>OY756970.1:10000000-20000000 GCA_963580455.1 Euonymus europaeus | reverse complement strand
GTATATACAAAAACGTACCACACAAAAGATCTAACCAAAGTTAAACCAAAAAAGAAAGAACACCACCACCGAACCCAGCCTAGTCAATTATTTGAATCATGCACTTGGCTCATATTTGGACAGGAAACAATAATTCGCAGTACATTGATGCACGGCTTGTACGCGAGTGGATTCAATAATAGATTCTACTAAGTTTTGTATCACTCATTTTCCTTTGTTGGTCTCAACCAAAATAGACAAGATCCATTTGTTTTCATTGGTGGCCTGGTACGTACGTAGTTTTAATTTAATTAGTGCAGTTTCTGGTGGCTGTCTCAGGTCCCTTCTCTGCTCTGATATTGGACATGGTCGTCCCTATACTTCATAACAAGGTACCGTGCACGACTGTAAGTAGTGTTAAGACCTTTTTACTTTCCAAATCTTTGAGATTAACAAATCATGCATGCAAATTTAAAAGAAAGGTTGCTTTCTATAATTCCGTTTTTGAACTTTTTTTTCTTCCACGAATGCATGCCTGTTAAACTATAGCAGATCGATGGAGTCTATATGCAATGGATGGTGTGGTCTCTATAGATTTATAAACCTTATGATTATTATCAGACATCCCACGTCGGGGATTTATCCCCAACTAAAGTGGTTTATTTTTGGGTATTTTTCCCTCATCTATTGGACCATTTAGATGGGTGCGCTGAGCTTTCTTATCATGGTATTGAAGCAGGTGTTTGGGCTCTGTAACAACTCTATGAATAATACCCTTTACTCTCACGTGTTGGTATTGTAATTCTGTCCGGTCCACACGTGCAAAAGAGTGTCAAACATCTCATATGGGGGATTTATCCCCAAGGGTCGGGAAAGTATGTGGATCTAATGTGATATCGTATCTAGATCTCTTTATTGTTCTTGAATTTTACACCTTGTTAATTTTGGTTTGACGTGTGCATGAAAGTACATGGAAACAAAATTGCGATCGAGATATATTTATTATATCCATTTTTGGATAGATATCGAGTAGCTTTATCCTTGTTTAATTTTCTCTAATTGCTTCTATTGGAAATTATAACAAGTGTTAGAAATTATTTCAATATAAAATATTTAAAACTTTTGACTATAAATGTCTTTTGATTTCAAATAATTTATTTACGTGAATTTTCATTTCATTACGAGTTTTTTTCCATCTTATATAAATAATAATTAGTACTTTGAATTATTTAAAGGCTAATAAGATCTTCTCTGCTATGTAAATTAGTAAAATTTTGAATTATTTCATTCACGATTAATAATTATAAAAATAATTCAGATTGACTTGAAGGCAATTAATCCATAAATTCCAATTTCAATTTCAAATATCTTTCAAACTGACACAATCACATCATGTTTACATCACAAGTATTTTTTTTCTAAAAAGGGGAAGAAGAAAAAAAAACACAAGGAAAAAAAAAGGCACTAATTAAAAGATGCATTATCTCCAAGTAGTGGAAATAAAAGAGTGCATGTCTTTGTAAAAGAAAAATGGACACTTGGCTTATGTTCATGGTGCCAGGCTTATGTTCATGAATAGAATCTCATTTACTGTTTTTTACACTGTAAAAGCTTTCTTACTAAAAGTATGCATCCGCATGCAATAATATAAATAACATATATATTTTTCTTCTGTTCTGGAGAATCTAAGTGCTTGCATGTCAGGCTATGACTTTGGATATGTTAGCAATATTAACGGTCTAGGGTTATAGACAACGCATGTGTGACAGTACCCCATATGTATGTACACACATATGTATATATATATATATACACAAGCCAGGCTCAGGTGTTAAGGTCTCACCTATATCACACTCATAAACACACATGCAGTACTTGTTCTCTTTCGAGGAGGTTCTTAGTTTATTTAAAATAAATACCTTTACTGTTAAGTGAGACTTTTAATAAATGAGATTTTTAATAAATTTTTGGAGGTACATAAAAAAAAAAAGAGAGAAGGATTGGATTAGATGACTGAGATTAAATCATGAACTCGATTGAAAGCCCTAAATTTTAAAATCTTAAAAACTTAAGCTTTAAAACCTTAAATTCTAAACTCTTTTTTATTTTTATTTTTTTCCTAAACTCTTTTTTATTTTTTAAATCCTAAACTCTCTTTCCTATTCCTTAATTAAACTCTAAATTATGTTTAATATAAACTATTTGGTTAGATCCAAAGCCTTAAAAGTATAGATCTCAAATAAGTAATAAGACAAAAAAGGTGATATCGTGGTTGTTGATGTTGGGTATTTAGATGCCTTCAAAATTAATCTCGTGTCGTGACTGTAAAAACATAATTTATGTTTGTTTGTGTGTGTGTATATATATATAAGCTAGTGGGGTAGGGCTTTTAATGATGGTGACCCGACTATGAAGCAGAAGTCTTAGATCCACTATCTCTCTAAATGAATGGGCATTTGCCACCTCGAAACGGGCACGAGGAACCCCCAAGACCCAAGACCTTTACCTTTTGTTAGGTGAAAGCAGATGCTATTTTATCTTAAAGAAAAACACTAGGGGCTGGTGTCGATTGGACTTCAATTTCTGTCCAATACCTACACATAGTTGCATGTACTTCTTAATTAATTAATATGTTTTTTTTTTTGTATGGGATTAATTAATATGTTGCAACATTATTAAAGTTGTCCACAGCATCTGGCTCAATAATGATAGATATTACGAGTTTAATTTTTAAAAATAATTTTTTCATATAATATGTGAAAATAAAGTCCGTGTACATTTTATCTTCGACGATGCTAAGAGGCTAATACATGAGTGTTATTTACTTTTAACATTATTAAAGTTGATACCATAACTAAAAAGTATTGATTTTTTACGTATATTCTGCCTTTTGTACACGATTGGAGCATAATATTTTTGGCTGTCAAATTTGCCCTATCTAATAAATACCCTATTGGATGGTCACCTCAAAAACAGGGGTCCAATCGTATAACATTAAATGGTAGTTTGATAATACGAAGGGGTGAACGTGTCTTGTACTTGCAAAACCATTATATTGAAAATGATAGTGTGGCAAGCATTTCGAATTTTAAAAATCCCAAAAATACTCCAAATAAATATCCCTATAAATAATAATCTGAAAATATGGAAATAAATGGTAATGATTAAATTCTTGATATTTATTATATTTCTTACCAAATTCAAAGGGAGGGGCTAAATTTTTTTCAAAAAATGTTAAATTTTTCGTCTCTTTTTCTTGATAATAGCATATTAGGATTTAAGAGCTATTATTTAGTATTTATTGTTTAAATTTTAGAATTTAGTATTTTTTTTTCTTCAAAATCTACTAATATTCAAAAACACGTTTTAAAACATGATTTGACATAATTTTATAGGAATTATAGTCCAGTAAAAATTATAGGACCCCCTATCCCCGAATTTTCAACTCTTTCGAAACCACGTGGCGCAACAAGAGAGCATAGTGATTGCTATTCAAACACGTATACAAAGATTAAAAAAGACATATATAATTAGCATTTGATCAATGATCAATACATCTCCCCTTAATACTACTTACTTACAGTCTTATAGACAGTTATATGATGATGAAACCCACCAAAGACCCACTTCTCGTGCCTTTCTCTTTATATAAAGTAGCTCATTCATCTCTTCTTCTTGCATTTCATGTGACCTCTACTGCTCCTCTCTTCTTCCTCTTCCTTCCTTCCTTCTCCATAAATTCAAACCCTTACGTTTACATTTCTCAAATGATGCCCCCTGAGCAAGAAACTACTACTATTCCCGGGAACAGTAGTCATCCTGCTACCAGCACCATGCCTTCCAGTTCTTCTGGTAATGTCAGCCCATGCTTGGATGATCAAGACAACAAACAACAGCCCCCAAGATTCTCCATTCTAGGTGATTCCTTGCTCCCCGTCACTCTCAAGGTACTCTTTTTCTTTCAATTTCTCTATAGTTCAGGTGACAAATCAAATGCTTGATTATAATATACATTTTGGATGCTGCAGTTTGAAGATGTGACGTACAGTGTTGATTTGGCAGCCGGAAAAGGCGGGTGCTGCGCTTCGCGCGACCCAAAACCGACCCGAACTATACTAAATGGTGTCAGCGGAATTGTACGACCCGGTGAGCTAGTAGCGATGCTGGGTCCATCCGGTAGTGGAAAGACTACTCTCTTAACCGCACTCGCTGGTCGCCTACCCGGGAAGGTATCGGGTCGGATAACATATAACGGACAACCATTTTCGAGCTCCATGAAGCGGAAGACGGGTTTTGTGACCCAAGATGACGTATTGTATCCCCACCTGACAGTGCTAGAGACGCTAACTTACGCCGCTTTTTTGCGACTCCCGAAGGAACTCACTAAAGAAGAAAAAATCCAGCAAGCTGAGTTGATTATTATGCAACTCGGGCTAACAAGGTGTCGTCATAGTGTGGTGGGTGGGCCCCTGCTCCGAGGGATCTCGGGTGGGGAACGTAAACGGGTTTCTATTGGGCAGGAGATGCTGGTGAACCCGAGTTTGTTGTTGCTTGATGAGCCAACTTCTGGGCTGGACTCAACCACGGCCCAGCGAATTGTGGCCAGTTTGAGAGGCCTTGTTACGGGAGGCAGGACCGTGGTTACCACGATACATCAACCCTCGAGTAGGCTTTATAGGATGTTTGACAAGGTCGTGGTGTTAACGGACGGGTGCCCGATCTATAGCGGGCATGAGAGCCGGGTCATAGAGTATTTTGGCTCCATCGGGTTCGAGGCTGGATTTAATTTCATGAACCCTGCTGATTATCTGCTTGATCTAGCTAATGGTACTATATAATCTCATCTACAATTCTCTATTAAACTTGTTGTATTGATATTAATTAGCAAACAAGTACCAAAAATTACGCTTCAGGTTCATGAGTATTAATCAGGATTTTATTGGGAACCCTTGACCTTCTGCGGGCTGAGTTCAGAAACTACCCCTCCATCAAATCATGAGCCCGAAGCGTGATTCAAGAATTTCAATACATTTGGATAGTCAGTCACTTCTTGAGTTTTATGTAATGCAGGTATAGCCCCCGACACCAAACAGGATGACCAACTAGATTTAACTACGAATGGCAGATCGCATCATCACGATGATCAGAATTCAATCAAACAGTCATTGATATCATCTTACAAGAAGAACCTATATCCTCTCTTGAACGCCGAGATTCAAACAACTTTTCAGGATCCAATCCATCCCAAGTCACTGAGATGTAAGAGAAAATCTCAAAAGTAAACAAATTTCTGCTGCGAAATGCATACATTAAAAGATTTTGAACTTACCAATTGGCTTGGGTTGGATGCAGTCAGGGAGAATCAATGGACTAGCAGCTGGTGGTTGGAATTCAAGGTGCTACTGAGAAGGGGTTTACAAGAGAGGAAACATGAATCCTATTCGGGTCTCCGAATTTTTCAAGTATTGTCTGTTTCAATCCTGTCAGGCCTTCTATGGTGGCAGTCTAATACATCGCACATACAAGATCAGGTACTATGACCCTGCATTCTGCTTTATTATCATTTGTTCATTGCTCCTAATAGCACATCTCCAAGTCTTAATCCTGATTGATATCCAAACTTTTGAATAGGTTGGACTTCTTTTCTTTTTCTCAATATTTTGGGGCTTCTATCCAATGGTCAACGCCATATTTGCATTCCCTCAAGAACGACCGATGCTGATAAAAGAACGTTCCTCGGGCATGTACCGTCTCTCCTCATACTACTTCGCAAGAACAGCTGGTGATTTGCCAATGGAGCTTGTTCTCCCAACAGTCTTTGTTACAATCTCATACTGGATGGGTGGTCTCAAGCCTTCACTAGTCACATTTATACTGACCCTCTCAATCATTCTTTTCAATGTGCTAGTCGCTCAAGGGGTAGGCTTAGCACTAGGGGCAATTCTAATGGAAGTAAAGCAGGCGACGACATTAGCGTCTGTGACAATGCTTGTGTTCTTACTTGCTGGTGGATATTACATTCAGCACATCCCACCCTTCATATCTTGGCTGAAGTACATCTCATTCAGTCACTATTGCTATAAGCTTCTGATTGGAGTACAGTACTCAGCAGATGAGGTTTATGATTGTGGACTAAGGATGCATTGCAGAGTAATGGATTTTCCAGCAATCAAGTATCTGGGTCTTGATCATAAATGGATGGATGTGTCTGCTCTGTTGATTATGTTGGTGGGATATAGACTTCTGGCTTATGTAGCTCTAAGATTGGGGCAACCTCACTGACCATGTAGTGACCATTTAATTTCAATCACTAAATTGTATTTGTTGAAGAGTAGATAAATTAATCAAGTTATCAGCAAAATTAGACCATATTAATCTCACAGGTAAATGTAATTGAAGAGGTTGTAGGTCGGCTCATGTAGCCAAATACAAGCAAATCTATCAGAGTGGATTATTGTAAAACCAACTTCTGTCACATTTCAGAGATGTAATTCATATCTGCTGATGATTTCAGATCAATTGAACTAGTAAATTGAAGAGCTAAAAATACTTGCGCCTCACACATTCCAGTAGAAGAAAATCAAAGACAACATATTTTCTATAAAAACTCCAAGAAGTTTACATTATGATATTGACTGATGCAAATAATCTAATACCTTCATACCATGTAGAAGCGGAAACCCTGCTCCGTTTCTCCATCAATTCAGAGTTTCAAGTTGCTCTCTACCTAACGATAAAATCCGAGCGTGGCACTTCTTCAAACACTTTGTTTGCCAAGTCAAAGGACAAGATGGTTGTAGCATCATCTTTTCTGAATGCCCACCCATGTAAAATTCCATCGATGTATTGCTTAAAAATATTTTACCAGGCCTAGCATCCCAGAAGTTATATTTCTCCAACAATCATTCTGCAGAGAGCACAAGTCTACATGATTGAACAAAGTCACGCTTTCACCCAAAAACTTGTAATAACCCTCAGTACCTTGTAGTCGCCAGTTTTTTTTTTATTTTTTATCAAACCCAATATTACCGAAGGTTCATTCTGACCAGATAGAACCTTGATGGGTGAGAAAGTTCAATCTTCTGCCAATAGTAATCTATACAGAGTAATCCATTGCATACAGAGACACCTCGGATATACCGAAAATTGGGTACTTAATGCTTACATTGAAACAGAATTTGTTGTTGCCAACATCCTTGACAGAACAGTAAAGAGCAAGGAGACATACCTTGTGGGTAGTTATCGTGCTTCACAGAGACACTGACATTGTTGTTGCTGATGTCGATTTGTCTGAGATGGCGCTGGGTTTCTGATGAGATCACACCAAGCTTGCAGACACACCTGATAAAGTCGTCTTTCAGGCTGGCTTGGCTTGGCTGGAGTGGGCTGGGACTAGAAAGTACGAAGCCCAAATTTAGGCCTGTTTGATGCATGTTGCATTAGTCCCCCAATTCATTTCCAGACTGAATTTTCACTTCGATTATTCCACTTTTGTTTGTGCCCTGAAAAAGTCTACAATCAATTAGAATAAGCATCAAATAATGGCAGTGAAAGTATGCATAATAAGCAAAGGCTCTACTAGTTTCAGGTATTATTCTATTCCTCCATCAACCACTTGTTTGGTGTATTATTCCACTTTGATCAGCTATAAAAATAGATGTATTGTTGCAACATCTACTCAGTGCTGCAAGGTTTACTAAATACTCTTGCTTCTTAATTTTCTTTGGAGGGTTTGAGAAGAATGGCATCAATGAAGGCTGAGAAACCTGCTGCTGGAACTCAATCAAGTGGCCAGATTAAAAAAGCCCCTGCAACTAAACCTAGTTCTACTACCCTCAAAGCTCCAGCCTCCAAGCCGGCACCTAAAAAACCCGAGCAGAAGCCTCGGGAGCCTAGGAAGAAGGTTGCATATATATATATATAAATTATATTCACACTCATTCAATTTATTTCAAGATATATATATCCTAGGACTTGTTCATGCATTGGTTTGTTTCTGTAGTTGATATGATTGAATTTTATTTTTTTTGTAATTTATGACAGGCAGCAGGAGGAAAGTCAGCTGCTAAAGCATAAAGGAATGAGTTAAAGGATGCAGCAGGTGAAAATGTCCATGAAGCAGTTGATTCATGGCCGTCCTTATTAAGGAGTTATGCTAGTTTCTACTTTCTTCACGTTTCGTATCCATGTCTATGTCCTTTTTGGCTTGGCCTATTAAATAAAATAAATATTTAAAGAATTTGTTGTTTTGTTCTTTGTTGGAAATTTAGCAGTATTTATGCAGCATGATTCAAGCCTCAATATTTAGCAGTTCTTACTACAAAGAACAACCCAATAGCGTTGAGAGGGAGACAGAGAAAGAGAGTATAGAAATGGGAAGGGACAACCAGTATAGCGACCCTCCATTGGCGTCACCATGAGAGAGTACCCACCCGCTATAGAATGTCCGGTTTGAGTCATAACTTATGTTCCATAGTCGGAAGTCGATAAATTTATAGTAGTTGTGATAAATTTAGTAGTCCTAATTCATCCAATGCACTCTGAGGCACAGGACATAAGATGGTATATACAGCATATTTTTACACTAGGCATGAAGGAATATTGAATTGTTTTTTAAGAAGCAGAATCATATATATTGTTATGAACTGATCACAAACTGTAATTTGGGAGGCATAGGCAAAACAAGGAATCGTGAATTCACTCTCTCTATATATGTAAACTGGTGCCTCTAATCAATTTGTCATGTCAATTGATTTGTTGTGCTCAACTGAAAACAATCCAATCATGTCGAAACGAAATTCATTTTGAGACTGTAGCCAAGCAGACATCATGCATGGCATCGGTATATACTTTAACTTGGTTACTGAATATAAATCAAGCCTAAGCAAAGTATCTGATGCTAAAACCTGGAAGTGCTCAGTTATTCCATTCTAATGAAGCCGAGGTGGGACACCTTAAAAGCTCTCGCAGTCATTGCTATAGCCAGTTAGATTTGAAAAGATAGGGTTCAAACATGGAGTTATTGACATTGCTTATAAGAGTAACCAGCTCTGTACATGTCTAAATATATATATATCAGAACCAAGTTTGAGTTAAATAAGCATCGGTTTCTTAATAAATTTCTAACTTTATAGGATACAATTGATCATATTGATTTACCTGGCGATCTCCTTGAGAATCATTTATTGAGAAGTTTTGACAGATGATTTGACGTGGTGGGAAGATTTGAAGGCGGGGAAGATGGGTCTGATTTATTCTCCTTCCTCCTAAACCGGAAGAATTAATTGCTACATCGCATCTTCACACTCAGTCTCCAAAACCCCTCTTCGGATTGTCATATTTGGGTGAACTGGAGCAGCTGTGTTTTTTTTTTTTTGATAAATCAAATCAAATTTATTAAGATGATTAGGACAAACTATAAACACCAGAAGAAAAACAGAAAAAGGCCACAAGAACAAGGAACAGCAGACACCTAACCGAGTACACATTAGTAAACTTCTTTAAAGTGAACAAATAATTTAAGGGATTTCAACAAGCACATGTGAGTCTGTTTGTTATACAAAGCTCTATTTCCTCTATGGCTTCTACCATGATCATATACATAATATGTTGGTCAGTTTAGTGAGAGATTTCGGTCATTAATTTTCTGCCAGTTGAAACTAGTAAGCATCATAGAGGTTAGGAGTCACTTAGGAGTTAGGATGGCTACTGCAATCATTGAAAGTGGCGATCTTCGAAATCATGAATCCCTTGCTTAATCATGTGACACTAGGGTCTTTTTTTTTCGTCCTATCAGCCTTAAAAAAAACAATTCCGGTGTACATTGCTCCCGTGGTAGACGGAGTTAGGGTAGGGACAAGCAGAATATAGGCAAACCTTTCCTCACATAATAAGTTATATCATCAGCCGTAAATGGCCAAAATCTGCAGAATGGGCACCCTATTGGAGACAAATGATGACGAACAACAAAAAGGGAATGGTGATAGTGGGATTTTGTCAAATCTTTCATTCGACGAGTTTGAGAAGTCATTGGAGGAAAAAGAAACAGACCCTTTTGTCCTAACAGAAAGTAAAGTTGAGCTACTAATATGTGTTAAAAGTTCGTAGTGTTTGCCGGCCCTTGCCTGAATGTGGGAAGCAGTTTTGAAGCTGAAATTGCATATGAAACCATGTGTAGATCAGATTCCCTCACATTATTTTATTTTTTCTTCCTGTTTAAATAGATTGGACCCTTGCTGCCTTGCGAAATGGAACGAGCAATAGAGAATTGTCTGGGTTGACTGGCTGAGTGAACTCGGTCAAATTGAAGTGGCATAGGCCACGGTCCTCTCTCTCTCTCTGATTTTAATAATGGGCCGCTAATGTTTTAGAAGAGTACAGGCCTTTAACTGATGACTGGGGCCTCCTGAAGAAGACACGGAGTGGGATTATCTGGGCCCTGCAAGTGCTGCACAGTATAAATGCATGGCCTCGTTTAATTTTATGGGCCAGGCATGATAAAAAGGCCTAACCTGCCAAAACCAAAAAATTGGATTCGAAGTCCGAAGTAGAACATCTTAGTTGATGTGAATGGTCATTGCATCCAGCATTTAATGGCCTCACAAATATCTGAATATTAATTAATTCATTTCATTGTGTTAGGTAATTGATTTTTATTTTTTTCAGCTTTGTATACGGAAGCTTTTGAAAGCAAAGTTAGAGCAACTTGAATGGAATTCTTGATGATGATACTAGATAATATATAAGTATGTGTATTTTGTGTTGATGTGATTGTATTAAGAAATGCGTTTTAGTATGTGGATGAGTATATGATTTGAATTTTTGTAAAATATGTGAGACTCGATATTGATTTTGGTGTGGCTTTATTAGAGAATGAGTGAGAAAAAAAAAATTTATATTTTGCTGACGTGATTGTATTAAGAAACATGTTTTAGTGATTTGTATAAAGTATGTGACTTTAATTTTTATATAGTAAATATGGGATTTAACTGAGGGAATGCATAAACACAATTTTTTAACCCATAACAATTATCACACACCCTTTTGACAGTTGATATAATCTGACAATTCATATACACAAACTTTACCTAATGAAGAGAATAAATACTCACCGGCAAATCCTTTTCATTTCTTTGTTTCTCGAAACCTAAAATAAAAAATATGGTCAAAAGGTCCTTCGATCGTCGATGGCAATCGAGGATGTTCCAACGCTCAAATCATCTATCTTTTTTTCTTTCAATAAGAAACTATATTTATTTTTCACGTTCTCTACCTTCTTTCTTTTTCTCGTATTTACAGCCTCTCTGATCATCCTGGTTATTCGCCTAATCTCTCAAAAGTCGTAATTAAAACTCTTTAATTTCGGTGGGGCTTAAGGCCCTAGTTTGATTGTGGATTTGATTATAGTCCAGTCAAGTGTCCAAGTATGACTTGTATTACTACTTTCAATAAAAATTGAACTCAATGTCTTTCAAATTCGTTCAATTTGACCTAAAAAGATTCACTTACTTAACTATCATCATGTTAAAACACAACATTTGTTACATTACAAAAGAGACGAAATTAACCAGATTTGAAATCTCAGGAGTCAGGTCCCACCTAACCTAACTTGTACATGACGAGGTATCACGGCTTTGGCACAATATCAATGCTTCGTTCTCAATCATTTTCAGTGATTCTTTTGCTCGGTAACCAACCTACTTTGACTTGAGGACATATTGTAGGTGATAATTCCAATGACAATGAGAGGCATCTTATCTAGTAGTCCATATTAATTTTAATATTTGGAAATCTTAATTTTAATCAATAATTAGCTATTGATCAATCACTGTCACAATATAATATATACCACTCAAAACAATCTCATATTCTTTTTTCTCAAGAGTGATGTCGTTACACCCCTCCAAAACATAATTCTCATTTTATACAAATATATATAATATATATTAATCATTGATTATAAATATGTATATAGTAACCACTTTACATTCAATACTTAATTGACCAAGTCAAATTAAGTATTTTTCATATAATCTCCATACATTTTAATCTTATGTGAAATATTTATATAGTAATATATATATATATATATATATGTCCCTCCTCCAGCAGAATAACTCAAACATAAATGCACGAAGACATGAAATTGGAGATGATTATGTCTAGTGTTTGGATACTATCTCCTTAATTAATTAATTAATTAAAACCAAATTCGACTACTTACATTAAACACATGTTTGGTACAGCGTATAAGCTAGCTTATACTCTGTCAGACATACTGTCAGACATACTCTCAGACACTCTCAACTTTTACGTTTTACGATAGCTTATACTCTATCACACATACTCTCTACCAAACATGCGAATGTTTCTGCATATATGGATGATTTGGACGTCAGTCTCCCGTGATGTTTTGTCACGTTAAGATAATAAGAGATGTCTTTCAAGGCATCGGGCATGGATCATTCTCATGCCATTGCCGTGTAAAATGTAATGGAAAGTCCATTTCAATGACAAATTACAATTACTTTATTATATATTTTTTGCATTATTGCCTCTCGTCTTTCCCTGTCCATGCCTATGTGACGTCCCTTTCTGGCACGGGCAAATATCGGTAGCATGGGTCGTACGACCACTATAAGTTTTTTTTTATTATTCTATTTTAATTAAATTTCAGTTAAGGTGTCGTGGATGCGTCTTTGCATCTAAAGGTATTTTTCATTTTGGGTATCTTTACGGAAGTTCTTATCCCTCCTTCGCGGTTTTAATTTATTTCAAAAAATTATACCGTTAAATCTCTAATCCGTTAACTAAGTTTTGGATAATGGGTAACCAAATGATCTTCTAGACAATTTTAGCAAACGAGGAATTTCTCGTGGACGAGAAAGTTGAGACTATATGCTCTTTTTGTATGGTTTTGGCAATTTGTCTGAAAGAGATTCACGGATTGTTGTCGTAGGGGTTGAGTAACGAGACAGTTGGGATTACATGCCAAAAAAAAGTGTCGCACTGGATTTGTGTTTGTTTCCTAAAATACCTTTTTACGATTTGCACACGTCATTCTCCATATTTCATAGACTGGGCCCCATTTTATTTTATCCAATCTTCTTGAAAAGAAGAATCTTCCAATCATAGTAATATCCAATTAACAGTCGTTTAGTCGCCAATCACATCCTTTAAATTGTCGCTTAATAAAAACAAATAAAGTGGGTATATATATTAACAACTTCACATAGAATAATAATAATAATTAAATCCAAGGTGAGGAAGAGTTGTGCAGAATATGATCAATAATATCATAAATAGTTTTTATTCTTTTTATTGAAATTCAATTGACAAGGCAATTTGACTTAAGTAATGCTTATGTTTTAATGTACGAGGATCAAGATGGTATACAAAGACGACCAAAAGTTCGCGTTGGTCTTCTAGAATTATGCCAACCGCGTCACATTTTTAGGTAGTTTCTCATGCAATTCAAGCGACATTAGAGGACAATGTTTTTTTTTTCCTTTGAAAAAATAAGCTTCTTTGAATCGTTTATTACTACTTTTTCCTTTTTTAAAATTATCATTTTTATTATTACTAGAATTACAAAAAGAAGTTTGGTGGGTCTAATTCAAAGATCCCATGAAGAGGGTGGTCTACCGAAACAAATGGCAGGCTCTTACAAAATCCACTTGCCAATGTCAAAATGTTTTATAATATGTCTCCATGTATCGATTGTATTATATTATATAGTTAAATATTATCGAAAATCTCACGCTCACTGATATCATTAGATCTTATTCGTGTTGAATTATCCTTTTTTTTTGATAAATTAAATTCATATAACTTTATTTTTTTCGGACCGTCTTACTTAATGATATTTATTCTCGAAAAATAATTCTTATGGAAGATAGAATCACAACCGGATGTGAAATACTTGACACACACACATATGAACTTGAGCCACCACTTCGGTGATTCGATGTGAAAAGATACATACACATGGAAGTCCAATAAAGTCTAGATACCAACCATACGTGCGGTGTGCCATCTTGCATGTCCTCGCAATGTTTTCGCGGCACATTCGTATTTTTATTAAAAAAAACCATTTACAGAGAAAAATAAATGAAGCTTCTTATTTTAAAAATTAAAAAACCGTACGCGTAACTCGGCCGGGGTTTAGATCCCGTTGTTGATCTCCGCCACGTTGCCTCAAATGTAATGATTTCCTTACCTCTCTCCATCTCTCCTCTGTCTCAGCTCTTCAATTCGAGGCTTGACACATGGCATTTCATGTTCCGCGACTTTCGGAAAATTGATATTTATTTATTTATTTTTCTATATTAAAGTAAAAGTTTTAGCCTAAAACTTTCATATGTATTGTATTTTTTATTTTTATTTTTTTATATTGAATATGTATTGTATTTGCTGATGAAATATTATTACTACGGTGAAATTTGATTCCACCTCCATCTCCTGTCAATTTAAGTAACCAGTCATGAATAATTTTGTTTACAATTGGCAAATATCTTAATGAAAGGCAAGACAAGAACTTAGATCTAAAATTATTGTGACGTTAGTTTGTGTTTGCTTATTTGGTTAATTCGGGTATATCCCGATTTTATTTATTTTAGTATTATATATATTTTTGTTTGTTTTACCTTCAAAGTTTGGATTCATCACGGTCTAGTACCTCCGATCCATTTATGCGGGGAGGATTATGTTTGGTCTCCAATCCTTTCATGCATCATATGTAGTTGTGCATGAGTGAATTTACAGGTCTTGGACCTAAAAAAACTAGTCACGAGTAATTAATTAATTAAATTATATAAGAGTTAATTGATTAAAATAATTTAACAAATACATTAAATGATTTAGAAATAAAAATTGAGGTCAAAACACATGAAATGAAAGATATTTATATGCAAACAATCAAAATTCAAATCAAGAACAAACATTAACGACAAGTCATCACTTCAGCATGAGCGCATTAGCTTTATGTTTAAAAAATAAATCAAAAATATAAATAAATACTATTTTTTTCTGAAATAATAAATTTTGTTATCATCTTATTCAATGTTTATGTCATAGTTTACCAACTAAAAAGAGTTAAGACAAAATACTGTTAATTATATTATTTACCTGACGATTTAATTTTATGGGTAGAGACAACAAAGAGAAACCAACACGTCATCTTATTTTTCCCTATTTTATTTGTTCGCTGTCATTTGCTGTATTTTATTATAATATTATTACACACAAAGCTGAAAGCACAGTCAAAGGAAACTTTTTATTGCCTATTATTTCTTCCCTGACGCTTCCTCTATCACGAGAGAAGAGTTGACCAGGCAATCCGATACCAACCCACACTAACAATGTCTCCGGTTCGAGATTTATTATATTGCCGCTAAATTATTGTTCACGCAAAACCCG
Organism: Euonymus europaeus; assembly: GCA_963580455.1. Lineage (NCBI taxonomy): Eukaryota > Viridiplantae > Streptophyta > Magnoliopsida > Celastrales > Celastraceae > Euonymus > Euonymus europaeus. The sequence goes on along the minus strand of OY756970.1, from coordinate 19,984,604 downwards.
TTGATCTTCTTCTGCAAATTTTTGGTCTTCGAAATACGTCTTCTGTATCACGTTTGACTTCTCTGTTTCTCAGAGTTGTTTTTGGGTTGCAATTTTGTTTTTCCTTCCAGATTTTGACATTTTCTTCGTTAGAATGCGCGTGTGTTTCAAGGCAGACGAGGGTGTGAGATCCAATCCAAGTATTCGTTCGAAAGTCCTTCTTCTAGGTTGCGCCATCATGTAGAGAAATGTGTACATGTCAAATGTAATGAATTTTCCTATTTGTTTTTTGTTTCTCTCTTATTTGGTTTTGGGGTCGTATTTATAGCTATAAACGTCAGTTTGTTTTTGATACAGTTTTTGGGGTTTTTTTTTTTAAAGATTTCTAGAAATTCCTTTTCAGGGACGGCCATTACATTTATGCCAGTTTAGGTAGATTACGAGCTGGATTTATGAATTGTGGTTGTGATTGTTGCTTGCCTTGTTTGATATTTCTGTTTCTTTGATTTACACTCTCTGTTATTGTCTTCCAAGTTTTTTCTGCTCTCACAATAGTTCACTTTGTGTCCCTTCTCCTTCCATCTCCTTTTTCTTACTTTTTTATCATATATTCTCTAGCCTCACGTTTGAATCTCTCGTGGAGTTCTGTTTTATTATCCTCGTCCTCCGTCTTTGTTTCAATATTTTGGGCGGGTACTAGTGTGGAAAAGGAACAATTCTTGGGTATCTGGGGTTTTGTGGTTTCGCTACATGTGGTGGGGTTATTGCCCTTGAAGTAGTAGTGGCTGTTGTGTAGCAGAGAAAAGAAGGAAAAAGGTTCGCTTTTAAGGAGCTACTACAGTTCTTGGCGGTGGGAATTTTGTTTTTGAAGTATTGGAGTTTTGTGCTCTTTTGGGTATTTTGGTACTCGAAGAAGTTGCATTTGTCACTGCAAAAAATTAGAATTTGAGCCCCCACATCAGTTCCTCGTACGAGGGTAATTCTTCAATTATTGCAGAGTTGCCTTTTTCTGGTGTTTCGATCTCCCGAGAGAAAAATCTTTGTTTTTATTTTTTCTACTTCGATAGAAACAATAAATGGCAGGAGGTAGGAGAAGGAGACTACACTTCAGCAAGATCTACTCATTCGCTTGTGGAAAGGCATCATTGGAGGATGATCATTCACAGATTGGGGGGCCTGGATTTTCTAGGGTGGTTTATTGCAATGAACCTGATTCTGTGGAGGCTGGAATGCATAATTATGCAGTCAATTATGTGAGTTCAACGAAGTATACTGTTGCTACTTTCTTGCCCAAATCATTGTTTGAGCAGTTTCGAAGGGTAGCCAACTTCTACTTCTTGGTTATCGGCGTCTTGTCGTTCACTGCTCTTGCGCCTTACTCAGCTGTTAGTGCTATTATCCCTCTAATTATTGTAATTGGGGCAACCATGGTGAAAGAGGGCATAGAGGATTGGCAACGGAAATTGCAGGTAAGCTTGCATTCTGGTTCGATTTTTTTTCCTTTTCCCGCTGTTTTCTCTATTATCTGAATTACTTTATGATTGATTAGTACTGAATGGTAGCTGAACTAGATAAAGAAGTATTCTGGTCTCAGTAGTTTTAGGGTTTTTATTCACTTGGCATGAAGATTCTGAGTCAAGGAGGTGGACAACAAGGAGCTGCTATCTAATTGAACTTCTTTGATGCTACCGATGATCCTGTGAGGAAATATTGAGTGATCCGGAAGTATAAAGTACTGATTGTCATTTTAAATGCAAAAACTTCTACTTCCATTAGGATACTTCAGAAATCATGACAAGACAGTAATTTTAACTGTTCTATTGGATTCTTGTCATAAATGATTGCCTTTTGCTAAATGATGCCTTGTTTGCAAGAAGAAAATGCTACTATTATTGGAGCTATCTGATATTGCTACTATAATCTTCTTGAATTTACTTTGTCCTGTTTCGGAAATGGAAATACAAATCGATTTTTTTTAGGGAGTAATTGTAGATGGGTTTGTTCATTCTTATGCTTTCAGAGCCTGCACAATTTAAATAAAGGGCGTTTTAGTGGAAATATTTATTCTAAGTTATTTGCAGATGTTGCTAAGCTGTCATACCAACTTTTTTATTCTGCACTATAAATTTTCAGGATATTGAGGTGAACAACAGAAAAGTCAAGGTTCATCAACATGATGGTGTATTTACTGATACTGAATGGAAGAACCTGAGAGTGGGAGATATTGTGAAGGTGGAGAAGGATGAATTCTTTCCAGCAGACCTACTCTTGCTTTCGTCCAGTTATGAGGATGCAATCTGCTATGTTGAGACCATGAACCTTGATGGGGAGACAAATTTGAAATTAAAACAGGCAATAGGGGCAACCTCATATCTAAATGATGACTCTAACTTTCAGGATTTCAAGGCTATTATAAAGTGTGAAGACCCAAATCCAAACTTGTACTCTTTTGTTGGAAGTTTGGAGCTTGAAGAGCAACACTATCCTCTCACTCCTCAACAAATTCTTCTTAGGGACTCAAAACTCAGAAATACAGACTACATATATGGAGCAGTCATCTTCACTGGCCGTGACAGCAAGGTAATCCAAAATTCCACAGACCCTCCTTCAAAGAGAAGCAAAATTGAGAAGAAGATGGATCGCATTGTTTACCTCTTGTTCAGCATATTATTTTTAATTTCGTTTGTGGGATCAATTATTTTTGGCATTGAAACTAAAGATGACTTGGAAAATGGGAGGATGAAAAGGTGGTATCTTAGACCAGATCGATCTACAATTTTCTTTGATCCTGAAAGAGCTCCAGCGGCTGCAATTTATCACTTTCTAACGGCCTTAATGTTATATAGCTACTTCATCCCAATCTCCTTGTATGTGTCAATTGAAGTTGTGAAAGTTCTCCAGAGTATTTTTATCAATCAAGATATCCACATGTACTATGAAGAGACTGACAAACCGGCGCATGCACGCACATCAAATTTGAATGAGGAACTTGGCCAAGTTGACACTGTACTTTCTGATAAGACCGGGACATTGACCTGCAATTCAATGGAGTTCATCAAGTTTTCAGTAGGAGGGATAGCTTATGGCAGCGGTGTTACGGAGGTTGAGAGGGCAATGAATAGAAGGAAAGGTTCACCATTGGTCCATGAAAACTTAAATGGCTTGGACCATCACATCAATGATTCTCCTGATAGGAAACCACACATTAAAGGATTTAATTTTGAAGATGAAAGGATAATGTATTCAAATTGGGTTAACGAGCCTCAAGCAGATCTAATCCAGAAGTTCCTCCGCCTGTTGGCACTCTGTCATACAGCCATCCCTGAAGTGGATGAGGATACAGGAAAGGTTTCATATGAAGCAGAATCTCCTGATGAAGCAGCTTTTGTTATTGCTGGTAGAGAACTTGGTTTTGAATTCTACAAAAGAACACAAACAAGCATCTCATTACGTGAGTTTGATCCTTTAACTGGCAACAGAGTTGAAAGGTCAGTATCTTTTGTTGCGTTTCAGAAAATAAAAGTTCATGTTTTAATTTACAATTTTACATACAAATCATGCATGCTCTCTTGGATTGCCTTTGGTGGTAGGCCTGTGTGAGTGCGCAGGGGCGAAACCAGCATCGAATATTGGGGGGGTGGGGTGTGAACTTTTTGTGGGGATGCTGCCCCCGATTTTTTTGTTGGGTTATATATATATCACTAATTAACATTAAGAAAAAAGTAAAAATTATATCCATAAACCTGATAAAACATTTGCAATTGCTTAGGAGGAGAATACAGTTTTTGAGCTTAAATTTTATTTTTTTTGTACTAAGCTTGAATTTTTTGGACTAAAGTTTGGGGATTTTAGATATTGTAGGGGAGCATTTGGCCTTTAGGTGGGGGAGTGGCAGCTTTTGTACAAAATTTGTATATGCAATTTACTAAAAAAAATACAATTAATTTTTTTTAAGAGGAGGCTGCTAATCTGTCTTGGTTCTGAAAGATTTTACTTTACTGGTATTATATCGTTGTCTGAACTGTGAAGGGATTGTTAGATATCTTTCTATTGAGCCTTTACTGCAGCAGGCACCTAAACCAAAGCCTGGGTTGAAATACTTGATCATTATTCCTTGTTTTTCAAGCAAGAAATTAGCGTTGATAATTTTGTGTATAGCATCTGACCTTATATTTTAGTGCATCTGAGAAAAGGATGCAAATTTCATGTTAAATTTAGGATAAAATACAGATTCCATTTTACTATTCTCTCTTCATGTGAGTTTCATTCCATGCTATTGGTGTGTGTTACAACTTACAACATCTTTACGTCCTGCTAGTTTGCAACCTCTCAAAATGTATCCTCAGTAAGTTATTTTATCTATGCAGGCTGTTTGAACTTTTGAATGTTTTAGAGTTTAACAGCACGAGAAAGCGGATGTCTGTGATATTGAGAGATGAGGAAGGAAAACTATTATTACTAAGTAAAGGTGCTGACAGGTTTGTGATAAACTATCCTGGAGCACTGAATGCTTTGAAAATCCTTATTCTGTGACTAACTGCATTTTCACCATGAATTTTTGCCAAACAGTGTCATGTTTGAAAGGCTTGCGAAGAATAGTAGCACGTTTGAAAAGGAAACCAGGAAGCATGTGGATGAGTATGCTGATGCAGGTCTGAGGACCCTTATCGTTGCCTATCGTGAACTTGACGAGGCAGAATACAAAGATTTCAATGACAAGTTCACTGAGGCCAAGATTTCAATTAGCGCTGACAGGGAAATGCTGATTGATGAAGCAACAGAGATGATAGAGAAAGATCTAGTTCTTCTAGGTGCAACTGCTGTTGAGGATAAACTTCAAAATGGGGTAAGAAAAAATATACTGATTATTGCTAAAGAGGAAAGAAAACCACTTCACCATTTGCAGAATGGTTCTAAATGAGGATTTCCCTTCTATTGTGCCATTAGGTCCCTGATTGCATAGACAAGCTTGCTCAAGCAGGCATTAAAATTTGGGTTTTGACTGGAGACAAGATGGAAACTGCCATTAATATTGGGTATGACTTCCGGTTATGAATTTATTATGCTGAGGCCTGCTGTTCATATTACTACTGGAGGAAACTAACTTTATCACATAATGCTGCAGTTATGCTTGTAGTTTGTTAAGGCAAGGCATGAAGCAGATTATGGTAAATTTGGATAGTCCAGCAATTCGAGCATTGGAAAAGGCTGGCGACAAGGCTGTGATCACCAAGGTAAAGTTAGTTTTAGAATTTTCAATTGTTAAACTATTTGATAATATACATGCAAGCGATGTTCGTCATAAATGACAAATAAGATGGTTATGAGCTCTTGAATGATAAAATCACGAGAGTGTAAAAGCATAGATATCTTCACTCTTTATTAGTTCATAGAGGGGAAATGTTGAAGCAAAATAAGAATTATATACATTATGAAACTTCTTTCAGCTAAAAATGTAAGAAGGTAATAAAGGTGGTAACTAAGAAGAAGAGGGATAGGAAAACAGAATTTTCTCCTAAAGGTACATGTTTTGAGCTTTCTGAACTTGAGAAACATCCTAACGTGACATAATCCATTGTCTTTTAGGCATCAAGGGAAAGTGTCCTCCGCCAGATTACTGAAGGGAAGGCTCGGCTTACTGCAGCTCATGGAAGTAATGAGGCATTTGCTTTGATCATTGATGGAAAATCGCTGGCTTATGCTCTAGAGGATAATATGAAGCAAATGTTTTTAGATCTTGCTGTTGGCTGTGCATCTGTTATATGTTGCCGTTCATCACCAAAACAAAAGGCACTGGTGCGTTCAAAATTACTCATGGACATTTGTTCTCTACAAATGTACTTCATACGTAATTTTTTGTTGCTGCATTGCATTAGACATACTCACATACATATGCTTCTTGGTAGATTAATTCGTTTTAATGGTGAAATCCTAAAACCAGGTTACGAGACTAGTCAAAACAGGCACTGGGAAAATAACACTAGCAATTGGTGATGGTGCCAACGATGTGGGAATGCTTCAAGAGGCAGATATTGGGGTTGGCATCAGTGGCGTGGAAGGGATGCAGGTGGTTACCAAATTATTATACCTTGTCTGAATATGTTAATAGTTCCTGTTACTTGCTTACAAACTCTTTTTTATGCTTGATCTGAAAACAGGCTGTTATGTCGAGTGATATTGCAATTGCTCAGTTTCGATATTTGGAGAGATTGCTACTTGTTCATGGTCATTGGTGCTACAGGAGGCTTTCATCGATGGTAATTTTGTGTCTGAATTTCAACATGGCACAATGTTTTTCGTGCTATATGTTTCTAGTTGTACTCTTAGAAGATTGAAGAAAATAAGTACAAAAAAAATATATATATATATATATATATATTAAATTTCTTTTGATAAGATAAATCTTCTTAAAATGTTACAAATCACTGATTTGTGTTTTCTTCTGCTGACAGATCTGCTACTTCTTCTACAAGAATATCACATTTGCCACCAGTATTTTCTTATATGAGGCATATGCATCATTCTCAGCAACTCCTGCATATAATGATTGGTTCTTATCATTGTATAATGTCCTATTCACTTCACTACCAGTGGGAGCTTTGGGTGTTTTTGACCAGGATGTATCTGCACGTCTCTGTCTGAAGGTACACTCGCCACCTTAGTATGCAGACTCAACCATGGACATATTCTCAATGTTGATGGTGGTTATTGTGCATGCAGAGTTATTATTGTTGCTTTTTTTTCTTTTTCTTTTCCCTTTCTAGTCTGTACTTGTGTTAAAAACCCGGTTTATGTTTCTTTTGTCAGTTTCCTCTACTATACCAAGAAGGAGTGCAAAATGTCCTGTTCAGCTGGCGGCGCATCCTTGGCTGGATGTTTAACGGGATATACAGTGCAATTATTGTTTTCTTCTTCTGCACAAAAGCACTGGAGCACCAAGCTTTTAACAATGACGGCAAAACTGTAGGGATGGAGATTCTGGGAACAACCATGTATACGTGCATCGTATGGGTCGTGAACTTGCAGCTGGCGCTCTCGATTAATTACTTCACCTTGATAGCACATTTTGTCATTTGGGGTTCAATTGCTTTGTGGTACATATTTATGATGGTATACGGTGCCTTGCCCCCCAGTTATTCAAGCAGTGCTTACCAAGTCTTCGTTGAAGCTCTGGGTTCTGCCCCCTCTTACTGGTTGGTCACCTTTTTTGTGACAATCTCTGCACTAATTCCATACTTCGTACACTCGGCAGTCCAAATGCAGTTCTTCCCCATGTACCATAACATGATACGGTGGATAAGATACGAAGGAAAATCGAAAGATCCCGAATATTGTGATATGGTTAGGCAGAGATCCATAAGACCAACAACCGTGGGTTTCACTGCACGCAGAGCAGCAAGAAGCGATCGGCTAAGAAACAGAATTCAAAATCACTCATGATGTTAACTTGTTCTCGCGTGGTGGGTGGTGGTTGATCTATGTCGAAATCATGGCGTGCTGTAAATTACTGTATTGAGAGTGTATCTGGTTGTACTTCAGGATTGCTAGATGACCATGTAAAGAAGCATCATTCACCCTTGTAAATCTTGATTTTTGTAATTAGGAAGTATACCCATTTTTTGTTTCTTTCTATTTCTTCTTGTCATATATAGATGCTCACTCATCATGAAAGCATCTTCCATACCCCCAAATCTATAGGGTCCAATATTTTAGAAAAATATAATTAATATATTAATCCAAAATTCATTTAGCTCTATTTAGAGTTCGTTCATGACCTTATTTTATAGTTCGTCCCGGACCTTCAAGACTCAAATATATCATGTAGTTTTGCTCCCACGTCAAAGTGAGAAATTATCAACAAGCTAAGCCTAAGAAGAACAAGCTTTGCTGATGTTTCCATCTCATCTGCCATTGAGAATAATCGGATCTCTAAGAAAGAAAAACCTGAACGATGTCTTGAATCTTAAGTAGTTAATCTTTTTCCCCTATAGTTTTATATTTAATTCATAGTACCTACATATTGAGCAATGAAAGGAGGAACAAGAATGACAAGGAAATGAAGGTCAGATGGGGTCACATTTTGGGGGCTCAAGTATTATCTTATTAGAAAACATAATTATGGTTGATTTTCCTCATTTGTTTTGGAAACAATTTTTTCCCCAAAAAATAATAAATATCTAATTTAACATGACGAATCCTTTTTTTTTTAATTCGGAACAAAAATCAAACTCGTCGTGAAAAATGTATAATAATTTTAAACCGTTTGATATGATCTCAAAATATTCAATTACAGATTACAGTGAATTCAATTTTTATTTCGAACAAAAAATACATCGTTGGATTTGTCAAACTAAATACTACATACTTTTGAAAATTTTCAGATTTCCATAAAAAACATCGAAATAATACATCTCGGTTGGGTCTTGTGTTAGAAACACTCAACCTTCCCTTGATCCGATATAGTATACCATAACCAATAAAATAATGTCACATCATAAATAAATAGCGACGATTATTGGAAATAAAATATAGTCATATTACATTTCAAATTTAAAAATTTCTCAATCGCCTTGCATGTTACTGCTTCTCATACACACTACATTATGTGACGTACTGGATCATTGATTACTTTCTCAAAAGAGAAGGTGGATCGGTTGCTCTGGACAATTGTCTGCTATTCTAAAGAGTCTGTCCCTTTCCATTCGTTCACAATGAGACCCAAAATCCAAAATATTTCCTTTTAAATTTGTTTTTGACGGCAAGGCTGGCGGCAGGGGGCTTCAAAGTCGTTAACCTGTGTGGCGGCCATAAACAATCATATCTTTGGAGACACCCCACTCCCACGCCATCCGGTTCTTCACAGAACGTAAAAGGTTTTCTTTTAATATTAAGTTTTTTGTGCCTGATTTTATCTCATTTTCAAATATCATTTTCTTACAATAATGTACCTTAAGAAACGAAGATTTAAAACTATCTATTTAGTGTTTAGTAATAGCCATCGCGCGTCAGGAAGGAAAATTTCAGGCGTTGATCCTTCTAGACTTTCTTTCCACCCCCCCTTTTTTTTAATTCCTTTAAATATTATTTTCAATGCAGAAATCAGAATGAGCGATTGTTCTGTTGTGTGACATGCATTCATTTGCGCGTAGTGAAGCCAGTCAAGTGGATAGGCTGAAATTCCAGTCCACTTGGGCGTCCACGCCTTCCCAAAATGCGCCATCTTTTCGAGGCAAAAAGAGATATGAAAGAGTGTACACATTGACTCTATATAGGTTAGTGTACTGGGCATCAATGTAGGTACATTTTCTCTCTTGGGTAATGAAATTTAGTTGATGAATCATGTGAGGCAACTATAACTCTTAATCCACTACAAGCAAAATTTACAGATTGCAGGTATATATGGCTTCTGTTATCTGATCTCACGTGATGTTTCTCTAATTTTTCCTTTTATGCTGTTTGTGTATGAATATGGTTCTTATTTGACTTGGGTTTTCTCAGAGGATCATTAGTTTGATTTATCTCCCACAATTTACTTGTTAAGAAGCTGCATTAATAATTTTTAGTTTACATTTGGTGAATCATGAAAGGGTTGTCTTATTCATTTGTTGAATTACTGTAACGTCGAATGTTTCAGATGACTGCTTAAAGTTTCTCTGAAAGCTGCAAAATTTTGCAAAGAAGTGAATTATGTTCTTTCTTTTGTTGATTAGTTTTTGTTCCTGTTTTGTTAGTTGGGATAAGTTGAGGTAGTACAACTTCGAGAGACCAAAAATGGGAGGTGGTCGAAGGAGGGCAAATTTCAGAACTATGCACCCTTTTAGATTTTTCAAGGCGTCCTCAAAGGATGAGCGTTCGCAAATTGGGGGACCAGGATTTTCCAGGATGGTTTTCTGCAATGAACCAGACTCTTCGGAGGCTGGAATTCGGAATTATGCAAACAATCATATCAGCACAACAAAGTATAACCCTATTACTTTCGTGCCTAAATCATTGTTTGAGCAGTTTAGACGGGTGGCCAACCTTTTCTTCTTGGTTATTGGTATTCTCTCCTTCACTCCTCTGGCCCCGTACACAGCTGTCAGTGCTATCATCCCTTTAATTATTGTTATCGTGGTAACTATGGCGAACGAGGGTTTAGAAGATTGGCGGAGAAAGCAGCAGGTATTGCTCATTCCCTTGATTAATTCTGGCTTTGTATTGTGTAGTACCCTATTTTTATCCGGGCACTTGTTATTTTTAATAAAATAATAAATAAAAATTTAAATTGACCCAATATTAAACCAATTATCTATACAAATTTAAGCCAAACAAAAGAATCCAATTAAATTCAATTATCAGGCCCAGCTCACCTAAAATTACCCACCTAAGCCCAAATAATCAATACCCACAAAAACCTTATTTGGCCCGGCCCACCTAAAGATACCCTAATTACCTTTGATAGAGGAGGTGGTGCCGTTTGTAAGTAAAAAGAAGAAAGAAGGAGGGTGGTCGGCCATGAATGAAAAGGAAGGAGAAAGAGGCAGAAACGACAGAAGGGAGTGGGTGAGAAATGGAGGAAAAGATGAGAGAGCGGTTGAAAAGCAGGGTAGTGGAGGTATGGTGGTTTGGAGCTGGAAGGCATTTGGTTTTGGTGATAAAACAGCAGAAAAACAGAGCACTCAAGAAAAAGAAGGCAGCGACACAAAGAGAAGAAAACCGGAGGAGGAGCTTCTGTTTTTCAGAGGGGATTTTTTCTGGAGTTGTTTGAGGAGGAGGAGCTCGGTCGGCAGATTGAAGAAGGAGGACTTGGAGTTGGTTTTGGGGGCTGGATCCGGCTGAAGCAGAAGGGGCAGGCCGGACGAAATAGAGAACTCGAATCGGACGAAACCCGAGAGGACCCGGGGGCGGACAAAGCCGCCAAAAGCAAGGAAATGTAAGGAAAGCCGGGCGGAAGCAAGGAAGAGAACGGCGGATCCAGAGGAAAGTCAGTGGAGGAAAACTGAGGTAGTTTTAATCTTTATTCAAAATTCTTTAATTATTTAAATCTGTATCAATCATGCTTGATCTTGTGGATTTTTTGGATTTGGTGTTGCTTGTTTGCTGCTTTGTTTCTTTGTTTGCAGGTATACCGGACGGGGAGGAAGATGTCGCCGGCGCCGGACGTTTTGTTCGACAGAGACAATGAACAGTAACAACGCTGATCGGGCTGGGCTTTTCCTGTTTGTACTGTTTTGGGCCGTATTTGACTCGGGCATGGCTTTTCCTGTTTAAACTGTTTTGGGCTGGGTTTGGCTTTAGTTTGTTTTATCTTGAGTTTGGTCTATGTATTGGGCCGGGTTTCTGTCAGTTTGGATTGGTTCGAGTTTTGTTTGGGTTGGGTCTTGCTTGTATTGATGTTGGGCCGATTGTAGATTTGTAAGATGTTGGGCCGGTTTTGATTGTTTTCGGTTGGTTTGGGCTATGTTTTTTGTTTTAGGTTGAGTTGTGCTTGGGTTGGCTTCTGTTATATTGTTTTTTGGGCTGGTTTGGTTTATTTCGGGCTTGGGTTGTTAGGTTTGTTAATACTTAATTGCATGGTTTTAATTTGTATGTTGGGCTTTCATTTAAAATTTCATTTGGGCTGGGTTAGTTATTTTGTATTTGTATTTGTTTATTTTAAAGAGTTTATGGGCCTTATGTTTGTTTTGGGTTCTTAATATTGGGTTTGAGATTTATTTTAATGTCTTGGGTTTCATATAAATGAAATGATGTAATTGGATAATAAAGTTAGTGTAAATATTAGCTAGATTATTTAATTCCAAATTATTTTAGTAGATACACTCAAAACATTTCCAAACGGAATTGAAATTATACGATCAATAAAGTCCACCTACTCAACCCGTCAAACGTTCAACGATATCGAGAATATCAAAGTATTGGTTTCTCAAGACATTTCTTTCAAACATCTGATCATGTTTAGAGAATATCAAAGTATTGGTTTCTCGAGACATTTCTTTCAAGCATCTGATCATGTTTAGAGAATATCAACGTATTGGTTTCTCGAGACATTTCTTTCAAACATCCAATCATGTTTAGAGAATATCAAAGTATTGGTTTCTCGAGACATTTCTTTCAAACATCCAATCATGTTTAGAGAATATCAACGGATTGGTTTCTCGAGACATTTCTTTCAAACATCCAATCATGTTTAGAGAATATCAACGCATTGGTTTCTCGAGACATTTCTTTCAAACATCCAATCATGTTTAGAGAATATCAACGCATTGGTTTCTCGAGACATTTCTTTCAAACATCCAATCATGTTTAGAGAATATCAAAGTATTGGTTTCTCGAGACATTTCTTTTTCCCATCCAACTTTGTTTAGAGAATATCAACGTATTGATTTCTCGAAACATTTCTTTTAAAAAAAACAAAGTTTAAATTCCTTGAATAGATGTTTGGGAATATCAAAGTATTGGTTTCTTTGAATATTCTATTTTTAAGGAATATATTTCATAAATAATTATAAAACAAACTTTTCAATCTTTCTCCTCCTGACCCAAAATTGTAATTACATTATCACTTATAAATTATTTTAACATTTATTCAAAATTAATGGAGTTTTCTTCTACCCAATTTGACAATAAATTATTTTTCGAACACATGAAATTTGTTAAAACAATTTGAAACATTTATAAAACATTTTTAAGAAAAGGCATAAACAATTTAAAAGGCAACCGACTAAGGAGTTGTGGGGTGCCTAACACCTTCCCCACACTCAATAGACCCCCTTACCCATTTTCTTTGGTTCGCAGGCCTAACATTTAGTGTCCAATTGCACTATAATCAATTGGTGGCGGCTCTTACATTTTCTTACATTTTACACCTCTTTTTCTCAAATAGCGCCGGTACGCGTCGTGATTTCGGTTGCGACATATTGTCATTGTAATTTGGCATGTTTGGTTAATACCTCGCTTTTAATCAGTTTCAGATTGCATTACGAACTCTGTAAAGTTATAATGTCTTGTACCAGATAAAGAATCTTCCTTTGCTGATATTAATTTAACCGAAAATTTATTTTCCAATAACACAAACACATGTAGAATCTTTGAAACATACAGTACCTTGAGGTTCAGAGGCATTTACCAATAAGCCTAAGTTTTTTTTTTCTTTTCTTTCAAATGTTGGTGTTTAGGTCCTATCATCACTCATTGTCATTGTAATTTTTCTCTTCATGTCGTCGTCGTCGTCATCATCAATATGATAGTTGTTATTATCATCTCAACAATCAAATTTCTGAACCATGTTCTTTTGTCTGTTAGGATACATTAACTTATTATCTATGTATAGTTCACTCCTCTCAGCAAGCTGCCACACCTGATCTTTACTTTTATATGTGTAATAATTTTTTCAGGATACTCAAGTAAACAATAGAAAGGTCTATGCGCATCAACGCGACGGAATTTTCAATCTTACAGAATGGGCGAATCTAAGAGTTGGAGATATAGTGAAGGTGCGGAAGGATGAATTCTTTCCTGCAGACCTCCTTTTGCTCTCCTCTAGTTATGAGAATGCAATCTGTTATGTTGAGACCATGAACCTTGATGGGGAGACAAATTTGAAATTAAAACAGGCAGTGGAAGCTACTTCATTTTTGAATGAGGACTCGAAGTATCAGGATTTCTACGCTGTCATTAAATGTGAAGACCCAAATGCAAATTTGTACTCTTTTGTTGGAAGTTTGGATTTTGAAGGGCAACAGTATGCTCTCACTTCGCCACAGCTTCTCCTAAGAGATTCAAAACTCAGAAATACAGAATACATATATGGCACAGTTGTGTTTACTGGACGTGACACAAAGGTCATGCAAAACTCTACAAGGCCCCCTTCAAAGAGAAGCAGAATTGAGAGGAAGATGGACAAAATCGTGTACTCATTGTTTTTTACTGTGTTTTTGATGGGATTTGTGGGATCGATTGTCTTTGGTGTCACAACTAAAGATGATTTAAAAGATGGGAGGATGAAAAGGTGGTATTTGAGGCCAGATGACTCCACAATTTACTTTGACCCCAAAAATTCAGAGGTAGCTGCAATTTATCACTTTTTGACGGCCCTTATGTTATATGCCAGCTTCATCCCTATATCTTTGTATATATCCGTAGAGGTTGTCAAAGTTCTCCAGTGCCGTTTCATCAATCAAGATATTCATATGTACTATGAGGAGACTGACAAACCGGCATCGGCCCGTACCTCAAATTTGAACGAGGAACTTGGTCAAGTTGACACAATACTTTCTGATAAAACTGGAACACTGACCTGCAATTCGATGGAGTTTTTCAAATGTTCTGTGGCTGGAATAGCTTATGGACGTGGCATAACAGAAGTTGAGAGATCTATGAATAGAAGAAAAAGGTTCTACTGAAAAAGTAAATGAGCAGGATCACCATATCACGAATTCTACTGATAGGAAACCACACATTAAAGGCTTTAATTTTGAAGATGAAAGGATTATGAATGGGAACTGGATAAATGAGCCTCGTGCAGATGTCGTGCAAAAGTTTTTCCATCTGTTGGCTCTTTGCCATACTGCAATACCTGAAGTTGATGAAAATACAGGTAAAGTTCAATATGAAGCAGAATCACCTGATGAAGCAGCATTTGTGATTGCCGCAAGAGAAATTGGTTTTGAATTCTGCGAAAGGACGCAAACAAGCGTATCATTGACCGAGTTAGATGTACAGACAGGCAACAAAGTTAAAAGGTTAGTAATGTTTTCATAAGCAAAGCATTCATTCTATACCCTTCTTTGTATGAATTTGTTTCTGTCCTTGTATGCGTGCACGAAGGATAGGGTACTTTTTAGTGATCTTATTCCCTTTACTGCACCAAGAAACTCGTGCAACTGAAGTACTTGAATCTGTATTCCATGCGTAGACCTTTGATAGCTAAACTTATAATTTCTTAAGTGGATTTTTATATGGAATTTCATGGTGTTTTAAATTATTCAGACGATATATTTTGGGTTATTTGATGACTGCAGGGGTGCAACCTAGAGTTCAATTCAATTATGTGGGCTAAGGTCTACATACATCTTACATTTTCCCTACCACGCCCACTTCAAGAGTATTTGTGCACGGGTGTTGTTTAACTGCTTGATGAACATGTTAAGGGGAATTTGACTCAACAATAAGATTTCCCATCATAATTCAATCAGGCAGGGGCAAGATCCTAATGCATTGAGCCTTTTTTTTTTCTCATTCCATTTTTCATTTTTGTTGTTTGTTTGAAATCCAAATACTAGTATGCCTATATATGTGTACTGCATGGTGGTCTATATGAGACACTATTGTCATCCTTGTCAACAATATCTTAACTTTTCCTAGTATATATTTAGCAAACAATCTCTTCTTGCAGGAAATATCAACTCTTGGACGTTTTGGAGTTTAGCAGCTCTAGAAAGAGGATGTCTGTTGTAATAAAAACGGAAGAGGGGAAACTACTAATACTTTGTAAAGGTGCTGATAGGTTCGTGATCAACAACCCTGGTGCCTTTTCACTTTGATTTTCTCACTTATTGTGTTGTAGAGTCAATATCAACCATTCTTCCATGCAGTGCGATGTTTGAAAGGCTTGCTAAGGTCGGTAGGGACTTTGAAAAGGAAACCAGAGAACATGTGAATGAGTATGCTGATGCAGGACTGAGGACCTTGATAATTGCATATCGCGAACTTGATGAGAAAGAGTACAGAGATTTTAATAAGAAATTTAATGAGGCCAAGAACTCTGTTAGTGCCGATCGGGAAATGTTGATTGATGAAGTAGCGGATCAGACTGAGAAGAATCTGATTCTTCTCGGGGCTACTGCTGTAGAGGACAAACTTCAAAATGGGGTTAGTTGGAACGCAATTATAATTATTAGACAGAAAAAAATGTTGAGATTAGGCACGTGAATTGGAAATGACGTTTCTTCTATTTTGGATGTTAGGTTCCTGACTGCATAGATAAGCTTGCTCAAGCAGGAATTAAACTTTGGGTTTTAACTGGAGACAAGATGGAGACTGCTATCAATATTGGGTACGATTTGTGTTTATGTCCTCGGGCATCCTTTACTTGTCTATAGATGGTCCTTGCACGTTTTACTTCGTTGAACTAAAATTCTCAATGCTAAGCCTCAAATTCTTGTGAGTCTATGGTAACGATAGCTCTATTAATAACTACACTAGTAATGATTATCAAATGAATAAATAATTTTATGCTCTGTTTCATCTTAATTATATCACACATCATGATACTTACCGAATGAAATTGTTTGCTCCTATTTTTTGTGATGAGTTTGCATGTGACTCTGCAAGATTTACCTCTGCCAAAATTGTTGAACGTTTGACAATGTCGTTTTTTTATTATAAAACTGACATCTAGTTTCAAGATTTAATTTTAGGGAGGTAACTTTTTGGCAAACCATAATGAAATAAAACCTGAAATCCCCTGAGAGTGTCAATGTTTTACAGTGAGACCAGTAATTCACCGTAGGTTCGACGATCTCTAACTTGATGTATAAATTTGCAGTTTCGCTTGTAGTTTGCTTAGGCAGGGAATGAAACAGATCATAATAAATCTGGAGAGTCCCAAAATCCAGGCATTGGAAAAAGCAGGAGACAAGGATGCCATCATCAAGGTAATGTTATTTTTTTTTCTTTTCCTTTTCTTCCATGTTGGGGTTAGATTAAAGTGTTCTAATATTGATGTGATATCCTAATTTGTCATTCAGGCATCGAAGGAAAGTGTCCTTCATCAGATCACCAAAGGAAAGGCTCTGCTGAATGCATCAAGTGGAAGCGCTGACGAATTTGCCTTGATCATCACTTGCTTATGCCCTAGGGGCAGATATGGAGAAAATGTTCTTTGAACTTGCTATTGGTTGTGCATCTGTTATTTGCTGCCGTTCATCACCGAAGCAGAAGGCACTGGTGAGCTCCTGTTATTCTGGGAGTTTTTTCTTCCCAATGCAGTCCAAAAAGATCTTATTCTTGCCTTTATTTTAGAGTTTTCATTAATCTGAAAAATAATCATGGAAATGGTAAAACTAAAACACAGGTTACAAAGCTAGTCAAAACAAAAACCGGGAAAACAACACTAGCAATTGGTGATGGTGCCAATGACGTGGGAATGCTTCAAGAAGCTGACATTGGGGTTGAAATCAGTGGTGTTGAAGGAATGCAGGTATTTTCACTACACTAAACAATTTACATTTATTTTTAAATCATTGTTATTGCCCTAAGTTTCACTATGCCATAACCTCCTGTTTTGTGATCAATGCAGGCGGTCATGTCAAGTGATGTTGCAATTGCTCAATTTCAGTATTTGGAACGTTTGCTGCTTGTGCATGGGCATTGGTGTTACAGGAGAATTTCATCAATGGTAATGCCTTATATATATATATTTCAGATTGCATATGTTTTTGATTATATTTTTGGGTAAACTTGGGATTTAATTAGGGTTAAAGAGATAGCTCTACTTTCATTTTATGCATGAGTTTGTACCGATCAACTGATTATTTTTTTTCTTTTGTTGGCAGATCTGCTACTTTTTTTACAAGAACATCGTATTTGGCTTCACTCTCTTCTTATATGAGGCATATACATCATTCTCGGGACAAACTCTATTCAATGATTGGTACTTGTCTTTCTATAGTATCTTGTTTACGTCGTTTCCAGTGAGTGCTTTGGGAGTTTTTGACCAGGATGTATCTGCACAGCTTTGTCTGAAGGTATCCTCTCTAGCATAACACTTACACTGAAATTATTGCAACAAGAAATAACTCATTACTCTTTTGTTGCATGGTGAAAAGCGGCAGTTGTATGGTAAAAATGAAAATGATTTATGCTCCCTCTCTAGTATGAATGAATACTTTACCAGTTCACTTACATTCCTCTGGGATTGATTGATTCCTCATTCTCAAGTAACTTATGTCGACTTTTGGCAGTTTCCTCAGTTATATCAAGATGGAGTTCAAGATATCCTCTTCAGCTGGCGCCGAATACTGGGTTGGTTTTTCAACGCTTTTTATAGTGCTGTTGTCATTTTCTTTTTCTGTGCAAAAGCACTGGAGCACCAGGCCTTCAATAGTGATGGGAACCCTGTTGGGAGGGATGTTTTAGGGACAACTATATATACATGTGTTGTCTGGGTTGTGAACTTGCAGATGGCACTCTTCATTAGTTACTTCACCAAAATACAACATTATCTTGTTTGGGGTTCAATTGGCGTATGGTACCTATTTCTCATGATCTACGGAGCGGTTTCACCCTCCTCCTCTAAAGATGCTTACATGGTGTTTGTCGAAGCCCTTGCACCGGCCCCTTCTTATTGGTTTGTCACACTTGTTGTGGTACTGGCAACCCTCATCCCATACTTCTCATACGCAGCAATTCAAATTCAGTTCTTTCCTATGTACTATCAGATAGTACAGAAGATAACCGGGGAGGGGCAATCAAATGATTTTGAATCAAGCGACAATGGTTATCAGAGATCAACACAGCCAACAGCTGTTGATGGCATTCGGGCTCGTTTAGCAAAACTAATTTTTTGCATAAAGGAAAGGAAGCGATATCCTGAAGTAGTTCTTGAAAGTGGAAGGTAGTTGTCCATTTATGCAGAAAGAATACACCATACATAAGTGAATTTTGATTGATTTCTTCTTTGTTTTTATTTTCTCAATCTTCTTGTGTTACAATACAATTACAATGTATTTAGTTCAGATGAACGACTTTTTTTCTCCTTCAAAGTTGTGGTTAATATTGCTTCTTTACAAGAGAAGGATGAGGCTTCCCTGTTTTGTGTATATGTAACTTCATCAGATTCAATATATTGTTGAACGATTTTGTTTTATCTGATCTACTCATTGTTTGATTTTATTTCAATTTGGATCATTTACTAAATTAAGGTTTCCTTGACTCTTCTTGGATTTCCTGGAATTAGGGCTCCCTAACAAGTTTAAGTTCAGATAACAGCAAAGCATGAAATGCATGGAATTACTACCATGATTATATTAAAACCCAACTTCTATTTTTGGCTGTAGATATTTTAATTTGTAAATACAGATAAATCCAACTAGGAATCACCCCCGAGTTAGATCGTATCTAATCTCGAATCTTGAATTCAAGCCCCACTTCCATTCTCTTATCCAAAAAAAATAAAAATTAAGCATCCAATAATAGAATAGATGGAAGAAAGTCAAATTCTTGTTTCATAAAGCTGAGTGTTCAAGAAAGAAAAAACATTTATTGATGATGTTAGCAACTACATCTGATATAATTTTTACATACACAATTCAATAGTCTTATAAGACAGAACATATATGGAATCTACAAATTGAATGTGTTAATTGTACGAATTTCAAGTAGTTCAGTTAATGTTTTAAATCATATGTAATTTCGAACTTCGAGTTCAAGCTTCATCCCTTCCACTTCTTACAAAAAAGTGTTAATGATGGGATGAGGGGCGCTGTAGTTATTTAGGCTATATTTATGTGTAGTTTTTTAAATCTTAGTCATCCTTATCATCTGACAGATGATAATGAAAAAGACTCTTAATCACGTTTCTCTTCCTCTTCTAGCTTCTTACCCTTCTCTCCAAACCCTTGTTTCTCTCTCTAAACCCATAGAGAAATTCTTCTCTCCTATTTCGTTGTTTAACATGTTTGTTTCTCTCTCCCAAATTTGCTATTTCAATTCAAGATCTGTTGTTCAAGTCTTATATAAATGATTAATTTTTGTCAATTTCATAATCTAGAGCCATATTTCTGCGATTTTGATTCAAATATTTTTGAGTTGTTTAGGTGCTCATTTGTTGGTGTATTTGGCATATTTATCGGTGTATTTGGGCTGAGCAATATTGGATCACTGCTTAGTTTAGTTGTGTTTTGAAGAATGACATTGCCAAAAGGTGATTCAATCTATATTCAAGAGGTGTGCGATGACAATTTGGAGAAAGAATTTGCTTTGATTTGTAAAATTTTGGATGATATATGTTGCTATGGGCATTGAGTTTTTTACAAATGATTCTAGGTTAAAAAGTACCGATTGAGGGAGAGAAGAAAAAAAGATAAGCTTTTCTCAGATGATTCTAGGTTAAAAAGTACCGATTGGGGAAGAGAAGAAAAGAAGATATTAACTTTTGGACCTTTAATTCTGATGAGTTGTCATTCAATATCAGTCATCGGATAAAATGAATGACTGAGATTTAAAAAACTACACATAACTATAGCCTAAATAACTACAGTGCCCCATCATCCCGTGTTGTTAACTCATCCTACTCCATACCCTACATCTCTCTCTAATATCACTCTGCCTTAGCCATCGCCCAACATCACTTTTACCATATTCAATAAGAATGGATGAAGTATATAAATGAAATTAGAATTAGATAACAGTAAAAAGAGCAACAAATGAGGGGTAAAACAGAGAAGAAACAAGTTTGCGTTGATATTCGTGAAGGGATGAACGAGATTTGCAGACTATAGTGTTATGCTGCTCCCAACTTCTCACCCATTTCAATAATAAATGGTATTACGAAGATGGAGGATCTCCGAGTGGAATATAATCTTGTCGTGCAGCCGTCTTCTCCGAGTAACAGCCCGTGGTTACTCATTACTTTTTCGATCGCTCGGATTCTTTCTACTGTGTATGCTCCTTCTTATACTCCTATTTTTCCAAAAAGAAAAGGAATAGGGTGAGTTTATTTAATAGATAGGGTGAATCTATTTATCCTCCCCTATAATATCCAGGTGTTTTTCACCGGTTAATGTACTTTGCTACTTTTACAATTTTGTCCCATCCCATCCCCTCATGACCGTTATGTTTGTGTTAGAATTCTCTCTCCCCTTCTCTCGTAACAACAAGCCCTTAGCTAAGGGGAAAAACTGAGACAACACCCACAACAATGGCTTCCAATTTCATCTACTTGAATCCTCATATACACTCCATGGATTCGGATGAGCTAACAAGGAAGCTCGAGCAAGATGAAGATGAGCAAATGCAGGATCATTCATTGGCAGCAACATGATATCACAACACATGCAATCCACAGCGAGCGCATTCCAATCCTCCATGGTCGTGAAAGAATGGAGCAGGAAAGGAGTTGAAGAAAAAGGTTGATACCACAAGTCATGCCTTGTCAAGGAATAAGTTCTCTCTCTCTCTTGGGAGGCGTAAGAAAATCAGCAAAGAAAAATTGTGATATGAACCTGCTTAAGCATGTCAGCAATTAGCCGATAAAGTCGATTACTTTTGTGAGTTGGTTTACATTGGTATATCAGCTGGGATTGCTTTTGTAAGAGTCAGTTTATGAATGAAATGGAAATGAGGAACTCTCTTCCTCACCACCTGTCTTCTGTAACTCCCTGGTTTTTTCTCAAACCTCCCATAGCTAGATTAAGGTTGAAAGGGGTTCTAACAAATGGCGACGTGGGGAAGACGAATCAGTTACTCATGACTCGACTCTTGAGATCGCATTTTTGCGTTACTGGAATTGCTGCTATAAATTTTACAAATTGGGTAATCAGATATGATTGAATCCTAGAAAAATTACACTAAGCAGGGAGCGAGAAAGAAGACTGTAGTGACCATGAGACAATTTCAGTTACTTAGCTCTCTATTAACAACATAATGACAATGGTATCAAAGCTGTGCATTTGCTAATTACATGTAGTCATGTACAAAGAATTTCCGCCCAAAATTGAACTACCTATGGCTATTATCAAAGCTAAAAGAATCTAATTTACAAGTAAAAGGGTTCAGAGTATTAGTACTTCAAGCCTGATATCAGTAGTGTGAGATAGACAATGATTTGTGTCAGGCCATGCCACCTCTGCAAGTAAATAGGCATCAAAAAGGCTCTTTATCTTTGGCTAAACTCTCTGATTCATGAGGACGCTGTTCTAATTGTTCAAACTTCAAACTACCTTGGCTGAAAAAATCTGTACTATAATTCTGGCTACCGAATGCCATCCTTCGAAACCATCTAATTTCTTCAGATTGTTGTGCAGAATTAAAAATCTCGCTTTCCCCGACTCTCATTCCATTAGTTAGATCTTCAGCAGCTATACTACCAAAAGCCCTGACAACCTGTGAATCATATGAGCTGGCTAAGAAAATTTTTGTACCACCAGCATTACACCCAGAGATTTCATGATGAAATTAGTAGAAACGTTTTCAGCAATTTGTTATTACCTGTCCCATTCGGGGCCTCTTGGCAGCTGAATGTCTCACACAAGCTGCAGCAGCCTCGATCATCCGGAACATTTCACTTTCAACATAGTTTTTCCCAAGCTTTGGATCAGCCAAACCCTCAAATTCCTCGTTTTCAAGCGCATGGCTTAGTAGAGGTCGAGCCTGAGGTAAATTGGGCTTTGGTTAGTGAAGGCAGACATAAAAAAATTAATAAGTACAGGTTTGTTAACTAAACACGTTGTGGCTATGTATTTAACAAGGATGTTATAAAGGCTCTCACATCAGTATATCTTGTTCATTCTCTAAGCAAGCACGTATATTTGTAATTTTGTATAAACAATTTCAGAATTTCTATCATCTATAACATATAAAGATAATGAATGTTGTGCCTCCGGATCACAATGGTCGCAAAAAAGAAATTGAACCTGAAACTTCAACCAGAGTTAGGAAATAATATATATCAGCGACTTTTTACACCAAATTCAACAGACAAGTCACATGTTACAATGAAAGTGAAACCACGAGCATCATAATTTAGTTTGATTACCCATTCAACTAGACTCTCTTCTCCCAAAGGTTGGGATGCATCAACAGGCTTCCGCCCAGTTATTAGCTCCAAAAGCACAACTCCAAATGAGAATACATCAGATTTCTCACTCAATTTACCACTTGATGCATATTCAGGAGCCATGTATCTGAATAAACAATTGAAACAGTCAGATGTACATAGACATGGAAAATATTGAATATATGCTGTCTGCGAGAGACAGATTAGACTCATACCCAAAAGTTCCCATGACGCGAGTGCTAACATGTGTATTTGCATCAACAGCTAATTTGGCGAGCCCAAAGTCTGAAACCTGTATAATCAAAATGAACAAACTGTAACATAATATTAAATGAAATCACTATGATGCGACTTCACGAAAAAGCATTCATACTCGAGCTTCAAAGTTGTTGTCAAGAAGAATGTTTGATGACTTGATATCCCGATGAATTATCCGTGGATGGCCTGACAACCATAGAAATGCAACATAAATAACTTCATTGACAAAGAAAATTGATTCTACTAAGCAACAATCTATAGCACAAGCAAGTAAATAACAAATGGTCAGTAACTTCTTATTTCCACTTGATTTTGCATAAATTTTTAGTTCTATAATAGAAATCAGAGATGCTTAATCAGGCTAAGACCTTGTTCATTTTTCTACAAAATTTTCTTAGCTGAGCAATTGGTTGGAGACTGAACAAAATTACCTGGTTCAAAATCAGTTGATGAGAACAGAGACAAAAATTCCATAACCAAGCTTTTTTCACCAAGATTTAAAAAAAAAAGTCATAGCTAAAATGGTGGGACTTGGGAGGCTATCATCAATCAGTGCATCACCTTCTTTCTTCCACACACTTACTCAGTTCACTCTGAGTGGGTATTATTTATCTCTTGAATGGTAATTTTAGAACATGTATATAGCTACCAGTATGTGGACAAAACACAGTGAAGGAACTGAATCTCTCACTGGCATTTGTATCCAGAAGCCTAAAACTTGTGGTAACAAAGAAATAAGACAAAAAAAGTTCCACCATGCCTGTGAATTTATCTCCAGTCTCACTATTCAATATATATATATCTTGACTGCTACTGGTTTGATGGAGAATGTGTTTTAGGTACCAAAGCTTAAGATGTACAACTAGACTCACAATCTTCATGAAGATAAGCTAATCCACGAGCAGCACCAGCTGCAATCTTAATGCGTGATGCCCAATCTAAAATCGGTCTTCCTTCACCTACAAATGGAACAAAACCAAGCACAGGATTAGTATGTAATCTCACAATTCAGGAATTTATCCTTGACAGCTCAGTTTCAGATTTACCGTGAAGATGAAAATACAGAGTATTGTTAGGCACATATTCATATACTAGCAATCTTTGGCTCTCAGAAATGCAGTAACCCACAAGTGAAACCAAATGGCGATGATGTATACGACTAATAATCTCTACTTCAGCTTTAAATTCTCGCTCGCCTTGCCCCCCACCAATCTTGAGCTGCTTAACTGCAATCTCTCTTCCATCTGGTAGGTAGCCTTTATACACAGAACCAAATCCACCTTCACCCAAGAAATTCTGTGCTGAAAACTCATTTGTGGCCTTGACGAGTTCTTCATATGTAAACCATGGTCGCGAATTGCCAAGACCACCTGGCTCTGTTGGAGGTGAATATTGAAAATCGCTGCCTGAACCACTTGCTATTAAGGGAGCTGAAGATCGTGTCTTTGTAAAGGAAGAATCTGAATGCAAGGTGCAGATATTTGAGTCATAACACAGACAAAGAAAAAATAGACATACCATCCTATTTGCCATTTATTTAGCACAACGAACAGGTGGCCCACTAATTTAAGGTCACAGTTTCAAACCCCAGAAACAGCTCTCCGCATAATATATGCGCGGGGAAGACTACAAACATCTTGTCTGTCCTCGACCCGCCCATACACGTGTGCACGAGAGTTGTTTACCAATTTTTATCTAGATTCAAACTCATCAAATTTTAAATAAAAATGAAAAATATTCATATTAAAAGTCAATTGACTCAGTTCTTCTTCCACAGCATTCCACATTGTGCAACATATATCATATAACAAGGTAATACATGATGAACAGCAGTCCAGTCATGTTTCTAATCTAATAAACCAGTTCAGGCATAGCCCTAACACCACAAATAGATAAGCATGTCCAAGTAAAGCCTGGTTTTCCAACTAGCCCAAAAGAGTTATGTAAAATCAATTGGAAAAGAATTGAAAGATAGAGAGAGGGGAAGCAAGCCAGTAAAAAAAAATGTAAAGCAACAAATAAGTAACAATGCAGTTACAATATACCTGATCCGGGGGAAGACCCAACGGGAGATGGCATAACATAAACACCATTAAGCACAGACATATTCCTTCTTCTTTTCTTCATGCACCAAGCAGCTAATCCAATCAGGCTAAGTACAATAATTCCTACTGCTACAGCAATAGCCACTGCACCTCCAGTGCCAATGCCCCCATGATCACCAGAAGCTGAGTTTTCTGGTGCACTGGGGCTAGAATTATTCACATTTGGATTACCAGACGGTGAACCAGAAGAATTAGAAGGAGGAGAATCACGAGATGGGGGAGGTGGAGCTAATCTTCTAACTGGTGGTGGGGGGGATGACCTAGGAGGAGAATTTGGTGGTGAAAGTGTTGGTTGAGAAGTAGGTGGCGCCAGCCTAGGAGGAGGGGGAGCATTAGTGGGTGGTATTGATGCTGGTGGAGGAGGTAAACTTTGAGGAGGGAGTGATGCTGGTGGTGAAGGTGGACTTTGGGGTGGCACTGATTCTGGTGGTGGGGATGAACGTGAAGGTGGTTGTGATGTTGGCAGTGGTGGTGGTGCATTTTCAGATGGTGGAGGCGTATTCTGAGGTGGGCTAGGTGATGGTAGTGGGGGTGAACGTGAAGGTGGTTGTGATGTTGGCCGTGGTGGTGGCGTGCTTTCAGATGGTGGAGGTGTATTCTGAGGTGGGCTAGGTGATGGTGGTGGGGGTGAACGTGAAGGTGGTTGCAATGTTGGAGGCGGTGGTGGCGCATTTTCAGATGGTGGAGGTGTATTCTGAGGTGGGGTAGGTGATGGGGGTGAATTTGACGGTGGAGTGGATGGTGACGGGGGTGAATTCTGCAGTTGTGGGGGTGATCTACGCGGTGGATTAGATGCTGGAGGAGTAGGTGAAATTGCAGGTGGATTCACAGATGGTGGTGGTGGATTGGAAGTGGATAGGGGTGGGGGTGGGGGTGGGGATGGCGGTGAGGTTGGTGGAACATCTTGTGCAGGAGTAGGGGGTGAAGCAGGAGTTACTGATGGGATTGAAGTTACATTAGGGGGTGGTGGTGCTGGCTGTTGTGTTGGAGGGGTTGATTGTCTTACTGGAGGTGGTGGCGATCGAGGCGGTGGCGATAGTGTTGAAGGTGTTAAAGGGCCTGGTGGATTCGCATTCTGCTGAGGAGGTGGGGAAGTTGGAACAGGATTAGGAGGAGGAGAGAAGGGTTGTGGTGGTGGAGTGGTGGAGGACAATGGAGGAGATGGTGGCGGAGCAGAAGCAGATGGATTTGGAGGTGGGGATGTGGTTGCCATAAATTTGTATCCAATTCTAATGCTACCTCACTGCTGCTCCAATCAAGTAACTCGAGTGCAAATTTTATGAGCTCCCATTAGACTTCCAAATATTTCTTCAAAGATCCCATTGCAATAACCATGAAGAGAACAAAAAATGCAGCATTTAAAATCTTTCACGCCAGCCCAAATTATGAAACTTCTAAAAGATAGATCCTCCAAATCACCAAACTTCACCAACCAAACCCTGAAATCACCAAACCCTCATACTTCAAAACACAGAAACCTCTGGACTCGAAACAATATCACCAGAAACAGGAGAGAAAAACCCAAATCAGTATTCACGATTTCTGAATAACAAAGATCATCAACACAGAGCCCATAACAAGTTTTAAGCTCAACCCAGATCATCAATGACTAGTAAAGCTTAACACGGATCATCCAGCAAGTACCTCAGTAAAACCCAGATGCTAAATCTCAGTAAAATTAACCCAATAACTACCCATATAAATCACGATGTCAATCGATAAAATGCAGCAAAAATTATATCTTTCTTATTTAGGCAAACAAGAAACAAAAATCTCACAAAAAAACCTAAAAAAAAAAAAGACTTCACCTTTCTCGAAAACTCTTATCAGTACAAAAACAACGAGTCATCACAGTTCTTTTTTGAATTGCAACCGACTTTGGCTGGGTCCTGAGTTCTCCTCTCCTCCATAGATGGTTCAAATGGGAACACGTACTGTGGGGTCTCAATTCAAAGCCAAACGAGCACATTCATATTGACCCGTGCAAGAACAATAAAAAAGATATTTGTAGTTTTTACTTTTTAAAGCTGAAAATTGAAATATAGAGAATAATTGCATTTATTATCATGATATTATTCATGATTCAAAAAATGCACAAGACTTGACTTTTTTTTTTTACGTTATATGATAAATAATTGCTCAACTTTCTATCTTTAATTTTTTATGCCATTCATTTATTTATTGAAATGAATTTCTCAAGGAAACGAAGGCACTGCAGATCCAATTGTGAAATAAAACATTTAAATATCTTTTCTTCATTTCATACCCTAAAGTTTCTCACTTTATTTTTAGTATCTAATTTTTTAATAAATAATATTAAACACCCACCTCCCCGAATCCTTGCTTTTTTTTTAATAGTAGCTGTTTGATACTATAAATTAATGCTTTGTTTACTCTAATCTTGTCATTACTTCTGGACATCATCATTTGGAACTCTGAGTTTGACTTGGATTATTTTATTGTTTAAAATGAAATAATCTTTCAATATCATTTGCTGGTGATCAAACTCTGCGTAGCTCGATGATTTGGGTTGTATGTGATTAATCTCGAACCCGATTTCGAGTCCTAAACCCTTTTCTTATTAAAAAAAAGGCTCTAATATA
The DNA here is from genome assembly GCA_963580455.1 of Euonymus europaeus. Lineage (NCBI taxonomy): Eukaryota > Viridiplantae > Streptophyta > Magnoliopsida > Celastrales > Celastraceae > Euonymus > Euonymus europaeus. Next base: position 19,956,903 of record OY756970.1, on the reverse strand, counting down.
TATGTTGTTAGAGTGAAACAACCAAATAAAGTAGTTAAGACTTTAGAATAAAGAGTATATAATTTGAGGGCATCTTTTTTGGGATGAAATTGAGTAGTTTTTATTTTTAATGGTGCAAGAAAACGTGAAAACAGAGTATATTCTGGATTGTAAGCTGAGAATTAGACAATTTTTCAAGATTGTTTATGGTGGTGGTGCCCAGGCTGTCCAATTATTCCCTATCAGAGATTACCTCTCTTTTGTTTCTCATTAGAGTGCGTTATTGATTGGTAGACGTAGACATGGCATGTTAAGTGGAGTTGTTGACGGATTGGGATTAGGGCGAGTGCGTTAAAAAAAACTGAACGTATCCGGTGGTGCGCCAAAAGTTTTCCAACACGATAAATTTATGGGGGTAAATCATATATTTAGCCACACATTTCAAACGTTATAATTCAGTCATTCAATAATTTGTTGTGTTTCACGGTCAAATTTTAGATGTTTTCGATCAGACAATCCTCTGACGTGGTATGTAAAATTCAAACCTAGCTGTTTATAATTAATTATTGTCAACTTAAAAAAAATAGTTACAATTTTTTTTTTAAAAATAAAGTCCGCCTAATAGTTCTTGTAACCATTAAAACAGTCATGCATAACTGAATTGCTTAGGTATCATGATATGTTACAAAATGGTCCCTGAAAAATTAAACACGTAACATAATCATTTCCAAAAGATGTAATTTCAAGCTAATGTCACACACACTCAGTAAAAAATTTATAATGATAATGTCCAAAAGACTTGCGGTTTGACATAAATAGAAACATATAAAATAAAGTTTGGCAGTTTCAGCAAAATAAGATGAAATCATCATCATTATCATCTCAAACATCCTTGTTTGTGCGAGTGGATGATTCTCGAGTACTCCTCAACATGACTGTATATCTGGAGGTTGATGTAGCTGCTTGTAGTGTCCCTGCTGTCGTTGACCTCTTAGCAATCATTTTTTCCCTTGTTCGGGCTCGACCAATAGATGCAGCAGCTGAGGCAACACTTCCAGCTTTAGTAGTCACACCACTCACAGCTCCAGCAGTCACACCAGTTCCACTTGAGGCTCCACTGCCAAAATTCATTTGCTACAAGTACAAAAAAAAAATATAAGTATTATTGGAATACCACACAATGCAGTGCATAGTAAATATAATTGTTCTTCTATTTTACCTTATTGGGTGCTCAACCACATATCCCCTTATTGTGTCCCTTATTCCCACATTTTGTGCATTTAATCTTTGAATATCGCCTTCTAAGTTTGTTCTTGGTTTTAGCCTCATCATGCTCCAATCTCCTTATCTTTTTGGGCATTCCAATAACAACTATAGCAAGCGGTGGTAGAACAACATCACTAGTCACGCGAGTCCATAGGCTAGATCCACTAGTTGCATGACATTTGGTTGATACACAAGCATAATTGTCTCCTTTTTGTATGTTGAGTGCACAAACTCCTCAAAATCCTTATGAAGCCAACCAATGGCTCCTATTGCATGGCAACATGGTATTCCAGTAAGGTCCCAGCTCTTGCATGTGCATGTTGCATTCTTCACATTCACCACAAATTTTTTTAGCCCACATGACACCTACAAAACAATCAACATTGGCTTACCATACTTGATACCTATAAAGCATATACAATATAAGGTGAGCACCATAACATCCAAGGACACTTAGCTACACACTTAACTTGACATCTAGTTCTCTCATTTTTTACAAACCTAAGCTTGTAACCACCTTGCACTGCATAGTCCTTCACAACTTTCTTGAACTCCTTCATGCTTGTAAACTCCATGCCTAATTCAAAATTGAACTCCTTCACAATTTGGGTTGAACTTAGGGTTACCTTTTTTTCGAATTAGGCATTACATCATCATCAGATGAGTCTAGACTCTCTAAATCATCAAATTCATAAACCATCCTAAACTCTCGATCATCCTCACCAATATCCAAACTAGAATTGTCATTATCCTCATCATCCCCAACTCCTTTATTATGATTGTCATCATCTTCTGATTGTCCACCCTCTAACCCATCACCCTTGTCAGTCTCATATTGATATTCAGATTCACTCTCAGACCCATCTTCCCCTACATATTCATGTCTATCAACCCTATCCCTTTCTAACCCATCAACCGCACCACTCCCTAATACCTCATTCCCCTTCACTTCTATACTATTCATCAACTGATCAAGCATTTCACTAAACTCATAATCATGCACACAATCATCAGTTTAATCGAGACAAGGGGCAAGGTTTCTTTTACTTTGGATCTGCCATCTCAAAATCAATAATCGACCCTACATGAAAAACAAAAAGGGTTGGGGACCACAAAGAATGAAGTATGTGCGAAATGAAAACATTGATCGGGACCACAAAAAATTGTAGGATGTGGGGAAATGACATGGATTCGGGACCACAAACCATGCAATCCATCATTTTTCAAACCGGAAAACCCCAACCATTTAGCACACCATAATCAAAAACATTTAGGGTTTTGCAAGTTTACTTTTGCTGCTCCACGGTCCTCTACTTCTTCGCGATCCTATGTTTGCCCACTATCTCCACTACAATGGACGACCTTCTGTGTACTAAACGTATGCTCCGCCACTATCTCTGTCTTCCAAGGCGTGGTAAGCAAATGACTTTCTAACAATGGTTGAAGACCCTCTTGTGAACCCTTTGTCTTCTAGGATTCATCAAGTTTTGATAAAAGGGCGCCTTACTAACACGCCAATGATATGATAATAATTTTTCTATGTCATCAACTTTGACAATAACGACAATAGATAAGCATTTGGTGATGACGTCTCATGTATATAACGGTAAACATTAGGTCAATCAGCCATGTCAGAGGATTGTCTGATTGAAAATTTCTAAAACTTGACCGTGGAACACAAGGAATTATTTGGTGGCTAAATTGTAATGTTTGAAACAAGAGTAGTCAAATTATAACACTGATCATCTGTCAATAGCCAAATGTATAATTTACTCTAAATTTATGGATATATTTTTTAATTAAAAATAAAATAATATTGATATGATAATTAAAAATCGTCGAATAAAAATTTAAAATATTTTATTTTTTGATAACAGTAAATTGAAAGAAAAAAAACTGTTATATATAAGGCCATTGGATTATTGGAGTCGTCGACTCGTTGGTGGAGCCAGAAGAAGACACATGTCACGCGTGGTGGTACGCGTGTATACACGTCAACGCGGCGTCGTACGCGCACTTTTGGAGCTGGAAAGACTGCGATCTCTAGATTCTCTCTAGATATCGTCCACGTGAGGTGACAGGCTTCACCATCACCTACAAATCTCTCTCGTAGAAGATTCAAACATATGAAGCAGTCAAGACTTGCTTTTCAAACGGCAAATTCTGTCATTAATAATTTCTTTATGGGCTGGATTAGTAGTCTGGGCTGAACATGACCTTATAGGATTAGGCCCATTAGCTTGTTTGAAAATTGAAATGTCTGTGTGTGAGTGGGTCTTGAGACAATTGCCTTGATGCCTTCATATGATTAGTAAACTTCGTTAGCAGTTCCACCTATTAGCCAAGTAAAAATTATGTTTAATACAAATATCAAGAGAAGCATTGCATAATAAATCAGCTAGAACTTGACTATAGGCAATCAATTTTTATGGAAATCGAGAACTTTGGTCATCCAGTAGCAAATGATGAGTCACCTTCCATTGCTCTCCCACAAAATATTTGGGGGCGTTTGGTAAAGATTTTCAAGGAGCATACATGCTCCGTTATAGCATATAAGTCACACACAATGTTGAAAGAATTTCATGATCTTTGTTGCAGAAATATCACACGACAATAGAGAAAATTGAAATAGAAAAGTGCAACAATCATGACACAAGAATTTAACGTGGAAAACTCCAAATTCAGAGAAAAATCACGAGTGCTGTCAAAAGACAACCAGAAGAAAATTTTCACTATGTAGAAAATTTGTACAAACACACAGTCCTAATTTTCCCTCACCAAGAAATCTAGGCAAACTCCGAAAATAAAACTCATTATTTTCTCTTTGTGCTCATCGCACACTGCCCTATAATTCTCTATCTTTTGCACCCACAACACACCTATAAACCTAGTAAACCACTAATATTTATAAAAGTGTCACGTCTCTCAATTCTATTCTATCTAGGAATTCCTACCCAAGATGTTTCCAATTACAAATATGATATCAATTATATTAATAATTAGAGACCAACTTGAAAACGTGTTTCCACAAAACAATGATTTCTTTTGTAGCAAAAGAACTAATTCAACTTTTTGATCAATTCCTAACACACAAAAATGTTATGTAACCAAACACCAATTCAATATTTTTTACCCTTTTATGAAATGGTCATTTGACAGAATTTCAACAACAATTAAAGTAATAAACGACTATATTGCCCCAATCAATTAGTATTCCACAAACTAAAATATCTATTTGGGAATTCTTCCGTAGTCTCAGTCAAAGATTACAACAAACGGTGTGCTTTCAAGTTTGAAGGCTTGTGTGTGGAAGAAAATGACCTTCCTCACATGATTTTTGATTAGAGAGCCAGACCTCACATGATTTTTGATCAGAGAGCCAAGGTCTTCTTTGACATATATATATATATATATTTTGGTACAAAAAAGTTCTTATTAGACTTATAATCTGGATTAAAATACATTCATGATTTTTAAATTTTTTTAATGGCTATTAAATCATTATAGCGGAGTCCGATGTGAAATTTTTATAGGAGACCTCGGCCACCCAAAACAATATCTACCACAAGTTTGTCCCATTCGATGAGAAAAAATGTTCGTAATTTTTTCAAAATGTTATAATCATTGCTACCAACCGTGATTTACAGATAGATATCAGATGTTCAAAAATCTAGAATTTATTGCCATGAGATATGATCTCTTATGACAATTGGGAATATCCTATATATCTAAATATTAGCAAGAAACTCCCTTGCTTGCATCACATAAAAAACCATCTCTCTTTTCTTTGATTTTGAAAGAAGGTGCAACTTGATGGAGAGAGCAACATTAATTCACACTAACCTTTTTTACTTGCCCTGGTTTCGATTAATTCAGGTTTATTTCTGTCACTTTCTCATACATCATATGCTATGCTAAACTGTACTCAAGTGTGTCAATTAAGGTATCCCTTACTGTCGTGTTGACGGCAAATGCTTATGTAGCAGGTGTGATCCGCCTCCTACAGGCTACCGCGGACAAATTAGGCAATCGATCAGTGATTTTCGAATTGGAATGAGATATTCTAGAGATCTTCTCGACTATCCTTCAATAGAGTTATTTTCCTTACATAATAAAAGAGAGAAGCTATGCTGACCAGAATGCTAATCATATTACTATTGTGTATTAAACAGATGCATGCCATAATTTTCAGATTCGTTGTTCCAGTTAAAATTAGTTTGGTTTGGACTCTAAACCTGCAGCTTAACTCAACAACATATGGCTTCTAAGACGGAGAGCTCAAATCTAGCACCATTGCTTGAAAAAAGTACCAGAGCGTGCGCACACATATATAGTTTCCAGTTTTCCCTACACAAAAATATAGTTACGGTGCGTTTTAACCCAATGTAGAGGGCTATTTATTGGAATGTTCTACAACTACTTCTAACGGCGTTATTATTGCGTAAGGATTTATAGATACAGCGTACATCAAAGGTTAAAGAAAAACGGTGGATTCCCAAGTCAAAAGGAAAAAAAACAAGAAGAAAAAGATTGTGATTTTGTGACAGTTTATGTATGAAGAATGACTTGTGTGTGTCTCTGTCACTGTCATGCTGGCTGCTTCGTTGAAACTTGCATGAATATTGTTCAATCCTTCAAACAATTAACAACGTTTACGTCCTTTTACTGCTTGCTCGCAGTCAAGTCTCAATCCCAAATTAAAGTACAAGTAATGATGAAAAATACTTTCCACATTCATGGTAATTGAGTTTTTAAATCTCTATTTGTCCCACTAACCCTATTATAATAGTAGTTATTGTTAACCAAATACCATACTAGAATTAAAATAAAACTTTCTATGTCGACGTCACACAAGATAGAGTCGGCCGGACTCAATCTTAATGTCTGAAAATTCAAATTGTCAAAAAGGGTCTCAGAAATTTATTATAGCTAACCGAACGACCAGAGACATAGAAAAGTAGAACCCGCAATCTGACCGCAATCATAAATTTGTGTAACATGCGCGACTCATAAAGCATTTTGAAAAGTCTTTCACGAATAAAAAAAAATTACAAGAAGAAAAAAAACCCTCCACGGGGTATAAATTTAAGTCCACGTACACATAAATAATATCGTCTGCTTTCCGCTTTGAATTTATCGATTCTCATAGTTACATGCATAATGTCCATTTTATTGTATTTTTCCTTAGTCCAACTACTATAGGCCAAAGTCCAACTCCATGAATAAGTCCAACTATTATGAGTCTAAGTCCAGGTCATTAGGCTTAGGACAATGTCTTATCGAGTGGTAAGACTCGAGTTTTCATAATAAATCCGCATCTCTTGGCATAATCAACTGACGTGAGACATTTTATCCTTCCTAACATCACGTTTTCAGCTTATCTGTGAATTTAAATATAAAAATTAAAGACGTGAATCACGGTTAATCACTTAGAAGTAAAGATGGTAGGTAGTATTTGATCGACATTTGGGATAGTCTAATTTAAATTTTGGATCAAAGCTTGCTAGGTTGGGTTGGCTACTCTATTAGTTTTTGTGTCTAATTCTTTTTTTTTTTATGTATGCATTATATATATAAAAAATAATCAAGAGGGGCCCGGGCCACATCCCTCCTCCCCTAGACACCCCCAACAAAAACAAAATAAAACTTTCACATATATTGTTTGGTAAACCAATTAATTAAGCAGGCAGCCATGTTTAGATTATTAGTGTTCTAAAGTGTGCATTGACTGTTAGAGCAAATTCAATTAATTTTATCAGAAAGGAATTATAAGCACTTTTATATAATTACCATATTTTTTTGTTGGAACTCAATTGTTTAGATTTTTAGGATCCATCATGCCCGAAATATATAGACTTAAAAGTTCAAATTTCTTAGTTTTCCTTACTGTAAAATTCTTATTTTTATCAAGTCAGATTTATAAATGTTAGTTAATATTTTTTTACTTGTATGTCAACATTTTTTTCTGCTCTGCCTCTGTTAGTGTTTTTATAACATTAAACCCACCCTTCCCAATTTCTTATGTAAAAAGAAAAGGAAAAAAAAAACATGCAGATTTACGTCTAAAACATGCGGGATGGCCAGACTGCGATTAGAAAGTGAAACTACAGTGTTTTTCTTTTCCACAGTTGACTGTTGACTTGCTAATATTTATTGAAATTTGTGATCGCGCTAACGACTCCTCTATACACTGTATCTACATCATTGTGAAGAAAACCTAATAATATATAAGATTTAAATATTCTGAGGGCAAGTTCTTCTTTTACACTGCTTGAAATTTGCATGTTTGCTTTGCTTCCTACCTGCCTAGAGAAGCTAAGAGCAACTGTAGATATAATTTTTATTAAAATTAATATTAGGTCAAGTCATATTAGTAAAATACGTAATCTAATATATTTTATTATCCACATTTCATTGTAGCCCACAATATTGTTAGAATCTCTATTGTCTCCAATAAAATGGATTCAATTCTCACATCTATTACAAAAAAAAGTAAAGTCACATACTGAACCGCATCATAAAAAATATATTTTTCAATGTAATCACATCACTAAAATACAAATCATTATATATTACCCACTCCGCATTAGTCATCATTTGTCAATTGTATTTGCTCTAATAAAAATCCTTCACTGTTTGATGGTGTGACTAGTAGAAGGAAGCCACGACTTTGTCGGCCTTCTTAACACTCCTCACATTTGTGGACCGAGTTATGTCTGACTCAACAAGTGGACAAGCAGATGTCACTCTGATATCATGTTATAAATCTTAAGCTTAATCACATCAACAATATCATCCGCTTTGAATTTTTCAATTGTCAATTTCCGTAGATATAATGAATCCGCACGAATTTGATTCTCATTAACCCAATTATTACAGGCCGAAACCCAACTCACTAAGCAAGTCCGGCTACTATAAATCAAAGCTCAACTGACTAGGCTAATAAAATACTTTGTTAAGTGATACGACTTGCATTTTCGTTATTATATTTAAATTCGCAGACAAGTTAAAAACTAAGAAAATACTTTATTAAGTGATAAGACTTGCATTTTTATTATTTTTATATTTAAATTCGCAGACAAGTTGAAAACGTAGTGCGAGGAAAGATAAATCGCTTGGCTAAGTAGGGTTGGCTATACTCTATTGGGTTTTGTATTTAATTATTATTATTTTGTGTTATTTTTTATGCATGTATTAAAAAATTAAAAAATTAAAAAAAATCAAGATGGGCCCGCGCCACATCCCTCCGCCCCTATATATTACACATCCGCAACAAAAACAAAATACAGCTTTCAGCCTTTCACATATATTGTTTAGTAAACCAATTAAGCAGGCAGCCATGTTTAGATACTTGTTCTCGATTATTAGTGTTCTAAAGTGTGCATTGGATTTCACACTCCAAAGGACATTATTCTGGTCATCTTTGCCGGAAATTAGTGATCATGAACTAACGTGCAGAGTTCACCATTCGGAGCCCGGAGAATTGGCGGACTGCCCAGTATGTCTGTGTAAGATTGTAGGAGGAGAAGAGATTAGAGAACTGCGATGTGACCACCTGTTTCATAGAGTCTGCTTGGACAGATGGCTCTCATTCCGGCGCTCCACGTGTCCAATTTGCAGGCGGGATTGTTTGGCTCCGTCTACAACTTTCACTGCCGATGGAGTCCAAGTAATTCTGTTCAAGTTTTGGTCGTTTGGTCCGAGAGACGATGATACTGACACCGACACCTGGTGGCTGCGGTAAGCCGGTAAATCCCGGCTTATGCGGGTTCAAAGCACTAGACAAGAAGCCCATGCAATCAAGCCCAATATATAAGTGGGTTGCTGACGTACTGTAGTGTAAGAAATAATAAATAATAATTACTAATAGTGTTAGTCATGTTGTGTAATATAATATTTATAAGCTTGTTGAATGACCAGATAAAAAATTGGCCGGAGCTTTTTTTGGTGCAAGGATTTATGTTTGCTATTGCTCCCTGCAACGTCTTGGCTGATTGTTTTCTTGTTTCATGTTCGGCTTGGCCTATCAACTGCACATCAGGTGTTCGACAAAATGCCCCGATGCCCTCCATCTTGTAGTCTCTTTAGAAGAAAAAGAGATAGAGAGAGAAGTTGAAACGATATATGTTACTATTTCTATTACCGTAAGTGATCCTCCAATACATATATCCTGACAATCTATAACTTTTTTAGATCGAGCTGACATTATTGTATTTGTGGCATTGTTCGATCACCTTATCCTTTTGGCTCCAAGTATCCTGTTTGAAGTCTCTCGGAAGTTGGAATGGTTCAATATTCTCTCTCGCACACAAATTCCTACAGAGGTGGAAGACCTCATTGTTTTTTCTCTTCCAAACTGGCGTCAATATGTTCGTCGGGCATTCTTTAGCAAAATTAATAACCAAATTAACATTTTCTGTTATTCAACATGAACAATAATCTCTTTTTTTTTTGTTCTTTTCTTGCTCGAATTAATTACCAAATAAATGTAGACAGAAAAGTTTCAAACGACTTACTAATTCACGAGGTTGTCCCACACAGAAAGTGACACAAGAACCACTACACTCTCTAGACTCTATACTCTCTAGACTCTGTACTCCACTAGAAAGTTGCCTATAAATGAATACCCTCCCTGCGTTACATTTAGCTACTCCACAACCACAGAACCTCTCCCACTTAATCAATCATGTTGAGATACTTCATTGCTCAATTGAAATTGGCATTGGATCTCACTCTATTTCGCATTTTCTTCTGGTCTGCCGGATTACTAGATGTTGTGGGTGCAGAAATTGGTCACCGAGAGCTAAGAATGGGATCAGGGGAGGATGCAGAATGTGTTGTTTGTATGTGTAAGATTGGAGGAGGAGATGAAATAAGGGAATTGAGATGCAAGCATGTGTTTCATAGAGTTTGCTTGGATAGATGGGTTGCTTACCAGAGATTTAATTGTCCGCTTTGTCGCGATTTTGTAGCTCCTCTTAGAACAATTACTCAGCTTGGAGCAGAGGTTCTTGAATTCAAGTTTTTCTCATTTAGTACCAGAAATGACCGTGAAACATGGTGGCTGAGGTGATTTCTGGTATATATGAACGACAAATAATATGACCTTGTCACCTTTCCAGGTTCTGCATGCTGCAAATCCAACACTACAAAGTTTTTCACTTTTTATTTTATGCTAGTATATATGTACGGGCATGTGTTTATGTATATACATACCTTATCAGAAAAGGATATGTGTGTATATATATATATGATGGTAGAGTGTGTTTCCTATTGTGCTTTAAGCAGCTTTTATCGTTTGTACAATCTTTGATCTTGACAAAAGGCTTGTAAGATTAAAGATTTGATTTTCATTTTGAGGCTCTTGCATGTTCTATAATTCCAAAGATAGATTATTACACGATAATTATACACCATCTCAGGTTCGAATCTCACACGAGGAGACACATGAATGGCTTAGAATTATGGATCCTGGGGAAGATGTTGAGCGCTTAGACATATCAGAAGGGGGTAATGACTCATTCACTCACAAAATCATGGCCTGTGAATGGTTCCAAAAACATTTTTTAAGCCATTCACTCTCCACATTTCTCTTTCATTCGAGATCTTGTGTGGGTTCTAACACTCACTCTCGTACAATAGTCCATCATAAACGGGTAGTGACTCCTTCACTAAAAAAAACATGGTTTATGAGTTGGGTTACCACCCACATATATGTTTGAAAGTTATTTTCTGATACCAATTTACATCATCTAGAAGCAAAAGTATATTAGAAACATGTAGATATTTATAGAGATTGAATATGTGAGAGTTTGAGCGGAAGTATATATGATTCAGCGATGAATCTCTTTGATCAATAAAATATATATTAGGATATGTGTTTTTGTTGATGTAGTTGAGCATCATGTGATTGAGTCAACAAAATATATTGATACAATTGTGTAAATTTGCTTATTTGATTATTTTTGTTAATATGGGTGTATGGTTGTGGAGTCAACATTGAGGCTAACAATATTGTTTCATGCCTTCATGTTTTGCCCATCGAATATGACCCAACAAAAATTAAATCATTGAATTGGGACAAGATAATACACTTATACCCCAACAAAAAGACCCACTGGATGCTCTTAAGTTGAAAACAATTGGCGAGGTTTTCTCCTCGTTTTCTAGACGTTGGGCGAAATAATGGGTACATGAAAACAGAGAGGGGACCAAGCCTTTAATAGAGTACTATTTTTTTTTTTTGAAATAGAGTACTTAATATGCCCCATTTTGGCCTTATACTTAATATTTTTCCAAATTCATACTCCTCCTTCGTCTCATTTCAATTGTTCCCTTCACTTTTTTACATAGTTTAAGAAAATATTTAATTTTCTTTCAATTTAACGTTTATACCCTTATCTATAATGACAAATACTTTGGCACCATAAAAAATTAATTAGTGTGCATGCTTATTGAGCTTTTCAAGTTAAGGGTAAAATAAGAAAAAAGAAAAAAAATAGTTTTTATTAATTGAAATGGGCATGCATTTTGGGACATTCCAAAAAGGAATAAAGGACAATTAAAATAGAACGAAGGAGTACTTCTAAAACATTAAAATAGGACGGATGGAGTACTTCTAAAACGTAAAAGGTGTGTTTAATGCCTATGACTACAATAAGGAATCTGGTATGAGTGGTATGAGTTCCAACAGAAGGTCGCGGAGCATGTGTTTTTGATAAGCAGCAGGATTTTATTCAAACCAAAACAGAGAGCAAAACAGAAGGAGAAACACAAACAGATGGGCATCAGATGGGATGGCCAAAAACAAGAAAAACTAAAGTAAAGCAATACAAGTGTATCAAAACCAAATGACTAAGTCAGAGGTTCTAAACAACCTTTCCTTTGCTAGCATGTCAGCAATATCATTGCTCTCCCGTAATATGTGATGCACTTGAAGATCCGGCAACTGTATTGAAGTCAAATGCACTGAGTTAGCAATATGAGATAATCTCCATGGTATTTCTCCTTGCCTTGTAGACCATCTATATGCATTGAAAGAGTCGGTCTCAAGTAATAGGCTCGATCTGGATGGTCGCGGAGCATGTGTTGCACTCACACTGTTGTTCCAAAATTTAATACGTACAAGGGTTGTCTTTTCGGTAGGTGGTTTTTGAAGAAAAAAAATACAGAAAATGAAAGGTCAAAAACCTAAAATTGATTGGTTCTGTGAAATCATGAAAGCAAATGGGAAAAAGTTAGATCATGGGTTGTTGGGGAGGAGCAAACCAAATGCTCATCTAGCACAGCAATCTAGGATTCCCTTCGTATATTAAGACTATCTGAAGCCGTCAATGGCAAAATGTACGACCCTCGTATATCAACCAACCATCTTAAGGTTGTTCTTCTTTAAAGTTCTGGATCTCCCAAGTGTGTGATAGGCAACTCTTCATAGATCAACTTCAAGGCTTGAGAGCAAAACTTGTACATGGAATTCATATACTGACAACATATGTAGTAATGGAATTGATTACGAACCTCTATTCACCATTTATGATTTAACAACCATATTCTTGGAAGTTATAGAAATTTGTGGTGTCGTTTGACTCAACTTAATATAATAAGTCCTAATACAATTGGGCATTTGTGTCAATGTACTTAAACATACACGAAGAAAAAAGGAAAAAGAAAGTATAAATAATGAGGATAAAGTACATGGAACAACCCTCACATTTGATTTGATGCGAAGAAAAATGTCTCCCTTAACATTTGAAAAAAAATCACCTTACTGTGACTGGTTGTTTTGACTTTCTTTGTTTTCATTTCATTATTAATATATCATAATCAGTCTTATAAAAATAAAAATAAAAATTGAAAAAAGACAAAAATCCATCACTGTAGTTTAAAATTAACTGTATTTTATATTTGTAATAATTTATTTTAAATTATTGACATTTTAAAGTTATATCATAGATTATTAATTCAATTATTCATGTTATTAAAAATCTTATTTTTTACAAATATGAGAAGCATTTGCATTTTCATCAAATGTGAAAAATGTTATATAACTTTAATCTATAAAATAAGATAGGTGTTTCTATTTTGACAGATATGAGGAGAATGTCTTTCATCAAATCAAATGTGAATGATGCTGTAAGTGCTTTATCTGGATAATAATAAGAAAAAAAGGCCTTTCCAAAACCAACTGATAAGCCATAGCAGAAATCCTTGCATTTCATGAAATAGAAACCACCTTTATCCTCGCAAATTAATATACCTCACTAATAACTAACCAAGTATTTCCAGACACACAGCGCCAGCTCAGAGAGAGGAGGAGGAAAAGAAAGAGAACCCAAAGAAAAACAGAAGAATAAAAACTATTATATAAAAAGGATGACCTTTCCTGAGGGGAAAAAACGATACAAAGGATGATCTTTCATTATACACCAGCATTAAAAAGCAAATTGTTGGATGGCAGGAACAAATAGAAACACAGATCGCTAAGCCGACAACCTATACAACTCTGGCTGCATCGGTAAGTAATGGAATTCCTTCTTTGATTGATCAAAATAGAACTCAGCAATTCAGACTTCATAAACCAACACAAGACATCAGCAACTTAGTGATTTTCGTAAAGCATTCCGTTGAGCCTCTGTCAGAGACTGCAATTTAAGACGGAAAAGAAAAGGCTTGCATTGTAAGTTTGTATAAGCTTAAGGGATATTAGGATTAAAATGAGATTCTTATTACTTATTAGATGATAGGTTTCAAATGTTGGGGTGAGATCAGAAATAGACCTGACAGAGATGATCAAACAGTTGTCTGTCACTCGATGAGAACTTTCCAAAGAACTCCGTAAGATAATTTTCCAAATTAATCTGCCAGTTACATTGAAATTAAGGACGCATATAATGCTTAACCATGCCTAGGCAGTAAATACAGCAAGTAAATTTAGGATAGAGATAACCACCTCATTTAGTGAATCATTAACAGTGAAAATGTCATCATCGTCATCACTATCATCCTGGGTCATCGGGATTTGGGATAAAGAAAGCACTGTCAGACTTAAAGATGAGAGAGGAAATTCTAATTTGTATAAGCCAAACCTCGTTAAATGCCTTTGCCATTGCTTCAAGATGGTCATATGTGGATTTGCCAAATGACACACCATTGGCCGAATACATCAAATCATTATCTGAATCCACATCCCCTTCCCGAACTTCTTCCCAGTCACTATCCTGTGGTAAAAATTTGATCAAAGATTGATGTATCATCCCAAGAGGCTTAAAATAAAAGACAGTAAAAAGCCAAAAAGGATTACCACATCATCAGCACCGACCCCAACTTGTTCTTGGATTTCAATCAAAGCATCTGCCAGCAAAGAGAATATCTGCAGCCCCAGGCAAAAACTTATAAGTTATTTGTAATTTGTTAGTCCAAATAAGCTTCATAAATAAAATCTGGATAATCTCTATTCTGAAGAGACTATTTTGGGGCAGGATGACCCATATTTGTTAGGAATAAGATAGTTTCAAGAACAAAAAATAAAGATCAAAGATACTAGATTTTATGCGGTTCACCCAAAAATAAAGCTACGGCCATGGATCGCTGGATTCCAATATGCTCAACGGCAAAAACAACAGAAGCAACTATAACAAAATAAAAACGCCTTATTCAATTAGGGATACAGTTGGATCCACAAAAAACAAATGTTTAATTAAAACAGGCTCCACAATCTAAACAATATTCTCGCAAGATATAATAGTTACAACAAAGCACTAGCTACAGTTAACAGCTAGCTCACACGTCGTGAAAAATTATCAAGCTTTCCCCAAAGCAATGACAATACTGCAACATTAGAGAAAGATTAAGGGGAAATATAGCCCGTTTGGCAGTTTCTTAGCTAATTAGCTGATTCTATAGGATATATCATATACGGTATACCCCATGCTCACAATATTGTTCATGCAATGATACAAAATCTAATGCTGATGTACCTTTACAGGAAGTGGCACCAAAGTCCACCGATCAGGGGCTAACTTTGCTTTTGAGCGAGTGGTTATCCCTGCAGCAGACTACACATTTTTTTTGTTGGGTGGTGGAGGGAAGAGGAGGGGAAAAAGTAAGTCCTTGAAAAAATAAATCCATCAAAACAATAGAAAAAGAATTTTGCTAGGAAACCTTAATAAGCTGTCCGTGCACACTTATTTTTCCCAATTCTGCATGCCTAGTGGACAGCAATAAGGCCAAAGCACTAGCTGTGACCTTAATTTGATAAGCCCCCTGAATTTCACCTGCATTCAATCAGTATGTAGGCGAGAATTGTCAGTTTAATTACACATCTTGAACAATTTCAGTGAACAATATCTCAAAAGTAACATGCCAATAATATTTATTACAAATTTGCTACTACTGTATGAGGAATAACAACACATAAATATGTAGCAAGAGGTCTAAAGTTAATCCCAAGTCCAGACATAAAGTCCAAATGAGCTCAGTGGCGAAACGTTTGGGGGGCTCGAGATTATAATGGAATGGCTTTAGGGTTAAATCTGTATGGAATGACTTTAGGGTTAAATCTATATGGAATGGTTTTAGTTTTAACTTTTGAGGGGGCTTCCATTTGAGTGCTCGACTCTTGAGCTAAAATATAATTGTTTATAGAAGCTGATTCATTTATTTTTTTTAAAATTGCCGCCCCCCCACCCCCCACCCATTCAATAACAGAGATCCGCCATTGGATGAGTTCAAACATGCGTAATTTATAGTTGCAGCCAGTCTCGTTATATGGTCCATACATGAGCAGAAAAGTGGCTTAAGCTGCAGGTCACATGGTTCTATAAGTTCAAGGACATGAACAAAAGGCATTAAGAGTGAAAATGCTAATTATCCTTCAAAATATGCCTCAGTTTTCGTCTGATTTATATTTTCAGTAAACTAAGATTCCTTTACTTGTGCCACTCCAGTGATTGGTAATCCATCTAACACCACCAATTGAATCTGATATAGGTACACATTGATTATCACCTCAAATATTCACCTCTTCTACAAATCATAGCACAGTGACATTGAAGAGGGCAATATTAAAATGTATTGTCCATGTACCATGAAAATGATCCTATGGAACTGCATGCATACACTATATCTCTTCTGAACAAGCAACTTGTAACGTTAGAATGTAGAAAATGGGACTCACAAGTAACAGACTAACTGTTGTACGCATTATAGAGAATTGAGGAACAACATCCACACAAAAAAACACCCTTCTAGGGCTGTATTGCAAAGTATTCATGATATCAGACAAAGGCCATTGACATTTGACAATCACCAAACAGTTATATTCTTATATAGGAGGAACAAACAAGTGGAATGCCATCGAAAGAAAATCTACTAAGTGCCACAGAGTGTTCATAACAAGACATGCACAACTAAGGGCAATCATATTGACAACTCAAAATAAGCCTAAGCATGAAAAATATTTACCTTGTTGTTTAGTCCATTCTGACATTACATAACCAAAAGAATTAGCATGGCCTTCAGCTGGGAAACTAATCAGCAGGTCGACAAATTGCCCAACATTAGGGACACTCATATGGACCTGCATTTCAAATAACGGAGAAAATGCCAGAAAAAAATCGTAAAACAGAAATAAATAAGAAAAAGTAAACGTGCAACAAAGAGCAAATGCACAAGCAGCTTTGGCGTGGCAGGTGCATGAAAATGATAAGATTCTCAATCACACATATTCTGTCCAAAAATGTTTATCTATTTGAGAGTTAGTTTCATTTTAAAACAGATGGTTTGCACATGTTAGTAAGTTAGATGGAGCCAAAAGGCATCCTCCAAGTTGAGGCATCCTTATGGAATGTTGAACCAACAAACATATAATTTAACACCAAGTAACACTTCAGTAAAAATGAATTGTTCTAATGATAAATATTCTTATTAGAATATGTATAAATGATGTGAAATGCCATAACCCAACAAGTTAAAATGATTGGATTGAATGACAAAATAACTGATATTAACAATTTTTAGACTGTATCCATTTCAAAAGAACATAAATTATTTATGCACTAAAAAATAGATGAAATCATCTCGCTAATAGTTAATAGACTTGTACCATAATAAGATTTTCAATGACAACAGTAGACAACCAAGTGCAATACCAGTCTAGCAAAAATAAGTAGCAATGAGCTCCTCAGCCCTGCTATTTGAGCAGACTGCATGCGTCTAATAAGAGCAGCAACAAGATCTCGTATGTGCTGTCCCATATGTGATGGCAGATGCAAAATAAGTTGCAAAATGTAACTCCCAACAAAAAGAGATCCAGAGCTATCCAGATTAGGGTCAAGAAGCCTGCAGTGTTTGATCACCAAATTTAGAACCCAGTAAATGCAGGTCATAATGATTATAGCATAGCTAGTTGTGGTGATGTATATTGGACAAAACTCACATCAGTGCTGCAACGCACAAAAAAATTCCAGTGTAAAATAATTTACCATAAACTATTAACAAATGAATGAGTCACTTGATCATGCTAAAACTATAAACCATCCTATGAAACAGAGAATTTCTAAGACTGCATTTTAACTTAAGGAAGGACAATGGAAAGGCGCAAGACGATATGAATAACCAACAAACCTTGAAGCTGCATCAAGCAAACTTCTCATTGTAAGTCCAGAATCAGCGCCCCAAGCAAGTAACTCTTGCCTTCCTCCAGAAACAATAGCAGCCAAACATTCTGTTGCATTCTGTTCAATGTTGTCACAACGCAGAAGAGTCACTTCAATATATATGCAACTATACAAAAAATTAATTGTAGGAGATATAAATTCGAACAAAACCTGCATTTCACTATGATCATCACTTTGAAGGACTATCCGGATAATAGCATCAAAACAAACATCAAACACTGCTTTTACAATATCACTTGGAGCATTCTGTAAAAAGCTATCAGAAACTGTGAGCAGCAAACCAAATATCATCCCGATGATGATGTTAAAGGTTGGAATGAAAAGCAGGGTTGAGATAAAATTGCGGCAATTTCTCGCAGAGTATAACTTGCCTTCAATAGCATTGTCAAGAGATCCAACGACCCCGCAACCAATCCATCAGGCTGCTGATATGGCTGATAATCACCATCAAGAGGCATCAGAAATATAATCGTTAAACCACTTTCATACAGCTGAAAAGAACTTTTTTAGAATATATGGGAAGCCATACTTTGTTCAAGATCGGCCCAACAAATGGTAATGTTCGAGAAATTAATGACTGGATACAACCAGGAGTGTTTCTAAGTGCCTGGAAAAATATAAATTAAAAGCGTAAGTCAAATGGCATCGTTGAACATGGAGAATAGAACGTTCCATTTACATTTAAATGCAGTCACAATAAGAGGCCCACTGAACACTTGTAAGCTCAAGCATTGTATATAATCAAAATATTACAATACAAAAAAAGACATAAAATTGAAGTCCAAATTCTTCCCCAATAATTATTTTTATTTTGCCAAAATCATTAGTTAAACCTAATAACCTATACACATTTACACGCCTCACATTGAAGTTATGATGAATTACATGGACATAAATGATCTCAGCCCATCTATGGCAACATATATGCATTATATACACACACGCTCAATATAAATTTGGTTTAGTGTCTCAAGTATAATCAATGACAATCAAGATTAACTCCAGGAAACAAGCTAGAGGGTACTCGAAAGCAAATAAAGCCAGATAAAATGATATATAAACATACAAATCACTTAATCTTAAGCTCAGATAACTGATACAAAATGTCATGGATGAGCAAACAATATGTTATTAAGGTAGTTCAGCCTGCATAACCAATAAACAATACTCGGAAGTAATTACCTCTAGAACCTCAATTGCATCAATACTGATAAAAGGATCAGAAACATGTGATGCCCACACTTGAAGGATTACAGGGGCAATAATTGGTTCTATAATTGCTGATGCTCCAAAATCTACAGTAAACAACAAAAGACCATAGAAATGAGCAGCCAGCAATGGTGTTACAAGTATAGACTGTGAGCTTGCAAAAATTGGTTAAATTACTCACTTGAAGAGAGAAGTAATATACTCACCTGCCTTAATTGCTGCTTGCAGTGTTTCAAGTACCAAGTGCAACGTTTCATCAGATGCCTGTGCAGTAGAATCCAATATCAACCAGTCCATATAACTTTCAGTCCTCAGAAATAAATATAAAGAACATGTTTGACATCATTACCTGATGAAGTAGATCTATAAGTGATGAAAATAAACCAATTAATTCAAGCTGAATATTATCCTTTTTGGCCTCAGGTAGAAGCCGTGAAAGCGCCCTGCAAGCCCCTACTTTTACTGCTGGGGGCCTATTAAGAAAAGCGACAATAAGACTTAAACCGTTCCCAATAAGACAGGCATAATCACAAAGGAATAAGACACTTACACATCCATGCCAATTGCCTTGATACCAATATAGAGGAAGTGCTCAATGACTCGATCGCTAATCTGTGGATTATTGGATATTCAATAAGAAATTTTCAGAAATGAAATGACCTTGAAGAAAATATGACAGAGGCACAATTGCAGTAATTACCACCGCAGAGAACTTAGCAACAGTTGTGAAAATGCGCGCATAAAGTAAGGGATATTCATGCAGCCCTGCACAACAAAAGAAAAAAAAAACATAACGGTTACTGCTAATGAAAGAATGTGCCAGCAATGTCACCAAAAGGAAGGGAAAGAGTGCATTGTACCAATGTCTACTGTAATCATTTGCTCAATAAGTGTTTCCAAGTTAATTCTGGTTTGTCCTGAAGCCTGTTATGAGAAAAAGATAAGGTGCTGAATCCATAATAGAATCTCAACAAGGTAAACAAAGAAAAGAGTGCCTAGCTCATGAGAACCAACAAAAGACAGTCAACTATAACAGCACAAAACCTCTGCTTCGAGCAACTGGTCCGACACAGAAGCCAAAGAAAACAAAGTAGCCTCCCTCATCTGCCAATTTTACCATCCATAGTTGAGTTATGATAAACAAAGAATCATATAGTCATAAAGCATTAGCAATAAATAACTGATGCCAAGATTATATTAGAAATGAGAAAATCAGTATAACAGAACGTTATGTTCTAATCACCTATAAAGAGAGTGTTCATCATTATCATTTCAGACTTATACTCAAAATGATGGATTTGATGTTAAGTGACTATTGTTGCAGAGAAATTCAACAATTACTGATGATGTAACAAGATGTTAATACTGTGTTATATGTCAGAAGCAAACTCAAGGAGCGACAACTCATATAATAACATAGACGTACCTAAACGATCAAATTTATTCATCTGAGCCAAGTTCTTTTCCAAGTTAGGAGATTGAGGCAGGAACATATTTGCTCACATCACTATAGCCCAACTTCATAGCAGGTTTTCTGATTTATTTGTTTTTAATACTTAATTTTATTTTTCTTTCTTTGTTTTAGTCCTTGCTTAACAGTTATTAAATAGTTCATGTGACTAGCCTGTGAATTTCTAATGAGCTTTGGATGTTTATTATAACTTAGGTCTTATTTATCATTAATGTTTTGAGATAAGAAAAGCTACTATGTATCTAATTTAAATAGTCATCTTCTTTTTTTCAATAGAAAATAATATGTATTCAGGGCAATCAAGGAGGCGAAACCCAAAAGAGAAACCGAGAAAGTTTCAATAAGAATTACAGATTCTAAAAAGCAAAAAACTTGCCAGTAGAGAGAAAATTATTGATAAAAAGGTCTGCATCAGTAAATAATCTAAAATTCAAGAAGTGAATCAACCCTAGAGGCTACAAGATGCATGGATATTCAAGAAGCATAGATTCGACAACACATTTATCTTTTCTATAAAAGGGTCAGCATAGGAGACAATCAAAATTCTTACCAATGAATTTCATCAAAGGTTATAAACAAGAGCAGTAATTCTTTGATAATTGAGAATAGCTGAAAGCTGGACCAACAAACTCTCCACCATGTCTTAAGCAATTTTTTTCAGTCTTTATTTATTTATTTGAGACTCGCAACCTTATACATCATTCCCCTATCTTCTATATCTGCATTACTTTTCTGGATGCTTATGAACTGATACACAACTAATTTATTTACTTCCCAGAACACTTGTGCTCAGGAAACAGAGTATTTATGATGAATCGGGGAAAAAAAGCATTAGATGAGATCTGAACTGCAGTATGCACCAATAAAGAATGACACAAAATTCTTTACACAGTAATTCCCAGGAAAGATTTATACTACATATATAACCTTTTTCAGAAAATCATTTAGAGTCCCCACCACTCCGTAGTACAAGATGAAACTTTCAACAAATATTAAGAATAGAAACAAAGTTTGCTTACTCTCCACCAAACAGCAGAACTGGCAGCTTTCTCTTGTTGAGACTCCACAAATCGTTCCCTTGCAGCATCCACAATCGCGATGATTCCTTCGTGACCAGAAGAACTTACAACCTCCTCTAGCAAAAGCGAACCTGCCCGAAGCAATTTTAACAAAATAAAAACTTTTATTAGAGCTGGTTCAGCCATAAACAAACAAATGAAATTTTCAATAAATAACTCCACAATTTTTTGTCAACATAATAATAAAATCTTATGATTATATGTCAAGTAAACAAAGGGAAAAAATCTAAGCAACACATACACGGGTGTCAGACACTCGGACATGACACATCAGACACTTGGACATGACACATCACGGATATGACGACACCACAATTCTCAAAATTCTAATCTGCTCTGCTTTGTGAGAACTTATTACTTTCAACATGTGTGGCTGTTTTTTCAGAAACTGTTCCCATAGATCAAAGCGGATAAATGGAGCCCAAATTTTGGTGGGCGATTCATGGTGCCTTGCGCCTCAGGCGATAGAAGACCTTTTGTGCCTTGGTTTCGCTGACACCTTTTGACAACTAGGCTTCACCATCCCAGCCAACACCAACTTGGTGTCGCTTTTCCAGAAACTGTTCACATGAGTCAAAGAAGATAATTGGAACCCAAATTTTGAGGTTGAGGGTTGATTCATGGTGCCTTGCACCTCAGACGATAGAAGACCCTTTGCGCCTTGGGTGCGCTAGCGCCTTTGACAACTATGCTTCACCATCCCAGCCAACACCTAGGCAATAACTATTAAAACCTACTATCTTAGCCTAAGTCCCAATCCAGACACAATCATCAGGTTAATGTAAGCAACCCTAGGAAGGCCCTAAGGTAAATAACTCTCATGCACAAGGCTCTTCCAATAGGTGGGATTGGCAGACAGGATATACACAGATCTTATGACGACATAATATGTGGATAGACTGTTTACATGAATTGAACTTGTGATCTAAATTTCTTGAAATTCTGCAGGCTAAGTGGGACCAAAATAAGCACGCCAAACCCACCCGGTCCATACGCAGGAGTGAGGACATGAAAAATCAGTTGCATATGAAGATGCAAGCATTGGTGACTACTCAACTAATCGACAAGTGAACTTATCTGACCAAGTTCATCTCTTACTAACATATCACTGGCGATCCTCTCGAGTCTTATATGGTCAAAGAAAAAATGATGATGCATCACTCGTGATTATTCGATGAGTGGCATCTTAAGTACAACTATAGTATCAAATTAAAAAAGAACTGCAATTATAATATCGAATACAGTAAGAACTAAGAAGTTGTTCACCTATAATATGTTCTTTGGGTAAGTAGATCACGTTTATAAATAAGAACGGCATGCTCAAAATGAATAGAAAAAATACATGTTCTAAGATAAAGGTAAACAAAAACAAGTAACTACAATCTATAGTCATGGGTACGATTCTTGAAAATAGCCTCTACTAAGCAAGGTAAGGTTGTGTGCATCTTGCCCTTTCCTGACCCTCCGTCCACTACAAGAGCCCTTGGGATTTGTTTTAGACATTAAATATATAAAACCAAAAAAGAGGCTAACAAATGAATGGTCCAAAATGAAATAATAGTCTATGTAGAAGAAGCAGGACCCATGCTGACTGAAAAGGAGTAGTGTAAATTGCAACTCAATATGCATTAGCTAAATAATATCTTAAACCATGCTACAATAATAACTTCCTTTAATGAGAAAGCATTCAGAAACAAACTCCTATGAGTGATACTCATTTACAACGAACATAAATGCACTTGCAAAGAAAGTTAAAGAATGAAATAAAGCACAGAAATATCACCAGACTGGTTGAGAGACAAATAAAAATAAAAAAAAAACCACTGACATACCTCCATTTATATTGGTTTGATCATTTATCGACTTCAATAGAAATGGCAACAAATCTGGCCACTCCTCCGGCAAGTCGTAGACTGCTATGGATGCAACAGCAATACTAATTGCTGTACTGATTTTTCTATGACAGTCATCCAACGACAAGAGAAGAAGTCTGCGTATAGCTCCCTGATAGTACACAAAATTCCAAATGAACAGAGAAGTTCACAATAACATGTTCGTTGTTAGTACATAACGAATACTATATTGCAACACTAAAATGTAAACACGCAATGTGCCTTCCATCCAGAGAATGCAAGTCCCAAGAAAAAACTATAACTGATAATGAGGGGTCCTACTAAATTCCAGAAGCATAAAACCAGCAGCTTACATTATGATGAGGGACACAATGACTTAATTGAGGGAAATATGAAACTCAACAAACAGTTGCCTTCTCAGCAATTATTTTACTTTCCTTCGATGTTTCCCAGTTTACTCGGTGTTCTATTAGCAAGGACTCTCCAATATCATTCACCAACTTCAAGAAATAACTTATACCAAGTATCAGTAACTCGGCTGCCACAAGAACTCGCATCTCTCCATCCATAGACTTGATCAAAAGTGCCTCTAATTACACTTATTCATAGATTGTTCACAATGTACGTCATATTACAAGCCTACTATCAGGAACGTTAAAAGGAAATTAAAAAAAAGGAGAGTAAACCTTTGTTTGGAATGATAGATCCAGAATGGAGTGAAGTATAACTGATTCATCTAATCCCACAAACTAAACTTTGTTCCTCAACTAAAATGTGATTACTTAATCTAATGACCCTAAATCTGAGAATAAACCATCTCCACACAAATAAATACTTAACTAAAAAGAAGAAGAAAAATACGTAACTCAAAGATTCATCATTCTGCAAGATAAGCAATTTTACAGATTTGATCAGTGGAATGTGCTAAGATATGGAGAATAATTGAAGATGCGGATGAGTGTAATAGAGATTTTAAATCCACAGTACGATATTTCATACCTTTTCTTCACTTGACACAGGTGGATGTTCAAAGGACTCATTGCCCTCCTGCCAATGCTTCTTAATAAACTGCTTTAGAAGGACAGCAGCTAGGTAATGAAATGTTAAGTTTAACAAGACCAACAAAATCAATCACATATGCCACTAAAAAATATTGTTACCATAACATGCAGAGGGTGGAATTTTCAACTCCCCCTCCCTCAAAATATTAATAAGATAATCTCATGATTTACACATGCCAGAATTTCCCTTCCTATCATGAATGGAAGCTAGAATTTCATTACATATGGCACATCATAAAAGATGTAATCACTAATTGGACACGATTCTTTCTTTATCTCAAATGAAATGAAAGGAAAACAATAGTCATATTATAGACTTATCGTAATAAGTAACTAATAAATAAGCAAGCAATATCAAAGTGATATCAGTAGGAACAAAGGATATCTGGCGCAATCCTAGTGAAAGCTCTCTGTTTGCGGCAACCTTGGAAAGTGCTCCACCAAAACCTGCAGGACAGAAAATTCAACCACAAATTTACAAGCATAAGCATAAGCACGCTTTGTAAATGTAATTTATAATGACCTCGTAAAGATAACAGCAGATGAATTACATGCCAATCCAACTTCTAAACTTTCAAAAAAAATGTATTTGTGTGCCTCCTCTTATTTCTTTTAAGTTATAATAGAACCCCTTTTGGCAGAACCAATAAGGCTACAAACCAGAAGCTACAAAGAGGTGTTAAGTTTAGGGCCTCAAGAACATTCTTAGAGAGAAAACTACACCAAAGCTTATAAGGAAGCAAACTAGCTATCAAGAAAACTATACTGCTTAGAATTGATAATCTGATCATTCCTATCTTCCAAATCCAACATAATTGACATTGACCGTAACTAAATGATTCCCCTCGTATATTTTACTTGCTAAGATTTCCCCAGGCTTAGAGCTCTCAGTCCAAATATTACGTTTCCATAGAATTCAACAGCTCTCTCAATTCCATCCAAACAGCACCTGTAACATATCAATATCCATCCAACCTTTCACATCTGAAAATCCAAATACCACCAAGCAGAAGTACATTACATAACACAAATACAAGTTTCTACACCTATTCTAGAACAAATACATACATTGAACAATAGTGACAATAAATTGAAAATAAGGAGAGGAAAAGTGAGAGAGTGAGCCTGAGTATGAAACCTGGTTGAAGAGAAGCTTGATGGAGAGAAGCTTCGGCGAAGGAGCGTACTTCTTGGTTAGCGTCAAGAGTAGCAGACAAGCAATTGAGTAGCCATTGCTGATCTTGATCATCCACGACGTTCGTCGTCTCCATCTCAATCGCCAAAACAAAAAAACCTAATTCTTAGTAAATTTAAAAGCAATCGAGATTAACTTTTCCCGCTCCGGAGAGAGTCTTTCGCTGTCCCAAGCGAGGGAAGACTCTAGTTTCTCTTCCCGGATTCTGAACTGAAGACAGTGAAGAGTGGCAAAAATGAAATTTTCACGCGACACCGGTTAAGGATTTTAATTAGGGTTTTTGTTTCGACCAGATCGGACCGTGTTTGAGTTACCACAATCAAGGTAACGGTCGAGTCTGACTCTGATTGGAGAAACTTTTTTTAATGTCCAAAGGTCATTGAGGCGGTGCCTTTGCATAGCTGACGTGGATAATAACGAATTTTATTATTAAATAGGAAAAAAAGAGCCATTGGCATGTGAATTCTTGTAAGAAAAAAAAAATGGATAATCACATCTTCTTTTTGGTGTGGGTAAGGTGTACCATAATAAACATAGCATTAGGGGCATGCTATATAGTTTTAAAAATTTTATTATATTATAGAATAATTGTAGAGCATTTGCTAAATTTGTGTTTTTGTGTCTGAGATAATTTATATTGCGAATTAAAACATACGTCATTTTGTGAATTTAATTTCATATGCATATATATTACTTCATGGTACATGACGTTGATCATTATCAATAAGTTTATCGAAGAATGTAAAAAAAAATTATACAATGAAGAATAGTGATATCTTTATTGTCAATTTAAAAATATATCTCATAAAACCAATAAAAAGATTTTCATGATACAACTTTTTTTAATAAGATATTTGAAAAGTTAACTTAGATGATGCCTAAAATAAATAAGAAGCTTTTAATTTGATTTAATATACATTATTTGTTTAATTTTATCTATACCTAAAATTGTAAATTGGTTAATAAGTGAAGCCTTTAAATTCCTAAATTGTCAAGCCCCCGCTGTCACTCTTTAAGCTTGAATTATTATCTTTTCTAGCTTTTAATTTTGATTCTGTTATTAGGTAAAATTAATGTTGTACTAATTTCTACAGGCATAACACACTTGTGATGGTTGATGCGATAATTTGTTTATGACTGAGCTTATATGTCAGCTTATACGCTGAGCTTATAAGCTCAGTTTCCCTCTGCATATCAGTTTATAAGCTATTAGGCATATTCTCAATCAAACGCACGTTTAGAGTATGTTTGGTAGAGAGTATGTGTGATAGAGTATAAGCTATCGTAAAACGTAAAAGCTGAGAGTGTCTGAGAGTATGTCTGACAGAGTATAAGCTAGCTTCTATTTAGACAACAAACGTATCACACTACTAGTAGCTCTATATAAGGTATCTATATAAGGTATGTATTGGTCATGTTCCTTAACTCTATAACACAAACAAAGTCTTTAATTTTATAGAGTTTAATTGCATAGCACCCAATCAAAAACATAAAATTTTAAAGTGAGGTTTTCTCCCTTATGTCCAGGGTGGAGAAGAAACTCACTTGTGCGCTCGCATTTTGTGCGAAATATAATTTTAATTTTTAATTATATTGGAGCATATTGGGATTGTTTCAGTAGGGAAAATCTTATAAAATATTAGATTGTCATTCATTGTTAGGGTTGTGACAATGGTACACCCTTAATGTTCTCATTAACTTTTCAATTGAATTTCACTTTTATTACACGAATAAATTATCACAAATATTTATTCACGTCAACAAAATACTTATTTCAATATAATCACATCACTAAAAGTCTAAAAAACATATTCCAAGACAATTTTTCCTTCTTCATTAGTCAAGCCACTGCATTTCCCCTCTGTTTGGTTGGGTATTAGAACAACTTACACTCTGTCATGCATACTCTCGGACATTACTTTCTACACCAATTTATATTATTTTAGACATACTCTTTACCATACCGACTTGAATTCATTCCTCCTTCCCTTTCTCCATTAAAATTAATATTGGGTCTCACCTCTATTATCCAAAAGTCAAGTCATATACTCAGTCTCATTAATAAAACACATTTTTCAATACAATCATATCAATAAAAACACACAATCCTTATATATTATCTCCTCTCTATTTTACATATTTACTATTCGTATTTGCTCTTATGAGTGATGTGATTGCTTCTAGCCTCAACTTCTCTTTTCCTGCTTCAAATAAAAAATATCATCATGACCATGAGCCTTTAAAAGAAAAAAAGTTGCGCTCACATTGAGTCACTCTAGACCCAAGATAATGATGTGATCCAATGTCTTCATTCATTTTTTATAGCTCATATCTATTATATAAAAGTGATTCCAAATATTTATATATATTAATAAAATATATATTTTTCATGCAGTCATATCAAGTGGTCTCACATATTTATATATATTAATAAAATAACTCTTTCAATACAATCATATCAACAAAATGCATATTTCAATATAATTTTTACGTTATCCAAAAATAAAGCCTAATTAAATTTCATTTCTTCATACATTCTCACTAAAATTAATATTGAATTTCAATTCTATGATGAAAAAGTCAAATCACATACCTAATCACATTAACAAAATATATTTATCAATACAGTCACATCAATAAAATATATCTCCCAACAAATATTTGTTTTGCCAATTGAAAACAAGTCATTGTGTTCCTTACTCGCGAGACAAATTTTTTTCAATGTTTATCATATATTTTTATTTTATAAAAAAATTGTTAGATATTTGAGAAAAATAAAATTGTCCCAATAAAAATAAATTATTATTATTATTGGAATATAAAAAATATCAATACCCCCACATTCTTGCGCAGCCAAACCAAGCGAGTCTGAACGGTTGCAGCCGGACCAGAACAAGAATGCGGGCAAGCTAATTCGAGACTGCAAGAGCCTCTATGCCACGGAGAGCCGTGTCGTTCAACTGCTACGTCCTACGGCACGACTACTGGGAAAGAAGACCCACCGAAAGGTCTCCTCTCAATTCGGGGTACGTCTCCAATTTCTCGTTCGGCGGACTCCGGAATCTTTCTCTCTTCCCATCTATCTAGTCTGAGCACTCTTGGTTAGGTCGGGGTTGTCTTTACACCCACTGCTAAGCTTTCTGTTTTTCTTATTAATTGCCCTTGGTAACTTAGAGTTTTTGAATTTTATACGTTTGGGTGGTCTCCATGTGAATGCCCCAACTGTGTTTGGAGAAACAAATTAATTCGGAGTTATCAAAATTGGTTTTCTTTTTCTCATAAATTCTCACTGAATTAGATTATCACATATGGGTTTGTAGTGGAAGTAATTTGTTTGTCAGTAGAGAGAGAGAAATAACATATTGGTGAGGCAAATTATCATTATATGGTTCATTTGTTTTATGCTGGCTGCTGTAATTTGATTTGGTCTGGCCGATAATGGATATAGTTCTTCTTTCTAGTCTCGTGGTTTGAATTTTTGTGTGTTGGTTATTGTTTACTTGTTCTTTCACGATTGGGGATGCTTTGTTAGAAAGTTTTTTTTTTCATTCAAAATTTATTCATGATCGGGGTGCTTTGTTACTGTGTTCTTTTTATTCAATATTTATTTGCTTGGTTTTAGTAGTATCATGTAGTAGTCGCTCAAAGGAAAATTTGTAAGTATTTGTATTTCCCATGGCTGCAAATGATAAGAGTGTTGGATTTTTTACAAGTGAAAGTATTCAATTTTGTATGGATTATAATCATCATCATAATTTTGCATGTTTTATGGAGTGTAACTGGAGCTATACATGGGTTATCTCTCTAGATTTTTCTTACAGCTTCTAGTTGATGCATTGTAGATAGCTGACAAAAACTCTAACCCCAGTATGGGAATTTGATACCCATAAGTGCTTAATGTGGTTTGACCTCGTCTCACCCTTAGCATATAAAATACATAATGGCATAATGCACTGGTGACCGGAATGCTTTGGTGATACTACCCCTCTCATCCCATGACAGCTTCATAATTTCCTGCATTGAGGTTTCTGAACGTTGATGTTATTTAGAGTGTATCATGTGTATGCGTGTGTGGGACTTATTTCTCTGATGCTAATTTCTTGATATACTTGAGGTGTGGGTTCTTAAATTTTACCCTGACAATGTTTATGAAAAATACTTATTTGGTATGAGGTTTGTAGCTTGTGATTTTGGTTCTAGATATAGGTAAAGACTAGTCAAACATATTATGGTCCTCTTTAATCTTGGAGCAATTTTTCTTCCTAAAGTCTGTCCTTGAAAACATTTAATCACTTTTGGCATTGCTTTAATTATGTGGAGAAGAACTTAATAAGTTTCATCTACTTCTTTGATGTACATTTTGTCGAATTCTGTCTTTTGTGTGGCTGTTTCATGACCTGACTTCTAATGCTCCCACTTTCTTGTTTTTTCCCCTAGCAGGTAAAAGAGAAGGGAAAAATGAGGAGAATGCAAATAATTAGTCAATTGTAGAAATGGCAAAGCAAGTGTTACCCTTGTTCTCACCATCAACGCCATTTTTAGGAGCTTCTTGTTTCCGTCAATGCTTAGGAAGCTTTGTGTCAATTAGCAATGGAAATAGCAGTAGCAAGAGAAAGAACAAAGAAAAGGAGAAATCATTAGCAATTGCAGTAGCAGCAAAATCGAGAGCTTTAGAGAAGGAAAAGAGGAGAACTCGCTCCCACAAAGAGTTGGATGAAGATGTGGTGGCAGTAACGAATCAATTGCAATCCTCTTCCAATCGCAGTCATATTCCTGTCATGCTGGCTGAAGTATTGGAGGTTTTTTCATGGAGACCTATCTTGTCTTTTGTCGATTGCACTCTTGGTGCTGCTGGCCATTCTTCTGCGATGATCAAGGGCCATCCTCAAATGAAGCTTTACGTAGGGATGGATGTAGATCCCATAGCCCTTGATGAGGCAAAAACTATCCTCCATCCTTTGTTGAATACTCATCCTCACCTTAGTCCTCACCTGCTCCTCAGTAACTTCAAGCACATCCAATCTCTGCTTCCTCCACTGGCCCCCTCAGGGGTTGATGCAATCCTGATGGATTTGGGAGTCTCCTCCATGCAGGTGGACAATCCTCGAAGGGGTTTCAGTGTGATTGCAGATGGACCTCTTGATATGCGGATGGATCCTCAGGCTAGCCTAAAAGCAGAAGACATTCTGAATTCTTGGCCAGATAGTGAAGTGGGACGAATTCTGCGGGACTATGGGGAAGAGAGCAACTGGCATTTGCTTAAGAATAAGATAGTCCGGGCCCGTCTACATGGTGGATTGCATTCCACTTCTGATCTAGCAGATTTGATACGGAGTGTGTCTCCTGGGAAAAGGGCAGGAAGGCAAGGATGGATAAAGACAGCAACGCGGGTGTTTCAAGCTCTAAGGATAGCAGTTAATGATGAACTGAAGACACTGGAGAATTCCCTCTACGCTTGTTTTGACTCCCTTGCACCTGGGGGTAGGCTTGCTGTCATCTCTTTCCACAGTTTGGAGGACAGAATTGTGAAACAAACATTTCTCAAAATTATAGACTGCAGCATGGATGGGACTGAAGGAACAAATGGTACTAAAGATTCCGGGAACATCAGCAAGAACAGTGAAGAGGAGGAAGCTTGGATTAGACAGATGATACAAGGCAGGAACGGAAGAATCCTCACCAAACGCCCTATTACACCATCTGAAGGGGAAGAAAACGTCAATAGACGATGTCGAAGTGCTAAGCTCAGGGTGATTCAAAAGCATGGTGAAAGATGAACCACGTCTGCCAACCTGCCTCTGCTTAGGGAACCTCCATAGGAAACAACGGGAAAGAAAAGAAAGAAAAAGCTCTGTAACTGCAAGCTTTGAGTGACAAGCTAGACGGAGAAACTATCAGCAAGAAATTGGTGTCTTGATTAACAATGCGGGTATTCGGCATGCCTATGCTTCTTGTCAGACTTGGCATGCCTGTGCTTGCAAGCATTAAGCTATTGTAGGAACGTAGTGCCACCAATTTGTGGACTCTTTAGCAACAAATCATCGTATTCTGTTGTATTTTATTTTATACACATTTTTAATTTTTAATGTCAGAAATAAACATTTTTTTCACCTTTTACAGAAGGCATGTCATTTACCCTTTTGTTGAGTGTAAAAGGAGGAATCCTGGTAATTCTGGTCTCCGACTTGGCAGTATCTCTTCCCAACCCTAATTCTCACATCCCAAGTCCCAACTATGCCTCTTCTAATTCTTTTTTTCTTTTTGTGACGCAAACGTAAATATTTTCGATGAGTCCAAGACTTAACCTACGCCCTGGTAGACTAACGACAGGGTTACAAATGAGATGAGTGTTCGGCAAGCTACTAGTGAACAGAAGTTCAAGAAGATAAACGAACGAACTTGAGCTCAATAGATAAAACGAACCAAAGCTTGATCAATAGTGAGTTCGGCTTGACATGTTTGTGAACAAACTCGTTTGTGATTCGCGAACAAGCTCTATTAAGTGCTCAAAAAATACTTGTTTAGCATCCAGCATTCGTCAACAAACTTGTCTGATTCTAAAAAAATACGTCTGTTGTGCTTATTTCTTTGATAAATATGATCATAAACAAGCTCAGAAAACAACTCGTGAATGTGTTTGTTATTAGCTCAACAAAAACTAGAGAACAAATTCATTTGCATTCATACACTCAAACTCAAGCTCGCCTTCAAACTAAACAATCCAAATTTGAACATAAAAATCTCAAGCTCGTCTAAATTATCGCGCTTGCTAAAAACCCTAAAAAATAAGTTTGAGCAAGTGAAAGTTTTGCCCAGCTCGACTCATTTGCAGCCCTAGCAAAGTATTCAGTCCTGCAAAAGCCCAGCCATATAACAAGTTACCTGGGCCTGCTATACTAGTGGGCCAACATGTATAACAAGGTCCGGTCAAATAAATCAACAACCAAGTCCAGTGCAGGATCGCCAATAATTGTTGGGTAATTGCAGGCGGGTCTATTATGATGAACTTATTTTTTTTAATAACAATCACACACATAGGACAGAGACAGGACACGCCATTATAAAAGGGTCAATCAATTGTTTTTTGAATAACAATGAACTTATTATGATGAACTTATTAGGTATGTTGTCCACTCAAAAATTTGTTTTGGAATAAAGTGCAAAATGCCGATCCTCAGTCCGTTCTTACGTAGAGAGAGCTCATATCCCGATCAAATAAGGCGACGTTCCGCTAGGAAGTCAAAGAAAGAACTTCAATAAATGTTGTGCCAGTAAGGATTTTTTTTCCAAACACAATTAATTGGATTGCATTGATGTCATTGAGAGATCTACCGGTTTGAATTGCACCATTTGCAAAGTATGTACTATAGAGAACTCTGATCTTTAATAGGTGTTAAAATTCAAGGACAACAAATTCGCTAAACACGAACGGATTTGTGTATTGTATTGTCATTATGTAACCTAAATAATATATATTAAATTCTAAGATGAACGAATTCGCTAAACCCTAAAGGGCTCGTGTATTGTATTTCGATGTTGTAATCTAAACAATAAGTGTTAAACTTTAAGGGGGAACGAATTCGCTAAATGCTAACGGGCTCGTATATGCTCAATATACAACCAATCATATACTATGATCCATAAAATAAAAATCAAATTAATTAAAAAAAACTTAATAACTAGACTTATTGCAAATAAATTTAAATGAGTGAAATTCTTATAAACTAGATTTATCTACAATTTTGTCATAATTGTTCGACTTTGCTTGAACGAAACAGACGATGGAAACAAAAATTCATTTTTTTAAAACAAAAAATCGAATTAACCTTTTGTTGTGAGTGAATTGCTGCAATTTGGTTTTAGTTGTTTGCATTGAGGGATTTGTGTTGGATTGAAGGCTAGGTTGCGGAGAACCGGTGTGTTGAACTGACTGTGTTTGAGTTGTAGCACATAGGTGTTCGATCAATTGTTTCTTGAGTTCACTGTACTCGCGGTACGTGCGGGCAGTCTAATTCCACCATCGGTGCTATCTTTCGCGAGTAATAATTTCTTTTCCAATCTTGTGATATAGTTGAAGTGGACAACCGACAGGAGAAAGTACAGAAGGTCGAGGAGTTTGTTGATCGCGGGTTGAAACCAGATTTGGTTCCTGTTATTACTCAACGGTAAATTTTATGTTCTCTTACATCCTTGCTAGGTAGTTTTGCATGCAGTATTTGTAGTTTACAATCAATAACCTTCATCCTTTTTTTTATTCTTCCTGACAGATAATCTGTTTCTTTGGTTTCGATTATGAGCATTGAATTGTCACTCGTCCTGAATTGTTTTGACACCTGACATTGTCCTTAGGGATAGTTTGTTGAAGGATAATGTTTGCTTTAAAGTTGTTCTTGATTTGTTAGATGATTCAATGATCAAGTTCTGATAACTCTGAATGAATGTTAACTCTTTATCTCTGCCTTGAAATCTTCGGCCTAATTTATGCTGCAAAATCAAGCTCAAATTCAAGACATCAAGGTTTTCATAATTTCTTTCTAACAATAACTTATGGATCAGCATAAACACCATGAAGGTAAGATGTAAAGTTGTGCACAATGGAGGGCACAAAATCACAAATTAACTATGTTATACACATTTTTGTGGGGTTTCACGAGGCTTGACCACAAAATCTTCATCTTTTTTCCTTGCACTTGGATGGTGCCTGAAAATCCATCTCCAATTCTTGAAACTTTTCCTGCTCTTCTTGATCCCTCTATCACCCACTGTGATTCTACACGAACCCCCTCTAATGGAATCACCTTCCCTACCAATGACTTCTTCTCTCATGCTACCAAAACTAGAGTCTGTATCTAATTGAACACTCTGCTTCAAAGCAGAGAACTCTGGTTTTCCTTCAGATGGGAAATCAAATTTCAAGTCAATGAAGCCTGAACCATCAATACTAGTGAAATTCCCTTCTTTGAGTGAAAATATACGTCTGGTTGCTCCATTAAGACCACTACTTTCATGCTCCATGAAAGTACTGTCTCTCCTTTCACTATCATATCCACTTCTCCTTGGCTCTGCTTCACTGAATCCACTCTTTCTTGGCTCTGCTTCACTGAATCCACTTCTTCTAGCACCCGAAATGGAGCTCCGAGCAGCCGAGATGGAGCTCCGAGCACCGGAGACTGACATCATGTCACCTCCATCTTCTAATCCAAAAAACCCACCTCCCCTGAAACTGCACAGAGACCTTGACCTTGAAACGCCCATGTAATCAACAACCCACAAGTTGCTTTTCTCATCAATCCCTCCTCCAATGCTACTCCTCTCACAATTCTTCTCTCTTTTCTTCCCAAACAACCTCCCAATTCTCCAAAAATCTCTTTTTCTCTTGATCTCTGCGCAGCTACTACTGCTCCTCTTGAGCAAGAATTGAGCCTCGTTTGTTTTGTTACCGGTACCACTTTT
Organism: Euonymus europaeus; assembly: GCA_963580455.1. Classification (NCBI taxonomy): domain Eukaryota; kingdom Viridiplantae; phylum Streptophyta; class Magnoliopsida; order Celastrales; family Celastraceae; genus Euonymus; species Euonymus europaeus. The sequence continues at coordinate 19,921,661 of OY756970.1, read as the reverse complement.
GGGTTTCGAGTTTGGTTGATCTTTTTGTTCATTTTCTATAAGAAATGACATGCGACCAACACTGCCTACCTCAACAGCGTTCGAATTGCGATTGGAGGAAACCTCAGAGGAGCAAGAGCAGCAAGACCGACGCTCCTCTCCACAATTTGAGCAGACCAGCCTCATCAAGCGATCCTCGAGACAGTAAGCGCATACACCCACTGAAGACGATTGTGGGTGTTTCTTGCATTGAAGATCTGATGATGAACTATACTCCGAGAACAACTCATCGTTGTACATCTCTACTGCTTTGCCTCTCTCTTTCATTGCTTCTCTTCTTCAAATTTGGGTCCAGTACTCAAAGAATGCACATACTAAATTCCTCTCTGTGTGTTTGACAAAGGCCTGTGACTATCACTGAAAAGGAAGATTTGTTTCTGAAGAAAAGAGTCCCAAAAGAAAAAACAGTGAAAAGATCAGACTTTTGTAGGATTTCAAGTAGGAAGTGATAGGCAGGCAGATTACATCAACACTGATAGAAAGAAAGAAAGAAAGAAAGTGAGGCGTTTCCTTTACGTTTTCTTTCACTGAACAGTGATGACTGATGAATAGAAAATGATAGACCAAAGAAACACTTCCTTCCTTTCTTCCTGGTATAATTGTGTGCTGTAGTTGGTGGATCCTGGGAGAACCGTTAAATGAGAGATTTATGCGAGGGGATCAATAAATACCCTAATTTGGGGTAATAAATGTAGACAAACGAGATGAGGATGGTAGTGAATTTCTCCTCATTTAATTCACTCAACTCCCCCATTGGGGACAGTGAATGGAACATAAAGTTTGAGTAAAGCAGTGAAGAAACACTCTTCAAATCTCTCAATCTGTCATTGTGTTGTGTGAGCTTTTTAATGTTGACTTTAATGTATGATGAGATAAGCTTTTCTTCTCAATTAGTGGGTGTCTTATTAAAGTTTTGAAGGCGAGAGGTTTGCCACCAAAAATAAATAAAAATTAGCATAAATAAGTAGAGAAGGCATGCAGATTTACTACTCCAATTTCCTTCCTCCACATGTTTATTATGATGGTTCATGGGACACGCAGATTATGCTGTGTCGTTTTCTTGCGGATCATGGTCACTTGTCACACCGACAAATCTATAGGATGACCCCACTTGGACCACTTGACTCTCTTTCTTTGACTTTTTAGTAGAAACCGACGGTCTTGATATTTTCAGCTATATTGAAAAACATCGTACTCACTCGGTTGTGTCCGAATTGATTGGAAATAAATCCCTTCGAATTCAACTTTAAAAATAAAAATTAGGTACTTGAAACGAAAGAAAGATGATCTAAATATTCAAGATTTATATGGGCTAAATATTTACGATTCTTCATCATAAAAAACATAATTAGAAAAATTAAAAGAGCAATCAGGATTTCAAAGTTTCAAGTTAAGTTAGATTTGATGATTCGCCTAACTTACAACTTATATTTTATCCACATTTCGAGGGCATAGATTGATAGACGGGTCCTTCAGTGTCCGCCCAACCGAAATTAGGTTTGATGCCATGGATGTGCGGCTCATGTGTTCCCCTTCTCTTATTATTCACTTGCAGTAAAAAAATAAAAATAAAAGGTTGGATGCCATGTTATACATTGTGTCTTATACTCTGTTTGACACTCTTGACAGACATATAGTGAGGGGGTCCCTTTTACGTGTCGTGCTGAACTGAAAAAACAGTGTCTTTTCCTTATTCGTAGGTACATGATTTGCATTATTATTGCTCAGATCAGTATATTCTACGATAATCATGGATTTCCCAACTAGTTTTGGTTAACCTAAGCGGAAAAGGTTGGGCTGTAATTACCTCGAAATCTTCTCAAATCAATTTTTTTAAAGTTTTTTGTGTTATTATGATTTAGGAGTTAAAATTGAAGACTTTGGATGGATTTAGTGTATGGTTTAAAATTTAGAGTAGGTTTATTTTATTTTATTTAAAATCAACTATATTATAACATTATAATTACTAAAGGACTCAATTAAACACAAAAAAAAAAACTTAAAAAGGGGTGGGGTGCAGGTAATTACATGCCCCTGCTTCAAACCAAGTTTCGAGTGCAACTTCTTTTGCTTGGGTGGTGTTCATCATATCGCTGGTGAAAGTCAAGTGATATGATTTATAAGATGAAACTCACCTCAAACACTTCAGAATCTTTTTAAATGATAAAATCTTGCGAGTCATGGGCCTAACAAACAACAATTCAAGTAGATTGGATTGGATCAAAACTTCTCAAATCCTCCTCATCTCTCTTAATTTCATCAAAAAGGGAGCCAACCTAACTAATTATAGAAATTTAAGCTATGTTGCTACATTACAAAACCCTACCAATCGTAGAGTGCAAAATAAAACTGTAGAAAGACCTTATATACTCATTCTAAATTGGGCAGGAGCATGCATGTTTTTTGGCCAATAATGGGTTTAGGCTGGCACGCCTAAAGCATGCAGGATCCCAATGCATCATCGCACACAATGTCACAAACTAATTTGTTGCAAAGAATGTGTTGGTCAAGTTAATTGGTTTTACAATTTTGGCAATCATGATGTTCTTTCTCTTGTCTCTGCTCACTAATTATTTTGTTCTTTTGTGGTTCATGAGTAAAGAAACATCTCTTATTAAGGGTAATATGAAGTTGGTGTTCTCTTTTGATTCTGCTCATCATTTGACCAACATAATTTGCTGGCCCCAACTTGTATGTCTATTAACTATGGACGCGAATATGGTAAAATGCCTAAAATACTTAGATGGTACTACACTAGATAAATTATTATCGAATAATCCATCCTTTTCTCAATGAGTTTACTATAGAAATGTTAGTTCATTTTGTTTATTTTTAACAGAAAACTTTTCTTTTTAATTTTATGTTTGTTTATTTTCACGTAATTTTACGTTTCACGAGTTTTCTAAAATGGACAATCAAATATATTTTCAGGATTATTTTTCTAGAAATGAAGCAAAAAATACATGAAAAATAAACATATTCTTAGTTTTCTTTGAATATAAGCCGATATATCAAACAACAATTACAATTCATTCAAGGCCATCAGTCGCCCGGTCCAACCTCGCCTAAGTACAGGCCCAACCTCCCCAGAGACTAGTCTCGCCCATTGACGAGAGGCTCACAGCCACAGGTTCTAGGGCCCAAATCCGTGATGCCCTCAGGCCTCAGGTACGACCCAAGGCCCGTACATAGTAACACTACCTCACTGTTCAATTGTTCATGGCTTCATGCACATGCATCCATAAATACATATGGTCACCGAAATCTAGTCCCATCACCTACCATCTGCCTTGCCTATCGCAACGTCCAATCATTTAGCTCGCCCGCCTAAACTTTATGCCTCTCACATAGACCTTGGACTTATTGTCCATTCACTCAGAGCAACCACGATGGTGGTGTAGTTTTGCTTGGCCAATAATTGTGTGTGAAAATGTATATTTTTATTGATATAATTATATTGGAAGATGTATCTTATTGATATGAATGTATTAAGAGATACGACAATGATGCGATTTTGCTGGGCCAATATTTGTGTGTGAAAATGTGTGTTTTTGTTGATATGATTATATTTAAAGATGTGTTTTGTTGATATGACTGTATTAGAAGATATGTTTTGATGATATGGATGATAATATAGCTTGACGTTTTAAAATAAAGGTAAGACTCAATCTTGATTTTAGTATAAATTTGATAGGAATAATATTAAAAATGAGAAAATGTATTGAAATTTGTGTTTTATTGGTGTGACTATATTAAAAAATATATGTGATTAAAATTTTGTGTAATAAAAATGGGACAAAAAATATGAGTTTATCGGCCACCAAAACCACACCATAGTGGTTGCTTTTACATGGGGCTGTATTCTCAGGCGCATATCCTTCCTCATCCAGTATTGTCACACGATCTCCCCTGACACACGCTAAACTGCCAATCACATCTTGGACACAGCTGCACCACAACTTGCTCTTATATCCACGTCTCTATCTCAACCGCCCAAGCCTACTATAAATATCTTCATATCATCTCCAAAAAGAGGAGGATGAAACAATAGCCGAAACACTAACCTTCACTCAAAGGGCCGTACTTGCCTTGCACCTTAACAGCCTGCATCACTCACATATTACATCCTCGTTACTTTGCTTTACTTCACTGATAGTATTAGCTTTTTTTATCACTAACTTGACCGTCAAGAGTATCTTTGACAAGCACACCACTAATGTCCAAGGATTTCCACCATTAACCTTCCTTGTTTACCAGAACTACAGATAATTCGAGCATCTATACACAGCAACACAGCTTTTTACACTGAGCTAAATCAATTCCTTGCCATTGAAACTAGCTTCATTAGTACACAAGAAGTTCGACCAAAGATCCTCAATGATCATCAGTAAATTCATTCATGCCATCAACCTAAATGCATCATTAACAAATACGCAGCGTAATACGAAGAACGAAACAGTGCATTTGGTGTTAATTAGTCAACCGTCAAATATATCTCAAACGGTACGTTTTACTGCTTGTTATGATCAAACCGGTTGTGCAGGCCGCTAATATAACTAATTAAACTGCCATGAACCCGGTTCAATCTATCAGCATATAACAGTATAACTCTAACAACACGAATTAGAATCCATCTCCTCATCTTCCAAGATTTAACCAACAGCTCTCTCTCTCTCTCTCTAAAAAGCCTGGGCATTCAGCAGGTAATAAATATTGTATATATAAAAAAATAAAAAGGTTACAAATATCTAAAATTGCCTAATCTCTTGTGCAAATCAATAAGTAATCTACTAATCTGCAGTGGTCCAGCTTGAATACTCGATGTTAGATGAAACATGATGACCCAAAAATCCCTGGTATTGCTACATCTTTCCTATTTTGCCAGCTGAAGAAAAATCCAAAGGGAGTGTAGAAATAACCATAAGTCGAGAGCACTGGAAGCTAGTGAAATTAGAAAACATGCCAGAACTACAACAGAGTAAATGACTCTGAAGTATGGAAGCGTGTAAAATATCAACAAGCATAGCCCATGAACAAGTGAAAGACATACCCAAATTATTTGCAGACTCAGGCTTCTTTTCGAGTTATCCTGTCATTCAGTATGAGAATAGGAGTTATGAGATCAATATCCTATGCTCTGGAAGAAAATATTGCATAACATAATCAGAATCTTTAGTTCTTTTCTAATAGGAAAATGATATATATCCCATGAGATCCCATATTTTATTACAGTGGAATAACGTATTTCATTGTAATAGTACATATTCCAATTTACTAGAATCTGTTATTCCATTGTATTATTACAATGAAATATCTTATACGTTATTTCATTGTATTATCACAATGTTATAACAGATTTTAGCACAATGAAATAACGTATTCCATTGTAATAGTACGCATTCCACTGTAATAAAATCTGTTATTCCCTTGTATTATACAATGAAATAAATTATGGGATCCCATGAGATATAACCCCATGGGATATAAAACGGCGCTGTGACATATGAGTGAGTCAGGACCAACCAAAAAATATTTCACAAACAGATGTAAACCAAGTAACCAACCAATAGAAATTTGGAAATCCGAACCCCAACTAATCTCATCTGAAACTATCTAGCTCAACATATCAAGTTTTACTATCATTAAAAGAAATCAATTCATCCAGATTTGACATATTCTGCACGAAATGTTAATCTCTAGACATATTCAAGATAAAAAATAAAAAAAACTTTTGAATCATGATTTGAATTCAGGTCCAATGCTGTCATACACTGATATGTGGAACTGGAATCTCACCTGAAACAACAAATTCCCAAGGCGGTTGTGATTTCATGAATCACTGATGTGGCAAAATGCAAGTAGAGTGCAGCTGCATAAAGCAAAGAGAAAAGCCATCCGGATATGTAAGTACATGGCTGATTTTTTTAAACGAAAAAAAATCAATGCATGTCTGACCAAAAATGAAAATCAAAGAAAAACACTAAACCCAAAATGCAAATAAAAAGGCAATGAATTTCAACTTCAGTGTGGCCAATTGGTCGTATAAACAGTTAACGGTAATTATGAATTGAATCAGATAACTCTTTCATAAAAGTTCAATTAGAATGGTAACCATAAGTAATTAGAAGTTATAACTATTGATTCAAAAGAGCCTCAAATGGGAACGCAGATTCATTCCATATTCGCAATATATATAATCAAAACTGAGTCAGAAGGTACAAACCTGTGAATGCACAATAACCTAGAAGAACCCAGACTTCATCAACCAGTGGCACTCTGTAACAAATTTTAAAACCTAAGACATCTCTACATAATTGTTAAAAACTGATGAACATTCAACCACATACCCATCATTCAGTTTGGCTGTAAGCACATTCGCGAGGGCAAACGGTAGATACAAAAGTGACTGCACAAAAAAAACATACATATAGAACTTAGCATTTAAATCTTGCTTTAGCTATGAACAAAACGATTTTTTAAATCATGTCATGTCATGTCATTAAACACAAGAAAAAGCTTAAATCTTGCTTTAGCTATGAACAAAACGATTATTTAAATCATATCATGTCATGTACTCATGTCATTAAACAAAAGAAAAAGCGCTCTCTCAGTCTCTCTTGCCCTGGTCCCAACCCAAGCACCAAACACTTAAAATGGAAAAGAAAAGAATCCAGAAAATCGACTGGACAAAGAACCCACTATATTCAATGTCTATTCTAAAATGCATGCTTTTCGTATTACAGTAATATATGGTCACAGCCAAAACTCCAACTTACAATTTGAAACATGAAACAATATAATGGTACATACCATGCACATGTTAGTTTTCAATCCCTTGGGTTCATCACACAAGTGAGCAAGAATCATCCTTCCCTGTCAAAAAAAAGTACAATAGCCAAAGATGTGTTAATCAACCACAATATAACTCGATGGAAACACTTCTAAATTTTGCATTCAACAGTAACTACAAATGTGAAATTCTCCATAATAGCTACCAATGATGCACTATAGACACCAGCCAACATGACGGTAATAAAACATGATTACCAAAATAAAAATAAATAAAAAATCGTGAAAGAATAACTTATGCGATAACAAAGTAGAAATAGCAAGAGAGAGTTCCCACAGTAAGCAATAAGTGAAAGAAACAACATCCTCCAGAAAAAGAAAGCAATGTCAGACCAGCACCCAGCATAGTCATTTCATTCCAACTTATATTACTTCATCCAAAATTAGCGAAAAAACACCACAATAACCCATAGATTGCCAAGGAGCAAACTGATAATTATGCAATAGAACCCTTGTCCATTTCAGTAAATCAATCCCCATAAAAAGCCTAAATTGAGGAAACCTGAGGACATAATGGAATTCAATGAAAATCTAAGTAGAAATTGATTTCTTACCACAAGAAACCCAAATGCAAGCCCTGTGCCCACTACAACTAAATGTGGATAATTCCCCATTATATCAGATGGAGACAGATAATCCCTGCATAAAGAATATTGTCTCATATTCAGACAATTACAGTATGAATTAGAACTCTATTGATTTGAAACAAATAGACAGTCGAAGTCTTACCACACGAGAACTCCTCCCAAGAGCACAACAAATGGGTAAAGCTGCAAATAAGAACATAATATTTAAGGGCTGATGTAATAAGTATATGAGTATTTAAGGGGATTCAAAATTACCATTGCTAAGGCGAGTAACATGCTTCCCTTTCTCGCCCGAACAATCTTATAGACATTCGAGACACTGCACAAAAAGATTATGAAAGAACTTCAAACCGGCCTCTTTTAAAGGGCAAGAAAGACGTGAATTTCTGTTTAGCAAGACATGACCATAAGGTGATATAAAACATCTGAGCAAATATGAACCAGTAGAAGTGTAGAACACATTCAATTAGTCTTCGAATATAAGAGACTGGATGATCCTAATTGGGCTTAACACGAATGAGAAAAGGAAAAACATTTCATAATCTTTCAACCAGTACTTGGTCACTTACTTGAATGCAATAGTTGGTATGACAGCAAACGCTGTCATCAAGCATAAAACAGCTTTGTATGTTGGGATTGCTGAAGGTAGAAGAAAAGAAGAAATGAGTTGATGTCCTATAAAACTTGAACATATGGACACGACACAAGGTAAAAGTGCAAAAAAAGAGGAAACTAAAGCAGTAAAGCCTAAACTAATTTAGGGAATATAAGTTCCAATTTGATAAGCAGATAGGAGACGTAGACAGATATATAAGTCACCAATGAAGTACCATATACTTTCAGTGAATATGCGATTGTATTTGCCAAAGAAAGATTAGCCAATTGTGGGGCAAAACTAAAACATTGAATTCTACTAATTTATTGATAGCTTTATGCAAAACTGCAAAAGGGAGAACAAACAGCAGATGATAATGAAAACAGGACAATGACATTTTTTATATGTAGAAGGACTACTGAAAAAAGCCAGGGAAAGAACATATGGGCAGGTCAGAGCAAAATCACATACAAACAGGGATGTATAAGTTCCAATTTGATAAGCAGATAGGAGACGTAGACAGATATATAAGTCACCAATGAAGTATCATATACTTTCAGTGAATATGCAATTGTATTTGCCAAAGAAAGATTAGCCAATTGTGGGGCAAAACTAAAACATTGAATTCTACTAATTTATTGATAGCTTTATGCAAAACTGCAAAAGGGAGAACAAACAGCAGATGATAATGAAAACAGGACAATGACATTTTTTATATGTAGAAGGACTACTGAAAAAAGCCAGGGAAAGAACATATGGGCAGGTCAGAGCAAAATCACATACAAACAGGGATGTATTTGCCTATTCGGTCACATTTCTAAATCATTAATTGTTATTGTTATTATTATTTGAGAAACACCTGTCAAAGTCACAAGGCTATGCCCATGCAATTTAACAGATCTGCAATACAAGCAAGAGGGAGATAAGGACTTTATCTTTAGGACGTGCACAAGCCAAAACAAATGAAAATGAACTATTACATTGAATGAAGGCCCTTAGAAGATATCTGTAAGGTAATGAAACCATTAAACAATAATATTGGGTAATTGGAGGCTAGACAAGAATTGTTTGCTGAAAGATAATTTGGATTGCTTGAGAAAATTAAAAAGGTCTGTGGTGGTATAGGAAGCACATTTCTAGACATTTTCTATGGAATAAGGAATCTGACTAAGCTCAGTTACTGTTGCAAAAGCGGAAGACAACAGAACTGTTTGTTTGCTGCAAACGTATTGAATAATTAGCCATTTACTGGGAGCTGGCCATAAGACAGTCTTACCGCTTATAATTGGAACCCAACTCAAAAATGTCACAGAGTTTCCAAACTGCTGGATCCACCACTCAGCACCTTAAATATTAAACAAAAATTAGTCGTAAGGAAAAAATATGATTATAAACAAAAAACAATAATACTTTCTTCAGCACAGGATAGAACAACAGGAGTACGAAGAGCATACCAACTATAGCCGTGAAAAAATGGGCGATGCAGATCAGCATGAGACCCTCAGTCGGTCCATTAATTGCAGGAAGAATAAGTGTATTGGTAAAATAGCTGGATAAAAGAAAGCAAAGATCGACACAACAAGCATTACTTCCAACATTCAATATGATGTTCAAACAAGGATAATGAAACAAAACTGAACCATGATGAGATGATGAGAAACAGAAATCCAATTTGTCAGTTTTGAACTTGTGATTAGGAATAAAATAAATAGCACCAAGTTGTAGTTTGAACCATCCATGCAAAAAGACAATTAAAAACAACTCTTGAGCACAAGAGTCCCACAATGGGCAGACAAAATATACGTAGACCTTACCCGCGCATAATATGTAGATGCAGATAAAAAGCCAAAAAAACGCACATCACGGTTTAGCTTGTAAAGTCAACAATCAAGGATCGTAAAGCATCTTATAATTTTTCTTGAAGAGAATAAAGACAATAAAGCATGTTATCATTTCTTTGCAGTATAGAGTAAATAAAGAATGGTGCACTTACTGTTCCCATGTTGCACCATAGAATGGAATAGCTGAAATAACCCAGAACCAAAAAGTATTCCGTCCACACATTGCGGTGCTCCCAAAAGCCAAGCTTTCAAACTGAAAGGATGACAAACAAATGTCAAAGGAAATGCACTTAACAGCCTTAGTCAACGGCAAGCAAAGGAGAAAAATAGCACATACCGCACAAGCAAGGGCATCACATCCTGCAATACATTGGCAAATGATGACCAATTCAATCGACCTTAAAATTTGATGGTAAATAAATTAGAAAAGGAAAAAAAAACCAAAGAAATAACCATGATCAAACAGCTCCCCCAATGGGCTTGAGGAATTTGTTCGCCGTGCTTGCTTCCCGTCTACAGCATCAAAAGTCTGTATCATAGTTGACAAGACATCAGGAAAGTGTTATTTTGCATCAGAATGCATGGACAAGAAAGAAGGGGAAAAAGACATATTGCTGTTTTGCCTGTAAGGTATAGAAACGTACCTGATATAAAAAAAGAAGTAAACCGTGTGCAAAATGCACCCATCGTGGTGGAGGCGAATCCAAGGGAGGTGAATATATCTGAGAACAAATAATAGTTAAACACACAATAATAACTTTTCATCTACTAATAACAAACAAGTAATTCACGATGAGGGTATCATAACAAGTAAAAGATGTGAATATCATTTTTTTCAGTGCTTAAAAAGTGAAGATCATAAAATTGTAGAGCCTACTTACATAGCCAAGCAGTGCAGATATAAGTAAGAACATGAATCCTGTAAGCGTAATCTGGAAATCCAAGCACATGTGATCAGTATTTTAACAAGGAAGCATACATCATCCTGTGAAGTACTGCTTCATGCCAAGTAAAGATTGTCTTACCATATTTGGCCTGGAGAAGATCCAGAAGCAAAAACATAATTGACATGCAAATGTACAGGAAAAGGTCAGTAAACAAAAAGAAGATTACAAAATTTAAAATACGAAAATTTTCAGCAAAGCAGAAGAACAAAACAAAACTTAGAAGAAAACTTAGAAAATTAAAAATAAGCCTCCAATATTGTAAGATAGTCTGAAAATTGAATCAAAATTCCGTATACAAAAGTACAGTTGAAGCTTGGAATAAGTCAAGAAAACAATGGGACCAAAGAAATAAAGCTAAAACCAACACTCCCAATCCAACAAACATGGGGAATAAAATTCTTACTTTCTAATCAAATAATTTATTAAGACAGTTAATATAAAAGCTTCGTCTCTTTTACATCCAAAAGAGAGAATTCATTGGTTTTGGCAATAAGCTTCACCAACAAAAGATTCATGCCCTAAATCTATCCGAACAAATAAACTGGTCTAGCCTAATAACTAACACTCACAATACAAACAATAAAGCAAGAAATACTCAATCCATGAAGCTCAGAAAAGAATATGTAGGAAGTATTACTTCAAAAGATGCGAACACTTACGGCATCCAAAGTGGGAAGAAATTGACGCTGCGACTCCAAAATGGTTGCAACACATATTTGGCAAGATAAGAGTGATCCACACCACTGTACTTGTACCTGTGGAGTGATGCTATTCCATGCGACCCAATATACCCCATTCTTCTCTCGAAGTTCTCAAGTATCTACAACTGAACAGAGACTACACAAATTAGTATCCAACTAAGACTTCATCTTCGTATCCGCCCGATTTGAAATCGAAAAAAAGAAAAAAAAAACGATGACAATTCATGAGGCCATTCAAGAGCAAACATAATAAGACGGATCTACAGATCAAGAACGGATCGGAATTCGGACTCAAAAAGCATTCAGTACCTAACATGCAGAGCAGCGATTTTACCCAAACAAAAAACTGACGAAAATAAAAAGCGAGAGAGCAGATGTAATTACCAGATTGAATTGCAGAGGTCGAGAGAACTGGAGAGAAGAAAGATTCTTGTGAATTGTGACTGCGATGCGAAGAAGTCGAGATTCTCTCTCGCCCTAAACTTAATTTCGTTGTCGTTTTTGTTAAATAAAAATATTTTACGCGTAACGGATATTTTATTTGAAATTGCACGCGCTTCAAAAACGCAATTGTTTACATTTTTGTAATTTTGTCTGCTGAAATTGCTAAAAATTTTCGTCAACGGTCCCGTATTTTCAAAAGCACGTGGACAGGCAGAGTGACAGCCTTGAGTGAGTCTGCTTTGCATTTGGATTGGTCTCCGAACAATGGGCTTCTTGGCCCATGAAGTGAGATTGGGGCCTTCTTGTACTTCATTATGGGCTCCGGGGTACAAGTATTAGGTCCACAGCATCTGCTGCTCAATATTTGCCTTGCGTGCCAATGATATTTTTTCATCTTCAATACAACGATCACAGTTGATCACAAAATACTGTGAATGAAATTGACAATCATGTATTTTGAGCTTGAACATTATATGGTAGGTATATATATCACACCAATTATTATTCTTGACATGTTATAATTTGAAGAATTTGAGAAGCAACAAATAAGGAGATGAGATGAGAAATTATGTGTGGAGAAGTCGCGTAGTTGATATTCTCTCGATTAGGTGCTACAATAAAGTGTGCGCCTCGGATTGGAAGCCACTGCAAGCAATTTCTTGGTGGGTCTTGGCTCAAGACTTATCTTGTTGGTATGTGAAAAACTTTCATGCATTGAAACTTTTAGTCCAAGATTTACGATCACTCAACTATCTAACAGACATGCCGAGCTAAGTGGTTACTCGATTAAAAAAGAGAGAGATGAGATATAAGTTTGGCTTAATATACTTGTTCTATTTTGAACCTTAGACTCCTGCACTTTTGTTCTTAAAAATATCGTTTATTATCTAGAGGAAGTTAAGTCAAACTTCTCACCTGATCGACATGGGATATCAAACAAATATTGATCCACAACACTTAAAATAATGTCCATAAACCTACTACTGCTGACAAAAAAAAAAGTGATTCTGATTTTTTTTTTTAAATCTCAAATATTTGGTTCTTTGTAAAGTATTCCCCGCAACCATTATTGAATATCTTGAAATGCTAGACAACGATACGAGCAACATAGGGTTTCACTGCAGACCCAATCCACAGCACCCTACCAACTTCTTCAACTTCACTAATCGAATCAAGTTCTCTACCCCCATTTCCAGACAGAACACCAACTACTTTTCCTTCTTCACCCCGACAGGATCTTCAACTGACGATGGAATACTCACTGTCGCACTCACATCCTGTGAAATCTTTGTAAAATCCAGTCTCGGAATCTCGTCTCTCCCAGACACAAGTGCCACCCAAAACTCTCCGTTTGCGTTCTTCTTTATGTTATCAGGAGGTCTTTTTAGCTGAATAAAAACTTCTGGAGTTCCAACACTGGTTGAGAAGTCACTTATCAGAGAAAATTTAATAATCCTCAATGTGTTTGATTCTGCAACCAGAAGAAATGAATTGTCCTTGCTAAGAGCAATCCCATTTGGGACTGCTAATTCTCTGCAGAGGACTGTGACACTGTTGGTTTGTGGATCATATTTCACTAGCCTCCCTGTTTTGTCCCTGCTAATGAATGCCAATGCATAATCCCTACAGCAGAGAAAACAATTATATTTACTATGAAGATATACAGCAAGCTATATATGTGTGTGTGTGTGTGGACATGTGTGTGTATATATATATATATACCTTCTTTGGAAGACCATGCTGCTGACAGTAAAAAAGACCTCTCCAGTATTGATGTTAATGTCGAGACCATTTGTGAACAGGAAGGGAACACCTTCAGCTGAACTGGCCAGTTGGGTTGCAACCCCTCCTTCTGGTCCTACCTTTAGAAGACCGAAGGTGGCATCTGCAATGAAGAGATCGCATGTTGCAGTGTTGAATTTCAGACCTAGTGGTCTCCCACACATCTGTTCCAACCCGGGATCGGTTGCTCCATCACACACTTTCCTATCCCTACACCAAACAGTTGAGTTTTTCATTATCCTCTCCCTATAAGACATGTTGATGTTGATTGTTGACCAAGATATTTCTAAGATTAATCATGTCAGTTGAAGAAGCTCGGAACTAAGTCTGTCTTTTGCTATAAAAGATTTAGGGCTAACAAAACAAATACTTAAGATGAAAATCTCCCAAGATAGCCAAAATAAAAGGTTGTGGTTATCTTAGAAACGATATATTGAAAAGGTGTAGCAGATGTTTCACGTTAACAAAACGAAACCAGTTTCATATAGATTAGTTGAATTCCATGATATGTAAATTAAACACACACATATATAGACTACGTACATGTGGAAAACACTAGGTTACGTTGTTACTTTAGATCTGGTTTAGATATGAAAGTGAAATCTATAAAAGCCTAGACCAAAGGCACCAGAAGCACCCCTCCTCATAGTGAAGCGATAAAGCTTCCTCAACAAATGGAGACGATTCTCAATGCTTTTCTTCATGTACTTATCCTCCAAAATCTGCCACATCTCCTTAGCAGAGCTCACATCAAGTACCAAGTACTTCAAATCCCTCGCTAAGCATTTTCGGATAGTACCACATGCACGTTTGTTCATATGTGCCCACTCTTTATCATCAATGTCACCCGGCTTGTCTTCCAACACTTCATCAAGATATTGATGCGCTAAAGCATCCATCACTTCGACACGCCATAGACCAAAATTATTTGTCCCATCAAATTTTTCTACATCCAATGACTCCTTCGACACAACCCTAGAATGTCTACCCGGAACCTTTCCACTACCCGAAGCACTTCCAACATCTTTGCCTTTGGTAGTTACAACCGGAACATCCTCTTCACTAGACATTTTCCAAACAACTTGATTTCACAAAACAAGGCAGTAATTCCAAATAGATATCAAAACGGTAGAAGAATTGAACAAACGGAACCCAAATCACAAATCAAAATTCTCTCAGGAATTTTGTCAAACACCTTATGGGCACCAACCAAACAACTCCTCCACCCAAAACAAAATCTACTTAGAATCAACAAACGAACCCAAGGAAATCACTAACCTTAAGCTCCGATACCAATTGTTACGATTTAAACCTCAAACACACAGCGGATTGAACAAACCGCCGAAACCCTTGTTTTGGAAATCAAGAACAAACAAATGGATTGTGTAGAATCACAAGGAGAAATAAAGAGTAATCAAAGCATAAACAACACAAGAATTACGTGGTTCGACGTTAGCCTACGTCCACGGGGAGAAGGATGATCGATTTTTCGTATTAGGTTTGAGAGAGAATACAAAACTTACAAAACCACAACACTGGGTTCTGTTTTAAAACCCAGAAAACGCGTGGGCGCCTAGGCGCTACAGTAACCCGCCTAGGCGCTAACGCACAAAATCCCTCCTGAAATCACACTCTGCTCCGTGCGCTACAGTAACACGCACAGAACAGATTCATCACAGATCAACAAAAAACCACCAGCATCACAATCTGTCCCGTGCGCTACAGTACCCGCCTAGGCGCTACAGTAACCACGCATGGGACAGATTCATCACAGATCAACCAAAAAACACCAAAAACATAATCTGTCCCGTGCGCTACAGTAACCGCGCCTAGGCGCTACAGTAACCCGCCCGGGACAGATTCTTCTTTGATCAACACCACCTACTATTGATCAGGATGACATTATAAAACACAATAATGCATGAAATTAGTACGTTATCTTCCCTTCAATTTTGTAGGAAGACGTCTGAATCAATTCAGTTTGTTTTTTTTTTTTTGCTTTCATAAAAAAAAACAGTAAATTGATTCAGTATATTTTTCAGAAGATGTAAGAAAATTCGACTCAAACAACTTGCACTTAGGAGTAATGTCTGTTTTGTGCCTCGAGCCTCGCACGGTTTTATACTTAAAATGGATCTCGACTATTGAGAAGGGTTATACTCAATTAATCAACCTATATTCATTCTAAATTTAAACACCTCCATTTCATATTTTCATGTGACATCCAACAGATGTCATTGCGTGGGTCGGGTATTTTTCGATTATGTAAGCTTCCGGCCAGTATTGGGCTTGTACTTTGTTTCTGAAACCAGCACGAAAAAATGCTCGGTATTATTTATTACACACGCTTTTTGGGGCTTACTCTTCCTGAATTAGGCCCATTATGTAGGCCTCCGGCGCATATTAATTAATCTACAATTATTATTATTTTGTACTTGTGGTGGGTATTTTCCGCGCATTAAAAAAATTATGCGATCTGATCTGGACTAGGTCAAAAAATCCACCACAGTAGGCTTAATTTGTTTGAATGTTTTTGTGTTATTGATGATAGAACATTCCACTTACTTTTGTTAGCTAATGCTTATCATCAAAAGGTGTAAAATCAAATTATTGAGAAGAATATTATAAATAATAACCAATAAAATATTGGTTGTACGTTTCAACAATATATATATTTAAGAAAAATGAAGAATTTAATGACATTAGCTTTAATTAATACACTTTTTTATGTTTTCTCGAACGTCCAAGTGACTTCCATTGAAAAATATCCTAACAAATGAACATTTTGATTAGAGAAGAAGCATATGTCACTTAATTCAGTTATCAACTTATTCATAATTCATATCAAAGTGGAGCTAGTGGGACATTGTTAGTTCACACTTTCGATTTTTAAAAAAATTTAGATGAAAATGCAAAATAGCCATAAACATTTGCATCCATAGACATTCATTGTGTTTATGTCTTTTCTTTTCTTTTTTTAATTTTCAAACTTCATTTTGCCACCAAAATCAGTAGTCATAACATGTCACAATTGCTTATGGACGTTTATGGATGTCTATGGACCACTAACACCGTCAAAATTTAGATTTTTTCTCGATGTAAACTTATAGTTACTAGTTTTTGGATGCGCATTGAGTAAACTGATCGGATTTACATAATATCCCACAAATTATATTTATAAGCAAAGTCATAAAATTCCACGTGTCTAGCATGACCAACATACTCTTTACTGAGTTGGGTGTTCTTGCAATAATTACAGACTGAAATGTGATAAAATGAGATACAAATTGACATAAATAAATCACATGAATGGTTGTGATATAATTAAATCTCACATTCCAACTTAGAATGATTGCAGCCCCCTCATCATCTGAATAAAATTGATTTCATTTATCAAAAAAAAATGATTGCAGCCCCCTCATCTCCTCCTTACCATCCAACAAACACCATCCTTAAAAAACAATGTACACTTGTTCTCTATACACACATACAAGAAAAAGTTCAAAACAATAAGCACTTCTTAAATCGTTCTTGTATATGTATAGGGCAAGCGCACAAACCACATTGCTTTTTATCCCCACCACTGATTTTTATTATTTTTATAAATTATATATTATGTATAAAGAAAAGAAAGTCTACGCAGTATGAATTAAAAGGAAAGAAAGTTATGGGTATCCGAAGCTTTTAAATGGGTCCTTTGAAAATGAAAGGGAATTAATTCCATGACCACCATAGCCATTAAAATTGGCATAACTTTGGTTTTTTTTTCCTTCTTGTTCCATGCATTTTAGAAATGTGGTGGAGTTGGCGGGAAGGTTCGGGATAAATAGTCTCAGTTAAGAGACTCAGATCCAACTCATTACATTAATACTATGCGATTTTAATAATTAGATAAGTAGTGTCAGAATGAAATCGCACATCACTTAAGTATTAAGTAGTAGGTTCTGAGCAGGTAAATTAGATGGAATGATTCTCCTCCCTCGTAAGTCGGTTTGCAAGGAATACAATAGGACTCACATTTCTTTAATGGTAAGCAAACCCAATATTTTAACAGAGAACAATGACCTCTATCTTATTCACGTATGAGATCTGACATAACCCAACCCACATAAACGAAGGAGTGTTAAAACGAAATCTCACATCATTTGAGATGTTCCCCTCCCGATTTGCAAATGATACAATGGACCCATGTTTCTCTACAAATATGGGTATAGACTCTCCGGCCATGTCCCCTTGATGAGAGCCTTTGCTCAGATAGTTAATTATACCGAATTTCCATCCCATGATTAACTTATTTTGCTGACCATTAAAAGATCAATTTGACCAAACAACTCTCTGGACACACGCCCAGTTTGATATGATCATGTCTGAGACTGAGTTTTCTGTATTTGAGTGGGCGAGGAAAAGGCAGGAGAGACAATTGACTGGGGACGCAAGAAGTGTAAACTATTTTTGGAGGCTTCATAAGTCCTTATTTTCATATATATGTCATTTTTTATAATTAAGCATGTGAGTGTTCAGATGGTACAAAACTACAAATAGTTAGCTCCATCTCCTCCATTCAAAGAAACCCAAGTGGTTAAAAAAAGAACAATAATTTGCTACTCATTTGGGGACATATCTTCATTTTAAGATCATGGTCAACTTCTCCTTTAACCCTACGTGTTTGACTTGACTGCCTCTTTTGGCACCAAACTAGCCCTTAATTGCCACTTTCTCTTACTTTATTGATTACCCTTATGCAGAGTAACGCAGGGCCGCTGGGGGCACGTAAATGGAGCCAAAGAAAAAGAGTTGGCATTAAAAAAAAACAAAGACAATCACATCTTTATCAAATATATATAAGATAACACAAAAATGATCCACCAATAACATGCTGACTCGTAACACTTAAAAATAATCAAAGACTGAGTCACCGAATAGTTCACTCGAGCAGTGTGACTGAGTCGAGAAAACCTTAGTAAATCACATCGGGACAACTAAGTGTAGCATCTTGAAAAATCTTAGGTGACCAGACACGTACTTTAGAGAATTACAGAACAATCCTTATTCGTCAAGGATATCAGTCTCCAATCAGGAAAGGAATCAAGAAGAGATTCACCTCCTAAATTTTCTATTATAACTCTATTACTCATATAAAAAGGAGGCCTCCGCACAACAAACGATCTGAACTCTTGATTGTTAGAAAGAGATAGATCCGAGCATTAAGCTCATTCAACTCTTTTAATAGCACTTCAACTAACTTTAGAGTCATAGCATCCCAAAAATTTTACCTCGGAGACCTCTTAGCTCACATTAATTCTCATATGCAAGAAATAAAAAACAACAACCGGACAAGCATCTTCTAACAACTAGCCTGGCCACTTGATACATTGGCAGAACCGAACTTATTTTTGACTCCATCAATATATATTTGTTAAAAAAAAAAATTAAGAACATATCCACTAAGTGAGGATTCATGTTTGCTTCTTAGGGCATAAATATTAGCAAACTGAGTGTTTTCATACTCATCAAATTTAGGTTTAGTTGAAATCAAACTTGAGTCGAGCATAATGGAGTCGATAGTTCAATTAATTGTATATTTACAAACACAAGAGAGGTGTGATCATCAGGGGGGTGTGGTTAAATGTGGGACCAAAACTGCAACTTCAACCCTACAACATGACTAGAAGAACACTTTCTTCTTTGTATATGTAGCTGGAAAGCAACATTGGTGCACTTTGAAGGCATCTTTATGTTGGTCCTATCCTCAAAAAGTAACCTGTAACCACAATCAAGTTGTGTTATGAAGCATAAATAATTTTTTTAGTGAATTTAAGGTAAGAAATCCTTGAGTTTACAACTTATTTTTTTTCCCAATAAGAGAAAATGTAAGACTCAAATTCGGGGTTTAAAATTATATACGATCACCTCGTCAACTAACTACCCGATCGGGGTTACAACTGTACTTTACATACATATATATTTTTGTTTTTTTTCTTCAGATATGTACTATTATCTAAAAGGATTGCGAAACATTCTTTTGTCAGGTACTGTGTAAAAAATTATTTGCATATTGCGGTGCTTATCGAACTAGTTAATAATAACCCTTGGATCAACTTCACTTTTGATGATCATGATTGTTCAAAGACCTAGTCAACAACACTGTGGCCTGTGGGATCAACATTGCACGTGCACCTATGAACTATGAAGCAGGTAATCAGGTTTGGCTAAAATATAGTGGGTGAGTATTGGGTCCCACCATAATCCAGACTACGTAAACAAACGAAACTACTGTTTGATTGTATGACCATCACCATCCGATACTGATCGGACGGCAACAGATAAAAGTGGGCGTAGCTATTTGTGGGACCCAAAAAATATATGAAACATATAAATCTATAGATAGAGAAAACAACTTTAAAAAAAGGAAAGAGGCAACTTTTGCTTTTAAAAGCTGCCTGCTTTCGGATTGTTTAATAGAACTGGTCTGTTGGAGACAACGTGAGTGCAATAGAATCAAATAAAGTAAATAATAATAATTAATTAAGAGCAACAAAGATATCACTGGAAGCAGTTGCTTATCATTTCAAGTGCTTTTCCTCGAGATTCTCACCTTTTATAGTAATTATTGTGAGGAATATAAGGAGGAAGAATAATTTTTGAGGTATTAATTTAAATAAATAAAATGACCATTCAGATGGAATGTTGGATTCCCCAGTAGAGCAAATCCCAGAACTGGCCTGACCCACGTAAGCTAAACCAGTTATAATCTGTTCAAAATCACAGTGCTTGCCAGTTAATATTACTCTGATTTTGCTTTTAACACAGAGAAACTATTCTCACAAGACAAATGAATGAATGATTGAAGGAATTTATTTTGCTTTATCAATAATCTTTTGATATTATCTAGATTTGGTTTAATGTGGTGGGTGCCTTGTTTTAGCTTTTATATTTTCTTTTTCCTTACTTTACTGAACCAATGGCAGGCATGTTGTTGGTCCTTCACTTCTCAAAAACCTATACTAAACCTTCTTGGCTTTTGCATCTCTGACATAAGGTTGTGAGTGAGTGAGTGAGTGAGTGAGTGCAATTATGGGTGTAAGAAGCATGAGCAGTTGTACAAGTTTGTTCTGATGTCAAGCTTTACCTATAACAGAACCAAAACCCACATAACCCAATTGCACAAGTTTTTGTCTTGAAATTTGAATCCATCAAACAACTCGTAACATCCCACCAGAACTCTTGAAACCTCAAAAATCAATGGAAGCAAGAAAGGAGAATCCAGTTTTGTGTTGTTTGGTTTTGCTCTGCTTGTGGACGTGTGTTAGTGGCTTGCTTTCTCTAAAGGGTGTAAACCCAGAAGGTAATGCAAGTTTGTTCTTTAATTTCAAATAATTAGAGCAGCAGCCTATCATTTTGGGCTTGTTTTTTATTTATTCAAAATTTTGTAGTGCAAGCTTTGATAGGCATTAGAGATTCACTGCATGATCCTCATGGAGTTCTGAGTAATTGGGATGAAACTGCAGTAGATCCATGTAGCTGGACCATGGTCACTTGTTCTCTTGATAGTCAGACAGTCACTGGCCTGTAAGTACTAAACAAACCAAAAACACCAACAATGTTAAAGATTCTACTTAGAAAAACAGTATGTGATACAGTTAGGATCATCTTTGTTGCAGAGGAATTCCAAGCCAGAATTTGTCTGGGATTCTCTCACCAAGCATAGGAAACTTGACGAATCTCCAGTTTGTGTGAGTAAACTCAACTTAAATTCAAAGAGGCTCTTTTCAGCAAACCTACGACCTCAAAGGGGTGAAATTCCTTAAAAATGTTTGAGTTTGATTATAACTTATAATTATGTTTTCGCAGGCTTTTGCAAGACAACAATATATCAGGACACATACCCCATGAGCTTGGAAGAATCCCAAAGCTTAAAACACTTGATCTTTCTAATAACCATTTCACTGGTGAAATTCCTGATACTTTATCACATCTGAAGGCACTCCAATACTTGTAAGTGAAATTTAGGACTCTGTATCTTACATTTCAATGTCTAACCAAGCAGTACTGATAGACTGATAAGTGTATTTTTCAATTGAGATCAGGAGGTTGAACAATAACAGTCTGAATGGACCAATTTTTTCCTCCTTGACTAATATGACACAGCTTTCCTTCTTGTAAGTCCTCTCAGAAGTTGTTCAGTAATGGCAGCTATTATCTTATTTTCTCATGAATATGGCTTATGTGGGTTTTGTTTAATGTTTATAGGGATTTTTCATTCAATAATTTAAGTGGCCCTGTCCCTAGGTTACCAGCCAAGACATTCAAGTAAGTGACAAACTTTTTTCCATTTCATGGTTACTGGAACAATTGGCATCATTCATTCATACATTCCTCCAATTTTTGTCTTTGATAAAGCATCGTTGGAAACCCTCTGATATGCGCCGCCGGAGCTGAGCATGGCTGTTATGCAACTACACCGATGCCACTTTCATTCATAATGAGTAATTCACAGGGTAATTACAGATCCCGCCTGTTTCTGGTTTCTCAGTTTCAAGTTTTGTAATTGTTGTTTTCCAAAAGTTTCTTTCACTGCTTTTTATTTCTCACTTTTACTCATCTCACTTTTCTTCTTTTGGACTGGTATTTTAGATCATGATTGTCTTTAAAGATTGCTTCGATTCGAAATTCAAAATTTTGTTCTGATTTAATAATTGCAAGCATCCATGCAACTTTTTCTTTTGCATGCTACTTTAGGTTCACAGCAATCCGGGAGCACCAAGAGCCACAAAATAGCTTTGGCCTTCGGTTCGAGCCTCGGCTGCATCTGTCTTTTGATTCTAGGGTTTGGTTTCCTTCTTTGGTGGAGGCAGAGGCACAACCAGCAAATATTCTTTGATGTTAATGGTATGTTAATGGTTAGTAAGACATGAATTCAGTTCAGGGAAAAAAAAGAGAAAAAAAAGGCACTATTGTAGCTACAGAGAAATAACAGAAATCTGTATTTTCTATTGCAGAACTACGGCACGAAGAAGTTTGCCTGGGAAATCTGAAGAGGTTTCAATTCAAAGAACTTCAGATTGCCACACACAACTTCAGCAACAAGAACTTGATAGGGAAAGGCGGTTTCGGAAATGTATACAAAGGGCATCTGCAGGATGGGACTGTTGTAGCCGTTAAGAGGCTCAAAGATGGCAATGCCATTGGTGGTGAGATCCAGTTTCAGACAGAAGTTGAGATGATCAGCCTAGCAGTTCATCGGAACCTCCTCCGGCTTTATGGCTTTTGTATGACAACAACAGAGAGGCTTCTCGTTTATCCCTATATGTCCAATGGAAGTGTCTCTTCACGTCTAAAAGGTAAACCCATCATCCCGTCTCATGACATCCCAACTTTACTTCGATGCTGGCTGGTCTTAAATCATAATTTTTCCGCGCTGTTGCAGCCAAACCAGCCTTGGATTGGGGAACGAGGAAACGAACTGCATTAGGAGCGGCAAGGGGATTATTATACTTGCATGAGCAGTGTGACCCCAAGATAATTCACAGGGATGTGAAGGCTGCAAACATACTGCTAGATGATTACTGTGAGGCAGTTGTTGGTGATTTCGGACTGGCAAAGCTATTGGATCACCGGGATTCACATGTGACGACTGCAGTCAGGGGCACCGTGGGGCACATAGCCCCCGAGTATCTCTCAACAGGCCAGTCCTCCGAGAAGACTGACGTTTTTGGATTTGGAATCCTCCTACTTGAACTAATATCTGGCCTAAGAGCTCTAGAATTTGGGAAGACAGCAAACCAGAAAGGAGCCATGCTTGACTGGGTAAGCTAAACAGAGACTCTTTCACTTGGCCTTGCAGGAAATACATACACAAGTGTAAATTCTCTGTAATTGCAGGTGAAGAAAATTCATCAAGAAAAGAAGCTTGAATTGATTGTTGACAAGGATTTGAAGAACAACTATGATCGAATTGAGTTAGAAGAAATGGTTCAAGTAGCTCTCCTATGCACTCAAAACCTTCCAAGTCACAGGCCAAAGATGTCTGAAGTGGTTCGAATGCTGGAAGGAGATGGGCTTGCAGAGAAATGGGAAGCTTCTCAAAAGGCAGAAGCAACAAAGTCAAGAGCCTATGAATTCTCCTCTTCAGAGCGATACTCTGATCTTACTGACGACTCTTCATTACTTGTCCAAGCGATGGAGCTGTCGGGACCTAGATGACACAATTTACAGTGAGGAAGATCAAGTACAAGTTCCAAAATGAGAGTCAATATAAACTCTGTAACAGTGAGCCCTCTTGTATAGAAGTGTTGTGTTGGAGGAGCTCCAAAACTGTGGCGAATATCTGACAATATAGGATCATATTTGAAAACTGACATATACATGTCCTGTTTCTGGTTGCGTGAGGAATCCCTCCTGGAAGTGTTCTGCAAGAATTGTTTGTGAATTGTGATAATAATATTTCTATAATTAAAAAATGATTCCGTACTTCTGAAGTCACTCTAATAAGAACACAAGGAACGAAAGATTGCAAGTTTCCTTTGTTTCTGTTCAATGAACAGATGGATTCTGTTGCATAGTAGCCGTCCGGTGATACATATAAGAAGACAGCTTGCCTACAATGGAGTTATGCCTCAATTTGAGAACCAGGAGATATGTACGAATATTCTATCTGCTTTTAATTCTTACTTATGTTTTCGAGTAAACACGTAAATAAAAATGGAGTTTGTTATCAAAAATTGCAAGAGGCATCACCTGTGGCACCAAGACAAATAATGGTAGTTCAGTGTAATTTGAGACAAAGACTAGGTCAAGAGGACACTCCTAAAAGGTTGAATTTTGAAATCGCATGCTATTGTTCACTAATCACTAATAAAGAATCACTCTAATTATTTAGAACTTAAGAGACTGTTAGGAATCCCAAATAAGAGAGGCTGCGAGGAGGAGAGGGAAGGACTCTTCACGCTAGCAGCTAAGCCAGGATGGGTATTTCCAGAGACTCCATGCACAAGAGGCGTACCACCGGTGGTAAGAAAAAAGCCCGGAGAAAGATGCGAAAGCATAAGCTTGGTCGCCAGCCTGCGAATACTCTCAAGCAACAAGACAGTCAGGAGAGTTTGGACACTGGGAATTATTCTTGGGGCAGTGAAGCTGTTACCCGCAAGACTCGTATTCTTGATGCAGGATTCCTAACAGAGACAATAGTATAGGTCATTCAGTATGTTGATAATGAAATTTATAACAACTGTCAATGCGTCAAGGTTCTGTGCCAACTCTATGGTGTAGTGGGATCAATGTTCATTTTCACTGCAATGCTGCTTATTTTTCTTCTTAAGAGCTTCAAGCTTCTACTAAGCATATATCCGAAATGTGGTCAATAATATACATATACTCATACAAAATGGACATAGTCTTTCTGACCAGTACAACTATTATTCTTATTTCAACAGAATCTAAAACAATTGGATTCAAATGGACAATTAAAGCTCCACCCATAGAACTGACGAGAGAAAATAGTTGAGTGAAAGAGAACTTTACATGGAATACACAATGCTCATACTAGGACGAATAAGACTTCTGCTTGAGCAGAAGCACGTCGAAACCTTAGCAACTCAATCACCATATTCTGTGATCCGTCCATAACATAAGCAAAAGGTGCAATGTTCATCGTCTTGAGCACTGGTGAGTTTGCAAGGATAAATTTGATGAATTCCATCTCATGAGGCAAACCAGACATATCAGTCATCTTTGCAACTTTAAGTTGTTTCAAAGTGCAATCCAAAGGATATTCTTTCTTCCAAAAATCCAAATCAGACACTTCTACGGCAGTCAATGTATTTGAGGAACCCTGCACAAAACAACACACGCAAAAACGTTTGGAGCTCATATTGAATAACAATCTATAATTTTCAACATAGGCAAAAGAAATTCAATATGTAGATCAGAATCTCACCGAAATATGGAGTTCTGTTAAATTGGGAGCATTTTTAATCAAGCCAATAACAAGAAGTAGCTCTTTCATGTCTTCAAAACTCACTTGATAGAGTTCAATTATCTTTAAATTGTCATACAAAACTGGAAGTATTCCAGGATCATTACCTATACTCAAATACTTCAAACGAGAGCAAACATTCAATACATAATTCTAATATACCCTGAAACAAAGACAAGCTACATTCAAGAAGCAAACACAAAAGCAGATAATGTTACCTTTGTGAAATAGATACGCCCAACAAGCTTCTCAAGGCAAGGAACGCCGCCAAGCAACTTAATAAAGTTGCTGGTTGAACTTTGCTCAAAGTATTCAGCAATGTCATCAGGCATATAAATTGCGACCGACAAGGATTTTAAAAGAGGTGTATTTTCAAGATATATGTCCTTGAATTCACCTTCCAGACACAAGTACTTGAGATTTGGAGCACAAATGTTAAGAGCTAAACCATCAAAATACGAAAGTTCCAGACTCTCGAGAAGAGGACAACTAGAAATAAAACTCTCCATGGCCTCAGCAGAAACAAAAACCTGGCACAGGTTTAAGCTCCTCAGACACGAGAATCCCGTAAAAGAAAGAGGAGGCTCAAATTCGCAACGAATCAACTCCAAATGGGTTAATTTCTTGAAATTGAAGAGGCACGCAGGCGCTCTAAACCAATCACGTTCTCCCAATTCAATAATCAATTTCCTAACATCTTTGCGCGAGAGGAAAAGAATCCATTGATCAACCTCCGGACAGCATTGCAAATACGAAGAAATCAGTTGGAACTTGTGAATCGTTCCTTGGTGAAGAAAAAGAGTGCTAGTAATGAATCGTACAAAGCGTACATGGTCCTTCTCGGTTCGATCGTCAAAATCAACACATTTGTCATCAAACACAAGTTCAGTAATGGAAGCCCATTTGTACCTCCACTTACTAGACAAAATACTCGTTCTTACAGCATCCCTAATAGGCAATCGAGAGAGAATGCTCTCTACGATGATCTGAGGCAGATCGCTTATCAAATCAGGACCAAAATCATCACCCATTCTTGTATTCCTCAATCAATTAAAGAATTGAACAATCAACAACATCTGTAAACCCCAAAAAAATCAATCAATAGAGTAGGTCGAAACATCACGATATATAGAAAAGAAAAGCTTGTTCAAACCAGCACATTTCTCCGGCAAAACAAGAACAAAAAACTCTAAGTCGATCAACATGGACATAATGGTAAATGCGAGTGAAAATGGTACAAATATCAGAAAAATACCCAGATAAATCGGCGGAGTTAGAGAAACCGAACAATTTCGGAAAAAACCAGGACTAGGTTTCTTCTTTATTTTCTTCTTCCTTACTGTAATGAATTATGAATTATGAATCGGTGATCAGTGAAATGGAAGGTTTTTCGCCGCTCCGGAATTTCGGGGTACGAAAGGAGTTTTTGGGCCGGGCCTAATTACTTTAGATCAACCAGCAACTTAAGTAAGTTTGTGTTTGAAAGTAAAGAGTTTATGGGCCGGGCCTAAATATTTTGACAAGAAACTGTTTACGTCCAGTCTATCAGTCCTTGCTGGTTTTGACGTTAAGTTTCACTCACATATGAAGCTCATGTTTAACAGCATTACAAAAAGTAATAACTCTGTTGATATTGTCAGTGTTTCAAGTCTTGAAATTATTTTTCAAAAAAAAAAAAAAAAAACTTTACATTGCCTGTAACTTCTGAGCTCGGTTATGCGAGGTCAACAAATTAACATACGTAGAGGTCATGTCCAAATGAACCAAAACACAAATATGTTTCCTTCATTTCTTAGTGACCTTAGTGACTCATGATGGTTTGCGTAGATTCCGTGTGTAACAATAAATCTCTAATCCATCAGCAGCCACTCCTTTTGGCATGATTGTTCAAGCACCAATAATTTGGCTAAC
Organism: Euonymus europaeus; assembly: GCA_963580455.1. Taxonomy (NCBI): domain Eukaryota; kingdom Viridiplantae; phylum Streptophyta; class Magnoliopsida; order Celastrales; family Celastraceae; genus Euonymus; species Euonymus europaeus. The sequence continues at coordinate 19,893,991 of OY756970.1, read as the reverse complement.
AAAAACCTTTAAAGTTTCCAGATAGTAGAAATACAATGAAATTTATAAAGCAAATATCTGAATCTCATGCTTTTCTGAAACACAAAACTCAGCTTTGCAGTATCTATAGACGAACACCTAATTCAGATTTTCTTAATTCCATTCATTTCTTCTCGTCCCATCAATAAATAAACGTCAAGACATTATCCTTAGATCTCTATGATTCAAATAACAAAAAACCTAAAATCTCTCATCGTAAAAAAGAGGCATGTCCATGGATATCCTGTGTCTGTGTTCCTTGACATCTCAGTAATGATTTCTGCTTCTGGTGATTCTCATCAAACACTAGGAATCTCTTCCTAAAATGTTGGTCAAGAAGGAAAATGCTAGTCTTCCTGGGGATCTAAATATATTATCTCCGCACTTGGTGATGCTCGACGAAGTCGAACTAGGTCTTTCAAGATCTTTAATCCAGTTTCAGCCTCTGTTTCTTGAGGGGGCTGAATAATTATCTTTTCAAGTACCAATGATTTGGCTAATAAGTACTTCAGAAATTCCAATTCAGGTCCTGTACTGTAGAAGAGATCCATCCTTACTTCTCGAAGCTGATTCGGAGAATCCTCCCAATGCTCTTGAACTTCGGCAAGACTCTCTATGAAAATTAAGTCCTCAAGATAGTTATGATGACACCCCTGCACAGAAAATTTAAGGACCAACTTCAACTTTACCATTCAAGACATAACGCATATCAAACAGTCTCATATTTCAGTATCAGACCTTGACTCGAAGTTTCTCAAGGTTAGGAAAGCTTCTGATCAAACAGAGAGCAAACGAGGCCCCCTCCTTGTATTTGAAAGGCAAATCAGACAGTTCAAGATATTTGAGGAGCTTGAGTGTAGTAGGAAGCTTGTCAGGTAGATTTCTTGCAGTGAAGTTCTTCAACCAAATGGCAAAATAACCATAAGAATCCTAAAACACGGTTTCCAAAAAGTATGAAACTATAAATATACTGCAAGTAAAGGAATTAGCTTACCATCAAAAAGCGATGACAAACAACAAGGTGCTCAATCATGGGTAGAGAACCAAAAATATTATAAACATACTTGTGCCCAGATAAGCTCCAAATGGTCTCAACACTTTTTATTGTTAAAGTAGAAAGAAGCGGGGTGTTCTTAAAACAAATAGACTCAAAAATGCCTCGCAAGTAGAAGTACTTGAGATTGGGAGCATCGATTTCAAGGTGACCCATTGCAGACCAGGAATCCAGTTTTAGTCGTTGAAGGAGAGGACATTTAGATAAAAAAGTAATAAAAGCATGGGTAGAAATATTGACTCGATTGAATTCAACACTTATGAGGTTTCTAGACCCTATGAATTCAGGTGGACGTCTGAATTCGCACTGAGAGAGATTCAAATGAGTCAGTTGAGTGCATGAGAACAGCGTTGAAGGCAATTCATAAGAGATCCCTCGCTTAAGAGAAAATGTGCATTCCTGAATATCCTTTTGAGATAGGAAAAGTATTATCCGATATATTAATACGAGGACCACTGATCAACTCTGGGATAGAAAGAACAAATTTACGCAGGGGTCCACGATGAAGTAAGAGAATCTCATAAATCCTAAACCATATTTTATTTGTAGAGAGGACTGGGTCTCCAGGTGACGTTCTGCTAAAGGTATCGTCAAACACAAGTTCTGAAAGATACAGCCATTTAAATCTCCATATCTTAGACAAAACACATGTCCTAGCTGCATCTCGTATTGGCAAGCATGTAAGGATGTTATCAAGAATGTCGCATGGTAGGTTACTGATCATATCAGCAGCTGAATCACAGGCACGCATTGCTTTCCGGCCATGAGAAATTGAGAATTCTGATTGCCAACTGAAAGTCAAAATGAGATAGTACGGTTGAAATAAAAAAATCATATGCTTGTTCAATGAAGAAAACAAATTTTAAGGACTAACCAACAAATTACTGGAACTTCAGTGGAAAAAAGAAAACTACACACAATTCAACTAAAAATAACAACCCATTACCCGAGCAAACCCCAAAGCCAGTTTAACCTTCATATCACAGTGCCAAACAAAATTTCCATCAAGTGATACACTAGATGATTGAAGACCCAATATAGGCAACAACTCGTTCTGAAAATTCAGCTATTAGGAATTTTAATTGAGGGGGATTTTCAGTCGGTCACGGCTTGTAAACAACTCTAACCGGTAATGCATAAGCAACCATAAATTAGCAATTCATGCTTCAATCAGATAAAGTACTGAACCATAGTAGCACCTCTTAGGCTAATAACAGCAACAACAAAAAAATATGACTTATCAACAACAACAAAAAAAGAATCATAGAAGAAGGGCTTCAACAAATTTGAGTAATCTAAATAGAGGAAATCAAACAAAAACAATAATTCCATAGAAGTACCGAATCATAACAAGAAAAATAGTAGGACAATAAGGCTTACGAGGACGGGTCGACATTCTTCTTTCGTTCACTTGCTTTGTGCTTCGAAACTCGAAATTGGTAACAACAATGAATCTATTCTTGCCTTATTTTTCGGTGTTCCATATAAGAAAGAGTTCTATACTATTTTAAATACTTGTTAACTTGTATCAACCACTCATCAATTTATATGCGTGCGTGTGTGTATATATATATATACATGTGTATATCAGGTGACAGGTGTTATCACATATGGTTTCCCGAGGGAACCACTATATTGCCCAAATGAAGGTCCTCCACGCCAAATCGAATCGCATCGCGGAGTTAACAATTCCTCATCAAGAAACCCAGATTCATGGATCGATCTTCTTGCTGAGTCAAAAGAGAGAACTGGATTTCTACTTAATTACTCAGAACTAGGAGAACATAAACACTGAAGAGAGAATGGAACACAGGGAACGACCATAAACCCATTTCTTACAGAAAACAGGAAAATTACAATTGCCCACCAAAAGCCAGTTGAACTAGAGAAATGTATAAATCAATAAGTAGATGCATCAAAACTTAAACTAGCGCGCAGAGAGAGAGAGAGAGAGAGAGAGTGCCATATACGGAGAGGGGATCATTTTTGAGGATCTTGGAAGGAGGACTTTCTAAGGTGTTTGGTGATGAAGCTGGTCGTCTCGCTGGCGCTCTTCCGAACATCCGTACCGTATGAACTCTATGACGCCAAAAGCTTGGACGTTAAGTTTGAGGACTCTTGGGCAATACCAACATGCAACGGAGAGATGGTTTAAGAAACGTGAAAAGTCATAAACACCCCCGTGACTTGTGTCATTTTGAGGTTCACCCCGTATGTTTTCAAAACATTTTAATAAGACCCCTCGAACTTATGTTTTTCTCTTGCAAACCCTTCCATCTGACATCCGTTAAACACACTATGGGATGAAGTTCTTGAGACCGTCCCTTTCATCCACTTCTTCATTCCCGAGCCAATCTACCGCAACTCGACTCCAACCCCTTCCCCTTTGTCTGGATTCGATCCTTCCATCAGCGACATGAAAGTTCCCCTACAACTTCTTCCTTGATAGCCGAGGAGATTTTGAGATAGAAAGTTATCTGGTTGTGTTATTTGTCAATAGTAAGTTATAGTCTCTCTATGATATTCTTTTTTATAGAGAGGTATAAGAGTGGCAGATGTTGGAAACTGGAATAGTTGCAGTGACACTCGGTGGGAAAGCGGTGTCTTGTACCCGAGTGGAGATTTGCAATGTCGAATTATCAATCATTCTTGAAATGAGGAAAAAGTTCCTCAGCGGACTGACTCTCATCAATAATTGGATTGTGACATTCACAAAATTGATAAAATGTAACAGCAAACTCGGTCTAAGATCATTGAGTTTAGGGAGATTTGTCTATCAAGATTTTGAGGAGAGGAAGGGAACATGGGGATTTTAGGGTTTCGAAGAGGCACTAATCAAAGTGAAATTGTTTTGGCAACTCTCGTACATATATGATTTGTGCTTTGTTAGTATGTTTAACGGATATTGGGTGGAAGGATTTAACAAAAGCAAAACATAAGTTTGAAGGGTATTGTTAAAACATTTAGAAAAATAGAGGAAGTATTGTAATGTAATTTGTGGTACGAAAATGTCTTCTGTTTGTTAATTAATATGAACACATTTGTTATATTTTTGTTTTTTATGAGTTAATGTCACTTTATGAGTCATGTTCCAACTTGGTCAATGAGAGTTAAAAATTTACAATTCGATAATAAAAAATGTAAATTTGTATCAAATGGCACACTCACGCAAGTTTGGGCAGGTGAATTTGCCTATTTGAGAACTTGACATAAAATTATTTTTATTTGTCTTCAATGTTTGTCAAACATTTACTCTTTCATTTTATCATACATTTTCTAATAAAACAACATCAAAATCATATCTTTTATAGAAATTCAAATCACATACTCATCTATATCATCTAAACACATCTCTCAATATAATTACATTAACAAAAACACATATTTACATACATTATCTATATTCTCCGTTAAAACACATATTTGCAATTGAACTTATTCGGCAAGTTTGATCCGTTATGGTCAACAAAAAGAACGTTTTCCTCCGTGAAGAAGTCATAGATTTATTCCGTTAAGTAGTGGACTTAATAGTTTAACATCTTTTAACTCAGGACATCCTCGTAAATTTCCCTTTAATAAAATTGCAACTTTTTTTTCTTTTTCAAATGGTCAGACTCACAGTTAACGATTTCAGTGACATTTGTTGTTACTGATCTTTTAATTTGCCATAAAAATACTACCAATTACCAAACACCCATGCCACTGAAAAATAAGCTGAACCAATCTGACCCTAACGATAATAAGTATCGAAGATCAGGCCTCCGATCCACTTCTTCGCTTTCTCCATAGACGCCTCTGCTCTCTCTCTGTGCTTCACAGATTTTGGGCATCGATTCACAGATCGGAGAATTCTCTTCCTTTTCAGGCTGTTCGGCGGTATTTCGGGGGAAAGAGTGAGTTGCTTTGGTAGATCTGCGGGCTATTCAGGTATCTAACGATCCCGACACACTTCTCTGCATTTCCGATCTACAACCACCGTTCTGGATCATGTACATAAAAATTTTAGGGATCTGTATTTGGTGTGTCTAGTACGTAAACCACGATGCCACGAACATTTCATTCTAAAGCAATTTACATTTGTAGGTTGGATTGGTTGGGAAGCTGTATGTGATAGAGTTTTCAGTTTTGAGTTTCTGATTTGAATCGGGGGAATTTAAATCTATTGCGAGTAAACAATAAATTGTTAGGAGTGTTTTCAGTGCATACATTTTGCTAGTGATTGTGCAGATCGCTAATATGTATGCCTTTTCATTTCTTATATTTTACTAGTGATTGTGCAGATCGTGTCTGTTTGGTAATAATGAGGATCTGAAGTTAGTATGTTTTTGGTTGTTCGGTTTTATGGTTGATTTCATTTTGTCAGGAGCCTAGAATTTGATGTGCATCATCGTCTTACAAACGTTTCCTTTGTTTCTTGACTTAGAGTAGGCAATGTTAAATGTGGAACCCTGGCACGCCGGGTTAACTGGTCATTCTGATTTCGTAATGCATGGAATCGGTTATGCATGCCTAATATATAATTGCAGTTTTTTCTTTACACCTATGATTCTTATAGCAAAAATGACAGGAAGTGATGGTATATTATTATTTGTGACGTATTTGAACTTTAAGATCCATGATGTTTAGCACAGGGTAGAGAGGCGGTGACGATTCAGGGACAGTTGTCATGTAAATTCACCACACTATTTGTAAAAAGCCTGTTCTGTTTTCCTTCTTTTTTCATATGCTATTAAAATTGATACATGTATCATGTATGTTATGTTTTAAATAATGACTTTTGAGGTGTCTGTTATATTAATTTGGAAGGGCATTGTTCTGATTCTTCTGAATTTTTCTCTCTCTAAGCAGGATATAGAAAAAGGATTATGTTGTTTTTGTTTGCTTATTTTCATTTGAATTCTGCATTTTTTTTTTTTTTATTTGCAAGCTGCACTTCTTGTGGTGTGATTATCTTAAATTACTAGGTGTTATTGGGTCATTGACTTGAATTTTTATAAATCACTTGTAACACCAGCAAACGAGCAAGAATGGAGAAATCTTGTCCACTACTCGTTCACTTTGACAAAGGAACACCAGCTATTGCAAATGAAATCAAGGAAGCTCTTGAAGGCAATGATGTTCCTGCAAAGATAGATGCAATGAAAAAGGCAATTATGTTGTTACTGAATGGGGAAACACTGCCTCAGCTTTTCATCACGATAGTTAGGTATGTTTTACCGTCTGATGATCACACTGTCCAAAAGCTTTTACTCAATTACTTGGAGATCATTGAGAAAACTGACTCCAAGGGGAAAGTCTTGCCTGAAATGATCCTGATATGCCAAAACTTGAGGAACAATTTACAGCACCCAAATGAATATATTCGTGGGGTGACATTAAGGTTTCTTTGCCGCTTGAATGAGACAGAAATAGTTGAACCGTTAATCCCTTCAGTTTTGCAAAACTTGGAGCATCGACATCCGTATATCAGAAGGAATGCTATATTAGCTGTGATGTCTATATATAAGCTTCCTCAAGGTGAACAGATTTTGGTAGATGCGCCTGAAATGATTGAGAAAGTTCTTTCAACAGAGCAGGATCAATCGGCCAAGAGGAATGCATTTCTCATGCTCTTTAATTGTGCCCAGGATCGAGCTATCAACTATCTCTTGACTCATGTTGACAGGGTAGCTGAATGGGGTGAATTGCTTCAAATGGTTGTGTTGGAGTTAATTCGGAAAGTTTGCAGAACAAATCGGGGAGAGAAGGGGAAGTATATTAAAATCATCATTTCTTTGTTGAATGCCCCATCAAGTGCAGTAATTTATGAATGTGCTGGCACACTTGTTTCTCTCTCGTCTGCCCCTACTGCTATAAGAGCTGCTGCCAACACGTATTGTCAGCTTCTCCTTTCTCAGAGTGATAACAATGTGAAGCTGATCTTGCTAGATCGGCTGAATGAGCTCAAGTCTTCTCATAGAGAAATTATGGTTGATATGATAATGGATGTGCTTAGGGCACTCTCCAGCCCCAATCTTGACATCAGGAGAAAGACACTCGATATTGTTCTTGAGTTGATAACTCCTCGAAACATTAATGAAGTCATCCTTATGCTAAAGAAGGAAGTGGTTAAGACTCAGAGTGGAGAGCTTGAGAAGAATGGTGAGTATCGGCAGATGTTGATTCAAGCGATTCATTCTTGTGCAGTTAAGTTCCCTGAAGTTGCAAGCACAGTCGTTCATCTTTTGATGGATTTCTTGGGAGATAGCAATGTTGCTTCAGCTGTCGACGTGGCTGTGTTCGTCCGAGAGATTATTGAAACGAACCCTAAGTTGAGGGTTTCCATAATAACAAGGTTGCTGGACACTTTCTACCAAATTCGAGCTACCAGAGTTTGCTCTTGCGCTCTTTGGATCATCGGGGAGTATTGCTTGTCCCTTTCAGAAGTTGAAAGCGGCATAGCAACTATTAAGCAGTGTCTTGGAGAGTTACCCTTTTACTCCATGTCAGAAGAAGGGGACGCTACTGATTCTACAAAGAAGGTTCAGCCTGTGAATTCCGTGGCTGTTTCTTCTAGAAGGCCAGCTGTTCTTGCTGATGGGACTTATGCTACGCAAAGTGCTGCCTCTGAAAGTGCTTTCTCCCCTCCTACTATTGTTCAGGGGTCTTTGGCTTCTGGGAATTTGAGATCCCTCCTTCTAACTGGTGACTTTTTCCTGGGGGCGGTTGTGGCATGCACTTTGACAAAACTTTTACTGAGATTGGAAGAGGTGCAACCTTCAAAAGTCGAAGTAAATAAAGCAACCACTCAGGCGCTGTTGATTATGGTCTCCATGCTGCAATTAGGTCAATCTCCAGTGCTTCCACACCCTATTGATAATGACTCCTATGATAGGATTGTCCTGTGCATCCGACTTTTATGCAACACCGGTGATGAGATTAGGAAAATATGGTTGCAGTCTTGCCGCCAGAGTTTTGTAAAGATGCTATCAGAAAAGCAGGTACGAGAAACTGAGGAATTAAAGGCGAAGGCTCAGGTTTCTTATGCTCAACCGGATGACCTTATTGATTTCTACCATTTAAAGAGCAGGAAGGTAAGATTTTTTTTAATTGTTTCGATGTGGATTGCAAAAATTGTGAAACTCCTGTTTCTTGTGAAATATGTTTCGTTTCTTTCTTATTTCCATGGGCTTTAGTTCCCTAGCCATGCTAAAAAAAGAGTAAACAACACTCTTGCAAGAGGTTCCCTGGGTGGGCGGGGTTGCTCGTAAGCAAAATGTGCCGGACATTACCCCAATGTAAATGGATAAATTGTTTCCAAGAATGGAACATATGACGTTTAGGTTGCACCTGTGTAGCTCTACCACAGGGCCATGGACCATGGTGTATAACTCAATTTATTTTTCTTGAACCAGCCCACCTGGTCCTCGTGACTCGTGAGTAGCCTTATCTGCTTATGATTCTTTTGCTTGATCATTGATTGTAATATTGTTACCTGTTGATACTTCACCATCTTAATAACTTTTTTTTGCACTCCTTCAGTAATTAGGCATTTTTCCACCTCCTTTAATTTTGTAATCCGTGCATGCCCAAATTACTTCGCATGTTTGCTCTCCTTTTTTCTGGGGAGGAAAATTTGAACCTGGAACTAATAGTTCGAGGGCAATCGCTGTACCACAGTTGAGGCGGTGGTTCCCCTTTTACCTGTCTTGCATTTGTGTTCTAAAATTGTATTATGTTAATTGACTATTTTGTAATTAAATTCCAGGGTATGAGTCAGCTGGAGCTGGAAGATGAGGTTCAAGATGATTTAAAGCGTGCGACTGGAGAGTTCATCAAGGATGGGGATGATGCAAATAAGCTTAACCGCATTTTGCAGCTCACTGGATTCAGTGACCCCGTATATGCTGAAGCTTATGTGACAGTGCATCATTATGACATAGTGTTAGATGTCACTGTTATCAATCGAACCAAGGAAACACTCCAGAATTTGTGCTTGGAATTAGCAACAATGGGAGATCTGAAACTCGTTGAGCGTCCTCAGAATTATACCCTTGCTCCTGAATCAAGCAAGCAAATAAAGGCCAATATCAAGGTGTCTTCAACTGAGACTGGAGTCATTTTTGGAAACATTGTCTATGAGACTTCAAATGTGCATGAGCGAATGGTGGTTGTCCTCAATGACATCCATATTGATATTATGGACTATATCTCTCCTGCTGTTTGCAGTGATGCAGCCTTCAGAACCATGTGGGCAGAGTTTGAGTGGGAAAACAAAGTATTTTTTTACAATTTTTGTTATATTATGTACTGTTCCATTTCCATCCGTGCAGTTCGCCTTTTTTTTTCCTCGTTATTTTCCTTTTACACGAGTGCTTCTCATTTTTAAGCTTCCCCTTGTCAAATCACCATCATAATTTTAGTTTGCATTTGTTGCCATCTTGGTTTATAACTTATAGTTATCATTTTTGTGTTGCAGGTTGCTGTTAACACTGTAATTCAGGATGAGAAAGAATTCCTTGACCATATTATAAAATCCACAAACATGAAGTGTCTCACAGCACCGTAAGTATGAACTGTTTTTTGGGTTGCTTTTTCCTTCAAGGACCTATTTTATTCAAAAGTGATAGGGCAGATATGAGTCGTATGTATTCTAATGGAAGCCCTCATCAATACATTCTTCAAGCGAACTAATTTGTAAACTTCAGAAACCACCTGATATTGGACCATGTGCCAAGATATAGTTTAAAAGAATGTTGCATTACACATTAAAAAACTTGTTCAGTACTTTTTAGGCTTCAATCTGGGGGTTGGGACTGTAGGAGGGCCACCACCGAGGCAAGTTGGGACTTGAGAATAATTGTGGCCTGATGTTAACAATTGCGTGATTCAGGGATTCTGGCAGAGTCATGATAGATAATTTTGTATGCATACATCAGAACTGTATAGGCATGCTTAACATGCAGATTGTTTGTTGCCTTCAATTCAGTTTCCTTCTTGAATTTCTTCTATGAACAGATTAAATGTTGAAGCATTTCTTAAAGTTGTAATTTTTGTGTGCATTTGTACTTAGAAGTGATAAACTTCTCTTCCTATCTTGTTGGCTGGGCTAAACTTCAGGTCTGCCCTAGATGGTGAGTGCGGATTCCTTGCCGCTAACCTATATGCCAAGAGTGTCTTCGGAGAGGATGCTTTGGTAAATATTAGCATTGAGAAACAGGTGGATGGGAAGCTGAGTGGGTATATCCGGATAAGAAGCAAAACCCAGGGTATTGCTCTGAGTCTCGGCGACAAGATAACTCTAAAACAAAAGGGAAGCAGTTAATGCTGGAATCAGCTTTATTTTATTGTTCTGTCATAAAGGTAGGTAACTGTTGCTTCTATCATGGGCTCATTGTTTGTGTTTCGATCACACATCATACTTGATGAATATTTGTTTATAGATTTTTATATTCCTCGTTTCAAACCGATGCAGGTACCTCATGTTTAAATGGAGAGTCGCTGGCATTTTGAAGATCACTTTGCACCTAGAGCAGGTAGTGAGTGACATTGTGGAGATGGACTTGTAGACTTGTAGTATTTGCATCCCTACTTTTAAGATTAAAAGCGCATGGAAGAATTGTTGGATTCCTACTTTTTTGACTTTGTTAAAAACGGTATTTTACTTTTATTTTTTTTATACCACCATTGAATGCAAGCATTGTTGAGTATATTCTTGGTATCACTGTGAGATTTTTATGTTAACTTCAGTCTTGATATGTTCATGGCTGGCTCTAGTTCTGATGCCCAACGGCCACCTTTGTGACCCGTGGCACGGGGTGATCCTATTCCTAGCATATGGTTACACAGATTTTATGGAATGCTATTCTAGTTCTATTACATGTAAAACGGTTCTGTCATTTCAAATCCTTGAATGAGCTTCAAGTTTAATAGATTGCTTAGCAAGCACATTTAAGTAAATCTAGTCTATATGGTATTTAAGTCATTAGAATAATCACATTAAGCCAAGAAAAAGTCACATTGGCCTTTTATAATTAATTAATTATAGGCATATAATTAATCAATCATAGGTTCATTAACTTGAGACACAGTATTCCAAAGCCTAGTCCACAATCAAAATCTGGAACTATTTTGTCCTAACTCCAAACCCAAATGGGCCCGGTGAATGGGGTGGCCAGCTGCCGGCCCATCACTTTTTTACTTCTTTAGCACTTCAATTTTTATTTAGTATTTTACGAAGTCCGATAAAAAAAATCAGTCCCTTCAATTGCCACGTGGCATCCCAAAGTCATCTTTTAAGTTCAACACGGTCTGGATCACGCGGGCGTTTCAGGCCATTGAAGTTTCTTTTTTTTTCTTCCTTTCCTTCTTACAGCGGCGTCAATCTGAAAACCCCGCGTCAACGGATAAAAGTAGAATAATCCAAAGGATTCAACTTTTTAAAGTAGTCAAACGAGGATGAGAGGCAGTTCGGCAGCGACATCTCTGATTGCTTGTTTGATTTGCGGGCGCTGATTGTTTGTTTCCCTCGAAAATATTGATCCATTCGAAGGAATTTATGTTATGGCTTCTGTTGGCTATGTCAAGTCTATTGATTGGGAGCATGAATCCTACCCGGAGTATGAAGATCTCATTGTTTTACCGCTCTTTGTTCTGTTCTTTCCTTCTGTTCGATTCTTTCTCGACAGATTTGTTTTTGAGGTACTCCTTTCGTAACTTCATTCAAATTTATGTTAATAAAAGTTAAACAGCTCCGTGCACAAGCATGCTCCGGCTTTCGGCTCCGTCTATAACATGCAAGATGTGTGCAGATCTTCCCAATATGTGGAGAGTATATTAGGAATTGGAACTGCGACATCTAGATTGCAATGCTTAAATTTAAGTGTGTTTGATTGAAAATTTGGATTTATTTTGTTTTTATCTGTACATGGAGGTTGATTTTTTGCTTGTTTTGAGTCATTGATGAGCTGGGTTTCTGAGTTTATGGTTGGAGTTTATGTAGGGTTTATATTCATGTGTAGTTGAAATTGGGTTCCAATGCTGATTGTACCAGTTGACGTAGGTATTGATTTAGTCTCATGTCATATCTGTTTATTCTAATTAGATTCAAAGAAAGAATGGATAATGCAATGTTTCTGCCAAAATTTTTTGAAAATTGTTTTGCTTTCTCAAGACAAATGATAAGCTCAAAGATTAAAAATGATGCGGATTGCATTTTGTTGTTCAAACTTCTGTGTGTTATTCATACTTTCCGCTAGATATATATCTAAATACCTCTTGTTTGGTGAGTTGAATAAGTAGTTTTAGCAACAAGAGGATGAGAGCTGTCAAACTTGATGTGTTACTGTGTTAGAGCTTTCCCTGGAATTAACATGGGAATGGAATTCCAGGCTATTCAGTAGAGCTAGACTAACTTGAATTGAGCAGAAACTAAGCTTTCCTATTTTGTTTTAGCTTGAGCTTGGCTTGGCTTAGTTCGAGTTATGGAGCTTTCTCTCCCATATCTAGCATTCTTTCCATGCTTTGGAGTGGCACCCTTAACTAAGATGTTTATTTCTTTTATTAGAGGAAAGTCAAAAGAAGATTGTAAAAATTTCAAATCTTACTGTCACAGACTTTTAGAATACAAGTTGAAGCAATCGAGTAAAGGTTAAACAACTCATAAGGCTCCTGATTCCTGAAGCGGACACAGGGTCAGGGAAGCAGTAGAATATAAGAATAAAAGTACAACGCCGATAATTTTTTGTGGTTCTGCTTATGGCTTATGTTCACTGCTAAAGCTCTTCTTGACTACATGTTCACTGTTTGCATTGATCATTCTGGAGGTCCGTATTTGTACCGAAATGTGAGTGAGCCGGTGAGGGGATACATCAAAGACATTTCAAACAAATTAATCACATTGTCTATTAATTTGGGTGGATTTGATTTATTTCACAAAGAACATAATGGTGTCAATCAATTCTAGTTAGTCTTAATGACATGACTGCAGAAGTATATGAGATCTGGAGTCCCATATTTTGTGGTGGACAGATTTGATCACAGGTGCTGGTATTTGGTAATTGCCTAATTGGTGGGCTTGAAGTGAACGACGAAATTTTATCTTGTGTTTGCCTTTTTCCATGCTTTTCCATGGTTTGTTTTGCTGAGGAAGGTCTTTCAAGTATGGCGCATTTTCTTTGCTTCTATTTTAGTTTCCCAGTAGTTCCTTTTTTAAAAACATTATAAGAGTCTTTCTTTTTCAATCTGTCATTCTCTCTCTCTGTTTTTTTGGTTTCGATCATTTAGGAAACAACTTAATTGGCTCATCTGAATCCATGTTACAGAAAGTGGGAAAACAATTAATTTTCGGAAAGGGGCATCGGATGCTGGATGTTGAGACGGCTGAGGGAAGGAAGAAAATCAGAAAATTTAAGGAGTCGGCATGGAAATGTGTGTATTTTCTTTCAGCAGAGATTTTAGCTCTCTCTGTAACTTATAATGAGCCATGGTTTACTAATACAAAAGACTTTTGGGTGGGGCCAGGAGATCAGGTTTGGCCTGATCAAAAAATGAAGTAAGATTCTCTCTTACAAATCAAACTGAAGGGGTTGTTTCATTCAAGTTATTCACATTGGGTTGAACTAGTCTAGCTATAATGATATGGTCAGATCAGAAACTCAAACTCAATGAGCAACTATTCTGAATTTCAGGTTTAAACTAAAAGGTGTCTATATGTATGCTGCTGGGTTTTACACATACTCTATTTTTGCTTTGATTTTCTGGGAAACAAGGCGTTCTGACTTCTGGGTGTCGATGGGTCATCATGTGGCAACTGTCATTCTCATTATACTCTCTTATGCATTGAGGTATGCTTTGATGATGTTCTGTTCGTGCCTTGGTCATATTCTGTTACAACTCTGATGAAGCTAGGAGGCACCGATTTAAAAATTACATGGAGTGATTTTGGTGGAGTTTGTTGTCCCTGATAACCTAATGCTATCATCTGAGCCTTTATCCCAAAAGTTTGGAGTTTACTCCCCAATAACCTAATGCTGATGCAAAAAAAAAAAAAATGGTAGTTCCCTATGCATGCTTGCTAAATATTTGTTGGCTATGGAACTTTTATCAAGTAGTACTTAAAGAATGCCCTGCTTTCCCTTATGTCTCCTGTCTTGCAGGTTTGCTCGTGTTGGATCAATGGTTTTGGCTCTTCATGATGCTAGTGATGTTTTTCTGGAGGTAGGAAAGATGTCCAAATATAGTGGTGCTGAAAGGATTGCCAGCATTTCATTTATTCTTTTCAATCTGGCTTGGATCTTACTGCGCCTCATTTACTACCCATTCTGGGTCCTTTGGAGTACGAGGTTTGTATGAATTAGTACCAATGTGAAGTCATCTGCCAAACCAGCTTTCAGTTGATTCATGTTAATCATCATACTTTGACCCGCTCTGGACACATTTTTTTCTTGAATTTGCTTGGCTTATGTGAAAAGATTGAGGTGATTAAGAACTCACTTAGTCTGGTATTATTGCTTATTTTCCAGTTGTCGAACCCTAGATTTGTCACACTTTGAAATTTCTGCTTTTTTTTATACATCTTAGGAACATAAGCACTATTTTTTCTCATCTAGAGCTGTACAGAGTAATGATGCTGTTTGGATAACTATGCACTGAAAAAAAAATTCATTTACTCAAGGAGTGGGGATGGGCAGCTTACATTGTTCTGGGTTCTTTAATGTGTTCTGTCTTTTGAAGTTTTGAGTATATTGATGCTTCACCTATAATCTAGATCGATATGGATTAGTTAAACTTATGTCGTTCATATGTTTATTCGTCCTAGGTACTGATATTTTCTCTGTAATTTCTCTTTTTCCTCCCTCGAGGCAGCTATGAAGTTGTCCAGAATTTGGACCTCAAAAAACACGCGGTGGATGGACCTATTTGTTACTATGTCTTCAATACGCTCTTATATTCCTTGCTTGTTCTACATATATATTGGTGGGTCTTGATGTTTCGGATGCTCGTTAAACAAATCCAGGCAGGAGGCCTGATTAGTGATGATGTTCGATCTGGTAAGCAGACCTCATTCATTAGATGACTTGTAATTAATGCATCCACGTACATATTTTCAGCACCAAAATAAGAATCGGAAACACACTTTTAGTCCCATTGTGTATAGCTGTTAGACATATCTTCTTTGTTTTGGTTATTATCCTATTGCCCTTTAACCTTTTCTACTATGCAGATTCTGAAAGCGAAGATGAGCATGAAGATTGACTGAGAAAAGATAACCGTTGCATGATTCACGAAAAGGTTATTTGAATTCTTGAAAACGTGATGGCATTTTAGACTTTAGTTTTGCTAGGAGTCGGATGTTATCTGTCTTGTGATGCATTGTTCTTATTTTTTCCTCATTGAAACTGAGAGATATATTTCCTTCAGATGGGGATTAACCATATCATAAATCACTGTTCTTAAGCTGAAATGAAACAGTTGTATATAAAGGTCTGTTGTAATTGAAGCCATTGTACCTTGATTTTTGTCATGGAATGTATTTACTCGGTGCAATCATGGTTCAATAATAGCTCTATTAGTTGAACTTAGTCACCAAGGAAGACCCAAGTCAACTCAAGCTTTAACTGGGCATTTGGTTGACGTTTTGAGGATGGAATGAGGCGAGATAAAAGGGTGTGAATCACCCATTTTTTTCGTTTGGTTTTTGAAATTTGTTGAAATTTAGAGATAGAATCTCAAACTCATCTCATCCTCACTATCCCGTTATAGAGATTAGCAAAATTCACCAAAAAGGTGAGATTTAGGGCTGCACAAAACCCACTTAAAACTCGACCCAACCCATCAACCTGACCCAACCCGTGAAAACCCGACCCATATCCGAATAGTTCAGTTCAGATATGGGTTAGAAAAGGTAACCCATTTGATAAATGGGTCGGATGTATGATATTGTAAAACCCGACCTTCCCTAACCCGACCCAACCTTACATGATAAAACTACGTCGTTTTATTTGTACTTAATATCCCATTATCTCTCCCTCTGGCCTCTCCTAGTTGTGTAAAACCCGACCTTCCCTAACCCGACCCAACCTTACATGATAAAACTACGTCTCAAGTTGTGTTTGCAATGCACCCAACCCAACCCTGTTTCACCCGACTCGACCCATACTCCTCACTCGACCCAACCCAACCCCAAATAAGGTTGGTTATAGGTTTAGTTTCTTCCCACCTGAACCTATGTGGGTCGGATGATGTATGATGACAAACCCGACCCAACTTGACCTTTGTGCAGCCCTAGTGAGATTAACTAAACTCCACAATAAAAATGAGTTTTGATGTTTAAAATATTAATTTATTTTTATGAGTAAGTAATCACAATCATTTTAATCTATACTGTTCTTTTGTTATGTAAAAAAAAAGAGTAATATGAAAATTGTACAATTAAAATTTTAAAACATACTTACTCTTCATTTTTTTTTCTATTAAACATGACAATGCTCATCTCACTCACATTTACGATCGTCTTACATTCGCACTTAATGAATTGTCAACTAAATGCCTGGCTAGAAAAAAGATCAACCGTAAAAATGGTGGCAGCCCATTGTGCCTTGGCCAATTTTCACAAAATGAACTTGTTAAAACATGCCTGGCTAGAAAAAAGATCAACCGTAAAAATGGTGGCAGCCCATTGTGCCTTGGCCAATTTTCACAAAATGAACTTGTTAAAACTTCTTGTGTTTTTTTCTTCATTTTCTAAAATTAAATATATTAAATGTCAATATTTTTATGAATTATTATTTATTATTACAAATGATACCTATCCTCTGGTTGTAGCATGGTCAGAGTTATGTAATTGCAGTATAATCAGACTCCAGTGCCCCCTAATTACAAAACACGATTCTATTTGAATTTTCCCCTATGATTTTCACTCATATTTTTTCCCAATTGACACGGTGACATGGTAAATGGGAAAGTCTTGTGGGCCTTTTAGAGCCCGTGTAATAAACGGTCCACAGACAAACAAATCAAAACTGGGCTTTATTTTAGATTTTGCCGATCAATGGGCCTACCCAAGGCTTAGAAGCCCAACTTGACTTTGTTATCTACCTCCGCATCGACTCATCGAGACCGTCCAACGTTATGGGTCCTACCATATCACGTAGGATGAACGGTGAAAGAATCTTGAAGAAGCAGAGTAACCGTATCTCTCAAACGTCCATAACAGCCACAGAACTTTGAATCACAGATTAACAAAAACCTTCTGAGGGATTCTCTTTTTCTCCACTTCTTTTCTTCTCAGAATCACGAACGCATACATAAGCAATGCTTTTACGTGGAATCATCTCCACTTCCATCCCTGCGCTTCTCCTCAAACCCACCGTCGCTCCTCCTCGTAATGCCACCACAATCACCAGCAAATACTCCATATCCGACGAGGACCTGGAGTCCCGAGGCTTCTTTTTCCGCCGCACGATCTCCGACCTCAACCTGGACCACCTCAATTCCGTGTTCGTCGCAGTCGGATTCCCCAGGCGAGACCCTCAGAAGATCAAGCTCGCTCTAGAACATACTAACTCGCTCTTGTGGATCGAGCACAAGAAGTCCGAGAAGCCAGTGGCGTTTGCTAGGGCTACCGGCGACGGTGTGTTCAATGCGATAATTTGGGACGTGGTCGTGGACCCGTCGTTTCAAGGGATCGGGTTGGGAAAGGCTGTGATGGAGCGGTTGATGGAAGAGTTGTTAGAGAAGGGGATTATAAATATTGCTTTGTATTCAGAGCCTCGAGTTCTCGGGTTTTATAGACCACTCGGTTTTGTGTCCGACCCGGATGGGATCAAAGGAATGGTGTACTCTAGAAAACAAAAAAATAAAAAATAAATTGAACAATATTATAGAGAGAACTCTATTGAAATTTTATCACTGTTAATGATCGTTCCATTGAGTATAATTGAAATTTTTTGTTTTTCTAACAAAAATTGATTCTTAATGCCGGCCTTCAAATGTATCGATTCTTCACTCAACTATGATTTTTAAATTTAAGCCCAAACAAATCAACAAACATTATGAACTTTCCGACATAGCTCCAATTTTTCAGA
This sequence comes from Euonymus europaeus, assembly GCA_963580455.1. Lineage (NCBI taxonomy): Eukaryota > Viridiplantae > Streptophyta > Magnoliopsida > Celastrales > Celastraceae > Euonymus > Euonymus europaeus. The sequence continues at coordinate 19,875,853 of OY756970.1, read as the reverse complement.
GCCAGAGCCCTTCGGTAGTACTTAAACCGAGAAAATGCGTTTATTGTGTGAGTTCTGCAATACATTGACTCAGTAGAATTATGTCAATTAACTCAATTGAATTATGTCAATCTAACGTGATGGGATAAAAGCCTGACATAATCATTATTAACCAGATTTCCTACGCAGAATCAGTTTACATTGATATGTAATCCTACAACAGTCGGCAAAGAAAAATTGCTGGTCTCGGAAACAGCATTTTCGAACTCCAGTTGATTGATGAACATCCTCTGCAAGAACAAAAAAAAAAACAAACCAATCAATCCAGAAATTAGTAGACACGCTATGATTTGTGCAATCTTTCTTGTTTCAAGTTTCTTCTACAACTTCCAACGGTGATGGCAAACAAAAGGGATACCCACAATGTGTAGTTCAGAAATTAGGTATTCAAAGCCAAAAAAAAATTAGGGAAAGTAGTTAAAAGGAATTAAAATCAAAGCCTTGATCATAAACAATGAATCAACAGGGTTGAATTATTGGGTAATCAAGTAAAGTTGATGAAGAATCAAATCATCAAACAACTCGCAAAAATACGAAAGTGGTTGTGAGAGAGCACCCCCAAAGCCCCAACGATAAACTATTAAATTAACCAGATTAAGCTACCAAGATTGTCAGATGTTGAATTCGGAGGAAGAGAGAGAGGTCGTTACTGGGAAAATTGGGATCAAGAAACATCCTTGGCATTTTGGATGAAAGCAGCGGTGCAAAGAATAGAAGCGATGAATGCGAAAATGCCCAAACCAATCATCAGAGAAAACCCTGCTACCACCAGATCCAGTATGCTCTGGAAGCTCAAGCCCATCAACAGCATCATCTTGTTCTCTATATTTACCTCTACTAACTCACACTGCCCTCATAAAATGGAGAATTCTCGGCTTTTGTTGTTCTATTGAAGCTTAAATTTTGGGATGTTCGCCACAGTACACTATATTGATTATTGACAGAGGAAGGGCCCGAACGTGTTTTGGGCTGTGTGCCGTTTTTTGTGTGACTATTGTGAGGCGGCTCGTGACTTTTTTATTTTAACTAGCAGGTGATGATCTGATGAACAAAACAAGAAAAACAAAGTGGGGGTATTTATACACCCCACATATTTATGCCCATTTTTTATTTTTACATTCCAATCAAAAATAAAATGTTCTTACAATATATTTTTATGTTCTTTTCAAGAAATTTCAAAAAAATCTAAAGATACTCCAAAATTCTAAATTCTTAACAACATTAGATTTCTCAACTCCTTCCACCATGCTTATAATAATTTCATAATTGATTCTTTCAATTATTCAATTCATCAAACGACTTGAATTGTACAAAATTGTGTTCTACAAATCTAATGACTTTATGGTAGAGTCGAAATTATTCTTCTTTAGGATGTCTGTGAGAAAAAACATCCTCCACTACTTCTTCTCATCATTAATTTTTTCAAAACTTTTGTACTTAACTTAAAAATTCATTGCCAACCCCACGACTCATGACCCACAAATTTTGATGTCAAAGTCTAGGCAGCAACAATGAGAAATTGCGAAACAGAGAAACCGAGTAAAATCGAGAACGAAAAAAATGAACGCTCTTTGGTTAGATTCAAGGGCTCCTTGTAAAATACCATATCAAAGTCATCACCGACAAGTTCAGTTCTTGATGCGCCTGAGACTGAGAGCATGAGAGCCATCACTGACAAGTTCAGCATTGGCGAGAAGAGAAATCTGAGCATGAAAGTTGCGGTTTGGGTTGTTATTGGTCAGGATTGGAGTGCAAGAGAGGGATGGGGTTTGAGAACCAAAGAGAAACAGGGGAAAGATGAAGGAATGTGGGAGGAGGGCAATTAATATATGTTTGCTTGGGATATAATAGGTTAGGATTTTTTAATACTAAAAGGGGTGACACTAGATATCTTGAGTGTGCAAATTACCCCACCAAAAACAATTCGTCCCCTAATCAGATAGATCGATTGGTAGTTAAAGTGAGGATAGGGGGCTGGAATTCTTAAAATTGAATCTAATCCTGCAGTCACAAGTTGGATGGGCTTATGAGTCCGATTTTGGGCTTGCATAAGGCCCACCAAGGTCTGCTATTGACTGAATTGGATTGGGTAATTCAATTTCTGTGGTGATGAGTCCAATAAAACCTGCAAAATTGTCATCTGAACAATTCCATCACTGAGGGTTGTCCACATTTATGGCTTTGTTGTGCAAAGATGCTATGGCTCATTTCCTGCCACTTTCCTTGAACCTGGTACCACTCCTTGTCGGCAGGGGCATCGACATTGGCATATATGGGTCTTCTCCTTCGAATGGGTGTTAATTCCTTGATGTCAACTGCAACAGCATCACAGTAGAAGCATATATATATATAGTGATTGTGACTTTGTGAGTAGTAAGTCAATTCTATTAAGAACCTCATCCACAAAATTAGTGCACCTATGAATATTACTTTTTTCTGTATACAGTTGTTGAATATGTTTTTTCTCTCTACAGAAGTGACACGTACATTCCATCTCAAATACAAACCATATTCACACCCACAGCAGAAGAAAAACAAGATTACAAGAGAATAAAGCAATGGGTAAAGTAAAGTTGATATATGATATTAACATACATATGGCATTGTCTCAAACTTCTCAGACAATGCAGTCTTTTCCAGCATAAGTTAGGCACGCACCGGATTCCATGCATAATTGCACAAAAAATTATAGTATTATTTTGGTGCTTAGAGTGGATATATACATATATATATATATATGTGTATGTATATATACCCTTTTCGAATGTTCTGCTTCTTGGAATAGTAGTAATTTCAATGATGAAGCCACTACCACCACCAGCAGTACCCACCACCACCAGTTGTCTTATTGCCTCAGCCATTTGTGACCAGACCCCAGACCAGCAATCATCGACCATCCATGGGTCCTCTCTTCCGCGTGACTTAATTAAAGCGTCTTTATCAGCTTTTAACACACCTGAGAAAAGCAGTACTACTACTTCCAACACAACAAACAGACAGTCTTTGTTTGTGAGGATAAGACTGCATACATCTGTCGTTCCCAGACTCCAGCCTTCACTACAAGAGTCTGGTGTAGTCTTATGTGAGTCTTGCGTTTGTACCTGTATGTGTATTATAATTGTTATTAGTGTTTTAGTGCATTTTCTGATTCATTGATAGATTGGATACATCATTGTCAAGTAAATAAACTCTTCAATTCATGCATAAAATTGGTCAAAAACATGTTATTTCAGTCCCTTTTTGCTGATCTCATACAGGCTAACGAGACAAGGAGAGACTCATATAGATACACTAGCAGTACTTAATAAGGTTAACTGAAAACTGCCTCATCATGGTCTTAATGAGTCTGCAGAACTAGTAATATTGGATTGGCACTGGCTTGATGATGACTCTCTAAGATGTGCAGTGTTGCAAGGGACCTGATCAACTTCAAGAACTCTCAAAGCAGTGTAATTAGTAGGACTGCCAATTTGAAGATCACTGATCATTTGACGAAGATCCGAAGCTTCTTCTTTGAGCTTCCCATTCTCTTGAACAACCTTGTCAAGGCACTCAGAGACATGATTCAACTTGTCAATCAAATAATGGTTCTCTGTTCTGAGCCTAAGCACTTGCGACCAGAGCTCGTCCAGGTGCTTCTGTTTACGCATCCTTGAACGACGAGCGGATTCTCTGTTGGAAATCATTCTCCTCTGCTTCCTCTCGTCGATTATGCTTTGTTGGAGGTCATCAGCCTCATCAGAAGTGGAGTTGTTGCTTACAGTGCTTGAGGATTGTTGAGTGAATTCATGGAGGACTGAGACCAGAGAGTATAGATCAGAGTTGCTGTTGTTGTTGAAGTTAAAGGATTGTGTGTTGTGGCTTTGCAAAAGACCAAAACCAAAGTTTGAGAATTGGTTTTCTTGTTGTAAGAAGTGAAGTCCTGAAATGTCACCAGAAAGCATGACTCACAAGTTGTAATTGGTACTAATTGGTGAATATTACTGAGAGTGGCATAAGAGAATGGTATGATAGTGGTGGGTTTTATAGGGGAGAGTGGACCAATTTGAGCCACAACAAGAGTAACAGTACTATTTAGGGGACTTAAAAAACATTCATGGTTGTTAATGAAAATGGGTTTATCCATATGCTGTTGCATTACATCACTCTTCTATGCTATAAAGGCAATGGATGATGTTCTGAATCTAAGATTATGAGATGGTGACATGTTATGTGTATGTGCGTATATGTCTATGTACAAGGGATCATGCATGATGAGCAATAATACTTATGGAATGGTGTGAAAAGTCTCATTCATACTTTATTGCATATAATTTAAAAATAAATTAATTTAGATGTCACATGTTTAAATTTTAAATAAAAAAAATCGTTTCACATCATGCCGGAGAATGTTAAATAATTTCTTGTCTATCTCGATTATGCTCGTTGCAAAAGCCTATAGGGATTCTTTTTTCTTCGAACATGTGACATAATCCTAGAATTATCAGAGAGTAATTTATAATTGTTCACCTGTACATAATAACGAAATCTACCTAACAAAATATAAAATATTGTAGCCAAACACAAATATTGGTGGTATCTCGTTCAATAGTAGTATAATATGAATTTGCTTCAAATTATATATAAATTCATTGTTGTCTATCAATCCTAACGAGACCCGTTTGATCTAACACTGAAACAAAGATTAGATAATAATAATAAAAAGTCGTGACAAATTGCACACGCAAAGATTAATTTGGAGATTCTATTAATTGACTTTCGATGGTTCGTTCTACACTTTAATTGGGTTTCAACAATTAAAAAGAGAGAGATATGTGTTTAGGTGATTCCCCACTACAAATGCTTCACGTTAGACTTCTGAATTTTATGCTATGCTTTACATGAGGGTTGAGAGGATTCATTTTAACCGTTATTTAGTATTGGGAGAGGGGTTGAGAAGTGTTATGAGATATTTTTGTAATTGAACACCTCTCAACCCCCCTCAAAATGAGGGGTTGAGAAAATGAGTATTGAGTGGAGTTCGTGAATGACTTCAAACACCTTGATGCGCCAAATAGAGATTCAAAAGAGTTCATTTATTCACAAACCCCTTTAAACACCTCTCCTAAACAATGTCTTAATATGAAAGAGTTTTGGAACAATATTCCATGAAACATATAGACGCAAGGGACTTGCTAAAGTCGCGACAGATTCCAAATGGATTTTTCTAATATTCTTTATTATTATTGAGGTCATATCTATGATTCGATTAGTGTCGTCTCTAAAATTTTAGTTTTTTTCTTCTTCCTTTCTTTCAATTATCTTAGTGGAATGTTGAGATTAGTTAACTCTTCCATTGTTTGAACGTGCTCGACCAAACTTCAAGTAAGCTTTACCCTAACTTGAATTGAGGCAAATAGGCTAGAAATTAAGGTTTGAATACACATAAATAAAGTAATATAATATTAATATTTTTCCATTAATAGTGAAATCAAGTGTTCACTACCATGAACATAGATGCATGAGTTGTTGAAGCATGGATATATATATATATATATATATATATATATATATATATATGTTCATTGTGCTTCATTTGTCCCTATTGGATAAGTTCATTTATTTTTTCACATAAATTAAGAAAATTCAATTAATATCATTAAAATAATAAATTTAATTGAGTTTCTTCCTGATATATCCTTCAATTACACCACTCACACCTTATTATTTCTAGAATTTAATATCATTTGTTAATAAATATGCACACTAAATGAGGGTAGATTAGTATACTAGTGATTTTTTATTTATTCTCAATAAAAAAGTTAGCTATAATTTTGGACAAATAAAAATAAAAATATAGTCTATCAAATAGGGACGGAGGGAGTAATTCATTTACGGGATATTTGGTTGTTAATCCAATGAGTGTGAAATGTGCATTATCATATATGTTTGGTAATAAATGAAGAGTGAGTATGAATGTTAGAATTTTAACTGTGATAATGGAAATTATAGGACATTTGGTTGAAATCTTGAGGAAATGAGGTGAGATGAGGGTGATAATCACTCTTTCCCTCATTTAATTGGTTGAGTTTAGGAGGGGAGAATCCCAAACTCATCCTCCCCTTATGGAGTTTAGCAAAGCACGCTAAAAAAGTGTGATTAGCTAATTTCCACAAGATAGAACAAGTTTAATGTTTAAAAATCTTTTAATATCAAAACTCATTCTCGCTTGTGAAGAATAGCCAATCTCGCCATTTTTGGTGAGCTTGGTTAATTTCCATAAGGGGGTGAGAATGAGTTTAGTTTGAGATTTCACTCTCCTAAAATCAACCAAACAAAGGGAATGAATAATGCTCACCCTCGTCTTGCCTCATTCCCCCAATGAATATCAACCAAATACGCTGTTAGATTTATCAAAAGATTAGTTATTTTAAATCGGAAACTCCTATTTTTCCCCTCTCTTTTCCCTCACTTTCTTGAGGCACGAAATGTGTATATGTGAGATCAAAGGATGCTCTTGTTGTATGACTTTGGGTCTGTCTGTGATATATATATCAGGTTTCGCATTTAAAATGTGGACATAATTTTTGAAATCATTTTTGAAGTTTAAAATATATATTTTTAAAATTATATATATATTTTATCGATTTTACGAATCTATCAATATATTTTTTGTTCGAAAATCAAAATAAAAATTAAATATAATTTAAAAAGTGTATGAAATTTTATATTTTTGTATTTTATATATACTAGCACTCAAAAACCTCGAAAGTTATGTAGATGTATTGGCAAATTTTATGGTGGTGGGGGTAGGTAATTAGGTATGTGGTATTGTCTTTGATCATGCACGATACTGTTTTCCTATTTACTCGTCATAGCGGAGGAGGAGGGTACAGATAAAAGTGCTGGGTACGGCTGGCCGTCCATTGTAGTACACCAATCATTGTTGTTTCGGTGAGGCCAACGTAATAATTGAAACATTTTATGAGTAATTGCAATAGTGTATTTTTAGGATAATGAATAACATATGAGGTCATCTATAGCAAATATTTTTAATAGATTCTTTTGGTTTTAGTAAAAATATTATTTTTTTTATCAATTTACAGTTTTTAAAATAGTAACATCACAAATACTCTAAATTATTTAAATATTCATATTTACAACTATTTTTTATAAATTTAAATTTGTATATTACAACTACTAAATAATTGCTTATTAATATTTCGACTTAATTTGGACCTCAAATAATTTGTCAATTATATATCAATGGTGGACCTCCAAAATCTGCAAATCTACACCAAATGACAAGATCTATGGCTGCCATGTGAGCATGTGAGCTTCGATGACCATATCTATGAAAGAGGCGACAATGGTGAGAGATGGATGGAGGTGAGAGACTGATCAACATATTTTAATATAAAAAGACCAGTAGCTACAGTTATACCAGTGATGCGCGGTTTCACTGTATTTGTACAATAAATTGGAGAGTCAAACCCAGTAACTGATGTGAGTCTAATTTTAACAAAAACACAAAATGCATACTTTAAAAAGCAATCTAGTATTGAAACCCAAGAGCTGTTGCGGGTTGTCTGATAATGTGTGATTTTGTTAATATAACTGTATGAGAATATGTGTTTTGTTGATTTGATTGTATTGATATATATGTTTTAATAATGTGAATGTGTATGTGACTTGATTTTTTTGTAAAAGACGTTTGACCTAATATTGATTTTATTGTAATTTTGTTAGGAAATGAATGAAAAGAGTATATATTTAATAGTAACAGGGGAAAATATATAATAATTTGTGTTTTGCTAATATGAGTGTATTAAGAGACGTATTTTGATGATGTAGATGAATATGTAACTTGACTTTTTTGTGTAATAAATGTGAGACTCAATTAGAGGAATATAAATTTTTCCATTGCAATTGGTTTATGCCCTATTTATCCGATGGGTAAATTTATGTTGGCTTATGCACGACCCCAATAGCCTATCAACTCAACCCCAAAATCCTCTCTTATTCTCTTGCTCTATGATTCCAAACTGAAACGATTCATTTTCAGAACTCCGCCATTTGTAACTCGTTAAGTCGATCAAATTTTGCAATTTTGCGTTGTGATATGCAAAACTTAACAAATGGATATATACATATATATATATATAGAGCACTGCTCAAGTGCCCGATCCCACGTGAGATTTAACGTGCCCGATCCCACGTGAGATTTAACGTGTGGGATGCACTTGAGCACCGTTGATGTGATACCACACACCAACGTCGGGCGCGATATCGTGTGTGATACCGCGCTTGAGAATACTCATATATATATATCAACATCCAATGAAATGAGCGAAAATTCACACCAATTTGTTTTTTGGCCGTCTTTGAAGTATTGGCTCTTAAACAATATGTAATTTGTGTGAAAAGAACTGAAATTTTGATATTATACGTGCAATTATGTTATGTCAATTCGATCCAGATTACAAATCTTGCCGCGTATGAAAATGCTCTTGCCACGTTGAACTCAAGTCAACCCTAATCAAGTTGGAACCACTATTAAACCCTGTACATGCAATTGTCGGACGAAGATTGGTCTCTTTATGGTGTACTTTCATAGCGGCTTCACCAAATTGAGAATAGTACATTATTTTATTAACATCTAACTTCCCACAAATATAATCTCTCATTATTAGGGAGGGCAAAATTCCCTACCGGTATCCGACCCGAAATTTTGGGTTGGGGATTCGAAATTTCGGGTTCGGGTGCCACCCGAACTTCACTGCCCGGGGACGGGTAGGGTATGGTAATACCTTATCCGGCCCCGAACCCGATCCGAACTTTATTTAATATTTTATTTAAATATATATATAATACATATATTATTTATATATATATATATATGTATTACATATATCTAATAGATTAATACACACACATGTATATACATACATTTACACATATATACACATATATATACATTGACAAACACACACACGTATATATTGACATGATATGACATATATACATATAATACATACATACTGACACATATATGTATATATATATATATAGTACGAATATATATAATATTGTAGTATTTATGGGGTTCGGGGATTCCCCGAACTCCAAAAATCGGGTTCGGGTTTGGAGATGGGGAGAGCATACCCGAACCCGCCCCGCCCCGTTGCCATCCCTACTCATTATTATTATTGGATTAAAAATTATATAATATGAAGCGACTCGATCAACCCCAGCCGCATAATTAAACAATTTGCTTCCGCGTCTCGCCACACCTGATTACCCACCAAATCAACCTTTTCCTCCTCCACTTTTTTGGGCTGCGGTTATTTTCACTTTTTTTTGGGGGATACATTAATTAATTAACAATATATATATGTATGACAATTCTCTTACGTGGACACCATAACGTTAGTTAATCTACCAATTTCGACTTCGCTCATTAAATCTGATCAACAACTAAGACTAAAAAACCCATATATATATTAGATTTAATTGAATACCGCTTTAGTCTCATCACTTCGATCTTCTCCCTCCCATGTCACTCATCACTTCGATCTTCTCCTCAAGGCCCCACCCATGCAAGCTCAAGGCAATCAAAGCTAGTGCCTTAGGTACAATGCCAGCCCAGGGCACTATATTTAGTAAAAAAATAATAAGCTACATATAAATAAATAAAAATAAGCTGATGTACATAGAAAAACAGAGTTTATAAGTTGAACTTATAATTAAGCTAGTATATATGTCTTGCCAACCAAGTAAACGCTTAATTCTACGAATTTTTTTTCTTTCCCAATAGAATACCATTATATCATACCGGTTTGGAGATGATTTCGCGACCGTTTGGTAGAGTGTATAAGTTGTAGAGCGTATAAGCTGTGTGTTGTTTGATATATCGAAAGTTTTGATAGCGTATAAGCTGTCAAATTATCATTAGGGGTATGTAAAGTTGTTTAATAATTTAATTTGTGAACTTGGTTAATATTTATGCATTAAATTGAAGATCATGTTACAAACTAAATTAAAATAATGTCATTTTTTTATTTCCTTACATTTCATTAGAAAAAAAAGGAAATGGGATGGTGCTGGAACAGACTTGGAAGCCTAGCAGAGAGAGAACTTGGCTGGTACAGTGAGGTCAAAGCTGGAGTAGCTTTGAAAATGGGATGGTGCTGGAACAGACTTGTGAAGCTGTGATGACAGAGAGACGATGACCTGTTAGGGTTAGATGCATGTAAAATCAGGTGCAGAACCTGCTTAGATGAAGGTATGCGTGAGTTACCTGAGCTGTCTTCTGGCCAGATCTTACGGCTCTCTTCCGCTTCGTCAATCGCCGGTCTCAGACAGCAGCTAGGGCAGACCAAAATCGTGCACAAGACAACTCGCCTAGGAGTGCGAAGGGTGAGGGCATGTTGGGAAATTATGTCTGAATTCCTCACGTTCGTACACCTGTCTTGTTAAACGACCAGCGTGCAATATCGTTAGATTCATAAAAAATTTAAAAATTAATTGAACGTCAAAAAATTAGATACACATTTTAAGTGCACATCTATAAATTCCTTCCATTTAGAATATCAAAATAGTTAATTAAGGCCCGCCTACTTCTCTTCCCCCGAGTTTTCAAAGTGAGCTTTATATTTGGCAGAGGGTCTACACCAATATATACTCTATCAAATATATTCAGATATTACTCTCTACACAAATTTATACACCGCCATATATACTTTTCAACAAAAAAACGCAGTATTTGTTTTAACTTCCTTCTCCACTAAACTTTTTCAAATTCGGTCATAAGCTCATCACGTCTTCATGCTAATTGGTCCAAACAGGTTTCCTCTTCTGCTTAATTTTGTCATCTACTGTATTACATTAATCATCAACACCCAATAGGAACATGTATTAGACTTGCACGCATGTTACCTTCCCCCCTGATTGCGTAAGCTCAATAATTATTAAGTAAGGCCGTGATCCACCATTAATGTTGTTTTAGTCGTCAAATCATCACCTATTAATCTGTTTCATGTGCCACGTGTCGGGTAGAGAACCACAACATATAAGACGATATTTCTGGATGAATTATATTAGATGGCACATACACGATAATAAAGAAACTAAAGTACTCGCAACACCATTAGAAGTGCCATATATGATCAATCTCTTTCTTTCTTTATCTATGATGGAGGTCTACATCTTCACAATTAAAAACATAGATTTTGTAATTAATAAATAAAGATGAGATTAGTATGTAATTAATTTGGATTTCTTATGAGAACGATTAATTAAGAAGGATTTATTTTAAGAGCGAGGAGAACCACAAAAGGCATGGCCCACCAATACTTAGGCAACTTGGGGGTGACATCAATATAAATAAGAAGCATATACTCGACACCGGTGTGTATGTAGTGGAAATGCACAAGTTTCATTTTCGCTTGGTTATCATGTCAACTTTTGAATCTAACACAAATAAATAAGTGGCGTAAGCATGTCATTTTCAAAGCTTTTGACGTCCCATTTATGAACCCAAATTGCATTGCACCATGAGAAGCTGACTTGAGCTTCTAGCAGTTGAGAAACTGCAGTTTTTGGTTTTGGATTAGGTTTGGTTGAAATTAATGTGTGGTTTTCTTCTCTCCTCCATTTCTGTACGATCACCTTCCTATATTCAGTACCCTTCGGCTGTATACTGGTGTGGAGGAAAATATTGAAGATGAGCAGATGTTGAGCTGAGGATGTTATTCCTCCAGATGAGATGACAGAGACAAGACAGTTCCAATTACTCCAATATTAAAAGAGGTATGGTAACAATTCAGACAATAGTTAATGCAGGAGGTTATTAAGGGATACAAACCAATCGGTGCAACTACACCCAATTTGCATAACCGCACCCAGCTTTAGACACACTATAAGTACATGTATTATTTAGACAATTTAGAGACTCACTGACTTCTTGAATACAATATCAAACAGACGTAGCCAAGTTGTTGAACCGTGTATATCCTTAATTATTTATTTGTTATTTCATTCTTTCTACATTGAATTTACTTTCCATGTAAAAGTTACATCGATAATTAGGTAAAAACCAATCAAGTCTGCGGAATAGCCCACAAACCACGCGTGCCATACAATATTATAGAAAATTTAGGTGTGAGCTCATGCCTGTGAAAAAGATTGAACTATGATGGAAGAACATAAGTAACATGTCCTCACCATCAGGTCAACACCATCATTCTTAAGTGCTGAGTTTAATATATTGGAGAAGTTTGTGCAAATGTGGGAAGCGAGAAAAAGAAACAGAAGGGATCATTTCGTGATGATTTATTGGAAATATGAAGCTTTTTCTGCTCCTATTTGTCTGTAGACAGTGGGGCAATTAATTTTGGAATCATTAGTTGTTGATATATGATATATTTTCTTTTGACAAAATTTTGTGCAGATGATGATGATCTAAGAAATTGGTTCCCTCATTTAATGTCCCCTAACATCATCTTAGAGCAAATGCACTGAATGTGTTTCAGGAGGAATAAAATAATGCACGAGAATGTGTGTTTTTGGTGATGTGATTGTATTATGTGATGTGTGTTGGTGATGTGAATGAATACGTGACTTGATTTTTTGAAAAAGATGTGGGATTCTGTATTGATTTTGGTGTTATTTTGTTAGAGAATAGATGAAAGAGTAGATGTTTGACAAATATTGAGATGAAAAAATGAATAGACATTTGTGTAAAAAATGTGAAATTCAATATGTAATTTTAATGGGTCTAACAAAAATTTATTGCTGCACACAGACGAGGCAAATAAAAATTGATATGACAAACCAAATTAAAACCACACATTGAAAAGTAAAATCATTGCACTCTTTATATTACAACTTGAGAACTGCGTATTTTTTTTTTTTTGATGAAACGGCTTAGCCACAGGATATATAGATATGCCCTCACCAATGGCGGAGGAAAATCAACGAACAAAAGATGTCTTCAAGTAGAAGACGCAAAAAAACAAAGTACAAAGTACAAATAATGAAAAGACTATAGCACAGACAGCTAATTTAAACAAAGCTAAAACCACATGATCATATCAGACTGCCTATTAACACCATTCTTTGCTAAAAGATCTGCTATCGAGTTCATTTCCCGCGATATATGACGCATTTCAACATTTTCCAGTTGCAACACAGCTGAATCAATAGTATTTGAAATCTGATCTAGCTTCCATGGACAATTATCACCTTTGCTTGCCCACACATAAGCGCATTTCGAGTCCGTCTCAAACTGCGTTCCCCATATACAGAAATAGTGTAATGTGTTTCTGCTAGAAGTTTGGAAAGAAATGGATTTCTTGAAATAAAAATCTGTCTTAATTCAGAAAAGAAAGTGGATAATGTTGATTGTTGGCTAATCAAATCTCGTTGATGTCAACCATTTCAAGTTTCAATTACTTTGTTCATAAACAATAATTAAAAAAGGCTTATTTATATAACCTTTTGGTATGGGTTGTGTTCTTCGTGATTCAAATGGCAAATTCATTGCAGCAAGAAGAAGGCGGGTGGGGGCTCTTCTGAAGTTAAGATAGCGGAGGCCATAAGTTTTAGAGAAGCTTTAAGCTGGATTAAAAGTTTGGGTTTTCAGCATTTGATAATGGAGACAGATGCACTCATGGTAGTTCAAGCGCTTGATTATTCGACTGTTGATGTCTCTCATTTTGGATTGGTAATTGAAGACTGCAAAAAATTACTCATGGAATTTATAGATTCCAAGTATGTTTATGTAAAAAGATTTGCGAATCTTGTTGCTTATCTCTTAGTCAGAGCAGCAGATTCTTTGTCAGATGCTTTAGTTTGGGAGTTTGATCCTCCCCTCTTTATTTGTAATGCGTTAGCATTGGATTTGAATTAAGAAATATCCATTTACTCAAAAAAAAATATAACCTTTTGGTATATTAAAGGGCAATTTTACTTATTCATAAGTATTTTTTATTTTTATTTTTGTTCAATGGGCTTTTAGTTGTACCTAGGGTTTGGCAGGCCGCAATATAAAATGGGCCGGAAACATATGAACCATATTGCATGACCCAATAAATCAGTGGAATGCAGAGGCCATTGTCTAACGGTCAGAATTCAGAAACGGCAGGGTATGAGCGCCAATACCTTCTCTTATCCATAGTATCTGTTCGTCTTTCGTTATCTTCTGTCTCAGCGCACTGGTAGTCCTGCACTCTTCATTCATCAATCTCAAACCCCTTGCTCTACGAGGTCGTGTTCTTATTTTCACAATGAAGGCTCACACACCGTTGCGGACAAGTACTCGTTGTTTTGCATCTCCGCGTCTCCAATTCCGTACTACGAAGTTTCTTCATCAATCAATACCGAAATCGACAATCGTTTTCCTCAACAGAAAGGATTTCACGCCCTTCCACCTCCCTAGCCCTGCGCGGAACCCTAATTCCGAGGTTCTATTTTTTTTTTATCTGGTTGCGATTATTTTCGTGGTTTATCATTTGGAATTTTAAATCGTTTGTTAGGTTGTCGGAGCTCTGAGATTCGACGGTCCGATGATCGGTATTGACGAATTATCGGACATTGAAGATGGCGATCTCGTGGTGGAAACCTGCATTACGCGGACATTGCCTCCTGCGTTGACAGTAGAGCGCGGTCTCGAGAGTATCATGGGGGCTGTGGAGAAGTTGAAGCAGAATCCTCCGTGTTCAAGTAGTGGCATCTTCAGATTTCAGGTAGGTTTGAGCATATGGTTTGCCAATCATTAATAATGGGTTTGCATATGTATGCATATACGTACTTGCCATAGAAGTGTGTACAAATATTCATCTATACATAATATATATTGTTAAAAAGCTACTTATCCATAGATTTTGGAAATAACGTGCACTTCAATATAGCATATGGCTGGTTAGTATCCACATATTTTAGTTATTTGTAGATATGAGTAAAATATTATGTCTGAGTGTATGTGAACTTCTAATTTCTAAAGTTGCTATGTATCATTTGTGTGCTGAGGATTAGCTTCATTTACTCGCTTTCAATGTTTCGGTTTGTTATCCTAGATGCAAAACAAAACATAGAGGAAAATGTTTTAACGAGAACAAGGACTATAAATTTGCAGGTTGCTGTGCCCCCTAGTCCAAAAGCTTTAAATTGGTTTTGCTGTCAACCAGAGTCATCAGGAGTCTTTCCTCGCGTTTTCCTTTCTAAGGAGACAGAGGATGCGACATGCAAATCTCTGTATTTGAATAGAACGCGTGGAGTTTTTGGAATTGGAGCTGCAATTTACTTCTCTCATTCTTGTTCAGAAAAACATCAATCGAACAAAAGGTTAGTTTCGTCTACGTGATTTCCCAACACCCCCCACCCCCCCCTCTCTCTTTTTGCTTTTTCTGGGAGATATTTTGCGTGGTTGAAAAAATAGTGAATAAATCCTGGATTAGTAATTTGGCCAGCTGATGCCGTTGGACTATCATATTTGGTTCAATTTCTGGCAGAATGTGCCATAAGAAATGCTAGACTGGACTGAAATGTTTACATACAATGTTGCCTTTTTCTTTCTTGTTGGGGAAGATGCAAGAACACTGGTTCAGAGGATTTTCCTGGCCTGATGATGACGTTTGTGCAAATCATGGTCTTTCATCTATGATATATCCACGTGGTATGGGAAGATTTAATTTATTTTTCTGAACTCGTTTCTTATTGAAAGGGTGACAACTCAGTACTTCCTTCTTTTCTTGAAAGTGTTGTCCACGTGAAAAGAGGAAACAAACTTTTTTTTTCATAATTTTTTTGCAGATATCTGTTAAATGGTTCAACCTTTCTTACAAGTTATGGTTTAATGGGTATTGATTTCGACACAGAGTTGTCTTCCATAAAGCTTGAGGCTGATTCTTTTTACTTTTTTGTTCCCCAGGTAAGCTTGTGTTCTTTGCATTTCTGTATGGTTGTTGGTTGATTTCATTTCGGATTTATGTGTTGCGTTTGATGGTTATACTTTTGCTTCTAGTTTTGAGCGTCAGTAGGAAGAAGCACTAAGCATGCATAATTGTTTTTAACAGATTGAGTTAGATGAGCATGAGGATGTCTCTATTTTAGCAGCAACCTTGGCATGGAACGACTCTCTTTCTTGGACGTTTGGGATGGCCCTTGATTCATGTGAGTCTTCGCTGTTTCAGGTACTCTGGGATTTCATTAATAACGTCTATGCTTTCCTCTATGCTTGATTTAATCATTAAAATTTCTTTTTAGGCAATTTCTCATTTGTGGCCAACTACAGAGAGATGTCAGACCGCATGCCTAAAATCTGCTCTTAGCAAGCTCACTGTTGTGGAGGATAAAACTGTTTCAATGGTACAATTCGTATTTGTTAATTTGTAATATTGTAGCACATGTTCTTAGTTTTGACTTTTGATGTTGCTACAGACTCGTGATATCTACTGATCACTAAAGGGCACAATGGGAGTGCTCACTTGTTACTGTTGAGCTCTTTCTATTCAAACAACTTGAATTACTACTATTATTTATTGTTTTGATCTAGTTATGCCAGCTCTGGAATCGCTCCGTCTGTCGCTTATTTTTGGGCAGCGTGCTTGTATTACACTCTATTCCTTAATCTCCATCTAACATGATGCAGTTGCTTTATCTCAAATTCTCTATTACTTACCCACTTTTTATCTCATTTTCTTACCCGCTATGTAAGTACATCATGGGATTCATTTTCTAGAGTTCAGTAAGAAGTTTTTATTATGCTCTTTTACGTTTGACTCGTTCATTATTGTCACTGAGCAGTTTGGTTTAGCAGGTGTACATGGATGCTCTCTTGTTGGGCCGAAGTAATTTTTGGGCCGACTTTGTGGATCTGGTATTACCTTTTTCCTGGTAATTGTTCTTTCTTTATATTTGCATTCCAGTTAGGTTTTCTCAGCTGCTCAACTTATTTATACATTGTGAAGCATCATTAGATGTGGTTGTAGCTAAATTTTAGGTGGCCTCTTCTTCTCTTTCCCCACCTTTCTAGTAATGTCCTTCACCTTTCTTGCAGAGAGAAGCTTCATCTTCCTGTCAGTTCTGTTTGCGACTTTCCCGGAGCATTGGTGTTGCCAGAAACATGGTATAGTGTTGTCAATTTATGAGATTTAGAATCTGGTATAGTTTCTTAAAATATCCATTTGTGTAGTTACATATGGAGTGTCAAAACACACAGGTGGCAGGCCAGCATACTGCCTGTCACTATTAGAAAATTAAAAAGCATGCAACGTGCAAGTTTGTGATTGCTGCCTATGCATATACATGGCTGGATGGAATTTAGGAATTTCATTATTCAGTTAACTGCAGCGGTACATCAGAATGCATGTGTATTATCATTAAGTCGTAAGTCATTATAACTTATAATTTATAAGAACACAGTTCACAAGTCCCAGAGCTTTTGGCATTTATTTACAAAGCAAAAATAATTTTACGGCTTTATCAGGCAGTTCTTTTTGACATGCATGATTTTGGGAGCTGGTCTATGCCCCATTTGATTGTTGACATATTATTTTATTTTAGTAGTGTTACAAAGAAATGCTTGGATGAAGGTTATTCAGGTTGCATTTCTCTTTTGAATGTCAGTTGGATCATGCCAATAAAATGAATTACTCAGCTTACAACCTTACAAACATCAATGCTGTTTGGGCATCACTAATTATTGAAGAATGTTCTCGACTTGGTTTAACGGTGAGATGAAATTTTGATGGTTGTTTCTAGTTCATATTCAGTTTATATGCTGAGTTACCTTTTGTGTCAGTATTTCTGTGTGGCTCCAGGGTCGAGATCGTCTCCTCTTGCCATTGCTGCTACAGAGCATCCCTTAACGACATGTGTTAGTTGCTTTGATGAGCGGTCCCTAGCATTTCATGCTGTTGGCTATGCAAGAGGATCTCATACACCTGCAGTTGTCATAACATCATCTGGCACCGCAGTTTCGAATCTTCTTCCGGCCGTAAGTTTCACTCAATATGTCTGATATTGAAAATTTTCCTCCTTTGGATGCAATTATGCAAACTTACAATTTATAGTTTATGATTTTTTTGGTGGGGCTTCAGGTCTTGGAACTTTGAATGTATTTTCTTATGCATTATCTTCTGCTGTCTCTTTTCAAGCTTCTACTTTTAACTGAAAAAAAGTTATGTAATTTTCAACTGTAATATTATATATTTGTTATAAAATAAAATACTATACATTAAAAGAATTTGTTACCTTCAGTTAATACATATTAAAGTTTAATCTTTGTAAGGGCCATCAGAATTGTATGTATCCATGGAGTGAGATCAGAGCCACGTTTTGACAACTTGAGTTCAAGATAAATTGCTTTCTCTCAGTTTTTTTTACATCGTGGTGCCTTGTTCAATTGTTATTTAAGAATTTATTTCCTCTTTAGTTTTGATATGCTATATCCATAAACCTAATTATTTTTCTCATCTTGGATGACATATATGATAATGTGCAGGTTGTGGAGGCCAGTCAGGATTTTGTGCCACTTTTATTACTTACAGCTGATCGTCCTCCAGAGCTACACAATGCTGGAGCGAACCAAGCAATTAATCAGGTATTAATTAATTAACTCCATCATATTTCTGAAAAACAATTTTCAATATTTTTGCATATGGTTCTTTAACTTATTGAGAGTACTTGTAGTTGCTGATTTGATCATGCATTAGGAAAACCATTTTGGTTCATTTGTAAGATTCTTCAGCAGTCTTCCTGCACCCACTGATCAAATTCCCGCACGGATGTTGCTTACCACGCTCGACTCTGCTGTACATTTGGCTACCTCTTCTCCATATGGACCAGTTCATATTAATTGCCCATTTAGGGAGCCTCTGGATAGTAGTCCAAAGGAATGGATGCTGAGCTCTTTGAAGGGATTGGATATGTGGATGGCTAGTGCTGAGCCATTTACTAGGTATATTGCAGTGCAACATTCTCATGCATGGAAGGATACTTACGGCCAAATGGCAGAGGTTATAAAAATAATTGAAGACGCAAACAATGGGCTTGTACTAGTTGGTGCAATCCATTCAGAGGATGAAATTTGGGCGGCACTTCTCTTGGTTAAGCACCTTTTGTGGCCAGTTGTAGCTGACATCTTGTCTGGTTTAAGGTTGAGAAAGGTCTTTTCATCTTTTTCTGAAAGTGGGCAGGAGTTTTTATTTGTTGATCATCTAGATCATGCTCTGCTCTCAGATTCTGTCAAGGATTGGGTAGATGTTGATGTGATTATTCAGGTACGCATTCAGTTTTCTTATATGTGCTAAAATTTTATCCTAGATAGCTCCTTGAAGGGTTTGAGTCATCTTGAATATAAGTTGCTTAAATTAGTGACATACGGATCGAAGAATAATGCTGATATGCATTCTTCAATTTTTCCAAGAAGTAGTTTCATAACACAGAATTTCCTGGGTGTTGACTCCCTGTTTTTCATGGCATGGATCAGCATTTGATACAGATGCTGTAAATAATTTTTTTTGCTATATCATATTCTGTGGATTGTATTAAAAAATCTGCAGTTGACAGTAGAAAAGAGAGCAGGAATTGACTGAGGTGTTTGGAGTGCCAAACACTGTAAAGAAAAGCGAGTACATGGCCACAAAAATGATAAACAATAATCAAATTGACTGAACGTATTGATGACCTGTTCGCGGTGGACTGCAAAAAGATATAATGATTGAGTACATGCACGCATGTGATCAGTTCTCCCAATTGACCGATTTTTGCATTTCACGAATGTGATTTACCAATATGTTTGATCTTTGGCATAAAGCACTGTTTTTTTTTTAATCTGGAGAATGAATACTATTTTTCTGGTTAGTTCTTTCACCGAGTAATTTTAACCTGTAAGATTGCTTTTGCTTCTAGCTATGACTGGATTTATGTTTTATCCTCTTCCAAGAGGGGAGATGCCTTGCCTCTAAATTTTTAGATACAGTGAATTTTAGATGCTAATTTGAACTAATTTTAATTATTTTCAATCTATATCTTTTTGTTAGAGAAATTTAGGGAAGATAGTCTGGAAAATGATATGCAGGATGTGTAATTATGAAAACTCTCATAGTAACTGAACCGTGTCAATGTATGGAATTTGCTTATCCAACTGCCTTCGTTCCCATGAAATATGAATTCTCTTCTAATTTGACTACAAGCAGATTGGGAGTCGGATAACAAGCAAGCGTGTTTCTCAGAAGCTGGAAGAATGCTTTCCTTGCTCTTACATATTGGTTGACGAGCATCCATGTCGACATGATCCTTCACATGTTGTAACACACAGGATACAGAGTACTGTTGTTCAGTTTGCTGATATTTTACTTAAATCTCAATTTTCATTTGGAGGAAGCATTTGGGCCACCTACTTGCGAGAATTGAATAAGACGGTATGTGATCTGATTGTTTAACCCCCAAACTATATGATCCCATTCCATCCTTCCTTCCCAAAACCTGTCAAAAAAAGGAAAAAAGAGAGAAAAATTGTGGTCATTTATATGAAAAAATGAAATTAAAACATTCCTCATAAAAAGATGGCTTGATAAATGGTTGAACTGTGGGTTGGGTTGTCAAACTACTTGTGCTGTTCTCAATTAGTTACTCACCATTTGAGTAAATGGTAAATGTTGCATGATTTGGAAGCTTCACAGCTCCTTGATCACTGTATGTTTTGTGGTTTAATGAAAAAGGACGATTTTATGTAATTCATGGATTGATATTGGATACAAGTTTTTTTTCCTTTCCTTTTTGGTTCTCCTCTGTCAAATTCAGGAGTTCAAGATATTTCAAAATTAAGAGGGAGAGTTGACAATAATCTGAAATGTCAGATTTTTGATGTCCCAAGTTCTGCAGATCTGAGTGTTGTTAGAAGTCTGACATATGTCTTGAAGTTCACTTGAGCCTCTGAACTTAGCATAGCCTAGATATTAATTTAGTCATTTTTTGTGGAAACAAAATGGCTTTTTGAAGGAAATGACCTTTATGTCAACGTTATGTTATTGGTTGCAATTGTCTGGTTTTCTAGTTTGAGTCCAAAAGGGTGGTGGCTCTTGGTGCCTTATTTACAATAAAACTTCTCTGACATTCATTAGGGAAAAAAGACTTCTTGCTAATCTTCCCCCATGCTTAATATGGAAAGATAACTAGTGGGTTCTCTAATTTAAGCCAAACCCATGGCCTCCTTGCACAAGAGATGAGGGATCATGCTGATGACTAATTTGGAATTGGTTTTCAGATGGGTTAAAAATATGAGTTGGTGGTATCTACACTCGTGAAAGCACACCACATATTTATAACCATGTTGTTCCAGGGCGTCTAGCTGTCTATGTCATGGCATTTGTTTTTGTTTTTTTTTTAAATTTAAATTTATCTCCTTTTCTGTTGTGGACCTTTATATATTTTTCCCTGCTTGTAGGTTGCAAAGGAGATATCGTTTAATATTCGTGTTGAGGACTCCTTGACTGAACCACACATTGCACAACTAATTTCAGAAGCACTTTCCCCAGATTCTGCTCTTTTCATTGGCAATAGCATGGCAATACGTGATGCAGATATGTATGGATGCAATTCAGTGAATCATTCTCCTAGTGTTGCTGATTGGATATTGTCTTCAGAGGTTCCATGTCACTTGATACGTGTGGCTGGAAATAGGGGAGCTAGTGGGATTGATGGTTTGCTTAGCACAGCTGTTGGTTTTGCTGCTGGATGCAACAAACAAGTTTGCACTCTAAATTTTTGCATTTAGAACATGAACTGTAATGTAATTTCGTTGCTGTTTCCTTTATTTTGATGACTAGAAATTCTCTGTGATATTGGGAATAACATAATAGGTAGCGTACTGTTTCCATAGTCTTCAGCTAAAGAGATCTTTATTCACATGCAGCTATATTAACGTGTTTTTCCTAGTTGAACTTCCATAGATAACTGGAAAATTCAGTTACTAAGTTCATTTGCAGTCATATCTGACTAGTTGAGTTTGTAATGGGTGATGTAACTATGATCCACTAGTTTTCAATTTTTTGTGTGCTATTTATTTGGTTGTTTTTCTAGTCAGTGGAAAATTTCTTTTAGAACTTTTCATGCTTACACTAATTTGTATTTAGCTTTTCAGCAAGGCTGATATTTTTTAGCGGTGTGCAAGTTTTGAGCACATCTTCAAAGGCATTTTGTGGGTAGAACATCTAATCAAGTTTACTTTCTTTATGACCAAGCCAAGCTATCACGTGGAGATCACCTAAAAATCTTCATAATTTGAAGTAGCTCCAATAAGCAATAAGAGTAACTAGCTGTCATCGGACTGATATATTAAATAACAAAATGATAAGATGAACTAGGCACTAGCTCTTATAGGATTGATCTATAAATGATGTAGGGCAATTTTCTCTCTTAAACATACCTATGTTGATATGAACAAGCCTTGACCTGACTTTCCTTGTTCGATCCTTTTATTATTCTTCTTTGCCACATATGTTATCTTCAAACCTTTTTATTCTTTGGTGAGATTTCTTATATGGATTAAATTATATTGGTTCATTTTTCGATGACCTTGTTTAGGTACTTTGTGTAATTGGTGATGTTTCTTTCCTTCATGATACGAATGGATTGGCAATTTTGAAACAAAGGTAAAATTGTACAAGATTTTTTTTTGTAATCTGTATGCTTCATTACTTCTTTGCACGCATATTGAAATTTCTTTTAGTTTCTTTGTAATCTGTATACTTTGAAATTCATGATTTCCATTCTCTGTTGATACTGAAACATACATGAAGTACTTCCTAGCGTTATCTCCTCTGTCTTTTTAATGGCAGAATTTTGAACCATGTCAACCATTTTGTTCTTACGGTTTTCATAATATTTTTATTAGGAAAATGCGGAAACCAATGACGATAATTGTCATAAACAATCATGGTGGTGCAATCTTCAGTTTCCTTCCTATTGCCGATAGAACCGAGCAAAGAACACTGGATCAATATTTCTACACCTCCCATAACGTTTCAATACATAAGTTGTGTTTGGCACATGGGTAAAAGCCTTGCCTTACAATTAGTTTTTTTACACAGCATTAGTTGTTTGAGCAGCATTGGTATCTTATTGCTTGTATATTTTTTTCTTTTATAGTTGCATAATATGTGCTTATGTACTTCTCATGGTAAGGATATCCTTATATTTAGTAGTTTGTGATTTTGACAACTAATTTTGTGTATGCTTTTAGTTGCGGGCTCTATCTTTGTCTTGTCTTCTTAGTGCTTTATGACAAAAAAAAAACAAAAAACAAAAACCATCTGCCCTTTTTTTTTCTGTAGTTTAAAGAAACTAGCATGATGTGCAGAGTGAAACATCTACAAGTAAACACGAAAATGGAACTTCAAGATGCTTTATTGTCACCTCAAAATGAAGATGTAGATCGTGTGATTGAGGTTGAGAGCTCAATTGGTGCCAATGCTACCTTCCACAGGTTGATATGTCCTATTGCTTATTCAATTCGACAACCTATCACAATTGCATTTTACTGACACATAACACCCGTATCTCAGTACTTTGAGGACTTTTGCGTGTCAAGCAGCCAATCATGCTTTGAGCGTCCTTTCAAGTCTTTCTATTCCAGATACTATACCATACGAATCATTTATTTGCAAAGTTCACAGGATGGAGTATTCACTTTATAAGTAAGCTTCTTGTAAAATTGTTTAGATGCATTCTGTATGAATGTTCGATGCCGGAACTGCGATACAGTTTTATTTATTTCCGAAGTTTTATCATACTTATATTTGGATTTTATTGTAACAGAATTCAATTGCATGCTCCACCTACATTTAGTTCAATGAAAGATGAGAACGCTGAAATCTATCGAGAAGGTTTTATTCTGTCTTTGTTTCTTGAAGATGGAAGTGTTGGGTTTGGTGAGGTTAGTTTGTTGTTTACAAGTTATTGAAATACTTTCCCATTGGATTATATTGCTGATGAAAGTGTAATAAAGGAATTTATACATTGCTATTTGGATGACTTGCCTGACACATACCTATTTTGTTGACATGCCACTGTCATCTGCTTCTCGAGCTGAAAGGGATAGGAAATTTTCATTGACGTTGGATCTCATTTCATTTCTCTCTAATGATGATATTGTAAAAAGCAAGTTCTTTAACTAATTTTGATGATTTGTTGCTTTGTAGTGTGAATTTCACTGGAAAGCAACCTAGGATCGGTATGGAACCTGAGTGAACAGTCATGTGAGGTAGGACAGCCCTTAAGAACCTGTGCACTTTCCTTCCATAGTGGATTAGTATCATTGGGGTGTATAGACATGGTGTGTGCTGATCCCACATTGGGTGCGTACTGGGTGGTTCATGAGTTTATAAGGATGGGTGGGAAATTCACATGTTAAGCCAATTTTTTGGGTTGAAACCCAGCACTAGTTATGTGTGTGACAACCTGGAGCTTTAAAATGGTTTTATGGATTTGAGAAAAGATCATAGAGCCTACCAGAACTCTCCACAACGTTTATGTCGCCTCTGGAAGACGAGATCTTTGTCAAATTTTGCTTCCAATGTCGTTAAAAGAGAGCGGAAAAAAATGCTGCGGGCATTATCTGTTATTGATGATGTATATTGTCGCCCCTAATATGACTTAGCAAGCAAGCAGATTCTTGGTAGTCTTGAGTTGCCTACTATTGAAGTATTGATGATGTATATTGCTGTCTTCTACCCAGAACTGTGGACCTAATTGTAAACATCAATAAAAAGGCAATCTAGATAGTTATTATCTGGCAAAACGTGAGTTGTGTTGTTGAAATGATGGTTGTCATATTATGTCACTTGGAATATGTTAACCAGTTAGTGCTAAAAGTTTGTGTATTCACTTTCAGAATCGCGGTTGAGATATTGAATCTTCATGCTTCTGTACTATAGAAAATTGTTCTAGATAGGGGATGACATCTGGTTAAGGCCCATGAAATTGTTTCCCTGGGAGGCTGGGAGCAATTAAAATTTTCTGGTGATTCTGCAAGATAAATTCCTGTTATTTGTAATCAGCTTTTGAACACAAAATTAGAATCCCGTTGTTTGTCTTTTGTTTGAATTTCCTGCTGGCTTTCTCCTTTATGTAACTTGTTTCCCAAGGCCATAGAATGTTTAATCCTTTGGCACTTATTTTGAACAGGTTGCTCCTCTTGAATTTAGCCAAGAAATGCTTCTTGATATAGAGGACCAACTTCGATTTCTTCTTCACATAATAGCTGGAACTAAGATTAACTATTGTCTTCCTCTGCTGAACGGATCATTTTCTGCTTGGATCTGGAGTGCTTTAGGAATCCAGGTAGGTCAGTGCATCAATATCCTCCTGAAAACTAGATGGAATGGTTAAATCAATGTTCTTTTTATTTCCCTTTCTAAGTGTACTTCATTTGTCTCTGTCTATTTTTTGTGTAAATAAGTTCTGAGCAGTTTACTGCATTTATTGTTTTACAGCCAGGTTCACTGTTTCCAAGTGTAAGATGTGGTCTAGAGATGGCTATCCTCAATGCCATGGCAGCAAGAAAAAATTCCAGTTTGTTAAACATTCTTTATCCCCATATAGAGAAAGAGGATGGGATACCTGAAAGCTCATCAGATGTTCAGATATGCGCCCTGATTAATTCTAATGGAACTCCTGCTGAGGTTGCTTATGTTGCTAGAACACTTGCTGAAGACGGTTTTACTGCAATAAAGCTAAAAGTAAGGCTTATTGAACCTATGGGCTGAATTACAATTTCATAATAATATTGGTCACGTAAAATTAGGTTGTGGTTATATGATGTATTTATGTATGCAGTCCAGTCAATTCATGTGTGTAAAATGGTGATTTAAAAGTCTTGGATTTCCTGAAGCGTTAATGCTTTTTACATCTTGTCATAATTAAGGTAGCGCGCCGGGCAGATCCTGTCCAGGATGCTGCAGTTATCCGGGAAGTAAGGGATGCAGTTGGTCAAAACATTGTACTCCGAGTTGATGCCAACCAAAGCTGGACCTATGAAGAAGCAATTCAATTTGGTTGTTTAGTGAAAAACTGTGATCTGCAATATATTGAGGTATGATATATCTGAATTGTTTTTTACTAGAATCTCCTTTTGATCTATCATGATTAATTGTCAATATACTGCACTAGTTATACTTCCATAAAGCTTTTCACTGTTCAGGCCTGCCTCTGTAAAAATTTTGTAGTCATATTGTGAGATAGACTGTTGAACAATCTATATCTTTTTCTTTCAAAAAAAAAAATTCTAGTAGTCTATCTTTTTAAAATATATTTTTTTCGTATGCCCATTTGAAATATGTTTAAAACATATACTTCTTTGTTTCAGGAACCTGTACAGAATGAAAATGATATCATAAAGTATTGTGAAGAAACTGGCTTACCTGTTGCGCTGGATGAGTCCATTGACAATTTCAAGGGAAATCCTCTAAATCTGCTTATGAATTATAATCACCCCGGGATAGTTGCTGTTGTAAGTTGCAGTCAGTAATCTTCTTCTTCTTCTTTTCTTCCAGAGAATCTGATCATCAGTTGATAAATAAAAGGGCATAATCTTATGGACATGATCATCATACTTTATGACTAGTACAGGTTGATTGGTGTGCATTGTTATGAAGTATGAACTCTTCATGGATGAATCTCCAGCAACTTAGCTGAATTTTATGAACAAAATCATTCCCTCTGTGCTTATTGTTCTGTTACTATTAGTATCAACATGTTGATGATGCTCAAGGATCGATTACCCATGTTCATGATGGAAGAATTGATTTTAAACTTTATGCTGGCTTTTAACATTACCAGAGCATTGGTAGCTGTTAGAACATTCAATATTCCTCATTATTAAAAAAATTTAATCTTGTTAAGGTAATGATCATTGTTATCACCATTAACATCAATTGCGCTTATGGATAAATCTATTGCAAGTCTGAACTTGCACCACAAACAATCGTGCAAGGTTTTTTTAGTCACCCATACCAAACTGGTTCCTGTGGTATTTGATTCTCACTACTGAAGATTTTTTTTTTATAGTTAAAATCAGTGCTAGTATTTTCCTGGTCAGGTCTTAATTGGATTGCTTTGTCAGGTTATTAAGCCGAGTGCTGTTGGTGGATTTGAGAATACTGCGCTAATCGCACAATGGGCTCAGCGGCTGGGGAAGATGGTTGTTGTCAGCTCTGCATTTGAGAGTAGCCTGGGTTTGTCCGCATGTATTGTTCTTTCCAGGTATCTGGATCTACAGAATGCAGATATATGCCAGGTGATGAACAGAGAACTGGTTCCATCTGGAGCTCACGGGCTTGGAACTTACTGGTGGATTAAAGATGATGTAACAACTGATCCTCTTAGGATTTGCCGTAATTTATGCAGCGGTTCTGTAGCTGCATCTGTTGCTGATGCTGCGCAACTTCTGCTCAACTTTCAAGCTAATCACAATATTATTCATAGAGGTCTTACAGGGGAACAAGTTCATAGATACACGTTAGCGTTGGACTCAACGAAGTTCTCTAGCAGTATCGAAGTAAGAGAGATTGGACAAAGAACAAACGTGAGTATAGAAACATAGTGGGATCTTTTAACTTTTCTATTCACCCTTTGGTTAGGTGAATGGTATCGTTAAATTGCTTATTCTCTGCTCTCTTTCATTGATTAATATGAAGAAGTTTAGTATTGTACTTTTTTTTTGCAAAGGTATCCACCTCTTTGTATTTGGCTTTTTTGCTGTTGATTTTGGAAAGTCAAATTTCCATCCTTTTTAAAAAAAAAATCTCATAAGAAAAAGTTGTTGGCATATACCATGTGGAATCTGTTTTTCCAATTGTTGTGATCTAAAGCTCTGCTATCCACTAATGCTAAAGTCTCCATATTCTACTGTATTACTCCATGCATGGCTGTTTTGACATATCTCTCCTCATTTTAGTATCTCCCACTTGAATTTTCTCATAGTTTCTTTCCAAAAGCACCATCATCATGCATATTACATGTCCAAACTATCTTAGATAGTTTTCTCATAGTATCCTCGTTGGAGCTACTCCTACCCTAAATCAAATCACTTTACTTCTTATTCTATTGTTTCTTGCGTTTTCACTTCTCCAAAATAATTACGTTCGCACTGCTGGTACAAATTTTTTTGAGCTTGTTGCCTTAGTAAACAATCTATTGAAAGGGCTTGTATGGCACCTTCAATCTATTGAACGGGAGTGTATGGCACCTTTTGAGTATAGAATAGTGATTATCACAGATTGATGCTATCTAAGACATTACAAACACTCTAGTTACATTTCCTTGCTGCTCAAAAACAAGATACGACCACAAAATAATGTGTCAAGGATTCTTCCCAAAGAAGATTAAATACCATCAAAAACTGAATTATTCCTGCTTATCAAAATTCATCAACACATATATTCAGGTATCATGTTTTTACTCCTTTTTTTGTTGTTGGGAAGTGAAAATCGAGCGTCTCATTCTATCTTCAAATTCTTTGCCGTAACCTAATCGAGTCCCTGTAATATAATTTTGAAAAGCAGGATTCAAAATCTATTAATATGTTTCATGGAATCATCTCCACTGATATTGATTTTTTTTTTTAATTCCATAGTTTTAGTTCTTTTTTTGTAATTCACAGGCA
Organism: Euonymus europaeus; assembly: GCA_963580455.1. Taxonomy (NCBI): domain Eukaryota; kingdom Viridiplantae; phylum Streptophyta; class Magnoliopsida; order Celastrales; family Celastraceae; genus Euonymus; species Euonymus europaeus. The sequence continues at coordinate 19,847,166 of OY756970.1, read as the reverse complement.
TACAAGTTTGTTTTACTTATCCTTTATTTGACTGGATAAATTTGCATGCATCTAGTATTTTCCCACAAACAGCTTTCCATTCGTTGCAGCCATTGTCCCTAGAGAATGTTCACTGTGCCAACTTATACAAGCTCAATTTGCTTAGTTTGTAGTGTTGTGCTAATACAGGAGAATGTGCTTGTATTTCTCCATGGGTTTCTTGGAAGTGGGGATGACTGGATACCTATCATGAAGGCCATCTCGGGGTCAGCAAGATGCATTTCACTTGACCTACCTGGCCATGGGGGATCGAAGATGCAAAATCTTGATGGTAAGAAAGATGCACTGGAGCAAGATTTGTCGATTGAGGCTGTTGCTGATGTAATTTGTAACTTGATTCAACAATTTACTTCTGGAAAAGTTACTCTTGTGGGATATTCTATGGGAGCTAGGATCTCATTGTATATAGCCCAAAGGTTTGCAGATAAGGTATATAGATGATAATCAGTCTTGTTGAATGTTATACATGTTGCTTTCATGACATTTCCTGGTTGTCATATGATAAACAACTAGGATCATGCTAATTATGCAGGTTAAAGGAGCTGTTGTAATATCTGGAAGCCCTGGCTTAAAAGATGTAGTAGCAAGAAAAATAAGAATGGCCAGGGATGACTCTAGAGCATGCACCCTTGTTGCTCATGGTTTGCAACTCTTTGTGGAGAGCTGGTATACAGGAGAGATGTGGAAGAGGTGATTTCTCGATTTTTATCTAATTGATGGTTTCAAACTTTCGAACCTCTGCTTGACTCAAGTGCATTTCGGTACTGCACATTATGTTTCTTAAATGGGACACTGCTTTTTGCTTGAACAGTTTGAGAAGCCATCCCCACTTTGGTCAAATAATTGCCAGCCGCTTGCTTCATGATGATGCGCAGAGTCTTGCTAAATTGTTGTCTGATTTGAGCGTCGGGAGGCAACCGTAAGTTTGTCGAGATTCTTGACTTCTTTATGTTTTGTGTATTTTTAGTGAAAAGTGAAAAATCAGCCATTTTCCTATTTTCATGAGATTCTAAGCTGTCCTCAGCAAATGAAGTTCTTTGCTTCTAAAGATTCCCACTTTGTTTCCGCTTATATATTCATCTCTTATTCCATACCAACCCAATTCACGACTGATGTAGAGTAGGATCTCTACAAATTCATTGATGGGGCCTATATCATTGAGTCATGTCTAGGTGCTCAGTTGTGGAAATGTGGAATAAATAGAAAATCATTACTGTGATAGAGAAGAATAGTTGTTGAGACTCCCTGTTATTGATTTCTATGATGCATTAGCAATACTTTTCCTTTCTAACACCCCACCTTCCCAAAATATAGGTGTATGACCAGCTAAAAAAATATGTAAAAATTCAGTTTCAGTACTTAATTTATTCTTTTTTTCCTGCATGATAGGCCCTCGTGGGACGACTTAAAGCAATGTAGAACACCTCTATTGTTCATTGTTGGAGAGAGAGATGAGAAGTTCAAGAAGATTGCTAAAGAAATGTGCGAAGAAATTGGCACGACAAATATGATTTATGAAACAGTCTTGATCCCTGATTGTGGGCATGCCGTCCATTTGGAGAATCCTCTCCCTGTTATCCGTGCAGTGAGACATTTTATAACGAGGCTAAAGGAGTCCTAATCGTAATCGAGAAGCCCCATAGACTTACCAATGTATTGCGCGAGGAAGAGGAAGTATTTCCCAAATTTTCTTGCAAGATTTTGCCGCATGTCTGAAGTTTGATTACGTTGGTTGTGCAGACAATGCAGCAAGGTTACTAATCTGCATTACATTTCAGCAGAAAATTTATTTATTTAATTTTTTTTTCTGTTTTCTTTGAAATTGTTCCCTTCATTTCTGGTCAATGTGGTGAATATGAGAAACTCCATATCAAATGGCTCAGAATCAATATAGCATTTGTCCAAATGACTTCTGCTTTTGCCTGCTACTGTTCAGTCGTAGAAACATTTCACAGTTCGAGAACAATATTTGTGCATTAAGTTTTAGTGAGAACTATTTTTTTTTTTGGAAAATAACTAAATAGTTAGAATGTGATTATTATGTAAACAATTGAACTCATTATTTTGGGTTTTTTTTTTAGTTTTTTTAGGTTATTTGATTTTTGTTGTGCTTGCATTAATATTTTTGTGTGCGCCTCCTTTTATATTTTATGGTCTTGAAATTAAAGGTTCATTGTCCTTCAAATAAAGGATTTTCCTAGATTACAAAACTATTTAAAAATTTTATCTTTGAAAATAATGATTAATCTCAAAGTTCCCTTGAGGGTAAAAACTATTTTTCAACGTAAACAAACATTTGTGGCTAGTAACTTATCTTGTCATTGGGTTAAAAACAAACATTTGTGGCTAGTAACTTATTTTGTCATTGAGTTAAGAACAAACATGTGTATATATTAGAATAAACATATCGAATGTTTAAAAGGAAAATTTATAGTGTATAACTCCTAACGGAAAAAAAAGAAAAAAAAAACGCCCCAACCATCAATAAGATGTCCATAACTTCATATCCCTCTCATCTTAAAGTCTCGAGTCTTGTCCTATCCCCAATTTATTACTATGCCCTTCAGCCCTAACCATTCTCCATACCCTGCTATCGCAAAGTGCTAACCACTCAAATTCTTTCCTTGAAGCAAAGAAAAAAAGAAGGAGAAACTGGAATGCTTAATTGTATCTATCATCATCTCCGATTATCTGAAATTAATGGAGTTTGTTTCAGTACACGTAGGAGAAGAATACTACATCAGAAAGGCAGGGTTTTATAATTTTATTGATTGATTCCAACTCAATCTCTACACATTGAGTGAGCAGAGAAGCCCCAAATACACATACAAAGATAATCAGTGATCTGTTCAGTTTATGGTCGCAGATGCAGGAGGAGGAGGAGGGGGCGGATCGCATATGCACTGGCCATTAATGCATTGACTTGGGAAACCTTGACACACACTTGTGCAGTTAATCATGCGCGGACATCGAGTGGGTGCCCTCGCTATTTCGTATCCCGGCATGCTCCGCAACGGCACACCTGCACAATCAGTGAGTGAAATCATACTAACTAAAGACTAGTATTCTAGACTGCAGAAGAGAGAGATAGTGACTAACCAGTTGTAGTAGCAGTAGTAGTAACCAAGATGAAAAGCAAGCAGAGATGCAATTTCAGTGAAGTATTTTTCATGACTTTCTGGGTTTTGTTAAAAATAGGGAAATACTCTGATTCTCAATTTCTGATTGATAGTTACAAGTATCAATTACAGGGGAAAGTGTTCGTATTATTTTCATTTTTTTTTGGTTAACTGATATTTTCAGGAATGTAAATGTACCAACCACCTAGGGTCCAGTCCGAACCCAATGTACATAAAATAATATTAAAAATCACATGCTAGAGAGAGAGAGAGAGACTTACAGGAGGCAGTAAGCAAAAGAGTAGCAATCAAAACCAATAAGAAAGAGCCTTTAATCTCCATGTATTACTATTACTATTATACTGGAATGTTTGTAGCTTTGTATAAATTTATAATAAGCTATTTAGCTATTTGGTTGTCATTGTGAAAAGTAATTATCGTGAAAAAGGTGTGAGAATTGAAGAAATTAAGAAAAAGATCTGGGTTTGAAAGATATTTAAGCAATTAGAGTGTTTAAATTCTGTGATTGATGATTCTATTTGGAGTTAATTTTGCATATTGTGATTTTTTTTCCTTTTTGGGGGGATTCAATGTTTTAAGGCTTGCGATTTAGCCTCGAACTTCTTCTTTTTTTTATAATGGGCTGGGCCTAGTTGTGACTTGTGATGGCCCATAAATATATAGTTTAGGTAAAAGCTGCAAATGGATCACTTGATTAAAGCCCATCAAGTGACAGAACAAAAATACTATAGTCATTGAAAATCCAAATTTACTAAATAATCAACATGATTTATGTTTTGAGAAGAGCCAGTTCATTAAGATTACTCAGTTGTCCGTAGGAGGCCACACTAATGAATAATTATGGGCTTGACAAAAGGTTTGGTGAGCAGTGCAATTGGGCCCCGAGTTTGTGTATGATAATCTTAGGTCCGGCTTTATTTATATCCCACTATTTTTCAACTACACTTTTATTTTGGCCAACTTAACTTTGATTATTTGTTTTTCAAGGTGTAAATGTTTACACCCCAATCTTTTTATTGAGTGACAACACGAGCACAAAACTTGTAATTCCATTATCGTTGTTTCCATCGCAACACTGACGACGTTGTCTCCTAACCTTGCCCTCTCCGACAATGCTCTGCTTGACAAATGAGACTATCAAAATGGTAAATTTTTTGACCTAAGGTACACTTCATTTTTTTTTTCTTTAAAAAGTTATTGTGAGTTATTTTACTGGGTTTATCATTAACTTATGCACCACTTTAATTACCGTACAGTAGATTGACTTCAATTTTTGATATTTTGTTATAAGAAAGTATCTTTTGATTGATATGATTTTTATCTTTGGATGTGTTTCATAAATGTATCCAATTTTTTGTAATTTAAAATGTGATTAGATATTTTTTAATTTGTATGAGAATTTGATATATTGAGATATACTTGAAAAAGAGTGGGTCCCAATATAGCTCGGTGTGATTAGCAGTTAAACGCTGAGACCCGACTCACAAGTCACAAGTTCCAATTTCTGAGAGTATCCGCTACAAAGTACAAAGTAGGTCGTTGCTTCCCGCCCAGATGCAACGCAATGTCTTCGACCTCTCAAACTATTACTGCTCCTTATTCAAACGTTGCTGTGAAACTCGTAACCAAATCCAATTGAAGAAACTCCATTGTCATATAATCAAATCCATAAACAACCCAGAAACATTTCTCTTCAATAATCTCATAAATAGTTACAGTAAGCTAGGCAACCTAAACTATGCGCGCTACGTGTTCGACGAAACTCCCCGACCAAATCCTTTCTCTTGGAACACAATTCTCTCCGCATATTCGAAATATGGGCGGCTCTCGGAAATGCAGCAACTCTTTGCTCTCATGCCAAATCCAGATGGGGTGTCTTGGAACTCACTTATTTCTGGTTATGCAAATCGGGGTTCATTTGTTATGGCGGTTCAGACTTATAATTTGATGTTGAGGAATGGATTTGTCAATCTGAATAGAATTACATTTTCAACGATGCTTCAATTGGCATCCAGTCAAGGGCATGTTGATTTGGGTCGGCAGATTCATGGGCAGATACTGAAATTTGGTTTTGAGGCATATATTTTTGTGGGCTGCCCTTTGGTGGACATGTATTCCAAATCAGGATTAGTGTATGATGCAAAGAAATTTTTTGATGAGATTCCAGAGAAGAATGTGGTTATGTATAATACAATGATTGATGGGCTTTTTCGGCGTGGGATGGCTGAAGATGCAGTGAGGTTGTTTAGTTGCATGAATGAGAAAGATCCAATTTCATGGACAACAATGATTACAGGGCTTAAAAATAATGGTTTGGAGACAGAAGCTATTGATTTTTTCAGAGAGATGAGGATGGAAGGTCTGGCTATGGATCAATTTACGTTCGGAAGTGTATTGACTGCTTGTGGGGGACTTATGGCCTTGGATGCAGGGAAGCAAATTCATGCATTTATAATTAGGACTGACCATAAGGATAATGTTTTCGTGGGTAGTGCCCTTGTTGATATGTACTGCAAATGTAGAAGCATAAGAAATGCAGAAGCAGTTTTCAAGAAAATGACAGACAAAAATGTTGTATCCTGGACTGCAATGCTGGTCGGTTATGGTCAAAATGGTTTTAGTGAGGAAGCTGTCAGCGTCTTTGGTGAAATGCAAAGGGAAGGAATTAAGCACGATGAATTTACTCTTGGAAGTGTTATTAGCTCCTGTGCGAACTTGGCAAGTTTGGAAGAGGGGTCTCAATTCCATGGCCAAGCTCTGGTTTCTGGACTAATTGCTTTTATGACAGTGTCCAATGCACTTGTTACATTGTATGGTAAATGTGGCAGCTTAGAAGATGGCAGTCGACTGTTCAATGAGATGATAATTAAAGATGAAGTTTCTTGGACTGCATTGATTTCAGTGCATGCCCAATTTGGTAAAGCCTACGAGACTATTGATTTGTTTGAGCGAATGCTGGCTCACGGCCTGAAGCCTGATGGGATTATATTCATTGGGGTTCTTTCAGCTTGTAGTAGAGCAGGATTGGTGGAGAAAGGGAAGCAGTACTTTGACTCCATGGTAAATGAACATGGGGTTGAACCAATTATTGATCACTACACTTGCATGATTGACCTTCTCGGCCGGGCTGGAAGGCTGGAAGAAGCCAAAAAATTTATAAATAAGATGCCTTTCCATCCTGATGCAATTGGTTGGGCCACCCTGCTCAGCTCATGCAGAAGTCGCGGTAACATGGAAATTGGGAAATGGGCAGCTTTGTCTCTCATGGAATTAGAACCCCAGAACCCTGCGAGCTATATCTTACTGTCGGGCATCTATGCTGCTAAAGGAGAGTGGGGTTACGTAGCCCAATTGAGGAGAACAATGAGGGATAAAAGAGTGAGAAAGGAACCTGGATGCAGTTGGATCAAATATAAGAGTCGAGTGCACATTTTCTCAGCAGATGATCACTCAAGTCCGTTTTCAGATCAGATATATGCTGAGCTTGAAAAACTTAATGACAAAATGATAAAGGAGGGCTATGTGCCAGACATGAGTTCCGTTCTTCACAACGTTGGAGAGTCCGAGAAAATAAACATGCTTAACCACCATAGCGAGAAGCTTGCAATCGGCTTTGGGTTGATATTTATTCCTCCTGGCCTTCCCATACGGGTGGTTAAAAATCTTAGAGTCTGCGTGGATTGCCACAATGCCACCAAGTATATTTCGAAGATCACTAAGAGAGAGATACTCGTAAGAGATGCTGTACGGTTTCATCTGTTTAAAGATGGAACATGTTCTTGTGGAGATTTCTGGTAATGAGATTCTCTTGGTGCGTAAAACTGCTGCAGGGGATGCTGTAACCCGATGTTCACCTCGTAGGTGCTAATGTGATGAGCACCAGGCCATAGATAAGCTATTAACGATTCTTTTGATACATTCTTCATGAGGCCAAACAAAGTATCATTTTGCTGTCAAGTTTTTGAGGAATCAACATTGTTGGAAAATGCCATCTCCATACAGAGAGGTTAATTCTGTGAATGAACTTCAGTAACAAGTTCAGACAAGTAAAATTTTATCTATGATTACTGAAGTTCATTCACAGAATTGTCAGTTTTAACTCGAAAGTTCATAAAACTAAGAAGTCGAAAGCATGGGAGATTAAGGTCATGCCAACATCCAACTGGAGCAGCTGTTTGCAATGAGCTAGCGAAGCCGAGATCCGAACATCGATTGCTGACTTACTCCGGAGGGACTTTTAGAAGGATGAGGATGGTAAGCAATTGAATCAGTCATTGACAGTTAACTCTTTATATTATCTTATACTCTTTGAAAGTGATTTTCCTTGCAATATGATTCAATTGCATAACCTAATTTATCTCACCATGCGCCCACCATGTAAGAAAGTCAATGCATTTCCGGGGGAAGCAACCTACAGAAGAGAATAAGCAGATTCGGATTGGCAGTGTTGTGTATATGGATTATGGGTCAACAAATGGAGCAAGTTGCCTTGCTTTAATTCCTACATCATACAAAGAGATAAACACGGCATTTGGTTTATAATAATACAAAGAGATTAACGGGACATTTGGTTTAATGAACCAATGAGTGTGAGCTTGGCTAAATTCCATCCTCTGAATACAAACCAAATGCCCCATAAGACTAAGAGAGAAACCAAGAATATTCAGAAGATATTCCAGGAGTCGCTGACAAAACGGCAGCTTTTGAACCGTTACAATGTAATGACTGACTGATGACAACCGAGAAAATGTATAGTATGATCAAACTGAAGTTTCAAGTCTTGGCTAAATACTGGAAAGCTAGTCTTCTAATCCACTTCCCCCCCAAAAGGTTATACACTATAATCAGCTTGAATCTTCGAAAATATACAATCTCAGATTTCTCTCTAACACAATACCTTGTGACACGGGCCAGCAATCCGAGTATAAATAATCGATGAAATCATGCCTACTCAAATGTAAATTGAAGAATTACGGAGTCCAAACAATGTTATTAACATCTATTCATGCGAGTAACTATATAACGCCCTTTCTCCAGATCATAAACTGTCTTCAATTGGGGTTTCCTCCACTTTGATACAGACCATGCTACAAACATCAAAACAACTAAAATAGCAATGAGAGAGAGCAGTGTGGGGGATTCCTCACTTGTAATGGTGGCAATCCAATCAGACTGCCCTACATCCAAGTCATTTGTGCTTTGCAGAATAAAAGCTCCCAATGCCCAATCAAGTGGGATGCTCCCCACCTGATTAGCAAAACCAACACTTTCATCATCCAAAGCAATTCCAAGGCTGTCATGAAGCATGGCAACAATATAAGCTGACGAGAAGCAATAGTGCACCAAATCTTCCTCATTCAGTGAACGGTGTTTCTTCTTCAATTTTGACCAATCCTCTTCACAGAATTGTTGTCCAGCCATCAATAAATCAGAAATACATGTACTTGAGCCTAACCCAAAAAAATTTGATGTAAAGAAGAAATTTTCAGTTGCCAAAAACTTTCCCCGAAGCTCGGGTATGAAAGTTGATCCTATGTGACAACGTTGATAGGAGCATTTTTCTTTATCTTTCTGTAACAACATTAGTGCAGCAGATCTACACTCTGTGAAATTACCACTAGATTGTAGTAGCAATGGCAAATTTTCTTTCCTTCCAGCCAAAGAATCTGGAGATAGTTTCCATGATTCCAAATTATTCGAGTACCCTTTTGGAGTACAAGGATCTAATGATATTCCTGCCCTCAAGGGTTCAGTAGCTGAATCAAAATCTCTCGCGACAAGTGATTTCCTTAAAGATTCAAACGCAACATTCTGGCCAAAATGAAGAAAGCTATGGCTATACACATTGTAATTGAAATTCCCAAACTGAACAGTGCGTAAGAACTCAGAGGGAATGGGTTCACTTGACACAAAGGTCACCTGCATAGAAGCCCCACCAAGTTCAATAATTCCAGTTGTTTGCAGAGGATCACCTCCAAGAGTGCCCATTGCATAGTTTGCAACCACCCAAGCATACAAACCCTCGTCAGAGCCGGTGATCACAGTTGCCCAATCGTCCCTGAACTTGAATCCAGAGGCCCTAAGCACCCGTCTACAAGACTCCAAAATCCCCTCTTGTACGAAACCCTTCAACAATCGCATCCCAGCCGTGGCCATCAGCCTTATCTCTGTCTCCGCCCACTGCTCCCTAGGAACCTTCCCCTTCCCAAACTCCACAATCTCTTCCAAAGCCGCTGCGGCCCCATCCGGATCCTCTGCATAAGCCGACAAACCCGGATTCACCTTCATGGTCCCCAAATCGAAGTCAAATATTGTCTTCCCTTTCTCCATTCGGTATCCGAACACGTGAATCCGGGTACCCGTGCTACCTCCGTCAATAATAATACCATACTTTTTGGAATGGCGAGAGCTTCCGGTAATAAAGAGACAGTAACAGGATACTAGAGCCAGGGCGGTGGCGATGAGGACAATAAATCGAAATTTGAAGGAGGGCTTGGGGTTTTTGGAGAAAAAGTTGGTGGATCGGGTCAGCTTGAGAGGATCCATGGCGTTGTTGGGAGATTCGTTTGGTTTGGAATTGACCCGATTACGGGCATGCAATCGTCGCATCAAAGGGAGGGAGTCGTGGAGGTAGAGGGAGAGGGCTAGCTTGACGATGGTTGCCCTCTCTCTCAAAACCCGCGTACGCGCACGTTCTCTGTTTTTATTACAATAATTGGATTACAGTTGCAAATCCAGAAATACTCCTCCTTTCAGGGCCCGGTGATTTTATTTTTTTTATTTTTTATTTCTCTTTAAGGGCTAAACCATATTTTATTCCCCCGAAATATGACCGATTTCTTGTTTATATCTTCAAAGGTTAATGGCTCCCTCAACCGCCTCTCTTTCACATTCAACCATGGGAGCAACCCAATTGAACCTCCTTGCCATTTGTAATCCATAGTGGAGACGACCTGACCCGTTTGAATGCTGAGAACATCACCTTTCCCATACTATCACGCCCAACTGCACCCACTCCACCCCATGAGTCCTCTAGAAGCCACGAGCCATCAACATTGATGATATAAAGGGCTAAACCAAGTAGTAGAAGCAATGAGAGTTTTTGCAAACCCAGCCCTGGAATGAAGCTTCTCATGATATTAGAAGTTCTTTTTATCATCCGTATACCCATTCCTATTTTAGTACCTCTCAAAATTATAAATTCAATTAACCTTTTATGATTATATTATATTATGAACTTGGTGTATTCTTGTTTTTTCTTTCAAATCGGTGACAATATTAAGTAAATATATTATTATGTTGTTTCGTTTCTTATAGCACGTTATAGTATGTTTTTGAACGATTACTATCTCTTACCCTCCCTCCATAGGTGATCAAATGATGGAAGGAGATGAAACCAAGAATCAAAAAGAGAAATTCCCTCACTCTTCTTCCCCAACAGTTAAAAATTGAACAACTTGGAACCTTTCAGCGTAAATAATGAAGCTCCTCGTCGTATTGAAGGTCCCAAATGCACTATAGGAGCGACAATTAGGTCAAAAGTAAAGAAATAGTGAAGAGAGAGTGATTTTTTTTCCAAATTTTATCTGATGACGTTAAAATGATGACAGGACCCAGTCAGTCAGGCTCATGCTGTAGCAAGTTTGTATCCTGAAATAGATGTGAACAAATATGAGCTTAAAGACCCGCCTAAGGTTGTCCTCAAGCGTAGACGCTCCAACGCTCAAGTCAATACGAATTTAGTTATTAGAAGTGCCCCGGTATGCAGAGCTCTTCTGTAAATTTGAACAACAAGTTGTGATTACCATTTTATAGGGGTCAACAGGTCCGAGTTTTACGGATAGTAAAACTCTTTGATCTATTGGTTGAGCATACTATTCAGAAGCTTAATCCTTTTAGGACTTCTTTTTCCTAGTTGGAGTTGGACTCCTGCAAGTTCAGTATCCTACTGGGGGATGGAGACAGGTTAAGACCTAGGTGTCCTATCCCGGCCATGGAATAGCCATACTCTTCTGGCATGGGTAACCCTGGCCGGAAACAACATGATCAATCCCACGCTCCGATCTCTGACCTTCGAGCCGGTGAGGTCTCCACACATGCTGGGCTTGGAGGGATAACTCCAAACGCAGGACATCTTAGGTCGGGCCGGCATGATCTCTTCGAGTCGCCGGGCCGATGCCCTCATACAAGCCATGTCAGTAGTGACACGTGTCATTCCCCAATTCGCATGGTCATTTTAGGTATATCATCATCAATGGGGACATTTTTTGATTTAAAATATTAATTTTTTGACATGTCATCAATTTCACGTGGACAGTTCCTGATAGATTAGATTAGAAGTCACATCAGCAATTTCATCGAAGGCAACGCCAAAATAATGTCTCAATAAACAAATGGATTGTCAATTGAAAAATCGAATACAAAAAACAATAATTTTTAAACTTGACGGATATAAAAAAAAAATCAGTAATACTTTGAAAGCATAAAGTATGATTTAACCAAAATTCAATGTAAAGGAGAGAACTTTTACTTAGGCCGGAAATTTGTCCATGGCTTGTATACACGCAAGCAACATCGATGAAACCTAACAGCCCACTAGCCCAGCCCATAAAACGGCAAGTCATCGTCGTCTCGTTTTGTGGTTTTTTTTATTATCGCAAGTCCAGGGCACTTCTTCTTTCTCCATCCCGACTGCGACGCATAAATCTTTCCTCTGTCTTCAGCTTTTCCTCGAGTTTTTTCCATCTTTGCGAGGTACGCTGGAATTTCGACTATAGTTTCGCTTAGTTGTTAGTGGACTGCAACTGTTCCTCTGGAGAAGAAAACAAGGCCCTCGATGATAGCAAACAACCAATCAGAAACTGTAAACTCAATTCCATGCTTAATAAATGGAAGCGACTCAATTTTCCTGGAATTTCCCCCCTTTTCGCTTCTTTATCTTCCTCCATCATCTCCAAATCTTATGTCTCTGTTGCGGCAAGGCTAGAGTATGAACCTACTACCTGCCCGACTACAGCTTTTGAACCGAATCGTAGAGACCCGGTCAATGAAATCCTGTTGGGTTTTAGGAGCTTGGGGTATAGAAGATTTATTGGCGGACATTATTTTCGAAGCATCATCCCGATGTTGAATCAGGCTCAAGTCGACCGGATTATCGATTCTTTAAGAGTTGAGGATACGGTGTCTGCAGTGGCTTTTTTCCATTTGTTGAAGGATGAGTTTGGGTTTCGGCATTCGAGGGCTTCGCGATTTCTTTTATCGCATGTTTTTGTGAAAGAGAGGCGGTTGAGGGAGCTGCATTTGATTTTGAAGCAACTGCTGCAAGATGAAGGTATATTTATTAGCTTTTCGAAAAAATGCTTGAACAAGTTAAAAACTATCTTCAAATCTAGTTTGGTTCAGTCGTCTTTGGTCTTAAATAGTTGAAATGCAGTAACTGATTGAAATTGTGCTTGCATGATGTGTCTTTTTTATCTGTTCCGGGTGAAGATGGCGAAAATATGCATGACCAATCATATTAGTTGCAATAGTTTAGATTTGATATTTTTCCATTGAAGATGCGAATGTTACTGATTCATTGTTTATAGTTTTTCTGTGATTTCTGGTAGGTTCTGGCTCAGCCCCTTCACTGTGTGAATTTCTATTGGATACTTTCAGGGACTGGGATTCAAATGGTGTGGTGTTGGATATGTTGGCCTTTGCTTATTCAAAATCCGAAATGGTTTATGATGCCCTATTTGTTCTTGCAAAGATGAAAGATTTGAATTTGCAATCTTCGATCCAAAGCTATAACAGTTTGTTGTACAACTTGAGGCACACTGATTTAATGTGGGATGTGTATAACGAAATAAAAGTTAGTGGGATTCTCCAAAGTGAGCATACTGGTTCAATACTTATAAATGGGTTGTGTTGTCAATCCCGGGTACAAGATGCACTTTCCTTCCTGCGAAATACTGAAGGGAAGATTTTAGGGCCTTCTGTTGTTTCCTTCAATACCGTTATGTCGAAGTACTGTAAATTGGGTTTTGCAGACACTGCAAAATCAATTTTTTGTATGATGATTAAATATGGATTACATCCTGATGTATATAGTTACAATATTCTTATTCATGGACTATGCGTTGCTGGTTCCTTGGACGAAGCGTTAGAGTTCAAAGATGACATGGAGAAGCATGGGATAGGTCCTGATATTGTAACTTACAACATCCTTGCCAAGGGGTTTCATCTACTTGGTTTGATGAGCGGGGCTTGGAAGTTTATACATAATATGTTACTTAAAAGTTTGAACCCTAATCTTGTTACATATACAATATTGATATGTGGACATTGCCAGACAGGCAATATTGAGGAGGGATTGAAGCTGGGCAGGGAGATGCTGTCACGGGGATTTCAGCTGAACATAATCTCATACAGTGTCTTGATCAACTGCTGGTGTAAAAGTGGACGGGTTGATAAAGGGTTGGAGTTACTTCGTGAAATGGAAGCTAATGGCTTGAAGGCAGATGTTATAACATATTCGATTCTCATTCATGGACTCTGTAAACAAGGAGAAGTGCAAAGGGCTATGCAATTGTATAATGAAATGTGCTCAAAAAGAATAACTCCTAACTCATTTTCTCACGGTGCTTTTCTGTTGGGTCTTCGTGAGAAAGGGATGATATCTGATGCAAGAATGTACCTTGATGATGTGACAATGAACGGCTTGGCTCAGGATATTGTGTTGTATAATATTATGATTGACAGTTACGTAAAAGTTGATGATATTGAGGAGGCTGTACGGTTATACGAACAAATAATTCAAAATGGGATCACACCTACTGTAGTCACTTTCAATTCTCTTATAAATGGGTTCTGCAGAACTGGAAAGGTAGCTGAGGCTAGAAGCTGGATGGATACCATCAAGAGGTATGGATTGGAACCAAATGCAGTAACCTACACAACTCTTATGAATGCATACAGTGAAGAAGGAAACATGCACACCGTGCTTGCATTGCTTCAGGAGATGGAAGAAAAAGTAATCAGACCCACCCGTGTCACTTACACTGTAGTAATTAAAGGACTTTGCAAACAAGGTAAGTTGCATGAAGCTGTCCAATTGCTGCAGGATATGCATGGTAAAGGGATAACCCCAGACCAAATAACATATAATACCATCATCCAGTGCTTCTGCAAGGCACAAGACATGAGAAAAGCTTTTGAATTAGTTGATGAGATGTTACTGCACAAGCTTGAGCCTACACATGCTACGTATAATGTTCTCATCGATGGACTTTGTGTAATTGGTGACTTAGAGGGAGCTGATGGGCTGCTAATTTCTCTTCAGGAACGAAATATCAATTTAACAAAATTTGCTCACACCACTATAATCAAAGCACATTGTGTGAAGGGAGATGCAAGTAGAGCGGGTGTGTTATTTCGAGAAATGGTGGAAAAGGGATTTGAAATATCAAGAAGAGATTATAGTGCTGTTATAAATAGATTGTGTAAAAGGGGTTTGATAACGGAAACAAAAAAATTTATTTCCATGATGTTATGTGATGGCATTTCTCCTGATCAAGAAATTGGTGAAGTGCTGCTTAATGCTTTCCATCAAGGTGGTGATACCAATTCAGTTCTTGAACTAGGTCAGATGATCAAATTTGGCTTACTTGGCGATTAACATGGAACGAAGTGACTCTCACGCCTCTCATATAATAGTTTCTCGTTGGTTGCTAGTGAAATGAAGTAATGAGATATAACATTACAATTTCACACTTAGACCGCCAAAGTTGTTGAAATTGTTCTTATGAACGAATCCAACAGTTTGACATTCACTTTATATCCTTCTGGGTCAAGCACATCGATCAATGGGGATTGAATTCCTGTAGCAATTGGATACTAAGGAAGCCAAATGCGTGCACCTTTTCTGTGATGTCAGGAAAGCACCAGGATGATATAAAAGTGGATAGCACGTTACAATGAGTGATACTTTGGACCGGCAGATCTTCCTGCAAAAAAGATGAGAAAAGGGTTCAGGAAGTAGATCTGTAGACTGCTTCAAAAGTGTAGGAGCAGGGCATGCTGTTTCTTACATTCTTAATGTTTGGACATATGCTGCTGCCTGGGGGAGTGCAGAATAGACAAGCTGAAGATTGGAAATTAAATTATTTGGAGCCTGGGAAGCTCTAAGTTAAGTTGAAATGAAAAGGCTGGCTAGGTTAAATGCGGAAGGTGTTCGATTATTTAGGTACATTAATGTTCTCTCTTGATAAGCTCTGGAAGTTGCATCACTTTTTTGTGTGTGTGTGTGTGTGTTTATAAGCTCGGGAAGTTACGTGTTAGTGTGTGTATATATTTGTATGTGTGTGTATGGATTACTTTTCCTTCTTGGTCTTTTTAGCATTTCTTATATTACTAGAGAGATAAACCTAGTGATTAAAATGAACACCATAGTTGAAGTGTGACTTCTAGTTAATATTAGAAAGCATGCAATACTTTTTTAACCTACGCTCTACCTTAGGACCTCTGTGTTAGTAAAACAAACAATAATTTTTCAAGGCAATCGATTTGTTAGCTTCTTCTTTTTGGAAATATTCACTTCTGCAATTAAAAAGAGGAGGAAAACTGTTTTTCGCTGTTTTAAATTAACTTAGTTTGTAATTTCTTTTTTTTCTGTTGTATGCTTGTCCGATATATTTTGCAGAATTATAATCTTCTGGCTATTAAATTGTCAGGATAGGATAGACTGTGAGATTCACGCAGAATGGGTTGATGCTGTGCTGGTAAATGATGAAAACCAAAGAGTGAAATATTCGTCTCGGCTGATTAATCAGCTCTTATTTACTATACAGCAATGCAGACTTTGCCATGCCTGCCTCTCGTGCTCACTGCATGGTGGAAGATCCCATTCCACTGGTAAGAAATAGACAATGAAATACTTTTATGCTTTCATTATTTTTGTTTTCATACGTGTAAAATTTCGGAGATCTAATTTTGAAATCTTTTTCTTCCGAAACAGGATTGGGCTGTCAAGCAAAATTGTTGTGTTGTGCTGTGCTTGCAGACAATGGAATCGGGCTTCTCAAGGTATTAACAATTCTTGTGCAGACAGAATGCTTTGTTTAGATGTCTTTAGGCCTAAGGAATGATTTCATGACTCTTATTGAAGACAGATGCTGAGTATGGGGCCTTCTGCACTTCGGATGAGTATCTTCAACCATGACTCTATAGAGTGCTATTCAGAGCTTTGAGTAATACTATACACTGTGAATAAAGCATGGCCATGATTTAAAAAAAAAAACAAACAAACAAACAAAACAACTCCTCTTTCATCGGAATTAAATATTCAGGAACAAAAAGAGAGGAAGGGACTCTTCTTCTGATGAATACTACTACAGTCAGGTACTCTTGTTTCCAAGAGAACGCTAAATGCATTATCATTTCAATATTATGCTTCAAAGTGCTGGCATAATTCAACTTCTTCATTTCTTTTGAGGTAAGCTAGATTATGATTTTGGATTTTTTTGTTGTGAAGAACTCCTCACAAGTTGTGTAAGCAGAGCAAAGTTCAAGATGAGCCGGTGCACGGTTCTTATGAAGTGTTTAGTTTTACAATTGGTGTTGGTTAAGCAGAGTAACCTAAGCATGATTCTTTCATTTTTTTTTTTAACTACTACCCGTAATTCTCAATTTTACTCGAACCCAAAATTCAAAACATATATAGCAAGTTATCCAGAGATTTAGTTGTACAACTCAAAAACACTACTGATGTACCCTGTACCTACTTATAAGATTGCGTTTCGAGGAACGAAGAAGGTTATATATACACTTCTCAGGTGCAGCTCCAGTAAGCATTGAATTCTTTTTGTAGCTGAGAAATCTCTCTCCCAATTGACAAACTGTCAATTATAGGTTGCACATAGACTGGGGGAATGATATGGATGATATTTCTTTGTCTAGTTCTGGCGATGGGTGTGCCTCAACCCCTAACCTTCATGTGTTAAGAGTACAAGTTAAGAATTAACATGGACCCATCACTCCTGCAATGAGACAAACATTACAACTAAATCTTTTAATTCTTTTTAGTGTGAGAGGGCTTCTTTCTGGCAAACGTGATGGTTTTATGCTAGAATTAGCTGCTGATTAATTGTTTCATCTACCACACCTGCTAAACCAAAATTAATGATGAGAGAGTTTTCGACCATTGGGTCCGTTTGATGTACTTGTTTGCCATGCATTTTTCTATTTTCATTTTTCAAAAAACTGAAAACAACCCCGTGAAAAAACTCAAGAAATAAGAAATTACTTAGAAACAGTACCCTACGTTTGATTGGGGAGAATAAAGGGTGAGGCAAGGAAATGAGCTTTGTCAAAACTCATTTCCTTATATGATTTGTATAAAACATGGGTCATGATCATGAGCTCATGATCCCTATTCTCCACAAGGGGAGAATAACTTTTTTAGAAAATGAAAATTTTATCCTTTAATTAAAATCATATAAAATTATCAATTTATTAAAAAAAGGTAATATAATATTTTTTATATTTATTATAGTCAATTCAAACCGAAACTCATGTTCATTATCACATTAATCAAACATATAAAATTTTATCTTTAAACTCATTCACCCTTCTCTATTCTCCCTCTCTTAATAAGCTCATACTCAGCTCATTTTAAACTCATTCCCTCCTTCAACCAAACGTGGGGTAAGAGTTTTTTAGAAAAATAGAAAATAGAGGAAACATAGAAAACATAAAATGAATCAAACCATAACCCTAGTCCATTCTAAACTTATTAGCTTTGAACAAGTCTGCACCTTTTTTCTACATATAAAGGATAGCACCTTTAGGTGATCAAATGTAATCCGTGAGCAATAATAGTGAGTGAATGCTTTAACAAAGTGTGGACTAAAACCTATTTCTATAGCTAAAATGACAACATAGTAGTATGTTAATCAAAATTTTAGTTACATTAATTCACTAATTAGAGCTAGAATTAACATGAAATCGCCACGAGAAGCTATATTAGTCGGCACACAATTGATCATAATAGAACCTAATTAAGTTGTTATCCGATCCCTATAATCCATTAAGAGCAAGTATCACATCCAGAAATCCCTAAGCATCTGTCACAACAAGATTGTGAATCGGTCGATAGGATTTAAAATACTCAAATTGGTCTTGCTTAAAAATCAAGTGGGATATTACAATCTTTAGTGAAATTCACATTTCACCAACTTAGGTATGGCAATGGCACCACCCTTAATTTACATTCAACTCCACATTTATAAATCCCAAACCTTTTACAGGCCATCATACCCAACTGTCTATCTACCCAATTTAAGAGCCAGAACCTTTTTCTTAGTCTTCTCCAGAATGATGTATAGAGCAAAAGTAAGAAAACAAGTTCTGGAGAAGAACCAAAGTTATAACGATAAAGAAAAAGAAAAGTCCAGCCAGAGCTTATTGTCCAGACATCTCAAGAAAATTTACCCAATTGGGCTCCATAAAAGCTGTTCATCATCTTTATCTTTATCATCCATATCATTATCGCTGTCACAGAACTCGAACGATTCTTCTTTTACAGATTCTACTTCTGCACTGGATCAGAAGATATCGTTAGCGCTTCGCCTGATTGCACCACCTGAAAGAAGGGAAGTCTCCGTGGCTAAAAGTTTCCAACAGCAACAGCAGCAGCAGCAGCAACTCTTTGGTCAGGATTCTAGTAATGATGAGTTGAGGAGGTGCAACTGGATTACAAAGAACAGTGGTAAGGCATTTAGGAGGAATTGTGTTTAACGATTTACATCGACATTAACCCATGAATTTCAATGCAGATAAAGTGTATGTATCATTTCATGATGAACATTGGGGAGTTCCAGTTTATGATGACAAGTAAGTCCTCACAGTCACTAACTCGCCATGCTTATAAGTATCGAGTAAATTGATTGTGACAGCTTTTCTTACGGGGTGATTGATGTCTGAAACAGTCAATTGTTCGAGCTGCTTGCGCTGTGCGGTATGTTGATGGATTACAATTGGACTGAAATTCTAAAAAGGAGAGAACTTTTCAGGTAATTCTCTCCACATAATCTTTAAATGACTTTACATATATCCTGTATTGTATGATTAAATACCCAAAATCATTATAATGATCTCAGAGAAACTTTCGCTGGATTCGATCCTGAAGTGGTGGCCAAAATGGGAGAGAATGAGATCACAGATGTAGCCTCAAATAAGGCAATCATGTTGGCTGAGAGCAGAGTTAGGTGCATAGTAGACAATGCCAAATGCATAGTAAAGGTAATTAGTTAATTTCTTCGAAAACAAGTTTGGTCACTCATGATATCGATACATAAATTTTGATTGCCTGAATGCAGGTCATGAGGGAATTCGGATCTTTCAGTAGCTATATGTGGGGTTTTGTGAATTACAAGCCAACTCTTAACAGATACAAGTACCCAAGAAATGTTCCTCTGAGAACTCCAAAGGCAGAGGCCATAAGCAGAGACTTGCTTAAACGAGGATTCCGGTTTGTCGGACCGGTGATTGTGTATTCATTCATGCAAGCTGCAGGATTGACTATCGATCATCTGGTTGATTGTTTTAGGTACAGTGAATGTGTAAGCCTTGCAGAAAGACCATGGAGGCATATCTAACATTAATCTCTACAGAATGGTGTTTTTATTCAGCAGGTAGGCACCTTCCTTGATGCTGGGTGACTCCCAACAGTGTTTTGGGTACTTAGGAGGATCCTCTGCCATTGATTGTAGCTGAATTGAATATAGTATATGTCCTATGAAGAGCATTATTTATAAAAATTCACAAATACATATCTGGGTCCACTTAAAAGGAGGATCTCAACAAAACAAATTGGAATTTCTAAATTTATTAATGATGAGAATGAGAATGCATAAGTTGGGTTTAAGGTTCGAAAGAATGGTCTCTAGAACTATTATTCAACCCAGTTTGAGTATTCCCTCTCTCTCTTTACTTCTCCAGAAAGATAATATTTCCTTGAACTGCAAAAGTAAACATATGAACAGTAATTACACAATACACTCAAGTCCAACAACATGACTAATATATCATGTTCTTCCATACCGTTTTAGTTTCGTCAATTTTGGCAGATTTTGGAGCCACAACTTGCCATGAACTCTTCTCAACTGTGCACGATGATCTTTCCTTTACATCATCGCACTCTTCCTCCCTCCTTTTGTCTTCTTTTACAAGAAGAACCCATGGATCCAAATCAACAATCTTCTCCTTGTTCCTGCTGGCATTACAAGACTTACTTTTCGTCCTGTGAATCAACTTCATTTCTTGAAATTTAGAGGTGAATATGTGCAGAATCTTGAATAGTAAATAAACCCATAGAAAGGCACATAAGAACGGCGAGACTAGAAGGAAAAAAAATGGAAAAAAAATTAAGGCCAAGAGAACAAGTAGGAGGAGAAAAGGCAGGACAAGAAACAGAGCAACAAGGAGACAAGGCATGTTTTGGAGACGAAGAAAACCGTTTCTCCCTGATACCGATTCAAAGAGGGGTTAACTAGTCGAGTATTGATCAAAGTTGGAAGGTAATGAAGCGGCATGAGTGGAAAATTCTTACCCTTTTATTAGCACGTGCGGATGAGATTCACTTCTGGTGGAGAGAATTTCTCTTGTAGTTGTCAATGTAGTTACTAAAGATGTAGCTTTTGTGGGCCAGTCTTTTACAAAAGAGGCCCAGATTAAATTTCTGACCAGGCTTGGGTTTTAGATATTTAAAGTATATTTAAATTTAAAACAATTATGGCAGCAGGAGTTGCGACTTGCGAGCATGTGAAGTGTGAACACCGTCTGTCACACTCACAAGTAGAAACCAAACCCCTCTCACGTGAATCTCACGGTCCAATCTGGCCCACGAATAACAGTCAACACCACATATCACACGCATTCGTACTCAAAGCCTCAAGTCTTGACACGTTTTTTTTTTTAATGTTATGTGGAAAAACCTATTATCTGTCCAGAGAAATATAAATATCACAGTGAGTAGCTGTAACGAACATCAAATGGAAAAACATTGAACTAAAATAAGTTTATCTGTACAAAGGAGAATAAGTGTCCTGCCTGCTCTACCCTAATCCTCCAAGAAACAGGCACCAGAACCTGCCGATGTTCAACTCAACACCATCAAAGCATATAACGTGATAATCTATCATAAATTTGCCAAGAAATCAATGTTGCACCTCTTCGCAGGAAGGATTTGAAGTAGAACAAACTCTGGTTGCTTCCTTTCGACAGTTTTAGCTTTTTGCTCCAATTTTCGTGGTTCCTTCATTCTTTGTAAAAGCAAGTTCCTTGTTCACTCCACAATTATGTATAGCATGAATCATCATTCTAACCAGCAGCAGTCGGCAATTTCTTTAAATGCTTTTCATCTTCAACGTCCTGCAAATGGGGCAATGAGATTTCAACGAAAAACAAATACAGCAAACAGCCATTTTAGTTAAAATGCCAAAGAATATATATGTGCTGTTTATTTTATTGAGACAAAACCTCAATGAACTGAAAGCGAAGCAAAGGATGGATGGTTGGTTTATGGCTATATCAGATAATAACATGAGATGAGGAATAATTTCTTGCTCACCGAACTTTCAATCTTGTCAAAATCATCGTCAAAGCTTCCATCACAATCCCTGTCATCTGAAGGACAATCACAAAAGAATGAGTATGCCAAATTAGTACAAAATGCTACCAGGACAACATACACGGCACATCAAGAAGCTTCAGCAATGGTGGGCATTGGTCACAACCAAATAACAAGTCCAACAAAGATACCTGGACCCCCATCACTATCTTCAAGATCACCCAAGAGAAAAGTATCCAAATCCTGATCAGCTGACACATTAGTTTTATTTTTTGGATTCTTTTCCCTCGCTTCTGACTCTCCAGCTGATGAAGCATTTTTCACTTTTTCATCTTGCATTTGCTCTTCAGCTTTACGCTTAAACTCCTCCATGTACTCCTTCTCATACCTGAGCACAACCATAGCAGAGGTGGTGAAATATGAGCCTACATTACTCACAAGCTTGAGTCTATGACAGTCTCCTCACCCTTTTTTTTGTGAATTTAAATTCCCCCTACCCCTTCTAACGGTGTCCTTTCACCAGGTCTTCAACCTCAACATTACCTTTTGTCTGTGAATTAAGTCCCCCCAACCCTTCTTTATTTGGTATCGATGTCCTTTTACGCTCTTATCAGGTTCTTAGACATGACATGCATTGGATAACTGTATCCATCATCATGACTGTAGACACTTGTTTTAAATGTGATGTATATCTTGCATCTTGCTTACATTCAAGCAACGAGGAACTTCAAAAAAAAGTAAAACATACATGGAAAATTATTTGATCATATGAATACCAACAAAATCAAGAAATACTTACTGAGCCACATGAGTGCTCACAAGTGTAAAATATATCCTCCAAAATTTCCTTTCTTTCATAGTACGGGGGCATAATTCATATCTTAGCCTTGAAATTTCCTGCAGCAGCATAATTATAACAATTATAAATGATTTTCCATTTTAAATAGTGTAAAGATAAAGAAACATAATATGGATCAAAGATACACAATAATGAAAAAATTATAGACAGATCGATTTTTCTTTCGGTCACAATGCTTCAGCATCAGCTTAACCTCTGTTCAAATGTTTTCAAGTGTTTATCTTACTTTAACATACATGTGATAATGCAGCATTTGCCATTCACATAATTTATGGACAAAATTTAAGTAGGGTCTAATTCATACGGTTTAATTTGTTATTGTAACCTAATGATAGGCACTTCGCATAAGTAGAAATCTATAAGAATGCCAGATAAGAAAATACGAACAACTGTTAACTATTCATAAAATCAGAATCAGTGGACAGCAAAATATTCATCAAAAGCACAAGCAGCAACACAAAAAAAATAATACAAAAAATAAAGAAAAACTAAAAAAACTAGGTTTTATAAAACTCATGACTGATGATAAATCTAGGATTAGATTATAAATTCCGAGAAGCAGTCAGATCAACAATGAATTGGATTAAAAACCAAAATTCCGGAAAAGATATAACCTTGACAATAGTGAGAACCATAGTAGCGTGTCTTTCTTGCCATTCAGTTAGATCCGTACGCACATTGGATGCCATGGTCGGCACATCAGACGTTTCCGATTCATCTACACGTTTACAAACAAACAATAGTCATCAAAATCCACCGACAGAAAAAATAAAAGACGTCGGCTGCATTCTCTAACCTTGAATAGGAAATTGCTGGAATGTACTAGACGTGAATCCCTTAACAAAATCTCTCAAATCATCAGTGAGGCCGAACGTCCGGAGCTCAGAGTCCGAGATATCTGGGACGGAGGAGGAGGAGGAAGCGCCGGTAGCAATGGAGAGAGAAGAGAGCTGCGGAGGAATGATGTCAGAGAAAGACTTGATTTGCTGGATCTGATCGGCTTGCTTGAGCGCAGCATTCTTGATCTGGTCAGCTTTCTTCGACGCCTCGACAGCGAGTTCCTTGGATTTCTTCGCAGTCTCAGCAACTAGATCAGCTATTTTGCCCGATGAGGAGGTTAGAGTTTGTGATTTCTTTGCGGCTTCTTCTGCAAAGGCCTTCGCTCGCTTCCAAAAGTCTTCCATTGCTGGGATTCGTCTTCTTCCCTTGCTTCCGTACTCGAGCTGTGGTACTTCTTTCTATTTACAGTTTTACACCGTTTGCTTTGATTTCGATAATAACAACATCGTTGCATTGTATACGGCGGAGACTCGAATTAACTTTTTCTAACCGCGGGGCCCATAGAGACCAGAAATAATAATGATTGGCAATGGGGCCACATTGACTGGCCCGCCCAAAAACTACTGTTAAAGATTAAAGTGTTAAAGCCACCTTTCGGTTCAGAATGGGCCAAAAAGGCCTCAAGAGATTCAAGCCCAGCTGATATTTATATCAAAACTAACTTTTGGCCCAAGTTCTGTCAACGGGCTGAATATAGGTTGGGAGGCCCAAGTTCCCAATGATCATATTTTCTAGGAAAATTAGCAATAAGTCTCTTAAACTAAAATTTTATTCCAACAGATTCATCTAATTTTTTTAATACCAAAAGGTTCTTAAAAACTAAAAACATAATAATCATGTTTAAACTAAATCACTCTAACTCCGATTTTATGAGCTAAAATAAATTAAAAGTTAGTGTTCCATTATTTTAGTGGAATAAGCAAATATATTCTCCTAATTTCGACCGTATTCTTCGATTTTTATTGACTGGTCACTGAAGGAGATTTGTAGTATGTTACATTTTTTTGATCCTGCTGTTTTTCTTTTTTCTTTCAATTCTCAATTGGTTGATCCAAGGTGAATTTATTTGTCGATCTTTATTTAATTATTTTACGATAATGAGTTATCAAAATTTTAATTTGTAATACCATCGCGAGTTGTTTCGTTAATTTATTTGATGAATTCTCTCTTTTTTCTTTTTTTTCCTCCTCATGTGTTTGCATCGATTTTGAGTTTTTGTTATGGTTAGTATATATTAAACTTTATCTGTATTAAATTTATCTGAACGAATAAATTCGATTTATGAAAAAAAAATATTCATTAAAAATAGTAATTAAAATTTTTGATACGTTAATAAAATGTACTCTACAATGAAAGTACATTTAACCTGGAAATGGCAATAACTTTGAAGAACGAAAATTGGATATAATAATTAAACTGAGATTCAAAATAATAAGCTAATCTTACATCTCCAGATTCTCAACCAGCATGTACAAGAACAAACTCAAAGCATACTTGCATACTACTAAAACCCAGTGGTATAAATTTTGATGAAATCTAGTATATATATATATATATATATATTTCCTTTTGAACCTATGGATAATGTAGAAGAAGTTAGAATTTACAGCAAAGAAGACCTTGCCTCCAACCTCCATGCTTCCGTAAATGTCTTCGGTCAGCTTTGGCCATTCTAACTGGACTGCTGTTCCATTCTGACTGCAATCTGTTCACACATAACAGTCAGGATAAAAATTTAGTTATCACTTCATGATTAAAGAAGACGGACGACATTAGTAGAATGAGAAATAAATAGTCTTTCAACAGTAATTTACGTGGGGAAGGCAAATGAACGAGTGCTTGTTGTGCTGCTATCTGATCTGAGAGAGAGGCTTCCAGAATATGCTATAGGTCCAGAGTAAGTAATCACTCCAGACAAAGGACCGGTACCAGAAAAGCTCGTCTCACCAAAGCTATCTTGAGCTTGGCTAGAAACTAACCGACTCTTCGCATCATCAATGCTGGACAAATTTAGAGTCCGAAAAGGCTCAGAGTCACTCTTTCGATGGCACTCCTCTTCATTGCTCGCTGTGGGTGCAGAAGAATCAAAATCAAAAGTGGTACTTGCCGTCTCCATCTTACTGTTGTAAGATACATCATTGGCGGCAACACAGCCATTGGTTGGATCTTCGGAGTCGGACACTCGAGCAGGGCTTCCCATTTTTTCTTCTTTGCCACTATTTTCAGATATCTCAACTGCAGAAACTAGGGAGGAGGTTACCAAGTTGACCATTTCACTGTCATTATTCGATTCTTCAGACGAAGAAACCATGATTGGGCTGGCATCATTTGCCTTTTCAGTTGAGATCTGCATATTGAAAATGTCAATCATGATGATGTTCCAATATCTCAACCTTTTCGCCTCAATATCATTCATGTATACAGCACTCATAATAAGAAGCTTACATGTTGCTCTAGATGACTACTGAAGTTACAGGCTATTTGAATGAGTCACAGACGAGGGAAAAAGATTCACAAATGACGATCTCGTTAATGACAATAAGATGTCCCTATTAATTGATTTTATTTTCTAGGAAACGAGAATGTAAACCACCACGGGAACACATACTGCCTCTTATATGCCATCATGCTTCACTAGTTATGCCTTCAAATTAAATTTCATTTACAACCACTAACCAATAAGCAAGAGAAACATTTTATCTTGCAACATTTGAATTCAACCTACCATTATAGGAATTTATGTAGATTAGGGATTAAGATCACCCGAAAGATGTGTACCTGAATAGAATGTCGGATGACTTCACTTGTGTTAGTAATGATAGACTTGAGGTTACACTCCTCCGCTCTGGAATCTATCCTTGAAAACAAGTCTTCAAGTGAAAATATCTCTTTGGATACTTCATCTGCACTATTTTCATGCGCACCACTTTTTACTCCCACCTTCAACATCAAATCCTTGCTATCACACTGATTGGCAAAATCATTGTTGGAATCCTTATCTGCTTCAGATTTCAACGCAAAGGGAATATATGTGTCAGGATTCAACTTTTCTTCAATCGTTCCGATGCTTGGATTCTTCTCGGGAAGTATGAATGAGCAAGTGTTCTTGTCATTGACAACATCTTCAAACACAATTTTTTCCTTCAAAGGCACACCCTCATCGACACAAATATCCTTGACATCATGGTAAGAGTTCTCTCTGTAGCAAACCAGCAGATCATAATCAGTAACACCTTTCTCCATAAATAACGCTGTGTCCTCAAATGATTTGCTTTTCCCACAAGAATGAGTTTCAGGTGCCAAGATATCTTTAGCATCATTTTCCACCCTTTCAGTGGAATCCACAGCTCTCATACAACAATGAAGTTCTGATGCAGTCCAACCATTATCATTCATCATGTGTGGTGATTGATCTGTTTCTGCCTCATTGGCCTTAAAACCAAGAAGAACTCCATTCTGATTTTCCTTCATTACATCATTACCTGTCTTCAACTGTGTGACGTTCAAAGCATCCTTATCATAAATAAAAGGTTTAGAATCTGGCTTATGGTCAATGGTTCCATGGGAAAATACTTCTTCACTATCTGCAAGAAAGTAGTAAATGTTGGGTGAAACCAGAAATATGACAACAGAGACCATTGAGAATCTCTGTGGGCGCTGTTACGCATTAGACCTTCCTGGATCACAAATTTGACAACTAACATGAATAAAAAATCCATCGCTATTTTAATTTCATGAACAGTGCTGCAGGAACCTTAATTGCAATAATCACAATTTCTAAATTACAGAATCAGAGAAGATCGATCCTCGAAAATATAGACGCCACCAAAGCGTCCAGAGAACTTTATTATTTACAAATAGAAGTTACAGCATTAAATAGAAGAACTAGGTTTGTTGTTAAGTTTATGAAAGAGATTATGAACAGTAGGCAGAAAGCAGAGAAAACTTCAGTGAAAGAAACAATGAGAGAGAGAGGGAGTACAAGGAAGATTTCTATTACCGAATTTCATGTTTCGTTGGTATTGCGAAATATCAGAGACTTATCGAAGCTATTATGAGCAATATCTTCATGCACGTACTCAGGAATAAACAATCAATCCTGGCAATGGAAAAGCAGTCACTTAGAAGGACACTAACAAATGCAATATAAGGACACGGCATGGCAAACTAAAAATTTAGTGTAAAGATGCTCACTTTTAATCAAGTTCACAGATAGAATAAGAAGATTACATTTCAAGGAACTAAAGCACAGAAAATATAATAAGACTTCTCTGAAAGCCGCTCCTATAGAAAGTCAGGTCACCTACAATGGAGCACCAATATGAGCAGCACAATTACTAATTATTAGCAATCACGGATTGGGAAACAAAAGTAGCTTTAATATATGCTCAAAACTTGTCGTCACGATTAACACAAACTAGATCTACTCCCACATAATATGCGGAGAGGGTTTCCTGTGACCTCTAAGTTAAGCCCCTGCAATTCTAATATTCAGATGCTCGCTTGTACCATAAGAACAAAAACTTAATAAATGAAGAAACAGTGAGAACTAGAAGCTCTGTCTGCTGCTGCTAAGGTTGACTCCTTTTTAACTGCTTTTCGAAGCATTCTATTTGGTATGTTGGCTGGTCAGTCCGTAACCAGAAAAAATGGTCCAATCCAGTGGTTTATTACCTATGTCCGTTCATACATCGGAAGCCTGAAATGGTTGCTCTTTCTTCACTCGTATCACTTGTTCAATTAGCTTGGCAAATTGCTTTCCTTTAACCTGAAAGGTGCCGTTAGCATATCAGATCAAGCTTTCTTCCGGGATGTAACACCCTAGCCCTCTCGTCTAATATCTAAAACTGATGAATCAAAGCCTCTCGTCTCACCAAGGTGTAAGCCCTCTTTCACCCAAACAATAGAACAACAAAAGTCAAATAAGAACCACTATCAAATGATCAACCTAATTAGCCAAACTAACAATTAAAAGGATCCATGTCAGTAACAAAGCCATTTTAATCACGAAACCCAACAAAGGATATACAGTATACCAGAAAGTACCGCTCTAACAGTAAAGAAATCAACAGAAAATTGTTATAGCAGCTTCTGCCATTAGCTCCGCGAAACGCAAAGCAAAAACAGTGTCGAAAATAACATAAATAATAGCAAGGGATGAATAGGGATCGGTCCAAAGATGAAAAGTCTCTGCTAATAAGTTAAAGCCTGCGGAATCTAAGGTGTGTCCTTCTGTAGACGCAAGAAGACAGAAATCTTTCAACATTTCCAAAAGCTTACAAAAACTTTCAACAAATAAATCTGAAAAAAGAACCCCACCCTTTGCCCTTTTGTTGCTCTGAAAAGATCTAATAGGTTACTAAAAAAATTAAAAATCTGAAACTAAACGGCCAGAAAACCAAGATGGTTTGAACCTCAAACAAAACGAACAATCAGTAAACTCCAAAATGAGGGTCCTGAAATCAGATCCAAACCGACAGAAACCCCCAAATAAACTGAATGAAACAAGCAATACTTGCAAAACAAATGAAGTACCTTCTAGATCAGCCGACACAGACCAGGCCCATCCACCTTCAAATTCCACAGACACCCTGTTTTCATTTCACAGCCATTTAGATTCCGCGAAAAAAAAATAGATACATAGAAAACATTTACCAAATACAAAAAAACAACAAAGAAAAGGAAACTAGCAGTGTAACTCGAGTTCTTAGGGGAACAAAAGGACCCAGAAAGGGAGACCAAAAACAGGAAAACAGTGAAAGTAGAAACATAGATGGTAGAACCTTCAGGTTGCGAAAAGGCAGGGGAAATAACGCACATACCCAGGAAGATAAGAAAATTTCCCCGTCCCACCCCATTAAATGATGGAAGATGAATTGGGAGGTCTCTCTTTGTCAAATTAAATACACCAGCTCAAAAGCTTAACACGGCTTGAATAATGGACAGGAACAGTGAATGAAGAAATGAAGAGAGAGAAATGAGAAATTAGAATGTGAGTTGTAATTATCAAAAAAAAAACTCTTATCAAATTAAAAAAAAAAAAGGTCAAGAAACGGCTCTTTCCCACAATAACATCACTTTCTCTTCTTTATTGGACCTATCAGTTTCCGCATTAAATACCCCCTCAACCTCCACCAACACAGACCCCTAACGTTTTGTCGTTGCCCTTACCTCTTCCTAATTTTCTTGCTTGCCAAACAGCGATATCATTTTCCCGGGAATTTTTTTTCGGCATCAATTATCCACTCCGCCGGGCTGTTTTTTCTCTCGTACTTACTCTTTGACTATAAGTTAATCCCAAACCACTGTCAGATATGTCGGCGATTCTGACGATACAATTCAAAAGTCAAATACTTGAGCCGATTTTTGTGCGCGAGCTGTGCTTTGATCCGGAAAGTTTGTTACGGTTGTTGATCATCTCGGCGAGGGAGATATACGGCAAAATGAGTCTGCTAAGTGATTGATTGTAATTTGTTCATGGAAAGACTAATCTCAAGGCAATCCATCGTCACATTTATGCAAAATATTATTGAACACCCATATAAAAATAAACGTAAAGATCCACTTGCAGAAATCAAATCTTTCCCAACAAAGAAAGCGATCACTCAATTGTCTGTGTATCTAAAAAAAGTTTAAAATTTTGTATAAATCTGCAAAATTTGGCAAACCCCATTTCAGATTTTAATGTTCACATAATGTCACAAATTAATCAAAAAAATCATAATTGTTACCTTTACAATTACGAAAATAGAGTGTTTACACTTGTCAGAGTGTCGGGACTTGATGCAGAGTAGATGAAAAATGTAGGTTTCGAGAGACAGATTGTGCAATTAAATTTGCCGGGAACATGAAATCATTATTACTACTTGTTTAATTTACTCATCACAATGAATATTTCATGTGAGTAGTTTGGTAAAAGTCATGGAATTTATCCAATTTCATCGGTTGGATAGTGATGCAGGTTGACGTGATAAAAGAAAGTTTTATTTGACCATGTTGATTCCATCACAGCACAAATATTATGAATAAATTTATTTAAATCTAATATGTTAATTCGACGCACCAATATCAAATTAAATACTTTAATTATTTATCAAACATGGTTGGAGAAACAACGGCTGCTCGATTTTTATTCAAACTCAAAAATTGTTGAGGGTTACAATATTAAATAATAAACCATAAATCACTCCGAAGGGTAACAATTATTTATAAATAAATAAATAAAACTACTACTAATAAAAAAACACTAATTGATTAATGAACAAAAAATTCGTAAAATACCAAATAAAAGATTTAAGATCGGCATCACATCCCTTTTGAATGTTGATTCAATATGATGATTGATGGCTATATAAATAGTAAATCATAAACTAAACCCTACATCACTCTCAATGGAAAACCATAAACCAAATTCTAAATCACTCTTAAAAGAAAACAAATACTTAAAAGTAAGAAAATAAATAAAATTACTTTTAATATATATAATTCACTAATTTTTTACCAAATAAAATATTTAAGAGAGATATTTTTATCCCCATCACATCGTAGCGATTAAATAACACTAGAGTTTGACTTGACCTATATGCTAATGTCACAAGGAGGCAAGGGTAAGGCTTATTTGCACGGGGACTGTGCCCCAAGTGTGTCAACTTGGTGACTATGTAATGATAAAACGAATGCTTACAGCTTACTTCAGGATCTTTCACGAAGGCTCAATGGG
Source organism: Euonymus europaeus (assembly GCA_963580455.1). Taxonomy (NCBI): domain Eukaryota; kingdom Viridiplantae; phylum Streptophyta; class Magnoliopsida; order Celastrales; family Celastraceae; genus Euonymus; species Euonymus europaeus. The sequence goes on along the minus strand of OY756970.1, from coordinate 19,815,958 downwards.
GTTGACTTTTTTCAATTCTGGGATTTTTTTCTCTGTCACTTTCTGGGGTTTGGGAGTATGTTGTAATTGTTTTTATTTTCTTATGGTTATTCAATTCATATTTCATGAATTAAACGCAGTAGTCTTCACTTTGACGTTTGAAGAAGAATATGTGTATATATATATAGCAGATGCATGAAAGAAGACGAGCCAGTTTACACGGATTTGAAATGGAAAGAGGAAACAAAACAAAAAAATATTATTTTTGTTTTTATGAAGAAACCTGGTCGGCTAGTGTTACCTAACTCATTCAATTCAACCGAGCTTTAGATTATTCTTCACATCCCCTTATTTTGTTGGGTTCTGATCCTGAATTTGGGTCTACCGCTAATACTACCAAAGCCATGCACGTTTGTATCGCTATACAAAGTCAACGAGTCTTTGATGGTTGATGGGTTTACAGCCGTTGGATTTGATTATTACTTTCGAACAGACTAATAATATGGAGAAATTAATGGGGATTGAGCCAATTTTTGTCCCAATAATTAAGGTTCGTTGGGGAGATTGCTTGCGCATTTGCCGGACTTGGGTAGTAAAAAAAAAACAAGCCGTGATGATTTTGATGCGTTTGATAGGGGTGTAATATTACGAGAGTAATCGTACTAGAATACCGCATCCAATTAAAATTATGCAATCAAATGGACTTTCAACGAAAGGAATATTAGGGATGGATAATCTTCTGGGAAGAGTTGGATCGGCCTATACACCCCTCCCAGTTCCCACCTTTATTGTGCTGTAAAAAAGTGTGACATAGGATTCGTTGGATTTAGCGCGTCTGAAGTCGTCATGGACTAAGACTTTTTTTATATATAGATAATCTGAGGACTCCAGTTGCAAAGTTTTGTTTTTAATAAATAGTGTATGCATGACTTTGGGTATATTAAAATAAACCAGGTTCGAACATGAATTATATGTTCAAAATTTGGATTTAGACGTAAAAAAATTGTCAAATTTAAAATCGGATTTGTGTCTTAATATAATGATCTTATCCGATTTATTTGTCCTGATTTAAATCAATTTGGATATGTCTAATTAAATAAATTTATATAAAATTCAAATCGATCTAGATTCGGATATGCAAATATCTCATAAATTGTCAATATTATTCGCCCGGATCGATCTAGACCTGAATTTTTGTCATCCCTGACTTTGAGTATACTAATGTAAAAAGAGGGTCAAATACAATGTATTCAGTGATGGATACTTGAAGTTCTAAAATATTATCTTTAACTTAGATATTTGTTTTTACAAGCTAGGCTATGCAGGTCTATTCCTTAAAAAATATGCGACTTGAATTGCATGAAAAGTGATATGGTCCTCCTATCTGATAAATAATAAAAATGTTATAGAATCTAATTTTTAATATTCCAATTCAATTCAAGCATTCAAGCCTGCATGTAGCTGGGTAATGTTGGACTTTTTCAAAAATTGATTAAATATTTTTTTTTTCATAAATGAAATTTTAAAACATTTTATTTCTCAAAATATATGTTAAATTTAAAAAAAAATTATATATTCAAATTCAACACGTAAAAATCTTTTTAATAAGATCCATTGTCAATAGTTTTTATTGCATTTTTTAATTATATTATTTTTAAAACAATATAATTTATATATATGATGTGTAAACTGTTTATTCGAGCTGAAATTTCACTACACTATGATAGTAGAATATATATTTGTTATTTTTTATATTTTTATTAAAATTATGTTGGGTACCCGAACCCGTTAAGATTTAGTAGTTAGGACCCTAGGATTTAACACTCGAGACATTTAGGATTTTGGTAGCAAATCCGAACATTTTATGTTATAACATACAAATCCGATACACGAGCCCGTTAGGGTTTAAGCGAATTCGTTTTTCTTGGAATTTATAACATTTATTGTTTATGTTACAGCATGAAAATCCGATACATCAATCCGTTGGGTTTAGCGAATTCATTTTTTTTAAAATTTAATTATGATACAATGCAAGTAATTGGAAAAGGGGTTGGGCTAACCTAGAAGGAAAGACCTGGATTCCAGCCCGACATGGCTAGCCAGTAGCGCGTTGGCCGGGTTAATGGAAGCTGGATCTGTAATCGTTGCCAGTCACCATTGTTCTCTTTCTGATCTGTTAATTGTTTGTATCGTATTAATTAAACGTGGTTACTTCCTTGCCAAAAACATTCTCAAAGTCTAAATTGATAAAGGCGCAGCATATGCATGTATACGGCCCGGACCTGGTTCTGGGCCTGGGCCCAGTATATTTAGGAACTTTTAGGTTTCTTTTTTATTTAGGTGAAAATATTTTGGTTACACTGCATGGATCGAAATCCCTTGCCCCATTAGCCTTACCAGCATAAGATATTGAAGGTGACCAGCATTTTGGTTTAGCTTTAGAAATCTCGCCCATGGTTACCTAGAAACATTTAATATGGTTCCTTTAATAGGATGCAGATTCCCAGTACAATTTTTGTTATGACACTGTGGAATGCTTTTGTTAGGATGGATGAAAAAAAATACCTCGCAAAATGAATTTATGGACTCGGTATTTGCACAAGTTCACCTTGATGCATGCATGTTTTGGCCATGCAATGCAGGTAGTTAGATGCTGAGCTAGATGTTATGTTCTAAAAGGAAAGTGCGATGATGCCAAGTTTCCAAGCACCCCTATTATCCTCCACAAATCAAGTCGTAATTAATTAATGTATTCTTCAATCATTGTCGTCATTGCGCAGGAGCATACATTGGAGTTCATGTATTTGATCTCAGTATTAGCCTTTTGTTTTTATCTTCCTACGGAGAAGCAGACCAGTCATTATTCATTAAAAGGCATTTATGATATTCGTACCAAGTGGTTTTCTTTCTCCCAGTCTAATAGTATATAAGAAGATGGTGAAGCCAGTCTGGCCGAAAACGACTATAGAGATGTAAAAGTAAAAGGAGATTAATATATGCAGAATCTTGCTGTTAAATCCTCTTCAATTTTGTACGCTTGTTTGTCACGGGAAAACTGTGCGGAAGGAGTAGGTGGTTGATATGGATTTGTTTTCATGCATGAAAACTAAAAACTATTTGTAGATGTTTCTTTAATCATGTACGAACTTCACATGCATGCATGCATTACTAATTTCCACCAAGCTAGGTTTTTATCTTTATTGGGGGCATTCTGATCATGTGTACAGTATTACTTAATTGTCCATTTTGATGTTTATCAAATGCCTTTATTGTGACCACAGTGTACTATATATGTGGTCCTCTATGGCTCTATCAATTTATTAGAATTGGGATATATATATATATAATCATGAGAGAGATATGTAACCAAAACTTATACGCATCAATATATATCCCATGACAACCCCTGAAGCTCATCCATCGTCTCTTCCCAGATTCTTGAGAGATGAATATGATGATCTGTCTCAAGAATGCAAAGACCTAATATCTTCCCTTCCCAGAGAACCAGGTTGGGTCTCAACATTTCTCCACCAATACCAAGGCTTTTGGCACACAACTTGGCAGCTGCCGGGAGTCATAGATTGCCAAAAACATTTCCAAGCCCAAGACTCTGATATCCTCCTTGTCACCACTCCCAAATCAGGCACAACCTGGTTAAAGGCGATTCTCTTTGCCCTGTTAAACTGGGTTAGCTATCCGCCAGAAGCCAAACACCACCCCTTGTTAACCCAAACCCCTCATGACCTGGTCCCTTTCTTGGAGCTTAAAGTGTACGATGGCAAACAAGTGCCCGACCTCTCTTGTTTAAATCCTCCAAGGCTATTTGCAACCCACTTGCCATTTGTTTCCTTGCCAGAATAAGTGAAGAAATCCAACTGCAAGATTGTGTATTTGTGTAGGAACCCAAAGGACATTTTTGTGTCATTATGGCACTTCACTAATAGGCTTAGGCTCAAGGAGAGTGGTGTCAATGGGCTGGAAGAGGCTTTTGGTAAGTTTTGTAAGGGAATTAGTCTTTATGGGCCTTTTTGGGAACATGTGTTGGGCTACTGGAAGGAAAGCCTGGAGAGGCCTGAGAGGGTGTTGTTTTTTTAAGTTTGAGAACGTGAAAGAAAAGCCGAGTGTGAAGTTGAGAAGGCTAGCTGAGTTCATTGGGTGTCCGTTTTCAGAAGAGGAAGAGGATGCAGGTATGTTGCTTGATATTATGAAGCTGTGTAGCTTCGACAATTTGAGCAATTTGGAAGTGAATGTCACCGGGAAGTTGTCGTCCGGGGAAGAGAATAAGGCGTTCTTCCGGAAAGGAGAGGTTGGAGATTTTGCGAATTATTTGACCGCCGAGATGATCGAACAAATCGATGAAATTACTGAGCACAAATTGCATGGAACTGGCTTGAAACTCTAGTGTAATTTTAAATATCGTAAATCTGTTTTTTTTTTTTTGTTTCTTAATTCTTTAAAGCAGGCCCGTTAAAGTGTTGCGGCCCACTTTATGGTTTTGTTGTCAATCAAATTACATTAATGGACCGCTACAGCCCATAAAGTGGCTTATCCTATTCGCTGAGGGACGGATATTCTTGACGGTCCAGCTTTCAAAGATAAGCTCATAAGCTGTTCAGGATGCCAAAAGCCATGCTCAGGCAAAACATATAAATGTGAGTTATACCATCACAAGTCATGTGCTGAGTTATACGAGTCTTATTTAACAATAGGGTATTTCGAACTACAATATCTTGCGAAGAACATTTTTTTATCAAGCAAATTCGGACTGGGAAAACTTGGTAGGCTCGACAGACAAGTTGACATTTTAATTTTTAAGGCGTGCGTGCCACAGTCCGAATCTTTTATACAAAATCACAACTCACAAACAAAAAAAGCCAACCTCCAATCGAATCGAATCGATTTCAGTCCATCCCCACTTTGGCAGCTGTCGTCCTCCCACACAAACTTCTCTCTCACATCTCCGTAATTAAACTATAATTAACAGCGGAGGAGTGGTCCTAACCCCCTGCCACTAATACCAAACCCTACTCATGAATTATGATTAGATTGTATTATTATATCTACCATCCACATCTTTAGATTTTTTAGTTGGAGCTCTAAATTCGGTAGTTATCAAATCCTACCAACATCCCAACAACCAGTCCATCGCAAATCAAAACAACACTATTTAGTTAGGTATGTCTTTTTTAGTTAGGTGGATATCAATCAAATTTTTTTATTTGATTTCCATTTTGAAGTGGGAATCTGTCGGAATCTCAATTAGAAGAGCGAAGAAAACAGCCAACCGCTTAAAACTTATTTCCATAACACCGAATTTCACGCCAACTATCAACTTGTCAGCTGTTACCATCACACGCACACTTCTCTCACTCCCTCATCGTACTCTCTACAGTGTGGAGACCACGATGACTATACGTGATGTGAGGACTAAAAAAGGCCTAATTTCACATGGCCTGCTTCATATCTCGAGATATGTCCCACTGTGGCATTGTAAAATTTTGAGAATGTAACCATTCAAAAGAGAGCAATTAAGTGTGTGATTGTATTTGCTCATGGGTCTCATCCCTCCCTCTCCCTATACTCACATTTAGTAAGTCAATGGCAACTATGGGTGGCCAAAAGTTGAATCTGGATTGGACAATATAAGATGTTTATGAGATATTTGCATGTTCGGATTTCAATATATTTGAATTTTTAGATATAATTATTTGAATGTATCAAGATTAATTCAAATTTGGACAAGAAAATTGTATAATAATTCTTTTGTATTAGAGTCTATAATTTATTTTTATTTTTTTATATTTATGAATTTAAACCCAAATTTTGAACAAATAACTTATGTAAAAATTTGATTTAATTTGAATCAAACAAATTAATCATTCTAATCGGACATAATTTTGTCATCCCCCACTGTAGCCTCGGGGCCCTGTAAATTTCCTCAAAATTTGGAAAGACATCGTCTTCTTTCTTTCCTAGTTGTTGACTCGTTGGGGACATATTAGTAAATTAACTCAATCTCTCAAAACGGACAAGGGCAGGCCCGCATAAGATAGATCAGGACCACTAAGGCCATATAGGATATGGCCGTGTCCATGGGCTTCTTTTCCGGTTTCCCTTCAAAGGAGGTCCATGCTCTCAACATCGGCATCGCCCCACACACTTGTTATTTAGACAAAACAAAAAAAGTTAATGTTAAAATGTCAGAAAGACACACAATCCCACCAAATCCTCCTTTAACCTTTCCGACGTGGACGCCTTAGATTGTAAACCAACGAATAACGTCCTTTCGGGCATTCAAAAGAGTAATCCGTCAGTCACATGCGTTTATACGTTGTGGAACTGACTGCCATGCTGGATCCGCATGTAAAGTCTGATCCCGGGTCCGACATTTGTCACGTGTTCCATCACAAACCGGATTAAAATAAAAACATTAGTCGGTCGGTTTATCAGTCCCACTCGCACCGTTTTGACCGTTGACTGGACTAGTCAAATTAACGCCGATTAAAATATTCCTTACTAGGGTTAACTTTTGTTGGTAACTTGATGCTCTGGTTAGATAACGGTTAGAGGGTAGTTATAAGTAGTTGGCGAAGGTTTCTGTCGCCATGAAATTCAGGAGTACGTCACGCGACTCGCGTGACAGGATTTTGAATCCAAAGGGTACGCATGGGCATTTGTAATCATCACTAATGGATGCACTTATATTGTGATTGTAATCATCATTAAGCTTTGTACAATATTAAAGTGTGTATTGTATTTCGGCCCAACTTATCCTATGAGTAAGAGTAAGATCGGAATTTAAAGTCATTTCAGTTAATTTTAAAGATTTATAATTTTAATTAGATTCAAGTTGTAGAGATTGTGAATCGGAATGACCACCTAGTCTATACATGCTAGCTAGGGAATCAAAGATCCTAATTAGATAGACTGAGATTCTCTCTCTCTCTCTCTCCTTAGTTCTTACTGCTTTGAAATGAGGTTTGTCTATCAATTTTAATACAACTTGACCCAATATGCTATATTGGTAGGCTGATAGTCGCCATAATAGGTGACCCTAAATTTGGCTTTTGCCTAACCTAATGGACCCCATATATGTTAATCTTCTATCTCTTGTAACATGAATCTGCCTCGTTTGGTGCAACTACAAAACACAAAGGCGATCCCTTATTTATCATTTCTTAACCATATCAGTTGCATGATTATCGCATGGAACATCTATCCAATGGGAGCGAGACAATGACACTTACCGACCCAAAAAAAATAAATTAGGACCTTAGATTTTGCTTGTAATAAATCCAAGCGCTTAATGACCTAATATGTGTGTAAATATTGATGAAGTTGAATGAAGAATAAAATCATTATTTAGTCTACTAGCACACGATCCCAATGTTTATTTGTTTCACATATACCTAGATCCATGTTTAAATGGATGCATACCCTTTTATAAGAATTATATAAAAGACTCACGATTTTTCACGTCAATTATGTGCATCCAACTCAACATTTGATATATTTGGGGCAAAAAACAATCAAATTCTTAGCATTTTTTTTTCCACCAACGTAATGGGCGTCATATATATGTGTGCGTGGGCGGTAAAAATATTTTGATGAGTTAGCGGGCTACATAACTTAAAAGTCAATTAGTGGATGTCTAGGGGTAGGGGTGTACACCAGCTAGTACATGTAAATTAAGCACATGAAATTTTTCAAAGCCTGTGATTGAGTTAAAAGAGATGTGGTAGTTGTTTATCTCCATGATAACGTGTCAGTTCAAACTGCCGCAATCCAACCTCATTCCCAATTTAAATTTCAAATCGAGGAATCATTGAGGGGAAAAAGCGGGTGATCTGTTATTTCATTTTATTATAAATAAAACCATTTGCATAAAAGGAAAGAAGCAGAATAATACTGACTTCTCTTGTAAATGCATGTATTCTTGTCGAACGAAGTATGCGTGTTGCTTATTTTTATTACGATATTTAGTAGCCTAGTCGTAGCTCTCACGCGTAATCTTGATGGGTGTGGTTTTTTTCATCCAAATATATATATATCTATATATATATATATATATTTGTTGTAATGGGTGATTGGGAAAGCACTAGATCATGAGGTTACAACTTACCCGAAGGGGTGAGTGGATTCAGGCGAAAATGTGAAACAAAGTTCAGAGATTGAAGTTTGGTGCCTCGATATTGGAAATGATATGCTGAGTAATCCATAAGGTTTTTGGCAGATATGAACATGGTCGCAACCCTGACCTCATTATCCCACAATTTATGGTCCACCGCCACACTTGGACATGCCACCACTACCACTACACGGCACTACCCCGCCTCTACCTCACACTCATTGCCATCCGCTGGGTACGTGGATGACAATACCATTTCGCACTCATTGTCATTTTCTAGGTGAAATTTAAGTTCAACTCTTCGCATTGAGTAAAAATAATAATAATTTTGACATATACCAAATTCGTCTAATTATGAACATTTAGTAAATAACAATAAAACTTGTATAATTGTCTTGAAAGTTTATTTCCATAAATTTTAAGAAATTTATAGTTACACATGTTAACAAGTGACCCAAAGTAGAATTCCATGAGTGTAACCTAGATGACACAGTCTCTCAGGTTAAATCCCTAGAAATAGTCTCTTCTCTTCACATATTATGTGTGTACGTACATCATGCACAAGGGCATATGGGGGAGGGGGCTCATTGGGTTGTAGCCCATCACAGCTTTTCTTAAAAAAATTATACAATACACTTAATTAAAGTTAGCCCTTTTCTGTTTGTATTGAAGTCGTCTACGGAGATATCAATCTATTACGATTAAATTCATGTTAATCTTAGACATGTGGACGATATGTCATTGCATTTTATTTTATAATTTTTCTTCTCAATCCCATGCATGTGAGTACATGCCATGAGATTTGAATTACATATATAAGTTTTCATAATACGAGACAAGCGGCCGCCAAATTTTTTAAGTAAATTAAAGAAATTTGATTTTAATAGTAGCCCATAACATCATTTCCTGGCTCCACCCTTGATAGTCATGTATGTCTCCAGCTCTGGCTACTACGAGAATCTTGTGCACGAGAGTTGAGTTGGTTTGTATATAAATTTGAGTCATTGATAAACGGAAGCTAAGTTCCAAATCACCCGGTTCATGACATGATCCTAACCTAATTTTAAGTATACTCTGATTGGAATGAATATATAATGTATTCCACGTCCACTTATCATGCTGGTTTGTCTTCAGAAAATGGCGAAGCAAACGATGAATATTGCAACCACTACACTGACACAATAAGAGCAATTCAGGCACAAGTAGGGTGCTTCAGTCCAAACTAGAGAGTTGGAAGAGGAGTGAAGCATGCTTTGTTAAACATATTGAGAGTGAATGGGAACACGTGCCATGGAACATGAGGCCGGCACTCACCGTAAGACACGCGAGGGTGCGCTCACACCAAAAATGCACACAACACTGATCCAAAGACCCGGCACCCTTGCCTAACCCATCTGGAAGTGGAGGCCCCACCATTGTTACTAATAGTATCATTATCTGTTATTAGTTTGAACACACCTTCAACCACTTGAGTGACCGTTAAAAAATCATAATCGTGGCGCCGAGAAGTCCGTTTGGATCAGAGTATACACTCTGTTATTCATATTCTCAGACACTTTTAATTTTTACGTTTTACGATAGCTTATACTCTATGAGACATACTCTCATTCAAACAGACGATATAATATGTCTCAAATGAATTGGGTCAAACATCTCTTCTCTGTACGTTCTTTTGATTCTCTCTACTTGCATCTTCCCATCTCTCTCTTCGAGAATTGAATTTTTTTTAAATCAACTAGTATTAGGGAAATGTGACTGAGCCGTTACGCCAAAAGCTTTAAATGCATCCTATCCCATTCCGCTTATTTAAGAAGAGTATAGAATGATCCAAATATATGAGATTTACGTGGAATCAGAATAGCTAGATACTTGTGGTGAGTCTCTCTGCAGTTATTACCCATACTATTGTTATTAATATTAGTTTGAATGATATTTGGATGAGATGTAACCCCTTTGAGTTATTGGTATTGGATTGGGGGTAGGTCCCGTGCGTGTAAAACCACTGGACTTCTTCAGTGTCTCAATTTGGAGCGTTAATTTTTTTGAAAAATGATAAATGTGTAATGTACATCGTAACGATCCCAATAATATATTTTTTGTTTAAAATAAAAATAAAAATTATAGTGATCTAAAATTGAATGTTTAGATTTTAAATTCGACGGTTTATAATTGTCACACATTTTTGTACAATGATTCTGATTTTTGTTTTGAACAAAAAAATACCGTTAGAATCGTTATGATGTACATTACACGTTTATAATTTTTTTTATTTTTTTACAAAAAAAATAAAAAATTAAAATTAGTGCACCAAATTGGGGCACTTGACCACCCCGGATCCCTTTGTATTTATATATGACAAACCCCAATAAGCTTATCAATAAAAATACCCCAATAAATTATTGTGACAATTTCAATATACCTTAATTTAGCGGGATTCCTTAATCACCTTCCTTTTTTTCTGAGTAATTTACGAAATTTGTGATGAAAGTTCAATAGTTCATGCATGGAAGTTAATTAGGTAATCATAATGTATGATTTCCGGATATATATATATATTCCATTTTTAATCTTTACCAGTTTATCGTTATGGATGAATTGGCATATTATACGTACCAGCATAAATATATGACATATTACTATATACTCTTCGAATTTGCAGAGGGTGTTAAACTCAGGCGGACAGATCCACGTGTAGAAGTTTCACACCTAAAAAAATGGTTTGTTGAGTCAAAATTCGATCCATGATCACAAGATATTTCTCTCACTAATAATTGAATTCTAAAACTTTATAAATCATAGAATTTGACCCTAAAGAAATTCACCTGCTAGACTATCCTCCGACTATAATAATTAGATTAAGAGAAAGGCTAACAATTAGATTAGTCAGGGCTATAAAAAAAATTCACAAAATCAAAATCGAACCGTTTTGTGAAATATTTTCAAATTTTTTATTACATATTGTCTATTAAAACAAATCAAAAATTGAAAACTGACATAATCAACCGATAACAGACTAAATGATTTGATTAAATGTGAAAAAAATCGAACATGGACACCCTCTAAATTTAGAAGAGCCAAAATATAGCCAGTCATAACTCATAACGTGACAATTACTAATGAATCACTGGACCAATTAGATTTCATCGTCTCTCCCCAAGTCTTGGGAGATCCAAATCCATTACCACCTAAAATTTTGTAACACGTGTTTATTAATCTATAGTACCGTCAAGTTCATGCCCCGGTGCACTTTAACACCGACCTTTCAATTACGTTACTACTCAAAACGCGTGGTCAGTTCTAATTTGCGCCTGGCGTATTTGGTCTTGTATTCATACCTCTCGTTTGGGAAACTTTTCTTTAGGTGCTGAAATAGATTCAAATATATATGGACATTGAAACTGCAATTGGAAACACCCAGTGACAGAGAGAAAAGGGAACCCACACGAACAAAGAAAGAAATATTTTTGGAAAAAAAAAAGCTGACATCTAAACCGGGCATGCCAGGGAGTAGAGAGAGGGAGGTGTATGATTTGATTTGGGTGTGTACTTTTTTGAAGTTGAAGGTTTTTGGCGTATTGTGTCGGGGTGCAGTCTGATAGGGAAATTTTTATTTGAGGGAAATCAATATTTATTTAGAATATTGTGTTTCCTTTTAGTGAGAAGGAGAGAGAGTCAGGGGCTAAGAATCTCTGGGTGTTGCCTGTTTATATAGTTTATACTCATTTTGTATAGATACACATCAAACAATAGAGGACAGAGCGGAGAAAAAAGCAAGACCTTTGGTGCGGTAGATCATAAATCCTCAAGAATTGCAATGGGTAGGTGCTAATTTTGCTCGTTCCTTTTCTTAGCTATGCTCTCTCTTTTTGACAATTTTCAGTGTTTGTTAGCTTGATAACCCTTTTGTGCTTTCTGGCTGTGTTGTATTATTTGGTTTTTCTGGGTGTTGGCATTTGGGTTTCCCCTTCTCACTGTCTTAAGTTTTCTTGGGTGTTCGTTATTCCTGATTTGCTGTTAAAGGGTGATTATTTCTGATCCTCTGTCTCGGTCATTCAGTGTTTTCTGATTTCGAGGACAGATTTTGTTAGTTATGTGGTCTATGCGTTGTTAATTGAAAGTTTTGCGAGCCGAATCTTTTCTCTGGCATTGTGCTTGATTTTCTCACCCTGCCCTGCTTCTCTCTCTTCCTCGACCTCGTCTTGCTCTGTGTCTAAAAGTTTGTGTTCATGAACGCAGTTAGCCTACTAAATCATAGTTCTTTTTCTGGAAATGCTTATATCAAGTGCCTTTTAGGAGTTTTTATTAATTTCTTTACGTTTGCCTTCTATTCTTCATGAGTAAATTTTGGGTATCTTGTTTCTTAATGGTGGTGATTGGTTTTTTCTGGGTATTTTGTTTGATTGCTGCAACTGTGAAAATCCTTCTCTACAGAGGTCAACATGAGCTTTTCACACGATATGGATGATGAGTATGAGAAGCTAATCCGAAGAATGAACCCACCAAGGTATGCAATTTTCATCTTCTTCTCTTGCCTTTGAAAGTGGCCTCTGACTCCACCAGAGAAAATGGTATTTAGTCCTTTAATGCGCTTGCAATCTTTACCTTCTCTCAGGGTTGTGATTGATAATGATTCCTCCAAGAATGCTACTGTTGTAAGGGTAAGATCTTTGTCAACCCCTGCTTTGTGTGGACCATTTTTCTTGACAGTTTTACTTAATGAGAATTTTCTGGTACTTGTTCAATCTGTGATATAGGTTGACAGTGCAAACAAGCATGGGATACTTCTTGAAGTTGTGCAAGTTCTTACTGATCTTAATCTTATCATAACTAAAGCTTACATATCTTCTGATGGCTGTTGGTTCATGGATGGTAAGATTTCAGTTTGCCTGTTATCTTTTAACTAATTCATTTTTCCATTAATACGCTTAATGGACTGTAAAATTGGCCATATAATTGTTTGTCAGTTTTCAATGTTACGGATCAAGATGGAAACAAGATTATCGATGAAGTTATTCTCGACTACATTCGAAAGGTAAGTGATAACTGATTTGGTTAATCTTTTCCTTTATGCTTTCTCTGTTCTCCTACTGAATTGTGTGGTTTCATTGGCAGGCTCTGGGGCCGGAATCTAACTTTACTTATTCCGTGAGATCTGTTGGGGTTACCCCATCAGCGGACCACACTGCAATTGAGTTGACAGGAAGTGACAGACCTGGTCTACTCTCTGAATTGAGTGCTGTCCTTGCCCATCTGAAATGCAATGTGGTGAATGCCGAAGTCTGGACACACAACACGAGGGCTGCAGCTGTGATGCAAGTGACCGACGAAGAGACCGGGAGTGCCATTACTGATCCCATGAGGCTATCTACTATTAAGGAACTCCTCTGCAATGTACTCAAGGGAAGCAACAAATCACGGGGTGCTAAGACCATGGTCTCTCAGGACGTCACCCACACTGAGAGGAGGCTTCATCAGATGATGTTTGCTGACAGGGATTATGAACGGACCAATGATAATGACGTCTTGGATGAGAAGCATAGGCCAGACGTCAGTGTCGTTAATTGGTACGACAAAGACTACTCTGTGATAACTATAAGGTGTAAAGATAGGCCAAAGCTTCTATTCGATACAGTTTGCACTTTGACAGAGATGCAGTATGTAGTTTTTCATGCCAATATTGATGCTGAGGGGCCTGAAGCTTATCAGGTTTTCCCTTTATCCTCTCTTTTTACGTGTTTGTCAACAATGGTTCGAGCATGAATTGGCTTTCCATATGTTGTGATTACGCATACAGTTTCTTTTGTCGTCGCTTTTGTAGGAATACTATATCAGGCATGTAGATGGATCACCTGTGAAATCAGATGCTGAGAGACAAAGGGTGATTCAATGTCTTGAAGCAGCCATTGAGAGAAGAGTGTCTGAGGTGAGTGCTCTATATTATATACTTCTCTCATTATTGTCTGAGAAGATTTTCTAGTAATAGAAATTTAATTTTTCTTCGTCCAGGGTTTGAAACTGGAATTGTGCACTACTGATAGAATTGGTTTACTCTCCGATGTCACTCGCCTATTTCGAGAGAACAGTCTCACAGTCACCAGAGCAGAAGTGACAACCAGAGCAGGCAAAGCTGTCAATACATTTTACGTTCGCTGTGCATCAGGGCTTCCTGTTGATGCCAAGATCATAGATTCCATTCGTCAAGTGATCGGCCAGACTATACTAAAAGTGAAGGGTGGACCTGAAGAATTGAAACCAGTTTCTCAGGAATCTCCAACCAGGTTCCTCTTCAGTGGCCTCTTCAAGTCTAGGTCTTTTGTTAATTTCGGCTTGGTTAGGTCCTATTCTTGAGCAACTGATTTTAGCAAAATTTAGCTAACTCGCTTTGTATGTATATAATCCCCCCACCCCAATCAACCACAAAGTGTACAAATGAATCTCAGTCCTTTTTCATTAAGCTTTAGTTTGTTAATATGGTTTCAATCTCATGTTGAAGCCATGAAAGATGAAAGCAAAGAAAGAAAAGTGAGAACTTTTGTACATAACTACTCTGTCTCAACTTTATCACATTATTCTGATCTAGAAGTTTTGGTTGCTAGAGGCAACATCAAGGCAACTAAGCATGTTTGACTTCAATTTTGGAGTGCTGAACAATACTTTGAATGTTGCATTTCTTAATGTGGAACGAACACAAATTCAAAGATAGAGACTAGTAGTCATTGTGGTTTTTGGACTAAACATTGTTGCAGTCATGAGTTTGATTATTGATTTGAGAATCCATTTTTTAGGAGACCAAACAAAAGGATGACTCTTTTTTGTTTTCTGGTGACTAGTTTGATCCCCATACAGAGTAAAGTAGAGAACCCAAATGGGAGGTGGGAAAGAGACTTTCTCTGCACTTTTCAAGTGCCTGTTTTGGAATGCAAAGAAAAACCAGTATTCTTATTTCCTGTAGAAAATGGTCCATCTGAATCCAACTAGTCCAATAGAAAGTGATTTGAGCGTTGTTTTTTGACCAAGATTGGTTGTGTGAAAGCTTAGAAAGCAAACCACCCCAACAAACGTATGAAAAGAGAAAAGGGGTTGGGAGGAAATGTCTTCTTTTTTGAATTGTATACCCCCCACGCTTAAATTCTATGTCATCTTTCACTACTTTGGATTATTGATGGCTTGATGCTATCATCATTGATACCTGTGCATATTACCTATGCCGGGTGTCAACACGTGCCACCAATAAGAAAATGACACTGGAGTCTGGCCCCCAGTGAAATCATGTACAGCACTCAATGACTGATATTTCTGGATCTGCGACTGCGTATCAAGATGATATGGTCATCTAAAATGTTGTGGATAATTAGGAAGTAATTGAAAAAAGGAATTGCACTGGGAAATCACAGATTAAACAATTAAGAATGTCATGTGCCTCTCAGAGGCTCTGTCACTGAAATCTTTGCACCTTTTTAATTAATGTCTCTGCACTGATAATATTGATACCTCCCCCACGTGAATCAATTGCTTAGCAACAGAGCAACCCCATCTCCTCACATGACCAAGCTAAGCCATATCCTATAGTTTGTTGAAGCTATCTGATACAGTAACACATGGCATGTATATATATGTGTGTGTGATTATAATAACATGAATCATAGCTTTGTTAGATGCTGAAGTTAAGAATATGAGAGGTACATAAGGTTGTTGATACAGAGAGCATGAAAGAGAGTAATGGAGGAGTCTTGCACAGAATTTCCTGGATTTCAAACTTGCATACACAAGGATAATGAGTATTTGATTAGAAGGCCAGTGTCACTGAGCTGGTTACAAAGGTGAGCTCCTCCTTCAGGTGAAACCAAAATCCTCTCTAGAATGCAAGGGTGCTTCAAATTCTTTAGCATCAGCTGCATCATCTTCTTCTTCAATGATCGACTCATTTTATCATAGTAATAGAGACCCAATTCCTTTGCTTTCTCCTCTTGCTTTCCCTTCTTTGCTTGAATCTACATTCATTCAAGCTGGAAGTAGTGCCAAATACCATTGATCTTTTTTTTCTTTTCTTTCCCTTAATGTTTTGCAATGTCTGTGATGAATGTGACTGATCTAGTGTTCTTTATGAAGTTGTTGGCAGATGTGTTTGGTAAATTGGAGTGGTACAGTGATCCAGTTTGTTATGTTTGTCCAGAACCAGCAAATTTGAACCTAAAATCAATGGTCTACGAATGAAAAATGTGGGTTTCTGTTATCACTATCAAGTAATTAAAGAACCATGTGGGTGATAGTGTAGTGTTGATATCTATGGGATGAAACTAGGAGGATTCGAAAATTCTAAGTTTGATTTTATATTTTAGGAGCAATTTTTTTTTTTCATTTGACCCAACATACCCGGTTGTTATGTAAACAAATTTATATATGTGACAGCTCGAGTTTAGTCTCATACTATATATAAAAATGAATATTTGTATGATGTTGTTCTCATAAATAAATAAAAAAGGTTCCAATTTGTAAATTACATGGTTTATAAAATAAACTTGTCGACTCTTCCTAAAAATAGAAAGTACTGACTGCATTTTACCTTTGCCTCTCTTATGGAAGGAAATAATTACTAATACTATAACTTTTAAATTCTAAATTAAGAAACAATTAAAAGCGGTAAATTAATTAACTTTTCCTTAATTCCATTTATTAGTAACGGATTCCAATTTCTTTCATTCAGTGTATGGATAAATGTTATACCAAGTCATGCGGAGATTCTTTATTCAATTTATTTTCTCCAAAGTTTTTGATTCCTTTCCCAAATGGGCTCATATAATTAAGAAAATTATATAATTCAAGATCAACCCAGATTTAATTGATTCTTTACTTTTAGCTTCCTAAAATATAAATTAATTCCACTCTTTTTGATTCTTTTTTTATTCAATATTAACATCTTTATGGAAAAAATTAAAAAGCAAAAAAAAAAACCATTTAATATTTGAAAAAATTCAAATATTTCATCAAATAATTTTTTTTTGTCAAACAAAAATAAAATAGAACATCAAAAAAGACGTATAATGTTTTGAATTCATATTAAATAGTTTAGAATTTCCATATCTTTTTACAACCTATTTGATTTTATTTGAAAAAAAATATGGTTGAATTCGTAATCTCGATCAAAACATATTCGTAATTTTTAAGAAATAAAAACTTTCAATGGCTCAAAAAGCCATTACAATGGGGGTAAATACCTATCCATTCATTTAAATTTGGGGTAAGTAAGGATCATGTATTTTTTGAAAAACTTTTCCAAGCCCAGCCCATTGGCCTAACATATATGTCTAAATGTCCATGTCCTAGCCTGACCAAAAATGCAGGCTTTAGTCCAAATGATAATAAGCAAAATGGTAGGAAATATATTTTATGAGACTTATTAATTTATTTGTAATTTATTAATTTAGTCCAAATGATAAAGTCACTCATTTAAATTTATTTGTAATTAAATTTAGTTTTTTGGTTTTTTTATAATTAAGTTAATTTTTTATTGATTAAATTACATAAGTGCCTTTTACAATATGAAAACTCATTTCATTATCAATGAAAACCAAGTGTGCTGAGCATATACGAGCCCGTTAAGGTTCTGCGAATCCGTTCTCCTTAGAGTTTAACACTTATTGTTTAAATTATAGTATAAAAATTCGATATGCGAGTCTGTTAGGGTTTAGCGAATTCCTCCCTATTAGGGAACACAAATGAATAAGGATCAAATGAATGTCAGTTCCCACATGGAAACAATTGAAAAATATAAAAAAAGAGAAATCAATTCAAAGCGAGTAGTTTGTATTGAGAGAAATTTCCATAAAAATTAAAAAAAGAAAAGCGAATGGCTTTATTATGTCTATAGCTTTTTTTTCTTCTTCAGTATACTCGTCTTCGGTTTTTTAAAAAAAATATCATATTGGTAATTTTGAGAGGCGACTGAATTGAAATTCGAATTAGTTTTTTGGGTGGACTAACCCCCTAATAAGTTCACTATTTTGGACCGCCGTGCAATTCACCCATGATAATATCTTCATCAAATCCATGGAACTAGGGTTCTTTTGCAATGCCTCCTGACCTAACTATGTGAAAAATAAATACCTCAGTCTAAGTGGATTGGATTGTTCGAGATATTTGGGCCATGTTGGGCCTTGTCCAAATTGTAGTTTCTTATGATATTATTTTTTAGATTTTCATCATTTTATTGGGTTAATACAACATGTGTTCATCTAAAGATTGTTCATGTTTCATTTTAGTCATCCAAAGTTCAAATCCGGGCAGCCATAAAGGTGACATGACAGTTTGACTTGCTTCGATTGGTCTACGTAGACAATGGTTGCCACGAGGTCAATACTACTTTCAGTCACCGAAAAATAAAACGTTTTAACTTGGTCACTTAACTTTTCATTTTGTTACAGTCAACTCATGATTTCTCAAATCCGAGCAGCCAAAAGGGTGAAGTGACAGTTTGACTTGCTTTCGATTAGTCCACGAGGAAAATGGTCACCACATGGAAATATTTTACAATTTTTAAATTCAGAGCAATCGTGAGAAGTGAAGGTCCACTTGCGAGAATAATATGAATTAGTTGAATTTCTCATGCTTAGATTATTATGCGATCGGGACGAAGTGCCAATGCAGGCGAATTGACTCGAAGTAGAAGGCTTAGGGTATGAATGACGTTTTAGGGTTTGATCTTCGAAACCTAATTTCTACTTCTTAGTTTGACTGCGGGATTGGTTGTGCCACTGAATGATGATTGCATTTAGGGGCCGCACGAGAGGATTCCGGCAACGGCACTCGGTTACCAATTTCTTGCCTCGTCTAAATTCTTGCCCTCTATCTCTCTATCTTATATATATATATATAGATTTTCTTTGGTAAGGACCTATTTTAAGGACCAAACTTACGGACTTCTTTTATACACTTTAAGTTGCATCGTACGGTCCAGATCTAGAGTTCTTTCTTGACCCGCCTCTCTCTCTTTCTTCCTTCTGTTCCTTTCACTCTCTCCCTGAGTTTTGATTTTTTCAGCAAATCCAAGCACCCATATCAATCCAAACGTTTCACAAGCTCTAGATCAACATCACCTCTTCTCTGCCTGTTCAAGGTAGTTTTTATTTTTGTCCAGCCAAAGCCCATATGCACAAGAGCGAAAAGAATGCCAAAAAGAAGAAGAATTTTAATCAACCAATCCAACCCAGAACAAAACAAAAAAAATAGCTCGGGTTCTCATCATCATCGCCTTCTCCTCAACTCGTGTTCTCCATTGCGCCGTTTATGTCTTCTCCTGCACGAGCCATTTGAATGCAAGACGGACAAAGAAATAAGATGATAGAGATAGATACACGAAATGGGTTCGTCGATCTGGAAGACAGAGACACGAAATTGGAGACAGAGACACGAGTTTGTGACTGAGATGTCAAATCGCCGATTGAGAGGAGGGAGAAGATGTCGAATGGGTTGAGAGGAAACCGCCGATGTCGTTGCTCTGTGACAGAGGCAGGGAGAGGAAGCTGTCGGAAAACTCAAGGTTGTTGTGAATTGTTGAGCTATGAAGAATCGTTGTTGGACTTTATGATGCATCCAAGGGTCAAGAAAAGAAGTCTGTATATAGGGTCCGTAAAATGGGTCATTACTAGAGAAAAACTGTATATATATATATATTATCATATTTTATTTTAAAATTTGCATCTCGTGATAATCATTTTTCACATGGACCAATCGAAAGCAAGTTAAACTGCCACGTCACCTTTTTGGTTGCTCGAATTTGAGAAATCTTGATCGAGTGGCTTTATTGGAATAAAATGAAAAGTTAAGTGACCAAGTTGAAACGTTTTATATTTCGGTGGTCAAAATTAAACATGAGCTATTTTTCGGTGACTGAAAGTTGTGTTAACCCATGAAAAATATTTTCACATGGACCAATCAAAGCAAGGCAAACTGACACATCACCTTTATGAATTCTAAGATTTGAGAAATCATGATCGAGTGGCTTAACTTAAACAAAATGAAAAGTTAAATTACGAAGTTGAAACGTTTTTTCACATAATGAAACACGGACTATTTTTGATTGACTAAAATTTGTATTAACTCGAAAAAGGAACAATTTTTTTTTTGACAAAGTGTTTTTATTTTCATTTTCTTCCTATATACGTTTTTTTCGAGGGTTTTGGTGTGTATTTCAGTTTGTGATGTCAAAATTCGACTCCCACGAACCCATCATGTACGAAGGCACTACCTCAAATCCTCTCCTGTTATATTACCTATAGTCTGTATCTATTTGATTACGACTATTCAGCGTTTCATCTTCAAGCTGGTGAGTAAGGTACTGTACGATGTTTAATGGGCTTTTGATCTATGAAAGAATTCCCTATGTAGTTATCAAATTTTGAGTTTGTAATCGTTGGAATTCTCAAATTAGGGTATCGTTTTTGGAAAATTAAGGGATTTCTGCTCGATTTGGATTTTACTTTCTCTTCTGTTTGAGGGTTTTCCTGATTCATTTTGGGGTTTCGTTTTTGTTTGCAGTGTGTGTGGTTCTTTTTTGCGAGCTTCAGAATTGGGGGCGGCAGCTTTATCAGAATTTTCCCATTTATTAGGGGAATCCTAGGTATTCAATTTTTGAGTTTGCTGTTGATTCGTTAATATTAGGGTACTTGTATATGGTATCAGTGGTTATATGTTGTTTCCCAATGTGATTACTGTGTTGTGAGATAATATCTCCTAATCTGTTTATAGAAATGTGTCTTCGTATATGTTCTGCAGTGTTTTGAGGAATGATATTGATATATATGTTGGTGGAAATGGAATTATGTAGGATGTACCTAGTTTGAAGTGATTTGGGAAATTGATTGGAGGTAAATGAAATTAGGAAATAGAATGATCAATCAATTGAATTTGTACTTGGGTGAAATGCGACATGTATGAGCTGTTCAAGGAACACCTGTCCTCTAAGTTTTTCAAGAAACTTTTTACAATCTCTAGAAAATTCCCCCGCTACTAACTTCTTTCCTTAAAAAGCCCATGCTGCAAAACTCTATAACGAAAACATTCATATTATTTATGAACTTCAGGATTTTCTAAATTTGAGCTCTCCAACGTCATCATCTGTGTGTTTGCTATAAGCATGTCAAGGTAATATAAAAAATCTGACAGGCCGATCCAGGAAAAGATCTGGAACTGTTAATCTTCTTCTTTTTTTCGTAATCAGATTGCATCTATTACTTGCTGTCAAACGAAGTCTATCTAACAAATCCTAGCTTTCCCTTGTTGATAAGAAATCATTCCTACACTTTCTCGTGTCAGTGAATTATAATTGTTATAATCAAGAATGTTTCCCAATTCACAGAATTTTACTTTGGAGATACACTAACTTTGCAAATCAGAGTTATGACTGAAAACATAACCAATCAGAAAAAAGAAAAATCGTAAGGATAAGATAATTTTGACCCTAAGTAGGCGCTTAATCTTCAGTTATACCAACCGATGAATCCAATGAGATTTAGCATATTTGTGTTCAATAGTAATATACTAATGAATTTTTCATGATGCTTCACAGAACTCAACATTGATTCAATTTAATATCGTTTTCTTGGGTGTTGGGACAGGATGTGCTATTTATTGGGATAAATGATTTTATCATGTAATTCTTTGGCTTTTGAGGTTGAGTTATTTCTGGTTCTTAATAAATTTCTTTCAGTTGATGTATATTATCAATATGCAGCATATTAGGAACTAATGGTAGAAGGAGTCTCAAGAGGTCAAAGCAGAACATGTTTCCAGAAGGATACACCTAAAAGATGTGGCTTAAATGGGAAGCTTGATAATGTTGTTCTCATTGATGTTGACAGTGATGGGCTCAATGATGTCATAGTCATTGATGCTCCTGAGGGTTTACAACAGCAATGTGAAGGTTCTAGAATACGCAGAGAAGTTAAAAGATACCCTTATGAGAGTATAATAAGTATTGACGATGACGATGGTGACGATGCGGATCAACGTGGTGGCAATATGGAAAGTGGTGCTGATAGCGATGCCACTTCCAGCAAAAGTTGTCCTGTGTTTTCCCATATGCGAAATTCCATAGATGTAGATACTGATGAATGTCGAGTTATTCGAGAAAAAAAGTCTGGATTCAAATTGTCAAAGTGCCAGAACTCCTACACCACCTGGAAAACTCAATGTAGAAACCGTTATGGGCTCAGTAACGATTCTGAGGGTGGTACTTCAGATTCCGATTCTTCGGAATGTGAATTTATGGAAGGGTCTTCTGGCAAGCTTCGTGAACAGTGGGAGAAAGCTTCAATTAGGAGAAAAGGTCATGCTTGCGATGGTTATTCAGGTTTAGATGGCCAGGCCACTGCCTCCCATGGTAATATTCATCCAAATGTTGAGGTTGGAAATGAGTATGAAAAACATTCAGAAGAATCTCCTTGCATAAGTTCAAGCAGTACAGAGTTTGAGAAAGGATTTTCTCCTTCCTTTGGTCCTACTCTTGACGATGCTTCTCTTGATATCCATATGGAATCCAATCAGAATATCAGTCAGGATGGTTGTGGGAACGATGATGTTTGCTTAAATGGAGAGACGTGTATTGATAATAATTTGAGCACCTCTGTACCGAAGAATGATAATGAATCTGGTGATGGGTATGGCTCTAGTGGTGATGATGAGCTACAACATTCTCGGGGACTCTATTCACGATCGAATGAGGAATACGGCCACAGACAAGATTATCATTCAAAAGATTTTCATCTAGATAGGTCGGGCAGCACTGTCGGTGAACATTCCTTTTCTAATTCCCAGTTGAGGCCTGATGCGCATCGTTATAATTTTATAGAACGTGATGAAGACATTCCTTTGTCCAATGAACAAGATTCTCGCGAAACAGATAACGTCCATCATGAAAGAGGTAAGTTGGAGAAAAGGAATGAGTTTTTCAAAGAGATACCAGTTTCTGGACAACATTGGGTCTCAAATGCTCAACCATCTGATAGGATGTCGTTTAGAAAAGTCTCAGGCCCCTCTGAGGAAGAAGTTAGAGCCATTCCTGAAGAATCCATAGGCAATGGTCACCATTGTGAAACAGAAAATCAGCAAGGAAAACCGAGTTCAACAGAATCTAAGCATTCATCTATTGGTTCCACATCTACCAATAAGCTATGTCATGGAGGGGGCCCATTACATACTCAAGGTGGTGATTTTATTCCTGCTGCTCCAATAGATATAATAAATGAACGGGAAAAGCTGAAGGAGACCGATGAATACAAGCGAGTTGTAGAAGAAGAATGGGCTTCAAGGCAGAGACAATTGCAAATTCAGGTTTGATATGTGCATTGAGATTATCTGAGTATTGCAATTCGGTATTTTCAGTCCTCTTTTCATTAGATAGCGAACCCCTTAGATTTTCAAGTGCACGATTACTCCATTAGGTTGGTTTTCTTAATTGCACTAGACACATTAGCTGTTGCCTTTAGGCAATTGGAAAATTTTGTTTTCATGATTTTGGTGGGTATTCTAAATGCAACGCATGAATGATCGCAATTTTTCTTTTTATCATTGGATGATAATTCACTTTGGCTGGTTGTGTTGATTTCTTCCAAGGATGTTTCTGTGCACAGGTCATTTAACACCCGATATATTCATTTGTTATTACAGGATTATCATCCTTATCATTTGTGTATTTCCATCTCTTTTATGAGGTGCTAATATGTTTCTTAGGCAGTTGCCAGTGGATGTCTTTTGTTTGTAGAATGACTTAAAAAGATGTACCGAAGGTATAATTGTTTGGGAGAATAGAAGTGTGTTTGGAATCATACCTTTTTTAGTATAGTACAAAAGGTCAAACTGCCTTGATGACTATTTTGCTTAGTTTTTTGGCTTCTTCTGTAGAGGTTTGATATGCCAAGTTGAGATATTCTGTTGTCTATTCTGTTTGAAATGCTTCAATTACTGTAACTGAAACTCTGAAAGTTATTTGCACCGTCTTTGATGACTTAAATCTGCATTTGCTTAAGACGTGCTTTTGCTTTGTGATTTTACTTTCATGCCCATCTGTATTGTGTTCTTTGTTCTGCAAATACATATACATTCATATATATATATATATATATATTGTTCTGCAAATACATTGATTTTCTAATTGTTGATGTGAAATGATATCAGAAGTGCTGTCAAGCCAATGAACTGGTAATCCAACATGTAACATGATCATTGTTTCCCAGGCTGAAGAGGCGCAGAGGTTGCGGAAGAGGAAAAAAGCTGAAAGCATGCGATTATTAGATGTGCAAAGAAGACAAAAGCAGCGTGTTGAAGAAGTGAGACAAACACAAAAGAAGGTGAGTGGTTATCTATTTGAGTAGCCAACACAAGAAATGTTATCATGAGTTGAAGTTTAATGGTGCTTCAAAATTTAGGATGAGGAAAATTTGAGCTTGAAAGAGAAATTCCGTGCTGAAGTAAGGAATCAGCTTTGCAAATTGGAAAAAACGTGCATTGATATGGCCTCAGTGCTTCGTGGGTTGGGTATTCATGTCGCAGGAGGTTTCCGTCCCTCGTTGCACGAGGTAAATTGCTCGTATCTTACTCTGCTTTATCTCCAACCAAGTTTACGTACGTAGTCACATAATGTGAGTAAACTTCATCTCACATCGTCTTTTCTGAACATAAAAGAAAAGAGAGACTGAGAGGAGAGGTTCGTGCTAGATTAATATTTCTGTTATATCGGGCTCAGCAGTTATCCTCAGTGCATTTCCGGTGACTGCTATTATAGAGGTTTTACTTTTAAGGTTGGGTCCAGCATTTACCCGATCTTGGAAACGGTCCCAAAACAGAAAGTGTTTTTGTTGTATTTACCAGCTTATGTTACTTTCATCTTAGAAGTAGTAAAGAGAATTATGTGGTTTAATTCAGTTTATATTCCTTTTAACCATCGGACTGATGCTATAAGCATAACATTCGAGTTTATTTTGTCCTGTTCTTTCAAAAAAGTTGTTTTCTTGATGAAAGTTGTTGGCCATTTACAGGTGAATGCTGCTTATAAACAAGCGTTGCTAAGATTTCATCCCGACCGAGCATCAAGAACTGACATTCGTCAGCAGGTGGAGGCAGAGGAAAAGTTTAAGCTTATTTCTCGCATGAAGGAGAAACTTATAATGACTTCATTTCACTAAATGCTAATAATGAATGGCTCACGTTTATTACTAGATGTATTTTCTTTATAACCATTTGCTGATCATTGTTGCAGATAGCGCTTCTCTGTATCATCAGGTAACCATTTTTTAAGGTAGTTCTTCGCATGCAAACAATGTAAAAGCGGTGCAATGCTGTGTATTTGGCCACGGGAATCGGGGCCTTTTAGGTGGTTTCCTTTCAAAAATTTTATTTTTGGTGGATATACTTAGAAGTTAGAACAGAGTATGCGATTATTTGGACATTGTTATTGGAAAAAATTGTTGTTGTTGGATAATTGTTATCAACTCCTTTTGCCTTTCATGAACCGACATTAAATAGAACTACCATGCTTGCAAATGTATAGGGGGATTTGTCTACCATTTTAATGTTTTACATAGACAGATAGATGATAAATTGCAAAGCGAGTAGTAACTGTTAAGCACGATGGAAAACTCTGTCCAATTCAGATATTTATTTGTCTGATTCGGATTAAAATAAGTTTGGATATAAGTTACATGTCTAAAATTCTGATCGAAACATAATTTTTTTGTTCGGTATAAAAACAGTTGTCGAAGTTGTTGTCTACAAATCTAACTCGGATTGGATTATTGTCCGAATTTAAACCAATTCAGATACGGTCAATTGAGTATATCCGAAAATCTAAATAAATACGGATCCGGACATGTCGCTTTGTCACCACCCCTACGGTTAAGCTGCACATTCACATGCCTTTCCAGGATTGAGAAATTTATCAGGGACAATATGATTTGATTCATTGACCCAATTCAAATCGGATACATGAACATATTAATTCTCAAATTTTGGGTGAAGATGCTCCTCTCTTATATGCAGATACAGAAACCCGATACAAATTGTGGAAAGTGGAGAGGTTCTAGCGATCTACAATGAATATTTATGGGTCATAATTTCCTTTTTTATTTTAGAATATAAAAGGTCTCAATCTCAACTACAAGCTTACTCATTAACAACATGACTTTTGATTTATCCGAGTTGTCTATATAAAGTTCAGGGGAAGGGATTGAAAAGAACCAGAGAGAAATATCTGGCCAGAAAATGGGTAGCAGAGAAAGCAGACTAAGATTGACTGAGGATTATGAAAATGAAGGTTCTGAGAATGCGAACAAAGTGGCGGTTGTTGCAGGATTGGTTGTTGTGGGTGCTGCATTAGTTTCTGCTTTGGCTGGTTCAGAGTCTTCTGCAGATAGAAAAACCATGAAAGCTCCGGGAAGGAATTATCGAACATACAGATACA
This sequence comes from Euonymus europaeus, assembly GCA_963580455.1. NCBI lineage: Eukaryota > Viridiplantae > Streptophyta > Magnoliopsida > Celastrales > Celastraceae > Euonymus > Euonymus europaeus. The sequence goes on along the minus strand of OY756970.1, from coordinate 19,789,400 downwards.
GGAATGACTTTGAGAGAGACTCTGCAAGATTTTTCCTTGGCTTGCGTGACTTGTAGAAACAGGGCTTTTGATTATTATATATGTTTTAGAATAAGGAAATCATGCTCTGTTTTCTGATTTGAATGATAAAATGAAATTTTAGTAGTAGACGAAACCCTGTTTTCTCTTCAATTTTTTTTATAAAGATAAATTTTATTTTTGGTGTAGACTGTTCAGTGTCTGCAGTTAATTCCACGACTAAATCAGGACCGAGTTTCCCACTAAGGAGACAAAACTATCTCAACAATGATTTTTTCATTCACAAGACTCGAGTTCGAGTTGTTACTCAGGAGGGACAAGTACTGTGACATTTGAACCAATCACTTATTGATTATAAAAATAATTTTTACTTTCATAAAATAAATAAATTGTATTACAAAAGGAAATTATTGCTTGTTAAAGCCATAAAGGTTCTAATTTTAGGTATTTTGACTATTAGTGTCACGCCCCGTTTCCAGAGACGCGACTGTGTGCTCTCTCCGCACCCTTCCTAGGTCACTAGTGTGAACATCCGGGATCAACCGGAAATTTGACGGCACCTCCCCGTATATCGGGGAGTGCCCACCTGCATCAGAAACGCAGCAACAACAACATCACACTAGCAACCTAGCAAACATAGGCCTCGTACCTCAAACACATGCAATCCTGACCCTAGGCCTCAGGCCATCCACTACCAGCATGCACAAACTGATGGCATCACATATAAATCAACACACAGATTTATAACACATCAAATATAACCATATATCAACATCTACATCCACATACAAGCACCACCGTGCCAAATGGTTATATTCTCTCAACATAGATATACTACATACACCCACATGCATAGAGTATATCTCTAGCACCCTATTCTATCCAGGGCCATCCATGTCATGACCTGCTCACCGATCTGCAACACCAGTACCCGTACCAGTGTCTCCTGTGGAAGGAAGAAAGTAAAGGAGTGAGCTAGAAGCTCAGTAGGGTATGAAGTAAACATCAATATAGGTAGAACCAAAAGGAAGCAATGCATCAATATGTAACTACCACATGAACGTATACTCAACAAGTTCACATCAACATTTACCCGGATAACCCTTTCGGAGCATAACAACCACAATATCATTGCAACTCAATGAAATATTGCACGAGAGCAAGCTCACCACAACCAACCACTCCTAGGATCATCCGGTTGCGTGAACCTATCACGCCCGCACCCCACAAGGCAAGTCACTCTTGACCTTACCCCTAGTGCGTTATCCTACTTGGAGTTCACATGACTCAGTGGTAACCCTCATCACCTCGTCATCCCCCCAAGTAGCTTTCAAGAAACCTAAAGGTTCCCGAGTCCATACCCGGTCCCCCATGCAACTCTAATGCACTATGTCATGACATGCTGAATAGATATATATATGAACAACCTACATATATATATATATACATAGCTACCATGATGCATGAACGGAAATCACATCGTGTCCATAGGAGATGGAACACTCACACTCGGGTCATGCAACATCAAGAATCAACAAGAATCACAATTAGGGTTCGTTTCCCCTTAGGAGCAATTAAGGCGGAAACACAAATGGAACGACCAATGAGGAATCGAAACGCTCTTAACATATCAAAAACGAACGATAGAAAGAATGGTTGGAAATCCCCTACCTCGTGCCGAGCAATTTACCACAAATTCCACAATTACGTTCCTAGGGTTTCGATTTCCCAAACCTAACAATGTGGCGAAACCGAACTCATTCACACATCAATAAACAACCAACAACTCATATAAACATCAATTATATCCATAAATTCGAAATTACTCACCTTCTCTCTCTAGAAATTTCTCCAAAATCCTCCAAACTCAACCCAAGCTCAACTCTACTCCAAATCACAAACCAATCTACATAAATATCCAAAATCAACCTATAAACAATATATCTAAAGCATAGCACTCAACTCTTCAAGAATCTAGCAAATCTAGAAAAACCTAGAATTTACAAAAACCATGAAAAACTTACCAAATCACTTGAATCAACCTTGAATCTTCCTTGCTTAGCTTAAAGGATCATCAATCCACAATCTCCAAGTCAATCTCTTGCCAAAATCTCATTATCTCTCTTCTTCTCTCTCACTTTCTCTCTCTAGTCGGGCTCCCAAGAAGAAAATATGCCCAGAAATGTCTGAAACTAAGCTTAAAAACTGATTTCCCGATAACCGTCCGGACGCCCCAAGTGACCGTCCGGACGCCCCAAGTGACCGTCCGGACGCTTCACTGTTCTCTCAACACTCTGCCCACCTCGTAGGCTTAACCGTCCGGACGCCTCGTTAGACCGTCCGGACGGTCTACTGTTCACAGCACCAAAATTTTCTCTAAAAATGTCTCTGCCCCAGTTCCTGCACAAACTGTCCGGACGGTCTCTGTTTTCCAGAAACCCAGTTTTCCTAAATTTTATTTTCCGGCTCGGTTCAAGTTTCGATTTGATATATTACGGGCCCGAAACGGACGTCTATACTAAAAGTTATGACCCATTTACTGAACCAAGCTCAAAACCATTATTCCATGATTCCGTACCTCACGGATCATCCGTATTTCGACTCAAACTAAAATTTTTGGGTCGGGGTTTCACAATTAGTGTCTACTAATTGAATCAAATAATATAATTCTTTTAAAAATCACTGAGGGGTGAAAAATGAAAGATAATGTTATAATTAATAATTTAAGGGGAAAAATGAAATAATCAAAATTCACTTCAGATCTAATCCAACGGTTAAAATCATGTTATATGGAAAGAGTTTTGAGGCCCAAAACTGTTCATTGTGTTCTTCCTATGTTAAACCCAAACTGACAAGGATACGTAGAGGCCACACACAAATAAGAAGAGAAGGCATTAGGGTTTTTGGTCGTCAATCTGTTCGAAAGATACGAACTTCAGATCTAAGAATGCTACTTTTCTGATATATTTCACTGAAAGCAATGGCCTTTTGGTGTCGAATCAACCAATCAAAGCTTAAGCTTTTCTCATATCAGCTCAAGAGATGCTACGTCCAAATTCCTCATGCTTCTTTGCCTAATTACTCCACGACATGCTCAACACATTATCTATTAGAGAATCCGTTGTCGGGTATTAATAGAAAGCGCACGGATTTTTGCAGTAATGTGAGGTTCTTTGCTGCTCCAGTTCAGGTAACCTAGACAATAGCTTATTCACAGATGAAAAAACGATTTTTGTTTTTGTAATGATTGGGGTTGATTTTCTTTGGGAATTTAAATTATTGTTGGTCTGTTGGCTTGGGTTTTTCTTTGTTGTTGTTTTGATTGGTTATTTGGTCTGTGATATGTAAATTGCGTTGGTGCTGTTGATGGGATGGGTTTTTTATGAGTCATAATTGAATTTCAGACTAAGACGAAGAAGGAAGAGAAGGATACAAGTGGACCTCGTTTAAATGAACAAATCACTGCCCATATTGTTAGGGTTGTGACAGACGAAGGTATGTTTGTTGACAGTGTATCTGTTCTTATTATTAGGTTGATCATGGTTAAGACTTGTGAAATCTGAAAATAACAAAACATCGAAATTCGTTGCAGGGCATTATGTTGTTTCCAGGCGTGAAGCACTTGAACGAGCCGGGAAGCTTAATCTTGACCTGGTTGAGGTAAGCTCCTAAGATTTGGTGCCTTGTTACTCTTAGTGGGTGAAAGAAACTAATACTAGGAAGACTGGGATAAATTTGAGTTAGTGCTTGATGTAATGAGAGGTTTCATCTTCCAAGGGATGCTTTCTTTCAAATTCTTGCTTTCCTGTTTCGTTATTTAATAGTTTCAACGTCAGTCCTTTCTCTTTTTATTCACAGTATTTGGTGGAGATAGATATGTCCTTGTTCCTTCTGTGATGGGATGAAAAATTAGCCTAAATAGATATTACTTTTAGCTGGGCAGTTATTTGATCTATAGATTTGTCAATATACACCAATATGGCACTATGTTGTTAGCTTTCTGGATCCCATGCAAGTTTAAAGTAGAAATTCCTTTATAATTTCAGACTTAATTCATTTGATTCCATTTTTGGTTGTGAATATAGTTTGGTTAGGGCTATGTAAAAGCTCATTTCGCTGATATCTTTTATTTACCTGCTTCTAGTGTTGCGAGTAAGTGGTCTATGTAGGAGGATGTTTGCTTGATTTGCTCACATGGCCCCTTAACCATTGTGCTTGAGCTTCTATGGACTTGCATTCTTGATAGTGCTTACAAGACCAAGTCATATACCGATAGTAGCATAGTAGATGTGTTAGCAATTGGCTTTCTATATACTTTTTTGGGAACATTTGGAAGGTCCCGTCTTTCTTCATTCAGTGCCAGTTGTACGGAACATGACCTGCTTGGATGGCCTGTTCCTATCTTGACCTTTTCTCGTTTTGACTTTGTGAAGAAAATTCTTGAAAGTCGGATTTTAAGACTTTTAACTTTTTTATGTACTTGAAAGTTCTACCTCTATTCCATTTTGATTCCTCTGGGTGGCTCAATGATTTATTTTTATATTATATAGGTCCAAAAGAATTCCGATCCGCCTGTCTGTAAAATAATGGACTTCCATATGGAAAGGTACAAACAAGAAGTTAAGGAAAAGGAACGTGCTAAAAGCAAGGTACTGTGTATCTGGATGCTTCTTTTTTACAGCAATGACACTGATACTCCATGTTGCAACCTTGCTTCTTGGGTTGCACCCCCTTGGTGCTGTTAATAATATTTTTCTATTCAAAAAAAAAGAAGATACTCCATGTTGCAAGTAGGTTTTTTTTTCCCTGGGTAATTGGATTGCTCGATTCAATTTTCAGATACTTGAAAATACTTCTTTGTGGTAAGAATGACTCTGATATTGTAGATAGTTGAATTACTTATTACTGATAGGTTCCCTGTCATAGTTTTTAATTTTTTTGTATTTCTCCTTCTTTGCTATGGTGCTCAAGTTAAAAGGGAAGGCTGTTTATTAGATGAGTTCTTTTCCCTAGCCCTTCTAAGAGTATGAAATGTGAACTTTTCATTTTTACTTTTGCTTTTTAGAACTGTGGTGGGAAAGTTCAGAAGTCCATTTATTATACCAGTATTTTGACGTCTTGAACTTTGCTGGTGAAGAAAATGTTAGTTTTGTGACACTCTGCATGATTGGGCTTTGAAAACTCCGCATAGTTTCGTTTCCTTTTCATTTTTGGAATCGAGTTAAATAAGTGCATCTGGTGTATCTCAAGGTAGCTGGTTTCCTAAATTTGAGACTATTTTTGCCTTGAATGTCGCCCAAGTATTTTCTGTTTTACATGAACTTTATGAGATCTTGCTGCTTATCATACCCCTTTCTGAAGAGCCCTATTGTTAGAGTTGATTTTTGGAGGATGCATTGGCCATTGACCGCTTCTAATGGTTTTTTTTTATGCAGTCGAAGGTGACTCTGAAAACGGGAGATTGCAAAGTAATTAGGTTCTATCCAAAATGTGTAAGTTCTTCTCTAAGCACTCTGTTCTTATTTTTCCACAGTATGGACCCATTGTAGAAAGTAAATCAAGGGAGACAGAAAGCTTCTGATGTAATTTTTTGGAAAGATACTGGAAACTAAACATTTATACTTGGAGGTATCATCAGTATGAACTATGAACAATGCTAACCCTCTATGTGCGAAGTTGCTCGCTAACATGCTGTCTTCTAATGTATGTACTTCACACAACATCTAACAATTTTATTGAGATTTAAGCACTTGTTGATTTTGTGTAGAACTAGAAACCTTTGAATCTTAGAATTTAATCATTAACGACTATTAACTTATGGTTCTCTTTAGTCTTTCTTCAACTAGATCCTCTTAGTTCTCTTTTTCTTTTTTGCTCATCAAAAGACTTTCTGGACTCAGTAGAAAAGGGATATATGAAGTTTTTTTTCTTCCTCTGTGCATCTCTGAGACAATTAGATCACCTGAGAAAGTTGTATTGTATTTTATTTAATCATCATCATTATCCAAGCCTTTTATCATCACCCGAGCTTTTATCCCAAAAGTTTGGGGTCGACATTGTACTTTATTTAATAATGTGTTAAAATGTACCTGCTGCTAATGCTTGCAGGAACTGAAAGACTTAAAGATAAAAGCTGATATGACCAAAAGATTGATGGAGCGTGGTTATCGGGTGAAGGTATTTTCCCATTTTCTTAGGAGAGTTTTTGTTACAGATGCTCGTTAGTTGCTACAAAATATTTGCTTATTATGTGCTGACTCCATTGCATTACGTTGTTTACATCAATACAGTAATTTGGGGTGGAGGGGGGTGTTTCGGTTTGTGCTAAGCTGAAATAAATTGTTATGCTTTTATTCTTTGATCTTTGCTTTGGTATTTATTGACTCATGTATGTATATCTAAATGATTTCATGCATACTATCCAAAAAAGTTCAACAAGGGAAATAATGAATGCCTATGTTATAATGTTGTGTATACCAGTCCTCCAACTTTTGTTGTAAGATCTCATGAGCTGATAAAATTTGAGATATGTCTGCAATTAACTACTGCATGGTAGTAGACAGTGTTGTTTGGTGACCTCACGGTAGGTTGGCATAAATGAGTATGCTTCCAAGGGCTGAGTTTGTCCATGTTTGCATATACTCCATTGTTTTATAGTGCCAACCAGCCATTCCCTCCCCAATGCCTTGAGTGTTTTTGTGGGTAATTTTGGAATGTAGCATGTGCTGTGTGTGGAATGGTTGTCTGGCACTGCTATGAGCTCACTTCCTATTTATGAATTTATATAGAAAGTTTTGTTGTCTTGTCAAATTTGCTTCTACATTGCACGTCTGAGTTGTTGAGTTTTAGCGTTTAAGTTCAGGTTTATAAATGTCTTTATGGTTCTGACGCAGTGTGTGGCCAAGACCAAGGGTGCTGAAGATCAGAATCTGGGAGAATTGTTATCTCGTCTCTCTGCCATGGTAAGACCTTATTCTATTGTTTTTCCATAGTTTTGGGTACCTGACTGATTACTATTTATTGCTATTACTTTTGACCGAATCTTTTGCTGAACAATTCTCGATAGATCGAAGATGTATGTGTAGTGGAGAGTGGACCTAGGGTGGAGGCATCACAGGCATATATAGTTGTCAGGCATGCCAAATTTGGCCCATCAAAGAAAGGTGGCGGGAAAAAATCAAAAGCCGCTATGGAAGATGAAGATAAATCTTTGGTTAGTGATAATGAAGAAGATAAAAGTATAGCAGATAATGAGACTGCCTGGTCGGTGGTTGATTCAACTGATGATTTTGAGAGTGTCTTTGAGTTGGGAGATAACATGAAGGGGGCTAGTTCTTGTCCTGCAGATGAAATGAGTTCTGCAGCTCTAACAGCTCCCTCTTCCCCAACCTTCAATAATTCGGACGTCCAGCACCCCAGGCCAGTGCCCAATTCTAAGGCAAATACACACCCATCATTCCCACCGCAACCTTCCCTGGAGACAGTAAGCAGGTATGCAAGAACTGAGTCAAAGAATCAGTTCCCACCTACAAAGCCAATAGACAACAAGTTTCCGGCTACAAGGGATCCATATCTTCGAAGGCAAATGCCACAAGAGACTAACCTCAGACCATCGGCGAGTGAAAGGGGGCAACCAGGGGGCAGATCTCCTTTTCCAGACTTAAATTCCAATGATGTGCGCAAGCAAGAACCTTCTCATCCTAATGCTTCTGATACCCCACGACCCAGTTATGGAATTTTCAGTACACCAAATGCAAATGCTCCAGGAAACCAAGGTCGAGGAGGAAATGTTCGTTGGAACCGAGAAGGAAGCTCTAATGACTCAGCCAGAATTCTTGGCATAGGAGAGGTTGCTGCAAAACAAAGCCAAAGGCCAGTTGATGGCAAGGCTGGACAAGAAAAGTGGGGTATTTTTAGTAGAGAGGGCTCAACTGGGATGCCGGACCGGCGTCCATAGCTAATATATCATACAATTATAAGTTCAGTACTTAACATTATGATAATTCATTCAAATACTAATAGGGATAGTCAATTTGGTTGTAAGTGTATTGTTAATAAGCATGCCTGTTTTTAATGGCATCGAATTATTTTTGATCTTTTTCTGGTTGCACGAGGTTTTTCTAATGGCTCTCTCTATTAACTGGGCGTTTATTTGGTAGAGAGTATGTCTGACAGAGTATAAATTGAAGTGCAGAGATAAGCTGCACTTATAAGCTCAGCATATAAGTTAGTGTATACACTCTGTTATTATACTGAACTGGGTCCTTGCACCTTATTTGCCCATTCATCTTAATTTGTCTAGAAGTTTTAGTTATCACAAAATGACACAAACACGGAGACATATATAAGTGCAGAGATAAGCTGCACTTATAAGGTTAGCGTATAAGTTAGTGTATACACTCTATTATTATACTCCTTGCACCTTACTTGCCCATTCACCTTAATTTGTCCAGAAGTTTTAGTTATCACAAAATGACACAAACACGGAGACAGATATATCAAGGTGGTGGGCACAAAGCTACAATGTCTCCCTTATAGGAGCAATCCTAGCAACAAAAACCAACTGAAAAAAGGGGAAAAAATTACGCTCTAAATATGCATGTAACTAAGATAACACATGGGTGTACGTCAATATGACTCAAATTCAATTTGGATGATATAATACCGTGTGGGGTATGTACTAATCAAACTAATCAATCAAGAAGCAATCACTATCATAAAACGTAATTATGCTCATATGTTCGACTTTGGACACATTCTTGATTCAGTTAAAAAATGTAAGTTTTTTTTTGGACGGTAAGCTACTATTATGTATTAAAGAATTGCAATCGAGTCGTTCATTTTATAGGTATAATATTTTAGTGATTTCATTGATGGGTATCAAAATCAAAGTTTAGTTAGAAGAGTTTTCTACTTTTATTTCTTATTTTATAATTGATGAGGTTGTAAAATGTTTGAGTTTTGAATGAACCGTTTTGATAAATAAAAACTGAAAAGGTTCATTTTTGTCATTTTTAAAATTTAAAATTTTAAATAGATTAATTCTCTTCAGAATTCGGGGCTCCAATTAAATAGACCGGTTAACCATTTTGAACGCTATTATTATATATATACGAACAAAAGCGATAGTTTGATTTCTCTTTCGCCCTAAAAAGCGAAGTCGCATTATTTTCAACTTTCAGGCTCCAACCCGCGCACATTCAAGCTCGTGCCATCACCTTGGGATTCTCGGTAAATTCTTGGCGATTGGCAATATTTTTTAACTTGAGAGGTATGCGAGAATTCGTAGTATGGTTTAATTTTCGTGATTTACTTTTCGCATTTCAGTCATAGCTTAGTTCTGATGGCTCACTCGAGCTGGGCCGGCTTTGTTTGTTTAAGGAAGATATCGTTCGGGGAAAGCCTTTATAGTGAAAAAATGATTAATTTAGGAGTTATTTTGTCAGTTCGTGTTTGTTTGTGTATGTTTGGTTACTGATAATTCATAAAATATAGGCTAAGTAGCGTCAAAGACGGCATTTTTTTCCTACATTATCTTATTTTATATGTGTAGTCTTCACAGTTTGCAGATTGATATGGGAAGTATCTGGTGTTTTTATCGAGTCGAGATGTATCTGGTGTTAAGTTGAACAATGTATAACAGTAAACTTTTGGATTTGGTCTTTTATGCATATGCCCATTTTTTGGTGGTTTTGCCCCTGTCATTTTGGACTTTCAGTAAGATTTTGGCATTTAATGCTAGTTTAGTTATTTACTTATAACTGCATTGTTTGATTACAAAACAGAGTTGAATGGATTTCGATGAGTATGAATACTTAGAGAAAACAATTGAAAACCCAGAAGCACAGAAATCCAAGAAAACTTCCATTGGTGGTAATGAGACTGTCAAATCTGAAGAGAGAGAGAAAAATCGTAGTCGTGGTTCAAAGCATAGGAGCAATGGGAAAGATGGCAAAGATGATAATCGTCGCAGGTCTAAGCGATCAAAAGCAGAAGATGACTCTCGTTGCCGTGACTGGCATAAGGAGAGAGGGTCATCACATCACCAGTCACCATCTAGAGATGGTGAGAGAGATCGACACAAAAGTAGCCACAACTGTAGAGAACGGGGGAAAGATAAGGACATGGAGGAGAGAAAGAGTAGAGACAGAGACAGAGACCGTGATCATGATCATTATCAAGACAGGAATGTTCGTGGCCATGATAGCGAAAGGGAGACAAAACAGTCACGTGGAAGCGGAAGCTGGTCGGAAAGGCATCAAAGTGATTTGGATGAAAAAGAAAGAGAGATGAGTCGTGACAAAGAGCTTGGAGAAAGAGTGAGGGAAGGTCAGTTCAGGGAACGGGACAGAGAAAGCGGGTAATTATTATGTTTTATACCCTTATTTCATCTTTGTAGCTATTACTATCTTATTTCAAAACATTAACTGTTACATTTATTTGATCTTTTAAATGTATGACTGCTAAGATTTCCAGTTTCCAAGTATCGATTTTAGATCGAGTGTAACCAATTTTTCCTTGTGCACAATTGATAATCGTTCATACATAGTGTCTTTGGTTGTGAAATGCATTTTAATGGTTCCATGAACTAAATGGTTCGTCTTGAGTTTTGACAATATTTTCTTTGGTTACCTGCTGTTAAAACTTAAAAGCAAAGTATATGGAGAATTTTATTGCATAAACTAATTAATGGGTTTCTATTGGTTTGGTTCAGAAATGTTTTATCTGAAGCTTTGGTATGATTCTAATTTCTAACTGTCTTTCCATTGTGGACATACCCTATTCGTGGATTATTTTTGCCCATTTCATACTCCTTTAGTTTTGCCATTCATGCCCTGGTTATCTTAGTTGATGGAAGCATATAGGTAGTGCAAATACATCCTAGTTGAGAAAATCCACCTAAATCCACCTGCTCTGCACCATAGATATTATTTTTCCCCTTTCGCTTCTTTTTCAAGGATAATTTCCACTTGCTTAATGAGATTATACTGTTTTCTTTTACTTGAATTTTCTTATTGTGACGGCTGAGTTTCATGTAGTTACTTGTTGAAAATTCTGAATATTGAATATTAGATTATGGGAACTCGCAGATACGCTAAAGCAGTCTTCAGATGGTATTTTTGGCATTTGGGCCAGGCACAGGAACACAGTTCATGGGTTTTAAATATTTCTTCCTAGACCTTCTGGAATCACTCACTCAATAGCTTGTGTTGGAGGTTTTGACCAGGCTGGTGAAGACAAGTTACAGTTTCCCTTATCCTCCACCTTGAATCACCAGTGCTTAATTGTAGTTATTATGTTGCAGAAATGCTGGTGAGGAAGTGATGGGCTTTGCTTAAGAGTAGCACTTCATGTTCTGATGATTGTGGGAAATCAATGTTTAGTGGTCTACAAGATTGGCCATCACTTTTTGCCAGATTTATCATGTGGTTGTCAAAATGATATTTAATTCAATATCTTGAGGGATTAGGTTTTACATAACCATAGTGCCATTCAAGGTCAGGGTTAAGTTTGCTATTGGTTCCCTGATCTGGTGTAGTAAAAAAATGGTAAATTGGCAAACTTTTGCGAGTTATTCTCTGTAGTCGTCATTTTTGGAATTTGTATCCCTTTATTTATGCTTGTGGGATGTTTTTGCCTCATTATTGTTATTATTATTATTGTTGTTGTTGTTATTTGAATGGTTTGCAATCTGCTTTTCCACGACTTAACTGTTTCTCTTTGCTCCTCTGCATGTACCATGGAAGAAGCTTGTGACGTTTCTCTTATCTTAGAGATATCTTCACCATTTTTCTGTTCTGATATATCGTATACCTCCATGGTCCAACTTCTACCTTCAATGATGTCTAACTGGTTTTATTAGACCATAACTATGTGTTTTGTTGACGTCATAATGTTGTTACTTGTTAGATGTACTACTTTTTTAAAAATGGTTGTATATTGTTTTTTTTTACGGTTTTTGAATCTCCTATTGTATCTCTGCTTCAGGGGTTTCACTATGTTGGTGCCATTTTAATAAAACCTCTTTCTTGCATTAAAAAAAAAGGAGCCGTATGATTCCCGTATTTCTTATATATGGCGAGTTTCATTTCTATGTTTTATAATGATTCAATCACATCCTTTTAATTGATGGAAAGTGCATAACTTGTTAGTCTCAAGTTTTTTGTATGTGAGCACTAAGTGTCAGTCTCCGTCCACTTAATTGCCAAGTTGTTATCCTGGTTTGTTCTGATTAATTAAGATGGAAAAATCTCTGTGTTTATCGGTCGGTCCTCACTTATATTGCTTAACTTCGTGTACTTGTCTGCAGGACTAAGTTAAATGGGTTCAGGCTTTCACTCCATGCAGCAAATTAAGATGTTTGTTTTGGCCTTATGGAACATTTATCCAATTGAAGCTCTTCATGAGTAGTTTTATCTATTTTTGGTGGTCATTATTTGGATTTCCATTTTATTGCAGGCGAAAAAAGAAAGAAGCGCAGGAGCCAATGGTTGATCCTGAAAGGGATCAAAGAGCGGTGTTTGCTTATCAGGTAATAATTATACTTTCGGGATACATAAGTTCTGAGTTATCAGATTTCTATTAATGACACCATTTGGCATATATTCATTAGTGAACCAATTCTATACAGATTGCTCTTAAGGCGGATAAAAGAGATGTGTATGAATTTTTCTCTAGGGCTGGAAAGGTATGGTATTTTTCTGGATATTTAGCTTTCTGATAAATTGATTGGTTCAGATTTTAATGCGTTTTGTGCAATACTTGACATTGTGGCTATCTTTGTATAACATAAATGTTCATCTTAGATTTCTGCAAAGCATTGTCCTAAAACACTCATATCCACGTTTTTCAGGTGCGAGCCGTACGCCTTATAATGGATCGGAATTCTAGGCGCTCTAAGGGAGTTGGGTAAGTTTGATATACCTTCTAGTTTTATCAAAATCTAACTACATTCATAGCAAGAAAAAGTTTTTAGGAACTAAGATTTGGAGTTTCTTGTTTTCTAAGATTAGAACTTATAATTACATAGGAAATAATTTTTTCCAAAATATAAATTTTAATTATTCTTAAACGTTGTTGCATTAATTATTATTTAAGTTTTTTTTTTTTTTGGGGTGGGGGGGTGTTGTGTGGGATTGTTGTGCATAGTAACTATTTCCTTTTCCTTCTCTCTCTCAGTACTTATGTTGGTTCTGCTTTATGTTCTCCTATGCTCTAGTAATTTTACCTCTTTTACTTTTCTTTAATAAATGCATCTTGTTGCAGGTATATAGAGTTCTATGATGCAATGTCTGTCCCCATGGCAATAGCACTTTCTGGGCAGCCTCTTTTTGGCCAACCAGTGATGGTGAAACCGTCAGAAGCTGAAAAGAATCTCATTCAGTCAACTACATCGTCTGCCGGAGCATTTGGTGGCGTTACCAGTCCCTTTGGGGCCAGGAGACTAGATGTTGGAAATTTGAATACCAACATAACTGAAGATCAACTTCGGCAGGTAATCATTCCTTGTTGATTGTCAGTTTCTCACTGTTAGATTTCAAGTGTCGTTGTTCATTGTCAAGCTTGAGAGTTTTTTTTCCCCAAATAGATAGGACTCTTTGTCCTATCTGAACGTGGTTCACATGGCTACTCTCGTAAATCTACCCTCGTAGATACTTCTATGATTTGTATCCAACATCGTTAGTTTTTAACAACTATGGTTTTGTTAGTAAAACAACATTGGATTGACAAGGCTTCCACTTTGGGGAGCAGGGAAAGGCAAGATGTATGCATCCTTAAAACCACATTTCTGTGGTTTGAACATGTGATGTGACCTCGACGTTGACTTGAAAAAACTTTACCATTGGGCCAAAATTGGCCCTTGATATGTTTTATTATTAGGCATTTAAATGACTATTATTTCATTTTCTATAACTTGTGAGAAATTATTAGAAATTTTATTTTTAACTGCATTTTTATGAAACAGGAAAAAAATTAGAGGTGGTATGACTCAGTACATCTCTAACTTGGATTGGGTTAACGTGGTTGAGATCGTAATAAATAACCGGACACAAGAAATCTAGATCCTCCCATTCTTCTACTTTTTTTGATAAGTCATGGAGGTATATTGTCAAAAAAAAAAGAAAGGAGGGGGAGTCGTATCCTGCACCTTGTTCCGTTTCTCCTATTTCCATATAGTGTTTTGCTTGACAGTGACTACATTTAAAGAACTCAAATATGGTTTCTCCAGAAGTATGTGAAGTATTTTTGGTTAGCATGTCTTTGTCATTCAAGATTCTACTTGACTAAATATGTTCTTTATGTGGAATATGCAACTTTATTGAAATAAAACTGTTATATTTATGACTTTGTGTATTGATTGCCTTTTGTTGGCAATACAGGTTTTTGAGCCATTTGGTACTCTGGAGTTGGTGCAGTTGCCTCTTGATGAAAATGGGCATTGCAAGGGTTTTGGATTTGTGCAGGTGAGTTTGGTCAGAACATGCATTTAGTGTGAAAAAATGTAATTAATTTTCTTATCTCCTCGAAATTGTGAAAAATCTTGAACAATGTGGAATGGTATATCTTTATCTTAAAAAGGAAGTGTATTACCATAATGGTTCTTGGATCTGACTTTCTATCTTTCCCATATAAAGCCATTTAGGCCTCAATCTCATAGAAAAGTTCTCATTGTAATGATACATATTTTACCGCAAGGTCTGGGATTTTATTTCTATGTAGCTGACAATTGGTCCAAATAGACTTTTTGGTGGTTAATAACTTTCTTCTTAAAGGCGTGAATGAGTTGTTTAATTGCAGTTTGCCCGTCTTGAAGATGCTAGAAATGCTCTGAATCTGAATGGACAAGTAGAGATTGCGGGTCGGATGATTAAGGTATTGCAGGCATATTTTTATTGATAGATGGTTTTCTCCTTATTAGAAAAAAGAAGTCTGCATACTGCATTAGTGCATTAGCTTGAAATTAGGCCAATTGATTTGTGGTGAATATGGTCGGAATGAATGGTGAAAAAGAATTTTCATTGATTTCTCTTATGTATTCATGTTGTCGGACCCAAACAGTTTGGGACAAGGGTCGGATAATGTTGATGATGTGATTGGATTTTGTCGACTAATTTTTTTATTTATGCCACTCTCCTTTTATCAGGTGTCAACAGTAACTGACCAACCTGGAATTCAAGACGTTGCAACAAATACCACTGATCTCGATGACAATGAGGGTGCTGGCTTGGTCAGTAAGAAAATACTTTTCTTATCTGCTTTTGGTTTTGGGCAAACATATGGATTATGGACCAATTTGCGTCTGATAACAGTGTGTGGCAAGCTCTCTCTCTCTGTGTGATGTGGCTGTGAAAGGAGACAAATGTTTATAAACATATGAAAGCCAAGCAAAAATGAGGCTCTTGTTATTGCTTAAGAGCTCCTTTTCTCAAGTATCTATTGGCATAAATTTTTTATTTCTGCTGAACTTTTGGTTTAAATATGGATCTTAATAACCATCTAGCCAAGCTAACTTAATAATCTTCAAATTTCAGTCGCTGAATGCACATTCTCGAGCACTTCTCATGCAGAAGTTGGATCGCACTGGCACTGCATCAAGGTTTACATCTGTCAAGCTAGTAACTTTGATACTAGTTCATCGGGGTAATCTGATGTTTGCTTCTTTTACTTGCAGTATAGCTGGTTCACTAGTTGCCCCTGTTATCAGTGCTGCTGACATTACTCTACCCACAACACCTATCCCTGCTGTTTCTCCCTTTGTTACTCCAATAGTACCGGGTGTTGTTCATGCTGTTGCTGGACTTCCAGGCGTCGCTCTCCAACTTCCTAGCGTTTCGGCGACATCTGTTGATACGATTGGCAACCCAAGTGAATGTCTCTTGTTGAAAAATATGTTTGATCCAACAGCAGAGGTTGGCAACTGACTCATTTATTGTCTCATTGTCTTTATTATGGTCTATCTCTCTCTTGTTGTTTCTGGTAGGCTGGTAGCTCAAGTCATATTTTTCAATGCAGATGGAACCAGACTTTGATTTGGATATCAAAGAAGATGTTGAAGAAGAATGTTCAAAATTTGGACATTTGAAGCATGCGTACGTTGACAAGTAAGTGCCATTTGGTATTCATGTGGCTCCTCTTAGATGTGAAATCTTCCCAGCCTGTCCACCATTCGAGTTCTGAAAACCATGCAAAAGATCCTATTGCCAATGAATATCATGAGTTATAAGCATTACAAAGATAAAAAGTATTATTCTGGTTGGAGCCAATGTATTGTGAAGGATTCTCACCCTAGCTATTCACGTTTTTAATTTATTGTTATAGTGAGATTCACTTATCATTAGTGCAGTGTTTTAGTAAAACTTTTTAAGAGGACTTCTACTAGTTAGCTAATGATGGCATTGTACTTGCTATATAATAATGTTTCATTTAAAATTTTGAACTATGGTTTTTTTTTTGGCCGAGACAGGAACACTGCTGGTTTTGTATATGTCAGATTTGATAATACACAGTCTGCAATGAATGCACAACGTTCTCTCCATGGAAGATGGTTTGCTGGGAAGATGATAACTGCAACATTCATGGTAACAATTTTACAGTTTATTTTCCTTTCATGGTTTACGCCACATGTGGCGTAGTGGTAGAGTTGCAAGGGTGCAATGTGGAGGTCACAAGTTCAATGGAAACAACCTCTCCACATACTATGTGGGATAAGGTTTGCGTACATTCTTACTATTTCCGACTCCACCCATTGTGGGAGCTTTGTGTACAGAACTTGTTTACCTTTACTCCAAAATTTGGTGTCATCTTGGGATTGTATTTTACACATGCAGACAGCCCAGACCTACGAGGCTAAATTCCCTGAAAGCAAATAGGAGCTTGGAGTTTGAATGTGCAATATATGAAAGAGGAGTTTCAGCGCCTATAGTCGCCACAAAAGCCTAAAAGTAAAATTAAAGTGCTCAATGCGTTCTATGCAATCTGTTGCCTTCTGAATTTAAACGATTGACCACCCGCAAAGCATTTGTTGCTCTGTCGTATTCTCTAAAATTTTATTTTATTATACTCTCATAGTCTCATTGTTGGTAGAATTGAATCTGAGCCTGATGTACTGATACACATACTGGAAGTGGGATTTTATGAAACGATTTTTTGCTCTAAAAAAGTGCCTTTGATGAGTATATCCAGTTGTGTTGGATCTCTTTGTTGATTGAATTGCAAGAGATGGATAGAACAGGTGGTTAATATCTTGTAGAACATGTTGATCTCTTGTGCAAGATTTTAGACAAACTTAAATTCAAACTTATTGACTATCTCAAGGTTGATAATATCTTTGTGAGCCTCAGTTACATTTCTGTTAAGTGTATTTGCCGAATTACAGACAAAACAGGTTTTGTTATGATCATCATGAACCATTCTTCTAGTTCTTGGTACCGTCTTATCAAGCACAGCCGGCGGCTTGACCATGCTTGACATAGTGATTCATGGGTAAATTACAGAAAAGAGTTCATGGAACACCCAACGCCCCTCTCCTGTAACCTTCGCCGAATTGAGTCAAGCTCGAGCCCCGTCCCCAATTGGAAGATCTTAGGTCCTGGTGAGTTGTTTTGATTTTGGTGGTTTTGAGACATTTGGGTTTTGTATTAACTAAATTAAACATTAGTTAAACCTGTTTGTATACATGAATATGCACATACGCCTAGTTATGAACAGTTGGTCAAATTAACATGTTGCAAACTCTCAACCAAACGGACTGAATTTCAAGTAAATCTAAGTAAAACAAAGCAAGCAATTTTTTGTATCATTTGCTTTGTTAATTAAAAGAAGATATCTTATGATTTTTTTTTCAGACACAGTGAAAATCAAAACCATTTTTTTCATTTAGAATCTGAAACTGGAAATTCTTTATTTGGGATTTATCACATTGGATGGAAAGTATATTTCATTGCTGGCTTCATAAATGTATTTGTTTCTTGATAATACATATAAATTTCAGTTTATAGTAAAACGAAAAAAAGAAATTATATTTGAATAATATCTAAATATACTATACCAGCAGGATTCCAAGGCTCCTAAGGCCATCCGTGGCGTCCCCTTACCTCCACATGCGCTTCGCCATTCCCACCGCTTTACACCAAAACGACACCGTCCCACTCCAGCCTACCCCCTTCCTGCTCCATCTCTTGCGTTCCCCCGCGATCACACGCTGTCCATTTCACTCGCTCTACTGCCGACTCCCAGCGTCTCTACCTCCACTCGCTAGCCTCGCTGTCGTTCTCAGCCTTCTCGACACATCCAATCACTGCTTACCATCCGATGTGCTTTCCCATCTCTTCCATCGCCTTCGTCTATCGGTTCCTATCTAGCTCCACTCTTCTGCTGCAAATTTGTGCCCCAGCAACTTTAGAGTTTCCTATTCGATCTCTGCCCACGTACGCCCTAGGTATGGTCCTTCTAACTTACTTTCTCTCCTTCATACGCTATTTCCACCTTATCAAATCACCTTGAGGCCAACCTAATTTGGCGAATCCGTTGAACTATTTCACCTACCCTTCTTTGGTACGTTTCTTCCTCCACTTCAACCGACTGTTTATTTTGAAATTTTGACAAAGGAATTCAACCCAAGCAGCAAAATTATTAGTGCGCATTATTTTTGTTATTGTTTTATCCCTTAAATATATTATTGATGGAGGGAATTAATAGTGATTGATGGGACAAGCGTGTGTGAGATCTGGGTGTTCTTGAACTTGGTTCAAGATTATTTATTAATTTTTTTGTGATTTATTGAGAAAGAGTGGGTGTTTATTTTAATTTTGATGGACTCTTTTCTTTTAATTGATGGTGATGGTGGGTTTCAACTGTTGTAGGTGGCTTTTTACACAAGAGTGTTTTTTTAATGCCTTCTTACATATTAGTTGGAATTTTATGTGAGAAAAAGTGGGTGTTTATTTTAATTTGTATGGACTCTATTCTTTTAGTTGATGGTGATGGTGGGTTTCAACTGTTGTAGGTGGCTTCTTTTATAGACATGACCAGCAGGTGTTTTTTTTAATGCCTTCTTACATATTAGTTTGAATTCAAGGCAGCTAGGATTGGGTTTTTCTATTTTCTCCATTGTTGATGTCTTTTTCCAAATTTTGAATAAGTTCGTAAACTCTTTATTGTCTTTCGTGAGTTACATCTTCTGGTTGTGTAGATTCACTGCCTTGGGAGATAAAGATGTCTTTCGATCTCTGAGATGTTGCTATCCAATTAGTTATTTTAGTTGGGTTTTTATTTTCTGTTGTTGTAGATGCTAGACTTCTGGAGTTATAGATAAGTTTTCATGCTGGTTCATGCTGCTCAAAAACATTTTTTGGGTTAAGTACCTATATTTTAATAGCATCTCATGAATTCCCATGAATATATCAATTAATTAGCTTTTTCCTGAATCACAGGCGTTGAATTTTCTTCTGATATCAAATATATTGAAGGTCATTGTGCTCATCTTAATTATCCTTTGTACTTCCAACTTCCAGGTGAATCATCCTCTGCATGCATATGTGGAAACTGAAAGCTAATTTTAATCTATGTTCATGAATACTCTGTTATTATGCAGTTGGGAATGTCTTCCCCACGTTTTGTTTTTCAATGCAACGGATGTCAGTTCCATATCGCTACCTGTCCCTCTACAATCTCACGCTTGTGATTTCGTAGTTCTCTTGATCCAGTGAGTTTTAAAATCATTTACTTGGCCTTAGTTACCTATTATTTAACCAGCCAAATAGCCGGTTAATGTACAGTTTCCAATTGGGATTCTTCGTGCTTTTCAATTGCTGCATTCTATTTCTTTATTATTTGTTTTTACAATTTTTTCACTCAATTTTAATTTATACAATGCGCAAGCTTTAGTAATGATGAATGAATTGGTTTGGTTAATGAGCTGTGATTTTTTTTTTGCTGTTGCCATATTGTCATTCCTATTATTAGTTTCCCTCACAAACATTAGTTTCATTTTTCCTCAATTTATCCCTGTAGAGTACTTCGTTCATCACCAAGATCATTAACCATAACTATATAATTGCTTTATTGTCAACACCTGCATTTGTTTAGTTCAAAGATGAAAGGCATCTAGAAGAATCTTTAAGGCAGAGGTTTCCAAACATCTAGAACAGCATACAAACTGGATATTCTTATCATTATCAACTTGGGCTACCTCCAAAGTATTTCATAAAATGAATATAACCAACTAAAATGAAAAGACGCATAAACTAATTTGAACATTTGAATTTTTTTGTTGTTTGTTGTGTGCTCTTTCTTATTTATTTGGGCTCATTGTTGTTAGATTTTAAAAAGTTTGTTCATGTGTAGGTTATTGGTTATCTTTTGTCTGCAATCTCAATTGCAAGAACAAAGAGGCTGCCAAGAACAAATGCAACTAGAACACAACGAAAAAACTTGGATTCAAGTTCATTGAGAGGTAATACTAATTCATCATCCCACATTAGATTTATCAGGAACATAACCATAAGTATATAGTTGCTCTTGGATTTGCTGCCCTGCTGTCTTCACTTAAAAATATGAATTTGACAATTATCAACATTTGTTTTAAGCAGGTACGAGGAAAAAAAAACTACAAGACAAAATCAGGCCCATTCACTTTCTTCAAACTATGCTTCTTAAGATGAGTTTGCTCCTCAAGTAAACTTAATCTCAAAGATTTGATTATGAATTTTTCCATTGAGGAACCCTTCTTATAACGCTGATTCCAAATTTGATTCCTTGCCTAAGTAATCTCAAAGATTTGATTATGAATTTCTCCTTTGAGAAACCCTTCTTATAACGCTGATTCCAAATTTAATTTCCTTGCCCCTAATTCACTTCTAATAATGAACCCTACTGCATCAAGCTGAATTAAATGGACCTCTGTGTTATCTATATTCTCAACCTCTGCATTTTTTTGTCCAAAATGTAATTTAATTTTACTGTTAAAAAAAGGAAACTGTAGGGCACCGATCAATCTCAGCTACAACTCTATAATTGTAACACTATAACTATAATTGCCAGTTATAGAAGAGGATTATGCCAAGCTAAGTCCATCCCAAAGTGTAATTGCCAGTTTCCTTGATGCTCAACCTTCAGGTGATTAAATTGGAATATAGAGGAACCTGACAATATTTAAAGGTAAGCAAGGACTTTATTACCTAATACTAGATAAGATAAGCAACATGATGCTTCCCAGTTTGTATTCTACAATTTATAAATCTAGCTGGGAGTGCTAGCAGTGTTAAAGTTTCTGAGATTAAAGATGACATTTTTCTTTGGATAGTTGTTTTGTTATATGTGTGCATGAACATAGTGGAAAGGTATGCAATCTTCTAAGTGCGTTGCTTCTCAAGTTGTAAATTTTGGTTACATGTGCTTTGGACTCTCTAGCTGTTTGTGTTACAAGAAGATTATACTGGGTTTTGCTTAATTATTTCCTTTCATATTTTAATTGCATTCTATTGTTGTTGACATTGCTTTGGGTTCAGCTTTCCAAAAATTTGTGGTTTACCAACTGTGAATAGAATTAAAATCCTTTTATTGTTGTGCAAGAGAACGACCTTCTGACCTTCACGACCATTTTTCTTGCAACTTAACTCATGCTACTTGATTTTTGCACCTGTTTGGTTATGACTGGCGATCAGGATTTGCCTGCGTAATTGTTCAGGTCAGGCTTCATGTGGGCTTATGTTTGGGTTGTGTTTCATATTCTTTTGTACTTTATGTTGAAGTTGTTAGTAGTTGACTTCGTAACTGGTTTTGGCCTTACGTTAGGCCATTTAATTTATGTTTTCTCTCAAAGTTTATACAAAAGCTTATTTACTTTTGAAATTATTGATTAAATACATTTTATTTCTATTTATCTTTATGCAGGATACCAAAGCCTGCAATTGCTTGTATTGTGTCAATAGTTCCAGCGATTAGGCCTCTACTTCATCTGATTGCCTTCTTCTTGACATCTGAGGTTGGCCAACTATTATCCTTTTTAAAATTAATCCCCAACCATTTTTGTTTGGGTAGTTGTTCTGTTATATGTGTGCATGAAGCTGGGACAAACGTATGCTATCTTCTAAGTGGGTTGATTCTCGAGTTGTAAATTTTAGTTCTCGCTGTATAATTTAGATGTTTTTGAAGCCTTATGTGCTCTTTTACGATCCTTTGGAAATTAGATGTGTTGTGTTATGTGGTAGTTCCTGTAATAGAGTAAACTGCATATGGTCTTTAAGCGTGTGAACTTGGAAAAGAGGATTTATGAACCTACTCCATTCACCTGGACCCACAAGATTATCTTTAGTCTAAATGAGAAATCAAACTGTCCATGGTTACATACATGATTTAAATGAATATTGAAATTTTTTTAATGGAGTACAAGAATATATATGTTTATGAGGCAGGTGACATCCTAGAGATTGTATGGATGGCTAGGATTTTGGAGCAGTTGTAGCAAGGGCCAACCATGTTCGCCGAGGTAGAGTTTCTACACTATGGTGACACTGTAACCTATACACCTAACTCACTATTTCGCTTCTCTTTTTTTCCCTCATTCCAGATCACTCCTGAGAAACTCTCTATATGTTGCAAAAAATGGGAAATGGTTAATCATATAAATGATATTGCTTTTTAAAATTCTTAATTTCCCTTTGCTGATTTTTTTTGCAATCTTTCAAACAGCTTCTTACACTGCTATCATTTGCTACGCACAAAAAATGGTATGTTTACTCCGGATGTTGGTGACGTACTTAGGTCGGCTATTAAGAGAGCTTTCTTTACTCAAGATGTTATGCAAGCCGAAGCGGAAGCAGTTCTCTTTCGTCTGCAAACTGCGTTGGACTACGAAGATGTCCAAGCCCTGCTTCTGAATTTCTTAAAGCTAGATGTTTGTCATGTACGGAGGAGTGCAAATATCGCAGCGCATAGTCTGGCCAACCTTGCTCTCCAACATGATCAGTATGTTGTCTTGCTCAAGAAATGTCCTCAAACATTGTTAAGTACTATAATGTCTGATGTAAACCTCTCAATTTCATATTAATGAAGTTTTCATTATCAAAAAATAAAGAGAAAAAAAAGAATTGCATGTTTATATCTCTTGGATCCTTGCATATTGTTGTGCACAATGCACCCTTTGGGTGGAGCCATTGAGGCACGTCTAACTCAATTAGTAGGACCTATCTTCTATGTCATTTCCGGAAAAAAAAGATAATGATCTTGAAACAGCTTTATTACGGTTCTTCCCATAACAACTGAAACAATTTTCGACAAAAAATTGAATTACCATCAATTACCATCAGTCAAAAAACTGGACTCCGAACACAAAATTAAATCATTGATCGTATTGTGTTTGATGAAAACTCATAACATAAGCAGCTGAAGCTCGGAAATCAAATATAGTGTCAAGCATTATTTTGAGGTTTAAATGAATACGACTTAAGAACGATAAAATTTATGTACTCAAAACAACAAGCAGGTTTGGAATCTATGAATTTCAGAAGCCCCGGGCAACGCCCGGGCATCTACTCTAGTAAAATATATAAAATAAGAGTTCCTGCAATTTTATGTTGTTAATCCGACGCCGTTTCAATACTCATCTTCTTTGTAGACTTGTGGTAAAAGAAAGAGAGAAGCGAGAGCGTGAAAGTACCGGTCTTTACTCATCTCTGCTTCTCTTTCAGATCAACGCACTCTCTCATACTTCTAACTTGAACGACCCTAATTTAATCTAAAGCCTATACCCAAATTCGCTCTTTCGTTTCACTCAATTAACCCCCGTGTGCTGAAAGCTCGACGAAAATGACTCAAGATGTGGAGATGAAAGAGAATCCGGTTCCCTCCAATTCCACCACCCCCACCTCCCCTTCTACTCTTCTTGGTAAGTATATCAACGAACGCTTCTTCTTTTTTTCTTCCTTATTTCTTCTTTCAATTTTTGTTGAATTTGAAATTTGGGTTTTGCTGCTTTAGATTTGAAGGAGATTGCGGGGTTGATAGAGACAGGAGCTTATACTCGGGAAGTGCGGAGGATTATGCGGGCGGTGAGGCTGACCATGGCGCTTCGACGGAAGCTGAATTCCTCGGTGCTTTATGCTTTCCTCAGCTTTGCCCTCACTCCTGGATCCGATGCGCATTCTCGAGTATCGGCATACCTGCCGAAGGTAGACTTTGAAGCAACTGTAAATTCTGAATGTCTTCTAATTTTGTGTACAATTTCCTATATCAATTTAGAGAATCCGTCATGTGGTCCTGTTTTGTGCATAATAGTTACTGGCATTATGTTTTTCCCATTAATAGTTGGTAGGATTTTCCCAAATAAGTATAGCATGATACATGATGCAATACGTTCAGAGAAAACTGAACTTAGGTGAGGCTTAAATTATTTTGTTTGAACCGTTTGATGGATAAGCATTACAAAGTGTCACGCTGGTCTGCGGTGTTTTCTGTCACCCAAAAAAAAAAAAAAAGGTAAGCCCCGTGATTTTTTTCAATGGAAGCTGAAGCAAAGACACTCTTATATACGAATATTATTAGTTGTGCTTGATGGATGGGTCCTCTATTAGTTCCTGACTTTCAAGTATCTCAGCTTTATTGAATGTCAAATATATGTATGGTTTATCGGCCATGTTCGAAGACCCTAACATATGCCAGCTAACCAAGTATAATTTGCATCAATATCTATTTTTTCTGGCGTTTCTATTGCAGTTCCCAACTGTAGTTAGTTTTGCTTTTCAAGCACTACAATTGTTGAATGTTGTAACAGGAAGATGAGCATCAAATGGAGGTTGATACTGCAACATCAGTGACTCAACCTCCTGTGAAGCACCCTTTGCCTGAGCTTGAGATATATTGCTACCTGCTGGTGCTCATTTTTTTTATCAATCAGAAGAATTACAATGGGGTAAAGTGGCCTAATTTATGTGGAGATTTTTTTCTTTCTTTTAAATCAACTCAATTTTTTGCTTTTGGCATTGTTCATTTCCAGGCTAAAGCTTGTGCTTCAGCAAGCATTTCCCGGTTGAGGAACCTTAATAGGAGAACTGTTGATGTTTTGGCATCTAGGCTGTACTTCTACTACTCTCTTAGCTATGAACTCAGTGGTGATCTTGCTGCAATTAGAAGGTGAGATTTTGTTAGAATCACTTTCCTATTCATGATGTTTATGATGGATTGTTTTAACTCAGCTGGATTTATTTGCACTTTTCGTGTTACGCGGTTAAAACTTGTTTCATGTCTCACAGAAAACTCGAATAAAGGACTAATTGCTTGCTGCGACTTTTTACTGTTATTCTATTCAGTTTTTTTTTCTCTCATCATCTCTGGTGTTTGCTTACTGACAGTAACCTCCTTGAGCTTCATCGGATTGCAACATTGCAGCATGATGAGCTGGGCCAGGTAATATTTATCAATTTGAATTTTGTACTAGCTATATACCCCAAGTCTTATAGTTGGAATGTTGGACAATGGTTTGATACAGGAAACACTTCTCAACCTGCTACTCCGCAATTACCTGCATTATAATTTATACGACCAAGCAGAGAAGTTGAGGTCAAAGGCCCCTCGCTTTGAAGCTCACTCAAACCAGCAGGCAACACTTCGTTATTCTGAGTTTTCATCTATCATATTTATATTTTAAGGGTCGTAAATGCATATTAATTGATGTTCAACTTTTATGCTTTTTGGGCTTCCTGATTCCTCATAGATGCACATAAATTTTGGACTAAGTAAATGTTAAGCGCTGAATGGTTAACCTTTAGCATGGTAAACACTGAATGGGTGAAACTTTAGGATGGCAATTGTGCATGATTGCGAAGATAAAATGTTATTCCTCATTGTTTCTTCTCTTTTCATTCTCTTTTTATTCAAAGAAATTATATTTGAAGGTAATTCTTCCAGTGCATTGTTTTAATATATTTACTATATCGAATTGCACACACATGTTTGCATCTACCATATTTTTAACTAAATAATGCATATGAAAAATGAATTGTCAAAGATAAGAGTTATGCAAAGAGGCAAATCTTGGATTAGAGTTAAGCGATTGGATCAGAATCATTGATTTGTGGCTGCTGGAAAGCTGTAATCTTGATTTGTCTTAGCTTTTAGAGGTCTTTAACAGTTCGTAGAGCTGTATCTTTTCTATGATACTGCAGTCTAAGATAAAACTTCTGGAAGTCTGAAACCTGATTTGTATTAGCTTTAGAGGTCTTTGACCATGCGTAGGGCCATATCTTCCCTCTGCCCTCTGGTACCAGCATGGTGCCCTTTTAACTGTGTTTTAATTGAAAATTTTTCAAAGGTGGTATATGACTTTTATGCTCAAAATGTGAGATTTATTGGATTCTGAACCTAGATGTTGGAAAATACTTAAGTTTCGAATGCCAAAAAATGTCAACAGTTGCGTTGAATTCTGATTTTCTTCCAGATTATGAATTATGATATTAAGATAGGACAATGTGAGGAACTCGATAAGGTAACTTATGTCATAATAGACATGCATTGCAAGAATTCCATATATTGTAAAGAAACTCAACTTTATGTTGATATTATTGCAGTACCAATTGTGGAATAATTTCGCTTCTGACTTTGGTAATAAAATATTGTCGTCTTGCAGTTTTGTCGTTATCTCTTTTACTTGGGAAAGATAAGGACAATACAGTTGGAATACACAGATGCTAAAGAGTCTCTTCTTCAAGCTGCTCGGAAAGCCCCTGTTGCAGCTCTTGGTTTTCGAGTTCAATGCAACAAGTGGGCAGTCGTTGTCAGGTTACTGCTGGGAGAAATTCCTGAGAGGACCGTTTTTATGCAGAAAGGCATGGAGAAGGCTTTGAGGCCATACTTTGAGCTGACAAATGTGAGTATTGTATTGGTTTATCAGACTGTCATTTTCATCAACTTTTCTAGTGGGGACAAAATATGTACTACATGTATTTTTGAAGATTTTCAATATGCATGCTTGCATATACAGTCATGTATTTTGACGTTGACACCATTTTGAACTATCAAAGCGCGACATAAACAAAATCTTCCCTTTGGCCGCCCTACCCTTGCGAAAGGGTATTGTTGCTAGAATCAAGCAAAGAATGAAAATGTTGTTCTACCCATACTAGGTGACTGTGATGCCCTGAATCAAGCTCGACCGAAATTACTTTCACTTTTGTGTTTCTTGATCTTTTGATTTTTTATATGTGCGTGCTCGCTTACACTTGCACAAACACACATGTATTTTAAGGTTGACACCTTTTTGAACTATCAAAGTGAGATGTAAATGAAATTTTGCTTGTGGCCCTTCGCTTGTGAAAGGGGTAATGTTGCTAGAATCAAGTTAATAATGAAAATGTTTCTCTACCAATACTCAGTTATCTTGATGCCCTGAACACAGCTCAACTGAAATTACGTTCACTTTTGTGTTTCTTGATCTTTTTCTTTTGGAAAAAATAAATAGCTTGAAAACTTTGCATTTAATTCACAATTACAAAAAATGGGTACATTTAGGTTATCATAAAAGTTGGTCCATTAGCTTTTCCAGATTGTTTCTGAAGGAGTATTTGTATATGCAGGCTGTGCGAATTGGAGATTTGGAGCTCTTCAAATCTGTTGCAGAGAGGTTCTCAAGTACTTTCAATATAGATGGAACTCATAATTTGATTGTTAGGCTCCGCCATAATGTCATAAGGACAGGCCTTCGGAACATCAGTATCGCTTATTCTCGTATTTCGTTGGCTGATGTTGCCAAGAAATTGAGATTGGATTCTGGAAATCCTGTTGCAGATGCTGAGAGTATTGTAGCCAAGGCAATCAGAGATGGAGCTGTGGATGCTATTCTGGATCATACGAATGGGTGGATGGTATCGAAGGAAACTGGTGATGTCTACTCAACAAATGAACCACAAATGGCATTTAACTCAAGGATAGCTTTCTGCCTCAACATGCATAATGAGGCAGTACGTGCACTCAGGTTTCCACCAAACTCTCACAAGGAGAAGGAAAGTGCGGACAAGAGGAGGGAGAGACAACAGCAGGAACAAGAGCTGGCGAAACACATTGCAGAGGAGGATGACGATGAATTTTGATTGGGAGAGGATCTACAAGCAATACTTTCTCAGTTTCTTGGTCTTGCTGACCAGTTAAGATTGCTTTTGCTCATGCTGTTCATGTTTTTCACAGCACCAAATTGTATCTTTTGGTTGCTCATATTTCGCCTTTCTGACTTTTTGCTTCATTATTGGAATGATGCTTTTGTGCATTAGAATGTTCAGACTTTACATTAAGATCAGTGTTTTATCCAAAATAAACTTTCGGCTCGTGATGGTTCCAACAGTGATTGTGTATATTTTGACTGCGAGTGTAATCAGACAACTCTCTGGACCACGCAGCCACACTAATCGGAGTGTCAAGGCATAGAAGTTGATACTCTCAATGTCAAACTATCAAAATCCTTTTGGAACAACGGGAAAACAGATGAAAAAGGGAGCACTTTATATGGATATTTTAACATCCATGAACATTGTATAAATACTAGACAGCAAGGAGAAAGTTCAAAAAAACACAAGTACTGCATATTCTTATATTCAGGGGAAAACATGTTATGAAAATTCAAGAAGACAGACAAAACAAGAAGGAACCAAATGATGTAAGACATTACAATTACTAGTTTTCTGATACTCTCAACCTCAAATGCGGCAACTGCATTCCAAGCTGAGGACGAGTATACGCAGTGTGTTAAAGATTAAGGAGAACCAAAAAGGAAAATAACTACCGAACATAATCAATTAACATAAAAAACTATATCCGCCAGTTTCATAAAGAAATACAGGAGAACTTTTACATTGGCAATTCACCCCGAACTAAATCCAAATGACTTGACAATGTTGCTCACCCTTTCTGCAAAAGTTTTAGACGTGATCTTTTTACCTGGCACATGAAATGGGTTTGAAACCGCATCAACATATGCAGCATGGAACCTCCTGAAAAACTGCACATTAATTCCACACAAAAACAAGAACCAAGTCAGACCACCCTCAAAATTCTGTATCATATTAATTAGGTATGCAACTCAAAGTGCAATGTCTGGAATACCTAAAAAAAGAGAAACAAGTTAGGCAGCTTCAAAATCTTTTGAAAGTTAAATACAAGATCTTGAAAGGAAACATGTGCAAACAAAGAATCTCAATTTAGAGCACTGACTGCTTGATAGTATAAACCAGTTATATTAACAGTGAAGATGGCCGGTAAACTTTGAATTGATTATCAATTGAATATGTGCCAAGACGGTCATCATCAAAGCATACACACCTCAGTGCCTAAAAGATACTTAAAACAAATTAAATATTCATTTAAAAACAAAACGGATATGCAGATTGTTTCCACGCAACATCTACCTCACTCTACCATTCCCTCACGAATTCCAAAGTCCATCTACATTTGTTTTGATATAAGGAAGTACAAAATCATTTGTCACAGAAACCTAGTCATACAGAATTAAGTTTTATCAAAGAGAAGCAAAAAAGTATGAAGCACTGTAAATCATGCAAGTACCTGTCACTAAAGAAAAAAAGAAGAAGATAGTGCAAATCATCCAAACATACTATTTATTAATCTTTCTTATCTTCAATTGGCCACTCAAAAAGAACGTCGAGCAAAAGACTTGAGAATGCTTGCACGATTATCAAACATTAACAAATAGGGATCACACTCCCATCACCAACGCCACTGGCAATTTTTCACTCATTAGTTAACTCATGAATGACTAGCATAGCATATGTAACACATCCATGAAAATAATTCAATTCTTTCACAAGTAATTCATCTGAATCAGCAGGAAGAAAATGAGAAACAGCCAGCAGAGATAATTACATTTCTCACATCAGCATCTCTAACATCCATATCAGTTGTCACCAAGATGAATTTAACCTTTGTGTTAGTTAAATAACCATACCTGCCAAAGACAGTTTACGAAATAAGCAATTAAGATGGCCACCATACTACAAAATATTTGCAAATAGTCTTTACTCAAAAGCGAAATAGAATCAAAGTTTATTACTTACACTTTATAATTTTCGGTTGGATAAAGCAAACCCAGAAATGTCTCATTCAACACTGGCCCAGATTTCCTTGGATTATTCACTATACAAATTCATACGAAATAAGATATTATGATTCGCATGATTATACACCAATACGATCAGCCATTGTAGACTACATGTACCATCACATTCTATCTAACTAAAAAGACAGCCAGCATTTTCAAATCTAAACAAACCCTATCAGCGGTTCCCAATCCCCAGAAAAAATACAATTAATTCGCATAAACAAAAGCCCTAAATCAAGCCCCAATCTTATCACTTGAATTGAAATTGCGATGTGAATTTAAATGTATATGTGGGTACCTCGTTCATCAATCACATCAAGGGAGCAGTGTACGATATGGTGGAGCTTCAGCGCATCGTCTGCCTCGGTGAAGTTCTGTATGTACAACGGATTGTTCTATTCGTCGAAATCAAGACCAAAACAAAGACATTTACAGCAAAATCGTCAGATTCATTATAAGCATTGCATATCATATCACATATAATAAGACGTGGCATGGTGCGAGGGTGCACCTGGTGACCCACGACGGCGACGCACGCGATCATCTTCTCCGGTTTGAAGCCGAAAAGCAGTCTACCTTCTGGAGTGTATGAAAGAGGAATGTTTCGGTGTTGAGGGGTGTAGCGTAGTGACTTAACAATGTTACGAGCAACCTTTTTTAATTACGAAGAGCTCCCTTGAGTTCTCCCTAATTACAATATTATTAATTCTATCACATAAAAAGGGTTAATATTCTTGTGGTGTCTATCGATGGATTGTTGGTCATGATCCAATTTAATCACTGAATATTTACTAAAATTTAGATTGGTGTTTGTGATTGAATAGTCTCATTCGTCATCTTTTAATTATTATATATAAAATATAAAAATAATAATTATTAAAAATGCATATTTAAATTTTAAAAGTCAGTGGTTTATTTTAAAAATTGTGAAAATTGTTGGTCAAGGATACTTAGAATGTAGAGAAAGGTGATTAGTTGAGTCATGATGGACCATGAGAGTGTAGAGAGTATATCGGAAACTTTGTGGGCCAAGAGTGTAGAGAATAGAAGACGATGGTGCATTTAGAAATTATCTTTTTAGAATAGCATTAGGTAAAGTAATCAAACATAATTCAATATTTTTTAAATGTTCGTGGATAATCCATGTCATTCAAATGAAGTTTTAGTTTGGCCAAGCAGACACGGGTGTAGGAGACTTTTGCCCATTTATTATGTTGTCATGTAAAAATAAAAATATATGTTGAAACTCGATTGTAAGAATTTAGGTCTATATAAAATATTTAGAAGATAGATTTGTTTGATGTCGTTATCTCTAAAAAAAATAATAATTATAAAATTATTATTTGTCAATTGACTAATCCTATTTATACACAATTGAAATTCTCATTATTGTTTCTACAGCTGCGGCTGTTGCTCCATTAACAAGAAAGTTCCTTATCTAATTTTGGACTTGCGATCATCATCAAAAGTATAAAATACCCATTTTGTCTTGAGGAATAAAATGCTATTTGTTATTTTTCTTTGAAAAAATTTATGATGCGAAAATGTCCACGTCAGCTTTTGATTATCAACGATAAACTAAGATTACGGATTTTAAATTCATTGTCATCGTCATCATAAAAACCAAACAAAAAATATATAATAAAATGCATAGTTTCAATCTTCTTTTTAGCTATCGTAAAAAAAAATACAAAGATTAAATTATACACATATATAATTTGTGTTTAAATATGATTGTGTTAAGCGATCTAACTATAGAATAAAAATTAACTGGAAAAATTATACTCCCCGACGAATACTTGGAAGTGTTAAAGTGATCTAAGCACATAGAATAATTTCTTAATTGAAAATTTTAAAATCAACTTTTAAAATTGACATCCTCGAGCGATTAGTCGAATGCATTCGAGATTTAAACGATGATGAAGATAATGATTTTTTAACTTTGAAAATCTTATTTCAACTTTTTAGATTAACCATCTATGATGAATACTCAGGAAAGTTAAGTGATATGGTATTTATGTGGAATTACAAACACATGATCAATTGATTATTTAAATAATAAATAAGAATATCACAATTTTTATGTCTTTAAGAAAGCATTCTCACTTAGGGATGGCAAAATTCTTCGCGGGTATCAGATCCGAAATTTCGGGTTGGGGACCCGAAAAATCAAGTTAGGGTTTGGGTGGCCCGGACTTTTTTATAATATTATATATATATATTAGATATTTCTAATAGTCTAATGCATATTTCTAATAGTCTAATACATATACACTGACAATATGTATTATATATATATACATACATACATCCACTAACGCACACACGCATATATATATATAATGCATAAATACATTGACACACACATATATATAATACATATACATATAATAATATAAAATTTTTGGGATAGATTCTGGGATAGGGTCGAACCCGTCCCATCGAGTTTGGGTTCAGGAATTCCCCGAATCCTAAAAATCGGGAATGGGATAGCTGAAAATCAATTCCCCGCCTCGTTACCATCCCTATTCCCACAATCCCACCGTGTCTTTGCTTAATTATTTAAAGCAATTTCTAAAAATTCCCAACGAGTCAATATCTGACTTGGTTTCGGTAAGAAGATCCAACGGCCTTGATGAATCTACAAACAACCCTACGGTACCAAACCAAATTGGAATATTTAATTACCAATCTACCCCTGTAGCAGCTTCCACTCCACCGGCTTCTTTGCATTTCATCAATCTCTTTCTCCCTCTCCGATTATATTCGTTTCTCTTTTAATTCAAACACGTAAAACCCATAGGGTCAGAACTCGCGTATTTCTATTTTCTTATTACAGAAAACATTGATTTTCAGCTAGAATGGAGAAAAGAGAGGTAATTTCTTCGAGATCCTCCGACACAGAAATTGTAAAAGCTCAAAGGTTTTTTGTTGTTAAATTTATTTTTCCTTCTT
This sequence comes from Euonymus europaeus, assembly GCA_963580455.1. NCBI lineage: Eukaryota > Viridiplantae > Streptophyta > Magnoliopsida > Celastrales > Celastraceae > Euonymus > Euonymus europaeus. The sequence goes on along the minus strand of OY756970.1, from coordinate 19,756,327 downwards.
TCGTTTGTGTGATTGTTCAATTTGGCTGTCATGGGCATTCAGCTAGAAACTTAAATCGGCGGTCGTGATGGCAGATTCTCTTGTTTTGATGACATATATAATGTTTTTCAACGTTGTTTTATCTTCTTCTTTTTGGATCTTTATTATTGCTAGTGGTTTGGTGCTAGATTGATTGATATTATTGCAGAGGGACATGGATTATCTCTGGTTTTGATTGTTTTTTTTTTCTTTTGTGAGGATTTGTAATGGGTTTGATGTTTAAATATTGGAACTCTAGTGGAAGATAAGCTAATGTTGTTTTCGAAGTTTATTTAGTTGGAAAAAAAGAGTTGTTTTTTCTTTTTGTTTGTGAGGATTTGTTATGGGTTTGATGTTTTAAATATTGAAACTCTAGTGGAAAATAAGCTAGTGTTGTTTTCGAAGTTTATTTAGTTGGAAAAAAGAGAGAAAGAGAAGGTCGGTTTCGTTTGTTCATAGCATGAAACATTAGTTGTACAAGAACTTAAAAGCAGGTGAACAATGTTTTCAAGTTTTACTTTTCTTATTGAAAAATAGAATATATGGATTATGTTCGTTCATGTGATAGGCCCGCACAAGAACTGAGATTTAATAGGGCTTTCTACAATGTGATGTGTGACTTCACTGTTTATTGTCTTTTGAGATGTTTGCTGTTTCTAATGTTTAGTAACTTGCCAAGAGTGTTAAAAACATCAAGCTCTTTGTTTATAGCAAAGAAGCATTCCAATAACTGGGATTTATTTTCTATTTCCGTTTGGCTGAAATAAAGCTATTCTTATTCCCCTGAAACCAAGCTTGTTAGAGAAATTTATTTTGATTGAGGGAGGACTGGTTAGAAGCCTTTTGGCAGTAAAGATAACTGTATATTAATTCTACATACACATATGTATACATATATACATATATGTGTCTTTAAATAAATAAAATTTTGCTACTCTCACCTGATTGTTTTGTGTGCTCAGAATGACAGTGCTCCTGATGCTCATGAGCCAATGAAAACTGAAGAAGATAAGGGTGACTTGAACCAGGATGAATCGGTGATGATTCCATTGGTCAGTCATCCACATGCAAATAGTAAAAACAATGAAGATAAACCAAATGATCTACACAATAGTCCAACCATTTATAAGCAAGATGTTGTGAGACATAAAAAAACTGGTGTAATTGGGATTGTGAGTGAAGTTGCTGGCGAATCAGACTCTGATAGTAGTATCACAGATGATGAAGATGATGACGATGGTAATGATGAAGACGAGGAAGGTGGTGCCGATGGTCATAGCAATACTGATGGGGGTGGTGACAGAAATAGAGGTGGGGATAGTGATGATAATGATTCTCTTCAGGCTGATCATGTTCGAGTCAATTGGATGGGTGGCCCTGAGCCAATCCAAGATATTCATAATGTAACTCTCATTGATAGGGCGTTCTTACATGGTGATTATGTTGCATCTGCCTCAGACCCTACTGGGCAAATTGGTGTTGTGGTTGATGTCAATATTTTTGCTGATTTGTTAGCTCCAGATGGATCAGTCATGAAAAATGTATCATCCAGAAACTTGAATCGTGTGAGGGATTATGCTGTTGGTGATTATGTGATCCTTGGCCCATGGTTGGGTAGAGTTGATGATGTCTTGGATAATGTGACCGTCTTATTTGATGATGGTTCTCAGTGCAAAGTGACAAAGGCAGAGCCTACACGCCTCAAACCTGTTTCCAAGACTAACTTTGAAGACGATGGGCATTTTCCTTATTACCCTGGTCAGCGGGTACGAGGCAACTCTTCATCTGTTTTTAAGAATTCTAGGTGGCTATCAGGCTTGTGGAAAGCTAATCGATCAGAAGGCACCGTGACTAAAGTTACTGCTGGATCAGTGTTCGTGTACTGGATAGCATCTGCTGCGTATGGGCCGGATTCTTCTACAACCCCAGCTGAAGAGCAGAGTCCAAAGAACTTAAGGTTGTTGTCCTGTTTAACACATGCAAATTGGCAAGTAGGTGATTGGTGCCTTCTTCCACAACCATCCTCCTCTAGCACAGACAATAATTTGTCAAAGTTAGGTACACAGGATTTAGTTAAAACTGAATTGGATTATAGTCAACCAGAAAGTGGATGTGATTCAGAAGGAACTGCTGCAGATGAATTGGGTGGCAATGGTGAATGTATGGATCTTGATCCAGTGGTTGGAGCTGATGTGAGTAAGAATACTGAAAATATTATATCATCTGAATCTAGCTCCCGCGCTAGTCCAGTGTCAGTCCCAAAGGAACCTATCTATGAAACTGGCCGTCATCCCCGCAAAAAGATACGGAAAGTAGTTTTAAGGAGAGACAAGAAGGCTCGAAAGAACGAGGAAATCTTTGAAAAAGCCCTCTTAATTGTCAATACAAGGACAAAAGTTGATGTGGCATGGCAGGACGGAGTGGTAGGGCATGGGATAGAATCAACAACATTGATTCCAATTGATGATCCAGGTGACCATGAATTTTTTGCTGAGCAGTATGTTGTTGAGAAGGCTTCTGATGATAATGATGATGATGCTGGTGAAGCTAGACGTGTTGGGGTTATAAAAAGTGTTGATGCAAAGGAAAAGACTTCTTGTGTGAGGTGGTTAAAGCCAGTTGCTAGAGCAGAAGACCCACGTGAGTTTGATAAGGAGGAGATAGTAAGCGTGTATGAGCTAGAGGGGCATCCTGATTATGATTACTGTTACGGAGATGTAGTTGTCAGACTATCTCCAGTTACCGTTTCACCTCAAACAGTCTCTGCTGTGGAGTCAGAGGAGCTACATGCACCAAATGAGGTCAAGCAAGATGGTGAAATGAGTTTGGGACATAAGGAAACTGAGAACACATCTGAGTCTTGTATGAACTTCTCAGATCTCACCTGGGCGGGTAATATAACTGGCCTTACTAATGGTGATATTGAAGTTACATGGGCTGATGGCATGATTTCAATGGTATACCCGATCACTATTTTATGATGGTTACTTTTTTCTTTTCTTTTTAGGGTTCCTATTATCTTTTAATTTGAAGCCATTCATCATCAATTTCTAGCCTTCTGAATCTGAAACTCTATTTTTCTTCCGACTTCTGTGGTATTGTTGATGTAGATTTTCAGGAATGTTGTCTTTTTTGAATGTTGGTATGAAATGAAAAGGCGATGCACTCTTTTGTCTCTGTCTGAAACTCTGAATACTTTTGCCTTACTAAGGGTTCAAGGAAAAATGGCAGCTTTATGGCTGGAATGTCTAAATTTGATTTTGAAACTATATTTTTGAATATTGTTTTGTCTACTTGGCCTCAAATTGCATCATGAAGTAATTTTCTTTTTGTGCCTTGTATAGGGTTGGTGAGATTGTTGAATTTTGTAATTAATTATGCGGTTGGATGTCAGGTGGGACCTCAAGCGATTTATGTTGTTGGTAGAGATGATGATGATGAGTCAATTGCAGCTGGAAGTGAAGTCAGCGATGCTGTAAGTTGGGAAACCGTTAATGATGATGAGATATATGCTCTTGAAAATACTAGCGAGGTTCGTTTCTGTTTAAAATTGTAGTATGTTATCCGCTTATACTTTCACTGTACATTATTAACATATCCATCAAAGTCAACCTTAACTCTCTTTTTTTCTTAAAAAATGTTTAATAATTTAGAGAAATGTTTGGTGAAGGGTTTATGATGTTTACTTCTCATGATGGGTATGTCTCTTTTCTGTGATTCCCCTTTTAAACTCAAATAATCAATTAGTTATTCTCTCAGGTTTGAATGGATGTGCATGAAATTGGGCAAGAACGAAATAAATTATGTGAAAAAAAAAAGTGAAATGTAAATCTGATTTACTGTGTCTTTTTGTAAGGGAATAATTTGCATTGTTTGATGTTCAGGAATTTGGTATGGGGAATCCCTCTGACATGAATCCTGAGGTAGAAGAGAGCATTGAGAATAATTCAGGAAGGAGAGTGCCATTTTCTATTCCTGTCGCTTCTGCAATTGGACTTGTCACTAAAGTAACCAGACTGGCATCTGGAATATTTTCATGGGGCCAGAGAAATGTAGATGATGCTTCTTTGGAGCAACCGATGAATATTTCCCCATATGATGAGTCGAGCTCTCAAGAATCTAACGTCATTGGTAACTGTGATGTGGAAAATACTCGTGGACAAAGAGAGGAAGCCACAGAATCTGCAATTGTAGAGGAAGCTTTAAGTTGTTCAAAGGCAGCAGAGTTAAATGGTTCTGCATATCATAAGGGTGAAGCTTCCTCTTTCAAACGCTTTGACATAGTTAAAGATCCTTTGGACCATTATTTTTTGGGGTCAAATGGACAGGTACTTGTTGCCTTTTGCTGCTAACTATTTGATCACCTTTTTTTGCTGTTTCCATTTGTTAATTCAGCAATCTTTCAGCTGCATGATGTATAATTAGGGGGAGTTGTGTTCGTTTTGTCTTGTGACTCGTCATCATGGTCAGTTGTTGGTGGTACACATTTCGCGTATACAGGATGATGGTTGTTTGTAGTATAACGTTGAGGGAACTACTCTAAGTGCATCGAACTTTTAAAATAGTGAAGGGTTTTGAAGGAGATGTGTGCTGAATGTTATCCCTAGAATTTTGCTCATCTCTTTTAACTTTTTGTAACCTTGCTTTGTTTCCCTTCATTCTTTTGTCCATATCTTGAACTCTCATACATTATTGAATCTTTTCTACTAACTGCCCTTCCAGGTTAGTAACAGCAGGAAATGGTTGAAGCAGGTTCAAAAAGATTGGAGCATTCTTCAGAACAACTTGCCCGGTAAGAGATGTGCTAACATCTTGTCTCTTGGATTCTATTAGATTTATAAAATTAGTACCTCGTATTTAGGAAATAGTTTTTAATAATGTTAGCAGATGGAATCTATGTTCGAGTTTACGAAGATCGAATGGATCTCATAAGGGCAGTAATAGTTGGGGCATATGGGACACCTTACCAAGATGGGCTTTTCTTCTTTGATTTCCATCTTCCACCAGAGTATCCTGATGTTCCCCCGGTAGGGAATACCATTCTATTATTGGATACTTACTAATTTTGCTTGCTTAATATATTTTGTTCCCATGGTACTGATGGATCTGTTTAATTCTTAACTTCTGTGGTTCATATTGCAGTCATTATACTATCATTCTGGTGGTTGGCGGATTAATCCAAATCTATATGAGGAAGGCAAGGTCTGCCTTAGCCTCTTGAATACCTGGACTGGCAAAGGAAATGAAGTCTGGGATTCAGCATCTTCTAGCATCCTCCAAGTCTTAGTTTCACTTCAGGGATTAGTACTGAATGCGAGGCCATATTTCAATGAAGCTGGGTATGATAAGCAAATTGGGACAGCTGAAGGAGATAAAAATTCGTTGTTTTACAATGAGAATACTTTCCTGCTAAACTGCAAGACAATGATGTATCTTATGCGGAGGACCCCCAAGGTAATATATTGCATTCCAGTGCTTTATTTTCCTTTTAACCAAATATTGCGAGTAATAATTTCTCCAATTTTTGTGGGCTATGAAAGTTCATTATGTGGCATGCAGTGGCTTTTCAGTATATATATAGAGAGAGAGTTTGGTAGATTTCGTTTTTTGAAACTATGAACCAAAACTACTACTTCTATGGGGTATATTAGTCAGTATTTTCTGAATGTTTGGACTATTCTACAAACCTTCTCCTCCTAGGACCTTGCTCCAGTGGAACCATGCTTAGGTAATTTCTTTGTATATACTCAGGCAATGGAGTGGTGAGGTATTTAAGAATCATTATTCATTTCATTGTTTGAACAATTTTGTTATGTTGACCATTATTATTTGTGAAGGGTTTGGTAATCAAAGATTGTTTTATTTGTTCTTTAATTGGGTTGGATGGACTAAGAAGGCTTACTCACTGGTTATTTAGGATACTTTTAGTTTCTTTTTTTCTCTAGTAAACTATTACCATTGGAATGCTATACACTGTAGAATGTGGGCTATTAAGAAGCGGCTAGCTCAAGGAATGAGTGTGCAGAAGACAAGGATGGATAAGAGAAGAAACGAGACTATTTGATATGGGACGGTTAAACACTAAATTGAAGATGAGATGTGAGGAAATTGGCTTAGATGGTTTGGGCAATGTACTGTGGTAGTGCATAGAGTAAAAAAAATTGGAAGTTGACAATGCTAAAAAGAGAAGATAAGAGGCCAAAAAAGGCATGGATTGAAGTCATAGAAAATGGCTAGACTGTATAGACCTAGTCGAATGTGTAGCATTTGATATGTATAAATGGCAAAGCAGAATTCATGTTGTGCATTCTCACTTTCTAGTATGGGTTCATGTAGCTGACCTGAACATGGTTTTAGATAAGAGCTTTGATGATGATCACCACCTTTTCCTAGAATAACTCTGTAAATTATTTGACTGAAAAAATTATCGGATAGAAGCTAGATTCTAGTTCGTGTAACTGCTTTATGAAACTAAGGAAAATAAACAGGAAACCGGTCGTGTAGCCTTTTCAAATACTTGTATGTCCAGCTTGTGAAAAAATAGCATCTGCCGCAACTCAACCAAATCGGCTCTCTCCAGGACTTGTTAAATGGATCAGACCAGTATACAAAGCTCATGTCACTGTGCATACTTTCTAGAGTAGGTAGATTCATGGAACCTTGCTTCCACATTGTAGAGCATCTTCGATTTGCTATTTGAATGCATGGTGCATAAGTATCTTTATTGTTATTATACCAAGGCTGGTTTTTTCCCCGGGAAGTTTCATTTTCATAATCTTCTTATCTGCTGAATATTTCGTTTCTTGTATTGGTGATTTCTAGACTGAATGCTGTGATTTTTATAATATGTGGCTAGGACTTTGAAGAGCTTGTCAAAGATCATTTCAGGAGACGTGGGTACTACATACTTAAGGCCTGCGATGCATATATGAAAGGTCACCTAATTGGCTCGCTGGCTAAAGATGCATCTATAGCCAATGGCGATCATACAAATTCAACTTCGGCTGGTTTTAAGCTTGGATTGAAAAAGATTGTACCAAAGCTTTACGCGGCACTGACTGAAGCCGGAGCTGAGTGTAGTGACTTTGCTCATTGGCAACAATCATAATGGCCGATATTTCATTGAAGTGCTCACCATGAACATTCATGTTCACTTTGGAATCCCCTGGAAGTTTTGGGATCAGGGGTTCTGTTTAGAAATTCATTGGATCGTCTGTTCATCTGTTTTGAAAAAAAAAACCCCTTCATTACATAATGCCGCAAGTTGTGAATGATTGAATCATTATTCCTCCTCGATCCTCTTTCTTGTTTTTTTCCCTTTTCCTTTTTTTTACATTTGTCGCAGCTAATTCCTTTTCTTTATATCGAATCAGTCAAAAACACAACTGATAAACTGTTTAACCTTCAAAATGTATAGAGCAGTTCATTTTGTTGTTGTACATTCTGCTTTAATTACATACTTACATGGACTCTAGTTGTATATAGAACAAGTTTGAGCAGGAAAATGAAGTAGAATTCAATTGATGGTCATCTTCCCTTCAAGGAGAAGAAGATGACCCATTTCCGCTTCTACCTTCACCAATCTTCTACATCAACTAACATTTATGCCAGACAAACAGGCGTAAAAGTCCATTATTGAGTTGTATGTTACTCTGGCATCATACTTCAAATCTTTTAGCAGAAAGATTACATAGTTTCTTATAAACAAGTGCATCAAAGGGCATCTTCCAGGAAGCAGCTGTAAGAACCATCAATGCCACCATAATTTTTCTTCTCTAAACTAGCAAATATTGGATACAGAAGTATTTCATTCATCCATATGACCTTATATTGCATAACTGAGAACCAATGTAGGATTCTAATATTAAAGATATTAAAATTGCTTCTAGAAAGCCTGTCATAAGGAATCAGAGCCACGTTCCATGGATGCTTTCAGTTCTTCACAAATCAGAAGATGTGTTCAATGAGTTATGACATCAAAGAAAATTCTAATTCAGAATGTCATATCTATTGATCGGTTTCAATGTGGAATAAGCATCAAAATCCTAACATTCTTACTCCTAACCATAATCCAGTCACACTTCAAAGAACAACATAAGTGAAATTCCAACAACAACTGAAGTACTTCCACAAGATGATGGATTCAAACAGTTCCCTAGATCACATAATACCGTCTGGTTAAAGCTTTCATTGCCTCAAAATAGTTTATGCCCCATTCCACATCAAATTGCAGGATCGAAACCCATATTATACAGAGTAACAATGCTCATAAAACAACACTCAACAAGTATAAATTTATGAAAAGTCACAACCTTTTCATTGATTTATGATACGAAAGAACAAATATCCACTGAGAGTGAAATGAACCCTGCGGTCCATCAAGAAACTTAATTTATAAATTATTCCTCACTTTAGTTCAGAACCAACATTCAATAGATGCGCAGAAGATAAGTTACAAACTAAAAAATTATTCATTTACTCATACACTGGAATTGGGAATCTTCCACCTGGACACAAGCCTCCTCACCGGTGGCGTTAGGATGAGAGTTATGGGGACCCGGATCGGAAACAGGGCCTTATTGCAGATAATTGCCAGAGCCAGAGTGCTGCCGGAAGATGCCAAAATCTCAGCCGTCCGATCCGTCTTTTTACTTTCAGTCACATCGGTCGATTGATTAGAGATTCTTTCTGGGTTTCCCTCATTTGCCGGTGAGTTTGGATGACGTTGTGGGTCCTTAGAGAAGCCGGGGATGTTCAACTTCTGAAGATATGAATCCACATCGACGTTGTTCTTGATGGCTATGTAAAGGCCGGTAATCGAGAAGATGGAGACCGATGAATGGACACCGACAGCCACCCAGCCGTACTTCTTAAAAAACTGCTTAACCCCAGATCCCATTGATGACTTATCAAAGGATTACGGAGGGAGAGAAAGGGAGTTGTGAGATCTTTAGGGTTTTAGGAGGTTTAGGGTCAAATGGGGACGTAGGGTTTAGTATATTTTTATAATGGCTAAACCAAACTTTATGCCCTCAATTTATCACTAATTTCTCGTTTATACCCTCCAAATTTTATTTGTCCCCTTGCTGTCCTCGTATCATGTGGCAACTCATTTATGTCCAACTTTCACATTTCCGGCGTCGACCCGCCGTTTTTTGCATATGTGACATCGGAAAGTCTATGTGTAATTTTCATCTTTAAAAAAATACAAATTGAACACGTCACCTATTAAAACCCTAAAACATAACAAGTTTTTGAAAAAAGAAAAAAATAACAAAAATATAAAAACATTTTCTTCCTCATCCACGAGAAGCTGAGATCAATTACATCAAATTATTAATTGAGACAAGATAGAGATTTACATTTTTTTTTAAATGGTGAAAATTATAATATTTAATCTACCGATAAAGATGTGAACTATTTTTTATCATTATATGGACACACTGTTTTGTAGTTCGGCCTCCCCTTTCTCATTAAATCATTTCTTCATGAAATTTATCCTCTAATCACAGAATACCCGCATCAAAATCAAACAATTTCACTTGTTACTTTCTCCAAGATTTACTCTGGAGATTTGTTCACTTATAAACCCATGACGTTGGAGAAATCTCATGAAATTTGGGTGCATAAAATTCAAAAAATCTCAAATGGCTATTTGGATTCACAGAGATCATGAACCTCGGTGCCCATCTCTTAAATCAAAGCAGACATTTCCGATTAAATTGATTGCTCCTCACAGTGCTAATGTGTGATGATTTCTTTCTTAGTGACCAAATATTCTCTTTTCTTCTTTATTTTTTATGGGTTTAATTGAATGTAGGTGTGATAATGATGCGCTCTCTCTACTCTCTAGTTTATTTGTGAGGTGTCCTAAGTGTGAAAAACCTTCTTCTGGTGCTCGCCGATTACTCCATCTATCAGTGCGATCGGTGTTGCTCTTCTCTGTTGTATTGAAAAGCAAAAAACGGAGAACCACCTTTTTTATTCAACCCAAAACCCTCACAAAGAAATCAAAACCTAGATCTAGTAAAGGTATTTAAAACCCATATTTTAAGGAAATGATACCTTTATCAAGGAGAAGATGGTGGGAAGAAGAAAATTTAATTGACTTGGTATTTAATAGGTGAGGTTGCATTTATCTATGAGTTTTTAAAAAGTCGTAATTTCGAAATATGATCTCCAGTTGCCACATGGGCAAAACACGGCGGGTCAACGCCGGATAAGTAAAAATTCGTAAATATAAGACAATCCAGATAAAATAATTTGATTGTCATTTCAGAAAATATGGAAAACAAAAAATAAAATGAAAATAAAATGAAAATAGAAAACATAAACAAAACAAAACCAAACGGACCCTAAATATCAGGTGTGTATATGAGAAGAACAATATGGAGAATGCTAATTATTTAATTAATTGCTCCTATGAGGAAATGAAGATCCCAAATATATAATAGACTGAAACTAAAGGTCTAAAACATGTAAGTATAACCAACCACATGTACTACTAATCAATAGAGTTAGGAAGTGCAATTATTAAAAGTATTAATTAAGTCATTACATGGAACAGAAACTCTAAATCAAATATTGAGATCTTCTTTTTCCATACTTAATTAGCCATGGATGTGTGGTAGTAGTGCTGCTGCTGCTGATAGTCCACACTATTGCTTTCTGCTACTTCTTTTGCTGTCATCATCTCACGGTGCCACAATCCTCTTGATGGGTTTCGAGTCAACTCGATCAATGACTCCTTCAGATTATCAGCTTGAACCATCTCACTGTCCTTTTTCTGCAACCCAAAATACTATATAATTACAAACTTTGACTCTCTCTCTCTCTATATATGTGTGTGTGAAAAAATGTCATTATATATATATATATATATATACCTCAACATGGAACACATTAGAGACGAGGCCTCTGAAGCTGGTCACATTAGCATTTGTCACTTCCAAACCCAAAGAATTCAAGGCCTCCATTATCTTGGCAAAGCCTCCTAGTTTATGCTCACAGAAAACCTTCACAAAGAACTCATTCACATCTTTCTGTGACACCTCCACTTGCGGCTAAAAACAAAAACCAAATTAGGAACAAGTTATATTTAAAATAAATAAAGAAAATAATATTTATATATGTATGGATGTATATACCTCCATTTGTTGAGCCTTGTCAGCAGTACTTTCAGTGTCTTGATTATTGTTCTGTTTGGAGATGCTGGTAGTCCCATAAAACCCAGATTTGTTAGTGGTCACAGCTGAAGGGACTCCACTTAGGCTCAAAATGTCTGGCATGACACTGTTCTGGTCATCTTCATCTTCATCATCTGAATGACGATGATGATGATCTTCAAGCTCATCTTGTAGTTCTCTCACTTGCTTTACTAGCTCCTTCACAAATTCAATTGCATCCCCAAGAATTGAAGCCCTGTCCAGCTGACAGACAATAACCCAAAAAACACAAACCCAATATTAAACTAATTAATCCCATAAAGTTTAAATCTTTGTATGCAGTTGTGACATACCTTGGAAATTCTAGGAACCAAAGATCTAAGAGCGTAGAGCCTGTCATTGAGCTTCTTCCTCCTCCTCCTCTCTGCAATAAGGTTCTTGGATTGCGGTCCCTTCCCGCTCCTCCTCCTACCCTTGGAATTGTCATCTTCATCATCATCATTTTGATCACTGCAATAATTATCCGAGACAGAATCGGATCGCTGCTGCCCAGTCCTCGTCTCGTGTTTCATTGATGAGTCATTGTCATTCCCTTCCTTGGTAGCATCCACGTACTGCATCTGATCATGAGATCCTTCAAAGAAGATATGATGATCATGATCACCATTGTTGTTGGTAGTAATCTTGCTTTCTGGGGAATGATTGAATTGGTGCAAGAAGTTCATGGGAGGACTACAAAGCCTGATTCGATCCACCGTGATGTCGTATGGGAGATCACCATTAGTTGATGATTGAAGCTGACCACCATTATTCATCATATTTGGTTGATTATTATTATTAGCATTGTCAATTGTTGAGAAGCATGTGTCCATGTTGTTGCTTGAATTGTTCAATATTGCTTCTTGTTGCTCCTCCAATGAGTAAATGAAATCTATCACCTGTTGATCTTCAGGCACCTAATAATCATCAGAAAGAAATATATTATTAAAAAGATTTAATTAGAGGGTTTTCTATTTTCTAATTGAATTGTTAATCAACAAGAAAGATCAAGATTTCCAATTTAATTCAATTCTGATCGCGTATATGTTCTTGCAGCTCTTACGATTTCTTAGGTGAGTGATTTTTTAACATTTATGTAATTGAAAATTAATCTTGCCAAATTTTACTATAATTAGTGGTAATTAAGGGAAAGAAAAATATATTTACTTGTTTGGTGACAAAGAGCTCAATCAGTCCCCCACGAATTGGAATCAAAACCCTAGTCCCAATTGTTTCCTGCGAAATTAATTATTAACATTAAATCATCAAAAACTCTATATATGTATAGATGCATATAAACATATAGTTGCTTACTTCCAGAAGATTTGTATCTGAGATAGGAGAGAAGTTTAACCACTTGGGTTGATTTGATATCAAACTCTGTGCATGGATCCTATTCATCTCAACAAATTACACAATTAAAGAATTCATGATGAGAAGATTATGACAAATCTAGATATAATCGAAACGGTACCCGGAATCTAATGCCATGGATGAAGGCAACTGAGCAAGAAGTTCACAAGATTTACTTCTTGGGTGTTGAAACATGACATCCCTACAAGGAAGGATTGGAGAGAGCGGAGGAAAATGACGATCAACTTCTCCATCTTCAATGCTTTGATCAGTCCCAGCACAACAGCAATCCATCCACTCAACAAACCTAATTTTTACCAAAAAAATATAAAATTACTGAAGCTAAGTTCACAGTTCATACACAAACATATAGAAGGCATGCATGAATATCATGTACATATACATAATTAATTGTTTCAACCTTTGTTCTTCACTGAGTTTCCAAATCAAGCAATAATCCCATCCCTTCAAACCTACAAGGGATCGTAGCGTATTCTTCGCGAGATTGCTGGAGAAATTCATGTTTTCTGCAACATATATATTGACATACTAACTAATTAACAGATTAAATCCGTATTTCAGTTTAATTAAAATTAAATGATAAATTAACCTGCAGGCATGCAATACAAGCTCTTCCTCTTCTTGGTTCCTAGGATAATGAGAGTAGCAGCTCTTCTGACTGAACAAACAAAGAGAAACAAAACAAGAATGGACCAACAAACAAAAGAGAAGTAGAAAAGACAAAAACAGAGATCATCCATAAAAAAAAATAGTACTTGTAACTGATAGCAATTGTTAACTGCACCAGCTGATGTTATCATCAAAAACCATCCTAATTTTATCAGCAAATGACGATGAACCCACAAAAAAGATATAATTAGTGAATCTTCTCAATTTGGTGTTTTCTTTGTTCTGATTCAAGAACAAAACAACTGACACTTTTAATTCAGGCAATATGTTGGCGTATATATATTTTTGGAGTTTGGCATGTTGTGCTTTGGTAGGTGAAGGGCACTGCTTGCATGACACACGAATATTTTAATTGGATATTTAAAGATAAATATTATATATTAGTTGTAATGATGGCAGGTACAGATTGTGTGAGCTAAGATGGCGTACAAAAAACCTAACTACCTTTGCAAAGTTTATTTGTGAACTTTTCGTTTTGGTTAAATATTCTTTCATGTCTCAACTACCCTATCGAGTTCGAACATACATATATATAACTATTTAGTTGATAGTGATGGATAGGTCTTGAATTTGATTCTCACTAAGAGCAATATTTATCTCGCTACGCACGAAATTTTGACTCAATTTAGTCTATTGTTAGATGAAAAAACATTTGAATGTGTGGATCTGATGATATCATAACCTAGTTGTTGGTTTATCCCTCGATTCCCTTATACTCCTAATGAAAGTATGCTAAATCATGTAGTTAGCAATTTTGCATTCTCAAATGTTCATTTCTATGAATTGCGTTGTAGGCTTGATAGTCGGTTTGATCCACCGAACTTTTCTTTTGGTCAGCCTTGGCCCTAGTGAATTGCAAACTGGCACGGCTTTGGTCCAACTTGACAAGGCCAATGGCCCACTGATGCTGACATGAAAACCGGCCCATGTTCGAGTATTGACTATTTAGTCCTCGCCCATCAATTCACAATCTGGGTTACGCCTTTAAGCCTGTTATTCAAAGCTCAAAGTTGTACTCATGAAGATATATAAATAAGACACAGAATAAATTAAATTGGATAAAATTTTATATTTTGATTCGAATTTAATTTTAAATCCGTTAATTTTATTAAAAATTTAGAAATAAATTTTAACTAAATTTAATGTAATTCGAATTGAATAAATTAGTCGGTAAATTTGACATAATTTTGCCACTCCTAATTTCACCTGTATCCAACAGCCGGTAGAGGTTCCGATTTGAGAAAAATAAAATATTTGCTACTGCGTTGGGTACGGTTATAATTCTGATATTTGTTGTAGCTGGCATCAGTAAACCATCCTTGGCACTACGGGAGCAAGTCACAACTGTTTGGCAACAACTAGTACATTATTCACGTTTTCTGAGTCATAACCTTGGTTTGGTTAAGTACCCTCCAGGGCCTCTAAAACCAATGGACCTGTCACGTATCTCAATTTAGGGCATCACAAATTTTTGAAAAAAAAAATCAAAAATGATAAATGTGTAGTGTATATTATAACAATTACAACAATATATTTTTTTGTTCGAAACAAAAATTAGAATCATTGTAATCTAAAATTAAATATTTAGAATTTAGATCATACAGTTTAAAATTGTCACACATTTTTAACGATGATTCTAAATTTTATTTCAAAAAAATATAATTAATTCGATTTACACTACATATTTACATCATCTTTTAAATTTTTTTTTTTGATAAGCATCTTATAAAACTTTTGGTACCTCAAATTGAAGCACTTAACAGGGTCAGAGGTTTTAACACACTCGATCTGGCCACCAATCCCTCCCCAACACCCAGATCTTTCAGGCGGTGAACTATACTCGGCCTTGAAACACTCTCAGTTCAATAAAACCACAATAACCAAGTGGTTCATTTTGTCCACACTCTGATTGCACATGGAGAAGAAAAGGTGCCACGTGTATAGGGTAAATCGACAAGACCCCATTAACAATAGTTTACGCTTGGTTTTTATTACTTTCGGGCTTTTTGGGGGTGGGTGCGTGGGGTAAAGGGCTTTGTATATGTTGGATAAAAGCGGGAACTGACAGAGTCATCGCCCCACCCATTACCCATGTGACATCTTCACATGCAACCCTGCAAGATGTTGCCACGTGGCATTGCATAGTTGGCATATCCCACAATCCATGTTCGAATTCCGTCCACTATCCTTTCTCTACTTTTCACTGTTGGTTGGACTTTAGTCCAATAGTGGTCGTCCTTGACATAATTTTCTAGGTAGACCGCCCTCTCAAGACTCCAGAGAGGTGAAAAAGGGGAAACCCCGATTACTCCACCATACAGAGAGAGACAGGCAGAGAGAAAATTTTGTTTTGGGAAAGAAAACTAGGGTTTTAGACTTTTCGTGAACCAATTATGGGGGAATGTAGAAAATAAGACACTTCTATCTAGAAAAGAGAAGATATCACTACTACTAGAGAATGATTTCACAATGACATACACAACCCCTCAAAGTAACAAACAAATATTAAATTAAAATTTTTTAAAAAAGGCTTATGATCATCATAATAATCACAATAGTAATCCTCTCATACACAAACTAATATATAGAGAAAGAAAGGAAGGGGGAATTTTTTTCATGATTTTTACTTTTCAGAGAGCGGTTATGTTTCTTGTTCATCTTTCTCTTAGTTGGTTGGGTTGCTCCTGAAGGATCCAAGGGCTTTCATAGCTCCAGCTCTCAATATGTACTGGTGGTATGCTGCTGCTGCAAGTGCTCCCACAAATGGTCCAACCCAGAAGATCCACTGCACAGACACATAATTTAGTAAAATATATACATTCAAAACAGTTTAGTAACATAATATAATACGTAAAACAGAAAAATTAAGTAAAAATATTTCATACATGGTCATCCCAAGTTTTTTCATTGTTGTAGATAACAGCAGCACCAAAGCTCCTAGCTGGGTTAATACCAGTTCCAGTGATGGGGATGGTGGCGAGGTGAACCATGAACACAGAAAACCCAATAGGCAATGGAGCCAAAACCTGAGCCCATCAGAAAAAACATAAAATAAAACATGAATCCACAAAAATTGTCTTAAAAAAAAGAGCAGCAAATTGAGATGTGAAGAACTGGAATTGATACATACAGGCACGTGAGAGTCACGAGCGCTTCTCTTGGGGTCAGTGGCAGAGAAAACGGTGTAGACAAGCACAAAGGTGCCAATGATCTCAGCACCCAAGGCAGTTCCTTTGCTGTACCCAGGAGCAACAGAGTTAGCGCCACCACCAAGAGAATTGTACTCGTGCTTCATGAAGGCCTTGACAAAGCCAACACCACAGATAGCACCCAAGCACTGAGCCACCATGTAAGCCACAGCCCTAATCAGAGACGTCTTGCGAGCCAAAAACAGTCCGAATGTAACTGCCGGGTTGATGTGACCACCTGTAAAACAAAAATTAACCAAAACCCATTAACAAACACTTCATTTTCTTTCCAGAACTTGCTAACAAAAGGGGGGAGAAAATGGGTACACGTAAAGTTATTAACTTTGACAGATAAAAAGAGAGAGAACCAAAAACCCAAAAAAGAGTACACCATAGACAAACGGGTATAAGTTGTTCTTACCGGAGATACCAGCGGTGCAGTAAACAAGGACAAAGATCATGCCACCGAAGGCCCAAGCTATACCTAAGAGACCAACACCATCACAAGGCCCCGTTTGCTTCTTGTGCCCGATAACAGTTGCAACAGTGACGTACAGGAAGAGAAGGGTAGCTATGAACTCAGCTATAAGAGCTCTGTAGAAGGACCAGAGCCTCAGCTCAGCCATGCCGATGAATGGTGCTGGTGGTGGATCCACGTAGTCCGCCTTCCCATGTCTCTGCGCTTCTTCACTTACTTCTTTCGACATGCCTCTCTCTAACTCGCTCGCGCCTATCTAGCTCCTCTCTGTTTGTGATGAGTGCTCAGAATGTAAGGATCTTTAGGTCACTTGTGCCCTTTTAAGAATGAGGAGGGTGCATCTTTGGATAAGTCAAGGTCATTTTGGGGATTGAAAATAGAGGGCGTTTTAGAAATAATAGCCTTTTGCGAACATGTTTGGTGGGAGTGTATTATTAGCCTTTTGCGTTCTTTTTAGAGAGAGAACGCGTGGGGTGTACGTGTTGGTGCGGGCCATACGATTTACGGGGGCTCAAAGGTGAGTCAGCCTGGCATCTAACTAAAGCCACGCTTCCAACGGTCATATCTTGTCACTTTCAATCTCTGTACATTTCCAATTATGTCCCTACCGGTCTTTTGGACAATGTCCTTAACACTATGTTTGGGAAGGAGGGAGGGGAGGGGATGAAAAATTTGAGAGGAATGGAAAATAAATGGGAGGAGATGGGAGGAAAAGTTAATTTTACCTCCGCTTGTTTGGATAGTTAAAAAGTAAGGGAAGGAAAAGGGTAAAAGTATGTTTTTATGATTTGTATGGTTGATATAATTTTACTATTTTACCCTTGTCTCTAAAAAATGGATGTGTATAATATGCACAAGAGTTCCCTTCTAACTTAGAGGTTTTGTCGACATGTCTATATAATAATTTGAGCCGGAATTTATTTTTTCCAGTAAAATTCTGATTTATACTACAAAACGACACAAATATAGATTTTTTAAATCTCATATTAATTAAATAAAATATATCATTAATAATTATCACAAAAGAAAATGAAGTGCACAGATTACTATCTTGTTGGACATACTGTGCCTAATGCTCTTTTACACCCACCATAGCATCTTGAATCCATAAAGATATGTAGAAAAAATGCTGGAACCCCAAAATATCATATGCTGCTTCACTTTTCTTGTTAAAAGCCCAGTAACAAATGGAGCTCCAAATTCAATTTGTAGAAAAAATGCTGCTGTGCCTAAAATATCATATACCAATAGATAGTTGCAATTTGCACAAGGATCATGCACACTACATCTTCCAAGTTGAGCAGAGAAAGCATTTAGTTGACAAAGAGGCTTTTTCATTCTTGTTCACTAATATATCAAAGTAAAAACAACTGCATATATAAGACTCCCACAATGGTCTTTGCAGGCCTTTCACTCAGCAACTAGTGACAGAGAACAACATATAAAGAACACTGAACTGACAACTATACGCCAAACTCTGCTTAGTTTACTGTCTAATTCTAGAGTACTAGAAATTATATGAAAATTTGATTAATAATGACAACAGCAACCCCCAATAATAAAGGCAAAAACGAAATACACTTGCTTGAACTCAAAGACAAAATACAGATGCAAATGACTGGGTGGGTGAAATACTAAGCAAGCGACACATTCTTTCACTATCAATCCCTTATTTCAGTAGGAGCAGATTTTACAGAGGGAGATGAAGAAGCTTACCTTCGTGGACGATGCCTCTGCTATGTTTAGGTCGTGTAAATCGTGCACGCGAGCTAATCGATCCTCCAAGTGCAGTAAGTCGTCACTAATCAATACTCCAAGTGCGATCGCGTAACCGAGCTAATTGATCTGGGTGACACGGGAGGCGAAAATCTCAGTTGCAGGTGGCAGAGGCGAAGAAATGAAGAGGAGGAAGGTTTTAGGAAAAGTAGAAGGGCAGATTTGTCCTTTACACGACTTTCACCTCTTCTCACAACATTTTCCAGCCAGTTGTGGGGAGAAAATTTCTCCCATGGGACCCACATGTTTTTACATCCATTCATTACCCTCAAATTTTACCTCTATCAATCCAAACACCACACTTAACATTTTTCTCTCTACTTTACCCCTTAATTTTCTTTCCCTTCTTTTTCTACCCGTTCCCAAACAAAGCGTAAGTGCGGGGTCTTCTATTTTGTTTACAGCGGATTTCACTGTAGGGATATTTTAGGATAGTAAAAAACTTGTTGTACTATTTAAAAATTATTAACGTGTTTTCATTTACACGTCCATCAATATATTATTTGTGTTAAAAAAAATTAAATGAACAGTTAAATTATGATAAAATATTTTTAGTATGTTTATCGATTTATGGTTGCCCTATCCTTTTACAATTCATTTTATTCTTATTTGATACAAACAATATACTCTTAAATTCGTAATTTTGATCAAAATAGATTCATGATTTTTAACTAAAAGTAATAATAATAAATTTACTATCCTAAATCTCCTATAAAAAAATTACAACACACCCCGAAAAGTCTTTTATATAGAGGCGCAATCCATCCCGATAATATTAATGCCAAATACATTTGTGAATATGTATTAGTGATATCACGATCTCACTCAATAGTCATGAGCAATTTACCATAACTTTAGTTAATTACCGTATTTGTTTATCATAATCTTTTTTACTTCCTACCAGTCAGTTACATTTACATCATTTTGTTACCATTCATGTCTATTTTAGCTTGACATGAGTCGGCACTGATCACCATAAACCCTATTTGTGCTAAATTAATTAGAGCCGCACAAAAAATATATCAAAAAAAGTTTTGTTTGTTTGTGGGGAATGCAACATCACGAGGATGGTTTATGAGGAGCAGCCAAATGACATGACAGGCACAAAACATGGCAGGAAAAATGTACTATTTATTGATTGGTTAATTGACAGACATAAGTTTGATCAAAATTGAGAGTATTTAGACACAAAAAGATCACTGCCTGTGTGAATGAAGTTCAAGATCTTGAGTTATAAAGATTTATCCACTAAAGTATCATCCAAATGATTCACATCATGGGAAGATATGCCCAACTAAATAAATTTTAACAAAAGTCAATTTTTGAGTGATTGATAACGGGTGGGCGGAGTTTGCTGTAATTTTTTGACAGCAGTCCAGCTGTAGGGACATTTTAGTATAGAAAAAAAATTATTTTATTATTTAAAGATTATGAATGTGATATGATCGAGATTAGGAGTTCAACGGTATATTGTTTGTGTCAAACAAAAATCAAATGAACAGTGAAAATTGAGATATAATGTTTCGAGTTTATATTTAACCATTCATAATTGTCGTAAATTTTTTACGATGCATTTGATTTTTGTTTCGCACAAACAATATACCGTTGAACTTATAATCCCGATCATAACACTTGTATAATTTTTAAAAAATAAAAGAAAATTTTTTAATGCTACAACAAATTCCGGCTACCCAATTGATTATTGATGATCTTATTGGAGATTCTAGGTTTTTTTTTTTTTTTTTGCTTTTCCAACCTGTGATTGTGGGGTCATAATAGGGGAAATTGCTTGGCTTTATAGACTATATACACTTGGTTACCCAATATGTTGATCTTATCTTCCTGAAGTGTGTAATATGAAGAAAAAAGTGCGCATATATTTACACACAAATACTACACCTAAAAAAGTTAACCCAACATTCCCATATTTTCTTTATCTTACCTATTAATCTTTTCATCTGTCAATAAAGAATACTCCATCTGCAATGTTCCTTTCCAATACATTTTTAATCATTAATGATTTACTTACTTAACAAGTTCCCCTCGTTGTATATCATATTTAGGCCCCGAAAAAAATTAAAAATTATGGTCATGTATTGTAATCGATTTTACGAATTTAACGATATATTTTTTATTCAAAAAAATTAAAAATTAAAAATTATGTATAATGTAAAAATGTAGAAAATATCTTTTGTTTTATATTCTACGGTCGAGAATTATTATGGTGGTTGTCATTTTTTAAAATCTGGTGTCATGGGCCGACCTAGTGCCCAAAACAACAGCTTTAGATATTTTTCCTGCAGTGACAGACATAATTTGCGAATTATTTCATGGATGGATGAAGGATTGAAATTGACACATCGATGAGAATGTCATGAGCCGTCATCCCAAATGGACATTCTTTTAACATACGTTTGTAACTCATCTATCTCTTAGAAGATGTAGCTAGACATGATATTGAAATCACAACCAAATGTTTATTAACAAAAAAATAAAATTTTCTAAAAGAGAATCTTAATATTATTATAAATAAAAGAGCTGAAATTACAACAGTTTTATAATTTATTAGGATAAGTTGGAAAAAGAATCTCATTCCCAATTGAATAAGTAACAAAAATTAAATAGGAAATTCTCAACAATACAATTACAAAAATGTCATTAACAAAATCAATCAACATAAACGGGAAGGGCCCAAAGATTCTGTATAGTAGTTAATTTCTCTGTGAATTCTTGCTTTCCAGGAAACGAGTGAAAATAAGGTAGGCGAAGTTGATGAAATTAGCAAATGGAACAATGGCAATGGCAATGATACTGACATACAGCAGATCAGAGGTCAAGAGGCAGAGCAAACAGAAAACCCTGCTCAATTTCTTCGAAGACAATAAAAGTAATGATAATGATGATCCAAACGAGGAGGAGAAAGAGGATGGTGATGAGGAGGAGGAAGAGGACAAGTATTGGCGGCTATGATTTCCCCCATGTTCCCCCTTATTGGTACTTGGGCAATAAAATTCACATTGCAATCACAAAAAATAAGGATGGTGGCAATGATTATGATGGCCAAAATTATGATGAAAGTAAGGAGGAGAAAAATGTGGAAGAGGATGATGACAATAATGATGATGGCAAGGACGAGGGATAGAAGGATGTGCCGGGCTGGCAATTGTTGCAATTATATTCCGTGGAAAAATCCCACTTGTTCTCAATATCAGCTTGATTCTCTTGGCTGTCACTTCATTCCTTTGTGCAAGTACCAGCCATTGCCCTGTCACGTCTCCGGTGGCTTAAAAATCCAAGGTCAGTACATGCTCCTCTTCACAGATATTGAATATATGGTACAATATTATAGATGCATGTGCATTATCTTTTAATTATGCATAGTATGGTATTATTGATTTCTAAACGAACAATTATTTTGCTTAGGCTAAGGACAACCATGAAAACAATAGAAATGATACTGAGATACAGGAGGAAAATGAGAGAGCAATGACTGATGGCAATCAAGTGGTAGAAGACAATGTGAATAGCAACAACAAAGAGACAGAAAACAGTAAATCCAGTCGAATTTCCTCAAATAGTTGCCAGTTCTTTAGAGGATTCGTTCTTTGCAGATGTAAATGGCACTCAAGATGATTTAAATAACAGCGACGATGATGACATGGAAGAGAAAGATGGTGGTGATTGTGATGATGCTGATGATCAAGTGGAAGAGGAAGCAATATTGTCAAAGCAAAATGAAACTGAGAATGCGACAGAGGAAAATAAAGTTACAAGGAACCAAGAAGAAGAATTGCAGGAACCGAAAGTAAATTATGATAGTACCGTAGAGGAGAAAGGCTCGAGCAACCACAAAATAGAAAATGGAAAAGAATTCTGGAAAATCCTTCAAGGTCTTCGCTCGAAAATGTTCGAAATGTGGACAAAAAATAGTAACAAGCTGACGACAGAGCTTAAAACTGCCACTGCAAATGACAGATATTATAAAAAGGTTCTGCTCCAACGCATTAACTATCTTCTTAAAAAAGATTTCAATTTGCAAGAACAACTACAAGAATCAAGTCCCGGTTAAAAGATTATGAAGAAAATCAACATGATTGGAATGAGAGCAAGAAGCACCTCACTGCAGAGCTGGATGAAGCAATGCAGTATATTTATGGCTACAGAGACATTGAACGATATTTTGCAGAAGAATGCGACGACTGGATTAAAGAAAAAAACTTTCTGAAGACTGATATTGAAGATGTCAACGTACTCATAGAGGAGCTCACAAAGAGATACCATAAGTTGGAGGAAAAAAGAGTGGTCTCATGGACCTCCCAGCTTTGAGCAGAAAAAATTGTAAATTCAGAGATTTAGCAGAACCAAGTTCAATGACATTAGTTTAGGGAGAGTGTCTAGTTTGGTGCTTGTCAGGTTAGGTTTAGGTCTGGTTTCTTTCTTCAATAGATCTAGCTGCTTTATTTGAGTTTCAGAAACCTTCTCTGTGATGTTTTTTATTTGCATCTTAGATTGATGTTACTAATATAAGAAACAAATTTTGTTTCAGCAGCTTAAAAACCCTTACGAGACTGAGGTTAAATAACTCCAAAAAATCAGAAAAATGAATGACAGACAGTTACTAGGATCCTTTGAACTATAATATCAAACTCAAATGTGCCGATTTTTTACACGCCCTATACACATCCTGAGTAGAGCCACAATTTTCATCCGTGAGCAGAAGCTTGAATCAGACGAGTTCAAAAGATCTCCATTCACAATACCACTAACAATGCAGTCTAGATAAACAATACATTTGCCTGACATTCATTCTCTTACTTCATCCTCTATAAAAGACACATGCAAACAGCATAATTGTGAAAATGCTTTGAACAGAAGGCATAGAAAGAAAAAAAACTGAACAAGCTAAGCTAAGAAAGAACCAGTCTTAAGCAGGTCAGAAAAAAAGTAGCATATTCGCACAAATTCCTTTTCACACAATTTTCCCAATTAAGCAGAAAACTACGTAGGGAATCACGATTGCTATAAATCCAAAGAGTTCTAACTATTTAAAAAAAATTCACGTAAAAATTCGCTATATATAAATCTCTTTGATTGAACACAATGCATAGACAACCACCAGCAAGAGAACAGAATTTCTTAAAAATCACAAAAAAAATTCAATCAACGAAAATGGAAGGATCCTGTACGATAACAAACAGCTTACCAGAATTCGGTCAAATGGGTGATCTGCGCCAACGTTAAAGAATTCGGTGTCAAAACCCTTGAGATTTTCACTCTCATCGGAGGAGACCATGTCTTCGACTTCGCTACCTTCGGCAGACTCCGCCTCAACGTGTATCTCAATTATATTAGCGAGTATCTTGCTGCTAAGGCTGGGCAAGGGAATCGGGTCATCCGCGCACTCGTCCTTAATAATGAGCTTTAGCCTGAGATTGCAACGACGCCGCCTCCTCTACTTCCAGGTCTCTCCGTCCGAACTCTTAAGCACAATCTTCTGGCCACTTGTTTGACGGAGATGATCATACGCGCCCGAACCCAATTGAGTTGGACTTAGACTGGACTGAGAGAGACTAGAAATTGAGTTAATGGGCTTTGTTTTCTTTGACGGTATCAATGATGGGCTTTGCCTGTCAATTCATCTAAATAACCTAAACGGGCTTCTCAATAAAGGCCCAACCCGTCCTTATTTGTCCGTTGGTCGCGTGTGCCGTGCGCATGCCTGCTCGAGGGTTATATGTGTCAACGTGCGCAGGCCTTGCTTTTTTGGCCATTTGCTATGTATTTAATTATTTATATGGGCCCCATTGACAACAACATAAAAAATAAAAACAAAAACATGGGTAAACAATTCTTAAGGAGTTTTTTATTTTATTTTATTTCTTTCTTTCAAAGTTGAATTCTTAAGGCCTATTTTCTTTGTTTTTCATGAGTTTTTTTAATTTTTATTTTCAAAAATAAAAAAATAAATTTAGGATATATTTTTAGAATACACGAAAACAAGATAATCACTTGAGGTAGAAAATGAAAATATATATATAAAAAAAAAAAACAAACCAACCGAACCACCGCACTAAATGATTTTCTACAATTTATCCCAGCTACCCATTGTGGCCGACACACGCTTTGGAGTTGGAATTATTTTTTTCTTTGATAATTATCAAATCCGTTGAATGTTTATTATGAGTTATTGTGTGAGTGATGGGTTAGGATTATGGAAAATGATATATATATTTTATGGGGTTGTATCTTATATCTTATTTCATTGTATTATTACAATGGAATAACAGATTTTATTACAATGGAATAACGTATTCCATTGTAATAATACGTATTTTATTGTACTAGAATCTGTTATTTCATTGTATTATTACAATGAAATACCTCATACGTTATTTCATTGTATTATCACAATGGAATAACAGATTCTAGCACAGTGAAATAACGTATTCCATTGTAATAGTACGCATTCTACTGTAATAAAATATGTTATTCTATTGTATAATATAATGGAATAAATTATGGGATCCCATGGAATATAAAACGGTGCTGTAGTATTATTTTTTGTATATTTTTTAATTGGTTTATTTAAATTTAATCATCAATTATGATCGAATTGAATAAATAAGAATGATTTTTTTTAACTCTAAAATATATGTTCATATGAACTATTCCAAGTAATTCAATTGACTAGTTGAATTATATATGTTTGATACAGCATAAGCTTATCCATTAATATTTTAAACTTGCAAATTTATACGCTTCAATAGTCACGTGACACATGTGCGTGTTAATACTCTTAGTAATAATTTAACAGGTTATATACACTATCATAACTTCAATTTTATCAAACACAAACGAAGCCACCCACTTCGCTTTTTTAAAAAAAAAAAACAATATATGATTATTATAAATTGTTTTGAAAAAGAACAATTAGCCACAACAAAAAGAAAAACCTAAAAGAGCATGGTTCTAATTTAGTAATTTTAAATTTCTTTGGCGAACATTACAGAAATAAGCGTGGCGTAATCATTTTGTTGAAAAGTGGGAATGTGTGGCTGTCACTCTGTTTTATTTAGACTCAAATCTAGCACAATTGACAACAACATTAGAGTCCCGACTCATAATTATGCACCAAATTATTGGTGAATAGTCAAAAAGTACCACTTTGATTCCTCTAAATAATAATAAATAAATAAATAAACCCAATTTAGTCTTATTCTCTTCTACACTTTTTATCCTCTTCCCCGTCTGTCTCTCTGAAAGTCTCTATACGACTATAACTTGGAACCACTTTTTAGACAACGGAGAGGGAGGCCATGGGGAGGCTTCTATATCCATCTTCTCCAACCCCTCTGAAAACCCAACTCAAACAACCACGATCGTCTCCTAATTTAGCTCGACCGGGAAGATTTAGCTCTTCAAGACTCCGTCTTTTATCCTCGGCTCGCTCGGATTTCAGGCGGGTCTGCTCACTTATCTGCAGAAATGAGAACCCAGCAAGTCCTTGCAATAAATTTCTGACATTCGCGGTTTCCCGGCTTGACTCGTCAGTTGGGTCGATGCCCAATTCCCATTCTCTCAAGGAGATCCCTAATGACGTCTCTAAGCATCAAAAGGTACTAACTTTCGCTGCTGTGGTTTGATGGGATATTTTTCCTTGTGTTCTTTTATTCACCTTAATTTTTGGATTACACGTTGCTGTTACTTATAATTATGCCAAGTTGATTTTGCTTATTTTTGGGTCAAATTGTAATCATACACCCATTAAGTGGTCGAACGGGGAAAAAATGTTAATTGGGTTGATATTGAACTGTTTGGTTGCTGGGAAAACACTGGTGGAGGAAAAGGAAAATTGAAGTCCTTATTTGTGTTTTCTGTTGTTTCCTTAGTGAAAAAAAATATAGATTTGGATAAGAAAGTGTGGAACTGCATTGTTATTTATACTTTGGGTGACTTTGTTTTAGATTTCTTCTGTTGTTTCCTTAGTGAAAAAAAATATAGATTTGGATAAGAAAGTGTGGAACTGCATTGTTATTTATACTTTGGGTGACTTAGTTTTAGATTTCCGTCAGTTGTTATATTTGAAGATCTAGAAAAGATACAGATGATTCTGTAGGCTTTCTGGGATGGTTATTAGAGGTCACATCTCAGTATTTACCTGGCTGCCTCTTCAGTATGCATTTAGTTCTGCTGCATTCAGGGACAATTGAATGCAAGCACCAATCAACATACAGATAAACCCAGGCCAGACTTGATAAAGATTAGATAAGAAGATTCCTCTCGTATAGAGAATAAATACCACCATACTTTTAGGCTGCTTTGCAGTAGTAGCTAACTGCAACAGTCGACTAATGCTCCAAATGCCCTGTAATTAATGATTGAATCTTAACTGCATGGCCTATTTTCATATAACAGCATATAACCTCCTATCATGTACTCCTTACCCTTGAGTAACATTGCTTGATCCACACATTAGGGATAACGTTATGTGACATACTTGCATTGAAACGTTATGTTGCCCTTGTTATGGGATGGCATTGAGATAACAAGGTTCCAAGTTTTAATTGCAAAATTATGTTTACATATAGCAGGAAATTTTAGTTGCATGAAATGTTTTAACTCCCCGTGGCAAGTTGGCACATTCTGGCCCTTTCTAGAATCTTTGTGTTAAATTGGAGTTTTGACAATGTCTTTGAAATTAGTTAGCAAGAAACCTGGTGAAGCTATAACTTGAATATAACCACTTAGAACACCCACAAAATATTGCAGTACCTGTCAAAACCGTAGTTTGTTTTGTTATGGAAAAGAAGGGGTAGTGGGGGGTTTGCGCTGTAGATGTGTATCGCCTGTTCTCTTTGGCAACATATATCATCATCTGCATCAAAAATTGCAAATGGTACTTAAAGTTTGTTCATTGTGAAACGTGTGTGGAAAATTCATTGGATTTGTGGTTTTTGAACAGTTTAACACTGATTCCTTCTTCTGAATAATGAGCACTGTTATGAATGCTGAAAAACTAACTAAATTTCTCATGTACTGAAATGATTCAGGCAATAAGTGCCTGGAAATTCATGGTATTCTCTGCTTTCCTTGTGGCCTTGCTCCATCCAATTTTCGCATCACCAGCCTTTGCAACCTTCCAAACTGCAGCTAGGACTGGTGGCCCTGCTGCTGCTGCTGCAGTTGGGGGAAAACTGATTCGAACTGAATTACTAAGTAGTGCTTGGACTGGTTTCTTTGCTGGTTGTTTACATACGCTGTCAGGTCCTGACCATCTGGCTGCTTTAGCTCCACTGTCAATAGGTCGTACTCGAATGGAGAGTGCTGCTGTTGGAGCTCTATGGGGCTGCGGTCATGATGCAGGTCAGGTCATATTTGGTTTACTATTTCTACTTTTAAAGGATCAGCTTCATATTGAAATTATCAGAACTTGGGGCACCAGAGTGGTAGGTTTGACTCTACTTGTTATTGGTGCTATGGGAATTCGAGAGGCTTCTGAGGTTCCAGCTCCTTGTGTTGCTCTAGAAAATGGTGAGTGTGATGTTAGTGTCTATGAAGAGCTTCAGAACCCTAAAGCTGGAAAGAAAAAGATTGGCTTTGCTACTTTTGCCACTGGGATTGTGCATGGACTGCAACCGGATGCACTAATGATGGTCTTGCCTGCACTTGCTTTGCCTTCTCGTATGGCTGGTGCTGCTTTTCTTATTATGTTTCTAGTCGGGACTGTAGTTGCGATGGGAAGCTATACAGTATTTATTGGATCATGTAGTCAGGCGTTAAAAGATCGGGTACCTAGAATCACTGAAAAACTCACTTGGGCTTCTTCCCTGATCGCAATTGCTCTAGGCCTTGCCATAATCATTAGCCAGTTTTTTGGATTTAGCCTCTACTGATCAATCTGACTAGCATATGAGGATCCACATATCAGAAGTTTATTTTTATTGCTAGAAAGAGATTAGTATTCGATTTCTTTTATGCGAACTTTATTTGGGCGGCATCTTTCTCAATGAGAATCATCATCCTTAATTTTTCAGATTTCAGTTTTCAATGTTGTAATTTTGAAGTACGCAGTAAGATTGTTTGTGATTCATTTGTGGCAGAATTTGAGATTGCTTAATCAATTTGCAGTGCAACTTATCATTCTCGATATTGAAATATCAGGTTACAAGGTTTCTTGTGATATGTCCTCTCGTCATTACTAGTTAAGCAACCATAAAAGAACAATTTTTTGAAGTGCACCCAGGCCTCTTTGGCATCAGGGTTTTCTAAACCTAAACTCTTTGGGTTGATGCAGCTGCAAATATGTCATTAGATGTTTACAAATATGCATTCATCAAATTCAAAGCACTTCCATTACATTGGCTGTCACATAATATCATTATCAGAAGCTATTTGAATTTCTAACATAAACATCACAGGATGGAAAAAAACAAGAAAGAAACATGGGGTGAAGAAAAACAAAATTTATCATCTACACATTATCTTTCTTTACATATCAATTAAAAGTGATTTTGGCTGCAGACTTCCATCACATAAATCTGTACGCCATTAGGTGCCCTGAAAGTTGAACAATAATGCACAAGAAAACCCCCTAGGACTTCTGCGTCTTGTTGATGTCATAAAGAACACAAGCATCTGCAGCTGTCTTCATCTGAAACCGTGACAATGAGCTCAGGAACAATTAAGGTCAACAATTAGCTGATTATCCATTTATTAGCCAAACGAAAATCAAAAAGATAAAGTCGTCGCCAGATGCATTTGTTTGGTAGAGAGTATTTATAAGCCGAAAGCCGATGTGCAGAAGGAAGTTGAGCTTATAAGCTCAACATATAAAGGTTCGGAATAATATAAACCATAGGCTTTTTATTTCAACCACATATGGATCCAACATCTTCCACGATGACAATCAACTTCCAATATCAAATCTTTTAACAGAAAATTTTGGGATTGCATAAAGATTTTGGTTGACGCAGATTCTCTAGAAGGAAACACAGGAATAAGAAGCTACCTGTATCATATTAACAGCCTGCTTCACTGCCCATCCAAATAAACATAAACCAACAAGAAGGGAGAGTAGCAAACTACTTTTGGCAGAAGTCGTTAAAACCTGGAATAAGAAACAATTAGTGAACAAGCAAAAACTATTGAGATCCTTGCTATGTGTGAGAGAAACTATCACCAATGAAGTAACAAGGGTTTACATCTATCAAGTTTTCCGTTTGGTTCTCCGCAAGAAGAAATAGGATTATATAAAGAACCTGCACAGTTGGGCAAATCATAAAATAAATAAAAGTTCATGGCACAAGAGTGGGATCAAACAGTGGCAACGATTGTGGATAAATAAAAGAAAATAAAGGTGGTCTGATTGGACTTACCTCACATGAGACACAACAGTAAGCCATAAACATCCGGTTTCCATAATAGGCCTTGAACAACCAATTAGAGCTGTCCTTCACGTCTTTATGACTGGCCTTGCCAACCAAGAAAGTACTGCAATTCAAACACTGGATTCAGGCATTCAGCAAGATGCCTATTTCCCAGCAACTTGGATAAAACTACCCATGTATTAAAAATTTAAAATCATCCAGCCATGGCAGTATTACAATTTACATAAAGTAGAAATAGTCACCTGTACATCTGCAGCCAGTGGCTAGCGATATCCAAGGCAAGCAATGACAAGAAAACCACACCAGGCCTGCATATAAGTTCTAGAGGATGGTTCAGGTGTGCCTAATTTACCCAGCAGAGAGAATACCATGCAATATATTCTTAAGAAATTTTACCTGTATACTTGGGAGAGGATTACTAGCAGACAAGCAGTGCTAATCCTGGATGTATCAAGTTAATTATGAACATTATCACATGTTCACAGCTTCGAGAATATGGTAAAAAGAAGTGCATAGGAAAAAGTGAAGTACAACTCAGCATTCACAAACATCTTGAGGGAGGGAGAGAAAGCAGCACCTATCTGTTACCATGTCCAGAACAGCTCCAAAGGTTGAAACTGAACCAACAACGGAAGAAGATGAATTATATATTACACCTCAATAGTTTTGGTTATTGAACCAGAAACGACACAAAAATATGCACGCTTTCAACCACAATTTTCCTTCTAAGGAATCTAGGCTCACAATGCTGAGGAGGGTAATTCGATCATATAATTACAGGAAAAATATTCACTCTTTCCAGAAATGACATAAAATATATGTCGGATAGTACAATTAAGTATTTCTAAGCTAAAAAATATGGACATCTTCAACCACAGTTTTCTTAGGCTAAATATTACAATATTCTTGGAGGCGAATGTCATCTCATCTCATAGAGGGTAACAGTGGTTGACTGGTTGTGAACCAAAGCCTATTTGGGACTATGAGACAACATCATATAATCCAAAATACACATTTCAAAGCTGAAGTTGCATATATGCGGTATGCCTAGGACAGAAAATGTAGTCCAGAATAAACTGTTCCATTGAAGCAAACAACTCCATACCTTGATTAAATTTGCGAGCACACCAGCCATCAACACCATCACATACAAAGCTGAAACAGCATATTCGATCAAGTTATATTACAATCCAATGCAAATTGAAGCTTCTACCACTCCAATAATAAAAATCAAAGAACATCAATTTTCACCTTACAAAGTAGAGAACCGAGAAAAGCCACTTGTTGGAAAAGCATAAAGCGAAGGCAATGCAGTTCAAAAGGACTCTCAGGTATCCTAAACTTAAACATAAGTAAGCATAGTTAGATGAACCACACAGGGTAAACTTAAATTAATGAAAAATTGATCCGTTTTGTCGAAGTTATGATAAAATAATACAGTGAGAAATATGTACATCTATAAAATAAGAAAATGACAAAACAGTGATGTAGAAGGGGGAAAAGCCCACCAATGATATTGGGGATATAAAGGTACACAGTTAATTTGCCGGGTATTGGCCTTGACTTGTTGGCCATCGAAGGTGCTTTGACTTGATTGCGCGACATTTTCAATTGTGGATCCTGCATGCATGGATTTTTTGTTTGTCATGCACATATACTTATTGAGAGATCCATGTGCTTCTACAATTTAGGAAAGCAAGTTCTTATACATCATATGGCATGACAAAACAATTTCAATAGATCAAGCAGAGTGAAAAGTATAAGCTAACACACATGGAACCCAAAGGCAAGAATCAGAAAACTAAGCACGAGATTACTAACCATGAGGGAGGCCTATAAACTGGTATGAGAAAATCTGGGTTTACAAAAGAAACCATGTTCATAACTTAGTTAACAAGGAAATAACGTGATGCGTGGTACAGAAAGTAAGAAGAAAAAAAGCCAAGAATTATGAGCTTCACATACAGACCTTGTTCCTTTGATACATTTATTTTATCCTACACAAATACAACGCCCCCAACTATCCCAAGTTTAAGACATCCAAGCAATAGGAGAACATGTGGCCTAATGGTAGAGTTACAGGGATGCAATCTAGAGGTCATAAGTTAATTTTTGGAAATAATCTCTTCACATATTAATTTATTACATGGGTATAAGGTTTGCATACATCTTGTAGCTCTCCAACCCCGTCCACTACAAAACCTTTGTGCACGAGTGTTGTACACGTAACAGTTATATCTCTATTACTACGACATAGTTAAAGAACTAAAAGGTAAATTAAATTAATACATTCATGATTCCCCTTCCGTTGCCATATTAATTTGGCAACATTCTTTTTTCAGCATAAATAGTGGCAAACTAGCAAAACCATACAGCCAATAGTATCACGAAATATTGCAATATAAATGAATACCACATTACTGAAAATACCTTAAATTTCATGACTGTTTCCCCGGCCATTTCTAAAGCCCCAGATTTTGACTTCAAAGTACGTGCTATATGTCCAAGGACACTCTAAAATGCATTTCATAAATTTCTTTTATCTAGTGCTTCTGTAAACAAGAATAATTCCAGTGCTAAGAAGAATGCAACAAGGATAGGAAACTAAGTTTTCCATGCATGAAAATGTAGCTAATAAAAAGATTGAAAAAGAAGAAGGAAATAAAATTACTAATTTTCACAAATTCTAGTTGTACATTTAAATAAAAGCAATCCACAAGCTGATGACCCAAATATATTGTGAGATTGTTTCTTTAGTGCCATATCATGAGAAGCCCAAATGACTTGTAGATATCAACAGGTTTCATCTAATTTTAGTGCAATGATTAGTTAGTGACGGCTAACAGTCTCCTATCAATATTTAGTTTTTATCACATCGATCACAGAAAATAACTATCACGGAAAATCATTGTGTAACAAATCACTTTCCCAGGTTGATTAATAGGTAGCACTAAGCGAAGTCTACTCACAGGCTCTAAATGCTTCGCAGCATCCAGTTAAAATCACTAAGATTGACCACAAACCACAGATCGAAATTCGAATCAATCTATATTACAGAGATAGATAAGAAGAGACAAGAAGAGAGTGAACTACCACCAATGACGAGAGAGCCTCGTGTAGGTACGGCGAGGTTGCGGATGCGGATGCAGCGGAAGAAGAGTCGATTCGGCGGCGGTTAGAGTATCGATTAGGAAATAGGGGGCGAGACCATTCGGTAATGGGAATTCCTACGCTGCGTCGCCGTTTCAAGGTTTTAGTCGTTTTGGTTCGCTATCAAAATTGAGTTTGCTTTTATTTTGCAGTGCGGTTTTATATGGCATCTAGCTATATCTCATGATATTCCATAATTTATTTTATTATATAATATAATAAAATAATATATTTTATTACAGTGAAATCTGTATTATTATAATAGAATATGTTATTACATTGTGCTAGAATCTGTTATCTCATTGTGATAATACAATAGAATAACGTATGAGATATTTCATTGTAATAATACAATGGAATAACAGATTCTAGTACAATTGAATACGTACTATTACAATGGAATACATTATTCCATTATAATAAAATCAGTTATTCCATTATAATAATACAATGGAATAAAATATGGGACCCCATGAAATATATATCATTTTCCTTTATTTTATTTTTGACAAAATTGTAGTTACAACTATTTTATTTTATGAGTCTTATTAAGTGTATACTCATTCATTCAAATTTATTTATAATTAAGTTTAGTTTTTAGGTTTTGTTGTAATTAAGTTAATTTTTTTATTGATTAAATTATATAAGTGACCTTTAAAATAAGGAAACTTGTTTCATTATCGTATATGGAAAACCAAGTATGATGAGCATACACGAATCCGTTAGAATTTAGCAAATTCGTTTCCCTTAGAGCTTAACATTTATTGTTCAAGTTACAGTACGAAAATCTGATACACGAGCCCGTTAAGGTTTAGCGGATTCGTTTTATTTAGGATTTAACACTTATTGTTTAGGTTACGGTAATGAAAAAAATACAATTACATAGCATATATATTAATATTAATTATTTTTGAAAAATAATGTAATTAAAAAATTACATTAAAAATTATTGATGATGAATTTTTTTTCTTCTTCCAGTGAAGTGGACTGAAATATAAATAAGATTTTTCAGTAACTTTAAAGCCTATGAGTTCCATTTTAATGGATCAGCCTCCAAATCTCCCTTTATTTTTTATAACCTCTAAAATAACAAACATTTATGTAACACTAAAAATGTCCGCCACTAATAGGATTGTTAAAAATATTCATATCAAATGAATATCCTCACAGCTCGTCTAATTCACCTTGAAGAATCACAGAACAATTCTTAGCTCCTACTCAAGGATATAAATCTCCATCAAGAAAGGTATCAAGAGGAAATTCATCTTCTAAAATATCTCCTAACAAATAGTGAACCTCTGCACGACTTAAACAATTCCAAAACACTTTAACTCTTAATATCGGGGCTCTATGTCTATGTAGTTTGGAGTATGGACACAGTAAAGACAGATAGTAGATGGGGAGGTCTGACATTGCTTTCAATCTCTTCTGTCATTGTTAAATCTGAGCCAAATTAATTAACTGGCAAAAAAAAATCCAGAATTCTATATATGAATAATCAAGTGAAAAAATCAACATAGAAACAGACAAAAGTGACAACCATACCCAAAGGAGGGAGGAAAGTAATAATAATAATAAAAACAAATATAATGAAATGGAAAAAGGGGTCACAGAACAGAGTGAGTACACAGTATAAACTCATGCACCGAAATGGGTCCTGACTCCGGATTTGACCCATTTTAACCAGAATTTCCTCTCCTTTTCTTGTCCATTCCATTTTGACTGTTCTCCATGCAATTTTTTGCATCAAAAATAATTAAATATAAATAAGAACATAAATATTTAGGTGGTTCGACAAATGATCTAGTTCACAAATGTCTGAACTTTTATTTAGGAGATTAGTGAATTTTTACAAGATGTCAGTGTGAGAGAATTAACTCGTGTCCATGACTAACTTGAACTCTTCCTTTTATAGAGATGAAACTTAACTGCTCTATTGATTATGATTATAATTTAATCTCTCACATTATTCTCTTATAAGGGTTACACCATTAATCTTCAGCCGTTGAAACCGTTGAAACAACTATACCCTTATCCCCGGTTGATTCTCGGCCTGCTTCCTAACGTGTTATAATATGCATTCTTCATTTATTACGTCACCTGTCATGTTGTCTATGCATGCCTCATTTTATCCCCATTTTATCATTCAATAATATCAAGAAGAAGGGAGGCAACAAAAACACAATGAAATCTCATTCGAGGTAAAATGTAATCTTGTCCTGTAATTCTTCTTCTGTTCAAACTGATTGATGTAAGAAATTAAAATATGTGAACATAGCACCCTAAAAAAAATCATCTATCCAACTGGGTCCAAATCATAATCTAAACCCGACCCGTTCCACCAAAACATTTTTTTTCTTCTGGCATTCACATTTTCCCGGAAAATTTAACTAAAGCAAAACCTCAATGCTGGCATTCTTCACAGTATTGCAAATTGGGCACGAGTCAAGAAAGGCTTCGCAGACTTGGCATGAGCAAATGTGTCTGCAAGGAAGGAACAAAACGCACGAATTCATAGACTTGCATCCTCTGCAGACCATCATCGTCTGGTCTCCTCTGTTCAGCTCTGTTTTCTTGTCTTCATCCACATCACAGCAAGACTCAACGTCCTCTGCTTCACCACCGTTGAAGCCACCACAAGAACCGTTGTTGATGTTGTCGTCTATTAATTGCTCAAGCGTGTTGTTTAGAGAAACAACAATGGCCTCGTTTTCTTGTGCTATTCTCTGCCACGATTGGTTCTCCATCTTCAATCTCTTCGATAAATCTTCGAGCTCCACTGCTCTTTTGGTCGCTTGTGCTATCTCTTCGTCTTTCTGTCTCAACAAAGGCAGTATTGTTGGTTCTAATTTCTTCAACACCATCCCCAATTGTTGCTTCCTTTGCTCCCTCAACATCAATCTCAATCTCTCATTCTGTTTAATCACACAAACCATAAGACAAAATACTCTAAGACAAAAAATACTAATCAAATCATTTTATTATTTGAAACCATGGATTGAAACACACCTGCAAAACGATGTATTGATCCATTTCTTGTATTTGTTTCTCCCCTTGAGCGGCTAAGCTTTGATAGAAAGACATTGAAGGAAGATTGTTCTTGGTGTTGACCATGTTGTTCTTCCAGGAATTGGATACAAGTGGATTCTGATATATCTGTTGCTGGTTCTGCAACTGCTGTTGAAGTTGTTGTAGCTTTTGTTGTTGTTGTTGATGATCAAAGAATGACTGATTAACCAGACCATTATCCATCGAATCCTGGGTACCCAACAATGGAGACTGGGCTAGTATAGCCATCTTGATCGCCAAAATCAAAACTTTTCAGATGGGTTTTTCTTCAAATCAAAATCTTGTTTGGTTTCTGGTATGGCACATAAAAAAAACAACACAGAAAAACATTTCGTTTATGGCACATAAAAAAAACAACACAGAAAAACATTTCGTTTATATATATATACCGAGAGAGGTGAAAAGGAATTTGAAAACAGAGAGAGCCGAGGATACTGGATTCGTGATTTTCTCTTGATGATAGAAAGTATTAATCGCGAGTGATACACTAGCAACGACGTACCCTTGCAGATTTTGTGAATGAACTATCGGGTCACAGGCTTTTGTTTTGATCTAGGGGTGGGGAATTCAATGTGCCCGGGGAATCGTTTGGCTCGTGACAGAGCTGAATTGGTCAGTTTTTATTTATTTATTGTTATTATTAATTTTTGAAAGATTTGTCGGTTTGGTCATTTGGAAAGCCTGAATAATTTATAGGACTCGTTAAATCTTTATTTTTGTTTTTATTTTTTGCCCCGGGAATAGTAATCTTTTTGTGTGACCTCTATTTTTATTTCTTTTAATTGAGTAAAATTATTTGTTGTGTGCTCTAATTTTGGAACCCTTTTAATTTTATAGGTCAAAATTTTAACTGGATTTTTTATAAAAAGAAAAAATGAAAATACAATTTAGAGTGGCTTTTAATTTCTCTTCCATATTAGTTTTTATTTAGAGTGTATTTGATAACAAGATAATAAATAGAGGTGTAATATATTATAAATATAATCATTACTCACATCTCTCCATGAATAATCATTTCACTCAAAATATGAAAAATTGCCTAAAAAAATTATCCGGACAAGTAAAATACATGTATATCAAACATAAGTATTTGTTTACCAAATAATTTTAATTATTCTTGTAATCATTACACCCCTATTAAACACACCCCTAGTTGTATACCTATTTTGGGGATATAAATATTTTTGTACTTCTTTAATTGAATTTTTTTTAGGGAAATAAAATTTACGTTTGCTCTGATTTGGGAACTCTTTTAATTTTATGGGTTGACCGGCCAATTAAGATTTGTACTCCTCTAATTATGGTATTTATAAGCGAATTAAGTAGTTTTATAAATAAAAAACTATTTGACTATTTGACTTCAAATAATGACGAATATTTGCACAAAATATGTGATCAATAAAATCCAAGCTTTATAATTAGATGGTAATTAATGTAGATATTGTGTATAAATAATGCTTATTTTTACTTATAGATGCATTTTATCTTAAAAGTTTTTTATCAATATGAAAAATAAAAAGCCCACGCCAGCTATCATCACATATTTACGTTAAAAAGTAATTTACATTTCTTTTTTGAGAAATAATTTTCAGTTTATATATTTTTTAATTTATATTAACCAAACTTCAACCTAAAACACAAATTCTCTCTCTAAAAAATTCTCATTTTTTTTTTCAATGGCAGCCTGGGGAGGTGTAGAGATCCGATACTTCTCCTCCTCATATGTAGATCTTCTCTTTTAAATTTGTTTTGTGCTAAATAAGGTCTGTTATTGGATTTCTTCACCGATTTGAATATAGATCTCATCCAACTATCGTGATTTCTTGATAATTGATTCTTGTTGGTGTGTTTCAACGACAAATACACAATACAAAGTGGAGTAAAAACCTCAGGTAGCAAACTGATCGATTTGAAGGTCGCAAACCCATTGATGATCGATGTCATATGTTATGCAATGTAGCAAATTGATCGATTTGAAGTTTTTCCCTTTTTGTTATTTCAATTCGCCAACGATAGATTTGGACATAGTGATCACATAAAAGTATAAAATCACTTGAATGATAGTCCTATGGCGAATTTCTATGGGTAAAATCGCATGAGGTTGAAAGATTTTGATTTTGATTCTCATTAAAATGCATAATATATTATTAAAGGTGGTGAGCTCGGCACTCGGGCCAAATCTTTGGACTTGCTGAGCCCAATGAAGTCTGCGCGTGCCGGGCTATTGATGACGGTGATGATATATTGGATCCATCTTTGGCGATCCAGGTGTGTATCTTGGACGTAGGCCTTGTACGTGTACGTACTACACAAAGTTTAATTGGGCTTATCCCTGCGGGCCATTGGATTGGATTTGGGCCTAATACCAAATTTAGCCCCTTCATATACCAATTCAATCCAATAATCTAATTCAAACAAAAATGCAATTACAGAGATATCGTCGGCGTAGAGCCAAAAATTGTATAATTGCATACCGAAGTGTCCCCTGTGTGAATTGTGATGAGTGAGTGCCTTCCATGCATGAACTTCACGCCGCTAAAAATATTGTACTTTTATAATGATAAGATCGGATCAAACATGCATGTGTAGTGGAGACCCAATAATCAAAAGATAATCATTATTAGTCTTAGTCGGCATAATAAGGTTAATACCAACTGGCTTTGGAGTTCACACTTGCACACAAGAAAACACTAGGGTGTTGAAAATGTCTTCGAAACCACTGGCCTTTTGTATTCTCTACTTGTTTTACTTGTTTTGTTAGCTGGTCTTTTCCAGAAAATTATGTTGTAATTTGATAATTTACACGCTATCATAACTTCAGATATATTTAGCAATCATCAACAACTTATTTGATAATTTATACGCTAGCTATTAATTTCATATAATTTAGACCTTCTACCAAACATATTCTGTAACCACATGCCATTTGGCAGCTGACACAACCCACTGAACCCATCAAAACATTTAAAGAAGCATTCGTGAAGAGAAGTGATCAGCTATAACCCCCTCTTTAATTTATCTGGAACTTGGCAGGGTTTATTCTATTATATTAAGTGTGAATACATTAACGGTTTGACATATTCACTACTCGTATATATATATATCTACATAGTTCAAGCTTCAAATTTTTTTTTGAAATTAGAGCTAGGGGAAGAAACCCCCACGATTGATTATCATTCAGTAAGTTTGCAAGTGAACGTGAGTACTAACACATGATGGAGAAAACCATCACACAGTACAAAGGGAAAGAACTTCCCTCGACAGCACGTTGAAAAAACATGATATGAAAGCCTAAGAGCAAACTGCTAGAAATTTGACGGAAGAAACGCAGGTCCTCAGGCTGCATTAATCATGAAGAAAACCTCAGACTATTGTCACTTCGTATAGCATCCATTAACCCCCTCCATCGACCATGACCGAGAACTATCCAAACTCAGAGCCTCCTTAGCCTGCATGCAAGTGAACCGCGCGCATTATTTCCACCTCGGCGAACATGATTTTCCAGGAATCAAATCCTTGTAATCTTCTTCTAATATCCTTAATAGGTAATAACCACTCCCCCAAAGGCCTTATAAACAGTCAAGGAGGAGACCGAAGCTACTTTAAGATCTGATAGAATAGTTGTACGTAAGAGCAAGCTTCAGTTCCTTTAAATCTTTAATGCATGGGTTGATTCCTTACACTTTTCACTTTATCTTATGGAATCCATACATATTCAAATTAAGAATTTCATTACACCAATTTAACGGCCAATATTTATTAATATCAGAATAAAAATTAATATAATATTATTATCGATTAGAAGAATCCGAGAGCTTGAACAAGATAGAATCTGATCTGTGTCAGTGAGTAAAGACGCATGCAGGGAGACTGGTCATAAAATAAGGATATTATTATGTGCACAAACAAAGATTAGTTTACTTCTGATCGAAGGCTCCAAGATATGTTAAAGCCGTGTGGGACCCAAACTCAAAGTCCCGTCCCCACCAAACTATGAGGTTCACATAGTTACCAAAGCTGCTCATCGTGCCAAGTTGGGCGGTGCATGGATAGCCTCGTTGAACCATGGATCACCAAATTCAAACATGGACGCGTGGAGAGCGGATCGAACCAATAAAGCAACCAATGGTCTGGATTTCAATTAAAAAAAAGCTGTCTATAAATGGAGGACCCCTTGTCCTCCACTCCTCCTCAATAATACCAACTTTCTTTACGTCGTCATATTTTCTCTGCAACAGATATTGTGTTTAGTATTTGCTACTCAAGTGGAATATTCGTGTAAATTCGATCTTAATATCCATCTTTATTCAAGTATCTGTAAAAGTTCAGAAAAAATGGGTGTTCTCGATCATGTTTCAGATTTCTTTGACTGCTCTTCAAATCACAGCCACAAGAAACGAAGACAGTTTCAGGTATGTTTTGCTCTAGTGAAGCTTTTCTTTGCTTGTATGTCCTTCCATTTGAGTTTTATGTCTGGATCTGTAGTTTCTCTTCGAAATTCAAATCCCACCCGACCCGGATGAGCCGTTCTTCTTTATTCATTTGTTCCTTTTACCCTCTTTGTCTGTTAAGGTCGTCTTGCCGTTGAATTTGGGGTCATCTTCCTCATAATCGAATACTAATTGGAAAAACAATATGATTATTACGATGGCGTTTTAAGCGACTGAATTTTGCTTTCAATTGGGTGCAAATCAGATGGAAAAAAAAGAGTTGTATCAGCGGGTCTGTGCTGTTTGTTGCTTACCATGTACTGGCAGATCTTTTCCTTCTGCTTAGAGATCTGTTGATAAAAATCTCGGTCCTCATTTCCTAAAAGGGTAAGGGCATTTTGGTCTATTACCTACGTCACGACAAAAGAACGACAGCTTGATGAAACTTTTTTTAGAATAATACTATTGCTACATCCTATCTTTTGTTGCGTCGGTTTAATACGTGTCTCTATCTGACTTTGTGTAACAAATGATGTTTTTGTGATCAGACGGTGGAGATCAAAATAAAAATAGACTGCGAAGGATGCGAGCGCAAGGTGAAAAGGTCCGTGGAGGGAATGAAGGGCGTGACGCTTGTGAACGTGGACCGCAAATCCAGCAAACTCACAGTCGCTGGATACGTGGAGCCCTCCAAGGTGGTGTCACGTGTCGCTCATCGGACGGGTAAGAGGGCAGAGATATGGCCATACGTTCCTTACGACGTGGTTCAGCACCCGTATGCTGCGGGTGTGTATGACAAGAAGGCCCCAGCTGGGTACGTGCGAAACGCCATGGACCCACGGACTGTCCAGCTCGCACGTGCCAGCTCCACTGAAGTTAGGTACACTACTGCTTTCAGTGATGAGAACCCGCAAGCGTGTTCCATCATGTGATGGATGAGGATGAGGAAGAATTTGTGGTTAGGATTTTGTATTTTTGCTTTCTTGTGGTGTTTGATTTGGATGTGGTGCCCTAGAATTTACCCTTTTATGTATGGATTAAGTTGTTGATTTTGAACCAATTTGTAATTATGTTTTGTTTGTGCAAAATTAAGTTCGAGTCCTTATAAAAAATTCCTTAGGGCGATTTGAATGTCATTATTCATTTGAATTTGTTTTGGTGATAAATTGGATGATTGGGTCATTAAAAAGAAGGTAAAAATAAATGGTCGGAATCATAATCGATAGCTGTCACTATGATTTTTTTTTAATCTTTTGGGAATAATAATATAGTGAAGTTTAAATATTTTCCCGGGTCATTTACTCATTTTCACTGCTACCTCCGACCTTATTTGATATGTTATATTTTTATTTTGGTTTGTTTTAAATGATAATTCACTTTCTTACTTAATGAAAATAAGTCAAAAATCACTAATTTATTAATCTACCCTCATTTATTATACATCTTTATTTATTAATTAATCAATGAAGTTAAATTTTACAACAATAATAAATTGTGAGTGGAGTAATTGAAAGATATATTAGGAAAAAATGAATTAAATTTATTATTTTAATGATACGAATTCAAATTTCCTAATTTGTGTGGAGGGAAAAAAGTGAGTATCAAATAGGAATGAAAAAAAAATATTACACTTAGATAAACAGGAGATCCCGGACACCTATATTAAACTTAGTTGAGTTAGGATAAGACGAAACATTTGACCTCAAGACAAATCATACACTTGACATTATTAATCATGTAATGGGGTGCCGACCTAACCTGGTTGGCAAAAGCTCTCCATCATAACTTTGATTAAAATCTCCCCTCAGCCCTTTCATATACTGTAACACTGACTAGTACATACTTACCTACAAATGAAAAACGATAATAATCACATATACTTGGCTTGATCTTTGGAATTTTTTTGGGTTTAAAATAAGGATATTTTTTTTAATAAATGGATAATGGCGTGATGTGATGTGACATATCTGTTTTAATTATTAGATTTAAATTATAGATTGAAACTAATTGCGGAACCTCATGACCTTATAATAGACTTTTCTGTTGCAATAAATAAATTGAAGAGTTATTTTCATAATTGCCATTCACTGTACTAACAATCCTTTAAAAATAAAAAAAATCCGTTTTCTAGTGGACCCAAGTTGGACAAACAGACACCTTAGATATTTCCGTAGAGGACTTTTTTGGAACAAATTGTAAAAGCAAGAGGTCTTATTTGTAAACTATCATTCTACTAAAATAAAAAAACTTAAATGTCCTTTTACTAACGAGGTAAAAAAATTGACAAAATCAAAAAAAATTGTTCTTTTTTTTAAAAAGAAAAAATTCCCCATTTTTCACTAAAACAACTTTAAAATCGATCAATAAATAACTCACTAAACTAAGCGATTTATCAAAATATGTTAAAAATCAACCACTTAACACCCCTAGAGCCCTACCTTTTCACTTTCTTTTGGCATGCGTGCATGGCAACCATGAGTATAAACAACACTAATAATTCACATTTCAAAAAGAGTCAGTTGGGTAGGTGTCTTGTGCAAAAAATTGATGGGCCATTTATATTAAAATATGTTTTCCTTGGGTCTCTCGAATTCTCTAAATTAGCCAGTAAACGCAACGTGTTGATGGGGAGATTTTGATAACAAAGTCCAAATGATGATGGATGTATCTAACCACCATTCAATCAATCATGGAGCTTAGCTTACTGCCCATAAATATAACCACAATGCATCCCAAGTGCAAATAATAACT
The DNA here is from genome assembly GCA_963580455.1 of Euonymus europaeus. Classification (NCBI taxonomy): domain Eukaryota; kingdom Viridiplantae; phylum Streptophyta; class Magnoliopsida; order Celastrales; family Celastraceae; genus Euonymus; species Euonymus europaeus. Next base: position 19,712,833 of record OY756970.1, on the reverse strand, counting down.
AAAACAACATCGTTAGCAACAACTTAAAACCACTAGATGACATCGTTGCCTTGAATTCACTCTTCACGATCGCCATATTGGTGGGCTTATCTCTGGCATCTCCGAACCAACACAGCCTTGAAGGTCCCGAGGATTGTGATGCCGATCCCGGTATGGCGCAGAGGTTCGCCCTCCATTAGCTACCTTCTACTTTTGCCTTTTCTTTTTGTGTGTGAAATTTTACTCAAAAACACTAGAAAGAGAGGAATAGAGGAGGGTTGGTTTTGGAAATTGAAATACTCCCCCCGTCCCATTTTAATTGTCCTCCTCCATTTTTTCACACAGTTTAAGAAAATATTTAATTCCCTTTCAATTTGACGTTTATAACCCTATTTATAATGACAAATATTTTGACACTATAATTAATGCGCAGGTTATTGAGTTTTTCAAGTTAAGGGTAAATAAGGAAAAAATAAAAAAAATAGCTTTCATTAATTGAAATGAACATGTATTTTGGGACATCCCAAAAGAGAATAAGTAACAATTAAAATGGAACGGAAGGAGTATAAAAAAGTGAGAGGACTCATTCGTCATTTGAGCAAAAAATGATTGGGTTTTTGACCTTTTCTTCCCTTCGGAAACCCTGTAGCTTATGCAAATTTGACACGTTTAGAGAGAGAAGCAAGTAAAATTAATAAAGGCCATATGATGTGGGATATATATATTTTGATAATTATTACTACCTCCAAAGTCTAAATGACGTGTGGCACATTGTAATACGTTTCAAATAATATAAGAAAAAAAACATGTTCAAAATAAATAAATAACTACTGAGTGGTAGTTTGATTGATTTTTCTACTTTATAGGAAATGAGAGGTCTTGTATTTAAATTTTCCTTGATATCAATTTGAGTAAGATTTCTCATCATTACGATGAGAGTTATAAAAGGGAGAAAACTACCTCCCTTTATATAGCCCACCAATCTATTGAATATCCTTGTTTTTGTTGAATATTTCTCCTCATTAATATAAAAAAAAGAAATAAATAAATAAAAAGTCAACAATTACTCAAATATTGATGATAGATTTTCATGACACATCTAATAATATGAATAATATTGACATGGAGACCATGCCAATCCAAAATTAAGAAAACACATGTTGATGACAATCACGCTCTTAAATGTGTCATGTGAGATTATCCAAACCCTACAATATTTTCTCTAGAGCTAATCCGTGTCTAGGAATCATGGGAAAACTTGCTACGTCGTCCTTGTCAAAGGCATATATGAATATTATTTTTTTATGACATGATAATCAGCCATTTAACATTCCAAGTTTGGTGTGTGAATTTTTTTCTTCTCAAGTAGCTAGAGACAACTTCGAAGACATTACTGAATAATTTTATAAATAGTAGTGTTAAACATTACAATCTTTATATATTTCATAGTATCACATACACATCGCACCATCCCTTAAAAAATTAAGAGGAACAAAAAGAAAAAGCAAAAGGACCACACGAGGAGGAAGAATGCCTACACCTAATCAAAGATAAATGAGGATCTGCAAATCAACATTTACTAAATCGATCAGTTACCCCCCACTGCACTTGCAAAACGAAACTAAAACAATTAGAGCTTTATAAAAATGAATTGAACTTGATGGAAAAATCACAATGTGTTCACAGATTCTACTAGTCATTGACATACCAAGGTCCCCTGTTTACAAATATAGACACGAGGTCAATCCCCCGGCTCGACAAGCAACAAATCCAACAAAGGTTGTTTAAACTAGATAGGCAATGAAACTTGAGAACCCAAGAGGTGGCAAAGAGGACATATAAAAGACGAAAGAAATAAAGAACATCCGTCCACCTGAGGAAACAAAAGCTGCAGCACCACGACATGGAAGAACAACGCCAACAACGCTACCTGAAGAGTCCACTAATTCACAGTTCCACAACGAGCCCTTCCTAAAAAAAAAGGACCACATCACAATCAGTATATGACGAATGTAAGTATGTAACAACCATTATGTGTCCCAGAGCCTACCGCCACTTCCGAGACATCCTTTACATACAAAAGAATGCAGGGTGAGGGGACAAAACCAGACAATGGGAAGTACCCTTTACACAATTCATACCATTTGATAGATCATTAAACTGATTAGATACTTTAGGTAGGATCAATCACTAGCAAGAAAAGCATAAAAAACCACGTTACGAGCAGAATTAAATTTATGCCAGGAAAAATTGTTCTAAAATCTTATAACCTATCCAGTAGGTCATTTCAAAAAGTATCAAGTAGATACAAAAACCGTGATGGGTATCAGCCAAAATAGAAAATTTAACAAAGATAAGGAAAAAGATTATATAATAAAATGCATTTACCAGAAATCAGGCTAAAAGACTATACAGCATGATGACTTCATTAGGCAAAGTTGTATAATAAGCAAGCATGCCATAAAAGATTGACAAGCTTCCATGGATAGATCTCTGGGTATTATTCCACCCACCTTCTTTTTTTAATTGCTATAATGCAGGATTTTAATTTTCAATATATGAGAATTCATTATCCTACCTCTTATTGTTCGCACTAGACTACTAGAGATGCGCGTGCACATGCAAAAGGGACTGCAACACTTGTTAAAGAATGCTTTTAAAGGAAAAAGCTTTCCTAAACTGAATGCTTTTCAACCCCAACCAAACAAATTTTGCTTGGACCGAAATGAAAACCGTGCTACTAACTTCTCCACGACATGTTATCATATAGACCTTGCAATAACTAATAGTCAAATGCCCTCAAAACAGCCACAGCCTTTTTGATTCCTCAAAAGGTTAATATAAAGAACCCTTAATTCATAAATGCATGCTTGTTCCACATGCTCCTAGCAAAATTTAGATGCTAAATGAAATGAAGCAAAATCCAAGTCTGCCAAATATTGGCAAGGTATAAAAAGGAATCACTGACATTATGAAACAAAGAAGAGGGCTTTTAAATTTCACCTTTCCTCTTATTGGTACGAGAAGCATTGGCATTGGTATCTACACTCCCAACACCACAACCGGGAAACTCTTTGCTTCCTGAATTCTGGTTTGCAATGCACTGCAAGTTCTCAAATTCACAACCATTGAAACCTTGCCCATTCATTGATGTACCCTCTCCACTTTTGCCTTCCATTTCGGGATGAAGGCAATGCATCTGATCAGCAGACTGCATGTTGCATGGATGCATCACATATGCACCAGGCAGATTTGGATTACCCAAATTCATATTAGCAGATTTTTGGTAGGGAAAAGATCCAATCTCCCCTTCAATCCTCCCCCGGACATCCACCAGCAAAAATTTAAGCCTCGTAATCTCTGCCTCCAATGCCGCCTGCCCCTGCAACCTCTTTAGCAATTGCTGGTTCAAAGCCCTCAACTTTACAACCTCATCCTCCAAAGATGCTGTTCTAGCCTTCTTCTTTTCCCTATACTTGCGAACTGCCTCACGATTCCCCGATGATCGTTTCTTTGGCTTCTTATCTTCTGATTCTGCAGTGTCATCAGTTGAAACCTTATCCCCAGATGCTGCAGGCAGAATTTTGGTATGCACATGAAAACAAGTATGTGAATGCGAGTAATCTGGGCCGGGTGGATTGCAAGTGTGTGTATGAGTGCAAGCATGAGTGTCCTTGAAAAGTTCGTCGAAAAAACTATCCATAGAGCCACTGCTTGGAATCTCCCCCATGTTTGTGCCCAGAAACACTTCTTGATTTGAGAAATCAAGCTCCCCGTCGTCCATTACAACCCAGGAATTGCAAATCAACTAAAGCGAATTATGAAATATAGCCAGAAAGCGATAAATTTCAGATATTGATTATGAACCAGTTGCCGGGGGAAGCCAACTGTTGTCTTCAATATCATCTAGCAACACCAAAAAGTGAGATTATTCAATACTAAAGAAAAACTAGCAAGTAGAGGATTGGGTTTTTAATTAATAAATAACCCCCCCCCCCCCCCCCCCCCCCAAAAAAAAAAGAGAACACCAAGAATTCAAGTAATTCGATCACTACCCTGATGATATTCAACCAAAGACGAACTTTAAAAAAACCCAGATTCAACTAATCCAATCTTAAAAATTAAGACTTACCAGAGTCCCTACGTTGCAGTGAAATTGAAACTCGAGATGCGGTTAAGGATTGCAGAGAAGGGAACGAAAATTGAAGTAAAGCTCAAGTCGAAACCATAGAGAGGAGACAGAGAGGCGATTTTGGAGAAGAGAGAGTATGATAATACAGTCAGACTTTATCGACGGCGCGAAAAAAAAAAACAAAAAGTAACCCTAAAAAGACTGGCTTGTATGGAAACAAATACTGTACATGGCAAGATTTCCATGGTTGATTTTTTCGCAGCAAAAGAAACAAGCTAAAATGGACGTACCAAAGAAAAGCAGCTATCCACAGCCAATAAGGCCCCGCTTTGGTTCTGAGAGATTCTCCGAAATAGCTCGGCTCCTTCCTAGACCAAGTCACAGAGGCGAAAACAGAAACATTTCGCCTCTGTTGTCTATCAATTTATAGGTACTTGAGGGACTTATTTGTAAATAAAGAACTATTCGGGGCTACGAACTAATCTGTGGACTGTGGGCCAGATAATGGTCCAGAAGGTGAATACATATGTACTTTTGAGTCTAGCACTAATATGTGAATTATGACTTCCAAGATTTTTATGGAACTCGAGTGATTTTCTTTCCAAATTTTTTAGCGCGGTCCCATTTTTATTACATTAAAATATGATTTTTAATACAGTCAAATCAACAAAATACATATTTCAATACATTTTTTTTTAATTTTCATTCACACACTCTAAATATCAAGTATCGACATCATTTGTATCATATTTTTCTACCATATTTCACTTTTTCTATCACTTTAAATTTTTTTAATAAAATTTTTTCAAATCACTCTCTTTACACACTCTCAAATCTCCAGCTTCATTTTCAAGTGTCCCATTAGAGTTGTCTTAAGTATATATATATATATATATATTGAATTGGATGATTTTAATTGGACGGTGATGGTCAATTAATATAGTAATCCTGTTCTTAAAAATTATTATTGTTGTTAGGGATAAGTATTAGAAATCTCTCTATTTTTAATTTTAGACCAATTAAATCTTTATATTATTTTTTGAGCCGAAAAAATTCTTTTACTTTAAACAATGGACCACGATGTTAGAGTTATTTCCCCGTCGCAATTTATACATTAATTTACATATCTTAAAAAATATTATCACTACTTTACAATAATCACACAAGTAATGATTAAAACGTCAAGCAGCGGTAGACTTTCAAAGGAGGAATCAGAGGGATAGAGGAAACAAAGATTGCTAATCAACTAATCAACTAATCTACATTCTAAGCTTTACAGAGTGAAGAAAGATGAAAGCAGATGGAGAGATTGCGGAGGATATTTGACAGAGGAATGAGGGGGATCCTCCGGTGCTCTGTTCGTTGGATTTGACGGAGGAATGGGAGTTCTTCTTCCCCTGAGAGGATCTACAGAAGTAACAGTACTGCTACTAAAAACATCAATAGCTTCTACCATATTTTTCGCAAATAAATTAAAACAAGAAATTGAGTACAAAAACAATAATTATATATAAACACTAGAAGAAGAAGAAGAAAAATCTGATGAAAATATAAGAATTTTTTAAGAGCTGAAAAGAAAACTCTGAGGGACCAAAACCAAACCCTCTTAGTTGAATATAGAAAAGCTACAAACTTATTTATGTGAAGAAAAGAAAACTCAATAGGTGTATATTCTTGAAAGCCGGGTTGATCCAGAATATATATTTTTTATTTCTTGCTTGCACGCTTGATGCGAAGACGGGAAACATGAGAGCGGTTACTTGACTGTAGTATAAATAACACCCATTGTAACTATTTGATAGATAATGAGAAATACAGACTCTACACGCGGATGTAGACATTCTTGCCGAACCACGTAAATTCTATGTGTACTTTTATTTTCAAATCAGTTCTATAGCTGTGCGCATACAACCTAGAAAACCGTAACGTCGGTGCGAATTTTTGCATCCTCAGTTAGATTGCGAAGAAACTTTGAATGATAGAAGTTTTATTTTATCTATCATCGATATAAATATTACTTTTCAGATTAACATTCGATTTAAAATATTTTTCAATCTATCACTATCAATTTACGTGGTGGTCAAGTGCTCATACCAATTTATCATAAATTTGTCAGCTCTGTCAAGCTTTATCAGTTCATAATCCCGAATATTGGCTCGTTGTCATTATCCACACATGGGTGCCATCAGATCTCGCGATTCACTTACTGTTCTTGATTCACTTTATACAATTATGAGTTCGTTAATATTAATTGTTGTTGTAACTGCAGGAGAAGAAGTACTGCGATTATGCTTTGTGTGGAGAGGTTTTTGAGATCCAAAGGCGATAATGTGATAAATCTGCGAAGCAACTACGGTCTTGTCTTTCATGGAGAGCGAGTATAGGCACTGGTATACTCTGCTCCTTGGATCCTTCAAAAGATATTTTGTTTCTCTACGCATGCGTTATGTTTCTTTTCGTTTTGTTTTCTTATGGCAGAATATATCCCCCTTTTTTTTTTGTCTTTTTAATCTTTGAATTTTCGAGCGTTAAAGTTAACTTTCCCAGCTGTAATCAGTGGACTCACCTCATATATTCAAATAAAAAGGAAAGAAGATTAGATGGCTAAATTTATTTATTTAATTAATTAATATTTTGAATTAATGAAAAGAGAACTTGATAACTGATGAATTCTCTGCTGAGCTTTGCTGAAGGCGTTGCTTATGTTGCTGGTCACGATGAGAGTTGGTTTGCCAATAGGAAATAATACTGGTGCATAGTGGTATACAAGATAAAAATTCGAATGATAGTCCGATGATGAATCTCTTCAGAGTCGATGTATTTAGAAGGTCATGAGTTCAATTTTTCTAACAACAATATTCATAATGACTCAAGTTTTAGATCATATCAAATATTCAAAGTACAATAAAAAATTTGGGACGGCCCAACTATTTATTCTGGCCCAAATTTTCTAGGCTCGTACTCCGCATCCGGAACACCAACAATAATTATAGGAACAACACAAAATCAATATGTATATAGTTTCTGAAAATGGTTCAGTTTTTAAAGTCTGAGAAGGAAAAAGTTTTTTATTTATGAGAAAGCGACATAATTTTTATTTTTGCTTATTCTGTACAAAATACTTTCATTTCTTTTTTTTGGTTATGAGTATAAATGATATTTATCTCATTTAAAAAAAAACTTAAAAAATCCAGTTATTAAGAATACATGTGATTTTTTACATAGAAATTAAATGTACTAAATCCTTACCAATCAAGCACGAAATTTGCAAGAACTAACCACATTCAACATACCAAAACTACATGAAACTTACTTACCAAAAGATCATCATGAAATGTTCATGAATTCAATTCTCAGGTAAAATGTACTATATATAACCATTGACAGAGACAGTTTTGTACGTAAATCAATCATGGCCTTTTTGATAAACAAGAGAGCTATTCCATTCTTGACGATGATGGTGATGGTGATGGTGATGATGGCAGATATTAGCACTGCAGCTAGAGTTGTTCATGCTGCTGCTGCTGCTGGTGGCGGCTCATCATCCTCACCTATGTATTATTTGCAGAATCTGTGCTGTGTGTATCACATTGCAGGCTGCTGCCCTATTTCTTTTGGCAGTGAATTCAATAACCCTAGGTCTCGAATAATTCCTCCGCCCTCTCACTGACGTTGAGGCGAAGCGAGTCTCATCTGATCATCATCTCAAGCAACTCTAGCTCCACCGCAGTCGAGAATAAATTGGGGGAGATTATATATCTATCATTGTTGCTACTGTCTGTTTAATTATAAGAATGTCCTCTTTAATTTTCTTTGTAATGTTTTGAAATTATTGTCCTAATCAGTCAGCATCTCCTTTTCTTTTTCTAACATGTAAGAGAACAAATGATTGCTTTCAAAAGTAAATTAAAGTAATCAGATCACAAAAATTATTCAAAGAATCGATTCCATTGGTGCCAAACTTTTATTCCTGGTATAGAAGCATTCAACTCAACGTGTAATGGCCTTTTGGGCTCAACACAGTCTTATGTAAAAGGTGGCTTACCCTAATCAATGTTTGGTTTTTAATATCAAGATGGCAAAATGAGAAACAGAAGATAAAAAATTTCAGATCAGTTTCAGGGTTCATCCCATCGCGTACTTTTGGGTCCAGCACCGAGCAGTTGACTCGTACTTAACTTTGTCAGTCTTCCACATATGTGCGATTTCAGGAACCAGTGGATCATCCGGGTTAGGATCTGTAAGCAGTGAACAAATGGACAGTAACACCTGCATGAACACAACAAGTATGTTTCAACTGTGATTTCATATCGGGTTTTCCAAGTGAACAAATGGACAGTAACACCTGCATGAACACAACAAGTATGTTTCAACTGTGATTTCATATCGGGTTTTCCAACCGATGATACAATTGTTTCAGAAGAAAAAAAATCTCACTTTGGACATGGTTAGTGCAGGACTCCACTGTTCCTTGAGTATGTCCAGGCAGATATTCCCGTTGCTGTTTATGTTAGGATGGAATACTTTGGTCCTGAAGGCAACCTGAAAGCAGATGTTGGGCAGTCATTCATCCTCTTAGCTGGTATAATAAGTTCAATTATCAGCGATTTCTATATATATATACACACACACACTTACCTTTGGGGGTTTGAAAGGATAGTCCGGAGGAAAATGGATGGTCACGACAAAGACGCCGCCTGCATAGGGGCTATCATTTGGTCCTATGATGGTTGCTTGCCAATGAAACATATCTTCTGCTACAGGACCTGAAATGCAGCATATGAAATCAGAACCTTTTAAGTAATTATGTTGAACCCGAATTTGAGTTGCATTTGTCTTTCAGTACCTGCACTGCATGAAGTAGGTGGATCTCTCTGCAACTCCTTCAGCTCCTTCAGTATCCTCTTCGACGCCATCAAAACACTCCAAGAAATGCTCCTCTCTGTCGATAATTCTTCAAAATGGAAGAACTCAAAGGGTGTGAATGTTGAGTATGTTTATCCATGATCTAGATGGTGGAGTATATAATGGAGAAACAGGAGATTCTGGGAAACAGATGCCAACTCATTCTTTCCAGACTCATGAGAGTGGGCATAGCATAGATTCCTCTTCGGTCAACCACTTCCAATTTGAATCCCTCTTTGTATGGAAGCAGAACACTCTACTAACAGAAATAATGGATTCTAGTTCCAGATGCAGAAATGAACTTTAACTGGACGGCTTAAAATATCAATGGAAACACCTATTTTCCATTGTGGAGTACAACCATTCATGTCCACACCTCAAAGATAAAAATATTCTTGCTCAGCTTGCTGAAACGAACAGTTAGAATCTTGGACAGAAATGAAAATGACAGACATCAAATGCATCAAAGATTTTTGGTTGCATATCTAAGAGAAAAGGAGCATGGAGGCAAAATTCTGTTCATCATGAAATATGAAACAGACCCAGCACTTTCTGGATCTTTCTCTGACTTTCTATTCTTTCCCACAAATCAAAGTCCCAAAGATGATACAAATATAGGTATGGCGGGAATAGTGCAGATGTCAAATAAGGTTAAACTAGGTGAGCAGATATGACATTATTGAACACAGAGTTGCAAACATATATTGGAAGTTTCATTGAACATTCTAAATCAGGATATAGAATATAACACAGAAGAAAAGAGTTGGGTTCTTCAAGAACAACTTTGCTCATTCTAGTCAATACATATGCTTCATACATATAGACATACTGATATACATAGCAAAAGATAATCCAGCAAGGACAAGCAAATCATTTGATGCTTATAGAGATCTCCATAGCTCAGTTAGTCTGCAACTAAACCAGTCTACTGCTTCGTCAAGGCAGGAAGGGACAAGATATAACACAATCTTGAAAAACTAACACGAGAAATCAACAATTAGTCATGATTTCAACCCCAGAAATGTCGGTTCTCCATAATTACAAGATAGAACAGGACTTTTGTGCCTTTCTCTTCTTTCTCTTCTTCTGCTTTGGAGGCTGGAGAACTACCTTAATGGCCGCATCAAAGACAGCTTTCACATTCTGTAATCACAGGAAGGCCGTTAATACAAATGCAGACCAGTTAAGAGGCAAGTACAAATGTATCCTCTGGGATGAAATATGATCCATATACCTGCTGCGTTTTTGAGCTACATTCAATGTAAACAGGAGCTTCAATCAGCTTTCGAAGTTCTTCACCCTTCAGAAAAAATATAAAACCAGGACTTAGTTCTCTGAATTGGGTTGAAACTGTGATCATGAACGACAAATAAAAGCAATAACACAACAGCACTAATAACAACAACGAACATTGAGAAACCATGGTAATGAAAATAGAGAGGCAGCAATTACCTGGGCTGCGGTTATGGGAACTGCGCCAGGGTGGTCTATAAGAAATTGCTTGTCATCCCGAAGATCTACAAGAAGTAAAATTAGCTGTCATGAGAACTGAAGACCCATTGAAAATGATAATTGCAACAACATCAGATTTTATGACTAGACCATCACATGGCTACTGCAGAACAACATGATGTTTAACTATGCAGACTTCACCAAACATGATGTTAGAAGTAGCGTGCCAGTTAAAAGTTCAGCATTGGTAATAAGTAGTGCAACTGAATTAACTTGCAGCAGACTTTGCAAGTCCCTGAACTAAGCTCAACAAAATGGTTAGACCATGTAACCAAACTCCAAAAGTTCCTTTCAAATTCTTTAATTAATATACTAAATAACAGCACAACATTCAGTTAAGATAACTTCATCCCAATATGAAAATTGCATCGCTAAATATATCAGAGTCAATAGCTGTACAAGAAAGCAAAATCAGAAACAATAGAAAATAAAAAATAAAATAAAAAAATCTGTCGCAAAGATTCTGAAAAAGGCACAGACATGTCAAAATTTCACAGGACTGCAACAGATATTATTATGAAAAGGAAAAAAATGCAGTTGGAGAAACTAACCAAGCTTTGTTCCAACAAGAATAATTGGAACACCAGGAGCATAATGCCTTAATTCTGGAATCCACTGAACATTGGAACAGAAAAATATAATGAAAATATCAGAAACTAATTTAAGACCCCTAGGGGAAAAATGAATCAGAGATAATGGCTCTTACTTTTTTCGCAACATTTTCATAGCTTGCCTTGCTAATGAGAGAGAAGGCAAGCAGGAAAACATCTGCCCCACGGTAGCTCAAAGGTCGTAATCTATTATAATCTTCCTGGCCTGTTCCATAAGTTAAGAAAATCAAGCTCAATACAAAACATTATCAAGGCCAGCAAGATAGAGAGAAAAACACAAACTCTCAGCCTACCGGCAGTGTCCCATAGTCCCAGATTAACGGTACACCCATCCACCACCACATTTGCACTGAAATTGTCAAAAACAGTTGGCACATAATCCTGGACCACAACAAAATGTAAGGCAATGGAAAATCTTCCCCACAAAGATTGTTGAAGAATACCAAAATATATAAGAACAAGTAGAGAGTCACAATCAGAACAACCACATAGAATAAAACTTGTTGAAACAAGTCTTATCTATAATATAAAATCCAAGAATTTACCTCTATAATGTAACCTAAAATAAAAACTGTATAATAAAGAACATTTTAGCCGTCTAGAAAAGAACGAGCAAATATAAAGCTCATTCCATAATAGAAAATTTCCATTAATTTAAGATGATTACACCTTTAGGTGCAAAGATGAGAAAAAAGGAAAAAAAGAAGAAGCTCCAGACAAGAATTTTTTCTTTCTCTAAAATCGGAGATTTACTTGGGATCTATTTAGAATAACCAACCAATGGGGCATAAAAAAATACTCAGGAACATATAAAATTAAAAGCCTATTGTGAGCAACAATTTGATTCTTCTAATTATCCATCAAAGAATTCCACATAGAGCCATTTTTGCCAATTTTAATAGAGCAATAGCATCAAAGATCTGAAGGAAAAAAGTATAATTTCATTGAATCCTAGCTGGGATTATAATGTTATTTCTTTCCCCGTCTCTTAAGGCAAAATAAATATCAGACAAAAACACATCAATTATCTTTTTCGAAATGGTACAGTTAGACTTACAATCCTGTATTCCAGTCTCAATGTAAACGTCAAATTCAATACAGAAAGAATAGCGTTTTCAAAAACTACCAGTTCTGTTTAGTTTCACCGAACCATTCACAAAACAAAATTTCCTAATTTTCAGTTGGAATGACGAGAAAAAGAGAACTCAAAACTTCACCGTTTACTCCTCCTGCCCCAAAAACTCGCGAATAGCCCAAAAAAAAAACAGAACTTTCACTCAACTCACATCTTTCAGTAATAGGTTCAAGCAGGGTTGACTTCGTGAACCCAAGTCGCCAACTTACAGCCATTTTCCTACATTTTCCCAGAAACCAAGCAAGAAAGAAAAGAAAACACAGATTCAAAATAAAAAGACTAACCGTAGGGAAAGTGTTACTGGTGTAGGAAATGAGCATGCAAGTCTTGCCAACAGCACCATCACCCACAGTAACGCACTTTATGAACCTTGAAGCGCTCATTCTTGCCCCCTCTGTTCTATTCGTTGACTATTAATAAAGCCCTAGATTTCGAATGAGAATTTGATTTCTGTGAAACATTAACAGCCAAGGAGGAAGGACACTACAGGTCTTGCCAGCTTATAAATTGAAATCACATGCCCCCAACTTCAACTCTCCAATGACCCATCCTCTTAAGTCTCTCTTGAGTCTTGACTCTCCTCTTTTATTTTCTTTTTTAATTTTATTTCGATAATTGAAAGATTTTTACTGTTTTTTTCCCAGTTAAAAACTTTCGGCAAATATGTTTAAACTTTTTTTTTTCTTCTCTTGCTATGCCACACTTTGTTAAAGTCCAAAAAATGCAAAAACTCAAACAATAAATGAGACTTTAGCTTTTTGTTGTTAGTTGTTATATTGCTCTTCCATTTAAAAAAAAGAGAGAAGAAGAATGGGAAAAGATACATGTGCAGATGGTCAAGATCCATGAAGCAAAGGAATTGATAGTTCTTCCATTTCAAGTAAGCCAATAAATATCAATGGAATTGATTGCGAGGACTCTTAAAAATGCGACAAGTCAAAAATTCAATTCTTATATATTATAATTTTTTGTGATATTTTTACGGTTAAAAAAAAGTAAATAATTATTTGTATACCAAAAATAGATGAGCCAATACCACTCATGATTCATGAAGAGATGATTGCAACAAGAAGTCTGTGGTTAGAATGAGCATTAATTTCGCATTTTTGGTGACCCATCACACTCAATAATGAGTCTTAATAAACCAACTCAATCCTTCAATGTAAAGATATACTAAGCGGTTAGCTCCATTGACCCACCTAATATCTTTTCTTTTACATCCATTTGGCATTGGGTGCAGCCCACCAGCAATCACCATTTTTTACCTTAAATTAACTGATCTTAACTACCCTGTGAATTGATTGGGAAAAAAAATCATTTGAAACCGAGCAAATAATTTTCTTTTAATTCTTACCTAATATGTAAATTGCACTAAAAACTACCTGGTCACTTTCATGAAACATGATTAGTCGCCAAAACCTAACATTTTGTCACCTTGCCAATGATAATATATTATTATGTTCACCTACTTGCTTCCAAAACCTAGGTCCCTATTAAATTATTTGTACTAAACCAATACTTATAATCCTAATGATTTAATTAGGCCAACTAAAAGATACCAATAAATGTCAGCATACAATTAACAAACACACAAATCCATGTGCATGAGATGATCTGAAACATTTTCTTAGATGGTCCAAGACTCCAGACACTGATGCCCATGGTCCCTCCCTATCTAAGCTATTTTCAATTTCGTGACACTGTTTCTTCTTTGTAGATATGTGACTTATCGAAGGCAGAGACACCTCCTCACTTCAAACTTCAATAGGATTAGTTGCCTATTTGGCTCCAACACTCACAGATAAGATCTGGTTAACAGTTAACAAAAAAAAAAATTAACACTGCACTTCAGTCAGTGAGCTTGCAACACTTTCAGTCTCTTTTACATCAATAATTAGAACATTGAAGCATTTCCATCCTGTAACAACAACAAAAAAGAAATACATTCACTGGAAAAAGAATGTTAATTTAAACAGCTCTGGTATTGCTGAATTCTGTAATGCCCATAGTGCACTTCACAGCCAAGAGATTTGGTCTGCATAATCAGTGTTATGCAGTTCCTTTGTAGAGTTGTGCTTCTCAGTAATGTAAAATTGATATGGTATATGGCTCAAAAAAGACTGCAACGGTAGGTTCGAATTGTCAGACCAAGGTGAGGGATAAAATGAGAATTCGGATTTCTTTGTCTGAGCTAACAAAATCTAATTCAATCATCTTCCGCTTTCCCAGCTTGGTTTTTTCTGCTAAGGCTTCCTGGTCAGTTTTCTTTTGTTTTGCACGAGGTCAGTCTTTTCTGGCTACATTTGCACTTGAATGGATGCTGGATGACAAGAAATAACATATATAGAACCTAGTATATGTCTCACATCTTGTCCAATCTAGTCAATTGTCGGTCTGGTATTGATACTTCATTTGTTTTTTTGGGCGATCATATTGCCTGTAAATTTTAGAAAATTTTAACATGGTGCACTGCATAAAATCCCACTGGCCGGAATGAGCAAAGACGTTCATCTTCCCATACCAGTGAGTGTGTATTTGTAGTCATCTTAGCTGCATTGCTTTGCTTTTCACCTAAGAAAAATAATCAATCAAATTGGCATTTATTGGAAAGTTTGTGTCACTAATAAAAAAATTATTGTAAACTGTGAAAAAGAAAACCTTAATGCCTTACCGAGTCCTTCCACAGAATAATTTTACTGGCTGCACTGGCTTTCTCACGTTTCTTTTTTCGGCTAAAGGGCTAAAGGATCAACCGTGTAGATCCCTTTAGCCTTGAGAGGATCCCTAAAGGCTGTTCTTAAACTCCTGTGAAGTTAAAATTTCACAAAATATGATAAGAAACTCAAACAGATGAAGAAGTTACGAGTGCAATAAGCAAATTGTAAGCAGTAGGAAACACAAGTAGTTGAATGAAGCAGAGCACTGATCTCTTACCCTCCCTTGAGCTCAGTTCGTGTTGTGACATAGTTGTCTGCTGATTTCTAGAGAGATGTAATGAAAGAAATTAGTACTTTCAATTTAAAGAGATTGCAAGTATAGGAGTGTGATGTGGGAGAATAATAATATTGCATCTATGATATTTGCAATATATCCCTTGGCATCTGAAACAACAGATTAACTTCTGGGTCAGGATATCAAGATATCAGCAGTACGAACTACGAAGGGTGCCAGATAAGTACAGCTGCTTTTGGCAAGATTTAGGAAGAAATCGAACTTCCTAACAATACAAAATAAGTTGCACAAAATGATAGAAAATGAGCAGCCAGAATATTGCTGGCAATTGGCCAAAGCTAGCTTATTCGCAACCCAGGAAACTTCTCAACAACAATTCCGTCTGATTTTTTGTTGGATCTATTGAATTTTCCAGCATACTCAACTGGTTTTGGCTCATAATCAAGCTTGAATGGCATCTCTAAAAACAGACATTGGTCCCATGGTCTTGGTGATCCATTATCAGAAAGGTACCCTTCAAAATATCAACGCAAATCAAAATATACCAATATTCAAGAGATCTTAGAATAACCCGTAGAAATGAAAAACAAGACATTCAATTAAAACATATAAACAGCTGCGATTCTAGAAGGGAATCTCTGAATACAACCACATTCATTTACAAATACACTGCGAATTAGATGAAACTGAGTCACACCCACTTTACTATAAATTGAAACAACGCAACAACTCTCCAAATTTTAATCATTTACAATAATGCACACACGCAAATAGATATAACACTATCGATTGCAGAGGAAACCGACAAATACCCACTCTGATATGAAGGTTGTTAGATCGATATTCGTTACAAATGTAAGAAATTTAGTTCTAATTGCTTTACAATAGCTCATGCACATACACACGCACACATATAATATCTACCTGGTGAGCCAGGAGGGATTTCCAAGACCCTATCTATGTGGAGGTGCAAGGAGAAAGAACAGGGTTTGATTTTACGTTTTATCAGTGGCTGAAAATTTCGGATTTGAGGGAAGGAGGGAGAAGATTTAGGAGAAGAACGTTTTGGAGGGAACCCTGAAACCAAAATTCACAAACACGGATAAAGGAATCGCCTTAACAAGTAATTTTGGGCCTGGTCCAAGTTACATGGCCCAACTCTTATCTTCGAATGGGCTAGCCAGTGATATACCACATTAGTATTTAGTACATTACCACCACAGGCCCGGCCCAATGACACGGTTCTGTGATTCTGTCTGTGTTCCTATGATAGAGAGAGAAAACTGACAAAAAGAAGTAACTGACTTTACTGTTCAACGTTTCAGTTGCATCTCCCTCCAAAATAGAGTAGTTGTTAAAGTGACAACTTACAAGGTCAATTAGATCTCCTGTTTTAGAGATGCCAACTCCCCCCATTAACTGTCTCTCTCTTCTGTTCAAGATCAATGAGAGCCAATGAAGCTCACAGAGTGTTCCGAGCTTTCCTCTAAGACCTTGTATTCACCATGAGCTTCTCCTATATCATTGCCTTCTATATGGGATTTCAATTCAGCTTCTATTGGGCACCTCATCCTTCCCAAAGGAAGAACAGTCTCATATTTGAGCTCAATCACCCTCCTGATCTTTCTCTTATTCTCTATTGCTGCCTGCCATTCTTTCTATCTTTGTTTTGTGCGTCCTTTTTGGATTTCCTCTAATGGCTGCAAGTCGAGTGCTGCTCATCACTCTTCTTTCCTTACTGGTTTTTTCCACCATTAATGCACATGATGGGAAAAAATTAGCAACTGGTAGTGTGACCTATGATGGAAGATCCTTGATGATCAATGGGAAAAGGGTGCTTCTGTTTTCCGGATCAATCCATTACACCCGAAGCACCCCAGATGTAATAGAGTAAAACCCATTTTGTAATTCAACCTATTATTGATGAACCTTGGTCTAATGTGTTGAATTTCAATGTTTTTCAGATGTGGCCAGACATTCTTCAGAAGGCTAAAAAGGGTGGTCTGAACTTAATTCAAACTTACGTATTCTGGAATGTCCACGAGCCGGTGCAAGGCCAGGTATTTGAAGAAATGTCAAGGTGAAATGTTAAAACTTTTTATCTTTCTATGGAATATGGATATTCATATATATGTACACTTTTGCAGTACAATTTTACAGGACAATATGACCTGGTAAAGTTCATTAAGTTGGTTTGGAAGCATGATATGTATGTGACTCTCAGGCTTGGGCCTTTCATCCAAGCCGAGTGGAATCACGGGTTAGTACAACCTTCACACTGCATTTCCATGTCATGTCAAGACTATAGTTCATCATCTATCAGTAATACCTCATACTTTGTCTTTGCCTAACATTTTTCAGAGGATTGCCATATTGGATGAGAGAGGTCCCTGACATTACTTTCCGCACTGACAATGGACCATTCAAGGTAATCAATCTCAGGTCTTCAAATAACTATGACTGGCTACTTAAATCACTTCGGAAACTAGTTAAAACTGAAGCTTTCACCTTTGCAGAAATACATGGAAAGATACGTTAGAATGATTGTTGAAAAAATGAAGGCAGAGAAATTGTTTGCTCCTCAAGGAGGCCCTATCATCTTGGCACAGGTTTGATTCCATTCTAATACATTCATTATCATTCTAAGAAACTTCATTCGTGTTTGCATTTTCACCCCTAACAAATCATGGTCACAGATTGAAAACGAGTACAACCATATACAAAGGGCATTTAGAGAAATGGGGTCTAGCTATATTCAGTGGGCAGCGAAATTGGCCGTGGGGATGCAAGTTAATGTGCCATGGATCATGTGCAAGCAGACTGATGCCCCTGATCCAGTGGTAATTAAATTTTATCATGAAAAATTCTAAAGTACGCGATGCCTAAGAAATTTATGACAAAAGGCTTCTTTTCTTTTTCTTGGTATAGTTGAATGATCATATTTAATACGTAGAACCACATCCTTGAATATGCAGATCAATTCCTGCAACGGAAGGCACTGTGGAGATACTTTTACAGGTCCCAATAAGCCTTATAAGCCTTCCTTGTGGACTGAGAACTGGACAGCTCAGTGAGTATACTACCATATGCATTACTGATGTCATTGAACAAATTTGAAAGTCTTAACGAAGCCCAAAAGAGAAGAGAATAGAAAAAAATCTGATTATGGTACCCTGTCAAGCAAGCAAGGTCTTGGATTCAAGCTGATGCTAATGATTTTTTCAATGGATCTTGTAATGATGACAGGTATAGAGCGTTTGGAGACCCACCATCTCAAAGAGCAGCAGAAGATATTTCCTACTCAGTGGCTCGTTTCTTCTCAAGGAATGGAACTATGGCCAACTACTACATGGTAAAAAAATGGAATTTGTCTTTAAACAACTCAAAAAATGACGATGACCATAATAAGCAGGTAAATTATGTGGCTGATACATTTTATCTGCGATTGTGTGCTGTTATAGTACCATGGAGGCACAAACTTTGGCAGGACATCTGCTCACTTCACATCTACTCGATACTATGATGAGGCTCCTCTTGACGAATATGGTAAATTTCTATGGCCATCTTTATATTTAATGGGAGGAGAAACTAGGTTTCCCATTAAAAAAATTGATATTGGACTTGCTGTAGGTTTGCAAAGGGAACCTAAATGGGGCCACCTAAAGGACCTGCACAGGGCACTAAATCTGTGCAAGAAGGCCTTGCTCTGGGGGGTTCGGGGTTCAGAAACCCTCGGTAAAGATCTAGAGGTCAGCACCTAAAATTGAATGAATACTTAGCAAGAAACTTTGGAGGGAGGACTGGATATGTTCATTGATAGTTGAAGTTGTTCTACAGGCCACTTTCTTTGAGCTACCTGGAACAAACGTTTGTGCTGCTTTTCTGGTAAACAACAACACCAAGATACCACAAACTGTTACCTTCAAAGGCGAGAATTACATCATTCCCCCACGTTCGATTAGCATCCTCCCTGATTGCAAGACTGTGGTTTACAATACTGATACGGTAATTCCTGATTGCTCATACCATTTCTGTTGATAAAATAAGGTTGCTTTTTAACAATATTGGTGCTGGGCTGAAGCGGCTTCAGTCTAGAACCCATAGCATAAAAAACTGTACACTGGTCCTGTTAAATTGACATTTCACCCAATTGGCTAACCCTCTGGGCAAGTGTGAATTTATTCATTTAAGCACACTCCAACAGGACGATACTTGTTTGGCCTTGTATTTGCTGACGAAGAATTGAGTATGAATGATTCATCTCTTTTTGGTGTAAAACAGATAGTTGCACAACATAATTCAAGGAACTTCGTGAGATCGGAGATTGCAAACAGGAATCTAAAATGGAAGATGTACAGAGAAGTTATCCCAAGCCAATTTTCTTTGAAGTCTGTCAGGCCATTCGAGCTCTTTGGATTGACGAAAGATACTACTGACTATGCTTGGTACTCCACAGGGTAAGTTTATATTTTCTCTGATTCACTTCTAAGAACTCAAAAAAATTGAGAAAGTAAACTCACTCATCCTGGTGCTTCTTTGGTTGCTGCTGAAACCTTACCTTTTTATGTAAAACTAATCTACAGTATCCATCTGGATCGAAGTGACTTGTCACTACGAAAAGATATAGCACCAGTCATAAGGATTCCAAGTCTTGGTCACGCAATGATTGTTTTTATCAATGGTGAATACCTAGGTAAGTACATAGATAAACAAGTACATGACTGACTGTCATATCATCTACGTTTACAAGCTTTGTCAATATGGAACTTAATCTCCAGGATCGGCGCATGGGAGCCATGATGTGAAGGGCTTTGTCTTCCAAAAAGAAATCAAGTTAAAACCTGGGGTCAACCGGATCACTCTCTTATGCAGTACTGTGGGATTCCCAGTGAGCAGGCTCATAGCTATTTCGAATTTTAATTTTGCAGTTTTTAAAGAATCATTTGAAAAGAATCTAATGAGTTTTTTCTTCTTCTCTTTTTCTTTAACCAATGAAGGATAGCGGACCCTATATGGAGCGCGTATATACTGGGCCTAGGGCGATACAGTTGCTAGGATTGAACACTGGGAATCTTGACCTGACATTCAATGGTTGGGGACATCAGGTATCGATGGACTTCCTTTAGTTTGGTCTTTACTTGAAAGGATTACTAATAATTTTTAAATTTTTAACGTAATTGAATTGGACATGTCCGATTTGCAGGTTGGCTTGGATGGAGAAAAGCTTGGCTTGTTTACTAAGGAAGGTTCACAGAAGGTTGAGTGGAGAAAAGCTAACGGAGTTGGACCACCTCTTACATGGTACAAGGTAAATTTTTTTTTTCTTTCGACGTTCATCTTAACAAAACTTCTTTTTTTTTTTCTTTTTTTTTTTTGTGGTATCTTGATATATGGATGACATTATTGACTTGGATGATCTTGAAGGCCTAATGAGAACGAAGAATATTGAGATTAGTTCATATACCCAGTTTTAAGAACCGCACATTTTCTTGTTGCAGGCAAGCTTTGATGCACCAGAAGGAAAGAACCCTGTGGTTATTCGGATGACTGGTATGGGCAAAGGTATGGTTTGGGTCAATGGAAACAGCATTGGCAGACACTGGATGTCTTTTCTTTCTGCTCTTGGAAAGCCGTCAGAATCAGAGTAAGCAAAGAGCTATATCAGTATCAATACATGAATCCTAATTCTATAAAATACTTTCAGAATGTTGATATGAATTTTTCTAACCCAGGTATCATATCCCAAGAGCTTACATAAAGCCCAAAAACAATTTCTTGGTTGTATTGGAAGAGGAGGCAGCAGATCCAAAAGCAATTGAGATCCTAGTTGTTGATAGAGATACCATATGCAGCTTCATGACAGAGTTGCACCCACCTCATGTGAAGTCATGGGCAAGACAGAACAGCCATATCCGCCCAGTGGTAGATATTGTGAGACCAGCAGCCCACCTCAAGTGTCCAAATCACAAGACGGTGCTGGCTGTGGAGTTTGCAAGCTGGGGTGATCCATATGGTGCCTGTGGAAACTACTTTCTTGGAAACTGCTCTTCCCCTATCTCAAGGGAGGTTGTTGAGAAGGTACACTAATTAACAGTTTATCTTGCACTCTCGTATTCCTGTTACTTGCGAACCAAACATAGCCTGACGGGTTATTTGTTTTCGGAATTTGAGCAGCGTTGTTTGGGAAAGACAGAATGTGAGATACCAATTGAAAGAAAACTCCTGAACAAGAACAATGATGGTTGCCCGGATATCACCAAGACACTGGCAGTTCAAGTCAAGTGCGGCTTCAGTAAGAATTAGAGAAAGAGCAGACAGACTTTCTTTATAGGTTGTCATCACAACCATAAGTTTCAATGTTTTAAGACCTTATTGTTTCATCTTTAAATTAGATTTCAGAATTCTTTCACCTTTATTTTAAATCTAAACTCATGATTTGTAATTCACCTTCTATCCATTCACTAATACGAAAAAAAGGTACGTCTTTCCCAAATTGCTTCCCCAACCATTTGCCCTGGTCAAGACCCAAACATATGAAGGCTTACTTTGATTATCGGACAATTTTTGATAATTTTTCCACACATTCAAACCTGTAAGAATCTGACAAAACTCGTTTCTTTCTCAATTCAAACCTTCCAACGTTATAAACAATTACAAACAATCTTTTACATCACAATACCAGTCTTTTTATTCTCATTGCCTCCCCCTCTGAAATCTGTAAACTCTCTTTGGGTCTGATGTTTGTGTAGCTGCTGTTTTATTTATGCAGCAGGAGGAAGAAAGAAAAAAAAACTCTTATGATCTTCGACATAGGCCGTATCCTCGATATTTATGTCCAATCCATCATCACGAGCTATTTGAGGTTTTTTGTCCTCATCAAACCCTATTTGCACCAAGAAAAATTCTATAAAATATACGCGTTTTTAAGAAAAAAATGAACCAGGATAGATAACTGAAACAAATTCCAATATCAATAAAAAAAATTTCATTAAATAAGGCACAGCAATATTCCAACGACCGATTTTCGATTACATCATTTTATGCCATAGATGTAATTCTAGTATTCAAAACAGAAGCAGGTTGAGCAAAAAAAAAAATCCCCTATTTATTTACAAGCGTTATAGGAGACCGGGAGCTCTTCTTCCCATATTCATCTTTACAAATGCAGCAATCCCACCTGAACACAATTAGACCAAGTTTTAGGAATCAGGGCACAATACGAAGGTAGAAAAAGAATAATTTTTGAAGTACTTATGATTACAAACTTATTTACAGCACATAAGAATTAGAATCCATAACAAAGGACCCCAATAAAATTCGAGCAGCAAGCATCAATGAAGAAGCTACTAACCTGTTGATGCCAAATATTGCCAATAAGTTCTTAGGACAGGAAAACCAAAGCCATTATTTGTGAAAAAGAGGTTATACTTCAATGCCGAACTAATCCCATTTAAGAAAATTGACATTGATAGTGTTTCTGAAAATATTTATAAACTCGAGCAGTCAGCCTCAAAAACTCATGACAAATCGAAAGACCCCTGGCCTTCACTAATAGCATAGAGTAGCTTCTTGTACATTATTTGCTGTTCAAAGCAAAAAAAAACGTCAGTAGTCGGAAATGTGTAATAACCAAATTCTAAACAATAATGAAAGTATAAAACTACAAACAAAATTCAATTTCAACTTTTTACCAGTAAAAAATATATTTAATTAGTACCTTGGTAGAATAAGGAGGAAGCTTCAAATAATTAGCACAGGTCATGACACTCGGCAAGTCATCATCCACAGATTCTGTAAGACCAGTTCCATTCGATGCGGCAGGACCTGCTGTCGAAGAATGCTGCACCACAAATTGCAACCATGAATACCATACCGCTCACATAAGCAGGCAGCTCTTACCTTGTATTTTTCTGTTTGAAAACAAAAACATGTTCATATTGCACCCCCCAATCACATCTCCCTTTTTTCTCGGCTTCGGCTTTGAAACATCACATTCATATTAAAAAAAAAATGTTCATATTGTGCCCCCATCCCATCCCCCTTTTTCTCAGCGAATTCCACACATTCCTTTTAAAAGATTTTTGTCCATAAATATACTTTTATCAGTGAAATTTCTATTCAAGTATTTTACGTCAAGATCACTACAACCTATAGGCTATCAAAAAAATTTCTCTTTGAATAAAGAAATCACAAATTCACATTTGAAAGTCATATTTGGCACAAAAAATTTGAAAGTCATGTTTATCACAAGTGAACACTTTCAGAAATTCAAGAATTCGTTCAAACAAATTTAGAGAATAACAGAAGTCTGTCCACTCACTGACTTTGTTTGGTCCATGTATGTGTCTAAATATCAAATGACTTGTAGCATACCTTTCTCACAATGGTCAGCTTTGGATTCAGCACTGCCAGACCGCCAGGTGGAAGCCTAGGTGCGCCAGTCACAAACTGGCAGAATGCCCGTTGTTGCTCTGCCGTAAGTTCTCCCATAATCTCAAGCAACTAAAGACATCATAAACAAGAGGATAAATAGGTTACATAACTAAACAGAATTAGCTCGCTTAGTAACACATTCTATAGGTAAGGTAAAAGGCATACATTAACTATTGCAGGACTCTTCGCAGTGTAGCCATGATCAAATTTTATATGGTCCACAAGTGTATCAGGCTGCAAAAGTTTTAAAACATGAGTTTCGTGATTAACTAATAATCATAATAGTCCATAGCACAAGTTCACACAAGTGTAAAAGCTAATTACCTCCCACAACTCCCTCCGTCCACAAAGCAAATAATCCAACTCATGTGGAGTAAATATTTGCAATGATGAGATGTCAAAGACCTGATCATTATGCAGAACGACAAATGAGTCCCAACACGTATATACAGGAAAAAGACATCATACACAAAACATTAAGCCAAAAAAAAG
This sequence comes from Euonymus europaeus, assembly GCA_963580455.1. Lineage (NCBI taxonomy): Eukaryota > Viridiplantae > Streptophyta > Magnoliopsida > Celastrales > Celastraceae > Euonymus > Euonymus europaeus. The sequence goes on along the minus strand of OY756970.1, from coordinate 19,688,682 downwards.
AGCACAAAACAGGAGATGCAAGGGAAAGTGATGTCAATAATACCACAGTACCCAAAATCTCTTCATTGTAGTAGACAACAATGCACATCATTTAACATGCAAAAAAAACCATGGCCATCGAAACAATCATGAGAAAGGGATGGACCAGACAGATCCGAAGATTTGGAGGAAAACAGAAAAGAACTCCAAACCTTGTTTGTGTCATCAATATTTCTGGCTCAATTTTGTTGTTAGTAAACATTCTCTAACCCCCTTTTACTTTGTTTGACGGCGGGGATAGGAATAAGAACTCCCACCCTTTGAACAGTGTGGTACCGAGCTGCACGACTTGCGCAAGTAGAAAGCCTCGGAGGGGGTGCAAACACACATATAAGAACTATCAAATCTAAAACATTCAGGATTCAGCATCAACCCAACATTAACATCGGGCATGCCATTAGACCAAAGATTAAAGAGTGTACTCCCACTACAACTAATTCCAGAGAATAAAAAAAGGACAAATTTGTACAAACTTAACATATTTCTAATAAAAAGCATTGGCAATAAATAAGAACGCACTCGGAGTTTAATGGAGTTGTTAAAAGCCCTAGGCGCTGCAAAGCGCCAGAGGCCTCATAGCGCTTCAAGGCGCTAGGCTCTAGCTTAAGCGCGCTTTTGTAACCCTGCAGCAAAAAAGTTGATTTCCTGCATTTTCATAGACCCAGAATACAATACCAGAGAGGAGATGTCGAGACTTGTCACTCGCGCGACTGCCAGAGACTCAGAGAGGATTGCAACTTGCTCCACTGCCAGAGAGGAGAGGATCGCTACTCGCGCGACTGCAGAGAGGAGAGGATCGGGACTGGCGCGACACAGAGAGGAGAGGATCGCGACTGGCGCGACGCAGAGAGAAGAGGAAAAGAGACTCGCAGAGGTAGGCTAGGGTTTCTATTTTTGTTGTACTTTTATGGCTTCAACACAGCAAGTATTAGGCGCCTGTAAGCGCCTCACAAAAGCGGGAGTAAGCGCGCTTAATCGCGCTTCGACAAAACACGCAGAAGCGAAGCGATCAAGGCGCTAAGGCTTCTGATCGCTTCGCTTTAGCGCTTAAGCTCGCTTACGCGCGCTTTTAACAACTCTGATCATCACACGACATCCTCTTGACTGTTAAAATGCATATCCCAAAACTTTAACCATGTTTTACTACATATTAATCCTTTTGTTTTGATATCAAATATACAAGTTACAAACTCTATTTGATAAGTTTCAAAGCTTGAGCACCGGTATGAAGTGAGTTCCCAATAGATGTATCAAAGACAGATAATTTTTCAACATGTTTCCGGCGTATTCCAAATTTTGTCAAGCCAAATGGTCAATTGCAGCTGCAGGTACGCCATACTTATAAACAAGACAGAGAAAATAATTAGCCACATTCATGCATCACAACATAAAGACGATATGATGACGGTATAAACTATGCAATACGTAAGCACATCACTATCCAAATGCAAATGATGCAAGTCCAAAAGAACATGATACATAATTTCATTGAATTAATTCAAAAAGACTACTGACAGCACTTACAACACTCTACCTGATTGAACCCAGCTCTAAATGCTTCCATTTGTCGTGCAACTCCAGTGTTCACAGTCGAATCAACTACCAAGGATATGTACTCCTCCAAGTTGTTGATGTCTACCTGAAAATTATAATGAATGTGTCTAATTATCTTTAAGAGTAAACATTAACGAGAAAATTAGAGTAAAAAATTACAGGGGTGCTTCTATACATTATCATCCCCGGTTTTCAATATATAGTCCGGATAGCCAGGCAGAGTAAAATCCAAGTAAAGATCTTCGATTGGGGCCCCATGAAAACGTAATTCAGCAATTGCATTATGATTATCACCATCTAGTGATTCTAAATAATGCTTACGACAAACAAGTGCATGAAATTCTTGCAAAGTCTTCCCAATTTCAGCATCAAAAGAAAGAATATCATACAAATCAAGCTCCTGCAAGGGTAAAAAAAAATGATCAGATCCATAAAAACCAATTAAAGAATACACGACCATTATCTTGCAACCCAGAGAGATAAAATGCCAATCAGGAGAAGGCACATCAACATACTTGACCTAGTACAAGCTTGTAAAAAGCTGTTGAGAGAGGGAGGTCCAAAAGCCGCCCATCTTGAAGAGCTTTGGCCATCATACGCCCAAGCAGCCGGAAGTACTCGATAACTTTATAGAATTGGCTGCCCTCAGAAACATCAACATTCGGAGACCACGGACAGGGAAACAATCCAAGAGGCGCTTGGACAAGATCACCATCACCCACAGGTGACTCATTAGTTTTATCCTTTTTCCCTTCATCTCCATCGATTTCCATAGAAGATTTATCAGAAGAGTGTGACCTCCACATTCCTAGAGCAAGTTTTTGTAGATCATGACTTAGAAGCGTGTAGAACTCCAAGGTGGGGCCTAATCCAGTGCCAACTTCCCCAAAATACTCAACTTCAAGAACAGCTTTTTGACTAGAATACATCTCCATTACCTTGGCAGCAGAATCCAAAATCTGATTCCTAGAGACGCGAACTTTCTGGCGCTGTAATCTTCCAACCCTCACCTCCCTTTCATTAGTTGATCCATGGCCATCGGCGCCCTGCTGCTGCTGAAGACGATACAATGCACGAGACAACCCAAAAGCAGTAGAATGGAAATACTGTCTCCGGATCTCGAAAGGAAACAAAAAAGGACATGCTTTCGTCAATTGGTAACACCATGAAGGAAGACTCCCACTGCACAAAGCAAGTGCATCCTGAATTTGCCTAGCTAGTTTAGGAGTGAGCTTGCTGTTAATAAATTCCTCAGGCAAAACCCTAACCCCAGTAATACTCAATTCATCTAAACTCAAAATCTTTCCCTCGGCAAAATTCCCAGAAACTATTTGGGCTCTTAAACGAGATGCCAACTGGTTCAGACCCTCTAGTACTCGCAAAAGTGCCAAAATAGTATAAGTAGGATTTGATTTTTCAATTTCACAAGGGAGTTCACCTTGCAAAATGCTATCCAAAAGTGACATCTGCTGCGAATGAGAATCGGAGTTGGATTTCAAAGAGCCAGATTTTGCAGACATTGATGTAATTGCAGAAATAGACCCCCCACCAGAAGCTTGGCCATCTTCCCTCTGGTATGTAATAGTATATACATCACTCAACAGCCGGCTTCCATCACTGGATATGAAATCACTGCCTCCATATCTTTCATCATCGTCATCATCGACCACGAGTTGCCGTTGAATTGCTTGGTAGATAGTTAGATGCCTGTTAAGTTTCTTCCCACCAGCAGTAAATACTAGTTTTGGAGGGCCATTTGAACCACCAATGGAAGGACGCCCCTGCTGATCTCTGCCTCCCCTTATACCTCTGCCATTAGCAGATCCAAGCCCAGCCATGGCAGCAGCAGCAAATGACATTGCACCTTTTGAACCATATGCAGTTCCACCCCTTAAATCAGAAGAATCTGTGCCCCTGGCAGTAGCAGATCTGCTACTAGAACCAGAAGCGGGATTGGTTTGGCTATCACTAGTTGCTGATGCAACAGTGCTATCCTCTGGTGCATCTCCCAATTTTACATCATGTACCTTGTCAGCAAAGCAAACCGGGAGAGAATCATCTGCTAGAACCTGTTTGTGGAGGCCAAGGTAAACCACAGATAGCCAAGTAAGAGAAATTGTAAAAACAAAGGTGAACAATTTTCACTGTTGCTCTTGCAAGGTTATACAGAGAACTTAAAATGCGTCTAATAAGACAGGAAAGAAGAGAGTAACTATTTAATTCACCAGCCTGTTTTCTAAGGAGGGACCAGTAAAAGCAAGATTTCACTTTTTTCTCTTTTTATAGGTAGGCAATGGGGAATAAAGAAAGAGAACACACACCTACAAAAGCCAATATTTTACCTAGCTATCTTCAACTTTATATATACAATACGCCTAGGATCTTTATCCATTTTAATTCACCTTTAAAATTGGATTGATCCAAAAAAATTTAAAATAAAAATTTCCAAGCTTTACAGAATCATTACAAAGCACAAGGGCTTATTCCCACAAAATCCACATCGATTCCTCACACTTCAAGTTAACAATTTTCTCTTTCTTTCTATCATGGATCCTTTTCAGCTAATCCTAAAAGTAAAAAGCGAAAATATCTTTACACCTGTTATGTGAAAATGCTCCATGTAATAGCCATAATTTCTTTAGCAGGGCAGCATGTTCCTACTCCCAAACTATTCTGTAAGAACTCCAAAAATATGGGCCAAAAACTAACCACATTTTCCAAATGTCCCAAACAGAGCAGTACAAATAACTTGAGAATACCCGAAGGTTTCTTCACCAATACAACATCCTTAAAGGAGAGAAAAGGAACAGGAAACAATAAAGATAGGGGTTCAAATTTGATATCCTACATCTCGGGCTAATAATTGAACTGAGATAAAGGGTTCAGACAACATACATCATCATGGTCATCATCTTCATCATCAGAGATATCATCATCTTCAATCACCAGCGCTTCGTCAATCTCAACAGGTGATACATCCAATTCCTCATCCTACATCATGATATAGCAGCAGAAATCAGTAGAAAGCAAGATTACCAAGATAAGAGAAAGGGGAGAATGCTACACATATTGTCAATTATGCTAATCGACAACAACTTTTTGTTATTGTAAATGTTTAAATTGACTATGCATTTTCAACTGATGACATAAAAGAGTGCATTTCCAATTAGAAACTACATCTAGTCAGTACTAAATTAAGTCAAAATCTAAAGTGAATTATGATAATCAACCACAAGAAACAAACACCAACATTCAACAAACCATCATGGTTAAAAAAAATTGCACAATATTGCGATGCAACATACCTCAGAACTAGACTCCCCATTCACCATTACAGGTTGCACCTGCACATCTTTATCTAGGGCAGCTCTTCTACGAGCAGCATTCCTTGTTTGAGGCCCCCTTGATTCCTCTTGAGCGGTCTTCAAAACAGCTTTACCCTTTCCCTTCGAAGAGCTATTGTTTTTCTCTTGTAATGGTTCCTTTTTAGATGTATCTCCAATGTTAACAGACGTCCTGGATCTCATAGACTGATGACGAGCAGCTGAAGCAGGAGTTGAAATAGATGGAGATGAAGTGCCAGCTCCAGCAGCTGTGGCACCCGACTCGGAGTTCCCTGCAGCTGCCAAGGGCTTTTGACCAGATTCACCTCGCTGAACCCGGGGCCAGAGGAAGTCTTCAACAGCTGCCAAGCTTGCTAATGGATCAATAAGTACCACGTTTGAAGAATAATCGCGGAGAGACTTTTCCCCCTGGACTCGACATAGACGCAACTTAAAAGGCTGGGATAATGCACCTAATCCAGAAGAAAGACGAGAATTTCCAGTGGACGACCTCAATGAATGGCTAAGAACAACAGGGAAGCGCTCCAAGGAAGACAAAGCATTCTGAAGTTTCTGAACTAGGACAGTCATCGGAGCTACACTTCCGTGATCCATATTCGAAGGAAGTGCTACAGCAACAAATGATTTAAACCTTTGAAGTGCTTGTTGCCGAAGCGTGGGAAGATTCACTTCCGATATCCTTTCCTTTGAAAAGTAGCCACACGAAAAATAATTAAGCAAAGCTACAACAACACCACAGCCGATGAACTCAAAAGTTGATACACCATCCCCTTTGCTTAGTTCAGCTAGCATCTCAGATATCACCCCAATCAAGTATTCTTCCTTATTGGCAGAGTTCTCAGAAGGTCGAGATTCAAAAGCTTTAGATTTCCCTTTCGCTTTGGTCTTTTGGTCATCAACACCAACATTTAACTTCATGCAAAGGTTCTTTAAATGTATAAGATCCTCAGTAATTCCAACTTCAACAGTCCCTGGCTCTGAAGGAAAGAATTTGTCCTTAAAAGCTTTGGCACATGAGCTGACTGTCATGCGGAGACTGGTATTAACATTTGGTATATCTACCGCACTTGAAGGTGATCCAATTGAGACAGGATTTTTGGATTCTTCTACAGAGTTTCCTTCAGGATTTGAATTTCCACTTCGTCGTCGATAGCGCCTGGAGCGAGATGACATGCTTGCCAATGAATGATTGTCCTTCTCAGCAGAAGATGCTTGGGCAGAATCAGTATTTGGATTTCCAGCTAAGATGAGCTGGTCAACAGCATGAACCACACCTTCCCGCACAAACATCATTGAAAAAGTCCCAGGAAGTTTATCCATAAGAATCTCAGCAATTTGGAGAGCAGGAACCAAAACATGTGGATCTTTCCATGCCAGAACACCAGCTAAAAAACTAATTGACCCGAAATTTAAAAAAAGTGAGAATTGGTCAGCACACAGACCATTATTTCACAAACAACCCAATCATTACTACAAAATAAGTATACCTTGAAATGTTTGTCGCACTTAATAAAGATTGAATCATCTCGGGAGGGCTGAAATACATCAACTTCCCAATAACTGAGAGACATTTGTGGCGAACATGACTATTGACACTAGAACCATAGATCTGGTTGAGAAGAAAACCAATAATATCACATAACTACAAACAAAAGCAATGAACCAAACATACAAAGTAAGATTGAAACCAACCTGAATCAAAACAGGGAGAAGATTCATTCCAAATTGCTGCAGAAGCTCAGGTTGATCATTTAATATCTTCTCACGAGCTGAAGCCAATTGACCATTACCATTTATGTCATCTTGCTTTCCAGAACTACTGGCAGGAGACTTGTTCACAATAGACCCCTTAACAAACATATTGGAGCTCACTGGGAGGGAAATCATTCCTTGTGGCAGGGGAGGGAGAAGCTCATTTGCTAGATTCACAATCTCAAAAATCTGGCAAAAAAGTAAATAATAATATTAACAACAACAATAGTAATAATAGTTATATCTAAACAGAAAGCAGTAAATCGGGAGATGGAGATTCAGTCATTCAGAACCTAGCATGACCCACCAAATTCATGACATGGCAGAAATCATGATGCAAGATCTATCTAACAACTACTACTCAAATCTGTCAGTTACTAAAAGACCAAGAAGGATCGCATGCCACATTGCAGGTAACTGATAAGAATCCCAACTCAAGCAAACAAATAAAAGGCACGTTCTAGCACTATCAATAGTCATTTCCTTATCTACAATTCGAAGCTTTAATTCTTAAAGCAGCAACACAAACCAATAATCCAATTATGGACCATCAGCCACAAATGCAGCTGGAAGAGTTTCAATCCCCACAAATGCAGTCATTTCAATAGCATGCACTTCAGGAGCTATTAGAATTGTAGAAAATATGAATGGAGGTTCACAAAGAGACAAGTTCACTAGCCATGTTTGCATCATATTTAAAGCATTCCACCAAGTGTCTCACAGCATCAGAAGATAAATATTTTAGAAATTTTTGGCATCAGTTCTTACAGATGTTCAAAAAAAAAGGTAGCATAAAAATAGATCCCTACTCAAGTAAACCTATTTTAAAAATTAATTAGAAATATTCTAATAACATACACACAAGAAAAAACTAAAGTTATGTAGCAGCTTCTTCTTAGTCCAGCACTTCATATATTATATAAAATTTAGAGTTTAAGAGGTAATTTTCTCTTGGTAATTACAGACAAATTGCATAAATTCACACAAAGGAAGTTTTGGGAGAACAAAACAACTGAACCCCAGTACACATCAGCCAGAGAGGAAGAAGATATTACAAATGCTAATGAAAGAAACAGTAAGTACCTGCTCTGCTGGTCGACTTAAAGCTGGTGAAACAAAAGCATTAGCAGAAACACCAGAGCCTGATAGAATATCTTTAAGAATTCTACTGATACCGAGGAGCAATAAGGTTTTGGTTCCCAAGGGAGACCCACTCGCACAAGTAGAAAGCAATCGTATCAGACCCTGCATGCCCCCAAAGTCAGAACTATAATTTTCAAGCAGGAAAAAATATTGAATCAAAAATCACTTGAAGCTACCGTATACGTTGGCACACTGAGAGATGCCTGCCCCCCACCAGAGTTACCGGTGGAGATTAGAGAAGCAGCTTGTGTGATCAATCCATGATTACATAGTTCATCTAATTTATCTGGAGAGGACGCGAAGGCCTCAGCTATTCTAGTCAAGCAAACAGATGCATGCTCTAAAACCTACAAACACAGTAATTCACTAATTTGTATGAGATTAACAGGAATTTAATGCAGAGGAACATCAGCTTGTTCTGATTCAAACTATGCAATGATTCCTGTGGTTGTAAGATCCTTACCTTTGAATCATGATACTGGAGAAGATTTGTCAAGAGGGGAACAGCCTCCATCACAAAGTCAGCTGCATCTGAAGGAAGCTTCTTACACATATTTGCTGCTGTAGACAATGCTACTCGCTGAAGCACGATATACAATAAATAAATAAATAACCTTAAATAGAAAATTACATAAAAAAAAAGTCAGAGAATCTCATGAGAATCAAAGATGCAGAATGAAATCGTCTCTCAATAAAGAAGATCAACTGAAACAATATGTGTACCTGGACACCGGTGGAGAAGAAATCCAGATATGAAAGCACTGCCATAAGAGCCCCAGCTCTCAGACATGCAGTTGGGTGCTCCTGAGATATCTTCTTCAGTGCTTGCAGAGACTGCATAGATCATAAAGACCATTAATATCATACGATAAAGGGCAAAAGTAACACCCAAACAGTTAATTATTTCCACTTCACATAATAGTCTCATCCATATGCCCATATCTAATAGCTACCATTGCCACTTCCAATAAGCTGTATTTTCTTCTTCTGACCAGGACATGCTCCTTCTAGGGACGCAAGCTTAGACCAAAAACAGTTCACATTTACTTAAACACATCAAGTCATCAACCATTTTTTTCCAATCCCAGTAAAAGTGACCACGAGAAATACCATCAATATTTAATTAAATATCAACTTTCGTACATTTCCATTCAAAATTACTAACCTGTTCAGCCAAGTCCATGTATTCAATAGTGAGCAACCTTGCACAAAAGCATGAAACAGCCCCATAATGCACCACAGAAGCACAAGAGGATGGAAGCACATCACATAGATGAGTAAGTGCCCTGGCAGCGAGTAACATGATATCAGGATTGCTCTCATGGTTAAGCAGTCCAACAAGCACCGGCACAAAAGAGTCCACAGAGAAGGTGCTAAGAGAGTCTTCAGTCCCAATAGACAGCAAGTCGCAGAGCTGGGTCAATGCCTCGACCTGCTTCCCTTCCTCCCCGTCAGCGCGCAATCCAGACAGAATCTTCTTCAGCCTCCCGCTCTGGTGCGACGACGAAGCCGAGCCCACACCTGAAGATGGAAGCAGATCGTCCAGTCCAGCCCCAAGCTTCCTCAACAGCCCCTGTAGCGCACTACTCGCAGATGTCAGATTCTGGTGCAAACTCCCAACTCCACCCTCACTGTCGTTATCATCGTCATCCCCACTGTGTCCAGATTCCATGTTTAAACCCAGCATTCTCTCGGCCTCCCTTTCTCTGTCCCGGTCCCTATCTCTCCCCCTAACTTCGTGCTCTTTCTCTTTGCCTTTATCATTACTGGCAGGACCGTCCCTATCAGAATTTCTAGTCCGGCGATCACGTCTTAACCCATGGGATGAATCAACCGTTGAGTCCATTAGAGCAGTAGCGTTGGTGGTGTTGGCAGCTGCAGTGAGGGCAACAGAACGAGATGACGCACGGGAGCGAATGGTACGAGCCGGCGTTACGTTGGCGAACGAAGAGGAGGTGGAGGACACTGTGGCAGAAAGACGTGCTTGTTTATTAGAACGGGTGGTTGGACCGGCAGAGGAAGATGAAGAAGGCGTTGTTGAGGAGGCCTCCAACCGCTTCCGGCTCCGAGTTTCCATACAATTTCCAAACCGCCCCTGAATTTGACGGCTCGCTCGCGATCACGAGGCACCGTACTGATAACTTCCCCACATCTGATATTAATCCTGAATCGAAATTAATCAAAATCAGCTTAATTGATACCAAAACCCCCCAATATCAAACCCTAGCAATTCCCAACCACCTTAACCCTAACCCTAATTATTCGCAGGGAAATCAAAATATTCGAACAAGAAAAGCAATCACGAATCAAATTCCTTCTGTGATTCAAGAAGAGATTGAATAGAATCCTATTGAGAAAGGTGGGAATAACGAAGGAGAGAAATTGGGTTTGGGGCCGAGGTCGTTTGTTTTATGAGGAAGAGTAATACATGAGAGAGTGAAATTGGGCATTTTGTTGCATGGCGGAGAACACGTCTGCGTCAGGGTCTGGTAACTGGGTTTGTGGCCTTGTGGGGCTAAGAAGTAGGGCCTTGTTCCTACGTGGGTTCTATCGATTGGGTTGTTTCTGGTATTTTGTACTTTTGCCTATTCTACAAGTAGTTTTTTTAAAAAAAATATATTTGATTTTCTTTTAGCTACTAATTTAGGGGTGACAGTGGGACAGAGCGGAGATGGAACGTCGCGTCTTCATCGACTGAGGTTAGTGCCTGTTTGGAGTCACGTCTTGAAGCCCCGTTTACGTTTTAGATTGCCGCAACGGGCCTTTAATTGTTTGGCAGCCCACAAAAATGACGGTACGTCCAGCAGCTACGTAAAACCTGGTTAGTACCCACGTTTGCAAGCCCAGTGACGAGACCAAAAAGAACTGACGAGTCTTCATCTGGGTTTGTCGTTGTGCGGAGCTCCATCGCCATGAACGAAGAACAAAGTTCACTCCTCCTCGACTAATGCTCTCGCTTTCCTCCTCCACGAGGTTCTCATTCAGCTCCTCTTACTGTATCTCAATTTACAAATTTTGATCCCATTTTTTTTGTACTTTTTACATCGCAGGAGTGCGGCTGTCATATGGGACGTCTGGGTTCATAGAAGATGCATCAATCCTCCAATCGACGGTGTTCAGGGTTGGGATACTGGCGAAATTTATATCCCTGAAAACCCGATCAGTGATTGGGCTGATGATCACTGCCTCACACAACAAGGTCTCTGATAATGGCGTCAAGATTGCAGACCCAAGTGGCGCTATGCTGTCTCAGGACTGGGAGCCCTTCGCTTGATGCTGCCAAACAAGTATAGCCTTTTTTAATTGCACTCAAGTTGTGGAATTTCACTCTCTCTCTTTTTTAAGGGTTTTCCTTTATTTTATTCTTGATTGGAAGGGAATTAGTTCAATTATCGGATCAGTTTTTCATGACATGGGAATTGTAACAACGCCACAATTGCACTGGATGGTTCGTGCTAGGAATAAGGGCATGAAAGCTACTGAACTTGATTACTTTGATCAGCTGTCAAGCTCATTTAGGTTTGAGTCGAATTTATTTAAGTGTTTTAGTTCAACTTTTATCCACCAAATATCATCAGTAAGTATCTTTATGTGGTTGATATTTAAGTTAAGATTGCAAATTACAACAAAAAAAAACTAAACAGCATTAAAATTCAACTCACCGCAGTTTTAAAAGTGAGGTGTCAAACGCCTAATTGCGTTCAAACTCACCTCACAGCACCACAGTTTTATACCTCACAGCACCTCGCCCGGCCTCACACAAGTCAAAATTACTTGTTAAATTCTTTTTCAATTGTTATTGGTAGTGTGCATTAAGAATTTAAGATTTATATAAATATGTTTATTTATATACATATTATACATTAGTATATATTTTTATTATACATTTATATGTATATATATATAAGCTCGTAATATATATATATATAAACACAGACTTTCTTTGGTGCGGTCAGATTTTAAGGACTTAAAATACGGACTTCTCTTCTTGTCCGTCAGATTCATCTAAAGGTCAAGAATTCTAGCTTTTCGTTTTCCTCCATCGCGACATCGGGTCCCCATCGTTTCCATCTTCTCACCAGCTTGATTTCTCTCCATAGCAACCGCCACCCGTCTTCTCCTACGAGACCCATCTTCTACTATGTTCGGGTTCTCCATCCTTCCCGATCTTCTCCTCTCCTCTGGTTCTCCATTACTCTTGTAATGGATTTCGCTTTCTTAGAATTGGGGGAAAAAGATTGAAATGAGAAACCGAGCTTATGCATTTAATCGCTTTCTTAGATTTGGAGCAATAGTTGATGCATTTTTTCAAGAACAATAACAGATCTATGAAAAACAAAGAAAAAAATAGCAATTTATTTCCATTGAATAACAGATCTAAGAAGAACAAAGAAAGAAAACTAGCAATTTATTCCCAAATCCCAGTTCAAAGTTTGACACCAAATAAATTCATTTTCAATAGCAACGAAGACAGAGGAAGCTAAGAGAGAGAGGTAGAGGTGGGTCGACGGTCACAGATGGCTGAGGTATGGGTTCAAAAAAGCGAGATGTAGAGGTGGGTCGGAGGTGACAGAGAAAGGTTGTTAGGTCGGTGGTTACATTATTTCCATTAAATAACAGATCTATGAAGAACAAAGAAAGAAAAATAGCAATTTATTACAAAATCCCAGTTCAAAGTTCGACACCAAATAAATTCATTTCCGACGGCAACGAAGATAGAGGAAGCTGAGAGAGAGAGAGAAAGAGGTAGAGGTGGGTCAACTGTCATAGATGGTTGAGGTATGGGTTCAAAAGAGCGAGAGGTAGAGGTGGGTCGGAGAAGACAGAGAAAGGTAGAGGTGGGTCGGAGAAGACAGAGAAAGGTGGATGGGTCGATGGTTACATGATGTCCACCGTTAGATGTATCTGACGGACAAAATTACAAATGCGTAACTTAAGTCTGCATTTTGTGTTCGTCTAGGAGAAATGTCCTATATAAACATAGATACATAAAAATCTATATGTGCATATATATATATTTATATATAACATATATTTTTTAAGAGGGTGAGGCAGGGTTGGAAAATTTGAAATGCTATCTCGATATTCGGGGCAAAATTTTGTATCTTATTTCTGCCCCACCAAAGAATCGGGGAGGGAAAAACCCACTCGGGACGGGCGAGGTAGAGCAGGTTGGGGCAGGTAAATTTTGCCATCTCTACCTACCATCGAATGTTGCTTAGGTTAAAATAATTTTTTATTTTTCATTTAGATGGTCGCCCATTTATTTGAAGGTTGTCTGAAGTTAGGATAGGATGCCAAGAGGCGTCCCATAAACAGAATATGACAAAGGATTTAATCTTACAAAAATGGGAGTGAAAGCTACTCGGTGTTAATTCTAAAGATTTCTCGAGAGAAAAATAGAAAGGTGTTTGATGTCTCCTTTTTAAATTTTCTCTAATATGTGAAAGGATTGACATAATTTCATATAGTCATTCGGTTTGAATGCTACATCTCTATATGTTCAATGTGTATTTTTGCCGTCGAAGGCATCATATAACTAAATTTTTTCTTGACAATAATGTTTAGATTATGCTGATATTAGTCTAGCTGATGTTGTCACAAACAAACGTATCAATGAGACATACAATCTCATTGACTCAAAGAATGTCCAGATACATTGCAATGGATAATTTATATTTTAGCTATCTATTTTGTTAATTTTACCACATACGGTAAAAATAACCCAATTTTACTGTGAATTCAGGTTTTTAAAATGCAGCTGTTTTATAAGATCAATTTGATTACACATGGTTGTAACAATGATGTAAATTTCAATCCTGCGATGCGTTTTGTGTTTTAGTATGATATTTCTAACTTTCTTGAGGTGTTACAAGATATATATGAGAGTTGACAGTACTTATTCTCTCGCATAAATCTAGGATCCCAGTTCATTTCAATTAATTGCAATATAGGATTTGAAATTAGATTTCATTTTACACTAGTCGTATGAAGAAAAAAGAATTTGGATGTTGCAATTTAAATAGCTACACTGATTCAGACGATTTTGCAACTCTAATACAGTATCTGCTAATCCTCCCTGCTAGAATATGTAGTCTTATGTGATAAATAAAGCATTTGCTCACTGAAATAATTGACTTATTCAAACTCAGTTATCAAGATTTCAACTAATTCAATTCAGGAATTGTAGTTTTATTTTTGTTTAAAAACTCATCACTAGGCATCTTTCCTCATATTATGGCAGATTAAAATGCTGAAGTATCAATTTTAATTTTTTCAAAAAAAAAGATGACGTCTAATGACACTTCTTCTTCCTTCACTACCTCCCAATTCAAACCCTAAAGTTCAATTGAACGTAAAATGCACATCAACAACGAAACTTACACAATTAACACCAATCTATGAAACATCAATGGGATCACATCAATGGGATTTGAGAGGGTACCCATTTGAATTGGATAGATTTCGTTGCAGATTACGAGCACAACAGACTAATTGACATGGGACGAAAGCAGCATAACTAAAAAAAATGGTGCTAGAAAAACTCATAATCGAGGAATCCACTAAAAAGCATAGACATTCCAACTCTGCCTCCATTGTTCTGTGTACACCAAAAGCAAAACCCCAAAGCAAAGAGAGACAATTATCTTCTCCTTTTTTGTTGTTAAGGAAGCTTTTTTAAATCGATGCAAATCTAGTGGGTTTTGTACAGAACTATAAGCCTCTTCACATTTCTATCTCCTTTATTTTTCTTACTTCTTTTTCTGACAAATTAAAGAATAACAAGGCATGGTAACAGGGCAGATTGGAGACAGAATTCAACCGCCGCATGTAAAAAAGGTTGTCCCGCCCCGCCTCGCACTTCGGGGCAGTCTTTTTTACCCTCTCTCGTCCCGAGTCAGTAATAATCATGATGTATGATTTATCTTGTAATGATATATCTTTAATTAGTACAGCATGCCCTATCATTTGATTCATTTTACTTAGTTTGGGCTTAGTGTTTACACTTTAGGGTTTAGGGATTATGACTTTGAGTTTAGGGTTTAGAGTTAACACTTTAGAATTTAGGAAATAGATTACAAACAACATATTATATGTTTTTAAATAATATGTTTTTAAATAATATGTTTGTCCATCTTCTAGGGTTCATTCGTTAAAGTGGTAAAGTCACTTAAATTTAGGCTTAATGTTTATACTTTAGGGTTTAAGGTTTATGAATTAGGGGAATTTACACATAAGGACAAAGTGATAAAAACATAATAAAAATTGACAAAAATAATGTGTTAACCAAAATACTCATCATAAAACAATATGATATCATTTTTAACCTCAAATATATCACTCTTCCACCTCCAACTCCACCTCCTCTTCTTCTTTTTCTTCCCGTTGATCTCCTCCTCTAATGATCTTCTCTCTTCTTTCTTGATCGTTGCTTCTTCTCTCTTCTTATTTCGCTTGTGACATATATCGACAATTATTTTTCTTCTTTACTACAAATATATGAGCTTCTTCTTCCTTCATTTGCTAAGCAGAGTTTTGATATTGTATCTTGTTTTAGATCTATCAATATTATATATGTTTAGAATTTGTCAAAGTTATATCTGAAAATATGTATCATCTTTATTCTTCTTCTTTTTTATTGTTTCATTGTTCTTATTATCGTATATCTGTATGATGAAAAATGAAAAGGCTATCTTCAATATTTGATATTGTATCTTTTTGTATATGTCAAAATTATATTTGTTTCAGATCTGTTAAAGTTATATATGAAAAGATGTGTCAATTTCTTTTTATTTTTTGGATTTTATTTTTCTCCTTACTCTTGTTATGATAGATATGCTTTGGATTTGTTTATATGTTATTTGATTTAGATATGTTGAAATTTTATTTGTTTTGTTTCCCCACAATGTTATTTGTTTCACCATACTTTCACCTGTCATATGCAAGAAACGTATAACATATCACCCGGTCGAAAAAGATAATATATTCGCAGATTTGTAGTTATGGTGGACCACCGTCGTCCGCCCACCAATCAAGGCCTCCAACTAACCAAAATGAAGAGTCGGAGCACCACCACCAACCCCCAGCCATCAATTACCGCTGTCAACTGTTGATTCCACCAGATTTTGACCTTGAAGCCGCGGTCAACAGTGAAGAAAAATGTTAGATTTGGTCGCTGAAGACGCAGCCGCCACAAACCACCACCATGACAGTTTTACTCAGACCTAGGAGCACCATTTTCACCTATTGGCCAGCCAAAATAGTCGCCGGATGAGGAATCTCAAATTCTGGTGTCAAATGAAGAAAAGGGTATTTCAATCAATAAAATAAATGTTCATAACTTTTGTCCTTTTTGAAATATCGATTTAACTTTATTGGACTTATTCTAACACAACTTATTGGAAGTTACTTATTATAACAAAACTTTCAAATGATGAAGTTATCTCTTAAATTGACAATGTAGAAAAAAAGAATGACAACATATCATTTTTAGTTTTTTACAACACAAGTTTACATCTCTTGTTTTGGGTTTATGGGAGTTCGAGTAACTAAAATGATAGAAATACCGTCAAAAGTTGAGTTGTCATCTAATCTCAGTTCAAAGATGGAATTCACGAGTGAGATTGGATGAATGGAGCTGATTGGAACAATAGGAATTGGAGTCCCCTATCCCGAAATAATTTGACAGACATAATGATTGTTGTGTAGAAAATATTTGACAGAAGAGTTGTAGAGCCCTGAATCCAAACAACAATAATATATAATTTATATTTATATATGTTTAACTCGCACTCAGAGTCATGACTGACCTTAACCTACGTTGACCTTAACCAAAAGATTGAAAACACAAACAAGTAGAGTAGGGAAAAAATGTACAAAATCGAAATCCATTGAAGTACTAGGTCGATTTTTTTTGGTTAAAATCAATCGAAAAATGAATAAAAAATAAAAAAATTCACGTATCCATCAACCGACTAAACTAGTCAAAATATGAAAAAAAAAATTAGATGAAAATCGACGTGGACTACTCTTGCAGCAGCTACATCTATCTGCCACGTAAATGAATTTAGCATTAGGAGATGGGCCTTGCCGTGTGCGATCGTCAGTCGTCACTCTCACAGGCCTATCTAAAACGCACGCAATTGGTTGGTCACATTTTTCTTGGCTCCAACTATTTCTTTGCTCTGAATCAATAACCAAACAGGATTGTCCCGGAGTAGCCACGATGGCGTTACCCGTCGTTGATACAGAGTACGTCAAGGAGATCGACAAGGCTCGGCGCGATCTTCGAGCTATGATCGCCAGCAAGAACTGCGCTCCTATCATGCTCCGTTTAGCGTAAGAAAACCTCTCTCGCTCTCTCTTTGTTTGTTTACTGAGAAAGGGCGAGAAATGAAAATTCATGTACTGATTATTTTGTTTGAAGATGGCACGACGCGGGTACCTATGACAAGAGCACTAATACGGGAGGGCCGAATGGTTCTATAAGGAACGAAGAGGAGTATTCTCATGGTTCTAATAACGGCTTGAAAATTGCTCTTGATTTCTGCGGTTGGCGTCCTTGCTCTTTTCTTTCAAATTTTCTATTATTTACTTGCGTTGATGGATTACATGGAATTGAGCATAAAATCTATAAACATACATGCAAGTATGCGGGATGGAGGTTTTGTGCGTATATGTATGTGGGTAGTTATGTTTTAATGCATGTTGTTTGAAGCAACTTTGTGTTTCACGATCCGGCGGAGAATTGATATAATCCTGAGTCCTGACAGGAGTGCTAGAATTTTTTAGTTTAACATTTTCATTAGGGTATGACTAGCGGAGCCAATGTAAATCACTGTGTGATAAGATCAGTAACTCTGTTGGCTATGACCCTACAAATACTAGTTGCTGATATCTTCCTTCCCCATGCCTTTTATTTCTCAACAATTCTTGTTCCTGTTAAAATGGGAATAACTGAATTTCATCTCAAAATAGTTACAGCAACAAGGTTCTTGTATTGTTTCGAGAATGCCATATTGGATGGATGTTTTAGAGAAAGACATTTTTTAACTGCATGTTTTTTGTTGGACCCTCCAACTTTATGCTCTACTACAGTGCAATGTTTGCTCCACTGTTCATTTACATTAAATTGTCAGTTGCGAAGCATATTTATTCCAAATTGTTAGACATAAGGATGATGAATGGTATTATTTGACTCATTTTAAGGAGGAATGTTCAAATAATTATCTGAAAAGGCGATTGAATATGGCTTATTTATTAAATGGTGTTTTACTGTTTTCCCTTTCAATCTTTCAGAGGAAGTGAAGTCTAAACATCCAAAGATTACTTATGCTGATTTGTACCAGGTAATTAATGAGTTCAAAGCAATAGTATGGTGGATATAAATTTGCTCATTTCTGAGTCTGACGTATCTATGTTCCCCCCCACCCCTCAATGCCATTTATTTTTTTGTCTTGGTATGAAAGCGCTGGTGAAAACAAAGTAACGAAATATATTGAAAGAATAAGAAACATATTCCTTAGGTAAATCATGAGTCATGTTTAGAGTGGAGTGATTGTACATGTTCTTTTCGTGGATTCTCATCATACAAAATGAGAAATGGGCCTTTTTTGTTTGTTTACTTTTTTGTAAGGATATCAAAAACCTGAACTTATATGAAGCAGAACTGCAGAAGTGGAGGTTACCTAGATGTTATGTCTAATTGGTGTATGAAGCAAATGTAATGATGTAAAGTACTCAGCTGCAAAGGTGGTGCAAAGATATGACAAGTTTTATATGAAGAGATTGGGATTAGTTGTGTGCTATCTCATAGAGAAATCTGTTGCGTAACGAGTGATAGAAAAGATATACGTTTTATACGAAGAAGTTCCTCATCATCCCCTAAGATATTGGCATAACGCCACATATGTTTGTCAATATCTGGTGACTGATTAAGGCTCACTGATGGATCAAGCTTAAAACCATCGTAGTTGTTAACATAATCAAAGATGGGAGATGGTATAGTTCAAGAACCGCTTTTGTCCTTCTATTGTGCAGTAAACTGACTGATTGGTCCATTACTTGTGTTTTAGCTTGCGGGTGTTGTTGCAGTTGAGGTCACTGGGGGCCCCACCATTGACTTTGTTCCTGGTAGAAAGGTACGTATCTTGGGATTTCTTGAAAATAAAGCTCATACTAACTCATTTCTGTTGATATGCCATGCGTGTTTATTTTTGTAGGATTCTAAGGTTTCTCCAAAGGAGGGGCGACTTCCAGATGCCAAGCAAGGTACTTAAAATTTTCTAGTTCTTTCTGCAATTCTCTGAAGAAAATGTTGAAGCAATTGTTGGGTTTGAGGCCCATTTTAACAAAACCTTATATTTGATCTACAAAGGAAAAAATCTGAGTCTTATCTAAAGTTTGACAAAGTGTATTTTCCACCCTTCTAAATGTGATTCTCTATCTTTCCTCCTTGCCAAAATGCTGTAAGGGGGTTTCGGCTTATTCTTTAAAAATATCGAATGTGAGAATACAGTCCCAATTTGTAAAAGTTACCGACTTCTTTAGATTTCTACAAACTTTTGTGTAAAGCATGGAAGAATACTTTAACACATGCTTGTACTTTCGAGATCTCAAATTTTGTGCTTTTATGAGACTGTGTTTAAAGTTGAAATTTGAATATTAACTTGTGTATTTTGGTTGTAGGTGCCCCACATCTGAAGGACATCTTTTACCGGATGGGTCTATCAGACAAGGATATTGTGGCACTGTCGGGAGGGCATACTTTGGTAGTTCTCACTGCAACATTTTTCTGTATATGATTACACTTTTAT
The DNA here is from genome assembly GCA_963580455.1 of Euonymus europaeus. Taxonomy (NCBI): domain Eukaryota; kingdom Viridiplantae; phylum Streptophyta; class Magnoliopsida; order Celastrales; family Celastraceae; genus Euonymus; species Euonymus europaeus. The sequence continues at coordinate 19,669,034 of OY756970.1, read as the reverse complement.
CAAAGATATGAAATTATACTTTTCTGTGGACTGCACTTTGTAGGGAAGGGCACATCCAGAAAGATCAGGTTTCGATGGCCCTTGGACTGTGGAGTGTTTAAAGTTTGACAACTCATATTTTGTGTAAGAATAAATGTTCACTCAGCTAATTAGAACATTAACATGTATTTTTTTAAATCTTTTTAGTTTGAACTTTGAAGAATAAATATGGAAGTGATTCAGCACACAAGTATTACTGATGCCAGGGAATTGCTGAAAGGGGAGTCAGAGGGTCTTTTAAAACTTCCAACCGACAAGGCATTATTGTATGATCCTGAGTTCCATAGCTATGTTGAGCTGTATGCAAAGGTAATATTGACTCTCTCCTTTTCTTTCCCTTTTTGAGGACATGGAATGTCTCTGAGGTTGGGCCTTATTGAACCCACTTTGAGGACGTAACATTGATTTACTAGGAAAACATGGAAAAGGTCACCTAATGCTACTAAAGACCTAAGAGAATCTTTTGGAATATGGGCTTGAAATCAATTTGTGCTGGTCAGTTTTAATATTAATGGCTACTTAATAATCTAACTTTGATTATTCACGCCTTCAGAAACACAGCACCTGGTTTTTTGTCTGCTGCTTAATTTTTGTTATGTTAATTATGGATAATGCCACATGCTGCTATGGTAGAGTTGTTCTTTTGCAACTTAGGCATCATAGATTCATAACATGAAACTGCCTTATAATGCAAGGGTAAGGCTGGTATTTATGCTCCTCCTGTATGTATCCTATCACCCCTGTGGATTCTTGTTCATTGGGTGTGTTTCTTGTTTCTATTTGTTGGAGTACCGTCCATGTTAATGGACCTAAACATTGGGTTTGCTTAGCATTGGACGGGATCCCACTATTTCAGAAGTTAATGGCTAATGAGACTAGGTCCATCCATTACCTTATAAACATATTCAAATCTTGCAATCTTTTCACGTGGGACTTTTGTGGAGGCTTACATCTCCAACTCATTTCCAGTTTTTCTTAGAACTTTAGTAATCTTTGGTATGCATGAGAATGAAAATGGTTGTGTCTGGTAGGACTAGGAACAATAAGAGAAATAATGGATGCAAGTACTTTGGTATGTAGGACCTAGTTTTGGCATCCAGTATTTGTCCAAAAACAGGGGTGTTGGAAACTTGGAATAGCGTTAGAATAGTATATGTAAATGACCACATTACCCTTACTCAGAGAATCATTAAGTTAATATGTTTCCATATCCTTGTATGCCTTTAACCATTGTATTTGGCTATTATGATTCAATTCTTATAATTTCTTATATGTTTGGTGATTAGTGGATATACTTGTATTATTTGGTTCATTAATGTTTGTAAATATTATATTCTTAATTACATTATTGTTGGCTAGTTCTAAGCTAAATGTTGTGGAATTTATATACCGTTTGATAGTTCTTATAAATACTTAAGAGGTAATATTTCAATATTTTAATTTCATCATTCATTCTCGTATATTCTTATATGTTAGTTTTCCAATAATCTCATATTATGTAGTTAAGGTTGTGTCTATAAGTACTGCAGTTCTGAATAATTATATGATTGGTTCTTTTTTCTAAAAAGGTTGATAAATATGTTATTTAATAAAAATGAAATTAATGGAAAATGGTAGATTGGACGTTTTGTATGTCATTCCTATTTGATTGCTAAGAGACCATCGAATGGAATCAGTGCGGTTCGTGGGAGATTGGGGATCCCCCATTCTTTCCTAGCTGGAATGGAATGATCTAGCCTCATAAGACCTATCAAGAAATAATCTATCGGGGCTCAAATGGTATACTGAAGTGTCATTAGTGTTATACCGTGTGGAGGAAGTAATTGGTTGTCTGGTAACTGGTTTATAATAAGTAAAATTGCTTCCAATTCTCAAACCCAACCCCCCCCACCCCCCGCTGTAAGGTTAGTAATTGGAAGTTGGATTCACACTTCGGTTTCATGTAGTCCTAATTTGGTTTCATGTAGTCCTAATTTGTTTGTTCTGCATTTCATTGGATCCTAATTAATAACTCCCAGGCTGGGTCACTGCTTGCTCTCATGCACAACTATTGACTGCAGGCGACTTTGTAGAAATTGCTTAGTCCTTTTTCTGTATCCTGTATTTATTGAGCTGTGGGTAAAGTAATACATAATGGCCCAACTTACATGGTGCTCTGTTATGCCCCGTCCTTATCACTGGTAAATTACATCTGATAATATTTTTCACATGTTTTTCCCAATATTTTGGATTGCAGGACGAGGACGCTTTCTTTCGAGACTATGCAGAATCTCATAAGAAACTTTCAGAACTAGGATTTACTCCTCGCTCCTCTGCCTCAAAGGCAATTACAAATGACCCCAAGATGTTAGCACAAAGTGCATTTGGAGTTGCAGTTGCTGCTGCTGTGGTCATCCTGAGCTATTTGTACGAAGTTCGGAAGAGAGCGAAGTAAATGGTGATCCGGTTGCAAATCATTGCAAGTTAGTGTATTTTTTCAGCTAAGCACTTATCCATTTAATATTGCAATAATACATTCCTTACTGTTGATTCATGACAGCTAGATGAACCCGTACATACTCATATTCAGCGGATTGGTGACAGGAGTTCTGAGAAGCTCACTGTCTTCTAAATTCTAAAGTTTCTGTTGCTTGCAATTGAAATAAATTATCAAATAAAACAGCCAGTACCCTTAAACAATCTACATAATGATTAAAAATAAGAGTCCATAAGATGGAAGACTTGTCTTATGTGTCACTCTATTGAATTTCAAGTTCTCTGGGATTTTTTTGTTGCACTTATTCGGTTTATTTGTTTATATATATACATGACCATGCCAGAGCTTTCATGGATGGCTGAGAAATAATTGACTTATTAACTGTATAATATGAATGAATCTCTCTCTATATAGATGGATATATACATATATGCATTTTTTTTGGTTGCAAAGTCACATAATGTGATTTTTCTTTTATTTGCAATGAATTATGTGGTGTATGTTAAATTGAGGTTTGTGCACGTGGTTTGGTGAGTACTGTACTGTACTGGGTTTTTCCATTTTTGATGAAAAGCAATCCATGACTTAAGTTGCAACTAACTGTAGTCTCATCATCATTATTTGCTATTGGTTAGGCACAACAATATTATTGAACTGTATTTTGGTTATTATAATTCTCAATAATAGTATTCCCTCTCTGCAATTGTTTATTAGGGTTAGTCATTGTATCTCTGTTATCCATCTTTTGTTGAGATTGACTAATCTCTTTAACTTTTATACCAAAAGCTAATTAATCCTCCCTGACAGATCCTACTTAACACATGATGAAGGTGCAGTATAGCATTAAAAGAGGTTGAAAAGGAATGCTTTGTTTCACGGTTTGGTAGCTGGAACCAATAATGCAAACGCTCCGATACTTTAAAAATTATTCGGTAGAGAAAAACTGTTAGTTGAAGCATTATCCTCATGTGGGTCATGGAATTGAAGCTGACCTTGTGCTGAGGTTGAGGGATCCCCACATGGGGACGACAGAACCAAAAGAGGTAGGTAAAGGGGGAGGACAACCCAACCCCACGAGACGTCTTGTTCAATACCTAAGCACATGACATCCACGTGTTGCAGTGCTGGCTGTCACTACATATTTTTATTTATTAATTTCTCTGTTCTTATTATATATTATTATCTTATCAAGTCTCTTAATCAATTAGGTAATTAGTAGTTTTTGGGATTGTTTTGATAAGCAATAATTTCTCTTATTCTCTTGTGGGTGTGTGCATTTGGAGTGATTAGCGGCTAAGATGTATACCTTTTGTAGCAATCAACAGAGTCCATTTATTTTGGATTTAGATGATGATGCATTTAATGCTTGTAGTTATGGATTCAGTTGATGATGATGCAATTAATGCTTGTAGCTATGTGTTTGATCAATGTATCATCTACTCTGTTAGGTGTGTTAGGGTTTCAAGTCAGTCCAACCAAGTTGAATATTTGACTGCTTGTGTTTATCTCATTAATGTTTTTTTTTATATAAAAGTTAATTCACCACAATTTTTTTTTTATTCTACCTGGTAACGTCAGGTGCGGAACTCATAAATTCCTCGTTTTTCATGACACTTCTATGTATTTTCTTCAATTCTTGATTTATCTCTTTTAACATTTCGTAAGGAGTGTTGTACTATGTTATTTGTTCTTTGGCTTTGTAGGGTTTTGTGAGAAGAATAGGGAAATAAATCGGAGAAACTAAAAAATGAAAAATCACGGAGAATTCAACGTTAAGTTGTGCTGCCCAGCAAAGGATATGTACATAGGCACAGGGATTACAGAGTAGGAAAAAAACGTAAGAGATATTTTTTAAATAAACGAAAATTGACATCATATAAATTTATATTTTTTTTTAACAATCGATGTAGGTCTTACCGGCTATATGTCAGGTCATGTGAAAACAACTCTTGGGTCCATCATCCCCCGAGCCATTCAATGATGCGTGTGGATAACAAATGATACGTACAAATTTAGGAGGAGAGAAGCAACAAAAAAAGTTTGAATCAACCTCTAACCCTTAGAGGTTCTCTTGTTTTGTTTTTGTTGCCTAAACTTGCACCACAAGAGGTTTGGTGCCAAAAAAAAAAAAGTGAAAAGTTGGAAGGTAAACCAGAACCACACTAATACATTTATCCCTTACTTTTTCGTTCTCTTTTTTCACCATGATCATCATCGATCCCCCCCAAATTACCCAACCTCCATCCCTTCTGGAAGCCCTCTCTCTCTCATGTATAATACATAAGTGTGTGCCAATAGACACCAAAGAATCACAACAACTACCATCTCTATTTTCATACATGCACAAAACTAGCCATACCCACTAGTACATTTTCCTTCTTATGCATCGACAACTAAGCTCCCTTAAATTTTTGTCCTTAAATGGCTCTCTTAGGTTGGGAGAAATTATTATCTTTAGTTATAAACCATATATATGGCTTACACTTTAGCGATATGAGATATAAATCTTAACAAATTCATCATCATTAGGCCTTCAAACCAAATAAAAACAATAAAAGTAATCTAAACATCACCATAGTGGAGCATTTTCTTAAGAGTCACGAATTAGTTGTATATATATGTTAGGTTACTACAATTGTTAATAAACGCCAAATTATAATCTACAGTAGAAAGAGTAATGGGTCATATAAAAAATATCTGAGGAGAGAGAGAGAGAGATAGGGTGGACCTTCACACATACCCACCACATATTGGCGTTAGTTACAACAAGATCAATAATATATAAGTTAGTACATGAATTCCGTATATGTTTTCTACTACTGTTTTATGATCATATATCTCACCTAGCTTGCTTGTCTCTTGCCAATATATAGTACCTTTACCTTAATTGAATTATTAATTATAATAACCTTACTTTACACCTAACTGAAGGTTACCCTGTAGTCAACACTACACACACATATACAATACAAAAGACTATAAATATATGCAGAGGCCACCAGCCAATAGCCCAGTATCCTCAGACCTGGCTCACCAACTCACATCTAGAAGCTCATCAACTAGGGTCACTTGCCTCTCTCTCTCTCTCTCTCTCTCTCTCTCTCTCTCATCTATCTCTCTCTGTCTCTAGAGTCAAAAGCCTATAAAACCAAACCTCAAGTCCTCCCAAGCAACACAAAAACAAAGCCTCTCCATTTCTAGCCCCATCTCACTAGTAAGACTATTTTCTACAACACAAAAGAAGCTGCAACAACTATAAGATAGATCTATATAGGTACCTTCTTTTTTATTTTTTACAATAATGGGTAGGTCTCCATGTTGTGAAAAAGCTCACACAAACAAAGGGGCATGGACCAAAGAAGAAGATGATCGATTAACTGCATATATTAGAGCTCATGGTGAAGGGTGTTGGCGTTCTCTCCCTAAAGCTGCTGGTCTTCTAAGGTGTGGAAAAAGTTGCAGACTTCGATGGATCAATTACTTAAGGCCTGACCTTAAAAGAGGTAACTTCACTGAAGAAGAAGATGAACTCATTATAAAACTCCACAGCCTTCTTGGGAACAAGTAAGTAATCACACCCAAAAATAACATCTAGTTTACTAATTTTTTGAGGCTGAATTAACACTGGTTTTGATTCTTTGAATTACAGATGGTCTTTAATTGCTGGGAGATTACCAGGAAGAACAGACAATGAGATTAAGAATTATTGGAACACACACATAAGGAGAAAGCTCTTGAACAGAGGAATTGATCCTGCCACACATAGACCTGTCAACGAGGCCCAATCAGCAGCCCCAGCAGTAACAGCACCAGCAACAACAATTTCTTTTGTTGCTGCAAAAGAAGAAAAACTAGATCAAAAGAAGAGAACAAGCGGTGGGTTAATTTCTTGCAAAGAAGAGCCGAACCCAGTTGAAGAAAGATGTCCTGATTTGAATTTGGAGCTTAGAATTAGTCCTCCACACCATACAGAGACTAACCAGCCAGTGAATATTAAGACTGGAGGAAGAAGCAGTACTACCTGCTTTGCTTGCAGTTTGGGGTTAAATAACAGCAGAGACTGCAGTTGTAAAGGTGGAATTGGAAGCAGTAGTGGAAGTATTTTAATGGCTATGACTTCTTAGGATTGAAAAAGTCGGTTTTTAGAAGTAAAAAGTTCGGACATCAAGTAAAAATCTAAAACAAATCCATGAAAGCTGAAACAGAGAGAATGCAGAGTAATTTGAGAAACAGAACATCACCAATGTGTCATGTTTGTTTCAAAACCAATTTATCTCTCTTTTTGTTTCCTCTAATTTGTATGATTGTTAATTAATTAGTGCATATTTTTTATATATATAGCATATAATGATACACATTAGTGAAATTAATTGATAACTAATCGTTTGTGAATGTTTTTGGGCTGGTTGGAATATGACCTGTTCTTCTCTGTTTTTTGTTTCTTTCCCTTGAATATTTATCTTAACTTGTTCATTCATGTGAGAATCTGTTTTTTGGGTTTGTCCCCTCATGGACTGTAATCTCAAAAAGGGTTACGTCACTAACAGGGGAAAAAAACATAATTATTGCAGGATCTCTATTAGTTAATAATAAATCTAGCTTAACTTTTCTATCCTTCTCTAAGCCACTCAAATGATGACTTTTCAATCTTCTCCAAAATAAACAGAAAATCATACATTTGCATGAGAAAATCCTAGAATACAAGAAAGAAATAGAAGACCCACAACTTCCCTCAAAATGTTCTACCAAAAGCATATTTCTTTTTGAATATATTATATATATATATATATGCATGTTAAAAATCATGTGACAATGAGGATTTCCTGGTCACCTTTTTTATTTTATTTTTTTATTTTCCCCTTATTTTGTAAATTACTTTTTTGGATGGGTTTGTCTTTTTGGGGGGAGAGAAAGGGTGGTAATGGATAAGCAGTGAGAGGATGAGAAGAAGAAGAGGTGGTGGGTGACCCATCTCTTCCACCATAATAAAAAGGGACAAAGACATAAACTTTATTTATGTAAAGGCAATGCGTGAAGGAACTAACAACTGCCCTTTAAGTAGTTGCTTGCTACTATCTCCCTACCAAACTCTCATTAATTGCTCAAGCCCATATGAACCAAACCAATCCTCAATAAATAGGACTATAGGAGGAGACCATGAAAGCCCTAATTTAAATCATATATATATATATATTTATAATAAGAATGTGGGAGAGTTTGCCTCCATGAAGTTCTAAAATTTCGCATGCACTAGATAATTATAATTTGTATTTTTTAAAAATTTGGAGATTAAAAGCTTAAGCTCTTTAAAAGAAAGAAAAAAAAATTAAAATTGAATTGTGAACTTATAGAAATGATTAAATTTATTTAAAAAATTGTAGACATTTAAAATTAAAGAAAGCTCTAGGTGAGACTATAAATCTATAATACAAAAAATAATAGTTAAACCATTGGTGACAAGAAGCTATTTAAATCAATAAAATGAGATTGTTACTGACTTGATGTGCCCAAATGCAAATCCATCTAAAAAAGAAAAGGATTAGTTATGGATTGTTTCTAGAGACAATGGTAGATAGGAAAAGTTCATGATTTCAAGCAAAATATATATATTGTGGATGTCTTTATCTAACCCATTTTAAATTCAAACTAATCGATTTTTGCCATTAATTTAATTGTGATTATCAAGTCATCAAGACCATATCACTTCTGTTTTTAGTATCTAATCTCTATAATATTTGTTACAAATATCCTAAGCTCTCAACATTTTTTTGTCTCAGCTATCTCAAATGTTGAGATGACTCTACTTGATCCATACGAAATCGTGTATTCCATATAATTCATACGAAATCATGTCCATCCATCTCAACATTTAAGATAGCGGAGCTTAAAAACACACCGGTATTCGTATGATTTTTGTATTTGTTTCCGAATCCCAAATGAGGACTTGACCAAGTTATGTGCAAATGCTGAGAGACCACCATTAAATCAACATAATGTACATTAGTCAAGAGCCGGATGATGATGATGACACAACTTAAGATTTAAGATAGTATTTTGAACATAAAACACTAAAGTAAAAGATATTTAGTTGAAAAGAAACCCAAAATTAGGAAAAATTAACAAAAGATGACGATGAGAAAGGACAATAAAATTAGAATGGGAGAGAAATGGCTCACTTTTCAACTGTTCACCCTTTATTTATTTTTTTATTTTCTTCTCTTTTTCAAAGGGGTTAGGTAGACAATAGAAGCTTCCGAGAGATTTTTTTATTTTCATTCTTTCACTAGAATTAATTTAATTCTTGAAGAGCTTATATATGACTTAATGACAAGAATATTAGTTAATGGCATTCTGAGTACTACTACTACTCCAATATGTAGAAACACCATATATTTGCATCATATATGATATTAGTTAGTGAGCTAGAGATTATTTGTAATTTTGGTCGCGCCTTGATTAAGGAATTGCGAAATGAAATTAATCACATACTAGCGAATGAGTTGGTTAGAGATTAATCCTTTTATTGGAAATTTTAACTTCGACTTTTTTCGTAATAATGTGTCTTGAAATTTATAAAAATATTTTAAAAGGGTAGAGCAATTTAAATACTCATATCCAACTCCTACAACAACAACAACAAAATTGTTGATCAAAGTTGATGCTAAACACATAAGGAAGCCACATTTAAGTTTCAAATTGTAAATATTTGACTATCAATTATACAAATTCTAATGCTTTTTATACTAAATACTGAAATAATTACACACGATTTCATATAAATCACGTGAAAAATGTAACAACTAGATTTCATATGTCTCATATACGTGACTGCGATTTTGGGTGTCATCAATTTTCATGGGAGGGAAAGCAATGGCACCGTTGTAATTATATGGCCAGGTAGGGCGAACTTGAGAACATGAATGCAGCGTCCAAATCCAAGTATCCAACACACTCCACCACCAATTCCGCCGCTTTTGGGTCCGTGCTGTCCATATGCTTGGTTGGGCGGTGGTCCCCCGTCAGAGTCACCCTTGTCAGCCTCTCTTTCAAACCTTGTGGGTCCCCCACCGTCGCCATCATCTCCGTCCCTCTCTTATCTCCCAGCAACCAGAAGAGACTCTTTTCCAGCATCTATTTTAGTCATACCCACGATTTTTCCATCCTCCCAATAAAACAAAGAGGATATATTTAGAAGGCTGATCAATTAGTCTTGTCATGGTTTTCATGTTTCCATTATTAGGGTGAAAAGACAGACTCTAGATGGAGATCCGTTAATAACTGCAAAGGACTCTATGGAGATGGATTCTCTAATCCATCTTCATCTTCCCAAAATTGCAAGGAAATCTGGAAGGATTCAAAGGTACATTTTTTGTGACAAACTAATAGTAAATCCTTGCCTAATAATGTATCAAGAGAAAATAAAAGCATGGTTAACCAAATGAGAGAGAGGATGGAGAGTCGACTGTGTAAAAAGACCATTTAAGAGAGGATACATATAGAATAGAAACTCAATAATTCAAAATGTGTTTGTCCATCCATAACTGTAGTAGAACTAGGTCTCTCTGGGAGGGGGCCTTCTTTGCAGCCTCAGCTGCTGCTTTCTCTGCAACAATGGCATCGATTTCAGCTTCTTCAAGCTGGCGTAGTCCATGCTCCTTTGTCATTACGGCAGCCTCAATGTTCTTCCCACCACTTTCGACAACCTACAGCGCATATCAAAGTTTATTTTAATATAAAAGATCCAAACAAATTTACAGACTTGAAATTGGACAAAGCACTCAGATTAACCCCTTTCTGATACAAGCCACAGGTAGATATAACTATGAATCACTAGCAAATAAGACATACAAGAAACTCTGCACCATCATTCCACCAAAAGATCTCCTAAACATTAGATGCACATGATTATTTTTTTTACATTGATCACCAACTTAAGTGCAAAGTGGAGATCCTACAGTCCAGTGATGAGTTGCTTATTTACAAGTGTGAGATCACAGGTACAAGTGTGAGATCACAGGTTCAAGCTATGGAAATAGCCTCACCACTTGCGGGGCTAAGGTCAAGTATACTTCCCTTTTCAGGACCCTTGTGCAAGAGAGTCATTTTACCTCTTATTAATTCAAAAATTCAAATTGATTGTTTGAGAGCAACATGCATCTCACATATACATCCATCTCACATAAGGAAAGGATGTCATTGATATTTATCATATTACTGCAAATAGATGACCAGAAATAGAGTATAACCTATTCATTTCTCCAACCAAATTGAAACTATGAAAGATGGACAGCCAATAATAATCACAAGCTCGATCCAAAAAAACTATTATTTATTGTTGAAGTAATAATAAATGATATGGATTCAGTAGGAGTTTATGAAAGTATGATCCTATATAGAAACGAATGGCGAAAATGAATACAATAGTGGATTCCTGTTGATTTTCTCATAAACTCATGAAGCTGAACCCAAACTTGTGGTATAAGGCTCAGATGATTATGATGATCATAAACTGAAGCTCTAATTCTTGTGAAAACAATCTATTCTATTGCTAACATCAAAGGTCACAGTCATCCTTACAAGCAACACTCACCATCCATCGTTTCAAATCATGATAAATTTTTAACTAAGTAACTGAGTAGCAACCATAAAAACCAACACAAGGGGATCGTCCTGTCATTGCTAATGCAGGTGGTCTGGGATTAACGGATGGAAAGACACTCTAAATCAAAGAAATGCATTATTGAAGGCAACATCAACTAATAATGAATTAAGTTGGAATGCTGTCACATACACACCAAAATTAATAGCTCCAGGATGACAAACATACATATATAAGAAAGAGGAAGGAGTAACTTACTTCAAGCAAAGCACGAATTGCTAACTTCACTGTTTCTTGTCCAGAAGTCTCTTTATAACTCTTTTCCAGAAATTCCCGCATAGAGTTTGAGCCTCCCAGTGGCATTTGCTTTCCACGCTGAAAATGTTCATGATGGGTCTGTCTGATAGAGACATGGGACATTTGAATATGGGTCAAAACCGATGATCAATGTTGAAAGGCCAAATGGTCTCACACCACCACTTGTGTATTTCTGTTGCAGTCCAGCGATATAATGTGTTATATACTCAACAGTTACAGGGTCCTCAATAGTAAGCCTATGGCTCTGACATTCAATTCGTGTCTTATTAACCAAGACACGAGCATCTGCTTTCAATCCAGCACAGGCTAGAGCAACATGATCATCGAGCGATACAATCTTCCTAACCGACCTATAAGCAACAGCAGGTGCCAGTGAGCCAAAGTATAAAGGTATCATGAGCACAAGGACATTATCAATCCTTAACATTGGAAAGTAAATTAAGCGAAGTTACAATGCCAAGAGAAGGATCAAAGAACAAAACACGAGTGACATTACATACCTACTCCAGTGCAACCCAAGTAGTCAAAGTGCAACTGACAATACTCCATAAGGTGATAGTAAACAAAAATTACCTACAAGACTCAAACTTGAAACAGATATTGTGGCTTCGTATTCAGACCTCAAGTGCTAGCTAATTCGGGGGGTTAAAATCTATTATGATAAATGAACATAAATCCTAAAGCAATTTCTTCGAATGCTCTTACCGAGCAAAAGTTTTTGAGTTAAACCTCCATCAAACACGATTAGGATGCATAAGCCTCGCAGACCATTGAAAGTGTATACAGATAAATGAAGGTACCGGGAATCTTGAAGTTTAGCGGTGGACTTCTTCTCGACGCCTAGAACAACGACGTCAGTGCCGCGGCGTTACCTTTGCGCACTGCTTCCAATGCGTACTCAACCTGGAAAAGGTCGCCGTCCGGCGAGAACACAGTGATCGCACGATCGTATCTAGCCATGTCTCTTCTTTCTTAAAGGTCTTTGTTGATTTTGGGTTTTGATGCGATCTGGTCCTCGTTTGGGGAATAAGGCAACCGGACCAAGGACAATGAACGATTGTCGACGTAGTAAAAAACAATGGGCTGGGCCTGGAAGAGCCTAGCCCACTATTTGGCAAATCAAACCGTTAGAAAAACAAAGCCCGGCCCAGCTTCTCTATCTGGCCCCCCACTTCTATCCTTTTGTCAAAAAAAAAATTACCAAATCATTTTCCAGAGCTTTTCTTCTGGAAATCCTGTTTTTGATGCAGAGTTGGATGAATTCCAATAATCAGCAATACAAGAAAATTATCGAGCAAGATCCTCTTTTTTTTTTTTTTTTTGGGAGGAAAAGATGAATTATATTATCAAGCAAGATCTGATTAATTGGGTCCAAACTTTGTTTCATAGATGCCATGTTAAAGTTAAAGTCCTCCGGCCCTGGAGCTTTATAACCTTAATAAAGTCTATCTTCTTTTTAGTGCAAGCACTGACCGTTCCCAGAGAGGATATTTAAATCCTCATGATGTTTTCAAACGTATGGTAGAAATTTTTTGTAGAAAATAGATCTTAATCCTCTTGATATTTTGGCAGGGGTGGCTGGGGCACAATCCTTAGTATCTGTAAACGAAAACATTCAACTGATAATGAAAATTATAACGTATGCATTTAGGGCACATGATAAAGATGAAAAATGTGCCTTGAAATTTGTAAAAATTGAATTAAAATGTGTCATACAGAGGTGAATGTTTATCATGTGCCCTAAGAACACACGTTATCATACCCTCATTTTTAGCCCAATGACGTGGATTATTTTCCAACGTCGAGCTAGCTTATAGTGGAAGTTTATTCTTCTTCTTTTTCCTTCCTAGTCGTGTAATTATTCACTTAGTTTTAGATAAGAGTGATGAATTAGTCACAACTACTCTCCTTTGTAATGTGCAATTAATTACTGGTGAAAAAAATGAACTTGATTGGATATAATTGCTTTTCTTTTCCTACAAGTTTTACCTTTGCATAGTCATTGATCATCATGGATCATGAAATTCATCAATGTTGACTTTGTGTTGAAGCATAGAGCTAGCAATGGTGGGTGAGTTATAAGTAGCGTGAATCATTTAAGGAAAAGTTAATGCGTTTCCCCCAAGTAAGTGAATTAGAAGAGGGTGAGATAGGTAAATGAAGTTAAACACAATTAGTTATGAGTGAAAGATCACACATATATATGTGTGTGTGTGTATTTTTCCCCCCAAAGAAGTGAAAAGAAGGGGGTGAGATAGGTAAATGAAGTTAAAACACAATTAGTGATGAGGGAAAGATCATATTTGAGAAGAATGGTAGCTAGGTGCTGTGACAAGGAGCATATATTTGGTGGGGAAGATGATCTTTCATTTGTTAGGTGCCAATACTTGATTGAATGGCCCATGGAATCAAACAACTCCCAATAAGCACAAATACACATTTAAAGTGATATTTTCGCTCTTGACCAAATGTCCGCACAAATTTATTCTCTTAGATCGTTTCCAAAATACTTACACCTAGTAAAACGAGAGTTAAACCTTTGTTTATATTCCTTCATTGAAATAGGATTGTCTTATTAGTTTGAAGTGGCAAATTAGGCGCATTAGGAATTAAAAGTAACTCTTTGAAACCTTTCCAGCATAATAACGATAAGATTGAAAAAGGGTTTTGTCTGTAAATTTAGGGCACAAAGAGGACATAGAATATTACCGCTATTATTAAAAATTAGAGAGAAGGATTAACATACATTGGTCCCAAAATTCTACAAGATGACAAGGACAATAACAGCACATCTCATCTAGTTGGGGATTATTATTAAATTAAAAGAGTAAGATGCCACGACAAGATCTTGGATTAGACACACACACACACACATTTATTATCTATTTGGCTCTGTCCATAATCAGATCAAATCCCATCTCAGTTGGATCAGTTGCTTGTAACTCGTAGTGAATGCCCTCTAGCACTCTCCTTAGTCCAGCTTTGGATGTTGCATATAGCATTTTTGCTCTAATTCTCGATGCTGTTGGAGCCCTGAAACCAAAAATTAACAATTAGCAATCTAATCTCATCAACATCTTTATGATTTTGGAAATAAAATATAAAAAAGAAAAACCCTTAAATGTAAGTGGGTTCTCCATGATTTCACTTGTAACGTTCCCCAACCAACACTTCTAAGTTATAAGCCTTTTCACCATTCACGTTTTCCTTGAAGCATCATTAATTCGTAGAGCAAAAGTTTCCTCATCACAAGTTATTGAAATTCTCACCGTATCAAAATATTCTAACCAAAGTGGCAAGCAAAATGGGTGAGATCGGAGATAAGCAAGATGTATGTACATCTTATCTCGAAAGATTATTATGAACTCGTAACCTCTAAATTACATCACTTGTAAATCTACCATTGAATTAGATTGTTCATATAATACACATTATTTTAATTAAAAATAAAACTCCTAACCAATTTTTTTTAATCTTAATTAATACATTAGAGTAGTAGACCCGAATCTAAGGTATAGTGACCCGTCACAGGTGCTGACCAAACTACCCCTTTCGTTCATCCTATTAACACTCATGGCTGCAATCGAACAACTACTATGATCCATCCAGAGCATGATATAATAAATTAATAAAAATTATAATAAAAAAACAGAATTAGAAACGGCGACGGACCAAGCAATGAAGAAGATCTTGCTCTTCCGGCAGTTATCGACGGTGACGAAGTCGAAATCGAAGACGGCGTATCGACAGTCATCTTCCGGCAAGGAGGCGGCGAAATCATCGTAGCTCTCCCCGGGCCCACCGACCTTATCGACGGTGACCAGTCTTGATTTCTCATCGATCTTGAAGACTATGTAGCGGTGAATCTTCTTCCACTTCATCGCCATAAATGAGTTCTTGCACTCATCAGCAACCCACATCCCAGTAGTCGCCTATACAAATACCATAGACTCAAAAACACTTGATTAGCCCACAATTCCATAATTAAACACGAAAAAGTAAACAATTATAGAGAGAACCATTTTGAAAGCCATTGCCATTGTTGCTGTTGAAGGTAAAATGCTCTGCTTGGTGTAGAAGGAAAATTGAGAGGGTAGTCCCTAATTGACCAATTTGCTGTTATAAAGTGTTGTAGAGCTAATATTGCCATCGATGTAGCTTATTATTACAACTTTGCCCCTGGCCTCATCCTTTACTAGAATGCCTAATTCTTCTTCTGACTCAGCGCTGCTCTTATTTAGTATTTAAATTTTCTTTTATGATTTGTTAAGTTAATTTATTTTAACTTTCCACTCTATATTGTTGGTTATTTTTACGTCTCGGCAGGAGATCAACCGCTTCCGACGCTTTCGAGTAGAAGCGATGGTTGCATTGATTTCGTATGTAAGAACGTGTTTGGATTTATTCAATTATAAACCAAGAGACGAGCGTGACATTCATACTCATCTCGCACTCATATTTTTTTCAATTATGAACCAAATCATCCGTTAGTTCATACATACTTGATGTATGTGATCGCTGCTTTTCATGTACTAGTCATGTTCCCTGCTTCACTAGCAGCAACCTCGATCTCTCCACTTGTTCAAATTCATTCAAACAATCTCATAATTGCATCATGGTAGTGAAGATACATGGTATTTATATCATCTAGGAAAACACGTGTACTGATGTGTCACATGATTACGTTATACATTGAACAAAATGATTTTTAGCAAATACATAATTATTTAGGAGTTCCAAGTTCTTGAATTGTGAATCAATGATTCATTACTTGAGGCTTATTTTATGAAGTTTATAAACTCCTAAAATAAACTAACTCATATGTTGTAAAAAACTTTTAGGCGTGTGGTATTTATATAATTGAAAATAACTAATAATATTGATTGAATAAGTTAATGGACAGCTTATAAGCTCCAATAAACTCTTTTCATGAGTTTAATTTTTGTAATTCATTGACAATGTATGGAATGTGTGACAAATATTGAGTATTTTTATTGATCGGTTATGTCATATAGGGTCGAGTTGGACATCCAATTGCTTCGATTTGAATTAACAGGAGGATGTCATTTATCTATTATATAAAAAAAAGATGGAAAATTAAACCTATTTCTCGAAGTGAATAGAATATGGTTTCAAATAAAGAGATATATGTATGTAAAAACTTTAACCACTACGTGGAAGATTATTGAGCATTAACACTGTGTTTGATTTTCGTCGGGAATGAAAATAAGTACGAAAATGAGAATAGAAGAGGAATGAGAACATGATAGAATTTTTGTTTTTGGTTAGTAAAGTAATTGTAACAGGAATTATGTATTCCAATGTAATTTAATTATAGAAAAGATTCTCATTTCTAGAGAAATTTGTATTTCCTTGATCTAAGTTAGAAATTTTAAATTCCTAAATATCAAGGAATGTCAAATTCTTAAATATCAAAGAATTTGTAATTTTATTTTTGTCTAATATGAGTAACCAAACATGAAAATTTGGGTTGATTACGGAATTGTCAATTCCGTTCCGACTGAAAAACGGTAACCCAAACACAACTTACGGTGGTCCCATCTTGAATCACACGCACACCCACATCCCCATCTCTCTACATTTGTGCTCATCAATAGGAGTCTTTGCGTGAAAGCAAAGGAGAGAAGAGGAAATCTCAATAGAGAAAATGAAACCATTGCACTGTAGTATTTTGAGTTCTCTTTCTGCCATTTGTGTTTTATGTTCTTCCACAAGTTTGTATGAAGGGTTATGTCGTGGATAGGGCCAACATACTAACAATTATCCCATAAAATAGTTTTGCATAGAATTACAAATCCCCAACTTCACATTTGTTGTCGGTTCCAAGCACTAATATTAGGGAAGTCAAAATTGTTTTTGACGAGCCCTAATGTCTATTTTGGTGGTAAAGATGCACAATGTCAATAAGTAATGGGCTATGAGAGAGTGTAGTAAGCAGACAAACACTAAAATATATAGAAAGAGTTCCAAATAAGAGAGGAAATTGACATTTGAAGGAGATGCATGTCGCTCACTGAGGTGACTGGAAATTGAAGCAAATCAATATGGATTCGCCCAACTGTTGTGTCCATTACTACTTTTTATCAATTATAGAGAGTTGTTACGAAATGCCACCTGCTTTGGCATTAGCTCCTGAATTCTTATGAATGGAAGCACCTCTTCCGGTCTTCGTCTTTGATTCTTATCTATTTAGCAGCTAATATTACTTGCTTTGTTGTTCGAACTTTACAGCCAGAGCTGAATTGGTAGTACAATCAGTTCTATATAAACCCTAAACCTTAAACCATAAAAAAAAAAAATAGCACATCCGGTGGTCATCAGAGCGCACGCCTGTGATGGACAACTTCACCAGTAACTAAGCTCTTTATTATTGAACAATCCTCAAAAAAATGTACAAAACAACATTCTGGTAGTATACACAATTTACAAATTCCCACTTGCAAAATTATACAGAAAACAAATATGACCACCACCAACACATGAGAAAGGCTAATTTATACACCAAGAGTTCTAGGGTCGAGAGAGGACCTGTGGTTTCTACTGATGGGTAGGTGAATGTAAACTTCATGAACGTCTTGCTTGCAAACCTCCCCTCCGTCCTTATCAATAGCGTAGCAAATGTAAACAGTTTCGATCACATTGTCCAGCATATGGACAAAGAAATTCAGCACCACAATTAGGAGCACCCAAGCAAGAACAGCCACAAAGTATGAGTCAACTCCAAGATGGCTCACACCCTTCAAGATAGCCCATGCCTGTTCATCATTTACAGTCATTGTTAGATCCATTAGGGGTCATTTGTCCAGAAAAGATACCCTAGTCCAATTGCAGGTAGGGATTTCTTGCAATGAATTTTCCATTACATCTCCCCTGGTTTAAGTAATAGAACGAAGTAGAAAGAATGAGAAATTTTAAAATATACTTACTGCAACTGCATATACTGCTGAAAGCACAAAAGTAATTCCAGCCAACAATCGAGTGGAAACGATCTCCACAAAAACAGCTGAGAGAAGATTACGGTTTAAAAGTTCATAGGTCATTCTTGCGGATCTGCAGTAAGCTTCTCCAGTTATCGCAGCAAAGTTGATGGTGAACTTGTTAAGAAAATCTATTGTGGACAGCAAGGCGTTAACGCAACAGCGCAAAATAAGATTCACTATTCCTGGAGCTTCTTCACTTGCACTATCAACGGCGGCTCGCACCACACGGACAACACATATAAGTAGCCCAGAGAGGCATACAGTGCCAAAAGAGGGGCCAAATGCATTTCTGTAAGTGTTTGAATTAAAAAAAATTGAACATTATAAGAAGTGGACCATTATTTCTGAGGAAATTCGTAAATTCGCACACCAGTAACAATGGTGGGGACATGGCAATGTTTGAATTAAAAATGGACACGCAGACACCCAGACATAAGTGTAAACTTAAAAGCCATTCAAAATTATCTACTAGAACATACTTTAACCACAATTTTAAAAGAGCAATGTCTGAAATATCACCATATGCTTCATATCTAAGCACAAAACAGAGTAATAGCAGAATCTAAAAAATACGAAAACTATTGTAGGAATATTTCAATCATTGATTAATTCCAATGTGCAACTGCTACTAGAACTATTCTAAAGAGATCATGCAGTATATCAAACATTTTGAAACAAAAAATCAGTGGCACCTTAAGGAATTCACTCCAAATTCCAAAAACTCCACTTTCTTTAAACGATCAGCGGGGGGAGGCATAATAGATTCTTTAAAGGGAATTACCAAGCAATGAGCAGAACAGAACGGGAAAAATTCACGATGACCATTTTTCACAGCAGTTGGCAAGTAGTATTACCAATCCTTCATAATTCTTTGGTTTGTAAAATGAACCTTAATTGGCATAATGAAAAACAAAATGGTTGAAACTCTGAGAATAGCAGTAGAAAATGACAGATTTAGAGTTTAAAGAGGGAAATTGAAAATCCATAGAATCACTTCATAGTTCATGTAGCTCTATAGAAACACAATTTTGACATTCTCAATATATTAATATCTTCCAATAGATTATAGAAACAAGTTGGCAGCACCCAATTCAAATATGATAGAAACACAAACATTCTCCAGCACGACAACCTCAAAAGAAAAATGTACCATAATACAAGTTGGTGTGCGCCTACAACAAACGAGCAGTTTTTCATTACCAAAATGAGTTGCATTGTGGCCCAAAAAAGGAGTTATACTTTTTCCAACCATAACTAGGAAGATCTACAACCCTGATTGCTGCAGTCTATTTGCAAATGAAGAATACTGTACGTTACGCTCACCATGTGCTAATGCACATGCAAAACTTTTCAGTAACCAGAGCACACGCATTCGAATATTACATAATCAAGCCACCAAGCTAGCAATATTTGACAGTTCCCATCTTACTTGCCAACCATATGCTATCCTTAATTTAGAAATCAAAGTAACAATTGGAGCTCCATAGAATCACCTCACATAGCCCAGTTCAACCAAAGATAATCAATGTGGGAATCAGCCAATGTCAAGCCTCACAAAATCACTCATCCAATCTCAAACTCGGGCTATCATGAATAGTTTATAAAGACATCACAAGTTTACAATCAATTTGATCAGGTGTCCAGAATATGATCAACTTTCAGCTTTCACAATACAAATATCAAACCCTCACCCTGCGTCTACCTATCCAAGAGATACGGGAAAAAAAGAGAGGCCTCCATTATCATCTCTCCACTATATCAACCTTTATACAAAAACAATTTTTGCAAGACTCAAGTTCCATAATTGGGCATTTGAACAGAAGTAAAGGGGATTCAAAACTGTGACCGTGTCTCAAAATTTCCCCATGATATCCTATCAGTACAACTTCCATGCATGAAGATGATCCATTCCTTGCTAAAGCTCAAACCGAAAAAGAGAGAGAGAAAAAAAGCAGCAAAACCAAGGGGGGGTGGCAAGGGGAAGGATGATTCATTCCCTCGATGAGGATGTGATGCCCATGTGAAATCTATCCAAGTTAAATTTAAGCTTCTATAAAAATTTCAAGTGTTCCTATATACCAATCAGCAAGATCTCCCCAAGTCCTAGTGCAACACCCTACGTATCTATAATTAATTCAGATTCACTATTACTTCATCTAATGCGTAAAACATAATTAGACTAACAACTAGGGATCACTGGCAAGGCAAGTTTACATGGAGACCAATAAAAATATATAATTGGTGATAAATACATAAAAGAAAAGCAGGCAATCACCTCAAGGAACTTCGTATGCTGTGCTTAGGAGTTGAATCCTCCTTTGTGAAGTACCATTGTGCAATAGTTCCACTGATAACATAAACCCGAGCTTCCACCATTACTGTAAAAGACCACAACATCGTCAATATTGCCAAAGCAAAGTAAGCAGGGACCCAGCTATCTTGCTTCCAAACACAAGTGTACTCTGCATTTGATTCTTTAGGAACAATCTTTCCATTTTGTCTCGCAAAGACCAAAAATACCACAATTGGAGCATAATAGGCCACAAGAGCTAGCGTCAAAAGTGGCAACACAAGAAACAATCCCAGATTCTTCGATAAGGCATCTGATGCAACCCCAATTATCATCACAGTCAACTCAATTCTGTGCCAATTAGCCACAAAAATCCACACAATTACCCCAATCACGAGAAACACAAACACAAGCACCAAAATCCTATACAACAAAGGGAACGAGTCGCTACAATTGGAGCTAACAGTGCAGGCGACGAACCAATACACATTGAAAAAGATGGGTATCACAACAAATAAAGGAAGACAGACGTAGACAACCTGTTTGGCGTAATGCTTAAGCAACAAAAGGAGCAGAAAACAAAGGGGCACACTCAAAATAAGCGTAATTACAAGCGTCCATATCAAATTCTTCAGAACGACGGAACTCGAGCTAGAATAAAACAACAAGTACTGGAAAAATTGCTCCTCGCGATCCGACGATAGCGAGTCATTGACACAAGAAGTCAAATAGGAATCGTAACTATAAGAGGAGAGATTGGCGTAATTGGCGTTTCTGTGGAAGACGCAGAAGATGCCAAGACCGAAAGTGGCGAGGACAAAGATAACGAAGAGGATGTGGAAAGTGAGGTCCTTGAAAGGTCTCGGCCCGTAGTTGTAGGAGATCTGCAGATACTGGGTCGGGTCTTCTTCCGGTGGTTCTGGGACAACGAGGGTCGTGGGCTCTTCGATCGTAGAATGAAAGTTTGATGGCTTAGAGAGCAAGGGTTGAGTTGGTGAAGAAGGGGATTCGGAGAGGTAAGTGGGTTTGTTGTTTTCTTCAGTACTCTCCATCACAGAGGAAACGGGGACAGAGAGAAGGAGTAGTTTCGGATAGAAGGTCAAGGATGTTGCAGAGATAGTTATGGTCGCTCCGTGACCATTTCTGTTGACCGTGACTCGAGTTCGATAGAACGGTTGGTATGGTCGTTTTGTATTTTCTGCACAGTAGAAAAAAATTGTGAAAATGGTGAATTTTAGTGCCGACCTGTGAGTGGCAAACTGGCAATGGAGCCTCTCTTTCTAGTTTCTACATGTTAATTCACAATTCGACGATACCAAAAAAATTATTATTTTTTGTGTTGAATGACACAGGCAATGCAACTAGTTTTTGTCAATGACTCCTTATGCTGAAAACGTAGGAACTTTATTACAGCAAAATTAAGAATACTTTTCTGTATCCTATCTCTCTTGATGATCTGCAGGCTGGATTAAAATAGTGGTTGCAGATTCAGCTCCTATCCGTGCTAGCTCGACGATGAACATTGAGCAATGCCGCCACCGTATATGCTAGTCATTTCTTTAGGGTAGTTTGTTCTTGAGTCATCATCAAAGCTGTTCATATTATTATATTTTTAGGAACATCTTGACAATTGATTTTAGGAACTATGAAAAAATGAGACCAAAATTAGCAGTCGATGGGTTCCTAATCTCACGGGTCCTGCACTAATATCAGCAGTTGATGAACGGATACAAAGCCTAATGAGCACATACATGGAAGAGTTCAGTTCATACTTCATCTGCTGGGATGTCAGCAATGAAATGCCGCACTTCGATTTCTACTAGCAGAATCTGGGGCCTAATATGACATTGAACTTGTACGAGACAGCACATAGATCTAACCCGTTGGCGATATTGTTTATGAACGACTAAAATGTGGTGGAGACTTGCAGTGATCCATGGTTGACAGCTTCATTTTAAGGCAAAGAGAAGATGAACTGAGAGGAGTATCAATGAATGGAATTGGCTTGGAGGGTCATTTTTCAAAGCGAAATCTTATTCTCACAAGGGCTATTCTAGACAAATTAGCCACTCTTGGGCTTTCAATTTAGCCAACCCAGGTCGATATCAACTGTGATTTCTATTTTGGTGTCTAAATTGAAGGCTGTGTACTAAAAGAAAAAGCGTTAAGAGAAGGGTTTTCACATCCTTCTGTGAATGGGATAATGCATTGGACTGCATGATCATGGTTCAGATAATGAGGCTAAAGCATGATCATGGTTCAGATATAGTTTTCTTGGCTTCTTAGGTGAATCCAGAGTTACTGTCAAGGATGGAAACAGTGCTAAAAATTCAACTTTCTCGCTCTGTCCGGGCAGTGAAACTAGTATTCAGCTGTAAACAATAGGCATAGATACAATTTTTACAAACACAAGCAAATGCATGGGCAGAGGTTCACAATTGAGTATCTTCAATTTCTGCTGTTGCAACTGGCAAGTCCTACGATCAAATGCAATGAATTCAAATACTTTGTTGGCAATCATGAAAGGTCAATATGGTTTGAATAATGTGTAAGCAGAGAAGTCGCAGGATCACCTAAATCTAGTTCAGTCGCTTGAGATTATGATATAGATCGCCAGTTGGTAGGACCCTCGAGAAATTAAAGGCGGGAAAGCAACAAAATCACCGATTAGAATCCACCAAGATGAAAAAAGTATCTACAAACAAATGATCCCACCGCTTCACTTTATTCCTTATGCAAATACACAAGGATTCAATGTTTGCAGCTGCTCTTCATTCAATTTTCACTGATTGGGTCATTTTCTTTTGAAAGTAATCACCTTTTCAACTTAAGTTGGAACCAAAGTCCTGATCTTTTGTCAAAAAGTACAGACAAAAACTTGAAAATTCAGCAAAGTGGCCATCTCTCAAGATCTACACACAGCCAACAAAGCAACTACGTATTCACATTACACAAATTACTTGCAATTGCAAAAGCAAATACAAACAATATTAAACGACATACCAAAATCAAGGAACTCTTCTTTATCCTGATTGGTTTACTTTAGTTTCACCAAAGAGTTCCTAAATATTACCAAAACCATATCAAAACACACTTTTTCGAGTATATCTTGAAGTGGGGTGGTTCTACAAACTGGACCAAGAATCTCTCAGCTTTTCCAACAGAGGCAAAAAGACAGTCACACCCCAATCAACGCTGCTGCATACTCTCTAAAGAATTCGCATTAAACTAACAAAAAGCATGAACTAAACAGAGATGCTGTTACAAGTAGAGTATGATCAGAGATAGTGCTCCAAAAGCCACAACAATTAACGATTGTGAGGCTGTTATTCTTGATGAATCTCCCATAGCCAAACCAGCCAGGTATGATCCATCTGCCAGCATTGTCTGTCCTTCACCAGACCCTGACCCCGACCCGGCCATGGTCCCCGACCCTGACCCTGAATCAGAATATGTGAACCCATAACCGGGTTGTGCCTCTACCCCTGAACCTTGGGATGTTGATGACGATGTTCCCGCTGGTGGTGTTGTATAGCTTAAAGATTTCCCACTGCACAACAAAATTTATATATTACTGTTCAGATTCTTTGGTATTTGTTCGAAACCATTAAGTAATCAGCATTCCATGAAAGAACCCAACACCCTCAATAACTTCACACAACCGCAGAAAACTAAAGAATTAGAAATCATGTTCATAAAAATACAAAAAGAAAAGTTAATCCTTGGCATCGCAGTTTGTAATAAGAAAGAATACATTATTTAATTAAAATAAGCGAACTTTAACTGGGGGACAGAGAATAAATCAGATAATGAACGAGTTTCTTTTACCTTGGAGAGGAGGGGCAAAACGTCACCGTATAGTCAGCTCCGGAGCAAGTGAAAGTACTAGTGGCGTCATCGAAGGCGTAGCTATACGAGCGGGGACAAGCGGCCTTGAACATTTCGGAGTAAACAGATGGCCTGCACGCACTGGGTGTGTTATACGCGCCGCTACAGCAGTACTCAGGGGACCCAAAAGCCTCGCACGCGCTCTTACACGCATCTCCTTCACCGAATCGCAACTCTTGCGGGCACTGCTTGTTCAGATCCGTGGAGCACCCGGTAGACGCGCAGAGACCCGACCCGCCAGAACCTTCGACGATCATGGGTAGGTTGTACCCGTCAACGAGGCTGACATCATAGAAGTCCTGCCCGCCGGTTCCAAGAGTGAACTCCGCAAGCGTGGCGGGTGGAGCTGCTCCGAGTCCGTTGCACTCGACTTGACCTGAGCCACAGTCTCCCGTTTGGCAGGAACCAGATCCCGATCCGTCAAAGTTACAACCTGTTCGGGCCCAGAAACGACCAGACCAGCCGGTTGGGGCTTGGAAGGAACGGGAAGAGTCCTTGGGAAGCTCGAAACCGGTGCTGTCGAGACTAGGAGTGCCTGCATTTGCAAGAATACCTGGCCATACAGTGTATTCGCACTTGTTGACAAATGAAAATGTGGCACCTTGCACACCTACAAAATGAAACAAAGCAACAGTACTATTAGGTCTGAATAAGTGCAGCTGGACTGAAAGTTTATGATTTTGCGAGAAACCCAGCTGAAAAGATGAAGAACCCGCAGAGGGAAAACAACAAAAATGGTGTCTTTATCAGTGAAAGGGTAGGAAATGTGTAACCCACTTGAGAAAATGGATGTTAACTTGAAGAAGCAGCGAAGAATAGTGTATTTTATCGAAGATGCAGTGTCAGTGGACATCGTTTAGTATGAGCTCCAGCAATTTGACAAATGATGAAGAAACACGAATGAAACAAAGCAAAAAAAGTGAGTGAGTTTGTATGAACATATACCTCTAGAAGATATGAGAAGAAAAACAAAGCTGAGAACGAGAGAGGATGAGAGATCCATATGGCAGCGCTTCTCTATCTACTCTTTTTCCCTATTCTTCGGCTGTGACAGTGGAAATGGAGACAATGCGGGAGTTTTACGCCCAGTGGTGAGGAGGCAGCTACTAGTGAGAGAGGAGTGAGGAGTGAGCAGTGACACAAAACAGGGGATTCCAGAACAAGGTCATAAACCGACAAAAAAAAGTGTCGATTGAAGGAACGAATGGAGGGACATAAAATACTGAACCCTGGACTGGACCCGAATATCTAGAGCCATCCGATCATATCTTTCCTGTTATTGTACCATAGTCACCACCCTTGTTTGTTTTTTTATATATATAATTAGCACTTTGTTTATGTTAATTGTTAATGTTACTCGACTCTTTTTTTCTGTTTTTTCCCCCTTTTCAGGTCCCAATGATATGGGTATGGCTAGGGGGATCCGGGGAGTGCCTGGACAGTAGGGAAATCACTCATTTACACTGGGGGTGTTCGCGGTCAGCTGCCAGTTTCGATCGATTTTTTTACATTTTTTTATCAAACTGTTTAGGTGATTTTCAATCAAAATGTCAGTTTTTTATTTTTAATTTAGTTTTTATCGGTTTTAATGGAAAAAAATGTAAATTTTTTTATTACAAAAAACGACCATTCGATTCGGCTTTTTTTATTTTGGCTTTTTTTTAAGAACCCTACTTTAGACTATCAGACCTGGAAAGAAAAATCTGACAATCCAAATTCACTTGCTGAATTTTATTAGTTATGATAATTGAAATGGTGTATTTTTAGGGGAATGAATTATAATGTATGAAAATGTATATTTTTGTTGATGTTGTTGTATTGAATGATATGTTGTGATGATGTGAATAAATTTGTGACTTGATTTTTGTAAAATATATAAAATTCAATATTGCTTTTGGTGTAATTTTATTGAAAAATGTATAAATATTTATATTTTGCTGATGTAATTATATTGAGATACTGTTTTGTTGATTTGAATATGAATATATGGCTTGACTTTTCGTATTATAGAGATGACATCCAATTGAGGGAATGAGAAAAATCTCTATTGTAATTGTGCATTTTTTTTCGTTCTAAAACTAATATTTTGAAACAAATTATTTCTCACTTTAACATTTGTTTCATGATATTTGTGAAACTGGCACTCCACGCTATAACTTTTCAGCTTTGGTTATGAAATACCACCTTCAAACCTACCTTTTACCCCCCCCATATTGTATCACACTGCTTGTTACTCTCTCGCCTCTTCCTATACTCCATTGCCCAATTATGTGTGATTTTCTCTCCCTTAACTCAAGAACTCTGGTTTATGTATGTGACGACCCGGCCCAGCTCGACAGTCCATCTGGCCCGGTCGGCACCGCGGCCTCACATTCAGGCTCCATGGGCCCCACCCCCAACCCCTATGACGCTCGCAAGCCACCCGGGTTGTTGCTGGTAGGAGTAGAACTCCTGACACCTCAGCCTTTAATATAGGGCACATGGCACCATATGCTACCAACTAAGCCATGACTTTCTTACTTTCACTCATCAAATGTCTCTTTGTTGTTTTAGCATAATAAACAATCTTAAGCTCAATGTTTTCGGGAAAACGATTCATAAAAAAAAGATAAAAAATCCTTCAACAGGAAAAGAGACTTGAAAGGGTCAACGAACTTGAGAGAATGATCTAGAATTTGAAAAAGCGACCAGAAAAGAGAGAAGATCAAACGGTGAGGAGAGAGAGTAACAAGCAGTGAAATATGATGAGGAGTACAATATAGGTTTGGAGGAAAAGAGAGAAGATCAAACGGTGAGGAGAGAGAGTAACAAGCATTGAAATATGATGAGGAGTACAATATAGGTTTGGAGGTGGCATTTCATAAACCAAAAAGTTATGGCATGGAGTACTAATTTGAGAAATATTACGAAATCGCATGATAAAGTGGAAAATAATTTGTTTCGATATATTAATTTTAGTAAAAAAACTCTGCAATTGCTCTCCACAAGTTAATAACGTGACATACACTATAATCCAGCCAAAGAAAGAAGACAGACACGAATCAATAGCAGTATGTGACGAGTGATAAATTTTTGGGGCTATAAAAAACTTGTAACTGGTGGGGATCATTAATGAACTGAAAAGCCTGAAATGGTTTATTACAAAAGAGTCAAGAGACACGAGTACATTAAATATTTTGTGTAATTTAATTCTTGGTCTTGTAAAATTTTGATCTCCTGAAACTACTACAGCTTTTACAGTATATGTTGCTGTGCACGCGACGATACAGCACCGTTGGATTCATACAGAGAAGTCAAAAAAGAACCGAATCTTTTTCAGTCGTAGGACCTACCAAAGTCCTTTTAGATGTCCCGTCATATCCACACTGGCAATCCTGGTCCACGTGCTCTATCATGCTGACAGGAAAGCTATTGCCTGATGTGAAGGCCAAGCCCTTCATTGGTTATTCGGAATCCTCGTCACCGTAAGGTTAACGAGGCCAAGGGTGTCCGTTCCTCCGGTTATTGCAAGGCAAAAGCATTGGATGCCCAGACACACCCTTTCTTCTCTCCTTTTTATGCATTTTTTTTTACTTTATTTATCAAAAGAATAAAATTTCGACCTAGAATATTTGAAAACGTAGCAGATAATATAATTAGATAATTAATGTAACTCTAGTAAATTTTTGTCTAAAAGCCAAAATTTCTTTAAGCAAATGTTCAATACAAGAGAGGGAATTAGGTGCTACAATTCTTTTAGCTATGATTGACTATAATAAATGACAGTTTTTTTTCCCTATGACATTTTAGAGTTTCAAAATTAGTATTTAAGATTTAAAATTTAGGACATCACATGGGTCATAGGCTAGTTTGTGAATCTCTTATGATGTCAAACCGTACGGACTCAAATTCTCTCTCTCTTCGCGAGAGTTTGCTCTCTTTTAGAGAATTTCTAGGGTTTGTTCGTTGTCGCTCCCCTCTGCTCCTCCTTCCTTGGTTCTTTTCCAATACGGAAGAGGTAGTCAACTCAATGGCAAATTTTTCTCTCACTGCAGAAGAAGGTGAACTAGTGGTTCTACAGGAAGAAGAAATTCGTGACAATCTCAGAGATTATTCAAACAGTGCTGTCGGCAAGATCCTCTCAATCAAAGTCCTTAATAAAACTGCCGTTCGTACAGTCTTTCGACGAGCCTGGGGTTTTGGTGAAGAGCTGCGTATTCTGGACTTAGGGCCGAATCTGTTCCAGTTCATTTTTCCTGATGGCTTTGCTCTTACTCGGGTGCTTGATGAAGCTCTGTGGTACATGGACAATCATCTCCTGGTTTTGAAAAAATGGGAATTAGGCATGAGAGTTGACAATGCTCAGTTTGATTCTTGCCCTTTTTGGGTGCAGGCCCATGGCCTCCCGATAGTATGTCACTCCCCCAAAGTGGCTCAAACTTTGGGTTCAGCATGTGGCGGTTTCATTTCTACTGACGACCGAACTAATGGTGGCCGATCTTCGAATGCTTTTCTTCGCTTCAGAGCATTGATATCTTTATCAAAACCCATCCGAAGATGCTGTTTTGTTCTTACACCAGATGGCTCCAAAGTTTGGGTATCTTTTCGATACGAAAGACTAATTGAATTTTGTTTTTACTGTGGTCTCCTTGGCCATGAGGAGAAACGTTGCAGTTTGCTCTTCGATGTAAAGACGACTGGCAAGGATATCTCTTTCCAATATGGCAATTGGCTCAGTGCTATTCCAATGGGGGGAAGACAGAGGGAAAAGAGCTCTAATTCAGGGTCAAGAGACAACTCCACTAGCTCTTCCCATGGAGAATCCACTAGAGCACACATTCCTACCAATCCGCAGTTGGTTAAACCAGTGGGTGAGATAGAGGGCTCTATAAACTCCGCAAGATCTTCTGCCCCTGCCAATCCAATGTTAGTTCAAAATATGGGTATAACAGAGGACCCACCTAGAGCTGTTGTCGACATACCTACTGCTCTGAAGAAGACTGCATTACCGGAGTTAGCAAAGGGTTCTATAAGCTTGGTTTTGGGAGAATCTTCTATTAATGGGACCACGGTAGAGAGGGTACTTAGTTTTTCAGCTGGTGATTCAGCTGGTGATTCTTCTGCAAGCATGACACCTAGTATGAAGAAAACTATCAAAAGCAAGGCCATGATTCCTACGAAAAAGAAAGGTACTCGTCTGATCAAACAAGCTCGGATTGCAGTAGGAAGTCACATGGAGATTGATTGTCTCAAGCAAACAGTGGGTACTAAAAGAAACTCTAAGCACTTAACAGATATGACTTGGACTACAGAGGCGGGCGTTTCAAACCCCAAAAAACAAAAGCAAAATGGCGCTGCCACACCTCAACCACAACTACTATCGGCTGTGACTGACGATGATCAGTCACGCCGGCAGCAATGAAAGCCATATTATGGAACTGTCGGGGGGCGGGGAACCCTCGAACAGTTCATGCGTTGCGCCGAATGGTTCAACAACATTCCCCGGACTTTCTCTTCCTCTCTGAAACTCGCCTCTCTTCTTCTGCTGCTTCTCTTCTGCGTTGTCAACTTCAGTTTAATTATTGTCTGCCTGTGATGCGTTCTGGCTTGGGTGGGGGTCTTCTTATTATGTGGAAGTCTAGTTGCTCATTGACTGTGACTTCCTTCTCTAAGTCCCATATTGATACTGTTATTGGCCTTCCCAACAGTCGTTCCTGGAGATTCACTGGTGTTTATGGACCTCCCACAACAGGTGCTAGACCAGCTTTTTGGTCTCTGATGCGGCACCTTGCTTCTGCCTCTTCCCTTCCATGGGTCTGTGGAGGAGACTTTAATGAGATTCTGTCTAATGCTGAAATTTCTGGAGGAATGTTAGAGAGGAATTGCGCGCCTCCATCAGGAACTTTCTTCATATGTCAGATGCTAGGGATGATTCGAAATATTTGGGTTTGCCCACTTTAATCACTCGAAGTAGAAGAGAATTTCTTAGCTTTGTAAAAGATCGAATCTGGAGCAAATTGCAAGGTTGGAAAAAGAAACTCCTTTCGCAGGCTGGTAGGGCAGTTCTCATCAAGGCAGTCATTCAAGCTATTCCCACCTATGCCATGAGTATTTTCAGATTCCCAAAAACTCTATATGATGAAATCAACACTCTTTCTAGGAAATTCTTTTGGGGTGGTAATGCTACTCAACGCAAGATGCACTGGATCAATTGGGGAAAATTGTGCAGTCCTATTAATCATGGGGGTTTGGGTTTTCGAGATATGGCTCACTTCAACTCTGCTCTATTAGCTAAGCAGGGATGGCGTCTGCTCAGCAATGAAACATCTTTTTGCAGCCGAATTATGAAGGCCAAGTACTACCCGAATGGCTCTTTCTTAACGGCTCAGCGCGGATCCAACCCATCATTTGCATGGTCTAGTCTGTTATATGGTAGAGATCTTTTATCCAAAGGAGTCAGATGGAGAGTTGGGAATGGAGTCACAATAAATGCTTGGCATGACCCCTGGATTCCCGAAATTCAATCGGGATTCCCCACTGCTATTACTCCAGTTAGAGTGGATAATCTTAAAGTTTCAGATATCATATCTCCTTCATTAACTTGGAATCAGTCTATGCTATCATCACTCTTTGATCCTCCTTCAGTGGCAGCCATTCTTCGGATTCCTCTCTCAACTACGAACAATGCAGACAGTCTCATGTGGCAGTTTACAAGGGATGGTTATTTCACTGTCAAATCTGCCTACAGAATTGCATCTAGTTTTTCTCCTATTGAAGACCAATTGCAAGCTCCTTTGCCTTTAAACATCTCCTGGTCCAAGCTTAACACATTATCTCTCCCACCAAGAATCCTTAATTTTGTATGGAGGCTGGGGAATAATGCTCTTCCTACTAAGGACAATCTAATTGCACGTGGTGTTGAACTTAATGCCATCTGTCCATGTTGACAATTTGCAAATGAATCTTATTATCATCTATTCTGGAAGTGCAATTGGACTCAATCTATCTGGACATCTAAGATGGCTCAGTTTGTTGATATTACTGGGGCTTCTCTCCCTGAGCACAATTGGGTGGCTCATATTGTTCGTTCTTTTTCCAAAGAGCTCCTGGAAGAGTGCTTCAAATTGTTTTATTTTATCTGGCTTGGTCGAAACAAACTGGTTCATGAGGACCTGCTCCCTCCCATCACTGATATTATCATTAAAGCCACTTCTTTTGCCTTCCATCCCCCTAGAATCTCCCAAAGGCGTTTGGCTGCTTCAAACATTGTCTCCTCCTGGACTCGTCCTCCTCCTGGACGTCTAAAGATAAATGTTGATGCAGCTTGGGTTCAATCTAGTAGTTTTGCTGGAGTAGGGGCAGTGATTCGGGACTCGGAAGGCCGGATTCTGGCTTCCTCATATAAAAGCATATCTTCGGCGGGTGGTTGTCTATACGCTGAGGCTGTTGCTTTCTTATTCGGTATTGAGCTCGCGAGGTCCCTGGATTATCGTAATTTCATTCTTGAAGGGGACTCCCTCATCATAGTCTCTGACATGCAAGCTCAGCGACCCATATTGGCTCCTTATGGCATTTGTTTGACAACGGCTCTCTCCTACAAGCGTGATCTACAATACGAAGTAGTTCATATTCCAAGATCGAACAATCAATTAGCGGATTCATTAGCTCATATTGGAATGATTTCTAGAGATCATCTCATTTTATTAGGACGTGTTCCTTCTCATTGCAATGTAATGATTGACTCTCCTGCCTTTTAATGAAAGTCTTTTATTCTCAAAAAAAAAAAAAAACCGTACGGACTCAGAAGGTCATAAATTATATTCCCATTGAGAGATATACTTTTGTGATCATGTGTCGAGCTTTGACTCAATTTATCCCTTTGTTCGGTGGAAAATTATGTAGGTGATGGTCTGAGAGCCTAAGTTTAGGTTAGATGTATGTCGAATGTCCAAATGGTAACCTCGTATGACGTAATTATCGATTACTAAAAAAAATAAGGATAAGGATTTATGATTCGCCCACCACCCCCCTCAAAATCTAATATATTCTAACATTATAAGCCCTCAAAATACTCAATAACATATTTAAATCATGATTTAACGTGATTTTGAGGAGGAATTGCTAAATTCTAACTAAAAAATATGTAGCCCCCCTCCCGAAGATGGGCAATAACAAGGACCAACTCTTTTGAATGTGTTGGGCTAATGATGCTTAGAAATTAGTTGGCATATGTAAGTGTCTCTTGTCTAAAAGTTTTAACATCATTGGGAGGTCCACAGCCACACGATTGACGATTGTGGTGAGACCGTTCAACCCAATCAATTTTTGACTGAAAAGGTTTTGCAATTCCACTGCTCAATTAAGAGGAATATAAGTGAGTCTTTTTTATATTCTTTAGCAAAAGTAATGTGACAAAGTGACTTTTCATGGATTATTGCAAGGTAAAGAAATTTAGCTCATGATTTTTTTTCAAGCAACTTTCCATGCTTGAGGGTTGAAGAGGTTGGGAAATTTGAAATTCGAGGGAGAAAAACAATCATGATTAAAGAGATTCTATTTTAAAATTTGGACCCCCTTAATTATGTTTCGAAAACGGATAAAAAATCCTTCAATTTCAGAAAATTAGGGCAACTACAATGGTGTAGTTTCTAATGGCCCAATAATTTTACTTTTGGGTCCCACCTTTATCTCACAAAAACACAACTTTCAATACAATCAAATCAGCATAACACATATTTCAATACTGTCACATCAGCAAAACACATCTCCCAATACAAAACCATTATACAACCCAACTATTTTCTTATCCTTCATACTATCCCCATCAAATTCACACCAAAATCAAGACTGGGTCCCACTTTTATTATAAAAAGTCAAGCCACATCATCATCCACATCACCAAAATACATATTTCAATACAACCACATCAACAAAACACATTTTTCAATACAGCCACATCAACAAAACACATTAACTTTGTTGGCCCATTAACTTTACACATTAAGTTTGTTGGCCCATTAACTTAGCATAAATAATCCTTCAATATGATCGGCCAACAATATTGATATCCAACTCG
Source organism: Euonymus europaeus (assembly GCA_963580455.1). Lineage (NCBI taxonomy): Eukaryota > Viridiplantae > Streptophyta > Magnoliopsida > Celastrales > Celastraceae > Euonymus > Euonymus europaeus. Next base: position 19,635,368 of record OY756970.1, on the reverse strand, counting down.
GTTGATGAACATCAATAATTTAACCATCTCTGATTATAATATGTCGCAACTAATACAGCTTTCTTCCATTACCTAAACTGTTTTTTTCCCCTGCCATCCAAGTTAAACTAGAGGTGTAAAACAGGCCGCACTAAGCCCGGCCAAGCACCTATTAACAAGCTGGGTTGGAGTTTTCCGCCTACATGGACTGGCCCAGCCTGGCTCGTGACAGACGAAGGTCTGAGTCAGCCTGCATAATTCGAAGTATATCTGCTATCCAACCAAAAAAATCTAACGCCCGGGTTACAGTCTAGTTGATGTATATAACTATGATGAATTGCAACCATACTGGGATAAGAGCAAAAATGCTATTGGATCAATTCAACAAAACCAAACCAAACCAATAGTCAGTCATACATCACAATTCCTGTCTGCTATTATCAAATGCATTGTTTTTAGTATTCAGAATTGCCAGTAACAACAGCTTGGGCAGTAACATCATAGCAACAGTTATTAACGTACAGAAACTTGATGACCTATGTCTAGTACTCGAATGGAGTGATAAAAGTATAATCCAAAAGACAGGAAAGGTATATACATTCTCACCAGATTTGATCAATCTCCATTGTAATCCTCCCTGATGCATACATTGTGACAGCAGAGAGAGAGCCAGGGGAGGCCGAGAACTTGTTCAGTGTCGAGAAACAAATAAAATCCGATTCTTCAGATGCAATTTGTTCTACTATCTGCCTGGAATAGTCCTCGCCAATGTTAGTCACATCACAAGGAAAATAAAAGTCGCCAAAACAGCAAAAGAGCCACTACACTAGAGGCTGCACCAGCAATAAATTGCGCTTGGACCGGACCTGAAGATGAAGCAGCGTTGGCATGGTGGCTTGCAATGTACATCGTCGTCTTATTCACTAGAGGAAGTTGAGCCCCATCTTGTCGTGGTCCCAACAATTTTAGGCTGCAATTGGACTCACAATACATATACATGTTAATGACATACTCAGAGCTATCAAGTAATTTACTCTTTACTCACGCAAGAAAGCTACAATTTAGCTGCCTAAGCCAACAAGGTTCACAGTTTCACTCCCACATATTTAATATATGTAGAATACCATGGGATGGCACCCAAATAAAAGAAAAAAGCCTCGGCAGTGATTAAATCTAATGTACAGAGTAACACTGTCTTCCACAAAGACCTCTCCCATAGACTGATAGACCATAAGGTAAGAGTTTCAGATTATTTATGTTTGATACTCTAATTGGGGTTTTGGCCTCTAGAAAAATTCATTTGCTTCTTTTCTCCATCCAAATCTGCCATCAAGTGATGACGAGTATTAAATCTTCCAAAGAAGTGACCCTGATTATTCTAAACAAAATGTTTCCAAAAATCTTTGCTCATCTATGGCGTAAAAAGCTAAGTGAGTGTCTTCTCTGCCCACTTGCATAAGGAGATCTATCAATAATGTAAGCTGTCTTGTCAAATATTTCCCCAGTTGAATCCTTTAAAGATGTAGTATGAGACTCAATACAAATGCTTGGTATATAAAAAATAAAAGAGAAAAATTCAACACATTTTATAAGTCAGGCTGGAGGACCACAGGGGCAACAAAAGGTTTTTGGCTTGATAAAAGACAGAAAACTGCAAATTTATTCAAATTCACACGGTGCCTTAAGAATAAGTGAATAACCTTCAAGAGAATATGACTTGCCGTCCCTTCTCACAGCTACCTACAACAGATTACACAGAACTAGACTATTATCATTTCACTAAAAAACTCCAGACACTCTTGCCTGTGCATCCCAAGCTAACCCCACATTGACTCAAGGTAAATTAACAACAGTTCCGCAATTTTATATATATATATATATATATATAAATCAACTCCCTCGTAATACCATCGTTCTTTTTTTTAGCAGATTCACCATGAAAACCAATAATCAATCCCAAAACGTGAAGAGATCCTTTGCACCATTCCATAACTCTGTACCAGAAGAAACTCAATGGCCTCCATAGGAATCCAAAGAGTAATCCGGTATAAGATTCAGTCATCCACATGCCTATAAAACATACAGACAATTCAATTCACAAAGTTCCTTGATTTGACTTATTAACACAAATTGGGTTAAATTATATGGAAATAACACCCTTCTGTCACCTCCTTTACCTTTAGGATGTGTTAGGATTACTGAATTAACCGCAAGCGACTTTACTTCAGTTCTCATTTAACTAAATAGCAATTATTACTACCAACAAAAACGCCAGAAATAGTTAGTCAAAGTTCCCGAATTCTTTTACAGCTCAATTATTCCTTATCTGCTTTCCAAACGAATTTTCCTGGAATGTGACGGCACGGCATGAAGACAGGCCATGTTCAGTGGCCCATATGATCAAACTACCCACAATCATCCCATAATAATTAAGACTATTAGAACATAAGATACCACAAAGCTAAGATTTCACCTGGTATACGGTGGAGGGCAGAATATGATGACGTAGTTGGCGGAAGCGCAGGTGTACGTGCTAGTCTTGTCATCATAGGCGTAGCTATACGCGCGTGGGCAAGCGTACTTGAAGAACAAGGAATAAGGAGAAGGTGGACACGTGTCAGGAGTTGAGTAAGCGCCGCTACAGCAATAGCTCGGATCCCCAAATGCCTCACACGCGCTTCTACAAGCCACACTCGCACTCCCATTATCACGCGCCACCCTTAATTCAGCTGGGCAGGCACCGTTAAGGTCAACGAGACATCCTGTAGCGCCGCAAAGACCTTTCTTAATCTTCTTGGGGACCACAAGCATCGGGAGGTTATATCCATCCACTAAAGAAACGTCGTAGAAATCGAGTCCTCCGGCACCGTTGAGAGTGAACTCAGCCAGCGTGGCAGGAGGCTTGGCTCCGCTCCCGCCGCATTCTAGATTTCCGGACCCACAATCAGCAGTCGCGCAGACGAATTTACCAGAGGAGTCTTGAGAACAATGGGTCCGTGCCCATATCCGGCCCGACCATGCCCTGGGTATGGGTATGGTCTTGGACTTGCCGGGTTTGAGAGCAAAACCGGTAGTGGAGAGCTGCGCAGTGTTGGCGCCGGAAAGTAGCCCCGGCCATATTGTGTTACGGCACTTGTTGACGATCTTGAAGGTCGCCGACTGTACTTCTGTGTGTTTCAAAATTACAACAAAGCAGAGAACAATCAGTAAAGGAATGGTGAATAGTAGGAGAAGCAGGGGCAGGTAAGTGATTTTACCTGAGAAGTGAGAGGTGGAGAGGAGAATCAAAACGGTGACGCAGAGCAGTCGACGATCCATAGTGGAGAAGAACAACGAAGATTCATGAATTCAAGAATGTTTTATTCTTATTGACTGTGGTGATAAAACTTTACTTTTCTTTTGCGCCGTGTTTGGCTAACTTTTCCTGTTACTTGTCGTTTGTTCTTTCCGTTCGGGTTTTCCTGGTTTTGGTGGTTGACTACTGGGTAAACGTTTTAAGATATAGGCAGGGACAGGGAGAAGACGGAAAGAGAGATGCCCTGCCATTAGACGTTCCACTTTTACCTCACTGAGGTCAAGCAAACATCTTTGAACATAGTAAATCAAGACGTGATACTGAATCTGAATCGGTAATATGAATACCAAACATAATTATGGCTCAATGGTCCACACTATCTAATAAACGAAACCTAATACAGAGTTTCGAAATTAATGTGCTGCGGGCATTAGAAGCGAAGGATGACCTAACAAGCTGAAAACGACCCGGGATTTACCGGATAACTCTATGAAAAAACATACCAACAATATGCGAGTGAGTTATGAGCCTTGGTCTATGTTTGGGGAATTATTGTAGCCTACGTTTTCCTGTCACAATTTAAAAAAAAATTCTAAAATGAAAATTCTCCATATATTTCATCTGCCAAATCAGTAACCACTTTCTCTCTTCCTTCCCTCTCTCTTCCAAGCTTCTTTGTTTTCTCCTCCGTGTTTGCTATGAACCACGAGCTCCATACCCCTTCAATGGCTCGAAGTCTCTCTTCTAGGTTCTCCAAGTTATGCCTTTCCTCCGAGTTCTGTACAAACCGGGGTTGATTCTTTTTCAGCTCGCCTTATATTTTTTGGTCATCGAGCTATGGGACTGTGATAGATCGGCATCACAACCCCTAGTCTTGGTGAAAGGCCAAACTTGCTCACGCTATCGAAAGATTAAAGATGGATTCAAAGGCGGCCAGGGATTCACTGGATCTGGTGTTTCACATGTCGAATACTCTAGATACGAGCCTTGACCATACACTCTCTCGGTCCTCATTGCAAGCTCAAGGGAAAAAGTAAGGTTCCCAGCCAACCCAAAACCAACCTTGATTGGTTTGGCTATATGCTATATTTTCTAGTTTTTTGGTACATGGGTGTTGCTGGATTAATTGAAATAAAACAAATAATTGAATTGCGTTTAGTTATGAACTGTTTTTCAATGGAATTTTCTAGAATCAAGATGTGACGGAGAAAACGTGGGCTCAAATAGCCCTACCCAGGCAAGTGTGGAGGAAGTGTTGAGGGTAAATGAATTTTCTAGCTCAATTGATGATAGTGAACGGTGACACTTAACAAACCCCGAAGATTGTTGAGTCATGAGTCAACCCAGATAAATAAAGATAGATAGGCTCTTCAGGGCATGCCCAAAGACCCAAACCAACAACTTCCTTTTATGGCCCATTAACTTGAGAACCAGTGGGCTTTGTCTCTTTAACCCGATTCCTCAACTAGCTTTACTTCTTAACATTCTATGAAATGCAATAAGTAATGAAAACTTAATAAGATAAGTAAATAACCACTAAAAATAGATAATAAATTAAGAATGTTCCCGACCTTGTAGTACTTGAGTCTTCTCATTGATTGCATTTCTTTGCAAAACTTTGAAGTTAAGCTCATCTCAAATGAGAATTAGCGAGTAATCCAGTGGCAAGCATCCCATCCAAATATAATAGTATTTGTGTTCCATTCTCATATTGTGCGTTAGTGGGTGTGTGTGAGTTTATTAATAAAATTAGAAGAAAAAAAAAACTCAATCTCAAATAAGGCAAACCCTCTCATGGAATCAAGATAATCGACGAGAGGCTCTACAAATAGTCAGTTCATATGTCAAAGAAGTCCTGATAGGACACATTTGTTTTCTTTCTTATGCTATGGACCCAAAATTATAGCTTTAGTGATGTAACACAAGGACACAAAAGTAGCCAAGCTAGCCAGCATGGATTATGTTTGTCTTAAAACATGGCCTCCAATTTGGAGGCTATACTGATCAAAATTGGGTCTCGCCCATTTCTTTAATAGGTTCATACCCAGTCAACATTTGACTGGTCAAAGGTCTAATCAACTTTGACCAGGTCCAAATCAAAATTGGGTCTAGCCCATTTCTCTAATAGGTTTATAGCCAGTCAGCATTTGACTGGTCAAAGGTCCAGTCACCTTTGACTAGGTCTAAACTTAGAGTCTTGATTTTGGCCTAATGGATTAGGGCTCACCAAAAAAGCCCATAAACAAGGGCTAGAGTTTATGTTGGCTTCAGCTCGCCTATGTGTGTTGCATTGCTGGTTGCCAATACTCAATGCACTTTAGCGGCTGCTAGAGAGGTACTTGCACTCTCCTATCATGCTCACAACACACCGTATAAGTTGTATTTTTCTTCATACATATGTGATGTATACGCACAGAGTATACACTACATGAACAGTATATATTGTTTAATCATTAATGTTGTTGAAAATAAAATCTGATGGTAATGGACGGCTGTGATTGATTGCAGAATGCGGTGGAGCAACCTCCTAGGTTTGTAGGGAGATGGGTGGGGTCGTACACGATCAATATATTTGTTGTGGTGTGGGTCCTACTTGTTGGGTTTGGATTTGGTTGGTGGGTGGGTGGGCCAGCATGACAAACTTCATACGCCAGATTGATACATTTGGGCTCTTCACGAAGTGTTACCAATGCCCTCCTCAATCAACTCCAACAATGCTACCGCCACCACCCAATTTCACTCTCCAGTCAATGCCACTGCGGCGGCTCCTCCGCTTCACCACCAAAACCACAACTCACAGCCCTTGATATGACAAAATGGGTGTGGGGGCTTGGCAGTGAGTGATTCACTGCTGAGCCAGAAATGGTCCCAGTTGGCCACAATTTTTTTTTTTCACAGATTGCCAAAAAGGAAGGAGATGGAATGTATAAAACTATAAATCTTGAAATGAAGGCCACTTCCGACTCCGCAATGCTCCTCAATCCTTAGGAACCCCACCAGCTACTCCACCCTAAAAATGGCACATGAATGGAGAGAGATTCTTGAAATCTACACATTCAATATAAACGTGTCCCTCCTCATATGACCACTGAAAATTTCTATGAGAATGAAAAATATGATCTGTTTCCTTCATTATTTTGTACTTTCATGAAAGCAATTCAAGCAGTCCAAGTTGGGAGAGAGTATAATTAGACTGGAAAAATCTGCCTTGTCGTGTGAATTGTATATTTTCACTGCTTCAGAAATTCTCATCCAAATTGAATCTACTAGAGATGAGAGACCAAGACTAATAACCATTCATTCACCTAGCTATAAAGTAAAAGAAAATCTGCTCAGTTCCCCAATGCCCCTCAACCGTATAAATCTTGAAAACGATTGTCATGAACCAAAAGCTATCACATACAAGCAGCTTGAACAAAGGAACAAATTTGGTGAAAATGTAAATTTGATGAGATTGATCAGTGCATAAGTAATGCTACACAGACTTCGGGAGATAAAAGCTGCACAGCACAGATCGAACTCACTTTTATAGTTTTATGAGAAACCACGAGCCTCTTTTAAAATTTTAACAAAGAGCATGCGAGGGAGCCCCACACATGAAGAATAATGCATCTCATCTTTTTACCTTTTCAGTTGTCTCGTTAACCCTTCATCCGATTGGCAGACAACGATTGGCCCGTATAGAAAAACTTCATAAAAATGCGAAGCCCAACTCGCCGGCCCATGGGCCACATAAATCACCAGGTGTTCAATTACCAACAATCATTGGCCATGCCAAGAGTTGGTCCTCTTCAAAGTAATAGTCAAACAGGGAAGTGGGAATGCTTTTACATGGAGTAACTTTCTTCGAAAGTATCATTCATATACCAACTGGGTCCCTGAATCAAGACCCTGATCAGTCTTTCTGCCGAGAATCAAGTCAAATAATTACTAGTGTAAGGGAATCCGATATTTACTCTAGAATCAACCTATACAATATTCACACTCCTGAATCAAGGCAAAATCTACCTTCCTCAGTCAAATTTTTATGACGAACAGAGGAAAGTAGAAAATAGAACATTGAGAATGTAATTGTTTCATAAGAAACCGGGGGAGCACAAAAGCATACAAGTATTCTATGCAAGTGAGAGGCCCTGCAGCCATAAATTTTCAGCGACCCAGAATAGCATAAAATCAACAATTACTGGCAAATCAATTGAATAACAGAGAAATTAAACAATCTAAAGATTATATAACGCTCTGAGGAATGGATCAAACAAGCATGTATATATTTCTGTGTATAAACACTTGATTACAGAGTGAGCTCACAAAAAAGCATTTTTCCCATCACAGACTCATCTCTTACTGAAACAAAAGTCATGCCATAACCCTTCAAAGTTCAAACGATACCGATTTAAAAGCCTAAGAAACCAAATCAAAAATAAAGCATCGAGCAAATAAAGCAGAAACCCCAAGACTGGAAAGGAAAGGAAGCCAAATGTGTAGATACACACTCAACTAACCAACCTCCTCCTCTCAACGAGCACTATTTGGGCACTCCCTAGCAAAGTGACCAGAATCCCCACAGTTGTAGCAGCTGCCGCCGCCGCCGCCGCCACCGCCACGGCCTCCTCCTCCTCCATAACGATCTCCACCGCCGCCTCCTCCATAACGGCCTCCGCCGCCGCCGCCGCCCTGAGGGCATTCCCTAGACATATGGCCCGACTCTCCACAAGTATAACAGCCACCTCCGCCACCTCCTCCTCCATAGCCTCCACCTCCAGAGCGATAACCTCCACCACCCCCACTGCTACTTCGACTAGATCTCTCACCACCACCATATCCTCCTCCACCATAACCACCACCCCCACCGTAGCCACCACCACCCCCTCCATAGCTCCCGCCTCCGCTGCCTCCACGAGGGCCTCTACCACCCCCACCGCCTCCACGGGCACTTCCCTGGACAGCATCACCGTTTGGTCCAGTGACATCAACGGCTTTGGTGCGGCCATCAGATCCATTCTCGATCTGGAACTCGACCTCCTCGCCGTCACCTAAGCTGCGGAATCCCTCGGATCGGATCGAGGACTGGTGGACGAACAGATCGTCGCCACCATCGTCGGGGGTGATGAACCCGAAACCCTTGGTTTCATTGAACCACTTGACCTTCCCTGTCAACCTGTCACTCATCCCCACAAACCCTAAGAAACAGAAACCCTAACCGAGAGAGAATAGACAAATCGCTCTCTTACACTCTCTTTGTGCCTCTCGGTAATTTCGGAATGGAGGGGCATAGAGGGTGTACTTATATTCGTTTTCCGGATTCCAGGGTTAGGGATTCTGGCTTGGCAAGTCTGGACCGTTCGATTAGGATGATGCGCTGGAATCTGATGTGGATTTTCAATTCTCGTTGTTTATCCTTGGGAAGTGGCTAGAATATCTCAGTATTTATGTACATAGGAGACTAGGAGTAGATATTTTCTTTAATGGACTTACCATATTTAGAGATGTCCAAATTTAATCCGTAACCAAGAAATTAATCTATTTTTTATTTTTCGATTCGATTATCAAATTAGTTTTTTACATATTTGATTTCAAATTTGACAGAAAAATCGAACCATATTCATACTTTTGTAGATTTAATTCTACAAATAATTTATGGCCTAAAAATATTTTTAATTTATTGTTCGAGTTAAGAGTGAAATTCTAACTCTAACTCCGGGTCTAATGTGGAGCAGCAGCTCTCTTTGAGATAAAATCTCTTTTCTCGTTGGTCATTTCTTTAGCATCTTCTCTCATTTGCTCTTGTTCTTCAAATCATATAAGTTATAAACCATAAGACTTTGTTTGTTGAGTATATATTTTATTTTGTACTTCTATGTTAATTTTAATATTATAGTGATTATTTTCATTTTCTATGTTTTAAATTGTAATAGTTTTATAGTATATATATGCAAAATTGAAAACTTATTCAATCCAAAAAATATGATTTTTCTATTTGATTATTATGCATATATTTTCCGGTCGCGGATTATAAAATATCATAATCAAATCCATTTGAACACTTCAATTTCGATTAAAAATCAAACTGAAATCCTTAGAGACACTCCTAAGTCCTAACCATATCTGTTTTGTGACTTTAATTTTTTGTTTCTTTATATTCCATTTAACTATTTAAAATAAAAAAATAATATCATAAAAGGTATAAAGACTAGTCAAAATTCTCCATTCAAAATCAAATTCTGTTTTTACCTTTTGAAGTCACTGTAAAAACAAGTTTTACTACATTTTTCCCCCCGAAATCTTACCCATTCCACTCAAGTGGTCAAACTGTCAAATTGTACTCTGAACCTACGGCCTAGCCAATATGCAACTCGTTTCACAAATGCTGCAAAATGTGAGAAAGAAACCACAATCCAATCACATTTGGGCTGAACCGAGGTTGCGACTGGACTAGTTATCTTAAGCCACTCCAGGTCTCCACCCTTCACAGGATTGAGCTGGGTTTGTAGGCTTTTATTCACCGAGCCCATGGAAATTACTGTCGTTGTCAACTTCTGAACTGAAATTTGGCCCATTAAGCATTGGTTATCAAAATTAAAACGATCCCATATCTCGATCTCGTATATTCTAGCAATACTGTTTGGTTTAACTTTACCAGGAAGGAAAAAAAAGCCAAAGCTCGTCGACAGACTGACATTTTCAAGAAGCCTCAAAATCATTGCTGCCTAACGCATAAATATAATCACGTTATCTTTTGATCAAATTAAGCAAAAACATAACAATGATTTCAAGCTCACATTCCCAACTGTTGTTAATGAAGAGGCAAAAGCATGAGGTTGTAAGGAACCTATGCAAGCAATCACTGATGTTTGTCCCATGCAGTGCTTAACAAAACTCAAAATCACAGCCTTAACCCAGCCAGCGAATTAAATGTTGGAATTAGACAATTCACTGACAAGCAATGAATTATTGAACGTGCTTGTTTCTTAATATATATCAGAGACGATGGTGTTTCAGCCATAAATGGGTAACTAGGCATTCATTACCAAATGGTCATATTCTTAAATTTGGACAAATTATTTGTAGTTGGAGGAGATAGGTGATGCAGATGCTTGACAGGACCAACACATATTCAACTACTGAGTTGTGAAGCCAAAATCGTAAATGATATTTTTGGTAAAGTTATTCTTTAGCAACTTGGCCTCCGTTTGGTTCAGTGATTAGAGGCATGCTTCTACTATTATTTACCGGTGGAATCACAGTCGCTGCTGTGAAGAACTCGCGGAACCAAACTGTTTTGCACAAAGATTTGAACCGTATGGTAAGAACTCAATTGTCAAGACTGGCATGTAGAGAACAATAGCAGAAGAATCTACCTTGCATAGGCAGTTTATGATGACAATGACAGGAATGCTAATTTATGTACATTGATTTGGATGAAGAGAAAGTCAAGTTTATACTTAAAGTAAATGTTAGAAATTTAACTTGATAATGTTGTACAAAAAGTTATTGAATCAGTGGAATCCTCTAGTGCCTCTAGATTGATAGATTTCCAACCTACTTTTGGCTTCTGGCAATAGGCCCTCAATGTCTGGATCTTCCATAAAATGTGCCTGCTTCAATGCCCACTCAAGCACTATAAGCACCTCATCTTGTGCCAGTGATTCATCGTCCGGGGCATTCAGTGCAATGTAAGATAGTAAAATCAATGAAGGAAACTGAACAATTTGTTCTCCAAAGTAAACCAGTTGAATTAGATGTTTTGTACCTCCAGCATTGATAATTGCTTTGCAGTGATTATCGTGCAGGTAATTATCCGGGCAAGCAAACTTGTTGAGTGCAATGACAGCTTCCATTATAACATCTGGTTCCTTGTCATCAAGCAACTTCACCAATGGTGCTATAATCCTCGTCTCGGTTGCTCGAAAAGTCCTTGCCAAATTGCCAATTGTTCTAATACATGGACCAAGAAGGTCCGAGTCTGCCTTTTCGATTACTTTTATCAGTTGATCAACAACAGCTTTGGCAGTAGGCGAGGTGGGCTTGAAAGCAGCGCGTCTCAAATCAGGATTTTGCTCTGCCACGGCAGTGATTTCCATCAGTGCCATTGCCGAGTAGGATTGAACATCTTCAGTGCCCTTCTCTAATAAAATTGCAAAGCATAGAAGTGCTCGTGATTCTGTAATGCCGCGGCATATGGAGACATTCCCCTTTGAAAGCTGCCAGATGGCTCTGGCGGCCATCGCCTTCATGTCTGCTTTTGTCGCTGGGTCTTCAAGTTCCCTTCCCTTAATACTAGGCCCAGCTAATGATATATGGTTTGGATTATGGTTGGTGTGATGGTGTGACTTTGTATGGTTCTGTTGGCTGCCTTTGCCGTGGTTAGCAGAACTTGTTGGAGGGTGATTTTGCTGTGACTGTGCTGGTTTCTGCCCAGGAGACTGATTTTTCATGGCTACACTAACCACATTGTGTATTTGGCTCGAGGGATGATTACCGGCAGGATGAGTAATCATACTCTCGGTCTCATCTGCATTTTCCTTGCTATTGTTTGCGACATTCGTATGATTTTTAGCCAACACAACTGAATCAATGGACATCTTCTTTTTGTATTTCTTGTAGTTTTCATGCTCTTCGACCGTCTCAAAGGCAATATGACTAACAAGATAACGAATTATGTTGTTCTGTGCAAAATGGTCTTGACATTTGGGGTGATTAGCAGCCAATTCTGATACAGCCCAAGCCACCACAGCCTGTACCTTCATATGACTTTCTTTGAGGATTTTCGCAAACACTGAGCAAACTCCAGCATTCACAATGTGTTCGACGCTTTCAGGGTCTCTCCCTAACAACCCAATTGCCCTGGAAGCATATTCTTGCCCTTCCATTTTCCCCTCCTTAGCCAATTTCAATAAAGGACCAACCCCACCTTCCTCGATAATCAGTTTACCATATCGATCATTATCACGAGCCAACGAAACCAACGAAGCAGCAGCATCTGATCGCTCCTCTAACGAACCCGTAAACATAATTGCAATTTGTTCCCAAATGAGACACAGAATTGGTTCATTTGCAGCAATTGGAGGGAGACCGAGATACTCATCGTCACGATCATCAGCAGATGCTGACACTCGGAGAAGCCACGAAACATCGCCAATCGAATTCTCGAGTTGGGTCGATATCTTCCGAAAGGCTGCGGCAGGGATGATCGTGAAAACACGTTTCATGATGCTGTTTGTGCGGCATTTGGTGACAAGCGCGAGTGCTTTGTCGAGAACCTGTCCCGTGTCGTCCATGATTCGTCGCGTTGGACGCTCGTAAAGATCGTTCCCTGCACGCGCAGCTTGGCGTAATAGACCTGCGAGCTTCTCCGTCTTCATCTTCAATTCCTGGCAATCCTGTTTGAAATTCTGTGCATCGTCAGCGAATTTGGTCACCTGGTCTGCCAATTGTATTGGCCTTGCCAGGATCTCTTTAACTTTTTCAGTTTTCTCCGCCGCCATGGATCAAGCAAACACCTCCAAATTGTACAAACCCAGTATTGAAATTACTTTAAATCAGAAGAGTTTAGTTAGAAATGGAGAAATCATTTGCCTTTTCTCCATATGATGGTGAAAGAAAGTGAATGGCGTCGTGGGCTTAGGAGCCAATATCTCTGTCCTCCTTTATTGTCTGAATTGTATTTTACCAAACACTTCAGAGTGGTGGTGGCGCCCGGTGGAGGTTGGGTGATGGTGGAGGTGGCGCGGCCAGGAATTCGGAGATATCAAACAGAGAGAATTGTAACGGTGAAACGTGATTTTCTCCAACAAATGTGAATAAATGCTAAAATGAAAGTAGCAGTTACAAAAATATATTGAATTGATTGGTGTTGAGACTCTTTGTGAAGGTGAAATATAGTAAGCACGTTATGACTTGTTTTTCATGCACGCTCACCTTTAGATTGTTGATTACGTCAGTTTAGGATTTTTTATGGTTGAGATGAAGAGGTTGATTTCACGTTATAGGGATGAGAGTCGAGATGTGGTGAAGGGAATTTATCCCGCATTTCCTGCACATTTTGTACAGTAAAAATAAGTAAAAAAAATTCTCTAACAAATATATATTTATAACTTCTTGTTTTTGTTTGAAGGCTTCTTTGAGTTGATCATTGACATACGACATTCATTGCCAGTGGCAATATCAATTTTAGACCTAGGTAGTGATTTTTCAGTTGGCTTTACTGTAGTATTGTTGTTGCTGACATTGGTTTTGCTTTTGCCAGTTGAACTATGAACAATGGGCTTTAGCTTTCACTGGTCGGCTTCATCTTTAGATATTTTTGTTTCTAGTTGTGCTATTGGAGTGAAACTTCGAGGAACTCAAGGCACGACAATGTTTATTATACAGGACAATTTTGTACATCCTTTACCAGGACTTCTCTACATTGCCTTGCTGGGTCAATCTGTCCCAATTCGTTGTACTACGGACGCTTTACGACCAATTATTCCAGATAACCAATTATTCCAGATAACGCTTGCATGCTCTGTATTACGGCGGTCGCTGGCACAGAGTTAGCTGAAGTTTCCTCCTTTCTTTCTTTCTTGCCAACAAAAGCATTCTGCCTTTTTATCTAACAACCACGTTGTAGTAGATATTAAGGAATACAGTGCTGGGTGGAGGGAAGACACAGAACACAACAGCCATGTAAATACAATCCAAAAGTTAAAGATGAATTTCATTATAAGAAAAACCCACTGAGCAGAAATGATAATTATCGTCACTCAACATTAATATTCACACAAACATACATAAAGTGGAAGAACAATCGACACCAAACTTAATACATGATACACATATGGATAAACTTTATCGGATCCAGAAATTACTTACAAGAATAACAATTAATCAAATACTGGCCTTCCCTTCAACTCTAGCATGAGTAAGTCCAACACAAGCATCAACAAAATCTTCATCAATAAAATCAGTGGAGAAGATCTGCAACCGATCTGCATATCCTTTGGAGAAGCTTTCAGTGATGAACAACCTAGCATATCCATGAATCCTGTTAGTAACAGGCTTAACGCACAAAACAGGGTTGTCTGCTTGGGGTGTCACAGTGTTCTCCACTCTGTAAAAATAGTTTCTTGATGAAACTGGTGGTTGCTCACTCAAATGCTTCATATTACTCTCAAACTTCGTTGATGGCAAATCTGTGTCAATCCAATTGTCTTTCAAATACCCTGCACTCCACAATGGACTCCCGTGTTTCGGCTGCGGCGATTTTCTTGGCTTCCAAACACAAATAACTCTCTTAGGCAAAAGCTCTGCTACTGTTTTTCCAAACACATGATCGTCCTGATGAATCAGATAATCCCCCAATTTTTCAGTCAAGTACTTGTCGAACTCTGGAGGGTCTTCGTGTCCGAATTCAGTCCTGATTTCCAGAATTATGATCTCTGACTGGGTTTCTGACAAAAACTTCTTTACCTCTTCAATTACAACATCAACACTGTAAGTTACAAGAATTCCATGGCAGACCCTGCGATCCTCCTGAACCCGAATGTCAAGGACTCTGGCGCCTCTAACGAGCTGATGATATATTGACAAGGATTGACATTGCGCGAATGGACGGGAGATTAATGGGATTCCAATTTTGTTGGTTGCAGAGTCGTGTGTTCCTGGCCATACAATCTGGTTTATGTGAAGCTTTTCTGGGTTGAGACTTGACATCCAGTTTTTTCTGTCTTGTAGACGGTGATCACAGCCAGGGAAATCACATCCATCGGATTTTTTGCGATCGATGAGAGTTTTCTTCTCTGTTTTTATTGTCTTTCTCTTCTCCACCTGTTTTGATACCTTAGAACCCATTTTTTGAAAATCTCAGAAGAAGAATATGATGACGATGAAAAAGAGGAACAAGAGGCGGTTATGAGTTCCTCTTCTTCTTGGTTTTCTCTCCTCTTTTCTTGCGTTTGCTGTAGGGAGAGAAGATAAACAGGGCATATTTGATGGTCAATATTTGGGTGGATTATTATTAAGAATTATTGGATCGTAGAGAGACTATTAAGAATATTAGTTTATGTTGTAATCCAGTTTTATTTTTTTATTTTTTTTTAATTAACTTGAAATTGGTGTTGCTGAATTGTCTTCTTGTTAGTTTGGTGGGACATTAGGAGGAGAGTCATTAATCTATGTTGTTTCTTTGGTTGGTCCACTTGTATGGCTGTCCAAAATTTTCTTTGAATGTCTTGATTTTGACATACACAATGAATCTTCTGCAATAATTTGTAGGAAATCATGTGACCCAGAATTGTAGAGATGCAACTTAAAATCTCAACTTCATTTCCAGAAAACATTTTTTCCACATGTGGGATAAACTCTCTGTTGTTGCCATCCACATCGGTTTTAGGTCATTGGCCTTCCAATAGTGGTTCAACCACCACCTAATAGTAAAAAGTCCTTGATGATCACATTTATGGTTGAAAGCAACCTAGCAAATTATGGACATCAATCAAGGAGGAAATGGGCCAAGGTATCATCATGATTAAGAATAAAGAACAAGTTTGGTGGGTCAGCCTCTAATCAACAGGTTCATTACACTAATTAGAGATTCAGAGTGTGGTTATCATTGAAACATAGCCTACTTTAATTTTTTTTTCTTTTCAAAATAATGCACTGTAAATACTAGTTCATGTGGTGAAAGGAGTCACGAACATAATAAAATTATTAGTCCAAGCCAATGAGATATCCAAATGGGACAGCTGGAGGATAATGAAAACAAGAGATGGTCCACTGACAATAATACAGGTCTCCTCATAGGTACAGAGTTGCATGTCACAATACCACAACCAAACAAGTCTAAGGAAGACGAAAGCTGGGAACTCTCCCACACTAATTTTATTTGATACAAATTAGTCAAACATCGATGACACAAAGATGAAGCAAAATGTCTTTGTCATCATCGCCTATCAAAAATTTAAAATAATCTAACCAGTATAGATCCGAAAACATTCAATTCAATAAACCTGAGCACTGTAACCTTTAAAAAGAGAAGACCAGCTGCTTGCAGTACGATACAAATGTTATTAACTTACCAGCTGGTCTATCAGTTCATCAAAACACTCCGCACGACCCAAGAGATCAATCAAGCATGCATAATGCTCTTCATCTGCTGCGCATTGCATTGTTGCAGTAGATGTGCTAGTATTTGAGAAGGTAAACGCAGGCCTTTCCTGACTGATATATATGGGGAGGGAGGAAATAGCTTCGGATAGGTTACCGCGAAAGCAAAGGTTTTATAATGGATTTCACGATGCAGGGTACTGGCTTTTTCTTGGGTAATGGGAAAAAACAGGGCATTGAATTTGAAGACACGAATCATGCGAGTGTTGCGCGATAAGGGTCTTCTTCTAGAATTGACCTTTATCTTTGTCTTTCTTCTTCCTCATCTAGGTCGCTGCCGAAACGGGGAATGTTGCGATTTTCGTGACATCGAGTACCAAGTACCGACTATGTCAATGACGAATGTAGGATTGAAATTCATATGAGGCACAATTAATTAGTGACTTATTTTTAAAAAAAAATATTTATATAGAAAAAGAAATCAATAACTAATAATTATTTCAACTAATAAAATATTATATATTTATTTATCATAATTATTTTCTAAGCTAACTCTACATGATTGAATCACCGTCTCAATTTAAAAAGGTTCTCAGATAAAAATAGAATCACTCTTTTCATATAAGTCTTTAATTTAACTAAGAAAAATCTCTAATAAAATAAAAAATAATTATGATGAAATTCTGCAACTCACTAGTGGGGCAAAATAAAAAAGATATTAAGTTGAGAATTGAAAAAAATAATTAATAAATTTCTTCAAGATTCAATGATTAGATGTGGTGCATCTTCTATCTATAACCAACGTTTGAGAGCTTGAAATACCTAGGTTGAAATTGAAAATGAAAGGGGTTTTGCTAAATAAACATCCCCTAGAATAAACCACCCTCCCTAACTAGGTTTAATTTTGTCAAATCAAAAGAATTTTTTTTAAATCATCTCTCCCTCATTTTTTGTGCATGAATTATTGTTAAAAATATTTTACTCAACAATTAAAATTGAAAATAAACAATACTTATAATAAAAGTTTTATGTTTAATAATAAATATTCATAATAAATTAAATTTATAAAATATTTAATATACAATAAACATTCATCATCCTCAAGTTTCCTCCTCCTATCGTACAGTAATACAAGTAATAATACATTAACTTTACTTATTTTAACTTTAAAATTATGACTAATTTATTTATTCAGGGCAAAAATAGAGATACATATCAAAATTTATGACACATGTTGCGGATTAAATATTTTCGTAATCTTAGGATAGTCATATACATTAATGAAGGTGAATGAGCTCAGATTTATAATTTATGCTTGGTTTGAGTAATAATTATTTCAACTTTTAGATTTAACCCTCCATATCCTTTATAACTATAACTTCATGCAAAGTTGTCTTGGTTATAAGTAAAAGACAATAATTTGACTTTGCATTGAGAGTTTTGGCTTCGGCGGTTTCCTTGTTTTTTATCTTTATGGTTTTTTTTTTCCATTTGTGATTCAGCAATTTCATAGTTTTTTTTTTCGAATTATTTTCTTTCCGAACATAGCCAAAAAAAACTCTCTCTACCATATTTTTTATTTGTAACTTATTTTCTTATAATTTATTCTTTTAATTATGTAAATGCCACTTTAAATTTATTGGTATTAAAAAAATTGAGGGCTATATTTACACATGTATATATATTGCTATTAAGGGGTGAAACAAAAAAAAATCAAATTATTGTACACAAAACATTGTTGACACATGGGAAAACCATATAAAGTGAGAGGAATAAAGAATAAGAATCAATTCACGAATAAATACATAATTTTGTACTTAATAAATTATTCACACGTGAGTCAGCAATTTTATATATCATTATATCAATACAAAAGTCCTTTTATTTTTATTATCAACTACATCAATAAAACACAATTTAATCAAACATCAAAATCCAAATCACAATACATTATTCATGTCTAGCAAAATGCACCTATTGTCGATGCTCTTGCGTAATTGTGTTATATGAGGTGGGCCTAAGACTCCGCATCCATGGGATCGTCTAACGGTACAATATCAATATGGATCTGGCCCGATAATGGATTAGGTCCATTAAAGACCACTCCAAACTTCAAAAATCCAAATAGAGAAAGAAAGTGGGGAAGAGGTTGTGTGGGCTTTCCACATTACCATCGAAGTAGCCTAGTAGGTGACGTGAACCACAATTTTCTTTAACAACAATGAGTTTATATATATATATATATATATATATATATATATATAATCTTATATTTTATATGAATCTAAATTTGAAATGTCAGGTTCAATGTACATGAATTCTCACCCGACGATAAGATAAATTATATAAAAGTTCAGCGGGTAGTCATAAACATATTGCTGCTAGTGATAATTAAAAATATGACATTTTGAATCCATATGATTTGTTCACATAAATATTGACAACTAAGCTATCGACTCTTGGGTTTGTTTGGCATTTTGGCTAGCGTTCCATTACATTTTTGATATGGGTCATACCGCATTATAGCCCAACTGCCAAACACCACATTCAATATTGTGTTTTGGACCGCGATCCAAAATGAATCGCATCGTGCGTTTCATTTCGATTTATCATCGTTGCCCCTCCTTTATCCAAAACCATTATATAAGTACATTAGTTATTATTGTCTGTTTTTCTAGTTCTTTGATTCCAAATTGATAATCTTTTATTCCAATACCCTTTTTGGTCATTTCATCTAAAATGTTATCAACAAGACAACAACAAGCTAATGTATAAAAATTGAACCAAACACCTAACAACATTTTGGACAGCTTAAATCATAACATTTTAGACAGCTTAAAACTGTGAAATGTAATTATGAAACAAACGCACCGTTACTGATTGATAATTTCAGATACTACACATGTGATGTGATCATATTATTTGAATAAATGTCTTCCATACTATGAAAGGAATTAGAGTTTGTCCATAGATAAGGGAAAAAATACCTTTTGTTACATTCACTTTCTTTGAAAAATAGTAAGCGGTGAATTTTCATCAGTTTACTTAACAGACAAAATATCATATTCTCTATTTATTAAAATAATAATTCTTTTCTCTACTATACTATTTTATTAACAATAATAGCCTCTAGATAATTTCTTTATTCGACTTGATTTTACACGTGTATTAAAAAAAGATGAAACCCAATACTCCTCCCCCAATTCTTCATCTGCCAACAACTCCATCTTCATGGATCCGCTCAAGCTACACGTGGTTTGGTACGATTTTATCAATGTAATTGGGAGTTCTCCCAAAACTTTTTTCCATATTGGAAAAAGCATAATGAGGAGTTCTAGAGTTTTAACCATTAAAAAAATCATGATTGTATATTGATCGAGTTTATGAGTTGAACGACATTTTTTTTATGTTAAACAAAAATAAAAAAAATGATAAAAAAGACATGTAAAATATTTTAAATTTATATTCAACAATTCAAAATCTTCGTATCCTTTTTACAGTTCATTTTATTTTTACACGGTTCATTATATTTTTCCTGCATCAATTTCATGCAAAAAAAAATCGTTGAACTCGTAATCCTAATTATAATATAAATGGAAAATAAAATATATTTTTTTAGTTGGTGAAATCTCATTTAGAGCACATACATTGATGACATTATAATGTCCCTATTAAAATTATTTTTGAGTCTCACTTCTATTATACAAAAATTCAAACCACATACATCTCATAATATAACCATATCAGCAAAACACATATTCCAATTCAAATCAACCATTCTCCGTTCTCTCATCCATTATTTAACAAAATTACACAAAAATCAATACTTGTCACACCAAAACACATTTTTTAATACAGACATATCAACAAAACATATATTTCAATACAGCAATATCAATAAAAACACACATTACACTACATTATCTTCTCTCTGTTATAAATTTACCATTGCATGTGTTCTAGGACAGTAGGGCCCGAGATTTCCATTATGATTTATGAGATTCACGTGATGATGTTGCACGTTATACATGTTTTGACAAAAGAGTAAGCCAAATAGAAATACAGAGATCACAAATGGCCAACTTCACTTTGAAATCATCATAAAGGATAAACACAATCTCATCAAATATGTCTCTTTTTATTCTTAGCCTAACTATGTTGTTGCCTTTTGGCTTGTAACTACAATAATGTACTACTATAAGAAAGCTATATTACCAATCCAACGGTTGCTAGTTATCAAATCTTGTGAAATCAAACGGTTGACAATCTTCATCCGCACACTCCACTCACTGTAACTTTGATTTAAAAAACGACGAAAACTTTTGTGACCGTTGATCTCGACCATGTCAGTAAGATCGGCGTCTCCAGCAATGACATCTATGAGGAATCTGAAACCGTTGGATTAGAACCCTGCAGCGAAATTCATCCGTTCATCAACTCTTATCCCCTATCCATCGACTGGTAAGACATTTCTAGCAGCGAGGAAACAACTCTCTCGGTCTCTCCATTTCGCCAACCACTCTCTTTTACTCTCTCTCTGTGTTGCATCTGCAAGGCCGGGTAGGCTTCTTGAATCTGTTCGTATACTGTTAAATGTTTCTTTTTCGAGTTTCTTCCAATTTGCTGGTTTCTTTTCTTATGTTGTTAATTGTTTTCTTTTTCGAATTTATTCCAATTTGCTGCAAGGAGATGTAGGCTTCTTGATTCTGTTGGTGTACTGTTAATTGTTTTTTTTTAAGAATTTCTTCCAATTTGCTTTCGATTAATTTTCCTGAAACCCTAATAAGACCATGAAAACATTTTGAAGATCTGATTTTTTGTAGGAATCTTTTTTCGATTCTATGTAATCCTATTTGTTAAGTTTACTTCGGTGTTTGATTCAGGAGTGCTCCGTTTCTTAGGGTTTTGGTTTTAAAAGGGAACTTATGATTTATTAAACAGTGGTGTCCGTGTCATTGATTATTACCGTGTTATTAGTTTAATGTTGAAATGGTTTTTATGGGTTTTGTTGAATGTAGGGTTTTCTTTGAACAAAGGTTGGAAATGGAAAATGGCGTTGAGAGAATTGATGGGTCACCTGTGGTAGAGAAAGACCATGTGGAAGATGAGGTAGCTGGGGAAAGGGTAGAGGTGAAGGATGTGGATGAGAGTGATGAGCGGAAGGATTTTGAAGATGATGTTTTTGAGGAGGCAGTGGATTCCCAAGAGGTTGTGCAGATGCAGGGAATGATTCCCTATTCAGAAAATGTTGCTGAAAGTTTTGTTGATTCGGGTGGTCCAGTGGTGGTTGATGAGAATTCTAATCTAGGACACGAGACAGAGACTTTTGAGGAGGCTATTGGGGTTTCTGGTGAGGAGGTAGCTGTAGCTGGAGTTGGCATGGAAAATGTAGGGGATTTGGTGGGTGGGCTGAGAGCTGATGGGGCTGTGGTGTCGGATAAGATTGACGAGGGAGGTACTGGGAAAGAAGTGACAGATGATGGATTGAATGTGCAAACTGAGCAGCCTGAAGCTGCTATTGACAGTGCAACGAAAGTTTCAGAGACATCCTATGAAGTTGGTATCAAATCTTCTGTGGTACCAGAGGATCCAAAAATCATAGACTCCCGTCATTCCAGTTCAGAGGAAAATCCATATGGTGAAAATTTTGAAAATAGGGATAGCAGAATGACGAAGGCAAATTCCACTGATTATTTTCAAAAGACTGAATCTATTCTGGAAATTTTTCATGCAGATGCTAAGGGTGAGAAATTGAAGGATAATAATTTTGACACTGATCATCTAGGTATGACAGGGAAACACATAGATATTTCAACTGATAGACAGTACGAAGATGAACATGGAAATGAAAGGAATGGGGAGGTGAATGATGTGCCTGCTGTATTGGATTCTGAGAAACTCGGGGAAACTCGTGGACTTAGTGATGCACCCGTTCTCCCAGGCCCATCAATGAAAAATGTAACTGTCACTACCGATGTGCAAGGCTTGACTTCAGAAAATTCTGCAATTGAGAAAAACGAAAGGATTCATGCTGTTACGTCAAATTTAAGTGGTGATGATGGTAACGGTTCTCAACCTCAGGTGACAGCTGAAAATGTTGATGAGTTGGAAGATATTACAACTGACATCTTCTCAAAGAGACAGGATGAAGGTGAACATGTGAATGGAAGGAATGGGGAGGTGAATGATGTGCCGACTGTATTGGATTCTGGGAAACTTGGGGAAACTTGTGGAGTTAGTGATGCACCTATTCAGCCGGGCTCATCAATGAAAAATTTAACTATCAGTACTGATGTTCAAAGCTCAACTACAGAAAATTCTGCAATTGAGAAAAAGGAGAAGATTCATGCTGTTATGTCAAATTTAAGTGGTGTTGATGGTAACGGTTCTCAACCTCAAGTAACAGATGAAAAAGTTAATGAAGATGGCCTCAGATATCATTTATCTGAGAAGGGTATTAAGAAGGTGACAAAGGATGTAGAGAAGCAAAGGACTCAAGTGAGTACAGAATCTGAAATTCAGCCTGAGGCAAAACTTGCGTCTTCCTCTGGAAAATCTTCCAGCCCAGTTCCTCCTCCTGCTCGACCTGCTGGCCTTGGCCGAGCTGCGCCTTTACTGGAACCTGTGCCTCGGGCAGTGCAGCAACCCCGTGTAAATGGAGCTGTTGCTCCTGTGCAAGCACAACAAATCGAAGATGGCGCTAATGGGGAAGGCGAGGAATACGACGAGACACGCGAAAAACTTCAGATGATAAGGGTGAAATTTTTGAGGCTTGCTCATAGGCTTGGACAGACTCCACATAATGTTGTTGTGGCACAAGTCTTGTATAGACTGGGATTAGCTGAGCAGCTGCGAGGGAGAAATGGGGGTCGTGTGGGTGCTTTTAGCTTTGATCGAGCAAGTGCCATGGCAGAACAACTTGAGGCTGCTGGGCAGGATCCCCTTGATTTCTCTTGCACGATATTGGTTCTTGGAAAGACAGGCGTTGGCAAAAGTGCAACCATCAATTCAATATTTGATGAGGTTATGTTTGGCACTGATGCTTTTCACAATGGTACAAGGAGGGTTCAGGATGTAGTGGGAACTGTTCAGGGGATCAATGTTCGTGTAATTGACACACCAGGCCTTTTACCTTCTTGGTCTGACCAACGACAGAATGAGAAGATTCTTAATTCTGTGAAGCGTTTTATCAAGAAAAATCCACCAGATATTGTTTTGTATCTTGATAGATTGGACATGCAGAGCAGGGATTTTGGCGATATGCCTCTCCTTGGCACAATCACTGAAATATTTGGGCCATCTATATGGTTTAATGCTATAGTGGTTCTGACTCATGCTGCTTCTGCCCCACCTGATGGTCCCAATGGTACTGCTTCAAGTTATGACATGTTTGTCACTCAACGTTCTCATGTTGTCCAGCAAGCCATTCGTCAGGCAGCTGGGGATATGCGTCTCATGAATCCTGTTGCATTAGTAGAGAACCACTCTGCATGCAGAACAAATAGGGCTGGACAGAGAGTGTTGCCAAATGGTCAGGTTTGGAAGCCCCATTTGCTTTTGTTGTCTTTTGCGTCAAAAATTCTTGCTGAAGCAAACACTCTTTTGAAGTTGCAAGATAGTCCACCTGCAAAGCCATTTGTGCCACGTTCAAGAGCGCCTCCTTTACCATTTCTTCTGTCATCACTTCTTCAATCAAGACCACAAGTCAAGCTTCCCCAGGAGCAGTTTAGCGATGAAGATGATCAAGATGACGATTTGGATGAGTCTTCAGATTCTGATGACGAAGTCTATGATAATTTGCCACCATTTAAACAGTTGTCGAAGGCCCAGGTGGCAAAGCTTACTAAAGCTCAGAGTAAGGCATATTTTGATGAGTTAGAATATAGGGAAAAACTTTTTATGAAGAAACAGTTAAAGGAAGAGAAAAGGAGAAAGAAAATGATGAAGAAAATGTCTGCTGCAGCAAAGGATATGCCAAGTGACTATAGTGAAAGTGTAGAAGAAGAAACTGGTGGTGGTGCTGCATCTGTGCCAGTCCCTATGCCAGATCTGGCCTTGCCTGCCTCTTTTGATTCCGATAATCCCACTCACCGATACCGTTATCTTGATTCTAACAACCAGTGGCTTGTACAACCTGTTCTAGAAACTCTTGGTTGGGACCATGATGTTGGTTACGAAGGCATAAATGTAGAAAGGTTGTTTGTTGTCAAAGACAAAATTCCATTGTCTTTCTCTGGCCAGGTTACAAAGGATAAGAAGGATGCAAATGTTCAGATGGAATTAGCAAGCTCGATAAAGCATGGGAAGGGGAAAGTGTCATCCTTAGGTTTTGATATGCAAACTGTTGGGAAGGATTTAGCTTATACCCTACGAGGCGAGACAAGGTTTTTTAGCTTCTGGAAGAATAAAGCAACGGGTGGTCTCTCTGTTACCCTCTTGGGTGATGCCTTATCTGGTGGAGTGAAGGTTGAAGACAAGTTAGCTGTTAACAAAAGGTTCCATGTTGTTATGACCGGTGGTGCAATGACTGGTCGTGGTGATGTTGCTTATGGAGGCAGCCTGGAGGCCCAATTGAAAGACAAGGATTATCCTCTTGGTCGTTCATTATCAACTCTTGGGCTCTCGGTCATGGATTGGCATGGAGATCTTGCTGTTGGGTGCAATATACAATCCCAAATACCTGTAGGACGGTCAACAAACGTGATTGCTCGTGCCAATTTGAATAACAGGGGAGCAGGACAGTTGAGTATCCGTCTAAACAGTTCAGAACAGCTTCAAATTGCTTTGTTTGGCCTCATCCCCCTATTGAAAAAGCTACTTGGTTATTCCCAGCAAATGCAGTTTGGACAATGATGAGATTTTGTCACATTCTCTGCAGCAGAGCTTGTGGTTATATGACATGGCTATTGCGTTATTGTAGTGGTTTTAGTTTCTTCATTAGATGTGTTATATGTGCCAATGGTGGTTATTTGCTCCCGTCGGACCTTGAGCCATTGCTCTTTGACCATGCCACCTTTTTTAATTATATAATTTCCTATGCCCCAGGATTTTGGATATTACTTTTGTCGCGTTCTTTTGTTGTTGTACTCTTTAACTACTTCACATTCTCTTCCAATGTAGAAAGTGTCGAAGCTAAGGTGCTTCTTTTCTATCGTTACTGATTATACTGAGTCTAAGACCCTTATCTGCTGGAGGATATTCAATTTTCTTTCTTCTACAGGAATGAACCCGACTAGCATTCATGTGACGGGGATCTTTAGAGGTGGCCCTGGTAGTGTGTAATGCATGCAGCTGTTACTCTAGGTCTTTGTTTTTTTGTCACTCTGGCTCTTTGCTTAATGTCTCCTTTATAGATGGAATGGCTAGATTTTATGTAAATTCGTTGAACCTCCTGCTCTCTGATACAGATGTACTTTTCCTTTTGTAAACTTTGAAGAATGATTAGTAAATGACACTGGGTATTTTACATCACAAGTTGACTAGGCAGTTGACAAGTCGAGAATGGCTTCTTCCTCTTGTTGTGTCTCTTTGAATTATTGGATCCCATTGTGGAATGGAATTTCTCTCATTCCATTATTACCTAGCCCAAGTCATCGAGGCCCAGTATAGTTGTTTAGATTCTGGTTACGTATTTATGATCTCGTTCTACCACTAATCTATGTGAAACACTGCATGAAAACACGAAAGCCACATAGATATCCCTTCAACCCAACATTGATTGTCAAAAAGATCTCAAAGATCTATCAAAACACGAAAGTCAAGATCTTTTAAAAGCGTGCATAACCTCATGGATATTCTAATTCGGAATTTTTCTTGGGATTTGGGAAGGAATTGAAAAATAATAATATTGATTTATAGGTATCTTTTTCTCTATTTAGGAATTAGGATAATGAATTCTATAAAAAAGATGTATATTATACATGGAAATCACTTGAAAAAAATCGTGAAGAATCAACTAAGTTCAATGGGCTACAATTCAACAATTAAACCAAGACCCAAAGAAGTCTATTATTGGATAAGTTCACGAGTAATTATGGCCCAATATATAGCCTAAAAAGAGTTGAGAACACAGACTTATTTCACAGTTTATAAACTATCAAATATTATTACCAGAATCCCTAAGGTATTACTAAAAAGTAAAAACAGTAACATTGTACCCCAAAATACTATTACCAGTTGTCAAATTAGCGAAATAAGTGCGCTCAATCGCATAACCACGCGCCATCCGAAAAATCCCGGTCCCACCCACGATGGCAATCTCCCGGACCGGGTTCGAAAACAGGTTAATGCTGGATATACTGAGTGAGCTTCCGTTGTAGTAACCGTCCGTGAAGGTCAAGCTCATTGCCATTATTAAAGAGGACTCCGTCTGTCCGGCATACCCAGAAAGCCCCTGTGCCCGACCCACCAGCTTTGAATTTGGGTCTGGTGTTACAGTTAGCGGATCATCGGCCATTACGATATTACCAAATCCTGTAGTGCTTCGTTCTGTGGAATTGGGTTTAACAACCGTTATGGCACTTGGATTCTTTCCAGTGACAGTGTCGTGAATGTAGAATTGGAGTTTGGTCACTGTCTCCTTCTTCCCCACAACTCTTTTAGCCCAACTTTGCTCTGCTTCACCCCATTTTATGACTGCCATTAGAGAGACTAGAACCAAAAGATTGCACAGTTTTGCCATCTTCACAAACTATTCGTGATTGCTAGGTTGGCTCGGCTCTTCTTTTATAGAGATTTAGGCATAAGGACTTGGACAGGTCAAATCTGCTAAGCCGCTAGTCAATCGCACATTATTTGTTTATCTAAGCACACAGTAATTGGAGGCAAAGACGAAGACGTGCAAATTGCAAACGAAGAAAAAAGTCTATGGACACGCAATTCTAATTATTTTTAATGTAAATAAGTAATATTTCAATGTTGTAGATATTTATGATGAAGATATCGATGTCGATGTTGAATAAAAAATGTTGCAAACTGATTCTTTTCATTTGAATTAAGTTATAAATACTGATGTAGGAGTGATGCAATGTGACGTCACGTGTAAGAGGTTTTCGCAGTGTTGGGCTCAAACTCATGCACAACAAAATTGATCTAACTCTACACTAGGGTTCTTGGGCTCTGCTGTAGTAATTTTACAGCAGAGCATGCTGTAAAAATAATTAACGGTTTGATTTAAATTCAAGAGATCTAATGGTTGTGTTTTAAAAGTCAAACTGTTGTCTCTCTCTCCCCTTCATTTGCACGTGCCTTTGTTTCTCTTTCTTGTCATTTTCGACTTCCGTCTCTTTTAACCGCCTAAAAGCAAGAAATTTTATTTTTCCTCTTCAGATCTGATGAAAAGCATGGCGGGAAAATATTTAGACTTCCCTCTCATCTCTCCCTTCTCTTTATATATATGAATATGTGATGTATGTAACAAATTTACAAGGACAATCTCCATTAAATCTCTCTCAAACAAGGGTTATTCACTCAAGTTGCTGTAACAGAGACTCACTTCATTTGCAAATTTCAGGTTCATTTCCAAAATAATGGCTTTTGTTATTTTGCTCATATGTGTGTTTAGTTGAATGCTTTTTGTTTGTATCAAAATAATGATCCCATTTTTTTTTTATCATTTGTAGTATGGATTGCCCAGAGAATGGTCTTGAGGTTGCTTCTATAAACACACCTGTCGAATTGAATATAACTCCCCAAGTTGGAATGGAGTTTAATACAGTTTATGATGCATGGGAGATGTGGTCCATGTATGGAAGAAAAATGGGATTTGGTGTACGTAAGGATTATGTTAATAGGAGAGCAAAAGATCAAGTAGCTACAAGTGCTGCATTTGTATGTTGTAAAGAGGGTCGGCGGGAAGATGATAAGCGGAATGTCAATAATGTGCATCGATGGGAAACAAGGACTGATTGCAAAGTCAGACTGAATGTTAAATTAGACAAAAAGAGTGAAAAATACAAGATAAAGGGGTTTGTGGAAGAGCATAATCATGAGCTTGAACCTAGGGAAACATGTTTTATGTTGAGATCAAATAGGCAAGTTAGCAGAATTGATGCTCTAGCAATTGAATTGGCACATGATTCCGGTCTCACCCCAAAGGCAATTCATGAGTTAATGTGTATGGAAGCAGGAGGTAGGGTCAATCTTGGGTACATAATGGAAGATCAAAATACTTACCTAAGATCAAAGAGAGAAAGGGACATGATTTTAGGTGACCTTGGCTGCATTTTATACTACTTTGATGAGCAAAAGAAGAAAGATTCAACATTTTTTTATTCTCAACAACTTGATTGTGATGATTTGGTTACTAATATCTTTTGGGCTGATGCGAGAATGATTGTCGATTATGTAGCCTTTGGTGATGTTATAACATTTGACACAACATATGGAACAAATAAGGAGTTGAGGCCCTTGGGTGTTTTCACTGGTTTCAACCATCATAGGAAGATGGTAATATTTGGAGCTGCATTATTGTATGATGAAACAATAGAGTCATTTGTGTGGCTTTTTAATACTTTTCTAGATGCGCATGGAGGGAAAAAGCCTAAAACGATCTTTACGGATCAAGATGCCGCTATGGCAAATGCATTGAATGTGGTTATGAAGGAAACATATCATGGCTTGTGCACATGGCATATGATGCAAAACGGCATCAAACATTTGGGCTACAGAATGAAGGAAGAATCTAATTTCTTTACAGACTTCAAGAAGTGCATGTTTGAATATATTGATGAGTCTGAATTTGAAGCCCAATGGCAAAAAATGCTTGAAGTGCATAGCTTGAAAGGGAATGATTGGTTGAATCGCATATATAACTTGAAGGAGAAGTGGGCAAGATGTTTCATGAAGCATGCCTTTACTCTGGGAATTCGAAGTACACAACTTAGTGAATGCTTGAATAAAGACCTGAAAAATTATTTGAAGTGTAGTTTGAACATAACTGAGTTCTTTAAACAATTCGATAGAGTGGTGGAGGAAAAGCGACACAAGGAGTTGAGATCTGAATTTTTTGCTAGGCAAAGGGTGCCCCCATTGGGACTAAGTGGATCTCTTTTACTGCGGCATGCATCACAAAGGTACACTCCTTCAATTTTTAATCTGTTTAAAACAGAGTTTAATCTTGCATTGATGGCAATAATCAAGCCAAAAGACAATAGTGAAAGCACAAGTGAATATATTGTTTATATTCATGGTTCTGAGAACAAGAAGTTTAAAGTAGTTTGTGGATCTACCAAGGACTCTACAACTTGTAGTTGTATGAAGTTTGAATCTCATGGGATTTTGTGCTGTCATATTTTGAAAGTGTTCATTAGGTTGGACATAACAGAAATTCCAGAAAGATTTATCTTGAGTAGATGGACAAGAGGAGTTAAAAGTTCAAGTATTTTGAATGAAGGCAAGCCAACTATCAAAGAAGATAGTAAACAATGGGTTCAAAGGTTTCAATCTAAAGTTTTACGAGTGACATATCAAATTGCTGAGAACAATGACTTTCGTGAGGAATTGGAAGCTATGTTTGAAGAATTTAACAAGAAAATCTTTAATTTTGAAGTGAACTATGAGAGTGAATTTACACATGAACGCATCAAACAAGTTGGCCGCTTGATAGGACATATGAAGGGTCTTAAAAAGCGAGAAGGACAAAGACGAACTAGAAGATTGAAACCACCATATGAGAAGTGTCAAGGAAAGGGTAAAAAAGCTTCTTCAAGTTCAAGCAATTTGGCTTCAAGGGATTTGGTATCAACTTCACAAGCAAATGAGTCCTCTCAAGCTTCACACATGTCCCTTTTGGATCTCAATATTGAACCTGGACAATATGGAGATTATTACTTTTCCCTGGCAAACATGGAGATTGTGTAGCTGTCAAATGAAGATTTTGTGACTATTTTATATTTAAACAACACTTTTTCTTGTAACTATATCAAAGATGAAGAACTTGCTGGAGAAAGGGATAAATGAAAATTTTGGGACAAATGAAAAACTTGCCCAAGACAGATACAAATATATGAAGTTCCAAATACTCCATATTTATAAAATCCAGAAACAAATCAAACTCAAAAACCAAATCAAACCCTAGAAGGAAGAGATCTCCCTTTTCCACCCAAACCATGAATTTCAAGATGGGACTCTAATGGAAATTCCTATAATGAAAAAAGACTCCAATGGAAGTCTTTTATTTCTTTCTGATATAGATAGCCAAGAATCACAATTTATGAAAGGGAGGGAGACAGAGGCAAGAGAAGGAGACAGATGTGCGTGAAAATTAAAGGGAGAGAGAGACAATAGAGGCACATGACAAGAAAGAGAAACAGAGGCACGTGCAAATGAAGGGGAGAGAGAGACAACAGTTTGACTTTTAAAACACAACCATTAGATCTCTTGGATTTAAATCAAACCGTTAATTATTTTTACAGCGTGTTCTGCTGTAAAATTACTACAGCAGAGCCCAGGAACCCCTCTACACTAGAAAAAGATCTTAACTAATAGGAGGGTTGTCCACCCTTATAAGTTAGTCTTGAGATTTTAAATTCAGGTGTGGGACATTTGCTCTACATCATTCCCTCCCCCTTAGACAGTGCACTACCTCTTGCATACAACCCCAAACCCGTACAACCCTCACCCACGCCCAGTCTCAACGGAATGGACTTATGCACTTGGCTCTAAACTATAAAAAGCCTTAACTAATTAGAGGATTGTCCACCCTTATCAGCTAGTCTTGAGATCCCAAATTTGGCGATGTGAGATATTTGTCTTACATCAATAAGTCAATTCCATATTATATATTTTTATATTATTATTATAAAAAAAGGGTCTAAAGTATATCCCATTTCTAACCTGATTAACCCAAGTGGCTTATAATCAAAGAGAAGTTTAGTTGACTTAACTTTCTAGTTAAGAACTCAAGTTTGGTTTGCCACAACAAACACTTTTTTGATTTGCCAAGATTCTTAGAGGGAGTTGAACGATTCAAGTATTTTGGTCATTAAAAGCAAAATACGAAATTGCATTGGTCAGAGCACAAAAGTAATGGTCATTAAAAGCAAAATAATAAAAATATACATTGTAGTTTATATTTTTTTTTTCCATTAAGAAATTGTATGCTTTGGGCCTCTCAACGAATCCGATTGACATATTTTTTTAGAGTCTAGGCTAATCCTCATGCATTTATTTTAGAAAATATCCGACACTTCACTCAAATTCATAATATCTTTTTTTTTGAAACAAAATATTTTTATTACTAAACAGAATAGTCCACTAGCAATAATGCTGCCAGAAAAGTAGGAGGTATATGTCAAGAGTAAGGGCTAGCGTAAGAACGGACCACTTTTGCTAGAGCATGGGCGACCTCATTTGTTTGTCTTTTTACAATTACAAAAGAAACAAAGTAAACTTATCCCATAATCCAAAGTGTTCTACAACTTGATAATCTCAAAATTTGACAAATAATGATAAGAAACCTGAAAAACATCCGCAACTTGTTTGCCATCAACTCCAAAATAACATATTAGAGAAGATCTAGAAGCTATCCAAATACCCGTTGTCTCAACTTCCCTAGGAGGTGATACCACCATGACTTTATACGAGCAGCGACAAAAAGACCATGGACATCACGTATCACCATGCCCACACATGTCACCTTATCTTCCAAACAAATGACAGTGTCTACATTGCACTTAAAAAGTCACTTGGAGGCTTAACCCACTTAACAACACCTAGTATTGTTATTCAAATTTTGCCTTTGCACGCCACTCTTGGCCAGGTCCCACTCTACCAAAAAAGATAAGCATGAGTTGGCTACCTGATGTGAATTTTGGCATGAATTTCTCCAAAGTTTTAATTTCTTTGCTTCCATATTTCCCAAAGAATCATGCAAACCATGATAACATAACTATGAGAATGACACTGCAGGAGGTCCTTGAACCAACCTTCGAATGAGACTGTCATATGATAATTCAGATACAGCTTAACTACCGTCCAACACTGTACAACATACGAACAATCTAAAAACATGTGCAAAGAGTGTTCTCCAGAATCCTCAGATAACACACATGAGTTGTCAACAAAAACACATCTTATTAATAAATTATCACGCGAAGGAAGACAATGCCTCAGAGCCCGCCAAATAAACATCTTGATACGAGGAGGTAACTCCAACTCCAACATCTTGATAATTCTTTGTTTTTTTTCCCCTTGATTTTCTTGGCTTTCTTCTTGTAGGCTAATTAAAGTTTTTGTTCGGTTTTCCTCTTGTGAAAGTTTTTCTATCAATAAATCTGTCGAAGCTAAGCCTATTTATCAAAGGAAAAAAACTCCCAACTTCCAAAATTTCACCCAATCCACACAAGCCTTCTTGCTCCTCCTCCAAACAAACCCGATACCCAACTTCATTGTATACAGACCCCTCTTATCATATAGTGTCAATTTAATCTATCAACATGCTCATATGACCCAAGTGGAATAGACAAAATAGCTGCAGCATCCTCTTCAGAAAACAACTCAGTAACCATGCTAATATGGGCCCATAATATCTTTGTGATAGAACATAAAATAAAGGGGATTCACAAATGAATCTTTTAATAAAAATGTGTATTTCATTCACTACCTTAAATTTTTCAATATTTCAAAATATCCTTTAAATAATTCTGGACAAAACTATCATTATTCCAATAAATCCTTATGTGTATGACATATACTGACATCATCATATTCTTTTTATTTTTTTCTTCATGGCAACCCCCATGTAAAGGCCTTGAGGGGTTTGACTCCCAGGAGCAACAACCTAATCCCAATTAGGGGAGAGATGGGTTGGGGGTGGGGTCCATGGGCCTTGTAACACTTGATGGTGGGCCTGGTGCCGGGCGGGCCAGTTGGGCTGTCGAGCTGGACGGGCCAGGGTGTTACATAGAATTTTTGAAAATTAAACAAAAAGCAACCCAAAATTAAGAGGATTTCACAAACTTGTCTCAAATTTAGAGGATTTCACAAAATTTACCAAAATAAATCATACGAATTTTTGAAATTAAGCAAAAAAAAAAGAGGATTTTATAATATATAATAAAAATTATAAGAATTTTTGAAAATCAAACAAAAAATAACCCGAAACTCTAAATCGTAACCCTAAAATCCTAAATCGCAAAATCCTAAATAGTAAATCTTAATCTCTTAAATCTCAAAATCCTAAACTTTAAACAATATACTCTAATCTTTTAAACCCTAGACTCTTAAACTTTAAACCTTATAACTAGAAATTCTCTGAATGTTAACAATTCTAGTTTTAATTTTGAACAAAAAATCTATCTTTTAAACCCTAGACTCTTAAACTTTAAACCTTATAACTAGAAATTCTCTGAATGTTAACAATTCTAGTTTTAATTTTGAACAAAAAATCTTATAAATAATTAAGAAGAATTTACAAAAATAAGAAGAAAATCATAAAATTTTATTAACTTATATTCCTAAACCCTAAATCTTAAACCTTACGTCCTAAACCTAAAAATCCTAAATAATAAATTATAATCTCCTAAACCCCAAAATCTTATACCATAAACTCTAAACACTAAATTCTAATATCTTAAACCTCAAAACCCTAAAATTTATACCATATTACCAAAAATCCTCGAAATTTTCTATAAAAAATTTAGAAGATTTATCAAAATCAAACAAAAAAATAATAAAAAATTTAGATAATCAGAGGATTTCTTAAACTTGTCAAGAATTCAGAGGATTTTGTAAAACTCACCAAAACAATTTAGAAGAGTTTTTGAAATTATGCACAAAAAAAAAATCACAGGATTTGTTACCCAAAATTTTCGCAAAAGTCACAAAAACGGCTAGAAATTATTCTGTTATTTGGTTTTGTTTGAAATACGAATTTAGTTTTATTATGATATTATTCTTATAAGTTATTGATTTTGATTGTTAGTGAACAATGTAACAAAATATTGACATTTGTATTGGATAACGTTTCGTTGATGCACAAGTGTTTCATTGTTGATTTCGATAATATAGTGATTCATAAATTTTAATGCATATGCACAGGTTACTAAGTCAAGTAAATTTTGTGCATGTGAGTGCACTTGATTTTCGGGAAAGAAAAAAAATTGGTTGATCGACTCTTCACTTTGATTCATCAAAAGTGAAAATATTTTACATTTAAAAACATGTAGATAAAAAAGTTATATTTTTTACCCGAATTTCTGGGATTGTATTTATATTTATTTTATTATAATAATTATTTTCTAAATAAAGAGCAATCATATACTGATAAAAATAAGGATAAATTTAAATGAGAGTAGGGTAAAATTGTTATTAATTGAGGTTAAAATTTTAAAATTATCTTTATTGAACTAAGTTTCAAATAACTAGAAATGTATTGAATTATAAACTTTTTAAAAACACTAAACGAAATATAAAATTCATATAAATGACTTATCATGAAATGATTCTAAAATAAATTAATTGCTGAAAACGGTAACATTGTATCCTACAATAGCATCACCGCTTGTAACATTCAAGAAATAGGTGCGCGCAATCGCGAAACCACGCGCCATCCGGAAAATCCCGGTCCCACCCACGATGGTAATCTCTCGGACCGGGTTGAAAGCCGGGTTGATTCCAGATATACTCAGCGAGCTTCCGTTGTAGTTACCGTCCATAAAGATCAAGCTCATGTCCATTATCAAAGAGAGTTTAGTCTGTCCAGCTGACCCATAAAGTCCTTGGGCCCGGCCCACTAGCTTAGAATTTGGGTCTGGCGTTAGAGTCAATGGATCATCAGCCATTACGATAGTACCAAAGGTTGCGGGGTTTTGTTCTGTGGAGTTGGGTTGAACCACCACTATGGCACTTGGGTTCTTGCCAGTGAATGTGTCGTGGAAATAGAATTGGAGGTTGGTCACTGTCTGCTTCTCTCCCACAACTCTTTTGGCCCAACTTGCCTCTGCTTCACCCCATTTTAGGACTGCCATTACAGAGACTAGAACCAAAATATTGCACAGTTTTGCCATCTTAAGAGACTATTTGTGATTCCTAGGTTGCTTGGCGACTTCTATTTATCGAGATTTATGGACTGCAAACAAATCATTTAGGCCTAATTGACTAAGACACAATAATAGAGGCAAACGTGTAGACGTGCAAACTAAGAAAAAAGTATCTGGGCAATTAATAAAGATTAATAATAATTAATAGCCAACGTGAGTTAGGACATCAATTTAACAATTTGACATAGTTTTGTTTTTCTACTTTTTATATTTTAATGTTCAAATATATACTAATACAAGTTATAAACTAATCAAAAGTCAACAGTTCTAAAGCTGTGACCTGCACTGCAGGTGAGTTTTCTACTTTTAAAATTTTAATGTTCAAATATGCACTAATACAAGTTATAAACTAATATCTTCTAGAAGAAGGAGAAGAAGTAGTAGTTGTTATAAACTAATCAAAAGTCAACAGTTCTAAGCAGTGACTTGCACTGCAAGTGACACCAGTGGACCAGAAGTGGGTTGGGCCCTCACGAGCCTTTAATGCACTGTGGACACTTCTCTTGAGCCCATCAGGACTCAATTCATGTAGAGTGAGTTAGACTTGGATGAATTTCTCGTTAAGAAAATGAAAGTAAAAACTTGTCTAGAAATGTAGTGCTGACTAATGAGAATGGAATTACAGATTTACAATGTGGGACACTTTTTTTAAAATCCAGTTCTTCCAATAAAAGTAGCAGTCATCACTAAACTCACCCAATACTTGTTAACCAACATAACATTAAAATATTTCAAATGTACTTATAATAAGTTCTTTCCCTCAAATGGGAATATATAAATGATATGGTAAGGGACAAACTCAGTATTCCTATACTTTTCACAGAAATAAATAGGAATATCCTCTTTAGTCACACTTACTGTAATATCAATTGAAGTAGTACAAAACGAATTGATGTATAAATCACTTGCAAGGAGTGAACTTGCAGTTGATATTGGCAGAACCAGAGTTGGCCCTCAAGAACCTTAGACCTGTAAGGAGGGCAATTCTCTGGGAGCCCATCAGAGCCCAATTCAAATGCGTGACAACATCAAGTGTATGGTAAGGGAATAGAAGACTATTGTAAGAGTTGAGAAGTGCAGTTGTTGCTTCCCTTAAAAGAGTCCTGTAAGGATCACCTCTGCCCTGCAATGCTTGCCATAGCGTAATGTCGTTCCCATATTTCTGAGCTGCAAGCACACCAAAGATGACCGCAACCTTCGTCTCGGGGTTCACTGCTCTCCAGTAGCACTTGTATTCTGGCATTGTCCAGTACCTGTGCATTCATCAAATTTACAGTTCAAATCATGACTATGATCATCTGAATATTGTTAAAAGTGGTGTTTTACATGGTATCAGAGGCTCAGCCAAACGGCATGTTTTAGGTTCAATTCTCACCTCTCACCTAATCTAAATTATATGAATAGATTATATTCATCCAAACTCATTGTTGAGATAAATGACGATTTCACAGATTGCACCAATTTATATCCACATTACAACTTTCTCCATCAATTCAGATTAACCACTATGGCTCCTAAGCATCACCACAGAAAAGGCCTTAAATTGACAAACTTACTGATGGCTGCAGGCTGATGCTTCCACGAAGGGCAATGGTGGCATTGGAGGCAGGGGTGGCAATGGGGGAAGCCTGAATTGTGGAGGAGGCTGCACAGGTGTGACTGGCTTTGGAGGTGGCATTACAGGCGTAACCGGCTCAGGAGGTGGCCTTATAGGTGTTGGAGGGCTAGGCAAAGGGTTTTCTGATTTGGGGCAGGATGACATGGGCTGAGCCGGCTGGGAAAGCAAAGAATCCACAACATACATCTCCATACCAAACATCCTAAACACAAGTCTCGGTTTCTGAGAAGGACCAGCACCCACATCACAACCCATTGTGCCCTCACCACTGGTACTGGGTGAAACCTGGGCATAACAGTTATTCAAATCTGGTGTTCCATCGAATCTCACTGCATAGTTCCCAACCCAATCTGTGGTCTCTTCCCTTGACAATGTGATCTGTCCACTACTATCAGCACAGGCCACCGTAACCTTGATTCCTACAGAAAATGCACATCCAAGCTATAATATATATATATAGAATGTTGCTTGAACTTGTAAAGATAGTGACTAAAACAAAAAATCAACAACATAATTTGAATTAGTCTTACCATAAATGGGGTAGTCAAATAGGGATCTTTCACCATCCTTGCATTGGTCGCAGAAGACGGTGCCAGTGACCATGGCATATGCTTCTGTTCCATGAATGGCTGCAGCAAGAATAAGAAAAGCTATGAACAGAAACTTGTGTAATAAATCCATCAGAGCAAGAGATGGGTGTTGAAAGAGGAATGGAGCAAAATGTAATGAACACTTTACAATACCAGATCATTAAGTAGTAAATAAGGAGCATGTGATGAATTTTTCAACTCTCAACTGTCCACATTTATGAGGAGTTTTAAAAAATAGAAATGAAAGTTAAACAGTAAACACAAACAGTACGGAAACTTCATTTAATGTGGGTGGCAACAGACTGGTAAAGAAGATGAATATTGTCCTAGTCTTAACAATTGAGTCTTTCATATAACAAGCTAGTACATTTAAAGATTTTGGCGCTCAGTTTTAGCAAGAGATGAATGTGAACTCTGTACTCAAAAGAAGTAGGATGTTCTAATAGCAAAATTTCCGGCTGCATTAAATTATAACACGGAATTGTTAGGAAAGAAAATGAAGGCCAACCACTTCCTAAGAAAGGAGACAAGTCATTGA
Organism: Euonymus europaeus; assembly: GCA_963580455.1. Classification (NCBI taxonomy): domain Eukaryota; kingdom Viridiplantae; phylum Streptophyta; class Magnoliopsida; order Celastrales; family Celastraceae; genus Euonymus; species Euonymus europaeus. The sequence goes on along the minus strand of OY756970.1, from coordinate 19,597,222 downwards.
TTGGGGTGTTTTATATCTGGCTATCTGCAACCACTCACAAAGATTTGCAGGAAGCTCTCTTAATTTCATGTTTTTGGCACTTTAATTTGGACAACTAATGCATTGAAGGTGATTTGGGAAGGTTGTATAGTCACAACTTAGGTCTCATAAAAACAGTCTCCTTCACAGTGCGACATCATGCTATTTCGCTGTTAACCCAGAATCTATAACTTATTATGCCATCAATTGTTGTCACTGACAATGCATTCGAGTCGCAGTTAATGAGAGTGCAACAGTTAATTTCATCATTATCATTCAAGTGCTTAAGGAGCATTTTGTCAAAAACTTATTGAGCATGAATATAAGCTCACAAGGGAGAATTATCACCAGCTCATACGGGGTTCATGGAAGGAAAAAAAACTCCTTTTCTTCCAAGCATGATTTTCTGAGACGTGGATAGATCTTCAATCAGAAGATTCGGAGCTTTAGTGGGCAACGGGTATTGGTTGGCCTGGCAAATGAAGGAAGAGACATTAATGGAGAAAGATGTTGGTGGGAAAGGTTGAAGAGAAGTCAAGATGCTTCATTTATCAGTTCCTCTTCTTTTCAACCATATTGCACATGCGGGGTTTCTAGTAAATAGTGTTCTTATTTCTTTCTCTTCAATCATACCTATCTCGTGCACTTGTTGATTCACGAACGGCACTAATGAAGTTCATGGAGAATATAATGCGTGTGCTCGAGAACAGATCATTTCCTGAAAAATCTAATTTCGTACATACCTCATCAACAATCAGCACATATATATATTCAATGTGAAGGAGACATGATGACCAAGCAAGACATTCACCTGGCGCCTGGAAGAAAAACAAGTTCATCGCAAATGCCTTAAAAGTCACTCCAGACTAGAAGAAGAAACCATCACAACCCCTTTTTCCAGCGGTTCATTAATCAGAAATGGCCCAACACCATTACAGTGTCCCACAAAGTTTCACTAGAAATGATTCTAGACAGCAGATGAATCATCATCATGCATACAAAAACACAGCATTCAACGATGGAAAAGAGCCATGCATGAGCACTTATTGTCAACCAGCGCAGGTACTTGCTGGTCCTGCCATTGCCAGTTGGACTGATGGCCTAAAAAAACTGGTACAAAGAAAGGACCACCAATCAAGAAATCCTGCTAACACAGCAAAAACAAAAGGAACCAAACTCCTTCCCCTCTTGGACAAAGTCAGATAAGAAACTAGAGTCCACGAATCAACACTTGTGGCGACCAATCCCATATATATATATATATATCACCATTCATTCACCAGAGTAATTACAAATAGGTAATAGAACATAGAGGGGCTTAAAACATCATTCAAGATCATCAATCTCAGAACAATTGCAGTCATTGGCAATAGAGAATAGAAAAACTGAAAACCAATGAAACAAACAAAACCAAAAAGCTTATGAACACCAAAATTTATAACCACCGTAAATTAGGACACAATATTTGATCTTCATAAGAAACAAAAATAAAATTCTCAGAATTTCCTACAAAAACAGACCTTCGATCAAACAAAGCTCTTGTGACTTTTGAGCTTAGTTAAGCTTTGTTACATCACCTTTCTAGGCTGAGCATCAGCTAAAGCAGATCCACTCCCGAAACTCTTTGTCCCGAACGACCTCTCCTTCCTCTCTGCCACTGTCTCTTTATAGACTTCCAAAGATTCAGGCTTTTCGTCACTCTCCTTCCCTTTCTCTGCCAAAACCTCTTCTCTTGGCCTCGCTAAATTATTCGTTGGTCCGCTACAGCAAAGCATGCGACGTAGAACATGACAAATTTATCCCGAAACAATGTTAAATCATTCAAATAGTGATACTAAATCTGATGCCTAGTTTGTTCGACATATTTTGAATCCCTTGAGCCCCTTGATTACTGCTTGTGAAGATCATTTGTCTTCCTCGATCAAATTTATTAATTTTTCATATGCTCTTGGAAGAAACAATAATCTCAGCATCAATTCTAAAATTGCTTTTTGGTTTGATACTAATATTATCAAATCATGTAATTATGACCTTTATATAGTTAGAATCTCAATCAATTGCTTCATCAAAAAAATTAAAAAAAGAAAAGAAAAAGAATCTCAATCATTCGTTCATGTGTGAATGCCAAATTATATGAACATTGATGGTAAAATGGTTGACACAGTCATTGTACTGATGCAATGCAATAAACGTGCCTGACTAGACGTCAGGTTTGATAGGCTTCGCAATTAGTCTATCTAACAGAATTCGGTATCAGAATACTGAATTCATGATCGAATTCTTTCACCAAATAAAAGCCGCTGCTAGAGGTTTATCTAACAGGATTCCTTGTTGTGTTGTGGTCAGGATCTTTCTGATTCTATAGATAATTCGCAAATATTAAGTGATCGAATTCATGATTTTTTGTAGTTATATAAATGATATCGAACTATTAATTTGGACAACATAGACATTTATCAAAAAAAAAGTCATGAAAATTAAACATTTAATCTAATGGTACTCTTTCGTAGTTCAGCCCCCCTAATTTTCTGGTGTCTTAGCCGGTTGTAACTTAAATTTTGCCCAAAAAACATGATCTTAGTTTTGATAACCAGACTGAGACAGTTTGTCATATCATGAAACTATTGAGATTATCTTTCTAATGTGGCCCACCAACTGTAGAGACTTTCAGGCTTCAACCTTCTTTAGCTCTTGCCCTTGGCTTCAATTGTAGAATAAAATAATATTTTTTGGCTTTTTAGTCAGAAGATAATGTCGAGACACTGTTAGATTGTTCTTGATACTTGTAGTTGGGAACAAGAGAAGTAACGTGTCTCCAAGTGAACAGAACAAAGCACCATGAGACAAACATGCGAACACAGAGACAATAGACTGGCCCCATCAAATGATTATGCATTAGATTTAGGCCCAAATAACTGCTGTTGCGCCACATCCCGCAATTTTCTCTCACAACCCACCGAAAGTAGTAGAAGATAATGCAGAATAATAGCATCAAATGATTCCACATCCACCATTCATTATTATTTACTCCATATGTAACCATGACAAAGTCAATACAAAACGATGACTCATAAAGCAAATATTAAGCTTATTCATGGCAAGGCAGTTTAACTCCTAACACATAAAAAGTCTCTCAAGAGATGTCACTACACATGACAAAAAAAAAAGACGCAGGTCAGTAAGACGACGACACGTAGATCCATATTATAACTACTACATAGATAAGAGTCTCCGTAGTAAGCGATCAAGACCGGCGATCTAAGAGAGTTGACCACAATCGGCGATAACAACAGGCTTCGAAACCTTTCCAGATCCCGATCCGACTTTCTCAGCAGCCTTCACAACGTCCATCCCCTCAACAACCTTTCCAAACACGACGTGCTTCCCATCCAGCCAATCAGTCTTCGCGGTACAGATGAAGAACTGAGATCCGTTGGTGTTAGGGCCAGCATTAGCCATGGAGAGGATGCCAGGGCCCTCGTGCTTCTTCTGGAAGTTCTCATCGGGGAACTTCGCACCATAGATCGACTCGCCGCCGGTGCCGTTTCCAGCGGTGAAGTCTCCTCCCTGGCACATGAATCCTGGGATCACGCGGTGGAAGGAAGAGCCCTTGAAGTGCAGGGGCTTGCCCATGTGGCCTACGCCCTTCTCCCCGGTGCAGAGAGAACGGAAGTTCTCCGCAGTCTTAGGGGTGGTGTCAGCGTAGAGTTCCATGACGATCCTGCCGACCGGCTGGCCGCCAATCGACATGTCGAAGAAAACCTTCGGGTTGGTTGCCATTGAATCAGAGCTGCAAATGACAGAAATTAATTCTAGATTTTTTTGTCGAGTGTGGTTAGGGTTTATGCACGAGGAGGTTTATATAGTGACAGAGGAGGATAATGTCAGAGGAAATTTGATCACGGCCGTTCAAATTTGACACGTGTAGGAATCGTGTGAGATTATTTAACTAGGGTTGGGTTAGGGTCTTGACTGAGGGTTAGTGAGGGATCCGAGGCGGTATATGCTCCTTATTATTCATGCTGGAAACGACGACGTTGTAAGAGATGTGATAGCTGTGTAGGTCTTTTGCGGAGGATTTAAATGAGGTATGGAAAGAACGGACACTTGTCACCATGTGAGATTGAATACAAAACACTGGGACCCATCCGAACATTATCCAACCAGGATGTACGGTGGAGATTTCCCACAACACGTATAATATGGAGTAGTGTACATCCGCGACATTGCCAAAGGTATTTTTTAACTTTGCGCACATTTTTTAATAATTTAATTTTTTTTATTATAAATTATCAACTGTAGAAAATAATATCCCAAAATTTATATAAATCAAATTTAAAATAAAAAAGAGGATAATAAAAACCCATATTTTTCATATAAAAAAGGATAACAGAAAATGAACTTTCATTTTCTTCGTAATTATGATCGAAAGTTCGAAATATATTCGATTTATTTTTTTTAATTTAATGGCTGAAAAAACTATCGCAGCAGATCCCGCTGTAAAAATTTTACAGCACTCCTACTTGACCTTTTTCACATTGACCAATATGTTGCCAAACGGAAAATCCAATAACCACGTTTTTCTACCACAGACCACATGATAAAAAAACCATCAAACAATAATAAGTCCAGGGGATAGGGAGACCGATAAAAAAACCATCAAATAATAACCCAAAATTTATCCACACCTTCAAAAGTACCAAGAATGAAAAAAGAAAAACAAGCATGTGATATTATAATTTAGTTTTATAGGTTCAGGGAAAAAATTTCTTCCTAAACTTCACAGTTAATTTTGCTGCAAAAAGGCTAACTTTTGGAATCTCTAATTCAAGTTTAAGCAATTTCCACATGCTACAACAGCAAGGCAGTTCTGTTGTGGTCCAATTTTAAAAACTACTCCAACTTATGACCTCTCTTACAATCCCTGGATGCCAAGCGTGTACACGAGTCTGCACTTCACCATATTACCTCATGAGCAAAATCTGGTAAGAAAACTCCTCCATCTACTTCTTCTTCTTAGATTTGCTGGACAATGATTGGGTGTAAGCAGTGCCCTGGACAATGTGAAAGGATAAAACAAACAAATTAGCAACAATTCTCTATTAAGTCCAGAATATCAACGAAGAATAGAGCCAACTGACTAGAGATTCACGAATAACATACCTGAAGCCATTCATCCAGTGAAGCATCTCTAGTCCCAGTTCCAACCTCTACCTTCTGGGTCCTCTTAGTTTTCTGACAAAAACAGTAGACAAGTTAGAGACTTCTAGCAAGTAGAGATACAGGAAATAAATAAATATAAATATTATTGTCAAACCACTTTTTGTAATTGACATATCTTTTGAATGTCTTGCTAGTGTATGGATTAGGAAAAAGAGTTTCGAACAGAACTTCAACTGTTCAACCATTGAGTCATTGACACAAACTTGATTGACATGTAAATATGTAACGCAATTAAGTGTTCCCATCATTATGTAAAGCATTAATAAGATTAAGTTATATCCCCCTCATCTCTTCAACACCAAGCCAGCAAATAAATATAAGCATTTCATGTTTAGAGTATGTGTTTCTTTCCCTCTCAACTTACCTACTGAGTGTAGTACAGGGCACAAAAGAGAATGGAATTCGCAACAATACAAGAAAAATGAACTACAAATACAACATAAGAAGATAGATAGGAAATAAAATTAGCATAGCCAAGAAGCAGCCATTACTGATAATACTTATCAAGTTATACTCGTCCAAGTAATGTTAAAAATGCAGGTAAACTTGAATGAGTTTGTTTCTTCAAAGTTCAAAGGGTACATGCCTTTGTGTGTTTTTAAAAAGTTGAAAAAAGAAAATGACAAGAAATAATGTTGCTCTCACCAGGAGAACTGGAAAATGAATCATAAGCATATTGATCTCTCATAAGCATAAAATAGCATGCTGCAGATGAATACCTTGGAAATGTACTGTATTTGACCGTGAATCCATAAACCGAGGAGGACAAGAAGAGCAATTGCAAGGGTAAACAGAAACAATGACTCGATGCTGAGGAAACCTCCAGACTCAACAACTTCAATGGTACCATTATAGAATGTGCTCTGGTAAGGATGCTGGTCAATCTCATAAAAGATGGTCCCTACAAGGTCAAAGGTTCCAGGCTGCACAAAGCAGTTAAATAGGTAAGCCCAAATTTCTCTCTCCACAAATCAGTGTCTACTTCTATTACTTTTGTTTTTTGTTCGCTAATATACAGAACCAATTCAAAAATTGATAATAAGAAATGAACAAAATTCCCCACAAGTACACACCTGCAAATACTTGCTGACAGCAAATACGTATGGAAAAGTCGCCTGAACTGAAGCTGGCACAGATGCATTGCCAAAGGCCTAGAATAAGAGCGAGAAAAAGTTCAATAAGGCAATGATAAACTGTAACTAAGCATATATGACGCAAAATCCCATTTGCAATCCAAATTATAAACCAAAGCTTCAGGGCTAACAAGTTGCACAAAGACAAAAGAGTAACATCAGATTTAAGGTGTCCAAGTGATGATAGTAACCAAATAAAGCATAAGAATGTGCTAAAAGACAAAAATAAGCCAATTAAAGGAGCACAGAAGAACATTAGATGATTAATGAATAATGGATAGAGCATCTGTCTCTACGAAGATTACAAAAATAACAATTCAGGGAAAAATAAAATCGTAACACAAACTCTGCATGAACCAGCAGTAGATTGGTAGACAACAGGTACTTCTACATCATAAATGATCATTTGATACAAAGCTTTCTATATTCATCATTGAACTATGGGATTTAACAAAAAGAACAGAAATTTAAAACATGATATTAGGACCACCAACCCAAATCTCTGAATTGACCAGAACAAAGAAGAAGGCTATGTTTGATGCAAGAAAAAAACTCAAAAAGGCTAAAAAGCAAGCAAAACAGGCACTGCTATTTTCCCCACTTTAAATTTTCTTTGAAAAGTGTAACCACTTTAATGTAGGGGCAGAAGGCCTCTTTGGACTCATATCTACAGAAGTAAGACCCTGATACTGCAATCACCCATAAACTACCATAGTGTCATCCAATTTATCCACTCACCCATTCGGTTTAACCTAGCACCCAAAATGGATTTTTTTTTTTAGCTCGTTTCTCTCCAAGAATCATGGCTTTGGTAAAATATTGTAAAATGTTTCCACTCCTTCATGCTCCCGATAATAACCAAAGCCTATACTGACAAAAAAGGATTATTTCTGAGCAAATCACAAAGAAAATAGCTATAATAGCACTTTCTGCTGGTCTGAAGATAGTTAATGATCTAAATGAGGATTTGGCTCCTTCGTGACACAATTTAGTAATTTAGTGTCCTGCAATTAACTGGTTGTACACAGTAGGCACCCTTTGGCACTGCCTTTTCATAAACTCTTTATTAAATTAAACAAAAAAAAAGCAGTTAAGGAGGGGGAAAAGGTTAGAATAGGCGACTCAAAATGACAAAAATTCAACTTATTTAGAATTTGAAACCCCTCATTCCAATTCATGCAAACTTAAATTTACCTGAGCAGTCAGATTCTGGACCAGCAGACGATGATCATGAGGTAGATGAACACTAGCCTTAACTGCGATTACATTCACAATTGATTCCCCTGTAAATCCCACCAAATAAGCAAGTGAATAAGCTCTGAGTATTTCACCAAAAAAATGAGAAGTAAGCATGCATAAGGTGACGGCAACTATTTTTTCTAAACATGACAATATTTCCATTAAGCCAATAAAAGAAACAGCAAGCCAATGCCATCATGGGAATAGAAGTATACAAGTACCCTACAACAAGCAGACAACAGACAACAGTAACAAAGTATGGTTTTTATTACCATCATTTTTCATTCCCACAAGTAATTCAGCCTCTTCTCCAGGAGTGACCACTGCAAAAAAGTTTTAAAATCAAATTTGACACATGCAACTGTTGACAAAAGATAAATAAACAGGTCTAAGTGCAGTTTAAATGAAATTCTTACATTTGGCACTGTTTCTTGGGAACACACAAACTGTATCAATTCCTGGAGCTGGGCCAAAATTCCCATCATCATAATCCTGGACATCCTCACCCACAATCCCAAGATCACCCCCTTCAACAGCCTCGGCAACTTCCGCATCTGAATCAGACTGACACCTTGCAACTACCAAAAAGAACAACTCAAAGTCAACTCGAGTACGACTAAAACGAAATCATACCTTTAAAGAAACAGTGCGCATTGAACAAATTAAATTCACAATTGAATTCATGCTTGTACAACAATGTCAAACCATTCAATCATATAAAACACCAGAAAGCAAGCATTTAGTTTCTGATTCAAGGTTGATCTGTCTATTCCCAAAAAGAAGCTTTAATTGAATTTTGGAGATTGACTAAGGAAAATTTAGCCTTTCTATGTGGATATCTTGATATTTGAAACGTACATTCCTCACCAAAAGCATAAAATTATATAGATTTTGCTGAAATCCACTTTCAAAATCAACTAAAGCCCGTACAAAATCCAGAAAAACACTCCAAAAAATAAACGGATCATAAACGAGAAAAAGACTAAAAAAATCGCCAGCAAAACAGCTATCCAAAGTCGGCAAAGACTCAAAGCAACAGCCTTAACAAATCAAATCCGATCTAATATCAACAGATTAAAACAAACACAAGACACGTGCATGAGCAGAACCATAGATGGTTGATATCGCAAGTGTGCGTATGAATCTAGATCTGAATTGAGAAAATGAACCTTGAAGAAAAGGACAGGAAAGGAGGAGGAGGACCAGGAACAAAGCCCTAAAATGCTTCATCGCCATATCTGCAAGCGCTTGGACTCAACACGCTCAGCACAGAACCACCGCTCAACTAGGTCTTCCGATTCTCGGGTCAAATGGTAAGGACAAAAATGGGTATATATATTTGTGTTCTGAAAATATTTCGCCAGTCCAATATTGAGAGAACAAGCGAAACGGTAACGTTTTCTCAAGTTCTCTCTCCTTGTTATTTCCAGGTGTTTCCACTTTCAAGTTTCAACTAAACTGTATGTTTTCCAATCTTTTTAGGGTTCATAACTCCAATTGAAAAGGGAAACGTGAAATATATCAATAGTAATAATTCCATATTTGTCAAACACCACCGGCACCATTCGGGGTTTTCAAATTCGATCCGTAATAAGGAATCGATTCAAATCGTGTTATTTGTTTCAATTTTTTTTCGATTAATGGTTTTGAATTTGATTATTAATTTCGATCTTTTAAATATCTTTTCGAATTGGGTTTCAACTTCGGATTTAACTGAAACAACTACATAAGATTTTATGTTTTATAGATTTAATTATTCAAATAACTCAAGACTCCATAATATAAGACTTAAGCTCGAATATTATTCTCAATTTGTCATTAGGATTTGAAAGGTGATCGAAATTGACAACGCAATATAAAGGTGATCGAAATTGACAACGCAATATAACTATTATGAAGTGAAGTAATTTCAATAATTATTTTCAATGTCATAATTAATTAAAAGGAGAATATTTTCAGATTCAACGAATATTTTGTTATTCATCTGTTTGAGTTAATTGTAATGTTATTCTGTATTATGTTTATGCGACACTGAAAATTGATCCAATACAAAAAATACAATTGTTTTAATTTGGTTACCATATATATATATATATTTTATGATTACCAATTATAAAATATCGTAACAAAATCAATTCCAAATCGAATCGAAATCCGAATAGACGCCCCTAAGCCCCATTCCATCAATGTCTATAGATTAGCAATATGTTCAAAGAATTATCACAATAATTGCATATTTTCCACCACCAACTGCAGCATTGCAATATATATACATGAGATCCACAAAATATGACCCCTATTTCACCCAATTAAAGTGAAGTGTCTATCTATACATGAATATCCATAAACAAAATATGAAAATGAAGTTGCAGTAATCCCAGGCTACAGATACATAAAAGTTCAACCCCAAGCCGTTTTTCACTAGCTTTTGTAAAAAAAAAAATGAGATAAGTATCGAAAAAGTCCCCGAACTTCGCATTTTAGATTATTTTGGCCCCTAAACTTTTTTTCGAGCCAAAATGACCCCTCAACTTATAAAAATAGGCCACGTTAGCCACTCAAACCAATTTCCGTTAAATATTGCTGACGTGGCCGTTAGTTCGATGACGTGTAATTTTTAACCGTTTAGAAATGGGGCATGAGCCCTTGTACTCGAAAAAAAATGGGGCAAATGAGCCCCTATCCCTTAAAAAATGGGTCTAAGTAAACTTCCAAAGTTATGAAAAATGGTTCAATAATAATATTTTAGTTTCTATTTTCTAATAACAGCATTTTAGTTTCTATTAAAGGCTTAATACGGATTGTGGGATGACCTTTGCATCTTTAAAATCGGGTGCACCAAAATTGTTAAAAATAATTTTGAAAAAAAACCATAATCTGACGTTTGCCCAAGAATAATCAATCTCCATGGATGGTGTAACGGTCCCATTTCCTTCTTGGGTCGTATATCTGCAACAAATTGAAGTAATAAACATTGGTAGTCAGAAACAAACATACAAGAAACACCAAGCAGTTTACAAGGCTCTGCTAAGGTGAATATTAAAGAGGAGAGAGAGCACCTCCCATCTTGAAGCAGGAAAGATATGTTTGTTCTTCTCATACCAATGCCTCTCAACAACTTTCCCCGCATGAGACTGTTACAAAAACAAAGTGGATAGAATGAATACCTTAGTACATCCGAGCCATGGCAACCCCAGAAACATATTTAACCACTTGTAGCAAATGGAAATTCTTTAGTCAACCACAGCGTAGCCGCAAAATGTACGACTAGATATCACAAGAAAACCAAATTCGTATGGAGCCGTATCCCCCTCGCTCATAAAACTTCCATAAAGAAGTTGGGTTCAACCATATTGCAATGGTTTATCAATGAATTTATAAGACATTAACATCTTTCACAGAGCTTTACATTGACTTACATCATACTGGGAAAAGAAAAATACAAGAAAGAACTGCAACAGTCATAAGCAGCTCTAAAACCTTCAGGCTGCCCTCCGAAACCCAGTAGAATTGAGATCTCACAAAAAAAAATTGAGAACCCATTTGAATGGCTCACTTTAAATAAAATCATCTCAAAAAAAAAATTCAATTCCCCTGACTAAAGAGGAGATGTTATAAGGCCTTTCGTTGATCTGTCCACGAAGTTATTGCAGAGACAGAAGGAGTAAAGGCTGTTTTTTTATTTTGATTTATGCCCGCAACGGAACAGAAGAACAACTGAGAAACCATGCTCCATGTTCTCTCAAAAGGCAGTCAAATCAGCAGAATTTTCAAGAGAAAGTTATGCCAGATGATATGGAATAAATAAACAATACAGTGATTATAAAGCCGAAATGGTACAAGGAACAGTCAATGCTGACAGCATTAGGCATTTAAAATTTACCATATCAACAAATAAGGAAAGAAAAAAACTAGAGTATGCTGAATAACAAGACAATCTGTACCTCATCCTTTTCTATTGTAGCATCAGCAATCTTACGAACATCCTCGTGGACATCAAAGTGAAACAGCTGCAATAATCAAATTGACAAATCGACTGATAAGCAACCTACGGTAAAATATTCCTTTAAACAACACATATAAAGGTACAGCAACAATGCAAGCTGAAAATAACTCCAAGTTTACTGTCCAACTGGGTGCAATTTGAGCAAAAGACGTTTCATTTAATAGGTAATTAGATATACACGTATACTCATGCTATACATGCAAAAGTTTCAGGACATAAAAGGAGACTAGATTTTCTTACTGTTAGCCAAGAACAAGGAAATTTTAACTCAAGCTGTAAAATTACCACTATCACCAACTGTTTAGACACCACACCAAGATTATACAGACTTATATCAATTGATTATGTTCGCAAAATGCTCAAATAGACCAATTAATAAGCAATCAATTATTACCGGTCCACTTTTGCCCCTAGCCTTATTGACAATTAGATCATAGAAACTGTGTTGCTGAGGTTGGACAAAAGCATATATTAGTTAGCAAGCATATCTGACAGAAAATATCCAAAAAACACTGATTTTCAATATCATCTCACGTGAGGGATGATGAGATCTTCTTTCACATATAGTAAATTCTCCACTGACGTTGTTCGAATTTCTCGAAATTCAGGCACAAGTTGCTGCTGAACAGCCCGAAGAAACTCCCCTATGCTATCACCCTTGCGCACCTGAATGATAGAGCATGCAAAGCCAAAAATAACCAAGATCAAGAGAATATACGAAAAAGAAGAAGAAAATAATAATAATACGGTGAATTAACCAAAATACAGGGTAGGCTTTCTCACTTGGAGCACACGTCTATGGCCTGTTCCATCCCAATAGCTGTACATAATCTCAAGGGGCTCATCTGAAACAAAGGAGTATGAAATTAGGGCGTGACAATTTACATGAGCTCTATAAACTTGCTACGCATAGAGGGGGAAGTTACTTCGAATTTTCTCTTGCTCACAAAGCCACTGTTTCTGCAACCTTTCACGCTCAGATTGCTCCTCTGCCTCCCGCTCACTGTAAGATCATCCTCAGAACCCCTAAGAAAAAGTGTTAGGCCCCAAGACCACACATACACACACTTAAGGGTAAGTAAGAAGATAGGGAGACATCACACCTATCAGGAAGAAAGCTTGTCTCAACTGTGGGATCTTTGCTTAATTTTATGGGCAAAAAATTCTCTGGCTCTGCATTTTCTTCAGAAAGCATAAAAAAAAACAAAAAAAACTTGAGAGATGTAGATATTTAATGGATTCATATTGACACATTGAGTTGTTAATCCACAATAACTAAAAGAAGGTTGATAAAGCCACATCAAAAAACTTTCAGCCACGCAAGTATATATAATCAAAATTCACAACAAATACACTCATGCACTAGTATGAAAGGAGTTCAATTTTGATAATAAACAATTAGGATAATGACATGGGATCCATTTTATATACGATAAGCATGGGTTACGGTAGCTTCCTTTAATGCGGAAAAAACTCTTTAACTGCTGAGAAGTACAGTTGCTATGTTTCCTTAAGCCATCTTGTGGAAAGTGCAAATGGCAACGAATAGAAGAGCTTTTCAAGGCAAGGAATCTCAACTCTCAAGCAGGAGTCTTCCCAGGACACTTCGTTTTTGGATTTTGAGCAATTGTCAATTTCCAGATTTGTTCCCTTTTAGAAAGCCCTAATCTATCAAACATCATTTAGTAATAGCAGGTTTAGCACCCTGAAGTGCTGTTCAACAAAATCTTTTAATATCAGAGTCCAATTCTTATCTTTATCATCCTCCATAAGACATTCCTATGCCACAAGCAGAACACGTGAACAATAGCATAGGATTGGAGTCAAGACCAGGACTTTTGATGGCAACACATGATAGGAGAAGTGGAGAACTGAAATGCCCACAGCAAGAGAACATGAAACTTGCATGCTTCATGATCCTATGATTTGGACCATAAAGTCATAAGGTAAGCACCATATCGTTAGAACTACAGAATCCTGTCAAAATCGGCAATACTCAAAACCTAGAATAGTAGAATGTGAACCTCATTTGAAGCAAACTTCTTATGAGGAGGCGGCGGGCCATCAACCACGTGGTTTGTAAACACACCTCCGGAGATATGAGGCATTACACCCAATAGTTGAAATTTTCATTTTATCAGAGAATAAGCCTCATCCAGATTCTCATTCATTATAGTTAAACAACATAACTAAGAACAAGTAAATAAAATTAGCATGGCAAAACTTTGACTTAGGAAATAAACAATATATGATTAAAATGGACTAGAGGTGGGATAATCTGGGTAAGACATAGAATTTATAAGGATATGTACAGTCCACAAATCTTAACATAGAAAACCTCGCAGCACAAAGCAAAATAAGAATTGAACTTGCAGGGTGGCTCCAATGTAGTTCTCAAAAATAAGAGTGTCTTACTGTTCTCCCCGTCCTCAATATCATCTACAAACGATAGCCGATTTCCCTTAATTTTCTTCTTTTTCCGCTTTTGCATTTGAAGCTCTTCCTCCCTAACATGACAGAAAATATCTCAACGGAAAAAATACAAACTGAGCAAAACAAAAACGCTAACATATTTGCAAAATCTACTCAAGTCATGGCCTTCACTCACTCTTGCTGTAGCTTTTGAAGCTTCTCCTTCTCCTCCCCTTCAATTTTGTTTCGGATTGTAACCCTCTAAATTACAAACAGTGAAGCACCAAAAGATAAATTAAAACGAAAGATTAATTGTCCCTTGATTACAATTACACAATTTATACATCATAATCAAATAATATACTGATGTATAAAAAAAGTTGAATGCTCTACCTTCTCGACATACTCGTCTCTCGTCACCAAACCAACAGTTTCCTTCTTAAACGCTGTCTCAAGAATCTGAAAAAACAAATTAAAAAATAAAAGACTAAGCTTCATGCTAAGAAAATAAATCAAGTAAAAGAAAGCAAAATTCTATAATCAAAATTCTAAACATTAACCCTAAATTTAAATTAAAAAGAAAAAGCAAATAATCTAGGGTTCCAGCTGCGATGTCGGGCGTCTACCTCGGAGGTGCCGGAACCGAATTGCAGAAGTCCCGGCTGTCCATTGCTGGAAGCTGACTTAGTTTTGAGCTCTTGAATTTTCCGACACTCCGCCTCTCTATACTTCTGGAGCCGCCGGATCCTAACGGCATCTTGGGCAGTGCCCACGTATCCGTCTCCCATGCCCGACATCGTTCCTCTGTTTCTGCCCTCGAAACTCGAAAGGGCTAGTTAGCGCAACAGTTAACCACACCACGAGACACGAGTCGACGAGGGTCGAGAACAAGTGTGTAGGGTGTTTTACTCTTGCCTTCAAAAAAAAGAGTGTGTAGGGTGATACGGTGTCGCTTTTGATATGTTACGCTGGTGTCTTAATTGAGGGCATAATGTGACATAGAGTTAATATAACTTTTAGTAACCGAAAGATAGGTCATGTTTTATTTTGGTGACCGAAAGATAAAACGTTTCAACTTGATAACTTAATTTTTCATTTTATTTCAGTCAAGCCACCCAGTCAGGATTTCTCAAATCCGAGCAGCAAAAATGGTGACGTGATAATTTGACTTGTTTTGCATGGGTTAATACTACTTTTAGTCACCGAAAGATTGTTCATGTTTCATTTTGGTCACCAAAAGATAAAACGTTTCGATTTAGTCACTTAGCTTTTCATTTTATTCTAATAAAGCCACTCGGTCAAATTGGCCACCAACTGTCATTGCCAAAATGCTCTCGTACGGCCTCTAAGCGAAATCATCATTCAGTGGCATGATCAATCTTGCAGTCAAACTAAGAAACAGAAATTAGGTTTCAGAGACAAACCCTAGAACATCATTTCATACCTTAAGCCTCCTGCTTCGAATCAATTCGCCTCCATTGGCGTTTCGTTCCAATTGCATAACAATCTAAGCAGTAGAAATTCAACTAATTCATATTGTTCTCGTAAGTGAACCTTCACTTCTCACGATTGCTCTGAATTTAAAAAATTGCAAAATATTTTCACGCGGTGATCATTTTCCTCGTGGACCAATCGAAAGAAAGTCAAACTGTCACGTCAACCTTTTCGCTGCTCGGATTAGAGAAATCCTGGCTTGACTGTAACAAAATAAAAAGTTAAGTGATCAAGTTGAAAAGTTTTATCTTTCGGTGACCAAAATGACACATGAGCTATCTTCCAGTGACTAAAAGTATTATTAACCACGTGGCGATCATTTTCCACGTGGACCAATCGAAACAAGTCAAACTGTCACTTCACCTTTTTGGCTGCTTGGATTTGAGAAATCCTGACCGAGTGATTTGACTGGAATAAAATAAAAAGTTAAGTTACCAAGTTGAAACGTTTTATCTTTCAGTGACCAAAATAAAACATGAGCTATCTTTCGATGACTAAAAATTATATTAACCAATGAATTATATTTTGAACTTTCAAGCATTATTTTATCTTTTTAAAGAAGATTCAAAATTATACAAGATTCAACTGATCAATTGAGTTATTTGAGATTTTTATATCACGCCAACAATATTTTCTACTCATGTAGATAACTGATAATCAATAGTTGTACAATAAATTATAATCTTTACATTTTCCAATCATTTAAGTAATGTGCAGTAGCACAATTGTTGTGAGCAAGTGAATTAGTCCATAATTCCAAAGCTATAGAAACTTTGAATCTTAGGCTATATAATATATTGCACGATTGATTTCTTATTTTTTTTTGCAAAGATCAATGATATTGGCCCTAATACTATTCGTATTGATACGTTTAAAACACAGATTAACACTTTGTGATCATCGTCGTCGTCGTCGTTTGAATAAAAATTTAATTAGACTATATATAGTCGGTAACACAATTAAAATCAACAGCACGATCCTGTATCCTAATTTGTTCTTTGTTGGGTTTTAATCTTAAATATAATGACAATTGTGTGATAGTTGAAAATTGTCCAGTTGAAGTAATTATGAGATAACTTTTTTTGATAAACAGAGACATATATTAAGAAGAAGGGGAGAAGACAAATGGGCATCAATATGGATGGCCATGCAAAGAGAGTACATGAGGGAGAGGAGAAAGCAATGAAAAGACTCAAGGGCAGCCAGCCTTGCTTAAAACAAGATTATCCGATCCATTTTTGTATGAGATAACTTACCTCAGATCTATCAGAGGTCCACGTCACAAAGACGGTGGGTTTGTGCAACATATGTTTTGAGTTTTAATAGGACACATTATGAATAATTGTAGCGTGTGTGATTGAGCAAGACTTTGATAAAACTCCTAGTGATAGACTTTGATAGCATATCTCTTATCATAATTACTCCTTATCTCTTATCATGATGGACCGATCATCTCTTGCATATTTTATCTCTACGGGTGGTTCATGATAAGATATAATTCTTATTTCAGTTATTGAAAGTCTATAAAAACACGCGGCAAGCATCAAAGCATATATATTGCAAAAATTTCATACGTTAATGTTGCTTCACTTTTTGTTCTCTTTTGTAATAAGCTTAGTTGAGCTATTGAGTTGTGTGAGGTTCAAGAGAAATTGTTTATTGTGAGAGTGTGAGTTTACTCATTATACTTGAAGATTTATTGGAGGAGATCGTGATTGCTCTTGGAGGAAATGTTATCAATACCTTGGTGATGAAGATTTTTGGAGGCACTAAAAGCAAACTCAAAGTTGGCGAGTCGATGTTTTACCAAAACATTTATGTCTTTAGGTCAAGATATTATAGTTCAATTAGTTGATTATTTTGAAGGTTAGTCGCTAAATAGACTCGAGATTTTTTTTTCATATTGAATTTCCTTGTAAAAGTTGAATTTCTTTTTATATAATTCGCTTTTACTTTCCATTTATAGTTGAGTAACTGTTTTAGTGAGATATACTGAACTTTCATTCTTTATTCGCATTATTTTGTCACCTAACTTGTGGACTCCCCAAATGAGATTTGTCATTAGGGTTTGTGAATGTATTAGTGTGTGTATCCATTTGTTAAGAGATTTTTTTTTTAATAAGTGTACCATTAGGCCGCCCATATGTTCATCTATAGTGAGTAATCTCATTATTTATAAAGTATCACGTGGGATACAAAATTCCCTTTAGGGTTAAAGCCCACCCCTGACACTAATAAAGTTTTTCCCTTGTGTAATAAGTTGGGTCTAGCCCACTTGCTACACTTGGGGAACAAAGCCGTGCGAATCCGTTGTATCCATGTGAACCGAACAACCCACATATGGGCCCGATGTATCCAGTGAACCGGACAATATAAAACAGACAATATTGTTAGTACGTGGGGGTGTGAAAATTATAACATGTGGTATCGAAGCCCAGGTTGCGAAGGGTGTAGGGTGCATCCTACTCCATGTTTTGAGGGGTCGGTCTGTCCACCTCACACGTGCGGGAGGGTGTTGGGAGTCTGCGCCTGCAGTCCACGACTTCTGTGCGTGAGTGACGATTTTACATGATATCGAAGCACCCGAAGAACCCACCCCGCAACCAAGCCCAACCGTTGTATCCAGTGAACCGAACAATATAAAATAGACAATATTGTTAGTATGTGGGGGTGTGAAAATTATAACATGGTGTGAAAATTATAACATGTGGTATCGAAGCCCAGGTTGCGAAGGGTGTGGGGCGCATCCTACTCCATGTTTTGAGGTGTCGGTCTGTCCACCTCACACGTGCGGGAGGGTGTTGGGAGTCTGCGCCTGCAGTCCACGACTTCTGTGCGTGAGTGATAGTTTTACATGATATCGAAGCATCCGAAGAACCCACCCCGCAACCAAGCCCAACCGTCACTCACGCACAAAAGTCATGGATCAGCTGTAACTTTGTCCCAAAACTTGACTACAATATTAGAAAGGGCTTGCCCTTATAAATGAGTCGGGGGCTCAGAAGTCCACGAAATGGGACTGCGGACGCAGACTCCCAACATTATTTAGTAAAAATATGTAAGCTTAATGTTTACAGATCTCATTTTAAAGCATAATCTTGAGAAGATCAATCCTTGAGTGTACATGAACCAAAGATTAAAAAAAAGTGAAAAAGCTGGTCTAAGTCTAGGCTACACTCAAAGCATATGTGCCAAAACCAACCTACATATTGAATCCAAAACAAAAGCCTCCTTATCCATTCTCGAAGTGAAAAGAGAGGAGAAACTAATGGAGTGGTTCTACACAAGAAGAAGAGGTCCTGAGTGGAAACAAGGCTGGACAGGCCAGACCTTGTCCTCCATTTCCACACCACCACTACCATTGCTAACCATTTTTGGGATCGTGATTGTCCTGTTGTGGCTCTCTCAGTACACAGAATACAAGGCACAGTTACACCACTCAGCCAACAACTTCCAGCTCCTCATCTTCCTGCTGCCAATTCTATTGATAATTTTCATGGCTTCGTATTCTGCCAATTGGAGGTTCTCCTATTGGCAGAACCAAAATCTGGGTGGAGGTGGTCCTTGGGGTATTGCCATATTGGTTGTAATTGTTCTGCTTTTGCTTTCTTATCAGTCTTCTTTTCATTCCAAGTGGTTTGGTCCCCCCTGGATATCAGATTAATTATGTCGTGGAATTTAATTTTCTCTAAAAGAAAATGAAAATATAATAAAATAAAATCTATGTGGGCTGTCTACTTGTGTTGATGTTTGAAGTACCTGTTGATCAGCTGTGTAATTTGGTCATTTTTGAGAAACAGAAATTAAAATACTTTTAATGCCTTCCAAGTGGCAAAATGTTATTTTTTATTTTTTTACAAAAACAACATGAATTCATGGGCCGAGCAGTGTTATGCGGCCCAGCAATAGCAGCCCAAGTCTAAAACAACAACAATAAACCTCGACCTTGGTATTTAGAGTGGATTAAACAATTGATTAAAACAAAACAACTCCAAAGTAGCATGATTTTCTAACCATAACCAAGTAATATGTTGCGAAATACCGAAGGATTTTCTGTCGGCTTTTTCAAGTTCAATCTCAACCCATTATAGAGCTTCTAAGTCCTTCCAGGACCTTTCAAAACTTACGATTTTAAAATACGGAAGTTAAAAATAAAAATAAAAATAAAAACTTGAACTTGTAACATATTCATTAAGTTTTTTATTTCCTAACATAATATACCAATTAGTGCATTTACAGTGTCTAGTGTATTGGTGTATTGTCAATTACCCAAAAAAAAAAAAAAAAAGCATTGTCAATCAATTGCTTTAAGCCTTTAAGAGAGACATGATTTAAAGTTGTTACGAGTATTAAGAGTTGGCAGAATCATATTGGTGGGCTTTTAGGGTTCGGACCCCACAAGCCACAAAGCACCATTAGTTAATGGGCCACGGCTTTGTGGACACTGGACCGCGTGGCCTTGGTAGGTTTGAACAATTGACTGACCGATAATAAATATGAAGAAGATAACATTTTCCTTTTGTGTATATTAAAAAAAATTCCTTTTTTGCTGCAATTAGACAAGGTCGGTCACATAAAATTTGACATCGTGGCCCACCAAAAATGATTAAAGAATCACTTAGCTCTAGCATTTAGGTTTTGAGAAAGTTTAAAATCAGGTTTTATTGGGATCCTAATTAACCCTTAATAATTTGATACTCCATCCGTCCCATTTTAGTTGTTCCCTTCATTTTTTCACACAGTTTAAGAAAATATTTAATTCTCTTTCAATTTGACGTTTATACCCCTATTTATAATGATGAATACTTTGACACTATAATTAATGTGCAGGTTGAGCTTTTAAAGTTAAGGGTAAATAAGGAAAAAATGAGAAAAAATAGCTTTCATTAATTGAAATGAGCATGCATTTTGGGACATCCCAAAAAAGAATAAAGTACAATTAAAATGAGACGGAGGGAGTATTTACTTATATGCATTTACGGACACACTTGTTTGGGTTCATCTTTTGATGAATAGCTTCATATTTCAAATTGGAAAACAAATGTATAGGTCAAAAATTCAGACTTGTCCAACTACTCTAATTTGCTCAATGTCCTAATATATGTATTTATATATCACAAGAAAAGTGAGTTTTTTTATGAAAAAAAACATGAATAACAACGCACAAGCTTATCATTTTGACATTCAATAAAGATTTAAACTCAGACCGTCAAATCCGCACACACATAAATTTCTCATATAACGACATGATAAATTAGACTAAAATCAAACGTGTGATTGCAAAGATTAATGAAAGTCCCTCTAAATAAATTATTTTAGGGAAAAATGAAGAAATCAGTTTGATAATTACTTTTTTAGGATAAACTTTCAGACATTAACCTAAATTTGGGCAAGCAAGTTTGTGCGCACATAATTTTTCACTTGACAATATAGTAAATTAAAAAAACTAAGCACGATGATCACAAATGTATTGTATTCGGTGAGAATTTATATCAAAACCTCTCGAGTCCATACAATTCCATCCTAAAAAATTCACCAATTAGGCTACCATTCAAAAATTGTTCACCAATTACACTTTGTACATGACTTCTACTGAAAAAAAGAAGCAAAGAAATTTGTATCATATATATGCTTCAAAAGTTGTTCACCAATTACACTTTGTACATGACTTCTAGTGAAAAAAAGAAACAAAGAAATTTGTATCATATGCTTTAACCATTCTACCTAATATATTTAAAATCCCCTAAGAAAGTGCCCAAAAAAAAAGGTCACATCATACTTTTGGAAGGACACTAATACTTAGCCACTAGAGCTCCAAAACTCCACAGTATTTTATTTTTTCTTGGCCATTAATGCTTTACACGTCTCATTCATTACCTAAGCAGAGAGATTTTTTTGACAAACTGGGTTTCTTCATGACTTATCTTTTAATCCAAGTGATCGATAGCTTGTTGGATTGTAAATTGGAAATTAATTCAAACAAGTACGAGTTTGATAGCTACACAATTACTTACCTACTGTAAATTGAAAACATGACCATGAGGATTGAACTCTCACTTGTTCAAAACTTCAAACTGCATACATAAAAACCTAAACCAGCTTCCATCGAACACAAACATCGATCACTACAGTAATTAACAAACCAACAAGACGTAATTACTAAAACATCAACCAAACCAGCTATCAAGAAAGACAGATTGATACTGCAGCAAAATCAAAAGCAACACAATCAAGGCAGCAACACCCCACGGCGAGCTCCCCTCCGACGGGCCGCGGTAAGCCCCGCGGCGTTTGTCCCAAGGTGACCAGCCGAAGAGCATGTCAGTATTATCCATAGATGACAACCAGCGAACTAGAAAGATTAACACAACTGGTACAGCCAATAGTGCCCAACCCAGTTGTTCCTCTGCAGCCTCAACAGCTTCTTCATAAGAGAAATACCACGACGTCCCAAGAAATATTGATATCACTGCCAGGATAAATAGAACTGGATATGGTAGTGGATTTAAAGAAAACAAATCAAAGATGGAGCTCTCTCTTTGATGATAGGCCATGGAGGTTTTTCTTCTTTTCACACACTAAAAAAAGGTCAATGAGAATTGAAGGGTACAGGGTTTTATAGCAGAAATAGGGCAATTTGATTTGGTGGTCTCGTAGCATCGAAACTGAGTTGCAACTGGTTGAATACTAGCCGTTGATCTGACTAGTCAAAGGGATCATGTGGTGCAGATTCTATTTTAACTGTGATTGAAATTGAATCAAAAAGTAAAACATGTCATCGTCGGCATGAACGGTGTGGTCATGTCCAAAACTCAACATCTATTGTGTGATAATCTTTGAACATATATATAGTGTGATGGTTTACACAATGGAGGACACATTCGGTAAGACAAAGAAATCACTAAAAAAGTTGATAATCGATTTCACCTTACAAAAGCCATTTCTACAGGGATGACTGGTGAAGGAACTCTAGAATTCTACAGAATTTACAATTATCATTCAAGTGAAGAAAACACAGAAGTACGATAAGAAATGGGGCACATACGATATTTTTTAACACTAGACCTACCCACAATCCGTCGTGGAATGGGGCCAAGATGGGAAAAACAAAGTAAGAAAATTGTCTTTGCGAATCGTAAGTTTAACAACACAGCCATTCCCCAAGATCCGCCAGTAAAAATTTCAATAAGTCATACAAAGCAAGCTTGAATTGAAGGTCCATCCCTCCATTCCCAGAATGTTCATTCGTAGAATTCAAGGAACTTTTTATGCTCTCTCCAGCTTGCTTTATCATCTCTCTTCTGCCACTCACTTCTAGAGTAATAGTTTATGATTTGGCAAAAATATTCTCACTTTTTGGATTTTCTATCAAATACATTATACATCCAAAGCAGGCAATACTACTAATCATTTTCATTTTTTGCTTCAGTCAACTTCCCATGTAAGACAGGCTGGTCCGCAGGCTTTATATCCGCAGATGCGTTCCTATGCTGAATTCAAATTCCCATCTTCATCATTGGAAACCTGCATAGCATCCCCAATTGTCAAATCATCATTCTTCTCAATTTCAGTGTTGGTTGAGACTTCTCTGCTTCCATGGTCTAACTCATTCTGCTTATCCTCAACGACTGCATCCTCCTTAGGCACCTCAGTATTTGTTACAACATCACTAGTCAACTGACCAATGGGCAACTGATTTTCTACTTTAACCAACTCATCGGAAAGGTTATCCACTTCTTCGATAGAATCTTGCCCCGGAACCCCATGACCATGCAACAGCTTTCCATCCATTCCATCTTCAGTAGTCACATGATTAGGTGGGTCTACATTGACATCAACTGCTGCCTGCTCTTTTTCAGAATCAACATCCATTTGATGCTGTGAAGCTTCATAGTGAGATGGTTCAACTGACACTGAGATTTCCAGATCATCAGAGGTTTTAGGCACCAAAGCTTCTGACACAGGTACCGCAGTTTGATCTGAAGAAGCCTCCACCAACTCAATAGAGTGACTATTTGCAGCAATCTCTTCTTCCTTTTGTGCTTGATCTCTGTATTCATCTATAAGAGGTGTTATCCTTTCCAGGTCAGCTAACAAATGGCCATAACGCAATTGTAAAGTTTGCTCAAGCTCCTTTTGCTTCTGAACCTCCTCCCACAGACCATTTATCCTGTGTGACGCAGCTAACCTTTCTTGTTTTTGTAAGGCTTGAAAGCACTCCAGCTCAGTTCCAGATGTTTCCATTTGCTTTAAGGTTAATCTAATTTGTGACCAAAGCTTTTGGGCACGATTCTGCTCACGAAATATATCAAAAATTAAGCCACCTGTAACCGAATATGACCTACTGAAAGACAATTCAACTCTTCATTTAAAAAATAACTCAGTTCAATATAGTCCACTTTCATCTATTGTAAATAACTTTAAAAGAATATATGTTGCCACTAAATATTTAGTGCCTTATAATAAATATGTTTCTTGTTCAACAAAAGTCATGTATTAAAGCTACCCCGAGCTCAAAAGATAGAAAGTCGTGTTTGCAACAAACTACAATCTCTAAAGTTAATTGCCATTCCAACTGTGCTCAAAAGAACAAATTTAAAAATTCACTATCCACAACCACCTGCTGTAACTACTAGTCACCACCATCGTCACATCATTTAACATAACAAATCATCAACTGATAGGCCACTACCACCATCATTCCTTACTGAACACTATCCAACGTTTCAGCACCACCAACAACCTCATCAGCATGGACAATGTAAATAAAAAATAACAGATTAACAAGGAAAAAAAATATCCTTGTTCCCCTTAAAAAATTAAAAAAGGTACTATTTTTCTAAAAAATACACTCATTTAAATCAATAGTGCATCAATTACTATTCCACATTCTCAAAAATGTATTTTTCTACAATGCACTTAAACAGTATTCAACAGTTGATGGGTAAATTCTAAATACTAGCCCATAAGACATTAGATAAAAAACTAAATAGTATAATATGTATCAAATATGTAATTATCGGAGGTCACTGCTCAAGTGCTCAGCATGATGGATTCGAAGAATGAAGTAATTCCTTCTCTTTTATTTTTAATACATACTCCAGAGTAATGAAACAGTTACGACCATATTGGGATTAAAGTTAAAATAGAATGAAAAAAATATTTTATTTCATACCTAAACACCATATTAAATTCATTCAGGTAGATAACATAAGTACACTCATCTCATACTGAGAATAGAAGAAATCTGAGACGAGTTACAAATAAAAATATGAAAGACCATAAAAATTCACAGCTTACCTCATAACCCTGATTGTAAAGCTTAACCTTTGTCTCAAGGCTTCCCCCCTTAGCTTTATCAGCATCAAACCTCTTGCGCAAGTTCTCAAATTCATTCTGCAAGGCTGCAAGCTTCTCTATGTTTCCTGCAACACTCGACAGGCCATAAGCATTGCGAGTGGGGAAATACATCAAGTCATTTAAACAAGTTTTGTGCGCCTCGGAGAACTCATCAAGGGATTCATTTTCATGCCCCATTGCCACACGAAGATACTGAGCCTCCTCCTTAATCAAATAATCAGCCTATGAAGAAGAATGTTATCATCAAATTAGGCATCTGAATCAGCCAAAGCGTTGTTACCAAAAAGGGCAATAAATGAAGTTTATATATATGTATATATATGATAATTTGTATTGCAAATGTGAAGATGTATCATTGTATGAGAAAGCAGAAAACAAAATCATAAAGCAATATATCTAAAGAAAGTTATACTTCCTCATTCCTCAAATAAACATTTAATTCAATCACTCATTTAAATTTTTTTAAATATTTTGATATATTCATTTAACAGATAAGATGTTCAATATAATAATGTCTATGGCACAGTTTTATAGCAACTTATAGCTTCTGCAGGGGAGGGGTAGATCTATTCTACGGTTCAATTCTAAGCTGGAGGCCCCCATTCCCCTATTCATGTTCGGTGTTGAGAAGGAAGAGGCGCATCAGATCATCTAAAGCTTGAAATTCAGTTTTAGGTGTGCTTCATGTTCAAGATTCCCATGCCGCTCTTCATGTTTGGCAATGAAAAGGAAGAGGCAGCAGCAGTTCATGTTAAGCTTGCTGTTCAGTTTTATGTGTGCTTCCTGTCAGAAATATTGGTGCATTTTCCTCCTCAGAAATCTTGAGCTACCAGGTCTTCATTCTGCCAAATGGTGCCCCTCTGCTGTTGACCTTTTCATTACCCTGACATTAGTTTAGTCTCTTCTTTAAATTTGGTAGCTTTGTGTTGCATCTTCAGTTGCTGTCCTTTTTCTGTCAGTCTTGGTTTGGCCTCTCTTTCGGGTCCCAGCCTACTGGAGATCTGTTTTTTATTTTTTGTAATTAGTGTGCTTTGGCTTCTCTTGCCCCGGCAATGCGGCTTCATGTTCTTGTTCTGGTGTTTGTATTCTATCCTCAATTATTTTAATAAAACTGATCTGTCTCATCAACAAACAAAAAAAAAAACATAGCAACTTATAGTCCAAGACACTTCTCTGTAATTTGCCCCCGCTCAAAAACGATAACCTATTATCAACCCAAATCCGTCACCAAGATTCCTGTCCTCCTAATAGTTATTGAAATATCTTGCTCAGTCAGCTGACCCTCCAAAGTCTAATTCAGTGTCAGGCAGTCAGCAATGAGAAGGCTGGATAAGTAACAGAAGGGCAAGTGAAGGCGTTCCAGCATTAACAGAGTGAGCGGAGCACTAATTGTGAGAGGGAGAGTGACAATCCAGACTCATAAATATGATAAGCCCACAAGCTTCTGCGTTATTCCTCTTAGAAAAATTTAAATAACTCCAGTCAACTATTCCGGTTTCCAAAAACATTCAAAGCAACATTTGAACAATTTTGATGGACAAATAGTCAGTAAAAACAGTGGCAAACTGAAAAATATGAATAAAGGAATTATTTAAAAATTTAGCATTGCAATGAAGGACCATGATTTTGAAAAGCTAAAAAAGTTCTCAAAAATGAAAAATAAATAAAGCAAAACATGATCCAGTTACCTCAAAACCACCACCAGTTTGTTTTAATGGAGACTAATAAGGTGCCATTATTATCAAAATTTTGAACTATAAAAATTGAACTGTACAAGAAACTCCTGTTCAAGAAAAACAGATCCCTAGAGTAGGGAACCAGGTGAACTTTCAACTTGAAAAGTGCAGAGAAATGCTGAGTACTGTGTACTTCTATCAGAGAGACATCTAAGAGGTAGCCCCATCTTCAAGTATCACTTCAATTGTTACTGCTTTGAGATTTTTCTAGTTGAAATAACTATTGCTGCCCGACAGCCCGCTACCCAGAAAGAAAGTAGGGAGAAGGAAAGAGCAACAAATTGACATGATTTAATCCAAAGGCAACATAATAAGGCGAAATTTAATTTCAGTAAATAAAACAAGGACTTGCCTCTTTTAGCTCCTCTTCTTCAAAATCTTCAATCACAGGGACAGGCACAACTGATCCATTGGCAGTACGCCTGGCACCTTTCTTTTTCTCTTTATCAACCTTTTCGTCAAGTGGGTACTTCGCATTATCATGCTCTAGTAAGCTCAAAAGCTCTTTCCTTATTGCTTCATCAGCTTGCTCAATTGAAGTAGGCGGAACAAAGGAACTTTTATCTCCATCAGCCCTCAGCAAAGAACTTCTAATTAATTCCACTGAAGCAGCTGGTGGTCTGGGAAGCTCCCTCTGCAGTACTTTTGATCGCTTCCGAAGTAAAGCCTGTTGCCGTGCTTCTTCCTCCGCCCTCTCTCTTGCTAGACGGTCAGACATGTCTTCCTCAATCTTCTCCTCTGGTTCTTCACTGTCTTCTAGAGGGGGTTGTATGACTATTTGGTATTCATTATTCGGCTGCGGAAGATTACTTAAACCTGAGCGCAAGTTCCGTTTCAACTCGGCTTGTCTCCGCTGCTCAAGTTTCGCACTATCATGTGAATCTATGTCTTCATTTATATGTAGCTCATCCCTGACAGGAGTTCCTTTTGGTGTCATACCAAAACCATAGCCATCCCTAGGTGTCATGCCCACCCTAGGGGTGAGACCTACATCTCCAGGAGTTGCTGAAGGGGTGAGCATTGGATTCGGTGTTTGAGCATCCCTTTTCTTTGGAGTGACACCTGAAAAATCTGAAGGGTGCAATTCTGGATTCTCCCCTCCTAATAATGGCGTCTGAGACTCCCTTAGCCTGGCCAAGTTTTCAGCCTCCATCATGACAGCATCACCCTTACCAGCAGGTGTTCTTTGAGGGGTTCTCAGTGGTGTCATTCCTTGACGTGGTGTCTGGGCATAATCTGCAAGAAGAGCACGTGTTGCACCACTGCCTTCCATTAACTCATCACTACCTGCAAGAAGATCACTAGCATAACCCATCTTTACAATTTCTTCCAACTCGTGGTCAGAAATCTGTGGAGAAGGAAGCATCAGTTTTGACCGCTTCCTCACAGTTTCAGGATCATTCATCTTGTTAGCTTGCAATATAGCAGATGGGGCGTCCTGCCTTTCGGCGATTTTGTTCTTTGCAATATCTTGCTTCCTCAACTGTGCTTCAATATCGACCCTTCTTTTCCCTTCAAGTTCTTCGATAGTGGTTGGAAACTTAGGCTGCTCCACAGGCCTGTCTTCATCAGCAACATCAAAAAACCCAGGAGGGGGCTTCTTCTCAAAGGGAATTTCAGCATTGTAGTCAATTCCCTTCCTTTTCCTCTTCCGTTTCCTGGCATCAATACCAGCAGCCTTTAATTCTCTCCTTTTCTGCAAAGAAGCAAGTCTCCTCGCCTCTTCAAGCTGCTTCTCTCGGGCTTTCCTTTTCGCCTTTTTCCCCCTAGTATTTGCCAGCCGAGCCCGCGCTTCCGAAAGCATTTCCTTCTCATCCTCATCCATATCAACAGGATCAGGACGTGCAGGCTTTGATTCAGGGTTTGGATCAATCTCCCCAGGCCGCAACTTTCGTGGGTCATCGCCTGGTTCATAGTTCTCATCTTTAACACATGCTGCATCAAGGAGTTTCTCATACCTCTCAAGACACTGAGAGGGAGTACGACCGACAATTGGCGCAATTGTCCTCCATTGTGTGGGCAGAATCTTAGCAAGATGAAGTAGTTTCTCATCCTCCTCTCTTGTCCACTCAGTCTACAAATATTAACAAAATCAAAGCATTAGTTTTTGCATTAACTGAACCAACCATCCACAAGTGCAACAAATCAAAAAAATACAGACACAATTGCATCGAGATAGAAAGTTCTACAAAGACCCTATTTTACTGTTTCCATTATTTGAACTTTCCCAGTGGTAGAGTTGAAGGGCTGCAACCTAAGTCACAAGTTTAATTCCCGGATACAGCATCTCCCACTTAATATGTGAGGGGTAATGGTCGAGTCCCTTGTTTTATTCCTATGAAGTTCTGCAAGAACATAACTAAAACTACTAAAAAACCGATATTTGCCATATTAAAAAATAAACGAAATCTAACACCAAAGTTCACTCCTTATTTGCACTTGCTCAAAAAAAATTCTACCCATGTAGATTAAACGCTTAACAAAGATATAAAACGAGAAGGGCAGGTGACAAATATGAAAAAGAAACAAAAACCAAAACCAAGAAATTTCAAACCTAAAAATGAAAACTCTGCAATGAAGAGAACATAAAAAATGATAACATA
This sequence comes from Euonymus europaeus, assembly GCA_963580455.1. Classification (NCBI taxonomy): domain Eukaryota; kingdom Viridiplantae; phylum Streptophyta; class Magnoliopsida; order Celastrales; family Celastraceae; genus Euonymus; species Euonymus europaeus. The sequence continues at coordinate 19,567,998 of OY756970.1, read as the reverse complement.
CCTTCTTAATGGATGGGTCGAGCCACTCGTACCAGCGTGCTTTACACTGCCTCGCTGATTTGCGAACGAGAAGCGATGAGATCCGAGCCCATTGGTTTTTCCCATACTTCATCACCGCCGCCTTAAGGATCTCATCCTCCGTGTTCTTCCACACACCTCCCTTTATCATAATCCTCATCTTCGCTACTTTTTTCGATCGAAATTCTAGCGACTAGGATCCTAGGGTTTCAAGATATACAAGAAGCCTTTCTCTGACAATGGAGGTCCACTGAGAGTGAGAAGATGGTCGCAGCGAACTCAAATACGATATTTGGTAAACAATTGAAAATGGGTAAATAAAAATCCCCTACCCGGCCCGGTTTAAATGGGCTAACTTATTGGCCAGGTTAAAAATTGGGCCTTCTAATCGGCCCAAATATCGACGAAATGATTTGTTTAGTAACCTTGTTGGCCTCGGCCACAATATCCATTATCCAGCATTCTTATGAGCACAAATATCAAAGCCCATTAGTTGAAACCTGTTTGACAAGCCTTGGCTTGGCCTTACTCCATTGCAATACAAAACAACAAATGCTCAATTATACAACTCGGGGAGTTTGGGTAATGTGTGAAAAGTGTCAATACAAATATAATTACCAAAGAAATCATATTGATCTTTATTTTTAAAAAATTTAAGACAAATTCTTATCAGTTATTTCTATGTGACGTGACATATAATAAATGACATAGTCCTAAACCGTTTAAATTATCTCATTCTATTATGACATCATATTCTATTGTAAAACTTACATTGAAATATCTACATTGAAATATGATGTTACGATAAAATATTAAAATATAATATAATATTCAATTATAAGTATACAATAAAATATTATATTATAATAAAATATGACATTTCATCGGAGTCATATAACATTTTCCAAAATTATTTTCCCTTTTTTCTCTCTTTATCTTGTAGATACTTTTGACTTTTAAGCTACTCGCGCAATTCAAGCTTAACCCATGAACCCGCATATATCCAAATATCCTTATCTCCAACAAAACCAATATTTAAGAGTCAAAGCAGTAACCAACCACTAGGAGTCTAGGAAGTCAGGCTTATGGGCTCATGAGGGTAGTTTTGGGGTGACAATTAAGGGGTCTTATTCCCACAATTGTCGCAGCAATGGACACATATTTTGGGCCAAGTGGGCCCTCAAATGGGCTTTTGTACCCCGAATCCAGACATTTGAATGGGCCAAATACACACTCATGTAAGATAAGCTGTGTTATGACAGTGTGTTTTGTCAGAGTCTTACGAAAAATTTTCCAATCCTTGAAAAGATGACAACTGCATGAGTGGAGTCCACAGCCACCCGCACCAACTGGATTTCATATAAAAAAGATTGGACTAGGAAAAAAACCATGACCATGGAAGATAACTTTTTTAGAATACATGGTGTAGAACAAAAGAAAGTAACCCAACAGGAAACATGTATCTATTATCTTTGATAGGATTTTACACAAACTGGTCTAGAGGAGATGATGATGATCTAGATACATACAACAAAGCAAGAATGAACCACGACAAGTGTTTAGTGTCAATTGTGATCATGTGCATGTGGTAACCTTCCAATATTAGAGGTGCGGTAGGTCCTTGGTGGAGCTAAGATTTGAGGCATATGGGTTTTATCTGAGCTAGCTGCTAGCCTACCTTGGCATTAATTGCTCCTTTTTCCCATACAATTTGTGGCTTCCAATGGGTTGGGGCACCCACTACTATAATAATATCAATCATGACTAATGGATGGCTCTTCCAAATTGAGATAAGACTAAAATAATGACTCACAATATCTTGATAAGTTTAAGGGGTTGGAGTTTAGATTTTAGCTTTTACATGCGAGTAGGAGTGTAAGGATAATGTTTGAGACCCTCAATATAGAGTGTTAGATATTAAGTGGTCTATATATATATATATAATCAATAGTTAAAACACATGTCATTTAGATTTGAGGGTAAATTGAAGATGATGTTTTGAAAATCTGTAGCATTATTATTTTAGCAAAGACTCCTCACTCCATGAGGGGTAAAAAAAACTGTTTGGTACAATAAAGAATGACACTATGCAAGTTTATTTTTTGAGCATTTGATATAAGTCTCAAGTTCGTCCATGATCACAAAGATATTACTTCTTATAAGAATCGAACTCAACATTTTGGTTTCAAAGAGATTCTATCACTATAATATAACCTAAGTGGTTGCTTCTTTTGGACACACTTTCATAAACAATAATATATTATTATTATTTTCATCCAAAACAGTAAGATTACAGATTTGAAAAATTATGCTAAAAAATTGGATAAACAAGAAAGATCACCAACTCAACATATATATACCTCACTACAACGGCAGGCATGTGCACACCTACCTTTTATAAAAGTGTTTGAACTTTCAAGAGAATGTGACGATCCAAACCCCTGAGGTTTACACGGAATTAAAAGCATATGATTTCCTCCAGGAAAAAATTAAAATAAAAAATTAAGAGGCATATTGAGCCAAGCACACGAGAAAGAAAACAAATAGCTCTGGTTAAGCGGTGTCCAATCCTAACTTATAAGTTTTGCTATATCATTTCAAGCTACGCACTTTCGTTAATGCGTTCTCCATGTATCTCTCTCCCTCGCTCTTCTAACAAGTCCTCTGGTTCTATCCAGAGAAGTAATGATATTACAGAAATATGAGGACAAATATCATGCTCTCGAATACCTAGCAAAGCTTATAAACTGGCGGTACTGCTTTGGCCACCACTACACCAAACAAAAACTTGACGTAAAATATTAATTTTTAAAAGAAACACTTATGTGAAAAATAAGTACTTATGTTTTTTGTTAGAAACTATATATCCAACTTTCATGAAGTGGACACTAATGTGTCAGTTTCTGAACAATATATTAGCTCATAGTTATGTAAGAGATGACGTAAAAGGATCATACATACAATTAAGAAACTACATATTATTTGAGCCGAAAAATTAGAATGTGTGGTCAAGAAGGCTTTCTCCCACTTCTATCACAACGATCCATAGCATTGACGAGAGGGATCGATGCTTCACTGCTACATTTAGCTGAAGATGGCGACAAGGGAAGGAGAGTCCCAAATTTGTTGGGACAAGGAAAAGGAGATTTTCATAAACTTGCCTATCATGAACATAGGCTAGTTTGTTCTACTAAACGAATTGCATTCAAACGAAATAAATGCATTCAAATGGTACATTTTCATCTTCTAAACCAATTGCGGAACCCTCGGATTCCAATTATATATCTTTTGAAGGTTACTTTTGCAACATGCAGGCCAAACTTTTAGGAGTAGGTTTGTATTTTTCTCTAATTATGAGCTGATTGATATTTTGTCCTAATTTCCCATGTAACATGCATTATGCAATTATATTCGTGAAATATCTTAATATCTTTTTGAGGGGTACGTGTTTCTACAACCAGAGCAAACTTTTAGGGTATTGGATGTATATTTTCCTAACTCTGATTCTTATTACCACAACTTGATCGATGATCTTTAAGTGTGATATTGGCCATGCAATCTTTTCTATTTTGAGGCTAATTAATATTTGATTTATAATTAAGTAATCATAGCCACTTAATCAATATAAATATTGTATCGTGCATGTCCAGTTTTACCAACAAAAATTGGGATCCGAGGCTCTACAATACTCCTTGAATTTTAAATCATAAAACTCTCATCTCATGAGCTATAGATGATATCAAGTCATGAGGCAGGGAAATAAAAGTAAAAAAATATAAGTGAGGATATGAAATTATGTGATTTTTTTTTTAACTAAAATCAATAACACAAAATAGAATTAACTAAATAAAGCACTCAAACAAATAAAATCATAAAAAAATCAAAGCAATAGGAAAGAGAGAGATAAATTTTCGTGATTTGGCGTAAAGTCTACATCTACAGGCAGTGAGAATGATCGCATTATGCTGGAGAAGAGATTACAAGGAGGAGAAACTACTCCAATACAGGATTAACTCTAAATCACAAGTGTTTCTCTCTCTAAAAACGGCGCTGTTACAAAATGTCGAAACCCTTTCAAAATTATATTTTAAAGAATTGGTGATTGATCAACAAAGCCATTGTTCCAAAATTTAAATCCTACCAAAAATAAATTATCAGAGTAGTTCCTTGAATCTTTTCAGACAACATCTATCAGCAGACAATTAAATTATGCAGATCATTGTATCAAAAAGATCCGCACTTTAACGATAATTGTATAAAAATAAAAATAAGTGATGTGAAATTTAATTTAATCCTTAAACTTAACGTAAAATTATAAATTTTAGAATTATTGAAGAATTAGAGCAATAAATCTATCTAATTGTGTTTTAAGAAGAAGACTAGGACAGAATATCAGTCAACCTTTTCAACTCGCTAGGCGCTAGCCATTAGCCAAAACAAAACTAATTAGCCATTTGCCAAGCAAGAATATTATTATTTTTTACTCCTGCAATTTACTAATATAATAATTTTCTTCATCATCAAATCCCAAAAAACGACAAAAGTACCCTCTCAATTCAATTATGCAAAATTATCTTAAATCAACTTTCCCCACATCCTTCCATGCGAAATCTAACCACATAAAGCTAGAGGGAGCAAATAGATATTACTGGGGCCATACTTGTTAATACCAGTCAATTTCATATCATAACAAACAAAATTACTTTTTCCTCAAAATAAATAAATAAATAAATGCTTTGTTCATGTAATTTTGTATTCTCTAAAAGATTCCAAATAATTGATGAAGAGTGACTTGTAATTAAGCTGTCTAAAGGGTGTGGTGGGGATCTCATCTACCAATTCTTCTCATCTGTAATGATAAATTATGGCATCAAAGCTAAGTCTGTGTTGGGTGTACGTACTACTTGCCCATACCTAATTCAACCAAAACAGATTTTACAACTCTAGAATCCAAGGAAACAAACCTCTCTCTGTCCCCCACCATCCCCCTTCCTATTTTTTGCAAATTAGTACTCCCGGTTTCCAAATTGACGGGAACAAACCCCTCCATACATGAAGTTAATGACACGAATTCCACTGTATTCAAAATTACACTAGGAGTTTACGATCCTAAATTAAATTATGCATCTGTTTGGGTAAATGTTTGTACAGTTTATACTCTCTCATACATTTTTAGATATTACTCTCTACATCAATTTATACTATGTCAAACACACTTTCAACGAAACAGACGTTATATTTGCTAATTAGTATCCTCAGTTTTCAAATTGACGGGAACAAGCCCCTTCATCTTCATGGATGAAATTATTGAGAAGAACAAGTGCATGTATGATATATTACCCCAAAAAAATTGTTTCTTTTTTTCCTTTTCTATCCCACTATCTCTTGAGTCCTGCCATATTAATTAAAGCAAAAATTAACATAATGTGGGACTTCAAAGAATCCATCATCACACACATTTTAATGAATTACTATAAATCAAATCAAAAACACCCTCCCACACCTCACAATCATTTCACAAGAACCCTCTCTTTCCATCTCTCAATAAATACACAACTTTCATAACCCTCCATAAAAGAACACAGAGTTCCACTATCAATCTCCAATCATGTCCACCACAGGAATTCAAGAACAACCTAAATTCTACAACAAAAAGTCCTCCTTCCATGGCAGAAATGATTCTGATGAGCTTGACGTGTTTGAGGCTGCAAGGTACTTCTCTGGCTACAATGAAGCTCATCAACAAGTCTACAACGTCACAACAACTAACTACACACAGAGGAGCATGAGAGGAGGAGGAAGAATAAGCTTAGATCTCCCAATGATGAGAAACTCTCTACCCCAAGACTCTTCTAATTACAAGACTATGGATGTTCATCACAAGAAGCAAGACAAAAAACACAAGCAACCAAGCTCACCAGGAGGTAGACTTGCTAGTTTCTTGAACTCTCTGTTTAACCAAACGGGGTCTAAGAAGAAGAAATCAAAGTCAACCACGCAATCCATGAAAGATCATGAAGATGATCAGAGTCCCAATAGTATGAGGAGGAGGAGGAGGAGCAGCATTAGTCATTTTCGAAGCTCGAATTCTACATCAGCTGATACAAAGTCTCTGTATTCTTCTTCAAGCTCTGGTTTCAGAACTCCCCCTGCTTATGCGCAGACACCCATCAAGAGTCTGAGAAGCTTCTCTGATCAGAAACAACTACTTTTGCCTTCCCAAGTGTGCGTAAAACCAGCAACTGGGAAACTGATCAATCATGATCGTCATCACAAGAGGAGCCAAGATTTGCATGAGAATAAGGTCAAGTTCATCAGCGATGGATCTACAGAGAAGAAGGAGCAGTTGAGAAAGCTGAGTGATCATGCAGATGATGGAGCAGAGAGTGATTCAAGCTCTGATTTGTTTGAATTGGAAAACTATGATTTGGGTTTTTACTCAAGTGGATTACCAGTGTATGAGACTACTCATATGGACACCATCAAGAGATCAGCACAACCAATAACCACTGGTGCTCTATGAGATTAATTATGATTGTGATATTAATTTGTTATCCTGGATTTTGAAATATTGCTTGTATTTCTAGTTTCTTGGAAGTAAAGTTTCTTTTGATATCCATTAATTTTGGGTTTAATGTATGTATAAGTTGGATTTTATTTTTATTTTTTACTTTTTCTTTCTTGTTGAAGCAATCTTGTGAGTTGTAAGGATATGATTTAGATGGATGGAGTGGCTGGGTTGCTTAGATTTTGCCATGATTAGAGAATTTTCCCCTAAATTACAGGACAAATTAAAGTATTGTGACCCCATGTCGATTATTACATTTATCTTTTACCTTTTTCACTTTTAATTTGGACAAGGAACATGCTAATAATAAATACCAATCATATTCTCCATGTTAAGGCTTAGAAATTTACTAAATGGTACATTCAGGAAGAGTGAGACGATTCAAATATTCGAGAGTTGTCAATAATTAATGCATAGTTTATCTCACATTGATAATAATGGAGTATGATAAGTCAACTAGTTTTCTCTTTTTTTTTTTTTAGAATAATAACATTTCATTAAACAAATATCATTTGCATACAGGATATTAATTTACCGAGTACTCCATTACCATCGGGTGAGGTAAATTATAAATCTACCCCACGTTTGGTTGAAGGAAGTAATGTTTTTAAAATGAGCTGAGCATAAGGTTATGGAGATAGAGATAATAGAGAGAGGTGAATGAGTTTAAAGATAAAATTTTATATGTTTGGTTAATGTGAGAATGAACATGAATTTTGGTTTGAATTGATTGTAATAAATATAAAAATATTATATTACCATTTTTTAATAAATTGATAATTTTATATGATTTTAATTGAATAATAAAATTGTCATTTTAAAAAAAAATTATTCTCCATGGGAGAATAGCCAAGTTCATCTTTTTTAGAATAAGGGTCATGAGCTTATAATCATGGATCATATTTTATACAATCCAAACAAGAGAATGAGCTTTGTCCTTTGCCTCATCCCCTATACTCTCCAACCAAATATGGGGTTAATTATATATTAAAATCCCTCGCTTTGTAACTAATAAAACAACATTACTCCAATGCATGAATTGTAATAAAATAAATTAATCATCATTACTTCAAAGATTCACCTCTAAGTAAATTAGAAAATGAAACATATATATTGGAATATATTATTCTTAACTAATCCTTAATTACAATGGAGGTGACATATTCCCTACTTCAAATACATGGAAGTATATTGTCATATTGGGGATATTGTTCCTAAGTCTCTATGAGGTCTTCTTAAGGGGAACTACCAACTATGTATAAATAGTTAACAAGTGACGTGGTAGCCTTAATGTACACAAGATTGCACTTTTTGTACAGCCAAACTCGATCATTATGAATTTGGTCGTCCATGCAATGATAAAATTAGAGCCTACTTCATTAAGATATATGCATATAATATTATTGAACGCAAATAAAAGAAAAGAACATCGTTAGCTTAATTGGGAGGCTATGGATTATAGTCGACGTCGCGATTTGCTTTATAAAAAGAAGATATCAATGACCATAATTGTGTATGAGATATGACTTTACATTAGGAATGGTAGTTATTAGTTATATTTTCCGATCAAGATAAAGGATGAAAAAAGGAGCAGTCGCCGGCATTTGTCGTTTCTCTACAAGAGAGGCTGAGAATCTGGCTTGATATTTCCGACACCGCACGCACGCACGCGAGTAGAGCATAAAAAGGTTGGAGATGGATGGTTACGACTGACGACGAGTACTATGGATAGGTTTTTGAAATAATGTTGAAGGGTAGCTCGAATCATGATCCAACAGTCTCATCATGGGACTATGGAAGGAACACTAGGGGCCCACCCATATAACTAAGTGGGCTGGAGGGCCCAACACTGACAATCGAGAGATGGAGATCAGAAGCAAAGTAGATATACAGAGATAGAAGACGACAAATACATATACTATCAGTGTTAACATCTGGTATCGGAGTAGTAGCATGTGTTACTTTACTTTGCACAAGTCATATCAGTGTTAACATATACATGCCAAAGAAGCTTTTCTTATTTATGTCTAATCCAAGCCCAACTTTGTTTCCTTGGCAAAAGCTAATATCTAGCTAGCTAGATAGGAATAGCCAAAGAGGGGTGTTCAAATTCGATACGCGATTAGAGAATTGATTCGAGTTGTGGTTGTTCGGTTTTGGTTTTTTTAATTCGATCATGAATTTAGATTTCTTTTCAATATTTTTTTTGAATTTAGCAGAAAAAATCAGATGAAATATTTCGTTTATATTAATTAAGGTAAAAAAATCTAAGATTTAAGTCAAAACAATTTTCAATTTCTGCATTAGTGTTTGAAATAGTTTTTGAAAAGAACATCGTGGATGAATTTGTATTAATTTTTATTGAGAAAAACAAATGCACTAGAAATGGATTTTGAGGCAATTGTTCGTTGAGGTCTCCCCTTTGCTCAGATTTTGCTACTGATGCTTTCTCCTAGAAAATTTCTCGTCTTAGGTTTTTTCTCGGTGTTTTGTCTTTTCTCTCTGATTGATGTTTGTGTGGAGGGTGGTTCTAGACTTTTGCACTACTTTGATTTTCGTTGCTTGTTTTGGCTTGGTTGGTTCTTTGTCGTTTCTTTTGTGAGTGGTGCTCTATGCTTTGTCAGATGTGTGCCATGGCCTATTCTGTAATTCTGTTTTTGCTTTGTGATTTGTACGTTTCCAGCTTGTAAATCCTTACAATTTTTAATAAAATCAATCCGACTCATAAAAAAATATGGAAACAAATCAAAAAAACAATTTTTTTGATTCGGTTATTCAATATTGATTATTTCAGTTACGTTTCATAAAATATCATAACTGAATCAATTCAGACAATTTTCATTAAAAACCGAACTGAAAGCACACCCTAGACATCAATATTGATGTCACAAGTACCAATTCTCTCTCTCTCGCGTGATAAAGGTGTGTTTAGATCCATACAAGTATGATCACTAAATGACCAGTAAAGCATGTCTACCTCAAATTTTGGAAAATTCCAACATATATTTCTACCCATCCTTTCCCTTCTCCGCTTAATTTCTTTGTCTACATATATAGGTAATAATTAAACAATTGGTCAAGTATTTGAGATGGACTACACCTTTTGTCTTGAATTAGGCAGCCCATCGTTCTGCTGGAGAACTATTGGATCCATGACAGAGATCTCTAGACAAAACTCACGTCCATGATAGTACTTGCCCATCAGTTCTGGACCGTCCGTTTTTGTTTAAAGTGGGCTGACCATGACCACGATTTAAGCCCATTTGTGAGAAGTGTTATTAATATTCATAATTTTATATTAGGGATAATCGTTTGCCGATCCATTTTGTGGACTTATTAGAGCACTTGCAGCAGTTTCCCTATCCCTATCCCTATGCTAACAGTTTACATCATCATTTTTCAGGATAGGGAGTCAGTTTCAGCTATACGCACCCAGCAGTATCCCTATATTGGTTCCCTAAATTTTGAATTTTGAAATTTGATATTTAAAATTTAAATGTGTAACGGTAACATTTTTAAATAGTACAACGGTCATATTTTTGAAATTTGAATTTCAAAATTCAAAATTCAAATTTTGAATTGCAGATGGCATAATTGTAATTTTGTTGAAAAGTACAACGGCTATATTTTTAAATTCTATATAAGATGTGGGTTTTTTCCATGAAATTCATCCAACACTCAATCTCAAATCTTGATTTATTCTTCTTCGTATTCATCTCAATTTCAAAAATGTTTCAATTTTTTAGGAGAAGATCTCAACAACTTCTTGACTCCACTGAAGAAGATGTTTTACAAGCAAATTCTCTGACTATTGGAGGAGAAAGTGAAGAGGGAGATGCGAGTAGACGTCGAGGTTCTATTCCTGGTCGTGTCCATATCAATCGTGATCGTAAGACCGGTCATGAAAACTTGGTGCGTGATTATTTTGCCTCAACCCCAACATTTCCTGAAAGGTTATTTCGAAGACGATTTCGAATGAGTAGAAATTTATTTCTCCGCATTCATGATGCTGTTATAGTTTATGATGAATACTTTGTGCAACGTCGAAATGCTGCACACACGGAGGGCTTATCTTCATTACAAAAAGTCACTGCTGCACTGAGAATGTTGTGCTATGGAGTTTCTGGAGACTTGGTTGACGAATATCTTCGACTAGCAGAGAGCACAGCAAATGAGGCTATGAAAAGATTTGTCAAAGCTGTGATTAGTGTTTTTGGTGATGAATATTTGAGGTCACCTACTCGAAATGACATCGGAAGGTTACTCCATTTGCATGAAGAGCGTGGATTCCCAGGAATGCTTGGGAGCATTGATTGTATGCATTGGTCTTGGAAAAATTGTCCAAGCGGTTGGAAAGGTCACTACTCGGGCCATTGTGGTGATGCTACTGTGATTCTAGAAGCAGTAGCCTCACGTGATTTGTGGATATGACACTCTTTTTTTTGTCTTCCTGGATCACTCAATGACATCAACGTTGTTGAACGCTCTCCCGTCTTTGCAGATATAATCAATGGTCGTGCTCCTCCAGTGAGCTTCATCATCAATGGTCATGAATATGACACGGGATATTATCTTGTTGATGGTATCTATCCAAAATGGTCGACTATTGTGAAGACGATCCAAATGCCTGGGACCCAGAAGGCGAAAAACTATGCTAAGGCTCAGGAATCTGCAAGAAAAGATGTCGAACGTGCCTTCGGGGTTCTCCAATCAAGGTTCCATATCATTGCACAACCATGTCGATTTTTCAAGTTAGCAACAATGAAGAATATCATGAAGGCATGTGTTATAATGCATAACATGATAGTAGAAGACGAACGTGATCTATACAAGTCACTTGAGAAAGGTAACTATTACTTGTATGAAGAAGTTTCTGTTCCTGAAGTCACTTCTGGATATGAACACTTCGACTACAATAGGTTCCTCGCTGGACGTGAGAAGCTGAAAGATAAAAGCATACATTGTTGTCTTCAAGAAGACTTAGTTGAGCATTTGTGGGCAAGGCATGGGGACGTCAACTTCGAATGATAAAATAAAAGTGGTGCTCATTGTCCTCTTCGTTTGAACTTCTTTAAATAAGCGGACCTTTTGGTTTGAATTATTGCATCTTTCAATGTTTTCATTTTGGTTTGAATTAGTGCATGTTTCCATTTTAAAAGTTAATACATTGTCAAAGTTAAGAAATTTGTCCATCCAAACTCAAGGCAAAAAAATTCAAACCAAATAAATTCAAACAAGTTCAACTCATCATATACCAAAGAAAGCTACGAACAATAACTAACTCAGCAAGTTCATTCCTTAAAGTACTTCTGAAATATTTTTGCTTGCTTCATTTCAAGGAACTTTCGCTGCATCTCATTCAAATTGGTCATGTCAGTAGTCATCACCCTCTCTTCTTGAAACTCCCTATCAAGCTCAAGTTTATCCTTCTTCAATTGAAGGTACTCATCCATCTTCTTGCTATCATCCATGATGACATCCATTTTCTGATCATGCAACTTTTGCAACAACTCTTGTGACTTGCCAAAGTTGATGCTAGACTCAGACTCACCACTTTCTTCTGTTTTGATTCTTTTGTTCTTCAATAACTCTTTGCCTTTCTTCCTTCCTATTGGCCTTTCCATTTCAACATGTCCAGTGCCACTTTCATTTTCTCCCAAGTTAATTGACTCTGATGCAGCTTGATTTCGGCTCAAACTTGGTTGAACAACGTCTGTGAACCATTTTGGAGAACTCTTGAGCACTTGATAACAATGCATTAGCTTGAACACGCCTTTCTCCTCTGTCGACCATACCTTCATTGCTTCATTCAGCTACAAAAACAGAAAACAAGACAATACAATAAATAAAATGCTATAGCATGGAAACAAGACAAAAATGCTAAATTGAAGACCATACCTTGTCTTGTTCGGTCATTCCACTAGGATTAGCATACTCAATGCTCTGAACGATCGCTGAAAACTTCAAGCATTTGGTCCTAATAGTGCTAAATCTATTGATAATTGATTTCTCGGGTCGATAAGGATAAACAGTCTTGTTATCTAAATACTCTCTCCAAACTCTAGTCCAATATTGTTCTTTTGCTTGGTCAGTACCAATTACAACGTCCTCACTCGTATGCTCCCAAGCCGCAATTAAAATTAAATCCTCCGCAACAGTATAATTCTCAGCCTTTTTAGCTCTAGGCTTCTCCTTACTTTGAGATTCCATAATATGCCTTCAACATATTTCAAGAATTCAAAAAACATAGCATCACAAAAAACACATACTTGAATTACAAAAAACACAAATGACCAACTACAATAGGGTCCACACTGCCTTAAACATTATTACATCTATCACAATCTCTAGCACCTGTTATGTATATATATATATATATATATTTATATATGTGTGTGTGCAAGTATTGCAATTCTCACAGCTCAAATAATATGAAATTGCTAAAAGCTGGCAATGACATGATCAGTAGAGTATAACCCAACACAGTGTTTACACATTCTTCTATTATGAGACATTAAAGAAACCTAAGATCAGTAGAATACAGGCTTCTTTACACATTCTTCCATTATGAGACATTAAAGAAACCTAAGATACCTGTAAATTATGACAATCAATTCGAGGTTACATCATTTCACAAATCTATTCACCTGTTTGGCTCAGTCGTTTTTTTATTACTTCTATTCATTTTCCTTCAGCTATTTTGTTTCCAGATCAATTTCATAGAGCGAGCATATAATCCAACAAATTACTACAAGGCAACGCTCCTGTGCTTGCAATCAGTTCCTCTATAGCAAAACATGGAATCTTACAAAAAAAAAGGAATTACATTGCCTGGGAAGCAAATTAAAGATTCAGAAATCACCGCAGTAATACAGATTTGATCCATCGACAACAAAAATCCATATTAAATACAAGGCTGGGAAAAGGAGATCGAATTTTCACGCCCATGCAACTCCCCCAACAGAACAATACTTCCCTCAACAATACTTCCTTCACTGAAACTATCCGAAGCAGAATTGAACACAAACAAAACCAATTTCAAGACAAATCGACACAAACAATAAAATCAAGACAATCGACAGAAATCGAGGCATCAACAACCAAGAAAAATCAAAGAGAAACTGAGAGCTCAGAAGTAAATCGAAATCTTAGTTGAATCGAAAAATCAAGGAGAAATCGAGAGCTCAGAAGTAAATCGAAATCGAGACCAACCTGGATTGCTTCGAGAGGGAGAAGAACTTGGATGGCCTCTCGAGATCTGAACGATGATTGTTTCGACAGGGAGGAGCGCCTAGGGTTCCAGAGGAAGAAGCGGACTACAGTGAGGAAGAAGCGGACGAATGTTCTTTACGGAAAATTCTTCCGTCAAATTTAAGCTACGTGTCAATAAATTAGGTAAAGGAAAAAGATAGGGACCGGGCTTTTCAACTCCCTCAACTTGGGGATCTAAACTAGAAATAAGGATTTGTATAGGGAGTCATATAGAGATAGAGAAGTTGCTGGGTCAATATTTTTGTAGATAATATCTAAATTTGGGGATGGGGAATCATATAGAGATACTGCTGCAAGTGCTCTTAATGTACAAGTTCAATCCATGGCTAACTTTTTTATTTTTTTATAAATAAGATTTTAAAATATTTTATTTCTTAAAATATATGTAAAAAATAAAAAAATACATATTCGAACTCATCATATAAAACTCTATCTAACAAGAGCCATCAATGATAGTTTTTAATGTACTTTTTTAATTATATTATTTTTAAAAATAATTTAATTAATATATATGCTCTGTAATTGAGTTTTGTTTTCACTACTATAATCTAAACAATAAATATTAATTCTAAGGGGAACGGATTAACTAAACCATAACGAGTTCGTATATCGTATTTTCATGTTCTAACCTAAACAATAAGTGTTAAATCATAAAAAAAACAGATTCACTAAATCCTAACGGGTTAGGGCTCATGTATCATATTTTCATATTATAATTTAAATAATAAGTGTTAAACTCTTAGGAGAACGGATTGGCTAAATCCTAACGGGCCCGTTTATCATATTTTCACACTGTAACCTAAACAATAAGTGTTAAACCCTAAAGATAACGAATTCACTAAATCCTAACGGGCTCGTGTATGTTCAACATATTGATTAATGCAATAAAATAATTAATTGAAATAGATAAAATCCTTCCCTTCCCAGCAGCCCAAATCGTAATATTTTGATCGCCTCACTCTTATCAAATATTTTGACAAATCATAATTTCCATTATAGTCAGTCATTCCAAATTGATTAGTCTTCGGGAGAAATCCCACCGTCGAATAGATGTGCGTATGAGTAAACACCCTCAGCGTGTTAGTTTTTGCCATCACTGAGTAGAACGCCAAACTAAAAACTGGGCCGGAGCCCCATTGACTTGAAGTTTTTGTTGGATTAAATCAAAATTTATATCATGTCTTTTGTGGCTAGAACCCAGACCTTGTTAGGCCCACGATCTGCGAGAATCATACTAGATCTTACCATTCGACTGGGTCTAAGCCCTACGGAACTCCGTGACTTCGGCTCCAACCCACAAAACATAATTCCTTCTAGTTGGAGGGTCTTGCTACATCAGAACACTTATTTACATCATCAAAAATATATTTATTAATACAATTACATCAGCAAAGCATAAATTGTTACACATTTTTCATTTTTTCCTTTAACAAAACATATATTATTCCATTCCACCATTTATTTCTCAACAAAATTACATAAAAATCAATATCGGATTCCATATTTTTTACAAAAAATTCAAACCATATACACGTTGACATCATCAAAACACATATTTTAATATAATCATATCATCAAAAATACACATTCTAATATATTATTCATTCCCCTTAAAAAATCTTTCACCCTTGCGCTCGCACTCACCTAAACCTTCTCCTTCATGCTTGTGAATGCATTCATGTGGCAGCTAAGGCTCTTATCACGTTTTTGTTGATGTGATTGTATATTTATATTGGTAGACGTGGATGTATTGAAATATGTGTTTTGATGATGTGAATAATGATGTGACTTGATTTTTTATGCTAAAAGTGACGCCTAGTATTGATTCTGGTGTAAATTTGATAATGATAATATGAAGGATAGAAAATTCAAAATTGGTTGACTTATCTAAAATTGAGAGAATAAAATATTTAGAAATTTGTGTTTTACTGATATGATTATATTGAATAACGTTCTTTGTTGATATAACTATATTAGATGATGTGTGTTTTAAATTTTGTGAAATAAAAATGAAATTCAAAATACAGGTTTGCTGGCCAACAAAATGGTATTATTGCTGGTTGCTCACCTCTAAATTATAGCAATGAAATCATTGTGTCGCATGTTGCATGTAAAGACCGAATCTATCACAAATCTATAAACTTTGAATCATCAAGCATACGAGAAGAAATGGAACCCATCAAATCAAGAACTCCCAATTATGCGTTTTTATTAATGGTTTTGTTGTCAAAGGGTAATAAGAGACAAAATCAATGGACAGAACGGAAAACTCACTACTCAAAAGCTACAAAATGCCTCCTTTTGTCCTCCATGCTTTTTGTGACAGTTTAGTGGAAATCATTTGACGCACAGTGTATCTGCTTCGACCAACACACCACATACCTGAAAATTACACGTCTTTTTCGCTCTCCTGCTTTCTCTCTTTGCCCCGACCCTCTCTTCTCTGCCTTTTTTTTTATCTGGTAAGCAGTAGAAATAACTTTGGCATTCATTTCTTGGTTTTTTAATCTTCTTTTTTATGTTGAATATCTGTGTGATTCATAATAATAACTGTAGAAAAAACAGTGATGATACAAATCTCCCGATTGTTTGTCGCAAAATAGACAACTTTGATTGTCGTTCTTGATTATGTTCCAAAATGGGTATCTACAGGGCTCTGTTCTATTACTTGCTTTCGAACGTTTTTCTTTCCTTCTCTTTCGTTGTTTTCGAGCTTTAATCATTAGCGACCTTGAAATTGTGAGTCCTTGTATTTTCGATTTTTTTTTTTCTTTCACTTGGATACCTTTTAGTTGTTTCTCTCTTTACGCTGTTTAGTTGTTTTTCTTTTCTCTCTCGTTAAGACTAATACAGAGTTTGCTGAATGGCATTTTTGGATGGGATTTACGATTGTTTTGGTTAATTTGTCAGTCTGAGAACCTTAAAAGAATATTGTTGTTTGGATTTTCCAGATAAGGTTATTAAGCCGTATTATTATGGATTTCTTCTCTTCCTTCTGAATCAACATTCAAGATTTTCCGAGGACACAGGCCAGTAGGCGGGTCGTATGCTCCCACCCCAACCAAACATTCAAGATTTTCATCAGTTGTTGCAGTGTCTTTTAATTTGCTGGTATTCAAGTATTTGTCACTTTCTTATAATGCGCACAAATATATTTCTTTATTTTCATGTAAGACTAAAGGGTTGTTAATATGTGTCATAAACATACACCTATGAATATAAAATTTATGGATCTGTCCTATAAAATCATATCTAGTTTTCAAATCTTTCGACATTTCAGATTAAAGGAATCAGATTTGTTGTGCTGATAGAGTTGCTTACAAATAAACTTTTTGTATGAATTCATTCACTTTTGTATTCATTATTTGTTTTTGTCTCGGGTCCTTGACCTTTGCTCCATCGCAGTGTATCTGAAAACTTTGAATCTGTTCTTCTGATGGAGCCCTGGAGCTTTGTTTCCGCAAGCAAAAGCCTTTTTTTCTCGGATGAAATTGATTCGCCAATTGATGTGTTGCTAAGAAGTAGTAAAGATGTAATAGAATGGGGAATAAAGCATTGTTCTGATCCTTTAAGCCATGGAGTTATGTCAGATAGAGAATCAGTTGAAAGCATGGAGTTGATGGATTTGGGTATTCACGATGTGACCAGAAAAGCACTTTATGAGAGTATGGGTGGGAAATTACTTGGTGATGGTGAAGTTTCTGCTGATTCTAGTGCAGGGGTTGTGTCTCCTCCCTCTATGATAGCTTCTAATTCATCATTCAGAGAGGGGGAATCTACGTCGAAGCATTCAAATTATTTCTTGAAATCAAATAGTCAGGAATCAACACTAATTGATTTGAAGCTTGGGAGATTGGCTGATTTCAACGATTCTCTAAATTATAATGTTACAAATGAGAATTTGCTTCAGCATCCGGTTCAGCCACCTTTGCAAGCAAAGAGAGTTCGAACATCTGGTTCATACTCTCTTACTCCATTTTGCCAAGTCTTTGGTTGTAACAGGGATCTTAGCTCTTCCAAGGATTACCATAAAAGACACAAAGTTTGTGATGCTCACTCAAAGACTGCCATAGTTATTGTTAATGGCGTTGAGCAAAGGTTTTGTCAGCAGTGTAGTCGGTTTGTTTCTTTCTTTTCCTCTTCTGCCTTACCTCGTCATTGCTTTCTGCTTGTACTCAAATATATGATAGATTTTTCAATATTTAGTGCTGGTGATGTTAGCTGAATTTCAAGCACTCTGAATGATTTGGAAAAAGGAAAACAAAAGGGAAGAAATGAATATAAGTTTAAGATCAACTGTTAGAAAAGAAAAGAAAGAATTAACATTTCTTGTATTATTTTGGGGGTGTGTGTTGTGTGCGGTGGGAATTGGAGTCCTCAAGAAATGAAAGCTAATTTGTTTTCAGCTGGAATTATTAACCTGATTTCTATTGATATCGCTTCAAATTTTAATGCTGAGTCCTTAGGACACGAACAGATCATTTGCCATAATCTTAAGAAAGTAAAAGGCAGTTGTACCATTTCTTGTAAAGAAAATGGGACACAAAAAGAATCTACTTATTCAGGAGGCTGGCTGAAAAAATATTTTGTGTTGCGCTACTGAAAGATTCTAGGTCTATAGTTGAGATATCGGACTGTCCAGTGTTGGCCACGAGACTTGTGGATTGACATATGAAACTTGTAAACCCCATCCTTAGAACTTTCAAACTTGTATTTGTTTTTTCTGTCCTCGACTCATATGGGTTTATGATGTGTTCCAAGTTCCAACCATGATATGAACCATGAATTGTCGATGTGGATTGAGATTTGCTATGTCTAGTGTAAAATAATGGTATATTGTGTAAAATCTATGGTAGGTCTAGCTATTTCTTGGTACTTTGCAATTATCATACTTAATGGTCCTCATTCTCTCCCCAAGTCATTATCACACCGGCTTATAACGTCGTCTCTTGATTAATCAGGTTTCATTTGCTGGCTGAGTTTGATGATGGTAAGCGCAGTTGTCGTAAACGCTTAGCAGGCCATAATGAGCGTAGAAGAAAGCCTCAATTCAGTGCCCTGGCTGGCAAATCGCATGAGTTATTGCAGTCGTATCAAGGTATGCATAGTTCTTCCTATCTGGTCTCTTTTATCCTGATAGTAATCCCTCCTTCCGTCTGAAGTTCTATACACCTGCTTTCTTTCTCCTCTCATACCAAGTCCCAACTAGATAGTAATCCCTCCTCCCATCCCAAGTCAATGAATCACGAGTTTTTGGCCTTTTACCAGGTAAGTCCTAGGTTGGGTCTAAACCAAAGCAGAGGGTCAATACATTATAAGCTACGTTTGTACTTTCTTGTATTACCGTCCATTTTATGCTGAAAAATTCCACAAGGTTTAAAAAAGAACCTCATAAGATTGCCCATGATCTATTTAATAGTCCTAAGATTTTGATGCTGATCTGATGATTTATCATGTTAACCTCTTGTAGTTAAAGGTTACTTCTTTTTCATACAAATAAAAGTACACAATTACATATTCGTACAAAAGTTACGTTATGAAATTTTGGTCCTCTGCTGTCTGAATGAGTAATATGACAAGAAATGGGGATAAACCAGTACTATCTTGAAATATTTTTTAGAAACTAGTATTTACAGTAAAAACTTAATCAGATTGCAGGCCAAGGAAGAAACTCTGAAGTTGAATTGGCTTCATGGAATTTGACTGAAAAAAAGTTGGATATTTACATCTAAGTAATAAATAGGTTAAGATAGACAATTCAATAATAAAAGAGAGATGTAGACCCGAAGCTACCTCATGCTTTTATCTTTCTATTTTTTGTTATAATTGTATGGACTCCTAGAAGCACTATCCGTGGCTAGAGAGAGGTATTCGAGCTTAAAGTTGCTTGTTGCGTTCATAATGTTAGTTATGTAACGGTAGTTTTTTTGATATTGTGGGCTGCCTTCCTCCAGTATTCAATTGAACATGACAGTTTTGTACCCAACTTCTAATTTGTTGGGTTGAGCAGGCACCAAACTTCTAGGGACTCATATCCCCACGAGAGCACCTTTTGTCATTCCAGACATATTTCAAGGTCGCATTCTTTATCCAGAAAGATATGAGCAGGTTAATTGGCACCGGGATATTAAATTAGAAGAAGAAACTCTCTGTAGTCAATTGGCAGTACCTCTCGCAAATGGACAATTGCTACCAAAATCCATGTTCCATCTACATGGCACTGTAAAACAACACACTATTGGATATCCTCAATCAGCAAGTGAAGATTACTCCATTTCCCATACGACATCAAGCCTTGAAGAGTTATCTGCAGCTTTGCCCTCCAAACGTGCTCTCTCTCTTCTGTCAGCTCAAGCACCAGTTTTTCGTGGCCAATTGGAAGAAATTCCAGTAGGTAAGCCTCTTATTGATCAAGTCAGTTGTGCTCATCAGAATTTATTTCAACATTTTGACAAACCTTTAGAGGTATTCTCTTTGGAGAAGTATACAAGAGATGAGCTTAACTCATCTGGGGAGGAAACCATGGAAGTAAATCGTATGGAGTCTTTTGTGGGTTCTGATGTTGGTCATGCAACTGAACTGGAGGTTCAATCATGGAGGTTCACCAAAGAGAAAGACGTTTTGACTGCCAAATATTGTCCTTCTCCTGAATATGGTTCAACTGTTGATTTGCTTCAGTTGTATTCTCATCTCCAAAGAGTAGCGCAAGAGAGAAATGCTATGCAAATGAAGCAGGAAAATGAGGACCTAATGTTGTTTCCTTGCCACTTGAGCAGCATGATATGACAAGGTACGCGCAATAATCACTTGCATCTTAGAGCCATTGTGGCCAATCATTTCATCTCTGTATTCTAGATTGAGTTTGGCATTGTTTATTATTGTCTGTTTTTGTTTATTTTCTTAAGAAAAATTTGTATGGCATTGCTATCTGTCTTGTGGAATGAATAAGATCTATTAATGTGAATGCAGGTGTGGAGGCTGCAGCCATTGACATGCTCCATTAGATATATTTCAACCAAGTTGGTTCATGTGATGATAGTCAGCAGGCAGTACTCTTCGGACATCGCTAGTTTTCTTTTTCTAACAGAATTTCCTTGTCGGAAATAACGGCTGTAAAGTGATTACCAAGTTCTAACATGCTTAGTTCCTCAGTTCAAAAAATTAGTTCCTTGCATTTGCATATATTGCCATGGTTCAAGGATTTAGTTATTATATTCATGATACAGCAACTCAGGACATTACTAGGGAACTTTTAGGGCTTTTGTTGATCAATGCAATTAGCTGACTCCGACTCTCGCTCGTTTTCGAAGGGGAAAATTAGGAGATAAAAAAAGTTCCCGGATAAAGTTTTATATAGAGATATACATTATGTGACTTGAACTAATATATGCAGAACCTTATGGGAATTCATTTTATATAGACTTCTTTATATGACCCTCATATTTAAATTGAAACAGTGATGCTTGATGACCATCTGAATATTTGATGTTGTTTTTGGTTTAGATATGCATCTGGATCAGTGCCCTTGAGATGTGAGAGCTTTTTTTTTCCCAGCAAATTTTTTAGTAGAATTGCATGTTTAAATTATCCCAGAACTCTGGGAACTTTGACATCTTTATGAACATTTCTGGAAAGAAGATTTGCCATCTTTTACAGTGTCTGCCATAGTTCGACCCCCACTGAAGCAGAGGTGAGTGGTCACTTCCCCAATCACCGGCCATTCACACACCCACTGGAACCTTCAACCTTTTTTTTTATAAAAGAGGACGGTACCTCTGAAGTTTATTAATTGCTTCGCTTATGACGGAGGAATACCGTGGTTACATTAAGCAAAATAAAATCAAATGATCATCCTCAATGGAACCTTCAACCTTGTATGGAACCTTCAACCTTGTATATGATATTGCAAATATTTGTCACTTGACCTTTCTAGTGTGGATTATGCTTGGATCATCTTCTCTTTATAGCTTAAGGGTGCATAATTTTAAGTCTACACATTAGTAGTTTGGTTTGATTCCCTTCCTATGTGCAGAAAGGAATCCACATTAAAGTATTTTAGGAGAACCTTAGCTTTTTTCAAAGAGGAGGTTGCCAATGAAAGTGAAGATAGCTTTATGTTTATTGGGCCATCTTTTGCCACACACTGTTGATACTCTAGAAAATGAAGCTCGGTGGGTGTCTGTCAAGTGCTGTCGGTATGGCCAGGCCCAACACATATAGCACTAGAAAGCCATAAACTTTTTTGACTGGAAATATTGGGTAAAATATTTACATTAATACTGTTGATTTTGCATTTTGTAGATGCTTTTCAAGAGTATATTTACATTAATACTGTTACTTTAGCTACATTAGTTACCTGAAATGCAATCCATTTACTTAAAAAAATTGGATCACATTCAAAATGCCATTGACCTAAACCTTGATCGATTTATATTAACATTCAATTTATTTCAGAAAAAGCACAAATTAACTATATGTCTTATAAATTAAAACAATTGTCGTACACAAGTCTCCCCGCGGACTATATATTAAAACAGTTAAGTACATAGACGATATGTATGAGACGTAAGAACCTGGAAAAAAACTAATTAAAGGCAGCAAAGAGACATATAATTAAAGTACTCTTTCTCATTCAAAGTACGCACCGCAAATTAAGAAGTCTAGCGCAGTTCCATAGTTCATCAAGAAAATTAACATCACAACATCAAATTAATTAACATGACATAGAAATGACAAGAAAATGAAAACGCAGTACTGCAGTTGCATACATTACTTCATTCCTGCAAAATCCAAGCCCTTGAAAAGAACATAAATTTTAATCAATCCCACTTTATATATGTGTGTGTATATATATATATATTTTGCAGTTAAACATATCGGAATATATATATATCACTCACATAAGAAGTAGTGCTTCTAGGAACTGATCCAGATGGTGAATTTGGTATATACCTAGCCCACTGTTAATTGATGTCGACATGTTAGAAAATTAAATAAAATTAAGGTAAATTGAAAAATTAAACAGCTGTAATTTACTTCATACTTGAGATCCTACTTTAAACCCTAAATAATTGAGATGGGGAAAATTGAGAAATGAAGTTACGTTTTTTGCAGCAGTGCTAAAAGCTTCTCTATGTGGTATCTCAGGATTGGCTGCTTTGATCCGCTGTATCTCCTCCCTTCCACACAGTTAAGGTACAAATAATATTAATAATTATTAATCCTAACAATTAAGGTTTTTTTTTTAATTAGAAAAAACAAGTAGCTAGGTGCTTTTATTTTAAGAAAGTAAAAATTGATTTGTGTGGTACTCTCAGCTAGATAAATATGTGGCTTAATTACTTCATGAATCGATTGTAAGCAGAGGGAAGCCTGTGTTTCTTCTCAGGTGCTGCAAATTAAAACCAAATCATTAATCATAGAAATGAATCAAACAATAATTATATATATATATATATATAATTATATCGAGTTTCAAAAGTGATATCTTATATCTAGAAGACCTACGTACGTTTTACTACAAATGGTGCTTTTGGTGACAATGGTTCACTGGATGTGTTACTGCAAAATCCCTGCTGCTCCTTAAAAAGATAACAAACTACTTCTGTTAGTAATTCTAAACCCTAAAAATGCTTCATATATATGGAGTATAACGTAACAGATTGTCATAGTAAAAAATTCCAACTGCTACTCTATGCATAAAATGAACCATGAAGTTTTATATGTATATATGTGTATATGAGTGTTGATAAGATACCTGAGGATTGAATTGGTGATGGTCAAGACACTGGCCTTGAATTGGAGGCCGATTAGTGAGAAATGATATGTTGCTACAATGACCACATTTCACTGTCACAGTGTCCAACAATCTTTTGCATGGAATCCCAACCTGCATCACAACATGTATGTAGTTAAGAAAAAAGGAAGAGATGGCTGATAGATACGATGAAGATGGTTAATTAATTAGTTACGTACAGCAAGAACAGTGTTGCAGAAATTGCAGCGGACGTAGCAAAGATGTTCAGATGGTGGAACCAAGTCCATGGACACCTTATCAGCTGCTTCTAGGCTAATGTTCATGATGATATGATGATTCTCGAACACAAGATCTACAACAAGTAGAGAGCCTTTCTTAGGGTTTCTAGTGGTGTTGGATGAGAGAACACAAGAGCCAGAGAGAGAGAGAGAGAGAGAGAGAGAGAGTGGTGATGACTGATAAGTCGGTGTTGATATGTAATTATGTATAGCAGCAACTCATTAATAGAGTCAAAAGGAAAATCTAGCTAGGGTACTAATTATAAGAAAAACTACAAAGGTCGGAGCTCTACTTTTTTCAGAGCTGATAAGGTGCACTGGTTTTGTATAAACACAAATTCTCGTCCAGTTTTTCGTAGACATGTAAACAAACGTACATTTGTCTTTTCTATAAAAAAAATGTAAACTTTAGTGCATAAGATTCTCCTTGGTGAGCGAGATGGAGAACTAAGAGGAAATACGTATGTAGATATTATTATTCTCACAAAATATGTGAAGAGGTTGTCTTCAAGAATTGAACATATGATCATAAATTAGTTTTTTTATTTATTTCAAATATAATTATTGAAAACGAGTAATTGTATATATACGTTGAAGGTTAATTAAGAGGATTAGATCAAGTCGACCTGCGGAATCTGTGGTTGATTATAAAACATACATCAATTTAGAAGGTGAGTCACATCATACTATATTTTCAACTTGTCTTTCACATGTGAATTATATAAATAGACCCTAGAAAATTGTGGAGTCAAATCCTATTAAAAGTGAATCCTACCTAACATATATAGAAGAAGAGGCTTAGTTAAGCTACCACTGGTTTCGCCTAGTAAGAGCAAAAGCAGATTACACATATCCACCTTTATACATAGCTGGTTTTTGTCAAATCCGGTGAATTAAATTCCACATTTTTTGATGGCTTGGGGCTTGTTTAGAAGTTTCACGTTTTTAGATATTTAGACTAATACCCTCTTTTCAACAACACCATGATTGGCCAATGTCAAATGGCCTTATTAAACAAGACTTTTCCATTTTAGGCAAACTTCCAACCATGCATTGAAACTCTCGAAAGATATTCGAAATTCAATTAATCAATTCTCAAAATCGGTAACTTAGAGGTATACAGGATGCTATAAGGTAAAGATTAAATCTGAGACCTTTTGTTCCGATATCATGTTAAATTCTTAATTCAACTCTATATATGTTATTGGATGATAACATATAAAAACTTCAACACCTACGAATTACGATTGTAGAGAACTTGTAGGTACTACTACATACACTTCATGTATATTTATTATTTGCAAGCCACTTTTCTTGATTAAGCGATTTTAAGTAATTGAGATATACATTATTTTTTATTGAAGCCCCAATAATTCCGCCTATGAAGTACCGTTTAATTAATTTTGTTAACATTTGAATTAAGAAGCTAATTGCATGAGAAATTATAAATCTATAGAATTGATCCACCAACTCTTGCATTCATGAGTTGATAAACACATGTACATATATGATAACATGAACATGCATGCATGAGACATTACATGTATAAAATGATGACAATTATGCATGCATGGGGACGAAATTAATATCGAGAGAAGTTGATGAAGTAAAGTAAAGCTGGGAATGAGAAATTAAAGATGGTAACTGTCCAAACATCCCGTCTTTTGTGGGTGCTATGTTAAACAAGGAAATCTGAATGAGACAGATGCTACCATCACAAGTCACAATCACAATAAAAAACAAGAGGCTGGAGACTGGGGAGATGGGTTTTGTGTCTTTAAATTAGTGATGCGACGATTCCCCATCTTCCATACTTGGAAATAAAGTCATAAACAAACTTGGTTTCTTCACCATTCTTTGCCGGTATAAATCGATCGACTTTTCCTACGCGTTCTCTTCTTCTTACTTACATTACATGTTTACCAAGGTGTTGCAGCAATTTCTCTCTCTCTCTCTCTCTCTCTCTCTCTCTCTCTCTCTCTCTCTCTCTCTCTCTCTCTCTTCCAATGGTGCATTTCAAGGAGGCATGCACGCACGAGATTCCTCATGTGTCTGCTCTTTGGCTTCAAATTTCCTAGTCCAGTTGGTTCTTTACATATATATTTGTGTTTCTTTAACGGATTTGGACATAATCATTGGATCTGTGGTGTCTTCTCTTTCTTATTCTCTTTGGGAAATTTGGATTAGACATTTCCATCCCTCTCAAAAGAATTGTTTTGCTTTCCGAAACATTTACCCATTGGGTAAGGACTGAGGTTTTTTTTTTTTTTTTGCTCTCATCATTTGTTAATTGTATTAATTATGACCATTGCACAAATTGTTTTTTCAAAAGAGGATTCTAAGTTAGAATACTGACAAACTAAAATCACTTTTTTTATTGATGCCATAAAAGCATTAATTCCTAGCTGATTGATCGGGCACTATATAAGATGGATGAGTCCTTTTAAATATAAAGTTTTTCTATATAATATGACGAGTCATAGCCTAACTGGTTAAGATGATACATTCTTTCTTTAGAGATTGTGGGTTTGTTTCCTTCCACGTCCATACACGAAATTAATTAACATGTTTGCCTGACACGTTTAATTTGGGCTTGTTGTGGTACGGATTCATTGATTCTGGACACACATATATACGTGTCTAGAATTAGACTCCCATATATATTTAAGTGAATCATTGTATGAGTTATATGATTCAAGATTGAGTTTTATTGCATGACAGATGGGAAAACAATTCCTTCATTTCGTTCTTTAATCAAATATTGCTTTGAAAGATAAACGTCTATTAGAACTTGTTTTGCTTTGCTATTTTTTGTGTTCTGTAGACAGTTTCGTTGATAGTATTCAAAGATATGAGTGTTTGGCTTGGGCATTTGGACACACTTTTTTTTTCCTTGAGTCACGAATCTTGGCTGTTGAAATTCCTAAATGCTTATGAGAATTTAAAATTTGTGAAGAATTTTATAGTATAAAAATTCTAGCCAATTCAAGTCCACTATAGCTAGCAATAGTATGTCTCCATGGTACATTAATTCTAATGCCATTGAGGGTCATCGAGATCGGATGGTCCACTGCATTAGATCTATCCTTCACCCGAATCAGTATCTTTGTATGCATCCCAACAGAAGCAGAAATATATATATATATATATATATATATATATATATATATATTATTTATAATTCTGTGAAATTTTATTAATTTGGAGCCAAAGTATCAATTATAAGACCAGAGCAAGCCTATTGCTAAACCAGAAACATTAATAATTTGATATAGTAATATGCAATCCATTTGGTGCTTCAACTCTAGGGAATTTCACTATTTCATCGCTCCCAAATATCTCCCACCTGCAAAAAAATACATAAAAAACAGTCACCTTGTGAAGTGTACACACGTACAGAGAGACTATATATATATATATATATAAGAAATGTGGTGAACCTGTATCTTGTGGCAAAATAGTGAAGGAACATGGAAATATAAACTATGCCCAATTCCTTTCCAGGGCATAGCCTGCTTCCTCCACCGAATAAGAAGAAATAGTTGTGAGACTCCAAGCCCTTATCCTGCATTAATTACATTCCAGACAACATTTGCACAAAATATAGATGGTTTAGCTAGCTAGGCTGTTGAACTTTCTATGAATGTATTGTGTGTTTTGGTTTACTGACCAGCCATCTCCATGGATTGAATGTCAAAGGCTCTGGATAAAGGTTTGGATCATAGTTTATCTCCCTTGTGAAAACATATATTTTCCATCCTTTTGGGATTATGTATCCTGCAAATTAAATTAAGCACAATATATATGTTATAATTAAAATAAAATAAAAACAGAGAGAATATTTGACAAGAAGGTTGAGCTTGACATTAATTTGATTATAAATTATGTATCTTTCATTTTTACTTGTTTTGCATTGGCTATAAATCAACATAAATAGAGAAAGACTAATGTAAGGGTTAGTTTGTTTCATAAAAAAATACTGGTCAATGAAACTATCTTACCAAGACATCAATTTTTTGGAAAATACTTAATTTTTTTATTATATAAAATTAAAGGTCCCTTTGATTTGTTTGATGTTTTCAATTTCCAGAAAATGTTTTTTTTTGTTTTCTATTTTTAAGTTATTTTTTTCTTTGTGTTTGTATTTTCCATATTACCAGAAAAATACATGATGACAAGTTGCTCTCCTTAAAATGAGTTTGATTATTCTTTGCTGTACTTTTCATTTTTTTTTTTATGTTTGTGTTTTCTTTCTGACAATCAATTGAAAATCATGAATTTTCCAAAACAAGGATGTTCTTTAGAAGCAAATGCACTACCTACCATTCAATTCCACATCTTTTGTTGTTCTCCTTAGGACCCCATTAACAACAGTAGCTAACCTTGAGGTCTCAATGATCACCTACACCAAATTAAATAAGAAAACATCATTGCAATCTTTTATCCCTAACAATATTGAGATCGGCTATATGAGAAAATTAACTGTAATAGGTAAAAATTACTTACAGCACGAGTGAAGTTCATTGACTTGTAGTCATTCCAATTGATAGACTCCCCTGGTTTTTTCCTTTCTCTGATTGCTAAATGTTCTTCCTGCATGAGTGCATTAACATGAGAATTAAATTAATTAATTGAACACAAGAAAATTGATTAATTTAATTAGAATACTAACCCTAAGTTGTTGAAGAGCTCTTGGATGGTCATGGAGATACTTGATAGCCATCATTGAAGTTTTTGACACAGTTTCATAACCTGAATTCAGAATTACGATTATTTGGTCAATTATCTCATCATCACTTAATTGGTATTTTGGGTCTTCATTTCTCAACAGCTTATCAAGCATGTCATTGAGTGTTATCCCAGAAGCCCTTCTCTCCTTCATGATTTCTTTCAAAAGTTTCACAACTCTTTCCCTTCCCTGTAAATATATATATGTGAATAATATATGTCAGCAACATGTTAAAATTGGGGCTGAAGAGTTTAATAGATTAAGGTAAATAACTCTCGTGCACAAGATTTTCGCAATGGGAAGAAGTGAGACAGACGGGATGCATGTAGACTTTATCCCCATATAATATTTGAAGAGTTTAATCAATTTTTCAATTAATATAAACTAATTACCTCTAACCCGCGACGATACTTTGTGCCAGGAAAGTTGAGGGGCAGTGATATTGTTCCTATCACCATATTATCAAGCTCTTGCTTAAAAGATTTATTCAAAAAATGTGATTCATTCTCCATTGTTTCCTTCAAGGATATAAAAAATGCCATCTGAACAGAAAAAACAAAAGGACAACAAGTAATCAAATTAATCCCAAATCAATTATAGTTATTATTAATGGATTAAGATTCTGTGAATAAATAAAATACGAACCTCAGAAGTCTTTTCTTGGATGTCAATAGTTTGGCCACCCCAACATTCAAGAAATGAGCTCATGAAGTCATCAATTTTTGCAAAAAGTTGGTCTTTGATCAAGGAAGCACCGATTAGGGAAAGCAATGAGCCTCTAACACGTTTGTGATCAGAGCCATGAACGGCAGCAATGTTGAGTCGTCCAAGTATATCCACCATTGATTTCGGATACCCAGGAACCATTCCTTTTCCTTCATTTAGAAGGATGTATCTATTCAGCTCTGGATTCATGCAAATCACTGTTGGACTACCCATTACGTGTGTCTTGAATACACTTCCATACCTATATATACACACATAGACATATCCCCAAATCAAAATATTTAGTAGACTACGGTCTTGCTTAGGAGAGGTGTTAAGAGAGGTTTGTGAATAAGCGAACCTCTTCGAATTCTTGTTTGACGCAAACATTTCAAGGTGTCCAACACCCTTTTTTCAACCCCTCATTTTGATGGATTGAGAGGTGTTCATTCACATAAACCCTTCAAACACCTCTCAACCCTTATAAATATCAAGCAAAGATTCATTTTTATGAACCCCTCCCAAATTAACCCAACCGCTTTCAATCCCTCCCAACACAACTCCTCTCAACCCTCATGCCAAGCATAACATAGATGTTTTTCTAATCAATATTGTACAAACTTGTCATTTAGACATTTAATATATGACTAAATTCGAGCTAACAAAATTTTCCATATTAGGCCAAAAGTCTAACACGTGATTATAAGAGTATTGCTCCAGAATCAAACTTAGAACATTATCACGAGTGTCAATATGATTTTCCCTCAAGGAATTAAATCCCACTTGAGTATTGAATGCCCTCAAGCGGACTGCACGGGTCTTAAGTCCGACAAGATAACTAATTACACTGATGTCAAGTTGTTAAAGATGTGTTCTAAACCCTAAACCATACCAATTTTTTAAAATTAATTTGATTATTCGATTTAGATCTAATTACTCGTATTCATATCTAGTTATATTTTTTGTCCACCCTCTTTAGGGTGGAAGAGAGAAAGGATTGCACCCAGTGAACCAAAACAATAACGGATCTATAAAGATAAAACAAAATAAAAACATAAATTTCAGTGCAACGTGACACTCTAATTAACAAGAACTTTAAAAATAAGTAATGCATACCTAGCTCTTTGATTTTTCATAAAATCAGGTCCATATTTGATAAAAGATGCGTTCTGACCGAGAATTGGCCACCCCATTGTTCCTGGAGGCAACCCTTTTCTTCCATACCTTATCTCATTCCATTTCAGTAAGCCATACACACAAATGCAAATAAACAACAACCAACAGGCAATGACTACCAGGCCTGAAGCCATTGATGCTTTCTCTGGCTGGGTTTCTAAGATTTAATTACTGCTCAAATTTCTGCAACTAATTAAACTTTCAAAGAAATAATAGTCAAGAGAAGGTCTACATGTAGCTAGGATGTAGAGTAGAAAAAGATATAGAGAGACCCAGAAATCACAAAAGTCAGTTATTTCAATTAATATTGGATATCTATCTATATCTATATATATATATGTGTGTGCATTTATTAATATATATATATATATACACACACACACATGCATATATATATATATATATATTTATATAAATGTGTATATGAAAGAAAATATATACACATTTATATCTGATATACACATTTATATAAATATATATCTATATATATATATATGTCCCACACAAACACAAGATAATTGGAATTGAAAACAAGTAATCAATTCATGAAATTTGGATCGGAGCCCACATCCCGTTTGGATCTAAAACGGGCCTCAGTTGGACCCGTGAGTCCAAAAAAAATTGTGGACGTTTAACTCCTAGAAAGAAATCGCAAATTGCGACATTCTAAAATTGTGTGCGCAACTGAAGAAAGAACAAGTATCAGCAGGTCTGGGCCCTCGGAATCGAGACGAAGAGAAAAGAATGATCGGTGGAAGTATCAGTCGAATCGTTCGACAAACTTGTCGCAGCTTCCGCGCGAGCCCCAGTCGTCTCCCTTTCTCTGTCATCTCCAGTCGCTTACTGTCAACAGCCATTCGAAACCCTTGTCCTTATCGTTTGTTTCCTCTCTTTCAAAACCCCGACTTTTCTTCTCCGATAGATTCTACTACCACCACTACCACCAATGCTCTTCGGCTCTTAAACACCAGCTCCCACAAAGAAGATGATCAAGACGATGCGATTCTATGTAATGTTATTTTCTTCCGTCATCTTCCTTCTTTTTGTATGCTTGGTAAAGTCACCGGTTTGACCTATCGGGCATCGTGTCTCTTCGTTTTTTGATTTTATATTTTTGAAAATAATTAGATTTGTTTGGTTTGTGGACGAAAGTGTTGCAATTTGTTAAGAATTAAATCACCTAAATGTTATGATTTAGCTTTTGTTAATTTCTGGGTAATGGGAAGCTTGCACGAAGTGAGTCGAATTACTCTGTCTGGATCTTTCATGAGTCTCTAATGTTGATAGTTTCGAGATTCCTACAGTTGTTATTTCAAGGGCAGTATTTCAGTTGACTAAGATTTCATTAGATCATATTGAGATTGGGACCGCTTGCAATGCAAGTGTTTGATAAAATTTCTATGCAGACTATGCTCAAGTCAAAGTTTATGGATTAATCATCTTATTTTGCCTTTTTGGCTTATCTAGGACTTGGAATTTTAACTTTCAAAACATATGAACAATGCAAGAAATCTAGAATACTAATTTCAGTTTCCTTTTCCTGATGGTTGCAAATTGCAATGCATAGTTGTGTGGTTTGCTGGTGGATTCTATAGGCAAAAGAAAGAAAAGGTCTACATGTTTACTTTTCATTGCATCATAAATACTGATGTTCAGCTGGTTGTGAGCATTGTACAAATGTGCTTCAAGGCTGCTCTCATTTGTTGGTCTTTATCTGGACTTTTTCAACGTAAAAATTAGCTTTTGTTGTGAATTGTCTGTTTAAAAACTAAATAACCTCAATTCAGTGGTTGTCCAGATATTTTGAAGATCAGGCATTTAACCTTTGTAGGCTGCAACTATGTGTTTGATTACATATTTACATTTAAATCAACAGGCACAGACACTGAAGACGAAGAAATCCCAGATGCATTGTGGGAAGAGGAGGAGGAGGCTGAACCCGAGGTACTATGGTTTGGTTCTTTGGTTCACTATTCCATGCACTGAACTTTCAGTTCAGCTATGCTACACATTATGTTTGATGTTAGATTCTCATTAATTTAGATTGGTGATGGAGGGGATGGTGGTGGAGTAGTTCTGCGAGGTCTTCCCTGGGGTGAGCGTGTTCTTTCTCTTTCCCATGAGGTTCTATCACAGTTTGGTGATGATATGAAGCTATACGCTTTCAAGATCACTCCACGTGGATATGTATATGTGAGACTAGACAAGCTCGCAAATGAGTATGATCCTCTAAAGCTTCTTTATGTTAAGTACTTAAGTTCTGTTGAAAATTGGATTTTCCCTGTTAATTTATTGAAATTTGAAACCCAATTTACTTGTTTAAAGGAAACATCATACAGCTGGGCTGAACTCTTCTAATGCTCCAGTTTATATTTATTAATTGTCATTTGTCCAGTCCTATACGAATTTTCTGCATGTTCTTGTTGGTCCTTTTGGGAAAGACGAAGCTTCCATACTGAAGAGGACTTCTAGTTACTTTCTTCTATAGAGATTTGTCCTCTTATATATCTTGATATAACGCTTGCCTATTTGACATTCGTAGTGTTTTTCAATGTTATGAAAATCTGTCTCGTACTAGTTATGGGTGTCCAAGTATGGAAGAGCTTGAAAGCTATAGTCAAACATACAAAAGAAGATTAGATGAAGCTGGGGCACTTGGAGAAATACCTGATGATTTGGCTCTTGAGGTAATTCTTGTAATAGGTGCTCTATTTTTCCTTCTCATAATGGTTCTATACACTGTTCAATTGAGGACTGCTGTGATGTCAGATGTAACTGCTATTCTAAAAACATCTTGCTTTATCTTGAAGGTATCTTCTCCAAGCGCAGAGAGGATGCTAAAGGTACCAGATGATCTTTCTCGGTTCAAAGACATGCCTATGAGAGTATGCTATAGAGAAGATGTGGGGTCTAAATTCCCAGAGAAGAATGGGGTCTTCCTGTTGGAATCCATAGAACTGGATACACAGAGATGCATATGGAAGTTGGCAAATGTGAAAGAAAACAGGGACCCTGAGAGCAAAGGTAGACCTCTAAGCCGTAAACAGAAGGATTGGAGGTTACAATTGCCATATGAGATGCATAGAAGGGTCACTCTATACATTGATTACTAAAATTTCAACTAGTCCTTTTACTAATTAGGACTGAATGATGATGTTTTTTTTGTTGCTTTTGCTCAAGGAAAATTGCTCCCGAGACTTTTTTATCAGAAAGTGTTCAAAGTGAGACAATGCACTTGTGTTTGAATTTTGAAAGTGTAATTTTTCCGCAAAACCCATGGTCTCTAACTTGCCACATTGGATTTGAGATGTTTTAGGACAATTTTTTTAGTTATACCTTGCAGTGTTTTACTTCAAATGTCACATTATATCAGAATGTAGACTTTTTTTTATGGTTGGGATTGGAGTTAGAAACTCTTCCATTTGACACTATAACAAAAGGTGTCACTTTCTTTTGATTGTTACCGTCTCTACATGTTTGTGAAAGTGAATGAAAAAACGAATTTCTTGGAGTTGCCTCGTAGACTAGGTGTGTATGGGCTCTGTGTATTTTATAATATACCATGTAAAACGGTGTGTATGGAATGAGGAGACTCGTGTATTTATAATATATCATGTAAGAGGGGATTCAATATTGATTATGTCTTGAATGAATTGGGGAATATCTGTACATCTTTGGAGGCCCCTCAAGCTACTCAACGGACTCATTATACAAGTCATAAGTGGACTAGTATCCATGATTTGAATATTTATTTTCTCATCAGTCATCACTACTTGACAATAAACCTAAATTAGGATACCCACCCCGTCTGTGGGGATAGCCTTCACACATTTTGTACATATTCTATCACTGCAATTACAAAGTGACGAGTTAAAGAAACTTTCGGTCACTGAGTTGCAAGTTCCAAACGTTATAAATTGGTAATTGAAAATTGTTCCATTGCACGCTCAACTCAGATTTTCGATCTTTCAGACAGTCAACATGTCTGTGGTGTATGTCTAAACGATTATCTTTCATGCTGGTGTGGACTGATATTTGGTGACACGGTGAATAAAATAAGTTATTTGCAAAAAGTTGACATATGAGAGAGATAATCCGTCGTATCTCCACCGTTCATCTTCTCCCGTCCCACATCGCAACCTTCCACCGCTGCCACTCAAACCCCTGCAAGTCTTCCTCACCAGCAATGACAACTCTCCATGCTTGTCTTCTACATAAAAATTAAAAACAGTAACTAGAGAAAATCACCTGTGCGCGAGCTTCAAAAGGGACACCTTTAGTTAATCCCTGTCATAATCTGGTAACCGTGTTTTATGAATTATGAAGACAGAAAATATATTATTTTCATCACTTTTATCATCCATTAATATACATGGAGCAATGCTACGGATCTCAATTAACGACCCTCATTTTACCCTCAATCTATGGTGAAATAGCCATTCATTATAAACGTACATGTAAAGCCTCCTTAACATCTATCATTTCACACGATTTGAGGGTAAAATGGGGTCATAAAATGAGGGGCTCAAACATTTTTCATATACATGCTACTTGACAACGACATAATACAACTGCTCCACGAATCAAAACTGAAGAAATATTGCAGCAACAAACCCCACTCCCTTTTCTCTATCAAAGAAGGAATTGGGAACAATGAAAAAGACCCTACGAAGTTCAATCAGTACAAAACTGAGAATAGGTATTTGAAGGAAGACTCTTCTAAAAGCGAAGAATGGTCCGCAGCGTATCACAAAGATTTTGAATGGTCTGTTCCTCTTGTGTTGCTTGCAACTCCTGGAGTGGCATCTCTTCATAACATCTGGAAGAAAACCAAAGCACAGGGTTAAAAGGCATATTGATGATAATTTTTTTTATTAACAAATGGTGGGGGAAGACAATGTAGAACCTAATATGAAATGTAGCCACATCTAATCAAGTCCCTCTTCTAAGGGGTAAGACACTAAGACCCTTAACTCAGATACAAGGAATTGAATGAATTATGCGACAACGCACCAGGAAAACAAAAGAAGGTAATACAACAACGCACCAGGACAATAAAAGAAGGTAATACAACAAACTTCTAAGTCTTACGTCTTATGGTGAGCTAAAGCCTGTGCCAGATTCAATAATGTAGAGCTTGAAGTGAGTCTGTTGTAAACACTTGAAGGAAGAGGAATCTGCAAAATGCCAAATGGACAAGAAACCAAAATAAATTGTTGGAACACACAAACAATACAGAGTAAAACAATAAATTAACCTCATTTTGTCCTCTTCGGCCCTTCCTGGACTGCCCGTCACCACTAAAAAGCTCCTGTAATGCTTCCGAGGCTATAGTTCCACTACTGTCTTGCTGCATGCCTCCAAGCACGTTATCTGATAAAAGGGCAATGGGGGATATATCAGTTGCCCTCAAGAATGGAATGGGTACAGTGTTACCAGCGGCATATATGGAGCAAAGCTGCAAAAACAACAAAGGTCCAAGTGAGCAGAAGTCTAACC
Organism: Euonymus europaeus; assembly: GCA_963580455.1. Taxonomy (NCBI): domain Eukaryota; kingdom Viridiplantae; phylum Streptophyta; class Magnoliopsida; order Celastrales; family Celastraceae; genus Euonymus; species Euonymus europaeus. Next base: position 19,531,996 of record OY756970.1, on the reverse strand, counting down.
ATCACAAGTTGCATCAAATAAATAATTAATCGAAAATCTAGTGCAATATTGTCTTGGCCAATTATTGAACAATTTGAATAGCATAAGACATGTATGCTAATTATTTGAGATGAATGTACGATTAATGAAAATAACCTTGTCCTGCAGTGCAAAAGCTTTTCGATTGACAGTTTCCTTCTTCAAGGTGCCAGTGGTCATGTTCCCGCCACTTCCAACTTGTGATTTAGAAATGATATCCTCCTTCCGGATCTGCTGAGGGGAGCCAGATAATAAAGGAGAAGTTGCCTGTATGGTCTGCACAAGAGGATGTTGTTCTCCAACCAATGCGGTTTTTACAGCAGCAACTCCAGTATTATCGAGCCTGAAAGATATATTGCAATAATTAGCAGCAATTCTGATTTTATTGGCTCAAGTTGATTACAATGAGCATCATATGCCAAAATAAACAATGACAATGAGCCGATGAGCAAGTTTCCAATATTTGGCAACATTCATGTGCCAAAAGTTTTCTTCTACCAAGTATTCTGACGAACTTTTTTCAAACATCACAAGAAAATAATGAGAAGATTACTGGGAATCAGCTGATTTGTGCCCCAATCCAGAAGGTCCTTCAACATGCAGAACAGGTGAGGGTTCCTTAGCATTGGAAAACTGAGATCCAAAGGCTGTTTCATCCGTAGCATGTACATCATGAACTATTACAGTCCCAAAGTCACCTCCTACTTAACAAGTTAACATACATATCAGATAAATCAGAAAGGCATAAAGTAAGCAATTATTTTTTCTCTGCTCCAAAGACAATATGTTTCATAAGAAAACAGGCATGCACAAAGCATCTTGGTAGCCAAATAGAAATCCAGCTAAAAACTGAAAGCAGTGTTCTCACTAGAACAATTACAATCTGTCATTAAAAGAAGTATCACAGACAATGTTAACTTTTATCATTCCTTACTCCTTAGTCAACAAAAAATTGTATTATCATACAAATCATAGGTGAGAAATAATTTCAAGGATATGCTATACATCATCTTCCCAACACTAAAGTTCAATGCCATAAGCATCCACGGTTTGAAAGATATTATGATGTTAATATGTAATATCCAGAGATACGACAGACAACTTTCCTTTGCTTCATCATTTAGTAATTTTTTGACTTTGTTCCAGCCTAGAAGAGGATAAGCAACAAGCAATGTTATACTTATACATAAGAGTCATGACTACAGTAATATCCTACAAGTTGAGGAATTTAGGAAGCTTGATTGCATTGGAAACCCAGGCTGAACCTTATATGAGCTCATAAAAAAAATGCATTGCAGATTTATCCTTGCCAGATATAAAGATGCAATAATTATTGTTGCAATTGACTATTGAGAATTGAGGGTAGAATACCTTATTTTATGTCCTAAAAAATCATATCCAGATTACAAAACAAATAACACAGGTAATCATGCATACCTTCTCCAGGCACCTGAGGCTTTGATGGAACCGTATCACCATAATCCTCATTCAATGTCGGATCTACTAGTGTCTGTTCAGATAATAGCTGTTAGCAGAGGAAAGTTGCTTGCAGTTTGGTTAGAGAAAAGGGGTTGGGAGGAAGAAAGAGAGTCCTTGAATAGAAAGGGAGAAATCTTTCAAACTAACCCCTGACACAGGTGGAGCTAGAATTTGAGCTTCCAGAACCATTGAGGCCCTAATTTGCCTAGCCTTTTCAATCTTCGGTAACATAGCAGAGGCTCCATTTTTGCATTTTTCAATAAATTTGTGCTACACAGAAACCACTTTGAAGTCATAATTTCTAATTTTGGAATTCAGCAAAATAAAAACTCAAGTACCAAGCAAAATATGAATAGAAGATAAAAGGACTAGTGCATTCATGTTTTCTCTGTCATGCAGCAGAACACATTTGGTCCTGCATGAATCCCTCCATATTATTTATTGATCATTGTCATTTCATTGCTCATAGAAATATTAAAATAATATAATCCACCTTGTAACACTGCATTCAGCCCGTTTAGAATTGGCAGAGTTAAACTTATTTCATGCAATCATAGATAGCCATGAATATGATTATGGCCCTCCACAAAACGCTTTTCAACTTAGAATATCTTCCATACAATTCAAGTATTTCGATCATCTTTTCAATTCCAGGTGAAAAGTAGTGATACATAGAGTGGGCAAAGTAATTATGAGTAAAGAATAAAATTAATGAGAGAATAAAAAGCACTCAAATCACTTAACAAGCATTAAAAAAAAAGCCTTTAAGTTGGTGTCATTTCCAACCAGGGACTTCTTTAGGAATAACCATGTCTATTAAAGCATAAAAGTTGGTGCACTCGAAGTTCCTTAAAATACGGGATTTATTAAAAAAACCATTTAAGTTGGTATCCATTTCAAACGAGAGACTCCTTTAGGAACAATCATGTCTAATAAAGCGTAAAAGTTGGTGCACTCGAAATTCCTCAAAATGCAGGATTTGCATGTTTGAATAAACTAATAAACCTTGAGCATCTCTGCTGCAGTAGGTCGTAGACGTGGTTCTTTCGTAAGGCACTTTGCAACAAAATCATGAAACACGAGGGACCTGCAAAAAGGAAACAAAACAAAATAAAATCTGATATTAGAAAGGCAACATTTTATGCATATATGACATCAGCAAGACATGTTATAAATATTAGCAAGAAAGAAGCATCCAAACATGTCAAGATGAGCAGTAAAGAAACAGAGATAATATTAGTCTTTTGGATGGTTGCTTCAGAGTAGCTGCCGCTATGAAGGTGAAGGGAGTGTGGGAAGCTATGAACCGCAAAAGGCATGATGCAATGATAATAATATATTTGATTGAGATAAACAACTAAGATAGTCCTGGTGCAATGGAAATAATTCAGCCATATGCTTCAAGTAGAAGAGCTACAAAGACAAGTGGAGGCCCAATAGAAAATGGAATAATCATGCAGCAAGACGGTGTGAAATAACCTGCAATTCTTGCAGCCACACTACACAACTAACAACATAACCCCAGGAGATAAGTTATGGTTCTTCCAGTTTAAATTTGGCTTGCATGTTAACGTTGTGATACTTTTACTAGAAAATGTGGTGGCAAACGGGGAAAAAGAAAAACAAACCATTTTTCCTTATCCTCGAGCATTGGAGCTGGCTCACCAGATATCATGAACAAAACCTAACAGGGACAATAAATGTCAGATGAAGCCGATATTCCATAAAACATAGAAAGTGCTTAAATGGCTACTAGGCATACATACAAATTTTTGACACGCTGAAAATAACATGAGCATAGAAATGTCATCATAGTATCATACAACTAAACATAGTCCCTGAAAGCTTCCCAGAAACTTTCTACTTCAACTCCTAATGCCAAACTTTCAAAAGAATTTCCTCTTAGCCCAAGTAATAAAAAGCCCTATCTTTCGAGAAACAAATCTTGATATATAAATTACTTTCAAATTAAAGCCCAAAGTTAAAAGTCCCCGCTTAGCAATGATACAATGCACCAAGATGCGGAATTCACATCAAATTGAAGAACAAAAGTGCAGGTGTGAGATTTCCTATTGGCCAATATTAAATACGATTTTTTTTTTGTTTAAAATGGAAAAACACGAATTTATAATCCCTTAGCAATGGCAATACATTTTTAAATAATAATTCATGAGCTAATTCTCAAACTCTTCAGTGACACAAACAACTATCTTATACGGGCTAGTTTCCTTCATCTACGCCCAGTAGATAAGACATAAGAGATTTTGAATTAATAATATAATCAGACTTCCTAAATCATAGCTCACTACAGAATCAAATAAAGGCAAATACTGGGTTGTAGCCATAGAGCTCATACCAAATCTAAATGTTAGAACACCTAGGAAACTCGTTTCCCAAACTCTTAGAACCTTTCTATCAAAAAATTCATTACCACCAATGCTCCAGAACCTTTCTATCAAAAAATTCATTACCACCAATGCTCCAATTCATTAAAATCAGTTCAACAATTCAGAGAGTGCTTACTAGTAGCCAAATCAACAGAATAAAAAATGCTTTAACTAAATGCACTCACTCTCATTGGGTGCACCGTTGATCTGGGAGGAAGGCCCTGAAAAAAAAAACAGCAAGAAGCATCAGAATAAAAAACTTCTACAGGTTACAAGATAGCAGTGAAAGAACAGCGGACTGGATGTTCAATAACTTTCATTAAGATGAGACTTTACAAGCATAGTAAATCAAATAGTCATTACAGGATGTAAACCTAATACAGTCAAGCAATTCATCATCATCTGAGTCTTTATCCCAAAAGTTCGGGGTCGGCACAGTCAAACAATTATGCTAAAAAGATATGCAGCGCTTCGTTTTCGTAATATCTGGTCCAGTATACCCCAAGGTCCCTGAGAAAACCCACAAACTTCCCTGAGAGAACCAACCAACTTCCAGGTAGTTTTGTTGTTGGCAGGGGTGGGGGGTGGACAACTGCAAGCATGCACTATTTCGTTTTGTTCTATTTTTATTAAAAAAAGTAAATACAAGGGACCTAGTGGCATTGAATAAAAAATACCTCAGCCATCTCAATTGCAGACACACCAAGAGCCCATACGTCAACCTGTAATGGGAATATCAGAATTGTACCAAAAGGTCAGAGAAACTAATAATTTTATTGGCAATGATATGTCGAGAATATTAATAGCCTAAGAAATCTAACCCATAAACATATCAATTAAGTGTTAGGCAGTGTGGCTTCCAATAAAAAGAAAAACAAGCCAATTCACACGGCTACCAGCCTCCAATCAGAAGTCTTAGGAGGGCAAAATATATAACTTTGCACCCACATTCCCAGAAATTGATATTAAGGCCTTGATGGTCGCTGCCCAGGATCGAACTGCAGATGTTTAACTTGACTTCCAATAATGAAGAAAAAAATATATTCGCAAACTTTTCCAATGGATCAAGCCATGAACATATAAGAAAATTGTAACTTTTATACACCACTTACATGAACCCACATTTACTTGGTTATAGAAATTTCATTACCTAATTATCTTATAGATAGAAAGAGATAAGGCAATTAAGAACATCACGTCTATGAAGACAGATGGAAACATACCTTCCCATCATATCGACTTTCTTGTATAACTTCTGGAGCCATCCAATGTGGAGTGCCTATGAACTGCAAACAATATTTGTGCATTAACATACGTGCCAATGGAACACGAATAGTTTTTTTAGAGAATGAGGAAAACACTTATTGGTACCATACAAATATAATAATATCAAAGATCGGAAAGGATTAATATAATGTTGCAGATGTATAAGACAACAAACATCTAATTTCTAAAATCGTTCCAGCAATTCTGCGGAACCTTTGGAGAGAGAAAAGAACACTAACGTTTATGAGGACGCAGAGAATTCCTGTGAGCTACCAAAACATAAGTTCAGTAACTCACTAGGTTCTTGGTTTACTGTTGCATATAAGAAGAATAAGGATCCAAACTTGTTTTTGGCATAACAGATATAAATAACGTTTAGGTGTGTCCAATGCCAGCTTCTTGGAGCACATTTATTATACATTCATACACATATAATTGCATGTCCATACATAGCCAAAAGTCATGGCTTAAAAGACGAAACTCAAAAGCACAGACAAGAGGACAAACGAATACACAGCGATGCACGTTAGTGCAACCCACACACACACACACACACAGAGATGACAGCCTATCAAACCAAGTATTCCAAATACAGAAGTCAAACTTCAAGTGAGACTTAGAATAACGTGATCAAACCATTCATTTGTTTTCTTTTAACTGTGAACCGGCTGATTTACATGAAAAGTTAATCTATAGCATCATTTAAAACAGAAATTCTCCAAAGGAAACAACGCAATCATGCATAATACATCAATGAAAAAAACTGTTCCTGATCATTGAGCTTATGTGCAAAGTTATAGTGTTTACTGCTGCAACAGACATCCTCCATTAACTCTGTTAATGAAAGACTAGCACCTAAATCTTGTATTCTTCAATAGAACTGCTAGGGCTAAAGATTTTACAATGTATCATATGATTCATACCACCTCATACATTTAAAATTGGATAGGCACTCATGATCCTTTTTTTTCTTTTTGAACCAAGAAAATTACACCATTAAGGCACTAACCGAGTGCAACCAAGAATATCAAATATTCTAAGCATAATACCAGTTTTTTAACACACCAGATGACTGGTAGCATATCCAGAAATGCAACCGCCAAATTGGCTTATCATTGCCTAGAAACCTTTATTGTGTTCATTGCAACTTCTGCTTCACAAAATGGCTAAAAGCATAAAGGATATCAATTAATTGGCCAAGTAGCATACTGTATTGCGCTTTGACATGGTCCTTGTAAGTTGAGCAGCAACCCCAAAGTCACCTGCCCACATCATCATTAAGTTAACACTACATTTGAAGACAGTCATTCTGTCAAGGTTTTGAAGCATTTGAAAACACCCCTTCCACTTACTAAAACCTCAAACAGAGCAGCAAGGTCTAAAATTTTAAAAAAATAATTGTGACTCGTATCATGTGACGAGCATCCGTGTTAGCCACTTTGCCAAAGAACTCTGCCACACACTTACGCTACAATAATACATACCTTGTACAGTTATACTATTTACCAAAACCTTCAGTGGAGCTGAATTTAATTATGAAGCAATTGTATGCTTTGAGTCAACAAGCATGCTCCTTTTTTTTGTAAATTTCATCATTAATTCAAAAATATTGTCAAGAAAAGAAGCACCAGTGTACTCTTTTGCAACTGCAGTGGGAGAGTAGGTATAAGAAGAAAAAAAACCTTTGGCACCTTTGAATTTTGTCGGTTAAAATTAGAAAAGATAAATAAAAGATTAAAAACCACTTTGGGAGTTCAAAAGCTAACCCAAATGGGTCTTAAAAAAAATTATACTACAAAGCATTTATACACACAAACTTTGAAGAAAAACTTTGAAAGAGCTCAATCATAACTTCCTTCAGGTTCCAAGAAACATGGAAATAACAGGGCACAGGGCTCCAGAAATGTGGCAAAGTCAAGAAAGGTAATATGATCACCTGACACCCAAATTGCATGTAGAATTTTTTGTCATTTGAGTACGTGACCTAGGCTAAAATGAATCTACTCTACCACTAGGCTAAGAGCAACCACTATGGTTGCATTTTGCTGGGCCGATAAATTGTGTGGAAATGTGTGTTTTTACTGATGTAACTATATTGAAATATGTGTTTTGTTGATGTAACTGTATTGGAATATGTGTTTTGGTGATGTGGATGCATATGTGACTTGATTTTTTGTAATAAAGGTGAAACCCATTCTTTATTTTGGTGTAAATTTGATAAGGATAGTATGCAGGATACAAAAGTGGTTGGATTAACTAAAAATGAGAGAAGAAAATTTTACAAATTTGTGTTTTACTGAAGTAGCTGTATTGGGAGACGTGTTTTGCTGATATGGTTATATTGGAAGATGTGTGTGATTTGAATTTTGTGTAATAGAAATGGACCCAAAATATAGGTCTGCTGGCCCAGAGCAACCATTGTGGTTGCTCTAAGGTCCATCCTTACTTTGATGCAACAATATATTTAGAAAAATGGGCTCCGTTATTGGCTTCATCATTACTAAGCAGTAGGTTTTCATGCACAAAGAGTATCTTGGTTACATTTAGATAACACCATGTATGGCCCACCATAAGTTGCAGGCAATGTACTCACCCAGTTTAACTTCTCCTTGTTCAGTTAGCAAGATATTACCACCCTTAATATCTCTATGGACCTTGAAAATTGTGTGCAAATAATCTAGTCCCTGCAGAAAAATAAAGTCGTTAGTCCGATAACCTAACAAGCTAACACAGATCATCAATCATGATCCACTTTGGCTATAAGAGCAAAGCATATATGGTGAAACTTCTGCAGAGCTTAAAAACACTCAACACACACCACATACTCCTATATTTTTTACAAGCACAAACACACACAAGCGAACATGTGGCCTAGTGGTAGATTTTCAGGATGTAACCTTGAGGTCACAAGTTCAATTCATGGCTTCTCCACATATTATGTAGTGGTAAGGACTACATATATCTTGCATGTCCCCAACCCACTATGAGATCCTTGTGCACGGGTGGTCTTTAACTCTTTTTTACAAACACACACGCACACAAAATGCATTCATGCTCATACATGATTAAAGCGCACATACACATACTAGCTCATTTTCTTTACTCTTCATTTTTCTGGATGCAAGCAAGATCTTGTGCTTATACAACAGGGGAAAAAGTTGTTGCTCGTTGTAAACGACTTTCTCAAGACAAATACAAGCAATAGAGCAAAAGGACAACCATACTGTCGTGTAATAGGAAAACAATTAATTCATTTTCCACACCACCACAAATTAATCATACCTTCAAAGCTTCCCTACATATATAGGCTATCTGAGATTCCTCTAAAGGCTCTTCAGTAACATACATCAAGTCTGCAACACTTCCACCCCCACAGTACTCCATCACTATCTGCCATGACATAGAATATTTTCAACCAACCAACCACAAATAAAGAAGTATGAATGAAGCAAAATAATAAAAGAATGAAAACTACATATTAAAATTTGTTGACTGCGTTTTTTGGAGAGATCTAATTATAATGAATGCTTTAGGCCCTACCCAAAGATATTCTTCCCCCTGGTAGCTTCCAAGGTAGCGGACAACATTAGGATGACTGCACTGCTGCAACATCTCTATCTCGCCACGAATTTCTTCATATCCATCCTCCTGGATACAAACAACAGCTGCACTTGTTGAAAGTAATTCAACCAATCTGATGAATTACTTAATAAGACGAGTAGAAATAGAGTCTCACCCCTTCACATAGAGAGATTATTTTAATAGCCACCATCTCTGAAGTTCTTATGTCTCTTGCCTTGTAAACAGACCCATAGGATCCTTTCCCTGCCACAACAAAAATCAAACTCAGAAGTAGCAACATCAGAAAGATAAACAAATTTCAGCTTAGTTACCTAAGCACTTCCTAAAAAACATTCTAAATTAAAATAAAACTTTGTATGGTTCAGAAAAGTAAACTTAAAGCCAATATAACTCCATTATAACTCAACTATATGCAGAACGAAGATGGCTAATGATTAAATTTTTCAGGAAAACAATTTACGCTATAATCTTAAACTTCACTTGGTATGAAGCCTGAAAATCCAGCCAACCATAATAAAAATCCACAAGATAAATTATCAGTCGAGTTTGCGTCAATCAACTCAAGTTCAGTAAACTAATAAGATGAGGCACACGAAAAGAAACTCACCAAGTTCATTGAGCAATTCGTATTTAGTGGTGGGATCTTCCCTGGTGATACTCTCTGGAATTGAACTGGAAGACATCTTACTCGTGAACTGTTGCTTCTGCTTCGCGTCCTCTCCCTGCGACGAGGATGAGCTACTCGTCTTCCTCTGTCTCCTCCCAAACCCATCCCCCATGGCCTGCATACTCGCCACCGCCATTCCCATTGTCGAACCACCCCCAGCGGTCCTCGTCACTACGGTCCCGCTCACAGTCTCTCTCTCACTCTCCTTCAATGTGGATCTGACGAAAAATGTCCCAAATCCCTCCCCTTCACCATTGCCAGCATCACCACCGTCCATCATGTCGTACGGCGAGCCACGAGGCTTCCTCAGTCCCGCCATTGATGATGGAGAAAACGACGATGGAGACAGGTTTTTTCCGTTACCGCGATAGCGGCCGCGGTCATTTCTGACGATCATGGTGCCGAAATTGCCAGCGTCGTCGTCGTCGTCGTCGTCAAGGAGAGAACCTCCACCAAAGTCCTTCGGAAGGCGTTTAAGAAGGGGAGGTAGAGAATCATCTTCTTCGTCCACGATGTCGTTCCGAGAGTCTCCTTTGAATATTGTCGTGGCGTAAATGTTGTCATCTTCTTTGTCACGAGAGGATGCATTTCGAAAGGTTCTTTGTTCGATGTATTTGTCGTCGTCGTCCTCGTCGTCGTCATGGATCACAACTGTGGAGTAGAGTTCGGATTTGGTTTGTTGTCTTCGGGTCCGGCTAGAAGTGGGCGGGCGATCCATTCCACGATAGTAGAACGAGCTTCAGCTCGAGTGTGGCAGTTACTGAGTAAGGGGAAGAGTTGCTAAATTATAATGCTATCGTTGGATCATTCACCCTTAAAGAATGTCCTAAATTTTTTCACAGCTCCGTTTTATGTCATAGTTTATATCCATGGAGTTACATAATTTATTTTATTTTATAATATAATAATAAAATAATAGATTTTATTACAGTGAAATACATATAATTATAATAGAATATATTATTTCACTGTGCTAGAATCTATTATTTCATTGTGATAATACAATGAAATTTCGTATGGAATATTTCATTGTAATAATACAATGGAATAACAGATTCTAATATAGTGGAATACGTATTATTACAATAGAATACGTTATTCCATTGTAATAAAATTTGTTATTCCATTGTAATAATATAATGAAATAAAATATGGGATCTCATGAGATACAACCCATGAGATATATATCATTTTCCATTTTTTCACGCGAAATCCAATCAGAGTTGCTGACGCATTTTACTTTTTCTTTCTTCCATAATTAGTAAATACATCAATTAAAAGGATGAGTAACTATTTTATTCAGCACATGTTTAGTAGAGAGTATGTGTGATAGATTATAAGTTATCGTAAAACGTAAAAATTGAGAGTGTCTTTTGGTAGAGAGTATGTGTAATAGAGTATAAGCTATCGTAAAACGTAAAAGCTGAGAGTGTCTGAAAGTCTGACAGAGTATAAACTAGCTTATACTCTGTACCAAACATGCGCTGAGAATATATCTGACAGAATATAAGATAATTTATACGCTATATCAAACATGTGCTAAGCATATGTTGATCAGAGTATAAACTAATTTACATGTTTATTTATGAATACATCTGACAGAATATTAAATTATTGATCAAAAGTATAAGCTAGTGTAATATATAATGATGGTTTGAAGCCCAACGATATTTTGGGCTTTCGACAGTGCAAGGTCCATTCATGGAGTAAATAACGAAATGCACAATTTCCCACGCCACGCTACTCCACTCCACTATCAAAGACACCATTTTCATAATGAGGTAAAACAGAACAATGCATTAGGAAAATACGAGTTTGCCCTCGTCGGTAACTGAGCAATACAATAGATGTTTGAGCATCTAAAGTAGTGCCCTTAGATTCAATAAAATTCAAACCACCACCACAACTACATATTACACCACATGATGCAACAAGTTTCCACTGTTTATATCAAAGACCAAGGCATTGCCTCTTCCAAACGTCATGTTCAACAAAAATCGACAATCAATACTTCCATTACAAAGATAAGATTTCATTCTGGAGATGACAGAATATGTCAGTTAGCAGTACCACCACCGTTACCAAAGAGGTAACCTAGAGAAGATCCACCACCAGGGGCAGCATGGACCTTGGTTGATGGTCGATCCTAAATAAAGCAAGAAAGTTTTTAGTCATTAAACTTATTGGAGCACAATGATAAAATAAAATCAAATGAACAAACAACTAGCATTAAGGTTAATAGAAAGTAAGCAAAAAGAAGAAAAAAAAATTGTAAATAGATTGTTAGAAACATCTTTCAAGCTTGCATTTCCAATAAAACTTCTCTCGGAAGAAAATTGCAGTTTCAATGCTCAATCTATTTTCCTTTTAGCAGCACCTTTTAACTCAAAACATTTTGAAATATAACGTTCTCACGAGAGTTCAAATCAGATTCTTCAGGTTGAACTCCTGCGACAAAGTCAAAGCAGTAAAGAGTTCATCACCAAATTCACAAATTAGCATTTGTACCTCATAATTTATGGTGTCAGCCAAACAAGATATTTCAGACAACGCAAAATATATCGTTAAAGAAGATACAAATAAAAGAAGCAATGGAAAGGAACCTAACGGCAATGCATTATACAGCAACAGCAACATGATAGAAAAGGAAAGTAAGGAAGTTGGTTCCCTTCCCACCCTACTAGGCATCCCGTGGAATAAGTTTTACTTAATGAAGTATCTGAAAATGTATTTGGTTTCTTAAACACTTTAACCCATTGCTTTAATAAGTGTGATGAAACACTACAACCTGTGTGTTGAGAGAGATAAAGGAGATTGGTGCTAAAGTAAACTTAGTCAACTTAATGTGGTTTTAATCTAAAATACTTTCTGACCAGATCAGCTCTCTTATCAATTTCCAAACGAGTTCACTGTCCAACTCCTATTCAGACTTCCTAACATCGGACAACACAAAGGAGTGGAGGGAGTGCGAGAACAAGGACGCAACAGAGATATGCAGCGAATCAATTGAAAAATAAAAATAAAGGAGACAAGGTCAAATCCACCTATGTTTCCAGTTCAAAATAGAAGCACTGACCGTCCTCCAACAACTTTCTCCCCTAGAACAACACCATATATTACACCCAAGTGAAAATTTACAAAGAAGCAAAACCATTTAATATTATGAATCCCTTCCCCGAGCTACACAGTCTCAGTCTTCTGGAGGAGGGAAAAACATATTCAGTTTTCATATCACCTACAACAAGGAACAGGAATGCAAATTCACAGAACTGAATGCTTCAACTGATAGTGATAGCTCACTATCTATTCCTAACAACCAATGTGAGGCCATAATTCATTTTTTTAAGTCCAACTTTATTTTTTTTTTAAAAAGAGAAGAAACTGCCAGAAAACTGGCAATTATTATGAACAGCATCTCCATATTGTATTAGCAACTAATGTGAACCTTATGCAAACAACAAAAGGAACTAGCAAAAGCAATCATGACAAGTTGTACCGTGAGGAAGTTGCCAGTATTTTGACCATCAGCTCGCATATAGTTGTTTGAAGAAGTGCTATTGATACCAGCTGGGATCTGCTTAGTTGCATCTACTGGTTTAGAAGGAGCAGCAGCAGGCTTGGAAGGAGGCCCATTGTTTACAGCAGGCCCTTCATTTACAGCCGGTTGGGGGTTTTCAGTGGCTGGTTTTGGTGCCTCTCCACTGCCAAAAAGATAACCCAGTGAACTCTGACCTCCACCACTGCTAACTCCGCGTCCCATGCTCTCACTCTTCTTAAACAAAGAAGAACGATAAGGCATTTCATCCAAGAAGATCAATAATCATATATTGGTATTTTCAAAAGGAATTCAAAGCTCAGAAAACAAAATCACAAAAATTAAACAGCTAAAAGGACTTCTCAAAATAAGAGTGCACGCTATCAAGAAATAGAAGCTCAAATAAAAAATTAACGATGGTTTCTCTTATTCTACACAGGCAAAACCAAAAATTGAGTCTCACATATGACGCCATGACATCTAAAGTGCTGCATTTCTTGCAGTAAGAACAGAACTAATCATTCCATTTAAAACTTAACTAAAATCAACTACAACACCAAACGCCCCCGCTAAAATCATCGCAACAAATTAAACCAAACAGTTTCGCTTAAAAACATCAACCAGAGTGGAATCGTAATGAAATGCTTTCCACAGTCTAAATTCAAAAACAGATCCGGAAAAAGATCGAGCATGTAATTGCAGTACTATTGTGTCTACTTACGATTTCGTAAATTCACAAAGAAAAACCAAACATCTTAAAAACATCGCTTAAAAGGTAAGATTAGGAGCAAAGATCTAGGGCTAGAGGTGGAAGAGATGGATACCTGAACAAATCCGGATCAGATCTGGCGGAGGGGTTGTTGCACAGAAGAGGACACAAAGAAAGCAAGACACCGAGCAACTACAGAGCAAGTGAAGAGTGAGTGAGATGTCCAAGTTCAATGCTTAAATTGGATAAGCACGTATATTAATTAGATTAGATGCACAGAGACGCGTCCACTAATTACCAATATGCCATATACATATATTTTTTTTTTAAAAAAAAACCCTTTTTGGAATATTTTGAATTAATGGGTATACATGTTCGCCCCTAGAACTGCAATGGAAAGATATAAATGTATTTATTAATTTTATAATTAGGTCTCATTCTTATTATATAAAATTTGATCTAATATAATTATTTACGTCAACAAAATATTTCTCTCATTATAATCACATCGGAAAAACACATCTTTAAATATAATTTTTTAAGTTTTTAATAATTAAGCCACTAACATTACATTTTTACATTTTTTCATTAAATTTAATATTGAATCTCACCTTCATTATTTAAAAGTCAAGTCACATATTAAATCACATTAACAAAACACATATTTTATTATAATCATATCAATAAAAACGCAATTTTTTATACATTATCATCTCCTCATTAACTTTTTATCATTCTATTTGTCCTTACTCCCTTACCTCGGTGGTTCTTGCTTTTCGGGTCCGTTTGGATCAGAGTATGTTGATAGAGTATAAGCTCTCATAAAACGTAAAAGCTGCGAGTGTCTGAGAGTACTCTGTCCCAAACGAAGGCCTAGTGATTTTTTTACCGGCACAAATAGTGAGTGGAAAAATACTAAATACTGTAACCACTTTGAGTGGTGGATAAGATCACGTGCCATATCACATGCAAAAGCAGGTCCATCCTCATGAATTACGAGATAATTATCATACTTTACCCATTCGCACCCATTTTCTCTAATTGCATAATTTGCTCATAGTGAATTTGGAATGAATGAATGAATTTTTTGGGTTGTTGGTAACTGAAATTGACACGTTCCAACCCATTGGCCTAAAGTTTAAACCTTCCAAACTTATAAATGTTTTGTCTGAGTTATTATATTAATGATTTCAAATATTAAAATGACTAGATTAACACATTGGACCTTGATTGGTCGAGTTGAAACATGTCTAATCTTTCAATTATCAAAAGTTTTATTATTTCAAAAAAATTTATTTTTCCTTTCTGTATTTTTTCCCTCCAAATAATGCGATTATCTGTTTAATTATTTTATTCACATACATATGGTGCCGTTTGATAAACCTTTTTAGGTAGCATATATGCTGCCCTCAAACATAGGCAAAACCATATGTTAAGCCCTTAAAGTTGTATCAGATTTCCTATTGAGCCCCTTAACTTCTATTTGTTCCTATTGAGCCCTCAATCTATGCGACTGTGATCAAATAAACCCTTACCACGGTGGCCCAGTGTTGCGTGGCTGCACGCGCCACCCCACCAATGTTCTAGTCATACAAGAAGCCCTGAAATTTTTCGATTTTTTCCTAATAAGCCCCTCAAGTCCAATAAAAAGAAACAACTTTGGCACACAGCCACACAATTTCATAGCATCCAAAACATGAAACCATTAACATACTGTAACACAAATACATCAAACCAAACTGTGTTTTGAAATCCAAAACATTAAAACCAGAGCAGACAATGTCTGTAAACAACAAAAAAAGGAAAACAAGCAATAGACAAGGTCTTTGAAGAACTCCTAGGTCCTGCTCCTTTTCTTTCCAGCAGTGGTTGGAAATCTTGATTGCTGACTGAGCCTTGAGCTTCTCCTTGGTGCATTGAAAGGCCTTGTTACAAAATTTCTTCTACCAGTTCCAGACTTCACAAGAAAGATAACAATTACCAAGTGATCTAGGTTATGCCAAAACCAGAAAAATAACAATCACAAGAAAGATACTTACATCAGTGGAAGTGGAATTCTGGGTTGATCCCTCAGGAAGTGGTTGTTTCTCCTTGAGTTTTTGAGTGTTCTTCTTCTGCTTTGGAACCTTTGGGGGAATTGATGAAGATGCAGTTTCCTGTACCAAGTTACAATACAATACTTCACTGCATTATAGATGCCAAAATGAATTTGAATACAATACACATATAGCCCACATACCTGTGAGGACAGTGAAATGAAGTCTTTTTTTCTTGGACATCCAATTTTGTTATGACCTGGACCTTTGCATAACCTACAGGTCATCACAGATCCCTTCTTTGACAACTTTCCCACCTTTTTAGGTTCATCTTTATCCTTTCTCCTATTTTTTTTTGGTCTACCAGGAAGATTGATGAAAGCAGGAGCTTCAATTCTTGGTTTGGGTTGCTCAGCCCACTGTTTACGACCAGGAAGTGGTTCAAGGGAAAGTTGGTAAGCCTTCAAGTATGTGGTTTTTTTGTACCAATGACTAACATAGTTTTCTGGTTCCTCTCTTGCCTCATAAATAGCACAAATAGCATGCTCACACGGTAAACCAGTTAAATCCCATGCCCTACAACTACAAGTTTCCTGATTCAACCTAACCACATGTCTATCATCTTTATCAAAAATACTGGTGACCTCATACCCATCACCACCATTGAACAACACATTCCAATTGAAGCTATGTTCCTTAAGTATCTCTAGTTTCTTCTGAACCCTAGGACTAATATGAGACTTCCAACCCTCTGCCATATTCCTTTTTGCTACAAATCTCTTCATAATTTTCTGCCTAATATCTTCTAACATTGTAATTATGGATTTACACCGAGGCTCTAAAATCCAACCATTAAAAGTTTCAGCCATATTATTGTCTATAACATCACACTTCACATAAGTGTTGAAAAATACCTTGACAAAAGTCTCTTCTTTGTACTTCAAAAAATCCTCCACACTTTCTGGCCCCAAATCCTTCAAATGTTCCTTGTTAGCAGTATACTGAGTCTGGAAAGTAGATTTTGCTGCTCTCCAAAAAGCCATCTTCCTCTCATTTCCTCTCCATGTTTTAGCCCAAGCATGATAGACATGCCTTGCACACCTCCTATGCTCACATGCTGGAAGCTGTTCTGCAATGGCACTCTCCAATCCCTATCAATAATAAAACACATTTTGAGTCCTAAAAATTCACATTCGAACTATTGAAGGACTGAAAGTAAACATTACCTTTTGCATGTCAGAAACCATTGTTAAGTCCACTCCTTCACCAAGGTCCAAATCTCTCTTGATGGCCCTTAAAAACCAACTCCAATTGTCCTTGTTCTCAACTTTCACAACTGCCCATGCTACAGGGAACATTTGATTGTTCCCATCTCTTCCAATCGCACACAATAACTGCCCTTTACAAATTCCCTTGAGGAAGCAGCCATCCAAACCAAGTATTGGCCTACAACCTTCCTTCCACCCCTTCTTTAGTGCACTAAAACACATATAGAACCTTTGAAGTACATTAGAATCCTCCTGTGTATTTAATATACAGGTTGTTTCAGGATTTGTTCTACAAAGCTCATACACATAATCCCAAAGCTGAGCATATTCAGCTTTATGATCTCCAACAATTTTCTCCATCACCTTCTTCTTTGCCCTACTACAAGTGGTAAGCCCAAAGTCTAATTTCAATTGTGATCTAGCCAAACCTTTTAATGCTAACAATGAAATGCCAGGAAACAATTTGATTGTTGACTCCATTTTCCTAGCAAGATAACTACACCCAAGAAATTTTAACCTATTAGTTCTACCACAAGATCTGTCATCATTGTAGGTTTTCAACATAAAAGTTTCATCCTTACTATTCTCAGAAGCAAACATGCTGAAATTACAACCATTGGCACATCCCACCCTTGTTCTTTTTGGCTCATTCTTTAAAAATTTCAGATTATGACCCTTCGCTACTGCATAATCCTTTACTGCTTCCTTAAATTGTCTGTTATTTTCAAAAATCATGCCTAAAGCAAACACAGGGATAGTAGAGGTAGGATCGAACCTGGGTTGTAGGCTAACTACTCTTATAGGCTCTCCAACTTCTTCGGGATCAGAATACTCACCATCTCCGACGAAATCCCCTGGATCATCGCTTGGATAATAGGCACTGTCTTCACTGTCATATGAGCCTTCTGCTTGTTCTCCAGTTTCTTCCTTTTCAGCTTCATCAGTCACAGTCACTTCAACATCATCCAAACTCACCTCTGCAACATCAACATTCACCTCAGCAGCAAGATTAGTTCGGAGGTTATATTTTCTTACATTTTCCCTCGCTTCAACCAACTCTTCTTCATCCTCCTCACTGAGCACTGCCGCATCAACGAGTAAATCGTCGAATGTTGGTAACTCATCTCCAGAATCCCTCTCATCTTCATCGGAATTTGACATCGTCGACATTAGCAGAGATGAGATGAGGAAAGAATTGAAAGAAGTTGCGGCAGAGATGAGAGGAAGAAATGGAAATGGGGTTTATTTGAAACCCTAAAAAGTTTCTTTTCAATTTTTTTTTTAAGCTTTTATCCTTTGTGGAACCAAAAAAAATATGTTGGGACGCACCATAGGTGGCGCGTGCAGCCACGCAACACTGGGCCACCGTGGTAAGGGTTTATTTGATCACAGTCGCATAGATTGAGGGCTCAATAGGAACAAATAGAAATTAAGGGGCTCAATAGGAAATCTGATACAACTTTAAGGGCTTAATTGGTCGAGTTGAAACATGTCTAATCTTTCAATTATCAAAAGTTTTATTATTTCAAAAAAATTTATTTTTCCTTTCTGTATTTTTTCCCTCCAAATAATGCGATTATCTGTTTAATTATTTTATTCACATACATATGGTGCCGTTTGATAAACCTTTTTAGGTAGCATATATGCTGCCCTCAAACATATTATGCTACACCATAAACTTGTCCCAGCCAAATAACAATTTTAAACAACATATAATTTACCATTTAAAGTAGCATTTTATTGTAGTTTTGGAATGCTGGTAGAATATTTGAAAAAGCATATACGTTCAGATATCACACGTTCAGATATCACAATGCATGCCAGTCATTGCTCACTTGTTCACTTGCAGTTAATTATAATTATAACTCAAAAAAAGAATGATAGAACTACAGATCCTTATATTACCTTGTCGGTTCTGGTGAGCATATACATAGTTTTGGGACACATTGGGGAGCAATGGCGTATGGATGCACATGACAATGGCTGGTTGATTTGGACAAAATAAATTTTTTGGGTATAAGAAACATCTCAGCATCAGCAAACAAGTTCGACTTGATGTCTTTAGGAGGAGAAGCCCTAAAGTTTCCTTCTTGCAAAGTATGATAAATGCAAACCGTCCAAGAACGAGATCAGATTTTGACCAAATAATGCTACCAAACACACTTTGGACCTACATGGAGTGTGTAAAACAGGACGTGTAGATTCCCCTACAATGACAATGCTACTATCACAGCAACCAAGATGCCATAAATAAAGAGTCCCCAACCATGACAAGCTAATCTTTACATCAAGATGGATGATTACTATTCAAGTAGGTGGTAGATAATGTTTAACGCAAAGATATTTTGTAGCAACAACAGCTACAATGCAAATAACACCAATTTTTACCAAAAAAACTGTAGCCAGCAAGTGTTTTTTGTGTTTATAATCTTCTTTGGAAAAGGATTTGACTTGGCTAGAAGATGTAGAAGATTTCGTCTTCATAAATGATGAATATGAGTCAAGGTCGGCTTTTGTTAATGCTGGTTTTAGCGACTCCTTTACTGTCTGGAAATGGCGATTACACACAAAAGCTGCAGACATATCTTCTCGCAAAGCTACAATTCCAGCTTCCCTACAGAGACCCTCCAGCTCAGCCCCGGTGAAGAGTTCAGTATCTTCTGCTACTCTTCTTAGATCAACATCTTCCCCTATTTTCATGTTTCGTGTGTGAACAAGAAGTATCTCATATCGAGCTTCTAGATCAGGCGGGGGCACGTAGAGCACCTGGAGAGACCCAGTTTTTAAAACACGTTTAAAATTTGTAGCTACGATTAGCAACAAGCCATGAAAAAATGAGTAGCCCCCCAACTCAGGAAAAAATGAGTACCAGATCAAAGCGCCCAGGCCGCATAAGTGCAGCATCAATTGCATGAGGGCGATTTGTAGCAGCCAGTACAAGAATTCCCTGAAAAAATGAGTAGCATGTGAATTTAGATTAGGAGTATCTCTGGTTTCTTGTGCTGAGTTTCTCATATAGCTAACAAAAAGTATATAAATGCAATAATTACCTTAGCCTGTTCCAGACCATCCATTTCAGTCAGCAAAGTAGATAGAAGCCTCTCTCCAATTGTAACATTGCTGCTTGATTTCCCACCCCTACGAATAAAGGAAAAGCGAAGCATTTACGAGTTAGAAATTCTTTGGATGTCTGTTGGCGCCCATCCAAATGCTTATGAGAAGATACAACATATTGTTCATCTGTTTTTCTTTTTCATTGTCCAATGAGGATTTGTAAGTAAAACAATATACTGCGAAGGTCAAGCAGAGTAAACAATTCATACCACATTCAATATACCATATCACGAATGCAACTTTTATTAACTACATAAATAAAATCAACAACTAAAAAAAATTCAATAATATTCATAAAAAAAAAATTAACTACACAGATACAAAATAATTATTAAGCATTTAATTTTTCTTTCACATGCTACCGCATGATAAATATCCCAGAGTTGACACAGTCTATAAAAAACAAATCTGTGCAAAAAAAATATGAACCAAAAATTCCATTTTAAGAGGATGAGAATACATTTTATCATTTCAAGATATGCCCATGATAAGTTCTCAAGTAGAACTCGTCATGAGGTGCAACCAAGGTTGGACCTCTTTGGACCCACCAAGTAGAGTAAACCATGGTTACTAGCAACCAGTAGTAAGATGCTGGTATCAGTAAAATCCAAGTTACGTCAGACAATATTTGAACCCAAGAGAGAATATTAAGAGGTAGACACTGCTCTCTCTGAGTATTCTAAATACCATAAAGCTCCTCCAAATTGATAATATTTTACATTTGTAGCAAACCAAAAGGGAATCATATGGATGGTAAATTTTATGCTCATTTTTAGTCTTCATTCAGAATATGAAGTATCTGAGAACGTAGAGGTAGCACACTAACCGCTTGGAAGCCACAACGTCAGCCTCATCAAAGAATATTATGCTTGGTGCTGCTAGTCGTGCTCTCTGAAATGTGTTACGCAATAATGCTTCACCCTCTCCAACATACATTGAATATAATTCTGCACCACTGATTTATAGGTATAAGTTCTTGCCACATATAACTATGATAACACGGTAACAGAAACACAGACAAAAGGTTGCAAACAAGAAGCCAGAAGATACTTGAGAAGTTATTAGAGTTCAAATGGATATCAAAGTGAAAAACTTTGCCTTCCAAGCAATTTCAAGGTGGCAACATAGGTCGGCGTGAGAATAAATTTCACAAGAAATGTTGCTCTTTTATTACCTTTGGATCTTAGTGCGTGTCTGTACACAAGTATGCATGTATATATGCATTGAAAATAGTTTGCCCAGTTTTGGCCCTTTTAGGAGAGCTGCAGGATTTTTTTTAACAAACTATACCGCAAGTGTTGCAGATAATCCCCTTACCAAGGATTCTTCAGATGTTGATGCCATTACTTATTTACAGCTTACAGATAAGGCAACTTTGAAGTAAATTATTGTCGTAAAGAAACAACAGGGTTCTAGGGGAAAGGTTTTAGATAGTTGGTTTAACACGCAACGATTTTGGTCCTCTGGTGGTATTGAATCCAGTGTTTGCAACTTATTAGAAGCTTTTGATAGGACTTCAAGTTTGAAAGAGGTAATTTGTTTTTTCAAATTAGAGCACAGATGAAATGAAACATGAGTTGACTTTCAGCCGTACAATATAACTACAACAGACATCATGCATTCCACAAACAGTCACTACAGAGTACAAGCATCACGTTTTTTATTGGAATTTAATACCATTTTTTTGACTCACAAATCATAAATCTCCCAAAAAAGCCAGTATCAGTATAATGGTTCCCTATTGAAACATAAATGTAAAATCAAACCTCAAAGAGAAAAAAGAAGCTTGGGCAGCATGAGCAGCAGCCTTTGCAAGGGTCGTTTTTGAACATCCTGGAGGCCCATGCAGAAGAACTCCATGAATGGGTGATATTCCTAGCCTTGAGAATGCAGCAGAATGTTTAATAGGCCATTCAACTACTTGTTGGAGCTTTTTCTGCCCACATAAAGAGCATTTCATGATTTGACTCTAGTAAGAATTTCAATGTAAAGTAAATATGATGAGCTGCAGACCTTTAAATCTCTTAGTCCTCCAATATCTTCCCAAGAAACCTTGGGAATTTCAACAGTTAGACCCCTTGTCATGCTGGGGCCAACAACACATCTGGCCTGCTTCCAGTCTCCCATTGATAAGCTAAGAACACCAGCATTTTCATTACCATCTGATGCCCTTCTAGCAGCAGACATTGCAGCCTCACGACATAAAGCTTCCAAATCAGCACCCACATACCCATTGCAAGATGAAGCTATGGCTTGTAAATCAACATTTGGATCCAAAGGGACCTTTCTAGTGTAAAGCTGAACAAAAGTTGACACAAAAACATTATGGCTTTACAAATCACATTATCACCTTCAGCCAATCAAGTACAACAGGGTGAACAGCATTTGAGAAGAAAAAACTAAACGGCTCAGCATAAAGACTGATAGATACCTAACTAAATGATCCCATCAATGACAAAATAATTTTAAATAATCTTACCTTGAGGATTTGAAGCCGCTCCTGTTCAGTGGGTGTTGTTACTTCTACTTCAGCATCGAAACGCCCTGACCTTCTTAGTGCGGAGTCAATTGCATCAACTCTTGCAAGGGGAAAAATGATAAGCTGAAATATAATCAAATAGACAATGCAAATTTTATGGCTATCTTGGAACTGCCAAATAAACCTATAGAAGTTGAGTTACAATTAAGATCACGCAACTCTATTTGGCAATTAACTAGGCATATAAGGAAGAGTATGCAGTACAAAACTTCAGCAAGAAAGAAGAACCAAAATGGTTACAACACAAGAAGTAAAGCAGTATGCCAACAAAAATATTAACCGGGAAGAGAGATGTACAAAACTTCAGCAAGACAAAAGAACCAAAATGGTTACAGCACAAGAAGTAGAGCAGTAATGCCAACAAAAATATTAACCGGGAATCAAGGAACATGGAGAAAAAACCCATCCTGAAGTTAATTTGGGATGATTGCAAGGAGCAACATGGTGTACCCAGCAATGTAACATCAGTTGTCGTACGTACTGCAGGAAAGCTTCAAATAGGATGACTGGGATCCAGACTATAGTTTCCTATTCTCATAAAGCTCATACTTTAAAAAAAAATCATAAAGAGCAAATCAAAGTCTCTGCACCAAATTAATTCCAACTCCTATCTAATAAATTGAGGACTAAAAAAATGGCAGTAAGATGTCAACCTGTTAGTTGAGGCAACCACGACGACTTGTGGCACTGATGTAGATGCAAGCTTACTGCCATCCATCAACATAAAGAGCTGAGACGCCACACGAACATCTTGCTCTCTTCTGCATTTGAAGTATAATATAAAATTATATAGTGTAACATATACCTTAACCCAATCAAGACAACAAACCGAGAAAAGAAACATATAAACTGATATAAAGCTAGGATATATATGTAGAACAATGCAAATCATGAACACTAGTAAGCAAGTCGGCCATTTTGACATATTTCAGATTGCTGTGATCTTTTTTTAAATCGAGGTTAGTGAGCATCACATTGCAATTCATAGCCCCTCCATAGGCAAGTGGGCACACAAAATGGGACGAAGAGGCATTGCAAAGTTTCCACAAAGCATTCGTCACGCACCTTACAACACAGTAAATAAAATAAAAATTCTGATAGACTGATAGTAAATACTCCAAACTAAAAAGATAGGAACATAAAGTAAAATCTGGAAAACTGTGCATGCTAATCAGACTGATCAACAACCAGCTAAGCTGGTTAAATAAACTGTCTCTTATAACTTTTTAAAAGAGTGCCCATCATCATTGATTGGTAATCTTCTTTCTTTTTGTTGTGTCTCCCAGTGTTTTCAAATGCGAAAACGCAAGGCGAGGCGTAATCGCCTCCATGAGGCGAGGCGTAAGCCTTGATACGCGAGGCGTAAGTTTTTCGGGTATAAATATTTTAAACACAAAAATAATAATATAACTTATAAGAAGTTATTTCCATCCAAATTAAATAAGCATAGTGCTCAACAAAGTCATAATTAATACAAGCATCCACATAATTAGAAGTTCAAAACAAAGAAAGTTCATCAAACATCACAAATCACATCATTAACATTTAGAAGAATTCATTTTCATCCATCTCATCATCATTCTCTTCTTCCTCCATCATAGCCAATTCATCAAGAGTAGGCCCTTCTTCCATGTTTGTGCAAGGTATAAGTTCAACATATGATGGGCATCCTTCCTCTCCAATTTCACCAAGAGGTTGCAATCTTGGTGATTTTGCTTGGCTTCTATCATCTCCATTTCCACCTTAAATATTGACAAAAAATATAATTAAATTGTATAGAAAGTGTGTTTAATGATTTATTACATAATTTAACACTTAAACCTACCTTGATTCCTCTTTGAAGTGGTAGAAGACTTTCTTTTATAGAAGATGGGATGAGCTGAAGGATTTGAAGATTCCTCGCGCTCAACAAAAAGGGGACTCCTAGTGGGTGCTGGAGGAGTTGAAGAATCAGTAGGTCGACTCATAGGTTGTGGAGGATTTGAAGACTCCCCACTAGCAACAGGGAGACTCCTAATAGCATCCACTTGGAACAATTGTTCATCTTCAATCCAACTAGTATCTAGTGGAAGAACAGGGTCTTCTTTTTCTGCAATCCATTCATCATCAGATTCAATTTCTTCTACCAGAATAGGGTCCACATTCAGCTTCCTTCTGATGCTCCTCTCACGCAACCTAGTGTTGTACATCACATACACTAGTGCATTCAACTTTTGGTGCTCCAGCCTATTCCTTTTTTTGGTATGGATCTAATGTACCAATTTATAATTATATAAGTTTTACGTAACTAAATAAAGATCATTTATACAAGATTAAGAATCATACCGCCTCAAAGGTACTCCAATTCCTCTCACAGCCTGATGCACTACAAGTGAGGCTAAGAACACGAATAGCAAAGCGCTGCAATTCAGGAGTTTTGCCACCAAAACGCCCCCACCAATCAGCTATGGCAAAATAATAAAGTAGTGAGAGTGTGATACATTTACCACTAGGAATTCTACAATTTGAATTTTTAAATCAAAGGAAGGATTTATTTAAATACCTGGAGAGCGTAACTTTCTAGAATCAACCGCCACTCTGCTTCCAAAATTTCATCTAGCATGGTCATACATATCCAACTGGATATCCGCTGTCAAACGATCTTCATATGGCAACATCCTATCCATGCATTCAAATAATCCTTGTCTCACTTCCTCAACATTAGAAAAATGCAAATCATATCTTAAAGATGGATTAAGGTAATATCCAGCAGCATGCAAAGGCTGATGAAGTTGTGGAGTCCATCTTGCATCAATTTTCTTCCATATTGGACCATATTTCCTTATGTTGTTTCCACAATTTGTTTGAATTTTCTCCTTTGCTCTGTCCATCAATTCATAAATAAAACCCATGGCAGGTCTCTCTTCTGAATCAACCTCTCTCAAAACACTAACAAGTGGACCAACATTCTTGATACAATATGCAACATTACCCCAGAATTGCCCATCATGCAATACAATTCCACAACACTTCATGCCATCTGGCTTCTTTGCCCAAGTACTAGAAGCCCACTTCTCGGAAGTGTAAGAAAGGAGGTTGCAAATCGAGTCACAGCTGGACGAATGATTTCTTGGTTATTTGTATGAAATCTCATCAATGCTAACACCCAAGAATGCCCATATATGAACCTCACAACTGCCTTGGCCTTTGGAATTGTCTCTTCAAACACCTTTAACTTTGAAATGTCCTCCAACATCAAATCAATGCAATGTGCAGCACAAGGAGTCCAATATAACCTCACTCTCTTCTCCATAAGCTTCTTTCCAGCATACACATAATTGCTAGCATTATCAGTAAGAACCTGCACAACATTATCTTCACCAACTTCCTCAACAACCTGATCAAGCAACTTGAACATCAAATCTCCACTCTTAATACAATCAGAAGCATTCACTGATTTCAAAAACCAAGTACCAGTTGGGCTATTCACTAGGAAATTAATCAAGCATCGATTTTTTCCATCTGACCAACCATTCGACATTATAGAGCAACCATAGTCTTGCCATGCCCTCATATGCTCCACCTTAAGCTTGTTAATATCCTCCACCTCTTCTTTTAGCAGCCATGTCCTCATCTCATGCATAGAGGGCGGCTTGAACCCGGGCCCAAAGTTAGCAACACTCTCAAACATAGGAACCCGATAAGGATCATTGACAACATTAAATGACAATGCTTTCGAGAAACAGAACCTAGCAATTTTTCGACAAACCTCCCTCCTTTCTTCCTTTTTCCATTGGCTGTTGAGTTTAGTTTGCCTTGGTTCTGCAGTTGTAAACTTATCCATAGGCCCCCGAACTCTAGGCTGTGGAACATGGGCACCCAGACCACAACTAACATTTTGTGTAACACTATCACTCGCACTACCAGTCCCACTTCCAACCATCCTTATGTCATCCATCGTCTCTCTTTGCAGTTGTTTTTGGTCTTTCAATTTTTGCAGGGCAAGTTGACATTTCAACACCACATCTTCAGGAGCACTTTTGCAAGGCATAATTCCTGAGTGAGTGTCTGCTATATGATTCTTCAAACGAGTAATAGTTCCACTGCATATGTGATCACAAAATCTGCATCTGAAATATTTCTCACTCGGAACTATCTTCGCATAATCCCAAGAAAAATCTTTTTTTGGGTCTCTTTTATTAGCCATTCGTTAATCCCTTCACACAAGAAAAAAAAACAGAAACACAAATTCATAATTGATCCCTTCACACAAAATTAAATGTGGTACGGGGCAAGTGGGCAGTGGGTAGTTGGGTACCTTAGCTCGAACTTGGAAGAGGAAACAGAGATGAGGAACGACAGCAGACGCGACTTGAGGAGAGACGGTCGAGCAGAGACAATCGCAACTCTAGCAGAGACAGTCGACCGGTCGAGGAGAGAGGCAGCGTGACTAGCAGAGACAGTCGCTAGTTGCAGAGACAGCGCGACTAGCGAGCAGAGAGGCAGCGCGACTAGCAGAGACAGTCGCGCGTTGCCGCAGAGAGGCAGAACGAGAGACCCAACGACGCGACTAGCAGAGACAGTCGCGAGTTGCAGCAGAGAGGCGGAACGGCGAAGTAGCCCAGAGAGGCAGCGCGACTAGCGAGCAGAGACAGTCGCGACCTAGAGGTTTGCCAGCCACAGTTCGATTTTTCTTTTTTAGTTACAAAATTTGTTAAACGATGCAGTTTTGGAAATTTGACACAAGAACGAACGAACCATGGCGCCTCACGCCTTGATCGTTTTTACGTTTTTTGAAGAAAAACGTACGCATTCAGGGAAAGGTATTTCACATACGCCTCAGTGCATTTTCATACCAAAACGCGCCTCGCAAACGCCTTTTAAAACAGAGGTGTCTCCATTATTGAATAGTAACTACATCTTAAGCTATTATCAGAATATTTTGTTTAAAGCAAGAAATTAGCAGAATATGACAATGGCAAATTACCGGTCGTCACAGCTGGCCTGATTTAATTGACATCTAGGACTTCTGGATTTTAAATCTCACAAGCCCTCATACTGCATGGCCAATGCATGAAAATAATCTCGAGGGATGCAACCAACAAACATACTTATCAAATCATTCAAGAAGACACGTCATGTTTAAAATTCTTTGTTGTAACAGTGAACAAATAATTCTGATCTAAGTTAAGCAAATATCTAAATACTAATTAAATTACTATCAGCCAAGGGGGATGGAAATGTTAAGGCAAACCAGTAGAGAAAACAGCAGATAGACAAGTCACCTGGCAATCTATATTTAGAGAACGCATGCCAAGTTTAATATTCTTCTTCCACTAAAGCTAGTTTCATCTCAGTTTGTAAGAGTAAAACATGAGCTTTTTGGACAAGCGGATAAAGTCTTAGTTACTAGTGGAAAAGATATCAATAGGTTAAGATAGAGAATAATGTCTAAGATCAAGTCGTCAAGATACATTATAGTCTATGAAATATCATAGTCAGTTCCTCACCTGGAATTACGACGTGGACATAGTGCATCTATTTCATCAATAAAGACAACTGATGGCTTGCCTGACATTGCCTGAGATTCTGCCTCTGAAAAAGCCTCCCGAAGAATCCTCTCACTTTCTCCTGCATGTGCTCGGTGAACAGTGTGCGGACTAAAGTACATACCCATGAACAAACAAAACAGAAAAACACAAATCAAGTGAAGCAAACATAAAAATCACTAAAACCAGAATCAACTCTGCAGAGAATGGAAAAAGGATAATATATCGCTCACAACGCTCGGTATCACCAGGAAGACTAAGAATAAAAGCAATGACATGCAGACATAAAGGAATGCGGAACCTGATAATGGTTAAATGTGCCCCACATTCACGAACAACTGCGCGTACCAAGCTTGTCTGGCAAAACGAAAAATGTTATTGAAGGAATTTAAAAATTAGAACACATTTCCTTAGAATAAAAAAACAACAGTATACCCCATTTAGTATAAACCAGAGCACTATAAAGAAGGAATCATCTTCAAATCAATTTTTGACACACAAAGTACTACGCCAGCAGGCCAAACAAAAAAGTGGAAAGAACAAAATTAAATTATAACAAGATATGATCAAATTCCATCAATAGAGTCCAAAGGAAACAAATGAAAAATAAAAACACATGAACTAAATAATAGGTAAGTATGCAACTTTCTTTAATTTGACCCTACTAATTATTAATCAACTAAACCAAAAGAACTAGGTTTCACAAACAACAAAGAGAAAATCAACACGGTAATTCAATCACAGTAAAAGGACATAAATTGCTAAACCTTCATTTGCTTCAAATGAAAACTCAAAATAACGTATAGGTTAAGAGGAATGAATAAATATCGCAACTAAAACAGACATTGCCTGTCAAGTAAAGAAAATACAAAAATCATTAGTTCAGAGAGTTCAATACCTTGCCAGTTCCCGGTGGACCGTACAGAAGCAGGCCTCGTGGCCACTGCAAAAGTAAAAACCACCATTTAATAAACTCAATTTGAAAGTAATTGCGCAACAACAATCATCAAAGAAATAGAAGCAAAACCAGAAAACTGAAAGAAAAAAAAAAACTCTGTCATACTTTGAGATGTAGTTTCTGTGCCTCCTTCGGATAGAGAAGAGGGAAGGTGATGAGTTCTCTGAGAGCTTCGAGTGCCTTTGCATTTCCAGCGATAGCTTCCTCAGCTCTCCATTGAATCTCATTCTTATTTTCTCCAATAACGCTGCCGCAGCTTTCCATTGAAGCCGAGACCAGAGACACCCAAGGAGTTTCTCCAGGGTTTATGTACCTCCAGACTCCAGTCACCGGTGGCACGAATACTCGGATAATCGGAGTACCGGTCTAAAAATAAATTTTATAATTTGGACCGAATACACACAATGGGATAAACATATTAAAAAAAAAAAAAAAAGGAAAATAGAAAAAACCAGCAGCCGATAACGAATTTTAACACCATTGTTATCCAAATTGGCAAGTGTAAGAATTTCTCAAATAATATAATAAAAAAAGTTTAGATCCTATAAATATTGTCTATCTATCAAGTATCTAAATGGTTTTATTTCTAATTTATTTGAATAATTAATTAATTATTGATTTTCTGGAATTAGACTAAATATAAATCAAACAAATAATCAAATCTAAACAACAAAATTAATAAAAATATTAAGGCATCCAATAATAATTTTATCATTTAAATCATTATTTTAAAATACTACTTAAAAAACATTTTTCAACAACATTTACTTTCTATCAAACATGAAAAGTCTAAACTACCCCCTAAATTTTAGTCAAATGACCAAAATACCATTTATCTTAATTATCTATTATTTATATTTAATAATATATTTATTTTTAAATAACATATTCGATTATATTTAATAATTTATTTATTTATATTTAATAATATATTCATTTATATTTAATAAAAATTTTATTTGTTTTTATGAAATAATTTATTATTATTTAGTAATATATTTAATTATTTATACTTAATAATCTATTCATTTATATTTAGTTTATTATTATATTTAATTTATTATTATAATACAAATATAATATTAATGAATATATCATTAAATATAAATAATTAAATATAATATTAAAAATGTTATATATATTTTTGAAAAATATTTTTTAATTTTTACAACTACCCCTGCATATAATTAGCCACAACATTTTATCCAACATATATATTTTTTCAGAAAAAATAACCAAACAGCCACAGCATTTGAAACGGCATACATGTCAACATTTAAAACAACTTATACGCTCCCAACATATAAGTCAAATTATATGTTAAATGCAAAATGGTGAACCAAACACTAACACTATGTTTGGGAAGGAGGGAGGGGAGGGGATGAAAAATTTGAGAGAAATGGAAAATAAATGGGAGGGGAGGGGAGGGAAAGTTCATTTTATCTCCGCTTGTTTGGATAGTTAAAAAGTAAGGGAATGAAAAGTGTAAAAGTATGTTTGTATGATTTGTATGGTTGATATAATTTTACTATTTTACCCTTGTCTCTAAAAAATGGATGTGTATAATATGCACAAGAGTTCCCTTCTAACTTAGAGGTTTTGTCGACATGTCTATATAATAATTTGAGCCGGAATTTATTTTTTCCAGTAAAATTCTGATTTATACTACAAAACGACACAAATATAGATTTTTTAAATCTCATATTAATTAAATAAAATATATCATTAATAATTATCACAAAAGAAAAAGAAGTGCACAGTGCCATATTATCAATGTTACATAGTCATCAGTGTTACAAACTGAGGAAAAAAGAAAGCATAAGTTAACTTCCAGCAGCATCATCAGGGACTTACACAAAACAACTTCCTGCAACATGTACTACTAGAGGAGCCACCATCAATGGACAAAATACATCCACCACTAATGCATTCCACTAACCAAGACAGCAACCACAAAAAAAAAACTGCATTCATATAAGTACAGTCCCTCTGCTCCAAGTGCAGTAAGTCGTTACTAATCAATACTCCAAGTGCGATCGCGTAACCAAGCTAATTGATCTGGGTGACACGGGAGGCGAAAATCTCATTTGTGGTGGCGGAGGCGAAGAAATGAAGAGGAGGAAGGTTTTAGGAAAAGTAGAAGTGCAGATTTGCCCTTTACACGACTTCCACCTCTTCTCACAACATTTTCCAGCCAGTTTTGGGGAGAAAATTTCTCCCGTGGGACCCACATGTTTTTACATCCATTCATTACCCTCAAATTTTACCTCTATCAATCCAAACACCACACTTAACATTTTTCTCTCTACTTTACCCCTTAATTTTCTTTCCCTTCTTTTTGTACCCGTTCCCAAACAAACTGTATTCAGCCAGGGTATAGATATTTGCTAACAACTATTCAGCCAAGTTGGTTACTAAAATAAAAAATAAAAATCCTATATAGATTACTATTTTCCAAGGCTAAAAATAATAAATAACCGTTTACTTGTTCTTTTTTAGGTTATTTGATATTCCGCTGAGATTCGATGGTTTCATCACCGTTCAAAAATGGGCGGGACAAAAAAGCAAATGTACCAATCTATCACGACCGTTAAATCCACGATAATTTACTGATCAGATCGAATAAATAATAAGGGGGACCAAATAATAGTGTGAACCAGCCGCCATGTCAGATCAGGGTTTTTGTGAAAACTCGTTATTACAAAATCCATTTACTGAGAGATCTCAAAACAAGATCATCGATTTTACTGTGTTAACATAGAGCGTGTTTCTCTGTACTGTACGGCGGCGGCACTTTGAATTTCTCCGCCAGAGATTCTGGTTATTCTGCAGAGAGGTAGGTATCCATTTACCATTGAATCAGATTCGTTATTTATTGTTCAAAGTTTGCTTTCGATGATCAATGATAGATGGTAGATCGATCGTTTGTTCCGACAGTTTTTGTTTGCAGCTCTTTTGTTGAAGCGCTCATTGGGCCTTGAGCGTTTTTTTTTCTTCTTTTTCCGTGGGTGAGGGATTTATTTCTTTTAGATCTAGCGTGGCGATGACTGTATGATCTTCTGGTTGTTTCGATCCCTTTTTAGATTATTCATTTGCAGATTGAAACTGTCTCCGCGAGTTGCTTTTATTTAAAATTCGAAACTTTATGTCAAAGGTTCTCTCTACAGGTCGTGCATCTTTAGGACTCACTATTCGCTCTATTTTTAATGTATATGTTCTTGAACAAGCATTAATATTTATTTGGGACTATCTTGTCTTGTACCAGCTTGTTTGAGTGTAGTTTTGATTGTGTTCGTTTCTGGGTTTTGGGTTGTGTCTCGTTTTTGATTGTGACTCAATCATGTAATAGTGTATAACCTTTTTTTCTTAATCTAGAGTCAGAATATACATGCTTGATTTTAATTTATTATTATTATTTTGATTTGGATGAAGTTCGTTAATTGAAAGTTTGCGGCTTGGTACGTATGTTATGCCTCTGCTGGATGATTATAACCTTTCTAAATTATTCAAAAGCCAGGGGATTATTGTAATATATGCCATACTCTTTTAATGTGTGAAGTTTCTGTAGAATGTGTTTTGTACTTTGGGTCTGCGTATTGTGTTTCTTGCAATCGCTAATCTTATCCAATATTATTAACTAATTGAGCATTATTCTTTTCTATTCAAAGACAAACAAATGATTGAGCATTAATACTATATTAATGCCACCAAAGTTGTTTCTCTGAATGATAGTGCTTTATTTGGGGTGCTATGTTTTCTTGATGTGGTATTTGTATTGCTGTAAGAGTTTACTTTTAGATTCTGAGTTCTCTTTTAGTTTTTATTTTCTATGCTCTTTTTAATGACATGCCCATCAAGTTTTTATAGTAAAAGTTATTAATTTCCGCATTATTAATGCCTTGTTATCAAAAAAATTTAATGGAGCCTTGTAATTATTCTTCTTCCCTCTTAATGCAGGTCATGGAAACCCAGGCAGATTCTTCTACTCCCACTCCACAATTAGTGGGGAATGCATTTGTGCAGCAGTATTATTCTATTCTGTCTCAATCTCCTGAGTTGGTTCACAAATTTTACCAGGAAGCCAGTGTTCTTAGCAGGCCTGAACCCAATGGTCAGATGACCTCTGTCACATCCATGAAAGTAATAACAACACTAGTTTTTTGAATCTTAGTAGAATGATAAATTTTATTAATTTCTGGCCCAGAATTTTTGAGCTGTTCAACTTGTATAAGATGACAAATCGGAAAGGACATCTGATCACTTTATTTGAGGCATGCTTTTTGTTTAATATTGTATTTGTATAGCATTCTAATTTATATTGTATTTTCTCATATCATCTCATGTATTGCGATTTGTTCATCTAGTAAGGGACTTGCTTTAGAGAAATGTAATTGCTTCTTATAAGATAACTAGCTTGATCTCTTATAGAGGAACTAATTGTTGTATACTATCTTGGAAACTTCGTCACCAGTAAGAATAGAGAGAAGCTTTTGAATGGCATGGCATTCTAATGTGTATTTGTTTGAGTTTTTGGACCCCGTAAGTATAATTTGTATGATAGAAATGACTGTATTTTAAGTTTTTTGTTGGTTAGATTTCGATACTCCCATATGTATTGTATGAAACATAAGGTGTCAATCACTATGGTTTCTCTGCAACTATAACTATCAGCTGTGATTGCATTAATAAACCTATTCTTCTTCTTTGGGCTTGTGATTTTCTTATTGCGCCATTAGTGGTTCTTCATTTAAAAGGATTTTTTTTCTTATATATAAACTATAAAGCTATCACATCTACACTACTTCGGTGTTGAATTTTTTAATGTTGGGAAGATCTACATTTCTTTTCATTTATCGGCATTTTGGACTTTGTGGGAGCATTTTATTGATAATCATTTCCTCAGTTGTATTCTGTTTTGCATTATGTGTCACTATTGTGATCGACATCAACATCTGATATGCCTTGTCATCTTCACCGAACTTAATAGTTAATAAGAGGAAGGGAAACTGCTAGTTTTGCGGACAACACCACCAAAGAAATAGGGGAAAATAGAGAACCAAAACCTTATTTACTCTGTGGAGGAAAAGATTAAGCAGCTAACAGTTTCTGTGTCCCTTAGCTGTGTCAACTAGGGTTGTCTAATGATTGCACTTTCTCCCCCTCAATAATTGGTTCATTGTCTTGTTCTTCTGGGTCTCCATGATTTTCTTTTCAACAAGTTTGGTCATTGATACTAGTTGTTTGTATTGTCAGCTGTTAAACTATGATGGAGCGAGTTTGTTTCATGTGCTAATGAATGGTTTTTCATTGTATATTGATGGAAGCAGGACATCAATGATTTTATTCTATCCATGGACTACAAGAATTTCAGAGTTGAGATATTGACTGCTGATGCACAGGCTTCTTATAATGGCGGAGTGATTGTTTTGGTGACTGGTTTTTTCACCGTAGAGGACAATACTAGAAGACAATTTTCGCAGACTTTCTTTCTGGCCCCGCAAGAAAAGGGATTTGTTGTGCTGAATGATATCTTTAGATATGTTGAGTCAAAGGAATCAGGAGATGTGGTGACAGTTGACAGCGTTGATGAGGAAGGTGCTTCAACTGCTCCTTTGACTCCAGATTCTGGTAGGATTTAATCATTTAATGTGCTTTTGTCTTTCGTGTTTTGTGGTTCTTTTCATCTTTGATGTGGCTTGGTGGATTGGTGTCGTATTCATTTATCTTTCTGAAAATGGTTTAATGTTAACTTATGCTTACAGAACCAGTACATGTTCCCAATCCCCCTGTGCAAAATCACTCAACTACCACTGTGGAGGAGGATACTAATAATAATGAAGAAGTTGACCATTCGGTGGCCAATGGAAAGATTGAAGTCATAGAGGAAAGAGCTGATCCTGCTGAGAAAAATGTGGTTAGGAGTCAAGTCGATACCCTCCCAGTCATTGAAAAACCTGCTCCTACTGTCCTGGAGGATGGTTCC
Source organism: Euonymus europaeus (assembly GCA_963580455.1). NCBI lineage: Eukaryota > Viridiplantae > Streptophyta > Magnoliopsida > Celastrales > Celastraceae > Euonymus > Euonymus europaeus. The sequence goes on along the minus strand of OY756970.1, from coordinate 19,496,927 downwards.
AAAAAGACTTATGCATCGATAGTGAGTAGACAGCAGTTGGTGTGTTATGAGCATCAATATCACAGTTAATTGACTTGTTATTGCTGTTATGGTTGGTTCAGGTACATGCATTGAAGGGTAACGCTTCTCCATTTCATATGAGGGTTTCACCTGCAAAACCTGTAGAGCAGCCACGTGTAACTCCTGCAGCACCTGAAACTTCTTTGCCAGTTATTAATAATGCCCCTGAGAAAAATACTGAGAGAAATAATATCAGTTCAGGTCTTTGACTTCGTTTCTTGCTACTTCTTTTAGTCATGAGTGTTTGTTGATGGATTCTGATAAATGATTCAAAAGATTTAATGTTTTTTGATTTTTTCTGCATTGTTTTCGTTCTTCTTATCAGCTAAGGGTCATTCCATATTTGTGGCAAAATTGCCCATGAATGCCACAGTCGAACAGCTTAGAGAGGTCTTTGAAAAATTTGGGCCCATTAAGCATGATGGTATTCAAGTCAGAAGCTATAGGGTTCGTATTAGATTTAATTTGTGGTGTTCATTTGAAATCAAATTCTTTTGATAGAAATTAGTGTTGAAGTCAGGAAGTTTTTTTTTTTGGCATAATATTTACATTTTCTGTCTGTTTAATTTCTTTATGCAGGAACAAAGGAGCTGTTTTGGTTTTGTAGAATTTGAATCTGCTAGTTCTGTGCAGAGTGCTCTTGAGGTATTTTAGTTTTTCTCCTACTGTTGACAGTAAGTTGAGCACTTCAATTATCTTTGTGACACTGTCTGAATATTACTGCTTAGCTAATTTTTTTTGGTTGAGACATTTAATATGAAGTCCATTAGTTGCTTCAAAGTTTAAGAAATTCTATGATTGAAAAAAATGTTCAGGAAAGTTTGAAGTGGCAAATGTGTTTTAAGTACATGGTCATGTAGGTGGGCTTTTGAAAGGATTCTATTTAAGTGCTACACTTTGAATCTTCTGTTGTTTCCTTTTCTCATAGCTTTAATTATCAGCATTTTTGGTGCTGAATATAATAATATTCGTTGCCTACTACTTCAGGCTTCTCCCATCTTAATAGGCGATCGTAAAGCTCCTATTGAGGCAAAGCGAGGCAAGTCTCATTGTTCATCTTTTGCTTTAGTATTCTAATAGATTTTCTGTTAGAATTATTTATTTTGTTTCAAAATTGTAAATTTTTTAACTCTCATTATTTACTTCTGTATATTCTGTATGAATTTGTTTGCATGTTCCGAATAACAACTGCCTCTGTTGGATAATCGTATAGAAATTAATATTTCAAGATAATTTGACTGGAAACAAATTCTAAACCAGTATGTGGACAATTTGGACTGTTTTTCAGCTGATAATGATGGCGGAAAGTACCCTCAGAAATGGGATCGTTCTCGAGGAAACAATTTCAGGGACCGTGGGAACTTTGTTGGCGGCCGTAGCTATCGGAGAAATGATGCAGAAGAGGGTGGGTTTTCAGGTCAAGGTCGGGGCTCATCTGGACGCAACGGAGATGTTAACCAGAAGGTTTATCAGAACGGTGGACGAGTCCCCAGCCAAGGTCCAGACCAGGTTCAACGTGCGATGAAGTAGATTGCTGCTCTCATCATCGATTTTTATCCATCGTGATAACATATTGCGTAAGATTATAGTGAATTTCTTACCAAGCTGGATTTTTTTGTCTTCGTTTTTACTATTAAAGTTTTTTTTTGGTGGTGGTAGGGGAGTATTAGAGTTAATCTGTAGGTGATGAGTGTTATTTCTAAATAATAGAAATCTGAAGGATAGTTTTATGGAATTTTTCAATTTTTGCTGAACTCTAAGGAGAGTATACACGCAGTATGGAAACTCAAGAGGGTATGCTGCTGCTGGTTTTTTCCTTTCGGCAATTGAAGTTGTCTGGTGCCTTGTACGTACAATCTGGTTTTGGTCGACTTTTCGCCAGTCATAGTTGCAGTATTTCTTACACTTGCTCTTCAAGTCAAGTCAGTATCTCTATGTGGAATTTCGGGGTCTTCTCTACATTATTTCACGACGGATTACATTGTAAAATGGTCTTTTAAACTAGTAAGAGTTTTTATTTAATTTTTTAAAATTTTTGAATGTATTTTGATTGAGATTACGAGTCTGATGGTTTATTTTTTATGTAAAATAGATCGGAAAAAGATAATAAAGTTATTAAATATAAATTTGAATTTTCATGGCTATTTGATTTTTGTTCAAAAAACTTTCATAATTTTTTAAAAATAAAATAAATTTTGTATTTGATTAAAAAAGCCGTTACAGTAGGGTCAGCTCTAATTTTTTTAGAGCTGACCGTGGTCACTCTTCTCTATCAAGTATCAATCAATGAATCCTCTCTCATCATTTGTTCTTTAGTTGGAAGATGACGCTTGGATGTTTTTGCCTTTAAACAGCCAACACGTGGCGTCCATAGGTGTAGGAAGATCTCCCCAATCCCCCACGTCAACATCAGTGACGTGTCCTAACGAATCATCCTACGAATTTTGCTCTCATCATTAGCCTTATAAAAAACTCACACGGCTTGCTGTTATTCGAGCCACTGGACCCCACAAAGCGCTAGTCTAAAGTCCAAACACCCGTACATATATGTTTATGGGTCCGTTCGTTTGAGCTTATGGTACAGCTTATATGCTCTAGAGCTTATAAGTTCATTTACATAAGTCAACAATCACATCAATTACATATCAAAAAAAATTCATGAATTTCCTCTATTATCCCTATTTTCTCACATATTTATCATTTTATTTCTCAAAATATATGTAAAATTTTGAAAAAAAATTACATATTTGAATTCAACGCGTAAAACTCTTTCCAACAAGACTCATATTCGATAGTTTTTATTTAATTATTAACGTATTTTATATACCCCTAATAGTAAATTAATAGCTTATACTCTATTAAAATTTACGCTCTACCGAACAGCACACAGTTTATTTCACAGCTTATACGCTCTACAACTTATACGCTATAAAAATATATATATATATAAAAAAAACAAAAAAAAAACTATATATATATATATGTATAAATTAAAAAAAAACCTTTCCTAAATTTTCATTTTAGATCTCTATGAATTAGATATTAAGTAATCTTTGAAAACTCATCTCTCTTTGTTGTTAGACTGCATAACCACATGTTACATTTTATTCCTTGGTCCAGGGCAGGGTCGGGGTAGGACGAGTTCTTAAATCCCGCCTCATTCCAAGATATTATATAATATTTAATTTTATTGGTTTATAATTATTATTTTTTAAGTCAATCCAACTACGTATTAAGTAAGTTTTATAGTAATTATCTCTGTGCATGTAAGTCCCAAAAAAAAAATTGGAGGCAGATTATGCATTGACTTCGTCCCTGATCATATGTTGATATAATAATGTAGAAGAACTAATATGATAAAGATAATTCATAGGTTATGATCTCAAATCATCTATGATTAGAGATTAAAATATAGTTTATTTGTCGGAGTTTATTTTGAAACTTTATAAATTAGAGGTACACTAGCTTTATCGAACACCTCATAATCCTTAGCATATAATTAGTTTATAAACTTCTATTTTTTTTAAAAAGAAAAGAACTTTAAGATAAAAACTTATTTAAAAAATGTTTTCCCAATGTTTTTTTCTTTCATTTACCATGTGACATTATATATCAATATCACTAAATATTTTATCGGATCCTTGCTTACAAATACTTATATATTTTTTTATTAATAATTTGATTTGTATAATTCCATTAGAAAATTAAAGGTGGTTCTTTCCTCAAAACAATTTGATCCCAGGGAATGAAACTGGCTCAATGACCCGACCCCTTAACCTAAGCTCTACATGGCAAAAGTTTATGGGTGCAACACGTACCTACGAGCTTTGTTAACACGTGTGACCTGCATCACCCAATCTTATATTCCTTCCATGCATGTTGATAAATAAATGATAATTTTAATATCTCATTTTTTTATTAAAAAAAAAAACTTGGCCTGCTGGCTGGTCATCGCTGTTGGGATCTGAAACCACGTGTGTCACACCGGTTTTTTACACAGATCTTTAAGCGGTTTCGGTGCTTCGAAAAAAATCATAATAGTTAGTATTTAATATAACATTCAATACTAACATATTTTTTATTTCTCAAAAAAAAAAAAATACTAACATATTTTTCAAATCTGAATGAACTCTTTATAGCGTTAGAATTGGTTTTTTTTTTCCCGAAGAAGGGAATTACCCAACACAAATATGGAGGTCCAATAGATCGGTGGGCTATACAAAGGGAGGTAGCTCTCTTCCTTTTACAACTCTGATCATAATAGTGATAAATCTCACTCAAATAGGTAGAAGATAATACTCGAACACAAGACCTCTCACTCTCTACACAGTAAAAAAACCAACTAGCCTATATATTGGTTCTTCTTTCTTGACCAATCGTCTTCTTGAATCTTCATAGAAGTTTCGAGTACAAGGTTATATATGCATCATTGAACCATGTTAACAAAACAAAGGAGTGGCTGAAGCATGCTTTATAAAAAATTATAAATGGGGTTTGATCAAATTTACAAATTCGACGACATTTTTTTTATCCTAAACAAAAATTAAATTGAACTTAAAAAAATGAACCGTTTAATATAAATCCGAAATATTATATGTCTCTATTCCATTCTATTCCGATAGATTTTGTTTTTTAGAAGAAAAAAAATAAAATAGCTGCCCCATTTTTATTATAGTCAAGTGCGCTGTAATTTTATTTTTTTTACAGCAACCCGCCAGGTATGTGAGAACAAAGTAAGCATGATATGGAAATGAGTCATTATTGCATTCAGATACGTGTATACATTTTGCCAGTCAAACAATCATAAAAATATTGACTTATTATCAAAATACAAGTCTTGGTCAAACATATCTCCTCTCGCGTCTCATCGCCCGCAAACATTCATACAAAACGGAGCGTACAAGTGTTTTTTATTCAAATTTTAGAGACAATAAATGTATTTTATTTTAACCTTCATTTTATTAAATAAAATATGCTACTTTCACGAGTATATAAATACAATTTTTATGAAAACAACACAAATTGATAAAAACCAGTACTCTCGCTTGTTTCTTGCGCACTATATTTTGTACTTTTTTTTTCTCTCTCTCGAGGAGATATAGGTCGTTAAAAATAAAAAATTAAGTGTTTAATATACACGTATGAACTCATAACCTATCATTTTAAATTTAGACGAGTTAAAAAAATGGTATGTTGATAATCTACGCTCACATATGCATGCACATTCAATAAATGAGCGTTATACACTATTGTAATGTTTTTGAGATAAAAATATTGGGATCTCTAGGAATTAATTTTTTATTAATATTAAAATTATTTAATAGCTTCATTAATTCTTATGTAAAAATCTTAAACAACAGTGATTTAAAACGGAGGTAATACTATTATTACGATCCTCAATTAATATGAAGTATTCCCCCGTTAACAGAGTTTGGGGAATCTTGCTCGCTTAGAAATTAGGAAAAAATGTAAAAGATCGCCAGTTATTAATTATTATTATACATAGAAACCGTAGAAAAAACAACCGTAGCCAGTAGGTTGGCCAAAGAAGTCCTATTAAAAGAAAGAGTCACCTTAAGGTCATTAACTGGACGACAGCTAAGGGAGAGAGAGAGAGGAGACGAAAGAACAACAAGCAAAACCAACGCCGCAGCTTTCAGACCCTTGCCTCCACGTGTTTATTTTAAAAACCCTCTGCTGACTGACACGTGTTCTGTGTACATTCTAAATTTAGTAAATCCATCCACTTGTCTAATAACTGAAGGCAACTTGTTCTGTTAAGTGAGACACTAGTACGCTACAAAAAGAGTGCTACTGCAATTATTAAAATACTTAAATAAACTTTTATGAAAAAATCATTATTTTTAAAAGGAAAAGTTTTGTGTCAGAGCACCCACGTGTCGCGCTGGCATCTGTCATGAGCGCCACTTGGCAGCCTCTTGCTGCATTTTCTTCTAATCTGAAGGGCAGTTTCGTCGCATAATAAATATTATTATATTTTCTTCTTCTCCAACTCTTCTTTCTTCTCTGCTTCTTGTGTTTTCCCTTCTCCATAGTTCTCCCCCTCTCTCTAATGCTTCTTCTTTGCTTCTTTCGTCTTCCTCTCACAACCCCAGAATTAATTTTTGTGGTCGGAATATATTTAAATCGAATTTAGAAACAAAGAATCGTTTCAGTGTTTTGTGATTGTAAGTTCAGTTTTAATGCTAATGTTTTTATTGTCGTCGTTTTAATCTCTTGGTATTTTCTATAAAGACAAAAACTTGATTTCAGAAATCTCGATCTTGTTTTGGAGATGGATTCTTATAAGTGAGATCAAATCCTGAGTATTAGCATTTGAGGCTTCCAATAATTCTTTTAAGTGTTTGTTGCTGAAATAACATCATGAGTGGAGCAAAGGAAAAGAGAAGCAGAAACAGAGCAATGGAGACTCTATCTTTGGAGTTGGACAGGTACCCAAGAGATCTATTACAGAGATTCATGTTACACGACACGCAACAATCGCTAAGCAGAGCTTCCGAAGAAGATGCAGAGGAGATAGAGCTAAATCTGGGTCTCTCACTTGGTGGAAGATTCGGGGTTGACAAGACCGCCAACAAGCTAACAAGATCATCATCAATTGCAGGGAAAATACCACTTATCAGAGAAGACGATGCATTGATATCACCACCATCAGTACAGTTTCCATCTCTCATGAGAGCCTCTTCTTTACCCACAGAGACTGAAAAGGAGTGGAGGAAGAGAAAAGAAATGCAGACTTTGAGGAGAAAGGAAGCCAAGAAAAGGCGAAGTGAGAAGGAAAAACAGAGGAATTCAGTAAATTCGAGACCGGAAGTCAATAAGGAGGAGGAGAGAAGGGAATTGAGTAGGAGCAGGAGTGGTGTAGGGTTGCCGCCGCCTTTTGGCCTGCCTTTGCGGGCCGCGGTGGCAAGACAGCTGGTTCTTGGTGGTGCAATGGAGGCGGGGATTAAGGGAAAGGGAGGGTTCTTGCAGGGACAGGGGCATCCTGGTTCACAAGAGTCAGCGGAGTCTCATGGAGGGAGTTCTTCGGGGATATTGGAGTTTGAGAGTAACCCTCTTCAAGGTAATACTGCAAATTTTCTCTCTCTATCTAATGTGCTACGGTTTTCGACTGAAAGTGCCCGTCTCTTTTTTTTTTTTTTGTCTTTATCTACTACGTCTCACATAGCAAATGAGCAATCTATCTTGTCTAATCAGAACGGTTGGGTAGAACTTTTGTAATTACTGGGTTTATGATTGTTTTTGTTATTGTGGTAAGTGTTTCTCAATTTCTTCTAGTCTCTAGGCTGACATAAGGACTACTTTTTAACTAAATTACATGAAAATAAGAATGATACTATTGGTTGGCTTTGCCTGTGTTCTACATCGATTTACTTTAAAGAAAACAAAAGCTTCAAATGAGAAATGCCGAATCCCCAGTAAATTGAATGAGAGGTTGAACAAAGGAATGACACATTGTCCGCTAATGAAGTCACTTATTACTATTCAATGAAGTTGGACGCTTGTTTTAGGTAGGATAGGCCAACCAGGGATTTGAATTGGTTGAAACATGTTTCCATGTCTAGATATGGAATTTAAAATCACAACTCATCCATTTTTAGGGAAATATAAAGTAGGTGGATACTCATCAACTTGCAATATTACACACAATCGTTTGCATTTTATCTAAAGACTAAAGAACCGTTAGGATTAGCTCTATCATCCATAACAGGTACACCCTGCACAGTAAAGCTTGTTTGAACCAAATCACTTTATAGACGATGTTGTGTTTAAATTAGCTGTATCAGGTCGATACTGTGTGCTATCTTCTCATTGGTATGGGAGTGTTCGTTTTTTGTAAGGGGGAAGTTCAAAATTGTTGGGTGTTGTAAAAAATAGGCTTGACTTTACATTTTGGGATTTACAGTGCGACTTGTGTGTCCTTGAAGCCACAGAAGATTTAACATGTTAGTAGGTGGTTTGAATAAGAAAATATTTTCAAAGCTAACTTTTCGAGAACGGCACTCCAAAGGTGAGTATTTAAAGAATTGGTGTGCACTATTAAGTTAAATGCTATGACCATGGCCAGTCGATACGACGCAATGAAGAGGGTGAAGCATTTTTATTAAGGTGACACATTCTTGTGTGCAGGTTGCTTTTTGTGATCATATTTCGATGCAGACAAGTTTTTGCATGCTCTGGGTTGAAACTTGAGAGTGTAGTTTCATATTGTGTCATATTCAAAAAAATTGAATGCTTCAAAAGTGAACCAAGCCCCTTAGTTGACTTTGGCGCATGGACAGACATCCTTTTGCGCCCTGTATGGCTGTGTTGTTTCAAGGAAATCTTCAATTTTCCCTGAGGAAAATAGTTAGTTTTTCTACATATATTTTTTGGAAATGTGTAGGAACTCCTTGAAACAAGCACTGGAAAATTCCTAAAGCTTGTTTTCCTATATATATGCCGCCAAAAGTAGGATTCGAAAAGCTTTGCTTGTGGCAGATGAGTATTGAAATATTTTGTTCTTCACTTCTTCTATCAACCTGATCGCTCAGAGAAGGACCTTTTCTGTTTGTCGGGAATAATGTGCAATGCTACTTGTTAAAAGAGAGAATTTTTCAGAACAACACATTTGTGTTATTTTTGTAGTTGATCCTTTCACTTGTTACCCATCGGCATTCTCTTGTTGATTACTTTTTTCTAAGTGGGAGGATTAGATAGATGTTCATGATGTTTTTATCTCTGGGAGAAAATAATACAGTTTCACCCAACATTGCTGTGGATAGAAAATGGTGTGAATTGGAACTACTGTAATCTTATTTTGGGTACAACAAGTTGTTTGTCAACACTTTTGATAAAACACCGACTTCAATCACAGGTACCCTTTCTTTCTCTGAATGAATGTAGCGTTTAGGTGAAAAAAAATAGAGCCTAACTAAGAAATCTTCAGTAGCATGCAATGTGTAATTAGATGAAAGGGTCTAACTTAGAAATCACTTTGACCAGTTGTGCTGTTCCGCTAAACGTGATTTGGTATGCTGATTTAGTTATAACTAGTACTGATTTTCGTAATCGTGCACATGATTCGCAGGATCAGGCAGCTGTGGCGAAGCGAGAAGCACTGGCAGTAATCAGTCTCTGCAAGAAAGAAGCAGTCTGGAGGTGCTAGGTTCTGCAGGAACCCAAAAAATGGAAAATCTTTTCAGAACTTCGAGCATTGATGTAGGAAAATTATCTAGAAAACCCGATTCTGTTGTAAATCGGGGAGAGGAGATTGGGAAAAATCCGATGGAAGATATGCCTTGTGTCTTCACCAAAGGAGACGGTCCTAATGGGAAAAGGATAGAAGGTTTTCTATACAGGTATGGTAAGGGAGAGGATATAAGGATAATGTGTGTATGCCATGGCAAATTCCACTCTCCGGCAGAGTTCGTCGAGCATGCCGGTGGCGGTGATGTTGATCACCCTCTAAGGCATATAGTTGTAAACCCTTCTGGCTCTCCGTTTGTTTGATGCGGTTCTCATTTCTCCTCTCAAAACTTTGTGGTTGTGAAATAGTGAGAAAATTGAAGTGAAGATAATTTTCTGGTACTAGTATTCTATTTTTCATGAACTACTTTTGGTTAAGTTCTTGAAGAAGAACTCAATATATATAATTCTGTACTGGGAGAGAATCTTTCTAGAGGCCTTTTTCTTCCTGTTTCTCTGTTTACGGAATCATAAGCTTTTGTAAATGGTAAGATAAATTTATATATATGTATATATAAAGTAAGCTTTCATTGAGTTATGTTGCATCTTTGGGCCAAATTTATTGAGAAAACTGTCTTTTAGTTCCTTTTTTCCACAAGGGATATTTATCCAAGTGGGGGTGTTTCATAGAATCAACCTTCGGCCTCATGGAAGGACAAACCAGACTTCAAACAATGCTGCGGAAGACGAAGCTGATGTCTTAAAAAGTCTCCACAAGCAAAAAATTCGCTTGGGTCAAGTCTTCTTTCTTGCTCTAACAGGAAGCTTTCAGGAAAGAATCGAAGGATAAAGGGTTGAGAAAACTCAGGTTTGGATTGAATTTGGGTTTTGCAAACAGAACAAAAAATAAATGAAAAGGAACCAGTCAGAAGAATAAGCCAGCCAAATTCAACTTCAAGCTATATATTTGTAATAAAATGGGCTTACGACCAAACCTGTGAAGCAGAAGCTTCAACAACCGCCCGTTGGCAACGAGTATTCCGTAGACTCGAACAGATGCGATCTGTTCTGTATGTTGTCCTCAAGTCGCAATGGGCTCAAAAGTGGGAAGAAAGAGAGAATCCCAGGGAGAACATACCGAGTGCTTCTGCACAATGCATAGTTAACTGATGCATACAAATAAAAATGTCAAACTTTCCTCACATTTATCACTTAACCTAATGACAAAAGGGTGTCTGCAGAAATATGTTGAGGGAAGAATAAAAACCTAAGATCACACTATTACAAATGCTCCGCAGCATGACTAGATATAGATGTACAAATTGCAAGCATGCTTTTGATCTTGTGGGTTGTGTCCTCTGCACTTGGATACACTAAACTGAGAAGCCTTATGTCACGAATCAGGTTGTATTCGCTTCAGTCGTTGGACAACTTGCTTCATTGTAGGCCTCATGGAGAGGGTACCAACAGTGCAGGTGATTGCCAGATGCAGTATTTGCACCAGATGGTCATGAGGTCCTGCATCCCACAGCCCCACAGTGAAGACTTTTTTAGCCTGACCGCGTTGCAACAGCATGCAAGCCCAAGAAACAATGTTGAAACCATTTTCATGTGAGGAAAAAGAAGGGTCCAAGGCTTTCTTATCTGATATCAGTTCAAGTAGCACCACACCATAGCTGTAAACATCAGACTTCTCGGAGACACGACACGTCAAAGCATACTCAGGTGCCACATACCCAAATGTTCCTGCTACACCAGTTGTTGCATGGGTTTCAGAAGTTCCCAATAGCCTAGATAATCCAAAATCAGATAAGTATGCATTGAAGTCATTATCCAACAATATATTACTAGGCTTGATATCACGGTGGAGAACCCGAGGAGCACATTGGTCATGCAGGTGAGCAAGTGCACGGGCTATATCCAGAGCAATCTTGTGAATTATCTTCCAATCGACAGCTCTTGTGGATCTTTCCCGAATAAAATTTTCCAAATTACCTCCTGACAAATAATTGTATATGAGGAACATCTCTGTTTCACTGGCATGGTACCCTATTAAAGTTACGAGGTTTGGATGCCTCACACTTCCAAGAGCTTTTACCTCATTATCAAATTGTTGAACACCTTGGAATCTTCCAACTGCTAGCTTCTTTACAGCTACCAGGGTTCCTGGAGAGATTTCAGCCTTGTAAGTGGAACCAAAGCCTCCACTGCCAATGCAGTTGCTGGCATTGAAATTCCCTGTTGCATTGACAATATGCTCATATGTTAAGGGGACACCAATGTCGATGAAGACGGATATTTCCTTTGATTCATAAACCTGAACCCGGGAATTTGGGAACCATTTTTTTGTAAAAAAGAAGAGAATAACTAGAGCTAGGAGGACTGAGACAATGGCTGATGCAGAGACTATGGATGCAATCTCAATAGAATTAAACCCATTAGCTTTAGTTGTTCCACCTGATGGAGAAGCTGTACCATTTACCGCACCATTTGAAGACGACGGAGATAGAGAGTACACACGGCGTGAACGAACAAGCAAATTTACAGAAGCATTGGCAAAATTTATGATGCTCCCACTTAAGGGAAACATCCCAGACAAGTTATTGAGGGAAAAGTTAGCTTCTGACAGTGAAGTTGCATTGACCAGAGCAGGGTGGATCCGCCCAGAGATCTTATTTTTGTTCGGCAGAACAGCAGTTAGTTTCTTCAAATTCACAGTATCGTTTGGAACCTCACTGGTCTGTGAACTCGGAGAAAGATTTATTACTTTATTGGAGCGCAAGCGACCAAAGCTGGAAGGGATTAAACCAGTTAGGTTGTTACCAGACAAGGAGATATGTTTCAAATTCTTCAACCGATGGAGACTGGCAGGGATCAACCCACAAAGGTTATTTCCAGAGATATCCAGAACTTCAAGCCTATAGAGCCGTCCAAGCTCACCGGGAATGGTACCCATCAACTTGTTTGAGAACAAGAAAAGACTCCGCAACTGCAGACATTTCCCCAAACTAGCAGGAATCCCACCAACAAAGAAATTTTCTGACATATCAAGATGCTCTAGATACCGGCAGTTTGTCAACAGTCCATCTGGAATATATCCATCTAGCTTATTATGTGCCAAATAAAGCTCCCTTAGCCTTGAAAAATTACCATGAATCCCCGGAACCGATCCCTTCAACTTATTACCCGATAAATTCAACACTTCCAAATTCACACATCTTCCAATCGAAACAGGAATCTCCCCATCAATTTCATTGAATCCAAGATTCAGTATCCGCAATTTCCTTAACCCCACAAATTCTGCTGGGAATCTTCCAGAAAGTAAATTCCCCTCAAGATCAAGCACCTCTAGTTTCTGTAAACCCCAAATTTCCACAGGAATCTCACCACGAAGTTCATTATAAGGAAGTGACACAACTCGAACCTCAGCGAGTTTACCAATCAAAGGTGACAATTTGCCATCTAATGTTCCATTAACACCATGTATGCATCTTCTAGTGATTCCAAATCCACGGAACGGAAACCGTGATAACTTGGAACAAGGAAGAGCTGGAGAGTTACCTTTCGAGTTCACAGAACCACCTGCTATGTTGAGAGAAATGACCCTGGATTTGTAGTCGCATGTGATGCCAAACCATGAACAGTAGTGATCGGAGTTGTGGAGGTTCCAGCTGGAGAGAATCCCACGAGGATCAGAAAAGGAGCTCTTCAGTTCCAGGAGAATTGACTTCTCCGATAACACCACTCCCCCAGAAACCAAAAGGAAATAAAAGAGCACATAGAAAGTAGTAGGGAAAAAACTGCATTTCATTTTTCCTCAAGAAAGGAAATTTCTTCAAAATTGGACAGACCAACTATAAACCTCCCCCTCTACGCAAAGAGAACAGGAAAAGATTAGTGGATGAACACATGAAAAGAGCCGATTACTTTCTTCTTTCTCTCGTGATTCTGGGGAAACAAACAGATGGGGGAAAAACGCGTTTCAGGCTGTGGTGGGTCGATAGTTACCATAATATTTCTTGTTCCACAAAGCTTCAGCTTCCAATTCCAAGAGTAAATGATACGACTGATTTTTCTTAGTCTACTGGTCGTGTGGGGCCCATTTTGACTATGAACTAATGTTCATGTGGGTTCCAACTTCCAACGCCCCACCTCCATGCCTCACACCATGGCTGGGCTGTTATTTTACATATTTTCTATTTATTACTTTTTAAAAAATTTAATTTTTTTTATACATAACAAATAAGGAATAGGTAATTATTCTTAATAGGGAATAGGTAATTATCTACTCAGTTTTGTTTATTTATTAGTATTTTATATATTTTCTATTTAATTTTTTAAGATTTTTTAAAATATTTTATACATTAACAAATAAGGAATAGCATTGTTTTTTTTTAATATCAATAGTATTTTTTTTTTGACATATTTTGACTAAACAGTTAGTCAATTTTTTATCAATTCTCAGAAAAATCAATCAAACGATTCAATTTTAATTTTCTTTATTTTTTTAACCACCATAATTCTTTTACAATAGCCGCAGGTGGTTCCCATCCCTGCCTGGTTGGAGCTGGTCAGTGGTCTCCCAATCATAAAACCCGTTTAATTGTCTGCCATCAACCTAAATCGAGAAAATGAATGTGGACACAAATGCAATTTTAGAAATTTATATAGAAGGACAAGTCAATATTATATCTCGTTTCTCCCATTCTCAAACCCTTGTGATCCTTGCGCACGAAAACAAAATGATTGTCAGGAGATGGATTACATGTGCATGAACCGAGAATAACAAAAGAAAATTGATGACAGAAGATGTGAGCTTGTCTAGGTCGGTTCCTCAATTGAATAAATCGATTTTCTCAAAAAAATTCACAACTTAATTATTTTATTATATTAATGTCGATGCAAAAACTTGCACCGACGTTATGATTTCCTGAGTTGTATGCACACAGACTAAGAAACAAAATGAACAGAGAGGAAAATCACATAAAGAAAGTACATGGTTCGCCAATAATGCATACGTCCACGAGTAGAGTCTGTATTTTTTATTATTATCTCTCAAGGGTTACAAGTGATGCTATAGTCAAATAACGGTTATCCTGCTTCCTCTCCTCCTATCATGCGTGTAATCCACCATTTGAATTTTGAATGTGAGTTAATTAAGGATCTCATGGGATGAGATTACGCAAGTTACGTACCACACGTCTCGTTCCACGTCTAGCCTCTAGGTGTTCACTGCCAATCACGTGACATTATGTTTTTATGCTCCATAGTTAATAATAGAAAAAAAGATGAATTATGAGTCACTTGAAGAGCCGGATCCTATGCGATTGAAACTTTGAGTTCGAGTCTCAACTTCTCTCGTTCAAAAAATATATACACTAGACTCAATGTACAACTCGTTGATGAATTTTGTTTGAGTACGCTTTGACCAATAAGATATTAAGTATTAATTGCACAAACATGCCTTCTCCTCTTGCAAGCCGATCATTCACATTTAAGATATTATTTGAATGGACAAATATAGGGCGATCTAACTGGATGAGACATCGTTTCGATATCATGTTATAAATTCCAAGTCCACTTACATTCAAGGTATTACACGATTTGAATTATTTTGTTCACCTGAATACATTAAACTTACGCGACTTTTTCTTGTTGGACTATCTCACTTTGTGTCCTTAGGCTCAGGTAAAGACCTCTCGTTTCAGTTATTTGTGATAAAGATATGAGTTTCTTTATAAATTCACAAAACTCGAGATACCAAAGTAATGTGGGATACTTGACAGAGAGCTTTGTCTCCGGAGAGCTTCTGATCAGTAATTACCTGATACTTGACATTTCTGTTCGACATTTGCCCTGATTTCTTTCTTGATCGATGAGCATGGAGCCTCAGGTAATCTCTAGAAGCTTTCTATGGACTTAAAGCCTTGTATGGGTTTATAGTCGTTAGTGGGCTTATATCTTCTTTGTGGCCAGCCTTATATAAAGTCTCATGGTTTTGTTCAGAACCAAACTTTTTGTATTTTAATTATTTTTATTCCTTTCTGGCCACATCTTAATCACCGTTTGTATAAGTCGACATTGGTGTCTCGTGAAAGCCTCTTCGGTAATTGGTTTAGAACCTAGCTAGTTCGTAAATTCCTGCATCAGTTGAGCTGGTTTTTGTTTTGTTTTTCATGTTTCGATGAGCCTGATAATTTTGTCTGTGTTTTCTTCTCATCTATATATATATTCTTTTGTTTCATATGCTTTCCAATATACTTGTCAAGAAAAAGAAAAAGAAAAAACAAGAGCCTGCTAATTTGTTGGTTTTAGCTTTTGTTGATGCTTTGTTGCCGTCCAATATCAGACAGAAGCCATTGTGAAAAAACAAAAGTCATTGCCTGGAGTCTACTGGATAATCTCAACTAATGAAGTATGTGACTCTAGAAATTAATGAATTATTATATTCTAAGGAAGCATCTGGCATCTAGGCCAGCTATGTCCAGATGCGTGAATAGTTTATTTATTAGGAATGATTCTATCGATTGAGCTCACCTCCTGCACTGGATCTATATAAGAAGGTACTCTATTAAGTTCCTTGGTTCTTGATGCAGTGTATAGTCTCTGTGAGGTGATTTAATTTGCTAGGTAGGAGTTCAAAGATCTCTGTGAACTAGTGTGAAGTCATGATGTGAGACTAGCTCAGTGCCTAGCTTGAATATGGTCAAGAAATAACATGGAAGCTGCATATGCCATAGAGTAAGGCCAATATCCAGTCATGATCAGGCAGGCCATCTCAAAACTCATGGCTGTTTCATTGCATTAATTCTCTTTATCTTTTTCTGCTTCAGATGAATTAGAAAATTAATAATTTCAGTAATCTCCTCTGTATATATTCATTCTAATATAAAATGTCAATACCTATACCATGAAGATGTCTAAACTGCTGTTGCAGGTTTGAAGGAGAGTTCGAGGATGTGGGTGATGATCACCAGGCCGATAGATTAATTTGTCGTTCTGTATTTGATAAGTAATTGCAGATGGTCAATGCTTGCTTATGTTTAGAATTGGGGTGGAAGTGGACTAGTGATGGTTATTCAATTTTTTTATGTTTAGAATTGGGGGTAAAAGTGGACTAGTGGTGGTTATTCAATTTTTTTAACGAGAAATTCATTTTAGACACGTCAACATTAGACCCTATCTTACCTGATAAATTTTGGGTACGTAAGTCATTTCTCTCAACTGCACAAGGTAATTACATAATTTTCAACCCACAAGAGTGACTCCAAAGAAATTTGCTGAATGTGACATTTGAAGCTAGACCCCTTGACTTTAACAAACTAAGAGTTAATCCCGTCAATTTAGCACCCAACCAACTCCCTTGGACTAGTTATGTGCATTCGCAGTCTTTGCAGAGGTTTTAAATTTTCTTTATAGGGTTTTTGCAACATCTTTCTATATGATCCCTTTCATTAATTAATTGTTGTGTTAATATATATCTCTAGATTCAATCATAAGAAACCCCGACAAAATTATATATGCCTTCAACAATCATTTCAGGATCTTCAATCTACATGAATTTGATGAATTTTGGCTACTTTAAGTAGATAGAGAGGGCCTAGATGTTCTCTTGACAATTTTTACCATTTTAATATGTTCTGTCCATCAATATCTAAACTTTTAATTAGAAAACTACCAACTCTTCATTATATTTTCATAGTTAGAAGTTGAGGCCCAACCCGACTTTCTTTTAGCAGAGACAATAACATTGGTAAATGAGAACAATCCTCAGTTAAGAAGGCAAGAATACAATTTGACGACTCCTCAACCAAATTCGAAGAACACTCCAACTATTGGAATTTCTATCCATCTAACAATGAGATGCTTTGTCCATGCATACATGGGCATATCCACTTGGATCATAATGCATACACTCAATTTTTTTTAAAAAAAAAAACTATGAAATATACCTAAAATCAAAAATAATCCCCCTTTTTTCCCAAAATAAGTCCAAAATAAGCTCACTTAATACTGAAAACAAGTCATAAAATCAACTCATTCATATCCTCTCTCTCACCCTATCTAATCTCTTGCTAGTTGTGATTCTGGCGTGACAAGCTTGATACTTCAATACTGACTCGATATCTCGAAGCTGATCTTTGATAATATTTTATTTTTGTTCTTGTTTTATTATTCTTAGTTACCCTCTTTCAGTCACTGACCCAAATTTTTCCTTTGAGTAAGGAACTGTACACTTACTATTATTTTGAAAAAAAATTGAGACTCATCACCACCTTAGTCATTCTAATAGTCTTAACAAAAATTCAAAAGCATTTCCCCCAAACCCTCACCATCAAATCCCTCCTCAAAACAATTTCTAGATCCGCTCCCTCCATGCATGTTTATAAACTCTTCAAAACAGGCAATGCCTCAACAATAACTGTGGAAAAATCACAAAACCAATTG
Organism: Euonymus europaeus; assembly: GCA_963580455.1. Lineage (NCBI taxonomy): Eukaryota > Viridiplantae > Streptophyta > Magnoliopsida > Celastrales > Celastraceae > Euonymus > Euonymus europaeus. The sequence goes on along the minus strand of OY756970.1, from coordinate 19,479,230 downwards.
AGTCACGAAAGTACTCAACCCATGCCAATTGTGCCAACCTCCTTTAAAACCATCCCATCGCCATAAGCCTTGTTGTTATTGAGAGAAATGTACCCGTTATTATTATTTTTATAAACAGGGGTTATGGTAACTGGGTTTGATAATTTTTCAATAAGGTCATAGGATAGTTTAATTGGAAATGATTTTGGTATTTTCCGATTGAAGGATATTCGAACTGTTGTAACACTAGTCAAAATCTAGTTTTAATATCTTTGATTAAAATATAAACACAAATCACTTGAAAATTGAATAGGATTAGGAATTTTTATATATATATATATATATATATATATATATATATTAGTTGGACAGTTGGACTTGGTCACTTTCAGTGGCCCCTAATTCGGCTCTGCCCCACGGAGTACAAGACAGACACATAGACGTTTCAGAGGACTTAAAAGTTGGGACTCATTGTTGGGTAAAATGAGGAGGTTACATATTTCAGCTCAGTTTTATATGCCATGAGGTTATATCCCATAAGATTCCATAATTTATTTCATTGTATAGTATAATGGAATAACAGATTTTATTACAGTGAAATGCGTACCATTACAATGGAATATATTATTTCACTGTGCTAGAATCTCTTATTCCATTGTGATACATCTCTTATTCCATTGTGATAATACAATGGAATAACGTATGAAATATTTCATTGTAATAATACAATAGAATAACAGGTTCTAGTACAGTGGAATACATATTATTACAATGGAATACGTTATTCCATTGTAATAAAATTTATTATTCCATTGTAATAATACAATGGAATAAAATATGGGATCCCATGGGATATATATTATTTTCCTACATATTTTATCAAGTAGTAAATGAAATAATAATAATAATAATAATGTTTTTGTTTTCTACACAATTAATTCTGAAGCTGTAGGAAATTTTAGGTTCAAATCACTTGTTATCAATTTGAATCAAATTTATTATTATTATAGTGAAAGTTGTAAAAAACGATGTGTAGCCACCAATCTGAATCTTTTTATTTATGTTAGGTATTCTCGTTTTTTGGTATAAAAAAAAATGAGTTGAAGTGTAAATTACATTCTTAGCCCCAAGGTATAGAGTAATATATTTTTAGTCCTTGTTGTGGCATCGAGGCTGAAATTGTCACAAAGTGAAAACGTGAGGGGCTATTCATGCACCTCGTGAAACGTCAGTGACTAAAAATATATTACTGTGTACCTTAGGGACTAAAAATGTATTTAACCTCAAGAAAAGAAAATTCCACTATACGCAAAGAAAACTAAACAACAATTTGTGTCGAGTACGATTTTTTTATTTTTTAATAGCGTGTGAGAGTGAGACCAATATATAAAAAAAATGTTTGATCGAAGATCTGTGGTTCAGAAAAAATAATGAAAAAATTTTAAAAAAATAAAAAAGAAAATCTATGATCCAGAAAATCAATGGAAAACATCTCGAACGAGGAAGGCGAGTGACAAGCAGAGTTAATGCGCGTTTTCGGTTAAGGTATTTTTGGGTTCTAATTAAAGCTTTTCTGAGTCTCCACTTCTCTTCGAATCTTGTTTGCTCTGGAAATCCTGAACCGATCCTCAGAAGGTACTCTTTCATCTTATTTTTCTTATCTTTTTTTTGTTTGTTTTCTCTCCATTGTTTCATTTTCATTTTTGGCATGATATAATTGCAATTGCGTATTCAAAGCATAAAGCTCTTTCATTTGTGGCTGTATGTATGGCGGTTGAACTACAACTTGTTACGATTTTAAACAACAAAAATTGGTTTCTGTTGGGTTCATTTTTCCATTGAAACTGTTTTATTTCTGCATTTTGACCTTGTTTCTGTATTATGAATCTTCCTATACAACTTGTTAATTGCTTGTGTTCCTCATGAATCATTTTATGTTTTCTAGGTTGTTTAAAAGATGCACAACAAATGTGGTACGAATGGACGATATCAATACTTTTGATGTTATTCTGAATACTTTTATTTACCAGATATTATGAGTAAGTAAAGCTGAATTGGCCACAGAATGGTATTCAAAATTCCTTTAATGGGCATTGATGCAGACGTTCCTGATTGAGAAATTGGATCCGTACCAACTGGAGGAAAACTTCATATACAATGAAAGAAATGCGAGCTCCACTTCTTCCTTCAGATAATCTAGAGTCCACTTCGTCTCTTAACCCCAAAAGGCTCAACTTAGATGGATATGGGAAACAAGACTTTGCCTCTTCTATTAACCTCAGAAGGTTTAACTTAGATGGGTATGGGAATCGCGGGTCTGGTATCACTGGCCTGAAGAAGAGAGGGCACATTAGTCGTTCTTGGATAAAAATTGATCATGATGGATTCTCAAAGATTTTGGAGCTTGATAAGGTTTCCATAATGAAACATTGTTCTTTGCCTGCAAGGGACCTCCGGCTCTTGGACCCTTTGTTCATATATCCTTCTACAATATTAGGACGGGAAAAGGCAATTGTGGTCAGTCTTGAACAGATTAGGTGTATAATAACAGCTGATGAGGTGGTCCTCATGAAATCCTTGGATGGATTTGTTGCTCAATACGAGTCGGAATTGTGCAAGCGGCTTCAGGTAAACAGGGATCAACCCGGTAAGGATGCTAACTCTGCACAACACAGGTTCCAATGGTCCAATAGTTTCCATGTGGTTTCTTAGTTGATATGTGAAATGGTTTAATTTTTGAAGTCTTACAAGTAGTCGAGGTTGAATCTGTTGTTACAAAATTCCATTGCCTACTTATACCATGATTATAAAAAATATTTTTCTCTAATATCTGTGAAAGTGAAGAAGCCATGTTAAACTTTGTATAAGTATCACACCTTATACCATGATTTGTGAGAAGAACTTTCTCTAATCTCTGTTCTCTTAGTTTAAATTATGGATATTGATCTATAAAAGAATCCAAGTTCTCTATGAAAGTGGTGAAGCCATTTTAAACTTTGGATAAGTATCACAACTGATCCTTACATCTGTTTTTGATAGACGTAAATGGTGCAAATTTTGTTGTATGCATCACTTCAATCTAACGCTTGAATTGATTCCGTTGTTTTCAAATTGGAAGTTGGAGGTGCATGTGTATGCTTTTAATTTAAGGAATGGTCAGTGTCTACTTCTTTACTATTATGAAATCAACGATGTACAGGCTTCTTACAGTTTGTTCCAATTTGATTCAGAAGACTTGCCATTTGAGTTTAAAGCTCTGGAATTGGCTTTGGAGCTAACTTGCATGTCTCTTGATTCTCAGGTATTATAATCTGTTAATTACAGCTATTATTTGCCTCAATTTTCTTAAAATACATAACTTAGCCATTTTGTTTACTCACAATTGTAAGAGGAATAGGCCATGTGCCAATATAGGGTTTTTTGTTCTTTGTTATTGTTGCTAATCTTATGCGAGACTTGTCGTTCTTAAAAAATACGTAGGACCATGATTGGAGGCCAAGGTCTCATTCACTACTAATGGCACTGAATATGTACTAAAAATCGAGGCTGTTAATGTCACATCTCTGGTGGTACTCTTGAATCTAGTGAATAGCATACTGTTTTGATGTGCTATGTCTGATTGGTTGGCTTGTTACATTGTCAATTATATATCTTTTAAAATTCATATGCTATATTTTCCTGTTTAAGACTCTTGTTACCTTTTCTAAGTTTCGGTAAGAGGATAAAAAAAATTATTTTACGGCTGTGTTAATAAGTTGCATTTAAAATTTTAAAACCTGTATTTTCTTCTGAGACAAAGCAATTTGGCTTGGTGCTCAAGGATCATGATGATGTGATCCCAGAGAGGGTATATGGACTACACCTTAACCTTGTATTACAAAGACTGGTTTTGTGATAGAGTCCCATATTGGAAGATGTGGAGTAGTGGAGGTGAAGAGGCAGTTGATAAGTGGGGGCACTGCCTCTTCCTATCAGCCAAGGTTTTCTAGTGGTAGTGGCCAGCCCATGAGTGGGTGCTTCACCAGCCACTAGGCCTTGGTTACAGCTAGTCCATTGGTGGGTGACAGTTCGCCTTGGTTGTTAGTGGAGGTAGGGGTCAGTTGGGCTTGCGTATAGGCGTGGGCCTAGCCTAGTCTCGTGTGGGCGTGGCTGGTCCTTATCAATGGTATCAGAGTCCTATCGATCTTTCGACTTGGGACCGCTCTTGCGGAGTGGCCGACCATGGGAGTGCCTACCTGGAATAGGTAGAAAGCCCATGGTGCTCAACCAACGTGAGCGTTGGTCTTCAAGGGAGGAGTATTGATAGAGTCCCACATCGGAAGATGTGGAGGTGAAGAGGCGGTTGATAAGCGGGGGCACTGCCTCTTCCTATCAGCCAAGGTTTTCTAGTGGTAGTGGTCAGCCCATGAGTGGGTGCTTGACCAGCCATTAGGCCTTGGTTATAGCTGGCTCATTGGTGGGTGACAGTTGGACTTTGGTTGTTAGTGGAGGTAGGGGTCAACATACGCCCAGTATCGTGTGGGCGTGGCTGGTCCTTATCATTTTGTGATTTGAAAGTACGAAGTATGAACTCTAAGTTGCATTGAAGCAGCTCTAGCACTGGCCATGTTTCTTCTTTATCACTTAAATAGATGAGGATTTCTCACTTTTATGTGCATTTCACTAATCCTTGTTGATAGTGAGAGAAAGTAATTTATCACATGGCTAGAGGTGTTTGAAGTTTCAACTCAAACCTATAGTTTATTTCCTGAAGTGTGTTTTCAATAAGCTAAAATACATAATTCATTTATTTCCTATATCTATTGCACCAGTGAAAAGCCGAATTTCCTATTGCTATAGTACCTCATTATTGTTGAAAGGACCATTGAAATGGAGTTTTAGCTCAGTATATATAGTAGTGTATAGCCGAGGGGTATAAGTACCATGGCAGGTTTTCTTCTGTTTAGTTTGTAGTTGCCCTTTTTATTATACATTATGGACAACTCTTGTGGTAGGCAGAGGCCAACTTTTCCATATTCCATGCTCAACCATATTCTGCCAAGTTTCCAAAGTTATCTGAATCAAGTATGCCAATTCATTTATGACATTGAGCCTTATCTAGATGATGTCATCTGCCATAAGTTTGAATAATTGTTATTTGTAACTTCTCTTTGCATTAGAAAGTAAAACTTGGATAATTTGGTGTTAAACAACTGAAACTACTCTTAGTGCTGACAAGCATTGATAGTTGCACCATGTAATCGAATGGTGATCTTGGTAATTTTGCTCCAGAATATGTCATCGAGTGCAAAGAGAGAATTACAAAGAAGCTAATCTTAGATAGCCTTGCTAAAGTTATTACAAGTTTCGGATCACCAGACTTGACCAGAATTAGGTGCACTATAGCAATAATTAATTAAGGTATTTACAGAAGTTTCCTTCTTGTCAATAATGCTAATTTTCAATTCTCTCGAAATCAGCCACGTGATTCTGGAGGAACACCTGAATTGTCTTCCTTTTGGATTTTCTGCAGCTAAGAGAACTCCTTGCTCTTTTTTAATCTACTATTTAGTGCATCTCAGCATGGTTAGATGTGCATAATCTCTTTAAAAAATTTGTATTACATGTTGGATGTTTATCTGGACACCCAAGCATAGCACTTAGGGGCACATCTCACATAAAAAAAAATTGTTTTGACTTTTGACAGGTAAAAGATTTAGAAATGGAGGTCTATCCAGTATTAGATGAACTAGCATCGTCTATTAGCACCCTTAATCTGGAACGTGTTCGAAAGCTCAAAGGCCATCTCCTCGCCTTGACTCAGCGAGTTCAGAAGGTAATGCTACTAGTTTCTTGCTGTCTTTGAAAATTTGAGTAATTTCCTTCTTTTCTACCTAAACTTCAGTTGTCTACTGAAATCGCAGGTCCGCGATGAGATAGAGCATCTAATGGATGATGATGGTGACATGGCTGAAATGTATCTTACGGAGAAGAAACAGAGATTGGAGGCTTACCCACTAGATGAACTTAATAGTCCAACTTATACTTCAGATGGTCCTAGGGTGATTTCAAAGTCTGCACCAATTTCCCCTGTGGCATCAGCTACTGGAGATCGGAGATTGCTGAGGGCATTTAGCAGTCTTGTGAGTTCAAGTAAACATGGCCTAATGAGTTCATCCAGTGATGCTGAGAACATTGACCAACTTGAAATGCTGCTTGAGGCATACTTTGTTGTTATTGACCATAGCCTCAGCAAGTTGTTCTCAGTAAGATGCTTTTACTTTATAGCTGAAATTCCATTTGTTTCTTTCTTCCTTGTTTCTTTTCAAATGTGTAGCTGCAATTTTAAATAGGTTTTGTTTACAGTGTTGAGTTTCTTTAACAGTTCACTATTCAATTAAGCACCTCATCTATGCACACAATTGCTTAGTTTTTGAAAGAGATTTCATTGTGAGGTGATGCTGAACATATTGATTCCACTTTGGCAATGCAGCTTAAAGAATATATTGATGATACAGAAGACTTGATCAATATTAAACTGGTAACAATCGTTTGAGAATTTGCAGTAACTGTATGCACGTCTCTTTTAGATGATTGTTTGTACTCATAGTTACGGATTTTAATATTAGCTGTTCACGTAAACAGGGCAATGTTCAGAACCAGTTGATTCAATTCGAATTGCTTCTCACTGCTGCAACTTTTGTGGCTACCATCTTTGCTGTTGTGGCAGGAGTATTTGGAATGAACTTTGAAGACTCGGTCTTTGATAATCCATCAGCATTTTCATGGGTTCTGGTTATAACTGGAATTGCATGTGGATTCTTGTACTTCTCCTTCTTGATTTATTTTAGGCACAAGAAGGTCTTTCCTTTATAAATGGTAGTATTGGCGACGTCTTCATTCAAAATGAACATTGCATTTTCATATTGATGTAGATGGTTCCTCTTTTTAGAAACATTTCTCTCTATGTTGCCCAGTAAACTGCTGCTGAACTTGTCAAAGGAAAAGGATTTGCCTCTGTGGGGAATCAAAGGTCTGCCATAGACATTACAATGGAGTTGCTCAGCAACAAATGCTAATAGACTTGAATCCTGTAGTGTGCGAAGACTGGTGGCGCGCACCAGTTGCTCCCATATAGTTTCAATTTCACTCCTCCATCTAGTCATCTCTCTCTTTATGTTAATCACCTCGAGAAAATGTTTATTGTTGTGCATATATGTATAGACACACACGACATGTTTGAATATTCAACTACCAAAGTTGCTTATAAATCATTGCATCTCTCCAGCGTCCACCATATCTAATTTTATCAATGAGCCGTTAAGCCATTTATCAGAAAAACCAAAGAAAAATGAAAATAATATTCACATTTATTCCAAGACACAATACTTTCTGAAATGCAAAGACGAGCAACAACCTGAATCATCGTTCGATATGAAATTCACCAATGAAGAATACTGTTCATATGTTCTTCAAGTACACAGCTCAAGAGTCAAGATGCTAGTGTCATACTTGGGCAACTATCCACGGTGCAGGCCAAGATGTCCCTGTAGTCCCTGTTAATCTTAAACGAATCATAAACCTTTCCATCTCTACTCTTCTTGTACTCAAACAAGAGGTTGGAATGGTCAAATGCCGTAAGTTTAACAAATCCATAATCGTAATCTCTGTATAAGCTCCACGTCGTTTTGAGGGTGGTGAATTGTGAAAGGCTTGCTCCTCCACCACCAGCAACCACATGTATTGTTCCATTCAGCGCGCCCCTGTAATAGTTCTTCTCTTCATTGGTGCAGATGTTCTGTGGGAAGGAACATTTTGACAATTCAATCATCAGCTAAATCCGAGGAAGAAGAATTAACAGGAAAAATAATTGCGGAGAACCAAATTTCAGCCTTAGTTCCAGGTTCAATAATCAAAGATAGAGAATAGATTCAATAATCGAAGATAGAGAACGTCGAATATGTTTCATACAGACTTGCGAATTTTGATTGGAAAGATATACTATTTCTAAATTGCAAAAAGACAATCCAAACATCAAGGATTGATCACCTTGCTACGTTCTTGAAGTTTTATGCATTTAAAGTAATAGAACGCAGTGCTTGACATTTGTGCAGAACAGAAAAAATTGCAAGAAAACAAAAAATCTTCCCTACAACCGTATTAATTTTTGAAACTATTAGTGGTATATCTATTCCCTTTCTCTTCTCTTTTTAGGCTGTAGGGGGGGAGGGGGTTTACATTTATGCTCAGTAGCAGAAGCTGTCAATAATTCGTGACATAAGGTAAATTATCACTCAGAAGAAGTGGCATTCCCACTGAATAAAGAATTAACCATGTAGACAACGAGTTGAAAACCGTCCGAAGTAGCTATTTTAACTACTTTTGCTAATCAAAAGGGTTTTAGGGCCATAACATCAATTGAACTAAATGACCATGTGGATACAAAAGGCAGAAAAAATGAAGGTCATTGTGAATTTGAGGAAGTACCTGGTATATGGGACATGTTCTCTCGTAATTATGTACATGGCCAAACATAGCAATGTCAACCTTGTACTTCTGCCAAAGTTTTTGAAGGCTCTCCCGCCCCATTGGTTCTGCAAAAGATCCTTCAACTGCATAAGAAAGACCAGATGAATAACCCAATACCCGATGCGCCAAAAAGATCAGCCATGGTTGCTTTTGTCGATCGACCGACGCTAAGCAGTGCTCAATGAACTGGTATTGCTCTGTTCCCTCTCTCCAATCATGTTCTGTGTTAGCTACGCAAAAGTGGAACATGCCATAATCAGTCGAGTACCTGGTAAAAAAAAACAATTATGTTTAATTCAGTTAGTAGTTACACACCACATATAACAACAACTCGACAAGTTCTGCATGTATAAAGCAAACTTCTCCAGGCTATTAACTTATTCTTTATATCTGCAAATAACTAATAACACAATTAATAAGATTGATTTTGAGGATTAAAGAAATATGGCGTCTTCTAGGAATTAAACCTTGAATCCTTTATATGAAGAAATCATTTGTAACTTAAACAATTGTTTTGGAATTTAAAAAATTTAAACATACTAAGCAAATAATACTGTATTCGTATTGATCAGAATTACAGAAGAGCATACTCCTATGTATAAATAAACAGCGACATTGCAATCATAAAATTACAAACAGTTTATACAATTAAGAAGATTGTTATCGCGAATATTCACATACCAGAACTTATCCCTGTTCTCAGCCGGGACGTAGAACATTGTCCCAGACAACACACCACACTCTCCTCCAGAATCCATGTTCTGATAAAATGAACCCGTTCCCGTCCAGTCACGCTCATGATTACCGCTGCACAGAAAAATCACATGTTTGAGTCAAAATGATGGAAAATCTCGAATGAGTCACATTTGAAACTGGTGACAAACATTGCTGTCATGTAAGGTACAGTCGACGCAATGGGTTCAATCTGTGCAGTAAATTGGTCCCACTGAGAGATGTATCCATTTGCATAACATATATCTCCAATGTGAAAAACAATATCAATGTTCTTCAAGTCTTGAATAAGCTGCTTAGTAGTGTTAAGAGAACCACGCTGGAAATTATTATATTCATTGGAACCATCAGCTTCATCCTGCAAGGTAACAAATTACATCAGAAATGCATTTAGTTATAACGGGATAATCAAAAAAATATCACAAGTTCGTGAAAATCCATCATAAAAAACTAAAAAAGTCTTCATCACAAACAATGTTGGGGTAGCCAGGTCAGCAGCACAGAATCAATTGAAAGCTAATGTTGTTATTCATGTCCACATCTGCAGATCAGGAAAGTACTGTGTTTTACTAGAAAATGTAAACAATATCCATGCACAAGGCTCCTCAATGGGTGGGGTCGGGGACAAACAAGATGTGCGGATACCTTACCCCCATATAATATATGAAAAGACTGTTTCCAAGAATTGAACATGTGACCGCTAGGTTGCACCCTGACAACTCTACCACTGAGTCACATGTTTGTTTGCATGTTATATTAGAAAAGTGACAATTTCAAACTAATGTAACCATCAGGATAACGTTATATTATGACAGATTCAACATGTAGATGTTGAATGTGTTTAGATTAGGTGCTCTATAATTCCATCAGTCATACTGAGGAAAATGGAATTTCTCATTTCACTGGCTCTTGAGGTATGCAAAAAACGTTCATACCTTTCCCATATCACCAAAAATGACTACACGTTGTATAGAATCTTGACCAGGATAAGGAGAAGCTTTGAATTGATAACCTTGGCTCCAAATACATGTACCATTTAAAAATTTGTGTCCCAGCTTGTAGGTATACCTACAAATTAGTAAGAAGAACATCATAACTCGAAATGCAGAGTACTGGCGCAATATAAAGTTCGATTAGGAGAACGTTAGTCCAATTCTTCTGATTTTTGTCTAAAGGAGATGCATTTCAATGAATGAATTGGCCCAACTTTTTATGAAAGTACAAAGCATTAACCTGGTTTACTTTCTAACAAAATTACAGAAAACTCATTTTTTAAACAGAAAATAATTTATTCAAAAGTGCACCTATGAGCTGCCACCTGTGCACAAGATAGGAGATCAAGTATGATAATCCCAGCATCCCAAGAAGGGAAAGTAGATTACAGGAAAACGAAAATAAGAACACTCACGAAGAGATACAACAGACCAAAAACATGTCAGAGCGTAAAACAAAAAACTAACACATGTATGGATTGAGGACATCCATGAGCAAAAAACATTCTATTTCTAATAAAACTGCATTGGAAAGGATTTTATAAATCATGTAAGAAGTTAAGACACCTGAAATAAGAATTATAAAATGGAATAAGACAAAACATACATGGCATTGGGCCATAACTCTTTTAAATAACTAGTGTGGATGTATCCAGGATCTCTCCATCCCACTGTCCTTGCTGGCGCACCTGTGATAGAAACGAGATAAAAGTCATCTACATTTGGAAATACAACCAAGAAATATGTAATTGATTCATCCCAAATGCATTGGTATCTCTGACATTCGTGATCAGAAGACTGATCGAAGCCACTCGGTCCATTAGCAATTAGCAATATGAGCATTTCCATAATGCTGAGGTGGTCTTTTCTTTTTCTGTCTTTGAATTGCAACATCCACTTTTTAAAGTTACAACGAATCCATCATAGCTATAAAAGTGTCATTCTAAGATCGTGCATTTTCAGCCACTACCAATTATTTCTCGTGACGGAAAAATTATAGAGGATCAAGAAACTGCTTACGGATAAAATTATCCTTATTGATCCAAAAAAAAAAAACTGCTTACCACACATGCTTTCACGCTTAAAAGTAAGAGTCCCAGCCGGAGAACGCATCAGAATTCCTCCCTTTGGACCCCATTCAACAAATGGTTCTGCTTCACTGATCCTGTATCCACTAGTCCAAGTCACAGTCATCTGAATACCAAGTTGAAAACCACACTACTTAAATGAAAAATTCAGCTCCAATAGATAGTAGTATAGACTATAGAATCAAGGTTGAATAAAACTAGGATTACGCAAGTACTGTGGCAGTGAAACACAGACTACTGTCCATATGAGTAGCAATTAATAAAATGAAAAAGGAAGGGCTAAAAAAAATAAATTGATGGGTTTATATGTTATACATGCAACAAAAATAACCTTACTACACAAAATTTGGCAATATGAGGATGATTGGACTTACTTCATTCCATTCTTTTCCTTGAGCCAATCGTGGGTAAACTGGCGCATTTGGATTTCTGAATGCAACTTCATTTGACACAGTCACCAACTTCGGCTTTTATAACAAATCCCCCAGTCCAGAAGGAATGATAGAAGAATATATATTAATGAATCATAACAAGGAAAACTCAACACGCTTAATCTACCATAGTTATCGCATGGAACCATAAATGTTCGCCAAAATGAATAGATAGTTACATGTCTATTAACAGGTCTCACACATTTGGATTTTGTTTAATGAGTTTTCCATGTGTATGAATCGCTGCTAAAGCCAACTGTTCCATATCTAAAACAAGAGGGAAATACAGAAAGAAGAAAAAAAAGCGAAGGTTCTACACACAACTACATATTGCTTATCCTACCTCTTCCTTTCTCCATACTTTGTTTTCTCCCTTTAATTTTGCAGATAGAAACTTAATCTGTTTTCTTTGCATATATATTAATAAACAAGCAGTTCGTATACACATTATCGATATATGGTCATTTCTAGGCATCTTAAGACCAAGTTCATCATATTAGAAAAGACGGATATTACAAGAAAATGCTGCAATATAACTAGTTCCCCATAACTTGGAAGACAATGGTAACCAACATCACATAGCCATGCAGATTCATAAAGCAAGAATAGTTATCTGCATACATTTAATAAGCCACCTGAGAAGAGTGCGAAAGAAAAGTCTGATCTCTGGTTAATCAACTGAAGTTTCAATGACCCATTTCCTGTATATTTGTACTCGGGACTGCTGTAGTTCGCATACTGAAACTGAAAAAGGAAGTGCAAAATCACTTCAAGCGGATATGATTTTGACATTTTGTTAAACTTCAAGGAGATGTATAATACGAAACAAAATACTTGGAAGTATGGTTAGGCAAACCTTGATGGGTGCAGAACACAAAAATGGAGGATAAACTCTCGGATTTTCTGCGTGGCAAGAAGAAGAACTGGAAATTGCGAAAAAATATATGTTTTCAGTTAGAGCATTAGTGTCAAACATAATTCCGTAAGACAACGCTCCACAGAATTATCATCTGAAAGCTTGTAACATTTGGTTACATTTAGAAATACCTGAAATTAGCTGGAGAAAACACTCCGATCCAGTCATCAACAGATGGGTTTGGAGAACTATAATGGATGGTCACCCACTCTGAATTTTGACCCTTCAACCGCAAATTATTATTTCTTTAGTCCAAAAAATTTAATAAGCACAACATGCTTTTCTGGGTTTCCAATCCCACACTGCGACTGATAAATTCAATTCTCAATGAATGCAAATTACAACCATCATTAGGTGACGAAGTTGATTCCTTTAAAGCACTAAATCAATAAGAAAGCGAAAGAATACATAGTACATACAGTGCAAGTGAAGCTTACCCCTAGACCAAGAACTGTAGGAGAGGCTTTGACATAAGCATGATCGTCAAGAGCAAAAGTCGCCTTGTGAATGGCGATTCTCGAGAGAGGCTGATCCCCATGACATCTTATCTTTCCAAGGATAGCAAGGAAAAACAGAATTGCCCAGAATGTTGCTTTGGGGTGTTTCATCCTACCCAGTATCTAAAACCAAATAAGAAATTATGCCATTAAAACAACATTCAGTAATATTTATCAAACACAGATAAACACAACAAAAGCATCGCAACCCGCACTGTTTCACAAACAACAATCCATTGAACAGAAAATTAAATGTACCCAGATTGGATATTATTCAAGGAAGGAGAAAAACGGCATGGCATGATAGTACTGACCAGTGGAATTAACTGAAATTGGGATTGCTACAGGCAGGAGCCAGATGTAAAAACAGGCAAGGGAAGATTAAAAAGACAGGAAATACAGTGCGTAGATTGGCAGGCTCTACAGTTCTACTGATCAGAGTTGCCGAATCTCCGAAAGGAAGATTCGATGGTGAGTCATAAAGAAGGAAAAGTCAAGTGGCATGGACGTTATCGCCTTTGGCACATGATACAAGGAGGTCTCATATTGGAGCGTAAAATACATTCTTTGGGCATGAATAATGGCCAGAGTTTCCACTTTTTCCGCAAAACCTGTCCGATATTTTAAAAATCCTCCCTTTTCCATTATCTTTCTCTCCTTTTGTCCACATTTTCAGGGGCAACTAGGCTCCAATCCATTACAGAAAAAATCTTACTTGTGGACGAAACTGCAGTGAAGCGCATTGATACAGCAGAAATCATGAAAAATACAACTCATAAAACATAGCAAATCTTCAGAAACAACAAAAATGCATCGTAGTAACATCCAAATAAGAGGTAATCAATGAGATTTATTTTCAGGGACAATGTTAAAATGAGACATTCCACGGGAAATAAACCTGGAAGCTGACTTATTAGCCAAGAATGGAGTTAGCAGGCAATTGGATATGGTGATGTGATTTTAAAATCTTGTATGTTTGTATCTAGTCCTAGGGCTGCACAAGACTCATTTTCAAACCCGATCCAACCTGTACAAATCTGACCCATACGGCCCATTTATCTCATTTAAGATATAGGTTAGTAGAGGTAATCCATTTGTCAAATGGGTCGGATGTGGTATTTCGTTAAACCTGACCCAACCCTACATACTTAAAACGACATAATTTTATACTAAATTACTAATGGTCTTGGGTCAGTCATTCATAATTTATCTCTGTTATGTAAATATATTTGATTTTTTGTAAATGATTTTGTCTTCGTAGAGATTATAATGAAGTATTATTTTGCATTTGACCCAACCTTATTTAACCTGACCCAACTCATACCCCTCACCCGATTCGACCTTAAATAAGGTTGGTTATAGGTTGATCTTTTTTCCACACGAATCTATGTAGGTCAGGTGATGTATAATGGTAAACTCGACCCAACTCGACATTTATGTAGCCTTATCTAGTCCCCGTTTATTTATTTTCTTTAGTCTTTTAGTCTATATTTGTTTTTTTCTTGAAGGCTTCTTAATGTACATTGATTTTCCTCCGCCATTTATGAGGACAAATTAATATATCTGTGACTAAGCCATTTCTATCAATATATATATATACACACATATTTTCAGGGGGAAAGATGTATTCTCCTCATTTCCATTATATTTTATATTTAGGAGAATTATAATATAAAAGCATTATAGCAATGTCAGAATGCATAGAGCTCCAAAGTGTGAACACTGATAACAACACTACGTTGAAGTATTTTAAAAAGTAAAGAATTAATATAATATATTTGTTAATTTAATCAATTAATTTATTCATTACCATAATTAACTTGTTAAATACTTTAAATGTAATCTCTCAAATTTAATGGGAAGTTTAAAAGTCTCACGTTGATTACGAGAGAAATTTAAAATATTTAGTATCACTCGATAAGAAAAAACACAAACTAGTTGTTTTGCCGGACTTTCTATACCTTGTCTCACTTCACGAAAAAGAAACTACTAATATTAGAACATATTTTGTAATCAATATTAATTATAATGTAAAATTAAGAGACACTAATGCGAATGCTCTTAGAAAGATTTCTCCTCTTTTGTTGTTGCTAGCAAATACTACTCTCTCTTTTTTGCTTTTGGATATTCCAAATCATTCGCACGGTAGATCCAAACCTTTTTTGTGATCCTTCAATAAAAATTAACATTCTATTCATAAAAAATTGGAGGCATAATCAATGAAAAAGGTTTATTTTTCGATTCATTCAAGAATTGTTTTTGATCCAATCAATTCTTTAGGAATCCAACTTCCGTAGAATATTCTAGATTTAAAAAATTACATCAACCAAACATTGGAATTATTGATAAAAGAAAATATTTATGAAAAGTTGGATTTTGCGAACCAAATGACGGGTTCTACTAACGTCTAGTCCGCCCAAAGGACTGGTATTCCAATGAACGACTCGTGGATGTTGACTAAGTCAACATTCATAAATAATTACACGGATTTTACTACCGTCCAGTCCATTCCAATGAAAATTTCCATTCAATCTTGAAGAGGGGATTCCCCTTTACCATTCAGCAAGAACGATCAACTTTAGTAAAATGACAAAGTTACCAATATTAAGACTGTTTTTGATAGTTTTGTCCATCATTCCCATCATTTTTGTGCATACAAATACTTTGCAATGATTTTTTTCTCACAATATATATATATATATATTTTTTTTTGATTTCTCTCTCATGCCCATTCACAATATAAATTAGTTTCTTGATTCTTCCTATAAACTCTCAGCACTAGTTTCTTTTATTTTCCTACTGCTAATGTACTCCATACCACCTCAGTTATGTTCCTCGAATTTTTTACATTAGAGACATATTTTCCCAATCGCATTATCCATAATAGAATTAAAATTAAAATATCATCATACATAAACAAGTTCTAATAGTCTAAAACTAATAAAGAAGTTAAAGAAAAAAAAAGATTTGAGAAATTCATGGCTCTGTGACTGCTTTCTCCAAGAATCTAACTTCTCCCTCATCAACTTATGTTCTACTGATCGATCAGTACTCCCCATGATGGCTTGAATGAGGACATGCACATTGTCTTGGCTTCAAATGAAGAGACCAATCCATGAGAGCATAAGCCCTGCCATTTAAATTGGTAATTCTATTAGTTGAAATAAATTTTGATTATCTTATGACTTTAATACTATGATGAAGTTCCTTACTTTTCTTTTTTAAAGAGGGACTCGTTCAAGATACGACCATTTACATGATAAATTTTCGGCATGTGAGTCCCACACCAACCACATAAGGACAATTATAATGGTGTCAGCGAAACACAACAACAAAACATATTTTTCAATATGATCTCATTAGTCACACCACTGACTTTCCATACTTTTTCACTAAAACTAATTGTGGTACCTACTTTTATTATCTAAAAGTCAAGTTACATACTCATTTATATCATCAAACACATATCTCCATCCAGTTACATTAACAAAACATATATATCAATATATGGTCACATCAGTAACTAATGATCCATTGACTTTGACACCATTATAGTTATGGTAAGACTTTCGGCTCATGGGGATGGCTCCCTCCTGGATGGAACCAGTATCTTTTGACTATGACGAGTTAATCCGACAACTTATCCCCTAGCTAACTCCCTTGGAGTTGCTAAGTTCACTTCATCACATACTCGGAATAATATAATATACGAAGCTAGCTCCTGCAAACCAAAAGCCCGGATAAACAGACAGCCCAAACCCAAGTTTTGGTAAGTACTACATTTCTACAGTGTTTCAAATAATTAAACATATCTTCACGCACAACTTTGATTTTGTAACTAATGTCTATAACAGGCTTTACAATATCATCAGCAATATTTATTTCGAATACATGAACACTCAGAAACTCCATCAATGTAAACACCACACCTCTGTTTATGACTGGAAACATACTGAAAAGGATACTGACAAAAACAGGGAGAAAGTAATTGTAGGAGGACTTTTGGGGGATAAAGACAATCAAAAGAATAAACAAAGGCATAGGCATACCTCCAATGGTCAAGAAGGTTTGAATTATTGTCTTCCCTGTCCCACTTAGCGCGTATCCTAATGGAACAAAATAAGATTTCAGACCTAAATTCAAACCAACAACGATAAAAGATCAAAAGAAAGAGCCCACATGACAATAACACACAATTGAACAAAAACAAAATCTGCAGGTGGTGTGAATGTGAAGGTGACCTTACCATAGCAATTGTTGGTGGTATTCATGCCAGTTCTGCAAATGCAAGCAAAAGACCCATCCAGACCAGCAAACCCACACATACCACCAGTAGCTTCACAGTCCTTACATTCATCAGTATAATAAGAATCATTATACCTCAGTGAGATGCCAAATCTCCATTTCATTGGATCACCCTCATCACCCCCAAACCCATATACTGATGAATACGATGAACATTGCAGCTTTGGGACGTCCAATGTGTAACCAGTCCCAAGCTGAATTGGTGACTCATAAACACAACAAGTGGATACTGGTGCATTCTGCCGCAACCCAATGCCTGTCACTCCCTTGCAAGAATATAGCCCTCTACAAACTCGAGAACCAGACCCAGTGTCGCACAAATCTTGGTTCCGATCGAACAATGGAGAAGTCGTTGAACACCCCAACAAAACAAAGATATTGTCATTTGTAAGAGTAAAAGGGCTTGCCCGATCCAAACTAAAGCTCCCTGAGTTCTGCATTGAACTGCAAGTTGACATGAGAGGGTCTGTGACAACTATTGTGCTGCTCGGATAATCAATGGAAGAGATAGTGTAGATGCCAGTGGCTGTTGAGAACTCAAGTATCCCTGCAGAGTTACATCTCATGTATCTGGCAAAGTCTGGGTGTCCGCATCCAAATCCAGTACCGAAGGGGAACCTCACTGGTATTGTTCCGCAGGTGTTGCGACAAGTACTATTGGCTGGGATGGCGTGGACAGCAGTGGAGACAGCGCAATGAGGGAGGAAAAGCATCAAAATGACTAAGAATCCTGCAACCAAGCAAATTGACATGGTGAAGCTCCAGAAAGAGGTATGGAAGATTGATGAACATGAAATTCTAATAAGCTATCTGAGGCAGAGGAGTAAAACTTGAGTGACTTCATTCTTTATATATGAAAGACCCCACTTTTCGGTGGAGATTGTTTTTTTCAAAACCTCTCTTAAAAAGAAGATCCCATTCAACAAGTGTGTTTTTTGTCATCATTCAGCAAGTGCTTTCTAGCTATAAAGCAGCATATTATACTTTCATTAAAGGATCCAGTGAACAGAAGCTCCTTAGTGTGAAATGTGAATAGTACAACAGCCAGTACATCTTATTCATTTATTTGGTAAATGCTTTTTTTTTTAAATATGAGTAAGGGTATGAATAGAGTTCGAGATATAATTTAACTCGTTGAAATATTAAGGGTTTGTTATTTGATAAACGCTATTATGACAGTCCCACCCGTCTCTTGCAGAGATTAATTTCCAGAAGTTTGCTAACCTTTTTTTTTAGTTTTTCCATGTTTGTAGCATCTTTTTTTGTTTGGTTTTATTCTATTCTTTTATTAAGTGTTAACTTTTTTATTAATACCAAAATTCAACAGGCCTCGTTATAACTTTTACAAAAAGAATAGAATTTGTAAAAAATGAGAATTTATCATTGTATGGAGAATCTGAAAAAATAAAATAAAAATTATTCACTCATCATGATAATTATGAATTTATTGTTCAAAAACTTTCCACGCTGACTAGTTACCTAAATAATTATGGCCAAAAAAAGGAAGCAGATTGTTTGGTTTTTTAGGTTAGTGAAATGTCACTGGAAGTAAGCCAACCATCGTACCCTTTCTATGTCACTAAATATCAATACACTCGGATATATCAAGAAGTACATGAGCAGGGGCAATGGAGACAGTAGCATCATCCAAACATACTAGCATGCAAAATGGGTAGGAGACGCAACCAGAAGCAGCATATATGATCTTTGTTCATGGATCTGACGAGGATATAATCATGTAATGGTTCATTGATGATGAAAACCACCAATACTTGTAGAATTTCTTATCATCTGAAAGAACAGAAACAGCAGTTCTCTCTTCTGCCTATTCTATAAACAAAGTACATATACCTTTCATCACTCATACTGAAATTTCTGACTGATGCAAGCCTATGATTCAGGATGGCCCTCCCTAGACCCTCCTTGCAGGAAATTTCCAAGGAGCCGCTGATCAAGGACCAAGTTGGGCAACTGCAAAACAAATAAACTGAGACAAGGCCGGAAAGAAAGAGGGGGTTGGGGGCACAGAGAGAGAGAGAGAAGACATACTTTGTCACCAAAGAAAACTTTCGTATTATTAGCTATTGCCTCGATGAATTTAAGCTCAAGAAATTGAGGGGTGAGTTTCATCCTGTTCGCTTCTGCTTCTTTCATTATGCTGAAATGCACATTGCAATACCATTATTACATTCCATTTAAACATTGTAATAGGAGCTCGGAGTAATAAAAATAGGGTGTGCATAGTTTCACCGGTAGAAATAAGCATCAGCCAAACTCTTCTCCCGGTCAATGTACATTTGGTTCTCGATTTCTTGCTGCCTTCTAGCACTATCTTTCTCCATCAACTTCTGTTCCATGAGAATTTTGCTAACATTGGCATTCTTCTCGGCTTCGCTAATAGCCATCTTTTTTTTGGTTTCTTCCTCTTTCTCAACTACTTTTTGTCTCTCAACAGCAATTAAAACCTATATATTTGAACACCCATTATACCCAGCATACCTATAAGTGTAGTAAATTGATGGATACAAATGGCGTCCAGGATGATTATAACTTTACAAAATGATTCTTAGAATGCAGTTAGTTCTTATGTTTGTTAGCATAATGGCACTGAGCACATGCATGCATAATTATTTTGTGAAAAGTGAAGTATTAAATCAAATACTTCAAAAGCATCCTAGTTGACCAGTTTCTATAGAAGTTCAACATTCAACAAGAATGCCACACAAGGTTTTAAAAATGTTAGCACTAGTTTTGTATTGTTTACTTGTTTTTATTTTTATTTTTCGTTAATTTTTGCAAAACTAAATAACTGATGAGTGATTACTGATTACTATTAGTCTATCTGTAATCTGTCTATATATATAGTCACCAGCAACTTATCAAGGCAGCAATCAAATTTTAAACTTTTAGACTTTTGATGCTTTAAGATCTTCTGAATTGATGAATGATGGTATTCATATTATTTAGAGTCATACACTTGAAGTCTTTAATTATTTTGTTGATTCACTTTGAGGCTTACGCCTCGCCTCATATAAGGTAAGCGCCTCGGTTCCTAGAAACGATTTTTAAAACCTTGATGCCACATCATAAGACTACAATAGGCCTCCGTTTGTTTATAAGCTAGCTTATACTCTATCCCCATACTCTCAGACACTCTCAGCTTTTACGTTTTACGAGAGCTTATACTCTATCACAACATACTGTGATCCAAACGGACCCTAAGCTACCTAGAATCTTCATGACAAAAAGTTATTAAAAGAGTTACAGAACTCGTCAGCAATACAAGTCATTGGAAGAAGAAAAAAAAGAGAAAAATTTAGACTTCCAGGATCTAATGAACCTGTTTTTTATTATGCTACTGCATACTGACCCAATTCAAACAGAAGGCAAAAGAATGAAAATGGAACTAATGGAAATGTTCATCTAAAGAAATTATGGCATACCTTAGTCCGTTCTTCTTCCATCTGTTCAAAATTCCGTCTTATGCTTTGTGGGATGGTAGGCTTTGTAACACGCACGCTCATAATTTCAATACCTGGAGCATAACGTGTGCAGTCACCTTGAAGAGCATCTTTCATCTTTTCATCAATCTGAGAAAGTTTAAGTCGAGTTTCTTCAACAAACATACATAGAAATATTAAATACTTCTTACTAAGTAAAAATGCACATTGAACCATGATATCTGAAACTGTAATAGGAGGCAAATGTGTCTGATTGAGTATGTTTGTATAAGTTCAATCGCAAATTATACCAAGCCCTATACAGTTAAATAGTTAATATATGAAGTAAAAATACAAGGCCCTTACAGCAATTGCCACTCAGCAGTACCATCAAGCTGCATCTCAAGTTAAGACAAACATCAGTGCAACATCTATAGGATTAAAAAATTAGCCCTTATTTTGTGGTTTAGGCCATGCAGCATATGTTTCACTATGAATTCTTATCGTACCTGATCAAAAACATCTATGTAGACTTGTTGGAGAGAATGAGAACTGCAAAACTGATTGATTTCATGATGAATTTTGTCATATATCCATGTGTTGTCATAATCCACTCCATAGTTGAGAAGGGTCTCATACACATATTCCTTATGAAGCCGGTTAACAACCTGAAAAAGATCCACATAATGCATGTAAATTGAGAATGTCATAATTATGTAAAGAGGAACGTTTATAAAGAGGAAAGTCTAATAGTCCTACCTCAATCTTCTCGAAGGTAATCATAACACCCCCTTTAGTACCACATGGAATATCCCGCACCTACATTTTGAAGCACAAAGATGAGTCAAATATAGTGGTGATTGAAGTCCTGGTTCTTCATAACTGAGTATATAAACTTACTTGATCAGTTTGAAGTGTCACCTGCACAGGCTCAAAATTGGTTATAAGAGGCATCTTTAGATGGAATCCTGATATTACAAGAAGTAGTTACAAATAAATTCAAGAAATAGTTATAAATAAATTCGAGCTTGAATTTTCTAACAGAAAAGCAACCAAAGAAAGAAGAATCCCCGACTAATACCTGGATCTGTAATTGACTTTAAAAGGGCACCTCCTCTCCAGTATACTCCAACATGACCTTCTGGGACTTGGTGCAAGATGGATAAGCTATTTTTTAAGATTGATGATGATGGAATTAAAATCTGCAATGTAACATTATATATTATAGAATGCCAACTCAACTAGGATAGTATTAGGAATTACTCCAATTTTTATGAATTGAATGAACTTCTTGCAATGTTAACCTTGCTATTTTGTCAAAATTTAATCAGACGAAGAGCAAGAAAACAGGAAAGCATCATTTAACTATTCTTGGATATACCTTCCTTGCCAACAATGAAAAAGTTAGAGACGAGGGCAAATACAAAGGAGAGATATGCCTGCCAATCAAAGAAGCACCTTATGAATTATAAGAACCTTTTGGTTAGCAATAAGTGAGCCAATGGAGCACTGAAGGTAGAACTGTTTAATTGAACTTCATTATGGTAATTACTTTTATGGAAAAAAAAGAAAAAAAGAGGAAGTCTAAACCCTAAAATAGATGACAGGAAGATGTTTGTAAGAAAGAAGCAAATGCAAGGTGAATTATTCATCAGTTAATGGTAGCATTGATGTATAACGTATTCTAAGGCTGCAAGGAACAAACATTTTTTTGACTATTTTAGTCTAAGAATAAACTAGAATTATTGGATTCATAATTTTGTCTGAGGAATTGTCTGAAAAAAATCCCCAAAGAAGAGTGCACAAACAAATTCAATGTAATGGTATAATGGGGTTTTCGAGCATGAAGGTCACAAAACGGAGAGGGAGGGAGGAGAGGGCAGGGAATGGTTGGGAAAAGGAAGGATAACTCTTACATTAGCTTGTACACCACAATATTTCCAGAATACAGTTTTTTATATGAAAGGAAAATAGCAATAATTAGATGCTTCATCTATCGTCTATAAAATTGGCTCCCTAGGCCTGAATCCTAATGTAACCTAAAGTTCAAATAAAATTTCAAATTAGCATTAAATTGATTAGAATGATCTAACTGCCATCATGTTGCTTGCCCTGAGAAACTTCCAACATAAATAACCACACACTTCCGGAGATCAGAACAGCATGCTCTCAGCCAATACTGGGTCTTTTTATGGAAGCAAAAGAATTTTTAATCTGGGGCACAAAAGAGGTAAAACACAAAGAAAAAATAAACAATCAGAATTATGAAGCATCGCAAAAGAAAATATATTTAATTGCCAACCAGGCCAATGCTGGATCATTGACTTGAAGTAATTGTTAAAAGAAAAGGTTGAGGAATTGTGGACCAAGATCACATGATAATAAAGCAGTAATCTAATTGTTTACATATTAGTAGGGATGTCTTCACAGGGACTCAACAAAAAGAATAATTTCTTAAATTCCAAAGACCATCTCAGCTAATAAAACAATCTTAAACATAATGAATAAGAACGGAAGAAAATTTAAATAAAAAAACAGAAGCAAGATAGGGAATGAGGCATTGTGCAAGAATGTTGGCTCAGCTGTCAAGTGACTTGAATACTTTCTGGCAAGCAATTATAGAGTTCCAACAAAAGTGTCTCAGAATATGTTAACCAGATGTGCATTTTAATGTAACTTAAAAAACGAGTAAAGATTTCATTTACCAAAATTAGGCATGACAACGGGGTGGATCAGCAACGGAATTCGGCCGCCCCGAAGGTAAGAAATTCCGCCTCGACCTTCGGGGTAAACTTTTTTATCCCGTCCCGCCCCGAATCAAACTTTTAGTAGCCTAAATTTGAGTCATTGATTCAATAGATCAATTACCCAAATTAAAGTGAGCTAAATAGCCAATCAATTAAAGCATAATTGATTATTAATTTAATTCAATCCATATTTTGAAATTAGCATCATCAATTCAATATGAAGAATAAAAGAATGATTTATTGATTTATGATGATTGACAACTTTATATGATTCTATTAATACTTAGGGTTTAGGGTTTACGACTTTAGGGTTTAAGAATAAAGACTTGAAGTTTAGGGTTTAGGGAATAGATTACTAACAACATATCATATGTTTTTAAATAATATGTTTGTCCAATCTTCTAGAGGTCATTAGTCAAAGTGACAAAGTCACTTAAGCTTAGTGTTTTATACTTTAGAGTTTAGGATTTAGTATTTATACTTTAAGGTTTAACATATGGTTGAGGACTTAGGATCTATATTTTATACTCTTACTCATGTTTATCTATATAAACATATATATATATGCATATACATAATATATGTTTCGGGGCGGGGTACAGGGGTCGGGGCGGGATAAAGAGCTAACCCATCCCCACCTTGCCCGCCTTCGGGGTAAAATGTTATGCCCCGTCCCCGCCCCACCAAAGAATCGGGGCGGGGCGGGAGAGGCAGTGAGGGGCGGGAGAGGCAGTGAAGGGCGGGCAGATCAAAATTGGCACCCCTAACCAAAATGGCATGGCATAATAAGTCACCACATCCAAATCGATAGAACAAAATAAATCAAAAAAGTATCTATCAAGCAAAAAGAACTGAACAATCCAACAAAACCAAATCCTCTGATACTATAGCGAGTAATGGCGCTCACTAATAATTACAAATTTTCATTAGATTCAACACAACTTCAGAGCTACCGATTTCATGATCACATAGTCATTCATAATCCTATAAATCGAGCAGTGGCAAGAAAAGAACATAACCAGGCATAATTATCAGATAAAAGGAGAATGAAAAAACGCATAAAGCGTCTGGACAGGATTTAACTGAAACTCAAAAGATGAAAGTAACATTTGAATCCCAAGCAGAAGCTCAACAGGGTGAGAAATGAAAACCGAAGCATAATGTCAAACAACATCTCAGAAAATATCGCCACAACTCTGTCACAGAAAAGAAAGACTAACAATCAATCACGAGTACAGAAATGTACTGTTAATATATCAACAAAAGGTCCAAACACTAATACATGAACTGTACTGATTAGGGCGTGTGAGGGGTTTACCATGGAGAAGATTGCAATAAAGGATACGAGAACGATAAGAATGGCAGAAAAATCGCCACCACCAGTAGCTGGAGGACTAGGGTTAGGAGCTCTGTCTCGCCCTTGCGGATCCATGGCGGTTTCACTGATTTAGAAACTTGAACTTGTATGTTAAGCAGTAGTGCTTGCGATAAGAACCGTTCGATTGATTTCATCACAGGCATCGCGTGTTCCGACGTGCGAATTTGTTTTCCCCTCCCAAAAGAAAAGAATTAAAATCAATGATTTCGATGGGGCCCACTCGCTGTTATCATGTTCGCCGTTAGATCAATTGACTGAAACTCCCGACGGTGGATTTATATACAACTTCAAGTATTTCCGACACACGCGCTCCTAAATCGCGTATGTGACTTTCTATTCTTTATCCGATAAAATCTCATGGCGCATTGGCGCTGCACCTTCCAGTCCGCAGAAGCAGAGGCATCCCCAGAACATCCTTCCCTGAATATCCGGTAATTCTAGCTTCTCCGGCAGGCGAAGGGGATGCTCACTCTCACGGCCAGCTTTGCACCAGTGCAAGTTCGGTGCAGAAGCCAAATGCCATTCAATGTGGTCGCTGATAGGTTTCCTACCTTTCTACCAAAACAAGTAGAAGAAATCAAAGACTCGTTCGCTCGAAAGCTCGCTGCTCGGATAGAGAGGCTGCCGGTGAATGTAAATCTTTAACTTCTCTCTTTTAGTCCTTCTGACTTTTCTGTTCAAGGAATCACTAATTTCAGTTTTAGTTTAATTTTGCCTCATGTTTGATTGTCTATTTGGATCCTAGATTGTTGATTTTGTTGCGTGTACTAATTAATTGCTTCATATTCTCTTGGTTGGAATTTTTTCGAAATGCAATGGGATGTGATTGCGTCTTACAAGACAATCATGCTTTTACTCTTAAAAATAGTGCAAACCGGTGGAATTTGCATGAAAGCACGAAGAGTGCACACAGCAGTACAGCACTACAGCAGTGTTTTTTCTTTCTTTCTTTTTCCTCTTATACATTGCATTTTAACTGGAAGTGAAGCAAAAGTGAATAATTTAGAATTACACCGGATAGTACTAAGCACACAAGTTAGTATAGTGCTCTGCCGATCTCTCTTCCATCTCTTCATATAGATTGGTATGGTCCAGATCCCAATCTATTATACAATCCATATCCATAAACCATAATTCATAAATTATCATTTAAAGATTTTCATTTTCATTTTTGATTGTACTTTCTTACAATGTATTCAGCATATACCAGTGAGCTGATGTCAAGCATTTAGCTTTTAAAAAAAAAAGTGAGATCATTTTACTGTTGCCTGGGTAATCCGAATAAGATATGGACACTTGCCTGAGTACAGCTATCTTTTCGTTAATAAATGAGGTGCCAAAGCATATACATGTTTCTGTCAAGATCTCAAAAATATTAGCTTGTTTAAAATTTAAAATACAGTTCTTCAACGTTGTAACTTTAAAGAGGCCTGCATGGATCCCTCTAACCTTTCTTTGCTTGCGGACAATACAGGTCAGCTTCTCAGAGAGTTATATCATGAGTAGTTGTGTGAAGCCATTGACTACAGGCAATTCAAGTCCTGTGGTTCTCCTCCATGGTTTTGACAGGTCCCTAATGTGTTCAAGCTACACTAATGATTTAAAGTATTTTCCAATAAATTTGTGTCAGAGTTCACTGCATCACATTATTCAGTTCTTGCCTAGAATGGAGATACACATATCCGTTGCTTGAGGAGGCAGGTCTGGAAACCTGGGCGCTTGACATTCTTGGTTGGGGTTTCTCTGATTTAGGTCTGTCTTTATATCTCTCTATGTTCTATCATAACGAAAGTTTAAGCAATCCTTTACTTTTATTTTTACTCTTTTTTACTTTAGTCGTGCTTTAACATTCATTTCCCTCTATGCATGTTAGGAGAACTTCCATCTTGTGATGTGGCATCGAAGCGTGATCATTTTTATCAGGTATTTCATCTAGTTGCAAGAATTTCTTCATCATTTTCCTGTGCAGAAAAATAAACTTACTCGCTAAATTTCGGCGAATGAGGCTTCAAGTATGGTATCTCATCAGCACACCAATGTTTTTTTTTTTTTTTGGTTCCTCATTGTGTTATGTAGCATTTCTTTGTCATGGATATCGAATGTTTCACACCTTTTCTACTCAAGAATCAAAATAGAAGACAATTTTATGATAGCGGCAGCGGGTTTTACTTTCTCTAAAGCTGAGAAAACTTATTTCTTCATGTTTGGACTATAGTTTTGGAAGTCCTACATCAGGAGGCCAATGATACTGGTCGGACCAAGCCTTGGTGCTGCTGCTGCAATTGACTTTGCAGTGAATCATCCAGAAGCTGTGAGCAACTGTCTTATGATAGTGAACTATAAATCTGTTATGAAATAAGCTTATCAATAGGGTAAAGATGGCTCTCATCTTCAATGTCTCATTCATTTTGGCCATCTTTTCAGGTTGAAAATTTAGTTTTGATTGATGCAAGTGTCTATGTAGAAGGCACTGGAAACTTGAGAAAATTACCTAAAACAATGGCCTATGCTGGGGTATGTTTCTTTCTCTTGAAAAACTTGAATACAACTACTTGCAGTTGCATAGCTCAATTGTTATTTTCGCACTATCCATTTTTTCATCTTGAGTACTGTTAATCGGCTGACATTCTGAATTTTCTCATGTCCATAAACATACTCTTCTGTTTGGGTTTTCTCTTGGTCATCAGAATTCCTTAAATTTTTATTTTTGTCTTTCATATGTTGTGGGAGGAGTCACTTATACTTAATGGACACTCGTACGTAACATGATATTTTTGTTCGTATGTGGCCATGCTGCATCAATTAAGTTCTTCCTCATTCTCTCAATTAATTCCACTTAAGCTTGTCATGATTGCTTTTAAAGTTTCCATGTTAACTTGAATACTGCCTACTTGATCCTATTTTGTGGAACGATTGAATCCTGCATAGTCACTTGTAGTTGTTAGGTTTTAACCTTACACCTACTTTCTTGTTAGGAGTTTCATATGGGTAAATAAACTTGTGTTCGTACTTTACTGGTGTAGTTTATACTATATTACTATCACAACGTAAACTTGGTGTGAAAACAGAGCAGTACCATTGAATAAGCGCATGAAAAACGGCATATTGCTTATAAGTTTAGATGTCACAAAGTGTCAGTGATATAAATAACCTATGCCCGCCACTGAAACCTTAGAAAGAACACAAGCTGAGTTATTAGCCTCCCACGAGAGGCCTCAGATTATAGATTAGGGTTTAACTCTAAACTCTTTCAGAGTACATCCGAGAGAGATTAATTTTGCTCCTTATTTGCCAATCAACAGAATTCTAGAGTATTTCTAAACTTGTTTCTAACAAATGTGGGATCGTGGCATGGACTCCCCAGTTATCTTACTAAGGAATAGCAAATGGAGCTCTTGACCTTCAATGTTGTGTGATTCTATATATTCTAGAACATATTTCACTTTTTTTGTTTTTCTTTTCTATTGCTCATTTTTATTTATTTATTTAATTTTTTTGGTGGGGGGAGTGTCTCACATCTTATACCTCATTGCTTTAATTGGTTTTGTTTTCTTCAAATCAGGTATATCTGTTAAAGAGCATTCCATTGCGCTTCTATGTTAATCTTTTGGCCTTCAGCGGTATTTCGTTTGGTACCAGCATAGACTGGACTAATGTGAGTGGATCCATTAAAGTTAATATTAGATGATAATAATGCTGAGTTATTATTAGGTGGGCTGTTTTAATTCTGCATTTTCCAGGGTTAAAGTTGGATCTGACACACCATTAGCTTTTGTAATCCTTTGCAGATTGGCCGTTTGCATTGTTTATATCCTTGGTGGGAGGATGCAACGGTGAATTTTATGATCAGTGGTGGCTACAACGTCCTTTCTCAAATCAAACAGGTTTGTTCTAGATGATTTGCCTTTATGCCAACGAATCAGTTTTGTGGTCATTTTATCAAGTCATGTAAATAATTGTTATTCGCTGTATGTGCAAGTGAATACCTTCAGGAGGACATCATGCTCATTGCTGATGTAGACTACCCATTTGTTTGGTTCTCACTAATCTTTTATGAAGTACTGTTCCTTTTTATTCTGCATCATTGTGGCTTTCGTCAGTTTCGTGCTATTACAAACAACAGCTAGCTGATTCTAAGTGAGTCTGTTAGAGACTTAGAGATCTTAATGTCAGCAAGTTAAGTTGTGGATACTTTCTTTCTTACTCGCATCTTGTGGGCAAGCAGATTTTTTCTATCATCTTTTTTCATGTTCCAACTTCATAACAACAAAACAATGACAATAATAATAATAATAATAATAATAATAATAATAAACACATAAGACAAATAGTGGAACAAAAGATAATGATGTTGCTGTTCAAAAGTTTCTGATTCTCTCTTTTTTGTTCATAATGTTGGATCCTGTCTCGTAGATCATTTAAAAAAGTAAAATATGTATTAAAGTCTGTGCAAAACTCCGGCTATACCAACTCTATGTGACCATGAATTTCATGTTGAATGATAGAGTAAATATATAAATAATGAGATTTCATTCTCTCAGCGGTTCAAACTCTTAGGAGAGTCGGTGAAGTCACATGGCATTGAAGCCTTTGACATGTGAGAAAGCCTAGGTTAGGAACTTATCCCCCATCCAATAGTGAATTGTGTCGTGTGTTTCTAATCTCAAGACTGGCCTTTCTATTAGCCAAATTGGTGAACTATATCTTGGGATGTCGAGTTCAATCATTTTATTTTGTAAAACTGCATACAGACTTCCTACATTCTGATTCTCAGTTTAGTTGGTCACTAGTGTCCTATGGTTTCTGTCTTGCTGGGAAGTGGTGCGCTATGCTTTGCTCTGTCATTGAGCTCTTTGCCTCCTTTCATTCATTATAGTTTGGTGGCTTGACTTGCAATCCCTACTTGTTTGACATGGTTGATTTGTTGGATGGTAACATCATTGAATTTGAGGAGGCTGACTCTGATACTAGTGGGCTATTGAAGGTATCCCATTTGTGGTGATCTGTGAGGAGCTTCTATCAGATACACCTATTTACATAAAGTTCCGCACTTTTCTAGAATTGTAAAAAAAAAAAAAATTGGTAATGAAAATGAAAGAGAGAGGCTTGTTATTATAGTTCACAATTTCGTATAAGATGAACACCAAATGATTTGTCCACAAGAAGGGTGAAGTTGCTGTAAATCTAATGAACGTCAATTTGCTGCATGTTGTATCGCACTAGCTCTTCTTTGCTACGTTCTCGCTTTAACAAACTGCTCAAATGAAACCTTTCTTAGTATATAAAGTTTTTGATGTGATGCCTTTAGGTTGTGTTCTTGTTTATAGCTATTAAATTTGGGGAAGATTGTAAGCACATGTCATGTCTTTATTACATGAACTTCTTTTGTCTAAATGTTACTGTTCCTTGGTAGTCCTCCGACTAGTACTCTTTTAAAATTTAATTCACACTTCTTCCGCAGGTTAAGCAGAAGACACTTATCATATGGGGTGAGGATGACAAGATTGTAAGTAACAAGCTTGCAGTGGTACGCACCTCCCAAAACTCTGTTAATTCGCATATCTTTAAGGCCATTAAGAAATCATCTATTAGTTGTGTGGCGACTCAATCTCTGTTAATTGCATAGCTTTAAGGCCATTAAGAAAACATCATTTTATTTGTATGGCTCAATGTCATAAATTTTCTCGAGGAAAATAGAGGCCATAATATAGGCTTTCTACTATATCCAAATGATCATTTCTGGGTCACCGGTCACCTAAGCCACGGTTCAATGGGTGCGTTAGGAGGTTGAGCGGAACTCGTTACTTCTTTTGATGTTTTTTTGGAATTTTCTGGTAAAGAAAAAAATTGAAACAAAAATTACGGATACACTTAGAAACTGGGAAGTATTAACATGTATGGTTCTTTGGATTGCATTATGAATTGCAGAGACTGCATGGTGACCTGCCTGAAGCAATTCTTAGGCAAATACCGAATTGTGGTCACCTTCCTCATGTAGAAAAGCCCAGCTGTTTTTCCAAGTTGATTCTGGAATTTGTTGGGAATACAGAGACCCAATATGTTTTACAACATTAAAGGTTTACTCTTTATTTCTCAAATCATTTTTCTCAGAGCTAGGATCAACCGCATTTCTGAGTATTATAAAATGGAAATTTCCTTCCACTGTTTGCATTGTTTTGAAGGGGACTCTGTCGGTTACAGTGTAAGCCAATATGCATCTCGCTGTTATATTATGTTATGCATGCATGCATCAAGACATTGGATGCTGTCTCAAGATATATGTAAAATTTACTTGGGTTGATCCAAGAATGGCTTAATGCTCAAAACTCTATTGGGTGATCATCTCTCTCTTCCTCAAATCAAATAGTCTGGTCCTTGTTCTATTTTTGTATATATAGCATATCCGCCTCAGATGCATGCGACCATCCACAATTGAACTCAAAAAGACTTCAGAATCTGTGGCCGATCCACGAGCCCCTCCCCTAACTACTAGTATCAATAGAGAATGATTGTGCATATGGACCTTGCATTTTGGACATAGAAGTTCTGTCCTACCAGCACTTCAATTTAAATTCTGTAAATTGTAATTGTCTTAAATCAACACCATCCATTGAAGTGAGACCTGCCATTCAAACTTTATCATTTCAATCACTTGGAGGGTGTTGATTTAAAAAAAGATACATATTATAGAATTTGGATCGCAGGCCCCCACCCCCCTTTCTTTTCTTTTTCTTAGTTTTGAGTTCTAAATCTGTTCAATTTGGCCGAGAAGGGCTGTTAAAATTGGCATTCCGCGTAGCCCGAGAGCCTGTAAAGTTGGCATTCCACCTAGGACATCAAAGGTAACTAAATGTTGGCAACCGATGCAAACCATGCTTTCAAATAATGATGTGAGACATCCCATCCTACCAATTGCTCTCCACCAATGTGGTTCACCTATGCCTCATTGAAATGGTAGGTTCTCCATACCTTTCAAGCAGTGCGCATCCTCCTGCCAGCTTCATCTCTCACATGACACAATCATAACAATATTACTACCAACTTAACCAATACCATTAAGAACCGAAAGGCACAACCATAATCATCCACATAACAAGCACAACTGATTAAATAAATCTTAACCTCCATTAAATTGGGGAAAAAAAAAATACTGCCTCTAATGTACAGTAGGAGAAGGTCTAAAGAGGGATTTACCAAAGTTAACCCAATAGTAGTCATAGATCACCACCACCACCCACATCCAAAAGGGAATCTAATTCCCAACTTTTACACTAAAGAGAGAGAAAATTACAAAAATACAGACCTAGTAAAGTAGTGGGGTTTGCCTCCAGATGACCAGCACAAAATAACACGACTCCCAAACCCCCTCCGTGGCAAAATATCGTCCGCACATCCCAAACCCCATCCCCCTTTACTTTTTCCCTAGATAAAAGTAAACAGTACCTTCTCAAATGCTCATCCCCACATGAGGTATAGGCATAGAGTAGAGATCCATATGGTCAAAAAGATGCACAAGTGAGCGCTTGAAAAGAGAGCCACGCCACCATTAGTGTCGGTGATGCTGGTGCCACTGCCAGTGGGTCCAAGTCCAGTGGTTCCAGTGCCAAACACTGAAGGAGTTGTTCCTGTTGTTGGTGTAGTTGTGCCTGTTGTGGGAGTTGTGCCGGTTGTGGGTGTAGTAGTGCCTGTTGTGGGTGTAGTGCCTGTTGTTGGAGTCGTGCCTGTGGACGGCGTTGTGCCTGTTGGTGGTGTAGTTGATGTTGACGGAGTTGTGCCTGTTGGTGTTGAAGTTCCTGTCCCGGTGTTGCTGCGATTCACAGGAAACCCAGTAACAAGAAGCTCACCAAACCCTCCACGACAGAAAGTAAATCCAGTCCAATATTATTTTTTTTAAAAAAAAGTGACTTAACACACATACGTAGTACACTAAACAGATGTCAAGCACAACATTATGAGAAGGAAGAGGACAAATGACTGATGAAGTATCAACATCATGACAACTCACAGCTGTTGAAAAGATCTTCAATGCATGATACCAAGTGTAGGCTGAATGTTACATCTACTTTTGTTTAATCAAATGCATAGATAAAAAAAGCTTCTTGGACCAAATAAGAACAAAATAAAAGGAATCATAAGTGGGACGAGAATCCAGTTGACAACTTGACATCTACCATGTGTATATCAATAATTACGGCATAGAAATGAAGGAAAAAGCGAGATGTTCCACCTACCATTAAAAAAAACCAAAAAAACAAAGGACTATGTATGCCACTAAGTAAAAAAGATAACAAAGAAGAATTCTTCGATCGAGAAAGCACAAAATTCCATCATATTGCAGCAAGATTTGAGAAGAATCAAAGGGAAAGAAACAGATCTCCACACCCAATTCTTAAAAGTTGTCTAATGAAAAAGGGGGATGCAAAAATTTCAATCCAGATCCCCAACACACAAACTCATACGGGAGACAACCGTATTTGCAAATGACAATATAATTTACAGAGGGCTAACCATACCTTGAGGGATATGAACAACCAGAAGCAGCAGCTACCAGATTTTACAAGAAAAGGAGGCAAAAAAAAGGGAAACAATTAGTACTCTGTACAGATGTGGAAAGGAAGGGTTTTTGAAGGCTTCTTGGTTAAGGGGACTTACTAGTGGGAGGATTGGCACTAACAGTTGCAGCTCCTGAAAATTCACAGCTTCCAGTAACCTGACCCTTTCTTTGATAATAGCTGTTAACAGCATAACTGCAGTGATCTTTCACAGTGTTTGGTTGATAGCATGGACCGTTTTGAGTAATTGGTGTACAGTCAGCCCCAGCACCACAAGCATAATCTATGGCCTTCTGAAGAGCTGAGTCGCCAACCCCGTCTTTACACAAGCAGTAAGAGGCACCTAAAACAGAAGAAAACAATTAGTCCACCACACTAAAAAAGAAAAATAACAAATAACAAATAATTTTAATAAAAAAAATCACTATCAAGTTCAAGCTTCAGAATCCAAGGAAGATAATAAATTGAAAATATGATGAAAACCCATTTCATAAAACTTACTTGAATGACCAGTAAAGGATAAGAGAAGCACCAAGAACACTAAAACAGCCATGATTGCTACCAGATTTTGAGGGACAACTTGTGAGACTGGGTTGAAATTGTGATCAAGATGAGTGAGGGGGAGAGTGAAAGAGTAAAGTTGTGTTTTGAGAGTGGAGATTTCTAGACAAGCAATAACAGGGGCTGAGAGATTGACGGTGGGTATCTGTATCTGGGCCTTATAAAGGCTTTTCATATGTTACGTTGTTTTGTGTACCTTGAAAAAATATGTTTTAATAGAATATAGGATTGTGATGGTGTATAAACCGTAAAATTATTATTAAATGTATTTAAAATATTTTATATCAAATTGTTATCAAAGGGGAGAGATGTGGAGGGATACTTTTGAAAAAAAAATATAATATATGTCAAATAAATATTAGGGTGTATAAATTTATGAACTGAGAAAATAAGAATATAAAGTTTATAGGCGCTCTACCAAATAGAGATACGTATTATGAGAAAATAAGCAAGATAAAAGCTTTTTTGTCATATAATATAAGTACAAATTTAAAAACATATATGTAGAAATTGTATTATAAGTACAAATTTAAAAACCATTCTCCGCTTATTATGTAGAAGAAAACAGTGATTTGCAGAGATACAATTTTAAAATTGGATTATAAGTTCAATCCTCCGCCGAATAAGGTGTATGAAAATTATTCACCTATGCATGTACTGATGTACACACTCTTTCAAACGGTCATAAACTCATGTCCATGGTTAGAATTTAACCCGTCTGGTTTAGCTTGGTTTGGTAATGTTAGGTGGGTCCTACGCTTAAAGATACTCAGTTCTCACTTTATTTTTGTCCCTTTCTCATCTCCATGTGCCATCGGCCCATCACTGTAAAGTTTGCATCGGCCCTAGTTTCTTTTCTTTTTCTTTTTTTCTTTTTTTTATTATTATTTCGGAATGTCATATCCCCGATTGGATTAGAGTATATAAACTAGCGGATACGCTAATATAAACTGTGAAATAAGCTTTCAAATAAGCTGTGTGGTGTTTGAATGAGAGTATATACATAAGCTGTTAAATTTACTTTAAGGGGCATTATTTGATCACTTATTCATAAATGTATTTATAATAAAATTGTTCAATTAATTTGAATTTTCAAACTTACATTCAACTTCAATTTTCAAATGTAAATTACTATAATTAATTTTTTAAATTTATTTAAACAAGAAAAAAATTTATTATGAAAAATTTCATACGAGATAGAGATTGAACAAATATACGTGGTACACACAAACATATATTAATAAACTCGCAATATTTTTTTCCCAATCAGGTTGGACAAGATACATGTTTCACAAATACACTTGGTACACATATACATGTTTCCTCACACCTATCGTAGTGTAGCAGCAATTCTATCTCTTACTGCACTCATGTTGTGATCATCAATAAACTCGTCACGCTCTCCAGCAGATGTCTCTGTTTCATCGAATGCGGAGCTATTAGAATCTCCTCAAGCAAGGTTGAGGCAGGCGCAGGGTAATTTTGTCAAATAACATATATTGATGAATTTTGGTCACCAAGAGGCATTAGCTGAACCACAGCGGGTGCCATAACGTTGCTGATAGGGTATTTGGCTGTTTGGCTGCATAGCTTATACGTACGCTGATCCAAACAAAGTATCTTATATCAGAGCGACTTTGGCTTTATTGCTATTATTTTGTTTCTTGTTTTATGTGACTAAAATGCTTGATGTTAGTAGTGTATCCCGACTAACCGAGTTGCGCGACGCAGACCGTCCGAAGTGGCAAATAACGCGTGTCATCTTTTGATTGGCCAGGCTACGTTTTTCCTTATCAGCATGTATATCCATGTGTATGTAGCAAAAGCACTTGGGAAGTTAAATAATTTGTAATGTAAGAAACCTGTCATGGAGTTTCTACGTTTCTCATTTTGACAAAATTTGAGTGGCTTGCCTTGGAGACCCAATTACGTAATGAAGTAGTAGACAGTTGCACACCCATTTTAAAAAAGTTATCATGTAGTTAATTTGTAGGTATTGAGTTAAAGACCAGACTTTCATTTGATTTAAGTGAATAGTGGTCATATATATATATACACATATATATATATATTTTGGTTCCAAGTTGTCTCACCGAATGAACGAAAACAAACAAGTGAATCTGTATCTTAGTTATTAAGAGATCTCGGGTTCAATTTTGGTTATACTATATATATATGGTTTGAAGTTGTCTCATCAAATGAACGAAAACAAACAAGCGAATCTGTATCCTAGTTATTACGAATCTGTATCCTAGTTATTAAGAGATCTCGGGTTCAATTTTGGTTATACTATAATTGACTTTGTCTTGGCCTCTCATTCAGGAATGTTAGTTTTGGAGGGTTCGGCCTTGAGAGATCAAAGAGCATTAACCATGTGTGCAAATGAACATACGGATATGACCTTAGATTAATTATTAGTAAAATTGCATAAAAACTCTGAGAGATGAGACATGGAAGAAGAACTTAGACGACAAAAGATCGAAGTTTCTAAACTTCTAAGGATATGAATCAACCCAAAATGAAAGTGAACATTAGCAGGATTTAAGTATATACATGGGACTGAACTACTTAAACTATATAGTAACTAAAAGTGGCAAAAAAGACATAAGGAAATTAAAGATGCTTAAAACATAGACATGATGTAGTCGATCATATTCCAAGCCCCACTCCAAAAACATAAAAACTTTATATATGTGTTTCATATAGAATCTAAGCTTATGCTGTGCTCTATGGCTCGGATTCTAAAATTCGGGTCATTAGGGACTTGGTATGTGAGTACATTGGGACCTATCCGTAATTTCACTAACACTTGATCCATCACTAACAATTCTGGTTGAGAGTACGCTTTCTCTCAATGGTTAGGATATGCCGGAAACTTGTCCAGTAGACCTGCTTAAATTTAGGTTCGATTCTTTGATGATTTAACACCATCACTCACTCGACATAACTAATGATGTATAGGTGGGATTATGCTAATTAAACAAGCTTAAAGGCTAACCAACAACTTTTTTTTTTCTTTGTTTTTTGGGTGAAAAATCCACCGCCAATGATGAGACAATTAATAATGAGTTCACCATCAAATCTATATAATTATTGAACAATAAGAAAATACACCCTCCTTTAAGTGAATTGGTTGCTTTTTATTTTACTTTTTGTTAATTATAAACAGTCTCTAAAAGTGCTTGATTGGGATTCTGATAATTCCAATCCGCACAAAAA
Source organism: Euonymus europaeus (assembly GCA_963580455.1). NCBI lineage: Eukaryota > Viridiplantae > Streptophyta > Magnoliopsida > Celastrales > Celastraceae > Euonymus > Euonymus europaeus. Next base: position 19,441,885 of record OY756970.1, on the reverse strand, counting down.
GAGAATAAAATTAAACTGGACCGCAAATTACAAAACAAAAACAAAAAAGGGGTGGATCGTAGATGCCTTCTTTGCCAGCACCAGGACGTCTTTTTTCATATATTATTGGGAATCGTTTTATTAGAAAGTTATCAAGAGGAAGAAGTTGGCTTTGGCTGTTTGGAGGATAGCAGCAGGCAGAGATCCCATTTTCAAAGTTTGTGGGCTCTGTTCACACTATGACACTACTCTTTTACCGATGATTATGCACCGTAGTAATTTTTTTATATGTTATTTTCCGATGATTTTATTTTTTATATTTTATATTTTTCCTTTTTTTATTTCTTATTTTTTTATGAAGATCAAATTATATATAATATTATAAAATTTAAATATTGATTTCAATTTTATTCGTGTAAAGTATATTGTTTTTGAACTTAAAATTAAATTTACTAATAAATAGTTATGATAAAAAATAAATGGAATTTACTAAAAATTAAAAATCATAAATAACAAACTACAATTATTTATACATTTTTTTTGTCGATTATAAGTGAATTTACCAAACACTTAACACCCTATTCCATAATTTATAATTTTTTTACAACTTATAAATTAACTTATTTTAACAACTTATAAGTTCTATCATAGTTATGAACTCGAAAGCAGTTAAGCACGGAGTGATTGACGAGCTGCCCAACAAAGCACAAATTAGTAGACATTTCTAGATCATCAAACTTTGTGGGTCAAGGATCCATGAAGAGACCAGCCCATGACAAGTTCCACCAGGCCTAAATCGGGCCTGGCCCAAAGCGTGAATTTTAGGCCTCTAAGCCCTTAATCTGAAGATATGTCTAAACTCTAAAGTAGTAAAGTGACTCTAATCTAAAAGTCTAAACCACGTACCAAAACGACATTACGTCACCCCTTGAAGTCTTTGAACTCGCAAAACCCTACTCCCTACAAAAGGTTCAGTGACTGTAATTGACGCCAAGCTTTCTTGCTCGCTCATGGCGTCTCAGTTAGTGATCCTCGCACGCACCAAAACACTAATCCGAGTTCTAAACCCCGCCAAGTCAATCTCCACCTTCACATTTCTCTCCCAAGAGCCACAACTTGTGGAGCCGAGTCTCCCTGATCCACAGCCCTCTCCATCTCCTTTGCCTCCGAACCCTGCCACGGGTAGCCCCCTTTACAATGAGAACTGGAGGAACGCGGCGCCAAACAACCTGTCTCTGGCCCAAACTTTGGTCCCTTTGGGGTTTCTCAATCAAACACCCGCCTCTCGTCTACATGCTCTGTCGAGCTCTCTAGATTTGCAATCTATGATGAATTTGTTTGCTGATTGGATGACACAGCAGCGGTGGCCGGATATGCGGCAGCTGTTTGAGTATTGGATACGGTCTCTTAACAAGAATGGGAAGCCGAACAAACCTGATGTTAACTTGTATAATCATTATTTGAGGGCCAATTTGATGATTGGTGCGCCTGCGGCGGATCTGTTGGATTTGGTGGCGCAGATGGACGAATTTGCTATCACGCCTAACACTGCTTCTTTTAATTTTGTGTTGAAAGCCATGTGTCGGGACAGGGAGACTGAGGCTGCTGAGAAGTTGCTTGAAAGGTTAAAAACATTTCTCTCTGGTTTCCTGCAACCCCGAAGTTTTTCTTGCATGCTTGATTAATCATGTCAACAGTTTCCGGATTTAGTTTTGGAACATGAATTTTACGTCCGGGTATACTTCATATATTGAGTATGATTTCTATCGAAAAAAAAATATTGAGTAGGACTTGCCTCTCAGGTTTTATGCACTCCCCCAGAATTGTTGGCAGTCAATACTACTCAGCACTTTTTTTGGTTTGAAATACCCACTTTATCCTATATACAGAGTACATATTTTCTTAATGTATGATTTAGACAATCAATGTCAAATGAAAATTTGAATAAGCGTTATATATTCCTAGGATAAATATTTTCATGAACAATGTTTGTGAAAGTTATGTGATTCTTGGGCATTACTAGAGGTACTTGATTCCTCATGTGAGCCAGGAAATGAAATCCTCTTAGTCCATTGTTATATGCAACCCTAATTGGCATCAATCCTTCCTTGACTATCTTACAACACCTTCCTTGACCATCTTCTTACTACACTATCTTACACTAAACTGGGATAGTAAATCTTTTTTGTACCCTGGCTCAATGGTTGGGTATGCAACTTGATTTGTTGTTTCTTTTCTACTACTTCGGGTAGGGACTTGTATGTTTTCTGACCCTTTGCTGGATTATTCTTCATTCATCATCATCAGGATGTTGCAGTCAGAAAAAGAATCTCAACCCGATTTTGAGTCATTTAACTTGGTTGTGGAAATGCTGTTTGAGACGGACCAGATTGATGCAGCTTTAAAATATATAGATATGGTTCTCAAATCTGGTTATATGTTGTCTATCAATGTATTTCATTTATGTGTGAGACGCTGTGTCAACCAGGGCAGACTTGATACATTGGTGTCCATCATTGAGAAGTGTAAGGTGTGTGGCTAGTTGGCTCATATTATTGCATGAAGAAGGTTTACATTTGGTTTATTCATTTACACCTGACTTTTCTGTGTGATCTCATCAGACTATGGATCAAAACAAAGCTCTCTGCCCAACTTGGACCACGTGCAGCGATATTGCTGATGCTGCAATGCAGGCTGATAACAGCAAATTGGTATTTTATGCACTGGAATTTATGGCAATATGGATTGCACGGGGTGAGAGTGCAAGGCCCCCCCTTATGCTTTCTGTAGATGAAGGAATGGTTGTGTCTGCACTGGGGACTGCAGGTAGGACCTATAATTCCACTCTCTTAGATGCATCATGGGCAATTTTGAGACGCTCGTTGCGTCAAAAAAAGGCTCCTAACGCAGAGTCTTATCTTGGGAAGATATATGCCCATGCATCATTGGGGAATCTTCAGAAAGCATTTAGTACTCTGCACGAGCTTGAGACTGCCCATGGAAAATCCAATGAAGAAGCACAAGACATGTTCTGTCCATTCACATCCTTGTATCCATTGGTTGTGGCATGTTCCAAGAAGGGCTTTGAGACTTTGGATTCAGTACGTCTTTTATCCGCAACTGCATAATGTCTGTTTGCATGTTGATTATGATGGCTCTGCTACTCTTCTAGATAGTTGTTTTTCTTCCTTTTTTCATTTCGTATTTGGTTTCCTTGAACATGAACATGTTATGGCTCAAGTAAATAGTCGTTACTGACTTTTATTCTGCATTCTTCTAATAAATTGGCTGTTTCAAAATAGGTACCAGGATTAGCCATCTGAATATTGTCCCAACTTTAGTTTTCTGTTCATGATATATTTTGAGGAATAATGGGTGAGGTAGAAAAATGCAGTGAATACTGATGCTGCTTCTTTCCATTTTCGAGTTTCCTTTTGCGAAAAAACCTAACTATATCTTTCATGGGCCGGCATTCTGAAGGATGTAAGAGAAATGCTGAGAACTTGTGTCATATTTAGAGATGCTCTACAGATGAGTTATTGCAGTTTAGAGTAATTTATGGATGAACTATTGTAAAGCATTTGGGAATCTTTTTAGGTAAGTAATTTTCCGATGAACAAAAGAGGCAAAGAAACAAGATTTGGTGATTATCAAGTTATACTGAACTTCTGTTTGCACTTCCTTGATGCTTTAATAAAATTCTACCATTCAAAAAAAAGTTAGTGTATTGTAATGTCAATAGTAACCTGGAAAATTTTCAAAGGCCATTGGTTGCCCTGAATAAATATTCTTTTGTATTTTTTAATGTGATATTATTTGTGTGTGTGTGTGGTGGTGGGGGGGTGGTGGTGTGGGGCTGGTGTTGGTGGGTTTGTTGAGGGTTGTAAAATAGTTTTTACCTTCAAATCTCACTGAGGCCTTGTGGAAGTCTTTTCTAGGAGAGTCTCAGAACTGAAAGTTAGCAATCAGACAGAGAGGTTTAACCATACTTCTCTAACAATATCTATTTCAGGATCTGATTGTACATGCTACATAGCAAGTTCCTGATTTCATATGTCAAAGTGAAAAGATTTGATATCAGTTGAAATGAAAAAGACTCTAATCGAATAACCATAATGTTACCAGAAGAGTAATTAAACTACTAATGACTGATGGCTCTAAATCTAAAAATTACACCTATAGAGAATTATTGTATTGTTAAGACCAATTTATGGAATTTAAATTAGTTTTGGAAATCTTCTAATTGCTTCATGCATCAACCTAGATGCATGTGGTGGTAAATTTTGGAATGCTTTAACATGTATTGTCAGATATATACTTTGCACTAATGAACCAGAGGTGCGTTTAGCACGTTCGATAAAAGCATTGCACATTCATTTTTCTTGCGTTCCATTTAGGTATTTGGAAGAAGTTCGTGTATAATGATTTTTTTTTTTTGCATGCTCCAAAGTGTATATTATTACTTCATATTTCCTTGATATCATTGTAGAAGACGATGTCCACTTTTAACTGGATTTTGATCGTCTACAATATACCACCATGCAGCTTAAAAGGATTTTTCCTTTTATTTAAAATTTCAAACTTTCTTGTCTTCGTTTACATCTAGACCACTAGATGTGGAAATGCAAGGAGTTGTATGGAATGATAATTTAGAGGATCTCAATCCTTTTGAACCTGTTCGCTTTGGAGACTTTTAATGGTTTATGGAACAAGGATACAATTTGCATTATATTAGTCTCCAAATTGACGCGCTTCTGCTCATGACTTGTATGCTAGTATTTTGCAATAAGAGTTTCTCTGCTATCTCGATGGAGCAGCACTTATAATTCCTTTTCTTTAAAAAAAAGCTAATTCTTTTTCTAATCTTGTGCTATATATATTCTAGGTGTATTATCAGCTGGAGACTTTGAGTCGTGGAGATCCTCCTTACAAGTCTGTTGCTGCTCTAAATTGTGTACTTTTAGGTTGTGCAAATATATGGGACCTTGACCGAGCCTACCAAACTTTTGACGCAATAAGTTCTTCGTTTGGATTGACTCCTGATATTCATTCATATAATTGTCTGATGTGTGCCTTTGGAAAGCTCAAGAAGGTAAATAGATTCTCTCTTTTGCTCCCTAGCTCTCTTTCTTTCTCAGGTGCACATATTTGCCATCTGAACTATGCATTAAGCCATTTTGTTTCTGTGCCATGTACCTTGGCCTGGTGAATGGTGATGCATTTGATAATTTTCATTGTCCTAGGGGAGATTGGGGATACTTCCTATGCATCCACCTAGCAGGTTTGGTGCACGACCATGACCTTATAGCATGTTTATATACACATATGCCATGGAAGGGCAGAGGCTTAATGCATGGTGAAAGAATGTGACACGCAATAGACACAAAATGCTGGCAGACACTACCATTATTGTTAATTTGATGTGGAAAATAATTTTGTACTGAAAATTGAAGTTCCTTTTCTGTTACAGACATTTGAAGCTTCGAGGGTGTTTGAGCACTTGGTAAGTAAGGGTGTCAAACCCAATGCCATGACATATACATTGCTCGTCAATGCTCATCTCATTGACCGAAATGGAAAAGCGGCTCTTTCTGTGATTGACGAGATGGTACTTTCAGATTTCTTTTGTTTGAAAGATTAATTGGGCTGCTTCTCTGTAGGAAAAAAACTAATGCATGGATAATGAACCTGTTGAACAGGTAACTGCTGGATTTGAACCTAGCAAAGAAACACTGAAAAAAGTCAGAAGACGTTGTATACGGGAGATGGATTATGAAAGTAATGACAAAGTAGATTCCCTTGCTCGACAGTTTAAGATTCGAATGGGGACAGAGACTCGCAGGGATATGCTGTTTAATCTTCAGTATGATACTGAATATGCTTCATAGGTAAGACAGAGATCCAAGGAAGGAACTTTCCATTTGGAAGTGAAGCTTATAAGCCTATAAGGACTCAACATTAATGTATACCTTGTCATGCATAATGATGGGTCATAAAGAGTTTTACATTTTATAATTTGTTGATGATCTTGTAGGAGTAGGTTCAAAGAGGCTTGATGTCATCAAAAGAGAATACAAATAGAATTAAATTTTTTTTTTTATACAGAAATAGATTTTAACTTTTATAAATGTCATGATAAGTTAGACTAAATACCAACTGGTGGGACTGAGTAAATCTAATTTTTAGAACATCCATTGTCATATTTCCTTTATTGGTAAGAGTAATTCTTTTGAGTGTTAATTCCTTGAAAGCTTTACCAATTTAATGCAAAAATAAAATAAAACCTGGCATTTATATGTCCATCAAACCTTGCATCGGTGATGTCTTTGTTTTGATGCTTGCAGGTTTTCTGTCTAATTGCTCTTGGAATGTTGGCAGTCGTTTTTTGGGTTTCACCAGTTCACGTACCATCCATCTTTGTTTTCCCTGGGGAGTTCATCCATGATTGTACATTATACAACTTGACTCAATTTTGAGGATTGGCAGGATGGGTCTTTGACTCATCATGTCCTACATCCCTTCTTTTTTCTTCTTGGTTGTTTCTTACTATGTATTTTATGTTCTTCAAGGGAAACTGATGCAGTGAATTGTTACTCTAAAAGATAACTTTTGGATTTAGATGTTGATGAATAAATGTAGGATCTTGCATTCGAAAAAAAGAAAAGAAAATAGGGTCAAATTTAGTTATTGATTAAAAAAAAGATACATTGCAGGGTTAATGACCATTGATTCTGAGTTCTGTCGTTATTCTGTTGATTAAAATGCTATATGATTATTGATTTTGTTACAATCATACCGACTTTGTAGCATGCAGTATATATCTGAGTTTTCTAAGTACCTTGCTGAATTATGAGCTGCTAGGCCTTAGTGCCTTACTAGTAAGTATAATGTAGAGAATTATTAATACTTATCTGATATAGTTTGGGATTCAACAGTAAACCTTTTTTTCTGTCTATTTATTTGTTAAGGTGAGAGGGGATGTTTCTCTCTAGCTCTAAGAGCTACCCTCATTCTCCCAAGTCCTACATGGCATCTAAGACAGTCTTCACCACGGGAGTTGCACATAAAGCGGCAAAGGGGCTCAAATGTGGTATTTACCGTTTCTGTGTAATAGGGTAAAGGTTTGATCTTTCTGTGCTGAGTTGGGTTAAGGTGAGATCTTTACTTGTTTTCTGTATGATCCAAGTATCTTTACTTGCCTCTAGTTCTGTAACTGAGGTTCTCAGCGGTTCTAATTACCTCTGTTAAGTTGAATGGGTGTAACTATCATTTGTGAGGATAGCTCTTGGATCTAGAAAGAAACACCCACATCACTCCTTAAATTATGAGTAAGCCTTGTTTACCGATCTCGAATGCCCAGATGCATTATAGTCTATTGCATTGCTGAAGTATGGAAGTTGGTGATGGCAAGGATGACCTTTCCATGTTTCCTATTATCCATAATTTACTTGTTTTCTGATGAAACAAAGTTTAATTAGACGACCTTAGTGGAGAACCATTTTGTGTTGTGGGAAAGCTTGCTTACTGCAACATGACTTTGACAGGTTCTGATGCACAAACATATTCCTTCAGGCGCTGATGAAGCAATAGCTTGCCGGGTTTTACTTATTTCAAAGCTAAATACACGCTTTATATATATATATTCTAAACGTCTTTTTGTATTTTCTTTTTAGATTTTAAATCGTAATGATTATTATTATGGACACAGGCCAGCGGATGTTTCTATCTTCGCATCTTCTAGAAAGACTTCATTAGCTAGTTGACTCCATTCATTCTAGGGAAATATGCCCGGACCCCTAAACTATGGTGTATGTCCAAATATCTCTTGAACTAAAGTAAATGGCAAACAAACTCCCAATATTGAATTGATCGTTAAAGAAAACGGTTAACTCTCCCAAACTAAAGTTAATTTGATGTTAATTGTAATATTAAGACAGATAAAATGATTAACATTAAAATAATTATTATTTTATGAGTAATTATAAATAGCGAAATATGTTCAGACCTTCCCAAACTATGGTGTATGTGCAAATACTCCTGAACTAATGTAAATGACAAACAGACCTCCAATATTGATAATTTGTCACAAACTTTCCATGATAATTTGTCACAAGTTGGCTAGTCGAGCACCCCTCCAGAAATGCAAGCTTCAGCCCCTACTGTGAGAGCAGCAACAGCAAGTTCGAGAACAAAATCTCCAATTAAAATCTCTCAAAAAAACCCCAGAAAATGACCTCCTCACCCTAAGATTCCTATTGTCAGACCTTTTAAACGAGACTGAACTGAAGATCAAACTGATTTTGAAGACAACATCATCCTTTTGTCTTGATAGTTGGGTAGGATTTGATAGTCAGAAACTGTTATGTATGTGACTGTTTGTTTTTGGACATGGGATTGTTCTTATGTTTTAATTTTCAGGACTGTGACAGTATGGTTCTGGACAGAATTATTGTTGTTGTTATGAATTTGGTCATTTTATGTTTTGTGCAAATAGCCCCCTATAGTTTTTGTTTTATGCGAATACCCCCTCCCCCAATGTATTGACAGTTATTTATGTTTTTAATCAGGTTTAGTAAAGTTGACCGTTTTCTTTAACGGTCAACTCAATATTGGGAGTCTGTTTGTCATTTACGTTAGTTCAGGAGGTATATGCACATACACCATAGTTTTGGGGGGGGGGTCTGGGCATATTTCCCTTATTCTACAGTATGGAGTATCCACACGCACACAATGCTCTGTTTCTTACAGGTGCTTTTTGCCTTTTTCATTAGAGAGAATCCAACATTGTGGAAATGGGATGAAACCTCATCAGACTTATTTTCATATTTTCTTAGAGCTTTTGTGAAGAACCCAACAGTGGGACAGAAGATCATAAAAGGTAGCACGTATAAAATGTTAAATGCATGCCTCAAGAAGTCCTACGAGCTTACCCCTTTTTGATCTTCCATGTTGGCCTTTATTAAAGAATAAATGGCAACCCCCGCAATTGCTATTGCTGTGCCGATTCCAGGCTGCGTTGAGATTTCATTGCCTGCCAAAATTTCGTAGTTAGAAAATAGAAAGCTAAATTGTTGTAAAATTAAAACACATTAGCTGATCCCAGCATGATTTCGGATTAAGGCTTTCATGATGATGATGAAGAATAAATGAAATCGCACCCACGTCCAGAGTAGGCGACATAAAATCTAGCATGAAAATTCAAGATTACAGACAAGAGTATAGATTCTGAAAAGATAGAACAGCAGCTCTAATTTTAACATCACAGGACTCCATGACAAATCAACAAATTTGTTCTGAAAAAAAGAGAAAAAGATATGCATTGTATTGTCAGTCAACATTTTTTATGGCAGTCATTGTCAATGTATTAGTATCATCACTCTTGCCTATTGATGGATTTATATTAGGTAAAGAAAGTCGATCTTGGTGGTTCCACAGACAAAACAGTACAATTAAGCAACCTAGAAATCGGTTTAATTTTTACAATGCAGCACAACACCAACTTTGAACCTCAAGGAAATCGTTCGAGAGAAAAAGTCATTACCAAATCCTACGATGGAGAACCCAATAACAAACACTCGCTTCAAGACATTTCCAACCGCATGTGTGAGTGGCGCAACCCACTCTAAAGTGTTTGTAGCAAGCTGAAATTATAAGCCAAGAAGTTGATGAACAAGAAAAGTCAATATGCTCAATTTAATGTCTAAAACTGTCATGGGATTTAACAATAAGCATGAATCATTAATTGGAGAAATCAAGCTCATAACTTTGAGCTGTTTGAGTTCTGAGCCTTAGTCGCAGAAGAAAGTTAACAGTGCACATGAATTGCTAGGGAAATGGGGTGATAAAAGAGTTGTGATTTTAAGATTTGTTTGGGTTGAACTTGACAAAAGGAGGGTTCCAACAGTGCTCATTAAAGATATTTTAAAATTTGGATGGGCTTACATGGGCTGAGCTTGGTCTAGATAAACTCAATTTGTGCGCCCGAGTACGTTCCAGGCCGTATTAGCCTATTAGGGCTAGGCTCAAAAAGCCCAATCTTGTCCCCTTCAGATCCTACACAAGAAAATCTTGGCATTAATCTGATTTTTACTGAAAGGACTACCAAGGTGGACATGGAGGAAGGCGGTGGTGATGACGGTGGCCGAACGAAGGAAGAGGAACAAGACGGAATGTCAGCACACTCTCCGTGTAAAGCTCCCCCGTCTTCTGCTTCTTCTCTTCCTAAGGTTTGTCTTAGCCTATAAATATTAATATTTGTGTTTTGTAATGCCCTCCAATTATAATTAATTTTCTTCATTTATTTTGATGGACGAGTAGGAGCAATCGCAGGTTGAATTGGAGCTTAGGCTATTAGAAGCTCTCGAAATATATCCTCCCGCCAAGCTAAAAGGCAAGTTCTTCTTCAGTTTCCAGTTCAATTTATGTTTTATATCTATTTTCATTTTCAATCTTTATTTGGTTACCCAGTTTGTCGATTTTTGGTTAAGTTTTAAAGTTCTTTGATTGGAAGAAACCATCATCATCATCATCAACAACAGCATTTGTCCCCAATATGTTTGTAGTCGGAGACATGAATACGTAAGGGAAGCCAGTGGCGCAACTTTACATTTGCGTATCAGTTATCAATGCAAAGATATTTGGACATCTGCAAAAGTATCTTTTAACAAATATTTGAAAATTTAATGGATATTTTACAGCAATGTAGTTGGAATTTGGTGTTAATAAAATTTGATTTCTTTCAAGGAAACAAAAGAGAATATTTCAATAACCTCAAAGTATTTTCATTAAGAGATATTTCACAGGAACATGTTTCACGCTACTGTTAGATGCAAATCACATTCAGAAACATCAATACCTTAGAAAAGTGAACAAGTCCTGAAGTTAAATTATGAGAAATAATGAAATTGGGAAACCAGAAACCAGGATATTTGAAGAGGATCAGGATTGCTGCTCTTCAAAAAACCTCCTATTCTCCTTCTTCCAAGTTAGTGGTTTTCAATGTTATGTGAGCAAAGTAGTTTTAACGTTTATTTTTTCTTCCTTGATTCGAATTTGAAAATTTCGCCCATGCCGTTCTCAAGATCACTAATTTGGGCTACAATGGAAAATTTTGGGTTTTTTTATTTAAAGGAAGGCGATCTGTAAACATTTTCTTTGTACGTATGACTTAAACACTTTAGGGTCCCTTGTGATATGGAATTTTCGTATCGATGGGCGATACTTACTATTTGTCATAATAGTATGTGTCCCAGTCAAGAGCGGAGCCTGGAATTCATATGAAGGGGCCTGATGGTTGGCTTAGCTCACTAGAAAATTGTGTTGTGATGATAGATTTTGTCTTTTCTATTTCCTTCTTCATTGACTAGGTCAGAAGAATTGGTGTTCTATTTTTTTCTCCTGTTCAGCTGTAACCCATCTGGCTTCGAATTTATTCTTACATTAGTATTCATTTTAGCATAAGAATAGGTTCTGCTGGTAACCTAGGTGAAATGGATTTTGATCCACCAGAAACCAGAAAATGAGAATGTCTTTTCTTGGACTTGCTGAGTGATTTTAGCTTTATAATGTACATAGGCCTAGAAATGTACAAAGTTACATGTAAATGTGAACAACTCTCATGCTCCACAGTGAAGACATGGTTGGGAAAGGGAAAGATATATGTAGATATGATAGAGAAGGGAAGCATGCATAGAATTATTGGACGAACTTAATATATTTACATGTGAGAATCAGGATCAACTTGATAATCTGATAATATGATGTTGGATATAGTCGAGTGAACTGGTTTGAGCATTGCATATATAAAAAATAAAAATTTATTATCTTAATTTTTTTTATAAAAAAAACACCAGAGTGGCTATTGGTACTATTAAGATATTTCCATTTTTAGTCTTGATTCACTAGTCCATTAGGAAGTGTAAATGGATAATGATTCACCAAATTTCATAGGCTGCAAAAAATAAATGATTTAAAAAATTGCTTTCATGCAGGCATTCATCGCCACTTTGTCCTCTATGGTCTTATGGAATTTCTTCGGAGAAGGTATGTTTCAGTTGCATCCTTGTTTCCTTCCCATCCCGTCCCAGGTTATTATGCATACTTTTGGTATACCGTCAGAGTATTTCACATACACTATAATTACACTTGTCTATCTCTTTCTTGTAGCTTTGATCGGCAGTTTTCTGCAGATGAGGTTCTGCAGTTGTTGGAGCGATTCTACAACTTGGAATTGCTGGTATTTGAAAAATTAATGAGCCGCGTCTTTATTTCTTTCCTTTTTTAAAACTATTAATTAAAAAATCATGTATCCTTGGGCAACAATGCTATGTAAATTTCAAAGGGGGTGGGGCTTTGGGTTGATCCATCAACTAGTGGATTTTGGAACTTCAACTCTCAGAAATATCATAGATCTGTAGTTTAATTTCAATGGTACTGATTTTTTTTAATTATGCAAGCACCTATGCTTTGCTAGGATCAATGGGAACTAACCGGTTCATAAACTCAGTGTAGCTCTATCAAGATCAAGACATACATAACTAGAAGGAAATAAATATTTGAAATGAGCACAACAAAAAAAACACTGCTCAAATTGCTACTGATGTCAGTCTAGATAAGAAAAAGAAAAAACAATGTCAGTCTGGCTCATGTAAAAAGACCTTCTAAGGAGAGAAAGGGAAGGAACTGGAGGGATGGGTTATCTTGTCGATTTCCTAGGTCAGATGATTATTTTTTTGATAGACGATGAACATAATAAAAGTTGTCAGGTGGGGCTGAATCACTAAGAACGGCCTGCTGTATTTGAGAAAGAATGAACGCGGCCATTGTGCTGTTATTGAAAGTTTGAAACATAGCTTTGGGACAAAGAAAATAACTAATTGGCACTCCTGATATTTTGAGAGGGGTGGGTTAGTTGGTTTTTTTTTCTTCTTTTTCTTTTTCCATTTCAATTTCATGTTTGCACTCTTTTTTTTGGGTTTCTGAGAAGTGAGAACCTTCTAGTTTATTTGTAGATTGTGCTTTGAATTTCAGAAACCCGACGACGAGGACACAGAAATCCTGAACCATGAGGAAGATTTTAGCTTGCCCCAAAGCTTTTTTGTCAAGGAAGAATCATAGGCTACACTCTTATGCTGGTCCTAGATGAGATAATGTTTCCTGATCACATCGTAAAGTATTACAGCAGCTGAGAGCAAGAGAGGGTTAGTGATGCAAAATATTCTTCAGAGAGGTTATTGCAAGATATATATTTTAATAAGCGGCTTTTGATTTTACCTTCTTTTGGTAAGGTAGAAATGTAAATAGTAGATATGAAGTATGAGGAATCAAGGACGATTTATTACATTTCATTTCATGATACTGAATCCTTATCTGCTGTTGTGACATGGCCATGGCGTCAACATGTACTTGTCCTGCAGAAAGATTCTCTCTCCCTCTCTCTTGATCAACCATGGTGCCTGCAATTGTGAATTTGTTTCGGTGATGCAACTGATAAAAGGTGTCTAGATCTTCATTTTTCTAGTCCTTAATGCTGTATTGTGGGGATGCTGTGATAGAAGGGGATCCTTCGAGGTATTTTCTCTAATTTTTCATTCTTGTCCAAAGAATTGAAGGTACTCGGCTCAACTTGATCCATAATGGTATTTGGCAATTACGATGAAGAGCACGAGACTAGAAACCAAACATCACGGAGCACGTCTATTGCTAGTTGGCTATTCAATAATGTTACACAAATTGAAGTGCCAAGTGCAAATTGGACCTGAGACTGAGAATATGAAAAGAAACATGCCAAGATGGAATCGCATAAAGCAGTGATTTTCTCTTGGCATTAGATAAGCCATACATATAAATAAAACACATTCTTATTCCAATCCTGTTTATAAGAAAAAGGAATGCTCGGGGCCATAACCTTGTGATAAGTTCACATAAACAAACGTAAAAGGAAAAGCAAGAAAGAAAAGAGAAGTGAAATTAGTTCCCTTCTCTAGAAAGAAAAAAGGCAAGGAATTAATCAATCTCATCATTTGGAGTTTAGATTAAACAACACCAATGCACAAGGCTATCGCAAAGGGCAAGATCAGGGACAGCCACCTCGAGAACTCTCTATGATGTTTACGGCTTTACGCAGATCTCTTTTGTCAGAAACAATAATAAGACCGTCAGTTCTACAAAGTAGTCTAACATCCAATTGCCATGTGCAAGGTTAAAAACTTTAGTGCTGCATATTACAAAGTACAAAAGTGAGATCTCCAAAAGTGGCAGAGGAAAATCAAATTTTCGTTATGTTGCAGCGAAATAGATCATGAGAGATCTTACCTCCCCTTCGGCAGGTTTGGATTCTTCACCTTTCAAGTTTTCTTCACCTGCATAAATGCAATGTATGTCTGAGATGGAGATTTAGGAGCCAATTTTCTGAATAGAGATAAGCTAAAGATTCACACGAGTACTCGAATTCCTAGACAAAGCTGAAATAGGTATGAGACGCAAGACTATGCATTCATTATCAACAACACAAGCAGGAGTGCAGAATGCTCTGGTCATGTATTCATTTCAACAGTCGACTATCTATACATGATCTGACTTTGAATGCCAGTGTTCTATACCAAATTATCGTTCCGGCAAATTGCGGATATGAATTTAGCATAAACAGTGTCCTTGCAATTAAGAAATTTAATTTCCATCTATTATACCTCCATCTTCAGGCAAATCAGAAGTCCATAGAGTGAGGTTGTCTCTCAACAACTGCATAATCAGGGTGCTGTCTTTGTATGATTCCTCACTCAAAGTATCCAACTCAGCAATTGCCTCATCAAAAGCTTGTTTAGCCAAATGGCATGCCCTGAAAGTTCAAATCATAGAAAGGTCATGGAAACATTTATTGTGAATGCTTCAATAGCTTAAACAATTCAATTGCCTGAAGCCATATGTATACCTCTCAGGAGAATTCATGATCTCATAGTAGAAGACTGAGAAGTTAAGGGCGAGGCCAAGACGAATTGGGTGAGTTGAAGGGAGTTCCGTATTTGCAGTGCTGGAAGCAGCCTAAAGAAAATAAAATAGGACAGCTTAATACAATAAAAGAGTAGAGGACGCAAAATATGTTTGCAGTAATTTCACTAAGTATTCATTTCAGAGGTCAGCTTCACTTGCCTCATAACCCTTCAAAGACTGCTGAGAAGCTTCCTTCCTTTCCTGATCAGCCTTGAATTCAGCAAGATATCGATAATAATCACCTTTCCTGAAAGAATGAATATCGTTGATCATTTGTTTGGCAGAGCGTATACGCTGAGCTTATAAGCTCAACTTCTCTCTGCACTTCAACTTATACTCCGTTAGACATACTCTCTACCAAACAAACGCTGATGTGCATATCAACTAGTAAAGAAGTTAATAGAACTTAGGCTATTTTCTTAATCATGTTCAAAAAATAACTTAATTAATGCATGGATATGTTAGGCAAAAATATGAATCACTAACAATTCTGAAATCATTGCTTGAACCAACCAACCAGATGAGTTATGATAATAAATTAGAAAGAAGATTCCAGCCCTTTAATGTGCACCACTTGTGTGAAAGGCAGAAAAAGTGAGTTATCATCATATCCAAACACGAGCATTTTCTTTGTACCTTTTTTCTTATAAAAATGTCAGAAAAGACCAAAAGAGACTAGTTTCAGCAGGAAAGAAAGAATTGAGGATGGAACCATTCAAAAGCATGGATAGACTGCTAGAGGAGCGACATCTTCTGAGTCAGAATAAACGCCTCAAGCTAAGATGACTCACATTTTGTAGTAGAACACTGTAGCTTCTCCAGACGTAGAAGAAGGGATCAGGTGCTTGTCTATGATGGTCAGGATGTCACCACAAATCTTGGAGAGTTCCTCCTCAACCTTCTGACGGTAACCCTTTATCTGTTTAACGTTGTGCTCATTTCCCTTGGACTCTTCCTTCTGCTCAATTGAAGACATAATGCGCCAAGAAGCTCTCCTGGCGCCAATCACATTTTTGTAGCCGACAGATAGAAGGTTCCTCTCCTCCACAGTCAGCTCACAATCAAGTTTGGCAACACTTTTCATACTCTCAACCATCTCTGTGCCATCAAACAGATATATGAAGTTTTTAAGAAAATACTGTCATATTGTATAGTTGGTAGCCGGAAACCACTACCAATTTATGATATATTCCTCTTTACCTAGAGATTGAATCTGTGCAACTAGGGAAAAAAATCTATGGTAACAGATCAAGGCAAATATGCTCACACCACTAGCAGAGGACATCTAATTTTACCATCCAACAAATTAAAATATAATAAATAGCAAGCACATTTACTATAGATTACCGTCACCAGAAGGCTAAAAACATATTATTGTATAAATTATAAAATTATAAACTCCCATGCATAAGGCTACAACAATGTGGAGAGACTGTTTTTAAATATTGAACTTGTGTCTTTTAGGTTGCATTCTTGCAACTCTAAACCTATTATTGGTATTTATCAAAAAAACAATATATGTGGGGTCCTATTTTTTGCTCTTCAAGGGGTAGATTAATTCATTCCACTTGCTATATCAGAGAAGAATAGAAGAGCTTTGGAAGGAAACAAAACCTAACTTGAAATTTGATCTTTGAAAATTGAAAGTTTTTAGTGTTCTCTCTCTCTAAGCTATGAATTTATCCTAGAGTTGTATCCGTTGCAATCATCTTGTGCCCTTGACTATATTTTAATATTACAATCTTTTCCATTTGAAAACGAAATATGGACAGACATCGTTAGGCCCTCTAAAGTCTAAACCATGTAAAAAAATTATTTCCATATTAATTACATTTCAGCTGCTCAACTGAAAACCATATTTTTCAGTCA
Organism: Euonymus europaeus; assembly: GCA_963580455.1. NCBI lineage: Eukaryota > Viridiplantae > Streptophyta > Magnoliopsida > Celastrales > Celastraceae > Euonymus > Euonymus europaeus. The sequence continues at coordinate 19,425,049 of OY756970.1, read as the reverse complement.
ATAAATCACTTCCGTTCTTTGGTCACCGGACCATTGTGTGAGTAGCGCATATTAAAAACAAATCAATTTCTCATATAAAAGTGTACATATCAGATTAAAAATATAGTTCATATTAACAACAAATCAGACAACTGAATTTCATTCACGAGCATATAACTGAACGTTTTTTTCTCTCACAACGAGCTTTCGTACATGATTAATTTTGTAACAATCAAATCACGATCCAGTCAAAATAACTATATACCTAAAGGTAACAAAACAATGAGAGTTACCCTGTCCCGAAAACCATAAATACATAATGCATAGTGTCGCAGTTAATATCGACAAATCAATCAAATTAATTCACAAACGTCCCGAACCAAAATCTGAGTCCCCAATCGATCATTCACTGGGCACATTTTCATATAAGCATTCAAATATGCCAATGTTAGTAACAAAATGATAAATCACATCGCAAGAGAAACAGATCCAGAATATTTTCAAAATAAAAATAAAAAAACTCAGAGACAGATCCGTGAGAAATTACCTTCGTAACGTTCGGCCTGCTCAGAGAGCTTGGCCGTGTAAACATGAGTCTCTCTCTCCTTCTCGATCGACATTGCAGAGAGAGATTACCAATACAACGCAGACGTACACACACTCTAATAAGAAGAAGAAGAAGAAAGTCGGGAGGGAGAAACGGTAAAAATGAATTTGGGGGTGGAACTGCGAGGAAAGGGGAGTTAAATAGGGAGGGAAGAGGGTGTTAAGGGTCGAGCACCTTGTGGGGAAGAAAGACCGGATCTGCACCCTCCGATTTGTTTTAGGGGTATCATTTTTAAAAACGGAGCGCGCAAATCGTGATCTTTTCACCATTCAGCGAGGGCTCTATATTTCTATGGCTGTGCCTGCGTGCAGATAAATCTACCCCTTGGATTTGTTCGGTCGCCTCTGTTGGAGGGACTTTTTCGGTATTTACTATCCTTAAATTATGTGTCCATATTCACTTTGGAAGAGAGAATAAAAACTTCGTAATTGTATAATATAAAATTATATTTTAATCACGTTAATTAAATATTTTCATATTTAAAAAAAAACTGAAAATAATAGCCCTTGGAGCTCCTCGTCTCTCCCGCAAAGTATTTTACTTTATCTTTGAATTTTAAAGTTCAATCGATCATTATAATGAGGGGATAAATACCAAGAAAGCTCATGTACTCTGCAAAAGGGACCAATTAAGCCCTTCTACTATTTTTTGGATCACATAAGCCCTCACACTATGATTAATAATTACCTGGAACCCCTCAGTTATGTTTCTGTCAAAATCATCCTACGTGGACCGTTAAATGCTTACATGGCTTATTCATTAAAAAAAATTAGACAATTCACAAACCCTATTTCTTTCGTATGGAGGATTGAATACTGTCACCCACAGGCAAGGAGCCGCGCCCTTTGAAGAAAGAGAATGAACTCAACTCCCCAAGTCAATCCTCCACCTCCTCTCCTGTGCTTTATGCCCTAGCTTAGCTTCGATTTATACTATACCTTTCCCTTCTCCAGATCTCAACTTTGCTTGATTAAGGCTCTGTCTTCAAATGCCACCAAATCAAAATCATACTCCTCGAACCCCTCTTTTTTTTTTTGGATGGTTCTGCCCTAGGTTAGCTTCGGCTTTGCTTGATTAGGGTTTGCGTTACCCCAGATCGAAGCGATGGTGAGCAGGAAGGCTAGAGCAATTCGATTAGAGGACACTCACACAGAGGTATGTTCATGCTTTTTTGGCATAGTAATTTTGTTATTGATATGACATTGAGTGACTACTTGATTTTTCTTGCAGAACTCTATATCTGATTCAGACAGTGAGAGTGCTAACAACATTGATGATAATGGAGAAGAGGAAAAATTACAACTTGAAAATAACTCTGCAAAGGATGTCTGAATTGAGGGCTTATTAGATGCAGTTTTGAAGATGGCAGAGACTTAAATGAGCCATTGCACAAAGTTTGAGGGCTTATTTGGTCTGAAAATTGTCAAGTCTTCAAAAAAATGTCATTTGTCAAAATTTCCTTGGACAATGCCACGTATTTACTTAAAAATATATATATGAAATTGCCATGTAAGCATTTAACGGTCCACGTAGGACGATTTTGACGAAAACATAATTGAGTGGCTCGAGGTGATTATTAATCGTAGTGTGAGGGCTTATGTGATCTAAAAAATAGTACAGGGGCTTAATTGGTCCCTTTTGCAAAGTACAGGGATTTCCTTAATACTTATCCCTTATAATGAGCCACACCATAATTCAACAAGAAAATGAGCTCGAATTCAATGTTTGAAATTACATACGATCTAATTGGTTAACTCTCCCTCTTTTTATATATGCTGAGAGAGAAGATAAACCCAAAAATATGGTCTCAATATTTTCATTAAAGAGCCAGCTCCTATAGAATTACTAAATAGGTCTGCGGTGGGAGATTGATTGTATACAAATTCTTATTTTAGTTGTCCGGGATTGATAAAAAAAAGTGGAATCCACCTGATTTTAAGGAGTTTGATGGAAGCTTAAGCCACATAGAATCTACCCCACGTTTGGTTGAAGGAAAGAATTAGTTTAAAATGAGCTGAGCATGGGCTTATTGAAAGATGGAGAATAGAGAGGGGTGAATGAGTTTAAAGATAAAATTTTGTATGTTTGATTAATGTGATAATAAGCATGAGTTTTGGTTTGAATTGATTGTAATAAAGATAAAAATACTATATTACTCTTTTTTTAATAAATTGATAATTTTAATTGAAAGATAAAATTGTCACTTTTAAAAAAAATTATTCTCCACAAGGGGAGAATAGGGAGCTCATGGCCCAGGTTGGGCTAGTTCTATTCCTTTGTACACATGTTGAGGCTGAAAATTCTTTCAGAGGCAAGTAATATCTGGAGGAGAAGATGATTTGAACCATAAACAACATGGCATCTCTCCCATTCAGTCTTTGCTTACTGTTCGACGCTCACAGTGTCTCTCATCTTTTGTTTTATCAACAAAGATCAGAGAAGATTCATTTAGATTAAAAGATAGGGCAGGGTTATCTTCAAAACCATATGTTGTGGAGCCAAAGATAACAAGGATACTAAGCTCAGAACATTTGACAGATAATTGCTAGTATTACACCATTTACTCAACGGCAGTGATCCTCCAGTACAGAGTTCAATAAGCGAAAAAAGAAGGGAAGATATGCAACCACAAAAAATTGGATGAATGAATTACTACAATCGCCTCGACCAAAAAACGAGAGATTTCAATTACCTACAAGTCAAATCTACAGCTTCCACCTGCCCTTCATTTCAAGACAATCAATCTGTGAGCAAATTCACACAATGCTGCCAAACTGTTCATGCCTCTGCAGAAAACAAGTAGGATGTTGTCAAGTCTCGGATGAAACTACTTTTATATCGTTATCATCATTATCACTATGTTGCTACTTGCTCGCTATTAGTGGCCATTTCCCAGAAGGGCCAAAACAGAAACCTTAACAGCCAATCTGACAATTAATCTGCAGCTTTTGCAATTAGTTTTTCTCAGCTGAGAAAGTTATCAGAGGGAGCAAAATAAAAAGCTTTAGCGTTAAAACTCTTTGAATCTCCATTCCATGCGTAACCACCACCGACTCACTACCAGATGTAAACCACAAAAGCCCATGTCCACTGGAAAATACGACTCTGTCAAAAACTTCACTTGTAAATTAATAGTTGACAGTTTGGTGTAAATATCCAGTGAGAAGCTTTAATTTGTCGGGAAAAGAGAGAAAAGGAAAAAAGCAAAGCCCACAAAAGCAGCTATAGAAATAGCATCATTTATGATCTGTTTGGTGCCCTTACTACGAGTCTACGACATCTGATAATGTACCAGAAACCCAGAGCAGTCCAAACTTCAACTTTCAACTAGGCTGGGACTGGCTGGTTAACTAACCAATAATCAATAAAGAGTATCTAATTATCTTAGTGTAACTATAATGTATAAATCTGTGCAAGTACTATGAATATGACATCGCTAAAAATTAAAATTCCAAATTTCGTATCTACAATTTTCAGGTTAATAGAGGGGTTAGAGGAATTACCTGAGAGAGGTATTGCATACATCCATCACTGGGACTCTTGACACTGCATCAGTTATTTCTTGACAAATGGTTTCTGGCATACAAGTAACCTCTGGTCACTTCCATTCTGCGGGTCAATCACCCTTGCTTCCCAGTGTATTTGGGTTGCCAACATGCGTGCCATCTCTATAGCTTCCAAATTATCAGAAAGAACAACCCATCCCTAGCAACCAAATGCAAAAACATTGAGCAAAATAAAGGATAGTAAGACTAGATCTAAGACAGTGAAATTTTTGAAACCACAATAGCTTAAAAAATGAAAAGACAAGTTGCGTTCTAGAACTCCCTTATTGAGGACTTAATGTGGCAAATACTTAATGACCATGTGAAGGACGTGGAATTGATGAAATTCAACTCAAGGGGTTTTCAACTCCCAACTTACAAAAAGAAAGATTTTTTTGCAGAGAATACAAAGGATAAGAAGAAAGTTAAATTTTTGGGTGGTGTACTTCAATACTTGCAGAAAAATATCTCATACTATCTTCAAGAAAAAATCAGGAGCTTTACTTTTTTTGCATGTCATGGCTGCACAGATCATGTATTACTGACTAAGGTAACATGCATATTTTGGCTTTAAAGTCAGATTTCCCTGCAAAAGGTTATAACCTTCAAGACATTATACATTCTGATGGAGCAACATTTCTGTGTATCTCCATTGCCCTGCCAATATTTCTCACAGAAGACCATTCAAGTGCATATAAAATACACTTCAAATTTGAAAATGACTGCTAACTCCGCAAGAGACATTTTTGATGATTCAAGAATTCTCCACTCCCAAAGGAGTTTGTTCAAATCCTGAAATAACTAATTTGCAGAGGAATTTTGGAAAAAGAGTCAAATGCCAAACTTCTACACAGAGCTTTTTTAAAATAACAAAAAATTGACACAAAGCAACTACAGTTTTTTTAACGAATTTATTCAGGAAACTTTGTAAGCTCTATAAATTTGAGATCAGATAAATCGCTCTCATCAGATCTGAACTTCCATGCTATTCTGATAATGAACCTGACTTCCACATTTTGCTGCATATTTAATCTCTAATCTAATTCTTGATTACTGTATCTAATTTTTATCAGATCTAAACATGGCAAGAAGTCTAGAACCAGTTCAATTGTCTTGCATCAGGTATGGTTTAAATAAAGAATATAAGCACAAATGAGGAGAAAGAACGAAAGATAGCAAAAATATGATAGAATTACCTCAGGTCGTAGGATTCGATCCATCTCCAGAATTAAGTCCATCATACTGCAACTTTCGGAACTGAGATGTGAAAAGAGCCCATTGGCATGGAGCATGTCATATGTTCGAGGGTTCGTTGGGAATGGTTCGCACCTGCAAACCAAAAGATAATTTCATCCATAAAATTATATCCTGAAGTTGAGAAGGATAAACTTTTTCTCTAACCATAGTAATGTGGAAAATACTCGGCATAGAAGAACAGAGAAATGAGAACAAGGAACCCAAAAAGGAAAAAAAAATAACTTGTTGATCACCCAGGTCTCAAATTGTGTTAAATGTGTCAAAATCCAATGCACGTTGTACTTAATCTTAAGCTCCTACAACAACTTACAGTTCATAAACAAATATTAGACTCTAGAGAAGTCAACAAACCATGTTTTATAAATAATGACATAATATAATCCCCATATTATCAAGACATGCATCAAAAGAGAAATAAAAAGGAGTGTCGTCTAATAAATCTTTCAGGGAATATTGATTTTCAAATGCTTCTAAAGGGACAACACTTATTACAAATAATAAATATAAATAATAAAATCACCAACAAATAATCAATGGAAGTATGGAAGATAATTAACAATAAATGATCAAATTTGATTTGACTAGAATAAACTACACAGAAGAAAGATTTGTGATTGTTAAAAATTTATGAGATGGTAACCAAAAAAATATGACAGAATTGGGAAAAAAGAGGGTAAAGACTCCTCTGCCACTCTGCCAAAGAAAGAAAATAAAATAAAATGAGGATAACTCCCTCTATCACTTTCGTGAAGAGGCAATCTTATATCTCTGTTAAAATGTATACACATTTTTGTTTTAACAAAGTGGATATTTCTTACCAATCATGTAAAATACCAGCAAATCCTTGATCAAATATGAGAGGAAGAGTATTACGAGCCTTAACAGGCACAACGTTCATAACCCACACTGGTTTCTTTTCTTCCAGAAATGCAGCATTCAAACCCCCATAATGAGCATTCATGTCCATCACATTACGTATCATGTTAAATGGAGGCAATGGATCTTCATCGCCCGGCCTCTTAGGATGGTCGGAAAAAATTAATGGCGTAAGCAAAGACCAATAGTTCTTTAAAGCCAATCTCCAGAACTGTAAGTTTTCATTGAAATCATCAGCCTGAACTCCTGCAAGGATAAACTGGATCAATAAACAAGCATAGGAATATAATGTGTTCAATAAATGCAATAACCAAGATACACGACGTTCAGTGAGACATCAGAGTTGAAGATCTAAAAAGGAAAAAAAATAAAAAGCACAATAACAAAACTAAAACAATATACAGTTAGGAAGCAGAATGAAAAGATAAAAAAAAATTGTTGGAACAATACTTTCCATAAAATTCAAGTTCAACTGTGCTCAACTGGGAACTAGAAGACCTGTTTTGAATGGGAATCCAGCGTTTGCTGGTGGTTCCGCTTATACATGAGACAAGGGGTTGATAATATGATTGATCATCATGCCCTTCTTTGCACAGTGGAGCTGCATTCTGCTTGCTACAGTCAAAAAGAGAGAGAAAAGATTAGAATGTTTGCCCAAAAAGTTAAAGAAGTAGATAAATTAGAAGATCTATGTATTCAAACAAGACAAGTCACAAGGTTAGACCATACGAACTTGAGGTAAATGTTCAATGTACTTTTAACATTAAATTGGTACAACTAAATCCTACCAGATATAATCCTCTCTTTTAATTCTTAATGTCATTCACAAATCTTCTTAGTTTGGCATTGTTTTGTTAACTACAAAAATTATTTAAAGTACAATGTGGTATCTTGTATATAAAGGCGAATATGTAATAGAGTTGCAGTGGTGCAATATGAAGATCATAGGTTCATTTCATGGAAACAGTCTCTCCACATATTATATGGGAGTAAAGTTTGAATACATCCTACATGTCCCCGACCCAGCCCACTGTGGGAGTCTTGTGCACAGACTTTTTTACTTTTTACCTGTGGTTTCTTGTATATGCTGACATAGTGAAAATTTGGCAAGTTACTGACACCATGGCACAAAAACCTTCCCTGGCAAAACCCAAAAATAACCTAGAAACAAAACTGTGAAACATGGTCATGGGTAGTCCGCATGTCCAAGCTTCAAGCAAGTGCAGTCCACACTGGACTGGAATTGAACCATGATTCAGCAAGCGTACTTGAAACAACAGGCTAAAGGCTCTATCTACTTCACAATGTTATGTTAAATGATGAATGGAAGACATAATAATGAAATGATACTGAATAGACATAAACCCCAATAGCATCATGATTTATAAACCTTCTTTTGAACAACATCTCCAAAATGCTATCGAAGCAAATTAGAGAAAGTGGTAATGCAAGCAATAATGGCACTGAACAGTAGGTCAAGCTCAAGCACATGTCCAAGAAACGCTGCAGTAGTCTTGACTGAAGGAAAAGTTACTGAAAGGGCTCACTTTCACCGTTTCACGTTATGAATTCTATTTATTGGTCCTACTGTCCTACAAACTCACAGTTCTAAGATTTCTTTCATTGATTAACGAACTGTATATCTTGTTGATTGATTCTTTTGAAGAGTTTTAAATTAGAGAACTTAAATGGCCTAATTATGACCAAGTTACCATGCCTAATGCTGCGCAAGAATTATGATTTTCAGGTCATACTTTATAATATTTTTCTTTTATAGCATAAAGTAATGAAAAGTCCGCATTTATTGCAAACATTATGCCGGGCTAAAGATAGGATAATATTGCGCGTTTTGGTTAAGGATTTAAACGGCACAATTTTGAAGTTCAGGGGGATAAATTGAACATGCTCCTAAAAGTTCCAGGATCATTTGTGTCATTAGCCTTCTAAATTAAACAATTACTAAAGAGGTCCTCTTGTTATTAGTATCTTCACCTCAATTAACAAAGATTCGCACTTTATTGAAGTAAAAAATAAATTTACAAACAAACTAACAAAGTGAAATTTAAGGTTACTGAGGGTAGAGTGCATTGTATTCAAACTGTCCTCACCCTGATGCGCAATCAGCATGTTCTGTTTTCTGCCAAATGGAAGTCTCATCTCCTTGAGCTAGAGGCTCCCAACAGATATTTTCAGTGAATTCTTTTAATGATATTAACAGGCTTCCCTTCTTCATATCCAGTGAGCTCCCATGTCGTCTTGCAGGTGAAGTTAAAACAAAGTAACCTCCGGGCTTGAGTAGCCGATCCACTTCTATTAGGAACATCCCATCTGTATCATGATCTCACAGTTAGAAAACATCAATGTGACTTTGAAAAAGTTCAGAATCATTATGTTTAACCACAAACACAGTTCAACCTATAACTAACTTTTAGAACACGTTATCCATCCAGTAGTTATATGACAAATTTCTCCCAGTCACTTTGTGAATTTTTTTACAGAATATCTACTTTTTAAATCAAGCAATATTTTGGAAAAAAGAAAGCTACCCTTCACTTTTAAGGGGGGGGGGGGGGGGGGGGGGGGGGGGAATCTTTGTCCATCAAATAGTTTCTGACACAAGGAGTAAATAGTTAAGGAAAATATTTCTAAAGAAAAAATTAACTTGAGGGTGGAGGTTCAATAGAAACAATTTGTTGCTGCTAAATGCTAATTGTAAGCAACAAAAGCATAGTAAAAAGAATCATTCAAGCCACATCCAACTTCTTTTTAACTAACTTGATAGCTCCCAAATGAAATTCAGTAAAAGTTGCAAATACCAATATTCCACAGTCCACAAAAGCATAAAGTACCCTTTTTATCCCAAGTAATCCCGCACTGAGCACAATGAACCATGTCAAATGACAATGGAGGGAATGGAAGTTGTCGTGAGATGAAATTGCCAATCACTGCTGGAAGACCTCTCTCAAGAGCCAATTGTACTTGACTTCCAGTTGCCTCGTATGCCGCAATACAAACAGCCATTAGATTCAATGATACTAGATGAGCTCCAAAGCTACCAAATCCACAATTAATGTCTAGTACATTATGCACCTGGAATTAACATTAAAAATTTAATGGTACGGTATAAGTAGTTCTCTCTGATTTTGGTAATACAGGGAAGAAGAATATATCAGAACGTGAAATCTTAGCCACATATGTGGTAAGCTTTAGATCTAAACTACAAGAACCAAGTATTCTATTAAGAGTTTCTTTCCTTTGTAAACCAAGGTTTCAAAAAAAAAAAAACAGTAACTACAAATGCAAAAGAAACTTACACCAGCCCGTGAAAATTCAGATTCGTTTCCTGGGGTTATCAGGTCTGCAATGTGGCTATAATAACTCTCTACAGATTGAAAAGCAATTTGATTCTCTTCCAGCAACATCAACCTGAACAACTTGCAAGAAGATAAACTGATTGACCAAGATTTTCACTAGTCAAACTGAAGTTTGATCAAAATAAAACAGCAAGAGAGATACCTTTTGGTCATGCTTCCAGATGAAAGAAACTGGTCTTTAGTTATTTTCACATTGCCACTTAATATTACATCCCTACCATATGGCCACCGTAGCGGTATTTTATAGTCCTTTGGAGGGCGAATTAGACACTGCTCTTCCTGCCTTTCCACTTCACAGTGCCGATCAAACTCCTCTCCATCTTTAAACCCGGCCAACAAATTTGCCGTAACATTGTAACAAGGGACATAATTTTCTTTTTCTTTGCCACAAAAGCCCAGTTTCTCTAGGCGACCAGCTCCAAATGATAGAGTTTTTAGCTCCAAGTACTCAACCGCAACTTGCTCCTTTTCCCTTCTGTAATTTGTAAAGCGGTTAGGTATGGGAATGGAAGTTAGAGAATCAAAGGAGGTCGATCCTAAGATTGCAATTAGGGCAAGAACGCAGACCAAACACAGAAGAAACCAGCTGAGCAGCGGTCTGGGGCCGACAACTGGACATAATTTGTTGAACCAGGAGCTTCTCATGTCCTTTGTGCAACCCCTTTAAATATTGGGCTTCAAAAACCACTAAACAACCAATTCATTAAAACTCAATCTCCAAAAACGTTCAAAACCATAGCCCATAATAACATATAGGCATCTATATCAATGATTCACAGTAAATATGGCCAAGTCGCACCAGCATTCGGAGACACCCTTTTCCTCTTCCCAAGTAACATGAGCAGATTTTTCACAGGAGAGCTCACATAATAGAATTCATTGTGTTACATATTCATCATAAGCGCGCGACTCATATTACAGAACTGAGATCATGGAAACTCCGATTCCGATTTTCAAAATTAGGATAAAGATCCTCACAAATCACAAATGAACAATTTAGGACAACACAGGATAACTGCAATTCGAGTCACGCTAAATACGGAATCAGACTGTATCTTCTCGAAGCGGTAAACTGCAAACCAAGGGCAATTCCAATTCTGGAAAGTATCAAGGAATAGTAACCAATCAGATCAACCTGCAATGGAAAGTAAAAGATTCACCAAATAAGCAGCGCCTAAGTCGATTTAAACTAAAAATAAAATCCGACAGATTTTGCTTAAATACAGATCCAATTTCTCTTCTTCCTTTCCTTCTCAATCACAAATACCGAAAAGGAAAACTTCGCATTTAATAAACGATAATTAAAGAAAGTTCAGATCTCGAAAAGGAAACAAAACCAGATGACGAAAAAAAACAAACAACAGCAATAGACAAGCAAAAGCAGTTGGAGTTTTAAATGCGTACCGGCCACGGTTCGTTGATAGGTGAGATTCCGAAAAGGAAATACAGAGAACGAGATCAGAAATCTATATAGCTTTCTGATGTGTGTGTTTTATCTAAATATATAATTTAACATTATCAGATTTAAAAATGGCAGAAACAATATATATTTATTTATATTTTAAGCGGGAATGATTTCAATATATATACCTTTTTTTGGGGGACAACGAGTCTACAGCTACAAGAGGAATAATTGCGTTAAATTTGCTTTTCAATAAGCAGCTGCTACTATTTAATGCTGGAATGACTGGTGGTATCAATTCAAGGAATGACTGGTGCCAATGTTTTAATCGGTGGCTGTGATTTGTGTTCAGTGTTGATTTAAATAATGGTTAGCAACTTCAATGATTGCAGGATTAATACCACTTTCGTAGCCTGAACTCTTTTGAAATATATATATTATGCATACACTAGGGATGAACAAGAGCCCCCGCATTATATTTGTCAATGTATTTTATTATCATAAATTAAAAATCAAGATAAAAAAATACATTTATTTATTATGGCATATTTAATGATGTAAACCTGCACGGTCTAAAAATTAATGCAAGAGGACACTCGTACTCTCTTAGATCCATATATACTATTCTATCCATATTTGTGCTTGACATTTATGTCCAAAATAGGTAAGAGATAATGTCAATATGAAGCCCAACTTACGAGTGACACTAAACAAACCCAAGCCCATTTTAAACCCAATTCTATGCACCTATAGGTAATCAAATCATGTCCCACCGGACCACCACGTGACGCTCCTTGAAGCTTATACTTCCTTCTCTCTCCATCAGTTGTTGTGAAAAATTACGATTCAAACCCCAAAACCCTAGCTTCTCGTGATATTGTAACTCTGAAAAAGTTTTCCCTCGTCCATTTTATTATATATTCTTATTACTTCTCTTTCTTTAGTTCTATGTGATTGATTCTCCATTTTGGTTTGTATGGATCTCTAAAAAGCGTTCAAGGAGGTGACTTTTTGTTATAGTAGTCATGTTTTTTTTGTTTTCGTAATTAGGTTCGATTGAGTTCTTTATTTATTTGTTTCGGTGGTTTGATGATCAGTGGAATTTTATCAGAGCTAATTTTGAGATGTTTCTACAAGGAGAATTCTTGTATGTTGTGGAGAATAGTGATTCAGGGGTGAGCATGGAATTTTCGTCGATTTAGGAATCAACGGTGGTGATGGGAGATGATCAGGGTCAGCTCAAGCTCGGCCACCATGTGCTGTCCCACAACGGTCCTAATAACAGCGACAACGGAGGCGGGAATGGCAGCGACAACGGAGAGAATGTCCCGCACTTTTTGCATACTCGCCATGATCAGCAACCATCATCCAACATACCGCCGTAAATGGCTAAGGGCGGCCACCTCTATCGACGTAGTGTTTGGTTGAGCATTTCACCCAGCATATAATTTAACATAGAGTATAAAAAGTTACCTAATCAAACATTTAACAGTAATTTTATCATTTAATTCACCATTTTAAAATGCTACATCAAAAAATATTTTCAACAATATTTAATTTCTATTAAACATGAAAAATTTAAACGATTCGTTAAATTTTAATCAAATGACCAAAATATCCTTTATCTTAATAATATATTATTTATTTTTATTTAGAAATATATTCATTTATATTTAATAATAATTTTTTTTAATAATATATTAACATTTTATAAATATATTTAATTATTTATTTTTAATAATATATTTATTTTTAAATAATATATTCGATTATATTTAATAATAAATTTTTATTTATTTTCATTTAATAATATATTAAATTTTCCCTCTAGCTCAACGGTGACACGGACTTCCTTCTAGCTAATCGTAACGGTGCTCTGACTACCGTCGTCCTTCACTGTCTCTCACCGTTGTGATTCCAATTTGACCTATTGCAATGGCATTGAGACCGGTAACTCAACTTCTGTTTGGTTTATATTCGGTTAGACATTCTCAAATACATTATTATTTACACCAATTTATATTATGTCATACATACTTTCAACCCAACCCAACGGACAGCGTCGCTTACATCAGATCCCGAACTGTTCGGGCTATAACAAACACTACCAGAAGCAGAGGCAGTTTTAGCCGATTTCTTCTCAGGTTCTTGTTTCTCTTCGTTGTTCTAGTCGAGCAATTGCGGCCCACTTACGTCTTTCGTTGGCGAATTTGATCGAATAACTTATGGAGGACTCGACGACATTGGCGAAGGCCAGATTAGAGCTTGAAGAACTTTACCTGGGAGTCCCCGGGATTCAGCCGTTTCCCCACTGCGCAGTTCTTTGGAGCATCCGTCCTTTCTGAAACCTAGGTTGTGTGTCTCACTCTTACAGTTACAGAGAACCTCGGCTTGGTTTGGTATTGGGTTCTTTTCTCCTTGGGCCTGTTTCTTTGGGTCTCTCCAGTTGGACTTATTTGTTATCATTCTTTTGGGCTTGTAATTCCTTATTTCGGCCCTGGAGTTGTTTAATATTGTTTATTTTTTATGTCATATCCCATGAGAGTGGCCCTTTTGAATTTTCAGATTGTATTTCTTCTCAGGCTTGAGTAGCTGGTACCTGCTCTAAAAAAAAATTACAGCAGGTTTTGTTGTAATGGCTCTTAAGCATTATAATTTTTTTAAAAAAATTATAAATATATTTTGATCGAATTTACGGGTCTATTTTTTGTCCCAAACAAAAATAAAATTGAATAAAAAAGACATAAAAATTCTAGACAGTTCTAGAAACTCTATCAAAAATTATTTTTAATTTTTAAAAAATAAAAAAATTGTGGTGCCTAAGTGCGGCTTATAGCCGTGTTGTATCTAAGCATCCAGCCTTTTGAATGAATGAAAGTATAATCTCTTTCCCAACCTCTCTACAAATCTTCTTAATATTCAAAAATTATTACCTTAAATACAAAAAGATTCAAAAAATTAAAATCAGATTATGCTCCACTTGTTTAGGAAGAAAATCATCATCTCATGAAAAATGCATCTCAAGAAAAAATGTATCATGGAAAAATGATTAGTTTGTAGTATTCGGACAAAAAAATTGTTAATAATTTATATTCTTTGTTCGGTGAAAACCATAAATTTGAGATCAAACATTAATACTTTTTTCTTGTCATGCTATAATATTTATATCATATATATATATATATATATATATATATATATATTTATCAATGTGTTAATACATAGTAACAATAACAATAATAATTTTGACACATCATCAAGCATTGAGCCATTGACGACAGTTTAGAACTGTTCATACATATCTAATTGCACATTATATTGAAAATTGGTATTCAAATTTATCTATTTGAACTAAAAGATAGTAAACAAATTAAGGAGACCAAAAGAACTATTCCAATAACAATAAATCAAACACCCAAAATTACAAAAATGTTTTCCTCGAGCAATATCTTCTTCCAAACAAACGGAGCATAATTATTTACTTGCTCAGTTACTCTCCTCAATTAACACGAAATGTAGTTATGGAAATCCATAAAGTTATGCTAATAAAGTTTTTTGTGTTGTTTAGGTTGTTAGGAGATAATTGCAGACGAACAAAATTTATGTAAGAGAAAAATGAAAACAAGAAGATTTATGAGATCCTGCAAATGGTGCCTACGTACTTGGAGATGCAGAGAATTTCACTATTTTCAGAGAAAAGAATTTCAATCTCCAGCTAGAGTTTACAATACTTATGAACACCCTAAACGCCACATGCTAAGTAAGCCGAAAAAATATAGTAATAAAGCTTCCAAAAAATCCACTCACAGGATCCGCAACATCTTCTCGAGTTGGGTCATGAAATCGAACCTCCAAACAAAACAGACTTCATACTAAAACACAACATAGGTAACACAAACATGGCAGGACAGATTGAGTTAAATACAAAATAATAATATTAATAATGATCCTTTTTTAGTCAAAGGAAATGCATTTACATTTGTGTAAGTTCTATTGGGACGTGACCAAACGACTCGTCTATCGGCCCGTGCCCTCGAAATGTCGATAGAATGTTAGTTGCAGGTTATACTATCCAACAATAAGGGGCAATGAATTTTCAGAAGTGACACAAATTCTATAAGCAACGCTATAAACATGTATCAAACTTATGATCTCCCTACTTTTGAAAAGCGTCAATCCACCCTAATTTACCGTGGAGCCATATGGCTGGGGCTACATTTGCACAAGTTCAAATGTGGAAAAGTGAAAAGTAATAAAGACAACGTTTTAAATACCGGTGGATTGTCGGCTGGTACAACCCGATGCCTCTCAACGGTATGATTACTACTAAAATATAGGCGTGCACAATAAGCAAAGGTAGTATACATTTACATTTGAGGAAGTTCACACGAAAATGTTGACAACGACTCATTCCAAGAATAGAAAAATAAATAAATAAATATCACGTAAGCTATAGATAATACGTTTATGATATTTTGCAAAAAAACAGAAGGGATTACGACATTACGTTCCTATGTTTGAGTTATTGGAGTAATAGGTGTACTCAACGGCCTTAAAATGTGCCAACAAACTTATTTGTATATAAAATAAAATGTGAAATCAGGAGCAAAGCTAGGAGAAAATGTGAGAAGGTCGTAATTATTATCCACATTAATTTATTAGGACACGATTAAGTTAACGGGAGTTTGGGGCAGCACACCAATTTTTATTTTTATTTTTCAAGTATGAAATATTTCATACGCTTTCACTTTGATATAAGTCCATTCGGTAGAGCATAAATTTTGATAGCGTATAAGTTGTGTGATGTTCGATAGAGCGTAAATTTTGACAGCGTATAAGCTGTTAATTTATTATTAGGGGTATATAAAATACTTTAATAATTAAATAAAAACTGTCGAATATGAGTCTTGTTGGAAAGAGTTTTACGCGTTGAGTTCGAATATGTAATTTTTTTCAAAATTTTACATATATTTTGAGAGATAAAATTATAAATATGTGAGAAAATAGAGGTAACAGAGAAAATTCAGGGATTTTTTTTGAAATGTAATTGATGTGATTGTTGACCGATGTAAATAAGTTTATAAGCTGTAGAGCGTATAAGCTCTCCCATAAGCTCTACCGAACGGCCCCTAAATATTATAATAATCACTAAAGACTATAATAATTAACACCGCACAAAATTGACAAATACTCAAACAATTCAACAATATTCAATTCAAATAACAATAAAGAGTGACAAATTACTAAAGATGTTGCTACGTCTATATATATATATATATGTTTGAGAATATAAATTAACATGCGTCAATTGTGTATAGACCAAGTGAAAACTTAATTGAACTTTAAAACTCACATTCATTCAAGAAAACAAATGACTAAGAGATTACTTTTTAATTTTAGAAGTGTCTAAATGGAATTTTTTTTTAAATGTCTTTTTTTAAAATTCAGCCAAAGGAGGTTTGGCCTCTGCATGGTGGAATGCATATTAATTTTGAGGATTTGGTTGCATATTAATAAGCTTTTTACTTTTGTTGTCGTTGGTATGAACACAGTCATGACATTCTATTTTTATCTTCCCACTAATTAAAGTGGACATAAATCTGTTTCACAATCAATCTAGATATCCCGACCGACATGATTTTCCAGCATTGCCATAATTAGTTGCCCAAAAGCATTTATCATATATATATATATATATATGATTATTAATTCTGCAGTTGGACTTGCTTTCACTTGTCACTTTGTGAGCCAACACGTAAAGAAAATCAATCAATTAATCAACTAATATCAGTCAACGACTAATCTTTTTTAAAGTGAAAAATATATAATTTATTTTTTATTTATATCCAACGATTGATAATTATCATGTATTTATTTTGTTTAGGTTATGTTTGAATTTATATCGAGATAAAAAAATATAATTAAATTCATAAAAGAGCATGCATCACCTTCACTCCTTAAAAAAATAGGTTTGCGTCGTCGTAACAAACATTCCTTAGATTATTGTCACGCTTTCTTTAAGTCAGGATCACGAACAAAACAAGTTTGGATTCCAGATAGATTGGATAATAATCTAGCTAGCTGTCAATGTGACGTGGCTAATCAAACAAACAGTGTTAATTAATAAACTATAATCCAACCAAAACAAAATAAAATAAAATAAAAAGTAATTTGTCTATGGATAATGGGTATCGCCCAAAGCGTGTGAACCAAATGCCAAAAGTTGACAGTCTCATGTGTGTCTGTCCATTTATACACACACACACACATATCGCCAACTTTAGCCAACCAATTATAATATAGGTTCATAACCCATTTTCACATTGATACCAGCAAATCATCTTGGTTTCTATACAGTTGCATACAGACATATAGAGATATTCTCTCTCTCTATATATATATCTCCCTTGCGTAAATCTACAACTTGTCTTGGTCTGATCAGTACAGATAAGAGTTGAGAAAAGACTAGATCTTCTCTGTCTGGATCTCTCAATCTCTCTGTCTCTGTCTATTGCAATTTGGAAAAAAATCAAGAATGATGTGGATGATTACAAGAGACATTATGAATGTTTTGATAGTAGTTGTCATGGCGCTGTCGGAGATCCAAACATGCTTCAGCTCGCAAATCAACAGAGGAAGCTTCCCTAAGGGCTTTCTTTTTGGAACCGCCTCTTCAGCTTTCCAGGTCTTCCAACTCTTCCCTTTTCCTTTCTCCACACAATTAGGTGTTCAAATTTTCTGGAAATTAACACTATAAACATAATTTACACTCTTTTTTTTTTACTTCTTTTAAAGAAAAAAACTGTTCGTGGAGGAACTGTTTTTTAGGCTGGATTTTCTACATTATTGATCAGAGTCGTGGCCACTGAGTCCTCTTCACGGGCTTAAACAAAAGAAAGAGGAATTGTTTTTTAGGCTATAATTTCTACATTATTCAGAGTCGTGGCTCTTCACGGGCTTAAACAAAGGAAACTGTCAGTGTTGTCAAAAATACCATCGCCAGTCCTGTAATTTCTCAGGGAAAAAATCTAAATTTTATTTGGTATTTTTGTTATTGTGTACATTTTAAAAGAAAAATACTAGAGATAAGGAATCCCTGGACAATAGCTTGAAATCAGAAAACGAAAAAAAAAAAAGATATTTTTTGAAAAAATAGAAAACACGAAAAACCAGAGAAAAATTAACGATCATATCGAGGTTGCATATATCTGGAAGAAGGGAAAAATAGTGAACAGGAGATTAAAAAAAAAATTTAACAGCCAATGCAATGAGAGAATAGTGCCCAATTCTATGTTTGTTTTTTACTTTATCGACAAGCATGTTCATCATCACGTGACTTTTTTTCTTTTTCTTTTTTAATAGGAAAATGCTAAAGGTCCCAAATATAAACATCCCAAAACATCCCAAATCTATGTGGCATGACACCTCATCATGCCACATAGATTTGGACAAGAAAATAAAAGAGTAATTCTTTATTGGAAACTGTGTTTCCCGCTTAGGACTTTGGAGTTCCCGCTTCTCTCTCTACTGGTGTTTTAACTTGGGTTTTGACCATGGTTAGTGCCTCTGTCTTGGGCATTGAAGCTCAGTTTTGTCTTACAGTCAAAAGCTAAGTTTTTTTGTATGATATATGGAAGAATTCGGAAGAAATACGAGCTCATCGTCATCGTTAAGGTAATACATGGCTCGTTAATGTCTTTTAAATGTTTTAGGTTTCGTTTTTTGTATGGATCAGAGTTTCCTGTGTGTTTATTTTTTTGGATCTTGTTGATTTCAGAGTGGGGGTTTTGGGATTTGGTTGGGTTTTGTATTAATTTTGTTGTTTCGTAGAATAATGTATTTTTCGGTCATTTTTGTATGCTTTTGTTATCCGAACAACAATGAAGAGTTAATAAGAGACAGTTAATGTAATTTATTTATATTGTAATCACGAAATTTTGTTCGTTTATTTTTGTTTTGCTTTTGTTGTCTGAACAACACAGCGAAGTTATAAGAGACAGTTTAGTGTAATAAATTTATATTGTAATTACGACAAGTGTCATTGTGTTTGAGACTTGTTTTGCATTGTTTTTAGATTTTGTCACATTGTGTTAGTCTTTTTTGTTAATAAGTGTAACTGTTTGAAAGACCTTTTGTACATAGAAATGACGGTGTTGACATTGTGTTTTGGGCATTGTAATAAGATACTGGGTAATATAGTAATGTAATGGGCAATGTAATAAGGTAATGGGAAATGTAATAAGGTACTGGGCAATATAATGCAGTGTATTGATATAGATGGACAATGTATAGAAGTTATATTTGGTGAGTAGTTGTTGTCATTAATTTTCAAAATATTTGATGCTTTTTTAACTGGTCATTTATTTTATATGTGCAGCGGGACAATGTTGAATTTGATAGAACCTGCTGAGAGTGTGTACGAGTTCGTCGAGCATGCTGGATCGAATGTTCCTATGCCAGGGATGTTGTTTGACTCCATTGATGAGTTGTTCGATTTTTACCGCGCTTACGGGATTGCAAATGGTTTTTCTGTGAAGAAGAGGTCTATTACGAAGGATGTGAATGGGATTCATAAATATTTGACATTTACTTGTGGGAGGTCGGACAAATATTATAGTCGTTCTAAAATAGTGGTCAATCATCGTGCGCATTCAAAGAACGAGTGTAAGGCTAGATTGGCTGCCCGGTTGTCTACTGATGCAAAATGGGAGATTACTATGTTCGATGATGATCATAATCACGTGTTGAGTCCGAGTCAATCGAGATTTTTCAAATGCAATAGAGAGATTAGCCCTCACGTTAAGCGGCAATTGGAGATCAATGACATTGCGGGGATTAGGCCAAACAAGAGTCACAATTCATTTGTAATAGGTGCTGGTGGGCATGAGGAGTTGACTTTCTTAGAGAGGGATACGAGGAATGTTATTGCTAGAGCTAGAGGGATTCGTCTTGGTATTGGTGATGCAGATGCAATGCAGAAATATTTCTTGAGGATGCAATCTAATAACAGTGGTTTTTTTTCTTTGATTGATTGGGATGATGAGGGTCGTCTGAGGAATGTTTTTTGGGCTGATCCCCGAAGCAGGGCGGCGTACGAAGAATTTGGAGATGTTATTACATTCGACACCACATACCTCACGAACAAGTATGATATGCCATTTGCTCCTTTTGTAGGTGTTAACCATCATGGGCATTCCATTCTGCTTGGGTGTGGACTTATATCTCGTGAGGACACACAGACTTTTATTTGGTTATTCAGTACTTGGTTGGCTTGCATGGGTGGGGTTGCTCCCCAAGGTATTATAACTGATCAAGACAGGGCAATGAAAAATGCAATTGAGGTTGTTTTTCCAAACACGAGGCACAGATGGTGTTTATGGCACATCATGAAAAAGGTACCTGAAAAATTGGGTTCACATAGAGAATATGATGGTATAACTCGTTTGTTGGGTGCAGCTGTATATGATTCGCAAAGCATTGATGACTTTGAAGGTATTGCATTGTTTTGAAATTTTATTTTCATTGTGAGTTTTGAATTGGCAGAACCTTATGACATTGGTTTAATTTTTAATACATTGTTTCCATTCAATTTTTGCAATGTAATAACATATTTTTACACTGTAACTATTTGGTTGTCAGTGTTGTTATCTTTGTACTTAAATTTAAGTGTTGTTGTTTTCTAATATTTTTTCCATGTTTTGATGTGTTTGATAGAGACATGGAGGATGATGCTGTGTCTTTATGGATTGGATGAGAATGAATGGCTTAGTTATTTGTATTCTAAGAAGGAGATGTGGGTTCCAGTGTTTGTTAAGAGACATTTTTGGGCTGGAATGTCAACAACTGGTCGGAGCGAGAGTATGAATGCGTTCTTTGATGGGTACGTCAATTCTAAGACGACGTTAAAGCAATTTGTCGAGCAGTATGAGAGCGCATTGCGTAAAAAGATAGAGAAAGAAAAGATGGCTGATTTCGAGTCCTTGAATAGGCAGATGCCGTGCTCTTCAATTTATGAGATGGAGAAGCAAATTCAGAATCTTTATACAGCGCAAAAGTTTGTTGAGTTCCAAAAAGAGTTGATTGCGATGATGTACTGTGGAATTAAATCCACTGAGAAGCTCCCGTATCATGAGCGGTATTATGTCAATGAGGATATTGTCTATGGGGAAGGTGGTAAGAAGAAAGTAATGTTTCAGGTTTTGTATGATGGCCTTGAAGTGAGTTGTAGCTGTATGATGTTTCAGTTTAGGGGCATCGTTTGCAGGCATGCTTTGACGGTTCTTATTTCTAATAATGAGTATTTGCTGCCTGCAATGTACATTTGTAGGAGATGGAGGAAGGATGTGAGAAGATGCCACTCTCGGGTGAAGATCAATTATGTTGGATGGACGACAACTGTTGAACATCAAAGGTATGATGATATGTGTAAATCCTTTCATCAATTAGCTGATTTAGCATCTGAGAATGAGGGATTGTATGTGAATGTTCTCAAATGGATTGACGAGTCTACAAAGAATGCTACATCGATCGGCCATACACCTTCTAATCAACTTACGTCGAACTCGAATGACCCAGTTCCTAAGAGAGGGAAGGGTCGTCCCCCGAGTGTCATGAAGAAGAAGATGTGGGGTGTTAAACGCCGCAGGGGGAGCTCTAGCAGGTCATGTGCTGGTTCACGTTTGAACGAGGATGCTGAAGTTTGAGTTATTAGTTTCATATCAATTCAATGTAATAAATTTGCTTAATGTGTTTGAAAATTACTTTTAGACTTTTTCCCAGTAACTTTGTTTCATATGGATTTTCTTTTAATGGAATGGGTTTGATTTTGGCGCTTTTTTTTTTGCTTCTAGTATGTTATGGAAGTTAACTGATTTTGCTGGGTGAGTTTTTATTACATTTTCTAATGCAATGTCACGTTGCCTAAAAGTTTAATTACAATAAAAGTTTTTATTACGTTGCTTGTAGTTTATTAAGTGATCCAACTGTTTTTTATGGGTCAGTTTTTATTAAGTTGCTTGTAGTTTATTAAGTGATCCAACTGTTTTTTATGGGTCAGTTTTTATTACGTTGCCATGAGGTTTAATTACATTAAAATCAATAATAAAACGTTGTATATTACACATACAATGATGTCTAAGTTTTTACTAGGCCATTATGTTTCTTACGTTTTTGGTCCTAGTGGTTAATGTTTAGACTGGATTTCTGTATGTAAAATGAAACTGTAGGATTAATATAAGTAAGCCAATAACATTAGGTTAATGTCTTCATGACATTTACACACTTGTGCATACTATAATCACATAACTTCTAGGACGTCCAAAATATAATGTCATACAGTGACCATATATAGTAAATGCATAGACAACAAAATAGGGCATAATTACTTAGAATACTACTTGAAATATTATCGTTTCAGCGCTTCACACACCAACCATGTTTCTTGTCATTCAAGAAAGTGTGGATCACCCATGCACGATACTTTAGTAGCTCATCTTGGCTGAGTTTCTGAGGGATTTCCCTCTGTTTGAAGTAGCTGTCCATGATATACATGCAAATCACCCCACAATCGACACTGTAATGTTAAATCAAAATTATTAAAACCATATAAATGATATAATTAAGCAACATATAAGTATTACATTGTATTAAATTCGTATGACATTGATTTTGCATGTAACACATTTTTTTAACTAACTGTAATAAACCGTTATCACAATGGAATAACCAAATACAATTTTATACTTACGATGTCTCTGATTGCTGAGGTGTGCCCCATTGTGTATGAATTTTGGGCTTCAGCTGCTGGCTTGGATCTAATATGTCAAATATACTTTCATAGTATTCCACCTGCATAGAACATTTTATGCAAAATAAATGAGTGTGGAAGTCCAATGATTTAAATGGAAATGGGTCAGTGGCTTACAATTGTTTTCGCATCCTTCAGGTACGGGTCTCTGCTCCTCTTGCTTCTGGGGAGGATGGAATTGTAGTGAAGCCATATTCCTTCATCCGTGTCGAGCACAAGTAGCGTCCAATGGTTGGCACTTTCATGGTTTCCTTTAGATAGTAGTGGGAAAATGAAGTACCTAAACTTTCCAGCGGAGGCACGCAGCTTGTCTGTCATGTGCTTCTTAACTAAATCATGTCTGTTCATCCGGAGGAATGTCATGCATGAACTTGTGACAACGAAAGACTTGCAGGTCTGCGTAGAAATGAGCAATTCCGGATCGAGACGTGCTTGGATGAGTGTGAGATGCTCGGCGTATGCGTTGATGAGCTGTAACAAGTAGTGTGTTAAGCGTTAAAATAAATAAAATGTTCAATTAAAGTTTAACATAACTAAAATAACAGTGATACCCACATTGTCCGACACCATGTCACAATTAATCAAACGCGCCAAGTCGTTCCAAAGTAGGAAGTTTTGACCAAACCAAACCATGACACTGCCAAAAAAAATTATCAATGTAATACTTATCATTAATTCAATGTGATATATACATAAGACTATAGGTTCACAATAAGCCATTGTCATAATCGCATACTCCATTGACATAGCAGAACTTCACAATGTTATCACACAATCGAATCATGCAATCAAAGTCCACTATATCAACACAATGTCATATCATAGCAAGACATTTTTATAAAAAAAAAACCAATGTCTTATGACCATTTAATCTAAGCATTGTTTACCAACTTTGTTTTATCCACCCTCATGTCATTCTAATAAATGCATTAGGTTCACTAGTAATAAAACATTAATAATACTTATGAGTAATCCAATGCGATATATAGATAACACTATAGTTTCTGAATAAATTATTGCCATAAACATATACTTCATTGACACAGCAGCATTTCACATTACCACTTCACAATGTTATCACACAACTAAACAATGCAATCAAATTCCCTACCATGACAATAGCAAAAAAAATTATTAAAGTGGAATAGCCAGTACTACTTACTTGTCCTTGCCTTGTCTTGCAATATCTCGTAGCATTGCCATGTCCTCAGATGTGGTGTACGTTTTGACAATGGATTTTGGGTCAATTTGCATTGGGTGGACAGATTGCTCAGCTGCTTTATACGTCTCAACATCACAAATCTCAAATTCTTTTTCATCTATTTCATTTTCATGTTTTCTGTGCGCTTTTGGTCTCTTTCCCTTGTCATACTCAAAATCAGAGTCCAATTTCGGAACACGGGTTTTCAGCTTCACCCTTCTTATCATAGATGGTGTATCATTCTTCCTCTTCTTTGTTTCAACTTCAACTTGGGGTGTTTCAACAGTCACAACACTTTTCGGATTGCTATTCTGAACAAATGCCACAGAATTAGGAGATGCATCTTCAAGCATCAATGGAGCAGGAACAACTTCTTGGAAAGATACTGGGTCAGCTACAACAGGATTATTCGACTCGAACATTGCCATGATATTCTCGGTCTCACGTTTCAGTTTTTCGAACTCAGCATGTATATGCGATTTCTCTTTTTCAGATTCTTCATTCAAGCAGATCAGCCTATGTAGCTCTGCATGAAGTCTCTCCATTTCGTTGTTCTTCAACGAGAGTGCATTCCTAACGTCATCCAGATCATGCTGCATCTTCTCTTTCTCTTTCATTTGTACTGCAATTTCAATTTGCAACTGCTCAATGTCTTTGTTCGATGCGTCTTTCTCTTGCTCTAGGTTTTTGATTTTTTGAAGTGCATCATTCAAAGAACAAGATGATGCATGTGACTGATGAATCTTGTTCTGGGTTCTCGGTGAAGTCATTGGAACCTCATGCAATTGTGCAGTGTGTTGGCCAGCTACCGGGGTGCTATCAATCTCAAATAGCTTCTTTTGCACGCCATGTGATGAACCAGCATGTGAATTATCATTCACTGGACCACTCTTAGATTCTGCAATTGTGGGGGAAGATGTGTGGCAATCAGACACTGAAATTGCTTGTTGGGCATTTAGAGCTTCAGCTTCTTGAGAAATCACCATTAACTCCCCCTCTATTACATTGGCTGCCTATTGGGATTAAACAAAAGTCAACATAATTAGTCTAACATACAGTGTAAATATTACATACAATGTGATTATAATTGATGTAATGCATTTTAAGTTGGTCGATCAGTACCTTTGCTCCTCTCAAGGTATCAATGTATTGGGCCTTGAAATCTTTAGGCCATCTGGTTATGTCCCACTTTAGAAACCTAGGAAATAGCTTCGAATTGAGTGGGGGAAACACCTTTGTGTGCTCACAAAACCAGTACTACAAATGGAAGATTGTGGTTAGTTTTTTCCTTTAAAAAAATTGACATTCTTTAATCGAAAACTGAAAGTTGCAATAAGAACTACTTACCGGCAACACTGTGACGCATCCAATCACCTTGCGTGGGTCGTTATGATTCTTCTTTATCGAATCAAGTAGGTGGTCCGCAATGCCCTTCGACCAATTGTATCTTTTCGCATTATCCAAGTCATCAACATAATTGATGAATGCCCATGGGATAAGGTCTGCTCGTGTGGAGAAAAACAGTGTAAGACATGCGTAAAGCATGATCAACTTAGCGACATCGGCTGCATCCGTATCTGAATCGCCGTTAATTGCTTCGTGGAGCGCTGCCTTGATGTTAATCGATTTCATGTGCTCCACTTTCTCAAATCTGGATATCACAAATGCATTCGTCTTTGGCTTCGCCATTCTCTTGATCTTCATATTTCTAGCCCCCGAAACTACGCCGAATATTAAGGCAATGTCAGTCTCATTAAGCTGAATTTTCTTTTTTCCTATTCTAAAGCATCCATGTCTATCGTCATAGCTTTGGATAATATCGCATATGACATTTTCATTCTTTTTAATCTTCAGGTCTTCATGATCGTCATGCATGATTTTCCTAAAGAAAAGCCAGAAGGGTGTTTTCTTGAGCGCGGCTTTATGCTTGTTTGTAAGTTTCAAGCTTCTGAGCAGGTTCTTGATTGCGCCAATATTTGATTTAAACTGCATCTCATGTGAAGGTTTGTGTACTTTTTTCACAGATTTCTGACTTCCTTCCAATACTTTCTTCACACTGTGTTTTGATTTTGATGATGTTCCTTTCACCATCTACAAAGAGACATTAATAATAGAGCTCATCAATCCAATGTCATAACTCATTAACTCTAGCAATTCACACTGTTATAACACAACATACCCATGCAATCATATTCTATCACATTAGCTAAACCACTGTCATATCATAGTAAGACATTTTAATATTTTATAACTCACTGTTTTATCCCAACTAATCCAATGTGACAATAAAATTTCAGAATGTCAAAGCACAACCGAACAATGCAATCAAATTATCAACTATCACATTATCTAATTACTCAAAAATTAACTCAAACTATTCACATAAAACATTGCAAAGCATTATGGCAGCAGACAATGTCATTTAATTTTAAGCAAATGTCATAGCATAGTAAAACTATATTCATTAATTGATGCATGATGAAACTCCAATGCAATTGAGTTCGTTCAACATGCAATATAAAGATAACACAGAGCTAAAATTAAGGTAAAAATTCCAAGCATTGTTATTATCAACCCTCATAAAGCTGTCTTAGCCCTTATTTTCATTGTAATCAAAGGGATCACCTTCAGCAGTAATAACAAATAAATGTACACTACAAAAATGAATGCGATAAACCGTTATCCAATGTCACAACATCAGTTCAGAATGTCACAACACACTTAATCAATGTAATCAACGTAAACAATACCAAATAGCCAAATGCATTAATAAATTCACAACAGATCCATGCTATAGACAATGTCATATAATGATAAGGCAATATCATAACATAGTTAAAACATTTTTATCAATTGAAGCATGATGAAACTACACAGGAATTAAGGTTATTCAACGTCTAATCATAAGGTAACACAGAGCTCTATTTAATGTAAAAATTCACAATATTGCCAACTATGTTATTATCAACACTCATTAAAAATACATTGTCATCAACCACTAAACCACTGTCATAGCCATTATTTCTCTATAATCAAAGGGATCACTTCCATCAGTAATAACAAATAAATTGAGTATGCAAAATCAATGTGACAAACAAAAAATCCAATTTCACAACATCAGTTCCGAATCTCACACCACAACTGATCAATGTAATCAATGTAAACACTACCAAAATTCCAAATGCATTCAAAAAATCACAACAACTTTCCCCAAAACCCAGTATAATTGATATGCAAATAACTTCAGATATACACATAAAACAGTGCACTAGAACTACACAATGTTATATCTGAGTAAACATATGTAATAAAAAAAACCGAGAATGATATCATCATTTAAGAGCTAATGAATCATATTACTCAGATTTGCCGACGAAAATGTTCCAACTTTGTTAACACTTTCAAACGTAATAACAAATATCTTTGTGATTTGATTAACGGAAAACCTTCACATGGGTCATAAATAAAATACAAAATATGTGGGTTCAACGAATTAGTAAGGTTTACTGGATTTTAGGAAATAATGGGGATAAATGGTTGTAATAAAATGGGAAATAAAAAATTGTTTACTTACATTGTCCGAAAAATATAGCTTTGCAAGGAATCCAAGCTTTGGATGTAATAAGCTTCTATTTTGAGCTGACGGAGCTTCGACGACGGCCGGAATGCTTCTTCGAACGGAAAGAAATTTTGTTCCAGAGGTCTCGTTTGAGACTTTTACAGAGCTGCACGATTTTCAACTTCTGGAGCTCCACTCTTACTATGGTTACACTAACCACACGGTTGACTGTAATATCACACTTTCCAAGCTTTTGATTTGACAAAAGCTGCTGCACTGTTTTTGAATTTCAAAAACTTAAAAACGCTGAGTCACTATGCCAGCGTGGCATGCCACATCAGTTTGGATGATTTGGGATACTTGTAGTTGGGATACCTAGTAAAACCGTTTTTAATATACTGTTCTTGTAGTGACTTGAGTCGACTACCCCCAGATTCTGTCTATGTAGTCTATAGACTACACAAAAGATTGCCTTGTTCTTAAAGTCAATAAGTTCGTCCGGCAAAAATCTTTTTTGATCAAGCTGAATTGGGGATGGGATTCGAACTCACTCGTCGACCTTGATATACATAGTGATTTTTTTTTGTTTATTTAAGAAAATGCGACTTAATTAAATTAATTTGTTGGGTGTTATAAATTCCACACCCCCACATATCAACAATATTGTCCGCTTTATGTTGTCCGGTTCACAGGATACATCGGGCCCATATATAGGTTGTCCGGTTCACATGGATACATCGGGCCCGCACGGCTTTGTTCCTCCTCAAGTGTAGCAAGTGGGCTTGGGCCCAACTCACCACACAAGGGAAAAGACCTTGTTGATAGTGGAAGTGGGCCTTCTCCCTAATAAAGGGAGTTTACCTCCCACATCTTACCGATGTGGGAGTTCTAACATTGGGGGCGATTAAGTTGCATGCTCATAATTCTTCGTTATTAAAAGCAAGGAAAAAAATGCATATTTTTTCTTCAATTATGTAAGAATGGTATTAATCTAAGGGTCCATTTGGCTACATTGATTTGCAGTTGTAATAGGAATCCTATTAATAGTAATCAAATTGAGGTTATACAATTATAAAGTAATCACATTCAAGTGTTTGATTAATATAGCTAAATTGTAAATTAGTTTGCATATTTGCCCTTCAATGTTTGATTTTAAAAGTATTTATTAGGGTTATACATTTAAATGTAAAACCGTGTATGTATATAAACTGGTTATATATATATATATATATATATATATATGTGTGTGTGTCTGTGTCTGTGTGTATGCACATGATTAACAAAAAAGGTAGGATGTTATCATTAGAAATTTGGAGGGCAATATTGTCAAAGCAGTGTCACAATACATTTGTAATTCAAATACATTCTTTTAATTAATATTGCGATTCTTCTCTTTTTTTTTGTTAATAATTCTCAATACTTGTACTAATTGTGTTCTCATTACCAGTATTCGTTATCATTATCATTGCAGTAACGAACCAACCAACCAAACCGGCTCTTAATTAATTTGTGTTGGAAATTTGGTTTTAATTTTTATTTAATTATCATACAGTACGAAGGAGCAGTCAAAGAAGACGGGAGGGGTCCCTCTGTCTGGGACGCGTTTTCACATTCCTTTGGTAACACCAAAACCTAATTAATCTCTTTAAACATTTATTTAGCTTTATATATATATATTATTTTACCATTGCATATGTTTAATCTGCAGGTAAAATAACGGATTTTAGCAATGCTGATGTTGCTGTAGATCAATATCACCGATATAATGTATGAATTCTATCTACCATTTCTCTATTAACGGGTTTTGGATCAAATTGTCCCCTCAACTTTCATTAAAGTATACCGTTGTTCATTTCTCTCAAATACTCCACTATTTTAAATCAAATTGCCCCCTAGGTGGTGATGTAGATCACTAAAAACTCGACACATGAGTGACACATCACTTTTCAACCACCAATGAAACGGAAGGTCTAATGCAATTATTTCTTACAAGTTCAAGGTGCAATTTGATCGGTTCATGAAATTGAGAGGCTAATAGATAACATCTCCCCTTTATTGAAAAACCAATATGAACATATTAGTACAGTCAGCTCGTTTGCAGCGTTACGAGCAGCCTAAAAGTTTGGGATAAAGAAGATGTATCTTACATGTGAATATGTGGTTGATTGAGAACAGGAAGATGTACAACTTATGAAGGACATGGGAATGGATGCCTATAGGTTTTCAATTTCTTGGTCTCGGATATATCCCAGTAAGTTTCAAGAACCTAATACAAACATTAATTCTAAGTTTTAATTCTCAGTACAAAACACATTTCAATCTGTGCATTTACAGATGGAACAGGGAAGCTAAATCAGGCTGGGGTTGATCATTACAATAATCTCATCAATGCTTTACTCGCCAAAGGTAGGATTCTCAAGCACTAAAGCTTTTTTAGGAATACTTTGATTGATTAGACTCAGATTGCCAAGGCTACTTGTGTTATTCTGAGCAGGAATTGAACCATATGTCACCCTTTATCATTGGGACCTTCCTCAAGCCTTGGCTGACAGATATAATGGATGGCTTAGCCCCCAAATTATGTGAGTGATGATTTTGGGATTTGATCATTTGATCATTAAGCCTTTTGTACTAAAAATATAGTCTGATTCGGGCCGAATTTTATTTGCAGCAAGGACTTCACAGTTTTTGCAGAAACCTGCTTTCAGAAATTTGGTGATAGGGTGAAACATTGGATCACATTCAACGAACCCCATACGTTTGCTATACAAGGTTACGATGTGGGTCTTCAGGCACCGGGCCGTTGCTCAATTCTTCTTCGTCTCTTTTGTCGGGCCGGAAACTCTGCAACTGAGCCTTACATTGTTGGACACAACACTCTCCTTTCTCATGCTGCGGTTGCTGATATATACAGGAGTAAATACAAGGTATTTGAAAGAATGTCAAAGAGAGCTAAAAATAAAAAATTATCTAACCCTCCTACTACTTGAGACTAGGCACATTTTAGAATATATATATGAGCCATGCTATGCGCAAATATTAGTTTGTATATGAAGTAATTGTACTGTTGGATCAATGTGCAGCCAAAACAACATGGATCCGTGGGAATAGCATTTGATGTTATGTGGTATGAGCCAGCATCAAACTCTACCGACGACATTGAAGCAACTCAAAGAGCCCAAGATTTTCAGTTTGGCTGGTAAATACCTTTACACATGCTTCCATATCACATTGAAGTAGTTCTTACTTCTTTTGAAGATGCTCACTGTAATGCATCACTGCTGCAGGTTTATCGAGCCCTTGATCTTCGGTGACTATCCAAGCTCCATGAGAAGTCGAGTAGGAAAAAGGTTGCCAACGTTCTCCAAATCCGAAGCTGCTCTTCTTAAGGGTTCATTGGATTTTGTGGGCATCAATCACTACACTACATATTATGCCCGGAAAAACTCAACTAATATCATTAATGTTTTGCTTAATGACTCTCTGGCAGATTCTGGGGCCATTACGCTTCGTAAGTCACGACTTTCCCTTTCTCCTCCCCTTGTCTTTTCCTATCAATGTAATCCGTCACTGCCAATCGGATGCATCATCTTCATTTCTTATTTTTTTCAGCATTCAAAGACGGGAAAGCTATCGGAGATAGGGTGAGTGAGTACTTTGATGAAGAAGATCTTGCATAGAAACATCTATCCTCTAGGGTTTACAACATCAGCTATGAGTACAATGAGAACATATAAATTTATTGACTACAAGTCAATGAAACATTTCCCTCATTGTTCTATTCTTCTCCTGCATTGTGTTGTTGAAATTGCAGGCAAGTTCTATATGGTTGTATATAGTGCCGCACGGTATAAGAAGCTTAATGAACTACATCAAGCAAAAATACGGGAATCCTCCGGTCATCATCACTGAAAATGGTAAATCTATCTCTAAAACCTCTAATATTATTTGTTTTCCGGATCTACAATGATAATAATGTTCTCTCATGGTGTTTACAGGTATGGACGACGGAAACAGCCCGTTCACCTCTATCAAAGATGCTCTGAAGGATGAGAAAAGGATCAAATACCACAACGACTATCTAACAAACTTGCTAGCTGCAATCAAGTATGTATAAAAATTAAAATCTCGCGTGCAAATCTATTACTGTTTCATTACTTGTGGAGGATTAGAAGCTCATTTTGCGCGGTTTTGTTAACGCAGAGAAGATGGTTGCAACATTAAAGGGTATTTTGCATGGTCATTGTTGGATAATTGGGAGTGGGCAGCTGGATATAGTTCAAGATTTGGTCTCTACTTTGTGGATTACAAGGACAAACTGAAGAGATACCCTAAAGACTCTGTAAAGTGGTTCAAAAACTTCTTGACTTCTGCTTAATTCATAAGGAGAAAGTACAAGGAACTGGATCTAAACATGATTACATCCCCTATACCACAATAGCTATAATTTATTTATAGGTTGTTGAATGCCATTTTCTGTTCTTCTTTGGGCATATAATTTTTTTGCCCGATCAAGTTGTAAAAGTTAGTTATGGTTTAAGAATTATTGATGAGGAAACCCAATTGAATTTGCCTTTTTTTATTTATGGAGAGATATCGCCAATCGCCATGAACAACATATGGACCTTTCTGCTGCATATGCAATCTTATGAGCTAGGTGACAGGCTGCACAGGGCTGTTGGCAACAGAGTATTAACTCTGGTTCGGTCCCATTAGCAAAGGAAATGCCTAAGGAGTCCATTTTAATATCTTCCACTCGTAAAGGTATTTGATGAGAATGGAGCCACTCAATTACTCAGGATTTAGAAGTGTGGATTGACTTGACTTCACCAGAAAAACTACCCAAATTAGATTCTGATTTTTTTTTTTAATAAATACCATTGACAAAACCTGGAAGGGTTGATTTACTTGACTTCACCCAGAGAAACTCACCGAATTTCCCAAAGAAAATGACAAAGCAAAGTGATTCATGTGACTTTTTTAGTTTGCTTATGGAAATGGTTTGAGTCTCCGCTTGAAATTAACATTCAACAAGAGAGATTTTTTAGTGCACGTGCCCGGAAATTCAGTGAACTGATCACATCTTCTCCATTTTTCTATTTTACTTAGTCAAAACAGTTGTGCCAAGCGTGAATTTTGAAGAATACCCTACCCATGAAATGTTAATGAGATTCTGAACTGTTACACTGTGTGAGTTTACAATAACTACCAAGGACATACCGATGTATATTATTTATATACTCGTGTACGAGTGATTATTCAGTAATTCGGATGCATTTTCATATGGCACATCCAAAGGTGTCGATAATAAACACATGAGAATGATGTCAATCAGAATATAAGAGAAAAAACTCATGTTAATGTCAATCACACCATTGAGTGAGTCACATGGAATATGCACCCAAACGGTTGAATAAATATATATTTAATGTATTTATTTTAAAAATATTGAAAGTATTCAAAAATGACAAATCTAATGCATCGTATTTTTTTTATCTGAAATAAAAATCAAATGGATCGAAAAAAAACATATTAGAAATCTCAACCGCAAGATTTGAAACGAGAACATGCTATGACTTGTTTATGATCCACTTGATTTTTGTTATGCACTGAGCAAAATTAAGGATACAGTTAGATTCCCTGTGTTGAGGGAAAGCAATCAAATTTTATTTTATTTTTTGATTTTTTTAATAAAATTCGATATGTTTCCCAAAATGAACCAGATCGGCGGCTCATCAACTGAACTAAATACCGAAAGAATCCATAGTCCTTGGGATCCTAAAATGTCCCACAAATCCTGACCGTTCAATCCAACTGCGGATACCGCTAATTAGAGTACACGTGCTATCATTTCATTCCTTTTCAAAAATATCTTTTAATGTTTTGCTTCCATGCATGGAATTCTCCTCCAACTACAACACAAAACAAGAGAGAGACAGAGAGAGGGAGGGAGGGAGGGAGGGAGGGAAGTCAGAGTTGTTATCTGACTGCTACCTTGATAGGCTTGTTCTTTGCCATCATTACCCACTCAATCTCTTCAAAATCTTTGATTTTGCCTTGTGAACCCAATACATTTCTCTCGAAACTGAAAAGGGTATTTGTGTACTTTGCGAAAATGGAATTTGAAGGGTCTTTTGTATGTGGATCGATTTTGTATACTTGACACTTTTGTGTCACATCTCAAACTCTTGATTCTCTTCTCAACATTTCCAGTAAAATAGGTAGAAGGAACACTCTGTGATCAGCTCTTCTCTGCTTCTTGATCTGGATTTGACGTATTTGGGTCTTCTTTGATCGCGGAATGCGGCGCTATTTTTGAGGTAATCTGTCTTGAGTAACTGATTTTGGTTTTGATTGCTGGGTCAATTTGGGTTTTATCAGTCAATGGAAGAAAATCGAAAGAAGAAGTTTGTCTGCAAGTTTTGCCACAAGAGATTTCTTTGTGGCAAGGCCTTGGGTGGTCACATTAGGTCTCATAACTATGAATGCACAATTGTGGCAGAGGAAGCTAAGATTGACAAAATTGACAGCAAGAGAGATTTAGGTGATGAATCCGGTGGTGTACAATCTGGCTATGTGCTTAGAGAGAATCCCATTAAATCAATGAGGTTTTCAGATTCAGGAATCAGTACTGTAAATCAAGAAAAAGTGTGCAAAGAATGCGGAAAAGGTTTTTCATCATTGAAAGCTCTTTGTGGTCACATGGCATGTCATTCAGAGAAAGAGAAGACTAAGGTCAGAAAGAATGGGTTCAAAGATCATTCTACGTCTGGTGGAAATCTGAAACTTGAAATTGATGACCAGTCAGATACCGAGACCTCGGGTCCGGGAGGACAGAGGAGGTCCAAGAGATTAAGGTACAAGAATATTGGTGTATACTCTTCTCAGTTTTCATTGTCAAATGGTTCATCTGCTTCTGATGTAAAGCAAGAACAAGAAGAGGTAGCTATTTCTTTGATGATGTTGTCTAGGGATTTTAGTTATAGAGGATGTCTTGATTCAGTTGTAGAATCTTCAGAGAATCATTCAGTGACTTTGGATGCTAAATCTTCATCTACTGACACTAAAATCGATTCAAAGAATGGCTTCAATTGTGGAACCAATGGCAATGAGTTTGTGGCGATGAAGAGAACACGAGATGGGAATTTCAAAGGTTCTGAGCTTGTACTTTCTGAGAATTCTGATTCTGGGTATTTCAGAAATGGACCCGGGAAGGCTGATTCAGATGTTTCTATTGATGGGTTTCGCCAGAGCCTTAAAATTAAGAATCCAAATGGGAAATTTTCTCAATTTGAGGATTCCTATGATGAAATGGGGAAAAGCTTAATCAATTATAAGTGCAAGAAGTTCGAATTTTTAGAGAAGGATTTGATAGGAGAAGAGGGGTATGAAGAAGTTGATAGAGCTTCAATGAAGCGTGATTCAAGGAATAGAGTCAAGCATGAATATGAGTCTCTTGGAGGACAGAGGGGTAGCCAAAGCAAGATCAGTGGTTTCTGTGGGTCAATGAATGAAAGTAGCGAGAACAGCATCGTTGACGAATATGTTCCTGCTTTTATGGGTAATATTACGGCAGGAGACTCTAATAGAAACAAAATGACACTTGAGAAGGATCTTTCTGACAATGTTGAGAATAAAATTGTGTCAAAGAAAGGCAAAGAGCATGAATGCCCTATCTGCTTCAGGGTTTTCCAGTCAAATCAAGCGTTAGGTGGTCACAAGAGGTCTCATTTTGCTGGAGGTTCTGAGGATAGAACTGTTTTGATTGAGCAAGAAGCACCTGAGATGCATTGTCTAATTGATCTTAACCTTCCTGCCCCGATTGAAGAAGAAGCATACATGCCATGATAGGTTTCAAGCACCACAGGCATGAGGTTTTGTTGCATTTGATCTCCAACTGAGAAATTTTTATGGTCACAGTGGCCTGTGGATATGCTAGAATGTACAGACAAATTGGTCAGTTACTACTTTTCTTTTTGCTTCATATTCAAGGATGTCGAGCGAGGTAAGTGTTGTTTGTTTGTTGCTCATCGGTTGGAAGTTTTTTCTTTCACTAGGTGCATTTCTGCCTTGTATTTCCTTTTTCAATTGCAAATTTCATTTCTTTGCTTGTTAAAAGCTCAGCTAAATGTTGCTCTTGAAGCATAATCCAATGAAACTGCTTCTGCTGTGTGGACTCCAAGAGACTGATTTTAGTTCTTTTACTCCAAGTGAAAGCACAACTCTTTTGTGGCCAGGATTACTTCCTAAGCAAAATTAAAGACCATGAAGTTCTATTTTTATCTTTCATGATTAACTTTTTTGCTTGTTTACCTTGTAATAATTTTGTGAATTACTAATGAGTTAATATGACCACTCGAACCAAAACAAAAGGTTAAAACTAAAAGAATCCAGGACCACCTGCTTTATCTCTTAGATTTACATGCTTAGGCAGTATCACACATTCAATTTCATTGCACTGTTTCTTTTGTTTGGATTAGTGTGCTTTAGAGAATCGACTCTCGACTTAAAATTCTTATCAACTTGAGTGGTTCCTCTGTTTTATATAGAAATTGATGCTTAAAAAGGGACCAAACTAAGTTAAAAAAAAAAGGGTGATCGGCAAGGAAGGAGGGGCAGTTATTTTTCTGGTATGTAGTATCACCATTTGTACACCAGAAAGGGAAGCTTATTGTAGTGGTTGGACTACTCTTAGGCTTGAAGAATTGAGGAGAATGATTGCTATGTGGAATAACATGGAAGTAAAATTGATGTGCTTCTTCTTCCTTTTTTTAATTATTAGAAGATGAAATGTGACTCAGGGTGGTTGGATAGTCACCTACCATTATACCATAACAATCCCATATCACTCCCCCTCTTTATGTTTATTTGTATTTTCTTTCCTCTTGTTTTGACTTGATTTATTAATCTTATGTTCACATGTTAAAGAAAAAAACAGAGCAGAGCTAGGTTTTCTTTCTTTTTCCAAATGACAATTGATCTATCAAAGGGACCGTTGTTGAAACTAGTAGTCTTTGGTTTAACTAACTGAATGTCTAACCACTTTGATCAATTGTCTAAAAGCATTCTCAAACTGTATTTTTCGTTCCTTCCTTCTAGTGGTGAACATATATATCCAATGCCTTTGGGTCTCTCTAAGCATGGCCAAGTTAAGATCTTTAAACATTCTTGCTGATATAAGATTCACCATCTCAATCTATATACTTCATAATATCGGGATTAATGTCAAATTTACACTAATAAATTTTAAAAAGTTTGTCAACTCAACAGCAGTTGCAATAAATTGATAATGAAAAGTTTAAAAAGTCTGTCACCCCAATCAATATTTTCAGCCTCGCACTCATCTTGACTTCAAGATTTGACGCACCCTCATGGCAAAGCTGAAGA
The DNA here is from genome assembly GCA_963580455.1 of Euonymus europaeus. Classification (NCBI taxonomy): domain Eukaryota; kingdom Viridiplantae; phylum Streptophyta; class Magnoliopsida; order Celastrales; family Celastraceae; genus Euonymus; species Euonymus europaeus. Next base: position 19,388,056 of record OY756970.1, on the reverse strand, counting down.
CTTTATGGTCAATCTGAAACATTTCATATAAGGAGACCCAAAACCTCAAAATAAGTTGCCAATTGAACAAAAGAGCACCTCAAGACAGGCAATAGAGATATACCCTCATAGAAAAAGGTAATTAACTGTTATAGCCAAATAGGTTATTATAAGCAAGAAAAGTTAGAAAACAAGCAGAAATTCGTTTTGAGATCAAGAGGAGGAGGAGAAGGAGGAATGAGCTCTGGCTCCTACACCTTTTTGAACGGAACTTTTTTAGGGTTTCAGAGAGAGAGAGACCTTATGCATTTGATTCGACTGATACTGACTTATAGTCTAGAAAGGAGGAACACATTCATGACAGAGAGATTTACTTGTAATGTAAGTCGGTCCCGTTTGGATTAACATTTTTGATAGCATAAATGTTTTATGCTACTTAAAATTATTTGGAAAACCAAACGTCCATTTTGAGTAGCATTTTGTGAAACATTTAAGTAGCATTTTCGGTATGATTTTATGATGCTAGTTTTCGTAGCATTTTCGCTATAAAAGACAATTATGTCATATAGTTTTCATCAAATTAGAAAATTATCCTAATAACTTCAAAAACCCTACTCTCTTATCTCTTTCACCTAATGATTACCATTTTATGTAATTTGTTATAACATTTTAAGCAGCATATATGCTACCAACAGACAATAATTCAAACACTCACAACATTTTAAACAGTATAAATGTCAACATTTCAAACAATATATATGTTATCATCATATTATGTTACCTAAAATGCTAAATTACAAATGCTATATTTACGCGTTCATCCTTTTGTTAGTTTAGTGAATTCATTCTATTTTCAACGTCCAAAAATATTGAAATAGAGAGACTAAAAATTATTCAAAATAAACTTTATAATCAAACGTTGTATTGGGGGAAATCGTTTTGCAATTTTGATGAAACGTGCATGGAATATATTGGTGCAAGTAGGTACAAATTTAATTGTTCTAGTTCCACCTGTAAAATTAAGTCAATAAAAGGCTATTTGAAATGAAAGTTGGTTTGATGTACAGACTATTTCACAGGGGAACTGAAAGAAGAAAAAACGGTGAATCCCAAACTTTGGTCAATAAAAGGCTATTTGGAATGAAAGCCGTATTAATGTACAGACAAAAAAAAAAAAAAAAAAGAAGAAGAAGAAGAAGGGAAACGCAAACTTTTATAGTCTATAAAAGGCTATTTGAAATGAAAGCTGTGTTAATGTGCATACTACTTCGCAGGGGAACTGGAAGGAAAAAATGGAGAATTTTGCAATTTGCCGTAAAAAATTTAGTTTCAAATAAAAAACCAAATGAAATGCACTGTAAAAAAATACACAAAGATTTCTGACCCTTGAATACAAATCCAAACATTGTATATCTTTTTTTCAGATTTTATTTTATTTTTTCTTAGCTCAAAAAAAAATCAAGGAAACTCTTAAATTATAATCTCCATAAAAGTAATTTTAAATAACATCAAAAAGGTCCGTTGTACAAATTTTACAACAGACTCCAAGAAATCGAAAAGGGTTTAGTTTAAAATATGCATGGGCCTCCATGAATGAAGCAACCTCGAAATCCACGCAACTAACTAACAGCATGGCCCGTGTCAACTGTTCCTTCTGTCGGTCATATTTTTATGTTCATTGCGTATCTTCTAAACTATTTCTTTTGTCATATTTCCTATGGGTTCAATTCACACTGGGTCATGGTCCCTATTCCATAGGTCCCCTCAAATTCAATTTAAGACACTTCATTTATACTGCCCATCTTAAATTGTTTTTATACGGAATTAATCCAAACCATAATATATTTTCTCTCTTCAATAAAAATAAAGTAAAATTCAATTTTAAATATATTTATTTATATGTTAATTTGGCTCCCCTCAATACTAATATCTCTTGCTCCTACCTGCCTTCAAGAACTTGTAATACAAGTTGGTGTTCCAATTGATCTAGCCTCTCTCTAGTACTACAACTGCAAGTGTACTTGTGTATACATTATATGCTTAATACACTCAAAGGAGACAGAAATTTAGACATACAGACAAGCGATCGAGCTAGAGCTTGCTACACTTGAATGAACTAATAAATTGTCACTCAATAGAGGCATTAATATTGTTTTCAGGTGATGATGGACTCACTTCGAGCTAAAAAATGGCTCCTCATCGAATCCCATAAATCGAGATGTTCGTCTACAATAAGGTACAATTACAACTCCAGTTCTCCAATAAACCCGTTACTGCATGGCCTGTACGTACTCCGAATGTTTAGTAATCTTTAACTTAACACAAAATTAAAAAGGACTAAAAAGCATAAAAGGCAGCATTAAAAGTTAAAAATCATATATATAGCCACTCTCTCTCTCTATATATATATATTCGCTAGCACTAAAGTTTGAGAGGTATAATTAAGATTAGCTAGGTGAAGAACACAACAAGTGGTTCAACTTAGAGCATCGTGGTCATAAGATATCTATCTGTACGGAAGTTGCTTCCAACCACATCTTTTTCTTGCAAAAGCAATTTAGATAAGGAAGCAACATAATTAAGGAGATAAGGTAGCTAGTCCCGAAAAATATACATAAATGCGTGTCCAAAGCTACAGTACGTAACTCATAATTTTGCAGCAAGTAGCGCCAATGATGCACTCCCACAAGGAAACAAGTACACAGTACCTATCACAAGCAAGAAACCGGCCCACCCATATATAGATATAAATATAGATGTAGAATCCATTACCAACTATTAACCATACGACACCACATGGATTGAGGGGACGACCTGTGCAAAATGTCTTCTAGTCAACATAAGAACCATTATGTTCCAAGCCTGCAGTTAGATTTTCTGTATAGAGAGAGAGAGACCCTCACACTGGGCTTACGACTATTCAAACATTGCAAATATATATCTAACTCCATTTATATCTCAATATTTATACTAAGCATATTCTGATAAGCTTATGCATGAGTGAAATTTAATCAAACATAGCAAGATATATAGGAATTATATAATAACAAATAAATCATTACCCGTAAAGTTGTGCGTTCATCCATTACGCATTCCATGAGGCACAATATCTCCAAGCAATCCTTGATCATCTGAATTAGGTAACTGCACTGTACTCGACTCTCTTGCATTGCCTGCAGGTTGTTGGTGCAATTGGGTGTTGCTTGGAAGGTTACGTAACTGAACTCCTGGATAATGAAACTGTGACATTACTGGCGTCAAATGACCGCCGGCAAAAGCAACTTCATGACTAATAATTCCTCCTCGGGGAAACCCAACTGTATGATGGCAGTGTTGGCCTTCGTAAGTTGTAATTACAATTGTGGGATCTTCCGAGGACCGCTCCACCCTCTTCTTGACTGTACATTTGCTATTTGTGCATCGATAGTAGCTCCTGAAAATTAATGTTTACCATACCTTCAATAGCGAATAGAGAATTTCTCAAAGACTGATGGAGAATTATCATAGAATTTTCCAACGCAATAGGTTGCAACAGGTGTCCATAATAAATCCGTTCATATTTGTTACAGTGATTGATGAACTCATGCGATATATTCAATGTGAGGTATCTTGGTGCATGTAAAAAATAACATTGAGAGTTAACTCAAAACTTAAGATATAGAGACAACGGGCCCTTAGAATTTAAATTAATTAGGACTAAAAGAGAATATATGAAATGTATAAGTTTACTAATAGCATATCAGAAAACGAACAAGATGAGATAATAGAAAGTAAGGTTCTTAAATATATTGGTTCGATTTTGCAAGATGACAAGACGTTAGTGACGATGTAGTTAATATGATTAAAAAATCAGTGGATGTTGTGGATGAGTTGCATCAAAAGTTTTATTTATGTGATTCCTTTAAGATTTAAGAAAAAAATCTATAGGTGAGTTATATGATCCACGATGATGTATGATTCTAAGCATATATGACTATTAAGAGACAACATATCTCAAAAATTCATCATGCAAGTAGCATAAATGAAAATATTTCATTGGATTCATGAGTTGTTATACGAGAAAAATATGATAAAAAATGAGATTTTTATAATGAGCAATGTCAATTGTAAATATGTTGCGAGAAAAACGCTTAGGATGATAAGGGATGTTCAACGTAGATAAGTGGTGTTATAGTGAGGAGAAACGAGAGAATTTATATAGGAGAGAGTAGGAAGTGAAGATAAAAATACCTAAAAAGACATGAACTGAAGTTTATGGTTTTTAATACGATATAAACAATTATATAAGTTACGTTCCTTTATTATTATTATCATTAACTTGAGAGTGGACTATTGCGTTGACTCAAATCATCCTTAAGAAGTAAACTACTACAAGAAAACTCTAAAATATATCTTATATACTATGTTTTTCATTTGTATGTAACGTTACAAACTTCAATTTCTCATTGATGTAAGAAAAAAAATCATCAATTCGTTCAACCTGTAGTTAAATGTTCTATTTCTAATCTCATTGTGGGAGAGAACATAACTTTGTTACTTCTTCACCTGTTGAATAAAGATAATGTTTTTATCAAGAAAAATAAATTAACACAAAAATAGCTAAGAGAGGCAGAATGTGTTGATCAATAATGGAGATATATTTAAGCCTATGTGACAAAAGATTTAAGACCAAAAAAAGGTTCAGAACAGAGATGCAAACACAGAAGTGGGGGCGAGTCATAGAGAATTGTTGACACACCTTGGAAAGGGACTATTTTTGACGGCCTTCTGTCCATATTTTCGCCAGCGATAGCCATCTTCAAGATGATCAACTTCACTTTTCGTCATGAATGCAAAACGTGGCTGCCGGATTCTTTTCTGGCCCTTCTTTTTAATCTTGCTCCTACAAAATTATTCCACCTAATCGAAGTTATGAAGATTAAATTAATTCCGTATAATCAAAAGAAAAACCGATTCATTAATAATAAGGTAATAACTAACAAGCAATTATTGAAGTTAAAACCAGAATAAAAATTTATTTTCAATGGAAAATACTACCACCAAGTACAACTAAAAAAGAAAATTAAACCTACACGGGAATCCCATCATACATTGGATAAAACAAATACATTTATAGAAACACTGTGTTTACGCATCAATCCTTGTGGCAAATTCAATATAATTATGCATCAATCTTTTGTAGAAGTGACGCTTATAAAGCAAAAAAGAGAGAGGCTAATTAATATATTTTCAGCATGAGAGTGCAAAGGCATTTATTGGATTAAGCTAGAGAGGCAGAAAATCATAGAAATCTTGCATGTCAATATAAGAGAGAGAGAGAGAGAGAGAGAGAGAGAGAGAGAGAGAGAGAGAGAACAAGTAAAAAGGTGCGATTAATCTATTAACATGAAAAGCAACATTAATCATAGAGAGATATTTTGCACCCCAAATTATGTAAAAGGCCCTAAAAAAAGGTGATACCAAACACTCTTTAGAAGCATCATGTCACGCAACTTGCAGACATAGTATCTCATTTGATATGATTATTTATATAACACAATCTTGCACGCACTGTGAGGGGGGAACGAATATAGAACATAAAACAAGCCTCTGCAACCCAAAATTATTAACTTAAAAATCAAAAAGTCACTTCTAACTCATTATTTGAAAAGAAAGAAACTAGAAATCAGTATCTAAAAAGGCCCTCTCTCACTCTCTCTCACTCCATACATATATATATATATCCTCGATTTCTCTCATCGCAATTTATGCAATTAAATCGGGGCCTAAAAACATCGTTAACGTCCTTTATAGAAAGAGTACCGCACGCCATTCGCGCCGCAACAACGGCGCTGTTAAAGGGACTCCAAATAATGTTTTCTACCCTTTATTCTCGCGAATTCTCTGAAGGAGACCTAAACGTTGTACGAAATTACGGAAATGCCTGACCACTTGTATGAACAGAAAACGTTTTTGATGATTGTTTCTGCTTTCAAAGAGTATAGTGTACGGACGGACAAGGAATTTCCACCGTCCCACCACCAAAGCCAAGATTCGTTACGGAACCTGCCGCCTCTGGTGAGTTTGAGGAGTGGAACCTATTATTTTACCCTCCAAATAAAAGTAACTAAAAATTTTAGTCACATGGAGAGAGAGATGTAATAAATGGATGAATTGGAATACTGTATCGTTTGCACTCACGGTATATCGGGAGCTTTGCCGCCGGAGCCAGTCGATTTCTCCGGTGGATCTTCGCTGGAGCTCGTAGAAACAGACGGATTCGATGTGGAAACGTCTCCAGCCGAAGATCCGGGAGGGACGGCTGAGTCAGAGCTCCTTATATCTCTGCTTCTGTCAGTCTCAGGCAACATCGCCAGTGTTCCCCCCAAATCGGCACTCTCGTCGCCTTCGATCCGTTCCAGGTCTCCAAACCGTCCAGTGTCGTCCGATTGAAGATTCCAGCCGAATTCGCTGAGGATCCTGCTCTCTCTGTCACTAGCGAAGAAGTAATTGACGTTGTCCGTGTCAGCCCCGATCGTCCAGCTCGTGAACTCAGTTCCTCCTGGATCGGGTTTATCTGCGTCATCCATGTAGTTCCAACAAGAGAACTGAGTTACTGATCGGAACTTAACCGGAGAAAATCAGGAGGAGCAAAGGTTAGAGAGAGAAGTACTGAAGAAGGTAGAGAGAATCTAGAGAGAGAGGGAGATTAGGGTTTTGAGTGTTCGTTGGTGTAGTAGTGGTAGTGTTGGGAAGGACGCGTAGATTATGAACTTTTTTGCGATTTTGAAAGTCGTGTCTCGTCAAATAACCCATTTCCGTCTCGTGTTTTTGAGAGAGAGAAAAAGATAATTTAGAAAAATAAAAGCTTTCTTCAACAGAAAATAGTACGGGAGGGGCGCTTTTTTGAGAGGGTGAGGAATTGGGGCCCACCCACAAGTATTAAATAATAAATGAAAAATAAAAATGAAAAATGGAAGGTAAAACAAGCTTTCCGACATGTAAAGAATTTGCCTCTTTGGGGTGTCTTTGGGATTTGATTTTACTTGTCCAAATGAAATGGACTAATTAATCATCCACCCTTTGATTAATCACTAATCATATCTTATACAATTTATGATAAGATTTGGATGTTTACTTAATAAATGTGAAATCTCCTTTCGTTGACTGGCCTAGCTTGTTTCTTGAGAATCATAGATTTGTTTTTCTATTTTTTTAATATACGACTGATAAATTCCTGTTTTGACAGTCTGTAACCGAAATTTTTTGTTGGAGTAATAAAATTCTGGACGGCGGTCGGAATAATCAAAATTTTCCGACATGTTTGGACATGGATTAAATAATTCAAAATTCCAGTTAAAAATAAAAATGTTATGCGGCTTAAAATTGGACCCGGATCCAAATTTTGAACTTATAATTATAATCGTATGTATCATCTCATGACTCAAACCAAACCATATAGAGATTGATTGATGACATATGTTAATTGTAATTGTACGGGGTAAGTTGGTTTAGGACTTGAGATTGTTTCATATAATTGATTTATTGAAATTTATTTTATTCTCAAACTTAAATGTTGTATCGTCATTAAATTATTATTTTTTTGAAGCTATCATTATTATTAAATTATTTTGTATTCGAAATTACATGACTATTTGTTTTCTCTTTTACTTTATTTTTAAGGTTTTATTAATTATAATTTCATTTTAAGAAGGAAAAAAATGTCAGGTCATCCAACATTATATCACAAAAAAAAGATAATGACATTTGAACAAATTTTGGACCAACGGGCAATCAAAATTTAAATAAATTTAGATTTAGTCAATTAATTACAATACGTTTGAACTTTAATCCCTTTAACAAATTTAAGCCATTTTATCCCAAAAAAAAGTACAGTACGTCTGACATTCAAATTGAGTTATTGTTCAAACATGTAAATATTTCATAAATCTCTGAGGGTGTCTAACTCAGAACCGACTTCAAATCGGATATTTGCCAACCCAATTTTTTTCAATCTTAGAAGAAAGGCAAGCAGTACGGACGTATTATGCTACCACAAAGTACAAGAAAAACAATGCTAAATAAGTAATTTTGTTAGTAATATATGGAATTAGGGGCTCGTCAGTGAGTAATTCACTGCCGAATACTCAATGCGGAGGCCCAAGTGACCCAAACGTGCCATAAAATATTTGAAAATTTTTATTCTAAATAGATTATGAAAAGTATACAAGAGTTAGATTATTTAATATTTAGATGTGAACACAACATATAATACAATACATAATTTGAATCTAACGGTGTAGAACAGTTCAAATCATCTTTTTTCTTATATAAATTTTTTTGTTTACTTTCTATTTTCTATTCTTTTTTAAAAAAAAAATTAAAGGACTCAATGTGTCTCCACAATGAGTTACTAACTGTCGTGCCCTATATAATTTTATCACTATTATATATTTATTCAATGGACATTAATCTACAATCAATGGACCATTGAACCTAATTATATTCTGTATCTTTTTGCCAAAAAATCTAATCAATAATTATTCCATTCATGCATGTCGGTATCATATATATATATCTATATATTCTCTCTCTTTTTAAAACATATATGTGGATGAGAAAAATGAGTCATACCTAGTCAATATGACAAGTGGCACAGCAAAGAAAGACTGGTATATGAGGCTCTCTTAATTAGTGAAGTTGCCAGAGAATCAATGAGCTAAAGATAAATGATAGAATCTCAACCTACAAGATAAATTTCCACCACTTAAGACTAACGTCGGAGATTATGAGTTCATTCGACAAGACCACTCCATTCATCAAGAGATTGTTACTGACTTGAATGTCGAAGTACAAACGAGCCACGAAAGACCACTTTTTATTATTATTCTTATTATCGATTCAGGAGATTGGTTGCTAACGTGTGGACAATATATATATTTCATCCAAAGCTATGTGTAAAAATATGGACCAACTAATTAAGAATCTAGAGAAATATGGAACAATGAATTAAGAATGGTAGGACATATCGTTCTTATGCGCTGTCCTAAGGCCTTCATAGCACTTGCAGTGGTATTTTTAGAAAGAATGTATAATGTATCCGAATGTGTGTTTTTGTTGATGTGATTATATTGAAATATGTGTCTCATTGATTTGAATGAGTACGTGACTTAACTTTTTGTAAAAAAAAGTGAGACCCAGTTTAATTTGGTGTGGTTGTATTGGAGAATGGATGAAATAATGAAAGATTGGATGCTTTGCTAATATGAAAATGAGAAAATATATAGAAATTTGTGTTTTACCGATATGAATGAGTATGTGTCTTGACTTTTAATTTGTATAGCAGAGTCATCGTGCAATCTATATATTTTTCATCCAAAGCTATGTGTATAGAAATATGGACCAATTAATTAAGAATGTAGAGAAATATGGACCAATAATTAAGAATGGCAGGACATATAGTAATTATGCCCTTGCCTAAGGCATTCACAAGTCGCTGGAGTAAGGCCTAGCTTGATGTGGCTGTTATTACCATCTATTTGTGAACATGCAATGACTTTGACCTTTTCAATAATTTTAGTTCTAGGTGGAGGCCCACCCTATTAAAATGATTGATGTTGATAATATAACTAAGTTTTCTCTAAAATATTGAATCCAAAAATCAATTTCTTATTTTTTTTAAGTAATAAATAATTTACCTTCTTCTTAGATAGATACATGTAGAAACAACAACACTAGGGAGAGAGACGTATTGTGGGGACCGATTTGAATCTTTTTTCCTCTTTTTCTTAATATTTCTAATAGATTACTTGATCCTTAAGCAACCCCAAATCCTTTTCATCCTCAAAACTTTATCAAAGTAAAAAAAAAATAAAAATTATCGAACAATAAATTACAATATGTGGTGTATTGCATTGCACCCGTATGAGTGGCTGGCTCATCAAACAACCCATCAAGCAAAATCTTCTATAGTTTTTGCAGCAATCACGTGTATTATACATATAATATATATATATATATATATATGTATGTATGTATATGTGGTCATCTCATGGAATCTTCAAAATTATAACTAGGATGAAGAGAATATCATCAAGTGGGGTCCGTAATATGATAAATCAAACGGTTGCAATCAAGAAATGAATTTGCCTCTAAGAACTTTCGAGTGTCATTTAACAAAACAAAACAAAACAAAAAAATAATAATAATAATTCAAGTCTCACTACTTGCGAGTTATGGGAACTGTCTTAGCTTTTACTACTTGTCCCAAGTCGTAAAGGAGATACGTGCTGGCTGTCACTTAAACAGACTCCTATATACTTATATATACACCCTAGTTTGCAACTCATATATATATATATATATATATATATATATATATATATATATATATATACAACTGGTGTATAGATATATCATGTCATTTTTGTTGAATATCATGTTACTGTTGAATATCATGTTACGTACAAACCTTTGTAGTTGTAGTATGTGATACGTCAACACATGTATTTATTTCTGTGTCAACATGCCATGTGGCAGCTTGCTATTGTAACACTATATGTTAATATAGCATGTAAGCTACTTATAAATGCTACATTTACCAAACACCCAAAAACAATTTTAGCATATATATTACAATTTTCAAATGCTACATAAAAAACCATTTTCAACAACATTTACTTTCTATCAAAGATGAAAAGTCTAAACTACCCCTTATATTCCAGTCAAATGACTAAAATACCCTTAATATGTAACAATCAATTATTTATTTTATTTAATAATATATTCATTTTTATTTAATAATATATTAACATTTTTACTAACATATTTAATTATTTATATTTAATAATATATTTATTTTTAAATAATATATTCAATTATATTTAATAATTTATATTTACTAATCTATTATTTACTTTTATTTAATAAAATATTCATTTATATTTAATAATATATTAACATTTTTCCTAATATATTTAAAAATATTTTTATTTTTAAATAATATATTAAATTATATTTACTAATTTATTTATTTATATTTACTAATCTAATATTTATTAATATTTTAACATTTTTACTAATATATTAAATTATTTATATTTTGCACAAAATATTTATTTTTAAATAATATATTAATAATATTAAATAATATATTTATTTATATTTGCTAATCTATTATTTATTTTTATTTCATAATATATTCATTTATATTAAATAATAAATTTTTATTTATTTATATTTAATAATATATTAAATTTTTACTAATATATTGAATTATTTATATTATTTATAGATTTAATTAATTATTTATATTTAATAATATATTTATTTTAAAATAATATATTCAATTATATTTAATAATTTATTATATTTTTAAAAAATACTTTTTAATTTGTGCTACTGCCCTTATATGTAATTTGACACAGCATTTGAAACAACATATATGTTTTTTCTGAAATTGTTTACCAAACAGCACAGCATTTCAAACAGCATATATGTCAGCATTTCAAACAACATATACGCTACCAGCATATAAGCTACATGCTACATGCTACATGCAAATTGTTTACCAAACACACCCATATTCATGATCTTTGCCCAGCCGCAAGTAATAGTGAGAAATACAAAGTAAAGCTTCTGTATCTCTGTGTGCTATTTCTCATCTTGGTATCGGAGCCCGTACCATGGCAAACGCCACCAGTGGTTCTTCCTCCTCCTCCACCACGTCTCACTCCACCCAACTGTCCCCTGATAAACCGTCTCCACAACAGTCCATGGGTGCGTTCAGCTCTATCAAACTTACCTGGGATAACTATCTTTTATGGAAGAGTATGGTTCTTCCCACTATAAGAGGGAACCGTCTTGAAGGCTTCCTCAATGGCACCAAGCTGTGCCCATCCCCTACTGTGACCAGTATTACCACACCAACAACACTTGCAAGTGAAACGACCAGTACCTCAACTATTGTTGAAGTTATACCCAATCCAGATTATGAGATCTGGATGGTCCAAGATCAGACCCTTTTGGGCTGGATCTACAACTCCCTGGATGTAGATGTTGCTTCCCAGGTGATAGGTCATGAGACCTCGAAAGGATTGTGGGATGCAATCATGAGCCTCTTTGGTGCTCAATCCCGATCCAATGTCATTTACTTCAAGAAGGAACTTCGTCAGTTGACGAAAGGAGGTATGAGTATGGGTGATTATCTCAATGCCATGAAGAAAATTGCTGATAATCTAACACTTGCAGGCAGCCCGATTGAACACGGGGATCTAGTGTCTCAAGTACTTGCAGGTTTAGACTCACTGGACTATAATCCAGTGGTGTGTCAACTTACCGAGCGTGTCAATGTTACATGGCCTGAACTTCAATCCACCTTACTGAGCTTTGAACGACGCCTAGATCAAATCAATGGTACCATGGCAGCCTTGTCCCTCAACAATCCTACTGCCAACTTCTCACATAGGACTCCTCATTCAGGGTCACAAAACAGAGGCAGGGGAAGGTCGGTCTTCTCTCCCCAAAATCGAAGTGGTGGCCGTCCAGGTGGCCGAGGGGGACGGTCAAATGGTCGTGGTGGTCGCTTCCGAGGACCCCGACTTATATGCCAGATCTGTGAGAAACCTGGCCACTCGGCTAACAACTGTTACTACTATGTTGGTGCTCCCTCAGAGAGCACTCACAGCACCAATGGTCCCTCTGCGTTCATTGCTTCTCCGGAAACCATTCTTGAGCCTAACTGGTATGCTGATAGTGGGGCTAGTGCACACGTCACCAATGAGTCCAACAATCTCACCCAAAAAGAAGAATATCAAGGTACAAATGCTCTCACTATAGGTAATGGTGACAAACTCAAAATACAGCACACGGGTAAAACTCATGTACCCACTTGTGGCCCTCGCAGCATCACTCTCAATCACATACTACATGTACCTCATATTGCCAAAAATCTTATCAGCATATCTCAGTTAACATCTTCCAATAATGTATATGTGGTATTTGACTCAAGTGGTTGTTTTGTTAAGGACAAGCAAACAGGAATGGTACTGCTCCAAGGGAGACTTGAAGATGGCTTGTACCGGTTGGATCTTTATTCAAAATCTCAGCACCCAAGTTCCTCACATCTGTACTCTTTTGTGGCTTCTAGTCCTCAATGTAATGTCGAGTCTTCCAAGTCCAATAATGACCTGTCTGTAAGGTCTCGCGTCGTTGTGTCGTCAAGGGAGGTTTGGCATAGACGTCTAGGTCATCCTTCCTATCAAGTATTGTCACAAATTTTAAATCAGTGCAATGAAAAATGTGATGATTCTACTTTGAATTTCTGTGATGCTTGTCAATATGGAAAATCTCACTCATTACCATTTCCTTCTTCATCATCAAATGCTACTCATCCACTTGATCTCATACATACTGATTTATGGGGTCCAGCACCAATACAATCAACTTCTGGTTTCAGATATTACATTTTGTTTATTGATGATTTCAGCAGGTTCACATGGCTCTACCCATTAAAACAAAAGTCTGAAGCCTTCACTATTTTTCTCCAATTTAAGACCTTCGTCGAAAATCAATTTGACCGAAAAATCAAGTGTGTGCAAGCTGACATGGGTGGAGAGTACAAATCTTTTAATCAGTTTGTTGTGTCACATGGGATCAAATTTCGCTTCTCTTGCCCTCACACCTCAGCTCAAAATGGCAGAGCTGAAAGAAAACATCGTCATGTCACCGAAATGGGACTCACACTACTTGCCCAGGCTCACTTACCACTCAAATTTTGGTGGGATGCCTTTCACACAGCTACCTTTCTTATAAATCGCACTCCTTCCTTAGTTCTCAAAGGTCACACCCCATTATTCAAATTAAGTGGTGAAACTCCTGATTATAAATTTCTCAAAGTATTCGGGTGTTCATGTTTTCCATGTCTCCGTCCTTACCAAAAACATAAGTTCCAATTCCACTCTACAAAGTGTGTGTTTCTTGGGTATAGTGACCAACACAAAGGATTTAAATGTCTAAGTTCTACTGGGAGAATTTACATCTCTCGACATGTTGTGTTCAATGAACTTGAATTTCCATTTGCTGCAGGTTTTAACAACACAAAAGTCCCTTCTTCATCTCACACAGTGACATGGTCTCATCCACACAGTGACATGGTCTCATCCCAGCCGGATACTACAAAGCTGCTAAGTTCTTCTCCTGAAGCAGTGCCGTCCCTCGATGTGTCACATGATCTCTCAACCCCTGTTGAACCTTTGTCAGGTGCTCCTCAGAGTCCACTCATGAGTGATGGTCAGCTCTCTGCTCCAGAACAACAGCCTTGTTCTCATTCCTCCCGTAGTTCTTGTGATGAGAGACTAGAGACCATCCCACCGACAACTACCCATGATAGTCCCTTATCACCAGCGGCACCTGCTAGTACTCGTGGCCATGCAATGCAAACTCGGGCCAAAGCTGGGATTCACAAACCAAAACAGTTCCCATGTGATTATCATGTCTACACTGTTGCATCACGTGCATGTCCTCTTGAACCCACTACTGTCAGAGAAGCATTACAATCCAAGGTATGGAAAGATGCCATGACCGCTGAATTTCAAGCTTTGGAGGCAAATCAAACCTGGACTTTGGTTCCCTACTCATCTAAATACAATGTCGTGGGCAACAAGTGGATCTTCAAAACCAAAGTAAATGCAGATGGGAGTTTTCAGCGGTGTAAAGCACGCCTCGTTGCTAAGGGCTTTCATCAACATCCTGGAATTGATTACAACGAGACATTCAGCCCCGTTGTGAAAGCCTCCACAATTCGGATTATTCTCACAATTGCAGTCTCCAAGAACTGGGTTGTTCGCCAACTTGACATAAACAATGCCTTTCTAAATGGAACCTTGAGCGAAGGTGTGTACATGGACCAACCAGAGGGGTTTCTTGATGCTCAAAAACCTGACCATGTATGTAAGCTTCACAAAGCATTGTACGGTCTCAAGCAGGCACCTCGCGCGTGGTATGACAAACTTAGGGACACACTGACTCAGTGGGAGTTTCTGAATTCGAAGAGTGACTCATCATTTTTCTTCTTTCGGAAAGATGATCAGATTATACTACTTCTCATCTATGTTGATGACATGATCGTGACAGGTAACAATCCCACCTTGATCCAGACTTTTATTGATCACTTGCACACTCACTTTGCCCTCAAAGACTTGGGCCCTTTGAAACACTTTCTTGGGATTGAAGTTACTCGCGATGACACTGGCATGATTCTCACTCAGTCTCGATATATTGCTGACTTAATTCGGCAAGCTGGCTTAAGTCATATAAAACCTTGCCCTACACCAGCCATATTGGGCCGAGAGTTTGTGTCTAATGAAGGGGATCCAATGCCTGATCCTCGCATATACAGAAGCATCATAGGAGGCCTTCAATATCTCACCAACACAAGGCCGGACATCTCCTTCATAGTGAATTGTTTAAGTCAGTTTTTACATCAACCTACTTCGGTTCACTGGCAGGGTATCAAGCGCATTCTTCGCTATCTCCAAGGGTCTAAGAACATGGGCCTGCATATCAGGTACACTACTGATCTTCCACTAGTTGGTTTTTCCGATGCAAACTGGGCAACAAATCCAGAACATAGGCGATCTATAGGCGGATATTGTGTGTTCCTTGGCGATACGTTAGTATCGTGGTCCTCCAAGAAACAAAAAGTTGTGTCTCGCTCAAGTACCGAATCTGAATACCGGGCACTTGCTGAAGCGGCTAATGAGATAACATGGGTTCAATCACTTCTTCAAGAATTTTCCTTTCCTCTACATGCTACACCCATTCTGTGGTGTGATAATATGAGTGCCAATGCACTTGCTCACAATCCGGTATATCATGCAAGGACTAAACACATTGAGCTGGATGTTCATGTTGTTCGTGATCGCGTCCTCAGCAAACATCTTGATGTTCTATACGTACCATCACATGACCAGTTAGCGGACTGTCTTACCAAACCATTATCTCATTCTCGGTTTGCATTTCTACGAGACAAACTTGGAGTGGTCGCCAAGCCTTCACCCGCTCCAGTTTGAGGGGGGCTGTTGAATATCATGTTACGGTTGAATATCATGTTACGTACAAACCTTTGTAGTTGTAGTATGTGATACGTCAACACATGTATTTATTTCTGTGTCAACATGCCATGTGGCAGCTTGCTATTGTAACACTCTTCTAGGGCTGTTTTTGTGTCTGTAATATATATTCATGATCTTTGCCCAGCCGCAAGTAATAGTGAGAAATACAAAGTAAAGCTTCTGTATCTCTGTGTGCTATTTCTCATCTATTTTACCTAGTAAAATTATAGATAACAATTACAGTGCCATCTTGTCTTGTTACTTAAGGGAATGGAGCACAAAGATGCATAAAAGAAAAGCCAATGAGGCATATCAATGATTAGTGCCTGTTGTTTTCCTGGTTTCGGTCTAGTCCCCCCTTTGTGAGCCCCGGAGAAGGGCTTTTCTTCTCCTCATTATGATATAAATTTCTTTTAAAAAAAAAAGATCACAAAGAAATTTAAAAAGTATAGCTAAACTGAATGGCTAGCATAAAACCCTACATTCGATACTAAACTCTAGATCTTAAAATTTAAATCTCTAAATTTAAATCTTAAAAATTAAAGTCTAAACCTTAAATCTTAAACTTTTTTTCCCTTAAACCCTAATTTTTATACTAGAAAATTCAAAACTAAACCAGATTCAAATCTCGAGTCATATGAAAGACCAGTGCCCATTTGAGAAAATAACATATGATGACTTTAGCAAATGTGATATGAACAAGAGCCAATTCACGCAATTGTGATAATGTAATAAAATCTATGAGACATGAACTAAATACCTTTTGTTTACGCACGAACTTACTGCAATCAAATTCATCATCTCAATTAACACCCATTATTCTCACATTATTTTCTAAATATTAAATTTTAATAATGTAATAAAATACATGATACATGAACTAAATACCTTTCGTTTACGCGAGAACTTACTGCAATCAAATTCATCATCTCAATTAACACCCATTATTCTCACATTCTTTTCTAAATATTAAATTTTAAATGAAATTTAATTTCAGTCATTTGGTTAGATTGAATCACGTACAAGTAGAGGTACATCACTACATCCTTACTAAAGATGGACTAAATATAAATATATATATATATATATATGTCGTAATCATGACCTATTTAAGCATTAAATATTTGAAAAGAACATCACTATCGAGCGATCACATATGCATTATATATGCACTATCAATATTACATCACGTGTACAGGGATGGGTCCAAGCTATCATGTCTTATGGATTATTGTAGTACTCGTGAACATTATTAGACACTTATCACCGAATTAATTTAGCAACTAGTAGGGTTGGCCTATACTAATTATAGCTAGCTAGTTTTCTTTCGAATTACGAAATCCTAATGATGATAATAACCTTGCATTAATGGCGGAGGCGGAGATTGCAGCCACCTCCCCCCCAGACGTTGCAATTTGACAGCTAGGGTTTTCTTACCAAAATAAAAAAAAAACTTGCATTTTTATGTTTTCTTTTTACAATTTTAATGTTCGATTCGTAACTATATATGTAATTATATTTTTATTTGTAGACAAACTAATTCAATCTCTATATTTCATTGAATCATTAATATTCATTTGACCCTAATTAATATGCAATTAGTATTTGGAATCGGGATCCCCTTTCATTTAAATTGAGAAAAGTTTCAGTCCAATTTTTATCGGTACTTAAGATATGATATTAATCATATGATCATCACCAAGGTTCAAAACTTAAATTATATTATATATATTCTCACCACCATTTGATTAAGGATTACAAACAACTATCGCGAGAAATATTAGAAGGAAAGCTTTCTTATTTTGATCGTCATTTTGTTGGTTTCTATTAGCGTTAACATTCTCTGTCAAACAACTACAACCTAATATCTAATTAATTACCAAAATTAACAAAACGAGGCCGTAATATCTAATTAATTATGTAGCTCTAAAAGAGATTCTGTAAAACCTTTGCACTAAACCTTCCTTTAGCGTATGATGATTGTTGTTGGAATTTTTTTTTTTTTGTAGTCCAAGAAAGTAGTGGAAAGGAAATTTTGAAATTAATTTTAGATCACGCGTGATACTGCAAATGTCTTTTCATTCGGTGCTTTAAAAAACCAACACCGACACACTTTTCTCGAAGGCTATGTGTTGCAACGAAAATGATATCTAACCATATTTTAAGAATTAGTTCATATCTAATTATTTTATTAATTTTTATATTTTAATTAATTATTATATAATCTTAATCAATATGTTGAGTATTTATTTTATTTTATAGTTTTATTCTAATTAATTGTTAATTTGTTAGTATTTAGCGAATTCGTTCCCCCTTAGGGTTTAACACTTATGGTTTACAACATGAAAATTCGATATACGAGCCTCTTAAGGTTTAGCGAATTCATTTTTGTAGGGTTTAACATTTATTGTTTAGATTATAACATAAAAATTTGATACGCGAGTTCGTTATCATTTAGCAAATTCGTTCTTCTTAAAGTTTAGATATGGTATACCATGGGTTCATAAAATATAAGCTATTTATCACTGTTGTTTAGATTACAACATAAAAATTCGATACACAAGCCCGTTAGGGTTTAACGAATATGTTTTCATTAAGGTTTAACACTTATTATTGAGGTTACAATATGAAAATTCAATTCACGAACTCATTAGTGTTTAGTAAATTCATTTCTCATAGGATTTAACGCTTATTATTTAGGTTGTAACATGAAAATGCGCTACATGAGTCCATTAGATTTTAACGAATCTGTTTCCTTTTTTTTTAAATAAAAAATTTATATCATAGAGAGAGAAGAAAAACTCTTCTCTGATGGTTCACAATGGGGTGATGTCGGACCAAACCCATGACGAAAAACGAGAAAAGAAAAAAAAAACACTACTAATTTTTTATTCTCAAAGTAGGGATTCCCAATTGATCCAGATTTAAAAGACCCTTTGCTTTTTTAGGAAGCTCGCTGAACCTGCAAAACAATTTAGATATTCTGCTATTCGAAGCTTTTGAAGCCACACAATCAGCCACAGTGTTTATTTCACGAAAAACATGTTGAAAATGAACTTGAATGTTCTTACAACTACTTTCAATTTGCTGCCTTAAATAAATCAATTTCCATGGGCATTTGGAAGCAGCAGATAGGATATTGATAACAACCAACGAGTCAGATTCAATAATCATATGATTATAACCAAAATTCACAGCTAACACAATTCCATCCTGAATGGCTTTCAATTCAGCATAAGTTATTGATTGTTTACCATAATAGTTAGAAAAACCACATATGAATTGGCCAGCATAATCTGTTTCCCTTAAAATTTAACACTTATTGTTTAAATATGAGGCTATTATGAGCTCATAGAATATAAGTTATTTATCGCTACTCATGTTCTAATAACCTACGTAGAACAACTCAAGATTAACCTAGTTTATCATCTCGTTGGACTTAAGACATGTACGACGCGCTTCCGATTGTGTATTCAACAACCAATTGAGATTTGATTTCTTGAGATTTATCTTGTAAGTGAACTTGGACCTAAACGTGAAGGAATGTAAGATCCTTATTTCTATCCGCACGAACTTAAGCCCTCCTGCCCTAAGTCCGATCTTAAACACCTATCTATCATTGTGGTGTGGATTATGGCAGTCTTGTCCGGTTTGGATTCCCACATTATTGGCTTACCAAATTCTCAAAGCGTGGCATAAACATATTAATGAAGTAGCTCTATTTTCTTGTTAGTTAATTCTAATAAAAGTAATAAGGAATTGTATAATCAATTTTTCTTTTCTGATCATGACATCTATGACACCAATAGCTCTTAATAACTACAAATTTTCTCTATCTAATCGGGTCCAATCGCTCTCATGGATTATAATAACAAACCGATAGCTGACCTTGCAATTTGCCATGTTAACCTGAATCTGGCTTTCGTGAATTGACACGCAGCAAGCAGTCATAACAAACACGTACAGTTACATTATTATGAATAATGCTTAAAATTCTTTAGATGTGGCCTCTATTTGACTATAATTAATATGGATGGTTGAATATTAAATGGATCATATATATATATAATCAATAGTTAAATGCGGATAAAATGGGACTGATATTATTTTAGGTGAATGTTATTCACTACTTGCAGTGACCTACTTGCCTTAATTTGAAACCTTTTTCCATTTTTGTGCCGACAATTTCATATGGTCACGATCTTCAAAAAATGATTAGAATTTCAAATTCTTTATCGATTTTGTTCTTTTTTGAGTCGTCTCATTTAATAATTAATAAATCTAAGAAAAATAAATTATTGTATGAGATGGTGAATTTTTTTTCATATATTTGAGATTGAAATCCCACAATTTTTTAATGTGAGATTCCTAACATCCCAAGCCTCAACCTCCGACGTTAAATGATCCCACGAAATCCTGCTTATTGCCCATTAAACCGTACTCCAGACTTTCAACGATCAAGAACAATGCAGCAGGAGAAGGGCAATTGACATGATTAGCTATTATATGGGCCTTAAAGATGTGGGTCTTTACTCTTTGGATGGTTACCCTGGTTTGAATGTGAAGAGGCCTTTTATTAAACGGGGAATCATTTTGGGCTTGTATTATTTAATTAGCAAGCATATGCTAGAGAATTTTAGGCCCAGTTTTACTAAGATACCATGGTCAATATCAATCAAACTAACAAATCATCAAAGTTGTACCAAAAAATTAAAATCGAATCGTTTGATCTGGTTTTTCTTCAATTAAATTATGTAAGTTTCACTAAATTTGATCGAAAATTAAAAAATTAACATAATCGATTAAACAATTTAATAAAAATTGATTAAAATAGACCGACCCTTTCCTCGGATGCACCCTTCTTTCATTAATTAACCGCAATACACGTTTGAGGAGATATCTTTATTTTCGCGGCGCCTCCCATTTTGTTTAATTTTTGTTTTCAATAATAGAATTCTTATTCTTCTCTTCTCCTTCCCCTCCCATTTCAAATTTTCCATTAACATCAAATTTGTCAACAGAACGATCCCTTTGGTTTTGGTTCCGAGCATCCTCACAAGGTTGACCAAAATCCAAGTTCTGCTCATATATTCTTTCTGGAACTTCAGGTGCACATTTCTTGTGTTTCTTTCGTTTTCTTTTGTGACATCGTCTGCCCTATTTGGTTCTTGATTGTACCCACATTTTGTTTCGGTTTGTGGGATTTCATAATTTGTGATAATGTTTTTCGTTTTTGCTGTGCAATTCGTCCACTTTCTTCACATCGTCTTGATTTGATTATTTGCTAACGTAATTTGTTCTCGGTCTGTATCGATTGCATTTCTTCTATTTGTTTGCCTGAGAAAGTTTGTTCCACCCGAGGAAATCAAACCTAATTGATTGGTTTACATTGTTCTTGCCTGTGGGATTTCGATTTATAGTCTAAAATGTTTTTTCCCTCTTATTCTGGATAACTACAAGTTCGGATTTTGAAAGATTATGTTTAGTCTCCATTAGGCAGTCAATTCATTAATTTAGCATTGTGTGTGTGTGTGTATGACTGATTTCTGAATGAATATTGACATTCCAGAGGTTGTTTTACTTTCTTCATGCGTCAGTTTTCAACTGATCAATAACAATGTTGACACGCATCATTTCCTCAATCCCAGGATGTTCGGATTTTGGAAATCACCTGGAAATAATAAGATTACCAAGCAAAGTTCAGTGGACCCACCAGGTTCCTCTGGTTCTAATCCTTTTAATTCGGACTCAGAGGATAACAAGCAAACCTTTAAGCCTGCAAGGCGAACTGCTTCCGAGCCGGTGCTCATGATCCCTGGTGGCCCTTTGGATGATGATTTTGGAAGAAAGGGGACTTCGTCTTCGTCATCCTCGCTCTCTGATTTGCCTGCTGGAAGAGATAGATACAAGAACGATTTCCTTGATTCAGGAGGACTAGAGAACCAATGTGTGCAAGAACTGGAGAATTATGCTGTATACAAGTCCGAGGAGACTACAAAAAGTGTGAATAATTGCCTTAGGATTGCTGAAAATATCAGAGAGGATGCTACAAAGACCCTTGACACGCTGCATAACCAGGGTGATCAAATAACAAGGACCCACAATATGTGTGTTGATATGGACAAGGATTTGAGAAAGGTGAGTTTTTCACCGCCCCCCAAAAAAATGTTATTTTGAGTAATTTTTGTATATCTGATAACTGATTGTGGTTACTATGTCTGCAATTCCTTCTATTTAATTCTTTTAGTTTCTTTAGAGAGAATATTGTTAATGATGGGATGGGTGATGTTTATGGGATTTTCATAATGGAAATATCAGGGTGAAAAGCTTTTAAATAATCTTGGAGGCATGTTCTCCAAGACATGGAAGCCAAAGAAGACCAAAGACATCATGGGGCCGGTGATCACTGCAGGTTTTGTTTCAAAGATACAAATGCCCGTCTCCATATCTTGTGACCTGTTCAGTGAATTTGTGTTTTAATTAGTTACATACTCGTCCTGGCAGATAATCCATCTAAGAGAAGCGAGAACCACAAAGAGCAGAGGAAGAAGTTGGGTTTAGTCCCTAAAGGACCTTCAGCTCCTCGAACGCCTCCTCCCGAACCAGCAAATGCCCTGCAGAAAGTCGAGGTTCGTGCTGGTAGCTCAATCGAAATTTACTATTGCGGCTCCTCCAAAGTTTGATATGTTTAACATTCTCATTTTTCACTTGCTTTCTTAATTTAGGAATTGATTACGAGAGATCCATACATAACTAGCAATCTAATTATTAATTTAATTTGTTGTATGATATATTCAATTCAAGTTCGATATATATAATGATTTTGTTTGTTAATTTATTTTTCTACATGCCTTGAATCTTAATAAGTGAAGTTTTAATTTATCTTTTTGCTTCTATCAAAACCAGGTGGAGAAGACCAAGCAAGATGATGCACTTTCAGATCTTAGTAATATCTTGGGTGGTTTGAAGGATATGGCTGCCGATATGGGAAGCGAGCTTGACAGGTGAGTTAATGTTCTCAAACATGATAAAGAAAAAGAAAAAGAACCTCTGTTATCAGCTCATACGAATTAACTTTATCACAAAAGCTATATATATGCGATTCCTTGCTGTTCAAGAATCAGGTTTCTCTGATATTCTTCTCTCCTTTTATTGTCTCATACAATTTTGTTCTTGTTGATGTAACTATTTCAATGCAGGCAAAACAAAGCTCTTGACCATGTCTCTGATGATGTCGATGAGCTGAACTTTCGAGTGAAAGGTGCGAATCAACGAGCACGACATTTGCTTGGGAAGTGAGTCAACTATTAAACATCATATCCATATATACCACGGTTTCCTCGTTTTTATGTTTTTTTTTATATTTTATTCCAGCAACATCGATTTTCTTATGAATCAGAATGACAGTTGAATGTATGTTTCTTTTCAAGTAGTATACATTCAATAAAAGAGTTTTTTTCTTGACCAGTTGTCAAGAGCTTTTGTTTCCTGCTTGAATAATTATCAATTGAATCATATGCTCAGGAGACATGAAAATATATGGATACATCAAGCAAGCATAATAATCTTATCATGCCAGAAAATCGAAAAGTTGATGTTCCTATATGCGATTTCTTTGTCGTAAAAACACTAACAGATCAAGATTATAGAACATATGACTGTGCCTGCAATTAATGATTGAAGAACTTGAAAGCTGGGATAGACTACAGAGTTAAGCTTTTGACAAATGAGATTGCAGAGCATGAAGAACTGAAGAACTCCCCACTAGACAGGGCATTTTATAGTTACCAATCTTTTAGGAAAATATATCATTTTAGCCATATAAAAAGATTCCATTTCAGTAAATCTTATGATTCCTGATAAAATTAAGAATGCTTGACAAAATACCTATAAAAGGTTGGCAATACTCACCCCATTAAAGGAGTCACGTATATATGATGCAATCATAATTTTAATATGCTAAAAATTAAATAAAAAATGGTTCCTTATATTTTTAATTGGGAAATTAGAATTGGTATTTCGTTCATGTGTCTCTTGTTTTGCATTAAATTAACACACGCATTCTCTCACTTTCTATCTCTTCCTTCTATTCTTTCTCTGGCAAATCCCTTGAACAATCAAAGCCCCTGACTTTCAGAGTTCCTCTCTCTCTCTCTCTGAACATTAGTTTTAGTACAATGTCTGTTCTCCGCATGTTGTTGTTGGTGGTCCTTCTCCTCCTCCTCTTGGTTGGATCACCAGCGGCACCGGAGACCTCATATTCAAGAAACCAATACAAATATACAACTACTTCCCACCACCAAATGCATTCTTGTCGTGAGAAGATGTACCCAAGATCTTTGTGCATTCGGTTCCAGAGAATCAACAACAAACACCTGCCGCCGCCGCCGCCTGACGATGATGGTGATGAGATTGATCCAAGATATGGCGTGGAGAAGAGACTGGTCCCTTCTGGTCCCAACCCACTTCACAACTGATACATCAAAGAGTATACTACTCATGCCTCGGTGCACCATATATAATTTTCATCTCTTTTTGATTTCTTGATGGTTTCTTTCGTCTTTTCTTGATCGGAGAGATTGGTGCCTCTTTCATTAGCTAGTTTCTTAATTAATTGATATCGATATTACTACTTTGTAATAGGCAAGAATTGCTATTTCCATGATTCTTTTTGTTTACAATTAAGAACGAATTGTGTCATATTTTAGGAGATCTAATGGTGTTGACGACTTTTGTAAAAATTAAGAAGCATGGAAATAGTATTTACTTGTGTTGTCTTTAATTAGGGTAGAGGGTACGTAGTGGAGGAGATGTGGAAGGCTCAAGAGAAACACATGAGTTCCATTAATTTGGGGACCTTATTTTCTTTATTTTATTTTTAAGGAAATATCAAACTTTCTAGTGTTTGCATTAATTATCTTCCTGTATACTACTTTTCATATTTGAATCAATTTCATTACATCTGTTTTTGGTGTTTTTTTTCCCTATGAGTTTGTAGGGTGTATCTTATAGATATTTTTTAATTAATTATAATGTGATTAGATATTTTTTTTAATTTCCGTGCGGTTTAAAAAAACCAGAGATGTAAAGTGGGTCAGGGTTGTGAACTCAGCACGGACCGGCCAATTTCAGACCAGCCCAGCATGGCCCGCATCCCAAAGTTCATGGACCATAATAGGACCAGCCCATTTTACATACCCGCAACAACAAGCTTGTGAATGAATTAAATTCATGAACATGATCGAGTAGTAGAATGTCTCATGTCGTTACTCTTGGTATTATTAATAAGATAGAGTAAAGTAGGAGAGGAACATGCATGCATGAACAAATGATTATCCTAACTAAGCACAAGCGGGAGCATTGAAGTCTCTGAGTGTCGCGAACACAAAAGATTGGGGAGCCACAAGAATAGGAGAAGTAGGATCCATAAACTTGGGTTTCAATTCTGGAATATCATTAGAATCGGTTAGCACCAATGGAGTTCCATTCAGGAGTACCACATCGCTCTGAATATTACCATCCTTTGCTGTCAAATGGTACTCTTCCCTGGCTCTTGCTCTTGCTCTTGCGGCGCCTTTATAATTAGAAACCTCCATGCTGCTATCTACAACATGCATATCATTCACCACTGAAATGCTCGATAAAGTAGAGTTTGACATGTTTATGATGAGTAAACTCACTCCAGCCTGCAAATAATCACGAAAGTTATAAAAAAATAATAATAATAAGAACTGAACATTATATTTGTGACTAATGTACAATAATCTCCTCTGAGGTAGACTGATACGTACCTTGTCTTGTGAACAATGAGAATAAACTCGTACATATGGGGAGCCGTTATGATTGACCGAGAGTACATTGGGTCCCATCAAACGATGCCATAAGAGCGCACCATAATAGTCTGGGTTGGGAATGAAAGTGGTGGTGTTGAGGAGACCATAATTGCCACCAATTAGGGTTTGTCTGCAGTAGACCTTATGGTTCAAGGTTGATGTCATACCCAGTTGGTCCAAATACCTAATATTTCCATGAAACAAACAATGTCAATAGCTTGTAATCAATTAAGCATTGGGTTGAGTAACATAGAATAAGAGAAGTTGGAAGTATATATCACCAGAAGCCATTAGCAAAGGTATGTGAGACATCCTTGCCACCACTGTTATAAGCACCGCCAGCTTCTCCAACCCATGCTCCTGACCATGGACCAAACTCTTGTATAATTTTGGATAACTCACTGTATGTTTTAGCTACTTGGGACAACAAAGAAGGATCTTGAATCCTATATATAAGGTTCTTATCAACTCCTGCATGCACATATGGATTACGGAGTAATTAATTATTATAAGTCAGAATTTTAGAGCTCAAAATATAATGGGGTGTAATATATATATATATATATGGATACAACATACCTGCCCCAAGGTTATATATATGGTGTGAGACACCATCAACAACATTAGGCCCTGTGACCTGAAGGAAGGTCTTGAACCATTCTTCATCGTAAAATCCGGCAGGACCAACGAGTTTAGGTTGTGTTGAGGGATCTGGGTATAATTCTTGTACTAATTTTTTCAATTTTATCATGTCTTTACCATATTGTTCTGCAGTTAACCGTGCCAATATTCCTTTACCACATAGTTCATTCCCTGATGAGAAGTACATACATATCGGCCACCCAATTAATATATAGAAGATTATGATTTATTCATCATATAAGCTGGATTTGTAGTATCAAAATTAGAAAGAAAAAAAAAATACCTAATTCATAGGAGTCAATCTTATAACCCTTTGAGATGGTATAATTGATGAGATCACGTGAGTTTTTTGTGTTCCAATCGCCTATCCAAAGGGTGGTGTCATTTTTGTCCTTTTGCTTTCCATAGAGGACATTCAGCCCGAATGTGATTATAGATCTGCATATAAACAAATTTAAAAAATTACTTTTCTTTGTTATAAAGCTAGATATACGTTGAATTAGAGATTGAAGCAGATGGTAATACCCTGTTTGTTTAAACAATTGATTGAGTTGATCCCATCTATCCATGGAAAGGCAACCGTGTGTGAATCCAAACAAGCCATTATTGTAGCGTCTGAACTTGAGACACCTTTTGAAGGTGTTTCCAACATTGTATACCACCTGGTCTTCCAATGAGCCTCCAACTCTGAGTCTTAGAGATTTGAATGCTGAGATATAAATAACAAAATAGAAACTCCTTTAATTAAAAGTCATGTAGCCGAATGATAAAGTTATAGGTAGCAACCAGTAATTAGAGATCGCAGCTCCAATTCCTGAAACATTCTCTCCACGTGATATATGAAGCACGGTCTGCGTATGTATATCTCACAGATGAAAACTAATAATCGAAAGGTTAGGATTTTAACTTACCCTTTATAGCGTTTTGTAAGATCTTGTTTTCCAAGTCCTGCAAAATATCAGAAAATCTCCTTGCTTAATAAATAAATTAACATTGCCATATATATGTATGTATGCATGCTTATAAAAGAGATGTATACCAAATCGAAGAGGCCAGCTTGTTGCCAAGGACATTGACCATAGTCACACTTAGTACTTGGCCACCAATCAAGAGTTGCACACACAAAGTTATCATCAGTTTTGGCGATGGAGTTTACTGATTTCACTCTCACTTGAACATTCTCTGCATTGATAATGTTGATGGCTTGTGAAAACAATGAAAAGAGGACGCAACATACAATGACTCTGATCAGACCCATTTCTGTCAATTCTCTATCTAGCTTCCACCAACTTGTGATGATATTGCATGTATATGAATTGACATATTTATATGCAATATTTGTCCGATAAATTTAGCTAATCTGGTTGGATTTATCTGTTACTTAACTTTATTATCTAATTTAAGATACATATGTTGCTCTAGATAGCTTTTATTACCAAAATAAGCCTGGTAGAGCTAGCAAGACCAGCTAGATCTTATGATCCTAACCTAAGTCCATGAAAAAACATACAGGTTAGTTTTTAACAGAGATAAGAAAAAACCAAATACAATTCAAGGTAAATTGTGATTATTATTTTTTTTACTTTTTGCAATTTATAAACTAGCGTTTAACTGGGGGGAGGGGGAGTTATACCGTACGGTAGTTTTTAAAATTAACAAATCCTAGGGGTAAACATGAAAAATATGGGGAAATAACTGGAAACAAGAACAACTGTTGAGGCCACAAGCGCAATTTCAAAGTCCCAAGAGGCATAAAAGAAAAATATTAGAAAGTCGGGAATATAATGGACCAATGGGATTAGAAATAATATCAGTCAGAAAAAGGACAGATATAAGTAGAAGGGTGTGCTTTTTTGCGTGATTCCTTAAAATATATATATATATATATATATATTATATATACATTTAGAGAGAGAGAGAGAGAGTGAGAGAGAGAGAGTGAGATTAGTGAAAGCTGATTGGACAGATGAGAATCTCAAAGAAGACCCCAGAGAAATAGAAGGATGGGACCCATACATTGTATATTTATTTGTATATTGACACTCTGATAGCGATCTCCGTCCGAATCTGATCTGATCCGATCATGTACCACAAATCATCTGATGATCAGACACCGACACTCAGCCCTCCACGCGGATAAATAAGCACCAACAAAAACATAGATCTTCTCACTCAAAGCCCCCACAGTCTTTTACACGCGCCCTTGCCTCCCGTGTGTCACACCCTCCTTTAATTTGTTGCATCAAAATCCCAAAATATTCCCTCAAATTATGAAATATTTATTTAATCATCACTTGTGCGACAGACAGTTTATCCAGGACTCATGACTATCCAGCCAAAATTCATTCACTATCTGATCAAAAAGAATTCATCCGAAATAAGTTATGGGGAAAATTTATGGGCTAAATAAACAAAATTTTATTTGTGTTTTGATCGATTTTAATGTATTTTTATTCGAAACATAAATTAAATTCATAGCAAGAGATACGTGTAGTATATTGGGTTTTTATCCAATGGTTTAGAATTATTATTTATTTTTATGTTGAATTTGACTTTTATTTTAAACAAAAGAAGACATGTTGTATTTGTAAAAGGATTTTCAAAATAAAAAATAAAAAATGTTTCCCATTATTTATCTACAGCAGCAAGGGCCCCCCCCCCCCTTCACAAGTCAACATACCTAAAAAAGCCCACAACTTCTTCCCCATGATCTCCACATAAAGCCAGTCAAGGTTTGTACCTCCGGGACCCCAAAATGATACAAAAGGGGTGTTTATTACTTTTGTTATGCCAACCAATTAGCATTTAGCATCTATCTCCATTCCAAACAAAAACAAAAAAACTCCATAATTTTCAGACAAGTTTTGAGGGGAGGAAATCCTCACACTTTTTGTCACAAGTTCAAAGCTTTGCATACGTTAATAAACCCACTGTAGCTTTCTTTTATAGTTGCTAAACAGATATCATCTCAATTTTTGCTTTAAAAAACTCATCTTTCTGCAGATTCTAAGCCTTTCATATACAAGTGGAATCTTAGTGGACTAAGGCTCAACTACTTTTCTTAACGCAAAATCTACTACAAGGCTAAAAATTTGGTTCAATTCTTGGAAACAGTCCAAACAGTAGTTGTTACAAGCAACTGAAGAAATACTTGGAATATAATCATCTGGAGAAAATCATGCAACATTATTCATCAATAATACAAGGTAGGCAAACCACCCACATAAAGATGATCAAAGGTCGGCAAATTAGGGGCAACGAAATACACAAGGATGTATCAGTTTACAACAGCCTGAATCCCCAAAGCCATAGAAACAACTCACCACTGTTCTCTATAACATTCTCTTGCTATATAAAAAGCCTCTTTAAGTTACTAGGTTAAAGGGAGTGTCTGAGGATTACCTGCAGGGCATCTTTGTCGGCGGGGCCTTCTTGTTGTCTTTCCCCACCCTGTTAGGCTTCTATCCTCCAGTCCCACATCAGTGTTATTAAGCTGCTGAATTAGTTGAGTAGAAGAAGGGGCTGTCAGACCACGCGGGGGGCTGACTGCTGATCGCCGCCTCCCCCTTGCACAACCATTTCTAGTGGAGATCCTCCTCGTCGATCCTGACTGCCATGAGTGGCCAGTTGCTCTCATCAGCCCTCCAAATGTCTGAAGATCTTCTGCAACCTCATGCCTTGATAGGGAAGCAATACCTAGAAGAACGTCTCTTTGGAAGTCCCTACGCTGCCGACCTCTCCTTCCCTGGCCCTTTCGTGGTCGATTAGCCAATGTAGTAGCTCCCGTTTCTTCAAGTTTTAAGTTCTCCGGAACCAAAGGCTTGGGCATGTAGTCTTCTTCTTTGGTCTCTGTCAATTTCAATGTCATGGTCTCAAAGTAATCAATTTCTTCAGAGGAAGAGTCGGCATTCTTTTCAGAATTGTTGCCTCTCAACACAGCATCAAGCTTGCCCTCAGGATCATCTCCACAAGAAGAAACAATCTCCGCGAAGCACTGAAGGGGGTCCACCATAGAAGATTCTGATGGATCACAAGTGGCATTACTTGTATAATTCTGGTGACCAAGTGAAGAGATGGCAACTATTGCCTCTGCTGCCGTCCTTACCAGCTCATCCCGTGAGCTTTCAGTCTTTTCCTGTGGAAATACTAAAGGTGCCTCATTCACCTTTTCCGGTGATTCAATTCCAGGAACAACATCCTCCTCAGTATCAGGAATCACAGGGGCTTCCAAATCTAACCCCACAGTAACCTTCACATTGCTGCTGAGAACAGAGGGCATCAAAGAATCATCGTCCTCACTAATACAAGAATTCAAATCAATGTGATGTCTGAAACTGGCAACTTTGTTTTCTGCTCCCTTATCATTGATAGTAGTTTCTTCCACCGTCTGTTGGCTCGATTCAGGAATAGTGTAATCACAAGGCAAGTTGATATCAACAATTATGTTTTTCCTGAAATCTGAGCTGCAATCTCTCACTCCTCTCTCAGATTGCTGAGGATGGGGAACAGAAGGGGAAGCAAGCGAAGAAAACTCTGTTTTAGAAATTTGAGGTGTTTCAAATATAGGAAACCCAAGAATGTTTCTATAATTTTGGCACCCAACTGTTCCAATCCTACCAGCCTCGACTGCATTGGAAGGTGAGAGTGGCTTCATGGTTTGAGGAGACGGTCCATTTGGACACTTTCCCATTGTACTTTTTGCAGATAACTGACTGAGAGAAGATTGCAGGAAACTCGAATTCCCAGAGTTCAAATCCCTGACCGAAATCGTGCGCTTATTCTCGCAACCTGAATTAGCTTTTAGCCAAGGAAACACTGCAAGATGTTCCTCATGCTTTCTTTCTCCATCAAAAGGCTCAAGGCCTTGCTGGTGAATTGGCTTGTAGGCTGAGTTGTTTGAAAGAGCTACATTCAAATCAACTTGCTTAGAAGGCCTTATGTCCACACAATTTGGGCCTACAATGAACTTTGATGAACCATGATTGATCAACTGCTCAGAGGCTATGTTATTTTCAGTACTGCAGTTCTGATTGTCATAGAATATTGAAGGCTGGCGAACTGGTAGTTCCTTAGACTGTGATGAGGATCCACTATAAAAACCATTTCGGTTAGATAATTCGCTTACAAAACTCGTGTTGGATTGAGAGTTGCTGTTATTGCTATTATGATGCCACCTGTCCCCAAAATTTGCATGGCCCTGAGTTGATGACCCTGGATTCTTATTCAGGGAAGGAGATGAGTTCAAATATGGATGAGTTTGAACTGATATTGACTTCTGGCTCAAGCTAATATCTGGATTTTGCCAAGATGAAGCAGAGGTGCACCAGACCTTGACCAAATCGTCAGAAGCAGCAGCGGGATACAAACTTGGAATGTGGGAAGCTGTTGCTGATTCTAGGCATTTATCTTTAGAGAGTTCATGATTTCTTTCAGGGATTTCTAAACCACAAACACTTCCCTCCTTCCATTGATCTGCCTTGCTTTGTTCAGTTAGGAAAAAGGCGGGAGTCTCAGGAGTTCTAGTAACTATAGCTTGTGGTGGCTGGGAATATCCTGGCAATTTCTCTGCTTGACAGCCCTGAGAATCAGGCTTTAGGTTACCGTTACAATCACCTGCTAATAGAGATGACCCCAAATATCAGAATCAGAAAGAACCACCTTGTAAAGTATATATGTGAAAATACCTAATTTGAATGGAAAATGGATCTGGCGATTAATATCAGGCTAAATTAAGCATATGCCAAACTCACCCTTTCTAACAGTTAAGATGCCAATATATACCGTGGGTTAGTATGTATAAGAAAAAGAGAACAATACAAGTTCTTCATCTACTAGACTGATATTCTGGATGTCAAACTGCAACTGTAACTTGGATTCCAAGTGCCCCAGATATGTCATTTTTTGTGAGTTCAAAATTTCAAATGCTTGGAATTCAAAAAATTCACGGTCTGAATGACCAAGAGAGTAATTGTAAATCACGTAGAAATCTACCTGCATGGAAGTGGCAAGACCAACTCTTTCTATTATTTTCCAAGCTCAGATCACTCCGAATACCATTATTCTTTCCCTGAAGGGACTTAAGCGAAATTTCCTTTGGCAAACCTACAAGCTGTGACATTGGTTTAGCAGGCAAGTCAGGGCGTTGCATATTCACATGATATGAGGTATGGCCCAAATGATCAACATATGCAGCACTATGCAGCTCTTCATGTTGAACAGGCTCATTCAAGTCAGCCAAACCCTTTGCATTCCTTAAATGTGAATCAAGTCTCACTGCATTTCCTTGGAAGCTACTCTTCCTACGATCTCCACAAAAATCTTCTACCCCACTCTCAGGAGAAACTTTATGAATCCCATTAGGAATCAAGAAACCAGATTTTTTGTCCTCCCTTGACAGCTCCCAATCATCAGTATCGATGTATTCATCAGCTGGAAGTTGGAGGTCAAATGCTTTTCTTCTCATCTTTGAGGGCCTGGAATACAGCACATCAGCTTCCTTTGAACTACGTTCATTTGGAGATGAAAATTGACTGGCTTGTGCACTGTTTCCTTTCAAAGAACTGAAAGGAGAATGAATATCCTCAGCGCCTGATGTAGAAGTTCTAGCACAAACAGAGTTCGCCAAGGGGAAGTTAAGAACATGCCATTTCCGAGCATCTTCAGAAGTCATTCGAGATGCCAAGGGGCTTGATGAAAATGAAGTTTCAACATGTATCCCATTGCCATGTAGTTCTGTCTTTTTAATTTCATCCATCATGTCCCTTTGAATTCTGTATAGGCGGTGAAGTTCAAAGACCTGATAAGAGAGCAAATGTCAGATGTATTCAAGAGTCAAGCACGTTACCTGACAACAATCAACTCAGATTGACCCACATAAGCAAAAGACATCTGAATCAAAA
Source organism: Euonymus europaeus (assembly GCA_963580455.1). NCBI lineage: Eukaryota > Viridiplantae > Streptophyta > Magnoliopsida > Celastrales > Celastraceae > Euonymus > Euonymus europaeus. The sequence continues at coordinate 19,354,612 of OY756970.1, read as the reverse complement.
ATTGTTAAAAAGTAAAAATTTTAATCAGCTGCCAAGTAGAGGAAAATTACATCAAGACCTACCTGATTCTTAAATATGGCTTCATGCTCAAGCATTGTCCGTTTCACCACGTCTTTATCATACCCCGGATAACCATTTGGAATGGCCCTCGGCACAAAACCATTATAGTAGTGCCCATTTGTGAAGGTTTTATCTCCATAATACATGGGCCAGCTACAACCATCAGAATCCTCATTAAGATCCCTCATTGAGTAATATCCTGCAAGAGAGTTACACTGCACCTTTGTTCCCATTCCTGCAAATTAATAATTCCAAGTATTCAATGTGACAGATTTCTTAAATAATTATTTAGCCATGTAAGAGAAAAATCACTTAGAAGAAGCAGTCTCTTCAGTTTACAATATGAGTGAAATTGGCCAATGAACTACGCAAGAACAACTGGAAGTAATTAAGTAAAGAATTGTTTTCCTCCACAAATGAATTTGAGAAAAGGAATTGCCGAATTGCCAAAGTTTCAGCCTTCCAACAATCTGAATTTAAAACCCCAATGACTACAGAAATTTGATGCATAAGATATGCTTACCAAGCAAGATCAAGATATGCTTTATAACCCCCATACAACATGTCAGAAATCAAGTATCATTTCATCCACTGAAGCATTTTCTCCAGAGACACAAATTTGATCAGTTTAGGATAAAACTTTTTTTTTTTTTTTTTGAATTGACAAATGGAAGCTTTCACAATATTCAGATTAGATAGAAGACAACAGAAGTCTCATATGCCTAGGAGTTGCAGGCAAAAATGTACAAATGCAATCAAAGTACATTCAATAGGTTCAAAGACTAATAGACTATGCATCGAAGCTAGGAACTATCAACACATACCCAGACATCTGAACAAGTCGAACTCATTCAACCAGTCTCCAGAGTTAAATGTAAACACAACATTTGAAAGCTAACAAAACGTTCCCATCATTGTGAGGAAGTAGCAAACTTTCTACCTAATGCAACTGAAAACAAGCAAAGATGATACAGGATGCAGAAGCAGAATAAAAAAAATTGAACATCGTGAAAGCTCCATAGTTCCAAATTGCATACAGGACCAAGTTTCGGGTAAAAAAGAAAGAAGCCAAACTTGGCATATTAGCCCTCTGATACTGGAAATTGTGAAATAATTTGATAGGAATGAAATTCTCCATAAGAAATCTAGATGAAAGAACGATGCTACTTAATTATGAAATTTAATAGAATAGGTCCCATAAGCACTTACAAATTACAATCTAAACTGATATGAAAAATCTCAATACCAATAATACCTATCTTACCATTAAATTTAATCACCGATCCAAACAATCAAGAATCAATAACAATGGAAATGGAAATGGAAATGATAACACAATAATAATAACTAAAGTGCGGGTGTTACAATAATACAGCAAACCCATAAACCCAATCCACAAAGTCAGAAACCCCAACAATTAATGATATGAAGGGAAAAAAATCCAATTACCCAAATCATGAGACAATAATTAATCATAAATAAAATGAGTAAGAAAGTAATTGAGAATTTTACCTCAGACCCACATCCTGAAATCGCCACTCGTCAAAGTATCCCCCAATAGATTGAATCATTCAACAGTGAGTACATATCTCGGAAGATTCAAGAGTCCACGACTCAGTCTGTCGCGCGAGTACACTTATAATAATAGCTATAACAAATCCCAATAATCAAGGAAAAAAGAGAGGAAAATAAAGTGGGTGTTATTGTAACACCATTGAAAGAGCTTAGATCGTTATCAGGTGAAGGAATAGAAGAAGATTTTCGATCTCCTGAACCAGTATCTCTCTCTCTCACAACAGAAAAGGAACGAATATTGAGTTTCTAGAGCGAGAAAGAGAGGATTCATAGTAAAAACTTTTTATTTTCTCTAGAAAGAGAAAGAGAGAGATCCCAGATAAGAAAATCCACACAAACAAACGACCTTCTAAGAACAGTGACATGAAATTTGTCAACATCCGGTCTCTTTTTATTCTCTGCTTTTTCTTTCACTTATCTCTCTCCCGTTCTCTCTCTAAATCTTCTTCTTCTTCTTTTTATTTTCAGAAAATGTTTTCCACAAGAAAAAAAAAATATTAAAATGACACGTTTACCGTTAAAATCTTTTTTTTTTTTACCAAGAAAGAGAGGTATAAAAACTTTTTTGAAGCTTTTTCAATTAATAAATTACATATTTTCAAATAAAATAATTTTTTAAACACACATAAAGAATTATTGTGAAAAAATTATTTATTTATAGTTTACATATTCGGTTCAACACATAAACCGACTTGTTTTTATAAAATCGGACAGTCGAACCGGTTCGGTTATGATAACAGTGTGTATATTCTAAATTTTCTCAATCTTTTTGTACATATAATTAAAATTAATTAATTACCATAATATTTTTTAAAAATATTTTGAATTTTCTAACATATGACAACAATAACAAGCGTAACAAAAGAAAATAATTAGTATTTGCTAATATGCTGGAGCTGGTTGTTAGGGTCCGAATAAGACTAATTAATTGGTAGATTTAGCTTAATTGCAATGGAGCTTTTTCCGTTATAGTGGTTAAATTAAATATTAATACAGTCCAGCAGACAATAAGTGGGCCCAAAAATGATGGATAGGGTCAAATGATAAATGCCCTTCATTGTTGAGTAATTTACAAGATTCGGAATGGGAATTGAGATTGTTTTCTGATTGGGTGATCCTCTGTTTCAGTCTCAATTGTATTTTATTGGCCCTCACACGTGGCACCTTTGTGCAGACCTATCAGGTTATCAAGATCTCATGCCGTGGCAATACCCCGTTTGGGCATCTAAAATTGCATATATGTTAGTGACAATGTATCGGCAAGAGTATTTTTATTCAACATAATTAAATTAATTATAATTATTGATTAATTCATAAATTTTACAACACTAATCACTATTTTTTACTTAAAATTATGATGGTTCAAATTGTTGTGGGAGGCGGAGGTGTTGCTGCTGGGAAGGACGGGAGATAGAGTGGTAACCTAAAGTTTTTTTGGTAATTTGGCTAACAAAAGTAAGGGTAGTTTCGTCAAAATGCTCCTTCTGATGACAATTTCGTAAATGGTTTTAAAATGGTTGACTATTGTTGACATGCTCTTGAAAATTGTGCAACTAAAATGGGAGTTTGGCAAACACAGCCTAGTATCTGGTAACGGTCATGTTTTGTTTCTAATTTATCTTTATGATTCTGAGAAATCCAATTACTTATTTTCATATAGATAATTTAATACAATCAAATCAAAACCATTAAAAAAATAGCATTCAGGATCCAAATTAGCATTTTAATTGTATTTGAAGTAGCATCTTTTAAATTGTTCAAAATTAAAATATTTTAGGAGCATTTAATATTTTTCCCCTCACTTTTTACTAATATTTCAAGTACGTTGTTTGGAGCGATGGGCCCTTGATTATGAGCATACGCTATCCTTTTCTCTTGAGCCGTAAGGTTGGATCTGATCGGCCTTCTAACTTTTTATTTATTTTTTAATTTGGTAATTCTAGCTTGTTTTTTAAAAATATAAATATATAAGAAAGCCACGGCCGATTAATTTCAAAAAAAAAATACAATTTTTTTCTATAAACCAGCTGTCATACATTAATATTCCTTACATCGGTTTTAATTTACCCCATTATTATTGATTAACGTTAATACCCAGTTTTAGAGTGATACCGAATATTGTTATCATTTCCGAAATTTTGACACCTAACTTAATTAGGAAAGTAATTAATAAACTATGTCGCCGAACAAAATTATGTTACATAAGATATGTTAATATTATAAAATATGTAAATAATATATATTTATATATACATGTAACAAATTTAATAATATGTAAGTTTATGATACCGTATAAGCTGTCAATTTACTACTAGGACTATGTAAAGTAGTTTAATAATAAAATAAAAGTAATCGAATATAAATTTTGTTGAAAAGAATTTTATGTGTTGAGTTAGAATATGTAATTTTTTCCAAAATCTAACATATATTTTGAGGGACAAGATGACAAATATGTAAAAAAGACAGAGGCAATGAGAGAGATTGAGGAATTTTTAGATGTACGTGTTGACATCAGTGGATAGAATGTATAAGCTCTCGCCCGCTCTACCAAACGGGCACAACTAATTCGTTTGAAATGTGAAATAATTTTATAATTAATTGATTCTATTTTATCATGACTAATGTAATACTGCATTTATATAATTTGTCACATCATATATATTATCACTAACAAATTTAACCAAACAGTTATAACATTTGAAACAATATATATGTTAGTATTTGAAACGATATTTTAGAACTAGCATATATATGTTAATTCTCAAATCACTTCTCAAACGCACCCTAGTCAATTAGAATGTTTTAGAACACTTAATTATTACCTAGTTTTTCTTAGTAATTTTTTTTATAAAAAAAAAGTTTTATTACGTTGATAAGGAAAGTTAAGGTTTTAAAATAATTACAGAAAAAGTAGTTAAAGTTTAAAAATACAGAATCATAGAAAATAACAAATTAAATTCATTGTTATTTTAGAAAACTTTTTTATAATCCTGGTGCATTACACATGTTGATTACTAGTTAACGAAATTTAAGTAATTGAGTTAATAAATTGAATTATATATAATTTCAAACTCCGAATTCAAGCCTCACCCATTTTTCCTTATTAAATAAAAGGGTCCAGAACTAGTTTAAACTTTAAATAATGATTTGAGTTTCATGATTATGAGTTATAATAAACTAGTGGATTTATCCCATTCTACCTTTTTTGGTGGGCCGGGTCATCTCTCGTGATTATGATTAGTATATAAATTAAAGCATCCAAAAAAATTCAATTACTTTATAAAGAACTGATTATTAACTGGGTTTATCAATAAAATCAAGTTTTTTCAAAAGATTTGTTCGAAAGGTTTGACCTAATTGTGGACCCTAAAATTACTTGGGGGGTTTGTCATTGTCACGTAAACAAGTCGAAGATAACTTATCAATCACAAGTAGTAGTGGGGGACCCACAACTATTTATCGTCATTGTATTTCTTTTGATTAATGCTTTTGTATTTTTTTTTTCCTGATTCCAGTCATGCTTTCCACAATAGTTTATCTTTGTGACTTGTGATGGTTATCAAATTAGGCAGGCAAGTTTATTCAAAACATTGAGGGATAAGTGTCAATTTGGCCCATCTATTTATTAAAATAAGTCGATCAGATCCCTGTAGGCCTATACTTCAAAATAGATCAATGGAGCCCTCATACTTGCGAGTTTGGTCTAAATTGATCTTTTTATTGGCCTTCTGTTCGTCAACGTTAAAATTCACGCCCGCGTGTCAATTATTTTATGACATTGAATAATTTCAAGTAAAATTAAAATGACATGGACAGCATATGAGGTTGAAACCCTAGAACACCATTGTGTTCTCAAAGAATCAAACGCAGCCGCTCCCTCTCATCTCCATTTTTCTTCATCGAGTTCTCTCAAAGCAAGAATCAATGCCGACATTCAGGTATGCTATTTTGTTGAAGTCTTCCAACTCCTTTATGCAATCAATTTATTGTTTGAGTTTTATGATTTCAGGTGCTGTTTTTCAAAAAATAGGAGGTTCATTTTTTCGATTGAGGGTTTTTTTCTTTCTTTTTCTCATTTTTGATGGTTTTTCGACCCAAACAGAAGTCCACTGGAGCTAAACCACACAGGGATGAAGGTTCTCCACAGAAAAGATACAAAAAAGATGCAACTTTTAAGCCAAATTTTAGTTTGAGAACACGGACAACACAAAAGCAGCCAATGATATTTTTCCTTTTTTTTTTTTTTTGGGAAAAGCAAAATCTCATAGCATGTGGAGTATGAGGTTAAAACTCATTGAACCACTCAGATCTTCCATTTCTTGTTTATTCATTTGTCCTTTTGTTTTTTGATTTCCCTGGTTTTACAGCATATTACACGTCAATTAAAATTGATAATTACAAATCATTATTTTAATTTTACTTAAAATTATTCCATGTCATAAAACAATTGACAGATAGGTGTGGATTTTAACGCTGACCAATGGAAGACCAACAAAAATGTCAATTTAAACAAAACTCAAGTATAAGGGCTCCAATGACCTATTTTGAAGTACAAGGGCCTAATCGACCCATTTTGGTAAGTTGAGAGATCAGATTGACACTTATCCCAGACATTAGTCCAAGCTTAAATTGCAAAACTGTTATAATCAAAACTACTATTTTCTATTGGAAAGTTCTTGAACCCTCCCAATGCACCGGTGAACACTCTTATTAATCATATATAGAATTTTTCTTGTAACTATAAAATCATCAAAGACATGGTCACATTGGGTCACACACTAAATGATAAATTATGGGCACTTGAGTCTTCGGTTTCACGTGCACCAAATAATTACATGACTTTTGACTCTTTGAGATGGCTCAAAGTAATTTTTTGACGTGGGAGTTGAACTTAAGAGCTATTCCTTATATCCTTTGGTAAGAGTTATTCCTACCAACTTACCACTAAGCTACTATGCTATATTTTGCGTGTGAAATTCTCGAAGAAAATAAGGCGAAACAGAATGCAAGGGCAGCTTAATTTTGTAGTGAAAAGTGTTTTTGTAAGAATTAAGACTAATCACGTTTGATGGAGTGATTAGTGTGGTTTCATATGGATCGACCTAATAATTAGACTATGCCGGTCAATCGATCAGGATTCTCATGCACAAAAATCAACCAATTTGGTGGGAACAAGTAGTCACTTCAATTATTGCTTTCAAAAATATCTGTCGCCATTTGAAGAAGTGTATTATTACCACATATATTCTGGTGGTGATTGTAATGTGGTCAAATATATGTGCAATTACTGCATTTTAATCCAAAAGTGGTTCTTATATTAATATAAAGGAGTTTTAATTCATTGCCTTGGAACAATGTTGGCAAAATTTTGGTATCGAGTCGAATAACCTGAAGTGTTTATGAAATATTTATACGTTCAAAACTAAATGAATTTGAATTTTTGGATGTATTTATGTTTGAATTCAAACCCAATTTTAAACGAAGATATAACTTATGTCTAAATTGAGTTTAATCAAATTGAGCACATCAAATCATCCGGGTACAAATTTGCCACCGCACTTTGAAATCATCCCCTCACATTGACATTGGGTCCCACTTGAGTGGTTCAGATTTTTGTTGAAGGATTCCTAGACACTCGTAAAGCATTTCCCTTAAAAATACTAAATATTAAGAAAACCGATATGATTGTAAACGTTCTTATGAATTAAAGGGAAAAAGGACAAAAGGGTAATTCTATAGATTTTTGGGGCTAAGACGTCACACGAATATCGATTAATTCGGTGCTGCGTGGATTGCCCGTACAAATATTTCAGCAGGCACCCAAAGCCCAAGGCGTCGATTGCGGCGACGGTTCTTTCTTTAATTTTTTTACTCTCAAATCCCCATGTCGATATCGGTCCACGAATCTGGGACTTCCAAACGACCAACCAGAAAACTACCCTTCAGTTTAGTTATAATTACGAGAACTACCATTTTCTTTCTCATGGGCCCCGCACAAAGCTGAATCTCTATGACTCTATCTTTCTATCTGGCGTGTCACGACTTCCAAGGAATGAGATTGGGGTTTTGGGGAGCATCTTTTGGGTTTTTGCTTTAGATTTGCATTCCCTTTTCCCCGCCTTTTTCGAGGAAAAAAAGTAAAAAACTCTCGCCACGCATCATCCTAACCTAACATTTTCCTCCGATTTGTCTTTTTAAAGGTAATTTCCAGGTCTTTGGATTCAACGGTCGTAATCTGCTTCCTTCTCACGTCCTACACCAGGGTCTGTAGGAGTCCTCCAAGGACTGATGATCCAAAAAATCCCAATAATTACTTTAAGGATTTGTGGGCCGGACGGTCCATTTTGGCCCATCAACTGGAACTTGAACAAAATAAGCAGGATGTGAGATCTGTTTGCACTCCACTGGTTTTTCAATTGTATCTCAGTATATATACAACTCATAAAAATTTAAAAAAAATAATCAAATTACATATTAAGTGACCAAAAAACTCACACATTTATGAAATTCTCCTCAAAAGAAAAAATTATATTAAACAACAAGGATATTTTAACAGAATAAATTATCAAAAACCGATGTCATTTCAAGGTAATTAAAGCAGTACACAAGTCAATGATAAACAATAAACTCACTAAGACAATCCACATTACATTTTCAAAAGAAAAATAAATTAAGTGCACAGTAGATTCAAAAATTCACCATTGTGATAGTCTCACTTGTCGGGGAGGCTGTGATTAGGAGATGACGTTTGTCGATGTTGCCCAAAGACGCAAATGATGATGATTTAAATATATAAATTTCTTAGTGGTGTTGTCGCACTATGAAAAAATAAAAGGGTGGAGTGTAAACATTCTATCCTATACCTTAAAAAAATAGATGATAAAAAATAAGGTGTGGGGTGTAGTTGAAAAATAGTAGAGTGTAAATAAAGTTTGCTAATCAGGACTCGGTTAATAGAAGCACAAAATTGATGAATTGAAGCGTTGGGAGGCCCACTCCTAATGGGCTTTTAATTGCAGCGATTAGTGAATCAAATATAAGCCCACTACTAATGGGCTTCCATTTTAACCAGGTTGTTGAAGTAGTACTCCTTGTGTTTGACATCTAACGTGAGGAAGCCTTACAGGCAAATTTAAAAAAAGAAAAAAAGATAAAGAAACCACAGGGTCCACGTAGAAAGTCAAGAGGCCGATCACGCAAGTACAATAAAAATCATGAACTCGCCAAGAGAAGGTTCCAAATCCGCAAATCCACTAACTTTATAGGTTTGTACTCCCTCCGTTCCTTGTTAATAGTTTTTTATTTTTTTTTACGATGTTCTAAAATGCATGTCCATTTCAATTAATCAAAACTATTTTTTTTCATTTTTTCCTTATTTACCCTTAACTTGAAAAGTTCAATAACCATGCACATTAATTATAGTGTCAAAGTATTTGTCAATATAAATAGGTCTATAAACGTCAAATTGAAAGATAATTAAATATTTTCTTAAACTGTATGAAAAAGTGAAGGAGACAACTACAATGGGACGGAGAGAGTATTAGATTAGATTAGATTATATATTAGATACTTGATAGATGTATTAGAGTATTAGATGATGTGATGACAGGAAGAAATTAAAATATTAATTTAAAGTACATGGGCCAAACTGTGTCGTTTGGCCTGACTAGTAAATATAGTTGACCAATAATCAGTTGACTAGACCACAGAAGACATAAGCCCATATAACCCGTTAGAAAAAGAAGCCCAAATTACTAAGTTGAAGGGCCAGGAGAAGTACACGAGCTCCGAAGTACGTAAAAATAACGCCAAAAGTGAGCTGAACTCTCAGAAATGGATCAAGGCTTGATTGGAAGCTATTATTTACATTTCCCTGCCGAGAATCCGTTAACCCTCTATGTTTTACGATAACTGTATCGATTCGAGTTGCCTTCGATGTCTATAACTTGATCGAACATAAAAGAAAGTTCACAAAACCAAACTCCTTTTAATTGATAGAGGTGCTGATATATAGCTCAAATAAAGTGGCTAATATTATAAGAATGATTTATACTTAAAAAATTCTGGAAAGGGCAAGTTATGGGAGAGCAGAGCAGAGCAGAGCGCATCATTCGAGGTTGTTGTGGGCATGTGGCAAAAGTTGTTTGGAATGCGAGAAACAGACATTAGAGGATTGTATTATTAGGTTGAGTATTTGATTTATTTTAATGTGAGAATATAATTATATTATTGGAATTATCCCATCAGAAGAAAGTATCATAGACTCATAGACTTTATGAAAGTAGGCATTTTTGTCGAAATATGTAAATTTCTTCTGTTATTCTTCTTCTTCTTCTTTTTTTTTTTTTTTTTATCTGTGTGCTTGACCAAAGTTTCAATCTGTATATATCTATTATAAAGTGTTAATCTTGTTAGAGAAAACCAGTTACAATTAAATATTACAGGTGTTCTTCGAGTCGTTCATGGTTTTGTGTATTATCGTTTGAGGATACTGCCATGGAGGCATGGACCCTTTGAGTGTGAATTATTGATCAAGTCCTTGCACGAAACAAACAGCTGTCGGTGGTGGGTACAGCATTGAAAGAATCCATTAAACTTGATAGTTGATAGTACGTTAAGAAAGCGACGTAGCCCAATCACAAATATTGATGTCAGACTCCAAAGTTGAATATATATATATATATATATATATTCCACATTTAATGTCCTCCAAAGTCATGAAAGAAAGTGTACCTACGGACTTACATACATACGTACAAACATATATATATATGTGTGTGTGTGTGAACTGTCCTTATTTACCCATCTGTTCTGTTCTTGTTCAAAAACTAAAAACTAATGCGAAGATCTGACTGAAAATTTTAATAAAAACGAAATCCATACGTTGTCGTTATGATATATGTGTGGTTTATCAACCACCACACAATGTATAATCACAAAGCCTTATATATTAATATTGTACTATTGCTTTATGATAGACCATATTCGTTTCCAACTGTCGAGTGTTAAATACATACCAAGAAATGACAATAAACTGCAGGTTGATGTTATGGCCTCTCCTGGTGTGTAAATTATATGTTTTTGGATCGGAGGAGGTCCCAGTCTCTTTATTTTGACTGGATATATGGAACCTCCTTTAAATCAATAAAATTTTCTTGCAAACATAAAAGTCTTACAATTGCATTATGAACCCAAAAAAATAATAAAGATTCTAATGATAATTAACAATTTGAAGTGTGACACTGATTCAATGTGAGTAATTTTCAATAAATTACTTGATATAATATCACTATACTCAATAGATGAGTGTCACACATTGTTGAAATATATTTGGATGATTATAATTGTTATCTCTAGTGAGTTGATATTACATGTGATCACCGGAAGATGACCCGTATTTTCATTTTAGTTATTTAAAAATATATTTTTTTTAACTAAATCACCAAATTTTTGATTTTGTGTCAATTAGGTCACTTAAACAGTTTTCAACGATTTTGGGCAATCAAACATCTTATGTGACATGCATATTGATCGATAGAGACAAAAAGAGTTAGTAGTACATGTTATTCCTGAAATATGACAAGTGTTTCATTTGGATTACTTAAATATTAAAAAAAATGCAAATATTAACAGTTTCTTTTTTGTTGACCCGTAATCTGGATGGATTGACTGTCCGAAATCATTAAAAACTGATCAAGGGATCAAATTGACAAAAACTCCAAAAGTTTAGAACTGAGTTTAAACATTTTATTTTTAGTTATCAAAATGAAAAACAAATTTTTTTGATGACCACAGATAATAGTAACCGGATTTCTAGCCTTGAGTACTGCTACGAACCAAATGGTACCAAACAAAAGTAAAGATTAGAAACTCTCATCATAGTCATCAGTCAGAGAGAGCACGCGTTGGACTTGCAACAAAATCTTTAGGAAAGACCGTATAAGTTAAATATATTATAATAAATTAATAACAGAGAAAAAAAGAGGTTTTTTTTGTGTGTTTTTTAAGGTGTGGCGGCTGAGGCGCTGAGCTGACTTGAGTGAGAATGATGGAGAAAAGTCTAAAACAAAAAAAAAATTATTATATTTTTTTTAAGAACCAGGGAAGGAAGGCTCATTCATATATTTTCTTAATATTATGTCATAGTATTCCTATAGATATACATATACATCCGTAGAGGCGGAAATAGATATGCAACATGTATACATACTCCGATACGCGGAGGCATATATCAATTAGGCAACCAAGCCTAATTATCCTTAAAAAAAATGGGGGACAACAAATCCTCGCAAACCTTTTTCTCTCTCTTATAAATTTTTCACTCCACTGCTAACTATTCCCTAATAAAATTTTTGGATTCAGCACTGCTCGAGACTCGATTCATATTTTTGAAAAATATAATTATTATATTAACCCCAAACTCATTTAAATATTATGCAGCAGGGTTGTCTAGAATTTTCCAAAGGCTCAAAGACCTCACTGATATGAGGTCAGCCAAGATTTAAAAAAAAACTGTACGTTATAAAATATTTCATCTAGTTAAGCAATTGTTATGGCACCAAGACCAAGTATTTGAAATCAGAAAAGTATTACGAGACAAATTATTGCTTAATGATAAAAATCACACGTTATCCTCTGAAGTCTGAGCGATTGTGAAGAACAGGCCACTGCTTGCTAACTGAACTGTTGGGGTCAAACCCAATTTCCAATCGATGACACGGTGCGTTGTGGTCCCTTGTGGGAATTAATGAATATGGCCAAGTCTGTAGGGGCAGTTGAGAATAAAGACAGAATCAACCAACACAAAAGTAAGAATTATAAACTCATCAGACGAGAGTCGGTGAAAGACGAGCAGTCGCTGGAGATAAAAGTAGGACGACAATCCATCGTCTTTTACTTTGTCGAACCCCGTTTTCTTCCAAATCCTAAAAAAAAAAAATCAATTTATTCTGCAGGTTAATTTATATGTAATAAATTAATTAATTATACAGTTTATACTACTGAAACGGAATCATGATTAAAATATGTGAAATCATAAATTCCAGAAGGAAAAAAAAATTATAAATTATCCCCTTACACTTCTGGTTGTTTTGGTGGTTTGGTCATCCCTCCGTCTCATAATTCTGCTAATTCCATATTTCACAGTCTCTCCCTAGCTCGGTCTCTTTGACTCTTCAACGCCTTGAATCTATTCATGAATTAATCAACCCAATAAAGTCTTCCTCAAAGACCACGTCACATATACTAATATATATAGGTAGAAAGCTGGCTAGGGTGGTTCATCAGTACATTCTGACATCCAAGTAAATAAACCAAGCTAGAGAAATGAAGTTTGGGAAAGAGTTTGCATCCCAAAAGGTGCCGGAATGGCAAGAAGCTTACATGGATTACGATTTCCTCAAAACTCTTTTGAAGGAAATCATAAATTTCAATCAAAGAAACCGAGCAGCACAACCAGCTGCAGCTACAGCTCTGAGCAGAAACTTTACCCTATACAGAGCTTTCAGCGGCCTAACGCAAAGAAACAACAATCACAACCACAACCACCCCAGAAGCCCGTCCGCCCGGGTCGATGATGTTGAAGCACAACAAGCCATTTTGGTCAATCCTGTTCATCGGCATGGCACTAAACGATACGAGACCACGTTCCTCATGGCTTCTGAAGAAGGAGGGGAGTACGAGCTCGTCTACTTTAGACGCCTCGATGAGGAATTCAATAAGGTGGACAAGTTTTATAAGAAAAAAGTGGAGGAGGTGATGAAGGAGGCAGACATGTTGAATAAGCAAATGGATGCTTTGATTGCTTTCAGGGTTAAAGTTGAGAATCCTACAGGGTGGAACCGGGATGACAGGTCTGCCGCGATGACTCGTCTGGCGTCTGATGTATCTTCTTCGGCCGCGGCATTGGCTGCTTCTACTCCATCTGCTGCTAAGGCAGGAGCAAGCCGTAAGTTATTATACGGCGCAGGCCATCACCAACTCATAAGAGCTATACATACTGGATCTTCGACTAATTAATTAAGTGTTTCATATTTTAATTTATGCTTACTTCCTTAATGTATGCAGGAAGACTTAACTTGGATACAATCGAAGAAGGGGCAAGCTTGCATGATCGGGAATCATCAGATGATTCAGGGCTCGATGACCAAAAGGTTGATCGAGTAGAGGAGGTGAAGACCGATGTTATTATTAGGGGAAGAAGACCAGCTCCATTAGAGATACTAAACCGTGTCCAGATGAACAAAGCACAAGATACTCCTCGTTCGACCATCAAAGGATTCCTTCAAGTTCCTACACATACAGAGCTCCAATTCAATAGGGAAAATCTTAGAAAAGTTGAACGCCAGCTTAAGAAAGCTTTTGTTGAGTTTTATCAAAAGCTACGCCTTCTTAAGAGTTTCAGGTAATTAATATTATCAATTGTTAACTGCTTGATCACTCAATTGTTTCTCTGATTATTGACCCTTAATTTATTTGTTTTATTAAACAGCTTCTTAAATATGTTGGCATTTTCAAAAATTATGAAGAAGTACGATAAGGTAATTAATTAATTCAATTCCCCTCGTCGAATTGAAATTATTGCTACTGCTGCTAATTGTTTTTATTAATGATGTCTTAATTTTTTCATAATATATATAAACTTTCAGATCACTTCAAGAAATGCAACAAAACCTTACATGAACATGGTGGATGAATCCTACCTTGGGAGCTCTGATGATGTGAGATTTCTTTATCCCTGACATCCAGTTCAATAATGCAAGCACTTTTTCTTTAAAATTGTTCCAATCGATAGTTCCAAATTTGACATGATTGATCATATATTTTTAGTTGTTATCGATCTTTTATTTTTATTTTTCTAAAAGTAATTCCACCTTTATTTTTTTTCATAAATTTTTTTACCTGAAATTATATAAAATAAACTATTAATAATAAAACAAGAGAAAAATAAATATTTTAATACTCAAGGATAGAGACTCTGATGCTGCTGTTATTTGTTATTGAATCGAAAGAAAATTCCAAATAGTGTTTGAGCATGTAAAATAAAAATCAGTTAAAATATGTCAATGCGAATAATTAATAAATAGATAAAAAAATTAAGGTAATGGGCCAAAGGCCCAAAGGAAAATGATGGGCCTGGTACAGGCTTATTTTTAGAATGGGCCCTGATGGAGCACAAAAAGACCAAGACAATAGTGAAGCAGGCCTGATTAAGTTGCGGGGCTGAAATGTGGTCGAAAGAATGCAGTTTCAAGGTGGAGTTTGTGCGAACTGCGAACACCAAGCAAGGAAAACGAAATGACAATCCTTCCCTCCCTGAAAACGAAAGTACTAACTGCTAACGAGAGGAGAGAAAAGGAAGAGTTCCAGATAAAGTGCTCGACGAAATGTCTAATATACAAGAAGAAGCTGAAGCAATAAGTAGGCTTGTTTAGAATTATTCTTTGCTGGGGCGGGGCGGGCCGGGGGTGGGGTGTGGTGGTTGGTGATGTTAGCCAGTTGTTTGGTCTCTTGATTGGTTCAGGATATACAAGGAAGCTCAAAGGAGATAGATTGATAGCTCCTGAGGAAGATTGATTTGCTAAAATTAAGCTTTATCTGTACGAAGGTATGCGTACAGCCATAATTGAAGTTTTAAAGACAAAGAGGATCATGTTCTGGAAGGAACTGGAGGCATTGTTGTTATTATATGCTCATGAGCTTGAAGAACGTAATAGTTCATTCTCTTGTTAATTACATTCAGCATCACATATTGAAAAAGAATTTGCTCAATCTATTGAATTAAGCTCATGAAATTTGTTATTTATCATAGGTTACGAAGCTGATGGAGAGGGTTGAAGCTACATTTATCAAGCATTTTGTGAACTCAAATCGAAGTAAGGGGATGAATATCTTAAGACCAAAGGCACGGAGAGAAAGACACAGAACCACTTTCTCTATGGGTAACATTTCTTCTAGAATATGGTTCAAACCCATGTAAAATCTTTATCATAGTCTTCTAACATATTGAAGTCTTTGACACATATCATCAATCTCTTTAATTGCAAAATTTCAGGTTTTTTTGCTGGATGCACAATTTCTCTCGTAGTTTCCCTTATATTGATTGTACGAGCCCGTAACCTAGTTGATTCGCCAGGGCAACAACAATACATGGATACCATGTTCCCACTTTACAGGTAATGACAATTTCAAGATTGACTGAACAGAGTTTGCCTCGTAGCTCAAATGCTTGACAGATTAATCTACTTTTATGGCAGCTTATTTGGATTCATTGTTCTGCACATGCTTACGTATGCTGCCAACATATATTATTGGAGGCGTTACCGGGTCAACTACTCCTTCATTTTTGGTTTCAAACAAGGAACTGAGTTGGGTTACAAACAAGTTCTCCTCATTAGTTTTGGCATTGGAACACTTGCACTGTGCAGTGTGCTAGCAAATCTTGACATGGAGATGAACTCAGAAACGAAGGATTATAAGGCTTTTACTGAACTTATTCCTCTGATGCTTGTTATTGTAAGTTTCTTTGCGGAGAAGGTTGAGCTTTATTAGAGATGATATTGATGTTGAATGTCATAAATCCCTAAAGGCTCACAGTGATGAATCTTTTAATTAGCTACATGCATGTGTTGGACAATTTTAATTAATTTCAAAATTACATATGATGCCAACTATTTTCTGCTACTTCTTTGCAGCTCCTGATTGTAATATTCTTGCTTCCGTTCAATGTCCTCTACCGCTCAAGTCGTGTCTTCTTTCTTACTTGCCTGGTTCACTGTATTCTTGCTCCTTTATACAAGGTAAATAAATGGCAAATGCACTTACAAGATTGGGATCAATGTTGTAGATATGTAATAACTCAATTAAATTTCTTTGTTCTGCACTCAGGTTGTACTTGCAGATTTCTTCTTGGCAGATCAGCTAACAAGCCAGGTTTGTAGATCCTCTATACCATATGATTATCATATGAGAATGGCATTTTTTTTTGGGAATATTAATTAGAAGTTTTCATCCTTCAATTGGTGCTGCAGGTGCAAGCCTTTAGAAGCCTGGAGTTCTATGTTTGCTACTATGGTTGGGGAGACTACAAACATAGACAAACCTCCTGCAAGAAAGATCGTGTATACATAGCTTTCAATTTCATTGTTGCTGTTATTCCATACTGGTCTCGCCTCCTTCAGGTATACACCCATGTCAAGATAGAATACTTCTCTTCCTGTAACATTATTGTTTTGTTGTCAGCTCTAATTGATGAAAATTATATATTCAGTGCCTTCGGCGAATGTTCGAAGAGAAGGACATAATGCAAGGAGCAAATGGACTCAAATATTTTGTAACTATCATGGCCGTTTGCATGAGGACTGCTTACACTCTCGACAATAGGCTCGGTTGGAACTTGTTAGCCTGGATTTTCTCAGTTCTTGCAGCAATAGTGAGTACTTATTGGGACCTTGTTTACGATTGGGGGCTCCTGCAGCGGCAATCCAAGAACAGGTGGCTGAGAGACAAACTACTTGTCCCTCACAAATCTGCATATTTTGGCGCTATGGTTAGTTTTAGTGATTTCCATTCTGTTTATGGTTCAAAGTGTCTCAGAATCAAATCAATGAATCATTAATATACGGGTTACATTCTTCACTAGGAAATTAAGAGGCGGCTAAGTAACATGATCCCTAAAATGTATCAAAATCAATATGAATTAATGAAGTTCATCTGAAATGCAGGTCATGAATATCTTGTTGAGATTTGCTTGGATGCAGACTGTGTTGAACTTCAGGCTATTTGACTTGCACAGACAAACCATGACTACACTATTTGCCAGTCTTGAGATAATTCGTCGTGGCATATGGAATTTCTTCAGGTGAGGAAGACTGTACTTATTTAAACCTTCATTTTTATGCATGGACTGGATAGGTATATGATGGAGGGTGCTACACAGACACGCATTTACTTAAATCTTTTGATACATTTATATATTTTTGTTGATCAGGTTGGAAAATGAGCATCTGAACAACGTAGGGAAATATCGAGCATTCAAGTCCGTACCGTTGCCTTTCAACTACAATGAAGACGAGGACAAAGATGAGTAATTATGTTGGAAAAATAATAACAGATCGATTGAAAAAATAATGTTGGAAAGCAAATGGGATAAGATCTGAAAAAGCCTCTATACTTTGAAGAAACCAGTATTACTGGCCATGACTCATACTTAGTCCCTATTTGATCTCCGTAGGAACATCTTAATTTGTGTTTTGTTTTCTTGGAGGACATTTTTGTATTTGTTCAACTTCTCTCCGCATGTTGTACAGGCTTGTGCCCAGTGATATAAAAAAATTCCAGCTTTTCAACTGCGTAAAATGCAATTTAATCACCTTCTAAATTCAACACAAATAACAGTATTGTACATGGTCGCTAAGATGGCGAAAAAATTAAGATCAAGGAACGAGAATCGACTGTCGAATCAGATATGCTGGGCACAAACTGGCTGTGATGTATATATATATATATATAAGGGGATTGGATCATGCCTCTTGCAAAGGGAAGTTGAAGTTGAATGCTTATTGAGAAGGCTTGATTGATGCAGAATGATCCCTGTTTCAGAAATTGATTTACCAATAACATTACAGGCTTGGACATATTTGAAATTGACATAGATTATCCCTCCAAGTCTCTGAGTTTACCCTTTATTTCTTGTTTTTCTTTATAGATAAGAAACAACAAATGTTTGTGATTAGTGTGAATGATGGTTGTCATCATCAGCTTTTGAGGAGGTTGCTAAGGTTTCGTGTCTTGTTTTATGGGTGTATTAAGGGATGGTGGTTGTCAGCTTGTCATCGCCAGCTTTTGAGCTGGAAAATGCATTGTCTTTGAACCCCACCATGTGACTATGTGAGGGTGCAGCTCGCGTGGATGTTAAGCATTTATACACACCCCATACAGTGTTGAAAAGAGTTTTTTATTCTTTTAATTCCTTTTCTATCTTCATCAAGACTTTACCAATCTCTTTATTTAGTTAAAAGGTCGCTTTTCAAAAACAAAACAAAAAAAAAACACATTTTTTATGAACAGTAGGTAGGAGTGACAAAAAATTCAGTTCCGGATTGGTTCCAAATTGATAACATAAGTGTTTACGAAACATTTTCATATTTTTATCTGGATTGATTTATAATTTCGAATTTACTTAATTGATAATACTCAAATTGTTTTAAATTTGGTGACTAAAATAGATAAT
The DNA here is from genome assembly GCA_963580455.1 of Euonymus europaeus. Lineage (NCBI taxonomy): Eukaryota > Viridiplantae > Streptophyta > Magnoliopsida > Celastrales > Celastraceae > Euonymus > Euonymus europaeus. Next base: position 19,335,747 of record OY756970.1, on the reverse strand, counting down.
AATTCAATATGGATTAGAATTCATACAACTAAATCCGTCAAATTTTTTGTTTTTGACCCCGAACCCAAATCCCTCCCTCCGAATCTATTTGAACCCAGTACCTTAATCCCTTTTAATTGGTTGATTTTCCTCTCTTTTTGTTTGGGCTGTTAAAAAAAACCGTCAAAAATCCAAATCGAAAAATCGACCAAAAACTACCTAAACGATTTGACAAAAAATATGTAAAAAAATCTACCGAAACTAACACCCCTACTTTTTGTCATTTCATGATCTCTTCCAAGTTATGCCTCCTTCAATGAAATAAATATTGGATCTTTTATTGAGTATTTTACACCAACAAGGCAACTACGTACTCTAACTTTTGAATAATGTTTTTTCCCGCCTAAATTTACTGAAAGATAAGAAGAAACCAATAGTTATAGTATTTCGAAAATAAAAAACAATTTTGAATTCAAAATACTTTTTTAATCCCAACATATTTCAGATAAATTGCCTTTTTTTTGGGGTTAAATACAATATTTTCGTTGGTCAATAAAATAAAACCTTGTTTTGTGTTTAAATTTAAAATATATATAAGAACTGGTCACCCCCGTGAAAACGACAAATCCGGAGAATATCTGCGAAATAGCGCCATTACTTTGTCGATTTACCAAAAAACCCTCTACTGAATTTTAAATTCCACCTCTAGAAAGGTGAGCCGCAGCAATTGTGCACAGTAGAGTAGAGAATAGAGAGAGCAGAATATTTGTCTTCATGTGCCTGTGATATCATTACTTCTCTGGACAGAACCAGAGGACTTGTTAGAAGAGCGAGGGAGAGAGATATGGAGAAGGCATTAACGAAAGTGGGTAGCTTGAAAGTTGGGGGCTTGTGGGTCTCAAAGAAAGCCAAGGAAGAGCTCTCTAACATAAGTGGAGATATCACTGTAAGTGAAGATTTTGTTAATTTGTGATGCTTTATTCTTTCATCTTTTTTGTCCCTGTTAGATATACCCTTTGTGTTCTGTGTTCTTAACTTCGTTTTTTTATTATTATTTTGTTATTACCCTTGATTTGTGGAATGTGGGTTTAATTGATCGAGTTGTACTCTCTTCTTCATTGGTTTTGCTCATTTTGTACGGATCCATGGATTTTCCGGAAATGGAAGATCGGTTCTTGCCTTCTTGGAATAAACGAAATTGATCATGCGATCTACATCTACTACTCTGACACAATGTGAACCTTTAAATGGAAGTCTAAATTGGTTTGGTGTGTTTTGATTATTTTAATTTGCATAATCTGATGGTCTTCTTTTCTCTCATTTCTTCAATCTGTGTTTTTTTCCTCTAACTAATATGTAATTTAGTTTCCTTTAAAATCATGGTTTTCCTGATCTGTGGTCATTGTTCAATCAATTAACAAAGGAGCCGTTTCACATCAAATAGTCTCTCTCTCTTTCTTTTATGTGGTTGTCAGGTTCACCGTGCAAAGATTTGTATACAGACCTAATTTTGCTCCTTTCCTTCTCTTGCTTATTTTTGCAGAAATTTTCAAGTACTGTTGAAGACAAGGCAAAATGGATTTTCAACAAGTTGAAAGGTACATATGGCCAATGATGTTTATGTCTGCAGTCTGCTAAATTACTTAGCATACTCTAGCTTACTGAATACTGATTGTAGCTCATTTCCTTATCAGAATTTAGTGTAATCTTCCATTTCAATGTCTTACAGACTGTTTTCCTGGACCTTAATTCTTTCATATATTCAAATTTGCTTATAGATGTGGCTTTTCTTAAACTGTTTTTGAATTTTGCTATGAGATTTTTACTTTCATACTGCTTTAAAATTATATCAGTTCGAACTAATCTACTTTTTTTTTGTAAAAAATTCAACTTTTAATGTCACATTGATGCATTATAAGATGCTTACTTACAATTTTGTTCTTTAGGAAAACCACTAAAATCCTTGCCGGATCTCCTTCGAGAGCACAATTTGCCTCCCGGCCTCTTTCCCGAGAACATAACCTGCTATGAATTTGATGAATCCAAGGCAAAGCTAGTTGTTTACTTGTCCTCTCCATGCGAAGTTAGTTTCAAGGACTCCTCAGTCATAAGGTATGCAACTCGAGTGAAAGGAATTCTTTTGAGAGGAAAGCTTACAGGTATAGAAGGAATGAAGACAAAGGTCCTAGTATGGGTTAAGGTCACATGTGTGGCAGTTGAGAGCTACAAGTCTGATAAAGTGTGGTTTACTGCTGGTGTAAAGAAGTCGAGGCCTAAAACCGCATATGAAACTCCCCAGGATGCTCTCAGGGTACAAGAATTTTAACAGCAGAGAACTGCACATTATTATCATCATTGGATTGATGACCGAGGCTATTTCTTGGTTTTTGCTTGGGAAAGCATTCAAGTTGCACAAGTTATGAGAAAAGCTTTATACATGGAAGTGTTTATGCGATGCTAAGTGTTTTTCACCAATTTTGCAGCTTGTTCTTGTACTTTCCCATGGCCAAGCATCTTTATTTTTCCAATAAAGGAACCATATTTTGAACCATCTTTGAATCATAGAACCTGATAGGCACGATAGACGTATGGGATATTTGCACAAATAATCTTGTCGATAATCGAAAACTCATATTTGACTTGTTTCTTGAAGAATTAAATAAATGACCCATTTTCATAATATTATGATTAGATTGCACTTCAGCGGTCAAGCATTTTTTTTGTTAAATGATTTTTTTTAATAAATCAGACAAAATTTTAATTTGTGGTCGAACATTCAATTTAAAAAAAAAAATTAAAAAACCCTCATGCAAATGCGTGAGGGCTCTATCTGTTGTCAGACAATTGAAAATATTAAGGAGGCTAATAACTTCCTATGGATATAATCGAAAGGGGCGAGGATATTGTATTGATGTAGCTTCTCCAGAGTTCTAAGGGACCATTCTTTCCCTCCAGGTCAATTTTCTAGTTGTTTTCGATTTCATCCATAGAAAGTTGTTAGCCTGTTTAAATATTTTTGATTCCCTGGCAACGATAGAACACTCACACAAATTGCATGAGGTTTTTTTTAAAAAAATATTTGTTCAAAAACATAAAACAAATATAATATAATATATAAAAAGATGATGAAGTCATGCTCGACCACAAATTAAGAAATACTCAACCATAATAATTAAGTGCTTGACCAAAAATATTGAACTGCTCGATCAAAAAATATTGTTGTGCTCGCTTGATCAACATAAAAATAGAACAGATCACCGTTCGACCAAATAAATGATGAAATTAAAACATGAATGAATAAATACTCGATCTCAATACAGACCTTCATTAAAACGAGAGCGAACCTTCATTATGAACAAACATGCAGGAGAGATTAGTGACCTCAATATAGACCTTCTTTATTAACAAACATGCAGAGTCCACCTACTGGAGAATTTCCATTCTTATATATAGCATGAGAAGGAAGACGATTCTTCATTATTGGGAAGTGGAAAGAACAAAAAAAGTTAATGAGAGATTGAAAAGTGGAGGAGGTGAAGTTGAAGATGGTTATTTAGTCTTTTGATTGCAAAAGTATATCATTTATTTAGTTTTTAAAAAAACATATTAAATATGAATTTCAAATATCGAGGAAGTCAATTTTGCAAATGTCTCTAGAAGTATTGAGTTTTGTATGGGACATCATTTCCTCCTCCATAGGCTAATTTGAAATTTGATTCTTGAAAAGGATCATTCAGTATTGGACAGATGCAATACATATAGGGGATGTTTGGTTATGAGAATAGATAAAGAATATGGAGGAAATAAAGAATGACTTATTTATTATGATATTGATTAGTGGATGCCCACTTTGATTAGTACATTTGGAAGCTAGTTATGAAGTGGTTAAAGTTACATTATTAGTAGTTGAAGGAAACTATTTAAATGAGTGGTTAGGAAGTGGTTAAACCTATATTATTAGTAGTTGATTAAACAATTGATTTGGTTGTTGTAAACTAATCCTATATAAAGGATGTTTAATGAAATGAATGAGATATCAATTTCTCTACATTTCTCTCTTGAAACTCTCTCTAAATCTCTCTAAATTTCTGTTAAGTGTTATTCTAAATACTCTTCATAAACACTAGTTTCGTTAATCTTGATTTTGAGAATATTCTGAGCTTGTTTTACAACATTATTGTATTTCATCATTTCATTTGATCTGCTATCTTTTGGTCCCATTCCAGTCTCTCTTTCCATACATAATTTCATACTTCAAAAAAAAAAAAAAAAGAAGAAGATAGTCGTCTATCCAAATTGTAGCTTTGGACACGAACTAGGGCATTGCAAGGAATATTGCAACAAGGCATGAGATGTCATGCTCATTATCTATAAAATGCTTGTAAAAATGTTGTTTTATTACAAAAATATGATGAATTCACTCTGTATAATCAAATTTTCTGTCGATGGTAGATTACCATTCCTAACTTCCCTATTTTTGGGCTAACTCACAAAGCAACTGCACCTGATTCTCGAATGATCTCATACAACGACAAAACATTCTCAACTGTCAAAAGGAAAATGATGCACCATTCTAGAAGATCTGATCGTCTGTTTTGAATAACTTCATGAAATAAACGAATGTTGTGCTGCAGCAAAGAAGATACGTTACAACTTGGATAACTGAAGCGCAATAGAAAATAAGATGCAGAATATTCCCATCAGTAGCTTCTACCGCCATGATACTCTAGGAGTAACCATATTACTTAATAATAATCATTCTCCAATACAACCATTGATGACCACCATTACTCAACTATCTTGGAGAATATTGGATCAGTTTTTTCTCACAATGTTATCTCTCCTTCACTCTTCTTCTCCAAACGAATCAGACTACATGCACTTTTCAAGACCATCACCATCGAGAGACTACCTTTTGAAAAATTATATAAGGGAAGGCAAACATAAGCATTTTTAAGCAATATAAGAGCAGAAATATACCTCCACAAATTTCAACTTTATATCCAAATTCCCAAAACGTTGGTTGACCTCAAACTCCTCGCGAAGATACTCATTTATTTGAGCATATTTCGCTTCCCTCCAGGCAATTTCTGATCTGGATGGAACAGCGGTATTAGCCTATTAGGAGATGAGATTCACATCTCTAAATCTTAAAAAATGAAATCAACACGAAGTCACTCAAACAATACAATACAATACTATAGGAAACAGCTATTGGGTTTTTCCAGATTGTTTCATCCAAAGAGGAAATTCGTTCAAATAATATCCAAGTCAACTACTGACAATCAGAAGAGGCAGCTTTGATAAAAGAGGATGAGCCAAATGCAATGCCTTAGGGCAAGCGCATCCAGTAATTCGTGCATAATTGAGGCGTAGGTGGATCCACACATGGTTCAATACAATTCAAAGAGCCTGAATCCAGTAAGCACCAAAAATTGTAATCATACAAGCACATACACTATCAACATTTTTTTTTTTTGAATGCTCAGTGTTGTCTGTGCAAAAGAGAAATTTTATTAAGGCCCACTAAAAAGTGAACCCCATAAAGAGAAATAAGAGAACTAGACTACAAGCAGACTAAAAAACATCCAAGAAACACCAAAGAGCACGGAAAACGAATGTTCATTTTGTTGTTGTTGCAATACAAAAATGTTAAACAGATTTTTGGTAAGCACCTGTAACACTAGATCACTATGGCGGATAAATTGTCAATATATCATATCTTGAAAGTTATCCAATTATCAGATCACTACAAAATAACTTATTGATTTATTTATATAATTCGATCCAAGAGGAGTCTGGCAGACAAGGATATAAAATTTGAAGCTGAAACTGAATCTAGCAGGAAGTCAATGAGCCCCACTCCTACATCTAGTTGCAATCTTAAAAAGTCCAAGATAGTTTGATACAAGCCCTTCATCCAATGGAAATAAGTAGAAAGTAGAAACCAACAGTTTTTACACAACACAGACTGTATTAGCGCAAGTAGAACCCAATGCATCATGGGCAGTTCTGTTGTGAGATTAGGAAATTCAATTAAGGTTCATTCTGCCCTTTCTTTCAGCTGGGTTTCAAAGATAATCACCCCACTTCCAAGTAAGAGGACTCAGAATGAGGAAAAATATATTCTTCCGATTTATTGAAAATTACATCCAATAGAACTGAAATTGGTTCTTGTTGTACGTGTTCTTTTGATGCCCAACCAATGAAATGCCAATATCTAAAGACACCATGGCATATTAGTCTGTTCTTTTGTTATCTATTCAGTTCTCAAACTTTATTATTCTTTTGTAGTCCATGCGATTTCCAGTAAAATGGAACTTCTGGGGTGCTAACTAGATATCAGGGCTACGGCGACCAAATAATTCCAGTCTCAGAGAACCAGCTTCCCTCCCCAAAAGGATCCAGACAATTACAAGGATAAATCCAGAATGATGGCCACCGAAAGGTTGGCAGGTTTTAATGAAAAGGTTAGCTATCATAGGATACAGTATAAAGTATAAACACTAAGAATATGCAGAGTTGCACCACATAATGTCAATTGAAACATGCGCAGAGTCACTGACAATATCATGATTTCTGATTACCTCTCAAAAAGTCCAACTTTGAGGATTACATCAGCTAAATTTGAATTAGCCTTCCCAACAAGTTGAAGGAGCTTCTTCCGATCCATTGCAAAAGTACCACTTTTCTCCATTGAGCGATTTATACCAGCAAACTCTTCAACCATACCATCAACCTGAGAACAAGAGAGATCAGGAGAGGTTATTATGACAAAAAAAATCCAAAATTCTGCTCTAATTAAATTCACCAAGCCTTTATCCCAAAAATTTAGGGTTGGCTACTGGATTCTATGAGAAAAATCAATGGAAATCAACTGTGTGTATTCATTTCCACCATTATTTAGGATTATACTTTCATCAACTCCTAAAAAAGAACAAAGAAGTTTACATAATTAAATCATTGAATTTCAGCAACAATATCATTATAACCTGTGAGACAAAGTAGTCCAAAGCAATGCTTTGGCCAAGAACACTTCCAATGATGCGTATACCGTCAATATCCAAAGTTCTGAGAACTATGTAATCAGGCCCTCCTTGCATCTCCTCAACCAGCAACGATTTCTCTTTTATTGCATAATCTAATGCAATAAACATAGAGAAATTAATGAAATATCAACTTGAAAAAATGTATAGAACTAAAGAATATTTATATGAATGCAACTTCTGCAACTGGCTCTGAAAAAGTATGTAACAAAAAAGCTGATAGACATGGAACCTTAGTTAATCATATTCAGTCTGTGTGCAAAACACATAATAAATGACATACAAAAAGAAGAGGGCATTCAGTTATTTTTGGCAAGTCAATAGCATGCCACCACAAGAGAACATGCCAAGACCAGCTTAACAAACTCAGTGTAAAGGATCAAAAAAGACTATAAACAAACCGCTACATGTGCATACCTCATTATTTTTATCCTCCTAAGGTTGAGCTACACCAAGGTTAGTGACTTTATAATTAGATGTGGCTCACCAAATAAGTAGACAATCATGATAAACCAACTTCTACTACACTGTAACCGGCCCAGGAATGTTAGGAATGCTGTTTTCAATCTTTTTGGAACCTCTCGGGTCACTGTGGCTACTTTGAAGAAGGATCTGAAAGCCTGGCACTCTATCCACACAACCAGCAATAGGCACAGAGATATGGCAGCTATCCCTATGGATATGTGTTGGCATATTTTGAAAGAAAGGAATCCCAAGGATTTTTAAGGAAATAAGACTTACCTGGAGAATGTTATTGAACATTCTTTCAGCAATATAAGCTTCTGGATGACTGGATCTCAGTTTTCCATAATCTGTAAACTTCTAATGTGCAAGAAGCACTAAATTTTATTTATCCACTCAATTGTATTCGGGTGGCACCCACGTAGTGCCCTTTCTTAATAAGTTCCTCTTTGCATAAAAAATACACAATTCATCCCAGTCCCATTATCAACTATACCACTAAATGGCTTGCAGGGCAAATAAATCAGGATGTACTACAATATTTGAGTTTCATTATCTTAAGCGACCATAACTAAAAGATACATGCAAAACATAACAATAAAACTTTCCCTTAAAGGACGTGTAACTAAGTGGTAGTCAGTTCCGTCCTATCGGGAAAGTGACAGTGTTCCACCATGCCAGTCACTGCTCATAAGCAAAGTGGGAGAAAAGCATATCTAAAACACTATATAAGCAACCTACATACACTTCATTTTCTCCTGACCCCAACACCTGTTGCGATCAAATACAATCCCCACCTTCAACAACATGATTTTACATACTTGCCCGTAGAGTATACATCTCAAAACACAAAACAGGAGGAGAATGGTTCCTTACAAGCTCACATGACACTCATCTCAACTATTTTAAGGTCATCTTATGATAATGTATAAATAAATCAACGTTGAATACATCTAATAAACTAAATGTTACCGGGAGGCAGGAAAAAAGGCAGTTGATGGAATACAAGATTTTTCAAATGAAGTTTACCATCTTTCCTCATCTCTGCAAGCAACCCAGACGCATGTCTTCTGACCATGTCAAGATAAGTTTCAACTTCATGATCATCAATATTAAACAGAACAACAGACCCATATTGAAATACAACCATGTACTGATGGTTGCTCGCATATTCTTTGACTCCAAGAGCCTGAAAGCAATGCATAAAGGTTATTTTCAAGGAAATGGCAAAACTAATGAGCAAAAAAATCGTATACTTTTGAAATATCTCCTCATCAGAATTTCGATACAAAACCAACTAAAATCCATTGCATGCTGCGTCACAATCCTATATCTTTTCCATAGACCAACTAACTTGACGGAGATTTTAGCCACAGCGCATTGGGCTGAACCAAAAGATAAAGACATTGATTTATTTAATTAGTTTTCAACACCAAAGATAGGGTCATATAAACACAAAGAAAAATTAAGAGAAAGGCTGAAAGTCCAGGTAAAATGCTTCCTTTTGTACCTCTATAATAACCTTAAAAATGGATAACAAAAAGAAACCACAAATTGAGGGTCGAAAAACTATTCCTAAGAGGCTAAGAAACATGCAGGATCAGTGTCACAAAACAAAAAGAAAAGTATCTTAAATGCTTAATTTGAGAGTAAGAACGGTTTTTAAAACTTCTTCTCCATCCTAAAAGAAGTGTGTATGCTATTATCACTCACTCATATTAATCTTTTTTTCTTCATTTTTAAAAAAATTCCATAATACTTTCCCTTGACATATCTTTAATGAGAATAATATTCACAGGTGACCAACAAGGAACTCTTTGTGAAACAAAGGGTAAATGGAGGCTTCTTATGCCAACTGGCACATCTCTGACAGCATATAGCTACAGTCGAGTTCATTCTGTCTTGCAGTATAAGAATCTCAAGTAACCACTAGCAAAATTAACGCTTAACTTGAATACAACATAGTGATGATCAAAATGGTTAAATAATATTTTCAACCTTCCATAATTTGGTAGAAGCTTAGAAAAAGGAATGTGATAATGAATTAATGATACATAATGCATAAATGCAATCAACCCACACAATTTTTGGTTCCTATATAATAGACGAGATTGCATGACCCGAAATGAAGACATGTAAAACTGAAAATAAATAAATAATAATAATAGGAACTCCAACTAATTAAAAGAATGCTATTGCTTCTGGATCATCTTACTGAAATTCCTGAAGAAATATTGTAATATCTCAGTGCAACATAATTTGCTGAGCGGGAGGTAGGAGGAACAACATTGACTAAATTGTCAGCTTGCATACTCTTCAAATTGATGCTGCAAAAATTATATATCTGAGAAAACCAAATCAGGAAGAAAAAAAAAAGTAAAATCACGTAGCAAGTCAAACGTAACAGAGAAGAATCTAAAGCAAAAAGCAAGAGGAGAGAAATCACACAAAGGAAAATGGAACCAAAAGAGAACAAAAAATCAAACTACAACACCTTGATGTATTGTAGTTTTGGCTTTTTCCCTTTTTAACTGATTTGTTACTATCAGAATGGCAAAAAATCATTCAAAAAAAAAAAGGATTTCCATTAGCAGAAAGATCAGCCAAACCCAGATTTGGCCATGCATGCACACTCTAAATAAGTTTTGAAAATTAAAATAATGTGTTTAAGCAGCACCAAAATTTTATTTCAATTTAACAGTAGTATGTTAATTAAATTTGCAGGTCATTAGACCCCTGAAAGAGCAAGAGCAATAAGATTAGAATTATCATAGGTCCTAAGTTCGACCAATTCACTAAAAACTGAAGCTCTAAATACACTATTGACTTCGACTTGGCAGTTTGCTTTTTTAACATTATATACATGACAATGATACCCATCTTTCAAGGGGAGAAACGGCACTCAAATACTATGGAACTACAAGTAAGAATTCTGAATCAAATCAACCTAAATGCTGAAGTCACCGAAGGCAGCTACCTATTAGAGTTTACAATATAAATGCACACCAAACAAGAGAGAAGTAGAAGTGAGCTTAAATGGTGATCTATGCCGAAATTAGAGGAGAAAAAAGAAGCAAGCATCAACAAAATAACTAAAATTTAAATAACAGTGGCCCAAATTATCAAGTAGACAAGTACTACACTATTGCAAAAGCAATGGTACAGACAAACCCTAGAGAAAGTAATTAAGCTTCATAACAAAGAATTTCAAACCATATTTAACCGTGGCCACGAATCACAACATATATTCAATTAGCCATACGAATTAATGAAGAAAGATTTCCAGTATCAAAATCTCCATGCGAGTGAGAAAAAAAAATCTTTAGTAATTGACAATCACGGTGCAACTTGGACCTTCAGCAGAAAAAAGGAATCTCCATAAATAGCTTACATTGCAGACAAAGATGCGAAAGCGCAAACGCATCCAAAACATAAATTAAATGAGTGAAATCAGGCAAACACAACCTTTCCGGAATTGTAGAAAAGTATTGTTGGAGAGGCGAACCTCGTAGAAAGAAAGTAAGCCTTGACGGGGATCTTCCCCGTCTCCTCTTCTTGTTTGGGCACGCGACACAACCCATAGTTGTCATGATAGAAATCATTAGACCCAGAATCCGGATCGCTGTTATAAACCGGTACAAGATTTGGAAGAGCAGAAAACGCCCTGAAAGTGAAAATACGATGGAGACTGGGCGAGGTATGGAGGGGTTGAGGCAAGCAAACAGAGTGAGATCCATTAGAAGCTGTTGTTGTGGAGATAGAGCGATTGAAGAGGATAGCAGCAGCCCGCCATCTGCCCATTCAATGAAGACGAAGGGAGGGGTTACTTGGAGAGTGTTGAACCTTGTGCGTTTCAGGGCTCAATAGTATCGGTTGTTGTCCTGTAGAGTGTAGACTTGGGGATTTGCCCGCCTCTCTTCCACTCCCCACGTCTGTGGAGGAGACGAATGTGTCCGCAGTCCGCCACGATACCGAAGTATGCCCAACCCAACAAAAGCTTCGTGCTCTCGTGCGGCTCGGTTGGGTTTTGATTTCTGACCCGGGGTTCGGCTCGGTTAGCATTTGCTTTTAATTTGGTCATGTATAGGAAGAGTAAGTGGCGATATATAATTATTAATTAGATGAACCATTATTAAGTCATTTACTAGTGCTCAATCCGTGGCTACGCCACGAAATTAATTGATTATATGCGCATATATTCAAATATTTGAAGTTGCTGATAACAAATTTTTAATAAATTATTTTTTTGGATAATCGAATGTTGAATGAGAATGTTTTGTTTTTAAAAATTTGCATACTTTATTTTATTAATTAATCAATAGTTGATGAACTTAGTCACAAATGGAATGATTATGAAAAATGGAATGATTATGAAAGGTTATTAACTTTTGAAATTTATGGTTTGTTATTCTAATAATATTGTGTCTGATTATAAATAAAGAGGTTTAAAATGTCATATGTGAATATGAATAATTATAAAGAAAATCATAAAATCAATAATATGAACAAATTCGCTATCCAATATCTTAAGTTTAAAGGAGACGCATTCGACTTTTATAAGTTTAATTAATGCAAATAAACACTATAATGTATATATAAATGGAGCAAGATGACGATACTAATGAATTCATTGTTGTTTTTAACATTTGTAGAATCTAATAGTCGAGTTATCCGGGCAACAACCTCCCATGTTATCTTTGAACCATTGACATTCTTGTGTGTGACTGTCATTGTGGGATAGCCAACAATTGCTAGAGGTCAGTATATTTATATGAGTTTTATCATGATGAAATGTATGCATCTCTATTCATTACACTGAGCAATCTAAGCAATTCTTGTTATATTGATGAGAAGTACAGTAAATTTATTTAGGAATTCTAAGCATTTAATAAAACCATCCACTATTAGGTTGTAGAGACATTGAACATGGAAAATAATTATTATATTATATATTGATGTTGCCGGGTGCGTGCATCCTCTATAGATGTCACAATCATTGTATCCATTTTATTCTCCAAAATATTGTAATTGTTTAATTTTTCAAATATTCATCTCTCGAAATGGTTTGATCGTCACTCACTTCATGGCTATGAAAATTTATAAGGTCTCCATCTGACAAAGTCAATGAAGAGACGGACAATTGGAGAGTCTGTTAGTCACAAATTAAGAAAAATAAACTCATCAAATCTAGAAACCATGACATTCCACTAAATAATAAGACCATATCCTAAATAGAATAAAAACCCATAGAAACAAACCCATTACTTATCAACAAAGGTTAAGAAAAAGTGCAAACGCACTCGCTTTGGGATGTGCACCATTTTGAGGATCTTTGGATGCCCTCAATCTGTAACTTGAAGATTCCCCTTTCTTTGAAGAGGGGTCTTTATCGTTGAATGCCTGCATTAGTTTTCGGGTTCATTTGAATGAGGATTTTGAGGGTGAAGAAAAAGAGGGCTTCATGGCATTTGCACACGACGCCTTTGCATAGTTCATAGTTTCACATCTCACCACGGCCATGGTGACAACATCACTAAAAGTTCTCAAGCGAAGGGACTATTGAAAGAGGGGCTCCAAGGGTCATTTTAGGGTAAAACAATATCATTAAATGTTTTTAAAATTTATTGGTGGAAATAAATCATAGATAACTTAAACTTTAAAGTCCACTTTAAAACTGAATCTCAATAAACCAAAAAATCCTGATGGCACCCCCAAGTTCATTCACGTGTCAAGGTGGTGTTCAATCAAAACTTTGCTTCATGAATTATACAAAAAATCTTGGTGGCACCCCTAAGTTCATCCACGTGCCAAGGTGGTGTTCAAACAAAACTTTGCTTCAGGAATTATAGATAGTTTAGATATGTAAATATTTGAAAGAACCTCATATGCCTTAAAAAAAAAATTAGGGGATGTCTCCGAAATCTGCAACATTACACTCTCTTATAAATTCATTTTTGTTGTTGTATGTTCAGATGTTTCAACTCAATCATCATAGTTTTAAAACTGTGTCAATTCAAACATTCAATCAGTTTCTAGACAAAGGGTATTGAAGACCTGATCAAATCAATACGTGTCCAAGGGTTCGAATTGATGCAATTTCAAAACTATGGTGATTGAGTTGAAACATATGAATATACAGTGACCAAAATGGAACATAATAATTTTTTCGATGATCATGTGTTGCATTAACACCTTGAATGATAGTGGTTGCGAGTTTTCATGTTATCAAAGACTATACAATTAGATTAGATGATAATAATAATAATTATTATTAGATTAGATGCACTTCAATATATTCCGAGTTACAAGCCATAAAAAATGGGAATTGGCGGAATCATGGATGACAAACGCCATCGTTTCGATGTTGGCAACAATTGGCTAATTGCCAAACTATCCAGCAGCGAATTGCACATTTGCACTGCTGCCTCGCAGGGTTCAAAACAGCTGGCGGCCGTGGGACTGCCACTCAGTGGGAGTAAGAGACAGGGTAAAGCGGCAAATGGCTTTTTCGGGGGATCTGAGGGTCTCTGCAACACTGGCCTCCTACCACAAACACCCTCTTCGAAGCTCTTTGTCCTCCACAAAGGTCTGTAATTGATTGCTCCGTTTGTTCGCGTTGGCCATTATTTTCTTATATTTCAATCTATTTGAACATGTACTAGTGCAATTCGTCCGTTTATGCCTTGAATCAGTTTAGATGCCAAGTTAATTCCGGATAGAATGTAGGAGATTTCAGCTTAATTTATATTTTAATTGTTATGTGGATTTGGTCATTCTGTGCAATTGGTTGTGCATATACATGTGGATTTGTTCATTTTGTTCTGGGTTGGTAATTTCTGGTTAATGGTTTGAATGTTCTAGAATTCAACACACATATAGCTTTACTGACGGATTCTAGTTCATGGCCTCATGGGTATATTCTGTATGTGGCATATATGGTCTTCTAATTTATGGGCGGTCAATGAAGGTGCAGTTGTAGTTGTCCTGTCGAGAGTGTGGTCTTTCAGCCATTTGTAGTTTCAGTTATATGTTTAGCTGCAATTTTCTATTTACTTGATTATCTGATATCAAATTTCTGCTCCAGTGAAGTTGTCCTTTTTTTTGGTTTTTTTTATTATGTTAAAAATTCTTGGAGGGAGGGGGAATCAAACCTTGCTCCTCGTGCAAGTTATAAGGAGCAGGCCAACGCATGCTTCTTCTTGTGAATTTTCCTTATGCAGTGAATAGATAATTATGACATCTAGGTCATAGATGTGGTGACAGAAGCTTTATTCTCAATCTATTAGTGGTTGATTGGATTTTTTGTACTATATAATTTGTTTACGATTACCTTGCTATTACCTTTTTTTTTGTTAGTACTTTTGCTTTTTTTTTTAAGAAGTTTTCTTCCCATATTTGAATGCTATTGGCTGTGATTTGGGGATTGACTTTATTTTAGCATTTTTTTTTGGTTTCATTTCAGAGCATGGATCTTAGATTTGTTATAGATTTATAAAGCTAGTCTTAATATGTCTTGTCACTGTAAGATACATAAAGTCAGGGAAACATCAATGGACGGCTTTGGCTGGCATTTTATTACATTTCCTATTGGGATCGATCCATGTAGAGTCCATGAAACCTTTTGGATACAAACAATTATGTGATTTTCTTGGTACTGCCTGATAGGGAGAGGTGATCCTCCACCACTGCTTTTGTTCAGCCAAATGAGACTTTTATTTTCATTCCAGCTTTTATTGACTTTGTTTGTCAATACTAATCCCTAAGAACGTCAACAATTATCAATATTAGTTTTGACAAGGGGGTTGGGGTTGACTGGATTTGTGACATATGGAGCTGTATATTGCTCTGTGTTTCAATGGTGATGCTGTCATGACAAGTTATATAGTGTCTGTATCCTGAAAATGTTGCTGATGCCCTAGTGGTTTATTCCATTTCCCAACTAGGTCATGAATCCTTTAGACTGAGGCCACCATAGTTTGTAAAATCTAAGTCCCAGTGTCCATATACTGAACTTATCAAGAATAACAATTACAGTCAGATAATGGTACAGAAAGTATGCTTCTAACTCTAAAACTTGAGAAAAATAGACTGATGTCTAAAACTAAAATGCTTCCCACTTCTTGTTTTAGGTTGTAATGGACCTGTATAACCAGAAGACTTTACTTGTCGAGTCTCTGATTTGTGTGACCTATATTGAATATTTCACAAGCATTTTTTGCCATGGATTTTGTAGAACCACTTCAAAATAAATCTGAATGCTTTGCCTTGTGATCAGCTTATGATTATTCCATTATATAGGTGGACTATGTCCGTTTTGTGAATGGGGGTTCTAGTGTAACTGAAATCAAACGCAACATGGCCTTCGATGGCCATAAAGTGTGTAGTAAACTGTCTTCTGGAATCTCGGGAGACTACAAGTTGTCTTCAGATACTGCTAGCAACGAAGCTGAGAACTTTCTCCTCAGTGCCATAAACATGAATTTCTTTGAGCGTTTGAATTTGGCTTGGAAGATAGTATTCCCACCACCAGCATCAAGGAGGAGGTCAAATGCGAGGATTGCCAAGCAGCGCTTGAAGATGATTCTCTTCTCCGATCGTTGTGCTGTTAGCGATGAGGCAAAGCGATTGATTGTGAACAATATTGTTCATACTTTGTCAGAATTTGTGGAGATAGAATCACAGGATAAAGTCCAACTCAGTCTCTCTACAGATTCAGATATAGGAACTGTTTACTCCGTGACAGTGCCTGTCCGGCGAGTGAAGCCAGAATATCAAGCCGCTGAAGAGATTGGATCAATAACAAACATTGAGTATAAAGATACAGGAGAAAGTTCTGGTTCGGTCGATGTTCGGTTTGACTTCTACGTTCCCGATGAAAAGCCTTGGTGATATCAAGGCTTTAGAGAAACTAAAAGTTAGAAAAGAAGAGTGTTCTCAATGTAGTTGATTTGCTTTTCTGT
Organism: Euonymus europaeus; assembly: GCA_963580455.1. NCBI lineage: Eukaryota > Viridiplantae > Streptophyta > Magnoliopsida > Celastrales > Celastraceae > Euonymus > Euonymus europaeus. The sequence continues at coordinate 19,319,300 of OY756970.1, read as the reverse complement.
TGTTGGAACTGTTGCGAGTGAGTTGGCCTTGAAGTTGCCTGTATATATCAAATTTCGTGTATAAGGCGATTGAAGATTTTGCTTGATTAGATAGTAAGCCTAGTGAGTCTTGCAGCTGTTGTATCTGTCTGTCCTTGAAAGTCTCTTTCTCCAATCCTAGCCAACAACTTTCTCAGAGCAAGACCCAATATGTATTGCTTGCCTTAGATGTGATGCAACTAGCTCAAGATTGTCTTCATTTATCTTCTCTAGTTCATTTTTACCAGTAATTGCAGCTCTCCCTATATCAAAGGGCATGTGTGGATTATATTAATGAAACAAAGGGATCGATATGCCGTGCATACCATTAAGAAGGATTTTCATTAGTTTTTCAGAGATTCATATTAGTTTGAATTTTCGGACATATTTAATTAATTAGATTTAGATTTGTTTTAATTAGGAAAAGTAATTCATACAATAATCAAATCTAGATTAGGTCCGGGTAATGAAATTGGACAAATTTTTTGTGTCTGGTTCTTAAACTCGATTTGAAATCGAATAAATTTTTTATGTTTGTATAGTGTACGGACTGGTGAGAGGATCTGTATTGTTAGACTCTCCAAATTTTTCAGCGCGCTCCCATTTTTATTACAGCAAAACACGACTTTCAATAAAATCATATCAACAAAACATATATTTCAATATAATTTTTTTCAATTTTCATTCACAAATACTTTAAATATCAAATATCAATACCATTTTTTTCATATTTTTCTATCATATTTCATTTTTTTCCTACAATTTTATATAATTTTTTAATATAATTTTTTCAAATCATTTTATTCTCCACCTTCTAAAATGTTCAATTGCCCATTAGACTCCTCTGACATATGCTTTGTAATGGTCCTAATTACAATAATATATTTACCCTTCCAGTTGCCTTCATTTGTATGTCTGCAGTCTCTGTCATGACACCAAATGTCTACAGTCGCTGTCATGACACCAAAGCACAGGGGTGACGTGCTTCCTCCTCTCTGCTGTGAAATTAATTAATTAATTAAATAAACAAGAGTATCTGTAAAGACTGGTGACTCCCTCAAAACGTTCTAAATTTCTACTAACAGTCGGCTGTGACTTATATTTACTAGGTATCAATAAGGGACAGGAAAGTACATTCATCTCTTAATCTCGTCCATGAAAGATGACAAGAAGAGAGAAACAGAACCTTTTTTGCAGATCAGCAAAAAACCAAATCCAAACTCCATTGACATAAGAAAGTGAAAACAACAAAAGTCTGAGGAGCACTTTTTGTCTTCAATGTCGGCAAATGAAGAGCCGCCTTCTACATCATCATCTTCACCGTTAAAATTATCGTCTTCTACTGCTCCTCCACCTTCCCGGCCCACCATCACTCTCCCGCCACGCCCCTTACCCCAAGCGTTCTTTAACGGAGGTCCGGGCGTGGGCTTCAGCCCTGGACCCATGACTCTTGTCTCTAACTTCTTCTCCGACTCTGAAAACTTCAGGTCCTTCTCTCAGCTCCTCGCCGGGGCCATTGCCTCCCCGACGGCGAATCCTCCCCCGAGGCCCACCTTTCAGCCACCGGAGGTGACGAGTGCTGGAGATAATACTTCCCGAGATGGTGATTTTCAGTTCAAGCAGAGCAAGGGACACGGGCTCACGATTACGCCGCCGCCTGCAATGTTTGCAGTGCCGACAGGGTTGAGCCCGGGGATATTCCTCGATTCGCCGGGACTGGGGCTCTTCTCGCCTGGTCAGGTGATTTGCGGGTTTAAGTGGGGTTTTAATTTATCAGCTACATTTCAAGTACTTTAGGGAGGGTATTCATTAGAGTCGATCAATGAAAAAAGTCTTTATCATTTAGGCAATTATCATTTTTTCTGGCATCTTATTTGGGAAACTAGAGCTCCCCCAAATATTTACTGTTGGGAGACTGCAGGAGGCAGAAATCTAGCCTTTAGATAATTTGCAAAGGATTGGCTTACTCAGAATCTGTTGACCATCTTCTCCTTCTCTGTACCTGGGCTTCAAGTGTTTGTCTGAATGCTTTGAATATGATTAGCTTAATTTGGGTGTCTAGCTGTTCTGTTGATAGAAGATTCTGGCTTGGAGCTTCTCATCTGTAAAGATAAGTCAAGGAGGATTTTCATTTGGTCCCCATGTCTATCATGTGGTTTCTCTGGATTGACAGAAACAATAGGATCTTTAGCTCTAATGAAATTTATTTTGATTCTTTTATTGATAGTTGGTAACGCTATGTTAAGCTTTGGTGCTCCTTAGTCCTTATTTTGTGCTAACATATTGGAGGCTCTCATGCTGTCCTTTGTGTAGCTCTGGGTCGCACACTCTCACTTTGCATAACAAACTTCCTTTAAAACCAAAAAAAATCTGTATGAGGGAATAGCTCAACAATATTGGTCTTTATTATGTAGTTCTTTTTGGTATTTGGTAGGATATGATGCCTTTTATTAATAAAAACTTTGAAAAGAACTAAAAAAAAATCGTCACAGTGCACTTTGCACAGAAACAAAATTGGTCTTGTATTGTTTTTCTAAGTTCTTATATTGCATGCAGAAGACTATTGTTAAGGCTTAGAATTACCATGAAAAAGGACATGAGGTCTATGGGATTAGTTGAACTTGAAAGTGTGGCTCTTGATAAGATTGACTGGTGAAAGAGGGTTCACATGATCGATTCTCATGATTTCTCATGGTTTTTTTTTTTGCATGTAGCCAACACCAATTTATTGTTTGGGATAAAAAGATTGATGTTGATGTGAAATAATCATCATTTTATGCTTTATCAAGAATGGAAATGTATAATCTGGCACATCCCAGAAGATCTTCGTATAGATGTGTGCATGTTGTTACAAATTGTGGCGATACTGCTATAGACATTTTTTCCCCTTTTGTGCTCCCACTTTTATCACATGCTTCCTTCTATCGAATTTATAGCCATAGTGGTTTTCTCTATTCACTTACCGATTTACGAGATGCATTTAGGGACCTTTTGGTATGACACACCAGCAAGCGTTAGCACAGGTCACTGCCCAAGCTGCACAAGTTCAGTCCCATAAGCATGCTCAACCTGAATACACCGCTTTGTCATCAGCGGCTGCAACATCTTTGACACAATCCCTTTCCTTCTATGCAAATCCAGCCAATCACCATCAGACTGCACCTGTGGTGCCGGACTCTCAGGTCACAGCAAAGGAGTCGTCTGACTTGTCTCAGTCTGATCAGAGATCTCAAACTTCTTCTGTTGCAGTTGATAAGCCTGCAGATGATGGCTACAATTGGCGAAAATATGGTCAGAAGCAAGTGAAAGGCAGCGAATTCCCACGAAGTTATTACAAATGCACATATCCTAATTGTCCTGTCAAGAGAAAGGTTGAGCGATCTCTTGAGGGCCAAGTAACTGAAATTATCTACAAAGGGCAGCACAACCACGAACCTCCTCAACATAACAAACGGGCAAAGGATTCTAGAAGCTTCAATGGAAGTTTAAATAATAAGGGGAATTCTGAATTAGCTTCCAAATTTCAAAGTGAGAACGTGAACAAAATGAATGATGGGGTACCCACATATGCAATGTCTAGCAAGGATCAAGAATCTAGCCAAGCTACTCGTGGACATCAATCGGGGACAAGTGACAGTGAGGAAGGGGGTGATGCTGAAACTGTTATAGATGAAAATGATAAAGATGAGCCTGACCCAAAGAGACAGTAAATTTCTGTTACTCTGTGTAAACATTACTCTTCATATACTTGAAGGGTCTATTCAATACTCTTCTTTTTGTTTTGAGGAAAAAAAAATATTCTTATCACTGCCTTTTTCTCATAAGCAGAAATACAGAGGTCAGGGTTTATTCTTCATATAGGACTGTCACGGAACCTAAAATCATTGTCCAGACTACTAGTGAAGTGGATCTTTTGGATGATGGCTACAGATGGCGCAAATATGGGCAAAAAGTCGTCAAAGGCAATCCTTATCCAAGGTGATATTACGTTCCCCCTCATGTGATTGTAGATTCTAGTTCAATATAGTATTGCTAATATAAAATTATTTTTGCTTAGTGTAGTGTGGTCAAAGTGATCACTTGAATGTGCTTTGAACTTCTTTTTTCTTCTACTTACTTGAATTTGTGGCCATGGGCGGAACTTCAATTTGTTGTTATAAATATTAATAAGATGAGTAACCACCTATTTGGTTCTTTATGACAAAAGTGAGGAGAAAGAGGTTCATATTTTTATTACTTGATGTCTTATTTTCTGCCTCTTGTTGTGGATAGCTCATGAAGTTACTGATACAGTCATATTTTTTTTATGCAAATGTATATTTTGCCACTGCTTAAAGTTTTATAATTTAATTTGTCGTAGTTTAGTCACACAACATTGAAAACTTGAAACATATGAAGAGTAGGTTATTCTGGTAAAACTTTGTCTATCATAGGTGATGTAGCGGGCCCACCAGAGCCACTCATTCGCGGGCATAGTGGCTGTCAACCCCTCCGGCCATTGGCCTAGCCCACTAGCACCAGGCCTGTAGACCGTCGCCCCCAACCCATCACGCGTCCTTCTGGGCACGTGGGTTGTTCATGCCAAGATGTTTAAAGCATGTCCAGGGTTTGAATCTTGGCATGAACAACCTGCGTGCTCGGAAGGACGCATGATGGGTTGGGGGCGATGGTGTGCAGGCCTGGTGCTAGTGGGCTAAGCCACTATGCCCACAAATGGGTGGCTCTTGTGGGCACGCTGCATCAATAGGTTCATTTGTGTGCTGTAATATTGATTATTATTGAAGATCATTAATGTGAATTTTTTGGTCAAACATGTTGCCCAGTGGTAGTGTTGTAGTGATGCAATACAATCTAAAAGTCACAGGTTCAATTGTTGTCTCCAACTCAATGACACACATGCAGGTGTATATGCATGCCCGTAAAAGTGAACGTTCAGATAATGTCTTTTTATGGAACGCCAATAGTTGTTTTGTGGCTGTGACAGAACTTCTTATTGTTGTTTAATACTTCTTATGGATCATGACTTTGCTTTTCTTTCCATTCTGCATAGATTTTTTTGGAAATTTAATGTTTATTTTATCATCAAAATTCCCATAATTGCTGAACTAAAAAAATTATTTTGTTATAATTGTCAGTGATAAACGATTTTCTGACCCTGTTCTCCTTGTAAAAAGAAAAACTGAATAGAACGGTTGGAAATGTATGGTAAACATTGATTTTGAAAATTCTTGTCACTTGTGGCATTTTCATCTTCATCTTCATCAGAGCTATATGTCGTCGGCATTTTCATTATCTTTCTGTTGGATGTGGAATGTGTTAAAAATCCATTTCTAATGCTTGATTTCTTCTCTTAAAGCAGATGTAGTACTGACTACTTAGAATTCTGTGGAACATTTCTCATGCATTGTATATGATCTGCAGGAGCTACTATAAATGCACCACACAAGGATGCAATGTCCGAAAGCACGTTGAGAGGTCTGCTTCAGACCCTAAAGCCGTTGTAACTTCATATGAAGGCAAGCATGGTCACGAGCTACCTGCTGCAAAATCTAGTAGCCACAACACAGCCAACAGTAATGCGTATCAGTTAAAACATCAAGACCAGGTACAAGAAAGGCATTCCATATTTGACAAAACAGGTTCTTCTGCAAACGGTAATAAGCAACCTATAGCACGTTTACGGTTAAAAGAAGAGAGAATAACATAGCAGCTTTTGAATGAAAGCCAGAAAGTGAGTAGGTCATGAAAATTCCGTTAGATACATGCAGAAGCTCTTTTGAGGGAGGATGATTGACTGGTGAAGTCCATCATTTACAGTAGAGGCAATTGTTTTGGTCAATCCCTCAATTGAACTGCCACAATAAAAAATAGAGGAAATGTAAGAAGACAAGGAGAAGATACTTTGAAGCAAATGCTGTTTGGACTAAGCAATGCTGTATTGTAAATTGTAATTGCCACTGTGTATTAAATTACATTCTTTTGTACATGGAAATACTCGAGCAATTTCTGTTAAATTGCTTTAAACTGGATCTCATTCCCGACTCGATCTTCTTGTTTTGGGTTCCAGTTCCTTTCTAATTTCTCTTGATAAACCTTCTCACACATCATCTCCAATCCCCAAATCCATCACTGTCAAAAGAAATCAAGCAAATCCAGGCCTTCATTGTCAAAACCTTCCTCCAGTCTGAGCTCCCTGTTCTCATTAAGCTCATTAATAACTGTGCTCTAGACCCTATCTCCTCAATCCTCGTCCATGGAGCATGCCCACCTCCTGTACGACCTAAGTCCCCAACCGAACTCTGTACCATTTAACACCATGATGCAAATGATGCAATAATCACTCGCTTTATGCTTGAACACTTGAAGTAGTTGGTCTAATGAGGTCCTGTAATGCTTTGTGAATTAACAACCTCAACCCAAATATCTTAAAGACTTTGCTCAAAAAAATCTTGATCATGGGGACTTATTACTAGCCAAGAAACCTTAGATATATATTTTCCTCAAAATGTTTGGAATTTACTACAATCGGTGCCGCCAAGTGGCAACGCAAATCATTTTGAAGTTTTTTTAATAGGATAAAAAATTAATTGCATTCCCGGAATATATGAATTCTTCCTTAACTTTGGGCTTTCTGGCAGTGTGCACCGGATGACAATTCAATGTGAAAGCAATTGATGTTCATGTCCATAATTTAAGGAAACAAACCGTTCTTTCTTCTACCTATTTCTCAATGTGCTTAATTTAAATTTTATATGTATGTAGGCAGTTTGACTTGCACACACACACATATATATACAGTAGTGCTCTAGAGAGGGATCCCGTAAGAAACATTGTGTGCGGAATGTCATTTATGTCCATTGGATCAAATAAATGGTCAAATTTACACAACCCAGTTAAAGTTTTAAACCCAGTGAGAAGACCCGGAAGCTTGCCTCTTTCCCGTGAAACATCGCCGGAACGGCTGAGACCCATTATGCAAGTTCCGATCTTCCAATCTACGACAACAACGCCTTGATTCTGAGAACCATTTAAAGACTTCCAATCTTCCAGTAGCATTTTGTGAGTTTTGATGGCACGATTAAGACCCATTTTCTGAGTTCACTTCTTCCAATCTCCTACAGCAGTGCCTTGATTTTGAGGCGCTCCTTCTTTTGCTACTTCAATCTTTGGCCTAGAGACATCTACGACAACACTGATCTCCACCAGTAAGTATGCCCAATCCCTAACTCACTCTTTCACGTGTGCTATGCATTCTCCTCTCTCTGTGTTATTTGAAGTTGTAATTCTAATGTTTTTGTTTGTGAAATTTATATGACATGAATGTTGTAGAAGAAAAGGCGATCGTGTTAATCACCTCCATTGGGGCTTTGGTGCAACATTGGCTTTGGTGCAAAGGAAACACTTGAGTCTCTTCATGAAAAGTTAAAGTGCATGACTTTAAGCGATGGAACGCAATCTCGATCAAGTGTTGGTCTTTCTAAACCTATTTACAATGAACTTGACCAAGTCAGGGCAAAAGGTCTTGGGAAGAGATTGAAGGGGGGGAAAGAAATTGCCACAAATAAGGATAGACGTTGCCATGGATGCGGACTTACAGGACAATCACATGATAAGAGGGATTATCCAGCATTAACCAATATGTGATTTTTTTTAATGTACTGTCTAGCTTTTGTTACTGTGCTGTTGGGAATTGTTGATAGGTTGCACAATTTATGTTAATGACTACTGTCCATTTTATGTTAATAAGCTGCTGGGAATTGTTGATGGGTTACTCCAATTTATGTTAATGACTACTGTCCATTTTATGTTAATGAAATGTTGGGTTCAATTTAAATAGGTTTGATCTTACTAGTTGCATGGTTGAATTCAAATGGCTTTGATATCACTAGCTTTATTTTAATGATCTGCTTTTGTAAGTTGAAATTACTACTTTTATTAGTGTATGCCCAACTTATGTTAATTTAAATAGGTTTGATGTCACTGGTTGCAGGGTTGAATTAAAATATCTTTGATGTCACTAGCTTGATGTTAATGAACTGTTGGGTTGCTCCAATTTATGTTAATGACCACCTTTGCAGGGTTGAAATTCTTCACACTTAATGTATGCCCAGCTTGTTAGTGTATAAAGCAACTTCTGCCAGTGTATTGCCTAGAATTGTCTAGCTTGTGTTCATGTCATTGTGAAAGATAGGTGTTCAATTCCATCAAGCAGCACTATGAGCAAATGACATGATAATGAAATATCAGCAGTTCATATTTACTTTAAACCAAAAGGCTCCAACATCTATGTTAGCTGTAATGCATGGTAATGAAATATCAGTAGCAGCAGCAGCCAAGAGCAATTTAATAAGCTTCATCAAAATGTCTATAAGAACAACACTTCAAATAGGATATTGAACAAACTACATTACACAAGCTTTTTACAACAAGACAGCTCCAGCAGTTACTCAAATCAGCTAATCCATATAATCCAATATACCCAAAAATGCTCTCCAAAACAAGGCATTTTACTCAAATCACCTAATCCATAGAAACATGTAAAGAGAGAACACTGAGATTAAAGATAAAAATACATTTAATGGAACAATGAGATTAAACTTAATCATTTCAACAGTGTAAAAAAAACAAAATATCCAAAAGGCTCTCAAACAGGAGGAAGCCAAAATCAAAGTAACGGAACTACTCGGGTTCTCAAACAAATGGGCATTAGACCACTAACATGAGAATCGGACTACCATAATCGAAGACACAGAAGTGCGCGGTGCCGAAATCGAAGTACCGGAACTACTCGGTTTCTCAAACAAATGGACATTAGACCACTAACATCACCATCGGACCACTAAAATCGAAGAAACGGAAGTGCGCGATGCCAATTTCAAAGTCGCACGAGCATTAAAGATCAAAAGTCAGCCCAGATCAGAGGTCGAAGATCGGAATATGGGTCGATGATAAGGAAGACCCGAGAGCTCCCTTTCGTGCCTCAACTTTGATAGAGGTCGAAAGCGAGTCTCAAAAACAAAGGCTTCGACAGAGATTGGAAGCGACCTACAAAATCAGAGATATGAAGGAGACTGAGAGGTGGGTTATGGATGTCGATGTTTCACGGGAGAGGCAAGCTTTCGGGTCTTCTCACTGGGTCTAAAGCTTTAACTGGGTTGTGTAAATCTGACCATTTATTTGATCCAATGGACATAAATGACATCCCGCACACAATGTTTGGTACGGGATCCCTCTCTAGAGCATGACTATATATATATATATATATATTTTAATCGAGAATGATAAAAATTTATTATTTAAATATTTGATATGGCCAAACTCGGGCTATAAGGCTCACGTGCCCAATTTTTTTTCTTCATATGACCATATTGTAAGTTGGGTAAAGTAAAACTCGTGGTTATAAGCGTATTGCTCACATTGAGAATTGAATTAAGATATTTTGAAATTAGGATCAAGGTTTTGAAAGCCGGATTGATTATCGAATCAAAAAATTATTCAATTTATGGTTCAATGGTCAACTGAGATTCGAATTGGGTTCAATATAATATATTATTTATTTAATATAAACAACAATTAAAATATATTTTTATTATTATTATAATACTCACAATAATATAGAAATACATCAATAATACTTCTTTCATAGATAATTTTACAGTCATTTTTTGTATTTTTCGCGATTAATTTGTTCCTTTTATTTCAGACATAAAATATCTGTGTACTCAAATAATATTACAGCTTGAGGTTTGCTGTAACAATTTTACAACGGACTCCGTTGTAATACCCTTTATTTTTTAGTGATTTACCATTTTACAACGGAATCCGCTGTAAATTGTTTACAGCAGACCCGCGACTCCAATTTTTGCGTATATGGAAATGAATATTGGAAGGCAAAGTTAATAGAATGAATGAGAACAGAAAATGTGAGCCGACATACATATCCAATGACAATGACAGTGAGAACCTAAAATCAATGCATTCATATTCATATCCATTTTCATATACAGTCAGTCAATATTCTGAATCCACAACCTTCCTTTTCCTTGCTTATAAATACAGATGAGTGACTCAGATGTCTTTTCAGTATGTATCACTTCACTTCTGTATTGGCATTGGGATCTGAGGGACCTTGAGAAAGACAGAGAGTGAGAATGATGAAGTTCAACATGTTGATACTGATCAAGCTTTTGATAATCCAGTATATGTGTGTACTCTCTGTTGCACAGGATTTTGATTTCTTTTATTTGGTTCTGCAGGTCAGTTGGGTTTTTCGCTATTTGTTCTGGGTTTCTCTCCAATTTTGTTTTTAATCTAAAAAGTTTGACTCTTTTGATGTTTAAAGTGGCCAGGATCATACTGTGACTCTCAGAAAGGTTGCTGCTACCCAAAATCTGGAAAGCCAGCAGCAGATTTTGGGATTCATGGTCTGTGGCCTAATAATCAAGATGGATCTTACCCATCAAATTGTGACCCCAACAACCCTTTCGATGAATCTAAGGTAATTTCACGAATGCCACCACCAAGCATATCGTCCTATGTTCATGACTAGGATTCATTTTGTGACTGTTATGCTACAGGTATCAGACCTCTCTAGCAGTCTGCAGAAAGATTGGCCGACGCTGGCCTGTCCTAGCGGCGATGGCCTGACCTTTTGGTCTCATGAGTGGGACAAGCATGGAACTTGCTCTGAGTCTGTCCTTGATGAACGAGGATACTTCGAAGCAGCTCTTTCATTGAAAAAGCAAGTCAATCTCCTTGAAGCTCTAGAGAATGCAGGTAATCTATGGTACTTATAACTTTGTGATTATTTTATTTGCTGATTTGTTTGAATGTTTTTTGTCTCTAACGAATTTGTGTAACGTGTGACAGGAATAAGCCCGAATGGATCATCGTACAGCTTGAGCGATATTAAGGATGCGATAAAGAATGCGATTCAATATACTCCATGGATAGACTGCAACACTGATGAATCAGGCAACAAGCAGCTCTATCAAGTTTACTTGTGTGTCGACAAATCCAGTTCCAACTTGATTGAATGTCCAGTGTTCCCTCATGGAAAGTGTGGGTCGGAGATCGAATTCCCCGAGTTTTAAACTCGAAAAGCAAGACATTTTCGATGCAAGATTTGTTCCTGTTTTTCTTGTATCAATTGTTCTACATCAATAATCAACTGAACACAGTGTATTGTTCTTGAAGATCCACAAGTTAAGGACATATGTTGTACTGATTTGGACCACCTTTTGGATAACAAGCTATAACAAAGTGAAAACCACGAAACCAGTTCCATATATATATGTGTGTGTGTGGGTGTGGTGCCATGAAAATGGTTCTCCTGCCTAACCAACTCACCGTCCTTGGGTTTGATAACGACGGTGACTGTGCTTCGTTAGATCTCTCTGGCTTGCACGCAAGTGTAACCAACCAATTCTTCACAAGCAATAGAAAATCCAACTATTCTGGTAGACTTTAAGCAAGATTAACCAAAACTTAGAGGATAGTAGGCAACTCAAACCAACTTTTACAACTTCCACACACTATTAATAATATGCACAACCATCTTCAAATTAATTAATAGGATTTCGTCATGTTTGTTCATTCTCATTTGCTGTTTCCTGACCTGGACAAACGTGTTTATAAAACAATTCAAGGGTCCAATATGCCGTTAAGAAAAGGAGAAATTGTTGGGAACATCTCTTAAAACTAAAAAATTAGATGGTCAACTTCCAATTCGTTCTATAAAATCAACTTCTTTGTTGCTATTTTGTATAAGAACTTGAATCCAGAAGAAGCATCTTATTCAAGCATAGTTGTTAAAGAAGAGATGGAACCTACCAAGTACTCGATCTTGATAAAGCTTTTGGTGATGCAGTATCTGTCAATCCTCTGTGTTTCGCAGGATTTTGATTTCTTCTACTTTGTTCAACAGGTGAGTGAGAGCTAATGTTACTGTTTAACTAACTATATGAGCTTGTTTTTTACAATATTTACATGGTTTGTTTTTTGTTTTACATGTGTATTAGTGGCCTGGATCATATTGTGACACAAAGAAAAGCTGTTGCTATCCGAAGACAGGAAAACCTGCAGCAGATTTTGGAATCCATGGCCTTTGGCCTAATTACAAGGATGGATCTTACCCATCAAACTGTAATCCCGATAGCGAATTCGATAAATCTCAGGTACTTGTACAAATTATGTTCTTAATGTTCAAGGAGAAAGAAAATTTGATTGTTTGTATATGATGCTGGAGTAGATATCAGATCTTATCAGCAGCTTGCAAAAGACATGGCCAACGTTGTCGTGCCCGAGCAATGACGGGGTGAATTTCTGGACACATGAATGGGAAAAACACGGGACGTGCTCAGAATCTGAACTTGACCAGCATGACTACTTCCAAGCAGGCCTCAAGCTCAAGCAGAAAGCAAACCTCCTCCAGATTCTAAATGCTGCAGGTATCTATCATAAACACCATTTCTATCATCATAAATAGCCTAATGCTAGAATCAGAACACTAAAAGTGAATTAAATATGGTATCTGGCCACAGGGATCAAAGCAGATGACAGATTTTATGAGCTAGAAAACATTGTAGATGCTATAAAGAAAGGCACAGGTTACACTCCAGGGATAGAGTGCAATGTGGATCAATCCAGGAACACCCAACTTTACCAGATATATATGTGTGTTGAAACTTCTGGATCTGATTTCATTGAATGCCCAATCCTACCAAGGGGAAGATGCAAATCCAGTGTCCAGTTCCCCAAGTTTTAATTAATCCTTTATATGGTCCATGTTAATGTGTTATTTGATTCAATAATTGACCATATTTGTGCACTGTCCGTCCATGTTTTGGACATGAATTTGTCTTCTTAATTTCTCTAGCAAGCTTCTTCTCTTCCCTCTCCACGCAATCCTTACATCACAATGCAATCTTATGCAAATTTTATTCTAAAAATTTGTTATATCGAGTCCAAATTCTATTAGCAAACTCAAGAGTGTTTGGAATAATTAGCAAATAATTCCCTTGTCAAGTTTAGGGATGGGCATTTTTTGGATAATTAATTGGGTCGGTTGTGGATAAAATTTTAATCAAATCCAAATATTTCAATCACAGAATTTCTTAACCTACTAACTAAAATGAATACATTAATCGAATTTCGAATGAACCGAATTATTTCTGTTTGTTTTAGTCAATTTGGTTAGAAGACCTAAAATTGAACCTAGTTATTCAAGTAGTATTTCAGCCAGTTTTGACATATAATTTCACTTGATACTTAATATATGGTTTATCAAACCTATGTGGTTTAACCTAGACTTGGATCAAATTCAATTAAACAACATAATTTTGAAGCATCATTTCGAATGTTGATCAAAAATTTCGTTGTAGGCACACCCAAGTCCAAGTCCAAGTCCCACATAAAAAAAAAAGAGATGTGAGTGATTTATAAGGATGTTGGATGAGCCGTCTCATGGACAACGACTTTTGAGACAGTAAGCACTTATTGAAGTAAAATTCGTGTGTTAGGCTTATATAACGTGGGTGCAACATTTGAGTAAAACCCAACTCGAGTCATGGCTTTTGAATTAAAATAGCCTTCCATTCACTTTTCTTGTAAGCCCAATCTGAACTCAACTCTCATCAATCTAATACGCTAGGTTGAATAGTATCCTTTGTTTGGCTGAATTCATTTCCTTGGGCTGGGGGTATTCTGGACCTGGTAAATCTCCTTAGTAGTTTTAGGTTTTAGTAGACAGTCCTTTGTGTGCGCGCGCGCGAGAGTAGAGTATTACATAGGGAAATAAAAACACATCAATCAACCCACAATACTGTCACACACACACACCCTCGTATTGCCTGAGGATCCCTAGCATTGTTGTCTCGTCGAAGAGGTCAGGCAAGTAGACATAAGAGGTAAAGTGTTAAAGAGTGACTCAAGAAAAGTGTGATTAGTGTTTCACACATTTCTTTTCAATCTGAAAGGCGTGGAGGAGGAGGGTCCCTGACTTTCTTCTTCGAAACGCCAGAACTTTTGATTTTAGAACAGGTAGCAAGAACATTTTTGACTCGGTCCTCCTCTCTAAAAATCAGTCAAATTCAGTTTCGTTGTTTAAGCCTCTTTTATAAGCTTTTTGTTGTTTAATCAGTTTCTACGTAGTTTACCAAGTAAACAACCTGTTTCGTGGAAATTAAATTTGTCTTTGATATGTTCTATGTTGCCGTTGGTCGATTAAAAAGTTGTTATGTTTATGGGAGTTTTTCCTTTTGGGTTTGTTTCTCCTTCAAATCTGATATTTTGGGAGGTTTTCTCCATCGGACATGCCTTTACTTGCAAAGATATTGCTATTTTAGTTGGTAGTTCTACATCATTCGACCCCATACATATTTCGGCACCCAAAAAAAAAAAAAAGTTGATGTGCGGTCTTTTCTAAGTTAGCAGTTTCAGCCGAGGTGGAGGATCTGTTGTATAAACTAGAGCGGTAAATTTGTTTTAATAACCTACAATTTTTACCTTCTTTTTAAAAGAAGTTATTCTCCCCGTTTTCGTAAAGATATTCATACATCTTTTTTCACACAGATTTAAAAAAATTTAATTAATACAATGAAAACATGAAATTTTATTTGTATATTTCGTAACATACTCTTAATTAATGAATATATTTTATTTACTTTTCATAGAAGATGACAAATATTTGTAAAATAACGAAACACATTAAATAGACATCTTTTAGGAATTTAATTAATTAACTACATTCTAGAAAGTAAAATTATACTATAATTTGGGACATATAAGTAAGGAAAGTATGATTATCTTTACGGGACGAAGGAAGTAATATATATGTAATTTGATGGCAAATTTATAGGTAAATATATTTTATGATACTAATTAAGGAAAAGATTACTCATTTAAATTTATTTTTAATTATGTTTAATTTTAGGTTTTTTGTGATTAAGTTAATTTTTTATTGGTTCAATTATATAAGTGTCTTTCAAAATATGGAAAATCATTTCTTATCGTATATGAGAACCAAGAATGCTGAACATACACGAATTCGTTACAGTTTAGCGAATTCGTTCCTCTCATGGTTTAACATTTATTGTTTAGCTTACAATATGAAAATTCGGTATACGATCTCGTTAGAGTTTAGCGAATACATTCATCTTAAGGTTTAACACTTATTGTTTAGATTATAACATGAAAATACAATACACGAGCATGTTAGGGTTTAAAAAATTTACAAAATCATTGTACTCCGAGAAATTAAAATCTATAATTTAATTGGTCAAAAATTCAAGTTTAGTCACATTGAACAAAATAGTATCGCAAATTTATTATATTTCTTTTATTTTTGTTATATAAATTAGTCAATTGTAATCACAACATTTATACCAAATTAAATTAGTCAGATTGATAACGTATATCAAATCTCAAACAGACTCACCTAAGCCAAAGTCATATCACCTCTTTTTTAATCTAACCAACTCTAACACGAAAAACTTTTGTGATCTACTTCCGAATTTGTTCGTTCGTTGGTTCTTGGTTGTCATTTTTTTAATGTCATTTTTGTAATTTTAAGAGACAATTGTACTGAAATTCAAATTAATTTTCTGAATGAATTAAATCCTTAATAAATTCACTACTTTAGATCGGCCTATCATACACCCTATTAATTAGGGGTGTCCAAATCCGATCCGCAACCGAGGAACCGGTCCGAACCGTGGTTATTCGGTTTTTCGGTTTCGGTTTTTTGGTTAACGGTTTCAGATTCTGTTATGAATTTTGAGATTTTTCGGATATTTTTTCGGTTTCGGGTTTTTCGGATTCGGTTTCGGATTTAACCGAAAAAACCAAATAAAATTTTATTATGTTTTATATATTTATTTATTTAAATAATTAAGGTTAAAAAATTAGATCCAAATATAATATCTAATTTATCAATTAGAGCTTAAAATAACAACTCCTCAACTCCTCCCACAATATTTCATTCTCTGCAGACTCATTCTCTGCAAGTGTTTTCCATGAGTGAAGAAATTACGCTATTTATTTTGTTACCAATATCTTAGCTAGGGGACTACAAGAATGAAACTAGAACTCAAGAAAATATTTGTTGCCCTGACTTTTGGATTTATGGTCATTTCAAATAACATTATTTATGTATTTATGAAATTTTCTTCAATCTAGTATGATTAAAAAAAGGTTCAAGAAATGATTTTTAATTGTCAAAACCGAAATCCGATCCGAACCGAACCGAAAAATTTCGGTTTTTTCGGTTCGGTTATCCAATATATATTTTTCGGTTTCGGTTTTTAAAATATCATAACCGAATCAATTCGGATATTTCGGTTTCGGTTAAAAACCGAACCGAAAACCGAACGGACACCCCTACTATTAATAGGGATGTCAAAAATATTCATACCCGATGGGTACCCACACAGCCCGTTCCAAATCATATGGGTATAATCCGTTGATTAACGAGTCGGATAACTGATACGAGTATTTTCATGCAAAAAATAGCGGGCGAGTACGGGGGATAGATTTGTCGAAATCCAACCCGCCCCATACCCCTATATATTATTTTTAATATATATGTTATTATTTTTAATTTTATTTATAAAATAAACAAAAAAATCATAAAATATATCATTTGATTATATTTAAATTTTTTTAGTAAACATATTTATTTATTAAATGGGTAATATACATAGTTATGAAACTCATAAATTGACGGGACGAGTAACTAAGCTTAGATTCCCCTCCCCGACGAGTACGAGGATGAGGCAATAATTAGCTGGGTATTTTAATGGAAATGGGTAAGATTTTTTTTAACGCGTATGGGATGGGCGAAGGGGTATGTCAAAATCAAACCCGCCCCATACTTGTATCTATTATTTTTAATATTATTTATAAAATTAACAAAAACAAATAAATAAAAAAATTCATAAAATATATCATTTACGTATATTTAATTTTTTTTAGTAAACATATTTATTTATTAAATGGATAATATACATAGTTATAAAACTCATAAATTGAAGGGCGGATAAATAAGCGGTTATTCCCCTCCTGACAAGTACAGGGATGAGACAATAATTAGCTAGGTATTTTAACGAATACGAATAAGATTTTTTTTTAATGGGTATGAAGATGGACGAAGGGGTTACCAACCCCAAATCCGGCCATTGACATCCCTACGCCCTAATTTGATTGGGTTTACGGATCATTGTTTAAAACAAAAGTCAAAACGCGAAATCACATGAATTTCTACGCGTAAACTCAATCAGATATGAGATGTCCGAAACCCAGCAATATGTCAGAAAGCCCAACAATGTCTTAAAGGTAGTAATAAAAAATTGAATTATTGACAACGACGACGTCGTTTTCTTTTCTTGGATATAGTGTAAACTACTCAATAATACTCTTAATTTGTTTTTTCTTCTCTTTGGTAAACCTCCTTGAACGTGTCAAAGAAAATAGCAGCCCAGCTGACATTCAAACTTTAATTTTAAAGAAATAAAAATAAAAAAGCCGTCTGGGTGGGTCCCGTTGTCAAATTCATCCACCAAAGCATTTAAAAAAAAAACAATCCGCGTGGATTTAGGGATTATTTTGTCGAAATGGAAAATACAGAAGGGAACGGCCTTTCTCGAATATTTAGAAAAGTCCACAATAATTAACAAATAAATAAATAAATTGTAAATTTAGTAAAAACCTTACTAAGTAATATCATATCGCTGTTAATTGATTAAACAAGGAGAATTGATATATTGAACTTGTCTTACACTTCAACTCTGTCTTTGGACGACTTTGGAGGAGAAGAAAAAAAAGAAACACAGGGTGGAAGACTGACTAGAGAAGTAGAGAGGGAGGGACTTTCTTCTTTGTTTCCCAACTTTGAAAGTTCAAATCTCCATAAGAGAGACAGAGACAGAGAGAGGGAGAGAGATCAGGCTCTCTTCTTACTCTCTTATTGCATCATCCAAGTTTCTCTCCATTTGCTTTTAGAGGTAACTTTCGTACTCAACTTCACTGTACTTTGTTGTTCGATTCTTTCTATTCTCAGTGTTTGTGAAATTTGTAGTTTTTTTTTGGTTAATTTTCCTTCTCTGCATTTCCTCAATTTCTGTCTGCTTGGATGTATTTCCTGAGAGTGGGGATCTGTCCTATGATATTTTCTCTGCTTTTTCGTTTGAAGTCATGTTCGCTGTTTGGATTCCAGGAATCTGACTGACGGTTTTCTATTTAAAATTTGAAACACGCAAGCAAGGTAGTTTGTTGATTTTAAATGGAGTTAGTGATTTTCTTTTCCATTTTTTCCGTTTGAGATAACCATTTTTTTTTTTGGAGAATTAAATTCTTTACCATTTTTTGTCCGCCACCTTAGTATCATCCTCCTTTGAAGCGGAGGGTTTCTTTCTTGTTTTTCTTGGTCTGATTCGTTGACATTGTCAACGATGACCTTGCGATGTGATTCGTATCACCAACCGGAGAACTCCATCGAATTGACTGCATTTTTGACCAGCCATTATAGTTACGATGGTCTTCCTTACCTTTGTTTGATTGGGACTTGTTTACTCATATAATATGGTTGGATATGCGTATTTGATACTTCGTCTTCTGGCGTACCAAAACTTCATCTTATATTATTTTTGCTTATTTTAGAAGGTCATATAATATGGTTGGATATGCGTATTTGATTCTTCGTCTTCTGGCGTACCAAAACTTCATCTTATATTATTTTTGCTTATTTTAGAAGGTTTAGTCATTGAAGAATAGAATATGTAACTACTCCCTCAACAATAACCGATCTAAGAAAGGTTCTAGGTGAAATGTGTACTATTGGGATTTATTTTTTATCTGATTTTTTGAAGTTCTTTCGGGGAAGCCTTGGTTTCCTATTTTGGGGCTTATTCTTATGACATTTGTCTTAGTTGATTTGGCTGTTGGAACTTGGTACATGTTTTCCGATTCACAAAGTGTGTTCTGCTACGGGTTTATGGTGGTTTGTGCGGACATATTGAGATGAACTTTCCATCCATATGGCAATCTCTCTATATTAAAGAATTTTTGTGGTCAGTTTGTCACTGAATGCACAATATTTGCGTTTCTATTTTTCAGGGCATAACAACATACTTTGAACTTGGCTATCAACTTACTCAACCTGCAGAATAAGCATAAACAATGCAGAAGCTTTTATTTCTTCTATGGCCAGTTATTCTTACACTTCTGCATCTCTGAATCTGGTTATTGGTTGGCTGAAGGGTTTTAACATTTGATCATTATTTCCTTCTATGTAATCATCTCACCTTTGTTGACTTGTATTGTGGAACTAGTTTTCACAGTAGTTCATCCACATGATACTCGTCCATTGGAAGTAGATTGGTCTTTCGAGTACGATCAATATGGAAATCAGGCCTAAATTTTTTGATCTAAGTTTAAGTACCAGGATGAAGAAATGGTTCAGTGGTTGTGTGATTGCATCCTTGTTGATGTTGCTCATCTTTAGATATGCAGTGATGAAAAATCCTGTGGGACAAGGTTATCTGCCAAATCCCTTTGCCAATTCTAGTAATCCCCTTGAGTGGGTGCAGGCTACAGTTCCTCCTGCAGTTCAAAATTCTAGTAATCCTCTTGAGTGGGTGCAGTCTACAGTTCCTCCTGCAGCTCAAAATCCGGGGAATGATTCTCAAGTGGTTTCTGCTGATATTGTGGTCTTCAGGCTCTTTGCTCAAAGGAATATCTCAAATGAAGAACGACAGTCTTTGCAGACATGGAATCTTATGAAAAACTTAATTAATCACTCCCAGGCTTTGCCTTATGGAATGGAGGCTATAAAGCAAGCTGGAAGTGCTTGGAATAGCCTTATGGATTCAGCTGAAGAGGAAAAACGTGGTTCCATGAATGATAGTTCAAATAGGAGAGCAAAAAAGAAACAGTGTCCTCATTTTCTTAATAAAATGAACGCTTCAGAACTTGTTAGTAGTGGTTATAGGTTGCGGTTTCCTTGTGGCCTGACTCAGGGTTCTGCCATCACAATCATTGGCAGTCCAAATGGTCTTTTGGGTAACTTTCGGATTGAATTAACGGGTGAGTCAGTTCCAGAGGAGCCTGACCCACCCATTATTTTGCATTACAATGTTAGGATTCATGGTGATAAGATAACGGAGGACCCGGTAATTGTCCAAAACACATGGACTGTAGCTCATGATTGGGGTGAAGAGGAGCGTTGTCCGTCGCCTGTTCCCGAGAAGAGTAAGAAAGGTAGACACAACGTGACACCTTTCATTTACTGTTGCATAACTTCCATTGTTGTTTTCTTTTGCTCTTCTTGTTTTTATATGCATAAAAAATACATAGATGTACACACACACACACGTACATGTATTTTACTGTTTTGGTTATTTTGTGATTACACAAGAGGATGTTGCATTTTTTTTTCCTGGTTGGAACAATCAGGAAGGGTTCTCTCTTTAGCTTATTCATGTATGTTTAGCATGCCAAACGGGGACAAGAAAGGTGGATATACCTACCACGATTGATATTTATTGTTGCAAGGTTAGGTTGTGACCTGTGGTGGGTTGTTCTTGGGTTTATAACTGTTGTTTCATGCAATAGATTAGTCTTTTTTGGGTGAAGTGTAGTCTGGTAACAAATGGTAGTGGAGCCAACATTAGGTTCTGCCATGTGAATCAGGGGTAGTCCTTAGTGATGGATTTAGGGATTGGTGGCCTCCCTTTTGTGAAAGGCATTGTAGTTGGGATTCAGTGGAGAAGACTGTCACAAGGCTGTGATGTTGCGTGTGTTTATTCATATTGGGTGCGTACTTGGTTCTCGGTTTACAAACATTGTGATAACTTCCCTTGGTGGTTCTTAGGCTTGCAAATGTTGTGATAAGTTAACACAAGATGCTATCATTTTGTTTGAAACTAAGTTTGGTGACACTAATCTTATGTAGTTTACAAACAGCTTGAATCTTATTTTGCGTTGAGACAAGGGGATTTTCCCATCAAAGTCATACTACATTGATACTCTCACAACTAGCTATTAGAATTGTTTCATTGTGTAATAAATGCAATTATGCATATTGCTTTCAGTCACTAAATATTGATTGAATTCCTGCATTAAAATATTAAGTTTTTCTTGGAGTATGTTAAAGTTCGTCTCATGTGAATTAGGCTGATACTACTGGACTTGGGGATTTTGGCCTTAGTTAAATTTTTGGTATCCATAAGAACATCGAAAGCTATAATTTATGGTTTCTAGGCCTAACCTTGGCTTATCAATTTATGTGGAATCGCACAATATGACACCTGATCTTACGGTCTTACTTTAAACATTCTTTCCTTCCCATGTGATCCTTTGAATGCAGCAGCCAATAAGATCTTACAGTCTTTATTTTAGTGCTAACATATTCAACTAGCTTTTTTTTCTCTCATGTTCTGATGTAATTTTGTGTATCAGTGGACGAGTTGGATCAATGTAACAAGATGGTGGGTAGAAATGGTACTCTTCAATCTGGTGTTGCAAGGCACTCTTCAATGATGCGAGAAGGATTTAAAAGCCGGGGATATTTTCCTTTTAAGCAAGGGTATCCATTTGTTGCAACACTACGAGTGGGATCAGAGGGAATGCAAATGACAGTTGATGGAAAGCATATAACGTCTTTTGCTTACCGTGAAGTATGTTCCACCTGAATTTGCTATTCTTATCCTCGGAATTTAGCTTTTATATGTCAATTTCCTAAAATTTATGTGCTTCCTGTCTGTTCAGACATTGGAACCATGGCTGGCTAGTGAAGTTAGGCTTTCTGGAGACTTGCAATTAATTTCTGTCCTGGCTAGTGGTTTACCAACATCAGAGGAGTCGGAGCATGTAGTTGACTTAGAGGCACTCAAATCTACTCCACTCGCTCTGAAAACATCATTAGAGCTCTTCATTGGGGTATTCTCTACAGCTAATAATTTCAAGCGCAGAATGGCGGTGCGAAGAACATGGATGCAGTATCCTGCAGTACGTGCAGGGCTTGTTGCTGTTCGCTTCTTTGTTGGTCTGGTGAGCTTTGTTTGTGAATCCTTTCTTTTTTTTCTTTTTTTTTTTTACAATTAATTCATCGAAATCCTTTTTTCTCTATCGCCAAAAGTAAAATTCGACTAAAGAAAATTAAATTGATCTCTTATCATTTTGTTCTGAGTTTCATTTTTTGCTGTTTGTCTTGTATGCACTCCTTTAATGCATGAACAAAAACCTAAAAAAGGTTTCAAGTTCCTGTGGTCTATGGAAGGCTTGTATTAGAGGATTAGCTCATTATTTTGAGGTAAATTGCAGCATAAAAACCAAATAGTGAATGAGGAACTCTGGAACGAAGCACGGACATATGGGGACATACAGCTGATGCCTTTTGTGGACTACTACAGCCTCATCACTTGGAAAACTTTAGGCATTTGCATCTTTGGGGTAAAGTCCTCTATTTTCCTTTCAAGGAGAATCTTTCCTGTGCCTCATTAAGCTCATCTCTTCAACAGACGGAGGTTGTGTCAGCTAAATTTGTCATGAAGACGGACGATGATTCATTTGTTCGTGTAGATGAGCTGCTAGCCTCTTTGAAAAAGATGAAATTGAGTCATGGCTTGCTTTATGGACTTATCAACTCTGATTCACGGCCACATCGAAGTTCTGATAGCAAGTGGTATATTAGTCCCGAGGTAATTCTCTCTGCATTCTGGAAAGTTCACAAAATACATGCGATTTCCTTTAAATTTTCTAATCTGAAACAATTTTACTGGACGTTACTATTTTCTCCTCACCCTTTTCTGATAGAAGGAAAATGGAATAAAAGATCCATAGCAAGCTTTAATGGGATTGAGATCTAATATTTGAAATGCTCCAATTCTTCTTGCCAATGAACTTTTTTGAGAATTACACGTGAGCTCATTTTTAATTTGAATAAAGGATGGAAAAAAGAAAATTTGGAAAACTAAAACTGGCTTGCCCAAGTTAAAACCACCCATTTGCAATAGGAGGGAGAACGGTGGGGTTGAAAGAGGAGCTGATCTTGATCCATCTTAGCATGTGGTCTTTTCCAAAGTTTATCACTGACTCGTTCATGATTAATAACATTTTCATTGTCACACATGATAGATTCAATTTCACCCACAAGTGCATCTATGATTTGGCAGCATAATAGGCCCCTGTGAATTGGTTGGTCGATTAGATGTTAAAGTGATAGGATATCTAAGTGTCTGTTTGTTTACTTGCATGAGCACCATAGATAGTTTTCAACTTCAAATAATAAATTAATCTTTTGATCCCCTTTATCTTTCTCATTTCATTGTATATGTTAATGAAGGAATGGCCTGGTGAGAAGTACCCGCCATGGGCACATGGTCCTGGCTATGTGGTATCCCAAGACATAGCAAAGGCAGTCTACAAGATACACAAGGAGGGCCGGCTTAAGGTATATTGATACTCGTGCTTATTTTTTGTACAGTTTGATACTTTTAGTGTATTCTTTGTGTGGAATGAGCCATGGATCCAGACTCGAGAATAACAAACACTCTCTATTCATCTAAAGTAAAAATGCCTGATGTTTCTTGATGTTTCAGATGTTTAAACTGGAAGATGTGGCAATGGGAATTTGGATTGCAGATATTGCGAAGGATGGTTTGAAAGTTCAATATAAGAACGAAGATCGGATCCATAATTTGGGTTGCAAAGATGGGTATATTGTTGCCCACTACCAGAGTGCAAGGGAGATGCTTTGTCTGTGGCAAAAACTCGAAGAAGGAAAAGGTGCCAAGTGCTGTGGTGACCGATGAACGCAGCTTATTCTCGAGGTCCTTTTTGCCTTTTGAAACTACATGATAGGTGTGATCAAGCTTTGGTGACTATACTTGATAAGAGAGTCAACTGGCCACAAGATTGAGTTTGAAGAAGATAACTAGATCGATTGCCTCTTTAGGAATGATTTACCATTGTATAACAGTAGTAGAGGACTTCCATGATAAAGCATCACACTGGTAGTCTTTCTAGACCTAACAGGATTCTGTCACATTAGAGAGAGAAAGAGAGAGAGAGAGCCCTTGTATAGAGTATAGGCCAGTATTAGGCACGTGTATCAATATAATCATTCGTTTTTTCACCCATGTACCTTTTGTTACCTTAACTTGTTAAATGTGATTTCTCAAATTCAATAGGATACCTAAAATCCCACGGAGAAAATAAATATTACTTGATGAAAAACCCATCGATGGGTTTGGAGGTTGAAGATGGACACAACAAACAAGATCAGAGCTATGGATGTTTGATCAAAATGTCACAGTCTTTCTACATTGCACTGCAGAAGAATCAACAACAACAACAATATTGATTCTACAGAGAAGTTGGGATCTATCATAGTAAGAACCCATATGCGGAAATTGCAATCTCAAAGGCTTGCATTCTTTCTCCACAAGCGAAACCATTGCGATCATAAGACGAAATCTCATTAATATCAAGCTCTTCACAACTCTTGACAAGCTCTTCACCAAGACGTCGAGCAGCTTCCTGGAAAAAACAAGAACATCAATGATTCATTGATGTCAAAGAAATTAAAGTACTCACTCACTGTCGATGAACTTACAATGGTGGAACATGGAGGATCGCCGCGTATTGATCCCTGTGAAGTGCTTCCTTTAAATAGGCTTTTCTTTCTCTCATCATCTACCAGCATAGCATACAAGTGTTTACCTGAACAGAATACTGATAGCCTTGGCTTCGCAGGTGTGCCGTCATACTATTAAAAACGGAATGAAATCACATTTCTATGACATACCCATGCAAATAGGTTGTCCATTATTTTTTTTAATTTGTTTAATTTTTTGGACGTACTTAATTAATCATTTATTTAAATCCGACAATTATATTAGATAATAATTTAATTTGAGTCAGAATTTAAACAAATAAATTGGACTTAATTTTTGGGTTCGAATTAGAATTTTAGATATATAACTTATTTAATTCGAGTCCGACAAAATGGTTATTCCGGCCAGATATACTTTTGACATCCCGACACAGGAAGGAAAAGAGAAAAAAACCTGTCTTACCTTCTTACGGATCCTTCTATTTCGGGTTTTTGCATTTTCTGTTCGAGTATTCCCTCTTCTGGCTTTTGCTTTTGCTTCAACCACTAATGGCTTCGCCAAGGTAACTACAAGAAATCGGAGCAGTCAAGAGTCCACCCACAAAGCAAAAGTACAAGAAAAATGAATTGGTAATACTTACTTCGTCTCTGCAGAAGTGGAATCTTTAATGATTTCAATTGGGCTCCAAAGATATCAATCATGTGAAACCGTGGAGGAGCGTTCTTAAGGGCCGTACAATCCAGTGTTTGAAGCATGTAGTAGCGAATCGATAGAACTGGATGATGGAGATATTTCTTGCGTTAACAGCAGAGCTGCCAGAGGGAAGAAGAACATGAGAAGAATTGTCAAAACATGAGAAACCCTCTGTCGGACATTTTATCAAACAGGTGGTCTGCAGATTAATGAATCCTGCTATTGATTTTAAAGCGTAGTAAGTAGTAACCAATCACTATGGAACACTTTACTCAATGACCTATAGATGTCTACTAATTTATTTTTTAAGCTGAATTTATTGTGGGCTCTGTTCAAGATGACTTTGGGCTTTAGATGAATCTGGGCCTAATAAGACGTATGGAATGAGCACAGCTTAATAAGGACAATATCAATTCAGCGTGTTACCGTGATAGATTGACACCTCCAGCTCCAATGGCTCCAAACTCTAACCTAGCTAGGTGGCACTGTTCTGAAATAGTCAAGACAAGTGGCCTTGAGGGCATACGGCCAAACGGTATTCACCTTGTCATAAACATTAATCAGTGAATTGGACGTTGTGAGTTCGAACTCTCGTAGAAACATTCGACCACTCCTGAAAGGACAGGTGATCCATACCGCGTGATTGCAGATCCTGCGACTTACATATGACAATCATTCCCAAAATAAGAATCTATCAGACGGGTTTCGATTTATCGACCCCAAACCGAAATAGTTAAAGACAAATGAAATTACTTCAGTGGAGGATTTATCAAGTTATAAACTTGTCAAATTTAATTATTGGGACACCAAGGTACGGGACCCAAAAAAAATACCAATATTATTTATAAATGAAAAAAATGTGATTCCCTGCCGGTTTTGAATTTTGATAAAACTGCTGAGACTAGTAGCCTTAAATACGACGAAGAGGATAGACATCTACCAAAACGCGAGAGTAGTTGGTCTGGTAATTAATTCTAGATGTTTCCACGAGCTTCTCGACTCACTGTGTGATCGCATACCATCTACTCCCCTATATAGTGCTCTGCCAAATTTCTTTCTTTTTCTTCATTCTTTTGTAATTCCTTCAATCTCCAATTCCTCTGCCTCTCTCTGTATCTGAGTTTCTCTTCTGTGTCTGTCAATCATGGCTTCAGAGACAGAGACCCCCGACTTTTCTGCTGCTTTTGAGAGATTAGTGAGGAACAGAGACCCGTCGTTGTTACTACCTTTAATTTTAGGTTTAGCGAGCTCCACACCCGAGACACCACAAGTACAGACTCGAAGAATAGTTTTTGTGAATCCGGTGATGCAGAGCATGGTGGTAATCGAGGGCGATTCACTGCTAGACATGATGGGATCCAAGAAAGGCCAGCCACCGGCCTCGAAAGCTTCCATAGATGCGATGCCAAGTGTCGATGTTAGTACAAATGAAGATGAGGATGGTGATTGCGTTATTTGCTTGGAAAATTGGGGAGCTGGTGGCGGTGATGGTGATGTGGTGGTCAAAGAGATGCCCTGTAATCATAGGTTTCACTCAGAATGTATAGAGAAGTGGCT
Organism: Euonymus europaeus; assembly: GCA_963580455.1. Classification (NCBI taxonomy): domain Eukaryota; kingdom Viridiplantae; phylum Streptophyta; class Magnoliopsida; order Celastrales; family Celastraceae; genus Euonymus; species Euonymus europaeus. Next base: position 19,292,421 of record OY756970.1, on the reverse strand, counting down.
TGGGATTCATGGATCATGCCCTGTTTGTAGGTATCAGATGCCCGTCGAGGAGAGAAAGAAAGATGGGGAAGAAGAAGAAGAAGAAGAAGAAGAAGAAGGGGGAGAGAGGAGGAGGGTTGAGGAGATTTGGGTTACCTTTGCCTTGAATCGGAGTGGGAATACTGGGGATCAAAATCAAACTACCTCAACTGATGACACTGTTAGTCCAAGACCAGATCATGAATTGGATGGTTAAGGTTTTGTAAGAATTTTTTTGGACTTTTTCTTTGGAATGATACGTACAGGAAGATATTGTTTTTGGGTTCAATTGTTTGATGAACAAAATTATTTTTTCACGAACTCTCTTCTGTAAATTTGTGTGCGGCATTCATAGCGTAAATACATCGTACTGCTATTAAGGCATCTTTCTGTCACAGAGAATTATTTTGGCTTGGTACCTTCCGAGCATCGTAAGGGTAGCCATTGGATTTTGCCTGGTGATCCTTTCAAAGTTGAACCATCAATTAGTCTGAACCCCTTGACACCATAAACATTGTAACCTTTGACAAGAACTGATCCATCTGCACAACCACCATGGTAGTGGTAAGAGTGTTGTCGCATTCTTCTTGCAGAAGTTCTTTAGCTCTTCTTTGCTTCTAGGCATCAAATTCTATTGCAGATGCAATCATGAATTAAGTGGGTGATAAATCTGTTTAACAAGGCTTGGCTAAATAATTTCAGGAAGGAGAGAGAGGGAATTCTATCTAGCTTTGCAGGCTTTTTTTAATAACCTTGAGAATCCATATATATAAACAAACAAATATACATAGTTTATACACACAGGATCAGATCCAAGCACTATGCTTCCTTGGAACACTGTATTACTGAAATCCACCCGTTATAAACATCCCCAAACTCTTATAATGTTCATTAAGCTGTTCAATATCCTGGCAGTTTAGGTCTATTGCTTTTGAAAATGATTCGTTACCGTCGCTTTTGAACATGATTTATTACCATTCTGATATCGGCTATTTAGGTCAATTGTGTGGAAAACACCAGAGTGGTTCAAATGTGTTGGCGTTTAGCAAGTGGTTGTTCAACACAAACACCACCAGAAATGGTGCTTACATTTCTCTTCCTTTCGTTGGATTGATTGCTTGTTTCTTCTCCGCTATCATTCTTTTTATTATCCATTAATGGGAAGTTCAGTAGAAGTCGTAGCAGGCTTAAAGGTCCCTCCTCTATCATTCTTTGGTTGCTTGTCTTTCCTTTCTCCCTGAGCTCTCAGATGATGTGAAGGAGCTTTCAACAAAACTCATTGTGCCTCTCATTTGTTTCCTCTCGGCATCGAACATCCTGTTTCTGTTATTTCTGATATTGATGAACTTGGACATCTGGAGTTTACCATTGACACTAATTGAGAGAGTTCAGCTTTCGCAAGTTCCAAACCGATAGTTGAAGAACTATGCTCTCCACTGATGGTTGAAGAACTGTAGCCGGAGAGCGTTTCCTGTGCTTTCTTCAATACTGATTGTAAGTACTTCCCTTGAGCTTCAATTCTCAGCTGCAAATGTCTCTGTACCTGAAATTAAAGTCATAAAAGTTGTTATTTGTTATTTGATCAATATATAGGAATGGAAATGCTAGTCATAGTTCCTCAATCCGACCTCAATCTCTTCATGAAGTTTTCTCTGCACTTCCATTTGTAGCTGCAAAGCCTGAGCAATCTGCAAGCTTCTGATAAACGAAACTCAGTAAGTAAACCATCTTGTTTCGTATCGGTTCAATTAGTTTCATCAGATATATAAGTAGGATCTATTATTTCTAAAGATTACTCATTAATCTGGCTCTGAGTTCCATCGTCGACATTCCCTCTCAAATGGGTATCAGTATTCTGTACATCTCTGAACTCTGCAACAAACAAAATGATATTTATGACGATCTCCCACAAATCCATGAATGAAAAAATGAATGATTACTTGATCTGTTTCACTGAAGTCACCTTCCTGGTTAGTGTTAATACTTGTTTCTGATGGTCTAATTTTTCCCAGTCTGTCCTGCAAATGGTTTTTCAAAGTAAGTCCATGAATCCCCATCACTCTCATCAGACCCGTTGGTGTTGCTTCTGCATAGATTACAAGAACAAAACACTTATATTGTGAATTCTAAATTAAATCAGTGAATGCAATTCAGAAGATATTGGAGGTTTATACTTAACTGTCTACACCCCCGAGCTGGTTCACCGCTTCAACAAATTTTTGTTGAAGTTCTGGAGTCCACTTGAGCGTAGGCTTTGCATCAGTAGACAAAACCAAGTTCATTTTTTGAGCCTGCATATTTGGGAGGAGGAGAAGAGTGAAACATAAATGTGTAGTAGTATTTGATCTTCTTTTTCTTAGGGCATGGGCATGGGCATGGACATGGTTCAATATGTGGTAGATGGTGATGGTCTTTATAAACAAATATTGAGGAGTTGATGTTGTTTGTATGTATATATATTCTCACTCCATAATCCAATATCTGGGAACATGAGTGGGGTTATATTGGAAGGGAATATATTCTCATGAGCTGTGACTCTTCCTTTCTTTCTCTCTACTAACTTTCTTTTTATAACTTTTTTTCTTCTTTCTTCTTTGACTTGAATGGGGTGGGGAGAATCTATGATGCAGCAAAAACACAAAGTTTTTTTTTTTTGTCTAAAAAAAGAGAAAGACTTCAATTTTGGGGTCTTAAAAGGAAAAGAAAAATAAAGAGGAAAAGTGTGTGGTTTTTTTTTTCCTTGATCTTTCTCTTCCTCTATTTTTTTGGTCACATAACATACATGCAACACATAATAAAAAAATATACACAAACATGTTGTCTGCATATTCAAATCCCACACCAACGACACAAAAACACGAATGATTAGCCAGTTGAGTTGAGGAGCGGTGGCTGGTGAGTCTCTCTTCCCCTACTTGATTCCTTCCTATTAAGGAAAGGTCCACCATGATGAATAATGGGTTAAAAAAGGGAAAATGATCATGGATATTCGTTTTTGGTGATTGAAAGGGAAAACCCAAATGGTTCATTAGTTTAAAAAAATGTATAGAAGGAAAGAAAATGGTTTTATCCGTTTCTTTATTGAAGGACACTGGTCTGATTGGCAGATTCTCTTTGATCTATGTAGGGAAGAAAGAATCAAAGAATACTTAAGGACCCAGCATTGCCTTACTTTTAATTTTTCTTTAGAAAGTAGTCTAGCAAAAAAGTAAATCAGGTGGAGTGCTCTGATGAAAATAGGATTAATCATTCATGATTATAAAAAATAATTTTTTGCGGAAACCTAACACTAAAATAGGATTTTTTTTGCGGAGTATTGGGTATTGAGCCTAACACAAGTACTTACAACGATATGAAAATCAGAAATGATAAACTCGTGGTTTAATTCTAACTTTAACTCGTTTTAGTTTATTGATATGAGATTACATGTTGATCCACTCCTAGATTTTAAATCCTAAGTAGGCAACGTGAACTCCTAAACTCTAAATCTTAAATCCTAAGTAGACAGAAACTCTAAATCTTAAATCCTAAGTAGACAACGTGAACGCTTGAAAGTTGTTTTTCATTTGCGTCTTAAGGAGACTTCAACTACTTGCGGCTTAAATTTGATCTTCCTCTTGGGTGTTTTTCTTTGCATTAGATTCAGGGAGCTCATTTGCACTTCTATGCTCCATCATCTCTTCATTTTACTATTGTTTTCACCTTAACATTAGGATTGTCGATATTGTTTTTCTAGTTTTGTTTCTCCTTTCGTTATTTGTATTATTTTGTGTACTCTTAGGACATGTCTCTCGAGCTCGTTTGCTGGCCATCTTTCTGAGTCCTTTTGTTCTTTAGTTGCTTTGTTTTTTTTAATATATTTGTGGCTTAAAAAAAAGGACTTGCAATTATGTAATTGTAAACACTATATAATTCATGGGTAGAAGCAATACTTGCAATGTGAAAGCATATAAGCAAGCAAGAGGACTCGGTCTCTTCATAAAAAAAAAGGTGTACTGTAAAGAAATATATTCGAAAGTGAACTGTTGTTTGCTTTAAAAGTCTTTAATGCATATCCATGCACAACAAAGGAAAAAGAGAAAAGGGCAGTAGGGTTTTGATCATTGGAATCAAAATCTAATGATTAATCTCCAAAGTAATTACTCTCTGCTCAGTATCCTGCATTGATTCACTCACTTGGTCTCCTACATTTGATAAGAATTTCGCAGGCGTGCAAAGGCAAAGAAAATAATTAGATCATGAAAATTAGTTTTTAATGGAAAAGTTGGAAAAAGTACGTACATTTATATCCACAAGCATGCCTCAGTTAGATTTCTACAAAATTGTGTATATCAGTATATATGTATACACAGAAAGGAATAAAATTATTAAGGGGTTTGCATGAAATGTGGGGTAGAGTGCTTTGCATGTAATAGTTATTACTTATTAGAAGCTTTTTTTCCCTTCATTGTTTGCTTTAATATGTTCCATAGGAGGTAAAGTAGATTCTGGCATGATGCCAAATGGCCCCCAGTAGAAGAAGAATGTCCTGTGAATCACAAAGTTATTGAACCCCCAATTGTTTTTCTTCTCCTTTTTTTTTCCTATTATTACTTATTAGGGGACCCATTTAGAGGGAGATCTTGCAAATCTGAAAGCAGAAGAATAATATGGAGAAAAAACAAAACCAAAAGGAACAAATCACTAAGCCCGAGGTAACCCTAATTTAAAGTTATTGTTGTAATTTTATGTACAATGCTCAAAATGACATCACCATCATGTCATTTGTGAAGTAAGCAATTATAGTGGAGGGTAATGCTTAAGGTCCCAAATATGACACTCATCCCACCGTCCATTAGTCTGAAGGGTTGGATGTCAAGTAAATTTCATATATCTATTTATAGGTAGGAGTAAAATGAGAATCATATTTTGGATGTGAGGCATAGATAGGGGCAGCCCAGTGCACCTTATTTTGAGTGTCTATATATATACACATATACACACGGGGTGCTGCCGCCAGACTCCTAAAATTTTTTCTGGCCAATTAGAAAGAGATTTAATTTTGATAGTAGCCCCTAACATTTGTTTACTGGCTCCGCCCTGATGTGGAATTTGTGCATCTTCAGAATCCGGCCTGTGTGAACCACAGGCCTTACCTTTTTGGACTGGGCTGGGCCACTTAATATCTCTATCATGTTACATGCACTAGATATGGGTTGTAGGAAAATTCAATTGGATATGGAAAAAGCTCTTTCTTTTATCATGAATCCACATAGGATCATGGGTGTTTTGGTTCTCAATATGGGCCTGAACTCTTAAGATCCATGAACAAATAATGAGGTCCTAATGAAAAGATTAAAGTGAAATGCAGTATGCATCCTCTTAATTAGCCTCCTAATCTCTCTTTTATAATGAATTACAATTTCTCTCCAGAGCAAAATTTAGGCAACAAACGACAGAACATAAAAGAGAGATGCCATTCCTGACAATAACCAGTTATTATTGGTCATGAACGAAGATGATGAAGACTATCTCTATATTATAATCACCAACTACAACATCGATCCCATCTGCTATACCTCAGGTTTTGTGTAGGATCACATTGAAACCCCTCTGTGTTGGTTACAGGAAAAAGAAAAAAACTTCATGTGGCACCTACCCCAAGAAAGTCAAAGAATGGTGGAGGATTCTCGTTCTCTGCTGCTGATGATGAAGAAGCTTCAGGGTCAGGCACCACTGACACTTGCTTGTGATGATCAGCTGGTGCTCCTGCAGACTCCCTCAACAAGTAATAGCAATTTGAGTGTTGTATTGGCATCATAGGTGGAGGAGGGTAGTGGGGAAAGAAACCAGAAATGTGAGGCTGATCAGTCCAAGATCTGCTCAGACTCAACATTTCCACGGCTTCATTGCTCTTAGGACCTGCAAAAATAGGACCAAGAATAATCAATAACTAAGCAATATGGAACTACTAGACCCAAATTAGAGATGGGGATTTTTGGACAAACCAGTGAAGGAATCCAAATGGGTTTGTTGTAATTGTGCACAAAATCCAGTACTGTGGGGGGACTTGGTGCTGGAGACCAGTGTTCCTCCTCCCCAAGTGGTCGTCAAGTGTGGAGGGTACTCATAATTGTTAGTGGGTGAGAAGGTTGGATTTTCCTCCATATTCCTTGTGTAGGCAGATTGGGTGAGCTTTCTTCTTCGATAAGCACTTGACTGTTCTCTGTATTTCCTAGCCATTATGACATGCCAATGGTTCTTGACAGCATTATCAGTTCTTCCAGGGAAAAGTCTTGCAATCATTGCCCATTTGTTACCATAAAGTCTGTGAGCTTGCATTAGCCTCTCTTCTTCCTCCTCTGTAAATACTCTTCTATTGATTCTTGGATCCAATTGGTTGAACCATCTCAGTCTGCAACTCTTACCTTGAAAACCCCCAAACCAAAGAAACCAATCAAACGCACTAATTAAGAAACAAAGTAAATGTGGAAACAATGCAGACCCATTGAATTTACCTGATCTACCTTCCAACTTCTCTGCAATAAGGTTCCAATTTTGAGGGCCATAAAGAGCCACAAGTTCCTTTAGCTTGGTATCCTCTGCAGGTCTCCAATGTCCCCTTGCACAAAGCTTTGAATGTCCACAATCTGTTTGTTCTTTTGTCTCTTCATTGTTCATATTCATATTGTCATCACTGCAATCAGAGGAGCCCTTGTTAACCTCGATCACATCACCACTAGAACTTGTAGTACTGGTGTTGCAATTCCCTTTAAGAGGGAAACCCCAACAACCAGCTCTCACATCCTCCATTTGATCAGAATATGTGAACAAAGAACTCTGTTGAGATGATGAAGAACAACCTGTTGTCACTACTACTCCATAGTTGTCATGACTGAAAGAAAGAGAACCCATCTCCTTGTCTGTATAGAGTGGAGGAGTAACAGTAACAGTAGAGGCCATTGGTGTCGTTTATAACAAACAAACACATGACTTGTTAGTCATGCTGCCTTGTATTAGCTCTCTGACATGTGCTGTTATACAACTGTTACAAAGTCATCCTCCTCCTCTTCCAGATTACAATAATGTACTGTGTACAATAGGAAACAGAGAGAGAGAGCTTAAATTAGTTAAAACCCCCTTACTGATTTTGAACCTTGAAAATAATTAACTATTGGGTTGGAACATTTATCAGTCACACGTGTGTGGAAGGTGTACCGTTGTGTCTGTATTGACATGAAAGACTGCAAGGTTGAAGTTGTACCAAGTATAGACATTAGTAGACACGCCTTTCTTTTCAAAGTCGAGAAATAAAGAAAGAAAGAAAGAAATGAGTAGCTTGACACAACAGCTCCTGTCAATGTTATAGTAAATAATAAAAGTACCCCTCTCCATAGCTGATAGCTTCTTGACTTGGGTCTCTATCAGTCTCTCTTTAGAGAGAGAGAGAGAGAGGAGTTAATAAATTAACCTGGGTTTCAGTTTAAGTTAACCACCTGAAGTTGACACAACAAATATTGCTTTCATCCATGTTCCCCTGCTTGACAACCATTCAAACAGATAACCAAAAAGATAAAAGATTGTAACTGGGTTATGTAAAAAAATGCTAATAGAAAAGAAAATGCATGAATCAAATTTGGGATTGTGTCTTCTATAACGAAAGTGTCCAAATCTTGACTGCTTGCCTTCCAAACTAAACAAGACATTAATAGAGAAAATGAACTGCTGCACTGTCTATGTTATGTAAAACACATTATCACTAAATTAATAGGTCGTTGATGAGGATGAAGAGATGGATATATCATATATCTGTGCAGATTCAGATTCAGGCAAACCCCTCAATTTGACCAGTTCAAAATATGAGAGAGAGAGAGAGAGAGATTTTCCAAAAGAGTGCAAAAAAGTAATTTCGGCTAAACCAATTTGGAGTTGTCTTTTCTTGACTCACTGGCCAAAACGCAATATACAGACGTTTCATTTATTGTTCATCACAGAGAGTTAGCAGGAATGTACTGGTATATGTATATATACTTTTTTTGCAGTTGCAGAGACGACCTGAAAACAGACAGAACAACTCCGGTCAAATTATTTAGTTTGAATACCAAACCAAACCAACTCAATAACATCATCAATAAAAAAACAAAAACTCAATGACATAGATATGCATATGTATATTATATATATAATATATAGGTAGAGGTATAGACTTGATCAATCCAACAAGGCACGTCTATTTCTGTCACTCATCGTCACTATTAGAGAATCAATACTGTATCTGTTAATATTTACCACTACCCTATATAATAATCTTTGCCGGTGTAGCTTTTAGACAGGGATAGCTATATATATATATATATGTAGATACAGGGCATGCATTTACATGCATTGGGGCCAACGGGAAAGCTATTTGATAAAATCATGACTTTTACATTGGGAACTTGCAGGCCAAATTCTCTCATCATCTCATCCTTCATTCTAGTGTATGAGGTCCTACAATGTCATTCACTTTTGTAAAGAAATCAACTCCCATTCACGAAGTCTGTGAGTTTACAGCCGGTACTATCTTGTTTCATATTATTTTCTGGCATCGCCACGTGTGTGGTAGAATGCACGTGTGGAGCAATTTGTCATGAAGCCGCAGTGTACGTATATCATGGCCATGACCATCATCAGGGCTATCAAACAGTATTCAAACTTAGGATGCCTCTGCTCTGCTGCGGTGGTGCCCCACGTTCGCTTGCTTTCTTTCATTTGCAGGACGCATGACGTCGCGTGCCAGTGAACCCCAATGGGGGGATCCATTCACTATACGGATTTGGATCTTGGGACATCGAATACAAAGTTTTCTTTAGACATTAACGACCCCGTGAATTGCATCATTGTTTAGTGAGTAGCGACAAATTTATAGGATGAAAATGCATTATAGGATGTTTGACCAAGGAATATGAGTAACTATTACGATGGTTTATTGATGTTTTGTAAGATAGTATAATCGTAATAGTCATCGATACCTATCCAGAAGTTTTCGCAACTCACTCATGTATGATGGAATCATCAAAGATTTGACATTTTGAACTCTGTCTACAACTCACTATAGGCTCGGGAAATAACGAGACGATGTGTTTATCCTTATGATAATCTCATGAACATGTATGTGTAACAAATTTCTCAATTCTGTAAAAGTATTAAGATCAATAAATACTTCACTTTCATTCAATTCTCACAATCATTATTATCCTCATTCCTGTCACAACCAAACATATGGATTCTCATTCTTACTATTATATATATTATCGTTCTCGTTACTATTATGGCAATCAAACCATGTAACCTTAGTTGTATTTGCTTAATTGCTTTAATTAGACACACACGTGTGAGTGAGCATGATGGCACATGTTAAGTTAAGACATGCACAAACAGTATGGTGTGGACAACGTCAAAATTGAGGGAGTGATTGATTTGTCACATGCATGACGTGAAAACTGAAAACTATAGCCCAAGGTGCAGGTGAATGACCCAACCAAGAAACAAATTGTTCAAAGCATGTTGTACCTGACCCAGTATGATCGTCCACAAGGTCGTTTTTCTAATAAGGGTGTTGAGACATTTTTTCACTAATGAATTTCTCTGCGTCTGCTGTCCGGGGTGCCCGGGACGGGACCTGCCGTAAATTTTCTACAGTAGGACCCACTGATTGTCGTGGTTGATTAACAAAAATTAAATACTACATGAAAAATGTATAAAATGACTTTTGATTTATATCAAACGGTCCAAAATGATTGAATTAACTTTCTTTTCGAAAAAAAATATGCACATGTTTGGTACAGACAGACATACTCTCAGACACTCTTAACTTTTACGTTTTACGATAATTTATACTCTATCACACATACTATCTACCAAATATACCCTATATATTATTGAATTGGTAGACAAGATAAGTTTCTCGCCCCGCCCATGTCCAACAAATCAAATGTTGTAGAAAGGCGAGGTGACCGACAGAACTATATGTGATATGGAGAATTGGGCCCACCGTATAAAGAGTAGGCCCAGGAGGGCTCGATCCATGAGATTCTGTTGGGGCTAGCTGTCCCCTATGGAACCATATGAAAATGGTGGTGCCTTCCTTAATTCTTTCGCTGTAAGAAAATGACAAATCTAATTGTAGGAGGAAAAAAGTGAAAAAGAGGAGAAAAAAAGAGAGTATAGTGGCATAGTTGCTCTAGCTTGGCTAGTTATTAGAGATGACCCACATCCCTTAATGCTGAAAGATTGATACCTAGAATGTATAAATGCTTCTTCATCTCGTATATCAATGGGAAAACAAATTTAGTACTCTGATTGTACATGGAAATAACTAAACAAGAGTGTGTGAGAACTCATACACATTATTTATGATGAAATGTATAGATAATAATAAAGGTAGACAGAGACACTAATGAGCAAATCTGCCACAAATCCTAACAGTCCAGTAGTTAAGTGACCTTGTTGATAGGGAAGGATCAATGGATCAGATTCATCAGAAAGCCAAAAGGGTTTTAATTAAAGAATAGATGCATTGGTTGCCAAATTTAATACCACATATGGCAAAATATAGGTTAATTGGGCCTCCATAATTTGGCAGATTTTTTTTTATTAAAAAAAACGTAGGTGTCAACTACCAGTAAAGTCCCCTCCCCTGAATCAATTTTTAAAATTAATCTTGATATTTAGAATTTAGGAAGGGATTGGGGAGAACAGGTGAATCATGCACTGGTTCCCCCAATGGTGCACCAGAAAATCACCAATATTTTTTCGTGTCAATTTAATCCCTCTACCTATTAAAACGAGTCGATCGACTCTCTCTATTGGTAACGCTTGTATTAAGATTCTGTTAAAAATAAATTGCTGATGTGGCAAAAAAAATACTTGACATGACTTAATTTTTTTAAAAAGATGTCTGATATTATATGGCATTATAAAAAAGTAAAAATTAAAAGACTTCGATAAATTTAAAAAAAAAATCTGCAAACTGAATTAAAAACCCTTTACTATCCCCCTCTCTTTTCTTTTGACAAATATCTGGGTCTCTCTGCTTTGACAAAAATCTTGGTTGTCATAGGTTCGTCAGTTGGGTTGCCACCGCCACCTCCACCTCCACCATACTTCAGATTGAACAACTGTCATCTCCACCAAGCTTCAGAATCAACAGCCCCTCTTATGTATCCATCTTGGTCAGCAAAGTTATAACAGAGGCAACAGCAAATTAAGGAGGGGCAATTTGCTAAACTTTTTTCATGTTCGAACATAAATTTAAAATCCAATAGTTAAGACAGACCTATACTAGAAAGTAGAAACAGAATCAGTACAAACAAAAGGGGCATAGGGGACAAGTAATTTTATTGTATAGGGTGGAATACAAAGTTAAAATAAATATACTGTTCAATGCATGATGGTGGGGAGTGTTGAGTAGGGACAGGACAGGACAGGGGCCAGGGGGTATTGGTTTGGATCATTGAGACCTCGGGCTTTTACTATAAAACATTTTAGAGGAGGATTTGTCTGCCTGCCCTCAATGTCACATTCGTTAAATGTGAGAAGGAACAATTGATTGTGCTTGTCCACGTACAAGAATTTTAACTGTGCGACTGGAAAGGTAAAAAGATTGCGTAGAAATATCCAAAACAGAGGCAACAGCAATGAAGCATTTTGCTTGTAATTTAACAGTCAGGTAAGGGAAAGGAGCTCCTGGGACAAAAACAAAAAAACAAAACAAAAGATAGGAAGTAAATAACTAAATCATAGCAGAATTTTCCTTTCATTAACAGTACTCGTGCAATCAAAATGTCCTCAAAGATGGAAATAGAGAGAGCCCATACGAGGCGAGATAAAGTCCAACGAATGTTTACTTGGGTGGTCACAGCAGCTATATGACAAGGTTAATTGATCAGGATCAAAGAGAGACTGAACACCATTGAATAAATTTAAATTCTCAAGGCAATCCTAAACCCAAATCCTTTTTTTCTTTCTTCAATATACAACTATAAATATCAGAAAGCAAAAGTTAATCTTCCATGTCGTTCAAAGGAACCAAAAAACTGATACCATCATTCAATAAAAGCGGCAGCACATACCTATGCCAAAATAGATTTGCTCGCAAAAATCGAAAACATAACATAATGATAATTAGCTGGATAACCACACAGATAAATCATAAGCAAGAGTAGCTAAGGATTCATTTTCATTCAGTTCACATGGCAAGAGTAAGCGAGTGATTTTTATCTCATACAGTGCAAAATGAGATGAAGATAATTAAGATCCTTAATTCATATTGTCTTTAATTCTTGATTTCAAAAATATACGAGAACGTAAAAACTACATTGGGGGAACGTAAAAACTTGAGCAAAGAAGCACGACACAATTTGAACATTAGTTTCCCAAACTCAGATACCGATGTGAGAATATGCCACTGAAGAGGATAGACTGGAGCTTGCAAGGTTTAATCGAGAAATGTAAAATAAAACAATGAAGCTGTATCATGATCCTTCCACCTTATTTCTACAAATGAGAATGTAGACATTAAATTGCCTGAGCATAAAATCATAAATTATTAGAAAAAACAAATGATTCATGCTGTTTCACCCCAAGAGCTAAATGCACTAAAGTTAATAAAATACATCATATCAAACTGGTTATTTAATGAAAATAATTCTTAAAGTTAAAATTAAGACTTTCAACATGGAGGTTTTTTTTTTAAATGAAGAGAAGATTCAAGGCACACAACTCCACCATAACATGCAACATTAGGGGCTCAATATTAATCCAAGGCAATGTTAATCCACATTATAAATAAGAAGGTATCAGTTTTTAAGTTTGTCTCAATTTCTTTCAATAACATCTCCACCACGGGGAGCTGAGTGAGACTCATAACTAAAGAATCAAACACAATAGACCAAATACATAGTGACATGTTCTTGGACGGCCTTACTTCCACTCATTTCTTGGGCCATGGTTGCCCATTTGTTGCTCTTGTTGGGTCGTGGGATTGAGCCCACAAGTGAGGGGGACCCATTATACATATTCTAATATAGGTCACAGAAGAAGGTTCTTTCAACTTTAAAGCAAACAAATTTGGCATCTATAGCAAAGGAAATGCGACAGCTGACTCAATGAAAAGTTTAAAACAGAAAGGACTCACGCTGAGCATAATTCACATGAAAAACATAAATTGAATTTGATAATTTCATCGTCTAACACGTCATAGAATTCAATTTTTAAATCACAGAAGGTAATAATTTGAGGTTAATGCAACTCATTGTTGAATAAAGTGACATGCAAATAAAAATTGAGATCCAAAAAACAGAGGAGATACTAGACTGAATTCCAACATAAATAACTCATATACAAAGCAACATTCACATGTAAAACTCAAACCCAAAACAAAATGACAAGCATAAAAGAATTGGAACAGACCCAAACCTCTACTGCATAGTGACAAAACTCCAGCTGTAGAAAGAGCAAGAAGCCTGAAATCCTCTTCCTTCCCCCGCAACCAAAACCTGGAAACCAATAAATTTCCACAATGATTGACCAACATAAGAACAATGTAAACCAAAAAGACAAAAAGATGAGCAGTGAACCAAAGAAGGGAGAATAGAATTGAATTTTGGAAGGATGTTTAATGTGAAACTAACCCTCAGCGTCAACAAACCAGCACCTTATACTCTGACTAGGAACAAAGAAGCAAGGGTTGGAGAAAACTAACACTAATGGTAAAAAAGAATGACACATCTTGTTCAACAGAGATGCTATGAATTGGGAGTTACACGGGTAAACAACCCCGTGCACAAGGCTTCCAAGTGGGCTGGGGCTGGGGCTGGGGACAGGAAGCATGTACCCACAGACTGTTTCAAGTTATTGAACTCGTCACTTTTAGGTTACATCCCACTAACTCTATCACAGGGCCATGAATTGGGAGTTGTAACAATTACAAAACTTTTTCGAAGTCACTTATGGAACCCATTCAAATCCCAGCTGTGAAGATCTAATGATTTTAAGCGGCAGAAGCAATATGTGTTGCATGATCAAGCCATCAATTTCAGCTCAGCCTCCATGATTAAATGAAACTTCTTGCTGAGAAACAAAAAGTATCTTGCGCTGTCAACAATTGTAAATTCTGCTATATAATATACATTGTTCCCAGAACCAATCGCATAAAATCACATCTTCAGTATGGAATCAACAATGTAAAGGAATTAAGGAAAACATTAAAATAAATTTGCTTACAAGTTGCAAAAATCTATCTTCCCTCTAACAGCTGCAGTCGCATCTCAATCAACCTGGCGTTGAATTCCCCATCACTAACCTTCAACATCTTGTACAATGGCAAGGAGAAGCCATTCTCAATCAAAAGCTTATGCCTTGGCTTAATCTTCCCTTCCAGACTGAAGGAGAAATACTGCGGGAATCTCTTCAATTCCTCCAAATCCCCCTTCATCTCCTTCAAGAAGTAGTCCACTTTGGGCACCAAATTCTTCTCCACACTAAATGTCAACAGCCCCGGCGACCTAACCACCATCAATCTCACCTCCTCGTACTTGAACCCCAAGCTCATCAAGTACTCGATCTTGGGCTTGAGTGTTTGTTCTACACTGGAGACAAGTAGCACTGTGGTCTGGGCATTGATCGGGTGAGAGCCCTTAAATCCCAACTCACGAAGGAAATGGAGAGTGGGGCGTAATTGGCGAGGAACGCTAGAAACGAGGAGGCGGGGGCATCGGGAGATGGCCTTGGGAAGGTCGCTGCGGCGGAGAGGCACCTCGTGGCGGAGGAAGGTGAAGATAGGAGAAAGGCTGGAGGCGGGTTCGGGCAGAGATAGTAGCTCCGGGTACATGTCCAGGATGCGGCCAAGGGCAGGACCATGGAGGCCGGTAGTCGAGGAGAAGAAGTCGACGAGAGTGAGGATGGAAGAGAGAGGGGTAGAGCGGAGGGAGGGATTTAGTTCCAGAGCCTTATCAGCGTTGATGTTGAGGTTGGAGAGATACAGTAGTTTCTCCCTAAAGAGGAGGCCGGAGTCCGTGGTGGTGACGAAGTTCGGAGGTAGACAATTGGGGGTTTTGATCGAGTAGGGATGCATCGGAGAGAGTATACAAGTAGACGGAAGATAATGACGTATCATCATCATCGCATTTGGTGGACTTTGGTGCTCGTCGGAACAAATACGACCTCAGAGTCTCAGACGGCCACCGCAGATATAGCGAGCATTCCTTCTTTTCCTTTCTTTTTTGTTTTTAGGAAGTATTCGTTGAAACATAAAATTTGAGTAGTAATTTCAGACGGTCGTATCGAAAATATGTATTTCAACAAAAAAAATATTTTAAAATGTCTGAATAAAGATATGACCCATGTATTTAAATTTTAAACTATTAATTTATCTTCAAATCATGTAATATATATATTATCGATATTTTGAAATATTTTTGTATTGTGATGATTAACACCACTCTGATCGTGTGTATATATATATATATATATATATATATATATATAATATTGCTTTAAATATTATAATTATTTAGTTTTTCTATGGTGACAATTTACGTGCATAATACATACTATTTCACTTATATTTCATTACTTAAATATATTTAATTACACATTTTACATACATTTATATTACATATTAAATGTTTATATATATATATTTATTTTACGTATTTATTTAACAGCCGGATGGGCTTCTCGGCTAAAGCTCGATAATGAGATAATTGTTAAAGACAAATTGAGACACGGATATAGAAAAATCGTAGGTCATCAATTTGACACTAACACTCGTACATGTGTCTTGAAAGACACGTGTGTCGAGTGAGGCAAACCCCAACTCGAGGAATAATTGTTCCACCTGACTTAGACCCAGTTAAATTTGTGAGATTAATCCATATCTCCGCAATTGCTCGAACCCTTACTTAGGGTAAACGGAGAGAATCACTGTCACTAGACCAAGTCATTCGTAGAGGCAAAGTTTCGCCTTCCTCCCACGTGGCTTCGATCGGAGGTTTTAATTTCTTCAAATATTTTCTCTCTTCCTAATGAAAGTAGCAAGGGTGAAGTTTCTTCAAAGGCCATTAGAGATTCATGCTGGTTCCCTCCTGCAGATTTTGCCGAAAGATGAGTATTGCCTCCGGAATTTTCATTACAATCTCACTTGCGTCTCAGTTTGAGATATGATAAACCTCTGGTAAATAGTAACACATTTATTGGATGAACAAAGTTTTACATGATGCGAAGAATGATTAAAAATACAAACGATGCCTAAAATAATTTAAAACATATCAACATCTATCTTTTACTTAGAGATAATTTTTGTTTTTTGTTCACAAAAAATTCATTGTGAGACCATTTATTCTAAAGTTTTGTGTAAAATTTACTAATTTTCTGTAACGTATTCATGGAAATTTATGTTGACTTATTAATTTGTTATATGATATATCATCTAAATGGTGACACGTGAATTTATTATCTATTCGTAATTTTATATTTGCTAGGTTTTTAGCTTAAATCATTTCCTTACGAGCGCAGTTTAGTTTATTGATTATCACATTAAGTTTGTTCCATTGAATAATGCTATTGAATTTATACATTAAATATTCAATGATTACTCTTAGTTGCTCGATCTATGCTTATAAAAGTAAATTGTCTTTTAACACTTGGGATTTGCAATATTACATGATCCATCACTAATCTGAGTTAGACCATCTGCTTTTCGTTAATATTTACCTTTCTAATTATTGTTAGGTTATCAAATTTTATTTTGATCCCGAATAAAACAGTGTGAATTGAATATTATAAAATTGTTTACTTATAAAGTGTAACTAATCAATTATCTATGTATTTGATGATGTTTCAAAAAATTTATAATCACATATTCAAACTAAAAGTTCAAGTGCATATCAATGTCTCTAATGTGCAAACAACAGGTGATATAAATGTCAAAGAGGTTATCTCTTTTAATAATCTAGCAAGTTTGTTCATCAACTGATGCCACCTACAACATTAACATTGGAATACGACAACTCAAGAATTTTCTTTAATACGAAGACAATAATATACATGAGTCGTACTACTTCTGTTTCAAAATATCTGTCGTTTAAGGTTTTGACACAATAATTAAGAAAGTTATTAAATAACCTTAATATTAGTAAAAAATATATGTGTTAGACAAAAATACCGTTATTAATTACTCTCATTTCTCACAATCTTTCATTTATTTTTGCTTTTCACGATAAAAGTAAATTTATCAAAAAATATATTAATTATGCTTTGGAATCATAAAGCGACAGATATTTTAAAATAAAATTAAATCTCTAGAGCGACATATATTTTAAAACAGAGGGAGTAACTTTTTTGTTTATTCTTCCATTCTTCCTATCAACTAATGATTTTTTTCTATTGAATTTTCCTTGTCTATGTTTTAATAAGAAAAAATTTCAGTGGTCATAGTATTTATCAATTTCAAAAGTTTTAGATGAAGCAACGTCTATATTTTATTCATGAGAGTTCGTAGTTGAGCTAGGACTGCATATGGATTACATTGGAATTAAAAACGCATGATGGCAAACACCACCCGAGAGAGAGAGAGAGAGAGAGAGAGAGGGCGCCTTCTGCTCCAAGGGATTGGGTTTCTACTTTCTAGAGAGAAAGGGCTCGAGTTAAAGATGTAGTCGGGAGTACCGGTAACCCGTATGAAATGAATAATGGACGGCTCTGATTAATCAAACAGAATTCATTTGTTAAAAGGAAAGGAAGCAACGGCAGTGGATCGATTGAGAGAGAGAGATGCAAATGGAAATGCAAATTGGAGTTTCTGACCGTCCCGATTCTCCAGCTCCCTCTCGTGACCGCTTTTGCCGCTCACCCGGTCGTAGTACTGCAACCCTATATGTAAGCTCTTCCCTCTCTCTTTCTCCGCCCTTCCCTTCTCGCTCGACCTGTCCCTCGCTTTTAACACCTTTGATTTTCTCCTTCGGGTATGCCTCTCTCTCTAACCATTTATCTCTGGATTTCTTTCTGAATTTCGAAACAGAAATAATAGGTACTAATAGATTCACGATCAGTTATGTGTTTTCAGTTTCAATATCTTTATCATAAAACAGTCTTGAATTTTTGTATATTGATGTCAATATTTTTGTGCTGAATTTGGAGTCAAGGTCTGAAAACTGTGTAAAAAATTGCATTTGAAATGGATTCATATAAAATTTTAGAGATAGTAAGGTTAAGTAATCTAGCTTTGGATTTTTGTGAATCATTTTCAATAGCAGAGCATACTGCTTAATCACATGCAGGATGGGAAGGGTTAAGCTAAAGATAAAGAGATTGGAGAATACAAATGGCCGTCAAGCCACCTATGCAAAAAGGAAGCATGGCATCATGAAGAAAGCTAACGAGCTGTCTATACTTTGTGACATAGACATTATCCTTCTTATGTTCTCACCGACTGGAAAGCCTTCTTTGTGCAAGGGAAAGCGCAGGTACTTCTCCTTACTCTCTTATTTTATCTTATCTTATTAGAAGTTGAACGACAAAGGCACTGCCATTGGTTTGCTCAAGATAGTCATAGAGCTCGTTTTAGTGACTTTCAGCCTGATAGAGCTCAAATATTAGTACATACCATTCTTCGAACATTGCATGTTGGCTTGTTTACATATAACTTTTTGTTATGGTAGAATTGGAAAGGCACCCAAAATTTGAAGGCATGATCAATGCAAAAAGAAGGCCGGTGGTGGGTGGGGAAGTGCTGGTGGAAGATAATAAAATTGCCAGTGGGATGCTTCATTGGGATCAATTTAACAGTCCTTTCATGGCAAGGAATTGAAAGAAAATGTGATCCTTGTCAATGTTGTATTTGCCATTTGGTGCATGATTATTAAGAAAGATGAGTGGGATTAAGGATATTGGCATGTGATGTACGAGCTAAAGAGATCCCAAAAGAGTAAATTCAAAGATCTATGCTATGTAGGTTCTTGGCATCTTTTAGGGTCTTTTCTAGCTGAGATTTTGTCTAATTTTATGTTTTCATAAGTTAGTTTATTATTGGGGTTTTTATCTTTGTTTTAGTTTTCGTAGTAAGGGGAGCATAGGAATTTTCAGGTATGTTCAAATTTCGAATTTCACACTAAGAAGTATTTTATAATTAGTCTTTCATTAGGCTATTTTCCTATATACAATTGGGAGTCTTATTAGTTTACTTTTTAGAAATCCTAGTGAAGGGATTACTAAGAGTGTATATATATTATATATATGGTTGTAGTCTCTCAAGAATGACGACGACGATGATGAATGAAAAACATTGAGATTACTTTCAAGCATGTGACTTGTTTTTCTATTGTGTGATGCCAAGGAACCCTAGGTGTGATGAGTAGGTTATCTATCTTTTCTTTACTTTGATTTTCTAATTCCTCTAAAAATTCAGATCTGATTTTACTGTTTTAAGCCCTACTTTTGAGTTTTTTAAAGCCCCGATTATCCTCAATCCTTGATTTAACCATAATTGCTTAAAATCCCTCGTAAGAACCCTTCAATATGAGGTTAGCAAAAGTTATGCTACGTCCATTGACAGTGCCTGTGGGAGGGGTCAATTGGAAAGATCCTTGAAAAATGTTTCCAAGGGAAGGGCCTATCGGAAATATCCGTTGGAAAAATTGTCACAAAGCTCGTGAGAAGTGGTGTTTCGCTCCTTGAAAATTGCATAAGACAAAATTGTTGACATGGATTTTGATTTTGGAGAGATGGATTTTGACGATTTGGAAGAGGATGAATTGATACATCACTAATATCTGTTCTTAGCCAAATTTGGAGTGCATCTCATAAGGAAAATGGAGATTGGAGAAGTGATTCAATGTTTCAAACTTTGGTTCATTGCGGTGATCAATCTAAGAAGCTTATTCTTGATGGAGAGAGTTGTATGAATGTCATCTCAACTTCCACTGTTGAGCGTCTCAAGCTTTTTAAGGGGTTAAAACCTTATCCATATAAAAGCAACTTGTATTGATGGTATCAAAATTGAGCAAACTGAGTGTTTCCTTGTTTCTTTTACTCATGGAAAGTATAGTGATTCAATATGGCGTGATGTTATTCCTATGGATGCCACACATATTCTTTTGGGTCGTTCTTGGTTCTATGATCGAGCTGTGTCTCATCGTGGGAGAGAAAATATCTATCAATTTACTTTTGATTGTAAGGAGATAACTTTGAAGCCAATGACCAAGCAATAGATAATGCAGTGCGCACGATCAAAGAAAAGTGCTGCCAATAAGAAACAAAGAGCTACTATTTCCGAACAAAAGGTTGAGGGAGAGTGCACAAATTCATAAATTGAAACTGATGTCATGAAAGTTGAGGTAGAAAAGATGTCTGAAAATGGGTTCCCTACTGCATCATGTGCTCAATCTGATTCACCTGTTGTTCAAGTCTTCAAGATGAGAAAGGAGAGAGTTCAAGTCGAAAAGAAGATGGATTTCAACAGGTAAAAGATAAGGAATCTGATATCATGTGTGAAACCAAACAATAGAAGCACCATCGTTACCGCCAGGTATTGATGCTGAATCAGCTTCAAATTTGCTTGACAGGGAAAATTTTCTTCAAGAAAACAAGGCTGGAGAGGAAGTGTCAGTCAGTTGGGGTAAACTTTTTGGTGAAAGAAACTACTGGAAAACGTCACACCATATCTAATACACTTCAAAAAGAGTTCCATATCAGTCTCACAAGGTTGAAAGAAGATGTTTTGATGACTGAAGTCGTCTCTCTTCTTTACTTCGTTTTTCTAATTTCTCGACAAATTCAGATCTGATATTACTGTTTCAAGCACTACTTTTGAGCCTTCATCATACAAAATCTTTGATTTAACCCTCATTGCTTAAAATCCCTTGTAAAAATCCTTTAATACGTGGTTAGTGAAAGCTGTCGTACGTCAAAGTATTTCTATGATTCATCGAGTGGTTTTACGAAAGTTCCTTCTTATGGGATGGATGGATGGATACCTGTCATTTTGTGTGTATGTACACCCAAAGAAGGATTATTAGTTGTTTTGGATGGTAGAAGCATTGATATTATTTTACAATATGAATATAAAGAACATGAAGTCTTATTGACCAGAGGTACATGAGGCATATGTTTTCCTTTTCTTTTCTTCTTGAAGTAGATTATCTAAAGTGATGTGGCCATTCAATTATATAAGGCAGAGGTGGCTGTGTGATCATAAGATGAGAAAAAATTACCAAAGGTGTTATTGGTATGTAAAACATAGAGACACACGAGTGATTCAAATCTATACCTTTAAGCAGCAAACATAATGAGAGAAGAGGGAGGCTGATAGAGATTTAGTTGTAATAAATAAACATATTTATTTATTAAGCTACGGTGTTCTTTATTCTGTTACAAATTTTTTGAGGGCTTTCATGCTTTCCTCGTTGTAGCTCTGGGTGACACAGTAGTGATGAGGCTTAGTTGGGTTGAGCTTTACCTTCTCACATGAAATCAGTGAAAGTATTTCAAAATCTTGAGCATGATGAGTTCTATCTACGAGGTCCTCATATGAGTGCTGGTTATGAGGGGGGAATTTATTGGTGTCTCTGTTTATTACTCTTTGGACAAGTATCAAATAGAACTAAGATGATTTCATTGCCTCTGACAAATCCAAGTAAAAATTTATGCTTCTGGTCCTTGAGAGACTACATGTTGGTGAAATTCTAGAATTTTCCATGACAAGGAGTATGGCTTTATATGCCTAAACTCTGGTCAGGTGGAATTTGTTCTAATATCTTTGATTGTTTTAATTTCTCAAATATGTAATTCAGTTTGTTCTGGGGTTGCACTCCTTGGTGCCGTTAATAAATCTTTTCTATTAAAAAAACTTTGAAATAAGTATTTTTTTCTTCTTATTATTATTGTTTTTCCCAGAGTAAGGTTATAATAGCAAAGGATGTAGCCCCAATGCTTTGAACTCATACTAAAGTGTTCACAGGATGCTTTTAGTTGCCAGTGCAAACTAAATTTGGCCATTATGGGCATAATGTGGTGATAATTTTTTCCCGGAAAATTTACAATTCACCACAGCCATCGTGCTCTTACACAAAGGAAATGGTGAATAAACCGTACAACAATAGATGCTCTTCTTCCCATGAGACTTCTGATTTTGTTATTTCCAATTTTCCATCTTGTGATTTTAATGTTAGAAAAGAAACCAAAAGTTTTCATGTTTTGTGCATTGTATCTCTTAATTATCGTCATTGTGAGAAATCTGTCTCTCATTTATCTACTTTTCCCGGATTTTCCAGCATCGAGGAGGTTATTGCGAAGTTTGCCCAACTAACTCCTCAGGAAAGGGCCAAAAGGTACAGGCAATATTTACATTTTCCCCACCACATTATTTAGTTGAGTATTTATAGAATTAGAAGTGAACTGAATCAACTGATTCTTTCTGAATTGAAACAGGAAGCTGGAAAGCCTTGAAGTAAGTCCTTTTAACCATCACTTTTCCCTGAAATTTTATCATCTTCTGGCCTTTCTTTGTCTGCTGAGTTTGATGCAATTCTATTATTCATATCTGCTTGTAATTCGTTTGCTTTCTCTTTGAGAATCTAGGCACTGAAAAAAACTTTTAAGAAGTTGGACCATGATGTAAATATACCAGAGTTCCTGGGTACAAGGTTTGTGGCAACATTGACCCAAATTGTTCCTGTATTAGATGTCTATCTTTTTGTAATCAATGTTGGCTGACTTTTTTTTTTTTTTTGATTTGGTTGTTTCAGCACTCAAACAATTGAGGTATGCTTGCAACCAGTTCCATGATCCTTGGTGGTCACTCTTAACTTTTTCTTTGATGATATACTAATTCACACTGGTGATGTTTTCTGTTAATATCTATGTTCCTTTTTGCAGGAGCTAACTAATCATGCAAGGTTATTACAGAATCAACTCTCTGAAATACACAAGCGTTTGAGGTGAGCGCATGCAAATCTTTTGTTGTAGTGTCATTTTTTAAAAATCTCATGTGTTCTTGGTGTCCTTGGTTGGCTACTGTCCTCTGAGTTCATACTATTGAATTGCTGCAGCTATTGGAATAACCCAGAGAAGATTAACAAGGTAGAAGATTTGGGGCAAATGGAAAATTCACTCAGGGAATCACTTAACCAAATTTGTGCACATAAGGTGTGCTCAATATTCCTGTGATGGAGGCCTTCTCAAGAGTCAAGAAGTTAATTCATAATTGCTAAAATAAGTATCCTATTAACTGCCCTTAGGTTTTGAGTTTCATTATTGATTGTGTGTTTGTGTTGCATGCAAACTAGGAGAATATATGATGGAAAGTGGATTTGATTAGAATCTCCAAGTGAATCCCATGTATGACAGAATACATGAATTGGATGATTTACAATCACTTTTGTGGAATATTTTTTTTGTTAAAAGATGAAGTTTCTTAATTAGTTTGATTAAGGATAGGCAAATTGAAGATATTCTTAGTTTTTAGAGGAGGATATAAATAACTCAATGCCATCCCTCAAGGGTGAAATTATAGGAGGAATTTATCTCAATAACTGCGCAGGAATAAATTTTACTTAAAATTTTATTTCGTGCTAAGACTCTAAAACCGGCACCTCTGACTCTAAATTTTATTGTTTTATCACTTATCACCTTCATGACATGAACACTGTCTACTTCTTTGGCAGGAAAATATTGAAAAGCAACAACTTATGTCATTAGAGTGCACAAATCAGGTAACAATGTCTTATTTGGTTAAGTACCCTTCCTGTTGAAGTCCCTTGAAATGATCTTGTGGAACTATGTACCTAATTTAGGCTTGCGTTGCAGTTCCAAAGTTGGATGAATGTACCTTTCAGAATGCGTGCTGAGCAGCAGCTTCAACCTTTGCATTGGATTCATAGTAATGACGGTCAACACGCGGTTCTTCCAGAGGACTCAAATTTGCTACCACAGAGGTGAGGGCATTCTTAAAAAGAACTTTTCATTCAAGTCTTTAAATCTCATTCTATGAGTCTTAATTATCTTATTTTTTAAAAATACAAATGAGATTGTGTTAAGAAATAGTCTTGATATATACATGCACTTATTAAGAGGTTGCAAATGAATCCTTCTTATTTCTGTTCTCAACTTAGAGTTTGTCTGAAAAAGGAGCTCTCAGCCTAGAAGTAGCCACTTCTTAGGATTTCTAATAGGTGCAAGTTTCGAGCCCTCACTCATGCAGTCACGCTAAAAACAACATTATTTATCAAAAAGAAAAACAATGAGTTAGTTTTTCTTGTTTCAGGGACGTGGAATGTTCTGCAAGTTCCTCTTTTGGGAGTTATCCTGGTTACTTTGGTTCGGTTAGGAATTCTGAGATGTCTAACTCTGGACAAGAAAGTGTAATCCTCAATGAGATTGGTGGAACTGCATCTCTAAGGGCGCAGTTGGGATTTCCATATCTACCTTGCAATCTTAATATGCTGAGTGAGATGAAATTTGAACCTCCAGCAGAAATGAACCTCCAGCAAAGTGCTGTGGATTATCATGTTAATGAAAGCTTTGAGACTCCCAGACCTGCCTATGATACTACACACAGTAGTTGGGCTTCCACATCTGGGCCTTGTGCTGTCTCCATGTTTGATGAGCACTTATATCCTCAGGTGATTTTTCTTCTACATGTTAAAGCCATCAGCTGTGTTCGATAAGTAATTGAACTTGGTCCATTTACTTTTGTTAGGCCTCCAAGCAGGCGCAGCCTTAGTTTTCTGGGATATTTGCGTAAGTGAATTAAACCTTAAAATTTAAATGCTTGTGTAAGTTCCCAACGTTCATAATTTGCTAGTTTAACTTGTTTTCACATGGTTGTTTAGGTAAACTTGCTTGGAAACTAAATCTTTAGGAACCAGAAATTTGGGTCAGATGTATTATCTTTAAACTTGCTGATGTTAGGAATTTAGCAAAGGTTTCAATGACCATGTTGTAGTAGTGGTCTTCAACAGCTTAGACCTTAGTATTCACTAAATCTATTTATGATTTCTTATTTTGAAAGCGTCTTTTTTAAGTTTTCACATGGTTGTTTACATAAACTTGCTTGGAAACTAAATCTTTAGGAACTGGAAATTTGTATCAGATGTAGTGTCTTTAAACTTGCTGATGTTAGGAATTTGGCAAAGGTTTTAATGACCTTGTTGTAGTAGTGATATTCAACTGCTTAGACCTAAATCTATTTCTGATTTCTTACTTTGAAAGCCTCTTTTGAAGTTTCTTCAGCTTTAAAACACTTTCTTTTAATCCTAAAACACTTGCTCTCTAATTCTAGAGAGATTCTGTTAAGATAGTTTCCTTTATCTTTTTATTACTTTCCTTAGAATTTTGCTGGCATATTTCAACTTGGTTGTTTCCTTTGGGATGTTCTCTCCTGTTTTCCTTTCCCTATTTTAATTGTCTATTTCTTTTTAAATGTTACTTTTGCAGGATCTGAATCCTGATATTAGGGTTCACCCTATAGAGAGCTCCCTTTATTAGCACTATGAGGTCCATTGGGCATTAGGGCTACGTAACGAGATTAGACTTCCCCTAATAAATTATCTTTATGGGCTAACTCATTCTCTAATCCCTAAATTATAAATCCTAAATACTAATATATTGTTGTAATCATGGGCTAAATTATCCTCTAATTCCTAAACTAGAAATCCTAAATATATAGTTTTGGTGCATTTCCATTTTTATTTCTTTTTGTCACTACACAAAAAAAATCAAAGCGACTGAAATATGTTTTTTTAAGAGCAAAAGCATCAGATTTGACTGTAAATCCACGTTAAAAAATGATGGCAGTCTAATAATTATGCAGCTATGACTGTATGCAAACCATAAAGCTGAAAAATGGAGTACACTTTCAACGCAACCAATTCTATGTACCTGACTGTAGATGCGAGTATTGTGGCGGGATCCTGCACTTAAAACTTGGTGCGAGATACCACACTAGCCGTTGGATTGGGTGCAGGTTTGGGGCCCACACGTGATGGGCCCCACACCCAATCCAACGGTGTACGCCGTATCCCGCATCAATGAAATTGCGGGATCTCACACTGGAGAATCTCCGTGTATATATATATAAACCCACACACATTCAAAAAAGGACTCAAAGGAGTTACTGACTTAGTGGTAGCAACTTTTTAAGTTTTGGAACAAGTTACAAGTTTAAGTCCCTACAATCTCAAAATATCTTAACTGTGTGTTAATAATAAATATGACATTACCCCTACCTGCCCCCGAGCTGGGGATTTCGGGTGGCACCTGGCCTCATAACTGAATTTCGGATAGTTTTGCCAACCCTAATCAAAATTATATATTTAGGATTTCTAGTTTAGAAATTAGAAGATAGCTTAGCCAATGAGGACTATAGACGGTATTTATGATTTCTAATTTATGGTTTAGAGGATAACTTAGCCCATGATGATAGATTATCAGAATGTCCCTGCGTTGGGCAAGAACATGTATGCCACAAACTTCACCATCTGGTATTGCTGATGAGACATTGTCACCTTTCTTTTTAAAGAGATCTACTAGGTGCTTTTGGCCCCATACTCTGGGACTTCAATGGCCATGCCCCCCTTAGGTTGGGCTGAGATTTATAATGGATCAACAGTCTGATCTACTTTATTTTACAATGCATCTGTACTTTTCTACTATTTCCTGTTACTTGTAAGTACAGTGGTTCTTCTTGTTCTCTTTTGAGTTTGGTTCTTGTTGCAGCAGCAACCAAATTGAGACTCAAGTGTAATTGTTTACCAACAAGCACTGATCAAATTTGATAAAGAACTTGGTCATATGCATCTGAAGTCCCGCCAAGTTCGACGTCCTTATCGTGCCAGTGCCCTTTTGAGCATTAGAACGAGGGAAGCAGTCGATGATAAATGTATAATATGATGATTATAGCGCAGGTACCAGATACACAACCCACCAGGAAAAATGGTGCTGATTCAAAAGTTTCATAGAATCCTCTGTATAAAAATTAGTCTGTAGTAGGTTTTGTCAAGTGATTTGTTCTTCACTTCTTTTTTATGAAGTGGGTGTCGCCAAATATAAAAATGCTACCCCCCTTCTCCCTACAGTTGAATAACAGACTTGGAAAGAATTTTATATGTAGCAGAATGGCTGTAATCTGAAAACTATATCTATGAATTGAAGTTTATATATATTTTTTAGGGTATCCTGTCCTTCGGTGCACTTTTAGTTCGTGTTATTCTCCTTTTTTACGTTTCTCTGTATCTTTTTTATGGCACATTAAACACATGATATACATACTCGTGCATAAATGCGATACACTAACATACATATGCACAAATGTGATGCTGCTTGAGGGATTTAAACATTGAGCTGAGCACCTATGTATCTTTGTTTGTCTGTTCTAATGTATTGTCGTGTTTTATACTTTCAGGTGGGGACTATTTGAACCTAGTTTCATCCTCCGATGCCTCTTTAATGTCTCCTTCTCTTCACTCTCTTTCCTGTCTTTCGTGTTTGTCCTTCTCGCCCCTCATCTCATCCTCGGATCCTCTTGATTCTTGGCTACCATCTCAACGGACCGACTTCAAAGTTTGGGCTTCTTTGTTTTCTTACGTTTTTTTTTTTTTGCAGGTTGGGCATTCTCTCGGCCACCGTATTCTCCGACCTGAGTATTTATCTTTTGCAGGTTATGGATTTACTAATTAGGGTTCTACTATCTGAAGTTTTTATGATAAATTTGAGATTTTTTAATGATGTGATAACTATTAATCAATTTACTTTAGCGAAAGTTCTACCCACGTTTTGGAGCCAGCGACGATGAACAATGACTACATGATTCCCTTGCAGAGTTCACTTCTCCGTGTGCTCTGTATGCGGAGGATTGTTGGGGCCTTGTATCAAGTGAGAAGTTTGGAGAATTTATTTGAGAGATTGAGAAAGTTTGGTGAATTTACGTGAGAAAATTATGTAAAAGATGATCGAAACAAGCATATTTTAATTGGGATTTCTACCTAAAAGCAAAGGGTGTAAACTCAGTTCAAATATTCACCACCATACTTCACTTTTATATGTCAAAATGCATTTTATTTTTGTTTTTCCGGTGGTGTAAGAAAAGAACAAGCTTTTCAAACATCAAGAAAACCGTTAGACAGTTTTAAAGAGACACATGGCTCGAGATTCTGCACAATCCCATACTTAACAGTCTGCACCAACAAAACCAAAATAGTTAACCAGTCGTTCTCTGCCATAACTGGCCTCAACTTCTCTGTCTTTCTTTTCCAATTAAATAATGTACGCATTGGTGGACTTGTATTCAGTCTTCAATGCCATTTGAATTTCACATAATATATAAGTAATATTCGCTATATTTCTTTTGATATTGTTTGAATAAATATGTATATATATCTGTACTGGGAAAGTTAATAGCAGAATCTTGAGGCAATCTTCCTGGAAAAAGACCACAAGCTAATGGACAACTGACAAACCAGAGAAAGCCTTGATATGAGAGATCATAGAGCTTCGGAATCCATGCCACAGGTGAGGCACTGTCAATTAGAGTACGATGTGTAATTATCAAAAGGAATCTGTACAACAAAATCATTTACTCCTGATGAGCGTTGAATTTGGAGCTTTGACTCGATATGAAATATATCCCCGTTTCACAGAGTATATAAATCGATGTATAAATTATGAAATTAAATTGATAAATAAATTGTCAAATACATTATGATGGTGTTCAGTTAAGGCGAAATTATAAGAGCAAGTGTAATGGGACACTTGATAATGATGTTGAAAATTTTAGAGTGTGCAGAGAGTGATTTGAAAAAATTGTATTAAAAAATGTGTAAAATCGTAGAAAAAAATAAAATATGGTAGAAAAATATGAAAGAAATGGTGTTGATGTTTATATTTAAAGTGTTTGTGAATAAAATTTGAAAAAAATTGTATTAAAATATCTGTTATGTTAATATGACTATTAGAAATCGTATTTTCTTATAATAATAATAGTGGAACCGGCATTGAAAAATTTGGAGTCACCTTCTAAATAAGCAGTCAAATTTATACTGCATATTTAAAGTACCTTTATAATAAAATAAAAAAACATAAATTATTTCCATTAGATATTTTATTCGAATTTTTTAAAAGATTGTAGCACAAATGAGACAACTGTCATATTGCAGGAATACACCCATGTTTATAAATTATTTAAATCTTAGAATTCATATTGATGTAATTTTTCACATTTATTAATTGAATACACCCGCATTGATTTAAATTTATAAAAAAGAATCCAATAAATTAAGCAACACCTAATTCCAACAACATTAATGTTCAGACCCGGACACGATTTCAAATCGAAAGAACAACTTTTGGGTCATTTGGGACCATATCGTTGTTTTAACTTAGCAATTCTTAGTAACCCATTGCTCACCGAAAGAAAACCATTACTAGTAAAAAATAACATGAAATATACAATTGGGTCTCAAATTAGAGACCAACTGTGGAGATACACTCACAGCACAAGCTGCTTACAATTACCTCACCATAAAAACAACTATTAAAACCCCCTACAAATCTAATAAAAACATATCTTACTAACCTTAGCGGGTGGTCAGACTCCCACCTCTGCCAAGGAAAATAAAAGAAAAGGGCCCCACCATCACGACACTACCAGGTGAGCCGGTTGAAATTCCAACTGACAAAAAGGGCCCTCATAAAACAAGCCCCCTTCTCATACTAGTATTCTAATACTCATACAGCTAATAATAGTCTAAAAAAAACAGAGTACGGGCCAGGCCAGTTGAAAAAGAGCCCTAGCGGAATTGGGCTCCGGAATAGGTCTGCCCAAAGCCCCAATTAGCAGGAGCAACATTGTAAGACACAACAGTACGACCATCACTGGTTGTGACCTTAAATGAAAGGGCTTGTCCGTTGAGAAGGCTGTTGCTCTGCCAGTTCTGGCCCCAGTTCCTTGACATTGCTTGCCAACCTGTCCTTGAACCTTTGATTGACACAGAGTGCACATCACCAGCACCACCAACATTGGTGACCAGGACTAGGTTAAAGTATTGATGCCCATTAATTGTAAACCTAATGCCCCCTCTCCTCCTACAAGGTACCCTACAAAAACCAAGGAATAAAAAACAGAGTTAATAACCTGAATACCCATAATACCCTCGCAACAAAAAACAGAGCATTCACATGTGTATGCTACATAGTACATACCTTCTGTAGGCAACAGGGACAATTCCTGCTTTGTACTGAGCAATGTGTTGGAAGACAGGCTGAGAAAGATCGAAGTGCTGCTGGGGAGGGTTGCACCAGCCACCATTGTTGTTAGGGAGTGCATTGTTTGGTGGGCAGAAATTAGTGGCTGTGACCAGAATTGAACCAGGTAGGCACCATTGCTTATCATTTACACACCTGATCTCATAGCAAGACCCACAAGCCAAGCCATTATTGAATAAGGCAGTACTCAGAGCAGCAGTGTTTGTTCCGTAACCTTGACTGTACAAGTTCCCATAACCACAAGCTCCACCTGAAAAACAAAACCCACAAAAATTAACCATAAACTAGTTACGCTGAAGTAAAGCTTGTTATGGTTAATTTTTTAAAAATTTAGGTTCAGGTTCATACCCATGGTGCCTGAAGCGTCACCACCACCGTAGAAAGTGGCGTGGGCGTCAACCCAACCACCGCCGAAATAACCCTGAACAGAGGATGACATTGAAAGAAAACCCACCAAGAAGAAGTAAACACAAGCAGCCATTTTCGTCTCTGCAAGAGAAATTATAACTCAATTTATCAGCATTTTCAGAAAATGTACTACAAAAGTAAGAAGTATGAGAGAAATGTGAGAGAGGAAATTACTTGAAATGAAGGAGAGGTGGAGAGAAAGTGCAAGGAAGGTGCGTTGAGTGAAGGAATTAGGGAGGGGGAGAGGGAGAATTTATAGAAATTTGAAAGAGAGAGGAGGGTTTGGGTTTGGGTGGTATTTACAGAACTGCCACTCTCTTGGTCCCAACTAACTTCGGGCAGTTAAAAGTTCACCAGAACAGGAGAGGCGCACATGTGAGCGGAAGGAGGTTTTTGTGGCAGAAACCGCGTGGTTTTGTTTGGATGTATTCGAGTGGGCCATAGCGGTTTTGTGCTACGCACATGCAGAGCAACGACAATTTGCCGCAAATGCCCTTTTCTCTCTTTTGTTCTCTTCCATTTCTGTTTCTTTCTTATTTTCATACGCAACTTTGTTTTAATTTTTTCCCTTGTTTGTTCTCTCTCTTTTATGTATACACATATATTAGCCAAATTTCTAATTTTTACTATTTTTATAAAATATATATGGAAATATATTATTAGGAAATAGACCTTATCAATATTTGGAATTTTATAAGAAATTTAATATTGCCAATTTCAATGCATGTAATATAATAAAATATATAAAGAAGTTTGTGTTTTTATTATGATCAGATCATTTGGACTCAAGCGATCTTAAGTTCAATTCTCATTAAAATTAATAATTTTATGATTAGATATTAAGTTTTAGTCCAACTTATTATATTGTAAGCCTAAAATTGACACACCTCGGTTTAAGCTTAGTGTTTATTAGTCAATTTAAAAAAATAATTAAACATTTTTGTACTAAAATTGACCGAAATTTCGATCAAAAATAAAAATATGATATAACAAATTAAATGATTTAATCAAAATATATTAAAAGTGGATAAAAATCGACAGTTCACCCTTCTAATCCAAACAACAAATTTAAATGATATGATTCTCGCCCTTTCAATAAAAAAAAATGTCCACATTAAAGTCCTGTGCTCTTGGTCGATGCAGAGCCGTCTAGTACGACTGAGGCAGCGGTTGGTGAAATTAATTGCGAATATTTTCTTGATGAAGGAAATTAATGACAATGTTTGACTCGCACCCTCTTTATACAAAAAAATGTCTCTTCTACTTACTTTCATGTGCACTTCCATCAATGTCCTCTACCTCCATTAAATACAGCGCATACAGTTACTAATGGACGGTGGAGAAGCAGAGAGTTAGAAACGCATACCAGAGCATGTTTCTGGACTCTGGATGATGATGAGCTTATAATTGAATATTGTCACACTCAAATCTGTGGGACGATGTCAATTCACATACACGTAACGCATTTTTTAAATTTGAATTAAAAACTATCAACCTTCATCATCAATTACACAAACATTGTTACCAATCGCTCTACAACCATGTTCATTCTATTAAATTCGGTCAACCACATAATCATGTGAGTATGGGTTCGATTCTCATAGTGTGGGTGGGTGGGTGAGTTTATTAATAAATTTTTAAAAAAATGTCACATACCGATGTGGTGTACTGGGATCAATAGAATACTACAATGCATAAGTTGCGAGGTGAAATTATGGAATGGTCGAAGATGAAAATAATAAAATTTATAATTAAACTCAACAATTCATGAATTGATATCAATTTCTTAGAAAATATCAATATATAACATGACGTACCATGACGATATTTTCTGGTTATTCCAGGACCAAGAATAATTTAGCAGATCTTGCATGGACAACGATAGGCGTGACATATGGACCGCGATTCTGGGAATTAGAATAACAAATTTGATTTAATCTCTTTCTTATTCATCGTAGAGTTGTCGTTTTTTGATTGCTTGATCAAATCTGTCGGGGACTCCAAGATTTGATTCTTTTCTGCAACCACAAGTCATATTGGAAACATTCTCCCAAATTAACCACTCCCAGCTAATCTTCCTTTCTTTTTTTTTATCTAATTTTGATAGTGTTTGGTGAGACGTATTACAATTTATACTTTATTTTTACTTTACATTATCTATCCACTCAGGTCAATCCGCACACCGAAAAATTCTTTCAATTTTTCCTATTTTATTGAATGAAAAATTTTATCAGGGAGAATTTTAAATTTTAAACTATGAGAATTAATTTTCAGTAATTAAAAGTGATTCGCTATAATTATTTTTTGACGAGATTCGCTATAATTATAATAGGCACTTTGTGTTTGAATTAAATGGTTGTTACTAAAATCTTTCCCAAATCCGCATGTCCCATCGAACCCATAAAAATAAATATAAAGAATTAAAAAAAACCATATATTGAAATTTGAATATTCTCAATGTCAATCTTTCAAGTCATCAGTGCCCATGTGCAATGTCTTGTCCAAAGTAAAGTGGTGACCTCACCATCCTCTTAATTCATAAATATGCTTAATCATATATTGTTTGACTTTAATTAGGTTAATAATGTCGTCCTAATTGCATTGTTCCACCTAAGTTTATAAAAAAAATAGAAGAAAAAGACGAGTACTGCCTTGTTCCTTTCACAGCATCCTATTTAGACCCAGACAGCAGTAAAAGCTGTTTTGTCTGTCAGTAAAAAAGCAGTAAATTTATCATAAAATATTCCACAAGTGAGGTTAAAATTATATTTTTAAAATATGAATTTTATCAGAAATTTTGAATTATTTTAATATATGAATTATATTTTTATTGTCGAATTTAATCTTCGAGAAAAAATTGTTATATATTTTTGACGCCCAGCTATTTTTTTATATTATCAAGACTGAGAGAGTTTATATCATATAAAATTAAATGTAAATAAAATTATTTTTTAATTTAATTATAAAACTAACAATTTTTGAACCATAATAAGCCAAAGCAAACTGACAAACCGAACGGAAGGATCTCTTGTTAGCCTCTGATTGGATTTTGCAACTATTAGTTAGTTGAAATGGGGGGTACGTGTTCGGTGCTAATACTTCGCTCAAAAAAGTGTTGGCAGGCCCGTGATCAATGGGGAAGTGATATTTTGAGAGATTGTAAATAGATTTTCTATGTTTTGTCCGTCTCTAAATATTTAACTGCCCTGCAACTACCTCTCTGCATGAATATGCGCTTTTGCTTTTATTAATTAGTCCGTTTGGATCATAGTATGTCTCATAGAGTGTAAACTCTCGTAAAATATAAAAGTTGAGAGTGTCTGAGAATATGGGTGACATAGTAAAATATTCCACTCTGAAACAAACGGAGACTTAGATTACATAGTTTAACTAACGCCTTTTTTAGTTTTTTTAAAAAAAAGATTGGAGCAACCACACACATATATCTATACACACACATGCAACTATATTAACTATTTGCACTCAACGCATATGGCTGGATAAACTGAAATTCCTCAAAAGTAGAGATATCATAAGTTCGACACAAGTCAAAAGGGTTGGTTATTAAATTTATGTCACTCCTGAACATCTCCTGTCCATTGCTGTTGTTATCAAGCCGTATAATCTGTGATTGGCATTCTACTAACATTCCTAAACCTTCTTAGTTTGAAATAGTTTAGAATACAACTATTAATTTGACGTTAAGAGACTCAAGTTTAACTGTCCATATATATTTACATTTTGTGATTTGTCAAAATATTTAAAGAGTGTTCGACAATCAAAAATCGGAAATCTATATGCATGGATCAAAAATTCATAATTTCTCGACATAACAAAAAAAATTAGAGAGTTCTCATAATAAATTTATTGTTTTGCCTTTGTTCTTCATATATTATAGCTATATAAAAAGTTGTTTTTAAGAGTGGGAAAAAAAGGATTTAATTTGTTGTAACCCAATTAGTAAATAAATGTGAGTCGCTTGGAGCATCTGGCCTATTAGCTCAGCTGGTTAGAGCGTCGTGCTAATAACGCGAAGGTCGCAGGTTCGAGACCTGCATGGGCCATTTTTTATTTTTTTACATTTTCTTAAACACACATCACATAATATTATGTCATAAATGATATATGTGATGCCATATAATTATATCTCTATGTTTTGGGGTTGAAAATATCAACATCTAAAATCCCATGTTTTTTTTGTCTATCAATGTGTAGAATATAATTTCCTAATTATCCAAAACCATGACGAAACTGTACGTAGGCTTGAAAGAAATTAGGTGCCAAATACATAGTTAATCCTCATCTTCTACAAATTATACGTACTTTAAATTTAAGATTAGGAATTGATGTTTGGTGGTTTCTTATCCAAATATGATGCTAAATTGCATCTCTCAATTTTTCTTTGATAAATAGTTTTTTTCCTAATTAATATTTGCTTAAGAGACAGGAGACTCGAATATGAATTCTTGTCCTTTAAATTGCTTAATATTTTCAGGGATTAGTGTTGAAAAATTCATGGATTTAAAAAAAAAATTACAAACAACCTTGCATAATTTTTTGGGCTAAAAAGTCCCTCTATTTTGTGTTTCGGGCTAAACAAGCTCCCCTTACCAAAATTTATATTTGACTCCGCCCTGGCTTTATCCCCTCCCCCACATAATAAATATTTCTTCTACTTCTCATCTCCTCCTTCGAATAATGACAAGGTTGATCATTAGAATCGCCATCACACTGGTTGACAACTGCACCGGCCGAGAAAACCTTATCTTTGTCGCCGTTCAAAACGTTGCAGTCAGTCGTCGTCATTTCGACGTTAGAGACGACGAGTCAATCAATCTTCTTTTTCAACATCATAAATTACCGTTACCACTTAACGGTTAAGTGTCCATTATTTCTTTTTCAAGCATTCACAGATTCTGTCTTCAATTTTTGAAGAAAGATGACGATCTGTAAAATTTGACTAGTCCATGTGTTTGCTTGCGGAGAAGGCGAAGTCAGCTTCAATCCATTTTTCATCACCATTAAATGAATGACCAAAAGCTTCTTCTCGTTGTTTCAAAGGAATCTTTAAAACTTAATTCAAATTATATAATAACAAACTAACTTTGTCTGTTTGTGACATTTTCTTACTTTTTGATGACCAAATTTATGCTCCTTCCTCTTCTTTTTTCCTGTTTGTAGGTGACGAAATTGTAATATAACTCATCTATTGGTGATCAAAATAAAAATGCTAAGGAGTTCAATCTTTTTTTGTCCCCAGTAAATCGTGTGCGTCCATCACAATGTTTGGAATAACTGGAACAAAAATATTAGGATTTGTGTAATTATTGGTGATTAAAACTATAATTTGCCGTAATACAATTTAAAGAAAAAAATTATGTTTGCTTCCAACCACAGGATTGCAATCTTGACAATTTGAAATGTGAGTGACTATGAAGAGATAAGGATAACTGGATAATATTTTATTAGAAAGGAAATTGAAACCACTGATGTGAATTCAATAGAAATCAATTCAACAGTCTCTTTCTCCCTCTAGACTAACCTAATTAGCACCTCTCTCTCTCTCTTTTCTTTTTTCTTCAAGTGGTGGGGTTTCATCCAGTGAATGTCCTAAACATCTCCCAACAAAGTTCAACAAAGTAGGTTACAGTTTGTTCAACTGTTTTTATTACTTTGCTTGGGAATACTCTACTATGTGGGGCAAACACTATTGAGCTGCTCCTTGGCTCTTGACAAGGACTTGCCCTTTTTATGGTGCCTAATCAAACTAGTAGCTCACCCTTGGCCCTTCCCTCACATGCTTACATAGTAACCATATATACACACTTTCCCTAGAAGGGTTCTAGATGATTGTGAAGATAAGAGTATAAAAAAAATGCTAATACTTTTTTTTTTGCGTCGGGAAAATTGGAGATGAGGGGATTCGAACTCACTCCTTATTGGGAGGGGCGATCCTTACATGCATAGTAATTGCCGCTCAATCGCAGACTCACTTATTAATACTTTTAAAAGTGTCTTAAAAAATAAATAGAATATATAATTCGATAATATTATTTGACAAATTATAATGTTCTCAAAATATAATAATTTTATATTTTAATAAGATAAAGATAATAATCATAATCTATTATCTGAATAATATAATGTAGTATTTAAAGTATTATATATTACTTTAACATTATTTGACAAATTATAATATGATTTAAATTAATTATAAATAAATAAGAACAGTTAGATCAATCAATACTTCATTCTCATTCCATTCGAATAAGTATTTTGCATATCAAACGACGTAATATATCATTAAAAATTGTAATGGTCATTTCCAGTACCATTCTTATTCCAATTGCCATTATCATTCCCTACGGCATGTTTGGAGACATGTTCAAAATTAAAAAGTAAAAAATAATATTAAACGCCTAATTAACACTCATAAATAATAATCATCACCCAGGTGGTCGAGTTAGCTGGAAATAATCCTCAAAGGGAACGGATTGTACACCAAGAGATCGTAGACTTGTCCAATTTTATCAACTATTAAATACAGCATGATGCCATCGCAATCCATCAATATCTCTTGGGTATTGGAGGAATATTCATTACAAATTACTAGCAGAGAGTGGCTACAGGAAGATCACGTCTTAAGAGTAAATTTAGAGGGAAGCATGTGGTGAGTGCTGCCAAATCGATATGAAATGGCAGTTGGTTGAACATGGGTGTTAGTGTGATGATCTAAAATAGTCCCAAATTGGGACCATAAGCAAACATGTTGTGTGGACCAGTTTGCACATGTCTGGGCTAACGCTAACACTGTACATGAATGTTGGCTGTGGTCCCCTAATACCAGTCCTAAACAATTTTTTTATTTTTATTTTTTTCATTGTTGAATTTGAGTGGCTAGGAAAATTGGCCCATGGGCCTTGTTTTCGAAACAGAAACAGGCCAATATCTACTGCTGCACTGTACTGATGTAAACCTTTCACTGAACATGTTATGGTGTTGCTTTGTCCTTCAGGATAACAAAAGGAGGGACCAATCTTGATAGATACTGACGACCTTAACCGGTTTTGAGGACGATGTTTTTTTTTTCTTTCTGTTGTCGTATATTTTCGGATATTTGAACAACTGTCTTCAACTTTTGTCCCTCACATGCGCCCCGTCGTTTCTTTTCTAATTAATAATAAAAATTACCAACAAATATTACATCCAAAATTATAGTGTACCATATATATATATATATCATACTTCTATTAAATTATAATTAAATTAGTATTAGTACATACATATATGATTTGTGTAATAGTCAAAAAAAATTTGCCATCCAAATCAAATTGCCATAGAAATCACATTTTTTATTTTTAATATTTTTTTTATTATTAGTGACGACCAAGGTTGTTAAAACCGGAGGTAGGAAGAACCACCCCTTTTGAGAATCGGCTTTTTTCTTGAGAACCGGTTGAATCGGTTGGACCGGCCGATCCTCATGAACCGGTTGAGCCGATTTTTGTTGGAAAATTTTGGAAAAGTTGCTTCTGCTAGGATTAGAATTCATGACCTTCTTACTAAAAGCTAGTCTTTTGACCAACTAAACTATCCAACTTTGTAGATCTATGGTGAAACATTATATTAATGTATCATATCTCTAAAGTTTAGTTTAAAGTCAAACACTAATTAAATATATAGTATTTCTATATATTAATTAAATTTATAGAAAATAATATATATTTATTTATTTCAAATATTTAATTTAATAAAAATTCATTGCAATAAATTTCAGTTAATTTTTTTTCATATATTCATGTTGTCAATTAAATTTTTTGACATAAAGACTCATATTATGATGATGGAAATGATTGCAATATACATGTGTTTCACTCATATAATTCTTAATTCGATTTTTAATAAGTATTTAATTTTAATTTACGATTCTATGATTGCATAAATAATTTTTATTTATTTTATCATTTGACATATAATTTTTTTTGTTAAATGAATATTTGAGAATCTATGAATAGTTGCGAATTTTTTAATAAAGAGACATATTAATGTTATATTTCTATATTATTATGAGAATTATAAAATATTAAATAGTTTTAATTATTACTTATAATATATAAATATATATATAATAATTAATAATATTGAACCCGGTTCGAACCACAGTTGAACTCCGGTTGGACCATTGAACCATGAATCGAAAAATTTTCCGGTTCGATGACCGGTCCGGTTTTCAAAACCTTAGTGACGACACAACATAAAACTTAGAAACGTTTCAGTGTTGGTTCTTGGGTCAGGTCTGCAACAAGAAATAATCGCGCTAACTCCCCCACCCCCACCCCCGCAGGCCCAGTTTGCTCCCTTGGAAACATTAATTTCGAAGCACACAGCATATAATATATGAAGATTTGGATGAACTGGCACACAAAAGTTCAAACCTTCAATCAGTTTATTGGAGATTCAACACCCCAGCCACCCAGATTGCATACTGAATGCAGGTAGGATCAAACGTCCAGACGCATTCACCATTTGTACATCTACTGATCCCTTCTGAGACATTCAATCAATCAGCAAACAAAAAGCTGATACGGCCATAGGAAATTGTAAAAGAATTCCATCTACAAATTAACATCAACCCATAATGCCAGGCCCCGCCCCAGTTGCCTGTGAGAAACCGAGAGGTCTATGATCAACAGACTTTTGACCGACCAGCTGCAGGGAGTATGGACCATTTTTCTTTAACTTACCTGAGAATTCTTTGCTTGAATTACTTTTCAATGACATGCTCTTCCTAATACTGTTGCGGTTGAGTAACAACGTGGTATTGCTTGGAGGAGGAGCATGCAAAACTCCTTCCACACAGTCTCCCATTTGCGTGCATCCCCAAGGTTTTGATGGACCGGCTTCACCAAATGGCCTCATCTTTGGAAAACTATTCCTCAACCTTGAAAGTAAGCACTGGTCAATGGAATTCTCCTCCAATCTGAGACAGACCGGGCAATGAGAATCATTCCTGTGAGTTTTGGGTGTTTTATGCTCTAAACATTCTGCATGAAAAACATGACAGCACGATAGAACCCCAGCAACTGGCATGTCTCCACTTCTCACAATCCGACGAGATCCCCAGGGAGATCTCTGTGAAAGAAATCTTTCACAAAGTCCACATCTAAAACCATCTGATGGCGTAACAGCTTGACCAGGAACTTCACATTCAAATGCCTCAGAAACATCGGCAAACTCTGCACTGCTACAGAGATAGGAATCTCTATGTGGAGTAGAATCAAACTCTGACAACCAAACAGATGTGCCGTCTGAATTTCATCTAGGAATTTGGTTGGGAAAGGAGAGAGGGTGAATAGGTTTGGACAAGAAGCAGCACCGGTGACTTGAGAAGTTTTGATAAGATGGTAATCTCGCTGTTATAGGTGACTCAGATTCACTACTGTCTGAATGGAAAGAAGTGAAGCCTCCACTATCTAGATTTCCAGAGTTTCCCTGGAAAAAAAAATGACGTCGTCCCTTTGAGAAATCTGAAACCAATGACACTGCTAAACAATAACTAAGTATGCAAAGATGAGATTACAATACCTCTACCTTAGACGTAGAGTGCGATTGCTGCAAAACCATATCTATAAATTACTAAAGGGAGAAAATCAGAACATTTAGACAATAATGAACTTATCTTGACTTGGGTTGTAAAGGAAAAAATAAAGAAAAAAGAAGCCAGCATTGGAAAGTTTTGACCAAAACACAGAAGCATGGTTGGTTTGATGATATGAACAACAGAAAAATACTTAAATCTGACACCTTATGATCAACAAGAAAAAAAGTAATAAACCATACCGCAGAACTGTGTCCGTCAAGATGCAAAACTTGATAATTCTTATGAATGACTACAAAAAATGCGTCTGAAAAAATAGTATATTTAAGCGAGATCCCCGAATTGATGAGATTTATATTGACTGGGTGATATCTGGGAGTTTCCTTCCAAAAGCGTGTTCTTACACATCCAATCAAATTAATTCAAGCACAAGTCATCATCCCCAAGGGGTTGCATGTCGTATCTGATAATGTCTGGCCATGTTCACAAAATGGAGAAAATCCATAAGCCACATGGTGCAATTAAAGTGATCTTAGGAGACCAAAACCAAATAAATCTTCTCCAAGCTTAACATTTGAAATAGTACACTCAATCCATGAATTTTGGCTACGGGCTTCCATTTCAACACTCCTTGAGTCACTTAAAGATTCCTTGCCAACAACTTGAGCGTCGCTCAGATTCAGGAACAACTCTCAGCGCCTGTTGTGGCGATAGATGAGATATCACTGCAGTGTAGGACATTTCCTGAAGAAGAGACAAATGCTAGATAGCTTACAAGTGATAACATCTACCACTAAAAGTCATGCTACAAGCTGATTTCAATCTCGATTCTTCGAACCTCAGGGAAGGAATTGATTTCCGTTTAGCAAAGACACCAGTGGGTTTCTTGTGATGTTCAGGTTCAGTCTCACTGTAATTTATGTTCATCAAAAGCTCATGATTTTGGGAGAAATTTTATCAAATTCCATCAGGGGATTTGGTTTGAATTGGAAGATGCTGTTAAACAAACCATGCGTTAAAGCTGTTGAAGGAATACTGACAGAAGGTATTTTTTAGGTCATTAAGGAAAACACATCAGGTGTCTCTGTCTAAAATGAAAACAAAGAGGTGATTATGATTTTAGTCATAAACACATCTAGCCAAGAATATAATAAATATACATATAGCATTAAGATTATAGGCCAAATTCTACGCCAGCAATAACATGTCACACGAAAGGGAAAAGAACTTTACAATGAAAGGCAAAAAAATAGCA
Source organism: Euonymus europaeus (assembly GCA_963580455.1). Lineage (NCBI taxonomy): Eukaryota > Viridiplantae > Streptophyta > Magnoliopsida > Celastrales > Celastraceae > Euonymus > Euonymus europaeus. The sequence goes on along the minus strand of OY756970.1, from coordinate 19,250,866 downwards.
ACCATTTATAATACCTATAAGATATTAGAGATGAGGATTGGAAACCGAAGAGTTTGATAAGTTTCCAAAAACCCTGCCATTATATTACTAGTTATGACTACACAGGGCACAAAAGAGCTGGTCACCAAGATTGCAGAAATTTCAGTAAAGTCATGGCAAAAGATGTGAATGCAGAAATATGAGAATACTATATCAGAAAATCTATTTGTCTGCAGACTTTTTCTATATTCTTCAAAATGTATTTTCACTCTACCCATCCACTGGTGAAAGATGGGTCTTGGATGACTAAAGACAATACAAATAAGAGGCATTCATCAAAGGTGGTTTTAATATTGTTAAAAGGTGTATCCTCCACTGATCATAAGTTTCTGCAGTGCCCTTTGTCCAGTAAAATTTTGAGGAGCTTCTGCTATTTTGTTGGTTTGGCTAGGGTTCCTCAACAGACAGTTAAAGATGAATCAATGGCTAAGAGTATTCTGACCATCGAAAAAAAATCAAGAGAAAAATTTACCGCTAGTTCCAATCTTTGGTGGTTAAGGAAGAAGAGGAAAAGAACCTTTGACAACGAGGAACACTCTGTAGATGTTCTTATTGAAAATATGAACTACTCAAAAGCACTCTAAACCTTGTAACAGTCCTCTTGCATGCACTCTTTCTTGCCTCACCGTAAACATTGGTGCATCCCTTAGGTGTCTTTTGAATAAAATTCTTTTTCTACTAGAAAAACTGAAAGAAGAGAGAATAGCCATCCTTCTATCATAGATGGCAAGTAGTATTCTGTGACCACTCATACTCTAGTATACAAATCTTAAAAATGTTTCCATACTCCCATTTATATATGGCTAGCTTTCCTACATTACTAAGAACAGAGACCCGACTACACATACATAGGTGAATCTAGACAGTTCTGTTTTACACACACTTATGCACTGGTCAAAATACTGTTTGATTCTAACTAATACGTAAAGCAAATAGATAGATGAAGCAAAAGTAAAAATTTCACCACATTGCTCAGTAACATAGGTGAATCTAGACAGTTCTGTTTTACACACACTTATGCACTGGTCAGAATACAGTTTGATTCTAACTAATATGTAAAGCAAATAGATAGATGAAGCAAAAGTAAAAATTCCACCACATTGCTCAGTAAAGCAGACGAAATCAAAGCCAAAAGTATAAAAGAATAAAATGGTGGGCAACAAAACATCCATATCTATACATACCACCTATAAAAAGTATGAAGAACGGGCAAGCTGTAAAGTTGAAAGAAATACTATCAAATCCAAAAGTCGATATAAGGTTCTCTATAATACTTTTCAATAAAAAAATTCTTAATTCACAACAAATCCAGGATTAAGTATACAAAAATTTACAATGTCATCTATTTGCATGTTAATTCTAAAACTTGGCAAACAAAATGTCACAACCCCAAACATGGATGGCGCCCCCTTGGTGCCTTTTAATACACTTTTATTATTAAAAAAATGCATGCTCAAAATTCATTAAAATGATGATTGTCCAATCAAAACATTAAAAATATTAAGTAATATTGCTCGATATTGAGTAGTACAACCTCATCCATGTTAACAAGAACTAGTGATACTAAAGTTGAGAAGAGGCAGATGCAAATAGGAAACAACTAAGCTAAAAAATCGTTTTGCTTTCGTAGACATGAATAGAGGGCTCCCTAATATATATTTAAATAAATATACTAAAAAAGGCCACATTTTGATCAACAACAATCTATTATCAAACTTAGACAATGATTATTAGAGATCTTTAACAATAGGACACTGGCATAACTTTTATTACCTTTCCTTGATGCAGTTTCATACTGATCAATGGTAATTTCCTGGATTGCCGGAGGTGTCCATTGAGGTCCCTGTGAAAAGTCAGATGGACTACTAAAAAATAGCCCAATACCATCAGATGAATAATGGTAACCATAAAGATGGTTGTTTTTCATCCATGTCCTACTTTCTTTACTGTTTGATGAAATCGAAGACTCATATACTTGACTACACTCCTGCCTGTTGGAAATATATTTTTATATTTGGGGTGGCACATTGTCCACTCCCCGCCTTTACCAAGGATTGAACCTGGGTGGTAGCCTTTATAGGCCCCCCAGTGTCCAACCTTGTACCACTGAGCCAAGTTGGTTCAGTGGTACAAGGTTCGACACTGGGGGGCCTATAAAGGCTACCACCCAGGTTCAATCCTTGGTAAAGGCGGGGAGTGGACAATGTGCCACCCCGAATATAAAAATATATTTCCAACATAAAGGCGCCTTTATGTTGGAAATATATTTTTTATATTCGGGGGGCATTATTTACCTCCTCCCCGCCTTTACCCAGGATCGAACTTGGGCCTTATAGGTCCTCAGAGGTCCGTCCTGGTACCACTGAGCCAATATGTTGAAAATATATTTTTATATTTGGGGTGACACATTGTCCACTCCCCGCCTTTACCAAGGATTGAACCTGGGTGGTAGCCTTTATAGGCCCCCCAGTGTCCAACCTTGTACCACTGAGCCAAGTTGGTTCAGTGGTACAAGGTTGGACACTGGGGGGCCTATAAAGGCTATCACCCAGGTTCAATCCTTGGTAAAGGCGGGGAGTGGACAATGTGCCACCCCAAATATAAAAATATATTTCCAACATAAAGGCGCCTTTATGTTGGAAATATATTTTTATATTTGGGGTGGCACATTATCCACTCCCCGCCTTTATCCAGGATCGAACTTGGGCACATTGTCCTCAGAGGTCCGTCCTGGTACCACTGAACCAAGTTGGGTTCAGTGGTACCAGGACGGACCTCTGAGGACAATGTGCCCAAGTTCGATCCTGGGTAAAGGCGGGGAGTGGACAATGTGCCACCCCAAATATAAAAATATATTTCCAACACTGCCAGTCATCAGATTGAAATTGAAAATCCCATTTTGATGGGGGTGGCGAGAAGCTTGAATTGGTTTGCCAGTATGGCTCATGCGGACCCATGGACCATTCCCTACCGGCAGCATTTGACCCATGTGGCCTTGCGGCCACACAACACAGCGACCCCGTTTTAGCTATTCTCAACGGACCTTACCGCTAAAATCTTGCTAGCTTTTGACTTTTATAAAGCTTACCACTGGCTATTGTCTGACTTGGAGATATCCAATTCCCAAACTACAATTGCTTATTGTACTGCTCGGATGCTCCAACTAATGAACAATGAAAATTCAAATAGACAACAGGCATCTTCTAATGGAAGCAAGATGTATATCAATTAACCGAAATCAACTGTATGGCATCCCATAAACTCAACATCCTCAGCAAAAAAGTTCTCCAACAATCTTTTTCCAATGCTTCATCAGCAAGGCCGGTAGAAAACATAACCTGAAAGAAAAACAAAAAAACTACAAAAACATTATACAAGCCACAGAATTATATTTGAGTTCTTAAAAAGTACTTTTAACCAGAAGAATGGAAAATAAACAAACCGGACCACTGGAAAGACATTTCTGGCCAGTGACAAACAGTGTATTGATCATGCCAATTAACAGAAAATAAAGTACAACTGTCGAAAACACAATGCAAGGCATTTGGCACTCTTTAGCAGAATTCAACCATACGGCTCGGAAAACCACAACAGTCCGTAGTGCAGCACGCACTATACAGCAAGACGTTAACACTAAAGAAAAAAAATATGCTAAAGTGAACTGACTAGCTCCATCGTTACGTTCTTGCTGGAGGCACCCCAACGAAGTATGATATTGAAGAAAAATTTGGAGTAATTAAAGTAGAAACTGGAAGCATAAACAAATTAGACATGTATTTATGCGCGACAAAGAGAACTAGACGACTTACGGTTACGAGTGGAGAAAGAACGAAGAAATTGTTATATCTCACATCGGTAATCCAAGGGGCACTTGAAGTGCTTATTATTGCGGACAAACCTAACATTAGTAAACCGGTTTTCTAGTGGCTAGTTAGGTCTGTAACAATTGGTATCAGAGCAAACCTTGGGCCTAGCGCACTTCGCGTGGCTCGGTGGCTACCGGTTTGTGGTGGCCGTCTGTTGAGGCGGTGCATACCAGCGCGGGCGTCGGTAGCGGAAGTGTGGTGGTTTGTTATACATCCCACATCGGTAATCCAAGGGGCACTTAAAGTGCTTATTATTGCGGACAAACCTAAGATTAGTTAACCGATTTTCTAGTGGCTAGTTAGGTCTGTAACAATTGGTATCGGAGCAAACCTTGGGCCTGGCGCACTTCGCGGGTGTCGGAGCAAACCTTGGGCCTAGCGCACTTCGCGTGGCTCGGTGGCTACCGGTTCGTGGTGGCCGTTTGTTGAGACGGTGCACAACGGCGCGGGCGCCTGTAGCGGAAGTGTGGTGGTTTGAGGGGCACTTGTAGTGCTTATTATTGCGGACAAACCTAACATTAGTTACTCGAAGAAATGGAAGGTAACGAAACCCTAATATATCAGGATAATAGTTGATTAATTATTATTAATTTGATTACTTGATGCGCTGAACCTCGAAGTTTGGTTTATTTCCACGTCGACCCCCACTGTCCAACACACTAAATTGAGATGATCTAGGCAATCACAGGGGTTGCATAAGTAATGACCCAAAAATTTTATTTTTGGATCCTATATCTATCTCATAAAAATACAACTTTCAATATAATCAAATCAGCATAAAATATATTTTAATACTGTCATATTAGCAAAACACATCTCCTAATACAAAATTATTATCCAACCCAACTATTTTCCTATCTTTCATACTATCCTATCAAATTTACACCAAAATTAAGGATGGTTCCCACCTTTATTACAAAAAGTCAAGCTACATCACCATCCACATCACCAAAATACATATCTCAATACAACCACATCAACAAAACACATTTTTCAATATAGCCACATCAACAAAACATATATTTCAATACACATTTGTTAGCCTATTAACTTTGCACCATTACAATTGCCCCCAGGGCCGAAGGGGAACAAGGGGTTGATATCCTATTAAATATTGATATTTAGATGGTAATATATCATCATCATCATCAATTGAATTAAAAATCTAGATTATAGTTGGGAACCCGATTAAAATCAGCAATGAAATCATATAACCTAATTTGTTTACTAAAATTGTTGTCATCAGCTTCTGCACTATCCATCTGAGATAAGTCATTAGGATTTGTGAATGTGTTTATGTGTGGAACAAATGTGCTGCAAATAGCACAAATGTTTCATTGATTTTATAAAACTTTTATTATTAACTTGGGCATCAGAGGGTCGATGATAGATGACGAGTAGCGAAGGGAAACTATCACGCTCAGAACGAACCCATCTTTCCCGACACTTCGTTACCAAGCCGCGAGGGCAAAAACAAACATATAGGCATCAGAGGGCCGATGATAGATGACGAGTAGCGAAGGGAAACTATCACTCTCAGAACGAACCCATCCTTCCCGACACTTCGTTACCAAGCCGCGAGGGCAAAAACAAACATATACCAAAAGTATGCCACAAGGACTACAGAGAGTTTTATCAAAGTGCATAAACTGTCGAGTTCAAATTAAAAAAAAAACGTTAATCAAAGCCTAAGCAGGGTCCTCCTCAGAAGCATTTCTTTTACCGTTGCTGTCATTTTTTGTGCAGTTCTGATCCTCGGCAGATTCATTATCATCACCACCATCTATCATAAGGAAAAACAGAGCAAGGAAACAAAAAATATTGTCAGCAATTTGATAAGTGTGACTGCGGAGGATATCATTTTTTGTCAATAGCACATACCATCAGCATCACCGTCATCATCACCTGTGGGTGCATAAGCTGAGCGCCTTGAACGTAATTGCTGGTGCGGCGTGGGCTGGCAATCCAAGGAATTAACGTGAAACACAAAATTTAAGAGATGACAGAAGTCGACACGAATGTGTCACGTGCACAAACAATTTCCTACATCTAATTGCTACCAGCTTAGACTGAAGTATAGCTGGACAAGAGTGTACCATCCACAGCCACAAAAGGTTTATTAGGAATGTGTTTTCTTGAGAATGTCACATGATGACAAGGGACTACTGTAGAATAAAAATGGCAGTCATTGAAGAGAGAGCACAAAAGCATTCAAAACGCTTCAGGTTGAATACTGGATGACAAGGGGTATCCATAAAAGGATCGGCTTTATCTTGACTCAAAATTCCTGAGGCTAGACAATCACACGAACCTACACCGAGATGGGAGAAAGAACATCTATAGGCAATTTTTCAACTGGCCGAATCATGGTCTATTAAATTTTGTGCATTCCATATAGAAAGCCAAGAAATCATAAAAAGCCTGGAGTACCTGTAATTTTGGTCGAAGTGCTTCAAGTGGTCCTTTGGGCTTCTGTGAGCCTTGCTACGAAACATATAAAAATGGATGCCAAAATATTAGGTATATAACATAGGATTGGCAACAAAAGATCAAAGTGCAAATCAGTGACTAACATCTACATGTCCTCAACAGCTCCAGTAAAGTACAGATGTCTACCTTTCCCAATGCCCAATCAGCAGAGTCAAAAAAAGCACGTTCATGATCCTGGTAAGAGTGGAAAAACAGTATCATTGCAACTTTATTCATAGTGAACTATGTTAATGGTCAGTGAAGAATCAACAGTAACCTTGGATATCAATGGAGGCTTCTTTGGTAGTATCCCTCCATACTTTTTCTTGATAATCTCCTCCTGCACAAGATATAAAGGTAGATAATGATTCTTATGCGGTGATCTGTTTCTTGAGCAATACTCACAGGCAGTAAAAGCACATAAGATTCAACATAAATCCATTCCCCACATCTACAGTCTTATGTGAATCCAAAGCATATCACTTGCTAATTCCAAAACGGCTCTATCACCAAAAGTAAACCCAGTTACTGAAATTCAATTATGACAATCAAGGATTTATACTATTTTAGTACTACTGGTTGAGAGGAAAGAAGAAGAGCATCACTGAAATAATGGCCGAAAACAAAAGACATTTCAAATGCAAAAGCAAGTCATATTTGGTTTATTCTTAACCTGTACTCATCGTGCATCATACATGTAGTGACACAGATTGAAATGAAGATATAAAATTCATCTAATCCAGCTGCCTTGTTATTTTAATTTCCATAAGAAAAAAAGAGCACAATTATAATAAATAAACAGAAACTGAAAAATACAGAAGATGAACTATATCATACCTCCTGTTGAGGTGAAGGCACGGAATTGCCATGATTTTTATCTGAATCTTCTAGCTCTTCCACAGGATTTTCCTCAGTAGCTTGATTTTTAGGATTATCTTCTTCAGAAAGCTCTTGCTTTACATCCTCAAACTTTGCGCTTGACATTCTTGTTTTATGCTGGGGTAAAAACTGCAGTAGATAGTTCATTTCAAACAGTTATAATTTATAGATTAGAGTCAGTGATTCAGGAGACTTGACATAGATATGCATTGTCCAAGCGAAAAGGACTGGGAAAGATCATTTTCACTGGCTAGTGCATTGCAAGAGAAGCAGAAAACCTCGCTTGTTGGTACACAGATATTTACAACTATGGCTATGAAATGTCCTTTGATTCTTAATCGTCGCACAAGGTACTCGTCTCTTGAACTATTGCCATTACCAATGACATTAATAATTAGTGATGGTCCTAAGACATTCAATCACGGGTGAAAATGAGCAAGTCATTCATCACAAGTCCTCATATCAACCTTTTTTTTTACAACCGAGAAAAACACCAAACAAGTTTGCTCTTTAGACATCCGATATGGGCTTAAACTCAAGCACATAAGTATCTCACCTAACGACATGATAAATTGGTCAAAACCCAACGCGTGACAATAAGGGTGTTGCTCTTGCTCCTAGTGGGAATTGAACTAAAACCTCCCGAGTCTATGCGATTTGACTCTAGAGAGACTCATGTCAACTATACTTGCTTAATAGTCACTAATCACTATACATCGTTATTGTAGCAATTCCATTAAAATAAAGATGCTGATCTTCATAATTGGCAGCATCATCAAAGGTTTTTTTTCTTCACACCAAACATATTCAGTAAAAATAAATCAAAAAATCCAATCCCAAATGCCACAGTAACACTACCAATCAAACATCACCGACTAAGAACGAAAGTATTAAACGTGAACTTTAAAGCAACTGATCAACCTCGACCAATAGTGCGTTTGGATGGAAATATCAGTTTTCGGGTTCAGCACTGTGGTTGTTTCGTTGATATGATTCAGCCTCTTCGATTGAATTCAAAACAGAAGAGACGAAAAAAGACTCGATTTGTTTGTTACCTTGAATGAGACCAAGTTTGACAGAGAATTTGAGGATCCGATTGGCGCAACAGGGCATGCGCGAATTCAGCGTGATCGTCCCATCCTATATAACATCCTACATGGAAGCCTAAAACGTACGCAACGCTGCGAATCTTTCTAAATTCTTACATTCTTTGGAAGCCAAGCCATCTGGATTGTGGATGTGATGGCCGGTTCAGCACAAGCCTCTGAATTTTGAAAGGATCTTGGGTTGGGTCTACTTTTGTGGGATTTTGATTTTAGTCCTGTTAGGCTCTTCGGACGCTTTAGGCCGGGCCTGATTCCGATTTTGGCCCTACACTTGAGAAAACAAAATGTTGCATAATTTGTGTGTGTGTTATTTTTTTTCTTTTGCCTAATAGAAAATCAAAAGATAGTTTTTTAAGGTTTGGACTATTTACACCCTTATTTTTCCATGTACGCCCATTAAAAACTCTATTATCTAAACAACTCTATAGTGTTCTTTTCGTCTTCTTATCTCTATTTCATTCCCTCAAAAACCTAACTCATTTTCATTGATTCTACGATGGACGACGAGGATTACAACGGCAAAGAGGACGCCAAGACTTCATTGAAGATGGCAAGGACTACAATATTGAAGAGGATGTAGGAGATTTCACAGAAGATGACGACATCGACCTTGAAGAGTTGGAGGTAAGTTGAACCGTCAATCTTAGTTTACACATTTCCATTTGTTTATGGTTTTGATTCCCATTGTATGTTGTTTTTGCCAACAAATGGAGGCACTTTATGCGGTTCATTCTTCTTTGAAGATTGAGATGGACACTACCAAGCATTTCATCACATATATGGTAAGTTTTGTGATTATTATTGTACTGGTTCTCTATTTTGCTGAAAAGATGTGTTTGGGATGTCCATGAGATTATTTGAATATTTTGAAAAAGGATTGTACTCTGACTTATGTTTTTTTTAATCGCAATTTCCTATCGGATGTACATGGGAAAATAGAGATGTAAATAGTCTGAACCTTTTTTATTTGTTTTTTTAATTAAAAATATGGTATTAGCTAATCTACACAAGAGATAATGAGTTTTAATGTTTATAAGACTATTTTACTCCATTATTAATAAGTAATCACAATTATTTAATTATTCTATAATATTCTTTTTGACGTAATTTTTTTTAGACTAATATGAAAATTACATAATTAAAATCCTAACACTCATACTTGCTTTTCATTTAATACCTAAACCTAACATGACAATGTTATCTCATGCTCGACTCACATTCGTCTCACACTTGCACTCATCGAACTGTCAACTAAATGTCTCGTAAGAGTATTGGTTAGGGGTGAGGTAATCATGTAACAGAAAAAGTGAAGTGAAAGCTGCAACTGTTATTTTTAACTCAAATGGGGGCGCTTGACATCACAAAAATCATGCAAAGCAAGCATGAATGCATCACAACCCATATCACCGGCCATTAATAATTTCTAAAACCCCTGCCCATACCCTTTTACATCATAAAGGTCCTTTATTTATAGACATATCTTGCAATAATATTGGGATATAACCAGAAAATAATTTAAGTGATACTCTGAGTGCCTTACCTTAAAATAATGGAAGAGAAGAGGACGTGAGTATGATTTAAGTAGGTCATTCAAGGCTTATCATGTGGGGATTGAAGTAATTTAGTGCAGCCAAGGATGACTTGCCGGTAAGCTCTCTTGTGACGATGACTCGGGATGATCGGCAAGTTGTCTTTGGCTACGCTTTTATTTCTTGCTCACATGTTAGATCTTTGATGATTTTGTTAATCACAGTCATGTAATGTTGTCATGTTTTACCTCTTCGATTATCTCTTCAGGCCGGGAGCATTCCCAGTTTAATTGTTGCTGTTGCAGGAACATTAGCTAGTGCCATAGCCATGGCTGCAACTAATCAAACACCTCCCTTTATCACAAAGAAGTTCCAATTCAAGGCAGAGTATAATGGCGTTCACGTTAAGTATTCAATCTCCATGGTTTGCTTATCCATCTTTCTTTTTGTACAAATTTGTGCAAGTTATAAGAAACATATCATCATTAGGGTAATCTTTGTTCATTCTTTGTGGTCGCAAATTCTATCGTATATATGTTCCACCCTGTGTTCTGTCACCCCTTATCTTTCGCATCAAGAGTGCTGCAAAAAACGGTAGGATGATCCTGGTAATCTTCGACACGTTACGCTTTCTTATAAATTGCAGAATCTTCACTTCTTTATCAGGCAGTTTTAGTGAGCATCCTTGTGAAGACAGCAGGGGTCTCTGCAGCAGCTGCTACTGTATATTAAGCTTACAAGGGCAATGTTTATGCTAATTGGTCTGCAGTTTGCAAACAATTCTGACTCTTTTTGTGGGCGAATTTCGGGTTCCTTGATCGGCTCTTTTGGCTTCGCAATCTTGCTTATACTGATCATTAGTACCTTAATTCTCGCCATTTCTCTACACTAACCAGTACATGTAACTTTGAAACACTAAATTGATCAAATCCATCTGTTGTTCTAGTGTATTTTATCAGCAAATAAGTAATTGTGCAAAAGTTTACATATCGACAAAGAATGGATCATGATGGTAAAAATGTAACAAGCTCGTCGATTGACTTCAATGTCTTCTCGTAATACAGGTACGATTCATAAACCTTTGGCGTCGCAATATAAGAATCAAACTGCAACAACAACCAAAAAAATAATAAAAAAATAACGGAATTTAATAAAACTGGTCTCCAACATGAATGGGCAGAAACACAGTTTAGTATTTGACACATACCACGGCCATGTTGTCGACCAGTTCATTAGCCGTCTTGACATAGTCCTTCCGGCGATTCTCGGGCACCATAGACATGGCATTCTTCATGTCCTGAGAAAGATAAGCCCATTTAAGGCGAATGTAAAACAGAACATACCTCCAAGACATGGTCTCCAACATGTCCCTAATGCTATGCAACCCTTGAGCAGTCTGTTTAATCCTTGCCGTGGCATCTTCAGGCGACAATCCGGGCTCGAAGAACCGTTCTCGTAGGAATGAACGTGTACCCCAATTCTGAGCAAGTGCTACTGGTGTGCCCTGCACTTCCCTTCCGATTCCTAAAACCAGTGAAGCGCCTAGAAATGCAGTGACCAGTTTGCGCCGGTTGAGGTCATTGAGTGACGATGCTCGGATTGCAGGGAGTGAATTTTTGCATGAGTAGTGATTGATCTGTGGATGGTGGAGACTTGTGGTGTTAGTGAAACTAGTCATGGTTTTGGATAAAATGTCGGGACGGAATTCAAAATTCTGGTGTAGGAAAGGTAGTTTGGTTTTTGGGGCTGCCCGTGTTGCCCGTTAGTCAAAGATAAACCATAGTTTTTTTTTCCTATGATGCATTCGTTATAGCAAATACAGTGATAGGGTATAGAGAAATGTGTGTTGTTGATATGTATATATTGAGAGACGTGTTTTGTTGATTTTGCTGATACAAATATTTTTTTTTATAATAAAAGTGAAAAATTGATTTATTTTATTGGGGACAATAGCGTTAGCTATAACAAGATGTGAATAATAAAATCGTTAAAATACGTATTTTGTTAATGTGATTGAATAAATAATTTAATTTATTATTATATATAAATGATATAAAATTAATTTTAATGGCCGAATAATAATCAACGTCACTACAGTTGCTCTTATCTTGTTAACAATCATGAAGTCCACATACGCTTCCACTACATGTGGCCTTTTCAACCCTTATCCCATAAAAGTATAAGAAGTATAACATTGATAATAATAAAAGTAATAATATTTTCCCTCAGCCAACTCATTCAGGTTCATGCACCCAGTAGAATAAATCATAAGTCCATGCAGTTTTCTTTGACCAGATTTATCTAGAAATTTCAGAGTTATTAATTCTCGAGAAAATGACATATTAGCAGCTGTGGACGAGTCATCTATTTCGTTTAAATGTTCAATAATTACTTTAGTAGCAAATCTTGAAAAATCACCTACTAATTCCCTTTACATATGTAGAAAAAAGGTTGCCCTTTCTGAGATAAATAGTATTTCTTGTATTTAAATTACAACTTTCCAATAGTATTAACATTAAGTTATTTTCATAAATGCCAGGAAAATCCATTTTTCCCCCAATCAAACCAACCCTATCTTGTCCTTTCTTCACAAAGCCAATTATAACCAAGCAAAATCACTTAAATTCAAATATTGGCTGGTTAATGAAGCTACTACTCTGATGGTCTGTTCTATCATAGGCCATAGTGCTTTGGAAATCAAAGTTCGGAATTGTATATGTATTTTCACTCAAAAGTTGTGAAATTGATCCCATATAGTCCAACTCCAACATATGAGAATTCGATGAAGTCCTTGGAAATTTCATCATTCGTTGCTGTTCATTAGTATCATCGCTAACACCACCTGTGTTTTCAACATGGGAGTACAATTCTCTTTCAGGTTTTTGATCGAACACCTTAACTGCATGCCTCTTCTTATAGATCCTACACAAGACCCAATCATCCAACTGAAGAAATTCACAAAAAAGAACACAGTCAAAACAATATTACATCATCAAATTCAGTTTGGATTCCAACAATTGAGTATCTAAATGTCTTACTCTCATGGATCCATGTTGCTTATTGGGTTTTCTTGAACCTGTTAATCGATATTCATGCATAATCCAATCAGTCTTGACACCCTTAGGAGGTCTACCCTTGTAGAACACAAGAGCTTTCTTGACTCCAACACATTTGTACTCACTCTGTATAGCCTTATCAGTGCCTGTGGCCTTCCAGTACCCTGACACCGCAGTTCGATTGGGCCTAAACCCATTTGGGTACTTTCTGTCTCGAGGACTAAAGAAGTACCACTCTTTCTCTCCAAATTCTGATTTCTCTACACAAAGAAACACGGTCTTGTGATTAATTAAGTCATGAATGCAATACATGTATGAATAACAAAGGGCACAAACCAGGCAAGTTCCAAGGATCGAATTTGTAAATATCGACTTCAGGGATAATTGAAACAGGGCAGGGTCTGGACGTGACTTGGTTTTGGAGGTAATGGATTATCAATTCCTCATCGGTTGGGTGGAATCTAAAACCAGGAGGAAGAGTTTTGGGTTCCATTGTTTTCAATTCAAAACCAACGAAGCGGAGAAAGGAGAAATTATTAAAAGGACTTCCTTGGAATCTTAAGGAGAGAAAGCAGAGTGTTTGAAATGTTTGCAACGAGAGGAGTTGGTCTTTTATGGTTGTGGACTATTTGTCGTGTTGTGGAGCGTGTGGTTTTTGATTGGTAGTTTCCTTGACTTTTTTGGATATATTTATTTATGTTTCGTTGCTTACGTGAACACTCAAGCTTATCCAAATGCGATACATTGGTTTTAGACTTTTATTATGATATTGTTCTTCAATCTACAAGTTAGTAATTATATAAATTATAAATTGATATATAATTTTATTTTATTTGTTGTTTGGAAGAAAAAAAAATTATATTAGAGTTGTATATCTTATTAATTCTTATACAATACACTGTTTATTTTGTTGTTAGATAAAATAATAGTATAAGATTTGTGTTTTTTGTCATTTAATATGTTAAACTCTTCTCATGAACGCTACGTATAAAATAAAAATAAGTTTGAGGTGTTTTAATATTATACGATCTGGAACGTATAAGTGCTCATTTTATAAAAAGTAATATTATATTTAGTATTTTAAAAATTATCCAAACGCTTGTTAATATCATTGAAGGAAATTTTTTATATTATAAGGGATCTTATCCCCTCCTCCAAATGGACCCTTAATATATATTTTGGTTCGCTCTTCACAAATGATTGTTGTCATTCTTGCTTTATTTTTTTTATTAGAATAGTATAACCATTTTATTACTGCTAATATAAACAACAATGTTATATACTCTATGACTCTCATTTTAGTTGACATTAACTATTAATATTCAATACTCCATATTAATGGAATTCATAAATATGTCACCATCTGTATGGATTCATATGATTCTGAATTCGATTCTCGCTATAAACAATATTATTGTGATCACGCGCTCAACTTTTGCCCAATTAGAGCATCTCCAATGAAAACTATTTTTCCAGCATTTGATATGTCTTGATTGAGTCTCGCCTCTATTACATACAATTGGATTTCATTTATTTATCCACATCAGTAAAACATGTCTATCAATATAATCATATCAACAAAACACATATTTCAATGCAAATTTTTTCACTTTTCATTTATAACATCTCCAAATATCAAGAATTAACATTATCTCTCTCGTACTTTTCTACAATTATTCACTTTTTTGTACAATTTTACACATCTTTCCATACAATTTTTTCTTATAATTCTCTTTACACACTCCAAAATTTTTAATGCTACAAAATACTCCCCTATTGAAGTTGTTTATCGTTAAGGGAAAAACTCCTCCCATACAAAAATATTGCCCCAACCTTTATTTGAAGTTGTTTATCGTTAAGGGAAAAACTCCTCCCATACAAAAATATTGCCCCAACCTTTATTCTCAAGTCTCAATCAAACCCTCAAATGTTTCCTATGGATTAGGTGTGAAATGAAGAAATTGAAAAAACTTATTTCTCGTGTGTTCTTTGAAAGCATATTTCTCCAGTGTTTGATTGGTAGGTAAATGCAATTTTTATGCTTATGACATGATGATTCAACCATGATCAAATTCAAAATGGATTTATTATTCATGGTTGTTTATTTTGATACACAATGTTTTTAAAACAATCAGTGCTAGTATGTATTAATGTCTATCGCTTTTTTTAAAAAAAAATTTAGAAAATAAAAAATAATTCAAAAACACATTTAGTAGTTCATTTTTTAAAATGCGAAAAAATATGAGATTAGTTGAAAACAATTTAAAAATATAAAATTAAAAAAACTAAAATACCAAATCAATCAAGAATAAATCGACGTCGTTTTGCAACTAATGTATCAGGAGAGAGCTGCAATCTCACGGGACTTATAGCATCAATATAGGTCGATGCTAGTATGTATTAATGTCTTTTATCAATCTACGATTTTTATATATATATATTTTTCATTTTTTGGAACACAAAAATGCAAAAAAAAAAAAGATTAGTTGAAAATAATTTAAAAATATAAAATGGGAAAAACTGAAAAACCAAATAAATCGAGAATAAATAAGGGTCTATTGGCAAACCATTTGAACTTGGAAGTAGCATAAAAAATAACCGTAATACTCAAACGGTTTGCCAACCCATAAATAATTAAATACTCAAATGGTAGTGGTATGGCAGTGGAGCCCACATTTAAATGTGAGACGTGGCATTGCTAATTATTGTTGTTCTTAATCCACCCACATCAGTAGTGGGGTCCATCATGGTTTTGATATTTTAAGATGGATCCTTCGGATTAATATAAACCCTCCACGTCCACGTGTCATTGTTGAACTAGACACGCGTTTCCAACTTTCCATCAAAGCTGTTCGTTGACAAATAAACAACGGTTATTTTCTATGACTCGGCCGCGCATGTCTGGTATAACGTCTGCATAAACTCTATATTGGTAAACAATTTTAACTAATATATAATTTAATCAGGCCCGGCCCTGAATAGGGGCGGGCCTGTGCGACCGCACAGGGCCCCCAATTTTTAGGGGCCCAAAATTATTTTTTTTAAAAGCAATATTATTGTTAATTCTAGGGGTAGAGCTCTCATTAGACCTAATAAAGAAAACATTGCCACTCAAATTAGTAAGAAGTCAGCAATACATACAGATAAAAAGATATGCAGTCCTAAGTCAATGAGTTTAACACCAGTCAGAGAATTTAATAAATTAACTTCAATGATCATCCGGAAGATTGATGGTTCTAGAATTACCTCTAACTCTAAACCATCTAAAGGTACTTTTTAATCATCTCTCTCTTTCATTGACATAATCTGGAATATTTTAGTGATTTTGTAATTTGAATTATGTTGGTTCCATCTAGTTTTGTTGGTAAGTCTGTGGCACTGACACTAATTCTCTTGCTCTATTATTTTTTTAAGCTGAACTTTAACTTTAATTCTCTTGCTCTATTATTCCAGTGGCCATATTATGCATTGATTTTAATGTAATAACATTCAAGGCGTGATGGCCTAGCCTCCCAAAATTGGGTTCCAGCCATCAAAAATTTATTGTTATTTTATTTACTTCAATTTTTATTATTAGTTTAAAACTTATGACTATGTGTAAAAAAAAAAAATTCAGGGCGTTGCCCCGAACCCCACCTTGAGGGCCCCCAATAAATTTCTTGCCCCGGGCCCCAAATAGGCCAGGGCCGGCCCTGAATTTAATATTGAACATATATGCTATATATAAAAAGTAACTTAATTAAATTTTTAATAACAATTTTAACATATATGTTATAATTTTCAAATGCTATATAAAAAATCATTTTCAACAATATTTACCTTCTATCAAAAATGAAAAATTCAAACTACCCCTTATATATAAGTCAAATGACTAAAATACCTTTAATGTTAACAATCTATTATTTATTTTATTTAATAATATATTCATTTTTATTTAATAATAAATTGTTATTTATTTATATTTAATAATATATTCATTTTTATTTAATAATATATTAACATTTATACTAATATTTTTAATTATTTATATTTAATAATATATTCATTTTAAAATAATATATTCAATTATATTTAATAATTTATTTATTTATATTTACGAATCCATTATTTAATTTTATTTAATAAAATATTCATTTATATTTAATAATTTATTTATTTAATAATATTGATATTCAATTATATTTAATATTTTATTATATATTTTTGATTTTTTTTTAATTTGTGCTATTGCTCCTATATGTAATTAGCCACAACATTTGAAACAACATATATGTTTTTCCTGTAATAATGAACCAAACACCACAGTATTTGAAACAGCATATATGCTACCAACATATAACCTAAATTATATGCTAACTGCAAAATTGTTTACCAAACACTACCAACAATTTGTACTTGTAATATATATTATTATCAAGCCAACGATCAGTTTTGATACTTCGTATAAAAATACAAAAATGTTATAAAATTCAATTTTTAGTAATCCAATTCAACTCAAGTCTATATGACACTTCATGTAAATGGATCATGTTGGGTTTTTTCAAAAATCAATTAAACAAGTTTTTTATTTATTTTTTCATAAACGAAATTTTAAAACGTTTTATATCTCAAAATACATGTTAGATTTCAAAAAAAATTACATATTCAAATTTAGCGCGTAAAAATCTTTATAATAAGACTCATTGTCAATATTTTGTTATTGCGTTTTTTCAATTACATTATTTTTAAAAACAATGTAATTAATAAAAATAAGGTAATTCATATATATGATGTGTAAATTGTCTATTCGAGCTGGAATTTTATTACACTATGATAGTAGAATATATATTTGTTATTTTTTTACATTTTTATTGAAAAATGTTGGGTACCCGAAACAATTAAGATTTAGTAGTTAAGACACAGAGTTTAGCACTTGAGACATTTATAATTTTAATACAGAATCCGAGCCTTTTAGGTCACAACATGAAAATTCAATATACGAGCCCGTTAGGGTTTAAAGAATTCGTTTCTCTTGGGGTTTATAACCACTTATTGTTTAGGTTACAAAACAAAAATCCAATACACGAGCCCGTTATGGTTTACCGAATTCGTTCTCCTTATGATTTAACATTTATTGTTTAGGTTATAGTATGAAAATCGATATACGAGCTCATATTAATATCTATAAATAAACATTAGAACCTACATAATTTACATATTAGTAAAAAAAATAATGTAATTAAAAATGACTGAATAAAACCTATCGATGATGAATCTTGTTGGATATATATTTACTTATTTATTCTGGATATGTAATTTTTTTTAAAAATCTAATATGTATTTTAAGAGATAAAATGTTTTAAAATTTCGTCTAAAAAAACAAAAAAATGAGCTGTGAATTTTCAAATAATATATTCTATTTTTTAAAATTTTAATTTTTAATGTCATACGCTTACAAAGTATGTCATGTAGACTTGGGCTAATGTTGGGTTACAAAAATTTAGGCTATTTAGCATCACTCATAAAAATAATATAGTATTATTATTTATTGTATAAATATTGTATAATTCAATACTATTAATGTTTGAAAAAAATATGATATTAAATTTGTATAGTGTATTTTTTTATAGAATACAATATTTATTTAATTGTTACACAAAAAGATGATATAGTACATGTGATAATATGTAGGGTGGCAAAATTTGCCCACCCCGATTCTTTGGCAAGGCGGGAATGAGGCACAAAATTTCACCCCGTCGACGGGGATGGGGTTTTAAGTTTTCCCGCTCCGAAATATGCTATATACATATATGTTTATATGTGTAGATATTTATTTATAAACCCTGTAAATACTAAATCGATATATAAATGTATAAACCCTATATATATATTATGTATAAACTTTAAAGTATAAATACCAAATGTAATTCGTCAACCCTGAGCCATAAAGTCTAATGTCTAAACATTAAATCTAATTTATCTAAATCTTAAATCTAAACCCTAAACTCCTCGATCCTAAACCCTAGATTATAAACATTAATCCTAATTTACCTAAAGTAGATTATGAACTACTTAACCTTGAGCTCTTAAATCTAAACCCTAAAGTCCTCGATCCTAAACCCTAAATTATGAACACTAATCCTAATTCACATAAAGACTAACCCTAAAGTCTTAACTCTTTGACCTTAAGCTCCAAGCCTATAAAGTATAAACATTAAATCTAAAGAGAACAGATTTTCTACACTCTAACGGACCCGTGTATCGAATTTTTATATTATAACTTAAACAATTAATATTAAAACCTCATGAAGAATGGATTAACTAAAGCCTAATAGACTTATAATTAATTAGAATAAAATCAAATAAATGTTTAACATATTGATTAATACCACAAAAGAATTAATTATAATAAAATAACTAGATATGAGTTCTCAAAATATCAGCTACATATCATTTCCTTTTGTTATAAGCAATTTGTTTTTAAAACACGCGTAGACATAAGACGATCATTTTTTATTGTTTGAAACAACCAAAGAAACTATTTCTAAAATCGTTACTAAATAGTAAATAGACCCTAAATTATCCCTGTACAAAAGAAAAAGAAAAAGAAAAAAAAATAGAAATAAAATAAAGTTAAATATTTATTTAATATTTATATCACCTACGCCCAAATCCTCAATAAGCCTAATCGTCGAAGGCCCAAAGGCCAAAGTCCACATACCCCACAAACCGCGACGCGAGAAGCAACAGTAGGAGCAAGCCTTTCCTTCGATTTGGAGGACTGGTAATTTATCTTTGCGTATGATAGGGTTTTTGTATGCCATTGAAATACGATGAAGCTCTCGCAGTCACCGTAAGATTCAGTGTCTGCAATTGTTAGGGCTTTTCCATACAGTTAGGTATTCAATTCGTGATTAGAATTTTATTCAAAACCTGTTTTTTTTATAGCCATCGATGTCTAATCTACACTAGAATACTTTAATGCAGGTTTGATTTTTGTCCAGTTGTTTATGTGGTCGAGACATGTATTCCTCTCGAGCGAGTAATGGCTACGGACAATCGTATGGCGGCCAGTCTGGGTATTCTCAAAACGTGAGTTTATGTTCAACTTTCCAGGAATTTAATTGAATCCGCATGTGGGTTAGGGTATATGACCTCAGTCACGCATTATCTTTCCTGAAATCGCTTTCAAAAGATACAACTTTTGCTTGGTTTGGTTGGTTATGTAATCTGTGTTCAGAGTAACTGTGGTTAAGCTGTTATCTTTTCCTCTGTCTTCTGATTGTGCTGTTTTTTTTTTGTAACAACAAATTCCATCTATGGATCACCAGCTAGATTATAGTCGCATACTTGCACATACTTATTTTTTTAGTACTCTTTTTTACGGCGTCTTTTTGTTCCTGTATAGCACTGCCTATCTGTATGAAGATTCTGACTTGTGTACATATTGATTAAAGCTTTTCTTCTGGCCTCTTCATTATTATCTTCTCAGCTGGGTTCTGCATATTCTGGGAGTTCTGTACTAGGGCCAGATATGGGCTCTCAACATCCCCTGTCTTCTCGGCATTCATCAATACTAAGTAAT
The DNA here is from genome assembly GCA_963580455.1 of Euonymus europaeus. Lineage (NCBI taxonomy): Eukaryota > Viridiplantae > Streptophyta > Magnoliopsida > Celastrales > Celastraceae > Euonymus > Euonymus europaeus. Next base: position 19,230,358 of record OY756970.1, on the reverse strand, counting down.
TCTCAGGAAGCAGACATTGGTGGGTATCGACCTCATCCTTTATCCGCAGCACATTATGGGGGCCAATACGGATCTGTGTATGGGTCAGCTGCTTTGACAACTGCTCAACAGGTCTTTAGTTTCTTTGTATTTTGACTGATGTACTTTTGCCTTTCTGCTTGGCTTGAGTTTTTTAATGGCATTGTCTAAGGGCCTTTACTCCTGATGTCCTATATACGAGTTCTATGTTCAAGTTGAGCTGGTAATTACAATTTGATGTAAAATTAACTCATATTGTTTGCATATATGTGGTGGCGGAAAATCAATTCTCTCTTTCTCTTTTCTTTTTATTGGCAGCTTAAAGGTTCTGCGGTTCTGGCTTCGATGTTGCAAACATATGCTATTTTGTGATTGTTTTGTCTTATTGTCTAATGGATTTCCAATACAATTCAGTCACTTTAAAGTGAGAAGACCATGAGGTGCCTACCAATTTTGTGGGCTATTAAAGTGCATGACATGGCCACTAGCCTTGTTGCCTAAATATTTAAAAGATTACACTACTATTAAGTATATGCTGGGCAGAATTTATTTGTAATATGTAACAGTTACTATTCCATAAAAACTGCAAAGTTCTTTAATATTATTTTTATGCCACTTAATGTTACGGGGTTACTGACGTGTACCAATCTGGGTAAATAAAATTCCTAACAAGTATTGTTGTTTTAGCGTAAACCTCATTAACAGAATCGGACTAACTGATTCCCATGGGTCAGTGAATATTACAGGTTGCACTTAATCTTGATTATGTTATTGTTCTGTCAATGCCATTGGTAACTTAAGTACTGATATTTCCATATCCATAAGAAGGGTTAAGGTATCAAGATAGCAATGTCAAAAAAATTATGGTTGCTTAAATTTATTACTTCTCGTACCTAATGAATTAGGGTGCTCACAGACTCACAGTTAATTAGTTTTTTTTGAGCCATTTCGTCTCTTGTGGTGACCGGACTACTGCCTCCTCTTCCCTTCTTCTACTGCCTTACAAATACAACAGTTATCTGCTGCCTTATGAACTGTATATATGAACCCTATGTTTGTGTAGGTTCCAGAAATTAATGCCAAAGGGACTGGTTCATTAGCTTTGGAAGGTCGTGGAGTCTATTCCTCTACACTGCCTGAATCACTTAAGTTTGTATCTAGTGACTATGTCTCGTCATCAAGCCATGGATACAGTCACAAAGGTAATCAAATATTTGCAGAGAAGCTTTCAGATTATCCAATGGACAGACGACAGTACAGTGATCGGCAAGGTGCTTATATGGTTAGGGACTTGCAAGGAGAACCAACTGCAAGATATACTGATTCTGTTGGTTTATCTACTCAGCACCAGGTGTCTTTTTTTCCTATCCATTTGAAAAATTATCTCGGTTCCATTAGTTGCCACTTGCCAGTTATTATTATTTTTTATTAGAAAATCTTCTCTCTGATATACTGGTTTATATTTCAAATGTTCTTATTGGCTTATGCTTCAAACTGTACTGGCTTTTTATCTGTTTGTTTCATTTACTTCAGCAGCCAGATGTTTATGATCGAATTGATCAAGCATCAAGGCTTCGGCAAGAACATCTGCTAAAATCTCAGTCACTGCAATCTCCTTCTATTGATGGGAGTGCTAGGTATTTCTTTAATTTGGTAATTTTTTGCGTATGATGCGTTAAAGTAACTTGGTTTTTGTTCTGGTGTGACTGGTGCTTACCTGTGAGTGTAGCTATTTTCCCTGTTAATGAGTGGACTGGTCATCCTTTCCTTTTATTTGATGAGTAGGCATATGCCTTTTGGTGATAGTTTGTGCACAGCATATGCTTCATACCAGGCTGAGTAGAAACACATTTCTCGCAGACAAATTGATTATCTTGCAGCAAGGGGTGCTGCCAGTCGTCATTCCGCTCATGATACTGTATCTTATGGAGGAAGAATGGATGCCGATCCTCGTAGTTCGTCAATTCTCAGTGCCTCTTCATATGATGGACAGCATGTTCCTTCTATATTGGGGGCAGCGCCACGAAGAAATGCAGATGATCTCTTGTATCCGCAAAGTTCATCAAATCCAGGTTATGGAGTTAGCTTGCCTCCTGGTAGGGACTACGGCACTGGAAAAGGTCTTCATGGCACATCTCTAGAATCAGATTATCCTGGTGGTTCGTTGTTTCGCGGTGATATTCCAAGGATTGATGAGGAAAGGGATGACAGAGCTACTTATCTTCGTGAATTTGAACGAAGAGAGGAGGAGCGTCGTCGGGACCATTTGCGTGAGAGAGAGAAAGATAGAGAAAGGGAGAAGGAGCGTGAACGCGACCGTGATCGTGAACGTGCACGGGAGCGAGACCATGAAAGAGAACGAGAACGGGAACGGGAACGAGATAGAGAACGGGAAAGAAAACGTGATAGGGAACGCATCTTGGAGTTGCGAGAAAAGGAAAGGGAGCGAGAACGCAAACGTGGAGTTGAACCTCGACGTGAACGTACTCCACCAAGACCGTCTATGGTTCAACGCGGTTCTTCTTTGATAAAGGAGAGGAAATCATTACAACGGGATTCCTTAAGCCATGAAGTTCTGCATAGGTGGATCATGATGTTTCATTTTGCGTCCTAGTCTAATTGTATATAGCTGCTTATATCTTGAAGCCTTCATAACTAACTTGCTGTTCTGCCATGCTGAAGGCGCCACTCACCTGTTAACAAAAAAAGGAGAGAATATGTCTGCAAGGTAAAGGAAAAATGATAAGAAGCCATTCAATGATGCGTACACTTTTTTCCTGTAAATGATTTACTCTATATTCTTCGCGGATTTCCGGTTCTGGACTGGAGAAAATTTGATCTATATTCTTCGTACCATTGCTGCTTGCTCATCCTTTTTTTGCATTTTACAGTTTTACCTAGATTGCCAATGTTCTTTTATCTCGGTTGGGTCATCCTCTTTGTTGTAATTCCTCCATTTCTGAAGTATCCTCCTGCAATATATAATTTTGGTGGTCTTTAATCCCTGGTTTTTAGTGTTTAATGACCTTTTTCTTGTTTCTTCTTTTGTTGGCTTCACCTTATCCTTATTTCCTGTGATTTTTAGCACCTCTCTGATTTCTTGGCACCCTCTACCTATTCTTTTTGTTCCTAGTTGCATTTATGGATGATGTTCCTGTGTTGCTAGTCGCTCAGAGATTCTGAATTCATACATCTGAACCTTAAGCATGAACCTAGCATCTTCTATAGGGCTGATGGTCTGAAGAATGATGGATAATAACCATTTTTGCTTCTTGACATTTAGAGATTCATTGAACTTCGAAAAACTAGCTCTCAAGTTTCTATTTTCCTTTGAATTTCTCTTTGCATTATTCCTTTGTTATTGATCTGCAGTAGTCTGTTTGCCTTGCAACCTGATGAATAGTCTTTGAGGATTTCGTTCCCGCTTGTAATCAATGATGGCTACTTGCAGGTTCATTCGTTCAGTTTGGTAGCTGAGGAAAGGGATTATTTGTCCATTGATAAGCGGTATCCCAGACTTTTTGTAGCTTCAGAATTTACCAAAGTAAGAAATCCTAAGAATTTCCATATGAGCTGGTGCTCTTTTTTATTGTTGAATATCCATTTTCACTTGATGTTGTGTTTATTTTAGGCTGTCGTGCACTGGCCAAAGCAGAACCTTAAACTTTCAATCCATACTCCTGTCAGGTCTATTGCTCGTCCGAGGTTTACCTGTTGTTTCTTTTTAGTCTTGATATAATTTTCTTTTTGTTTACATCTTCAGTGTTGGGTATTTTGCTTGCTGCTTCGGTTGCATTTTTTTCTGCATAGTTATCACCTTTTGATATAGGTGAACATGTGGTCCAGCTGTAGAGTTGCAGGGGTGCAACCTAGAGGACACAAGTTCAATTTTCCTAGACAGCCTCTCCACATATTTTGTGGAGGTAAGGTCTGCACGTATGTCTTGTCTGCCCCCTACCTTGCCCACTGCGAGAAGTTTGTGCACGGGAGGTGTTTACATTTTTTTAGTTATCACCTTTTGATACTTCTGTAACTTCCAAGGTTTATTTTCGATAATGAAAATTTCTGTTAAATTTTTTTTACCAAAATTATATGCCATGCATTCCCCCCAACTTCGCAAAATAATCTTACAGCTCCATAACCTGTTGAGTGGAACAGTTTTGAACATGATTTTGTTGAAGCCGGTGGTATTGCTGAGTTGACTGATCCGTCCTGTGAGCCTTTAGCTGAGGATCTTGTAAAACTGGCTCATGGAAGCACAGTTTGGAATGCAAAGGTAGGCCATTTGCGACTTAGCTATGCTATCTTAGTACACTTATTCATTATGTATCTAGCTTCAATGGTTTAGCTATGAAGGGTTGAAGGGATCTATTTCTTCCTGCTAGCCCTATATTTCTGATGCTTTTGGTCCCATTTGGAAACTTCTATTTTCAGGGAAAAAGTGATATTCTCTTTTCATGTGTTTTTAAGGCTGTTTAAATATTGGTAATGTGTTCATGTTCTTCGTTTTTCTGCTATGCAAAGGAGGAACTTTAAAATGATTTAAGAATTTAATTCCTGGTGGTGATAAAATTAACTCTTGATGCATATTTTGTTATGCTTTTTTTTTTGAATGTTTTGAATTTATTTTATTTGTGGGATGTGTTTGATTCTGTATTAGATTGTATGACATAGGACCAAAGTAGCTATGCTTATTTTTTATTTTTTATTTTTATTTTTATGCTTTAAAGTTTAAAGGCACACAATGTGTAAAGGTCTAGGTTTTCCTTGAGGTTAATTATAAGGTAGAATTTATGATGAAACAAGTTGAGAAAATAGATGTAGGAAGTTTTCTAGGCATGTCCATTTGATTTGAGAATGGAAACTTAGGTATTTGGAGATTTTACACCTCTAGGGTTAAAATTAGGTTGTTAGATGGTTTTTGCCTTCAAAAGCAACAATTTTATGACTCGAATAAATTGGAAAAGCTTCAGGTAAAGAAACTTAAAATATGGCCATTCAAGCTTGATGAAGTAAGTTGCGAGAAAATTGTTTAAGATGGTATGAGCATGTGCAATATAGACATAGCGGTGTATGGTGAGGATAATCAAGAGCATTTGTATAGGATAGAGTAGAAAGAGTAAAGGAAGACCTAAAATAGATTAAGATCTGCGTACATCCTGTATGTCCTCGACCCAGGCATTGCAGGAGCCTCGTGTTATTTACCTTCTACGTTGGATCGTAGCTTCATTAGAGTTGGTGAATCTTAATGGGACTGGAATCTCTCTTTAAATGGAAGAATTATTCCAATATCGTGCCAAAAACAGATTCCTTCACACCTTCCTACTTTGAAAGAAGTGAAAGATTGGCGTGAGTTTCATAATCCAACTTAATGCATTCCCCTTTGAGGAACGAAAGAACTCCGGTCCCTTCCTTAACTGTAATTGGGAAAGATACTAAAAGAAATTCGCTTTTTAGCCCAAGAGTACCATCTCACCCGAAATCCTTTCCTCAAGATACGATGAACAAAGTCCCAGTTATCAAGATCACAAGGTTTCTCCATATCAAGCTTATGTAGCAAACCTTTATGTTTTGATATTTTTCTTTCATAATAGTTATTCATGTTTTATTCTTAGTTTTCAAATATCCTATATATAGATGTTTTGTGTGCCTTCATAATTTTTTCCACTGAGCTAGTGCCTCATTTTGTCATTGGTTCAGATGATTTTGATGAGTGGAATCAGCAAGAATGCTCTGGAAGATTTGTCATCTGAGAGAACCTCTAATGATCGCATACCTCATATTTGCAATATACTTAGATTTGCTGTTCTTAAAAGGGACCGCTCGTTCATGGCAATTGGTGGTCCATGGAGTTCTGTTGATGGTGGTGACCCATCAGTTGATGATTCTGCTTTAATTCGAACTGCTCTAAGGTTATTGCTATTCATTTTAGTAAAATTTCGCTTCCGACCTTGATGCTTTCCTGTACATGTTTGAAGTAATGTTTTGTTTTTTCAGATATGCAAAGGATGTCATTCAACTTGATCTGCAATCCTGCCATCATTGGAATCGTTTTCTTGAGGTATTAATCCATTTTTGGCTTCCACTTGTGCTCATCAGGTTTTGGGTTAATATGTGAACTTCATGAATCACATACGTCTGCTCTCAACTTCTCAGAGACATTTGTTTGATCACTTTTTATTTTTCGGGATATTTGATGCAATCTTCGAATTAGTGCGCTAAATTAACAATTCTTGTAGTCAGCTATTCTTGTACTTAGCTGTTATGTTGTTAGATGAGCCATGGGAATTTCTTATTTGGTTAGATTCATACTATGTGGATTGTACCAAGGAATGATTACTATTTGGTTGTTGCACATGCTTGACGTCGGAGAGCTAATTGTTAAAAATCATCTTAAATTGGCATTTGCAGATACACTATGACAGAGTTGGGAAGGATGGGTTCTTTAGTCACAAAGAGGTCACTGTCCTTTTCGTTCCTGATTTGTCCGAATGTCTCCCTTCCTTGGATACATGGCAAGATCAGTGGCTTGCTCATAAGAAAGCTGCTTGTAAAAGAGAAAGAGAACTCCATTTGCAGAAAGAGGTTGCTTTTTTCCCCCCTTGAAATTGATATGATATTCATTGTTTCTCCTCCCTGCAGTTTTTTTTGGCTAAATCATCTTATTCACTTTGAGTAATTGTAGACAGTATTAGAAAATGGACGCTGGTGATGGACCTGCACTGCTCTTCTGAAATATATGCAGCAAAATGGAGATTTTTTATGTGTGCGATTTATTTTTTTAGTTATAGTGATCAGTAGTGGTACCTAACACCTATTTGATTTGATTTTACGATTTTGTCCATACTCCATAAAAAAAAACTCAGATTACTGACAATGTGCTGTGACTTGTTCACTTGACAGCTTCCAGTCTCCCAATCTTTTGTTCTCATGTAATACTTCCTCATTCCATCTTCATTTTATGCACGTAATGCTCGAAAAGTAACACATCATGCTTAGACAATGTCACTGTCACTTAACCAGATATAAATCCAATCTGCCTGTATTTAAGTATTTCAATTCAGATTTAAGTTGATGGTATCCATCAGATTCTCATCTTAATGTTGTATGATGCATTTTTCTGGATTAGTTTATATCTGAACTTTCTAATCTAGGTACGTGTCTCATGGTATCTCTGATTCAATCGTATGTGGTTCCTCAAATTTCTAACAAGGATGATTATCGGTCTTCCTTACAAGCTTAACTGCTGTTAATTCTCCTACCACATGCACTTCTGCAGCTGTTACCACTCTATCCTTTATTTCCAAATTCTTTTTTGAAATGGGATGTTGAATGAATAGCACCCTTATTTGACAATTTAATGTATAATATTGTAATTGTTTAGCACTGGAAGAACAAATGTTGTGCTACCTGCAATAAGTAATTCAAATATATTAGTAAAACTTATTTATGCCTATTTACTATACTCACCTTTCGTTTTCCTGTCTCAGTTTTCCTATACGTTGGTCATGTCAATGCATAATGAACCAATACGTGTAGGAAAGTAGTATCTATTGGCTGTAGTTTATTGTGTCTCTCTTTTTTCTTCCTATCTTCAGTATAAAGTGGGGTATAATTTGATGTGTTATTTAGAGTAAAACTAACATAACTTGTGTTCTTTCAGAAAATTCAAGAGAAAAAGGAAAGGCTTAAAGGTGAGTGGAGTATTCAAATATTTTCTTCAACCATTTTCATTTGTTATGCATTGAAAGGGTAGCCACTTTGCACCTTTTCCTCAGGCAACGAAATTGATTCCTCAAAGAATTTTAAACGAGGGAACAAATCAGACAAAAACAATGAATTGACATCTTCTGCAGAGGCAGTGGATGTCAACAAGGCAAAAGAAGGCAATTTGATGGAAGGTATTGCATCTGAGGGACAAGATGATGAGAAGTATGGGACAAAGAATGGGGGTATGAACGAAGGAGGCAAAAGTGTTGAGAAGAAACTGGGAGAAACAGGGGCTCAGACAGCTGGCAGTTCGAAGCCTGGAAAAAAGAAGATTATAAGGAAGATTGTCAAGCACAAGGTTGCCAATAAAAAACTTGTCGCTCATAATACTGGTGGTAAAAAAGACTCCTTAGATGAGAAGGTTGTTGGTGAAAAAGATGCGCAATTGGAGACCTCAGGTGAACAGAATAAATGTTCAACTACACCTGCTGAGATTAGCACTTTCGTAAGAAGAAAAGTCGCAAAAAATGTTCCCGTGCTTTCTGCTGAAGAAACCAGTAAGGATGTGCAGCCTGAGTTAAAAGACAACAAGGATGCTGGCTGTTCTGATGACAAACAAAAGGATAAATCTGATCCTGCCAGCACTCCAACTGTGAAAGATGCTACTGTGAAGACAACCATAAAGAGGAAGATTATTAAGAGGGTACCCAAGAAAAAAGCAACTAGTGCAGAAGCAAGCGATGGGACCATTCATGATACTTATCCAGTTGACAAGCATGCTGCAGATGCAGGAGAACATGCAAATGAAGTCAAGAAGTCAGTTAAGAAAGTAATTTCTAAAAAGAAAACAGCAGCAGTCACTGACAAGAAAGATAATGTGGCTATTTCATTTAAAACCACTATTATAGCTGACAAGGAGGATAAGAAAACTGGAAAGGAAAGTGGTATAAAAAATGGCTCAGGGGCTGAAGTGGAGATGGAGGCGGAGAAGAAGAAAACTACTCAGAAGATTGATCAAGTTGGTGATAGAGAAAAGCCAAAAGACAAGAAAGAGAAGGATGCAAAAAATGAGTCTAGAAGCAAATCTAGTAAAGAAGTGAGAGAAAAGAGAAACCCTGAAGAACTTCCCTGTTATCCTGGGTTGCTATTACAAACAAAAGGGAGCAATGAATCTAAGGTAGATGATGCTATCCCAAAATGAACTGCATTATGTGCCACAAGTTCTATTAAGATTATTATGCATGAATAGTCGGTCAATAACTCAATATCATTCCTATACTTATCTAATGGTTATTTCTTTACAACAGCTGCGTTCATTATCACTGTCACTGGATTCCTTATTGGAATACACTGATAAGGACATTGAGGAATCAACATTTGAGGTTTGCTTTTTCTCATCCACTTATGTTCATGTTTGCTGTTCGATGTAGACATGTAGTGTGCTTGTTTGTTTTCAACTAGTTACACTTTCTTTGTGTTCTTTACACAAGTGCAAAATGCCAGATTAATAGTGTCATTGCTAATGGTTGCCATGGTTTAACATTCTACAGCTTTCATTGTTCGCGGAATCACTTTGTGAAATGCTTCAATATCAAATGGGATCTCGAATTTTACTGTTTCTGCAGGTTGGTTTATAATGTCCCTTAATTTATATGCGCGCCACTTTTTTCATTGATGCATTTATATTGAGTGCTTGATTTTACATGTAGAACTTGCGAAAAAGGTTTGTGATGAAAAGGAATCAACACAAGAGGCGGCGGGAAGAGAAGCCTGAGGACAAAAATGACAAGAAATCACCATCAAAGCGTCTGAAAACCAATGAGCTTCCTGTGAAAAGCAAACCAACTAATTCTGAAATGTCAAATGCAGCTCAACCAGGTGATGAAAAAGCTGCAGCTCAATCTGATGCAGTTCAACCAGGTGATGAAAAGGCTGCGGCTCAACCTGATGATGTAGCTCAACCAGGTGATGAAAAAGTTGCAGCTCAACCTGATGATGTCAAAATTATGGCTGATGAGGGCAAAACTGCTGCGGTTATTGAAGATACAAAACTGGAGTACGAATCTGATGTTGAGGACGACCCAGAGGAAGATCCAGAAGAATATGATGAGGCGGAGGATGCAAATTCTGGGTCTGACTCTAATGGGGTAAGAATACAAGCTTTTTTTCATAGAAGGTTTTGCCATATATGAACTAGTATTTGATGGAAATAGATGGAGTACCCCAAAGCTGACATTTTGGGGGACTAATTATGTTTTTTGTCATGTTTTGTTTGGCATAATTTTCAACCTTGCACTGCATTTACTATTGTTAAAGTTTAATTAGGTTAGTCGTACTGAGCTCTTCATCTGTTGCGTTTGTACATTTAGTCTTTGATTATACATTATTTTCTGATAAGGCTTTTTTTCTCTCTCTTTCTGTGCTTACCTATGTATATTTCCTTTCTAAACAGACTAACGTAGGAGAAGCGAAGACTGAGGAGGATGCGGAGCTTGAAAAGGTGAAGGGGAAAACAAATGATGATCCCCGAGAATCTGCTGAGGAAAATACTAATATGGAAGTTGACGAGGCAAAACCCAAGTTTGATGTGGATAAAATAGAGGCCAAGGTGGAATCGGAAAAGAAAGAGCCTCCATCAAGGAAGATAGCTGTGGTTGATAAAGAAATATTGCAGGTATGTTCTTGGCAATCTCCCTTTTTTTTTGTTATTAACAATAACGAGGAAACATTCTTTTGTCATCAATAACTTTTTTTTCCCTCCCTCAAACAGGCTTTTAGGTTCTTTGACCGGAATCAAGTAGGCTACCTAAGAGTAAGTTGAACTTTTTTAATTCCCTAGTTGAATATTATCACTTGATAGACTGACTAGTGAGGAGCATTTCTTTTGTTTTCAGGTCGAAGACTTGAGGTTGATTATCCACAACTTGGGGAAATTTCTCTCGCACAGGGATGTCAAGGTGAGACTAGCCTTTTTTCTTCGTTCTTTGCTCTGAATTCTAGCTTTTATGGTTTTACAAGATTTTATTCCTGCTTCAGGAACTTGTGCAAAGTGCATTGTTGGAGAGCAATACTGGAAGGGATGACCACATTCTTTACAATAAACTCTTGAGGATGTAATGTTTGAGAATCCAGTGTTTCTGGATTTTAGTTTGTTAGAAGGCTCAATAAATGTTTTTTTTGTTTTGTTTTGTTTTGTTTTTGTACAACCTTGAAGACCTGAAAAAATTCATGTTCGTTCATCCATGGAAATTGAGAATTTTTTGCAATCCCAAAACAGGGTATTCTCTCTCTAGATGATGGTTTTAGTTTGTGTGTACTTGAGTAATATGTATTCTCTCTAGATGAGGGTGATTTTTTTTTTAATTGGATGGTGATATGCAAGAGAAATCATGAGTAGAGATGGAAATGATTTCACCTAGGATCTAACCACTTTATTTTCTCGATTAAAGCTCGGTTAATACGTAATCCTACACAATATACTCAGTGGCGGATGCACACCAAAAGATTGGGGCTTTATTAGTCTTTATATAAAAAAAATGAAAGTATAATAATGTATATATTACTGAAAATACTCGTATATTTTTTATTATTCTCGGTCAACTTTTTGTTAATCATTATGTTCTTTTCGAATAAGGATAGACGTGATCGACCGTCTATCATCTGTATACAATACTTCAAAAATTATTCACACTATTTAACAGTTGAATTACGTGTCAGAATTATTGTATTTGGACTCGTTTTATTTAACTTTCTTTGTTTGAACCAAGATTCCAGCCACTCTGGCAAGAATGTTGATTCAAGCAAAAAGGGCTTTTTGATGGGGAAGAGAGTTACAATGGACAGGGTTATTAAATTTGGTTGCAATATAATTTCATAAATTATTAATGTGAACCGATTTGATCAAGATCTACGTCTGACCTCGGTTGAACAACAATTGAACCATTAATTAATAAATAGCCAATCCAATTTTTACAACCTCGTTCGTTTTAAACAGCCCAGATAAATAAAAAGAATAAGCAGTAAGATTGTAAGGAAGAAATAAAATAACAGAAAGTGTGATTATCACTAAGCCTTCCAATGCTGACCATAAGAGGGAAATAAGTAGGGAAGTTGCTGATACGCAACAGATACCTGCGAAGGTCTCTATTGATATCGATTCAAGCAATTACAAGAAAAATAACCACACCTTTTTGTTTTTTGATAACCTAACAACAACAAAAGACACTAATAAACCTTACAACAAAAACACTAACACAAATAAGGCCAGGCCAGGCCCAAGCCCTACACTGGCTGAACCAATGGGCTCCCTAACATTCCAAGTCCCTCGGAAGCAAAATCTTGTCCCCAAGATTTTGTATATGGCCACTGTTCCCAAACCTTTGCAGCATCTTCCCAAGTAGCATCCACTTCCAGCAATCCTTGCCACTGTACCAGCAACTCTGTTCTCTCACGCCCCCGCTTCCTCACCTTCCTCGAATTCAGCACCCGTTCAGGCTCCAACTTTAACTCCCCTTCTTCCCTGAATCGGGGTAGAGTCTGCACAGTTCTTGCCTTGTGACCTACCAATTTTTTTAAACAGGAAACATGAAATACTGGATGGACTTTAGAACCCTCAGGCAGCTTGAGTCTATAAGCCACTGCCCCCACTTTGCTAAGTACCTCATAAGGCCCATAATACCTAGGAGCCAACTTCATGTTGATGCGTCTTGCCACCGTTTGTTGACGATAGGGTTGCAAGCGGAGAAACACAAAGTCCCCCACGTCGAACTGTCGCTCAGATCGATGCTTATCCGCCATTTGCTTCATCCGGTTCTGAGCATCTACCAAATTAGCCTTCAGCTGCTTAAGGAGTAACTCACGCTCCTGCAATTCATGTTCCACAGCAGCCACCTTGGTAGTAGAATGTTCAAAGGATAACAGAGTAGGAGGAGGCCTCCCATACATAGCCTCATAAGGGGTCATCTTGATGCCGCTATGGAAGGATGTATTGAACCAATACTCTGCCCAAGATAACCAGCGAGTCCACCGCTTAGGATAATGACTAGAAAAACATCGAAGATAGGTTTCCAAACAAAGATTCACCACCTCTGTTTGACCATCCGTTTGGGGATGATAGCTTGAACTCATTTTTAATTGAGTCCCTTGTAAACGAAAGAGTTCCTCCCAGAACTTACTCACAAACACCTTGTCACGATCACTTACAATCGAATTGGGTACCCCATGAAGTTTAATCACATTATCCAAAAATACCTGAGCCACGGTGCTAGCAGTGAAATGATGGCGTAAGGCAGCAAGGTGAACCCCTTTCGAAAGTCTATCCACCACCACCATGATGGCGGTATAACCATTGGAATTGGGTAGAGCTTCAACAAAATCCATACTGAGCTCTGTCCAGATTTGGTCCGGCACGGGAAGGGGCTGAAGTAATCCTGGGGACCGAATAGTCTCATACTTCTGTCGTTGACAAACATCACATTCTGCTATGTATTGCTTGACAAAAGTGATAACACCCGGCCAATAAAAACTGCGAAGTACCCGCTGAATTGTTTTATTGTACCCATCGTGACCCGCTAATGGACTATCATGTAACTCATATAATATTTTGTTTCTCCAAGAAGAAGTAGGACTCAACACTATTCTCCCATTGTACATCAGCATGCCCCCTGGACCGAATAATTCTTCTCTAAAAAATTGGACTGCTGAAGCTTGGCCTTCCTTTCAATAACCCACATATCCACTAACAAATCCTTCTTGAGATCGGTGAACCAATCCGGAACCATACCAGAGACGGTATTCACCTCCCCTGCACCTGTCGCCTCCTCACCTCGACGAGATAATGCATCAGCAGCTACATTTTCAGCCCCCCTTCGGTACACAATGGAAAAATCATAGCCCACTAACTTGGTAATCCACTTTTGTTGAAGTGGAGTATGAGCTCGGGAGCCTAACAAATGTTTTATACTCTCATGATCCGTACGAACAATAAAACGATGCCTGATCAAATAAGAACGCCATTTATTGACTGCAAAGACCATTGCCATCAACTCTTTTTCATAGGTGGACAACCCTAAATGTTTTGGAGCCAATTGTTTACTCGCAAAAGCAATAGGCTGCTCCCCTTGAGACAGAACAGCCCCTAACCCAATCCCACTTGCATCAGTGTCCAATACAAAAGGCCTAGAAAAATCGGACAAAGTCAACACCGGGGTGGTACTCACTGCCAATTTCAACAGTTTGAAAGCCACCTCAGCCTCATCAAACCACCTAAAACTACCATGCCGCAAAAGAGCAGTTAGAGGAGCACTGATCTTACCATAATCTCTCACAAATTTTCGATAATAACCGGTGAGACCAAGGAAACCTCGTAGGGCTGTGATAGAAGTTGGTGAAGGCCAATCTAACATGCATTGAATTTTGGCGGGATCCGCTGCCACCCCTTCCGCAGAAACAACATGACCCAAATACTCCACCTTAGAGACCCCAAAACTGCATTTGGATGCCTTCACAAACAAATGATGTTCCTGCAAACTAAAGAATACCAACTCTAAGTGTTGCAAATGTTGCTCCCAAGAAGAACTATAAATTAAAATATCATCCAGAAAAACCACCACAAACTCCCGAAGATACGGTGCAAAAACTGTATTCATGAGGTGTTGGAAGGTGCCCGGCGCATTTGTTAAACCGAAAGGCATGACAAGAAATTCAAAGTGACCATCATGGGTACGAAAAGCAGTTTTGCAAATATCCGCATCAGCCACTCTAATTTGATGATAGCCTGCTCGAAGATCCAACTTGGAGAACACTTGAGCACCATGAAGTTCATCTAATAATTCATCAATAACAGGGATTGGATATTTGTCCTTGACCGTAACTCGATTAAGCGCACGGTAGTCCACACAAAACCTCCATGACCCATCCTTCTTACGAACTAACAGAGCCGGAGAAGAAAAGGCACTGGTGGAAGGACGAATAATCCCTGCTTGAAGCATTTCCCGAACCAATCTTTCTATCTCGATCTTTTGAAAGTGGGCATAGCGATATGGCCGAACGTTAACTGGAGCGCTGTCCGGCAACATAGGAATGTGATGATTGATGGACCTGACTGGTGGTAACTCAGTAGGTTCTTCAAAAATCATTTGGAATTTATGGAGCAATACTTCGAGAGAAGACTCCAAGGTGTTATCAACAATGCCATGAAACAATGATGCACTCTGAGTTTGGCCCGTATTGGCAGTTGTTGTAGCAGAAACTGGAAATAAGACAAAGCCCAATGAATCTGTTCCTCTCAGCAACTTGCCTGCCTGAGGAGCTCCTATCGATTTAATCGGTTTCGAGTTCAGGCCGGTAATAGGCACACGCCTACCTGCATTATCAAATTGCATCGACAAATTCTCAAAATCCCACAACACGGTGCCTAAAGATTTCAACCACGCCATTCCCAAAATAGTATCGCAACCACCCAACTGTAGGATATGAAAATCTGCCTCTCCCGTATATTGTTGAATACAAATTGACAGAGCAGACACCTTGCCGAAGCTATGCATATTTCCTCCATCAGCAATTTTCACTTCCAAGTTTGGCCCTGTCTCAGACTTACAGCCAGATTTAGCTACCACCCGAGGATGCAAGAAGTTGTGTGTGCTACCCGAATCAATTAAGGCAGTGAGTGGTTGATTCTTGATGTAGAGAGTAACCCGCATTGTTTGAGGAGTGATTGAACCCTCCAAAGCTTCAACTGAAATTTGTAGCAGTGCCGGATCTGATCCCTGAGTTGCTACCTCCGTGACAAGCGAGTGAGAATTTTCTGGAATCTCATCCTCCCCATCGATTTCTTCGATCAAATATAGTGTCTTTTGCTTACACCTATGCCCCGCCACCCATTTCTCATCACAATTATAGCACAACTGTTTCTTTTTTCTCTCCGCCATTTCTGCCGGTGATAAGACTTTAACTGGAGGCAACCCGGATGGGTTCTTTGTCTCCGGTGTCTTGGAAACCACCTTCGCAACAGTTCGAACAGGACCAGACTTGCCACTCTTCGAAGCCACCTTATTCTCCATCAACCGTGCCAAACCGATTGCTGAAATTAAAGTCGAAGGCCTCAACACCTTGACATCATGTCGAATTTCGTCCACAAGACCACCAACAAAGCAACTGATGAGAAACGATTCCGGCAACCCCTCCACTCTGTTGGAATACTTCTCAAAATCCCGCTGATAATCCTTCACAGACCCAGTCTGACACAACCTGGACAAAATTTCCGCATAATCTTCATACTGGCTCGGCCCAAAACGTGTCGATATATCCTGCACAAAATGATCCCAGTTCTTCCAAACCGTCTTCTTACTCATCCACTTAAACCATTGTAATGCCTCTCCTCTCAGATAAAAAGATGAGAAACGAATCTGTAACTCCACCGGTGTGAGGTTAAATACAAAGTACTGTTCAGCACAGTAAATCCATTCTGCAGGATCCCCCGAATCGAACTTCGAAAAGTCCATCCGAGTTCCTTTAGGAAGTAAGCCACTCTCGCCTTGTCGATATGCGTCCGAACCAGAGTACGATGGACGGTCCCTGATCTGTGGTTGTTTCTTGACCTCCTCTTGAGGCTCATCTGAACTTTTCCCCATCTTAGAATCCAAATTCGTCATGAGACCTACCAACTGCTGGATCTGTTGTTCGGTCCTTTGAAAGCGAAGATCCATTTGCTGTTCCAACTTATGAAACTTTTGATCAGTTGCCTCCATAATCTTAGCGAAATCCTGCTCCATTTTCCTCGTTTGGCTACGAGTTAAGACCATAAGCAATCAAAACCTGGCTCTGGATACCAATTGATACGCAACAGATACCTGCGAAGGTCTCTATTGATATCGATTCAAGCAACTACAAGAAAAAAAACCACACCTTTTTGTTCTTTGATAACCTAACAACAACAAAAGACACACTAATAAACCTTACAACAAAAACACTAACACAAATAAGGCCAGGCCCGAGCCCTACACCGGCTGAACCAATGGGCTCCCTAACAGTTGCTTAGTCTACAAAAATTTAGGGGAAGATCGTAAGAACTATTTTAAGGGGTCATTTGGTTTGTGAAATTGAGAGAGAATAGACATGAAATGTGGAATGAAGCATTTCATTCACTCATTTGGTTGGATTAAATTTTGAGGATGCTCCATTCCATTCCTTCATCCCTCTCATCTACTTTTTCATTCCCATATTTTTATGTGGGAATAGCCCATTCCACATGGAATGAGATACAAAATGACAATTTTGACCCCAATTAAATATTAATTAATATATTATTATTAATTAATATTAATTGATACATTAATTAATATATTGTTATTAATGCATATTAATTAATATATTATTATTTTATTTTAATTTGTTAATTATATATAATTAGAAATGCACAAATAAAATATGTTAATTATACATAATTATAAAGGAATGACATAATTGACAAAACACAATTTCATTCTCATTCTTATTCCCAATTTTTATACGTACCAAACGTAAGAATCGAAATCTCATTCTCACTCCCATTCTCATTCTCATTCCCACTCTCATTCTCACTCTCATTCTCATTCTCATTCTCATTCCCACTCTCATTCTCATTCTCATTCTCATTCTCATTCCCACTCAAATCATTCTAAAAACCAAACGACCCCTAAATCCGTCATAATTAAGACTCCTGCCATGTCACATGAGAAGATAATTTACCGTTCAATCAAAAATCGCATCTGACTTAATAATCAATCCAAAGAAGATCATGGGTCCATTGCTGCATTCATATCAAAATTTGTCATACAATGTAATTTCTTATCTTAATCCTATCACGGAAAACTCTTATATATGAACCTGCTACATCTCCTCTAGAATGGACAACAATATAATAATTTAGATCAGAAAGACTATGCCATCTTCATTTATATAAAAGAATATGCCAATGAATCAAATCATAAGTGCTCCAATTGTATGTACCTATGATTCTCTTCTGTGCTACAGGCTGCAACATAAGAATTCTATATAGCAATCTCTTCCTGCAAACATTTCCGAACATGTGAAAATTTCGAAAAAGCATCATTGAAACGATGGCTCTTATGATAAAAGAAAAGGCAAATAAAAACAAATACCATCATAAAGTGACAAAAACGCAACGTGCGCTTTTTGAGCTATTGTGATTCTCAATTCACTTCCGGTGCTGAAAGAGGAAAATAATTAGTTTAAGGATGGAAAGGCAATAATAATGTTTGAACTTCTGAAAGAAAACCTCACCAGTGCTTGTTGGCTTTAGACTACATGATGTAAACGATAACTTGTTACTTCTTTAAAAAGTACATTCCATCTCTCAGTTCTAACTTTTCTTCAGAAACTAAGCCAGATAAGAAGCTTTGCAAATGTTGGAGTGATTTATCGTATGGAGGATCAGCTACACAAAACATCTGGAGCAATGTGCTGACTTTAGCAATTCGGTTAATGTTATTTGTGTATATGTCAATGCTCATGTTAGAATTATTCTTACCTTTAGAGTATTATGAATTCGATCTACTGCCATGCTGCCAAAGTTTGTGAGCATCCCCATAATGAATTTCTATAATAGACCAAACAAAAAGTTAGGAAGGCAAAAAACAAAGCATAATGACCAATGAAAAATTCGTAACATGCATCAGTAAACTCAGGTGTTCAATTAAATTGACGAAGTTTCTCACTTGGCCAAATTGTGGAAAAAAAACCCCAGAAACATAAGTGTAACTTGCATTAAGAGTTTCACTGCTACAGATGAAGTGATCTGAGAATAACTGAAACAAATTAACATTTACCGAAACAGAGACTTGGCAGGCTAGATAAAGTGCCAACTGTAAAAATAAATTATTCCTGAAGGTTAGTGTTTATGAATGTGAGAAGTCATCTAACTTTGCTTCATTAAGGTCAGCATGTCCCTACTGTTACCAAGGAGTAAAATCATTAAATGTTTTGTCGAATTGTAGAGCTTGGGTTTTCCAATGAAAATTAAGGATTTGTCATATACATAATGCTTCTATTTCAAAGACTCCAATAACCTTTTAGCATGAATAGTTAAAATATATAAAGAAAACTAATGTCAAATCACATACCTCATACACAGTCATCTCCTTGCGTATTTGATCCTCAACTGAATCCACAGATCTCTCCCCCTCCTCATCTCCGACTAACAGTTCCTCATTCCCAACATTGCTGATGTTCTTGTCACTGTCCGCCATGTCCAACAAAGTAAAAACATGGTCATTAAGGTCTTGCCCTGGTGATTCTAAAAGAATTCCCTGCATACAGAAATAAAGGCAGGAGTTAGATTCATCGACCAGATTTCTTAGAAACTTACAATACTTGAAACATATTGCTAAAGGCAAATTTTAAGTTCATACACCTACTGTATCAGAATAGAACGAAAAAATTCATGATCCAGACAATTGTACCACTAGATACGATCCAAATCCTTGCTAAACGTACATTACACATACTGCAGGAATGAGTTTCTAAAACTCAAACATAATCCCATTAGATGGCCAAAGATTTGGCTTCAACCCTTAACAACTGGCCAATTTGTCACAGGTTTACCATCAGATTACTTCCTTCCATTCTTGGGGATGATATCTTGAAATATGACTTAGAGACCTCCGTTCCCAATGACCAAACATTAATATAGTTTGGTACCTGTAGACGTTATACGAATTTATAATGTTTTATAATATCAGAATATTGACATGCTCTACAATTTACAACTTTAACAATGTCATGCACTTATAATTTATTTTAATTCACAATCATCAATGAAACTTCATTAAATATAGATTTGAAACCCTTAGGCCTTAGCCAACTTCTGAAACAATAAAGGAACAAAAGTTTCGCCTTTTAGTAAAGTGGAAAGCTGTAAGAATTGTAACCACAAAATAAAATTGGTATTAAGAACTGAGTCCACATTAAGTTTGGAAGCATTTGTTTGATTATAAACAAGTTCCATCAAACTAATACAATCTCTACAAAGGGTAAATTAATTTTCCGAGGATCACATATTTAACTATGATAAATAAAATTAAGATATTCGTCAAACATGCCTTGCTTATCCAAAAATTTGTTCTCCTGTTGAGAATATCCACTGGCACTCCAATAGCAGCAGCAAGGTTCTTAGAGTTCCAACTGAAATTTAAATAACATTAAATTAGCTCCCTAATTAGTAATACTTCACGAGCCATGAAATTCCCAAGGTTACCTTGGTTGATCTTGGAATTTCATAATGATTGCTGCATGTATAGGTGCCACAGTAAACTGCATTGCTCCATCTTCAAATTGCAACTCCAACTAAAGCAGCATGCCCATTGCCGAAAGTGTCAAAAGTAAATTAACTTAACACCCCCCCATCCCGGGAAAGGAAAAAAACAATGCTTATGGAATATAATAGCAGTAAATGCTAATATTGAATGAGCAACCTAGCAGGGTGAATTTTGACGAAACTAACCTTAACAGTTCCAAGATTTTTCTTCCAAAGTAGCTTCCGAGGGGTTTTTATTTCATGAAATCTTTGTGCATAATCTGAGAGCAGCTTGTCAATGGGTTCTGGTACATTAAGAGACTCGTCCTGAAATTTCTGTCAGTCAATTAAACTTATTGCAAAGAAATAATGAAATTGTAGGAGGTCGGTGTATTCCACTGCACCCCAACTATCAAACAGTGATTGTTACTAAAGAAATGCACACCTATATCACTTCCATTCTTAATCCAACGTTTCATTGATCTTTCTCACCATAATTTTAAAATGACTGCATATGCATTATCATTGAGGAAGGGGAAAGAAAAGAAGGGGGTGGAGAACAAATTTTCCACTACCTGGATTGCGGGCCAGAAATTTGAAGATATGATTGTAGCATCAAGATTATCAAGAGACACATCAATCTCCCCCGCCTCAATTCCTAAACATTCATACAGTGAAAGTTACCATAAAATTCTCTCATAATTTAAAATAGGAAAAATTACAGAAGAAGGTAGATTAGCAATTGAAGGAAAGAATGACATAGAGGTAGTTAGCAAGACAAGTTTTAATAATTCGAATGATACCTGTTTCTGGAGTATGATTTCTGTTCAATTTGATATTAGTATTTGTCCTCTTGGAATCAATTAGATCATTAAGCATAATTTCACACCTTTGCATGCTACTCTCACCAAAATGTATCTGGAAAATGACAGCAAATTGGTGAAAATGAAGCAGACAAGCTTGCAATCAAATGCTTTAACATTGCACAAGAAGGTAGTGAAAACTGCAATGAAGTATTGAAAGAACATAATCTCAACCAATAGACCCACCAAAGAGAAAATATATATAAAAAAGCCATAAATGCAATACAGCACCTGCCTTGAGAAGTTCTAAAGTACGTATTTCAGAGTCAATGTCATAATCAGATTTGTTCAAAAGTTTTTCAGCCAACATTACACGATATTCATTAACAAGTTGGTCTTTTGAGCCAATTATGCCAACAATCATCCCAAGTATATCGACCTTCCTTCGATTTCTGGTGCCCTTCAAAGGATCAGCCTCTACAGGGTCTGGCTCCCACCTGCAAGTGCAGAACTCAAATGAAGAAATCAGTCATCAGTTGGACATGATAAGATGGATTAGCTCAAAGTTCAATAAAATCAGCTGCAGCGCTTGGATTCAATCTTATCATATATAATTAATTTAATAGTCTTCACATACCTCATGGCATTGATCCAAGCTTGCTTGTCGTCTATGTTGAAATCATCACCAGTGCCAACATTTTCCTGATTTTCTTCATCCCTATTCAATTCCTCAAGAAGGCTATCCCCAGAATTTCCAGATGCATTTGGATTCCCACCAGTTCCATCAGTAAGCATGGTGACAATGCATTTTATGGTATCTTTTCTTCCCTTTAAATAGTCCCTTATTGGTTCACCAACTGCTTCAAGAAAAACTCCAGCTGGGTCTATAGTCCGAAGTGCTTTAATGGTTGAAACATACTGATGCAATATATCATTAGTTGAGGCACCAGCAGTAAGCAACCGATATTTTAGTGCAGAAATAAATGAATCAACCAGCTTTGAATGCTGTCCGGTATATTCAAGACACTGTTTCAAGTCCTCAATTGCCGGAGAACTACAAAACAGGTGAATTGATTGCAATAAATCAGAGAAAATTCAGAAACATATTATAACAATAGCAGCACAAAATCTGAAAATGTCATGGGTTGAATCTTTCACATGAAATGAATAAAGCTACAGGAATATAACAAGGTAGTATAACACTTTCGTATCTTTTGTTTTTCCTTGTCAACTACTGTAGCGGAAACAATTAAAAAATATGTTAAATAGCAAATAGTTAAAAAAAATCCCAGAAAGTAAGGTGTTTCAGTTTCCATTAAATCCTCTAGACCTAAGGGAAATGCATTCTGACACTACAGTGTTGCCACTGATCAATTGATTTTTCAAATACTGATGTCATAGTTCAGATCAATTATCCTGTCATGTGAACTGCTTTACAGGATCTATGTTTACAATTTAACTTTATTTGTTTTAGAGATTTATCCTCAAAGATTCACCGTACATTTATCCTCAAAGATTCACCATACATTTATCCTCAAAGATTCACCATACACATTAATGCAGTATCCATCTCAAATAGTTAACCTGTTCTACTGGAGAGCTTTTTAGTTAACATATCAGCAGCCATGTCAATGTAATCTCTTGTTTCAGCAAACTATAAAAACATGTAGAATATTTCTTATTGTCTCTATGTGGCAATCTAAAATCATTAGAATCTAACACATTTTCAATATCTACTCTTTTGAATGCCTGTCCTTTAATTTTGGACAAACTCGTGAAGCATATTAGGAAAGTTTGCGACGTCCATACAATTATTCATTTACTTCCCAAATACGAATCTAATGCAAAAATGAAGTTAAAATGCAAAGTGAGTCACCTTTCAGGATAATCCACGATAATCTCAAAGAGTTTGCTGATCCTTAAATCTTGAAGTGTCTCGTAAGCAAAGTACTCCAGCCGCAACCGCCATCTAACAAGTCCTTCAGACGGAACATTACTTCCAGGATAGAATGAAGGTGCAACTGAAGCCAAAGGTGACTTTGGGACAGAGGAAGGACAGTCAGCACTAACAGACTCCCCAAGATAAGCAAGAAGTGCATGCAAGAACTGAAGGGGCACAGCCTGTGGAGCACACCACCAATGAATTATCCGTTACAAAACCCAGCACTTAGGAAACCAAGAAAGATCTTGGTCCAAAAAAGATCATCATCAACATTCTTAACATTCTCAGATAGTCAAATTGCTCTTAATTATTCTCCTGAACGTAATGACCTGTGAGAATTTCAATGGTTCCCTTAATTAGACCAAATGGTCCACATGAAATAAAAGGAAAAGACAAAAGAACCTATAATGTGGTACCATCCATCTACAGCCAAAGAGACAAAAGATCGCTAGACAAAGAAATCATACGCTCTATTTCATTTTATGATAACAGTTTAGCTAATATGTAAACTGTATCTAGACACAACACTCAGATATTTATATATGATAAAAATTCAGCTAATATGTGAATGGTGACAACGAATGCAACACGGTCAGCGGCATACGTAAATGAATGATCAGCAAGTACAAACAAAATAATCACAGAAACACAGAAGACAGACCTCTATCCATTCTTTAATGGACTGCAAAACAGAATTCCTGAAATCATCACCCGCCAAATCATGTACTTTAGCCTGCAAAAAAAAAATTAAAAAATGACTTGTACAATAGAAGCCATAATGAACTTGTATAATATTTTAAAGTACGTAGAAATTCTAGATGAATATTATAAAAGGTGATGAAATTAGAAAAAGCCTGTCAATATACAACAGTAAAGATTAAGAAAAATGAAAAGGCATGCTCACCTTCAGAAGCAAAAAGATAGCAGAAGCATAGGCATCTTCAGCCATAGATGTAAACCCAAGACTTCTAAGATTGAGAACAACCTTTCCAATGTTCTTTACCAATGCATTGTTTTCAGAATATTTACCCAGGCCACTTTCATCTACATCCATCTTTCCAGTTCTACAGGGCACTTTGCTTCTCCCATCTATGTCCATGTCATCTTTATCTTGAGAATCACTTTCATAATTGAACTCTCCATCGACACTTGTACTTAACTCTTCCAGCCTTCCCTTAAAATACCAGTGCAGTATCTCTAAGAACATCGTAAGACATACAGAAAGGTAGAATTTAATCTTGCTATTAAGTTATCATCAGGAAACAACAAATTCCATATAAAGAATGATTCACTGATAAACAGTCAGATAAATAAAGCAGATATTATCTCCCTTCCACCATCTACATCTTATGTAGAGATTGTAAATATAGAAAGCTTGAAAGTGGCAACAGCATATCAATGAGAAACAGAGGAATGCAATTAATCACATCGCACAGATCCCAGAGGTTTGTATCATGATGAGTTTCACTACTACCCAAATACCCAATGCCTTTACTGGATAAGCAGCAGTTTTGTTATATCACAACCTGAGCAGTCTTTACTCTTTTTATCACCCTTTTGAAGTACAATATCACAAAAGATAACATAAGAAGTTCCAGCAAGCAATATAGGCTAACAAATTATACTCGTATAATAGTTTTATAGCATTCCTCTAGAACATACTTCTGTAATAAATTGTTTAGAGATAAAACTTCTGTAATAAATTGTTTAGAGATAAAATGGAAAGATGCAGACTTAGCAGTCAATACAAATTTAGCAGGCACAGATCACCCCAAACGACATACTTCTATCCAGTTTCCAACGGGAAAAAAATAGAGAGGGACCATCTAGACCCAATACATAACCCTCACTGAAATATCCACGTCATCTCAACTTCATACATCTATCGTATATACCTATACGATTCTGAAAGATAAGTTATGTACGCAACAGCACTAATGGATTAAAAAAAACAGCACTAATTAGTAAAGAAGAGCATACCAGGGAAGTGACGAGGAAGCCTAGCCATAAGAACTGAAGACACCATCAATTGGTATTTCGAAAAAATATAAGCTTTTTCAGCATTTGAATGGTGCTCTCCCTCAGACAAAGATTCCTTGTACAACTGTAAAGCATGAACCAGCACCAACAAACACTTTTCCTGGTACTGTTTTTCCAAAGATATTTCTTCCAAAGCTTTACATAATACTTGCTGAAGGCTATCCTCGTAAACCTGCATTCACATTTAAGAGAGTAGAGCAACAATGCACACCGGAAAAATAACTGAAACTAGTGGAACTAAAAAATAAATAATCACATACGGGAGGCTCATTCTTGTTAGGGATTGCCACATTACTGTACGCATGAAAGTACTGCCAGAATTTCGAAGCGCAATTTCTCTCAAATGTCTCCTGTAACAAACAACTCTGCTAAATGATCTATCACTTAAAATTTGTCACTGAAATAAAAGCGTCATCTGTCGCAGCACTAATGGTATTTGTACTTAACCAAAAGTTCGTGTGCATACCTCCAGAGACCCTAGAAAGTGGTCACGAACAAGAGAGTGGAGGTTGTGCTTGCAGAGGCCGTGTACGTTAGATGCAAACTCCGAATCAACAACGGATAAATTGCCACTGAGAAGAGCCTCTGTGTTGGCACAGAAAGCACTGTAGCTCCCGAGGATTTCCTGAATGGAATCGCCAGTGAGAGTGTCGAAAATCCCTAAATTACAGAACGGAGAAGTTGATTCTCCCATTTTCTTTAAAGAAACCCTATCTCACTCTTTCGTAAGGACGGAGTGGTCGCAAAAGCTACTCCTCTCGCTCACGATCGGAAGACGGAAGCCTGGTAAAGCCCAGCGAGCTCTAACGGAAATCACTTTGTGATCACTCTAACACTGACAAAACACGAAGAAGAAGAAAAGGCGAAATGCATGAATTTAACGAATTCTAGATTTCGAAGTGCAGGAGAAGGAGGAACCAGTAGTGAGTCTCTGGCCACAGTAATTCCATTATGAGCATACTACACCCTCACCAAGCGTTGCCACTGTTTGCTCCATCTCCACTCTGTATTTCCCTGCTTCCTCCCCAAGTACTCGTTTACGACGTTTAGTTTACCAAAATGTCCAAAACCTCTCTGTTTAGGGATATTTCAGGCCCATAAATGTTAAAGGTTGTCGGCTCTAACTTGGGCCTAACAAGGCCTGGGTGCTGCAGATCCGGATAAATTGAGCCGAAGAAATAAATGAAAAATACGTTAATTTATACTCTGTCAAACACTCTCAATTTTTACGTTTTATGATAACTTATACTATATGAAACATATTTTGATTCAAACGGATCCTTATGAAATTGGCATAACTAACAACCCAAGTGCCCAACAGCTTAATACACTTAATGACTTATTAGTAATTTCACAATTTATACTCTCTGTCGCGTTCTATCCAACAAATAACTCATACTCTGTTAATTATACTATTTACCAAACCTACAAAAGTGTCAAGTTCTATCAAACATCAACTTATACTCTGTCAATTATATTATTTACCAAACACACACACAAGTGTCAAATGACACTTTAAAATGATATCTAATATCCGTTTGGTAAACAATTTCTAGTAACATATAATTTAACATTTCGCATACATGCTACACACAAAAAGCTACTTAACCAAACACCCAATAACAATTTTGCATATATGGTACAATTTTCAAATGCTACATAAAAAATCATTTTCAACAACATTTACCTTCTATCAAAGATGAAAAGTCTAAACTACCCCTTATATTTCAGCCAAATAACTATAATACCTTTAATGTTAACAATCTATTATTTATTTTATTTAATAATATATTCATTTTTATTTAATAATATATTAACATTTTTACTAACATATTTAATTATTTATATTTAATAATATATTTATATTTAAATAATATATTCAATTATATTTAATAATTTATTTATTCATATTTACTAATCTATTATTTAATTTTATTTAATAAAATATTCATTTATATTTAATAATATATTAACATTTTTACTAATATATTCAATTATTTATATTTAATAATATATTTATTTTTATATAATATTTAGTAATTTATTTATTTATATTTACTAATCTATTATTTATTTATATTTAATAATATATTAACATTTTTACCAATATATTAAATTATTTATATTTAATAATATATTTATTTTTAGTTAATATATTCAATTATATTTACGAGTCTATTATTTATTTTTATTTCATAATATATTCATTTATATTTAATAATAAATTGTTATTTATTTATATTTTATAATATATTTATTTTTAAATAATATATTAATTATATTTAATAATTTATTTATTTATATTTATTAATCTATAATTTATTTATATTTCATAATATATTAACATTTTTACTAATATATTGAAGGGCAAATTAGATAAAAGGACGTAATCATATTTAATTTTAGAAGGAAGTCCAATTCATTTAAAAAATTAGAAATAAAGACAAAATAATTAAACTACCCAAATTATCCCCCTCATCCATTATATGTGGTCTTCATCTTCGACAATCATATCTCCTCTTCCCGACATCTGATAGAAGAGAGACCACTGCCGTTGAAATTGTATCGTCGAGAGGAGTCCAACGATGGTGGTTTCTCCTCAATCCGCCGCTAGAAAAGGTCGAATCAAGGCAAAACGTTCGAAACACATTTTGCCTCGATCTGGATGTTTCTGACATCGGATTGAAGCGATACTTGTGGCGTTGGATTCGTATTGGCCAAACGATTCCAACGCCACCAGTCTTACCTCCATCTAACGTCGGAAACAGCTACAGCAATGAAAAGAAGTTTTAGAGTGTCGTCGGAACTTCGCAGTGGCTTTTCGGCTGCTTTGAACTTCTGTTCTAGCTGCCGTAGGTCGGGCTTTACTCCTTTCATAGTTGCGCTTCTTTTGAGACCAACGACGATCATTTTGATGGTCGGACAAAAAAGTTGGGCAAAAAATATGAAATCATAGTTTTAAAACTATTTTTCTCTGTATAACCTATATTTCTCTGTAGAACCTTTATTTATCTCTAGAATCACTTTTTCTCTGTAAAATATATTTTTCTTTATACAATACAACCAAAGCTCGTATTCAATACTAAAACCCTATGTCCCAAAGTTCAAACATAGGCAAAAAAATATGAAATCATAGTTTTCGTTCTACTGCTAGTGCATAACTTTTTTTCTTTTTATAACTTATATTTCTCTATAGAATCTTTATTTCTCTGTAGAACTCTTTTTCTCTTTAGAATATATATTTCTCTGTAGAATATTTATTTTTCTTTATAATCACTTTGTTCTTTATACAATAGACCCAAAGCTCGAATTTAATACTAAAATCATATGTCCCACGGTTCAGACATAAAAATCAGGCCAAAAACTATGAAATCAAAATTTTCTTTCTACTGCTAGTGTATGACTCTTTTTCTTTTTATAATTTATATTTCTCTGTAAAACTTTTATTTCTCTGTAGAACCTTTTTCTCTGTAGAACCTATATTTTCTCTGTAGAACCTTTATTTATCTTTAGAATCACTTTCTTTTCATAAAATATCTTTTTCTCTATACAATAGACCCAAAACTAGGATTCAATACTAAAAATATATGTCCCAAGTGATAACCCAGTTTCGACATAAAAGTCCGGCTAAAAAATATGAAATCACATTTTTCGTTCTACTATTAATGCATAACTTTTGTTCTCTTTATTAACCTATATTTCTATGTAGAACCTTTATTTCTTTGTACAATTCGTTTTTCTATGTAATTTTTTTCTTTATTCGACAGACCCAAAACACAGATTCAATACTAAACCTTTATGTCCCAAGTGATGAACCTCAAGGCTCGGATTCGTTAAACCCTAACGGGCTCAAGGAACAGATTCATTACTAAAATATTAAATGTCACAAGTACTAAACCCTAGGGTCCTAACTACTAAACCCTAACGGGCTCGGGTATCCTAAATACTGGGGGTTCAAACTTCCCAAATTGGTTAGAACTATTTTTTCTTATAGAACTACTTTTTCTCTATTCGACAGATCAAAACCTAGATTTGCTATTAAAAGCCTATGTCCCAAGTGATGAACTAGAAAGTTCAGATTCAGTAAACCAACAAATTCTTACCATTGGAAGCACTTAAAACAAGACCAAGATAATGGGCCAATAATATCATCATAAAATGTACAGTGTTATTTTTCTCTGTAGAAAATACTTTTTCTCTGTAGAACCTTCGAAAATGTTTTTTGACCAGGTAATCACTTTTCGATGACGGATTGAGGCGAGACCAGTGACGTTGGAATTGCCCGACCAAGATGAGTTCAAAGCCACCGCTCTCGTCTCGATCCGTCTTCAGAAACGGCCAGATCGAGGTAAAACATGTTTTTGATTGGTGCCGACTATTCTGCCTTGATTTGGAAGTTTCCAATATCGGATCTCGACAAGTCTAGTGGCGTTGGATTTGTCTGGGCCTAACGATTCTAATTGATCTCACCTCGATTTGACTCGAGAAACGATCGGATTAAAGCAAATTGTGTTATGAACGTTTTGCCTCGGATCGACAGTTTTCGATGTCGAATCTTGGCAAGGACAATGGAGTTGGATTCGTCTCGACCTCATGATTCCAACGCCATTGGCCTCTTCTCAATCCAAAGTCGGAAGCATCCACAGCGAAAAAAATAAGTTTTCAATCATATTTGATTGAAATACAATGAAAAATCTGAAATTTCAAGTTTTGTCCTTAATTCAATAAATTTAAAAATCAGTAGGACCTTAACTAACAAAAAAAATTCAGCTGTCCTTTTACTCTTAAAAGTAAGTAAATTTGGATCTAAGCCTAATTTCCCCTATATTGAATTATTAATGTTTTTTATAAATTTAATTAATTATTTATATTGAATAATATATTTATTTTAAAATAATATATTCAATTATATTTAATAATTTATTATAAATTTTTGAAAAATATTTTTTAATTTATGCTACTACCCCTATATGTAAAACAACATATATATTTTTCCTACAATAATGAACCGAACAACACAACATTTGAAATAACATACATGTCAGCATTTAAAACAACATATATGCTATCAGCATATAAGCTAAATTATATGCTAACTGCAAAATTATTTACCAATCGCTACCATAGCATATATCCAAGGCACCATGGTACTTTTTATTTATGATATTTTGATAAAGGTGGATTTCATATATTTTGTGATCCATTCCTATGCAAATAATGTAGTGTTCAACTTATTATAATAATAATAAATAAATAAAAAGAGTGTTGCAATGTTCATCCAATTAGGCAAACTATGTCAAATTGAGATTGTTAATAGCAGGTGAAACAACAAACTCATATCAGTTAATACTTAATACTACTATAAATGAAATCTTGTCCATCGTTTAAGACTACAAAGATCACTGCCCTTGGACACTGCCATTCCAATCCCAGTTCTTCCTCCAACTCCAACTCCAACTCCTCTGTAATACAACCTCCACTCGTCCACATCCCCGTCCATATGAACCAAACAAGGTGATCCAACATCTCTATTATCCCATCCATCTCCAACTGAGGACTTTAGCACTGCCTCATCCTGAACCCTCCTCCAGTTCTTTAACCCATCAGGTGACACTGCTAATCCAATACTCCTCCTTCCATCTGCAGCAACACCTTCATAAGCCATCAAATATTTTCCATCTTTAGTGTCTCTCACTACATATGCATTTGTTGCACCGGATTCGTCGAAGCAACAGCTTCTGGATGCTCCTATTATCTTCCCCAACTTTAACCACTTAATTCCATCTCTAGACCTTGCAATCCCAATTCCAAAATTCCCATTTTCCACGTCAAAAGAGTGATAATACATCCTCAGATCACCATTGGCATGGAAGACAACTTGTGGATTGGCAATAAACAAAGAATCCCAATCTGTTTCAGACCCCACATCAAACAATGCTCCACTGTGATGCTCCCCTTCAATTCTAGCCCAATGCCTTCCATCCTGACTAATTGCCAGACCTGGCAAAGACTTGAATATCCTTTCATTTCCACCATTCTGTTTTGTCATTTCATCAACGACAAAGCATTCTGGGTTTCCTAATTTGAACTTCACAGAATCATGTCCAGTAAAATCTACTGTCTCAGAACTGTAACCAGTGTAGTAAAGCCAGTAAACAGCAGTTGATGCTCTCACTTTAGAATTGGACATGATAACAACTTCACTAGGGCTAATACTCTCAGTATCAAATGCCCACCAATCATTTCCACAATTCATCACCAACCCCACATCCCCACTTGAATTAACAGGCAATTTACCTCTCTCCCAGTGAGCACCATTCCTTGAAATCGCCAATCCAATAGAATCAGAATCTGGAGTTTGATTCGACCTTCCATGGTACCACATGTACCATCTCTCTTCCTCATCTCCAAGGAATCTTTTCACCACCGGTGACCCAATTTCCTTGCTGTCCCAAGCATCGGCCAGACCCAAATCAAGAACCATCCTTCTAGATGAGGGAGTAGAGGTCAAAATTGCTTCACTGGAGATGGGGTTTGATGGGTTTTGGGTTCTCGTAACTGGATTGGGTTCAAATAATGTTGAATTTGGGTCCGTTTCATTGTCTGTATTGGTGTTCGACTTAGTGGAGCAGCGAGTGAGGCAGCTAAATTTGTTTCTGGAGAAAGAATTCAGACCACAAAGAGTGAGCACATTTGGCTTGGAGGTTGAAAGTGATTGTGTTTGCTGGATATTGGACGGGGCAGGAACGTTAATGGCTGTAATTGTTGAAGCCAGTGCTGTACCCTCCATGAAAAGACAAGGAGAAGAGATATCAGAATAATTTTCTCCTGGTTGTGTGCAAGCCGTTTCACATAGGCCACTATTACAGCAGAGTTAAGAAAAAAATGTGGTCATGGCACGGTTGGCCAGTTGGGAATCTCGGACCCGCTGTAAATTTTTATTAAAATTTTAAAAAATTATATTTCAATTTTTGATTTTTTTATTGAGATCATAAACTTGACGGTATATTTTTTATTAAAAAAAAAATCAAATGTTACGTGAAAAGTGTGATAATTTTATATCGTTAGATATAAATCAAAACACATTTCAAATATTTTTCATATTTATTTTTGTTTCAAACATAGATTATGTAGGATTAGGAATATTTTTGTTAGGGATGAGTAAAATACTACCGTTAGTATTTATTGTTCGCTTAACAAAAAATAGAAGATGCATTATCATTTTTACAACCAACACTCTGATACTTCAAAATGTTGAATAGTTTGTGTTGCCATATGATCTAAGGAATTAACTAGGTTACATTTTTGGCTTTTCTACACATTTTTTCAATTGTGAGCATGCTCAGGAAAGTGATTAATCGATAGGAAGCAGAATATACATGGTGGATTCAAGAATCATACTCTCTCATTTAGGGTTGCAAGAAGTCATTTCTGCGAACCTTGTAGGGCACATGGTTCTGATATAAATCATAATGGCCTTGCCCTTTTAATAGTCCCGCTCTAAAATCGGTTTTGCAAACCGAAATGGTTCAAATTCACAGTAATTCATCGGCATCATGAGTAGAAAATTACAGGACAGAACAGAAGAAACTGCTGAAAATAGTGAACTAATAAATGAATTAGGATCAACCATTTGTGGAACTATATGGCGCTCCATTTCTAGTTTTATCCAACAGTGAACTTGTGAAGCAACAAAGTTGTACCTAATCAAAAGCTATAAATTAAATATATATAAATATATATAAACACGAAGGAAACAAATGAGGATATAGATATTTTTATATGCCCAAATGAGGGCCAAAGAGTGATGGGTGTGTGTGAACTTGTAAATACCACTTTCGACGAAAGCCGCAGGCACTCTGAACTTTTGTTTTTAAGTCGTGATTTAGCTGTGATTGCTCACCATGACAGAACTTAGGTTGCCAGGGCAGTTCGTTCCCTCACAAAGGCACTCCTCAGGATTGGCATAAAAGTAATCTTCTTCCTTTGGCTTCTCTGCAATGACCTTTCGACGAGTTGGCTGGCCCATCCTTTTCTCGTGTGCCAGTCGAACTGCAACAGCGAACTCATTCAACGAAAACGTCCCATTCTGATACAAATCCAACAACTCTACAAGTCTCTTTCGGTCCAGTAGGACGGTTTTTTTGAAACCCAAATACCTGCATGAGATCGCTACTATTTTCAACACAAATCTAATAGGAATAGCTTTGTTTTTCTTTCTGAGATAGTAAGATTATAATTCCTTCTATTAAGAGTTGAGTGGAGTGGGTTAAAATACCTACGGTGACCTTCCACAAGTTTTGCCATGTTCCCATCATATGTAGGAATGAAAGTGTTACTTGCTATTGAAACCATAAAATCCAAAGCAGCCATTTGAGATGAATGATTCTGAAATTGCTTCAGCTCATCTGGATCTAACAGCATTTCCTTTTTCACCTGAAATTTCAAATTGGTTCTGAGATCTTGAAAAACAAGGCAATCAACCAACACCATGCAAGATAACAAAAAGCCACCACAAAGCAGTTTATAGTGAATAGCTGAAAAACAATACAATCAACCAAGCACTCATGGCCAAATGGCTAGCACTTGCATATACTGAAGTCTTGTAAGATCACTCAAAACAAAGCCTCAATGAGATTCTGTAAACCTAGTAGGTAAAGCAAAATTGAAACAAAATCCAAGATATTTGACATTCTTAAAAACATATGTTACCATGTCATTTCCTAACAACATCATAAACGTTAAAATTAATTAACTGGCAGCAGTGATCCACGTGGCACACTTAAAAGTACACCATGACCCATGTGCCACAAAGGACAACAAGATGGTAGGCCTTTCTTATGTCAATAATAGTGCCAGATAACCAAATTTTTCAAGGGTTTGGAAGAAAAGAGCATTCTCCAAAAGCTTTTAGCAAGCTCCTCCTATCAAACTAGGAATATTCATAAATGAAAATGCTAATGGAAAAACATATATAACTGAACTTACAATATTTGGGAATGCAGCTCTTAAAGCCGCAAGCCGCACTTCGTTACCATAGATCTCACCCGCTGCAATATAAATCTGTGTTTCCTTGTCAAAACCCAATGCTTGCAAGACTAGTGCCGTCTCTTCAGGTGTCAAAGGACACAAACCTTGTGATCTCCTTTCTTCAGACACTATCTCTTTCTCCCTCCACCATGGATATGCATACCTGTATGAATGAGCAGTGAATTCTGAATATTATATTATAATCATATATATTAACAGAAGGTATAGCAGAAGCCTTCTTGAACCATGTGAATAACAGAACATACAGGAGGAAAAATATACACCAAGATCAATATAACTGGGAAATAGTAAGTATTGCTCCATCAAATGCCTTTACCAATCACGTCCTAGATAGCAGAGGCAGAAATCAAGCTCCCATGCACCGAATATTATATGATGTATTAAGCTATGACAAATTAACCTCTGAACCATCTTGCATTCGGCATCATTTCCAAAGGTGCAGGCGGTAGAAACCATATATAATACTTTGATCCTTCACCTTGGAATAATTTTTTTTTAAATAATACAAGAGTACAGTGCTACAGGCAGATTAAGAATGGATAAGGATTGCTTCAGATGCTTATACAACACTGTGTTATTAAAAATAAATGAGGATTGCTTTAGATCCTTACTCACTGCAACGCAGTGGGGAGGTTGTCATCTTACGACATACCTCAAGTTCTTGAGCTCCTCAGCTTCTTCATTCGTGCAACCATGGGTACATCCTGAGAAAGCCAACATGTCCATCTCGTATCTCAGATGCAAAGCGACAAAAGGGCCCTTTTCTTGAAGAATGTGAACCAATTTATACCCCAGACTTTCAATCTCAGGATTGAATTTCAGTGCCTGGAAATTAACACGGCACCTGAGTTTCTGAAGATATAGGGGAATCCCATTGTTTGCCAAGCGTGCATCTGTTCTGTTGAAATGCAAAACCTTATACTTGTCAAAAAGAGGCAGAATCTGCAGAGTAAGAATAAGGCCACAATATCAGTTTATCTCTAGAAGAAAACGCAAAGACAACTCATCAGAGTGTTCTGATTATCCTAAAAATTGACATCCAAACTCGAAAGTCCTGTAAAATGTTTGGCAGTGCAATAATGTAGCCAAAGTCGTACACAGAAATTTTCAACAATTTGCAGCATGCAATACCACGAATCCTGAGATACTATGAAAAAGTCCCAATTTCTCCAATTTCTCATATAATATGCACAATTCTCAGTCTGTGAACTATAAAATCGACTGAGAAATATAAAATTTCCAGTTCTTACTATACCTGTTTACCTATTTAAAGGAAAGGTTTTGGACAAAAAATGAATCAACTGGATCAAGAGATATGTAGCCTCACCCTCTTTCTCAATAATCAATGGTGGCCCTGACTTTTAAACCCCTTCTCCTATTCTTTTTGTTTTGGGCCAAAAGTTTTGGGGAAGAACTCTCTCAGCTACATTATTGATAAGGGTGTGGAGGCTGGTTTTTCTCCAGGGAACGAAGATAGGCCAGGGTGAAGAGCAAGTTAGTATCTCTAATCTTTTAGATGCCAATGATACCCCGGTACTGTATGGTGCCAATTTTGATCAAGTTATAAATCTTAGGGCGATGAACATACTATTGGGGTTTTGAAGCTGTCTCGGGGTTAAAAGCCAACCTCAGCAAAAACATCATTTCTTTCGGCCCAAAAAAAATGTTAAGGTGGTAGAACAACTGAACAACTACTTTACCCGGTACCCACTATCTACCTGATTCTTCCTCTAGAAGCTGAGTTCACAGACAACTATATATGGAACCGTGTAGCAGAGAGGTATGAGAAAAGAATAGCTAGCTAGAAAATAAATTTGCTCTTAAAGGCAGGCAGGCTAACCATCATTAAAAGCACTTTCTCTAGCCTTGCTATTTACTATATGTCCCTTTGTCCCTAGCCTTCTTCTATTGCAAGTAATGCCAAGTACACCCCAAAATCTTTGGGTGATACGAGGAAAAACCAATGGAAAAACTGGGAAACTGTTAACTCCCCAAAAATATTGGAGAATCAGGTACAATTCTCTCCTCAAGTTCGATTGAGCTCTCCTAGACTAACAGATCTGGAAATTTTGAACCAAGAAAGGCCACTTATGGACTCTGGAGAAGGCTCATAGTCTATGAATATGGCCTCTGAGTGGGATTACTGACTAGGAAAGACCGAAAGAGAGCCATATGGCACAGGGCTTTGGAACTAAATTAGCAAAAGGCTGGCGGCATTGGAATCGGTTCACAACTAACAAGGCGCAAAAGGGAAACAAAACCAGATTCTGACAAGATTCTTGGATGGGCAATACACCTCTAGAAAGCCGGTTCCCAGGTCTTTAAAGGTTAGCTGTCTACAAAGATGCTTCAGTGAGTGAGTAACTAGCTTAGCAAATCTAATCCAGAAAGGCTTTCCCAGAAATGCTTAAGATTGGGAAGTGGAGACTTTCATGGGATTCTGGAAATGTCTGTATGAACAGAATATTGCACTGAAGATGAAGATCAGATAAGCTGGACCATCTTGAAGAATAAAGTGTTTACTGTTGGATCTTATAATTGAGAGAGCTATTATTCTCCCAAAGGTTTGCCTTTTTTTTTCCAAAAACTATGTGCGGTAAGATTTTCACCTTAGCTAACTCACAAAGGAGAGGACTTTAACTCCCAACAGATGCACTCTTGGCAAAAATGAGGAATTTTTTGTCAACTTTCTACTTTCTAGCACTATTTAAGAAGGCTAGGAGACAATAAGCTCCAGTAGGGGAAAACATGATAGTTGCAAACGGAGTAGTAAATTAAAATGTCTTGATCATGAGAGAAGCTTGGGATTGAGAGTTGGAGTTGTTAATATTAACTTAGTATCAACAAAACAACTCCAGAAATGAATAGAAAAGATAGTCTTCAAGTAAGGGTTTAGAAGTGGGGAAAAACAGGGTTCTTTTGAATTAGTGTAATGGAAGGAAAGAGACTTTCATTGGAAATCAATCAAGAAGCTGAACATTACTTTAAATTAGCCCTTTTGACTTACTTAAATGACGGGTAATGAAGTAATGAACAAGTACATGGATGCTTTCTTGGAAAGGATAATTGGTAACTCATCTTACAATTCCTTGCTGATGGGAGAAAAGTCTTTTAATTTTGCTTCAAACATTTATGGGTGCATCTCAAGTGCTAGTCAGGTTGCTTTAACCACAAAACCAAGGAAGAACTGTTGCTTCAGTATTTCAGTAAATTGTTGGATTTTAGAGAGGAAGATAAATAAATATATTTTGATGGAAAAGGATGAGTCTTTGGAAGCTGGGATACATTTTGTCGACAAATCGTTTATTATTAACATTACCTTTAATGTTCAGAGTTTGTCATTGGATAATTGATTTTATATCCTTTATAAGCTGATAATTGACTGGAATTTTCCTCTGGCCCTTCTTTCGACAAAACTTTACTTGGAGCATTCAAAAAATATCTATATGAAAAGCACAAACCTGCTCCTGGTAGTACTTTTCATTTGACCAGCTAACCGGAGACATTTGAAAGGGTTGGAACCCATACTTCCGATGAAATTTCTTTGGCAGCCTTTTGATGATTCGAACTTCGTCTCTTAGTGAATCAATGAAATGCCTCACATCAAAGATGTCCCCAAAATTACTGAAGAATAGAATATAAACAGTTAAAGGCCTTCGAGCAAGCACCCAAAAAACTCAAGTCGGCTTTCCAATAGTAAAGAATATACCTAGGGTCAGCCCAGAAGGATGTCTTGTCAAGCTCTGGGATAACCAGAGTTAAATTTAGAAGACGAGCAATGGTCACCATATCACAAATCTGAAAAGCAAAAGTAGATGAGTTAGTAAATCTACACATGACTGAAAATTAAAGCAGCATAAGAAGTACATACTGCAGCTCGCATCTGATTCAAGCCACCGTTGCATGAAACCATTAGAAAACCATTACTTGTATAGTTTCCTGCAAAATTTACCCATTAAGGTCTGACTTCATTGTAGAAGAAGGTAGGACTAGCACTAAATAAGTCTTAATAAAGGTACATTAACCATTAATTGCATTCCTGCAGCTGATGAAGACATAACCTCAAATAGACTAATAAATCCTAACTTATAGGTCCCAGAATATAAACAGCAGACAGATGCAGTTTAGTAGCTTTGAAAGTCCAAGATTTAGGGGGCTCAAGATTGACATGTTGCTATCCCAACCCAACTTCATACAAACATGATCCTGCACTATTTATTGGATTCTTTGAATGACTCAAGTGAAGTTGCAACTTAAAAGAAACTGGAAGTCATTCACGTTTCCACGAAATGCCATTTATTGTCAAATGTCCACGCCTGTCTTCTTTAAGTGAACTGAGTGGCCAGTATTACAAGCAATCCATACCAACCAAATCAACTTAAAGTTACATTCTTTTAAAGCAGTTAGCGAACATGGTAGTCAACAGCCCCCACCCCACCCCACGAAAGCATTTTTAGCAAGTAGACTGCAGGAATATATAAGTACTATTAAGCTGTACTACAACTAAATCACCAAACCAACAACGAGAATCCTAAACTGAATTTTGTAGCAGTATTATGTCACATGCACTCTCATTTATCCTTCATCAAAAAATGAAACTACTAATAAAAATATTTATCCATCAAAATCAGACAATGGAATGAAGCACATGCATCCAGCATCCCTAAATCATGTCATCATGTCCACCACTATAAGACTGCATACAACAGACTTTCACCTCCATCCACAAAATAATACAATTCTCTACCTCAATATCAATATCATCTTTTCACCTAAAAAAAACAATTGAAATGGAACTACATACTCGCAGGAAGCAGAGGCGGTGGCGATGGAACAACCGCCTGCACTCGAAGAGGAGGTAGACCCGTCCGCAGAAAACCATAAAGCAAGCGAGGTTTCCAAAGCTCCCCAACCGCGACGAGTTGTACCAGACAGGTCCAAATCAGAATGCTGGCGCAAACTCGTATAAACCATACCTGCAAGCGAGTCCTTGGAGCCCCTGCAAGCTTGTCGCACCTTAACTGTATACCCTCAGATCTAACCTCCATGTCTCTCCCGCACAATTCGTCGCCGCTTCATCTTAAATTGCAGTCATCAAATCCAATCTGGCGCTTCAATATTCCCAAAAACACATCCACATTGTAGACTCTGATCCGAATAACCATCAACAAAGTAAAAAATTCAATATCTTTTTAGGGATCAGAGATGAAATAGCAGAGAGGATTGTGACGATTGACGAGAAAAAGCGAGGGAGAGTAATAAGATTAAATTGAACAAATCGAAGAAAACGAACAAAACAATCAATGAAAAGTATTTTTTTTCCTCTTTCTCGCTCACTTTCTTCCTCGAATATAAATAAATCTGGAATAATTAATGAATTTGTTTGTTTTGTTATTATAGATACAGAGCCGGTGGAATGGAGGAGATCAGATCAGGACGGCTGCTTTTATTTTTGTTATTTTTAGATATTAAAATGCATCGCTATGTGTTTACTGATATAGTAAAATAGAATTTGATGATATCACAAATTATTTTTTAGGTTTTCGTTTTGTTTCAACTTTCAATTAGAAGCTGATCAAATGTCCGGTCGGGCTCGGATCGGGTTTTTTAAAATTTTATGAGCCCTCAGTTCTTGGGCTAGGCTTGGCCCGATGACTCTGCCCTATCTCTTACTGTGTTTTTGGACTCTGTAGTCCAATCTGTTGTGAATGGCCTAGTTGGCGATCAATTTGTATGGTGATTAGAAGGTCAAGGGTGACAAGAATCCATCCTCGTTGAAAGGGAGATGGGTTGGGAGTGAGGCCTATGGAGCCTGAATGTGAGACGTCTGTGCGTCTGGGTCGTCACAGATCCTCCTATATATTCTGATCTTATGAAAGCCACTTGTATTTTAGAGAGATAATAAACATGTATAAATTGAAGGGCAGCTACTTAATTTCATATACTAAACTTGCAAAATATTGGCATTTTTATCAAAACGTCACAGATTCCAGGTTGTGCATTTTACCTAAATAATGCACTTGCACCATGGATTCTGGAAATTTCCGTTTATGCAAAATCTAATTTTTCCTTCATATTCTACCTGATATCCACTGTAGTTTATACATATATGTCTAGGAGCTTACAATATGAAGGTTCTTTTAACATAGCAGACAAAATGCCACCAATTCAAAGAGCTGATAGCTTTGTTTTCTCACGCTCTTGTTTCTCTCCACTCATACCTTCTTCAATAATTATAGCTCTGAGAAGGAAAAAACATAAGACTTGATATTATTTTATTTTTAAAAAAATTGAGACAGTTTAGTCACACATTTTATACTTCTATCATGTAAATAAAAGATAGTCCTCATTACCACAAGACTGTCCACACTATGCATGACCCAAAGCAAGTTGAAATCAAAGGTCAAAAATTAGCGAATAGTGTACAACTAACTCATTAGACGGCTAAGATTAGCGTTAACGTAGAGCGATCAACGACCACGAAAGGAGCTGAACCCACAATGATGCACGCGGCTACGAAGCTTCTTTAAATTTCGTTTCTAGAATATTGATAATGCCAAAGAGCAACTTCTTTCGAAAGAATGAAAAATAACCAAAAAAAGGTTTATCTCATGGCAACGCTCGGATCAGATGCTAGTTATGTTACAAAATCGGAAGGAATAGATCTACACCTATTGAAATTAAAAGAATTAAATGTTAATGGCAAACATAAACAGCACGGACGCATTAATAAAAATAAAAATTAACTTCCTAATCTCATTAGAGTAAACTTTTTACCACATCAGTGTCCACACAGAACAGGATCCGGTAATATATCGGGTCCAAGTCGGATCCAACAATTGAGCCAGGAACGTCAACGCTTGGACCTGGCAATGGCACATGCGTAAATTACCACATTACGTGTTGTAGCCAATGAAAAGCATCCACTTGGAGACTTCGCTTGGACTGGCCCACTCCTACTCCTTCAATGGCGTTTAATTGCCAGAGACGAAAACAACCCGTTGACACAATTTCTGTGCAGTATTCGCCATGAGTAGACCAAGCTCTCTTCTTCTGGTAGCGATCACCTTAGGGTTTCTGTCCTCTTTGTCTCAATCGCTCCGCTTCGAGTTGCAATCGGGCCACATGAAATGCGTTACGGAGGACATCAAGAGCAACTCCATGACCGTTGGCAAGTACCACGTCGTTAATCCGAACGAGGGCCAAACCGTGCCTGAGAACCACAAAGTTACCGTCAGGGTTGGCACAAACTTCGAATCGTCTTTTTGTTTTTGAGTTTTGATTGTATTTTTGAGGACATGAATTTGTCTAATTGTACTTGTGTATTTGTAGGTGACTTCGGCTTATGGGAACAACTATCACTACGCGGAGCTCGTGGAGTCGGGGCAGTTTGCTTTTACGGCGGCGGAGGCAGGTGACTATATGGCCTGCTTTTGGACAGCTGATCACAAACCCCAAGAAACAGTGACGATGGAATTGGATTGGCGAACTGGTGTGGCCGCGAAGGACTGGTCTAATGTTGCCAAGAAAGGCCAAATCGATGTAAGCCTTCTCTTATCTTTCTGCACTTTTATTGTTGTTATTATTCATTTTATTGTGGTGATTTTTCGTTTTCATTTCATCATTTGATACTTCCCCCCTTTTATGGGCTTTAATTTTGGTGTGTGGTTATATTGATAATGGAGGAATGCAAACTTAGGATTACGAAATTGTGGTGTTCATAGGGAACACCCAACCAATGGTCCTTATAGTTTGTGGAAGCATACTATCAGAGAACGGGCTGATTCCAGTGAAATTTGACCAATGATCGGATTTATAAATCTGTTGTCTCGAAAAAATATCTACCTCATTTTGACAGGTTTCCGTTGCTTGTTCAGGTTTAGATTATTTAGTGGTTAATTATTTGGTTCTGGTGTAATAAAATGGAAGCACATTAGATCAGCATGTGAATGCGCTACAATGGATGATCTGCTGTTGAAGTTGTGGTGTCATTCTGACAATTCCATGCAAGCAGAATGCTTTGGAATTTTTAAATTCCATTCAGTGCCATTCCCAAAGCTACTTGCATATGTTCCCACCGAGCCAAAGTTTTCTTTATCATCATAAGCCAGAGTCCGAAATGTTAAACTCATTAATTTTCTGGAAACTCTTTAATTTCTGGTGGTTCTGATGTAAGATTGGAGGATTCTGAACAGTTGCAACTTAATCTATCCGGTTACATGAAATGGTATGTTTTAAATTTTCTGGAGTGCAGTCAACAATTTGCTTCTTTAGGAAGATATAACTGAAGTTCCTTCCACTTAATGTGAGTGATGAAGTTCAGATCAATGTTGTTTATAAAGTCTGGATCGTAACTATGGATGTAGGAGATGTAACTGCAAATGTGATCTTGCTGTGGACACGAGTTATGGGCCTTAAGTAAAGATGGGGGTTAGCTTCCCGGAAAATGTTGATTTTCAGGTGATACCATGCTAGAAGATACCATGCAGTAGTTGAGGTTTGGAATGATTGTAGATTAGTCATTGGTAATATGATATGCAGTGTCATTGTTTTGGCTTCTTTTATTCTCTATCTTTGTTTCATATCAATGAAATTAATTTTATGCTTGCAAATGTTAAGATTTGTAATCTGTAACAATTTTGTTTCCCAAGGCAATCACAGTTTTAATCCTGAGTTTTTTTAGTCCCTTGGTTGACATTTCTACATTTTTGCTTTGCTCGTGCTCTTATAGGATGCTGTTATGGAACAAGCTTGTACAGTTGTACTCATTACTTGGGTGCCTTCTAATTGCTTAAAAGTTTTTTCCCTCCCATAATAACGTTACGAAGTCCGTCTTGCACCCTTCTTTACATGATTCATTGTGTTTGTTTTAGATTATTTTACGATGTTATATTGGTTGCAACTCATAGCCATGAGAAGTTAGAGCTAAAACTTAAAATTTGGCACGGTAACTGTTTTATTGTCAGCTAGAGGAAAACAGAGTTTAATATTGTCCTCCTCTTTTTTCCTTTTTTTTTCCTTCTCGGTGAATGTAGGTGATGGAATTGGAGCTTAAAAAAATGGAAGACACTGTAAATTCCATCCATGAGGAAATGTTTTATCTTCGGGAAAGGTGAGAGATTTATCTCTTTGCAATTATGGTGACAAAAAACCTTATACTTTCAAAGAAGGATTATTTAGATCTGGAATCAGTTTCAACGTGATTCTTGGTTGTCCAGGGAAGAAGAAATGCAGGAAC
Organism: Euonymus europaeus; assembly: GCA_963580455.1. NCBI lineage: Eukaryota > Viridiplantae > Streptophyta > Magnoliopsida > Celastrales > Celastraceae > Euonymus > Euonymus europaeus. Next base: position 19,187,264 of record OY756970.1, on the reverse strand, counting down.
TGAACCGATCTACCAACTCAAAGATGGCCACGTTCAGTATTCTTTCACTTTTTGTTTGCTTATCGGTGGCAGGCTTGCAACTATGGCACTTGAAGACTTTCTTTGAGAAGAAAAAGATCATTTAATTTGATTTTGGTAGTTAAGAGCAAAAAATTTTCTTATACTCTGTTAAATGTAATCTCAATATACTTTGTAAAAGAATAATTTTAAATCATACCATTGGTTGGATACTGCCCCCTTTCCTACTAAATTTGGATTGTCGAATGAGTTGTCTCTTCACTACCTTAATATTTTTTTTGAACTCTTTGATGATGCAGTGCAAGTTTTACAAAGTGAGTGATAGTATTGATGACAAGAAGTAACACAGGGTTCATAGATTGTGGCTGTAACTGCAGTGATTGTGAAGTGCCAATGATCATATTTTGGGTACCACTCTTCAATTGCAAATTGTAAATATGCTGCTTTTTTACATGCAAATAAATAATGGCAGAAGAATTATCTTCAATCGTTCGACCAAAGAAAGCTACGTTTGCTAGATCTGAAAGGTCCATACCAGATTGTGATAAAGCCATGCGGCTGCTAGACTGCATGTATCTCATCAAATAGTTAGATGGTAAACAGGGACACTAATACAATTTCAAAATAAAATAGTTATACGGCAGACAATTCATAAACAAAAACAGTCAGCTGGAATACAATTTCAAAATAAAATTCTGGAAGGTTCCAAATCAAGTATATAGAAGGAACACAACTGACCAGTTTGAGAAGCTCATTTTAACTGGCTGAAAAAATAACAAGAGGGAATGATGTGGAAAATAATATGCCTATTATCAGTTTTACTAGGTATGCTGAGAAAATTACAATTGATAGAAAAAGTAGAGAAACTCCTAGTCAGATGGCCAAACAATGATATGTCAATATGAACAACTTTTACACACTGCTCTGCTCTGATCAGGATAAAAGACCTCAAAGTGTGGAATCTAATAAAATTCACCTGCTATGCTTGTGATTGAAAATGAACTGAATCTATTGGAAATGAAGCAAGAACTCCACAAAGGTTTCCACAGCCAAGAGTATTTACAACAGCATCTGCACATACGAGTACAGGAAATGCAGGTAGAAACCACAGCCTGGCTTCAATATGTCTGGCCGTGTAGGCCCTTTCTTTATGTATTGAATATGTGCCAGTGATGGGCGCTTGGAAGATTTTCTTTTATCTTCTCAAGCTGCTTCAGGATATCCAAGAACGAAGGTCTTTTTGTCATGTCAGCAGCCCAACAATTATCCGTTAAACTTCAATCATTAAAAGAAAAGGAAGTGAGCATTGAGCAACCCATAGGCACTAATTATTCTGGAAACTTTATTTGAATTTTGATCTATGAAGAAGTATCTCAGAAAAAGACTTTGTAAAGTGAATAACAGTTGGCTAGTTCATCCTAGAATAAATACTGCACACAAAACAAATCATGGCAAGTGGGAGAAGAAACTGGAACTTAAAGAGGAATAGAATCCTACATTAGATGGTACATAAGAATAACAGGACAGAATATGAGGTAGAATGCATTTCTAATTCATAATTCAACCAGTAACTACAAAAATTATGAACTTATAAGGTGAAAAGTCGAGCAGAAGTCTTCAACATGTACTTACTCCTTCAGCTCAGGAATATATCCTTTTGCACGAAAAATAGGTCGATGTCCTTCTGCAACACACTTGGCAGCTTCATAAGGCTCGTAGTTTGCAAGTGGTGGTACTCCTTCAAGCATCTGGCGCAGTAGTGAAGGTCATGAATTATAAAAAGTTTTAAATACTCCCATATCAATCCTATTTCCTCAAGCAATACTCCATACTTAAAAGAGAAATGAAACATTACCTCATAGAGTATCATCGCAAATGAGAAAACATCAACCTTCTTATCATATCTCTGATGCTTGAAAACTTCAGGAGCCATATACCGGTCTTTTGTTTTGTTTCAAATTCATAACAATCGAGTATGAGAAGATAGATCATATTTTAAGTTTGTTTAAAGGAGCATTGTAAGAGACACTCACAACTTCCTGTCTCGCCAGTCATTTTGTAAACGTCATGAGAATTCTGAACTTTGATGAGCTTGCTCAGTCCAAAGTCTCCAACTTTCAAATGGTCTGCACTGGAGTTTACTAAAAGAACATTCCTGAAAGTTAAATAGCATTATGTGTTATTAGCTGTAAAAGGTTGGTAATGTATTAGCTGTAAAGGTTGGTATTAGTTGTAAAGGTTATAGCTGTAATCCATGTCATATAGCTGTAACCTATCTGTAATCTATCTGTATTATATCTATATATTGGAAAGAGATGGTGTGGCTTAGTACACACATTTTCACAAACCTTCAATCCCTGTTATTACACTTAAAACAATATGGTATCGAAGCCCTGACCGGCAATTGTTATTCCACTGTATTTCGTCTCTTCCCGCTGCATTTTCCCGAACCCAGTCGAGCTCCTCTGCTTTGTCATTCCACTGGATTTCGTGCCTCTTCCCGCTGCATTTTCCCGAACCCAGTCGAGCTCCTCTGCTTCGTCAAGCTCAACTGTCAAGCACCTCTGCTTCGCCGACCTGACTTGCCGACTCAGATGATCGGCGCACATCTTTCCGGATAGATCGGCGCGCGCATTTTTCCAGGTAGATCGGCGCGCGCCTCACTCTGGAGAGATCGGCGTTTCTTTCCAGGTCGATCGGTTTCTTTGTGGCGCCAGAGCTTCTTTCCGGGTAGAGCAGGTCAACCGCTGAATCGATCGGATCCTTTGTGGGCCTGCGAGCTATGCTGGCTTAACCCATTTTTGGATGCTGCTTTGTGGATCGATCGGTCGGAGCTGCCCTGGTACTGGTCACTGCTGGCACTGGTGTTTGAACTTCGAAGATCGGTTTCTTCTTGCATTGACCGGTTGATGTTCTTATTTGTGGAGATTAGTGGGGCCGGCTTTATGGTGTTCTTGACATCTTGTTTTGAAGATCAATGACCAGTACTGGTGTTCTAATTCTTGATGATTGCTGCTAGGTGTGCTGGTTCCAGTTTTTGACATACTGGATATTTGATTGGTGTTATTATATAACACCATCGTGTCAACAATGGAACTTAGTACTAAATCTGATGAAGTTGGATCTGGATCCCATAATGTATTGTCTGCTCCTGATGCTTCCCGTGCAGACAGTTCACGTGCTGAGATCTTTACTGGTTCTATACGATTAGTCGATGAAAAACTTGATGGAATTATGGCCTATCCATTATGGCGGAAAAATGTGATGAAAGCTCTACAAGGCATGGGCCTTGATCATCATTTATCTGATGATGTCCCACTATCCAGTACTGCTGATTATAAGATATGGATCATGCGTGATGCCAGACTTTTTAGTCAACTCATGAATTCGATGGATAGGTCGGTCAAGATGTTATTTTCCAGTGCAGATACTGTAAAAGAACTCTGGACATCTCTTGAAGAAACATATTCCTCCTCTCAGGATATGTCCCGCTTATATGATGTCATGAATGGTCTATTTCGATCAAAACAAGGTGATAAAACTCTTGTAGAACACTTTGCACAGTTTAAAAGTCTATCTGATGAGTTTGCCCGACTCTTTCCCTTCACCAGCAGTGTGAGTCAATTTAATGAACAACGTATGCAGATTATTGTTGTCTGTTTTCTGGCGAGTCTCAATCATGATTTGGAGAGTGTTCGAGCCCAGATTTTATCGGGTACAGATATTCCTACTCTTTCAGATACTTACCGTAGGATAAGTCGTTCTATGCTTCGAGAGGGCTCCCCCCGTGTTCCATCCTCTGGAGGTGATCATTCCGCTTTTACTGCTTATCGGGGAGGAAGTCGAGGAGGAAGTCGTGGACGAGGAGGCCGCAACCGTGGAGGTCGTGGTCTTAGTGACCGCGGAGGTCGTGGTCTTGGCCCTGGTGACCGTGATACTCGTACTTGTCATCATTGTGGAGAAATTGGTCATATTCGTCCCCAGTGCTGGAAATTACATGGCAAACCCGTTGCTAGTGTTGCAGTAGTTGAACCTAATGCCTCTTCTGGTCGACGTATTGTGGAAATGACAGATGATGAGTTTGCTAGATATACTCAACATCAGATTGGAAACTCTACGGATTCACTTGCAGCACCACTTGCAGGTAATTCTACTGCCTGTTTGGCCACCAATCGTACATGGGTTCTTGATTCCGGATGTACACACCACTTGACTAATTCTTCAGGTACTCTTTCTGACTATTATTCGACACCTGATCATCATGGTATTACGGTGGCCAATGGGTCTACTTTGAAAGTTCATGGTTGTGGTTCTGCCAAAGTGTCACCGGCCATAGTTCTCTCCAATGTTCTTTACACACCGCAAAATCCTTTTAATTTGTTATCAATTGGGAAAATTACTCGTGATTTACAGTGTTCAGTGACATTCTTTCCCTCTTCTTGTGTTTTTCAGGATCTTACGACGAGGAAGACTATCAGTAGTGGTCGACTGGTTGATGGTCTGTATGTCTTGGATGAGAATTCTGTTACCGCTTGTTCTGGTGTGGATTCTCTCCCATTCACCATTCATTGTAGATTGGGTCATCCCTCTTTATCTACTTTAAAATGTTTGTTTCCTATGTTCAAATCTATGAGTCAGTTATCATGTGAGTCATGTCATTTGGCTAAAACTACTCGTGTTTCTTATTCCGTTCGACAAAATAAACGTGTTTCTGTTCCTTTTGAGTTAATCCACTCTGATGTTTGGGGACCATGTCCCGTGACATCTGTGTTGGGTTTTCGATATTATGTGACTTTTATTCATGATTTTTCTCGTCTTACTTACATTTATCTGATGAAATCTCGTGCCGAGTTATTATCTGTATTTCAGACTTTTGTCTTGGAAATCCAAAATCAATTCCAGACAAATATTCAAATACTCCGAAGTGATAATGGTGGAGAATACACATCTACTCCTATGATTGACTTTCTTCGCCAACATGGCATAGTTCATCAAACATCTTGTGCTTATACTCCACAGCAAAATGGGGTAGCTGAACGGAAAAATCGTCATCTTTTAGAAATGGCTCGTGCTCTAATGTTTCAAATGCATGTTCCTCAACGTTTTTGGAGTGACGCTGTGTTAACTGCATGTTATCTTATTAATCGACTTCCTTCCACTATCCTTGATGGTATGTCTCCTCTCTCTGTTTTACTGCCTCACCAGAGTTTGTTTTCTTTATCTCCGCGCATTTTCGGGTGTACCGTTTATGTTCGTGATGTTCGTCCTCAACAAACTAAACTTGATGCTCGTGCTTTGCGCTGCGTTTTTCTTGGTTATTCTAAAAATAAAAAAGGGTACCGTTGTTTTTCTCCTACTCTCCGTCGCTATCTTGTATCATCTGATGTCTCTTTTGAAGAATCTATTCCATACTTCTTATCGGATCCTCCAGATCCGAGTGTGTCAATTCAGTCTTCTACCTCGTCTCTTGATGTTACAAATGATTTTTTGGTCTATCATGTCACTAATTCTTCCACAGATTCTCCTCCATCACCTCCAGCACCAGCATCCGTGGATCCTCCTGAGACAGTCTCCTTGTCCTCAGATCCGGTGAGTAATTCCTTGCCTGATGTTCCCATTACATCTTCTGTTCCTAATACTCCTCTTGCTAGTCGTCGTCCATATCGTTCTTGCAGGGATCATCCTCGCTATACAACATCTTTTCGTGGTTTGTCTGCCTCCTTACAGGCCTCCATATCCACTCTTGATACTCATTCAGTTCCTCGCACCGTATCTGAAGCTCTATCCCATTCGGGTTGGCGTGCTGCTATGCAAGAGGAAATGCAAGCTCTTGAACACAATTGTACCTGGGATTTGGTTGCTCTTCCTTCCTCCAAGAAAGCCATTGGGTGTAAATGGGTGTATACTGTCAAACTTCATCCCGATGGTTCCTTGGCACGCCTCAAGGCTCGCCTTGTTGCCAAAGGCTATGCCCAAACCTATGGTGTGGACTATTTTGAAACATTCTCTCCTGTTGCTAAAATGGCATCTGTTCGCTTATTTATCTCTTTGGCAGCCTCCCGACATTGGCCTCTCTATCAACTTGATGTCAAAAATGCCTTCCTCCATGGTGATTTAGAGGAAGAAGTATATATGCACCAACCTCCTGGGTTTCTTGCTCAGGGGGGGAGTCGCACCGTCTGTAAATTGAGACGGTCCTTGTATGGACTTAAGCAGTCTCCGCGAGCTTGGTTTGGACGTTTTAGCATGGTGGTTAAACAGATTGGTATGCACCAGTCAGAGAAGGATCATACGGTATTCTATCGTCGTCTCTCTACTGGTTGTATTTTTCTGGTAGTATATGTTGATGATATTGTCCTTACTGGAGATGATACTGATGGGATTGTTGCTCTCAAATCTTTCCTACAATCTCAGTTTCAAACTAAAGATTTGGGACTTCTCAAATACTTCTTGGGAATTGAAGTAGCAAGATGTAAGACAGGTATCTTCTTATCTCAAAGGAAGTATGTGTTGGACTTATTAAATGATGCTGGTTTATTCAAAGCGAAAGGGGTTGAATCTCCAATGGATCCGAGTGTAAAATTATTTCCAGATGATGGTGCATTATTTGATAATCCTGAGAGATATCGTCGTATGGTTGGTAAATTGAATTATTTAACTACTATGACACGACCTGATATAGCGTATCCAGTGAGCATTGTCAGTCAATTTATGGCTAATCCACGTATTCCCCATTGGAATGCTGTGGTACGTATTCTTCGCTATTTACAGAATAATCCTGGAAAAGGATTGGAGTTCCGAGATCATGGTCATTCATTAACTGAGGGGTATTCAGATGCTGATTGGGCTGGAAATCCGTTTGATCGCCGTTCTACATCTGGATTTACGGTCTTTTTGGGAGGTAATTTAATTGCCTGGAAAAGTAAGAAACAAGATGTGGTTGCTCGCTCTAGTGCTGAAGCCGAATACCGTGCTATGGCATTAGCAGCTTCAGAAATTATGTGGCTTCGACAATTATTGATAGAATTAGGGGAGAACCCTGGTGGTCCTACTGAACTATGGTGTGATAATCGTTCTGCCATATATATAGCGACCAATCCGGTATATCATGAGCGAACCAAACATATTGAAGTGGATTGTCATTTTATTCGACATGCATATCGACGAGAGATTCTTAAGTTTGGGTCTGTTAGATCCAGTGAACAGTTGGCTGATTTACTTACCAAGCCATTGTCTGGTTCTCGAGTTCATCATCTCTGTAACAAGCTGGGAATGCGAGATATTTATGCTCCAGCTTGAGGGGGGGTGTTATTAGCTGTAAAAGGTTGGTAATGTATTAGCTGTAAAGGTTGGTATTAGTTGTAAAGGTTATAGCTGTAATCCATGTCATATAGCTGTAACCTATCTGTAATCTATCTGTATTATATCTATATATTGGAAAGAGATGGTGTGGCTTAGTACACACATTTTCACAAACCTTCAATCCCTGTTATTACACTTAAAACAATATTATGAAGGTAGAAATAGAAGATACTATGAATACTAGCCACATAGTTTCAAGTTTGAACTATGACAGCAAAAAGAAAATTAATGACAGGATCCGGCTCCCCTACAATAAGGTTTCAGCCATAAGTTCTACAACAGGGCAAGATCTGAACCATTAATCTAATCCAAGGCTTTGCAGAACCCAGGTCATCAACCCATTATATTCTAGAAAAAATAAAGGGCATTCGCCCAAAGATTAACCCCTTTCCGTTTATTGGATCTTCCAACTTTTGTTGTTGCATAAGCTTATCCTTTAACACAAGATTAATAAATGACCTTACAGTAATTAAGTTAGGGTGGGCTTGCCAATTTTGGAAGCTATTAATTCCAAAAAATTAAGAGTTATTGAGGAAAATTATATTCAAAATAATACTCAAGTCTCTTGTCTCAAATCATGTGAAGAGCAAATTCATTGAAACACACATGAATAAAGTCACCATGCTGTTTATAAACAAAGGGGCAGAAGATCTGAAAATTTCTCCATATATCTCCAAAAAAAATCAATGTCCATGGGCTTTGAGTTTTGACTATGGGACTGTAGAGAAAGAATCAACTCGAGGAGGTGACTGGATGAAAGTTGTTGATTGGCAGTGAAGGTGGAATGGGATCTTAGGTGGAAGCCATGGCTGGGTAACTTTTGTAGATTCAAATGGTGAAGGGTAGGGGAAACTTGAGGAGGAAACATAGAGATTCATTGTGTCACCATTGTAGATGAGATGTGCCAAATTAATTCTATCAATGATGTATGTAGCAGACGATGGTGAGACTGTATAAGGATTTGGAGATTTTGGAGGCCAATAAACTGCATATATTCAAAGAAGGATGAAAAAGTGAACAGCTTTCATGTTTCAACATTTTATTTTTTATTTAATAATAAATGTGGCACAACCTCAACCGTTGAATGAGGATTTCAGAAAACATTGTGGACTTCCCTTTCCTTTGGTAGCCCGGTCCTGAATGACAAGAATGTTCATAGCTAGTAGCTTTCAGCAAGGAAACAATCACTTGTGGATGACATGCTAATGCAGAAACAAACCTTACCTTGGTTTTAGGTCTCTGTGAATTACGACATTAGGTTCATTGTGAAGATAAGCCATTCCTCTGCACACAAATTTGAAAAACTCAAGACACTAAGAAGCTAGTGCATAGTAAGACTACTCTGGCAATGTCCTAAAAGTAAAAAATGTTTGCCAGCTTTTGCCCTTCTTCATAATAATAATAAAATGCTGAATGTTATTTTAAGGAAAGTGCTCGATCCTGCACCTATACATCTTCAATGGTATCTTCCTGTACCAAATATGCAGATTCAACAATACAGATAATATAAAATAAAATAAAAACATTTTCATTCACATATAAGCAGTCCATCAACAAAACTGAACACTCGGGAAATTTATAAGAATTTAACTCAAGAAACCAGATCCTGATTCCAGAGGTGTTAGAGCTAAGCAAGTTGCAAGGAAGAAATTTTAAGCCAAATGTTAAAAGTAAGGTGGATAACTAATTTTAAAAAATTGAAATAGAATAATGAGCTGTGATACCTGGACTCTTCAATCTACCCCACAAGACCCATGTCGACATGAAATGACGTGGGTATGGGATCCGTGTTGGATCCTCCCAAAAGAATTTGGACACTTTGTTGTTGCCCTTCTTCTTATTCTACTCTTTAAATATGAAGGCTCAATAAGAGAGACAATTTTATGTCTTTGTTCCAATTCTTCCATATATAGAAATTAGTGTATATTAGGTTAATTGTATAAGAAAACTATTTAAGTTATTACTTGATAAGATTACTAAACTACATTTGATAATAAAAAAATATGTATCAAAATTAAGAAAATCCTTACAAAATGGCATTTACCGTACATAACATTAATATTTTTATATATATTAATCCTAGACTCATATTAAGATGATGTATCCATGTACCCATACCCAATTTTTGGACGATGCAGACATGCCAATGAATTTTCAATTTGAAGAACTTGGCACACGGATATGTACCCATACCCGACACCGAGTCCAGGTATCATATATAATGAGTGTCCTGCTCCCTAATGAATCGTTTTTCCTTCCCTAGGACTGGATTTACATGTATACAAACATAGCTTAAGAATATATACTAAAAAAAAAAGAGAGGCAGTTTTTGTAGTTCATGAATAAAGATAGAACAGTAAAGCCTTAACTACCTGGCAATGTCCAGTGCAAAGTTGACGGCCATAGAAGGACTAAGTGCGCCCTTCTCCTTGAGGTACTGATGAAGATCTCCCTATGACAGGAAATACATACTACAAAAATTTATGTTTATCATTTCAGATAATTATCAACAGCTTTGAAACTAGAATCTGAATGTGGAACTGAAGGCACAGATGCATTCATTTACCCCCCTCAGATACTCAGTAATCAACATAAGGGGCTTCCTCTCGGTAACAGCTCCCAGGAATTGAACTATATTGGGATGACGAAGCTTCACCAGCAAATTAACCTCGTGCCTGAAGTCGTGACTGGAAGAAAAAATAAAAAATAATCAAGAAAACTAACCACCCCAACAACCCGCCCACCCGACCCCCACCCCCTACAATGGCGAGTTAAGTTCGGAATTTAGATAATAACTTGAGAGTTGAAACCCCCAAAAAAAGACCCTCATTTTACTCTCAATGAATGTGAAGTGTTAGATGTTAAGTAGGCAATACATATATGTTTATAATCAATCGCTATTTCACATGCCACATAAATTTGGGGTAAAGTGGGGGACATATTTTGGTGGTCCGGAGGAAAACCTAGTTAGATAATACCTATAAAATAATCAGATCAACAATTTTTTGGAGAATTGATAGTAAGATTAATTGCATTTTGTTGTACTATTACTTCCTCTCTGCAAGCACTAGATTCAATTATATTTTAAAGCTAGTCCACTTCTATCTATGCTTGGTGCTTGTGAAGGGCTACGCAAAGAATGCCTGACAAGTCTGAAGAATGAAAAGTGGAATTGTCTTAAGTAAGATTAATTGCATTTTGTTGTACTATACTTCTTCTCTGCAAGCACTAGATTCAATTATATTTTAAAGCTAGTCCTCTTCTATCTATGCTTGGTGCTTGTAACGGGCTATGCAAAGAATGCCTCACAAGTCTGAAGAATGAAAAGTGGTTGTCTTAAGCAATGAAAAATCAATGCTTGCATAGAATGCTCATGATTATTTACAAGTGGATTCCATGACTTTCTTGGCCAATTAACATGCTTTTATTCGTTGTCAATCCAGTTACATTCCAGGACACAATTGATATTACTACCATCTCATGATTAGACAACAATCTTCCTAGAGCTCCTTCACCACATCATAGGAGTCTTTTTCTTTTTTATCAAGGTACAGTTGTACATGATATTTATATATTTTTAATCAAAAATAAAAAATAAAAAGGAGAAAGTTATGCAGCTGTAAGCAACATCGAATTGAAGCCAACAATAGGAAGATATTGTGAAGACAAGAGACTTACATCACCAATCTATCATCTGAAAGAGATGGACGAATGCGTTTGATAGCTACTAGGGTTCCACGCCAGTAAGCTTTTAAAATCTCACCAAATGACCCCTGCCCATATCAGCCATCAACAGTGAGTCCATACAGAAGATGGATATATAATATGCACTGAAAATCATAACACCAGAACTTAAAGAGCATACCCAGTTCCAAATTCATTGGTAGAGCTCTATGAAAAAAAAAGACAAAGGCATAAAATACCAACAACATAAAATAACGTGACAAAGACTTGAATTGTCATTTTGAAGGAACCTATCTCTCTTACAAAGACCTTGAATCATAATTTTTCTAGTGAAGAGAACAGACATCTAAGTTGACTATGATTATGTCTATGCTTTATGAATTGCACTGTCATAAAACAGATGAAGCCATGCCACAGCGAAGAATCTTATAGTTTATATTCATTCTACTGTATAATTAGGTGTTCTGGCCAGTTGGCTATTTTCACTATATTGGTCACAATACAGGCTATGTCCCACTAAAAAATAAGATGCAAGAAAATTATCTAAGATGGTTTGGACTACAACCAAAAAAAGTCCATCCAGAGTTTATGGAACTCAATTAGGTGATCTAAAAAAAGACAAGGGAAACAATAAAAGGCTTGGCCGGAATATGGTTGGCCGACTATAGCTCTAGAAAGAAAGGAATTTAATCTCGTTTGGTAAGATAACACACATTCACATGAGGAATTAATGTTGAAAGACAAAATGGGGTTTAAACAGCCCAACAACTAGATTGTAGAAGGCTTTTAAGAATTTTATAATCATATCCACATTTTGCAATCCTATTTTTACACTAAAAAAAAGTTTAAGAAAATTCAATAAAGAAAACCAAACGGCGAGGTTTCCAAATCAGTATATAATTAAATTAGATTGCCCAGTACACCCAACTATGTCTGTATAAAACTTGGGGGTGTGGGGGTGGAGAACACCTTTCCAATAATCGTTGAGTTTGAGAAATCCAGCTCAGAAGGGTCAATTTCCCAGTCACACCTGTTTGGCAGAGGAGGTGGGACAGGGCTTGGTTCAAAATGACTTCCACTTTGACCCTGCATATTACATAAAGCCAACATAAGTAGCTAAATGAAAATTCTACACATTAATAATGTCAATATCAATGTTGCACTTGAGCATTGAGAAAGCATAATTTACATTTTTCCTTTTAACCAGCGAAGTAACACGTTAAATGAACATATATGAGAACAAAATCATGATCTTAACAAAACAAGTGATACAGAAATACCCATTTGAGAATCTGGAGCAATTAAAGAATGAACTGCAATCAGGAAAAGGAATGAATAAAAGGAAATTGGAGTAAAAATAGAAAAACATATCTAGAAGTTGTCAGGTGAGTAGACGCCTTACTTACATAAGACAATCCACCATATGATTTTAAAAACTCGATCATGCTGTATTTTTTAGTTCCTTCTGCATCAGCAAGAGGCTGTCAAAACCATGTCTGTTTTCAGTCAATAAAACATTGAAAAGTAACAATGGAAAGCAAAGCGGCAACTATCATCCAGTTAAGAAATAAACAAATACTCATAAATAAGATGTTCTATAATCTAAGTGGCCATAGAGACACACATACTTCTTGCCGCCTCCTGAGAGCCAACCACAATTAAGAAAAATCAAGGGTCATATCTACCCAATGGAGAACCAAATGTGCATTCATGGAAGACCAAAGTTATACTAATTCTCTAAATTGTAGTTTCCCCAACACCGGTGCTTCACTCACTCCTGCAACTCAATTTTACCTTCCCATTTGTTGGACAACAGCAACATTTCACTAACAAATGCGCCATCATACTCTTACTTCAATCTCAGATCCAAATTAACATTGAAATAAATATTAAGAACATTCTCCTACAGCTACTAAGTGAAACAAAACAAAAAACAGAGAGAACGAGTTGAAATTGTGACTCTAGGATACCGTATTCTTCCAGCGATCCAGAGCGTTGACATCTGCACCACAGTCAATAAGGCATTTGGCGACATCGATCCAGCCGTGGATTGCAGCCCCGTGGAGCGCGGTGCGGTTGTCGTAATCTCGGGCGTGGACCAAGGATGGATCCTCGTCGAGAAGCTTACGGACAGCTGCAGCGTCATTTTGGTGCGCGTGCCAGAGTATGAGCGAGGTCCGGCTGGCTCTTGCCTTCTCCTTCTGCTTCTCCCCTGACCCTGCCGTGGAACTGGATTCCGGAGGTTGGCCGCCTCCAGGGGAAGAATCGAAGCTCATAGGTGGAAATTAGATCAGATCCGATTCGAAGAAGAAACGAGAAAAAATATTTTACCCAAACAACCAATTTTCTATGCTCATGATCCAAAGAAAAGAAAAAGCATATGATTACTCTCAAATAGATAAGAGACCAGTAATCTAGTATTGTTGAAGTGCAAAGCGAACTTGAGCACGGTAATTGCATATCAAAAAATTGCAGTTGACACCTTAATTATTATTATTCAAATAGTTTTTTTAAAGAATTATTATTCAAATACTTGTTTTACAGCTTCCATTATGACATGGTTAAGTTTCTATTATTGTAACTAAAAGGGTTAATTTTTAGTTACAATAATGAAAGAAAAAATTAGCCTCAATAAGTGAAATTATTGATCGAAATATTAAAAATCATTTCGAGTTATCATTTTATCTCATTTTGAAATTTTACATTATCAAACTAAAATGTTTAATCTTTCGATTATCAAATTAGAATTTCCAAAATTTTATTTAATCTTACAACTACCGTATTAGAATTTCCAAAAAATTACGACGACCAAAAGCATACTTAACTCCTTTATTTGGTGGTAAGGAAAACCTAAATCAATTTTGCAAGCAAGGGATAATATTGATTTTTCTTTTTTTATTTAAGATAACAAGATTCTAATTAAATTAATTAAATTTTTATATTCTGCCATTTGGCACAGCATATCATAGTTGTTGACATTTTATTAACAAAATTAAATGGCATAAAGAAAACTATCACATAGCTGGTATAAGATAGAGTTACCGACAGTACCTAGTGGTCACTCTAGATAAAAGTTCGATGGTTAAAACTTAAAATTACCATCAAAATCTGTACATACTGTGGGTCTCTATTTTTATTTTTTTTTATTTAGAAATGGGTCTTTAATCTTTTATTTAATTGTTAGCTGGTTTATGCAACAACATATTGATCCATTAAAGAATATTAAGATAATTTAGGATATCAGGTTTTACATGGTGGACAGAAGAGCAAGATGCAGCAGATCAACAGTGCAAGATCCAGTAGGTAGTGGTTTAATGGTAAAAGCCAGTTCAGAACTGCAGAGAGGTGATGAGACAAAATGGCAAGACCAGAGTCAGACTTCCCCATCTTTTCTTCCCTCCCTTTGTCATTATTCCCCATCGCAGCTAATTTCTCCTTTGTATGTATTCTACAAGTACAATCCCTTTCATGGGCCCCATAACTGGCTTACGTTCAATCTTTTCTCTGGTCAATTTCTTCTGTTGCATGCATGGAAAATAGCTATATTGAAATGTCCTTTTCTCTCTCCCCATAGAGTCAGTTGTTTGCACTGGCACTTCCATCAATACACGTCCATTTTGCTTCACAAATTCATCTCATGACAGCATGATGAGTAGCTTTAGACTTGGATTGACATTTTTTTTTTCTGCTTAAAATGTCAAAACTCAAAACTTTGGCTAAGAATGTTACACCAGATGACTAGTGCCTAGTGGTAATGACCAATTTGATGATACAGGTAGGAGAAAAATTATTTGTCATGTGGAAATAAGTTTCGTGGCCGCCTAGGTAGGTAGGTTGACTGATTAAAATGAGGCAAAACTTATTCGATGGTGCACATTCTGTACTTTCACATATAAAATTGAATTGTTTGAATTGTTAGTGACAAAAATGAAACATGAGTTATTTTTCGATGACAAAATGTTAGTACTAACCTGATAATAGAGTAAGCAATAAAAGTTTTTAGGCTCACTATGTTCAAAACTATGCATGTGAAGGTCAATGCAGTTTCTTCATCTCATATCCACCCAAATTCTTCAGTAGTGCTTTTGGGTAAGATCTTCTGATCTATTCTACACAAATGATAAACAAAGCAATCTTTTTCAATCGTTAATAAAATTGTCGTCTTCTTAACAATGAGAATGTTTCATAACAATTTCGATAATCTAGTTAGCCCAGCCATACATTATCAAATTAGCAAACTGTTCTTGAAGTCTAGCACTGACTTTCTACTAAAATTAGGAGCTTCTCGAGAAATAATTTGGCCATGTAATTCTAAAAAAAAAATCAGTAAGGACAGAGCTTACGAGAATAATCAGCAGTAAAACATGACCTTCCTCAAATTTTCGCTAAGTTTTGGTAGAGGCGTCGCCTTTGGAGGGGTGGATCGGCACATTGTAGATGAATCCCTTGTGCTACTCATTGACTCCGACCTCTCAAGATAAAGCCTGCCTCTGTATGCAGCTAGATGGGCATAATAAACAGGTGGCACCAAAGAAACTGGCTTGGTGCACCTCGCATATGTGAAGCATAGATTGTAAATAAGCTTCTGCAGCTCATCAGAAGTGAAACAGTTCTCATCCCACAGGACATGGTAATGAGTAGGCCTGCTTGTTCCCTTCACACCCCAATGGCTACAAAGATAGAAATCAAACTCCCTTGGGTGAGTAATCACAGTGTCAACAACGGTGCCAGGTGAAATATTTTCATCAAAAAACCGATTCTGAGAATGAGTTGAATCATTTTCATGAGGAAAAAATCTTGTGTGATGTCTCTTTTGCACCACTGCAAAAGTAATGGGGGGTCTATAGCTAGGATATCTTGAACAGGCTTCTTTAATGGCTTGCAACTCCTCTTGAAGCACTTTATAGAATTGGGTTTCGCTTACTCCGTCCCTGAAAAAGATTATTCGTTTTGGAAGCTGTTTAACTTCCTGCTGGAAGTCATCTAGTAATTCCCCCACCATCTCTCCAAGATCCTGGATGATTTCCTGCCGATGTGTTTGGGACCTCATTCTAGAAACATACTTGTTCGCTGCTGGCCAGTTCATGCTACCAACCACAGCAGCAACTGATGGGCTGAAGTCATCGAGTGGATGAGGATGAGTCACATCAGCTCCCATAAAAATCACCGGCTCATCAGAATGGAGAAGACGTGGAGTCTGTGATGCTAATGAATTGTACAGAGCAACTGTGCATCCACCCACTTTGGCATTGATCTTGAGTGCCAAGTTAGCAAGAAATTGAGAGCTCAACTTGCCAAGGTTGTCATATAAGCAACACTGGCTTAGAACTCCGACACCTGTCTCTGCAATTCTCTTCAAATCTGCATATCCCTTGTGTTTCTTCTCCATCACACAAATCAGCAGCTGTAGATTGTTTGCGGAAGCTGAGTGGATTTTCTTGAGTTTTGATTCCAAAAGGGAGACATTATTAAGCACTTGGATTGACTCAAATTGTGGGCTAATAATTGTGTCTTTGTTGAGAAAGATACCCAATTGCTCACACCTTTGAGAGAGCTGGTTTATGAATCTCGGAATATTGGCTTTCTGATCAGGGGTTCCTCCAAAACTAATCAATGCCCACCTTTCTATTCTAGTCCCTTCAAAGACATGGCTATCCAAAAGGTTCCACTGGCGATCATGACGGGAAGGGATTAAAATTCTTACCTGACCACCATCCCCCAGCCTCAGTTTTGGAGGTTGAAGAACTCTCCCACTCAATCTGGTCATTTCTCTGGAAATATTGAGCTTGAATTCTCTTTCCTGGTTGCCACTGTCACAAGAAAATGAAGAAGCAATGTTAAGCACTTAAAAACAAGTAATAGGAAACCTGAAAAATATCATAAAGCTCTTGCTATGTAATAGAACTACAAAGAGAACCTAGGATCTTTTTTTCTCTCTTTTTCATACAATTCCTTGAATAGTACTAGTAAAATCACCTTGTTGGCCCAACAGATCCTCGCATAACTCCATCGATGATGGTTTTTCGTTCTTTTGGTCTTTGACAGCCCATTTTAAGTATTCTAGCAGTCTGATCATCAGAAAGTTTGCCCATGAATTTCTGACCTTCACATATCATACAAAGTTCCATGGGAAGATAACATGGTTTGCTCCTACTAATCTGCAAGCAAGGCAGACTTCTGAATTGTATATCATAATTATAGTGATCCTTGAAGTAACTCACCAACCATAAATTCTTCCCATCCCTGTCAGGGAACCAAATATTCTCCGTAGCTTCTTCCGTCAAGCCATAGACTCGGTATCTTTGGACAGTTTCTCTATGGCAAACAAATATCCTTATGTTCTTTAATGCCTTCTCCACTTCTTTCCTTTCTTCACCAATCAAACCTCTGGTCTTCTTCTGAGGAAGCTCTCGGAGAGATTTGATACACTTTTGCAAGTAAGGAATTACACCAATGCTCTCATGAAAGGCAGTAACAGAGAAATCCACATTCAGGGCAAGTCCTTGTTGGGTTGGTCGAAGACTTTGGAAGAACCCTCTCAATCCAACAGCTCCTCCTCCAATCTCTTTAGCACCTCCCATTGAAGTTGAATAAAGTGACCTCCCAACAGAAAAACATTTGTCCGTTGAGCTCTCTCTCAGAACAACATCCAAGGCATGGAGATAATCCTGAGGAATCGGAATCCAGTCACTGCCTTCTTTGCTCAGGTATCTGCTCAGTTCCTTACCATCAAATTTCGATACAAGCTTTACAGTAACGCGGAACAGCTTGAGCTGTTGGCGCTTTTCATTTGAGTCACAAAACTCCCCCAAAGACAAGAATGACTTGGTACTGGGAATTGGGAGGCTGATGAAAAATTCCAACTTATCCTTTTGAAATTCAACCGGGCTATATAGATTCTTTCGACCATCATATGCTGGAAGGGCGCCAGACAGCACCACCGCGTTGTCCTCCACCAGTTTCCGTTTGATCATTCGAGCAACTTCCTTGGAAGGATTAGGCAATATTTCCACATTGTAATGGAAGATCCGCTGGGACGAATCGAATTGGACATGGAAATGGTTTGCAAGGAGAGGTATGACCAGCCCTTCAACACCCCCAGAATCTGGTCTGCTAGCAACCAGTAGGGCTTTTGTCGTGGCACAAGTGGCTGGAGACCTCTTGCCTCCATTCTCTTTAAGAGGTAGCTGGAGCCCCTCTGCTGCTGCTGCTGTTCACACAATGTAACAGCACATTCTGAATCTAGTAAAAACAAGACCAACCAAATAACCAGAGCTAACAACAGCATAAAAAACATGACAGTTCTTAGTGTTCATAAATTGTAACCAGCACTTTCCTTTGGTTGCAGATCACTAACAAGTTGGACATCAAATCACATTTTCAGATAAACAAAACAAATAACACAGAGATTAGAGAGGCATGAGTAGCAGGATATCAAATAAGGTATTAAAAAAATACCCGATTATACATATAAAAAAGGTATGAAAAGGACTCATAAAGCATAAAAATTTGATGCAGAAGAAAAGCATAATGTTACCAGGTGAAATAGTGACAACAGGAAGCTGGGCATCGGAGGGAGTGGCAGTAGGGGGATTATAGAAGTGGGTTTTCGATCTAGAGCTTCGGTTGTAAGGGGAAGGTGGCGTTAGAGCAAACTGCAGAGGTAGAGTCGGAGGTAAAGGAAGAAGAGCTGGTGCCTCGTAGTAACTATGGTAGTGGTGGTTCTGGTAGTACAAACCAAACTGATTTGAGTGGTGAAGGACCTGATGCTGATATTGACGAGTCCTTCCGCTGAGAGTTGTGGTTAATTTCTTGTTAGCATTTGACACTCCTGTCTCTTCCATGACTTGATTGTGAGAAACAATAAAACCTACATAGAAATAAGTTCTGCTCTTAACACACACACACACAGAGAGAGAGAGAGAGAGTTATTTTATTTGATATCTGGTGCAGGAAGGTGAATGAGCATGATAGAACTGTAGTTATTGCAGAGAACCAGAGAGAGATTGTATGTTGTTTTGGGTTTTAAGTGGCTGATGTTCTTTGTGTCTGTTAACGGGAGAGAGAGAGAGAGAGAGGATTTTCAATAAAGTAGAAAGAGTCCCATTTACCATCAATGAAAGGAAGAGACAAAGGATGAGCTAAAGGGAGGGCAGAGGGTAAGGGATTCTGCTTTGTATGATTGATGGCACATGTTTGGATTTTAGTTACTAGTGATGCACACACACATACCACCACGCCACCATTGACTACCTGTCAAACACACAAGCCTATCTACACCTACACCTACTACCCCTAGCCTTCCCTCTTTGTTTTATTCAAAGTCAAATGTGAGGTGAGAAAATGCTTAAATATTGCTACAATGTTTCATTGGGTCAAAACTCATTTATTCCACATTCTGTTTTTTAATTACAAAATAATTCAGAATCACGGACCATTTAGATAACACTCGTATCATCATACATGTGTGATATTTCATATAAAGCTCGAATTATAACATCTTCCATCTCATTTCTCTGTATTAAAAAAAACTGAAAACATTGAATATTTCCTCTCCTTAGACACCCACGTCATCTCTTTGTTTGATCCTAAGTCAAATATAAGAGGAGAAAATGCTTAAATATTGCTAATGTTCCAATTTGTTAAAACTCATTGATCCCACATTTTGTTTTAGCTATTACAAATAATTCTTGAATATTTCCTCTCATTAGACAATCACATTAGTGTTTGTAAAATTTGATGGATGTCTAAAATAGAGTTAGAAAATTATAGATTTAAACAAATTAGTTCTTTAGTATTTATTCTCATTAGACACCCACAAAACAAATTAGTTCAGTCCCATCATTAATCAGAAAATTCATGTTATGAATTTAACTGTCACACTAATATCGTTATTAATAAATTTGAATTTGAGGGTTGATTTAGCCCAACATACAAAATAGAGGAGTTTTATTTATCCGAAGGAAGGAAAAAAAAGGACCTATTTGAACTTTTTTGACAATATGGAAGTTTATGAATACTCATCACTTTAATACATCTATGGGCAGTGTGCTGCCTTTGAGATTGATTCAACGCTCTTTCTATCCGAAAAAAGTCCCTTTCATTGCTTTTCCCATCAATAATCCTCAAACCGAAACACAGGAATTATTGTAATATCCTCGATTATTTCAACAAAAGGAGACAAAATAAAATAAAATAAAATAAAATAAAATAAAATTGAAGTATAAATACATGTCTATATCTATATATATATATATATGTATGAATGATGATATCAATCATCATAGGATGGGGGCACTCGGAAGTCATCATTGCAACGGCCCCAGTTAGGCCGAAATTGGTGTTGCAGGGTCATACTCAACAGACAACAGCATTGTAGAGGGTCTCAAAGGTCTTTGAATTTTGGAAAGCCCAAAAGGCCATCAGAGTAACCGACGAGTTAGCCCATGAAGGAGCCGAATGGGCCGCAGTTTGTCAATAGACAGATGGCATTCACAACAGTATTCTCAAAACCCATAAATGTATGGAAGTTTACTGGCCCTGATGTATGTTTACTTTTATTCTCCTCAATAAATCATTTACAAACTAGATAATAAATTAAATTAAATAGTTTTTTAACCTATCGAGACATACTCAAAACAACGAGAAACTGATAGAAACATAATTGAAAAAAAATCTATACTTACATATAATTTCTGAAGCAAGATTTCGGTTGAATACTATCTTGACACATGGGATGAATATGAGGGTGACATCTAGATTCCTTAAATTATTTCTATCACAAAAAATTAAAACATTTAATAGTATTATTTTACAAAGAATGACCCTTGGAGCCCCTCTTAATTCCAGTCTAGGTTCGTCTCTTGAATCACGTACAATTTCCTTAATCGATTAAGTTACCATCTTTGCCATTCGCTTCTTCTTTTAGATATAAATTCATGGGTTTTCACTTATACGCACACTCCCACTCGAGTTGCAGTGTTATTTAAAGCCTGTATCAGTGATACAAAGGAAAATCATCATTTGATTTCTTTAAACCCGCAGTGACCTCAATAGTCCAATTATTTCATGTTCTGAAGCGAAACTTAGGTCGCCACTAGTTAATAATAAAAAGGAAGAGCATAACTTCACCAGGCCGAAAGGAGTCGTCCACACAAGCATAACCTCTAAATCGAGTTGTGGTGAGTCACCTTATCAACTATCGGATGACAGTTTCATATTTTTTTGAGGCGATTGAGGGGCTGAGTAAAAAAGGCTATGTCATACGATTTTTGATCAAAGCCACGTTGTATACGTTGTCAAAATTTTCAGCAAGAGATATAGGAATGCGTGGCTCGAATAAACTTAGTAAACTGATGGAGGGATGCGGAGCAATAGGTTATGGAATCAATTTGTAGATCAGCAGTGGGTTTTGCAGAATCAGCAACATATGATCAATACCTTGCAGTAGAAATTATTGTTGGAAATTCATGGATTTGACCATGAAATTAATTGGACTCCAATTAATGAAGAGATTGGATGTTAAATGAAATATTGCTTGATAATAGGTCATGTGAACATGACATTGGGCTCAGGTCTAACCCATGTAGACCTCTCAAGCCCAAACCATGTGACAAGCAACATATGAAGATATGTTGAATATCTCTTGGAGATAATTCAATCAAGTGGAGTTAATACAACATATGAAGATAAGTTGAATATCTCTTAATAATAATTCAATCAAGTGGAGATAATACAAAATTCTCATGGTGATAATTCATTAAGATGAGGTTTATCTCTCAGTTGCTCCAATCCAAAACCTTCCCTTTATGCACAAAGCAATCTAGTTGTTTAGAGAGTTGAGAGCAACCTTCTTTGGTTCCGCAAAGAGCTGCTTTGTGCTGCTTCCATTCCGGTGCTGAGTAGTAGCCATTCTATCCTGGGAGGCTTTCGTCCACAAGTCTTAGAAGCTCAAGAGACAGAGATACTCTAGACTTGGCTATTTTGCTATCTCTACTTTGTTCATCGTTTTGGTAATATTCATGATTGTTGCGTTGATCATATGGTAATAAAGTCTAGATTTACTTATGATGACGTCAAAAATCTGCTCGGTTTAGATGACGTATCAGGATATGGCCGAGCTAAATCTTCTCGGTTGATATTGCTTTTCCAATGGTGATTACCTGCTCAAATGAGCAAACATGAGCTAAGAGCCCACCAAAGATTTTTCTTTGCCGCTCCGATGCTCAAGTCAAATATGAATGTATATGTCCCCTAGAACACGTATCTCAGTGCTCTAGAAGTTATGTATTGAACCAATATCTTTGTTTACTTGGTGGAGATCCTCTTTTTTTTTTTGGGTGGAGTTATCCATATTCTATTTGGACTCAGATTCTTGCTTGAGATGACTTTTTGTTAGAATAGAAAACTATTCTTAGTAGCAGAGATTTTTTGTTAGTAAAGGAACTCGTTTGAGAGAAAGTCCTTGTTGGTAAAGGAACTCATTTCCCTTAATGACTTGTCACTGTCCGAAGACATAGGTACCGAGCATAGTAGTTGATTACTCGATTAAGACCGTGCAATGTGAACCGACCATTGTAACCGAGCTGTATACATCATCCAAAGATGACTTCTTTGTCATCTTGTGACACATGTCGATATCTAATTGATGGTTATTTTTGATATTATAACTTTCATTGATGCTTTCATTTTGATCTTCTTTTAACTATGAGTTTCTGTGCAACTTTGTTTCCACAAACCATTCGCCAGGATGCGGTGCACTCTTCTAATGAGACTGATTGTGGAGTTTTTTCAATTATATTGTATTAATTTGATAAACAATTTGAACACAATTCTATATAAAAAAAATTTATGAAAAATATTTGTTTAGGCACTTTGGTACAGTTATATTAATGATAATTATATTACAAAAATAAAAAAATAAAGAACTAAAAAATTATCATTCTGGGTAATACAGAAGTAAAAAATTAAAACAAAAAATTAAACGCAGAATGCCAAGAAAATGGATTGACGACAGAAAACTGCATTTTGATTTTTTCTTTTTCTTTTTCTTCGATAAAAACCTCCACACAATACAGAACCAAAATAATTCTAAAAGCTATGGACCGAGAGTGCCATAAGCTAGGCCCAAAGAAACAAAGACCAAACCAAAACAAAACAGCAAGGAATCAGGCCCAACAACAACACAAAAGGACCCAAAGAAAACAACAAACGAAAAGGCCGAGTAAAAGAACTTTTGCTGCAGAAAGAACTTACTGGTGCTGACGATCATAGGACTCCATGAACATTTGAACAGAGCAGCAATCTGATCTGCATCACTTTTTATGCTTTAACGAAAATACCACGTTGTCGCGGTTGCATGATATTGATATGTTGTCGCGGTTGATGTCGTCGCATCATGATATGCTGTCGCTGCTGATGTGGAGTTTCTTCTCTGATATGCTGCCGCTGTTGCTGTTGATGTTGATGTTGAGTTTCTTCTCTGAGTAGGGCACACTCACTCCTGATCATTTTGTATTTGATTTCAATTTGCTTTTGCCCCTCTCTGATGCGCTTTTGTTCCTCTGAAATCTCTGCCATCTCCTTCCTCAATCTCCGAATTCTTTCTCTGATGCTCGTAGCCTTACCTTGTCGATCACTGATTTTCTTAGCCCGATCTCGTCGATCCCTGATTCTCTTAGCCTGATCTTGTCGATCTATGATCCTCATAGCCTTATCTCGTCATTCAACAGACCAATCAATTAGAAACAAAACCATAACCAAAATGAACAGCAGAATAATTAAATTCCTTTAAAAGATGTGCCTAGTATTGCCTGATATCGTCTTAGCAACGAAGCAAAGTGCCCCTTGCCAGTGTCTGTTGAATATTGATCACTATGCCAGTAAAAGCCCCATGATTTTGCGTCTATTTGTGTTGCTTTAGATTTCTTCTTGACAAAGTGAAATGGAATATTATTTATAGAAAGAAAGTAGCAGATATCTCGCGCGAACATTTCATGCAGTCGCGAGTTTCATTTTGGGTCGTGCGTTTTGAGGTTGACCCACCAAATACTTTAAATAATGAAATGAATCAGAATAATGTTTATTGGACCAAAAGTTTTTGCCCGAATAGCCAACCCATTTGTCATCTTTCCTGGGCCTCCTCTAGCCCACATTTTCGATGTGCCTGGCCTTGGACTCATAATTACAAATTTACGACTCAATTCAGAAACCAAGCTCTGCAGTAAAACATTACTTTGGGGACCTGGGGTAGTTGGGGTCAGTCAACCTTACCAGAATATGGCTGTAATTTTTTTAACTTTTATTGCCTTTGTTATATATTATATTATTATTATTATATTGTGAGATGATATTCCACCTCATGTGGGATAATTCAAGTGATGTTATTAATAAGACATTTTCCTTGGGCCTAAAAGGTAAGAAACATTAAGTGAGACGATTTATGAAGAATAAAGTCCTGTGAATTCAATATTTACACATAAGTTGATTATACAGAGCGGGCAATATTACAATCAAACATGCTTATATAATATTTAGTTAAAACACATGTACATTATTTACAAAAATATGTAAACACTGAGTCACTGATGATAGGACAAGTTACACATCTCTGTGAATAATTCGGAAAAATTATTGAGTGATCCTAAAAATCCATGTCATCTACTAATCTAGTGTTCTCAAAAATTTAAAAGACAATACAAGAAGACAATGACAGAATAAGATGAAACACAAAGGTTAGTCGTTCTGCTTCGATCGCTCACCATTTCTTAGGTAGAAAATTTATAAAGCATTTCTTGTTGCCACTTCCAAAACTCCATCATCCATGACTGACTTATAAAATCCTCGCAAGAAAGGACAACCTCCAAATCCACAATGGCAAACGAGCACCTACCACAATTAATTCACAATTTTCACTTAATAATCCGAAACAGAAATGGCAAATGCAAAATCGGTAACCCTGTAAAAATATATTTACAATGATTAAAATCGAAAGGCTAAATGCATAACAAGAAAGCCATACATAAAACAAAACGAAATACGCAAAGGACCTGCATGAGGATCAACTTAAGTAGAACTGTAAAAGCAGAACATTCCAGAGTTATGTTTAATGTACAGGAAAGACTGCCAAAATCACAGCAAAGTATAAACAGTAACAAGCAACTTAAAAAAAAAAAATCATAATCTTATTCTTACCTGTTGTGGTATTTTTTAGGTTCCGCATCATATCACAAACAACTTTTGGATCCAGGTTGGGAAAAATAAAAAGAAAAAAGTAATCCTTTTAGGGTATCGGTTTAGGATTTGATCCCGTTTAACCAACTTGAACACACAATTTCTTGGGCAGACAATGTTAGCATGGTTGAAATTTCAATTTAGCATTGCGCATTACAAATGAACCTGTACAAGAGATGCACTAGACATGCAATTTTCAGGTGCCCAGAAGTGCTTTTCGAGGGTCAAGTTGCCCACTACAATAACTGGAGGGGACAGCAGAGAGCTCCTGTCTTCCTCTCCACTCTTCACCAGGTTTCAAAGTAATAGGCTTTTCCACGCAAGCAGCCTCCACACACAGCATATGCTTGTACTCCTCATCTCCAAAATCAGGAATTGACTTGGCTTTTTTATCCCAGGGATTCCAAACCACTGCAGATGAAAAGACCTTTGTAAATAACCATTCAGTGCAGTTTCTCGTGGTATAATATGAAATGTAAACATGCGTTACTGTAAAGGCTGAACTTAAGATTAGACATTGATGTCAAATCTAACAGATAGATATGGTCAGCCATTAAAAGAAGACAGAGCACTCGTGTTGTCTACATCCTCGCTACTCAAAAAGAAGCTTAGCACCTCATCTACTACTGTTTTGCAGGAACAAATCTTTTAAGTAGAGCTCCTCAAAACTGGAAAATAGACGCAACGATCAATTTATAGGAGCTTATCTACAAATCAGGGGATTGGCAAAAGTGCTGAAGATAATTATCTGGACTCTGGAGACACTCTAAAGGATAATTTTTACAGTTAGGTGTCACTATGAAGACCTGATCAAAACCAACTACCACCCTGCATCCCTGGATCTGTATTTGGACATCAAAAGCACCTCCACATGTGGCATGCTTTTGAGGGGAAGACTTTTGGGGTGAGATTCTGACAATGGGAAATCAACAGAAAAGGGGTTACTGTATTACTAACAAGAAATTTTCTACGAAGTTGATGATGAATCCATTAGCCACTTCCTCCTTAAATGCAATTGAGCTAAAAAAGTTTTGGGTGACAGTTAGGAATCTTGCGTTGATTAATTGGGTGATCAATGGTCATGTGTTACAAGAGGTCAAAACCTGGAGTCCTCTTTGTGGCAACAAAGCTTCAACTTTTTCAGACTCTCCCTGTGGTCTGTGGCTGACCCGGAAGGAAAGAAACAACAAACTTTCAACAACATTTGTCCTTTATAGACAGTTTTTTGTAGTTAATTTGCTCAATAGCATGAGACTATGGTGCTCTACCATTCGTAAAACTTTCTTGAATACATATATCTCCTCACCATAATCCATCAGCATCATACAAAGCAAAAGAATGGATAAGCATACCAGCATCTGGGAGTCCATCCTTCCGCAGTACAAATGTTCTCTTTCTTTCATGGTCCAGAATAGCTAGTTTAGTCGGGGTACTAAGGTATATCTTGTCCACCTTTACCATA
The DNA here is from genome assembly GCA_963580455.1 of Euonymus europaeus. Lineage (NCBI taxonomy): Eukaryota > Viridiplantae > Streptophyta > Magnoliopsida > Celastrales > Celastraceae > Euonymus > Euonymus europaeus. The sequence continues at coordinate 19,160,506 of OY756970.1, read as the reverse complement.
CAATACAAGTTCATATTAGAGCTAACAACGGTGAAACAACCATAAGCATATGAATGGAAACAGGTAGTAACCTCTGATTCAAATGTTATTGCGTCCCCTTGTTCAGTAAATCGTTCTCTGCTCTTCAGGTTATCTAGATAGTCCAGAGTCTCTAGTCCTTCCACGCGAACTTCACTGTAAAAATAAGTGTGTGAGGAAAATTGGTTATGAATATATACAATGACTTTTTTAAGTCTTCTATTGTGCACAAAAAGACAAACCAAAAACATTACTCAATGACTATATGAAAGTCATGAAAATATATCGGGAAATGAGTAAACCAAACTAATAGAGCTTACTAATTTCAAACTTTCAATGTTGCAGATGTAACATTTAATATGACAATGTCATCTGCGCTAAGAACATCATAAACTGTGCAATGATTGGCAGTCACACATGGCATGCATGATAGAAAACAAACAATTCAAACTTGGCTACCACTTCTTACAACTTTGGATGATGGTCCATACTCAAAGCCTACGTCTACAAAAAAAGTTTAGACACCTGGAACTTCACAAGAAGCAGAACAAATTAAAAAGGCAGCTCAAGTATATAAACTTCCACGTAAAACCTGATATCTGAAACTGCAAAATAGGTGTGATAGGCAAATGTGAATGTAAGTGACTTTCCGTCTGTATTTGTATTTCGAATTCGAGATGTCAACATCAAATCTCCTCCAGGTCCGAGAGTTACCCTTAAGCGACATTCATAGCTGCAAACAATTTTAAGACATTGTTAGTTAATTCTAATTTCTTGAAACCATGAAATTCAAAGATATGCTACAAAACCATTACAATAATTTCATCGTCTTTTCAACTGAATTAAACACGTCATAAGTTTGATGGAGTGTACCTATGAGGCCAGAACTTAACATCCTCTTCAGAAGGCTTAAGAATTAAATCAACGACTGCCCTGCTGGAACTACTTGTTGGAAAAGGGGGTGGATCAGGATCAAGGCTCCAAAACCTGTTCCTTGCAAATCCATGTTGTTCAAGAATACCATGACTTCCAAACTGCATGATCCAAAAAATTTATTGTGAAAATTGGAAAAAAAGAAGAAGCCTATCAGCTTAGATATGTGAATCACAAACCTGAGGAAAACAAATTGGAATACCACCACGAATAGCCTTCGGAGGCTTAAAATGAGCCTGCATTAATCATAGGAAATTTAGAAAATATGTTAAGCATATCCAAACCCCTTACATCATGCATAGACAGCGCAAGCATCATTTGCAGAAACAGATATATATGTAAAATAAATGCAGCATGGCTTACTTCAACAAGCAACAGCACAAGAGTAAATATGTCTTAACAATGGTCATGTACACAAGATATTACATGAGGTTTGTATGGTGTCATCCGTTTTAAGTTTTACAACTTAGAAGCCATTTGTTCTTGAAACATTGGACACTTTACTGGAAAAATATCTCTATGAAAGCTAATCACTTCACACAGTAGGATGCAAAATCAAAAGGCTAATAAGGATATTAGTCCCAGCAGAGCTTGAGGGAAAACTTTGCAATTTTTTAAAAATTAGTAAGTTCTAGACCCACAATGTGATCAACAAAAAATTTCCATAAAATCTAGAAATCTACTATTCCCCTCCCTTAAGATAAACCGACTTCCCCATTTTTAGGGGAACATTCTTGATGTAAAACAAGGGCTCAAATCCATGGGTCCAGGGGTTGAGAGGTCACAGGGCCAAGTCCTGAAAACAGTCTCTTTGTATTCATTTGGGGAGTAAAGTTGTGTATATATTGCCATTCCCCAACCCCGCCTCCACTATGGTAGCTTTGTGAATGCGATTTGTTCACCTTTACTCTTTATTCTTGAAGCAAAACCTTTTCTGAGCCAGATAACCAAGCATGGGAAAAACTATCACCCACAACAGCCATAAGTTTTGATATAAAAAAAAGGCCCAGAAGAAAGAAAAATATTTCTTGCAAACTTGTAACCTAATTTAACACAATTTTTTTGGAGAGCCAACAATCGAGAAGTAGTTCCCGAAACAAGTGGGAATGAAAATTCCAGCACCGAGCACAACATATTTATCACAGAGGGAACTTTTCAATAAACGCGTGAGATAAAGGACCAGGCAAGGCTCCACATACACACAATTGACTCTTGCAGGCTCACAAAGTATGCATGGTAACTCCTGGGTTTAAAATTAATGAAGTGGCATACATGCATAGAAACTATAACTGGACAAAAACAGAAGCCTCATGGCTCATTCTTGTAGATTGAATATCGATGCATGTAAAAATTCAAAGAAAATAGTTCAGCATCCTTAAGAACATGAATGGTTTCCCCAAACGAAATTCTACAAACAATGCGATTCAAAACTTCAATTAACATCCATGTGAGCAAAAGTTATACCAATTCCTTATCTTGTTTCAAGTGTAATGACATAAAAAGATATACCCAATTAAGAAATAGGCACAGCACTACATCCACAACTATTTGCTTGTGGAGATTCAAAACCTTCATACAGTGGAAAATTTTCAATTTGGTACCTTACTGCTAATGAAAAGCAATTCTTCGCCATATTCATTCTTCCAAGATGTCACTTGACCCCCATAGAGGTATACCTGCTTGAAGAAAAGTAATAATGATCAGAAGAAATCTAGCCACCAATTTATGGTTCATAAGACCTAAATGTCCAACACGCGGGAATTAATTTATTTTTGTTTATCTTAATATACAATTTAATACAATGTACATAACAGGAGAAGAAGTGCTGTACCAAAAAAAATATTTTCTCTACAATGTACTCAAACCATCGAATGAAAGCATTCAATATAGTAGTTCACACTGGATAAAAGCATTCAATAGAGTAGTTAATAAATGTGAATCATACAGTCGAAAAACATTGTCAGATCTCGAAAGCTAGAGCAATTGAAACTAGAATGCAGCTTAGAAAATGGGATGATCGTATCACCGAATCTGTCATTTTTCATTTAAACAGAAACGATTGAATTGATGATCCAGAAGCTGTAGGAAATCATAGGAGATCAGAAGAATTAATTACCTCAGCAGAGCAGCCGCGGACCTCCCTGAGAATGACCTTGTCGAAGCCATTAACGCCCTTGCTGTACTCCACGTATGTCTTCTCCTCTGACATCCCTCTTCGCATCCTGCGTTTTCTTTTCTGTCACCGACTTATTAGAGCAAACTCCAAAAGGAGGTGCTAAAATGGGTCCTAGAACCTCTTATTTTAGCACCCTGCAATGGATAAATGGAGAAATGAGGTGGTAAAAGATGACATTTGACATCCCAAAATGCGATCTCCATTTACCCTTCAATTCTTGTGAATTGTTGGGGGGTCAAATGGTGGTGTGTGTATATATATATAATCACCACAACATAAATTAGGAGCAAATTGAGAGTAATGTTTTGGGTGTACGTAACATTACAAATAATGTTAAATGTGTTATTTGATGTTAAATTATAATATAAAAAGTATTTTTTGAACATATTTAAAATTCACCTTCTGCCCTCTTAACATATTATTTTGATAGTTAAAGTCATACATTAAACCAAACCATAATGTCAATTAGTTTAGTGATTGAATTATAGACGTGTATTTTTGAGTGACCAAAAATGTTAATTACTCTAATAAAATTTAATTTTCTCATTTTTTGCAATAGACAAGGGTTCGGCTATCCAAAGAAAAACTTGTTAGCTTAAGTAGAAAATAAAACTACTTTGTACTTTCGTTAATTAATTTTATATACTTAAATGGGTTTTACACAAAAGTCCCAACCACCTCTGTGTTAATTATTTTAAGGATGAGGATGATGTTGAATTTGGTCCTCAAAATTCTCAAATAATATCACGTCTTCCTAATTATTAAAATAAAAATTTTACCAGCTTCACCTATATCAAGATTAGTGCATAAACATGGTTAACTAATCTCAGTATCTCACTTCCAAAGATTTTTTTTTTTTTTTAAAAAAAACTCGTTTGATCCATGTTCCCCGAATACATGAACTCTTCTGGGAGTCATCAATCAATCCAATGGATAAACCCAACAACTGATACAAACTGTAATTTCGTTTGAGAAGCAGAAGCACATTGACAAGATGGTGCATTTATTCTTCACAGTTTCAAGATTTCCAAAAGTAATAAGGATTTTGCATCACACAATTTTCATGCAAACTATATATAGTGGAGCATACTATTCACGATATCTCAGTTTTTGCATGGAAGTAGTCGAATTACATTACAGAGACAGAGTTTTGTCACCCCAAATTATTGGCATTAGAATTCCCTCTCTGGGAATAGAATGGGAGCAACCAGAGACCACAGGTAAAGAGCGGCAGTTGCCCAACCAGTAACAATCCGGACCCAGACAGACGGCCAACCTACATCGATCAATTTCCCACTCTCCCCAACAGAAGTCGACCACCCAGTCAAAAGCATGGCTGAATACATACTAGCCAAGGAGAAGATGATATGGAAGAAGGAATATGAATAAGTTACTGACTTAGCATTCTCTTTTTCACCGCCCTCTTCTGCTGTGTTGTCCAATGGAAGCAGAGGCTTACCTGCACCGTCACCAGGGAAAGCACATGGTCAGATTCCAAGAGAGTAAGGCACTAAGGCTTTTGGCTTTAAAACTGTTTTTATTTATTCATTATCAGTTTCCACGAAAATTAAAACAGTTCATCCTCTCAGGAAAAACATTTTCATCAATCAAAACTGTAGCGATTTCTTTTTCATTTTCAAAAGAAAATTGAGAACATCTTTTCATATGTTTTCACTTTTAGTTGGTTTTGGAAACTGTATACAAAACATATATGCATGCTCTGGTTTTATTTTCAATGAATAAAGCATAAAATAGACTTTATTTTAAACGGTTTAAACATATCATGCTTTCTCCGTAGAAAAAAGTTCACAGTCGAATTATGTGGAAAGCTAAGAACCAGAACTCCAAATAAAAAAGCTTCATATAGCAACAAAAGTTGTACAAGTTTCCTCGTCCTATCCTCCTAGGAATATCCAAAAGTGGCTGCAATGATTAGAAAGTAAGCACCACAAAGACACCAAGGTATTAACAAATATCATGAAACAAATATTTGTTTAAATTATCAGGCTGAAACAGCACTGCTAAAGTATTGTTGCAGGTTGCACATCCAGATTCCAGACTAGCCAAAACTTGAAAAATTTGTCAATACTCACCTGCACGTGGTGAACTTGGAGGAGAGAGCAAAGAAGTAGAAGACCCTGCACGGACAGCAGAATAAACAACCGATAGAACAGTCGTAAGCAGACCAAAAGTAAGTGTGCCAGTGGAAACAGCTTTAGAATGCCTGTGAAGACCATTGCACTCATAGTCCCTTGGTTCACTGGCAAGTCCACTGTAGCACAGATACATGCAGTACAGAGATATAACTGAAGCTGGCAAAATGCTACCATTTACCTGTTAAGCATCAAAATGAGAAATATGAGAAGAGGAGACACAAGGTCACTCAAAATAATAAACTAAGGATGAACGATGAGAATTATGAATTGAACATCATGATAAATATAAACGGCATACTTGGAAGAACGTGCTTGGGGGTTTCGTAAATGAGGAGATCATAACAAAACCATGATTGGAAGTTGGACTAAAGGGGGTTTCAGAAGTTCTTTTTAAAACCCCAGTGAGAAAAATATAAAAGGAAGAACATTCCACCTTCCCTATTAGTCTATTACCCTTCATCAAACCCTACTTTTCTATAACAACAGAGCAAATAAGACCTTCAAATAATTATTTATTTAAATACTTATGACTATTCACACAGATGCACGCCTGGTGATTGAGAGAATAAAAACAGTTCCTATAGCATCATGTATTTTCTCTTATAATTGTAACTACGTGTGTGAAAGGGAAGCAGAAATGAACTGACGTACATGAACATTTATAGCTAAAAAAAAGAGAGATTTAGAACTCACCGCAGGATGCAGTGCAACAATGGCAAAGACAAGAACAACTATCAGGGTCATAACAATGAAAAATAAATTCAGGCCACAGTCGTGTGAAGAAGGTGTGAACCAATGGAAGAGAAGTCCAGAGACAACAAATGTCGCCAAGTAGCAGACAAGTGAAACAACAAAAAGAGCAATAAACCTGCACATATGAAAAAATGTAGAATGAATAGAGTAAAATATAGTCAAAGAAGTATATAATAAAAAAAAGGAACTTGAATCACAACCAAAAGTTAACTAACCAGAACTGTTCATCATATCCAACCCATTTCTCATTCCATCCATGAACAAAATCCAACAGAAGCACAACTTGAACAAGAAGAAACAATCCTGATCCAAACTTAGACATTGACTCTGCAAACATAGAGTAGCTGCCTGTTAATTTAAAATGATGACTAACCTCAAATAGTCAGTCAGTCGTCTTCTCAATAAAATGCAATATCTCAAAATAGCTATATAACCAGTGACCGATTCTCAAGAATTAGAGTCAATCTTAAGATAATCAACCAATCAAGCTAACCGAAAAGCTCATATGGCACACATTGGATTGATCAAAGGGTCGACAAATTTCTTCCCTTTTGATATAATTGGGCTGGAGATTTCATCCTCAATCAACTTAGGTACTTTCCCAACAATACGAAAAAAATACTCTGGCAATGAAAAGCACACCTGAATATACACTCTCACATGATCATTTAATTAGTCTAAAAAGCAAAATAAAGAAAAACTAGAATGACCGTCCCATCCAACAAAAAAAAGAAATTTATGAAGTACAATATGAAAAACAATTATTTACTAGAAACTATAAGAACAGCATAAACAAAAGCTAAAAAAGTAGCTACCATTGAAGGAATAAATGCAAAGATTGTAAATACGCTTACCATAAAAGCTGATGATCTCATTTGGAAGGAAAAACATAAAGATTACCAAAAGGCACCAGCAAATTATTTTCATCATCCAGCCACCATGGTGCAAACCATCACGAGGATCCTTCTGACTTTTCACACCAGTCATTAAGATTGCAAAAATAGTAAAGAAGAGGAAATTTCCCAAGCTAACTCGCAGTACTGCATCAGTTTCAAACCACTCTCTGCTAGGTGTCTGATGAAAGTGATTAATCCCTACATCCGTAACGAATACAACATCAGTTTCTTCCCCCGAAAGAAAATATCATTATTATCCTTAGATGCTAATAAAAACCCACTGTAAAACAGTTGCTATTAAGGTAAAATGTGATAGAAATTTAGAACTTTGTGTGATGATAGCAGTGGTGGTGGTGATAAAGCACACTTGCAGCAGTCTCCAAAGGTCACTAAACATTGTCCCTGCTAATAGTTCCAATACTTAACTAATTTGACAAGAAACTACTAGTTCTAAATTTTAATACTTAACTAATCTGACAACAAACAGAAGAGGCACATTAAGTGGCGGTTCGAGTGATATTCATCATCATTTTCGTTGAATTTCTTAAACGCGATGAGTTAAATCAGAACCTCTTAAATCAGTTTTAATTTCTTTAATTTTCATTAGTAAGGGTATTTGGAAATTCCCTAAGTTCGATGCAAATTTGTCAATTACAAATCGTATGTTCAATTCTGTCCAGTCAATCCCACCGCGTAATCTTAATAATTTCTTCTCGAGAGTTCAAGTACTATTAAGAATAAATTTATCATATTATTAGGATGGCTACAAATGTAGGTTACCAATTCATATTATGATCTAGGTAGCACAGACCCGGCAAAACTGATGAAGAGTCCAAGTCCGACATGCGCTCGGCGCGACCGAGTCTGTGTCGGACTCTGTCAAGACAGTCAACACAGGCTCGGACTCGTTGAGACTCGAGTGACTCAGCTACCGACTCATTTTGACTGTGAACATCCATTTTAAAACAGAATAGACAGAGACCAAACTTCAGTTTTGAAGTGACAAAGGAAGAAAGAAAGATGGAGAGATAGTGAGAGCATGACATGACAGCTATGGTGATATGTGCCAGATGAATGAAGCATTTTAAGGGAAATTTTTCAGCACAGAAATTGCACCGATTGGTTCATGCCATCAATAATTATGTGTTATGCCGAAGAATCTCAAATGAGATTCCTAAGAAAAACTCCTTTTTCCAATAATTCAATTCTCAAACAATAAAAACAAATTATCTACTACACCTACAAAATATAACTCTTGTTTTCAAAAGCCTGTAACATCCAACAATGAACAAATAATTTTTTTATCCAATAGCCAAAGTATCATAAAACCTAAAAGTAATGTTCACAACATCCCAGAAGATGTACCAAGGTGTCAAAATTTCCAATTAACTACTCTATAACCAATTTTTGTCTAGTCAACCACCCGCTACGACTCTTAAACCACGTGTGGCTCAGTAAGCCCTAATTAAGAAGCATAGCTTTCATTGCTCTACTTCAGTTGGTATTGCAGTAAATCACGTCCAAAAATTCAGACAACTATTTGGAGAAAAATGCTTTTGATTATGAATGTGTTTATGCTTTCCTAAATCATGGAGGAACACAAATGGTTAATGTTTATTTAAAAATTCCACCAAATTTTTTTTCCCAATGGGAAAAGGCAATAATATACCCACGGTAAAGCATAATTTATCACAAAAACTCTAGGCAGCCAAATTTACAAAATTGAAAAAAGAATTTGATCCATACAGATCAAAGTTATTGTAAATCAAATTAAAAGCCCCCAAATAATTTGTTACACAAAAAACCCTAAAAGAAATTAAATAGACAAAAAAATAAACTATAAAACAAAAGTATATAAGTACTTACAAGGGAGTTTCTGCATAAGAGGAGCAGCGACCTCACGGAGGATCCAGGAGACTAGAAGTGAAAGCGCAAAAAGGCCGCAGTAAGCAATCCTCGCAGACCGCCGGCTGATCCCCGACACCACAGTCCGGCATGCGTCGCAAGCACAAGCCGCGCAGCATGACGCTAGACAAGACGCCGCCCACATCTCCTTCTACCACAATCGATTTAAAATTTGTACTATAAACTAAAAAGCATCAGCATCTATCGTCTCAAGAACCCTAATTACAACTAACTATATTAAAAATTGAAATATGGATAAGAAGAAGATATCCACACCTGAAAGGAATCAAAAGCCGAAGGTTTTGATGATTTTGAACGCCAAAGCCGAAAGCGATGATTTTTCGTATTGTGGGGGACTAGGTCTCCGATTTGGAAAATAAAAAGCGAATATAACCTTTCCTTTTCTTCTTAATTAATAATGGGCACCCAGAATACTCTACCTAATGTTCTCATGAAATTGATTCTCACTTCTATTATATAAAAAAGGTTTTCATATATTCATCTATTTATTAACATAACATATCAATAAAATATATTTTAAAAAGTAATTTTTTCATTTTTCAAAAATAAATCACCAACATTTCATTAGTCTATATTTTTTATATTAAAATTAATATTAGATATGATTTCTATTACTCAAAAATAAAGTCACATAATCAACCATATCAACATAATACATCTTTCAATATAGTCATATTAACAAAAACATATCTCCCGATAGCATTTACTATCGCCAATAGGGTGGTTGCCCTTACATCCGTAGTATGTGAGCTTTAGGGGTGTCATAATAATGTCCAATTTGAATTAAACCGAGTTGGGACATAAATTTTATATTCGAAGTCTGTGGCTAAATATAAAAAAATTATTTGATTTAAAATCCAGTTAGGGTCCAAACACAAACATCATGTCCGAACCCTAACTCATATTAAATTATTATTCAATTTACATGTCCGGATTTAAACCAATTTAGATATTAAACATCCTATTAAGTACATATGAAATCCAAACGAATCCGTTAATCCACAGTTCGAACATACAAATATCTCATAAACATCCTATATTGTTTAACCTAGACCTAAATTTTTGCCACCTTTAATCCACAGTTCGAATTATGTGTTGTTTCACAAAAGATAATGCTCGAGACTCTCAAAATATGACCCTCAATTAATATGGAGCATTGTATGTTAAGTAAGCGTTATATTAATCGACGACTAAAACATATGGCACATGAATTTGGGATAAAATGAGGGGTGATAAATTATGTGGATGTAGCATTGCTCTCTGACAAGATGTGGACGCTTTCTCATTGAATAAACGGCCAAGGAAAAGGCAGTGTTTATGCTCGCAAAATAAAGTGATCTCGTTTTTATCTTTAATTGATTAGTTTATATATCTATACTATCTATCTATACTATCTATATAAAGTACAAACAAATAGGGCATTCTCCTGGCGAGTCCTGACTATTCTTCCTACTCGCGCGAAATTTGCTCCTCTCGCGTCAACCCCATACGTCAATATAGATTTCCACATGCTGTATCCACCGTTCATTCTAACCGCCAGGATTTTGAGGGAGAAAGCTGCCTTCTCCAGGTACATGAACCTGGCCTGATTTTCCTTGCTTCCTGCCTCAGCTTTGTTTGACCACACCTTCTTCCGGAACTTCTACCGTCTCCACAAATTCTACCGCCTCAAATGCGCCCAAAAGTAGAAACTTTATCGCAGATGCATGAATCTGCTTTTGATCTGTCAACTTCGCGTCTCCTTTTGGCAAACAACGGAGATCTGTCGTAGATAAAATCGATCTCAGCTTTATTCATCTTCGATAGAACACTTTCAATTTCATCTTTCCGGAGAAAGCGTTTTCATCTTTTATCTACATTCTTCGACGATTTCTTCCCGGGTGAACGACGTAGCTTACGAGAATTGAATCATCATCGTTTATCATTCTGTCTGGTCCACTTCACACTATTTTTGTCTCTGTCCTTCATTTTGTTTTGTTCTTGGTTGCCTTGTGGCCTCGACAATTTTATCTTAATTTTGTTTGTTCTGTGTTGTTCTTGCTCTAACGTTGGTGCTTTTTTTTGTTTGTGTGTTGACAGATCTTTTCATGGGTTAAGACTTGGGTACTTTGGTCATCATCGTGTGCTAAGGTGCATGAATCTCGGGTTGATTTTTTTTCTCTTCTTCTTCTGCTATTTTTTCGTAATCATCTATTTCTCTTTCTGAACATTGAAGCTCCTTGCCGAAATTTACAGGTGTGTGTTGATAATCTAGAAGCCTTTCTCGGGTGTCAAATCACTGCCCATTGCCTCTTTTCATTTCAGCCTTGATTTTTCAATTGCTCTGTTCAATCTTGACTGTTGTCCAGGTCCATGCATCGGCGAACAACTCTTGATTTGCTAGATTCTCCTCATTGATTTTCAACTCTTGCCGAATTTTCCTATTCTACAGAGTGTTTAGTTCCAAAAAAATTAGGGGTTGTTTAGGTGTTGTTTCTCAATCTTTCAAAGCTGTTTTTGATTATGTACAGTTTCTGATCGTTTTGGGTACCTTGTGCTTTCCAAAGATGTGCTGAGAGACTAGCCCTTTTACTTAAGGTATACTCAATAGAGTTGATCTTATTGAATGATTTGAATTCCTATTTTAACTGCCTTTTGTGCAATATCTTTTAGTTATATTCAGTTAGTGGCTTATCCATATCAAGTTCAATTCGAAATGATCTTATGTTGTGGGTAGTCCACAATTTTCCATTTGAAATTGAGTTACGCCTATTCTTTAGCTTATGCATGCATGCCATCCTTCCAACCACATGTTTCCAAAGGTTTCTATGTTATCCTTTTCAATTTTTAGTACGTATTACTATGAAAAATGACTAAAGCCTGTGTTTATATGTCTGTTTGTCTCCATGATGTATGTTGATATTTTATGGAGTAATATATCTCAGATTATGACATTTGTCTTTATTTCAAATACAGACCTTTGGATTGACTCCACAGGAAGCTAAAATGCGTATGGTTCCTAATTATTTTAGTCATTCAGAGGTGAGCAAGTGGACTATCTCAAACTGCGGAATGATATCGACGTAAGACTTGAGCAAACAAGCTCAAAATAATATCTTCAGTCACTATTCTTATGAAAAATTTTAACATTAAATTTATTGAACCTGTAGTGGACAATAATTGCTGAGGTGCTTGGGTCAAATGCTCGACATCTATTTGAGCTGTATGCACCGAAACTGAGCAGTCATTACCAAAAGTACGGGTAATGCAATGCTTAATTCTTTCAGTTATTATACACTATTGAGTGGTGCTAATTTGGATTCATTGACTATAAGCTGAAGAACTCCATCGTTTTCCTGCTATGCATCAATCAAATGTTACCTTGAATTTGTTCACCTCCAGGTTGATTGATGACAAGGCCTGTACATTCGAAGACATAATAGATATTTATTTTCCATTTTTGCAAGTAAGTTTCTAGAGTCATGACTTCGTTTTTCCCCCTTCTTTCGTTCTCCACAGCTGGCAAGGGAGACATATGCCTTTTCTAGGTTCATGAACCTACTCTATAGCGGTTCCTGACAACTTTTCCATGCATCTCAACCACCGCCTTTGCCATCTTCCGTGTAGCAGTCGTAATCACCATTCACAAAAACTCTCTCATGGTCACGTTCGTTCATCGATCATCAATCTCATAACTTACATGCAGGTAAGGTCCACTTGAATTAACTATTAACTTGTATTTATACGTTAGAAAGCCATGGGTGACATGAATCCAACTTATTTTCCAATATGTGATAATCTGAATCCTATAGTTCTAATGCATCAAACGTGTCTATTTTGATCAGCTTTCATATTTCAATCGTTACTGATATGAAATTAATAAGCCTGCCTTCTTATTTTCTTCTCTCCCCCCCCCTCCCCCCCTTTTTCCCCTCATTCATGTTTACCTTTATTTTCTTTCATTGCAGGTTCATTGAAGTTCTCTGACATTGCATTTATACAAGGAAACCAAAGCTAATATTTCCCATCAGTGGTTATTTGCGATGAAGGTTAGTGTAAACTATTTTTTTGTCTGGTGATTCTATACAAGTACAATTGGATCATCACAATCATGTACATGAGCTGCAATTTCGTGAGCCATTAGCTGATTTAATATGTATATTGACATTGAAATTTGGTGAATAATTATGATAGTGGACATATTTTCCTCATTCATGTTGGATTGATGCTCAAGACTCATAATAACCAACCTAAGCTGCACAATGTAAAGTAGTTTAAAGGTAGTGCTATAGGTTCATTTGTCTCCTGAAATAGCATCTTACATTCAATCTCTGTCGTAACATTGTCAATTGTTCAAAACACATACATAGTTCCGGGGCAAAGCCCGGGTTATTATCCTAGTGTTTAAATAAAGTAGAAATATGGAGAGAGGGGCGTCTCAATAGAACGGATAGATTATGATTTTCTCCCCTAAAATCTCGTTTGGGAAATGATTTGAGTTTTCAGATTTAGAAAAATGAGGGAAGAGGTCAATCGAAGAAAGAGGAAGTCAGGAAGTTGGTCAAGAATCTGCTAGACAACTTAGCGGCAGTATTGGATGCCCGCATCTGATGGAAGTTCCGTTTGATTGTCCGCCTATATGAAGGATAAGATTAAGTGGGAAAAGTCATTAAACAAAGCTCAGTCGGACATATGAAGCGACGAAGCAGCTTTGCAAGAGTAAATCGTGAAGAGCTCGCAGAAAATAGAGAGAAAATTACCTATGGGCTAAGACAGAGAGTGAAAAAAAGAATAAACTGGAGAGAGAGTCATTTTTTTTAATTTGCACCTCAATTAATTCACGGACCCCAAAGAATAATAAACTGGACCAACTCATGTGCACCTCAATTAATTCACAGATACCAAAGAATGATCGAATAAGAGTCTAGTGATCTAGGATGTTTTAGTGAAATATTATAGGAGTGTCATTTTTTAATTTTCAAAACATATTTAATTGGACATATTTGGTTGAGAAGTGATCAAAAGACCTGTCTACAAAACCATGACTTTGAAATAGCTATAAAATATTAATTACAAATTATGCGATAGTCCAACAACAAGTGGCATCAGGGTGTTCAATACTTCAATTGGACATCATGTTATGTAATCAAGTAGACTTTTATCTTCGAACGCCAAAATTGCTTAACATCACTTTTTTTTTTTTATTATTTTTTTTAATGATCAACTCGTGCAAAACGCAAATCTCTCTGTCGTTTTTTAGTACTGGTCTTTTTGTTTGCGCGTCTCTCCTCTGCAACATACAGATCTTCGGTCGCGCACTCTCGCTCTCCCATTCCTCCTCAGCTTTCTCCTTCTCCGGGACATTCACAGGTATTCAATCCCCAATCGACGCCCTTTCTGGGTTTTCCTTCTATTTCTTTTCGTTTCTGGAAGAATACGTATGCTATATTCTTCTTCAGTTTTGGGCGATTTATTTGCAGATCTGTCATCTGTCGACGCCCAACGGAATTGTATGTATGCTACGATTTTGGCTATTTGTGCGATATGCGTCGTTATACGAGAATGCTGGAATCGTTTGATTTTTATGTCTATGATTCTAGAATCGATTTTATTGGTGGATTTCGTCTGGTTAGAACAATATGTAGCTTAATCTAATGTTCTAATACTGTCAAAGAAGTTCCTCCATTAATGATTAAGCTGAAGCTTTATATCATCAGGCCAATTGTCCATGAAGATAGGATATTTAAATAAATTTCTTCTGTTCTTCCTCTTTTCCCACACAAATCTTTCTCAGAGGCTTAGATTGTTGCTCATAAACCTGTCGATACCGATCAAATTCCAAACCAAGCCTGAAACTTCCTTGTCTAGTACCAATGCAACATTAGGCGATTGACAAGGGAGAGACCCCTATTGCTAATTTTTCTCCTCAAGACTTTCTTGCCATATAGAGCAATGCTACTTTTGGTGGATCCTTATGTATTCCAAATGCACTGCCAAGGGAAACCTAGGATTGCTTCTCTTTTGTCTCTCCGATAGATGTTCTCATAATAAATAAGTGATCTCTAGTGAATACCGAATAAGGATTGCAAATTATTCTTGGTAACTATTTGAATAGCTTCTTGCATCATGACTGTAGTCCATGTGTGTTTCTTTCTTTTATTTATTATCCAAAAATAAAGTCACATAACCAACCATATCAACAAACTACATCTTTCAATATAGTCATATTAACAAAAACATATCTCCCGATAGCATTTACTATCGTCAATAGGGTGGTTGCCCTTACATCCGTAGGAAAGTTTGTTATCGCTTGAGAGTAAGCTGGGTTATTAGTGAGAATCTTGTCTCTGAGTTAGTGGCGTGGGAGTTTTGTTCCAGACACAAGCCTACTGGTCTATTATACTGCTTATTCCAATGGCTATCCGTGGCTAGTCTGGAAGGTGAGGAGCTTCGAAGACAAACTTCCTTTGATTGCTTCACATGGATAATTGGTTTAGCATTGTAAAACTTTGGAATAATGCTTCTCGTAGGAATTTGTTTGATAGCATTAGCTAGCTTATCTATCTTTAAGTTGTTGCGCCACCCTGGTGCTCCGTTTGATAATATCCTTTTCACATTAAAAAATAATGTGTTTTTAATTGGATAACCAAGTACTGTAGAAAGAAACTGGAATAGTTGAAGTTATTATCTACTATGGTGAATGTAATGGCTAGGTATCAGCCACTTCTCGATAATTTCTAGATGCTAAGCCGGTATTTGAGTACACTACAGTAATATATTATTGATTGTAAAGGTACACAATTTTGTTTCCCTTTTGAATGAGTAGGTGAATGCATTTTTTTTTATGATTGGCTACTTGCAATCTTTCATTCTGTCCTCTTAACACTTGAGTAAATTGATCACTGAGGATTTAAGATCACTTTAATGAAGCTAGCTATGAAGGGGTACATTTTCTTATACCTTGTCCTTTATTTTACGTCTAATAATATATTTTTTTGAATTAATTTTACCTTCAGGCCTGTGCTTATTGACTCCACATTGGTGAGATATCAAATCTGTTTAGGACAAACCATGGTTCTTGATGGGATAATTTCTTCTCCCCATCGAAGGTCTCCATCATTCAGAAAGCAATTCCCACGGGATGAGTTGGCTAGCTGGTCAACACTTGTTCGGAGGCACCGATTCCTTTTAACAGCTCTAGCCCTTTTGGCTGTTCTCTGCACTATATATCTCTACTTTGCTGTTACTCTGGGATCTACTGGATCTTGCTCTGGACTCACTGGAACTAAAAAGGCCTTGTGCAATATAGATCTGGCAAAAAATACTGTCTCCAAGGGAAAATTAAAATTTTTGTAGATGGTTGATATTAATTCTATGGCAATAGCTTAATTTTGTTGTTGTTTCTCAATTGGAAAGGGGAGACATTATTTATTGTAATTTGGTGGGTTTTGTTTTGGGTTTCTAAGCATATTAGTAATGGTGATGTATACTCACTTTATTCTGAATTTTATTGATAACCTCTAGTTATTCTCATCTTACAGAAGCTGTTACTTTTGCGTCAAGATTTTATAAATCAATTGCCCGTGTTTATTTCAGACCTCAGTATTTAAAGATGCACTCTGGCAGCTTCGTCGTACCAGTACAAGGATGAAATTCTGTACTTTTAGCTAAAAAACAGCAACTTATGTGGTTTATCTGGGTCTTTCACCACGTTTAAACATGACACCATCAAAAGTCCCTGTATGTATTTTGTAACAGAAAGTGTTGGAACTTGTTGCAAATTTCATCTGATGACAAACAAAACTTAAATCCCTCAATAAGTCCAAAATCTACTGTCAGGAACCGAAAATAATAAATAATCAGGGCACCTATATCAAAATTATTCAATAACATGGGAACTATTTTCTTATCCATGATAGTCATACTGTCATAGAGATTCTATTTAGTAAACAACATTCAGGATGCTGACAATGGCAAGATCCACATGCAACATTGAACCTGTGAAGTCAAAGAAAGTTCGGCACTCAATCATCAAAATCTGTCCCGTTTTCTAGTAGGTAGTTGGCTGCCAATTCCTCATTGCGATCGCAAGCCAGGAATGCCTCAATTACAAGGGCTCTATCAAAACCCATTGCCTCCAGCTACATAGAGAATGTAAAAACCAGTTAGCTGATATCGCTTTAAGGATATAATGGTAGCACAAACCCAAAACGTACTCGTTCAATTGCCTCCTGTTCGGCTGGTGTCACATTGACAGCATGAGGCATATCTTGCTCTGGCTGATCAAATATGTCCCTGGAACATAGATGAAATTTACAATGCCAACCAAAAACCACAGATTTGAAAATTATGCAGAATAATCAAGTTAAGAAGGTGACTGAACAAAAAATGAATATCCACATGGGCCCATCCCTATATCATACAAGTCATATTCTCTTAACGTTGACATTTCTTGTGGGCCTCCCTATCATCATTGCCAGTGTTAAGAGAATTTGAAAATGGCACACTTTGAATTCAGTTAAAACTTGTTATCATCATGAGGCTATCTCACATAAGCGCTCAAATGCTTAAATTCAAAACTTTTGCTCATACATATTGTCATTTTCGAAAGAGACAAATGTTTTCCCCCATATTTCAAATGCCAAATAGTAGCAAGAGGTTCATTTATTACTCACCCTTCAGAATCTTCAAGAGGTTCATTTATCAACTGAAGGAACTCCGCATGATGCTCCTGAATCATTCCTAAAAGTTGGGGATTTTGCTTTCCAAGCTCCTGAAGCATTGGCTGTAACAGAAACACCAAGACTTTAAGACATTTATTGCCACTGATTTTATAGAATCCAAAAGGAAAACAACTAAAGACCTGCAAAATTTGTGGGTTTCCTTGCACCATTGACCGCAATGCTTGGAACTAAGATACAATATCAATATATGTGAGCAATTGGACTAGTATGAAATTGGCATATAACAAAAACAAATTACTAAATAAATGGGAACAATGCATATTTGGAAAACATTACTACAAAGAGTTTATAGTTGAACAACAACAAGAAGATGTTAAATGTGCCATACCTGTTGATTGTTTCTAAGGAAATCAAGGGATCCATCACCACCACCTCCGCCAGAAAGTGTTTCCTAGAAATACACCAACTTAGTGCATATATATATATATATATATATATAGAGAGAGAGAGAGAGAGAGAGCTCTTATTAAAGGCAGGTGATGTGAATTTCAGAACCTGAAGTATACCTGAGGAAACATATTAAAGGGTGATGTATTTGGAGCTTGAGAGACCAACAAAGCAGGGGATGCGCCCGTTTCACTAGCAGGATTATGAACCACTGGCACAGCAACTTCTGCAGTTTCTGGAATACCCTGTACGCAAGAGAAGATAGTATCAGTACGCAGGTCCAGCTAAAACATTGCAGAAGAACAAATTTGGAATTTCAGGCATACAGAGTATAAATAATCTACAGCCCGTTCTGGGTTGTTATATGCTGCTCGAAGTGCACGAGTAACTGTTTCTTTGTCCCAGCTGCCACCACCCATTTCCATTAGCTCTTGAATTGTCTTCTCAAGACTGTTACCACCAACCAAATTTGAAGCAGCTTGACTATAAGTATCACTCAGTGCACTGCAACAAAATTCATTGCAATCACATCATATAACTAAGCACATTGAGATCCCCTCAGATTTCCCTTCAATCCCAAACTAGTGATTTGTAAGTAGCTATGCCAGCAGTCTTAACTTTTTCAAAAAAAATTTCTCCTTTATTTAATAGTGAAGATGGCTGTTATGGCTTTATCAAAACTGTCGGTTTGGAATTAAAGCGCAATGGAGATCTTCAAACAGTTAGACATGCAAACTTAAAAACTTCATAGATATTCATGCTATGACTTTAAAGCCCCAACAAAAAGTGGCTCTCCATAAAAGAAAACGTAAGCTCCTTGTGAATCATGCCTAATTGACCCAAACATAGTTTCCATACCCTAAGAACTCACACCAATTAAGGAGCTCACATCATATGCTGAATGAAGTGTTAAGGATAACCCAAAAAAGGCTTCAGGCATTATAGTTTTTTGAAACAAAACGTCGAGCAGAAAACGCAGGGAAAGATAAGATGAGTTATTTCCCTAGCATGATATTCAACTCAACCAAATGCCATATGTTCTTGTTTCATTAGGTAATTACAACGAGGATGCTTCAAAGGTTGCTCATCACAACACTTACTATATTTCATAGGCATTAGAAGTACACAAAAATATGCATAATGGAGTATGAACCATGTCTGAACCCAAAAGCATTAGAAAGAAAATTTTGATACTCACGATTCTTGTCCAGGACCACCAGGTGTAGGAGTCGGATTTAAAGCTGTTGCAGCTGTGGATACAGCTGTTGAAGTAGGCTGTCATATGAAAGCACTAAATTTTTATATCTAAGACAAGCAAGGTTGACGTAGTACCCAAGTACCCAACAAACAACAAGAACGAGCAGGAATATACCACAGTAGATGAAGCCCCAGCTGAGCCTGATGTTTTACTCTGTAGGGTAGGAAAAATAATGGGAAAAATTAAGGCTTTGTGCAAAAAAGTGTCAATAAAACGTTAAAAGAGAGAGGGGGAGAGAGAGAAAAAAAGACCCAAACTCAACAAAAAAGGTATCTAATATCAGCTGTAGCCTAAAACTGGGACACTGATGGAGAGTGTAAAAGACATAACGGTCAATTTGGACAAAATTATTTTCACATTATGTTTGTATCTTATTGGGAAGGTGTACATGGCTATTGGAACTCTGTTCAAGATCACACCCAACTGTGCGACCACAAAAAAGAAGAAGAAAACAAATGCAGGATGGTAGAAGCTAACAACAATGCTAACATTTCTATATTCTGTCATTAGAGCACCATATATAACAGATTGCACAAGCAGACCAGACAAAAATATTTACCATCAAACCCAGTCATTTATTTGGCAATAGCAGACAAGAATAGTCGACGAAAATTTTCTATTAATAGAAATTTTATGATTTACTAAAAGATGCATCATCATCAAGGCCATTCTCTCAATTGTTTAGGATAAGCGACATAAACCCATATTGTAACATGTAAAGATGCATGTTATTTACATAGTCAGTACGAATTTTGAAACAGATAAGGACATAAGTAGCCAATTTTGGCCAATCCATGCAATGCAAGACCAAGAGTAAGAAGAAGACAATGCAGCCGAAATCTAAAATTTTCTTATAGTAAGAGAACTCCAATAAATCATTAAAACTACATCTGTTAAATACTTCTAAGGTATTATCAACTAAAATTAAAACAATCATCTTCATTCAAAGAGAAAGAAAGGATATTCTACTTAATCAATCATTTTTTTGGCTTGTAAAAGAAATTTATTGAACAAGCACCAACGAGTTGCAGCCCAGAAAATGGATTACGACAGAGAGAAATCAATAGTCTCTATAAAGTTACTACTATTACATACGTCTGAATTTGAAGACCCGAATTTCAACGAGCAAAGCCAGTTGTCAATGAAAGTATCTAGGTAGGATTCGTTAATATTGAAAGCACAATTATTTTCTCACTTCCAGATAGAGCAGATGGACGCTAGAGGGATAAGAACTAGAGCTTTCCTCTTCAATTGATGATAAGAGATCAGTTTCAAAATCCCCAAACGCATGCATTTAAAAGTGCCACAAATTATAGAGAATGAAATTGCATTTAAAACCTACTTTTTGAAGCTTAGAAGTAAGGTGTTTCAAAGTTAGTGGCAAACATAAAAGTACCCCAAACGATTATTTGCACCCCCCACCACATGGTAGACTAAGATAGATAAAATAAAATCATACATATTGACATACCTCACACTATCTACCTTGCAGCTGAGTTCCTAATAAAGCAGAAACTAGCATAGATATTATTTTTGTTTTTTGTTTTCTTCTATACTTATCACAATTAACTTTCCTTCCTTCTTTTTGGCTTTCCTCAACCCATATGAAGATGGTGACTGAGACCACAAGACACTCCGGAATAAGCAAACCCAATAGTGAGAAAAAAATCCAAGATCTAAGTTCAAGTAGGTTCTATATTGGAAATAATAATGTCCTTTCAGTCTAGTATTAAGTGTTAATTGAAAAGAAGTTTTATTAAAATAGGGCACCAAGGTGGGTGCCACCTTGCTCAAAGAAAGCTATAGAGATTAATGAAACGATCAAGTTTAGTATATTACGATTGAATCCTCATTTACAACTCATCACCTCTTGGACCAAAGGCATGGTGTAACACCAATCTTTGCATTAGAATTACTTTGGGAGTTTTATCTCCTTCGAACACCGTTATCGCATTCTCTCAACATGAGCCACCACTGTGAGGGACGTCACATTTTTATTTTATTTTCTCTTCTTAGTTTTTTCACATAAAGCTCGAGCAAGTAATACCTACCCAACGAAAAAAATCCAGAAGGCTTTTTCTTGTTATTTCCCAAAACTAGTCCGTCAGTTCGCAATGTAGAAAGAGGTGGCTGTTCATTTCCTCTGCTTCCTTGCACAAGGGGCATCTAATAATGATGTGGAATGACTGGAATCCCCTTTCTTTAAAGTTGCCAAAGGCAAGCATTTTGTCAGGAAGCTCAAGCAAGAAAAGGCAATTTTAGATGGTGTTCTACATTTCCATATTGGAGCGAAAGGTCAACTTCTAGCTGCTATTAATTGCATTGAGGGTTGATAATAGCACATCGGCAAGAAATTATTGTTCTCATGAGTCATGAAAGCATCAGTTATTGCATCAAGGTTGTCTCACATATTAAGACTTCACATGAAAATGTAAACCTCTCTATCTCTTATTCCGTTACAATCCTTTTTCAAATGAACATTTCAATAAATTGCACGTTGTTGACTTTCTCACATCAGCCACCAAAAATTCTTGTCCTTCACACTACCAAATATATATGGGAATTTATTGTCAATGGTATGCATAAAGCAGTGGAACACATTCAATAAAAGCACATTGTTATATAAGTCCATTAAAGGGATTAGAAAACATTAAAACAATAAGAAGAAAGAAGGTTACCTTGCTAAGCATGACAACAAGGAAACCATCTTCGGTAACCTTGTTATCTGCCAATGTAGTTTCATCTTTCAACACCTTCCCATTGTGAATCAACAACTGCTGTCCACAAGGGTAATTGTCTTTTCCTTGAACATCTTCAATGTTCTTCTTCACAGCCATAATCTAGTCAGAAAAACAAAGAATACCAACAATGCGTTCAATCAAAAGATACTAGATATGAAGGCAAGGCACACACAAAAATACACAGATATGCATATGAGGGCACTCACACTGTCTATGCTCTGGACCTTGATTTCAAAGTGACTGCCTTTCAGCGTTTTTACAGTGAGCTTCATTTTCAAATGACGGCGAAGGAAGAATCCGGGTCAAAAAACTGCAGAGAAAAAACCCCTAGAAACTGCTCCAAACGCTAGCAGTAGAGTCTGATGCAGACAACAATAAACATGGTCCTCTCCTCAAAGATAACCTACCACCATAGTTTTCTTAATCGATCGATACACGATAGGTATCGCGCACGATAGAAGACCCAATCGTAAGCCGAGATCCAATTAGAGGGAAGTCGATGGACTATATGAAGTTCGGTAAATTGTAGAAAATAGGGGCATGGGTGGTTGCATAAAGATTCATTAGGGATTGAAGACGTGAAAGATAAAAAAAAAAAAAAAAACATTTTTTTAATTACATCAAATATATTAAGTAATGCCATTTACATAAAAAAAAGGGTTGTTATGAATTAAGATAGAGGTTGTTACGAATTAATCATATTTGTCACGTGACATCATCCATTATTTTAAAATGGGACACAATACTTATTGTCATCATTATGTTGAAATACTATTTAACAATCAAAATCTTCGTTTTAGGTCCCTCAATCAGGGGTTGCAACTAGGGCTGTAAAAAAAAACCGTGAAAATCTACCCGACCGACCGAACCGATCGAATGGCCGGTTTCCCACTGTAATGAAATTTAAAACCGACCGATTGGCCGGTTTGTACTCATATACACATATGTTTGGTCGGTTTTATCATTTAATATAAAAAAGTTCGGTTAAAACCGAACCGGATATGTGTATATTTAATAAATAATAATTAAATAATTAATAGTTGATAATACTTTATCAACTATTGATAAATACTTTATCAATACTTTATATTTTTTTTTGTGGTACATAGGAGGGGGGAACCCAGCAAAGAAACACTAATCCAAACTCACAACATTCCTAGGAGAACGCGCATTAAAGCACGACAGAAGCCGCACTCAGCTCCAATACTTTATATTTTGATCACTCCTGAAAGTGTGAAATACTTTATACTTTATCAATACTTTATATCAACTATTGATAATACTTTATCAATACTTTATACTTTATGCTTTATATTTTATCTTTTTAATTTTTTATGATTTTATCACTCTTGAAAGTGTGAAATGCCGAAACCTAGCCTATTCTTCATCTTTACTTTTTAGTCTTCACTCCAGTACTCCACGTCTCCACTATTCAGACTTCATAGAATGCCATAAAGGCACAACTCCATTTATGCCTTTATGGCATTCTCGGATCGACGAATTCTGCAGTGCTCAGTGCTCTCATTCTCTTCTTCTCCAGTGCTCTTGAGTCTTGACTCTTGAGTCGGTGAGTCTTGAATTCTTAATCTCTCAAGTCTTATTTCTCTCACAAATCTGAAATCATAGTCTCACTCGTTATCACTTGTCAGGTTCTCTACTTCTCTAGTTCTTCTTGACTCGAAAGTCAGCACTCACTATCAAGTATCAAGCGAAAAATCCGAAAAATCCCAAAAAGGCACTCACTAACCGAAAACCGACCGAACCGAATAACGGTTATTACCAGTACATTCTGTGAATTGGCCGGTTTAGGTGACTACTAAATGAAAAAACCGAGACTTTCGGCCCGGGTGTAAGCCACTGTCAAACCGACCGAAAACCGACCGATTACAGCCCTAGTTGCAACGGAGATTGCATACAATGTAATGTGTACTTAGATTCAAATCATCATCATTATCTCTCCATCAAAGAGAGAGTGGCATACTTACCAACCATAACATGAATTGAATGAGTTTGGGTGTGATTTAAAATAAAATAAATTCCATGGTGAAGTCATTGTTAGAATCTCATTCCCTCAATCAAATCGATCATCAGCCAGACCTTATCATTCACCTCCTCGATGAAAGACTCGATCTATAAAATCAATTTATAAAGAGTATAGATATCAATGTCGAGAAGAATAAGCTTTTCAAGCAATGTCTCATTGCGGAGAGCTTTCTGCTTAGTTGTGTAATACTAACCAGCAATACAATATGCACAAACTAGTCGTTTATAGTTGTTATTAATGATATTCGGTCTTTAATATTGTATAAACTTTATTTAGACGAGTTAACAAAATTGCCCCCAAAACTAGCTATTTTACAATTATAAAGGGGCATTTTGGATTTTTAAAACTAGTAACTCCTTTATTTTTTTTCACCAAAATTAATTATGAGTCCCACCATTATTACTTAAAAATTAAGTGACATAATTATCCATATCTCTCAATAAAATCAAATCAGCAAAAACACACATTCAAATAACAGCTAATGTTTCCATTAACTAATTATCATTGCAAGCTAAACTATATACACGATATCATTTACTATATAAAATATTCGAAAACATGCTTGTTACGTTATATTATATAAATGCTCATAAAAAAATAATTTTTTTTATTTAATAAATACTATCATTACATTATTACATGTTTCGTAGGATATATTCATAGTGCTTTCAGCGGCGGATCTGTCTTGCGACAATGTTTTTTTATACTTACCCCATTTCATATATGATCGAAAAATTAGCCCAGCCAAACACCCAGCCCAATCCCTTCTCTTCTTTCCTTCATTCCTCGCGCACAGGCGCATCACTCATAGCCTCATAGCACATCAAGATTCCAGAGCACTATGATAGAGAGGAGAATGTGCGGCTTCAAATTTCGAAGCATTCGGGGCTTATCTCGACGCCGACGCGCTTACTCAAGAAGGCAAGAAATCAAAACTTGACAGAAAGCTCAAATGAGTTTGTTTTCTTTGCCGAAACTAGACCTTTCAATTTTTTTAAAATACTAGTGCTGTTAGGGACCTAGGCTTAAGCTAATTTGAATTAGCCCAGCCTAATTGGAATTGATTGCTTGCTGCCTAGTTGGGATTGATTAATTGCCTAAGTGGAATTGTTTGCTTGTTTGCTGCCTAATTGGAAACTTGGTATTAATTGCTTAATTGCTTGCTGCCTAGTTGGGTATTGTCTAATTAGATTATTTATTTGCTTTTTTATGTGGATCTTGTGATACTTGATGATCAGTTGCAAATTTACGTACTTGATATGCGCAATAATGATGGATTTGTTAGTGTTCATGAGATTACTGATCTTGCAAAGAAGATGGTTGTAACAAGAAACGACTTTGTTTATCCGCATGTATATAGACTTATAACACTAGCATTAACTTTACTTGTCTTAACTACAACCGTGGAAAGAGCATTTTCAGCCATGGAGATTGTGAATAAGCGATTACGGAATCAAATGGAAGATGAATGACTCAATGATTGTTTAGTTACATACATTGAGAAATAAGTATTTGCTCAAATTTCTAATGAAGTTATTATGCAATATTATCAAAATATAAAAACTCCTAGATTGCAATTGTAACTCTTGAACAATTTATATGTATGGTTTTCATTATCTATATGATCATTTGTTTTAGTGTTCGATTATATAGTGGAAGCTTTCTATTCAATTAGTTAGATTTCGTTGATTAATATTTTTGATTGAGTAATACTTTGATCTTGTGCTTGAATGTAAACTCTAAAAAAAATTCGGGACACTCCTCTGAACCCCGCCCCCCTTAGTCTA
The DNA here is from genome assembly GCA_963580455.1 of Euonymus europaeus. NCBI lineage: Eukaryota > Viridiplantae > Streptophyta > Magnoliopsida > Celastrales > Celastraceae > Euonymus > Euonymus europaeus. The sequence continues at coordinate 19,134,708 of OY756970.1, read as the reverse complement.
GAAGTTGGATCCACCCCTAAGTACTTTGGACATCATTAAGACCATCAACATTGGCATTGCACTCTTGATATGTTGAGTTCTCATCATGAGAGAGTTGCACATAAATTTTTCCTTCTTCAGTTACTGTCACTGCCACTGCCACAGGTTGCTCTTCCATATCTGATGGAATCCAAGTGTATGGTATTGTGAAAATCATTTGCAAGCGCCACGAAATCGCAAACAAGTAATTTAGTGATCAAAGATCGAATATCGAACCCTCAAAGACTATTTAATTCAATCAACTATAGGCTACTAATTCAATTACAAGCATTACTTGGACACAGAATTGAGTTTGAATAGTTGAACAACGAATTAACAAAAATTAATAGCAACAAGTAAGTGAAACAAGTATCAAAATTAAGAAGCACTAGAGCCCATGATTTCACCTTAGTTATCTCAATTGAATCTCAGTTTAATAAACCTTGAACAATTATTCTTGTTTTCAGTGGATTTTCCCTAATTTATTTGACTCATTTTCAAGCTATATCAAAACTACTGCTAATCAACAATCGTCTCTTCCAAGCACGATTTAGAAAATTAGAAACGCATTAAAATCAACGGAAAACCATAAAAAAAAACAACATAAATTATTAATCCATATCTGACATTCATTCAATTTACGACATTCATGATACGATCAATACCCTGCTTTTCCTTTTCAGACAAAACCATGATAAATAATTCAATCAAACATTGGCCAGATGTTTAATAACATTAAGAACAATCTTGAACGCTTAACAATGAATAAAAACCAAGAATTTATTGAAACTTTGAATTCAATTAAGAAAAATTAAACTACATCATAGCTCTAGTAATATAAATTAGTTCATGAAAATAGTCAATCAAAGCAAAGAAAAGAATTACAACCCATCTACGAATGTAGTGAATGAACCAGATTTTTCAATTGTCTTCCTCTTTGTTCCAGTGATTTTTTCCTTCAAAAATTGTCTCCCGAGTGTCTTTTCACTGCATTTGTGCGTCTCCTCCCTTTGTTTTCTGCCGTCTTCCTCCCTTTAAGAGACCTCTCTGATCCCCTCTACCAAAACCCTCCTTTTACTTTGTCTCAAATACCCCATTTAATGAAGTTAAAATTCCGAAAACACCCTTCTGCTGCTGCGTATTCCAGCTAGATTTTGTGGTCTGCAAAGATGACCATTTTACAGTATCCTAAGGCCAAAATTTGGGAAACCTTAAAACATAATAGTTGTAGACCTTCTTCTTATCTTTCCAACACATCATAAATCACATTTTTCTGGAAAGTAGAGTGAAAGTTACACTGAAAAAAGTGAAGGATACGCAGAACCATTGAGTTGTTACCCAGCTGACTTCGTATGCTCACAATTTTTTTTCTATCTGTGGTCCAAAATTAATAAAATTGATATCCACGCTAAGCTTGAGATGTGTAGTTTTCAACGCCACAAGAATCACTTAAATCAAAATTTTATAGCAACCGCAATGGCTGGTCAAATAGCAGCTCATATGCTTTGACAGCTTTTCCATCTTCCATTTTTCGTTCTCGAATCAGTCCCAATTCATCCGAAACCTATGCAAATCATTCAAACAGCTCGTAAGTGGTATATTTAATCATGTTTAAGCATTGAAACCTCGAACCACACATTAAAATGCAAAGTGGCAGTGGAAAGCTCAAAAACCCATTTTTGTAAAAGAAGAAGATATTCTTTCTTCCAAAATTTTCATGATTACTTATTGAACTGAAATGACCATATGCACAAGTCATAAATGACGCAAACTAAAACATGAAATAATTAAAAATACTCACTAAAATGAAATATGACTTACTAAACCTCAATTTGTGCATAAAAAGACTAAAAACACTCTCAAACTAACTCATGTAAAACAAAAATAACACAAATAACTCTATAAATCATGGAGTTATCATACAACCTTGTCGCTTCTTGACTTCCAAACAGAAATTGAAGCGATTCTCGATTCTTTATGCCTTGATTCCGGAACTTTGTGAACTTCTTGTCTTGCTGTTATTAACATGTAAAACATATCAAGGTTGTTAATCAAGCTTGTAAAATAGAATTGCCTACATATATAAAACAAGAAAAACCACCGAGTAATATGAAGGACCAAATTCTATAGAGACATAACTAGTATTATCTTATTCGTTTTCTTGTTGATGTTTTGTAGGAAGATGTTGTGGTTAGTGGTATTGATGGCGAAAAATTCTGGGTGAAGATCGTAAATGTAAAAAATAAGGGGCAGGTTCACTAGTTTGCTGTATCGGCATGGCTTCTTATGGATTCAACCTCAGTGACATAGCTTATATCATTTTTTGTTTTGTTTTTGTTTTACTAATTCAATGGAAGATACAAAAGCATGATCTCCTCCTTGTTGGACTTAAGATTAAACCATGAAGAAGTCTATAAACTTACATTGAAAACTTGGTACAATCGGCTGGAGCAAAAGAGACTTGCCTTGTCTCGAGGTCATACTCGACCTGAAAGTTCACTTGTGCGGCATTCCCGTAAATGGGAAGACCATCAGTTGGCAGTATTGCCAAACAATTAATGTCCATCTTTTTCTAATGGACAATTTGATATAGTTATATAAATGAGAAAAAGAAGAAGATAAGAGAAAAAAAGGGCAAATCCAGGCAATGATTCTATGATCATTGATAGGTTATCCTAATTTGAGTACATTTTAGTTTACTTTGTTTGTTGACATTATTTACTTTTTTTGCTAGCTCAGTTTGTGTTTTCTTGATGGTGTAGAATGAATATAAACGAAGAATTAGTGGCTGGAACTTCAATCTTGAAGATGTGAAGGCTCAGGCTTCCCTGGTATAACAACATTTGATCTTACTTCCTTTGTGGATGTTCTAAAATTTCTCATGGCATTATTCTTTATTTAGATCTAAGATGAGGACACTGTGCCAGATAGATGATAATCAAGTAAGTAGAAGTGGACTGACCCTAGCCAAAGGCCCAAAACCAAAAGTAGAATGTGCCCCCATAGGTCTCGGTACTTGCACAAGATACATTAAACTCTAGGGCCTACTATTGAAAATGTGAGAGGTTTTTAAAGGAATATATATATTTTAAGTAATGCCATTCACATCGTTTTTTCTCTCTCTTTATGACACTGGTTAATCCACTGGTGAGTGGTGGCTTGCCCACTTAGAATAGTGGAGGCCTTGGGTGCAACCGTGCAATTCTGTGGGTGAGGTCTAGATGTTGGACAAAAAATATAGCATATTGATTCTAGTGCTCCAATAACATATAATCAGCTTCTGAGTGTTGAAATTCTCGATCTGAGGGGGATTGAATTCATACTGTAGATCTAAGTTATAATCTGTGTAATATTTTTTTTAGTCTCTATTTCCTGCCTCCCACTTTCCTTTCTCTCTTCTTCACTGTCACTCCTCCCCTGAGTTGGATCTGTCATTTTTTTATCTAAATCTAGTTTTTATCTTTTTCATATTTTTGTTTGAATAAAGGAATTTGCAGAGTTTTTCTTTTTCAGATTTAGATCTCCTTCATCAGTCGTGGATCTCGATCACCGGTGTTTTGGTGTGCTCTAGCGACATATAATTGGCTTCTAGTACCGAGAATCTCATATTTTAGAAGGTTTGAATTCATACAGTTGATCAAATTTGTAATTTGCGTAATATTTTTTTTATTCTCTATTTTCTGGCATAGACCGGCGGAGTATGGGATCATCAGCGATCATCTGATGAGGTCTAGGTGTAATATGGTGTCATCTGAGAATATCCAGTGATGATAATGTTTGTGTTTATTTTTTTAGTCCTATGATTGTAATCTATTTTTATGACGACCTAAATATTTACGGATCTCAATTACCTATTTTCATATGAATAATTTAATGCAATTGGGTCAAAGACTATTTTAATAAAAAAATGATCTTCCATCTTTTGTCACTACATTCCCTCTCTCTCTCAATCATTCATGTGGTGGGTTCGCTATTATTGCTAACCTTTGTTCTATATTTCTATTCATCGACTTGACTCTTTCTAAAGATACGTGCCGACAGACTTGACTGAGCAATTGACTTAGAATCTTCCACTACAATGGCTAGTGGTTTATGAGTACTTTTTCCATATTCCACTAGCTTGTTTTCACGGGTTCTATCATCTATGTACTGATAAGAAACGAGTACTATTGAGGATGAGAACCACAAAGTAGAATCCACGAGGTTTTAGATGCACATTTATAAATTTAATATTTTAAATAGTACACGACCAAGCATAATACAAGAGTCTATCGCCTGGTTTTATGCGTGTGAAACCAATGCAAACACTAGTTTAATACTTAAGAAAATTGGGATTGGGAGAAATCTGCTACGAGTGCATGAGTACATACATATAGAATATAATTGTTTGTGCATGATTAGTTGTTTTAGGCTGGACTTCTCCGCTAGCTCTCGTAGGTTACAATATAGCATAAGATACAAAAATAGATTATTTTATTATATTCTCTTTCTCTTTAATAGTTCTAGGGTTGTATTGTATTTTGTAAGAATGAGATTACAGCTTCAAGCTCTCTGTCTTCTACAAACTCTTCTTTAGATCTTTACAAAATCCAGTAGCCTATCCCGAACCAACTTGTTCTTGCCGAATTTTCATAATTTTGAAATGGGGTCCAAATACTCTCTCCCTTTCTTGTCGTGATATTTTATAGAAAGTGTGAAAATTGTATAAGCTTTCAAGTCCTCTTTTGGTCTACTCTTCTTTAGTAACAGGTCAAACAAGTGAATTACGTTAAACAGTAGATACCAACTCCTTTAAATTCTGCTGAAGATGTTTTAGTGTTTCAGATTTCTAAATGTATCTTGGCTTGATTCTCATTAGACTTTATAGCTATCTGTGTTGTCTGTGTTACAACATCTTCCTCGTCCTTCATTTTTCACCTAAAGCCAACCCAATTAAATACTAAAAATCTCTTTTCCAGTTCTTTATTCTTCACTTTTGGTGAGTGAGCATTTTTCTACTCAATGAGGCAATTCTGGTCATATTCCTCCTTCATTTGTACTCTCTCTTTTCTTCTCTCTTGCTTTCTCTTGCCTATCCATGGCCTTGGAGGGAATGAGACAGACCAACTAGCTCTGCTTCAATTTAAGGCCAAAATAACTGATGACCCTCTGGGAGTTTTGAACTCATGGAACAGGACTACACATTTCTGCAGATGGCAAGGTGTTAGATGCAGTCGCCGGCGCCAGAGGGTGGTGATGTTAGCTCTGGATTCCAAAAAACTCGCAGGTTCCATATCACCATACATTGGAAACTTGAGCTTCCTAAGGGAATTGCGTCTCTTTGACAACAGTTTCAGCCTTGAAATCCCTCCAGAGATTGGCAGGTTGCGAAGATTACAACTTTTGGCACTTCACAATAATTCACTTGGTGGAAGAATTCCTACCAACATATCTGGTTGCTCTAACCTTGCTGATATTAGATTTAGTGTCAACAAGCTGGTAGGAACAATACCTGTGGAGCTTGGTTTCTTGTTTAAACTCGAAGTTCTTTATATGAGCAGCAATAATCTGACAGGAACTATACCTTCTTCTCTGGGGAACTTATCAACTCTTCAGTTATTTTCTGCTACTGAAAATCATTTAGAAGGGTCCATTCCTGATGCCTTAGGCAAACTAAAGAGTCTTACAGATTTAGCTCTGGCTATAAATAGATTGTCTGGTAATATCCCTCCCTCAATCTTCAATCTCTCTTCTATCACAAATTTTGATGTGGGAACTAACCAACTTCATGGGACTCTTCCCTCAAACTTAGCCATCACACTCCCAAATCTTCAATGGTTTTCAATTCCAGCTAATCAATTTTCTGGATCTATTCCTCTTTCAATATCAAATGCCTCAAATCTAGTACAATTTCATATCACAGAAAACAAATTTACCGGAATTGTCCCCTCTATGGAAAAGCTGCACATGCTTATGTATTTAAGCATTGCCTATAATCTTCTTGGAAGTGGGAGAACCAATGACTTAAGCTTCCTATCTTCTTTGACGAATGCTACCGGATTAAAGTTGTTGGCTATAAACGATAACAATCTCGGAGGAGAATTGCCCGTGTCTATTGGCAATTACTCAACTGAGATCTTTTACATGACCCTAGATGGCAATTCAATATTTGGAAACATTCCGGCTGGGATAGGAAATCTAATCAACTTGGAGAGATTGGAGGCTTGGGACAACTCTCTCTCAGGTAACATTCCTTTTGATATTGGAAAGCTTCAAAAGCTAGTGGTCTTGTATTTGGATGCAAACAGAATCGAAGGGAAAATTCCGTCTTCTTTGGGAAATTTGACAAACTTGAGCAACCTTGGATTGGATGAAAACAATCTGCGGGGCAGCATCCCTCCAAGCTTAGCAAAATGCAAAAATTTGCAAGAATTGGTTCTTTCTCGAAACAATTTTAGGGGTACCATTCCTCCAGAAGTTTTCAGTCTTTATTCATTATCGGTCGTTTTGGATTTATCGCAAAACCAATTGATTGGTTCTCTTCCCGGTGAAGTTGGAAAGCTGGCAAATTTAGGTGGATTGGATGTCTCATACAACAAGTTATCTGGAAAAATTCCCAGCAGTCTGAGTAGCTGCGTTTTATTGGAGAAACTATACATGCAGGGTAACTTCTTTGAAGGGTCCATCCCTACATCATTAAGTTCCTTGAAGGGTGTTCAATATTTGGATCTTTCTCGCAACAATTTGTCAGGCAAAATTCCTGAATTCCTTGCAGGCTTTAAATTGCTATATTTAAATCTATCTTTCAATGATTTTGAGGGTGCAGTACCCATGGAAGGTTCCTTGAAGAATGCAAGTGCAGTTTTAGTCATGAACAATAGTAAAATCTGTGGGGGTGTGCCTGAATTACAACTACCTAAATGCAATTTCAAAGAGCACAAAAGCAGGACCTTGACCCGCAACTTGAAGATGCTAATATGTATCATTTCTGCAATTTTGGGAGTAACTATTGCTCTGTCCATTCTGTATTTTTGCTGGTTAAGAAAGAAAAGAAAAATGAGCACTTCGAACTCCTCGGAGAATCTACTCATGAAAGTTTCATATGGAGTTCTTCTAAAAGCTACTGATGGATTCTCCACAGCAAATCTGACAGGTATGGGTAGTTTTGGCTCAGTTTATAAAGGAATTCTTGATCAGAATGGACCGATCATTGCTGTCAAGGTGTTTAACCTTCTCCGTCGTGGAGCTTCCACGAGTTTCATAGCTGAGTGTGAGGCACTGAGGAGTATCAGACATCGGAATCTTGTCAAAGTACTCACTGCGTGTTCAGGAGTTGATTATGGTGGTAATGATTTCAAGGCTCTTGTTTATGAGTTCATGGTTAATGGGAGCCTAGAGGAGTGGATACATCCAATACTTGGTACTGATGAGGCTCCAAGGAAATTAAATTTTCTTCAGAGGCTAAATATCGCCATTGATGTTTCTTGTGCATTGGAATATCTTCATCATCATTGCCAAATTGGGATAGTTCACTGTGACCTCAAGCCAAGCAATGTTCTTTTGGACAATGAAATGGTTGGACATGTTGGTGATTTTGGGTTATCCAAGTTTCTTCAGGAAGCCAACAATAACTTGTCTACTAGTCAAACAAGCTCTGCTGGGATAAGAGGATCTGTTGGTTATGCTCCTCCAGGTATAAATTTTTTTATGCTTCGGTCCAATAACTACATATATAGTGTTCTATTGGGTGATTATGTTTTATAGTTTGAGAAAAAACAATTGCTGATAATATTAATATTCCTCATTACAGAATATGGTATGGGAAGTGAGGTATCAACAAACGGTGATGTCTATAGCTATGGAATCCTCTTGCTAGAGATGTTCACAGGGAGGAGGCCGACAAATGACATGTTCAGAGATGGTTTGAACCTTCATAACCTTGCCAAATCTAGCTTGCCTCAACGAGGGGTTGAGATTGCAGATCCAATACTTGTTCAAGAAATAGAAGAAGGGGACACAAGTGCAGAGAATAAACATCATCCGAGAAGCATGGCGGCCGGTTGCAAAATTCAGGAAGAATGCTTAATCTCAATAATTGGAGTTGGAGTTGCTTGTTCTGCGGAATTCCCAAGAGATAGGATGAACATCAGTGATGTCGTAGCTGAGCTCCGTGTGATCAAGAACAAACTTCTTCAAAGTGATATATATGGATACAAGGGTACTAAACGCACACACCAATCTTAAGGTATTATTGTTATTTTAGAACTAAACTAGAATATAACAATGGTATATATCCTTCTGGTTTTAATGCTGAAATACCTACTTTATGACCTTGAAAACCATTTTCTTGTCAAGTTTTATTGTAAATGTGCCAATTTAAGATATGATGGTCTAATTATTTTTGTGGTACAGATGTGCAAGATTAATTACATATTTGGAGGACTTGTCGACTATATGAAGTTGGATTGTCACCATCCGCCTTATGGTCTATATTTTAGATACTTGTCTGTATTTTAGAGACTTGTTCAGACGTAGTGATGTAGAGGGTATTTTGTCCACATCTGTATTTTTCATGCTCCAGTTTACATACTCAACCTATTTTACAGATAACAATGTGAGTGCTCTTAATGTGACACCAACTACTTTTTTTACATTAGCTTCCAATTCATTGTATATATTCAGAGGCAACCATGTCATGAAAGTCCCAGAATCGATTACGATACTCGGGCATGGTGTTTTTGTTCTTTCTGTGCCAAAGCTGATGCCTCGGAGATTAATGTAGTAGTGGGAAGAACGAGGTATAATTTTTGCTTATTAAGTTCCTTCATTTCATTTCCTTTCCTTTAATACAGTTTTCCTATGATGACATCACTACCTTAATTTTATTCTAAGAGGAAAGCACGAAGATGGAGATGAAAAGGAGGCAAGCAATCCCTCGAAATTTGTAAGAACAAAAATCTGCTGTCAGTTATCATAACTTCTCATCATAAAATCATTGTTCTAATTATCACTATTTTATTTATTTCTCACATTTTAGGGGAAAGTTTTGAAAGAGAGCAAAACTAAGAAGAACGACTGGAAAGAAAAGATTAAAAAAAAAGCCGTCAACACTGGTGAGACATTAAAGATTAAAAAAATAAGTTCGTCCTTTGTTTTTTGATGATCTTCTTTCTATTCCAAATTTGTTTTGATTAACAATTGGTGAACATGCTGTAGATGGTGATGTTCATGAGTAAGAAGATCTTTTACTTTCATTTTTTTTTAATTTCCTTTGCTTTCATATGTAGTTATATAGCTAGGTACTGGATATATATACTAGAGTTTTTTTTGAGGAAGCATGAGGAATGCCGAGGTTCCCCTTCTCTTTAGATTGTAGCTTGATTGTGAGCACCCCTACTTTTCTTTGATGATCATATTAGTCACCATGCTCAAGCGTTGAAGTGTACTTGATTCTCAGTTGGAATTAAGGATATTTTAGACAATCTCCATCATTCACATTATAATTCATAATCTTTTATAGCTTTCCTTAAAAAATATTTTATAATTTATACATTTTGTAAATAGAATGAGCATTGAAGGACGAGCAAGAATAAAGAGAGCAGCACAAGAACAAAAGCCAATTAAGACCAAGGTAATATGCATATAATGATTTAATGGTTATTTGGAAGTTCACTAATCTATGTAAATTAAATTGATCATATACAGGATCACTAAAGGATATTGATTCAATTTGGGTGAGCCAGTTATGTTCATGCTGCGTACAGGATCGGATATTCTATCAACTAATGGAGCAGCATGTAATTAAAGTCACAATTTTTCCTGCAATTGCATAGGCCAATCATTTTTCGTATAATGTCTTCACTTTCTCTTTAATGAATACTCAAGGTAGTATTCTAGCCTTTATGGCATTGTGTAATACTGTCTAATTAACACTCCTCTCAAATTTTCAGCCACTTCGACTTTTTTTGCACTTATGCTATTTTTTTTGCAGTTAAATGGTGAAAGAATGGGGGAAGCAATGACAGTAAAAGGAAAGCACAAAAGGAAAGCTGAGATGGTTAAACATTCTGATGCCTTTGTTGCCTTACCAGGTTTTGCTATATGCCATTTAAAACTCTTACAGGCACATAAAATCTAAGCCAACTACAAAATCCTCATGGGTTGTTCGGTGTTCTTCATTTTTTTTGTGTGTTGTTTCAACTAATCTATGCTGCTTTCCACATGTTCAAACCTCCATTTAAATTATGTTATGCTTTTTTCGTTGTTCTTCACCGATTTGATGCGGGCTACCAGGCTTTTTTTCATTTTCGGCTTCTTATTGACTATTTTTCATTTCCTCTTACTTTCCATTTGACTATTGTGCCACCAAAAGATGTAGTTACTGTGAAGCCCAGGTTAGTGTTGATTGTTCTGTTTTTTCTAGTTCATGAATTGGAATCTCTCTAAACTTATGAATACATGAAAGCAATGACAAATTGTAGAGCGTAAAATGCATATGTTGAATCAATGATTATTGGAAAGTTCACTAATACATGTAAATTGATCACACAGAGGGTCATCAATGGAGATTAATGTAGTCGAGCTGACTCTAACTTCGACATAGAGCTGTGTTCAAATTTTTCATACATGAGCGAATAGTGTTTGATGTGCCTTTTTTTTTTTTTTTTTTGTTGAAAAATGTCATCACCTTCTGATGCATTTGATTGCTGCCACGTTCTTTTGCAAAACAGTTCTTCGACGTCTATTTGATTGCACCAGTGAATATTTCTCAGATTTGTCCAAAAGCTTCATTTGCTGTAGACTGATCTTGCATCTCAGCCTATTTTCATACTGATTTTCTTATTATTTGACCATATAAGCTCTTCTCGCCGTTCTCTGTGAGTTTATTATTCGGTTCATGTAATCTATTAAATATTGCGATTTTTTCCTCTGTTCCATAGCTAAGATGTCGCGTGTAAGCTTACAGAAAACCGAACCAAAAAAGGGCAAAAAGTATAACAGAAAGTGTGTGGAAATTGTAAGCTTACAAGTCCTCCTGGGCCTCCTCTTCTACGGTAACAGGTCACACGACAACTTCTGAATAATGTTAACCAGTAGATGCCAACTCCTTTAAATTCTGCTGAAAGAGATTTTTGTTCTGAAATGATATATGGAAGCAGACTTACAACTAAAGAGAAAATTGAGAAATATAAAAATACACACAGATAATTTACATGGTTCACTTAATGACCTTGAAAACCATTTTCTTGTCAAGTTTATCGTAAATATGCCAATTTAAGAATTGATGGTCTATTTTTTTTTCTTTCCTTCTTCTGGTACAGATGTGCAAGATTAGTAACATATTTGGAGGACTAGTGGACTATATGAAGTAGGATTGTCACCATCCTCCTTGATGCCATTTATGTGTTGACTCTATAGTGTATAAGTTTCTTGCTAATGGTCTAAGACTCTCATTTAGCAGGATTGATGCATAGCAAAATTATTATGTTTTTGTATATTTATTTACAGGGTAAAGTACTTATGTTTTTGTATCTTTATTAATAAAAATATATATTATAAATATAAATATAAATATATAATTTTTTATTGTTTTATTTGAGTAGAGACTTACATTTTGCTTCTCTATTTTAGATACCTGTTAATGTAGAGGGTGTTTTGTCTAAATCTATATTTTTCATGCTTCATTTTACATTCTCGCCTATTTTACAGATACCAATGTGAGCGCTCTGAATATTGTGTTTCCAACATAATACAATTAGCTAGGAACATGCCCGCGCTTTGTGCTGGTTATTGTTTAAGAAATTAGATAATCTGCTGATAATTGAAGTGCAATTCTACTTGAGTAAATCAGGGTCTGCATCTGCTTATCCCTGCTGAATGTGGACTTTACCCGAGGCAAGAAGATATTTTTCCTTAAGGGATATATTTTTAGCAAAGATGCGTAATGAAAACCATAGAAATAATGTTCAAAATTCAGTTTTAGCAGACACAAAGAGTGCCTAAGTTATGACCTGTACTGATGGCCTGCATTTCAGTAAGCTCTTTGAATGTATCCTCTGCCGTATTCCATTAGCAACAATTTTGGCCTTGAAAAGTTACACCAGATAAAATCTACATATAGAGAGCACTTAGACGAAAGAAAACCCTCAAAATTATTATGCAGTGAATTCCCGTCAACCAACTTACCATTGATTTAGTTTATAAACAATCAATTAGATAACTCGTGTATATCATATAGTAGAGCATGCTTTCAACACCAAGTCAAAGAATAAAATTAAGACTGCCCTTCTTTCTCATTCACCCAGTAAGTCACTGGAGGCGCCTCAAGCTTTTGGAGCTACTACTGCACAGACAGGACTGCTTACCGGCCTTACTGAACAGGTCACTCCCCTTACTGTCCAGGTTGCCTCGCTACAGGCTGCTGTAACTGTGGTTCAAGACACTGTCTCTTTCTGGATGCTGCCAAAACCACACTTGCTATCGATATGGATTATATCAATGAACGTCTTGGTCACTCCCCTGTACAAATGACAATTGTGTGAGAATGAGGAAACTACATTTTTAAGTAACAACAGAGTAGGCTGTGGGTTGCCACATCAGCTGGGACACGTGGGCAATAAAATCCACTTGAGAGTTGTGAGTAATTATTCAATGATCTAGGTGCATTTCCACATGGCACACCCAAGGGTGTGGATGACATCCACATGGAGATAATATCAATCAAAAAATAAGAGAGATAACACATATTGATGTTAATCACTCCATTGGGTGTGCCACATGGGATATATATATGGACCATTGAATAATTTCTCCATGAGTTATTTAGTTTTAAATACATGTGCCGGTGGATATGTGATTGAATAAGTTTTTGTTAAGACTTAGTGTTGAACACTAAGTGTGTTTATCTCTCATATGGTAATTGCATGAGATTAACTTTGGAAATTGTTTGATAATGATTGGTTTTGTCTAACGTGCAGAGACTTGTTTGTTTAGATAAATGTTATATCTTAGGAGTTTAGGTTCACAACAACTAAGACTCCTAATAATTGTTCTAGACAAGTCTCTTATTAGATAAACATCTTCTCATCTTATTTTATCTCTTATTTATTTTTTAATCTTTATTCTTAGAAGAGATAAAATTATAGAATGATGTTTTCTCATAGAAAAAATCGATCTCGTGGCCATATATGAGAGATCATGAAGCAAAATGAAGACCACCGAAGCTCTGAGCTGATGTAACCTACTTTATATTGTGAGCTTTGATTGTTTAGTTTTTATTCTCTCTTGTAATTGAGTTATCTAATGAGTAAGATTCAAGAGACTGTTTGTGTCTTGCCATACATTTCATACTATTAGCGGAGGAGTGTTACAATTGCTCTGGGTGGAATTGTCAATGTGCTCTTGTGGTCGAGTTTTTTGGAGGAGTCAAGAGCAAGGATCATCATTGGTGTGTTGATCCATTTTCAAAACATATGGTGATCCATGATGTACAAGCTAAGTCTAGGTATATAAAAAAAAGGTTTAATTATTGTTTCGTAAAGTGAAGTGTTTCGAAGGTTGGTCGCTTATAAACTCGAGATTTTTTCTTTTGGGATTTCCTCGTTGAATTTTTTATTTGTTTTTCATTCATCCCGCATTATTTTCCATATACATTGGTTAACCTCTTGGTGGTGTTACCCTAGTTTATCAGGTCCCATACAGAAAATTCAATTACATAAGTGAGAACATAATTAAGTTAATCCACGCCCATTGCTAAGAGGGAATCTTAGTAGGGGAAAAAGTTTATCTATGACGCGGCCCATAACCTTAAACTACCAAAGCATACTTGACTTGGGAATTCATACTTCACAACATGAACAAATCAATGAAAGTGGTTTTAAATGTCTAAACTTCCATTCAGACAATTTCACTGAAGGAAGCCCATCAAAAAAATTCATTGAAGGAGGGATCAACACCTTAAGGTCATAGTTGAAAAAGATATACAGCAGAAATCTTAAAACTTCTACTCATCAATCCATTAATGTCAAAAACTAAAAAATTTTGAAAGTTGTGATATGCTACATGCAATCCATTATTAGTATAAGATTCTCATTTATGAAAATGTTTGAATTCATACTGTAGATCCAAGTAGTAATCTGTGTAATACTTCTTTTAGTCTCTATTTCTCGGCATAGATTGGTGGAGTACGGGATCATCGGCGGTCGTTTAATAAGGTCCATGTGTAATACAATGTCATCCAAGAATATCCAGTGATCTGATCGTGTTTGCGTTTATTTTTTTAGTCCTGTGGTTGTAATCCATTTTTATGGTGGCCTGAGTATTTATAGATCTCAATTACCTATTTTCATCAACGTGATTACTACGTCCGCTAGACTTGACTGAGCAGCAATTTCCACTACAATGGCTAGTGGTTTATTAGTATTTTTTAAATTCCACTAACTTGTTTTCACGAGTTCTATTTACTGATAAAAAACGAGTACTACCGAGGATGAGAAGACATTAAAGTAGAATCCACGAGGTTTTTCTCTTTATTTTCTTGTCGGGAGAGAAAATGGGGGTGGGAAAACTTGTATTCTCACACCTTTGGGGGTGGGAATACAACTTTTGAAGGAGAATTAATTAATAGAGAAGAAAGCTCTCACATATGATAGATAATACACACTCTTCAATCAATCAATCTATTATATGCTTTGTAATAAAACGATGAGTCATGACTCCTTTTACATTTTCTTCTTCCACGCCCAATCATTTCGCTTACAATTATTCTTCTTTCTCACTGTGAGAGTTGTTATTTCTCACCAAGATCGTTAGCCAATAAATATGAAAATTGAAATTGCGGAAAAATAAACGAAAATCAAACACCAAGAATTTTACGAGGAAAACCCAACCTGGGAAAAATCTCGAGTCTATGAACGACTAACCTTGAGGAACAATACACTAAAACGAATCAGGAGTTACAACCCTATCTTAAAACTAAAGACATCGCTCATCCCTCCCATTCAGTGTATTGCTTCAACCTCACTCAACCTCAACAAGGTAGAGTCCACTCTTGAATCCCTCATGAGTCCTCACACACAAACAACTCACAAAGAATAATTTTCAATACAAAAGCCCTCATTACAAATCACTCATTAAACACTCAAACTCACACTTGAAACCATGAAGTGATTCGCTCTTTTAAAGTTACAAAACTCAATGTTCCAATCTCAAAGAAAAACGTAACTTCCGTAACCCCAAGACTAGATTGCATGGATATTTTATAGTCAACGCGTGCCTTGAATTTGTAGACTTCTTTTTCCACAAAACAATCTCATCATTCTAACACCTGAAAAGATATATCACATATCCAATACTGAAAGTGATAATATAAGCATAATAAAAGACAACCCACGGTATTTACATGTTTAACTTCCAATATAACTCTCTTATGTAGCTATCCATATATGAATAGACTTCATATCCCACTTGCATAAGACAATCTATTAACTACAAACATTTACATAAAGCCCACTATGCAATAAAAATTAAAATCCCACAAGTTAAAATCTTAAAGCCCGTGCAGATGAAGTAACTTACTACACCTACCGTAGTAACTTACTTCACTGCTCAGCATCACCCAATTATCACAAAATTCAATTGGTTAAATATATCTCGCAATTATTAATTAGATTTTATAAATTAAAAACCAACACACTGGTTTTGGAGCTGATTTCATTGCAAATATTAGGGTATCGAAGGTCGGTTTTGGTTTTTTTTTTGACATATTTCGATTAAATTGTTTAGTCGGTTATCGGTCTATTATGTCAACTTTTTATTTTTGATCAGATTTTCTGTTGATTTTTGTGTAAAATATGTAATTCTTTTTTGAAAAAGTTTCGAAATGACCCTTATACTTTCAATTTTGAACCACTTAAGCCATTCTATTTTGAAACGGACCACTTAACAGCCAACTCAATATTTTTGGATGGAAAAAACATAGAAGGGCTAACTGTGAACTGTTTTAGTAAGTACAAGGATTTTTTTGGTCTGTTTCAAAGTAGAGGGACTTAAATGGTCCAAAATTAAAAGTACAGGGGCCATTTCGACAATTTTGTGGGGTTGTTTTTCGAGCTGTTCTTTTTTTAACTAATAAATTTTACATCAAACATTTTTATTTCCGAAATTGACCCTTATTTTTAATTAATTATTAATTTCGATTTTTTTTTAAAATAATTTGATGTGATTATTTTGTATTATATAATTTATATTAAAGAACAGTATATGCACATTCATAAATTTACCATTTTAAATATTTCATGTCCCGTTGCCTAATATAGCAGTCTATCCCAAGCAAACGTGTTCTTGCTTAGTTTCATAAGTGTGAAACCAATGCTAACACTAGTTTCATACTTGCGAAAATTGGGATTGGGAGAAATTCAGTAGCCTATCCCGAACCAACTTGTTCTTGCCTAATGTTCATAATTTTGAAATGGGGTCCAAATACTCTCTCCCTTTCTTGTCGTGATATTTTATAGAAAGTGTGAAAATTGTATAAGCTTTCAAGTCCTCTTTTGGTCTACTCTTCTATAGTAACAGGTCAAACAAGTGAATTACGTTAAACAGTAGATACCAACTCCTTTAAATTCTGCTGAAGATGTTTTAGTGTTTCAGATTTCTAAATGTATCTTGGCTTGATTCTCATTAGACTTTATAGCTATCTGTGTTGTCTGTGTTACAACATCTTCCTCGTCCTTCTTTTTTCACCTAAAGCCAACCCAATTAAATACTAAAAATCTCTTTTCCAGTTCTTTATTCTTCACTTTTGGTGAGTGAGCATTTTTCTACTCAATGAGGCAATTCTGGTCATATTCCTCCTTCATTTGTACTCTCTCTTTTCTTCTCTCTTGCTTTCTCTTGCCTATCCATGGCCTTGGAGGGAATGAGACAGACCAACTAGCTCTGCTTCAATTTAAGGCCAAAATAACTGATGACCCTCTGGGAGTTTTGAACTCATGGAACAGGACTACACAATTCTGCAGATGGCAAGGTGTTAGATGCAGTCGCCGGCGCCAGAGGGTGGTGATGTTAGCTTTGGATTCCAAAAAACTTGCGGGTTCCATTTCACCATACATTGGAAACTTGAGCTTCCTAAGGGAGCTGCGTCTCTTTAACAATAGTTTCAACCATGAAATCCCTCCAGAGATTGGCAGGTTGAGAAGACTACAACTTTTGGCACTTCACAATAATTCACTTGGTGGAAGAATTCCTACCAACATATCTGCTTGCTCTAACCTTGCAGGTATTAGAATTAGTGTTAACAAGCTGGTAGGAACAATTCCTTTGGAGCTTGGTTTCTTGTTTAAACTCGAAGTTCTTTATATGGATTTCAATGTGCTGACCGGAACTATACCTTCTTCTCTTGGGAACTTATCAGCTCTTCAGTTATTTTCTGCAACTGAAAATCATTTAGAAGGGTCCATTCCTGATGCCTTAGGCAAACTAAAGAGTCTTGCAGAATTAACTCTGGCTATAAATAGATTGTCAGGCAATATCCCTCCCTCAATCTTCAATCTCTCTTCAATCACAACTTTCGATGTGGGAATTAACCAACTTCATGGGACTCTTCCCTCAAACTTAGCCATCACACTCCCAAATCTTCAATGGTTTTCAATTCCAGCTAATCAATTTTCAGGATCTATTCCTCTTTCAATATCAAATGCCTCAAATCTAGTACAATTTCAGATCGCAAGAAACAAATTTACCGGAAGTGTCCCCCCTATGGAAAAGCTGCACATGCTTAAGTATTTAAGCATGGCCTATAACCTTCTTGGAAGTGGGGGAACCAATGACTTAAGCTTCCTATATTCTTTGACAAATGCTACCGGATTAAAGTTGTTGTCTATAAACGATAACAATCTCGGAGGAGAATTGCCCGTGTCTATTGGAAATTACTCAACTGATATCTTTTACATGACCCTAGATGGCAATTCAATATTTGGAAACATTCCAGCCGGGATAGGGAATCTAATCAACTTGGAGAGATTGGAGGCTTGGGACAACCATCTCTCAGGTAACATTGCTTTTGATATTGGAAAGCTTCAAAAGCTCGTGGTCTTGTATTTGGATGCAAACAGAATCTCAGGGAAAATTCCGTCTTCTTTGGGAAATTTGACAAACTTGAGCAACCTTGGATTGGATCAAAACAATCTGCGGGGCAGCATCCCTCCAAGCTTAGCAAAATGCAAAAATTTGCAAGAATTGGTTCTTTCTCGAAATAATTTTAGGGGTACCATCCCTCCAGAAGTTTTCAGTCTTTCTTCATTATCTGTCATATTAGATTTATCTCAAAACCAGTTGATTGGTTCTCTTCCCAGTGAAGTTGGAAAGCTGGCAAATTTAGGTGGATTGGATGTCTCATACAACAAGTTATCTGGCAACATTCCCAGCAGTCTCAGCAGCTGCGTTTTATTGGAGAAACTATACTTGCAGGGTAACTTCTTTGAAGGGTCCATCCCATCATCATTAAGTTCCTTGAAGGGTGTTCAATATTTGGATCTTTCTCGCAACAATTTGTCAGGCAAAATTCCCGATTTCCTTGCAGGCTTTAAATTGCTATATTTAAATCTATCTTTCAATGATTTTGAGGGTGCGGTACCCATAGAAGGTTCCTTGAAGAATGCAAGTGCAGTTTCAGTCATGAACAATATTAAAATCTGTGGGGGTGTGCCTGAATTACAACTGCCTAAATGTAATTTCAAAGAGCACAAAAGCAGGACCTTGACCCGCAACTTGAAGATGCTAATATGTATCGTTTCTGCAATTTTGGGAGTAACTATTGCTCTGTCCATTCTGTATTTTTGCTGGTTAAGAAAGAAAAGAAAAATGACCACTTCAAACTCCTCTGAGGATCTGCTTATGAAGGTGTCATATGGAAGTCTTCTAAAAGCTACTGATGGATTCTCCTCAGCCAATCTGATTGGTGTGGGTAGTTTTGGCTCAGTTTATAAAGGAATTCTTGATCAGGATGGACGGGTAATTGCTGTCAAGGTGCTTAACCTTCTCCGACGTGGTGCTTCCAGGAGTTTCATATCTGAATGTGAGGCACTGAGGAGTATAAGACATCGGAATCTTGTCAAAGTACTCACTGCATGTTCAGGAGTTGATTATCGGGGTAATGATTTCAAGGCGCTTGTTTACGAGTTCATGGTTAATGGGAGCCTAGAGGAGTGGCTACATCCAATACTTGGAACTGATGAGTCTCCAAGGAAATTAAATTTTCTCCAGCGGCTAAATATCACCATTGATGTCGCTTGTGCATTGGAGTATCTTCATCATCATTGCCAAATTGGGATAGTTCACTGTGACCTCAAGCCAAGCAATGTTCTTTTGGACAATGAAATGATTGGGCATGTTGGTGATTTTGGGTTATCCAAGTTTCTTCAGGAAGTCAACAATAACTTGTCTACTAGTCAAACAAGCTCTGCTGGGATAAGAGGATCTGTTGGTTATGCTCCTCCAGGTATTAAAATCTTCCATGTCTTCCTTGCATAACATAAACTTTGTTAAATTTTTTGAGCTCTATATATGATTTGTTAACCACAGAATACGGCATGGGAAGTGAGGTATCAACAAATGGTGATGTCTATAGCTATGGAATCCTCTTGCTAGAGATGTTCACAGGGAAGAGGCCGACGGAGGACATGTTCGAAGATGGTTTGAACCTTCACAACCTTGCCAAATCTAGCTTGCCTCAGCGAATGGTTGAGATTGCAGATCCGATACTTGTTCAAAAAATAGAAGAAGGGGACACAAGTACAGACAATCAACATCATCCGAGAAGCATGGCGGCCCGTTACAAAATTCGTGAAGAATGCTTAATTTCAATAATTGAAATTGGGGTTGCTTGTTCTACAGAATTCCCAAGAGATAGGATGAACATCAGTGATGTCGTAGCTGAGCTCCGTGTGATCAAGAACAAACTTCTTCAAAGTGAAATATATGGATACAGGGGTACTAAACGTACACTCCAATATGAAGGTATTATTGTTATTTTAGAACTGAACTAGGATATAACAAAGGCTACATATTCTTCTGGTTTTAATGCTAAAATACCTACTTAATGAACTTGAAAACCATTTTCTTTTCAAATTTTATTTTAAATATGCGAATTTCAGATTTGATGGTCTAATTATTTTTCTGGTACAGATGTGCAAGATTAATAACATGTTTGGAGGACTTTTGGAATACACCAAGTTGGATTGTCACCATCCCCCTTGTGGTCTATATTTTAGATACTTGTCTGTCTTTTAGAGACTTGTTAAGAGATACTGATGTAGAGTGTATTTTGTCCAGATCCGTATTTTTACATATTCAACCTACAGGTAATGATGTGAGTGCTCTTAAAGTTGTGTTTCCTACAAAATAAAATTAATTATCAATTTTAGATCTTTAATCTATATAAATCCCTATTCGGGCCGGCGACCCAACATTCGCGGAGAACTTTTTTTTTTTTTTGGATGAAGGTCAACAGACCTTGAAATGCATTGATAATAAGCATCAAATACATCAGTCACCTCTTACTGAAGATGTTGTTGGTGTTGCCTAGCCTCGGGAAATCAAGTGTCGGGTTTTGTTTGGTATTCCCCTTCCGATGTTTGAAAAGAAAAAAATACATCAGCCACCTCTCGGCCGAGACTTTCTCCTCCCAAAGGAATACGAAAAACACCAACCTAAAGTAGACACAGAATAAAAATAGCCCATAAGCTGAATTTAAACAAGAACCCAACCACCATTCCAGGGGAAATAATGAGACTCTATCTATCAAGAAAAACCAGCAATCCCGCACCAAAACAGACTACAAAATCAATGGAGATGAGCTAGCAAACCAAAATAGAATCAGGTAAAGGAAGAACCCTCTGCTCGTATAATGTCTGGAAGCCTATCATTCTGACTTAAAGATACCACCTCCATAGGCACCTCAATCCAAATCTGAGGCATATTAGAAAATAAACCCTTCTTTGCCAGTGGGTGAGCTCTTCCCGAGGAACAAAGACCACTTATAAGAAACAAAACTAGCACAAAGCTTCTTAATTTCACTGATAACTAGCCCCCATTCTGATAAATTCTGCACACCGGAACAGTCATTAGCCGCATTAATCACCCCAACACAATCCCCTTCCAAAATGATTTTTAAGAATCCCCTCTTCTTTGCACATTGAATTGCTCCGACAGCTGCATATGCCTCAGCAAGTTCGGCCTTAGAGCCACTGGCCTCCGTTCAGTACAAGCACCCAAAGGTAAGCCATTATTATCATGAATAATACATCCAAAGGCTGTACTCTGATCTATGGCATTAATAGCTGCATCAAAATTTAATTTGACAAAATCGGAGGGTGGGAAATTCCATTGAACAACACGGTTTATGGATTTAGATGGACCAAAACCCTTGGCACTCTCTCTGGGAAGAGATAATATATATATTTGTTGGGGTTGAAACCTCAAAAGAAATTGAGTAGGAGTAAGGCTTGTACCTCCATGAATAATAGCATTTTGCCTATTCCAGATCAACTGCAAATTAGAGCCAAGATAGAAGCCCAGTTTTCTAAATTAATATCTCTGCTTGAACCACTAGGGCCTAAACGACATCTCATGTCCATTGCACGATAATACCCACTTCGGACAGAGTAATGACCATTCACAGTTCCATCCCAACATATAGAATCAGCCCGCGGCACGGGCTAACTACTGTTTGTGAAATCATATGAGCTTCCTCCACCGAAAATTTCTCCCTAATCAACTGAGCATTCCACCAGTTTGTACGATGATCAATAAGCGAGCTAACTGTAACAAATTGAGGAATTTCTCTCTCAAAAAAATTGAAACAAAGTTGATTCCCAGCCTTTTTATCATTCCAAATATTAATAGAAGCCCCATCTCCAACTCTCCAACTTAGCCCATCCCGCAATAAAAATCTCGCCGAGCAAATACTCTTCCAAACAAAGGAAAAATGAGATAAAGAATCAACTTCCATAAACGAGCAAGATCAAAAATATTTAGCCTTTAGGACACAAGCAACCAAAGAGTCGGGATGTTTGATAATTCCCCACCCTTGCTTTGCAAGCAAAGCATGATTAAAGGCCGCAAAATTCCGAAAACCCATACCACCCATGGACTTCAGTTTACACAAATAATCCTACACAAGCCAAGAAATGCCTCGAGAATCCACCTCCCCTTCCACCAAAACTGACGAACAATCCGATTAAGCTCCTTGCAAAGGCTATCGGGGAACTAGAACACTTGCATATTATAGGTAGGCACTAACACACTACTTCGAGCAACCTTTTGTTGTTATTCTTGTTAGCTGGCCTTGTAACATGGGAACAATGGGCCTTATAATCTCAGGAACATATTATTTTCGTACATAATGAGAAGAAATGTATAAGGGTTTTTTTTTTTTTACACGAGAATGTGTAATCAGTATTCTTCTTTTAAGATTCAAAGCAATATATTCTCCCCTAACTGGTTGATTCCCAGATAAAGGATATATAGTCATCGAGAACTGGGAATCAACCAGTTAGGGGAGATTGCTTTGAATCTTAAAAAATCGACCCGGTGTCTAAGTTTGGAACAAAATAAAAACTTTAGTTTCCAAGTTGGATGAATCCAAACCTCAATAGTTGGAATGTAGCTATTCTTTGAGTACCCAATTGTACTATTTACCCTTAGTTTGTTTATAAGAGAATGTAGAGACAACTAAGACACTAAGTCTAACACATTTACGAATCTCAAGCAGCTCAGTCGGCGAACTAGATCATATGTAATCTCGAACTCTTAATTTGAACCTCATACGTTTTCCCTTTATTAAAAAAAGACGAAGAGTGAACACATTTTTTCCTTTGTATTATCCTTGTTATAATGTGAGTGCTCTTAAAGTTGTGTTTCCTACAAAATAAAATTAATTATCAATTTTAGATCTTTAATCTATATAAATCCCTATTCGGGCCGGCGACCCAACATTCGCGGAGAACTTTTTTTTTTTTTTTTGGATGAAGGGCAACAGACCTTGAAATGCATTGATAATAAGCATCAAATACAACAGACCTTTCAACAAGAACAAGTTTCGTTTGTTAAAAAAAAGAATTGATAGAGATGAATTATTTTCAGCTATAATTCAATGTGCTCGCAGTTGTTGTAATATCACCTCCTAGGTCTATTTTGTCACACACTATGGTAGCACGATACATAGTGTAACGGCGAATCAAGAATCTTATTACCTCTCTCTCAAGGATTTGACACAAAATTGGAAGAAAAAAAACCGTGGACAAAACTAATTTTTGATAACTTGTAAAACTTGAGTTTCTTTCTTACAAAGAGAAGTAGTCCTTTATAAAAGGCTCAATAATAAATTAGATTTAAAGGTAGATTTTCAGTTTCAAAATCTTCATGGTCATTAAGTCTAAGATTTTCAGTTACCACATTTGTAACCTTTAATTTAGACAATTGAATTCAATCAATTTTCCAACAATCTCCACATGAATGGAAATTGCATGTCCAAATTGAAATAAAGAGTAGACTTGGAAGATAGAGAGAGAGTAACAGTGAAAAGTTACTACATCGAAGTCAATTAAGTAGCTTTAGGTTTTGAACCTTTCCTAGTGAGACCTATCAGATTTTCTCGGCTATCCAATGAACTTGATGTTCTGAACTGGTGAGCTTTTAGTGTAAACCAAGACAATATGAATCGCACATTACCTTCTCGAAGAATTCTTGATTCTCACGACTGCGTTCATTTTGGCTCCAAAACACTTCCTGGTTTTAGTGAGGGCACTTTAAAGAATTTAACCTTTCAAAATTATCAAAGAAGTGGCTCGCTTCCCACTCACATAGGTTATCTTTTATAAAGGGTATCCTACTATACCTCATTTGAATTTATCAAGCTATAAGAATCATTAAATGCATAACTTAACCTGGTTCGCTACAGGTAGCACTCCTTATCATAGGAATGGGGAAGAGTATTTTAACTCTTACTACTACTACAGAGTCCAAACACTAATGCTCTGGTTTTTCGGTTGCTGTTGTTGGCTCGGTTGCCATGGTCAATCAATTTTTCAACAAAGTTCACTTCCGCGGCGTTCCGTTGGCAGTGTTGCCAAACACTTAAGCGCAAAAAATATGCGTATATGTTGTAAATGAACATCTACGTACGACACTAAAATGCAATATCATTTCAGGAAAGTTGATCTTTGTGGATTTCGATTTATCATAACACTGCTTGAATATTCCAGTTGGATCTTATGTACGAAGTTGTTGATACCAACTACTTGTTTTACAATAGTTCCTTCTCCTTCCCTTGGCTCTTCTTATGCGGGGCCCGACAAAATCTCGAGTTATAGAGAATTGGCAATGACTTGTTTGGATTAAACAATATTGGTGCATCTTGATCGCGGCCGTTAAGACGAGGAAAACATTGTGTCCATATTTTTTTTTGTTAAGCAGTCAGGTATCATTAATAAAAATTAGGAATAAAACAACAGGGCATCATGTTGGACGGCCTGGAGGAAAGAAAATACAAAACATAAAAACCACATTGTGTCCATATAAGGCTACTTCCTGTATCTTCAACAACAAGAATTTCATGAAAATAACTAATATAAAACCTCAGGAGATAGTCACCATGATTGAGGATCATCACAAACTCAATATATTTTTCACCAACGTGCATCGATGAATTAAAGTGTTTGACTCGATCGATGGAACGCAGATCAACTTTTCTCAACAACAATGATGGAAAGAGAGAATGGGTATAAAGTGGGGATAATACTGAATCACGATGAATAAAATCGATGCTGAAAGAGTTACTTCTCGGTTTGGATGAAAATTTTGTTGATACATCGAACAAAATGAAAATTATAACAAAAATTAGTCGATTCATCATCAAGCAATGGAAGAAACAGATGGAGAAACGAATAAAATGTTTTGCTATATGATGTTATAATTCATACATATATATAGCAAGGCTGGTAATGCTTATATATATATATAGTTTTTTTAAGAATTATTTGGTGATAAGTCCTTTATATGGACTTTATATTCCATTTAGTCTTTTTGAAAAGTTTGTAGCCCAATACATCTCCAATTATTTGAAACTTAGCTCAATAAGGATAACTTTAAATTTTAACCTCAATTAATGACAATTTTACCCTCCCCTCATTTAAACCTATCATTATTTTTATTAGTATATGATTGCTCCTTATTTAGGAAATAATTATTATAATAAAATAAATATAAATACAATCTCAGAAAGTTGGATGAAAATCATGTATTATATCTATATGTTTTTAAAGATAAATTAATATTTTCACTTTTGATGAATCAAAGTGAAGAGTCGATCAACCAAATTTTTTTTTCTTTCATGAAAATTAAGCGCATGCATTCACATACGCAAATTTAGTTGACTCAGTAACCTATGCATATACATTAAAATCTATGAATCATTATATTATCAAAATCAACAATGAAATACTTATCCATCAACAAAAAGTTATCCAATATAAATGTCAATATTTTTATTACATTCTTCACTAACAACCAAAGCTAATAACTTATGAGAATAATATCATAATAAAACTCAATTCATATTTTAAACAAATCCAAATACCATAACAATTTTTAACCGTTTTGGTGACTTTTGCGAAAATCCTCTGAATTCTGGGTAAGAAACCATCTGATTTTTTTTTGCATAATTTCAAAAACTCTTCTGAATTGTTTTGGTGAGTTTTGTAAAATTATGTGAATTCTTGATAAGTTTGAGAAATCCTCTAATCATCTAAATTTTTAGTTGTTTTTTTTTGTTTCATTTTGATAAAGTTTAGGGTTTTGAAGTTTAAGATATTAGAGTTTAGAGTTTATGGTATAAGGTTTTAGGGTTTAGGAGAACATAATTCATTATTTAGGATTTTGAGGTTTATGACTTAAGGTTTAGGGTTTAGGAATATATGTTAGTAGAATTTTAAGATTTTCTTCTTATTTTTGTAAATTATTCTTAATTATTTATAAGATTTTTTTGTTCAAAATTAAAACTAGAATTATTTACATTAAGAGGATTTATGGAAAATTCAGAGGATTTCTGAAAAATTCAGAGAATTTCTGATTATAAGTTGTAAAGTTTAAGAGTCTGTATTTAAAATATTAGAGTTTAGTGTTTATACTTTATGATTTTGAGATTTAAGATATTAAGATTTAGTATTTAAGATTTTGGGATTTTAGGTTTAGGATTTAGAGTTTCAGGTTATTTTTTGTTTGATTTGATTTATTTTGGTAAATTTTGTGAAATCCTCTAAATTTATGAAAAGTTTGTGAAATCCTCTGAATTTTTTTTTGTTTTTTGTTTTATTTTCAAAAAATCTATATTTTTTTGATATATTTTTATGAAATCATCTGAATTTATTTGCTTAATTTTGAAAACTCTTTCGATTGGTTTTAATGAGTTTTGAGAAATCTTCTGAATTCTGGATAAGTTTGAGAAATCCTCTGAGTTCATTCAGAGGATTTGACAAATGAACATTTAAATATATCGATGATGGATTTCATTGGAAATAGTTTTTCGTGTTGATTATGAATATATTTTTTTTAAAAATCCGACTTGTATTTTGAGAGATAAAACTGTTTTAAAGTTTTTAAAAGAAAAAAAATAAAAAAAAAATCTGGTGATGTCAGCATATGTCATACACATAAATATTTATTGGAATAAGGGTAGTTTTGTCCAAAATTATTTAAATGATGTTTTAAAATATTAAAAATTTGAAAGGAGTGAATGAAATATATATTTCTATTAAAAGATTTATTGATGAATCCTCTTTTTTTAATAATGCGTCTTGTACATCAAATGTTGGCCCCACTTGTTGATGCTCAACAACCTAATGAAATTAGTAGCACTTCTTTGAAACATGATCCGGGAACATTCTGTCAACCAACGAGATGAAATTCGATTTCATAGTTCTTCATACTGAAAGCGAAATTGACAAGCAAATCAAATCAATTAATACAAGCAAACCAAACCAACTAATACAAGAAAATAAAGCCAATAAATTTAAACTATTGTATTAATACAAAAGTTATTTCATTTTTATTATCAGTCACATCAACAAAGAAAACCTTCCATCTCCACAGCAATCCTAGCACTCCCAGCCCCTTCACCCTTTTTTCACCTTCTTTTCCAGCGCCTCCCTCCTTTCACCCTTTTCTTTCACACATACCTCCTTCCAGTCCCATCCTCCTTTTTCTCCACCGCCCCTCCCCTCTTTCCCCCTCATTTTCCTTTACTTTAAGTTTATGTTTGTGGTTTTCAATACTGTCTTGGTGTATCACTCTATATATGTGGTGGTCTTACCTTCAAATCTGGCGGATTTACTTACGGATACGAGGGTTTTGCCTTCGGATCATGTGGTTTTTGCTGGCGGAGATGTCCGTCTTATGACAACTTTCGTCAAGGTTGCAAATGATGGATCTCAAGAAGATAACAAATGCAACATTCTTTGGTGAGGTTTAAAGGAGGTATTCCATCTTTCAACGGCTGCTTCAAGGCCCTTGCTTACCTCTCAAAACGAGTTTAAACTTTTTTTATTGATAATCCTAAAAATTCATTAATAATATTGATTATTAATCATAAACTTGTGTCGTTAAACTTCTCATAGGTAATCTAAACACTGATAAAAAAAAATTATTATTTTTAATTCTATGAGTAATCCATCGACAAAAATTAAAAAATATGTCCGCAAAAAATATTAAAAAATTGTTGAAATGGCTTTGTTAAATTTTTCATTAATAATCAATTAAATTTTTATACTCACTTTTATAATATTTTTTCACAACGTCCAGATTGAACGGTAATGTGTGGAGTTGTTTGACCAGACTGCGCTAGTAGAATCTTACATAGAATTATAGAAACAGAAATATATTTTGAACCCAA
Organism: Euonymus europaeus; assembly: GCA_963580455.1. NCBI lineage: Eukaryota > Viridiplantae > Streptophyta > Magnoliopsida > Celastrales > Celastraceae > Euonymus > Euonymus europaeus. The sequence goes on along the minus strand of OY756970.1, from coordinate 19,106,765 downwards.
ATGGAATGAAAATACGAATACCTCTCTGTCTGTCTCTATATCATAAATGGCGGCACCTCACGGGGAATCCAAATTAAGAAACGTTTCCGCTGTTGATTGGGTGGTGATCCGATACACACTCTCTCTCACGGGAAAGCCAAACAAGGAAATCTCATCAATGCCAACGCACATTTCCTTTGCTTATACTTCTCATTTTTTGGTTTTGATTCAAGGGATATGGAAATACCACCGCTACCACTACCACCATCCTTTCTGTGAGCTTTTTTGTTTTTTGTATTTGAATTTTTCCAATGGAGAAGAAGAAGTATCCAATCGGTCCAGAGCATTATGAGCTTTATGAGGAGGTTGGTCAAGGCGTCAGTGCCTCCGTTCAACGCGCTCTGTGTGTCCCTTTCGATGAGATCGTCGCCATTAAGATTCTCGATTTCGAACGTCAAAACGGTGATTTGGTAAAATGTAGATTCTTTTTTTTGCTCAATTGGTTTTAGCTTTGGAATTTGTTTATTTTTCTATGGAGGAGAATGCTGCATGTGCTGTGAAAGTTTTAAGTAAAAAATGAGGTAGTATTTACCTTACCTAGATTGAAACAGCAATACTCATATTCTCAATTGACATTGTTGCGTGGTAATTTTGGGACTTTGAAATGCTTGTTATCTTCCAAATTTGATGAGATGCTACCTGCTCAATTGGTTTTTTTCTTCTTCAATGCCTATGTATTTTACGAATTTTTAATACTGGACGAAATTGGGTGGGTCAATGTCCTCATATTTCTTTGTTTCTAATTTTTTGTTCCTCCATTACCAAAGAAATTTATCCAGTTTTTGGAGTATTGTTTGGTACGGAAATAATAGCAAAATACTAATCTTCACCCCAAAATTAGGAGATCCCATCTTAATAATGTTAAGGGTCTTTTGTGCCTTGGTTAGAGTGTTATTTCCAAATGGCACTTGTTTTACTGGAAATATTTAAATCTGAATTTCTAGAGAAAATATCAGTGTGATTGAGTGCTTATGCATCATAAATCCTGTATTTTTTTTAGATTATGATTTTACCTGTTCTTAATAGGCTGGATATTTGTTGTTGCTTTAAGTCTAATTTTTATTTCAACTCTCCAATACCCAGAGTAACATTTCTCGTGAAGCACAAACAATGATATTGGTTGACCACGCCAATGTCCTTAAATCACACTGCTCCTTTGTTATTGATCACAACCTGTGGGTTGTCATGCCATTCATGGCTGGCGGTTCCTGTCTTCATATATTGAAAGCTGCTTACCCTGATGGTTTTGAGGAGGCAGTGATAGCAACAATACTTCGTGAGGTATTAAAAGGTTTAGAGTATCTTCATCATCATGGGCATATACATCGAGATGTTAAAGTGAGTACTTGATCCTATGTTTCATTTTCGAGGTGTCGTTTACACTTTTTTCTTCATTTTGTACTATTTCGGTTTGACATGATAGCTTAGTTAACAGTAGTACGCACTAGAGTAGAAGCTTCATATGAGTACACAAGGTCTCACTCAGGTATATGGAACACGAGCATGCCAAAAAGGACTCATCCCCAATTCAACGCAACCATCCCATGGGTCTGTAGATAAGTTAATTTAGATTATCAATCCTTAGGTGTAATGCGGATGAATAGAAAATCTATCTTATTCGCTTTTATAAATCTTAAATAGGTTTTTTTTTTCCTAATCATCCAACCCGAAAAATTCTTGCTTTTATAAAAGAGAAAATTATTTTACCATCAATTTTAGTTGTAAAATAGTCCAAGTCGTGAACCGCCCCTGTAGTTGGTATTAACAGTACGAGCACCATCATTCATGGGTCGTTTACATTGGATCAATCACTGGATGAAATATGACGAAATATTCTCCTCATATACAGGTAAATGATGAAATATTCTCCTTATAGTGCTAGGTAGGATGCATATATTAGCTCTTCCCGAATTCTAGTGTTGGGAGCCTTGTTCACTGAGGTTTAACTTTTATATAGTTTTATTTTTTTTTAATTTTGTTTATTTAGAATGGTAATTCATATATGATTTGGTATTAGTTACGTAATTATAATTTATATTTTCTTATGCTTTCCATAGGCTGGGAATATTCTCATTGATGCACGTGGTGCAATCAAACTAGGAGATTTTGGTGTCTCTGCTTGTCTTTTTGATTCAGGTGATAGGCAACGCATGAGGAATACATTCGTGGGGACACCTTGCTGGTATTCTTAATTTCGTTTTCCCATGAAACACGTATAAATACTGCAACTAATTTTTTTTCGTCTTTTTCTTGACATATTTTGATGTTATCAACTTTTAGTGCATGAACTTGGGCCTTGACTGCAGCACCATTATAAAAACTAACTGTAAAACATCTACAGTAGTATATCCACAAAATTGTCAAATGTTGATAGAGAGATTTCAGTGAAGATGGTGTAATAGGGATCAAAGCCAACAATGCTATGACTCCATTGCTTTTTTCCCTGCATTATTTATTAATGAATGTCTCCATATGTATGTTTTGCAGGATGGCACCAGAGGTTATGGAACAGCTACATGGTTATGACTTCAAGTTAGTGTATTATTTTCAAACATAAGTTTCTCCAAATGTATTAGGTGGCATAATTTTGATGTCGCTCTAATTCTTTACAGGGCTGATATATGGTCTTTTGGGATTACTGCATTGGAACTTGCTCATGGACATGCTCCTTTTTCAAAGTATCCTCCAATGAAGGTGCATATAAGTTCATCGTATGGTGTGGCATTATCAAAACTTGTTTTAAAGGAGCATTTTCTTATTTCAATCTAAAGTGAATAAGCTCTTGGTAGGTATTGCTTATGACCTTGCAAAATGCACCCCCTGGCCTTGATTATGAAAGAGATAGGAAGTTTTCTAAGGTATGTTGTAAGAAACTGTATTCGGCTAATACTATTAAGAAGCTATTATGCTGAAAAGTGATTTTTTTTCCTTTCATTTTGTCCTTTGGTTCTTCAGTCTTTTAAGCAGATGATAGCTAGTTGTTTGGTGAAAGATCCTTCGAAACGGCCCTCTTCAAAGAAGTTGTTAAAGCATTCCTTTTTCAAACAAGCTCGGTCAAATGATTACATAGCTCGAATGCTTTTAGAGGGGTTGCCTGCTCTTGGTGATCGTATAAAAGCATTACAGGTTTGGATGGCGGTTTTTGTATTATGACCTTGATTAAGTAAGCTTAAAATTAAGTGTTCATTTCCATTGAATAATGATGTTATTTCGTGATACAGAGAAAGGAAGAAGATATGCTAGCACAAAAGAAGATGCCAGATGGTCAGAAGGAGGAAATATCCCTGGTTAGACGTTTATTTTCTGCTGAAGAAAATGTGTTTATTTACTACATCAAAAACTCTATCTTGTTCGTAGAAATTTTAAGACTCATGTTTGTAAGCCCTTTTTAGGGGAGATTTTGTTTTACTAGTCTTCCAAGTAGCAAATTTCATATTTTGTTCCTCGTAAAATATAGACATGCTTATCATGCATTGTTTTCAAGAAAATCAACTGTTTTTCAATTAGAAAATTTACTTTCTTCACTTAAGAAGCCTCAGGATAAAGGGAATAATAATGCTCATCATTAGCTTTCTAGGTAAGACAGAGGAGATTCACTGAATTTTTTATAAGAAGTCGAGAGGATGGTATTTATTTGGCTCCGCTAGAATGGTTATATCTTGTGTAGTAACCAGGTTGATTCCGTTGGCTGTTTGTTGGATAATTTGTTGGTACTGGAAGCATAGAGTTTTTTGACAAAAGGAATCTTTGATGTGGATGTTGAGGAATAGGGGCCATCTTTCCCTAATAGGCAATTTGATATAATTATATACATGAGGGGTGAAAAGGAGAGGTGAGAAGGGAAAAAAAGGGCGCAAAAGGTGATTCCATGCAATGATTCTATGCTCATTGATAGGTTATCGTAATTTGAATAGGTATTAGTTGACTTTGTTTGTTGACATATATTTTTCTTGCTAGCTTAGTTTGTGTTCTCTTGATGTTGTGTAGAATGAATATAAACGAGGAATTAGTGGCTGGAACTTCAATCTTGAAGATGTGAAGGCTCAGGCTTCCCTGGTATAACAATATTTGATCTTGCTTCCTTTGTGGATGTTATTTGGTGGGTGAAAGTTCTAAAATTTCTCATAGCACTATTCTTTATTTAGATCCAAGATGAGGACACTGTGCCAGATAATAATCAAGTAAGGACCTCAAATTCCTTAGCTGGACTGGAGGGACATGAAAAGCAACAAATGTCTTCAGCAGAACAATTTGTACAACTTGCAGAGGTAGTTGATGATGTTTTGTTGATATGTAGAAAAAATATATAACTTGATTGTTTCCAATTTTAATTTTAAAAATCTGTTAAATTCCTAATTATTTGATAATTCTCAGGAAGATAATGATCTTATACAGACTCAATCGACTTCGCTCCCATTTATTAGGTCATCTGGAAATGTTCTGAGGTATCTTCATTGTTATGGATATCTTCATGTTCCTTTGGTATTAGGATGCTAGAATATACCTTCTAATCTTTATTTTCACGAATTGGTCAAAAAGCATGGTGCCTGAGTTGTGCCAGTATATTTTTTTTAACCTTATTAAAAACATATTTGCTATCTTGTCTTGGAAGTTGGAATAAGCCTTTATTGGATTGATTGACCTAAAACTATGATTTATTTGCCAGAAGTAAAATGGTCAGATCTGATGATAACTCTACTATTGCCGGTCCATACAATGAACACGATGTCTTGCAGAATCCTTCACACAATCACAATGATAACCCCAAAAATAATATCGATGAAAAACCTTTTCTGGATAATAATGGGGAAATTTTGGAGGGCGTGGCTAGTCATTCACATGCAAGAAGAGGAAGTTCATCAGAGAGCACGAGCGGAATAGAGAGCATTGATCTTCCCATCAGAGGAGACAGGTTTGACAATACACACAATCAAATTGTTTTTTTTTTCTGCTGTTAATTTGGTTTGCGTACTCTGAGTACTGGTCAATTTCTTATATGTTACCTTGCTTGGAAGTTAAGTAAATTAGTCAAACTATTCATGTGAAATTTTTTGGTTAGTGCTGCCACAATATTGCTTACTCTCATCATATATTACAAATTTCTATATATTCAACCAACATTAATTTGTGTTCTCTTCAATACAGTCATCAGTATCACCAATAGCATATGCTTATTTTACTCCTTGCTACTCTCTTCATATCGTTGGTCTAAATAATATATTCAAACCTTGGCAAATAAAAAAATAAAATTGTGGGTATAAACACTTATTAAGATGGCTATTTGGATGTGATTAATGGTCTTCGGGGCCTTAGTCTTCTCGCAGGTTATCTTTATCTGTTAGAACTTATGGATTGGAGATGACCATGTGAGAGTATGCATATCAATATCATTCTCATTCGGTGGCAAGTTCTTGATTTTGAAGCATAATGGTTTGGAATGTTTAACCGGCAACAATTTATTGCTGTGAAAAATCATGTCATCCATCATATTTATTTGTAGTGGACTAGTCATAGAAAAATGTGTTCATTTCTTGTATTAAATGTTTTTAGGTAACGACTAAGAAAGGTTTTCGAAGATAGTGAGAGAGAAATAGGTTAAAAAGGGCAAACAACACCCGTGCACAATGCTCCCACTGTGGGCCGGGTTGGAGACATGTAAGATGTGCACACGCCTTACTCTCACATAACATAATATGTGGAGAGGTTGTTTCCAATAATTGAACATGTGACCTCTAGGTTGCACTCCTGTAACTCTACCATTGAAGTTAAACCGTAATCCATGATTGAGGGAGACAAGCATAGAGGGACAAACAAGAGTAAATTAACAGAAGATATCTTTCCACCATGAAGGGCATTTAAAACATTCTTATATAGACCGGTAATAGTATGCTACCATTTCTATGTTGCTTTCTTTCTATTCTTAGGAATCCACTTTCTTTTGGAGTAGGAAATATGTGTGACATTAGTACATTACAGGTTCAGCCCTAAGTCTTTTTTCACAATTCTCCATTTATGAATTTTAGCCCCCCCATGCTTTGTGGCAATACTTTCATTTGCTGGTTCAAAAACTATAGCAAGTCTATATGTGCTCGTAGACATATACTCTGAATTTCTCTGTGCTATTTATCAAGCAGTACAATTTATATATTATGTTAGTTAATTATTTGGTAGTGCTATATACTCAAGTCCTATTTGAAGTTCAGCACATGCTTATAAAGATTCCTGCAATTTTCAGCGATAAGTTTCAAAATTTTCAGCAGAGCAACTTAGCGTGCAATGGAGCAACAGCTCATCATCCAGTGGACGACACAGTATTGGATATTCCAACTAAAGTGCATAAATCATCAGGTAGGTGGTTTAATTTTGCTTTTATCTATTTCTTGTAGTGTTTCTCAGATTTTGGTGATGTATACGTGTTGTTTATTTTACTTCCTGCTCTAGCATTAACGCAATTCTATTTGTCCACTTAATCAAAGTATTCTTGCAGCAGCGAATAGTGATGAACTTGATGAGAAAGCAAAGCCACCCGTTGTTCAACAACGTGGACGGTTTAAAGTAACTTCTGAGAATGTTGATTTTGAAAAGGTAACTTTGGATATTGTGGCCCATACATTCCTTCTCTTATTAAAACCCACATGAACTGCTTCCCTTTCTTCAGGTTGTGCCATCACCAATACTGCAAAAGAGTCATAGCATGCAGGTTGGTACTTTCGAGGTCAGCACATATGTGCCAAGTATCTATATTATATCAATACATTTGTGAAATAAATGGATAAGTAGTTGTACTAAGTCTCCCTCCCTCCCTGTGCGTGTGTGTTCCTAGTGCCATTCTTAATTCTTCATGCAAGATAGAATATATATATAAGCAAGTTTGAATCGTTGACTGCTTGTGTTCTGGCAATGCTTTGCCTATTTGAGCTATTCACATGACTTTCCTTTTTCAGTGGGACTTCTAATGAATTGCATCATTTAGAGCAGGTATTTTATTCTTGTTTTGAATGAATAGATAATTCCATACTTAAGTAAATTTTGGAAATTTTTAAGTGAACTATTTCCTGAAAATGACAAGCTTGTAATAACTTTCAGTACAACCTGAGTTAAACATTTGTGAGTGACTTCTAGGTAAGTCTCAAGAAAAGTGAGTAAACCTTTCAAACATATTCGTCAATCAAAGTTACCACGTCTTAAATGCATCATATTAAAGCTCTTGTACAATGGTATACTATAGCATTTAGGAATTATCCTAAGGTTTGGCTCCCTTTTATAAGTACAGAGTTGAAATCACTAGAGAACTTCCAACCTGTTGGACATGAAAAAGGAACTCCTATATAGGTCCTGAATAGGTTTGTCAATTCTACTTTAATACTTTACTGAAAAAGTTGAAATCTAGGTCAGAGATGCCTGAGAGAGGAAATTCTGGTGCAATTGGAATATTTTTTATTTTACTGAACGGCACTATAGATTCGTCCACCATGCTAGTATGATTCTAAATTTCTAATCTTACGAGGCTGCTCTTTTTTTTTTTTTTTGTACCTTTTGGTAAATAAATAAGCCTTTTGCTACACCTAAGAAGGATAGGGTTTCTTTTCGATTTTTGGTTTTTATTATGTTGTTATGAAATTCATTGCATAAAGCCACTCTAACTTCTATATATATCTATGTATACTTTGTGCAAATTTTATTGTCATTATCTACATCTATGTTTGTTGTTCACTTGTGAATTGTGATGTATTCTTTCCAGGTACAGTGGCAGATTAAGGACCATAATTCTTGCTACTCCCCGCTTTCCCTTTTTCTTGTCTTTTTAAATATTTTTGGACACGTCATGCATGTCAAGCTCAAAGAATAATTTTTAATGAGTTGCACCTTAAATGGAGGAGATGTCTCTTTGTTTCTTGTTTTTTTAAAATAGTACTGCCTATTTTTGAGGAATGAAAAGTACTGCCTGTTTTTTTGACATGTCCTGCATGTCAAGCTCAACTGTTTTCACCTTTGGCATTGATCTAAAGACTTGTCTGTCTTCTGAATTTGAGAAAGAAGAATTTTTCTTTAGACTGTAAGTGAACAATTACCCTGTAATATCTCATTCCTCAACAGTTCTTTTGAGAAAGTCTGTGTTAATCATGTAGGTACTTAACCAACATGCTACAGTTTGTGTACCATCAGCACTTGAGGCTGCAGCATCAACTCTGTCTGCCTCTTCTATTTTTCCATTGCTGCAATCAGTTCTGCAAACAAATATTCTTCAAAGGGTACAGTTAGAAATTATTTGCGCTTCTAATTTGCATGCCACTTGTGGTTGAAAACTTTATATCCGTCCTATTATTGTCACCAGGAAAGTATTCTGAGGCTCATGAAACAGATCTCTACCGGTGAAACAGCAGGTGTGAAAATAATTAAGGACCCTTGAACTTACTTTTCCCCTTCGGTGATAACTTTCCATGATCTTACGTCTTATTCCCCCAATAAACCCAGCCAAGCATGCTGCTGATGGAGGATCCAGTATGGCAAATCTAGGTGCAACAGAGAAGTCTTTGGTATGTGATTCTAGGGCGTTATGTATGTTCTCTAATCATGTGGTACTGAAAGCCTCCTGTTTTCTTTATAAGATTAGTACCCTAAGAAGTTCAACATCTATTATGAATATGATAGAGCATTGAATTAAAACGAAGGTAGATCTGTTAGAGAGCATCTCAATTCTCAAGCGATGATCAATTAAAGAGTTGTATATTAAAAGTAGAATTTTTTTTATTTTTTATATAGAATGGGGAAAAAAAAATTGATTAACTGCCAATATATGTTGTCATCCACATAATATGTGATTTATTGCTCATTGTTTGCTCTATATTTCCTGATTTGCCAACTGAGAAAGAATCAATATTAGTTGACGGTCTGTTTTAAACCATTGAACAATATGAACTTTGAAAACCTTTGAAGGTTGAGGAGCACCACTAATTCAAGTGAGTTTCTCTTTCCAGTCGAACAATAAAAAAAGAAGAAAAAAAAATCTTTTGAAGGCTCTGTGTCACATATTTTACTTTCACATGAAGGGCATCACGCTATCGTTTGCTGGTGCAACTTATAGTTGTTTCTAGCTTTCGGGTTCTTACACCCAGTTGGCTAACTGTCTTAGCATGATTGTATTTAGGTTGACTAGTTTCCAGAAAATGTGCCAGCGCTGGAAGCTTTAAAATTTTCAGTACCTGATATTGAAATATGATACTTCAATATTGTTCTTACCTTTCTATGACTAGGATCCTGCTCTTATATCTTTTCCATGTTAGTAGTGCATTGACAATGAATTTGCTTCCTCCATTTATTTGTATATTGATTATTGAAGCATATCAGACATATAGTACTAAATGCATCATTCAGTTCCATTCTGAGACTTTGTGCCCTTTTGCCTGTTTCAGTGATGCTGATAACCCTACTAATATCTGGATACTGAAAAGTGCTTCATCTTTAACTGCAGTTAGAAGCAGCACATGACAAGGAAAAGGAGGCACTTAATGAAATAGCTGATTTGCAGTATAGGTAGGCATAGTTTTATTCCATGACAGGACACTTAAAAATAAGTTGTTATATATTATTATGAACTCGGAATGCTAACTTTCCAGAGAATTTTAATCTACAGGCTAATATGTGCTCAAGAGGAACTCCAAAAATACAAGACAGAAAATGCCCAGGTTAATTTCTGTTAACTTTTGCTGGTACTTTTTTGGAGCCATATATTTATTATTTTATCAGTTTATAGATTAAGTGTGACTTGGTTTACCATATCAAAATTTCAGGCTTGATTCCATTATTCTACTACTGCTTTTGTGTGTGTCTATAAATTTTTTAAAGCCCAAATCTCTCCAGGAAGAAAGCAGCTGAATGACCATGAGACGTATGTGATAGGGGCTATTATCAATGCTAAATAAACAATATATTCAAAATTTTAGGTATGCAATTGTTGTATGTATTACATGATTTTTCCTCAAAATGATCTTTCTAGATGTGCTGGTAAGTTTTGTTACTGTAGTCTTTATTTAATTATGCTTTCATTTTATAGCCTAAACGGTTCCAGGATCTCATTAACATTTTCTCGGATTTTTAGCTTGAGATTTGTGCTCAATTTTTAGGTTGTGTTTGGAGGTTGGATCGCAATTAGGCAACATAACTAGGGGTGTACGCCGGGTTGGGTTAGACCCAATCCGGTGTTTTCTGGCTAATGAGAGACTCGAGTGTACACCAGGCCCAACCAATAATCGGGTAATCGGGTCCAGATCTAGGGTTACCCGGAAACTCTGAAGTCTTAACAGGGTCAGGAGCCAGCGAGGGATCCACATTGCATTGTATGGATCTAAAGCTACGTTTTCCATGGTGACTTGTGTATTGAACTACTTATCGTCAGTTAAAGGCCGCCTTGTTGAACTTGCAAGTGCAATTGATGCAAGAATCGAAAATCTGCCCTCAAATAATTTTCTAAAACATACATGATTGCTGACAAGATTGCAGTCGTGGATTTGTGACTACTAATTGACTGGAACAATTCTTGCTTTGATAGAGTAGTTTTGCAAAGACAATACAGAGTTCATGAAGCAGAGTTGTCCTGCCGTCCTGGTACTATGAAAACCAGTTAGCCCTTAGATCCTTTCCAGCTTTGATAGGAACATCTGCCATAACCTTCTCATGACCTTTCGGATGATAAATTCCAGTCCGGTCATCAGGAATCCAGCGATTGGTGTCAGCAACATCTCCATTGAGGCGCTTACTCGCTTCCTCAGAATCCATCCTAGTTGTCTCCCTCGTCATATCAGTGGCGGTTGTCGATGAGCTCTTTCTATGGCAGCTTCTCCGTACCGTTGGCCTGTTAGAATATGGTGTTAGCTAAGTCATGATCGAGCTGGGTTTCACGGTTATAAGCTCAACCTCGATCTCAAAATTTCGAATACATGTTGGAAACACCAATTGAAACTGAAATTTACGTTCTTACTTGAAAAACATAGAGTGTATGTTGTTTGCTCCTCTTGCAAATGCGGCTGACATTTTTGTCAATCTCCCCTTGTCCTTGATAACGTGGATGATAATGTTGTTAAGGTTATATAAGATTGAGGAAAACTGAACAAAAAGAGGATAGATAGTGTGTTATCCATTTCTCTCATCCCCATGCAGATTTGGTATGGGATCGTTTCTGGAGTTTCGTCATTGTTCTAGAATTTGCCAAAAAATATGGTTCAACAAACGGATACGTGTGGGGCTTGACAACTTCTGTCCCGTTGTGGCCAAACTGGATTGATCCAATCAATCATATTTTTCATATTTCTAAGTAAACATGTATGGCATGGATGCAGAAAGTTAAAGAGTTGGATTGTCACTTGGAGATAGTTTTGATTCAACTTATCCAATTGTGGGTGAGAAACTACTATGCATGCGGGCCTAAGGCATGAGTTTAGATACATATATGTCAAAAGAACGGGTGGACGGGGCCTGCTGTAAATTTCTTATTAATAAAGCTTTTTTAATTATTATTTTATAATTGAGAATAACATTTTATAAGTTTGTTCTTCTGGGGTGGGTGAAGCCTGCTGTAATTTTTTTACAGCAGGCCTAGCTGTGAGGGCATTTTGGATCATTAAAGAATTTTCTTTTATTTAAAAAAATTTATATTTGTGTTCTGATCGGGATTATGAATCCAATGGTATATTATTTGTGCGAAACAATCAAATGGATAGTTAAAATTGAGATAGAATGTTTCGAGTTTATATTTAACGGTTCAGAATTATCGTAACTTTTTTACAATCCATTTGATTTTTGTTTCGCACAAATAATATACCGTTGAACTCATAATCTCGATCCCGATCAGAATACAAGTATAATTTTTTAAAAATAAAAGAAAATTTTTTAATGGTCCAAAATACCCTCACAGCTGGGCCTGCTGTAAAAAAATTACAGCAGGCTTCACCCACCCCAAAAGAACAAACTTATAAAGTATTATTCTCAATTATAAAATAATAATTAAAAAAGCTTTATTAAACTAGAGAAAAAAAAAAGCAACCATGAATTCAAAAGGTAGCAATGTAAGAGGAAAACATGATTCTACTTTCAACCCTCTTTTGAAAACCTAGATACTTCTCAGCAGATGCAGATCGTTTCCATTCAGGATTAAGTTTTCTTCACGTAAAAACATACATTTCCTCTCAATATATCAAATGAGCTATTTACCTAACTTCAACTACGGCAAATTGTGTGATTGATGAAGCTTAAAACAAAGAATTTGGTCTTTGTTACTTGTAATTTCTTATGCTGAATGAAATTCTTTCTCAGAAGCAATGGTCAAGAACCAAGAATTTGAACACATTGCACTTAACACAATTGGTTACAAGAATACAACAGCTTAAATAACATTAGACGGTGCCATTACATCACAAGTTCACTTGTTTATGGACCATATAAATGGTGGATACCTCTGCATGTTAGTAGGCTTATATTGTTCTGACCATTGGCCGAGATGCTTGAGTGGCTCAAAAACTTGCCTCTTCAGTCGTCGGACGCCTCAAGAAGTACCGCAAACTATTAGCCAGGACCTGCAATTTTCATAGTGCGCGTCAATATTCAGGAAAGCACCCTGAGACATTTTAAGCCAGACTTTAATATGGACGAAATCCCATAGACAATGCATTTTGGATATGATAGATCAAGAACTTCTCACCTGTTGGAGAGGCTTGATGATGGCTTTACCCTTATAGCTGACATGAAACTTAGCCTTAGCCAGCAAACCCTAGGTGACAAACCGAGATATAATGAAAAGATTGAGGCAGTTTTATTAACTATGTTTGGAGCGAAAAACGACTGGAAAAGAGATTTAACGATGCAAAGATTAGTAGTTGAGATGTAATCTAGCACCTCCGTGTCGAATTCTCCAGATTCAACAGCAATGTTAATATCACTGATAATCTTTACGAGATCCACCAACAACCCAGGACGATCAGCAGTCTCGACGTAAAACAAACTGCAATTAGAAACTCACACACACACATAAGTACATAAATTTTAAGTAGAAAAAGCTAAAAACACATATACTGGTTCAACTTGATAAAACAGTCATCCCACTCATCCTGTATCGTTATCAGCAAATTGCTACATAGGGGACAATGAGCAATTATTGTCACCAGTGGCGGATCCCCCTAAAGAGTTAAAATTAAATCCATTCCATATAGATTTAGTGCTAAACCCCGTCAACCTTTGGCCCCACTCCCATAAATTCTTAGTTCTACCACTGACCAAGCCCCCCCACCCCGCCTCAATCCATTTTCTAGATTGGCCACTGATTTTTCCAGTGCAAGAAAAGTTAAGTCCCAGAAACCTAACACATCAAAACAAAATCCAGAAGACACGATTACCTTCTATCAGGACCATCATCTTTAATGCTTATGTGGGTTGCTATATCCACATCAACCTGAGGAATTTCAACACAACAAAATTAGCCAAGATTGATGTGGAACTTAAAATGCTATTGTAAGTAAGTAAGACATCTATTCCCACTCAACCAGCTTCAACCACAAACACGAAGAATATAAGCATATTTCCTTTCTTCGCACGTTAAAAGACAAAAAGTAATGTGACAGATACTAAAACAATAAATGACCTGCAACAACCTTATCTAGATTGGTCCGTATTGTGCAAGAAGAAATGCTCTACAGAAAAGAATCACAGTTTCAAATCAACAACCTGTTGTTTCGGTGGGACCATACCAAATGCCATTCCCATTGCCAGTTGGGAACTTGATTCCTGGATGAGTAGTTCCAATTCAGTAAAGACATCTAGACAAGACATTAAGAGGGTCCCCAATCGACAACAAAAGAAAGGAAAAAAAAAACCAAAAAAAAAGGAACGAATACCGGGTGATATTGAAGCAAATTATTTATAATTGTCAAACGAATTGCCTCAAGTAGCTCTGGATCCTCAATTTTTCTCCCTGTATCACTGGAAAAAAGCTCCACCATCAAATCAATCAATATCACTTCAGAACAGCAACTGAAAGAACTTGTCCAAACGTTTCTTATGCCCATGGTCAGAAATCACATTTCAACAAAAGCACAAAAGATATTCTTCGAAGGAAGCTAAGACAATTAAAAAAAGAGTGAACTAATTTTTAATGATAGGATGCTATGGCTATCAGCTTCAAATTGTTGGGTTCTGGGAGAAAATAACAGCAAAAGGAAAAGTTGTAATCATACGGGATCCAGGTTGTAAACAAGGGACAATGGAAATAGACTAATTAATACAACCATAACCTTTGAACTCAGACAAAAATAAAATAACAACAGCATCAGTTACTTACGCATTTGTGATACAAAATTTGTTGTGCTTCCCAGAAGAATCCAAAAAGACATTTGCCTTCACAACATTTAGCCCAAGGTTTTTAAGGGCATTCATCTACAACCCATATACTGATGGTTAAAAGTAAATCACAAAAGTGCATATATTCTTAAAAAAAAAAAGACCAGGATAGACTATCATACCTAATTTTTCCCCCATTGGAATTGATATTTAGAAATGGTGGAAGTAAAACATATGAAAGTATACAGTAAATTACAAAGAAAAGGGGTATCCTACAGTATCAAGAAGAGCTCCGAGTCGATCACCAAAGGTTATCTCCACTACAGTTGCATCGGGATCAGAGTCTTGATCAATTATAACTTTAGGGGTCGGAATTGTATTGGTCTCACTAGTACTGCCGTCCTGCTAAGCAAGTCATTCCTTAGCTTAACCACCAATACAAACTAAACCCAGCTAAAATCACCGGCAACTAAGATGACTTACAGTTGTCGCATACCTCTAGAGTAGCTGAAGTTGCTCGTGAAACAACAGCAGTTAATGACGAAGATAATCTGAAAAATACACTTATCAGCAGAAAGTTCCATGAGGATGCCAAGCAGTTTTGATGTAATTTAAGTAAGACCCTTCCACTATGATATTGGGTCAGATTAAATTCATACAAAACATTTTTGGCAGCAAATATAATGCATATTTGATAAATAAGAAGAAGCATCTACCAAATAAAGAAACAGAATACCCATTGAAGAACCAAAATTATTATATATCTATCTATGTCCGATGCCTACTTCAATTTTTATCAGAAGATAGTTACCAATTGGACCACAAATATGCACAGATTGGTTTCACGTTGATAATTCTTTCAATCCTAAATTAACAAACCGAAGTCCTAAACTTGAGTAAAAGAGAACTCACAACTTAAAAAGCTCAACATTGAGCAAGACCATTAGAAATGAAGTTCAAGAGAAACTCGAAAACATTGAGGTGAAATAAACAAAACCCATCACCGTTAACCTTCAACACAGCTGACATGAAAGGAAATCCACAAATTTCACACATACCTTGCCCTCTGGCCCGTGCAGAGGGAACTGGGATAGGCCTTCATGAAGAACCCAATAAGAGTAGGTGCTGCAAACGCTTTAAGATTTTTTTCATTGAAGAGAAGAGCAGTGTTGGCATAAGCTGTAGCCACAGCCATTCTGAAGCCTTTTTGTTGAAAAGAATGGACAAAAAATAAACCGAAAATCAAGAGGAAGAGAGTGGAAGCCAAATGGAATGGAGAGTGGTAATATCCGCCATCAGAAAGAGAGGAAGCGTGCACCTTATCCCTCTCTCGATCATCTCCAACGTTCGTTTGCCTTTATTGATTTTTACAAGGGGGGAGTGGGGGCAATAGCGACGCATTTGGTTATGGCCTTCACCATCACTCACTCTGTCCATAGGTGGTGGGTATCAGGCATTTAATGGTATAGCGATAGGGAGGATTCCTATGCTTTTTTTAATGACGGAAGGTTGACAAAACTGTCTACGATCCGGATGATGGATTTGAATAATGGGTCACATGTCCGAAATTTACGTTTAAATATAAAAGATTTAATCAATTTAAAATTGAGTTAGACTTCAAACACAAAATTTTATCATATTTTTTAGTCTAATTTAAATTGAATTATTGATCAATTTATTGATCCGAATTTAAATCAACCTAAATATTATCAATTAAATACGTCTAAAAATTCAAATCAATTTGGATTTAACAGATACAAATTTTTTATAAACATCTATGTTGTTCTATCCAAAATCTATTTTTTCCCCATCGATTATGCTTGAGAGTCATGGGTTCTCAAGCTTTATAGGTGGAATAGGTTTTAGTCAGGGGTTTTGACATAAAGAAATCATACCTGGAAGTTTTTTAAGTACTCGAATGGCCTCTATATTTTCAAAAAAAAATTCAATAAAACCCCTCAACTTTGTAAGGCAGTTCTGTTCACATTGAGCTGTTAAAAATTATTAATGTGTCAATTAATATTTGACATAGCTTTTATTTGAAGAAAATTGCAAATGAGATGCAAATTATTATATGGCTTAAAGCCAACAAATATAAAAATTAGAATAACGCATTTTTCATTGAAATTTAAAAAATAAAATAAAAAAGTGAAAATCTACCCACTCAGCAAGAACCCTAATTTCATATTTGAGGCCACCGGTAAGGGAGACAGGAAGTGAGAGGTGGAGAGAAGGGAGAAGAGTTGGTAGATTTCCCAAGCTTGTCTCTACTTGCTTCACTTGCTCTGCTGGGTCTCTGCTTCAGATTATAATTATGTTCAACAGAGACCATCTGAACGCACTCTTTCTCCAATGAATTGTCACAAAAACATATTAATGTTAGAATTGTTAAAATGTACATCCACAAATGATTTATTTGCTGAAAATTACGATCCACTACTAAGAAAAGTGACAATTGTTACGAATCTCCTATAATACAGTTGATAAAATAGATCGTATATAATCTCGAATTTCGAATTAAAACACTACCCCCTTCCCCTATTCAAAAAATAAATAAATGACAATCATCATATAAAGATGTTTGACCACAGCATTACCAATGTAATACTCAGTATTTAGTAATATAAACAAAATAAAAGTATCTATTTGTCCAAATGTGTCAAATTCTGTAAGATGTTTTACTATATATATATATATTGGTGTGTGTGTGTGTAGGTTTCTGTCAGATGTCAAGTATTAATAAAGAAGGCCAATCATCATAACATTTATAAACTTTCCCCGCTAATATTGAAAAATAATCTTGTGATTGATGGAAAAAAAATCAACAGTTACTGCAACATCAATCAATATTTACTGTAATGCAAATTAAATCCTCCCAAAATCAATCCGTTTTATCTAAAATGCTTGTATTCTCAACCAAGCCCAGACAATACGGATTGCACCTTCTTTGGTACACAGTCTCTTTCACTTTTAACATTTTCTCCACAACTTCAAAACTCCGATGCCGTAAGTTTCCGCGCCAGTCAACAATGCAGTGCAGTCTATTAGTAGCCTTTGTTACCGCGAATCCTAGCTCTCATATCAACCTGGGAAAAAAATAGGGCTGTCAAAAATAACCGACAAAACTGAAATCAATCGAAACTGAATTGATTTGTCGTTTTTTTTAATTAAAAAAACACACATTTACCACTAAAACTGAGCGAAAACCCAACCAAAAATCGATATAACCAATCAATAACTGACTAAACAGTTTGGCTAAAATATGTCGAAAAAGGGGACCAAAACCGATCATTGACACCCTTAAAAAAAAGCATGCCATGACAGGGCATGTAATGTGAGATGACCCTACATTCATTATAAGGAACTAAGAGAACAACAGAGTCAAATCACTTACGATGAAGGATAAGACAATGATGGAATAGGAATATATAAAAGATCTACACGACAGCAGAATATCTTTATTCCTCTCAAATCAACACCAAAGGATGTTAAAGAAGCCCATTGCCCATCAGGAGGGTCATTACAATGGAATTGGATTGCAAGCCCCAACAAAGTTCATATCAATCTATTTCCTACATGGATAGAAGGGCGGATGGGATTAAAAAAAGGAAGAGCACATGGGATTGCGGGCACAGAGAACATCCTGCCATCAAACACCAACAGAAATAGTTCACTATAGACAGGTTCAGATATTGCCAACCATAAGCCAGACTATTGAAAGACATTATCAAAATAATTAACCCTTTACAACGGGTTCAGAGGGGTATTGGCCAGCAAGAAGTGACTTGATTACATCATGATTTTACCAGTCATATACTCATATACCATATTAAAGTGACAGGGTTTGCCCCATCGTTGTTAGAATCGTACAATTCGATTCGACTTTGACAGAAAAAGATTTGAATCATAGCTTGAATCGTGAATCAGCATGAATCACGCAATTCACAAACTGAATCGCCAGAATCAATACAATTTGATTCAATTCGATTTGTACGATTCAAGAGCATAGTGAAGGAGGGTTCCATTCTGAAATTTCAAGAGCACGAGTGATAAAATCTCTCTTGAGGTTGTCTTCCATGGAGTTTCAAAGTATCAATTTGCTTCTTCCTTCCTTCTTCTACTGTAGTGCTCTTCCTCTAGCAAACCTTTGGCGCCCTTTGTTTTTTGGGCCTCTTCTATTAGTCATGGGCTCAACTTGTTTAGTTTAAGCCCAAGTTCATGCTGAGTCACATTTAAGTTAATTACTCTTTTATTCAAACATTAATTTATTATTTTTACGGCTCTGCTTATACAATGTAACTATCAACAAAAAAATTAAGATAGATTGTTAAAAGTTGTTCTTAAAGTACTATAAATTTATTTTATATGAATATTCATATATTTTATAATATATTATTATAAATTAAGTGAATCTTACGATTCACGATTCAAAATTTTCATCAATAGATTCATACGATTCAATTCCATTTGACAACCTTGGTTTGCCCTACTAGGCTAGTACTCAATACAAAGTTTAGCGAAGTTTACGTTACACCATATCTGGCTTGGATGAAGTCCACAAATTACAGCTGATTCTGATGACTAGATATTATCCCATCGATTTCGTAACTGTAAACAGAAAAATGACAATGGCTTCTGCACTCATAAATCCAAATTCTGCAAACTTGCCTTGTGACTATACTGCTCAGCATTCCATGGTATACAAGACTTAGTGACTTACTGTAGTCTCTATAAGATTTCCATACTCCAAAAGCTAGTGCTTATTGCATGCTATCTCTAGACTCAATATCAAGAGAGATTTCAAAATGGAGCTAGAAGCTCATTGTGTCGATTTGTTTCAACTCTATAGAGTGCTCTTTTTGTATGAAGTAATGAAACAATGGCTGTTAAGTGTTTTAACCAACTACTATTACTAAACTAGACGTTAGTGTCATCCTCAACAGCACATTACTTGCTCCAATCTTCATTAAACCAAAATCTGAACTTACACATTCATAAGCTTTAGGGTCCACTTGGAAGGAGGTTTGTGGGTGTTGGAGTGTAGGGGTTGAGGAGCATTAGGGAGATGTGTGTTTGGGATTGTTGATGTGGTCAGATTTTAGAGCTCCCAACCCTGGTTAGGGAGGAAGGTAGGGGAGTTCATGTTTTATGTATTTTTTAAAGCATAAAAAAGCTTTAAAGTTTAAATAGCCTCACATCCAAGTACACAAGATTTCATGTGAAGCAGATTGAAACCAGATATTAAACAAAATGTCAAAATCAAATGAAGAACTTTTACTGCAAATAAATACATTGTAAGACACCAAATATAATTTTGCTCAGTCTACTCATCTGACGCCAAACAGATATCTGTCAATGACGTTTAAGAGTGCATACTAAAGCTAATTATAATAATTTCCCAAAATGTAATCATCTGAACTTATCATTCGTACGCTAATGCAATGGGTTTTACAAAAAATGAGAGTTTAATGTTGTGCCAGGATGCATATGGTGATAATGAACTTTTAAAGAACGAAATATTTAATAGATCTAGAAAACATGATCACTATCCAAGAATAAAGCCATAGGCCACATAAAAACTTACACTATGCATGGATGAAGAAGGCGGGGGTAAAGGAAGGGTGACAGAACAGGAGTTAAAAACTTACACTAGGAAACTCTCTCCCCCAATTGCGAAGAGTTATTGGTACGAGGAAATGTTTCTTAAGGACATTCAAGCCCTTCAGCATAAACACTTTTCTAACCACGCAAAATGGCTGTAACATAGAGGTACAGTATTCCGTTCTAACAAAGTATGTATTAAGTTCCGAATTCACCCTTACAGGTTTCTTTGAATGCAAAAATTTGTTCAATTCAAGTTTAACAAAGCTAAATTCCTCCATCCGTTAACAAGGGCAATGACTTCAAATCAGCCTGCATTTCAGGATTCTAAATGAAATTCTCATAAGATCTCTGGGATAACCAAAATCTGTTATTTAGTGGTTCAATTATATGCCAACAGACTAGCATGAACTCGCCATCTGACCAAACGAAGGAGTGAAAAACTAGCCAACTCTGTTGAGAAGAACAAATTAACATAGCATAGCACAACAACAATTAAATGAAACAAATTAAACATATGCATTAGCTCTAAAAAATAAACTTAAAGCTTATAATCAGTAAATAATAACAAGAAAACCAGGAGATTCAGAGGGGGGAGAAGGCATGCCTGGCCTCTCTTGCAATTGAAGTAGGTCTCCCTGAGACCAACACACTCGCTAGGTATGGAGGGGCTCTTCTCTGCCGCACATTCTCTGTATGAACGTTTCTCAATCTAATAATAAACATCAGAATACGAGCTAAATCAAATATCAATGATAGGATTGAACATTGAATTGAGTGATAGATAAAAGTAGAAGGAAAAAAAAACCTTAACGCAATCAGATTCACTTAAACATTTAACAAGTTCCATCGCTAGTCCCTTGCAAGACTTCGACATTTTCTTTCCGCACAGATAGCGAGCTAGAGAGAGAGAGAGACGGGGGAAGATGGTTTTTTATTATATTTATGGCAAGTTCTGTATCTGATACAATCGGAAAGAAAATAAACCCTCGTACATGATAATTCCACCAACAGATAATTTAAAGTCATCCCAGGAAGTAGCGATGCAATCGGTAGCAGGGTTAGGGTATGAGTACGGTACCCCTTCACCGGACGAGG
Organism: Euonymus europaeus; assembly: GCA_963580455.1. Taxonomy (NCBI): domain Eukaryota; kingdom Viridiplantae; phylum Streptophyta; class Magnoliopsida; order Celastrales; family Celastraceae; genus Euonymus; species Euonymus europaeus. Next base: position 19,085,702 of record OY756970.1, on the reverse strand, counting down.
GCCCTGCAGTAGAATTTTGTGTAGTGTCTCTGCAGTTTTAATCTTACACGTGCAGTGTGTGTAGTGTATACAGGGTTAGCGGATGTACAATCCTTGTTTGGAAATGACTATTCTCTATTTTTATTATAATGCATGAAAATATATATATTTTTGTTAAAAGGTATGGACTATGTGACTTTATTTTTTTTTAAATGTAGAATTTAGTAATAATTTTGATGTAATTTTGTTAAATAATGAATGAGTAACACTTATATATAGTAAAGTTTTTGTTAATGGAGAAAAGAAAAAATGTATGGTGACATGTGATATGTGTATTTTATGATATAGATGAATACGTGATTTAATTTTTTGTATTATAAAAATGGAACTCAATTGAAAAAAAAATTGTATTATAAAGATGGAACCCAATTGAAAAAACTCGTTGCTGCCTATGTTCTGAAGTTGAGCAACAACACACATAAAGGCTTTTATTAGCATAGGTCTTTCGTTGACTAACAAAAAAAATCATGGATGCGTAATTCCTTCCAACTTTCCTTGAATTCAGGATACAATCCGAATAGCCAGGCCTCATAACGGTGATCTTTCTGTGGGTCAAAGATGAATGAGTGAATGTTTGAAGTAAATATTCCATAGATATTTCTTTCGGGTAAATGCAACTTTTTATTATTGTGAGAGTTGACGTGCTTTAAATCAGTCATTTAAGTTTAAACTCATTCAAAAATTAAAATTTAGATTTTGTTTCAAATTTAAACACCGATCAGGTTCTTCAATATATGGACAGATAGAATGCTGATGTGAATTTCTGATGTTTATTATTTTAAAAATATTAATACATGTGGCGTAAAAACTAAAAATCAAAACCAAATGAAAAAGGAAAAGAAAAAATTGCACTGTTCAAGATACTTCTGCACCTTCGATGGGATTAGCTAGGAGAGACATACGAGATCTAGATATTTCCTTTCTTTAGGAATTGAGGCATGAACTAGAGACCCAGTTCTCGGCATCTTAGAATCAGAGGGAAGGTCCCATTCCAGTTTGATTTCCATGCCTGCATGAAAGATAAAAGATCGGGAATCTCGAGTAGTGCAAAGCAAAGTGATTGAACTTAAGTTTATCCTTCAATAGGTAGGGGTCTCACCCCTTGATCAAAGACCGGTTACACCGAATCAATCATGAAGCACAGCCACCACTCTGAATCAAATTGCTCTGCCTTTGTGGATCAGGTCAAGCCAAAACAAAAGATGAACAAACACCACTCCTTCTTCATGTCTCTAATAGTGATGGGGACGAATCTCAATTCGTATGATACCTCAGATCTACGTTTCTTCAGATCTGTGTGAATAAAGAACTATACCAAGCTTGATGTAGAGGGAGAGAGGCAGCGTGAGAGAGAGACGTAGTGAGAGTAGAGAGAGGTGGAGTGCCACCTGAGCTTGACGGAGAGGGAAAGAGGCAGAAGCGGAGAGAGGCGGAGTCTGATCAGCTTGACGGAGAGGGAGAGTATAGAGAGTGGAGTGACATTAAGGGTTTATATTAAATCTTAGCCATTGAATAAAATGGACAGCTGAGATTTAATTGATTTCTAAGCCAACAAAAAAATATTTTTCTAAGCCACGTCAATAAAATAATAATTTGTAATGCCAAGTTAATATTTTATCTACCCGAAAAGTGAAAAAGCTGCTGGTGTCCAAAATTGAAACAAAATCCAAACTTCACTTCCTGGGTTGAATGAGTTCAAACATCAATGAGTGATTGATTTGAAACGCGTCAACTCTCACAGTAACAAAAAGTTGCATTTACCGTATTTATTTCTAAAAGATAGACGGAAATCACAAAGAAGAGTCAAAAGAGATTTAATAAAAGCTCGAAAGAAATGAGCTAAACCAAAGCAATCAGGATTAAAGATTGGGATGAGAATTTAAAGGAACATATGGGTATCGACATGTATGGCTTCTTTTGTGATAATCACACATGTTGCCCAGTTGTCGAAGGTTGATGACTGATGGATAAAGTAGTCGCCATGAAGTGTTGAAAAGAGAGAATGTTTGAAAAGGTGAAAGAACAAAGGAGTTAGAGAGAAGTGATTCTAAAAATTGTCAAGAGAAATGTGGTTCCACATAGAAAAGGCTAATGATAAATGAACACCCTCTACATTTAACCCCCATATCTCCCTATGACTATGACAAGTTTTTTCTAATTTATTTTGGAGCTTTTAGAGACGTCGAGCATTTTTTCTAATTTATTTTGTTTTATTTTAATTCAACCATATTATTGGAAAATGTAATTGGGTCTCATTTTCTATGAAGCCTCTCTTCTCTCTTTCACTGTGTCTCTCTGTTCCTTCCCTGCGACAGTCCTCTTTGCCTGTGAAACCCAGAGGACAGTCACCTTCGCCGCTGCAGAAATCTCCTCCCATTGGTCACCTTCCCTCTCCGCCTAGTTGTACAAGATTAATGGCTGAGAGCGTCGTACTTTTCTATAAATTCATCGAGCAATGTTTTCGCATGTTCTCACTGCACTGACACCATGTCCCACCAGGAGATCGATTTGATGAAAATCGTGAAGAAAGCCTCAGATCCGAAAGCTGTGGGTGGTCTTGGATTGTAGCTCACTGTAATCCCCCCTTTGGATTGTAAGCTAGGTAAAAATCGAAGCTCCTGCTTCAGTTCTCTCCTAGGCTGAGAGCATTCAACGAAGTGAGACCTTAAGAGAGAGAGAGAGTTTCGCACCGGACAGAGGCTGGGACATCATAGATAGCTTTGCCGACAGATTTGAGAGGCGGTAACACTGGAGTATTCAGATTTGACGCCTCTACAATCTCAATAACCTAGGGGAGACTTCATGGAACATCCTATGGGGGCAAGCGGAAGGGCGGAGGCAAGCTTTAACATGGCGTCGGTGTCATTGACGGTGGCGGCGAAGTCTAACGAAGGGAGAAGGAGGAGAGAGACTGAAGCCAGAAATATGAAGGTTAACTTTTTGTATTTAAATCTAGAGAGGAGAGAGAAATATTAAATTTTGAGGGGATGATGTGATGGGAGTAGGGAAGGTTTGGATAGGGGATAGAGGGAGGGGGGTTGGTTTAACCCTTCCCCATAGAAAAATGGATAGTCAACCAGGTTTGATTCATTTAGCGCTAAAGAATCGCTAAAGAATCTTAATCTTGCTGAGAATATGAACCTTTCTGGAGACGAACGGACGGACGAGATCATAGTAACCCTGCTGCATCCAGTTAAGGAACTTGAGAGGCAAGTGAAAGAAAGAAAGGAGTGGGCTCACTAAAAGGCAACGCAGACTGCAAGAAAGCTTAGTAATGATTTTACAGAGCTTAAAATGCTGAGGATGGAGAGAAGAGATGCAGAGAATGAAGAAGGGAAAACCAACCTTGGATGACTCAACCATGAATAGGCTTACAGAGATGGAAAATGCTCAGAGGAAGGCCAGGAGCTCCTAGCCTCCTAGCTTCGCGAGGTCATCAGCAAAATGATTAGCTTCTCTATAAACCTTAGGTCCCATGCAGATGTAAACTCTCAATAGCATTATAATGATAATAAAAGATGACAAAAACCACTTTCCCAAGTGCAAAGCAAAACTTCAAAAAGAAAATATTAGAAAGGCAACGAACAATTCACAAATTCTGGGAACTTCCCAATCATGTCCCAAACCGGGCATTAAACCTGAAAATTCTAGTTATTATCCACCAGGGTTAATCTAAATTCATAAATTAAACTTAATTATTCCAAAGAGAAAAAGAAAAAAAACCGATTTACGGCCACCAATACCTAATACCAACTTACCATGCTTACTTCTGAATTAATGTTACATTATATACAGAGCCGTTGCAGCCACTGTCCATCATACTCCTACAGAATTCAACGCTTTTCTACAACAAAACATTGTGGCATTGCAGCCACCTTTAGGGCAGGCATGGTTCCAATTGGCAGAAGGCTCAGCTCCCTCAGTAGATCAAAAATTCCAAAATAAACAATGATATTTGACATTCAACCCACTAGCCGATACTTTTCCCAGAGAAGAAAATTCAAGAGTTTCCAGGGGTTAAAGCACGATGAGTCGGTCGTGCCAAACTATTAACGGCCTCGCTAATCCTACTGAACACTAATTTTAGAGGTATACAGGTTTTACGAGGATCCATAGGCTTTGCCAACACTGATTTCCTCTCTTCTTCACTTCCAGCCAATGAAGACAGTTTCCGGATCTTCTTAGACATTAGCCCACCTTTCTTCAAATTGGATGATTTGCTCCGAGAAGAGCGTGGCTTCTGAGACATATCTTTGGCAGATTTTCTTCCAACCTCGAAATTTCTCTTAACAGGATAACTGGTTTTTTTGGCTTTGGAGGGAGCCAAATGAGTTGCATCATATTCAATGCCAGTCAACACACGATCACAATAGCCATCATCCAACACCTCAACTGTTAAGGGGTGGCCCACAATTGCTTTATCATCTATTGTGCTTACAAGAGAAACCAAGGAAACATTCTGTGGCCGATAGTTGGCTTTCACCTCAAGCTCTACATCATAGAGTTCAGAATCAGTGCAAAAACTTTTGACAGGAAGGTCTGACATCATATATTTGGGATAAACTGTAAAGGCCGACTGCCGGTGAGAAGATCTGTTCCAACCCCAGGAAAACCCTTCGGAAACTGGTTCATATAAGGAGCAATTGTACAGAATTTCAGATCTGCCGGTTGCATCACAATCAACTTTTTGAACAACACCAAGGTTGCGTTTATCAATTTGCTCTGTACCTGCCAAATAAGCATTGGATACATCATCCGTTCCCACATGTTTTCTTGAGTGTTGTGTTCCATTTTTACTTATTTTTCTTGCATTCCTCTTTCCTTTTAACAGCCACACTGTACCTTTCCCCAGAATCTGGCATAAATCATCACGAACCACTGCCAAACTGGTCGAAACAGTTTTAAGCACCTCATTTTTCAAAGACTCAACTTCATCTTGGCTACTTAGACTAGATTCCCTTGGCAATGCAACAACCACGGAAGAAAAACCTGAACAGATTCAGATAGTATATTAGCTTCAAGAATCAGATTGAAAAACACTGCCACAGATGAAAATGAGGAACAACAAGAGGCTACATAAAGAACGTTTTAAATGATCACAAAGTGAGACTTGCATCCCAACAAATTTTGCGGTAATGAAGAAACAATTTTTTTACAGTCATAGGTGGAAGGCAATAGAAAATTGAATTGATGAACGAAAAACAAGCAATCCAAAAAAACGTGCAAAATGAATATATTAAAATAAATTAGAGAGGGATGGAGCAACAAATTCAAGGAACCTACATCTTCAAACAAATAAATAGTAAGGCAGCAAGACACTACTAAACTCCTTGTCCCATATTCACATGTTCATGCAAGCAAATATTTCTTAACAAACTATCTCCTGGTACAGAGACAAACTCGAATTCAATCCACATGATGAGGAATCTATCTTCTCTGCTAGCAAGAGGGCAAGCATTTTTCAGGCCAGTTCTGCAACCACTTGTTGCTTTATCACAACCACACTTGCAACTTTTTCACAACTTTCTACAACCCATGCATTTTGTCTGAGAGTGCAGGTGATACAGATAACAGTACAACAAAACAGAAATTAACCAAAAAAGGAAAAACAAAAACAAAATATAAAAAAGGCAACAAGTCCAATTATGCTAGAAAGCTATATATTAAACAGGAAAAAATTGTAATGCAAATGCATTTATATAACCAAGTACGATTTAAAGCCATTTCCCAATCTGAAGAGGAACTCCAAAGGACTGTGGTTCCCTGTAAGCTGGAAGGCAGCATTTTCTTGCTATAACAATCTCAGGTTACCACTAGTAGTTCACACCAGTCACCAATTGTCTCTCCCGCTTTCATTTCTTCAAACATTCTTCCATTATCATTCCTTCATACTGTCATCTAATCTCTATATTATTTCCTACCTTTTTGACACCAAAATCTGAAACACTTATCCGAAGCATAATTGCTATTGTTCTCCATTAATATGAAAGCAGTAACATTCTCTCAAACCAGAAATTCTCACTCAAAATTAAGCCCTCAAATCCAAATTTCCTAACCCTAAATAACTCAAAAGACTTGCAGGCCAGAAATTCAAAACATGTTCTTCAGCATTGCCAATTGTTATAGGAAATCTTCTGAGGGCCACTGACCATTGCCAAACTAACAGTGTTCACCCATGCATATTCTTAGTCATATTCATGTAGATAACTGAAACCTAAATCTCCTTTAGCAGCCACCAAAACTTTTCCCAGAAACCGACCATAAGCTTTCTCAAATCCACGCAAACCAAGTGAGGGCGTCTTACTTTCTCTCTATAATTTTCAATAAGCTTGTAACTTCTATAACGGACACTCGCAGCATGAAACCAAATAGGTTCTTTGAAACCTTTGCTTCTATTCTTAGTTTCCATTCATTAAATCTTTCCAAAATTGCTATCTTGTAGCTCAATCTTTATTCCTCATTCCTCAACATTCGTTGCAACTCCAAATTTATTTTTATTTGTCTTTAGAAAATTGCTATGGTAATCCTCCACTCACCGGCATTTTATTAGTTCTCTTACATTATAGGAGAAATCAATGCAATTATCTCACGACCAAACTTTATTTGCAGTCAATGCAAATAGTAGATGCAATGATGCACATGAGAACAAACAAATTTGATTCAATCATTCAACTTTCTGTCTGGACGACCTTAATTATTATTCACTGGGAATGAACAGCTGAGTTTAATCAAACCTTCAGCCTAGCTGGTCCTATCTTCTACTAAAAAGTTCATATGAGAGGTTCCATGAAACTTAATGTCATTATATTAAGCCCACTCAAAGGTCAACTAAAATGGACTCCATTAGCAATGGAACTAAGATAGTCATACGGACAGCTAATAACCTAAAAACCTTAAATAGTCGAAGCATGGTAGCTACTAAGTACTCACTGTCAGTCTTGCGAGTAAATAATTGAACAGACTAAAATCATTGGATTCACAAAGAACAAGTATTCCACATTTGAATTAATATTCCTAAGAAGACCCCAGATGTAGGCTGTAAATCCAGCTTATTTTATAATTGAAAAAATATCAACAAACACCTTGATAAATACAACCAGAGCTGTAGGAGAATATTCTGGCACGCACAAAACAATCAGCATACACAGAAAATTAGCTATAATGCACAGTATACACCTTTACACGGTAAACAACTCCCGTGCACAAGGCTCCCAGCTCCGGCGTTGGGTAGGGTCAAGGACAGGCTGATGTCCGCATACCTAAACCCCACATATGTGGAGAGACTGTTTCGAGGAATTGAACTTGTGACCTTTAATATACACCTTTACAAACTTCAAGAAATTAGAAATAAACTTAAGGGCCAATAAAATGAGGTGACGGTCTAACAAACAATTCAATCCAAACTTGTCAAATATAAAGTAAAGGAACGTTCAAAATCATTTTTGTCTAGCCTAAAGACAGCATTAATAAGAAGATTAGGCACAAAGGCCCATAAATTCCCTACCATACAAGAGGAGATGGAGAAAGCTACCTCCAGAGTGTTTTTTCATCGCAGCAAATGGGATATCAGATAACTTGTCATGAGCGTCATTAGTAGCCAAAACTGAAACGCCGGAAATCTCATTCTCCTTTGTCTTGTTATTAATGAGGGAGGCATCACATACATTTTCCAAAGTATGTAATGAGGTCTCACATGACACTCCAGTACTGTCTGAGTTATTGTTAATTACCAAGGAAATACTTTTCCCTGACTTTTTAGATTCCATCCCCGAAACCTTTGTGTCAGGAAGTCCACACAGAGATGAACCATTTGAAGGAAGTTCATCACAAGTAACAGGAATGGGCAGCATAGCTGTACTTTCCAAAACCTTAGTCAGTGGGCGGTGACGATTTTTCCTTTTCAGCTCATGCGCATTTGCTGCTTGGGGCCTCTTTCCTTTCAAAGAGAAGTTATAACCCTCGGTTCCAATTACAGGAGTCCCATTAGACATGCCATTGCCAGTGTGGGAATCATAAAGTGGACTACAGTCACGTTTAACGAGCTCAACTGCCCCTCCTCCCTTGAATTTTTTCTTTGATCCGAAACAGATTCCTAGATCTTCAACTCTTTTCATACGCTTTATTGCTTCTGTTCCATCATCCTCTGAATCATTCGGGGTTTTTCTTCTCTTTCCTTGCCCAGATTGCACTTTTGAAACACTGAGATTATTTGGCTCTTCAAATGATATGCTAGATTGCGATAAATCCTGCGCTGAACCTAAATCTTCTTCAGAATCACTCTCTTCGTTGATCAGGTCATTATCTTCACCAGATTGAGATAATGTTGGTGGTTCTTGGGCAGAACTACCTTGCTCACCAACCAAATTATCCATTTTGGAGTACACATATTGATTATCCTTTCCATGAAGAGCACTCTCAAGCTCGAGTGCATGGATAATTGCATCTTCCCTACGAGCATATTTCACTGCCTTTCTATTAGGATTGGCTGCAGACGCCTTTGCCTTCTCAATACATTCATCAAACTCCCCACAATGGAAGGCCTTCACCCTCCTGGACTTCTCAAGATTATACCAGTCCCTAAAAAATGAGAAAGGAATAGGAGATCCGGTCAGTAGCATTATATTATATGCAAACATAAATTGAACTCTTCAGCCTTGGATCTAAATATGATCATTCTCAAAAAAAAATCTAAATATGATGGTATTAGATAGTAAAAAGTACAAAATATGTATCCGTGCAAGTATATTATTTAACTAGGCAAGTATGTTGTTCCACTTCTTTTCTGAAAATTTCACCACAATTTCTCTGAATCTTTAATTCAACAAAGAACTTTGCGAGAGATTGAACCCCAAAATTACATCGAGAAAAATAAACGGACAGACAGAATAAACAAGTGAGAATCCACCATATAACTGTGACAAAGCTGCCCGCTTAAAGTTATCAAGACACATTATCAATCACGATTTTATCCCCTTGCTGATGTTAGAATATCATGTTTCTTTCTCAGTATTTTACTACTCAAAATTGATTTTACTACATATTGAAACCACATAAGAATATAATTAAACTTTTCTTGCTATAGCATGCATGAATAATATTGAGGTTGATTTTAGTTCATGTATTCATATATGCTCTCTGCTCCTTGTGGAGAAGGAAAAGAAAAGGAAAATATGAAAAGTCAAGAAATAAAACCAGAAAATACATTCTCTTACTCGTAAAAGTGATCCTATAAAAACATTCGGGTGCGTACGGGGTTACATATAACGCACCTATCTGGCAAAGCCAAACTAGAAAAACATTCTTCGCAATCCTTCCAAAATGAAAATTTAGACTCAAAGAGCAATCCTTTTTATGTTTCCTTCTCACCAGTCTCACTTGAAAGATATCCCTTGTCCTAACTGCTCTATTCGAACTAGAACTAGGACCGGTGAGTCGAAGTCAGTTTGTATTCCATGATGCATATCCTGAATCTAATTGCGACAAGCAATTACGGAAGAGTATATGCTGTTTGAGTTTCTTTTTATTCAACAAGTGATCTCAACATAGGAAGTCAACACAATAAAAACTGTTGCAGAGTAAATTTGTTTACCGTTTTCAGCAGTAATCTAACTTACCATCCATGCAAGACAAAGTAGTAGCAGCAAATAGGACTAGATATGTGATTTCTTAACTTTTACAGAAAACAAAAAGCAGGAGGTTGCTAATCTTGCTTGTCCTCAAAAGATATGCGCAACTTCATTGAAATTTTATGGAAGAAGAAATAAGAGGTCGAGTGACATGCACACGCTACTCATAACAACATCTCATATACTATTTTCTAGAAACAAAAAAGTAGAATGTTAAGTCCACCTATCAATAGCTAATATACTTTTCTCAAAGACTTTGTTTCTCTTGGTCATATTCCTCACACGTTTTTTTTCCCGATATACTCTTCTTTACCTTGTTACTGGAAACACATGATGCCGATCCTGTTACCAAACAGTCACACAACAGACACCTTTTTGTTGAATGGTAAGAATTTTATAAAGGAACCAAGGCAGTGCAAAGTGAGTTGAATAGAAGCTAAACTAATAGCCTCAAGAAAGTTGTTACAATTGACAAAGCACTATGACTTTAGAGTACTACAGAAATTATCAATGAATCCATTTACAGAAGTTTCCTCGATGATACTATACCGATTTTGACAGAAACCGTGTTACTAGAAAAAGAATACATTAATAACAGTGTATGCATGAAACTTAAGAAGACACGATCAAAATTACAATGTACTGTATTTTTTATTGATTAGAAGTGCAAGATATAGAACTGCAAAACTAATAATTTTTTGGATGGATCATTTTTCCTTATGGGGATGGGAGATTCAAGCCTCTTCGTAGAAGCCAGGGTGGCAAGGAGCTAACCACTGAACCAGTGGTGCTCCTCAGATTTAAATAAATCATGCCAGCCACGATGAGAAAGGTGAGTATCTACCATAAAAGAATTCTCACAATAGGTTTCTCAAAGTAATGAGATGACGCAGGTTAAAGTAGTGGCAGAAATCGTAGACCCTAACCACGACAAAATGACTCAATGAGTCAACTGTACTAATCTAGAATTAAGACGAGCAATCACTTCCGACGAAGGAAAAAAACCTAAAAGATTTAAATCCAAATAAAAGCATACTTAAACTGCAACGAAACAGAAGTTACAATATGATGCAGTTAGCAAATTACCATAATGAGCAATAAACGCGACAGCATAGTTAATAATGCTGCCAACAACAATATTAAGATGCCGATTAATATCATTATGGGTAGTTCCAATTTAAGACGATCTTACTTTGAGTTTTAATCATTAAAAGTTAACAATATAACTGAAACAATTGACCTCTAAGGTGGAAATGAATCTATACAGCAATCCTGCCAAAATATGTATAAAATCTACACATGTACATTATTTTCATCAAAGAAAAACTAGGCAACTTTCCACCAAGCACTGTAACAAATATCTATATTCAATACATAAGCATTTGGAAACAATGCACCCTTAGAATATAAATATTCACTGTCTCTTCTATTTATTCTAATTCATCGGCAAGGCCATTTTATCAAACCCTAAAAAGACTACAAAGAAAAACAGCAATAGTAATGCGCACACACACACACACACATATATATATATATTGCCAATCATTAAGAAATCAAATTGTCTAATAAGTGAGTGACGAGATCGTACACGCTTGCATCCTCACGGCCAAGAAGCTTGACAGGAGTGCCCAATTTTGGAGAGACCAGGCAGCTTTCAGAAATCTCCTCCAGGGCCATTATCCGACCAGGCCACCATGACCCATTACGCCTCCTGACCCAAACCAACCCTCCCACAGAAGGGTCAATGCCTCCATTGTCCTTAGGCTCATCTGCAGAGCTCCCCATCTCAAAATCCTAATAGAGCCGCCAATTCTTCAGATTCTGGAGAAACAAAACCTAGCCACACAAAAAAAACCTAAAAACCAATATCAATCAAACATTGCAAAATCACCATAAACCTCAGTGCTGTGAGTGCAAGACGCCATAAAACCAGAAAAAACGAAAGGACAAATGAATAAACGAATTATTAGAAGCAATAGAAGATAGCTCAAGATAAAATCTAAAAGAAGAAACGAAACACGAAAGTGCACACAATCCCAAAAACTTTGAAAAACAATTACAAATATAAAAGCAAGAGAGAAACCTAGCTAGATTGAAAGGTTTAATTGGCAGGGGGATCTGAGACCGAGAAATGGAAGATCTGTTGTTTTTTGTTCTTCCATTCCATCAAAACACGCCCTTCCAGAATTCAATGTTTTTCACAAGAACCAAACAAACAACTTGTATTCAATGTTGTGTGGTTCAATGAGTTCTAAGACCTCATACTTCACATGCTATGAGATTTTGCTTTCCCCAGAAAAGGAAAAAAAAAACACAAATCAATAAAATAAAAAATAAAAACATCACTGGGTGCCTGAATTTGAGTGGTTCAATGTGTTCTCAGACTAAAATTTGGCTTAAAGCTTGCATCTTTTTGTATCTTTTCTGTGGAGAACCCTCGTGCCTGTGAGGTTCAGCTCCAGTGGAGTGTGTGTGTCTGAGAAATGACTTCTGTTTGGGTCGGAAAACCGTCAAAAATGAGAAAGAAGGAGGAAAAAAAAAACCTTTTTGATTTGCTTTTTGCCTGGACTGTCACTGAAGTCTGAAACTGAAGAGAGGAGAGACACAGAAAATATGAAGTACATTTTATATACCAAGCTCGTCCATTAGGGTGCCATGTATGTAAACCAGATCCTGCCCAGGTGGAGGCGTTACTGTATACAACACAATAATTCCATTTTTAGAAGTTAAATTAGAACTAAATTGTTATTTTTTATATAAAAAAAATAGATTAAATGAACAATTAAATAGTTTCAACTTTCAACAAATGGCTGAATAATGTTGGAAAAAAATTAAAATAATTTGCTGGATTCTATTGGGGATTAGACTCCAATAAATTTAAAGTTGCGTAAATTATATAGTGTGGTTATTGCATTCGATAAATAAATCCATGACTCTATTTGATCTACTATCTTAATCTGTCTTATTGTGGACAAGAAAAATATATATTTTAAACAAAATTGAGAGTGATAAAGGGTTTTTTTTCCAATTACGCAAAGTTCATAATTTTTATTAAATTGGACTGGTTAGTTTAAGTTGTAGCAAACTAGCAATTACAACGCATGAGATAAAAGTTGATAACTTTTGGTCATGACTTCAACTGGGGATTAATCACCTGTCAATTTGAAGTTTGCTTGAATTTTAATCAATCTTGTGAAAATAGCGAAAATTAAGCAATTTGTTTCAATTGTGTTGAGTTGCTTTACTTAAATTAGAAATATTGGATTTGTTAATACGTAATTAGATTTTAATCTCTATCCATTAATCCAAGAGAGCAAAAAAGGTACTATTGTTGTCTATTTGAAAAGTGTTGTCTATTTTAAAAGTGATCTAAAGCGCCTCAACATCTAAAGTTAATATTTCTCTTGTTGATGAGCAACATTCTAATGAACTCAATTCTAAGACTTAACCTAACCAAGTTAATAACATTTTCGAAACATGATCTAGGAAAGCGACGTCCGGTATGGGAATATCATGTTAATCAACGGGATGAAATTCGACGTGCTTACATCGAAGAGGGGTCATGTGAATTTAATTTATTTGAATATCCCTTTTCAAAGCATTAAAAATGATTTCAACATGCTTGATTTGCACATTTTCCTTCTTGTTTAGGGCACTCATCTACCAAAGATGTCGCCTTTGATTTTTTATGTTTTCTTTTTCTTAAGTCGTATGTAAGCTTTGGAGCAAATGCATAAGATTTCGGAATTGGAAGAAGGATCATGAGACATAGTTTTGTTTCTCAAGTCATGTGGGAGATCATTCTTCAAACACATAATGTCACTTTAAGATATTGTGAGGATTTAAAGATTCAATCTCGGCATATCAACAAGCTCATGCATAGCAGTATTCAGAACAAATATTGAAGAATCGTTTGAGACTTAAGAAGTTGATTATATTCGATGGCATACATTTCACACTACATAGTCTATATTAAAAATGACAATAATGACTGATATATATATATATATATATGATCTATTAAAACTATTTTCATTGGTTTTTGTAGAGCCCAAAATCTACAATCAAGAAATACAACAGCTTCAGCTTCAAGTGGGCCCTGGTAATCCTTTCAAATAATCCAAGCTGCTCCCAGTCCTGCACACACTTCCAACAAAGAACTGTAAGATCCCAAAGATCGGATTTGGAGGGTTTCCGTCGTTGGGGCTCCGACGATCAAGTCAGTTCAATAGATGAAGAGACAGTGACCGTGGTAGAGACCGAGAAAGAAAGGTCGGTGTTTGGGAGTATTTGTTTGGAAGAGTTTAGAGAGTTATTCTTAGTATAGTGCAAGTGTTTCCAGTCCTCCCTGCTCAATAGGAGGAGGGAGGTATTTATAGTGTTTTATTTTACTAAATTTAGTAAGCGGCTTAAGGTCTTTCAACACTGAATTGATAGGCCCGACACTGAGGTGACACTTGCTTTATAGAAAAAGTCAACCAAAAAGTAGGTGTTTGGCCAAAAGAAGTGTGCAAGCATTAAATGAAAAGATAAGGTCAGATCTAAAGAATGGGCTACCTACAGTATGACAGAGGTGTCAGACTGACTACCTCGATAAAGTGAATGTACCTCTTGGAGCTATTAATAAGACGACATAGTGGCAAGCTCAGAGCTCCTTACAATCATTGATGGTCTTTGTCAGGTGAGCTCCAGGAGAGATGAGCTCTAGGTCAGGTGAGCTCGAGGAAGGTGAGCTCTAGCTGGAATGAGCTCTAGGTCAGGTGAGCTCCAGCTCAGAAGAGCTCGAGGAAGGTGAGCTCTAGCTGAGATGAGCTCTAGGTCAAGCGAGCTCCAAAGCAGGAGAGCTCCAGGCTAGGTGAGCTCTAGCTCATGAGAGCTCCGGCTTAGATGAGCTCTAGGTCAGGTGAGCTCGAGCTCAGAAGAGCTCCAGGCTAGGTGAGCTCTAGCTCAGGAGAGCTCCAGGTCATGCGAGCTCCACCTCAAAAGAGCTACAGGCTAGGTGAGCTCCAGCTCGACGTAGGTGGCAGCTTAAAGTTGACGTAGAAGGGAGCTCCAACTCGAAGTAAATGGTAGCTCTGGGTCTATTGGGCTAGAATTGTTGTGACTTGACTTTGGTCAAATTTAACCATACCTTTGACTGGATCAAATGCGAACTGGCGATGACTTTGAAAAGTGGGTCAGGCCCAATTTTGATCACTATATTTTTTTAATCTAGCGCTTTGATTTTACAAGCAATAAAATATTCGACGCTTGAAAAAAAACGTTGTTATGTAGAGTAATTAACAACGCTTTTATTCAAAGCATTGAATAAGAAGTGAAGGAAAAAAAACTCGCACCAACAATTTGGCGCTTTTCAACATTACATTACGACGCTTATATAAGAAGTGTCATTAATTTACGGCGCTTTTTTATTATTATAAAAGAATGCCATAATGTATTTTTCACTTGACGACATTTTATATTAGACCAATGATAATTATAAATATATCAGTAAAAGTTATTTATTTTTTCGGGTCATGATAAAGGACCGAGTTCGATAAACATAGGTAATTTTATTGAGATGGTAAAGATTTTGACAAGTTGTAGTGACAAAAGTTTTTAAAACCATTTTAGAGAATGCTTCTCAAAATGCCAAATATACCTCCCCATTTATCAAAAAGAGATTTTGCAATTATCTCTACTAAAGTGAGAAACAATTAAGATCCGTGCTAATATTATTATAATAATATAACAGTTACTTATATTAATAGGATACATACATATTTTTAATAGAAAAATACAATACCTACTAATTTAAGTGAAATTTTATTTTTTGAGTACTATATGACTTTTATTATCTAATCAATAAATGTGTGAACTATTACTTAATTATTTCTCTAAACAATTGTGTTCTGAAGATCAAAACCAAATTATCTTAAGTATTAATGGTTAATTTTACTGTTAGAATAATAAAAGTGTAAGAGAATCGTATTAGTTGAATTCAATAATAAAGTGTGCAAGAATCCTCTATTTATAGATGGAAATACTTACAAAAGATGAAATATAAGGAAATAAATTATGGTAATAATGACAAAAAAAATGATGAAAAAAATTCAACTAGAGTAATCTCAAGTGAAGAAAAATTTAATAGGCGACTGAAAATCAAATGCATTTAAAAATAAAATCCAGAAACTATGAAACAAAAACAAACTAAAAACCTCTAGAATCATTAAAAGGTCAAAATCGATAAAATAAAAAAAATAAATTTACCCAAGTTTTTCAGAATTAAAAGTTTCAAAACCATAGTAACTTGAATAATATACTATTATTTTTTGATGGAATTTTTTTTATCAAAATGGTATTCTCATCGACGAGCTAAAAATGTAAAGCAAGGATGGCTGGCATCCCAAGATCGACGATAAACGAATAAGTTCGATAATTTCAAAGAAATAAAAGATTTATTTTGAAGATAAAGTGATGGGAGACATCCCGAGCCTCAATATTTTGAAAAGATAACATATATTCTTAACAGATTCTCTAAATTTACAGTGAAAAATAAACATTTACTGTAAAAATATATTTTCTAGAAATTTATAAAATATAGGTGATATCCCCTTGACCAAAAGAGGACGTTATACAAACAGGATATACGCTCTAATGTTTTCTTGGAGACAAATACAAGGAAACAGTATCAATTACTTTTCGATCCATCGCATAACCACTGCTCAAATCCAATAAAGAAAAAATAAATTATTATTTAAATCTCTTTTTACTTGACAAGATTGTCTCTCATGCAACTAAGAAATCTTCAATGGTCAAGAAAAAGGCACTCGACACCACTTCATACTCTAGTCCCTTCCCTATTCTATCACTAAAAGTACATACACTCAGTTCCAGTCCATCTCCAAACAATCATTTCTTCATCTCTCTGCTATATATAATTACACATGCTACAAAAGATCCGAGTTGAATCTTGCTGCCTCACATAGTATGGATCAGGTAACCACATGCCATTACAGGTTAATCTCCGGTAATTTGCAGAGGCATGCACAATGTTACACTCACTAAGAAGCAGATAAACATGAACCAGCCTTGAGATAACGTAAAAATAGTTGTACAGTCATTGTGTCCTATACACAGCCTTGATCCGTCATAGCTTGAGCTACAGAGAGAAAGGCAGAGATCACTGCTCCATGCACCAAAGCCCTAACACAACGAGAACAAAAAGAAGATGATGATGACGACGAAGAAGCAGAAAGAGGAGTAAAGAGGTTTGTGGGACGAGGCAGGCAATTCGATAAATAAATAAATGTTAAACATGCTCTGTAACTTTCATGATCCCTCTTTGTTTTGTTTCGCTCTCTACCTTGGAATGTCCTGAAATATCCTCCATTTTCCACAACAAATGAGTGACGTCAAATTTCCAAAGTCACACTTCAGAGTTATTGTGATTAGAATTAGGATACTTCAATCATGAATAAGGATAATTCAGAAAATGCTATGTGCGTAATTTTTCCAATGTTCCCCTTCTATTTGAACAAATTTTGAAATGTCCCCTTCAAAATTTATAAATACAAAAGACAAGCAACTTAGACAGTGAGAGTAACATTAAAGAGTAAAGATGTCCAAAAAGCATGCTAAGTGATGAAAAACATCTGTAGTGATGATGTTTGATTCGCATTGTAGGGGTTTCAGACAGAAATGCAAACTAAAAAAGGAGACAGAAAGAAGACAACCTGCCGTTGGGATAACAAACGAGAAGTAGATCCAAAGTAGGAGTAGCTAGTGTTGAACAAAAATAAGATGAGACCAGACTGTTTAAGATGGCATGAGCATGTAGAACGTACAGATCGTACTACAAAATAACGGAGGCCTTATAGGACAATTAGGGGAGTATACCACTATATAGGAATGAAAGGGGAGAGAGAATCCACTATTGATCTTTCTAATGGATTCATGTAGCCAACTCCAATTGTTTGCAACAAAAGCTTCAATAATGATGATTATTGTTTCCTCGACAACCTTTCCCCTGCCCCTGACACTTCCTTTCCCCAATTTTAAAAAATAAAATAATACACACACACACGAGCGGATCAACTGCGGGATACCGCACTCACCCTTGGATGGGGCGCAGGTGCAGGCCCGCAGCTCCATCCAACGGCAGTGCGGGTGTCCCCCACGTATGTGTGTGTGTGTGTGTGTGTATATATATAACAATTAATAGCCACCCATTTTATCCCCTTTTCAATGAGAAAAAACAGTAAAGCACTGATGGTCGCAAACATGGAATGGAAGGCACTTACTCAGGACTCTCTTTCGGATAACCAAAATCTGATGCTGCCTTAAGGGCCCTCTGGTATATCTGTTTCATTGCTTCCTACCAGTTAAAATACAGAGTGATGAGCAACCCAGTCAAATTTGGTCACAAAAAATTGCCAACAGACCAATCCATGATCAAGTTTGTATTCAAAATGTGAAGTGTCACATCAAATTAAGAATAGTCATCATTAGTAGAAGCATTTGGAGGACCTTTATGATTTAGAAAAACTATAGGCTTTTCAAAACTGATTTTATTAAACTTGGATAATGATTATGTTCAATATTTAACAACTCCTATACAGCTAGATAATTTATAACAGAAGGCCCCAGGGCCTAGGAAAAGAAGATGCTGCCTGCTAATGATAAAACAGTCTTGAAGCTATTTGCAGTATAGGAATTAATTCATAAACAATGAAAAAATGGAAACAAAATGTATTAAGCCTAACCTGTAGCTTAGATTCAAAATCTTCAGGCGACCACTGCATTTCATTGCACTCATGATTTCGTTCGAGTTCTCCAGCAACAACCTGTAACTTAGTTCCTTATAAACCCATTACATACACGACTGAATAAAAAAAATTCATATCAATATGGATGACTAGTTGCATGTGTAGACACAAGAGGAAGATAGGATAACAAAATGAGACTATTAGATTTAAGGTAGGAATTAGCACCATTGAAAATAAGTTGCGAGAAACCCGTTTAAGATGATATGGGTATATACAACATAGAGATAATGGTGCTGTGGAGAGGAGAATCGAAAGAATTTGTATGCGAGAGAGTAGGCAGAGTAGAGGAAGACCTAATTCTCATTGAATGGCTTACGGCATTACCACATTTTGTTTGTTTGTTAGGCATATCAGATTCTTCAAAAAATGACATACATATCCCAAAGATTATTCACATTTGAGATTTTGAAGCAGAAATTATAGAATGAAGAATAAAACCAAAACGGCAACATGGGAACAAAATCTGTAATTCTCAGATATGAACAAATTATTTCCAGAAGAAACCCAACAGTGTGATTCAACAATAAATCTAAGCTCTGTGATGGGCTTGATAAATACGAAAAATATAGAAATATGATAATAGAGCATATCTCTAAGACTCGATATGACATTATCTTCACATTTGCTAAAGAGCTCTATATGTGAATTTAGAACAAACAAAATGAAAATCACACCCCACTAGCACCAGCGGCCAAGATTGTCTTGTATTTAACAAAATCATATCTTAGACTGAGTATAATTTCAATAAGCATACTTCCAGGATATGCTCAAGAGACACATATGACATGCATAGGTAACAAAAATAAAATCATACCCCTCCAGCACCAGCAGCCATTGCAGGAGCTACAAGAACATTGGCTTTTCTTAGAACATCAACAGCTTCAGGGGTGCAGGGCATATTTGAACCTGAGAAAAAAATTCATATTCAATATCAAGAAAAAAAAACTTTAAGGTATAATGGGATGACATCGAAAAACTATGCATTATGTCAAGAAGACAAGAACTACTACCTTCCACCAATATACGACAACCTGAATTAACCAAATTAATGGCATCAGATTTATCGATTTCATTGTGGGAAGCACAAGGAAATGCAACATCACACCTTTCATTCCAAGGTTTTGCTTCATCATAGTATTTAGACCGAGCATAAGTCTTCGAATAGTCTCTGCAAATATTACAAGCACCAACAAGGACATTCTAAATTATTAAAGAAACCATGTGACTAGATCTAAGATGAAAGTGAAAAACACACCTCAGACTTCTCTGCTGGGATTTAATATCTCTCAGAAATGATATTTTCATGTAGTCAAACCCATCCTCATCCACTAAATATCCCTTTGAATCTGTGAAGCAGTTTACAGGTAGAAGACGCATGACATTTAGTTGTTCATACAATGTGCCATTTCACTGACATAATTCAAACCATATTATAATGAATCCTAAGTCCTATATGTGAAAATTGCTAATCTATAGAAAAAGCTACAGAATGAGAGGAAGAGGTTTTGCAATGACACCACACAAATCTGCAAAACTTTAAAGTTGAAACAACTCCAGGGTCCAAAACTATTTGGAAGCTGTTTTTCTCCTCCTTCACCATTTTTAAGATGCAGTTACATTAAAATGTGCCCATCATGTCAACTTAAACCGGACCATACATGCAACCATATTCAATCTCCTATATGCAGTAGCAATCTTTATTTCCACAAAGACGATTCCAGTGTCGACCAATATTAAATTTGCAAAGGTTAACAGAAAATATATGTGCATGCAAATTTCAGTCTTGAAAACCATATTAAATCTTGTGTATACAAAAGCTATCCCGACTAGTCCAAAGAGCTCATAAATCATTCCAGTGTCAACCAATATTAAATGTGCTAAGATCATTAACGAAAAAATAAATGCCCCAATAAGTTTGGTTAGTTTGATCTTTGCTGGGCTGTTACTTTACATCATCAACATCCCTGCCAGTTGCATTGAAAACTACTCATATTTCCATGACAACAGAACCATATTGTAATCGACTAGAAAGTAAAAATTACGAACATCCAAAAATAACAAGTCCCCTTATATCAATTATCTAAAGCAACCACACTTACAGGATTAGTAAGTAAGCTTCAGAAAATAATCAATGAAATTCAAAATAACAATGCAACACCTCTTTCTCAACCCAAAAGAAAGCTTAAAAACAAAAGATGCCAAACGTGCCAATATGGCAATTTTGATTATTAAAAACAAGAAAGTATCACAATAAAAAAGAGTAAGAAAACAAGATTATATGAAAGAACCAACAATCATGACCAGAATACCTTACAAAGAATATATGATGCCGAGTAATGACCTTAACTTAATAAACCACGTAAACATATGTGTCCTCATGGAACATAACGTTCGTTCCTATATTAAGAGGTTTAGAGTCCAAAAGATATAAAGCCGAAACCATAAAGGAGAACCATAACCTCACTAAATAATGTATAAGGAAGAGAGTGCTCAAGAAATGGACAGATTATTACCAGATACTGTAATTGGAAGAGCCCCATAGGCAATAAGCTTCTCTAGAACATGCATCGCAATCTTTCCAGAACCACTTACAACACATCTGGATCCAAATTCATAGATAAATATATCAGCTCCTAAGCGAATGGACAAAATTTCAATTATGCTGAAGCTCCATTTTTAATATAAAACAACCAATAAAATTAAACCTAACACATCATCACAAAAATGTTACCATTTAAAGATTCAGTTTCCCTATAATAAATGAAGCTAAATCCAGAAAATTTATATCCTAAAAACTGGCTTCAAATCAATGAGCATACTCATGCTTTACTTAAATTAATGCAGTGAAATATTCTATATAGTTTAATTTTTTTATAATCTAGTAATTTTCTTTTGATACTTTCAAGAAGAAGTGCAGAACCTTAGTCCTTTGAGTTCTTTATTCATTTCTGCAAGCATAAGCTGGGCAAAGAAAACCTGAAAAATTGGGGAGATCTGTAAGTTTATGTTGAGCAATAAATTAGTGGACCTTAGAAAGGAAAAGACACATTGATGAAGCAAATATAGATTTGGTATACACAAAACAGACATGATGCTTAAAATCACAAGCATCTCAACGTGAAGATAAGCAGCCAATACTTACAAGTCCATATCCAGTAGCTTCAGTTCGAAGGCTAGAGCCAGACCAGAATATCCTTGGCCCTGTAAAACTTACCTGCATGAGTGACATATACATATGAAAACATAAAGACAAATCTCTTAATCATTTCCAGCTATAGATACTCACATGAGTAGTAACTTGAAAAGAATATAATGTATTAGATATAATACAATGAGAGGATATGTGCATTAGACATATTTTTGTATACCAACAGACAAAAAAAATTGGGTAGCACATATATGTAGGATATCATCATCATCATCCAAGCCTTTTGCTAACAAGCTAGGCTTCTCGTACCACTCACTAAAAGGCCTAATAGGAGGTGAACAAATCCACACTTATATACCTGCAAAATAAATTTAACATGTGAATAGATGGTGTGCCCCTAACACCTTTATCCCAAAAGTCTAGGGTCAGCTACATGAGTCTGAAAAAATCAACAGCAATCCACTACGTGTATTAATTTCCGCCATTAATTTCTATCTAGGATCATAATTTCATCAATTCTAATTGAATCCATATCATTTCTTTATTATTTCAAGTCATGCCTTTTTATGTTTTCCTTCTCCTCCTTTCTCCTATACATATTCTTTCGATTCTCCTCATCATTGCAACGCTATCTCTACGTTGTACATGCTCATATTATCTTAAATGGTTTTCTCGTAGCGTATCTTCAATTCGTGCTACGTCTACCTTAAATCTTATAATATCATTTAGTATCCTATCTTCCCTTGCATTTAGGATGTTCACAAGAAAATCATATAAATCAGGACAAGTAAGACACCCGTGAAAGAAAGCTAAAGAAGTTCCTTTCAGATTAGCAAAGATGCAACAAATATCGTTGTACTCTTCGTCAATAAAAGACAGTTGGGCCCTCAGGTGTATTCCAACTTCCAAGCACTTATTCACCATCAAGGCAGCAAATATCTAAATGATTTCTGCATCCTAAATACAAGTTACCGGCGGAAGCCCAAAGCTGCACAAATCTACTGATAATTAGTCTGGGAAAGAAGGGGGAGAGGTTGTTCGGGAAAGAAAGAAGTTGAAACCAAGGTCTTGAAAACCGGACCGGTGACCGAACAGGAAAAATCTTCAGTTCATGGTTCATGGTTCATGGTTCAATGGCTCAAATCAAGTTCAAACTGGGTTCAACATAATACATTATTTATATTTATTTAATATAAAACTCATAATAATATGAAAAAACATCAATAATATGCCTCTATTGAAAAATTCTTAATCATTTATAGATTAATAATATATATTTCAACATTATATACTTTATAATATGTCTTGAAACTTTTATGAACTACAATATATTCAATAAATGTATCATTGTAAACAAACAAAACCTCATCGCTTAGTTGGTAGAGTATTTGACTTATGAATGAGAGGTAAGAGGTTCGAATCCTACATAAAATAATATTTAAAAAATATTTTTTAAATTTATTAAATGAACTGAAATGATTCAAATCGACCGGCTCTGACCAGTTAAAGAAGAGAACCAGCCAGTGCATCTAAAAAAACTGGATGGATTAATTTCCAATTTTTAAGCCTTGATCAAACCAAACTGAAGGCCGGTCCATAGTTGAACCGGTCAGACTGGCCAAATAACCTTGGTTGAAACAAGAAGTCCAGAGTACAAAGATTGAGAGTGGAAGGGTATGACAGAAGAAAAGAATAAAGGAAGAACTCAGAGAGAGGATAGGTTCACAACTCTAACCTCTATCCCTTTTCATTCATTAATAAATCTAATCAAAATTTAAGATATGTGCCTCTGAATATAAAAGGAATATTCTAGCCCTGATACTAATATCACAACATAACAACAGAAGACTACAGCAATCCACCATTTCAGCAACAAGCCAATTCTATTTGCTCCTATGCATATCAGTTTTGCTTTCTTGACTATTATCAGACTAAGCATTCAGCCCGACAAACAAAATAGTACAGAAAAGCCCCCAGCTCAGAGAATTCCCAATTATCACCTAGATCCCAGCGGCATATCCTGCATCAAAAAAATCCCCAGGAATCCAAAATACTCAGAGCTTGTCTGCATCATGATCTGCTGCACCTCCTCCTCATCAGTAGAGGAAAGAAATAGGTTTCCCAGAGAAGGAACTAGTCATTACTAAAGATACCTTTATTCAGCCAGGTAGGTCAGTTAGGTCTAGCTGAATAGCCTCTATTCCAACCTCAATTCCATACCCAAAACACATGCATGCACAGAAGCTTTAGACACATGCCCCCGCAACAAACAGGAAAATATCAATTATAAGCATTTGATATGTAGCATATACACATATATACACAAACTAATATTCATCTATCTTTGAGTGTATGGTGAAATGGAAATACAAGAGAGCTTGTACAAAGAAGTTGGACCAAGCCAAAAATTTTAAGTGCAGAAAGCGAAGTTCAAAGAAATTATGTCTAACAAATTACTTGTGGCAAATATGAGGGCACACAAACAAGGAGATGATGACAAACACATCTGGAAAAACATGCAAACAAAAACAAAGGAGGCAAGAAAGTACATGTTAAGAAACACAGTTACAAGCTAAAACTCATCTCAAGGAATTAAACAGCAGAACAAACTTCATAACATATCATGGAAATAACAAACAAAGAAAAGACTGATGAGTTTCAAAGGGATTAGAAACTTCTAATTCAATTACCTGAAAATGGCCAGCTAGCCGTCTATACTGCCCAAAAAGATAACCCATTTCTCTAGTACCAACGCCCATATCTTCTGAAGGAAGGTCCTAAACGGCACACAACATAGGGCCAGGCACCTAGCCTCAGCATTGAAATAAAACTTTAGAAGAAAAAAGTTATATAGATCTCTCTATTTACCTTGTCAGGCCCCATGTACCGGCAGACCTCATTCATGAAACTTTGGCAAAAGCGCATAATCTGCCAGCATGAATTTGAGATTCATTTGTAAAAGAAAGCATTGCTACTCCATAATTCACGTTTGAAAAATATAACCATGAGTACTATTTTACCTCATTATCACTTTTTCCTTTAGGATCAAAATCGCTACCACCTGCCGCCCCTCCTAGTTTGTAAGGTGATAATGCATTCTTTAATGTCTGTGGCAAATGGATAACAGGGCATCACATAGTATTATACGGACCTAGATGCAGAATAAATGACTATTATACAATATGAGTGGCTGTCCAGGATAAAAGTTAATTGCCATCCTTGTTATAGCAAATATTCTATGCCATTGTAAGTAGACAGTTATTTTTCCATATCCCTTTTTCTTTTTTTCTCCTTCTCGACACCAGTTTAGGAACTGACCAGCAATAATAATCATAAAATTGTTTTTTTCTTGTCAACCTAGTTTAGGAACTGGCCAGCAATAATAATCATAAAATTCTTCGAGAGCCACTATAACACAGTTACGCAAATCAACTTCGAATGGAAAACAGGATAACATTGGCCAATTTACAACCCAAGATACAACAGCACACTTGGTGTTTTTAAATCTTTTCAAGCCAAAAAGTGAAGGAAACAAAAATACCTGCTCAAAGCCAAGAAATTTGGCTATACTTAAGTTCATTGAGGAATGAAAACGGAGGCCACCCCTACATGGGCCCAATGCCTGGTTAAATTGTACACGGAAGCCTCGATTGACGTGTGTCTCGCCCCTTTCATCTACCCAAGGAACTCGAAAGAGAATCATACGCTCAGGTTCTAACAACCGTTCCATGATGTTCACGTAACTGAAGCAAAATTGTAAGACAATGAGAGGTACTATAAAGTTGTACATGGAAAGGTTCTTCTTTCACAAAAAAATAAAAAAAAAATGAGGCAAATATTCATTCCAGGAGCAACTCACTGATTGTTTTTTGCAATCACTCTTTCTAAAGCATGAACAGCTTCTTGTACTGATTGAATAAACTCAACCTCATGAGGATCCCTTTTTAAGGCAGCCTCAACAATAGATCCAGCAGTTTTTGACATGAGAGCTGAAGGGAATTTTCCATGGAATTAGTATTGAATATTTCAAAAATCAAAGGGACAAAAGGTAAACTTGCTACCAGATCACATCGACATGAGTATGGCTTAAATTTATAGACAAACATTGCAATCATTAATAAATCAAACAACTGATAATTTACAACTGGATTGAACTTCAGAAGAAAAGGATTGTGATAAGTCTTCCAATTCATTATAAACCCAAACCAAAAATAAAAAAGACAGATGCAAAAGAGAGATGTTTCTGTTTAATTTATGAATTCTGCACCATTGATAATTGACATACAGAAGCTCTCAAAGAGAAAAGAAAATTAAGTGGTATTCGCCTACTCGCCTAGATGCATGACCAAATCAGAATTAGTAAGTACAGCCACTACACACATCCATGGAATGTGTTTCTGTTCATATCAAGGACTCTCTAGCTTGGGGAGGTGTAGAAAGAAGAAGTCAGAGAATATACTTATTTTGAGTGAATTAGATCATTGTGTTTTCAGACTACCAATTGATAAATCCAAGATTTCTACCAGACATTCAAAGAAATGACATTGCACATAGAACATATGTCAAACAGCCACTTGATGTCCCAATCACTAACATTAACTTTATTTACAGGCCACTAGAGAATAATAAAAAAGTTTCAAGTCTTAGTGCATTTTTCCAATCAAAAAATAATAATGATAATAATGTTTCAGTTGAGGATCTCCAATTCTCCATAGAACATTAAAGTAAAAACTTATTTTTAATGAAATTATCTTAAATCAAAACTGCAGAATTGATAACTTGTGTTGTAAAGTCCTGGAAGTTAAAAAAATGTAGAATAATGACCAACCTTTTACAAAAGTGGGTTTATCAACAATAATCTTATCTTTGGAAGCCATCTGAAGACGAAGAGCCTCTTTGTGAAGTAAACTATTGTTGTGTTCTTCCAAGGCACTCATTTGCATGTTTCTACTGCCTTCATTGCCATATGGATTTCTTCTATGCTTTCTACCATAATCCTTACAGACGGAGCAGAAAATCCTGGCTGTGCCTTCCTTTACGTCAACATAAGCCCACTTGTAAGTATCAGCCCATTCTTCTCTCCATCTTTTCACCACCTTTTTTTTCCTTTTTACCAGTTGTGACTTTGACAAATCTAGATCATCATGTGGGAGTTCAGAAACCATTATCATTTGCTTAGTTTCATCATGATCTTGAGCAGAGGGTTCTCGGGGAGGGCCACCAATCAGAGGTGAGTTAGCAAAAGAAGGGTCATCATCTCCAGGTCCAATTTCCAAATCAATCTCTTCTCCAAGCTCCCTGACCACCAGGTGATGCCTCTGTGCCTGTTGAATCAAGTTCATTTCGTCCATTTTGGAATTCATCCCCAAACCACCAACTGGTAGCATCATTCAGCATGGCAGTTTAACTTGCACCATAAACCCCTTCCCTGTCTGTTAGCATAAACAATGCAAAACTTATTTTGGCTATTCCTCCATGATTCCAACCAAAAGAAATTAGTCCAAATTCATTTTTGAAGAACTGATAGAAAACAAGAAAAAATTATAACACTTCAATCTTACATATTCTATTTTCATTCAAAAAATTATATATTCTCTTTACAATGACCTAAAACAGTGGAAAGTTGACAGCCTACTGAAACAATCTGCCTAGAGTATAAAAGCAATGAGGGGCAAAAGAAAAAGATATGTGAATGGACTAAAGAACTAATTAAGACCAGCACTAGACCCAAAATTTTGTTTTCACCACAACGCAAATTCTGTTTAGTGTCCTCACCAAGCTTCCGGCAAACCACATAACGAAAACCCACATGGCAAACCCTGCTTCAGCAACAAGGAGGTTTTAGATGCAGATTGAGTTCTTAGGGACCAGAACAACCACAAGCCCAATGAGCTCAATTGACACTATTTGTTAATTATTTCTCACTTCTATCAAAAACAATACAACCAAGGATCAACGCACAAACACTTGGAAAACTCAATTTCAACAAAACCCTGTCAGTCAAACACTAAAATATTATCAAAACCCAAAAATTCCAACAAAAATGTCAAGAATTAAACGAGAAACACGACAGTACAAAAGATAAATTTTAAATTTTACCAACTCCAAAATTGATCCTTTGCCCGAGCAGAGTAGTGAAGACCTAAACAAGGAGGATGACAATGAGATCGTGATCATGAGGAGACAAAGGGAGTTAGGGATTCGGCCCTTCTTGATTAGTAACTCGCCTTTCAACGTTCAGTATATGTAATTCCGGCAGTGTGTGCTTTCCTTTTAGGCAGCGAACAAAGAAGCTCTTTTTTTCTTTTGCGTTTTTTTCGTTTTGGTGAATTTTAATGGGTGGGAGGGCTCCAATTCTTTTCTTCATTTTCAGTTACAATTTTACAAATCATATTAATTTAGACTTTAGATTTAAAATTTGAGACAGATTTTTTTTTTCTTTCCAAAATCTTTTTTTTTTTAACAAAATTTTAAGTCTTCCTATAATATTAGGAGATTTACATAAATACTATTGCTTTTCTTATTAAAATTCGTGTTCTTATTACTTTTAATATCTTTATTACTATAAAAAAATCATACTCGATGTCATAAATATATATATATATTTAAATTAAATTTTCATTCTGAATGAAGAGTGTATGATAAATAAATTAATTAAATTTATTATTTTAACCATATTTAATTTTTTTTTTTAATTTGTGTGAAAAAAACAAAACGTCTAATGACCGAGGACGGAGGGATGTGTTTATGTTATCCTTCTGAGTACTTTTATGATATAAAAAGAATCATGATAAATGTTCATGACTCTATTCCTAAATCTCGCAAGAGCTTTTCAACTGTCTCGAACTTTTTTTTCATGCCAAAATCAAACCACAAACAAAACACAAAAGTGATTGACTAAATCAAAGTATCAAACACAAATTCAACTGAGATCAAAGATAGAGAATCAAAGCAAAGTAGTACAGAAAATAAAAGATTTACGATAAAAGACTACGCCCACGGATAGCCTAAAAATGTTAGGCATAGGTTCGGCATTGCCCCAAACCCGAAAACCCTCTTCGGGTTTCGGGCCAGGCTTAGGACAATTTGATAAGCCCAAATCCGACCTTGACCCAAGTAATTTGGGCTAATAAGTCAAGTCTGGGCCTTTGGGCTCGGGTGTTAAGCCTAAGTATTAAATTAATATATATATAAGAGCAACAACAACTGTGATATTTTGTTGGCCAACAAATTGAGTAGAAATTTATATTTTTGCTGATGTGACTATATTAAAATATATATTTTGTTAATGTGACTGTATTGAGATATATGTTTTGGTGATATAAATGATTATGCGACTTGACTTTTTGTAATAAAGGCGGAACTCAATATTGATTTTGATGTAAATTTGATAGTGATGGTATGAAGGATAGAAAAATAATTGACTTGACTAAAATTTGGAGAAACATGTTTAGAAATTTGTGTTTTGTTGATGTTGTTGTATCGAGATACATGTTTTGCCATATTGTCAGACTGTGTGTGGCTTAAATTTTTGTGTTGTAAAAGTGGAATCCAAAATATAAGTTTGATGCCCAACAGACCTTAACAATTGTAATTGCTCCTAGTCTAACATGTTAATTATCATGGGTTGATAGCAATTTCACCAAACTACGGCTTCGAAGTTAGAACATCCATTGCCAAAATGTGTACTGATTCGGTTCATTTATCTAAACTTGGCCAGACAACATATCACTAAGTTCTTAACTCTTGACGACGCTAACATATCACTTTGGTGATACGATATTTGGACAATTTGTTATGAAGATTATCTCAAAATTCAAAATCTAATCAATATTGTATGATAAATTATAAGAAATAATTACTTAGAGTGTAAAAGGAATTATTAAGTTCATTTAACGCCCCCATTTGTGAATTATTTTGCAAAAAAAAAAAAAACTAACAGTTTAATCCTTACCACATAAGAGTGTAATTTCAAAAGGTTCTTACAAATTGTTGAGTAACTCAACTCTTAAGAGTTTTACCACATGTAAACTGTTGAGCAACTATTAGGGATCATATTAGTTTACAAACACTAGTTACCATTGACTATTACATCTTAACACATATAAACGAGTACGTTAATATTTACATACTAACTCAACCAGGTCTTTTGATCAATTATGACATTACAAACTGTAAGTAAATATCTCAAGTCATAAATTGACTAAAGCTACACTTCATATTGACATGGTAACTTAAAGTGACATATTCAGTAAACCACCACTGGACACTCACAAGTTAGAAAACGTGAGGGGAGTACATAATAGGCCTAAACCTTCGTCCACATGTAGGGTTTCAATACCTCAAAATGTGAAAATGGACCAAGCTTGAGCTCCGTAGAAAGTTGAGGATGGACATTTGTATATATGATTCTAAGCCTGATATATGTCACCTTTTGGATGAAAGTTTTACAGTACAAAAATGTTCAATTTTATATATATAATAATAAAGGTGCCTAAACCAGGTGTACATCATCATTTTTCACCTTCTATTAAAACGCACACCAGAAGCCACCGGCAGCATGAAGAATTGTATCATAACCTTAGAGGTGCATGCTTTACCGGAACTGGAAATTTCTCGTGTACAACTTCGACTTTGATGAAAGATGCTTCAATTTCGCCGACTTGGGCTACTTCAGCCATCAATCTTTGAGCAAGAGAGGGCATAGTCTTGAATCATTTGCTTGAGATTCTGCAGATGAGAACAACATGACCAATTACTACGGCAGAAAGAAGATCGAACACAAGTAACTCATAATAATCATTACTAAAGTTACCATTTTAATTATATGAAACCAAATTCGGAAAGTAATATGAATTTGGTAAGTTACCTTTAGTTCTTCATGGAGCACAATAAATATTTGTTTCAGGCGTTTATGTCTCTGCAAGTTAAATAACAACTGCAGTCAGCCCAGATTCTTAAACAAGAAAATTCAAGCCAGACAATGGAAAAACAGTTTATGCTCCTATTGCAACAAAAATTCTCCATAACCCACATTCAAAATAATTGAAAACTAAGAACATTCATTAATCCATATGTAACACCTCATCTTCCATTCTCAATAATGTAATAAAAAACTAATTCCATTTTATATGTCATAAATGTTGTTCAAACACACAGATTGATTCTTGGACTTGACTGCTAATGAGCTATGTAAGTATTTGCTTATTCATAAAT
The DNA here is from genome assembly GCA_963580455.1 of Euonymus europaeus. Taxonomy (NCBI): domain Eukaryota; kingdom Viridiplantae; phylum Streptophyta; class Magnoliopsida; order Celastrales; family Celastraceae; genus Euonymus; species Euonymus europaeus. Next base: position 19,054,866 of record OY756970.1, on the reverse strand, counting down.
TGATTATATAAGATTACACAACATTTATCGAATATGTGGTATTATTAAACCTGCAATTGAACCAAACTTAGAACAGCAAGAGTAAGTGTTCTAATGATGAAATATGTTTTGTTGTACAGGATATACAGAATAAATTCACTTGTCATCATCAAAGCCATTCATTCCTGTCAAAAAAACTGCACTCCTGACTAATCCTATAGACTCCATACCTTAATTAAGCAAGTGGTTTCAATCATTCAAAGACAAATTGCCAAACAAGCTAGTGTAGATACATACCGATCCACATTCACGATAAGATTCCTTCAACTGCTCCAAGATCTTATGGTATCGCTCAATATCTCTGTCTCTTTCCGATTCCAGGTCCTTTCCCATTTTAAGAAACTCAATCCTAAATATAACCAGATATAAATTAATTAAAAACCAAATTCAAGTTGCAAAAAATTGCACAACATTCCAACATTATCGAGAGAAATCCCCATAGTACCTGTAGCTCTCAAGGATACTGTTCAAGGAGCAGTAACTATCATATTTATCACGGTACTCCTGGATGAAATCTTTATATCTAACATGAAAAAAAAGAACATAATCAGATGGTTTTAAATTCTAAACATAATTAGATGTCACATAATCAGATGGTTTTAAATTCTAAAGCCAAAGATATGATAAGCAACCCTATAATAACCTTTGAAAATAATTAATAGACGTATACTCACTGAGCAAAATCCTTGATAGGTCCCTTGAGCTCTGGCTCATCCTTCTCGTACTTCAAATAAGAACTGTCTTCATCGAAAGTTCCCCTCCTCTTTTGTCCATTTATATTCTCCTCTGCTTGTATAGTATTTTTATGGGAATCAATCAAGTCTGAAACTGCAGTAGATTTTTGGACCGTACTCTCCTTTGTGGGCTTGGGACCTCTTCCACCTTTAGACTTGTGTTGCAGTGAACTGGTGGACACTTTCTTATAGCTTTCTCCATAACGTTCCAGACCATTTCCCAATTTTCCAGCTGCATTCTGCCTGGATTTAGCACTTGAATCTGGAAACCTGCTAAACTGTGGTTCAAGTTCTACATTATCAGATCTTGAATGGTGTTGTGGCTGAGTGTTCACCATCTTTTCATGGGATCTAGATGGCTCTTCAAGATGATATTCCAACCCTTTATTAAGCTCAGCAGTTAGATTGGGAGGAGATGGCTTTCTTGTATCCAAAATTATCTTTCCTGCATGCTTGCTCTTACTTAAATTATAATTACTGTTATCGGAAGTGCTTGGCCTGCTCTCTGACTGTTTAAAGGAACCTTTCCTTTCAAATTGCCTCTTATTCACTCCTTCCTCAAGTAATGGCTCGCGAAGTTCCCCTGCCTCCAATTCAGAAGGCACTCTTTGGAGTTTACTACCTCTTCCATTAGAAACTGGGTATCTTTCAAAACCTGTACCACTGCCGTCCTGAGAGTTTGAAACCTGTACAGTTTCCTTTCTCTTTCCAACCATTTCATCACGTTTGCCGTAATTGGAGTCAAGAGGAGTTGAACTTCTGTCTCCAGCACTGCCTTTCTGATTCTTTGGAACTTTTTTCCCCTTCATGAGAACATCCTCATTTTGAGTCTCTCTAGAAGTTTTACATGGCAATGCTGCTGCATTAGAAGCCTTGAGAGGTACACTTTGATCAAAAGGCTTCTGACCTAAGTGCTGGTCTGAGTTATGTCTTCCAGGAAACACCTGGTTGTTCCCCTTTTGCAAGCCATAATTCCTATCCCGTTCCTTGTCAGGTCCATTACTTATTTGAGAGGTGGGACAATGATGGGGAGCTTCATTAAGACTATTAGGGGGAAATCTATGAGGACTCTCAGAGACTTGCACCCCACTAACCCCAGAAACTGGCGTCTGCGAGAAGCTTTCAGACTTCGGTCTTTTACTTCGTTCAGCTTTGTCATCAAAGTGCTTCAAATCAGGACCCCTTTTGTGTCTACTTTTCCGCTCACTGCTGCCAGATCGCTCATGCTTGAGATTGTCCCTCAAAGTTTCTTCCTTGTCGTCAAACAAACTTCCTATAAATTTATGGTGCTCTAGGGGCTCATGGTTATATGGTGACAAGGATTTTGTTCCTTCCCCAATTTTTTCAACCTCTCTGGTGGGAACTATATGAGCCCTTTTACTCATTACACTTTCCTGTTCATCGTCAGCAAATTCTTGCTCGCCGTCAACAGCATCAGATCCAGGACCCTCAACATTAACTGCATCAGATCCATGGCCGTCAATCTCAAGTACATCTCGTCCTTGCCCGTCAATACAAGCCACATAAGATCCGTGACCTTCAATATCAATGGAATCCAAACCATCAGCATCTTGATGCCCATCCATTCCACTTTGCACGGGCCTGCTATTATTGGTTTTCCATGGATCAGTTATTTCCGAGAATCCAGGATCAGAGCCTCGTAACTTATTCTTGAGGTCATCATCGCTCAACATTATGTCCACATCCTCATCAGAACCATCCTTGCTGTTGGAAGAAGCATCACTATCACTTTCACTGCTACTGCCACTCCTACTTCTGGCTGGACTTCGGCTCCTACTGGGGCTACCGCTGTCAGTTCCACTAACACTGCTTTCACTATCACTGTCAGTATCACTATCACTAGAGCTGCTTGCCTGCCCCTCACTACTGTAAGAGACCTTTTTCTCACCATGCATATCAGGTGAAGTCCGTTCGATTCCAATATTTTCTAATGCATTTGATTTTTCTTGGAGCTTAGAGTTGGACTGGGCCTGTTCCTCTAAATCATCACGACAGACTTTCTCTGCAAGGCCTGCTTCAGGAGCATATCTCTGATCAGGAGCTTCATCATGATTTTCTACAGGAGCTGCCGGTTGCTGATGGTTCTCTTCAGGAGAACTGAAAAACAATATTGTACACAATAACTACATGCTGCAGGCACAAACAAAACCAATGTACTTCATAGGGAACTTGCGAAAGGATTTTCCATAGATAGAACACCTTTTTTTATAGTTTTATTAAGATGCACCAAAAAACCAAACAAATTGTACCGGTAACAGATTTAGGGGGTCATGTAGAGTTTCATATTACCATGATAAACTCACTATGTCAAAAAAATTAGGATCCCTCGAATTACAGGTTTTTCCAGATTTATGATTTATTATGGCCTATTATTAATGAATTTTGGTCATGTTAAAAAAAATTCAGCTTTAAAAATCTGTTGTATACTATTAGTCCCAAGTTGAGGTCTTTGGTATTATTACAAGCGTCTTAAGGGCAAAATTATTGCTTAGGGTTATAGAAAAATACTAAGGTTTCGTTGATTTGCAATCGTAATAGGTATCCTATTACTAATAATCAAATTAAGGTAATACAATTACTAAGTAATCACATTCAAATGTTTGGTTAATATAGCTAAATTGCAATGAATTGTAAATTAGTTTCCGAATTTGCCACTTCAATGTTTAGTTTTAAAAGTAATTATTAAGATTATATATTTAAATATAAATTAATTTTTAATTATATATTTATATAGACAATAAGACACACACATATATCATTTTTCTATAATATTTTTCAGTGTATATATAATTTTCTGCACATATATAATTTTTTACATATATATGTGTGTGTATAAATGTATATGCAACTGTGCATATGTGCATGCACAGTTTATAACAGTTATGCTATTATGCATACGAATTGCGCATATATTATATATATATATAACAGCATGTGTATACCAGTATAGTATACATGCATATATACGGATATATAACTATACACACATGACGGACAGTTATAATAGGTTATGCTTCTGCATATGTGCATCTATATATATATATATATATATATATATGATATATACATATGCACAGTTATAAATAAATAAATATATATATATATATATACACGCGCGTGCGCTCACACACATATAAATAACAAAAAAGTAGAGTGTTAGTATTGTCATTAGAAATTTGGCGGGTATTATTGTCAAGAGAGTGTTAACAATGCATTTGTAATCCAAATACACGCTTTTCATTGGTATTGTGACTTGTAAGGATTCTAAATACTTGTATTTGCATTCCAATTACAAGTTTTCACTTACTTCTATCAAACATTGTAATGCAATGAGATTTCCATTACCATTGCAATACTGGACTAACCAAACGGAGTCTGACAACTTACACAATAGTAATCCAAATCAATAACACCGTCATCACAAAGAAAAAAGGTAGATACCTTCCACTTTCAGATGAAGGTTTCTTGAAGGTTTCCCACTCCATTCCTGGTTTTAAAAGATATCTTCCTGGAGCTTGGTAAGTTGCAATCTGATTTTAAAATTTAAATGGAAACATAATATCATGTTATTATTTTCATAATTTATAACAAGGACTTTCACCACTTACTTTCTTAATAATAGGATCAATTTTCCTAGCAGCATTGTGAATTTTATCCCCGACAGATTTCTCCAAGGCCTGCGACCAAAAATAAATAAATTTAAGAGAGACCATATAGCAATTAAAGAAACCAATAAGGATTTGGTATCATAAAAAAAATTAACTTAGGAGTACATAAAACTAAGACAACAGCAACAATGATGCTGATGAATTAAGCAATTGAGACAAAAAAACAGGGGAGTTTAATGACTAAATTACTCCAACTAAGAACACCAGCAGCAAAGTGGCGAAACTTTCAAGATCTCCCGTTCAACTACCTTTAAGCTCATCCCTTTTGGATTCTCTCTCAGCAGAGTAATCAACATACTCTGCAAATCAAGGTTTCCTTTGCGCTCTGGCGTCTCCTTGGCATTACTGGCCTTGGCAGGGTCTTCCTTCTCAGAGCTGGTAGTATTATCTTTTGTCTTTGTTGGGATGGGTGTTGGATCTTCTAAACCCACACGGCTCCTTGAAATATTTCCACTTCCAAATGGAGAGACGGAAACACCAGATTGCTCATCAAGTGGGACTGATAGTGGTGAATCTGAACGCCTAACCTTCGCCGTATTAGAAGCCAATCCAGATTTATTGCTAGACTTAGAGAGACCCACAACTGGTACTGGTGCAAGTAAAACTTGGCATAAGAACATCTCAAAATTATTATTTCTTTGAATCATCAGAGACATAAAGATGTATATGGTAAGTTGAGCTACTACTATTTCATAAAATTCCTCTAGCTTACCTTGAGATGGTTCTACTTTCCGCTTCTTGTAAGGTGCCTCTTTTTTTTGCTTGAAGGGTATCCTCCATGGGTTAGCTGGAGAGAATAAGATAAGCTAGATCAAAACTTTCACGATCAAGACTACATTCCAGCACTAAATGTTTCTCACCCAAAATTCAGTATATAATGAAAACTTTTGAGGAAAAACGGTTCATGAACTTTAGAAAGATAAAATGTAGCTTTTTAGCATTGGCTACAGATACAGACTACCACTTGAGCGTAACCCACCAAGCTTCACGCAGAGGTTACAGATACAGACTTCAACAAAACGTATTGAATGACAAAGATGCCAAACCTAGAACGAGATTCTCACCCCTAAGTTATTTCTTATGGAGGCATCTTGTCATACTCTCGTATATAAAATAGGCCTAAGGGCTATTACTTAAAGAGTACTTTGGCAACTCTTAAGATTAGTTACTTTGTCATTCAACCAAAAAAGTTAACTTGTTGGATTGGGACATTTCACATCATTTATACATATTCTAACACTCCCCTCATGTGTGTGCTAGGCAATTCGACGGCCCAACACGTGCACAACAAATGAGACAACTACTAACTACTGAACAAGCCCAATCAGTTCATACAATTAAATGAGCACAGTGCAAAATAGACAGTTTAAAGCCTCATCTGCACCAATTTTTTGCCTTCCAAGTGTTTTAAGTGTTAAAAATATCAACAATCTAAAACTTACCCTCCACAGCAGCTAATTGCTTTATTTGGCTCTTCATAGAGGGGTTCCCATGATCTAACACAATGGCTCTGTCATCGAGATAAGAGTGAAATTATAATTATCTATAGAATGGAAAAATGCAAAATAACCAAAAGACAACACGCACCCATGTTATGCTTACAAGTTGGGCTTCGACAACTTTTTAGGACACTAAAATCATGAAGAGAACAAAAATATCAAAATAATTTGTACCAAATTACCCTAAAGATCATTTAAAACAGTCGAACAAAACAGGGCCAACCTTTTGGATTCAGTAGAGTCGAGAAGAGTATTTCTAACTTTTTAAACATGTAGATCTTTCTTAGAAGCAAATAGTGCAAGGTCTATTTCACGAAAAAAAAATAGTACAAGGCTCCCTGATTCAATAATGCTTTGAATGAGATCAAACTACAACATGTCAATCACATCATCATCAATAGCGAACTAATAATAAACTAAAAATAACTAACTAAAGACAAGAACGAGCTATACTACGAACTTCACAACTACAAGATAACAGAAGTCAAGATATGATTCCACAATATATCCTCTAAAAAACCAGTGAGAACTTGCTCAAGGTCTAGCTTTGTGCCCCTCGAATAAAATTTCTCTTTTGCCCTCAAAAAATAAGAAAAAACACTCTGCGAGAGGTTTTTTGTCTGTGTGTGCGTTGAATTGTCCCATCAGATTGAGCTAACCCAACTGCCCAATGAACCATTTTATCTCTTTCAGTATATATGCAGTGAAAATCAACAGAAGCTAAAAACAGGGAGTATATTAAGTTTAACAATGAAACAAATAACCAGACTTAGGCTTGACACATCACAACATACTTGCGTGATTTCTGTTTCCGCTCAGCTTCCTCCGACTTCATCTTCAATTGGGATGAAGTAGACTCATCTAAGACACGCCGTACAGCAAGCTTGCGCCATGCACACCCAGATTCGACAAGCAAACCATTCCCATCTTCACCACTTCGACGCTCTTCATATATATCACACAGGTCATCAACTTCACGTGACCATGTAAATGTAAACTCTTTACCACCCACATCAATAACCTGATGCAATCGGGAGCATTTTCAGTAAAATCTGATTTTGAATGGATAGAAAACAGCTATACTTCAAAAGAAAATTAAAATGGCATAAGTTGAGGTGCCACAGATGTAATGCAAGATGGGGGAATGAGTCGAAAACCCTATGTTTTTTGGAATTTTGAAGATATTGGGGCATTTTTAAAAATACCGCAGTTGCACTGGGCCCATCTGCTAAATCCAAAACATGACTAGTTTAGTTGTACTAGCCTTCTAGGCACGTGCAATGCTTCAAAGGCAGCAGATTTGGAGCTAGCTAATCTTCAGGTCTTTATCTTAAAAAAAACCCTTTTGCATCAGGCTACAAGGGTATTGTCTCCTCAAGTGCGCTCTATGCCTTTGAAAACATTGATACCAAACATCCATTCTTTCCATGAGTACAAAGATTAAAAATTACTGGGATTAAAAAAAGCCTCTCCCATTGTTTCAAGCACAAAGATTAACCATTTCCACGGTTAAAAGAAACTTCTCCCATTATTACAAAATCTTCCTTTTTGTAACCACGGTAGTTTTTATTAGTCAGTTACCCTTACAGGTTAGAGGTTAAGGAACTCCCATGCACAAGGCTTATAAAGTGGGGCCAAGGCGAAAGAACAGCAAGATAGGGCAGGGCAGTCTTGTTTAAATTTCACATCTCCAAAGTCCAATCCTTTACTTGCTACTTACTAAAAAAGGAGCCATGATCAAAGACTTAATACAATTTTCCAGCGCAGCAACTTCCTGGAACTCTTTGATTTGATTAGGTTCTGGATTTTTGTGTACAGCTCAAATATCGATCAGAATCATCAAGAAAAAAATATTGGAGGCCTTCCAAGGACAGCATTTTTACAGTCAAGTAACATTACAATGAAATCCTTAAGGAGAAACATAATCTTGGCAACACTTATCAGGCTTGGTATGGGAAATCTCAAGCCCTCCTAGAATTGCTTTTTTTGGTTTGTTGGGAAGTTGTTTTGGATGTAAGAGCTCTATTGGTAGCACCTCAAGTCAAGGACCGCATCTTCTCAGTTAATTCATATTACAAGCAGCTGATTAAGACAAATTATCAGTTGGTGACCCAGAGAGCTAGTCCATTATAAAGTTTCTTTCTTCTGTAGAAAAGTCTCATGTGGTAGAATTTTGACCAGATAATTTCCAGAGAAGAGAATATTATTGAGCTAACGAGTGCTGCATTTTCCATGAGTACCTGAGACTATAAATCACCTTCTACATCACTATCCTTGGACTGGGAAAGTAGAGTTCACATATAATTCTACAAAGAAGATCACTCAAATGATTCCTACGTCCATTGCATCGCTGATTTCATTAAGAGAAACAAAGTGATTTTCAATTCGAGGGGTTATTCTGTTTATACTTTTATTGATTTTGGTTTAATTGTATCAAACTATGGTCATCTCCTCCATGTCACAATTTCTTAGGGACTATTAATGCAGCCTCCTTGTAGTTAAGTTGCACCTGTGCCTCGTTAAATTCTATTTCCACTTAATAAAACAGAAAAAGAACCAAGACATCTGCAACCAATTTAACCAAATTACCAAATATCCTCAACAAGCACCACAAAGGCAAAAACTGAAAATTTATGGAGCTAAACAAAGACCCAAGGCAAGAATAGGCTTTGCTCATATCAAACAAGAAACCTGAAAAAGCTCAGAAAATTCTATTATTCTAGAAACCCACTTTTTTACTTGGATTGTCTACTATAACAGCAAAAGCCTGCTAGACACCGAGAATATAAGTTTTTTTTTTTAAAAAAAAATGCCCAACTTAAAAAGAAACCAAGAAACTTAAAAATAAAACAGCAAACACAAGCAGAAAAATGCAAAAAATATCCTAAATTTTTAAGATAATGCGATAAGTGAAAAAATAAGCCACTTCCAACTTAAAATCTATCGAGGAAATCATAGTTTATCAAAATCGCAAAATAAACAAATGGTACCTCATTGACTGTGAACGTAGAAAGATATAAATATAAAAAAGTGATACACAAAACATCCTACACTATACTCACAAATTTTACATATCAAAAGCTAATTAACTTGTCTTCATATAACGTATTTTTCTCCCTTTCGGGGAGAGATATTCTAACCGAGCGAGTATAGACCAGGAAACACAAAACCACATAAGATGGCAACAAAATTCCTCAACTCTGACCACACAAAAAAAGAAAAAAAAAATCTAATCAAACAAATAAGTTGTAGAAGTAGGAAATATACCAACTCAGAGTCCCTTCAATAAAAAAACAGAACAATAGAATTTATAAACATCATACCCTGAACAAACTTATTATTTACAAGTGGGCAATCAATTCAAGTAGTCTTTGCTCACTAGGAGTTATATAAAACCCACCTTTCAACCATAAGGACCACAATTCAAAGAACACAAGAAATGCCCAACCCAAAACATACCAAGAACCAACAGAGGTAACCACTAGAACCCTAAATCAAAGGGAATCTCTAATGTCCAAGGGCATACCGAAAAAGATATTAGGATCCCATGGTTCAACCAGAAGACAGGCTGAGCATAAGAGAATTAATTTCACCCACTTGCCAAGCCAACGAAGGTATGCCGATGGAAGAAAAATCTATCAGTTCACATACCATCTCCAAACTTGCCAAAATTCCTCAATTAAACTGATTTTCACCAGACAAATTGCGCCTACACGGCTAAATAATAAAAGAATACAAACGTAAAAGCAACCTAGTAGCATTCAATAATTCCTCTACTAAACTCAGATATTTCATGAATAAATATGCAAAGAATCTTTCATCGATAAAACGACATCAAAAATCAAAAGAGACTCACATTTCCACTAGGATTGTTCACACTATCGAACTTTATTCTGGCAGCATCTCCCTGCGCACGCCTGATCTCATCCACTAGGTCAGGCACAAGCCTGATGATCATGCCGAAAGAGGGAGGTTTGTTACCCGGTACGAGGCTAAATGTCTCCTCAACCGCTGGGGCGGAGGTAGTTGGACCCCCTGCAGAGGGATTACGAGTGTGGTGGTTAGAAGACGAGCCACCAAGGCGTCCCGTAGAGGGAGGGCGTTGAGCAGGCGGCTTAGGGAAAGACGTTCGCTTAGCTCCGCCAGTGCCGCCGCCGCCTCGGCCGCCTCCGCGGCCGACTTTGGAGGAGCCACCGTACATTTTTCCTGTTAGCCTTCTCAGAGACGAACCGAAAAGGGCTAGAGAAATAATACCACATAAAGCTTCTGCTTTTCTTTTCTATAAATATTTTGATTGTTGTTAATTATATTTTAATGAAGCGAATATCCAATTAGTTATTTGATTGTTTATTTTACGGTATCATACCGAAATTTTTTATGGTTCTTTATTTATAAATAGTATAAATTTTATTGTTATTTTATAATTGATGATGATATTTACGACTAAACAAGCTCTATCAAAATGGCTTTTTTTTGTCTTTTTTTTTGTAGTATTAGAGTTAAATATGCTAAAATGAATTAAAATCTGAGCCCATTTGGTAAACAATTTCAATCGGCATATAATTTAACATCCAGCATATATGCTACACACAAAAAGTTACATAATCAAACACCCAATAACAATTTTAGTATATATGTTATCATTTTCAAATATTACATAGAAAAATAATTTTCAACATCATTTACCTTCTATCAAAAATAAAAAGTCTAATTCTCAACAAAAAAAAAAAGTCTAAACTACCCCTTATGTTTCAGCTAAATGACCAAAATGCCCTCAATCTTAATATTCTATTATTTATTTTTATTTAATAATATATTCATTTATATTAATAATAAATTTTTATTTTTATTTAATAATATATTAATATTTTACTAATATATTTAATTTTTAATTTTTAATAATATATTTATTTTTAAATAATATATTCAATTATATTTAATAATTTATTTATATTTACCAATATATTATTTATTTATATTTAATAATATATTCATTTATGTTTAGTAATATATTAACTTTTTCACTAATATATTTAATTATTTATATTTAAATAATATATATTTTAAAAATAATATATTCAATTATATTTAATAATTTATTATATATATTTTTGAAAAATATTTTAAATTTGTGCTACTGCTCCTGTATGTAATTAGTCACCATATCTGAAACAGTATATATGTTTTTCCTACAATAATGAATCAAACACCACAACATTTGAAACAACATACATGTCAGTATTTGAAACAACATATATGCTACCAGCATATAAGCTAAATTATATATTAACTGCAAAATTGTTTACCAAATGCTACCATAATAAATTTTTAGGAGATTTACAAAGAAGTTTGTGATGCAGGCCAGCATGGTGAGAATGACACTTATTTGAACTCGTTGTTTCGAAGCGTGATTGTGTGAAAATAAGTCTACTTTAATTTTTGATTTGTCAAATAAATGCTAAAAACAAGACTTATTATCAATATACGTAAAATGGAGATCTCACAAATGCATCACATGAAGCCACATAGGATTGAAAAGAGAAAAAAAAATTATATAAAAAAATGTACAACTCATGTCCATTTAATATGAGTTTTGATATTCATTTTTTACAAAAATGACAAGATAAAACTTAAAAATTCAAGAGTCATAGTATGGACATCAATAATTAAAATTAACATTAAAAAAATTAATAATCATAAAGAGAAACTTGTTAATATTCATTTTGTTATAACAAAATTGACAAGATGTCATGTGTAAGATTCAAAACATACTATGTAAGTCATAAATTAAAATTATTAAAAAAATTAATAATTAGATGAAAAATTAAAAATTCATGGTGATCAAGTATAAGAAACATCTTGGTATTCTTTTTTCTTTTGCTTTTTTTTTGTCTATATTAATAAATAAATAAATAGCTAAATGTAACATGAAAGCTTAGAAAATGTTTATATGAGTGTTCGTGATGACAGCTCAGTAAAAGCCTTACTTGATAACATTACACGTGTAAATTATTTTCAGTTAATGATTAATTTTTAGAAACAAAAATATAGATGTTATGTCATGACCTTTTGGTTTTGTATTGATTTTCATTTTGAATTTATTACAGTCAATCACATATTTTGTCTTATAAAATTAAAGAAACATCACATTAAATCCCAGAAATTAGTACTTTATAGATATTTAAATACTAAAAAGATAATTATTATGCAATAACACCAGCCTTAGGCTCTCCCCAATCCAAATTTTCTTAGTTGGAAAATAATATATATTCCATGGGATTGTATCCCATGAGATCTCATATTTTATTCCATTATATTATTACAATATAATAACATATTTTATTATAGTGGAATGACTTATTTCATTGTAATAATACGTATTACACTTTACTAGAATATGTTATTCCATTGTAATAATACAATGAAATATCTCATACGTTATTTCATTGTATTATTACAATGGAATAACAGATTCTATTACAATGGAATAACGTATTCCATTGTAATAATTCGCATACCACTGTAATATAATCTGTTATTATATTGTAAACTACGATGAAATAACTTATGGGATCCCATGAGATATAAAACGGCACTGTTCTTAGTTTTCTTGATCCGATGTATTATTTTTGAGAGAATATGCGGTGAAGAAAATATGCAGAATCTTGTTTATTTTATTAAAGTTATTATAATAATTTAATGTGAGATTAATGTTATAAAAAATTATATAATTGGAAAAGATACTGCACTAGCGCAATTCAATTTGCCAATAATTGAAAAAGGCAGGGAAAAGAAAAACTCTTATAATCTCATGATTCTCAATCTCCATGGGTTCGACGTTTGTCACTCAAAAAGTGTAATGAAATTGTATATAAAATAAATTTTGTGGTTACTTGTATTGCATTTTGACTACACCATTACACTAATAAGTCCAAAAATTTATTTAAACAAAAAAGTATTTACGTAAAACATAACCTTAAAACACATATATCTAATCTATGTCAAGTCTCTTTCTCCTCTTCAAAACCAACATCTCTCTTCTCTCTATTCAAGCCTTTTTCTTCAAGATATGATCCTCTATCTTCCTCTCTAAATTAGAATCATCATTTTCATTCCAAAATATTGTATAATTCTTGTGATGGGAGAGTCTCGTGGTGATTAAAAAATCCTACGAAATTAATATAGTCTTTGAAAAAATTAGATAGTGAAATTTTATTATTTTCAAAAATTGTGAAATTGCCGTCAACAAAAAAAAATGTAATAAAATAGTTAAATTTCAATGAAATTAATCGAAAACAACAATATTCACCGGCACAATCTAATTGTTTTAAAAATAGATAATGATGTGTTTGGAAATTGTTTTACTTTTAGTTTTTAAAAATGATTTTAAATTTTAATTTTTAAAACAGATTTAATAAATAAAAAAATGTTAAAAAAATTCGTTGAATTATGTTAATTTAATACTGTTTTCTTAAACAAAAAAACGTAAAATTAAACCAATGACCCGCTGGGCGGGCATCCACATCCTCAACCCTAGTCCATCAACTTCGAGCCGGCTCGGACCATAAAGCATCCCGGTCGGATTAGGACCCTGGCCGAACTCTTGTTCTACATAACCAAACTCGAAATCATTGAAAGACGGGAGCGATTGGTCTTTCTAATTCTACGAGCTTAACCATTCAGTTCGCCATCTCTCTCGAATCTCGATTCCTCTTAGAAGCCGACCAGTCATGCTAACTGGTAAGTTCCTTCTTTTCCTTATTGAATGCGATCAAGGGTACTGCTATCGATCTTTCTCTCTTCGCTTTTTTCACTGATTTCCGGTTATCATAACTTACAGCCTATGAATTTGGTTTTTTTCCCGGAATTATTGGAGTGGGTACCTGCCTATTGGTGCATCTTTTTTACCGATGCATGGATTTGTTTGCACAATTTTCATTGTAGTTATAAAATATTTGATTTTTTGGCGATACGAGATTCTGTTTTGTTTATTTGATTAGGTCTTCCTGCTATCTGTGTAAAGTATTTGCTCATATCGGGGTCTTGGCATGTGAAAGAAATAAATTTGACCAATAAGATAAATCTCGATAACGTAGGGAAAGTATCATCTAACATGTGGTGTATTCACTAATCTGGTATATTTTTGTCGAAGAATTATTAGTTCACATATTGCCTGTTTGAAACTAACTGTACCAAGTTAACGACTGTTGGCGGATTTAGTTTTTGACTGATGATACATTGCGTCTTAGGGTTTGAGTACTAAGAATTTTAGGTCAATTTTGCCACCGTTTTCCATGAGCTATAACTTCTCTTTCCAGAATTCTATGAATATTATAGAGAAGATTCTTAGTTAATTCTGAAGATTTGTGTTTTTAGGGTTGCATGTAGATCTAGGTTCTATTAACAACAATTGTAAATTATAGAATGGCCTGTGTAGGATTGGATTATCGCAGTTTCTAGTGGGATTAAGGTAAAAAATATCTCTCTTTATGTTAAGAGTGTTTTTTTAATTAGTTTTGACTATCCATTGTACTATTGCAGTAAGTGTAAAATGGCAGAAGGAAGTGTTTTCAAAGGTGGAAATTGACACTAGTCAGTCTCCATTTGTTTTCAAGTGCCAGTTGTTTGATTTGACCGGTGTACCCCCGGAAAGGCAGAAGATTATGGTCAAGGGTGGGTTATTAAAGGTATACCAAGATTGTTGTTTATCTACTTATCTAAGTTTGGTAAATCCTTTACTTAATTCTTTGCTGAGATAATAGAATTCCTAGTTTCCTACCTTTTATATATCAAAGTTAGACTTCTGAAGCGTGCCTTTGTTGAGTTCATAACCTCATTCTTTTCAATGTACAGGATGATGCGGACTGGGCCACATTAGGAGTCAAGGAGGTGAATGGAAATATAGTAATATATTTTCCATTTCCTCGGTAAAAACTTTGGTAGTTTAACTCTGCTGGACTATTTTATGTGTACTTTTTATAGGGTCAAAAATTGATGATGATGGGAACTGCTGGTGAGATTGTGAAGGCTCCTGAGAAGAGCCATGTTTTCATGGAAGATCTTCCAGAGGAAGAACAAGTGGTTGCTCTGGTAAACTTAAAAGTTTTTTTTTCTTTTCTTAATGCCTGTGCATATTTAGCCTTTTCCCTTGATAGATTAATACCTTGTGTTTGACATACTTGGTGGGAGATTATTTTCTCTTTGCATTATTTTCTCAGGGTTCCCTTCATATCACGTTGTCTGAAATGAGTGCTCGCAATATTTTGTTAAGGATTCAATAACTGCTACTACAGATTTTGGCCTCAATCAACTCAAAAGCATTTGAACTTATCTTGTAGGAGGTTTTCTGTTAGACTACTATGCAATGGAGGAATTATACCATTGGGACGTTAATCAAAACAATAGGGTAGCATTGTTTTTCCTGTAAAGCATTTATTCTAGTAGTTTCTTCAAAAGAAGAAAAGAAGAAGTTTGCATTCGTGGTGTGTCTATGCTGGTCTGAAATGAGCCTCAGATTTTAAAACTTAAGTCTGAATTGTTCCTTCTCTGGCAATAGCTATTGTGCTTAGAAGGGGGCTTCAAATTATTGGATGTCCTTGTGTAGGTAGAGTGAGCCTTGGCCTAGTGATGTTTACATCTGAGAGAAGACAAATGAGCTTTTGTGTTCTTGGGGCTGAGTTTCTGCTATTATTGACATGAAGATAGCTGTTATGCTACATCTCCTTGGCTATGCTGCCAAAGATTTTACCTTTGCACTTTTAAAATACAAATATAACATTAATGCTCAAATGTTTTGAGTGGCTTCAAAGTGGAGGGATGAAGATTGAAGAGTTTGTGCAAGGTACGCATTTAGATAGAGTGAAGTGAAGAAGAACTGTGAAGAAGAACATAAAAGCAAACAATGTGTGTTTGGTGGTTTTGTAGAGGGGGGAGGAGGGGCGGTAAAAACTCTGCTTTAAATCCATATTTATTATACCGTTGAGCATATGTTACTTGCGCTTTCCATCTTTTTATCATTGGAATTGAAGATGTCATTGGTGTAGTTGGTATGGAGAATAATGCAGCAGAAGCTTCTGGTAAACAGAAGCTTCCCAGGAAAACCTGGATTTAAGTTGTTGATTGGATAGATGGGTTGGATTTGGGTAAAGGTGACAGATTAAAGGTATGGGAGGACTCCACCTTCTTGGACAGACTTGTATCTGGTGGAATTACCTTCAAAGTTAATAAAACAAAGAACTTTTACACTAGCACTTTTATTGCTTACCGTACAAGATTACAAAAGTGTCTCCAAAATATCTATTGGAGATAATTAGCTCTTTCATAAAAATAAGAAAATATTCTTGGTTCACATATCTAGAAAAATCCTTTTTGTTGTTAATTTGTCTGCGACAGAAAGCCTTTGTGTTCCAAAATCTCTGACCTGGTTGATTGTGAAAACATCTATTCTAGCTTTGAAAGTGTCTCAAAAGCCTAGAATTTTTGGTGGTTCAAGCTCGGAAGTTAGAATGAAAGTTCTTGATGGGACTTTTGCATGTATAGTCTTGGAATTTGGGTTTGTTAGGCTAGATTTATATTGGCCTTGGTATGTTACAATGTTGGTGAAAAGCACAGGTATGGTCATCTGACATTAAGTAACTGAATTGAGCATTTTGGGGTTTCTCTAAAATTGAGGTGCCACATTTAACAATTATTGCACTGGCTGTGTACCTTGTGGCTTTGAACACTGAAATGTGGCACTTGTTTATGCTCCATATTTTTTCTGCATGTTGCACTTCTTGATGAAAACAGTAAGTTGATCATTTTATGGCTGCTGTTCCATTATTTTTATTTACAAACTTGTATGCATTTCCTCCTGCTTCCAGGGTCATAATGCTGGCCTATTTAATCTGGGAAACACTTGCTACATGAACTCCACAATGCAATGCCTCCATTCTGTTCCAGAGTTGAAGTCTGCTTTGGTTAAGTATGTTCTTTTTTTATCTTTGCATGAACATCTTGTGTATCAGTAAATCATTTTGAAGCTGTAGAATTTACTTCAGTACTTTTCATATGAACTGTTCTAATGATGACGTGTGAAATTTCTTTAGGTATGGATCTGGAAGGAACAACAACTTGGATCAGACTTCTCATATGTTGACAGTTGCAACTCGTGATTTATTTAATGAGCTCGATAAAAGTATCAAGCCTGTGGCACCAATGCAGTTTTGGATGGTTTGTTAACCATACCTATTCATATAAGGATTGGCAGCATCATTTTTCCTTTTCTTTGTTGGAGTTTTTGGGAATATCTAAATTTGTATTATGAAGAACAAAGAGTATTCTACAATAGATGTCAGATACAACTGTCAATGCCCTTGGCTTCTCATGTGCGAGCTCTTCTTAAAAAAAAATCTGTAGCTCAAGGCTGTATTTCCAACAAAACTATCCCATGTTTTCCTTTTTATATCATAAGGTGATCTAATGACTATCATGTAGCTTAGTAGGCTGCATGTTGTAGGACAATAGCAGAGATTTTGAGCGTTTAATTTACTGGTCACTCTAAGATATTCAAATTCGGTTATTTGTCTAAACTTTTATATGCTAAACTGAGATTTGCTCGTTGATAAAAAAAGGTTGATAATTTGATATGTGTAATTGTTTCATTGTCTTGGCAGGTTTTGCGGAAGAAGTATCCTCAATTTAGTCAGATGCACAATGGTGTATTCATGCAGCAGGTTTTTCAAATATCCATTGTCTGGGATTTTGGAATTAGATTTTTTACATGGTTGATCTATATACTTTTAACATGTTACAGGATGCTGAAGAATGTTGGACACAAATTCTATACACTCTTTCTCAGTCTCTTAGATTGCCAAGTTCCAGGTACTTGGTTTTCGTTTTTCCTAGCATATTTGTTTCTTGAAGTTCGATTTCTTGTAGTGTTCTTTCTTATCTGTTATATCATAAATTAGGGCCGTACACTGAAATTTATATCTCATATTGGACTAGTACTCACTCTTTGATGCATTTCTCATACTCAGCTGATTGACTGTCTCATGAATACTGGACTTGAGTAATAATGTCTGTTATTTGAAAGTAACGATTGTTTTGTTCAATTATTTTTTTCCTTTCAGTGAAGAACTTGATGCTGTGAAGAAACTTTTTGGTGTTGAACTAGTAAGCAGGTAAATCTCCGCTGATACTTTTTTTTAACCATTTATAAATTATCAGTATTATCTGAGGAAACCAATGAAATTCTGAGAACTTCATTCTGCCAACCCTAAATATATTGGACGAATATACATATTTCTTTAATGTTCTTGTGTGGTGCGCTGCTAGGGTACATTGCCAGGAAAGTGGAGAGGAAAGCTCAGAAACTGAATCTGTTTATTCACTAAAATGCCACATATCACATGAGGTGAACCATTTGCATGAAGGATTGAAACATGTAAGCATGCCCAATAATTGATTTTCAAGGACTTAGTTCTTTTCCTCCTGTGATAAAATGCTGCTATTGTATATTGAATGTTTCATGGTTCCATCTGCAAAAGCTTGATTATGGTTGTCTGTTGTGCTGTTAACTTCCATGTAGTACTGTGTACGTTTAAATACCATTTTTTGTTACTTGTTTGACTTGGGTTGTGGGCAAAGGTTTTATCATGGTTTTGTCTCTTGGTGAAAGGTGAAGAAATTTGTATTGAAAATGGGTGCATAAAAAGTTTACTGATTTTATGTTTAATTAGAGTTTACTGGACTTTCTCTAAAGGTTGGAAGCATGCATGGGTGCATCCCTTATATGATCTTGATTCCCTGGAAAGACCAGTGCTATGCAAAATATGGAAGTGGTTTGAAAACCCTTTTCAAATGAGAACCCAATTATCTTAGAAGTTAGAGTAAGAAAATGGGCTATCAATTGAGTTTTCACTTTTCAAAATATTTGGTTGAAGTTTGAGGGCTTTAAAGACTTGATCAAAGTTTGGATGAGATAACATTCTCGTAGTGGGTCTCGAAGTCTTTGTTGATGCCAAAACTTAGAAGTTAGAATAAATGAATAATGAAGCACAAGTTTGAAAGAGAGAGGTATTGGTCTGGTATCTATGCAAGTTCGGTACTTAGAGGAATACTCTCATTTATTTATTATTTTTTTATGCACCATGGCTTCTGCTTAAGTTTCTGCAGTCCAATTTCCTGCATGGTAATGCTGTATTGAGCTTTCTACTGATTTTGATGCCTGTAGAATCGCCTTTTTATCGATATCGTTTACAGATTGTCGTACAAAACATATAGTTATCTTTTATACTATATTCCTCTCATCAGAAGCTTTCAATTTTCTCAATGTACATACTGATTTATGTAGGGTTTAAAATCTGAATTGGAGAAGGCTTCTCCTTCCTTGGGCCGTAGTGCACTTTACATAAAAGAGTCACATATTAATGCCTTGCCAAGGTAACAACTGGCCTTTTCTCTCCTTTGAATATCTGTTCTTCATGGTGCTTCTTACCTTTTCCTTGGCACAAGATACACCTACATTTGAATGCACAGAATCCCATTTGTGGATCTTCTCAGTGTTCTCTTTTATGCTCAAGGATCAGAGATTCGTATAATGTCAATATCCTGATGTAGTTTCGTCCATTTGTATTTTTTTATAATATTTCTAGGTCTCTTTTCAATTATATGTTTTGGCTCACCTTTTTTCATATGTTTCATTTCTAGATACTTGACTATTCAGTTTGTCCGTTTTTTTTGGAAGAGGGAGTCAAATCAGAAGGCCAAGATTCTGCGGGTAATGCCAGTTTTCCTTTTCGCCATTTCTGATTTGTTTACCTAGTCGAGATGAATTATATTGTTGACGTGCTTGTGAGACAATATTACTAAATTTGAAATGTTAAACTTTGTTTAGTACACATCTTGATGAGAAGGCTCGAGTGCTGTAGTTTCCTGTGCAATTTGATGAAAAACTGCACTTCTCTTTCGCAATTTTATATAATTTTTGAATTCTATCTATATTTTACAGAAAGTGGATTATCCATTGGAGCTTGATGTTTACGATCTATGTGCTGATGATCTTCGGAAAAAATTGGAAACTCCTCGTCAGGTATATTTTTTTCCCTTTGCTTTGTTTGGCAGTTTGGCTTGATCAATCGAACAAATATGAAATGTCTTTGTTTTGTCATCTTGTTCATTTTCAATATTCAATGGCCACCAGATCCTAAGGAATGAGGAAGGTAAAAGGGCTGGTTTGAAAACACGTGATGACTTCAGTTCAAAGGATAATGATGTCAAAATGAGTGATATTGAGGTGACTACATGTTTTAGTGATATAATGCGAACAGATATGCAAATTCTGTTTAGATTTGTTAAGACATATCTAAAGCCTCCCTCTTGTTCACAGGAATCATCCAATGGAGGAGGAGAATCATCTACTGTCACATCTGAAGAAGGTTAGCAAATCTCTTAATCCTTTATTAACTTATGATGGCACCCCCTTGGTGCCTTGCAATGGAATTCCTCTTTCACTAATGAAAAAAAAAGGATCATCCAATGATATTCTTAGCCGGAGTTGTACTTGCTCTACTTCCCCTGAAAAAAGTGAATCCCCTATTTAAAGTTCGAAAAAAGGGAAGCCCCATATACTTCGTACTAATTAGCACGCTCGTTTTGTGCCCCCAGGTGTTCCATCAAATAGAGAACATTTGACTGGAATCTATGATTTGGTTGCTGTGCTAACCCATAAGGGTAGAAGTGCTGATTCCGGGCATTATGTCGCTTGGGTCAAGCAAGAAAGTGGTGAGTTTTTTTTCCTGGGATTTGTTACATACTCGCTTAGCATGTTATTTGTACTGACATTAGCTCTGTTATACTATTTTGGTGAGTAGGGAAGTGGATTCAGTTTGATGATGATAATCCCATACTCCAGCAGGCGGAAGATATCACTAAACTGTCTGGTGGAGGTAAGCTCACTTTGACTTCGTAAAAGTCAAGCCACATATGACAGAAAATGATAGTTCAGCTTACCTTACCTTACATTTTAAAGTTTTTGTCCGTTCGTTTCCTGAGACGTTTTATCTTTCTGATTCAGGTGACTGGCATATGGCATACATTTGTATGTACAAGGCTCGGGTCGTATCCATGTAATATATTCTTTGAATGAAAGCTATCGTTGTTTCATATCACAGAGAGTTCAGTAGTGAAATGGTTGATAGAGTATCACATGAATTATAATTATGTCGGAGCCAAGACTTTTTTTCCCTGGCAGATTGTGGTTCAAGTTGTTGAATTATTTTTGTTGACTGTATTATTTTTAACCAAAATAACTTTGTGCCAAGTTTACTGGACCGTTCTGCATTATCACTTCTCTCAATCCTTTCTTTGATGTATGCATGTCCTTCATGGATTGGGGGTTCGACTTGTTCGCTCTTGAACAGGTGAAATACCTGTTCGCC
This sequence comes from Euonymus europaeus, assembly GCA_963580455.1. NCBI lineage: Eukaryota > Viridiplantae > Streptophyta > Magnoliopsida > Celastrales > Celastraceae > Euonymus > Euonymus europaeus. The sequence goes on along the minus strand of OY756970.1, from coordinate 19,033,483 downwards.
AGCAGGGCCGGCCGATCTGGAGACACAGATCTGATAGACCAAAACAGGTGGTCCCTCCTAAAAAGTAAAAAAGACAATTTCAATAAGAATAAAATATTTTACTAGTCTCAATTTTCATCCCTGTCCACGAGTCATCTTTGTTTTTTGTTTTTTTGCCACGTGGGTTCGGTCCTCCAATACCTGTTAGAGTTCTCTTCAAACTGCGCATGGCTAGATCGATCGGTTTCGGGTCAAATAGAACGAATTAGTAGATTCCACCTATGGAAAGTGCCTACACCTAATGGATTAAGCCGTTCTCATTTCTTTGCTGACCCATTAGTTAAAAGGTATATCGTTAGATTGATTGTTCGCATCGGAACTCAGGTTCCCTAGTTCACTCCCTAAATAGACAACTTTGGCGAAGGTTGTAGTCGATAATCCATAAATCATCCATGCCATCCGGTAACGGTAACACCAGCTTCTTTAGCCTCTATTTGGTTGGGAGGGTAAATAAGTTGGTGTATGAAGCTGTAAAAATAAGCTCATTTACGCTAGTGTATAAAACTGTTAAAATAAGCTACTTTATGCTGATAGGTGTTTGGTGGTGCTAATTTATTAATAGAGTAAAAGTTGTAAAATTACCACTAAGGACGTTTAAAGTAGTTTAATAAGAAAAATAAAACAATTAAATTTTGAATTATAAACGAGATTGATAGAATATAACATAAAAATATAACAATCATGTCATATTTTAAGTTCTCACACAAACTTGAAAATAAAATCTTGAAAATAAAATGAAATACCTTGAAGAAATCGATGATATTTGCAAAAGTGAAGAACAAGGGAGAAGTGAACGTGAGATGAACCTATCGCCACTTCCAAAAGAGCAATAACAGAGTTAGATCTTTCTCACAGACAGATTTGATTCTCAAAAGAAGGAAAAATCAAACCAAAACAGCTATACCTTGCTCGATCAGAAGAAGCTGTAGGCGTTAGGGTTGAAATTGATGAGATGGAGAGAAGGGTATTTCGTGGAAATATGCATAGCTAGGAGAAAAAAGGCTGGTCCAAGGAGCTTCTTTTTACGGGACGGAATAAGTTGGCTTATGAAGCTGGCGTATTTTGGTGTTTGGTTACTGGAGTATGAGTTAGCTACGTACCCCAGTTTATGAAATTTGTTACCACCCAACCAAACAGAGGCTTAATTTATTGAATCCCTTTTTGCTTTTTTTAATCCACTCAAATGTAATTTCCTTCCTTAAAAAGTTACTTTTTTTTTTCTTCCGTAAATTCATTATAATATCCTGCAAAGCCCAAAAAAAAATCTGGCTTCTATTGTATCACCAGTGAATTTTGTAATTAATGATTTTTTCAAATAAATTACCTTAAATATCATGATTTTCACGGGCATTAATATTAAGCAGCAGAATTGTACCTTGATCCATTGACATATCACAAAATTTGAGCGGTAGTGTTAGTCATCCCAATACAAAATATTCATAATATCATGTGTCAACACATAAACCATATAATTTGGAGGTAAATTTATAATTTAAAATTCAAATTCACGTGTCATGTCTCTATTCAAACACTTTTGGGCTACTTTTTGCTAGGATATCTGACATTTTTGAAACTTGAGTGAAGCATTTTTTACGCTCAAATATTTTAGAGACGATTCAGAAGAACAAATTCATGCGATCCTTTAGCTTAGAGCATACAATATGATATTGATGTGTTTCAATTGGATTTTCTAAAACAGGACCAAAGTAGCGGGATAAGACAAATAAGCAAGCATGTTGAACTTTGTCTGCCTATACTTAGACCACTGAATTAGGGACTCTGGATTTCCCACATCTTTCTCCCATTCCGATACACCATGTCTTTCACAAACAACAAACTAATCCAATCCTCTTACCCTCATACCTTAACATATCAGACATACTCTCATGACAAAAAATCTTGTCTCAAAAGAAGAGGAAAAAGAAAGAAAGCCTGCATCCATCTCCCTATTCTTTTGCAATTTATAAAAATACATACATAACACAAATAGCTCACTCAATAAAAACATTAGGGATTAATCAACACTATGCAAAATAAGAATAATCAGCAGCACTGGCAAACATAATTAATTAAAATATTATTATTATACGTCTCTATTGAAAACCTGAACCTGGACCTGGAGTGTAAATAGCCAAGTCTGGCCATCTGTTACTATTTCCAATCCAACCACTTGAATCCTTGTCTTCACTACCATTAGCACCAGGTCCAACACCATTCACTTGCAAACTCGGGTCTGGATCCGAATTCAAATCCGGCCCATTTCGATTCAGCCCTTCCAGTAGATCACCGAATTGCCCACTCGATGCCAATAGCAAGCTAAAGCTACCACTGACATCCAGAATCTTCCTCTCCTGATCCAAGGGCGAACTGTAAATCCGAGCCGGCTGGGAATCCAGACCCATACCCGCGGCTTCTTGTGAAGGGTTTTCGGTTTGGGTCAAGTCAGGATCCGCGGCGGGGTTCGGGCGTTTCGGATGGTGGTTGTTGGAGGATCGCTTGTTTTTGTTGTTGTTCTTGCGGGTGGCACCGCCGACAGGGATGTTCCTAAGTGCTCCACCTTTGGTCCAGTATCTCTTGCAGTTCTTGCAGAAGTGGCGGGGTTGAGAGAGGTTGTAGTTGTTGTAGTAGCAGAATTTTGTGTTGTTGGAGTCACAGCGTGGACATTTCAGCTGCTCGTTCTCCGGGAACTGTAGATTCATTGCCTGTAATTGAAATATTGATTGGTCCTGCATTCCTAATTTCACTGCAACTCGCGAGAGGCTAAGAGAATCGGTTTGATTAATTTGGAAAAAAATGGGGTTTTGTGGAGATCTGAATCGGGGTAGGTTCGAGCAACATAAGAGAGACTAGCTATGCAACAGAAATCAAAGAGAAAGGATCGTCTTTTTTTCTCTTCTGGTCTGTCTTGGAGTATGAATGTTTTCCTAAAGAGGAAAGACGAGAGCAGAAGTAATGAATGTTTACGCGTGAGAGTGACCACTAGTCTTCAAAGGAGAGAAAAAGACTACTCTCTCTGTCCAAATGTGGATTTGGAATTGGCTAAGTTAGCAAGCTTGTCTTTTGGTAGACTCCAAGCTTACACTATTTACTAAATGAAAGCGAGCAAGGTTATATTGAAACAATGGCAAGACCATTATTTATACCCCAAAGTTACCTCGAATTTTCGAATATAACTTTAAAGTTTAAACCGTCTCGTTTCTATGATCGTTGATGTTTAAAAACCAACCCAATTATGTCCCAATTTTACTATTTCGAAAAAATTTAACAAAAAATTGTTGACCTGATTGTCGGAGACTGAAGTGTCGTGGTGATAGTGACATGTAATTAAAAAATACAACTGATCATTTTCATTGTTGTAATACACACACTCGCTAACGTCAATAATATCATCCGCTTTGGATTTGTTGATTCCTGTGAATATATTAAGCCCACACAACTTTGTTATTCCTGAACCGTCTCAATTAACGGTACTTGAATGAGGAAATAAGAGATTTCGTTAAAAAGTCATGGTTTTACAACTAGTGCAACTCCTCCCATGTTCTTCTTGTTAGCAGGGGTTTCTTTGGGGTGCAAGAATTCTAGGACTTTCTTGGGATTCCATCGTTTCTCATCTATGCCTGCTAATTCCATGGATTCAAGAGGTTGAAGAATTTGAACCTAAATCTGCCATTACTAGAGTTTTAAGTAAACAGTTTTTTTATTATTTATTTTTTTTGTATAAAATGATATGGAATTTTTTAAATTTTATTTAATTATGCGTTAATGACATCGTGTACCTCTGAATGTCACATAAGTAATTTTCGATTAAATTTTGTCGGATAATGATTTCGAGACATAAAATATGTTGGTTCAATAAACATTAAGGATATGATCGAAAAATATGTAACATCAAAGACATAAATATTGATTTTGCCTTAAAACAATTGAAAAAGTAATAAATTTTATTGCAAATGTCAACTAAAAAAAAAGAAGCAATGAATGGTCTCTTGCCTTAAAGTAGTTAGTACCAGTCTACTACCAGAGCACCTAGTCAGTCTTCCACCCAATTCAGGTTGGATTCTGACCAAGGGATTGGGGTGTACGGATTTATTTGAGGTCGGTAGAAGCACGGTTGGGTGCAATTGACTCCACGTGGGAACTTGTCTGTAAATAAATTTTTATACATAATGTTATTAAAATTATAAATTATCATTTTTTGTCGGTATTTCTCATGCACTTGCATGCTGGGAAAAAATTGTGAGAGAAAAAAAAAGTGCTAATGACATGTATTTTGGCTCAATAAATTTTTAAATGAAAATAAATATATTAATAACTTGACCATATTTTTTTTTATTAATAAATATTTTTTTAAAAAAAATATTTATTAAAAATATATTAGTAAGTTTTTTTATTTATTATAAATATCAATCAAATCAATTAGTGAACTAGATCGTATGCAATCTTGATCTCTAAGTTCGAGCCCTAACTCTTATCTTTTACTAAAAAAATGGCAAATTATGTATAGGGCCATAGGGTTGCCCAATCTAAGAAGGATGTCCAATCTTATCTTATGGAAATCCTAACAGATCAATTGTATCTATTTCTCCGTCCATAGCAGCAGCGGTTGCCCAACCTTAAAACCAAAGTATTCACCAACGAAGAAGATCTTAGGCATGTAATATATTTCTCTACTAAATTTTTTGTGAATTAAAACTTGTTTCTATGTTGTATTGTTTTGTGAATTATTACTTGTATTACTTGTTTTACTGTTGTTGTCTTCCACTGTTGTTTTTGTTTCACTTATTTTTATCTGTTATTTTTTTAATGTGTGATTTTATTCTACTTTGTTGATTTTTATTTGAATAAGAATTGATTTTTCTTGCAGCTATACGACTAAAAGGAATTACAGGTAGGAAAATATAGGATGTTTCTTTGCAAGAAGGTTTGTTCTACAACATCCAATTTATCTACACAAAATTACAATGAACAACAATGGTAAAAGAATTTTTTATCTATAGAACAGTTTTTTCTCTGTAGAACAAAACTAATAATAAATAGGGATGAAAATTTTGCCCCAACCCTATGTGACCGGCTCTGAACCGTATTGATTTTTCCCGATTCAACATTGGGGCGGGGCCAGATATGTCCCATAATCCGCTCCGCAATCCTCCCTGATACTAAGTAATAGTCTAATATATATATATATATATAGACACACACCTAAATTATAGAATTCTTTTATTTGAATTAATATTGGTAAACTCTAAACTTATGTTTAATTGACTTGAATCCATTCATATTGTTACACTAAAGAATTGAAAGCTAAGCATCTGATTGCATTAAAACTCATTTATTTAGATTGATGTCGTGTGACTGTAGTGTTTCTATAGTTGTAATGCTTGAACAAGTTCTTGATTCGGGGGCTGGGGCACCCCAAGGGGTAATGCGGGTTGCTTCAAGGAGGGGATGGAGCAAAAGACTTAACCCGACGTGCGGGATAGGTTCAGGGCAATGCTATGGACATGCGGGGCGGGGGACGGGGCGACCATGATCCGACCCCACCCCGTCTCATTGCCATCCTTAATAACAAATCTAGATTGCGTATGAAAATAAACCAAAATCAATAATCTTAGGTACCAATTTCATATCATAAGAACATAATATCCTTATCAATAATTTCATCTTACCGAATTACATCAAAACAATAAAAAATCAAACAAACACAACAAAACATTTCAAAAAACACAAAATCAAATCAAAGATGGAGAAAAATCATATTGAAACTCTTGAATATATCAAATCAAGATTATAACTATTAGGGTTGTCAAAAAAAGGTCAAAAAAGTTATATATTATTACACTAAGATGTATAAAAAAAACCGACCAAAAATCGAAAAACTAACATAATCGATCGATAACTGTTAAAATGATTTGACTAAAATATGTAAAAAAAAACTCGATCAAAATCGATCGTCGACACCCCTAAGAACTAAGCTCGAAGCACAAATCACGAAATCGATCATGTAGGAGTTGAGATCCATATTTGAACAATACAACCGAAAATAATGATGAAAACAAACCAAGTATAACCAAGAGAAGATCGAGAATCTGTTGGTAAATTGAAGATTGCAACGACACCAACAAAAAGGAAGATGAATCAGAGATCAAAACTATAGACAACAATGAAGAACTATTGATGAATCTGTTGGTAGTTAAGAGAATATGAAGACAACGTCGAAAGGAATTGCAGAATTCATCAAGGATGGTTTATCGGAATCAATCAGAGATAAAATTGGTGAAGATAGAAGGAGAAAAAAAGAAGAAAATCAAGAACGAATCTACTCTTGGGTGCAAAGAATACTATAATTCTAAACAAAGTTGTTTCTCTTTGACCTTTTATTATTAAGAGTTAGTAAATTAACAATTAAGCCCTAATTTTTTCAATAAAAAATAAGTATTATTTTTTATTTTTAGAAAAAGTCTATGTTTTGTGAGGGCAACCACAATGATTCCACATCTAATGACCCAACAATTTTGTTTTTGGGTCCCTCATCTATCTCATAAAAACACAACTCTCAATACAATCAAATCAGCATAACATATATTTTAATACTATCACATCAGCAAAACACATGTCTCAACACAAAACCATTATCCAATCCAACTACTTTTATAATGTCCCATCAAATTTACATTAAAATCAAGGCTGGATCCCACCTTTATTATAAAAAATCAAGCCACATCATCATCCAGATCATCAAAATATATATTTCAATACAACTACATCAATAAAATACATTTTTTTATACAATCATATCAACAAAACAGATCAACTTTGTTGGTAGATTAATTTACACTGTTACAATTGCGCTGACAAAATTGATGGCCAGTTGACGTAATTACTAGGGACAGTGCCTCGTAGAGGAGCAGAGGCAGATTGTCTTCACGAGTAAGATTGTTGCTACCTAAACAAGTGAAGACGAGTTGGAAGTAGAAGGGTTTCAGAGATGATGAGAGGCGGTAGAAGTTCCGGTAACTATACAAATCCGTGCTTGACGATGCATCAGCCGTGGGCTTCGTTGCTGATTTATGGGATCAAGCGTATCGAAGGCCGATCGTGGCCTTCTCCAATTCGAGGTAATAACGCTAGAATACCCTTAATAAATTCGCAAATTTTAATATCCAATCCGATTATGGAGGATTTTTTATCGGTGATTAAGAAACGAATTGCCGTTATCACTGAATTCGCAATTTGCTTCCTCTCTCCTTGGGTTTTTCTATTGGATTGTGGAATTACAAATGCTATTAGGATACATACATATGTATATGTGTATGTGTGTTTGTATTACTGATGAAATATTGGTATTCCAGTGTGTTGGGTTATCTTGTGCCAAGGTAGTTTGAAGGCTAAGTAGTTCATGAAGTGGGGGTTTTTGAGTTCTTGGAATATGGTTTGTTTGCTTGTCCAGAAAAAAGAGTGGCAAATCAAGAGAGTAATTTCTGGATGTTGGAATCTTTGTTTGTATACTTTCCAGAAAGCAATATAGCATCAATTTATTAGAAGGAGAGCTGAAATGGTTTACTAGAAGGTGTTTTCATAGAATAAGACTGTTTAATTGATAGTTTTCAACTTCACCAAGGAACTTATGGTTAAGGACTAGCTTAATAAACTTTATTTCCTAGGCTTTGATTTTATTTTTTTTGAATTTCACTTATATAAACTGTAGTCATGTTTTTAATATCATGTTCTGGTCATATTACCTTTGTTATTGTCATAGACCATTCCCCAATAGTCTTATTTGTATGTCATTCGGTCTCTTGCTTATAGAAGCTGTGATAGAAAATAAAAACATGAATATACTTCGGAGGTTGGTTAGGATGTTATTAATGAGTATCAATATTGCTTCTTTAGAAAAAAAGATTTCTTTTCCAGTTATTTTCCGGTACAAGGAACCCGAAGATGAAAGTGTTCTAGATGCAACCCGGAATAAAGAACTGGAGAGCACTCGCATGGTCAATGCCAAAGCTCTCTCACGACTTCTGAGTGGAGTCAGTTCAACAATATTTCCTCGCATTATTAGAGCCATGTATGTTAGGGAAGCATGGGATGTCACCGTTAAGGAATTTGAAGGAGATGGCAAGACTGTTATCATCAAGTTACAAAATTTGAGAAGGGAGTTTGAAAATTTGATGATGCAAGAAGCAGGATGCATCAAGGAATTTTATACAAAATTCATTTAGTTAATCAGATGAGGATCTATGAGAAGCTTCTAAAAAAAGATAGTTCGGGAAAGACCGATGCAAATGTATATAGGATTCTAGTGGGCAGTTTGCTTTATCTGACCACCACTAGGCCAGATATCATCTTCTCAGCTAGTCTGCTGTTAAGACTCATGCAGGAGCCTAGTCAAATACCCTTTGACACTGCTAAAAGTGTGTTGAGATACTTGCAGGGAAGTCATTGTATATCTGTGTGTATGTGTCAAATACCCTTTTGAAAGACGTATTTATATGTGTGTTCTTTTCCGTCAGCTGTAAGTCATTGTATGCAAAACTGTTGGTGGCTTGGTGCAGTATGTGATCAATTCAGTGGTTCCTTTTCTATGTTGTGGCAGTGTTGCTAACCATATTGTGTCTTGTCTTTCTGAAGGTCGCCTTTGGATACATGCTGCTAGTAAGATTCCAGAGGAAGCAACAATCAAAGCAATGGAAAACTTTTACAGAGAAATTCATTCAGTGAATGGAATTACTGATCTGAAGTTTCCTGAACATTATCCCGTTTCAAGACTTCTAGGTTCTTGTAATATCGAACTTATGCACATGTTTCTAATACATCCTTTGTATGTATGTTTCATGGGTTTTTAGTTCCGACAGCAATTTGTTTGATTCGGCTACCCTGTATGCGTGCTTCCATGTTTGGGCTGATAAGATATTCAGACCTGCGATTTTGTGTTAATTAACCTACATTTTTCGTGCTGGTGCATTTTAACATGGCACACTCTAGTTGAAGGGGTAATTATACAAGTCCCTTTCTTTCCATGATCTTTTTTTCGGCAAGACAAGTCAATGCAGGTGGAAAAGCAATGAAGAAGACCAAAACCAAAAATCAAAGAAACTTTTGTAGTTAATTTGAAACTTTATAGAGCCTCTTGCCGCAAAAGCCAAATATAGAGTTATGATCTTTTTCCATGGCTTGTATGGCTTATAGAGTTATTAAGTTTTCGTTTCAGAAATTGATTTGTTGGTGGATCTTTCTTTTTGTCTCTTATTCAGCCTAAACTTCTGACATTGGATAGCTTCATCTATGATACAGGATGTGTTGAGGTGGTTGGCTGTGTTAGATGTGAAGAGCTAGCAAACTGGGAGCTTGTACCTGAAGGGGTTGGCAACTCAGCTTTCCAACTTTGTTGTTCTGTAATGTATAAACAAGATAATTTTTCTTAGTGTTCATGATATCTAATGTAAACATTTTTTCCTGCTCCAGGTGAGGCTTGAAGGACAAACAGATTTTTGCTGGCTCTGTGAACAGCCACAGGTGTGTGTGTCTAATTTTCTGTTCACTGGTTGTCAATTTCATATTTTAATCTAGCATTTCTATTCAAACAATTGCAGAAATTGTTGGTTCCTTTTGAAATGCGGGGGTATCAAGGTGTTTATAATTTGGAAAGGAAGGTAGACTCATACTACTATGGTACAAAAGTTACAAACCCCCTCCCTCTCCCCCTCCCTCCCTCCCTCCCTCCCTCCCTCCCTCTCTCTCTCTCTCTCTCTCTCTCTCTCTCTCTCTCTCTCTCTCTCTCTCTCTCTCTCTCTCTCTGTTGTGTACATATTAAAATTTGGACCAACTTATCCACCTGTCAGATTTTTGAGGCTGCAGCTAGAGGTCTTGTCCCAGTCGAAGCGCCAGCAGCTGTACAATTTCCACTCCCTGATCCTCGAGATCCTTTTTCCTTGAAGCCAGGATCTCTTGCGATGCAATTTTCTGAAACTAAAGCTTCTTCAGTTGGAAAGTCATCAAATCTCAGTGCAGCGATTTCTGGTGCACGAGCTGCAGCTGCTCAGTTTAGTAGAAAGAATCAAAATATGCCAACGAATAATTTACAGAGCAGCACTCCCAATTCTGTAGTTAAAGTTCCATTGGGTGGCAGAGATTTAGAAGAGGATAATACACCATCTAGTAAATTGTCTGAGGGTCCCAGTGAGTGTACTTCAGCAGCAAATCAGAAAGAGCAAAAGATGTCACTTACTACAAGGAAATCAGTAGCTTCAACAACCTCTGGCATAAGTGAGACAGCATCTTCTAAGGTATTCCCTTTTTTTTATGAATATTGATTTTATAGAAAGAGGGTGAATAGTACAACTATGAGCCTGGTATATAATGAGTAATATTGCTGAGGACTAGCAAAATTAAAAAAGCGAAGAAAGGAAAGCCTAGAACAAACAGACATACATTTGTAAAGTAAAAGAGTAGAGCCTTTGCTAAGGTATGCTAACTTGGACATCTTGAAAAGGGTCTCTTTGAGCTTTGAAGTAGCCATTGCACTTGAGGATCCCTTGGTATTAGTCCTTTTAACATTCAGTGCGTCATCCTGAAGCCCATCAAACATTCCAGTAGTGGTCCAAGAGGTGATATTACACCCAAGTCTTTCCACTACCAACCAGATGGGCCAAGAGCCCTAAAGTTTTGGTCACTCTTCACATTTTGCAGACCATTCCCCCTTCATGCCTTCTGCACCCAACAGTAGTCTTGATACCAACCCACCCAACTTTAGCGAACACCACTCCAAACCTGCCCTGCAGTGCATCATGCCACAACAAAGAGCCCTCCAAAACCCTCCTTACAATGGTCCAACACCAATCTCCCCACAGCTCCCATAGTCCCACGCCATGAATGGAATCTTTAGCTCCTCCAGATTAACCTAGATCCTTAAGAAGGTCAACACCCTAGGTAAAAGTAAACAACTATGCACAAGACTCGTTCAATGGGCAGGGTCGGGGATAGACATGATGTAAGCAGGAGAGGCCACAAAAACCTACTAGTATTCAATGTTCTTCCCTTGGATTCCAATGGTAGAAGCCACGGAACCCCACCCCCATTCTATATCCAACACCCCCTCAAGATCACATAACACTCCAGCTCATCCTACATTTTCCCCTCAGTGCACCACCCCTCTAAGGTATCCAGGTGTTGTCTTTCGACATTTATTTATTAGATTTTTTCCAATTATATCTTGAGCTTATTCTAGTGATTTGAAATATAGAAGGCAGTCTTGCCACCACATGCATGCACAAAAAAAAGAAGTTATGATAACCAGGAAACACTAACGACAAAAGGAACGGGGTGAAATACAGGCAATAGATTTTTGCATCCTGGTGAAGTAGAATTGGGATCTTTTCTGATGTAATTTGTATGTTAAACAAATTGGGTTGAATGCTATGCGTATGAATTGGAGAATATTTAATTGACATTTTTTATGAATTCAATTCGATGCATTTTTTATTTTTGGATCAGAGCTTTGGGGTATTATGCTTCATTTTTGGCTTCAGCTATTTTTCAACGAGTAAAATGAAATCCTAGAACAATTATATACTGCAAATATGAATTAAAATTCAATTATGGAACCGAATAAAAACTGTAAATTTCTCCTTTTTAACGCTGTAGTCTCTTATATTTAATGGTTTGCTTAATATATATTTAACATCGACTGATACTTCAAAATCTTCAGCTTTAATTATTGAGTTACTGACATCAATTTTGTGGGTTCTCAGATATTTTCCAATGCGATACGTGGGCTGAAATTGTCATAAATCTAGGCTGATTCTTGTGGTAGAGAGTTCTGTATGTAAATTACTCAATACAATTAGAGCACCCAACTCTTGTAATTTTCTCTTAGATATTCCAATGCAGCACTTCCTGTCTGGAAGGATTGGTTTCTTTCTTTGCTATTTTGTATCAACGGGCTAATTTAATTCTTTGTCGGGGTTGTACTTGTTAGTTGTTATAATGCTGACAATTGTGTTATCGTTTTATTGAAATTCTATGTGAAACTGAATAAGAAGTTGTGAAAGTTCCATACTACTCTTTTGTCTGTAACTCTGTTTTCCCATGTCCCAGTGACCTGTTTGATATTTAATAAATGAATCTCGAACTCCAGATTTAATTGTTGAATTGCAGGCAACTCTGTATGACTTGTCTTTGATTAGTGAGTTGCCTGTTTCTAGCATTTCATGTTCAAGAATCCAAGAGAGGCACATGCATTTCTACCGATTTTAGGCGACCAGGAAAAGGAACCCGGCCAGATATGGTCCATTCTGAAGTTGACAACATTAATATGCTCGTTACCTTGCATGCTTTTTAGGGGTATTTTCGTTGGCCATGTAGTGTTGTGTTTGATAGGTCATGTTCAATTCAATTACTGAAACGTTTCAACTTCGTAATTTAAAAGTTCAAATTTGTTCTTGTTTGGTAACTCAAGCATATTTTTTCATTTTCAAAAACGCTCGTGTGGACTGTGACAATTTTCACTTGGATAATAATTTTTTTTAAAAGAATGAGAAATGGATAATTGGAGCCACACATGTTGTCTTTATATTAATAGGTTACACATACATGTTTCAAATCAATTACTAAAATGCCAGTTTTGTATCAGGAAACAAATGAAAAATCAAAAATTGTCCATATTATTAATTTGAAACAAAATAAAATTTGAAGTTATTTGACCTGCAACGTTCCAACATTTGATAGTCAAAAATGAAAAAATAACCAAAACCTCTTTAACTCAAATTTCTAGGAGTTGGCATCTACTGTTTAACGTAATTCAGAAGTTGTGTCTAGTGTGGCTTGTTAATGTGGGGAAAATCTGTGAAAAACGAAGTGACTGGTGGTCAGAGGCAAACGGGCTCGAACTGGCCTCTCTTTGATTTTCTGAAAAGCGCGCTTTATTTAGGATTTAAATCAGCTGAACTTTTAGTATAGTATAAATAAGCTATATTTTGCAAACCCTAAACAAAGTTAAAACATATTTTCTTTTTTGCGGTTACCTTTTGGCATCTTTAGAGTTTTGTTGATCCGTTTTGGTTGGGAAGAGTGAGAGATTTGTTTGTTGTTTGTTTGAAGTGAGTTTTTTTGTAGTTCTTGGAATAAAAAGCATTTCACATTGAAATTATGTATAATCTTCATTCATAATAATGAAACTTTTGTTGTCTTTGTTCGAGAAGTGGGCCATTGGCGCAACCTCATTAAGCTCGTGTCTTCTGTGTGATTGTCATTATAGTTTATTTTGTTTTCCTGTTATTTGTTACGTCGAAACGATCAAGCATTATTCATAACAATATGTATCAGAGTGTCAAGTTCTATTTCCTCTTATTAAATTCAATGTAACAAAGTTTGATGTCAAGAATAAGTTCATCCTGTGATGTGTCAAGATGCACACACTTCTGTGACAATAAGGGCGTGTAAAATTTTTGAATGCTATTGAGGCAGCTAAATTGTCTAAGGAGAAAATAACAAAGATAGAGGAAACAATCATGCCAAATAGCCCAACAAATAGTAGCCTAAAATGTCCCAAATCTACATGACAATGCCAAGAAGACGTATGATGTGGTAAAAAAGACTAATTGCATAGTTTTTTTTTTCTCCCTTTAAAAGAAATTTCAAAACACTTTAGCTCTCAAAATACATATTAGATTTCAAAAAAAAATTGCATATCCAAAATCAGCAAGTAAAGATCTTTACAACAAAATCCATTATCAATAGGTTTTATTCAGTCATTCTTAATTAAATTCTTTTTTTAGTGATATGCTAATGGGTAGTGATAAATACCCATATTTTAGAAGCTCATATCTAAACAAAAAGTGTTAAATCATTAGGATAATATATTCGTTAAACCCTAACGGGCTCGTGTATCAGATTTTCATATTGTAACCTAAACAATAAGTGTTAAATCTTAAGCAGAATGAATTTGCTAAACCTTAATTGACTCGTGTATTGGATTTCCTTGTTGTAACTTAAATAATAAGAGTTAAACCCTAAGGGGAATGAATGTGCTGAACCCTAACGAACTAATTATTAATTAAAATAAAACTATAAAATCAAATAAATACTAAACCCTAACGGGCTCAGGTACTCTAATATAATTTTAATAAAAATGTAGAAAACAATGAATATATATTATACTATCATGGAGTAATAAAAATTCAACTCTAATATATAGTCTACATATCATATATATGAATTACATTATTTTAAAAAACAATGTAATTGAAAAAACACAATAAAAACTATCGACAATGGGTCTTGTTAGAAAAAGTTTTACGCGCTGAATTTGAATATGTAATTTTTTTTCTTCGAAATCTAACATGTATTTTGAAAGATAAAATATTTGAAAATTTCTTTATAAAAAATAAAAAAATGAGCAGTAAAAGTAAATAAATAAATTAACATTATTGAACATATTTACTAAAATGTCCAACATGACCCTACCTACATGACACACACATGAAATTTTTTTTTTTTTTTGGCTCCATATCATTTTCCTAGAGGAAAAAGGTCACAATTTGATCCAGTTATCTTTTGCGAATGTCGTGCTTAGAGAGATTCTAGATGAAGGGACAACCAAAGGACTATGGACAAGCTTGTGAGCATATATATGGTGAAGTCTCACTTTTTTTTTTTTTGATAAAAGAGAAGGTCATCTCAAAAATTTATTAAAACCCTCACTTATGATGAAGTTTCTCATTAAACGATTGTAAAGATGAGGAAGAGCAAGCCCTTATTTTTTTTATGTTCACTGTCGGTACTAATTGCATAGTTACTTTGTTAATTTCATGATTTATGGATTAGATTCGGTGGAATTGAGGATGAAGTTGAACGATGAGGATAATCATGTGCTTTGCTAGTAATTGCATCGTTACTAAGTCTGTTTGTTAAGAATAGAAGTCGTTCCAAGAAAGACTGAAAAATCTGAAAAAAGTGTTAAGTGCTTCTATTGTCGTTAGTTTAGACATATGAAACTGGAATCCTAGGAGCTCAAAGGTCACAAGCAAGCTACAGATGCTGCGACGAATATCTGTGAGGAATATTTATGTGATGTTCTTTTCTGTTTCAATAGGTTTGCTCCAAACAAGAGTGGATTTTGAATTTTGAAAGTGTCGTTCATGTGTCTCCTAATAGGGATTTATTAACTACTTACGAGTCCGTCAAAGGTGGTGCAATCTTGTTGACAAAAGTTCTTGCAAGATTGTTGGGGAAGGCTCATTCAAATCAAGTTGCACGGTGGAGATCTTAGAACTTTTGAAGGAGTTTGTTATGTTCCAACTTTAAAGAAAAACCGTGTATTTTTGAGTTGTCTTGATTTCATTGGTTACATGTTCTTCGCTGAAGGTGGAGTTTTGGAGGTCAGCAGCATATCGATCCATATGATGTTCAAGAAGAAGATTGACATTCTTTATATTATTCAAGGTGGTACAGTTGTGAACTATTTTGTGTAATTTTTTTATTGTTAATTTTAGTTTTGAAAAATTGAATAGATTGTATTGTTATTGCTAAAGAAACATGTTGTGTCTTAATAATTCCTTCTTGAATCTTGTCAACATGACAATCAATCTCTGTGTTTAGTTTGTTCATGAATTACAGGATTCATGCTGGCTTAAGATGTAATATCTCTAAGTCTTTAAGTAGTACGTAGAACGCTATATTTCATATGCTTATCAATAGGCTTAGCAAGGAATTGATTTAATTACTTAACAACATAAGAAATATGAGGTTTTATTTTCGTAAGATATAATACTCTTCTACCAAGTCTTCGATATTGAAATACATATGGATTCTTATGTTTGAGATAATTTGACAGTAGTTTGCATTGAAAAATGCACTGGTCTACATCCTAGATATTCTAAATCCTGAGAATATTTAAAATGATAAATGATTTCATTTTAAAAAGCATAAATCAGCAGCTGCTCAATTTGTCAGCTTCTTTTTGACTATTTTGCTACTTTTATTTAATGTTTTGTCTGTTTTGGTTTGTCTTTTTCGTTTTTGTTTTTGAATAAGACTTCTTCACCATCTTCATTTTTTTGTTGATCTAATTTTGTTTAGTTTTTCTTCCACTCAAAGAATTTTTGTTCGTCAGAACTTACTTGTAGTTGGAAATGGAAGGAAATGTTGTGAAAAAGTCTAGATTTAAAAGCGTTTGTATTTTCTGTGGTAACAGTACAAGGGAGGGGAATTGTTACAAAGATGCTGCTATTGATTTAGCTCGAGAGATAGTATGTGATTCATAAGATATGTTGTTTGATGTTGTGTTTTTAAACTGTTAGGTTTGAACTCTAAAAATTGATGAGTGGATTTTTCATTATTGTTCATGAAGAAAAAAATTGAAAAAAAAAAAAAGTCTGTACGATGGGGCTGTACGCCACACCTAATCTCACAATCGAGAATACAAAAAATATATTGAACTCGCTCACAAACACAATGACTTGCCTTTTGTTCACCCATTAAAAACAATATTTCAACACTTTGACTTGAAAAGGAAAAAACCCAAACAATGGATGGACACATAATGTCAATGTTTGCTAAAATTTTACATAGGCATGCCTTCCATATTAGTATATTAAAGATTAGAAGATTTCCACAACATGGATTTATATGTAGAGAGATTAGGAGATTATCCTTGCTAACAACTTCCAGACTTTGGACACATATTGACTTGGAAATCATCAATTCAAGGTGTAATAATTTGGCCCAACCCCTAATTTCCTATCCATTTAATTTATTGATAACAATGGAGGGACCAACATTGACAATTATAGTCATCGTCGTTGTCATAAAACACTAATTTCATGCCAATTAGTCTACCTAGATGAGAATACAGTCCAACATCAACTCAGATGGAGAAAAAAAAATTGAAGGAAAAAAAAAGTCTTTACGATGGGGCTGTACGCCACACCTAATCCCACAATCGAGAATACAAAAATACATTGAACTCGCCCACAAACACACTGACTTGCCTTTTGTTTTAGTATATTAAAGATTAGTGAAATTTTTGTTGAATTCATCCGAGAAATAAATTGTTGGTTGAACATCGTTAAACTCGTGTCTTTTATATGATTATTATTATTCTCTATTTTATGTTCTCATTATTCTTTATATCAAATCGAGCCAGCATTATTCACAACGTATAGAAAGAGTAGTCCCAGGAGGACTTGAAGCTTATACAATTTCCATACACTTTCTACAAAATATCAAGACAATAGTAAGACCCGAGTGGATTCTGTTTCCTTGTGGTTCTCATTCTCAATAGTAGTCGTTTCTTATCAGTACATAGAAGCCGTAGATCAAGCGAGTGGAACAAAGAAAAAGTACTAAAAAACAACTAGAGTCGATTACTTAGTCAAGTCTGGCGGCATGTATCTTAAGAAAGATCAATCAAGTGAATGAATTGTAATAGAGAACATAGACTAGCAATAATAGCGAACCCACCAAATGTGATGCTGCGAGTTGTCCTGACGGAGTGACACATTCGTTTGCAGAATCATGCCTATATCTATATCATTGTATCTTAATAGAATGGATCGAGTAACCATCTGCGTAGACCAACTGGAATATACATTAAACATACCGGCCAATCTATATTGATGTGATTTATTATTTTTTTGTGAGATGTGCATTAAGTTTACTTTATTTTTTAACATAAAACATCCAAAAAAATCTTACTTTAAAAACGTGATACACATTGCCAAACAAATAGACATTAAAAAAGTTTAGGGATTAAATTGAAATATTCCATATACTTAGAGATCATTTGAGTACTTAACCCGATAAACAAAAATAAAAATACAAAAACATAATCATTATGTTACACATCCATCAATATGATCTGGAAGGCGCAATCCAGCTTCACATGATCCATAAGTCCTCCAAATATGCTCTTAAAATTGATTATCTGTACCAGAAATATATGCAAGAGAAAGCAAGAGAGAAGAAAAGAGAGAGTACAGACGAAGGAATATGACCAGAATTGCCTCATTGAGTAGAAAAATGCCACTCACCAAAAGTGAAGAATAAAGAATTATTGGAAAAGAGCTTTTTAGCTGACCATCATTTGATATTCAATTGGGTTGTCTTTAGGTGAAAAACGAAGGACGAGAAAGATGTTGTAACACAGACAACACAGATAGCTAGAAAGTCTAAAGAGAATCAAGCCAAGACAACATTTAGAAATCTGAAACACTTAAACCTCTTCAGCAGAATTTAAAGGAGTTGGTATCTACTGTTTAACGTAATTCCTATAGAAGCGTAGACCCAGGAGGACTTGAAATTAACATTTTCGGAAACCATAAAGGAAATGTGGGATTGTCCTGTGGGCCACTTCTTTGACAAATCTGAGACTCTGAACTCGAAGAACATCCACACTGTGAACTCGAAGAACTTCCACATTGTGAACTCGAATAAAAAAACAAAATAAAAAACTTTATTATTCACGTGAAACCCCAAAATATTCCCACGTTTTGTGCACCCAAATTCTTCAATAATAGTTCGCACTTTATTTAACAATTAATTATAGATTTAAAGTAACTTGGGTTTGTTTAGTCGAATCCCAATAAAAAAAATTTCAAAAATGTGTTGGAGATATTGTCCATGAATTTAAATTTTAACCCTAAATTTAACTTCAAATCCTTTGGTGTATGTTTTGTTGCAGAGGATTATAAAAAATTTGGGATATTTTCTTTTGAAATGATTATCATCGCTGCTTGGATTATTTTATATTTTTCCCGCAATATCTGTTACATCAAATCACGTTGCATTGTTGACAGCAGTCACCATAGAAGAGTCGGGCCCAGGAAGACTTTAAAGCTTATACAATTTCCACACGTTGTTCCTGGACTTGAAAGCTTATACAATTCCCACACACTTTCCACGAAAAATTAATAATATGTTTGGTGGAGAGTATGTGGGGTAGAATATAAGCTATCGTAAAACGTAAAAATTGAGAGTGTCTGAAAATATGTCTGAAAGAATTAAGACCCGCGTAGATTCTACAAGCGGAGTGGAAGACTCTGAGTCAATTAGTCAGTCAAGTCTAGTGGCATGTATCAAGTTGATGAATGGGAATACAGAACATAGAATAGCAATAGTACAGAACCCACCAAATGAATGATAGAGAGAGATCGATGACAAAAGATGGCAGACATTGATGACATTCCAAGCACTCATAAACCACAAGACAAAATAAAAGGACATGTAATAGTTTGAACTCATGTGGGCTTGATGTCTTCTTTGTGTTAGGGATGTATATTACAAGGAAGGCATGCAGTATTGTATTAATGGTATTTATTATTAAAAGTCTTTATTTCTCTTCATTTTCCCTATAATATAATGTTATGCGCATGTTTTCGAATATTTCATATAGTAACTTATTGACATTATATCAATAAGTCTCTCCTTGTAAATTTATACACCACTAAATTCATGACCCAATCAAATATATCAATAGATCCATAGAATTTACTAAAATTATTTAAAATATATTTCATCAATTTTAAAAAACTAAAATACCCTAAAAATTCCTCTCTCGGCTCTCCCCGTCGCCTCTCATTCTAAGTAATGATTATTTATTATTTATTTGTGATGGTTATCAGGTATCATTTTTTTAAAATCAGTATTTTTTATTTAAATTTGGCAATACACGCATAAGAACAAAATGTTGTACAAGAATCATGTGATTTTGTCATGTGCATGTCTCTTTGTCTTAGTTCATTGACATTTTTTTGGTGTCGTACTAATGCAAAACAATAAGAATAAGTGAGAGAATTTTTGAAATTTTAAAAATTGAGTTTAATAACAAATTCATTGGTTTCATTATTTTGTTTTTCCAAAATCATAATAGATACAATATATATATAAAAAATTTAGCCATTGATTTTTAAGTTTATCTTCAAAACTAAAAAATTTAGGGTTAATTATAATTTACAACACTAAAAGATAGGGCTTGTTAAACCCTTACAAGATCTACGGTCTAATTACTTACTTTTATCTTAAGGTTTATATTTGTTGTGAATTTTTAAAAATAATTTAGTTATTTTCTAAAAAATTACATGATAAATACATATTATCCATTAATTTTCAAAAGAAATTTATGATTATCTAATCGATGCATAAAAAAATGATACATTGGTTCCCAATCCATAGATTTGACATTAAGAGACAAATAAATAAATAAAAACCACATTAGTGGTGGAGATTGATTGACAACGTCCACACCATATTATCTAAACATCGTTTTTCCTTAGTTTAGGAAACAAAATATGAAAAAAAATTAAAATAGGGTTTGCATCATAGTACTTAGAATTCTCTATCTTAAATAATAATTATAGTGATTTCATACATTTAGTTAATAAACCAATTTTGAGAAAAATTTATGATTTGATTTGTCACATATGTTCAATAGAAACAAGTCCAGAGACTAGTTCAATAGAATCAAGTCCATAGACAAGTTTTTTTTAATGTTGATCTCATTTATATATTGAAATTATATTTTAATTTTTTAGTATATTTTGAGAATTATATTGTGATTTTAGAATTATTCTAAAAAATTTAGTATATTTTGAGAGTTATACTGTGATTTTTTTTCAATATATTTTAAGAATTATACAATAACTTTGAGAATTATACTCAAAATTTTAAGTATACTGTATATAATTATAACAACTCGAGCTCCTTTATCTGACGTCGTTCTGCTGTGATCAAATATCATCTGTCATTTTTTATTGCTCCATTATAAAATGAACTTCTGCAAGAAAATAGAAAAAAGAAACTGAGGTTCTGATTTACATTCTCTTCACATTTTTGTAAACATTTTTATTACTTTCTTCTCCACCTTAAGCTTTGGACTGACAATTGCACGATTTATAAGGCTTGCTATTTTGGAGTAATTCTTTGGGGTTTGTTATTTTGATTGAATTAATCTAATTCTTTTGTATTTTAGGTATTGTGGCGGCTATATTAATTACTGAAGAATATTTTAGGTCGGCTTGGTCTTGAGCTGTTCTTTTCTTCTTCTAATGAATTATTAGAATTTTAAGCCTTAATTGTATTAACATGATTATGTGATGTGATCGTATTTCTACATATCTACATCCCTTTTATGTGGTCAAATCGTTCAATTTTGTGTCCGATGAGGTTGGTATTTTATTATATTTTATGTGTATGACCTCAACGGGGGAATGCTAATAAAGTATGTTTAAAAGTGGAATTTCTAAGATTATTGTACTTGAAACCTTCATTAATGTTTTGTAGGTTATGAGGTAGAAGGAGCTTAATGAATGAGATGCGATCTTCAACAAACTTTTAGAGGACATCTCAAGATTTCCAGGAAGTGCTGGGTCACACAAATTGGAGTATGTTTGGGCCTTTAAATGTTGGCCCGAAGTTACGTCTAAAGTCCTATTAGAAGCAGGATGCATGTCTGCGGATCTGACCTTTAGAAGGCCATAAATTGAACGTCTGATGTCCAAATCGAGTGATTCAAAAACTCATAATTATCTACACATCCGGAGCTACATCTTTTGTGAAGAGTTCTATTCTAGAATATGCTTCGTGTAGTCCAGAATTCAATTGAAAGATCGGGGATAAATATTTGTTTCCTAAACAGTTAAGGAAACTGAGTGATTCTAGGATTCTAAGATAGGGGATTCTTAGGAAACATAAAAGGCACGAATTTGAGGAAAAAAAGAGAGTAACATAATGAGAGGGAGGATTGAGAGGAGAGCCGCCAACCTAGTTTCATGCTTCCAAGAGATTCAGTCAGTGTTCTTTGATGTGTTGTATCTCTTTCTAAATTAGTTGATTATTTGTTCGTAGTTATGAACTAATTTCAATCGCTAAGGTTGTGATGTAGCCTAGTTTGGATTAATTAAATTTAATGTTTTTAACAAATCATTGACTTTTACTTATCGTTATGTGTTCATGATTGCGCTTAATGTTTTTGAATACTTGGCATGTGTTTGAATGATTTAACTATCCATGTTTGACTGAAAAGAAGAACTTGGGGTTGATCGAGTCATGAATATCATAAATTGAATGAATGTTGGATATGAATTCCATGATTTATGTAATGTTTGCTAATTTTTCACTTAAATCAACGTGTTTATGATTTTCTAAACCAGTGCTTGTGAAAGATGGTTGTTAATTGAAGATTAGGTCATTAGATTTTTTGGAATACGTGGCATGCTTTTGCAAGTACGAGGGCTATTTTGGCCTGAAAGAAATTACAAGGGCTTAATGGTACGAAAGTGAAAGCGGAGGGGTCATTTTGAATGTTAGCCCTAAAAAAAATATAATTACATTACCCACATTTGTTAATTAGACGGATTTGAGTGTTAGATTATATTTGGAGTTGAAATTGCATTAAGTCCCTTGGTGTTGCATCTAGTTGGAAAGAGGCTCCCTCTAGAAGATGTTTACTGCTGAATGGTCATTCCTGGTATTAATTAGGTATGAAAACCGCACCGACCTACCTTCACAATATATCAAAACCGACTCTTGGGTAAGTCCACCACCAGTTTCTCTTCCCGTGTGTGTATTACCGACGCCAAGGAGCAATTGAGCAGGTTGAGCTCTGGGTCGGATTGCTGCATCTCTCTAGATCCATCTCTGTAACTCTTTCTCAGGTTCTTTTCCTCTTTAACTCGGATTCGCTCCAATTTGTGATTGATTTTTTCGTCTATGATATATGTAAGAAGGATTCCGATGGCCAAATGTTGGGGTTGTTGATTATGGTGGATTAATGGTGGTAAAATTGGTGATTTGTGGCCGAAAATGGGGATCGTTTATGCATTATTCTCTTCTTTTGTATTAAACTGTGGGAATTGGAAGAGGACACCATAAGAATTGTATTGATGGGTGAAGAGGAGCGAAGAGAGAGGATTGCAATACAAAGAGATGATCGGTATATGGTGGCTTGTTGGAATTGACTTGATCGTGTTGCCTGTAGAAGCAAAATATGAGTCGAGTGACAAAGGGTGCAATCAGAGTTTTAAATTGTACTTCTGTAATTTTAATTTAAGATGATTCAAAAATTAATAAACACATTATTGTTAATTGCGTTTTTCAAAAAACAAACAACTTTTTTGTACAAATATTATAATTTAGTTGTTTTTTGTTATAAATTTTTTTTTGAGATATAATTTTCTTGAATAGTTGATTTTCTTCCGAACAAACCGAGCCGTACCAGTTTTTTTTCTTCTTCCTCCTTGCATATTAGACTTTTTAGTTTCGAGAGCGGTTTTGGATATTTTTCAGCCCCTTCAAACGTTAATCATGCTCTCTAAAAGCCGCTACTTCGGAGCCCTAAAAAGCTTCAATCTTTTCCTTTCGCTCCAAACCCAGAAATCTCCATACGAATACACCCAAGAGCAGGGTTATGTGGATGTGTAAATAGACCCATACTGTGACTCCATTGAGCATATATACAGGTCTGTAGAGCTCAAGCCCATAATTTCTTTGAAGAATTGCATTGCCCAAAACACGAGTGGCTGCATCCCCATCTCTGCAGTGTTTTAAAGGGGCTTATCAAGGTTGCTAAATTTTTGAGGCAATACCCAGCAATCTTTGAGGAATTTACTGGCCCAATTAGTCAATTACAATTTGCCTTGGTTTAGACTAACCCCTGAAGCTGCTGAGATTGATAGAGAAGGGAGAAGGGTGTATGAGGATTGCAGGGGGAGTCGATGGATAACTTGTTCTTTTTTTTTTAAGCCATACACATGTAGTTGCTGTAATATTAATAGCCTGCCCATATAGATGTTCCAAATCGATTATTGAAATTGCAGTTTTGTACCAAGAAACAGTAATGAAAAATCAAAAACTACCCGAGCTACTAATTTGGAAAAAAACCTTTAGGTTATTGACCTATAATGTTTGAATTTCTAATGGCCAAAATACAAATTAGGCAATTTTTTGCTCACCAAATTTTTTTGTGTCACACCAGCATATTCCATATACTTAGAGATCATTTAAATACTTAACTCGATAAATAAATATACAAAAACATAATCATTATGCATGCATCCATATTAGACAACTAGCAAAAAACTTATACAAATAGTGTGAATACATAATTCGAAACAAGGCCCAATCCAACTTCATATGGTCCACAAGTCCTCCAAACATGTTCTTAAACTTGCTCATCTGTACCAGAAAAATAATTAAATCATCAAATCTTAAATTCACATATTTATAATAAAACTCGGTAAGAAAGTGGTTTTCGAGGTCATAAAGTAGGTATTTATGCATTAAAACCAGAACGATATATATAGCCACTATTATATTCTAGTTAAGTTCTAACATAACAATAATACCTGCATTTTGGAATGTACGTTTGGTACATCTATATCCATATATACAACTTTGAAGAAGTTTATTCTTGATCACACGAAGCTTAGCTACAACATCGCTGATGTTAATCCTATCTCCTAGGAATTCTGCAGAACAAGCAACTCCAACTCCAATTATTGAGATTAAGCATTCTTCATGAATTTTGTAACTGGCCGTCATGCTTCTCCGATGATTATTATTGTCTGCACTTGTGTCCCCGTCTACGATTTCTGGAAGAAGTATCGGATCTACAATCTCAACCACTCGCTGAAGCAAACAAGATTTAGCAAGGTTATGAAGGTTCAAACCATCTATGAACATGTCATCTGTCGGCCTCTTCCCAGTGAACATCTCCAACAAAAGGATTCCATAGCTATAGACATCACCATTTGTTGATACCTCACTTCCCATGCCATATTCTGAATTTAACACATCATATATATATATATGTCAAAAGTTTTAACAAAGTTTCTGTTATGCAAGGAAGACAAGGAAGATTTTAATACCTGGAGGAGCGTAGCCAACAGATCCTCTTATGCCAGCAGAGCTTGTTTGACTAGTAGACAAGTTATTGTCGGCTTCCTGAAGAAACTTTGATAACCCAAAATCACCGACATGCCCAATCATTTCATTGTCCAAAAGAACATTGCTTGGCTTGAGGTCACAGTGAACTATCCCAATTTGACAATGATGATGGAGATATTCCAATGCACAAGCGACATCAATGGCGATATTTAGCCGCTGGAGAAAATTTAATTTCCTTGGAGACTCATCAGTTCCAAGTATTGGATGTAGCCACTCCTCTAGGCTCCCATTAACCATGAACTTGTAAACAAGAGCCTTGAAATCATTACCCTGAGAATCAACTCCTGAACATGCAGTGAGTACTTTGACAAGATTTCGATGTCTGATACTCCTCAGTGCCTCACACTCAGCTACGAAACTCTTGGAAGCTCCACGTCGGAGAAGGTTAAGCACCTTGACAGCAATGATTTGTCTGTCTTGATAAAAAATTCCTTTATAAACTGAGCCAAAACTACCCACACCAATCTGATTGGCTGAGGAGAATCCATCAGTAGCTTTTAGAAGATCTCCATATGACACTTTCATAAATTGATTCTCTGAGGAGTTTGAAGGGGTCATTTTTCTTTTCTTTCTTAACCAGAAAAAATAGAAAACGGACAGAGCAATAGTTACTCCCAAAATGGCAGAAACAACACATATTACTATCTTCAAGTTGCGGGTCAAGGTCCTGCTTTTGTGCTCTTTGAAATTGCATCTAGGTAGTTGTAATTCAGGCACACCCCCACAGAGTTTACTATTGTTCATGACTAAAACTGCACTTACATTCTTCAAGGAACCTTCTATGGGCACCGCACCCTCAAAATCATTGAAAGATAGATTTAAATATAGCAATTTAAAGCCAGCAAGGAATTTCGGAATTTCGCCTGACAAATTGTTGCGAGAAAGATCCAAATTTTGAATTCCATTCAAGGAACTTAATGATGTAGGGATGGACCCTTCAAAGAAGTTACCATGCATGTATAAACTCTCCAATGAACCGCAGTTGCTAAGACTTCTGGGAATTTTGCCAGATAACTTGTTGTGTGCAACGGCCAATAAACCTAAATTTTTTAGCTTTCCAACTTCAGTGGGAAGAGAACCAATCAACTGGTTCTCAGTTAAATATAAAGCGATCGATAATGACGAGACACTGAAAAGTTCAGGAGGAATGGTACCGCTAAAATTGTTTTGAGAAAGAACCAATTCTCGCAAATTTTTGCATTTTGCTAAGCTTGGAGGCATCCTGCCCTGCAGATTGTTTCTATCCAGTCGAAGGCTGCTTAAGTTTGTCAAATTTCCCAAAGAAGACGGAATTTTCCCTGAGATTCTATTTCCAAACAAATGCAAGACCACAAGCTTTTGAAGCTTTCCAATATCAAAAGGAATGTTACCTGAGATATGATTTTGCCAAGCCTCCAATCTCTCCAAGTTGATTAGATTCCCTATCCCAGCTGGGATGTTTCCAAATATTTCGTTGTTATCTATGGTCATGTAATAGATGTCTGTTGAGTAATTGGCAATAGAGTCGGGCAATTCTCCTCCGAGATTGTTATCGTTTATAGACAACACCTTCAATTTGGTAGCATTCGTCAAAGAGGTTACGAAGCTTAAGTCATTGGTTCCCCCACTTCCAAGATGGTTGGAGGTAATGCTTAAATGCGTAAGCTTGTGCAGCTTTTCCATTAAGGGTACACTTCCGGTAAATTTGTTTGTTTGGATCTGAAATACTACTAGATTCGAGGCATTTGATATTGAAAGAGGAATAGATCCTGAAAATTGATTAGAATTAATAGAAAACCATTGAAGATTTGGGAGTGTGATGGCTAAGTTTGAGGGAAGAGTCCCGTGAAGTTGGTTGTTTCCCACGTCGAAAGTTGTGATAGAAGAGAGATTGAAGATTGAGTAAGGAATGTTACCAGACAATCTATTTATACCTAGATTTAAAGATGTAAGACTCTTCAATTTGCCTAAAGCATCAGGAATAGACCCTTCTAAATAATTCAGAGGAGCAAAGAGTACCTGAAGGCTGATAAGTTCCCAAGAGAAGAAGGTATAGTTCCTACCAGATTATTGCTGGTTATATAAAGAACTTTGAGTTTCAATAAGAAACCAAGCTCCACAGGTATTGTCCCTACCAGCTTGTTGAAACCAAATCTAATACTAAAAAGGTTAGAGCAAGCAGATATGTTGGTAGGAATTCTTCCACCGAGTGAATTATTGTGAAGTTCCAAAAATTGTAATCTTCGCAACCTGCCAATCTCAGGAGGGATTTCAAGGCTAAAACTATTGTTAAAGAGATACAGTTCCTTTAGGAAGCTGAAGTTTCCAATGTATGGTGATATGGAACCCACGAGTTCTTTGGAAGGCAGAGCTAACATCACGACCCTCTGGTGCCGGCGACTACATCCAACCCCTTGCCATTGACAGAAATGTGTAGTCATGTTCCATGAGTTCAAAACTCCCAGAGGGTCATCAGTTATTTTGGCCTTAAATTGAAGCAGAGCTAGTTGGTCTGTCTCATTCCCTCCAAGGCCATGGAT
The DNA here is from genome assembly GCA_963580455.1 of Euonymus europaeus. Lineage (NCBI taxonomy): Eukaryota > Viridiplantae > Streptophyta > Magnoliopsida > Celastrales > Celastraceae > Euonymus > Euonymus europaeus. The sequence goes on along the minus strand of OY756970.1, from coordinate 19,005,989 downwards.
AGGCAAGATAAAGCAAGAGAGAGGAATAAAGAGAATACAGATTAAGGAATATGACCAGAATTGCATCATTGAGTAGAAAAATGCTCACTCACCAAAAGTGAAGAATAAAGGATTGGAAAAGAGACTTGATTGGGTTGGCTTTAGTTAGAAAAAGAAGGATGAGGAAGTGCAACACAGACGACACAGATTGATATAAAGCCTAAAGAGAATGTAGAAGCTTTTTTTCTTTTTTTTTTATAAAAGATGACAACACTTCTGAAATTTTATTAAAACCCTCCCTTATGACGGAGGAGTATTGATGTTATAGAGGACGGACAAGTAAACAATTGCAGAAATTAAAAACAGAAAAAAAAAACCCAAATACAAAGACAAGGCTGAAAAGGACAACAAGATCCAGGCATAGAAACAACAACCAAAGCAAAAAAAACAAGAAGACCCAGCCACAGAAAAACAACCAAATCAGACCAGACAAAGCAAAGAAGGACCAAGACCAAGATAACTGCAAAACAAAAACAAAAGCATCGTAGAATGAAGATACATTTAGAAATCTGAATCACTACAACCTCTTCAGCTGAATTTAAAGGAGTTGGCATCTACTGTTTAACATAATTCAAAAGTTGTGTCTTGTGTGACCTCTTACTATATAGAAGAGTCGGCCCAGGAGGAATTGAAAGCATATAAAATTTCCAGACACTTTCTATAAACTATCACAACAATAAATAGAAAGCAAAACCAGCATGGATTCTTGGCGCAGCACAAAACAATCAAGGAAATACAAATCTTGGAATCCATCAAGAAAAGAGATAACAAACCAAATGTTTTCTTCAATAAAGTAAAAAAAACTCACTCCTTCAAAACAATAGTCGTCAACTTAAAATACTGAAACAAAACCTAATTAAAAAATAGCGAAGAGACCATTAAGGACAACTAATAAAACGAAATCAACTTAAAATAAAATAATCATCTTAACAACCAGAGTTATGACTATTTCTTCGCTGCAGGCCTTCTAAGCTTCCTCGTCTCAAATTCTTCATCCTTGCTATTAAATTTTTCTTCACACTCAAACGCCATATGTCAATTCAACTCTAATGTGGGTCTGAGCCAATTAGTCAGTCAATTGGCATTTATCAAATGATATCAATAACTCGACTGGGACAAGCAAAAACAAGACAGAATACAAGAAACAAAAAATACCACTCCTTGAGGATTATAGGCCTAAAAAGATCGATGGCATATTGGGGTTCAGGTTTTTCTAATAAAAAAATTCACCTTATTAGTAATTAGGATAGAACGTGACAGTAAATAAATATAAATGAGTCAAGCATGAAGTTAGGTCAAAGACGAAACTGTTTGTTGGGTTCTTTCAACCGGAATGGCTGTGGTCTTTGCCGGAAGCCTAATCAGGTCTTTATCTCTCTCGGTTACGATTGAGGAGGGAAAGCCAGAGGTTAGGTCAAAGCACACTGCTTGTTTGGAAAAAAATATGGATGTATTTTTATTCGAGTAACAAGTCCAACGAAATATTTTTCATCCAAACAAAAATCAAAAATAAACACGAAAAGGAAATAAAAAGTTTCTGATTTTATATATATATATATTCAATGATCAAAAATTTACAAATCTTTTTCACATTCAACTTGATGGATAGCTTTATTTCGTAAATTTGGTCTCTTTATTAAAGTGGAGGGATATTTTGTATACGTGATAAAAAGATAATCCTTGTTAGAGTAGGAGTTTGTTTGGAGACACTTAATGCTAATTTCGAGATGAAAATTAAGTTCAAGCCATGAGTTGAGTTTGGCTAGTATTGAACTCAATCTTGCAATCTGAACAAACTTGAGTTGAAGATCACTACATTTGGAATCCATCTATGTGGATGCCCTTTCGTCATTCAATATTATATTCTATGGTTTCAAGGATCATTTTGACTATATATCCTATTATTTGGTTGGGGTAATAGTTATACTCTATTTCAAAAAAAAAAAAAAAAACTTCTCTTATTGGTATTCTCTTGATTTCTATCATCAACTTTTGATTCTCGAACTGCCAATGATTGTTCACTGCAAGATTTATGGGGAAACATTTCAATACTCTGCTATCAATATGACGAATGAAGTGCCTACACTACGATTTTAATATTCAATAATAGACATATTGTCGTAAAATGCTCGAGGGTGTCACTTATACTACCATGATTACTAAATATGTTGCTTGAAGACTGAGATTGAAGGTTAACACTCCAACTGCAAAATGTTTTTCATTCCTAGATGAATTTAATTTTTTCGTGATATATTATCAATTAGAAAATCCTATATATTCCCTCTTTTTTTATTATAGAATTTAAAATAAAGACAAACTGTGTCATTGACGTCAAAACAATGAGTGATTCTCTATATTCTCTTCTAAAGTGATAGCTATCAAAGATGGAAACATCATAACTCCATATATTTTGAAAACTATGCATGAAGTTTCTATTTTCTTACCATTTTCCTTATGGACTCCTACTCTTTCCAAAACATGAATAATGCATTAAATTTTTAACTTGAATTATGCATGATTATTTGTGAGGGTGTTCAAAAGTATATTGGCAACTTGCAGGTTAGAGAATAAATTGTTAAGAAAGCTTTGAACTATCCTTTAATATTGGTTGTGTTTAAACAGAGAGCGGAACAACCCGTGGCTGAGCAAGGGTTGGGACGCTAGTAAATATACAAAAACATAATCATTATGCTATGCATCATCTTAGACAATTAACAAGAAACACATATAGATAGAGTCAATACAGAAATGGCCACAAGGCGCGATCCAACTTCATATGATCCACAAGTACTTCAAACACGTTCTTAAACTTGTTCATCTGTACCAAAAAAAATAATTAGATCATTAAAACCATAAGGATATATAATGTCCACACCATTCCTGCAACATTCTGATATAAAATAACAATAATACCTTCATATTGGAGTGTACGTTTAGTACGTCTGTATTCATATATACAACTTTCAAGAAGTTTTTTCTTGATCACACGAAGCTCAGATACGACATCGCTGATGTTCATCCTATCTCTTGGGAATTCTACAGAACAAGCGACTCCAACTCCAATTATTGAGATTAAACATTCTTCATGAATTTTGTAACTAGCCGCCATGCTTCTCTGATGATGATTATTGTATGCAGTTGTGTCCCCTTCTACTATTTCTGGAAGCAGCATCAAATCTGCAATCTCAACCACTCGTTGAGGTAAGCTAGATTTAGCAAGGCCATGAAGGTCCAAACCATCTTTGAACACATCATTTGTAGGCCTCTTCCCTGTGAATATCTCAAGCAAGAGGATTCCATAGCTATAGACATCACCATTTTTTGATACCTCACTTCCCATGCCATATTCTGTAGTTAACACATCATATAAATATAAAAAAAATCAACATAGTTTCTGTTATGCAAGGAAGACGAGCAAGATTTTAATACCTGGAGGAGCATAACCAACAGATCCTCTTATCCCAGCAGAGCTTGTTTGACTAGTAGACAAGTTATTGTTGGCTTCCTGAAGAAACTTGGATAACCCAAAATCACCAACGTGTCCAATCATTTCATTGTCCAAAAGAACATTGCTTGGCTTGAGGTCACAGTGAACTATCCCAATTTGGCAATGATGATGGAGATATTCCAATGCACAAGCGACATCAATGGCGATACTTAGCCTCTGCAGAAAATTTAATTTCCTTGGAGCCTCATCAGTTCCAAGTATTGGATGTATCCACTCCTCTAAGCTCCCATTAACCATGAACTCATAAACAAGAGCCTTGAAATCATTACCACCATAATCAACTCCTGAACATGCAGTGAGTACTTTGACAAGATTGCGATGTCTGATACTCCTCAGTGCCTCACACTCAGCTATGAAACTCTTGGAAGCTCCACGACGAAGAAGGTTAAATACCTTGACAGCAATGATCGGTCCATTCTGATCAAGAATTCCTTTATAAACTGAGCCAAAACTACCCACACCAATCAGATTGGCTGAGGAGAATCCATCAGTAGCTTTTAGAAGACTTCCATATGACACCTTCATAAGCGGATCCTCCGAGGAGTTTGAAGTGTTCAACTATCTTTTCTTTCTTAACCAGCAAAAATACAGAATGAACAGAGCAATAGTAACTCCCAAAATGGCAGAAACAATACATATTACTATCTTCAAGTTTTGGGTCAACGTCATGCTTTTGTGTTCTTTGAAATTGCATTTAGGTAGTTGTAATTCAGGCACACCACCACAGAGTCTACTGTTGTTCATAACAGAAGTTGCAGTCGCATTCTTGAAGGAACCTTCTATGGGTACCACACCCTCAAAATCATTGGAAGATAGATTTAAATATAGCAACTTAAAACCTGCAAGGAATTCAGGAATTTTGCCTGACAAATTGTTGCGAGAAAGATCCAAATATTGAATCCCTTTCAAGGAACTTAATGATGTAGGGATGGACCCTTCAAAGAAGTTGCCCTGCATGAATAATCTCTCCAATAAAATGCAGCCGCTAAGACTGCTGGAATTTTGCTAGATAGCTTGTTGTCTGACACATTCAATCCACCTAAATTTGCCAGCTTTCCAACTTCAGCGGGAAGAGGACCAATCAATTGGTTTTGAGATAAATCTAAACCAACCGATAATGAAGGAAGACTGAAAAGTTCCGGAGGAATGGTACTGCTAAAATTATTTTGAGAAAGAGCTAATTCTTGCAAATTTTTGCATTTTGCTAAGCTTGGAGGGATGCTGCCCTGCAGATTGTTTCTATCCAGTCTAAGGTTACTTACGTTCGTCAAATTTCCCAAAGAAGATGGAATTTTCCCTGAGATTTTGTTTCCATCCAAATACAAGACCACGAGCTTTTGAAGCTTTCCAATATCAAAAGGAATGGTACCTGAGAAATGGTTGTCCCAAGCCTCCAATCTCTCCAAGTTGATTAGATTACCTATCCCAGCTGGAATGTTTCCAAATATTGGATTGCTATTTAGGGTCATGTAAAAGATCTCAGTTGAGTAATTTCCAATAGACTCGGGCAATTCTCCTCCAAGATTGTTATCGCTTATAGCCAACAACTTCAATCTGGTAGCATTTGTCAAAGAGGATAGGAAGCTTAAGTCATTGGTTCCCCCACTTCCAAGATGGTTGGTGGCAATGCTTAAATACTTAAGCTTGTGCAGCTTTTCCATGGAGGGTACACTTCCAGTAAATTTGTTACTTGTGATCTGACATTGTACTAGATTTGAGGCATTTGATATTGAAAGTGGAACAGATCCTGAAAATTGATTAAATTGAATAGCAAAAACTTGAAGATTTGGAAGTGTGATGGCCAAGTTTGAGGGAAGAGTCCCATGATGTTGGTTATTTCCTACATCGAAAGTTGTGATAGAAGAGAGATTGAAGATTGATGAAGGAATGTTACCAGACAATCTATTTACATTAAGAGATAAAAATGTAAGACTCTTCAATTTGCCTAAAGCATCAGGCATGGACCCTTCTAAATAATTCGAAACAGCAGAGAATACCTGAAGATTTGTCAAGTTCCCAATAGAAGAGGGTATAGTTCCTATCAGAGCATTTCTGGCCATTGAAAGAATTTGGAGTTTTAACAACATACCAAGCTCCACAGGTATAGTTCCTACCAGCTGGTTGAAACTAACTTCAATACCAACAAGGTTAGAGCAAGCAGAAATGTTCGTAGGAATTCTTCCATCAAGTGAATTATTGTGAAGTCCCAAAAGTTGTAATCTTCGCAACCTGCCAATCTCTGGAGGGATTTCCAGGTGAAAACTATTATTAAAGAGCTGCAGTTCCCTTAGGAAGCTCAAGTTTCCAATGTATGGTGATATGGAACCCGCGAGTTTTTTGGAATGCAGAGCTAACATCACCACCCTCTGGCGCCGGCGACTACATCTAACTCCTTGCCATCTGCAGAAATGTGTAGTCCTATTCCATGAGTTCAAAATTCCCAGAGGGTCATCAGTTATTTTGGCCTTAAATTGAAGCAGAGCTTGGTGGTCTGTCTCATTCCCTCCAAGGCCATGGATAGGCAAGAGAAAGCAAGAGAGAAGAATAAAGAGAGTACAGATCAAGGAATATGACCAGAGTTGCCACATTGAGTAGAAAAATGCTCACTCACCAAAAGTGAAGAATGAAGAATTGGAGAAGCTTTCTAGTTGATCATCATTGGATATTTGATTGGCTTTAGGTGAAAAGAGAAGGATGGGGAAGAGGTAACACAGAGTTTGGATCGAAAAGTGTTCACGTGGCTGAAGGGATTATTTCGATACTTGGTATTTGATTTCAGCTCTCTCACTTTTATGCTCGTATTTTGGTTCGAATTTCTTTGATTCGTTTTCCACCAAAGGTGGCCATTGTTGGAAAATTTGGTCAAAAATGAAGTGAACTCAGATGAACTTCTCTTGGATTATTCTCTATTTTTTCCGCAATATTTGTTACATCAAATCGTGTCGGCATTTTTCAAAACAGTCACCATGGAAGAGTACACCCAGGAAGACTAAAAGCTTACACAATTTCCACACTACACTTTGTTCCTGGACTTGAAAGCTTATACAATTCCCACACTCTTTCTACGAAATATCACGACAAGAAATTAAAAAGTAAGACCCGCGTGGATTCTACTTTAATTTGGTTCTCATATTCAATACTACTCGTTTCTTATCAGTACATAGAACCCTTGAAAACATGCTAGTGGAATATAAAAAAAAAGTACTCATAAACCACTAGCCATTGCAGTGGAAGACTCGTAAGTCAATTTCTCAGTCTAGTCTTGTGGCATCTATGTATCTTTAGAAAGAGTAATCGAGTTGTTGAATTGGAGTATAGAACATAGATTAGCAACAGTAGCGAACGCACCACATGAATGGTAGAGAGAGAGGGATGACAAAAGATGGGAGATATTGATGACATTCCAGGCACTCATAGACCACGAGACAAAATAAAAGGACCTGTAATAATTTGAACTCATATGGACTAGATGTTTTCTATTCTGGCATTCATGATAGGCAGACGCGTTAATGATAACCCTTTCATTAATGGATTCGCAGCCAGGGTGGATCTAGAAAATAGTTTGAGGGTGGGCATTGTTAACGGGGTTCAGGCTGCTGCTTCTGATTTTTTTTTATGACGGTTTACTGATATGCCAACAAAATTTTGTCAAAAGGAATTCATCTATTAATATGAAAAATGAAGTCTTACAATCTGATTTTCAACTCCAAGAGATCAAGTCTCTAAGACTCCAACTATACATCCAAAAAAAAAAAAAGAGTTCTTACAATTATATCCGTCGAGTTTTCACCGAAAGTAGTTGTCAAAATCTAAATCAAACAAATAATTCACCTTTCACGGAAGTGTTTCGTGGAATCACAGTAGAGAGGGTGAGAGAGAGAAGCGATGTGAAGAGTTAGTGATGAGTATCCCACATCGCTAAAATAGGAGTACCCACCCTAGCTTATAAGTGCTAGCATTTCTCAACCTACCAGTCAAGGTTTTCATGGGCTATCATCCCATGGGCCTTGGTTACAGCCGGCCCGCAAGGGTGTCGATTGGGCTTTGATTGGCAAGGGGAGGGCATGTGGGTCTTTGGGCAGGTGTGGGTTCCCATTATTGGTGCTTTCATTGAGAGAGTCGCGCCTAAGGAGATGACTTCCGTCCGGGAGAGGGCTGCCGCCGTGGACGTCAGCCCTCCAAGGGAGGGGAGGATTGATGAGTATCCCACATCGCTACAATAGGAGTACCGACCCTAGCTTATAAGTGCTAGCCTTTCTCAACCTACCAGTCAAAGTTTTCATGAGCTATCATCCCATGGGCCGGTGTGGGTTCCCATTAGTTAGTTAGAGCTTATTTTTGGGTACAAGTAAGTTTATTTTGAATATTATTAGACTTATTTTGGATGTAAATGAACTTATTTTAGATTTTATGTATATTTAATAAATTTGAGAATGGGCTCTAGATAGGACTTGACATCGGGCCGGCCCCACCTGGGCACAAGTCCGAATATCCACTTCGGGTTTCTAACCATGCTTGTTGGAAAAATTTGGGCCGAAGAAGTTCGGGCCATCGAGCCTGGGTTGAATGAGTGAATTGTGTTGCGAGTGTTTGCCGTGTGCGTGTGCGTGTGTATTTCTTTGTGGTGTACTTAATTTTTAAAGATGATGATTAGCTCTTTTCATATATCCGCCTCAGTTTTGGGGGACAAAGGTGTGTTAAGTCTGGCTAGCCAGTAGCCAGTGGCTAACAACTTCATTATGGCCCAAATTATTTATATATTTACACATATATATATATTAATAATTTTGGTCGGGCCTCGGCCTCGGGCCAGCCCGATCTTGGTCCCAATAATCAGGCTTCGGGCCGAGCTCAACCCAAACAATTGAGCCCAAGGCAGCCCAAGGATTGGGTCGGGCTGCCCTAACTTGTAATTTCAAGCCTGAGTTTAAGTCGAGTTGGGCTAGACACACTGACCAAACGATGAAGCCTAGCTCTAGGCCTCATGTACATCCGCCCCTGTTCGCCACCATAAACTAAGTGCTTATGCCTTCGCCACTACAAGAAATCAGTGGATTTGCGACCCAGGTTCATTATTCAATTTATTTTCTTTGAGAGTTTTTGTTCCTGTGCTCTCTTCTATTTCTCTTAACCTCAATAAGCAATGAACACGATGAACTAATTTTCAATTTCAATTATCAATCGCGAGTAGCTAATTTTGCTCTTATCGAATCACAGTATCATTATTCCGAAGATTATATATCATGGGATTTCATATGAAGACTTCGTGGATTTCATACATATATTTTAACAACAGCAGTTTTTTCACTAAATCTTTATTGTCTTTCTCGGTCATGTACATGCATGTATTCTTATTTTCTTATTTGAAACTACAAGAAGAATGAAGCAACTCATAGGTGGTTGTCTGCCATTGAAGTGGGAACACATTGCAAAGGAGACCAGTCCTATTTAATTGTATTTGACATAGTGGGATTTGCAACAATTTTGTGGCTCGACTCTTGATTTGAGTTGTTGGGTGCTTTCTCGAATCGTCAATGTGTTATGTCGTTAGTAACAATTTAATATAATCTTATAACTGTACAAATAATATATAATTGACAAGTAAAAGTCGATCACACAAAGAGTGATACTAATAAATATACAACCTAACACTTGAATATAATTTACACATAATAGTAAAGGGGGGTTTAAATCTTATAACATAGAATAAAACAAACACATTAGTATTAAAAATAAGAATATTAAGTGAAGAGTTTCAATTTCTAAAAATCCTTGCTAGGACTCACTATCCACCACAAAACAATCAAACAATTTATAAGAAATGGTAGATTGAAATTTTCAACAAGTATATGATGACAACATTCACAACAAGGTCATGGTCAAACTCAAGTTGTATGATTCTCTCTTAGGTGCATGTACAGTGCATGGTGTTTACCTCAGTACGTGTATTCTTAATTGAAATCTAGCATGATGTTTGCATCAATTAACAATTAAAAACCCAATAGGAGTAAAGAGAATATGAATGTTACAAGAATCCTAATACATGGTGTTTGTACTTAGATATTCAAGAATTGATTTTTCATAATTCGTTTAACCAAATTATATGTTGCAAATAAGAACATATTCAACAGGGTAATTGATCTTGTTCTACAACAATTAACTCTAATAGATGTTTCAAAGTTAGCTAATCAAAGAAACAAAAATATTAGAATTCAAATAACATGGAAAAATCAAAATCATCATTCTTATAAGAAAATTTGCAATCCACACCACACAACTTATATAATTGAAATCATGTTTAGGGCTTCAAAGTTAAGCCCTAACTACAAAAGTTTAATTATACATAATCAAGCAAAATATAAAACATAAGAAATACAAGCTAAGGAATACAACCCTTTTTCTCCTTCTTTGTTCTTCCTCCAAAAGATTTCTTCTTCTTGCTTTGTTTCTTCAATTCTTCAAATCTTGGAATTTTGGAATCTTGAAATCTTGCAATCTTGCTATCCTCCATCATCAAAGACCTCATTTCCTTTTATAGACAAAATATTATGTAAATATCATGATATTTTAAATACAAAAATAATAAAATAAAAAATATCACACATATAAATATTATACAAATAAATATCACACATACAAATATCATGATATTTATTTAGGCAAATGATGGTGATGTCATGAATGACATATTTTTACTTATAGATAAGAATTTCACAATTGCTTAGGTTAAATGACAAGGAAGCAAAATTTCATTTAAAATAATAAAGTGATGCCCAAAATAATATTTGGAGTTTAATGCACAAATACATCACTTTAAACCTTAATCATTTATAAATGCCTATATGTAATCAATTTTAGAATGTATATTCTGGCACTTATCACAATGGAGCTGTAAAAGCTTCATTTATATTATGATATGTTGATTATATAAATAAATAAACTTGTTTGCATTCTTTATATTCGTGTTTTTAATTAAAAAGGTGAAAGAAATAAATATTCATCATACTTTTTATGGAATGATAATCAACAACACTCAAATGTTTTTCTTTTCAAAACAAAAAAAAATTAGGGGATTCACCAATAAGTCCTTTAATAAAAATATGTATTTCATTCACTACCTTCAATTTTTCAATATTCCATAATATTCTTTAAATAATTATGGACAAAACTACCCTTATTCCAAGAAGCACTTATATGGATGACATATGCTGACATCATCAGATTCTTGTTATTTTTTTTTCTTTTAAAAACTTTAAAACAGTTTTATCTCTTAAAATATAAGTCGGATTTTTAAAAAATATATATATTCATCATCAGCACGAAAAACTCTTTCCAATGATACCCATGATCGATACGTTTAAATGTTTATTTGTCAAATCCTCTGAATGAACTCAAAAGATTTCTTAAACTTATTTAGAATTCAGAGGATTTTTCAAAACTCACCAAAATCAATTAAATGAGTTTTTAAAATTAAGCAAAAAAATACATATGATTTCATAAAAATATATGGAAAAAAATATTAAATTTTTGAAAATCAAACAAAAAACAACCAAAAATTCAGAGGATTTGCACAAACTTGTCTCAAATTTAAAGGATTTCGCAAAATTTAACAAAATAGATCAGAATTTTCTTGAAATTAAGCAAAAAAGTTTAGAGGATTTCATAAAATGTATAATAAAAATTAGAAAAATTTTGGAAATCAAAGAAAAAAAATCCGAAACTCTAAATCTTAAACCCCAAAATACTAAATCCTAATATCTTAAATATCTAAATCATAAACTTTAAACACTAAACTATAATCTTCTAAACCCTAGACTCTTAAACTTTACACCTTATAATTAGAAATTCTCTGAATTTCCCAGAAATCCTCTGAATTTCCCAGAAATCCAATTGATTTTTCCACAAATAATCTGAATGTTAACAATTCGAATTTCCCAGAAATCCTCTGAATGTTAACAATTCTAGTTTTAATTTTGAACAAAAAATCTTATAAATAATTAAGAAGAATTTACAAAAATAAGAAGAAAATCATAAAATTTTACTAACTTATATTCGTAAACCATAAATCTTAAACCTTATGTCCTAAACCCCAAAATCCTAAATAATAAATTATAATCTCTTAAACAGAAAAACCTTATATCATAAACTCTAAACATTAATATCTTAATCCTCAAAACCCTAAACTTTATACCATATTACCAGAAATCCTCTAAATTTTTTATAAAACATTTAGAGGATTTATCAAAATCAAACAAAAAAAACCAAAAATGTAGATGATCGGAGGATTTCTCAAACTTGTCAAGAATTCAGAGGATTTTACAAAACTCACCAAAACAATTCTGAAGATTTTTTGGAATTATGCAAAAAAAATTCAGATGATTTCTTACCCAGAATTTAGAGGATTTTCGCAAGAGTCACCAAAACGGCTAGAAATTGTTATGGTATTTGGTTTTGTTTGAAATATGAATTGAGTTTTATTATGATACTATTCTCATAAGTTATGGACTTTGGTTGTTAGTTAACAATGTAATAAAATATTGACATTTATATTGAATAACGTTTTGTTAATGCACAAGTGTTCGATTGTTGATTTCAATAATATAGTGATTCACAGATTTTAATACATATATATAAGTTACTAAGTCAAGTAAATTTTGTACATGTGAGTGCACTTGATTTTTGAGAAAAAAAAATTGGTTGATCGACTCTTCAGTTTGATTCATCAAAAATGAAAATATTAGTTTATTTTTAAAAACATATAAATACAAAACATGATTTCATCCGACTTTCTAGAATTGTATTTATATTTATTTTATTATAATAATTATTTTCTAAATAAAGAGCAATCATATACTAATAAAAATAAAGATAGGTTTAAATGAGGGTAGGGTAAAATTGTCATTAAATAAAGTTCAAATTTAAAGTTGTCCTTATTGAGTTAAGGTTCAAATAATTGAGGATGTATTGGGTTACAAACTTTTCAAAAAGACTAAATGGAATATAAAGTTCATATAAAAGACTTATCACCAAATAATCCAAAAAATTATATGTTTGGATATTGTTCTTTTTTTAATAATTAAAAACGATTTTGAGTATAGTTTTCAAAAACAGCTTTTAAAATGAGTGAAGTGTTAAAAATTCATTTGGCTTATGTTATTTGTAAATTGTTTTCTAAATAAAAAATACAAAAGTTTAGACACAAAATAAGATTAGTTATATAATATAACAAGAAGAGTAATGAACAATGACGGAAAGTAAATCAAATAAATTTGGAGAGATAATGAAGAAGAGACAAGGGAGAGAAGAGTTGGAGAGATAAGAAATGAGAGAGAAGAGATCATAACAACTAATGAGAAAGGGAGGAAGAAGTAGAGTAAGAGGAAAAAAAATGAATTTCAATTTATTCACAAAAATGCCACCAATCCATTTTCAAAATTCTCCAAAATATGATTTAGTTGTTTTCGATTTTCTGTTTTCAAAAACACAATTCTGAAAAACTGTTTTCAAAAACTGTAACACCCAAATGAATTTTCATCCAGTTTTCTATTTTGAAAAACAAAAAACAGTTTTCTATGTTTTAAAAACATAGATATTTTTCCGTTTTTGTGAAATATCTTTGTTTCGTAATTTAGTTAGCTTGCTAAAGCGGAAGGATATGTTGTGTTTGTGAAAATGTCAATGCTTTATTGATGTATAAACTTTTATTTTGGACATATTGATTCACTTCTTTTTGCTGAGGACCTATTGATAAGTTCAAGGTCTGCGTTGAGTTTGTTTAATATTGAACTCAAGTCTGCAATCTTGACAAAATTTAGTTGAAGATCACTACATTTGGAAACAAATGGAGTCTTAAAATAATTTTCTTATATTATTTTCGAAACAACAATATGCATGGTCTCCATTATACATCTGCAACCATGGCTTTCTTGGCAAACACTTCTGATTTTCTTCCATATTCTATATATTTTTGTTACTATGTCGTAAAGATTGGCGGTAGCACTTTCGATCTCCTCCCCTTTATCGAAGCTTTTGTATCCGGAAAGCAGCCATTTCCAACGCTGAGGTCCTCAACAATACCATCTTGTGTCACTCTAACAGGGTAACTTACGAGGTGCACACCTTCCATGTCCACCAATAACTTACTACTGTATATTTCCCACATTTGTTCTCCTATGGAACGAATTCTTTCAACACATTCCAAACTCTCAGGCTCCTCGAATAATTGATCACCGCGTCCGGTGTGTTCATACCATAACGATAAACGGAATGCTCGGACATCGCTGGTGTTTAGCAAATTTGAACCATTTCTTGGCTGATAGCATCCTAATGCAATCTCAGTGTCTCGTTTCCCGTCCATGGATCGCTGGTTTATGTTCGCAGAACCGATCAGTATGTAAGCATCGTCCACTGAAAACCAATATAAGTTGTAACATTTAGTTTGTTCTACTGATTTTTTTTATTACTAAAACTTAAAACAATTATCAATTTTCTTACCTATCATGAGTTTGGAGTGGACATATACCATGAACCGCCTGTGCTTTTGGGAGTTCCAGTATTGTGATGAAGGGTGAGGAGAAACTGGAGGAACAAACTCTCCTTTGCTTTCTAATTCTCTGTTAGCAAGGCAAAAGAAGTTTAAGTAATCCCCCGGATGGCCCGGCTCTCCGCTTTCTTGTATCGCTTCTCCGATCAGTCTGTACATCATTGACATGGTTTCCCTTGTCCAATGCAATATATCCTGAACAGGTTCGCTCTCAGGTACTCCTTCAGGCCACATTGGTATTACAATATACACCGCGAATCTCTCCTTCGCTTTGATCTTATTGACTACCTTAAGTGCAATTTCTACTGGTATCAAATTCCTGCATCCAGAATTCCTGTCATTCTCCCACAAATGGCACCCTCCAATGAAGTATTGGTTCTCAATGTATATAAACTTCTCTGCTCGTCTTATCGCATCTACATATGCTTCGTGGATGCTCTGCTCTCCTCTTGTTAAGTTTCTAGCTAATTGGGCTGTGGAAACATGGTCTATCGATCGAAATACTTGAACTTTCCAGTTCCTTTCAGAGGAAGGATTTGAAGAAGGTTGGTGGACAAGATTTTGTATTGTGGTTGTGGGGACTAATAATAAAGAATCGCATTGCTTAGTCCACCTTTTCTCAAAATTGGTTAATACATCCCAGGCAGCCTCACCTGTGACACAAGTGTGGACATCATGCCATGCCACTCTTGGTCCTCCTCTGTGAAGTGTAGCTCCTGCAATATTTGTCTGATAGAAATCGTTCCAATGTAACTCTTTATTGAGTGTCTTGAACAAGGAATGTTCTTCTGTATCATAGCGACCATCGCAAAGATCCAACCCACCAACAAAACTCATAATTTCTCTCTCAGTAACCGAATCACGTGCTTGAGTATCAATGGTTATGGTCTTCTGATGATGGGCAAAGACTGTCGGGAACTTGCCATGTAATCTCGGGCACAATTTGCATATCACTTTGGTGTGTTTGAAGTAATCAAATGCATCTTCGTCGTGAGTTTGCATCACTCCTTTGTTCTTAATGATTGGCAGAGAAGTTTCATCATCCCAAATCATGAGTCTGACTGCCACACCTTCATCAGCTTTTCGCTTCAACAGTTCGCCAATCATTACTCCTACTGCATGTGGAATATCTGTTTCGGCATCGCGAACCTGTGGAACGAACATATCAGATACTATAAGCAGTAGTAGAGGCAAAAGAGAATAAATTTTAACTTTACCAACACTGTCCTTGGATTGATTGACCATCCTGCAATGTAGATCAAATGTTTTGCATTCTCAATTGCTTTGTACACATCCTCCCATAATTTCCTTGGAGGGCCAAAAATTGCAGAAGGGGGATGGAAGGAAGAGCGATGATGAGCGTCGTTATAAAGCACGACTTGGCAATTTGATCGTTGAGGGAACATAGCATTCCTTGAGCCCGGGAAATCACCATCGTAGTTGAGTATCTTTTGCCATGTTGGTTCTAGCTCTGCAGGTTTAAACCATAACATGAGCCTGAGCTTGATGTCTTGATTCGGCTTCCCATTTTCCATTATTAAAGGAAAGAATTCATTGAGCAAGCTTGCTTCCTTCAATATTCGTCGAGCCTCGATGTGGATTTTGCCCAAGACAGAGCATTTTGTTTTGAGTGTAATGGTGATGGAAGTATTTGAAGGATGTGCACATAGAATTTGGAAGGTTTGGTTCCAAACGCGATCGCGTTCATGACTTGTCTTTACTACCTTCTTATCGTCAATCTTAATGGTTACATAGGCAGGTTTTCCATCCGTAAATATACACTGAAACAAATAACTTGTAATTAGAATTAAATTTAATGTTAGAGTTTGTGCATTATATATATATATATATATATATATATATATATATATATATATGTGGGCAATTCTCCTATAAAGACCTAAAATAAGGTCCTAAAATAAGGACCTAAGCTTTTGGGTTCCAAAATTTTTTTAAAAAACTTGAAAAAATTATATTTATGTTTGATCGGTTATACGAATCTAATGATATATTTTTTGTTTCAAACAAAAATCAAATGCTACCCGAAAAGTTGATAAAATTTTTTGTGTTCTATATTTTTTGTTTATCCACTTTTCAAGTAGCATTTGATTTTTGTTTGAAACAAAAAATATATCATTAGATTCGTATAACCGATCAAACATAAATATAATTTTTTCAAGTTTTTTTAAAAAAATTTTGGAACCCAAAAGCTTAGGTCCTTATTTTAGGACCTTATTTTAGGTCCTTATAGGAGCATTACCCTATATATATATATATATATATAATCTCAAAGTGGTATACACTTACATTGAAGGGGAATGAAGGTGTGTAAGGTGTTGCATCAAAGATGGTGGCTTCAAGTGTTCCATGGAAATACTTCTGCTGTCCCTCCATCAATTCAAGACCCTTCACACAATGTTCCTCATACCTATTTGTGTGCGTGTGTGTGTGTATATACATATATAAATGTATAAAAATATATTGGTGGGTCAGTTGGAAAAACTTGTGAAATTAAATTTGTATTTCCTAGTCTTAGAGGAAACCTCCAAGCCCATCACAAAGTTTTCACTTCAAGTTTAGGTGTCTTGAACTCAAATCTTACTTTTCCTTTCTATAATATAGAATGCAATCAAACTCTCCCTCCAAGCATAGTCTACGTTTGAACCAATTTCAGCTCAAATAAGAAATAGACGACTTTTACATTTGTTTGTGCATTTTCTGACCAAGTCAAACACAGAAAACTACATCAAATAGAGTATAACTTGCACTCGTGTACAATGAGTTGAGACTCCCCCTTACCCTACTCCATAAATTTATTATAAAATAAAGTTACTAATATTAAAAGAATTACTACACACTTCAAAATTTTAGAAAAGAGGAAGTCGTGCGATAGAGGAGCAGATCCATGGGATATGACAGGAGGTTGCCAGGGGTAATGACGAGTGTTGGTTGGTGTTAACATGGGATGGGCGTAAAATTGTTTTTTTTTTTGGATGCCCAAGTAATTTATTTCCCAACCTTTTTTTAACTTGTAGCTTATTACTAACTTGGCATCACTACAATTTCAAACCAAAAAGAAAAATTTATTGTGAATCACTTGCTATAATAGTATACAAAGCAATCACTACTAACATAATATAGAAAGACGAGAGAAATAAAAGGGGTTGAGAGAATATTTTCCCATGACATGCCTCGTGAGGTAAGATAAAGATTTGTCTGTTTCCTTTTTTTTGAAAGAACCAGGGCACACCTGGGCAAACTCATTCATAGAATTTAGTAAGCTCAAAAGCTCACTCATGACAGATAGAAACCTGCCACAAAGCAACTAGTCCACAGGAAGAAGGCTCGCGCTGTACAGTGGACACCCCAAGATGGTCGGGAAGAAGAGACCAACAGAGACACAAGCACCAAATTCATGTGGCAATTTCAATCGTTTAACCATAACTATAATCAACAATGGTTTGGGACATTACTATTTCATATCATATTAAGAGAATTCTAGAACTTAACTACCCGCAATTCCCTGCTATTCTATACAGAAGCAAATCTATGCAGAAGAACATGTAAACAAAATACCATATATGCGGTAGACAGTGCGTTAGATCCTTAAAACTCGTTTTCACAAAATGGAGCCCCGGCTTTGGCCTTCTGCCTGTCCTGGCAAGCTGGATTTGGCGTCTCAACATAGTGCTTCCCACCAAAACCCTCACATACCTCGTCTGAGCATAGGCCACTGTGATGCTGCCGTTGTTGGTGCTGTTCTGCCCATATCCGTCCACTACGGCTTCCCACATCACAACCCGGTGTTGACATGTAACTTGCATCCATCCCCATATCACCTTCTAGTATGCGCAGAACCTTTGTGAGAAAAACATTAAATGAGTAAGAAATCAGTCTCGATTGAACAAGCCACAAATTAAAAACACTCCCAAAACCAAAGAAACTGTGCCAAGTTAAGGAAATTCTATTTACAGTAGGTGCTGCCCGTCATAAGATGTAAACCTTCAACAATGCCTATCATGACATATTTGATAAGATCAAATGTTTCACACTTTCACCTCATGAAGCGTTTCTAAATTATATAAGGATATACTACTAGCAGAATCGAAGTAAACTTTTATCTGCAACAGAAGAAAATGCATGCCATTGCCATGCATTTAAAGAACTAGAAAAAATAATTTGAGGACTTGGGAACACAGCGACGAAAATAATCTGAAAAGGCCATAATATTGGCATTGCAACTCTATCAAGCTGACCATCAGGCTACGGCCTACAAGGTTCTTAACAGTGTCCGTTTTCTAATATTATGAACACACTACCATATACAGGAAAATATTATGAACATACAGCCATATACAGGATGTCTTCCAAATTCAAGTTACAGCAAAAAAAAAATTCCTCACCTGGGACATGCGAGGCCTACAATGAGGATCCCTTCGTATGCATAGTGATGCTGCATGAAGCATGCAATAGGCCTCATGTTCAGAATAGCAATTTCCAAGACGTGGGTCTATCAGTTCATCTATTGCATATTCTTCCAAGAGAGGTCGTGCCTATCCCAGATCCAGAAAGAATAAACACAATAAATGAAGATAGTAGATACATACGCAATATATCAAGGACTTCACAGTGATAATTTTCCAAGGATATTGGACAACTGGAATAACTAGCTCCTCATTTTATATGGTATCAATGCATGTCTCATCAATGTCTTTATTTTTTGATAATGAAAGGCATATTTACTGCTAATAATGAACATTCAAAGTTCAAAATGGTTCAACAAGCATTCAAGTATAATTCTTAAAGCATACCCATTCAGTGAGACACTGCTGACCCTTTGGCCGATTAAGGTCCACTGCTTTTCGCCCCGTAACAAGCTCAACCAAAACCACCCCAAAGGAATAGACATCAGCTTTTTCTGTGATTTGACCACTCTGAGTGTATTCCGGAGCAAGATACCTACACAACATCAGATATCTCAATGTCTGGTTGGTTTTCATCATCAACTGCTTAACGTCACAGTCACACTCAAAAGCCAAATCATTATTTAGAAAGCAAAACCCTCTATTAAGAACTTACCCAAATGTTCCAATTACTCTCGTTTCCACACCGGTGTCGCCATCTGGTTGCCACCTTGCCAGGCCAAAATCCCCAACCTAGCAAAAGAAAATCTAAATCTAAACCTTGATACCATGATAACTGGAATACATATTCAAATCTTTTAAAGCACAACATTTAAAGCTAATTTCAATGTCACTTGAGACTAATAACTTTTTAAAAAAAAAACTAGAAGAGATCTCTGAAAATCTTGTTGTTTCAAGAAGAATGCAATTCCAACATTTTGACAAGATAAGTTTCAATTTCAAAAGAATATTAAGATATCCAAATTACCAGAGGCTCAAAATCATGGGTGATAAGGATGTTGTTAGGTCGCATGTCACGGTGAACAATGCAACCTACCCTGCATTCTTCGTGAAGATAACGCAAACCTCGAGCAGCTCCCACAGCAATCTTCTGGCGTGCTGACCATTCCAACGGTTCTTGATCAAATCCTGAAACATTACATGGTCCTTTGTAACTATTAAACCAACCATTTATTCAGAGTTATTTTAATGTACCGTTGTAAATTTTTCTTTTTTCAAAGAAAAAACTTAATAGGATAGAGTCTACTAAAACAACAGGGCTGCTGGTCATGTCCTGACAGACATCTTAATTTTATACACAAATAAGATCTTTCAAAGTTTTATTGTATTTTCTGGGGAGAGTACCAAAAGCAATGCAAGAAACAGTTTTGAATCACCATTGTCAATCTCTGCTTGGGAAGCAAAAAACACTGTTGAAGATAACAATTATAGAACTCAAAAGAGCTATAGGACTAAACGCACACGAAATAACAGCCAATTAGACAATGCATCCCACCTACAGGAAAAACATTTGAAACTACAATGACGACAATGGGCAGGTCATTGCAACTACATTTTAGGTGCATCGGCATTAGAAAAGTGCGACCAACAAAGAGAAGGAAAAGTTACCATAAAGATGAGAGTCCAGTGATCCATTGCATATGTATTCATAGACCAGTAACCTTCTTTTGTCCTCAATACAATATCCAATTAGCATAACAACATTTCGATGCTGGGCACAACTCAGGACTTCCACTTCTGAGCAAAATTCAAGATCTCCCTGAGAACTAGCCAATTTATGCTGTTTGACAGCAATTGCCTGGCCATCAGGTAGAACCCCTCTGTAAACAGACCCAAAGCCACCTTCTGCCAAGAAATTAGCTTGAGAGAACCCACCAGTAGCAAGCTCCAACTCAGTATAGCTGAACCACCTTGGGGGCTTCTCAAAACTAGGTGCCTTATGCTGACATATTGAACATAATGGGGGTGGTCCAGAAGGCACATTGCTGCATAGAGAAATTGCCTCTCTGACATTTCCGCTGAAATCCAGGTCACTCCTGTACTTTGACATTCCTATTCCTGCTTCCCTATCAAGTTTCGAGAACTTCTCTAGCAAGTCTTTTGTTGTTGGTGCTTGAGCACTACCATTGCTTCTCTTTGAATGTCCTTCCATGAGTTGTGATGATTGAAGATGAGAACTGAGAATCCAGGGTTTGAACCTCATACTTGCAGATGATGTAGACAAACTTTCGATGTCGTCTAAACTAGAGTCATCAACCTCTTTAGTTTCCTTTGTCAGATATGTCTCCGCTTTCTTTAGATCACCATTCATTTCTGAGATGAAAAAGGGCGAAGTTCCAGGATCCGAGCTTGAAACTGACGAAGTTCCAGCTTCAGTAGCAGTAAATGGTGTCCCTAGTTCTGGACTGCTAGTCGGAGTCACTACAGGCCCTCGAATAGAATCTGAAGAATCACTTTTTTCTTGAGGATTCTTCTTATCAGAAGCTTCATCTGATTCAGATGGCAATGGACTGACAAGTTCAATTTCCTTCCTACATGATCCAACCAAATTTAAGCGGAGAACTTTTGGTTGGGTACGCTTCATAACCACTACATTGCATTGTAGCTCTTCCATGCAGTGTTTTTCCTCATGTTTGAGCTGCCTGCAGAGTAAGCAAGCAACTTTCTGTAATTTTAGAGTGCGACAATGATTTGCATATCAAGAGAGATCTTATACATATGAATTACAATAAGGGAGACAATTACTTGTCTAATACAACCCAACTAGCTTGAGCTTTCTTAGCTTCTGCAGCTACAGCCCCAGAAGGTGATCCAGAAACAATTTTGATTCTGACGTTTATCTGTGAAACACGAAAGATTAGCACACAACAATGCCTCCTGAAAAACAAGAAAGTGCAAAATGGACTGAACATGGATAAAAAATTAAAAATAAACAAATCAAGGCAAATACTTTGTTTGGATCGTAAACATCATGAAGCTGAAGGATCATCTGGGAGCAGGAGTCTGTAATATCACACTTCTGATCAGAAGTTGTTCCTGATAGAGTTTTTCGTTGACCACTGGCACAGTCCCCAGCAAATATTGGGAACCCCCATAACTTTCTACCTGCAGCATATGTAAATACCAATTATGAACAGCATCTTAATCACCAACAACACGATAATTCTTAAAGCTCAAGCACCCAAAATTGTTTGGACAACAAAATTTTCAAAACTTATGTATAAGTAGTTTCTTAAACTAATTACAATAAAGTATGTTTCCCAAAAATGACAATGAAGTAAAGAGATAAATTATAAGAAAGCCAGCGACATCCCAATTTAGAGAGTTGAGTCCAAACACCAAGAAAACATGATAAAAAAAACTCAACAAATAACGTCAAGAGGAATAAGAGAACAGCAACATATTGTAAGAAAAAAGTACATAACAGATTTGAAAAGGAACGATTCACCAACTACCAGTTCATCTATTGCATATTATTCCTGCAAAGTAGCATGAATGAACAAGCGGGAATTGCAAGGTTACCCGGATTATGAGAAGGGACAACGACAAGCAGCGTAATGCAGTCCCCAGGTTGCACAACATGAGTCAAAGCCCAAACCAAAGCAGTCTTAGGGATCTCTTTGGATGCCTTAACAGCAACAACAACCTTTTCAGCCCCATCCGATCCTCCTTTCTCTTGCTTCCCTCGCTTCTGGTCTCTACTCATTAGCGCTACGAAGTTGTATCAATCTGTTCCTTAAAAATTCAGCAGATCTGATCTCCAGCAACCATCAATACAATGTCATTGCAGAGACGCACAAAGAATTGTTTCTTGAGGACACAACCAAAAACACTTGCATTATTACTCTGCCCCAGTAAGTGTTGGATACAAAGGACATGTACCACAGACAACCAAACTATTCCAATTCAGTCATAGAATGGGAAACCAACAACATCAAAATGACAGGACCCTTTTCACCAATTTACATCAACTCCTCAAGAATCAATACCTAATAAATCTAGCAAGTGTAGAGACAAACAAGAGCAAACATCTGGGAGATCCAGATTGGCTCAGAAAGCAAGAAATTGATTCATCTCTACTCAACTGTGCTAAAAATCGACTTACTAAAAGACAGGATCAGTAGAAATTGAAAAAGACACGACCAAAATTAGATATCACCACTAGAATATCTATTATGTGTCATCCAATAGGACCAACAGTCCTTTTGGGCCTTCAAATCACAAAGTCAAAGCAGTGAAAGAAACAGCTTGAAACGGTGAAACTTGGGATCCAACTCACAACCCAGATGTGTTATTGCGTAACATTGATTCTGGTAGCTCTGCGTCCGGACAAAACCAATCAAATCATCCACATAGATAAGTGTACTACTGGATAGATTCCTTCATATTAACTTCAACACAGTACTTACGCACTTCTCTACTTCAATCGTCAGAGACCAAACCCTGTTCAAGGATTACCAAAATCAAGACAAAAATATAAAGAATCTCCACCGCATCCAAGTCTCCTAAACATTGAAACCGTGAAATCATCTAAGGATTTTCAGAGCGCCAATAAAACAAAGTAATATAAAAAATTAAATGAAAACATAGTAACATTCAAGCAAGGGATCTGGAGACATAGTTCACAAACCTTCCATATAGTGCCCGACTCTACTCTGCTTCAAGCAACACAAGAAACTCACAAGTTTGGAACTGCTTTCAAAACAACAATTTTTAAACAGTTTGGAAGTCCAAAATTGCGCTTCTGCCTCGCTTTCACATCAAAACAACCATACAACAGAGAGAGCGCGAAATGGGAAAACGATTTGCGATTACTTTGTCTCTGTGTGCTAAGGCTTTGTCCCTTCCTCCGTGTCTTTAAAAAAGGGTTAGCAGAGTGAAATTTCAAAAACCTAATGTATCAGCTTTGGTCTCAATACAGACAAAACTGATCTTTTATGTACCAGATTTACTCACTACGTCTTCGACACTGATTTGTGAATTACGATTGCTACTGTCCGGTTGTCGTTGCAGCATTGCCCCTCGATTCGAGTGATTTTAATAATGCCTCGATTGTTGCGGATATCTTCGTAATTGACACTGGGATTGGTATCCTTTATAACGGTGTCGTTTCCTGATTTTGAATACGTCTAGGCGCGATCAATTAAGATTTACTTTTTTGGACCTCTCTTGTTTGCAGGAGTAACAACAACAAAAAATGGGTTTCGGATTCGATAATACAGTGTAATATGCTTAGACCCCCCAAAAAATTATCGTCCTTTCTGCATATGTTCCCCTATATTAACAAAAATTACAAACACACCATTTCCAATTCAGTGTCAACTCTCCTAAACTTGTTTAACATTAGAGGGTCAATGCATTATATGAAAATTGTGAGGGATATTTGTACAAAATACAGACGTGTCCAATTATCATCCTCAAATCCTTCTCCCCTCTCGAATCCCTCTTCTTCCCCTTCCCTAAATCTCCTCCTCACTTGAACCCCAGTCGTCTCTCTTTATTTTCATGTTCAGCGGATCGAGTACAGTTTCTTATGGTGGGCTTACCGCTCTTCCTCTTATGCTCCAATATCATGCAGCTCTTCACTCCACCATCGCTGTCCATGCCTAAACCCCACCATTAGATCTTTGTGTAGAAATCGATAGTTGGAGGCATCGGTCTTGACAACACAGTCAAAATTAACTTTTGATTCTATATAATTTTTAATTAAACATATAATAATATCAATATTTATGTTAATCATATTATATGCGTTAATAGTACAATTAACGTTGCATTAACATGTGATTATGAATTAGGAGGGTTGACCGTTTTATTTAATGGCCAACTGAAAACTAGGGGTTTATTTGCCATTTTCGTCAGTATAGAGGGGGTATTTGCACAATGATAATAGTTTTGGGAGGTCTAAGCATATTACCACCCGATAATATAATTATTTATTTGGATTTGTATTGATTTGTATTTTCCAACGTATTTAATTGGTTATATTTGGATTAATCTAAAATTAAAATAAGTAATTCGGACAACAATTCCATTCGAATTAGGACCTCAACAATTAAATCGGATAAATTTTTTGTGTTTAAAACTAAATTAGAAATGTATAAATTATATTCAAACTTAATTGGAATCAAGTCGGACAAATCAGTGATTGAGATTCAACAGTGGTTTTGTCAAACTGCTACTTGTTTGGTTGCGATGAAAAGGATAGGCGGCGCACAATCACATGGTGTGGGTTTTGCTTTGATTGTTCGCTTTTAAGTGGTCATCCAATGAGTTTTGTGGTCCAGACATCTATCTCTGATTGTCATTTCTTTGGTCTGATCAGGAGGTGTGGAAACATCGATCACGGGAACTGAATCCAAAGAAATTAATTATATATTCGGAACCAATCAACTTTAATCTATTTTTCACGTTCAAATTTCAAATTATTTGTCTTTCATTGTGCCAAAAGACAAAAGTATCATCCCCATCTTTGATTAAAGGAAAAAAATATAGAGTTAATAAAAAAAAAGTGATTAAAAGTGAGTCTATGAGACCAAAAAAAATAAAATACAAGGCTTTAATTTAAGATGTAGAATAATCGCTTTAATTCAAATATAAAATGTCGTTGTGTAAATTTGGAAATTAAAAAACCGCTAAATAATACAGTGTTATTATTATATAAATTAAGTTTTATTTTAAGAAAAAATAAAACGAGCAATTATTAATAATCCAAAAATGTGCAATGTGAAAGTGAAATCACAAACCTTTTTCCTGCACCGCCACAGTGAACACGCACTGTAGAGGCTCAGCGAAATCATGTAGGTACGGTTGGCACGTGTAATAATAAATCTGCTACATTTAAGCCCACCTGAGAGTCTGAGACAGACACCGTAGCAATTAAATTAGCAAACACAGAAAGGGAAGCCCTAGAAATCTTGGTAAACGGGCAGGGCACGACCTTTTTTTGTACAAAACCCATTTACTGATCCATCACTTGTGCTAGCTAAACTCTGACACGTGAATTGAAGGGCCACCTCCAACAACCCGAACCAGCGGGCCCTAATGAAGTAAAGTAGGCCCATCTCTCTAACAAGCCCACCAAAGACCAAGCATCTCACACTCATCAATTTGTATGGGCTTGTTAGACATATGGGCCTGCTTTGCTTCATTGGACCTTGTTTTAGTTTTATTCAAATGTTTTTATTTTAAAATAATTTATTGTGGGATTTGATCGAATTTACGAATCAAACAACTTTTTTTCGTTGTCTTAAAAAAAAATTTCAAATTCAATATAAAAAGTTCGAGGTTTCACATTTTGACAAAATCAAATTGACGAGTCTCCTTCTTGATATGTTTCTATCTATGTAAGGAGGATTCACATTTTGGAGAAAGACTAAGCAAGCTATCCGAACCCAACAAGCATATTCCAAAGGATCAAAACTCAACTTTTGTCACAAAAGTTATATTCCTTTGTTGGGTTTATGTAAATCTCTTTAAAACCCTTTGTAGAACTTTATTTTTATAAGGAGAGGGGTGAGGTTCGAACTCAGGAATCGAGACATTATACGATCTAGCTCGCCAACTGATTGACATGAAATTCATCCCTTGTTCCATTGTAAACACTATTTTAGAAATTGAGAGTCTTACTAAGCAAACATTGAAATAGAAAACTGCTTGAAAGAACGTTAAGCTAGTAATTAAAGACTCAATTCTTGTGTGTGGTGCAATTTGGTTGTGAGTCATTTTTAATTCATAGAACTGAGTATTTTTGTTAATAATGACAAACAATAAGACAACAATATATGTATTTGCCTACTCAAATAATTTAGTTATATTTCTATAATCTATTTGATTTGATAATTAAAACACCTTAGGATATTTAATCATTTCCCACAGCACATACAATGATGCTTAGATCGATGCATATAATTCTAAACATAGCTAGCTAGATGACAAAAGTGTCGATCACACGATTCGTCTCCATACGTCTGGCACTTTATGAAACTTCAGTTTCATATATATATATTCCCACACTGCTAGTGGTTGGTCTCGTTGTTGATTTGAAATTAAGATTATGGTCTTTTTCCTTAATATTGTAAGGCAAAGTGAGAAATCATGGCGATGATGTCCTTGTAACCCAAATTGGCATCCTCCTCTTCATTCTCACTGTTGGAAAATTAACTATTTTATCTTCCTCGGCAACCCACCTGCACCAAATCCATCAAACCAAATTATGACTTTAACCCTTGTGCGTGCGTGCAGAGCATACGCATTTCATCAGGTTCGTCCAATCCCACCACCGAGGCCACCTCGTTGGGGATTATTTCAAAAGTTTCTTGCTAGTCAAAAGTAAATAATAAGAAACAATATACGCAAATTAAAGGTGGTGGAAGAATGCATAAGCAAGCAATAGCCAGAGAGGAAAGAACAGTTTTCCAAA
Source organism: Euonymus europaeus (assembly GCA_963580455.1). Taxonomy (NCBI): domain Eukaryota; kingdom Viridiplantae; phylum Streptophyta; class Magnoliopsida; order Celastrales; family Celastraceae; genus Euonymus; species Euonymus europaeus. The sequence goes on along the minus strand of OY756970.1, from coordinate 18,979,053 downwards.
AGCTGTGGACCATGAAATATGACATAAAAGCTTAATGCTTTTCATTTGTCTCCATTCATTATATAGTAACAAGCGATAAAATCAAGAAAAGAGAGCAGAAATATAATTATGTCACAAAGCATATACTAATATGTTACGAGCTCAGGAGGAACGGGACGTTTCGTTGTGAATCCAATGAGTGTGAATGTGAGGTAACATAAGGAGTGTGAATGTGAGTATTGTCATGATTAGTATAAAATTAAATGAAGAGTAGGTGGACATGAGGGTTAGAATTTAATTTAATTGTGATTTTTATTAGTAAGGGTGGAATAATCTTTTAAACATCAAAATTCATTCTTTCTTGTGAAGATAATTAGCTAGTTCTCATCTTTTTGGTAAGTTTGATTAATCTCCATGAGGAGCTCAGGAATGAGTTTGGGAATCTCCAAGTCAACCAAACAAAGGAATGAGTCATTTTCCCCCTCATATCGGCTCATTCTCCTTTCGAATGCCAACTAAATGCCCTGTAAATACCTAACTTGATCTTTACCTTAACCTCTAAATTTTACATATAATCTGTTTGACAAACAAAAAGGAAAGCTTAAAAAAAATTTAGAAGCTTACCTGAATTGGGTAACAAGATGGTGCAGAAATATAGATGCCTCCAGCCTGGCCAAGTCAAGACCAGGACAAAGTCTTTGTCCACCCCCAAACGGAGTGAAGTTACAATTGCTCATGTCTTTGTCCTGCCAGTATAAAATGAAATAATAATTAGGTTATAAAATGCAAAATAATGACCAAAAGTGATTGAATATATATAAGATTCTCACTTGCCACCTCCATGGATTGAACTCATAAGGCCAGTCGTAGTGAGTTTCATCAAGATGAACTGATCTAAAGTAAGCAAATGCGCACCATCCTTTTGGTATCAAATACCCCTTTATCTCCACATCTTGTATTGCCTTTCTCATCACCCCAGGTATAACATTTCCCAACCTCAATGTTTCTGTGATTACCTGCACTTCCAATTCATTTATAATTACATAAATTATTTGGAGCTTCATGCCAACATCAGTCGTGTAGTATATATATATATATATATATAGTGAGTGACATACTGTCTGTGTAAATGGTAACGATAAATAGTCAATCCAATACAATGTCTCTCCAACTTCATCTTTGTGCCTTTTTAGCTTCCTGTTTTCCTTCTGCAATTATCAAAAGAGAGTTACCGTGGAAAAGAGTATAATTTCTACAAATAAATGCAATTGGATGGACATAAAACATAGAACTTTATGTTAGAAAATTTTAGGGTTGAGAGTTTAGGTTACGTACCTGTAACTGTTGAAGTGCTGCAGGACAATCTGAAAGGAATTTAATTGCGAGTGTCATAATTAGCGGCACTGAATCCTCGCCCGGTATCATCATATCGATCATATTGTCTGCTATTAGATCATCTGTTAGTTGCTCACCAGCATCATTCAGTAATACATCGACCACATCCCTTGGAACCATGGGGATCCCGCCATCCCTTTTAGACTGAATAATTTTTTGGATCAACTTAACCATTTTCTTCTTGGCCTGTAAGAACCCAAAATTTTATCATTTTGTAAAGTAACGAAACATGAATTGAATTAATCTCGGTTAACTAACTCGCCCGTAACGATCGATGAAGTTGAGTTCCCGGTACATTTACAGGTAAAGACATGAGGCCAGAGATGAATTCTTGAAATTGTTTCTTTAGAAGCTTCATTTCTTCACCTGGATCCAAACTAATCAATGCCTTGACTAGTACTTGAAAAGCAATCTGGACACAATTGCGAATTAAAGTTAGCTTTCTAAAAAGGTCTCTAGAGGATTCCATGATTATGGTTCTGTATCTTCTTAGACATCATGATTCATGTAAGACTATTACCAACAACATAGTCATAGTGAAACGAAAGATGAAATATATATCTGACCAAAACATAAACTTTTAGGTCTGGACTAGTATATATGTTGAGTACTCTTGACTGTTTTGGTTAGATCTGGTGGCTTTCACTTTACTTTCTCAAACTAAGAGTTGAATGTGACGAAGCTAATGAGAGAGAGAGATCTAACATTCTTGGCTTCATCTTGTAAGTAAATGGGCTTGTCTTCTCTCCAATTCTGCATTGATTTTAGCACATATTGCTGCATTTCAGTGGTGATTTGAGCTTTTAGATGTGTAGACTTAAAGAAAGATCCTATGAGTCCATGCATTTTCCTTTGTAAGCTCCCATGGATCCTCAAAATGGAGGATTTTCCCATCAATTCAGTGAGCGATTGCGGATAAGACGGGATGAAAGCCTTTGCATCACTTTGTAGAATAAATTTATTCACTTCTGCATCTGTGGAAACAATCGTTGGAGTCCCAAATATATGTGACTTGAACACCTTCCCATACCTACAAAAAAGATACCGCAAACTAAAGATAGGTTCGGAAATCGGATAATCCTGTCCAAAATGTACAATAATATTATTGACATGAGTAGACTTGAAATTTGCAATATTATATCAAAACATATATATACAGACATACAGACATCCACATGTACTTACAGGCGGCCGCGTTTGTCGGTGAAGCTTTCAGGGCGGTCGGAGTAAGCACAAGAGACGAAGTCGATGGTCTCGCCAATAAAAGGCCATCCAAGAGAGCCTAAAGGGAGCTTGCTCGTGTTTGATGTTGATGATCGGATTCTGCTCTTATTGTTGTAGTTCTTGTACACAACAAATACGGTGATGCTGGGCAACAAAACTAGTACTGTTGATGTCACAATAATCCACATAATTTCCATTAATATGGGATTCTCTCTAACTTCACTTTGCTTTCCTCTTTTAAATAAGCTTAATTATCCGCACGCGTGCGCAAGAAAAGCTGAGAAAGAAAAAGGAGGAGGGGGGTGGGGGGGGGAGAGAGAGAGAGAGATATATATTATAGAATTTGGCTTTTTAGTGTTGATTGCTTACGTTTTTGTAGACTGTATTTAGCTGTCTTTCTTTATTGTTGGTAGGCAGACCCGACTCATAATTCATAAACTTATTATTAACTAGTGCTCCATATTTGTGGGCTCGTATCTAATTATAACATTCATTTTTAATAGAAAAAGAGATTAAGACATAAATTAAGAAGGGTTACATTTGGAGGGAAGAGAAACATTTCCATATGCAATGGTTATATATTGTTGTCCCAATACAGTCACATCAGCAAAAACACATATTCCAACAATATATGATGTCCCCATTAAACACACATCATTGCATGTGCTCTAAATACCGAAATTAATGCCCTCAGCCAACCAGAAAGGACAGAGCCGAAGCCCCCATGCACACTGATAATACTTTTTAATTATATATATATATATATTGAAAATGGAATTATGTTATTGATTTTTTTGAAAGGAAGAAGATTAATCAAACCTTCATTTCTAATTACGGATGATCAAAGTTTACCCTGTGACTTAGTCTACATAAATTGATTACAATTTAAATTAGTAGGATATTTAAAAGAAAGTAATTGGATTCTATAATGACAATTTAAAAAGATAAATAGAGAGAGAGAAGTCGATCCCACAAGTCCATGATTAATTGCAGTTGCAGCTGGTGGCATCGTGCGTTCATGTGAGAGTACTGAATAACTCCATCCGCCTCTCTCTCTCTATATATACACACACACACACACTCTTGGGTTAACCCGTTGCCTTTTGTTTTTGGCCACTGATCGGACTCCCCCTGCAGGTAAAAGGCAAACGTATATAGTTTTGTCTTAAAGAATTGGTTATAATCAGTCATAAGAGCGCACTGGTGACATATGGCCAAGGGTGCTAATTTTTTTATTATATTATATATATGAATGAATGGAATAATAAAATGAAAGCCCATGCATGCATCTCTCTTGTTTTTTAATTTTTTTAACCTAGCTTTTGGCTATCAAAATCTCAATCTTTGACTGTTTGCCAAATAATATTGATCATCGGCTTTCTTTAATTTAATTAATTAGTGGTTCATTTCTTGATTGCTTTCCCTTTCTGCTCTTTGTTCAACCGGCCAACTTTTTTATTATCTTATTAAATACTTTACTTGCTGTCATCATTGCACAAGATCAACGTTCAACAGCCTCCCCCTCTATCCATGTCTCTCTCAGATATCTTTAAGCATCTTGGAGGATACATTAGAAAAAAATTATATATTCCTTTAAAAGTACCTAATTTGAAGATATATAAGAACGGAATTAAGACCTTCGACAGTTGGACTGCGAGAAATTATTGCATGGTCCGGGTGCATATTTTATATGGTACATTCAATAATGTTATTGTTATCAACATGTGTTATCTCTCTCTTATACTTTTGATTGACAGCATTTTTATACGGATGACATTCGGACCTTTAGATGTATCATGTGAAAATATACTCGGGTCATATAATAATTGCTTGTTGTACTACAGCCCCTCACAAGTAATTTTTATTTTTAATTTTTAATCGGGTTATTGAGATTCGATACGAATAACTTGAAAATCATTAAAAAAACAAAAACACCAGGCCCGATCTGATAAAAAGAGTTTTGGGCTGGGTCTTCCCCTGACCGATCAAAATAGTTTCAGAGCAGTTCAATAAGCATTGGGTCGGTCTGGGTATCTCAACTCTATGTCCTCCTCCAAGGCCCAAGGGTACTTGGTCCAATAGACCTATCTTTGAGCTTCAAAAATGAAAGCCCATGAAACCATCTTTGTTAAAACGTCACTCATCACAACTGTTGACAAAATTCACAAAGTAGTCTATCCATGTTTTGTTCATCGCCATCGGTGAGAGTCTTCGCCTCATGGGACACACAACAGAGGCTCACCTACAACCCCAACGCTCCTCGGAACCCCAAGAAAAACCCTACCTCTGACATTAACCCTAAATCCTTCATTCCCCCGCCAACTCCCTCGGCAACGGTCACATTAACCGCTGGTACAAACCAGTCCCTCTTTGACCTCCTCAAGCTCCCCAGCCAAGGTAAAGTCATTTGGATGTTCGTTTTTAGTTAATTTTGTGCACAAGTTTAGTTGATGAGAGGAGTTATGGAATAAGGGACATTGGAAGGAATGGTGGAGAATGTTTTGAACTTGGGTGTTTCTGAAGTTTCTTTGGCTTGTATGTGATGTTAATTCATATTTGTAGCTGATTAGAGGTGTAAAATTCGACCATTCGATTTATTAAATTTTCGGCATGGTGGAACTGAATAAACTGGGAAATATGGTGTAGAAAAATACGAATACTCTCTCACGTTTCTGTTTTTACATGGTTCGTTCTTGTTGGATTTCATGTAGTTGTTGCAGTGAAATTAGAAGAAGATCAATCGTATTTGGGATATGAGAAATGGTTGCCAAGTTCCTCGAAAGTGGAGAAGCCTCAATCAGTCTATAATGCAACTTCACTAGCCTATATTGGTGATTGCATTTACGAGGTGTGTTCTTAATGTCCTCTAATAACCATAAACCAAAAGTACGAAAATAAATCAGTGTTCATGTGAGATTATGCTTTTTGGTATTTTCGTTCTTTAGAACCTATGAGAACAGTGTTTTCTTGAACCACATTAACTAAGTAGTAGCTCTAAGGTTAGTGAAAGTTAAGGGACCTGCAGTTAGGAAAAGGAAATCTTATATAAATAGTTAGAACGATGAAGTCCATGTTATGATGTTGTCATCTGCAAATATTGCTATTGAATAGTGATGACATAACTTCTCGGTAGAAATGGATGGTACTCTGTTTTAATCATTAGATGCAATAAGAAACAGTTACTACTGAACTGTTAGCATGCAGAATGGTAACCCAATGTATTTCTACGCAGTTTTTCTGCACATTATAGCAGCAAGGCATACTAATGTTTTTCTACGCAGTTTCGATGTCAAAAACATAGTGGTTTCTGGTTCAAAGAAGTGGATACATAATCCTTGTTTCACCTAATTAGTTGATATAACAACACAAGTTATGTATTAAGCCAGGAAGGGGATTGATTTTTTTCATTACAATCTTGCTTTTGTAAGGATTTTTCATAAATGCTGGAAACAGCTAATGCTTTACAAAGTGTTCACATGGGATGGTTTAACATGAAATTAGCTTCAAGGCAGCTTCACCTCTTTCTGGACACTGCTTACATTATTATTTGGCTTGATAAACTTATCCTGCACCATTCAGAAACTCTTGAATATGCATTTTTGTAAGCATAATGGGAATGTTTATATTATTTTTTTGAAAGGACCATATCATCAGAAGATATGATGTAACATTCTGGTCCATTTCTCATCTTTCCCGACTAAATTAACTACCTCTTTGTGAAATTTGATATGCCTGTCAGTCTTGCTGAAAATTTTCTTTTTATATGCAGCTATATGCTCGCAGACACTTCTTATTTCCGCCAATACATATCGAAGAGTACAATGAACGTGTGATGGCAGTAGTTCGTTGTGAGGCTCAGGTAAGATAGTTTGATGATTTTGTCATATATATTCTTTTTTCCAAATCTTGCATCTTGAGAGTATGTGGCTATGTTGTAATTGAGTTTGCTAATGACTCCTTTTTACTAGATTCTTAAGATCTTTGTCAATCCATTTTCCCTTTTCCCATTCTCTGCATCATACAAAAAGCTTCATCATAAAAAAAATTGAAGAAATTTTTTTGTCCCAATTTCAGTTGCCATCTTGGCCTATTGGCAGCCACTCCTTAGGATTTTGAACAGGTCGAAGGTTTAAATCAATCCTCCCTCGCATTAAAAACAACTGATAATTAAAACAAAATTATTTATGAAAAAAAATTGACTTGAGTACTGTCATTATCTGGTCCGTTTGTTCATGTAACTATCGAATACTCATGCAGGCAGTTAGTTTGAAAAGTTGACGTGCAGCCTAATAAAAACTCTTTGCAGTGAGATATATTTATAATAAGATTATTATTCATGCCTGAGAGGGTGCATTAGTTTTGGGTGCAAACTGGAGTTCTGCAGTAGCTTTAAGCCTTTAAGTGCATGGTTAAACCATAAGATTGGAAAAGGATACTAAATTGATGGATTCTTGATTCAATTGTCGTAGTACATGTCAAAATTTTGACTTTTCTGTGTTTTGTGACCAGGATGCTTTTCTCAAGAAACTTCTTGATGATGATTACTTGTCAAAAAAGGAAAGGTGAGAGTAAAATACCTTTATATTTTGTTTCTCATTAGGTCTATTCGAGCTTCATTTTGATTAGTTAAGAAATAAACTCTTTAAATTGTTTTGATTCCGGTGTGAAGGACTACAAAAGGAAGAAAAACATGAGCATTACATGTATTGTACTGTACCTATGTTAAGGGCAATCAGTACTTACAAATATCTCACTCACTTCAACTCATTTTTTAGAAGCACGGGGAACTTTCTATTGACTTTTTCTTTTTCCTTAAGATGCTGCTGCTACTTGGATTTCAATAAAGAGGTTAAGATTGAAATTCCTTATAAGGCAACGTTTGTTAGAGGCAAATGTTTGATTACGTTCTGAGATTTCTTTGGGTGCAGGACTATCTAGGAAAACGTAAAGAATTGGTTTAATGAATAATGATTGGGTCTATACATTCCCCCCTCAAGCCTCTCATCTTTTATCAAGATAATGTACTTGGGCTTTTTAAGGATATTGGTTAGCTTATTAGCAGTATTATGATTCTCTCTGTCCCAATGTGTATGGTGGGAAAAGGATATCTTCAACTAGATTAGAAAATCAAGTGGATGATTTTTAAATTGGCATGTGTGTTGCTCTACATATTGATCTTTATGCTGCTAGTGGATGCGATAATGAACTTAGTCAACAAGGCCGCATATTCTTTTGTTTTTTTTGGCCTTTTGGTTACAAAAGAAAACAGTTGATTGGTTTCTTTCTTGAAAAGTTAAAGTTCTCCCTTGATTTACATGGGAATAGTAATGTTAGTTTATTTAGTAAATAGACTGTCCTTATGGTACTATTAGCTAGTTTGCAAAACATTTCCCTGACAAGAATCAGAGCTAGACCTTTTGTAAAGCTCAGCAGAGCCGGACATCCACCATTTTACGTGGTTTGGCTTTATGCAAGGTTGAGGACTTACAGAATTGATGCTTAATAGTTCATAAAAAGGATCTCAAGATGTATAATAATTGTTTGATATTGGCGTCTAAGGAAGTTTTATATGGATAGTAAATTTCTTATTAATTAAATGATTTCACTTGAATCTTAATATGCAGGTAAAGGACATTTAATGATTTCTTGACACAATATATAGTTTTATGCTCGATTAAATTTGTCGTGGTTTGTATATTTTTTGAATCTATTAATTGATGCCCCTTGAACTTTATGTGACAGTCAAAAGTTTTTCCAGCTTACTAGAAACAATGCTCCATTATTTTTGTTCTCTAATAGTGTCTGAATGGTGGATACGTCCACGCATTTGTTCCTGAGTAAAGAGATTGTCAGAAAATATTCTGCCGTCTGAACATCTGTGAAAGTTCTGTTCTTTTGACATTAGCTTTTTTGAACTTGACAAACATCTGCTGAAAGAACTTGCTGAATCGCAATTGTTATCCATTTGTTGCAGTTGTTTTCTGTGTGGACTGATGGCATTTGACTATGTTATATACTGCAGGGATATTCTTCGATGGGGAAAGAATGTTATTTCATCTAAAACACGGACTAAAAGACGTGCTGGTGTTGCAGTTTATAAGAGAGCATCTTCATTGGAAACATTAGTCAGTGTCCTTGTGCTTTACCAAGATCACTTATTCTACATTTTAAAATGCAAATAAGCCGTTAGCCTTATAAATTATATAATAATCGGGAATGCTAATAGGAGAGCATTTTGTTAGCACAACTGTCTTTTTCAAAATATTTTTTGCATCCATACTTTTCTTGTATTTACTGATTGTCATCTGACACATGAAAGAAGCTCACACTCTCCTTTTTTAGTGTAATTGTGGCTATTAAAGCATAGTATAAGTTGTTTGTGTGACTAGCATAGTGGAAAAACTATTCTTGATGAAAGTTCGTAGCTGTTTGTTATTGAGAGACAACCCACTTTAATAAAATTTGTTTACTGCAAGATTAATTGATGCTGTAGTCAGTTAGCACAATCTTTTATGAATGCCAACTTACTCAACTGTTTTGTTTTCTGATTTCTTGTACCATCCCTAGAAGTCATGAGTAATAATGATTCAAAAACTTGCTTTGGTGTTTATTAATTAGCTTAATGCTATGTATTTTGTAGGTTGGTTATCTTTACCTGACAAATGCCAATCGACTGGAAGAAATCATGCTAAAATTGGGATTCGGCACTGATTCTTCTTCGCAGACGATTTTGGAGGAAGCAAATAGTAGGTCAACTGTGATTATATTTATTTTTGTTTACTGTGCTTTCTAATGATCAGATTTTCTCCATTCAAAAAAGAAAAGCGTAAAGCATGCATTGTTGTGATATCTTGTGGTAGGAATTTTAAGTTGTGCACTTTGGAACTAGAGAGAGTGATGAGCCAGCAGGCTAGTATTCCTGGTTAGGGTGTCTGACATGGTTGACCTAGCAACTTTCACTGGTACCAATGCAATTACACTAGTTAAGTAGGATAAAATTGCTGGACCAAGATGAGGTGATTAAGAGGGGGTATTAGGTCTGTGTTATATTAGCTGCTGGATGGACGTGTTGCGGATGTATTTGTGGCCTTGCATGTAAATATTCCTCAAACGAGATTAGGGAGCTTTGGCTCCTTGTAACCATCTGCAGATTCAAGCAAATAGCAATCTCCCCTTTCTCTCATTTTACTCATTTCCTCTCCTCGTAATTTCCTGTCAGTTGAAGTCGGGACCATCCCTTGCTTATTCCTTCATTGTTTATGTATAAATGTTTTGACTAGCTTTATTTTGAGGTCTTCTCACCCAATCTTTGTTATTTGCTGGCATGCTACATATGGCATTTTTTGAGGTCTAGTTCTTCCTAACTATGTTGGGTTATCTTGTAAATGTGTTTTGCATCATTCACTTGTTACAAATTTAGCCTGGAACTTTTTACCTTGTCTTCAGTAATGAACTGAATTTCCTTTTCTTAAAATTTTGATTTGCTTAAAATTTTCCATTTTCCTATTTGTTCATCTAGGTGAAAAATAAGAAAAGGGTGCCATGTTGCTAGAATTTTGAGTTATAATTGCAATCTTATAGTGTTTTTTTAGGTAGAAGTTGACCTTTGTACTGCACGGTGTTACCGCTTCATGGGAAGAATTAATTTTTTCCCAGTAGTTTAAGATTGAGGTGGTCCAAGCAGGCAGTGGTTAATCTTTATTATATGTCGTCCTTCCATTTATAAGCTTATTTCCTGTTTTTGTTTATTCCCTTATATCTATCTGCTCAGTGATTGCTTATTACATTTCCTTCTTTTAGGTGGGCAAACGACATAGTCATTGAAGACAAGATTTGAACCTGGGATCATATATGTTATCAACAGATCAGCTCGACGAGGCATTGACTGTTGAACACAGAAATACCATTGAGAAGATATTTGAGACCCATAAGTACAAACATGTTGCTCTTTTCTCATCAATTTTCTTCAACTTTGAGACCCACACGTACACACATCTTCCTCTTTTCCTTGTCTGTTTACTGTTATCCATTGCGAGCATTTTCTACCAATACACTTGATAATACAAAATATACACTACAATCAAGACAAATGTATTTTCTCCCATTGCTACTCGAGATGCCTCAACACAAGTTTGCATGGCAATGATTAACTACGTACATACTTCAATTATTTGAGCTCAGATGCTTTAGCTGTCAAAGCTTTACTTTTTCTTTAATAAAGTAAAGTTTTTTTCTTTAATAAAGTAAAGTTTCCACCGAGAGCAGTAAAAAGATAATTGACGATGGGATCCAAAGATTCTTTTCTATGCTTTTGTGTGTATAAAAGGGCAGCTTAATGAAGCTTACACTCAGGCTAAGACGTACATCCCCTCGAACACCCTTACATCGATCTTAGAATTCTGTCTTAAGCATTGTATCGAGCTACCGATCATCTCCACCTTCATCCATCTCGCAGCTAGATAATGGAAGATCTGGTCAAAGCCATCAGAATGAGCCTAAACAGACTTAAGGGTATTTTCTCCTCAAGGGAGGCAAATAAGCCTAAGTATCAGGTATCTGATCGTATAATTTTTGAAGAAGTAGATGATGTAAGCAATTTCAGTTTACCTAAACTTTCTGAAAAAAAATTATACGATACAACTAAGTTAAGAAGGCCACGATATGAAAGAATGTTCAAAGCTATAACCCGAGACTATAGTTCTGATACATCTCTTTCTATCCCAGTTTGGACGGAAAATGATCTGATAGAGAAAACTGGTTATTTTCATTTGGCAGCAGTCCAAATCTTGATAAGGTGGTCGGGAAATGCAGGATTAGACATTCCTTTAACCGTTTTAGCCAGAGACTTAAGGTTTTTAGACTTTGAACATTCTGTCATAGGTATATGGAGTACAAATCTATATACAGGAGCAGCCTACACTGTCATATATCCCGACTTTCTTATTAGCGCCGCTAATATACGTACACATGAAGCTTTTCATCTGGACATCAAAGCCAAAATTGATATGATGGAAGGTAGTAAAGGTCTTTCAGTTAGTCTGACGAGTTACTGTTCTTGGAATAAAACTACTTCTTCAGGCGCGAGGATAAGAGATGGCCATTTCGGTTCTCACGGAGAGGTAGAAGGTAAATTCATCTACATTAAGCCTCGACACCTAGAAGCGCGGATGCTTCCAAAACCTCTAGAAGTCAACCACTCAACCATAATTCAGGACTTTGATTTGAAAACTGAAAAACAGCCAAGGAAGCCGTTAAACCCAGTTATGTCCTAATAAAGACCAAGGGTAATGTTAGAATCAGAATAGAACACCCCAGAGAAATTGGTAGTTCTTCTGGGAGAACAAGTAATAATTTTCGCTAGTGCATAAGTATATTATGATAGCGGAATGTATATATGTAAGTACGAGGTCGATCTCAACGGTGTAAGTTCAATCGAATGATGTATCAAACTTTTAATGTAAATGACAATTTAAATATATGGAATGTTTGGTTAAGATATGAGAACGAACAAATAACAATTTAAACAATATAAAGATTCACGAAGAGAGGATACTAGGCATGATTTCACCAAACAATCAATTACAAGTTTGTTAAGATCAAGAATTCAATATCAATTCAGATTTTAGGGTTGATTTTTCGCTCAATTATGTTGATTCATAGATCATGGAAATAACATGTATTATCAATACTAAACTAATCATGTTTGATGGCATTCATTAAAAGTAGAAGAACTATGACAACCAATCAATCTCTTAAATCAAGATCAGAGCAGTCGATAATTAATTTCTCTTATTCTAGTTCCACCATATCCCTTACTTGATTTGACTAGATGAGTAAATATATTCATCCTAATCAGTAATCAAATAATCAGATAAATAAAATACTTTGAAGCATGGCAATCAAATAAGATTATAAGAATCATGAATTGAATTAAATATACTTGTAATAAACGAATTAACATGCTTGATTAGGTTAAACCCTGACGATGAGTTAAGTTATAACCCATACAAATAAACATAGAAGAAAAAGTACAGAAAATCATGAAATCAATACTAGAACAGAGAGGAGAGGAGAGTAAAAAAGCCTTGGTATCACAAAAGAGAGCAATTAATTCTACACAGGGGTCAAGAGTATCTTTCTAATAAGTTTGGAGACCTATTTATATTGAATACAAGCCCTAATAAACTCCTTAAATCACTGGATTCTTAATTCAAACGTTTAAATAATCAAAAACCCAATCGGAACAAGATTTCCAAAATTTAGCAATTTTCTCATCTTGGCATTGGCGCTCGATTGTCAAAAAACTGCGTGGGTCGCGCGCGAAGCACTGCCCAAAATGATGTCTCTCTGGCGCTCGAGCGTGGGTCGAGTGTGACAATCTAGTTGATGGCACGGAAGCTTCGATTTTTCTCCATTCGAAAAAGGAAAATGCTCAAATCTAAATGCCACAAGGATAACATGTGCTCACAGCTCATTATGTGGCCAGCATATCTAAAGCATGCAATGTTGTGATGTCTTGTAATAGGAATTTTATAGGTGTCTGACATGGTTGACCTAGCAACTTTCATAGGTACCTATGCAATTACATTAGTTTATAAGTAGGATAAAACTGCTGGACCAAGATGAGGCGATTAAGAGGGGGTGTTAGATTTGTGTTATATTAGCTGCTGGACGGACATGTGTTGCAGACGTACTTGTGGCCTTGCATGTAAATATTCCTCAAACGAGATTAGGGAGCTTTGGCTCCTTATCTTCATCTGCAGATTCAAGCAAATAGCAACCTCCCCTTTCTCTCATTTTACTCATTTCTCTCCTCGTTTCCTGTCAGTTGAAGTCTGGACCATCCCTTGCTTATTCCTTCATTGTTTTTATGTATAAGTGTTTTAACTAGCTTTATTTTGAGGTCTTCCCACCCAATCTTTGTAATTTTCTGGCATTCTACATATGGCATTTTTTGAGGTCTAGTTCTTCCTAATTAACTTTGTTGGGTTATCTTGTGAATGTTCTTTGCATTATTCACTTGTTAGAAATTTCCCTTATATCTATTCGCTCAGTGATTGCTTATTACATTTCCTTCTTTTAGGAGGGCAAACAAGATAGATTCATTGAAGACAGGATTTGAACCTGGGATCATGTTATCCACAGTTCAGCTCGACGAGGTGACTGTTGAATACAGATACACCCTTGAGAAGTTATGATTCATATTTGTATAATCATTGGAAAGATTAATAAGACTGATTTTGTGTTTTGTGCTTGTAGTACTAATTGTTAGTACTTGGGTTCAATGCATGATAGACATATTGACTAGTTGAACAAGATTGAATAAAAATTATAAGTTCATTGACATCAGAGCTGAAATTGGTGGTTTAGGGACTATTTAAACAAGGAAATCTCTTAGATTAAAGTTGCTCTAGAATGTAGGATTTAGGGGTTTAAAATTTAGGGTTTTATTATTAGTATTATTATTATTTATAAAAAAAAAACAATAGTGTTAAATATCTCGAATCTATTTGCACTCATATGTATCCCACAAGCTCACATGCAAATATTTCACGGAATTTGAACCCTACACAACACAACGGACCTATATACACAAACGGTAACCAATTGAGCTGTAAATTGATATAAGGTGGTGTTAATTCAAAGGGGATAAGCTCTGCAATGACATCCTCGTCATCCAATCAAGAGAATCATAGCATGATGTATACATATGGTCATAGTGGTAGTCTATATATAGTCGCTTGTCATTTTTTTATAGAACAATATTATCATCATTCGAGTATTTATCTAAATTCATTTATTATTAATGTATAATATTATACCTTCTCATTCTGATGAGCCATTGGCTATCCTAAATAGTGAGATGCAGGTCAATTCAAGAGTAGAGATGATGTGCACAATCTTTTAATTTTTGTGGGTAGGAACAAATCGCATTCAATTCGATCAGTTGGTCTAACCAAGACTACGTGGTGGTTCCAAGTTCCAACTACCATATTAAAGGTGAATTTAATTAGCTGCTTCTACTCGATCACATGCAAACATGCATAAGTAATCCGAGGTTATTCAAACTTTACAAGTTTAATTAATAGTTTTATTGACTTCTTGTTGATCAAAACTCGATCGTTCATGACAGTAATTAAATTAAATATTTCAATCATAAAAAATTAAAATAATATATATCTAAATTAAAGGTGATCAAGACATGCAAATAAATTATTTATAGAGTGAAGATATTATTAAGAATAAGCACTACTGCTTGACACCTTTACCTTTTTTTAATATTTTATTAGGTTGTTTTAAAAGAAAACGTTTTTAAAATTTATTTTTTAGCCAATATGATTTGTTAGCACAACTCGTAAGGCTTATCAGGACCTCAAAAAGGCCAAATGGGCCTACAACTCGAAAGTGTCTGCCGTGCGATGATGGAATACACAGTTGTAGTTTTAGGCCCACAAATTGGTTGCTGTCTATTGATAAGGACGAGGGCCCACCAAATCCATGGAGAGAAGTGAAGATGCTGACAGCAATGGTCATCCATGCCCATAAAATTGAAGATAACTCTGTACCTCCTTGTGGACTAAATCTGCTGACGTGTCGTCCTCGTCCTTGCTCACTTGTCACACAAACTCATTCTCATCACAAATACTAGTACGTTCTCCTCCTCCTCCTCTTCTTCTTCTGCTTCTTGCCAAAGGTTTGTAGTTCCATTAAAGATTGTGCAAGAGAGAAGAAGAAAAAAGAACATAAATGAGTGCACTTTTTAGGGAAGTGAAAAGTCTGAATCTGGGCCCATGAGTAGAGTTTTTCACTCAAACTAAATGGGCCCATTGGGTCACCAAATAATAATATGTGCAATGCAAAACAGCTATTGTTTTCTTCCATTAAAAATTGAAAAAAGGGACGGACAATTTTAAAGGAAAGACATGGTCAAAATAAATTACTATTTGTTAGTAATTATTATTATATATATAAAGGAATTTTGGGACGAGTCAGAAAAAGCGGCAGGACATTTTACATTTACATTAGTGACTCCTAATTTTGATTCCCATTAATCATGCCATAGCAGACGTATAATTATTTATTTTATTTTAAAAAAAAATACATTTTAATTTTTTTTACTAATTGTATTAGACTGCTTGAAACATTTTAGACTAAAATTAAGTGAAATGAGCATAAAACTTAAAGAGAGACAGCTTTATAAAAAAATGTCATCTAAACGTGTGTTGTCATGGGTGTGGCCAAAAAGGAATTTTTGTGCGAGTCAGAAAAAAGGGCAGAATGTTTTTTTATTTTTTAAATGATTCCCATGGAATTTTTATTTATTTCCTACACTCTGTTCTAAAAAGATATCAGTCAGGTTTGATATGCATTCAGTTTTACTGTTTTTTAGACATTTTTTTACTTTAAAAATTGTAGCATTTTGTATTGTGTTTGTTATCTAATAATTAAAATTAAAATGAATAATAATAAATACATGTCAAATTATTAATTGAAATATAGTAACAGAAAGGCTCAGTCATAATAATAAAAGGAATAGAAAATTCAGAAAATTGGATTTGGAAGGAGAAAAAAAAAGATTTCAGAAGATAAATACACAGCTTGTGGAATATTATTGTAAAAAAATAGCTTAATAAATTAATAATTAATTTGTAGGTCGGTAGTATTCTTTTGTACTCCAATTAAGATTAATATTATTGTAAGAAATAACTGCATAGATAGATGCATTGTAATATTGTAAATGCAATCATGTATTTTTTGTGTATGAAAAATAAATTCATTAAAAAAGTGGGAGCTTGAAGGTTTGGTGATTCTTGGATTGCAGAAGTACTTTTGTGTTTGTGAAAATTAGTTTTCCACGTGATTAATTGCCTACGACTAGACTGAATCGTTGCATATGTTTACTGCATATGTTTACTTCGTGAGTGAAGAAAGCTTATTAAAATTGGATCGACTCTTATTATAGGAAATGAGTTTGAATCTCTCCATCCTCAATTACTCTCCTAAAAAATAAAAAATAAATTGGACTGAATCAACCGGTCCGACATGTTCAATTGCGGATTGGACCAAGGCTTGAAAATCAACAATTTATCCAACTAATATTTTTGAGATGAACCGGCCGGTTCTCTGGTTGAGCCATTTTGGTTCATTTAATTAATTATAATTTTTATTTTCTAAATATTATTTTATTTAGGATTCAAACCTCTTACCTGTAATTCATAAAACAAATATTATACCAACTAACGAGGCTTTGTTTGTTTATAATGATACATTTATTGAATACATTGTATTTAATAAAAATTTCAACACATATTATAAAGTATATAATGTTGAAATAATTCATCTATAAACGATTAAGAATTTTCCAATAGAAGCATATTATTAATGCATTTTCATATTATTATGAGTTTTATATTAAATAAATACATATAATAATGTATTATGTTGAACTTGGTTTGAACCATGAATCAAAGATTGTTTCAGTTCGATCACCAATCCGATTTTCAAAACCTTGCACTAAACTCGATAACTTGCAAACCAGGAGTATCAAATAATTATATGGTAATTTCATGTCTGAACTCGATAATAATCAAACTCACGACCAATTTCATGTCTGAACTCGATAATAATCAAACTCACGACCTTCATCAAGAAAATGTTCACTATGAGTTAAATTAAGAGTTGATTCCTAAATGAAATCAAAGTATCAATGTTATTTGTTACATTATAGAGTCAACTAAATAAGTGGTTATCGTAGCCATTCACGTGTTTATCAACTAATCCGATGTTGAAAAATTACACAATAATGATATCATTTACTAACTCCGTTTCAAAATAATTTTCGTTTAAATTTTTTGCACAATGATTAAAGAAACTATTAAATAACTCTAATACTAATAAAAACAACATATATTTTAAAATAAAAATAAATTTTAAAAACGATAATTATTGTGAAACGAAGGACATAGTACATTGCAAGTATCCCAAAACAAAAACACAGTGAATTGATTAGTAATATTGAAAATGACCTCGAAAGTTGTAATGCAACTTGCATCATAACTTTTTCACAGAAACACAGTAAATTGATTAGTAACATTGAAAATGACCTCGAAAGTTGTAATGCAACTTGCATCATAACTTTTTCACGATCAATGAAAGAACACATTGAGCCTTGAAAGAACGAATTAAGCTTCCAATTTTACTGTGTTTTATATGATCTAGCCATAGCTGAACCATTTCGTTCAATATAAGTTTTGGTTTGTATAATTTGATTAAACAGGGTAGAGGTAGGACTGTCAAAAAAAATCGACAAAACCGAAATAAAACCAATCAAGTAAACAACTTTAGACAAAAAAATTTCAAAAAATAACTGTCTGACACTCCTAATAGAGAGGACCAATTTTCTTGTCGTCCTCCACCTACTTTCCATCAAAGTAAATACCCACAAAAGAAAATCTAATATCTAGGCCAACGAATCTTTTAATAAGAGAAGAATTGAAACCCAATTATGCCCATGTTGACATACGAGTCTATCATGGTCATTTTGGCCATATTAGTTTAGTCGGTGGGAACGAAGACACGCGCACACATATAGTTCCATAATATTCTTGGTAACGAGTCTTTCATGTGTTAATTAGTGTTGAACTTGCAAATAATCAAGCAATTCCTTAATCTGCTTTCGTGATGGAATTGCAATCACAATGCAAATTAAAAGTTGGGTGGAGCCATATGATTGATTAGGTATCTAATCTTGCAAGACAGGCATTACTTTAATGTTGCTAAGTATCCTCAACTAGTTATTATATATAATGCCACCAGGCCAGTTGTAAGTAGTTTTGCTTCTTTTTGACGCTTCCCAAAAGGTTTAAAAGCCTCCATATGTAATCTTGATCGATCAACCATGTATTAATTATATCAAACTCCACACAGGTTTGGCATGCCAATCATTAATTACACACTTTAATTATATGCATTGAAATGTACCAAAACCGCGTCCAACAACAGATCCCACATCATTAAATAACCCTTTAATTTGCATCGATAGATATTAACAAACATAATAATTCAACCTAATATATATATATATATATACTCTTATATATACTACTACGTGTGTAATAATTTTAGATCGTTGAGTATATAAAAAAATATATATGTCATACAATTTTCAAAGAATATATCGTCGTATTCATAAAACCAATCAGAACACAAATATAATTTTTTCAATTTTTTAAAAAAAATACTTTTGGCCCCAAAGACGACCCCCAAAATTATAACCTCATTTTTAGACCGCATATGAGAATTCATCTATGTGTGTTGACATACATATTATATATTTACATGTATTTGTAATTTTGTATGATTGTATTGTCTTCCATATTAATTAAAATGAGAGATGAACGAGTGCCTGTTAACAATACTCAATTTGTCTTATGAATTATTGTGGAAACACGTACGGACGTACCATAATTTATAAAATGGGCACGTCTGTCCAAACAATTAATATAAATATTTGTATTGCTTTATGAAAGTGAAAGGTTCTCCATCATCCTTAAGGCTAATTACATGCCAACAAGGGATATGGTTTATTTAAACAGTTGAAAGAGACAGAGAGTATATTTGTTTTTTTTAAATAGATATATCCTTCATATGTATAAATTCAATGAAATTGTAGTTTTGAACACATGATTATGAGTATATAAGAATGGTGGAAAATAATGCTAGTATTTAGGGTCTTATTGTTACACAATTGCATTTCATAGCTTTAAACTGTTAAAAATATTGTGCTTAAAGCTATGAAAAAAGTATTACAATAAAAAATAATTGAAAACTTTTAATATACGGAGGGACAATTATACAATGTGGTTGTAAAATATTGTAGGTTCTTATGAGATGACAACATTTCATTTTGCACAACTTACAACATTTTATACAGACCCCATAATTTTAAATTATGTAAAATGTGAGACAAACGCATTTTTAGTTACCAATAGTTTGGTTGAGTTAAAAGTTAAATTTGAATTTCAGTTTCTTTCAAACAATGAATTCATTTTATTGTACGTTAGAAATTGAAAAAATTGGTTAAGACTTTTATTATCCAAACATCTAATTGCGTATGCCACTTCGACTCTATATTTTTTTTTTACTATTCAACCAATGTTTCAAAATTTTTAAAAATTGTAATATTTCGGTTGACCACAATTCCCGACCCCATTTTGGACGGATTAACGCTGTAATTTAATTTAGAAAATTTAAATTACTTTTTAGTTTTTTATTTCGAATTTATAAGCACGATATTTTTAAAATATATCAAAACAAATTCGTAATTTGTAAATAATAAAACCAAATTTTTTATTACTTAAAATTCATTATTGCGGACCGGAACTTCCCAGATCCTTCACGGGGAATCTCATAACTTACACTTAGGAGCTTATGCGCTATAGTCACTCATGTCAACATGCATATCAACAAAATCTCTCAATTTCTCTATTGTCCCTTGTTTCTCTCACACATTTGTCCTTTTATTTATCGAAATATATGTTAGACTTTAAAAAAATACATATTCGATAACTTTTATTTTATTATTAAGCTACTGTACATATCCTAAATAATAAATTAACAATTTATACATTATCATACAACTATATCATATATTTACATTCTATCAAATATTATACAACTTATTTTACAACTTATACACTTTACTTTATAATTTATAAGCTATTAAAATTTACGTTTTATTAATGGGACACATTTTATTTTCGAAGACTCTGAACATATTAGTTCTTTCGGGTCTCAGCTTAAAACATGTCAGCAAGATAGTCTGAACTCTGAAGCTAATGAGGTGTGTGTCGTTGACTATCCAGCCCAATAAAACGTAAACCCGTGAACCGCGCAAGTTCCAAACTCAAACAACAGTTGTCATGCGCCACAGCTGCCCGTATCCAATAACACGCGCTTTATTCGCGTCTGGTATAAACGAAAGAAAAAAAACCGTATATGGTCCTATAAATTACGAACCGACCATATCGGGATTGGTTTGAGAATCTTTGTGCTGAGTCCAATTCCGTAAAAGACGCCTCTAAAGATAAAAAGGGAATAAACCTCATTTTTACATAACATCCAATCCACTGCCACATTCTGCATAACATCCATCTGCTTTACATTCCTTTTTTTTTCCTTAAAAAATCCTTCAATAATAATGAAAATAGAAATAATAATAATGATAATAGAAACAGAAAAATAAAAATTGAAATCATTGGATTGGATGGAGATGAAGCTCCGCGTCAGTTTTGATTGATGCCCCCTTGATAGTGGGTCCCAAATGACCCTAATGGGTCCCACTTTTGCAAAACCATCCGTCATCCAATCGGTGATGCTGTATAATGCTGAAAATTTGGGGATGTATATATACAGAATAATTTGAAAAAATTATATTAAAAAATATATAAAAAAATAAAAGAAGTGAAAAATAATAAAAAAATATGAGAGAGATAATATTAGTTCTTTATATTTAGAATATTTATGAATAAAAAGTGAAAAATTTATATTAAAAAATATATTTTATTGATATAAATAAATAAATAAAAAAAATCTAATTATATATAATATAAATGAAACTCAATAGAAAAACTGAAAAATTTAAAAAGAGTCCCATTGAAAATGCTGTCAAGTGTATAAAGGCAGCTCTAGAGTACCGAATTTTTTGCAAAAAGTAATAAATCGGGTAATTTTCCTCTCTCAAGTAAAAGTGAGTGAAGAGAGAACTCCATTCATTCGGGGGAAGAAACAAAAACAGCTGGTTGCCTCTCTCTCCATCTAATCTAAATCTCCTTTCATTGACAAGAAGCATAGAATAAAGTGCAAGAGAGGAAGCTGAGAAAGATTATTGCTTCCTTTCTCTGTGCACCCAAAGAGGGTCATTTCCTTTTGGGTTTTGCTGACTGCAATGGATTTGAGGAAGCTGCTTGTAATGCAGAATGTGGTAGTGGTGGTGGTGGCTGCTCTGGTGTTTTTAGGTTCTTGGGTTAGTGCCTCTGTTTCTTATGACAGTAAGGCTGTCATTATCAATGGCCAAAGAAGGATTCTCATTTCTGGATCAATTCACTATCCGAGGAGCTCTCCTGAGGTATAACCCAACATAATGTGCTTCATGGGTCGTCTTCTTTTTTTTCCTGGGTTTTGCCACTCTTTGCGCTCCAATTTTTTTTTCTTCTTTCAGCTGGGAACCTCCAGATTTTACTCTCTCCACACTAGAAAATACAAATGGTTCTGTTTTGGTTCTAATTTATTGGTTTTGTTGAAACTGTTGCAGATGTGGCCAGATCTAATTCAGAAGGCTAAGGAAGGAGGTTTAGATGTGATTCAGACATATGTTTTCTGGAATGGGCATGAGCCTCAACCTGGAAAAGTAGTGGAGAGTTTTTTAATTTTTTGTATTTGCATTTTTTCCTTCTTACAGGCTAATATTTTTTTTTTCGTGTGTGTGAATAATAGTATTATTTCGAGGGGAACTATGATCTGGTCAAGTTTATAAAGCTGATTCAACAATCAGGTCTCTATGTTCATCTCAGGATTGGCCCTTATGTTTGTGCTGAGTGGAATTTTGGGTAATTTTTGTGCTATTCACAGTCTCTGAACACTGGATGGAAATTTTCGGCAAACTTGCAAGGTTTCTTCTATATTTTAAACTCGGATTTGCATTTCTAATTTCAGGGGTTTTCCAGTTTGGTTGAAATACATTCCAGGCATACATTTCAGGACAAATAATAGACCATTCAAGGTTAGCCACTTTTTCATTTCAGCACCTGAAGTTTACCATTTTTGCTGAGTAAATGATTCGCTTGCTAACGATTATCATTTCTTCATCACTCGCTGACTGACTGAAGGCTCAAATGCAAAAATTTACCACAAAGATTGTAAATATGATGAAGGCAGAGAGGTTATTTGAGTCTCAAGGTGGACCAATTATTCTATCCCAGGTTGGCAAACTTTTTTGCTTTAATCCAATCAGGATTTTCTAATTTTGTCCTTAATTTGATGGATTATGCTGCTTAGCTAAGCAAAGTATCTTTCTTTCTTTATGCCCATGACAGATTGAGAATGAATATGGACCCATGGAGTATGAAATTGGAGCACCAGGTCAAGCCTACACTAAATGGGCAGCCAAAATGGCTGTCGGCCTTGGAACCGGTGTCCCATGGGTGATGTGCAAGCAAGAGGACGCCCCTGATCCTGTTGTAAGTTACCCTGAACTGCGTCATATTTTTCTTGTTGTCTTCCATGTCTATTTTTGATGATGGTCGTCATTTTATGTTCCTTCAATCTTACTGGGGTTGCTACTTAACAGCTTTCTGTGACTTTGTTTGAAATGAATAATTTTTATTCATTGAACATGGTTCCTCTTTGTGCTATGCAGTCCTCTCTGATCCCCCCTTCCCCCTGTATTTTTTAATTCTTAGTGGACTTTCAGTTCGTAATGACTGTTAGTTATATTCAAAATCAATAGTTAGTGCTGCAGATTAAACAATTTCATATGCTTTTGCTGTCGTAAAGATTCCATTATGCAACAAGCCAACAATACATAGTCCTGAAGTCGTTGAGTGACTTGAGTCGTATAATATTTGGTAGATTCTTGAGATAAAATATATGTGCTGGGTTTCTCTTAGCTTTCGATTTTCTAATATCTTTCCAATAGATCAACACATGCAATGGCTTCTATTGTGACTACTTCTCTCCAAACAAGAATTACAAACCCAAGATGTGGACAGAAGCATGGACTGGATGGTAAATTTTTGTCTTCTTGGTATCATTGGGAACTATTTTGTGTGCACATAACCATTTGAAGTTCATATTATTTTCTTATGATTCTTTCCTCTGTTTTTTCCGCAGGTTTACAGAATTCGGAGGTCCTGTTCCATACCGGCCAGCTGAAGACTTGGCATTTTCTGTTGCAAAATTCATTCAGAAGGGGGGATCATTCATTAATTACTACATGGTAACTTACTGTTCCTTGAATTTTTTTATTAGATTCCTTTGGTAACTTAAAGTGAGTTTTGTGCTCTTTCTATCATTGCAGTACCATGGAGGAACAAATTTTGGCCGAACTGCTGGAGGTCCATTCATTGCTACTAGTTATGACTATGATGCTCCTCTTGATGAATATGGTATGTGCATTCCAAGGATGTTTTGCCCATAATCACATTGCATTTAAAATCTTGGGTAGTGTAAAGACTGGAACCTCATTTCTGATTGCATTTTGTTATCAGAAAGCGAAGTCATTGTCTGTTTGTTGCTTTTACTGTCATAGTGAAGTAGTTATAGAGAAAATCTGGGTTATTGTACATAAATATGAAGATTTGGAGTTTCTATCTTATCTGTAGGATTACCGAGACAACCTAAATGGGGCCATTTGAAAGATTTGCATAGAGCAATAAAACTGTGTGAACCAGCTTTAGTATCTGGTAATCCCACAGTGACGCCACTCGGAAGCTATCAAGAGGTGAAATTTACCTGCTTTTCCAAGAAACATATCTCCTTTAGTGTTGATCTCTAAGTCCCCAACTCTATTATAACTTTTTTTTTTCAATCAGGCACATGTGTTCAAATCAAATTCTGGAGCTTGCGCTGCATTCCTTGCAAATTATAATTCCAACTCTTTTGCTAAAGTGACGTTTGGGAAAATGCACTACAACCTACCTCCTTGGTCTATAAGCATCCTTCCTGATTGCAAAAACACAGTTTACAACACCGCGAGGGTGAGCTTTTAAAATAAATACTACATTCCTTTCTGCTAGCATAAGTCATCAAAACTGATTATTACATGAATATCGTGCACTTCATGTCAACTAGTAACTTTAATTTTCATTAAATATAAGTGACTTCAGTTTTATTTATAATTATCAAGGATCATGTTGTGAAATGATGCTTCTTTTTTTCAAATCATATTTTTTCCATATATAGTTCCTAGTTTTCAGCCTTAAAAATATCTTAACAATTTTTGATTTGGCCTTAAAAAAGATGTCCCTGTGTGTGTGCTCGAGAATCTGTGAAATTATAGAAAGAAATACTGATATTTATCCAACTTGATACAGGTTGGAGCTCAAGTTGCACGGATGAAGATGGCTCCTGTTCCAATGCATGGAGGATTCTCTTGGCAGGCATATAATGAAGAATCAACATCGTATAGTGATAACACATTCACAATGGTAGGGTTGGTGGAGCAGATAAATACTACTAGAGATCTCACAGACTATTTGTGGTACATGACAGAGTGAGTATAATATATCATTTCACAGACTCTTTCCTTTTCTTTCTTTCATTATTTTTTTTGTTCTTTCGACTTTAAAAGTACCTTTTCCAATGGACTTTATATTGGATTTTTCATATTGATTACACTTTTTTGTCTCCTCCCCAGTGTTGTGATCCATCCCTATGAACAGTTTCTGAAGTCTGGAAAGTGGCCTACTCTTAATATCTTTTCAGCTGGTCATGCAATGCATGTTTTTGTCAATGGTCAACTAGCAGGTGTGCAGCATACTGCCATTTCAGGGTTCATATGAGCGTCTTATCAATAACGGTGTCCAGTTGTTAAATCTTTCAAATATTTTCGTAAGGCTTTTACATCATTTTCTTATTAAAAATAGTATGATTCCTTTCTCTAATCAGGAACTGCTTATGGAAGCTTAGAATTCCCAAAGTTGACATTTAATCAAGCAGTAAATCTGAGAGCTGGTGTCAACAAAATTGCTATTCTAAGCATCGCCGTTGGTCTCCCGGTATTTGTCTTTTCCTCTTTTCTTGATTTGTCCCATGTAGGCTTATGTATGTGCAAGCATCCGCGCGTACACTCATGAAGACCGACAAGCATATATGCAACTGTCATTTTCCCGAGTTCATGTCCATGTTTGTTTGAATCTAACTATACTGTTCTGTACCTCGTGAATTCAGAATGTGGGACCACATTTTGAGTCTTGGAATACCGGTGTTCTTGGCCCAGTTACATTGTATGGACTCAATGAGGGAAGTAGAGACTTGTCATGGCAGAAGTGGTCTTATAAGGTATGTGTTCAAACATTCAACAATGTTCTTGTTGTTGCTTCATTATGCAAGATGTTTATTTGATTGCCTGTCCAAATTCAGGTTGGCCTTGAAGGAGAGCAACTGAGTCTTCATTCTCTTAGTGGGAGTTCCTCAGTAGAATGGGGTCAGGGGTCGTTAGTGGCCCGGAGGCAGCCACTGACATGGTATAAGGTGAGGGTTGCAATTCTCAGCTCCAGAAAACTTGTTATACTTGGGATATCACCCACATTCGTAACATCCAGCAATTGTATTTTATGCATGTCCAAGCGTATATTTCAAGCATTAGTTATTTACAAATGTTATGTCTATAATGGACCTTCCTTGGTGTTTCTAGACCACTTTCAATGCACCGGCTGGAAATTCTCCATTGGCTTTAGATATGGGCAGCATGGGTAAAGGTCAGATATGGATAAACGGACAAAGTGCTGGTCGCTATTGGCCTGCATACAAAGCATCTGGTTCCTGCAGTGACTGCAATTATGCTGGAACATATAGAGAGACGAAATGCTTAAGAAATTGTGGAGAGGCTTCTCAGAGATGGTAAAGAAACAACTTGCTTTCCACAAATTTTGTTTAGGCATATCGGATTTTGTAAAAATGCTTGACAAAATGCTTATATAATTTCAGGTATCATGTCCCTCGTTCTTGGCTGAACCCAACTGGCAACTTGTTGGTTGTGTTGGAAGAATGGGGTGGAGATCCGAACGGAATTTCTTTGGTTAGAAGAAAAGTAGATAGCGTATGTGCTGATATTTATGAGTGGCAGCCAACGTTTATGAATTGGAAAATGCAAGCCTCTGGAAGAGTAAATAAACCATTGAGGCCTAAGGTCCATCTATCATGTGGTCCTGGGCAGAAAATCTCGTGGATCAAGTTTGCCAGCTTTGGAACGCCAAAAGGCGTTTGTGGAAGCTACCAACAGGGAAGCTGTCACGCTTTCCACTCTTATGATGCTTTTAACAATGTAAGCTTCAACTAGCTTGCTTTTTTGCCATTTCTTTTTCTGGTTGGATGACATTTTTATTTCAGCCATACTGCATCAAAGAAAAGAAGAAGAAAAGGGTTTCTTCTCGGTTTTCTGACGCTGATAACGACTTTCTTAATTATGTTAGACCTACCCTTGGCTTCTCTTTTGAGTTCACAATATCATTTTACCTCTCTCTCTCTTTGTAGCTTTGTGTGGGCCGGAGCTTCTGCTCAGTGACTGTAGCGCCTGAAATGTTCGGAGGAGATCCTTGCCCCAGTGTCATGAAGAAACTTGCTGTGGAGGCTATATGCAGCTGATGAATCTGCATATTTCAAAAAACAGAACAAAGAAGCCCTGGACTTGTTATTTAATACAGCATTGACAGTACAAATATATATTTTTGGAAGCAAATTAAGCGCTCATGTACGTTGAAGACTGCCACAATCATCCATTTAGGCTTTTTACAAGGTGAAGTTGTACAGTATACAACACACTATGAGGTTAAAAGCCCTTGTAATAAATTGTTGGTGATGTGTATGTAGATAGCATTTAGCCACGACCCGGTACCTGCACGTGCACGGAAGTGGAAGAGCAGGGGGAGCAACTGGTAGAAGCACATTGAGATGAAGATGATAGAGTCCATGTGCTAGTATTTGTTAGATTTAGATTATGGAAAGAATCTTGTTTCCAGTATATTATTCAATTGTCCATTGCTTTGTTTGAAATATTTGTGAAGGTAACATTATCAAGAATGTTAAGAATTGTGTCCCAAGTTTTTCTGTCGATTCGAAGCGATGCTCTGCTGCTTTTACTTTCGATTTTCCTTTGTTTTTGTTCTATTTTTGTATGATTGTATCTGTCACATGAATGTCTAATTGCACTAACAAGCTGGTAAGAGCTTGTCTTGTGCTTGTTTAAGAAGATATACACAAACATTTTTGAAGCTTGATGAATAAATAATCCGAGCTCAAACAAGAGCGAGTTCGGCTTGAAAATGCTAGCAAATATGCTCCTTTGAATTTGTTTGAGTGACTTCAGTTTGAAAATGCTAACAAATATGCTCGTTTGAATGTTCGCAAAGGAGCTTTGTATTAGTTGACTTACTATAAAATATAGTTCTATTAATTTATTTTATTACAAAATCCACCATTTCCAAATTTAAAAACTATCATTTTCACTCTTTTATTAGCAAGCTTAAAGAGTTCTACCAAAAGTAAGCCAACCTTTACTAGTTGATGCTTGCTTAATACAGGTAATTTTTTTTATGAATTTCAATAATGATCACCATTCACCACACCCACGACCACAAGTAATCAAGTTCATAAAAGGATTGAGATGCAATCATACTTGATACTTGTGTTGAAGTTTCTCAGACCCAAAAGTGATCAAGGCTGTGGATGTCGTCCATTGTTCGCGAGTAAACTCGTTTAAAAACTCACGAAGAATCTTAAGATTGTAATCAACTCAAGCTTAAGTTGAAACTCTAATATATCTAGGATTAATTATACTTTACAGCATAAAAAATATAGGATTGTTTTACACTTCGGTCCGGAAAGTGTTTGCATTTGTTACAAATATCATCAACTGAATTGGGAAAGTGTATTTAATTACTTTCTTTTATTGTAATTCCAATTCTAATAGGATTCCTTCTTTTTTTGGGGTTATTTTTTTATGGTGGATTCCTGGATTCCGTGTTTTTCTAGCGCTTGTTTGAGTTCTGCAACTTCCGTTCCGCGTCATTTAATCAATTGATCTGAACTTTCGGCGTCTCCCTGGTCGAATCGAGCTCGTAATCTGCAGCGATACCGATCCAATTCAAATGGGTACCCTCTCAAATCCCGTTGATGTTGATTTATAGATATCTCTTGTTTTCTGCGATTCAAAGCTGTTTTCATTGGTGTTAATTATGTAAGGTCCGTTGCTGATGTGCGTATGAGGTTCAATTTTAACTCCGTCGTCAGTTTCTGAAAGCTGCTTTATGGGTTGAATTTATTTGGGTCAATTAATTTCTTCTTATATAACGTGAAAGGGTATTTAAATTTGCGGTGATCGATGTTTGCTCGGTTCCATCTAGCATTCTAGATTTTTGAGAGCTCTAATAAGTTATAAAATTTGTAGAAAATTCTTTTGGGTGCTAAAGAGATGTGGGAAAAGGGAAGTAATGTAAGAGCTTGAATGGTCATTGTCTTCTTTTATGTGGATTTTAGCCGCATTGTGATTGAAGGTGATGCAATTGCGAGGGTCAGTCCCATGTTGTCAAAATTGAGCAACCAAAGGAAAAGGAGAGGCACATTCATGCTATACAATTTTAATCGTCTTTCTTGCTTTTCTTCAGAAATTAAGAATGGAGGTCCAATGGTGGTTATAAGGAATTAATTCTGAGTTAGGCTAATAAGTTGTTTTGAGATTGGGTTCTTTCGACTATACAGATCGAACATGACATTCCTGTTGACAATGGTTCTGGAAGTTCCCAATAGAAATATGTGGGAACGAACACTTTTTTAAGTTTATGACAATAGTCTGCCATCTCTATTCATGCAACATAGATGGAAATTACTCTGTTTTGGATGATTCTACGTGCTCCATTGATTTGCCATCCGGTAAGAAGTATGAATTATAGGAAGTAGTAAAAATCATGAAGTTTTATTCTTCTCATAAAAAATGGGCTTCGTGGTTTTTCAGCAAGCGATGAAAGTTGTTCTACTCAGTTGATCGATGGAGATGGCACCTTCAAAGCTGAAGGACTTGAACAGTTTATCAAGGAAGTGAAGTTGAGGGAATGCGGATTATCATATGCTGTTGTCTCCATCATGGGCCCACAAAGTAGTGGTATGTATTTTAATTTTCATTACTTCTTTCCCTACTGAGTATTTGTTCATTAATATGTTATAGTAATAAATGAATTTTGTTCTCGAATTATACCATTGATGGGAGTTTGCCATTGTTTTCTCTGTTCTGCACAGGGAAGAGCACTCTATTAAATCATTTATTTAGCACCAACTTCAGAGAGATGGATGCATTCAGAGGAAGGCATGTGTTTTTCTTTTTCCAGTTTAGGTCACTTGAGTTTTTATCCTTCAGAAGCTGACTGGTTCTGCTGCTTCTTAGGTCTCAAACTACTAAAGGTATTTGGTTGGCAAGATGTACTGGCATTGAACCTTGTACTCTTGTAATGGACTTGGAGGGTACAGATGGGAGAGAACGAGGAGAGGTTTCCCTTTTTTACTTTCTTTATTTTTCTACCTTTTGCAAATAGATTAATTTTCATATTTTTGTTTTAAATATTAGCTTGCTTTCTTTGTTGTCATTGCCTCATATCTTACCCAGTACACAGAATATTGTGAAAGATTCTTGGTTTCCGCATGTATTTTCCGAAGTTGTTCCTATATCTTGTATTTTTTGCCTGCTTGTAAGGAATATTTCAGGTACCAGAGTCGGCGAAAGTCATTGCTTCACTCATTTCCCCAACTTTAGGAACAGATTGTCATCTAGCTCAACTAGGAAGTAGGAATACTTTCATTCATTATTTTTTTCAGACCCACCTTTGGCTGCAGTAACATGGCACGTGAATAAGAAAGTTCAGGCCCTTACAGAACAACTGAACAAGCAAGAATCAAAGCCCACATATCCAGCAGAGCTTATAATCACCAAACATAATCTCCTTTTGGTCTGCCTTAACATTTCTATAAATATGAATATTGTTATACGCAGAATGGTTGTATGTCTTGGATTCTCAAGATATCACGAAATTGAGAGTATCTTGGGCTCTTCTTTGCGTTAAACAGGAAGAAGTGGGCCTTTTTTTCCTTGAATATTTTTCTATTAACTTGATGAGGTTGTTGATGATGATGTTTCAATGACTTTAATTTTATCTGAATAAGGTCGTGCCAGTCTCACATGACCAATTTCTGTCAACTTTGATGACTCGTACCAACTGAATGGGTTTGTTGCTTCTAAACATTACTTTAAGGGGTTTTATCCCCTTTTTGATAGTTGAGGCACTTGAGGGGGTCAAATGCTCTGCATAGTCTAAGGTGGCCGGTGCTATTTTCCCATAGATGAATGTAAAATGTATTATATTTAATATACACAGTTGAGGCTCTAAACTTGAATCCTTTCCAGCTTTGGGTTTGCACCTTCTTGGTGCTGCAATAATTTTTTTTCAATTAAAAGACTACATGCGATTGCAAAGCACCTCTAATTCGAGAGATTTGCTACCTGAAGGCAGGGTTTGAATCCCCCAACGCCTGGCAAATGATAAATGATATTATGTGTGTTCTCGGAACAAATAATTGGCCATTTGTCAGGACAAAGCTCTCATCCTTCTCTTTTCTTCAGGATGATACAGCATTTGAGAAGCAGAGTGCTCTTTTTGCTTTAGCTGTCTCAGATATAGTACTAATAAACATGTAAGTTCATACTTTTTGAGGTGGCTTGCCATGGAGCTTTTGATTAGTTGTCCTAAGTAACATTAGACTTACGTAGGTGGTGTCATGATATTGGTCGTGAACAAGCAGCAAATAAACCTCTTTTGAAGACCGTGTTCCAGGTATCACTGCAGTACTGGCCTGTTTTGGGAAATTTGAAAACTTCTGCAGCTCAGTTTATGTTGTTTTTGCTTTGTTTTTCCTCGTGCAGGTTATGATGCGATTGTTTAGTCCCCGTAAGACTACTTTGATGTTTGTCATACGGGATAAAACAAGGGTTCGTTTCTTCCATATTTCATTTATCCAATCATATATCATATACAATGTTTTTTTGTTCGAGTGTGTATTCTTGTGCCTTTCCATGGGAATTATTGGATTCTACCCGGGATTTTTGTCGTCTGATGATATTTAACTTGTTATAGACGCCTCTGGAAAACTTGGAACCTGTCCTAAGGGAAGATATTCAAAGGGTAAAGTCCAAGACGCATCCCATTTTTATTTGATTGGTTTAACAAGTTTTTGTTTGTCCTAGTGTTATATCTCTTAAAACTTTTTTTTTCTTTGTTTATTGCAGATCTGGGATTCTGTCCCTAAACCAGAAGCCCACAAAGAAACTCCATTAAGCGATTTTTTTAATGTAAACTGTCTCATGCTTTGCGTTAGAAGGGTTATAATTTGGATCTTCCTAAATGAACATTGAGTAATTACAATGGTTTTATATTGCTGTCGGAAACGGCTAGGTTGAAGTTGTTGCTCTTTGTAGTTATGAAGAAAAGGAAGAACAATTTATAGAGCAGGTAAGCACTGGAAATATAACATGTCGTTTTCTCCCTTTCTGTCATTTTCTTTTGAATTAATGAAGTTACAGCAGATTTTGAAGAATCCCTTGATTTCTTTATTTATTTTTCCTTTGTCGCATGGATGATTTTTCTGATGAGTACTTTTTGTGCTCATAAAAAAATGGATGTTTTGAAAAATTGATAGCTTGTCTTTTTGTTCGATTTGCCCCATCATTCAAAAAAATTTTAAAAAATTCCCATGGACAAGGCTGCAGTGATGTTGGGGACAAGGATTGGCAGATCCCCAACCACCCGCATCATACCAGTGAGGCTATTTTCTTGACTTGAACATATGCCCCTTAGGTTTCAATGAAGCCACACTACTGCCGATCCACTGTTTGCCTTATTAAAATCACATCATAGTTGTGCTTTTAATCTGGATTTTTTAATCTGGAAATTTGAAGTATACCTTTTGCCTTCATGAAATTCTCCAACATTCATGTGTTGATGCTATGTGATAGGTCGCTAGTTTGAGGAAACAATTCTTCCATTCTATTGCACCCGGTGGGCTCGCGGGAGACCGGCGGGGCGTGGTTCCCGCCTCAGGGTTTTCATTCAGCTCGCAACAAATCTGGAAAGTCATTAAAGAGAACAAGGATCTTGACCTTCCAGCCCACAAGGTATTATGTGGCCTCTTATGAAACATATTTTCCTGGGAACAATGCTCATTTTCTTGATTTTTATGACATCAATGATCCATACGTGTCAGGTCATGGTGGCTACTGTACGCTGTGAAGAAATTGGTCATGAAAAATTTGCTGGTTTTACCGAAAACAAGGTAAATTCTTGATAATGATGACTATTAGTTACAATCTTTTTATTTGTTAGGGTACTGATAACATGTACCCTTAGACACAAGATAAGAATTTACCATTGCATGCCATGTGTAATAAACTATCTCTTACCTAATTTTTTTAAACTTAAAATACACATTTCAATGCAAAATTTTCAGACTCCAATGCACCTTTTTCATCCTGATCTAGTGTCCTAAGGGCACATGTTATCATTTTCCTATTTCTTATTCTTAGCAATTTAGCATTATGGCCTAACGATTGGCTTTGAAAGAACCACAGGACTGGCGTCATATTGAAGAGGCTGTACAATCTGTCCCAATTTCTGGCTTCGGGAAGAAGCTTAGTTCAATTCTCAACAGTTATTTATCAGAGTAGGTGCATTTCTCTGATGGATGTCTATTTGCAAAATTATCTGTTACTGGTCTTCTAAGAACTTGCGCTTCATAAAAAACTTAATGGTTCTGCCTCTGAAGGGTAGAAGTCGGACAATGGTAATGTTCTCATTGTGGCCGTTTTGTTTCTTGTTCAAACTAAAGAAATAGCTTTTCTGTTACCCGGGCAGTTAAATTTTGACGGATGTGGGTAGAGTTGGCCCCCACTTGACAATTATATATATGCCCGTGATCAATTTGTTTAATAGTACTTTCCATGTGTAAATGGGGATGTGAGGTGGATTTTTCTTTTGAACGTTTAAGAAATAAATAATTTAGATAAAATAATTGAAAATGATGCTTTGACTGAGTTGAGATTTAGTCAAATGAGAGACCTATGTATGCTAGGTTTTGATGCATTTTGGGTTGATAAGATCTTTTAGGCTCTTACGACTTTTTTGTCATAAAAGATGTATTGAATGATTCATCTCATTGTGTATGTGTGCTATTTCTTTTGGTTTATGTTGATTTAAAGTTTTATTTGTGTTATCTTATGCAATGGATTTATATTGGTTCCATTCTAGATGCAGTTTTCATTTAGCTTATTCTAGTGGGATTATACTAATTGGACAACATTACCGACTGTTAACACTACAAATTATTCATTCTTTAGAAGTATCTCTTTTAAATATTGTGTTTATGGGTTAGACCGATAATGCACTCCTTGTGTATGTTTTCCAATTCTAGGTATGACGCTGAAGCTACATATTTTGATGAAGGTGTCAGATCTGCAAAGAGAAAGGAGATTGAAGAGAAATTGCTGCAAGTAATAGTTCTCTACTTATTAGTGAATCGTAGTTCTGTTATTTTTTAGGTATATATTGCTGCAAAACCAAAGATCATACCATCCTAGGAAGATGAATTGTATGCAACCTGAATAGTCGTCCAGTATGCTGCATACTTATTACTAGCACTTCCAACACTTCTGTCATAATTATCCTTCTGTTAATGGATCTATTCACATTTATATTAAAATCGGATTTTGTCAAGTATGCTGCATACTTATTACTAGTACTTCCAACACTTCTGTCATAATTCTCCTCCTGTTAATCGATATATTCACATTTATATTAAAATTGGATGTCTGCATGTGCTTTCCATGCCTTATTAATGCCTAGCAAGAGCCATTGTCGTAACTATGCTCTCTTGATTGTATTGGATATTTGAATGCTTTCTTTGGAAATATATTTGTTATTGTTGAATGCTATTAAGAGACAATATCCAAAAATGCATGTAGCATAAATGTGAATGCTTTGTTGGATGTGTGGCCACACGAGGAAAGATATGATAAGTAATGATATTATTAGACTTATGGTAGGAGTAGCACTAATTGAAGATAAATTGTAAGAAAATCGTTTCAGATGGTATGGGCATCTATAACGTAGAGATAGCGGTGAGGAGAATCGAAAGAATTTATATAGGAGACAGTAGGAAGTGAATTGAAAGACCTTAAATGACATGATTTGAAGTAGCAAGAAATGATATGAATATAGTAGGAGTTGATGAAAGTATGACCCTAGATAGAAATTAATGGCGGAACAAAGACAAGTAGTGGATTCCCTTTGATTTTGCCTCACATAACTTTTGGGATAAAGGCTCGGATGGCGATGATTGTTGAATTATAATTATTACACCATTATACCATGCTACTTTTCCCCTCATTATGTATATTTTTTTTTGGATTGTTAGCTCATCCAACCAGCTTTCCAATCTATGTTGGAACATATAAGATCCGGGACACTAGAGAAATTCAAAGAAGCATTTGATAAGGTATTCAGTGGAGGAGAAGGATTTTCTATGGCTGCTCGGCAATGCTCAAAGTTTTACATGGCTCTGTTTGAGGAAGGCTGTGCAGGTATAATTAAATTCTCTTAGGCATTGGATATTAATGAAATTAAGTACATGCTGAGAGTGCAAAAAACACAAAATAATAATAATAATGAAAGTGAGCTTGAAGACACGCACTTATAAAAATCAGACATTGAATTGCCTTTTCATGGTCGATAAAGTATTATTTTTTTTATCATGAACAAAGAATAATTATGTATGAGATGAATGAATTTTTATGACTGATTCCTAGAGGAAATGTATAATACTTGAAATCAGATGTCGTCCTTTTTTTGGAAGTCTTTATATGGTTCAGGTTTGTTTTGGTAACAGCAAAAGTTTTGACTTTAACCCATTTTTACAGATGCTGTTATTGAACTAGCAAACTGGGACACGTCCAAAGTTAGAGATAAACTTCAACATGATATTGATGTTCATGTTGAATCTGTTCGTGCTGCCAAGCTCTCTGAACTTACTTCATTATATAAGGTACCAGAAACTGTTATTTGTGTACTTCCTTTCCTCTTGTAAATGTCTGACTTTGTATTCAGTCGGGTTTGAGTGATATGAAAATAAACAAGGACATGTATTTGAACTTTGTGAAAAGCAAGTTGGAAATTGTAGTGGGGTTATCTTTGAGCCTAGTTTTGTTTGGCATTGAAGAAAAAGTTTTCCAGAGAAAGTGTTTCATCTGCGTGGCCAATATTTGTACCAGCTTGCTTGTTGCTCACAAATATATAATATCCATGTATGATCTGCACACTAACGAGTTTTTTTGTTTGTTTTGAACACTTGTTGCACATGTTGATTGTGCGATATATCTTAAAATAGAATCCCAAACTAATAATGTAAATTACATTATTCCTCTGAACTTATATACGTAGGAAAAACTGAATGAAGCACTGTCAGGACCAGTTGAGGCACTTTTAGATGGAGCAAATACTGAAACATGGCCAGCAATAAGGAAACTTCTTAGGCGTGAGACTGAATCAGCTGTCTCTGGTCTCTCAAGTGCACTTGCCAGTTTTCAGATGGATGAACATGCCAAGGAAAAAATTCTTAGTAGTCTAGAGGCATATGCAAGAGATGTTGTTGAAGCGAAAACAAAGGCAGAAGCCGGAAGGGTACTTATCAGTATGAAGGACAGGTCAAAACTTTACCATCTAGCTTCAGTCCATTGATGTGTTTCAGATTTCTCTAATAGTAGGATTGACTTTGAAATTAACATGCAGGTTTTCAACTTTGTTTAGTCATGATTCCGACTCAATGCCACGAGTCTGGACTGGGAAAGAAGACATACGAGCTATCACCAAAACTGCTCGCTCTGCAGTATGTGGACACAGATATATTTTTAGTTCATTATGTTTTTATTTTTTATTCTCTTAATTGTTACTTTTTTTTTTTGTGAGCCTTTTCCAGTCCCTAAAGTTGCTTTCTGTAATGGCTGCAATTCGCTTGGATGATGAGAATGATAACATTGAAAACACTCTATCCCTTGCTTTGGGGGATGTTAAGAGTGTTGCTACTAGTAGTGATAGGAGCCTCACAGCTGTTGATCCACTGGCCTCAAGCTCTTGGGAACAGGTTTGCATTTTACTTTTGCTGAGAATTGTAAACCATGCTATTCAATGAAAGAATTTGAGCTTCGGGAACCTAAAATATAGTGATCCCATATTTTAGGTTGTTTGGAATTATATTGCTTTACGTCTTCTTTTTTAAAGCATCAGGCGCATGTATTTGTACTATACTACTATGGTCTATGGAAATCTATGTGCTAGCTTTGACTATAGTGTAGATTCATTTGACAAGACGTTTATTCTTAGAAAGTGTGTGGAGATGCCGCATGGTTGTTGTCTTAGAGCACAAGCTGCCACAGGTTCTCTAAGCTTAATGGAGATTTCATCATGTTTGTGTGTGTGCATATAACACAAAGTTGTCTTTGTTGATGGAGTGACTCTTTGTTCTTTTGAGAACTAAAATGTACCTTATTGATACAGGTTCTTTCCTCGAAGACTTTGATCACACCTGTGCAGTGCAAATCATTGTGGAGGCAATTCAAGGCAGAGACGGAGTATAGTGTCACCCAAGCTATTTCTGCTCAGGTATGATATTCTAACCAGGATTGTTTGTGTGAAAAATCTTTGTAGTTTTTCAAAATCGATTCTATGAACTACATGTGGTAAATGTCGATCATGCTTGGCTCATAACATTATATACTGCATAATGGATCAGTTGCTAGATGAGCAATTTGATGTGAATAATAAGTATGAAAGTGGAGTTTGTCCACAGAGCCTTGTTGTATGAGAAAAAAAACTTTTGATGTGAGCTTCTTCATATGGTGCTAAAATTGCAACTCCAATCCATATTTTTTCCTTTTTTAGAAGCAACAACGATTCACTTCTATGCACATGACAGTATCAATTATTCACTTTTGATTTTGAATTTTTTTACAACTATTGTTTATATGAACAGTTTCACCACATTCTTTCTTGTTTTATCTGTTACTTGTGTCATATTTTTTATTTTGATATATTTTTTCGTCAAATTATCAGGAAGCTCACAAACGAAATAACAACTGGTTACCTCCCCCATGGGCCATTGTTGCCTTGCTGGTCCTTGGATTTAACGAATTGATGACACTTCTGAGGTATTCTTATAAATTGATTTTGTTGGTGTCTGCTTCAGAATGCATCGTCTTTTTTCTGCTCTTAAGTACTTTAGGTGCTTCTTTGTTGCAGAAATCCTCTGTGGCTTGGCGTTATTTTTGTCGCGTTTCTACTGGTTAAGGCCCTCTGGGTGCAGCTCGACATTACAGGGGAATTTCGCAATGGTGCTGTAAGTGTCAAGTTATGTTTGAATTGTTACAGCCTCGTTTCTCTGTAGATTTTTTTGCAGGCAAATTGAAAATACCTCTAAGACCTTCACACTGATTATTACTTAAATTATGCCTTGGAATTGTTGGTGGAGACTCAATCCTGTTTCAACTACTAAGCTATACAGGATGGACTTATGAATTACTTTTAATTTTCCACTTGTGGGTGCTGAAATGTAACATTGTAGATGACAATCCATGGACAGAAAGTATTGTTTGAATTAAATAGGCGTTATAGGTTGCTATCAGTCCTTATATTCAAGGTTTTTTTTCTTCTTCTCTTTATTGAGAAGTGGAAACAAATTTGTTGAAAGCATCCTTTCTACTAAGGGGTGAAAAATGATATACTGATATGGGGGATGATTTTTCATATCAGTTTGCGCCTTTGCGGTATCATATTGTGGATTCGGTTCGAATTTTTACCCTGAGTGGCATGTACTCTGGTCAACTAGTTAATTTATTCGAAGTTTTTAGACCTTAAAATTACTTTTATCATTACATATACTTCCAATTTATTTCTTCCCGTGTGAATTATGAAAGATGGTTACAAATGCTAATTGTTAGCTTCCTGTCTTTACAGCTTCCTGGGTTGATCTCTTTGTCTTCCAAGTTCCTTCCAACGGTTATGAACATCATCAAAAGACTAGCAGAGGCGGGGCAAACCCCAGCAACTAACAACCCACAGACAAACCCTGCATTACCAACTCGGAGTTTCAGCAATGGAGTTAGCACCAGTGATTCATCGTCAACTGCTTCTTCCGCGGTAACCACCTCCTCCGAGAACGGAACTGTCAACTCAACTACCTCAAAAGAAGACTAGTACGGTATCTATTTTATTTCAACCGTTCTTGATTGAAGAAGCTGGCTTTCCCACTCTCCACATGGTGGGTTGTTCAGGTATTGTGGATGTGATTTCCATGAATATGATCTCTCGCTAGCATGTGAAAGGGGCAGAATTTGAAAGCATTGGTTTTTTTATACAAGTGCCCCGCATACACGGGGGGTGGTTGGTTATGGAAAAGTCCCCCATTACAAGAAAAAACTAAATAAATTTTGTGTAAAATCAGAATTGAAAAGAGAAAATATTGATGCCACTCTTGTCAACTCAATTATTTTGGGTTTAGGTTATACCTGCTTGTGTATTGGATGCTGAGATGAAATTGTCCTTGACTCAATTATAAGGTTCTTCCCCTTTCTAAGAAGAAATTAATTAATTTTATGTTGAGATCAGCAGAGCCTAATGGTGGTTAGACACTGTCTCTTGGCCCAGAGTTTACATCAATAGACAATAATGTTAGCTTTGCCCCTAAATGATTTGATTCCTAACCACTGCCACTGCTACTCCAATGAACCCAATTAATAAATATTTAAAAATGAAGTGACAAAAGGTCAACAATTCAAGGACAACGATGCTAGCTTTGCTCCTACAAATTGAGTACATTCAAAATTGTTGACGTGGCTCTCTGCCATTGGTGGCTTGACACGTGACGACTGATGTGGATTTTTTTTTAAAATATTTTTTATTCCACTAATTTTACAGCTATCAAAAAAAACGAAAATCTTTCTTCTCTTTCCGCTTTCGAGACCCTTCACTCTTGCAAAACCTACTGGCACAGAGAGAGAGAGTTTAAGTGGTCTGTGTCTCTTTCTCTTTCGTTTCTTGATATATACAAACAGATTTTGGCTCAGATCCAATCTAGGCAAATTAATTAGTGGTTGAACGTTTGGAAGCTAGGAAGGGGAGTTGGTGATGGATTGGCAACCATGTTCACGATTTTTCCACCATGTTTGTTGACACAGTTTGTGGCTGAGTTTGACGAATCGAGTTAAAGCTCGGTGAATTTATGAGCAAGCTACAGCAAGATTCTGTTTTTCACCTCTTCTTTTAAGACGAAGAGAGAGAGAAAGATGTTGAAAGAATGGAGGCCAGATAGAGAGAGAATAAATATTTTTCTCTCCTTTATTTTTTATTACCATTTTCGTTTTCTTTCAACAGGTGGTAAGCCACATCAGCTGTCACGTGTCAAGGTTGCCCTGAGAGCAAGTGCAATGGTGCCGTTCAAAACAAATATTGAAAATTTTGGAGTATACGGAGAGAGTGATAATAAAAATTATATGTAAAAGTGAAAAAATTGTATTGAGATATGTGTTTTAGAGTAAAAAAAAATGAATTTTTTTTGTTGAAAGATGTGCACACTTAATATTTGAAGAGTTTGGTAATAGAGAGTGAAAAAAATTATATTGAAAGATGTGTTTTTATTGATGTGGATGTATTAAGAGAGATGTTTTGCTAATGTGAATAAATAAGTGGAACCCAATTGTGTATAATAGAGGTGTGACCCAACTAAAAAATTTGGAGTGCTTGAAATTGAGATAGGACTGGAGTTGTTCTAAGCGGGAAGCAATGTCAATAATTTCCGCCGGAGTTTTCATCGGACGTTTAACTCGGGATATAAATGAAACCCTAAATATAGAAAATGAGACATTATAATCAATAAAATTCTCGACATATCGTCATCTTTTATTAAAAAAAAAAAACATCTGAAAGCTTAAATTTTAATTACAAAAGGAGATAAAAATGTGATTTTAGTCTCGTGACACATAAAAACATTTTAGCGTTTCAATTATTATCGAAGCCCCGATCGATCCTTTTTAGAGTCAACCAGGTAGGTACAAGGATTGATCAAAAGCATCCTGCAACACAAATTTAATCATCCGTCCACACACCAGTCAATTAATATTTAATACGAGGTGATGTCATACGTGTCATGATGTAATGCATGCAATTAGTGGTTGAAACACTATATGCTGAGTGTACTAATCACGGATCATAAAAACGTGATTTATATCACAGTAAAAATTTGGGGGCAGTTGTACGTGAGCTGGATTGGACGGACAGGATGAGATATGGGAGGAGTGAATCCAACGGCCACAGATAGAGTTCTTACTCCAACTGTGGCATTGATGATGGTCATTAATGGCTTCTGTATCTGTGTGGGTTGAGTCAGTGGTGTTAAATACAGGCATAGCTGGTGTAAGAGGAGAAGTTTTTAGTGTTCATAATTCATATACGTGTAAATAAGTGAATCCATAGTTCACAAAACAAGGCCAACCAGAGCGAGCCAGATAGAGCTTCAAACTCTGAAACACAAGCAGAAGCTTCTTTGTCGAGTTTTGATTTCTCTGCCTGACTTCCATGGCTTCGGTTGGAGCACCTGCACCACCACGTCTACAACTACTACTACTCAGCATCATTCTTCTCTTCCTGGCTCAATCGCTCTCTTCTTGTCAAGGTTCATCCGCTTTCTCTCTCTACATTCTCTCTCTACCTATATTTCTTGCAATTTCACGTACTGGCCATCACAATTTTAGGGTTGACAATGAAACTGCTAGAATTAATTGTTGTTTGATAATGTCATTTCAACTGCTTTAGATGGGGGCCAAGTTCGTCAGTAGTTACCAATTAATAATATGACACCAAGTTGCCAACTTTTTATCTCTTTTTTTCTTCTATTTTTGTATATATACTTTAAATTATTAAATAGGAAATTTAATAATTAATTGTGCAGGGAAAAAGGAGAGTGGTTTTTATGAATTTAAGTACCCATTTATAAAGAGAGCGAGTACATTCTCAACTTTGGCATCAAACAATGGTAATAAAGGTGGAGGTGGTGGGGATGGTTTTGACTACATAGTGGTGGGTGGTGGGACTGCTGGGTGTCCCTTGGCTGCAACTCTGTCTCAAAACTACACCGTTTTGCTGCTTGAAAGAGGGGGTGTCCCTTTCTCCAATGCCAATGTGTCCTTCCTAAGGAACTTCCACTTGGGTTTGGCTGACATTTCACCGTCCTCAGCTTCTCAATACTTTGTCTCCACTGATGGTGTCCTTAATTCAAGGGCTAGGGTTCTCGGTGGTGCCACTTCCATCAATGCTGGATTCTACACTAGAGCTAGCCCAAGGTACTCCACTCCTCCTTTTTTCCTTTTTTTTAAGGTTTATTTTGAATAAAATAATTTAATTAGAATAAAATAATTTAGTTTTTTATAGAGTTTTGCTGCACAAAGAATATTGAACCATATATATATATATATTCACATTCACGGATCTAGAGCTCTATAATTCCTATAATATATAATTTTCATCTAATGACATTATATCTCACCACACTTTTATATTCTCTGTATCATACTCGTTCTTAATTAATCATTGGATAGGAATCGTAGTCTCTGTTTGCTCAGCTATTGTTTGGTAAGTATTTTATAAACAGA
This sequence comes from Euonymus europaeus, assembly GCA_963580455.1. Classification (NCBI taxonomy): domain Eukaryota; kingdom Viridiplantae; phylum Streptophyta; class Magnoliopsida; order Celastrales; family Celastraceae; genus Euonymus; species Euonymus europaeus. The sequence goes on along the minus strand of OY756970.1, from coordinate 18,936,950 downwards.
GAACATGTGTTGGTTCTAAGGATAAATGAACATCTATTTCCACGACCCATAAACAAATAGAAATATACAACAAGACCCCCTAAATTTTAATCTTGTTTCATATAAACCCTTTTATGTTTTAATTGTCTTTTAGGGGATATGTTTAACAAAATCAAACTTCAGGGGCTCACATACATATCACCGAGAAACAAACTTTATACAAATATTTCAATGATATTACACTCAACTTTTCCTCTTTAATTTCTGTCACTTTTTCTCTTCAACACTTGCTAATTTACACATACACGTATCACATGAATTTATTTGGTCGCAAAATTGTGCCATTTGATGTTTACAGGTTCATAAGAAAGATGGGTTGGGATGCAAAGTTAGTGAATGAGTCATATCCATGGATTGAAAAGCAAATTGTTCATGCGCCTAATCTAATGCCATGGCAAAAAGCCTTGAGAGACAGCCTTTTGGATGTTGGAGTTTCACCTTATAATGGATTCACATACGATCACATCTATGGAACCAAAGTTGGTGGCACCATTTTCGACCGCTTTGGCCGCCGCCACACCGCCGCCGAATTGCTTGTCTCTGCAAACCCCAACAAGATCACTGTCTTAGTTTATGCCACTGTCCAAAAAGTCGTGTTTGATACATCAGGTACAATATTACTTATATTGTGTATTCAATTGAGTGTATTCAATGACAAACCCAAGTAGCTAGTTCAATTAGCGAGTTGGGTCATATGTAATCTCAAACCCTGAGTTCGAATCCCACATCCTTCTCTTCTTCGAATAAAATTGAGCGTTGTCAATGGCTAATACATTGACAATGTCATGTTCAGGTAAGCGACCGAGGGCGGTGGGGGTGATCTTCAAGGATGAGAAAGGAAACAACCACCAAGCATTTCTGGCAAGCAATCCAAGGAGTGAAGTTGTTTTATCTAGTGGAGCAATTGGCACCCCTCATATGCTAATGCTAAGTGGTATTGGACCGAAATCGGAACTCGAAAAGCTGAACATTTCTGTTGTTCTTGACAATCAATTTGTTGGTGATGGCATGGCTGATAATCCTTTGAACTGCATGTTTGTTCCGTCGAAGCGTCCGGTTAAGCAGTCACTGATACAAACAGTGGGGATCACCAAAATGGGCGTTTATATTGAAGCTAGCAGTGGATTTGGACAGTCTAGAGAAAGTATTAAATGCCACCATGGAATTGCCTCTGCAGAGGTAAGCTTTCATTTATATATAAAACTCGAATTACATACGCGTAAGAATAAGGTATAATGGAGTGCATTTTCATCAGATTGGGCAGCTCTCTACAATCCCACCGAAGCAGAGAACACCAGAAGCGGTTCAGGAATACATCAGAAAAAAAAGAGACCTACCATATGAGTCATTCAGGGGAGGATTCATTCTAGAAAAGATCGCGACACCGGTCTCTACTGGATACCTTAAACTTATCAACACCAATGTGGATGACAATCCTTCTGTCACATTCAATTACTTCGCTGATCCATATGATCTGAAGCGATGCGTCCATGGGGTTAGAATTGCCGCAAAGATTGTGCAGTCACAACACTTCACAAACTACACTCAATGTCCGAAACAAACAGTGGACATCATCCTAAACAATAGTGTCAAGGCCAATGTCAACCTCATACCTAAGCACATCAATGATACCAAGTCACTAGAACAGTTTTGCAAAGACACTGTGATCACAATTTGGCACTACCATGGTGGGAGTCATGTTGGGAAGGTAGTAAGCCCTGATTACAGAGTTTTTGGTGTCCGAAGGCTTCGAGTCGTGGATGGCTCGGTGTATAATGAATCTCCAGGGACTAATCCTCAAGGCACTGTACTGATGATGGGCAGGTAAATATGAATATGACCACTACACTCATTATATTTTCACCAAAAGTTGAAGAAAAATACCTGACAATCTTTATTCTATTTGTTGGTGCTTTATGTGCAGGTACATGGGAGTGAAGATTTTGAGAGAGAGACTAGGAAAAGCATATAGTTTAAGGGTTAATTAAGGAAAAATTAGAAGTGTTAGGAGTAATTGATGATAAGTGTGATATATAGGGGAAATGTGGGTGATATTTTATATCTCTATATATAAATATACAGTAATTATTCATACCAAGCAGTAATTTGTAGAAATTAAGTTGGGCTTGTCTATGTTCCATATCATGATCATATCCTGCTTGTGTGCAAGGTACGTAGTTGTGTATGTAGCAGCATATTTTGATTGACTTTTATTTTGGTTACTAAAGACATCACTCGATGAAAATATATAAGCATTTTTGGTGATTTGAAGCCTTTTCTTCCTGTATGGGCAAAAAACCGTCTTAAACTTATCATACGACATATAAGGCTTGTGAGCTCCGTTTGAGGCTTAAGTGCCCAGTCAACTAAAGGCTCCTAAGCACATCGTCTGCTCCACCAGTGAAGACCCAGTAGCCTATATAAACTAAAGACCCATTAAGGCTAATAGGGGTATGTGGCCTTAACATCATTAGGCCCATCCAGCCCAAGAACTGAGTCATAAATATAAACTTATACGATTTCACCCAAGAAACATAACGAAGGTCCAAACGGGCCACCACGAGCTAAGAGCTTGCTAGCTCACGCGACTCACGTGCACCGCAAACCTATAAATATGAGTAGTCCAAGCCTCTAAAACCTCTGGTCATTTTCTCTTGTTCCATTTCTCTCTCTAAAAGTCTCCGCTTCTCTCACTATAAATTTTCTTCTGTACAACATTGTGCAATCGACTAGATTGTCGAAGGCCTAGATCGATACTTCTTTGATTGTAGATTTTTGGGTCTACACGTCCACATTTGCATTTTTATTATTTTTCCACTCGAGGACCAAGAGTGATGTGCAATGACTAGTTTGCTCCTGCAGGATCATCTGTTTACAATTCCTAGCTTAGCTATAATCGCTGCATTGACTAGATTGACATATACAAATCAAGCAGAAAATGTCATGATCATCAACATGGCAATTCCTACATTGATTTTCCTCAACTCTGTTGTCTGGTTTTGAACATTTTGGGTCTTTGATGGGTGTTTCTTTAAAGCAAGTCTATCATATCCAATTATCCATGCATGCTTAATTATCGATACAGTGAAAACCCTACTAGAGGTTTCTCTCTAGGGTTTATGGATGCTTATTATTGTTTTGCATGTTTTTTATCCACCTCACACGCTAAACTGCAACATTGATTGGCTTTCTTCAAAAAATTCGTGAGCTTCGATCGGGCTTCATCTTTGAATCTTTCCTTTCAAACTCTGCCTCTGCTATCAGGCCTTTTACACAATCTATTTAGACCGCAATACTGTGTCAACTGTCAACTGTCAAGGTTCATTTCTTGTTATTGGGCCTCGCACTGGCTGGTCCCATGCAAATACATACATATATATATATATATATATATATATATATATATTAACATTTCTCCGGTATCTGATACCGCACTCATCCTGGATGGTGTGTGAATATCTCGTACGTAATTTTGCGTGCGGATCGCACACTGGAACAAAACTATATATATATGTATATGTATTTTAATATATGTATATATATTAGCAAGCGATAAGTCTGGTTATATATATATATATATATATATATATTTTATTTTTAAAAAACAATTCAATTCAACTAATTAATTTATTAATTTTGTTCGAGAACTACACTTTATTCCTTTCGTCTCATCGCTTTATCTATTGATAATTTTAAGTCAACTAAAAGTTATAAAATAAAGATGTGTTTCAAATACCAATTATTGGATTCCATGTCTATGTAGAATTACCGATTTTACATAGATGTGTGTTTCGTCACTGTACTCTATGTGTGTGTTGTATTATTCAAAAGAAAAAAGATTGAGTCTTAGATTTTTCAGGTGTGTGTATGTCTAGCTAAGTATTTCGTCGGTATTTTTACTGGGTAGCTTGGGTTGGACTACCACATCGGTAGTTTGACTTGTGTGTAGTATATATGAGATTCCATGTCTATGTAGAATTACCGGTTTTATATAGTAGTGTGTTCCGTCACTGTACTGTGTGTATTGTATTATTCAAAAAATACCAATTATTGGTTTAAATACAATTGTAAATTCTATCGCTTACATAATTATATTTTCAGTGGGAAGAACAAATTCAATCACCTTCTTGCCTTCAAGAGCTTATAATAATTAATTTATGAATATGAATATTTATTTTCCAGGAATATTAGGTCAATAATTAAGTGTCCTATATATATATATATATATAGATGTGAGGAACTTTCAAATGCTCCAAGGGTTCTCATGGACATTAACCCTCGAGAAAGTCAGAGTATTAGGTACATTATGATGCATTTTTGGTGTTCTTACATTGGACTTTAGTCTGTTGTCTTAATTTTTTTGTTGAATTAGTTCGTGAGAGTTCCTTTTTCTATGCAAGGGCCCTTCGTACTATGTGATGGTCTTCACCATCATGGTTAGCTTGTAATGCTTTCTCAATCTATGAATGAAGCTCCAGGTGTTCTTCCTGGTTATTAAAAAAAAAACCACCATTGGTTCTAATCCCCACCCCCACTTGCCTATAATAAGGAAAACAAAAAACTACCATTAAAGTATTGCACAAGCAGAAGCCCAAAATGTCCCAAATAATGACATTCTGGCAAAAAATTTATTAAATGGATGATTGAACAACAATTAATTTAGGATATTTTGGAGACCTCATATCATGTCACGCCATATCTGGCCAAGTAGATGTAGATAATGATAAAGAATTTATAATTAGGTGAATTTTTATTTTTAATTTATAATATCTTAACTGTCAATTGACACACTTATAGTCACGTATTGAATTTTGACTTAACTTATAATGTCATCATACCTAAAATTTATGTATTCACTAGTCTCGTGGCCCGTACTTACTTAGACTCATATATCTAATTTCTAAATGATAAATATGTATATTATTGTTCAATATAGTTGACAAACACGAGCATTTGTGCTATAATTAATTAATTATGGTATTTCATTGGCTATTTTTTTTTTTGGATACCACATGATTATTTGACTTTTATTGAGAGGGAGGAGGTTGTGGTTTTGCAATTAAGGAGAGGATCGTCAAATCAATGTTTAGGTAGTGGAAGATCAATTCCACACATGGTTTGGGGGAGGGGGAGCCTGGGAGGGTGGGGGAGGGAGAGCAGGTAATATGAAGACATCTGTGTTTGTTGAGAGAGATTGTCATACCCATATATTCCTCAAAGCGCGTCTGACTCGATTCTTTTTTGTCCACTTTTATTATTTTGCAATGAAAATGCAAAATAACATTATTTTACAGGGCAACTAATTGGGCATATCAATATCAAAATAAACATTATTTTGAAATTTATCAAATTTTTACAAGAATTACGTGTTCTTTAAAATGAAATAAACATTATTTTACCTATCTCAACTTAAGGAACAGTTATGCATGCCGTCATTCACAAAATAAATAGTGCTTATCACTTAGTGTTTTGGTATAACGTCTTACAGTTGATACGTTCTTTTTTTTTTAATTCAATAGCTTATACACTCTATCCATTCATGAAAACACTCACATTAGACATACATAACAAAATTTCATCAATTTCTCCTGTCTCTCTCACTCACAGACATTTGTCATTTTGTATCTCAATATATATGTTAGATTTTAAAAAAAATTACATATTCAAACTCAATGTATAAAGCTTTTCTCAACAAGATACATTATCGATAGCTTTTATTGCGTTACTTCAAACAATGTAATAGAGAGTTTATGCCAAAATTTACGGTGCACGTGTTAAATTAAGATGTATGTATAATTAATCAAGTACGTTATAATAATTTTGTTTATAAAATATTTCACTTGAATATATATTATAACTAAAGTTCTCTATTTCATTATTAAACCATTTACAAACTCATATCCCTGGTAGTAAATTGACAGTTTATACATTATCATGAATTTACGCTCTACCAAACATCACAAAATTTATTTGATAGCTCATATAATTTACAGCTTATACGTTATTGAAATTCATCCTCTACAAAATATTATCTAAAATCATGAATGAATTATAATCGTAGGAGAAGGTGGTTTTTTTTTTTTTGCCTGCCTAAAATGTACTTTTGACAAGAAAAAAAACCAATCCGACATGAAAAAATGCAAATTTAATTTTTTTTATTTTAAAAACATCCAACGACGTGTTTATCGCTGGTATACACTGGTGATTACCGAGTACTTTGATCAAACCACGCGGTGGGTGGGAAAGGGGCGGTTCGAGTAAAAAGTTGTGACGTTGCTGTCCATTACCCAGTTCCCTCATGTCGACTCTCTCTCTCTCTCTAAACTACTTCCTTAAATTAATTATTTCTCCAAAAGAAAAATATTATTATCTTTATTTATAGATTCATGTCCATAGAAGAACCATAAAAATCCAAATACCTTTATTTTATATCTTTAAATACCAAAACAATCTCCCCCCTCCCTCTCTCTCCACATACCACATTAACCAAAAATTAACATGGCGGACAAGGTATACCCTTCTGTCAAACCCACCACTGCCGCCACACCAAACACTACCTCCACACCAACCACGGCCAACCCTGCCTTTCCCGCCACCAAAGCCCAACTCTACGGGGCATCCCGCCCGCCCTACCGACCCCAACCAAACCACCGTCGCCGTCGACGCGGCTTCTGCTGCTCCTGCTGTCTCTGGACAACCTTCATCCTTATCGCCCTCATCCTCCTAATCGCCGTCGCCGGTGCCATACTCTACGTAATCTATCGCCCCCAACGCCCTTCATTCGCCGTCTCCGGCCTCAAAGTATCTTCGCTCAACCTCACATCATCATCGAAACTAATTTCCAACATCAATCTCAACATCACAACCAGAAATCCGAACAAGAAACTCGTGTACATCTACAATCCCACGACCATCTCTGTCACTACAGACGATGGAATTGACATCGGCAGAGGTTCAATTCCTTCGTTCAAGCACGGCACGAAGAACACGACCTTATTGATTGCCTCAATTAGGAGCAGTACAGATGAAGCACTCGATGATGCGTCTGCTAAGAAGTTGAGATCAGATTTGAAGAGCAACAGTGGTGTTCCGTTGAATATTAAGCTGGAGACTAAAGTTGAAGTGAAGATTGGAGGAGTGAAGAGTCCGAAAGTCAGGATTAGAGTGTCTTGTGAGGGGATCAAGGCTACTGCTCCTAATGGTAAAGCTGCAACCATTGCTTCCACTTCAAACGCTAAGTGCAAGGTTGATTTGAGATTCAAGATCTGGAAGTGGACATTCTGAAGATACAAACCAAACGGGGCGACCAAACGGAAAATCACTTTATTTGTTTATTTTAATTTGGTGTTGTGATTTTTTTCAATTTTTTTTTTGTTTCTTGGGTTTTTTTGATATATATGTTTGTAGATGATATGTTTGGTTGTTTTTGTACAAGCTAGGGGACAAAATTCGTTGACTGTATTATAATAAAAGTTTGTATTTTTAATGGTTTGCAACTTGTAATTACAAATAAGTGAATTACACTAATTAACGTTAATTATAGCCAACAAGTACAACTGCCAATAATTAATAGTTTTCCAGCCGGCCAATTTGGTTTCCAGTTGTCTTTCTGCTTTTTAACCTACAAAGCCATCATAATATAATTAGGTTAAAATAGAATATGTTAATACTCATGCTTACAAAAATTTCTCATTTGACAGATATTATAAGTTAAATTAAAATTTAATACATGACACGAATTATTTTATTCAGAGAGAATCGAACTCTGCTTCTCATAGTTCAGAGTCAACCACTGGGCTAATGGCTCAGTGGCCACATGCTTGTCCCAAATCTTAGTGCCCTTGGGGTGAAGAGGTCACTGGTTCGAGTCGGGGAAGTAGTAGGTTATTGGATTTAATTGTCATAGCTGCACATCCCCCACTTTCAAGCCCTCGGGGCATATGGTTCAGCAGTGAGCTAGGGGTGTGGCCCTTGCGTGGGAGTAGTATCGTGTCTGTCAGCGTGCTTTGATACTCGGGTTAGAGTCGCGTTAGCGACACGCCCTTGATGCTCAGCGCTTGGTGGGCAACGTGAAAACCCCCTTCCCTTACTGTTGGACTGCATAACCCGCAACTTATATTCTATCCCTTGGCTCAGGGCAGGGTCGGGATAGGACGAGTTCTTGGATCCCGCCCCAATCCAAGAGAGAATCGAACTCAATAACTATGACTTCGTACAATTTGAAAAGGCTTTAGCAAAAATTTTAAACAAGTACCACTTGTGAGACTTTTGGAACTTGTTTCCTTTCAAGTACAAGAACATTGCGGCTGCTTGTGGTTTTCTTTATGCAGAGGCGAAAGCTTTTTTTTCTTGGCATAGAACTTGGCATATCTCTTAATCTCACATACTTTATTCTTGAAGGGATTTCTTAACTATTGTTTCTGCCTTGCACTCTAAGATAACGGTTCGAGATCCATATAGTTTATGTATCGAGTGAGCTCTCTCTCTTTCTCATGGCTTTTTGATCGAGGTGGTGCATACCCCTCGGATTAACAATCAACTTGCTGATTCCTTTGCGAGACTAAAGATGTATAATTCCTCTTTTTCCATTTTGATAAGTGGTGTCCCTGATATTTGTTTGCTATTGCAAACTTTGATTCTCGTTAATGGATTTTCATTTTCTTCACAAAAAAACAATTGTTCCCCATATGAAAAATTCCGCCCCTTTCTTTTCTCTCGAATGTTTCTTTTTAGGGATGGCAATGGGGCGGGGCGGGGCCGGATCATGGTTGCCCCGTCCTCACCCCGCACTTCCATACCCCCGCCCCGCATTACCCGCGGGGCCCTCCGCCCCGCCCCGCCCTTAATAGTATGTGTATATATATAACATATATATAAAACTTATATATAACTACTTATATATAGGTTATATATATATATATAACTACTTATATATAAGTTATATATATATAGGTTATTAGCGCTTCGGGGCGGGTTGATGGACTGACCCAACCCCGCATGCGGGTTAAAGTTTGTCGCCCCGTCCCCGCCCCGTCCCACTGCCGGGTCGGGGAAAACTCGCTCGGGGCGGGGCGGGACACTTCGAGGCGGGCCGGGTCGGGTGAAAATTGTCATCCCTATTTCTTTTCCCCCTTCGACACTTCAAAACACTAGAAACGATAGAGATTATCATCTCTCCTTATTCTTCTTACATCAAAGATCTCTCGATTTTTTAAAATGTATAATATTTTTACTCTACTTCACTGTACTTGCAATATATTTTTTCTATTTGTTTGGAATCAGAGTTTTGGGAGACTTTGGGTTAGTGAGATTTAGTGTTTGGGATCTGTTCTAAAAAAATTTATAGCGTTAAATGACTTTATAGTAATTACAAAATTATATTTTACCTTTTAAAATTATAAATATTTTTTTATCAGAACTACTAGTCTAAAAATATTTTTCATGCTAAACAAATATTTGATTATGAAAATGATACGAAAATTTTGAACCGTTAAATATAAACGTGAAATATTTTTTGTCTTTTTTTTTTCACGACCCATTTGATTTTTGTTTGACACAAAAATATACCATTCAATTCATAATTTCGATCAAAAAAATTAATAGCTAAAAAATATTTATAACTGGGTCAGCTTTTTTTAAAACAAAAACCAAAAATAAAAACAAAAACTACGTTAACTGTAAAAATTTTGGAGAGCAGACCCCAAACACTTGCGGGCCTCCAAAACACTTCTCCCCCAGGAATCCTGCCTAAATTCAAAATTTATAGCCTTCCATCGCTAGTCTTCTGTCTATCTAAGAACAATCATAATGGGTAACTTTTAATGAGGCAAATATAATATATAAAAAATTATGTTTTTATTGTATTAAAATATATGTTTTTCTGATGTGTGAGAATATGACTTGAATTTTTTTTTAAAAATGTGAGGTTAAGAATTAATTTTGATATAATTTTATTAGAGAATTAATAAAAGAAGGAAAGAGTAGATGTTTAAATAATAATTTTATAATTAGATATATGTTTTACAGATATAATTATATTAAAAAATATATTATACTAAAGTGATTATATTAATAAAAATATTTTTATATAATAAAAATATTTTTATATAATAAAAATGAAACTCAATTAAAAAAAATGGATGTGTGATTGTCCGCCATGTTCCGTATTGCTTCAAAGTTAGCTTCCTCCGTCATGTGAATAGTACTTTATTGTCGATTTCACGTCCATAAATTTCGTACTTTTGGTGGTCTGCGTTCCACAGACCTTGATGCTTCATGGTGCTCCTCAACGTCTCAAGACCATACCTTCTCCTTTCCAGGGTCGTGCCGGTCGTCGCTCTCGCCCTCTAATAAATCTCGGACGTTCAAATTCAATAGCCCATCACCATCCAATAAGATTCATCTCACGTCAACCCTCCAACACCCACGATGAAATTCTCGATTTCTTTGACAAACTTCTTCCACAATGCTCCAATGCTCACCATTGCAAACAAATACACTCCCAAATTGTTGTCACTGGCACTCACAGATCTGGGTTCTTGTTGGCCCGGATTTTACCGGTCTATTCTCGTTTCGGGATTATTGGTTATGCCCAGACAGCATTCGACACATCCCCAATGGAGTGTCTTTCGAACATTCTCTTATGGAATTCGATATTGAGAGCTAACCTATCAAATGGTTACTATGTCGAAGTCATTAATATTTATGTTAGAATGCGGGAACATGGGGTTTTGGGTGATGGTTTTACTCTTCCTATGGTTATAAAGGCTTTTGGATTTATGGGTAGGTCACATTTGTGTAAATTTGTTCATTGTCATGCCTTAGAGTTGGGTTTTAAGGATCTAGTCCATGTTGCTAATGAATTGATTGGAATGTATGCAAAAATTGGAGAAACAAGAGATGCACGTAATGTGTTTGATAGAATGACTGTTAAGAGCCATATTTCGTGGAATATGATGATCTCGTGCTATGCACATAATAACGACTGTGATAATGCTTATGAGATTTTTAAACGGATGGAGCATGGAAGGTTGAAACCAAATACAGTGACATGGACATCGCTGTTGTCAAGTCACTCTCGTTGTGGGCGTCATGAAGAGACTATGAAGTTATTTAATTCAATGATGAGGAGTGGAGTCCATGCTAGTGGTGAAGTACTTGCCGTGGTATTATCTGTCTGTGCTGGTTTGGGAGTTTTTGACATGGGTAGGATGATTCATGGGAATGTCGTAAAGGCCGGATTTGAGAATTACTTGTTTGTGAAAAATGCTTTGATTTCCATGTATGGGAAAGACAGTGACGTGCAAGGGGCTCGGAGCTTGTTTATGGAGATGGAAACCAAGAACATCGAAAGTTGGAATTCTTTAATAACATCATATGCTAAATCTGGTTTCTGTGATGAGGCTTTTGAATTATTCTCACTGATTGAGAAATCAGATAATTGTCCAAAATTGAGACCTAATGTGGTAAGTTGGAGTGCTGTAATTAAAGGATTTGCTTTGAAAGGCCAAGCAATCGAGTCTCTTGAAATTTTTCGGCGAATGCAGCTTGCAAACATAAAGGCCAATTCTGTGACAATTGCTATTGTTCTATCAGCTTCTGCAGAGTCAGCAGTTCTCAAGCTTGGTAGGGAAATTCATGGCTATGCAATTAGAGCCTGGATGGATGATAACATTCTTGTAGAAAATGGCTTAATCAATATGTATACTAAGTGCGGATTTTTGAGGGAAGGACATTTGATATTTGAAAATATTGACAAGAAAGATATAATGTCTTGGAATTCAATGATAACGGGGTATGGAACTCATGGGTTTGGTGAGAGAGCTTTAACAATTTTCGATCAAATGGTAAAATCTGGATTTAAGCCTGATGGGGTGACCTTCATTGCTGTTCTTTCTGCTTGTAGTCATGCTGGGCTTGTTGTTGAGGGCCGTCGGCTTTTTGATGATATGAAAAGCCAGTATAAAATTGAACCCCAGATGGAGCATTATTCTTGCATGGTTGATTTACTTGGTCGGGCAGGATTATTGCAAGAAGCAAACGAAATGGTCTTGAACATGCCAATGGAACCGAATACTCATGTCAGGGGAGCTCTTTTGAACTCTTATAGAATGCACAAAAATCCTGAAATTGTTGAAGAAGCTGCATCACACATCCTTGGTATTGACTCAGAGTCCACTGGGAGTTACATGCTGCTTTCAAACATATATGCTGAAAGTGGGAGATGGGATGAATCGGCTAGGGTTAGGATTTCTGCGAGGACGAAGGGTCTAAAGAAAAATCCTGGGCAGAGTTGGATTGAGGTGAAGAAGAAGGTTTACACATTCTCAGCAGGAATTAATATGTCGTCTGGCTTGGAGGGAGTTTATGGAGTTCTCGAGGAATTGGCTCTTCAAATGGAATCTGAAGGTTATATTTATAATAAAAACAGAAACATTTTGCAAAATGTTATTGGGGAAGAAACTGAACTAGAACAATGACTCCTCTTTGGCATCCGGTTATAAGATATCCCTTGATCTCGGCATCATTCTTGTTAAATTTTCTTACAAAGGTATGTCGATTAATAGATGTACCATGTTTTCGTCATCTTGTAGGCAGCATTATTCTGGCAAAACTATGAAACTATTCATAGCTCCACACCAACCTCAATGTTCCATTCTCTTCCGCATTCGAGTACGAGTTGACAAGTACAACGTTCAAGAATAAGACAAAGCCCATTATTTTTGCTTCTGTAACTTGTTTAGACGACACAACAACAATCACTCAATAAAATAAAGTAAAATGCACTACAACTTGTTGTCAACCATCTTTATTACAAAAACACAACTTGGTCAACAAGGACCAAGACAACCAGCAGTACACAAACATAGCAAACAAGCTCCAAGTCTCAATCCTCAAAAGAGAAAATCAGTTCCAAAAGAACTTCTCTAGAAGTCATGCCTTGGCGAGATTCTCATAAACTGCAAGGAACTCTTTTGGATCAACCTTTGTTGGCTTGTAGACATCAATCTTGTTCATCTCCTGCACAGAGGAGTTTAAGTAAGTAATGTTCGTAAGCTATCTATTTAACAAAGTACATCAAATACAACGAAGTGTTGAGAACAATAATGAACTATTGTACATATCTCACTTCACATCCCCATCTTTCCGAGCGGGATGTGTGTAACAGGTACCTAAATGAAAAGTTTATCGATGCAAGCATCAATTTATAATACTATTCTCACAACGAATAGAGTATAATCAAGAGGAAAATCCACAATCAACTACAGACATTGAAAAGACTCTAATTTACCTCAAACCACACAGCAAGTTTAGGCCTCCCAGAAGTAAAATCATAATTCCATTTATTTTTAAGCAAGATGTCAAATCTCTCCACAAATGGTATGTAGGCTATATCGACCTGTAGGAGCACAGTTTTCATTTATAAATCAGGAGAAAACAGCTCCATCTTAAAAAGCATAGTGTAATAAGATTAATAGTCAAAAAAAGAGGTAAAACAACGTGCAAAAGAGTTACCAGACTGAACTGGCCAAGGAAGAATGGACCATCCTCAAATTTATGTAGAGCCTTTTCTAAGTAATCGAAAGCAGCAGCTGCCCGTGCAAGTTAAACTATTATTTTTTCAGTTGATAGTCCATACACAAATACAGTCAAATTGAAAGCACAAGCATGTTTCAAGACAAACCAGTTTCTTTTACTGGGTCTCCCTTGAATGCAGTAAACACATCTTGGTTTACTTTATCAGTGTAGGATAACAGCTCTTCCCCAAACTCTTTCTTGGCAGGATCCTGCAACAACTCCTAATTGACAAGAGAAGAGAGGTTTTCAAACAGATGCACTGTTACTAGTACAATATAAACTTACCTCAGGGAAAAGGTTAGGCCCTTCAAAATTGCTGTCAATGTATTTAATCAAATCGATACTCTCTCCAATGACTTTTCCATTGTGCTCCAACGATGGAAACTATCAAAAAGAAAATTTGAAGAAAAAAATTCTTCAGATTATTTAAAGAAAATATGCTTTCGCAGCTCCATTAATTATCATAAAGCCTAACTAACATATAAACATTCATAGATGACAATGAGCAATTTAACTAGCCAGAGTCACCTCAAAAAAATCGACTTGGCAGAACCGATCTCCTAATGGAACTAAAAAGCACAAGTTACCGACTCCAAAAATCATTAGAAAATTTTGCTGGAGGTAGTGTTAAAAAAAATCTGAATAATATTCCCTCCTTTTCACTTAAAGAGTGGAAAATACTCCTTCCATGTGAATCAATCCATACCAGAGGCTTTGCTAGTGAAAAAAGGCTCAAACAATCTTTTGAAGGATCCATAATTGTAAACCATGTTATAACAAGCAAATAGACTATCCACTAATTTCTCTAGAAAAGAATTAACTATCACTTGATTCAGGGAATTCAGCTTGCACTTAGTGTTTATTTGGTAGAGCGTCTATACTAGCTTATACTCTGTCAGACATACTCAGACATTACTCTCTACACTAACTTATACTTTGTTAGACATACTCTCTACCTTCATCTCTACTAAGGCACCTACGGTAATCATCAGAATCACTTGGCCATAAAGCAAATCAGCCCTTTTTTGTTACCTTATTGGCCGGGTACACTTTCTCCTTGTACCAAGCAGGTCTGTCCTGGAGGTCAAGAGGAACCAACTTGATTTTCTCCTGCAATCCCTGAAATGGAAATATTTTAAAAAATTACACATAATTCCGGTTGATACGTCTTAAAGGGACGGGCAGAGAGAATCAAGGCTTGGAAACCAACCTTGTAGTTTCTGGTTATCCAAGCTCGCTGTGCATACGCGCACGAGTAACTGGTATACAACCTTTGTAACACCAATAAAGAAGCAAAATAAAACAGAGCGTGCTAAGATACGAGGGACAACAGAAAACAGAGCGTAGGAGAGTGGAACCTACCTTGTAGTTCCATCAAAGAGGGGAGGCTGTGACGAAGACGAATCCAAAGGTTTAGGAAGAACCTCGCTCATATCTCTGTAAATTGTCAAACAGAACAAATGAACAACAAGTAACTTGAAAACTCTATTGGGTCAGAGAGACGTTGATCATTACGCAGAAGCCATTTTCGGCAGTGGATCTGGTTTACTAGAGATGGAACGATCGTCTGAGACGGAGTGTCAGGGCAATTTCCCACGTAGAATTATTATAGAGTGATAATATTCATACACGACGACTTTCAAGCCGCAGTTACGCCAGCCTGAAGATAACTTTTTCGTTAAGAGTTGTTTTGGTCGTTTTTTAATATAATTTAGTCAATTGGTTTAGTGGGTTAATGATCGATTATGTTGACTTTTAGTAAGGTTTTTTGATCCATTTTTGATAGTATCCAGCTCGAGTTAGCCGCTGTCACAAGCCTTCACAATTGAAGCGTTGAACGAGTTATCGAGTCTCAAAAGGGTTTTTAGTGCTATAAATATCAGATCATTCAGGAGAAGATGTAATATACAGACACAACAAGAATCACTCAATAAGATAAAGCAAAATGCATTGCATGACAGTCAACCATCTTTACTAAAAAAACACAACTTGGTCAACAAGGACCAAGACAACCAGCAGTACACAAACATAGCAAACAAGCTCCAAGTCTCAATCCTCGACAGAGAATATCAGTTCCAAAGGAACTACTATAGGAGTTATGCCTTTGCCAAATTCTCATAATATGCAAGGAACACTTTTGGTTCAACCATTGTTGGCTTGTAAGCATCAATCTTGTTC
Source organism: Euonymus europaeus (assembly GCA_963580455.1). Classification (NCBI taxonomy): domain Eukaryota; kingdom Viridiplantae; phylum Streptophyta; class Magnoliopsida; order Celastrales; family Celastraceae; genus Euonymus; species Euonymus europaeus. The sequence continues at coordinate 18,921,155 of OY756970.1, read as the reverse complement.
ATCTCCTGCACAGATGGAGTTTTAGATGAGAAAACTGCCTTGTTCATGGCCTTGAATTTAATTACATGTTTGCTGTGCCGTATAAGTCATGCTTGTAAGCTATTCTATTGAACAAAGTACATCAAATACAACCAAGAGTTGAGAACAATAATGAACTATTGTACATCTCACTTCACATCCCCATCTTTCCGATGTGGGATGTGCGTAACAATCCCCGCTCACCCACGTTGGCACACTCTGCAGGTACCAGGCCACACGGTGCCACACAGGCTGCTCACAGCCAGGAGACCGACATGCTTCGGTACCACTAATAAAGACCCTTTCCAATACTCCATCCAGACTCATACCAACAATCCCCGCTCACCCACGTTGGCACACTCTACAGGTACCAGGCCACACACAGGCTGCTCACAGCCAGAAGACCGACATGCTTCGGTACCACTAATAAAAACCCTTTCCAAGACTCCATCCCAGAGTCATACCCCAACCTAATAGTCCAACCAGTATCAATAGATGCACGCACCGCACCCATTAACCGGTTGTAGTCCAACGGGCTTGAAAATCTATTGGACATGTTAAGGAATGATAGTGGCTCTCCCCATCTTTCCGAAGTGAAATGTGTGCAACATATACCTAAATGAAAAGTTCATCAATGCAAGCATCAATTTTTAATACTATTCTCACAAAGAATAGAGTATAATCAGAGACCAAAATCCACAATCAACTGCAGAAATTGAAAAGTCTCTAATTTACCTCAAACCACAAAGCAAGTTTAGGCCTCCCAGAAGTAAAATCATAATTCCATTTATTTTTAAGCAAGATGTCAAATCTCTCCACAAGTGGTATGTAGGCTATATCCACCTGCAGAAGCACAGTTTTCATTTTTATAAATAAGAAGAAAACAGCTTCATCTGAAGAAGCATAGTTTAATAAGATTAATAGTAAAAAAAGAGGTAAAACAACGTGCAAGTTAGTTACCAGACTGAATTGACCAAGGAAGAATGGATCATCCTCAAATTTATGTAGAGCCTTTTCTAAGTAATCGAAAGAAGCAGCTGCCCGTGCAAGTTAAACTATTATTTTGTCAGTTGATAGTCCATACACAAATACTGTCAAATTGGAAGCACAAGCATGTTTCAAGACAAACCAGATTCTTTTACTGGGTCTCCCTTGAATGCGGTAAACACATCTTGGTTTACTTTATCAGTGTAGGATAACAGCTCTTCCCCAAACTCTTTCCTGGCAGGATCCTGCAACAACTCCTCATAGCATTAATTAACATCTGACATCTCATTCTCGCCCCTCGTCCCACGACACATACAATCATGGATAAGAGGAGAGGTTTTCAACCAGATGCACATGTTAGAAATTCAATATATCTTTACCTCAGGGAAGAGCTTAGGCCCTTCAAAGTTACTGTCAATGTATTTAATCAAATCGATACTCTCTCCAATGACTTTTCCATTGTGTTCCAATGCTGGAACCTATTATAAAAGAAAATTTGAAGGAAAAAATTCCTCAAATTAGTTAAAGGAATATGCTTTCGTAGCTCCATTAATGATCATAAAGCCTAGCTAACATATAAACATTCATGGATGACAATGAGCAATTTAACTAGCCAGACTTACCCCAAAAAAGAAATCAACTAGCCAGAAGTTATTTGCCCATGGAATTAGTTAAAATAAAGCAGATCTCCTAATGGAACTAAATAGGACAGGTTACCTACTCCAAACATCATTAGAAAGTTTTGCAAAAGGTGATATAAAAAAATTCTGAATAATATTCCATCTTTTTAACTTAAAGTAGAGAGTGAAAAATACTGCTCCCATGTGAGTCAATTACCAGAGGCTTTGCTCAAGAAAAATAGGCTCATACAACTTTTTGAAGGATCCATAAATTGTAAACCATGCTATAATAAGCAAATAGACTATCCATTAATTTCTTTAGAAAATATTCAAAACAACTAATTATCCCTTGATTCAGGGAATTCAGCTTGCAGTTGATCTCTCCTCGAAGGCACCTATGGTAATCATTAGAGTCACTAGACATAAAAGAAATCAGCCCTTTTTTGTTACCTTATTGACTGGGTACACTTTCTCCTTGTACCAAGCAGGTCTGTCCTGGAGGTTTAGAGGAACCAACTCGATTTTCCCCTGCAATTCCTGAAATGAAATTTTAAGAAAAATTACTTATAATTCTGGTTGATGGGTTAAAAGGACAGGTAGAAAGGATCAAGGCTAGGAAACCAACCTTGTAGTTTCTGGTTATCCAAGCTCGCTGTGCAAACGGGCTCTTGTAACTGGTATACAACCTTTGTAACAACCAAAAAAGAAACAAAATCAAACAGAGTGTGTTGAGAGAAAAGGGACAACAGAAAAGCAGAGAGTAGGAGAGTGGAACCTACCTTGTAGTTCCATCAAATAGGGGAGGCTGTGACGAAGATGAATCCAAAGGTTTAGGAAGAACCTCGCTCACATCTCTGTAAATTGTAAAACAGAACCAAAGATAATGAGACAACGAATAATTTGAAAACCCCAAGTGCTTAGAGAGCAGTTGATCATTACACAGAAGCCATTTTTGGCGGTGGATCTGGTCACTGGTGCAGTGGTGCTGGTAAGAGATGACTAGAGAGTCGAGAGAAAGAGAGAACTATTGTCGGAGACGGAGTGTAAAAGGCGATTTTGTCCTAATATTATGGGATATTGATTGAGCTACCGAGTGTCCGCTCTAATTCTCAGAGTGTCCGACGAAATGCAAAATATAATTTTCTAACACATGACAAACGTCTTTTTTTTTACAATAATGATATCTCATTCGAACTTATAGTTAAGTTTGCTTCTACAAGATGGGTGATCTGCTGAAAAAAAATGGAAGGCGGGCCGTTACACTTATGTTTGTGTATTTGACTACTTTTAAGAAGAAAGACCTGACATTTGCAAGTCACTGAGACACTGAATTCGGACTGAAAAACTGTTGTAGGTTCATTTAATGGGCAATGTTGGGTTGTTTTTGTCTCCATTGGAAATGTATCAGATAAAATGTGCCTGGAAAGATGTTTGTTCTTAGGTTCATATCCTTTGCTACGTCGACGTTTGAAAGAGATTTATCAATGATAACAGGGTATTTGATGTCTGAGGAGGAGACATTTGTTGTTTGAATAAATATATGATGTTCTAGAATTCAATGTGATAACAAGGTATGAAAAGCATGGGCTTGGTGAGAGGGCTTCAACAATTTTCAATCTAATGATAAAAATCTGGGTTTAAGCCCAACAGCCAACCTTTATTGTTGTTCTTTCTGCCTGTAGTCATGCTGGTTTTGTCGTTGAGGCCCGTTGGTCTTTTTATTTATTATAAGAATATCTAATATAAGATTGAACCCAGATGGAGCATTATTCGATTTACTTGGCTGGACAGGATTATTGCAAGAAGCAAACAAAATGGTCTGGAAAATGCCAATGGAATTCAATGTTTATGTCTAGGGAGCCATTTTGAACTCATACAGCAATCCTGTTTTGATATTTTATAATAATTACTGAAATTGTTGAAGAACTGCATCACGCATCCTTGGCATTGACTTAGAATCGACTGAGAATTACTTGCAGCTTTCAAACATATATGCTGAAATTGGGAGAAGGGAAGAATTCTGCGAGGACAAAGGGTCCAAAGAAAAACTCTGGGCAGAGTTGGATTGAGGTTAAGAATAAGGATTTCATATTTCCAGCAGGAATCAATATGTCGTCTGGCTTGGAGGGAGTTTATGGAGTTCCCGAGAAATTGGCTCTTCAAATGGAATCCCAAGTCTACATTCATAAAAGCAGCGACATTTGCAGGCAGTACTATTCTTGCAAAATTATGCAACGATTGACATTTTTCTGTCAATCCAAGGTCTAAATTGAGAGGAAAGAGAAGGGCAAGCATGTCTTTAGACCGTAGCTGTAACTCATATAGGAAATCCTTTCCAGCCGGTACCTCAGGGCTGTGGAGACGGACTCTCTCTTTGGCAATACTATGACTCTAATCCAACATTTGCTATGTCGGTTGACCCTGCTCACCCTTTTAATATAAACAAAGGTCATATGAGAATGTCAGTTTTCCTCAACCAGCTAGTCCTATCTGAGACCGCCACCAGCAGCAATCACGAACCAAGAAAACTACAAGCTTCATCACACCTTACTCACACACGAATCACATATATGCAGAACGAGAAGTGTACTTGAACCTCCAATCTCTCACCAAAGACACAAGCAGAAGCTGGAGAACAAGCAAAGTACAGCAACCAGATTTCACAGCCTCACACCAAATTCAATATCCCATTCTCTTCTACTTTCGGGTGCAAGTTGACGAGTACAATGTTCAAGAATAAGACAACAAAGCCCATATTTTTGCTTCCAGAACTTGCTTACGTGTCACAACCACATTTGCTTAATAAAATAAAGTCAAATGCATTACATATGGCAGTCAACCATCTTTATCATAAAAAACATAACTTGGTCAACAAGGACCAAGACAACCAGCAGTACACAAACATAGCAAACAAGAGTCTCAATCCTCAACAGAGAATAGCAGTTCCAAAAGAACTACTATAGGAGTTATGCCTTTGCCGAATTCTCATAATATGCAAGGAACACTTTTGGATCAACCTTTGTTGGCTTGTAAGCATCAATCTTGTTCATGTCCTGCACAGAGGGAGTTTTAGATGAGAAAACTGCCTTGTTCATGCCCTTGAATTTAATTACATGTTTGCTGTGCCGTATAAGTCATGCTTGTAAGCTATTCTATTGAACAAAGTACATCAAATACAACCAAGAGTTGAGAACAATAATGAACTATTGTACATCTCACTTCACATCCCCATCTTTCCGATGTGGGATGTGTGTAACAATCCCCGCTCACCCACGTTGGCACACTCTGCATGTACCAGGCCACACACAGGCTGCTCACAGCCAGGAGACCGACATGCTTCGGTACCACTAATAAAGACCCTTTCCAAGACTCCATCCCAGACTCATACCCCACCCTAATAGTCCAACCCGTACCAATAGACGCACGCACCCATTAACCAGTTGTAGTCCAACGGGCATGAAAATCTATTGGACATGTTAAGGAGTGATATTGGCCCTCCTTATAAATAATACTTCACATCCCCATCTTTCCGATATGGGATGTGTGTAACATGTACCTAAATGAAAAGTTCACCAATGCAACCATCAATTTATAATACTATTCTCACAACAAATAGAGTATAATCAGAGACCAAAATCCACAATCAACTACAGACATTGAAAAGTCTCTAATTTACCTCAAACCACACAGCAAGTTTAGGCCTCCCAGAAGTAAAATCATGATTCCATTTATTTTTAAGCAAGATGTCAAATCTCTCCACAAATGGTATGTAGGCTATATCCACCTGCACGAGCAAAGTTTTCATTTATAAATCAGGCAAAAACAGCTTCATCTTAAAAAGCATAGTGTAATAAGATTAATAGTAAAAAAAGAGGTAAAACAACGTGCAAAAGAGTTACCAGACTGAGCTGGCCAAGGAAGAATGGACCATCCTCAAATTTATGTAGAGCCTTTTCTAAGAAATCAAAAGAAGCAGCTGCCCATGCAAGTTAAACTACCATTTTGTCAGTTGATAGTCCATACACAAATGATGTTAAATTGGAAGCGCAAGCATGTTTCAAGACAAACCAGATTCTTTTACTGGGTCTCCCTTGAATGCAGTAAATACATCTTGGTTTACTTTATCAGTGTAGGATAACAGCTCTTCCCCATACTCTTTCCTGGCAGGATCCTGCAACAACTCCTCGTAGCATTAATTAACATCTGACAGCTCATTCCCGCCCCTCGCCCCACGACACATACAATCATGGATAAGAGGAGAGGTTTTCAACCAGATGCACATGTTAGTAATTCAATTTATCTTTACCTCAGGGAAGAGCTTAGGCCCTTCAAAGTTACCGTCAATGTATTTAATCAAATCGATACTCTCTCCGATGACTTTTCCATTGTGTTCCAACGCTGGAACCTATTATAAAAGAAAATTTGAAGGAAAAAATTCCTCAAATTAGTTAAAGGAATATGCTTTTGTAGCTCCATTAATGATCATAAAGCCTAGCTAACATATAAACATTCATAGATGACAATAAGCAATTTAACTAGCCAGACTTACCCCAAAAAAGAAATCAACTAGCCAGAAGTTAGTTGCCCATGGAATTAGTTAAAATAAAACAGATCTCCTAATGGAACCAAATAGGTCAGGTTACCTACTCCAAACATCATTAGAAAGTTTTGCAAAAGGTAAAAAAATTCTGAATAATATTCTATCTTTTTAACTTAGAGTCTTAGAGAGTGAAAAATACTGCTCCCATGTGAGTCAATTACCAGAGGCTTTGCTCAAGAAAAATAGCCTCATGAAACTTTTTGAAGGATCCATGAATTGTAAACCATGCTATAATTAGTTAAAATAAAACAGATCTCCTAATGGAACTAAATAGGACAGGTTACCTACTCCAAACATCATCAGCCTCATAGGCTCATACAACTTTTTGAAGGATCCATAAATTGTAAACCATGCTATAATAAGAAAATAGACTATCCATTAATTTCTCTAGAAAATATTCAAAACAACTAACTATCCCTTGATTCAGGGAATTCAGCTTGCACTTAATCTCTCCTCGAAGGCACCTACGGTAATCATTAGAGTCACTAGGCATAAAACAAATCGCCCTTTTTTTTACCTTATTCACTGGGTACACTTTCTCCTTGTACCAAGCAGGTCTGTCCTGGAGGTTTAGAGGAACCAACTCGATTTTCCCCTGCAATTCCTGAAATGAAATTTAAAAAAAAAATTACACATAATTCTGGTTGATGGGTTTTAAAAGGACAGGTAGAAAGGATCAAGGCTAGGAAACCAACCTTGTAGTTTCTGGTTATCCAAGTTCGCTGTGCAAACGGGCACGTGTAACTGGTATACAACCTTTGTAACACCCAACAAAGAAACAAAATCACACAGAGTGTGTTAAGAGAAAAGGGACAACAGAAAAGCAGAGAGTAGGAGAGTGGAACCTACCTTGTAGTTCCATCAAAGAGGGGAGGCTGTGACGAAGACGAATCCAAAGGTTTAGGAAGAACCTCGTTCACATCTCTGTAAATTGTAAAACAGAACAAAAGATGATGAAACAACGAGTAATTTGAAAACCACAAGAACTTAGAGAGCAGTTGATCATTACGCAGAAGCCATTTTTGGCAGTGGATCTGGTCACTGGTGCAGTGGTGCTGGTAAGAGATGACTAGAGAGTCGAGAGAAAGAGAGAACTATCGTCGGAGACGGAGTGTTCAAGGCGATTTGGTCCTAATATTATGGAATCCTTCGCCGACTTTTACATTGCAAACTTCACGCCTGCTTCTTTTTTCTTTTTCTTTTTTTCCGAGAAAAAAAAGAAAAAAACCGTCATTTGTGGTCAGTGAATTAGGACTGGAAACCGCTGTAGGTTCATTTGGTGGGTAGAGTAGGTTTAGGGATGGAAAAAAAAACTCGATTCGTGCACCATTCGCAGGTTATTCAATCTATTTAAAATTCGAAAACTAATCCTATAGGATTTGAAAACGGTTTTGGTTTTTATTTTCAAATCCATCACGGTTTCGGGTCGGTTTTGGTATTTGATGTCAGGTTTAGGATATCCGAACCGATTAATAAATGGTTAGGGTACCCGAACCAAAACCGTACCCATAACCATAAACAACTCGACCGACCCCTAATTTCAAGTAAATTCTTAAAAATATAGTATATCTGTTAGAGAAGGAATTCGAACCTTACACATGTATACAAAACTAAATCACTTAACCATTAATTTAATTGTTTAATTTTTTGTTATAGACTTTCATAGTTTATAAATATATATTGAGTGTTTGGAAACATTATCCAATCAATTATGAAAGAAATTGAAAAAGTTAAACGGTAAATAGGTATTCAGCGATAAACGGTTATGGAAAGGTTTCGGTTTTGGAAATCTAAATGATTTTTTAAACGGTTTTGGAACGATTTTGGTATACGGTACATTAAACCGTAACGGTTTTGATATTTCTTAAATGGAAGGATACCCAACCCGTTGTCATCCCTAAGTAGGTTCATCTTGTCTCCATTTGTAAAGATGTTATCGATTCGTATAAAGACGTTTGTGAAAGCACCATAATAATAGGTTTTTGCTAAAAATGAGAAAATATATGAGAATATAAATTTTTGTTAATGTAGTTGTATTGTGAGATATGTTTTGTTAATGTGATTATATTGAAAGATGTGTTTTGGCGATGTAGATAAGTATGTAGTTTGATTTTTTATAAAAGATTTGGGATCGGGACATTCAATATTAATTTTGGTGTAGTTTTGTTAGAAATGAAATGAGAAAATGGAAGAGTATATGCTTAACTTTTTTTGAGAGGGGAAAATGTATTGACAGATGTGTTTTGCTGATGTAGCTATATTGAAATATGTGTTTTACTGATGCGAATAAGTATGTAACACTATTTTTTGTGTAATAGATGTGAGACCCAGTATTAATTTTAATAGAAATGGAAAAATGTTATTGTTGTGGATGCTCTAATGGGTTAAAGATCATGGATTCGGGTATGTTGTTATTCATAAAAAATGACACCACCAACTTTTCTTTTAATCTCAACCACTCAAATTGTCTAATGATCAAATATTTGACATGTTAGTAATCCAATCCACAACTTCAAAATCCAAATTAATAAATGAATGTCAATTTTCATAAATTATATGCAAATTGTTATACTGGATTCAATACTTATAAAATCTGATTTCTTTGTTCACAAATTGTGCTATAGCAAAGTGATGTCCTTCATACAAAAATTTGTGCTGCTGGAAACATTCTTTCATAAAACAATGTGACATCCTTCATATCAGTACTTATTAAATATGGACTTGTTAAGCAAAAATAGAGGCCAACATGGCAACACATGGTAATAGATTACAATTTCATATCAAGAAATCATATGTTCGTTGACGGTCTTAACACTATTCCAAAACTTGTCATATATTCTTGTGTCATCTGCACTTGTCCTAATTTTATTGGATTGAAATTGTCAATAATCGGCAAGGTCTCAAAATGTGCAATATCCTGATATTAAGACTGGAATACCATAAAAAAATACATGAGATTGTCATTCTACATATTTGTAAGGCTTTTCATTACCCGTAATCACATTACATTGCTGCATTAAATATGTACCAAACATTGTAATGCAATACAATTACTCTATGCCAAAAACCGTCCAAATGAAACTCTACGCAAGAGGGTCCACGAGAGCCCTATCAACAATGTCCAAAATGTCTGGTTGATATACAGGGCAACGAGAGCCCTATCAATAAAGCCTTTTAACCAACATTTAAATTGATTGTTGGAACGTCAACGGTCGTCGCCTGATATCACACAGATAACCCCCTTACTATGGACCTTCTAGTGTTTTCGTACAGGTTGTCGATGACCCCACATGACATTAAAATTTGATTGTAGATATTTGTGTCTACAATTACCATTAACGTTGTACGATAGTTAAACCAATATCTATGACGTGAAAAATTGGTAGTTTATTGATAATATAATGTGTACTGGGTTTTAAAATCTAAATATTAACGGTCACCATATCTATATCATAATGAAATTTATCATTATATTTTTTTAGATATTTTCTTTTAAAGTTCACCTAAAATATATTAAGAAGTAATCATTTTTCCTTAAATAATTAGGAATTTTACTAAAATTTGACTCTTACAAACGTGATATTGGTGAGTAGTTGCGTGCAAGACAAAAAGCAACATTTGCCGCACGTGGTTTGGCGATGAGACCCGCCGAACCGACCCGTACCCATCATTTTGACATTTCTTTCATCTGCCCCATACTCTACAAATGACAAGGCAAGCAACCCGAATAGCGAAGGCTGTGATTGTGAAGCTCTCCAATTTGTCATAACGAAACTCAAAAATTGCTCTCGTTTAAACGATGGCTTTGAATTTCTCTACCTTGGTTTTACTGGTTTTAATTGTTCAGTTAATTGATATTTCTTTTGTGCAAGTCTCTTGCTCTTCATTGACCTCGAATGAGTTCGAAGAAATACCCGCTAATTTCCTCAGCTTTGGTAAGCAAAAAGAGTTCTTTGATTGGATGGTTGGGATCAGAAGGAAAATACACGAGAATCCGGAACTGGGTTATGGGGAATTTAAGACTAGTGAACTGATTAGAGCAGAATTAGATAAACTAGGCGTTCCTTATAAACACCCGTTCGCAGTCACTGGTGTTGTAGGCTTCATCGGGACTGGTCGGCCGCCTTTTGTTGCTCTAAGAGCTGATATGGATGCCCTTCCTATACAGGTTTGGATCAATTTTTGTTCTTATTGTGTAGGCTAAATGTCGAAAATGTTTTAGTTCTTTGTTTTTGATTATATACCTTTTGGTCTTTGGTTTTGTGGACTGTGGAGTGCTCTAGATCTTATATTTCGACTGAAATGAGAATTATTATCACTCTGAATTTGTTGTTTCATTTTTGGAGTTCTTTGTGAGAAATTAAGTTGGTTGATTTGAATGGATTCCTTTTATTGTTATGATGTAATCTGATCAAATCTCCACTTAATCATTATATTGGATGTCCAAGACGTGATAATGTTATATCATTGTATTTTGGTATTTTACTGCAACTTTGGTTTGGATGGAGTTCTATATAATTACTTTCTGATGGGATTTAGAATGATAGGAATTGGTGGAGTGGGAGCACAAGAGTAAAATCCCTGGTCATATGCATGCTTGTGGCCATGATGCCCATGTTGCAATGCTTCTCGGTGCTGCAAAGATCCTTCAGGCGCATCGCGAGGCTTTGAAGGTTTTTTTACTTCACTTTTTCTTGTGATTGAGATTTTGATTCTCATTCTCTTCACAACAATTCTCTTGCTACAATGTTCTTTGTCCGTGAAGCCGCTATCTGGATCTGACACACTATGAAATAATGTATATTAATATCCCTATCTTTCTGATCTGTTTGTGATTTCAGTAACATGTAGAAGTGATGATAGCAATGTAGTATGTATGTGGTTTTGGAGAATTGGATTAGTGTTTCATCGTCTTATATATTGATTTGACTGATTGAACTTTGAGTGGCTGTTCAAATGCCAAATCAAAATAATATGTGATGTAGGGATGGTCGGTTTTTTGCAGAAGTGGTATGCATTTATTGTCAGTTAACTTGCTTTGTGTGCCTTACAGTGTCAAAAGAATACACTCCAGTAATCAAAAGCTATAAAAGAGACGAAAGTAAAAAATCTAGATGTTGCATGCAATTGAAAGAGAAGGGGGAGAAAAAAAAGAAGTGGTTAGCTACTAGTGTTAAAAAATCTCTTCGTGAGTTATATTTGAATGAGTGTGTCCAATATGCCAAAGAGTTTGAAAGAAATTTCGAACTATACCAGGCAGTCTTCTCATTGATTTGAAGTCCTATGTGATTAAGATTATGCTTGCTAAAGTTTCAGAGTTCAGGCTTATTGTGGCATTAATTCTTACTCAGTAGTACAGGAGCCAAATTCTAGAAACTTCAACTCATGGAATACTTGATAAACTAAAGACTGATGAGCCCTAGGCAATCTGGTAATTGGTTTGAAGATATTTGTCTATCCTTTTAATCATAAAAAATTGAAGGGACGAACAAGAGAAAATATTTTTGCATAAATTTCATATAAAAATTTTCATACGTGCAGTATGCTCTGTTAGACAGTATAAGTGATTTTGAGCTTCCAGATTCTGTCTTTTGAATAAGCCTGATGTTGTTTTGCTATTTGATGTTCTATTAGGGTACGGTTGTTCTTGTTTTCCAACCAGCAGAGGAGGGAGGTGGTGGAGCAAAACAAATGGTTGATGCAGGAGTACTGGAGAATGTTACTGCTATCTTTGGTATACATGTTGCACCTCAATTACCCTTTGGCGAAGTGGCGGGTAGAGCTGGTCCTCTTTTGGCTGGGAGCGGCTTCTTTGAAGCAGAAATAAGCGGAAAAGGAGGTCATGCCGCCATTCCTCAACAATCAATTGATCCAATATTGGCAGCATCCAATGTGGTGGTTAGCTTGCAACATCTTGTATCTCGTGAAGCAGATCCACTGGATTCACAGGTAAGGGGACAGGTTTTATGTTTTGCTGGAAAGATTCTAATTAATTCATGGAAGGATCGTGTCCATGGAATCCTTGATGAAGAGAGTGTGGGGATATCAATAAAGTGGGGAAGTTGCATTCCTGAACTCGAAGGCAGAAAGAGGATTTGACCATAAAACTGATTTTTTTTGATAAAATTCGGAGCTATCCAACACTTAACAGGGTACTGTCACTTGACAAAGAGTAAATTATAGCTGACTGTCATCTAAGTTCATTTTACGCTTGCTGATACCTTTCCTCAAAGAAAGCAACACATTATTGTGAAATTTTCTTGGGAATATATTGCAGATCCACTCATGATATGTAATGTTGCACTTGCAGGTAGTGACCATTGGAAAATTCCAAGGAGGTGAAGCATTCAATGTAATTCCTGATTCTGTTACAATTGGTGGCACCTTTCGTGCTTTTTCAAAGGATAACTTAATGCAACTCAGGCGGCGGATTGAAGAGGTACTGCAGTTATAAGTTTTTATTTTTGATGCAAAGGATCTTGATTGGGCGTCTTAAGGCCTTTATTTCACTGTTATACAAGCTGATAAGTTTTACTTACAGGTGATCACAGGGCAAGCTGCCGTGCAGAGATGCAAAGCAGTTGTGAATTTTTTCACTGAAGAGAAACCCTTTTTCCCTCCAACCATAAATCATAAAGGCTTGCATGAATACTTCCAAAAAGTTGCAGGGGATGTGCTCGGCTTCGATAAAGTTAAAGAAATGGTACAATTGATGGGATCTGAGGATTTTTCATTCTACCAAGAGGTTATACCCGGCTATTTCTTCTTCCTAGGAATGCAAAATGAGAAGCAGAAACAACTCCACTCTCCCCACTCTCCATACTTTGAGATTAATGAAGATGCACTTCCTTATGGTGCCGCACTTCATGCCTCACTAGCTTCAAGGTATATTGTTGAACACCAAACGGAAGTTCTTTTGCCGGAAGGTTTGCACCATGACCATGATGAGTTATGAGCTGCTTAATGGGATGTCTTCAAGATTGGCATGATCTCCATTTCTGCATATATGTGCCCCTAATTTGATTGGATTTCAATTTTTCAGAATTATATTGACTTGTTAGTCAAATATGAAATCTCGTTTCAACTTCTTATGTTTCTTTGTAATAAAAAGCACGTTTTTTTTTTGGCTAGGTAATAATCTTACGTTGCCTGTTTGTGGAATGCAAAGAGCATTATTTTGGAATTACAGAAGCACTTTATACAGTGTTCCCAATTGTATACAGCTAGATGCATAAGGGATTGGAAATCAAAACTCAAGTTAAGGGAGCAGGATTGACAAGGGCCTATTAATCCATAATCCCTGTGATGAAAAATCCATGTCATACCTGTGAGACCCTTTACTTTATTAGCCGACGAAGATGAAGAGGAGGAAGAATTAAGAAAAGTTACCAAATGTCATCGATTCGATCATTTTGATTCGTCAAATTATTGTCACCAAAAATGGCAATTGAGGAATGAGTTGAGAAAATTTTGTGGTATGTCAACAAAGACAGCAACAGAAATTGCAAGTGTCATCCCTGAAACACAGAGAAATTAGATGTACGTGCATTAGGAAAAAAGTTATCAATTCTACACCAACATTGACTCTTTACAGATCGTTAAGAGCCATAATTTAACATAGAGAACAGGAAAAAGGGACCAAACTCTCTACACGACATCTATTGATTCTTCTTTAGCTCGGAAATGGTAGATGAGGACGATCTTCAACGATCCTCGCTGGTAGATCTAATAATGAAAAGAAGTGTTTCTACAAGCATGCCACGAACCAGTCCAAGAATCCCTCCAGCAGCATTCTGAGAAAGAGAGAGAGTATAGCATCAATTTCAGCACATCCTTAAAAGCTGGCAAAGAGTAAAAAGCAATAAAAAAGACAAAAAAAAAGGTGGGAAAATATGATATTTCTGAAGTTACCATGGCAGTACTGTGATTAAACAATGCTCTGAATCCAGCATATCCAACCAAATAGCCAGTAAACATTATGACAACAACATGTAAACCTGTAGAGGTCATAATTGACAAATTGTCACAGAGCATCCAAACACTATGCAAAGTTTAAGAGTGGAAAAATATCCCATCCAAATCTCATATACAGAGAGAGAAAGAGACTGGAACAAAAGGCATCAACTACATACATTTACGTACACCTATCAAATACGCCTGGTCAAAAGAAAGATACATTTACGAGTCGCATCGGAGATTTATAAGGGAGCAACTGAAGTCCACTCATGGAAAAAGAAAAGTAGAATTAATTTATACTTCGGCAATAACCATCAATTGAACTGTTCATCAGGTTTTAAAAATAACTTAGCGTCATCTACAACATGAATATAAAAAATACACGAATTGGAAGCCATCATCATATGCTGCAAAAATTCTAGAAATACGACATTTCACAGAAACACAACACAACCCTCCACCAGGATATAGTGGTAATCCTATTCTTGCCACTATGGTAATCAGTAAGTTGCCACACTATTAAAACATCACGGGCAAACAATTCAACAACCGCAATACATGCAAAGGAAAACAAAGTTTTTGGATGCAATTTATTCCAAGGAGTCGCATCAAACATTGATTTACTTCTCGTCTAGAAGAGCTCAAAAGATAGACAAAATAGACCAATACGTTGCACAAGTGAACCATCACCATATGTCCCAACTACAATGGAGTTCGAAATGCAAATGTAAATTCAAAATTTTTTGTTCGGCATCATCCTCAGTATACAAGCTCGTAAACAAGTTAAACATATCAGTATAAGTATTTAATAAACATATACATATATGCAAATAATGTGCATATAAGATGGTACAAGAGCAGTTACCAAAACCAAGCTGATCCTTGTAAGAAGAGAAAGGTTCTTCAGGACCCTTCTTTGGCGTGATATCCCTAACAAGCTCTTGATAGGCATTCCTCTCTGCCAATTCTCAAGGTTTTCAAAATCGGACCGGCCGGTTCGACCGGTCACCGGACCCCTAATCCGGTCTGGGTCACACACTAAAAATCGGACAACTTCAGAACCGCGCTAGATTTTGAGAATCGGCCGGTTCACGGTTTGACCGTTTGATCTTGTACTACTTTTGGACTTTTTGGTTTGGAGTTTAGACTTTGTTATGTGCTTCTTGTATTAATATGGTTATGAACAACTTGTACTATTTATGATTTGGAGTATTTGGATATGTTTCTTGTATTAATATTGTTATGAACAACTTGTACTACTTATGATTTGAACTTTGAAGTATTTGGACTTTGTAATTTATATCTCTTTTGGTTTAATAATTGATACTTTGATCTCACTTTTTTATGTTATGTTTAACATTTAAAACTTGACTATTTATGATTAAAAATGATTATGAGCATTGTTATTGTTAAATTTTATAAAATAGTATGTTATTTTTTTAGATGGATTATGAAGTATGAAATTTATTTTGTTATTTTATGTGTAATATTTAATAAGTAATTAAATATATATTAAATAATTAAATATATTGAAACCGGTTCGAACCCCGGTTGAACTATTAAACCATAAACCGAAGAATTTTTCAGTTCGATAACCGGTCTGGTTCTAAAAACCTTACCAATTCTTTGAGTTTTCTCAATCTGGCCTTCAATTCTTCACTCTAAACAAAATACTAGTAATAGTAAATCAAACCAAAAGAATCTCTTGAAATTTTTTAAATATTTTCCCCCTATTCTTCCTCACCCAATCAACTAATTACGGATTTCAAAGTGGATTCTTGCAAAATATTACCTTTTCCCCTAGTTTGGGGCTGGCAAAAATGAATTGAGATCCAGAGAAGAGGCGAGTCAGGTGGGGGCGAGCCACCGTATTGGAACCGACCCATACGCTTTCAAGAGACTTGTAAGGGACATTGCTTTGAGATGAGAGTGTCAGAGCGAGCTCCTGCAGTTCATAAGAGAGCTTTGTATCCCTAGAGGCTGAAATGAGGAATGATCGAATCGGTTCGTTGGCCGATATGATGAGCCCGTGAGGCTCTCCCTGATCACCGAAGCACATTTTTTTGGGTCCACATCATCGGATCACAGTTGAATTTCGTTGAACCTAACAAACTCACATATTAGAGTAAATCAGTCAATTAAACATGAAATCATTAGTTGGCATACAAAAACATTAATTAAACAACTCCTAGTTTACTAGCCATGGTGCCTCAACAAAAGCACCTAAATTATCGGGTTCAAATGATAGTGTATAGGAACATAAACTGCAATAAGATTTAGTACCAACTTTTCTTTTAATCCCAACCACTCAAATTGTCTAATGATCAAATAGTTGACGTGTTAGTAATCCAATTCACAACTTCAAAATCCAAATTTGTAAATGAATGTCGATTTCCATAAATTATATGCAAATTGTTATACTGATTCAATACTTACAAAATCTGGTTTCTTTGTTCACTAATTGCGCTGTAGCAAAGTGATGTCCTTCATACAAAAAATTGTGCTGCTAGAAACATCCTTCATATCAGTACTTATAAAATATGAACTTGTTAAGCGAAAATAGAGGCCAACATAGCAACACATGGTAATAGATTACAATTTCATATCAAGAAATCATATGTTCGATGACGACCTTGACACTATTCCAAAACTTGTCATATATTCTTGTGTCATCTGCACTTGTCTTAATTTTATTGGATTGAAATTGTCAATAATCGACAAAGTCTCAAAATGTGCAATATCCTAATATTAAGACTGGAATACCATAAAAAAATACATGAGATTGTGATTCTACATATTTGTAAGGTTTTTCATTACCCGTAATCACATTACGTTGCTGCATTAAATATGTACCAAACATTGTAATGCGATACAATTACTCTATGCCAAAAACCATCCAAATGAAACCCTACACAAGAGGGTCCACGAGAGCCCTATCAACAATGTCAAAAAGGTCCGGCTGATATACAAGGCCACGAGTGCCCTGCCAACAAAGCCTTTTAGCCAACATTTAATTTGATTGCCAGAACGTCAACGACCGATATGACACGGATAACCTCCTTACGATCGACCTTCTAATGTTTTTGTACAGGTTGTCGATGACCCCACATGACATTAAAATTTGATTGGAGATATTTGTGTCTACAATTACAATTAACGTTGTACGATAGTCAAACCAATATCTATGCCGTGAAAAATTGGTAGTTTATAGATTACAATTTCATATCAAGAAATCATATGTTCGTTGACGGTCTTAACACTATTCCAAAACTTGTCATATATTCTTGTGTCATCTGCACTTGTCCTAATTTTATTGGATTGAAATTGTCAATAATCGGCAAGGTCTCAAAATGTGCAATATCCTGATATTAAGACTGGAATACCATAAAAAAATACATGAGATTGTGATTCTACATATTTGTAAGGCTTTTCATTACCCGTAATCACATTACATTGCTGCATTAAATATGTACCAAACATTGTAATGCAATACAATTACTCTATGCCAAAAACCGTCCAAATGAAACTCTACACAAGAGGGTCCACGAGAGCCCTTTCAACAATGTCCAAAATGTCTGGTTGACATACAGGGCCACGAGAGCCCTATCAATAAAGCCTTTTAACCAACATGTAATTTGATTATCGGAACGTCAACGGTCGTCGCCTGATATCACACGGATAACCCCCTTACTATGGACCTTCTAGTGTTTTCGTACAGGTTGTCGATGACCCCACATGACATTAAAATTTGATTGTAGATATTTGTGTCTACAATTACCATTAACGTTGTACGATAGTCAAACCAATATCTATGGCGTGAAAAATTGGTAGTTTATTGATAACTAGTTGATTGCCTATCATGTATGTCAGCAACCTGCCATTAATGTCCTCAGAGAGATTCAACAATTTCTTGAAGCAAACCCGACTGAAATTGTCACTATTATCATTGAGGACTATGTCTCGTCTCCGAACGGACTGACCAAAGTGTTTGATGCTGCCGGCCTAAGAAAATTCTGGTTTCCAGTATCTAGAATGCCCAAGAACGGTGGAGATTGGCCAACTATTGATGATATGGTTCAGAAGAATCAACGTTTATTGGTTTTCACTTCAAAGTCCGCTAAGGAGGCTTCTGAAGGTATTGCCTATCAGTGGAGATACATGGTGGAAAACCAATGTGAGTCCTACTTTCAGAACAATAAAGAAAACAAATTATTTTTTTAAGATTTAAGACTCAAAAAATGTTCATGAACTTGTCATTACAGATGGAAATGGTGGGATGAAAGATGGTTCCTGCCCAAGTCGTGCAGAATCAAATCCTATGAACACCACGACAAGGTCACTAGTCCTAGTAAATCATTTTCCTAGTGGGCCTGATATTACGCAAGCTTGCAAGCATAATTCTGCTCCATTAATGAGCATGCTGAACACGTGCTACGGAGCAGCGGGGAAACGATGGTCTAACTTCATCACCGTTGACTTCTACAAGGTATAGTCTATATGGAATTATACATAATTACCGTTACTAAGTTATGGTCATGTCTATTGAAAGATGCAGTTAAAGTTGGTGTGGCTAATTAGTTCATAAACTTTCAGAGGAGCGATGGCGGAGGAGCCCCAGTAGCCGTAGATGTCACAAATGGTCACCTTGTTTGTGGGTGTGACAATATTGTCAAATGCAAGGTCTGCAACAACAAAAGTTTCAATCTCACTTCTCCTCTCTCTTTATCTAACCACAAAAGATCGGGTTTACTAAACACATCGATAAAATTTACTTGTCATGTGCAGGCGAACACGACTTATGGAGTATGTAATGGTTATGTGCCTGAGGCTGATGTTGCCCCAGGACGTGGATCACTGGCTCGGGATATCAGCTTTGCTTACTTGGTCAGGAGACCAGTTCAATTTTGGTGGCTTTTTGGGATAGTGGTAACACCATTGTTGTTGCCACTGTGATATTGATCTTATAAAGTGTTCGTCTTTGTGATTGACAGGCAATTAGGAGTAGACTTTAATTGGATTCATGTGATAAAATGCAAATAAAAGCAGAAAAGCTTTTAGTCCAGCCTTTCTGGGTTTTGATTCATTTGATTTGTAATACAATATAAATTGGTGGATCTTTGTCTGGAACAGATCTGGTGTCTTCTCTTGTTCATTTATAGCTATGTGTTCTTTTTGCCTCACAAAAGACTTGCAGTAAATAGACGAAATTTCAGGATTCATTAATGGGAATCTTGTGATTCCATAGATAAAGAAATCCTTAAAGTGGGCTGAGCCAGGTCCATATAGGTTGGCTGGGCTAATGTAAAGAAAGAAAGAGTGGGCTTGGAACTTGATTCCAAATTGTAACAAAACATGCATAAATTATTCACAAACTGGCATTACAGAGAGAATGGGATGGACTCATGCCATACTTGACCTCTCACAGTCTGAACCCACATGTGCATTGTTTGAGCCTCTTTTAAGTTTATTAATTATTCAATGGCCCTGAGCCCTCATCATGTTACATGTTCATGTGGTGTATCAGAATTAATGGAATATTGTCAAGTCATGAGCGGTTGATGATAATGAATGGTTTGGTGCATCAACGTATGACGTGGTGTGTTGAAACACTGAACAATTACTCATGTTGATGAAACTTGAGCATCTTAGGCTAAATAAATGAGATTAACTTAACAAAATTTCAAACCAAGTCAGTGTAGGGTGCGCGGGGGGCATTTAGCTAATATGTTTAAGATTTAATCTTGCTGGAATCAAGGGAACTCAGAACTCTAAAACAAACATTATGATTTAAGAATAATATAGTAGGGTTTGTGCACTGCTCAATACACTAATATTATCTTTTAGTTTAAGCAATCCAAGAGTTGGTGAGTAAGAGTGTTTACTGACAAGATTAACTCCATCATATTACATAATATGAATCTGGACATATAATTGGTATCTAGCTAGCCAAACTATGCCTTATAATTGGTTGGGGGAATTTATAATATAAAGAAAGTATATTCCCTTCTCATTATTCTTTATTAAAATTTAAATAAAATGTAAATAATTAGTTTTACAACATTATTATTAGCTGTGTTTGATCAGGTTTACGAGCCCGATAATTTTGTTTTTTTGTAACTTGACAAATTCTGTCATTATTAATATTTTTATTTTTTCAATTGTTTTTATTAAAATAAGTTTTACCTACTGTATGCTTATTGATAATTGACCCTTAATATATTTAATTAATTTATTTCAAATTACATTAGATAGTGTACACTAAAAAAAAGCACATATTATATATATCAAATAATTGGAGCTTGACTGCTTGAACTCACTCAAGTCCTGCACATTATTAGTCAAACTTAACTTAAAATGACAAGGCTCAAGTCGACTCGAATATCATATTTTATTCCATATTTATAATGAAATATCGTATTCCAATAATTTTTCATTGTAATATTCTACTGTAATATTTTATTTCATTAAGTTTTACAATCTATACTATCCTTTAAAACGGGTGGATTCGAGGCCCTGAGAGAGCGAGTCCGCTCCGGATCCACCTACTCTCGCGATTTTCTGTAACCTCGTATAAGGAACGACGTCGCCTAGCCTGACACATGTGGTGCAAAACGACGTCGTCCTTCGACCCCAATATTCCACCGACTCCAGGCGCGGCCTCCCACGCACTGATCCTGACCTCACCACCCAGACCCACATTCCACGAAACAGCTTCGTCTTCTTCTTTGTTTCACCTTACTCAACGATTCCTTAGCTTCTCTCTGTGCTTTACTTCCGTCGTTTGCTTCACACCACCTGCGGGTTATTGGGGTATGATCGCGTGCACATTCGTCACCTCCTGTCCGTCTATTCCAGGAACCATCAAAGGTTCGTCATTCCTCCTCTCATTTTGTTTGTGTGTTTGACAGGTGTTTGTTAAATGGCTTTGTTAGTCACCAGTAACCTTTTGTAAGGTTGATTTTGTTAGCCCAGCCTCTCTCTCCAAACAACATAACTAACATCTGCGATGAAGTGAGTGGTTCTATTGTTGAATTCCCTTTAAAAGTTTTGATTCATGATAGTGATGAAGTGTGTGGTTCTATTGTTGAATTCTTTAATATCTGGGCAGGTTCCGTGGATCGGGTTTGGACCTGAGAAACAAAGCAAGGGCAAGTGAATTTATTAGTTTCTGGTTTCAGTATGTATTGTCATTTAGTTAACTCTGAACATAATTTTACGTTGATTTATGTTCATCTAAAATTCTAGCTACTGTGCTGCGACTTTCGTGTCCACTGTGCTTTTTAGAGCTACGCATGGGTGATTGGGGTATTCACTGGTGCGCTTTCCTTTCTCATTCAATCTACCTCCGTTAATTTTGCCTGATGCCTCTGCGGTGCATGCTTCTTCTTTTTCGCGTTACCTCGGCTTTTACGCGTCATCCCAGGTTCAATTACTTCTCTCCTTTGTTCTCAGAGTTGGATTTTTGGGTTCAGCTTTGTTCTACTGCGCTTTCGGACCTCCACTTGTGTTGCTTGATTCGTAGTTTTGGTTAACTTGTAGGGTTTGTATTCCATTTCGTCTCGGCTTCTTTATGGCCCCTGCAGGTGATTGAGGTATTTTGTTATCCTTTCATTGTGGTTTTTAGCCTAATTTATGGTCAACCGTTGTTGGGTGTCTACACTGTCCTTAGCAGCTGAGGGGTTTCTTTGGGTGTTTACAAATCTTGAGCTATATTTGAAGTGCTTCTATAAAATCCATAGCAATTGCCTATTATTTTTTGTATAGCTTAGCGGGTAGGTTTTTTCCCGTTGGGGGGTTTGAGGCCAACAATTACAAACCAAACAGAGTTGCTACTATTTTTGGATAGTGCTTTGTCTTGATGCAAAATAAAAGTTTGAGTCTTGGAAGGTAAGTGACCCTACGATTTCAAGCCATTTTTTGTCACTCTGTGTCAAACAGAGCCTTGAACTTCGTATCATTAGAGTTTAGAGTTTCAAATACATGTTCTTTTGACAATTTTGTAGGACTGTTATTAAGGATGATTAAATAGGTTCGTGAGTTCGTCAATTTGAGTTTTTAGTTGTATAATTTCTCCGTGGTCTGATTTCTCATTTTTGGCTTCGTTACTCATCTCTAGCTATTTATCGACCTTCTTTTTCAGATTTATATATTTATGTGATGATAAATTGATGCAGGCTTGAGAACAATTGTGGCATGCAGGGCACTGTCACAAAGGAACGATGATCCCTCCAAAGCTTCCCTCCCTTCGGATATGGTAATTTTATTTTAATCCTTTATAATCGACAAGTATTTGTCTTTATTCGCTTTAACACGCCTTCATTATTCAACTTCACTTCAATTTATTTTGATCCTCTATCAGGTAGATGCATTTGGGGATGCGAATCATATTCCTTTTGAGTTCATATGTGAAATCTCTAGCCTTCCAATGGCTCTCTTTTTGTCTTCATTAAATTTTATATTTGCTCTTCCTCATATGTGGATCCTCTAATCTCGGTAAGGATATCTTTTTATCTTGATTCAATTTTACTATTTTGGATGTTGATTGAAAGTTTTTGATCTGTGTTCTTATTGTTTATCCAATATTGGTTCTCTGTTTTTCAAGGAGGATGCTATATTGTGTGTGTAGATTAGCTTATATAGGATTGAAAATTAAGATTTTCCCTACCTATTCATCTTTGGTTGTTGCTTTTTTCTTCTTTTTTCACCCAAAAGGATGTAAAGCTTCGTAGCTTGCCCTTCTTTGGAGGCTATGATCTGCCACTTTTCCAAATTTCTTTTGATCAACAATTGGTGAACATGCTCCAGATGTTGATTGTTCATGAGTATGAAGATCTTTTGCTTTCATTTTTTATTTTTAATTTTATTTCACTTCCCTCACAATGCAACTTTATGTTTTGTGCTAACTATATCAGTGTGAGAGAGACTAATGAATTTTGGTAGTCTCTTGCTGTAGATGCTTGTATGCGTGCTTAGGACTGCTACAATTGATCGCACCAAAAGTTTGGTTCATTGACAGTTGATTTTGGTTTCATTTGAACCTAAAAAAACATTGCAAGAGGATTTTGTTCAATGTATGACACAATGCTCTCTTTCAAGTGTTCAGGTAGGATTTCCCCTTCTATTGTTCATTGTTCATGTTCATTAATTTATTTTAGTTCTATGATTGAAGCAACCATATAAATTTTTCCGTGGAATGAATTGGAGATTCCTTTCTTGATTATAGTCATTAAAGTGCTTCCATCAGGTTCAAGTTCTTAGCCTTTTTGTTGCCATTTTGTGATGTTTGGTGGTTTTCTAGCAGTGTCAAATGATAAATTTCAAGTTATCTGCCCTACACTCCATTTTTTTTGTTGATTATCCATGATTTAGGCTCCTTTCTTGAGTTTAGTCCAAAAAACGCTGCATCTATCAAATCTCATGTTTTTCCTCTGCTTATGCTTTATGATGATGAATTTGAAGCTATGTGTTTGGCTTATTTTTCTTTCAGAGTCCTGAAAATGCTTCATCGTTTCTAGGTGTATGTCTCATCAAATATTTTATCCTTCTTTCTTGAGTCCAGTCCTAAAAATGCCTCATCGGGTCAGTCTCATTCCTTCATTCCCTTTTTCTTTACCAATCCTGAAAATACTTCAGTAATCTTAGGTATTTTATTGCTTCCTATAATACATTGAAACTGCAATATAGTATAAAGTTACTTTGGATCATTCAAATAACTGTTAATAATCTTTTGCCTTGCAAAATGGGTATGTTTGCATATACTTATAATTTTCACATTAATTTGTGCATGGATTACCACTCATATTTCTCATATTTGATATAAAATTTACAGCTCAGGTTTTGATGTGCAGGTCATAATTTCAACTTCTATGTTGTAGTATTTTTGTTTTGTAATTGTGTTGTGAGTGTATAGGTTGGTTATCCTGTAATGCATCAAAGACGTGCTATATTATTAAATTACAGTTGTTAAACTTACAAGTACTTAATTACCTATTGATTTTGCAGCTATAAGATTGCAAACTGATTCTGCAATTTGAAATCTACACATGAATTTGATCGATTAATTTGCTCCTTCCAGGTTAGTTTTCTATAACTCATTTGAATTGCATATGGTTGTGATCAGATAATGACCCTTTCTGAGGCACTCTTTCATACATTGATGTGCTATTTTCATCTCTGCTTTTATTTTCCATATAGGTCTTAAATGTGTTTGAATATATAGTGTGAAAGTTTGGTGAGACAAACCTATGAATCTAGGAAAAATTCCTTACATGTCATATCTAGACTATATATTGTGGGTCAATTGTTGTTGTTGCATTTTTTCAGGTGGTTGGTTTTTTTTGGTGATTATAGCTGGATTTACTGAGTAAATGGTCTCTTCTAGCAAGACTATATGCTCTGAGAATTTGGTAATGGTCTCACCTGATGTTGGAGGTGTCGCAAAAGCATGTGCTATTTTAAGAGGGAACCACAAGAGTCGGCATATCACTCAAGTGTAAGGGTTCTATTTCATATTTTATTGACTGCTAAATGTTGTTTGATGATTTAATTATCACAATGAATAACACTCTTGTCATGGTATTTATCACTTCGTTTGACATGCAGCTATTGGTATCTTTATTTGAGAAATTTTCACTGGGATTTTGGGTTAGTTGCTTTGTAATTCCTACTTGGGCCCCCTATATTATGACAATAATGGCTTGCCAATTTCGATAGAAATTCCATTTTGTTGACTCTGTTGAGCTTAGTTGGGCTTTGGATCTCATAGATTATGATTTGTAGAGAGATTTTTTGTTAATCACCCGTAAGTGTCAGTCAAAGGATAAACTATCTCTATTATTATGCAAAGTTACAACCACTGTGAAATGAATTAAAGTATTTCATATGTATTAAGGTGAGCTTGCTTATTTTTTCCTCATTTCATATGCTTTTATGCAGGTTCTCATATTTGCACATTTCACATGCTCTCCCTCAAAAAGTCACTTCCTTTAAAATCATTTTCATCTTCATTTTCCTTTTAAGTTGTGGGAAAGTGACTCAAATCAACATGAGTTGGC
This sequence comes from Euonymus europaeus, assembly GCA_963580455.1. NCBI lineage: Eukaryota > Viridiplantae > Streptophyta > Magnoliopsida > Celastrales > Celastraceae > Euonymus > Euonymus europaeus. The sequence continues at coordinate 18,895,920 of OY756970.1, read as the reverse complement.
TGAATAAATCTCATTGCGGCGAGCGGCATTGATTGAACGTTCTTTTATTGTTCATATATGTTGCCTTATTGACTGCATTTGTTTGAGTTTATCCCCAGAATTCATCATCACAGTTCCCTATTTTGAATGTCTTGGCCATTTGTTCTTTTATCCTCTTCTGTGGCTCCTTTTTCTTTTTGCCGACTGGGAAATGCCATCTCACTCATTAAATTTTATTTGAATTGGATGTTGGTTGCTATTTTTTAATACTAGCTCTTAATATCGTAAAATATCTAAGTTCTCCAATATAAAATTCCCCACTTTCTATCAAGTCGAGGGCTGATTCAATTTCCATGTATTTCTTCTATTTGATAGCATTCGACTTACTCGCCTTTCACTGTTGGGCGTAGCCCTTGTGTTTTCTATGTTACCCTCCTCATTTTGTTTCAACTATAGTATGTTGTATCTCTTTTGTGTCTAATTAAATTTTATCACGAGCCTTCGTGTATGCTGTTATTACATAAACCATCATCTCAAATTGATCTAAGATATCTTACTTCTGCGGTTTATAATCCCATCCTTCACACAACTACATTGTTTAATCCATCTCATCTTCTATACTCTTTTTCTTTCATACAGTTAGTCATCAATGCACATTTGAATGTTTCTTTCCCAAAATTAGGTATTCTTCTTCATATAAGGTGATGCTTCTTTCATAAAATTTTGAATTCTTTAATGTATTGTCCTTTGCAGTGCCGCCTCAATATTATTGAACATGCATAGTGCATTCATTGACATCTCTATTACGTGACAGCATTTTGACATGGCCTAAGGATCTCAAATTAGACTTTGATTGAAATCATATTTTGTTCAAAACTTTACATTCATAGAGAGCACTGATGATGTTCTGTGGGAACCTGACATCAAAGAGCCAAGTGAACAACTTGTTGTCAAGGGAATGAAAATCTTGAACTTATTACTGTCTCTCCTTTTCTCCTCTGTACACAAACGCACATACTTCTACATACAATTAAAAAATTTAAAATAGTCGAACTGGAATTTGCTGTTTAGATGCAATGTTTTTTGGTAATTAAATGTCGTCTTGCCAGGCTTCACACTACTGCTAATTATCTTTATTCTAAAATCTTTTTCCATTAATTGATGGTGCTTTGGTTCTCTTTGAAACTAAAAAGTTCTATTTCTCTTTGTACCAAACTTTTTTTTTTAATTCTAAAAAAAATAACATTTTAAAGTTTTTGTTGAGATTCTTATTTGATAAACAACCAAAAAAAATAGTGAATACACCCGCTGCATTTCAACATTGCATTGTCTTCTAAATAGCTAAGGGGGAGCATTTTGATAGGTGAAGAAAGTGTGCCACCGTAACAAAATAGTTATTTGCATTACTATTCCATCCTAACGCTTAATCACAACTACCAATTAAATTGTCCAATTACAAATCCATCACAAAAAAAGACGCCCGCAGCAAAGCGCGGGCACCGAACTAGTATAATATAATGTTACAATGGAATAAGACAATATAAAATATTTAGTCATAGGCCATTTATCATTGTTATGATAAGTTATTTAACTATCAATTAATCACCTTACAATAAAAATACTAATTACTCCACCAACAGCTCATCCACTCAGAAATTTGAGAGCTCCTATCCATCAGTTATTTAATTAAGAAAAGTAATTAGCTTTTACGTCGCTGCATACATGGCGAAGTATAATTGGTTGATTATGCTCCCTTATGGTGTACAAGATTTGTTGAGCATTATTGTGAATGGAGACCTAAAAGGCAACACTAACACATGGAAAACTTTTCTGAATCCGAAAGTTGTCAATATTTAATCCAACTCGCCTTTCCTTTTAACCAGGGTTATGTCCGCGCTTCGCGCGGTGTTCTTGACATTTTTTTATTGTGATTGTTTCTCATTTTTTTCCCGGCTATTTGTGTGTGTTGTTTTTTGATATGTTCTCATTGGTTCCTTTGTTTTGAGTGTCTATGCATTCTAATATTTTATTGTTTGGGTATTTTATTTGTTTTTTTTACCATTTATTGTTAGCTCTGGAATATTTTGATGTTTTGTGTTTTATTTAGCTTTGAGGGTAAGTATTTTCTTAGATTTTTTTTTGCATGTTTTTTTTTTGGTTTCATATTTTTTGATGTCCAATATTGAGATATATAGCAAGGTCGTCCGTATTTTTTTGAACATTTATTATTTTTTGCAATATTATTTATCATCTCTTATTTTGAACATTTTAATTTAAATAAGACAATAGTGCAACTTGTACATTTCAATGTCAATATTGCATAGTGTGCAGGTAACCAACTTTTCCCCTTCAGCCACAATAGAGATCCATTCGCCATCCCAATGTTCTGTCCCATTATTCCTACAATAGTGTGTTATGTGAATTCTAGGATAAGCATCCCCTTTCAGCATCTTCCGCAAAGTGGCCCTATGTTTTTTTAATGTCTTCTTGTCATCATTTTTATGAGAGAATATTTTTGAAAATATTCTGAGGCCCTTCCTCCTTTGCAATGTTAGTAGTGATATGGCTAAGACATATTGACCAAATTCACGTCCTTGCTTTGCTCCTTGTTTAATCAATCTAAGTCCAGTGAATTGCATATCTTTCTTGAAGAAGTAGTGTGCTCCTTGCATCATTAGTGCATCCACATTTCCGACAGTTATCATGAAATTTAGAAAATCTTCTCCTTTGTTGTTGATGAAGGGCAAAATGTTCTTCAGCTTCCAAATATTGACATGTTTTGCAAATGCATGGTGGTTGACAATACTACGGAATCTGTGACAACTATCAACAATAGTTTTGATCGTATTGTCATTTGATTGTATTATAATATCATCTGGTATTCTCACCCATGTATCGTTGTTCTCATCATTGACTTCTCCCTCGCCTATTTTGTTGATCCAGTTCTCAAAGTCAGCATTATGTGAATCATCCGCTCCTGTAGAATAACTCTCCAATCTCATGTTCTTTTCCAACTTTAATGAATGGACATAATTCCACAAATAGGATCGTTTAATACATGAATCAACGATTTGCTCCATTTTCCCTTTAGTCACCACAGGTAGTATTTGTTTAAAATCACCACCAAGAACCATGGTAATCCCTCTGAAAGGTTTAGATGAGCTCCCTCTAATAGTTTTGTTGCATATATCACTAAGGGTCTTGTCTAAACTTTCAAAGCAAAATTTGTTAGCCATAGGTGCCTCATCCCAAATGATTAGAGATGTTTTGTTTATGAGCTCAGCTAATTGTGTCTCATGCTTTATGTCACATGTGGTGTCTTCTGAAGCGTCTATAGGTATATTAAACCTGGAGTGTGTATAGTTAGAAAACACTATTTCCCCGCTTTATCCTTCAGCCATCTAGGATTCTGTGTGACAGCAGCATCAGATGACACAACAACAGCTCGCTTGACCTTACCTTCAAGACACAGTTTCAGTACATTTAGCGTGCCATTCACTGCAGGTGCACGAACTTCTACCTGGGAAACCAGTAATTGGCTTGTCAAACTTCTCCAAGTGATCATACCTCTCATCCACAAATACTGTGAAAAATAAAGGCACTAAAAAAAAATCGGATATCAAAAGGATTACCACATATAAGACAAAGGATCTCCTCTGATAACCTCAAACATCATACAAACGTATTAAGGCCTCTATTAAATCACCAACAGACAATCCATTTTAACCAAGAACTGACACTTATGTGAGATCAAAAACATTTTCAAGAAAAACTAAGTAAGATACAAAAAAGAGAGATTGTACCAGTGGCGGCAGTGGCAATGTTGAGGCTGGAATCGCATCTCCGGGGGAGTCGCCATCTCTATTTTAACCAAGAACTGACACTTATGTGAGATCAAAAACATTTGCAAGTAAAACTAAGAAATATACAAAAAGAGAGATTGTACGCTACAAGCCTGGAGTGGATCTGCTTGGACTCGACTCATTGACTTTGAAGCCTGGCTTTCTTTCTCAATATGCAATATATAGGATAAGGCCGTGTTGTCTAATCTATTACTATAACATTAGAGATCGATCATGCGACATCTTCACAATTGCATTAGAGTAGGATAATCGCTAGGGGTACAAATTAGAGTAGGATTCATACCAGTGGTTCCATGCCACCCACCATCTTGCACTACACATCAATCGAGAAATGCGCTGTTTTATCTGGACTTGGTCCACCGGAAGCTCGTAGCATGCCCTAAGAAGCAGATTCGTTCACAGGATTCGTTCACTGTGTCTCTCTTTCTCTCTCTTAGCACTCAGGGAGGAAAACATTTACGGCATAAATGAAAGCTGGGAGACCTAAAATGTGGAGACTCAATGTCTCCACGTGTCCATCAATAAAAGAAATGTAAAAATGACGTGGACATAGTTAGTAAACACTATTTCCCTAGCTTTACTTATTCTCTCTCTTAGCACTTAGGGGGGAAAACATTTAAGGCATAAATGAAAGCCGGGAGACCTAAAATGTGGAGACTCAATGTCGACTTTCTAATTTTCTCCACAGTTCTGATTTCTGTTCTTCAGGTTATTGGTGTAAGGAGTCCATACTCTTGAATCCAAGTTTGGGAATTGGTGCATACAGTGGAAGATTCGCGAGATTGAGCTTTGAATCGATCCGGCTGACTCCATCTTTCAATATAGATTATTAGAGATCAATCAAGAGAGATCTCTGGTATGTAATCTTTACACAATTAGTTTAGCTATAGATTATGCATGTCCACCATAATTAGCAAGAAATTTCTGAAAGCTATTTTTCTATCGATTACTTCTATGTGCGTTCCTTATTTTAAAAACATTTCCGTTAGTGCGTATTTTCTAACAGATATGTCAGTGAAGAAATCATCATAATGAATTTACTTCATGAACTTGGCACAAATAAATATAATGAAAAAGGCTTTAAATTGAGGAAATTAAAGAGAGAATAAATATTTTCAATGGACGAAATCAATTCTGCCCAATTCCATGGATAGCTGGATAATTCATGGGCATCCGATATATACCTAAGGTGGGATTGGTTTCCCATGTATTCGGTGACCTGAAAACAAATAAACAAACTTGAAACTAAAAACTTAATCGGGAAAAAAATGCAATAGTTCAACATAATCCCAATGGGAAAAAGAGTTAAATCATGAATTAAACCTGGACTCTCCATGAAAAGAAAGTATATTGGGTCTCTGCAAGTTTTTCAATAGAAAGACAATGTGCAAAATCAGTCTAATCAATTTACCACATGAACCTGGCACAAACAAAATACAATAGTATCTTTATATTAAGAAAATTAAAAAGATAGAAGAAAGTTTGCCATCAGACGAAATCAACGACATAATTCCATAGATCGAGGGAGAATCAATGGCCATCCAGAATACTCTTGAGGTGGGATTGGTTCCTTATGTATCCATGTAATTGATGAAATAAAACAACAACAAATACACCAGCTGAGTCGACCTAATCTCCCTATAATTAAGATAGCAATAAATTTCAAAGATGACGTGAATGAACACAACACAATTCCATGGTTCGCGGGATAACCCATGGCCATCCGATGTACTGTTGAGGTGGGTTCGGTTCTCCACGTACCTGTATAATCACTAATCAGTGTCCTGAAACAACAGCCAAAAGAATGCACAAGATGAGAAGACCTAATTTCCCGAAAATTAAGAGAGCGAAAATTGCAATGATGTCGTGGATGGATATATATATATATATGTATAAACTGTCGTGAAGAAGAGAAGAGACATTTCATCCGTTATTTTTGAACCGTTGTGAAGAAGGAGATACATATTTGAGCAGATATTCTCCTCGCTTTCTATACGGTGGGAAGAAAAAGAAGAGGCAGATAGATAATAGTTTTTTTTTTGAAAACAAATGGACATCCAATAAATAAGTTAAACGTCTTTTTCTATATCATATTAAATGACTTGTCAAAAATAATGGCATTTACTTGAGGGGAATGTCATACGTTATACGTTTTACAAAGATAGGTGCCCACGTGTCCATCAATAGAAGAAAAGTAAAAATGACGTGGACGTAGTCAGAGCACACTATTTCCCTAGCTTTACTTATAGTAATAGATATAACGTGTACTGGGTTTTAAAATCTAAATATTAACGGTCACCATATCTATATCATAATGAAATTTATCATTATATTTTTTTAGATATTTTCTTTTAAAGTTCACCTAAAATATATTAAGAAGTAATCATTTTTCCTTAAATAATTAGGAATTTTACTAAAATTTGACTCTTACAAACGTGTTATTGGTGAGTAGTTGCGTGCAAGACAAAAAGCAACATTTGCCGCACGTGGTTTGGCGATGAGACCCGCCGAACCGACCCGTACCCATCATTTTGACATTTCTTTCATCTGCCCCATACTCTACAAATGACTAGACAAGCAACCCGAATAGCGAAGGCTGTGATTGTGAAGCTCTCCAATTTGTCATAACGAAACTCAAAAATTGCTCTCGTTTAAACGATGGCTTTGAATTTCTCTACCTTGTTTTTATTGGTTTTAATTGTTCAGTTACTTGATATTTCTTTTGTGCAAGTCTCTTGCTCTTCATTGACCTCGAATGAGTTCGAAGAAATACCCGCTAATTTCCTCAGCTTTGGTAAGCAAAAAGAGTTCTTTGATTGGATGGTTGGGATCAGAAGGAAAATACACGAGAATCCGGAACTGGGTTATGGGGAATTTAAGACTAGTGAACTGATTAGAGCAGAATTAGATAAACTAGGCGTTCCTTATAAACACCCGTTCGCAGTCACTGGTGTTGTAGGCTTCATCGGGACTGGTCGGCCACCTTTTGTTGCTCTAAGAGCTGATATGGATGCCCTTCCTATACAGGTTTGGATCAATTTTTGTTCTTATTGTGTAGGCTAAATGTCGAAAATGTTTTAGTTCTCTGTTTTTGATTATATACCTTTTGGTCTTTGGTTATGTGGACTGTGGAGTCCTCTAGATCTTATATTTCGACTGAAATGAGAATTATTATCACTCTGAATTTGTTGTTTCATTTTTGGAGTTCTTTGTGAGAAATTAAGTTGGTTGATTTGAATGGATTCCTTTTATTGTTATGATGTAATCTGATCAAATGTCCACTTAATCATTATATTGGATGTCCGAGACGTGATAATGTTATATCATTGTATTTTGGTATTTTACTGCAACTTTGGTTTGGATGGAGTTCTATATAATTACTTTCTGATGGGATTTAGAATGATAGGAATTGGTGGAGTGGGAGCACAAGAGTAAAATCCCTGGTCATATGCATGCTTGTGGCCATGATACCCATGTTGCAATGCTTCTCGGTGCTGCAAAGATCCTTCAGGAGCATCGCGAGGCTTTGAAGGTTTTTTTACTTCACTTTTTCTTGTGATTAAGATTTTGATTCTCATTCTCTTCACAACAATTTTCTTGCTACAATGTTCTTTGTCCGTGAAGCCGCTATCTGGATCTGAGACACTATGAAATAATGTATATTAATATCCCTATCTTTCTGATCTGTTCGTGATTTCAGTAACATGTAGAAGTGATGATAGCAATGTAGTAGGTATGTGGTTTCGGAGAATTGAATTAGTGTTTCATCGTCTTATATATTGATTTGACTGATTGAACTTTGAGTGGCTGTTCAAATGCCAAATCAAAATAATATGTGATGTAGGGATGGTGGGTTTTTTGCAGAAGTGGTATGCATTTATTGTCAGTTAACTTGCTTTGTGTGCCTTACAGTGTCAAAAGAATACACTTCAGTAATCAAAAGCTATAAAAGAGACAAAGTAAAAAATCTAGATGTTGCATGCAATTGAAAGAGAAGGGGGAGAAAAAAAAAGAAGTGTTTAGCTACTAGTGTTAAAAAATCTCTCCGTGTGTTATATTTAAATGAGTGTGTCCAATATGCCAAAGAATTTGAAAGGAATTTCGAACTATACCAGGCAGTCTTCTCATTGATTTGAAGTCCTTTGTGATTAAGATTATGTTTGCTAAAGTTTCAGAGTTCAGGTTATTGTGGCATTATTTCTTACTCAGTAGTACAGGAGCCAAATTCTAGAAACTTCAACTCATGGAATACTTGATAAACTAAAGACTGACGAGCCCTAGGCAATCTGGTACTTGGTTTGAAGATCTTTGTCTATCCTTTTAATCATAAAAAATTTAAGGGACGAACAAGAGAAAATATTTTTGCATAAATTTCATAGAAATTTTTTCATACGTGCAGTATGCTCTGTTAGACAGTATAAGTGATTTTGATTCCAGACTGTCTTTTAAAGAAGCCTGATGTTGTTTTGCTATTTGATGTTCTATTAGGGTACGGTTGTTCTTGTTTTCCAACCAGCAGAGGAGGGAGGTGGTGGAGCAAAACAAATGGTTGATGCAGGAGTACTAGAGAATGTTACTGCTATCTTTGGTATACATGTTGCACCTCAATTACCCTTTGGCGAAGTGGCGGGTAGAGCTGGTCCTCTTTTGGCTGGGAGCGGCTTCTTTGAAGCAGAAATAAGCGGAAAAGGAGGTCATGCCGCCATTCCTCAACAATCAATTGATCCAATATTGGCAGCATCCAATGTGGTGGTTAGCTTGCAACATCTTGTATCTCGTGAAGCAGATCCACTGGATTCACAGGTAAGGGGACAGGTTTTATGTTTTGCTGGAAAGATTCTAATTAATTCATGGAAGGATCGTGTCCATGGAATCCTTGATGAAGAGAGTGTGGGGATATCAATAAAGTGGGGAAGTTGCATTCCTGAACTCGAAGGCAGAAATAGGATTTGACCATAAAACTGATTTTTTTGATAAAATTTGGAGCTATCCGACACTTAACAGGGTACTGTCACTGGACAAAGAGTAAATTATAGCCGACTGTCATCTAAGTTCATTTTACGCTTGCTGATACCTTTCCTCAAAGAAAGCAACACATTATTGTGAAATTTTCTTGGGAATATGTTGCAGATCCACTCATGATGTATAATGTTGCACTTGCAGGTAGTGACCATTGGAAAATTCCAAGGAGGTGAAGCATTCAATGTAATTCCTGATTCTGTTACAATTGGTGGCACCTTTCGTGCTTTTTCAAAGGATAGCTTCATGCAACTCAGGCGGCGGATTGAAGAGGTACTGCAGTTATAAGTTTTTATTTTTGATGCAAAGCGTCTTGATTGGGCGTCTTAAGGCCTTTATTTCACTGTTATACAAGCTGATAAGTTTTACTTACAGGTGATCACAGGGCAAGCTGCCGTGCAGAGATGCAAAGCAGTTGTGAATTTTTTCACTGAAGAGAAACCCTTTTTCCCTCCAACCATAAATCATAAAGGCTTGCATGAATACTTCCAAAAAGTTGCAGGGGATGTGCTCGGCTTCGATAAAGTTAAAGAAATGGTAAAATTCATGGGATCTGAGGATTTTTCATTCTACCAAGAGGTTATACCCGGCTATTTCTTCTTCCTAGGAATGCAAAATGAGAAGCAGAAACAACTCCACTCTCTCCACTCTCCATACTTTGAGATTAATGAAGATGCACTTCCTTATGGTGCGGCGCTTCATGCCTCACTAGCTTCAAGGTATATTCTTGAACACCAGACAGAAGTTCTTTTGCCGGAAGGTTTGCACCATGACCATGATGAGTTATGAGCTGCTTAATCGGATGTCTTCAAGATTGGCCTGATCTCCATTTCTGCATATATGTGCCCCTAATTTGATTGGATTTCAATTTTTCAGAATTATATTGACTTGTTAGTCAAATATGAAATCCCGTTTCAACTTCTTATGTTTCTTTGTAATAAAAAGCACTTTTTTTTTTTGGCTAGATAATAATCTTACGTTGCCTGTTTGTGGAATGCAAAGAGCATTATTTTGGAATGACAGAAGCACTTTATACAGTGTTCCCAATTGTATACAGCTAGATGCATAAGGGATTGGAAATCAAAACTCAAGTTAAGGGAGCAGGATTGACAAGGGCCTATTAATCCATAATCCCTGTGATGAAAAATCCATGTCATACCTGTGAGACCCTTTACTTTATTAGCCGACGAAGATGAAGAGGAGGGAGAACTAAGAAAAGTTACCAAATGTCATCGATTCGATCATTTTGATTCGTCAAATTATTGTCACCAAAAATGGCAATTGAGGAATGAGTAGAGAAATATTTGTGGTATGTCAACAAAGACAGCAACAGAAACTGCAAGTGTCATCCTTGAAACAAAGAAATTAGATGTACGTGCATTAGGAAAAAAGTTATCAATTCTGCACCAACATTGACAGATAGTTGAACATCTCTTTACAGATCGTTAAGAGCCATAATTTAACATTGAGAACAGGAAAAAGGGACCAAACTCTCTACACTACATCTATTGATTCTTCTTTAGCTTGGAATTGGTAGATGAGGACGATCTTCGACGATCCTCGCTGGTAGATCTAATAATGAAAAGAAATGTTTCTACAAGCATGCCACCAACCAGTCCAAGAATCCCTCCAGCGGCATTCTGAGAGAGAGAGAGAGTATAGCATCAATTTCAGCACATCCTTAAAAGCTGGCAAAGAGTAAAGCAATAAAAAAAGACAAAAAAAAGGTGGGAAAATATGATATTTCTGAAGTTACCATGGCAGGACTGTGATTAAACAATGCTCTGAATCCAGCATATCCAACCAAATAGCCAGTAAACATTATGACAACAACATGTAAACCTGTAGAGGGCATAACAACTTGTCACAGAGCATCCAAACAACTATGCAAAGTTTAAGAATGGAAAAATATCCCATCCAAATCTCATATGCAGAGAGAGAAAGAGACTGGAACAAAAGGCATCAACTACATATATGTACACCTATCAAATACACCTGGTCAAAAGACAGATACATTTACGAGTCGCATCGAAGATTTATAAGGGAGCAACTGAAGTCCATTCATGGAAAAAGAAAAGTAGAATTTATAAAACAACTTAGTGTCATCTACAACATGAACAAAAAAAAAATACACAAATTGGAAGCCATCATCAGATGCTTGCAAAAATTCTAGAAATACGACATTTCACAGAAACACAACCCTCCACCAGGATATAGTGGTAATCCTATTCTTGCCACTATGGTAATATCAGTAAGTTGCCACACTATTAAAACATCACGGGCAAACAATTCAACAACCGCAATACATGCAAAGGAAAACAAAGTTTTTGGATGCAATTTATTCCAAGGAATTGTATCAAACATTGATTTACTTCTCGCCTAGAAGAGCTCAAAAGATACACAAAATAGACCAACATGTTGCACAAGTGAACCATCACCATATGTCGCAACTACAATAGAGTTCGAAATGCAATTGTAAATTCAAAATTTTTGTTCGGCATCATCCTCAGTGTATAAGCTCGTAAACAAGTAAAACGTATCAGTATTAGTATTTAATAAACATATACATATATGCAAATAATGTGCATATAAGATGGTACAAGAGCAGTTACCAAAACCAAGCTGATCCTTGTAAGAAGAGAAAGGTTCTTCGGGACCCTTCTTTGGCGTGATATCCCTAACAAGCTCTTGATAGGCATTCCTCTCCGCCAATTCTTCGAGTTTCCTCAATCTGGCCTTCAATTCTTCACTCTAAACAAAATACTAGTAATAGTAAATCAAACCAAAAGAATCTCTTCAAATTTTTTAAATATTTTCCCCCTATTCTTCCTCGCCCATTCAACTAATTACGGATTTCAAAGTGGATTCTTGCAAAATATTACCTTTTCCCTTGGTTTGGGGCTGGCAAAAACGAACTGAGATCCAGAGAAGAGGCGAGTCAAGTGGGGGCGAGCCACCGGGTTGGAACCGACCCATACACTTTTGAGAGACTTGTAAGGGACATTACTTTGAGATGAGAGAGTCAGAGCGAGCTCCTGCAGTTCAGAAGAGAGCTTTGTATCCCTAGAGGCTGAAATGAGGAATGATCGAATTGGTTCGTTGGCCGATATGATGAGCCCGTGAGGATCTTCCTGGTCACCGAAGCACATTTTTCTGGGTCCACGTCACCGGATCACAGTTGAATTTCCTTAAAACTAACAAACACACATGCTAGAGTAAATCAGTCAATTAAACATAAAATCATTAGTTGACACAAAAAACATTAATAAAACAACTCCCAGTTTGCTAGCCATGGTGCCTCAACAAAAGCAACTAAATTATCGGGTTCAAATAATAGTGTATAGGAACATAAACATGCAATAAGATTTAGTAGCAGGTTTTGGATCATGATATGCAACCCAAAAAAACTCACACTGCCCATAACAAGGAAATCGAAGCTCCTCAGAAGTCAGAACTGAATTAAGCCAAATGTAAATTCCCAAAACCATCAGCGGATACAGGAGTAGTGACCCAATGAACTTGCCCATTATCCAAATAGAATTAACTTGTTATTGTGAATTCCCAAAACCAACAGAAAAATGTAAACTCCCAACAGACTCAGATGTAAAACAAATGGTCTAATTGATGACCCACTCAACACGAATGATGATAGTTAAATGAAACCCCCAAATACTATCCAACAAAAAATTATCATCAAACTGACAACGGCTAATTTACAAACGTCTAAAGTCCACTCTTTTACCTGCTCAGTGCCCACAAATATAACTTGGAGGAAGAAAATATATATCAATAATTATGAATGATATTTTTTTGAATGGGAAAATACATATCAAATATAATAATGCTATTTCATACAGGGAAATCCTTAAAAAAAGCTTGAACATATCTAAAAAAAATAAGGACGCACCTGGCAATATTAAGTGGAGAGAGGCGCGATGGACAGAGAAGGAAGAAGAAGAAGCGATCGAGAGAGGAAAACGCGATAGAGAGGCGCGATCGACGGAACAAACGCGGTCGTGAACAGAGAGGAGAAGGAAGAAGAAGACGGGTAAATCAGCAAACGCAATGGATATTGGATATTTGGATAGACGAGAAGTAAGAGCTGGGCTTCTCAATTTCGTAACATCAAGCCCAATAATAAGTTACAAGATAAGCATGTGCGAGGCCCGGTTTGTGTGGCAGACTTTTGACCCAATCGTCATCGGTTCATCCAAACCCGAAGGTGACATATTTTAGAGGTCTTGTTAATTCAAGGCAGCCACGACGCCGGCGTCGGAGCGATGGATCCTTACTCAGTAGGAGGAGGAGGAGGAGGAAGCTGGAAAATGATTCCTAACGTGCCTTCCCATACTAGCTCCCCTGCTTCTTCAAATCCGGAAAATTTATACCAACTCCATCACCACCCATCGCCACAGCAACAACAGCAATTTAACCAGTTTCAACAACAACAACAACTGCAACAACAATACCAATTTCAGCAGCAGCAGCAACCACAACAACAGCAGCCGCAGCAGCAGTCACTTGCTTCTCACTTCCACCTCTTGCGTGTAAGTAATCAAAACCCTAATTTGGTGGATGCGTACTCAATGTTTGTTCTCAATGTTTTTGTTCTTACAGTTGGTGGAGAATTTGGCGTATGTAATTGAGAACGGGAATCGGGATCAACAATCTGATGCATTGGTTTGTTTGATTTTATTACTTTATTTATCTTTCAAGCCTTTTCAGTTTACTCGTTGTGGTTGGATACTTGAGTTTGGCAATGAAAGACTTCTCCGGTTTTGGTTATAATGCAATTCTTAGTGTGTTCTTTACCTTGAAAGATTCTCAACTAATATATTCTTTTATGCATTTATATTTGTGGAAAGGTCACTGAACTCAATAATCACTTTGAGAAGTGTCAGCAGCTGCTAAACTCGATAGCCGGATCCATTAACACTAAGGCTATGGTAATTAATTGCTCCTCTTCTTAATTTTGTCTTCTTTTTTCAAGTTCAAATCTTGATAAAATATGGGTCTATGATGGATGCATCTGTAATACTTATACGGACAGGCATAGGTTTCAATTGCATAATTCTTCATGGAAATAAATGAGTCCATTAGGGAATCTACACGAAGATGGCACTTTTCCTTCCTTTGGTTTCTTGTGTGATGAACCATTGTGCAAATTTTTTGACAGAGGACAGGAACTTATTTGATTTAAAGGGATTGTCAGATCGGAGATGGTCCAATCTTATTAGTTGGCCATATAAATTTTCTTATGGATGTTCCATAATTGTGTTTCTAGTTGTCTATTACTTTATGCTGTCAAATTTTGGAACTTTTGAATTTTGCTTGTTCTTTGCAGACAGTTGAGGGACAGAAGCGTAAGGTGGAGGAAACTGGGCAATTGCTATCTCAACGGAGGTACACATATCAACTGGCTAATAATGCACTATTTCATGACAAGTGCCTGTTTATGAGACTACGTTTGCTTAGAGTTTTTATATTCATTTTCCTTTTAGGACTAATACTTGTTTTCACTGTTTAATGTGTGTGTTGTTTTCTATTGCGATTTCAGGGACCTAATTGCCAAGTATCGAGACTCTGTTGAAGAGCTTAGCAGTTCAGAACCATAGCTGCATTTCTTAGTCTCCTTTGTATGTGAGTAAACCTGTATTGAGGTTTTTTGTTTATTTTTATTTATCCCGGAAGATGGTTTGCCTCCCCTTTTATGTTAGTGTTAAGAAAGATGTTATCATATAAACCATGTTACTGAATGTGAATCTATCACATAAATGTCGAGGTCACTTATTAATTTGGTTTCAAGTTTTCTTGTAGCCAATCTAACAATTGTCAATTTGAGGTGTGCTGGTTCCTTCATTACTGAAAGAAACTTTATAAGCATGCATTGTGTTTCCATCCATATTTTCTTGTGTTTTTAGTATTTTGTTTAGTTAAAAGTGCTGGCTGTTACTTTCCTTGTTTATATCACAATGACTTAATCCCATATTTAAAAGCAAAATTGGCAAGAAAGTTTCATGACTTTGGCTTCTTGTGTTTCTACTTTCCTTGACTAAAAGATTTTCTAAATCCTGGATATCCCATCAAACTAATAAGACTTCACCATAGCTTACTTCTGCCAAAACGTCCAATAACACCAGTTAGGATCTTCCATGGTACTGTTGCCTAGAGTTCCACAAAATTTATGCTTCGATTGGCCTTGTTTAGCAATCTTGGATTAGTTGTTACAAGTATTCAGAGTGCGGTTATTGTAAGTGATCTAGAAACTTCTATGGTGGAAATCAAACCTCTCTACAAGTGATGTACAAATGAACTGCCTCTCGTTTTCTGCGGTTGGCATTGCATCACAGAACAGATGAAATGTTAGTTCTGATATTTGTCTACTTTATATGAAATTCTTGTGGTTTTTCCATGGAGTCTTTTAAACCATTCCAGTGGATTAACTTTTTTGCTTCCAAGTGGGTGGTGACTTAGAAATTTCATTATTGTGAAATTCTGCCAAATATTTCACTTACATCAAAAATTATTTCCTGTCGGCAGGGACATGAATTTCCTGTCGGTTTCTTGTTCCTGGTAAATGAAAGTGCCTGTTTGTGTCGACAACATTTGTGCTAATTCTGAAGTTTCTGTTTCTGCTTCTGCCTCCACAAGTGATCTTGTTTAAACATCATTGTCTTAAAATGACTTTTTTCTTTATTTTGACCATCATGGGCTCTGTTGCTTTGGAATGTTGAATGATCTACCATGGTTCTGCAAGTTTTAGAGGAACACCCTGTGTGATATGGAGCATATGTTTTTTCACAGAGTGAGTAAATTTTCTGTCGTATTCCTTTCCTCCTATCATGCCTTCATGATTTTCTTCGGTGAGAATTTGATGCCTTGTTAAGCCGTTAAAATTTATATGAAACTGGTTATATTAATTTGAGCGACCTCAATAACATCATTGCACTCTTAACACATGAAGTTGAAATCATATTTTTCATTTTTACAGGACATTTTAGTTGGAACGGATGTGAAGATGTGTATCATTTGCTTCCTGTGGTGGAATTAGGGATCAAGAAGTGAACCTGATCACTCCGATCCCAACACAATTGATGTTTCATTTGCCTCTCAATTTGGATCCTGGCCTCCTCTAAAATGTATTTTGCCCTGAATGTATTCGATTTAATGATTTACATACTATTAGGATTCCATGTTTCCATAAGGAAGTCGATCAATAAAGCTATATATTTTGGAATTAGTTGATCAATAAGGCTATAAATATGGTTTATTGGTTTGTTACATTCTAATTAGGAGCCCTCGTTCAAGTTAACTTCTTTCCTTGCTTTGTCATCGCTTGGAAGGGGAATTGAACTTAAAAAAGGTCTCTCTTCTTGGTCATGTACCAAATTTAATTTTGTTATATGTAAAGAGTAGTGCTTAACTAGTAATCAATCTCTGACTTCCTTGTGATTTTGATCATTTTTGTTCTACGTGAATTGTAATCTGTTAAATATTTACTATGTCAAATATACCAAAAGCTGAATCTGTCAAAGCCTATCTTACTTGTCTCTCTTACATTTATCTTATCTGTCTCTTTCTCCTCTTATTTCTCTCCACCTCACATTTTCATTGCTTCAGTTTCCTTTGGAGAGAGAAGAAAGTAAAAAATTATAACAGAAAAAAGAAGAGAATTAGCTCATCAAACCAAAACAGAAGCACCCCCGCCGGAGACGCAGCCGATATCTCCCACCTTCCAATACTCACATTACAATTTACAGAACATAAAACAATGAGCAGCAGTATAATTATCCCCCCAAGAATTGGTAATGGAACCACCCAAGCTTGCGCTGCTTGCAAGCACCAGCGAAGAAAATGCGCTCCTGACTGCATTCTCGCCCCTTATTTCCCTTATGATCGCCATACCCAATTCGTCAACGCCCATAAGTTGTTTGGTGTCAGCAACATTACCAAGTGCATCAAGGACCTCGACCCTCCTCTGAAAGCCGAAGCCATGAAAACCATTATGTACCAGTCAGATGTACGCGCCAATGATCCCGTCGGTGGTTGTTACAGAATCATATGCGAGCTTCAACGCCAGATTGAATACAACAAAGCTGAACTTGACCTTGTTCTTCACCAACTAGCTGTATGTCATGCACAGGCTCAGGCTCAGGCTCAGGCTCAGGCTCAGCAGCAGCAACCACCAATCGACATGAACCTTAATGCTGCCGCGGAGTCTAATGATTCAATGGTTAACAATAATAACAATACAATGGATCCTCTGAACATGCAATATTACTATCTTCAGTCATATCAAGATCGGCATCCGTACGTTGTGGTTCAAGATCAGACCCAACAGCAATTGCAAGACCAAGAAGATGTGGGCATGTGGGCGGCTGCCTTGCAGGATTCTAGTTTGACTTCATCATCGTCTTCATTGGGTGTTAAGCAGAGTTTTCTTAATGAATGCGATAATATCAAGCCGGTTCTTGATGTTCCATTAGAGAGACACGAGATCAAGTTCGAGACCAAAGAGCCAGTCAAGCGAAGTTTTAAACCATCCACACAATTACTTACTATCTGAGTTTTATCATGAAGGTTGGTTTGTTTATTATTTTCCCATGAATGATTTATGACAATTGCAACTGCCTCATATTCATGAACTGATGAACAGAATAAGATGACCATGCATGCATACTGATACTGGACAAGTTAAAGATCATCTTCCAAAAAGGCATGCTTGCCTTGTCTTTCCTCTTAAATTAGGGACAATCTTGAATTGAAGGAAAAATGTCAATTGCTACATAAATTTGCAAGAATAATTGATCCCATACCCTGTTATCATTGAATTACAGAACATTATATATTTCTTGTCAAAATTTTCAAATATCAAATGTCCCTCCCTAAAAAATCCGAACGTAGGATTGGATTGGAATTTAGAGGAGGAATGAGGTGAGAGTCCCTTATTCTCTTGTTTGGTTGATTTTGAGAGCATAAATCCTAAAATCGTTCCACCCTCATTCTCCCTTATGAGGATTAGTCAAGCTCAGCAAAATAATAAGATTAAATAATCTTCATAAACGAGAATGAGTTCCGATATTTAAAAGATTATTCTACCCCATATTAATAATTAATCACAATCACTACATTAATCTATTTTATTCTTATTTTTAAGCACAAAGAGAAAGGACAATATAAAAAATTTACAATTAAAACTTTAATATTCATGCTCACTCTTCATTTAATACCGAACATAATAATGTCCATTTCACACTCATCTCATTCTCAGTTTACACGCTCACAATCATTGGATTAGCAACCAAATGCCCCGTTAATACACGTATTGATTAAAGCATTTTTCCCTAGAATGTTATCACACATCCAGGCTCTAATAGCCATGAATTTCCCTACAAAGCTTGAGAGCTGCTCACTCTCAGGTAGAATTAGATAAACTCACATTCCTCTCTCAGCCTCGCATCGATCGAGTTTGTATCAGTCTCTCAATGAATGTATAAGGAATCTCTCCTATTACAGCTTTGCATAAACCACTAAATTATTGTTCATTCTTAAACTACATCCTTATATATAGTAATCAATCGTAATTACTCAAAAGGCTTCATTCAACTAAAATTAGTTGTGGATCATATGAAGCTGGATCTCGAGGATCAGGGAATGGAAATTGTACAGGTGCTGGTGTTTCAACTGGGACAAGACCTCTAACTGCAGCCTCAAAAATCTGTGACGGGTAGATAAGTTGGTGCAAATTTTAAAATGTACACAACAAAGAGAGACAGAGAGGGAGAATTTGCAACTTTTGTGCCATAATAGTATGAATCTACCTTCCTTTCCAAATTATAAACACCTTGATATCCTCGCATTTCAAAAGGAATTAAGCAACAATTTCTGCAATCGTTTTAACAGAAATGCGAGATTAAAATATGAAATTCACGACAAGTGAACATAAAATTAGATGTAGACACAACTGGGGCTGTTGACAGAGCAAGCAAAAATCTGTCTGTCCTTGAAGCCTCACCTGGAGCAGAAAAATATTTTACATTAGATATCATGAACACCGCGAAAAACAAAGTAGGAAAGCTGAGTCCCCAACCACTTCAACACATCCTGCATCATAGATGAAGCCATCCGATGTCAGAAGTTTAGGCTGAATAGAAGAGGAAAATAAGAGGCAGAACAAATTATTTAAAGAAAAATATCAAACATTGCAGTGAATATTTTGCATCTTCAAGAACTAAGTTGAATGAAACTGGATAATGTTCAGGAAACTTCCCATTGCTTCGATTGTTGCTTCCTCTGGAATCTTACTAGCAGCATGTATCCAAAGGCGACCTTCAGAATGACAAGAAAAAATATGGTTAGCCACAACCATCACAAGATGGAAAAGAATTTACTGAATTGATCACCAACAGTTTACATACAGTGGCTTGCACCTAACGGAAAGAACACACATGTACATAAGACACAAGAGCATTGGATGAGATCCAAAATGAAAATTCCAATCCTTTCTCACTTCCTGATTCTAAATAAGGTGATGAATCAAAAGGCCATAGAATATGTCCAGTCGATTATGCTCAAATTCATTAAATGAACTCAGTGCTCTATTAAATTTTTAGTAGTTTCAAGACATTGTTGAGACATGCATTCATACTGTAAAAAAGGAGGGAGCTAGTTATTCCAGTTGTTCAAGATCCTTGAAAAACGTATTTTGGAGGACTTGTGGATCATATGAAGTTGGATTGAGCCTTGTGGCCATTTCTGTATGGACTCTATTTAATTTGTATAAGTTTCTTTGTAATTGTCTAAGATGGACGAATAGCATAATGATTATGTTTTTGTATATTTATTTGGTCTCTAAGTATATGAAATATTTCAATTTGGTCCCTAGGCTTTTTTTAGTCTCTATTTGGCCCCTAAATTTTCTGGCATGATTCAGACAACGAAAAATGTCGTGTCCTTTTCCTGGTTGCCTTAAAAATGGGTAGAAATGCATATGCTTCTCTCTTGATTCTTGAACATGAAATGCTAGAAACAGGCAACTCACTAATCAAAGATAAGTCATACAAAGTTGCAGAGTATGACCCAAAGTAGATGTCCTTGCGGATCAATTAAAAAACACACTTTATAATTGAAATTGACTGGCTGATCGATACTGGGATGGAATCTATATTATATTAACACTCCCACGCTAACAATATTAACTCCCATGGTAACAATATTTATGGAATCCAAACAAATTGATTAATATCTGTACACCATTAAAAGTGCAGCTGCAAAGAGAGATGTGCAAAAAAATTGACCACCAATTAATAGTCTCTTATCAGAATTTTGTTATGGTCGTAGTTGACATAGTGCTTATAGTTGGGTATTCACAAATATGTAATTATCTTCTTGGGGAACATTCCAAGTGATCAAGCATATTTTTATTTTATTTTAAAATAAGGACAACTTTTATGTTATAGGGGAGAAGAAAAATCCTTCTTCGATGGCTCACAATGAGGGACATATAGCCAAATCTATGACAATGAGATAGACAATATAGCATAAGCTAAAAGATAAAAGCAACAATATAAACCGAGCCAAGACAAAGAAAAGAACAGTACATAAAAAAGAGCAAAAAAACCAAGAAACTAGTAATTTTAGTCTCTGTATAAGAACACCCATTTGATCCAACTTTAAAAGGCATTTAGCTTGTTCTGGAATATCAATGAACTTGTAAAACACTTTAGAAGATCTATTATTCGAGGCTTTTGAAGCCATGCAATCAACAACATAATTTATTTCACGAAAACGATGTTGAGAATGAACTTGAATGTTTACACATGTGGTACCAATTTGCCGTTTTAAATAGAAGAGTTTCCAATGACATTTGACAGTAGAAGATACAATGTTAATGACAATCAAAGAGCCAGACTCAATGAGCAAATGATTATAACCTAGAGACAAAGCCAAGATTATGCCACCATCAATGACTTTCAATTCAGCAAAGGTAATATTGTTGTGGCCAAAGCAATTTGAAAAACAGCCTTTGAAATTGAGGAAGGACAACCACAATGATACATTCCTAATAGTCTCATTAACTCTATAATTGAGTCTCACTTCCATTACATAAAAAGTAATCTCGTATAGTTATCCACATCGGCAAAACACGTCTCTCATTAATCAAGTCACTAACATTTCATTCATCCATCATTTTCCTACTAAAACTAATATAGAGTCTCACCTCTATTACAAAAAGTCAAATTACATACTCCGGCACATCAATAAAACACATTTATCAATACATGAACATCAATAAAAACACACATTCTCATATGTTATCACATCCCCATTACATATTTACCAAAAATAAATTTTGTTATTGGTAATGGATCTCCTTGATCCACACAAATTCTCAGCGACAAAACAAAGTAAGAATTAAGATAAATAAACTTAAGGTCAACATTTGTAAATGATCCATACAAAATTAACACAAATTCATAAATATTAAAAATGTAAACCCTAAATATCAAAAATTGAGCTTAATATATATTTCTGCTAGCACATATTTAAATAGAAAATGCAATTCAACGTGTTTAAGAGATGGGTAGAAATAATATAAACAACAATTAAATGTATAGAAATTATACATTGATTTTTGAAGGAAAAAAGTGCTGGAGAAATAGCCTATCTTCACATAGATGAAGAATTTGAAGAGGAGAAGATGATTGTAGAGTAGCTGGAGAAGTCATTCCTTAAGTCCAACCTAGGCAAACAAAAAGTCGGTTAGAGATGGTTTATTTATAAAAAGTGTTTGAGATATTCATACATTTTTTAGGTTTTATTTGATTTTTATTTTAAAAAATATAAAGTTGAATTCGTAAAATTAATTTTTGATAAAATTCGTAAAATTAATTAAAATATAAATTTAATTTTTTTAATTTTGTTAAAACTTTGAGAAAACTCATGATGTCGATCGGCCAATTTGTCATGTCATCAACTCGAACTCGATTTTTGTTTTGCACAATTTAATGACGTGATGTGACCATCGTCATTACTGATGATTCCATTAGGAATAGCGTTATTAGACAATTTCCAAAAATAAATTTATTGCGCAAACTATATACTAATAACGCTGTTCGAAATAGCGTTAATTGTCATTTTGCTACTTAATCGTTCTCACAATGTCAATATGTCATTTTGTTCTAATAATAATAATAATAATAAAAGTCCATTTTATGGACAAAATCTGTTTTCACATATCCCAATTAACGGCGTCGGTGCTCTTGAAATTCGAGAACTTACACTACACGTGAGACAATGCATGTGTTTTTCATATATATACATAAGATGCTCTGATGTTATAAAAAAAATACAAGGAAAATAGAAAAGGTCTCAAAAAACATTAATCTATACAGCAAATCTAGGGTTTATTTAATATATTTTCATGATCTTTATTATATAAAAACATACTAGAAGACTAACAGACATGAATTGAAATAAGGGATTATTGTTCCAAACAGAAGAAAAAAAAAACTAAAAAATATTATGTTTTTGACATCTTCTTCCTTTGGAAACTCCGCAGGAAAATGGAAAAAAAATTGTATAGAATATATAAAAAGAACCTAACCTTGCCATGGTTTTTTTTTTTTTTTGCTAATGGTGCTGCTGATGATGAGTAGTATCCAAGCAATTTCCAAAACCAGTAATACTGAGGAAATCACTATGTGATAGTGGTCTAAGACCCAAGAAATCTCTTGTACTTAATCTTTCAGTACTGCTACTGATCTTAGCATTAAACATTCCACCAAATGCATCATCAAATCTAGTATTAGTACTGGTAGTTCCTTCAAAGCCAGTACCAGAAGACAATGGATTCATAGTAGTGGCAAGTACTGCAGCAGCTTTATCATTTGTCAGTTCATGAACAAACCCACTTGTCTGCTGCTCGTGATCAGATGAGGACAAATTCAGACCAAACCCAGCTGTATTATTGTTCCCAGATTCGGCAGACACGTGACTTCCTTGTCCTACTTGTTGTTGTTGATGATGGTGGGATCCTAACAAGGTAGACCCTGGCCCTGCAGTTTTGCTGCTCATTGTTGCACCCATCTGAGCTGCTTTTTGCAGCAATGCAGTAGCGGACATGAGTGAGGAAGAGGCTACACTTTGATTGTATGGAGGGAGTGTAGGGCCTATCCTAGGGTTTGAATATAAGCTTTCATGATGCCCTAGTAATCTTGATGATGTGGAGAAATCAAGATGGGCCTGTGGTGGTGGTGGGTCAGGACCAAGTGCAGCTGGTTGTGGACAACCTAGCCATGGTGGTATTTCTTGCTCCATTTTCATTGGGAATGCTTGAAGTGGGTTTGGTCCTGTGACTACTGCTTTTGCACCCTCTTCTGCTAGTGCATCACAGAAGGCTCTGTGAGTGATGAAACTATCTCTCCTGAATAAATTAAACAAGCCAAAAGAACAAAAATCACACATCCACAACAAAACAAAACCCAAAACTGTCGCAAAAAAGGCTTGTTGTGATGACAGATTGTCCATATAGGGCTGGTTTTCCACTAAGTTTTGAATTTTCTCTCTGACACAAGCACACGAACACATGCACACACACACGCTCTCTCTCCTTCTCTCTCTCTCTCTCGGCTGTTAAAACTTAAAAGTAGGGAAATCAGCTAATGGGTTAGATTTAATGAACTTTAAGCATGCAAAAATAAAGGGAAATTAATTCAAAAATAAAATAAAATTCTCTTCACAATAAATGAGAATTAATTTATGATACCTAGAGAAGAGGGTGCCACAGTCACATCTGTACTCTCTAGTGCCACATATCTTGGAATGAACTGTCCAATCTGATTGAACTGCATATTTCTTTGAGCATTTATCACATTTCCACTTCTTCTCACCATGTTTTCTGCAAAAGTGTTTCTTGATTCCACTCAAGTCTCCAAGAGCCCTTGACGGGTCATGGTGTACACAACTTGGTTCTGGACAGACGTACACTTTCTTTTTTATAACATCTTTGCTTATTCTCTTCTTTAACTTCCATGGCAGGTTGTGTCCTCTTCTGTGAAGTTGAAGATTCTGATCTCTCTGAAACCCTTTGTTGCAGATCTCACAAACAAATCTGTTTGTTGCCATTAGTGACTTGGGAGACAAAGCTATCACTTCTGCGTCTGGGTCTGATTAATTAATAAAAACCCACAAAAATTAAGATTAGTTATCTTAGCAGAAGAAAAAAATCAAATCAAATCAAAATTACAAACCTGGGTTTCCTGGTAGGTTTCTCTTTTTCTTCAATATAGGTTGAGTTTCAGAAAGAACACTTGCTTCACCAGATGCAGCAGAAGTCAAATTGGACGACATGTTTTCCTCCATAACTGTCTGTTGCTGTGGATAGAATATCCAATCTTTCATCATTTCCTCTCTATAGATAAAACCAAATCCAAAACTAGCCAGAAAAAGCTGAATTTGAAAGAAAGAAAGACAGAGCACTATAAACTGATAGAATTTTGAGTCGGTTTCTTCTCTGTTTGGATTCAACAAAACAGACAATTTTGGGTTTTTTTTGGAGATCTTAAAAAAGATAGACAACAAAAGAGAGACAAACAGTAATAATAAGAACTGAACCCAGATCTTCTATCTTGTTAAGTACCAAGAAAATCCAACATCAACCACGTAAAATTAATATCAACCCAAAAAAAAAAACACAGTTCAATAATTAGGCTGTAGAGAGAGAGAGGAAGAGAGATATGGATGAGGAGCAGATATTCTGTAATCTTGAAGGGAGAGTCCAAAACCACAACCCAAAAAAGAACCCTACTCATGACGTTGCACTTTCTGTCTTTTCCTTTGTTGTCTTCTTCAACACCCAGCTGAAAAATAATATTTTCTTTATTGCTCTATATATTATTATTTGCTGCTTTTTATTTTAATCATCACTCGGTTTTGTTTAATCACTCTCAACTTTCCCTACTCTACTGATCATAAAGTAATATCAACAAAAATTCAAAACAAAAGGTGCATGATACATGATCATGTTCGAAAAGTGAACATAATTTGCAAATTGAGTGTGGGTGCATGTGTGTGAGAGAAAGAAAGAAACAATAAACACACATACAGCTCATAATTGGCATGCATGCTAACTTGTTTTCAATCTTCTAAATTAATAATTGCTTATAATTTCGCAACACATTTCGTAATTATCAGTACTCTACCGTTCTTTTTTTAAGAGCAGACATTTCTGACGATATTGCATGGTTCACTTGACTTAAAATACTCAATAAAGACAAAGTTTGACAAATAGAGAGACCATAAAATAATATTCTTGAAAAGCTGCCTAACCTAGCCTCCACAATATTATATCAACTTGTAGTCAGTGCGTCACTCATTGTCATGTACTCATGTTAATGTTAATGGTTTTTTAAGAGATGCTAATAATGTTATTGTTGATAGTATACTATATGTATATATACAACTAAACCTAGAGATTCAAGTAGTAGTTTCAACCATTCAAAACAAGTTGCTGCATGTCTATTTCTGCCAAGGACGTGTGATATATATTCATTTGATTTTGAATCAGGTTAATTACTTACCGCTTGGATCACTGTTTTTGATCTCGAAATCAAGTTGTTAATTCACTTGTTAAGTTAGTCTTGTATATATATATATATATAGTTGACTTCATTTGTCAATAAGTTAGAGAAAGTTGTTATTGAGTCACTTTTACGACTGCATGTAATGGGATTTACTTTCCTACATTGAATAATTTCTCAAGCAAGTGTGGATAAAATTATTACTCTTTCAAAAAAACATTTAAAATTTATTTAATTCAATATTGAGAGAGATAGTTGTAACGTACTACAATTCCTAACATTGTTCCCACCCCTTTTCCATCTACAATTTTTTTTTCTCACTTCCCCGATTGACATTGATATGCATAACCGACGACGACCTGTTGACCAAAGTCAACGGTACGTGCTAAGCCCGGCCCATGCCAGCACCTCTAGATGGGGTGAGAAAACAAAGGGCAGTTATCAAGAAAAGAAATCAGAACAAATGAAAACAGTTGCTCTTTTGTGCTATTTTATATATTTGTGAATAATTAATAACCACTAAATATTTTTTAAAAATATGTGCATTTTTTTTGTTTGTTAGAGAAGTCACGTGACGCGCACGAGAATAGTCTTCTAAATCTAGATATTATCAATGGAATATGTTTGAAAAACTAAAATCAATCTGAGTCCCGACACACGAATATTTCATAAACACTCTATATTATTCGATTCGAATTAGTGTTCTAAAAAAAACACAAAATATCAAACTCATATTTACCTTCTCTCCAACCATTAAAATTTAAAACACAAATACTAAACTCATCTCAGCCCTCCATTATGGATTGCAGCCCCTATTCCCTTGAAATTAGTCGTTTTAGTTTTAGTTTTAGATCGGGTATATTCCGGTGAGACCCATTTTAGTTTTAGATTTTGTTTATGTTCTTCGGATGTTGTTCTCCGGCTTCTAATTCCTCTGTGGAAATTTATAAATTCTTAAGTCACTTCGGTGTCACTAAGTGTGACTTTTCAGATTTATGAAATGTATTGTCGGGTTTCCACCCGATCAAAAGAAGAAGAAAAAAAGTGCCAATATAAAAATAACATTAAAATTTTAATAAATATCTTGGCATGAAAATTTTAAACGCTTAATTGCCAGCAGAAACCACAGCATATATGCATGGTAATATATTAGTGATTAAAGGAAAATCAAGACAAATAAGGAGGCGGAGGATGCTGGCAGCAGTAGCCGCAGGAGCATTGGTGATCGCCAAACGGTTCACCGACACCACCAAAGCGAGCGAAGCAAAGATCAAAACATTTTTCGTCGTTCGCAGGTGGCGCAATCGGTACTTGCTGTATGCACATTTTGCTGCAAAGACGTTTCTCCTTTTCACCGCTAAAATCATCTGCAAACCCCACGAGACAGTAGAAAAAAATTAACATTTTTGTATAATATTAACTTATCAAGAATTATTTACACACACACACACACATATATACCTTGATGTGTGGCGACAAACAGGAGCACGAAGAAAACAAGAAAAACAGAAATTTTCGTCATGGAGTAAGTACTGTAATTTTGTCAAGGCGATATATCAGGAAGTGTAGAAAGTGCATGAATTGGACTAATTATTTATAGCGTGGTGGTTAATTGGATTAATTGATTCAACGTATTTGGCCATGTTGGTAATTTCTTATTATAATTATACTTTCCCTTTTTTATTTTGAAGAAAGTCGATCGAGAAGATATATATATATATATTCTTGTAATCCTAACGATTAAGGTAATTCATTAAATGGTAAATATTCTCATTCATGGCATTACCTTTGGAATTTGATTTTTAGACGAGATGCGCCTTTTTTTTCTTTCTTTTTTTTAGGTTTAAGATCAGAAAAAATCAATTCATACACAACTTTGGTGTTTGGAAATATTGGAAACTAAACAAAACAGTTTGGCACTCGGGATCATCATAAATATATGGAATACAATGGAGGAAATTAAACAATCAGACTAATTAAACTCTCTTAGTACAATCGGATCGATCGGAGTTATGAGCATCTGTATCTGAACCAACCTTAGACTGTGGTTTGTATTTCATCAATGTTTCCAATCTATTCTCTTTTTTTAAGAAAGTTTCTATTCCATTATAATCTCTACAGTATTAAAATAAGTATTTTTTATTAATACTTTTATATTTTACAATTCACTAGTTGTATTCTAGTCAACAACTTTTATTTTCGCAACAAATGTGTTGGGACATGCCGAACTTTTCATTTGTTGGAAAATATCGTTGTGCGAAAATGTCAATTTAAGTTTAGGGCAATAACTGATTTAATGAATCATTCGCAGTTTCACAGTCTGAATTAGTTCATACTTAGACATGCATGGCTTATCAAAAAAAAAAATTTAGGGCAATAGGCTCAAGTGCGGATGTTCGATAACTTAAAAGTTACAGACCCCGCCCCCAAAGTGCATTTGTGTAATGGGCCTCATCTTTTACATTGTTTTTCTTCCTAAGTTAAGCCACTGATTTCACTTTTGAGATTCTAATAGGAATGCTCTAAATAAGAATAAATAGTGGAAAAGAATTCAATTTCCATTTAATTCTCCACTCGTGTAGTCAATGCTAAGGAAATTATGGGTAACGCTAGATATTGATGTATCCTTTTATTAGTTGGATTTTAATTTTTGGTAGCTCGAGTCTTAAAACTCTAGGTCCTCCCCATCGATGCTGGCCAAAACCCCGCAAGGATAAACCGTGATGCCTCTCATTGGAGGCACCGAAAGCCACTTAACGCCACTAATCACGAAAGTCATTTAACATGACCAAATCATACATTTGATTGGAGAATACTCTAACTCAAGTAAGAAAGAAACTTACAAAGAAGTTCTTTTTTAATCCAAAGAGTCTTTCCTTTATTCATACTCCAACAATGACTTGCATAGATTAGATATGACTAGTCAAGACTTAAGAACTATAAGATCATTATAATTCTTAATCAAGACTTTTAAAATACCAGCACATGACTACTTTTCAAAACACAATTGCTATCAAGGTTCCAAAGCAACTTTATTATACAATTATATTCTTGCATTAACCATCCATATTTGACTCTCTTTTTTTCATCCATATTTGGCTTTACCTATAAAAACTATGTACTCTTATGGTTTAGGTTCTGCTTGGGAGTAGGGGTGAAAATACGGGTTTTCGGTTTGGTTTGAGACCGAAACCGAAAAAATCGAAAACCGAAATTAGTTTAATATGTTAAACCGAACCGAACCATATAAGAATTAAAACCGAACCGAACCAAAATAAACGGTTTGGTTTTTCGGTTTAAACCGAATTTATTGAATTTATATTGTATTTATCAATTTGTTTTACTTTTATTGTTTGACTTTTACTTGAGTGAATAATAAATTTACTAAATAATAAATAGTTAAATATTGATAGACTAATACTATTAGTAATATTGTAATTTTATAAGTGTAAAGTCTATAATAGACATTATAAACTAATATATATATTTTATTTAAAACATATAAATAAAGTTCGATTTTCGGATTAAAACCAAAATTATTTTAAATAAACCGAATCGAAAAACCGAAATACATAAAAACATAAAACCGAACCGATAAACCGTAAACCGAACCAAACTTCATTTTTCGATTTGGTTTTCAGTTCGGTCCGGTTTCTTCCACCCCTACTTGGAAGAGGGGTTGGGTTGAGAGAAGCTGGGTTGAAAAGAGTTCATAAAAGTGAACCCTTGCTTGTGGAGGGGTTGAGAGGGCTTGGAAGCATTTAATGTGAATGAACACATTTCAATGTCTCATTTTGAAGGGTTGGGAAAAATGATGCTGGGAGGGGTTTGTGAATCCCTCTAAACAGCTTGAGGTGTTCGCACCAAGCAATCCCTCCTAACACCTCTTCCAAACAAGGTTGTGATTCTTGTGCGTTTGAATAGTATCTTCCAAATATATTGATAAATGCTAAAATGTTAATGTTAAATTTATAATCTAAAAAATTGATGGGCACTATTTGAACCTCATATTTATCATGCGACATCCCATTAATCCAAAAAAAGCCTCCCTATTAAAATACCCCAAACCCTACCCCCATTTCTTCCACTCTCTTCCTCTTCTTCTCCATCTACCCATTTCTTTCCATGTCTACCTGTCCTTGAAATCGGTCCCAAGCCTCACAAATAGTGAAGTAGGGCTGCTGGCTGCAGCGATTATTTAAGCGAGGCCCCCGGTCTAGTCGCAGAAGAAAAGACAAACCCTTTTAATGGGCGATTCCAACATTAACGCGACAACCATTGAGACCGTAGAAGGAGAATCGTGAGTTTCGTAAATGGTGGCAGTACCATCGTGAAGGGCAACACAAATTTTGAGTGCGGGTGGCCATGTAGCAGTTGTTTGACACTGACGTGCAGCGGTGCAAAGTGATTTTTTGGAGAAAAAAAACTGTTAAAATGTGTGCTTTCATAAACAACTATCGTTCAATGATGAATTGTCGATGAATAAATATGAGGTTCAAAAAGTCCCAAAAAAAAAATCACTAACCAAGTCATTCACATTTAAAGAGCGTACAGAGTCTAGACCTTGTGAGCCCCATATTGGAAAAGAGAGTTCGACACTCTCAATTTCCGAATAGTCAATGAACTGACTTGAGCGTTCAAAAATCTTCTAATAAGCTATCCTAAACCATAATCTACGCTCACTCTCTTTTCTGATAGATGCTGCTTTTTCTTGGCAGCTTCACTCTCACATGACTCTGTCAAAACCTTGAAATCTTCCTCTACATCATAATATTATTCTGACCATTACAATACATCATATGATTATATATTTATATCATACTCATCCCTAGATAGATACCCCTTCGCCTGCTTTTAACTCTCTTCTCCACCCCACAAAAATCAACCATGGCCAGACTCGCCTCTGTTTTCATCTTTCTTGTCATTTCCCTTCTTGGCCATGGCATCAAGCTTGAAGCCTCACACCATCTTTACAAAAACCTTGTAAACCATGAATCCATCTTTACAAACACAAATCAACCTTACAGAACAGGGTACCACTTCCAACCCCCCATGAATTGGATCAATGGTAAGTTGGTAACATCTCTCTCTCTCTCTCTCTCTTGTTTCACGAGTTAACTAAATCTAACGAAGTTTTGGGTTTTTTTTATTCTTGTTCTTGTCACAATGTGCATCTGGAATCAATGGAAACAGATCCTAATGGTTAGTGCTTCCTACTTGATCCTCTGTTTGCTGTACTGGCATAAGCGTTGACCTTTCATTATCTTACAGGTCAATGATCTGATGTGAATTTGATAATGCAGGACCGATGATTTACAAGGGAATCTACCACTTGTTCTACCACTACAACCCAAAAGGAGCTGAATGGGGCAATATTGTATGGGCCCATTCTACATCAAAGGATCTCATCAACTGGACCCCTCACGATAACGCAATCTACCCATCACAGCCGTCCGATATCAACGGTTGCTGGTCAGGGTCCGCCACAATCCTCCCTGGTGACAAACCGGTCATTATCTACACCGGAATTGACCCGCAAAACAGACAGGTCCAGAACATGGCAGTACCCAAGAACTTATCCGACCCGTATCTCGTCGAATGGGTCAAGTATCCCAATAACCCGCTGATGCAACCCACGAAGCAGAACCAAATCGATGCCGGCTCATTTAGGGACCCGACAACTGCTTGGTTAGGAGCGGATAAGAGATGGAGGTTGATCATTGGAAGCCAGCGACAGGGTAGAGGACTAGCAATTTTGTACAGAAGTAGAGACTTTGTGCATTGGATTAAGTCACAGGATCCACTACATTCTGCTAAGGATACAGGGATGTGGGAGTGCCCTGATTTTCCGTCAACGGGGTAGAAGGCATTGACACGTCGTCGATGGGTCCGGATGTTAAGCATGTGCTTAAGGCGAGTTACGCTGGACATGATTATTATACTATCGGGACGTATAACGCGGTCAAGGATAGGTACATCCCGGGAAATGGATCAGTGGAAAGTGATGCTGGGTTAAGATATGATTATGGAAAGTTTTATGCTTCCAAGAGTTTCTTCAATGGTGATAAGAAGAGGAGAATCTTGTGGGGCTGGATTAACGAGTCATCTAGTGTTGCTGATGATATAGCAAAAGGATGGGCCGGATTACAGGGAATTCCGAGACAGATTTGGCTGGACAAATCCGGGAAACAACTCGTGCAATGGCCAGTCAAAGAAATCGAAAAGCTGCGCGAAGGTCCAGTTAACTTGCATAACCAAGTGCTTAAGGGAGGATCAGTGGTTGAAGTCTCTGGTGTCACAGCAGTGCAGGTGAGTTTTTTCTACTTGTTTTGTTTGGGATTAGTACTAATTAAACAAAATCACGACTTAATGACTAAAAATGCAGGCTGATGTTGAAGTTTCATTTGAATTATCCCAAATTGAGAAAGCAGAAGTGATGGACCCAAGTTGGACCAACCCACAATTACTTTGTAGCCAAAAGGGTGCGTCAGTGAAAGGCAGTTTAGGTCCATTTGGGTTGTTAGTTTTGAGTTCAAAGGGAATGCAAGAATATACAGCAGTTTCCTTTAGAGTATTCAAAGGCCAGAACAGCACATATGTGGTTCTTATGTGCAGTGACGAAAGCAGGTCCTCGATCTGTCTCTCTAATGCATACATTTTTCTATATATATATATATATATAGTCATATAGATGTTGAACTCTGTCTTGTGATGAACTGCAGGTCTTCATTGAATGAGAAAAACGACAGGACCAGTTATGGTGCTTTTGTAGATGTGGATCCTATTCATGAGAAGCTGTCACTAAGAAGCTTGGTGAGTTCATGTCTCAAAAATAAATATAGACATTGAAGACAGCTCCAAACTATTTTTTCTCTCATAAAGTGAACTGAGACTTTTCTTTGTCAGATTGATCGCTCCATAGTGGAGAGCTTTGGAGGAGAAGGGAAGGCTTGCATTACAGCAAGAGTTTATCCAACTCTGGCAACTGGTGATGGCGCTCACTTATATGTTTTTAATAATGGAACTGAGAGTGTCAGTATCAACAGCCTGACTGCTTGGACTATGAAGAAAGCTCAAATCAACTAGAAACAGAGTGGACAAATGGGCATAAAAAAACACAACAATGATCTGATGCATTCATTTATATTATTTATGTTACCATCTTATACGGTGGCTTCTGGAATAAACATGTACCTGGGGAATAAATTTGTTTATGCATGTTTTTTTCTAATAAATTTGGTATTTGTCGGACCCAATTCTGTCTTAAGAAAGAATGACCCGTTTATCAAAAGAAAAATGAAAAAAAGAATTATCTATTACCGACTCAAAAAATGTTCAGATGAACATGAAGCAATGAATTTCATGACACATACTATAGTTTTAGCATACGTATGTGAAATTGAATGTAAGAAAAGTTTCCTATTTTTCTTTAGTAAATGAGAAAGATAATTTAATTATTTTTCTTTCTTATTAGAAGTATGTTGCGTAATTGGATTTTACTCGAATTAGCATTTTGATTATAATTTTTAATAATTTTTATGTTTATTATTGGGTTTTATTCTTACGGGTCGTTTGGTTTTTAAAACGGTTTGAGAGGAAATGAGAATAAGAATGGAAATGAGATTTTGATTCTCAAATTTTGTACGTATAAAAACTAGAAATGAGAATAAAATTGCACTCGTTTTCAACAAAAGAACCTAACATCAAATAAAATTGATTTGAGGTTTCTCTTAATTTTCTTTTGTGATTCTAAATTATGTCGGCTTAGGCGTTGAACTAGTCAATTGATCCATTTTATTTCATGTTAGAAACACCACTTCGTAATTGTTTATTGTTGCAAAAAAAAAAAATTAATATTTAGGTATATTTTTAATTACTCATCCAGATTCTATGGAACCAAGGCCGTAACCTATCTACCAGCTCATGAGTCATGACATTTTTTTAATTATAAAGATTGTGATAAAAGTAATCATGCATGTTAGTGAATTATCTCACCAGTGACCAAACATATAAACATATAGAGATATATTTTCAGGTGCGGACGCTCAGAGCATCTCCAATGCTACACTCTCAAAAAATTTCAGCGTGGTCCCATTTCTATTACAGCAAAACACGACTCTCAATACAGTCATGTTAACATAACACATATTTTAATACAATTTTTTTCACTTTTCATTCACAAACACTCTAAATATCAAGCATCAACACCATTTCTCTCATATTTTTTTACCATATTTCACTTTTTTTACTATTTTACACATTTTCTAATACAATTTTTTTCAAATAACTCTCTCTACACACTCTAAAATTTCCAGCACCCCATTGAAGATGCTCTCATATTGCAGACGTCCCGCCTAATCTCACTCCCACATCCATCCTAGTGATTTAGTATGGGACCCACCGTATGGCGCCCCCTTTAAATTTGTTGGGTACAACTAATATTATTGAGATATGTATTTTTACTAATGTTGTTGTATTGTAAAATGTATTTTCTAATGCTGTTGTATTTGAAGATATATTCTGCTGATGTGGCTTGACATTTGAATAATAAAAATGAGACTCAATATTAATTTTAATGAAAAATAAGAATTGATGAATGAAATGTTAATGTTTTGACTAATGAGCGACATGTTTTACCGACATAAATAAACATGTGAGATCATTTTTTATGTAACAAAAGTGAGATCTAATTAGAGAATTAATTACATGTGCCCATTGTGATTCCCCTCGAGCTTTGCGCATGCCTTGGCCTGACTTGGTGCATGCCCAAAGTCCTGGTTTTAGCTGTATTGCACTAGACCCGATCATGGAGATAGGTATGGCAACGCGGTTGTGACCAGATGCTAAATCTGATTTAGGAATGTGATAATAATTTATTTTACTATTTGTAAACTTTGCTGCGTTTGGTTTCAGTATAATCATTTATTTTATAATAGATGTTAATTGTATGAGTAATGCGATTGCTAAAAATATAAAAAATTAAAATTAAACTAAATATTGCCATGTTATGTGAATATAATTATCATTACATTATAAAGGATAACCAATTGAGTCGTAAGGGTGACAAAATTCTGTCCGGTCTATATGCTTGATTTGTTAGATTCAAATTAAAGTTACATGTTCAAAATTCGGATCCAAACAAAAAAATTTGTCTGATTTAAATTCGATAGTGTGTCTAAACACAAAAATTTTGTCCGATTTAAATTTGATACTGTGTCTAAACACAAAAAAATTGTTTGATATAATTGTTCGAACACTAACTCGATTGAATTATTATTCAACTTACTGGTCTAAAATCTAATTTTTTTAATTAATTCGAATATGATGAATTAACTAAGTTTGAAAATTCAAACTTATCCAAAATTAAATATACAAATATCTAATAAACACATATGTTATCTAACCGAAACTAAACCAGTATTAAGGGTCCGTTTGTTTCACAATTGCATTTCATAATTTTAAGTTGTAAAAAATGTTGTGTAAAAAGTTGTATAAAATGTAATGAGGTGTTTGATTTAATTTTTTGTTAGATTAATTTTGTAAATAAAATTACAAAAAATGTATTACAATAAAAAATTAATTTTAAAAAAATTAATTGAAATTTTTTAATATATAGAGTGACAATTATATAATTTGATTGTAAAATATCGTAAGTCCCAGAACTTTAAATTATGAAAAATTATGAGATGACAATATTTCATTTTACACTATTTAAAATTATAAATCTCATAATCTTAAACACGGTAAATAAAATATAACATTTGACTAACATAATATTTTATGGCTAAACCATATTTTATGCCCCTGAAGTATCACTGAATTCTTGTTTATGCCCTTGAAGTTTAAAAATTCTTGATTGTGTCCTTGAACTTTCGATTTTGTCTCGATTGTGCCCAATTTTGACCGGACTGACATTGACCTATGGTTTTTATCCTATGTGGTAATCGGAGTGCTGACTTGGAAATGACACTTAATTAAATAAAACAAAAAAAATCATCTCATGTTTAAAAAAAAAACTCTTCATCTTCTTCCCTCAACTCCTCCCACCTTCTCCTTATTTTTTTTTTTAGATCTGAGAAACTTGTCTTCATCAATTCCATACATCCATATATACTGTGCGGTGATCGAGATTCAATGATTTCCATCGAGTTTCACCCATTAATCAATTCAAAGTTTCAGTCTTTAAGCTCCACCATTAGCATCGCCATTAATCAATTCGATCTCGCTCTAGCATCCACTGTAGCTTTAAGCTCCTCTTTCTCATCCGTAGACCTTGAAGTTTCCGTCAACTAACAATCTAACACTACAGCGTCAACTAACACTAGTCAATGAAAAAACTCTTCCACTTTAGTAGGGATGAGCCAACTAACAGTGGAGATCTCCACTATTTTTCTAGAGGAAGAAAGTCAATTTTCACTATTTGTAGAAAACCCTACCTTGAAGACTTGCAACCTTGTTCACATGCTTTTCTTGAGGAAGAAAGTCGATCACTATTTCTGGTTTGTTGCTCCAATTCCATGGTTATCGAGTTGTAAAACTCCACAATTTGTGGTAGTGGTGACCGGAAAGGGCACATAGATTTTACTTAGAGAGAGAAACAGTGAAGGGAGAGGATTTTTTAATAAATAAATTACAGGTGTAAATTTTATTTTGAAAAAAATTAATTTTATAATTTTTTTGATATGTCAACGATCCACATCAGCAAGTTCAGCAGAGTCAAGCCCCCAGGGCATATGGCTGAGCGGTACCCACCTTGTCAAAACTCTTAACGGGGGAAGTGGAGGTTGTGAGTTCGAACCCTCGTAGAGGCATTCGACCACTTCTAAAGCGGCAGGTGGTCCCTATCGTAAGGCTGCACATCCTGCGACTTACATCTGTCAGTGACTCCTAGGGCAGGGAACTGGCAGACGGGTTTCGGTTTCTCGACCCCAAACCGAAGTTCAGCAGAGTCAACACCAGAATGTTGACTTAGGACATAAATGGGTTGCAAAATAAACTTTGAGAACACAATCAAGAATTTTTAAACTTCAAGGGCATAAACAAGAATTCAGTGATACTTCAGGGGAATAAAGTATGGTTTAGCCAATATTTTATTATGTGAAACAAACGCAGTCATTGAATATTAAGGCATGAGTCAAAACTCAAAACTCGAAGTTTGATGACTCCTATAGTGGAAGTCTCCGTCGGCGGTACATTAACGTTATCGTCATGAAATCAATAATATATTTCAGATGGATTCATATTTATTTAAGTTATAAAAAAAATTGTATGATGACATCATATTTCAAAATATGATATCATCATCCACGCCTCCAATACTTGAATCCAATCATCGTCTCCCTAATCTAAACAAGCCCTCACGACTTCCCTCTCTCCACAATCTGTCAACAGTATTACTCCGTTAGACTCGCTCATCCCTCTCTCTTTGCAGTTCTTTATTACCTCCTTGTTTTCTTCTTCATCTCTGTCTCTCCGTCTCTCTCTGGGTTTTGATTTTTGATTCTCCAGAGCTCTCTCATACTTCTATTCTTCAGTATTCGGTGGTATGACTTCTGTGAGGAACAATCACTCGCTTCCTCCTAGTCTTGTCTCGAATTTGCAAGACGTACTTCTCAGAAGAAGGGCCGGCGAGGAAAACGGGGATCCATCGAAGGACGCAGATGAATTAGCGGAGCCCACTACTTCCACTTCTGTTGAAGATAACGCCGCCGATGATAATAGCTCTAAACCCGTTGTTTTGGTCACAAATGGTGACGGAATTGAGTCCCCCGGCCTTGTTTATCTAGTTGAAGCGTTAGTCCGTGAAGGCCTTTACAATGTCGATGTTTGTGCGCCGCAATCGTGGGTTTTCGTTGTCTTGTCTTTCTAATTCTTACTACTCTATGTTTGTTTGTTTCTGTTCTTCTCTTGATTTAGTTCCGTGGTAATCTGAGTTATTTCTAATATCTGAAGTTATTTTTTTACGGGCGGCCTGTTTCCCTTTATTACTCTTCCATAGGAATATTGTGAATTTTATTTTTATGGGTTGTGTTATACTTCATAACAATTTGAAAACAAAAATTTATGCTATTGGGTTCTGGTTTATAAATGATGTTTTTCTTTCTTTTATTAATTATAATGCATGTTTATGCCTTTTTTTTTTGTTTCGTTTGGCGATTACACTACGGGGTTGTTCTTTTGGAATTACAGCTCACTACTTTGAATGTTTTCTAATTAATTTGCCATTTGATTGGTTGTTTTTCTATTTCTCCAAGGTTTAATGTGGTTTATTTTATGTATTCAATTTCTTATTTGGTTTCCCTCTTATTTTTGATTAGTTTGATTTGGACTTAGCTTGTTAATTTGTCCATTTCAGGGATAAATCGGTGTCGGGTCACTCTGTCACTCTACAGGAAACAGTTGCTGTGACTTCTACTGAACTTGGTGGCACCACAGCATATGAAGTTTCAGGTAAACTACTATTTTTTTGGTTATAAAGTAGTGTAGCCGATTGTTTTATGATATTTGTGGTTAGATTTTCTGTACAGTTTTTCGATTGTTTGTTGAATTCTTTCTGATTTATGTTTGGAAGATAATGTAGACGTTAGGTTTTGTATTTTCACACTTTATACGTGGGGTAGAGACTAGAGAACCATGGCACTTGTGATAAAATCAGCCAATTGTTCTTTGTGCCTTTTCTTTCCTCTTCCCCCTTCGCTTCCCTCTCTGCGGTATTCCTGTTAATATATGCAATTATGACTGCAACGATGCATAAATGTATTGTGAATATTGCATATTTGTCGCGATCAATTATAGTAATCGGCTTTGGTGGCGGTTCTTGTTACTCAGGGACTCCTGTGGACTGTGTCTCATTAGCATTATCCGGGGCACTATTTTCTTGGTCAAAGCCTCTGCTGGTTAGGGTTTACATGTCATCAATATGATGAGACATATATCTTAGACTTTATTCATTTCCTGAGTTTATGTTGATCTTCTTCCAGGTTATTAGTGGAATTAACTGCGGATCCAGCTGTGGACATCACATGTAAGTTGTTTGATTACGCTTGAATTTTATGATTGAGTATTACAATAATTTACCAATTTGGATGACCATTCCATACATACTATTCAATACTCAGGATTGTATTTTGAACATGTATTTACTGTGTTTTTTTAATTTATGGTAGACCATTAAACTCTGTATAATTTAATTTATTCTAGCTTTCTCTCATCCCAAAAATATTCTACAACTTTAAATGAGCTAGGTTCTACTCTGGTGTTGTTGCTGGTGCTAGAGAGGCATTAATGTGTGGTGTACCATCGTTGTCTATTAATCTAAACTGGTGAGTTGATAATACTTCATTGTATTCAATGAAGTTTCTATTTGCTCAACACCGTTGAAAGTTATTCATTGGCACTATTATTCATTGTAGGAAGAAGGATGAAAGCCAAGAGAGTGATTTCAAGGATGCTGTTTCCATCTGTTTGCCTTTGATACATGCTGCACTTAGAGACATTGAGAAGGGACTTTTCCCGAAAAGTTGCTTGCTGAACATAGAAATTCCCACATGTCCCTCGACAAACAAGGTAACATGTTATTTTTTTATTCTTTTTAAAGATTTCTTTTATTTAGATGTTTTTTTTGTTATATATTGACGGAATGCCCACAACTTTTACCACATCTAATAAGGAAAAATAACATACTGTAGTGTGTTCTCATAATTTTTTGGGGTGATAATAGAAACTCCACAATTTTAGTATATCTCTACAGTGTTTTTGTTATCTCAGTGCCTATCATGGGAGTGCTTGACTATAGTTGAGAGGAAATTTCAGAAATTATATGAGCTCATTCTGGCAAGCTTTTGAGGAGGACTCCCATTGTTAAAAGGTCAAGAAGGAAAATTATATAGCATTATAGCCTGATTTGCATCAGACAGGACCAAGTTACTTTTTTCGGAATCTAGGTAAGGATGGATTCCTTTGGCCCATGGTGAACTGGACATGGCTTGGGCTGAGCCTGTGGTCATGCCACAGCTTTGGCATTTCCTAAATGCCTCCAGTGCCCACCTCTGGTTGTTGTGAAGGGGGTTGTTTATCAAAATCTTGGCTGAGGGCATGCCACTCGGCTCAATCATGATATTTATGTACTTTTAAAAAATTTCATATGATCATGAAAATATTAACCAATGCTTTTTGGTGGATGCATAAATGCATTTTTCCCTCATTCATGCTAATAGGTTGCACAATATCTTTATATTTTTACTGCATCCATTATATATGCAGATACAAGTTTGGAGCTTTATGTTGTTTGATGGATATGAAAGAAAGTTGATATCAGTACATTGAGTAGTTTGATGAGGCAATCTCGCTTGAAACTTGGTTGGCATCTCTAGTAGTGGGTATGCAAGATGCATTGCATGATATACTATGAAATTAGCACACTTTCACTTTAGGAATCTAAAACTTTCGGCAAATTTAAGGTGAATGTTTGCAAGGGTGCAATAGTTTATCTGCAAGCAGCAGAGACTTTGCACATGATTTTTTAGTATTGTAGCTGATATAGTAGATTGGACTCCTGGTTTACATAAATGATGTGGAGGATAAAGTTACGGTAATTTACATTATTTGGGCAATGTTAAGAGAGATATATTACTTTATGGGTTTGCAGAATATTATCATGTTTCAATGTCTTAGAAGCATAGATTTTATGGTCTGGATTAGTGTTATCCTTGTGCAATACCTTGTGTTATCATATTCTTGTGGCTAGACTGGGTTTGGAGTCATCCTCGTCGTCATCAAAGCCTTACTCTTAACTATTTGGAGTCAGCTACATAAATCTATAATGAGAATTGTTTTGGTTGTGAAAAATACTAAAATAGAGAACTCATTTGAGCTAACCAGATAAAACTCGGAGCACTATGGGCAGGTATTAGGGTTTGAATTTTTCTGCTGAGGCCTGTGGGAGCTTGCATTAAT
The DNA here is from genome assembly GCA_963580455.1 of Euonymus europaeus. Lineage (NCBI taxonomy): Eukaryota > Viridiplantae > Streptophyta > Magnoliopsida > Celastrales > Celastraceae > Euonymus > Euonymus europaeus. Next base: position 18,855,524 of record OY756970.1, on the reverse strand, counting down.
TCTTCTGTGTCTGTAGGGTAGACAGATTGGGTATTGAAATTTCAAGGGTGGACTATGGGCAGGTATCAGGGTTTGAATTTTTCTGCTGAGGCCTGTGGGAGCTTGCATTAATTCTGCTGTGTCTGTAGGGTAGACAGATTGGGTATTGAAATTTCAAGGGTGGACATGATCTTTCAGTCAGCTGGAAACTTCGCTCTTGGAGTACTTACCGGTTGATACTGTTTGACAGACTACGAGGGATGCTGTTATAATATTACAATTTCAATTAACTTAATATATTATAAATTTATTGTCTTAAAGTTAACGTATTTTTTTCCATCTTGTCAATAGTACTTGGGTGGAAACTAGAATTCACCCAACAGTTTAATAGAACTAATTTAATACTGAAAAGTATTGGGCAACTTGATATGGTCTTGTTTAGCCTTTGACTTGGCGTTGGAGGCAACCTTCGACTTTTCCATCACGTGTTATTACCTGTCACAATTAATTGGATGGCGGATAAACTAAATTAATTTTGTTATTAGAAAATTAAATTAGCACAAATGATCCTGACCGTGGAGAAAGATTTTTTGACTTTCTAGTTCTTCCAAACTGTGTACTCTGCTATCTACATTTAGCACGTGCAAGGCATGTCACCATTTCGTTGTCATATCAAATCCTTGATCCCAGATAGTTTGGAGTTGGCTACATAAAAACATAAGAAAATAGTAGGAATACACTGAGAATCCGTGAACAAAACTAGTTAGAACTTAGAATACCTATATGAAAGGATTTTTTTATATTGGGAATACCCTACGAATCCGTAGATGAAACTAGTTGGAGTACATATATGAAGGCTTTTTTATATTGAATTTATATATTTCCTTGGGAATTATTTATTTCCTTTTTCACCTATTGCTTACATATGTAAATTGTTTGACACTTTTATACTGTGCTATAGTGGTAGCTTTTCTATATATATGACATCTAGGAATTTTGCCATGCAATGATTGTTTGTGCGCATCAGCGCATGGCAATGGCACACTTTTTTTTCTTCTCTATATTTTTACTTGGTCATGTAGTCATCTATAATACAGTCTTCTGCTTTACAGGGTTTCAAATTGACCAAGCAAAGTATGTGGAGATCTACACCTAGCTGGCAAGCTGTTTCAGCCAACCGTCATCCTTCTCGTGGACATTTCATGTCTAATCAACAAAGCCTTGGCATCCAGCTAGCACAACTTAGCCGAGATGCTTCTGCTGCTGTGAGTTTTAATAGTTATATTCTATAAAGAATCATAGGAAGGTTTTTTGGTGCTCATCCAGAGTATATTCTCTCTTTGATTATCAGGGTGCAGCTCGTCGTTTGACAAAACAAAGACCTAATGTAGAGATTGAATCAGTTGGGGCTGCAGGGAAGCCGACTTCTGGTCGGCTGAAAAAGTACTTCCGCTTAGAGGTAGGAGCTTATTTTTAAATTTGAGACTTATAGGTGAATGTGTCCAAGTAGTGTAACCTCGAGGTCATAGGTTTAATTTCTAGAAATATTATCTTTTCACATATACGTGAAAGTGAAAGTAAGGTATGCGACTATGCGTACATCATGCCTGTCCCCAACCCCTTGTTTTTGAAGTAAATCAAGGGTGAAGTAAATTTTGTTCTTGGGTTTTTAAGTATGAAGTTTTATACCCTAAAGTGGGTTAGAGATTGTTGCATTGGAAGTATACAGTCTCTAGTTCTTTATAAAATTACTTTCTATCGAAAAAATTATCTATAATTTTTTACCTACTCTTGCATGGTGTTTGTAGTTTGTATGAACAACTTGCATGCTTCACTTGCTACCTCCTGCCTCTTTCACCATTGACATCCCCGCCTAAAAGAAGAAGTACTTGGCTTGGTTCTTTTATTATATAGCCTGTCCATGCCCTCCGTTCCTTTTACGTGAAACAAATTAATGCAATTCTACATACTAGTGAAGTAAATGATTTGTGACGATGCATATGCTAGCAGTTTGTGGATAAGGAGCAGGACGATGCAGATGATGACTTGGATTTTAGAGCGCTTGAAAAGGGATTTGTAAGTGAAAGCATTTCCTCCTAATTCCTATATTGGAGTTGTATTTTATCATTCTTTATTCAATTAAGATTCAGTGAGGGTAAGCTTAATTGTGCTGATTGTTCCATGGTTCCTTCTGTTTTCTAAATAAAATTATTGAGAGATTCAGTCAGAGTGGCCATTGCTAGCAAGGGACGCATTAAGTAATGATAAATGTTAATAAGTACACATTATTGAATGTGTAAGCTTTTTGCTGTCTGTAATAGTAAGTAGCCTCATCACCATTGTCGTGGACTTGCGGTAAGAAAACGCTGGTATACAAATCTCCACTTTTAGTGTCTGCATATGTCAAAGCTCATTGCGAATTTTAAGTTCTCCTGGTTTCCAGAATTAGTGTGTTGCTCACCCGTTATTGGTGTATTTTACAGCTTATATTTTCACTTGGAATTTAAGAGTCTGATGTATGTAAGTGTTTATATTTTGCCTTGGAGAACAGGTTACAATAACTCCTCTGTCACTTTCTCCCCATATCGAGTCCGATATCAGAGCCGCTGCATCAGATTGGGTTTCTGCTGCGCTGCTCGGGGATCAGTAAAAGCTTCATCAGAATCAGCAGCATAGTTGGTGTTGTGTACATTTTCAGAATTGATTCTGTTGATTAGTCATCTAGTGATTCTTGCTTTCTATTTTTCATTTTTCACACAGATTTTTTATTTTATTTATTTTGTTTCCTTTACTAAAATTGGAGGGAGTGGGGGGTGGTTTGTAGTTCTCCAAGCAAATTAATTGAAAACATGCTCTGTTTTTTTCCCCTCAAAATTTTGTATTTATGTTTAATTTATGAATATGTGCTGTAGTGTTTGGTCTTTGGTTCCCAAATGGTATGTTTTATTTGGAAACAATTGGGTTTCTCTATTATTGATGAAACGAGTTTACACTGTTGCACAATTGAAATTGGAAAAAAAAGGGATGGAATATCTACTATGGAAAATCAAATTAGTGTTTGCTCTTTATAATATTCGTTTGTTTTTTCACACAGATTAAAAAAATTTAATTAATATTAATTAAAACAATAAATTTAATTATTTTTTTCCTAATATAGACTACTTCACTCATTTATTGATAAATATATACAATAAATGAAGATAGACAAATAAACTAATAATTTTTACTTATTTTCACTAAAGAAGTTACAAATCAAAATAGAAATGCAGAGAACAGAGGGAATATCTAGTAAGGAAAATCAAATTAGTTTATACGGAATTGATGTGTATATATATAGATACACTAATGTTTGCAATATAATGCAAAGATAGTAGTGAAAATTTTAGAACAAAAGGTAACATACAACTGATGAGTTTATCAAATAAGCTCCACAGTAATAAGGTCTATAATGAACTTCTGACCTTATTAAACAAGAATACAGATAGCAACACAACTGAGAACATTTCACAGAGAGAAACATATATAGCCAAATATGCAAGCCAGCCTCATCCAACGAGGCCGATTCCTTGAAAAACCAAGGTATCAGCAAGAGCCTTATTAGTAGCCTCTGATGGATGGACACTATCCCAAAATACATACTGAGTGGCATTTGGACAAGTTCCTGGTGTCTTTTGATTGCACAATAACACTGTTGTCTCTACTGTCCCTGTCCCACAGCAGCCTTTCCTTGCTTCCGTAAACCCTAACAAAATCACAATTACATTGAGATATAAATCACAATTCAATTTTTAATGTAAAATTAATTCACAGTACTAGGGGTCTGTTGAGAGTACCATAATTTGAAGGAGACTTGACAATGTCATAGAGAGGCTTGTAAATGTCAAATATGACAATCTTAAGACCAGGGAGTTGCTTTTGAAGAGCTTGAGATGCAGAATTGATCTTCTTATTAAACTGTTGCGCATCACTGTTGATTCTAGACACACATCCTTGCTGATGAAATCCAAACAGGGTAATGGCTGCAGGAAGGCAACCCAATGGAGGCAGTGAAGTTACCCCAAGTTTCCTGGCTCCCAACCCATACAAGTCCTGTAAATGAATCAATTAACAAGGTATATATGAGCCGTATTTACCTTAAAAGCTTAATTAGAGTATCAGTAATCAATTCATGAGAAGGGTACCTTAACAAAGCTTGTATATGAACCAACAAGGTATGACCCAAATTGGTCAGCAGTGTAGACTTTGTTAATCAGAGGATTAACGTAGTAGTTCTGGAGAAAGTCACTATTTCCAGCACTCAATAAATATATAGAATCTTTGATTATGGATGCTGATTTGGTACCACCAACAACTTGTGCTAGCTTGCCCTGGTACTCTTTGAAGTACTGTAGTTGCTGTGACAATGGGATTGCATGCTGCAAAAACAAGTGAAATCGTTCATTTTAAGACACCTATGGCTATCTCCCCAACTCCGCCCCAACTCCGTCCAGTGCAGGAGTCTTGTGCACGAGAGTTGATCAATTAACAAAAAATTCTTACATTTAGCAAGGCTGCTTTCTCATCAAAACCTGATGCAGCTGATGCAAAATTAGCTCCAATCAACAGGTTCTTCCCTGATGCCTCGGGACTCAGATATGCAGGTGCAAATTGAGTAAAACCCAGAGTTTCAGCTGCAATGAGAAAATGGAAGTAAATATGCATGATTTGTAGCTTACAATAACCAGATACAAGCTAGTTCATTAATCTTCATGAAAAGAAAATTAAGTGGGAGAAGGAAAGGACAACCTAAATCTATCAAGACTTGCCCTCATCTGTTGATCCACAACACTAAAAAAGGAAGTCATGAGTGGCTAATATGTACTGACCAGTGAAGTCAGTGGCTAATTTGCCATTGCAAAACCTTCCAGTGGGTCTGTGAGTGGTGAAGTCTCTTCCATAAGGAGGGTAATTGGCCTTGAAAATGGTTGGTAGATAGTTATTGTTGCCAACATCCACAGCAGAATCACCAAATGTCATGATTGCTGGTACAAGAGCTGCTGATTCTTGCGCTCTCCCTCTTCCTAGACATGATAGTGCAAATGCAAATAACAAAGCCAACAATGCTACTCTTCTCCAACAGATCTCCATTTCTGGTCGTTTTTGAAGTCTTTGTGCTGCCACTAAGGACTTTTAAAGTGACCAGTATGTCTTGGTGAAGTACATTAAATGCTATAAAGCTGTAAAAGTCCAGCTTGAACGTGACCAAACTGACATACGTCTTGATGAAGGAGGATGGGAGTTGAGAATAGGCTGACTAGCCATTAATGGGAGTTGGTCCAGTGTGTCTATCGTAGCATTCAAATCATCTCTACTACATTTTTTTTTCCTTTTATTTTCGTAAGAAATGTCAAATGACTTAATGGAGTGAACTGTGAGTATGTTTTGAAATACAAAAGGGAAAAGTTTTCATCACCATTAGGGTTTGTCTTCTTCACCTCACAATAATAATAGTTATAAACAACGATTGTGAATACTGTATTTATATATATATATATATATATATTACCTAACGAGGGGACACCGCAGATGGAGACAATTAATGGATTTGATCAAAGCTGAGCAGAAGTTGCACCTGCGAGTATTTATTAGACAATTAATTAAGTCTGTCATTATAACTTCCCAACCAAACAGACGTATCTGTATTTTAAAGCATGTGGTCACTGGTCACGTAATAGACAATGCATGCCAAAATACATACTATGTAGTATGCAGTAAGTAGATTTTGAACATAGAATAAGGAAAGGATACACACACACACACACACATATATATATATAAGAAAATAAGCAAATCCATAACGAACATTAAGATGGCAAATAATAGTCTTTCTCGTACAGTTCCTAGATCAGTATCATGTCACCTGGCAAGAGGAAGACAATGTCATTTGGGAACAAATTAAATTTATCTAGTCAGTAAAAGAAGTAAACAACAAATATTGATTGTTATGCACTCAAAAATCGTCTAGCATAACTTAAATGATTGTTTTTTTTATTTTTTTTAACATTTTTATATTTTAATTTATGACGTGTAATTGAATGACTATATAGATATTTACTTATTTTAACCTCATTTTTCAGTTTTCACTAAATAGTACTATTTTTATTTTATTTTTTTGTGTGGGAGGGGCTGTCTCTGGAATCCCCATCAATATTTGAGTCCCCTCCTATAAATTTATGACTGAACCACTAACCAAACTCTCCTATCAATCCATTTTGTAGATCCATCATTGATCATGTCACCGTCACGATATTCATGCACGATTAAATTTAACAAACTTCACAGATGCAACCATCAACATATATTACTTGTATTATCTAGAGTTGCAGACATTACTTTATCTACAATTTGCTAATCTTTTAATTTTCAATAAATAAAAAAGAAAAATAAATAAATACCACAACGTATACAAGACCAATTGCAGAAGAAAAGCAATTAAACTGGCTCTATGTGACTGTGGGCATAGATTACCATTGTGGGACTCTGGCCTTTGGGTAAGGAAGGAAGGACCATAAAACAGAACCGCTCCTTGATGGGCCGGGCTCCAAGCGTCCAAGTAGTATGGCGCTTTGCAGTTTGAAGAACGTGAGCCTTGTACGATATAAGTGTTTGGATAATCTAAATTGTTAGTCATGGAGAAAGCCCACAAATATGGGTCCCACATGAACGGCCTAGATGAAAATCTTTCTTGGCAGAAACTTCAATGGAAGAACCAAAGCCAGACCCCACAGACGCATCTGACTGATTGTTCTAAGTTGTTGGTCTAGAGTTTCTATTCCGAGTTTGGATGAGTTTTTTTTCCTTCTTGGCAATTGATTGAAAAATCATAGCAATCTCTTGGAACCTGAATGTTTGCTATGGATTTTTGTTTTTAGTGTTTTGGGTTGTTTCCTCATCGACAACCGTGCTGCCAATGCTTATTACAGGGATAATTAAACTTTTGGTCATCAAAAAATTATGAATTTTTCAATTTGATCATTGATTATTCAAATGTTATTAGTTAATAATCTAAATTTTTGATTTGTTCAAATATGATAATTAGGTCAAATTTTCGGTACATCATCATTTTAGCCTGTGTGGCCTGACATTTGCCAAACGTGGATATGAACTCAATTTTTGAAAATAAAAAATTTCAAATGGCAATGACAATTTTAAAACTAAATTCACAATTTTGGTGTCTTCTTTCCCCAAGCTTTTATCCCTCAGGCCTCAACCTCATCCATGGTAGCCATCTCCTCCACACCACAATCAAGCCCTCTTCGATTTCATCCTTTCATTTGAATTCTTCTATAAACCCTCCACCGAGAACCCTTTGCTATTCATTCGAAAAATCATCTTGTATCTACAAGGAAAACCCGTGAGAAGAAACCCTCGATCTAGTGAACTCCGGCGAAGATCCGGCAGAGCACCACCACCAATACGTTCATTGTTGCAAGGGCTACATCCTCTGACCCCGTTCCAGCCGAAAAGAGAAGACCACTAGAGGTGAAGATCCGACGCTGACCTGTGAAGAATCCAAACGGGTATCTTGATCAGAGTTTTCTTGACTCGATTAACGCACCTTGCTTGCTTCATTACAAGTCAAAGAAGTCAAGGGTGATAACTCGTGAGGATCAAGTCTACCAACCTAGTCAAATCGAGGCTGGCTCAACCTTCTCATGGAAGTCTCGCTTTGGCCGCCATATGGATTTGCATCTCATTTAATTTGAGGTTGAGGATAAAGTGTGGGGCTTCCAACAAATAATTTTTTTTCATTTCTATACCATGTCAGCTAATTTTGTTGCGCATAGTCATCTAATTTTAATAATTTTTAATGTCAGTTCATTGACGGCCTAAAAATCTCAAAATCTAATCGAATTATCATATTGGAACAAATCAAAACTCTAGGTTCTCAACCTCTAACGTTTGAACATTCGGCGATCAAATTGAAAAATTCATAATCTTTTAATGACCAAAAGTTTAGTTACCCCGCTTATTACTAGCCCGAATTGCTGCAGTGTTTTTTTTATTTTTATTTTTATTTTTTATTTCTATGGAATTTCTGTTAACAATATATCTCAACAGATCAACACAATATGATCATTCATTCATTCAGCATTGAACAACTGCAACATAGTTTTTCTAATTTCGCAGTCCTTTTGGTTTGATCGGGCAAAAAAATCGTTTATACTAGTTCTTTTGGGAGAAAATCCATTATTAGTTTGTTCTGTTAATTTGGAAATATAGAAACTAAATGCTAATTCATTACCTTTTAGTTTTTCTCAAGATAAACCACATATTTCTTCAGGGAAATAAATAATACCAGTGGCATAGTTTGGCTTCTCTTTTCTGTTCTTGAAGTTGATATTATATATGTTAATGAAAAATATTTATTCAATTTAATACTTTACTGCCTTTGGTGTTATGATTGCATCATCAAATGTGTGCCGTATGTGAATTTGAGGAATTTTGCCTATGAGCTCGTTTGATTTGATTTTATTCATTCAGCAATTAACTTACCTGGTTGTCAAATTTCCTGAATTTACTGTCATTATGCTTACTCTTTGATGTCCATGGTATGGAAGAGAAAGATGTAAAAGCACCGAACATGAGTGAAAGAGTGAAAGAAGAGATTGAAGCGACACCAAAGCATCATAAAGAAACTCATAGAGGGAGTGATGACATTGATAAGAAGACCCGGCCGGCCGGTAGAGGAGGTCAAAGGACCAAATGTGTTTGAACGGGTGAAGGAAGAATCTGAGGCTATGGCCGAAGCAATCCATCCATTCACAGAAAAAATGGGTCAGTGATGAGTCATCTTTTTTTTGATTTTTTGATAAGCCTCAAATATATTCAAGAAATAAAAACAAAAAACAATACAGAAGGGCATCATAGAGATGGCCTAAAAATCAAACTCAAGGGACATACCCCTGAGCATCAAAATTCTCTATAATGATATTAAGAGCTAAGTAGATTAAAAACAATCCCAAATCAAATTTAATTGATATGAAGAGGATTGAAGCAAAAGAAAAACTTAAAAGTAAGAGTAAATAAATGCTGGATTCTTATGCTGAAGTTTAGTGCAATATGAGCGGTAGTAAGAAGTCCCATCTACTATCACCTGATTTTCTGAATTATCAGAAAAAAAATTCAAAGAGCTACAACAAGGACTGCTAAAAAGCTTCAGCAGATTGCAGCTCCATGTTTGGTATGTTACCTCTAAATTGCATGGTCAACCTTGCATGAAAATCTTGGCAATAATTAAACTTGAACCACACCCATCCTTTCAGTGCATAGAGTATCTACCACAGGTCCTGATATTGCAGTATTGCAAAACCAGCACCCATCTTCCTCATTTCTTTTTGTTTTTCAATACTCAGACCAGGCTCTACTATTTTGACAATGTCAAATCATCCAGCCTCTACTATTTTGACAAATGGCAAAGCATTATGGTAAGATAAAAATCATGGTAATGCAATCGGAGCAGTGATGAGTCATCTTCATGAAGAAAAAAACCTGATGGAGACTGTTCTGTTGGAAGGTTTGAGAAATTTTTGCTAGTTTTAAAAGGGATATGCTACTGTAAAAATGTCTCCTAGATTTAATATGCATGTGTGCTCCAATTAGCATGTTATTGTGAAATGGAGTACGTGGTGATTTGTGTCGTTTGTTCTTTGAATTTGAAATTTTCATTGCAAAATTCTTTCAATCATATCCTGTTGAACTGTACTTGGATTAGGAAAAAATTTCAGCACGGCTCTACTTCTATTACAGCAAAACACGACTCTCAATACAATCATTTCAACAAAAAAAATATTTCAATACAATTATTTTCAATTTCGATTCACAAACACTCTAAATATCAAGCATTAACATCATTTCTCTCATATTTTTCTACCATATTTCACTTTTTTATACCCTTATACACATTTTTCAATACAATTTTCCAAATCACTCTCTGTGCACACTCCAAAATTTCCAGCATCATTATCAAGTGTCCCATTGCACTTGAGTTTTGACTCTCTAGACATTTAACAGTTTTCTCGGTATCCTTCATCTAAATGTACCTTAATTCTAGGATTCTTAAAGAAGCTCTTAGTGAGCTCATACTGATTGACTTCTTTTAAGGCCATACACATCAAACACGCCATACACACACTGCACTGTAATTTGGAGTCATTTTTTTTTCTTTTTGTGAAATGTTGTTCTACAGCAGTTACGGTAGTCTTCCCTGCAAAGCCCAGTGTAGCAACAGTGTGTCTAGACTTTCAGCGCAGCACTGTAGCTAGACTGAGTTTTTTTTGATTAAAAAATTATAGTTTCTCTCTCCTGCATGTATAACAAATTGAAGAAGAAAAGTGGATTGAGAGACTTTATTGACTTTGACCAACCTAAATAAAATATTTATCATATATTAAAAATTAAAGTTATTAATTAAATTATGTATTAATGTCAAATAATAAAAATCACATCTATAAATATTAAATTATTTATTAACGACAACTATTAAATAAAATAAAAATTATTAATATTAATATCATGTTATTATTATTAATATGGTAAGGTTTGATATTTATAATAATAATAAAAAATTGATAGAATTAAATTAAACAAATAGTGATTGAAGAAACGAATAATTAAATAATTTAGAGTATTTATTTAGAGTAACTAACGTGTGATATTACTGTTTCAAAAAATATAAATTGATAAAAATATATATTTTTACTGAAATTTAGATAATCTATTAAAAATAATTGTTGTGGATGCTCTAAGCCATCGAAAGTATGTAAAATCGTACCTCAGTTTGTTTTAAGAAATTTTATTGTTTCATGGTTCTCCCGCCATCTGCTCTTTTATCTTCAAAGTAGAGAGATGGTCGAGGAATCAGCGGATAGGTAGCCGACAACACTAATTGACCATCTTGAGCAGCAGTAGGATGACCAAGAAGGCGGGTTACAACGGTTGCTTGCTGTAAGATTCCAATAGTCATTGCCGCATCAGCATGGTAAGCTAGAAAGGAAAGCACTAGACTAATCGAGCCCGCAAGCAATCAAGTCAACGAGAATCCTCACCACCAACACTCATCATCTTCTACTCCTGCTCACGCCATTGTCTATTCTGGGATGTGGGTTTCGTACTAGGTTGACCAGATCGAAACGATATACTTGAGATTGCGAAATCGAACTCAGAATCGACAAACCTAGACGATCTACTCCAGTAAAAAAAAAACAAAACAAATTCATAATCAAACCCAGAATCAAAGACAAGTTACCTGGACGATCTATTCGAGAGACTACAAACCAGATTTTATTGTATCACACCAATATATTTCAACAAACATTTTTCTTCATCTGAATCATGTTAGTAAATTTAGGGAGCAAATAGACATTGAAAAAGTTGAGGGATCAAATTGAAATATTCCATATACTTAGAGATCATTTAAGTACTTATCCCCATAAATAATTATACAAAAACATAATCATTATGCTATGCCTCCATCTTAGACAATTAGCAAGAAACTTATACAAATAGAGTAAAATACATAAATGGCCACAAGGCGCAATCCAACTTCATATGATTCACAAGCCTTCCATACAAGTTCTTTAAACTTGCTCATCTGTACAAGAAAAATAATTAGATCATCAAATCTTAAATTTGCATATTTACAGTAAAACTCAATAAGAAAATAGTTTTCAAGGTCATAAAGTAGCTATTTATGCGTTAAAACTAGAAGGATATGTTCACACTTCACACCATTCATGCAACATTCTGAAATATATATACATACATACATATATATATATATCCATTGTTATATTCTAGTTCAGTTCTAAAATAACAATAATACCTGAATTTTTGGAGTGTACGTTTGTATCCATATATACAACTTTGAAGAAGTTTATTCTTGATCACACGAAGCTCAGCTACCACATCACTGATGTTCATCCTATCTCTTAGAAATTCTGCAGAACAAGCAACTCCAACTCCAATTATTGAGATTAAGCATTCTTCATGAATTTTGTAACTGGCCGCCATGCTTCTCCGATGATGAATATTGTTTGCACTTGTGTCCCCTTCTACAATTTCTGGAAGAAGTATCGGATCTGCAATCTCAACCACTCTCTGGGGCAAGCTAGATTTAGCAAGGTTATGAAGGTTCAAACCATCTTTGAACATGTCCTCTGTCGGCCTCTTCCCTGTGAACATCTCTAGCAAAAGGATTCCATAACTATAGACATCACCATTTGTTGATACCTCACTTCCCATGCCATATTCTGAATTTAACACATCATATATATATATATGTCAAAAGTTTTAACAAAGTTTCTGTTATGCAAGGAAGATAAGGAAGATTTTAATACCTGGAGGAGCGTAACCAACAGATCCTCTTATTCCAGCAGAGCTTGTTTGACTAGTAGACAAGTTATTGTTGGCTTCCTGAAGAAACTTTGATAACCCAAAATCACCAACATGTCCAATCATTTCATTGTCCAAAAGAACATTGCTTGGCTTGAGGTCACAGTGAACTATCCCAATTTGGCAATGATGATGGAGATATTCCAATGCACAAGAAACATCGATGGCGATACTTAGCCTCTGCAGGAAATTTAATTTCCTTGGAGCCTCATCAGTTCTAAGTATTGGATGTATCCACTCCTCTAGGCTCCCATTAACCATGAACTCATAAACAAGAGCCTTGAAATCATTACCACCATAATCAACTCCTGAACATGCAGTGAGTACTTTGACAAGATTTCGATGTCTGATACTCCTCAGTGCCTCACACTCAGCTATGAAACTCTTGGAAGCTCCACGACGGAGAAGGTTAAACACCTTGACAGCAATGATCGGTCCATTCTGATCAAGAATTCCTTTATAAACTGAGCCAAAACTACCCATACCTATCAGATTTGCTGAGGAGAATCCATCAGTAGCTTTTAGAAGAACTCCATATGAAACTTTCATAAGTTGATTCTCCGAGGAGTTCGAAGTGCTCATTTTTCTTTTCTTTCTTAACCAGCAAAAAAACATAATGGACAGAGCAATAATTACTCCCAAAATGGCAGAAACGATACATATTAGCATCTTCAAGTTGCGGGTCAAAGTCCTGATTTTGTGCTCTTTGAAATAGCATTTAGGTAGTTGTAATTCAGGCACACCCCCACAAAGTTTACTATTGTTCATGACTGAAACTGCACTCGCATTCTTGAAGGAACCTTCTATGGGTACCACTCCCTCAAAATCATTGAAAGATAGATTTAAATATAGCAACTTGAAGCCTGCAAGAAATTCAGGAATTTTGCCTGACAAACTGTTGTGAGATAGATCCAAATATTGAATCCCTTTCAAGGAATTTAATGATGCAGGGATGGACCCTTCAAAGAAGTTACCATCCATGAATAGTATCTCCAATAAAACGCAGCTGCTAAGACTGCTGGGAATTTTGCCAGATAACTTGTTTTCTGAGACATCCAATGCACCTAAATTTGCAAGCTTTCCAACTTCAGCGGGAAGAGGAACAATCAACTGGTTATAAGATAAATCTAAAGAGATCGATAATGACGAAAGACTAAAGAGTTCAGGAGGAATGGTACCGCTAAAATTGTTTCTAGAAAGAAGCAATTCTTCCAAATTTTTGAATTTCGCTAAGCTTGGAGGGATGCTGCCTTGCAGATTGTTTCTGTCTAGTCTAAGCTTACTTACGTTTGTCAAATTTCCCAAAGAAGATGGAATTTTCCCTGAGATTTTGTTTCCATCCAAATACAAGACCACAAGCTTTTGAAGCTTTCCAATATCAAAAGGAATGGTACCTGAGAAACGGTTGTTCCCAGCCTGCAGTCTCTCCAAGTTGATTAGATTCCCTATCCCAGCTGAGATGTTTCCAAATATTGCATTGTCATTTATGGTCATGTAAAAGACCTCAGTTGAGTAATTTCCAATAGACTCGGGCAATTCTCCTCCAAGATTGTTATCGTTTATCGCCAACACCTTCAATCTGGTAGCATTGGTCAATGAGGATAGGAAGCTTAAGTCATTGGTTCCCCCACTTCCAAGATAGTTGGAGTTAATGCTTAAAAAAGAAAGCGTGTGCAGCTTTTCCATGGAGGGTATACTTCCAGTAAATTTGTTTATTTGGATCGAAAAGTCTTCTAGATTTGAGGCATTTGATATTGAAAGAGGAATAGATCCTGAAAATTGATTAGCACCAACAGAAAACCATCGAAGATTTGGGAGTGTGATGGCTAAGTTTGAGGGAAGAGTCCCATTAAGTTGGTTAAATCCCACTGCGAAAGTTGTGATAGAAGAGAGATTGAAGATTGAGGGAGGGATATTGCCAGACAATCTATTTGTATCCATAGCTAAAAGTGTAAGACTCTTTAGTTTGCCAAAGGCATCAGGAATGGACCCTTCTAAATGATTTTTAGCAGCAGTAAAATTCTGAAGAGCTGATAAGTTCCCAAGAGAAGAAGGTATAGTTCCGGCCAGATTATTGCCGGTCACGTAAAGAATTTCGAGTTTCAACAAGAAACCAAGCTCCACAGGTATTGTTCCAGCCAGCTTGTTCCAACTAAAATCAATTCCAACAAGGTTAGAGCAAGCAGATATGTTGGTAGGAATTCTTCCACCAAGTGAATTACGGTGAAGTGCCAAAAGTTGTAATCTTCGCAACCTGCCAATCTCTGGGGGGATTTCATGGCTGAAACTATTGTAAGGGAGCCACAGTTCCCTTAGGAAGCTCAAGTTTCCAATGTATGGTGATATGGAACCCACAAGTTTTTTGGAAGTCAGATCTAATATCACCACCCTCTGGCGCCGGCGACTACATTCAACACCTTGCCATTGACAGAAATGTGTAGTCCTATTCCATGAGTTAAAAACTCCCAGAGGGTCATCAGTTATTTTGGTCTTGAATTGAAGCAGAGCTAGTTGGTCTGTCTCATTCCCTCCAAGGCCATGGATAGGCAAGAGAAAGCAAGAGAGAAGAATAAAGAGAGTGCAGATCAAGGAATATGACCAGAATTGCCTCATTGAGTAGAAAAATGCTCACTCACCGAGAGTGAAGAATAAAGGATGAGTAAGTTGTAACACAGACAACACAGACAGCTGCTATAAGGCCTGAAGAGAATGAAGATTTGATTTACACTTACAGAAATCTGAAACTCCAAAACCTCTTCAGCAAAATTTAAAGGAGTAGGCATCTACTTTTTATCGTACTTTAGAAGTTGTGTCTTGTCTTGTGTGACCTGTTACTATAGAAGAGTAGACCCGGGAGGACTTGAAATTAAAATTTTCGGTAAATAAAATGAAGGATTGTCCTCTGGGCACTTCTTTGACCGTTCTGAGACTGCGAACTCGAAGAACTTCCAGTACTGTTCCACATTGTGAACTCGAACAAAAAATAAAAACTTTATATTCACGTGAAACCCCAAAATATTCCCGCGTTTTGCGCACCCAAATTCTTCAATAATCAGTTCACACTTGATTTAACACTTTATTTTAGATTTAAAGTAACTTGGGTTTGTTTAGTGCAACCCAACCACTGGCCATTGTAGTGGAAGACTCGAGTCAATTGCTCAGTCAAGTCTAGCGCCATGCATCTTTAGAAGAGTAATAAAGTTGATGAATTGGAATATAGAACATAGATTAGCAATAGTAGCGAATCCACCAAATGAATGGTACGTAGAGAGAGAGAGAGAAAAGATGGAAGATAAAAGGACCTGCAACAATTTGAACTCATGGACTTTAGACGTCTTCTTTGATGACATTCATGATAGGCAGATTCCTTGAATGTTCCTCATCAGCAGCTTTACATTATAAGTAGTAGTGTCATTTCAGTTAAGAGCAAACAATTGATTAACTTTTATATTAAAGAGTCAAGACGCGCCAAATCTTTATTGTCTTTCTCTGTGGTGTACATACATGTATTCTTATTTGAAACTGCGAGAAGAATAAAGCAACTTTTAGGTGATTATCTGCCACTGAAGCATGATAGATAGAGAAATACATGAGGGGTGTCGAAGAAATATATTGGGGTGTCCATGAATTGATTTAAATAATTAGAAAAATTGGTGTACTCTGACTCGAGTATTTTTTAAAGTGGATTTTCTAGATTTGGAATGTCCATGAAAAAAATAGGGGGCGTAAATAATCCTTGCATTTTTTATTTTTTTTGATAAGCAGCACCATATATTAATCAAGAGAATCAGAAAAACACAGGGCATCAATGGATGGACTGGAAACAAAATAGAACACCCACATGGAGAATAAACAAAAACATGAGGGATTAAAACCACATAATAAAATCAGTATCATCTTTGATGATACTATTGTCCTTCTATGGCTTCATTGTTCACCTATGGACAATCTGCCTTCATTTGTGTTTTCTATATAGCCGCGGAAACTCTACTACTGCTTTACATGAATTCATGGAAGTATTCCAGAATACTCTCAGATAGTTGTGTGATGAGAAGTAACAAACTAATGTTGGCAGATGGAAGGCACAGTATTCTAAAATGCTTGATAGTATGATTTGTCCGATGATTTATTTTATTACTTATTGAAACCATTTTGATTGAAAAACTAGAAGCATTTGTTACTCATAAGTGACTTCTATTACATTCATGTGTGTTTATAATTGGCCGGGTGTTCCGGGCCTTCCGGCTCTGCTGTAGCTTTAATGGGGTTCCAAAAAAAAATTTAGAAAAATTATATTTATATTTTGATTGGTTTTACCATATCAACCACATTTTTTTGTTTGGGAAAAAAAATTAACATGAAAAATATATTGAATGTTTTTTGTTTATAGTTAACGGTCCAAATTATCATATATTTTTAATAGGGCAAATTAGATAAAATGACACAATCATGTTTAATTTTAGAAGGAGGTCCAATTCATTTAAAAAATTAGAAATAAGGACAAAATAATTAAACTACCCAAATTATCCCTCTCATCCATTACACGTGGTCTTCATCTTCGACAATAAAAACTCATCTTCCCAACATCTGATCGAAGAGAGACTACTGCCGTTGAAATTGTATCGTCGAGAGGAGTCCAACGACGGTGGTCTCTCCTCAATCCGCCGCCGAAAAAGGACGTTTCTGACATCGGATTGAAGCGATACTGGTGGCGTTGGATTTGTATCGGCCAAACGATTCCAACGCCACCAATCTTACCTCGATCCAACGTCAGAAACAGCTGCAGCAATGAAAAGAAATTTTGGGGCGCGTCGGAGCTTCACGGTGTCTTTCCGATTGCTATGGACCTCTGTTTTGGTTGCCATAGGTCGGGCTTTACTCCTCTCATAGTTGCGCTTTTTTTGAGACCAACGACGATCATTTTGGTAGTCAAACAAAAAAGTTAAGCTAAAAAATATGAAATCTTAGTTTTAAAACTTTTTTTCTCTGTATAACCTATATTTCTCTGTAGAACCTTTATTTATCTTTAGAATCACTTTTTCTCTGTAAAATATATTTTTCTTTATACAATATACCCAAAGCTCGTATTCATTGCTAAAACCCTATGTCCCGAAGTTCAGACATAAAAGTTAGGCAAAAACATATGAAATCATAGTTTTCGTTCTACTGCTAGTGCATAACTTTTTTTCTATTTATAACCTATATTTCTCTGTAGAATCTTTATTTCTATGTAGAACTCTTTTTCTTTATAGAACATATATTTCTCTGTAGATTCTTTATTTATCTTTAGAATCAATTTTTCTCTATACAATAGACCCAAAGCTCGGATTCAATACTAAAACCATATGTCCCAAGGTTCAGACATAAAAGCAGGCCAAAAAATTTGAAATCACAATTTTTTTTCTACTGCTAGTGCATAACTCATTTTCTCTTTATAACTTATATTTCTCTGTAGAACTTTTATTTCTTTGTAGAACTCTTTTTCTCTATAGAACATATATTTCTTTGTAAAACCTTTATTTATATTTAGAATCATTTTCTCTTCGTAAAATATCTTTTTTCCATATACAATAGACCCAAAGCTCAGATTCAATAATAAAATTCTATGTCCCAAGTGATGAACCCAAGGTTTCGACATAAAAGTCGGGCTAAATAATATGAAATCACATTTTTCGTTCTACTGTTAGTGCATAACTTTTGTTCTCTTTATACCTATATTTCTCTGTAGAACCTTAATTTCTCTGTACAATTCTTTTTTCTATGTAATTTTTTTCTCTATTCGACATACTCAAAGCACAGATTCATTACTAAACCTTTATGTCCCAAGTGATAAAACTCAAGGCTCAGATTCGTTAAACCCTAATGGACTCAAGGAACGAATTCACTACTAAAATATTAAATGTCATAAGCGCTAAACCCTAGGATCCTAACTACTAAACCCTAACAGGCTCGGATACCCTAAACACCGGGGTTCAAACTTCCAAAATTGGTTAGAACTCTTTTTTCCTGTAGAACTATTTTTTCTCCATTCGACAGATCAAAACCCGGATTCGCTATTAAAAACCTATGTCCCAAGTAATGAACTAGAAAGTTCAGATTCAGTAAATCCAACAAATTCTTACCATTGTAAGCACTTGAAGCAAGACCTACATAATGGGCCAATAATATCATTATAAAATGTACAGTGTTATTTTTCTCTGTAGAACCTTCGAAAATGTTTTTTAACTAGGTAATCACTTTCCGATGATGGATTGAGGCGAGACCAGTAACGTTGGAATTGTCCGACCAAGATGAATTCAAATCCACCGGTCCCGTCTCGATCCGTCTCCAGAAACGGCCAGATTGAGGTAAAACATGTTCTGATTGGTGCCTACTATTTTGCCTTGATTTGGAAGTTTCCAATGTCGGATCTTAACAAGTCTAGTGGCGTTGGATTTGTCTCGGCCTAACGACTCTAACGCCACTAATCTCACCTCGATCTGACATGAGAAACAATCGGATTTAGGCCAAATGTGTTATGAACATTTTGCCTTGAATCAACTGTTTTCGATGTCTAATCTTGGCAAGGCCAATGGAGTTGGATTTGTCTCGACCTCACGATTCCAACGCCACTGGCCTCTCCTCAATCCAAAGTCGGAAGCATCCGTAGCGAGAAAAAAATAAGTTTTCGATCATATTTAATTGAAATAATAATAACAAATCTGCAATTTCAAATTTTGTCATTGATTCAATAAATTTAAAAATCAGCAGGACCTTAACTAACGAAAAAAATTCAACTGTCCTTTTACTCTTAAAAATTAGTAAATTTAGACCTGAGCCTAGTTTCTCCTTTTTAATATTAAATTTAATTTTTATTTCGACAAAAAAAAAACACTTTAACATTCCTTTAAAAAAAATGTGGTGCCCCAAAACTCTACTACAGCCCGCCATCCATACTTGAGTACTCGACTGGCCCCTTTTCAGCACCCCCCACCCCCTGTGTGCTTGATTTGGAGGATTGTTATTAGCAGATATAGCAAGTTAAGTCACACTCTTTATAGCACCAGCTGTTCTGTGCTATCTAGACCTATGAGCTATTCAGTGATGAAATCAATAGCTTTGCTTGCTTTCCAGGTTTGCCTTCACAGATCACTCTTCTAGACTGGATAAGAATATAATTCAATACTTCTCCATTCACAGACTTACATGGTCTTTCACAAAACAAAGAGGATCATGTGGTGAAAAAACAAGTAGATTAATACAATTGTTGTGTAGTGGGATTCACTACTTATATTAAATGTGCATATCTGCAGATAGCAAAACTCTTAATTGCCTTTTGGTTTGTTCTTCTAGATGGATGGCTCAGATTGCTTCAACAATACCAACCCAGGCTTTTGTCCTGTGTGCTCCTCACCAACTAAACTGTAAAAGGTTGACTCTGGTACTTCCTTATTTAAATTATTTAACCAACTCATTTAAGTATTCCTGCAATGCTGTATATGTCAGACATTGAAATGGGTCACTGCCACTGGATTTTTCTTCTTCTTATGGGAATGGAAAGGAATGGCTCTGCAGTCTAGGCAGCTAAGATTTCTGTTGCTTTATCAGTGATTTATAGGGGCACCAGAAAAGAGAGAAGGAATTCTAGTCTTATTGGTCCACCTCATAGAGTTGGTAGTAGAAAGGTTAGCTAGCTTGTGTTGAAAAGAAAGGAAACAAGAAAAAAAAACAATAGAGGGGGAAGGTTTTCAAGTGAGTTGTCAAGCACAGAAAAAACTCAACTGTATTGACAAAAAGTCAGAAATCGCTTGCTTGTGAAGCAAGGTCTCTCTATCAGTAGTCGTTGAGGAAAATCCAAGAGATTTTGTTTGTTCTGTTCTGAGTTTTCTTTCTTCTTGGGAAATGGGAGTTTGCAAATGCATGCTTGCTTTCTCACCTTGTTATATATTGCAGCAATCATGCTTCCATAAATTCTGTGAATGAATGATTCAAAATCTGTGTGTGTCTCTCTCTCCTTGCCTTCACAATCACAACATCATCATTTATTTGAAATCATGACGAAGGAAAAATACTTGTGTTTTGTGTTAGCAGCATTGCAAGTTTTGAGTTGGGCTTCTTTTGCCACAGGCAGGAACTTTCCTCCAAATCATGATCTTGCTGTTCATCAATCATGTAATAATCACTCACTCAACTTTTTTCTTTGCAAATTGACTCAGTAATCTCTAATTTCTTGCAATGATTGCATCTATTTGACTTTTTGTTACTTGCTACCAACCATTTTTCTTGGAAAATTCTGCCCCTACTCTTACAGAATTTCTACCATTCTCATCACATTTTTCATATGCAGTAAATGCTTTGTCAGGCCAGAAATCAAAGTCTTTACAAGGTGCCTTTGGCACACAATCGCCCTCAAGAGAGGTATCTCCCTTGCTCTCTCTCCCTTTTTTCTCCTTGTTGTTTATCTAAATCACTGTATATAAAACTGTCAATTTCCATTAAGAATTACTGAAAAGTTTGTGCTCATTTTTTTTATTTGAAGGTATTGAAAAACATGGAAGGAACAAATGAAGAAGCATATGCTAATGGGAAGAGAAAGATAGGGTCAAGCCCACCAAGCTGTGAGCACAAGTGTTATGGCTGCATTCCATGTGAGGCCATCCAAGTGCCCTCCACCAGCAACCATTTGGGGGTCCAGTATACCAATTACGAGCCCGAGGGCTGGAAATGCAAGTGCGGCCCAACCTTCTACATCCCATGAACCCATTTCATTGTAGACTCTCTTACTTTAAACGAATTGTGGAGCCCCGAATCCCATGAACAGAGTTGGTCATCCCATTGTACAAAACCCAAATCACTTGACTATGGTCAGTATGGTGCACTTTTGGTTCATTAATACTATTGGACTTTTTGAAGTTGGGAGAATCAACGGTTCTGAAACTTACATTACAAAAGAAACTAGGGTTACAATTACTCAAAACTTGAATGCACATTCTGCCAATGCAGAGCAGATAAAACATATGATATGGTTGATCAGCTTTATGGATTCAACTTCTACTACTGCCAATTCATGACAAGAATAAAGGTTGAAGATCAGCTGGTTCACATATCTCTGGTCAGCATTGTGCAGGAATATGTAGCCAAGACTTCATTATGTCATAGGTTGTGAACCAATTGCTACAGATGGAACAACCTGCACATGAATTATCAGTCAGATAAGTTTAATTGCATATTTGGGTTCGGTTACATGAATCCATGAGAAAGAAAAAAAATCTTTGGTAATCAAATGATTTTTTTTCCCGCATACATTCTCATTGATGATCATACTCTCAACAACTTCTATTAAATTAATTTACCTTCAAATAGTTAATGGTTAAGCCAGCATACAATCGTCTCCATCCATGAAACTGGACGATGCCGCGTAGTGCCTTTACAGTGTTCTTGTACCTGAAATCACCCCTTTGCAAGTATTCAACCTGGAAAATAAAACAGCTATGGATTCAAAGAACTTACATTATATACTCTTCAACAATCAACACTAGGGTTCTTGAACAACAATTGTCTAACACGTTTAGTATATTTAGTACCTGCACTTGTCTCCTAACAACATCCAATGGATATGTGATGGTCTGTCCAAATAAACCAGCAAAAGCTCCACACAAAAGACGAATTCTTATAGAATTCTGACGATCTTCAGGAATTCGTCCCTTGAGCTCCTCGTAAGCATATAGTGTCAAGCCAGCATAAGGAAGAATTCCCACAAGTGTAGGACCTGCAAAGTTGAATCCAAATTGTTTCAAAATGATTAAATTGTCTATATATATAAAATCTCATTTATACTGCCAGAAGGAGAAGAAAAAAAACCCTAAACCCACTATAAAAAGAAGTCACTCCACCTTTCCTGTAGACACTTCTAAGAGCATCTTGAATCCCAATTCTAGCATTTGTGCCGTTGCCGCTGCTCTGTTCTACCACCTAATTATAGCGTTACTGCATTACAGCATAAAAGAAATTAAAATTTGCTCCAAAACTAAACGTTACAACGATGCAGAAGGAAGCGTAAGGAATACTAATTTGATCTGTCACCTGGTATGCAAGCTTTGTCCGCACCAAATCCAGAGTGTATGTGCATAATACTGCAGTTCCACCAGATGCAGAGCCTGCTAAAAGATCAATAGCAGGTCCTGTTCCAGGGGAAGGGCAATGGTTGACGAGCCAAGATCGATATTGCTCGTACGTCATGTAATGTAATGCTGAAAACGGTAATGATTCGGAGGACAACAGCAGCATTTCCTCAGCAGAATTTTTGAAGACTAGATTGGTATTATCAGAAGAAATCTGCATGTTTCAATATATCCTACATTATATAAAAACTTTCTTATAGAGGCCTTTAACACCTTCATGGTTCACTATCTTCTTCAACGATTCATAGACCCGGATATAGTGATAGCCTTCTCTTCTTGTCTGATATGATCGCCAGATTGAGAATGTGGTTTCATGATTCATATAATATGATAAGACATTAGGGTTTACCTGCAAGAGTATTTTGATTCTCTCAAGGGGAGCAGTGGTGGTCTTTGCAAAGGCACTAGCAATGGCACCTGCAAATAACTCCTTAACAAAAGAAGGAAATGAAAAAAATGGAGTAAACATTGGCTTTCTCATTAGATCCATCAACATTTCCACCACCACCTATATCAGAAGAACTCATCTTGATTTCACCACAAAAATGAGTTAAAATTAATGAAGTGCAAGGTAGAGATAGGGAGAGACCAAAAGAAAAATAGAAAGTTCAAGAGAAAATAATAGCATGAATTTGAGTTAAAATGAGTTTGTGATGCAACAGCATTTGAGTAACTAATAAAGATGAGTTGTGTAATTGCTTGAATTAGTTTAGTGCCTAAATAAAAACTCGACTTTTGGAAAAAAAAAACAACAAAATCATCTAAATATACAAACACTAGTATACTACCATTGAATTCTTGCACTATTAATAAGACGTCCAAGTTGATTTTACATTTATTCACACCCAAAATAAAATATTATATCGTTAAAAAATATAACAAAATCAAGATTCATCGGCCGAGCCAATTCATTTACTCCCAAAATTTTTGATTAAAAAAACCTTTTAAATTTTTTTTTATACGTAATGCTTCCTATCCGCTATAGGTAGGTACGTCAAATTTTTGTTCTACCGGGTGATTGAATTATTCAACTCAAATTAAACCAAATTTGGACATAAATTATATGTCTGGATCCGGGTCCAAATACAAAATTTTGTTCAATTTAATTATCCGAATTATAACCTAGATTGAATTATTATTCAATTTATTTATTTGAATTAAATCAATCCGAGAATACAAATATCTCATGAACATTCTATATTATTTGACCTAGATCGAATCCGAATTTTCGCTACTTCTAGAAGGGAGGGGTAATTAAGGTGTACTATAAACCAACTCGGCTACTAGTGGAGGGACTCATAATTTTTAAGCTAAATTTTACCGACCCCTTGTGGCTTAGGTTATTTCTAAATGCACCTCTGTAATTTCAAGAGTTAGGAAAATATTTATTCTACTAGGTTAATCTCTTGTAAAGTCGTGAGGAATTGTGATCTCGTACCACTAATAAACACTTTTGCTTCTATCAGTTTCTCTCGTAACCAAAATACTCCATATTCGATCTATCAATGGCTTCCTCTCGCGTAAGTCTCTCTCTACACTTCTTATGATCTCTTCAATTCCTTCATATAATCAAAATTACTGATCTCCAAAATTGAATCAAGTATGAGATTACTTCGATTTAGATTGTAATATGGTGAAATTCGGTTCAAGGAATGTAAAATAGATCGGTTCCAATCTGCATCTTTTTTTCATTTTTTAGTTTGAATGTTACAATATATACGCATATATATAATACGATCTATCCTTTAATCGGTGGTATTGAATATGCTGCTACAGTTTTTTTTAACTGACTATGCTGCGATACGATTTTTCTTCAGTTGCGTATTTTTACATCTATGGGGCTGTTAATCAACTGAACTGCAAGAATATGGAAATATTAAGATTTTGTAAATAAGCCTTCTACGGATATTTCTTAAACGAACAATGCATCTACGCACTCATATAGACCAAAAAGAAGAAGAAGGAGCCATTTTTAGACAATGTTATTTGTCCCTTTCAATTGTGAGTGTACATTAATAGTGTTTTTATCACTTTTGTCGTCTTGAAAGTGGATACTCCAGGGCAAGGTTTGGATCCATGTAATGTAGGCAAAATAAGTGGAAGAAATTTGTAAAATATACTCATCATAATTGCATTGCATATTGGATGAACGACTGGCATTGTTGGCAAATTCTAAGTAAAAATTGGCGTTTTAACTTTTGGTGTTTAGAAACTATACTAGGAGTGTATGAGTTTATACTGTGTGACTGATTACAAATTAAGGCTAAGCCCATGAATAATTCCGATTGTTATTTCTTATTCTGAGTTTTGGATATTTTAGTAATTGGAAGAGAGAAATGCCTCCCACTTTATGATTGATTAGATTGTTAGACTAATGTAGTTGATTTTTTTTGTTTGCAAGGAGTCATGCCCTTCTGTCAAAAACATCCTCCTTTTGGACTCTGAAGGAAAGCGTGTAGCAGTCAAGTATTATGATGATGAGTGGCCAACGAATAGTGCAAAGTTAGCCTTTGAAAAATCTTTGTTCACAAAGACTTTGAAGTCCAATGCCCAAATAGAAGGTATGCTATGATAAACCTTTTTAAACACTGGAAAATGGTTTCAATATCTTGTTATTTTCTGAAGGATATTGAACTTAGCTATAACCAATTACTGTAAGGCCCCAAGTGATGATAAACCTCCAATAACAGTGATGATGACAGGCAGCAAACTAGCAAAGTCGGGGATGCTAAAAGAAAGAAATAGCTAACTTTACTATCAAAACAAGCTAAAACTTTAATCTCTTTTCATGCACTTGCATGTCTTTTTACTGCCATGTTACTGCGCAGTGTGCCAAATCCAGTAATCTGACTGGCATAAATATTGCTATGCTTCACACCATTTTTTAAAAGTAAGATTTTGTATAATTGGCATATACTATTCTCTTTCCACATTCTTGAGTATTCCATGTAGCATTCTATCAGGTGCTCTCTCTCAAATTGGCCAGCAGTATTTGTCTAGCATGATGAGAAATTGAGAATTGTTAATACTTTATTTTTTAGATCCAAGGAGATACAAAAACTTAGTTAAGTATTGATAAATGGCACTGTTGGTGGATGTATTGCCTCTCAAGAATCAAGATATCATGATCCATTGTTTTTTTTTCTTTTTCAAGGGTGTCTTCTCTTTATCATCTGCCATTGACATCCATAACCTTATGCATCTATTCCACTAGTTATGATGTCTAACAGAAGCAGGTGCAATATTTTCAGTTCTCATTTTCATACTAAGCTCTGATCTTGGAGTTGTGGCCTTGCATTTTTCACCTATGAAGGCTGAGTAGCTGGGTTGAAATGGACTTAGAGAGAATGATAGTCGTTCTAGTAGGTGGTTACATCTATGGAGAAATTCTAAGATTCTCCATATTTAGGAAAATATGCCTGTGCAAGCCTGCATGGGAAAATCCTTCTTAACCCAGTATTAGAGGCCTTGATAACTGAGATACCATATAAAATGCATTATTGATGTATGCTACATTAACTATGCAGCGGAGATTGCAATGTTTGAGAGCAATATCGTCATCTATAAGTTCATTCAGGACTTGCATTTTTTTGTGACTGGAGATGAAAATGAAAACGAGCTCATCTTAGCTTCTGTTCTTCAGGGATTCTTTGATGCTGTTGGCATTCTGTTGAGGTATTTTCATTAGTTACTTTTTTTGTTTACATATTTTAATGACTATTTAGTTTATGGCATTTATGCCAATTCATCTTGGATGTCGCTGTTACAGGAACAATGTGGACAAAGCGGAAGCACTTGAAAATCTGGACCTTATCCTTCTATGCCTTGATGAAATTGTTGATGGAGGGTCTGCAATACGCATCTTGAATTCTTTTTCTGTTCAATTTGTTATAGTAGTCAACACCAATAGAAACAATATAAAGATACTAACTTTATATTGGCTATATTAGCTTCCTAATTTTCTTTCTTTTTTTCTCTGGTCAGAATAGGAATAAAATAATAGTGTCCTAAAAGGGAGATCTATGAATACTTCTTATCACATCATTTTATAAATAAATTGGGTTACTGGACTGCTGGCTAGAACTTTTTCCTTTTTCAAATGCAAAAGTTTTGTGTTATTAAGACCCATAATTTTTAATTTGCTATTAGAGCCTTATAAATCAATATCTATGTTAAATTGGCATTTTGCATAAGAAGTAAAATTAATGCTTGTCTGCAGCTTGTTATGGCTTTTTTTCTTTACTCTGTTTTGCTTTGTCCTTCTAACTAATTATGATTCATGCTGATGAGTTTAATGACTGTAAATTTTTGAAACACTTGTTTTTAGTTTCTTGTGGCTGCACGCATCACCCACGCCTGCACAAATGTTACAGATTCATATCTTCTGCCTGTTGAGGCAATGTTTGGTTTATTTCCTAATGAGTGTTATTTTTTTTTTGTTGCAGGATAATACTTGAAACAGATGCTGCTGTTATAGCAGAAAAGGTAGCATTTCACAGTATGGATTCTGCCGAACTTTTGTCTGAGCAGGTTTGTGCTCTCTCCTTTTCTGTGATTGTGTCTGTAATTGCATTGACAGTATACAAAGATGTAAACATCACCCTTATATGAAGATTTGAGTGTCAACACTAATAGTGGATTTAATCGCAATAACCTCGTTGAGTTTTAATCTTCCTAATATGTTTTCTACCGTTGCAGACAATAACTCAAGCACTGGTTACAGCACGGGAGCATTTGACAAGAACCCTTTTTCAGTGAATTTCTACTTGCATGCTTGGAGATAATGGCTTGTCATTATTCTCTTCAGCAAAATTTTCGCTCAGTTTAAAAATTATAGTTATTCATTTAAATAACTCAGTATTATTCTTTTTCAGCTAAATTTTCAATCAGTTAGAAATATAGCCCACGAATCTCATGTATTTAGTTGTTATTTTGCCTAATAATGAAGAATCATTGCGTACAGACATGTTATATCAATCACTGCCTTTTTCCTTCCTAAGTGATTGGTGGATTATGTGTTTGGAGTCATTTTCTACATTGGTTCTGTAGCATTAGTTGTGTAATGTATGGTTTTCTGTCATCCTATGTTATTTGTAAAAGACCCAACCCATGTTGGATTGTCTGCATCTTGATCTTGGATTTGCCATTAAACGACCCAATTTCAAACTATTCGCACTGATACTTCAGGGGATTTGGAGACTCTGGAATTTCTCATAATCGGAATTCACATCCAAAGATTTAAAGGTGTGTCGATTACTCATCAGATTTTTTTTACATTTTGTCAGATTATTTCTACACTGATAAATGCGAATTTGAGAGTTTGTCAATTTGTATTACGACTTACCAAAATAGTTGAAAAGATGATTAAACATGTTATTTGTCCAAATTACTTAAACTTCTCTTATAAAAAATATCCAACTTCGTTTATTATTTTGCAGATCTGGTACTCCAATAATTGATATTCATCCAAATGTAAAATGATTTGGTGAGTAACCACTAAATTTCAGAAGTCTTCGTCTCCTATGCGTGGACAATAATATCAACATCTTCTATGTTGAGATTACAATGTTATTTATTTATTTGTTTATAATATTTTCCATACCCAATTAACCAAACGTTTGGCTTACGTTTAACGTGTTAAGTGGAAGGAATCTTCTTCAACCTATTTATTGACTTCTTTTAATATTTTATTGACTTCCTTTATTTAAAGAAATATCAAAATAATTTATTTAAAGAAATATCAAAACTTATTCTTTAATTGCTGTTGTACTCCAAGAATGTGATATTAATCTAATTATCTAAATGTATAATGATCTGATGATGAAAACATACGAAATTATGGTATTAGTTATCCAAAACTAATTGCTCCCAATAATATTTCCAATGATTATTCTTCTTTGAAACTTATTTTTCCTTACTTAGAATTTGAATTAATTAATATTTGTGGTGAAATTAATCATTTCTCTATGTTTCCTACTTGGACAATAACATCAACATCAAGTGGAGGTTGTGAGTTCGAACCCTCGTAGAGGTATTCGACCACTTCTAAAGCGGCAGGTGGTCCCTACCGTAAGGCTGCACATCCTGCGACTTACATCTGTCAGTGACTCCCAGGGCAGGGAACTGGCAGACGGGTTTCGGTTTCTCGACCCCAAACCGAAGTTTAGTAGATTACAAGGGTAACCAATTAAGATATTTATTTTTTAATCAATAAATAATATTTTAAATAATTTTAAAAAAGATAAACTCTCACACACACACAAGACTTTCACAATGGGCGAGATAAAAGATAAGTTGGATGTATATAAATTTTACTCTCACAAATATAGAGGGACTTATTTTTGTGCATATGTGAATGTAATTTTTTGTACGACTTATACGTCAAAAATTAAGAATATTGTGACAAAACGATGAATATCTTAAGCCTTGTTTGGAAGAAGTGTTGGATTCGCGAATCTTCCAAACCCTTATTTAACGCAAACACCTCAAGGTATTCGGGAACCCCTCTCAACACCTCTTTTGTTCATTCACATTAAAAACTCTCAACCCCTCTCAACTCCTCCCAAACCAAGCAAAGATTCACTTTTATGAACCCTTTTCAACCCAATTCCTTTCAACCCCTCTCCCAAACATAACCTTAAATACTACAATAAGAAGGAAAAAGATATATTGCACTAGTGGTCCGTTAATTGTATTCCAACAAACATAGTATTTATCTCATCATCTTACGAGGAATATATCTATATACACGCAAATATATGTAGGTGTAGTGCTTTGTACCCCCATGATATTATTCATCTTTTTTCTTAAAAAGAGTTGTTAAACTTGGTTCATCCTGATTGACATTGGATTTAGTGGGAGACCATAATGTGGATCCTACAACTTCTCAATTTTGTTAGTTGACGCACAAACCATTGACCTACATTTTACCTTACATCTAAGGGCATCATTTCAAATGTCTCTGTCTTTTTTTTTTAATTTTTATTTCAAATAAAAAATATTTATATATAATTCATAATGTTAGATATTATATTTATAATTTTTTTTAAAAAATAATACGCCAAAGAACACTGCTACCCAATCCGTTTTTAACAGCCCAATCAAGGAAGTGTCAGAGATAGAGACAGAGACAGAGACAGCGAGATATATATATAGATATATATAGGTAGATAGTAGATACAGAGCCCATCCAAGTTATACAAGTTGCCACGTTAAAAACGTTGGACCCACAAACTGGGGGACAGTAGGACCCACGAAAGACTGGGGGAGGTTCGCTTTTGTAGGTCCAATTGGGAAAGAGGAGTCATACTCACTCAATGCAGAGACATACATTACCCATACAGCCATACAAGGTTCCTGAAAAAGAAAGAAATACTACCTGTTTTATTTTAACAAGAAGAGGGTCCCCCGGGAATTCCTGGATTGCCTCTGATTTCTTTCACAGAGAGAGAGAGAGACAAATGTTTTCACATCTCTGCTTGTCCTAACCCCTGTCCTTCTCTTTTGTCTCTCTAAATTTGTTTTTTTTTCCTCTCCTTCCTTCCTTCCTTCCGTCCTTGCCGTTGTGGTTCCTATTTTGTTGATCTTGAACTCGCTCCAGCTCTCCTTCACACTCCGGCAATGGTTTCTTGTTAATTTGTGCCTAAGATGGAGGTATTCTTCTTTTGCTTTTTTAAATATTTCTCTTGTTGGTTTTGTCGATCCTGATGACACTTTTCTTGATTCTTATGGGGATTGCTTGATATATTTTTTTATGTGCAGATTATTTGGTATTTTTCAGCTGCCAATTGAGCCTTTTTTTTAATTTAAAAAAGTGATGATCTTATTTATATATTCTGAGGTGAATGGCGATTTCGTTTGAGGTTGAAATTATTAATTCGTGTTAGTTTCTCGCTAAATTTCGAAGCAATCAATGTATATTTGTTCGTATCTTTGTCACTTTTTTTTCTTCTAAAATCTAATGGTTTCAATGAAAATTTTGAATATGGGTGCCGATAAATTTTGAATGCGGAGTTGAAATGATCCTCTTTAACGGTAAATTGGGTATCATAATATTGGTTTTCAATCATAATAATGTTGTTACATACAGAAACTTTGTATTAATTTCCACTTTGCGTTTGTAGCTGTTGTTAGGTCTTACAATAGGAGATTGCGGATGAGGGGTCGCCAATAATATTCGGGTGTCGACCACTGCTGGTTATTGGCGATTTCTAATATTTGGGTTTGAGATTTAAGAGATGGCTGGTGGTAGGATAAGGGCAAGGCTGCGAAGGAGCCATCTCTATACATTTTCGTGCCTTAGGCCCACTTCAGCTGAGACTGCAGAGCCACATTCAATCAATGGCCCTGGGTACTCACGAATTGTCCATTGCAACCAGCCTCGTATGCACCGAAGAAAGCCTTTGAAGTATTGCTCAAACTATATATCCACCACCAAGTATAATGTCATCACATTCTTGCCAAAGGCTCTCTTTGAGCAATTCCGTCGGGTAGCAAATGTGTATTTCCTATTAGCTGCAATACTTTCGGTTACCCCTGTTTCACCTTTCAACTATGTCAGCATGGTCGCTCCTCTAGCATTTGTTGTAGGCCTTAGTATGGCAAAGGAAGCTTTGGAAGACTGGCGTAGGTTTATGCAGGATGTTAACATTAATGCTCAGAAAGTTCTTATTCATAAAGGGGATGGTGTCTTTGGTTATAAACCATGGAAGCAAATTCGGGTAGGTGATGTGGTAAAAGTGGAGAAGGATCAATTTTTTCCTGCAGACTTGCTTCTTTTGTCTTCAAGTTATGAGGATGGGATTTGCTATGTGGAGACGATGAACTTGGATGGGGAGACGAATTTGAAGGTAAAGAGATCTTTGGAAGTTACCTTGCCTTTGGATGAGGATGATTCTTTCAGGAATTTCACGGGGACAATAAAATGTGAGGACCCAAACCCTAGTCTATATACCTTCATTGGGAATTTTGAGTACGATTGTCAGATTTATCCTCTTGATCCAAGTCAGATCCTTCTAAGAGATTCCAAGCTCAGGAATACTGGTTTTGTGTATGGGGTGGTAATATTCACTGGCCATGATAGCAAAGTCATGCAGAATTCAACCGAGTCACCTTCAAAACGTAGCAGAATAGAAAGAAAAATGGATTATATAATTTATGTCCTTTTCACCCTCCTCCTGTTTATCTCAGTTATCAGTTCTATAGGCTATACTGCAAAGATAAAATTTCACGCACCAGATTGGTGGTACTTACAACCTCAGGCTACTGACTATACATTTAATCCCCAAAAGCCTTCCTTGTCTGGACTTGCACATCTGGTCACTGCTCTCATCCTTTATGGGTATCTGATACCTATCTCACTCTATGTCTCAATTGAGGTCGTAAAAGTTCTGCAAGCCACTTTTATAAACCAAGACATACACATGTATGATGAGGAGACTGGGAGACCTGCTCAAGCACGGACTTCAAACTTGAATGAGGAGTTGGGCCAAGTTGATACAATCCTCTCTGACAAAACTGGCACTCTCACATGCAATCAGATGGACTTTTTGAAGTGTTCCATTGCTGGTACTCAATATGGCACTCGTTCCAGTGAAGTTGAACTCGCGGCAGCAAAACAGATGGCTATGGAAGAGCAAGACCCTGAAGTATCCAATGTCACCAGGAAAAGAGGAGGACGAAAAGATTCGGGGGAAAACAGAGGAGCATCAGAAATTGAGTTGGAGACTGTCATCACTTCTAAGGATGAAAAGGATCAGAAAATGGCCATAAAAGGCTTTAGTTTTGAAGACAACCGTGTTCTGGATGGAAATTGGTTGAAGGAGCCCAATGTGGATGTACTTACATTATTTTTTCGGATATTAGCACTTTGTCACACTGCAATTCCTGAGCTGAGTGAAGCAAATGGCAGCTTAACTTACGAAGCAGAGTCGCCCGATGAAGGTGCTTTTCTTGTTGCAGCCAGAGAATTCGGTTTTGAGTTTTTCAAAAGAACTCAATCAAGTGTTTTTATCCGTGAAAAATATGCTCATTTAGGAAAGCCAGTTGAAAGGTAAAGTTATCAGTGTTGCTAAGCATTTGCTGATGTAGTTTTTGTATCTTATTGCCTCTTGCAATTCTTGCAGAGAGTTCAAAATTCTAAATTTATTGGATTTTACTAGCAAGAGAAAGCGAATGTCTGTAATTGTGCAGGATGAGGATGGGCAGATTCTTCTCCTGTGCAAAGGTGCTGACAGGTATTGCCTATGAAAATCTCTTCAATTTAAACTTTTAGGCATTGTGATGGTAGAACATGTGATAATCTATGTGGAACTAGAACATTTAGGCCATGTAATGTTGAGGGACTTTTATGTGTTCACTGAAATTGTTGTGAGGACTAGCCATTTATGGCTGATTGTTTTATTGATCAGCCTATCAACCTTGACAATATTAATATTCACATTTGAAAATATTTCTTAATGTCTTTTATAGATCATCAGTCATCACTTGGTGGTAACCATTCTTGAATTTTGCAGCATCATTTTTGAACGGCTATCAAAGAATGGAAGAACGTATGAGGAGGTTACTACAAGGCATTTGAATGAATATGGAGAAGCTGGGTTGCGTACATTAGCCCTCGCTTACCGAAAGCTTGGTGAGACTGAATATACCGCTTGGAACAATGAGTTCCATCAAGCAAAAACTTCAATTGGGGCTGATCGAGAGGCAATGCTTGAACGTGTATCAGATATGATGGAAAGGGATTTGATTCTTGTTGGTGCTACTGCTGTTGAGGACAAATTACAAAAAGGGGTATATATTGCCACTGTCTTAGAGCTGTTAATGAACAAAATATCCTTTTAGATTACTTGAATATTTTCATTTCTCTTATTTTTAGGTACCCCAGTGCATAGATAAACTAGCACAAGCTGGTCTCAAGATTTGGGTTTTGACAGGGGATAAGATGGAAACTGCGATCAACATAGGGTTGGTTTGAGAAGTTCGTCCATTTTTTTTTTAAAAGATACTATGTTAAACATTCTGATAAACCCTTCCCGAATCATGCAGATTCTCATGCAGTCTGCTTCGTCAAGGCATGAAGAAGATTTGCATAACAGCAATGAATTCAGACTCTAAAGAGGTATATTACCTTTGTGAAGGTTAGGACTTGGTTTTCAGGAAATCGATTTCACTTGATGTTAGACTGCATTTCTTTTTGTTACCGAACAGGCCGTAAAAGAGAATATTTTGAATCAAATCGCCAATGGCTCGCAAATGATCAAGCTAGAAAAGGATCCACATGCTGCATTTGCATTAATTATTGATGGCAAAACTCTAACATATGCTTTGGAGGATGATGTGAAGGGTCAGTTTTTGGGATTAGCGGTTGAATGTTCATCTGTCATATGCTGTCGTGTTTCTCCCAAGCAGAAGGCACTGGTAGGACATACACATATATTATATATAAATTTATCATGCATGTCTCCGACCCCACCCACTAAGGGAGCATTGTGCATAGAGTTATTTACCTATAGTATAGCGTAAAACCCATATATTTTTATTTCTTTCCATTTGCTTGAGCTTCAAAGTTTTATATTCATGTGTTGCATTATCTCTTTGTTTCCAGTATTGATATGTGTTCGTCCCTTCAACTCTGATGCACCAGGTTACAAGGCTGGTAAAAGAAGGAACTGGGAAAACCACCTTAGCAGTTGGTGATGGAGCAAATGATGTTGGAATGATTCAAGAAGCTGACATTGGTGTTGGCATCAGCGGGGTTGAGGGTATGCAGGTTGGACATTCCTGGCTCTCCCTTTCAGCTTAAAATCCTGCAAAAAAAGCATTGTTGCATTTATTTGTTAACGAATGTTTCTTAGTAAATAATTTTGCCAATGATGATATCACTTCGGAAACTAAGTTGTCAGAGTGTTGGGAACCTCGTGAGTTGTATAGCTTGATTGATTTAGAGAAAGGGACAGATAGTTTCCTTTTTACTCTAAGTTCGCTTGAAAGGAGCTTGGATGGGAATTTTGGTTTTGAAGCCTTTCTCTTAGTTTTTAACTTTCTCGGGTTCGACTAGAAAATTGTGTAAAAGTTGAATTAACTTCTACCTTTCCCTGGTATTATACCAGATTTTAGATAAGGTTTTCTTTCTTTCTTTCTTTCTTTTTCCTTTTTTTCAGTATGTATTTTACTTTCCCTGATTATATCTACGAATCACACCTATGTAATGTCCTCATTGGTGGAACCTAGAGCTCTCTCTCTCTCTCTCTCTCTCTCTCTATTAACTTGTGATTTTTGTGATTATAGGTTTATCTTATGTTTCTCAGTTAATTGGTATTTCATAACGAAGCCCCTTTCTTCTCTCTTTATATTTTCATAGTATGAAACTTAGCATTCTTTAAGCAAGAGAGTCGCAATAGCTTTCTGCTGAACTATTACTATACAATGTTCCAGATGGCTGAGTTTGATGGTTCAATGTCTCATTTTGTGCCTGACTGCATTGTTTTTTGTTACTTTTTCTTTTTGATGTTATAGTGCTATGGACAAGTTCATAATTTTCTTATTGTTGTTAAATCTTAAGATAAGAACTGCAACCATGTGTCTTTTTAGGTGTGTGCTTCTTATAATCTCAGAAATTCACAGAACTCACGTTTCTGTTTCTGTTTCTGTTTCAGGCTGTGATGGCTAGTGACTTTTCTATCGCACAGTTTCAATTTCTGGAAAGATTACTGGTGGTTCATGGTCACTGGTGCTACAAGAGAATCGCTCAGATGGTAATGCCAAAAACCTTATTCAATTATTTCCTTTTCCTTGTATACATTATAAGGTTGCATCCACTGCACCATGTCCATAAAAGCATCAAAAGAAGATGTGTGGATGCATTCATTTCTAGTCATTATAATTTTAATAAGGATGTTTTGCCTTCAGATTTGCTATTTCTTCTACAAAAATATAGCATTTGGTCTTACTCTGTTCTACTTCGAGGCATTCACGGGCTTCTCTGGGCAATCAGTATATGATGACTGGTACATGCTATTGTTTAATGTCGTTCTTACCTCATTGCCGGTCATCTCTCTGGGAGTTTTCGAGCAAGATGTTTCTTCTGAGGTCTGCTTACAGGTAGGTCCCATCATTAGTTCTGGAATGATTTACCCTCATTATGGTTAGCTATGATGTAAGACTTGCATATGCAGCATTCCTTACTCTAATTAGTCAAAGCTACAAAACTGACAAGTACAACACTTCTCTTGCAGTTCCCTGCACTGTATCAACAAGGGCCTAGAAATTTGTATTTCGACTGGTATAGGATACTTGGGTGGATGGTCAACGGTCTCTATACCTCTCTCATAATTTTCTTCCTCAATATTATCATTTTCTATAATCAATCCTTCTCAGCCAAAGGCCAAACTGCTGATATGGCTGTGGTGGGTGCAACTATGTTCACTTGCATCATCTGCACGGTCAACTGCCAGATTGCACTTACAATGAGCCACTTCACATGGATCCAGCACGTCTTTATATGGGGAAGCATCGCCTCTTGGTATTTGTTTCTCGCACTCTATGGGGTCGTGGCAACTGGGTATGCCTACAAAATCCTTGTTGAAGTCCTGGCTCCTGCACCCATCTACTGGATAACCACACTCTTGGTAACAGTTGCTTGCAATATCCCATATCTGGCCCATATTTCTTACCAGAGATGTTTCAATCCATTGGATCATCACATTATCCAAGAAATTAAGTACTACAAGAAGGACGTTGAGGATTACCGTATGTGGACTCGGGAGTCATCCAAGGCAAGACAAGAGACCAAGATTGGGTTCACAGCTAGGGTGGAGGCAAAAATGAGACACTTGAGAGGGAGACTGCAGAAGAAGCAGTCAAGCATAGTTGTCCAAAATTGCTCGTCGTAAGTCCTAATGTAGTGCCCATAGTTTCCAGTTTGTTTATGAAAAGCTTGTATAGGGTTTTTTGGGCCGGTTTGCAAATTATACCGCAGCCCTTTTTCGATTCATTTCTTAGTCTATAATTATCTTGTGAAGGATTTGGCTGAGAAGTTGGAATCATCAGCCACAAAGTACTAGGGCGATATATTGTATCTATGTACACTATACATGAGATCTGAGAGTTACAGCTTGTAAGAGGTAGTCAATATATACAAATGCTTTGTTTGCAACATTCATGGTAAATTTCTTTTGAAGAGGTAATGGATTGATTGATTTTGGAGTTTGGCTTTGATAATTTTATATAATTTTCTAAAACTTTCTCTTCAAAATATACAAACTCGCTCTCTCTCTCTCTCTCCTCTCCAAGTTCGTTTATTTCAAATCTCATCTTTCCTTCCCCGGTTTGTATATTTGAAAACTTGTATGAAACAACGTAAATTTACTAAAAAATCAGCACATAAGTTGTCTATTCTAATTTTTCACTCTCATACACATCCTTATTGAACGAACAAAAAAATGATAAACTAGAATGCGACCGGTCCATATAATCGATATTTTACAGGATCACAAGCCAGACTGTTACCTGACCTATGAATCTTCTCGGCTTGCCTGCCTACAAATGATGAAAGGCCGGTCTGATGCTAAGGTAATCTTCATAGTTAAGACTTGTTCAGCTTCTTTTAGACTCGTTCACTGGGTTGGAAAAACCAATACCGTAACTCCCAAGCTACATTACTTTTCCATAAAATAAAATATAAAAATTATACAGCGACGTCGTTTAGCGAAGCAAATAATTACAAAAGGACTTCTAAGAAAGTCCGCTCCCATTGGAAGAAAGTACGGGAAAGAGATATTATAATGCCTAGTCTTTCTCCTTGGCTCGTTCTCTCTCTCTAAATGTTTGCCCTAATTGGCTAGAGAGAGAAAGTTCCGACGATAATTCCGTACATATCCATCCAATATCTTCACCCTCAGCAGTTGAATCCTGATCTTCACGGATTATCAGCAGCTGAATCGAGGTATTGGTGCTGACTTTTTGTTTTGGTCTTTTGTACTTTCTTGGTTTCTTTTGATGTTAAAGTCTCTTGATTATTTCCTTTGTTGTTTGTTGTGCAGAGCGTTTTAGTGTCTCGTGATGGAGCCTCGAGTTGGGAACAAGTTTCGACTCGGTCGCAAGATCGGTAGCGGATCTTTTGGAGAGATCTACCTGGGTACTTTTTTCTTTAAGCTCTTTTATTTTATTTGTTGCTTTTTTTGTATTTGTATTTTTTTTATTGATATATTGGTGGTTCTTTTAGGCACTAATATTCAAACAAACGAGGAAGTTGCAATCAAGCTAGTGAGTATCTTCTTCTCCTTGCCAATTCTGCCCTTTCGTTCTTAAATTCTCAGAGCAAAGATGAAAATTAGCTAGAATTTGATCATAATTATGATAAATTATTCGCTTTGTGAATGGTTTTCAGTGTATTTTTGGTTGGTTTATGCTCGACCGTCGATAGGATGTGTTTTACAGATTTTGATAATGTGTAAATGATTGTTTAGTAATCATATTATCAGTGTTTTTGCCTCTCTCTTTAATGCTTTGGTGGTTCAAGGCTTTAAGCATCGGTTTATGTATTTGGTTGATGAAGTTGGAATAACTGTTTTTGGGTTTCATTGAATTTAAGTAGGAGCATATCGAGTTGAAAACACAGTTGATGTTGTTTCTGTTTTCAAGTTGAGACGTGGTTTTAATTTATGTCTCTAGAAATTGTACATTTTTTTATAGAATGAAGAAATTATGTATTGAGGATGGGCTTGCAGCTTTGGTTCATATGGTCTTGAAAACGTAGTTGTTGTTTTTTAAAGTTAGCAAGCTGGAGTTCTGGATTTTAATTTTATGTCTATAGACACTGTAGAAATTGTGCATTGTGGACGAGCTTTTGGTTATTTGGATTATGGTGGAGCACTTGTCTTCTGGACTGTAGTAGGTGGAGAACATTCCCATTGTTTGAGAATTTTTGGACCTATTTTGGTAATATGTTAAAAGGAAATTGGCTCAAGTGTACAAACTTTTTTTTTTGGTGTGCCTTTTCCTAACTGCTAGCATCTACGGATGGCTAGTGTCTAAAACATCCAATCATCTATTTATTTGAATTTAAAATTGACACCAAGAAGGCTTTTTGGCTTTTCAATGTACTTTGTGAATTTGAATTACTAACCAGTGCACTGTTTAGCTTTCTACTTAGTTTGATGCCAGTTATTTGGTATAATAAAACAAAAATGATCTCTCATCAAAATCATCGATTATTGCAGTTGGTTTCTTGCAGAAGTTTGCTAATGACGACATCTCATTTGTATATAAACAGTTAAACACATGCTTGTCTATTTTATTCTGTCTTTAAATTGTTGAAATACACTGCATGTTTTTCATGTTCATTGGCAATATTGACTCATTTTGGCTTTAGTAGAACAATCTAATGTTGCTTTTTCCCCTCAGGAAAATGTTAAGACCAAGCACCCTCAACTGCTATACGAATCAAAGTTGTATAAAATTCTACAAGGAGGAAGTAATAATCTCTTCTCATTTCACTGCTTGCCTATTTTTGTTAAAGCAATCAAATTAGAGGGTTTTACCTCTTGTTGGTTTATACTTTATAGTCCCATTGATTGGCTATTTTGTATCTTTGGCAGCTGGAATTCCAAATGTGAGATGGTTTGGTGTTGAAGGAGATTATAATGTTCTTGTGATGGATTTATTGGGACCCAGTCTGGAAGATTTATTCAATTTTTGCAGCAGGAAACTGTCTCTCAAAACTGTTCTTATGCTTGCAGATCAAATGGTAGAATTTGTTCTCTCATGTACATAATTTCTGACATCTTATGTAATCCTTATTATATTATTTTACATCAATATTAATTTTTTCCACAGATTAATCGGGTGGAATTTGTCCATTCGAAGTCATTTCTCCATCGAGATATCAAGCCTGATAATTTCCTCATGGGTTTAGGGAGACGCGCAAATCAGGTCTCAAATTGCTTCTTTTTTCAGCTCTGTTCTTTACATTTGTGTTACTTTTTTGTTTGATTACTTGATGATCTTTGGAAATAGGTCTACATCATTGACTTTGGTCTTGCTAAGAAGTATAGGGATACATCAACTCATCAACATATTCCTTACAGGTTGGTCTCGTCATTTCAATAAAATGAGCTAGTTATTTCTTTCCTAGCTGAGGAGCTGAATATGTTGCTCTTTTGAAGCTTACTGCTCCATCAGATTTGCTATTTTAAAATTTGCTGTTTCATGGGTTTTTTTGTTGTTGCTGGAGTGTCTTCTATTTTGGAAAGAAGAAAAAATGAACCTGAAAGATGTTGCTGTTGCCTTTTCTCTTAATAATGTTTTTATTTTATCTTTTTTTCTTCTTCTTTTGGGGTGGGTGGGGGGTAATTTGTTTGGGCGTGGAGGTTGTGTGTCCCAGATAGTTTCTGAAAAGTGGAAATACATCCAGCAGAGGTATTCCTGCTGGCTTCCATGAAATATATTTTCTTATTCTTGTAGTATTGGCAGGAGTGGGTGGGGTGCTGGTGTATAGTTTTTGAATTTCTCTGTTGTGCGATTTGCACAGCCACTGAGTCCTTTGTTTTGGTAAGATGCATATTGGAGTGCTTACAAGATACTTGAAATCAATGAACAGAAATATTTGGAGATTGAGTTTTTTGCCTGAAGCTCAGATTGGATAGATGTAATATGGTTTGCAGTTTCTGATGTCATTTTCAAATGGTCTCTAATGATGTTACTGCTAAAACAACAAATCATATTATTGGTCCATTTTATAAACATATTGGTGCAAACATGTAGTTTATCCAAGGTTCATCTACTCTTGGCTTTTAGTTCTTAGCATGATCGTAAGTTGAAAGTGTATTCCTGCAACTTATTCTATTACTTTTCTGTAGTTTTAAAGTGTCTGTATTTTATTGGTTATTGGAGAGAGGAATCTGGAGTTGGTTTCACCACAAGTTCTATCTGAGTATGGCCTATCTTGCGTTAATTGCAGAGAAAATAAAAATTTGACTGGAACTGCAAGATATGCGAGTATGAATACACATCTAGGCATTGGTATGACGCTAAAATTCAATTTCATTTTCATGTCATATTATAAATATGACACTAGGTTTCTGACCTCTGTTTATGTTGCTTTCCTTATACTGTAGAACAAAGCCGAAGAGATGATTTAGAATCTCTTGGATATGTTCTTATGTACTTCTTAAGAGGGAGGTAACAATTTTTTCCATCTTATCGTCTTTTGTGATTCTTTTACTGTTCATTTTGTTTGGTTGTGACCTGTTATGGTTCTAGTCTTCCTTGGCAGGGACTAAAAGCAGGAAACAAGAAACAAAAGTATGAAAAGATCAGTGAGAAAAAAGTGTCAACATCTATTGAGGTAAAATATTTTCCTCGGATAATGGGCT
The DNA here is from genome assembly GCA_963580455.1 of Euonymus europaeus. Classification (NCBI taxonomy): domain Eukaryota; kingdom Viridiplantae; phylum Streptophyta; class Magnoliopsida; order Celastrales; family Celastraceae; genus Euonymus; species Euonymus europaeus. The sequence continues at coordinate 18,814,579 of OY756970.1, read as the reverse complement.
GTATGAGTGGCTCCAATTATAACTGATTCAAAACCTCACTCTTTCAGGCTTTATGCCGGGGTTACCCCTCTGAATTTGCTTCATATTTCCATTATTGTCGGTCATTGCGATTTGATGATAAACCAGACTGCGCTTATCTGAAAAGATTGTTCCGTGACCTTTTCATTCGAGAAGGTTTGACCCTTCCTTTTTCGCTTTTTGTTCTTTGTTATATTTGTGCAAGATTTATTAAATTAATTCCTTGCTTTCTTCGATTTACCTAGTAAATCGAGGTTGCTTAATTATTATAGTCTACATGAAATTGTTTCAATATCAGGTTTTCAGTTTGACTATGTGTTTGATTGGACAATTTTGAAATACCAACAATCCCAGATTCCTGCTCAACCTGGTCGTGCACTTGTAAGTGACTGTAATTCCAGTTATCCTTGGTAGAGTGCCTTTTTCTAATAGGTTAATAATTCAAGCCTTTATATTTAAAATATTTTCAGGGCCCCGGAGCTGGACCAAGCTCTGGCTTACCTCCTACTGTAAATATCGATAGACAGTCAGGTAATTTTACTTGTTTTCCTCATCTTATTTTAGTTCCAATATATTACTATTTATTTACTCTTTTTTCTTGTTTGTGCAAAGACCTTTGTTTTCCACCAGTTGAATCCATTAGTTGTCATTAACATTGAATTTTTGTTTTGGTTTCATCTGTGGAACACATTATAGAATGGATTTTATCACCTTTTTTTTCTCTCTCTTGACGTGTCATCGTGACTGCAAGTATATACTTGTGTTGCCATATACAAAGACAGCACATATGTTTCTGGTCCAAGATGTGTAAGATGATTGGTTTCTCGCAGGTGGGGAAGAAGGTAGACCTACAGGTTGGTCCTTAGCTGATCCTTCTCGTAGGAGAAACTCTGGACCAATTGTAAATTCTGGAATCTTATCTAGACCCAAAAATCCAGTTGCAAATGATCCAGCTTCATCTAAAGATGCTACAGTAAGTACTTTATTGTTACTGAAATTATGTAGCTTTCCCTTCCGCCTTTATCTTTCTTATCGCTAATATTATGAAATATATATTCTCCCACCAGTCATTTCATGTCAAGACCACAAACTGGTTCAGTATCCAATGGGTTCTTTTACGGTTAATAATTATGTGGGAGAATTTGCATATATCTTGTTTGTCCCCAACCCCACCCACTACTAGAGCCTTATGCACGAGTGTTGTTTCCCTTTTTATATATGTGTGAAATTTGCAGTTTGGGAATGATGGCGACAGTAAGTGGTTGTGCTTAAATGCTTACTGCCCTGAGAACTGTTATTCTGGTGTTTGTGGCTTCTTTTGTACATGATGCAACTTCCAAGTGCACGGCAAAAATGCCTATGTGTGTTCAGAGTATTTAGGGCATGTTTGCAGCTGCTTTTTATACATGTTTTCAGTTTTCTAAAAATAACAAAACCAGAAAACAGGTTTTTTAACCACAAAAATCAGTTGTTGAGAGAACAAAAACACTTGTGTTTCCAGAAAATGAAAATTTGAAGACACTTTTATATGTTTTTTACGTTTTTGTTTCTAGAGAACATCTCAAAAAACATGCTTACTGTCCTTTACATCCAAATACAATTTATATTTTTCATTCCCTTAAAATTATTTCTAAAGACGACTGATAATTATTCTCAAAACCAAATTCACTTTTTCTTCTCACCTAGAAAAGATAGGGGGAGAAAGATCCTCAAATTTGTGAATTGTTTTGAATGTCTTATCATATTGGTGGCTTTTGTGAAACATGATACTAGGTTGTCACTTGTCACACCAAGTTAATTCCATCCAACTAATGATATTTAAATACCTGACTAATTTAAGGATCGTGGCATTCCATTCTTGTTGGATGTTCTTTGAATTCATTCCTCATGCTTGGACTTGTGCAGTTGTCTAGTTCTAATATTTTGCGGTCAAGCGGATCTTCTAGGCGTCCTGCTGTCTCTAGCAGTCGTGATGCTACAGTGCTTGGGAGTGATTCTGATCCCTCACACCCTCGTACTGCTGATGTGACAACTGGAGTGCTGCAAAAAATTTCTACTGCACATAGAGGTTCGCCTATTGTGTCATCAGAGCAGTTGCACACTTGCTCAGCTAGAAACTCCTCAAACATAAAGAACTTAGAGTCAACTCTTCGGGGAATCGAGAGTCTGCACATCAATAACGATGACCGGTTACAGTTCTAGCAGATGCAACATTGTAAGTCCTCGCCGGTTGTAAATTTTTAATCGCACTTTTGTCCGGCATCACGTGTTGACTATGCCTCATCTGTTTTATCAGTCTTTTACTAAAATTTCCGAGTCCAATATGGAAATTTCCAATGTGAGAAATACGGAATAACCAAATAAGTAAGATCTTGGATGGCCGATTTCCAACAAAAGTTTGTGTATAGGGTTTTGGTAAACTTTTTTATATACTTTGCTGAAAGGCCCTTTTGAATTTCAGTTTTGAGTTGTAGTGACAGGGTGCGACTCATAAGTCATAACACTTCGTTCCTGATTACTTGCAGTCCTTGTTATATGCTTTGCCTGAATGTTTTGCTTGAAAAGGTTATTGGTCGGGTCCCTCAACATGTAAAAAACACTAAGTCAGGTCAAACCCGATCCAATAAGCCGGAACCCAGCCTAGTGTACACTTCTACCTCCCACAGTACCATAAAACTTTTAAAAAACATTATTTTATTACCTCCCCTGTCTCTCAGGAAAATATTATTTAAAGGTAATTATGTTATAACTTAGAAGATATTAAATGTGATGTCGAAATGGAGGTGACGTTAGAGTGATGTTAGAATTAGGACTAATTAAAATAATTTTTTGTTAAAATAGGGGAGGGAATGTGCTCTATTTTTTGCTCCTTCCTATGCGACATAAATTAGATAATCACCTATTTAAAATTTTGCGGGTAAAATTGGTATAAAATTTGGCAACATATTCAATATGCCTTGTGAGGAGAGGAAAATTTTCTGCTCCAGAACAAAGTTGAAAATGAACACAATTTTTGGTTCAATAAGCCTTCTTCATTTGATTCAGTCCAAATGTAGAGTGTTCACCCGTTACCTCTTTACATCCCACTCTGAGTTATGGGCTTAGGAGCCACAAGTACTTCTCCATCAAACAATCGTTCCTATCAAATAACACTTTTCAATACATTTTGTCAATATAACATATACCCATTCACTATATGAAGAAACTAATTACACTAGTGGGATGCTCAAGAAAACTCAATTAAAGACATCGTCTTATTGATCTGAATAGAAAAGCCCTGTTCATTCCGAATCAAGCTTCACAATTCGCCAATGGCTCTGCATAATTGCCAGCAACTGTTGGAACATATATATCAAAGCAGCAACATAAGTATGCAACAGAATGAGATCAAATCTCAAGTTCAGGGATAACAAAATCCTGACTTCCAAGGGTTTTTCCAACCCCGGATGACACAAATTCCATGCTTCCAAAACCAACAGCTTTTGATAACTCATGAGCATAAGATAGAAGGGGGAAGAAATACAGAACAAACTGCAAAACCCTTTACGCAACAAATTTTGATCTGATAATAATGTAAACCCACCACACAAGAATGTGGCAAGCTTATGTTATGATTGTGCAGGTCCTTCCCACCATACAATTAGATTGTCATTATATATTTGACGAACAGTATGACAAGATGGGAAAGAAGGAAAAGGAGAACAAAAGGCACCAAGTTAAAAGGTACTTGCAAAATAAGAAACCCTTTCCTCCATAAAATCCTAAAATGAGCTCTTCAGAGGAGATCAGCAACATTTGATGGCAGCTCCTCGATGACCACATTGTAGAACTTCTGAATGTCAAACAGCATTCTCTCGTTCACAAAGTTAATGGCAACCCTTTTTCTTCCAAAACGTCCACTGCATCCAATACGGTGAAGGTGGTTTTCTGTTTGAGTCGGCAAATCGTAGTTTATGACCAGGGAGACTTGCTGCACATCAATACCGCGAGCCAAGAGATCGGTGGTGATGAGAACACGAGAAGAGTGGTGGAGCTCGCGCGACAGCTGCAGCTTAGTTGGTTGGATGGGTTGCCCCGTCTAAAGGAGGTAAGGAGTTCGACTCCTTACTTCAACAACCCGCGTGAAGAGGGGTTGGGGTGTACGAGCTGCAGCCCTGATGCTTGGGCCTAGGCCATGCTGCGGCCTCTGAGCCAGGCCAGGTGATTGACAGCCCATCGCCAAGGGGCCCATGCGTGGATATCGTTCTGGGTTGGGGGTCCTTGCATCACATTGGGGATAAGCAAATATGAGATAATAGTAAAAAGACAAACCTGGTACTTGAAACCTCTTGAAAGCATTTCATTAGCCTCATCCAAACACAAACATTTTAATATAATCAGGGCCAAGGGACTGTTTTCGCATCATGTCAAACGAACAACCAGGAGTTCCAACGACAACATGGACACCGGATTGAAGAATTCGTTGATCCTCCCGAAAACTTGTGGCTCAAACACAAGCATGAACCTTTACACTGAGATAATCACCAAGTGCTCGCATAACCTTCTAAATCTGTTGTGCAAGTTCCCTAGGGGCTGCCAGTTACCAAAACCAAAGCCAAGCCTGGCATTGAACATTTGAACCAAACCATAGTCAAGTTGCCGCAAAATGCCAGAGTAGAAAGTTGCCGTTTTCCCAGTACCAGACTGAGCTTGTTGAATAACATCAAGACCCCTGCAGAATGGAACAATTCCCCTTCACTGAATTGCAGATGGTTTCTCAAAACCTTCAGAGCTTTTCCATAATAAAATAATTATCATATCTCAGAAAGAGAGAAAATAACAAGACTAAGAGACCAAAGTGTAAAGATAGCCATCTAGGGTTCACTCAATTACAGAGCTAATAAGCATATTCAGCCAACTAAGAACTACATCGCAATATAAAGGATATGTTAAAATAAAATCAGAATTCTTAAATGAGAATCTTTAAAGTGATTATGAGCTTTGCTTAGCCATATGCTCTATACGTTCACATATTAATATATCAACTAATGAAGGCAGAAAAGTATTCAGCATTCTCTAAGTGAAGAAAACAATACAATAAGGAAAGCCATTCTATACCTACCCTACGCATAAATGCCCCTCAAGAGGTTCTCTTGCAACCCCATCCCAAGCTAAGACCAGGAACCTAACCCACCAACAAAACCCAAGAAAAGCCCAAAATCAGGCAACAAACAGCCGGGCCCACCAAAAGGCTAGCAAACAAAAGAAGGGCACCAAAAACCCATGATGAAGGGTGCGCAACAAAGATCATTGAGATAAAGGAGCTGAGGACTTTCCCCTACCCTTTCCATCAGTCACAACATCTTTAAATTTCCTTCCATCAAGACTAATAACATTTCCTTTGCTGCCAGTGCAAACATTATCCCCTTTGTTAGCCATACCCCCATTCTCCTTGTTACCAATAACTCCAGAATTGACAAGTTTACCTGTAAGAGTGATCTCATTACTTTCCTGACCACCAACTTTGCTTTTCCCCCCATTTCTAGTTGTAATACCAGAATTATTATGAACGTGATTTTTAATCCCTCTCTTCCCCACAAGATCTTGTTGCCCCCCATCTTCACTCTCTATCACCTTACCTTTATCTTTAGGTAAGGAGCTTTGTGTTTCAACACCAGAAGAAACCCTTTCAAGACCAACCAAAACACGGCCGCCTTGCTTAGGAGTAGCTTCATGGTTCTGTCTCTCACTTGTAGTAGTATCCTTCTTAGCAATCACTTCTTTTTGATGGAATTTCACTGGAGCCTTCAAACAAACCCCCATAGTATGCCCCATCGCATTACAATGTTTACAAAACTTAGGTAGGTTCTCATATTGTACAGCTTGTTCCATAAGCTCACCATTGGGGAGCAAGATGTCAATGGATGATTGTAGAGGACCTAACAAATCAACCTCTACCAAAACCCTAGCAAAGGAAAGCCTAGCCATTGAAGCCGTCAATTTATCTGAATAAAGAGGCTTGCCAATACAGCTAGCGATCTTTGATAGACATCCTGTTGACCAACATTTTATAGGCAAACTAGGAAACTTAATCCACACAGAGACTGTTGTCATTTCCTTCACATCAAAGTTAAAGAATTCTGGCATAGCTTTCAACATTAACGGTCTCCCAAAGACCAGATATGGCCCCGCATTCAAAACAGCACATTTGTCTTCCTCTTTAAGAAACCTAAACACTAACCACCCACTTTCATGCATAGTCAAGGTGGCAGCACATTTCCAATTGTTTTTCACCATATCATTCAAAGCTTTAATCCCTGGAAATCTACCAGCAACATAGCCAACTAAGCACAACTTCCAGATATCAAAATCCCCATCCATATCATCCTCCACAAGAACACAAGTATCAGCATTTGATAAGTCAACATGGTGGTCTAACTTGGGGCATTGAACAGGGTTTCTATTGGCAGGGAACAAAGCTTTGCAATTGGAAGCATTACCTTGGCCATTAACCTGAGATTTGAAACCCTTTTCCTGAGCTTGCAATGGCGGGAATGTCTCAGTATATGAAGGGCCCCCTAGTTCTAGATTGGTATGCTGATTTTTCTTCACCGAACTCTCCACCTGTCCAGCCACAACTCCAACCCTTACTCTGGATAACTTAGCCAGCCTCCTCTTACCATCATCGTAATCCTCAAATGCCATTGCCTCCACGTTTCCTTCATTCACCTGAGGCTCCACTCCAGGGACAGAGACAAAACCAGGAAAAAATTCAACGAGTTTTGGGGAAGAAGCCCAAAACCTAGCTCCTTTCGATTCCCCCTCCTCAGACCCAGAGAAATCAACACGGTCATCCTCAAACTCACCCGCTTCAGAGTCCGACACAGAGAACCTCCGAAGTTGTTTTTCCTTGGAACCAAAAACCAAGACACTCTGCACAATGGAGGAAGCTTGAATACCGTCCACTGTCTTCTTCAAGTACTCCTCTGCAGTTTTTTGACATTTCAGTTTCTTCCCAGATGAATCCCATTTCCTTCGATTCTTCCTCATCAAACCGCAGCCAAGACCCACAGAGAAGCTCGCTTGCTCACTCAAAAAGAACAAACACAAGAAGAAACCTAACCAGAAGAACCCGAACCCGAACCCGAACCCGAACCTAGAAGCAGTCGAAACTCCCACTAGAGTCGTGCGTTTTGTTGACAGTATTTATGAAGTGACGGATACGTTGTCTAGCATATGAGCAACTGCCACTCCAATGGTAGGATTTTTGAGCGTACCTCCATTTCTATTATAACAAAACATGATTTTTAATTCAGTCAAATCAACAAAACACATATTTCAATATAAATTTTTTCAATTTTCATTCACACACATTCTAAATATCAAGTATCAACACCATTTTTCTCATACTTTTCTACCATATTTCACATTTTTCTACTATTTTACACTTTTTTAATACAATTTTTTTAAATCACTCTCTCTATACATTCCAAAATTTTCAGCTTCATTTTCAATACTTCCATTGAAGTTGATTTGTTAAATTGTGCTCTTTGGTAGGACGTGAGTTTAATGATATATAAGTTATCAATTTACTATTAGTGATATGCAATTCATTAAATAATGAAATAAAAGTTATCGAATATGAATCTTGTTGTAAAGAGTTTTATGCGTTTAGTTCGAATATGTAATTTTTTCGAAATCTAACATATATTTTAAGAGATAAAAAAATAAATCTGTGAGAAAACGGAAACAATAAATAAAATTGAGAGAATTTGTTTGGTATGTGACTTATGTGATTGTTAATCAATGAAATTGAGGCTATAAGCTACCTCAGGCCGGACCAAACACATGATTAAATCCGGATGAATATCTCATATAATAAATAGTATGAACTTGAAAAAATTTAAATTTGATTCTTATTGAGACCACTATTTTTTTTATAATGCGTTGACTTTTGATACAATTTATTTACGATTTAAATTGAGACCCATTTAATTTGAACGTTCAAAAAGAAAAATTTTGTAACTTGTTTTTGGTAAATTCTATCATTGATTATACATTTCTTTCGCATTGTTAATTAAGTATAAAAGGTTAAGTCGTTTACTTGATTATGCTATAAATATTAATTATTTTAAATGGAATGGCCAAAAAATCTTTAATAATTAATAATAAAGAAACAATTATTGACTCGCCATTATTATTTGTTCAACTACTTAATTTTCTCTCACACCAAGCACTGTTTGGAAAGTATAATCCACGACTTGAGATGAAATTCGAAGCCAATATTATTCACTTCCACAAAATCATCGTAACAAGTTACGAAACTCATCAGTTAAACGTCTTTGAAAGAAATGAAAAAATAAATATATAAAACCCGACTTGCAATATAAGCTGAGAACTCACTGCCTGTTTATATATATACTGGAGTCCTAGTATCCTCTCACAACACTCACCTCATCTTCTACTTCTTGCTTAGTAACACAGAGAACCTTATATATCTTTTACTCTGTTTTTTTCAGGTAAGTTTTGTTTTGTTTTGTTGGTTCTGTTTCTGTTCTGCTTTATTGTTAATCTTTTGGTGATTTTGTTCCTTTTCCTTGTAAAACATGTATGGAAGGAAGACCCTAGGAGCGCGATGGATACGGGTTTTCGATTCCATCCCACCGATGAAGAACTCATAAATTATTATCTGAATCTGAAGAAACTTGGTTATGATGATCAAGTCTCAGCTATTGCAGAGCTTGATATCTGCAAGTTCGAGCCTCAGCAGTTATCCCGTACATACCAAACTAAGACGTTCAATTACATTTACATTACTTAACACAACATAACCTTGATGTTCATGTTGAATATGTGTTATTGTAGAGCTGGCTGCTACCCAAACAAACGACTACACATGGTACTTCTTTTCGCGTCCGAATTACAAGTACAGAAACAGCAAACGCGTAAATAGGAGAACCAATGGTGGATACTGGAAAGTTGCGGGGAAGCAACGTAAAATTGTGGATGGAAACGACAATGAGATTGGCACCAAGAAGACTTTGGTTTTCTATGAAGGTAATGTACGTAATGGAGTGAAGACTAACTGGGTTATTCACGAGTTCCATTCAGACATCGACTATTCTAACCAGGTATTGTATTACATTGCATGATCACACTCCTACTTATTGATTTTTGGATCATCCGATAATTATCTTATTAAATTTGGTGCAGAGGGATTTCGTTCTCAGTCGTTTGAAGCAAAAACCGGATGGTAGCAATGAGGATTCAATATGAAGAATGCCCACCAAGTACTCAGTATGTAACACAATTGGTTAGAAACAGATTCCTCCTTTGTAACTTGTCTTTGTAATTTAAAGTTATTGTAAAGCTAATGATTGCTTGTTTTTGTAGATGGAACCTCAAGTTCAAGGGGATTTAAAATATTCACCAAGTGACTTGAGGATGTATATGTGGCAGGAAGGACCCTCCTATGGAAGCTATACATAGTCTAATAGTTGTTAATTAAGAACAACATGCATGTACTGGTATTGTTTGAGTTTTCAATTATATATAGTGGTTTGAGCTGTAATGGGTGTTAGTTGTTGGTGTGTTACTAGAATTTATGTTGTTAGGTTGATTGAGGAAGTACTGTGTGTGAGTTTTAATGTTGAAATATAAGAAGAGTTGTTATTATTTATGTAGTACTTGCTTTTTATTTGTAATTAGTGTCGCTATCCAAATCTTTTTTTTAACTGACAACGATACGATACAAGTTTATCATTTAGGCATCTGATATTGTCTTAAATTTGATCGTCTAACTTGCGATCATAAAATTACTTTCTCATATGATGATAGGGTAAGTTGACCAAGGTTCAGCGCATAACCATAAGAGTTATTGCTCTCGGTGAGAATCGAACTTATGACTTTCTAAATCCATACAATTTGATTGTAAAGAGATTAACCACTAGGCTATTACCCAAATAGTTGTGTTGTTATCCTAGGCATGTGTTGTTGACTAATTCTTAAAAGAAAATAAGAAGTGGGAAGCATAACAAACCTCTGCAACACAAAGCCTATAGGTGAATTATCTTTTTCATTGTTTCTTTCAGAATTGCATGGTTGACTAGAATGTCTTGTTTACTGCATAGTTAGAGCAACAATGATTTTTTTTTGGAACAATAAAATGTATTGATATTTGTGTTTTGTTGATGGGTTGAGCCCACACAATATATTGATACAATAATATAAAGTTATTAGCTTGATTTTTGTATAATAGATGTAAAATCAAGCATTGATGTTGTGGATGTTCACTTTGAAGGAGATGCACTAATGGTGGCTAGGTTTAGTCTCCGATTGGGCTATTGAGAATTTGATTAGATATTCGAGTCAAGATGAGGAGTTTTCTCAGCTGGTCGATTGCGAAAATTAACAAACATGAAAATGTTTGGGCAGATAAATTTGTTAAATGAGCCGCTGCCTTAGAGACTTTGGATAGCATTCCCAATGTACTAACTACATTCAAAATTTCAGTCTTGGTTAGATAGCCATTGTGATCCCTTGATCATAGATTTGGGATGACATCTGCTAGCTTGTAGTCTTGGTTGTTTCTTGTCTAAAAGAAAGTAATGATTTTTGAAATAAAATAGGTATGTATATACTACGAGGCCCACCTAAGAGCAAACATAGCACATGATAAAAGTTTTAAGATTTTTTTTTCTTTCCATTTAATACCATAAAATAATACAAATTATAAAAAAAAACAGTGTATGAAAACATGCAATGTTGAATGTTTTATAATAAATCTTTTAATCATTAGCACTTGCAATAGACAAAATGGATTGGGGGTAGGTCCAGTGGGTAAAACCACTACCCACTGGACCCCTCAAGTGCCCCAATTTGGGGCACTAATTTTAAAAAAAGAAAACTGAAAAAATGATAAATGTGGGGTGTACATCGTAACGATTCCAACAGTATATTTTTTGTTAGGAACAAAAATCAGAATCATAGTGATTTAAAATTGAATGTTTAGATTTTAAATCCCACGATTTAGAATTGTCACACATGTTTCACAATAATTTTGATTTTTGTTTCGAAACAAAAAATATATCGTTGAGATCGTTACGATATATACTACATACTACATATTTATAATTTTTTCATATTTAAAAAAAAATATTAGTGCCCCAAAATTAGGGCACCGGAGGGGTCTAGTGGTTTTACCCACTGGACCACCCCCGGATCCTAACAAAATAGACAAAGTTTTGTGGTCTCATGAAGTGTTTTGTAGGTCAAGTGGGCCAGCTAAAAAAATCGCTCAAATAGTAAATTTTGTTTGCCCATTTTTGTTGGATTGTAGATGTCAGATGATATGCATTTACTTTCAGTTTCTCGTAATTTCAATGAAAATATATTCATCCTCCTTTGGGCAAGCTTAAGACTATGCTTGGATTGAGCGTCAAGAGAGTTAATGATGCAGTGAGCCCACTCACTTCAGAGGCTGGCGCACCAGCATGGGCCTGTTGTGGCTGTCAACGCATCCCAGCGCACCTATTCCTGGCGGCATGGGCCTAACCCACTGACATTAGGGCTGCAGCCCGTACATCCCAACCGATACTTCTCACGGGAGATTCCTCCCAGGCGGGTTATTGATGTGAGGATTCAAACCCCTCACATCCTTTTGACGGGTCAACCCATCAATCATGTTAGGGAAAGAAATTGAGCCTTTTGACGGCGTCAAATATTTTTGAGACCAAGAACGATTTTAGAAGATATGGAAACTAGATTCCATTTGAATATTGCGACAAGGACATTTAGAACTGACCTCAAGACCCCTCCTTATAAGATTATCCTTAAAAAGCAGAACATTATGGCCTAAACGCCACACAAAATTGATCACATGAGGAGGTAAGCCTAATTTTCCTATATTGGACCATGGAATCCCTGTGTCCGATGATGGAACACCAGGTGATGCTAGATACAATCAATTTATAAGCAGAGTTGACAGTAAAATTTCCATCTCCGTTAGGCATCCACATAAAAAAGTCCTTTGTAGGGTGAGATGATAGAAGGTTTATAGGGTGAGTTTATTTATTAAAATCTTTTTAAAAAATAAAATAAAACTTTTTAATGGCAAAAAATGCCATTACAATACAACCGGGTATTTATACAGCACAGCCAGGACAATTAACCTTTTTCTCCTCCTATTCCTCACGGCGCCGATCCGAGGGGTTTGCGGTACAAAGTACAAACCCTAGTTTCGCTTCCGCTCTCTGAAAACGCACAAACCAACACTCTCTTTCTCACGAGCAAATTGATCATTGTCAGGTCTTCTTCATTCCTCTTCCATTTGTGTAGTCTTTTACATCATTGTTTTGGTTGGGTGTGATTTTTCGAGTTTTTATTTTATTTTTTTATGTATCTTTGTTTTTTTTCCTAAATTTCTATCACTTGGTCTCTTTGGGGTCTTGGTTTTTTGTTTTATGCCTGATTTGTTGCTGTTATTGTTTGTTATTTTCATTCAATTGCGACTCCAAAGTCTGGCGAAGTTTGTGGGACTTGGTCAGCTTATTGGGAACCAGTATTGGAGTAGAAGTTCCAGTATCTTGTTTTTCTATGTTCGTAGATAAAGCTTATTGTTAGGAATTTAATCAGATATGGGCAAATGGTTGATGTCGGGCATGTGGATTATTTTCATATCATTTCATGAAAACATATGCAAGCAGGTTGCTTTCTGACTTTTACTGGGGTTGCTTCTTATATTCTTTAACAGTTTTAGGTTAGTGTTTGTGTTCTTTTGAGGTTATTATTCGGTGTGCCGTAGTGCTGTTGGTCTAGATTTGATAGTTTTTATGAGACTCGTTGATTGTTCAATAGTAGTATCCTTAAGTACCATATTACATTGCCTTTTTTTTTCTACCTTTGTTTCTTATATGCTCTCAAAAGTAGACCTCAAGTGGTATTGCCTTGTTTCTGCAAGTATGCCAGGTATATGCCCGATTTTTGTTTAGCTGAAAAAATGATCCTACAATCGATGACTTTTTTATTCATTTATTATTAGAAACACTCTTCTGTGTTGGTGAAATTTGGAGGAGTATGTAAAGTGATGTTTTGTGGTCAAGGAGTATCCTCTTTCATGTCAGATAGCCATCTGCCCCTGAGCATAGATTATACATACGCTGAACAATAGAAGTTAAGTTCCCCTTTTTATTTGGTGCGCAAGTTTGGCTCTTCTGTGACATTTTCTAAAACGTGCGCGAAGTCATGATATTTTGTAGTTGCAGCTTTTGATGAACTCAAAATATTTACCAGTGTTCCATGATACATAGTTAGTAGATTGAATTATATCCTCTTTATTTGTTTGTATTTTATGAGCTAAGAAGTACATATATAGGTCAAATTGATGACATCTTTTTTTTGTTTTTTGTTTTGCAGAGTTAGAAATTTCGGCTAGGTGAAGATGAGTTTAATTTCTCAAAATGCTATCTCTAAAAGCAGAGTCAAGACTAGAAGGGAGGAGACTGACGAGCCTACGTTTCTTGAAGAGAACAAAAACAATGAAAATTTAAGGGAGCCTGAATTGGATATCCCAACAAAGAAGAAGAGGAAAAAAGAAAAGGAAGGGAAATTGGGAGTTGAACAAGAACAGCAAATGGCGAAACTAGAGAACTTTCTGTTTGGTTCCTTGTATTCGCCTATTGAATTTGGGAAGGAAGAAACCCATGATGAGGCTGATAAGGGGTCTGCTTTGTTTTATGTTGATCGTGCTGCAAATGATTTGTCTTTCGATGAAGTGTATGCTGAAACCGATGAGGAAAGTAGTGATGGGGGAGCAACTGAGCAGAGGAAAGCTGTGTGGGTGGATGATGAAGAGGAGAAAACTAATGTGCAAATAGCTAAAACTAACAGATTGAGGAAACTGATGAAGGAGGAGGATGAGAGTTTTATTTCTGGCTCAGAGTATGTATCTAGATTGAGAGCCCAGCATGTAAAGCTGAACCCTGGCACAGATTGGGCCCTACCTGATTCACGTGTTAGAAATGACAGTGGATATGATGATGATTTATCGGATGAAGAAGATGGTGCAGTTGCAGCCCATGGATTTGGGGAGCTTGAAGCTTTTGATGACATTCTTAGAACAAATGAAGACCTTGTTGTTAAGAGCAGTGCAAAATTGTTGCCTGGAATCCTCGAGTATTCAAGACTTGTGGATGCAAATGCTGAGGATCCTTCTAATGGTTCAATAAATTCAGTTCAATTCCATCGAAATGCTCAGTTGCTACTTACAGCTGGATTGGATCGAAGGCTTAGATTCTTTCAGATTGACGGCAAACGTAACAACAAAATACAAAGCATCTTCCTTGATGATTGCCCTATTCGAAAGGCATCTTTCATTCCCGACGGATCTCAGGTTATTGTGGCTGGAAGGAGGAATTTCTTTTATAGCTTTGATTTGGTGGAAGCAAAAGCTGACAAGATAGGCCCGCTGGTCGGTAGGGAGGAGAAAAGCCTTGAAGTTTTTGAGGTATCCCCTGATTCTAGTATGATTGCTTTTGTTGGCAATGAAGGTTATATATTATTGGTTTCCTCCAAAACGAAAGAACTGATTGGAACTCTGAAGATGAATGGCACTGCTCGTTCTTTAGCTTTTGCTAACAATGGCCTGGAATTGTTAAGTACTGGAGGTGATGGTCAGGTATACCATTGGGATTTAAGAAGAAGAGCTTGCTTCCACAAGGGTGTGGACGAAGGCTGCATAAATGGTACTGCTCTCTGCACTTCCCCAAATGGAGCTTTGTTTGCAGCTGGTTCAGATAGTGGGATAGTCAATATTTATAACAGAGAGGAGTTTTTAGGTGGCAAGAGAAAACCGATCAAAACTATTGAGAACTTGACCACGAAAATGGACTTTTTAAGGTTTAACAATGATGCTCAAATATTGGCCATGTGTTCAAACATGAAGAAAAATAGTATGAAGTTGTTACACATCCCATCCTGCACTGTATTCTCCAATTGGCCGCCGCCAAATGGGCTACTGCATTATCCCCGTTGTTTGGATTTCAGTCCTGGTGGAGGATTTATGGCTGTGGGAAATGCTGCTGGAAAAGTTTTGTTGTACAAGTTGCATCATTACCATCATGCGTAGATGGAGTCTGTAATCACGACTTTCTGATACCTCGCAAGCCTTGTATGCATGTATTGATGTGGCCCGTGGATCACATTAATGGTTACTGCAGTTGCCTCAACTCGATAATGTTTTTGACCGATCGTTTTGTTTTTTTAATTTTTATTGTATACACCAAAAGCCAAGTGCAGAAGTTTTCTTTAACTTTGATTTGTAAGCTGGTGGAGGTACTGGAAAATTCGGAGACATATTCTGCATTGAGGTTTAAGTGCCTTATCAATGACTTTAGATTGAGTATTTGGATTATGATGCAGTATTGTTTAAACTGGTTAGTCATTGCTGTCATGGTTGACATTGTTGATTTCTCATTGTGGTTTCTTGTTGAGAAACAGCAAACATATGTACCTTTGTATATTTCCCTTTTCTTATCTTGTGCTTCTGAATATGCATTATGTGTACAGTCATGGCAGGATTGGACCCAGAAGGATCACAATTTGATGCTCGTCAATATGAAGCAGAATGAGCGAACTGTAAGTTTGTTGTTTCTATTTGTAATAAACTTTCATTTTGCAGGTAATTCGGTAGAGAGAATTGCAGCGGACATGAGGAAGAGATGGAGGTAGAAGATGAAGTGAAATAATATGATGTTATTCACTTCTTTTTGAAAACATGTACAAAGCATAACACATCTCAGTCAAGCCAGACTTCTGACAGTCACCTGAGGTGCCGTAATCACGCCTGAAGGACAGCTCTTCCTCAATCTCACTGTTGCTGATTTTTATTTTTCTATTTTAAATTCTTTGCTGGATCTAAATTGGGAACCTTTTACTTTTAATTATTGTTTGGAAAGGGAGGGAATTGAGGTGTGTAAGATTTGGGGGTAAAACTAGAGTCTGTAAAAGGGAGGTGTTTGGGAATGCGAAGGAAAAATGAGGGGGAAATTTCGGTGGATCTCTCATAAATTTTTTCCCCTCAAAAGAGTGAAGAAAAGGTGGTACTTGGTACTTGAGAGTGAATATTTCGGTGAGTCCCACATAAATATAAATATAGGGAAAAAATGGGGCTTAAGATAATATTTTAATGAATCTCAATGGTAAAATGATAACTTCATATTAACCTCGCAAAGTATTAAAAATATACTTTTTCTTTTTCTGCTTTTTTGACTATCAAAATAAGAGAAGTCCCCTCTTCAATTTTTTTCCCCTAATTTTTTTTTATCCTCTTCCCAAACAGGATTATTTTTAGTTTACAGGCCCAATAACAGAGCTCAATTAATTAAGAAGCCCACAAAGCTACTGTATTCTTAGTTTCTTACCGAAGACCCTCAAAATGTGCCCACATGAGTTCCAGCACCACCAAATATCAATAGCCAGACGGCCAAAAAGAGAAGTAGAGAACGACATCGTTTTGAGTCCTACCTTCTGTCTTCTTAAATCGATTAATTTAGACTATCCTTGAATTGAGGAGCGGATAATTAAGTGAAGTTAAGTTGGAGGGAGTCAAGTGAGGGGAAGTTAAGTGAAAAGTTGTGGGTTGTTTAAATTGGAAGTGGTATTAATGAATGCAAAAAATGTATAATTTTTCTCGAATTGAGGAGTTTGAAAAGGAAAAGAAAAAGAAAAAGAAATATACTTATCACTGTTTTATAAGTATATCCGCCACTATGCTTTCAAATTGAGCATTAGAATGAGTGTTTTAGAAAAACATCTTCATTGTTATGTTTGGATTGAGAGGTAAGAGGTTAACTTAGGGATAAGAGTGTATCCTCACTTGGATTGAAACATAGAGATTAAGGAGAGGGTTAGAGAGGAATATTTTATCATTCCTTCACTCTTAAATTGTCAATTTTCTAACCCTCTAATTTTGAGAGATTAGTGAAAATTAGTGAGAGGTAAAGTTATTTATACACCACTCACTCCTCAAACTCTCCAATCCAATCAAAATTATACATTTTCTACTCTATTAACACTCACATCTCGATCCAAACAACCCACACACTTAAATTCAGTAAAATCCAATCAAAATTATACATTTTCCACTCCATTAACACACCCATCTCGATCCAAACAACCCAGTGACACTTAACTTCAGTTAAGTCCACTTAACCGGTCTGGCGGTCTCCCTCGATCCAAGCAGAGAGCCAGGAAGCCAAGCACAGTAAGAAGAGGCGAATGCGCGGTATCGTTCGTTGGGGAGGTGGTGCTTCAGGATTCCAATGTTCGGCATCACATATCAGAACAAGCTTATCGGCGGACCAGGACCACTGCCGTCTCGTCTTCGTTATGTTTACTTGAGCAGCTAATCTTCCACAAAGTTCCATATCATCGGTTAATCTCACTCTCTCTCTTTCTCTATCTATCTGTCTCCATCGTCAAAATCGAAGTTGGTCGCGTCTTCAATCAATGGCCTGTGATTCTCTCTTTATTTGTCTTTTTGTCTTGAGAAATCAACCGTTTTTTGCAATACCGCGGTTTGCGGTTTGTTCTCGAAATCCTTATTATTGTTAAAGCCTTTCCGTCTCTTTACTTTGAGGATTCCCAATACCTATCCATCAGACTTCAGAGTGACTCCCTCTTCAAACACACCCTCTTTTTCCCACCATAATCCACACCTCAATAACTGACTATGGAGCAAATAATATACTCTGTTCTTGAAGAGGTATGTGTGCAAGGAAGCAACGGTATCTCCCTCTCCTTTCTATGGTCTAGGCTCGATGATGGTCAGAGCCTCTCTCCAGGACAAAAGAAAGTCGTGTGGACGAACCTCCTCGCCGTTCCAACCATCCAATTTCAGGCCAACAAGGTCATATATAGCCCTACTGATCCTTCAATTCAGTGTTTTGAGGATGCACAAAAATTGGGTTTGAAGATTATTGCCGAGCCGCAATTACGGGATAGCTTCTTGGGCCTTTACAATACCTCGACTGCCAATGCGAATATGTCTAACATACAACGCCAGGCCCTCGAGCGGATTGCTGTCGCAAGGTTTGTATCTATATCTAATGATTTTGTGTGAATCAGTATCTGATTAAATATTTGCTCCCTATTTGTTGTGCATGGCAGTCTAATAATTCTGCAATATTGTTTGTATCTGATTGAATATGTGCCTCCCGTTTGTTGTGTGTGTGAAAAGAACAAATTCTCTTTTAAAAAATGATTTTGTTTTCCAATTTAAGTCGTGCGTGTGTATGTATGCCTGATTGATTGATCATATTGGATGTTATTAGGAATTTATTACAATTGACTTTGTTTTATGACAGTGCTACTTGACATGATTCTTGACTTCTTGTCGTTTCTGTTCTCAATAAGATGTACAAAACTCATATGTTAAATGTAGTATAATAAAAATGTTGTTAATGCTGGTAGACCCATCATATTTTAGAGATCACGGGGACCTATTTAATGCTTGAAAACCCAGCGAGATTTAGTTATATTTTTTTTCTTCTTCCATATCCTTTACCTATTCTTAGAGTAGTAGAGTAGTCTGTCTCAGGATTTAGTAAGTTGAGTGAGCCCTATTGCAAACATGGTGGATCTAGGCATTGATTCTGTATCAGCAGTTCTCGTGAATGCTTTCTCCACTTGAGTCGTTAGCACAAAAGGATGAAAATATACTTCTTTCTCATCCTTTTGTCCAATTGTTTTGTTTATTGAAAAAATGCTAGCTATGTTGTTTTATATCCTGCCAATCAGCTTTCTTGTTGAAATAACTACACTGTCTACACAAGCTTCAGCTTCACTGTTGGTTCATTATTTCTTCCTCTGTTTTTTTGTTTGTTAATTTGTTTGTCCATGATTCTATCAACTTGACTGGTTTAATAGATTAGAGTTTCTAGCAGTGATTAATGATGATTACGTCTCCCAGCAAATCTGTAATGACCCAAAAATTAACGATGGCCTAAAATATAATATGAAGGTTTTGCCATAGATTATAGGAATGATGGTGGTTTCCACACACCGTTGCAATTGTGAAACATATATGATATACTTGACAGAAGAAAATTTGGTTGCTTGTTTTAGGCGGATCAAAGATGACTCTTATATTGCTGTTGTTGCAAAGTTTGATGCTCGTTCGTTTAGAATTGGCTTGTGATTTCACTGCATTTGAGCTTTGGAACTGTTGTTTGTCAATTGCCAGCAATTTCACTATTTGCTCCGAGTTGAACTCTCTCAGATATTTGGCTCTACTATGCTATCGCCTTCAAATCCTCCGACACTCAACTTCACAAAAAACCTTGACAAAATAAATATCAAAGGCAACCCTAACTATACTATTATACAATAGGCGTTGCATGCATCAATTTCTTTAAAGATGGAATTTGGAACCAGCATATGTCATTCTACTCCAATAATTTCTGACTGCAACTTTTGACAGAAGAAAAAAATTTGGTTGCTTGTTTTAGGCAGATCAAAGATGACTTTTCTATTGTTGTTGTTGCAAAATATAATTTTAAATCACTACTAGTTCAATTGTTGCAGTATCTAATTTCAGGAAAAATGGGATAACACAGAGCCAACTTGTTAAGGAATTTGGTGCTAAAGGGAAGAACTTCTTTAACCCAGTGAAGAACCTCGAGTGCCAAGGGCTGATTACGAGGCAATCTGCAGTTGAGAGAACTCAAGAAGCTTGCAGCGAAGGGAAAGTAAAAAACAGTTCAAGTGTTTGCACTAATTTAGTTCACTTGCGTCGCTATGCAGAGCATTTGGGATCCCAACAAAAATTTGATATTACAAGGGGAAAACATGATTTGCATGCTCTTCTTAATGCAACTGAAGGTGATACAAGTAGAGATGGTTCTCCAGCAAAATGTCCTAGAGAAAATGTTCTCATAAAAGATTATGTACCAGCAATGAAGGCTATCTGTGATAAACTTGAAGAAGAGAGTAATCAGGTCAATCATATTTAAATTTCAAAGAAATAATTAATATTGGTTATTGTTAAATTGCCAAGATGTTCTGATTTCTTTTTCTTTTCATTTATAATTTTTTTATTGAAGGTTCTTGATGTCTCAGAAATTAAACGATGTCTTGGTTATAATGGGGCAAGTTCTAGTCACAAGGCTTGGAAAAATGTAAGTTATTGTGATTTGTGACCACATTTAAGTACTCTACATCTTGAAATACACAATTTTTTGCTGGAAATTTTTACTTGATCTTTTTCATACGTAGACCTATTCCTAAACAATGAGGTTTCAGATTTGTGGCAGGTTGAAAGATGAATGTATTGTGGAGGAGATTAATACTAAAGTTAATGGAAAGGTGAGTTTAAATTTTAGGTTCAAATTGTAGTCCTTCTTGATCTCCATGAGGTATTTTGCATTTCCTTTTTAATAAACATGAAAAGTTTTTCCTATTTTATTTTTCTTTGATAATAGTTCATCAGTTCATGCTCTAACTTTCAAGTTTCTATATAGGAAAAAAATTAAATATTAGAATATGCATGAGACGGCGAACATGTTGCCTAGTGATAAAGTTGTAGGGGTACTATGTATAAGTCACAGGTTCAATTCTTGAAAACAACTTCTCCACATATTATGTGGGCGTAAGGTCTGCGTATATCTTGCCTATACTTGACCCCACCCGCTGTAGGAACCTTGTATGGATTTTTTTTATTAGAATATGCAAGAGCATCCTTTCGGCTAGTGTGATAACTTGCTTGTGATGGTTTATTTCCCTCAAGAGTTGAACCTCTGAATGATTGTGCTCGCATCTGAAAATTTCCCTTTGTTATTTCAATTTACACTTATTACTTACTGAATTGATTGAGTAAGTTGCTCCTTGCATGTTCTTTATTGAAGGATATTTTGTGTTCCAAGAAGGAATTCCAATGCTAAAAGTAGTTGCCTGTAAAAAAAACTGTCGTACATTTAGCTGAACTTATGAAAATGTGATAGACTATAAGCGGAATTTGTTTTCTAAGCAACAGACAACATAAAAGATCCGTGCTGAAAGCAATATGGGTTCAGAAGTACACATATTTTTACATGTTTGGCAGTACACTTTCATAGAAAGGAGAAAAACCAAGTGGTTCTATTATTAAGAGAAGTGAATTTAACTCCTTATAGGTTAAGATATCTTTAATTTCCAACACCTATTGAGGTGCAAGATAACACTTAATAAGTGAAAAGTCCCAGCATCTGTATCTAGCCAATGCAGACAAGCTTCCTGCACTGCCAAAACTTTCACAGTATTTCGCTGGATGTGTCAATGGCCTAAGGCCTTTTATTGCAGGTTTTGTTAATAATGCATCTAAAGAATGAATGGATAACTTTTCATGGAAACTGTAAGCAAGTGTCATGATAACATTTAAGAAAAAATTTCAAACGCTGAGTAGAGCAAATATTTACTCAAAAGTCAGAAGCATTTCAGAATAGCAAGTAAACATTTCAGAAAAGTGAGCGAATCTTTTTTTATTTTTAAATGGAAAAGCACTTTATAAGGGGGCACCAAGAAGGTGTTGAGAAACCTAAACAAAACACTTATGGGTAATGTGTTGAGAGAAGTGAGTGGAGACTAGAGAGTTCAGAAGTTTGAAGTGAGTAATGTCTAAGAGGAATATGTCTTACAAACATATGCCCTCTCTGTAAGGAACGAACTGAATCTGTTAGACACGTTTTCCTTCGTTTTTGTTGGATGTGTAGAGTTGGGGCTACTATATGGAGTCTGATGGGTATCAATTCAGTGATGAGCTGCAATTAAACCACAGAGATAATTACGTGGAAGATGCTAAGCAAAGACTAGACAAATGGGAGGATCATTCAATGTATCCCCTTGATAACTTGCAGGCTGCTTTGGGTGAAGTAGCAGAGTTTTTGAAGGCAAAGAGTCAGATTTCACTTCATTTTAGACCTTTGGCTTGGCACTATTAAGTTTTGCTTGTCAAGTAATTGTATAAACTTCTTAGAGATCATTACTCTTGCTTCTCATTATTGATGCATCCCTTCGTCAGTTTTCCTTGTTTCATATGTTGGACTTACTTTTCTTTGGGCACCTTCTCCATGCTTCAATAAAAATTCTTTTTTCATTCAAAAAAAATTTCTTTAAAGGGATCTTAACAAACCTTGCATTGAGATGTGCTTTATGATATAAACCATCTTCAAAATAATTGATGGGGGGACTTTGGTGTTTAGTTGATATCTTGTTATGCATCTACTGTGACAGGTAGTCCCTTGTTTACGTTTGCTGAAAAAGTTTACTCTGAAGAATTTCAAGTCAGAAGCTCACACATATGCAGATGGAGTTTTTGATAAAGAACAGATTGTGAAATTTGGAAGGAAAAGTAAAATCTCGGACCATCTTGTAGAGTTTCCCATTGACCATCAGATTTATGAGATGATAGATGCTGCAGGATCTGAAGGGTTGCTTTTCGTGAAGGTACACTAGTATATTTATGTTTATTATTATTTTTTTATATATTTTGATCTCTCTCATAATTATGCTACAATTGCCCTTTTTACCACACCTTAAAGAATGTCTTCCGTTTCCTTTTCTTTGGGTTTGAAACACCCATTAGAGCTGTGTACATCTTGTTCATGTTAGAGGTCCTTTAGAGGGAAAAAAAACTTAACATATTGCCAGATTTGTAAAATGCCAACTTATCTAAATATCTACTGGGGAAGAGTACATGGGTTTGGCTATAAATATCCTTCCTTTGCTGTTATTTTTGGGATTTGGGGTGGTTTAAAGTTGGGTCCAAAGCTCTTTTACTTTCCTTGTCTTGGATCTTGGATAAGTAATTATCATAGAAATTAGCTGACCTGCAACTCTCTCTGTCTTTATATCAATGATCGTCTTTTATGTAAAAAAAAATCCTTTCTTTTTGTTTTTAGGAGTCTTATCATAATATGATATGGCTGTTGTTATTACATGAAAACCTTCTTTTGGGGGCTTTAAGTTATAAATCTATAACGTTGATTATATCTAGTGGGTTTCCCGCATGCAAATTATTACATTTGGTCTGCCCATATACTGGGTATGGGCAGCATTATTACTTAACGATTGTTAACCACCTAGGCTCACTACCTATTCGTTTTCATTTTTAATTTTGAAGGGGGAATTTTCTGGCTCGCTCTTGTGCCTTAGGAACTTTGAGTCTTTTTCGACTTCTTTGCAGATTTTCTTATGGGATTTTTGGTGGATGAGTTAGGCACCTTTGGTAAATCAGGACGGCTTTCTTGACATGAGGATTAGTTTTGGAATTCTTTTCGAAGCTATTTGGGGAAAAGTTCACTTTTTTTTTATTTCTTTCTTTGATATGAATATCAAAATTTAACATTCTAATATAGTTTGAATGCTCGAACTTCTGCTACCATAAGTCTTCTTAAGCAGTTTTATAGTCAATAATGTTATAATGTTATTCTTTCAATTCCAAATAACTCATGCTGGTGCTTTACTTAGCATGGTTTGTTTAAGGCTTTCTTCCAAGGTCCAACTTCTAGGATTCACTTTTATTGCATTGATGTCATTTGTATATATGTGGCCCAGTGGTTAGAGGTCATCGGTTCAAACCCCGAAAACAGCCACTCTGCATATTTTGCAGGGGAAGGTTGCGTACATCTTTTTTCCTGACCATGTCCAGTGCAAGAGCCTTGTGCACAGGAATTAATTTTATGTCATTTGTATACAGGTGTGCGAGAGGCTTGGAATTGATAAGAAAAAGAGTGGCTTCCGTCTTGATAATCTGGAAAAAAGATTTGGGGTGTGTAAGCAAAAAGAAATCCTGAATACTGCCATTGCATATCGAGTGTGGACCTGTAAAAACTTCAATCTTGAACTACCCTGCACTCTCACAAGTAGTTCTGAAATTTCATTCAGAGAAAATTGTGATCTGGATGTTGACAATCTCAGTGTTCCAGGCAGATCAACTCAAACACTTGTCAAGTGTGGTGCTTCAACTATAGAAGATGGTTTTGCTACTGCAGAAAAGATTGATAACAAGGAAGTTGATACAAAAATTTCTGATGGACCCTTAAGTGGCGGTGAAGCTAAGCATATGCTTCTCTCTAATGATAATACAAAAATGTTAGTCCCTCAATTAGGGGACACAGTTCTAGATGCAGATGTTTGTCCAGTGACTACAACAATGGAAGAAAAGGATGGTTCTGCAGAAATAAGACTTTCTTCATTGAACTCAACTAGAAATAGATCAAATAATAAATGTTCATATCAGCCTTTGACTGCTGATGGTGCGCGAAGGAAGCAGAGAATACTTGAACACTTACAGGTCTTTGACATCAAATGCTTCGCTATATGTTTGCTAGGAAAATAACTCTTGGCATCACCCATAATTTGGTTAGTAAATCCAATGTTTCTTTTGTGTCTTTGAACACATGCAGGATCAAACATTCATTTTGAAAGTTGAGCTATACAAGTGGCTTGTGAGTCTTGAGAAAAGCAAGGGCACAAAGATGTGCAGAAAGTCCATGTACAGAATTCTAAACAAGCTTGAGGAAGAAGGACACTGCAGATGCATATCTTTGGCTGTCCCAGCTGTCATGAACTATGATAGTAACCGCATCATCGAGGTAGTTCTGCATCCATCTATTAAAACTTTAACTCCCAAACTACACTGTGAAATTCATGATAGGTGGAGGTCTTTTGAGAGGCAAGTTCGTGCTGAGGCCTCTTGTAAGCTGAAGGACAATGAATCAGTTTCTTTAGTCGATGATGTGCAAAGAAATCAGGAAGTCGGACCTTCCAATGCCTTAGCTATTAGATTAGAAGCAATGTTTGACAATGGCTTAATATTGGGAAAAATGGTTCGTGCAAAGCTGCTGCATTGCTTTCTGTGGGATTACTTAACTAGTACTCCTGGCTGGGATGATGATTTAAAGGATACCTCTACAAGTTGTTTGATTAACCTAGAAGCAGCTATTAAGGCTATTCCTCTTGAGCTTTTTCTGCAAGTTGTGGGGTCCACTAAAAAAGTAGACAGTATGACAGAGAAGCATGAGATGGGTTCATGTCTGTCTGATCCTTCCTTCCAGGAGTATGAATATTTGCATGATACTCGGACAACTGGAAGAGTATCCATGCTTGTTAACATCTTGCGACGGCTTAAGGTATATTTTCTTAAAATTGACATTTTCCTTTGTTTTTATGCTCTAGCTAGTCTCTATGTTATCTATTACGTTATAAATCACTGACCTCTGACCTAACAGATGATATTGTGATATAGTTGATCGGGCTAGTGGCTTATGGACATTCAGATGATGCAGTCAAGGTCCCACATACGACTTCTATATATGCCATGGAGCTTAAGTCTTATATAGAGGAACCACCAGCATTATTTTCTACATCTTCAAATTATAAATTTCTTGATCTTCATCCTCGAATCAGACATGATTTCATTTTTTCGAACAGAGAAACTATTGATCAGTATTGGCAAATTTTAGAATACTGCTACGCAGCTGCTGATCGAAGAGCTGCTTTGTGCACATTCCCTGGATCTGTTGTTCGCGAGGTTTGCACACTAAACATTCCTTGTGTATTTTGCCCTTTTTTATGAAGAAAGTTGGATTAATAGCAATAAAAATTTGTGCAATGTAATGGGCAATAATAGCGATATGCCTAAATATTTGGGACTAATTACATTGAGTCACGACCCCAAAAGATAATGAAAAGTGAGTTGGGGTGTAGGGGAATAATGCTTGCGACCCCTAAAATAAGTTGGGATATTGGGGGTGTTTGTTGTTTGGTTTCAAGGAAAGAGCATGGGTGTATGGTATTTGCAGGAAAGACTGGAAAGTAAATTTTTTTTAAAAAAAATGAGAGTAAAATTGGTAATGGTATTACTATCCTTTTTGTATGGTCCAAGAATTTTCCGGGAAAATGCAGTATTCATGTTAAAGAAAAGGTGATACCTGGAACACGGAGAAGTGGGCGGTGTGGATTTTCTTGGAATAATTAGATCAAAACGAGGAGTCAAGCTGTCTCCTATATGTAAGCCTGGCCAATAGATGACATTAGTTTATTCAACAGTGCTTATGTATGCATGGATTTACCTAACTCAAAAGCCTATCTGTTTCATCTCTCAAGTCTGATAGATTGTGGTATAAGTTTTGCTCGTAAGAAAAAAGAATCAAAATTTCAACCGTCCTTGTACCTTCTGGGAAATTTAAATGTTGGGCCAATTTATATGGTCACTGTACAGTGCCCAAATCTTTTGCAACTAATTACACTGAGTCATTGTAATTAGTTTCCCACACCAAGTCTTGTTTTACGTCAGTTATAGTGGAGATAATCTTGATTGATTCCACAGGTTTCTTCTCACCGTTCATGGGCTTTAGTGTGGGGTATGACCGCTGATCAGCGAACTGAAGTCCTGAAGCATATAAAAGATTGCAGTCCAAATGAAAAGCCTTCATATGAAAAATGCCAGGAGATTGCAAAAAGTCTTAATCTTACCTTAGAGCAGGTTAAATTGCAGTTTTATATTCTTAACGTGATTCAGTTTTTTTCCCTTATATCCCTGTTTTGTCTTAAGACAGTATATATATTTCTGTCTGTCCAATTTTTATTTGCAGGTGCTTCGCATGTATAATGCCAAGCATCGAAAACGTGATAGACGGCGTCAATTTGGTCTAATTTCCAACAACCAATACCAACTAGTAGAAAGAAAATGTGGTTCGTTTTCTCGGAAAAGGAAGAAGGATGCTGGAGAAAGGTCCCTTAGGCATACCCGAAACGATCTCAGTGCGCAGTTGGGCAATGTGGAAATTTCTGGACAACCATATAATTCTAGCCAAGTCATGGACAGACATAATTTTTCTGCAGCTTCTCCAGCTCATTTGCAAGCATCTCATGAGAGTGAGACCATACAAAATTCAGAAATTGAACAGTCAAATGACGATAATGAGAATTGTCATTACTCTGTCAGTCACTATGCTGCCTTGAAGATGAAGCAAACACATCAAAAAAGGTTCTCTTGGACAGCTGAAGCTGATAGGTAAGGAATGAGGAGAAAAAATGCATCAACACTTTGACCACTGTGATTATTAGCCAAAAGTATATATATCGTTAGTGTCAATTTCTTGAAAAATGTTTATTTATGTTAACGCAGGAATTATTGGTTAACAAATGAGATTTTTTTTTTTTATTTATAAAAATCTAGGGTAGGGATAATGTGAACAAGAAATAAGGTACTGGTAAACAACTCTTGTGCACAAGGCTCCGGGGTCGTGAACAAGTAGGACCTTACCGTCACATAATCTGTAGAGAGACTGTTTTAGGATTTAAACCTTTGTCCTCTAGGTTGTACCTGAAACTCTACCATTTGAGCACAAGTTCGCTTGTGCAAACAAATAATATGATGTGGGAAAATTGTTTTGAGATAGCTTGTGAATGTACAAAGTCGAGAGAGCAGTGCGGTGGCCAAGTGGAAAGATAGAATCATTGGTGAAACTGAATTACGTGGGACTTTAGAACTTTACCAACATTTAATGTAGTCTATGGCAGTTAGGTTTATGCATTTGATCCTTTTTAACTATATAAAGATATTTGTATTCTTATCAGTTGTTTTGTGGTATTTTTCACTTTGCTTATGTGATTATCTCATCTTTTTTTTTCAGGCAACTGATCATCCAATATGTAAGACACCGAGTAGCTCTTGGGGCAAAATATAACGGCATATGCTGGGCATCACTTTGCCACCTTCCTGCACCACCAAGTTTTTGTCGAAGAAGAATGGCATTACTGAAGCAAGATATGAAATTTAGAAAAGCTCTAATGAGGTTATGTAACATTGTCTCCAAAAGATATGAGAAGTCCCTGGAGAAGATCCATAACAGGTCAGTAAATGTTGATTCACTTGATTGTGGACAACACATGCAATGTTCCTCAGGAATAGGTCTTAAGAGGAATTTGTTGAATTGCATTGAACATAAGCATGACACAAGTTTAAAGGAAGAATTGTGGGTTGACTTCGCAGATGAAAAGATTAAAGTGGCCTTTGAAGAGGTTTTGTGTTGCAAGAAGATGGCTGCAATAGAGGCATCTAGAAGAGCTGGATGTCTCTCTAGATCTCAGTTTACATTTCATACTGGAACACATGCGGATAAATTTTCTAATTGGCTTCAAGAAAATGAAGACGATCTCATGGTAAAACGGGTGAAACTCAATGCAGATTTAAACGGTGGGGACATTTTTCATTTGTTTGCTATAGTTTCTTCAGGTGAATTATCTATTTTACCATTGTTGCCAGAGGAAGGTGTTGGAGAACCTGAAGGTTTGAAAAGCTTGCAACAGAGCATTGATAATTTTGAATCTTGTGAGGGTCGCCGTGAAAAAGGCTTTCCTGGCATCATGTTATTGGTGCATCGTGCGATGACTTCAGGAGTGAAAGCTGTAGAATTGTTCAAGAATGGGAAGGACAGCATCAGCGAACTTCTTAATAGGGCCTATGACTTCCATGCCATTTCAGGCCAGTATATTGGCAACAGCCCCTCACATGCCCATGTGAATGAAAATGCCAGTCTTGTTAGCAATGTCCCTATGGCATGGAATTCTGACAAGTCGCCTCAGGAAGCCTTGGCAGGCTATTCTTTAGATGATATAACTAGTGTAAAATCAGATGCGAAGTTACAAATATGTCTTCATGGTGCTCATAAAGTCACTCTTCTGAATCATTGTAAGGAGGCTGCTCTACCCTTGGATAGAAATCAAGACAACAACATGAATGAAAGTTGTCTACGAGGCAATGTTAATGTACCGGTAGCAACGGACATGGATGGATGTTGTACATTCTCTTCTGCAGATGGGACCATGAACTGGCCTGCATACAAGGCACTCGCAAGTCATATTCTTGGAATTGTTATGCAAAATCCTGGTGCAAAAGAGGTAGATGCTGTTCGAGTTGTTTTTTTCTTTTATGTTATTACATTCTATTTTCAGTCAAGCATCTTTCCCAATCTTATGTGTACTTTTGAACATGTTTTATCTTTTTTATTATCATTATTTGAGCAAAAAAATTTCAAAAAGCTTTAAGCTTTCCTATATTTGCAGGATGATATTATCCGCCAGGTGGACAAATTGAATCCCCAGGTATGAATTTAATGTTGTGTATGTGGTTGAAGATGAAAATGTATTATAAATTGCTTGGCTGGAAATAAACTTAAACATGGAGGGTATGGGGATTGAGAAGTGAGGCTTGAGCCTGGAAACTTGATAATGTGAATTATAAATATTAGTCCTGCATAACCCCGTCTGGTCTTCTGTTTGCACATCTTTGGTGCTTTAAATAGAATTTCACCATTCAAGACTCAAGAGGGGGTGTGTGTGTGTTGTGTTGTTCTGGCCAGTTCATATGTGTTAAATTCAGTTTTCGCTGCGTGTGATTTTGTTTGAACAACGTTCTTTATTTATCTTTGCAATGATGATGAACATCTATGTGAAAATTTTCGTAACTGTTTGGACAAGATTCTTAATTCGTTGCATTCCTGGAAAGAAGAAAAGGAAGAAAGAAAGACAGTCTTCCTCTGTTTAGGGTAGTATTATCACATTTTTATCAGACATACTAAAGGCGACTCTGTGCACAAGGGTCTGCCTCTATGAGATCTAGAGCGGGGAAGTGTATGTACTGATTGTAGTCTGAATATCGTGTAAGCCCCAGAGTATAGGTGGGTCTTGCCCTTGGGATCAAGGCATTGAGAAAATCTTGGTATTTTTTTCTTGTGATGAAATATTTCCTAGTCCACGGTAACTGATTCTTTTCTAGGCTGGATATGAATAATAAGTTAACATTAAGCATAAGTTGTTCGGTATAATCTTTTTAGGCTGATTCCTTTTTAGGCTGGATGTGCATAATAAGTTGACATAAGCATAAATTGCTAGCAAGGGAATGAATCTTTGTTAAAATTTCATTCTTCTTTAGATTATGCTCTGTATGATATTTTTTTACTTTTTCGAATGCCAACCTATTAAAAATAGGTTTGAATCATTTTCAATCTCAAATTCGACCATGCAACCTTGATAGCTCTTGAGCCTGGTTCAATTAATTATAAGTATATAATATAGTAATTTATAGAATGCAATGTAATGATTATATATGTATATTCTGTGTAATTTTAAGAAACATGGTTGGTTTGGTTCGAGCTTGCCAGCTTTCCGTACAAAACAAACTGATGAATCAAGTTCAAACGTATCAAACTCTCTATCAAATCAAGTTTGAACTCACATATATGGTTCAAGACGAGCTCGAACTTGAGCTTCTTGTTTTACAGATCGAGCCGAACTAGAAAAAGCTTGAGTTCGGCTGGGCTCGGCTTGATTCAAATACAGCCCTAGCAGAGACTCATTGTTTCGATACATGTCCTTGAAAGCTACTACTTCCCTACATTCACGCACCCAGAAGAAAACATGCCAGCTACCAAATTGCCACTCAACCTCAAAAGGGCTTTTACAAGTTCCAGTAAAAGAAAATAATAACATCCTGCTATGCAAGAGTAAATTTGTTTTCTAGTTTAACCATCAAACTTCTAATTATTTGCTCAATCAAGATTAAAAAAATAATTGAAATGCTATTGTAGAAGATAGCAAAAGTAGGCAGCCCCAAAATCCATGGTCCTATTGGTTTTGGTGCACCACATCAACTTGACATACACCTGACAGTTAGTAGGAAATAGGAATAGTTGCAACCCATAGGTAGAGGTACACAACTCTTGTGCACAAGGGTTTTTCCGGTGGGCAGGGTTGGAAATAGATAGGATGTACACAGACCTTATCTCACTTAATATGTGGAGTGCACAAGGTTTTTTG
The DNA here is from genome assembly GCA_963580455.1 of Euonymus europaeus. NCBI lineage: Eukaryota > Viridiplantae > Streptophyta > Magnoliopsida > Celastrales > Celastraceae > Euonymus > Euonymus europaeus. The sequence goes on along the minus strand of OY756970.1, from coordinate 18,783,727 downwards.
CGGTGGGTAGGGTCGGAAATATACAGGATGTACACAAATCTTATCCCACTTAATATTTGGAGAGAACCTGTAACTTTTAAGTGACATCTCTACAAGTGGACCTCTACACATGCTTGCCTGTAGTTGCATCCCATACACAAGTAAAACCTCTACACATGCTTGCCTTGCCTGTAGTCACAGCCCATGCACAAGTAAAATATTTTGTTTACCTGAAAGATTAGGTTGACTTCTTGTATGTTATCCTCCACTCATTGATGAGTTACTGTGGTTTCTGGTTATCAAAATATGAGATGCAGCCATTTTTTTATACTAGTGGGGTGCATCCAATCCATATTGTGAGCGCCTTGTTTTCATCAGCTACAGGTTGCCTTAACCCATAATCTAGCTTGTTTTCATCCATCCAGGATTATAACAGGCATCAAAGTTCACTTGTGAACTTTTTCAATGATGTTAACAAATGAAAGAGCACCTTTTCTGTTTTGTATCTCGTAGCTCACGGGAAATAATATCATACATTGTTTTATTAATACGTTGATCTTTGACATAATTTTCGCCAAACATAAATTGTAAGTTTCGTTTTTTCTGTTTCTTTTTGTATCCTGGGGGTTGGTGAATGCTGATGCATGTTCTAAATGGATGGCAGATCACTAGAAAGCTTTTAGAGGCAATGGTTCTTGACAAACACCTGATCGTGCAGAATCGGCGACAAAGTACATCCAGTGGAGTCCCTACCATATTGGGTAGCCTTTTTGGAAGTGGCTTGGTTGGATCAGACTCAATTTATCAGAAACATTTCTTTGCTAACCCTGTAAGTATATCATTATTGTAAAGAATGATTTACTCTTAAATAAAATATTTATCCCAAAATCCTCTCCTTGAGTAGAGTTAATTTATTCTGTAGATCATGAAATTGGCCAACCAAGGAACATTTGCCGGATCTTTGTAATACGCTAAGCTCGCCTATATTATTGGTTTATTCAATAATATGCTCTATTTTAATTAGGGTGGTGCACTGGTCTTGGTAAATCATGTGATATCTCATATCAGGATAAAAGTATGTATTTTATCTTTCAGTTTGAATTACTTCATTTATAGGCTAATTAGTTTATCTTATTCCATGAATATCTGGGTTCAATTTGGTTTTGTTCGATCCATATCGTGCCTCTCCTTTTTTGGTCAGGCTGTGTGTGCTAATAATAGTTACAAGCATCGACTCCCAAAGAATTTTGGGATCCGGAACTGTTTGTTGATGAATCACAAGTTTTCATGGACTATTTCAATGTCATTGGGAACGCATTCACAGGGGATTACACTTTTATCTGTATTGGCTTTTGCGTGTTCTTTCATGTCCTTAAGCTTCCCCTTTTTTCCTAAAAAATCCATGGACAAGGAACCGCACCCTATGCATTTGCACATACTACTGCACCCTATGTGATCAAGCCCTCTTCATTATTAGGTAATAAAAGTTACAATCTAGTCTAGTAGTCTAGTATTATATAACTCCCTCATCATGCAGGAGGGTTGAGTGAAGTAGCAAGTTAGACCTGTGTTAATGAAGAGGGTTTGTTCACCAATTAGAGTCTCTACTGCATTTCCTAAGTGGCATGTATCAACTTTTGGTAAGCGAATTTCGTCCACTACTGTAAACAAGCCCCCACAGTAGTGCCGGAATTTTCAAAATATGAAAGTCAAAAGTACACGGTGAATTAGAAACTAGATATCCCTTTTAGCTACTGTACTTTTAACAGAGTTATATTTGTTTATGAAAGCAACTCCAATGGTCTCATTTCCAAATTTTCAGCGCGGTTTCACTTCTATTATAGCAAAACACGACTTGAATATAGTCAAATTAACAAAAACACATATTTTAATACAATTTTTTTCAATTTTCATTCACAAACACTTTAAATATCAAGCATCAACACCATTTCTCTCATATTTTTCTACCATATTTCACTTTTTCTATAATTTTAGACTTTTTTAATATAATTTTTTTAAATCACTCTCTCTGCAGACTCTAAAATTTCTAGCTACATTTTTAAGTGCTCTATTGAAATTGTTCTAAAGCTTAGAAACCAGTACATAACCACTTATGTGTATGTACTAGTAGCCAAGTGAAAGATCAAATTCAAACAGAGCTCGCAAGTACAGAATATATTGGGGGTGGCTTTCTTGAGCTGGGCAAAAATTAGTGTACCTATAGAAAATCTTCTAGTCTCCTTTAATACTACTTTTTATTATTATTATTATTATTCTGGCCAAAATCATTACCAAATGATATACACGTTACAAAAAAAAAAGTAAATTGGTAATATTGTCAAAATCATATTTAGTGAAATTATATATTTTTTTGCTAAGAAAACATAAGAAACCAATCACGCTCCAATCTCCATGATGACTGGCAAGAGAAAAGAAAAAGAAAAAAGAAAAGAATCAATTATTTCCATTATTGCAAAAAACGTAATAGTCTAGCTATTAAAAACCTATTACATCACGGTACCTTTTCGCAACTTATAAATCAACCCTAATTGCTACCCTTAATTTTTTATATTGCTTATCCTAAATTAATTATTATAATTGTCTATAAATTTCTTTTTGTCTATTATATGATCTTTTCGTGGTCAATCTATACACACTCAAAATATCGTATTCGACTGTGAGCATTATCCTTGTGTATCTACACGCTGATTTTTTTATCCAATTTATTTTATTATCGGGTGAGAAATTTAGATTCTTATTGGCTTAACGGCCCTAACTTTAGTTTCATATCATATGTTCAAATTCGGTTAAAAAATTAATATAACACTTTTAATTATTTTTTCCATTAAAAAAACAAAATCTTTGAGTTGGAATTACTTTATGATGGGCAAAAAGGTCAATAGGAAATAAAAACCTGAATTGAATTAAATTTTAAGTCTCCAACAGGCGGCTCTGCAGGCTGAATAAACAATAAGAAGCGAGATCTCTGCACCCCAAACCCTTATTACACCTTTTAGCACTAGCTACATCATTCGCTTCACATCTTCGTTTAGGTTCTGGTTCGTTGTTCAATAATCCATTGAAGGTAATCAGTATGTCTTACGCATCTCAGATCATCGCTCACTCGAAGAAGGTAAATATCAATTGAATTTCGATTATGTTTTTCTTTCGCCAATTTACTTTTGTATCAATTCTTGCATGTTTTCTTGTTCTTGAGATAAGAATTATAGTGTGGGAGATATTGGGTTTGATTATGAATACTGTATATGTTGTTTTCTTTCATTTTCCTTTTCTTTTTTTAATTATCTGTATTCTGGAGTCATTTTCATTTTCTGTATTGATTTGATGATATCTATAGTGTGGTCCAATTCCAAGCACTCAATTTTATTGATGGGGGTGTTTTTGGGTTATGACAAATCTAAAACACTGATCTGTTTCAGTGATGATTAATATGCCTTTTCCTTTGTTATATTTGATTGCAATGCATCATTTTGTAAAGGAATTGAACCATTGTCAGTTTTTGAGTATCATTTTTAAATAGCATGGTTAGTCCGTGTTGATTTTTGATGAAGCCTGTCTTAAAATCTAAAATTCAATGTTGATATTTTACAACTGTGATTTTCCATTAAGTGCTTAGATTAAATGTGTCAATGATCAATGTGCTAGAATGTTTCCAGATATTTGAAAACACAAAGCCTGTTTTTATTCAGGAAAAAAAAAGGAAAAAATGTTTCTGAGTGTATGTCTCTAGTTGTAGGGCTTCAACTGAATTGCTTCAACTTTTACTTGCAAATTTTTTCTTTTTATTATTAAAAAATTTGATGACTGGTGGTTATAGGTGGTTTTTGGAAATGCAAGTACTCCCTTGTTTTATTTGAATGCCTCTTATATTATTTATTTCTTCATAAGCTTATCATATATTGTATAAATTTGTGAGATTTATTCTTTTTATTTTGAATGTAGTTTTTTGAATTTTCATTTTTCAACAGTTGCGAAATGTTCCCCATTTGCTGCAGCATGAGAAAACCATTTTTCTTCGTTGGTTTTCTAAAGATGTCCTTACCAATATTGGTAAAAGAGATGGTAAGTCTTTCTCTTAATACTTTGGCTGCGGTTTGGCTGGAGTGTCAGTGTCAGCTAGAAAGCTAGAATTGTCTCTGATTTGAGGAGTTACTTCAAGTGGTCAATCTAAACTTAGCCTGCCGAAGGGCGGGGTTTGAATCACTTTCCATTGAACAATATTAATTATAATAAAAAGAATCTTCTCTGGTTTGTGCATTATTTCTCTTTTCAATATCCAATATTGCTAAAGAGTTTATCATACTTTGAATCTATTGTATGTTAGATCTACGGAGCTGATCGATTGCATTTAGTCTAAAGTCATCTATAAATCAGCATGTGTTCTTGCAAAAGTTTGCACGTGTAGTTTTAGGCATGCACAAAGATGTAGCCCTTTCACATGCCAGGATAATGGCCTATCAGAGTAGTTATATGAGATTTGTAATAGTTTACATGCAAGTAGTTTTTTGTAGAAATACACAAATATCACATATTGGCTTGTTCTTGGAAACTTGTAGATCTGGTTCAGATTAGATCGTAATTCTCACTTTACGCCTGTTTTGAAATTTATATGGTAATTATCAAGGATCCGTTAAAGCCACTGTTGATTTAAAATTATAATAACTACAAACAGGCATCTATAAAATTTTATTTTAATGGTCAAACCCAAGGGAATAATTGAAGGCCAGTAGGGGGTTAAGGAGTGGGTTATCTCATATCAGAATTTCGCAGGCTGCAGTTTATTCTTAAAATGGTGTTACAACTTACTGGCACCAAGTTGGAAAGGAATTTTGCTTGTTATATTCATTTTTTTGTTAGGGACTCCTGTTGCATTGGTCCTATTCATGTTGAGCTGGTTACTATAACAGTGATTAGTCTTCATATCTTGTTTTGTGAGTCAGGATGCACATTGCGTTATGAAAACAAGGAATTTAGCTTCATTGATAGAGTTCTCTTGTGTTTATTATCTTCTTTTTTTCATTGGTTTAAGTACGTGTGTTTTACAGCTATGCTGAAGGTTCGTCAGCATGGTTACACCTCCATGGAAAGGCAAAAGGGTTTTAGCACTGCTGTTAACGGAACTGTATGTACATCCAGCCATTGTTCAGATATCTTCACCAAATCCTTTTTTCATAATCATCAATGAGTGCAATGAGAAATGCTATTACACATCGTTGTGATGGGCACTATCATTGTGCATTTTTAAAAGATCGTTTAGGCTTGTTTCTGATGTTTCTTTAGAAAGTTGAGCAAAATATGTTTTTATTAAGTTAGACACTGATGGTAAACACTATTCATGTCTTGTTCTATAGGCGTCGCCATTAAGTTCATTCAAGAAAACTGTTTCAAGAGGGACGATGGTTATGGGAAATGCAATGGCCAGACCGTTATCCAACGTTACATTTTTGTGGTATATTGACTCCTTTCTTCATTTTATTACTGTAGTCAATTTTTTCTTCGTGATCAGATAGTAATGATTTTTCTTGTTTCATGGCATCAGTTCACAGGCACATTTAATAAGAGGATTCTCATCTGATTCAGGTGCAGTTTGGGATTGCTCTCTTTTTTTTCCAAACCCTAACCCTAACCCTAATCCTTTTCTATACTTCTCTCTGTAACTTAGTTTATCTCAATTTTCTGAAAGTTCAATTGTTGCTGGTAAAGCCACTTTTCTTTTTCTACTGTCTCTCTTGTATTTAACGTTATGTAGCTCTTTACTAATGTTTAAATTTCAATTCCATTAGTGAATCCTCCATCTGCCTTCTCCTGATTCTAAGAGGACCAAGGCAAAAAAGGATTAAGTCTGCAACCTAATGAAGGAAGGCGCGGAATAATAAATCAAACATATTTATTTAAATAATTATAAGAAAAATGGAGCTTTATGATGTCCCTTCCAATTCGCTTTCTCCGAACTTCATAGTCCAAACTCTGAAGTCTGAAGAGCATGAAAAAAAAAGATACAATTTAATTTATAAAAAAATTAAGGATTCCAATTTCACTCAAAAAATTAAATTAAAATTTCCATTAAAATAATGATTTTTGTTCTAATGGGTCTCCTTAATTACAAATTATTGTATGATTTCTCGACAACTTTTAATCAATTCTCATGAAACTTTTGCAGGCCTTCCGCCCCACCAAGAGATTGGAATGCCTTCTCTTTCACCCACAATGACTGAGGCATGTATTTTCTGAAGCTTATAGAACCTAATATTTCAGGGTCTGCTAAGTGACTTTTCCCAAAATGCAGGGAAGTATAGCAAAATGGCTGAAGAAAGAGGGTGAGAAAGTTTCAACCGGTGAAGTACTTTGCGAAGTGGAAACCGTAGGTTCCTTATGCCGTTTATTTGTTAAGCTCAATAACATGCACAAAGCTATAGTGTATGTATGTTTATTGTGTTATAATATGATTTTGACTTTGCTTTCATCCGTATATTTTAGGATAAAGCAACTGTTGAGATGGAATGCATGGAGGAAGGGTATCTTGCCAAGATAATAAAGGGTGATGGATCAAAAGACATCAAAGTTGGTGAGGTATTGCTTTGATTTTATGTTTGATTTATGGGAATAGTTTGTGCACCTTTTCTCTTTTGCTTTTGTTCATTTAACATTTGAGGGCAGTCTTCTTGCCTTTGTTATTATTTACTGTTGTTCATTTTTTGGATAGGATGTATTGGCGTTTCTATCCTTTATATGTTCCTTCTGATAGCATACTCTTGTTCTTCCATAGATAATTGCTATTACTGTTGAAGAGGAGGAAGACATTCCAAAGTTCAAAGATTACAGCCCTTCAGCATCAGATGCCAGCACTAGTACAGCTGAAGAGCCATCTACCCCTCCACCTAAGAAGGAGGCAGTTGAGGAACCAATCCGTTCACCAGAACCTAAAATTTCTCAGGCCAGTCCAACTCCTGCTGGAGATCGCATTTTTGCAAGTCCTCTAGCAAGGAAGATGGCTGAAGAACACAACGTTAGTAATACAAAATGCTTTTGACATTTTCCTCCTTTTGGTTGCAATCATAACAAACAAATGTTGAGGTTTGCCCAAACCCAATGTACTTGTAATTGATTCCTTTTGCTTATGAATATAGGTACCTCTCTCAAGCATCAAAGGGACAGGTCCTGATGGAAGCATTGTAAAGGGTGATATTGAAGATTACTTGGGTATGATGTTCATAATTTATCAAAGGATTGATGTTCTTTTACAATGCCTATTTATGTATCCACTTCTATTGCTATCATTTTTTAAAAATTGCCCCTATCATTCAACTGCTAGACTTTTACTGTCCTATTTTCCTATCTCCTTATGTTATATGTATTAGACTTTTCTGCATACTTATTTGGAGAACTGTCCCCTGTAATCTAGCTTCTCGTGGGAAGGAAGCTCCAGCGACTATGCCTAGAGCTAAGGATGCAACAGCTGCAGCATTAGATTATGTAGACATACCTCATTCTCAGATAAGAAAGGTAATATCAGGAATCATGGTTATGGCTGTTAGCCGGTATCGAATTCTCAACATTATATCCCAAAGCACAAGTTGCTTAGGTTACAGTTTCATCATTCGTCAAGCTTTTTTTCACCCTTTGTTCCATTGTAAATGCTCACTTATTTAACTATCTCTATGTGAAGACAGACAATTTTTACCATCTTTTTCTTCTGGTGCCACCTCCATTATATTACAAACCAATTATTAATCTTTATGTCCATTCTTTATTATTACCCTCAAAAATTCTGATGGCAATTTCTGGTATAACATTAACAGATCACTGCTTCGCGGTTATTATTCTCAAAGCAAAGTATTCCTCACTACTATTTGACCGTGGATACATGTGTTGATAAACTTGTGGAGTAAGTATTGTGTTCTCTTAAAGATTTAAGCTGTTATTTGATTAGCTGTAATTATTTTAATCATTACATTGTCTGCAGTTTGAGGGCCCAGCTCAATGCATTACAAGAGGCCTCCGGAGGGAAACGGATATCCATCAATGATCTTGTCATTAAGGTATACTAGAGCTTTTACCTAATTTTCCGAAGCATACGTCACATCCTTGGTAGGTGAATTGAGCGTTAAATTGTAATTACAATTAATGAATCCAATAACTCAAGGAAAGGGACTTGTCCTGAAATTACAGTTTTTTTGCTCTTGCCTTTTGCATTATATATCGCTGTTGGGATCTTCATTCCAAAAGTTTTTGCTATTAGCTGTGCTATTTCAAAGTTCTGATGCAGTGGAATTGCAACATAACTGCAGGCTGCTGCATTGGCTCTTCGGAGAGTTCCTCAGTGCAATAGTTCGTGGACTGATGACTTTATCCGCCAGTAAGTTTTTCGTAAGGACATTCTTACCCCCACTGTTCTTATTACTTTTTTTTATCTAACATTTCTACTTTTTGCTTCCAATCCAGGTATAAAAATGTTAATGTTAACGTCGCAGTACAGACAGATAATGGTTTATATGTCCCTGTTATTAGGGTCAGTAAAAACCCATTTAATGATAAATGGCATGTTTCCATTTTTCTAATTTTTTGATATGAATTGATGTGGCGAAATGCAGGATGCAGACAAAAAAGGTTTATCTACAATCTCCGAAGAGGTGAAGCTTTTAGCTAAAAAAGCCAGAGAAAACAGCTTGAAACCAGAAGATTATGAGGTCAATGTTATGTTTTTGTCGCAGTAACTTTAGCTATTAAAAAATGGTATCGAATTATAACAATGAATATTGGGTTGTGCAGGGTGGCACATTTACTGTATCCAATTTGGGAGGGCCGTTTGGTATCAAGCAATTTTGCGCTATCATTAATCCTCCTCAGTCTGGCATTCTCGCAGTTGGATCTGGTAAGATGGGAACTTGAATATACCTTATTTTTTCGATGTCAAACTCATTTTTTCATGTTACATATATTCTCTTTCATTTCTGGTGAGCAGCTCAGAAGCGGGTTATTCCTGGTTCGGGTCCCGATCAATTCAATTTTGCTTCATTCATGTCTGTTACACTGAGCTGTGATCATCGTGTAATAGATGGTAAGCCTCTTTGCTGCAATATTTTGTAAATTTTTACTATTTCTGTAACTTTGATGTGATGTTTATCTGGTTACTTTGCCACCCCTCTATTTAGGTGCAATTGGTGCCGAATGGTTGAAAGCGTTCAAAGGTTACATTGAGAACCCAGAGTCGATGTTGCTCTAAACATGTGTTGCCTCCTCTTCTTCAAACACTCTTTTTGTAGAGATTTAATTTCGACCGACGGGCTTGCATACGATCGCAACAGTTCTAGAGTTTCATTATATTTTGCAATAATTGTATTACCTTCATCGATCCTTTGTATTATTAGCTCCTTCCCGTTGCTTCTCTCTTTAATATAATCAAATTGTAATAAGTGGGGGAATCATTTCTTCATCTGCAAACTGTTTGTACATTGGCAGTGTAATTGTGCCATGTTGGTGGGCAGCATGACTTTCCCCAGCGGAATTTTTGTCCAGTCTCTTGAGTGAAAATACTGAGGATTCCATGAATTAATTTACTTTTATTCGACATTCATCGCTCACGTTAGCTGCCCTCCATTTTGTTTTTGGCTAGAAGTGATAGACCCTTTGTTGAGTGGCTAGTAATGTTTTATTAAGGAAATCAGGTTACCTCATTTGATTATGGAATTGGTACGTGATTTGTTCCTGTTAATCATTTTAAACACCAGACTTGGGTCCTTCTGAGACCTGCTTTCCTCCCTAACACACTGTCATGTTCATGTGGTGCACCAAAATCAACAGGACCATAGAGTGCAGGGCTTCCTATTTTGCTGTCTTCTACAATAGCATTTCATTTTTTTTTTTTTTGACTTTATTGAGCAAATAATTAGAAGTTTGATGGTTATGCTAGAAAACAAATTTACTCTTGCATAGCGGGATGTTATTATTTTCTTTTACTTGAACTTGTAAAAGCTTTTTTACCGTTGAGTGGCAATTTAGTAAGCTGGCATATTTTCTTATGGGTGCACGAATGGAGGGTAGTAGCTTTCAAGGACATGTATCACAACATTATCTGCTTTGCTTCATATATCTAGGTTTCACCAGCCCCTACCCAGCCCCTCCCAAGTCCCAACCCCATCAAACCATCTCACAAGCAGAGCCAAAAGGTCAACCTGTTCTTATTCCTTAAGTAGAAAATGATTGGCTCTTGAGTAACATATGCTTGATAGTAAGTTATTATACGCATCCCATTTATAAAAATAAAAATAAAAAGTGATTTTGCACATCAGCCTAGTGAAAAGAATCAGTCAACATGGACGAAGGAAATTTTCATTACCTAACTAAACCACATAATCATTCAACTTCCAATTAATTGCTCAATCAAGAATAAAAAAAAATGATGGGAAGGATGGCATAGTCAATACACACGACGACTAGGGCTGTATTTGAATCAAGCCGAAACTCTAGCTTTTTCAAGTTCAGCTCAATATTTAGGAGGAGAAGCTCGAGTTTGAGCATGTCTTAAACCATATATGGGAGTTCGTTCAAACTCGACCTTTATCATGCACATCCAGCCAAGAAAGGAATCAGCCTAAAAAGATTATACAAAGCATAATGCAAAGAATGCAAGTATAAAAATGATTCGTTTCGTTAATAACAACTTAAGCTTAATGTTAACATATTATTCATATCCAGCCTAGAAAATAATCAGTTAACGTGGACTAGCAAAAATTTCATCACAGAAAGGGAAAAAAAAGATTTACTCAATGCCTTGATCTCAAGGGCAAGACCCACTCATACACTAGGGCAAGCCCACTCGGCTGTAAAGAGTTGACCCAATACAAGACAGTGAGTCTTGATACAATAGAAATAATGCTCCATTACACAATATTCAGACTACATACACTTCCCTGCTCCAGATCTCATAGAGGCAGACCTTCTGCACAGAATCACCTTTAGTATGTCTAATATATATTTGATAATAGTGCCCTAAACAGAGGAAGAAGGTGTCTTTCTTTCTTCTTTCTTGTCTTTCCAGGAATGCAACAAATTAAGAATGTTGTCCAAACAGTTAAGAAATTTTTCACATAGATGTCCATCATCATTACAAAGATAAATAAGAACGTTGTTCAATCAAAATCACACGCAGCGGAAACTGAAGTTACAACATATGAACTGACCAGACAAGTTTTTATTTTTATTTTTGAATGGTTAAATACTTAAATTCTATTGAAGCACCAAGGATGTGCAAACAGAAGACCAGACAGGTTTATGCAGGACTAATATTTATAATCCACCCTATCAAGTTTCCACTTTCAGAATCTATTCACAATTTCCATAACCTCCCTGTTTAGATGTAAACATGATTTTTTAAGTTACTATTTGTGCCTTCTGTAATGTCCAGGTTCATGATACATAGGTTGTGGTTATATCTTGGAAGCTTTCACATCCTTTATCTTGGTTTTCATGGTCTTCGATGTTTAGGTGAGTGTTGTTAGATCTAGAGTCAATGTCTAGGAGAAGTATTTTTTCGTAAAAAATCAAGCGCGTAACCATGCTTGTTCCAATCGAATCAACAAAAACTCGTGAACTGGACCGAGCAAACAATTAAAAAATCTAAAAGGCAAACCTCAGCCTATAAAACAAGCGAACGCTATACCCATAATAAGGTACTACCAATCAATGGGAAGTTTGTGAAGGTGGATAGTTATTCCCCATATATACAATACGAAAATACGTTGAAGTAAATTTCCCAGGGTCTCACCCACATCCAGAAAAATATCAACCCTACAGAAGAAGAACCCCACATTAAGAGCAAAGATGGAACTCGTTTATTGAAGGATTATCAAGCATATCAACAAAGTCACAAATTTATTATGCACTGTGCTATTGATCATTCAATGAGTTCACAATATAATACTGCAGATGACTCCGATAACAATTTTTGATGTATGTCCCACGATGATCATACATTAAAATAATTCCATGATTCCATGGCTAAGCAGAAAATTAGAACAACATATCCGACTAAGGTTTAGGGTCTACCAAAAATGAACAATCAACTTCAACCAACCTCAAATTGGAACGTATCTCTTAAAAGCTTGCTTCCCCGCCACTACAGCACCAGCCGCCACCGCACCAAACGCCCCAGCCACCGCGGCAGACCTAACCCCTCTTGCAGCCCGAAACATGGCCCCCGTCCCAAGCCCTGCGGCAACGCTAGTCCACATGTCGTCTCGATCAGTTGTAGCCACCACAGTACTCTCAATCCCCGCATAAAGCAAGCCTATTACCCCGATCCGGTTGCCCCACGACCGACCCGATTGGCCAGAGGAGTTCAGGATCCGATTGAGCTTGAGCTTGGTCGTGTCACCGGGCTCGAAAGACCTGAGGGCGGAGAAGAAACCAGTAGCACCACCAGCGACGGATCCACCTAGATAGGCGATGCCAGTGTAGAAAGTTAGATTCTCTCCCCAAGAGCGACGCTGGTGGATAGACTCCTCGGAGAAGAGGAATTCCGGGGAGGTAGGGAGCTGGTAGAGGGTTTGGATGGGGACATTGAGGTCTTGATAAGGGTTGTAGAGTCGGGTTGGCTGGGAATACGGGTCGGGTTCGTTGTCTTGATGAGACATGGCGGCGATTGAATTTGTTCGAGAGAGAGAGAGATCGGCTCGAATGCTGTTGCGTTTTTGATTTGGTTGGGACGCAGAGGGAGGGAGGATTGGGAAGGAAGTGCTTGAAAGGCGAAGCCGGTTCAGGACTCATTTGGCGGTCCTAACCTGTCCACGTGTACATCACGTGCATAAAAATAACTTTAACAACTAGTGATCCAATTCTCACATCACATCGGATAAAAATATAAAAATGAAGCCCCCAGGGCATATGGCTCAGCGGCACCCAATGGGGTCTTCGGTTTGGTTAGTACGGTGGAGTCCCGAGTTCGAAGCGTGCCTTTGGCGCAGTTTCGGTCATTCTTGGTTGATTTATCGGAACGCACCCAGCGGTCCCTGTCGTTGTGTCGCATAACCTGCGACTTACATTCTACCGACATCCCGAGGGCACGGGTCGGTAGACAGGCCCTTTGGTCCTGCCCCAACCAAAAAAAAAAAATATAAAAATGAAATGATTATTATATTTTTGGATACGTCCAGAATTTAGTAGCTTAATCAAGTTTTTAAAATCTCTCCAATTTCAAACATGTTTGTTAGTCACGTATACTCATGTGTGCGTGTAGACATGCACATAAACTTTTTAATTAATATTTTCAACAAATGCTATCAAAACTCGGGTCGAGTGATAGAAATGATCGTAGAAGATGTGAAGATCAAAATTGAAAATTTTAGTGGCAAAAATTTTGGATTATGAAAGATGCAAATTGAAGATTATCTCGAACAGAAGAAATGGTATCAACCTCTCTTAGGGAATAAATCATATGGATAAAAGATGACTAATGAGAGCTTTGTTTATCGTCAAAACCTAGGATTATTAGTCTAACTCTCATTTACAATGTCGCATTTAACATAGTAAATGAAAATAGCACCGAAAATACCCTATCAAACATGTATGAAAAGTCCCCTGCAATTAATAAAATTTATTTGATGCGGAGATAAGGTTAATCTTGAAAAAGACATGAAAATTGTGAACCATTGAATATAAATTCAAAACATTTTATATATTTTCACTGTTTATTCGATTTTTATTTGACACAAGAAATATTTAATTGTGCTTGTAATTTCAATCAAAATACATTCATAATTTTTTGAAAATAAAATAATTTATTTTAATATCCGGAAAGTCATTTACAACAGAATCCGCCATAAAAAATAAATTACAGCGAGCCCAAGCACTCCGTTGGTAGACGAACAGGGAGCAACATTAGCCAAATTTGATCACCAGAGAGCCTTCATTTCCATACTAGGAATCCAGCATTTATTACGGCTTTATCTTTGAAATTTTTCCTCATCCTTAAAAAGACAACGTTGGAGAGATATCAATGGCATCACCAGATCTCTCAATGATCCTTCCCAGAGTCCTAACTATCTCCCGGCGGGCCGTCCTCAAGAAAAAGTTCGTGGATTTTGTGGGTTCCTTCAATCTCTCTCTCCCCCTCAATCAGTTTTGTTGTTATTGTTTATTGAATTGGTTATGGAATAATTGGTATTTTACGTTACTGATTGTACGCTTAGCATGATAATTTCCATCAAATGAACTGGAGAATATCATCTAGGTCTCATGGTAAGCTATGGGGCAGTTCCTGCGATTGTACCAGGAGTTAGTGGAGTGCATATGCTGCTGCAAAGCTTTGAACCAATTCATGGTGTTCTTCTGTGTGAAGGTGAGGACATTGATCCATCACATCATGAGGCTGAGCTTTCAGGTTTATTAGTGGAAGAAGTTGAAGAGATAAGACACCTGCATGCTAGTGATACAAACATTGACAGAGAGAAAGACAATTGAATTAGGACTTGCAAAGTTATGCCCCGAAAGAAACATTCCTTACTTGGGGATTTGCAGGGGATCTCAAGTGCTCGATGTTGTTTGTGGAGGTACACTCTATCAAGATGTGGAGAAATGTACAGAATTGAAAGGGGTAGTAGTTCATATGGACTATGAAAATTATGATGGGCATCGGCATGCGATCAAACTGGTGGAAAACACTCCTTTGGACAAAATCTACTAGCATCTCTCAAAAGAATTATTGACATACCATGCATGACAAGGAAGGACTGTCTCATTTGGAGATACACAGCAAAAGGTAACTTCACTGTCAAGTCTTTATATAATGAGTTGATTAATATCAAATATGAGGGTCAGCCTTTTAATCCCATATGCTCAAAAGTTTGGCTAGGCTATGTGCCCCCAAAGGTGGAGTTCTTTGCTTGGACTTTGTTAGTTAGAAAAATACTTACCAGAGACAGACTTGCTAATATGGGTGTCATTTCTGAGATTGATAATATATGCCCTCTATGCCATGCATATCCTGAAACACTAGATCATTTATTTTGTCACTGCTCGGGTCCTCTTTCTCTTTGGTATTTTGTTGCAAACTGGTGGGGTATCTCTTGGTGCAATCCGGGGAGTGTAGGCTCTTTGTTCAGACAATGGAAGTCTATGGCAATTGGTGTCATACAAAAAAAAATCTGGATGATGGTTTTTTTTTAGTTGTTTGGACAATCTGGCTTGAGAGGAATGAGGCTGCGTTTAAGGGTAAGCTTATTGATTGGGTGGCAATTAGAGCTATCATTTTCGTCAGGTTACATCTATGGGTGGCCTACATATTCCCTCACTTTCCCTACTCCCCAACAATGCTGAGTATTTCATCTACTTCAGTAAGGAATTGGAGGCCCCCGGTGGTTACAAGTAGACCAATCACAATGTGGACTCCACCTCCTCAAAGTCATCTCAAGTGGCATGTTGATGGTTCGGTGTGTGGTAAGCCAGGCCCGAGTGGGATCGGAGGTGCGCTTCGCAATTACATGGGAGAGGTTATTTGTTTATTCTCAAACGGTATTGGTAATTGTGATTCCAATGAGGCTGAATATAGAGCAATCTTGAGAGCAATGGAATTAACTGCATTCCATATTCCTATAAGGTTTTCTCCTCTTCCCATTATCATTGAGACTGATTCCAGCACTGCCTATGCATGGGCAGAGGAAAATGCGATCGTCCCATGGAATTTAAACCGTTTCAGGAATGCTCTTGACATGGCAAGGTTACAGCTACCAGCAGTAATAATAAGGCACATTCTAAGGGAAAGTAATACAATAGCGGATTTGCTGGCTAAGGAAGGAACCTCACAAGCTACAAATTTTGTGTATTGATCCTGAGTTATATTTTGCTTGTACTTTTTAATTCTTGTTTGTCTTCTATTTGAAGATCTTTTTTGTACATTGATATTCCTCCGTAAGTGATGAGGGTTTTTAATATATTTCTGAGGCTAAGCCTATTTATCAAAAAAAAAAAAAAACACTCCTTTGACAAATGGTTCAAAGAATCATTGGAGGAGGAGGAGGAGATGGAAATAATGGTCAATAGCTATCACCATCAAGGTGTCAAGTGATTAGCTAATCGTTTTGTTCCGATGGCGTTTTCTCCGGACGGTTTGATTGAAGGGTTTTATGATCCTGACGTTTATAATCCTGAAGAGGGTAAGTTCATGGGACTTCAATTTCATCCCGAGCAGATGCGGCAACAAGATTCAGAAAAGTTTGATTACCCTGGATGCCCATCTGCGTACAAGGTAACCCCAATTGTTGGTGTCTACTACATTTTGTATCAAACTGCTGCTTACAATGGCTTTTGTGCAGTAATTCGTCAAGGCAGTTATTGCTTATGACAAAAAAGGCTTAATCCCTCAGCTCGTGTTCCAAAATCTCACAAGCTTAATCCAGAATTGGAGACAAAAAGGAAGATTATTGTTGTCCGGAGTTTCTCTATTGCAATAGACATGTACAGCTCACGCAATGGAAAGGTTTCAGGCCAGGAATCACAACTGGAAGTGGGAGCAGAATTCCTAGAGTAAAGGCCCTGAACAAATTTTATGCAAACGGCATGGTTGGCCAGATTAGATATATACGTTTCTCTAACTCTGCTAAATTACAACCTAGTGCAGCCAAATACCGCATTGGGTTTAAAGCAAGAGAAGAGGCTGAAACAAATGGGTACAACAGTGAGAAATGCATCTGCATACTAAAGACAGGCTGAAAATAAATGAAAAGAGAAAGATACTTGCAAAGGCGATAATGGGCAAAATGTCCATTGAGCAATTATCTGATTTGATGTCCTACCACATGCTGGGCCAGATATGTTCAGAAGCTATGGAGAAGAAGAATGAAGTAATCTGATCAAAAATGGCTTGAGGTAAAAAATGGAGTAAAGAGTGCAAAATTATTTTAGGGAGTGCTACTGTATTTCTGCAAGTTCTTGGGGCATAACCTGTGAAATTTAAAAATTAGTTTGAAAATCCAATGAAGGAAGCCAGCTGAAGTAGTTCTAAGAAATAAATCCAAACAGGAACTTGAAAATGATATGATGAAATCATGCAGATCAAGTAAATGTGAACTTATCAATTCCACTAATTAATATTGCACCTCATATAATGCCAGCCAAAGAACAGTCGGCGTTCATAATCGATACATATCTAGGACAGCTCAAACTTAACAGATACACTGTACAAGTTCCGAATCGAAATCCCCTAAAAAAACTTCAACAAAACATTAATCTTAGTACCATAGGTGCACAGACAATATCCCATCTATACTTATACATTATCTATTCACTATTACTTATTGCAGTTCCTATGAAACTTAACAAGAGTACAGAAGCAGAGAATCTCTCCCAGCTAAAAGGATATCTTGCTTCTCAACAAAATTTGGGAGTTTCTAACTCACAGGTTGACCAGGCAGGGACCAAGGAGCAACCAGATAATGGTTGGAGAATGGAGTTCAAGAGCCGGAAAAAACTGAAATCACCTGTGGCAGAACTGCAGAAGAAGAGAAAATCAGGGTGATAAACCCAATGCAGTCTTAAGTCTTAACCAAAGGTCAGCTGCCTGCAAGAGGGAGCTTGCCATTGGACGCTCACACCCACCATAAGTGCTTATATCCCAAGTTACTAGAGTATTTGATATGGTACTAGAGCAACATATAGTAAGTAGAAGGACGCAATTAATTTCCATACGATCTTCTGTTTTCTTTTCTAGGAACAAAAAAAGGTGGAACTAACTTATAGTGTGGCATGAGGGTGCAACCAAAAGACATTCCAAACGCTATTTAATGATCGTAAGAGCTAAAAGACCTTGGTGTGCATTTTGAAACAAGAACACACGTTGTCTTATTTAACAACAATACAACAGGTGCAGCATCAATGACGATGCTGCTCTTGATCACCATTAATCATTCAAGGAGAAAAATATAGCCGGAGTCATGAGGTAAAAATCAGAAACTTTTATTACCTACCTCCCACTGGAGTACAAAGTGAATGGTAGGTCTAAAAAGACAGGAAGACTAGGACGCAAAAGAATTGAAGTCTATCTCAGTCTCGTACTGTATGGACCAAAAACCCATCACCATTGATGCCTAAACCAAAAACATACAATGTCTCCGTAGAGTCTCTAACAAAGACTACACCGCAGATTGAGACAAATCCAAAATCCTACCAAAATTTATCAAACAAGAAAAAGCACCAAAAACCCATCACCATTGATGCCTAAACCAAAAACATTGAAAATAATACTAAATACACGAGCAAAACTTACAATGCTCACAATCTGCAATGCAGTACTGGCATTAGGCTTTGCTCAACAAATACTTCTTCAGAACATCCATAACTGATCCAAAATCTGCCTTAACACTCGTTGGTGGGTTTGCAAACCGACAAGCCATATCCTTGATGTCCTTGGAGTGATAATCAATCTTACTCTGCGTGAACTTCAATCCGTGGGCTGTACTAACAACTACTGTGGCATCCGTTGGCCCTATTACTCCACTCTTCCTAAGCTTACTTAAAGCAGTCAATGCCACACCAGTGTGAGGACAAATGAACATGCCTGTAGAGTCGGCCTGCGCCATTGCATCCATCAACTCCTCCTCTGTGGCCTCCTCCACAATCCCATTTGAGTTCTTCAATGCATAGACAGCTCTGTCAATAGAAACAGGATCTCCTATTTGAATAGCAGAGGCAAAAGTAGAGTTTGCCTTGACTGATTTGAACTCTTTCCACCCTGACTTGTAATATAAATAGAGGGGATTGGCATTTGCAGCCTGAGCACACACAAGTCTGGGAATCCTATCAACAAGACCCAACTCTTTACACATTTTGAAACCCTTATAAAAAGCATAAATATTCCCCAAATTACCACCAGGCACTATAACCCAATCAGGCACCTGCCAATCGAACTGCTGCAATATCTCAATTGCTGCAGTTTTCTGGCCTTCTAGTCTCAAGCTATTCAGTGAATTCGCCAAATATATCGGCAATTCAGCAGTGACTTCTCTAATCAACTGCATACAACCATCAAAATCGGTGTCTAAGCTCAAAACAAATGCCCCATTTGCAATCGGCTGCACCAACTGAGCTATTGAGATCCGATTGGCCGGCAAGAAAACAATTGATGGAATACCAGCAGAAGCACAGTATGCTGACAGTGCGGCCGATGTGTCTCCGGTGGAAGCACAGCCGACACCAACCACGGGTTTGCCCATCTTCCGCAGCCTGTTGACTTGGCTAACAAGGACGGTCATACCCAGATCCTTGAACGAACCAGTGTGGCTGATCCCGCAATGCTTGACCCACAAATCGTTCATGCCAAGGAAATGCTTCCCAAATCGCTCAGCCCAGAAGAGATTGCTATTACCCTCGAAAGCAGAGATGATGTCATCGCTGTCGATCTCGGGTAATACCCATTCCTTCTTGGACCAGACCCCGGAGCCGTAAGGCCAGTTGGTTTTACCAACTCGAGAATCGAAGAGGTCACGCCAATATGCACCGTCGTATTTGCGAAGGGCGTCCATGTCGTGCTGGACGTCGAGGAGGGATCCGGATTGGGACCTGTAGACGATCTCATCGAGAGAGTAGGACTCGGAGGTGGGGGTTGAACCCGCGTTGAAAGGGACGTACTTGGCTGAGAATAGATGAGGTTGGCGGTGGCGGCGCGCCTCATCCCGGATGTTGTTTCCTTTGGTTGTGGTGGGGGTAGGCGGCGATGGTTTTGTGTTGGGATTGGAGTTTGCAGGATTGGAAGTGGACGACGACGATGATGCCTTAATAATGGAGAAATGTGAAGTCTTTTGTAGGCATGGTGGAGAAGTCCTGGTTCTGGTGGGTTTGAAGGACAAGTGGGGGTTGTTGTATTGGAAGAGATGAGAAGTCGCCATTAGAGGAGAGGGGACTAGGCAGGCGGCGGACACTACAATAGAGAGACTTCGTAGAGATCAATGTGCCCTAATGTAAAATTTCCCAGGGTTTACACTTTTGACCCATAATTTTTACTCTTTCTTCTTTAATGGAACTAAAATATTTATTAATGTCCTCATTATATATAATTTTATTATAATTTTATTTTCTTGCGTCTAGTTTCCATGCAACTGAGCAGCACATCTGCTTGAGGCTAAATGCACCCATCAGAATTTGCAGTGACATACAAACTTCCAATTGAAACAATAAACTCTAACTTGAGCTCAACCAACACAGACAATATGTGATTGTAAATTTGGGTTATGCCTGTCTACAATATGATATGTTGTCGTAAATATTATCTCTTTTGAATCGTCAAATTCGTAAATACATCAAACTCATACGATTTTATTCTATTTTTGGATTGTCTCATTTCATAATTTTTAAACCTTGTGAAAATGTCTTATTTTGTGAGATGATGAATATTTTTTTAAAATGCAAAGGATCATCAATTTTATTCATAAACCATTCTGGGATAGGCAATCCGTACAATATCAACCCTAATGAGATCATTAGGATAAGGAGGAGCTGTAAGATCATGAATCCCCATAGGTAATGCATCCCATAAGTATTCCAAAAACATGAAAAGCAAGATTGTCGACACATTGATTAGCCTCTTGATGTACATGACCAATCACCCCCTGCCATTCAGACTTCCTTAGAGGGTGGTTCTTTTCCTAATAAAGATTATTGAAATCCCACAATTTTTCAATGTGGGTTTCTTAACAGGATATCTACAGGTCAACTCTAAAATTTCCTCTAATCAGCCAGTAACTGGGACATGCCAACTTGAGTTTGATCCCATTTTGGGAAATTTATATATACCTCAACATTCAACAACAAAAGCACAACCAACAAGCTGGGTTTTACGGGCAGCAAATCTTGTAAATTTGGCTAACGAAATTATATTTAGCCTACAACCAAATCTGCCTCAATTAAGTTAACGCAATAAAAAGGTACAACTTCATGATGTGAAGAAGAGACAGCTAAACATTTCTAGCTCAAGACATGTAACATCCTCACAGAACTAAAACTAAACACAGAAAAATTGAGGTCGATTGTACTAAAAGCAACCATTTACATGTTGCGCTAAAAACTGTTCTAGGAAAGTCACTTGCTCAACATAACAGTTAGTAGAATCCACCAAAGAGTACAAACAAAGAGAACATCCCTTGGCCATATTAATTGCGAGCTCTCTTGTTGCTGCACGATGGGCACTTGTATTGCTTGATATGCTCAGCCCTAGCAGGGGTAATCTTCACACACTTTCCATGGAACCACTTCTCACATATGTCACAGCATATCCAGAATTCGTCTGTCCCATAGCTCTCACCACAAGCCCCACATGATGCCTCTCCATGTTCATCTTCATCTTCCTCGTCAAAGCCATCATCTTCATCCTTTGGCTGCAATTCTTTTACATGTTTTCTTTGAGATTCAGATGTCTTCTGTGTTTATATAACCCATAGAACAAAAGCAAATCATTTAATTAGGATCAAAGAGAATAAATGGATGGAGTCATAAGAAAAAGAAAAGCCAAAGTCATACTTGGAAAAAGCAAATACATAATTGCTTAATTATGCCACCTTTAAGGGTGCATGCTAAGAAATTAGGACACCATAAGCCAACAATCCATCCATAAGCCTCCAGGGAAAAAAGGTGGGGGCACGGGGAAGAAAACACACCCTAACTCAACTTAATACAAAAACATATGGCCTACTTTGAATTTAATGTGGCATATCCATGATAAAACTCTGGTAATGGTTTTTTCATGGCAGTCCAAATGAATCTACTTGGCTACTTCAAATACAAACATCATCAAGAAAGTTGGAAGTCATCTAAAATTTGAAGTTATTTCAGCCATGGTGGCTTCAAATATACCAAAAACGATTATGGCTACTTCAAATACAAATATCATCAAGAAAGTTAGAAGTCATCTAAATTGGAAGTTATTTCAGCCATGGTGGCTTCAAATATACCAAAAACGATTATGGCTATTTCTTAATAAAATAAATATCCTTAATCATGTACAAGTGGATCTCAGTCATAGAAATTAACAAATTTATCAATTTCCACCATTGGGTAAGTTGGATTTATGATTAATGGAGTATAAAAAGCAAATATGGTAGATTCGGAAATTGAATATCACAGTATATTTGCTTAAATGAAACTTAAAAAAACAAAAAACAAAAAATTTGTTAACTCCAGTACAGAAAGCCTCTTTTACCGGTTTAGAATTTGACTTAGATTTGCTGCTGCTGTGATTTGAGACGGATGACTTCTCCTTTGATTGTTTCCTTGTGCTAGCAGTCAAAACTTCAAAAATTGTTGGGAGTTCATTTATCATAGTAAATAGTCGCTTCCTGCATTAGGACCAACACATTGTAAGTACAGAGCATCAAATTCAGGCAGTTAAAAGAAGAATGATACACAAAAATTAGATGAGCAAAAAGTTTCAAATTTCATATTTAGCCACTTGAGGATGCAACGGATCTCTTCATGAACAGCAACTACAGTACTGCACTCAGAAATATATGCAATCCAAGCAAATATGACTCAGATTTACTATCTTTGAGACTAAGTCCACATAATTATCAGAAGATGCAGCATCACTTGTAACACAAGTCAACAACGCATATGCACGAGACTCTAGCAGTGGGTGGGGTCGTTGACAGACAATATGTAAACAAACCTTACCCCTGCATGATATATGGAGAGGCTATTTTCATAATTGAAAATATGACCTCTAAGTTGCACCCCTGCAACTCTACCACTGGTTCACATGTTCATATGTGAAATGTAGACAACTCTCGTGCCCAAGGCCCAGTGGACGGGGTCAAGGACAGGGTAGACTTCACCACCACAAAATATGCGGAGTGACTATTTCTAGGAATAGACCTCCATGTTGCCCCTCCTACAACTCGACCATTGGGCCAAAGAAATTATTATATGTCATTCAAATGGTAGGGGCCATGGTCGATCAACAAAACAGACAGCAGTCACAATTTGATCAAAGGAACCAAACCAGTTTGGTAAGAAAGATTTGGAAAAAAATTAAGAAAGGATATCAACATATCAGTACACAACTACACACCAATAAAAATAATTTGAATTCAAAACTAACATGAACAATGACATCAACATAATGAGGCAGCCAAACAAGTTTGAAGATGAGACAGGAGGATATCCTCTGACTTCCACTAGATTAACCATCACATAAGAGGATGTATGCATGAGAGGAAACTTCCAAGCTGGATTAGGGAAGAAGCATTCAAAAGAAGAATTATTAATACCTGTCATCTTTATCAAATTCAAATCTGGCTCCAAAATAGAAAGCTACAGCAAGCAACCATACATCGCTATGTGCAGCAACTAAAGATAACCAGTCCTGCTCTTGCATCCCATCTCTAGCGAAGTTGATACCCAATGCCGGCTCTGGGAGCTCAGGAGGAACTTCTTCAGCGGGCAAATTGACTTCCCACTGTTCACTAGGAAAGCCATACAAACACAGATTCTCCTTCTCTGCAAATTACAAAATATACCCCAAAATATAGTAAAAACAGACCAACGGAAAGGTTCACAGGTAGAAAATAATTACATAAAGGCAATGTCATTAAATTCTCCTTCTCAGGTTCAGATTTTCTAGAGGCAAAGGGCAGATGGAAATCATGTATATACAAACATTAGTGCTACCAAAAAAAATACATGCATAATTAAAAACAACAAAGGCATACAGAAAGTACTATGACAAAAGAATCACCAGTAATTTCAGCACAGTGAATTGAAGGGTAGAAAAAAAACACACACACACAGAGAGAACAGAACTAGAGAAGAGAGCAAAATCCAGAGAGAGAAGGAATTTCAATTTGAAGCAATTTAGTTCAGACAAAACTGTATTCTCCAAGACACCATACGCAACTTTAGCATAAAAAGAAACTCGAAACATGAAATTTAAAAGTCTGAATATCAACTGCCAAATTAATAAATTAATACATCCAAGAATGTTACTTCGCTCCAACATTTACCTTGGTCTTGCCAAAGTTTCTATGCAGACTTATTTTTTATTTAAGAAACATTAGACCAAGTGGAATTAGAACCGTCAAACAGCCAATAAATTTTTTTGTCAAAATATGGAACCACTCGAAGGTGGGGCAAAAATGCAAAATACCGACTTAACAAAGTAAACCCTGGATAGTAGCAGCCACTTGGAAACCATAAGTCATTTTAAATCCAAGATGCACAGGTGAGACTCAAATCCAAGGCGTCAAAGTTTATGACTGGTCATAGAGTTCCATTCCCTCACAACTAGGCTACCTTCATACCTCATTCAGGTTTATCAAGAAGCAAATGCATATAAATGAATCTCTCAAGAAGAGAGGGTTCACTGGCATGCTCCCTAGATTCCCGTCTCTCTCATTCTACCGTACAGCTATCTCTTCCTGTTCTTTTGTAGTTCTCAAGCTAGACTTGGAAGCAATTCTTCAATAAAACAGCCATATAACTGTTATCAAAAACCGTCCACAGATCAATCTTTTCACCCAATTGAGCCATCCACTTAACTCTAGGAATAAGACACCCTTTTATTTGTTTTCATCATCTTCCGTTATTCTTCAGTGTTAGGTAATAAATACCCGCTAACCTATGAGCGTAGAAAATCATCCATTTCTTTAAGTTCTACTTAACTCTAATAGTAGATTATGGTCAACAACCATCCATGGCATTGAAGTCTACAAGTCTAGAGTGATGAAACAATAAATAACCCCCAATGTGAAGTTCACAAAACATCAAATTATCAAAAGAGAAGTATTTGGCTCTTCTAACTCCTCCAATGAAGTTGGAACCAATGATTACCCATTGAAAGCCAATGGAAGAAAAGAATCAGAAAAACATAAATGTCTTTGCTGTGAAGACTTATTAGGAAATAATCGTCAGTGTTAACAATCTTCAAGAAGGGAAGGTCACTTTGCAAATAGGTGTTAACAGTGCAAATATGAAACTACAAGACACACCCCTTCCGGTTGACAAAGAAGTTAAACAAGTATTTATGTAAGTCAATTATCAAAACAAAACACACAGCCAAGGCCATTATATTAGTGATTCTAAACCATGAAAGGATATATGGTTATACACCTTTTGAAATTGGTATACTGAGTATTGACAATAGTTTGTTAATGATGGACAAGATAGACTGCTAGCACTGAGGCTAGTTGCAGTTATGGTATCTCGATGTCTTCCCTTTGATCAATTATTAAAAAAAAAATAGTAGAAGGGGTCGAATATTCCATGCAAGTAAGCAAAGCTTCGAGATTGAACAAAACCAAACACTGAAACAAGAAAAATACTACTGAAAAGTTGAATCATCAAGGTACCCAGCAATACGGGTCAAGCCGTAAGAGAAGATGTCATTTATCCATTTGCTTCAAAGACCAAGAAACAAAATACACATAGCAAAACTATGGTAGCTCCAACCGAATCCAATTACTAGATCTAATGCAATATTGAAATGCCAAAAGCCAAAAATGAAATGAGACAAATGATAACTCAAAAAAAGAAACGACTAATACATTTTTCATGAAACAGTACGTGAGATACATAAAGCCAAAATGTCAATATTCCTTCAGGAACTCCAGGAATATTTGATAAAACAATAGTAAGTAAAAACAATATATATAAAAAATTTATCAGCTAGGCAGAAATTATCTCTCACCTGGATCACACTGCTGATAAAAGTCTTCAACATCTGCAACAACAAACCACATACTTACACTTGATAACCCAGATATGAATTATGCTCTATTTTATTTTGAGAACATTGGAGGAGGAGAAACAAAATGTAAAAAAGACATTAACTTTAGCCAAAAAAATCACTGCATGATACACAAATACTATTGTACATAGAGTATACGTGATTTAGTAAAATGAGTAAAAGATCGAATAAGGATTAAGATCGAATAGGTATTCTTCACAATCTAGTTGCCAAACACAATACTCAACAAGTAAAACAGAAAAGAAAAGAAAAAAATGAATATTTGGTCCAGCAGTAGAGTTACAATTGTGCAACCTAGAGGTCACATATTCTAAAAACAATCTCTCCACATATCATGTGCGGAATAAGGTTTGCGCACATCTTGTCCGCCACCAACCCCACCGACTGTGGGAGACTGTGCACAAGTGTTGTTTAACTATATCCATATGTATCATGTGTTAAATTATTTTCACAATCTTTATCAGATACCCATTTGTAGCTATAGTCCATTTTTGCCCCCTTTTTTTATAAAACTGAAATTAACACAATTCTCTATTCCCGTCACCCAACAGGTTTCTCTAACAATAATAGAAGAAAAAAATACCGGAATAATCAAACAAACAAAAGGAAAATAAGAAAGGAGAGCACATATAGGAGCAGAAAACAAAAATATTTGAAAAAAAAACGCAAAAGCCGTCCAGCATATATTCTACAGAAGCAATTCTGAAAACAAAACATTAATGAACCACAAAAGAATAACAACCGGGGAAAAAATAACGAGACACCGAAAGAAGTAGCAAAATATATAAAAACAGTTTCGTAAATAAAGGCAGAAACTGACACAATTGATCTCCTCCACGGCACAACTTCAGAACCGAAAACGGTTAAAATTGAAATTCGAAAAGGCAAAGTTCCTCTAAATTAACGGCAGAAAACGAAAACCTCAGAAACCCAAACAAGTACAACCAGAGTTTAAAACGATAAGCAACGAAATTGAAGAGTACCGGTGGTGAGAGCCTTGATGATGCCGGCTCTGCGGCCCCTGAAATCCCCAAAAACCTCTTCCACTGTGCGTGGCTTGTACTCTGCTCCTCCTACTGTACCAACACCTCCCTCCATTGCCTCTCTCATTGAATTGCGTGGGTTTGGTGCATTTTTTTTAATTTATACAAGTCAATATTTTTTTTTTGTCAGAATTATCAATTATATAATTATGTTATTGTATTCATTGGAGGGGACACCCACAACGGTTGCGGGGTCCGCTGTAATACCATTAAAAATATTAATTTTATTTTTTAAAAATTATAAATATTTTTTAATTGATTTTATGAATTTAATGATATTTTTTATCAATTAAGAATTAAATATAATTTAAAAATATATATGAGCTTTTAAATATAAAACTGAAAAGGTCTTGTTTTCACGTTTTATTTATTACAAAATATACAGTAAAACATATATATTGTTATATAAAAATAAAATTAATTTTTTTGATGTCTATAAAAGGCAATACAGTGTCCGCTGTAAAATTTACAGCAGTCTCTGCAATACCACACACGAGAGTACTGAACCGGATTCGAATCGATTTTAAGTTTAATTAACGGATAACGTAAGATCCGTTCTAAACATGGAAATATATTTGGTAATGATTAGTAAAATATGAATCACTAATGTTTGGGCAAATTTTTCAACAATCAATATCAACGGGTGATAGTGTCACAGAATGACTCTGTTAATCATGAGATAGACTGTATGAACGAGTTCAACTTGAGAACACATGTGCGATGCTTGTCAAATAGGTTCGAGTGTGAGAATTAGTACAAAGGATAAATGACATGCGGATGATGCAACTAATAATGTAAGAGATGGTGTGATTTGAGAGAGTTAAGTAAGTTGAATAGAAAGAAGAAGAAAAAATGGCATCTATAATAAGCATGTTTGGGTTATTTATATGCAATTGAGGGATATGTGAAAATACTAAAGTATCATATTTTAAGTTGCCTTACGTTTAAAGTAGTACGGCCATATTCATCGTACAGAGATAAAAATGTTGATAAACGAAACCAATTATTATATTGATTGATAACAGTCGTATCGATATGATCGTACCACTTATTATGGTACCAATAAAACAACTTATTATGCTTATTGCTGCCTATACTAATATAGTTGGTTACAATGGTACCAATTATGATAGTATGTATGTATGCATGCAAAACTAAAATTAAAATAAAGTTACTTGGGTCATTCATTAATGTCGAGTCAATTATGTTATACCGATGTCTTGTAACCTAAGCATGTGAACCGCTAAATAACTTTTTAGAACATCTAATGGGTAGTGACCCAATATATGACGTAAGCATCACCCGAAAGGTAAAAGCACAATTTTTAATCATAACAACTAATAACCAAACACACTTAAAGATTCAACAATCTTCCAATAAAAATATTAAAGTTTAGGGTTTAGAACTTGTTACATTTTGTAAAAATTATAATAAATAGTGGAGGGTTATGGAACTTTCCCGAGCCGTCTCATCTTTGACTACCACAAAATTATCTCTTAATCCTAGATATAGTTTTTTTTTTTTTTTGAGAAAAATCCTAGATATAGTTATGCTAACTGCTAAGTAATATGAATTATAATAGAACATAAAAAGATTTATAAAAAAATCTATATGATAAAAATGGAGACAAATGCCTACACTTATGATTTTAAATTTTGGAGGGTAAATTAAGGTTTGACCTCAAGGCCGTCAACCTCTAATATCATATTAAGATTAGTTATTTTGTCAATGAATCTAATAAGTTAACTTATTGGGTTGAGAATTGGGACATTTCACATGATTTATACATATTCTAACATCAACCATCTATACTACGTCCGTAAATTTTAATATTCGAATCCTCAACTACTTATCCTTAGAGCCCTAAATTTTATCCTCGATCCTATCATCCATGGCTATAACACTAATAATAACAAAATTTCAAAATGTGAATGTTCTTGATTTGCCAAAGCAGATAGTCTACTAGTACGACGACACTGGATCCACCATAATCAAAAACTTCTCGGCAAAACAAAGATGTTTAGTTCCTCACGTCTTCAAGAACTCCATAAGACCTTTCAAGTATGATGGTAAAACTATGTTTGATCCAGATCATTGATTTGTTCGATCAGGAATAAATTAAGTTTAGATATAAATTTTATGTTTCGAAATCTAGGTCAAAATCCTAGCTTTGAATCGGACTCGTGTCTAAATATAAAAATCTTGTCCTCAGCCTAATTCAGATTAGATTTTTGTTCGATTTACTCATCCGAATTTAAATTAATCCGAATATAGTCAATTAAATACGTTCAAAAATTCAAATAAATATGAGGGGATATAAAAATATCTTGTAAACATCTTATGTTTTGTCACCCGTAATCTAAAGCCCATTTGATCAAGAATAAATATCATAGTCATGGACCAAGTACATCGTGTTTAATACACGCTCGAGCATTCACATTAAATTTGTTTGAACATATGTCAACGACAAGGAAATAGTTACCATCATGTAAATTAAAGCACAAACCACAACAAAGTAAAGCATGCATGTCCTGCACAACCTAAACTTCGGAGCGATGAAAGTAAAAAAAAGCCAAGGATGACTTCCCCAAGGGAACAAAGCAACCGTATTTTCCAGTGAGACTTGAAATACGGAAAGCTGAGTCGATTTGACGACCTCCTATTTCAGAGGACGGAAAAATGGCGATGGGCACCACCAGCACCATGCATACTGCCCGAGTGACCATGCATGGCCCTGGCAATATGAGGAGTGTGGCCAGAAAACCAGAACTCCGGCTGTTGGAAGATGTCGTCGCTGTTGGAGGCACTTGTGATGTCAGAGCAGGAGTTTGTGGGTTCACCATCTCTATTGTTTTTTGGCTGCTGAACTTCAGATTCTGACAAAATTCCAATCGGTTGTAGACGAGATGAGCCTGAGACATCGAGTTTAGGACCTGCAGAAGTAGGCTTGGATTCCTGGAGCTTTTTCACGTTGAGAAAACGTCCACCGGATCCTCTAGCCCTCTTTAATGCATGAAGATGCCGAGATTCGTGAAGATATGGCTGCAAAAATTATAGATAACATTTCTCAAAATATATCAGTCAAATCAACTTGAATCAACGTAAAAGATCTCAGTCCAATTTTATCGCTAAGTACTAAACTTAGCATACCTTGCGATCTTTCATAAGTTTGTTTTGAGCCTCAAGCTTGGCACGATACTTTCTCCGGCGGAGAATTGCATGGTACTGTTTTGCATTGACATAAATGGGTTCGTTTGCTGTAATATTGAGCGGTAGTGGCACTCGAACAGGAGCCATCTCTAACATCTGCGGATGAGGAAACTGCAGAAATTTCAGTGACGTCTATCTAGTAGGGATTGCTAATAAAGAAGAGACATCCAAGGAATGTCACCAGAAGTTTCATGCATCATATGAAATCGCAACTCATAGAATGAAAATAAAACTTGAATAATCAGCATTTATCGATACCACCGTATTCTGAAGTACAAGGGGAATTCAATCAAAAAATAAATACACAAGATTCTTCCGTTCTCCCAAGTCCTAATGACTTGAAATTTTGAATGAATAGCATAGGGGAAGCAGACGTAAGAAAAAAAGTGAACCAAATAGAATAAGAAGTTAGAAATTTCCATTACACTCCAATGGCCTGCTTTATGAACATGGAACAGTCTTTCGGCTCAGTAAAAATTTTGTTGCAGATTCGTGTACAAGAAAAACCAAACAACGCATGGATACTACAGAGTTGCTACTTGAGAAAGACAATCTACACTTCGAAGAATCACAAGGATGACCAATGCCAAGATGATCCCTTTCTTGACCTGGTTATATATGTATAGACTCATGACCCAGGCATCGCTAGATTGAAGAGCAATGTATATGAAAAATTAAAAAGGTTAAACAATCCCTGTGCAAACCTCGCAGTAATGGAATACTTTAAAGAAGTACCTTAAACAAGGACATAACAACTGAGGGTGAAGAGTTTCATCGAAAACAGCTAAAGTATAAATCAATTAATCTAAGAAGAGGAAAATAGAAATTGTTTTAACTTTCAACTATGTAGGAGGTAGAAAGTCAAAATTTCTACTTTAGATGATTTTTTTTGTATTATAAGCTAATTTCGATCCTTGAATGTGAAATCTTTGTGCATTTCAAGGTTCATCATTCATGAATAGTCAAATTCTTCAGAATCAAAAGCACATAATAGCCCTCCTACATTCAATTAATTCTAGGGAAATATTATTCATTCCACGCCAGATATGATATCAAATATGGATTAACATAACCAAATCTGTGTCTTAAAAATCCAGCCTTTGTGCTTTTAGTTCAGTAGTATAACAAATGCAACCAACCTGGGAAAGAGTTATATCAATGAAGAGTATGTTGTTATGGGGGAAGAGAGAGACTGAGAGAGATGAGATTCCATAAGCACTCACCATAGCTTGTGACCCATAAGCAGCCATTACACTGCCATAATAACATTCAGCATGATGGGGAGGAATACAAGCCTACAATGGGAATCGTAAAAAATGTAAGATAACCATCCTCCCTCAAAACCAGTATATTGGAGGCAAGTAATAACTTACAATAGACGGACTATAGTCAACCTGGACAATTTGGTCATGATTTCCCACAAATGAGGCATGTTTAGTCTGACCATCCACAGGCTTTCCTTTAGTTGAAGTATGATCTGAGCAAGCATTAGTACAGCTAAATTAAAATTGTATCTAGTAAATCAAGGGAACCAAAATAAATTTATTTATTGAATGAAAGAAAAAAATTTTGAGACAGCGGAAAATTTACTCAAACAACCTAGACAGCAACTCTTGAACTAACAAAAGGGGATAAAATGCACCAAGCTCCAAGCATATTGATTGTTTAAAGTTATTTGAAGAATTTCACAACTTCTTACTCATCCCCATATATTATCTGCAGCATTTTCCTTCATCTTTTCCAACTAATTTAATCAGAAAAATCACAGGGACACCTCGGCAAACAAAAAATAAACAAAAGCAAGAATATGTATACATGGTGAAGAAGGAACAACAAAATATTACAGCAGCCTCAATGAGATGACCGAGCAATTCCTAGAAAGAGTAGAAGAAGAAGAAAGCAAAAACCTGATTTTGCAGAAACAATGCTTTGTCTGTCAGGGTGACTTTCACCGATACTAGCCACTTCAGGGCATGACTGACCAGTACATTGAGTTGACGATGAATCCTGATCTTTAAATTGGAGACTCAGTTTCCTATTGTTATGAAAATCTTGAGGTGAAACTCCCATATTCAAGGTTAAACTTTCAGATATAGATGAATTTTGGACAAACATAAAATTTTCCCATGACGAGCAAACCGCAACCAATGGAGACGTTGAATGAACATAAAGCATGCCAGGTTCTTTATTACATAAGCCTTGCACCATCTAAACTCTTAAAAAAGCTTCTTAAAACATCAAAGAACTTCAAAGATAAGAAAACAAAGGCCGTCCCTCTAATTAGCCGTGCAATATTGGCCCCATAGCTTTCGAATGAGAGTAAGCTGCCACATGAAGAATGTCAAGTTAATTCACTTCAGTTCATGCAAGCCCTAAAATGGAGAAAAAAAACTAACTATTAACAAATAGGGTAAACCACCCAAGAATGGCCAAACCAAAACCACATCCCTTCTAACCAAGGAAAACAAGAGATTGAAGGAAAGTAAAGTGATAAAACATCCGTAGCATCTTCTCTTTCAATACCATCAAATCTGAACACTTTTCTTTATGTTTTGTTTGTCTTTCAAGAAAGAGGAGCACTTATAATTCCAAATGAGCTTCAAATACCAAAAAGTCTTCCCCTTATAATACAATGGTATTCTTAATCCATAGACTCTAGTCCTAGATAGACCAATTTTTGCGGGTCAGCTCAATGGTGCCACAGGAAACATCTAAAAGATTTCTCTTTGCATTGGTTTCTTATAGATTACAAATACTGTTAGTATGTTCACCGAGCAGGACAATGAAAATCTATTACAGATAACCTCCAGCTCTTGCATTCCCCCAATTCAGGTTTTGAGCATTAGAGCAAATAAAACAGCAGGTAATCAGCATCTCTAAAATATAAATACGTTTTTTTGAGAGCAATGTCCAAAATCCAAACAAACAACCTTCTATCGCGCTAAGTAATCGCAGACTTCAATTATCAATCGGTAAGAAGACAGAAACCGTATTCTGGTCAACCATGTAGAAAATATAAGACACAAAAAAGAAGGTGCAGAAAAAAGAAAATAAGAACTAAAATTCAGAAAATTCAGGATTCATAAACAAATAACATGAGTCCTTTCAGGCAGTATTGATCAAAGCAGCACAAATAATTAACCAAAAGCAAGTCCCATTGTACAAGTAAATACTCAATAGAGACAAAACAAATAGGGAATAGAACGAAGCAGAGCAACAGAAAAAGGACTTAATATATATATATATATATATATATATCTCACTCTTCAAGAAAAGCAAAATATTATGCTCGAATCAGAAAAACCTTGAACAATAATAACCAATAACTGAAGGATAAAGAAAAAGGCATAAACAAGGGAAAAAACAGTTATACCTGAACTGAGAAACAGGATAGTCCAATTTGACTATCTTAAATCCCATACTAACATCTCAACATTTACAATCAACTTATAAAGACCTTAATACACTAATTCAAAAAATTTGCAAAAAAAAAAAAATTGAGAAGAAGCAAACCCAGAAGAGGATAAGCAGAGGGCTCTACCTATTGAATTTGGTGAAGCACTGAGAAATAAAAACTGGATGTTGTAGTTGTAGATACCTTGGAGTTGTGCATGACTCCTTCCCTGTCAAGGACCCTCTCCTCTCCCTTTACCAATTCCTCCAATTTGTTTAACACTCTCTGCCTTTGGTGCTAAGTCTCTCTCTCTCTCTCTCTGACAATAAGTTTCTACATGATATGATCCTTTCTCTCTCACCAACTCACCTCCGCCACCACGAGGAACTCCACTTCGTCTCCTCCATTTCTTTAATTTATTGTTTTCTGAAATGGGTTTCAGTAATATTTTACTAGTCCGTAGTAGTTAAAGAATTAAATGTTTTGTTTTTTGCCGTTCTCTGGTAGTGGTGTACGAGGTTTGAGTTGTGTAGCTTGTATTCTACACATTGCCATACTGTAGTATGTTCTCAGCCGCCCTGTATCCTAAAAAATTCCCACGCGCTCTCGTGTCGCTTGGAGGGTAAAACAAAAATAATTTGAATAATAAATAAATGCCAAATAAATCCCATTCCCTCTCTTTGTTACTTGCATACAAACACAAAAAAATCCATGTTGACAATGTTTATCTATTTATTTATTTATTTTGATGAGCTGTATATACCCAAGTTTTTTATTTATTTTTGATAGTTTTGTTAGTGTTAAAGAAATAATAAAAAGTTAGACAAATGCTCTCTTCAATGCCAAATGTCTAATTAAATATAATTTTTTTTTAGACATGGCAAACCCAAAGGTACATATAGCATAAAAGCTCAAACTTAAGCTGAATGAGATTATTATGCAATATTATTAAAATACGAGAGCTCGGAAAAGTAATGATAATCATTTTATCAAATTTATTGATGTGGTTATTTTTTTATTTTAATATTAATTAATGATATATTTATATATATATAATCTAAAAGAAATCTTTGGAGTCCCTTCTCACAAGCACTAGATAATTATTAACAAATTTTGGTGACACTAGATTTTAAATTCTTGAACTATTGACCTACATAATGCGAGATGCTTATCAAGGTTCACTCAGTTTGCTGAGCTGACCCAATTGGAGTTGGTACTATTATTAAATAAGTAGGAATAAAAAATACCTGAAAGAATATATATCAGCTCACACACACCTATCATTTTTCTTTAAATAAATAGTCACGGATCGTACTGTGAGAATGTAAATTAAGCAGTTAATTGGAGGGCAGCACCGTAATTATCCAGCATTAATTTAATGCTTGGCTTTGTTGCAAGTCAAGCAATGCCTTCACCACTTTACTTGAAAGAGAATGAGTACTCTCATTTTTTTTTTTGTCTTTCATCAGTGAGAGGTTGGTTGAAACAATTGTTTCATACAGTATGTTGGGTGGTTTATTATTAATATATATGCTGATTTAAATGCTGGACAAAATATGTATGGGAGTATTAGAAGAATATTTAATTTTTAGGAAATACCATGAAAATATAAGAGTATTTTCACACAAAAAGTGAAATGCTGGTGAAATGGTCCTGAAAAATAGCATTTGAGAATGCTTGGCGAATGCATTTGTGATGTGTGTTTGGCGCTCAAGTAGTACTTGATATTCTGCACCAAACGCACCCCAAATATGGGATAAGATCTGAGTATATTTCCCCAATTCTGTTCACTACTAACCTTGTGTGTAGATATTATTTATGTTTACCGTCAACATCGAATAAAAAAAAATTATTTAGCAAGGAGAATACTTAATTTAATATTGCTAATAGTAGGCATGATGACTTAAACTATTCATAAATATAACAGGATTTGAAGGGTTCATGTCTATCCATAATCCATGTGGTGGGCAGTGTTCTAGATGGTTTTATTTAACATTTGCTAGACATGGACGTGCCTTGTTTTATATATAAAATAACGAGGAACAAGTCTAAGATAGTTGTAAAATATAGATTATAAAATATCTGGCACAGATCTGTATCAAACCACGCCTATTCTCCAAAAATGCTCAGCCCATGATATTTTTACCAGTTGGTTGATCAATAGAAACCAAGGCGCCCTTCTCCTTTTCTAGTGGTCGTGAATTCCAATCATGTTAGCTGCAATTTTGCTTAATATTATTACAGCCCCTGTCAAGACTTGCAATTCCACATCACCTCCTGTCAGGACTTGTAATCCCACATCACTTCGAGAGTATCAAGAAAAAAGTCATGTAAACCCGACAATATAAATATTATTATTGATGTGAGTGAACTGTGACAACAAATCGGACATTTCACTCCAGCTAGCTAATAATACTAGCATATCTAACAAATTTGGTCATAAACCTAGGAGCATACTTCCAAAGTTGCATGCCATGGTTTCGGAAGATTAGAGCATACACTCGATTGGCAAGTAAAATAACTTTCCACAAACCATGCAACTTTAGCAAGAAGTCCTCCTAATTAACTAGATAATAAATCGGTTAACCATACTATTATACTATATACAACAGACATTTCTGATTCAACAGCAGACAACTCATCACAATAAATCATCTCAGCAGAAGCAAAGCATCCAGATACAGGGTAATAAAACACATCCAAAAAGACTAAACAGTAAGCACTCATCACAATCAGACTGCTGGGCTCTGTTCCCCAAATTTTGTTCCAAGCAGTCTCTCGGAAGTTTATTCTTTGTGAGCAGAGTTCAAACCACCAAGAGTCCAAGTCAGCCAACCATTTGGCTAAGAATCCCGTCCTTTATATGGCATTTCCTGTGTAAAAACAAAATTAAACAAAATACAGAAAAATGCTCAGTTAAGAATTAGACTTATCCCACAAGGCAGATGATTAACTCATGAAAATATTTCTTCATTAAATGTTCATAAAGAAATCTTTATGAAAGTTGAAGAAAAATGTCAAATGATCTAACTCTGTTTTAAATGTTATTCTCCTTGAAGCATCAAACTCATTCAAAAAGGTCATTTGAGTCTGTCCATTCAACTGCTATTCTCTTTAAGAAAGTCTCCCCTTTACGTACGAGGGGAGAAATAATAATGGTTCATGTCCATCAACCTGATATAACGCTGGATCATGGTTGAGGATCAAAGTAGTACTGAATGAAATTGCAGGATTGACTGGTATAAAAATTATTGGTTAGACACATAAATTAGAATTTAGAACAAAAAAGTATGTAATATATGCATGCGGGGCCACACAATATGCAGAAAAAAGACCCGCATTCCTTACCGGTTGGTAACTGGGCATGTAGAAAAGTTGCCTTGGATGGCCAAGAAACATCTGCTGACCAAACTGCAAAAGCATGATATATGTATAGGATTTATACCATATTCAAAACAAAATCCAGAAAGCTCACTGAATACCAAAAATCAAAAGCACTATAGCACCTGATGTCCAGTTGGAGGAAAATATGCTTGCGGTGTCGGCATTGGAGCAGCCTGAGGATCAAAAAGCACAGGCTGGTGCCCACTAAATGATGGTCCAATCTGTAAAATTCAAGAAATCAAACCAAAGCTTGCACAACTCTGGCACGTACGTACAATCACATACTCCTTTCATCCAAGTCCTTTTTTTATGGGAACAATTCCATTTTGTCAAACTTGATGAATAAAGAATCAAGGGATGAAAATTTCATGTATTTTTCACTTATGCACAATTATCAGCAGTACTCTTCCCATCTTCCCAACTGTGCAACAAGGGGCGATAATTTAACAAACTAGCTAAACACTCACCACAATTTCGTGACATTATAAACTATTAGTGTTAAGAAATAAATGCCCCACATCGTCTAGTTTGGACGAATTATATGTGCATACATGTGGTTCCCTCTCTTCTCTCTGATAGGTTCTTTTAGTGAGAGTGTATGGGCCGTGTAAGCCAAAATTTAACATGCTATTAGAGCGGGCCCTTAGCACGCCTTCGTAGATGGCCTGACCTCCACTTCACTAGGTCATGTTTTACCCGTTTGTTGCACTTATTAAGCTGTCGGGTTGTCCAGCCCACAAGTGGGAGAGTGTTAAGATATAAATGTCCCACATTGTCTAATTTGGGTGAATTTTATGTGCATAATATGTGGTTCCCTCTCCTCTATCTAATAGGTCCTTTTAGGAAGGAGAATGTATGAACCACTATAAGCCAAATTTAACATAGAGCATATAGAAAATATATCCTTGCAACCCACCAAATATGATAATGAAGCCACATTAAAGTGGCATAGACTAAAGGAGAACCTTTATTTTTCTGTTTGCAGTTGTCAGGATAATACATTCAACTACATTATGACTAGCGGTCCTACAATATTGTGTAAATTAGTCTAAATTCCAAACAGCAACGACCACAAGAGATCAGAACTGTCACAGAGAATTTAATGTTCAACTGATAAGAGATTTGGTCAATGACAGAAGACAATAAAAAGTTTCGCCTCCATTGACTTTCCTTTCCATAGAAGTTCACTCCAGAAAAATTCACAATTACCATCAAATAAGTCTCATAATACATTTGCTATGATGATAAAGAGAAGGAGACGTCATTTTAACAAGCTGACATTTAAGAGGTTGCTACTGCTAAATCCCAATAAAATGCTTATTTAGAGTGTACCCGAAGGCTACACTTACTATGTTTCAAGCAAAGAAATCAAGGTCACTTCAAAATGAGAAACCCGCACGCACACACATCCACCACAGTGAAAGAAATGATAGGATAGTACTTACCCCTACACCCATAGGCATGCCAGGCATATGTGGTACAGAAGGCATCCCGGATGAATAATAGAAGGAACCGTCTGACACAGGGGAAGCAGGCCTAACAGATATTTGAGAGGGCATGAAACTCTTGGCATTAGGATTGAATTTAAATTCCTGACGACCCAAAAAAAAAGAGAGGGACAGAGATCCGGATGTATTAGGCACACATGAATTACAAAATCAAAAACGAAAAAAGAAAACAAAGCCTCACAGATTCCTTAAAAAATAAGCAACAGAATGGAATATCTGCTTAACATATATACCTTAGCATGGGGGTTCAATGTAGATTTCTCAGAAGATAATGAGCCCATAGATGAGCTCGGTGACAAACCGAGCCCACTAGAAGTTTTAGCGGCACTAACAAAACCAGAACTTGATGATGCAGAACTACCAGGCCGCCCAAAAGCATTCACCGATTGTGCTTCACTAGATACCTTAGTAGCTACGGCAACCTCTGAACATTCAACAGGAGTACTGGCCCTCTCATGGCCTGTCAATGAAACATGAGATGGAGGAGAATAAGCCGTGGCAGTAGAGGATAGAGCCCTTTTGTCCAAGCCATCTTTCTTGTGAACCAGCGATGACTGTGAATCTACATGACATATATTCACACAAGCAACAGCAAAAAAAAGTGAAGATTTATAACTCCTATAGATTAAAAAAATAAAAAATTCTCAATTCGAGAAATGATATGGGAAATTTTAGTTAAGGGAATGGAAAAGGCATGCTACGCCACACAAAATAAAAACAAAGAAGAGGGAAAAAGAAGGTTATAACTTATAAGGCTTAAAATGGATTTTTATATAGGCATAACTGCAGGAGAACATCAAAAACACCTTCCAACTAAATGAATGCTATAATCATTTTCTCATGTTTCACTTTCATCATCAAATTTAGAAAGGTAAATAAGCTTTCAACAAGAATTTCACTCACCCTCAGGTTCCAACCATGGAGCATCCTGAAGTACCTTCATTGATATGTACATGAAGGAAAAAGGGCAGATGTTAGAATAATTAAACTAAATCTTCATAAGAGGCAGTTCTGTAAGGAGGAAAATTTGAACAGTTGTGAAAATTTCTCTCACCATCTGTTCTTGAATGTGTTCTTTAGAAATATCCTCTCCTCCATGTTCAATGCGTGGATTGTCCTCAATCCTGCAATTTCCAAAAATGAATTTCGAAAAATAAAAGCACAGATCAATACATCTGCATAATGTCAATCTCACGAAATAACATGCAACTTATATTAGTCTAATGAAAAATTGAAAATAATATTAAAAACAGCAGGAAAAAAGATTATAAAACCTGTTTTCACATTCTGAAATGGAGAAACTCCTGGAAGTTAACTCAGAAGCCAGCTGACTAGATTGATCGAAAGAACCAGACTGACAAGACTTTGCACCATCATTTGATTGTGAGAAATTTGCCTCATCCTAAATATAAGAAAATGGAAAAATATCAGGGTAAATACAAAAGTAAACATAGTCACAAAAGCAATATATAGAAACAAGGCAATAGAATCCTAACAGTACGACGACTTATATGTTGTGGGGTGCAATCATGAATGTCCACGTTTCAGATGGCACTTGATGGCCATTGCCTGTATTTCTATATCAGATTTGTTTAAGAAATATGTATTGCTTCAACCAAGACATACTTTCAGACACATTTACATGATGCTGCAAGAACGATTAAAAATAACTTGCATACTAAATTGGACACTAACCATTAAAAAAAAACATAGATAAATTCTAAATCTATTTTAACTAGATGTAG
Source organism: Euonymus europaeus (assembly GCA_963580455.1). Lineage (NCBI taxonomy): Eukaryota > Viridiplantae > Streptophyta > Magnoliopsida > Celastrales > Celastraceae > Euonymus > Euonymus europaeus. The sequence goes on along the minus strand of OY756970.1, from coordinate 18,743,723 downwards.
GAGGAACCGTACAACTTTCACTTTTGAATTCAGTATTTCAGTTTGAGTTCCATCTGTGCTTTTTTTTTAAAAAAAAAAATCTTGATATGAAAATGCAATTTTGAACCAGATGACAAATTAAAGTATGCAAGGTACTGATGTTGATATAATGATATTACACATCATTCTAAGATTTAGAATCCCATGCTCATGGCTCACCTTCGAAAAAGAACAGCCTCACCACATATTATGTGGGTGTACACATCCAACATGACCTTGACCTGCCCAATGCTAGAGCCTTGTGCACAAGAGTTGTTTATAAGAGCCTTAATCTAATCCTCAAATACTCATCTCCGGTATAATGGAAAGAACTAAAATTTTCTCTCCGTTAAACTTTACAACTCAAAGAATATTTCTAGGAAGAGTTTTACATGGGCAAGAACTTGAAGATCGCCAGTGATTTAGGTGGGAGTGATGAAATCACTATGTTTGTTGGCTTTGGATGATCCTACATGGCAGTACTCTTAAATTACCTCCAATATGAGATGATTGACCAATGAGGTTACTCCAAACAATCCACTCTCTCACTTACAATTAAGATGCTGTGCATGATTGCCCTAAAAAAAATCGGGGAAAATGAAAGCGGAACATCTTGTTTACACTTTCTCAACTTCCCTTCCATAAAATCTAGCATTTTAGTAAGTCAAAACATCCCCCAGACCCAAAATGTTATCATTTAGAGTAGTCAGACAAGTACTAAATAATAGGCAAAGGCAGTGCAAATTAATTACCCAAAACATTCAAGGTGAATGGCAAACCGGCTAGAAAGCCCAACCATCAAGACAAGTAGGTATCAAGGAACCATTCCACTCAATACAGGAATGTTTGTTTAGTGCACAATCCAGGGTAATAGCATGTCCATTCATTATATTCGAACTCTTCTATAATCACAACCAAGATACAAGAAAGTCACAACAGACTCCTGATGGGGCTATCATGCCGAAAGAGCAAATAAAATAATTAATAAAGACAAGCTCAAAGCATAGGATGTTTAGGGAAACGAAGTGTTCCTAAAGCAAATCAGACATAAATATCACGAGAAAATGAGTAAATTTTTTGGTTCTATATGATAATGGGGCATGATATGGCTAGGCCGAAGGTGTCCAAAGCAGCCTAGATGAAAAGAACCCATGCAAACACATTTCAAGACATTTAAGTTGTATTGCACCGTCTACCCAAGGACTATCATATGATTATGTTATTCCACAGTCCTACCATAAACAATCGCTAGGCGGCCGCTAGGCAATTTGCAGGGACTAGGGATTAATTGCATTAATTGGGGACTAATCGGGGATTAATCGGATTAATCGTTTTGAGTTTTTATATATATATATGCAACACATATCCCATACATAATAGGAGCTCCCCAAGAATCAGTCATAGGCTCGCAGCAATGGATGAAGAAGGAGGAGTTTTGGCTTGTTTTAGGTTGGTTATGTATTGAAAAGGTGATTTTATGAAGGAGTTTAATTGTTTTATATTGGGTTCTAATGAGCCAAAAGAATTAGGGCTTTACATTGGGCTTTAAAATAGAAAATGGGCCGAAAGAATAAAATGTGCAAATTAGCCTACAGCAGGCTAGACGGTTTAGGCGGGATTAATCGGCCTAGTCGGTCACCTAGGCGGGATTAATCAGCCTAGCTGGTTGACTAGGCGGTCAAACTGCCTACGGAGCTCGCCTAGGACCTAGGCAAGGCGGTAGGCCTCGATTACCACCTAGGCGGCGCCTAGGAGGATTTTTGCAACCCTGCAAGCACTGATCTCCAGGTTTATCTTGGAACTACAAATATCCAAGTCCAATAGCGGCTGAACATTATAAGTTGTTTACATCACATGTAAACCAGAAGAATCATTTATGAAAACACACTGATTTTCAAAAATCTCAACAAAGCTTCATCAAAATACCGTGTAACAAATCACAAAATAGTTTTAGAAAAGCTAATTGAAATAACACGGAATGGGATATAAAGAACTACCAGTAAGGAAGAGCTTGGTAACAATCGAGCTTCATCACTGTTTTTCCGATGGATCAAATCAGCATTCCTCTCGAGCACAGGATCAGATGATGTTCCAAAGGTTTCAATGTTGCATGCATCCAACGATCTATCCGTACTTTCTTCATATCCACTATCATCAACCCCCCTACCTCTATAAACTGAAGAGAATCTGGTCTCCTCATCAATATCAAATTTATCATGGAAACTGATACCTCTTTCCTATTAAATAGATCAAAATAATAACATCATTTTCCATTGAAAAAATATAATAAATGCAAGTGAGTTAGATGAACAAATTAACCTGACAGAAATGGCAAAAGTTACAAGATAACCTCACCTCTGCCAGATGAAGATCATGGGTTTCCTCATCCTCGATTTCTCTGGCAATCCTTAAAGCTTCCTTTTCCAGCTCTCTCATCTGAGGACCTCTCTGAAGTTTTGTAGTGTAAAGTTCCTCATCAAAAGTGCTTTTTACTCCAAATAATGTTTCATTCGTTTCAAACTGATCCCAACCCCTAAAATGAGAAAACAAACAGGAATATATAAGAATATCTAAAAGAACTGGAAGCAAAAAGACATTCTCAGGATTAAAAATAACAAAACAGTAGAAAGAAGTCAACACTCACGAAAACTACTGATGCATGGCAAGAAGCAATGGAAACCTATTTCACAATGCAAATTTCTTCGAGGAACTATCCACCAAAACATATGCTGGTATCTTATTTACCTTATTCGATTGACCTTTTCAATCAAATCGCATGGTCCCATTATGCAAGAAGTATATTGCCCATTTAGTTTTTTATTTGCCCCTCACACCAACAATTAAATACAAAATGAGAAGTGCAAATGCACAAAGACATTTATAAAATAATTCTGCAACCTTGGAGTGGATGCCTATTACATCAGAATTCCACCTGAGAATTCCATGATTGTAAAACTTGACTGGACAAAATAAATAAACCCAGTAGAAATATCTCAGTCTATCATGTAGATGGCAGCACCCCCTTTGTGATTGATATTGATATAGTCCATGTCACAATGCTCCCAGACATAGAGACCAGGTATACCATTGCCCACCTAGCCAGTAACAATGTCTAATTAAGATACCCAAATACATATTATTATTTATTTAAAAAGGAAAATGGTCCAATTGATTTTGGGTTGTATCAAACATGAATTCACAAATCTAAATATCTCTTATAACCTAACCCTAATTAAGTAACTCCAGCTCAGCAGGCGCCAATTTTCCATATAGGTTTTGTTTTCAACAGCATAAGCATAGGAGGTGCTAAAATGCCAAGAAAACTTAATTTGAGAAGACTCATCAAAGCAAGATTTTTTTGCTTGGGTGAGAAACAAGATGCAAGTAAGGCAATCGGTTGAAACTGAAAGGAGCAGGTTGACGCACCTAGAACAAGGGTACTAAATGAAACAAAAAAAACATCAATCAGCATTGATCTTATTTAATTAGATAAGTTCTCTGAAGAGAGAACGATCACTAAAAGATTAGCGGGAATAAAACAAAGTGTTAATTCAGCAACCTATTCCAAGGGCCATCAAATATATCATCCAGTTCCGGACACTGTAGATCATCGTTATCCGGAACCCATCTTCCCAGCTCTCTCTCCACATCAACAAGACGAGAATGTGATATGTAGGAGTCGAGTAAAATTTCCTGGTGCTTCTCATGTTGCAGATCATTTCCAAACCCATCTGCCGAGACAGGCACATCCTGGGCTCATTAAGAAAGTAACAAGATCAGGCAACTAACAAGCACAAAACATATTACGAACAAAGCCCTTACATAAAAAATATAATTTTAATATTTACTTTTGTTTTGTTGATAACAATCAAAATTGCAATTTTGTGGCATGATTTGCATTCAAAAAAAATATTTGTAGCTTGATAAAAAGTCACAAGTCAACTACATCAAATGATGTCATACTGTCCCCATTGAAAATGCAGAGAGGCATTCAAAAGAAGAGAGTAAAACCTTTGCTACAACTTGTACAAGCTCTTTGCCGGGTATGATAAAAGTTTTTGTGGGTGGCTTGTTAACAAGCTCCACCCTCTGCCGGCGAGAAGAACCATTCTTTGTCAGGCAAGCCATTTTCAAAATCACTCCTAAAAGCAACAAGCAACTGAGTATTTACTAAATAGTGTAAGTGACAACATAAGGAATGGATTGACATTTAAGTGACAAAAAGAACAATCATTTGAACAAAACCAAATTGAGCAGAACCTACCAGGCTCCCAGTCAGCAGTAAATGGGTCAACCAACCCAGCATGAAAAATTCCTGAATAAATGGATCCATCTTTCAACTGCACTTCCACAGGTAGCCCAATTAGGCATGTTGTCATGTAAACTAAACGATCGCGAGACGGACCCTCAAATATTCCAAGTCTGCCACCAGCCGATGCACCTATGACAACTAGTATTAAACAAATAAACATTGTATTAACAGAAAACAACTCGAGCCAGAAGAGTTTACCAGTATTATTTAATCTGTCTGTATTTGATTTTCGAGACTTACTCTCCAGCCTACTCCCCACCTCTCTCTCACCTCGCCGTCGAGCAACCCCATTGGAAGAAGGTTTGGGTGGTACAACTTGTTGCATATTCATCTTGTTTCCGGTCCTCTTTCCTACAACAATAAAGCTTGGAATAATTTTCACCGATTCCACAAACAAATAAGAAGGATGAGTGATGGACCAATCAAAAAGACAATAAGGCAATCAAACAGAAAAGAAAGTAAAAGAATCCAACGACATCAAGTCGCATGAAAAACAATCCAGTAAAGCAGAGTTTTGAAACATTAAAAAACCTACTGATAGATCCATCAGAGGGAAAATGGCAACCAAATGATTAAACAACCAAACATTTGAAAACCAGAAGCAGTCGAATCATTCTCTTAATACCTACCAGGTTTCAAGATACTCTCATAAGGAACACTACTTCCAGAACACAAGACTTACAAATTCAAGATGACGGCGGAAACAACTAGGGGAAAAAAGTGAATGCAAGGTAAAACAAAACCCTATAAAACTCAGGCATCAATGCACCAACCTCCAGCAACCTGGGAAGTCATTGAATGTCTCAATATTAGTATCTTTACTTATCCTATGACGCAGCCTTTCCAAGCTAAAACACAGGAAACCAAGATTTCACAGCACAACCTTAACCAAATGGGAAATAGAGGGGCTTTTTGGTAAAAGGTTAATACCACAACATTAAATGCGGGTGCAGTGACTTAAACCCAAGCACTAGGGAATATAAACAAGTCATTATAATGGTTGATATACATTGGTAATACTACTAGGATTAGAAAATAGATAAACAAGCTAACAAACTCATTGGGACAGTCATTGCTACAAGAACAACTCCAAACCTTGATGGGGAGGATTTTTATATGCAACCAAAAATGGCAACCCACACGACATTTGATTAGTCAATTTGAATGCAAATTGCAAACCCACAACATATTTATGTAAATGAAGATATGTCGCTCTCCATTTTTTGCACCTTGCTGCTAACAAACCCACACACCACAAGCAAACATGTGGTGCACTGGTAGAGTTGCAGAGGTGCAGCTCGAGATCGTAGGTTTAATTTCTGAAAACAGTTTCATCACAAATTATATAGGGTAAGGTCTATGTACATCTTGTCAGTCTCCAACCCCACCTTGTACAAATAGATTTGAGTATGGATGGATGCTGAGCTGAAGTAAGCATGGGTAGAAGCTTTCGGATAACATAGGGTACTGCAATAGAAATTGGGAAGCGATCATGCATGGAAGGAATTGGGAATTTGCTAAAGACCAGAATTAGCTTTTGATCTCCAATCAAAATCCCAATTGAGATACTTTGAGAAAATAAGTATATTCGATACCAAAAAAAAATCGCATAAAATTTTCTTGAAAATCTCAGCAATCTTTCAAAGTTTTAAACCATAAAAAGATTGCTGAGATTTTATGGATGTGTTAACAAGGTTGCTTGTGACACGCCCGCACAATGACGCATATATATACTCCTAAAATGTTTTCAGCATTGTATTTCTAAGTTCTATGTATTTGACAAGCAACTAATCAGAAAATCAAAAGAATGAGAAAACAATAAAATTATATGAATAGCGGATTAACAATCACTTAAGACGAACAAGGAGTAGATACAACCAGAAAATAGAGAACCGCGATTCTCACCTTGATAAGCTTAACTGGCGTACAATTCAATTGATGCTGCCTCTAGCTCCAAGAAAAAGAGATGGATTGATAGAAGATGATTAGGGTTTCGAGTGGAGGCGTTTGTTAAGGGTTTGAAGAGGGAGTGAAAGATCAGAGGACGAATCAAGAGACAAATACAAATAAGCGATGTATGTGTCATAAAAAGAAACACAGGGAAGCTGGCTTTGATCTGAATCGAGCGAGAAGAGAAACTGGAGACACCGTTTTCTGTTTTTTTCCCTCTCTTTTCGTTTTCTGCGTAATGTCTCTGATTTTGGAAGGAAGGCGGAATTTTGAAGATCAAGCAAGACTCGGAGTAATGGAAAGGTGGCAGTATCGTCTTTGGCCGGATGTATGTTGTCCGATGGATGGACCTCTTCACCGGTTGATTTCGTTTTGGAAGCTTGCCAAACCAGAGATTTTTGAGAGCCAAGCTATCAGCCAACCGATTTAGCACATGATCAGCCTTCCAAGATGAACATTCGTCCAAAAAACCTAACGAGTGAACTGCTGATGGATTGATTGAACTCTCGAGTTAATAACAGCCGTGGAATTGTTGAGAGCTCGTCAATAACCAAAAAGCTGAATCACCTTCCAATACCCTGTACACCGGGTCACGGATGATCGATTCGGGTTGAGCCCGACCCAGTAATTGATATTTCTGTTTCATTTTGGTTATCATCATGCTTTAAAAGTCCAATCTTTAAAGAACATATAAATTTAATGCAATTCAAGTATGTTATTCCAAATTTATCTTTATTTATTTAAAATTATTTATTTAAAATATTCAATATTGAACTTCGATAATTTTAAACTAGATCAATAAAATTATTAATTAATGAAGAAAAGTAATACTAATTTTGAAACGGTCCAAAATAAAAAAATGGACCACCAAATCAGAAGGAGAATTAGCCTTTAAATTTTGGTGACACCCTTGTCAAAGGTTAGTTAGGCTAGAAGGTCTTGAATTACCTAGTAACCCTTTACAAAGTCTAGTTCACAAAAAATGTATGTCGGGTTGGATCTCAAGTTATTAGATCCGACCCTATTTAAAATAATACCAAATGATATTTCATGAGATATTTTATTTTAATATTTTTCAATCGATCACCAGACAAGTAAAAAAATATAAAACTACACACAAGGCATGGATCGATAAAATAAGTTTTGAGCAATGTTAGAGTTGGACCGATAAAATACTTGATAAACTAGTTCAATATAGGGATGTCAACAGGGCGGGAACCCCTTCGCCCGTCCCCATACCCGTTGAAAAAATTATTACTCATCTCTGTACCCATCGAAGTGGGAAATCTCCGCTTATTTTATCTGTCCCACCAATTTCAATTGTAAAAATTGTAATAAATTTTAAAATGTAAATCAATAAAAAATATAGATATATCAATAAATTGTAGTAATTTATATACGAAATCATTTATGGTCAATTCATGAGTTTCATAACTATGTATATTATCCATTAAATAAATAACAAATACATTTATTAAAAAAATTAAATATATGCAAATGATATATTTCTATGAGTTTATTTATTTATTTGTTCTTGTTAACTTTATATAATAAAAAAATTAATAATATGTATTGTAAATAATATACATATATATAATTAATAATATATACGGGTATGAGACGGATTATATTTCGATAGAACCGTCTCTGTACCCGCCCAGTTATTTTCTCTATGAAAATAGTTATATCCGTTAGCCAACCCTTAATTAACAGGACATACTCATACGATTTGGGGTTGGTTGTGCGGGTACCCATCGAATACGAATACTTTTGACATCCCTAATCCGATAAGTATCGAGGCGGACCAGATATGTGGAAATAAAAAATAAGATGGTAATCTCTTTATGTGACGATTTATGGATTAAAATTCATTCAAACAAAAAAGTGTGACAAATAATAAAAAGAAAACCCTTTTTTGTCCTTTTTCTTTTTACTTTTCAAGGGCTTGCTAGAGTCGGAGAATTCCAGGGATTTTGGTGGGCCTGAAAGGCTGGACATGTTCTTCCCATTTGACCCATGCTTGCTGAAAAGATGTGACAGGTTTACATCTCTCTTTGACATTGATTAGTTGTTCTATGATACTCAATTTGGGTAGATTTAAGGCAGACTTTATGATATGGAGAAAAGCTGTGACAACTAGTTTGGCCTGTTTGGGACAAGAATTGCTGCTTAGTCATGTTATGTTCAGATTCGTCCCATAGTTTTTGCGATAAAAGACAGACCTCTTAGTTCCTTGTTTAATTTTATATGCAGTTTCATCCGGCCAAACTTTGTGTACTGGTCTATGGTAAAAAGAATACGACCTTCCACTAGTCCCGAGTCATTTTTTGATTTTCGGAATGGTTTCCTTAAGTTCAACAGAAGATGAAGGATACCAACTGGTTTCATTCACAGAGCCGTTGCTTTGTTCTGTATGTTCTTGTGGGAATTGGCAAAAGTTTTGGTAATAGCTGTAGTAATGTTATTTTATTACTTATTCCATTGTTTGTGTAATAGCACTGGGAATTGATCAGTCATTGGATCATTATAAATTTTACCTTTAAATTATTAAGTTAAAGTTAGGGAACCTTGTTTGCAGCTAAAGAATCATCTGAGATGTTACCAAGTGTTGTGTTTATTTTAGAGCTTTTTGAGGAAAAATTACAGATTACTCACATTCATATGCTTCAATATTTTTACTGAATTTTTAATTTAAATTTCACCCACATTGTATAAGCATTTCAATCAATAATTATTTGTGAAGGTTGAGAAGGTTAAAAGAAGTCCTCTTTGGACATTCGATATGAATCTAAATCCGGGTTTCCAAGATAAACAGAAAAAACAAATTCAATGATAGATCTGATGACATTGAGCAAATATCACCATAATGACATATCGACAATTCCCCAAATATTTAGAGGTAATACAAACTAATATTCTTATAATCAATTTGAAAATTGATCTCAATACCGTCTTCTGAATGAAGTCAAGTCCAGTAGGAATGTGATTATGAAGAAAATTAACGAGCACTCTCGTCCAGGCAATGCAAAGACCATCAGCTGCTTCTTCAGTACTTGAACTTTAGCTCATGACAAGCCAAGCCAAGCCATGCACTAGGATTTGTCAGTAGTAGTAATACCCGGATGGAGGAACTCTCTAATTAAATAGTCTAACATTTGCATTTAACAGTGTAATGTAATCTAATAGGATGATATGGTGTAGAAAAATTCTTGACGTGGTGTGCTTCCCAAGCCGTTGGATGCGAATTCCAAACTTGGCAATGGCGGGACGGATTCCAGAAATGAAAAAAAAAAAAAAAAAAAAAAACACAATTTGAATCCACCATTTATGATTTCGTTATTTTTAGTGTTTTTGTTTTGTTTTTGGGTTGTCTATGCAGCCCTCTTCATATGTTATTCAACACGCCCTTGAGAAGATCCAGCCCTTCAGCTGATATACTTCTCCTCTTATGGGATTTTGGAATCTCAATTCGCGGAGGTGGATCCTGTGAGAAACAGACCACCACCACTGTTAGATTGTCGCATGTATTGCGTTGCAGTGCCTCCTTCACAAGTGCTTTACAGCACCTCTCTGGATCGTTGTGCATCATTAGCTCTTTCCTCACCATTGTCACTGCACATTGGCTACTCATCACGTCCCACAGACCATCACAACCCATTATCAAATACTCGTCTTCTACTGTAAGGGAAATCTCCTCCAACTCTGGCTCAGAGCTTAAGGGACTTTTTGTACCTTTTGAGCCCTTGATGTGCCAGTCACCGAGTGCTCGTGCCACTGATAACTGGCCGTTGAGGTATCCATCATATATGACACCGCCAAGTTTTTCGATCCTTAGCCTTTCGGCTGTGCAGTTGGGTTTGTGGTCTTTGGACAGCTCAATTGCTCTTCCTCGTTTGCCCAGAACTGCTCGAGAATCCCCAGCATTGGCTATAAGCATGGTTCTGAAATCATTATCAGAACCAGCAGGATCAAGACACACATCATACAAACAAGTAAACCAGAAATTTATAGAAGCAAAGATCCTCACTTTCCCAAAATAAGGGCAGTCAGAGCAGTAGTGCCAGAAGAGCTATCAAGCGATTTAGCATCTGCAAATGCATGATCAGCCCTCCCAAAAGCACTCTTGATTGCCTTTTTAGTTCTGGATTGGAAGTTGGAGTCGTCAATGATGAACTTCAGGATGTTCTTTCTGGTAAATTTTGCAGCATCGGTGCCACCATGTCCATCAAATACCTGTTGAAGTATATGCCAATATCATTAGTAGCTTGCGAATGTGAACAAATCACTACCATAATTTCCAAAACACAAATCTTGATCTACATAATTGAAGTATTGATAAACTAAAAGTAAATTACACACCCCATAAAATGCTCCAGGAGAAGGGAAATCTTCAGCTTCGCCTAGATGTTCACGGAGATTATCTACACATAGATATTCATCCTCCATATATTGTTTTGGCCCCTTTTCAGAACAACTTCCAGATCGAAATACAGGTAAAAACCCAGAATTTTCACCCGGCGGCGACTTGTTAAGACCCATAACCCCATCATCCGATTCCTGCGTAAAGAATAAACATCCCCTCTTTGAGATTTTATACAAATAAACAGGAGAAAGAATGCACAGATACAGCCATGTAAAACAGATCAATCTCGGTTCCAAGTAGCTCTGATTATTTCTTTGTGAAAAAAAGACATTCCTACTTTAATCCTTTTCAAGTCTAAAATCAGGATTGAATTGCTTTCCAATTTTGCACAATTTAGCTTTTGTACTTTTCAAGGAAAGTGAAATCTGTGTGAACTTATTCACATGCATCAGTACTCAATTATATGGAGAGTGCTACAGAAATGCATTAGAAAACTAAAACTATTATATTGCCAATCCATCAAATGCCTCTACTGAGCTAATAAAAGCACAATCCAAAACGACAAGAGACATTCAAAAATTGGTAATAATGATATCCAGTTACAAGACATGGAAGAAGAAAAAATGTGACTAATAAGGGCTTAGGCTTACCAGTTCTGCCAACCATTGAGAACTGGTGCAATGCCTCATAGTGGAAAGGTTTCTTGGAGGTTTTCCAGCGCTCGTTTGATTTAAACCATCGAAGTTATCATCTTTCGGATCATCTATGGCAGACACTGTGCCCTTACAACCACACCTACTCCCATCCAATATGTTTATCTGAGATGAAACATCAGTCGCTGGAGCCATTTTTCTCCCTCACAAACCCTAAACTCTGCTCTCCATGGTCAATCAAATACCCAGAAACCCTTTTTGGGAACGAAGTAAGCCAATTCACTAATTGCGCAATAATTAGTTGGACACAGCCCAGCACTTAAAAAGAACTCATTCTCACACTATCTATCAGACAGCAACAAACAACTGTAAACTCTGAAGATCCAATTGCATTCACTCTTACCCAGAAATCTGCAGAAATTGCAAATCAAGAAAAACAGGTCTTTTCTCTGCCTTGCAGCAATGAATCATCGAGGTTCACAAATCCCAGATTAAACCGACTGTAAAAACAAAGAACAAGAACGCATATATGAGAGCAAATAACGAAAAATAATGGTGTTCACAGCATAGTAGTAGGGAAGGGAGGACCATTAAAAAGGAAAGAGAGGGAGTTAGTTACTTCTTCTATCATACAAACGGGGAGTGGCGATTCCAGGTTTCCCGGCTTGCTATTGAAGATGGGGTTGAAAGTGTGGAGGGTTGCTGACGCGTGTCAAAATTCAAGAACTCATTTTTAATTCATATCAATTGAAATATTCACATCAAGGATTGAAATTGTAGACTCTATATATTTTTCTAAACGAATTGCGGAACCCCAGATCTGAAACAAATATGGTAGAAGATGACGATTGACGACTTTGTTGCTATGATCACCGAGGTTTTTCTCATGGTCAACATGGATGAGGGATGGTGGATCCACTCCGGTGCAACTGGAAGTAAACGGCGGGGTGATGGGACTCTTGTTCATATTAATGTCAGAGCATATTAATCTTCACGCAAAAGAGGTTAATTGATTATTAATTTGTCATCTCCTCCATGGACTAATAGAATCATATAAGCGACAAGTTAGTAGCCATGGGATGTTAAACTCAACAAAATTTCTATATCAGGACAATTGCAAATGCACGTAGATAAGCAAGACCCCTACAGCGACATTAATTCCCAAATCTTTCCCTATTTATAAACCTTAGAAACAATGCGAGTTCATCAATCCTAGCTTTGCAGCTATTACAATCATGGCTAACTTTTTTGCGACCGTGATCTTCATTCTAGGAACTTGTGCTTCCACTTCCATGTCTCGCACTCTCCAGGAAACATCAATGGATGCGAGGCATGAACAATGGATGGCTCAATATGGACGAATATACAAGGATGTTGATGAGAAGGAGACCCGTTTCAACGTTTTCAAGGAAAATGTGGCTCGCATTGAATCTTTTAACAATGTTGGGGACAAACCTTACAAGCTAGGCATCAATCAGTTTACTGATCTTACCAATGAAGAGTTTAAGACCACAAGAAACAGATTCAAGGGTCATATGTGTTCTAATGATGCAATTTCTTTCAAGTACGAAAATATTACTGCAGTTCCTACTACAATTGATTGGAGAACAAAAGGAGCAGTAACACCTATCAAGGATCAAGGCCAATGTGGATGTTGCTGGGCATTTTCTGCGGTGGCAGCGATGGAAGGGATTACTAAGCTATCAACAGGTAAGTTGATCTCCCTTTCTGAGCAAGAAGTTGTGGACTGTGATGTCAAGGGCGTGGATGAAGGCTGTAATGGCGGATTAATGGATGATGCCTTCAAATTCATCATTCAAAATAAGGGTCTTACAACTGAGACTAACTACCCTTACAAGGCTACCGATGGAACTTGCAATGCCAAGGAAGATGCCAACCATGCTGCCAAGATAACTGGTTATGAAGATGTGCCAGCCAATAACGAGGTAGCACTAATGAAGGCTGTTGCTAACCAACCTATCTCAGTTGCCATTGATGCTGGAGACTTTAATTTCCAATTCTACTCCAGTGGAATCTTTACAGGATCTTGTGGCACTGAATTAGACCATGGTGTTACTGCTGTTGGTTACGGAGCAGATGGAGGGACTAAGTATTGGCTTGTGAAGAACTCGTGGGGAACGGGATGGGGCGAAAAAGGGTACATAAGGATGCAGAAAGATGTTGCTACAAAGGAAGGTCTTTGTGGCATTGCAATGCAGACCTCTTACCCCACTGCATAATGATCTATGTATTTATCTACCAACTTATGAATTATAGTGTCTATGTTGTGGCCGATACATGGCTCAACAAGAACTTGTCTAGGCCCTGTATGCCATAAACAAGTTTGTATATGAATCATTGTTAGTATATATAAGTGTTCTAAGTTTATTTTTCTAAAGATCCTATAAATATTTTGGTTAATGAATGAAAACAAAATGAAAGTTCAATTAAAATATCATATTTTGTGCACCTTTGATTTGAGTAGCCAGCCAAAGTTTCGATGAGTGTGTGATCTTACAAGGATAAAAATGACATGACCAAACAAAATATAAAGATTTGAAATAATTAATTTTACGGTGATTCTATGATATAAATCTTCAGTTTTCTTAAGAACTCAACAAATTTTCCTCGATCACAAATTGCTCAACATCAACGACCATGCAAATATTTCTTGACCAAAATTTGTAGCAATTTTTTTTTGACCTGTGAGTAAATTTTCTTTATTATCACGCTAAAATTATGGAACAAGAACTTCTAATATGTTTTATAATAAAACGGATTGAGCCATTTGTCAACCATCTTCGATTTGGTAGGAACCAATCGATTTAAATCACGCAATATGCTAGGTTTGCAAGCCTCATCGAAAAAGTTGTCAGATCTAGTTGTAAAGCAGGTTCATGAACCTGAAAACCATGTCGATAACTCATGCTAGCTATGAAGAACAGAGGAGAAAGGCGGTGGAAATGGACGGCAGATGATGCTTTCGACAACGGTCGATGAACGGTCGTTTGCACGAGTATGAAGAACATGAGGGACTTGTCAGGGGAAGAGCTGAAATCGTTGGACTTTATATTTATAGTATAAGATAAATGTTAAGGGTAACTTAGTCAATGCAAAAAAGAAAAATTATATTGATTCCTTAATATGCAATTATTATGTGTTATTTTTATGACAATCCGTGACGAACTTTGTCTGTGCACTTGATAAATTCACGAGCACTGGACCTTTTTTTTATGAGCACTATTGGAACCCCTCATTTGTCAAGTTCACTCAAAAAAATTCCAAAATCACAACTCTTTTATCACCCCATTTCCCTACCAATTCATGTGCACTGTTTACATATCTTCTACTCATGGTGGTTCATATTAGACAGAGTCCTCAGATTCATCCAATCACAAAGCCAACAAGACCACATCAAAAAAATGAATATAAAAAACAAGGTTCCTCGTTTAGGACAACCGGAGTCTAACTCTCCCTCGCCATTAAAGATATCGAACCAAGTATCTACTAAAGTGAAATATGCCTCCTTTTATTCATAAGGATGAAGATGAGCAGAGCGAGTGTTGTCAATGGATTTAGGGTGGGGGGCTGTAGAATGACTTTCCTTGGGAGAGGCACTCCTCGATGAGTGAATTGAGTGAGTTGGTTGGTTTGTGCCTCAATCGGATATGAACTAATGGCAACGACAAGCAGTAGCCTAAATCAAGTTGGTGGTTGGCAACCGGGCAATCTATGGCGAAAGCCATTCAACTTCCGATCGAGAAATCTGATGACTATATCAAACGATGAAGACAAGATTTTTGCCCAATTCTTGAATCTGTGGACCCAACCGTACCGAAAAACTGATGTGGAGATCGGAGAAAGGCCTTTGTACTCAATGATGCTTGAAAGGCCCGAGCATCGGTGATGGGTGAGGGAAGCTTCGTATCTGAGCATAAAGCAAACTGAACAATTATGGAGTAGCAATTATAATTTTTTAAAATATTATAATTTGTGTGAACTCATATATGTTATATTTTTGGATATAATTTAATAGAATGAGGAGAAAATACGGAGTATCAACAGTGCTCATCATTTTTTTCTTCCCTCCCCAGACCTATGGACCATTTTGGTTCAGCCGGACTTGTTGGGCCTTGAAGGGCCGCATAAAATTAAAATCTCTGTACAATCCATGCACGAAAGGGAATTGGAAAAGAAAAGAGCGAAAGGGCAAATATGTAATCCTCCAAAATCCAAATTATGAAATCTCCCAAAATTTAATTCAAAACCCTTCCTCGTTCTCTCCAAAGCGTTCGGCTCCTTTCTCTCCTTAAATGCCCTAAACCCTAGTTTTCGTTTTCTGGATTCGAGGCGCATATACCTAAATATAAATAGCGGTGCGGGTTGGTCTTTATTGATTCTATAGTACTGTAGTTCTTGAGATGGTATCTACTGACGGTGGCTCTCGAGTAGAGGGAACTACTCAGATACTGTCAGCAAGAGTGCGCAAGACCATCCAATCCATCAAGGAAATCGTAGGAAATCATTCTGATGCTGATATTTACGTCGCCCTAAAAGAGACAAACATGGATCCTAATGAAACCGCCCAGAAGTTGCTTAACCAAGGTCTAGTGTTTTGCGCTTTTTTTGTTCCTTCTCAAATTTTATTGTCTATCAGTTGATGGGCGTGCCTTTTTGAATGTTATCATTGGGTTTTTGCTGTGTTTAATAGGGTGGGGTGCTTTTAGGTCACCATTTAATTGTTTTGTTATTTTTTTAATGAGTTGCATATTTTGTTTTTTCCTGATTCTGGGTTTGGTAATTTGAAAATCGTTTTGTAATTTTTTTGATCTGAAGACGGGGGTTGGAATTCATAGATGGCTACTGTGTGTTGGTTTTGAATGTTTTGCACCCCTTTCTTTTCTTTAATGAAGTAATTGCCTACATTTTTTTTTTGGTTTTTCCTTGGGCTTGTTTGAAATGGTTGTCATAATCTGCAGTTTGTCTAATTTAATGGATGGTGTTTGCTGACTCCGATGTAATTTATTGCTAACCCAAAGGTTGGCCTTGACTTTATTATTGTTGTTGTTTCTCTTTCTGCTTCTAGAATTTTTGGCTGTCTTACAATATTGAGGTCTTGTTCTTTTATTTTGATTTAGAGTCTATGCAGTTGCCTCTCTCAGAGTTTATTGTGAGTTTTGTTTTATTCTTTATTTCTTTTTGAAATTTAGGTTTACATTATTTTTCGGTATTGATTAATATTTTCACTAGTTGAGTTTTGGTTTTCTTGTGTTCATTTTAAGTCTAGGAGTTTAGAAATGATTGTATGATTGATGTGCTTGACAGAGAGGTTGGAAATGAGCTGGAAATTTAGCTTGTTAATTATCTCACAAATGAGCTCGCTTTTCAATGATTTGTTGTATGAGTTTTTCAAATGAGCTCGAGCTCGATTTTTTTTCTAGATAAAAAAGCTTGAACATATTGGACTTCTGCTTGGCTCGTTTATACTTCAACTAGGTAGGTGAGTTTCCATGTACTTGCTGCCTCGACAAAGTGGCAAGACTACTTTAAGGTGTAAGTATACTTATAGTCATATACTGCCTCGTTGGTCTTTTACTTACCATTCATGCTCATTGTTCTTTCTCAGATCCTTTTCATCTGGTGAAGAGAAAAAGAGACAAGAAGAAAGAGGTATGTACTTGTACTTATCTTTGTTTCTTTACTGCAATATTGAGGTGGTACATTTAGTAGAACTTGTCGATGAATATCATAGATACTCATTGGTCGATGAACATTTATTCCCCCCATTTTTTGGTTGCAAAATCTTGGGTGCCGGGTGTTTTCTTGGGGTATACTTCGGGATTTTGAGAAGCAAAAGTATTCCTCTGCAAATTGTCTTATTTTTGTGGCTTTATGTGTAAACTGTGCTGGTAGTTACTTCAGAGGGGGTAGCTTTATTGTTTGGTGATTTTTATGAAAATTCTTGTTGCATGCTTCAATGTATGCTGATATAAAAAAATCAGTTAGGGAATGGTTAACTAGTTTTTTTACCTACTGTAAATTAGGCATGAGTCATGACATTCAAAAACAGACATTATTTTTCACTTTTTTTTTTTTTTAAAGTAGCATACCTCCCTCTCTATATTTGATAGATGGGCGTATTTTCCATTTTGAAGCACAATGGAAAGATTTTTAGTAATTGTAAAATAGTTGTTATGGTTTACCATCTAATTCAGGACTGTATAACTTCATGGCTGCAGAGCATGGCGCACAATGGTTCTACAGATCGGAGAAAACATAATGACAATGTTGTTGGCCAAGGGATGAAATCTGAGACTACTGTTGGCCAGAGGATGAAATTTGAGAATGTTGTTGGCCAAGGGATGAAATCTGAGACTTCTGTTGGCCAAGGGATGAAATCTGAGACTTCTGTTGGCCAGGGAATGAAATTTGAGAATGTTGTTGGCCAAGGGATGAAATCTCGTTCATTCTCTGATCGTATTGCTCGAAGGGGTGGTTATGCTCGAAGGGGTGGTTATGCTCGAAACAGTTTTCCTGGTATGCCTGTTTATGGGTTTTTCTTATGGAAGATTTGAAATTTGTTCAGAACTTTTTTATTTTCCTATCATTATGCGTGTTGATGGTCCTACTCGTTGACTTGTGGATTCTCCCATGATCCAGGAATCAACAGAGAATTTCGGGTAGTGAGAGATAACCGTGTTAATCAGAATACAGGTAGAGAAGTAAAGCCTGCTTCACCCCAGGAACCAATATCTTCCGATGAGCAGTTTGTTGTGAATGACATTAAAATGAGGTGTGTTTATCTGCCCCTTTCAACAGAGAAAAATTCCTATAAAAGAAAAACCATTGCCTTCTATGCCCACTTTATTTTCCCCCTTTTTGGTGATAATCCTATTATGGTTGTAGTTTTGTGCCTTTAGAGCATGATTCAAAGGGAAAAAACCAATGTCTTTTAAATTATTCAATGATGTACATGGGTGGTGCCATTCCACCCTTTTCATCTTATTATTAGTATATTCCAGTTTTTATGCTTTAAAAGAAAAGAAACACCAACAATGAACTACTTTCCCAACTCCTTGGAACAGTAATAGCAGTCCATATGCATTCTGCATGATTTTATCTGCATAAACTGAAAGGGGAGAAGAAACTACTGTGAACTGCAACGGGAGATCATTATTAAAGAAATAGCTACCTTTTCTTCCTTCAATGTTGATAAAATTTGTTTATTAAATAAGGGGACCAAAGGCTTGACACCCAATTACAAATGAACTGGAGAACTCTGGAGTGTGTAAATCTTAAACATCGAATTTTTATATTGGTCTATCGTGGCTTTAACAAGTTTTAAGAGGGCCATAAATGCTTATATATCTCCCAGTGCATGGTAATACTTCAAAATTGCACCTCCCAGTTCTATATTTCGTTGTAATTGGCATTTCTATGAAATTGTATTTCACATTTTGATACTTTTGTTGTTTTTGGCATCTCTATGGAATTGCCTTTCCCAATTCATTGTTTTATTATTGTTATTCAAGGCATCCCCGTTCGGACAGTCCTTATGGCTTATGCCTTTTAGGTCAAACATATCTGAGAAATGGGGTGGAGTCTATTCAAACATCATGCCAGTCTCACCCTTTCCATGCATCTGCCTAGAATCATGTTTTGCTAATCCACTGTAGTTTTGACTGTATTTTTGATGCATTTAACAGGGTTCTCGTTTCTCTTTTGGCAGCATAACCAGGACTTCAAGCGGTTTAAAGCCCTCTGGCGGCAAAAATACATCTGAAGCTTCTGATGGGTCGAATGGTCTACGACCTAGGCATGCCCAAGATGCTAATTCAAATGTGTCTGATGGGAAACTTTTGATGGAAAACCAGGCTGTTGTCAAAATTCCTGTTTCTCGGTCTTCTCAAGTGATGAAACTCAGTAATTCAAAACAACATTCAGCTACACTGGCATCAACAGATCCTGTTCATGTTCCATCCCCCGATTCTAGAACAGCTGCTGCTGTAGGTGCTATTAAGCGTGAAATTGGGGTGGTGGGTGGTCGGCGGCAGTCTTATGATGCTGTCAAAGATGCATCTGCACCAAGTAGTTTGTTTACAAATGCATTATCAGTTCGAGAGAATTCTTCTGAAACTTCCCGACCTTTCCGTGCAATCTCTAAAAGTGGCCAACTTAGTCAAAGTTCTGTAGGTGACACTGTTATTCCCAACATTCCTGTGAGTAGATCATTCTCTAACAATCAGTATAATGGCAGGCCCCATCAACAAGTTGGTAATCAAAAAGGTATTTTATAATTAAACCACTTCAGTTGGATTTATTTCTGATAAGGAGCAACCGATATTGTGAAACCTGCATATGATTTTTTAAGGAAAAAAAGTTATTTAAAGATTGGTTTTGGCAATTTTGAGCATTGAGATTTTAGGTGCCTTCCTTGGGAAAGTCAAATAGTATTTAACATGTTAACAAATCTTGCAGTTGTGATCTATCAGTATGGTTGTGTGAACAGTGTTTCTTTCATCTCTACAATATGGATGAGAACTTTGGCGCTTTGTAAATGCTATCATTGTTTAATTATACCTTTTATGTAATTCACACATCAGTCGACCTCATGGACAATTCTTCTCGCTTGTGTTGTCCATTCTTTTAACAATTTTTGCACTTATTAGAGGGACTAGAAAAGTAGCATATTTTAGTGGGTATTTGGAAGTTATATATTTAGGAAAATATTGACCATCCACTTCTCATGCAGTTCCTCAAGCCAATAAGGAGTGGAAACCAAAATCTAGCCAGAAATCTGCTGCTACAAGCCCTGGGGTTATTGGGACTCCTACAAAATCTACTCCTGTTGATAACTCAAAGGGCTTTGAATTGAAAGAGGTTGAGTTGCAGGACAGTTTTTCACGAGTACCCGTCTTTGAAAATCAGAATGTAATTATTGCACAGCATATCCGAGTTCCTGAGACTGATCGCTGTCAGGTTACCTTTGGCAGCTTTGGGGTGGACATAGATTCATCAGGGAATTTTGAATCTGGATTTCAGACAGATGGAGTTACAGAAGGATCTCACCAGGACTCTGCTGTTAGGTTTGTTTTTCCTAAATCATGGATGGTTGTGTTGTACTTTATTTACTTCTTGATTTTGTAATTCCTGTAAAAATGCAATTTAGGGAATTCTGTTTGATTGATTGGAATTTGTTATTCAACTGCTGTGAACATTTTTAGAACCAGACCGTAGAATTTTGAAGGAGCTTAGGACAAATTTCTCTTCTTTTATGATTTCTTTGAGTTAACTCCAACAAGTTGCGTGACAATGGCAGCTTGTCGGCATCTTCTCAAGAAGCTTCTGGTGATGATGCTTCTGGCAACAAGCAGGAAGAGTTGCTTGATGAGCAAGTTAGAAACTCTGTATCCGACTCTCCATCATTAAATGGAGCATCTGAGACTCTAGTGTTGGATAAGAATGAGTCTCCAAGTACTCAGAATTTGGACCACTATGCAGATATTAGGGTGGTCCAGGAGAGCAGTTCTGCCTATACTCCAGATTCTAGACAGCAGCAAGATACTCCCGAACTTCCAATCTTTTCGGTGAGTTAAGTAACTTAAGTTTTCAATTGAAAAAAGAAGAAAGTTTATTGTTAATAATTTTAAAACCTCTTTGCCGCCTTTTGAAGCTGTCTATTCTCGATTGGCCTTTGAAAACTTCTGAAGTGTTTATTTTGAAAGATGTTATATTATTGTTATTGAACATCTACTGACGATCATTGGTGTGTAACTGTGTATCAGGCATATGATCCCCAGACTGGTTATGATATACCATACTTCAGGCCTATGGTAGATGACACCATACGAGGACAGGGCCTACCATCTCATCAGGAGGTAAAGTGTGCTCTCTCTCTCTCTCTCTCTCTCTCTCTCATGTAAAGAGATCCATGAAAGTTACAGTTTTTTAGGAGCTCCATTGCCCTGAGCATGGCAGAATTGTTTTATGAAACAGGATTAGATTATGAGGATATTGTTTTCTACTTTTGCTTTCTACTTTTGTTAGTCATATAAGAAGGGTTAATATATGATTATGAAGATATCCGATCTGAAAGAAGAATAGTGCAGTTTATTTTAGGTCAGTTCTGTCCATCGAATTTAGTGAAAAGTAATGCTACATTCAGTTAGCTGTATTAAAGGATTGGTCTCTGTCCTGTGACTGATTTTGTGCACTCCACAGATGCATGTAGTGCATGACAACATGTGTTAAGGGTGCATGGCAACACTTTGTATTAGTGGTTATGGTTTTACACAGGACTTCTTTTGGCAATGACTTCATTTTACTAAATTTGTAATTTTCCTGCTATTCCATTGTTATATGGAATGAGAATTGCAATCTCTATTTCTTTGCTTGTGAATATGATAAAATTTTAAATATAATTTTATTATTACAGGTTTTAAGCTCACAAATGAATAGCATACCTGCATCAACAATAGCCATGATTCAACCACAGCAACAACCACCAATAGGCCAGATGTACCCTCAAGTTCATGTTTCCAATTTCACCAATCTTATGCCATATCGCCAATTCATCTCTCCAGTTTTTGTCCCTCGAATGGCTGTGCCTGGGTACTCTAATAATCCTGGCTATCCACACCCATCAAATGGCAGCAGCTATTTGTTAATGCCTGGGGGTGGTACCCACATTGGTGCCAATGGCCCCAAGTATGGACTTCAGCAGTTCAAGCCAGTTCCTGGAGGCAGTCCCACAGGGTTTGGAAATTACCCTAATCCAACAGGGTATGCAGTTAATGGGCCTGGTGTTGTTGGGAGTGCAATTGGACTTGAAGATTCATCTCGAATCAAGTATAAAGAGAGCAATCTGTATGTTCCTAATCCTCAGGTAAGAGATTTAACTCCTCTGGAACATATTACTAATTTTATAGCTTGCTAGTGCCTCGTAGTAGGTTTCTTCATTTTTAATATTCAATTAGATGCTTGAATTTCTCGGTACATGCACTTCATATTAGACTCTCACTTGGAAAACTTTGTGATGGACTGCACTTTTCAGTTATGGGTCGGGGTGATAGACAGAGAGAGATGTGCAACACAAATTTGCATCAAGAGGAATTATTTTGTTTGAATGTAGATTATTATGATTGGTTTTGTCATTATTTAGTACCGTTCATCATATTTAATGTTATAAGAGATCAGACATGTAAATTATAACGTCATTATTTAGTATCTTTCTTCACATTTAAAGTTTATAAGAACTTAGACGTGTAAAGTATAGACATGGTTTTTCTTATTTGTAGTATTTTACCTATAAATATGCCAAATTTAATATTTTTAGAGTTCATCACGATGTTGGTGTTGGACTGATTTTTTATATTCAAAATGGCAGGCTGAGACATCTGAAGTTTGGGTGCAGAATCCGAGGGAGCTTCCAGGCTTGCAGTCTGCTCCATATTATAACGTGCCTGGGCAAACACCACATGCTACTTATTTGCCATCCCATACAGGTCATGCTTCATACAATGCAGCTGCAGCACAATCTTCTCACATGCAGTTTCCAGGCTTATATCATCCCTCTCCACAACCTGCTGCAATGGCCAATCCACATCACTTAGGGCCTGCTATGGGAGGTAATGTTGGAGTTGGTGTTGCACCTGGTGCGCCCGGGGCTCAAGTGGGTGCTTATCAGCAACCCCAACTTGGTCACCTCAACTGGCCTGCAAACTTCTAAATTTAATATTTCAACTTATAACCTCCCTCTTCTTGTAAGGGACCCAGGAGATATAAGATGTCCCGTCTTCTTTGTAAGACAAGTTACTTATATCATATTCAAATATTCAATGCATAATTTGGCTGTTAATTTCAGTCTCGTCGTTTGTTTTAATTTCCTTACATTTGCACTAAATTTTTTTCATTAAGCAATAGGTTTAGCAGAGCTCCTGTCGGTGCTGAAAAAAAATTAGGGTTTCAGCGTATAGCTTTTTGCATGTGTTACCAAGCTCTCTCGCATTTGTTACTCATCTTCCTTCTGATAGTAAATGGCAGCTAGAGGCCTTTAGAGCAGTGGAATGGTACTTGAAAGCTTTGAGTCTCATAATGAAGTCCTTTCATTCTCTTGCGAGGTCAGTAAACTTTTCAATTAACTATTTTCTGTAATGGAGGTTTTAATTGTACTGATCTTGTAAAAGCATTGTTATGACCATGAATTTGGTGGCTTGGATAACAACTTCTGTTCTTGAAACTAAGTACACATATATTTGTTCCCACGCCCCTGGCTTTCCTTTTGGTGGCAAATAGCTTTATCTTTTTAATACATGATTTTGGAGTTGTTATGCAAATGCTTATGTGCATGGAGATTGCTTCCTTTGTCAGAACAGATTTTTCTTTTAAAGAGATGCTACTGCATGGGGTTGTGCTTTTCTTCCTCGGAATTGTCAAAATTTCCCTTTTCGTGTTTCTATCATTCCTCTTTCTTTAGCCAACACAGAACACACTCTTTGTTTCCAATGTGAAATCAGACTATTTATGTTCTGAATCAAGCCTTATCAGCTTGTTTGAATATGTTTTGAGAGAAAAGAAATATTGCTTGTGATGCTAAAGTTTGATTCTTTGGATCAACCAAAGTAATGAGACTCCCATTTTTGTCTGGAAATCACTATTGCTCTCTTAAGTTGCTTGCCAGTTTGTGCTAAACACACACAAAGTTAGAAATTCTGTGATGTGTGAAATCTAGTACTATTGCTGGTTAATTGAGAGGTGGACTGGAGTCTACATCCCAACAGCACAAACATGTGCTTGCACCATCTGTCTATTTTGAAGGTTATATATACTACTGAGATTGCTGTAATAAGGGATATGTACACTTGTACAGTTTGGCAAATACAACTAAATCTCTGATTATATGCTAACGTAATATATGATATATGAATTCATTTTTTACAGTATATTAATCAACATTTCATAATCATCGTCACTCACCCAAAACACAATTTACTCCTTATACATAGTACGTTATTTCATTGTACTATTGTACAATGAAATAACAGATTATGTTATAAAGAAATACGTTATTCTATTGTAATAGAATCTGTTATTTCATTGTAATAATACAATAAAATAACATATGAGATACAAATCCATGAGATATGAACGTCACTGATGAATCAACCGCAATGGTTCATTTTCTAAGCTCAAATTTATTTATTTTCAAAATAATTTTTTAACAAATGTCACATAAGTTTGTGAAATTTTCCTATTCCTGTTGTCGCAAGACAATTTTCTGTTTCGTAAGAAATATATAATTGCTCCGTCTTACTGGAACAAAATGGTAGTTTCGTTGGTGAAAATATGATGGACCTATTGATTTATAAAAATTTGTTATTGGTCTATAAACCTTCATTCTCTATATAAGAATCATAGTGTTCCAACTACTATTGCAGATTCAAAAATGTTTTAGAACCCAACTTTTATTAGCCCAAATCAACCCAAGTCTACATGGCACTCCATGTTGGTGTGCCATGTTGGACTTTTTTAAAAATCTATTTTTATTTATCTTTTTTATAAACGAAACTTTAAAACGTTTTATCTCTCAAAATACATGTTAGATTTCAAAAAAAATTACATATTCAAACTCAGCGTGTAAAACTCTTTCTAATAAGACCCATTGTCGATAGTTTTTATCGCGTTTTTTCAATTACATTATTTTTAAAAATAATGTAATTCATATATATTATGTTTAAAGTGTTTATTCGAGCTGAAATTTTATTATATTATGATAGTATAATATATATTCATTATTTTTTTGCCTTTTTATTGAAATTACGTTGAGTATATGAACCCGTCAGAGTATAATAGTTAGGACCCTAAAGTTTAGCACTTGAGACATTTATGATTTTGTAGTGAATTCGTCGAGGTTTAGTGAATATGAGTCTTTTAGGTTACAAAATTGAAATTCGATACACGAGCCCGTTAGGGTTTAGCGAATCCGTTCCCCTTGGGGTTTATAACACTTATTGTTTGGATTACAACATGAAAATCCGATACACGATCTCGTTAGGGTTTAGCGAATCCGTTCCTCTTAGGGTTTAACATTTATTGTTTAGGTTACAGTATGAAAATTCGATATACGAGCTCATATCGGTACCTATAAATAAACACTAGAAAACTACGTAATCAACATATTAGTACAAAAAAAACAATGTAATTAAAGACAATGTAATTAAAAACAATGTAATTAAAAACAATGTAATTAAGAATGAGTGATTAAAACCTATCGATGATAGATCTTGTTGGATAGATCTTTACTTGCTGATTATGGATATGTAATTTTTTTTGAAATCTAATATGTATTTTAAGAGATAAAATGTTTTAAAATTTTGTTTAAGAAAATAAAAATAAAAATATGTGCTGTGAGTTTTTCAAATGAGATATTTTATTTTTTAAAATTTTAATTTTCCATGTCATTTGCTTACAAAGCATGACATGTAGACTTGGGTTAATTGTTGAGTTACAAAACTTGGGCTATTTAGCACTACTCTTGCAGATTTATTACTAGTGATTTTCATTTTTTTCCTGTCCCAGCTTAAAATTTTGAGATTAAAAGGTGGAAAAATTAAATAATACACACAATGACACTTTTAGAAGAAGATTTCGCATAATCATCAATCATCATCAAAATATGAGCTTTTCATTTTCATTTTATTTTCTATCTTTGTTGCTTTTGTTAGAGTTTGTGACTCGAATTCAGTTTGGTTAGACTCGAAAAGTCCGTGATGTGACAAAATTTGATGAATTTTTTTTTGGAGTGCGGTATAGACCTTTTCAAATTAGGGTTTCGGCTAAATATATATTTGTTGTAAAGCCGTCACTCAAAAGCTCTTTTGTACTTGTTTTCTCCACAGTGAAATCCTCCTGCTTTGTCCGTGATTTTTCCCTTTTAAAGATTTTCTACGTAAATGTAAAAAGGGAAACATGTGCTAGAACATGGGAAAAAAATCAAAAATATCTTACACAGATGCAAAAAAATCTAGACATTTATTTCCATAAACAAAATGAACTAACAATTACAAAGATCAAGTGATATATAAGAGGTATTAAAAAAACACGATTTGTTGACATAAATGATTTGTCGAAACTAAAGGAGAAGCTTTGTTGTTGTTTCGGTTTTTAGTTTGAAAGTGAAGAAAAATTTGTATAAAACATGTCATATAAGGGTATTCTGATACTTCCATGCATAAAATAAGTCATTTTTTCAGAAATTTTTAAACAATGTTATTTTTCCAAAAATCTTTACCAACTAGGTCATTTTGTCAAAATTCCCTTTCCTTTATCTCAAGGACTTTTAGAAGAAAAATAATTAGAAAAAATGGAGGAAAGTAGAGAGAGAAAAAGAGAGCGAAAACGGTCAAATGTGCTTATTTTATTAACTATGAAATTAGTTGCATGGAAATCAATAATGAATGGAGTCCAAATACTTTGATACGTTTGTTTCGTAATTGTATTTCACATTTTTAAATTATCAAAAATGTTGTGTTTAAAACTATGGAAAAATATTATGTTAAAAGATGTAGAGCTCACAATTTTAAGTTTTATAAAATGTTGTGAGATATTTGATTCATTTTTTTGTTAAATTAATTTTATAAATAAAGTTTAAAAAATGTATTATAATAAAAAATAATGAAGAACTTTTAAGATATAAAAGACATAATTTTATGTAATGTGACTGCAAAATATTATAGGCTTGACAGCTTTAAGTTTTGAAAAGTTATGAAATGACAACATTCTATTTTGTACAATTTAAAACTATGGGACCCATAACTTCAAGCTGTCAACAAAATATGACATTTAATTGACACAATATTTTATATGAACCCCACAACTTTAAACCAGCATGAAATATAAAACAAACGGTGCTTAAATTTTGAGGTTCAAATACACTTCCGTAAACAATATAATATCCCAAGTACTCCTAAAGCCTCGGCACCAACAGTTTTTGTTAGGGTAAAAAAAAGCAAGAAATAATTACTATATGAGGGACAAAATCTTGATTTACTTTTTCAGTTTTTCCCATCATTTAAAGAACCAATTGAATAAGCGAAAATCAAGAAGGTAGAAAATAGATTGAGTAAGAAAGGGGAAAAAAAACACATTCCCAGACACAAGTGGATTGACCAAAATATGCAACTAATTGGCATCTTTATGGCGGTGATTGCAAATTGAATGCAAGCTCTGCTTGCTATATATGTGACGGAAACTTCAACAGGCACCATCATGAACACCACCTCTGGTGCTAAGGATGCACTGAAATCCCGCAAATTCTCAAAGGTTTGATCCTTAATGTTCTCAGATTTCTACTTTCTGCATCAAGGTCTTAGATCTGTATGTCCAATTCATGTCTAGATTCCAAAGTGTTTTATGTTTTGCTTATGGTCCATAAATGTTTCCTGTTGTCAGTTTTAATCTGTGCCAGTTATCAGTTACATCAGACAAAAATATAAATTTAACCATGCCCGTAATTCGATTAAAATGGCAGCAGACCATGGGGCCAAGCTTGTGATATTACCTGTGAGTACACCCTTTGTGTTGTTTTAGCAAATGTGTGGCTCGAATAAATGTCTGTTAGAAGTTGATGTACTTTGTCCAATTTAGGAAATGTGGAACTGCTCGTATTCAACCGATTGCTTTGCCAAATATGCTGAAGACTTTGATGATGATTGATGAGAATGCCTCTCCGTCATTTTCAATGTTATCAGAGGTAGCTTCTTGTCATTAGATCACTATTGTTGGTGGTTCTATACCAGAGTGGAGGGACTGTTGGGTGTATAACACTTGCTGTGTTTTTGGACCTGATGGAAAGCTGAAGGCTAAGCATAGAAAAGTAGGTCTATGAAAAATAATTAAGATGTGAATGGATGCATTGAAATTTGTAATACATAAACTATTGAGAATCGTATTCCGTTGCAGATGCATCTCTTTGACATTGACATAGAAGGTGATATTTCTTTCAAGGAATCTGACATTATTAAAGCAGGAGAGAAGCCAACCATTGTGGACACAGGTATGCTTTTGGACTCCAAACTCAATTTACCAGAGGCCAACCCTATGAACATCACCACTTTCCAGATTGGGATGAATTATGAGATTGCATCTTCACTCAATTAGTTTATGTAGATGCTGTCATATGCTTCGGGGTTCAGAGGTGTAATCATAAGATGGAATGTTTCCGCCTTTCAACGTGCTAATTTTGAAATTAGACACTTATGCCAATAAATAGATGAATATGTGAATGAATTCAAAATACTAATTGTATAGTGAAAGAACCTTGACAAGACCTAAGAAAATAGTACCTCTAGTATGATAGAATTATTGTTGGAACATTCTTCCTTTTTGTTGGGGGCACAACTATCAGTTAGCAAAAACCATAGTTTTTCATATTATTCACACTGAGAATATCATGAAAAATATTCAATTATTTGTGTCAAAATGGGTGAAATACATTTCAGTTAGGATGTTGGTAATGGATACGAGTATAACAGAACCAAAAAGTGCGGAAGTCCTCTCTTGTGAGGTTCTGGGGAATTAGCAGAACGCAGAAGTAAATAGCTCAAGGATTTGCTCCTTCAGTTTTTGATGAAGTTCCTGCTGCTTGATGCTTGACGTTGAGCATATCTTTAATTTGCAATTTCGTGGATAAACTTTACAGTCTGAACTTCTACTATTTCCCAAATTATTTTCTGTTTTCACCGTCTCATAGTTCATTAGTTTGATTTCAAATTTATGTAGAAAATAAGCAACTTATGAGTGTTTGTTAAATGCAGATGTGGGCCCTATTGGACTAGGAATTTGTCATGACATACGCTTCCCTGAACTTGCTATGCTTTATAGAGTGAAAGGTTACGTTCTACAATCTGTTTATGTTGAATTTCTGCACACTCTTTATATATCTCAAAATAACAATTTTGGTGTGATGACAAGTGCCTACTTAATCTTCTATCCTGGGGCATTCAACTTGAGCACTGGAGAGTTGCTGTGGGAGCTGGAACAAAGGGCAAGGTAACGATAACTGAGCTCCATCCAATCTGTGGACTTTTCTTGTTGGCCATAAAAACTAAGTCAAAAAACTTATCCAGATCCTCTTAACTCTTAAGTATACTGGAAATTTGTATGAGTTAAATCAACAACCTCAACCGGATTACCTTGAGGACACTCTACCTTTGAAGTATTGGTCACCGGATCATAGAGGAAGATAACTGTATCATTTCAAGTAAATGAGCTATTTTATTGATTCACTGGCTTTGGTTGAAAATATGAGAGATTCTCTCAACTGCTTAGTTGTCCTATCCTTTGCAGTCATTTGAAAACCACCTATAATTATTTTACTGATCACATACCTCTGAATGTATTTGAAGCTCTATTTTTTCGTGATCAATTGTCACAGTACTCCATACTAATACACTAACGAATTTCTTGCACTTCAACATTTCAGAGATGTTGACAACCAGGTAACTAAAACGGTGGAACATTATTGTCACGAAAATACTTGCCTCGATCAATGATAGCAGGTTTTATGTGAGCATTATTTTGTTTGTATTGAATTGTAGTTATTCGTTGCTACTTGCTCACCCTCGCGAGACTCTACTGGCGACTACACAATATGGGGGCATTCTACTCTCGTTGGACCGGTGCTGGAGTATTTTTTTTCCTGGCTTTTCTTTCATTGTGAGAACGAATCACCAGAGAATTAATTAATTATGACATTGTTTGTGCTGAGCACTTTGGTGAGATAATTGCAACAGCAGGTCATGAAGAGACAATACTGATTGGCGAAATTGATTATTCTGAGATTCAACTTTCAAGGTACTGTCCTAATTTATGTTAAACTGTTGATTAGTTTCAAACCTCAATCACAAATCCTTGCGCTTTTTTGCTGAGAGAACCTTCCACTTGAGAAGCACAAGAGAGAAGACATTTACCAGTTTATTGACCTGTCTCAAGAAAGGCCTTGAGATGATTACTAGGTTCCTCATGTATGCCAAAATTTTTGTTTTCTTGGCCTTGAGATGATTATTTTTTATTACTCGGTTCCTCATGCAGAATCTCACGGTTCCCTAGCGGCTAATTTGGTTTCATTGTCTTCTTCATTTGGCTTCTTCGGCCTCCTTGTGCCATCTCTCCTGGATTTCTGGTTTTCAAGGTACAAGATTTCAAGACCAGGCTTGTATTGTGGCATCAATGCTCATATCATTCTTTATGATTCTCAGCAAAACAAGCTTGGTACTCTACATAAGCACGGCAGTGATGAGTCTTTCTACAGGTGCAATCATTACACTTTCAGTGCTGACAACTGCAGAACTTTTTGGGACAGAGAGGTTCAGCATAAATCACAATATGGTTATTGCTAACATTGCAATTGGGCCCTTATAGTTCGGCTACTAAGCTGCTGTGCAATAATTTTCTCGGTCCTCCATTACCAAACGTGTTTCTGTTAGGTTCTCAAAGGACATAAATAAATACCAACACAAAAACTCCAAGTGGATTGATTGGATGGAAAATAAGCAATTGTCGAAAACAATTGATCTTGAGGGAAGTCCCAAGCAGCATTGGATCTCTTCTTAGAGGATTCAAAAGGAAGGAATAAAACGTAACCGGGTGAGATTTCTGCGAGCAATCTCCTGAAGTTGGAACCGTAGTGTACTGGGAATTAGGTGCAGTTGGCAAATATTTATGCATCCATGATCCATTAGTAGATGCAGAGAAAGTAAGGAAAGATAATTAGTGAACCAGTGTTGACAAAATCCTGGTTTTAGCTGGATATCAAGTATGGAAATACATAATATAGTTCCTCCTTGTAAACCACTGGTTACCCAGCAATACTCAAGGATCCTTGACAACGAAGCAGAAACCTCGGAACCACTAGGCCTAGAGCTCCTTAACAGTCTCTCCTTAGGATTTGGAAAGAGTTCAAATCCGCCTCACACACTAAAAACAACTAATATTAAAATCATTGTTATTTATAAAATAAAATAAAAACCTCAAAACTTCACGAAAGTAATAATATAAACCTAGAAACGCTCTTCCGGGTCTTGCCCTACTATGTAATAGCGTAAATGCCACATTAATCCAAATCTTAATTCTTCAAGGGAGCCTTTTTCTCTCTATCTGAAATCCGGGAAGGGGCTGTTGAATGTGATTTGAATCGACCTCTCCCACCACCATCATCCTTCTCCTGGAAAACACAAGAAATTTCTCAATTTCATGGTAATATAAGCACATCAAATACAACAAAACACAGCATCTTCTTTAAATGATCAAATTAAGCAGCAGAATTTTAGTGAGCGAACAAATAGTTTCATGTACCTTCTTCTTAACGATCTGAACCACATCTTCATCTTGAAGGACATGAGTGAGGCCACAATGCTGCGGATAGTGCCTGGCACTTATACCCCAAACTAACACGTATTTCACATCCTTCACCAAACTCCTATGTATGTGGTTACAGAAGTCCTCAACAGTGCAACCACCTCTATCCTGTCAAATAGAATGAAAACATAATTATGAAAAAGAAAATGGATCCAGGTGACAGAAATCGATCAATATACATTAAAATTGATGGAAGGATAAGGAACATACAGTTGAAAGAACTACAGGATCAGAAAAATCCGGTTGCTGTCCCTGCGGCTTTGTATACACCCTCACAAGCCCCATCTCCTCCCATATTTTCGCAAGTAGTCTGTCTAAGTTCAGCTGTTCAAATAAGCAATGATTAGTGATTTAGAAGCGTCTTCGGATGACTTACATAAGAACAATTCATAGATACAATATTTAATGATAAACTAGTTCGGGTTGGAACTCCTATCTTGTGTAGAAAAAAGGGGATCAAAACATTCATCATCATCATCCGAGCCTTGATCCCAAAAGTATGGGATCAGCTACATGAGTCTAGAAAATCAATGAGAGTCCACAACATAAATCTGTTTCTGCCATTCATTTCTATCTAGGATCATAATTTCATCAACTCTTATTGAATCTATATTCTTTCTTACTATTTCAAGCATATTTTTCGGTCTTCATCCACGCTTTTTACTCTCTTCTAGGCCAATTCTCTCAATGCTCTTCATCTCTGCACCATTATCTATAAATTGTACATGTTCATACCATCTTAAACGATTTTCCCGCAAACTTATCTTAATTAGTGTTACTCATGCCTTAGATCTAATAATCTCAATTATCTTTATCTTCTCTCGTGTGGCCACACATCCACCGAAGCATTTGCATTTCTGCTACATGCATTTTTTTATATGTTATCTCTTAATAACTCAACACACAAAACCATACATCACCGTCGAGTAGCCTTCAACTTTGAAGGAATCCTTCAGTCGCATAAAACTTTAAATGCACTCCTCCACTTCCACCTAGTTTTAATCCTATTAACTACATTATTGTAATGTCTCTGTCATCTTGAAAATTGAACCAAGATTTTTAAAATCTTACTTTTTGTTGCTTCTCTCTCATCTAATTCAATTGTTTGCTTGTTTCATTGTCTGCTCTTACTAAACCTACATTACATATATTTGATTTTAGTCCTACTTAATTTAAATCCATTAGAATCTAAGGCTTGCCTCCACATCTCGAGCTTTGAGTTAACTCTCAATATTGTCTCCTCCACTAGAACTATATATGCACCAAGGTACCTCACCTGGAATATATCGCATGAGTTCATCCATCACTATAACAAATAGGAACGGACTTAGTGCTAACCCCTGGTGCAAACCTATTGTGATGGAAAACTCCCTTGCAACTCCTTCACTAATCTTAAGACCATAGTAATATAACCAATTGGCACTCCTCTCTGCTCAGGATCAAAACATTATACCCAAAAAAGTACCCAAATGCTTGCCTAAAAAAACTAAAAAAAAAATGGAAAGAAACAAACATAGGCCAATAATAATTATCTTCTAGTTACAAGCTTTGGAGTTATATGGTAGAAAAGAGATGTCTATCACCACTGCAAGTCGCATATGAAAATTAAGTTGGTATCCAATCCTAATTGCCATTATCATCTACCACAAATCAAGAGCAGTGGACATACCTTTAAATTGCAACTAATGACGACAGACTTTGCCTGCCGAGCAAGATTGTCCACGTCATCAATACCAATAACATCTATCTTATTGTAAACATATACACACTTTATATATTTACGGTTCCCCTCAATTACATCTATAAAATCATCAACCGTGGCATCCTCGCGAAATAGCACCTACAACATCCAGAATCATCGATATGAGTACCCTCAATTGAAAGACAGAAAATAAAATGGAATATTATTGACAACATATAAAATAAATAAAAGGATGTTAGAGAGAAAACAAAAGGGCCAAAACACCATCAAGGTGGTATTCAGCCATAAATTTTGGTCAAACATTTAATCATAGTCATGGAAAATGAAATAAACAATGTTTTGGAACATTTATTAATGCTTTCAACCCTCAGATTTCTGTCACCCCTGAGGCACTCCACCACACTCTCCAAGGAGACAGATTTGTCCAAAAGAAAGCTACATTGAGTATACGATTTTCATTCTCTCTTTATAAAATGAACCAAAAGCATATGGTCTCATTTAAGTGAGAAGTATAACCCAAAAATTGGGAGAAAATTTTCCAGAACCACAAAAGTTAATAGTTTCATGCACAAGCAACTTAAACGTTCCTTTTACCAACAGAATAGTAACTCTATTTTTTTTTCCTTTTCTTACTTCGGTTGAATTTGAAGAAACTTTATCGAAAGGGCTACAACAAGTCAATATCTTCCACAAATCATAGTTTACAATTAAGGTTATCTAACCCATCCGAAAGCACATATTCATGACACGTTCTATACTACTAAAACAACTTAAAAGAGTTTGTAAACCATAGATACATTGAAAAAATTGTGTCCTATTCCTTCACAACCCTCTGATTTCTCTCTTTACAAATCAACGAAATGCCAAACTAAAGCTGGTGACCTTCAAGCCCCTTTCTCTAGCAAGTCGACATGCAAAACTCTTTGCTTTATCTTATGTCTTCTAACCAGTAACCATGGTATGCCCTTCCCATGATTCATAAAGCTTTCTTTCTAAAAAGAGGTTTGTTTGCAATGGAAGATTAAAGATGGTGTTGGTTCCTCACTTTCCTTACATTACTATTGTCCATTTGCCAATGCTCAGCCCCATCTTGAAAGTTCTCTGTTTTTAGAAATCTTTCCTAAGGGGCCTTATGGAAAAAGAAGCAATATTGTCGGGATCTTTATCTTCCAAATCTCTTTCCATAGTTTCTTATAAAACTAGAGAGAGTTGACTTATAATCCTTTACCCGAAAGTCATTTCCCCTCAACCAATCTTCATCACTTAACTCGGGGTTCTTAGCCGTATATTACTTTCACAATGAAAAATGTATTCAATTCCCAATTCATTGCATCCCTTATAAAATGGGACACTCAACATTCTGAATGTAAAAACGGTTCTCCACCAAGGCTATTTACTTGGGAAATTACATCTTGAGTGGTTCAATCTGCACCAACTGTCATAAAAAAATGGACCTTGAGCCTTTCCCTAAGATAAATGAAGCATACAGGAACCACTCTCCCCATTGTTGTCTCATCGTCTTCCACATGCCAAGTGCCAACAACTTGAGGTTTTCTCTTTCCGTAGGAAGTCCACCTTTTATGATCAACTTATAAGTGCTATTGTGATCCCCATGATTCTAGTGCACATCAATGCTCTTAAAACCACTAACTGAGTAAAATCACAAGCATGTAGATTAAAAAAAATTGGGTACCTCAGCATTGTGAATTTTGTATTCATGTAGAATTTGATAACAGAGCTTCTCATCCACACGAGTTAAAGGGAGTGTGCTGTTGAAAGAAATGCCCCCAGTTTTTTTCCTTTTAAAATAAATCTGCCAAAAAAAGGAATTAAAAAACAAAAAAATAAATAAAGCAGCTCAGTACAACAATAGAAATACTACACACATAAAATAAATGATGAAGTCTACAAGAGATAAGAGCCAAGTAGATGATACTATATGACACTATGCTGAAGTATTTCTAGAAGATTATGGAACATTTTGAAGGATAAAAGGTTATAGGAAAGCATGCATAAGGTATCAAGTATTGATACAAGTATTAATTGAGCAAGCCAAAAAAATGAATCCGATTCTATGTTCCAACATCACTAAAATTCAACTCGCCACTTCCCAACATAGACAGATATAGTTGCAACAGTAGCCATCCTCACTCAAATGGTTTACAAGAAACTTTATAGGGGAGAATTTATTGCCGCCTGTAGTGATGGAGCTGGTGAAAATTGTAAATAAAAATAACCGTAACAAAAGGCAGTGAAGAACAAATATGCAACTTTAACACTCTAGAACAATTCAATCATTTCAAACAGTAAATAACATTCAAAACACACATCATCAACTCACTTGAGGAGGACTCTTGTTTAAACGCAAACCCACAGCTTCCAGCTCCTTGGTCAATATTTGCCGATGGCCTTCACTCTGAAACATTTTCAAATATTAGGGCTAAAGTTGGGAAAATTTCGAATTACCAATAGCATGCAATATCAACAATAGCATGTTGACTTAGAGCTCATTAAAGTGCCACAGATACATAAATATGCAGATCCATAAAAATAAAAAAAATAAGGCAAGACTGCCAGGATCCAGATGCAACACAGGTCATACCACTTCTTTATTCTCCATCCCCACTCCCCTCCCCACCAAATTTAGGGTCTTTTTGCTGGAGAATAGCGATAAATAATTTATAGCACATAATGTTTGTTCACCAAAATTGTAAGATGTTGAATAGACGGGTAAAATGGAAGGAAAAAACATCAAGTCATTAAAGCTATGCATCCTCATTCCCCCTCCCCACCCCCCTCCACCACCAAATTTAGGGGCTATTCGCTGGAGGATAGAGATAAATAATTTAGTAGCACATAACGTTTGTTCCCCACAATGGTTAGAGGTTGAATGGCAAATAAAATGGAAGGACAGAACACCAAGTCAAAAAAGCTATGCATCCTCAATTTAACTGAAACTGAAAATCCTTAAGCTTCATAGAAAGAATCTAAAAGGAGTACTAAGAAGACAGAAAAGTAGGAAGGAGCGTAAGTGTAAAATAATTACTAAAAGCTACACGCTAGCAAGCAAGCTTAATCAGAAGCATACAACAAAAACATATTTTGGATCACGTAACATGAAAATTTTCAGTCCTATACTTCCGAAAATATATAATCCAAGTGTAGCAATATCTTTATAGTGAAATTCGTTGAAATGCAGAAAGAATGAGAAACAAACTGGTCTCTCAACTTTTGCTAGGTATAAACAAGATAGGAAACACCACCTCCAAAGGGCCCCCATCCCCCTTTCCCCACCCCCAATCTTTTAGCCATTCTCTAATTTTATCAGTAAACAGAAACTAAAATAAGGAAACTGCTATGTTTCCCAGTGCAAAACTACCCCATAAATGACCCCTTTAAGTGACTCAATAAAGCATTGTTCACAATACCAAAGACAAATCATAACTTATGAAAAAAAAAGGCTTTATAAGAGACTTACTTTTGAGGCATCAAGAACCATGAGCACAATATCAGAAGACTTGGCCACTGCTATAACCTAAGGATAAAAAAAGAGCCTCATTAGCACTTTTGTGGTTCCATTTATAATAACACTGTTGATAGAAGAGAAGGGATATCAATGACCAAAGCCTCAATAAAACAAATATTTCAAGTAGAATAACGGGCTTCAAAAATTTATCAAGGAACTGCAAAAACCCCCATCAAGATTTCGTGCTTTCATCTCACCAGCGGGGTGGGGTGGTTAGTAATGAGACAGCAGAAACTGAAGAGCAGATGGTCAAATTTTGACACTTCTTACCTGCCTCCCACGTCCCTTTCCTTCAGAAGCACCTTCAATGATACCAGGAAGGTCAAGGAGCTGGATTTTAGTATCATTGTAATGTACAATTCCAGGTATGCAGGTAAGCGTTGTAAACTCATATGATGCAGCTTCTGAGTGGGTGCCGGTCAACAATGTTAAAAGTGTTGACTTCCCGACACTGCAATCAATACGATTACAATTGAGGGGTTGAATAAATCAGAATCAGGAATTACATTGAATATTATCAACTTATAAAATGAGAGGAAATATGAAAGTTCACTCATGAAAGTAAGAAAATCTAATTAGAAGTAATTCATTTCATTAGTCATTACATGTAAGATCAATGAAAGCACTTGATCCTGAAATATTTCACCTTAAAATAAAAAAGGGAAAAAAGGATAAACAACATAAGTGCACAAGACTCCTGCAGTGGACGGGGGACAGACACAGGTGTACACAAACTTTACCTCACATAATATGTGAAGACACTATTGCAGGAATTGGATCTATGACATCTAGGTTGTACCCTTGCAAACACTGGGCCACATGACACCTCGAAACATGAAGAAAATATATTTATTTTGCTGATAAATAATGAGGCAGGATCTTTTCATCTTTTCTTTTTATTGTTATTCAATATATAAATTCTACATGAGTGTAAATATCCATACATTTATAATTATATATGTGGAAATGTTGGATCAAAAGGAAAGAGAACCTTGGAAATCCTATCAGTGCAACACGCCCGTGGCCAAATTTTGTAACCTCAAAGCCTTCTCCACCTCCACTAGACCCCTGTTTGAAAGAATTAGATAGCAATAAGTACCACGAAACGAATAAATGTATAGATGACTAAAAACAACAATATTTAAATAGACAAGTAATAGTCACTACATAGGGAAACAAACTATAGAAGTTCTTACAACTTACAACTAATAACCAGGCCACACATTATCCACAAAAATGACCTCTATAGCGTTTTGGAAACAAGAATCTAGATAAACTCTCGATCTTATCTCTAGCGAAAAATTGAGCATTAACTTTAAATAACTGAATGAGATCCACATACTCGGACAATACACATAAAATTTAGAATCCATTAATATTTAGGAAGGTGCTGATAGAGATATAAACGACATTGAACTATAGCAACGGTAAAAGTCACTTAAATACATTTTTACATTTACATGTTTCCTTAATACACATAAAAGGTTAGAATCCTCCAATTCAAAACAAGGACATTCAGAAATGCAAATGATGCTGAACGAGTGCAAATGAAACTTGTCACTTAAACCACATGTTTGCCCAGCCCACAAATTTTAGAATCCACTAAATAATATCATCAAAACTGGAAATGCAAATGATACAAGCATAAGAAACTCATTATGAAAATTAAAAGCTCACGCTCATGTGCTCACATAGTCACAAAGATTAGAATGCGCTAATAGTTGCAGTAAATAGAAATGCAAATGCCAGTGAGTATAGTACAAGAACTCGCATACTTTTGGAGGCTCCAGCAATTGGGTCCTAAGCTTAGCTATTTTTGCCTTGAGTTGACCAAGATGATACTCTGTTTATCCAGGACAACAAAGGGAAAGAAAAAAAAAACAAAAAAGGGAACACAGTTAGCATTTGAGAATAATCAAAACGCGCCAAGCTTCAGACACAAGCACTCATGGATACGAAGCTCAGCATTATCTACTTGGATGCCCCAGACTCAGGGCTACACACACGCGCACAGTGACACACATAAATTTATCCAAAACACCTGTGGCCTTATTTTTCTGGGTCCGAGCCATCTCGGCTTCAATTTCTTTAATCCTCTCAATGATCCCCATTTTATCCCGTGCTCCTGTCCTCTACTCCCTAAACAACAAACAAAAGGGTTCAAAATAACCCAATGCTCAAAACCTGCAAATATTAGCAAACTTTAAATACCAATTCATTATAAACTTAAACTTAAATGAACTAATTCATACACTTATGCATTATTGCATAGTTTAATTGCTGAGAAGCAACAGGAAAAAAGTGAAAATTGTGAACCCGAAATGTTTACAATTTTATTCCTCTCAAATAAATAACTTCACAGCTGCTATAATGAATCTCCGATTATATAATTTCATACGATTAATCGGACTTTCAAAATTAATATTAACTACATGGATTGTACTGAAACGGGAGAGAGAGAAAGAGAGAGAGTAGAACCGAATCGGTGTATAGATGACTCACCAATAGAAAGTCGAAGAAGATCCCAGAAGCTGAGTATAGATACTTATTAAAGACGATTTGAGGAGTTGCAGAGAGGGACGGGAAGAAGGAGGCACAAATAGGGCTGAGGGACGAGATGGATATTGGATACAGTTTCATGGATTTTTACTTTTTACTATTGACATTTGGAGGCCCATTATCAGATGATCCAGCTCACAAAAAAGGCCCATTTCTTAAATTATCCAGTCGCAGTCGCGGGAATGTAAAACGGTTGGTTCCGAAAGAACGAACGCAGAGAGATAGAGAGAGAGGTGCATCAATGGCTTCAATACTCTTTTCCCATAATTGTTTCATCTTCCCTTCTCAGATTCCGTCTGCAAAATTGGAATCCTCCTTTGTCTACAGTGTTGGAAGGCGGGTCCTCGCTCGTTGCTCGGCGAAGAAGAAAATCAGTTTTGTGGATCAGATTCTTGATTACATAGAAGGTGCGTATGAGCTCCATTTACTCCAAAATTCGGTTCTTGGATTTCATTTGGTTTTCGTTTGAGATTGGTTTTAATTACAAGTTAAGAACTGTGTATTGATACATACATGGGATAAATCAATATTGTGGCTGATGTCAAACACTTATTGGTTGTTGAATTGTGTATAATCTGTGAGAATGGGATGGTAAATGAAGATTTTCTTTAATTATTTTAATCTGATGCAATTTTTTAAAGTGATTTTCAGCTGCATTAGTGTTGAGGTGAAAGAAGTACAAAAGTTATGTGGAATCTGGATTATTATGTAAATTTGGCTGGAATCAAGTTGTTGTCTTGTATATTAGGATTAAAAATTCTTCACTCCAAGTTAAAAAATTTCACTTCAGCATCTGTGTTATTTATAACTGCTTGTTAAATTGTGGACTACACAACAAAACAAAAGAGGTACAATGAAGTGAGAAAGTTGGCTTATATAATGTAAATCGTTGCTCTTTCTACCTTTTAGCTTGCTCGTTAACATGATGGGCTTTGACCTTGATACTTTTTACCAAGTGGTAATGACTTTGTTTTATGCCAAAAAAGCTTTTGCTGCAAGAACTACTAAGCCTGCAACATATGTTTGACTTTGCAGTTAATGATTATTCTTGTTGTTAGCTTTCCTAATTGCTCCTTTGGCCTTTTGACATTATGTTTTTCTGATTATTATGACAGTCGGTTTGAGACCATCAATATAGCCACTTTGTAACCTTGTCTTCTGCTCCTCCTGGGTGCTTCAATAAATTTACATTCAATAAAGGAATGATTATTCTTCTTGTTAGCTCCCAAAGTTACTTGCTTCATCCATTTGGACAATTTAATGAAATGACAAATAAATCTTCTTCAATTAGGAATTGACACTACATAAATGTGCAGGGGGTCCCAAGTTAAGGAAATGGTATGGGGCACCTGATCTTGTGCCAAAGGATAAATCTACTATGGAAGAAGAGAATGAGTATCCAGGTAGGTTGTTTTAGCAAAATAGGTTCTTATCTTTCCTATTTTTATTGATTCTAATTTCGTGAAGTGAGTTTAACATGTCCCTTTAAAACATAGATGATGAAGTCAGGGATGCTGTTCTAGTGACTGATGGAGATAGTGATATTGGTCAGGTGCGTCACAAGACCTAAACCTCCTGTTCCCCACTCCTCTGTACTTGTCAAATATAAGATCTTCAATTTCATCATTTCCACATTTTTTCTGTTTTGTTTTTGTATCGTAGAAACCAGACCAGATGATATTAGCTCGACTCATTACTTCCAATCAAATCCATGAAAAGGTTGCGAAAAACTGATATCTTATAGATTGGAGTGCATTATCACTGTTATGTATAAACAATACTTTTAATTTGGAAATATAAGTTTTGTGAAGGCAGGAGAGGAAATAAGGTACCTATGAAAATAGGTTTGAGAACTGTGCTAGAAAATAGAATTTGTATGTATTTTTTCACCATGATTCTGAATGATTGAGAGATTGAGGAGGATTTAGCCAACACTCAAGAGGATTAAAGCTGGCTGGATGAAGTATGAAAGTGCATTTATAGTTTGAGAAACTAAAGAATACCCTTCAAGTTAAAGAGAGAAATTCATAAGTATTCAGGCCTTTAAAAAGATGATGAATGTTGCGCTGTTAATAGAGACGCCGCTCAAGAATACTGTAGCAGGAGTAGTGCTTATTGAAGATAAGATGTGAGGAAATTGTTTGAGATGGTTCAGGCATGTTCAATATAGATATTGTGTGTGCCAATGCAAAAGGTTGAGAAAATTCAAGTGAGAGATACTAAAATGAGAAAAGGGAGACCCAGGAAAAAAAATCAATAGAAATATTAAGAAATGGCATAGGCTCAGCAAAACCAGTAGAGAGTGTGGCTCTAGATAGAAAGTGATGAAGAGAATTCATGAGCTAATTATTTTAGGAGTTCATCTAATTGACCCCATATTCTTTGGGATAAAAGAAAATGATTATGGATTGTGGTGAGGATAGGCTTTTGCGTCATTTGAATTCCTAAATTTGAAGAGTCGACTGGGTTGATGTGTTTTGGTGGCCACATTTTCATTACCTTTTGGGCCTCTTGATCCTTTTTGCTAATGCAGATAATAATATTGTCACTAATTGTCAAACGAGGAGGTCGAGTTAAAGCATTGGTGAAAGACAAACGTACTGCTAATGAAGCTTTTGGAGCATATGTTGAGGTATTGCATTTTAACTCGGTAAACTTAACTTTAAGAAGATATATCATTTGCTCTCAGTTGCTTATCCTTGTAATATTTTTAGTTCTTTTAATGCTATGATATGTTTGCTGTGTCATATGATCAGTCCATGGCTGGAGATGCAAGTAATAAGGCATTTCAAAAGAAAGCTCTAAGAGGTGTTCGTGCTATCATATGCCCAAATGTATGTCTCCTCGATATAAGTTGTTCAATAATAAGGCTTTTTTTTCCTAATGAAAACTGCTGTGCCAAGTTTTCATCTTGTTGTCAATGCTGACTTTTCTCATCATGACTGTGGCCAACAGTGTGATGATGAGTATACCAATTCCTGTAGTCCAATTCAATTATTGGATTTTTGCCGTCTCAAACTCCTGTAACTCATCACTTTCACTTGGTTGCATATGTTAATCTTGGAAATTTTAAAATTTATTCAATCGATTGATTTCTTATCCAGCTTGGATTTATTGCTTGTGAGACTTCAATACTAATCCCAGTCAGATAATGCTTGAAGCGCCCAATCAAATTATCAAGGAACTGTTTTATAGGGTAGTCATATTATCCTCAGAACATGCTCATCTCAACTACATACTAATGGTAGGGCATTGATTAGCTTAAGAAGTTTAAGCCTAAGG
This sequence comes from Euonymus europaeus, assembly GCA_963580455.1. Taxonomy (NCBI): domain Eukaryota; kingdom Viridiplantae; phylum Streptophyta; class Magnoliopsida; order Celastrales; family Celastraceae; genus Euonymus; species Euonymus europaeus. The sequence continues at coordinate 18,700,943 of OY756970.1, read as the reverse complement.
CTGGAGATTTATTTGCGACAACTACCATTGTAACGCCGCCTTACTTAGGAAACAGCAGAAGAACTATGGCATGGTGGTATCAGCATGCTACGAGTAAATGCACTGATACTTGTCTGCATTTTTCTAATTGGTCATTTTCTCTGGAATTAATCATACTCCTCCCATGATCTTTTTTTCATAGGAAGGTTTTCCATGTACTGTTGGGAGCTTGAAAGGCATAAATCATGTAATTTACTTATCTCAGGTATCTCTCTCTCTCTCTCTCTCTCTCTCTCTCTCTCTCAATACACACAGAGACACTCATGCACATGCACTCAAGGGCATGACTGTATGAACAGATGCCTCTGCAGACAAACAAGCATGTGAAGCTATAATTGTATATATATATAACTACACACATATGCACACAAGTGCATGACTGCATGAACAGATGCCCTTGCGGACAAACAAGCATGTGAAGCTATAGTTTTACTTATAAATATATGTAGTAATCATTTTCGTTGATGGCTTGATAAGGTTGCAGTTATCTGTTTATAGAAGTAGCAATGGAATTCAAGCTCTCATGAAAAGCAATGCAAAAAAATTGGCTGAGCAAGATGAGGCAGCACTTACAACCTCAGGAGTTCCTTACACGATCATCAGGGCTGGCACATTACAGAACACCCCAGGTGGAAAGCAGGGTTTCAGCTTTGAAGAGGTACCATAAATTGTAATTTCTTTCTAATGTCTTTGCATACATCATCTACTACCCTCTAGTTGAAATTAGATTACCAAAAAAATTCCCAGGATATGTTGTTTGAAAATGAAGCCAATGTTGTAGTGTGTAAATGCTGTGATTTGAACAGGTGGTTAAACTTGCTTCACCTTCAGAAAGAAAAAAACCATATATGTGGAAGTTTTCAACTTGGAATCAACTTCCACTACTTGCCTTTTCTATTTCAATAATCTTAAGGATCTTATTTCTTTGGTAGGATGCCTTGTGGGCTCGTTATCATTTCTACGCGATACTTATCACAATGTCAAAGAGACATGAATTAAAAACATTTTATTCTTCTTTTCTTTTCGTTCTTCCTCCCTAATCCAACAACCCCTTTGCTCTCACTCTATCTGAAATTGGAAAAAAAAATGTTCTGAATTAAGGGGTAGATGTTATTTGTCATGGCACTTCAACATATTTTAATTCTCTGTTTGGCAGGGCAGTGCAGTAAGGGGAACGCTTAGCAAGGAAGATGCTGCCTTCATTTGTATCGAAGCACTTGATGTTATTCCTAAAAAGGGATTCATTTTCGAGGTTAGTCAAAAGTAAACACCTACAAAAGGAGAAGGCTAAACCAGCAATAGTTGTGGTTAAATAATGAAATATTCACCCTTTCTAATAGCTTAAACCTTTTGAGATTGATGGTATTTCACATACACAATATTTAATCTACAGATAGATTATTTGTGAAAGTAAATTTTTGACAGAGTTTTTCTTAATTGGTAATACATATTGCCTTTATAAACTGTCACATATGCCCAATCAATCTCTTATCATTTGTTGATTGACTATCTAGTTTATGTGTGCACTCTAATATTTCTTAGTTGTTTTAAGGATGAACATATTCAGGCATTTTTTAAAAAGGAAATGCGAAAGTAAAGGAAAACAAAACTAAATTCGCAAAGCGACTAAAAATAGCAGTGATGTGTATGTTTTGACTGTTTGCTCTTTAACGCTTCTACTTCTACAATAAATTCAGTTTGGTATTTTGGCTATGTAAAATGAATATGCAATTTAACATGTAATCCCCATCTACTGTGTGGGGAAAACCATGATTGGATGCTTTTATCCGACTCATGAGTTCCATTATTTGGCCATCTTATAACCGTTGTGTTTTAGTTTTCTTGCGATTTTGGGCACAATCACTATCCCGTTATGATACTCCATTGCAGTATGCTGATATGTTAAATTCTTTAAGTTTTCACTTGTTTAATTACTTTTAGTTACTGTGATATCAACATTTGCACTGTGCTTTATCAGGTAAGGAATGGTGAAGAAAAGGTGTTAGATTGGCGAGCATGTTTGGCTGGATTGATGGAGAAAGCAGGGCAGGAGCTTCAATAACTAATGTCTAAGCAAGAGAACTTGCTCGAAAGTTTCTTTTCCTTTTCAGTTTTTGTCGCTGGTCTTGTCTTTCATATTGCCTATATATATATTTATAGCTATGTATTTGCAATAAAAGAACACACGTCCTTTGCCATCTTGTCTTCCCCTTGTCTATACTTTATTTGGGAGAAACAACATGGGAGGATAGATTTTGTCAAACTTGAACTGTTCATGTCTCCACTAAGGTAGACAGCATGCTGAGGCATCTCAACCAATTTTGAGGTTCCCCATGTTAGCAACTTAGCATCAGTCCACTTTGCCTTCAAGGTCAGGTGAAAAACCAAGTCCCCATACTCTCTGAGAGATTTTCTTTTTTCAAAAAAAAGGTCACACCATATCAGGAATTACCTAGTATCAGCGATCAAGCATCTTGGTCCACCATCTTAGACCTAGAAAACTAGAGAATAATAAATCTGGGAAAAAGACAGGTAATTGAAGATACTGGGTCTATTGGGTCCACTATATTTGTAAAGGAGAGGAAAGAAGGGCAACAACGGCATCATCAAAATGCAACTCAAAAGGGGTGGTAACTACAACAATAAGCTTTGAAAAGAGAAGAGGACTACCAATAAAAAAGAAGCAAAGAATCTAAGTAAAGAATAAGCAAAGTTCAGTCATTTCCATTTCAAAATAATCACCGGGACCTTTGTTTCTCTTGTTTGAATAATAATCATCTTTCTGTCTATTGGAAGTACTGGACCATTTTCCAAACAACATTGCATGGCATCTTTCTTTAGTTTATTTAACATTATAAATCAGAAACAACCAAGCAATAGCCATCAAGTGTGACAAAACAAAGATGATCATTCATAACACAAGATTCTAATAATTTACTTACACCTAAGGAAGCTATCTCCCACTGTTCAAAAAGCATTTTAAATCTTCAGAGGCCCAGAAGTTCTCAAGATCACAATAATAATGTATCAATTACACTTACTAAAGAGAGGCAATGAGCTCAGAGAAGAGAATCATGTACCAAACTCCATCACAATCTTCAACTAGAGCCCAAACACTAAGGATTAAGGAATCTCTTTTGACATATGCGGGAAAAGAATAAAGTGGGTGAGAATTCAAATCAAAAGAAGATCATAGGACATTACCAGAAAATGGTGATCATCATTAATAGCCACGATAGGAAAGAAATCAAATGTAAAGCCTCTTTTAACAACGTAAAAGCTGAGCCAAATTTTAAATTCTTCAAATTTCTCAATAATAGTATTCATATTTCTCATTGATGGCAGAGCTGAGCAACTGAGCTTTGGTCCACCAAGCAAAAATTAAAGATAAAGTCATAAATGAAGCTAACTGAGGGAAGAAGGCCATAACCCAGCAAATTCTCCAAGCCAAAACAAGTAAAATGAAGGCATAAAACTAAAAGGAGAAGCTTAGTGGATCAAATCCTCCAAAAAGAAATCTGACTAAGGTCTATGCAAAATATGAATGTAAATTTGTCAAATTGTTCTTACAATGGGCATACTGAATCAAAGCCCAAACAAAATGTATCAGTCGTGCAAAAGAGTTCACATGCTCTTATCAAATCATTTTCTTTTGCTGTGAGAATACTTCTTTTATTACACTCCTTTAAAAAAAAGGAAAAAAAGAGAGAAGGGAAGTAGTGCAGGATCTATATCAAAATCAGTTAACCAGATCTAACTCTCTTCTGATTGGCTTTTCCATCAGATCTCATAGTTCCAATTGACTCCGCTTCTGATGAAGCTTCAATAGATCTTGCAAATGAGCTTGAGAGATCAGCATATAGATCTACCACCCTTCTTATGTTATTGTTCAGCTCTCTAATCAAACCCACATTCCGGCCCAAGTTATCAGGAATTTTCGACTCGTGGTTTTGGTTGATCTCGTTGATTAGCAACCTGTTCTGATCTAAAATATCTTGGACCTGCATAAAATTCTTGTGAAACGTCTGCACAATTTTGCTATCTACTTGAATACCGTTTCCAACTCCTGCAAATATATGACCTTCCATTTCAAATCCAATTTCTCTTCAGGCCACTACAAAATAGTCATGTGCCTGCATCAACAAGTTAGTATGAGTCATGCTAAATTTGAAAAAAAGCTCTTCAAACTGCAGAGAAAAGTAAAATCCAACCCAACTTAAATAGCCAAAGAGTGGCAATAGATGGAAGCAGTTAAGTTTCATACCTTGGCTGATCATGCTAGCACCACAAATATGAAAAAATTCAGTAAATGTATTCTAAAGAATAATTTGGCTAAGTTGAGGTGGATTTTGCCTAGTTTTGTCTGTTTACCCTGACAGAATAGTGATTGCTTTGTCAAAAAAAGATACAGAGAAGCAGAGATATATCAGAAAGGAAAAACATACGCAGTTTGTTCCCTGACAGAAGAATAAAAACCTAAGAAAGAAAAAAAAAAGGATGCACCTTTTCCACAAAAAGAACCCTTTTCCTTTTTTTATGTTATTAATAAAATCAATCTCAAGTTAGTTCTGATTAAGCTTTGAAGAATCCCAGCATTTGTATGTAACCCCACAAAGAAGCCAATACTACAGCAATGCCCAGGAAACTCCTCCCAAAACAACAACAAACTGGAAACCAAAACAATGTAACTTCACTCTGGAAAGAAGAAGATCTCTGTTTTCCAAAATTGGAAATAAAAAAGAGTTCAAGAAAGATTAAATAAATATCAGTTTTTAATAAATACTGAAGACAAAAACAAATTGTTTGGATTCAACCAAAGAAGATTCATGAGTTAGCATCATCCATTACGACCCATCTAATACAAATTATATTAAGCTCAGAACAAACCCAACAAAGGGGTTTCAAATAGATTTACCACCCATATTATTAAATTGGAAGCTCCACATGTACTCAAGAAAATCATAAATTGAATGGTAGAGAAAGGGAAGGAGAAAACTTCTTATCTCTCCTTGTCTCACAGAAAATTTCAGATATATTCAAAAGGAAAAAAAGAATAAAGCATATGGACAGAATTGTAACTCAAACGCAGAAATTCAAGCATACCCATTCAATCGGAAAATTTCAAAATCATAAAGTCGCACGTATTGGGGAAAAAATCTGATCTTCAAAATATTTTTCTTTTTCACTAACCTTGCAAAGAAGCACATTTTCGCACGGTTCCCGGAAAGAAAAAAAGATTTCCCGAGAAAATGGAGGTTAGGAGTGGACGTGGATGAAAGCTTGAGGAGCCCAAACTCATGAGTTAGAGAGAGGATGTGAAGAAAAAGTTTCGTATAAGAACAAAGACGTATTTAGAGAATTTTACCTAAAAAAACGTATTTAAAGAAAAATGAACGAATAGCATGCTGTAAATAGAAACATTTTTAGGTTAGGGTTAAGTATTTGTTAGGGACAAGTTTCAAAATGCTCATTTACTTTCGAGAATAGACTAAACCTCCTCTATTTTGTTTTGGATCAAACAAAATTTTGTACTTATAAAAGTAAGTCACGTTAGTCGCTGAATGTGTTTTTTGTCCATAAAAGCTGACTTAGTTGTTAAGTGCTAACATGAATTTTCTTTTTTTAAAATATACTTAATGACGTGAGGGGGAAAAATTGGACAATCAAATGAGGACACCTGTCAATAAAAAAATCGAAAGTATAAGTGGATAGTAGTATTTCGTTCCATTTAACTGATATCGATAAGTCATTGAAATCCTTGTAGTTCAATATGCAAGCCAAATAAGCCCTTGTACTTCAATGAAATGACTTAAATGAGCCCCTATAACAAAATCACTTCACAACCTCCTTGGACAGAATTCAAATCACATCTCAAACAACATTAATCAAGGTCTTAAGAATATGACACCATTACAAACAATGTAGAAATCAGTCTACATTCATAAGAACACAAATCAAGGTCTCAAATCACTCCATCATTACAAAACCATCATTAACAAATAGTGAAGAAATCAATGTACATCCATAAGAACACAAATCAAGGACCCAAATCACTCTATCATTACAAACCATCATCAATAAACATCCATAAAATCCAACATAAAACCAACAAACATGATGAACATAATGCACTACTATAGTTTTGGATGGTCGTTGTCATTGGATCCCGTATTTGATTTTTGACTTTCACGATTAATGACCCTTGACATGGAAATTATAGGCTAAAAACAAATGCCATAATCACATTCATACATTATTTCAAGCAATAATCAATGGATAAAAAGCAACATTACAATAGACTCACATTTAGAATTGAACGTTCAGTTTCAAGATTAATATAGAGGCCAATGTCAGTTTAGCAAATTATTATTTCTTGGTTTGGTATTCAACCTATTTTCTTTGTGGAATGGACTGACATACTTTGTGCTTGAAGCACTAGTTCTTGCTGGAGCATTAACAGAACCTACACCCTCCTGTGTTGGTGTAGGAGTCTCAATCAGATCAGTTATTTCTCTCCTATGACTACTAGTATCTCCCCTACCTAGACAAGTCTTGTTTCTTGCATTGTGTATTTTTCCCTTCCAAACATGACAAGTCATGCCTCTACCTTCTCGAGACATCTTATTTTTCACAATCATCTTATTATGTTCCCTTCTCCTTATTTTCTTAGGTTTACCCGACATTTTTCTTAACTTTGGAGGGACCACTACATCTCCATTACTTGTTGACCACATATTCTATAATAAAACACATAATTATGCAATTAGTTCAAAAGAAATGGAGAATCGAGTATACGTACTTGGTCGAAGATAATCAACAGTGAGCGGCGACAACTTTCTTGGTGCTTCCAACGTGCTATTGCAATAAGCGGCGACAATAGGGTGATAGAAATGCAAGGGATGAGTTAGTCCAGTTTAGGGCTGAAATGTAAGGATGACTCTCAAGTGTTTTTTAATCCACCGTGGTTTTTTTTCACACGTCATTAAGATTTTTTGAAAAATGAAAATCCGTGTCAGCACTTCACAGTCAAGTCAACATTTTTTAAGGGCAAACACATTAAGGGGCTAACGTGACTTGTTTTGATAAGTACAATATTTTTTTTGGAGAATTGCAAGTGGATCCACTTTTGTAAACTTATTAAGTTTAAGTCCATCAATAAAACTTATTTGAAAGATAGTTCAATTCACAGCAACTTTTGTATTTTTTTTATAAATAAAATTTTAAAATGTTTTATCTTTCAAAATACGTAGTAAATTTTTTAAAAATTTACATATTCAAACTCACCACGTAAAACTCTCTCTAACAAAACTCATCATCGATAATTTTTAACGTACTTTTTTAATTACATTATTTTTAAAAATAATTTAATTAGTATATATACTATGTAATTATTTTTCACTACGGTAACCTAAACAATAAGTGTTAAACCCTAAAAGGAACATATTCGTTAAACCATAACAAACTTATTTATCGTATTTTCTTGTTGTAACCTAAACAGGAGAATAAATTCGCTAAATCCTTACGAGCTCGTATATCGTATTTCTTTGCTGTAACATAAACAATAAGTGTTAAACCCTAAGGGATCCGAATTTACAAAACTCTAACAGACTCATGTATCGGATTTCCATATTGTAACCTAAACAAATAAATGTTAAATCCTAATGATAACGAATTCATTAAATTCTAATGGGCTGATATATGCTCAATATATTAATTAAGACAGTAAAATAGTTAATTAAAAGATAAAAATTAATATATTTTTTTAAATTAAATTTTCTTCATTTAATATGTACTTTTTTTTAAAAACCTTCAATCTTGTCATAAATCTAGAAATTAAAAGTCAAATTAATTAAAAAATAATAATAACTATACTTAGATGTAAATAAATTTAAATGAATGATTTTATTCCTAATAAATTTCATAAAATAGATTTACCTATAATTTTGTTGGACTTTTTAATCCCAAACAAACTAAAGAAGCTTTAAGTGATCAATTCTTAAAAATACAGGTTGTTTAAGTAGGTTGGGTGACAGATCGGCCATAGGAGTACTCCGGGATATAAATCAGGGCAACAAATGTTGAGCATACGACGATGCCGCCCGTTTTCATTTCATGAAAGTCCCCGGCAGAGGAAAGGGCTGTAGGTGATGGCGCGTTTTGGTTTTGTAGAGAGGGGCGCTGAAATAGTTCCTATTGGGTCGTGCGTGGCAGCTAGTATAGATGAAAAAAGGCGGGCCGCGGGACCTATTCTCTGAATAGGCGGCAAAACAGAATAGGAAAGGGACCGAGCTGCCTTTAAGTGATAGGGGTGAGTGCCTTCTTTTTTTTTAGCCTTTCAAAAAAGGCTTTCATGTGAAGCTAACATGGCTGGCTACATACAAGTATAGCCAAATCAAGATGAGACGTTACGGACGGTCAGAGGCCGTAGCGCAGCGGGACTACCATAGGAAAGCCCGCCCCCCGCTAGCTAACATATAAAGACCATCCTCAAGCAAGCCGTGACAAAAGACCCCGTGTTGCGACTCCCAGGGGATCATTTTGAAACTTTCTCCAATTTTTTAATAAAGTTTGGAACTTTGACCAATACTTTCTTATTTGCTCGTAATTTTCCTCCAAACCAAACAGTCCCGCCTGGGTTCCCATGGACTCGTTCATCTCCTCCGCCCTCGACGAAATCTGCTCGAGAGGCTCGAGAGGTCTCCCCATCTCTTCCCTCTGGCCCGCCCTTTCCTTTCCTGTAACCCCGTCCCTCAAAGCCTCCGTTTGGAGAAACCTGTTAGTGATCCCTGCTCTCCAATTAAAGGCTCCCAATGGGTGCTTCTACCAAAATAGCGACGCCTCAATTCAGGCCGTTGAGGACGCCGAGAGGCTGGGGCTGATGATCGTCGCCAAGGAGGAGCTCAGGGACAATTTCGTCGGGCTCTACGATTCCATTACCCACATTAATGAGCAGCAGCGTCGCACGCTCGAGAGGCTTGCTGTAGCTGGGTTAGCTTTTTTTTGGTCTTACAATTTCAGTTTTGCTACTAAACATACATAATGTAGACACTAACACTCATTATACATCACATAACGTATATGTATGCATATGTGTGTAATCTTTTTGGAATGTAGTCGTTTGCGAGTTTGAGTGTGGGGGATTATTACATTTGAAGATTGTTGATAGGAGTTTGTATGGAAGCAAACTTGGTTAGTTGACTTGGCAGGTTGATGGAATACTCTATTTATTTGGATATAGTAAGCCAAAATAAGATACTTTCTTTTGGGTAATTTTGAGAAGGATTTGTTGTCTGTTGGTTGAGGATCATAGATGGAATAGTGTGTACGCAAGTATTTCTCAATTGTAAAACTTCTTTTGTTTTCCCTCTGTTTTTGTTTTTCCTATTTATGTTCTTGTGTAGAGGACGATTGACCCGTTGTTTATAAGTTTAAAACATGAGAATTCTTGTTTGAATGGGTATATCTTTTATCCAATCTAAAAGATGTTAGTTGTCTAATGAGGTGAATGAAGATGCTGTAGCTGTTGTCTTATTTCCACTAATTTAAGAACAAAAGCTGTTTCTCATGAATTGGTGATGTTTATGAGCATACTGGGATACTTGCAGAACAAATGGGATTACACAGAGTCAACTTGGGAAGGAATTTGGCATTGAAGGCAAAAACCTTTTTTATATAGTGAGGAACCTTGAATGCCGAGAGTTGATTGTGAGACAACCAGCAGTTGTAAAGGCAAAAGAAGGTGGCGGTGAAGGGGATTTCGTAAAGAGTCCAAGTGTGACGACCAATTTAATGTATTTATATCGCTATGCTAGGCATTTGGGCTATCAGCAACGATTTGAGATTCACAAAGAACGGCGAAACTTGGACAGTCTTGGGAATGCAGAGGAAAGTGATATGGTTGGGGATGATTTTACTGGAGATTTAGTTAAAGAGGATGTGCTTGTAAGGGACTATATACCTGCCATGAAAGCAGTTTGCGATAAACTTGATGAAGCTAGTGACAAGGTCAAATGTTATTTACTTATTTCGTGTGTTGGTTAGATATCTTTGGTTACACTATGTAATTATGCTGATTTTTTTTTGTTTTGTTTTGTTATTGAAGGTTCTCGTTGTCTCAGATATTAAACAGGACCTTGGTTATACTGGAGCACATTTTGCGCATAGAGCTTGGAGAAATGTAAGTAATTATCCTTGTTTATATTCTGTCAGCTTTGAGTTTCTATTAGTTTACCTGGGTTTCCTGACGTTCCCTGCACAATGCGCTATCAGATTTGCCGCAGGTTGAAAGATGCAGACATTGTCGAGGAGTTTGAAGCTATAGTTAACAAGAAGGTAATGTAGAAAGAAAAAAACTCACCCCATTAAGATTGTGTGAAGAGTCTCGAGTTTCAATGCTTGATGCGTTTTTATGTTAGGCAGGTTGAGCGTTGCCTTCGTTTGTTGAAAAAAAATTCTCCAAAGAATTTTGAGCCCGAAGCTCCTGGATTTGTCAATGAACAACTGGTTAAATTTGGAAGGAGATTACAAAAATCTGACCAGCTTGTTGATCTTCTCATTGAACATCAGATATATGATATGGTTGATGCTGAAGGTTCTGATGGCGTGACTCTTGTGGGGGTGTGTATTTTGTTTCTTGTCTTAGATTTTTTTATTATCTAAATTCTGATTGTGGCTTCAAATTGTTGTTTCTTAGGCTGTTATTTCCTCATTGTATTACATGTGGTGTCTGTGTCCAACCTACAACATAATTCTATGCCCTTCAAGCCCCTAGCCTTGCTGGGGAAAAAAAATGATAAGGAACATCAAACCAAGGAAAAGAGGAAAAAAGGAGAAGGTTCGATTCCTTCTTTTTCAACCTTGAACAATGATGAGTTACTCCTCAGTGTTATCGTTTGTATAGATGTAGGCTCTGGCCAATGTGACATTGAAGGTAGTGGAAATTGTAATGTGACAGGACCTCTAATTAATCACCATGACTCTCTTAAACTGGAAACAACTAAGAAAGATAAGAAGGCAGGGAAGGAAGATGAAGAGACGTGACGGCTTAATAGAGTCCCACATTGGAAGATGTGGAGGTGAAGAGGCACTTGATAAGTGGGGACACTACCTCTTCTTAACAGCCAAGGTTTTCTAGTGGTATTGGCCAGCCCATGAGTGGGTGCTTGACCAACCACTAGGCCTTGGTTACAGTTGGCCCATTGGTGGGTGACAGTTGGGGCCTTGGTTGTTAGTGGAGGTCGGGGCCAGTTGGGCTCGCGTATGGGCATGGGCCTGGCTGGTCCTTATCAATGGTATCGGAGCACTGTCAATCTTTCGACTTGGGACCACTCCTGCGGAGTGGCAGGCCATGGGAGTGTCTGCCTGAAATAGGTAGAAGGCTCATGGTGCTCGACCAACGTGGGCGTTGGTCTTCAAGGGGGAGTATTGATAGAGTCCCACATTAGAAGATGTGGAGGTGAAGAGGTACTTGATAAGTGGGAGAGTGACCTCTTCCTAACAGACAAGGTTTTCTAGTGGTAGTGGCCAGCCCATGAGTGGGTGCTTGACTAACCACTGGGCCTTGGTTACAGCTGGCCCATTGGTGGGTGACAATTGGGCCTTGGTTGTTAGTGGAGGTAGAGGTCAGTTGGGCTTGCGTATGGGCGTGGGCCTGATCCAGTCTCGTATGGGCGTGGCTGGTCTTTATCACAGCCATAATCTTTTTGTCGTGAATTCTCGTGTTGGATGTCCTATCTGATCCCCTCCAGTTTTGCCATTGTGATTTGAATGGTCAAATTTCATTCTAGGAGATCTTGTCTTCTCATTTTCTAAAATTTTGTTGTTCCTCTAAATCAGTTGTAAAACTTAGTCCCAGTGCAAACAAAGCTAAATCAAATCATCAATTAAATATATTTACCAACTGCCCCAGTTGTTTGAAAAAGAACATCAACTAACAGATCTCTCTCTCTCTCTCTCTCTCTCGCGCGCCCACACACACACACTCACAGAGATAGACACATAAACACACACACGCGCGCACACACACACACACTCACAGAGATAGACACAGAAACACACACACGCGCACACACGATACAATCCAGCCCTTAAAAGACTAGATCGGCTGTCGACAACCATTTGATTGACTTTATTGACTGGAGAACTTATAGAAATAAAAATACTCGATGTCAATGTAACTTGCTCGTAGTCTTTTAAATAGTCAATGCGATTCAATTTATCCTGTCTCTCTTTCAAATGGCTGGTGTCAACAATGATTGACTTTGGCAACTGTGAAAACTCATACAAATAGCAATGCTCAGTCAAGAACAAGGTGTATGATTTTATGTTTCTTTAGGATTGAATGGTTTGTTTCTAAGTTGAAAATTAGTAAGAAAAAAGGTAAGAAAGGGAGAAGACAAATGACAGTGGGAGTTGATGGCTTGGAAATCAGAGAGATGTGTATACTGTATAGACATAGTTCTCTTTTACATACAGTGATTTCGCACACACACATTCTACAATTTGTGCATTAGTATAAACGTGGCACATGTATTTCTCTATTTACATGTGGTTCTGTCCAAGTTTAGGATGTGTATTTGAACAGAAAGCTGAATGTAAACAGAAAATAGAAAAATATTTACTTTGGACAGCTACGAATTCTTTACTGGGAGCATCAAATTCATTTTCATGTAACTGAAATCATTGATCGAAATAAAAGGTTTAGCCGAAATGCGTTTTCAATTCATTTACTTATAGCTTATCTTAATCTGATGATCAGGCAATGTGGGAGCAGTGCTTTGACGATTGATGGAATTAGTCTCCATGAATGTTTGGAACTTTGCCATTGGGTGGCACATACTATTCTGTTGCTTCTATTATGGAACATTGTTTAAAGTGTTGTCAAACTCATTCGTTTGTTTTGCATTATATGATCCTGGAACTTGCAAAATCTGCAGTCCAACTCATAATAGTTTCTATACTAATTTTCTTGGACCAGGTGTGCGAGAGGCTTGGAATTGATAACAAGAAGAATTATCCTCGGTTTTCTAATATGGTTTCCAGGCTTTGGCTGCATTCGCAGACAGAAAACCTTAAAAGACAACTTGCCTTTAGACTCTGGACATCAAAGAATTTTGATCCTGAAGCATCAAATGCATTCTCAAGTAACTCAAAAATTGTTGTCAGCAGAAATAAAAGTGTTGATTCAGATATCAACAATCTGGACCTTCTTCACAGATCCACTCAAAAATTTCTGGAGTGTGATTGTTCAGCTTCTGAAGCTGATTTCGCTACCCCTCAGAAAGTAAATGACAAAATGGTTGTTACAGAATTTGAGCATGGCTCCCTTGGCATTGCTAAGACTAACCCAATGCTAGTTTCTCCCGTCAACAAACTCTATGACCCAAACAGTGTTGCTCCTGATGCAGAAGCTGATTTATCGAGTATGGAAATGGAAACAAACCTTGCCATATCAGAAGAAATGCATCTTGCTTTGTCAAAGCCACTTGATTCTGGATCATGTCAAAACCATCCATATGTGCGTTTGACTGCTGATGGTGCCCTGAGGGAACAGAGGATACTGGAAAGATTACAGGTTTTTGCTATAATTATTTCATTTAGTCTTCCACAAAATTAAGTCCTTTACATTGCTTTATAGTATGGCATATATTATACTAAAAGAATATTTGGTTTCTTCTTTAGGCTGAGAAGTTCCTTTTGAGAGGTGAGCTATATAGGTGGCTTTTGAGTTTGGAAAAGGACAAGAGCACAACAACAGACAGAAAGACCATTGACCGAATTTTGAATAGGCTTCAACAACAAGGCCGTTGCAAATGCATACACGTCAATGTCCCCAATGTTACAAATTGTGGTCGCAGCCGAATCACTCAGGTGGTGCTGCACCAATCTGTTCAAGGTTTACCTCCTGAACTAATTGGTGAAATTCATGATAAAATTAGGTCTTTTGAGAAGCAAATTCGTGGCCTGAGCTCACATAGGTGCAAGATTAGTGACACAATTCCTGTTTTGGATGGAATCCAAAGAACTCAAAGCCATGTACCTTCTGATGCCAAAGCTGTTAAGTCAGAATCCAGGCGTGCTAATGGCTTTGTTTCAGCAAAAATGGTTCGTGCCAAGTTGCTTCATAGCTTTCTTTGGAGTTACGTGACTAGCTCTTTAGATTTTCATGATGCTTTATCAGCTGGTAAATACATGAATGACATGAATAATCATCACAGCAGTTGCAATCCTTTCTCAATTGAAGCAGCTATTAAAGCTATTCCTTTTGAGTTATTCTTACAAGTTGCAGGATCATCTCAGAAATATGATGACATGATTGAGATGTGTAACCGCAGATTATCTCTCTCTGATCTGCCTGTTCAAGAGTATAAACTTCTGATGGATACTCATGCAACCGGAAGACTATCATTGCTCATCGACATCTTGAGACGATTGAAGGTATAGTTATCTGATCTCATTGGACATGACTTCACTGTCTCTGTCTGATTTGTCTATATTAATTGGTTAGGTGCTTCTTTCTGTACGCATTGGTTCACCACTAGTTATTGTGCATTTATGCTCCATGCCACATGTTTTTTTTGGCGGAGTTACTGGTTTGTAGTTGGAGATCCAAATTTATTCAAAGTGCAATAATGATGTTTTTTTTGATGAATAATTTTTAGTTCTGTTTTAGCGTGTGGGATGATTCAAACCTTTTCCAAATCCTATGGAGTGCCTACCACTAGGCCAAGAACTCCTTATTAAAAACTGATATACATAATGTAATATATTAGTTGTTTCTTAGCTTGTGACTTGTGAGTAGATCCAAACCTTCAACTTGTTTGAAATCCTAAGGAGTTTGATATATCTTGGTTTTTGTGGTGAAAAAATAAATAAAAAGTCATCAAGTATTTCAGTATTTGTCATGCATCAATGTTTAAATCTTGTGTTAATTTAATTTATTTAGAGTTGGTATCATTTAGAATTTTAGATATGTCTTGAAGCCACAAATCCAGTTAAATGTTAATCAGATCAATTTTATGTCTAATTTGTTATTTGGCACATGGAAGTTTTCATTTTTATCATTTTACCTTTTTAATTTATTTTTTCGATCATGCTTGGGGTTCAATGTCTATGAACAATAAGACCATTATTTTTGTTTTCAAATCAATTTGTTTAATATGCTTGTTTAGCCTAATTTTTTTAATCTCAGTACTGTGATGCCTAACATTGAAATTTGAAGCAGTTGATTCGGCTGATAGGTAATGGGTGTGCAAATGTTGGAGGCAAGGTCCCACATGCCACATTTACACATGGATTGGAGCTCAAACCTTATATTGAGGAACCACTATCAACAGTCGCAACATCTAATCGAAGATCTTTTGATCTTCGTCCGAGAATCAGACATGATTTTTTCATCTCAAATAGAGAGGCTGTTGACGAGTATTGGCGCACATTGGAGTATTGTTATGCCACTGCTAATCCCCAAACTGCTTTACATGCATTCCCTGGATCTGCTGTTCATGAGGTACATACGTACACAGTGTTGTTTTCAAAGTTCTTTGTATTAAGTGATTTTAAAAGCTTGTTGAAATGTAAACTGATTTAGTGCTACTAATTAAAATGTATAGGCTTGTGGTGATGCATGGTGATTGACATGGATTAAACCTTTGAGTCAATGTGCATGTAGTGATTAAATCCTGTATTTTGCGTGCTTCTGTTTGTGATAACCTCAAGATTTATGGTATGTGAAATATGCATACAAGAAGCTCTATTTGACATGGTTGATTGTCACAGGTTTTCCTCAGCCGATCATGGGCTTCAGTTCGAGTCATGACAGCTGATCAGCGTGCCCAGCTACTAAAGCTTTTGTTGAAAGATGGTCTAAGGAAAAAACTTCCCTTCATTGAGTGTGAGAAGATTGCAAAGGATCTTAATCTGACCTTGCAGCAGGTGACCTTGTTTTTAAGTTAGCAGTTAACCTATCTTTGTTTTTTAGCTGATTGGTTAGTGGAGGTCTTTGTTAATTTGTTTCTTGATCTTCATTAATTATATGTTTGCTTCTCTGGTGCTAAATGCAGGTACTTCGTGTTTACTATGACCAGCATCATCGGCGTTCTAATTTATATCGGGGTCTTCAAGATGCCAATGGTGTTGAGTATCAGACACAGAAAGGTAGATACACTTCTTCAAAGAGAAAGAAATCTTCAGAAGCAAGCTCACATAAGTTAGCAAGAGTTGATTCTGGAACTGTACAGATGGATGAAGACAGGCAGGCTAGGCAATCTGATGCTTTTGACCCATTCTCAGAGGAACAAAATTCACACCTAGCTGTTTTAGAAGAGGATGATGTTTACCTGCCAGCATATTTTAAGGGATCTCATCCTAAGACTTCAGAAGCGCTAGGAACTCATGAATTTGACCAATGTTATTCCTTAACAGGCCAGTGTGCATTTCCAAAGACGAAACAGACTCGTGGAAGAAGGTTTTCATGGACAGATGAGGCAGATAGGTAAAAGAACATCATCTGTAGGCGCACAAATAATGTGCGAAAAGTATTGATCTGCAGTAATTTTATAGATATTGCGGATATCTTTACTTTATCAAGTATCAACCTTAATCTCATCCGTGGTTTGGTCCTTTCAAAAGAGTTGGTTATGAGATGGGGTTTTATATGAACATAGTATTAAATTAGAAAATTTTTGAATTATTTTTTCTTGATGTTTGAAACCCATTGTAATTATGTGTTCTCCATTCTCTTTTCTGGTATGGTGGATCATCTGCTGGCCAGACTAGGGCCTTGCTTTATTTTTCAGAAAGAATGATAAGATTTTTGTAATTCTTTTTGTTGTATATAAGTTTTTTTTCCTTTACTTTCAGGCAATTGGTGATCCGGTATGTAAAACACCGTGCTGCTCTTGGAGCGAAAATTCACCGCATAGACTGGGCTTCACTCACTGGCCTACCAGCATCTCCAAGAACTTGTGCAAGGAGAATGTCTTCACTTAAAACAAATAGAAACTTTAGAAAGGCCATCATGAATCTCTGCAACTTACTTAGTCAACGATACGCAAAGCACCTAGAAAAAAATCAGAACAGGACGCTGGATAATGGTGGCTGTAGAGTGTTGTTGCGATGTTCATTAGGGGAAGTGCGTGACAAGGAGTCCTCTAATCATGTTGGACATACTGAAGACATAGGTTTTGAGGAAGAACGGTGGGATGATTTTGAGGACAAAGATATTAAGAGAACCTTTGAGGATGCACTTCGATACAAACCAGTTGCTAAAATAGAACCTTCCAAAATTGCTGGGTCTGTCCCTGAAGAGTTGTCAGATGTGGACATGAATGCTGAAGATTCTGTATGTACTTTCTTTTTCTTACATTTACACTAATTTAGTTTATCATTGGATTTCGTAGAGAATTGTAGGAAGAAAATATATTTGAGTATGGCTGGCGCATAGGGAATCTGGTTTGTCCACTCCTATCTTCTAAGCTTTAGCGAACAGCAAACTAGGAAGGGACTTTTTGGCTGTAACCGTCTTTCTAATATCATATGCTTGCAACTACCACTTTTTTTTAAAGTCTTCCAGCAGTTTTCTGGTTGAAACTCTTACATTGGACATATTATTTATCATGCTGTTGAGTACTTCCAGAAACTGGATGTTCAAGATCCTTACTTGTTGTCTTGTGAACCCAGGGATGTGAAATGACTTCGTCAGCTGTTTGCAGTGACAGTATCCTAAACCTGGATAGGAGTCGCCGTAGGGATTCAGCACGAAGACTAAAGCATCATCAGCTTCATCATAAGTTTATTAAACTCTTGAATAGAGGCACGAGTGTTAATGGACAAGTAAATGGGTCACTGGCTGTTTCTAATGCTGTAGAGCTGTTTAAGCTTGTATTTTTGAGCACCGCAACTGCTCCGAAGTTGCAATACCTGCTGGCAGAAACTCTACGGCGTTATTCGGAACATGATCTTTTTGCGGCATTTAGCTACCTCAGAGATAAGAAAATCATGGTAATGTTGTTTAATTCAATACTATCTATGTTGATGAGTGATCCTGGTATCGTCTAGAAATATCTTCGATAACTTCTTTCAGTTTTAAGATAGCTATGATGTTGGGAGGGGAAAAATTAGCAATGTTTTTTCTTTTGATATGCAACATTTGCATTGTTGCAAAAAGGAATTCAAAAGGTGTGACCTAGACTTGCTATCGACTCTGCTATAGCTAAAGTTTTGTTTGTGGGCTTCAGTTATGGCACTCCAAATAATCCCAGCTGAATACAGCAACAAATACTATTTAGCATTCTATGAATGCACGGATGACTTGATGAACCAGTGCATAAAGGGGAGTCCTGTTAGAGATGTCTGGCCTCTGTTTTTTTTTTGGTCTAATTTTATGGTCACATTCTATTTTGATGAACAACGAGCAAGACCTAGACCTAGACCTGGCCAAGTAATTGGTTCCATCAAGCTTTATTGGGCTTATGTAGTTACGTGGAGGATAGGATTTCACTTGAAGCTCCTGATCTGTTCCCACTACTGTCACTGGAAGAGGCTTTACCTTAACTTATCTTTGTTTTATCTAATTCCTAGTGTAACTCAGCACTTCAATTCTTTCAGCGATGGTACTCTGATCAGATCAGTTCTTAATTTCTTATCATATGCACCACCACTCTTCCTTTACTCTATATTAGTGGACGGTTTCAAAGAACATATACCCTAATATTGAGTTTGTTAAAGTTGGAAAAAGTATTGTGATATGGGTCGTTAAACTTAAAAGTTTAAACTACGTTGCACTTGCTTAGCTTCTGGATGATGGAAAAAAGGTTCTGTTTGTTCCTGTCATGAACAGTTATCAGGAGTTGAATCAAATCTCTTTGCCTCATGTGTCTTTAAATCAAGATAAGATTGTGACTCAACATGAAGTTCGGGCTTGATTTCAGTGCTAATGTCTTAATTAAGGTTTGTCGGAACTTGTACCATTCCCATTATTTAACACCCAATCAAGAATCAAGAGTACGAATGTCTTAATTAAAACACTTATTACCGCGAGAAGTCAGAAGACACTTGAACCATGTCCTAGTCATGTTCTTGTTGCTTGTGTTTTTACATCTTCATTCTGCTAAAATATGTGCATAAGTTGATTGTTTCATGTCTAATATGTTTCTGATACCAACATGCATGTCAAATGAGTTTGGATAGGCATGTGTTTTTTAAAATGAAAAGACACCATAGACGAAGTGTTTTTTAACTTCTGTTTCTTAATACGACTCCAGCAGACCAGCCTGTCTTTGGAATCAGATGGTCTATTTTAATTTAGAATGTTGTCACCACGGGATTTGGGTGCAAAACATCATGAAGCTTGTTAAAATTGTAGATTTTGACCTCTTAATTTTGTTGATTTGTTATTTGCTCAGTTTCATTTCATATTAATCACTTTTCTGTCTCTGTAGTGCAATTCTAACTGGATGATTCAATTTATTAATTTGAGTGTTGTTTGTACTGGTTAAATGTATCCTTTATTAGCTGAGTCCACAGTAGATAATTTGGGTTTTACTTATTTTCCTTCGCCATTTGGTAGATTGGAGGTGGTGATTGTCAGCCCTTTGAGCTTTCTCAGCAATTCTTACGTGGTCTTTCTAAATCACCATTTCCAGCTAACACTGGAAAGAGAGCTGCCATGTTTTTGGGCCAACTTCTTGAAAGAGGGAAAGATCTAATTGAAGTGGGAATTAATCTTAATTCAGATTTTCAGTGTGGGGACATGTTTCAGTTGTTTGCTCTTGTTTCTTCTGGTGAGCTATCAGTTTCTCCTTGTTTGCCAGATGAAGGTTTTGGAGAGGCAGAAGACAGAAACTTGAAACGTAAAATTGATGATGGTGAATTTCATGATAGTGAGAAGGCCAAGAAACTGAAATCCTTAACGGAAGGTGAACTCATTTCTCGCCGAGAGAAAGGTTTTCCTGGTATAATGGTATCTATGCGTCGTGTCACAATTTCAATGGTTAATACTCTTGAAATGTTCAAGGATGATGATAATACTTTTGCCCGTGATCTTTCTTTCTATGATAATGTGTTCTTGAATGAGAAAAATGTGAAAAGTTCATATCATTATGAACATGCCAAGGGAATCCTTAATTTTGACCGCACTTTCCCTATAGTTGGGCATATTAGTGAGCCTGATTGGGAAGAAATGACTGGCTATGCTGAGTATTTTCTGTCTAAACGTTGCGGTGAAGAGCGAACTGGTCCCCTTAGCCCTGAGGTCTTCAAGAATGTTTGTGCTGCTATTCAGAAGTCTGGTGACCAAGGTTTGGGTATGGAAGAAGTTTCCCAAGTTGTGTCTTTGCAGGGTATATCTTTTGACACTTGCCGATTTCTAAATGATATTCCAGACATTTCTGCTTTTGATTTGGATTTTGGAAATATTATTTTGTATAGAACGTCCCTGTATTGAATATTTCTTAGTGGTATTTCAGGAGAAGAGACAGCAAAACTCATTATTGATGTGCTGGAAGCTTTTGGACAAGCTCTAAAGGTCAGGTCACTCATATTTTTGTTGTTAAGAAGTATTCTCTCTTATTTGTCCCTATTATTTGTGAAAATTACTAGGACAGTCTACCTGCAGAGTGCAGAGTAGCAGTGCACTTTGACATCCGTAGTTGAGCAGAGCATACCTTTGTGTATTTTTTATCAGATCATTCTCAATACAAATGTTGCATGCCTGCTGTATGTCCTTCCTGATTCATCTTAGGTCACA
The DNA here is from genome assembly GCA_963580455.1 of Euonymus europaeus. Taxonomy (NCBI): domain Eukaryota; kingdom Viridiplantae; phylum Streptophyta; class Magnoliopsida; order Celastrales; family Celastraceae; genus Euonymus; species Euonymus europaeus. Next base: position 18,680,161 of record OY756970.1, on the reverse strand, counting down.
AGAATTTTTCTTGGGTGAAGTTGCCAAATGCCAATAGGCCCAATACTTAATTGGTCTTGTAACTTAAATTATGATACTATGTTTCTAAGAGCAGGACAAATTTTTTGTTTGTTTTCTTTTTAACAGCAGAATTATCTCACCTTGGTGGTAGACAATTAAGTGGTTTTGTCAGACATCATTACATGTTCTTTTTCTTGGATATCATAGACCAATACCAGTGTAAAATATGGATGCTAGGATTAGATTGGGTAGTAAGCTTCAAAAATTATCAGGTTGCTTTTCATCTTCAAAAAACAAAAAAAAAAGATAAAAAAAAATTCCATAAAAGAATTTTGTATTATCAAGTATTCAGGTGTAGAGGTCACGAGTTTAATTCCTTGAAACAGCCTCTTCACATATTATGTGGGATAAAATCTGCGTATATCTTGCGTGTCCTTGACCCCGCCCACTACGGAAGTCTTGTGCAGGGTAGTTTACATTTTTAGCAAGTATTTAAGTTTAATTATTATTATTATTATCATTATCTTGATAAGCATGTCTAATTTTTATTGGCCTTTATACAGGTCAATGCATACAACTCCGTTCGTATTGTTGATTCTTTGTATCGCTCGAAGTACTTTTTGACTTCAATGGCTGGTTTCTGTTGTGATCTAAGTTCAGCTTCATTGGCCAAGTCGCTTTGTCAAGATGGCAAAATCATTCAACAGCCAGAAGATCATGATATTTTTAGCTTGATGCCACATAAGGATGTGAGCATGAATGTTGATAAACACAAAATTACTATTCTTAATCTTCCTGAAGAGTTGGTTTTACTATCAAATGGCATTAAAAGTACCAATGGGCATGAAGGCCATACACAAGGAGTTGGATCTTTTGAAGTGAATAAAGGGCGTGAAAACTACAAATTTCCCTCTTGTGAAATAAATATGCCAATATTACCATGGATAAATGGTGATGGAACCATCAACACAATTGTCTACAATGGTGTTGTACGCCGAATTATTGGTATTGTCATGCAAAATCCTGGAATTTTAGAGGTATACCTCTTTCCATGCACACTTCCTCTTCTATGGCTTGCAAGACTTTGCTTTTGAATTGAAAACCACAGGCTTAATACATAGCGAAAATATTAAGGGCAAGTCCAGCTTTTTTGTTCTTGTAATGACATAAATTTTCGCAGTTTTTAAATCAATCTTCACAAAATCTTTGTTGAATTTCCTTATTGGATTTTTTTTTCAATTAAGGGAATATTGGTGTAAAATTTATTTGGATGGGCCACTATTGTTTAGTGGCTGCAAATGTTAGGCTTCATGCCTGGTGCTCATCAAATTACATCCCTCAAACAAGGGAAGTGAGGGAAAAAAAGAACCGAGTTCCTTTGATTCGAAGTTGCTCTGAGAAATACTATTATTAATGGTGCTTTATTTTCGATTTTATTGTCCAGCCATGATTTCCTTGTCATCTTAGTCAATTCTGAAAGGTCTTTAAGTTGCAGTCCACATTTAATTGGGGCCGTAGAATTCCATTTAGTTGGAAATTATTTACTCCCTTGTGTTTGCTGCGTGGTTTGTTTCATTGATCTTTGTGGAATACATAAGGAAACAATTTGTAACATAATTTTCTCTTCACTGCTTTGTCAGGATGATATTATCCACCGGATGGATGTATTAAATCCCCAGGTATGCTATTGTATTTTTTGCATTGATAGAAATTTTGTTTTGCGGCATAGTTTTATCTTGAAACTGTAGGGTCTCTAGTACCTCGTATCTAATCCTATGAGAAGTTTGAAAACAGAATCATTGCACATCTTGTTTTATGTTGGCGAACACGGAAAATATTATTTTTCTACTTGATAATAGAAGCTTTTTATGCTGTGTGATAGAGTATTGTATGTTGTAGGGAATTATTGTCAAAGTCAACTATTGCTTACATTTTTCCATGTTGGTTGCAATGTTAATTAGCATGAAGGGGGACTTTCATGTTAGGGAACAATGGAAATATTGTTATCCTACTTGACATTAGAAGCATTTCATGTTATTTGTTCAATTTGTATGTTCTGGGGAGTAATAGTTGTTAGAACAAGAAGAATTCAGAGAGACTGAGGCAGCAGAACAACATTTCTATATTTTCCAGTATCTCAATTACAGAAGTTCAGATGATACATATTCTAAGTCTAGGGTTACATTATAGAGTTACAATATTACCCTTCACTAGTAATACTAATTACAAGTTATAAAACGTAACTCTCAACACTCCCCCTCAAGTTGGAGCATAGATGTTTATCATGCCCAACTTGTTACATAGCTCACTAAACGGACTTTTCCAAAGAGCTTTGGTGAAGACATCACCAAGTTGATCTTTTGATCTAACAAACACTGGATGAATTCTTTTCGTTTTCACAACTAAATCCCGAATAAAGTGACAATCAACCTCAATGTGTTTTGTACGTTCCTGAAAGACAGGATTGGATGCAATATATATAGCTGCCTGATTATCACAAAACATTTTCATAGGAGATAGAGATGGAAAACCTATCTCCCTGAGTAATGACTGAATCCATATCATCTCACAAGCAGTATGGGCCATAGCTCGGTATTCAGCTTCAGCACTAGATCGAGCTACCACATTTTGTTTCTTACTTTTCGAAGTAACCAAGTTATCACCCAAAAAAACACAATAACCTGAGATTGATTTTCTGTCAATACAATCTCCAGCCCAGTCAGCATCACTAAAACCCTTAATTTCAAAGGATTTAGAACGTCTAAACCAGAGTCCCAATCCAGGAGTGCCTTTAAGATATTTGACAATTCGACAAGCTGCATTCCAATGCTCTATATGAGGATCCTGGATAAACTGACTTACAACTCCAACTGCAAAGGAAATGTCAGGACGAGTGACAGTAAGATAAATTAACTTTCCAACCAGACGCCGATATCTCTTTGGATGTTCAAATGGTTCACTGACATCCTTACCAAACTTGGCATTTGGATCCATAGGAGTTGAAACAGGTTTGGCACCTAGGAGACCAGTTTCCTGTAACAAATCAGTAACGTATTTCCGTTGACATAAGGATAAACCATTCTTCGATCTTGCAACTTCAATACCCACGAAATATCGCAATTTTCCAAGATCCTTTACACTAAAGAGACTGTTAAGAAACAATTTGAGATTCTGAATACCTGATACATCACTACCAGTCACCACAATATCATCCACATAAACAACAAGAATGATACACCCACTGGCTCTATGTTGCACAAATACAGAGTGATCTACAGCCACTTGTTTCATGCCAAATTTTAACACAGCATTGCTGAATTTTTCAAACCATGCACGTGGAGATTGTTTAAGACCATAGATAGCTTTGTGTAAACGACATACCTTCCGAGACTCCCCCTGAGCAACATAGCCTGGAGGTTGCTCCATATACACCTCCTTCAAGTCACCATGCAAAAATGCATTTTTAATATCAAGCTGATACAAGGGCCAATCCTTAGTAGCATAAGTTTGAGTATAGCCCTTGGCAACTAACCGAGCCTTATAGCGTTCAATACTACCATCAGGTAAATATTTGATAGCATAAACCCATCGACAACCAACAACACTGCCTCCCGGTGGTAAATGAGTAAGAGTCCAAGTGTGAGTGCGATGAAGAGCAGCAATCTCATCATCCATAGCACGTTTCCAATGAGGAAGAGTAACAGCCTGTGAAAAAGAAGATGGAAGACTAGTGGAGAACAAGGAGGTAATAAAAGAGGTATAAAATGGAGATAAGTGTGTGAGAGATACAAAATGAGAAATGGGATGTTGAGTACAAAGACGTTTACCTTTCCGAAGAGCAATGGGAAGATCCGAAGAAGGAACCAAAGGTGAGGAACTATCCAAAGAGGAAACCTCAGGAACTGGGAGAGATGAAGATGGTTGTGGGGGCTCTGGAAGGGCCAACTGAGTTTTCGACCAAGTACCGCGAGTATAGACCTGCAATGGAAGAGGAGAAACATCCAAACTAGAAGATGGAGGGAGAGGTAAAAGAATGGAGGGAGACTGAGCATCGGACACAGAAGAAAAATATGGCACATCATAAAAAAAAAGTGACATCAGCACTAACCAAATACCTACGAGAAGTAGGATCCCAACAACGGTATCCCTTTTGAGTGCGAGAATATCCAACAAAGATACATTTGAGAGACTTAGCATTTAGCTTATCTCCACCGTGATGCAAATCCTGAACAAAACATTGACTACCAAAAACATGTGGAGGAAGAGGAAAAACAGAATTAGAGGGAAAAAGAAAGGCAAACGGAGACTGACCAGCAAGAATAGAAGAAGACATACGATTAATTAAATGACAAGCAGTCAAAACAGCATCACCCCAATAACATTTAGGAACATGCATATGAAGAAGAAGTGTACGGGCAGTGTCAAGAAGATGACGATTCTTACGCTCAGCAATACCATTCTGCTGGGGGTATGTGGACAAGAGGTTTCATGAATAATCCCTTTTGCTGCACAAAAAACAGATAGAGATCCTTTCACATATTCAAGGGCATTATCAGAACGAAATATACGAATAGAAGAACCAAACTGATTTTGAATTTCATTATAAAACATCTCAAAAATAGAAGCAACGTCAGATCGACGTTTCAATAAAAACATCCAAGTCATCCGAGAACAATCATCAATAAATGTGACAAAATAGGAATAACCACATAAATTAGAAGTACGGGAAGGACCTCAAATATCAGAATGAACAAGTTCAAAAGGGACTAGACGTCTCTTAGTCACACAAGGTGAGAATGAAACACGATGATGTTTGCCTAATTCACACGACTCACACTCTAATTTAGACACAGATGCTGGAACAGAAACAACTTGACGAAGAAGCTTCAATGAGGGATGCCCCAACCTGACATGCCACTGATAAGAAGACAAAGATAAACTTGAACTCAAAGCTGTAGGAAGATCCAAGTGATAGAGACCAGCCTGTTCACAACCCCCACCAATCATCTTCTTCGTCTCCAAGTCCTGAAAAACACAATGAGATGGAAAAAAGGTAACACTACAGTTAAATGACTTATTGAGTTGACTGACGGGCATAAGATTAAAAGGAAATCGAGGAATATACTGAACATTAGATAACGAGAGAGAAGTGGTAGGAGAAACAAGTCCACTTCCCAAAACCTGACAAGTTCGACCATCTGCAACAATTACATTATGAGATAGTATATCCCTGCGGGAAGCATTAGCACCGTAGATTGAAACGAACTGAAAAGATGAGGCTGACCAGTAATATGGGTAGAAGCACCTGAATCAATAATCCAAGAACCCGGACCAGAAACATGAAAACAAGACGAGTTACCTGAATGAGTTGTTATGGCCGCGACATCGGGTGAAGAAGATTGTTGTGAACGGTGAAGAAGAGAATCATATAGTAATACTGGAAGAATCATGCAATGAATCATGAGATGAAACTGCATTAGCAATAGCTGTTCTTGGGACTCCAGATATACCACCGGAGGGTTGTCGTGACTGATTCTTCCATGGTTTACCATGCTTATCATAACACCAATCAACCGTATGATTCTCCTTTCCACAAAAAGTACACTTCCTAACACCCCTACCACGACCACGTCCACGAAAAACACTACGGGCATTGGAACTACCACCGTCACGATAATGTCCCCGTCCAGAACCAAGTAGGGCAGAGGGAGCATCCATTACAGAAGTATCACCAGGGCTTGCACGTGACACTCGAGAGTAAGTAGCAGAAAGTGATGGAAGATTACCATCACTAGCTAAAATCTGACTTCGAATGGGCTGATATAGAGAATCAAGGGAGTTCAAATACATGGAAACACACAACTCCTCTCGCTGCTTCTTCAAAGTAGCTAAATCAGTAGTTAAAGGATGATAAACACACAGCTCATCCCACATGCCCTTAAATTGAGCATAGTGTTCCGGAGTAGAACGACCACTTTGCTTCAAGTGAAACAACTGTTCATATAACTCAAATATGCGTGATGCATTACCAGCCATAGAATAAGTTTCTTTGACGGATTCCCAAACCTCCTTGGAAGTGTCAAGGACCATACATTAGCCGAAATGTCTGGTTCCATACTTGCCCATAACCAAGTCAACACAATAGAGTTATCGGAAGACCAATCTGGATAACGCTTGTCATCAACATCAGGAGGATCGTTTTCCACAAGCTGAAATTTCTTCCGAGCACTTAAGGCGACTTTCATTGCCTTTGCCCATAAGAGATAGTTCCGACCATTTAAACGTACAGAACATATTTGGAGACTCCCATGATCACGTGACAAATCAGATGAAGAAGGAACATGGGATGAAGCAGACACAGAGCTTGATCCAGACATATTGAACAGGCACAAAATACACCACTGACTAAGCCAAATATCACCAATTGACTCACAGCATTCACAACACCCACTCAGTAGATGGAGAACAAATAAAAATCAGTTCCAGAACAGCCCAAAAACAATCAATCCAGAAGAACAAATAACCAAGAACTCATTGAAACAACTCACGAGTGAAACCGAAGCACTTGTGTCACCTCAAACAAATCAATTTACAATGAATTGAAGAGCCCACTCAGAACCAAAACTGGACACTGAACTAGCCAAAACTGGGCACTGAACAGGAGCAGAAACTGGACACTGAACTAGCCAAAACTGGGCACTGAACAGGAGCAGAAACAGAACCACTCGAAACCAGAACTGGGCTGCCAAAAACTGGGCACTGAACAAGAGCAGAAACAGGACCACTCGAAACCAGAACTGGGCACTGAACTTGAGCATACACCAAACCACTAAACTGGACGATGAACTGAGCTGGAATGAAGAACCAGACGAACCAGCTGCACACCTCGCTGAACTGGAACCAGATCGAAACGAAGCACAAGAACCAGACGAACCAGCCGCACACCCCCGCTGAACTGGATCGAAACGAAGCACAAGAACCAGAACTAGAGAAACTGAAACCAGATCGTGCGCAACTAGAATCGCGCGCAACCCATATCGTGAGCGAACCAGAGTATCTCGCGTAACCTGGATTATGTGGTTAATCCAGAGAAGCACACGAACCTGAACAACTAAGAAGAACTGGAAGAAGTACAGGGTCACAAAATGCAAAGATAACCTCCGGCTCCGATACCATGTTAGATCAAGAAGAATTCAGAGAGATTGAGGCAGCAGAACAACATTTCTATATTTTCCAGTATCTCAATTACAGAAGTTCAGATGATACATATTCTAAGTCTAGGGTTACATTATAGAGTTACAATATTGCCCTTCACTAGTAATACTAATTACAAGTTATAAAACGTAACTCTCAACAATAGTCAAAGTCAAAGTTGCATGGATGACAAATTCATTATCTGGGAAAATGTAATACATTAAAGTACTGGACAATGTTCGAGACTTTGAGCTGAATTTTGATCTCGGATTATAAGAGAGGTATCACATGTCAGTGCCAATGACTAGCAGAACTTGAATGATTGAGCCTATCTGTTAAATTGTGCTAATCTCCGGGAAAATTAACCCTACAATTTCTATTACTGCCTCACTATTATGCTGTGATGACAAAAGTTCAAATGCATTTCAGTCTCGTCTGACTTTCTTTGGATACAAGAGTTGAAAGGAACACCATATTGTTGTTTATTTTCTTGTATGCATCAATCAAGGATGAATTGCTTTTGCACTTGTACTGCCTGAGAAGTTAGTTTTCCCCTAATGCTGCAAATAAGATGATGAGTGGTAAAATTTAGCAATTCACCTTACATGGAAAAATAATTCATGTATTAAAATAGCAATCAGGTGTGGCTGATACCATACATAAAAGTAAGAACTAGTAATTTTCTGCATTTGCTGCTGGTGTCCAATGCTTAACGTGTTGGTTCCTGAGAGTTTGTAAAATATTCTCATATTGTTTGACCTGGAATTCATTTTTATTATCATATATGCATCAATGTATGACTGATCATATATGCATTAATTTATGCTCTTTATCCGAACAACTGATCGTGATGGCTTCCAAATCTTTTGCAGAGTTGTAGAAAACTGTTGGAGTTGATGATTCTGGATAAACACCTCACAGTGAAGAAGATATATCAAACAGCTTCAAGTGCCCCCCCTGCCTTACTCGGGTCGCTTCTTGCGAGCAGCTCCAGGGAATCTACAGTGATGTGTCAAAGTCATTTTTTTGCTAATCCCATGAGTGCAAATTTGCTGTAGGAAAAATGCAGCTCGCTCGTTTACTGTATTGCATTTCGTTGTTGTTATTCTCCTCTCCAAACTTGAGAGGCCGTTTGCGGATTGCCTGGCTTTAGTCTGAACAGAATGATAGTCTGGACAGTAACAATTTTAGCATGTTCCTGTTTCATGTGTAGTAAAGTTCATTCTTCCGGATGGTGGTAACGAGTTTGTATTTGAAAAATTGAATATATTTGTATGCCTATAATCTAGCATGAGGCAGCAACCATGTTAAATATGTTTGCATCATCTCAGGTATGAGTTCCCTCATGAATTTTTTCTCATATTATCTTAGTCTTTTGACTATCTATCTTCTCGTGGAATAGTTTTTTGGATTTCCCATAGGCATGCAAGTTATTCCGTTCTCTACAGCACCCAAGGCAGTAACAGACTCTCTTGCAATAGCAACTGGCTTCATCTTCTCAGTTGCACCAAGGTTCGATTGCCTCGAATCCACACTCCACAGCAATTATCCCTGCTGGTGCAGCAGCATTCACCAATGGGACACCGGCAACTCAGTCAGAAGCAGCAGCAATTACTGCAACAGCAACAGCCACAACTTCAACAACAAAAAAGGCCCTTTCAAGTTGCATTAGTATCAGCAGCAGAGCCAACAGGAACAGCAATCACCAAGGATGCAAGTACCAGCGGGTCAGAAATCTTTTAGTTTAGCGGGATTGCAGCCTGATGCAACTGCATCTGGCACGACTACATTTGGTGGAAGTTCAAGCCGAGCAACAGAAGCGACAAATCAACTTCTTGGGAAGAGAGATTTTCACAGGTCTATATTGTGTATTTGTGTTCCACTTCATGTTGTTTGTTTTAGTGTTGTATTATTGTCCTTTTGCCTTCGGTACTCGTCATCTTCTTCTCAGGTGGATTCACTGGGAAAGCTGGAACCAGAAGTTGAACATCTTCTTTTGGAGATTGCAAGACATTTTTACGAAAACAAAGAGATTTTTTTATTTTCAAAACAAAGAAATTTCTATGTAATCACAAGGATTATACCCCACATACAATTTTTTTTGTTATGAAAACATGCAATATGCAGCACTATGTAATAACAAAATAAATTTTTTTCTGTTCAAGAACAGAGAAATTTCATTTTCATGAATTGTTATTTAACAAAACTACATACAAAAATTTAGAACCAGCAATAATACGGACAAAACTACAAAATTCGCCCGTCCCCCATGAAAGAGCCTTTATTTTATTATAAATATATATCTTAAAATTGAAATGCACGTCAAAATGGATCCTGTTTTCATGCAAAGGTAAAAACACTCGTGATTCATGAACATATTTAGAAGATGTAGATGAATAAAAACAAACTTGATGAGAGGATATATATACATCGTGACGTGGTATCCAATTGCATATGCTCTCTCTCTCTGTATATATATAGAGATAGTATCTGTGTGGATTGTCACACAAACTGAAGGACAGCAATATTTATCCAACTAATTCAGGTGGATTTTTTTGTATTGCATAAACTAATGTAATTGTTAGAGTTTGTGATCCGAAAAGTTCGCGGTGTGACAAATTTTGATAATTTTTTTTTGAGGGTCGGGAGCGGAGGGACCGGGCCGTTAGGATTTTAGGGTTTCGGCTAAGTATATATTTGTTGTAAAGCCGTCACTCGATATCTCTTGTGCTTATTTTCTCCACATAATGAAATCCTCATTCTCTATCCGTGGTTTTTCCCCTTTAAGAGTTTTCCACCTAAATCTCTTTGTTGTTGATTTTTGATTGTTGTTTTTGTTCGAAGTTATCATTACAGTAATTGATCAAAACTTTTAAGATACAGGCTCCGAGAATGATGATGGAATAAGTGGATGGAACTTGATCCCAAATTAGTTGAATGGTATCCTCCACTTTACTTATATATCATCGCAAGATTTATTTTGATTTTCTAGAGCATAATCGTGGATTCAGTTTCCCTCCTCGGATAGTTGCTGCTCTTCAATCATTCATTTTTCTTAAACAAGGGAACACTATTTCTTGATGGTCAAAAAGCCTTCGATCATGGTGGAGATCACATGAAGTACAAAATCTTGTCTCTCTTTTTTATTTCTTCTTCTGTTTAATTTAATTAAAAAAATTGTTTCCAAGGTGCAAGGAATTAGTGGATTCCAACTTGTATATGATTTGAGCTGGCAAGATTTATACTACTTTCACATGGTTCGAGTAAATCTTTCTCGTGCTTGGAACAATAAGACATGAATGATTCTAAACTTTATAGTATTTACCCTTTCGACTGATTGAAAGTGTGTCTGTGCATACCTGGCTGCTAATCAGAATCCTCGGACTAAATGTTTTGGCATTATGGTTGCTCATGAAAGAGATGGACATGGACTCAAATCTTGTAATTATTACAATTTGTTTTACATTAGTATTAGTGGGGTATGTCATGCATGCATAAGGATGAAATGGACTGCATTAGAAAAGTTTCAATATGGCTGCAAATATATTATTAAAATTTTTGAAAAAATGTATTTGTATTTTGATAAATTTCTTGAATTTAATAATATTTTAATATGAGGACACGATAATTTTCAGCGAAGAATTTAATTATTTTGATCATGACTGGATATATTAGATTGAATACTATACATTTATGATTTAAAAAAAAATTAGGCCGACTACAATGGGATTGTTAGAAGTCCTACATAAGTTCTGATCATATTAAACCTAAAACCTTAAAACCCTCAGGTCCTGAATTCGATCTATTTATACTTTAACCTCTCAAGATTAATATACGAAGACGCCAATCACAATGATGATTACGACAATTTCTGAGACTTTGTACTTAATTAAGAAAATCGAAAATTTGCAAATTTAATTTACAAAAAAGACTAGAATCCCACTAAAGAAAGGTACGTAGATATAATTAACATTACGGGAACAACTCTAGTATATATCCAACATCCGAACTAGCTACTGCTACATGCATGAGAACCGATGAAGAGTAACCAATATATTTACAAGTTTTGAAGTTTCACATAAACCTTAATTATTTTTAGCATGATATATAAACATAGAGGCACACCAAATTCAGAAAAGTAAAAAATAAAATTATAATCATCACTGATCGAGAAGTCCACTTCGGTCTACTCTATGAATTTGCTCATCCACTCCAAGTTCAAGGGATCTTCATTAGAGAAATCGAAGAAATCATCGATATTGAAGTTGATATTTGAGTCTACATGATCAACACCTCCAGTACTGTTAGACATACAATTACTTTCTTCTCTAACTCCAAATCCACAATTCTCTTCCATGCATAATGTTCTCTTGTGTCCCCAGGAGCATGCTCTAGGTGCTGCCATATTCTGGCTCTCATTCAGCTTTGATTTCTTGCTCAAATGAGAATTCCAGTAGTTCTTGATCTCATTATCCGTTCGGCCCGGTAACCTCCCAGCAATCAAAGACCACCTGATAAAACAACAACGAGAACAACATCAATTATATATATAATTCATCCATGAATTACCAAGAAAAACTAATTAATCAATCATTCAATTGACTAACCTGTTCCCTAATAGCTTATGCAGCCTAAGAATCAAGTCCTCTTCTTGCTCAGACATGTTGCCTCTTTTTATGTTTGGTCTTAAATAATTCAACCACCTTAGCCTGCAACTCTTACCACACCTGTTTAGATCTGCAACAAAAAAAATTAAGTACACCCCAACAAATTTTAATGGTGAACTGCTGTTTATAACTTGCACGAGCTAGGTCCCTCCCATCTCTCATACGATTAATAAAGAGAAATCACACAATTAAAAAAATTAATGAACTCACTAGCTTTGGCTGCAATCATTTTCCATCTTTTAGCACCATGAACTGCAATAACCTCAGCAAGTTTTCTATCTTCTTCCTCTGTCCAAGCACCCTTGTTGACTTCCTTCTTTGTAGCCAAGTTTGTCATGGTTAATTTCAATTGTGTGTGGTAGAGAATTTGACAGAGAGAGATTGATTTATTGATTTGGTGTGAGACTTCAGTGTGCTAGGCTAGCAGTAGCTCTAGTGTGCGTATTTATGTATCCATATATATATATATATATGGAGAGAGTGAGAGAGAGAGGAGTTTACTGTGCCATCTACCCTTCTTGGTGTAGGAGATCAACTTAAAGACTCAACTAGCAATTAATGGTGTCTTGACTATTGATGCTTGGGTTGCTCACGAAAAGACGTATTGATGATAAATTGTGGACTAATGATTGAGCAATTGGAGTCCTATAAACTATAAAGTCGGTATTCTTCTTTCTTTCTTTTTTCTCTTTTTTCTGTCATAAAGTGGGTATGCTATATATATTCACATTATGCAAAGCGCAGTGTGTACGTCCCGCCAGTGATTTTATGTGCGAAATCCACACTTAGCCAAAATATATATATATATATATATATATATATATATATATATATAGGAAAATGATATTTTATTCCATTGTATTATTACAATGGAATAACAAATTTTATTACAATGAAATAACGTATTCCATTGTAATAATATGTATTTCACTGTACTAGAACCTGTTATTCCATTGTATTATTACAATGGAATATCTCATATGTTATTCCATTGTATTATCACAATGAAATAAGATATTCTAGCACAGTGAAATAATATATTCCATTGTAATGGTAAGCATTCCACTGTAATAAAATCTGTTATTCCATTGTATTATACAATGGAATAAATTATGGGATCCCATGGGATATAACCCCATGGGATATAAAACGGAGCTGATATATATATATGCTACCATTCTCTCTAAAGGCTGCGCGGAGAATAACAGCAAGACAAAGCTCCCATAAAAGAATTACATCAAAGTTTTGTGCCATAAAATTAATGTATATAAAAAAATAGCGAAACGCAAAGTGAAATGTGTTTGTCATGTAGTGGCTCGGGGGATGCATGTTGTGAGTAGGGGTGTTCAAGATAATTATAATTATTTGACGACTGGGAAAAGGAATTTTCTTTAAAATGTGAGTACTCTTTTACTTTATTGTGCTATAATTAATTATTGCTTATTAAAAAAACAGTGTTTTAAATATCGGAACCAAAATCATACCGGTGACGAGCTGAGGGCATACAAATTCTTTTTTTTTTTTTTTTTTTTGATAGAGATGGCATACAATTCAACCGGTTGAAAAATATTATGAGTCGATCGTTGTCACATATATATATATGTGTGTGTGTGTGTGTGACATATAGTACTTTTTCTACACCAATTATATTTGAGAGGGTTACCAAGTAGAATTCTATTTGAGTGACGTTCTCTTAAAGTATTTTTACAAATTATAGCCTACCTAATTGGAATTCTAAATATGTAATTTAGTATGAGTATTATCAATTATGTCTTCAATCAAAAAAAGTACGAGTATTATGTCAGTTAACCATAATTAATTTCATAGAATCATACGCGACTCATCATCAAATCTCCATCTTCATACCAATTTTAACGACCCTTTTTGTTCATCTTATGTCATCTTTTTATGCAGAAATATTGTATTTAGAATCTAGTTATACAAATAAAAAGATCGAGCATAAATGTTGAAATTGGCATTTAGATATGATTATATATATTATGGATGCAAAATACTGCACGATCCACATGTCAACAGCGAACCTCCTGAATATGCAAGAATAGAAAATAGAGGTGGCCCTTCGAGACCCGTTTATACTCAAAAGCTCATATGTCAGTGTCTATCTCAGGAGAAATTCAGAGGAATGAATTCGCTAAGAGGAATAGATTCGCTAAGTTCTAACGAGTTCGCGTATCGAATTTTCATGTTGTTACCTAAATAGTAAGTGTTAAACCCTAAGGGAAACGAATTTGTTAAATCCTAACGGGCTCGGCATACTTAATTTTCATATACGATAATGAAATAATTTTTCATATTTTAAAAGATATTTATGTAATTTAACCAATAAAAAATTAACTTAATTAAAAAAACACATTTAAAAACTAGGCCTAATTACAAATAAGTTTAAATGAATTAATAAATCTCATAAAATAATCTGTAAAAGAAAATCTCATAAAGTATATCTACCTATAATTTTTCACCTTCTTTTTTGTATCAATTGTCATTTTGACCCGGCATGTCTCATATTTACTATCGACACACATATGTATTATATATATATATATATATATATATGTTCTACATCTCATTGGACTGATTAGCATATAGTCATGCAGCCGGCCCCAAATTGTTTGAATAAAGACTGGTTTAATAAAAATTTTGATGTCGGTGCAGAAAAGAGGGCAATAGAATTAGAGGAATAATATAAAGCAATAAACTAATGTTGGTTGTTGTTGGACACTCGGAATGCCCCCTCCCCCGACAAAAGAGACATTATTTTTTATACTTAAAATTGAAATTCACGCCACTATGGATCTTGTTTTCACGCAAAAGTAAAAATTCGTGATTCATGTACCATCGAGAGATTTTATTACCGACATCCTCCAACAATGTCATGCAATGAATAAAAACAAACCGGACGAGAGGCTATACAGTTATTATACACCATGATTATAGTAGTATGACATAGCATTTGAGTGGGTAAGTCTCAACCAAGTGGTATATATATATATGGATATATAAAGACCACCTCTTACGACTCCAATAAGATCTTTTCATAACCTAAATGAGTTAACTTTGATCCATAGTAGTTGAGCTTGTTCATCGAGACAATATCACTAACATGTATGGGAGTGTTGATTTTTGATATGATATCGAAACAATGTCTCGATACTTTAAAATACCATTACACATTCATGATTTTCTTAGAAAAATTGTAACTACTTTAAAAGTCACTACAGCGAGATCGGCTGCATAAATCTTAGAGTAAACCTAACCAGGATCCATTATAACAGCTAAAATGTACGTTATACTCCTTGAGTGTACCTTAGTGACCCAGTCTTTTTTTTAAACGGGTTACAAGGACCCACACTGAGTTGATATTTCGTCCTAATCTCGCCAACACAATTGAAAGCAAAAACAAAAACAAAAACAAAATCTGGTTTGGCATTTTGTTTTACATTTCAATTTTATTGTTGCCTTTCAACATCATAAACTTTATAATATATATATATATATATATATATATGTATAGACATCTTAATCAAGATTTCAATAATTGAAGAAATATAGACAAAATTGCACTGTTCACTGACAGTAATACCATTCTCAAATATTTGACATCCATTAATCCTATTTCAAGTTCTAATTGGAAATTTGGAATATGCCTGAAGAGGTTTTTCATATCTGGGGTTTTTCATGACATGCACAGATCATTTGATAATTCTTTTATTTGTACGACTGACCGCCTAATCAAAGACGACATCAATTCTCTGTTTGTTAACAAAATTACATATATACGATAATGCTAAAAGGAGGGGAATACCCAACACAAAACACGGAGACCCAATGGTCCGGTGGGCTACACAAAGGGAGGTAGCCCTCTCCCTTTTACAACTCTCCCCCCATAATGGTGATAAAATTCACTCAAATTGATAGAAAGAGAGACTCGAATACAAGACCTCTCACTCCCTACACCATAGGAAGACTAACTAGGCTACCACCGGTTGGTTCACCTTATCTTATATATGTTTGAGTGTGTTCGTGTATTAAATAGTACTTTAAAGTTAAGAGTGCAATTCAAAAGGCCTAATTAAACAATTAAAAGAGAAACTCAATTATCAAAGGAAATGCTAAGAGCAGCATCCACGTCACTGCCTTTTTTGCAAATTGTCTTATTATATATAGAGAGAGAGAGGGGGAGGGAGAGGGAGGGAGAGGGAGGAGTCTAGTATTTTATTATGCTAATTTAATGTACTAACAATTCTTTTAAATATTAATTATATTTTTTAGCATACCAAATCTTCTTCGCGGGTTGATACTTAGTTCGGTTCTAATAACATTGGTTCAGACCAATTGATATTAATTTAACATTCCTATGATTCAAACTATTGAGAAGATAGAAAAGAAAAACTATACACACGAAAGATCTCTAGGATAGTTTCTAGACAAATAAACCGCAAATGCATGTTTAAACAACAATTATAAATGTGTAGTGTATATCGTAACGATCTTAACGGTATATTTTTTAGATCATTGTGAAACATGTGTGACAATTCTAAACCATCGGATTTTAAATCTAAACATTCAATTTTATATCACTATGATTTTGATTTTTTTTTCAAATAAAAAATATATTGTTGGGATCGTTACGATGTATACTACACGTTTATCATTTTTTTAATTTTTTTTAAAAAAATTTAGTGTCCCAAATTGGGGTACTTGAGGGGTCCAGTGATTTCATCCGCTGAACCTATCCCCAATCCGGATGAATATGTGATTTGAATTTTTGTATAATAGAGTTGAGATACAAAATTGATTTTAATGGGGAAGAGAAATTTTACTTATTGCAAATGTCCTTACCAATGGCCACTTTGTTCCTGACACAATATATATATATATATATATATATAATGCAAATGATTAGTGACGATTTGTGATATTTAATATATAAAAGATTCCTTCTATATCCACCTCCCATTTTCAAATAAAAGACCAAATCAAATATATATTATTAATATTCACCCTGCAGATCATGGACTTCCACAATCAAGGTTTTCTTAATCCACCTCCCAGTTTCAATTCAAAAGATTAGGTCAGACATTGTTAATAATATCCATCAGGAACATATCAACTTCTACAATCATAATCCTAGCATACAAAATTACCAAAAAAATGTATCAAATGTTTACAAATAACGAGTACAAACTTTCTCAATGTCACAATCGGGGCAACAATAAATGAGAATTTAAATTGCGAAAGTTAAGTTTCCAACCAAATACCTCTCCCTCTAAAATCATATTAATTTTAATATATTACGACATCATTTAACCCAATAAGTTAACTTGTTCGGTTGGAGCATATTCTAACTGTATGACTCATGAGAATCCATAAGAACACAACATAATAAGCCTCATGAGAATAACATATATACTAACCGTAATATCTTCTGGTAGAAGTTGTTCGATAGCATTGCATCCAGTTGTATTATAGGGCGAGACCCGAGACCCACCTGGTTGCAGAATACATTGGCCCAGCTCCATGAATGGTAAAATGATTTATGAAGGGCTTATTGCAATCGATTTCTGCCTTAGAGTTACAAAATGATTTGGGCCACACGATGCTAACTTTCAAGAATTTATACCCACCCTTCTGTTTCCTCCAGGCTTTTGTATCGACTGCTGAGCATATGTAAGAATATGAGCAACCATCATACAAACTGATAACTTTCCCATCTCCACTTAACAAATAAGAATTTCACAACCCACTGCCAGTTCTTGGTGTATTAATTGTTGTATGCATTGAGGATATTTTCTAGCTCACATTCGATGAAATATATTATCATTTTGTATTTTCTTATTTTTCAAGGTTATTTACATTGGTTTAATCGAGTCCACCAGCTTATTGTGATTTTTTTTATGGATTCTATATGTTTAAAACATTATAAAAAATATTATTAGTGTTTTATATGGTCGCTCCAAAATAACTATATAGAATATATAAATTAATTCTGGGGTCTTAAATTTTAATGTTTAGTTTCTCTTTCTTTTTAATTAGTAGTTTCCTTACAACAAATTAATTTTCGATTTTTTAAAATAAAAATGATATTTTGAGGAACGCTTATAGTACTATATTTAGTTAAATGAATTTTTCTTATATTTTCATTTTTAGAGAAAAACTATAAATATTTCGTCACATTATGTGAATATGTACTTTAATTCAAAATCAACAGAGTTTAAGAGGAAAAAAATAAAATATTACATCTCAGTTAAATTAAATTGGAATTCCAACTCTTTTCTAAAATTAAATTTACCAACTGTATATATAAAAAAGTGATTTTTTTTTTAAAAATTACAAATGTATTTTGATCATATTTACAAATCCAACGGTATACTTTTTTGCCTAACAAAAATCAAATGGACTGTGAAAAAAGAAACAAAATATTTCAAATTTATATTCTAGGGCTTAAAATTTTTAGTATTTTTTCACAATCTATTTGATTTTTCTTAGACACAAATAATACGCAATTGAATTTGTACTTTCGATTGAAACGCATTCGTAATTTTATTGTTTTCTTTCAACATTGTCCAACTTTACATATATAAATATCTTAATCACGATTTCGATGAGTAAAGAAATAAAGAAAAAATTCCACTGTTGAATCATTCAATATAATGTTACAAAATCTTCTTGGCGGGTCGATACATGCAAGCTTTTGTTCTAATAATACTGCTCCAAACCAATTAATATTAGTTTGACATTAATTCATAGCAAACTATTAAGAAGATATAACAAAAGCTTACATAAGAAAGAAAGATCTCGAGTGCATCATCATCATCATCCGAGCTTTTAACTTAAAAGTTTGAAGTCGATTACAAAAATTTATAAGAAAATGCTTAAAAAAGAAAAGGAAAAAAAACTTTGATAGGAGACAAAGATCATTATTCGATAAAACGTAGTACAAGATTAAAGTCTATGTCGTCCTCAACCACTGACTACTCTAGCAGAAGGAAACTGTATGAGTTTGTCGCCTGGACAATTACCAATAGAAGGACGTCCGATAGGTATAAGTATATCCTCCCTGTTGAGACGTACCCAAATCTCAAATAGTTGTACATTTCCGAGTGTATTTGTGTTACACCGAAGTTCGGCTTCCACTCCCAAAGCTTCCTTAATGGTATTTGCCATCTCGGTTGCATTATATAATTTATTGTCAGGGTTATAGCCTCCTGTTTCATATGAAAATTTTAATGGACTTGAAGAATTAATTATCATAGTATAAAAGAATTATTTTAGAGAGAATATATATATATTGTGAAGTTGTATATATATATATACATAATATATATTTTATTATGTATATGTATAAAATATACATAATATATATATTAGAAAGAATTATATATCTATATAATACTATTGTGAAGTTGTATATTTACCTTCCTTTAATATTTGAAGGAAATTATAAGTCTTTGCGATATTTAAGGTTGTTCGAAAATAAATTGTCGGATCCCTTGGATGTTTAAAACACATCCCATGTTTTAGCCACTGATATTTCCAAAAATCATCATTTTTTGAATCATCTAAGTAGAATTCAATATCCGGCCATAGCTCGATCAAATCAGGTACTAGGGCACCTAATAACTCTCTCTGTTCCCAGAAAAAAAATAATTATATATATATGGAAAAAATAATGTCAGAAACAACTATGAGGGGTTAATATTATATGTGATCATCAAAAGATATTCGTTTTTCATTTTAATCATCCAAAAATAAAATATGTTAACTTGGTCAACAAACTTTTGATCTTGTGTCAATTTGACCACTTGAGTTAGTTTTTAGTGATTTCGGGCAATCAATCCGCACCGCGTGGCAATTTGATCAGACAAAAACCGTTAATATTTGTTGATTTTTTTTTAAATCTTAGAGTGACCAAAAATAAACACACGTCATCTTTCGGGGATTTCATGTACTATTAACTGAGTCGAAACATTTTATCTTTGCATAACCAAAATGAAAACAACCATCATTCAATAACCACATGTAATATTAACCCCAAGTATGAGTGAGAACGTATGTGAGTTGATAGACTAACCGTAATATCTTCTGGTAGGAGTGGTTGGATAGTATTGCATCCGGTTGCATTAAAGGCTGCAACCCACTTGGTTGCAGTATACATTGGAAAGGCTCCATGAATTTTGAAATCATCTAACAATGGGTGATCACAATCAGTTGGTGAGCCAGAGTCGTCGCAAAATGAGGGGGGCCAAACGAAGGCAATTTTCAAGAATTTATATGGACCCTTGTTTGACCTATAAACTTTTGTATCCATTGCTGAGCAGATGACTGTGATCGTAAGAATGTAACTAAACATCAGACAAACTGATAACTTTCTCATTTTTCTTTCTTCTCAACAAATAACAACTTGGATCACAATTAAACCACTGTCGCTGGCTGACTGCTGTATTGTTGTATGCATTTGAGGGTACTTTATAGGTAGCGCTGAATTCGATGAAATATATTATCATTTTAATTCTTCTTATTTTTCTAGGCTACCATACTTTGGTTTAATCGAGTCCTCCAGTTCATTGTGATATTTTTTTATGGATTCTAAATGTTTAAATCATTAGAAAAAAAAATATTATCGCTGACTGACTTCTGTATTGTTGTATGCATTTGAGGGTATTTTATAGGTAGCGCTGAATTCGATGAAATATATTATCATTTTAATTCTTCTTATTTTTCTAGGCTACCATACTTTGGTTTAATCGAGTCCTCCAGTTCATTGTGATATTTTTTTATGGATTCTAAATGTTTAAATCATTATAAAAAAAATATATTATTTATGTTTTACTTGTCCTAGCTAGGTGAGTTTAATGGGAAATGATATATATCCCATGAGGTTGTATCCCATGAGATCCCATATTTTATTCCATTGTATTATTACAATGGAATAACATATTTTATTACAATGGAATAACGTATTCCATTGTAATAATACGTATTTCACTGTACTAGAATCTGTTATTTCATTGTATTATTACAATGAAATATCTCATACGTTATTCCATTGTATTATCACAATGGAATAACAGATTCTAGCACAGTGAAATAACGTATTCCATTGTAATAGTACACATTCCACTGTAATAAAATCTGTTATTCCATTGTATTATACAATGGAATAAATTATGGGATCCCATGGGATATAACCCCATGGGATATAAAACGGTGCTGGAATTTAATTAACTTCACAATATTTTTTAGTTTTTTTCTCTTTCTTTTTTTAATTAAAATAAATTTAGTTTTCGAAAACATTTTAAATAAAAACGATAATTTGAGAAACATATACTTAGTTTAATTTATTTTTCTTATTTTTTATTTTTAGGAGAAAAAGCGCATTGTGTGAATATGTGGTTTAATACAATATTAACTGAATTTAAAATAAAAAAATACATCTCAATTAAATTAAGTTAGGATACCAACTCTTTTCTTAAATTAAATTTACTTTGTTCAATTATTTTTTTTGAAATTATATAATGAAATATTTTTCAAATAATTGAACACTTGCTGTAATAAGCAAGAACCCACATTTTTCTAGTGGTGCCTTTTCTTTTCCTTTTGTTTTTTTTTTGATAAAAGGCTTAGCCACATGATAATATAGATAAGCCATCACCAATGGCGGAGGAACACCAATGTACAAAGCAGGATCTTCAAGTAGAAGACAAAACAAAAAGAACAAGATTACAAACCAATTAAAAAGCAGAAAACATTAGATTACATGTTTGCAAGAGTGCCCAGACTCCCAAAGCCCACCGCTACTGCATGTAGACTACATCCAGAGAACCATCTCCTGGGCACGGTGAACACCAACCTTGGCAAGCCAATCTGCCACCCCCGTTTTTTCCTCTAGGAATTTTCTCCATTATGATATCAGGTAATTGGGCTTTTGCTAGGCTAATGGCATTCGCAATCTGATTCAATTTCCAGGGGACTTGATTGATGCTAGCAACCCACTTTAAAACGGTCATGGAGTCCGTTTCTATGATGATGCCCGAACTTGCTACCATAGAAGATGACAGTGATAGATTCAAAGCCTTTAATACAGCTCTCAACTTTGCTTCGTTCGATTCACATATTCCAACTGGGCAGGAGAAAAGGCAGATGCAATTACCAAAATTGTTGCGCAGTATACCTCCAATGCCAGCTTGCCCTGGTTTCCCTAAAGAGGAGCCATCAACATTCCACTTAAGCATCCCATATGAGGGGGATGCTGTATGACTACAATATATATTCTTTTCCTTTTGTTTATGACTACAATATATATTCTTCCGTCCTCAGATAAGGTTCTAATAAAAAAATGATTTGGGCTTGCAGTCAAAGTTAAAAGGATCCACACTGAATTGATATTTCCTCCAAATGTTGGCAACACTACTAAAACAAGAAAAAAAAGACAAAATTAGACTGTTGAATGACGGCTTAAACAAATTTTTATCGATGTAACATAGCCGACACATCATTTATATCAAAGGTTTTAGACAATGGTTGCCGAACAAAATTCATAAAAAATTGCATCCGAGGATATAGTGATCCCCCCTGTATATTTTAAACGTTGCAGCCGAGGGGTTTTGGCAGCTATGGAAAATGTAAGAGGCAGGGGTTTAATCCGAGGAGTGCGGATTGGTTTTAATGTTAGCCACTTACTCTTTCGGTTACCATTAATGTAATGTAATGGTAATTGTATTCGGATTACATTACAATATTTGGTATCGACTAATTTAAAAATGGAGTGTAATCCAATTACTTAGTAATGAGATTCCTTACAAAATCAAGGAATCTCAATACCATTTAAAAGTTGATATTATGATTCCAAAATCAAATATTTGTTCATCGGAAAAATATATCCCCAAAAATTAAAAATTATCTACGTATGTATCATTAGATATTTGTAATTCATCCCGAACCCCGGGACGACTCGGGCCCAATCCTGAATGTTAGGATGACCCGGGACCCTTCCCGGACATCGGATGACTCGTGCCCTTCCTAGACCCCGAGATTACTTTGAATCGTTCATGGACCCCGAGATGACCCGGGCATGAACTCGGACCCTAGGATGACTTGAAACCGATCCCAGACCCTGGGATGGCATGGGCCTCGATCCTGGACCCCGGGATGACTCGTGCCCTTTCCAGACCTCGGAATGACCTGGGCCCGTTCCTGGATCCCTTGATGACCTTACCCATTATAGGACCTCGGGATGACCTCGAATCGATCCCGGACCCCGAGATGACCCGACACCTTCCTGGACCCTTGGATGACCCGAGCTTGATCCCAGACCCTAGGATGAAGCGTGCCCTTCTTGGACCTCGGGCCCGATCTCGAACTCTGGGATGACCCGAAACCCGATCTTGGACCCCAGGATGACCCGGGCTTGATCGCGAACCCCGAGTTAACCAAAGATCGATCCCATACACCATAATGACCCAGGCTTGATCCCGAACCTAGAATGACCTGACCCATTCCCAGACCCTGGGATGACCCAGGACTGATCTCGGACCTTGCGATGACCTGGGCTTGATCACGGACCTCGAGATGACTCGTTCCCTTTCTGGACCCCTTGAAGACCCAATATCGATCCCGAACCCTGAGATGACTCAACACCTTCCAGAACCCCGGGATAACTCTAGATCGATCCCGGTATGACTCGAGCCTGATCTTGGACCCTAGAATGACCCGAGCTTGATCCTGGACCACGGGATGTCCCGGGCTTATTCCCAGACTCCATGACTCGGGCCCGATCTAAGACCTCAACCTAAAAATTAGAATACATTTTTCATTTTGTAAACCAAACACCTGAATAGGATTACCTTGCAATTACATTATCGTAATTGGATTACTTGAAAATGGATGACAAGTACTATCGGTATGCATTGAATCAAACGGGGCATTACAATAAGTCGATACTACGTTTTTGTGTTCTATGAGTGAGTATATATAATGAGGAAAATCCGATGGACATCAAAAGTGTTAGAAATCAACAAGTGGTTGGTTCAAATGTCAAGGTACTTGTTCCCCTTAAGTAAGTTCTCGAGTTAAAGTCTTATGAATGAAAAAAAATATTTGTTGGGAGAGCTTTGCCCCCTTAATGGGACCCGCCCGGCTCTATCCAGATTTAGTTGTAGTGAGATTAACTGCGGACACCGAACGGTTTAGATAAAAAAAAGTGTTAGAATATATAATTAAATGAAGTGAAATTCCAAGTCAACATGTTAACTTATCGGATTGAACGGCTAATTAATTTAACTTGATATCAGAGCAGAGCTGGAACTTTTGAGCTCGAACTTAACTTCCCAAATTTAAATTCTTATTTATGGTTGTTTCAACAGTGGACTTTGTGTGAAGTTTTTCAGCCATAAGTGAGGAACAGTATTGAAATATATACAAATAATGTTCCAACCAAGTTAAAGGAGAAGCTTAAGTGGGAGAGAGTTTATAAATCAACAAGAAGGTGCGTCGATTGGAGGATTTGATTAGCACGCGTCAGCTGGACCGATCGGATCCGTTTGACACAATTTGAAAGAGAAGAGGAGCTACTCTGTATATTTTGTAGCTACAAATTCTTAAACTAGTCCCTATTGGTGAAATGTCAACCAGTCCTGCATGCATTTACGTTGATTTTGACGACGACATAATGTAGGCTATATTGTGAATTAATGGATGGCTAGGATGAAGCTTGTATTCATCTAACGATATATTTTAAGACGACAAAACACTAATGCGAACCACTCTTCCCTCTCTCATAATTCTCTCTTAAGAGTGTCCCACATCACGAATAAAAATGTAATCAATGGAAACATTCGTTTATATCAATTTGATTTTTATTTACATTAAAAAATATACCGTTGGATTCGTAAATATGAACTGTGATTAGGGTGTGTGACTCATAAGCCTGCTCTATTTATAGAGGAGTCCACATAAAACTTGTGGTATCTTGTCGTAAGAGCATCTCCAATGCTATACTCTCCAAAATTTTCAGCATTGTGCCACTTCTATTACAGCAAAACACAACTCTGAATACAGTCATATCAACGTAACACATATTTCAATACAATTTTTTTCACTTTTCATTCACAAACACTCTAAATATCAAGCATCAACACCATTTCTCTCATACTTTTCTACCATATTTCACTTTTTTTACCATTTTACACATTTTTCAATATAATTTTTTTAAATAACTCTCTCTAGACACTCCAAAATTGCGAGCACCAATTTTCAGCGGCCGTGGGAGATGCTCTAACTTGTACAGATGTGGTTTACAAAGTCTAAAAATGGTCTGTATGAGACACCAAGAGGTGCAACAGTACAAAAACCACAGAGATACGAAGGAGTACCGAATCCAAACCCAATCTAATTCCGACACTTCAAAAGATTTTTATTACATGCCAAACTCTGCAAAGAAAGAAATCAAAGAAGGGGCACAGAGTCCAACGCCTTATCAGCATTAGGCTTTTTTTTTTACCCTGCAGACCTCGGAAATCCACAGAGGGAGAGAGGCCGCATTTAAAATGGAGAGAGCTCTTAACCCAAAAAGCCACCTCTCTCCTCCCTTCTCAAAGTTCACAGTGAAAGGGAGAAGAATTAAGAAAGAAAGGTGAAAACAACTCCAAATATACAAATTTATAAATAACTATTTTATTCGTGATGTGGGTTTAATTTGTCCGAGCTTTCTTGAGAAAGGCGAAGATAGATTAGATTGGATTTGATAGATATCATCATGAGTAACAGCAACAATTGGTTGGGTTTTTCTCTTACTCCACACCTTAGAATTGATGAAGATTTCGGTACTGGGAGATATCATGAACAAGCTCATGCAGCAGCAGGACCAGGAGGAGGAGCCTTCTGCCATCACAATATCCCTGTCATGCCTTTGCGCTCTGATGGCTCCCTTTGTGTTGCTGATCCCTTCAGAAGACCCTCTATTTCTTCTCCACAAGGTCTCTCTCTCCCTCTCCCTCTCTACAAATGCCTGTCTTTTGGTGTTTGTTGTTAGTATGTGTTGCATTTGTAAAAAAACTGTAGTTTGGTGTCAAAAGTTCTTTATTTTTTCTATATTTTTAGATTGGAGGTATGAGAGCATGAGTTTTGTGACTTCAAATCGTATTACAATCGAGGAGGGTCCAAAGCTTGAGGATTTCTTGGGTTGTTGTTACTCAAACTCTCCAACACATGACACCCGGGAACAAGACCAGTCTCATCATCATAACAACATTGTCTCTACTAGATTAATCAATGTTAATGTTCCACCAGGCTTTAATGCTGATGGAGATCAAGTAGAAGCATCATCAGCAAGGGATAATTTCAATCACCTAATCCAACCCTATTATCATTTCAATGACAACACAAACCCAAACCCTAATGGGATTTACCACCATTTGCCTTTTGAGTCTGTTTCAGGGCTCACGTCTTGGTTGAGGCAACCAACACCACCACCAAGTTGTAGTAGTGATCATGAGAGACCTTTGAATGATCAGGAAACAAATATTAATTGTAACTCCCAATCACTGTGTCTTACCATGAGTCCTGGTACTACACAGAATGTTGAAGTGGGTGCAATTTCAAAAGTGCAACAAGTAGTGGTCGATAATTGTAAGCGATCACTGGTGGGCAAGCCTCCGGCTAGAGAAGCTGTTTCTCGAAAATCTATCGACACTTTTGGGCTAAGAACTTCTCAGTATAGAGGTGTTACAAGGTATTAACACTTTGTTTTACGACAAGTGTTTGAGATGCTAGTTAATTAATCAATCTTTGTGGTTATGAATATGTGAAATGTTGTCATTGTATTTTTTATTCATGAATGGTTAGGCATAGATGGACTGGGAGATATGAGGCACATTTGTGGGATAATAGTTGTAGAAAGGAAGGACAAACAAGGAAAGGAAGGCAAGGTGAGAAGACAATAAAACTCAAAATTACTATTTTTTTTTCTCTCACTTTCTCGAGGATATGATTTACTTTGTGAAGAATATGCTAATGATTTCTCGTGACTTTTCTTCTTTCATGGATTCAAATCTGTCCAGTTTATCTTGGTAAGTGAATCTATCTAGTCCCTTAATTTTAAGTTTTTGGTTTCTTAATTTTAGGCATTGGGTTTTTTGCATGATTTGGTTCCTAAAAAACTCTGCCTCAGGGGGTTATGACAAAGAAGAAAAAGCAGCAAGGGCTTATGACTTAGCTGCGTTGAAGTATTGGGGTCCAACAACTCATATAAATCTCCCTGTGAGTTCTTACTGATAATCCCTGACCAAGGACTTTTTTGGAATAAATTTACACAGCTATTTATTTATTTTGCAAATCAATAATTGTGTCTTGTCTGTTTTAAAGTTGACTACATATGAGAAAGAACTGGAACAAATGGAGAACATGACCAGGCAAGAGTTTGTAACCAATTTGAGAAGGTATTTGTCTTCAAACTGATATTAATTGCAATTCCTGCTTGATCTAATAGTGAAAAACCAAAGACTACGAAAGGGAAAGTGAAAATTAATGAGTTTGTTAAATTATGTTTGACAGGAAAAGTAGTGGGTTTTCAAGAGGAGCTTCTGTGTATAGAGGAGTGACAAGGTAATACAGAAAGAGACATTCATAGTAAAGCTGTTCCAATAATTTACTTTCTTTGCAGCCTTTTCAAATACATCATAGGCATACAGACTAGGCAATCACTATCATTTCTTTCCCATTATATATATTCATCAATATCTATTTTTGTTTCCCATTATTTGCCAATTAAGTTGTGTTGCTTTATATTGGCAGGCACCATCAGCATGGGAGATGGCAAGCTAGAATTGGAAGGGTTGCTGGGAACAAGGACCTCTACCTTGGCACATTTAGTATGTGTTACATTGTTTTCCTTTAACCATAATTAGCTGCTGATTATTTAAAGTACTAAATTCGAATAATCCTCCAATTGATTTACTGACACAAAAATACATTTAGGTTCAGCAACCCAAACTTTAGTACTGATTTTGGTAATTAATTGAATCTCTTCTATATGTTTGAACAAAAAGTGGTGGATGTATTTGTATCATAGGTACGCAAGAGGAAGCTGCAGAAGCGTACGACATTGCAGCTATAAAATTTAGAGGAACAACTGCTGTTACCAATTTTGATATTCACAGGTACGATGTCAAGAGAATTTGCTCGAGTTCCACGCTCATTGCTGGTGATCTTGCCAAACGTTCTCCTCAAGATTCTGCTCCGTTTGCTGCAGAGGCCTCTAATTCTTGTGCCTCATCATCATCCTTGCAGCCGGCTGCAGCACCAAACTAACTGCTAGCACCTGCAACGAGGCATTATTGCGAGATGGTTTGCATGGCAAGAACAACTCAAACTCTCATAGCCCAAAATGTCCTGTTGAATAAGCTAACGAGCTAGGAATCGATAATGCAGACTACTCGAAAGCATATTTCTTTTTGCAAGGTCCCAAGTACGAAGACGCCAACCGAGAGAGTGATCAAATATGCTAGTATTGATGGAGCTGGGAACTTGAGTTTGGCGCGCCATTCACCAATCTTTGCATCGTGGAATCAGTATACAGTGAGGGCGTTCGGATCCAATTGTGGTACATTAGGACAAGTTTATGCAGGTGACAAGTTCCTTTCCAAGCCAAATTTTCACAAGTAGTCGGAAATAGTAGTAGCCATAAATTTGCAGTCTTGATTGTAAATAGGGAGCTACTATTTGTTCCCATGTAATATTGGGATATGACTGCCATTTGATTACAATTCCTAAACACAAGTGATGGAAACTTTCGCATGAATCACAAAGTCAGAGTTTTGACTTTTAACAAAGTCGTCTTTTTCTTTAGGTAAAGCTGACCAAGTTGACGAGCGAGAGAGAAAGCACGATAGACTCTAGGAAAGATTGACCACTTTAACTTTTCCTATTAATAGAACAGGTGCGTAGGCTTTCGTGATAACACCTCTCTCTCTCTCTCTCTCTCTCTCTCTCTCTCTCTCTCTCTCTCTCTCTCTCTCTCTCTCTCTCTCATGGAACATTATTTTTAAAATATTTTTTTTTTTTAAGTTACTTTTTTTGAGGCCTTTACACGGATGGATAGGATAATGTTTAACGTGCTCAAACATGACTCAATTAATGTGAATTGGTGAATTTTAAGTGAATTTTTATAATCAAAGACAAACAAAATGATATATAATTTGTAGATAAAATGAGTCATAATTTGAATGGATGTAACATTACTCATATTTGAATTATTGTTCGTGTGTGTGTTTATATACAAATAAATCATAAATATATCTATCAAACATCACTACAAAAAAATCGTTGATTATCGATGGATTATTACCGACGGACATGTTCTATCACTAAATATTGACAGACTTCATTTTTTGAGTTTTACCGATGGATTGTAGATGAAAATATTACAGACGGAGTTTTTTTGTTGGTAATATTTGCGCCATTGTAGCGCGAAAATTTGCGACAGATTACCAACGAAAATTCGGTCGGCCATTTATCGACAGAATTAAATCGGTCAGTAAATATATTGATTTTTTATTTTTAAATTTTTAAAAATTTTACCAACGGAATTACATCCATCGGTAAAAAAAAAATTAATTTTGTACCAACGGAAATATTTCCGTTGGTAAAGTATTCTTATTTCCCAAAATATATTTCAGCCCTCACTCCCTAACACGATGTTAAGATTAAGATTCGTGATGCAGGATACCTTTGGCTGGTTCAAGTCATAAGGAGTAGGCTACGAGCCAACGACTAGGCCAAGAGCTCTTTATTGATCCTGAAACTAATACTTGTTGATAGTGGTTAATTTTTGAGGATTGGTGGATAAAAAGTATGAAGTGCTGCTGTTCTAGTCACTGTGAAGTGTAAACTTGACATGAGCAGTAACATGATCGACTTTTGTGTTGCAAATATTGCTTGTTCCACAAGATTGAATAATATATTTCATAACCAAGAGAGAATTTAATAAATATTGTATGTAGTCCAAGGTTTCCGACTGTCATAATGAGGTCAAACAGCTGATATAGGAGTTCATTATCTCGAAAGTCTACTTAGGGTTTCCTGTTAATCACCTAGTCTTATTGTTCACATTACCAGTTGAGTTATTTTGTTCTATTGTACACAAGAATTAATGTATCCACTGTAGTTCTGTGGTGTTCTTTGGTTGAAGGTATTTTCTGGGCTTAGTGGTTATTCTAGGTTCTCTTTGATTTTTGGCCTCAACTTGTATTGCTCTGTGTATTTTGTTCTTTTATCTATTGTTCTAGGCTTTACTTTTTGCTAATTTTTCCCGTGATATATCATTTCTATATTTCTTTATTTTGTCCTGTTTGGTCTGCTTGTTCTGGGTGATTTTGACTGTGATTTATTGGTAATTATTGTTTTTTTACTGTCATAGCAAAGCTATCAAGTAGATCCATTGTGCTGGTGGAATGGCTATGGAATGATTTGTCTCCTGACACTGATTTTTTTTAAAAAAAAACACTGCACAAAAGCTTGGAGCAAATGGGTATTTGGACCTAGAAATGAATGGACATGAAATGGTGCATTCTTCAGTGGTAATTTATTATTTCCTCAAAGCTGTTTATGGTGACTTACTGCTTCAATTTCAGTTTAGGAAGTAGGCTTACTGTTTATCTTGGAATTTATGCAGGAAGAAGAAAAAAAATGGACAACCAATGAAGAAAAAGAACAATTGGATAAAGAAATAAGATCCTCATTTGAGTTCACATGTTTAAAGTATCTGCTTCAATAATGGTTGTGTTGCTATGCACATATAGGAAGTTTTAGTATGCAGCCAACTCATGTAGGACATCCCAGCAATATACATCATATGTCACCTAAAGCAGTCTCAATCAGCTAAAGTGAGGCATCACGTGATTTTTAGCTTCACTGTAACTATGGAATCAATTATTTATAGAAAGACAACTATATACTAGATTGATTGATTACTATACTTTACCTATGTTTTTTTGTGTGCTCCTATTTTTAAGGTAAATTATTTGAACTTTTTTTATATATCTACAACAACTACAGATGAAAATGGATTTACTTGATAGCTTTGCTATGACAATAGTAATACCCATTTCCGTTCCTAAAAAACACTCTATCGTGGGCTCATACGTAGGATGTATATATATTTCTAGCGAATTAGTTTCTCAAATATATTTTTTTTAATTTTTACTGACGGATTTTTTTTACCTACGGAAATATCCGTCGGTAATTACCAACAAACAAATATCCGTCGGTAAATCATCGGTAATTTACCGAAGACAAATATTTTCTTCAGTAATCAAATAACGACGAGCCTTTTACCGACAAGTTTTATTCCGTCGGCAATCCGTCAGTAAAATTGATTACCGACGAATTTTCCTTAATTACCGACCAAAAAATCAGTCGGTAAAATGTGAAATTCTTGTATTGCATCCTATTCCCAATCCTGATAGCAATGGTGATTGTAGGGTTAGGGTTTACAAAGTAGAGACTTCTTAGGCTCAAGAGTTGAGACCACCAATGCATGCATGGAGCTTCTAAATATCAATGACGGCATTTGAGTTTGGATTGCAAGGTTTGGGTTTCTAAATTGGAATGGAGATTGTAGGGTTAGGGTTTCAACCCTAAACTGCTAGAGATGCTTAAATGCTCCTTCAGAAAGTATTATGGATGCAAGATTGACAATATTAAACTACAACCTGGCAATCTAGTGCATTATGAGATAAAAGAGGAGAGTGTTTTTGTAAGTGGTGGAATTCCGGGAATTTCAATATAAAAATCACGCTATTTGAAACCCTTCGTAGCAATGATCTTGTCCATCGTAGGAAAGTAAAGAAACGTAGTCATACCACTCGCACCAGAAGTTTAGTTATAGTAAGTCGGGATGTTACAAAAGAAATCAATTATGAAAGCTCTGCCTCTGAGATCAAGACATGAAGAGGTTTACGAGGGTTTTGTGCAAGTTGGGGTAATTCAGGCCTCAGGCGAGGCTGCTCGAAGAAAGAGTCTACAATGTCGGTCACTACCATAGGGGACGATATGGCTGGGAGGTGGAGGAAGGAAATGTCGGTGGTGGTTCGCAGTCGTGACGGCCTCCGTGTAGTGGCTAGAGGTGGAGGTGGTGGTGGTGGTGGGTATGGAGGGTATTATGACGGTGATTGTGAATGAAGAGTCATGTTTTACAATTAGCTTGCCTATGGAGACCGAATGGCCTCTCCATTGACTTTCGTTTTCAGTGAGTGGGATTTGGTGACGAAAAACTTCTATAAATTAATAATTTTGAGATCGCAAAAAATTATTAATTTAACGAGATATTATTTAATCTCGAGAAACCAAAAATCCTTCATTTCAAAAAAATCTGACTCTCACAATGGACCTTTCCTGCACACAATCTCACTTTCCCATTTC
Source organism: Euonymus europaeus (assembly GCA_963580455.1). Classification (NCBI taxonomy): domain Eukaryota; kingdom Viridiplantae; phylum Streptophyta; class Magnoliopsida; order Celastrales; family Celastraceae; genus Euonymus; species Euonymus europaeus. Next base: position 18,647,864 of record OY756970.1, on the reverse strand, counting down.
CCCTAAGTTCACTCGTGTCCCCCAACCACCGCCCCCCCCCCCCCCCCCCCCCCCGCATGGAAATACGCTCTCTTTATCTCAATCTGAATTAGCCTCACAAAATCTCGTGTAACACCTCCAATTGCCTCACACTCAGCTGAACAACAGACACCCAAAATATGTCACCGAAGAGAAGCCTGCAAAACCATTCAAAAGCACAAATTAGAAAGAAAAAAAAAAGAGATCTCTCGATCCACCCTTATTAACCTTGGAAAAGACCTTCATGATCCCTCAATTTAAAGGTGAACCTCTCTTTCACTCGTGTTTCTCTCAATCTCTAATTAAGCTCGCAGACTCTCGTTTTTCACTTAGCACCAAGCTTCCAACAACTACAACTCTATGAGACAACAACTCCATGAGAAGAATAACTAATAGATGAACCACACCCACTCTTACCACCAGACCTCCACTCTAACCTAGGCCTCACCAAAAGCAACGCAATAAAGAGAACATTCCACACTAGCCAAACAAGTCATATCCAAGCCACAAACATAGAAGGTCTCATAGAACCTTGCTTAGCCAAAGAATCTGCCACTGCATTTGATTCTCTCCAGACATGAACAAACTGAATTGGTGAAAGAGAAGAAGATAAGTTCTGAATAGCATTGAGATCATGGTCTAGAGGCGAAGGAGTCGAGACACCATTCCGAATCCAATTAATGGCGTTGAGAGAATCAGATTCCACCAAAATTGACCCTAAGTCACATAAATTCCTATCCTTGGAAATCTCTAGAGCAATTCGAATAGCCTTCACCTCGGCTGAATTTGAGTCGCACCCTCCAACAGGTCCCGAAAAAATGCAAAGAAAATTGCCAGCCTCATCTCTCAACACACCACCCACACCCGAACTAGTTCCATTAGATGACCCGTCAGTGTTCCATTTTATATCAATTGTTCTCTTCTTTTGTTTCTTGGCGCAAGGAATTGAGTGTTGGACTGTTTGCCCCTGAAAGAGTTTGAGGCATTACAAAACTTCAGGGAAACAAAATTGTTAATGTTTTCTCAGTGGGTCTTAAAGATTCAATCAGTAAGGAATTCGAATTGATACAATTTTTGTCGATCCAAGCTGTCTGCAACTCTCTCTGTGCATATCCTAAAGATCTCAGGAGAGGGCTTGCAGTGTTTTGCTGCTGCAGCTGGTCGAAAAAGAGGGGTGGGCTTTGTGTTTTTTTTCAGTTCAAGTGTTGCTCTCCTTTTGTGTTTCGGAATTGTCGGCTGATTTAGGTGGTTCTGTTTTTCTTCATCCAAGAGTCTTTGGTGGATCTGTTGTTCTGCTGTTTCCTTTTTTCTTGTCTCTTGGGTGGAGATTTGGTATTTGGTTCTTGTTGTAGTATGATTGGTGGCTTGTTGCCTTCCAATAATTCTTAATAAAATAAATCTCATTTATCAAAAATAAATATCAAGTGGGATCTATATGTTTTTTTTATAAATATATTATCTTATAAACTAAGCGAATTACTAATTTATCATATTGGTCCCAATCGTCGAGACCGACAAAAAATGTTATTTGAGCGAGAGTATTAATTTATCGAGGTTATATTATACTTATCACGTAGAGCTGTGTATTGAAAATGAACTCTTGAGAATCCAAAGTCAAAGAAAAAAGACGATGTAATACCAACCAAACCAAGGATATACAACCACGTTACCCTTTTATATACAACAAAGATCTCCCAATCAGTGCCGACCGTCCCCCAAATAGCCAAAGCTTTGGGCACCACGCCGGCAGTGGCCGATTATGATGGTGCCCGGCCCCATAAGCTTCTTGTTTTCATTGTATTTTCAAAGATGGTTGCTCCTAAACGCTCCATTCATGTGTAAACATTTTGGATTAAACTTATGACAGTACGTGACGTAGCACAATCTATCCTCTTTGAAAATACAAAGAAAAGATCGTGCACTATAAACGTCATCAGTTTATCATATTTCAAGCTTTGTAAAAAAATAATTGTATGTAATACAATAATGAATTGAACAGGGCACCATTTTACCATTGATTCTTTGGGCATCAAAATGAGTATGGCCGCCATTGCCATCGTATTATAAAATAAACTCGGACATCTGAATACAATTCACGAAGTTGCAATGGAAGCCATAGTTCTGTATCCATCACCAGGGATGGGCCACCTAGTCTCCACGGTGGAGCTCGGCAAGCTCATACTAACTCACCACCCGTCCTTCACAATCAACGTACTTTTAATCACGGCTCCATACTTCACCGGCTCAACCGCCGAGTATATTGCCAACGTCTCTACCATTGCCCCTTCCATCATATTCCACCACCTCCCATCTGTCTCTCTACCTTTAGAACCTGCCTCCTACTCTTCTTCCACAGTCCTCATGTTCGACCTTATCCGCCTCAACAACCTTCATGTCCATAATGCTCTTCAATCAATTTCTTCCATCTCCACCGTTCATGCCTTCGTTATTGACTTATTCTGTGCTGCTGCTCTTGACGTCGCGATCAAACTCAACGTCCCAATTTATCATTTCTTCACTTCGGGTGCAAGTTGTCTTGCTTTATACCTTTACCTTCCGAAAATTGCCCAAAATACTATCAAAAGTTTCAAGGACCTCGAAACTAAAGTGAGCCTTCCATGCCTGCCGCCAATTCCTCTGTCTCACATGCCAGTGCCGATACTAGAAAGAGGAACTATGGAATATGTCGGGGTCATTGATTGTATGGCCAAGTTGGCGAAATCAGCAGGAATCATCGCTAACACGTTTGACTCTCTTGAGCCAAAAGCTGTGAAAGCATTGGAAGAGGGGGTTTGTGTCACAGATGGTCCAACACCGCCGGTTTTCTGCATCGGACCACTCATTGCAACAAACCATCAAACAGGTGGTGATCGTGATGATAAGGTCCGTGAATGCTTAACTTGGCTTGACAAGCAACCAAATAGAAGCGTTGTGTTTCTGTGCTTTGGTAGTGTAGGCATGCTTTCTAAGGACCAGTTGAGGGAAATTGCTACTGGGTTAGAGAGAAGTGGCCAAAGATTCTTGTGGGTTGTGCGCAATCCACCTTCCGAGGATAAGGGCCAGAGTTTCCTAGCTCCATCAGACCCGGATCTGGATTTCTTGCTACCGGATGGTTTCTTGGATTGCACGAAGGACAGGGGACTGGTAGTAAAGTGTTGGGTTGCACAGTTTGCCGTGTTGAAGCATGACTCAATTGGAGGGTTTGTGACTCATTGCGGTTGGAACTCAATACTCGAATCGCTTTGCGCAGGCGTGCCAATGGTGGCATGGCCACTTTATGCAGAGCAAAAGATTAATAAGGCATTGCTGGTGGACGAGTTCAAGTTGTCTTTACCAATGAACGAGTCAGACAATGGGTTTGTGAGAGCAGACGAGGTGGAGAAGCGAGTTAGAGAGTTAATGAAATCGGAGAAAGGTAACTCTATTAGGGAACAAGTTCTTGCAAAGAGAAATGACGCAGTGAAGGCTATGGAAGATGGCGGAACGTCCCGGGTTGGGTTGTCCGAGTTGGTTGAATTATGGAGAGGAAAAAAAAACATGAGTTAGAGAACAACACTTAGTGTGTGTTTGGTAGTGTTGTGAGGTATAAAATTGTAGTGCTGTGAGGTGAGTTTAAACGCAGCTAAGCGTTTGACATCTCACTTTTAAAACTGCAGTGAGTTTTATTTCAATGCAGTTTAGCTTTTTTTTGTTGTAATTTGCAATAATTAATTTAAATATCAACTACATTAACCTTAATTCATTATATATTTTAATAAGTGCGTGAAAATTAATAAAAATAACACAATTATAAATACATTTAATCTATTATCACAAATACATTTAAAAAATACATACAATAAATTAATACCGATATATTTTCCATATATAATGATCGTTAAGTATTTCACCCTTCGAGTAGTCGATGCGATTGCCGTTTTCGTCCTCTTCGGCGACACCGATACCAGAACAGATCAGAGATAATCCTTGCAATTCCATCCTCTACTGCGAGTATGAATTCCGATTGAGGGTTTCGTTAAAGCTAATAAGTTAGAGATGATAAATTCGGATCTGACCATTGAGTATGCTATACGGAGGCGATAAATTAGGGCTGTTTAGTTGTTTGTGGCGCCAGTCTTGATGAAAATCTTTTATGTTTTTGGTATAACATCGGAGTTGGAATGCTTGTATTGATAATCGACTCGCTTGCTGTGCAGACGGAATCAGGTTTGTCTCCACCTTGGATCTGTAGTCTTTCGCAAGCACCACATGGTCCTCGTTCTTTCTGCCCTCTTCCTTCTGCTCAATTGAAGAGACGGAAAGGAGGTTGTGCTCCTCCACAATGAGCTCGGACGTCGGAGTAGCGTCCGTCACAAGCTTCACCATGAACGGGACCATCTCCTTTGGTTTGTCTTCAGCCTCAAACGCGCTTAACAAAGTGTGTTGGGACGTCTTTCCAACAACACTTACCCAAACGGCATGGGCCCACGTTTTTTAAAGTTGCGTTTAAACACAACTTGAAACGTGGACCATAAACGTACTGCCAAACACACGCTAAGTTTGTAGTGGTCTTAGTATACGCTTTTTACCACGTTTGTGTACAATTTTCGAATGGCTGAGCCATGTACTGTCGCATTCTTTTAAAGATTCCATTGGAGAAAAAGGGGGAAAAAACAGCTTTGGAAGGTTGTAAATCAACAACGGTAATACAAACTCTGAGTAACTCAGTTGACAAGCAGAGGATCGTTTGTAATCTTAATCCCCGAGTTTGAACCCATCACCCTTCCCTAATTCTAAGAAGAAGAAAAATCAATAACAGTGATGAGTCGCATAGCAACAGAGTTATCTCCACCACTCAAGAAAGACTTTGAATCACTCAACGTAGTACATCACAATCATTGATGGCTATTTATTTCATTATGTGGAAGGGCATATTCACACACACAAAGAGAAAAGTTGCAATGGCTGCCATAGTTCTGTATCCAATTACAGGTATGTGCCACCTAATATCCATGATAGAGCTGGGAAAGCTCATACTCACTCACCGCCCATCTTTCACCGTCAACATCCTCCTCCTCACAGCTCCCTACGCCACTGGCTCTACTGCTCAATAAATTTCTGCTTTCGCCACCACAAACCCCTCTATTATCTTCCACCACATTCCCCCTGTTTCTCTTCCTCTAGACCCTGCCTCTTATCCCTGTATAGAAGCCCTCTTATTCGACCTCATTGGCCTCAACAACCCCAACGTTCACACTGCAATCGAATCATCCACCGTCCATGCCTTAATCCTGGACTTTTTTTGTACTGATGCTCTTGATGTTGCTACAGAACTTTACATTTCGGCTTACTTTTTCTTTCCTTCTAATGCTAGTTGTGTGGCGCTGTTTTTACACTTTCCAACAATTGACCGAAAGACCAATACGAATTTTAAAGATCTCGAAATTACTGTGAACCTCGCTTGCTTGCCACTAATACCCTTGTCTCATATGCCAGAGCCAATGCTTGAAAAAGACACAGCCGAATATGCAGGCCTCATTGATTGCTCGGTTGGTTTGAGTAGATCAACTGGGATCATTGTTAACACGTTTAGTTCTCTCAAACCAAAAGCTGTAAAGGCATTTGCAGATGGATTTGCTACCCTGATGGTCCAACTCCAGACCACTAATTGCTACAAATCGTCAAATATGTAATGACGGTGATGATAAGGTGCTTGAATCTGAATGCTTAACTTGGCTCGACAAGCAACCAGGTCAAAGCGTAGTATTTTTGTGTTTTGGTAGTTCGGGCTTGTTTTCTAAGGAACAGTTGAGGGAAATAACTATTGGTTTGGAGAACAGTGGCGAAAGGCTCCTGTGGGTGGTGCGTAACCCAACTTTGGAGGAAAAAAGGCAGAGGTTCCTCACTCAACCAGACCCAGATCTGAATTTTTTACTCTCTGATGGTTGCTTGGACCGTACCAAGGAGAGAGGACTGGTAGTTAAGCACTGGGCACCACAGGTGGCAGTGTTAAATCATGAAGCAGTTGGAGGGTTCGTGACTCATTGTGGCTGGAACTCAGTTTTGGAAGCGCTTTACACAGGTGTACCAATGATGGCATGGCCGTTATACGCAGAACAAAAGTTTAACAAGGCATTCGCTGAAGGTGGCTTTGCCAATGAACGAGTCCAAAACTGGGTTTGTTAGCGGAACTGAGGTTGAGAAGCAAGTTAGAGAATTGATGGAGTCGGAGGAAGGTAACTGGTTGAGAGAACGAGCAACGGCGAAGAGAAATGAAGCAATGAAGGCTACAGGAGAGGGTGGGTCATCCAGGGTTGCATTGGCCAAGCTAGTCGATCAACGAAAGTGAGCGTTATTTAGAATAAGGTAGTTGATGTCCGTATGTTCCTACGTTTGGAAGTGAAATATGTTCAGAACTGCCAGTAGATTATGCATTTCAAAGGCAAAATTGCACATTATATGACCATCAGACTACATCAAGCACAGGACTTCAGAGTACCTAAAACAACTATGTTCGAGAACAAGTAAAAGCTATATATATTTCAAATTCTCTATGCTGATAGAACAAACACAGAATCGAGAGCTTGGTTGGTGGCGGTGATCAAATCAAGACTAGAAGCATAGTAGCATGCACATGCCTTTACGGAACACCTAGGCACCTGGTTCACTCAATAACATAAACTACCTTCATGTATTATGATCTAACCTATGCAAGCGTTATTTCTATAACTAATTTTTGATCCTAAGCAATACGTATACTCTCTCTAATGTTCTATGTACATCATTCAGTTTAAGATAATCATAGAACAAAAAGATCAAGATCAAGATTCCGCTATTCGGTTCTTTTAACATCGTGTAATGCACACAAATGGCAGAAAATTAAATGCAACGATAATTTATGGTGTTTCATTAAAATATACACCTAAAGTGCATCCATCACAATAACAGGTCATTCCTGTCTTAGCACTCTTAACTGTATTTTCACTAGAAGACGCATTGTTAATTGTATTGGCTCAACAATCAACATTGACACAAAATAGATGGTTCCACTGACCTGCTTCCAAATCAAATCTTCTCATTGTCTCCTACTCTCTTTGTCTCTTGCTCGCTTAGCTTAGCTTAGCTTAGCATTTATAAAAGATTAGCAGCCTCACCATGATTTGCTATGCAACACTCCTCACATATTGGTCAAGATTTGTATTGAACAACTCACACCTACAAAAATCAAATACAATAATTTATATTCTTGGTTTCCCTAATAGGCTTCTTAAGAGTATCAATCAGCAGAATCATTTTGAAAGAACACCATGTTACCTGATTGGAGATCCAGGGGCGTAGAGTGGGTTCTTGACAACATATTCAACATACAAGTTATAAATGTACTTCAATGACTCCCGTAAATCACCAGTTTTAGGATGAGTAATTAAGATAATCTGCACAATTTAACATGCATGAATAGCGTGAAATCATCACAAATTTATAGCAATAACTATTACTCAACTCTAGCAAATAACCAAGCAGAAGGCAAAAGCTGCATTTACAACTCTAGCAGCATGGAATTTCCGGATTATTACCCTTAGGAAAGGTTTTTAACACAGAAACTCTTTGATTGGGTTTTTATTATAGAATATAGGTCTTTATTTGAATGAATAAATTACTCTTAATCCCAAACTTGATCCCACGTAACTGCTTAAGAGCACGGCTTTGTAGGAGCAGGATACAGAGGCCCCATGGTAGTGAGTACAACTCAGAATTATTGTAGGTAAAAGCATTTACAATTTTAGTTGAAATTTGGCGAGTTCTCAACAGCAAGTCTTTCTATGATTTCAATGACGAGTATGATAATATATCAAGAGAATATGAGCTGACCTTTATCCCTGAAGGACTTTCCATGAAACTAAGTTTGTAGGTGTTTGTACGAAAACTGTGAAATGAACAACCTTGGCCAGGTAACTGAGGAACGCCGAGGTTTCCTTTCCCCGCACTACAACAAAAAGAGCCTGTTAATACAAATGAAACGATACAGTAGAAATCATGACTCTCAGATCTCTAAATATATAATCGAAAACCAAACAAAAGACAATTATCAGCTTGGAAATAATTTTCCGCCCAAGACATGTCGGGCACCATGTATTTAAATACTCCTTATTCATCCTTTCCCTAACATCAATCAAAGTAACACCAATGAATCTAAAAATCAACTTCCGCGGGTAACCAAAAGCTAAATATCGTAGAAATCAAAAACACATGTACCTGGTAGGATCCATCTTAGCAGTCAAAGATTTGAGAGAGAAGAGCAGACCAAACATGAGTTTATGGTCCTGATGCGCATCAAGAGTGTGGAGAGGGCGGTTCCACTCCCTATAGAGCAAGCAAACACCGTTGCGGTTGAATATGTACATCATGTGAGCATTGTTCCCCGATTGAGTCGGCGCCGGGGGCGACGGACTGATCTCTGACCCTCCAAAGAACTGCATCTTTCTTGTCGGTTGAATACTCACGGATCAAATTCGATGTAGATAACACAATATCTGAGATGTACAGTACGGGTCGCAACTCTATCAAGATTTCAGACTCAAGAACTAGATCGGGGGACTGGGGGACATTTTTATCAGAATTATAGCTGGATATTGTAGCATACTGCGCGCACCAAAATTTTACCCCTACCAAACAGAGGCTACGGCGTCGTCTTGACTTTACTGTCGTTTTAGGCTTTTAGCAGGTAGCCCAACCCAAAAAAAAAAATAGTTTATATCTAAACAATAAATCAATAAATGTTAAATCTTAATATGAACGAATTCGTTAAACTCTAACGGATTTGTATATTAAATTTTCATATTTTAACATAAATAATAAGTATTAAATCATTAGAAAAACAGATTCGTTAAACCCTGTGAGCTTGTAAAAAAATTACACATTTTCATTAAAATCGATCGAAAATCAAAAACCATAAAACAGACATAATCGATTGATAGCCGACGAAATAATTTAACTAAAATATGTCAAAAACCAACCAAAATCAATTGTTAACATTTGACACCCTGAATTCTCTATTGAAAATTTATGTAATATGAGATTTTATCATTCCTTATAAATTAGAGTGATTAATCTTTTTGATGTTAGATCCTATCACAGCTCTAATTATCAGTAGTGTTTGTTGTGTATTGACTATGATTGGTCTTTGAATATAATTTTCAGAAAATGTGATAAGAACACTTACTAATAACAAAATTCAATCTCTAAGAAAAAAAAATCTTTAACTAGAGTGGAAAAGTATTTGCCCATGAGTTGTTGGACATATTAACCTCTTTATATAACTTAGATTAATTGTGCCTACAGAAAATAATGGGAAACAAGTTTGGGAACGGAATTTATGGTTTCGGTTTCAAATTAATTTGAATATTTTTAAAGCATAGATTAGATTTTTTTTACTTTTTTTCAAGATTCGAAATTTAAATTTGTCAAATGTATCTGCGATTGAACAAAAATCACTATAAAAATAAGAATCGACCATTCTGATAAGGAATGAGTTCAAATCACTTCATCTCAATTGTTCTGAACCCAAAAAAAAATCAAATTTGAGAATATGTTGGACTCTTATGATCTTATCTCCTCTGCCCAGTAATCGATAATTACAAAAATTGAAAATGGGCCTTTTGCACTAGAAGTCCAACAAGATAAATCAACTGGGCCCAGTTTATTCTATTTTTCCAAACCTCCTCGTCATCTGTCCTCTCTTTGTGCTGAATTGTGCATTCCTCCTCTCCCAATCAATGGTCTGCAAACTGCCAACGCCTCTGTTGGATACTTTTTCTAGGCAACCAAGCTGCTAAATTTGACCCCAACCGCTGAAGTTCTTGTGTGCCGAGTCTCCCTCTCTCTTCCATTGTTGTTTCTCTGTCTGTTACAGCAGTTGTTGAATCATCAAATGCTGCGTATACCATTTTGACCCTAAAGGATACTGACTTGATCATTGGATGCCAGCCTAATTCTTCTCAAAGACAGTTATGTCTCATCCCTAGTAATTTTATGCATCCGATAATTGTTGGGAATTTGGGATTTGACCCAACTTCGTTGTTCTGTTGTGTGAATCTGAAATCGGGAAGACCCTGATTGAAAATCACCCACCCCCAAATGCCCAAACCCAAATGTTGAAGAACCCTAATTCTTGAAGCGGGAATCAAGAATTTGGGATCGCATCCATCTGTTGATTTGTTTGAGGAATACAAAAGCCAGTTCCAGAGAGCACACCCGCGTATGTTAAGTTCCTAGCTTTTGAATTCCCAGCAAGAGCAGAGGAAATCAGGAATCTGAGGCCGAACCCAGATGCGAGAAGGCACTGGATTCCCTTTCTATATCAGTAATTCGGATTGAATCAAGGATTTCATGGAACCACCATCGGCAACACTGCATCTTCTAATATTAGGGCTCTTATTCGCCATCTCTACTGATTCACAACCACAAAATCAAGTAACAGTTGTTGAGTCACAATCACAACCAACAAGTGCTACCACACCTCCTCCACCACCGCCCTGGTCGACACCCCCAACCCCGCCGCCGCCGCCGCCACCGTCACCATTACCTCCGCTCCCACCGCCGCCGCAGCCGTCACCTCCATATCCTCCTCCACCACAGTTATCCCCTACTCCACCACCTCCTCAATCAAATCATTTGTCACCACCTCCTCCCTCCTATTCTGGGGAAAGAAACAGGAAGAGGTCTCCACCACCACCTCATCTCAAGTCGCATGAACTCAGAAAAAGGCGGCTGCCGCCCCCACCACCACCCAAAAGTAACAAGCTCAATACAGGGAAGAAAATTGGATTGTTGTTTGCTGGCATTGCCGGAATCTTGCAGATTGGTGTTGTTGGCTTCTTGGTTTATAAGAGGAGGCAGTTTTTGAAGGTCAGAGAGAGATACGGAACTAGCACATGAATATCCTATTATCTGTAAGTATTATCGCCAATTCTTTGGTCTCAACAATGGGAGCTTTTGCTCAGTTAAGATTCATTGACGAATGCAATAGGCTGGTGGATTATATTTGGCGTGGAATTGTTGATGGAAGGATCGATTTGGGTTCTAGAGTTTCTTTGTACATTGGAAATGGGTAATTATTGATTGGCATTGTCAAATTCTTCTCTCGTTGATTTTTTTTTTTTTTTTTTTTGGTATTTGATGTAGTTTATCTACACGGTTGATGGTGATTAATGCAAATGAGAGCAAACCCTTTATTTTTCTTGTGTTGAGATTTATTTAACATTTATAATTTTTTAATTTTTATTTTTTGAAGCTAGGAAGGATAAAAATACTGTGTCTGACTTGCATCATGCATTTTGACCTTGTGGTGAGGTTGTTTTTGGCATCTCCATAATCCTTGCTCTTCTTTTGGGAGATGTAGTGGTCTTCGTAGAGTTTAGGCTGTAGTTAGTTTACTTGATTTTTTGATTGCCAAATTTATTAAACATAACAGACCACTCTTCTTTTGAGATTTTTAGTTCAAACAATAAAAAGAAAGTCATATACGCTTTTGCAAAGAGAAGATTTCAGTTCTTATTAAACCCTAAAGCCATCTCGATCTTCAGCAAGTAAACGTGGCTGGAGTAAAAATGATAAGAGGAATGAAACTTCAACACATTATTACATCTACTTTATAGTAAAAGTACACATTACAGCATGAATAACTTCACTATAAACTTTTTTACTATAAGAAAGAAATGATGGCATGTTCAGAGCTCATGGATTTGTACTGGTAGGATTGGTAGAACAAGGGTAACTTGCAGTATTAAAATTTCTCTCTTCAATGTCCAGAAATTAAAAGGCCCCAACATAGAGGATAGCAATTCACCAAACATGCAAGAAACAAAATCTCTCCAAATCCCGTTTTGAAAGGCGACGCCACAGTCACATTGCATAAACTATCTCCCCACTGCTATCCATATCAAGTTCAGGATCAGAGTCCATCTCATAGTCGATGTCAAGACTGCCAGTCAAGTACTGGTTTAGGCTCTGGGTACCAGCTCCAGGTATAGTTGCTTCAGAAATTATTTGCACGATCTCCTGTATACTCTGCACGGGTTGATCGGGCTCTTCAAATTGATTGTTCATTGTTCCATCATCCATTATATCTGCTGGGAGGTTCTTTAGAAACCACTCGTGATTCTGGATCTCAGGAATGGTTATTCTCTGTATCAAAAGGACAGACAAGCGCTCTCACTTCAGAAGCCCAGAATTCAGGAACAAATAAATCAAATGGCAGGAGTCAAAAGCATTGCTCACTAATATATGACAAAAATGCACACGGGCATGACCACACACACACAAAACAGAGGGCAAGTATGAAAAATGTGTGTGCGCTGGATGTAATAATGCATCTAAGTTCTGGATTTTTAGGGCCATGGAACTCGACATGCAATAGAAATTGAGTTATCTCTTGGAGGAACGGTGTGGCAATTAAACGCTAAAGACATCTTAATCTTAGCAAGGAAGAGCAGGCAGACTAACTTTTGCAGAATCCGCAACAAAAATCCTTGATATCAGATGCAGGCACTCTGGTGATGTATGCAAATGGTCAGGAATTGAGTACTGGCCATTCAGAATCCGCTGCAGAGTCAAAAAATAACATTTAATGATAGTCAAGTACATGTACCATGGGGAAACACCCAAATGATAATGAAATGGAGATATAAATTACAGGTATTGTCTTCTTGATGTTTCCAGGATCCTCAGGGTCTTCAAAAGGGTAAGCTCCAACCAACATGACATACAAGGTTACACCACAGGACCACACATCTGCAATCTGATTCATGCATTCAATTGCCAGAAATTAGTACAAGAATTCAATAACTATACCAATGCGCCAGTAAAGAGCTTGCATCATGTCAAGCTTAGTTTGCATTATTTTTCTGTACCATCGTCACTGCTACCAACTTCTCAGCCATCGTGATGTATCAAGCTCAACTGCTCAAGCTCATCGTTCCTGGCCGTTGCTTCATTTAGAACAATATCTCACCATCTAAGATCTCAGACCCACTAAAACTGTTATTAGAAAGTAACGGCACTTTTTTGCAAAAATAGAGGGTTTTTTTCTTTCAATTTTGACTGCAGCAAATTGAAGCATCAAAAGCCCTGAGGGATTGAAGGGAAGATCGAGCAAGAATGAAACTAAACAACAAAGCAGAATACCAGTAAGCTTTCCTTGGAATCAATTGATTTATTAGGGATGGAATAAATTGGTTTTATATACTGCTGAATAAGCTTCTGAGTTTCCTTTTACGTAAAGCTAATCCCAAGACTATTGACCATCTTCTACTCTATCCTTGGGCGAGTAACACAGATGAGGATATTCTGGAATCCCGGTGGCTTGAATTGGGTTCCTCACTATTCAGTCAAAGTTGAATTAATGGCATGGAAAAAACTTACCACCAATAAGACTAAGAGGAAGAATCCGCAGATGATCTCTATGGCTACTCTGGTGCTTATGGAAAGAAACAAATTTGAGAACTTTTGATAATAGGAAGTGTTCTGCAAATGTTCTTACTGACAATCTGTGCTACATTTAACTTTGAAAACCTGCCTATTATTGTACCAATCTCCTTGATGCCATTTGTTTGACCTCTTTGTATTTTTCTGAGCACCTTCTTGGTGCCTTTCTATCAAATTAGTTTCCATTAAAAAAAAGGTCTATGAGCTTCTTTTAACCAAGTTTTGTTTTGAGGCTTGCTTTAAACAAGTAAGATGGTCTATGCTTTTTCCCTAGCCCACACTCAGACTAACACGAATAGCCCTCAATCTGAAGCTTGATTGTTTATACTCAATCAAGGGAAAAACCGTACTTATATAAGGCGAAGATATTATCAGTATTTGCGGGCAACATGGATATCCGTAGCTGTGGACATTAAGAGGAAAATACCATTACCAACGATTTGACATATAGAGAAGAATAAAATTGTTCACTCAAAAAGACAGTGAAGGCCCCATAGATACATTAAATAAGAGCCAATTAAGTGAGATCATTTTTGGTTGGAGAGATTAAATTCAAGAAATCAGGTTACCTTGCCATCATATTCTTTCTTTACAAAAACTTCTGGAGCAATATATGCAGGAGTCCCAACAGTGGATTTAGGTTGTGAATGAAGCACAGAAGACTGCAGAGAACAGATGATTGAAAAGATGAACCAAAAAATATACAGTAGGCAAATAGTGATTAAAATAACCACATATCAAGGCCTACGCTACAAGATAAGGAACAAAAGCTATCCAAAGATTTTCTTGAATCATTGGGTAAAACCTTCACAAATGTCAATCAACAACCACATAAGCATTTAACAGCCATCTCAATGCTACAAGAAAATTTTCCATCTCAATGAAAGCATAAAAGCAGAAATTTGGATTTGATACCTTGGAGTATCCAAAGTCACAAATCTTCAGACGAGGTGCTTGGCTTCCATCCAACAATGTGTTCTCCAACTTTAAGTCACGGTGGCAGACTTGCTTCATACAGATACACAGCAAAAATCACTAAGTCACCATGTTATTCAATTTCAATAAAGGTGAAAAAACAAAAAAGTAAAATTGATAAAAGTTAGCCTGCTTACCATTGCATGACAGTAGCTGACTCCTGATATAAGTTGTTGAAAGAAGAACCGTGCCTAGATAAAAGCAGAACATATCAAAAACAGATTCTGGAGGAAGCAGAACAATGTGATTAGTACAAACCTCATTCTCGCTGAAACGGCTTGCATTGCGTATTCGCTCAAACAGTTCTCCTCCAAATGCATATTCCATCACAATAGCCAGATGGGTTGGTGTTAATATGACCTACAATCATATAATTCATAAATGGATGCAAAAACATTCACCTAGGATGTAATATACAATAGGTTGTAGAAACGAGCAGACCTCTTTGAATCTGACAATGTTAGGATGCCTCAGCGACCTGTGGTTGATAATTTCCCTTCGTACATTTTCATCTATCTGTGTGAACAATATAAAATGCCAAACTGAGAAATCTCAATACAACAGAAGAATAAAGAACTAAAAAAGAAAGAAAAAACACCGAGTAAAGCACATATGGTCGAGTAGTGAGGTTGTCACACAACAACTTAGATGTCACAAGTTCAAATCCCGCAAATAGCCTCCCCAAATTAATACGAGGCCAAAGCACCCAAAAATGCATAGCTTACAGCAAAAGAACTAAAAAGTTCAGTTTGCTACTACATATCTATAAAAGCCATAAAAAATTATTATTATTTTTAAAAAAAGAGAGAGAGAGAATGTGATGGAAACAGGGGAAAGAAACCTTCTCAAATCATACTCATTCATCCACAAGAAACTTTTGAACAGTTTACAATCCTCGCAATTCACAAATAGTGACAATATAATAGTTGCAACTTTGGGAATGCTACATAGAATAAGGCCAGCATCAGACAAACAGACACCAAACTCATTCAAGCAACCAAAATTGGGTAAATTTAATTTCTACTTAATGAAAAAAATGGCTTCAAAAATTCGTTCACTCACGAGATCAGACTTTATTGGAACAAAGGACTGGCTTCGATTTGTTCAGATTCAGAAGCACAATCCTTATCATCACAAAGCACATTGAGTATTCAAACACCAAACTCATTAAAGCAACCAAGATTTGGGTGCATTATATGAATTGATAAGAGAAAAGTGGGTTCAAAATTTCATTCACAATAACAAGGTGGGACTCCATAGGAATGAAGGACTGACCTCTATTTTCTCAAAATTCATAAACACAAACTTTGTCATTACAAAGCATGCGAAGTTTAAAAGGGCCATGAAACTCACAATAACAAGGTGGGACAGGGACTCCATAGGAATGATGGACTGACCTCTATTTTCTCAAAATTCAGAACCACAAACTTTATCATTACAAAGCATGCAAAGTTTAAAGAGCCATGAAACTTGCGTACCTCTATAATCCAAGATCACCTGTCCTTAATCAGGCTAACTATGGGTGGAAAAGCTTCTTTAGAAAGGAAATTTAAAAAAGAAAGATCTGTTCTCCAGTGCTTGTGAGCATAAACGAAAATAATGCCGAAGATAATTGTAGAATTTCTATTTCTGTCTAAAATAAGAGGAAAGCAAGGCAAGTACAAGGAACTATAAGAAAGCCAATCCTATTCCTAAATACCAAAAACAGAAAAAGACATTGAATCGACAACAGAACACAAGCAAACAGAAATCAATATGTACCAGTAAAATGAACAGCAAACGAAAATATCCCTCACTCCTCAAATAGAAAGGACTAAATAGTACACCATATCAGCACCCAACAATTGAACTCAAAACTATAACAATTAATAACACCATAAGAAAGTAATGAATGGGTCTCCTTGTCCCTCATGAAACAGTAGAAAATATAAATAAAGCACCTAAATGGTTGCTTTTCACCCGCCCAGCAAATTCATATTTTGAATTTCACTTTTATTACACAAAATTTAAACTATACACATTGATACATCAACAAAATACATTTTTAATACAGTCACATCAATAAAACACAAATTACAAAACATTTTTCTCCCAATTTTAGTCAAGCCTATCCTCAATACCATCCCTATCAAATTAATAATAAAATTAAGACTAAGTCCAACTTTTATTACAAAAAATCAAGTCTCATTATCATACACATCACCAAAACACATATCTAATGAAATCACATCAACAAAATATATATTTCAATATAATCATATCAGTAAAAATACATAATTTACACACAATTTATTGACTCAACAAAATGCAATCATTGTGGTTGCTCTAAACTTGTCTCCTCTCTCGATATATTTGACAGCAACAAGTTCCTGGGTCAGCTTGTCCCTCATGAGCCTTGCAACCCCGAAATTCCCAGAGCCGACACACCTCACAAGCTCGTACCGATCACTGTCGTGCATGATCAGCATGTCCATGCTGGGACCCACCGTGATCGCCGATCGATCCGTTACTTTAACACTGTCCCTCTACCTCTCTCCCACCAAATAAAAATAAGAGCAAACAAAATAACTCAAAAACTCTCACATTACAATCGTCGTCTTCCTCTTCGTCTTAGAAACCCCGATCAAGATCGAGCTAGAAGTGGGCGACGGGCGGTGCGAGATGACGAGTTGGTAGGAGATGGACCACTGTTGAAGGGAGATATCATGGGGATGGGGTCATTAACTCATAGCCAGAAAAGTAGAGAAAACAAGTAGAAAGGAAAACGAAAATGTTGCTGTTTTGTGGAAGTGGCAGGTGGATTTAGTGTGTCAAATTACATATGGGCTTTGCTTACTGGATAAGATTTCACATGTCTGTCACGAGGTTGGGAAATAAGTGATTCGGATGTGGTGTGGAGCAGTGAAAAGTAATATGTAAGAAATTCGAGCTCAAATAATATTTTGGTGGTTTAAAATTAGATTCAAACACAAACTCGAATATAGTCAATTAATTACGTTTAAAAATTTAAATTAATATGAGTATTGACATACAAATATCTCTGAAACGCCTTATGTTGTTTGATCTAGATTAACCCCTACCAAAATTTTTACCACCCATAATGATAGGTGGAGTCATAATCAAGGGATTATATGGATACTTTGACAGATAGGCTGGGAAGGCACAGTCAACTCTACTTATGAAATGTGCTAACGTTATTTACAGTCTAATATTTTTCAACTATATTTCAATCTTGATCAACCTAACTTTTACCATTTATTTTTTAAGATATATGATGTTCACACCCCCATCATTTAATCTCTCAATCACGTGGCACGCAAGTAAAAAGTCTAGACATTTAACTCGTTGTCGTTTTCATCGCTGGACAACATCGTCCTACTAACTAGGCCCTTCCCGACAAGTGCAACTATCACAATAGTGAATTTTTTTATCTGTAGTATGCATTTTTTTCCTTTCTCTAAAGTAACCGTAAATTATTGTGGGTTATCTCAGTAGATTTATCATTAACTTGTGTATTCCTTTCATTATCGTGGGATGAAATCAATTTTTTATGTTTTGTTATCTAAAAATATGTTTGTTTGATTTTTTTTATTTTTTTTTTGTCATTGAAGGCGTATTTTAAATTTGCAAATTTTTTGTTACAATGGGTGTAGTTATATTTTTTAAAAAATTTTTACAAAGTGAAAATATACTAGGTTTAGTTAAAAACAGTGGGATGCAAATAGAGGGAATTTAGTTAGTTCAAATATTCTTAAATGAGACTAATTGCAGTCCAAAATTTTCCAATCACATCTCAAATCTAGAAAACCTCATTAAAAATGTACTCATAACTGCGTACACCCATTTTGCCTATTTTTTCAAATAAACTCAGCTAAAATTTGAACTTTAACAAATACACAAAAATAGAACATGAATGGCTAATGCATAGACATAACAAACAAAAGTAATGAACACCCGAATAAATTTTACTCATATTTATCAAACAAAGGTAACAATTATTCTTCATATCTATTATTAGCCTTGTAACATATTACATGAGTAACAAATTATACCCATAAATTATTATCCCCATACCAAATGCACGTTTAATGAGAATAGTGTAGGAAATAATTTATCTCTTACATTATCCTGTGAACCCCTTGTTACTTAAAATCAAGGAAATTATATAATCACCATTCTACTTAATCCTCCCTATTTAATTCTTCAATACCAAATTCCAAGCAAACCGTGACCATTAATTAGAGGATAGAGTTTTTTGAATGTGCCCGGTAAATTTTGAATTGCAAATTGCAATTAGCCCTACACAAATTATTTGGGCTTCAGGCCCGCGGTGAGCCAAAGCGCAAAGAGAAAGGAGGCCCATACTTGTTGATACAATGATTGTAATATGTATGACAATCTGTTACCGCCAAATCACCGCCTCCGAAAGCTTAAACCCTCCGGCAATGCTTCTTCATGGCGGAGCCACCGAACTCTCCATTTGCAACTCTGTTATCTTGAATCCGAACGCTAAACGAAAATTCCTTCTCCCTATGCGCGCCTCTCTATTATATCCTCTATCTTTCTCTTTGCTCCGCTCGCTTACCCTCTCGCTCTCTAACCACTGCCACCGCAATCCCCGAAGCAGTTGCCTCCGTATTGTTCGCTCTCTCTCTTCTTCCCCTCTATCAGCAACCATACTTCAGATATCTCCTCAAGTCTCCTTCGCCACCGCACAGCCCAGCACTTTCGTCCAACATGAGGCGGAGGATGAGGAGAATTTGAAAACTTCTGCTATTAGAGAGGATGAGGGCTTTCAGTTCGATGAAGATGGAAGTGTAGGTGCGGATTTGAAGCACCTGCAAATGCCGGCACTGGAGGTGAAAGAGCTGGATGAGCTACCGGAGCAGTGGAGGAGGGCTAAATTGGCTTGGCTATGTAAGGAGCTTCCAGCGCACAAGGTGGGCACGCTTGTCAGGATTCTTAATGCGCAGCGCAAGTGGATGAGGCAGGATGATGCCACTTATCTCGCTGTTCATTGCATGCGTATTCGCGAGAACGAGACTAGTTTTAGGGTAAACTTTCGATAAATCCTTTTGGCCCATTTTTCATTTGAGTACTATTTTTTTGGTTGATTCGTGTGTTTGAACTCGCAACATTGCAACCTTTTATATTTTGGCTACTCTTTGGATTTGGGACTTAAGCTAGAGTTGTGTTCTTTGTTATGCTTCAGGTCTACAAATGGATGATGCAGCAAACCTGGTATCGATTTGATTTTGCTCTTTCAACCAAGTTGGCAGATTACATGGGTAAGGAGAGAAAATTCTCCAAGTGTCGGGAGATATTTGATGACATAATCAATCAGGGTCGTGTGCCTAGTGAATCAACATTTCATATTTTGATTGTCGCATATCTAAGTGCCCCAGTTCAGGGTAGCCTGGACGAAGCATGCAGTATCTACAATAGGATGATTCAGCTGGGAGGTTACCAGCCCCGACTGAGCTTGCACAATTCTCTCTTTGGAGCTCTCCTGAGCAAGCCAGGTAGTATTTCAAAACAATACCTTAAACAGGCTGAGTTTATTATTCATAATTTGGTAACCTCTGGACTTGAGATACACAGGGATATTTATGGTGGCCTGATTTGGCTACATAGTTATCAGGATACAATAGATAAAGAAAGAATAGCATCACTTAGGGAAGAGATGCAAAAAGCTGGAATAGCTGAGGGCAGAGATGTGATTGTCTCAGTTTTGCGAGCTTGTGCGAAGGACGGGGATGTGGAGGAAGCTGAAAGAATTTGGTTTGATCTCCTCCAAGCTGATGGTACTCTACCAATGCAGGCATTTATTTATAAAATTGAAGCCTATGCAAAGGTTGGGGAATCCATGAAATCCTTGGAGATATTTAGAGAGATGCAGGAGCACTTCGGTTCTGCTAATGTTGCAGCATACCATAAAATCATAGAGGTTTTATGCCAAGCTCAAGAAATTGAACTTGCAGAATCCCTGATGCAGGAATTCATAAAGACTGGAATGAAGCCTCTCGTGCCATCTTTCACTGACCTGATGAATATGTACTTGAATTTATCCTTACATGATAAAGTAGAGTCAACTTTCATCCAGTGCCTCAGAACATGTCAACCTAACCTTAACTTATATAATATATATTTGGATTCCTTGGTCAAGGAGGGTCATCTTGACAAGTCTGAGGACATCTTCAATCAAATGTGTAGCAATGAGGCAATTAATGTCAACAGTACATCATGCAACATCATGTTAAGGGGATGCCTCTCCTCAGGAGATTATATGAAGGCAGAAAAGATATATGATTTGATGTGCCAGAAGAAGTATGATATTGATTCCCCATTGATGGAGAAGCTTGAATATGTTCTCAGCTTGAGCAGGAAAGAGGTCAAGAAGCCAGTCAGCCTGAAACTCACCAAAGAACAACGTGAGATTTTAGTAGGTTTGCTAGTGGGCGGCTTGCTAATTGAATCAGATGAAGGGAGGAAAAATCACATGATTCGTTTTGAGTTCAATGGAAGTTCTGGCATCCATTCTGTACTCAAGAGGCATTTACATGATCAATTCCATGAGTGGTTGCATCCTTCTTCTAAGTCCAGTGATGACAGTGATGATATACCAGATAGATTCTCTACTATCTCGCATTCGTATTTTGGGTTCTATGCTGACCAGTTTTGGCCAAAAGGCCAACTCCAAATGCCAAAACTAATTCATAGGTGGCTATCACCACGAGTTCTTGCATACTGGTATATGTATGGGGGCCACAGAACATCTTCAGGAGATATTTTATTGAAGCTGAGGGGAAACTGTGAGGATGTGGAGAAAGTTGTCAAGACTTTGAGGGCGAAATCTCTGGACTGCCGGGTTAAGAGAAAGGGGAGAGTGTTTTGGATAGGTTTTCTTGGGAGCAATTCTGCATGGTTCTGGAAATTGACAGAACCGTATATCTTGGAGGACTTAAAAGAGTTCCTAAAAGCAGGGGGTCAAAGCTTGGATAATAATAGCTTAGAAGATCAAGACGTAAGCTTTGACAGTGGATCTGATTCTGATGATAAGGGACTTGATGAAGGTGGTGCTAATTCATAGGATAGTGTCAATTACAAATGGATGTTATAGCTTGCAACTGCTTGGTACTTGCATTGATGAGGGTTGTTCACTTGCTTATTCAGAGCAGTGGAAACTTGTGCCTTTGGAGGATTAGATTGCATGCTAGAAACCAGGTTTGCAAATTCAACCCGTTCCTTGTATTGCAATGGGTTTTCCTAAGTTGTGAATATATATTATTCCTATAGTTTACCAGTATGAAGTTCTTCTGATACTTCCAGATTCCATGAATGTCCCTGAGTATTTTTTTGTCCTTCTAATTTTTGCACTTGTTGGTAGACTATAATATGCTATGATGATAGTTGTATTTACTTGCTCTTTTGTTTCCAAAAAGCTTGAACAAGCAGATTAATCTTAGTATACTGAAAATATGAAATGGCTTTAGGTAGTATGGGGTATTTCTAGTTATTTAGACAATTTATCTGTGTTTTTGAAAATTCTAAATGGGTGGGGAGTTGGAACCATCTTTTGTTTGTTAGAATTTTGCTAGTCTCTATTCTTATAGAATTGTGGTGATGACACATAGTGTTCGTTTTATGTTGCACAAAGAATGTATTATCTGTAGGTCCCATTGTTATGAACTAGGGCTGCTCTTCGACTTACCTGCACGTTTTTATGTTGCATGTTTGTTAGTGCCATTGTTGGTATGTCATCATTGACAAATGAATTAGTGGGGAATTTTTTTTGAATAAATAGAGGAAAAAGATTATAGGTTTAAGGCATTTAAGGTATGATGTTATTATTGTTTATAAATATCTCATATAGTATATTAGCATGTAAAAAATTTCAAAGCTTATCGACAATTCTGAGCTTGGGCCAAATCCTCCCATGTTGTAATGGGCTGATCAAAACTTACAGAAGAATTGAGTTTGATCCTACTTTTACTTAGTTTCTAGTACCCTGGTGCTTAGAACGTTTCCTTGTTGCTTTTTAACTGGAAGGTTTCCTTTTAGAATTTTCAATTTTGAGAGAGAGCAGTTTTAAATATGAAGGTCTCATTAGTTTGTCTCATGACTATTGCTGAAGCTTGCAGGATGTCTGAAATTGAATGATATCTATTCTTGAAATCTAAAATTGAATTTTTAATGATGATCTAATATTTGTGCTGGTTGTCGCTGTGCTTAGTATTTTGTATTATGACTGACTAGGTTATCCTCTCATTTCTTTTAGAATTTTACTCTCTCTAGATTTTTATCTGATCCAACATTTTGAGGTGCTTGACATAGATGTTCTTAGTTCTTTTTCATCATTGCATAATCTTTATAATCTTAGCTTTGTTCGACTCTTGCACCGTATGTCTTACACACAGTTTCTGCTTGTTTCTATAGTACCCATCCGATAGAGGATAAAGGTAACAGAATGTAAGCTAAGAGAGCCTTTTGAAGTCGACTTCTTCGGTGGATTCTCTGTGTAAAGCTTCTACAGACTGCTCATTTCTGCAAAACGAAACTTTGCATTGTCTGCATATTTATATTGGAAGCCCCTTGGATCTCGGCAATTTTGTTTCTAGTTTTTTGTGCATTCTGTAGTATGGTAGCCTCTCTGCCTAATTGAGGAATCATTTAAAAAAAGTAAAGGAAAAAAAAGGTTTTCGAGAACGAGAAGTCTCTGGCTGCTTGTGCTGCTAGTCCCATAGCAGTTCATTCTTCCTCCTTTCCCTTTTTATTATTTACTGAATCTTTTTTACATGTTTAAAGCTGGCTTTTGCCCATTACTTGTAAACTTGCAAAAGGGAATCAAAAGTGGAAAGGCCACTTGTGGCTAAATGAAAGTCAGTCTGCTTTGCACTGGTTGTACAGGGACCACGAGGTCAACAAAACTGTTTAATCTGTTGCAACATAATTTCTTTCTCTCGCATCTTTTGTGCTATTGTCCTTTGTGCTATCCAACTGGTTATTTGAATGATTCTAACATCATCCTGTTCTAAGTGCACAAGTGTTATAAAGCTTGGATGTTAGTGTTGAATTTGACAAACAATTTTAGTGATATGGGTGCTTTCTTTTCCATCAGAGATTAGCACAGAAGTTTTTTGCATGTACTCTTGCAGTGATTCGAGCAACAAACAAATTGTATGTTACATTATATTCCTTGATAACATGTTTCAGCCATTTTCTTGAAGTAGTCAAGATGTAATTCAATAAAAGGCTATTCTTGTAGAATTTACCTGTAAAGATGCACATGAAAGTAAAAGGTGAATAAATTTTTGTATTTGGCTTCTCATAATGTGTAATCCACTCTTATTCTTTTGAACCCTGGTTGGATGTGAAATATTTTTATTTTTGGATAACGGAAAGCGGCAGTTCTTGCCATAGCCATACCAACTAGGTGATCCGGTGACCCGGTCCTGCTTATAAAATGCTTAATTTTTTTTATTGGCCTTTATAGACCTCTGAATTAATTTTTGATCATCCAAATTGTTTTGGATTACTCTAGGTGGAGCGTCAGATTCTTACTTTCTAATGCTTTGTGTTTTTACAGATGTGGCTAACATGTATCAAAGGTTGCCTTGTGTGTGGCTTACATTGCTATCTAGTCAGTCGTGGTTCTTATATGTTGAAATTGATGCATTGTTGCTTTGTTAAGACGGTAAAAGTACAGGTACAGGAGCAAGCGAGGATTTTGATTAAATTCCAGGCATCAATTTCTGGGTTTTGAGATTGAAGAAGAATCACTCTGATTCATGCGACACTGGTATACTTGCTTTTACACACTATCTGATGTGCCTTTTAACTTTTTTTTCTTTCTAGAATAGCTTGAACCCAGTTTGACCTTATATTTTCTCGCCTGGTATGGCTAGAAACGTGAGAAATGTGTGCATTTGAGGTTTTTTTCTTTTCTTTCCTGCCTAGGCATTAATTCTCATGAACATTGATCTGATTCATGATTATTTGCTTATTAAAAAAAAATGAAGAGAATATCTCAACTCTCAAGTCAAATGTGGAGAATTCTTGAAATTTTTGGTAATAAGTGGAGGTTATGCATTTGTGAAAAATTTATGTGAGGCTGTGAAGGACTTGTTTTTACTTTGGATGAATGTCAAAGTTGAAACTTCTTGTTTGGTCATAAACACTTGCAATTTTATAAAAATAAATAAATAAATAAAGACTTGCAGTCCATTGATGGATAACTCGAGAGGTTTGATGATTTGGACAATTGTAATGGTTAAATTTCTCGTTCTTCCAATTTGGTTGCATTTTTATTATACAAAGTCAAATCATATATTCATTTATATAATCAAAACATGTATTTCAATATGTAATATTAGCAAAATACAAATTTGAATTAATACTATGTTTTATATTTTTTACAAAAATTTGCATGAAATACTCATTCATATTATCAAAATACACGTCGACAAAAACACAGATATTAAAACATTATTAGTTCCCTAAAATACAGCATTGCAAGTGGCCTTAGAATAGGGAAAATCATTTACCGTGTCGGTGTGGATCTTTTGTTGTGTCCTCAGATGAGTGGAGGAGATTTGGGAGAGGACGAGTGTGCAAAAAGACATCTTTGTTTAGTTTTGTTTTGTGTGGAGGGTAGAAACGTCAATGTATAAAAGAAAACGACGTGGGATTGGATGGATTTAGAAAGAAAGGCGTGAAAGGGCAAAGTAGATATTTGTGATTGAGAAACGGCATTTCTGTCAAAACATCGCAAAAGAGGGAATCTTGTGAAGTTGGGACCCACCAAATTCGGACAAAAATGTTTAAAGCACCGCCGTTCCGTATGCGGCGAATTGATTCCCCAGTACGATTCGCCACTCATGCAATGTTTCATATTTTTAGTTTTTTACCCCATTATTTTTTTTAATAATCTGAACAGGGAAAAAAAAGATATTATCTAGGGGTGGTAAAATTTTGTCCAATTTGAATTAGGGATGTCAATGGGGCGGGGACTCTTTTTCCCCGTCCCGTATCGATTAAAAAAATTCTTACTCATCCTCGTAAAAATACTCGTCGGATATTTCAATTTTTGTCGCATCCGCGCATATTTATCCGCTCTGCCAATACTGTAAATTTTAAAACCTAAATCAATAAAAAATTATAGATGTCATTAATTATTTGAGAGAACATATAGTAAACTATATATGAAATCATTCATGGTTAATTCATGAATTTGATAACTATATATATTACCCAGTAAATAAATAAATATTTTTACTAAAAAAATTAATTATATACAAATGATATATTTCTATGAGTTTTTTATTGATTTTTTCTTGTTTATTTTATAAATAATAATAAAAGTAATAAACATATATTATAAATGATATACATATATAATTAATAATATATATGGGTATGGGTATGGGGCGGGTTGGATTTTGACAAACCCGTCCCCGTACCCGTTGTTTTCCCCATGAACATACTCGTACTCATTACCCGACCCGTTAATTAACGAGTCATACTCGTGTGATTTGGGGCGGGTTATGCGAGTACCTGGTACGGATATTTTTGACATCTCTAATATGAATGATCGATTTATCTAACCCAAATTAAATCACGTTTACACATAAGTTATATGTCTGAAATATGGATTTAAACACAAATATTTGTATGGTTAAAAACTAAATCAGGCCGAGATACGAAAAAAAAATTGTTTAATTTAGTTGTGTAGACCCAAATTCATATTGGATCATTTTCAAATTTATTAGTTTGGATATGATCAATTAAATACGTTCCTAAACTCAGACTATTTTAGATCCGCACATGTAAATATTTCATAAACAACTTGTTTTGTTTGAGCTGGATCAAAACAAGACCCGAATTTTTGTCAATATTTTATTATTGTTATCATACATTTATTTCCTCTATTTTGTAAGAAAAATGACTTCTCTATTTCTTTTTCTTTTTTGAGTGATTGGATGTGCAGTATTTATGTTGTGTATTATTGGGGAAGAAGTCATGATATACGATGGCTTTGCTTAGTGGTAAGATGCATGCTAGCATGCTCTCCCATCAGGATTCAATCCTCCCCGAAAATATGAGTTTACACAGAATTTTTATAGATTTGTCTGATATGATGGGATTGCTATGCAGAGTCGATGAGTTTATCCAATGCACACCCAAATGATAATGATTTGTGAGTCCCGCACTATAAAAAAAGTAGTGAATTTTAAAGTGCATGGCCTTTTGTTGGCCAATATAACAATCAGGAGTTGTAGCATATTTTTGATTGTCGCATTTTGGGAATAGTTAGAACAAGTATGTACAAGGAAGGAGAAGGGGTGGCATGTTACAAAACTCATGATTTAATTGTTTAGTGCTCTTTCTCTCACTTATCTCTCGACATATGCAAAGCAAACTTTCCACACCAAAAGATGATCATGTCTTCTAGATATTTTTGGGCTCGAAATTAAAACAACTACACATGCATTTTTTGGGTCGGTGGGTTCCCATCTTTACTAGTCTTAACCACCAAAGCATATCTTATATCAACTATAAACAAACTTTAGTGTTGATTTCCCCCCTTTATTAGTATTACCCACAAAAACAGAAGAAGAAAAAAAAAGTTTGCATATGGCCAATCACATAGGGTTATTGGCCATATGCAAATGTGGTAATATAGTTTTTACCCACTCCTTGAAAGAAAGGTGAGGAAATGATGATGATGTTGGAATGGGCTGGGGTCCTAATTGGAATAATCAATGCCACTCAACAAACTCTTTTTTTTAAAAAAAAAAAATGGACATAGACACACCAAACGCTAAATGACAAACAGGAGCCTCAAACTCTCAATTATTAAAAAAATAAAAAAGATTCCGTGTTGACAAGGATACCCATATCTCCACCATAAGAAGAGACCACACAATCAATGCCATGAAACATATATGAAGCATGCCATCACGTGAAAGATGCCTTTTTGGAATTGATATAAGTATATAGATGTGTGTATGTATATGTCTTGTTCGAAAGCTCTTATATAAGGTATCTCAACTCATTTTTGTCCTGCAAGTGATCGGCATATATATATATACAAGTCAGTTTAATCCAACTAATATAGATGTGAATAAAATTTTTATCTAGCTTCTATCAAATAAAGGATTAAAACGTGGCAAACATATAGCATATATAAGCTTGCTTGCTAATGATCTTACACGTACACAGATAGGAAATATATATCTATACCAGTACTTGGACCCACGCGTTGCTGTGGGGCCCGTTATTTTTTCATTGTACGGGCTTTTGAAACATAAGCATGAAACAATCAAAAAAAAAAGCTTCCACTGGGTTGCTTGCTGCTGAAAGCATGATATCTAGTGAAGATGGCGGAGATGGTCGTGCTCATTTTTCTACAATTTGTGGTCCTCTGTACAGTGCTCTAACTACAGCTAAATCCTCAGGTTTCTCCCTTCTCTTAAAGTCGCGCATAACCTCCCCTCCTCTTCGAGCATTTCCAAACACAAACCGTGAAGATATATATGGCGTGGTTAATGAAAACTAAAATACAACAACAACGATGTCTCTCATGTGTACTTGGATTATTAGTTGAATATGTAAATAAAAGGTGCTCATCATTTTTCTTGTCCTGTGAAAGTATGGTAGCCTGCAATTAGCATTATAGACGGAACTTTAGTATAAGAAACCAACAAATCACATTAACAAAAAATCTGGAAGTTATTTCAGAAAATAGCTATAATCTTAAGGTTTTGTAGAAAATCATGGAAGTCCCAATGACATCACTGCAGGCATCCATCATCATGTTACAAAATCTTAATTTTCATCATCTTTCCCAGTAATAGTTGGTTTGTAGAAGTTTTGTAAGAGTTGGTTTGCAGCTCAACCTTATGGAATCTTAAAACATTAACCCAAAAAGGAGGAATTCACCCTTTGCAGACTCTGATCTCAATGACAGAAAATAATAGCATTCTTAGTAGAAGCTATCACACTACAACCTTGACGGTGAAACATTGAGGAGCATACACAGAACAAAAAGAACCAGAGAAACAACACAATTCAATTTAAACATTGGGGAGAGATATAACATCCTTAAGTGCCACCAAATACAACATTCAGCTATTAAATTTTTAAATTGCATCAGAAAAAATAAAAGAAAGATACACACCAGTTTGTCGTCCAATTTCAGAGTAGCTACTCTAACCCATTTCTATTTGCAGGAGATCTACACACGATTGAAGAAGACGACTAAATGACAATTAATAACCAATAGGAGTTTCTCCTAACACAATAGACTTACTAATAACTGAATTTATCCTAACACAATTAATCGACATTCATAACCAAATACTCCGTACGTACCTCTAAGAAGCTCAGTGGGCTCGGAAGTTACAGCAGCACAATCAGCAAGAGTTTTTCTACGGGATACAGATTGAAGGACTGCAAATATTTACATGGGTGTTGAGGGAAGATAGGTATAAGACAGATCGAAATATTGAAAGATAAATCAGTGATTGGGGATTAAGGGGATAAAGAGAAACGGAAGCGCAGGGTTAAAGACTTTAATCACGTGTACATACCGAGTAATACCCGAGAGTGAAGATTTTCCGCCGAGCATGGAGTGACCTTGAGAAACCCATCGAGCCGATAACGAATTAGACGATAAGAAAGTAAATGCATGAGTCGGTGATGGAGACGATAATCACCAACGTGGCGATTTGTAGAGAGACTGAGTCATGCCCGTGCATGTCTGGTAGCTGTCAAGCAAACGATTGAGAGTTTAAGCGGTTCTTGGCGACTCAAGAAGATGCATGAGTCGGCGACGAAGACAATAAGTGGCAATTTTTCGAGAGGCTGAGTCATGCCTGTGCATGTCTGGCAGTTGTCGAGCAAACGCCTGAGAGTTCAAGCGATTCTTGGCGACTATAGAAAATAGATGCTCACTCTCCACAGTTAGTCTTCAATCTCACCTGATGAAGAAAACAGGGGAGGTCGAAGCAACAAAAGCGGAAGAACTCGAAGGAAGTCGAAGAAAATGGCGACCGGTGAGGCGGTGTAGAAGGTGAAGAAAATCGAAGGAACTCGAAGGAAGTGACATATGTAGATTGTCGGTGAGGCGGTGATGTTGGGTGGAACGGCGTCGTTTCGGTCGCCAAGCTTTTGTGGAAAGAGCACAAGTCGCGAGAGTACCGAAAATAGACTCGCCGGAGTCTTCCACCGACACTTCCAATCTTATATTAGATAGAGATATATTGTGAATGTCGATGCAAACCCACATCAAGTTTTCACTACTAGTGGGTGGAACACTTTGGCCCTATTTTATTTACACGTTCAACAAATTGTCTATAGAGAATTGCATAAAGTGAGCTTCTTTTTTCTTTTTTTTGAGAGATACTCAGATCACTTTTCATTAATTTCTGGATCTTTTAGGTGAAAGTGGTAAATCAAAAGTGGGCTGTAGGTTGTATTGGGATATTACCCAGGCAAGCAAAACCTAATAATTTGACCAAGTAAAGTTTATTATGGAGGAGTGTGTGAAAACACAGGATACCAATCAGTTCTTGGATTCCATAAAGCGAATCATGTGTATGACTATGAGAGATGGTCGGTCTCGTTAAACGGTTTTGTTTGGGCATCATAATATATTATTATTAAAATTTGTCGGCTTTGATTCACGCGGTCAAGATACCTTTTTGTATGTATGAACACAATGAATGAAGTGGGTTCAATTCTATGCCATCATCAACAGAATCTTATTCCCTTTGACTGCTTATAACGTTTACAAGTTTACTCAATTGCCTCTCTCTCTCTACTTTTATCCGTTTTGAAATGATAAATTATTTAATGATCCAATACACTGCTACCTGAATGCTAATTCGATGTGCCCACATCAATGAAATCGAGACACATAAGTCGACAAATAACAGTTATATGATTTTATATCATGTTACATTGTGGACTTATGTGTCATAATTTCATTGGATCAGACATACCAGATCAACATGTCATGTGTGCGTCTAGATCACTGAATAATTCCTGGTTTTGGGATAGCCGAATATGCATGTCATCAAGATTAATTAGCTTAGCAACTGACTTGATGTGATTAGTTGTTTATTTTTTAAAAAATTTAATGATTAAGTTTGTGTTCGATAATATAAAAATATTAACTCATTCATTCAGTTTCTATCTCCTTCATTCAATTTTTATCCCGTCTCTCTCATTTTGTCAGTCCATGATTTTCAACAAACGACCCACATTTATACAACCCAATTTATCAATATGGATCATCTCTCATTTTAAAATCTTAAATTAAACAATGTATATTTAAAAATAAAATTGAAATAAATTGACCACATTGTTAAAGAGCATTATTGGAAGATTCTTTCATCAGCCACCCGACAAAACCAGTGGATACCCAGGAAACCGGAGTGGATCCAGTCTAAAACTATACTGCTGCATGCACCATTTCATATTTGTCATTAAAAAAACTAATATAATATATATAGAGAGAGGGGTGATACTATTCTTATTCTCATTGTTGTTAAAGAGAAACTTTTAGTTTAAGGAATTGAAATTCTTTGAACGTGGAATCTAATGGCTGTCAATGTTTGTCTTTTTTTTTTCAAAATAAAAAAATAAAAAGAAATGAAAAGGCATCTTCTAGTAATCTATGTTGATGTTAAGAAACAATTTTGGGACCCACATACACATCTCTAAGATTCCTTATATCTAAGCTAAACGGTTTTGTTGCTTTCTTAATGTTTGACAAGCCACCCCTCATGACCAAACCATTTTTGAAGTTGATGTTTCACATTTCTCAATCATATAAACACAAATTCTATGAGACCAACATTATTATGTGAGGGAGTTGGTTCTACATATCAAATAAGTTTGGATTTAAAAATGAGGGATTAAGTGGAATTAAGGGATCCGTTTTCTCAGATCTGGTTTTGGGCTGGTCTTATGGGACTTATGCAGCTGTTGGCGCCCATCTTGTTGTGTACTACCCATGATATGGTAGCAGTGTCTAGATCTGGTCTTTTTAGGCTTTCTAAGGATGTTCCCTTTGTATTTTCAACTGCAGTACTATTTTTTGTAATTTTTTTGGACTGTTTACTCTTCCCTGTGTTGATCTCCCATGTGTGGGAGTTGTTGTTCTCACTTTGGGTGAGTAGTGTTGCCTCTTCAGGAGGCTTATTCTGCCTTGTTCGAAGGCTTGTATCTCTCTTTAGAGAGTTTGTTTAATAAAATGTTGTTATTCTCAAAAAAAAAAGAAGATGCGGAGTTAAGTGAGGGAAGCATCCTTATCCACTCTTATTAATGTGAAATTAGCAAGTGGAATTGAGGAAATGATAAGAAAAACGAGTCATTTATTCATATAATCTTTGATGTAGCTCTTCAAAAATCGAGAGGCATATATGAACTAAAAAATTAATATTATTTCTCACCTCACAAACACTCTAATTTGAATGTAAAAAATATAGACAAATTGAGAGGGTAGAGAGGAGAATCCACCCTTACCTTCTACCTCATCTAAAATTTATTCCCGTGCTCTTTCTTTCTCCGCTCTAAACTGGGGTGAAATGCTTAATACTCTATTTGACTCTTAAAAAAATTATCCAAGCAAATTACGGAGAGGAAAAAAAAAGTCTTAGATGGGATGTACTAATAAAAGATTATATTATATTTGAACATATCATATTCTCTATTGATTGAATTTGTGATCCACTAAACAAGGTCGAAACGGGGATTCCCTTTAAAATATAAGCATATGAGAATCCATTCATACTTCATAGGCATCAATATAACGTGTAAAGGCAAATGTTGTATAAAAAGACATATATATATATATATATAATTACATTACATTCACACACGAGTGAGAATCTGAATGAGTGTAGACATGCCTTGGTCACATTTGGTGGCGTACTATCAATTAAATATTAACAATAATGACTTTTTATTTTTAGTCAAATTGATTTATTTAAGATAAGTTTCTCAGTTTTCTATTTAGAATTTTGTTCCAAATTTTTTTTAAAATGATTGGAGTCATCTCCACTTCACTTGTTTTTTTCCTTTGAAAAGAAATCATATTTAAATCATAATTTGCGGATGTAATTTGTTTGTAATAATCAATAATATATAGTTACACATTGGAGTCTTAAAAACCACATGTTTGTTCCATTTAAATCTTTATTACTTAATTCTTACTACTATTTTCAATTTTTTATGAATCATAGAGATCGATATAATAAATTAGTTTCCATTTTATAATAGAAAATATACAACCAATCACTCTAATATAAAGAAAAAATTTAGCCTTGTAAAATTGAGTTTTAAGAGAATTTTTATAAAATTATATTAAATTTTTCAAGGACCCATATTACACTTTCAATAAAATTGGTTGAGCATCTCATTGTGACCACTTGGATGATAGTCCAGTGATGAATTTTTCTGAAATCAAATTGTGTGAATTCGGAAGATCATGAGTCGGATACATCAAATAAATATAAATAAAATATTTCTAATTCATTTCAATGACAAGATAATGTAAAATATTTGCATACTTGAATTAACGAAGAAGCAATGGTCATAATTTTTTTAAATGAATTAATTAACGATAATAAATAGAAAAATAAAAGGCAAAACCTAGAAAAGAAAATAAGTGAATTCAAGGATAAAATATGCGGTGACGCGAGATTGATTTTTATAACCTAAAATGCTGAAATCCACAAACAGAATCTTCGCAGTTTTCGCTTCACTATTCACCCCAAAAAAAAAAATCTTCTCTCTCGAATAATTTCTTGGCTTCTCGCCTTCTCACTGTACACACATATTTATATTACCTATCAGTCTATCTATTTCTCTATATATACAGATCTCTTCGATTCCCTCCATTCTCTTATTCCGTTTTGTTTCACAGTTCTGATTGTTAGATTGTCTTCTACAAAATTAAGGAAGGAGAAAAATTATATATATATATATATATCTTTATATATATAGGGGAGGAATTAAGGATCTATTGTAAATGGGTTCGCTTCCACCGGAACTGAGCTTGGATTTCAGACCCACTTTTGTACCCAAAACGATCAGTGATTTCCTCAAGGAGGTGTCCGTAATCGGAAATGTTTCGGACAGGGTATCGAGGCTCGATGAATTTGTCAAGGGATTGGAGGAAGAGATGAAAAAGATCGATGCGTTTAAGCGCGAGCTTCCTCTTTGCATGCTGCTCTTGAATGATGGTTCGTTTTTTTAAATGAAATCCTTAATGGCAAAAAGCTTTTATTATGTAATGGGTGTTCTGAGGAGATGGATTTTTGTCTCTTTGATAATTTCGATCAATGGGTTTGTTTTGCTTGTTTGTTTGCCTGATGGATTTTAGTTGGTGCTTGATGATTCTGATCAATGGAAGGGTTGTGTTGTTGTCCTTGTTTATCTGTGCTTGTGTTTTGACTTTTGATTGTTACATGGTTGTCGTTGCAGCAATTTTTACTTTGAAGGAGGAGTCAATAAAATGTACGGCAACAAATATCCAACCAGTGTTGGAAGAATTTATTCCGTTGAAGAAGGATAGTACTGATGATCAACCTGATAATGCAATCAAAAGAGAGAAGGACTCCAAAGACAAGAAAAACTGGATGAGCACCGTTCAGCTTTGGAACCCTGATATCTGTGACCCCAGAGAGAATCTCAAATCAGAAACAAAGGTACTTATACAACTGATTAAGCAAGCAAAGAATGCAACCTAAGCTACAATCAATTTTGTCAAAAGTTTTTTACTCCCAATTTATTTCGTGACTTGCTAACAATGGAAATGATCTTTGTCTGAATAAAATGCTGAAACTTATCTATATGCTCGTTGATTTGTACCAGAGAAACAAGGGAGGGAGTCCTTTTTTGAAAGAGGATCCATTCGATGGCTGTAAGAACAGGGGAGGTGCAAGGTCTTTTATGCCATTTAAGTCGTGCAATGGTTTGGTTAGTAAGGAGGATGGGAAGGAGGAATTGCCAGTACAAGGGCTTTCTCTGAAAACCCCAGGAATCAAGAGTCCCAGAGAGGAGTCAGGTTCTTTGGGGACAAGAGTCGATTGTAGCAGAACTATCACCTCTTCTGCCCCCTATTTGCAAACGAATTCTCGAAATGGACCACAACCACCACAGCAGCAGACGTCTAGGAAACAAAGAAGGTGCTGGTCACCTGAGTTGCATCGTCGGTTTGTCAGTGCCTTGCAGCAACTTGGGGGCTCACATGGTTAGTCAACGAAACTGAATTCCATTTCAAAGAAAGTTTAATGTCAATATCTTTCTTTTTTCCAAATAGAAAATTGAGATTTGCATAGCATGAATGTGCTTAGTTGATGATGAATGTGGCTTGTGATGATAGAAAGTGATTACCAAAAGTGGAATGTACAGATACAAGTTTTTTATGCCTTGTAGTATTTTCCTCTATGTTGATACCTATAATGTGAAGAAGTTCTACCTGTTGTTTGGTTGGAATTGTGGAGACACTACAGGATTTATTGTTAATGAATTTTCTGGTAAAGTTAAGATTGAATTAATGAACCTTATGGATGGTTAGCTGCTATTGAACTTTTCAAATTATTCTCACTGTCAAAAATCTAACATGAATTTTTACGGGTTCTCTGCAGCGGCTACTCCAAAGCAGATTCGAGAACTTATGGAAGTTGATGGCTTGACCAATGATGAAGTCAAGAGTCATTTACAGGTGGGCTTTTACTTAGATTTCCACCACATCTTCTATCCTTGTTGTACTGACTACGCGAAGCATCACATTGTTGGAGAAATTCTTTTTAGCTTCGTTATTTTGAAAACAAAATGCTTCTTTTCTAATTTTCTGTATTTCTGGCAATGATTTCTTCATTACAGAAATTCCGTCTTCATACTCGAAGAGTGCCATCCACTGGTTCAACTGCCCCTGCAAACCAATCTGTAGTTGTTTTGGGGGGCTTATGGATGTCCCAACAAGAACAGTGTGGTGACTCCTCAAAGGTTTCTCAGTCAGGTTCTCCCGAAGGTCCCCTCCAGCTTGCTATGAATGCTAGAAACTCCACAGGAGATGACAGCATGGAAGATGATGAAGATGAAAAATCTGAGAGCTATAGCTGGAGAGCTAATGTTCACAAATCCGGAAAAGTTGATGTATAGAGAGATTATTCACATGATTTTCATATAAAGAGTATACATGGCAGGATTATGTGACTAGAGAAATAATACATATTATATAAAAAGGAGAGAGCAAGAGAGTGAGTGAGGATGTGAAATTTTGCAGGATTAGCTTTCCTTCATCAATTGGTTTTTATTTTATCGGCATTGATATACGACTATCTAGAGAGTATGATGATCCATGTTTTTTAATGGAAGGACCAAATCTACTATTCCACATTGAATTACTTGTGAGAGAGCTCCTGTTTCTTTTTTAATTGATGGTCTTGATTTGAGTCATTCTCTGATGGTTTCTTCCTTTAGGTACCTATTTTATCTGTCAATCTTTTTCACTAAATTACTGATATCATTTATCATCTATCAATCTATTCATACAGTTTATGTATGGTGTGCAGGGCACCCGAGTTTAGACTCATGTCAGTTTGGTGTTGTTTTGGATTATCCAACAAAAAAATCATCTGGCCTTAGTGACCCTCCAAAGTTTGGTAAAACTGGGACATACCCTTTCATTTAGGTATCTTCTGATGTCTTTTAATGGCAAGTTAGGTTCTGGAGCATAATAATAATACTCAACTAATCTTTGATCTTTCTGTACTATAATTGTTAGTATTTGATTATCAGGGATGGACAGAGACATTGAAAATTACATCAATGTTATGATCATATTGGTTGGTGGCAGTGGTTTTTGATTAATACTATAAATGACAGGATAAGATCCTGACTTATCTTGGTGATAACAATAGTCACTAGTAATGGTATTTTTATATATTCCATGTGATAATGTCCAATCTCAATGAATGTATACAGAAATAAGCAGTTGACATTATTCTTCCACATGCATTTCACTAATATAATCTGGTCTGTTTGGATAAAAAAGGAAGCCTGACCAAACATGATTTTGACACCCCACCAAATTCTAGATTCCATATCTCCTAAATCAAGTAATGGAAGGAGGAAGGAAAAAAAAAAGGGTTCCATTTTTTTTTTATAAAAAAAATGAATTTAAAGAGGATCTTGATATATGTTTAAGAAAGATTTAAAAGTAGTTAGACTAAAAAACAAAGAAGTTTGTAGTGGTTAAATTAATTATGTAGTTTTTTCATTAATCGAGAATGATATCAAATAAATTAAGTCTTTGCACATCCGATATGAATTTAAATTCGGATCATTATATCCTCATATAAAATTGATAAAAAAACTCATAATTAGTCAAATTAATCCTGTCAATCTAAACTTGTCATATCCCACTTAAAAAACACAATCAATTGTGATCCTTACGTATGGGTGCATGAAAAAACAGTCTCCATCACAAGCAAAATAATAGAAAGAAGAATCTTGTAGACAATATATGTATGTATTATGAAGGAGACCCTAGGTCCAATTTAAATATAGATATGGTATAATTAATTATTTGGTGTGAAAATGATGGAACCGCTAATTAAATACTCTTCCTGTACAGGAATTAACTCCTAATCTAACTGGGGTTGGGGAGAATCTTTCCTCTCAGAAGATGGTGAATTCGATTCATATCAAATCCGTTCATAGAATTATTTGAAATTAATTGAAGGGAAACAACAATATAAAATTGGAACGGAATTAAAAAAAGTTGATTGATGAAGCTTATGAATCGATTGAGGTGAGGATCAATCCTTTGGACTTTTATTGTCTGTCATATGGTGTTGGTTGCATTTGAATATGATATAATTTATCCTGTTTGGATAAGCATTTCAAATAACATTTAGGCTACCTCAAATGCTACATGCTATTTGAGAGGTTACCTATATCCAACTAGTAATTTCTAAAACCATTTTGACAGCATTTTGAAATTCTAATTTTTAAAGCATTTTGATTTAAATTCATGTATTTTCTGAAAATTACAAAATTATCTTAGTCAATTAATAATCTCTCACCTCTCTATTTTTTTTATTAATACCCTTGTATGTAGTTCGACACAACATTTAAAGCAACATAATGTTATCAGCAGAAAATAAATCAAACAGTTACAAACATTTAAAATAACATATAGATCAGCATTTAAGACAACATTTATGCAACCACCATTATGATACTCATATGCTAAATTTCAAATGTTAATCCAAATGCCCCAAATGCCTTTTGGATGTACTTAATCACATGATTTGAGTGTACAACAAAATAAATTTTGAAACACTCTCTCGAGACCGGTAAGTAATGACTAAAATTTTTGCAAAAAAAATAAATAAAAATCAAGCTCTTAAAAAAATCAGGAAAGGAGGAAGAAGATCCTCCTAAAACCAGTAAAAATGGTTTAAAATAAAACCCTGTTCATTCAAACATTTTGTCGGTATAATTATAATTGACCATTTAATTTGACATAATCAGTCGGTTACAACCTTTGATAGGTCTCGACTTTGATCAAGTGGGCCAATTTCTTCACAATGCGAGAGGAGTTGGGTGTTAGGGCATGGGCCTGTTATAGGCTTTGTAGTTTGAACCCAGGCCCATAGTAACTGGACTTCTGTGATCCAGAAACATACCAGGTACTTGATTAATTTGTCTCAGTGGCACATTTATACAAATGCCATTTTCAACTTGGGTCTGCAAAAATTTTTGGTTCGAACTATTTTCGGTCCACATTTTCCCTTGGGGAATCCTGATTCTGAAAAATCCTAATTAATATATTGTATATTTTCCCTATGGCACCCCTGATTGTGTCGATTGGATTTGGAGACCTATCAATGTTGCTTCGGACAGGCGTCGGGCTTATGGTGGTGGGTGTGGATGAAGGGGGGCTGGAGTGCGACTCCTGATGATTCGGGTTCTGGCAGGCATCAGGGATTGGGGTATGTACGATATTGATTTTATATTAATTGAGAAAACTCATAATGAGCACAATAGTTTCCTTGGTTTCGCTGTTAACTAATCCATGAGTTATAATTGAAAAATATGTTTTCCGTTCATCATTTACATTCTCCCAGCTGGTATCATAGAATCCTAAAAAGCCCACATTTATACATTTCATGTGATCTGATATAATGGACATATCTCCAGAAAACATGTATGATTGATTTGATTTTTCTTTTATGTTCATACTTAAATCCCATATATTTCTTAAGCTTCTTGGTTGATAGAAACTTCCATAAGTTACTCATAAACATAAGAAAAAGCAAATGCTCACATTTGTTTGGTTATAGGCGAATATGTGGTCAGTGATAGAATTACAACGGTGCAATCTAGAGATTATATGTTCTGAAAAACATTCTTTCATATATTATGTGGGATAAATTTTTTGTACATCTTGTTTGTTGATATGATTAATTGCTGTGAGAGTCTTGCGCACTGATGTTGCTTTTTAGCCAAATTTGTTTGTTTACTACTTGCTTGTGACCAAGTAGCAGCCAAGTTGAACTAGTGCAGCTCCTCTAACCATTATCTGAAAATATTTTCTGTTTAAACAAAGGCTACACTACAAAGTACAAAGTGCTACTTTATTATACTATGGATAGTGGTTGTAGAAATATCTTTAATCAGCCTGCCTTTAAGTGACACTTGTATCTCCACTATAATACTTGAAGAAACTTTCTAAATTATCTGTGTGCCTTATCTTTTGGAAGTTGACTTGCTTAGAATTCATCTGAATGTCTTCTTATTGTGAGATCCTAGTCATGGTCTAGATCTTCTTTGCGCACGTGAATCATTTTTCAATACTTTATCATCCTCACCTTGTGAAATAAAATAACTTAGAGCTAGCACTTATATGGTGCATTTTCTTCAACAACCTAATCTCCCAGGGAAGTAGGAAGACATTCTTGGGTTATGACTGCAATAGAAACTTTTGATATTAAGCTCTCAAACTTGTTGACTCTGCACTTGGACATGATTCTAAAGATTGTATATATATTGGCTGTCCTTTTGTATTGGTTAATGGACTTTCAAGTCTTCAAGTTCAAACGTAAGTGAATCAGTAACAAGTTACTGAGTTCATTGATAGTAATGAGGATAAGTTTAGTGGTTCCTTCATTAGGGCCGCTTCTTTTTTTACGTAGTTATCACATTGTGAGAAAAGCACGAGAAACTATTTTTGAAAGTAAGCTAGTGGACAACAAGTATTTGTTCTGAAGTTTGGTTCATTGTCTTTTACTTTCCACTGCAAATCATATTCTACCAACGTGTGTGTAAGTGTTCAACAAAAGCTGCCTAAAACCATCATGCTGTGACTTGTGACCTAAATGCAAAAGGGCATCCATGAGCATCATGTCTATCTCCAATCCCGT
Source organism: Euonymus europaeus (assembly GCA_963580455.1). Taxonomy (NCBI): domain Eukaryota; kingdom Viridiplantae; phylum Streptophyta; class Magnoliopsida; order Celastrales; family Celastraceae; genus Euonymus; species Euonymus europaeus. Next base: position 18,607,962 of record OY756970.1, on the reverse strand, counting down.
CCACTGCAGGAGTCTTGTACAGTAGAGTTGGTTTTACTAATGTACATTTTTCTTAATTAGCTGGAAAAAGGTATATCATTGTAGGTTAATGGATGGTGTCGTATGGTGCTTGGCACTTCTGAATTACTGCTAATTTATCATTTATATATGAACCCATGCGTGGCCATTAGGCTTAAGCGGCCATAGTGGTTTTTCCACTTTTTGAGCTTAGCCAATGAGCTCAATCTGATATTCCACTGCCTTTGCTTATAAATCACTCAAAGCCCAGCAGAGGTCATCATGATTAGCTCTGAATTACAACTTGTTTTCATTAAGCTATGGATCGCAAAACCTCATCATACTTTGTCACCCTTTTCATTTTAGTCTTGTCTTTGTTTTGCAGTGTTGCTCCTTTTCCATATATGTATAGCCAGCTTGATTACAGTTTCTATGATAATTCGTGCCCCCGTTTGCCTATGATTGTTAAGTATGGTGTTTGGGCAGCTTTCAAGAATGACAGCAGGATGGCTGCCTCCCTTCTACGGTTACACTTTCATGATTGTTTCGTGAATGTATTACTTTCTAATCTACCATATATCGTTTGTCTAGATTCTGAATTTTTACAGTGCAAACTCCTGTCATGCTTATTGGAATACAAACCCCAAGGCTGCCCACAACTAACCCAAAAGACTTGATTTCTTTGAATTCTGCTTGGTTTCTTCTCACAAGCAGTTTCTGAGTCCTTATGCTTAGTCTTAATTCCATGAAGGCAAGAGAAAACAAAAATCTAAGAGACGTACTTTCAAAGGGTATAAGATCTCTGTCTGACATGGCTTGTGTCTAAAAGAATGACTAATATTGAGTGTGTTGATCGCACATCGGACCTGTATTGAGTTGATAATTTACCTATCAGGCGCTAGTCTTTTGGGTTGAGACTTAGGTACATAAAGTCAAGTCAATTAGGCGTGCGACACCCTTTTTTTAGATATGAAGAATTATTGTTGGATATCCTAGATAACAAGCACATTATTTTATGCTTTTGATATTTTTGAATATTTTGCTGGGTCCCTTGTCCTAAGTTTTAGGAATTAAGCAAGTGTAATTCCACCCCAGAAACACTCCCTACCCTGATAATGGAATCCTAGCTATCTAATATAGAGTTTTCTGCATGTTTCAGTCCCATCTTGTGATCACTTATGATGAGCATAAACCCAACATGATGTGATATATTGTTACTTTACTTTAACAAGTGAATTTGTAAATATTTGTTATCATTTGCTTTGGTTCTGCATAATTTTTTTTTGCAACTTTTTTGCTTATACTGACGACTATCCTGTAGCCCTAGATACTAACTAGAGGGAGCTTGAGGATAGTTAAGATATTTATCATTGAACATTGCTAATCATTGCAATTGCTAGTGAAGATGCTTGTTATTGAATAATGATGATCATTGTTCGCTAAACTTTGCATTGGTGGTGGAACAGTATTAACTAGAGGGTCTTATAGCAATTTCCTCTGGTATAGGGTTGTGATGCTTCTATACTTCTTGATGACTCAAATGGGGAGAAGAATGCTAACCCCAACCGTAACTCGGTGCGAGGATACGAAGTCATTCACAGCATCAAAGCCGACGTTGAAAATGCTTGTCCGTTAACTGTTTCGTGCACTGATATATTGACTCTAGCTGCAAAAGAAGCCGTTGTTTTGGTACGTAAAACACATTTGGGAACTTTTTTGTTCTATCTTATGTTTTCTAAATTATCTTCCTTTTCTCCCCTATATTTCCCTGTTCAGTCAGGAGGGCCTTCCTGGTCCGTTCCCTTAGGCCGACGAGATGGACTAAGTGCAAGCCAGAAGGCAGCTAACGACCAATTGCCGTCACCTATTGAGCCTCTAGAGAACATCACTGCAAAGTTCACTTCCAAGGGTCTTAACATGAAGGATGTTGTAGTCCTCTCAGGTTATTCATAGTCACTCTTTCTACTCAGTTATACTTCTCAACTCTCGAGTCATAGTAACAAAGTTAGTTATTGTCTATCACAGGAGCACATACCATTGGATTTGCTCAATGCTTCACCTTCAAGAGGAGGCTTTTCAACTTCAAGGAAAGTGGCCAGCCTGACCCTACACTTGATACTTCAGCCCTCACAGACCTGCAAGGCATGTGTCCTAACAAAGATGCATCGAACGGCAATCTTGCTCCTCTTGAATCTACAACTGTTAACAGGTTTGACAATTTGTACTACACTAACCTTGTGAACAACAAAGGACTTCTTGAATCGGATCAAGCCTTGATGGGGGATCCAAATACTGCTGCATTAGTAAAGTCATATAGCACGTATCCGTATCTTTTCGCCAGCGATTTTGCAGTATCAATGATGAAGCTTGGTAATATTGGGATACTTACAGGGAAAGATGGTCAAATTAGGAAGAAATGTGGGTCTGTAAACTAAGTAATGTAATGTAAATCTATGGAACTTTTGTACCTTATGTTATTAGTGACTGCGTAAATGTACTTGACTTGTGAAATCACATATCTGAATGAAGGGCATGATGCCATCTTATGATGGTTTATTAGATACCGGGTTTTAGAACACTCTTCTTATTGTTTTGGTTAGAGTCACACTAATGAACACTTACGTTGGTATTTTAGTGATCGGTATTTACGTTCATTTATTCTATTGTCAGATGAAAAATTTATGTGACCGATTTTGACTGTTCAAGTTTAGGCATATGTCTAACCAACTTTCACAGTAAAAAATCAGTGTTTGTTAGGATCTAGAACCCACCAATACTTGAGAGAATTGAGGTATTGTAATTTTATTATTTGTTTTCTTTGGACTTTGAAATTGGGACTTGGGAGGGTGATATGAAAAATAAATAAATAAAAAGTCTATTTTGAAATTGAGAAAGAGACAGAATAGGCAGAAATACCACTTAGATTCAAAAAAGAAGCCGACAAGGAGTGCTTGGATTCAATAAAGGACGAAAAAGAAAAGCTGCATAGATTCCTTATCATGATATTTTTGTACAAACCATTAATACATCTCTGTCTTCTCCCCAACATGCCATCTTTTATACAGTTGGATCTGATCTGCCAAGGTATATGTACATATAATAAATAAATATATATATATGAACTATCATAATCATAATGATCATCATCACTGAAGAGTCTCAGAGTCCGTTTCAGAATAGATTCTATGGGGAGGTTTGACCATTGTACTATTCGTCTATTCGTTCATTTGTTGGCTCAGAGGCTCTCTCTCTCGGAAAAAGATGAACTTCATCAAAGCTCTATCAGCACAAACATGCTGAGGAAAGTGTAGGAGGACACTCCTGGACACTCCTCAATGACACATACATCTTCGAATCATATCTAACGAAGTACCAATTTTAGCAAAAGCATCCGCAATCATATTGACCATGCGATGAATATAATGAAATGAACAAACATGAAAAGACTCGGACATTCACACAATATCAATAATGATATTTTCACAAGGGTGCACCGAATGAACTCTAGCCTTGATCTTCAAAATAACTTTCATAGAATCACTTTCCACCTCCAGATAACGATAACCGATCAACTTAACACAATTCAGGCCAACACCAGCTCTTAGACAGAACATCCTGTTGATTCAGAGGCTTTAGACACACACAAAAATTAGCCATTTTTAATATTACATTTATGTAGGTTAGACTGCCTTTCTGTGTACTTAGGGATTAGTTTAAGACAATATTCAAATATTCATTGCACTCTAAATGAATAATAGAAAAGTCATTAATCAACTATAAAATGAATAGAATGATTTGTTAGGTATTTGGTATATGAACATTTAATCATATGTCAATATTTAAGATGAACTTGAATACCCAATTAGAAGGATTTTTCTAGTAACTATTTGGGTGCTAATTTAGTGGAGAATTTTTATACGGCCAAATCATATGGAGTGAGTTTCAAAGTTCGATTTCTACGTATTATGAACAATATTTTTGTCGTCAAATGATAAATTTCTGACGGTCTTTTTGTTTGTTAATATGTGATGTTGAAATGATAAATTTGCATGGTACAACCGATAATTATATATTATAATATGCGGAATTATGGAAAAAGGGCAAAAAAAAAAAGAAGAAATAGATGTAGGAAAAGAGATGTGGACCAATTGGCTTAAAGTTTTCAGAATGAATTTTTTTCCTTTTCTCCACTAAAATGTTTTAGCTTTTTGACCTTATGTTCGAAGAAAGCATACCGATCTAGTACCTACAAAAACAATTTTTAAAATGATTAATGATTTTGCTTCTTTCTAATTGCTATATGTACAGTTTAGTTTTTGATTGGTGATTTCATATATGGTTGTCTATCAATATTGGGTAACAAAAATATTAAAAAGAGTATTGAAGAAAGAGGCGTGAATGATTGAATCATCAACCATGAAAATGATCTTCACTCAAGTGAAACATTTCGCATTTTAATGCATGACAAACGCATTTTAATATGCAACTACCAAATGGAAATCTAATGTATCCTTATAATTTTATTAAATATTCCTAATGTTTAAACTATAAAATTATATAACGAATCCCGAATAGCTTAATTGGTGAGCTGGGTTGTAATTCGTATGTAATCTCGAATTCCAAATTCAAGTTTCATTTACCTTCTTTATTCAAAAAAACTATAAATTATAATTAGACAAGGCTTCTCACCCTGACAGACATAGGAGTAGACGTTTGATCTCTCACTCTCCCCCCATTTATGCAATATATATATATTCTCTTAAGAGGTCTTAACTTTTGAATCCATTTTCGGGATCCAAAAATTTTTAAAAAAAAATCGAAAATTTAAATTGTCTATTGATCGATTTGTTCAATGATATATATTTTGTTTGAAACAAAAATCAAATACAACTTCAAAAGTGTATGCTATATTTTTTATTTTATATAGAACAATAAAAAATTATCATATGCTTTTCAGGTAGAATTTAGGACATATATATAAACCCTAAGCCCTCATAAAAGAAAATGCAGCTCTTCAAATCTCCCTTGCCCCCAATTTTCCCCCTATTTTAATGGCATGTTAAAGCAACTCTTCATAAATACTTGCTGTACCATAAAAGGCCTTGTGAAAGCTCAGTTTCCCTTTTGAAGGGAAAATATAATAGGGTTTTTCTTGGATTTTGTTTAACCCAGCAAGGCATTTCTTCTCCACTCTTCTTCAAGTACTATACTTTTTTTCTCCCTATTCACACCACTCAAAATCTCACTCAACTTTTTTTTTCTTTCTTTTTTTTTGTTTTTTAAATGTAACTAAAACCCATTTTGAATTGGCCATTAAAACCAGCTTTATGAAATCCAAATACAAGTTTGTAGCAGCACCGATTAATTCTCTCTCTCCACAAACACCTTTCAATACTCCCAAAAGTCCCTTAAACCCATCAAAAACCCTCAACAAGTTTCGTATTTTAGTACAAGCCCACATATACACACACAAATTACACTGATTCCACATGTCTGCACCGGTAGAGCAACTGCAGCCACCGCCGATAGACGTGACCCAGCAATCTGCCTACACAGCCCATACGGGTCGCGGGTCGGTTGGACCCGTAATTGCTGTTCTTGCCGTAATCACAATACTGGGAATCATAGCGGGTATGATTGGGAGGCTCTGTTCGGGTCGCCCAATTTTCGGTCATGGACAGTACGATTTTGAGGGTTGGTTAGAGAGGAAATGCTCCTCTTGCATTGACGGGCGGATCGACCCGAATCCGATCCGCATCCGAAGAACAGCTGCTGATAGTGGTGGTGGTGCTGCTGCTGCTGAGGAGGCGCCGGTGGTGCAGACCCAACAAGAGATTAAAGAAGAGGGTCAAGAAACAGAGCATGAACAGCAAGAGCAAGAGCGAAAGAATTCGCATGGACATGGAACCACAACACATGAACAGCAACAGCAAGAGCGAAAGAATTCCCATGGACATGGAACCACAACACATGAACAGCAACAGCAAGAGCGAAAGAATTCACATGGACATGGAACCACAACACATGAACAGCAACAGCAAGAGCGAAAGAATTCACATGGACATGGAACCACAACACATGAACAGCAACAGCAAGAGCGAAAGAATTCACATGGACATGGAACTACAACAAGCCAAACTTGATTCTTTGGTTGTCAGTCTATATGTAAATGCAGTGACTTCTTTGAATTTTTGTCTAATTTTTGCTCATTGCCTCTGTTAATTTCGCTGTCCTGTTTTTTCTTCTTGATTTGTATGGGGAATTTTTAAAATTTATAAATTGGTGGAGGATGAAGAAGCAAATATTTATTGGCAATGCCACGCCCCTTGGGCCCTTGGCGCAACCCATACAAGTCCGATAAATTTTTAAATTTTATTTATTGCTTAATGCCATGTAACACAAGTACACAACGTATATGAGTATCTATCTCTATAACTTATAGAATAAGGAAAGGTGAAAGAAAGTTGAAAAGAGTGTTTGCAATGCCACTTTAGCAAAAAAAAGCATCTTATAGTATTACACATGTAATTTCTTTGAGTAGAGGTGAAGCTTTTGTCTTTAATGAAATCGATATTTGGCAGGTTTGTGGCCATGGTGTAGTATGAATTTGGAGTTAGATTATACTAATTTTTTACTGTATAATCAAAATCTACTAGTGATAATTAACATAAACACCACGCAAAGCGCAGACATGCAACTAATATGTTGTAAATTCCAACAAGTGAATAGGTAGTGTTATATATTCCGAGTATTGTTCACAACAACAATTTTCGTTTTGGTTTATTCAATTTTATGAATACATTAGGTCCATATAATTTTGTTATTCCTAAATCGTCTCACTTAATGATACTTGAACTTAAGAAAATGTATCGTTGATTGAAAGGGTAGCGTTTTTTTTCCTTCCTTATAGACCATATCATTTGGATAGTTGGATGTATCGAAGCGATTGTTACTTCATTCTTGTAAGCATAAAGTTTAAACTCTAAATGATTTCGATTTTGTATGGTAAATAGATACATATTTTTATCATAGAAAACATAAATTTGCTTACCTCAGGAATTTAGTGATTTATTAAATGCTATATGTATTGTTTTATCGTTAGATTATCTTCTTGAGATGAGTATTCAAAACACAATCGACACATTCTAGTTTATTCAGGCTTGTATCAGACCTCGAGCCCAAGAATCGGCATTCCTTTACAGGCTAAAACTTGAATACTTTTTTTTTAAACTCATATTTGTCATATTCATTTTCATATGTAATAGAGAATCGTTATTTGCACACAAATTTCGATTCAATACACGCATTTATTAAAAAAATATTTAAATTTATCAAATTATCCTGATATGAAATTACCTTGCAACTTATCTATTTTTTACACACATCTTTTTTTCTCAATACAATTAAATTAAATTAAGTTTTGTGACCCTGATCTTTTAATTAATTTTTATATAACCATCCACTCTAATGGTACATTATCAACATTGTGCTGAAAAAAATATTTGGCTCTATCTTCTAGTTTATAAATACAACTAAACTCAAATTTAGGAATTTTATAAACCAAAATCTATTTTGTTTGAGAGATTCTATGAAATATCAATCAAATTTCACTTTGTTGGAGAGGGATTCCTATGCTAGTTTTCTAGCATGAAATTGTTCATTAAGCAATGATTTTAGGAATCTGAGATGGAATTCGTTGTTAGGCTCTGCAGTTTGAACTTGTAATTTTCTAGACAAACCACAAGTGTAAACATTCACCTTACTAGAAGTGTTTTGAAGTATGTCAAAGCTTGGAACACAATATTCTTAAGATTGGTAGCATCCCTGTTATGATCGACAATCAATTCATCAGCAACCACTGTTTGAGATAAAGGGCGGGGCGGGCCTAGGGTGGGGAAATAGGGTATTTAAGAATATTAAATTAATGCAATTGATATGTATTCATGGCTAATTTGATAATGTCAATGTGAGGATCGAAACACTTCTAAAGGTGTATTAATATAGTGTGTTCGTTGAGTGAAAAATTGTGTGCGAATAATGGCTCCCTATGTAATCTTTATTACATGTCCATAGGTATAGGACTTTCAAAAAGGAAAAAAGTTATTTAACGGGATGTGTTATTTGATGATATGGATGTTAAAAAAACCCTGATACAATCGAAAGTGGCCAAAATAAAATCAATTGGTCGAATTTTGTTCATAAACATTTACACATTTTAAACTAAAATCGATAAAAAAAATATGTCAAAAAATCAACCGAAATCGACCATTTGACACCCCTATTTGATGAGACATGACTTTCAAAAACCCATAAGTAATTTCTCTACTGGACTTCCAAAAACCCGTAAAGTCCCTCTCTCTTTCTGGATTCTCTCTACGACTCTACCTTCTCCATGTTTCTTCTCTATCTAAGCTTTGTCACTCCATTTTCTCCCAAAGATAAGTTCAGATTGAGGGCAATTGTATGAATGCTATAATAGTATTTTTTATGGATCTGGCCAGCCCAAATCTAGTCTATGGTGTTGGGCTTCGGGCCAGGCCCGGTCTAATAAATTGAGCCACTCTCCCATGTATAGGGTTGGGCTACCAGGCCAGATCTAAAGTTATGCCCCATATTAGGCCTAGCCTGGGGGGCAAACGGTGATCTCAACGTCTCTCATCAAATAAAGCATATGAAAATAATTCATATTCTAACAAAATTGTAAAGAGCAAGGAAATAATATCTTCTAGTTGAAAGAAGCAGTGAACAACATGAAAATATGAAATCCAGATGAATTCCCAACTCCAATGCCAAACCTGAAATCTTGTGTGGAAATGGGTCATAATTGGATTGACGGTTTCCGGCGACCGTTTGGCCCAACACAGGGGTGTGTTTCCAAGCCCTACTTGTTGTGTTTACTATTTAGACTATTAGTTGCCGACGACGACTCAATTAGTTGGATCGATCTGATTTCTGCTCAAAAAGTCCATGACTTCCAAGTGATTTCTAACAACGTTGGTGGTAGCCCTCCGAGGAAGAAGAATTGGAATCTTCTTGTTGTTTTTTTTTTTTAGTTTATTTTCTCGTGTCTTTTTCTTTTTGAAAAAACATATAAGAAATATCCAACTTCATCCATTTGTCAAAGTCACATCATCTAAAAATATAAATATATTGATTTTTGATGCCACATCCGTGAGCTTACTATTTAAAGATTGAAAAATATGACCGTGTAAATATTGGAATGATTAGAATTCGTAAGTTGAAACGTTTAAAAATCGAATGACCAACTAAACGACTCAATATGATCCGTATGCAGGCCCGGCCTTGAGCAAGGGCGGGCCTGTGCGACGGCACTGGGCCCCCTAATTTTTGGGGGCCCAATTTTTTTTTTAAAAAAATACTATTAAATCTAAATTAAATCAGATATATATTGAACCTATATTTTCTAAAAAAAGGACAAATTCATAAAAAAAATAATTTGATGAAACTGACAAGGAACACACTTCAGTGTCTATTGAGGAATCATTTAAGCTTTCGAAGCTGTTATTAATGACTTTGCCTCTCAAAATGCAGTGCGATCAAAAAAAATTATGTGATTTCATGTAATTATATTTTTTTAACCAATTATTGTAATGACTAGTTTTAATTTTAATGTAATGAAATTTAAGAAGTGATGGTCTAGCCTTCCTAAATTGAGTTTCAGTCATCAAAAAATTATTGTTGTTCTATTTTCTTAAATTTTGATTATTAATTTAGAATTTGATATTAAACGCCCCAAAAAAACATCGAGGCGTTGCCCCGAACCCCAAAATTTTTTTTCGGGGCGCTGCCCCGAACCCCGCTATAAGGGGCTCCTAATAGATTGTAATACCCAACTTGGCCATTGGATCATCCCGCCTACTCCTTTGTGGCGTGAAGTGGCGTGAATGAATCTTTATAATTAACAATAAGAAATTCGAGTTCAACTCTCTATAGTGACATCGTGCATCATAATGTATTTATCTTTGTGTATATATGGATGACGATATAATGACAATGATAAGATTAGGTGAGATAATTAATTATTCTAAACAACATAATTAGTATTATCACCAATGGCTGACCTAATTGGCTAAGTAGACTCTCCGGTTAGGTTTTAATCTGCTATAAAGACTAGCCCATATTTTTTAAATCGAGGATGATAATATGATATTATACAACAAAAATGTTAAACATTTCAACCCTCAACATTTAATATAGTCAATTCCATTGTAACATCATATTTTATTATAAATTTATAATAAAATATCATTTTTTATTGTTATAATTCCTTTGTATATGATATTGCATTGTATAATTACAATGAAATATCATATTTCAGTGTAATATTTCATTATACATTTATAATGAAATATAATATTTCATTGCAACATCGTAGTTTTACAACGTAAATCTAATTTTTGGATATATATCACCACTCATTATATAAATCTAATTTTTGGACATTCAAAAAGACTTAAATCGTACCATTTGTGCGCGCATAAAATTTTATGTATTTTTCATAAATTGTCAAAAGAGAATGATTTCATTGAAAAGAACAATTCATGGCCATTTCTAAATTTTTCTTCCCGACAATTTTCTTGGAGCCAGTAGTGACTTCCAAGTTTCAACTATGGTTCTGTAGAGTCACAGTGAGAGGACAAAATCTTGAAGCAGACGCACGGACGGCCGAAAGGACACTACACCAGACAAGCCCGGCCAGGTCGGGCCCTTCCATGATTTGCGCGTCTTTTCCGCATCACAGTTTGTGAGACTATAGGGTTTTTTTTAATTACAAACCCTCCCTTTCAATTTCAAATATTTGCATGTTTTACCTACAAACTCTTTACATTCATGAATTGCCCCATTTTATTTTTATACATGCCTAAAATTTCAAAACTTTTTTATATGTGAATTTCAAAAAAATTAACTCAAGAGATCTATAAATAGAAAATGACTACTTTTCTCAAACTATATTTATTATCATGATTGCTTTACGGGTAAAAATTATTTCTCGAATATAAAATCAAATTATTGACCTCAAAATAGTTTACTCTTTAAACTTGGAATTATGATAACATTCAAGCCTCCTCTTAAGTCTATAATAATGAAAAGTAAATCATGATTTAAAATATTCGGGGTACTCTTCTAATTAGTTGTAGTTTAATTGTACAAAAAATTAGTTTTAGTAAAATTAACTAGAGACGAAGGGAAGTTTTCTGAATTATTAAAGATACTAAACCATTAAGTCCATTGCTTAATGGAATAAATCAATAGATCACTGATATTTTAACAGACAAAAATATTATTTCTCTTAAATAAAACATACCAAACTTATCATAGAAATGAAAGTTTGCTATTTTATTCAAGTCGTAAAATTTAAAAAAAAATTATTGTTCTTGAGAAAAAAAAATTAACCTTCCATAAAAATTTTATTCTCTTGAACAAAATTGTAAAATCTCTCCAGTGTCTTAAGAAAAGTGAAATTGACAAATCTAAAATTAACAAAAAAAAAATTGATCACAAGGAAGGGGATACCTGAAATCAAAAACTAAGGCTACCCGTTGAACTTAACAATACTTTTAGGCCAAGCGACCCCAATATAGTCCTCCCATAATGTCCCTAGGAGGATGATGAAAGACATGAACTCCTCTGTCAACATGCAAAGCCATGCTCGCTAACATATCAACACATCAGTTCCCATCTCTATAAACATGCTCAATCCGAACTTCCCACTATTTGCACAAGAGAATATGACATTGAATCACCAAATTGGATAGAGACAAGTTTGGGATTTCTCCCGTCTTTAACCAATTAACTACCAAAAGAGAGTCCAACTCTATGATAATACGGCGATGACCCTCACTCCATGCTAAATTCAAGCCCTTTTAAAGCAGTTTACAACTCTACTTCCACTACTGAACAACAACCAATATTCACCAAAAAGCTTTTTACCCAACGTTCATGAACATCACATAAGCCACCTCCTCCAGCCATTCTCAAAGTTCTTTTACAACAAAAACACACATTTTCATATATTATAATTTCCTCCTAAAAACAGCCCATTATAAATGCTGTTATACAATACATAAAATCTTAAAAACCTTTCAAATTCTGAAGAATTCACATTTTATTGTTGTGAGGATGAACCATCATCATCATCTTATTATTATTTTGATGAAAGGATGAACCATTATTCAAATGAACTTGAAACTTAAAAGTCTATGATTATTGATACTTGGGGTTTGATTTGAATTTGAGAATAAACAACAATGACAATTTTGAGGACTTGTAGATAATAGGAAGACCATAGTAAAACAAATAAGATTTGTAAAGTTAGAAAATAATTAAGTTTGTTGTCAAATATAATTTTTATTTTATTTAGATCTGAATTCAATGATGTACTAAATTTTAACATATGAACTTGTTGGTATGAAACTTATATTGAAGTTTTTATTGGTCCATAAGACTTGTATGAGATATTTATAGCCGTGTTAATTAACTCTAAATAGTAAAAATAAAGAAAACATATTACAGGGTCAATAAAGAAAATGAATAAAATAAAAGGGCATCTAAGAAAATGAAGGTATAGGCCGCGCATAGTCCCCAACCTAACCCCTTTTTTTCTTAATTAAATATTTTTTTAAAATGCATTAATATTTTCAAATCAAATTACACACAATGCGACTAGGCTTTGTGTTTATCTCTGCTGTCTGAGTCTTCTTGTGAGGCAGAGGAAGCGAAGGCTCCGAGAGAGAGCGAGCGAGCGATGGAGAGGAAGAGGTGCTTCTTGGACATCAGCATCGGAGGGGAACTTGAAGGCCGGATAATCGTGGAGCTCTATAACGATGTCGTTCCCAAAACCTCCGAGAATTTCAGGGCTCTTTGCACTGGCGAGAAAGGCATTGGCCCAAATACGGGCGTCCCCCTCCATTACAAGGTTTTCTGTCTATATCTCTACATTTATAATGTTATACTGAGTGCAAACTTTTTATTTTTAAATATTTATGTATGCATCTGTAATTGACTAATTGTTTGTACGTTCATATAACTGTATTGTTTTTAGGCATATATGTGTATATATTTGTCTCTTTCTGGGGTTCAAGTTGTGTTATAATTTGAAGAATTTGAGAGAAGTGGAAGAAACAAGTAGGGAGAAGCAAAAGAAGGATGTGAGATGGATTAGACTCGATCCACTCAGGCCCGCACGATTTTGTCCGTTAAAAGTTGTGCATTTTTTTTTTAATTTTTACTTTTTCTCATTTTTCAGCTGTGATTCTTCTTGACCTTGACTCCTTTAGAGAAATTCTTTGGTTCTGTTCATTTGTTAAATAAGGAGTTGTTTTTCTTTATCCTGACAAACAGGAATTTCTACCTTTTAAATTTCTCTGCTTGTGATTATTTAGATGCTTCTTTTCATGAAAAAGAAAATCACTGTCCTTGTTATTAGGATCTATAGCAGTTTTTATTGTTTTGAGCTGTAATTTTCAATATGCAATTGTGCTAAAATCTTTGTTTGAAAGACGGGCTAAGGACTGTCTCAGTTACTATCATTATATATGTTTTCCCCTCTTTTTGTTAGGAAAATACATTTTTGTTTACTCTTGGACCAAATACTATGTTGAGGCTTCTAAGAATATCTACTAACCCTTTCATTCATCAAATTTAACAACTACATTTGTGTTTCCATGTTTGTGGGGTCATTGATTGTGGACTTTTTGCATAATTTTTTGTCTATATAGTGATGAGGTAACTTTTATATGACATCTAATCTAATGATATGTTGTGTTTGATGGCCTTGATCAGTGGGAAATTTTGGTTTCTTATTTTTATCTGAAGTTTCCTTCTCGATTATATTTTGCCTTCAGAAATATAGGGCAGTTTATAGAAGAAAATATAACGGTCTTGACTACCTTTTGTAGGCTCACTTTAAGTGTATGATTATAATCGTCCATTTATGTTTTTGTGATAGGGGTGCTGCTTTCATCGCGTGATTAAAGGGTTTATGGTGCAAAGTGGAGATATATCTGCTGGAGATGGTACCGGGGGAGAATCTATATACGGATTGGAATTTGAGGATGAAAATTTTGAGCTTAAACATGAAAGGAAAGGCATGTTATCCATGGCCAACACTGGCCCTAACACCAATGGCTCTCAATTTTTCATCACAACAACCCGCACTTCTCATCTTGATGGAAAACACGTTGTCTTTGGGAAGGTTGTTAAGGGAATGGGAGTTGTTCGCTCAATTGAGCACATTACAAGTGGCGATGGTGATTGTCCCACTGTGGATGCAGTAATTGCCGATTGTGGAGAAATTCCAGAGGGGACGGATGATGGAATCAACAATTTCTTTAAAGATGGTGATGACCATCCTGATTGGCCTGTTGACCTAGATGAGAGTTCTAACGACCTCTCTTGGTGGATGGAGGCTGTAGAATCTATCAAGGCTCATGGAAATGAACATTTCAAGGTAATGGATGCCATTTTGTTGGGTATAATCTTAAGCGCATGTTTGATAGGGAGTATGTGTGCTAGAGTATAAGTTATCGTAAAACGTAAAAGCTGAGAGTGTCTGAGAGTATGCACATGTTTGGTACAGCGTATAAGTTGGCTTATACTCTGTCAGACGTCAGACATACTCTCAAACACTCTCAGCTTTTACGTTTTACGATAACTTATACTCTATCACACATACTCTCTACCAAACATGCGCTATGTCTGACAGAGTATAAACTAGCTTATACGCTGTACCGAACATGTGCTAAATGTTAACCACTCTACTGACATACCTAGGTATGCATGGTAAAAATTTTGAATGGAATAACTTTTAGTGGGGATAATGTTTTTTGTTTGGTGCTTATTGTTCTTTCACAGAAACAGGACTACAAAATGGCTCTTAGAAAGTACAGGAAGGCTTTGCGCTATCTGGATATCTGTTGGGAAAAGGAAGGAATCGATGAAGGTGGACCTTGTCATTATTGTAAATATTAATTTTATACCATATTGTTAGCTGATGTTGTGGTCCAGTGGTAGAGTGGTAGAGTTGCAAGGGAGCAACCTAGAGATCACTAGTTCAATTCTTGGAAGTAGTCTCTCCACATATTATGTGGGATAAGGTCTACGTATATCTTGCATCCCCCCGGCTTTGCCCAATGTAGAAGTCTTGTGTACGGATGTTGTTTAACTTTACCTTTATTGCTATGTTACGCTACTCTCACACCTAATCTTGAGTGTTAATTTATCTGATTTTAATATCGAAAACATCCACCCTTGTCTGTGCAGAGAAGAGTTCTTGTTTGAGACAAACTAAGTCACTTATATTCACCAATAGCTCTGTAAGTATATTTTTCTCAATTTATTTTAAATTAATTTTGTCTACATCTTTTGGTGGGTTTATTAATATTAATAATTAGCTTGTAATTTATGAGTGTGTTGGTTGACAATCTGATATCTAGAAACTCATGTGAGAAGAATAAGCCAGAATTTGCTTCGTTCAATAAAAAGATCACATATGAATATATGATGGTTGAACAGACTGACAAGCAAATCTCCAGACTTAATTGTCACAAAACCTAAACTTAATATTATGTTTAAATTTGAACGATTTGAGTGTATGCGATAAATTTCTCTTTCATATACGAGTTTATGCGAGAAAATTTTCACTCATATTTGAGTTTATACGAGACACTACTGGGTTTGAAATTCCAATTGAGCAACCTGAGGAAACATCTTTTCCTTTTAAAAAAAAAAAAAATTCACCTTTATTCATGGATTGTTATCATTAAAGTCATTTGTAATTTACCTCATTGCTAAGACTTGACCAAGGAGAGGTCCCTTTCTTATTATGTTCCTTTCCTCTCCATTTTCTCCTTTAAAAGATTCTCAGTTTAGCAAATTTATCCTTACACCATATTATTTTTACCTAGTGTCCTGTCCTTGAGAATAGAAATTCCATTCAATCTGCAATGACACTTGTGATGCCCACTTCATTGCAATACCATCCCCATATGGTCAGAATGCCCTCGCATCTACAGTGTAAATTGAGTAATGTTTCTAAAGTCAATCTAACCAGTTACCTTTGGAAACATGCTAAAACAGCCCTACAGGTTTGCTTTTCTAATAAAAAAATATATAATTAGATTTAAGTATGTATAATTAGCAAGAAGCATGACAGATTCACCTTTGTTCCCAAACAAATTAATTTTTTGTTCATAATATTTTGCTGAAAGTAATTTTTTTTCCCTCTTGCTATATAGTAATTGTTTGAGGATATATTTCTATAGGCTTGTAAATTAAAGCTGGGGGATCTGAAAGGGGCTTTACTAGATACAGATTTTGCAATACGTGATGGTGAAAACAATGTTAAAGCTTTGTTTCGTCAAGGGCAGGTTAGTATCTCCTGTTGCCTGGATTTCAACAAGAGCATGTTAGTTTTTCCATTTATTAGGTATTAAGATATTTTATTTTTTTAAAAAAGATGCTTGTTTGGTTCTAATTGCTGTAAGCATTTGCTTTGTTTTTCTTCCTCATTTGGAAATTCTTGTTCAAGTTCAGGAATGCTCAAGCGGATAAGTATTCTGCACTCTATGCATTGAAGTGCCCTGGCAGTTATTCTGGCCTCTATTTGTTGCAATCCTTCTTAAAGAAAATTCTTGTTTCTTAGCTGTTCACAAATTTTGTTGAGTGTTATTCCATCTTCTATTCCAATACTAATGCCAAATGTCCTTATTTATCAGGCGTACATGGCACTAAATGACGTTGATGCTGCAGTTGAGAGCTTCAGAAAGGCACTGGAATTGGAACCAAGTAATGGTAAGTGACCACTTTTATTTTGGCCTTTCCAACAAACTTAAAGTTGAAGTTTTTGTTGTTCCTATAAGTTGTGGCTTAATGCTTGGTATATTTTAAATTTTGCGGTCATTTAATATCTGAGCACAAATAAACTTTCATTTTGTTTTTTCCTCTAGGGTAAATTGTGGACTTTATGAGCAGTAACTCATAAGTTTGATAGCTTTCATGATGCATGCGTTGAAAAACATGATTTTCATTTTGCTTTCTTATTTGTTATATATGTACTTGCATGTGTGTGTGTCACTGGGTGAGTTTTTTCTTCTTACCGTTGTAATGTATGGGATTATCTAAGAGCATACTTTGCATCTCATCTGTCAGGTGGAATTAAAAAAGAGTTTGCTGCTGCTAAGAAGAAGGTTGGTAGATTATGATTTTACTTCTTGAGAGTTTTGTTTCCTTTGCTTGTCTGGGTAACGAACGGAAAACTTGTTTCAGATTGCTGATAGACGTGATGCGGAGAAGCAGCGATATCGTAAAATGTTCCAATAGCACTTGTTATTGGTCGGTAAGTCGAATTCCCTTGAGCATAATTTTTTTTTGATTCTTGATACTATGAATCACTTCCTGACCTGTTTACTCGGTCACAGGCTATCTGTATCCCAATATGAAATGGTTTTGGCATTCCAATTTTATGAGCTCTGTCATTTTGTGGTGGGACAAGGTATTGTTTTAAGCCTTTGCAAGTCCTGTAGCACCTACTAATTGAAGGAGTCATGCAACATTGCGACTGTTTTTCTACATGTCCCTGATCCCTTTCTTGTTTATAACCTGATATTTGTCACCACCACAATTGCACAAGTATACTTTGTTTAATTCTTCTGATACGTAAATTCAGTTCAAGATAAGTGGTTGATATGTGAGACAAAGTTGGTGATTAGAGTGAATGATAAATAAGGATTTTGTTCATGCAAAAGTAAATAAAATCTCTGCTATTTTGGCTCTATTGATTGAGGAGAGCAATAAAACCATACGAAGAAAGCATCTGATTATTATGTGATTATGTGAAAACTGTTGGTGGGCTGGAGAGTAAAACCGGTTGAATTTACTAAAAAAATGTTTTTTTTGTTGTTGTTTGATATGTGTGTAAATCCTTGATAAATGTGTTTTTCTGAGTCGTGAATGTTGTTTATATTATGGTTGATTGGGTATCGTTCGTGAGCCGGTGAAGCATGAGAGGAAAATTGAGTTTACTGTGTGCTTCATGTTTTATATGTGTGTATGATATTCGTCCAATCCTCTTTTCAGGGTTTGCTTCAGCTGGGGAACCGCGGTACTTAACTGAACTGTATAAATTTGGAGGCTTGAACCACTTTTGATAGAAGTTTTTAACTGGAAATTCAGCACCAGATAGGACTGATGAATTCTGAAATGACAGTTTATTCAAAATGATCGTCACGGTTCATTGACTATCTATAAAATAGACAAATTTTGGACTTAATTCTTATGCTTCTGCTTTTGCTAGGTGACTCGAGACTATTTTAAGCATACTGAATATTTTGCGCTTTGATGTTGGAATTTTTTTATCAATCACATTTCAAATACGGTTTTGGCGCCATCACTCCTTCCCGGTGCCCCTTCCCTCTCCACCACAATTGGTTCTTTCTAATGGCTTTTTTTTTATGATTTCTCAGTTCTTTTCTTGAAACTGTGATTTATTGCAAGTCGATTGTAGTAATGTTTTGCCTCTTTGAGTAATCCTTCCAGTGTTTTTTCTGTCTCTGTCTCTCTCTCTGTCTCTCTGTCTCTCTCTCTCTCTCTCTCTCTCTCTGAGGCAGAAGCCATGGTCATGGTGACGGTTTAACTATCCAAGAGGTCATTCCCTAGAATGGCCTCTTAAGTATGTAGTTATTGAGTCCTAAGTCCCTCCGGGCGTCAGAAGCGGGAATAGCCATTGTTGAGCATAATGGTTCTGTCGTTCAAGAAATGGTTCGAAAGAAGCCGAGACGGGGGAGAGGTCCCCCAACCCAGCCAAGCTTTCCTTTGAACTATTTCTTAATTTCTTTTCGTAATAAAAAGAAAATTAAAGTTGGGCCGGGTTGGGCTTGACCTCCAAGTTGGGGAGCCCATCTGGTTCAACCTTTGGCCCATGAAGACAACGCAGCGAAACAAACCGCCCAGAAATCAGAAGTGACACTCACAACGGAAAAAAGAGAAGTGAAAAGATGAGTGTGTTCGGAGGAGACAGTTGGGCGAGAGAGGCTCAATACAGGAAGAGGAGAGTGGACGATCTCATAGTAGAAGGCGTCGATGCGTCCTCCTACAGGAGGCTTTCCAGCGGAAAATTTGTTTGCCTTGTCTGCTCACACAATCCCATTCTCGACACTCCTCTTATGCTCTCCGTACGTATCTCCTACTCTTCGAATTTCGTTATTTCTTCTGTTTTGTTTAAAATTTCATTGTTATTCTTGGAATTGCAGACTGTTGTCTGCGAAATTAATGGCAGTAATTGGTGATCTCTTGGTCTCGGTTGTAATTGATGTGGAATTTTGAGGCTAACGTAAACTTTAATAGAAAATTTTCTTTTTATGATTTCGGATGTAGTTTGCACTAATATCCAGAGTGTGTTCTAGCGTTATTATTGGTGCCTTTGTTCCTGAAAGGCATGTTTTGTTTTGATGATGATGATTACTTGATTTTCTCATGAGACTCATAGCGAACCCCAAACCCTTCGGATAAAGGTTATGGTGTTAATGATGATGAAATTAGATTACTTGATTCTTGAATGAGGTGAATTTGGGTAGGAAAGATGGCCAATAACATGTTTACAGGCTCAGTAGGATACATCGTCCTTATCAATCTATTTTAACATGCTTTTGGTAGCAGTATAATGTTTCGTGATAAATTTTGTTGTGCACTTGCGCAATTGCAATAACAGTGAGCTGGTTTCTGTGTTCTTTTGCAGATACATTGCAAAGGATCACGCCATTGCGCTGCCGATTCAAGGCTGAAGGAAAAGGAATTGTCGAGACAATATGAGATCAACAAGAGAATAGCACTTTCGGAATCCCCTACCGGGTTTGATAACTCTAGTGCTTATGGCCCGGAAGTCCGATTAGCAAGTAAACCTCTGATTCAACAGACAAGGAAGGCCACTTCTGAGATCATTTGCAACAGGAATCCCCCGCAGAAGTCCGGAAATGGAAGTTGTAATGTGAATTTCAATGGGGAGGGTGCCACAAATGCAGCATTGAAACTTGGTGAAAGTAGCTCAGTTCCATTGTCAGAATCAAATAACGAAATGCTTGTACAACACCAATTGGATTTGAGGGAGCACCGAGAGAGAGAGCTCAAGTTTATCGAAGCAGGATGGAAGCGTGATGGTCATGGGAGATGGTTTAAAGATGAAAATGTACGTTTTCATTTAAATTTATATGACCGTTTAATAATTAATAGTGATACCTTAGCTGATTGTTTTGTGATTGCTTCTTTTTACTTCGTGGACTTCAATTGTTGATTTAAATCTTCAAGTAAATCAATTAAATTCACATACGAAAGATGTGTTCAATTATGTCTTCAATTGAATGACAAGGTCAGCTTCAACCACTCTCAGATATTGAAGTAGTTGTTAATCTGTAACATTTCACTTGCAGGTTGAATTTGATTCTGATGAGGAGGATCCAAATGACTGTCTTGTGTGGAAGTTTTAGTCTTTAGAGCACTGAATTATTGATAGATAAGCAAGTGGCTAATTATTCCATATGACCTCACAGTTGGATACATACTTGTTCCAAACTGATATCGTTTGAATGCTCACCAACCAATGCTGAGAACATCTATTCAAAGTGGAAGCTTCATAGGATGCTGACGATTATTTGGTATTTTGGTTGATGAAAATTGACTACCGCTTCGTGTAACATTATAGGCTCTTGCATTACTCAGTTTCAATTGGAGAGGTATTTCATATGATTCCTTCTTTCTTATTTTTGTTCTTATTTTCCTTTACCTGGTGACCTTTGTAATCACATCATATAACGAGATTAATGATCATAGTGTTGTTGTTATTCTATATGAAAATGTAAATAAATAAGGTGCAAAGAACTTACAGAATTCATACTAGATTACAAACAGCAGTCATTGGCACATTGCATGTTTCATCATCTTACATAAATATAATGGGCTTGAAAATGTGTTCTAACTCTCAAAAATTTTACTTTATGTTGACATAAAATTACCTAGCTATGTTTAAGAGAGGAAGCATGTTTTGTTGGGTTCTCCTAGCCCATAGTTCCTTTCCCTTTCATGGCTTTAAGGTATGAAGTGCATTTGCATGAGTAGAAGTAAATATGAGATTAGCCTCCTTAAAATTTGGTTGAATTTTTAGAGACAGAGTGATTTGAAAAGCAAGGGAAAATCATGATATGACTAGTGGCCGGTCAAGAACAACTGAACAACCAAGCTCTGCAATTGGCCATCCAGTTAGTCATTCTAGTGGCAATGAAGTTAGATCATATAATGCCATAGAGGGACTTGGTTCTCACACCAGGCTCTGCTTGAGTTTTTTTTCTTTCTTTCTTGAGTGTAAGAACTCTGCTTTGCTTTACGGGCTTGGCCTGCAAGACAGCAAATTAGTCCCGAGCTGGTTAAGGACTCTTTCCTTAGAAGTACCAAAAGCACAATGTGTCCAGCATTTAGGGATTTTATTGATGTCTCATTCACCTTTAGCTAAGCTTATGACCCACAAAGTGAAAAACATCAAGTGCATGTGTCTGTTTGTTCTATTACAAGGTCAAATAGATAAAAATCTCCAGTGCACAATAATGATTACTTACTGAAGGCTTTTGCTTCTAAAAGGCACCTGAATAGTCCAAGCCACTGGATTCTAATGGACTGCTGCTACCCATTTGAATCTGACAGGCATGATTTCTTTATCACATGCTGCCTTTGTACTGTACTTGTTAACTGAATTGCATCCATGTGCTCTTATTTTACATCTAATTTGTGGATGTGTTCCTTTCTATTGTTGAATCAGTGAGAACCCATGGACCCATAATGGTCCATAAATTCAGGACCATTTTAGTCTTTTAGATCGTTGAAATAAGGAACTGTTCCACATGGTCCATATTGTAGCTAGTATCAACTCAGTGCTGGAACTTATGATTGGATTTAGGGTTCCATACCCCTTTAAGATGTAGCAGAAGGCTACGATTTATGTGGTCCTTGTAGAGAAAGTGATGAAAAATGTGTTGTGTATACAGGGTTGTATACCCCTTTAAGGTTTAGTAGAATGCTATGATTTATTTAAACAGACAAGATTGGAATCGCGGTAGATCCTACATCATCTATATGAAACTATATGAAATGTGTGCTCGTCTCAATATTTGGGATAAAAAACAGCATGATTGGAATCGTTATCTTATATCATCTATATAAAATCGTGTGCATTCATCTTAGCATTTGGGATAATTAAGGTGCTAACATTTTTTATCAGTCGTTTTAGTGGCATAGAAGAGACTGAATGTGCATCAGACGTATGCCCATCACGTGTGGGGCTAACCACAAACTTTTTATTGATTCGTCATAAATCATCATCCCCATCATCATGTTTTGGTGTGGATTGCAGATTTCATCAAGTAGACAACAAATCCTATGATCCAATCTGTGTGAATTGTTTGACAGTATATCATGTTTTGGTGTGGATCGGGGCTGCAGATTTCAACAAGTAGGCAACAAATCCTTTTATCCAATCTATGTGTGAATTGTTTGACAGTATATTATATTATATATATATATATATATATATATATATATATAGTTCTTGTGTGTATTAAAATTTTTTTTAAAAAAAAGGACGAAGGGTTTTAATTATATTTGTTGTTAATATAAGTGTAATCGTTTCCCAATGAAATTTTTTTCTTTATTTTTAAGAAAATAGACAAATGAGATGACTAATCATTTTATTTTGTTGGATCAAATGGAAAATATATTAGTCAACTGCTCATGTAGATGGGAAATGATAACCAAATTCACTCCTACTTCGAAATTAGGAGAGGAGAGAACCTTCTCCTTTTAAAAAAAAATACGAGGTTGATGCTAATCGAGTTAATACCTGAAATTTGAATGTGTTTGTTTAGAATACGTGGTTTGCGAATTATTGTGTGAGCCTATAAATCTATGCAGTGTGTGTGTATGTATATATATAATCACACAATTATAGAAGAAAATATTCCTCCTTTAATCGTGTGGCTTGATGAAGTTGTAGAGACTAGGGATGGCAAATTTTGCCCGACCCAATCCGTCCCGATCCGCTCGGATATTACCCGATCCAAACAAGTAACGGGGCGGACACGGATCGAACTTTGGTGACCCGACCATGGATCGGGGCGGTTACGGATCTTTGATCCGCCCCGACCCGATCCGCCCCGTTGACATGATCCGCCCCGACCCGAATATATACAATACATATATTATATATATATATTGTATGTATTATGTATATTAGGGGATGTAAGATATTTATACATAGATATTATATAACACATATATTTTACTTATGTAGTTAATTGATTTGTATCTCTATACATATATTTATACATAGATATTTGCATGCTTGTACTTTTATGTGTTTAGTACATTATGCTTTGATTCCCATTGCTGGACCATTTTGTTAATGCTCGTAATTTTAAATTTGCAGGACCATGTCATTTTGAGCCTTAATATTAGCTTGTAATGTTAATGTTTTTTTTTTAAAGTTAGCAACGAGTCGGGTCGGGAACTGCGGATCAAGAGCGGGGCGGGCACGAATCAATTAAATCTGCCCCGCAGGTCGAGGCGGGGCAGATCGGGGCATCATGTTTAATTTTCGGGGCGGCACTGGGGCACCGCTGATCCGTGCCCAATCCGCCCCGTTGCCATCCCTAGTAGAGACTAGAGAGAGTAGTGGTCGATATGATGATAATTTTACATGCAAGTCAAAAACATCTTGATGAGTGAGAGACTGTAGTTGGTGCATCTTACCAGCCCTCTCAATAAGGGAATTTGTAAGTGCGGAACCCACTCCCGTTGAACATAAATCATTAACAATCATGATAAACCAAAAGAATATAGATGGAATTTTTATCAAATGCTATTTAGCAGATCTGAATGTCACAGTTTTAAAGATTGAGACCAGATGAGAGAGAAAAAATTACACACTTTTAATATATGTCTTACGGATATATATAGATGCTTAGATGATCCGAAAGTGAAAGTACATATACATTATCCCTGTATATTATTCATTCAGGATTTGGGCATGACTGTGAACCTCTTCTGCGAAAATGTTCTATGTGCTTGTCGAGTATAGTTATTGATTGGATAATTGCGTGTATATTTCTTATTCGGGGTGGGGATGATCACTTCTTGATATTTATAGGGGAGATGAGGGTGAGAATCATCATTTATTTGATTGATTATAGGATGGATGAAATTCGAAATTCGTTTCTCTCTTATGGAAAATTAAAACACTATTAAACCCCTCATTAATAGGCAATCACATTAAAATTATAATAATCATTTTCACTATTCATTTCATATCCTCAAACTAACACTCGTTGAATTCGTAACCAATTAAATGTTCAATTACGAGGATGAGATGAGGGTGGAATCAATCATTCTTTTGTTTGGTTGATTTGGGAGGTTGTACTTTCAAACTCATTTCATTGTTTATCTTCTCTCATAGAGAATAGCTAAGTTGACCGAGAGATGATAAGTTTTTGAAAATACTATTTTACCCTTATTAGTGCCTAAAATATCCTAACGCTCTCCTCTATATATATGTGTTATTATCTATATATATATATATATGTGTGTGTGTGATAATAACGGCGCATAATGTAGATGCAAGTGGTTAAAAAGTAAAATAGAATTTCGCTGTACAATTGATTGGCCCTTTTGTACTGGCGTGTCTTGTCTCTGTCCTGTGTGTTGTATTATTTCAAAAGTGGTTAAAAAGTAAAATATTGGTTCCCATGTGACTACAGTACACTTTATAATCTATAGTTACCTAGATTGGAGTATTGATTGTCATGCAATTATTGCTTAATTAAATTATTAGATACGTATATTTTCTGCCTTAATCCATGCAACCTTGTTTCAATTCCCATAAAATTTAAATTAATCAGAGTTCACGTTTATCTGGATTGGATCTGCATATTAAATTAAAAAAATTTATTGTCATAATCAATAAATAACCTATTTTAACATGTCAAAGAGTTAAAATATATAGAAACTCTCTTATAAGATCCTAACCTTATGGGTCACTTTCAGGGTTCAAATAATTTGAAAAAACAAAATAGTTGATTTCTATTGATTTTATGAATCCAACGGTATACCTTTTACTCGAAACCAAATTCAAATTCATCGTAATTGACTTTGAGGATTTTGAGTTTTTATTCAATGATTTTAAAAATTAGTACCTCATGGGAGAATATATTCCTCTTAATATAGATTCTGTAATGAATTATATAAATAGTATATAAGAACTACAGAGTATTTTTGCATGAAAATGTTAAGCAAGAATGAGAATAGGCTGCCACTGAATTGGATGCTGCATTAACTAAATGAATTAAACACTTTGTTGGAAACAATCATTGTCTGAAAACTTTGTTTAGCTACTTATTCAAAAATTTCATAGTTAAATTCTTGGTTTAAGTTTTACTTATTAGTTAATGTATCGAACTAAGATCAATTATGATCTAATCGAACTAGTCAAAAACAGATATACCTTAAATCAAATGGGTCACTCAGTACATTTTGCCCTTAGTCTAATAAAAGATTAGTTACAAGAGATGAATGACCCAATTCATGGTGATGATACATGTTCCCTTGTCCTAAATAAAGATTATTTACAAAACAGACTAACATCATTTTTTAATCTGATTCCAGTACCAAAACATTAATTTTACTCTAATTTAGTCAGTAGCTAAAATTCGGCATGACCCACAAACAGAGAAAGATAGAATATAGTCGGTATTGACCGATCAAAATAGAGGCCAAGACCCATGAAGCAAATCCACCGGACTAAACCCAAGTCCAAGAATTCTTTAACAAAGACTCAAGCTCGACCCAATATAGCAACGAGCTCGCCAAACTAAAGGCTTCCCAGCGCGTCAAGGGTATCAGATAGAGTGTCTTACTTGCAATTGTAGTAGGGCACCCCATTTGCATTGTTAGACTCTGGGGAACAAAGACACCTTCTTTTATCAACTTTTATTATTTCATTCAATGCATTCAGATTGCTTATGTGATTGTATTTATCAGAGTGATTTATTTTTTGAAAAGTACCCGTATTTTTCCTAAAAATTCCCTCATATCTAAACTCAAAAATTTATAAAAAGTCATCCAAACTCCTATCTTAAAATACGAATATCTCATTCCTCAAATTAATAATTGTGTTGTAGTCCATCAAGTCTCTTACAAATTGGGCAACTTACATGGTCATTAGAGCAACCCAAATACTATAAATATCCGCTTCCTCTTCAAAAGAAGCTAGGCTCATCTTGATATTAGAAAACCTCATTAAAGAATCCTCGAAGTCCCTTTGCCTTTCAAAAATTTCCAAACCTTCTCTTCAACCTTAAACATTTCCTTTTATCGGTTTTCTCCATAGTTCTGGTCTCTTCTTCATCAATTGACTTGATCGTTAAAGCCCCAACAATCGGATCTTCTCTCCTATGTCATCATGATTTACAAAACTACCTAATCCACACTTTATAGTTCATTATTTTGATGTTTATTATCTATTTTTCTATTTGAAGAACCCAAATGATATGAATTAATAAAAAAATTCATGTACCTAAACCCCGAACCAAAGCCAAAGAGGACCTGGGATTTTCAACACAAATCCCTAATTCGAATGCCTTTTTTAAGCACAACAAGGACAAATCCACACAAAAAAAAAAGGAAAATAAATAAATAAATAAAATGCCTCAAGTGAGTGCCACGTAGCCAGTGAGATCATCCAGCTCAGTTTTTAACGATCTAAACTGCTTTGCCACACCAGACATATTCAAGTCCTCCTCCTCCCTCTCCTCCCTCTATACTCTCTCTCTCTAGAATCTTAATAAAACCAGACCAGCAATGGCGTAGCCGCGAAATCTTGAACTATGGGAACCTGCGCCTCCAAGCCTTCCAAATCAAACCCTTACGCTGCCAGAGATCAGCCAAATGACCTTCCTGAACCTGCGCAGACTCCGAAGTCCCCGGCGAACCGGGACCTTCTCACCGCCATCAAGCAGTCTCCATTCTTCCCATTCTACACCCCGAGCCCTGCCCATGGCTTCAAGGCTCCGAAATCTCCGGCCAGCTCCACTCCGATGCGGATCTTTAGACGGCCTTTCCCTCCGCCTTCTCCGGCCAAGCACATCAAGGCGGTTCTCCGCCTCCGGAGGGAGAAGAAGGCAGCCGCAATTCCTGAGGACGAGGAGAGTGTAGAGCCGGCGGGATTGGACAAGAGATTCGGGTTCTCGAATGAGTTCACTAGTCGGTTAGAGGTAGCTGACGAGGTTGGTCGAGGTCATTTTGGGTATACTTGCTCCGCCAAGTTCAAGAAGGGCGAACGCACAGGCCAGAAAGTGGCTGTCAAAGTCATCCCCAAGTCTAAGGTAGCCCCTTTTCCAATTTTTTGACTTCTGCATGTTTCGTGTGTATAGGTTTTGACCTTCAATCTCTTAATTATCATTTTTTCCCCTTTCATTTCTTGGATGGATCGTCGTTTTGTTCTATCGTTTATGACTTTTGTGTTAGTAATAAATAGAAACATATACATCTAGACCATTTTGGGTGCTTAGTATGAAGGCGGATAATTCAGAGACTTTTGTATTAGTGGACATGTGGGAGTGGTTAAGAATTTTAGGACCAAATGTTTGGAATTTACTATTCCGATTCTTCTCGAGGCAGAGTACTGGTCCTGGTTCAAAAATAGAGTACTCGTAAGGATATTTGAGCCTTGAATTTGGTGGACATAAAGTAAAGAAATTATTCGGTTTTTTTCTTTGTAAAGAAATTATTTTAATTTCTTTGATTTTGGTCAATTGTGAGAAGATATATTTTGGCCCACCTGTTTCCCTTTGATGGTCTTTTGCTACTTTTGCTTAAGAACAACTCACAGCACTTTTGGTCAGATTAGAATAATGGTCGAAAAAGCATGATTCACATTATTAACTTGTCTGCTTAGTACTTGGGGGAAGTTCATACAGAAGAACAAAGTTGAAGCTACTGTTGAGCTTTCTCAATTAGTTAATTGTAATCACTTCATCAAACATGAAGAAAAGGTGATGCTTCAATGGCTCAGTGGGCCTGATCTTTGTGTGAACTATATCTCGACCAACCATGGAATTTTGATCATCTGTAGACCCAGTCAACTAATGCTCAACCCAGTGGGATGAATACTGTGATTTGGTCATGCACCAGTATCTCTGCACGAATAGCACTAGACAATTATTAGTCTTGATTTGCCAGCGGGCCAGGCTTTGGAAGTCTGAACCTTCTTCCACAACATGGAAGATATTTTTGTAGAATCAGATATGTTATATGGTCTAACTGATTCCAAGCTAAGTTGGCTTTGCAATAATTGAAAAGCAAAAGATGATGCATCCCTTTCATCTACGAGAAAAGTGAAACCAGACAAAAGGAAATAAAGGGGAAAAGAACCTTGAGAGTTGAGTCAGGACGAATATCAATTAACTTACTCTGTTTTTTCACCTTTTCCCCTCCAGATGGGGTGAGAGAAGAAATGAGTCCTTTTTTTAATGGCAAAAATACGGTAAGAGATGAAATAATTTTCATCATGGACTGCTTTCCTTCATCAAATGGCTATCTTGTATTGGAGGGATAACCTACAAGTAGAAAATCATTTTTTTTATGGTAAATTCTCAGCTAGTTTCACGTTCTTAACTCTTGATTTATGTGAGAAATGCTCAAGAGAAAATAATATTTTATCATCCTTGTAAGAATGATCTTAGCATCGATGATGAAGACTGGCGTAAGTGAGAATACCCAATCTGCAGTGTTGCCTTGTGAATGTGATGGTACCTCAAAACTGAGCATCTGCCTTGGGAGAAATGCCTATACTTCTTTTTGGTGTGTTACTTAAACTAACTTTCCTTGATATATTGTGAGATTAGCCGCATACATTTTGTTGAGAATGATCTTGAGTTTTCCAGGATATTTTTCTGATTCTTACGACTATGATGGACTTCGAAATTTGAGGGGAAAATGCTACTGGAGGGCCTTTTGGAATAGAATAAGACGAGGGGACACTCAATAATCCCACTTGTAGGTGGGTTTGAGGAACTTCCTATCCAATATTCCAATCATAGGAAGTTGTATATTGAACACCTCATATTGGGAAATTTTGGAAGTAGTCCAAAAGACCGAAATTCGTATGCCAAAAATTTGCCCTTTTGCACAGGAAAAAAGTAAACATGAAAGGGTGTTTAAGTAATTTGCCTCATATAACACCTCTGAATCCCCTCCACTTACTATCTTTCCTAGTAGAGGCCACCCTGCATGTATCTTCTCCTTACTCCCTAGTAAGGTTATTAACCCCCATTTCTTTCAATTCCAAAAACCTTTTCATAAAGAAACCCCAAATCCTCTCTCAAACACAGCCTGAAGGTTAGTATAGATGCAGCACTTCCTATTAAATTGATTTTTTTTTGAGTTCTATGTTATATTCCTTGAGTTTCTATGCAATCTTCCGTGCGAATGTTTATCTTCCTTAATTAAATTAGTGAAATGCATCTTTTGCCAACATAAGGGAGTTGAACCATTTAAGTGAGAGTGCAATTGATATTGTTGGCTGCAATGAAGTCCAGAATAAACTTGCTAGCAACAGGGTCCCTGGAATATCGTTGACTTTATCCATTGATATTGAATTCTGAAAAAGGAATACGAAGCACGTAAAAGATTTCTATGTACAATGTACCCATGGATGTATTATTCCGTTCAAAAAAAACCGTGGATGTATTATAAGTAGTAGAGTTTGTGTTTCTGCCAATATTTGGGATGCTGACTTTGGTCACTAAATAATTATTGGAAGATTTTTTGTAGTGACATAGTGTAAATAATTGATAGTGCTTATTCTTTTTGTTTCATCTATTCCATGTTTCCAGATGACAACAGCTATTGCAGTTGAGGATGTAAGAAGGGAAGTGAAAATTTTACGCGCCTTGACTGGACATAACAATCTTGTACAATTCTATGATGCATTTGAAGATGCTGAAAATGTCTATATAGTTATGGAGTAAGTTTGAAGCAAGCACATCTCACGTGATCATCTCTTGTTGTGCTGTTTTTTTTTTTTTTTTTGATAATTATCTCGTTACATGTAGTATTAGTTGATTAGGTGATAAAATTCTGCCTGTATAGTTCGACGAGGACAAAAAAGTGCAAGAATATGGTAATTTGATACATACATAAATTTTGTTATGATAATATGATAATTTTTGTTATGCTTTATTGCTTACTGCTTGCTGTTTAATAATTTTGCATATTTGACCACATATTTGGGACAAGTTTTTTTTTTCTTTTTTTTCCCTTTCTAATGTAATAGTAGCTGATTAACCAATATGGCTGTTTCAGGTTATGTGAAGGAGGGGAACTTTTAGACCGAATACTTTCACGGTAATCTTTCAGTAATTGATGTGATGATATTTTTTCAGGACTTTTCCTTTAGGGTTGCATCATCTTATTGTCTAAGCAGATGTTACGTTGTTTTTCAGCGGTGGGAAATACTCAGAAGATGATGCCAAGACCGTCTTAGTGCAAATACTTAATGTGGTTGCGTTTTGTCATCTCCAGGGTGTGGTGCACCGAGATCTCAAACCAGAGGTAGGAGGTGTTCCTTTTATTTTCTTTGTATGGTAAAAGCATCGTATGCCCGATATAACTTTTATTTGCTCTTAACAAGGGCTGCAAGGAATACGGGGGTGGTTTTACATGTTCTTGTTCTGCCTGGGAATTGATAGATCTATGTTTGTTTGGAAATATTTAGTGGTGCATCATGCACAGTTCATGTTGCTTGCACTCTCTAGTTTGGAAACATCAACTTTTATTTTATTCTTTTAGCGGGACCTTTTACAATGAGTTAGTGTTCATAAAGGAACACAGAACTGGCAACCTTATTAAATGTCTATAAATTGAGTTGTCAATCTTTTGATCTGAAGCTGAGACAATTGCAAGGGAAAAATTATATTTGGTGTAGCTTTTAAAACAAACATTTGATAGTTACACTTGTGTAACTATGTGATTACTTAAACCATTTGTTCGTTTCTTAGGCCCAGCTTTTTGCACTCTAAAATGGCTCTATTGCTAATCACTTTAGGCCAAGTCATATGTTTTAACTGTTTGAGGGGTCTGAAACTTTAAGGAACGTGTGCGGGTGTGTGTGTAGTTTGTTTATCTTTCATTCATATCATCTAAGTTTAATTATTTTCTGGTTCAGAACTTCTTGTATACTTCTAAAGATGAGAATTCCAAGCTGAAAGCCATAGACTTTGGCTTGTCAGATTTTGTCAGACCAGGTTTGTCCCCTCTGCCCAGAGCCTTGAGTTACTGCTCCATGTTATCTTTTGCTGTTGGGAGTTTGAACATCTTTGATGCTTATGTGTGTGTGCAGATGAAAGGCTTAATGACATTGTAGGAAGCGCATACTATGTGGCACCTGAAGTTCTTCATAGATCTTATAATGCAGAAGCAGATGTATGGAGTATAGGCGTAATAGCATATATTTTATTATGTGGTAGTCGTCCATTTTGGGCTCGGACAGAGTCTGGCATTTTCCGGGCTGTCTTGAAAGCTGAACCAAGTTTTGATGAAGCTCCTTGGCCTTCATTATCTTCTGAGGCGAAGGACTTTGTCAAGCATCTATTGAACAAGGACCCCAGAAAGCGAATGACAGCCGCTCAGGCTTTAAGTGGGTGTCAATTTCTTCCATGTCATGGGCATGTTATCCTCATTGTTACTGACTGTAATATTTTTGTTTGCAGGTCATCCTTGGATCCGGAATCATCATGATGTAAAAGTTCCACTTGATATTCTTATATTTCGACTCATGAAGGCATACTTGCGATCGTCTTCTTTGCGTAAGGCCGCTTTACGGGTGTGTATGTGATTTATTGCGAGGGAGATATATTTTTTGTTTTTCTGATTTACAATATCCTCTTCTTAGCATTGATCATCTTTCATGTGGTCTCTGTGCTATTAGTCAAAATCATTGGACTACTTTTCTGATCCTGTATATTTTACGTTATGTTTCTGAATGTGGAATTGTGTTTTCTCGTTTTTATTCTCATTTACAACATTGGTCTCTCAATATGTTTCCTGTTAATTTGACGACTTCCCATTATACTGTGCATTTTTTAGTTTCTGAATTCAATCACAGAGGAATGCGTTTATTTGTACGACCACCACAAAATTATTGAACAATTCTGCAATTTTAGTATTCTGTTATAATCGTCGTCAAACCTAGTAAACTTATTTATTCACAGCTCATTCCTATATTGTTGGTAACAGCAAGATTACGTCACTCATTGAATTCTATGTTTATGACTTCGTGTCCATTCTTTTGTTTGCATAGAATTAATTGGTTTGACAATAAGTCTATCTTCCAAGCTTATAAACTATTTTACTTCTTCAAGTTGTTTTTAGTCTTTTTGGTATTTCTCGTCCATTTTTTCTTGAGGCTGTTTTCTTTTTCTAGTCTCTTTGATTTCCTTTTCCTTTTATGTGTTTCTCCTCAATATTACACGCATATTTTTCTACATTTACTTACATACATATGATTTATTAGTCATTTTCTTGTTAAAGATTCAATTTGGGAGCATTTTTATTGCTACACAGGCTTGTTTACAATTGTTTAGAATTGCAACCTAGAGGTCACAAGTTCAGGAATTACCTCTCCATATATTATGCAGGGGGTAAGGTCTTGCATGTCCCTGACCTCGCCCACCGCTTGTTGTTTACCTTTTACGATGTCCTGACAATGGAATATTTACTAAAGTGAATCTTGGCTGGCTTTTTTAAACTGTCAAATTGTTTGTGTTCATCCATGTTTATTGGATGACTTTGCATGAAGAGTCTTGAGCTTAAAACTAGGAATTATTTATTTCATGCTAGTGGATTTAGAGAGAAGGAAATATATCTACTTTTCTAATTATGTGTTGAGAAGTGATTACATTCAAGCATGTAAAGAATCTACCTCCATTGATTGGCCGAAGTCTTTCTTATTGTCAATTATTTTAAACCAACAAAATATTTGGGTTATTTTTCAATTTTTTTATTAATCCTAAATTCTTTATCAAGCCTACTGTTTTATGCAGGCTCTGTCTAGAACGTTAACTGCTGACGAACTCTTTTTTCTGAAGGAGCAATTTGCGTTGCTAGATCCTGAAAATAATGGTAGCATAACCTTAGAAGATATTAGGATGGTTGGTTCTTTCTCTCTTTCGCTCTCTCTGAACTCAGTTTGTGAGTTTGTGTAGCCGGAGCTTCAAGTATCCTTTGAATTCATAATTTTTTCCCCCTCTTTGACAGGTTCTAATGAAAAATGCGACAGATTTGATGAGGGAGTCTCGCATTCCTGATTATCTTCTTTTGGTATGAGTTGCTGATCACTTGAGCCTTCTCGTCATATGTTTACTGGCTTGTTGCTTATATCTGTGTTGGAAACCTATTTTTTTTATTTCGTAACAGCTAAATACACCTCAATACAGAAGAATGGACTTTGAAGAGTTCTGTGCAGCTGCATTAAGTGTCCACCAGCTGGAAGCACTTGATCGCTGGGAACAACATGTCCGTTCAGCATATGAGATTTTTGAGAAGGATGGAAATAGGGCTATTGTGATTGAGGAACTTGCTTCAGTAAGTTGAAATTTTTTTGTATGATAGAGAATTTTCGTATCCTTTATTCTGCGTGCACATTGTCTTATGCAGAGACGAAACCATCATTAATAGTTGATGGTGTTCTCTTCATCTAATCTCTTACACATTCATATGAGGCTCGTGACCAAAATTTCTAAACCTAGCAAAGCTCAAAGGATTAAACTACGGTTCAGCTTGCAATTATTTTATAAGAATTAAATTTCCATTTGCCTCAAGCTCAAGATACCTTACTTGAAACCTTTTGGAGATATTATGCATCATAAGAAACTGCAGAAAAGCCTCGCAAGGCCTCCCAGTGTGAATAGTGGGCCAATCTCTTCCGCTATTGGGTTTGGATGATTTAAGCTAAAATGCGGGATGAGGCTAAAGGTTGAGCTTAGCTAATTGTTTTCAAGGGGGAAGTTCTATAGATTTTGTAATTCAGCCTAGAAAGTAGTCTTGGAGGTTTATGGTTTGTTAATGACAGGACCATGCTAACCTAACTTGGGATTGTATTGCTGCCATATGAGGTTGATTTGAGTTTCCCTTTCATTTTCTCCCACACTGATACAGTTTTCAAATGAGTGTTGATTTTCCCGACTCTTAATCCTGAAAAAAGAGGGATGTGTGCTACTATTTTATTTTCTAACTTCATGTTAAAATGCTATTAGTTTCAATTATTGAAGTTGTCTGGTGTCAATTGTCATGGCTACTGCATCTATTAGGGTGCCTAGTGAAGTGACTTCTCATAAAGATTGACAGCCATGACAAAACAAAATGCATGTCTTATTCTTCATTTTCTTGTCCTTTATTGACAAAAATGCAATCTTCTCTAGATTCTAAGAAATCTCTGATTGTTTATTGAAAATGGCATTTGCAGGAACTTGGGCTGGGCCCCTCCATCCCAGTTCATGCTGTTCTTAATGATTGGATCAGACACACTGATGGCAAGCTAAGTTTCCTTGGTTTTGTTAAATTGCTCCATGGTGCATCCAGCCGAAGTGGTACGAAGCCACATTGAAGACTTATGATTCGTTGCTTGTAAGAGAGAATAATTGCTAGTACTTCTAGGCAACAAGTCACGTACAAGATTGGTCTGAATGTTCGGCAATTGGTGCTTCCAGTTCCAGGTTGGGATCCTGGCAAGCATATTCCTTTATTACCAATTTCAGTGAAGATTACAGGTGATCACTGTCTTCAACAACCTATAGGAGGAGCCAGAACTTGCAGGGCTGTTGATTGTTTCCTGAGAAGCCATGAAAATCATTGGCATTAGGGTGTAAAGGTGTAGGGATAGTGTTGCCTGAACAGGTGGAAAACATTTGACTGTTATTGGCTGATAATGCTTTAGAGTTTACACACTTTTCATTTATCATGTTTTCAACGTTTGGTACATACTGGACAGAAGTGAGAAATTGCAGCCTACATTCAGGGTATCTCACATTCCTTTAGGTAATTGAGTTAAGGAAGGCAAGAGCTGAAATGATTCTCTCCTGTTGACAGTGAACTCTAGTGATTTCTTAGAGAGAATACGAAGGAAGGATGCTTAATCCAAACCGTGTGAAAATTAAGAACTATGGATTGGATCAGTATCTCAACAAGTGTTTTGGGCCAATAAAATCAATCATAAGCTTGTTGAAGAAGTGACAAAACCCTACACTTCCATTACAAAACCAAGAAACCTAGAAAGGATGAATAAAATACACGAGGGACTAAATTAGTGTGCCATTGATCGATAATTATTATGTATACAAGTATTAAACCTTTATATAGAGCACTCTCTTCTCAAAATACAAAAGGGAGTAATTTAGCGTGCGATTGAGTGATAATTTTTATGCATACAAGTATCGACGCTTTACATAGAGAATGGATTCGAATCTACTATTCTAATTCTCCTGGATTTTTTTTTGTTTAGAAAAAGAACACGAGGAAAAATACGGACTTTCTGATCTTTGTTTTTTTACAGAACAAGAGTCAAGTAGCGGAAATTTTTTTGTCAAATTGAGAACTTTCGTCCTCCCCCGGCAGTTCTGAAACTTTGGAGGACCATTGCTACCCTAATCCATCACCGAAATGTCTTTCTCAATTCCTCACCGTTCACTCTCTTCTCTGGCATCTCCCCAAGATGCCCTTCTCGCAGACAAAGCTCTCACTCTCCTTAAACGCCACCCTTACCATCTCAATTCCATCTCTTCCTATTTTACTCCTCAAGCCGCCTCCCATTTACTCCTCCGTACCCAATCCAACAAATCCCTAACCCTAAAATTCCTCAATTGGGCTCAACCCCTCCCTTTTTTCAATTTACATTGCAAGTGCCTCACCCTCCACATCTTAACCCGTTTCAAGCTCTACCAGCCCGCACAGTCACTGGCAGAGGACGTGGCTGTCAATTTGGTTGATGATACCGGAAGCACTGTATTTCAATGCCTGAAAGACACATACTTCATTTGCAAGTCAAGCTCCTCGGTTTTTGATTTAGTGGTAAAATCTTACTCTCATTTGAACTTTATTGATAAGGCTTTAAATATCATTAATTTAGCTAAATCTCATGGATTTATGCCTGGTGTTATATCCTATAATGCAATCTTGGAAGCGGTGGTTAGGTGTAAAAAGCCAGTTAAGTTTGCTGAAGAGGTGTACAAGGAAATGCTTAGTAGTGGAGTCTCGTTAAATGTGTTCAGTTATAATATTTTGATTAGAGGATTTTGTGTGGCGGGGAATTTGGAAATGGGGTTGCGGTTTTTTGGTGAAATGGAGAGAGGAGGATGTTTGCCTAATGTGGTTACATGCAATACTTTGCTTGATGCCTATTGTAAGTCGAAAAGAATGGACGATGCGTTTGGGTTGTTGAGGTCAATGGCATTGAAGGGCCTAGAGCCAAATGTGATTACATATAACGTAATACTTAATGGGTTGTGTAGAGAAGGAAGGATGAGGGAAACTAGTGAGGTTCTTGCGGAGATGAGTAGAAAGGGATATGCACCTAATGAAGTGACTTATAATACGCTGGTCAATGGGTATTGTAAGGAGGGTAATTTTCACCAAGCACTTGTTTTGCATTCAGAGATGGTGAAGAATGGTTCGTCTCCAAATGTTGTGACATATACTACATTGATTAATAGTATGTGTGATGCTGGGAATATGAACCGAGCTGTTGAGTTTTTAGATCAGATGCGTGTTAGAGGACTTTGTCCAAATGCCAGGACATACACAACATTAATCGTTGGGTTTTCACAAAAGGGATTTTTGAATGAAGCTTACAGAGTTCTGGATGAGATGACTGGTAGTGGATTCTCACCTTCGATTGTTACTTACAATGCCCTTATTAATGGGCACTGTGTTGTGGGAAGGATGGGAGAGGCTATTGGAGTCTTACAGGACATGAGGAAGAAAGGCCTAGCTCCTGATGTTATAAGTTATAGTACTATTATATCTTGGTTTTGCCGAAATCAAGAGTTGGAGAAAGCATTTCAATTGCAAATAGAGATGGTTGAGAAGGGTCTGTCACCCGATGCCATTACCTATTCATCACTTATTCAAGGCCTATGTGAGAAAAGGAATCTCAATGAAGCTAGATATCTTTTCCAAGAAATGTTGCGTAAGGGTCTGCGTCCCGATGAAGTTACTTATACATCCTTGATCAATGCTTACTGTGCAGAAGAGGATTTGAAACAGGCTCTTTATCTTCACAATGAAATGATACAAAAGGGCCTTCTTCCTGATGTTGTTACTTACAATGTTCTTATTAATGGACTTAACAAACAAGCTCGTACAAGAGAGGCAAAAAGGCTTTTGCTCAAATTGTTCTACGACGAATCTGTGCCAGATGATATCACATACAACACACTGATAGAAAACTGCAGTAATATTGAATTTCAAAGCGTGGTAGCTCTTTTAAAGGGTTTCTGCATGAAGGGCTTGATGAACGAAGCTGATCGTGTTTTTGAGTCGATGCTTCAGAAAAAGTACAAGCCTGATGAAGCAGTTTATAATGTCATTATACACGGTCATTGTAGAGGTGGAAATGTTGTGAAGGCGTATGATCTCTACAAGCAAATGGTGAATTATGGTTTTGCCCCTCATACTGTGACTGCCATTGCTCTGATCAAAAGACTCTTTGCGGATGGTATGAGTGAGGAATTGAGTCAAGTTATTCGGAACATGCTGAGAAGCTGTAGGATTACTGATGGTGAGGTTGCAAAAGTACTTGTGGAGATCAACCACAAAGAAGGAAACATGGACGCAGTTTTTAATGTGCTTGCTGAAATGGCTAAGGATGGCCTGCTTCCAAACAGCGGGCGAACCAGTTATGCTGGAAAATAAAATGGAAGATGACCACTGGTTGTGCCTGCTGTCGGTGACAACGAAAAAGGTCTTTGTGTTCCAAGAAATATGACCAATTCTTCTAGATGATATAGGATCCATCTGAAGAGAATCATTTATTTTGTTTCCGTTCATCTCATGATTCTGCCGGAAAACTGCAGTGGTGCTGGTGGATTGCTTTTTTGCGCCTGCTTTCCCTTGGCAGCTACTAAACAGACATGTAAGTGAAAACATTGTTGTATGTTATATTTTCAAACGTGCACTGTGGTTTTTTTTTTAAAATAGAAAATTTTCACATCTCTGACATTTACCAAATGTTTTATGATGTAATGTCTTGTGCCTGGCTCAAACTTACTGAGAGACCTTTATCCCTTGTTTATTTGTTGATGACTGCTAAGATTTTTGTTGTGTGATATTTCAACTTAGCTGTTTGAATTTTCCGTTAGGTGCGTTTTACATGCAATGTCCTTACTGGTAAATTATCAAGTATAAGCTGGCGTCAGCTTATAGTTTCACCTTTTTCATGATGTGCTTGATGCAGGACGCTTGTCAACTTGTTGGGTCAATACTCAAAATGTGCAGCTATTCAGTTGCAATTGGCATCAAGTTGAAGGCTATATTGATGTAGGAGGCATCACCAACTTCAAGCCTCAAATCTTTGCAAACAATACTGTAAATTTTGGGTGCAATCAGAGTGGCTACTCCATAGTCCTGCATATTTTTCC
The DNA here is from genome assembly GCA_963580455.1 of Euonymus europaeus. Classification (NCBI taxonomy): domain Eukaryota; kingdom Viridiplantae; phylum Streptophyta; class Magnoliopsida; order Celastrales; family Celastraceae; genus Euonymus; species Euonymus europaeus. The sequence goes on along the minus strand of OY756970.1, from coordinate 18,569,227 downwards.
TCTTACTTAGTCAAAGAAGCTAATACAACCTGTCACCCTAACTCATTTTCAGTCGTCATTTATTATTTTTGCTCGGATCTCTTGGGGTGTCAGAAGAACTATCCAGCGTTCTTAAAAGCTTTTATGTATTTTATAAATTTGTTTTCTAAATGAGTTGGTTATTGCTTGGCCAAATGTGGCCTTCGATCGGTGTCTGATGAGCTGCTACAGCATGTATGCTTGATGCAGGAATAGATTCAGGGATGGTGTTTTCTACTATAGATGAGTTGGACATGTAGCAGAAAACAGATGAATGCTGTGATTTCTTCATGGTAGCAATGTTTGCCTGAAATTGTTCATCCTGTATCCGAGACGGAAAAGCAGAACTTTAGTCCCACTCGACAAATGGAAGATAGACTGTCTTGCACAGGTACTGAAGTCGTATGTTTAGAGTGGAAATTTTACGTAGTTCCCTGGATCATTCAAAGGTTGATTTTTACAAAAACGGAGAAATGCTAGAAATTCAAAATGGTGGTGGCAAAAAAGAAGCAGGAAGGGCAATCTTCTTCTAAGAGAAGAAGTAAATATTAGGAGAGAAAATACATCTTACAACACTGGAGTTCAAGCCAAAGACAATATTTTACAAGGTAATGCGCCCTATGCATCTCAACCATACTAACAAACCCCCCAACCTTACATTGCTTTGGTCCTCTTAAATAATAAACTCAAACAACAAAGTTCAACTAATGTTCACAGTCCAGTCAGCACCTGATTTTTATTATAAGAAATACTAGAAATTCACTGCTCAGGACACCGTGTTGTCATACCTTTTGCAGCTCAGTTTCATGAATTCATCTTACTACAGATTCAGAGTAAATCTTTTCATCATGTAAAACCATCAGTCATTCTACAAGGCAGAGATGAGATGAACAATGCCTAAGACCTAATAAAATTGGGCGATGTCACTCTCTCAAAGTAATACCTGTTCCCGATTTCATTATTCCTATGCTGGCTTGCCTCAACTACAAGGTCAAATCACTGCTTCAGCTTCCTCTGGAAAAGAGTACATTTTCTGTATAACAATTTTACTAAATCAAAGAGAGATGAATTGACGATGTGCAAGAAACTCAGATATCCTCTTGCCCTACTTACAGCTGCGAGGCCAACAAAGCCCAAAGCAAGAAACTCCTATCTCGTTGAAAGCCTTTGGTGCAGATCATCAGCCAAAGCCTGCCTCAGACTTTCCCCGTAATAATGAAACGATTTCTCAGTCTCCATAACCCTTGGAATAGATCCACCCTCATCAGGCTCCTTGCAAGGCTCCGGCTCTGGCTCCTTCGCAATCTGGCACAAGTTATGCAACACACAGCAAGCAACAATAGTCTGTGGTGCATGATTAAGACCCACATTCAAATCCTGCAGAATCTTCCACCTCTTCTTCAACAACCCAATCGCCTCCACCACTACAGACCGCCCTTTCATCAACATCCCATCAAACAAGTTCTGTGCTGGTGTCCCCATCCCGTTTGGCGAAAAGGGTGTCATCAAGAACGGCAACAAAGGGTAACACCAATCCCCAACTATATACGGCCTCACATGATTTCCCCTAACATTAATCACTTTATCCCACAAAACATCACCTGAAATCAGCCTATTATACAACAAACTATCCCTCAAGTGCGCAGCATCACTGGTTCCACCCGGTGCCTTCACGCACACATCCCAGAATATCTTCTTATGATCAGCCACAACCTGCAGCAAAACCGAATTATACCCATATTTGCACCTATACGAATTATGCATTTGATCGGAAGATTGTCTTAAATTATGGATCTTGATGGGGCTCCCATCAATGGCACCACAAATGTTAGGCAGCGAAGTGAGCTCTTCAAATGCCTGCGTCGTTTCAATCAAACGACTACGACTACCAGGAATCTTGACGAACTCAGCATACAACTTGGTGGCCAATAAGCGAGTAACCATGTTCGTGATCTTGGATATCAAATAGGGCTCCAGAGAGTATCGAGAAGCTAGGGTTTTGGCGGAGTAACCATGGGCAAGCCTTGAGAGAACCATCGCGACGGCATAATCGGAGGGGAGGGATAGATTGGAGGCGGCAATGAATGGCTTGAGCTTTTCAACAACGGTAGTGAAGACAGGGTAAGAGAGTCCATAGAGGGATCTCCATTGGGCGTCGCGAAGAGGGGGGTCGAGGGACCAGATGTGATCAGTGGAGAGAGCACGGAATGCGGAGACGGAGTAAGGAGTGCCGGAGTTATCCGGAGATTGGGGAGGTGAAGGGGATTTTGATTTAGGGTTTTTGGAGGATGCGAGGAAGGAGAGGAGTGCGGCGAGGGTGAGGAAGAGGAGTGGAGCTGGAGAGGAGGAGGAAATAAGAGAGGTTGGAGAAGACGGAGATTGGAGCGGGGAGGAGGTGATGGCGGCGGTGGAGATGAGGGAGGTGGTCGGGTCGAGTGAGTTGTGAAGGTGGAGGAGGTTTGATAGCATCAGCAAGAAAGATTCCTCCATCTTCGCTTCTGTCAATACTTCTTCCACGGAATCTCTCTTCACTCACTCTGAGATTGACTTCGCCGGTGTCCGTGAAGAAGGAAAACAACAATGGATAATTGCAGAGAACAATTTAGGTAACCAAGAAGCCACTTTCTCTGTGCGAAAGTTCACAGCACTGCTCAAGAAGGTTCCTGGGCCTACTTTTCAGAAATAGCCCACAAAGCCCAGGCCCAGCTAAAAGAAAGCCGTTTCGGTTGTTTTCCTCGGGTTACCGGGTTTGGTTATGGATCATACGCTTCCGCTATCTCCACTCCGATCTGAGAGAGATTCCCCGACTCGTATACATTAGGGTTTATATATCTCGTGTTGGAACCCATTCGAATCGAATTTCTGCGTCTTCGCAAGCAGCTTGTGATTTGCAGCCATGACTGAGGTATGTCATCATCGCCACACCTAAAATTTCAATTTTTTGAACGCTAATGGCAATGTACATGAGCTGAATATTCGTTTTTGCGTCTTCTTTCTCCTGTATTTGCAGTATTGGGTTAGCCAAGGTAATAAATGGTGCGACTTCTGCAAAATCTACATATCGAACAATCCTTCCAGTATAAGGAACCATGAACTTGGTCAACGTCACAAAGATAGTGTGTCCAAGCGTCTTGATTCTATGAGAAAAGATAAAGCTGCAAAGGAGAAGGAGGAGAAGGCAGCTGAGCGTGCGCTTGAGCAAATTGAAGCAGTAAGTGTGCACTCGCTCTTTTCAGCTTTTTGATGATTGAATTTGTGTCTTGTGAACAATGATGGTTGTAATCCAGTATATTGTAGCATTATTATATTCTTCAGCTTATGCAATTCAAAACCTCCTGCGATGATGCTTTTGTTGCGGCTTTGATACTTTGCCATTGCAATCTTAAGATTCTGCATTGATCCTTATATAAACCAAAATTTGCTTTCTTCGAATCTTCTGATAGAGAATTTACCTTTCTTTTGTTAGGGAAAGCTTTTGGAATACCTGTTTTAATTTTACTATATTTTGAAGTTCAGCCGGTGTTGGGATACATAATGACATTTATAGTTACAAAACTATTGAATACTTGATGAGCTCTTTCTCTATAGTCAAAACTATCGAATGCATAATCTTGTGATTTCTTCTATCATTTTTTTCATTCAGCTATTATTGTAAGATACCTAAAAATCACATTCTTTGGTTAATTTTTTCCTTAGAGATGATGATTAAAAAACATTTATAACAGAATTACTAGAATTATGTGATGAAAGGAGACAATTTTGTAGTTGAACCTTTTTCTATGTTACTGTAGCAAGATCATTTTTCTTTTCCGCCGTAGATCAACTGTCCTGAATGTTATGCACATATGAATGAATTTCACACAAATTTTTAGTGGCGTTAAACTTTCTCATATTTCATCAATTTAAACTGTTTATCAGTATTATGACACTGTAAGGTCTTCTCAACAAAAAAAAAAAAGTGGTACGTTAGCATTTATTAGCTGTTAAAATATGAATATTAACATTAGTTATTGTTGAATGCTCTTTTATTTTTATCTTTATTTTCTCTTTTTCTTTCTTCATTTCTTAATCCCTATGCACATTGTCATACGTAAGGATTTTTGGGCTATGCATTATTCTATTTATTCGAGATGCTAAAGATCATAGTCATAAATATGTCTCAGAAAGCTAAGCGCAGCTATCAAAAGGACATGGCAAAAATCCAGGAGGCCAGAGAATCTAATGCCCATGCACCAGATTTTCTAGGGGATGATGAGGAGGGTAAGTATGAAGCCTTGTATTGTTTTAATGTTGGCTTTATATGAATGAATAGTTGTGGAATGGCCTTACATTAATCATATAATTCATGAATTCTATACTCAACTTCTGGTAATATTTTCAAGAGTTTGTTTCTCTTATGTGTGTTTCAGCATCTAATCTTTATTATATTATTTGTGTTTATATTTCTTTCTATTCCTTTGGTGAACAAAGTCTATGGCTATTGTTCTTTTCCACTTATCAATGATTGTTCAGGCTTGTAATGTCTTGATAAATTTGAGATTATTAGGTCAATTATTTCTAATAATATTTATATTTCTATGTTGTAACATCAGTTAATGCTTTCAAAGGGCAACGAGGAAATTTCTTTGTTTTTACGCCTATGTGCTAAATTTCTAGCTGGTACCTATTCAGTGCGCAAAATGGATATGGCCCTGAATTGCGGCCCATTTGTCCATTTTGCATATGTTTTAATTAATTTGTCAGATATTGTTGAATTTTCTAAGAACCTTAAGCTCTATTTCTGTGTGGACACACACACACACACATCCAGTTTTCTTGATTGTGGAAGTGGGCAAACTGATACAAGTTTATGATGACAGAGTGGCAGCATGACAGCTCTTCAGGCTATCACTACAATCCAGGAAATGGTTTATACTATGATCCAAACTCAGGCTTTTACTATTCCGATGCTATAGGTATGGAGATATGCTGCATTACATTCATGTCTTTTTCTTTCTTTTTTTTGCATATATTATGTCAATTTAGTTATATGTTGATTACGGCCTTTTTCCTGTAAGGGATGCAACAGGCAAGTGGGTGGCACAAGAAGAGGCATATGCTTCAACTTTGGTGTCATCTGACTCCAGAAGTAAAGAATCCACTTTAAAAAAGCCCACATCAACATCAGAGGCGAGTTCAGTTAATGTGAACAAAGGCCCTGCGGGAAATGGACCTGCACCGGGTCGAGTTGTAGCAGCTTCCTTGAACCCTATGAGAACTGTCAAAGGTGCTCCTTCATCATTTGCTGTTAACAAGCGGAAAAGGCAAGATGTGAAGGTTAAGCCAAAAACCGTTTCTGCAGAAGAGAAAGCTGCACTTAAAGCTAGGGAGGCTGCAAAGAAGAGAGTTGAGGAGAGAGAGAAACCATTACTTGGTCTTTACAAACACTGATGTGGATCCATTCAGTTCCTTGAACAAAAAAAATGGTATGCATTCAGCATGTATGGTTGACCATTGTTTACTTTATGTTAAGTTGAATAATGAGATGATGTGGCTTCTAATTTGTGTGTTAAGCTTTTATTCAATCAGCCACTTCCCTTTGTTGCTCAGGTTATTTATTTTTAGTGGGCAAAGTTTTTCTCGTAACTTCCATTTCTCTTTAATTGATTTGAAGAAGGCTTATGAATTATGATAGGGTTCCCAGGTAAGAATGTGGTGTTTTGAAGAAGCAAAGGGTCATGGCTATTTATTAATGCAATAGGTTTAAGTGCAGAATCAGTTTAGAGTCCCATTCTGTTTACTACAGCGATGGATTAGTTACAAGATCCTTTCATAATGATCTCGCTCAGTGTATGTATGCAAGGGCATTGTCTTTGTATATAAGACCATAAGTAGAGTTGGTAAGCTGTTGGAAACATGGACAACTACTCTGGAATCTAAAGACCTTGGAATAAACTTGTTGGAAATAGAGTCTATGAATGGTAAGTTTAGTAAAGACAGTAGAGGAGATGGGAATCTGTTTATAATATGTGCGAAAGAGTGTTAACTTGCTTGAATGTAAATCTTTCATAAAAAAAAAAAAAGACAAAATAAACCCAAATTTTAAGTTTTCTGGAGCTAGAATTGTCCTAGTGGTCGCCTGGTCCTTATAACTTGCATGATCTCCCCCCACTCCACCCCAGCCCCCACCACTCAATCCAAGGTATATGTAACTTCCATCTAAGATAAAATGAGAATAAATTGTCTACATTGATTTAGGCAAGCACAATGTAGAAATCATCACACTCTAATGAGAACGAGTGAGAAAATTGAAGTGGAAAATGTTAAAATGGAGGAGGAATGCTGGAAAAGACTTGTATAAAAGCTCTAAAAATGGATATTGAAGCTCTAGAATTTGTGTAGATGTTACCTTTAGTTTAGATCAAACTGAAGGAAAATTCATGCAGTGGGTCCCAACTAATTTTTCTTACTTACTTTCGTCGCCAACCACAGTAGGTTTGGGAGTAAGATGTTGATTTGAATGATGACCTTTGTCTTTGCTCTGTATATGCCTGCTTCGGTCGATTGCGCATGCGCTATGTATTTCATGAATTGTCACAGTTGGTGGGTGGGATTGATATAGGGTTCATGTCTTGTTTGTTGCTTCTTTCCCAATATAATTTACATTTTATTTGCATTGAAAACTGAATTCCCTGCCTGCACTATACAACTCATAATCTCTATGTTCTTGCGTTTCCTCTCATTGGAGAATACTTGTATGTATGGAAAAATGTGATGACCGAAAGAAATTTTATGTGCACTTGTTTTTGTTTTGAGAGGGGAAAAGGGAATTTTGTCAAGAGGCCTACATTGCACTGTACCCTGGAATGGTTTGACTTGGGACTTGCTAGTTGCTAGTTCTACAGGTTGTGGATAAAAATATTATGGCTTCCTGTATGTTACTTTCCTGCTGCTGCTTTACATGTTCTTTGTCACCTTTGTTTTATTTCCTCTCTCGTCTTCCTTCTTTTTTAGCTTTGTTTATTTATAATTTTTATTTCCAAAGTAGTAATATGCTTCTGAGAGTTTTCATTTACACGTGACAGAAAGGTGGAACTCCTTTTCTTTACAACACTGCACTGTGATCTTGACAGAGAACATTGAGAAATGAGGACCTGATCATTTGGCGGCTGACGATGCAGTTTCTCATGCTCTGTCCAATTTAGTCTACTACATTTTACTCTCTTTTTTAAAAGGGTAGCCACATAAATGAAATTGAAGTATCGATTTGTATCATATGACTGTATTTGCTGTTGATCCCTTGAGGAGCTTTGTTGGACGAAACGAATCTGGAAGAAAACGCATAAATTTGGTTACAAAGTCTTTTTTCTCTGTTCTTCCTTCCTTTGATAAAATTCCCTCCTTATTCTGCTGTGATGGGTATTGAAATCACAAGATGCAATCTTGGTTGTGTCTTGATATGTATTCTTTCAGCGTTCTTGTTTGATGCTGAGGAATTTTTGTGTAGTATGAATCCAGAGTTCAGCATAGAATTGCTTGTCCTCGACCCGACCTCGACCTGGTCCATATACATATATGAATAACATTTGAGGCTTTTAAAATATGCTTCATATTATATTTTATTTCAATTAATGTGAAGTATTGGATGTTAAACGAATTCTAAATGTGTGTTTATATCAATAACTATTATACGTGACTCATAGATTTGAGTCATATGTTGGTCTTTAGTGTTACGTGACTTGTGAGGATAAAATTTGCTTAATCATGAATCTCAAATAGTTTAGTTGAAGATTTTATATAATCTTGCATTTGGAGTTCGAATTCTATCTCCTTCTCCTTATTAAAAAAAATTGGGTATATCATATTTCTTCTCGATCCCATTTACTGTCCAAATTTTGTGCATGAAAATTGTTTATTTTACCTATAAATTAAGAGTTCGACATAGCAATTGGATTTAGAAATTCAGTTAGGGCATTCAAGTCCATTATTCAGGACAGGTCTCCCTGCAAGCAATTGTTGAAAAGTACTACAAAACCCAAACCTTGTGCAGAACAAAGGCAGAAGACTTTTGCAATCAGTGAGCCCTACATGGGCCACATGACTACATCTCTCTCGTATTCACTGCACATCATTGACTTCTGCAAATTTGGTCTGGTAAGTCACAAAACACGGCTGTGCCAGAGAGGACCAAAGATTTTAGTGGAGGACACCAATTTGTGGTAGATATAGCCATGTGGACTTCTTTATGTTGACCACGTGTCTTGTACCTTGTCACGTGCTCAATTTGCAACTTACGAAAACATAATTCCGTTTACGTTGAGCTTATAAGCCTAGCTTCTATTTGTATATAAACTTATATGTTGTAACATAAATCTTCAACCTTAATGGACGAGGTTCTCTATATGCAATGGTCTGAACAAATAGATCATCATATACGTTCAGCTCAAGAAACCCTATCGGTCAAATTTTGTTGTTCAAAAAATAAAAAAAAAATTGGTTATATATTTTTTTAGCTATAAATTTACTTCAACATGTTGAAGCAATATTTCACTTTTTAGAATCGAAATTTTTTAAATAATATTTCATGTTCAATTAACATGTTTTTCCAGTTGACATTTGTATAGGCCAAAGACTCACGGTTCTCCCATAATTAAAATACTCTCTCGTTTGTAATTATTTTAATAAATAATTGAATTAGAAGTTGTTATCACCAATCCTAAGAATTGGACTACAAGGGTTTCGGTCATGGTGGCCTGCGTTTAGAGGCGTCTGTGAGATGGAACGACACAGGCCATTATCTAGGTTTCTCAAAATTCATTTTAGTTTTATTTAGAGTTCACGAAGGGCTCCTATTTTATATAGTTTGCCCAACAAGACCCTCAAAGACTCAGGTACGTCACTGCCTGAACTTTAGCCCAATTTATCATATCGTAGGGTAAGAAACTTTTATGTAGACTTGACAGTTCAAATTTAGACTCATATTGAATGTCGAAAAAATAAACTTATATGATGTTATTCTCTATTAAAGGGGGAAAAAAACTACAAAGATATGTAACAGGAGATTGGATTCAAAATAAGAAACATGTACTCATCAACGTACATTTACTATTATTATCACCAACAAATTTTGATCTAATTTATCACATCATTTGATGAAAAATTTAATATACATGAACCTGATAGTCCGAATTTAGGCTCGTATGAAATCTTCAAATCACATACTTTTGAGGTCATTTTTGATAAAACCATGCAATTGGTATTACCGGACCTAAACAAACAAAAAAAACCACCAAACATCACACACATATAACCATCATTGATGCCATCATTTTTTGTAAGTGAGACAAATTAAGTAATACACAGCTTTTTTTGTTTTTTTTGGGCACTCCAACAAGGCAACAACCCTCAAAGAATAAAGTGGGAATAAAGAGAAGAAAAAGGAAGGTGGGAATAATTACAGGATTTAATGTGTGGGTCTCCTAACATGCAAAGGGACATAACTAGCCTTTTAATAAATCAAAGCTAGTTAGCATGCATGGCTGTTTCTTTTCCCAACATGACATTAAAGGCATTTTAGAGAAATCATAATAAGCTGTATATGATGATTTGCTTCTCTTTTGTTTCCCTTTATTAAAAAACTTCATTTCTTTCTCTCACATTATATATTCACCAAAATATGCAGTAAAATCAAAGTCAGGTAGGACCAATTATATACATAAATTTCTTTATATTGTAAGGTTTTTAACAAGATAGCCAGCTATTTTTCACTTTATATAATTTTTCGACTATTTGAATTGTCTCACCCTCTATTACTTGGACAATAGATAAATGGTGAATTTTTCTAGGGCCAAATCGCAAACTTGAAATGTCAAGAGTTCGTTATGTACTAAATTTTTGTCTAACTTATCTGGTCGTTAGATGAAAAAAAATGTGTGATTGTTGGATTATTTAAAATTATAAACCTGTTTAGGCATTAGTTTACTGATTTATCTTCTTTAATTTTCTTTCTCCAATCAGTGAAATGATCACTTACAGTACAGATGACAGTTGTTGATTTTGTGGTAATCGTGAGCCTAACCAAAAAAGTTAGTATAAAAGAAAGCCCTTCTTCCAACACTTCATCATTACCATAGTTTTGTCACCATAAAAATATTATGGAAGTGCATGCAAACTTTCCAAATTAAAACAGGTTTTTAATTTTTATTATATTTTTTAAGTTTGATTAATTAATTAATGTAAAATTTTATTCCTGCTGCTTCTGTTTTTGTTTGACCAATTAGTGCCATATGTCACCGCAGATTACTCAACAAACATGCACCTTTTACACTGTATCATCATCATTATTCCATAAACCCAATGATCATGCCACATTTCTCTCGCTGTTCAACTTTATTATGCTGGGTAATCCTTCTTAATTAATTATTTCCCATTTTTTTAATTCCTAATTATTTAATTTTTGTATGTGATGAATATAGTGTAAATTTAAGAAGATTATTCTTCAGTATATCAAAGCAGCAAAGCATATAAATGTTTCTTTCTTTCTTTCTTTCTTGTATTATTCTTTTTTTTCTTGCTTGCCAATTATAGTGGTTTTTTTTTGTGGGTAGAAATAAAAAAGAGCCAATTATATGATTTATAAGTTTTAGCTCAATAGTTCTCAATTCTAATAGCGTGATTTATAAGTTTGAATTTAACTTCTCTCAATTATATAGAGCCATTTTAATAATATCTCCATAATGTTTTGAGTGAAACCTTCATCTCATCTCCTTATTTGTTTCTTTTCATTCTTAAGTATCGTGTGAACCCTAATCGTATAGTTTACTTATTGAAACCTCCACTCATCTCTTTATAATTCATTTTTTCTTATTTTTAGGTATCACGTGAACCCAATCAGTATAGTTCACTTATTAAATTTAATATAACAAAGCTTATAAGTACGAAAACTGTTAAGAAATATAAAATCTCTCACATCAGTTAGGGAGGGAGGGAGTCAAACCTCTAGCTCATCTTCCTAATTGCTTCTTCCCATCACTCTCAAATTCTTCAAATTATAACATATTTTTGCTAAATATTAATATTAATTCAACGTCCAAATCAAATTCCATCACAAACCAAAAATATTCATTTACGAGGTACAACTGATATCCAAACAAAAATATAACATCCAGGCATTACATTTTTTCCACCTTTTTGATCCAGCGTATGTCCTTTTGTCATCCATTATTTTGTCATCAATTTCATGCAATTAAATCCCTGTCATTGATAGTGACGCCATTAATTTGTAAATAAATCAAGCTAACAAATGCTAAATAATATAACGACAAGTCTGTTGTATTATATACGTCTGTAAATTAAATTAAGGAAGAAAAAAAACACACGGGAGATACCGACCGAGCGATCTGGATCATCCACGTGTCAAAGATCTAACACCTCTGGAAATGTCATGCACACCCGCCGGATTGAACCCCAAGCAACCCAACAACCCATTCTTGTACGGCAAAGACGTCTTCCTCTTCAACTCCTCCGAGACCGCCCGGTTCGTCGTGTAATGCAACTCGTGAGCCGAAACCGGTCCTCTCCTTCTTGAAGCCGAACCAACACTGCCTTCCGTGGACCGGAAGCTCGCATTCTTCACATCTGCAGTCTCCATTTCACTTTTGTTCAAAACAGAGTATTTCGTCAGTGGCTCTCTTCCCTCCGATGCGCTTCGAAAGAGAAGATCCTTCAATTTCCACTTCTTGTAACCTTTTGAGAAAGAAATCGCCGACAAAATTGCTGATGCGTACGATTTCGAATTGCTTGTTTTGGACATAACAGCTTTTGTGCTCTCTGTAATCTCCTCCTGTTCGATTAACACGTCGGAAACCCTAAGCGGAGGAAGAGATCTGCTCTCCCTGCGCGAGTAACTTGAATTTGACGATGAAGACGAAGTTGAAGAGCCAGAGCTTCGCTGTCTTCCACGTGTTTGTGTATCTTCCTCTGAGAGTGCATCCTCTGTTTTTCGAGTCGAACTGTCTGCAAATGAGTGTGGTCTGAGCGGGCGGATCTTGCCGCCGTCGAAGAGTTCATCGGCTGCAGATATTGGAGGTACATGCAACGGTCCACTGAAATTGAACTCGAAATCTTGATCATCGTCGTTTAATAATTTGCCTTCTTCTTCTTTTGCTTTGTGGATTCCAGATTGTTCGGGGAAATGATCGTAGAAATTGGAAGCTGCGCGGGCGGAGGGGCTGGTAGGTGCGCTGAAGAAGTAGTTGCCGAATCTCTGAGGACTGGAAGGAGCAGTCATGTAAGGGGAGGAGCATGTACTGTCGAAGTTGAAGTCCACAGCGGCGGCCGCCACAGGTACCATTACTTCCATATCCATATCTGAAGTATACGTATAGAGAGTAGAGAGAGAGAGAGAGAGTAAGGAGAGGAATTAATGGAATGACCGAGAGAGAAAATTAGATTTGGAGAGGGAGAGTCGTTTCCTTATATAAGTAGATTTAAATTTACTAAAATGCTTTTGTTTGATGAATAAGATAGGCCCACACCCCACTCTTTGAAGTTTCTTTTTCTTTTTTTGTTTTTTTCCCGGTCCCTCTCTAATACGTTATATAGAGTTGTAAATAAATAAATAAGATTATCTCGTTTATTTATGTGGAAACTTAATTAAACAATCCTAAACAACTAGGTCTGACTCTTTAGCTGAGTTTGGAAGGAGCATTCACAGTAGTTTGGGAGAGAGAGTTCTCGTAAATGTTTGAAAATCTCGAGTTCACTCATATTAATAATATTATTTATTTTGAGTAATTCAATTTTCGTAAATAAATCGAGAACATGAGACTTTATTTTTCTCAAAGTGTCTCATTTAATGATATTTAGATTCAGAAAAGGATCAATTGTATGAGAAAATTTTTATATATCATATCACTTGAGGGTCTCCAAACAATGTAATAAAAATCTCACGGATTCTGGTCTTTGTGCAAACTTCTCTCCCAAACTTATTCTCAGATCGCAACTTTTCCCACCCCAATCAAACCTTAGAGAAATCATCTTGTGTAGCGTCATTACCCTTTAATTATTATTTTTTATGCAACTTTAATTAGTTCTTATCCTCTTTAACCATTCTCGTAGGGGCACTTTTGCACTTGTATAGTATAAGGTAATTAACTTTTATCCCGTTTTAGTTCTTCTAATGATTAGGGTTATGTTATTTTGAGTACATACAACACTATAATATTGTAATATTAGGTAAATGTATTTATAATAATTAATTTGATTGCAATGTTTAGAAGTAGTCAGCAATGTATGGCTAATCCATTGGTATTAAAAATTATGACTTCCATATAAATTAAATCATGAGCGTTGGTGAGAGACGTCAATTTCTTCTTGTGATTATGAAAACATATACTAAAAAATAGACATGTTGGAAAAATTAATACATTTTGTTATTGCAAATTGTTTTCATAATCACAAGAAGAAATTGACGTCTCTCACCAACGCTCATGATTTAATAGACATGTTGGAAAAATTAATACATTTTGTTATTGCAAATTGTTTTGTTTTGGTAAGATTTAAGCCGTGGATTTCTTATGAAACCATTGTTATTATTATATTCAACTATTCATGCATGTTGTGCTTGGACGAAATTTTAGACAAAACCATATGACTTTCCATTTAAGACAAAAAAAAAATGAAAGCCAGAGGAAAAAACAGCCCGAGAATATCATTGAAAATGAAATTGTAAGTCACCACTAACTTACTCTTACACATGGAAGGAATACAGCTCCACACAGTACAAAGGGATATGATCTTCGAAGATAAAACTGAAATATTCAACTCGAAAAGCGAAAACCAACCAAACCATCAAATAAAAATGAGAGAAACCATAGTGTTACAAAGTCAGAAGCATGATATTTAAGACAAAATTAAGTTGTTAGGCTTTTCAAGTCCATCTCTTTTGTTAGCCAATCACATAACTAAATTAGTGGCATACACAATGCAATTTTTTCAAATAAACTACAATATTTGTTTTTTATCTAAACTGTTCCGTGTCCGCAATTAATCTCATTACGACTAAATTCGGACTACAACAATTTTTTGTATTGAAAAGACTCAAACTCGAGACCTTTTTAAGAAAAATAAGTATCATGTCACTTGAACCAACCACTTGTTAATTGTATTAGTATAAACTATCATAATTTGTCATCCTCTACGAATCATTTGACATTTTTAGAAGTCATGGCACTTGGTAAAAAAAAATCATATAATTTAATTTCATAATTTGTAGATAGTTAGATACGTTGGACTCTATAAGCGTATATCTGTAATACTAATTCGATTACAATTTTATTACTATATATATTTTTAAAAAATTTATTTCTATATTTATTAAAACATAAGATATGTATTTTTGTTGGGATTTCTCCCGCATTAGGCGACTAGCATTATTAAGATTCAAACAATATATTGATAATGCAATCTTTAATATTTCAGAAACTTACAAAATATAATATGGAACATGTGAAAACATAAAAAAAATAATTGCGGACTGAATATACACCAAGGGTGTGTTTGATATGGGTGTAATTAATGATTACAAAGATAATTAAAATTTTATGGATAAATAAATATTCATATTCATAAGGGTAAATTTTTAAGCAATTTTCTTCATATTTTGGATATAATTGTTACTCACGAGAAGAGATGAATAATAATTACCCCAACAATACATTATACTTCTATTTATTACTTTTTTATGAAATGCACCAAAAAAAACACTGATTAACGTACGTAAGATTTATTGTTGGCTTAATTAAGATTAAGATTGAAGATTTTGTATTGACAAGTAAATCCAGTACAAGCAATTGAGACAAATGTCATTTAGCCAAGCAAATGACAAACGGTTGTTGGTGCTGCCGACTGTCTTACAGTTAATTAACAAACTGTCTGTCAATATCTTTTTGGGTAGAGGAATATGGGTTTTATGTTTGTTTTTTTTCTTTCCTGATTATTTGAATATTTAAATTTTTTTATTTGAATAATTGTAATGGATTACCTAGCTCTAAGTATTTTGTCCAAGAATCAAGATTAGGCCATCATTATATGCAATGGGGAATAACTTTTTTATTTTATTATCTAATTCTCATCATTTCATGCGGCACATCCTCCATTTTCCAATGTGTATATTTTTTATATTTAATTTGATAAATCTAAGTTAAAAATAGGCTTATTTTATTTTCTTGCGCGTCCTAAAAAGTTGAGGACATTTTAAGATATTAAGTTTGGACCCTAAAATGTCCCACAAAAGTGTGAAACATTTATATGAACCAATGATGACTTACAAGAATGTGGCCGCGAGTAGGAGCTAATCCATTTCAAATCACTTGGATGATAATTTAATGGTGAATTATATAAGGTTATATTATATGGATTTTGAAGATTTTGAGATCGATTTCCACTGAGAGCATTATTTTTGTGACCATGCATTGAGTTTTGACAAGAACGGATCTAATCATTTACAAGAGGGCTATACCCAGTGAAATAAATAAATAAATATTCTCCTATAAGATCCTAGTTTTTTTGGGGTCTAAAATAATTTTAAAAAAATATGAAAATTTATATTATATATTATATTGATCGATTTTATGAATCCAACTATATGTTGTTTGTTAAAAACAAAAATTAAATTCATTGTGATTGAAATATCGAATATTTTGAGTTTATATTCTACAATTTAAAATTAATATATCCTTTTCATATTGAAATTAATTTTTTTTTAATGAATTATTGAATTCATAAAATCGATTAAAATATAATAAAACAACAAATATTCTCCCATAATTCCTTGTTTGAGGCCATCAATTTGACCCACAGAAAATATATGATATCAAATTATATTATAAATAACAACGTGTGTTTTGTTATTTTACGCGCCTTCTATGCCAGCCAATGTCAACGTCCCCTGTCGGCGTGCATGAACCTTAAGATTAATTTGATAGGAAATTAGTTAATTAAACATATAATAAATATTTAAGTAGGAACCTTTTTTTTTTGGTGTGTCCGTTCATTGTTCATTATGGAACGTAACTTATAAGCTTAATTTCATTGGTCAACAATCACATCAGTTTTATATCAAAAAAATTCTCTTAATTTCCTTATTATTTTTATTCTCTCACACATTTACTCATTTATCTCTCAAAATATTTGTTAGATTTTGGAAAAAATTACATATTCGAACTTAGCGCGTAAAGTTCTTTCCAACAAGATACATATTCGATAGCTTTTATTTTATTATTAAATTATTTTACATACCTCTAATAATAAATTAACAGTTTATACACTATCAAAACTTTCGTGATACCAAACAGCACACAACTTATTTGACAATTTATATACTATCAAAACTTACGCTCTACCGACAAAAACTTAGTATATCAAAATCAGGTTAGAAAGACTCGAACGCGAGACTTATATGAGATATCACACACATTAGTAGCATCTGAACTACTTGTAATTCTCTCGTGTAGGAAACATTGTTAATTAAACATCTAATAATAAATATTTTAATTACATATTTTTAGAATTTCTAACTCCAGAGGAACCTTGTGTATATCCAACTAAGATTTGAGTATCATTTATTGACTAAAAATCAATTTAAAACAAGACTCCCCGGTATTTCTGTATATAATAATATCTCTAAAACAGCTGCAAGTGCTATCCAATAAATGGGGACAGCTTCCTTTCCCCTGTGATTCCCCAAGCTTGAACCGTAAAAGCCGATGTCCGATCGAAATTCGCTGTTAAATCCAACTTTATTACAAAGCATAATTTGGATAGCAAGTCTGTTCGACTGCAAAATGTCGGTTCAAATTGGGACATTGGTGCCCCCCATTTGTCCCACCAGACGGACTTTATAGATATTTGGATTCAATTTCTTACTTTTGACAGTGTTACTGCTTCATAAGGCCTCAATAATTAACTTTCAAATATAAATATATATATATATATATATATATACTGTATTGGATAGTAATGCAGTATGTTCAGGCGCGCCTTCCAGCGATCAAAATCACTTAGCATTCCAAATTTCCAATAGAAGACGGATGGAGAGAACTCACAAGAGATAAATCTGAGCGCGGGAGGGACTGCACATATATAGAAATGACCTAAACTTCCAACATTCAGAATTTACCATAAAAGTATCATACAATCAGCCCTCTTGTTCGTTCTTCTCGAAATACCTAGTTAACCCACTGGTTATGAGGGTACGAAACAATCGACGACTTCGGACATCTTGCATGTAATAGAAGGCCTGAACCAAGCCCTCGCTGTAATAGTCTTTACATGCCGACTTACCCCCGGTTGCGAGAGGAAAAACGTGAAGCCTCCACTTCAACCTATCTAAGGCCAAATTCTCAACAAGACATCCTCACCAATTAAGCTAGATGCATTGCACCAACAAGAAAACAAACATGAAAAAATAAATATATCATCCTCATCAAGTTTACCACTAATTAAGAAACTCCAAAATTCTAGATAAAAAACATCTTGAGATTTTTGGATTTAAGATTCTGCAAGCAATAGACATAGCCACCTAAGCAGCTAAACCATCCTAAGTTTGGATCATGACAATGACTAGCAAGTGCAAGTTCAGTGTACAAGCAGTAGGGAATTGCCCTACCCTGGTTACGAAGCACCAGAAGCTGCAGCTGCAGCATACATTTTCGGAACCTGATTTGGGGAAGCAGCGTATCCATAGCCACCGTAGCCTTGCCCTCCATGGTATGTGCCACTCCACTGGTTACTAGAATCTCCTCTCCACTATCAAACCCAATATAATGATATGAGTAAACTAAAAGGAAACAGATGGCAAGAAAAGAAGAAAAAAAAATCATGGGTAAGGGTGGTCATTTGTAGTCCTGATTTTTACTGGAGCAATAAACATTCAACTCTTCATTTTCTTAAAAACATGTTGGAAGACAGTCATCACCAAAACAATACACTAAAAAATTGTAAAGGTTTGATATAAGGCATCTAGGAATACAAAAATCCTCCACATAAAATTTACCTGAAGTACCAACTTAAGACTGAATCTTACAGATAAATTTGTAATCTAAACTCATCACGACTTATTACACAATTTCCAACAGGACACTAAGTAAAAAAAATCCGTCATAATTACCAAGTCAAAAGTATATAGACAAAGTCAAAAAAATGTAAGAAGTTGCATTCATAAGTATGATGTACAGTATCAACCCAGTATCAAAAGGGGTGATGTTATTTAGGCAAATTGTTGATATACACACCAGAAATAATATGTTTGTCTGATTATTTGTACATTATAAAAGGCCTATCCAATAATTACTAATAGAATAAGGGGAGTTGGTTCATCGCATCAGAGGCATAAAGTTCAAACTCCAGAAGAGGAGTACGGCTATACACATTCCCATTTCCAAAGACCATCACCACTGCTAGAGTCTTGTGCATTAGGGGTTTGATTTTAGAGGTGGGCTGGTGGGCACATGTACATATTTAACTTTGAAAGAGGTAAAGTAGTTTTCTAAAATTAGACAGGCATGTCTTCATTCTTCAAGGCAAACACCAAAAGTACTAAATGTACTTTACCCTATACATAACCACCATTAAGAGCACATGCTTAAGTTGAGAAAACTACCTGCTTGTTACCTTGATTGCGACCCCAAGAAAGACGAACTGTCTGCGTGCCAATAACTGTACCATTCAAACTCTGCAGTGCTTCCTCAGCACTTTTTCTGAAACAGGGACAACATGGTGGATTAAGGCCAAACTCATTTTATCGCTGTTTTTTCAAAGAAACAAAGGCTTTAAAATATCATCCCATAACATTACTTGTCAGCATAACAAGTTAACCAAAATATCTTATAACTACATTTTCCTATAATTCTATTCCTTATCTTGATTAGTAGTCGCTAATACTAGCAAGAAAATGTGAACTTTGTTACAGCATATTGATTACAGACGAAATCACATTTCCACATACATTGAGTCAAATGAAGAAATGAAAACCGAAGCTACCTGGTAGCAAATTGCACAAACCCACATCCCTTTCCAACCGGTATTTTCACAGAGACAACTTCACCAAACTGCAAAAAAGGCTGCCTAAGATCCTCCTCCATGACATTAGAGTCAACTCCCCCCACAAAAATCTGCAAGATATCATTCTTGATGAAATATGGAGAGTACAATATATAGTCAATAATACAGAATAGAACAAATACCCACCGTTGTGTTATTCAACTCGCCATCAGACTGGAATGCTTGACCCATAGAATCGTTTGCGGCATGTCCGCCAGCCAAAACCATAGCTAATTGAACAGAATAGAGATTGTCTTAAATCCATCCAACTAAAACAGTAAATATGTGTTCAATACATCAATTTTTTGCAGCTAAATCTAACTGGCACACTACAGTTCAAAAAGTTCTCCAAAAAGACAAGGAAGCAAGATATTATCTAAGCCAAATGCAGTACCATGCAAAATGAGATCCATGAACTAAACCTCATTTAACTAGCAAAACGTTGGATCCAATAATTTAAATCATTTTTTAAAAACATCATTGAGGCAATATGGCACAAATTTGAAACTCTTCAGTTGGCCAAGCGGAATTGCCAATATGCAAAATCAGAGCCCAGTATGCCCTCTAGAGAATCAAATGTTTGTACAACTTCGGAGGACTCTCCTTTAGACAAAAAGAAAATAGTTTATGCCCCCAACAAAGGTTTGCTAAACCACAATAGCAGTTTTTCTTTCTAAAGTGCCAGTTCTGTCAGGCATGCCAACTGGCCAAGTCAATCCAAACACTTAATAGCACAGGAATACATTAATATGAAACTTTTAACTACATTCATAAACAAGTAAACAACACCCGTGCACAAGGCTCCCGCAATGGACAATATAGCTTATCGATGTATTCCCGTGCACGGGAATACATCGATATGAAACTTTTAACTGTAGTTGTAACAATGTAAATTCTGGATGGATGCAGACTTAGAGAAGGATCATAAGTGTTGAAGTTCACCCCACAGTATCCAAACCTAGGAAGACAGGCTAGCTTCACCAGACCAAGGCCAAAGATTTCCAGAAACACATCAATATATCTTCTTTTCCTATTCAAAATAGAATAACCTAAAAGGGGCAGAAGTGGCCATGACAGTGGAAGATAGAGGAGATACAAGGATGGGATGGAAGGTTACACTAATATATGTAGAAGTGAGCAACAGCAGTAGCAATACAGAGGGAGGAAAAGTGTGAAGAGAGAGGCAGAATGAATGCATGCGAGATACAATGGATGAAGACGAGTTCTTGCTGAGGTGATGCTAACTTTTTTGTTCATCGTCAGTATCAAAACTAGGGGATCCCGCGGAAATAAAATAAAGTTTTCAATCAGAAAGGGAAAAAAAAAAGTTGCATTGATTAGATCCGAGGGGGTACCAGCAAAATACAACCTAAGAGCTTTATCAACATAATATCAACTCAAATTTTAAATCAAAAATGAATTCTCATCCACGAAACAATTCCCATTATGCCAATAGTAGATGGCAAAAGGCCAGCGACATAGCAGTCCAATTATGAGAGGTAAACAAAAGCTAAATGAGCTGGTTGTGAAATTTTAAGGCACAGAGAGAAATAATTGCAAAAAAGTAACACATCACCGAGCTTCATTACTACTGAATTTTGCTTAGCATACATCATCCAATATGTCATCTAATGTTAACAAAACATCACAATGGTCCAATTATGAGAACTAAATCAATTATAAATAAGCTGGTCAAGGAATTTGGAGGCATGAAGAGAAACTGAGTGAAATATAAGTGCAAAGCAATGCATCACCAGTAAAGGTTTAACATAATACAAAGCCAGTGGGTTTCTGCTTTAAACAGTACGAGTCCCATTCACAAGGCTAATTGGCTACTCCACGGTAGAAATGGGGTTGGTAAAGTGTCAGATGTACACAACCTTATTCCCATATTTTAAAAGGACAGTTTTCCTGATTTCAACCATTCTAGGTTGTCATGACGCAACTTTACACTAGGCCACAAGTTTGCCTTATATTTCACAGATAACAAATAATGTTTTTCTTGGCGTTGTTAAATTTTCCAAACATCCAAACATGGTAATCCATGTCAGAGCTTACACCACAGATTAGGAAAAGGAGTCAGCTCAGATGCTGGGATATAAAAAAGAAAAAACACAAGTGACATGAACAACTTCTCATCAACAAAAGGAGAGGGTAGAAAAGATAACAAGGTCAAGAGCTAGCAATCAAGTTCATTACAAAATGAAATGACACTGAAGAAATTCCTTCGGTTACCCCAATACGTCTTATGCAAAACAATTGAGTTTATAGCACTAAATGAGTAACAACAAGCATTCAGTGCAACAATAACAGGTAAACAACAGCCGCGTGGCCGCGCACAAGCTCTTTCATTGGGCAGAGTCAGAGACAGGAAAGATGTACGCAAACCATACCCTACATAATAACATAATATGAGGCGGGTTATTTCTAGTAATTGAAACTGTGATCTTTAGGTTGCACCGCTACAACTCTACCCTACATAATAATATAATATGTGGCGAGATTGTTTCTAGGAATTGAACCGGTACCCTTTAGGTTGCACTACTGCAACTCTACGACTAGGCCACATGTTCACCCATAGTGGGTGGGATCAGGGGCAATCAAGATACACATAGACCTTACCCCAACATAATATGTGGAGAGACTATTTAGTATTTACAAGAATTGAATCCGTGATCACTAGGTTGCACCCCTGCAACTCTACTCCACATGTTGCAACAATCCTTATAAAAACGCAAAATGAGGAGAGTGGATAAAATGAAAGTGGGATGGTTTGGAGAGAAGAAATTTGAATAGTGGAAAAGAGAACATGGTAACGACGCTGCAACCAAATAGGTATAGCCAACATCTGGGCCATAAATGCATTAAGCCCACAAGTCAAAAAACCTAACTACAAACCATGGGAAAGAAATTTGATTTTGTACATGTAATATTGAATGTGACCTTATTCATCCATTAAAGTGACATATCCAAGGAATCGTTAGTAACATAACCAAATGAATATATAGCTCAAGAGGACAAAGTTTTTTCTTCTACTCCCCATGTCCCCAAATGAAAGAAACCTCCTTTTTCTTTCTTATTTAGATAATATCAGTAGAAGCATATTCAGGAAGACAAGGTATTAATGGTTAGCTAAGCTAGAGCATTACTACATACCTTGTGAAGAATATTGTTGTTGATATCCAGATGATTTTTTTGGGGTCGCAACACTTATGCGCATGGGTCTACTTGAACAAAAAACACCATTCATCTCAGACATGGCCCTAGTCTTCTCATTTTCATCACCAAACCTAACAAAGCCATAGCCCTTTGAACGGCCAGTATTTGAATCAACAACAACTTTTGCACCTTTGATGGATGAAAATCTGCTAGCAAAGGTTTCCTGCAACATAGCATCAGTCACATCTGGTGCCAAATCTCCTACAAATATGGAAAGATCAGGAGCAGCATTTGCACGCTTATCACCCGCACTAAAGCTTGCCCAATTTAGGCGGAAGGGATGCTCTGTATTTGGCATCATCATAGAGCCATTATAGCTCTGCAAAATTTTCTCAGCAGTTTCCCGAGAATAAAATTCAACAAATCCATAACCTTCTGGTTGACCAGTTTGCTTATTGCGTATGATTTTTACAGAAGAAACCTGCACATTTTACAACTTCGAATATCAGAAAGCAGGCATTGGTCAGAGGCTTGAACTGGTAGCAGCAAATAACAACTACCTAGCCACAAATTTCTTTTCTTTTTTTAAACTATCAAAACCGAATACTGGGTCTCCATAGAGCAAGGGTGCAGCATAAATCTAATCTTTTTTGTGATTATAGAAACTCAATATTGATACGAATTCAGTGCTGCTGTAGTCAAGGGAAATCTTTGTTTATGTTAATCCTATTTTACAAAAATATTAGACTTTATTCTTTCTCTAACTGTGGAATTCTCATAAATTACATAAATAATTTCACTTCATTAAAAAACACATGCATACGATGGTAAACCATTCAAAATAAAAGCAAACCGACAGCAATAATTGGAAGCAAGACTCGCAAAAATTAATCAAAGTTGTTATTAAATGTTCGAGAAGGGTAATTAATGTTCATCTAGGAAGTGGGGGAGAGAGAGAAAGAGAGAGAGTTCTTTAAAGATCCTAATCATAGTGCAAGCCTTAATTACGCCAATCAACATAGATCCAAAGATTAGCTAAACTCCCAAGTCACCTGCAACTCAAATGGGTAAGAAAAGGACGACCTTTGGGGAGAGATTGGACAAATTTCCTGAATCATAAACAAACTTATAGATCCCCCTTTTCACTTTATAAAGACAAGAGTTTATCTATAAATTGCTTGGAAAGATCTAGTGTTCCACAGGTGCAAATCTATTGAACCCAATCCCGGTGCCCCAAACTATCCACGTCTAGCACGACAATTTAAAGGAGAAAAAAATGCAAAGAAAAGGTGAAAAAGAAAACCGTTTCTTTACGGAACATTAACAGGAATATATTTTACCTCTCCGGTGAGTGCAAAGCAGCTATGGAGGTAAGTCTCGTCCATCCAGTGTTGTAGGTCACCGACCCAGATAGTTCTAACATCTTCGTCAGATTTCGGTGGTGGTTGTTGTTGTTGTTGTTGTTTTTGAAAGCTTTGCTGTCGCTGTTTTTGTTGATATTGCTGTTGCTGATAGTAGGCCATGTAATGCTGCGGGTACATCATCATCTGTTGCTGCTGCATCATAGCCATGTTCGCCGCCGGGTACGTCATAGCCGCCATCCATTGCTGCTGCTGCTGATATTGAATCCATTGCTGCTGCTGCTGCGATGGAGGTGGTGGGTTTTGATCACCTCCGTTGGCTTGCTGCATCTTTGTAAGATCTTATTTGGATCAAATTCTATCGGGACTCGATTCAATCTCCCTCCCTCTCCTCTCCCCTCTCTGTATTACACTGTGTGTTCGACGAACTTTACGCGGAGAGAGAGAGAGAGAGGTGACGGAGTTTTACGAGTGTTTATAAAGGGAGGCTGAGAGTGAAATGAGAGAGATCTCGGTTTCGGTGGGTGCGGAAGGTTTTAGAGAGCCACCTCGTTTAGAACGATTGTCGTCTCTTGTGAGAAGTGGGTCCCACTTTTCTCAAGTTGGGTTGGCTCGCGTAGAGACGGCTCAGATCCAATCTCACTTGACCGGCTGCTGTTCCAAATTCAAATGGCTTGGCTAAATGGCTATAGAGGACAGTCAAAGGCAAGTTGTCTTATTTTATCTCTTTTTTGCTAATTTATTTTAAAAAAAGAGTTCACACTCTAATTCCTAAGATATAATTAATAAAATAAGTAGAGGTTGAATAAGTAAACTCCAGACTCCAAAATTGAAAGATAAAAACGCATACAAGAAAGAGTCAATGAGTATGTGACGCTACATGCCTACATATCAAGTATCAACTCATCAAGCCCAAATGCATATGCCTCCACGGTATTAATGGGGTATTCGGTTTAGTCAATAGGATAGATCTCGAATTTAAAGAGCGCCTCAAACGCTGCTCAGGAGTTTGATAAATTTGATGATTTACCTAAACACATATAATTTATCACTGTCCGACATTCCGAGGACGTGGGTCAATAGACATGTCCTTGAATTCTATCCCAATCCAAATATCAACTCATACATTTTATCCACATCCTGAGAGCGAGGGTTGCTAGACAGGTTGTTAGATCCTGACCCAATCCGAGTATCAACTCATCAAATTTGGATCACTAAAGTCATATTATAGGTTGGAATTTCTTGATGTCAAGCATCTCGAAATAAAAAAGCATAAAAACCTTAAAGCAAGAACTGCATAAAGCAGACAAATTGCAAAGTGAGAAGTGAAAACTACAACTTTTACTTCCAAATCCCCTCCAATACAACCTTATCTGCTTGGCATTTAAAGGAACAAAAAAAATTAATGGAATATTTAGTTGACGTTCTAAAATTACAGACAAAAAAGGAAGCTATTTCTGCAGCCAAAATTTCAACAAGGCAAGCCCCTGTTTGCGAAAAATATGTATGTACACGATCCCAAAGCTTTACTTTCAATAATCGCCATGGACAAAACTTTCAAAAGGGGTTCCTTTGAGTGCCTCCTGAATATCGTCCCAGTTTTGAACATGATTTTGTAAAGATCCTTTATGTATCTTCACTTGACGACTCCTTAAGTTCTTCTGAGGAACCCTTAAAAATTCTTGAACGTCCATTAATTTCTGCAAGATACATAGAAGATGAATACATTAGGGTCATCTTGGATGTTCATAAATAGTTTTTTAAAAAAAATGACAGAAAGATTCTGCTTTGTATAATGAATTTATCTTACGGAGTGGTTTTTGACTATATCCTCATAGAATACGATTATATGCCGTGTGCTATTGAAGTACTCCAATGCTTTGGCAGTTGTCTCTTCCACCTGCCTCAAATTGGGTAACAGCAATGTTGTATTGATCAGAGGCTTGTAGCTTGCGAGTATCTCTGCCTGAAAAAGATAAGTTGTATCTGTTAAAAGTTCATGGCATGCATGATATACCTTCATACACAAGCCACACACACGCACAGAGAGAGATGAGAGAGGAACCTCGTTGGGAGAGTGTACATGTGATTTGTGTGTCCCGTTCAATAGCTTAGCCTCCCGGTCATATTGATTTGCGAGTATTGAAATCATTCTACGCAGAATATTTCGCCGGAATAGAAAAATGGCTGAAACACCCTTAGTTTTGAAGTACTCTGCAATTTCTTTATGATGTTGCATCACGCCCTGCATTAATTGTTGGTTTATTTATCAATTGCATTACTTTCATTCGAAAACCAAAACCAAACATAAAGCAGAACGAAATAACGCAAATATGAACCATTAGATCACCATTAACTCGCCAGAAACTATTTAATAGCCAAATAGAGTTCCAAGCCAAAGAGAACCAATATAATAGTTCTTCAAAGGCGGTGGGAGCTATGACTCTAGGCAACGACCAACTCAATTTTACTGGGAGCAATACTCAAATATGATTTTCGTATAGTTTTTGCAAAGTTGAGTCAAATAACTATCCGAAGAACCTTATATACAATGTATATTGGCCTCAAAGGTCGATTATGAGTCAAATGAACAATGTGAACAATCATTTCTTTCTATGTGTATTAAAAAAGTTTCAAATTTCAATTCTAATATCATGATACCACAGTGTAATTACATAATAAGGCAATCAAGGCTCAAAATTGATGCTTCTTCCATATTCATAACCAATTCAACTATAGCTTCTTGAGCAGAAGAAACAAAGACATATTTGTCCCACTTGGACACCAACGTTCACGATGGCCTTTTAATTGGAAGCTAACAAACCAGTAAAAGAAGGTTTTCTAAATCGGTATAGAAACCAATGATGCACATTCCATATATCAATAACAAAGTTTCTCTTACATAAAATGTAACAAAGTTTCCACCCTATCACGTAAATTACCCTGGCTTTTGCCAAATGCCAAGCAATTCTTAATCGCCATCACCATCCAAGCAATGTTTTTTGAAAATGCCTTCTCATCTCATCTATCCCTTACAATCAGAGAACGAAAATATTATTTGACCTATAAATAGAAATATAACCAGTGGTTGTCATGTTAATACTGTGGATAATTACAGTTCTCAATTTATAGCCCGTCAATACCACATTCCCCGCAATGAGTAAATTATAAGCCAATAAATTGTAACTATCATCATGTTCACACCACAGGGAGATGGAATTTTGTTCTAACAACAACTTTTGGGGAAAAAATAGCAGTCTACCTCTCTAGATCATCACTTCATCAGACACAAGAAGCATCCCTTTTCTTGTTAAAATATACAGAGAATGGATCACCGGTCAATGTAAGGTATCGAACTAGTTTCTTGCATAGTTGCAACCTTAGATGTATTGCTTCTCTTCTTCAGACAAAAAGAAGAAATCCTAAGCCACGTAAGACACGCACTAATATTACACAACAAGGCTTCCTCCTAGAAAACAGAAATGTAATCCATAATCGTGTTGCATTGCATTTTATATTTTGGAGTAACAAGAAATCAATACCAGTGGAAATAGTGACAGCTGAAAAAGTCAGGCTCAGAGTGAGCTATCATCTCCTAGAGCATTCTTTCACAGAAAACCTCATAAATGTCCATGAACATATAAACAATAAACTCTAAGACATGACTCATAAAGATGAAGCCCAAATTTTTTGTCAAATATAATTGGAAGAAATGCATAAAGAAGCACACATGAACTAAAACATGGAGGATACGGGATTCATAGCCAGTGATTGCATAGAGAAAGGGGAAGAAAAAACACATTGATCTTTGAGTCGAATTGTCACCTGATTAAGCATCCACTTCAAGCCAACAGCAGCTGTGCACTCATTCTTGGAGGCACTACTCAACCAGTCTAAATTGTAAACTTGGTCCAAAGTCTTCACAATCATTGAAATATTACTCCTCCTAACTTTATTAGAAAAAATTTCCCCATTTGAACTTATGTTAGTATGATTATTTAATAATGTCTCAAACCACCCACTTCCAGATCGCTGCATTGACAAAATGGCAAAATATCGAACAGGATTGCATGCACATTCAGCCCTAGAAATGCACAATAAATTCAGCTTAGCAAGATTTTACAAAGAAGCTAAACTGGTAGACGATACAGGCAACTCTTTACCTGCTAAAAGTATTTGGTTTTGGATAGTGAACATATGGTACGTCACAGGGTTCAATGCTAGGTTCTGGACATGGCTTTTGTATCAGTTCAACCTCCAAGAATCCAGCTGTATTGTTTGTGCCAATTTGCTTTAGGCAAATTGAACATATATACACGCCACAAACCATTGCAAAGACTAACACAATCAACCTCAACACCAAGGGAGACTTCTTTGGACCTTTTATGAGGAAAGACTCCTGTGATTCAAAAACCACGCAAATGTTAAAAAGTGCTAACCCACATGAAATCAATTAAGGGTATCCATAAAATGTTCCAAACTAAAAACAGAAGCTCAGTAACCCAATATGATTTCAGCTCAAAGAGCAAAACCCATAAGCACAAAAACGATATTTCACATAAAATGTTGAACTGGGCATTGAACTCAATAATTGAGCTAAAAACTATTCTGCGTTCTCTTTCTATTTGACTCAATAGGTGAAGGATTCCGGATACGAAGGGATATAAAATGTTAAACTAATGGAAACCCAGATCAGACAATCCCAGAAAACACGTTATTTTAAATAATTTATAAATAAATAAAATAAGTTTGCACCTACAAACTATGCAGGCAACGAGACAGAACAGTCATGAACGGACCTTGGAGAAGCAGCAGAGATCTTCGGCCATGGTTTTTTTCAAAGCTCAAAAAGGCATTTGCTGGCAGCTACAGATTCCCCCTTTTACTTTCCACTCAAAACCGAATTAGCTTTACCTCTCTCCTTTTAACCGATTAATAGCAGAAAATAAAAAAAGAAAAAAGAACGAGACCATAGCTTTTTCTCGTGAAGAAAAATGATTACCGGCCTCATCGACCGTTACCCGTCCCTTCTCTCTCACTCTCTCTCCAGTCAAAGCGTTATTGTTGCCTCAGATTTGCCTAGGACCCGTTCGGTATAAGCAAGGTTTCTCATAGCATCCCCAAGGGCAACCCTTTGTAAAGAAAATAAGAGGTACATTCGTATTCCAATTTTCAAGTTGTCCGAAATTTTTAGTTGGTTTCATTTATATTATATAAAAAATTATATCATATATTCATTTATATTAATAAAATATATTTTTAATACAATCACATCATCAATAAAATATAAATTTTTACATTTTTTTTTCATTAATAAAATCTCTAAATCTCAAGTGTTTTTCATCTGTTTTCAATAAAATGACATCAAAATCAATACTGAATCTTACTTCTTTTATAAAAAAATAAGTGACATACGCATTCACATTACCAAAACACATCTCAAAATATAGTAAGCTCTAAGGGCATGCTTTAAAACCCCCACCCCAAAATGAGAAAGTCATGGGTTAGGCCCCAAATTTAGTAATTCTCAAAATAAAGCTATCTATTTTTGTTTATAAAATATTACATCTTTTTATTTAATGTTTCTTATTTGTATTATTTGTAGTAATAAAAATATACATTAATAGTTAAATCAAAATAAAATGTTGATCATAAATTAAAGTAGTAGATATGATTGGAGTGGTGGTCAAATATGAATGAATAAAAATAATTTTTTTTTATTAACTTTTGGAATGATAAATAGCCTAATTTAAAAAATATATCATAACAGGAAATAAAATTCCCAATTCAGCCTTCAAAAATCCAAATGCGCTAGGACTACCGACCACGGCACTAAACAGTACGAAATCGAAAATAGTGAATTTTATTATTATTTAGAACATTTTTAACAATTATAGTGATCCGAGATGATTGAATTTGTTTTCGCATTCTGGGTATTAATGTGATGATGGAAACTGGAAAGTTCGTGAGATCCGATTGTCAATTGGGCCGGGGTTCAGTTGCTGCCCAGGTATTCTCTATCCTTCAATTTTGACCCAAATCTTAATTCGTTTCTTGAAGGCCCAAAAAAGGGGGCCCAATCTCCCACGACCCAGCTGCCCCCAAACAGTAAAAGGAGCCCGATACGACGCTACATGTGTGTGTTTCGGGCAGACGAGCCTCAGCCTGATTACACCTCTACAGTCTACACAGACTCCGGTTTTACGGGTCGGGTCAATGGGGTTACCAGAAGCCAGAAGGTGTGAAAGTGGTGGGGCATCCGTATTTTGGTGGTTGCCACCAACGATATTAATTAAAAACTCCCATACCATCACTAGGTGTAGTCGTTGCTATTTATTAGCAGTTGTGTTGGTATATGCCCACTGAATATGTGACGATCGGGTGATGATGAGTAATGATGTAAGTTAGGTGTAGTAAATTATTTTAGCTATGTGGGTTTTTAGAGTTGAATGTATAGGCTTTTAATTCTTATTGTATAATGGATTTTATGTAACGTGGTGCGTGTGTTTGTGTTTAATGGAATGTCTTATACAATTGTGATAGGTATTCTATTCTTATATGACTATCCACACGTGAGTATATAAGTGTTAGTATACTATTAGGAAATAAATTGGTGCATGCCGTGTGGTTTGGATAGTTAGTTTTGTGATGGTTTCATGACACGTGGAGGTAAAGTTATCATTTTATCATGCATATGTTATCACTTCCAGTATTGGATATGTGTTATATTTTTTCAGGTGATAAAAGGATAAGTTGCATGTGAGAAAATAAGTCTTTATATCCAAGACACACGTTGGGCATATATACTTCATGTAAGCTAGTTTGAAGTTACCAAAGTTACTATTTTGAGAGAGATTGAAACATTGATTTTTGTAACTTCAGAAGAGCAAATCACTTCATTGTTTCATGTGTGAACTTGGGTGTCTAATAAGTGATTTGTAGTGCGGGTTTTTGTATTGAAAATTATTCTTGGTGAGTTACTTGTGTGTGAAGACTCTTGAGGGATTCAAGAGTGGACTCTACTGTGTTAAGGTTAAGTGAGGTTGAAGCAATACACTGAATGAGAGGGATGACTTTGATTCGTTTTAGTGAATTGTTCCTCAAAGTTAGTCGCTTATAGACTCGAGATTTTCCCAGGTTGGATTTTTCTCGTTAAATTCTTGGTGTTATGTTTATTTACTTTCCACATTTTTGTTTCTATATTCGTTGACTAAGTTTTTAGTGAGGTGCAAAGACTTTCAAGTTGATTTCATTTATGACAATGACCACAACTTTTGTGAGTTCTTTTTCTTCAATATATCATTTTTTTAATAAATTAATTTTAGATATAACAATTGAATTATTTTTTTATACAAATGATAATACACGTTGTTGTGTGACTTTCGTTAATTTTTTATTAGTTGTTGTGTGACTTTCGTTAATTTTTTATTAGTTGTTGTGTGACTTTCGTTAATTTTTTATTAGTCATGTTGTTGACAACGTGACTAATTTTTACCTTTTTTACGCTAGTCACGCTGTTTGACAACAGTGTCAATAATTTTTACGTTTTTTGCACCATGTTATTGTCAACAGTAAGGTTTAACTTCTTTTTGCACTTGTGTAAGAACTTCTCAACGCTTTCATCGGGTTCTTTCCAGGCTTCCACCAACTCACCGAAATCAACTTCATGATCTAATGGGAAGAAGCGGCTACTGGCCTACCAAGCACTTGCCCGCGCTTACAGAGAGAGACCGACCTCCGTAGTTGACTATGAATCCTAGGCTAAGGAAAGGGGAAACCGCGTAAGTGTCAATCTCATCTTTCTTTTTTTGCATTACGCGGTTCAGCACTCTCCCTTCACCTTGAACCACAGCGCTACTGTGATTGACAGACATGAGACCCCTATCGATGGATCGGATCAAACCCCTTCTGCTGCCTGATACCAAAGGCGCCGAAGGCTTCGATAACTCCTTTCTTCCGCACCTGAGAATCTTCCGTACTTGTCTCTAAGAATAGCACCGGACTGAGCACGATAGCAAATATAGGTTTGAGCGTGGGCTTTGAATCCACCACTAAACTTTTCTTATTCTTCTTGTCTGATAATGGAACAACACGGTAGTAGAAAGAAACTATAGAGGTAGCTCACAAGATGGGCAAAGATCGAAACGGCACCACTAGCTCTGAAAAAGGACGAAAACATGAGCAGGTGGAAGGAGATAAAGTGGAAAGAGAGAGAAAAAGGAGAAAATGGTGAGGAATGCTAGTGCTGCAGATACGGGATTGTACTACTTTTTTTGCACTAATAATGCTATTGTTAACGGCCTGATTAGTATAAAAAAAATAAAAGTTAATCACATTATTGTCAACAGCGTGATTAATAAAAAGCTAATGAAAGTTACGTTGTTGTCAACAGCGTGTATTGTGTCATTCATCTAAAAAAATAATTCAATTGTTATATCTCTAATTAATTTATTAAAAATGATATATTTAAAAAAACTCCACTTTTGTAAGGAAAATATGTTTGACAATTGTATGAAGTTTTTAATGTGAAAATAGATAATTGAGATCTTAGACAATCGGGCCACTATAAAGGTAAATTTTAATTCAGACTAGTAAAAAAAAATATAGACACAATTGTTACTAGATATTCTCGAATGACACCGTATCACACACATGAACTTCATTAGACAACCGTCGATAATTCTAAGGGATAACAACGGTACAACACAGGGCGGGACAGGCCAGATCATGGCAGCCTCTATTACCGATTTATCGCCACGAACTTCGACGCAAGTCATTTGTCTCATCACCGCTCCGAAGCAACCCGCCCCGGCCCACCCAGAATCAAAAGCATGTTAAAGCAATACAATCACACAACATTAATTTAAATAAATTCAATCAAATTAGGAGTAGGAATATATTATACGTTTTATATATAAATATGATCCGACACAATTAAATAACTTAAGGGTGATTACTACTTACTAGTGTTGATTAAAATCTAAACTTCTAAATCTCTATTGGAACAATATTAAAGGATCCATGCCAATTTAACTTAAGATTTAGAGTTTATCAATATCAATTCAAATATTTAAGTTAACTTTTAGTAGAAGATCATATTATATGATTTAAGATAACTGTCGTTTAAGTTTTTTGCACAAAAATTAAGAAAACTATTAAATAGTCATAATATTATTAAAAATTAAATGCATTGGACTGAAATGCCCTTATTAAAAATATGAAATCTAATTAATGTGTACAATTATTAAGCTCATAGTGAAAAACAAAAATAAGGTTAAAATTAGGAAAAAATATTAATTATGCTTTGGATTTACAAAACGACATATATTTTGAAACAAAAACAAATTTCTAAAACAACAGTTATTTAGGAACAGAGTGAGTATAAAAGAATTTTATAATTTAGGTATATATATAAGTATATAGCAGTATTAGGTAGTATCGGGTTACTAGCGGAGCGGGTTACGAGGCTAATCTTGCCCAGCCCCGCATGCAGGTTGTGTTTTTTTTTCCTCCATCCATGTGGGGCTGGGCAGGATCAGCCTCGTAACCCGCTCCGTTAGTAACCCGATACTACCTAATACTGCTATATAAGAACTAATACTGCTATATATCTTATATAGCAGTATTAGGTAGTATCGGGTTATTAGCGGAGCGGGTTACGAGGCTGATCCTGCCCAGCCCCGCATGCAAGTTGAGTTTTTTTTCCTCCATCCCCTCTCTGTTCCAATGTCGGATCAGGAAAAGTCCACACAAGGTGAGACAAGTTACGGGGCTGATTCAGCCATGCCTCGCATGGAAGTTTAGTTTTTTTTACTCAATCCCTACCCCGTCTCAATGTCGAATCGTGGAAAAACCACACAGGACAAGGCGGGGCAAGTCGAGTCTGGGCGGGGCCAATTGTCATCCCTAATAATTTCATACTCCACCAATCTATGTTGGAGAATAGAGGCTAAAAAAAATTACACGGATTACAACT
Organism: Euonymus europaeus; assembly: GCA_963580455.1. Classification (NCBI taxonomy): domain Eukaryota; kingdom Viridiplantae; phylum Streptophyta; class Magnoliopsida; order Celastrales; family Celastraceae; genus Euonymus; species Euonymus europaeus. The sequence goes on along the minus strand of OY756970.1, from coordinate 18,535,633 downwards.
TGAATCTACAGTATGTATCCAAACTCTCTCAGATCTAAGAATCTCAGCACTAGAGATCGATTATATGTCATCGGAGCACACCGAAAACTCCGATGATCAAAGATCCACAGTGACTGGAGGAGATCTAGATTCGGAAGAGAGAAATTCTGTAAAATCTTTAAATTTAAACAAAAAAAACATGAAATGATAAATAAAAAAATAGATCTATATAAAGAAATAATAGATCCAACTCTTGATGGAGGAGTGAAAGTGGAGAAAATGGAAGGGGAAGTGGAAGGTCGTAAAGGGGAATATGAGATTGGGGTTTTTTAATTACTTTTCTAATCTAATCACATTCGCATGTATTACTTTTTTTTCCAACTAAATACCTACGAGTCTTTAAATTTATGTGAAACTTTTAATACTACAAAATTTTAAGAATTAATGGTTGGAGTTGGCTTGGAAAAATTACTTTGTATGTGCTTTTTACATAGTATTTAAAATTGAATCGTGTATCGAACCGTTTAGCTGAAGATTAAAGATTTTTTAGGGGGCGTTTGGTTTGGCATTTTTAGCCCATTTTGAGTTTTCAGTTTTCGTTAAAACTGAAAACTCGTTTGGTTGGTTGTTTTTGAAAACACATTTTTGAAAACAGGCCAAAATTACAGCACAAAAATGAAAACGATTTTTTAACGTTTTGGTGTTTTCACAAAAACACGGAAAACATACGAAAATGACGGAGGACTCCGTCATTTACGAAAGCCCTACGAGAACAGACCTCCTCCCCGTCTTTCTTCCTGTCGAGTTCTTCCATCCTCTAGGGTTCGCGAGCTGCGATTTCTGCGAGTGGGGGCTCCGATCATCAGGTGAGTAGGTCTGTTTGGCGATTCGACTCTTCTTCGACAATCAAAGGTGATTGCTTCTTCTCTTTGTAAGATTCCCCTCTTTCTTTCAGATCAGCATTATTGTGGTGTTCTTCAATTTTTTTGGATGTCCATCTTAATTTTTGGAGGTCGATTTGCTGTTTGGATTGTGAAAACCTTTATTGTTATTGATATAATAGGATGCCACTAGCTGTTTAATGCTTCTCTAAATCCCCAAGGTATTACGGGCTCTTTGTGTTACTTCATCTGTGATGCAGAAGAGTCCAGTATTGGAATTAAGGCATTTGACATTAATCCACGGTATTATGAAGATGGTGAATCTTATATCAACAAGAATTGTTTAAAGATCTTAACTTAGCCATGCTTAGAGAGGCCCAAAGGCATTGATTATGTTCGCCAAGACTACTAGTCTCAACAACAATCTCTTTGATAGATCAATTGTCATTTGGGAAGAAAAAAAAAGACTAGCTCTGCCCTGTTTTTCAGAATAATCAAACCAAACGCATTTTCAGTTTTTTGAAAACACACCCTCAAAACTGAAAACTGAAAATAACTCTAAAAACTGAAAACTGAAAACTGAAACACAAACCAAACTGTCGACTAAAAATTGAACTGTCGACTTAAAATTCATAATAAATTGATAAATATTTAATTATTATTATTATTATTATATATACACACACACAAAAATATATATAACTCAAAAATAAAAAAAGATAAAATATATTCTAGTCAACCTCATAATCCACACTTTAATCTAATAAAAAACTAAATAACTAACAATCTATTTAGTAAACAATAGGATAGAATGGTGAGGTGAAAATGAATGAGAAGCTTTTAAATCTTGAAAAGATTACTCTGTGATTTCTTAAATTAATATTAATTTTATGTCTTAAATAGTATTTTCACAAATCAGTCAATTTTTTTTTCATTTCCGCAGGTTTGCGGTCAAATTGGATTTTAACGGTTTATTAGGTAAATGGCATTTAGCGATTAAAACTTGCCGTGGTTTTGAAGCACTTTTAAAATCTATGATTCTTTTTATATCATGAAAAAAATTAAATAAGCCGGTTCGGTCGAGATGAAAACATGTACTGCATAGTGCATTAGTAATATATTATATTGTATATATATAAAGTGTATTTTATATTTTGGCCTATTAATCCGAGTTATTTGAGTCTAAATTGAGTTTGAACTTATAAAATTATTCTAGGCTTGAGCTGAAGTCCGAACAAAGTTTTCGGACTTTGAACTAGGCTTAAAATTTTTGGTCTGGCCAGGCCAATGGTGACCCCAGTGCCATTCAATTGTTCCCTGTTTTTCTTTTCTAGTGAAAATAAAAAATGCACCCTAAATTCTCCACCAAAGATTTCGTTATCTTCAATGTTTTAAAAGCCTAATCCTCCAATCCCATCTATAAAATAAAACCAACCACAATCTCTAAGTTCAATTATACACTTGATCATTTCCTTCTCATCCTCCATGGATTCGACACAACAATCTGAAATTGCCCAAGATTTCTCTCCACTTTTTCTCATATACAAAGATGGTCATGTTGAGAGACTTTTAGGTGCCGAAATTGTCCCACCATCTCTAGATCCCAAAACCAACGTCCAATCCAAAGACGTTGTTTACTCCCCAGAAATCAACCAATCTGTTAGACTCTACCTACCCAAACAACAAAACCCAAATAACAACAAAGAAAAACTCCCTCTCTTGGTGTACTTTCATGGCGGAGGCTTTGTTGTTGAAACAGCTTTCTCTCCCACATACCACAATTTCCTCAATTCGTTAGTTGAAAAGGCCAATGTCATCGCCGTCTCCGTAGATTACAGGAGAGCCCCAGAGCATCCTGTGCCGATTCCTTTCGATGATTCTTGGACTGCACTCAAATGGGTTACGTCGCACGTCAATGGAAACGGACCTGAAGAGTGGTTGAATGATTTTGCTGATTTTGGTAGAGTTTTCTTTGCGGGTGACAGTGCCGGTGCTACTTTAGCACATCATATGTGCATCAGGCATGAAGGAGGGAAACTAGAGGGTGTTAATGTTAATGGGATTGTTTTAGTTCATCCATCGTTTGGGGGAAAAGACCCAATTGGTTCTGAGGCTGAGAATCTGCGAAGGAAGGCCTGGGCAGATGGGATTTGGCGTTTTGTGAGTCCTAACACAAGTGGAAGTGACGACCCTTTGATAAATCCTGGGGTTGATCCGAAATTTGCGAGCCTGGGCTGCGCCAGGGTCATGGTTTGTGTTGCTGAGAAGGACTTTTTGGTTGAGAGGGGAAGGTACTATTTTGAGAAGTTGAAGGAAATTGGGTGGGGAGGAAAGGTTGAGCTTGTTGAGACCAAAGATGAAGAACACGTTTTCCATTTGCAGAAACCTGATTGTGAGGGTGCTGTGAGTCTGCTTAGTCGCGTTGTTTCTTTCATCAATCAGGATCACTAGTCTCTTGATTGGAATTAAAATTTGGCGCTAAGGTGTGAAAAACAGTGGGCCCCATTCCTTTTTACTCCAATTTTCCATAACTGCCCCTCGTATTTACATATATATATACAACGCATGTGGGGCCAACGCGATTATTATTATTATTATCATATATATATATAAATTATGTATATATAAGTGTATCATTATAAAAACACAGTAATAATAACATGGTAAATTTATATCAATCTTATAATTCATACAAATATAATTTTTAACTTTTCATTCCCCAACCTTTTGATTATCTAAACAAGAACAGTTAAAATTAACTATCTCTCCACTATATTTTTTTGTTTCTCTCAAATTTTTCTTTCCCTCCCCTCTCTCAATCCAAACATAGTGTAATAGTTTATTAGCATAAATGGTTTTTAGTGATTAAAACTTTTCGTAGTTGCCTATATTTTGGTTTTTATGCGGTTTTAAAATCTACAATGTTTCATATCGTGAAAAAAATTAAATAAGTCGGTCCACAAGAACACATGTGCCTAGGCTTTATCATTTGACTCGTGAGATTTAACGCGACTCAAATCTAAAGTTACTTTTGGCTTGACAGCTCGATCTTAGGCCTCAAGCGAACCAGGACCTCATTTATGGAGTTGTGCCCAACTCCAAACCTGACCATTTAGACTGCCCCAAAGCCCAACATCCAGACCCAAATATACATTGTCCTTGTGCATATATGTGATGTATTTGTGCACATATGACAGTGCATTAGTAATATTTATTAGTGGTGCACCGCGAGTCGGGTCCTGGGTTATCGGATCGGGTTTGACCCGACCCGGTCACTTTTGCAATGTCTCGAATCCGGTCCGATAGCCTGATTTTAAAGTACCGGGCTACCTGGTTCGGGTCAACCAAGTAACCCGGTACTATTTGAACAAAAGCCCACATTTGCGAAGCCGGCCCACGCACATAATGTCTTGAATCTTAATTGGGTTGGATGATTGGATCTGATCTGATGGTCCATGGAAGATTCAAGTATTCAACTATTTGGGCTCCAAATCCAATACCAGCATAGAAAATTAGGAATATAGGATTAGGATCACTTTTCTTCTTTCTTTTTATTTGGCAATTGGCAGTAGCAGCCCATGGATGCCCAATTGCTGAATTGCCCAGTAAAGTAAATAAGTAATCTGTAAATCTGTAATAATCTAGTTTAAGTTCTTTACTTTCCTTTTTTTAAAATAAAAAATTTTATTTTAAATAAAAAATTCAACTGAATTATCGGGTGATCCGTTAACTTGAAAATTAACAAAATAAAAACCCGAAATCCGATTCAAAATAACCGAGTTCGGGTTGGACATTACTCAGTCCTTTGGGCCTAAATTGGGTTTAAGCTTATAAAATTAATTTAGGCCCGGCCTGAAATCGGGGTGGGAGTTTTCAAACTTAGGCAAAGGCTTAAAATTTTCTGTCTTGGCGGGCCCGATGCCGACCCCAGCATCAATCAATTGGTCTCTGTTTTTTTTAGTGAAAATCAAAATGCACTCAATTTCTCCACCAAACATTTCGTTGTCTTCAATGTTTTAAAAGCCCAATCCTCCAACTCCAATCCCTTCTATAAAACCAACCACAATCTCTAAGTTCAATAATACACTTGATCATTTCCTTCTCATCCTCCATGGATTCAACCCAACAATCTGAAATTGCGCAAGATTTCTCTCCATTTCTTCTCATATACAAAGATGGTCATGTTGAGAGACTTTTAGGTGCCGAAATTGTTCCACCGTCTCTAGATCCCAAAACCAACGTCCAATCCAAAGACGTTGTTTACTCCCCAGAAATCAACCAATCAGTTAGACTCTACCTACCAAAACAACAAAACCCAAATAACAACAAAGAAAAACTCCCTCTCTTGGTGTACTTTCATGGCGGAGGCTTTGTTGTTGAAACAGCATTCTCTCCCACATACCACAATTACCTCAATTTGGTAGTTGACAAGGCCAATGTCATCGCCGTCTCCGTCGATTACAGGAGAGCCCCAGAGCATCCTGTCCCGATTCCTTTCGATGATTCTTGGACTGCACTCAAATGGGTTGCGTCGCACGTCAATGGAAACGGACCTGAACAGTGGTTGAATGATTTTGCTGATTTTGGTAAAGTTTTCTTTGCAGGTGACAGTGCCGGTGCTACTTTAGCACATCATATGTGCATCAGGCATGAAGTAGAGAAACTAGAGGGTGTTAATGTTAATGGGATTGTTTTAGTTCATCCATTTTTTGGTGGAAAAGACCCAATTGGTTCTGAGGCTGAGAATCTGCAGGGGAAGGCCATGGCAGATGGGATTTGGCGTTTTGCGAGTCCTAACACAAGTGGAAGTGATGACCCTTTGATGAATCCTGCGGTTGATCCGAAATTTGCGAGCCTGGGCTGCGCCAGGGTCATGGTTTGTGTTGCTGAGAAGGATTTTTTGGTTGAGAGGGGAAGGTACTATTTTGAGAAGTTGAAGGAAAGTGGGTGGGGAGGAAAGGTTGAGCTTGTTGAGACCAAAGATGAAGGACACGTTTTCCATTTGCAGAAACCTGATTGTGAGGGTGCAGTGAGTCTGCTTAGTCGCATTGTTTCTTTCATCAATCAGGATCACTAGTCTCTTGATTGGAATTTGACGTTTGGTTATGGGTCTGGGTCATGTAGAGACAATAATACAGAGTGTCAGACTGATAATAAAAGCCATTATTGCTCGTCTTTCCCTTTCCTATCTGTATTTGTAAGAAAGTATTAATCAATTCTTCATGACATGGCATTGAAGTAAAAGTAGTTTCTATATATGTAACCATCGGAATTTTCCATAATCAATATTTAGCTTTCCCATTAACTTCATAAATTGTTGTTATTTGTTCACCTCTATTTTATTTTAATTTTTATAAGAGAGTTTCATTTTACAGATTTAGGTCTTGCTTTGGAGAGGCGTTAGTGACTGAGCGACCCCTATCAACACCTATTTTCTCAAATTCTCCAAATGAGAGGTTGAAAAGTGTTCACTCACATGAACCTTCTCAACTCCTCTCAACCCTTATAATTTGGGGCAAGAGTTCACTTTCATTAACTCTTCTCAACCCTACTTCTCTTAACCCTCATGTCAAGCATAGTCTTAGAGTGAATACATCAATATATACTAAGAGGTGAGAAAATATCCAAAAATAAACTAAAAGTTATCAAGTATCAATATATACTAAGAGGTGAGAAAATATCCAAAAATAAACTAAAAGTTATCAAGTATCAAGCGATCCGAGTATCCAAAAATACATATATAGAACTTAGGATCTCCATTTATTTCTCAATATAATGATATATCATATTGTTTGAAAACAAACAAACAAACAAAACACCTATATTTAGAATCAGCTCCTCTTAGTTCTTACTAGTTTCTCTAATAGATAATAAATGAGTTACTTTACAGTTTTACTGATTTGCAATTCATCAACACTTTCGTCAGATCCTCTAAATCGTTATCTATAATTTAAAATATTAATTTCTTCAATATTATTTTTATTGATTATATAAGCGAAAAAATATAATTTTGAGTAACATAATAATATAAAAATATCTGAAATATTTATAACAAAATTACGATAATTTTGGATTCTCAACCGTTGGAACTCTATTTTTATTTTATTTTAAAAAAGTAATATGTAAAATATTTTTAAAATTAAACTGATAAAAACTTCACATATAATTTTATGAGAGTCAATTTAAAAATAATAATAATAATTTATGAAAGTCAATTAAAGACACGGAAAACTTTCTCTCTCCTCTCACCTCTCTCCTCTCACTGCTCTCAACTTTGCCGAAGAAGTTTTGGGACGGGGAGGAGGCTCTGATCTCCTCCCCCTCCCCTCCATATGTTCCATCTGTTTTCTTTCCTTTGTTTCATCCTCTTTCTTTCCATTTCCTCGTCATTTCATCCCTCCATTTTCATCTTCCCTTTTCCCTTCTCATCTTCTTTTGGTGTGTTTCTTTTTCCTTTTATGTTTTTAATAATGTGGAGCTAGAACTTCCTCGGATTTTTGCAGATCATAATTAATGGTGGTGGAAAGTGCAGATTTGGCATCCCATTTCTCAGATCTGGATTTGGGCTGGTCTTATAGATCTCATGCAGCTGTCGGCGCCCATCTTGTTGTGTACTATCCATAATATGGTAGCAGTGTTTAGATCTGACCTTTATAGGTTCTATGGTGATGTTAATCTTGTATTATTCTCATCAGTACTATTTTTTGTATTTTTCTTTTGTTGTTTTTTCTCCCATGTTTTGTTCTCCCTTGCGTGGGAGCTGTTGATCTCACTTTGGGTGAGTTGTTCTGCCTCTTTAGGGGGCTTGTTCTGCCTTTTCAGAAGGTTTGTATCTCTCTTCGGAGAGTTTATTTAATGAAATGTTTCTATTATAAAAAAAACACGGAAAAATTTAATCAAATAGGTCACAGATCACAATAAGGCCCGCTGAGTTCCAAAATAATAGATTCTCGAATCGGCTAAGTATCTATTTCTAGCACATTAAATTCAGGAAAAGTAAACCAAATTCTTTAAGCAGTTACAAATAGAAACAGTATAAGTACAAATTCTCCCTCCCTCTCTCTCTAAAGTCTCGTATTACCATCCATTCTCTTTCACTTATCCTTCAAAATCTCTACTTCTATTACCGTTAACCACAAAACTTCCCCTTTAGCTATTCAATTCTGTCCTAGCCTAAGCCGGATCGGCTCACACCTATGGCTCGAGTCGGATTCCTAGTATGGGCATGTGTAGCGGTCCTGGTGACCACTGCCACGGAGGTGCATGGTTTCATAGGTGTGAATTGGGGCACCATGGCATCGCACCCATTGCCCCCAAACATAGTGGTTCAAATGTTGAAAGACAATAACATCGACAAGGTCAAGCTTTTCGATGCGGATTCTTGGACCCTTAGCTCTCTGGCTGGAACTGGAATGGAAGTCATGGTTGCTATCCCTAACAACATGTTGAAACATATCGCCAAAGACTATGACAATGCCAAGGATTGGGTCAAAGAAAATGTCACAAAACATCTCCACAATGTTGATATCAGGTGCCTGCCTCTGCCTGCAGCCCTCTAGTTTTCGTTTTATTCAATGAAGAAATTCATGTCTTTGTTGACATTGGCTTATGCATTTCTACATGCAGATATGTAGCAGTTGGAAATGAGCCATTCTTGACGAGTTACAATGGTTCGAACCTTAAAACAACATTCCCAGCATTACAGAACATTCAAAAGGCTCTCAATGCAGCTGGAGTGGGAGACAAAATCAAGGCCACAGTAGCATCCAATGCCGACGTTTATGAATCCCGTTCAAACCTACCATCCAACGGAAACTTCCGACCCGACATCAAAGAACAAATGCTACAGATTGTCAAATTCCTGGATGAAAACAATGCTCCATTTGTTGTAAACATTTATCCCTTCCTAAGTCTCTTCCAAAGTAGCAGTTTTCCGGTTGATTTTGCTTTCTTTGATGGAGGTGGAACTCCGACCAACGACAAAGGTCTCCAGTATACCAATGTGTTTGATGCAAACTATGACACACTAATTTGGTCCTTGAAGAAGAATGGTTACCCCAACATGAAGATCATGATTGGAGAAGTTGGTTGGCCAACTGACGGTGACAAGAATGCAAATGTGAAGTATGCACACAAATTCTACGATGGTCTGATGAAGAAATTGATTAGTAACAAGGGCACCCCACTAAGGCCTGGAAAACTAGATGTTTACCTCTTTGGTTTACTTGATGAGGACATGAAGAGTATTGAACCGGGAATGTTTGAGAGGCATTGGGGGATTTTCCGGTACGATGGTAAACCGAAATTCCCAATGGACTTAACGGGGAAAGGCAATGACAAGATGCCGATAGGGGCGAAGAATGTTCAGTACTTGCAGTCACAATGGTGTGTGCTTAATTCGGCTGCCAAGAACAGCAGTGACCAGATTCCGGATCAAGTAAACTATGCATGTGCGAATTCGGATTGCACTAGCTTGGGATACACATGCAACAACTTGGATGCTAAGGGCAATGTGTCTTATGCTTTTAACATGTACTTCCAAATGCAAGACCAAGACGTGCAGGCTTGCGACTTCAATGGGTTGGCTACGATTGTTCAGCAGAATGCCTCGCGTGGAACTTGTTTGTTTCCTGTACAGATAGTGAGTTCAGGAGAAACTCTCCACTTGGCTTATGGCGTTAGTGTTCTTTTGCTGACAATATTGCTGGCCTTTATGACTTAGGAGTTAGGAGTCTTAATGCCTAGCTGTTGATGTCTCTATAGTCTATATATATATATATATATATGGTCGACATGTATGGTGATTCTAATGCTTAGGAGTATTAATAAGGTTCGAATTATACCAAATAGCAATCAGAGTTGGATTTTAAAGATAAATCAAAACAAAAACATCGTAATTAATATTGATTCAAGAAAGAACACAACATATTCAACAAAGCCACAGCCTTATCACAATCTGGCTTGAATAAGTGGAACACATGCTCTTCCCCTTCACTCTCCACAATCTCCACTTCTCCTTCTCCATCCCAACCACTCTCCTTCAATGCCTCATAGTAACACAACCCTCTCTCTCTCAAATTATCTCTCTCAGCAATGCAAATCAAGACCTTACCACACCCAAGACTACGCAACCTGGAGTCCACAAATGGATTAATTCTTGTGTCACCATGCCCACTTGTCGTTGGACACACATAGACCCAATATTTATTTTCCGCATCTACACCTTCTTTTCTCCCAAAATAAGGGTGAATCAGGCAAATCCCAAACAATTTCACCCCATACAGATCTTCTCCTAGTCCTGCTTGGAGTGTCACATTGTGTGCAATGTTGGCTCCGGCGCTGTCCCCAGCGACGAAAACTCGACCAAAATCAGCATAACCCTTAAGCCAATCTTCAGGACCGTCAACATTATGTGAAGCAACCCATTTTAGTGCAGCCCATGAGTCTTCATATGGTATAGGGACGGGATGTTCAGGGGCTAATCTGTAGTCAATAGAGACAGCAACAACATTGGCTCGGGCTACTAGTGAAGCAACGAAGTTGTGATATACAGCACAAAATGGGGAGCCAATGAGTAATCCTCCGCCATGAAAGTAGACCAGGAGAGGCAGCTTTTGGTCTGGAGTGACTGAATTTGGGATGAATATACGTGCGGATACGCCTGTTTCCGGCACAATCAGGACATCTTTGGTGAAGACAGTAGTGCCTGTATTTGTTGATGCAGGAACTCTGTCCGTGCCAAAGAATCTCTCAATACGCCCATCTTTGTATGCTCGAAAATATGAACCAAATTGGAATACTATCTGGGTTTCGCTTGCTTCCATTGTTGGATTATCAATTACAATTCTTGATCACAGTGATTTAAAGACATTATATATATCAATATGTATATGGGGAATTTTCCTGGAACGCAATATGTATATGTGGAATTTTCCTGGAACTTGCATGCCAATATGACTTAAAAGTTGGGAGTTGATTCGAGGGGGCCAGAGAGGCAGAGACAGAAGTGCTAGCTTTTTAAAAAGAGAGAGTGTGATTTACGAGGGAACAGACTTGACTTTTCTTTTGGATGCTTGTGCCATGAAGTGTGAAGACCACGTGAATCACTTGGCATTAAATAGAGTTGGGCCGTGTAAAAGCAGGCTGGGCTCGGTTAGCTCCTGGCCCACAAAAAGAAAAATAGTTTGAAGTTTTTTTTTTTTTTTTTTTTTCAGAAATGAATTAATGAGCATAATATTTTTTTTTTCCTTGTACAATATTTTTCCTGGGCAAGGAAAAAGCCATGTCGTTGCTTCTTAATCCATCAATTTCAAACCCTGATATTTTCCCTCTCCGCCACCTCTTTCTCTGTATCCCACAAGTGAATTCCTTAGCTTTATCTTTAATTCAACGATGGAGAGAGCAGCTCTTGTTCGCTCTCTATCATGCTCTTCTCTACCTTGCAACCGATTCCTTTTCAGGTCATGTCGCGGCAAGCATCCTCGTTCGTCTGTTTTCTCTCGCTCTTCTTCTTCTTCTTCTTCCTTATCCACCACTGTTACTCTATGCAGTCTCCACCGTCCGATTCCCGGTCTAACCAGACACTCCCTGCTCCGCCGCTACAGCAGATTGGTTCCAGCTCTTTCTTCTTCTTCTGTTCGCTTCCAAAAGCATTTTTCTCTCTCGACTCAAGCCATAGCCTCTCCTCCCACTCAATTCTCTTCAGGTGCGCCACATATTTTTTTAGTTTTTTTTTTCAATTATAAACTGTGTTTTTTTCCTTCGAATTTTTCACTGAGTTCTTAATTTTCAGTGAATTGTTTATGAACTAGTGGTTTTTACTATCTGTATTGTTTTTGTTTGGTTTCCTTGTTATTATTCTAGATATCAATGAGCTATCGTAATTTTATTTTTTTAATCTAGGTAAAGGTCAATTTGTTTAGAAAACTCTGAGCAAAAGAGGGGAAAAAAAAAACTTCAATAAACATGAAAATATTATGGTTTTGATGTTGAGCTATTTCTTGATTTTAAGAATTTTCTGTCTTGTTGCTTTATATCTTTTGGATATTCAAGTTGGTAGAAATTCGTAATGCTTTTAGAAGTGGTTTGTTCAGGGTAGTGTTAATGGATTGAAGTTTTTCTTTTACACATGCATACAGATGCTATTGGTGTCCCAGACGAGGTTGTTGAGAAGCTTGGATTTGAGAAAGTCTCAGAAGAGTTTATAGAAGAATGTAAATCAAAGGCAATACTTTTCCGACATAAAAAAACTGGTTGCGAGGTCATGTCAGTATTGAATGAAGATGAGAATAAAGTTTTCGGCATTGTTTTTCGAACTCCTCCGTAAGTATGGTATACTTCACTGCGTTTTGCTGTGTTAATGATGTCAATGAAATGAATCATGATTGCTGAATTCAATTGAACGTAATCTGGATAGTAAATGCACTAGTAGATCACCTAAAGTTTCAAACAGAATTTGTTATGTTGGCTGCCTTGTTATATTAGAGGGTGAGAATATGGTTTCTAACTTTCTATCAATTGTGGGAATTGAGTATACACCAGTGGAATCTCAATTTCCGGATGCCTTTGTTTAATTTGTGAAGGTGCCAGGCTCTGTTTTTCATTTATTTTCTTTGCATTCTTCATATTGGTGAATTTGTTAACTAGTTTGGCTTGTAAGTTATATTGGCGGCTTCATAATGCTTTCTATTTAAATTGTTTCAGCGTAGCCTACAATTTTGATAGAGACCTTGTAGAAGATTTTTTGATGTTCTTTTCTTTTAAAATTTGTAGGAGCTGTTGCCCAACCAGTAGCTAAAATGCTTAAAACTGTTCAATTTGGAATAGTAATTTCTGGTACACTAATGATTTAGATAGTGAAAAATGCCAAAGTATCCAAGCTTTCTTTCAAACATCCAAGGGAGAGAGTATGGATACGACCTCCCTTTCCAACTAATGGCATTAAGACTTCTTGAACTGGAGTGATTCTCATTGTGGAAAAGGAATGGTCTTAAGACGAGTCAATGATAAGTGTCATCATGATGCGGCAACCATAACCAATGATCGTCATGAATAAGTTGCTTTGCTTCAATCAGCCTTTATTTCTTATTGAATCCAAATCGTTGAAGCGATGATGTTGTGCAGTTGCACGAGTTGAGTTTTGAGAGAATTTAATGCGGTTTATCGAATGAATTGCTATGCATATTAGAAAATGACAAGAAAAAATAAACGATGGATTATAGAAATCACAACGATTTCCCTAGAAAATGATTGGAGAAAATATTGGGTTACAAATCTTAAAGCACATGATAGATGAGCACCTTTTCTATCTTTAGATATTATTTCATAATTTTCATAGTATAACATTTTATAGTTGTATGTGTGGAACACGCTAAGTTTATCACAGGCTTGCACTAACCAGCAAAAAGAATAGGAAACATGAACCCCAATCCACATTTGGACTACAAGAACAATATATGTTCCACCAAACGTTGAACTTTTGAGTTAGATGATGAGAATGCATTCATTTTATAGTATAGGGACAAAATGCTTATGCGGTAAGAAATGCATCATTTAGTATGCTTACCACGTATCTTGGTGATGTTATCATGTCAGAGCTCTGGGAGATGCTCTGAAAATTTTGTGTTCTTCATGGACAGGATGGTGATGTGGACTTATAGATAAGATGTTATATAGCATACAGCATACTGTGGCTTGAGTAGATTTGCATGTTTCCATGTATAGCACTCTGAAATATGAATTACCATCAAGGTTGTTTTATGATATGAAGTGATTAACTGATTTACAAGTCAGTTGGAATTCAGCAATGCAGTAATTATCGTTATTCTTCATCATAAATGTTAAATAAGTAAAATGAATTGCCAGTGTTGGCTCATCAGAATCGAGTTATGATAAAATGTACTAATTGTTCCTTGGTTTTACTCAATGAACCACTGGTGCACCTTGAAGGCCGCCATATCCGTATCGGGTACAGAATACTGCTTGGGTATGGCCAAATATGTACCCAGTACTTACATCTCGCTACGCCATGGTTAAGGTTCCCTTTATTCCTCACACCAATCTCACCGAGGATCCCGGTGAGCATGTGACCAAACTCGTCATCCCCTAGCTTGCTGATTAATGCCACATGACTGCTGAGTCTGGTGACTGTGATAACAACATTAGCTGGCATGCCAGGACTCAGGAGGCTTAAGAAATCCAGGTGCCTCTGGCAGTGAGATGCCAGAAACCATGGACACAAAGTTGACGATCAGAACAAGTGAACTAGCCGTTATGAACCACCTTTGAAGCCATTGATTTGATTTTTGAAAAATTCAGAGTGAGATAAACATGAAGATTGGGGTGGATTTATATAGATATGAAAGTAGAGTGAGTTTTTTTTAATATTGGGTTGAATTTTTTGGTAATTGATTTATAGTGATATTTAAATTTATAAAAAAGTAAATATATTTGTTGATTTGGGATTATCTTTTGGCAACTTTTATTCATGAAACTTGTGTTTGTTTTCTATGCTTGAAATGATCTATCTATCTATCTATCTATATATATATGTATGTATGTATTATTTAATCACCGTCCCCATATCCTAAAATTTTCATGAATTTCCATATCCCTGTTTCTGTATCTACCGTACCTGTATCCTAAAAATTTCAAAAACTCCAGTATCCCTGTTTCTGTGTTATACTGTACTCGTGCTCATATTAGTGCTTCATGAGTTTTACTTAAATTTCTTTCATTACTTGGTTTTTATTTTAGTTCTTATCATCTCATTCAATGTGATAACTCATGCAGAAAAGATTCCACTGGAATCCCTCACATATTGGAGCACAGTGTATTATGTGGATCAAGAAAGTATCCTTTGAAAGAACCATTTGTTGAATTGTTGAAAGGGAGTTTGCATACATTTCTAAATGCTTTCACATATCCGGATAGGACTTGCTATCCAGTTGCTTCCACAAATACAAAGGTAAAAATGAGGTAGAAAAACATGCTATGGCATGTCTGTTTTGGAATCCACTTAGGATTTTCTGATTTTGATATATTTTTCGTCATTTTTCCAGGATTTTTATAATTTGGTGGATGTGTACTTGGATGCTGTATTTTTCCCCAAATGCGTGGATGACTTCCAGATTTTTCAACAGGAGGGTTGGCATTATGAGCTCGACAATCCATCGGAAGAAATATGTTATAAAGGTTCAATTTTATTGTATACTATCATTCACTGACTTCTCTTCCTTTATGTTGTGAAAAATATTATTTTGCCCTGAGTATGGTTTCATGTTTATCAATTACATAACTGACTGACAGCTAACCATGTAACTTTGTTATAGTTTTTATCCTCACTGGTTTTTTGTTTTAAAATTTAGGTGTTGTTTTCAATGAGATGAAAGGTGTCTATTCCCAGCCTGATAATATATTGGGCCGGACTGCTCAACAGGCAAGTTTTGCATTTTTGTAACTTCTTTCATCTTGGTTTTGAATGGTAGTAAGTTTTTAATTGTTTTAGGACAGTATTTAGGTTACAACTTTACTTCAGTTCTCACTCCTAAGTTAGTGACGTGCTGTAGCAATAATTTTTTATGCCAAATATTTTCATATTGAAGTGTTTCAACTTTCATGTATTTGAATCCTGAATCCTCCAGTTTTTTATAAATTTTTCAGGGGAAATAGTTTTCAACCATATTTATTTATCTAAAACTGTTACGTTAACCAAAATGACTCAAATGCTATTTTTTATTTTTTTTCAGTAACTGTTCTTTCTACTTAACTGATTCTCAGGCTCTCTTTCCGGATAATACTCATGGTGTTGATAGTGGAGGTGATCCAAACGTCATTCCCAAACTGACATTTGAGGAATTTAAGGTTAGTTGTTTGCATTGATCTGATATACTTGGTCTAGTTTAGTGGTAAAACATTGGACTCTCGTTATAGGAAGATCATATAATAATTGATCTGGCACAGGATTCTGGTTCATCAACATTGTCTTATAAGTTATAACTGATTGTAGTGGACCAGGAACATTTAACTCTAGCTAGTTTTAGATACATATCAACGAGCATGAATGGTTTGTGTTCATCTAAATGCTAAAATATTCTTTGAGATTTTTTTTTCGTTTTAATTTTACGTAGTAGTGTAAATTTTCATCTTAAATATAGGTTCCGCTCAACCTGAACCAAAAATGTGTTTAAATATTCTTTGCACAGCCTACTACATTTAGACATTCCTATTAGTGTGGTCACTCCAACAAAAATAATAATTTGCTCGCTCCAGTGCACATAAATACGTTGATGCAGCTACCTGACTCTGTGAGTGCACATTTGTATACGTTAATATGACATGCTCATGTTACTGATGTGACAGTACTGCTAATTTTTGTGAAATAAATAATTAAATATCATGTTCGTTATCATGTTATGATGACCAAGGCATTGACTACATATTATTCTCTTGTATTCTGAATATAAACGGCAGGAGTTTCACCGCAAATATTACCACCCCAGCAATGCAAGAATATGGTTTTATGGTGATGATGATCCAAGTGAGCGCCTACGCATCCTGAGCGGTGAGAAATGCCTCCTTTTTTTTATTAGGCATGCATGCCTGTAATTTCCAATTTGTTATACCTTTTCAAGTATTTACAGTGATCCCAATAGCTTGTTTCATCCATAATAATCACTAATTGAACTTTAGTTCATAGGTGGAAGCGCTGTTAACAATCCTGTCAGGGAACTTGTCCATTTTTATGATTAGTTTTTATCAAGACCATTATTTGTAACAGTTTTTCAGAGAATCATTGTTGATAAGAAGCACATTGGATATTTATAGTGCATTTGTGATATTTCTACAACTAGCTTTTGTCTTAGAAATTTGAGCTGAATGGTAAAAAAGGTTCTTGACATAGGAGAACGGAAGCAGGCTGGGATTAGGAATTCGGGAATTCTACTGGGGTAAAGATTTGGCATGTATTTGTGATGGAATGAAGTGAGAAATTTAATTGTCTACTTTTTCAGTTAAAAAGAAATAAAGTGATGCATTGTAGATCTTTGCGCTTTTCTTTGGCTGGGAATTGTAGCTCTTGGACTGTAAACTGTTGGGATATTGAAAAATTATGCTATTGCTGCATTTGAAAACTAACAATATCACTTGAAATAGAGAATCAAGCTGGAAGCCTGGAACTGTTAAAAAGAGTGAGAAAGATATCTAGGCGACACTCCTAGGATTCTTGGCATGGTTTCTATTGATTGATTGCATGATCGAACAAGATTTTTCTGGGAAGCAAATCTCTTTAAATCCTTCTTTTTATAAAAGGTAAACAACTCTTGTGCACAATGCTCCCGCAGTAGCGCAGTTTGGGGACAAGTAAGATGTACGCAGACCTTATCCCCACATAATATGTGGGTAGACTGTTTTTAGGAATTGAACCTTGACTTCTAGGTTGCACCCGTGCTACCGTGCATGCTACCACTGGGCCTCATGCTCGAATGTCAATAAAGTACATCTAATTCCTTAAGTAGTAGACCAATTGAAATTGAGAGGCAGAAACTTCTAAGTTATATTCTTTTACTTGACACTTGTTCAATCCTCTAGCAGAGCTGATTTCCCATGGAAGCAGATTTGGAAATGTAAGGCCTCCTTTGCTCAAGAAGCACCATGAAATAATTTTAACACTGGCCAATCTTCAAAAATGTGGTGCACTGTGCTCAATAGACAATACTTGTGTAAATCTAACCTTGACTTTAAGTTCTTTTGACAGTTAATGTTGTTATTGATCTCTTTGTTTTCAGCATCAGTATGGCTTTGGTGGGCTTTGAAAAACTATATTATTTAGCTTACTCATTTACTTTTGCTCTTTCCTTCCTATCCAGAATATCTAGATATGTTTGGTGCAAGTCCAGCGCCCAATGAGTCGAGGGTTGAACCACAGAAGCTTTTCTCGAAGCCAGTCAGAATTGTAGAGAAATATCCGGTCGGTGAAGGTGGTGAGTTGAAAAGGAAGCACATGGTGTGTCTTAACTGGTTGCTTTCTGATAAGCCCTTGGATTTGGAAACTGAGCTTGCGCTTGGATTTCTGGACCATCTTATGTTGGGAACTCCTGCTTCTCCCTTGAGGAAAATCTTGCTTGAAAGTGGTCTTGGAGATGCCATTGTTGGTGGTGGGGTTGAGGATGAGCTTCTTCAGCCTCAATTCAGTATTGGGCTGAAAGGTGTTTCTGAAGATGACATTCAGAAAGTTGAAGAGCTAGTTGTGAGTACACTCAAAAAGTTGGCAGAGGAAGGATTTGATACAGATGCTGTGGAGGCATCCATGAATACAATTGAGTTTTCTTTAAGGGAAAACAACACTGGGTCATTTCCTCGTGGCTTGTCACTGATGCTTCGATCAATGGTATACATACCTTTCTCCTAATCTTTCTTTGAACACGGAACTGTTTTTTCACATTAGCTTTTACTTTAATGGCTCCTTGCTTCTTTGTCCTTCCCCCTGCTTTCCTTTCTCTTTTATACAGGGAAAGTGGATATATGATATGAACCCCTTTGAGCCATTAAAGTATGAGAAACCTTTGATGGACCTAAAGACCAGAATAGCTAAGGAAGGCTCTAAAGAGGTTTTTTCTCCACTAATTGAGAGATTCATCTTGAACAATCCACACCGTGTTACTGTAGAGATGCAGGTAATCATTATACACTATTAATTTACTATAGTTAAAATTTTACTACTATATAATGTGGTGATGTTATTTCTATGCCAGCCTGATCCAGAGAAAGCTTCTCATGATGAAGCTGCTGAGAAAGAAGTTTTGGAGAATGTTAAAGCAAGCATGACAGAAGAAGATCTTGCCGAGCTTGCACGTGCCACCCAGGAGCTAAGATTGAAGCAGGAAACTCCTGACCCACCAGAAGCTTTGAGAGCTGTTCCTAGTCTTTCTCTTCAAGACATTCCAAAGGAACCTATACATGTTCCCACAGAGGTCATCATTAGTGGTTTGAGTGTCCTTATTGCCAGTTTGGTTGAACACCGTACTGATATTGCTATATCTTCAGGTTGGGGAAATAAATGGTGTAAAAGTTTTGCGGCATGACCTATTTACAAATGACGTCCTTTACACTGAAATAGTCTTCAATATGAGCCCCCTGAAGCAAGAACTAGTTTCTTTGATACCTCTTTTCTGGTGAGATTTTAACTTGTTGCTAATGATTATTTTCTAGCCAAGTATCCACTGAGTACATCAAAATGTTCACTAGGTTAAAATGAAGATAGTCATGACTCATGTCAACTGATCAGTCCTAATGTTTCTGAATGTCGGTGCTTTAAGTAACTCGCGTCCATTGTATTAGCACATGTAGCTATGCCTGTTCAAAATATTTGATCCTTCCATTCCTATGCAGGTCCTCTTAGCATGAGATGAATTGTAGTAGTTCTATGTTATGCAATCTTATTCACATTGATGATTATTTCTTATTCACAAAAGAATAAAGAAAACCTTCAGTTGAATCCTGAAACATACTGTGCTTGATGGCTAGTTGCAATGGTTCTATGTTTTGTAATCTTAGTTACATTGATGATTATTTCTCCTGTCTTTGACACTGTAATACTCTTCATGACAGTCAATCATTGCTGGAGATGGGTACAAAAGATCTGAGTTTTGTGCAACTTAATCAGTTGATTGGGAGGAAAACTGGTGGGATTTCAGTTTATCCCCTAACATCATCTGTACGAGGCAGGGAGGATCCATGTAGCCGTGTAATTGTTCGGGGAAAAGCCATGGCAGGACGTGCTGAGGACCTCTTCAACTTGGTATTTCCTAGTAGTCTATCGTTTTAGTTAGGTTCCAGTTATACGCTCAATTCCTGGAAATAATAAAAATATTTCCACTTAGTTCATAGTTGCGAAAAATGGGGAAAAGAAACGAAAATAAGAATTGCAACACTCCTTTACTATACTTTCTAGCTGTTCTGATCTGGGAATGTTTCAGTCATGCTTCATTTCTCTCTATTCCTTGCTTACACTTAGCCGTTTACATTACTTTCAGCATTCCTCAAAGTTTAGATTTCAGTGGTTCCTTTTCAGAATTTCTTTAGGTTCTAGCTTTAAGGTTTTATTTGGTCTTCTTTTTTATGTCCTTTTGGGGAACGTTTTGTTCTTTTTTGGAATCTTATGAAGTATGTTGGCTATTCATTGCGATATGAGTCAGCTTAAGTTGGATATACTTTTATAAAATTTTAAATTGAATGCCCTCGTGTGACGCGTATCTGCATACAAGTTTCATAAGAAAGATAGCTTGTAAAATCAATGAAATCTTTACTGAATGAATATGGGAATTAATGATCGATTAAATTTTGGCTTTGATTTTGAACCTTTGATGAAGCAATTTTTCTTGATGCATTACTAGATTCATGGCAATCTTCTGTCTGTCCTCACTCATCTTCTGCCCTCATCCTCCCAAAAAGGAAGATGTTTTTTTTATTGCTTTAAATTATACACTTATTTGGTAGACATGACTCCTCCCTCTACAAGTTTCTGATACTTGCCTGCGAAAATTGTTGTATTTTGCACATAAAATTGTAGTTTCCGTTGTTCAGGTGCTTTCCTTTGAATTATAACTTGGCTTTGTGAAGGGACTAATGCCATCCTATATCGTAGATTAATTGTATTCTTCAAGAAGTCCAATTTACAGATCAGCAGCGGTTTAAACAGTTTGTTTGTCAAAGCAAAGCAAGGATGGAGGTACCCATTGAAATTGTTTTCTTGAATGAGCAGGAAACACTCTTTGCCTCTACTATCTTATTTGATTTTTTTTTCTGACACTCTAGAACCGATTAAGAGGCAGTGGTCACGGAATTGCTGCAGCCAGGATGGATGCAAAGCTAAATATTGCAGGGTGGATGTCTGAACAAATGGGCGGTATCAGGTTAGAAGATTCCCTGAAAATGTGATAACTATATGCACACAAATGGAGCCTCAGTGCATAGGCCTCTTCGAGTGTTGCTTATTATCTGCTGTGATAAATAGAGCATTTCTTGGGATTTTCCCTTTTTTATATGTTTTTCAAAGAAGTGGAAGCTTAAGTTTTACGGGATGGTTTCTTAAGATGGGGGGTTGATGCTCTCCCTTGTTCTGGTTTATATGTAGCTACTTGGAATTCCTACGGGCTCTTGAAGAAAAAGTTGATAAAGATTGGGATGAAATTTCTTCTTCTCTGGAGGAGATTCGTAAATCCCTACTTTCGCGGAATGATTGTTTGATAAATATGACTGCTGATGGACAAAACCTCACCAGCTCAGAAAAATATGTTAGCAAGTTCCTTGATTTGCTTCCTAGAAGCTCTCCTGTTGAAAATTCTGTATGGAATGCAAAACTTCCTTCAATAAATGAGGCTATTGTGGTTCCAACACAGGTAAACTTGATTAATCCTCTCTTTCTGTTTTTTTATAGTTTCCTTATTTTTGGAATGGCTGAACCTGACTTCTAATTTACTTCTAATAGGTTAATTATGTGGGCAAAGCGGGTAATATATATGACACTGGTTATCAGCTCAATGGTAGTGCTTATGTTATTTCAAAATACATAAGTAACACATGGTTGTGGGATCGTGTTCGTGTAAGTGGTGGGGCTTATGGAGGCTTCTGTGACTTTGATACTCACTCAGGTATAATAATTGTCATTATCCCTTATGAATAGCATTGGTCCTTCAGAGTCTTATTATGGAGTTTTTATGCAGGAGTATTCTCCTTCCTTTCTTATCGGGATCCAAACTTGTTAAAGACACTTGATGTGTATGATGGGACGGGGAATTTTCTACGTGAATTAGATATGGATAATGATACTCTTACTAAAGCAATTATTGGGACCATTGGAGATGTGGATACATACCAGTTGCCTGATGCCAAAGGTTACAGTAGGTATGTGGAAACCACCTTTCTGTGTATGGTTAGAGCTTTGCATTGGTGTAGATAATGTTTTCATGTTTTTTCCGAACTGAAAAATGCTATACAGTTCATTTATTTTTCATTCGAAAGTTTTGGGAAGCTAGAAGATGATCATGGCAACGACCTTTATTTTATTACCCACGCTGAATTTTGGTGTAGATGAATCAATTGAGAGGAGATGACTGAATTATATGTGAGCAATATTTTTATCATTTTGAACTATCATCACCTTTCATTATATTCAAATTTCGCAAGCCAGTTTATTTCAAACACCTCCTGAAACTTCCTTTTTCGTTTTTAATTTATGATAAAAAGTATCTTATAGATGAACCGCAGCATGGGGTACCAACCATTTAGCCATATGTCTCTTACTACCCCAAGAGTTGATTCTTCCTTGTAAAATGGTATCCGGTTTCTCTCTCCAAATGGCCCAGCAAATTAACCATGGTGGGGCGTAGGAAGTAGGAACCATGTCTTTGCCTGCCTGGTTTTTTTTCTTTCTCCGTTATTTGATTTCATCCTCCACAGTACTGAACACCGCTCATTCATTCAATATTCATGGCTAGTTTTCTGCAACTGTAAGGTCCGTAATATTAACAGCTTAGAGACTTCAATTTTGTATTTTCTTATTGTAACAAATTATGTATTTATCAATGAAATTATTTGTATGATCCGAAAATAAATTCAAAATTATGTGGAGGCTTAGGGAGGTTGCTGGGGATTGTATTATTTT
Organism: Euonymus europaeus; assembly: GCA_963580455.1. Lineage (NCBI taxonomy): Eukaryota > Viridiplantae > Streptophyta > Magnoliopsida > Celastrales > Celastraceae > Euonymus > Euonymus europaeus. The sequence continues at coordinate 18,513,112 of OY756970.1, read as the reverse complement.
GGTGTTTCTTCTTCTGTTGCTGTTGTCACTTTTAATGTATTGGTTATTTTATATTTCAACGAAAAGAATGACATTGGATTTTTTTTTCAGTATGTTACGGTACTTATTGGGAATCACGGAAGACGAAAGGCAAAGGAGACGTGAAGAGATATTGTCTACTAGGTAAGGATGAATTGAGTATTGATGATGTTAAATAAACAAGTACTAACACGGGCATTGTTCAGTTGATTTTTTTAGGGAAAAAAAGAGAAATATAAAATGCAAATTAGGAAGGTATATAATCAAAATATGCATATGACCTTGCTGACAGTAATGTCAACGAGGGCGGCATATTTTTACCAAAATTCAAATAGAGTTCGTGGACACAAATAACCTTATCAAACGGAACAGAAAAGAAAGTTTTATAGTGCCATTTGTAGACTGAACTGCGCATATCGCATTGATGAACAGCACACTGCTATGGACAATCTTGCCTTTAGCCCTATTTTCTTTGTCTAATTTCCCCTTGTATTTATTGCAGGTTGAAGGATTTCAAGGAATTTGCTGATGCAATAGAGGCTATTAAAGATAAAGGAGTCGTGGTTGCGGTTGCTTCTCCAGACGATGTTGATGCTGCGAACAAAGAGCGTTCTAACTTCTTTCAAGTGAAGAAAGCCCTATAATTTACAGAAACCTTACTTTGAGAACAAGCAACTCTTACCTGAATTTTTTATTCCTATTCGGTACGAGATGAAAATTTTCATGGTGATTGGAAAAACAAAATATATAGTTGCACACATTCTTAGTAGCACTTTCTTTGACTAGTTTTGTTGTGCCCTTATATTTGTATGTATAAGTCACATTAAAAAGATTAAATATACACCGTCTCTAGATTTATAATTAGTGATACAAACAGAATAAGGAGTTGGCAGGGGAGGAGCCAAAGATCTAGAGGTTGCCTTATGATATAGCACAAGCAAACTCAAGTCTCTGCGTGTAAGTATAACAATCATATAATTTGGAATCCACCATAGAAAATATAAACTCGAAAGGTTTTTTTAAAAAATTGTTTTATCTTGTGAACTGCGATATCTTAAAATGCGCTTTATTCTGAATTTCTACTTCAAATTGTAAGTTAGTGATGTAGGATCGGGCAATAGCTCACAGGTCTAACTTCGCACTAGAAAATCAGTTGAGTAATGGAAGGATTGCCTGCAACTATATACCCACACAAAGGAGGGTAAACCTCCGATGTGCTACGTAACGCGTCAGTTAGAATTACGAGCCTTTTTTCATATGCGGTCCATTACATTTACATCTTCAATTCATTTAGCCATTTGTGTTAAATCAACTTATCTTTAAAAAATAGGCACATATAATATGAGAGAGAAAGTCCCTCCCCTGCGAACTCCTTGAAATCCAATACCGAATTAATAAAGGCTGAAGAAGGTTTGCAAACAATCCCCTTACTAACCTGCATGTCATCTCCCACACCACTTTCAACCAACATAACATTTTTCTCAAAGGTAGAAGCTTGCATGTGTTTGCTTCTCCTCTCAAGTCGTCTGTAGTATTATTTACCAACTGGATATTTCTCAACGATTCTGATCGACTCTAAGAAAGTTCGATGATTCACTGGGCAGTCGACTTGCATCATACATATCTAAATACTCTGGATAGGAAGGGGAATTGAAAAGTGAAGTGAGTTCAATGATATCGGTTTTTCAAAGCCTCCCAGTATTCCTGTCTCCTGTCTTGGGTTGGCTCCCTTTACCTCTGTCTTAGTCGGAAAATATATTGGAGAAGCCTAGAAGTCCGACACCGCCTTATAACGATCCACACCTAAAGACAGGAAGTTTGAATGTGAATCCATCAGAGACATCCTGCATACTTTCTGTGCGGAAGTATATATTTTCCCATTCAGGTTTCTTGTGGTCCAGGCTAGGAAGACCAGAAACCCATTAATGCAATGATAATAGCTCATGAGTGTCAGTAATCCTGTGAGCTCATCAATACCTCATTAAAGTAACAATCAGTGTCTTAACAGTAAATCTGTCAGCATCAGTTCTACTCGATCGATCACGTCCCCATTCATGGCTCACAGTACAGACCCAACTGTTGGTGATGAAAGGTAGCCAAAATCACCACTAATCCAAGAATTTAATTATGTATAATTAGAAGAATGAAGTCAAGACAGTGGCTTTAATTAAAACAGGGTCTAAATGTCATCAACATTTCATGATTTTGTTGCATTCTCTCTGGTCTGGATTGACATTTGATTTGGTCGAAGCGAAATTCAATGCCGAAACGGTGCGTTTTGAATACTGAGCAAAAGTCGGCATGTGTGTTTTGACGGGATCATGAAACCGGAAGATCTTTCTCTAACGGCATCGTTAACGGAGTGAGGACCACATGACAGCAGCAAACTCTGCGATGAGGGAATAAAATCTTAACCGTCCATACCATCAACGGCTTATACGCATTAGCTCCATTTTTAAGCTTTTCTCTCCGTCAGAGACTGCATAAAGTGAAAGAACGAAAGTGCTAGAGAGAGAAACTATAGACACACAGAGAGAGAGAGAGAGAGAGAGAGAGAGAGAGAGAGAGAGATGGGGGATAATGTGAGAGATTGTAAGCGAATTGCAGAGACGACGGAGTCTTCGACCACACGCTTCACAAAGAAACCGAAAATTTGTATCGATTTTGAAGAATTGCAAGTTCCGTTGTCGAATTTTAAACTGCGAAAAGATTGCGCGGTTGTGAATTCCTCGGAGAGACCGTCGAACTCTGGCGGAGATGTGGATGGTGATCCCTGCTCCAGCTCCTGCTTCTCTCAGACATCTCGCTGCTCCAGCACTAAAATCGTGGAGGAATGCTCGAGATTCGTAGATCGAGAGGTAAAACGAAATTCAAAATTTAACGTTCTGATTTTAAATTTGGTGCTGCCATCCTTGTTTGGTAGCTCTGAAACAAAAGGAAACTTACGGAAAACAGATAGGATTTGAAGTTCCACATTCAATTTCTTTGTTATTCCTTGACCAAATCGAGCCGGATTGGTTTGTGCGTATCACCTTTTTCACGCTTTGTTCCCAAGCAAGCACAAGGAATAACCTATTTATTATCAATTAATTTATTGCTCAAATTTTAATTGCTGTGTTATTTAGTAGATGATGCACTGTTTAATTTGCAGGCTAAAAGTTTCGAAACCGAAGACTCAGCGTGCATCACCAGCAGACTTACAAGGTTTATGGTCTATAGATTAATTTCCATACATACGAAAATTTTCCATTTAACGCTACGTCTTTTCACAAGTCTGATATAAATATTGCATTTGCAGTAGAGAGGCGACTCCATCTAGTGACTTCTTCTGCGCAGACACGAACGAGATTGACTCGCCACTAGTGGCTGAGAAGAGTCGGCCTGAGAAGCCTGTGGCGCCCGCAAGGCCTGTGGGGACCGAAATGCCGTCGCTGGAAGAGATCGAGACGTTCTTCGAAATATCCGAGAAGTTGGAGCAGAAACGATTCATTGAGAAGTGAGTGGTGTCGCGTATGTAGAGAGTGTAATAATTACTAGTTTTTGCAAGTAAAAGGAGCGTGACTGCAAGTGTGTGTGTGATTTAACGTGGAAGGAATCAAATCAAATTAAACCCTAAAACTTACTGAAACATATTGGCATTTTCTGCAGGTACAACTTTGATGTCGTGGACGGCGTGCCGCTAGAGGGGCGGTACCAGTGGGTTCGTCTGAAATGAAAGAGGAGAGAGAGGTAGGTAGTGCTAAGGTGACATGGGGTAACAGTGAAGGTAGCATGCGACTTTAGCATATTTTAGTGATTGTTTGGCTTTTCTCTGTCTTCGCAACTGTAAGAAGAAGTTCCCTTTTGTGGAGTCCTTTACTAATTTTACTAGTACATCCAAAGAAGCTTCTTCTGCAGATTGTTTATGGAATAAAATTCAGAGTATAACATTTTTAACCCTAATTTTATTATCTCAGAGGAATTATCTATTATCATTTATCAGCAATCGTCAGTTACATTTATGGGGTTGCTTATTTGTGGTTGGAATTTGGTATTATATTTCAAAAGGGTTTTTATGTTTGAGCTTTCTTTTGGCTATTTTGTGATTGTCCCTTTTTGAGATAGCTTTTTGCAATCTGTTTGTACTACTACTAGTTTCTATTTCATCTGTTACTTTTTCTCTCCCCATTCTCATCAACACTAATTTTGGAATATTCTCTCAAATATCAGGCTATGATTGTTTTTAGGCAAAAGATCATTCTGAATATGCATGGGACTTGTTTGTATGTGGGGACCATTAATGTTATCATAAAGAAAACGAGTACAAAAGCTTGCCTTCCATAGCCTTCTATGATGCCTACACATCACACCCTGTCACCCTCCATGGAAATGCTAGGCACACATACATATATATAGTTTAATCATAATGAGCACTAGCTAGAATAGTAAGATTAGTTGCACAGAAATAAATGCTTGAGTTGTTTTCTCGCTGTTAATTGCAATTCTCCTAATCATGAATCATGTGCTAGTAATCGGGTTGATGCATACTTGCATTATTCTCGTGTACTTTGTTGGTATCTCTTTCATTTCTGTTGGGTAAATGAAATAAAGTTCTGGATTATATTTGATTCTCTGATTTGATTTATTCCACAAGACTAGAACCGTTTGGAATAAAAGAATGATTAGTCTTGTTATGTATATGCTCAGGAAAAGCATATCACATATTGATCTGATTCATTGCTGATTCACTGTCCCTCTGCCACCCGACACTATTGGCTGTTCTTTTCTGCTGAGAGCCTGAGAGGGTATTTTGGAGGGCCAGTTCGTTGTTTTAGAAAACCTAACTTTTTTAAAAATAAAATAGTGGTTCGTTCATTCGTTGGGTGAGCACAAGTTAGCACAAGGGCGGCCGAGGGTATTGCCGGAATAGGAAGAAATTAACAAGGTTCATGCACATAAAGCACAGATATACACGTGTCAAAATTATTCAACGTGTGGGTTCGGGTCCTACTTTCCTGGTTAGATTCCTCCTCCAAAGTATTTTCAAACTTTTTAAAAAATATTTTCATACAAAGTTGTTTTTGGAGTGATATATTTAAAAAAAAAAAGGATTCAAGGACGAGACCCTGCATGTGCAATGGTGGAGTGGGTGTCTCCTAATTCAGTTGTTGCTTTGGATCTGATGAACATCTTAATTTAATGGCAGAGAGAAAGAGAGTCAATATGTTGTGGGGATAGAATGTTGCTTGGGTTCTTGCTTCGATTTTGATGCTTCTTACAGTTTCTTTTTCTTTACCGAAGATGGTTATATTATAATATTATGCTTACAAAAGGAATTACTGTGTTGTGTGTGCTTTGGTTTCTTCAAAGTTTGTTTATTTAATGGCAAGTTTATTTAGCTCAAGACAATGCCTTCTGCTATCAGAAATATTGCAGCCTGACTCCTTAAACTTTCTGTGACATGCAAAAATGCCTTCAACTTTCTATTAGGAAAAACACCCTCTCGCCTCAAATTTTAGAAAAATAACAAAATTCTGAGATGATCTAGGAAGAATAAAATCTATTTACTAATTTATTTCTTAAAATAAATAATTACTTGCACACGCCTCCTTTTCCCGAAGTTTTTACTGTAGGGTAGGACACGAAGGATCAAACATAAAGAAAATGAAGGATTACAAAAAAGAGAGACAAAAGATAGTCGTAGCTAGGATCAGAAAGTTGATAAAAGGCTTTTGTTTAGGGTTGGTGAAGAGAAAATTGTCATATGAATTTTTAGGAGGATCAAACTGTAATTTTTGAATTCCTTTAGGGCAAACCCATATGGCTTTAGGGTTGGAGAAAATAAAACGAGTTTAGGCTAAATGCACCACTTAAGGATATAGAAACACCACTCTAATATACAAAATTAAGGGCTAAATTCACAGTTCTTGAAAATCTACCAAAGAGAGATAATTTTAGGGATAAAACACCTCAAAGGGTTCTGAATTCATCATATCATGATCTGCCATGTAACAATAAAAAAAAAATTAAAACTAGGTTTGGAACAAACCTCCAAACATTAAAAAAAAAAAAAAAAAAAAAAAACTGAAAAGTAACTCAGAATTCCTAAACATTGAGAAGACTTAGAACATTAAAGTCTGTAACATAACTCTAGTTTGATTTTAAGAAAATCATAACTATGTTGAAAAAAACTAGAATCATGAATTATATGGCTCTTGGTAATGACAAATAAGCATTTGGCCCATCTTAAATTGGGTGGGCTGTAATCTTGCTGAAACAATTGCATGGGCTGAAAACTCCTCAATTATAAAATGTGGAAAATGACGGGCCTGAGTTCCGATATGGGCCTCAAAAGATCGATTCATTCAAGTTTTGGGGCCTTATGGGCAAACTTTTATAAATATTAAATAATGATTTCAATTAATATTTGATATTTTAAAAGAAGAGGAAAAAACTAAAAACTAAAATTTCAGATTTTATAAAATATTTATAAATTTAATTACACTTATATGAAGAACTTGAAAATAATAATTCTCTCATCATAAATCAAATAGTTATTTGAAATAATAATCATGTGCGTTGTATGGATACATCCTAGTTTTTTAATATGTTTGGTAGAGAGTATGTGTGATAGAATATAAGTTATCGTAAAACGTAAAAGCTGAGAGTGTCATATACTCTGTACCAAACATGCTCTTTATTGTGAATAGAACCTGATAAAGTTGGGTTAATCATTAGCCTACAAGGTATCAAGCTCATGACTTCTGGGCTTAAATAAAAGACAACTGTGTTTCACTCGATATGTTTAACCGTTTAGTTCATTTGGTTACCAAAGACATATATTTATGTGGTTGTCTTGGATTCGATTTTCGTTAATTTAGCGATGAAATGGATATACTTGATAGTTAACAATAAAATAGAATAAAATTTGGGCTACTCGTTGTCTTTGGTTTCTTGAAAAAAACAGTGATGGATGGGTGACGGATAGGCAACTTCAAATTGATATTTATTAATATCTAAAATTGTAATTAAGATAGAAAAAATAATTTTATCACATGCAACCAAAATTCCAAATCAAAGGAATAAATAATTATATATGCCAGCTCAGGCGAACGAACGGAAGCTTATCTTTGAAGGTAAAAATAATGAAATGGTCAAATCATGATCTACAGTCACGTCAAAGCTACAACAAAACGTCGTCGTTTCGCTTCAATACCGAATTTTACAAGACTGAAAGGCGAAGACCTTTTCCCATTCGTATTCGGTGCAGGATAAGATGAAGCGGCCCACTCGCTCAAGATCATCCCCCACCAGACTCCCTCCACCAAGAATTCAACCCGCGACTAGTAGATCACCACACGGAAGCGCAGTCATTTCACAGATCACGAAAACAACAATCCATCTTGAATTTTGATTGAAATTCAGGTTCTATCATAAGAAATGTTTGGAAGAGGTGGTGGTGGTGGTAGCGTTTACTGGGGAAGGAAGGAGAGTGATTACAAGGGGATAGTTGTTCTGTGCTCTTGGGTTTCGGTTCACGAGGGCCACCTCAGGAGCTACGTCGATTTGTATTCTTCACTCGGCTGGAATTCCCTTGTTTCTCGTGCCGATTTTCTCAGCGCGTAAGTTCAATTTCTTGATTTCTGCTTGTTTCTTCTTTAGAAATTAAAGGTACCTAAGTCATTAGCTTTATCTCAGCGGACCTAAAATTTCCAATTGTTTGTGGAGAAGTGCGATTGAGTTTGTTGCTATAATTATCTGTGTTTTCAGAAATGCGTCTGGGGCATGTTTTTTTTATCTCCCAATCGTAGTGTCTGAAAGTATAATATATTACCCATATAGCATGGTTTGTGAGATTTGGGAAGCCTGTGTTTGGTTTGGTGTGGGTTCTTGAATCAGCTTCAGAACACTTGAGATGATGGTCATTCTCCATAGCTTCCAGTTGCTCAGTAAGGACTCGTTATTCATGGACAATCTCCATCAGAAATTTTCTCAAGAGGTCACTTTCTTCTTGTTTTTTACCACAAGGCTGTTTTAGAAGGTTGTTCATGGTCCATCTGAATTACTTTGATGCACTTGCGGGATGTGCCTTTCAGTTTTCCCCTATTATAGGAGGTTGTTGAGAGAGAGATTGAGGGTTGCGGTCGGGCTTCAAGGGAAGTAGGTGATGTATAGGACGGTTTAAGCATCGCGGTCTTGGAGATGTGTGTTGAGATAGAAAGAATGGTTTGGTGTGTAATGTAGCATGTTCTTGTGTTCTATGGCAAGATGAATTTTTTTTACTATTTGATTATCTTGATCTTGTGACGGTGACATTAAAGCAGGGTCTTTAATGGATTTATTTTCTCATCCCTTACCCCCCAACAAATAAAAGAAAATCCCTCAATGTCTTCCCTAGAATTTCTTTAGTTTTATATGATAAAGGATTTTGCTCCTGTTTTACTTTCTTGTGCATCTTTTGTTTCTTGTTCTATTGTGTGTTTTCCTTGTAGCTAGGCTGTGCTTTTTTCCGCCTTCACGGTAAAGGTATCAAAAAATAAGAAAATAACCTGTCCACGTATTTACTGCTTTCATGCGAGACTCTTTCCCTCCTATTTCCTCATTATAAGTTTTGAATTTAATGATGACAATTTGTGCAGATTTTATCCTGAGAGGGCCTTGTCGCTTTCACTTGCTCTTTTGAATGAGCTTGTTGAGGTGAGTTTATATAAAGCTTTTTTAGTTTCAGTAAGCCTTCAAATATTAGTATTGCTTAGATGTCTTTACTGTTCCTTTGATTCGATGAAGTCATTTTTTTTTTTTGGCATGGGTGCTCATGATTTTTAAATTTGAGTTGTGAAAATGTTAAGGGCCCTATCGACAGGCATCTCCCTCACGTAAAACTATCAACAAGAATAATTAACAATGTGAACTCATTTTGACATTAATGTAATAATTAGGTTTCTTCTTTTGCTTATTCAGGAGCTGAGCATTAGGCCATGTCCGGTTGTCTTAGTAGCCTTTTCTGTTGGTTCTAAGGTTTGCTTGCACAAGATTTTTCAGGTAATACTGTAATAGTCCCCTTAGTACCCTTTATTATTCAATTTTCATTATTTAAAAAACATATTTCATGCAATAATCAGAAATACGTCGAAGTCAAGTTTCACCATAATTCCTAATGGGTTTGGGATGGTGAAGCTTAAAGGCTTTTGTTTCTATGCGGAGAAATAATTTACTTATTCTGATGCAGATAATTCAAGGAACATGTGAAGGTCACCTTAATCTGGTGTGTACTGTTTCTTCTGAAATGCAATTGAAATATAGTTAGTTTTATGTATATTTTTTATTTTCTCGCCAACATTTATTGAGTTGATGGACCTCAATTATGATTTTTAATTTTTTTTTTTGCTCTCCTATATTGTGAAGGAAGAAAATCGCTTACTTAGGAACTGTGTTTCTGGACAAATATATGATTCCAGTCCTGTCGATTTTACTGCTGATTTGGGTGCCAGATTTGCTTTAGCCCCTACCATTCTAAAAATGCCTGTTCCAACAAAACTTGTCTCTTGGGTGGCAAAAGGCATTGCTTGTGGTCTGGATGGTTTATATCTTACCAGGTTTGAATCCCAGCGTGCCGAGTATTGGCAGACTCTGTACTCCTCAGTTGTGAGTATCTAAACTTTCTCTGGACTGTAAAATTTTTCTTCTGTTCTTCCTTACGGCTTAATTTTGTTCTTCCCTTTTACTTTTCTTTCAATGATAATGTTATTATCTTTTTCATAGGACTTGAGGATTCCATATGTCATATTATGCTCTGAGAATGATGCTGTTGCATCATTTCAAAGCATTTGCCATTTTGCGCATCGCTTACAAAAGCTTGGGGGAGATGTTACACTTGTACAGTTGGATGGCTCCCCTCACACAGGTTTATGTCATACCTTTTTTTTAATTGTGCCATGTTGTAAAATTCCGAACACTGTATCAAGTGGATGATTCCAGGTAAACTCTATAAATTTATATGAAACGTGGTGGTATAAAAGGCATGTTATGAGAATTTCCTGAAAAGTTTTGGTTGAAGTCAATTTGATCGGTAATAACTTCTGCAGTTCCATTACTTGTATGGCCATATATGTGATTGTCATGCAACTCTTAACCTTGTGAGTTGTATTGATTGGAAATGGTCTTACGGTAGCAATCTCCTTTTTGGAAAAGGATCGCCTCCTTTCGTTGTTTTAACAAGATTAATAAAATTTACATGGCAAATACTGTTCTTCACATATCATTCTCCTATTGCCTAAACTGGTAAACTGACATCTTTACATGCTTCTTTAGGTCATTACGAGCATTATCCAATCCAATATAGGGTTTCCGTGACCAATTTGCTTGAGAAAGCATGTTCAGTTTATTTGCAAAGAATCAGACAGCTTGGAGATAGCATGGAGACTATGCAAGATGAGATATCTGAGTTGGTCTGTGACCTGCAAAAGGCAGCAGTTAACTCAGACCGAAGCCTAAGAAGAGTTGCAGTTGGGCCAGGTGATCACTTTTTTATGCGAAGCTCAAAAGAGTATCATAATGGTGGAGAGTCTAGCACTTTACAAGATGAACAAAAAGAAAGGTCAGTTTATTTACCCAGCCAACCAGGCATCAATGCACACAGTGTATTAGGCCAAGCCCTCTTTGATGCTTGTGTTCCTAAGAATGTTGAAGGATGGGATATTCGATTTTCTGGTTCTTTGAATGGGCAACCTATTGCTTCTGCTCGTAGGCGATCACCTTTCCACGGCATCAGATTTAATCTTCGATCTAGATTATAATATCTTATCAATCTGAAAATGTGGGGACGAGCCATTAGTTTTGCATGTTTTCAAAAGTTTTTATGAGAATTAAGGCAAAAGCTGCAAAACTGACTCCTAGGAATGTGGAATGGAGAAGCTGAGTTTGTAACATGTTTTTGGTGTGCTGAGGGACCCGCCAGACTCTGTAAAATACCTTTTTCTTTGGCTGTTGGGGTCCCTCTTCCGGTGTGACGTGTACAGGTAAAATATTGTAATGTAATCAATCATATGCTTGGTGATCGAGTACAGAGAAACGTAATTTTGTATCTCACATCTTGTATGTTTAAACGTGTGTTCGGTAGAGTAGAGTGTGTGTCTGACAGGTGAGTTGGTGTATAAAATACTGTCCGAGTACAGAGTTGGCAACTCAGTTGTAAATGTGTACGACACAAGTTCTTTTTGTAGGAAACCCTGGATGTAAAGCCGAGTAGAAAGTGTGTAGTTTGATTCGCATTATAATATCATCCACTCTCGGTCTGATTATCTTCAAATCAAGGACGAGAAGAATGGTTGGCTATCCATCTTTCGAATGCCAATTCTAACTCTGCCTTTGCCTTCTTTCAGGCAAAGTCATTATTTGACAAAAGAAATCCTAGAGTTTGAAAATCTGAATAGCAGGTTACAATATAATCCAGCAATCCATTTCACTTGAGAAGGAAATAAAGTTGGTTTGACTATACATATAGAGAGAGTTCCTCACATACGGACGTCCGTGTTTCGCTTGTAGCCCCAGAAAGTTCATTACATTGCATACTAGAAAACGGACGTCTGTAAATCTGGGATCTTCATGGAATTTTCTTAAATCCATCCCCTAATGTATTGTTTGGGAGGTGGGAGGTGGGAGGTAGGAGGGGAGGGGAGGGGAGGGGAGGGGAAGAAAATTTTAAGGGGAATGGAAAATGGAGGAGAGGGGAGGGGAGGAGAAGGAAAGTTAATTCTATCTTTTATTGTTTGGATACTCAAAAAGTATGAAAAAAATGTGAAAAATTGTATTTTTAGGATTTGTAAAATTGATAAAATTTACCATATTACTCTTTATATAAATTTATATATGTATTAATAGATATTTATTTATATATTACATAAATTATAAATTATATATACACACACATATATGTTATTACGTGGGACCCATCAGTTTTAATTTATTTACAGCAATTAATATGAGCCCCACCTATTGTATTATATATATGCAATTAATTCATTGTGAGAGATAGAGTAGTAAATTACTACGTGAGACCCACGTTTTTCCCATCCGTAGCTTTTCCTTCCAGTTTTGAGAGTAAAAATAAATATATGGGACCCACCAGATTTTACTCACAAAATTCACCCCCAAATTTCACCTTATCATCCCAAACACCCAACATTTTCAATTTCTCTCCATTTTACCTTCATATTTTACTCACCTTCATTTTTCCCCCTTCCCAAACAGTACGTAAAAGAGTGGATGCTATCCACCTCTTTCATGTAATGTTAATTTTTTCCCCAGTAAAGACTTGAAATGACACTTTTCATTCTTTCATATATATAATGTGGAAAGGGTAAGGGTTGATGAAGAAACCAACTTAACCACTGTCTCGTAAAAAAAAGTAGCCATAATACCAGCATTCCACGTTTCAATGGCTTCCGCGGTGTTTTTTTTTAATCTACAGTTCAAGAAGCTTCCAACCAATCAAGTCAGAAGGCTAAATCTAGTACCTGAGCATTCATGCATCTGATTTCTGGCGAGATTTTGTGATACTCAAATATATTCGGAGTCGTATCAATTTACACCATAAAAGAATACATGGTGCAAAACAGATTGGTTGAACAATTGAAAAATATAAGGTATAGTACTATTAATCCAAGCTGCCAAAAAATTTAGTCAAAGTCATCATCATCATGATCTGCAGCATGTGGGGATGATCTTTTGATAGGTAACTGATTTCCAAGATTAAGTTTAGGTTTTACAGCACCTTTCAAAGTTCTTGTTGATTTCACAATTTTCTTTTGCATGGGCTTGGAAGACGCGGATAAGCTGTCCATAGAAACCCTCCTAACAGGAGAAACAAATTGCGGAGTATTTTGAGGTCGAGATAACTTACAATTTCGTTGGAGATTCCCTTTGACATTGAATTGGTCCTCGTTTCTTTCCGTTCCCTGAATCTTTGGACTAGCCATTGAGTCTATAGGTACAAGCTTTCCATCCACTTGGTTTGTAAACACAAATGTAACCTGCAACGTCGTGATTTCACGAGTAAAATATATTTAATTATACTTCAGGTCGGACAAAAATACTGCAAATTTCATGGATTCTAGACAATAGAATGTATCTATTTGAGGGTAATCTCACAAAGTTGTTAATCACTCTTATTTACAAAATATGTATATATATAATTTATTTCGGTGACCTACGTGCAAGTAAAGATCCACATGTTTGATGCTTTGTGCTTTGGTGCATTCCAGGTGTAAAAACAAGTAACTGTAATTCAGAAAAGAAATGCTGCGAGGGAAATAGATACTCCTATCATATATTACAAACGTCGTCCATAACCAAAGACCCTTTGTCTGAGACAAGTGATTTGTAGTTGTTGCAGTGCAAAATATATTTGTAATCAACCTTCTCGTCCATACTGAAACTATAACTAAAGAAAAGGACAAAAGTAAACACTATTTTACATTTCTCTTACTCACCACAGAAGGTGCGCCTTTGTCCTCTAACATCAGCTCAGAAAAGTGTGTTTTCAATTATTTTCCACAGCTTATTATATTTTATTCAGGATTTATTATTTTCTTATAAAAAAGGTAAACAACTCACATGCACAAGAGTCTTGCAGTGGACGAGATTGGGAACAGGCAGGATGTAACCGGACCTTAAGGTATGTTTTCAATTATTTTCTACAGCTTATTATATTTTATCCAAGATGTATTATTATCTTATAAAAAAAGGTAAACAATTTCAATGCACAAGACACCCCCAATGGGCGGGATCAGGGAGATGCAAGATATATGCGGACCTTACCCACATAATATGTGGAGAGGCTGTTTTTATAAATTGAACATGCAACTTTTATCTTGCATCCCTACAACTCTACCACTAGATCACATGTTCGTATAATATTATTACTTTATGGATTCTATAAAATTAGCAGAAATATGACAAGCTAATGTAAAGCCACCACAATGCAGGAAACCATCAATAAAGTTTCATAGTGGCACACCTCATCGCCAGCTGAGGCTTGAAGTATAGCATCAGGCACGGATGCCGCATTAAAATGATGTCCCCAGCTCCCCAAATCCTCTTCCAGAGGTGTCCCTACCTATAAAAGAAGTAGAAGATACATACAAAATCAGATACCCCAAAAAATGAGATACTACTACATTTATTTAAATGGTATAGTTTACCTGATTCTCTGAGCTCTTTAACCTATTCAAGCATCCAGTAATTCTTGCAAATCCACCTATATCATTAACCTGTTGGTCAGCTTGACCACAATTTACTGATCTGTCTCCATTTCCATATCCATCTCTGTCTTCACTATCCAGCTCATTATCATGAATTTGGCAACGGTGACAGTTCATCTTTTCATGAATTTCAGACCTATGTACATATTTAGAGAAAAATCAAAAAAAAAGTCCACAGACGCTATTCATGAAGCTGATACTGATAAGCATCACTCATTGAATTTTCACAAAAAAGAAAAAGAAAAGAAACAACATCCAACACGTAAAGCTCCTGTAGTGGTGACAAGGTCCAAGGAGGGCAGATGAGGTAACCTAGCCTAGCCTTGCATTGCAGAAAGGCTGTTCGTAGTTGAATTTGTTACTCTTAAGTAGTAATGAAGCAACTCATCATTGGACAAAATTATACCCTCGAAACTTGTAAAATTAAAAGAATGAAAGTACTGCCAGTGGCATGTCTTCAGCTCTTGCCAAAGATTTAATGTCCAACATTATATTACTAGAACTACCCCAAAAAGAAAAGGAGTAAAATATAATAATTCAATTTAATAATATCATGCATTATTGCTTCTATTTGTAAGAAGAATAAAATGAATGATACAAATAAAATTGTACAGATCATCGGTATTCTCTTGGTGATGATATGAAATGTAGATTTATGTAAATCCTAAAATCATTATCAATATGCTCAATTGGCTACCAGAGGAACGGGAGTGACTTCACTCTCGTCACCACTCACTAGACACTGAGGGAAATAAATGGACTTCCCTCCTGCCCTTCTCTTTCTTGTTTCTACTTAATTCGCCTGCTAGAACTAGATTATGCATTGCATCCACATTAATAGGAGTTATGCCAGCTTGAAATATTTAAGCAGAAAACATAGATCAGTAAATACTATAAATATTATATTCACCAGAGCCTTTCAATGTGGATACATCCATGGCATAGTCAATTACTAAGACAAGTAATTACCTCACATTCTCATGAAATGTGAACAGGTCACGCAAGTCTTCAGTTGAAAGAAGGTTCCCCTGCAATTTGGATAGATTATATGGCCTGCATCTAGGAGTAAATTACAAAGCACACAAAGAGTAACAAAAAAAGAACCTCTGTCACAAGGCTATCTGTTTGCTCCTGTTGAATAACTTTCTGAAGCCCTTCTTTTGACATTTGACGCTGGTAGACCTACGGAGTTAGAAGAACGTGTCAATGTGGTTGGAAGCCACTTGATTGTTTATAAAGAAAAGGCATCAAAGTGGCAGACAGAGAATAAATCAAGTACTTTTTCTTCAATCGTTCCAGTGCTTAGAAGTCTATAGATGTATACTCTTTTCTTTTGCCCATCCCTCCAAACTCTCGCAGCAGCCTGATTATTGGGAGTTAATGTATGCAGCAATTAAAAATAATCTTATTTGAGATCAATTACTGGGAGTTAATGTATGCAGCACTATATGAACTTTTAATTCTTAATTAGTTACTTGTTTGTCATTAGCAGGATTCCAGTCTGGATCAAACAACACAAGTCGATTTCCACCAATTAAATTGAGGCCACAACCACCCGCCTTGCTGCTTAGAAGAAACACAAACTCATCCTGCAAAATGCTTCCATTAGCTTAATGTGGGATGGGGATTTGAACAGAGGGAGGACATCGTCCAGCAAAGAAATATTTCACCTTGGATGGGTCATTGAAGCGATTAACCAATTTTTGCCTCTTACCAATAGATGTAGTCCCATCAAGCCTCAAGTTGGGATATCTTCTCTCACGACATAATTGAGCAAAAAGATCCAATGTCTGGTGCATTACAGTCGATCCATATCATGATAATAAATAAAATCCAGATTCCCTCGATAAAAGAAAGTCTAATAAAATGGCTTTAGTTGCAATAAGAAACCAATTTGTTAAAAATAAAAGAGGCTTGTCCTTAGTTCATTGCGTGGCCAATTTCAGATTTAACATGCATAGGCAGCATATAGAAATGACGTGCTTTTTCTAGAACATGGTTTCTAAAAGAAAACTGTCATAGGATACAATCTTAAGATATAAGTTACACCTTCGGCCATTAGATTTTTCAGCAGCCCCACCCCATTAACTAAAGAAAGGGGTATAGATCCACTACCTATAACAATTGATTCAACAATAGCCAGGCAGGTAAAATTTTCTGTTCTTAGGGGTATCAGATTGGAAACAAACGAGGCAACGAAAACATTGATATGTACATGCACTACTGGAAAAGTTATGTTAGCAAAAATCAAAACCTAGAATACCTGGGTATAGTTTGAGACGAGAACAATCCGATCGTCAGTTCTCTGACGTAGGTGGGCCAGTAGCCGAGCCAACACATGCATTTTGCCTGACAGTTCAACCCAAGCCCCATCACCACCAGCCCATGTTCCAGATCTACCAATAGAAGCAGCAAAATGCTCTGAGAAAAGTGAACATAGAACCCAATATACGGTGAAAAAAAAAAAAAAAAAACTCACCTCTTAGAGAACATCTCAGCAGGGAAAAAGTGCATACAGTCCTCGAACCCTGAAATTCCAGGACTTCCACTTCTTATGGTATCATAAATAAGCTACAAAAGAGAAGTATCTTTCAAGAAAATGGAGGTATTGCCGAAACTCAGATAAAAGCCTTCACCAAAAATTAGATTAATGTAGATGTCAAATGTATAGTGTAAGGCAAAGAACATTATTGAAGAAATCAAAAGCACCATTAAATTATCTAAACTAGGGCTGTCTCATGTGATATAAGAAATTATTTTTTCCTCAAACATCTTCTTGAAGAAACAGGGTGTTTCAATTTTAAAGTTGGGCAACTGTGTGCAATAAAATAATCTGGATGAATTATTAAAATATATGAGAGAGCATCAAAAGCTCCATCAAACTAGCTCCGCAGCACAATGAACTGATTTCATGGTCTAATATTTCCTAAAGGAAGCTTTTTTTCCACCGGATTCACCTAGTTCCAGTTTCACAACATATATCAGAAAATTGTCTAAACGTATTCAGTTTATTGACAGACTCATGAGTGACGAAACCTGACAATTAATACAAACAAGGTAAACCAAACAAGTTCAATACCTATATCACGGAAGAGATTGCCATTTTGTTCTCAATAAACAAGCTATTTGGTACCCCACAAATATTTTCATCATTCACCATAAATAAATCTAGAGAAGCATATATAATGTTGAACAATTCAGACAATGCTTAAACTACCATAGACCCAATCTGAGAATGCTCCTGCATCTGTACAGGTTCACAAGAATGAATACACAACAGTAACATCCAATAATTACTTTACACACTTCTATACCTTTGGATGATTGCAGAGCTTTTTCAGTGCAGTAATGTATGCCAAAATCTTTGATTGTTTTGCTTCTTCCGTAATTGCCCTTTTAACCTACTCTCAAGAACCACAAGATGGCAAGCTCTTCAGTGGGGTATTTTCGTTGACTTGTTGTAACAGAAAATACTAATATTTATCACAAAATCTACATGGCGACTCATTAGGAATGAAAACATACATTTTTGGAGTGTAAAAAATGGTTATACAGCACCAACTGCAAAGGAGTCAACTTGCAACAAACAACTTCAATTATCTGAAAAGGAGACCAGGGTTCAGAATCCAACAATGGTAATGCAATTATGCAAATCACAATCACAAGTAAAGAGCAAGGTAGTTAATTTGGCGAAAAGAAACCTTCATCAATCATCTTTTGCCCAAAAAAAACATTTATTTCTCTGAGCGCACTTCAAACAAAAACATGGCAAGACAATGTGAATGCAGATAATTACAGCACCTACTTAAACCCCATAAAACAAGACATTTGAAGAAGAAAAAAATGCCTGCTTAAAGAGATCATATAAAAAATGATAAAGTTTTCCTTTCTAGGCTTTTGGTTGCCATCCAAATTTATCAAGGCATATAAATGCCCAGAAAAACATGATGGTATATGCTGTTGCAAAGGCATAGCTCTCCAATTATCCATTTGGACATATTAAGATCATAAAATTATTACTTTCCAATGCAGTTTGGCCTCCCGAATGAAAAATCATTGGCAGTTCTATTTTGGCATTACTGACAAATGTGAACCCAGAGGAGCAAATCAAATATGGATCGCAATAGTTAGGCCAAATGACATCTCGCATTAGAACAATTCCAGGCAAATGGCTTAAGAGACTGAAATTATATGTCTACTAAGCTTGTGCTATACAACACTCTGCCTTCTTAAAAACTAGAAGAACAGCTAAACCATAAGCTTATAGAGGAAATGATAATTTTTTAAATGAGGCATATGGAATATATATCAGAAGATGGAGACTACCTTTGGTGGGAGGTGATTTGATAGCAAAGCGTTGGTTCTTCTCAATATAAACTATACACAAATATATCATTTAATCGTTAATATATTAATCAGTCAAAATAAGAATAATATCTTATTATGGAGTAACCATTAATTAAAAAATACCCAGAAGCGACTACGAAAGACGCTACCATAATTCTTCCGTTGGCTTTTGCAATTAACTCCAACTTGTTTGATAAAAGGAAAAAAGTACCTGATTTACTTTCAAACTTAGCTCTGTAGAGCGCTGAGTGCCTAGCTTCTTCTCTTCTTCAGTAGCAGTTGGTTCTCTACCGCAAATAATTGGTGTCTTCAATATTGTTATTTTAAAAACAAAAAACAATAAGCAACTTTTAATTGATTGCAAAAGGAGAATGAAGAAAAGTTGCTTAATATTAATAAGAGATGACCTCAAAGAAAAGCCAGCCTAAGAAAATCATATTTCGCTATTCCAAGTCATATTGTTAAGTTGATAGATAACATCAATATAGCAAGGGGAAATTCATGACTTCTTGTCTCCTGCCAGCTTACTAAAACATCAAGATATCCGTTTCCTAGCATATTTATGATTTAAATGATGCTATAACCAAAAAATTCAGATCAATTATGAGATTTCTTTTTTTGTCGCAGAAAAGTTGATGGGTTTGCTTAACTTTTATGTTGTTTTGCTGAGTACCAGCTCTATCTAGACGAGAGTTTCAATGAAATATATGGGCAATGACATACTCAAGCAGCCAGACCTCTCAAGAGTTGCTAGAGCAAGCATGTAATAGAACAAATATCAGTTATTCACAACACTACTAGAGCACAAAAAGTATATCCAGGTGAAGAAATAAAATGCCTACTTTATCTTGGCATGAAAGAGTTTTCAGTAGAAATAGCCGCCTGGATAATCTAAGATATATATAGGGTTCAATAAACTCATGCAGAAGACAAAACAGAGCTTTGAAATATGATCAATCTAATTGTTTGAGAGAAGATGTCTTGTCATGTCAATCACATCTTGCACTATATCAGCCATTCAGCCTTACAAATTTTCCAAAGATAACATAAGATTCCCAACTTATCAAAAAAACAAAATAAGGGTCACATTTTAAATGTATTAGTACATATACTAGATGTCTCATATGTTTAAAATTTGATAGCTCCATATAACGTAAACAATTCCTGTGCACAAGGGTCCCGCGGTGACTGGGGATAGGGACAAACAAGATGTACGCATAGTCGCATACCTAATCCCCACATAATATGTGGAGATACTATTTACAGAATTGAACCTGTGACCTCTAGATTGTTCATGCAACTCTACGTCTCTACCTCTTGGCCAAAGGCTTGCCCTTGCTTGTGTCTACATTCTTCTTCTTCGTATATCATGCGTCAATGCAAGGGTTTACTAGACAAAAGTGGAGCCTCAAGCCTTAATAAACTTCAAGCATGGTTAAGTCGCAAAATCAATCATGCTAATGAACATATAATTGGATTTATTTACAAAGCATGCATCCAATTTTTTTTCCAACTAGGTCAGACACACCTCTCTTGTGTCTATCTGTCTGTTCATCAGTGTCTTCTTTCCAGCAAATGAGGATTGCATAAAAATCCTGCCTTACTTCTAGGCTTTCAAAATTTTAAGCCTTGATTTTCTACAGGACACCTTTATCCAAGCCAGAGCAACCTATACTAAGTGCATATAACTTGTAACAATGCAATTTATAATATGGGCAGCTACAGAAGTTTGTTATTTGAACAAATGTATTAAAAAGGAACGAATCATAGGGACTGCTCTTCGTGATTTGGGCATGGTGTGTTTGTAAACTGTAATGTTAAAGTTTTTTTGTTGTATTGTATACAAAGTACAGCTTACCTCATAGTAACGGCGAAAATATGAAGCATCTCCCAGAATTCCTGGATTTGTAAAGTTAACCATGGCAAAGAACTCTTCTAGGTCGTTCTGCATGGATACAAATCAAGATAAAGATACAACGAAATATAAACAGCTGCATTAACCATAACACAAAATATTGCTTCTCACAAATGGTTGTCACCTGCATTGGAGTTCCTGATAACAAAATACGCCGCTTGCACGATAAAGCAGCCAATGCCTGAATGAATGCGCATGAATGATTTTAGAAAATGGACAAGAGAATGCCATCTAACAAACTCGATTGCATTAGGAACAATAAAACTATACTTGCCATACCCGGTTTGTTGCTGTCTGGTCATTTTTAAGCCTGTGTGCCTCGTCACATATGAGAAGGTCACAAGAACCACTGCCGCTAAATTTTGATGAATGCATCCGAAATGTTTCATATGAAACAATCAAGACCTGGGAAGATAATATTTAAGTTAGCACACATGTAATTCAAATTACTAAAACTATAGTGCAAACTTACCTGTAAAGAACTCCAGGGGCTTGTGAAATTGTTGATTCCAGAAACAACATCATCTTTGGTGCTTTCACAGAGAGCTATAAGCTGAACTCGTTGTCCAATCCACTTTGTTATTTCAGCCTCCCAATTACTTACAAGACTGGTCGGGGTGACAATGAGAGCTTTCCTAACCATCGGTTTTCCATCAAAGCCTTGACAGAGAAGAGTGTACAGTAGACTAATTGACTGCAACGTCTTTCCTAAACTACAAAATGAACCAAGCACACAAACATTAACAAGTTTAAAGTAAAAATAAAAATAAAAATCGTCAACAAAAATAATAGACACTGCCACGTCATATACCCCAAAGAAGATAAGATATTACCCCATATCGTCAGCAAGAATGCATCCATGTATGTTGGCTGCA
The DNA here is from genome assembly GCA_963580455.1 of Euonymus europaeus. Classification (NCBI taxonomy): domain Eukaryota; kingdom Viridiplantae; phylum Streptophyta; class Magnoliopsida; order Celastrales; family Celastraceae; genus Euonymus; species Euonymus europaeus. Next base: position 18,491,717 of record OY756970.1, on the reverse strand, counting down.
GTATATAACCCCGATACACATTCAAAAATGAATTGAACCCCTTCTCTGCACGACAACGAGAAAATTTTTACCAAAACAATGCCAGAAAAACTAGTCAAATACTATTGTGATCAAGAGTATGAATTGTCATTGTGCGATGCCTGACATAACCATGCAGAAAACACTTCGCTGGACAAAAATAATATAACTGACTGAATGAATGAATGCCTCTAGACTTTGGATGGTTCTGGAAACCAATAACTTTATTCATGTAGAAAAGATTAGCATTACCTTTATACAGTATACAACACTAGGAGAAGATGTCATTATTGATCATTTGTGCAAAGAATGGCAATATGCAGATATTAAAACCTTATATCAGAGCTTTCATATCAAACAATACCTTTGATGAGGTCGGAGGAAACGCACAAGCAAAGGATCCACCATTATAGGCAACGAATTATTTCCATCCTCAGATTTTTCAGGTTGCCACAACACCAAAGGATTCACCCCAGGTGGCAGAGTCACATTTTCGTCTTCTACATCTTTCTCTACTGTTGGTACATGCAACTGATTGATTATTGTAACCAACACTGGCCTCGAAGATCCCCATGGAACAAACCGTTTGCGGGCACAAAGACGACGAGCAAGCTGTTCATTCCCATCATCATAGCCATTAGAACTGGGTGGCTTAAAAGGTTTCCGACAAAAAGCCGCTCCTGTCACTGAAAGAACTCGCGGAAGCAGTGACTGTCTTCTCACAACAAGGTTGCCTCTAACAAATCCAAGTTCAAATGTTCTTTGAATTTAGTGAATTGCGCCCAAATATTTTTTAAAACAAATAGAACGATTTAAAATTATGCACGCGACCAAGTTAATGTACCATCCGAATAATATATCAGTTAGTTGATGAGATTCAAAGTAAAAAAAAAAAATCTTTCTAGATGTATACTCCTTGTACAGATTTACCGTTCATTAAGAAATCTCGGATCAAAACCCTAGATTGACCCTACAGATTCACATATCAAATTAGAGGCCATATCAGGTAAATGAAAGAATAAATTTACGTAAACCTCTGTTTTTTCCTTCTAATATAAGGCTGCGCCGATATTTTCAGAGTTCGGGAACTAAAATCCTCAACTCCTACTTGGGCGAGAGTATCAGATTCTACTTCATAAAGAAATTCCTTCCTTTGAAAAAAAATCCAGATCCCAAAATAAAATTAGGTGTAACCTGAAGCTAATTTCAAAAATTACCTCACGAGAGCATCGACGTTCTGTGATTTTCGATCTTCATCAGGCGGCTGAGGAAATCGCTCATCGATCTCTTCATGGTTTTCGTCGTTTCTGTCTTTGATGGAATCATCTTCTTCATCAATGAAATATTCATCGCTAGAATCTTCAGGATTGGATAGCGAGAGAACCTCTTCTTCCTCGCCTTCCATGGACGTTCCGTTGAGGGTTTAAGTGCTCCTTTTTAAATCAGGAGGTTTGGCGCGTGACGAAGGGGGCAAATTAAAGTATCGGAAAACAATTATTTATTCTAAATCCCCCCTCCGCCCCAAAACTTTTATTTCATCTCATAAACACCCTTTTTATGTAGTAAAAGTGAAACAACTTTTTAGAATTTAAAACTTATAAAAGGACCACGGGACTATTTGGAACATTTATTTTTTTATATTAAGAACATTTTTTTTATGATGGAAATCGTATTTGTGAAATAATTAATTCTTTTCTCAGTAAAAGTGTATGTGGAGATCAAATCCATGAACCTTTTACTTTTTGTCAAAGGCTTATTAGGTAGCTATAAATATAGAGATAATTGATAAATAATTTTTTGGAATTAACTATTTTAGAAATGCAAATTCAAAATGGCCTAAGTGGGGTGCGGTAGATTTAGAGAGCTGCAGATAGGTATGACAAAACTCTGTCTAGTTCGGATGGCTAAATTTATTCGACCTAGATTAAATCAAGTTTGACATATAAGTGACATGTCTGAAATCTTGGTTTAAATACAAAAAATTTACCTAATTTAATTGTCTAAATATTAACTCGAATTTGATTATTATCTTATTTATTTGTCTGATTTTAAATAATTCAGGTCTGGACATAAAAATATTTTGTATACCTTATGTTATCCGATCTAAAACTTTTTTTTTCGTCACTCATATCTTCGAATCCTAAAGTATACCCACTTTCATGGATGTTTATTATTGTTGCGATCTATGAACAATTTTGAATTTTAAAAAAATATATACATTAGAAAGACTATCTTGTACTTGTTTATAGGGACATTCCATTGAAAACTCTCATATGTGATTGTAAGGAGTTTTGAATTTTCTACTCAACTTATACATCAACAGCTGGGTTTAGGGTGTAATTGTGAATCTCATGATCTACGAGAACAAATGGTGGCAGTCCATTATACTTTGTGAAACATAGTTTCAGACATTATTCTCTATTCCATCGTATACTCTATCAGACATATTTTCTATCAAACAGACACTAAAATGTGACAATTATGAGAGGATACTTGGTTAAATCTGATCATTTATTTTATAAAGTTTGTAGCATGATCCTTGAGATTGTCATTCCTACAAAAAATTTCAGTTGTTGGGATCCATGATTGCATGACATTGGGATTCCTGCAAAATTGTCTGGCATCTTATTTTCCTCTTGGGTTGACTCTACAAATGATTTTCTCCCGCTTGGCCTTCCCTCTCATTTTCACCTGTCATAATGACCACTTTACACAACAACAATGAGCCAAATTTGCGATGAATGTTCTTTGCACACCTTACTAAAATAAATTTATACTACATTATTAAGTTTATTAGGTATGTATTGTTTCTAATTTTACTCAAGTACCTTCTTTTCGGGCTAAGCTACCAAGGAGAATCTTGGTCGTCGAGGCAAGACATGGAGCATAGTTCAACAGGCTCATGTCCCAACGTGGCTTTAACTCAATAGAAACAAAACTCAATGAGATCATGTCTCAGTATTATGTTAGGGGAGGTGAGCGAAGGAGTTCTGGTGAGCAGAGGAGTTATGTTGAGCAGAGGACTTTTGACAAGCAAAGGAGCTCCGACGATTGAAGGAGTTATGAGCCCAAAAAGAGAGGCGAGTAATGGAAGGCTAGACAAGAGTCAGAGTAGCCTTTGATGATAGGGGGAGCAGAAGACAAATCTGAGCCATGCACATGTCAGTTAATGATGATTGTAATTATTAGATTATCATTAAGTAGTATAAATATAGTCATATATGTAACAACGATGTATTTTTTGATATAGACTTAATGCCACAACTACATAATAAGGTTTTCACCTGTATTTTCTTCGATTGATAAGAGCATTCTTGCTCTTGATTTGCTTGGGATAGACTCAAACCCTTATAAAGATTCTTGTTTATATTTCGACTAACTGGCGTATTCTCACTTCAACTTGTTTTGGTCAGTGATTAACCATACCTTAAGTCATGATCTAGATATTCTAATCAATCATATTTATTATTATTGTTGTTGTTTGATCTCCATTTGAAGCTATTGGATATTTTTATAGTGTGTGGATCGACTTGGTATTGAATTTGTGTTCAGGTGCTCATCAGTTACCTTTTCATTAACAGTACACCGTGATAAATACCTTTTCATGGAGAGATTATTGTAAATTACAATTCTTATGCACTTGACATAATTTTTGTTACCGACCACGAGCACACACATATATATATATATATATATTTATATTTAATGCTGATATTTTTTTTGATTTCTGATAAAAATATTTGATTGGACTCATAAGACTAAATACTATACATTTATTAAAAAAAACAAATTGGTACAAAAAAGTTACTACACTAGTCCCGATTGAGTTATATTAATCCGATATTAAAATAAAAGATGTTAGCAAAGCATACACTTTTTAACACTACCATTTCAAGATTTGCCGCCGCATCAGCCGACTAATAGATTCTTGTTTAACGGGCAAATCACGTGTTAATTGCTATTTATTGGAGTAAATTAAGCATCCAAAGGGAACCCACTCACACTCTTTATATGCACATGTTAAACAGGGAAATAAAAAAGACCAATCTTTTGTAAATCAAAACGAGCACATGCTGTATATCACGAGTCGTTGTCATTAACAGACGTGGGGATTTCAGTGGATCAAACTCTGTCCCACTTAACCTATAGAAAATGGATGGACCCCACTCACAATCTTTTCAAGTGATGAGAGGAAATGCAATAATTTTCATCATTCAAGCACGAGTCATATATTATATATTTATTATAATTTATTAATATTCAAAATAATAATAATTTTATAGTGAAATCGTTTCGGGCATCTCATCCTTTTTCAACAGATGATATTGGTGGGTCCCAAGCTTTTTCTGTATGTAGACTGTAGTTCCTTGGCAGCGCAAAGACAGAGTGATGAGAAGAGAAGCTGCTTTTGATGTCAGAATCGGTAACTTAAACTTGTGGAAGCGTAAGCAAAAACAAATGCATATTTATGTTATTGAGAAATGCAGACTTGCACAAACAATTTGAAAAGAAAAAAAATTGGATGGATTTATACAAATTCAATGCCTATGAGTGGAAGAATCTGGAATCTCCGTCAAAATCCATCATTGTCATCCACTGTTGAATTTCGTCTTCTCCAATTTTCTCCCAGAATTCAATTTCTGGTCCAATATCTCCATTTGTGGCATTTTCTTGTGCTTTCTGTGGTTGACCCTGTTCAGTACTATCAGGGAATGGAAAATTGAGCTTCGCTCTTGGGCCTCGGAAATCAATGGCTGCCCGATCGTAGGCCCGAGCCGCCTCCTCCGCCGTGCTGAATGTCCCAAGCCAGACCCGCTGTGCACGCTTTGGGTCCCTAATCTCTGCCGCCCATTTCCCCCACGGCCTCTGCCTCACTCCTCTGTAGTTCTTCTTCATACGTTTACGCGAACTCGATTTCTTGTTTTCTTCTTGATTTGGCGAGAAAAAGTTACAGCCTAGGCAGCCGCTTATTCTGCAAAATTGACACGTGTCGAGATCGGAAGGTGGAAGTACCGTTCCGGTATTTGCGTTGGTTGTGGCGGATTGTAACGGGAATTGAGGAAAAAAACTGGAATTAAGGGCGGCGTCGTTTGAGGCAGTTGAGTTCGCGCCGGAGATTACGTTAGTGAGAGTTGCAACCATGACGGCCAGCTCTTGCTCGTTAGTGAGAAGCGGCAGTTGTGTTGGCGACGCAGACGAAGACCTGCGGTTGGGCGGCGGAGAATCGCTGCTGAGTCTGGGTCGCTTATTAATTGACTTCTGCATGCTGCTTCAGAGTTCAGAGTTTTGAAGTTTGCCTGAACTGGGAAGCGAAGTTTTGAATTGAATATATATGGTTGGAAATTTGAATGTATGACGTGGCAGGACAGCTGTTACGCCGTTCAGACACGTAGTTTGACTAAAAATCTGTTGGCACGTGAGATATTCTGGAAGTTATGGACCGGGTGATGACATGGCGTATATACATACATCAGCGAGACAAATGCTGCGGTGCAATGGTGGGGCCCTTTATGTGTTAGAAGAAGAGAGTACAAATACTTGCAGTTCGCTGCTTGAGCATGACAAATCAGGGACCCACAACATTCCTAGAACTTTCTCGGAAAATTTTAATATCATGGAAACAAAAATTAAAATTGGGCATGTTTGGTTTGGTTTCTATTTTTGGATTTGTTATGTTTTCTATTTTTTCAAAAAAATTAGTAGCAAGTATTCCTCCCACAGAAACCAAAGTATTTCCTTTTTTTTTTCATTTTCTATTTTCAATCACGTTTTCCCATTTGAATTTTAAAAAATCTCAAAATTATCCCAATACATATATTTTCTATCAATTTAAATTTTAAATCCTGAATTTTTCTCAAAATCTTGTGATGAATATGCTACCACATAGGAGTATGAAGACTTTTGGAGACTAACAGCACTGTTTTATTATTATTATTATTATTTCTGAACAATCAAATATGTTTTGCCGCTACGGGGTTATTTTTTATTTTTCAAAAAATAAAAATTATTACATAGATAAACAAGAAAATCAAACCGACCTAATAATTTATAGATAAATGTTTCTGTAGTAACCGTCCTTGGCTGTACATAGCAAATGTTGATTGATGTCGAATAAGGTTCCGAAAGAGTACAGCTAGCTTCCTACGTCACTGCACACGTGTGCTGCTAACGTGAAATCCATTGACCAGTCATTATAAGAGGTCTAAATCATGGACTTAAAATAGGCAACATGAAGAAAACAAGAGAAAAAGGTCAAGAAACGAAGGGCCCGACCAAGAATAGTAGTAGATATATATACATGAGAGACTGAAATGGACGGTGTAGCTAGAATGGACTCAACGGTCGTGGGTCTAAATCTGGGCCTATTTGGCCCAATAGAGGAGCACACTAGGCCTACACACAGGACTGGGTTCTGGGCTATCAAACCGAGTTTGGCTCAATCCAGTCACTTTTTATAGACAAAAAACCCGATCCGATAGCCCAGTTTTGAAATGCCAGATTTTGGGTTACCGAGTAACTCGATTAAAAAACTACAAATGATGATATCAACAATCATGACAATTTGAAACTGTAAGTGTTGGCTTTTAAAAGTAGATAAATTGATCTTATGCTATAGATCCACAAATAACAATCAAAACAATTTCTTTCCAGATAGATTCTCACACAAACTAGCTTTTTCATCAATTAAATGAATCGAATATTAGAAATCTAGAAACTCCATATATTATATATGAGGAAAATAGATTCCTTGAAAACAAACACTCAAATCTATAGAATTAACCTAGAGATAGGAAGGAAAAAAATAGAATTCGAACTAAAAACATCATCAAATCTCAACCAAAATTGAATCATCTTTACAATTAAACACATTGCAATCGAATGAAATAGTGATGCAGCAAAACTACACTGAACCGGTGACACAGTAGTGGGTGGTTGGGCGATGGGCGAACGACTGACACACTGGTATGGTGTGTGACGCTGGTGATTGTGGTGAGAAAGGGAGAGAAGCCTATAATGTCTAAAAAAGTAAAATAGTGTTTGGAAGACTAAAAGAGAGAATTAGAGAATCGAATTGATTGGGTTACCCAATAACCCAAAATTCAATAAAGGTAAAACCCAATACCCTATCTAAAATAATCTATTCTAGCCAGATTATACCATCGGATCGGGTTGGGTAGACCGATAAGAACCGAGCTGACCTAGTTACCTGGTCGGGTTGAAAACCTGGTACCTGTGTGTAGCCCTAGAGAAAACCATGATAAGAATGCACTAGCTTTTTTGCAAAAGAAAAAGCTACATATGCAGATTTGCTACCCGTTTAGTGTCAAAAACTTTGGCTGATGAGACTATAACAGTTTGAAAAGTACGTTGTGCAAAATACAACCTATTAACATTGGGTGTGTAAAATAGAACATGATATATATATATTTGGGTGATCAAAAGTGACATTAACCCAGGCAATAAAAATAAAATTTCTCATTGCTACTCATTTAATTAGGGTCTGTTAATCGACCCAATACCCGATTATTATCATCTCGACACCCGACCCATAAGTGTCGGTTCGATAATAATTATCGACCCATCAAAATTGGATCGGTTGATGATTTTTATAAATGTAAATAGTCGTATCAGTCGACCTACTATTTTCACAAAAAATAGGCCAAACAACCCGATAAGACAATAACTATTATTATAGTTAGAATATGTTATGAACTTATTATGATATTATATTTGATGGAGACATGTATTATAAATTTATAATGAATTAATGATTTTGATCTTGTTTGTGATTTAGAACATGTTATGATGCTTGTTTAAGTTTTTTAGCAATGAAAAATATATTTTGTAATTCTTTTTTGATTGGCCGATAATGTTGGGCTGATAATATTACCAACTTGACAATGTTGGGCTGATAATAGTTGTCAATATTTAACAATATCGGTTGATTAACAGCTCGACCCGACCCAATCCCACTCCTAGCTTACATTCCAGTAACGACATTTTGTATTTTGTGTTATCCTTAAAAAATGTATCTGGAATTTTGGTGTTTTATGGATGAACCAACTTGTATACTGAATTTGATTACTGATTTTAATAATTAATGCATTACTGTTTGAGAGTTTGTTTCTTTCGATGGAAAATTAGGTTTGATAGAGGGGTTTACATTTCTATGGGGCATGAGTGACCTACATAATAATTAAATTGTTTTTTAAGACAATGTAATTTTATATTGAATTCATAAAATAATTCAATTTTTAATATATACTCTCTATTACATTATTTGAAACTACGAATATATGTTATACTATTTTGTTGCAATGAAACTTCATATTAAATAGACAACTTACATAGTTTATAGTAATTACATTGTTTTTAAAAACAATCTAATTATCTACTGAATGTATGTTTAACTTAATTCTTAGCTGTATTTTTCATTGCCTTGTTTGAAACAATTGATATATATATTTTGTAATAATGCGACAAGTAAATTTCCACCTCAAAATGGAAATTTTACGTAGCATATACAATATTTATATTTTTTAACAATGTAATTTTAATAAAAATGTAGAAAACAACCGAATTTTTAGGTATATTGTTATAGACAATAAACAAGCAATTTACGTAGCCTATATATTAATTACATTGTTTTAAAAAATAATTTAATTAAAGATGGCCAGGTAAAAATTATCAACAATTGTTCTTGTTGGAAAAAGTTTTAAATGCTGATTTCAAATATATAATTTGTTTTAAAAAAATCTAATAAATATTTTGGGAGAAAATGTTTTAAAATTTATTTATTGAAAAAGAAAATAAACCAATGGAATGCCTTTTCAAATGAGATGCATTTGCTTTATTTTTTAAAATTCAATTTGCCATGTGATTTGTCTACTCAGGGGTGTCACCTAGACTCCTGACCACAAAAGTAAAATTGTTGGAGCATTGACTTTTTAAGAGCAACTTCAATGGTGGATGTTCTAAATTTTTCAGTGTGATCCCACTTCTATTACAGCAAAACACGACTCTCAATACAGTCTTATCAACAAAATACATATTTCAATATAATTTTTCTCAATTTTCACTCACAAACACTCTAAATATCAAGCATCAACACAATTTTTCTCATACTTTTCTACCATATTTCATATTTTTCTACCATCTTACACATCTTCCAATATAATTTTTTCAAATCGTTCTCTCTGTACACTCCAAAATTTCCAACATCATTATTCAGCGTACCATTGCTCTAACCATTGTGCTTCCCTTGTACTATAGAGCACCACTGATTGAGTATTATTGACAGCCACAGGAAAGACTCAGGTGCTTTTGTGACAGGACAACGAAATGACAGTAAGATGAATGCTTTGTACTACAACAGTTAAAAAAAAAAAATTACAAATCAACACACCTTTTAGTCAGGTTGTCTCGTGCTTTTCGATCAATAAAACAATAGAGGTAACCCCTCTCTCCATCTTTTCTCAAAACGTTTGCTCTTAAACAATGAAATCAAACCCCTTCCTCTCAGAGAAAGCAGGAAAGAGAGATCTGATACACCACAAAAATTAAGCTATACCATCCCTTCTTGGTTTCCTAACATAAAAATTAATTATGCAGTTGATGTTTAAGTTTCAGTTTCCGTTTCACCCAATGAGAAAAATTATACAGGAATTGTGTACTATTTATACATGATTCTTTTTTTTCAACAGCAAAAAGTAATTATGCTTGATAGTCCTACTTCTGCATCTCTGGCTCTATGCTCCCAGCAAATAATGATCAAAATTGAATTGGAAGAATCACCTAGCAGCACAGGCAGTAACCAAATTAACTGCAGCAGCAAATCTACAAAGCAAGCCAAGATGGCCATCCTGGCTGAATTGCCGGTTAGAGACAAAAGAAGTCGAACAGAATTATCTGCCTAGTCATCGTCCTCTGAATCTGCAATCGAACAAAATGGTTAATTCTCTCTTTTGATATATAAGATACTAAGAAATAAGCAGAATGACCAGAGAAAATAAGAACTACAAATAGCAACCGTAATGCTGATAAGCACGTCATTCTACTTAACTGTAACATTCACACCCACAAAAAAACACTAGCTAACAAAACTCGCCTAATTCATAAGATGTCAAATATTTTACTCAAAATAGAAAATAACAAATGCTACATTCTGAACACACCAATGAGCTGCGAGATTCAACTTCTCCACATAATCTAAGGTTGAGTTGGCATTGTTTTCCTTAACCTACTACTTATTTTCTTTAGAAAAATATGCAGCAATAAACCAGAAGCATCCCAATATAATGCCAAACTCAACCAAAAACTCTGCCCTTTGCATGAAAAACCACCGCATGAGCAGCAAGTATTCCACAATTAGAAGTATCGATTGTACGCAAGGAAGCTAATCTTAGTGATGGTCCTGATGGACTCATAATGCAGTCCCTCACAACTCATGCTATATATTATTTTTAATGATTGCATAACCCGATGAGGGCAGAAAAATTGGAAGCAATTTTCACTATCAGCTTTTTATTGCTGAACTTGGTTCAGGTGATGGGCCATTATCCAATAGGAAGGAGCACTTCAAATTTAATTGGGGTGGGAATATCTGAATTTATTTTCAAAAATTGTGGAATGAAAGTTCCAAGTCTTAAACAATTTCAATAAATGCGACAACCGTGATGAAAGAAATTTACGAAAGGATGCTTTTTAACTGTCGAATAAACATTCTGTGAATTAGAATTGACTCCACAAAAACTCACAAACACATCAGTGATGAAGAAAATTCTGTGGTAGTATTTTTGAGAGTTAATTGAGTAATTTTGGAGTTCCTATATTGGCATGTCTTATAATTTTTAACTTTATTGCATTATATACTGCAATGAGTATATTGCAGCATAACTGTCTACATATTCGTTCGTGCTACTGTAGCAGTGCACATTACGTGGCATATTCTCTTGTCTTTTCAAATCACAAGTCCTTAAAAGTTTTCACGATATCTTCAACAATTACAATTTTGTGTAGTTCAGCATTTTGAGTAAAAACAAGAGCTATTATTCTCATTCAGACCAGAGTGACATATAATTGACAATCTTTCTTTTTTCTTCTTTGGACAGGCTATCTTTGAGACTTACAAATATCTTTCCATTGACATACATTTGTTAGGGTTTCTCTAGTTTCTCCTCTTTTCCTTGTTTATTCTTGAACTACTTTTCCCACTAGTGCAATCTTTTCTTTGTAAGCAAGTTCAATTTCACGCCACTCAAATAAAACATGAAATCCTCATAAGTCATAACAGACAAAAGAATCCTTACCCAACTTCTATTGTCTCCAGAGTTCATCCTCCCTTATTCAACCTAATTCTTTCTACAGAAAGCCCATGCTAGTGCCAGATATGTAGAAGAAATCAAGGCTTTTAGGGGATAATCGGCATCAGTTTCGCACATAATTCAACCGACCCACACACAACCTTAATTTGTTGAAACTTCTATGAATGTTCATAACCTAAAAGCTAAATGGTCTTGCACGGGACCAAAACAAATTGAACCCGTCTTTGTATGAAAGCAGAGTACAAAGATCTACATTGAGGGTCTTCTCACTAAGAAATTCACTCAATCCATATCAGTCCTACCTTTTTACAACAGTGGCTTCATGATATCTTCAACCTCTGTTCTCTACAATTACTAATTTTATTAAAATCAAAATCTGTACACAGAACCTGCTGTGTAACTTGAAAAGGTTTTGAATGATGAAATTGCAAGAGCACAAGTATTTGTTTCACCAAGTAGGAAGCAAAGAGAAATTATACCAAAAAGATCATCGATTCTAGAAATTGTAACACCATGACTTCAATACTGAGAAGAATCTTGCTTTAAAGGTGGAATCTCATCCGCATAAAGTAACTTGGTTGAACAGCAGGAGTCTTAAAATTCACGATGGAACCTCATTCTTTAATCCGAGTGTATTTTAACCTTTCTTTGCAAGAAATTTCAATTTCCAAAGATGCAATTGGCCACTACCACTGATTAAGTGAGCCCCTACTTTTATCACAATTTTCCCTTCAAGTAATCCTTAAGTATCAAACCTTAACCTCATTTCATATATCCAAAAATCAGGTTTTCTAAGGAATGTCTAGTAGAAAGCGGTTTTCACTATGTTGCATAAATAATTGATGACAGCAGTAAATGAATTTACTGCATTGCAAAACAAATCTAAGGTAAAGGCATACCCGATCTTATGTCTTCGCCCACTTTTCCTCTATTCTTCAGCTGCCTCATTATCATGGAGCATATAAGAACCCACCAATACATGTGGAACACAAGCAACATCAGCAGCATTGTATTAAAGACATAATACAATGACATGCCATACGTTTGTGTCATATCCACATACTCCGGAAGATTGCAACTGAGGAATGCCAACCATAAGAACATGTTAGAAAAGAGTCAGTAGGCAGCTAGCTGAAACAAAATCAATTAATCTACAGTGAAGAAAAACCTTGTAGTTTTGATGACCCAGAAGGGGAAGAATATAAGCCTTAGTATGAGCCATGAAAGAGCAAAGAACCCAAAGCACACGCTTGCTCCAAGCTCCTTCTCTGAGTATTTAAAAACTTTAGCAGCTTCGAGAAAGACATCACTTGCATCATGCAAAGCAAGGATGATTGAGCCAATGCAAAAGAACCTGTGTATGGACAGTAAAGATCTCTGATCAATGTGCCAGTAAAAAATCAACAAATGTTATCATCAAGAGAATACAGCTGTTAAGAATCCCATTCTTTCCATGTACGACTTCTTGTACAAGTTGCTAATTGTAAGTATCTACAATGACCGCAAATCCGCAACCACAGAGTTCTCTAGAAGATAAAGTTATCTATTTGCTGCAAAGTTACAAACTTAGGATGCATACTTTAGCTAAGATGATATATCTTGTCATGATGCATTAAAAAATTTGTTGGGTCATTTCATTAGCAATGGCCTGAATCTGTTGTGTACTGAGAAAAGTTTCTGAAATCTGCTTGCAGAAAAAGATCAACCAACCAAACTCAAGGGATTAGCATAAAACATAATCCAAAAAGAGGTCAACAAAATTGGCCATTGTTAGTCTAGTCCAAACCTTATAAAAGTAAATAGCAATATAATTGAAAAACATGGATCAGGAAGATAGTTCTGACAATGAACAATACTGAACCCAGTGTGACACTGATAATTTCATAAAACATCGATGATGTCTACAAGCAGATGCAATCACATAACAGGAGAAAATAAATTACTTCAATGTCTGCTTAGCACTATCATGGCGCTTTCCAATAAAGTATAAATTCAGTTGGCTACAGGTAGATGACAGGATGCCAAAAAAACTACCAAATTTAATTTGAAATATGTATCAATGATGAAAATAATAATATTTGATTCTACAGTATGTACCAGTTGTACCGAGCCACAGCCCACTGTACCAAAACTGAAAGCTTACCTTGATATATACGAGTATCCAATTAGGATGACCGTAATTATATGATGAGACATCATCACAGCAAAATCTTTTCTTCTAGTCTCCCATAAAAGGAGGGCAGCAATGCTGTAGGTATAAAATCCACATTGACACATGTAGACAAGCTTGAGGGGTAGCCTGCAATGAAAGGATGAAATAAGGCATTGCAGAAGTCATCAACTAGGTTTGGAGTACAAACGATAATCTCAGGAACCACCCTACAAGAGAAGTTCCATCAATTCACGTCACTAGATGCATGTGCATTATTCGGAAGTCTACCTCTAACCTACTCCTTAGGACTGGAACCAGGGCAAGGCATGAGTCATGTCTCACGCTAATAATAATATTAAATATGAATTATCGGAAAAAAACTAATACAAGGAAGATAAGATTGCCAAAAGATTACTACACAATTGTCTTTTTTTTCCTTTCCTTTTATAAAAACAACTTAACATAGTATTTCCAGACGTATCCAACATATATGCCATGACATGATGACAATAAAAAAAGGAGTTAGTTTTGATGAACTTTTAAGAGAAACAGAGCTTATAAGCACATGCTAATTATGATAAGAGCTGGCTATAAACGCAGCTATGCAGACATACATCTATAAGAGCTAGCATATAAATGCAGATCTAACAATTTCAGAAACAAGGAATTTAAATTCATTAAACCTTCCAACACATCCAAAAAATATGGAAGGACAACGCGAAAAGGGTATTACTATTGCCAATATTCCTCAGGATCTATGATTGAAACACACAAAAGTAGATAAAAATAAAAAGCTCTTCTCATCCACTTAAGAAAAAGTTAAAGTTTTTTCATGCTTCTTCATCATCTAAAAAGTTGTAAGAGATACCATTTTATTACAAGAGAGTATCATTTTAAAGATAATAAAAGAACACTAAAGACGAGAGAGGTATTTGTACTACCAAAACAAGGAAAGGTAAGAGCCTTCAATGATGTTGCCAATTGTCCCTCAGACTAAATAATTCAACAGACGGGCGCTGCTAGTGCAAGATTCAGTTATAGAGAATAGCAAATCTATATTTATTTAGGTCGACATGCACAACAATATAAACAACTACATAAATTAAATGCAGATTTGCCACACATTGGGAGTAAATTTCCAGCAGTTTGTTAAAAAGTGCAAACATATATATTACTCACTTCAACTCTTGATTTGGCCAGCCTTTGAAGTACTCATTTGTTTCTCTAAACCATGGTTCACGGTAGGCTATTTTGAGAATGCATGCTTCAACAGTGGCATAATAAGAGAGCTTCCACATTGACTCTGAGCATTTTGCAATTTTTGCATACGTACTCTCATTGATCTTCTTCACAGAAGCTCCATTAGTCAGCCACAAGGCCAGCCGCTAAAAAATGTGAAGAATTCATCAGAAGTATACTAGACATGAGATGTTTATCTTCTCTATGTTTAAGAAGAAACAAACAAGAGGAATTGGTAGAACAACACCCACAAGACCCGTAAACAGTGTTCTGCTTTATGGTAAAATAGTAAACAACACCCGTGCACAAGAGACTCCCACAACAGGCGGGGTCGGAGATAGGCAAGTGTTATGCTGTTTGAAACATCAAAAATAAATAACCAGAACCATAGCTTCATTTCCAATTATAAATACAGCATTTTCTTAAATTCAACCAAGATCCAAAAACCACACACATTCTGGGCAGAATTACAGAGAAACCTTTTTAGCAAAAGTCTAGTTAAAGATGTGTATTTACATCATCAACATTAAGCCTACTGCTAAACCTCATGTCCAATTTCCCAAAGAAATTTTCGCCCTAGATGCGTTTCCATTGCTCCATAACAGTAGAACAGATCAAGAAAAGATGACGCACACATTATCCATTTGAAATTGCCCAAGGGAAAAGGTTCACTGATCTAGCTGAAGAAGTAATCAAAACAATGACAAAAAAATAAAGGAAAAATATGCAACAAAACACTGGAGGAAGGTCAAAACAGATGCCAATCCATAAAAGGTCCTCTGAGAATTCAGATTCAATCCCTATCTAAAGGCATTTAAATAAATCCTTCTGCACAGGAAAGTATATCTCTGGATGCCCTTTCAACGTCACCACCGAGAGAGAAAAGGGAAGAAAAAAAACTATCCATCTATGCTATCACAAGCTCCATGATCCTTTCAATATAGAATCAAGGTTTTTGATGGTTGATAAGGAAAGGATAACTCAATAAATATTCTTTCAGCCCATGCTAAAAGGTATTCCACACCACTCCCCCCTCCACTGATGTACATAGGCGAACAATTTTAATGAATTAACTTTAATTTGTCCAGATGTTGCAGATAACCATTATAGAAAAATTAACAAGAAAATATAAAAAGAAACATTTTATAGGAGCATCTACACACATGCTCTATTTGAATCCTTCCCATCTTTTACACAGTAGGTTCAATATACTTTCCATCAATTCAGGAGTAGTAGTTTACTTTTTTACAAGCAAACATGTGACATAGTGGTAAAGTTACAGTGCAACCTAAAAGTCACAGGTTCAATTCATGTAAACAGTATCTCCACATAATATGCGGGGTAAGGTTTGCATACATCTTGTTTGTCCCCAATCCCGACCACTATAGGAGCCATGTGCATGGTTGTTGTTTACAAATGTTTGAAATTAAACTTTTTCCAAGAAAAACAAAAGCCTATAGAAAATTTTCTAACTAAAAATCCTTAGCAGATCCTCCAGTGATGGAACATGATTCGAAAAAGGAATTAACTTAAACCTTCACAGTTAGGTTCACTTCACTCACATACACTCATATATCCAGAATATTGAGTTGGGTTTGTGATGTAGAACAAGTGGCAAAGGCTTTTATGGCTAAACTGGAGCAATCGGGTGAGAAGGCAGCCCGGAAGATGCGTTCGATCAGGTCCAAGGAGGCAGTGACCTTTCCAGGCCCATAACTTTCAGCTAGGGTGGAATTACGGGGCCCATAATATATTTTCGGAAAGGGAATTTCGTGCTCGTTAATTTATTTGTTTCCTATTTTATTTTGATTTCCTTTGTTCTAGCTCGGCTAGGGTTTGGTATGTAGTATAAATACCACTTAATATTTATGTTGGAACACTTTTGATCATTATTCTAAATAATATGGCTATTGCTCCGTCTGCTCCTATTGGAATTGTTATCTTTTCCTTGAATTATCATTGTATAATTCGGGTGGGTGCTTTCGCTTCGTCAGTTTGGAAGGTACATGACCTGACAACAAATATCTCAGCAGGAACACCACACTAGAATCTTAGATGATATTACGTAAAACAGGTGCTATACATGGTGATGCAGTTTAAAAGACTTGCATTTAGAAACTCATGCATCCAATTCCGGTTACATTAGGAAAAATTAACAAGTCAACAATGAATAAAAAAATTCAGCCCATTGGACAAGCACTCCATAAACATTGCAGGTGCCTGAGGAGGGCAGATGTGCTTAGCCTAACACCCCAAATTGCATGTTTCAATACTTTGAAGTATGAACCTCATACGCCAAGGCTATAATGAAACAATTTCACCATTATAAGTTATAACAAGAATTGCCCTCAATGGATGAAATGAATTCCAAAATCAATGCTGTTAAGCAAAGTTTTTAAGTCAAGCACATAAATTTTTCATTCAATGAAAGCACCAGAGAAGCTTGTTTATGTGCAGTATTTGAGCACTAGCTGGAAATGAAATGTTCTAGAGCTTTACAAAACTCGGACCTGGGGGTTCTACGGGGATTAACTTCTCCCTTTCTACGGTTTCAGGGAGCAAGAGCTGAAAAATGTTGTGCAATTGGGTCTAACAGCAAATGAACAATGTGATGTAAAATTTCTTAAGTACATTTGTAGAAAGGCCTACCTCTTTCATTCCCTGGAAGTGTTTAAGAAAGGTATAGGTATCCAGAAATCTTCTTGCTTTGAATGGACAGCCATTCTTGTGGATGTCTGAGGCAGAAAAAACTTTAACTCAAAGGAAGGGAACTGCCTCAAGTTGGCATTATACATGCAAGGCATCTGGAGAGAGACCATAAATAGTGTCCTTTTGCATTGTCTAGTAGCCGCATCATTTATGTCTATTTTACTCAATTTTATATTTTGCCACACATTGTAAGGCAGCATGGCTAGACGGGATGATGTGTTAAAAAAGCCAGTTGGGATGATGTTTGATAAAGGCTGGTTGCATTGTTTGCCAGTTTTTAATCTAGAGTTTCAGCTACTGTCAGTTGATCCATGTCAACGCAAAGAGTTTATTCTTAGTTTGCAATCTTGATTAAGGAGCTAGAATTCACGCGATTATTTAACAGGTGATTTTTTTTTCTTTATGTTTAATTATAACATTTAATTAAAGTACAACATTAACACTTTTCAATAAAACTTGAACACTTTCTCACACATGCATGTGTGTGTATTCTTTTCTTATATTTATTAATTTGTTTCGGGGGTAAGAGGTTGAATATTCTTTACAGGAACTTCTTGCTTGCCTATGAAATTCAACGTAATTTTTTTTTTGCCCGCCCGTGGTATACATTCTCTACAAGGACACTGCAAAAACGTATGTCAGCATTTATTTTTCTCTGAGAACAAAGCATGTCACTAATCTAAGCCTCAATTTAATACTGCAGGGCGAACTTTCCATGGCAATGACTAAACTACTAAAGCACGGAGCAGATGATTAGATGTTACTCCTACAACCTTACTCCTTGCATTAGAGGGTGACATCTTACTATTTTAATTCAATTACATTTGATTGGTATATTCATGAATCATGAACATCAGGTCTTTCCATTTTCCCATTGCTTCTTTTCTTTGGGTAACTCAATAGTGCCTTACAACACCTATGAACAAGCTCGCTGCTCACTAGTGGCTAGTGCTAACAAACAAGGTCTGTGATGCCAAAAAAAATCACTGATAATTGAACACTTAAGGCTATGCCTAGTAACATGCAGCTAGACCATCAGTTTCTGAAAATTCTGGCCCGAATTACCCAAAGCAATCTGATTAGAATTTGAATTAAGCAGGCAAGCTCGAATCCTTGAACCAGGCAGCTCAACTTGATATAACTTAAAATCTAACATACTTCCCACAACTGATTTTCAAAATTGTTGTGATCATATGCCTAGCAAGATGCCACTAAAATGAGAATCTACAATTAGAAAACTGTTTCTGAACATTCAGCATCTCACAGGAACGTAGAGCATCAATTTGAAGTTTACTTTCTATTGATTTCCCGGTGAAAAAAATAAATCGATTCCATATAGTTCCTCCATCAGCACACATAATTCCTAACAAAGATTGAACGGAAAACACCAACATACGCGAGAATGCTTCGATTATTAAATAAAAACAGCAAGAAACCTTACGCGAAAGACGAATCTGTCGAGGAAGAACCTGACAACCACGAAGCCAACTGCGAAAACCAACGCAAGGACGAAATGCCAGGCGTCTGGTTCGCCACTATCACTCCAGACAGAGTCCATATATGAGATTTGGGACCTCGATTCCACAAAGCAGCATCAATCAACAAAAGATCATCGACTATTCAGCGAGAATCGAATTCTCAGAATTGATATCAACCATTAAAAACCGAAACACGAAACACGCAATGCCCTTCCATGAGAAAATACAAAGCACGGAGAGATCTCGCCTGTGCCCTAAAACTCCTGGATAGGAAAACTGTAAAAATATATGCTTGTGACAATGAAATTTGGAGACAAAGGGAGAAGCAACTAGCAAAGGGGAGCTTTATTTAGCCCAAACTTTAAATGCTGCGCTGTCAGTGTGTAAGGAGGGGAGGCCTGGGGCTGGTTGGTGTTTAATTGTAGTTGAACGATGGAATCTTTGTTGTCATATTCATTATCTAAAGTGTGGTTTGTTTTAAATATTGGGAGCATTTTTATAACAAAATATCGTATATGTGATTAAATTGCCATCAAATCGATGTTAAACTGTGGTCAGTTCCATAAACCGTAATCAAATCTAGGTTTAACTCTTATTAGTTTCATGTTTGTTTGTCAGTTATTTACATTAATAGTATCTTTATATCTATATTTAAAATCGAAGTCTCACACTTCATCTACGAGAAGTCACATAGGAGAGAGAAATTTTTTACAATTTAATGATTTTATTTTTAATAAATTTTTTTTAAAAAAATAGAGTATCATTATTAATGCAATAACTCAATTAAGACAGTCAAGTTGGATTTAAGATACGTGTTATACAAAAGTTGAATATTTATATTGATCTAGCAAGATAAATATGACAATATCAAATAGAAAAATATTTGTTTTAACAAAGAGCTTCCTACAGTCACTGAAATACTATAAAACTATAAATAATAAGTTCGTTAAAGCAATCACTACTCAAGTTTAAAAACTATAATAAAACAATTACTTACATATATTTGTTTTAAAAAAGTAAAAAAAAAAAGAGAATGAAACGGATAATATAAACATGAGCCGCACAAGGCAAAGGCATGCATCTAGTATGCTATAATTTATCACGTATTATAAATACGAGCTTAATTTTTACCACGCCGGTTGAATCTCCAAAATCTTGAATCTTCAATTTTGATGGTTTGGTAATGAAAATTATGATTGTGAGTAATTATTTTAATTATCAATTTTTTATTTTCCTTTTTGTAGTTATAATTATTTCAATTAGTCTTTTCACATCAGGCATGCCACGTGAATGAACGGTCTTGAGAAACAGCGCCGTTTTATATCCCATGGGGTTATATCCCATGGGATCCCATAATTTATTTCATTGTATAATACAATGGAATAACAGATTTTATTACAGTGGAATGCGTACTATTACAATGGAATACGTTATTTCACTGTGCTGGAATCTGTTATTCCATTGTGATAATACAATGGAATAACGTATGAGATATTTCATTGTAATAATACAATGGAATAACAGATTCTAGTACAGTGGAATACGTATTATTACAATGGAATACGTTATTCCATTGTAATAAAATCTGTTATTCCATTGTAATAATACAATGGAATAAAATATGGGATCCCATGGGATACAACCCCATGGGATATATATCATTTTCCCTTGAGAAAATATAATGTTTACTAATTGATTAAAATAATGTATCGTGTTCAAAAATCTGGATAAGTAGGGTCTATTGTAAATTTTTTACACCGGATCCCACTTTTGATTTATTTTAATATCTTAAAAATTTTAAAATTATGATTGTATTTTGACCTGGGCTATGAGTCCAATGATACTTTTTTGTTATAAATAAAAAAATTAAACATGAAAATGATATGGCAATTCTAGACAGTTAAATATAAATTTAAATATTTAATATTTTTTATATGGAATTAATTTTTTATTCTATATAAAAATATTTATATTTTTAGATTAGTAATTCTAATCAAAACACAAGCATGGTTTTTTTTTAAAAAAAAAACAATAAAAATTTATAAGTTACTAAAATTCATTTATAACGGGATCTGTTGTAAAAAAAAATTACCGTCGACCTGGGCTTCCCAAAAATCTCCAATAATAATAAGGGACAACAGATGAGTTGTCTAGAATAGTTAACTTAATATCCTGTAAGGCTATAATTTACTTGAGTGTTTAAAATTATTTCTCACCAAAAGAATGTGTAGTAGGGTTGGCCACTTTCATTAATAAATAATCTTTACAATTTAGACTTTTGTGTACTTTTAATACAAGTTGTACACAGTACAGTGTGTACACTTAATGTATGTTATAATTGATGTTAACTTTAACTTATCTACTTAAGAATATGAAGTCGACCTCTGTAGCCACAAAATTTGAAAATTGTGTTAACTGAGTTTCAGATCATCATACAGATTTAACGTTTAAGTATTCGATACGAGACTAACTCGGACGGTCAACTTCACTATAAATTTTAGCTACTAAACCAGTACAAGTAAGAGAAATTAATCTATTTGTATAACTATATGACGTGAATGTCGATCCAGCTCGTCAAGGGAAATCTATTGTGGGGCGCAAGAAAGGGATACAAAAATATAGGTCCAACTTTGAGCATCCATAACTTTTGATCTAAAGGTCCCTTTTTTATTAAAATATGTTTTCGGAGACCGACTTTGAAGATCTTAAAGTCAACTCGGGTTTCCCTAGTTGCGGTTTGACATTAGACGTTTTCGTGGCTATTTAAGAGTTCTACATGTTAATTAAATATTTTAGTTAGTTCTCTATCATAGTTCAATTGGGGATTCTTATGTTTTTGTTTATACATAAAGGCTCATGCAGTCATTGTAAGACACTTATGATTATTGTAATTCAATAAACCTTTTGAGGTTCGTATCTTGTGAGATTATTAACTTTCGATTTCGCCAAGTGGTATTAGAGAAGGAATCGCTTATTCTAATGGCTCAAGAAAACTTTCGTGGTGATGCAGTTGCTGTCGAAGTATAGTAGTTGTGAATATAACTGGCAACATTGACTCCTCTCTTTAATGAATTTGTTGGTCTGATGAGAGGATATGGGAGACGTGTCGATGGAGTTCTCCCTCAAACTAGCCCAGATCCGTATTGGCATGAGAAAATGTGGTGATCGTGAACCACCCCGGGTAGTTATTCCTAGACGACAACTTAATTTACACCATGGATGATATTTGTCTTCTTTTGATGAGGAGATAGACGATTTTGAATTGGGTGATGAGCATGAGTTTCGACCACATAACCAAGGAAATTTTGACTTTCATATGAAGACAGATATTCCTTATTGAAAGTCGTTGCACTCACCAAGAACGTTAGTCAACGAATAATGGAAACAAAAATTGCGGAAAATAAAAAAAACGACACCAAGATTTTAAAGAGGAAAACCCAACTTGGGAAAAACCTCGAGTCTATAAGCGACTAACCTTGAGGAACAATTCACTAAAAGAATCAAGAGTTACAACCTTATCTTTGAACTAAAGACCTTGCTCATACCTCCCATTCAGCAAATTGCTTCAACCCTTCTCAACCTAACCAAGGTAGAGTCTACTCTCGAATCCCTCAAGAGTAACACATAAGAAACTCTCAAATAATAATCTCCAATACAAATGTCCTCACTACAAATCACTCAAATAAACACTCAAGAACACACATGAAAAAGAAGTGATTTGCTTCTCCAAAACCTAACACATGCTCAAGACCCTCTCAAAGATAGTTTCCGTAGTTTCAAAACAAACGTGCATGAAATATATATAAGAGTCCAGCTTGTCTTGACAACGAAAACTTCTTCTCCCATCAGAACTCTGAGCATTCTATCACCTGAAGAGATAAATCACACATCCACTACTGGAATTTGATAATATAGAAATAATCAAAGATAATCCAAGGTAGTTACATGTTTAACTCCCAATATAACTCTTATGTGGTTATCCATACATGAATAGACTTCATATCCTATCTATATAAGACAGTCCATTAACAATAAAACACTGCATGTCATAAAAATTAAAAGTCCACGCGTTAAAATCTTTTAAGCCCGTGCAGATGAAGTAACTTACTCCACATACCGGAGTAACTTACTTCACTGCTCTGCATCTTCCAATTGACATCCCTGCGAAGTAACTTACTCCACACACTGGAGTAACTTACATCACTACTCAGCATCACCCAATTGTCATGCATGTATCAAACATAGACCAACACTTATTTTGATGGAGCTATATATATTGAAGGCTTTCTGGATTGGTTGACTGAAGTGGAGCATTACTTTGAATTTGCATCTATTATTGAATCCAAGAAGGTCAAGTATATGGCGATTTGTCTCAAGTGAAGCGCTTCGACTTTTCGGGATCGATTAAAATACACGAGGTACCATGAAGGGAAAGATAAAGTTTGAACATGATCTCATATGAAGAAGATGCTGAAGACTCAATTTTTACCACCAGACTACAAATAATATATGTTCTAACAGTGCCAACATTGTTCTAAAGGCGACCAAACTATTAATGAATATACAGTGGAGTGGTATAGATTGGCCGAAAGTACCAACCTGAATGGGTCTAAATCTCAATAGATTTCAAGGTTACAGTTTGCTATTCGGAATAAGATTGGTATTCAAGTTATCATGCGTGTTAGTGATGTCGTTAATCTAGCCTTGAAAGTTAAAGCAGCAACTTGTTAGAAACGAAAAGGGTTTGCTATACGTAACCTTGATGATCATACTTGAAATTCAGTTGAGATAGGTACAATAAGCAATAAGGGGGTAGTTCAGTAGAAGGAAGTATTAGTGAGAATCATTATGAGCGAATATGAGGTGGATTTAAAATTGCAGATGGGAAAGACAAGGTGGAAAAACCAAGAAAAAAGGGTCTTAAAGTTGCTAATCCATATGCAAGTTCTGCTCTTATAAAGTGCTATAAGTGTGGAAAACCAAGACACCGATCTAATGAGTGTCGAGCACGAGTAAATACACATGGTTGAACCTGATGATGATGAATTTGGAGATTAAGGATTTGATGATGATCAATATGAAGAGATTTTGTGTGCACCTGAAGAAAAAGGAGGATTCGTTTTATGGTGGTCGAAATTATATGATTCAAAAGTTGTTGTTATGGGAAAATAAAGATATCGATTCTAAAAGAGATAAACTGTTCCAAATCAAATGTGTTGTTAAAGAATAACACTTTATGTTGATGGTTGATAGTGGTAGCAAGGAGAACATTATTAGTCGAGAGGTGGTTCAAAACCTAAAATTACGTGTGGAAAAGCATCATGAACCTTATTATGTACATTGGATCAAACATGTTGAAGGCATTTGACTGATTGAACGTTGCTTAGTTCCATTTTATGTTAGTAATATGGTAAATTACAACATAAGCAAATTGGTCTGTGCAAGATTGTCAAGAAGATCAGTGGCAATGCCTATATTGTTGATCTAACATCAGATTAGAACATTTTTCTTTCTTTCAATGTAGCTGATATGTCTTTGTATCATCAGTTCGAGCCTCTCTTTGTACCATCAGTTCGAGCCTCTGTGGATCACCTTAGAGTCGAGTTCTTCTAAAGCAGGGGAGACTGATGTGGACGTCGATCCAGCCATTCAAGTGAAGTCTATTGTGGGGCGCAAGAAAGGGTTCCAAAAATGCAAGTCCAACTTTAACCGTCCATAGCTTTTTATCCAAAGGTCCATTTTCTTTTTATAATATATTTTTGGAGACTAATTTTGAAGATCTTTAAGTCAACTCGGCTTTACCCTGTTGCAGTTTTGCATTAGATGTTTTCGTGGCTGTTTATGAGTTCTATGCATTAGTTAAGTATTTTAGTTAGTTTCTTACTATAGTTCAATCAAGGATTCCTTATGTTTTAGTTTATAAATAAAGGCTTGTACAGTCCTTGTAAGACACCTATGATTATTATGATTAAATAACCCTTTGAGGTTCGTATCTTGTGAGATTATTAACTTTCGATCTGTGTCATTGTGATTAATGTATCGTGATAATTTATTAAAAAATACGTATTTAGCTCTTTAACCATTTATGAGATTTTGTCAACCCAACGAAGGTTGTAAATGAAGTCAAAAATTTGCAACCTTAAATTCGGTTCCAAAATTTACTAATTTGGGAATGCGAGAGATGCGACTCGCAAAATCAGACGGGTGAATTCGTTGGAGCAATCGTTCTAGCTCAGTCGGCACTCCATGGTCTTTGTCCATGAGACGGCTGCTGTAGAGTTTGGGTTTGGGAGAGAGGGATGAGAGAAGAAAAAGAAGACGACTGACTTGTATTTTTGTCAAGTTTCATGAATTTAACTTCAGCCTCTATACTTTATTTAATGCATAATTTTTTCACAAAAAAATGTCTTTTTTCAAATACACTCCTTTTTCATGTTTTCATTTCCCCTTACTTATTTTGTTATACAAAATTCATTGGCCATAGGTTAAAATATTGGGCTGGATTAACATACTCATAGGCTATGAATTAAAATATATGAATAAAACTCATTTTATACTTTATTGTTGGAGTGGGCTTTTGTTAAAATATGCAAATGGGTATGTAAAAATACTTTTTGAATGTGTGCAATTTTGATACTCCTTTTTTTTTTTTTTTTTTTTTTGAGAAGAAACATCTTTCATTAACTAAGAATCAGAAATATAATCCTTCTCCAAGGCATTAACCAGCCAAGCAGGAATTGAATTACACCAAGACACCTCATGAGGAATAGATAAAGCAAAACGTGCCAACGTATGTGCTACAGTGTTCCCATGGCGACGAACATGACTGAAGGACACCAATTGAAACTCCATAGCCAAGATTTTGCAGTCTTCTATGACCACTGCCGCAACACCACCCATTGTTATCTGAGACTTCATAGCAGAGATAGTCATCAGTGAATCACTCTCTAATATCACTTTAGGGATGCCCATTTGATGAGCCCATTGTATACCCATACGACATCCCAAAGCTTCAATGACTTCGACATTAGAAGAACCTGTTACAGGGATGGACACAGCAAATAAAAAACCACCATCCGCATTTCGACCAATTATCCCAACACCTGCAGTGCTATCCTCAATCTTTGTTGCTCCATCAACATTAATTTTTACATATCCAATATCAGGGGGTCTCCAATGACAGGGACCACATGTAATAACTGGAGCACAAGATCTAGGTGAAGTAGTACTTTTAGCAAGCAAAAACTCCTCCATATGAGTCTCAGCTCTCCCCACAATTTGAGAAGGTGGATCCCACCGTTGATCAAAATACAATTTATTTCTCCCCAACCAAATATGCCAAATAGTAATACACCATAATTGAAAGGTTGCCAGGGGCTGTTGGATACACATATTGGAGCAAAGGATCGAAAAAACATCACCTGGGATAGGGAATAGATGCTTCAACGAGCTTTCCTTCCACACAGTTTTAGCCAAATTGCAGTGAAATAAAGCATGCTCGATAGACTCATCTCCTTTGCCACATAGTGCGCATATAGCTGAAGGACTTGCATGCCGTATAAAAAGTTGCTCTGCCACAGGAATACTAGAATTACATGCCTTCCAGATGAAGTTTTGAATCTTTGGAGGCAAAGGCACTTTCCAAAAGGCTGTCCACCAAGAGCCATGGCCAGAACTAGATTCTGCTCTATCTGATTCAGATCTTTGCAAATATGCATAAGCTACATGGTATCCAGATTTCACAGTATATCTTCCATCCACTGAGTAATGCCATAATAGTCTATCTGGAACAGCCCTTATAGAGAGTGGAATTTGGAGAATGGCCTCCACATCTCCAGGTAAGAAATTCTCCCTTATAAAATTTTCCTTCCAGGAATTATTACAGATGAGAGCTGACACGTGAAGATGGCTATCCAAACTTGGGGGGGGAATAAACTTTGAAAGAAGGCACTCGGGGTAACCATCTATCATGATAGATAGATGTTCGAGAACCATCACCAATACACCACCGTGTCCCTCGTGTTAAAATCTCTCGGCCAGCAATAAAACCCTTCCACATATATGAGTGATGAGGAGCTGATTTGGCATCTAGGAAATCACAATGAGCGTAATACTTGGCTTTAAGAACTCTAGGATTTAAAATTTGCATATTTATATTAAAAATGGCTTAAAGTTAATTTTAAGTATAATAGAGGGGCTTTTGAATGATTATCTCTATTTTAAAATGAGAATTTGAATGCGTATCGAAATAAACTCAAATGTTCATGTCATGCAAGCACTCTATACCGGGCCCATTATACATATCAAGCCCGGCCCATAAAATGCGAAAATAATAATCCCAAAAGCATGTGCGTGTGCTTGATATCAGCCGTTGCACAGTAGACACGTGGATCCTCGTGTTGCTCTCTTCCCAACATTCACCTGACGCGATCACTATGAGCCCCAAATTAATTAATATATTCATTCATTTTGATTAAATAATGAAAATATATACTACTTTTCCTTTTTAGGGTTTAGGTACTACTTTTTTTTTGGCCCGGGCATAAAAAAATTATATTTTGTTTGGAAAATCATACCACACATACATGTAGTCATTATGGCCCAACAAAGAAGTCACATGCATGCATGATGACAGGATGATGAAATCCTTATTTAATAGTGAAAAATAAATTCGATCGAAAAAATATGAACGCGTGTGATATGATGTGACACACTTTTCAAATCATTATATGATATTCAATGATTTTATTGATAATCATCTTGATCAAAAACATCTCTTTAATGTTTGACACTCAGAGAGATGGGCGTAGCGACATCATAAAGAGTTTGATATTTTTGTGATGGTTATGAGTAAAATCTCATCATTTTTGGACGAGAATCCTATACTATAGGAATTGCAAATCCTCAAATCCATAAAGATATGAATTGGAGGAGAATTTAACTTTTGCCATGACATTAATAAATTAAGTCTTCCTTCCCTTAACACACCTTAGAGTTACAATTATAAGGCTCTAACTAAGGGTTACAAAGTAGGGGGTTGTAGATATATCCATAGTGGAATGAATCAACACACCCCATGAACAAAAACAGCAGGGTGTGGGTTTTTATGTGAGAGGGAGTAGTTGGGATATGATAATTCTATTAACTATTAGTGGTGACATATTGAGAAATCTTGTTGTGACTTGTGGTTGTTAATTATTTCCAAAATCTGGCTGGAAGTCCTTGCTGGGGCACTGGAAATGGGGCATGTTGAATCCCATCTTTTGATCCCACCACTTCCCACCTAATAATACATAATATTATATATTTAGCACCCAAAGAAAAAAGAATCAAATTAAAAACTACTGTAATAGAAAAAGAAACATATATATATATATATATTACCTGAATTTGGTGACTAAATGATGGATGAAGATGAGCATCTCAAGCTTGGCCAGTTCCTTACCAGGACAAGCATGCATACCATTGCCAAAAGGCATGAAAGTATTGGGTTTTGGAGAGACCTGCCCATTACATACATACCCACAAAATCAGAGCACAATGAATAAAGTATGTGTGTGTTGAGATGCTTATTCTCCTTTTCTTTTAGACGCACACACGTGTGTTTCTAGAATTATAAAAGTTGGAAGTGACAAAATGTTGTGTGGACTATACGGATCCGTATTTCTGAAATTCGCATTTAACGATTTGATATGTGTGATACATCACTCTATTATATTATTTACGTATTATTAAATACGAATTATAGAGTTTCTTCATCCGAGCTTTATTTATATGCTTGTCTTTGAACATACCTCAAATCTAGATGGATCAAAAGTTTGGGGATCAGAGAAGAATTCTGGATTGTGGTGAATATTCCTAAATAATGGCATCACCTTCCACCCTTTTGGAATAAGGTACCCTGTATGGACATCAAGAATGTTCCAAATATTCCTTTAGAAAATTAAAACAATAATAAATTATATATATAATTCATATTATGATTAATACCCTTGTACTCTACATCAGTCACTGCTTCTCTGAATGTGAAAGAAATTATACTTGCCATTCTCAAGCTCTCTAGTATAACCTGAAAATTAAATTTCGTTACATCAGATCATATATTAATTATGCTAATTAATTATTTAGAGAAGGATCGAGAATTCGAATCAAGTAATTAATGTCTTAATTTTACCTACCCTATGGGAAAGTGTCATTTTCCTTGTCTGTGCCCATGTTAAGGACTGCTTTCCTTCATCATTTGATTCATAAATTGCCATCTGTTCCTCCTACAGCAATAATAGAACAAATTAATATATCTCATTGTAAGAAGAATTAAAAGAAGTGGGTTATTTTCATAATAATTTGATTGTTACCTTAACAGCTTCAAAGAGCTTCTGATCATCATGAAGATATTTGAGAATCCATGTTAGAACACTAGCTGTAGTGTCCCGTGCCGCGAAAAGTACTCCTATAATGTTATCAATAATCTGATCTTCACTGAAAGTTTGCCCCTTTTCACCATTGAAGTTCAAGAAATTACTCAATAGATCATTCTCTACTAGTTTCTGTTCTTCCTTCTCACTAATTATCTCACGCAACATTTGTCCAAGTTTCCTCCTTGCCTTATTCCACACAATTCATCAAAACAAAAAGTCAATTAAGCAAAAAAAAAAGTTTTTTTTTATTCTATTAACAAGATGTGATTGTGATAAACTTACCAAAAGTGCTTTATGATATGCAGTTCCAGGAATTCTTGAAGGGAAAGAATTGTAACCCTTATCAACTATTTGGTAATTTTCCTTCAACTTCCCTCTGTAATTTCTGTCCAAGTCACCAAATACTGCAAGAACTCCCACATCGAAAGCAAACTGCATGTAGAAAACACACACACATATTACAAAAATGTAGATTGACCCATTACAATATGACCATGAACCCATAATTATATACAAAGAACAGAATTAATAATCCAAAAAAAGGTCAAAATCTGTTAATGACCTTCTTCATCTCATCAAAGGTGTTGACAACTTGTCCACAAGAAGCCCAAGATTCCAAGGCAGAAATGGCTTCAGCCTCAAAATTGGGAATAAGTGTACGGAATGAACCGAGTGACAATGAAGTTTGAACCAACTTTCTTAAGTGGTTGTGGTATTGTCCTTGGTGAAAGAACAAAGCACAAGGTCCAATCAACTTCTCTTTGCTTTTAGGGTATGTGGGCTTGAATAAGTGTGAATGAGTTACAAGCACAAACTTTGCATCTTCAGGACTAGCCAGCATCACACAAGGATGGCCTAGTATGTGTGTCTTGAATATGTCCCCATACCTAAAACAAACAAAGAAGTAAAATTAACTAAAATATACATGAATAAATATACACACACACACACACACACACTAATTGAGAAATATTTCATTCAAGAATGAACCTTTTTTGCTTGGAAGAAAATAAGAGATTTGGGTCTTGAGAGTAGAGTTTGAGTGTTTCACCAATATAAGGCCAACCCATTGAACCAGGAGGAAGGTTAGGTCTTTGTTTTGGTTCTTTTGGCTTATTCTTTATAATTGGGTATGAGAGAAGACTAGAAATGAAGAGAAGTAATTGTTTTAAAAGAGAGATCAAAATATCCATGCAAATGTAGCTAGCTCCCTTTATCTCGATCTTGTACGGATATTGTAGTGTTGGTGTGTGGATGGAGTGAAGGAGATCAAAATTAGTGAGATTGGTGAAGTGGGTTGGGGGATGGAGGTTTATATAGAGAAATAAGAAGTGGATAGAGACAAGTTTTTGTTGCGACATGTGGTTTTGAAAAAATGAGTAAAAGTGAGGATTGTGAATTTATAAAGATGGGTGTCAAATGTGTATCTTACCGAGTGTTCAAGCATGACTATAAATAAATGACAACAGGACCCATGGCCGGATTTTTTAAAAATGATAAATGTGCCGTGTAAAAGTTAACAAATACAATCATTTTTTTTTACACAAACAAAAATTTAACTCGGCATAAAAACAATTTAAAACAATTCTAAATCGTGTTGAATATTAACTCCAAATTAACATTCTATACAATTTTTATATTGAATTTGATTTTTCTTCAAACAAAAATATATTGTCGTAATCGTAAAACTGATCAAAATATAAAATAATTTTTTAAATTGGCCCCAAAATGGGACTACAGAGAGCTCTAATGTAGTTTATTTGCAGCCTAGCTTGGGCACTCGATAAGATACACACCCTATTCATGAGTGCGTGATCGTGCGCATTAGCAAGGCTCATATCTCTCAAATGTAATCAATTAAACATCTACATGTATATAACCATATGTATAAGTCGTCTAACTAGCTAGAGATACCAAAATTGATTTTTCCATGCTAACACCCGGTTTAGGTAGGAGGAATGAGTGTTTTACTTGCATTATAAAGAGGTAATATCAATCGTTTTCATGATCTATTGATTTGGAAAGGCCAATTAGGGCACCACATGTTTTCAGCCAGAATTAAAAGTTTCCCAAGGAAATTAGTCTTTTGTGCACACCACACATCTTAGTGTTTAGGAGGAGGGAAAGTGATGGAAACCCAACTCACTAGCATGATATTGTAGGTTTTGTACCATCACAACGCAAAAATCACATTAAAATGCATCATGGTAGATGAAGTCAGACTTGTTCATATATATAAGACACATCACAGTCTCACACAATCCAAGCGATGTGGGACGAAGGGTTGAATTCACATCAATTCCCTCTCTCTTCACAAGCACATACATGTCATGTGTGGCCCCACTACACCACACACCACATGAGATTGCCCCTGTCATATATCAAATGATGGAAAGTTAAAATCACCAAAATGATATTGTAGCTCCTGAACCACCACAACGTGAGAATCACTTTAAAACGCATCATGGTAGTTTAACTAGATCGAGTTTGCCCATAAAAAGCACATCACAATTCCACACCCATATGTGACAAATGGTTGAATTCAGGTTAAAAAGCAATAGCTAGAGAATGGCCTAGGCCTATTATGTGGGTTTTGAATATGTCCCCCATACCTAAACGAACAAGAACATGTTATATATAAAGAACTATATATACAACAAAAAATAAATATTTAAAAAACACTATATTATTTAAAACTGACAAAAGAAGAAATTGCAAAAATTTGTTTTTCTCATTTCGCTATCTTTAAACCATTTATAGGAGAATCTGATTGGTGCTCTTCATGTGCCGTACTGCGGACCATTTTGGATTCACTGCTGGGGCGGTGCATTACATTCAAGCCGTTGTCATCCTATTTTACCTGCGAGATCGGACGGTCCACACAGCCAAGTCCAGTCCCATCAGATGTGGGACCAGCGTCTGTGTCCGATTATCTACGGTGGAACATTCGCGAGTGCGGGACCCAATGATGGCAAAAATCTAAAACATCAAAGTGTTGTCAAATTACACAACTGACACGTGTTGAAGTACTCATGGTCAGGATAGAGTCTTCGAGAAACGAAACAAAAACGGAGTGCAACGGTAGGAACCAGGAAATGAGAAAACGACAGCGTCTTTATGAAGAGCTTAATTATAATGCAAGAGAAACGGCACCGTATATCTACACTACAAATGACACAGTAATCCTAACATATGTTGGCTCTCTCCCACGTTAATTATTGATCATATATTCAAATTGCCGCTCCAAGCCTCCAACCAATCTAACCAATTACTCTTTCCGTTCCATTTTAATTGTCCCCTTCATTTTTTCACACAGTTTAAGAAAATATTTCATTTCTTTTCAATTCGACGTTTATACCCCTATTTATAATGACAAATACTTTGACACTATAATTAATGTGCATGATTATTCAGCTTTTGAAGTTAAGGGTAAATAAGGAAAAAATGAGAAAAAATAACTTTCATTAATTGAATTGGACATGCATTTTTGGAACATTCCAAAAAGGAATAAAAGACAATTAAAATGGGACGGATGAAGTATTAATTACAATGATCATCGGTCGTTGATTTTGTTACGAGCTCATAACGGGAATGTTATTTGACCTAAATATCAGGTATTGGCTCGTCTTTTTTTGTTACGAGGAAATTCTCAACTCAACATTTCACACACTAAATCTATAATAATTGGGTTGGCTCCAAACATCGGTCCACTCAAAATAACATGAAGTAATTAAGACAAAAGTCACACAATTGTTAAGAATTACACTCATGAGATTTGAATTCATGACTTTCCATAAATACAAAGAGTTATGAAGGTCAAATTCATTATCTCAACGAAAATTCATTGTTGCTCGAAAGAGAAAAAAAAAACTGACATTGCTCATAATATCCATTAGAAAGTTAAATCAGTGAAAAGTTAAAAATGTCGGTTCATTAAACATTGCAAACTTATTTTCCCTCATCCTTATGTATCACTAGCTAGTAGATAAGTTTTAGAGGGAAATGATTATAAAGAGAAACAAATGATTCTACTTTTTTCAATAAAAAGGATTCTATACTATATAGATTAACTATATCTCTGGACAAGATTCAAGAGTTAGCCTAGCTAGTCACCCCAAAATTATGAGGTCTTGTTCTATTCCTGTGAAGGGTACAAGGTAAAAGATCATATCTATGAGAGGTGGGGGTATGGTTTTGTTGCTTTTCGTGGACCTCATAGCATATCTCTTGAAACACACTACTATATACTTGATTGGGCTATGTAAAGCAAATAGCAGTGAAAATGACTTTTGGATTCCAACTTGTTTGGCTGCTTCTGGAAGCTATTTCGTCCCTTTTGTTTTAACATATATGCAATCACATGACCCCGGTGCTTAGCTCAGTTTACGGAAGAAAATGTATTTGTGTGTATTGTGCGGGTTCGAATCCTGCAAACAGTATATTTGTGTCAATATAGTGTGTGTGTGTGTTACATGAGTGTGAATTTTATGTATTATAAAAATAATTTCAGGCGATGAGAAATGACATCCAAGAGTTAGCCCATAAGAAGACCAAATGTTGCACGGTGAATCCTATAATTACCTAGCTAGCATAGTATGTGGGACAAGAGAAATCACATACCCGAAATTTACCATAAAAGACAATATTCAATATGACCATGTCCTGAATAGATTACTCCTCGACAAAAAAAAATCTTGCGCGTGAAATTTGGTGCATCATATCAAAATATCATAACATGGTGTGCCAAAATGATTGAATAATTTCTCTTTAATTATCAGCGAGGCAGGTGCCCTCGAAAGAGGTAAGACTGAATCTTTCATAGAGATTTCCAATCGAACATGTTAGAGAATGGCCCTTGCTGTACGGCATAAACAAGTAGTCATCATATGTATAATATATATATATTGCAAAATTCTACACATCCCATGATATTCTTTTGGATTTTTGGCTCTCCATGCACTTTTCCACGCACTTACAGAGTGTGACCTACCAGGCAACCACATCACTAGCTAGCCAAATTCCAAATGTGAGAATCAATCCCCTCCGCAAAATTTAAAATTACATTACAGTATAGTGAGAGTGAGTATTGTGTGTGTCTGATGATAACTTATCCACACTATATATATGGCTAATACAAGCTTATCAATCATATATCAGCTTCTTCTTTTTTCCCTTTTTAAATCAGCCTTTCTGACCTTAACTAATAATAATTAATGCATGTCCCATTAATTTTTACGTAAAAAATAATGCAGATTTTCTATTATTGTGGCACATGGAGTTTTATTACTGGCTATTCAAGATTAAAACTAAGGAGAAATTTCTTCTTTTTTCGGGTGATAGAGATGCATGCACGCAGAGGGGAGCCAGGATTCTCGATAAAAGAGGTAAATATGATAATAAATAATTTAATTTTTGAAATAAATAGATAAAATATTATATCAAAATACTAAAAAATTGATTAAATGATAGTATCCATTGAAGCGGGTTCTTGATCATAAAATAATTATTCTCTTTTTCCTATAACGTCAAGGCAGTTTTCTCTTCGAAGTTTGAATGCCAGGTGGATGTGTGGGTCCGTGGTATGCTACCAACCTATAATTAATTAAATTTTTTCGCTTAAGTGGGTTCATCTAGACTCTGGAGTCCATATAAAAAAGTGGGTTTATCTATTTAAAAAGAGTCAACTAGTTCTTGAGGCCCACAGAATTATTGTCTGACCTGAACCGTGAGTATGTGTAGACATCTGTCAGAGAAGAAGAGGACTTCTTCGTTCTTCCTTTTGGGAGCTAATATTCCTGTATATGAGTATATATATAGGCATGGCGGTGTATGTATCGGTTTATTACAAAATGAAACCAAAATTGAGGACTAGGTGGCAGATGAGTGGAAAAAAGTGTAATAAAATCCACAAGATCTTCTTCACAGAACAAAATCTACCTAAAATAACAAAGCAATAATAATCAAGTAACTATTTATGAGAATATAACGTCCATAAAAGCAGACGCCTTTGATTCCTTTTTTGGAACATACGGCGGATTTCTGCTGAATTATACTTCTAAATGGTAATCTTCACTTTCCTCATATTCAACACGCAATCATTTTGATTTTGATTTTGATTGAGATGGCTTAATTAGTGACTAATGCTCTCTTTTTTTTTCTTATTTTTCAATCATAAAAACTTGTTTGATCATAATGATTGTTAGTGCATAGTGTACACTAATATTTAACTCAACTAGGTGGATTGAGATTGAAGCCTTCTATAATTTTCTTGTTTTCGAAACCAGTACGACAAATTTCTCTTGGTTTAACTCCTCTAGGATAGACAACAATCTGTCTCGCTCGAAATGGTTAGCCAGAAGTCTCACTTAAAAAGCCAAAACAAGCTCCTCCACTTTCCTCACTTCTTTGTGCTCCTAGGAGGAAGGGGAAAAAAATATATCCTAATTTGGTTAATAAAACAACTAAGATAACCACCAAGCTGATCAGCTTGGTGGTAGTGTCTCCTTCCCGCTTACATGAGGTCAAGGGTTCGATCCCTTCCTCATACAAGTGCACGGGAGAGGCACGGAGGTTGCAAAATTATGCATCATCATAATACATAAGTCAAGCATAAACGAGCCGGGCTCGAATTCACGAATACTAAAACGAACCGAGTCAATCTATATCAACTAAACACGTAATAAACACATATTTGAATAGACGCCGATAAAAAAAAACAACTAAGATAGTAATTTTAAATCCAACCATATAGTCGAGTGCACCAAATGGTGAAGAAAAAATAAAAAATTAATAAATGTAAATAATTTTGGCCGTTTGGTTTTAAGTTCCTTCTTAGATATAGAAAAAAGGACTTGTTATCCAATTCTCATCCAACGGCTCATATTTTTTCTGAAGTAGTTTTGATTTTTTTTAAAAAAAAGGGTGAATGGGGAAGGAAGATTCGAACAGTAATTAACCACTTTGAGTCATGGACCTTATTGAGGTGAGATGCTTGGTCGATACTCACTAGGAGTAGGGAAATATGTTTTGCTATACACTTGATCACTCCCGGACAAATCTCCCAACCACATTTCTTTGGATGAATATAACATGTTGTCATCGGAATGTTGATCATATTTTATTCTCGTCATTTAATATTCAAATATTTTAAATTAGTAATTTTAAATTAGAATTTGTTTCATATTAATAACTCAGCAGAATTGTCTTATTTTAGACAATCAGCTAAGGGAGATCAAGGTTGTTGTAGTTGTCACTTCTTAAGATTTTGAATAGGTTAGAACTTGAATCCTCTCACATGCTAAAAATTATTTATTCGTAGAAATTATGGTATTGGGTGGCAGGGGAATTACGAATTCATACGAGGAGAAGCCTAAAGATTGATGCGGGTGTCCCATAATTTTTTTAGGGTTATTCATAGAAAAAATAGCTAATTTCTCATTGATATAGATATTAATAAATACAAAAACAACCTAATTGAATGTTAAAAGTCACTTATTATGACTCGACTCAAAATAATACAATTTTTATAGTTAATAATATATATTTTTTTTATATAAAAAAAAAAACTCAAGACCCCGGTCTTCATGTGGCTCCGCCACGATTGCCCGGTCAAGAAAGGAATGCAATTTGGCTGTCGGATAGGCCTCTACAAATTGAACTTATGGGAGTCAGGCAGGTCAGGGGTAGTAAAAGGGTTAATACTTAATAATATGTAGGAACAAGATATGTGGCTACAATTTTTTTTGAACCAACAATTGGTCACACTCCCTCTCAAAAATTATGTTAAACTGTGTTATTGAGTATATTGGTATTCATAATGTTATAATATAATAGATTTTAAAAGGAAAAAAAGTCCGAAATTCA
This sequence comes from Euonymus europaeus, assembly GCA_963580455.1. Classification (NCBI taxonomy): domain Eukaryota; kingdom Viridiplantae; phylum Streptophyta; class Magnoliopsida; order Celastrales; family Celastraceae; genus Euonymus; species Euonymus europaeus. The sequence continues at coordinate 18,454,516 of OY756970.1, read as the reverse complement.
GAATCTTAAGCATATAAATTCTAAATCATAAACATTAAATCATAACTCTTAAATCTTAATATGTCAATTTTAGCTCCAATAATTGTAGCCCCTCCCACTCCGGTAGGAACGGACCCAGACCCTGGATCATAAACCTATTCACATTGTTTGTCCTCTTGTCCTTTTCTTTCTAAAATCCTGCGTCAAGCGTCCGAATGCGGTCGACCCTAGCTGGGCTGTTGGTCTCTAAACCTTTGGTTTCCTTGCAAAGGAGATCTTGAGAGCATGAGGATGTGGTTTGTTGTAAAAATAAAAAATTATTTTTAAAAAATAAATTTTGTGATTGTTTGGTACATGCACCTACATCAAATAGGCAACCTATTGTTGGTCTAGTTTTCATCAATGAATGCACACCGACCGAATGAATGTATATATCATATATATGGCTGTCAAGGCCAATAGATGTCGGATTGATGATAATGCAGCTGATAGAGTTTTGTTTCTTTCTTTGATGTCAATGTCTTGTATGTCTACATCTATGTATATTTTGGGAAACCATCCAATTCAATACGTTTAAAATGGAGTCCAGTTATAGTAATAGAATTTGTGGTTTTCCCTTCCCTTGTAGGTGACATTGCATGCCATTAGTACTGGGCATGGGTCCGTTTTACCGGCCAATCGATCCATTATCAACTCGATTCATGCCCAACCCTACATGCAATGCATGTCAACACTCATCACAGAACTCGCTAGAATTTTCCGTGTTTGGTCCGTGCCCGACACAATAGAGAGTTCGGCGTCGAGACAGGGAGCCCCGACCCAGCCCTCAAAATTTAGTGGGCCGGGCCCTAAGATGGACCTTGAACCCAGGAAAGTGGGTCATGCCGAGCCAGACTCACGGGCCCCGACCCACTTTACATCTCGACAAGAACCACTACAACATGAACCTCTGTTAGCACTTAGCATCGGATTCTCTCTTCCCCCTTTCTATCTGCCCTGGCCTCCCCAAAGTGAGATGTATGGATGACGAGGGGGATCATAAATGATAAAACTATGTTACGGACTTACGGTGTTACCAACTCGTGGGCCGACACACTTCAGAAGTATTACTATAAAAGCGGAAAAAGCCCATCAAATATTGGCGCGTGAAACTAGATCAACACTATTTTCACATGCTAATTTTGAAGTTCATCCCATTTAACCCAAAAATAATAAGTCTTTTTGACACCCCACCATACCTACCAAAACAGATAATCTCACCAGAGGATCGTCACCCTAGAATGCCAATATCAGTAAGGAACATGAAGATCCATGCCACTAGGAGGCCGACGAGAACAAGGAGAGAGAAAGGATGAGAGCAGATCATGTAACATTTTAGTTCATCTCCAAAGTCGTCTTTCTATTAGGGTAGTTGTTTCCAAAATCAATTTTGGAGATTTCAATTTTGGTCGTTGATTCGAGCAAGCACAATTTGAGTGAAACAAGGAGCCTTTGATGAGAAGTGAGCTTGATTGGAAGGAAAACAAGTAACCTTTTGGGTTTGGAAACAGCGAGCATTCGGAAGAATATGTTTATTCGAAGCGGCGTAAGGGGAGACCAAATGACAGCGTACACGACAGATGAAATGGTGGGGGCAGGATGACCGCTAGGAGATGAACTCTAAGGCTTCAAGTGAATCGAGCAGTACTAAGAGGAGGGATGAAATAAAGCAAATTCTTCCGGATTCAAGAAGTAGACTCGGAGAGGGAATTTGGACGGGGCATAGAGGTCCGATCAACGAATTGAGAACCGCCCGTTAGGTGTTCTTTGTAATATATTTAAAAAATATGTTTTGAGTAAACTTAGAAACGTTATATTTTCTATCGAGACTCTTTTAAAATGGGAGTGAACTTGTAAAATAGTGGACGGAAATAGTGCTCATTGTGAAACTAACCTGATAGCAAACGAAAGCTAATGCAGCAACTGAAACATAACTTTCATCACATTTTTATTAGTTTCAACAATCAAATTTGACATAAATATCAATTACTGCAAGTACTGCACACCCACGAATGAAACCAGATAAGTTAGGAAGCAACAGAACCTCGTATAACTTTTTCCACCTTCCAACCAGAGTCTTCCAATTGTTCAAACTGGGTCCTAAAAGCAGCTTATCAGTTCCCTCATTTTTCTTCCTTCAGATCCCTCCTGGTACAGCTCCTGGAGATTTAGAAGGAGAAATAAAAAAAAAAAAAACTTGTATCAATCCTCCATCTCTTCGCTCACTCGAGGAACGGCGTCAAAGTTTTTCACTAAAATGTCAACAACTACAGGTACCAAGTTCTTGCAAGGAACACTCTTCTTAAAAAGATTTCCCAAATGTGAGTCACTGCCAATTCTACCTCCCAGGTATACATCCACTCCCTCACAAGGCTTCCCATTCTCATCTCTTGCCATGCACCCCATGAACCCAATATCGGCCACTTGCACCTGTCCACAGGTATTTGGGCAGCCCGTCCAGTGCATTCTAACTGGACGAGTCACTGACACTTGTCTCTCAACCTCTGCCGTCACTTTCAAGGCCCTAGCCTTTGTCTCAATAATGGCTTGTCCACAGAACTGGTTACCAGTACATGCCACTAACCCTTTCATGAGAATGGAGGGTTCTGGGGAGAACTTATCTTTCAATAGAGGTTCATTGAGCATGGCTTCAACCTTTGAATTTTCAACATTGGGGATGATGATATTTTGCTCCACAGTGAGCCTGAGTTCACCAGAGCCATATACATCGGCTAAACGAGCTAGCTCATCCATGTCATCTGCTAGGACTCGGCCAACTGGAATGTGAAGACCAACATAGCTAAAGCCTTCCTGTTTCTGGGGATGGACACCAAGATAGTCCCTCCTCTCCCATTGTTTTTGAATCATGTCTTCAGCCGATGCCCTCTCCAGCACTTGTCCAGACATTCTTTTGACAACCTCGGCCCTGAATCCTTCGATGCCCTGCATCAGCTTAGAATTTTAGAATTTGATTTTGAAATATAGTTAAAGCCTATACAATCGATAATGAGTTCTGCTGCTACAAGAAAACAAAGAACGTCGGAAACCGCTTGTTCAGGAATAAACCACAATAAAAGTAAATGATTTTTGAGATTTTCGATCATGTTTGCTTGAAGAAAATGAGAGATCGTTGTACATTGAAGACTGAATAATCTTAAGGAAATTGTGTATGATTTCCATGATTGAAAACTCTAGTAAATGATTGGTATCTTGGAATTCAAAATATGAATTATGAAAAATGCGCCATGCAAATGATGACATTGTTTTGGCAAACATGGTTTGCTTATCATAAGAAAGGAGAATGATGACTCACCAGTTCATCGATCAACCACATCATTCTAGTTTTTTGCCTGTTCCCTCTGGTGCCAAGATCTCTATAAGCTTCTAGTACGGCCTTGCATGCGGGAAGCACATCATCTGCTGAAACCCATGCATCAAGAGGAATTGCTTCTGCGCATCGCTTTGGACTGAAGAACCCACCAACCAGCAAATTAAATCCAAAACGTCCATCCTTTTCGGCAGGCATGTAAGCAAGATCATTAATGTGAGGATGCTCATAAAGATCATGAGAGCCCACTACACAGACATTCCACTTCCTTGGCCTGCTCAAGCAACGGACATCATCACAAGGACATTACAGGTAACTTAGGCAGTAGTATTCTATATTCTATCATATTTGTGAAAAATCTGTCCTCTTCGCTCATTTAGTGCCACTTTAAAAAAGACAAATTTCATTCCATTTGTACATTTAAGAAACCAAAATCAATTTGCAGTTTTAAAACAAGAATATACTTGCAACTGTTTTTGTTTTTGTTTTTTGTCGCATACAAGAACTTACAAGCCATTGTTTGCAAAGCAAGATAGTTTACATTGAAATTTGAGGATATAATAGAGAAATCATCAATTTTTTTAGATGACTATTTGATTCAGTATGTTTCTTTCACACTTTCAATCTATGCAAATTCAAATGTTTCCCCTCCCTCTTTCAAAAATTCCACTATTCTCAAGATACCTAAACTCATGCCATGAGTCCATGACTGCATTTCACTGCCTATGCCAGCTGAACAATCCAAATAGAATACAAATAAACTAAAGAAATCATTTTTAACGCAGATTTAAAACATGCAAATAAGACCTGTTTCTGAATGAGCAACCAAAGCAACTTACAAGTTAGTGAAATCTGGATTGCCACGTGAGTTGGCAGTGATGAATTGGGACAGCAAGTTGGTATAAGGGCTTGTGTCAACAATCTCTTGTGGGTCAATGCCTGCAAGAGGATTCCCAACTGGGTTTCTCACATTATCCATACCACTCTGCAAGCTTGTCAAGCCAACTTCTGCGAGACCCTTGAGTATTTCTGGCACATCAGGCAGCACCACACCTCGGATTTGCCAGTTTTGCCTGGTTGTGACATCAGCACACCCATCCTTCCCATATTTCCTTATCACACTAGCAAGGTATCTAGTTTGTTCACTTGTTGTTACACCATTTGGTAGCTTCAGTCTCATCATAAATCTACCATCTGATTAATAACAGTTAAGATCTGATCAGTAAGAGAACAAATATAGTGTCTTTTATTGTTGAGTCATAAAAAACTTGTCTGTCTGATATTTTGAATCAATGTTACAATCTTTTCCTCATTTCACATGACAGTAAATAAGCTTTTAAACTATTGGCCTTTCTAATGTCGATAAATCAGTGAACCAGACAAACATGTAATGGATGTTATCAGTTCTGTTTAGAAAGAAAAAGAGTATTCCAAAGTCTCTCAGGGAGTCCCAATCCTTATCCATCTAACAATCAGTTTCTTAGCCGCAAAAGATTGCGAGCCTCCAACTGATAAAGTCCACGGAACTTCTATTCTACAGTTATACTCATTACAACTTCTCGACAAAAAGCAGATATCCCATTAAAATCAGGGCATCAATCATTACCTGAAGGCATAAAAGAAGCTTCTATTCTGTCCAGAAATGAGAAAATCAAAGCCAATAAAAAGTAAACCACACCATCCATGAAAAAATACATTAACAATAAAAGCATATGTAACAGAACACCGCATAACAAATAATTTGGAATCCCAAGATAAATCGAAAGTTTGAAACATTATTACTTACACTGATGCTTCCTCCTGTGAAAGAGACCAAGCCACTTGAGCCTCACATCAACATCATCCTTAGTGGCCTTAGTCTTATCAATTTCTTCCATTGATAGCTTAGCAAGCTCCTCAATCCCATTTTCCATGAAAAGCTTCATGGGTTCCCTCTCAATCTTAACTTTCTCTTGAGGATTGATCCCCTGCCTAAATTTCTCCTTCAAGACCCAATACCCACCTCTTTCCTCCACTCTTGGCTCCAACCTCCCTGAATCCACATCCACTGTCACAGCAGGAGCAGTAGAAGGAACAGCGAGAAGTCTTGTTCTGGTCCAAGATTGAGAGGTCGAGGGTACATTGGGTGCTGTTAGGAAGCGCACAGAGAGTGAATTCATGGCGAATGGAGTTGTGGGTTGTGCAAATGAAGGAAATGGTGGTGGAGGAGCAGGGAATGGCCATTTTGTAAAGGGAGAGGGGAGGACCTTAGAAGGGAAGGAGAGGTTTTTTTCCTTCTCTTAATTTCTCTGCGACTCTTGAGAGGTGTCAAGGGTCGTTTTTGAGAAGACAACAACACTACTTCTAAATTGGGTTTTTCCCATTTCTATTTGGTTAATTTGCTTAACAGTAATTAACAGCAGCCTGTGGCTAGAGATAAGGAAACCTTTGTTTAATTTCCCTCCTGTTTTTTTTTTTTTATTTATTATTATTATTAAGCAGTGGAGTCCCTTTTTTTTCATGTAAATTTTAAAATTTTGGATAAGTTAATAATGTGAATTAATACTTTATTATAAACTTTGATTTGGCTAAATTACTATAGAACAAGCAACCAATTTTTTATTTTATTTAGGCTCTTTTTTTATTGAAGAAAACACAAATCAAACAGACGCCATTGAACGCCTTCCATGTCGGCCAAATTGATGCAGGTCAAAAGAAATAATCGTTTGAAATTTTAAATTATGATTTATTTGAAAGTTTAGATATTTATCAATTAAATTTAGTATTTTTTTGAAGGTTCACCCTTCTAGATATTTTAATAAAAGTAATAAATTTTTAATTTTTAAAAGACGAACAATCGAATTTTCTTTTACCATTTATATAAACAATTTATTTTTATTTTGAATAAATTAAATGGGTAAATATGTGACTCATTAGGACGTCACATAAAAATTTCTTAAAAATAATTTATTCACATATTACGTAAAAGATCTTCATATGCCTCCGACGTTTACCTATGCAGAAGTGAATCCAGGATGGCCCGACTATTGAATGAATATTTCGTCAAAAATATTGAGGGGATTTAAAACAACTGGTGGACTTTACATGACCCTTGATCAGGTCGTTAAAGCAAGGGGTTTGGACTTTGTTGGCTAACCTTGACCTTCTGGCAAAGCCAAGGGGCACCAGGCTCGATCCGCAGCCACACACTGCTTGGCCAAAACATTTGGCTGCTTTTGACCAACCAAGACCACATGTCCACAGAAATTCACTCCATTTTGTTTCTCTCTGTTTTTGACCATTTCCGTTTGTTTTTACATCTACAATACAGAACCCACGTACAAGACAAGGACAAGGCTCTGAGAAACAATAAAATGGAGATGCACAACTAGACAAATATGACTCCAAACTCAGCACAAGGGTTTCTTGTGGGTGGTTTTTGAAATCAGAATCTCCATTGAATCTAAAAGTGTACAAAGAAGCTTGCCTCAGTCACTGTCAAGTGACTTGAGAGGGATTGGAAAAAACTTTTTAGTGACATAATCCTCCTCATTGTAATTGTCAAAAGCCAAGCAAAATTTATAGTGCTTCAGAGTTTTTTACTTTGTCGACTCCAAAAAAGAAAAAAAAGGAACACTTGAAAGTCAATATCGAAGCAAATATCCTGGTAACAAAAATGCCCAAAAACTAGAATTACAGCATTCAGAGCGATGAAACATCGTTGGATAAGTACTAAAAATCATTAAACAATACCCGCGAATATTTAACGTCTTTAACATATCAGAAAGTAATTGATACGCTCACCTCGTCCATCCTGGTTCCGATGGAAACCGCCATAAGAATCTATTTTGATGTGTGATTTCAAAAGTGCTTTAAGAGCTTCCAAGCAAAAGTTCGGACGTATGGCAGTTTGAAATGAACGCAACTGCCAGGGCTTTCTTTGTCTTTGGCTGCACCTGTGCCTGCCATTATATCATACTCAGACCACGAAAAAATTCGAACTGGAACATCTGATGACAGATTAGTTGTCATGAGAATATCTTATCCCATCTCTGGCATAATTATCAGTTTCTTTTAAAAAAAATCAGCAGAAGAGTAAAAGAATCCCTATTTAGCAAGTAAGCTTCAGAAAACAGCAAGATATATGACTGAGCAAAGTAGAAAAGTTTATTCTGAATGCTTATCTGCAGATAGTACGGTTTGTCACGATACAATCAATTCATTCAGTATAAATAGATATGCACCAGGAGTCCTATTCAGAATGGCTGTGTTTCTTGTAAGGCCTTCAAGGAAACAAGAGCAGTATTAGCATATTTCTTTTCCTTCCTCTGTTTAAATATACTCAAACGCATACTTATTGTACAACTTATTTGTTCAGAAGTCGTATTACTTGCCAATGAATCCAACAAGATCATTTCATTAGATTGTGTTTAAATTACTGACCGTTGCGCTCAAGTGACATTGTTGTCTTCACAGGTCTGACTTCTGAGATGATTCCATTGATCGGTGCACAGCAGCTGTTCCTCCAGCATATTTATGCGGTTCACCAAATGTAGCATCAGTAACGATCTTACCAGAAAAGATCCAAACTTGCATCCCACACCACAATTCTCCCACCCCTATACTCAGAATGTCAACGGAAAAAAAAAACTCCAAAATCTCAAAATTAGAAATAACAACATAACCATGTATTAAGAGTCAAAACAAAGTAACCTTTTTGTCATCAGCAGAGACAAAGATGGGGATGCTTGTCAAAATCCCTGGAATAGACCACAGAGTCGTCTCTCTCCAACGACTCCTCACAACTATCCACCAATTCTGCACTACTTAAATCTCAAATCATCATTCCCCGTCACAAAAAATTTAGGATAAAACATGTCAACAATTGTATCAATGAAAATGTCATTATTGCCAAAGAAGGCAATCTCAGCTATCACAATTCACAACTATAGCAACATAATGATGCACGAAATTGGACCATTTGACTTGGCATAACCTGAGACACTAGTAGATTTGCAACAATACCCATCAATCAATATTTCTCACCTCCTAAGTATAGTAATCAATTTGAGCTTTCGAGCACTACTAATGAGCTTTCAAGAGATGGGTGACCAATCGTGAGTATCCTCAGTGGTGGAAGCGCTATAGACGCAAAAGCATTTCCATTGTCACATTATTAATGCATAAACTTAAGTAGAGGGATGAAATGAAGAAGCAAGCAGGGGGATTATATGGGCAGAGGGCAGAGCTTTCCCTTGATTCTGATGTCTTTCAAAAAAAATTATATAAGGCAAAGGTCACCATATGCAATACACGGTAGGTGAAGTGGATTCTAAACCACTCAAAACAACTAAACTGCACTCTCATTGTGTGGGTACCAAAGAATGGTACAGGGTTACAGACTGATTAGCTTGTGCAATGTTTTAAGTTGATATCTAAGAGTCTCGCTCGCAGAAAGTTTTTCTGAATAGATCATAGTAATCGCTAAGGAATGAATTATTTCATATCATATGTAATAATAGAGAATGAATTATCCATATCGTATGTAATAATAGAGGGATGGGAGGGCTCTTTCATTTAAAGTTAGATATGAAAAAGAATATGGCAAAATGGAATGACAGTCCATCTTTCTGAGGTTGTGCGCAATTTAGTTAGTACAACAGTGCCTTATTCGTCAATCAAAACAATGTTCACAAAACAAAACCTGGGGGTTTGCTAATCTATCTAAATTCTTTTAGGCATTTTGTTCCTCCCTGCCTCCCCCCACCCAAAAAAAAAGAAAAGAAAAGAAACACACACACATATAGGGTTGAACAATGTTCACAAAACAAAACCTGGGGGTTTGCTAATCTATCTAAATTCTTTTAGGCATTTTGTTTCTCCTCGCCTCCCCCCACCCAAAAAAAAGAAAAGAAAAGAAACACGCACACATATAGGGTTAATGAAATCAATCCCAATCTGCTGCAAAACAGTTTTAACAAAATCTATATCCAGATCATCATTCAACAATGAGACTTGAATATCATATCATATCAAATACAGCGTATTCTGAAAAACCTGTATATAGCAGTCTCAATTTGTGTATCTCAGACGGTCAGGCATGTCCTGATTTTTCTCCCCTACAATCTAGCACTGTGTTGTCAGAGTAACAACAATGTTATAAGGACGAGCGTGCATCAAGACGAAAGTGATCATCAAAGCAAACTCCTTGACCTCAAACTCGGCGCAAGCAAACCAGAATTGAGATTTATGTCTAAACAAATATGATTTCAAACTTAGCGCACGGGTTGCTTTCAAGGTGGTGTTTGAAATCGGCATCCCCATTGAATCTAAAGTTGTACAAAGCTTGCCTCTGTGTCAGGCCTGCTGGGTGTATTCTGTAAATTTTAAGCTCATCACCACCACTTATGCTTTCGGGTCGGTCTTCCTTCCAAATCGGTACGTGTTTCATGGACTTGAACTTTTCAAGCACGGCTGATTCCAAGGCCTTCAGAGTAAGATCCCCTGACCTGCATGTCAAACTTACATTAACCTTTTCCAAAAGAAACAGATGAATAAATATTCACATTCAAACAATGTTATGATTGGAAATTAACAGGCACATCCTAAAATGTTGGAAAAATAAGTAGGAAGAAAAATTCATGTGTTAAAAAGAAGTGTCATTTCATTTTGTGCTCTCTCAATCCGAGTATGTCCATACAGTTGTTGAATGCTGACAACATTCAGTCATAGCAGATTAAAATGCCACTATCAAAACTGATAGATTACCTCAAGAAGATGGACTCCATATTGAACCTCCCCCTTTCTCTTATATACAAATGATACACAGTTTCTGATCCTCTTGTACACCTGCAGGGTCGTTTCTTAAACTCTGGGCTCTTTTCCTCTTCCTCTCGGATCATAGTTGCTAGGTGAATGCAAAGACGGCATGAAGAGTGTACAGCTGCCATATCTACCAAGGCCTTGAAAGAATCTGATGGACCATCATACTTCCACCTAATCAATAAACAACTAAAATGTCAACCAGGGTACCTACTACTAGCGGTATTAGTAATGCAGAATTCAGTATGAAGGCTACCTTAATGACTGGTTGTATGCATCGGGTTCTTCTGCAAGATATCTCATGGTCTTAACAACTGGCTTGACATCCTCTAACTGTTTTATATGTAGAATGGAACCAGGATATGGAACAAAATCTTGAATATTTGGAGCACCAACAACAACAGGGATCGTTCCTGGAAATATTTTATTCTAATGAGACAGCACAATTGTTATTCTAACCTTCTTCATTATCTCCATGAATCAGAAGAACAATCATGTTACACATACCATACCTATTAGCCTATTAGGTCAATTAGGATCAAATAACAATCTGTATTCCAAATGAAAACATACATGCAAAACTTCGTGCAAAAGAACCAGTGGATAACTTTGAAAAGGGGTAAAAAGAGGGCAACTAACATATAGAAAAGATAAGAGCAACGGAAGGGAGAAAAGGAGGTGTAGTTTCATACCAGCAACTAGGGATTGGAAAAACTTTTCAGTGACGTAATCCTCCTCATTGGAATTCTCAAAAGCCAAGCTAAATTTATAGCGCTTCAGGGTTTGTACTTTATCAACTGCAAAACAATAAACATTAAAAGACAATATCAAAATGATTTTTCAACTACAGAGAAAATCTAACATACAGTATCCCCGTCAAATTTAAAAGTAATCAAGCCTATAAATCCTGCATTAAAAAGCAACAAATACAGAAGCAAGCAATGTGTTTTGTGTTGCAACCAACTGCATCATACACGTCTTATTTATCAGTTGTATGTCAAGCTAGGAAGTCAGCCACAAGAAATATCAGTGAGTAACTTCAGATCAAGACCACCTCTGGATGTGCAAAGGAGGGAGTTTGTTGAAAGTAATTTTGCAAAAATTTATTTCATTCAGCAAACTTCAAAATCTTTTTGCCTTCTGTCATTATTCATTGTAATAAATGCAATTGCAAATGCAAAGAAGCCCCAGTCCTGGTTTAGTCTAACATATAGAGCTGCTACTAAAAGACCAACCCAACCAATAAATTTTTTGATGAACTACATTGACACATGGATTTTATCTATCTTGATAAATTACAAGCAACATGAGTGAGTGCCTATAGCATAATCTAATTTGGGTTCTTTTCTAAGAAAGATTAACACATAATTTTGACTACATTAATTCATATTTGCAAAACCAATACAATTACACTTGGCTTGCAGAATTGCATCACTTTCAATATTGAGAAAGAGAAGAAGGATTTTAAATTCCTGTTCATGTTGATAGTTTCAATAACTAGAAAGAAAGACCTCAAATATAACTTATTTTTCCAATATGCTGATGTGAGCCTTGAGTATAGATTAAATTAATCCAGAAAAGCAGTGATACATCAAACATAAGGAAAAAAGTTGAATTATACAAGTATAGTCCAAGGAAAGCACAAAACTACTATGTGAAAACTGAAATACCAAAAAAAATAATAATAATAATAAGTCAAGGAAAATGCAAACCACTGGAATTACAATAATTTGGAGTTTATAACAACGGTGGATACACCCTGACTTTTCAATTACCAAATAAAACACACACTATTGCCTTTTTATTATCTTTAAAATGTATCGTAAAGTAAATGATATGCTCACCTCTTCCATCATGGTTCCGATGGCAACCTCCATAAGAATCTATTGTGATGTTTGATTTTTCTAGTGTTTCAAGAGCTTCCAAACGGAAATTTTGAGCTCCACAATTTGAAATGAACGCAGCTGCCAGGGATTTATCAGTCTTTGGCTGCACTGGTGCCATTATATCATACTCAGACCAGGAAAAGTATCCAACTGGAACATCTGATGAGAGACTAGTTGTCATGATAATATTATATCCCATCCTAGTATACAAGAAATTGAAATATGAGTTTTCATCAATTTTTCAGCAGGAAAAAATTCCCACTCAGCAGGAAAGTCACAGAAACAGCAAGATACATAATAAAGCATAATATATGCTTATCTCAAATGTCCGCTTATTAGCACATAGTAATTTTTTTTAAAAAAACTTGGGGATAAATTTTCAGCAGTTTGTTATCGTATTTTCACCTTCATAGTGGCCCTTAAATAAAGCTCCTTTTGCATTCAAGGAAAAAAGAATAACCCACAGTTTTTGTGATGCAATCAACATTAGTTATGATTTCCAAGAAAAATTGGTGTGACTCCTAGATTTTTTACTCCTGTCCTTTTCAGTGTGCAAGGAATTAAAAGAGCAATCACACGTGACCTCTCTACACAGCAGATGATCCATTTTCACAAGCAAAACCAATGACCAATCAATTGGCTTTTAAATTAACAAAGAAAACTGGAAAATTGATCTTGTCTCGTCACCAACAACCGAACCCTCAACCACCCGGGAAAAAGAAGAAAAAAAACATCTTCGCATTTTACGCCATTGAGGCCTTAGTTTTTTAACATCATTAATCATTACAAACCCTGATAAATTGACTATTTTGAGCACTTAAAACACCAAAGTTAAGGGGGAAAGAACCTCGGGGAAAAAAATTAACACTATTGTCTACAGAAATAATTGCAATAATTGAAAAGGTCCATGTATTTCCAGATGCTCTAAAATCCGATGGTTTTTTGCACAACCTTTCATTTTCAAAATGAGAATAAATAAAAATAATTTATCTTTGAGAAAAAAAAATAAGGCATCTGTAATGAGATGATCTTATCTGAAAGTGGATAAGAAATGTTGCCAACTATTTTGAGTATGAAACAATGCAATAGCTAGTGGTTATTTGATTTTACTAGACTTTAATGGACTTGAAAAGGTGCCTATTGTTGTGTTTTAGGTTGCTTTCCAGACCAACCAACTCAAATGAATTTGACATTGAGGAAAATAACAACCTACTCATCAATTCCGATTCACAACAGTGTAGAAGTTTAATGCAATGCAGATCTCAGCGCCTCCCTCTCTCTCCCCTACACTACAGCAGACAACGCTAAATAGTTTACTAAAAATTTCTATGGAAGATAACAATGTAAGCGGTTAGGTATCACTTCTAGAAGAAAAGAGAAGTAAGCATCAGCTTAAAATTTACTAATGACAAAAATATACTTGTTTGATACTTGCTTCAGTTTCTAATTGGACGCAAACAAGATTATCTTTTAGAATACCATAAGATCATTTTAGAGTGTTTGCATTCCAAAAGGATGATTTTATATTGAGCTTACCCACCGTCGTGCTTGAGTGATATTGTTCTCTGGATAGTAGTGGGATGATTCCATTGATCTGAGCACGGCAGCTGTTCCAGCTTTTCCATGTGGAGCAAATATAGCATCAGGTTTCTTCCCAGAAATAAATCCAAACTTGCATCCAACGGCACAATCCTTCCACTCCTAAAAAAAAGTGCACAAAAAGATAGTAAGTTACATGACCAGAAAAGACAAAACAACAGGTAAATATTGACAGATGGTAAATTACATTAGGACGAGAGACAATTTACAAAGGGGGAACATAATAGATGCTTATAAAATTTCTAAATTTACTGAAATATCACAGTTTCATGATTGAATGCCCAAAAGTCCCATGAGGAACTGGAATTCTGCCCTTTTAAATAAACCCAGAAACCTTGCTATTGGAAATAACCAAAAAATGCAGCATCTCTTTAAGCAAAGCATTTGAAGTAGTCGAACAAACCTGCTCGCCACCAGAAACCCAGATGGGATCCGTCTCAAAATCCCTGGAGTAGACCACAGCATCCTCTCTCTCCAGCCACTCCTCGCAACTATCTGGTTGTCTATTCCGTTCCCCACTCATCACCGCCACCCCCAAGTCATCATTCTCCATGAAAAATTCAGGCGATGACGGCGACCGGTAAAACAGGTCAGCCAAGGTATCGACGAAAGCTTCTCTATTTGCCATGTCTAGCCTACCCAGTAAAGCAATCTCAGCTATTACCACTAGAGCTACATATAAAGGCATGAAATTGGACCATTTCCTCTTGTTACCCTGTGACACGCCATCCGATACAGGCAATCCTTCTTGGGTGGTGCCTGCTCTCGATCCTCGCATATTTGCAACAATACCCATCAATGAAACCTCTCAAGTGTCTCAGGATTACTGTTTTGGGTGCATTGAGGTTGTTGGTTTCTAAACTTCTCTGCAACTGAGAGGGGAAGAAAACAACAAAAAAGTAACAGCTTTTGAATTTTCAAGCAGTTACGAAGAAGTAATTGAGCTTTAAAGAGATGGGTTCATCATCTAAAAAACAGAGAGAACGTAGAGGTTTTGGGTGGTTTTATTTTTTAAAGCCGTTGACGATTTGGCTTCAAAAGCAAAGATTTTTTTAATCATTCCATCTCTATCTCACTTAGATTAGACGACAATTGACATGTGGATAAAATAGATGGTTAGGTTAGGTTAGGTTAGGTTAGGTTTAGCAGCTATGTGTGTTTCATTAATTGAAATCAGCATGTATTTTAGGATATCCTAAAAAAATAAAAGACAATTAAAATAGAATAAAAGAAGTATATATATATATATATATATATAACATTACTTCCTTTTGAAAATGTATGATGTCAAAAAAAAATTCCCTTTTCAGCACGAACTCATGGAACATGATTCATAATTTTCTTTTACTTCTCAATGTGACAAACATTTTCTTGTAATTGCTGTTTTGCATTGTTGAAGGTAGTTGGATATAGAGGTATAATTATTAGGCCATCCACAGCAAGTACTGGGTAATGCTCTTGAACTCTAAAATAAAGTGAGTTTCTTGTCATCTTGTAAGAATTAACCCCACAGCAGTTACTCGGTCGAATACTGGCTTTTCTAGTTTAGCTACAGTGCAGCGCAACTCCTCCAGTACAACTATTCATGCGCTAAGCTATATTTCGATTAAAAATATTGTTGATTAATTATGGTTCTCTCTCCTAGACGCGCAGGTCCCTTGCATCGTCTTCTTCTCTTTCTCTCTACTAGCAGGCAAACCAACTTCTTCTTCCGATGATCTCTCTTTTCCCGGCCAGATATCTTCGATTTCTTGTTGTTTATGATTGTTTGTGTTTCTGATTAATGGTATACGGCTTCCGATCCTTGCCATATTCACTAATCGATCCTTCCAATCTTCCTCTCTCCATCGTCCGTGTCTCACTCACCTTCGAATCTCGCTATTGCAGCCTCTACCGTTGCTGGTTCATGCTCTTTATCAGCCTTGGCTTTGACACTCACGGCCACCACTGCTATAATTAGGGCTCGCAGCTTCAATTGATATATTTTCAGCCTCTGTTCTGCCTTCATTTAGCAATTTTGTGGGGTTTGTTCTGTTTTGTGGGGTTTACTGGAATTAATAAGGCTCTCATAATTGTTGTCTTGCTAATGATTCATTATGATGGGGTTGTGATACTGATTGGTGATTCATTATGAAATTTCATCGGTGTTCTATTGAACTAATTCATTGTTAAAAGCTTCAATGGTCAATCCCTTGTCCATGTTCTGTCTCACGGGCATTTCAACTTCTTGGGTTTCTATTTGGTTGTAGTTTTCTCCAAGTCCTGCATTGTTTTGATAATTTATGGTCATTGGGTTTTGATAATTTATGGTCATTGATCTTTATAATAAATGGTAAAATAGATTGAGCTAGTTTAATTAAATAACAAGTAATTGTAGAAATGAATATTTAAATGATTTAGAGTATTGATTTAGAGTAACTGATGTGTGCTGTTACTGTTTTAAAAACTGTAAATTAGTGAAAATGTGTATTTTTGCTGGAATTTAGAGAATCTGTTAAGAGATACTGTTGTGGATGGTCTTAGTAAACTCTGATTAAACCGATGACAAACTGCATGCATAGGGTAGAGATTCAACCAGGACTTTGATTGTACTTATTCAGTGAAGGACGTGGAGACATGCACATATTGGATAGCAGCAATGCAATTAGTTCTCTTTGTCATATATTGGCCATCCATTCATCCTTAAACCTTAAAATATATTTCTTTTGGGAACCTTTCTAGAGTAGTAAAAATTTGGATTCGGATCGATCCGCGTCAAATTGAATAAAATGTTTACGAGATATTTATATATTATTATTGAATTTTTTGACATAATTAATTGATCTTCACTGAACAAGCAAAACAAACAATCATTTAATATGGGTAAGGATTTGGAAAACAAAATCAAGCAATATTTATTTTATTTGGATCATAATTTCGGACATAAAACTTATGTCTAAACTTGATTTAATTCGATTCGAACAGATGGATCATCCAAATTCGACGGATTTTTGCCACCACTATCCCTTTCTTGTTTCGAGTAAATTTTTTTTTTATTTTGAACATTTTAAATAATGAAATGATTTTAGGTTTGTTTTTTAACAAGAAAAATAGAACGAAAAATATCCGGATCATAATCAGGACATGTTCTAGAAGACGATTAACTATTTTAGTTGGCTTGGTAATCCCGGCCTATTACGGTGTCTGGGCTTGATAATCCGGGCCTATTATGTTAGGGCCAGGCCTTGCATTAGAAAAGGCTGGAATTTCAATTTCCCAGATGGATAATACGGCCTATGAGAACCACCTATATTAGATAAATAAAAGAAAAGACAAAAATGAAAGATCATGTGTTTTGTAGTCCCGACAACACAGGTGTCGTCTCACTATATGATTTTGAAACAAAAATCAGACACAACATGGCTCTGTTGGTGACTTGGTGCTACAACCACTTAATTGTATTGACGATGAAATAATATGGCAATTAATTAACCACCACGTGGTGCATGGCGCCCCATCCACATTGCCAGAATATGCTGCTACTCTCGCAGTTGCTCTATAACCTTATTTATTATAGGTTTCTGTTAATATTTGTCCAATCATCATGTTAATAAATTGTCCAGTTAATAAGAATAGAGGAAATAAATTTATGTATAATTTTTAAATACACATAAAATCATGTTAAAAACAAATACTATAACAGTAAAAAAAAATCGCCAAAATCGAAATCAAATAGTTTGGTCGGTTTCTCAAAAAAAAAACATATTTTACGCTAAAACTAATAAAAAAATTGAAAAATCGACACAATCTACCGATAACCGACAAAAAAATTTGGGTACAAAATGTAAAAAAACTGACCGTCGACACGCCTAGCAAATACTCCACCCTCATCGATCAACATATTTTATTTGCCTATGCCTTTTGAATACATATTAAGAAAATCTTTTATTATACTATTCCTTGTAGATTCCGTTAAATAATATCTTTTTCTAGATCTGGGCCGTTGAAAGTTGATAAGCCGTAAGCGCACATGATGTCTGATTTTTATGTGTTGGCAAAAGAAGAAAAAAATTATCTGAACATGGGTGATTCATGATTGGTAGGCATATCTATCTATCTAGGAATGATACTCAACACAAATTAACCAACATAATTTTCCTTGGCCATGATTTATCGTTTAAAAAAAAAGAGTGTCCCATTCACTTTCATACATGTGAATAATATTATCCGTTTCAAATTTTTGGATTCATGTGAATATATTGAACTCGTATGATCTTATTTTTTTTCTTAGCCAATTATTACAGCCCAAAGCCCAACTACTTTAATCATAGCTTAACGGCATGATTTTATTCTTTTAGATCATCTCATTGACAGTATATGAGTTTTTTCGAAAGAGGATTTATAAATAATATTGAATCCACACATCTTTAATAATAATAAAAAAGGAGCATCTAACTATTGCACGGTGAATCAAATTATAAATTCGAAGACATACAAGTAACTTTTGAATAACAAACAAGCAAACAGGACAGAGACAGAACACGCCATTACAAAAGGGGCATTAACTTTTGGATTATTGTAAGCTTAATAGTTTTTTTTTTGAGAAATAACATTAATATTAAAAAGTTCCCGGAGGAGATAAAACTCCCGGAGGAGAGAAAACTCCCGAAGGAGATGTAAATACAACCCACCCAAAAGGATGGCAAACCAACATACAGGAAGAAAATGACCAAATCAACCTACAAATATCAAACTCCATGAGAAAAGAGCCCCAAATAACAACACACAATAGCCTAACAAGACTAGATTTGGAGAATACTGCAATCCATAGAGCAGTTTTGAGAGAGGGCGCCTTAAATTGCAAGATCGTACCCCTGAGGACCACCCATACCAAGATCTGAGGTGAGTAAACCTCTGTAAGCTGATTGGAAGCTTCAAAACGTCATGAACGAAAGAGATCTGCAGAAAGAGGATTGTAAGCTTATTAGTTATTAAATCATTATTCACATATACCATAAACCTTTTGACTTCTAATTCATCGGTTAATAATCTACTGGTGAATCTCTAATACTTTTTTTTTTGATAATTGAGAACCTCCAGAACCTTCTGAATTCGATTATTATTTGAGCAATATTTTTATGACCAAGCATTGGATTTTAACTCATTTTTCCTATCATCAAGTAAAGATTTTATGTATGAACGGTTTGATATTTGAATTTAGATTAATATTAAATATTTAAAAGATAAATTTATATGATCTGATTTTCGATTACTAAAAAAACTTATTCAAAAACCTTCGTCAAAGATGATAATAATCCAAAAAAAATGAATTGGTTAACCCGAGCCGCCCACGTGGCTAACTTTGATCGAAGGCACTCGATAAACCTACAATTGCCATTTCAATTACCTTTGTCGGAAAGCTAGATCCAACGGTTCTGAACCTCCCACCTATCGCGCATCCATTGGCTACACATCACATTCAATTCAGTCCCCGTCTTCGATTGGTACACGTTGCGCGATCTGCGTGGGTTGATCGTCTAATAAAAAATAGGAAAGACCGAAGAGCTGCAGTTGCTTAAATAGGCGACTCGTGTTGTGGCCGCCATAGACACTTGTCGTCTCCACCAAAGCCCAGGCAACCCGAACTTGGAGAAACGACACCCTGATTTTCGCAGAGGAGAAAAGAAAAGAAAAGAGGAGAGGAGAGGTAAAAGCGCGCCTCTATTTGTTTACTGCGTGACTGGCTTGTTTATTATCATTTTGTCTTTTTTTATTTTTTTTAAATGATGAATAATAGTAATTGTGCTGAATTTGCATTGGATTGTTTTTTCGCTATTCCTGCATTGAAGTTAATTATTTGGATGAATTGAAGGAAGTATGTTTGATTTGCACGAGTTGCTTTGGATTATATATAAATATATATATAATTTGGGAGTGAATATGCTAATATTTTTTTAAGAGAGTAGCTGTTGTTAGTTACTCTTCAGTTTCGATGAGATTTTTGGATCTTAAATGGATAAGATAGAGGATAAAAGCTGCTCAGATTTTACAGGAACAGCAGCTATTGATTCTTCCATATGTAGGACGTACAGTTTGTTTGGTAGTAAAACTTTGTACGACAGGACAGATTCGTTGAAACTTTGAGGTTTAGTGGTTTTTAGTGTTTAGTCTGTTTCTGGTCTCTCATTTTTGGAAGGTGATTTTTGACTGATAATTATTTTTGATGATCCTTTACTATTTATTGCTCTATATTTTGGTGGACTACGATTTTCGTGGTTTTAACTTCTTGAAGCAGTAATTTGACTGTCTCGTTTTCATAATGGTTTTTTTTTTGATTGTCTTCTGCAACATCCATTCTAATTGTCCAGCTTGAGTACCTGATTAGGGTTCTAAAATTAGTTACTGTAAATAGTCTGTGTTACTTACCCTCATTTTTTTTGGACTTTATGAATTATTGGATCATAATTTGAAGAACTACTATGTTGGCTCAGCTATTGGCACCAATTCAGGACTTCTAGTTATGGGGTCTCATTTAAACTTCAAAAGCTTTGGTGAAGTGCCACTGGGAGAATGGAATGGAGGAAAGTCGCCGGGTGGTTTTCCATTGGCTCGACAGCCTTCGTTGTACTCATTGACCTTTGATGAGTTACAGAACACCTTCAGTGGATTTGGAAAGGATTTTGGATCAATTAACATGGATGAACTTTTGAAAAGTGTATGGACAGCTGAAGAGGGTCAAGCAGTGACATCTTCAACTGGAGGGGCAGAAGGAAATGTCACTGGTGGGAACTTGCAGAGGCAAGGATCCTTAACTTTGCCAAGGACCTTAAGTCAAAAAACTGTTGATGAGGTTTGGAGAGACTTCATGAAAGAAACTGTTGGTGCTAAGGATGGGAGTACTGTTGGGGGAGGAGGATCAAATATGCCGCAAAGACAACCGACTTTGGGAGAGATGACTTTGGAGGAGTTCTTGGCAAGGGCAGGAGTTGTGAGAGAAGATGCGCAACAAATTGGAAGGCCTATTGATAGTGGATTTTATGCTGAATTGTCAAAACCCAACAACAATGCTGGTTTGGTTCTTGGGTTTCAACATCCCAATCAAAACAATGGTCTAGCAGCTAATCGGATGATGGAAAATAATAATTCAGTTCCTTTTCAGCCTCCTAATTTAGCACTGAATGGTGGTGGAATCAGATCATCTCAGCAGCACCCACAACAGCAACAGCAACAGCAACAACAACAACAACAGCTGCACCACCATCAGCCCATGCAGCAGCAGCCACTGCCGCAACTTCAACAGCAGCCAATCTTTCCTAAGCAAGCAACTGTGGCGTTTTCCTCTCCTATGCATTTGGCGAGCAGCGCGCAGCTTGCTAGCGCAGCAGCAAGGCCCTCAGCTGTTGGCACAGCAGACCCCTCAATGAACAATAATTTGGCTCAGGTTTCTGGGCTGGAGAGTGGAGGAATGAAGATGGTGGGTTTAAGAACTGGGGGTGTTAGTGTGGCCTCAGGAGCTCCAGCAAGTCAGTTATCACCTGATGTGATTGCAAAGAGTAATGCAGACACACTATCACCAGTACCTTATGTGTTTACTCGAGGAAGAAAAGCCAACTCTGCTTTGGAGAAAGTAGTTGAGAGAAGGCAAAGGAGAATGATTAAAAACAGGGAGTCAGCTGCAAGATCGAGAGCGCGGAAGCAGGTGATTAAGCCATTTATACATCTCTCAGCTTTTGCAAATTACTTTGTATATGTTTTTTGTTGCATCAACCCTTCATTCCGTTGTTCTTTTCATCTAAGACTAAGATACTGTTGAAAGGAAATGCGTCAACTCCTATGGTATGATTTTTTGAATGTCCGATAGATGCCTTTCATTCATATCATAAAAGTATGGACACTGGTAAAGCTTATATTTTTTCGTCTTAATTAGATGAACTAGTGGTTAGTGAAAATGTAGCTTGTACTTGCCATTCTTCAAGAAGCTAATTTTCTTTTTATGAAAGATTACTCATAATCAGTGATCATTTTGAAGAAGGATAGACTTAACATTAGCCCAGTTCGAAATGATGGGGCAGTGAAAAATCAGTCATAGTTGTGTTATTGATGTTGCTTGTGGTGGACATTGGTTATTTTCTCTCCTCAATGTTCCCGCTGACTAAAAAGTTATTCACTGAGGTCAGTGGAAGCTAACCAAGGTCCGAGAACAGTTTAAAAAATTTAAGCTAGTTTGCTAATTGTAATTTTGTTTCTTTGAAGCAGACAATTATTTATGGTAGTTATCTCTTTTGGTTTCTGGCAGGCCTATACCTTGGAATTGGAAGCAGAAATTGCAAAACTTAAAGAATTGAATGAAGAACTGCAGAGAAAACAGGTATGTTTTTTCTCAAGTTTTAACTTTCATGCCTTTATTTGGAGAGCCTTCCTTGAGCTGCTGAACTTTGTTTGCTGCAGGTGGAAATTATGGAAATGCAGAAAAAACAGGTATGCTCCACACCACTGTTGTCATTGATTTCACTTTTATTGATCAGCAGTTCTCTTCTTTTTGTTCAAGAAGTATAGAGAAACTGATAAACTTACAGGACAAAGAACCCACAAAAGCAAGCCTAACGAGGGGCTGCACCTCCAAGTCACTCAGACATCCAAGTACAGAGATGCCCAAAAACAACACCAACCAACCCTACAAAACAGCAACAACCCCAAAAGACCTAACTAACCCCACCCTAACAACTGAAATTCCCAATTAACCCTTGCCCTTACGTGAATAGACTATCGACTCTTTATCAATACTCGCCCGTAAATGATGCACCTTGTCCTCAAGGTGGAATTGTGGATAACGCCGCACCATGTCCTCAAAATTTTCCCACGAATCGTCACACGAAGGCAACTCCTTCCAATGGATTAAAACAGAACCACCATTCGGACCAGCTCTAAACTTCAACACTTCTTCTGGTTCTAACTCCAACTGCAATTCACCAGTCAAGGAAACAGGTAAGGGTAAAGAACTGACAGCCACTTCAACACCACGTTTCAGTTGAGAGATATGGAAGACTGGATGAATTTTTGCTGAAGAAGGTAATTCCAGCCTATAGGCAACAGGTCCCACAGGTTCCAAAATCTTGAAAGGACCAAAGTATCGAGGGCTTAACTTCTCATTGGGCCTACGAGATACCGAACTCTGGCGATACGGTTGCAAATGAACATACACCCAGTCACCAGTGTCAAAGCTAACATCTCGACGCTTCGCATCTGCAACAGCCTTCATGTGATCTTGAGCTACCACCAAACAATCCTTCAATTCCTTCAGAATCTCATCCCTCTCTTTTAATTGAGTGTCCACTGCTAATAAAGAACTCTCATCAGAATATTTTAAAAGCACAGATGGCTCACGCCCATATAATGCTTGATAAGGAGTCACTTTGGTAGACCCATGATACGTGGAATTAAACCAGTATTCAGCCCACACCAGCCCAGACAACCACTTCCGCGGATTCCCGTTCGCAAAACACCTCAAATAAGCTTCTAAACAACGGTTAACCACCTCCGTTTGGCCATCCGTTTGCGGATGGTAAGAGGAACTCATCTTCAAATTAGTGCCAGCCAATCTGAACAACTCCCGCCAAAAGTTGCTGATAAAAATTCGATCTCGATCAGTAATAATCGATTTCGGAAAACCATGCAAGCGGGCAATTTCCTTGGCAAATACTGCTGCCACCTCTGGAGCGCCATACGGATGACCTAAAGGTATGAAATGGCTATATTTTGTTAAGCGATCTACCACCACTAGGATAGTATCCATGCCGTGAACTCGAGGCAACCCACCAACAAAATCCATCGAAATATCATCCCACGGCTGCTGCGGAATGGGTAAAGGCTGCAGTAGGCCAGCTGGTCGAGCCGTAGAATATTTATTTTGCAAGCAAACTCCACATTCGGCCACAAATTTCTGGATATCTTTCTGCATACCCTCCCAATGTACTACGCTGGACAAACGTTTGTAAGTGCGAAAAACCCCTGAATGTCCGCCAGTAGGGGTACTATGAAATTCTTGCAAGAAAGCAGCAACTCGTGGAGATCCTCTAGGAATAACTAACCTCCCATTAAAAAACAACACTCCTTGCCGCACTGAATAGCCAGGATGACAGCTCGGGTCAACTAATAATTCTTGTATAAGTTGTTTGAGTTTCGGATCACCTTGAGTCTCATCTAGCAATCCCGAAAAATCAGCACATTGAACTCTTGACACAGCACATAACTGGATCTGTAAATTTGTAAGCACCAAAGGTGTTCCCATGGCAGGTTGATACTCCACAAAGTGAATGGCAAAAAACTGCTGCCTCCGAGACAGTGCATCAGCTACAGTGTTACTCCTTCCGGGCTTGTATTCAATAGTAAAATTAAAACCCAACAATTTAGACAGCCACTTCTGTTGCTCCATTGTAAGAACTCGCTGCTCCTCCAAATACTGAATGCTTCTCTGATCTGTTCGAATGATAAATTTACTCCCCAACAAATAATGCCTCCACCTGTGAGTAGCAAAAACGATGGCCATTAATTCCCGCTCATATACCGACTTCAATTGGGCTTTTTCGGAAAAGGCTTGACTCAAATACGCCACTGGCTTACCCTCTTGCATCAGCACGGCTCCAAATCCTTTGCCCGAGGCATCCGTCTCCAGAACAAAAGGTTTGGAAAAATTAGGTACAGCCAAAACTGGAGCTGAACTCATACATTCTTTGAGCTTCACAAACGCTGCCATGGCTCGATCATCCCAATGAAAAGAATTTTTCTTCAACAATAACGTCAGAGGGCGAGCGACTATACCATAATTTTGGATAAACCTCCTGTAATAACCAGTCAGCCCAAGGAACCCACGCAACTCCTTGACATCCTTAGGGACTGGCCAGTGAGTCATACATTCCAATTTCTTAGGATCAGCCGCCACCTGTCCACAAGAGATGACATGACCGAGGTACTCCAATTTCGTTTGGCCGAAATTACATTTACTGCCATTAGCCACCAACTGGTTGTGCTTCAAAATAGATAAGGTCAACTTGAGATGCTCCAGGTGGGAAATAAAGTCTCTGCTAAAAACCAGAATATCATCAAAAAACACTAGCACAAATTTCCGTAAATGCGGCCAAAAAATCTCATTCATCAGAGACTGGAAAGTTGCAGGAGCATTCGTAAGACCAAACGGCATAACCACAAATTCATACTGGCTCTCGTGCGTACGGAAAGCCCTTTTAGGGATGTCACTCTCCTTCACCCGAATCTGATGATACCCAGATTTCAAGTCCAATTTTGAGAAAATTGTAGCCTCCCCAATTTCATCCAACAATTCATCTATCACCGGAATGGGAAATTTATCCGGAATTGTAATGCTATTTAGAGCTCGATAATCCACACAAAACCGCCATCCACCATCCTTTTTCTGCACTAAAAGAACAGGACTCGAAAACGGACTTCGACTATGCTGAATCACCCCTGCCTTCAACATTTCCTTCACCAAACGTTCAATTTCATTCTTTTGAATATGAGGATAGGAAGTTCTAGTTCTTTCTTAAACACCTCAGGATAAGAGTTTAATAAATCAGTCAAGGATTGCGAATCCTGGCTCCCCAATTCAACACTGACCCCTAATGTTGAAACCGTAGATCTCTCTGCAGAAACTTGGGATATTTCAAGGAAATAAGCCACATCCTCAGACTTCAGATTTTTGAGCAAAGTTTTTAAAGAAACCAATTCCTTGTACAGCAAAGGATCGCCTCTCAACAGTACTCGTTCCCCTTGCCACAAATACTTCATGGTAAGTGATTGATAATTAGTGAGGACTTCCCCCAAGGAACTAAGCCACGCCACTCCCAAAACTACATCCGCACAACCCAAAGGAAAAGGGTGAAAATCGTGGATAATCTTATGACCTTGAACCACCAATTCCACAGCCCGGCATAAACCCGTACAACTGACATTATGACCATTACCAATACGAACCCCAAAACGATGATTCTCATCTACTGGAATACCCAACTCTTGAACAAGGGACTGCGCCACAAAATTATGAGAAGCTCCGCTGTCTATCAATATCACTACCTCCTTTCCCCAGAGATGCCCTTGCAACATCATAGTCTTAGGATTGGTAAAACCCACCATAGCATTCATAGTAATTGCCACTGCTGGCTCCTCCACAACCTCTTCTGTACACAACTCTTCAGCCGAATCCACAAACTCCTCAATATCCCCTTCGTCTGCAGCCAACAATAACTGTAACTGGCCATTTTTGCACTGATGGCCTGGATGAAACTTCTCGGGGCACCGAAAACACAACCCACGCTCTCTTTTGTACCGCTCTTCCTCCATCGTCAAACGCTTCGGAGCCTCCTTGCGAAACTGCCCATCCTTAAAAGAACGTGTTCTGTCTCCTTTATCAGAAGGGGTACTCAACGAAACACGAGTAAGCCGGTTAGAGTCATTTTTAAAACCCACATTCGCGCGTCCCTCCATGGAACTGCCCTTGGTCACTGGCTCATTAAGGAGAGCCCAATTTCTGGCCTCGACCAATGCCGATTCCTCCATCATCTCTTGCAACGACGCTGGTCGACGTAATCTCATCTCTGCCTGTACCGATTTCTTCAACCCATTTATATAAGCATCCATGAGCACTTCTTCCAGGGCATCTGGCACCCTAGCCATCAGTAATTCAAAACAATCATTATAATCATCCACTGTGTTAAGCTGGCGGATTGACATCAGAGCTTCATATCTACCACCCCCACGCGAGCCATTGAACCTCCGCAACAGTAATTCCTGGAATTGCATCCACGTACGAAAAGGGCGATTGGTATCCTGATACAAATACCAGTGTAAGGCCTTGCCTTCTAAACAAACCGAAATAGCCAATAATTTATCCCCTTCATTAACCCGATTGTAGCGAAAATATCTATCCACTCGAAACAACCACCCTTCTGGATCGTCACCGTTAAAGACAGGAAGCTCCAATTTGCGAAAACGCAGATCGAAACGATCCCAGTCCCCTATCTCCTTAACCGCCACTGGCCGAGTATTTCCGCCACCTAGCTCCCCAGGCCCAATGGCAGCCGTAGCCGAAGTGCCGAACTCGTCGGACCCTGGTCAGGTTTCAGAAACTGCGACAAAGCATCCATCTTGGAACCTAGGTCCTCCATCAAAGACATCTTCGAGTGGAAACCCTCCATCAGCAACTTAATGGAACTCACCTCGGATTTTACTAGATCCAACTCTTTGCGCAACTCTTCGGATTTGGTCATCCCTGGAGAACCGAAACCCTCTGATACCACTGATAAACTTACAGGACAAAGAACCCACAAAAGCAAGCCTAACGAGGGGTTGCACCTCCAAGTCACTCAGACATCCAAGTATAGAGATGCCCAAAAACAACACCAGCCAACCCTACAAAACAGCAACAACCCCAAAAGACCTAACTAACCCCACCCTAACAACTGAAATTCCCAATTAACCCTTGCCCTTACGTGAATAGACTATCGACTCTTTATCAGAAACCATACCCGTTTCGTTGCTGGAATCATAACTTGTTTCCATTGATAAATGACATTACTATGTAAACCACTGATGATTTTTGCCGTGTATTGAAGTGCTTGTTCTCTATTCCTTTTAAACCACGGTGGCCTTTATCAACATGAATAGTTAAAAAAGGAGCTCTAGGCCTAGATGTAGCCAGTCCTTAGGATTTCGAACAGGTTGAAGGTTCGAATCCTCTCCCACGTTAAAAAATTGTTAACAATAGAAAGATTATATGTTTCACCAAAAAAAATGAATAGTTAAGGGTTAATCTAATCTTAAATGCTTTATAAGGAATATTGATACTGCTGAGTTCTCCCAACTAAAAGCAGATTATCCTTCTACTCATCTTATGTGCTTGTTCTCTTCTGCCTCTTGCGTCTTTGAATGCTTGGCTCCAAATCTCCTTGGACCAACCAGTTAAATAAAGATTTCTACTCTTGGCTAAATTTGGAAAACGGTTAACAGTAGTAGAAGTTGCTAGTGAGCCATATAACTGAATCTCCATCAATTCTAGCCTACTTAATTATCAATTCGACAAAATCGTAAGGCAGTTTGGAAAATTTGTTGATAATACAAGTGTCTGTTTCCTAATTACATATTTAATAAATTTCTAGCTTAAACATATACTTCTAATGAGCTCTCACCGTTATCCTTCTCTTTCTTTGTCTTTCCTTTATGCAGAGTTTAGAGTCAGTCCATTGGCCGCGGGGACTTAAAAGACAAAGCTTGAGAAGGACATTTACGGGCCCTTGGTAGAGTATATTTGGTTTGAAGGCTGTAGAATACTAGTGGTGGAGTGTGCATCTGTGACTTGTTTTGTACTTAAAAAGCAGTATGTAGATGTTGAGTAGGAGATTAGGTTGTTCAGTTGTATATCATGCACTAGACTAGTTCAGCCCTGCAGATCAAACCGTATATCCTTGTGAGCTCTGTTTGCTTCTCATTTTATCAGTGAGGCTGTAGAGTACTGTAAGGAGAAGTATGCTCTGGTATGTGACACTGCTATAAATCTTGATTAGAGACTGATACTAGCGATTTGTTTTCCTCATGTCAGTATATTTTCATCAAGCTAAGTTGGCAGGATTCTTTTTAAAAAGAAAAAATATATAAGTAATGAGTAATATCTGTACTTACCTATATAATGATACATGTCTTATTTGGTTATAATCTTGTAGAACGAATAACCATTTTATAAGTAATATCTATATATTGATGTATGTTGATTTGGTCATAATCTTGTGGAATGAGTAGTATTTACTAGAATTATCATTAACAAATGAAATATAAATAGCAAAAAAACAGAAGTGGGGCTAAACCCCGCAAAATTGGAAGACATTTTTATGTTCAGGATCAGACAACTCTCTCAATGAAAATGTCTACAGCAATACAACATCAATCTCGGACCTTTCACAGAGCCAATGGCATCGTCTTACCTTAACTTGGTGGATGAGGAAGGCTTGAAGCAAACATTTTGGATGATATTTTATGATCCTGAATGCAGCTTCCTTTCAAAAGGAGCGAGATGCAATATGAAAATCATCATCGGCATGAACTTTATTGGCCCTTGAAGAGAGCAAATTCGACACTTTTCCGATAGGAGATGCAAAGCTTTTCTATTCCGATGAGGAAGGTTTGCAACTTGCAAGTGGGGAGAGGAGAATCTTGTCTTCGTCGTTTAAGATCGTTTTCGTCCACAGGGACTCTACATTGGACTTCTTAACTTCTGGGTAACTCCAAAACAAGGCCTTCAGCAACACTCCTTGCCCTTGCCTGACCAAAAAGTTTGATTACAATGGCCATGGCAAAATCAGTGACGGTACCAAGTCCACGGCTTGTGATTAGTTTTCCGTCGATGACCACTTTGGCATCATTTGTAACTTCATTAGTTAGTTTGCTTACAACAGAAGGATGAGCAGTGGCTCTTTTACCCTGTAATCAATGAAGGAACTTAAATTTAAACATATGGTCTTCGAGGCAGGAAGAATTCAACCAGTTGGAATGTACCTTCAGCAAACCCTGTTTATGCAGCACCGCTGGCGAAGAGCAGACTGCTCCATAAATTCTTCCAGCAGTACTCTGTTCTCTAAGCAGTTTTTTTAGAATCTTGGATTTCTGCAGTCTTTCGGCGCCCACATCTCCCCCCTGAAACCAAAAATTATGCACAGCTTTAAAGTCTCAAAACGGAAGAGATATGGGAATAACTTGAAGAAAAAAAAAACAATTAAGCACAAAAGATATTAGCTAAAAAGCTGCATACAAATTTGTAAATTAAAAAGGATACCACTATCCTACAAAATAAAATTCCCGGAAAAAGATTCAATAAGCCAAGCAAATGATATAGAGATTGCAAAAATGTAAACAGCAAGTGACTTCAAATCAACCAAAAGGTATGAACATACACATCAATTTATAACAAAAGCTCTACTCACACAAACAATCTTTTATAACATCCTTTCAAAACTTCAATATTCATTTCATTGGTTCGTTCCACACTTTGATCTTACTTTATTTATCCGTCCATTTTTAATTGTACTGAATTTTTTGAACTGTGTTGGCCCAAAAAATATTGACGTCAAAAGTTGGGAATTCAAGTACCAATCGAAAATATCTATCCCAGGCGTCAATATTGTAGAAAAAGCAAGGCAAGCCAGTACTTCTAGTAAATTTTGGTTTGTCTCACCGGAAGAATAATTATATCATATATTGAATCAGCAGCATCACCAATTAACTTGTCAGCAACAATTCTTGTGCCTTGAGACGCCAAGATATGTTTAGATCTTTCAACTGACGCAACTGCAACTTCCACCTTTGCACGACGTAAAATATCTGCAATTGTTACTACTTCAGACTCTTCTGAACCATTCGCAACAGGAATGAGAACCTACAATATTTCAATGATGATACACCACCTTAGACTTTGGGCAATGCAGGCAATGCATCTTTTTGATAATAACACTCTTCAAAAAAGACAGAGCACTTATAAGTGACAGCATTATTACCACAGAAATTTATAAATCAGATCATACTGCATATGCAGAGTCCTACATCACTTTTGGTTAAAAAAATGTCAATAGGAGCTTCTAATAACAGAAATGGGAGAATAGATTAGCTTACATGAGGGGTGTGATTAACAGACCAATCCACATTGTTGAACTCTTCCTTTCTATTATCAGAACTGTGCAACATCTAATAAAAGAGGCAAAAATCAGCAGCTAAACTTGATTAGCCATACTGCATCTTAAAAGACGAAAATTTAGAAAGAATAAGAGAAAAATAACATTTAATTAAATATGAGTTTGCTGCTACATATGGTAAGTTAAAAGTAGCAAAGAAGGTCCTAAACATATAGCCAAAAACATTGATTACTCACCCTTACGGCCCGACCAAAACAAATTCTCAATTTCTTTTTACAATTATAATCTGTGCATTTGTGAATCCCGTCAAGCATGGTATTGTCAAAATCGTGTCTTGGAAAGTATTAACCCCTACTTTTAGGAGTATTGAGGAACGTCCACAAAGCTAGAAACCTTAACTTTTACCACCTGATCACTTTCCAATTACCATGGTCACTCCAATAACTAAATTCCTACTAATTTATAAATGATGTCAACATCTGAGGACAAAAGGCCTTATGCAGATGATGAAAAAATAGAGCCAGATAACTAGAATCGAGTGTTTAAATGCCAGCCAAAAGTCTTCAAGAGGACATCTCTAATTTACAAACAGAAACAGTAATCGTATGAAACACAGGAGAAATGTGATATACTTATGCCCTCAAGAGTATCGGCATATTTGTAAACTTTTGGATGTACATTATCCCAGCCTTTATGCAGCTGACGAAAAAATAGAGCCAGGTGACCAGAATTGAGTGTTTAAATGCCAGCCAAATGTCTGAAGGACAACATCTCTGATTTACAAATGGAGACAATAACACTATGAAACCCAAGATAAATGTGATATACGTACTCCAGAAGTCCAGATTAACGACATATTCGTCGACTTGTAGTACGTCCTTGTGAACTTCTGATAAGTACCACATTGAAAGATGTGAGCATGGTGATGCAATTGATAAGTATGCCCCCACTCATGGTACCCAAGGTTTTCTAGTGGATTGAACCAGGGTATAACCCAGGTCGAGCCTGCGGGCCTTTGAGCACAGCCTATGCGTGGACCGGGATTGGGCCTTGGTTCTTATGGGTTGGTGGAGTGGTTTCTATCAGTGGTATCGGAGGTTTATCGATTCTAACCCTTTGGCCGCCACTGCGGAGTGGCCAGCCATGGTGCTCAAGCAACGGGGGTTCGTCTCTCGGAGTGCTCTGCCATGGTGCTCGACCAATGTGGGTCTTGGTCTTCCAGGGAAGGATATTGATAAATACAACATCAAAAGATATGCGCATGATGATGCAATTGATAAGTGTGCCCCACATTCTCATGATACCTAAGGTTTTCTAGTGGATTGGATCAGAGTATAATCCAAGTTGGCGTGGGCCGGGGTTGGGCCTTGGTTATTATGGGTTGGTGGCGTGGTTATTATCAGTCCAGTCCACTAGAAAACCTTGATCCTTGGATACCATGAGAAGGTGGTGGCACACTTATCAATTGCATCATCATGCCCACATATTTCAATGTCGTACTTATAAATACCCTTCCCTTGAAGACCAAGGCTCACGTTGGTCGAGCACCATGACCGAGCACTCTGAGTGGCCAGCCATGGTGCTCGAGCAACAGGGGTTCGTCTCTCGGAGTGCTCGGCCTTGGTCTTCAAGGGAAGGGTATTGATAAGTACGACATCGAAAGATGTGGGCATGATGATGCAATTGATAAGTATGCCCCCACATTCTCATAGTACCTAAGGTTTTCTAGTGGATTGGATCAGGGTATAATCCAAGTTGGGCCAATAGGCCTTTAGGCACAGCTCAGCCCATGCGTGGGCTGGGATTGTGCCTTGGTTATTATGGGTTGGTGGCGTGGTTATTATCAGTCCAATCCACTAGAAAACCTTGGTCCTTGGATACCATTAGAAGGTGGCGGCACACTTATCAATGGCTTCATCATGTCCATATCTTTCGATGTGACACTTATCAATACCCTTTCTTTGAAGACCAATGCCCACGTTGGTCGAGCATCATGGTTGAGCACTCCGAGAGGTGAACCCCCGTTACTTGAGCACTATGGCTGGCCACTCCGCAAGGGCAGGCAAAGGGTTAGGATTGACAAATCTCCGATACCACTGATAAGAATCACGCCACCAACCCATAATAACCAAGACCCAACCCCGGCCCATGCATGGGTTGAGCTGTGCCCTAAAGCTGGCAGGCCCAACCTAGGTTATACTCTGGTCCAATCCACTAGAAAATCTTGGGTACCATGAGAAGGTAGGAGCACAGTTACCAATTGCATCATCATGCCCACATCTTTCGACTTTCACTCATTTGTACTTGAGGTCTCCTAGTATTAAACGAAATGAACAGGCTACCAACCAAATATTAAGTCTTCTAAACGTAGAATGTTTTAAGGCATCTACAAGTCTAAGCTGCATATCCTTGATGCCATGCAAGCATAATGAAAAGGGAAAGAGATTATATGTCCTGCTTGGACAGGACTACGTCTACATAGAAACTTAGCTAAAGTATGCTGGGCAAATATATTGGAAAAAAATATTAGAAGAAGATCATACTAGCGATTCTCCAATCTTGCTGGCAACACTCTTGCCAAAAAGCTGATCCACTAAAGATAAAGCAAATTCAAAAGAAGTTCCAGGACCTCGGCTAGTGGTGAGCTCCCCTGAAACTTGAATATTTGATTTCACAGCCCAGAAAGTTGGGAGTTTGCTCATGAATGCAGGGTGACATGTTATCTAGCATCACATAATATAGAAAGATTAGCAAAACAAACCATATTTTTATGAATCTGTTCATCAAAAAATTTCACATTCAATTGAAGTTGCCTACCTGCTTTTTTCTCGAGAGGCCCCATGGCAGAAGCGTGACAGCTGGAGCAGCACATATTGCTCCATATAATCTCTTCTCCTCGGCCTGTCTGGTAGTAATTTTTTTGAGGGTTTCACATTCTCTTAATCGCACTGAGCCAGGCATTCCACCCTTAAGCAATGAAAATGACATTAAGCACTAGATGAAATGGACAGCCAAACCAGTTCACCAGATATATTACAGTGACACCTAAAGTCCCATAACCAACAAAGATCTCATTGTTTTTTCTGCTTAAGGTATTTCAATTACTAATGACATTCAATGATTTCCTTGTCTGGAATTGCTTATTTCTTCAACAGTATACCTCATACCCAGTTGCCTATCTTCATTACTCTTGGCCACTATTTATTGATCACAGAGTTTGTAGCTTTAAGTTAAAAACATTCATTTATACCAACATCAGTTCTTGCTTCAAGTAATTAAATTGGCATAACTACTTCAAAACTCTCACCAATTAAGTACATTTGGATGAACTGCATAACACCAAAAATTAAACTTAAGGCCATTAAAGTACTGACCGGCAATGCCACGAGGTCGAAAACCTGATCAGAGCAGGTGAAGATGGAGGTATCAGCAACAAGTCTAGTGCCACCTGAAGCTTCAACCTCAAGCTGCGGCTCCACTGATGCCACAGTCACTTGTGCACCAGCACGCCGCAGAACATCAACCATAATAACAGCTTCCATTTCTTCTGTGCCAAACCCAATTGGAACAAGAACCTGCCAAAGAAAACAATTCGCATATAACAGGGCATTAAACATTAGGCTGCCGAAGCACATCAATTCACACATAACAGGGCATTAAACATTAGGCTGTCGAAGCACATCAATTCCCACATAACAGGGCTTTATACATTAGGCTGCCGAAGCACATCAATTCCCACATAACAGGGCATTAAACATTAGGTTGGGGAAGAACAAAAATACCGAAACCCAACCCCTTGATTTTTAAACTACTTGTCTTTCCTTTGTCTCGAATAACTATCTGCAATTATCCATTTATTCACTACAAAACTACACAAAAGTTTTTTTTCCCTCCCATTTTTCCTCCTCTAGAACACAGCGCAAAAAAAAAAGGGTATTGACGGATGTTTAACACAAAAAAGAAAATACCTTCTTGGGAGGAATGGAGGAGGAGGTGCCTGCATCTGAAGTGGTCGTTGTTGTTGTTGGCGACTCGGTTTTGATAATTTTGGGAGAGCGTTTTCCTGGTTTGGGTGGTTTTCTCTGTGGGGACGAGACAGAAGCAGATGACGCAGAGAACGCAACTGTAGAGAGCTTAGGACAGTAGAACCTGAGAGAAGTAGAAGCATAAGGAGGTGGTGCTGATAACAACCACGACACGGACTCCATTAACACCTTGCCAGTCCGTAGTAGCGGCTCAAATTGATAAGGGAGAACCGGAGAAGTGAAAATAATCCACGATGAACCCCAAACTCAACAAATTAGTCCAATTTCGGTTTAACAAATAAATAATATATATATTTCCCTAAGCTTTGTGTCCATGATGTTACATAATCTAAAATAAATTGGAAAATTTTAAAATTCAATTTTCAAAACATTTTGCCCATACAGTGTGCTCGCGAACTTTCGAACGTCAAGATGTATGAATTGTTGGATTTTGCTCCTTGTCAATTTGCTATTCTTTTGAAAATAGTCATGTCACATTTGGTAGCTGAAAATTGAAGTTCTGTTGTCTCAGAGTTACATTATTCAGACTCATGAAAAAATAGTTTAATTAGACCTCATAACAATATAATTATAACCTATGTTATTTTATAAAAATACGAGAAAGTGATTAAAAAACACAATAATAAAAGAAAAATAGCACCATAAAAAAGCTTAATAAAACACGCCGTAATAAGTCTAAGACATTAAGCAAAGTGTAATATAACACACTGACATAAGATAATTGTGTCTTATTACACCCTAATTCAATATTACTGCCATTTGATATTGTAGTATTACATTGTTAAAGCAGGGAAAAGTGAAAAATCAAATATAATGTTTTTTATTTTATTTTAAATAATCTACATGACATTACGGGTCTTCATGCCACATAGATTAAAGATACTTAAAGTGACATCTTACGTTGTTCCCGTTCCCATTCATCCGAAGGGGAGGTGCATTTTCATATCAATTGGTGGACCCATCATCAGCAATTGGAGAATACTGAGGATCTGGTGCCGATAGAAGCAACTACATTAAGCTGACCCGGTCCAGTCTTTATTCCGAATCCAGTCAATCATCTCCATCAATCGATCTCTGTTAATTGATATTGAAGTTCTTAGCTTTTCAAAATTTAGATGTCTTGGTTTATATTTGGGAATTACATCTCTTAGATATACATTATGAACCTGTAAAACAACTTCAAGCTTTATATTTATTTTCACAAATTTGCTCAATAAATTTCTTGAGACACACTGTTTTCAGGTCATAAGAGATAATAACGAGCTAATAGTTTGTAACATTTCTCTCACAGCACTAAAGTCTCAGACCAATTTAAAGGCAACATTTAAAAGTAGCATCTCCTATGTGAAATTTAAAGATATTCACGCTAGTCATTGAAAATTGCAATTGTGCTTCAGCCGAAATTGTTCATTGTTTGCTCAATTAAGAGCAAAGAGAAACATTAATCAAATGAACTCATGAGGTCATGAGTTCGATTCTCACTAAAAGCACTATCGCTGTGACCATGCACTGAATTTTTTGGCCCTACTTATCCTCTCGTAGCAAATTTGTATGGCATTCTCAATTAAAAAAAAAAACCCATCAAAGTACCATTTTTAGAACAAGAAGTCACAGAGTTTCACCACCTACAGTTCAGACTTCAAATACCCTCACATTTTGACTGCATTTCCACGATGAATATTTGCAGTCCACTACTTTATTCTAAGAATACAAACAAGGGTACTTTCCAACCTTCATATTTAAATCGGTAAGAACAACTCCAAGTATATGAGAATGTAAAATCATAACCGTAAATTATAGCCGATCATAATAGCCGATCCATTTTGACACATTCAAGGATATATATATATATATATATATATATATCTCTACCTATATATAATCTTGCAGGATTCCCCGCATCTACACAGCGAGTACCCACTGTTCATCTCCAGCATGCGCGTTGTCTTCGCTCATCCACGCAAAACGACATCGTTAGGTACCCCCAGCCACCCAAAACGACATCGTTTCAATGATCCGCCTCGCTTCGTCCCTCACGATTGTCACAAAAAACCCTTCCTTCGTCTCTCATCCCTCACGATTGTGAAAAAGGCAAAAAACCTAATCTGAATCGTTCGCCGTCGCTCTCGCTGGGCCGCCCCTCCACTTCCGTCTGACCTACTTCGACTTCGCCAAATGATCAGGTACCATCCTCCTTCGATTTCTCTGATGTCACGGGTAAAGGGCGTCCATTCCACATCCGAATCTCTGGTGAGTTAGTATCTTCAGTTGCTTAAATACCTTCCTCCGTTCTTACTTTTGGTGAGAATGTTTACTGTTGTTAAGGCAAGGCCGACAATATCAGCCTATGCTATGTTCATGCACCTTTAGTCCTAACAAACTTCAAATCCCGTGTTCATCTGCAGTGAAACGCTGCTGAAAGGGGTCTACTTCTGCCCAAATTTTGTGCGTGGGTTGGGGCAATTTGTTGGCATCTTCTGGGAAAGTTGGTCTCCATCAGGCCAGTGAGTTGTTTTTGCTTCGTCATTCACTTCGAGTTTCCTGTGAGCTTTCCTTTCATCTCATTGACTGGAGGGACGTGCATATAATATTAGACTATGAGTATTAGTTTTCTTTACAACTGTAACTTAGCCCATCCAACTGTCAATTCTCAGGCATGGCCAGTATTGGCAACATGCCCATCACTTGAAAATTTGTGGGAGCTCTAAAAAATATTAGGGTAGGTTAAACAGTTGTATATGAATATTTGTTCAGAATAATTACATTGTAAAACAGAGTTGTTGATGTGTATGTGCATGTTGACAAATCTGGGACAACATCTCTTCTTAATCGTGTATTTGTACATTGTTTGTTTGTTGTTAGTACATATCTCTATCTATAGGTGGGAAGGAATCAATTAGCTAGGGTTTGTCCATGGAAATCTATAGTAGATGACAAAGTAATTGTTCAGTCTGTAGATGCTATTTACTACATCACGTACATAATTGTCAGTCTTATGCATCTCTGCCGGTTGGTGGCCTTGATACTCTTTTGCATTGCCAACTATGTTTGCCTTCAGAATCCCTTCAATCACGAATTCATTGATTATTTCTATAGACAGAGTCACTGTCTTAATTGTCAAGCTCAATTTCAGAGCTAGCTGATGAACTTATGGTAAGTTGCTTTCCATGGTTTAAGTCTTTCAATTTGATGGAGGGAGAGAAAGAAGAAGTGATGTGAGAAATTGCATTCTATAGTAAATGCTTATGTATTGCTTTGTATTTTTATCCCTGTTGATGAACTTGATCTAAACGATTCAGACCGCATATTCAGGAAAAAAACAGTAAGATTGAGAAACATAATAAAGTATTTGTATGGTATATGGTATCACTAATAATGTAATATATAAATAAGACATAAAAATTCGATTTTCCCGTTTCAAACTGAAATGTTATTAAAAAAAAATGAAATGTTCTTCTCCCAAACTGATCCGAAATTTACAAACTGTAAAAGCCAAGACCCCACGGAAATCACCAAATGGAACATAGTTAAACTTTTGGATCGATTTTCGGTGTAGAGTTTGTTTTGGAAAAGCCCTAGATTTCATAACAATTAGTCCATAATCACGTGGGTGTTTCTTGGGGTGGCTAGCTTTGTTGCTGCGACTTGAGCTCCTCTGTTTTTTAGGTGAAAAATGTATTCTATAAATGTGTAGAAGGACAAATCTGAGTTGGCTTCCGCTTAAATTATTCCCTCCGGGGCAAATCAATGATGTGTGGTATTGCTGGTTAACTGTGATATTTTACATTAAAATGGTAGGTATTGGAAAACAGCTTTGGGATACGATGCATATAGAAAACACTTTTGGATGTTTCAGGCAAAATGAATGCAAGGTTTTGGCCTTTCCTTTGTTTTTTTTTGTACTTGATATTATCGATTTTAGACAGCATTGCTCATGAATTCAACTGCGTTCATTGGTTACTATAATCTTAGTTTTTGGTGCTTTATTATCTTGAGGGACAATATGCAATAGTCAAGAGAATAATCTGTTGAAGGCACTGAGAGAACCCAAGTGATTTGCTGAGTAAATTTTGATGTGTCCCTTCTGAGGCAGGGCTGCTGTTGTTGCTATTTGGGTAATTGGGGTTTGAGCGGTCTAGGTGATTGAATTCTAAGCATTTGGATGAGTAGTTAGTTATGGTGTTCTTTCGCCACTAAAATGACCTAGCTGTTCTGTTGGTCTGGTATTACTTGGCCGTATAAGTTAGTATGTCCTCATCCTTGTGCTTCATCTAATCATCAATGGAGAATTTTAACACATTTTAACCAGAGAGAGATAGAGAGAGGAGAGGGGAGAGAAACTTGTAGTTTGTTTGCTTATCAATTGTAAGAGGAAAACCAAATTTGCATCTTTGTGCTTGTTGTGGTATTGTATTGCTTGCTTGGTCGATAACTTTAACAGCTATTTGACGGATCACATCTTCAGCTGCTTGACAATATTCCTGTCAGAACAGGAGTACGAGACATTGTTAGCCAATTTTTAAGTTTATGTGAAATGAAAATAAATACTAACTAGAAAATATAGGATTTCTCGGGCATTCTATATGTTCATCGCTTTAGTGAAGTTGATTATTTTGTAACAAATTAAATGGATTTGCAGGGAAAGTAGGGCGTGGTCCTGGTGGAATCACGTTGAGGAACATCGCTTCCCCATGGAGTTCAAAAGGTTCACATGTAATCACATCAACAAAAGAGAAAGAAGGCAAAAGGAAAGCATCAGCTTTCTTCTGTGGGGGAATTTTGATTAGAACTAGGGAAACTGTTGGTATCTTTGCGATGCGTACATACTCCAAGTTGAAGGGGAAAAAGGGAAAGGTTTGTTGACGAAAGGACACCTTCAAAGTTTTTACACGTTAGCTTTTGAATTTCTTGTCAAATACACTTTCTTGTGAGTGAATAGCTTTATTTCTTGAAT
This sequence comes from Euonymus europaeus, assembly GCA_963580455.1. NCBI lineage: Eukaryota > Viridiplantae > Streptophyta > Magnoliopsida > Celastrales > Celastraceae > Euonymus > Euonymus europaeus. The sequence continues at coordinate 18,415,217 of OY756970.1, read as the reverse complement.
ATTAATATGTACAAGCATGTTCCACTCGTTTTTCAAAAGCAATTCAGAATGAGAGTGCCCTGATCAGGTAAGCTAATTCTTAAATGTTCATTTCGAGTCAAGGTTATATGATTAGCCACTGTCAAGTTCTTTGGATCATTGGTTTTAGCCTGTAGGGTGCTGAGTTTTTAAACTGAGTGATATGGTTTCTTGGCAAAGACAAACCAATAGAGTAATCAAATCTTGATTATGAGAAGTTGAAACATTGCATCTTATTCAAAGCAATTGAATTGAACGTTAACTTGGGTGTGATAATTCAAGTGATATGGTCGTGTGGTGTTAGACCTAATAATTGATGATACTGTTAATTCTTTTTGACAAACGTAAATTGGTGTTAATTCTTTTTAACCTAATAATTGATGATGCTGCACAAATAGACAATGAGTATGATCAAACGCAAATTGTATTTTACACAACATTGGTCATTAAATAGGTGCGGCTCTTCAATTTTGGGATCTATCACTGTTATAATTTGATTGTGACTTCACAATTTTTTGATCCCTTTGTTATGAACAGTTGGCCAGTATAATGGGTTCGGAGGATCTTGCTAAACTTCTTTCATAAGTTCTATTTCCAGTACATTGCGAATTACGAACTATTGAGGGTTTCAATTTTTCTGGATTATTAATTTGATTATGTGACCTTGGTTTCAGCACCTAGACTCTGTAATTAGGGCCCTGATACCAAGCATCTTATCCTTGATAAACCAAACTCTTGATTAAGTTGAAGCAGAAATGGACTATCTTGACAGGCCTATATCACAACCAACGGATCAAGGAGACGAACAGTTCGTTCGAGAGTATTGATGGGCGTTGTGGAAGAGTTGGAGAAAGGGGTGGAGGGCATCAGCATGACCCGCGGCAACGCGCGGGCCTTCTACCTAGTATATATATATAATAGCACTACTAAGCCCTAGCAACTCTCTAATCGCGGTGAAGTCAATCTTTTCGACAAGTTTTTGCTTACCTATCCCATGACGACAAATGATTCAACCCCTTTAGACTCCCGATTATCAGGGACATCTCTGGACTGAGAAGAGCGGTCATCCAAAGTCCCAACCCCAAGGCTCATATTTTAAAAAATATAGTAGACTAGTAGTATACTGGTATTATAAAAGTTTCAAAAATATTTAGGCCTTATTTATAAAAAATTAACCCAATAATATTCAAACTACTACAATTTAAAAATAAAAAATTAACCTATTTAACTCTTGTTTAATTAATATTTTTGTAAGGATCCCATTTTTAAAAAAGTTCCTCCTTTGAGCCTCTGAGAGACCCAAGATCACCACAAACGATTACAACCCAAAAACCAATATCTGAAATTACATAATTAAGAAAATCACACACATTCTACATAGAGAGAGATGGGATGACCTACCAATCTTCCAAGCACCCGCTAGAGCTGCTCTGTTGTCGAGGGAGAGGCTTAGCGTACTGCGGAGCATACGGAGGAGGATAACCTTGTGGAGGGTAACCCGGTGGAGGATACGGATCAAAATTACAAATTGGATCAGCTTATACTCTAGTGTATACTCTGTCACCCATATTCCAGACACTCTCAGCTTTTACGTTTTACGAGAGCTTATACTCTATGAAAATACTCTGATCCAAACGGAGGCTAGAAGAAGAACGGTACGGGTATTACCGCAATTTAGTTTTATTTGTTTCAAATAAATAAAATAAATCAGGTCAATTAGCTTTAGCAAATCTAATGGTCAGTGCTGGTTTTGAAAATCTAACGGCTCTAAAAAGAAGAGCTAGAGTTTTTTTTTTGAGAAGAGTGCGAGTGTTTTGTTCTGCGAGCAATGCCGGTTCCACGCACGTGAGATCCATTTCTCTCTGGTTTCGTTGTTTCTTGCCTTCGGCGTTATTTCCCATCTGTGATCTGCGACTGATCGATTCCTCTATAATATGCGATAACGACTGAAATCTCCAAAATCCTTATATCTCTCTCAGAGATTCTGTGATGGCTTACTGTTCTTTTTCTTCGATGACCAGTGGCGGTTCTGCTTTCTGTTTGACTTACTATTCTGCTTTTCCACGCTTCCTCCCGAATCCAATACCAGTCTCTTCTTCCTTCTCTTGCACCAGATTTCAGTCGAATCCCTGCTGTTTACGCGCCAGAGGTGGAGTTAGGGTCAATAATAGGAACGCGCCTCGACCACTGCAAGTCATGCGTGAGTCCCGAGGTAACTAACATCCGAGTCTCTGTCGTATCTGATTTTGATTTTGTGTATCTTTTCAATGACTGTAAAAGTGATCTTATTTGCGCTTGATATTCTTAGGAATTAGATCTCAAAAACCTATAAATTCCAGAAAGTACTCGACGGAAGAAATGCTTTCTTCTCAAATCTAATGAATTCAGAACACGATTTTCAGTGACTAAAAATATATTAATCTGTGATATGGACTGGAGTTGGAATGGTAGAGAGTATAGAGGCTCTTCTTAGTTCTTACTAATGTTATTCATCATCTATAACACCTATGAAATTAGGAAAGACAGTTTATACCAGTTATTTATGTACCGTATTTATTTAACAGATCATAGATTATTAATACTAACCTCAAAAATTGAAAGGTCAAATTATTTAAGATAGCTAGTATTAGCTACTGGTTTTAATGAATAATGTTTGAAAAGCTCATCATGATATGGTAATTTATGTTCAAAACAGAAAAATGATTATGATACGGTAATAAATGTTGGAAGTTAAGTTTGCGAGGTTATCTTTTTTTTTTTTGCTTAGATTGTTAATGGTTGTGAGGAGTAGGAGATATCGTTTTGCTGTTCATTTTTTGTCTTGTCATTTATGTTTTGTTTGCCTGTTTATTGGTTAACTATTGACGTTAGAGATTGACACACGTGCCCTACCTTGCGCACAAATGTGAGCTGGTTAAATGCTATTTGAACTCTTTAGATGAATGTTCTTATTTGGATTTGTGTGCTAATTTTCGTGCCTAATTTGGGACCATTTACTGGTGCATATATCTCTGTTTCTTTGTATCAAATTAATGTTCAATTTGGACTGTGTTAAATTTGAGCTAGTGTCACCATTTTTCAGATACATTGAACTCATCAGGATACCTATTTATTTTATGTCAAACATACTCTTTAACAGTTTTGTCATTTCTCATTGCTTCTTATAATCCCCCTAAAAGATCTTCCTCTTGATCTCTAGATTCAATTTTTCATAGTACGTTAGGTGCATAGAATAGTTAGTTTCGTGGGTTAATTTCTGAATGCAGTTGATATCACAAATTTTTTGATGGCTTAGTGGAACTCTTAATCTTGATTCCACCGATGAGTTTTTAAAAGATATCCTCTTACTGCAGTGTTGGCAGTGTCCTTTTTTTCAATTGAAATATTTGGTGAGTTAAAGAAAGTGCAATGACTAGTGGATCCTGTGAAATGGGTATACTCTTTGAATTTTCCTTTCTATAAGACACAGTTGTGACTTGTGATCATTACTTGTACCACTTTTACAAGTTACAGTTCCTCAAAGGTGAATTCTTTCCGCTTTTAACTTTTTAAGGATCAGTTAAGAGCTTCAATGTTCATAAGAGACAATGAAATCGGCAGTGTCTTACATGGAAATTGGAACTATGATACAGTTCCTCACCAAAGCTTGGTTGTTTGATTATATGTCATATAAAATGCTTAACATGCTGCAGTTTATATTTACAAGTGTTCTACACATGGTGTGTTTTTCTTTTTATCTTGTCTAATTAAGAAATTAGTTGGAAACAATTAAAGCTGAAAAAGATGTGTATGGAACGATAGGTGTTAGTATGATGGAAAGGTAGGTGTTAGGGTCTGATCTCATGTTATGTTTGGTTGGCATGCTACTTTCTCTTATACCACTTAAAGTTTTTGGCTAATTCATATCTATATTGTCTGTATCATCTGGAGAGAGAGAAATTGTAGGATTTTTAACTCAGTAAAGTCTGGTTGTTGTAGTTTCACATACAGCTGGTTTCATTGTCTTAAACTTTGGTGTACTTCGCTTTGCAAAAATGTTCTTGGCGCTATAAGTTTAGTCTAGCAACTATGTAATCTCTGGTCTGCATTTGCCTGTTTCGTTAACAAAAAATTTCTATTAAAAAAAAAATGCTGAATAGAACTTTAGATTCGTCTCTCTAATGATTCTATGTTTGAAATGTACAGCTCCAGTGATTACTAAAGAGTCATGGGAGAAAACGATTATGCAAAGTGACATCCCTGTTTTGGTTGAGTTCTATGCGAGTTGGTGTGGACCATGCAGGATGGTCCACCGAGTCATTGATGAGATTGCAGGAGAGTATGCTGGGAGGCTTAAATGCTTTGTAGTCAATACTGATAGCGACTTACCAATTGCTGAGGAGTACGAAATTAAGGCTGTTCCGGTGGTTTTGTTGTTTAAAGGCGGAGAAAAGCGTGAATCTGTGGTGGGCACCATGCCAAAGGAATTCTACATTTCTGCTATTGAGAGAGTCCTGACGATGTAGTTGTTGTTCATTGTGTGACTAAAGCATCGAGTGACGTTCCATCAACTTTATCCGTACATAACACGAGAGTTCTGTGGTTTTCTTGAATTCCAATTGGGTTTCGAGTCCTGTGAGTTCTCTTGGTTTGGTTCTCTGTACATTGCCTGTACATTCGTTGGATGGATGATCTCAGATTGCCCCTAGTAAGTACTAGGCTTTGGTGGATATTTCCTTTTTGCGGATTATTTTGCAATACTTTGCTGTATATTTGCACCTTTGTTGTTCTTAATGTGTTGTGACTTGTGCGTATATGAAACTAAACTCCCGGAAGAATGTGATTGGAAATAATGTCATTGGGCAAAACTGGATTTATGCTCATCGTTTTGGAGTTTATGCTAATATTCTAGTTTTAGTCAAAATGTGAAGTTTTTCTTTCTTTTCTTTTTCTACCTGGAATCATTTCTGTGCCACTGCAATTTATATTGGCAAAGTCGTTATGCCGTGATGTTTTGTCAGCCCACATTTGCCCAAGAAAACATGTTATCCCAATTCAAGGAAACAAAGTTCTCCCCTTTTTTCTTTTTTTAATAATCGATAATAATATTATACAAATTCATTCTTTGGAGATTTGATATTAAGTTCACGTTTATACATCCGATACAAGTTTGTTCTAAGTGAGAATCAAATTTATAACATCTAATAAAAGTTTCGATATAAATTTTTTAAATAAGAATCAAACGCATAACTTTCTAATACATGAAATTTGACGTAAGATAAATTCACAATTAGACACTATCACACAAGCGATAAAATTATCCTCCCGTCCCTAAAAAGTAATCCACATTCTACACAAGCTTTCTATTTTGTCAAGATAAGACTTCTATAATCTTTTTGACCTTCGCGTTTTGCATGTGTGGGTTGGCAAAGCTCTGAACACAACTAATAGAGTTGGAAATAAATGCTTTTAAATGTCTGCTATGATATTGTCGGTTATGGGCCAAGCTAAAGCCCAAAAAGATCTGAACACAATACCAACCTTTGAAAACTACAACGGCAGACTCGGCAGTCGGCATATAGGTAGAACAACTCCCAAGTCCTCAAAGGTTATATTCTACTGAAACCCTCCCGCTTTTGTCAGAGAATCCCCGCCCCCGTTAGCGGAAGGAGAAGAAGAGTATTGATAGAAACCTTCCTTACTTCCGAGGTTTCCTAATTTTGTTCTCTTCAACCCAAATTCTCGATTTGATTTTGATTTCTCGGTTTATATTTGGATGTTTGTTTGATTGTTATTCAATCTTTTTTCTTTGATCTTTTTATCAGGGTCAGTTTGTACTGGTGTCGGGGTGACAAGAGCGTTTCTTGCAGCCTCTGTGATCTCCGATCAGGTGTTCCTTGATTTCTTGGATTTACTTTTGCGATTGTAATTCTTTATCTTTTCCGAAGTTTTGGGCTTCTGCAAAATCGCAGTTAAGGAGAATATAATTACTGTGTTCGATTTTTTGGGATTTTGAATTTTTGGGGCAGATTAAGCAGCAATTCTGCCATTATCTCTAGACTGTTGGTGCTTGATGAACCTTTATCACTTGGACTTAGCTTCTATTGTATGTCATTAAAGACGATCTGTATGATATATGTGATCTGTAATCTTGCTAGCCAATGTTTTGGCTGCTGCGCTGATGTCTTCCTTCTGCCCTGTACACCCCAAGTCGGGATGCATAGTCTGAAAACTTTTTCCCTAATCTTTCCTATCTGTGAATCAAGCAAATAGTGACTTGAAGTTTAGTTAATCTGCTGATATCACTCTTCTTTTCATTACTGAAGTAGGGAGATGCCGAGATGCAATAGTTGAATGCATGTCTTAACTTACTTTTTTTGGGAGTAGGAGTTGCATTTGGTGGTGGTCTAATTTTGTTCATGTTGCTTTTATAAAGCTTCTTTACACAAAAGAAAAAGAAATTCTTATGTTAATTTTGATGTTATAATTCAGCTGGAATTTTGGGTGTGAGAGAACAATTGAAATTGATAGATCCAATTTCCCTTCTTAGGGTGATTTGCATATGTTGGCAGAGTTTCTGTGATTTTATTATGTTTTTCTTGCTCTCTTCTGTTTTTTATAATTAATTTAGATTATTCTTCTATTGTTTGGTCATTTATATTATCTTTTTTTATCCTTCAGTAATCTCAGATTATTTTGAGAAAAAGCAATGGCCAATGCAAATACATCAACTCCAATCATCTCTTCAGAGTCCTTGGAACAAAGAGGTGTGCATTTGACAAATTCAAACATGAACATAGTTCAACCTCCGTTAAGCCAACAGGGGGGAATCTCTGCTGATGGTCCTGTGGGTATTCTCTGGGACATTGAGAACTGCCCTGTCCCAAGTGCTGTCCGTGCTGAAGATGTAGTTGGAAACATCAGAATGGCTTTGCGAGTACACCCAGTCATTAAAGGAGCTGTGATGACGTTTTCTGCATATGGGGATTTTAATGGCTTCCCCAGGCGACTTAGAGAGGGCTGTCAGAGAACTGGTGTCAAACTCATTGATGTTCCAAATGGTAGGAAGGATGCTGCTGACAAGGCTATTTTGGTTGACATGTTTCTATTTGCCCTCGACAACCCTCCGCCATCTTCTATTGTGCTCATATCTGGGGATGTTGATTTTGCTCCAGCGCTTCATGTACTCGGTCAACGTGGATATACTATAATCCTTGTTATCCCTTCTGGGGTAGGAGTTTCATCTGCCCTGAGTAGCGCTGGTAAGTTTGTCTGGGACTGGCCTAGTGTGGCTAATGGAGAAGGTTTTGTTCCGCCGACTAAACCTTTATTTCCCACACGTAGTGGCCCAGTTGACATTGCTGGATATCTCATGGGATGCCATATCAGTGACAATTTTGATGGTCAAAATGAAGAGGAGGCAGTTGTGTATAGAGGAATCTCTCAAAGTTACCAGAACACCAGAGATTTCTCTATGGTATCACAGCCGCTTTCCGAATACAACAGTAGTTCTTCAACTGCCATGCCTTGTTTTCCCTCAACTTTGAGGTCACAAAGCCTCCCCTCTGGTTTGAATGAAGTGTCTTCCGGCCCTCTTTGTTCAGTTGATCAACTTGAAACAGTTATGTGGGTACAGCCAGGGGACATAAATGGTCTGAAGATGCAGCTGGTAAAGTTGCTTGAGTTTTTTGGAGGGTGCCTGCCTCTTACCCGTATTCCTTCTGAGTTTCAGAAAGTTTTTGGGCGGCCTCTTTATGTGTCAGAGTATGGGGTGCCTAAGCTCGTAAATCTTTTCAAGAAAATGAGTGATGCCATGGCAATAGATGGGAAGGGCCAAAAGAAATTTGTCTACCTCCGAAACTGGAAGTCGGGTCCAAGTGCACCACCTTTGCCTTCGACCAGGAAGGTTAAAAAGGGGAAAGTTGCTCAGGAAGAGTGTATTGATGTTGTTATAGGTAATGGTTTCTCAGATGAGTTTTCAGATGAGGAAAGACTAATGATTCAGGAACATGATGAGAGGAGGAACCAAGGGAGTTTTAATATGTGTGCAGCAGCTCGGTCGAATATTGACAATGATGATCTTGGGCAATTCAGGCTTGAGCTTCAGGAAATTCTCGTCAGCTACTCTTGTAAGATTTCTTTGGGCTGTTTTGAGTCGATATACCAGCAACGATACAAGAAGCCATTGGAATATCAAAAGTTTGGTGTGGATCAGCTGGAGGAGCTGTTTGAGAAGGTAGGAGATGTTGTGGTCTTGCATGAAGAGCCAGTAACCAAGAAGAAGTTCCTGGAAGCAGTTGGTGGCTAGAAAAGTGGCGGCCACTGCATCTTGTAACCTTTTAAATCTTTTGACCAATAGGTAGATCAGACATCTGAGGTATGCTAATGATTGACTGTTCTCTTCAATGCACTATTTTTTTCCCTTTTTTTAACCCGGAGTACATAGTTAATACCAGGACAAACCGAGAACACGCATGCTTATTTTTGTGCTTGTTACTGCGTGGATACGAAGGTTAATTTCAATGTAAGGCCCGAGCCTAGTCATTGTAACTCTGGAATGTTTGTTTGAATCCATATGTAAATTGAAAACTCATTTTGTTTAATAGTGTTCCCAACTGCTCCATGTAGTGGCATTTGTAAAGACATGCATATGTAAATTGAAAGGCGAAAAACAGAAAACCTAGGATGCTTTGGAAGTTGGGATGTTTTTAGGGTTCCTTGTTGGCTTCTTGCAAGTGGAGAAATACGTCTATGGTTTCTTAAAAAAAAAATTACATATGGTTGCATATGGATAGCTTGTGATCAGAAGGAGATCAGAAGAAATTATGCACTTTTGTTATGTGTTCTCTGAATGATCCTGCAACAACTGCAAGCAGTTGATGAGTGGATGTTCAGCAGAGAGCATCCAAATACTCCAGAAAATTTTCAGCTTTTAAACTCAGCATCGCCATACTTTCCAGAGATCTAAGATTGTTGCTGGGTTTACAACTACTTTCATTCCTACTGGAGCCTTCACCACTGCATTGTGCACCGAACTGGCATCGGCCACATTGTCAGAACCCTCTTGAAGATGCTGTAGGTAGATTTGGTGGTGTTCGTGATGACTATTAAGGATGGATAATTGAGATCAAGGTTAGCAGCTGAACTCCAATCAATCAGGGTTGGTGGCCTTGAAGCAATGCAGCTATACATGCTATGAAAGGACATGCCATGGATGTACGAGACGAGCGCATAAGTGAATAATCATCATTTGACATGACAGGTGCAAACCTTCTTTTGGCACCCAAGACATCATAACCTGGAGCCAAAATATCAGGTTTCAGTATCCATGGTGATAGGCGATTCGGACGTCAAGATGAAAAATATACTTGTGGAGCTCTGGCTTAGTGCCTAAGAATGTTACTTGGAATTGACGCTGATTGTTGGATTCTTGGCATTGATTATGTAATCCACTAAAGATAATCTCTGGCTTAGTGCCTAAGAATGTTACTTGGAATTCACGCTGATTGTTGGATTCTTGGCATTGATTATGTACTCCACTACAGATAATCTCCAACGTTTGGAGAGTAATGTAAGGAATGGGTAGTAATTATGTACTGTAAGGAGACATTGTGGTGTATACGTGTGTGCTTCATATGTGTGTCTATGTGTGACATTGTGGTGTACACGTGGCATGATTTCTAACCACATGGATTGTGATGTGTCGTATGTAGAAAAATCTAGAATTATGTATGCTTGTTGTCTATATATTTAGTGTTGTGCTGCTGCTACCGTGTAAACTAATTTGATTGAAGTATACAGAGTTCCATATTTGTCTCCTCCTCTCCCCCTCAAAAACCAGCAAGTGGTATGGAGCATATAAATTCTTACTGGACCTGAGAGATTTCTGTTGTGCTGCCGCTGCCCCTGCCCTTAGGGGGTGGGGGGTGTGTGTGTGTGGGGCGGGGTTGTGGTTGGTTTGTCGTCGGAAGAGAAATTTTGCTAAAAGCCATACTTTCACTTTGCAGCATTCCACAAACCGAGGAGCCTCGAGGACACTGTCACAGTCGTATGAGAGAAGCTATGCTCCGATACCACTTGTTGGGTTTTGAGGTCTGAGAGATTTCCTCAGTGCTGCTGCTACCCTTAGGGGGTGGTGGTGGCAACGGTAGCACCTTGTATCAGCGACCTCCATAGTGGCAGCCAACTGGCTGTGGCATCCCATGGTGGCTGCAACCATCACCCCATAGCTTGTTTACCTATGTAGTTTTTTTTTGTGTGCTGGTTTTAGTGATATCTCCCTTTCATCTGCTTCTATGATTTCAGGCCTGAGTTCCTCTCTCATGGTCACAACTTTGAGCGGCGTTGATTAATTCAACGAAAGACTGGAAATTTGCCAGCAGCAGTGAGAAGGATCTGGCTATGGAGACGGGTTATTTCAGCCTGAGCTAAAGGTTAGGATTGTATCAAGAATCCCAATAATCATGTCACTGCCACAATCAGTGAAGATTTTTCAGGCCAAGAATCATGGTCTGGATGGTGCGGAGGAAACCAAACGTTTCTGGGTAGCTCTAATAAAACGTAGCAATGACCGGCGTCGAGACTGACGGCACGGCACCGAACCATCGATCACATGTTTGTCAGTGTAGGTGGCAAAGGTCGTCGGTAGTGCATACTTATCCGTGTATTCCCCTGGAGCAGTGATATAATTAGGAATAAAGAGAGGAGAGGAGGAGCTGGGAAGGAATAGATTGTTCCGTAACATTTCACCTATAGGCCATGATGCACTGCCAAGTCAATTTAAAGCAATTCAAGTGATAAAAACTAAGAGAGTAATTTACAGAAAGTCGGCGAGCCTGTAAACAGAGATTCCCTTAATGCCTGTATTCATTGAAACGCAGGACGAATCTGAACTTCATACAATAACCAGTACTTATAATTCATCTATGGCTACGATGTGTTCTAGGATTGCAAAAGACTGGCCTTTAATTTAAAAAGGCCAGCAAACAATAGTTTTGGTAATCTTTGCTACGAGACAACATTGTGGTTTTACTGGCACAGCTTTGTTCATGAGACTTTTCCTCTGGCCTCTCGGACTGGCACAGCAAGTACTTTCGGCAGACACAAACAAGAGGAGTAGAGAACTATAGATTCTGTCCACCCATAAAATGGGGATTTAGACTACCTTTTTATCACCCACTCGGAGAATTTCTTACATCAATCAACCTGTTAGTAACCTACTGCTACCAGCATCATTCAATGGCTAATTGCACAACTCAAGAATGTAGATCTATCAAGCATCAGCAATGATGAATTGAACAACTCTACTCAAATGTATAAAAAAATAACATATCAATCCATAGTGCGAAGATGTCACAATTTTGAAACACATGTCAAGTCCAATTGCATGTATGGATAAAAACTGCTTGCATTAAGACATTTCTTTTTTACATGATTCACTCAAGAAGAAGAATGGCAGTATAAATGTCTACATTTGTGCAATACTACCAAATAATTATAATTGAATTCTCACAAAATTGCAAGACCATTGTACAAAACAAAAAACCACTTACAACGAATTACTTCAAAAATGGCTTTTCCCTTCAGCCAGATGTTAAAATAATCGCGATCGCGAAGTTGTTAACATGCTCGATGCAGGAGAACTTCAAATTTAGTGACAAACTGAGCATACCTGTCAACTAAAAACACGACTTGTCATTTGATGGTGTATAAACCTGAATTTTCTGAAGCTTCAGGGAATAATTACAATGACAGGTAACTGAAGAGCAAATGATTGCCTCAGATGGATGGTACATTTGGAGGAGATTGTGGGGAGCCAGTTTCAAGTAGAAAACTTCTACTGCAATGCGATCTAGATGTACTAGAAGAAGAAGCAAGGTATCTTCCATCCCCACTGTGAAAAACGGATTCATTCCTATGCATTTTGCCTTTGCTTGCCCTCCCTCTACCTTCACTTCCTACATACTCTTCATCTTCCATAGCTTGGACAAACCCACTATGCATGACGTCCGAGCTTTCGTACAAAAGCCGAAGGACCTGTTTGATGGACGGCCTAGCCCGCCCTTCTTTCTGGGTGCACCATGCCACAATAGTTGTAACTGTTTGAAGCTGTTCTAAGTCAACTGAGTCTCTAATACAAGGATCTACCAATTCATGTAGGTCTGATTCTGGTTCCATGAATTTTTGAGACCATTCTACCAAATTCTTGCTGTCTTGAATAGCTCGTCTTCCAGTTATTATCTCCAACAGTACTACTCCGTAGCTATATACATCACTCTTTTCCGTGAGCTCTTGAGTGACCACATACTCGGGATCAATGTAACCTGGAGCCATCAAAAAATTCTTATTGTTGGCAAAATGGTATTGAAGAACTGAGTTTATGCTATCTAATTGCTTCTTGACAAACCTGGAGTCCCCCAGATCTCAGTATTTAACGGTTCAAGGCATATAAAACCATCTTTTGAGGCCTGCGCAAGGCCAAAATCTGCAACCTGGAAGGTGGAAGCATGGTGTAAACTGTAAAGTACTTATTTCATTTTTTACACATAAAAATGTTATTGGGAAGAGATCAAGAGAACAGAAAAAATAAAATTTAATTACGCTAGTTTTTGTGTCACAGGAAATACATTTGGAAAGGTAATAGTGTCTTTAGCAAGTACTAAACAAAGATTATTGTCCTAGCAAAAAACGAAAACAAATATTAATTTCTTTCATAATAATTCTTCTAAATTTCCAATTTGATCCAAATAAGAACAAGCTCAATTTACAACAACAAAAGCAGACCTCCCTTAAACAACCTTAGCAACAAAATTCTCATCGACTAAAATGTTGCTGGATTTAATGTCTCTATGGCATAGAGGTGGATCACAATAGAAATGAAGGTACTCCTGCATGCCAAAACAATGGATAAGGATGAGAAAGCAATCCCAAATCCAAATACTCTAATAAACAAAATATAATAGCAAACCAAGATTATAACTACTTTGCGATACCAGAGCATTAGCCACATCAATTGCAATTTGGATTCTGATCTGCCAACTCAAAGGGGTTTTTCCTTGGCCTGCAAGAATATCAGGTCAAAACAATTCAGAAGACATAATGTAATCAGGAAGATTTCAAAAATTGTAGGATATAAGTAGCTTTCTTGAGGTCTGCAATATGCATGAATTAATCTAGAATGAAATCATCGCCAAGTAAACAGCTAAACATTCTCCATATATTGTTGCCAGATATAATCGTGAATATTGTGAGAAAAAAAGCAAGTCATCATCTGTGATCAACACACTGAAAAACGTGAATTCATTGGTAAATAACTCCCCTGCACAAGGCTCCCACAATGGGCAGGGTTGGGGACAGACATAACATGTATATAGACTTCCACCAGCATAACATGTAACGAGACTTTTCAGGGTTTGAACCCATAACTTTTAAGTTTCACCTCTGCAACTTAATCACTAGCCACATGTTATGCCCATAAAAAATTAAAAATAAATTGATAAAAAATATGAAATCATTGCCAATTTGCTATGGAAATTAATGGGATTGTTGAACTTCAATGGAGTAGCTTTCAACTAATCCTTGCATTGCATCCTCCTCCCACCCAAAAAGAAAAGCAAAGAGAATATAATAAAAAAGAACCAAAAAACCAAATATATGTGAATAAAAGAGCAAATTTTTTTAAAAACTACATATGTGTGTGTGAAAGAAAGAGCAAAAGTTTTCCGAAAAAATATGGAGAAGCATACAATGAAGATGATCCTTTAAGCTTCCATTCGACATATATTCATACAGAAGAAACCTGCCATGAAACAAGTAGAATATCTTATTTTGCACGTACTTTAAGGTCAATCACTTACATATAAAAACAAAAATAAATCACCTCTCATGCTTTTCAATGCAAAAGCCTCTTAGAGAAACAAGATGACGATGATGCAATCTAGCAACAAGCTCTATCTCTCTGCAGAATTCATCCTCAGCCTGCTCTGAATCTTTGTTCATCCTCTTCACTGCTGCCACTAAACCGTCAGCAAACTGGCCCTTGTATACAGTTCCAAATCCCCCCAGTCCAATGATAGTGTTGAAATTGTCTGTAGTCTTCTTTATCTCCTTGTAACTAAATTTTCGAAACATTGATGGACCTGCATTTAAACAAAATCGACACACACAAGTACACGTGTGTGTGTGTGTGAGAGAGAGAGAGGGAGTTTGTCTCCGGCAACTTTTAATTTTTTAGAAAAACGTATTACCAAAAATAGAATTCAGTAACTCACAACTGTACCTTCTTGCAATTTCCTTGTAGGCCGCGAAGGATGGAAAACTTCTGATGAAACCTCATCTAAATTCCCTGGATCTTCAAGCTCTTTGCTTTTTTGACGTATAAGTATAATCAAGACGGCCAGCATTATAAGAGCAACTACTGTAACAGCAATACCAATGCCTGGGATTAATGTGAGGTGGTAGTGATGATGACCTTCATTCTGGTGTGAACCCGACATAAGTTGGTTTGGACTAGCAGCAATCAATGGACTGGGAGAAACCTCAGGGGTTGATGGCAAGGGAGGTGACTCCAAAACTAGTAAAGAGAATTGCAGTAAATAGGTCAATGGTTGGATTCTGGAACGACAAGAATAAATAGGTCTTCTGGGTATACTACAACTGTAGAAAAACTGTTCAAAATTTGACACAGCAAAACTAATTATCGATGAATACGTCCACCAAGGTATGCGCCGAGTTAAATATCCTATTATTTATTTTCTTAAAGAAGTCCAATTTTATTTTTTCCCCTTTTCTGTTCATAATATAAATTATAAACAAGTCTCAACTAGTGAAGTGAAATGAAGGCACACTAAAGGATGTGATACTAGCAGTGTACATAAAAGATCGCCTCATACAAGGAGAAGAAATAGTTTACAAAATTAAGGGAGCAAAACTATGTATCTTATCTACATTAATCATACCTGGAGGTATGCTAAGCCCTTTAACCCCAAAAAAGCAGCTTGCAAAGTCAACAGCTGAACCATCATGCATTTGGCTTGCGAGTGCAGCAAAAGTAGCATCACGGCAAGTACTCAATGTCACATTATCTTCAGCAGCCCCCAACAATTGATGAAGGTATGTGATTCCAGCATTTACACACTTCTTGCATTTACTGTCCACTGAAAGGGGTGCTTTGCAGTTTTCTGTAACATCTACAAACTTTGGGGATAGCAGCATTTGTGTGACACTTATGCGACCCTTACACTCATAGTTTACAGGAATTTTTGTCCCAAAACCACAAAAAGCTGTTGCGTTTCGAGGAACACCGTAGAGTTCCATAGTTTGTGATATAGAACTGAGGCAAATGTCAGATATATTCGAAGGAACCCCTAAGCTGCCAGTTGCATTTGCATAACGAGCAATAGAAAGAGCGACAAAAGCATTAATATAGCGGCAGCACTTTCCCCTCTCTTCTTTATTGGAGCATGCAGAGGCAGCTAGAGTAAAGTTTGAACCGCTCAAATCTAAGGGGCAATCTGCAAAAGAAGCAAGAGTGATCATCAATGGCGAGACACCAATTATTTGGTTCAATATTAACCATACAAGGTCTGGACCACTGACTATCAGGTTGGCACCAGTAAATTGTTCGAATGCATAGCAATCAGTCTCAACTTTAATGAAACCGTCAAATGAGTATGTAAGGAGCTTGTAATTCCTTTGAACATCCGTTAAACGAAAAAGGTTGATTGATGTAAAACGTTTCCCAAAATCCTTTTTTTTTACTATTTAAGAGTTTCCAAAACATAGTTTTACCTTGTATACCAGACTGCAATCCATCATATATTGAGGTCCTGAACAACAAGGCAAATCATGGAAATTCGTACAACAAACCATAATTCCTTTTTACGAGTGTATTGAGCAGAAAACAAAGTAAGCCCGAAAGCATTGCACTGATACATAAACAAATCAAGGAAACCGCAAAAACCCATAGCAAGTATCTGCTGTGAATTATTCATATCAGTTCCCCTTTTTACCATTAATACTTTAAAAAAAACGAAGTTTCAAACGCGTTTAGGGACTTCAACAGAAAGTACCAATCTTCAATGACGTGGACCTGGAGTCGAATTTAGAACACAAAAAGCCAGAATGAACAACAATATATACAAGCTTCACTTTACTCACCGAGTAAAGTTACCGAGGAAGACACAGAATCACTCACCAAGTCACATTCAAAATGCATTCATAAATCAAACCAGACCAGAAAACAAAGAATAGCAGAAGAATCTTAAAGTGCTAAAATCAACCCCATGCCCAACATTCTTCGAAGAAAGAAACAAGAAGTGACTAATTGCAGAAATGAACTCAGACCTCCATTTTCAGAATACAACGATGGATTCACGCGTTCTTACAAGATAACAAAAGAAGAAACAATAAGCTATAAAAACCAGAAGGGCCATCTAATCAGAAAACACTGTCGTAATCAAAATAGAAACAACGAAAATAACGAACTAAAATAGTCACACAAAAAAAGCTCAGATGATTCACGCCAAGAGCCAAGAGCCATTTCCATCAAATGCAGAGAAAATAATGGGTTGCAATTCTTAGTGATTCACAAAGAATAAAGCAGAGGTACTAAGTAATAAATAAATACAAGAGACCCCAACCAACCTGCCATTATTGAAGGGACCTTCATTAGAAGAAATCCTAGGTATGACAACCAGAAGGCCGGTCCGTACCCTCCCATTGTCGGGGCCGGAGTCGAGCCCACAGAGAGAGAGAGAGAGAGAGAGAGACGGCGTGTGTGAGAGAGGGAAGGAGGCCAAGGGCTTTAAAGTTCACACTTACTCATTTATTCAGTAGAGAAGAGTGAGTGAAAGAAGACTGAAAGGGACAAAAGAGTGCGTGCATTTGCAATGAAAACCCTCTCTCTCCCGAGTGAATGAAATTTGTTGTCCTAAATGATATACCATCAAACTCATTCTCAAATTTTTTTTAAAGATAATTAAGAATATAAGATTCGAATTCACTCCGTATTGAAAGAATTAATTCTCGTATACATAATAATTCTCACTTGTTAGTTCATTTTATTTTATCATCATATCTTATTACTTATAAGAATTAAAATGAGAATATATAAATTATATAATTCTGAAACATTTATTACTATTATTTAATTTAATTTACATCGAAGTTACTGAAAGTGTGTGGACCCATTTAGAGAGAAAAGCCTCATCATCTTTCTTCCTCTCAGGTGAGAACCAAAATTAATGTAGCCCAGTTGGTTTTGATTGGAAAAATGTACACCTAGATAATCACATGGGAAGTCTTTGATTCCAGAGCTTCCGTTGAAAGTATTTTAATATTTGGACTACCTGGACTCTTCTAATTCAAATAAGATAGTATAATTTTATTATCTAAAATATAAATAATCGGAAATGAAGATTAGTAGAGGCACAAAAAAATAGTGTCTTCTGGTAGAGCATTTCACATTGGGGGTTTATCCACATGTGAAGTGTCTTATAATTCAATATATTGGGTTTATCCACATGTGAAGTGTCTTATAATTCAATATATTTCCTCCTTCTATTGGACCTTTTAAGGTGTTTTTATCATTAGTCATGTTACATTTTATCTAAACCACTTCTTATATATAAAATTAAAAACAAGTTGGTAGTGTTTTATATTACTTGACACGGAGCGTATAAGTTAACATCTTACATAATATTATCGGGAGTTTCAAAATCATCCAAATACATGATAACATCATTGAATAATAATTTTATATTATTGGAAAAGCTTATCCTATATTCTCCAAATGGAGCCTTTAGAACTACTTTCGTTTTGTATGAGAGGATTAGTGGTGAAGATGACATGTTTTTGACAGCTAAAGTAGGATTTATAGAATGACCCACCTCGACTACCCTTGCAATGCACGCCTGGAATGTAGCGGATGGCATGTTTTTGGAACTTTAAAAACTGTGTATGCGCAAATTCCTTGCAAGCTACTCCTGAATGCAGAAGATAAAATACTTTGCTTCTCCATCACCAAAAGGCACAAATCGGAACTGTCTGGATTCCACAAAAGATAACTGTGAGGCCCATGGGCTTGAGAGTAACTTGATTTGGGCCACCAAACAATAAACACAAAGAACACGTGTGGTTTATGGGCCTGGCCTTTTATGCAGTGGCAAACTGATGGAGATCTCAGGGGTTCAAGATTCTTCTATCAGGCAATACACATGTGGGGATGAAGACACCCAACTCATGGCCCAAGTGAAAAAATGAGCTGGAATTATGTTAATCTGATAGGTCAATTCTATTGGGGCTAAATAGGTTGGAATGGAGATGGATTTGCCCTGAAAATGGCCTCATTATGTGGATCTTATATTATACACAATTTCATACATTTGTTTTGGACTGAATCACACCTCTATAATAGACTCAGTAAATTTACATCGTCATATCAATATAAAAATCATGTTAATTTTATTTCTCGTTATATTAATAAAATACGTATTTCAATATAATCATATTAGTAAAATAAAAATCCTCATACAATATTCATTTATTCATGCTCTCACAAACAGAAAAACACCATTGTGGTTGCTCTCACAAACAGAGGAGCTTCAATTTGTCGAGTTTTAGTCAAACAATTAACTGTTATTTGCAGGGTTCTGTTTTTTTTTTTTAATTTATGACAGCAACATGGGTTTTGGTACATGTAGAAACCATGTAAACCTCACATATCTGGATCCTCTTATGCTTTTCAAGCATTTGATAAATTATAAAGGGTTGAAGTGGAATCTATATTGGAAGAATTCATCCCATCCAACTCGCCATTCCAAGTGGTTTGGAGAGTATGACTTAATTAGAGAAGGATGAGGAAGCACTAATGGCGACTTGTGACTTGTGACGATCAAATTTATAGAAAAAGACTTGACAATTTTTCGATGATTGAGAATGACAAGAAACCTACTTCTATCTCAAAAATCAAAATAGGTGGTGCAGATTGATTCATTTCTCCAAGAAAAGAAAGCTTGTTGTAGACAACCATAATAATTTAAAAAACGTGAACATCTACACACACATTTATTGCCGGTTATGGATTTTAGTAGGAATGACAAAAAAAAATTGATCCGTCTATTATTTGCAGGGTTTTCGATCTATTTAAAATTCAAAAATCAATCCTATAGGGTTTGGAAACGGTTTTGGTTTTTATTTTCATTCGGATTGATTTTGATTTTTGATGCCGAGTTTAGGATACCCTAACCGAAACCGTCCCAAACCCGACCATATCCTCAATTATAAGTAAAATTTGAAAATTATTAGTGAATATGTTATCAAAAGGATTAGCGTGAAACAAAATTAAAAATAAAAGTTAAATAGTAGACGAGTAAGTGATTTTTTAAACGGTTTTGATATAGGACAACTTAAATGAAAATGATTTTGCTATCTCTTAATTGAAATGATAGTCGATCTGTTGTTATCCCTAATTTTGAAATACAAATATTTAAACCGAAAAATGGGATTATTAAACAAGAATCTTTGTCTCCTTAATTCAAGGGTATGTAGTAATTTCAATTTAAATAACTTTAAGATATCCGTTTACATTGCGTGCACATTTCGATTTTAACAAATTAAATTTTTATTTCCATTTTCAACATTAGACACAAAACCACGCCACCAAGGGGAAAAAAAACAATGGCCAAAAACAGTAATGTTTTACTCGCACCCTCCATAGCTAATAAATAAATAAGAAACCACATCAAAATCATTCATTCTCTTCTCGGAGTCCTCAAAGAGACAAGAAGACAAGAAAAACCAGCAACAATGCAGGCAATGGACTGGGTTTTTTTATTCTCAAATTTGGTCTTTTTTTCCTTAGAAAAAAGGCATAACTATGTTCTATGTATACTTGCAGAATTTTGTCTCTGTTGCAGTTTTGGTCTCTGTCGTCTTCTTCAGCGTCTCCTATGCTCTCCGGGTACATATAAAAACCCACTATTACTAATTTCGTTTATGGGTTTGAGTATTTACTGTGATTGCATCAATGGCTGAACACAGGAAGGACAAACCTGTGTCGTTGATAAGAACTGTGACTCCGGTTTGCACTGCGAGACTTGTGTCGCCAATGGTAATTTAAGGCCTCGTTGTACCCGAATCCGGCCCTTAAATCCCATTTCGCAGGTCTGTACAAATGATTTACAAGTATGATTCTTTGATTATGCATGTAATGTGTTTCTGTTTTTTATTAATTTTGGTTTTTGGGCATGATTAGGTGAAGGGATTGCCGTTCAATCGGTACTCTTGGCTCACTACGCACAATGCCTTCGCGAGGGTGGGTGTGAAGTCTGCCACTGGTTCCACAATTTTTGCTCCGACCAATCAACAGGACTCCATCACTGACCAACTCAATGTATGTTCTTTTTTCCATTTATTCTTGTTTGGTTAGTAAGAAACTGAAGGGAAAATGTGTGGATAGTAATTTAGGACTCAAATAAAGTCCTCAACCACCTGTGTCAATTAGGTATTGTTAATTTATTGTGGTTGTTGCCTGTTGGCGGTTGGTATTATTGTTGCATTTGAAATTATTAACATATTACCCCACTTGAATATTTAAAATTAAAGACCATAACTTTATAGGTTCCATATAAATGCACCAACTCTCTCTTGACTGAGTAGGCAAGCATTGAGCTTCATTTTTAAGATTCAAATACTAACTAGTATGGGATCATCTTTTGATTAATTAAAGTGGAGAAGGGAGAAAGTTTGATTTTGGTTAGGTTTTCTGAAAAACCTCAAAAAGCCTCCTGGGTCTCTGAAATGTCCCCTCTAATGGAAATAATTGAAGTTTTGTGCCTTACTGCCTTGTCATTGGTTATTTTACAAGCCAAGATAAATTATATTTCTTGACTAGCATGCTTTGATTGGAATGCAAACATCATTGTTTATATTGAAAATTTTGAAAACGCTGCCAGTGAATGTTTAACAATTTTTGTTCTCATATATTTTAAATCTGACTTTCTGAAAATTTAACCTAAAGATTACGGGTTCAATTTTTAGAAAACAATCTCTCCACAAAGTAGGTGGGGTTAGGTTTGTATACATCATGCCTGTTCCCAACGCTGTCCAGGAGCCTTGTACATAGGAGTTGTGTACCTACCAGATACTTCACTTTTAGCTTTCTTATAACCCTTTGCGGATTTGATAAAATTAGAAATTGTCAATGCATGTAAAGAGTGCTTGTTATTAAATTAGATTTGTTAAGCAGTGTTTTTTCTCTTTGCAGAATGGAGTTAGAGGTTTGATGCTTGATATGTATGACTTCCTCAATGACGTTTGGTTGTGTCACTCCTTTGGAGGTCAATGCTTCAACTTTACAGCTTTCGTAAGTGCATAAACATTTTCTGAATTCTGTGAAGGAAAAAATCCTATTTAGTTTGTTTTTAGAAGTCATGACATTTTGAAATTCATACCTTGAAGATATATTTGGAATGAAACTTTATCGTATTTTTTAGTCCTGAACTAGTTGATTGCCTATCATGTATGTCAGCAACCTGCCATTAATGTCCTCAGAGAGATTCAACAATTTCTTGAAGCAAACCCGACTGAAATTGTCACTATTATCATTGAGGACTATGTCTCGTCTCCGAACGGACTGACCAAAGTGTTTGATGCTGCTGGCCTAAGAAAATTCTGGTTTCCAGTATCTAGAATGCCCAAGAACGGTGGAGATTGGCCAACTATTGATGATATGGTTCAGAAGAATCAACGTTTATTAGTTTTCACTTCAAAGTCCGCTAAGGAGGCTTCTGAAGGTATTGCCTATCAGTGGAGATACATGGTGGAAAACCAATGTGAGTCCTACTTTCAGAGCAATAAAGAAAACAAATTATTTTTTTAAGATTTAAGACTCAAAAAATGTTCATGAACTTGTCATTACAGATGGAAATGGTGGGATGAAAGATGGTTCCTGCCCAAGTCGTGCAGAATCAAATCCTATGAACACCACGACAAGGTCACTAGTCCTAGTAAATCATTTTCCTAGTGGGCCTGATATTACGCAAGCTTGCAAGCATAATTCTGCTCCATTGATGAGCATGCTGAACACGTGCTACGGAGCAGCGGGGAAACGATGGTCTAACTTCATCACTGTTGACTTCTACAAGGTATAGTCTATATGGAATTATACATAATTACCGTTACTAAGTTATGGTCATGTCTATTGAAAGATGCAGTTAAAGTTGGTGTGGCTAATTAGTTCATAAACTTTCAGAGGAGCGATGGCGGAGGAGCCCCAGTAGCCGTAGATGTCACAAATGGTCACCTTGTTTGTGGGTGTGACAATATTGTCAAATGCAAGGTCCGCAACAACAAAAGTTTCAATCTCACTTCTCCTTTCTCTTTATCTAACCACAAAACATCGGGTTTACTAAACACATCGATACAATTTACTTGTCATGTGCAGGCGAACACGACTTATGGAGTATGTAATGGTTATGTGCCTGAGGCTGATGTTGCCCCAGGACAAGGATCACTGGCTCGGGATATCAGCTTTGCTTACTTGGTCAGGAGACCAGTTCAATTTTGGTGGCTTTTTGGGATAGTGGTAACACCATTGTTGTTGCCACTGTGATATTGATCTTATAAATTGTTCGTCTTTGTGATTGACAGGCAATTAGGAGTAGACTTAAATAGGATTCATGTGTGATAAAATGCAAATAAAAGCAGAAAAGCTTTTAGTCCAGCCTTTCTGGGTTTTGATTCATTTGATTTGTAATACAATATAAAGTGGTGGATCTTTGTCTGGAACAGATCTGGTGTCTTCTCTTGTTCTTTTATAGCTGTGTTCTTTTTGCCTCACAAGAGAATTGCAGTAAATAGACGAAATTTCAGGATTCATTAATGGGAATCTTGTAATTCCATAGATAAAGAAATCCTTAAAGTGGGCTGAGCCAGGTCCATATAGGTTGGCTGGGCTAATGTAAAGAAAGAAAGAGTGGGCTTGGAACTTGATTCCAAATTGTAACAAAACATGCATAAATTATTCACAAACTGGCATTACAGAGAGAATGGGATGGACCCATGCCATACTTGACCTCTCACAGTCTGAACCCACATGTGCATTGTTTGAGCCTCTTTTAAGTTTATTAATTATTCAATGGCCCTGAGCCCGCATCATGTTACATGCTCATGTGGTGTATCAGAATTAATGGAATATTGTCAAGTCATGAGCGGTTGATGATAATGAATGGTTTGGTGCATCAACGTATGACGTGGTGTGTTGAAACACTGAACAATTACTCAGGTTGATGAAACTCGAGCATCTTAGGCTAAATAAATGAGATTAACTTAACAAAATTTCAAACCCAGTCACTGTAGGGTGCGCGGGGGGCATTTAGCTAATATGTTTAAGATTTAATCTTGCTGGAATCAAGGGAACTCAGAACTCTAAAACAAACATTATGATTTAAGTATAATATAGTAGGGTTTGTGCACTGCTCAATACACTGATATTATCTTTTAGTTTAAGCAATCCAAGAGTTGATGAATAATTAATTAACTCGCACCAAGTTTGGCTCAAATTAATCCTTCTGAGTAAGAGTGTTTACTGACAAGATTAACTCCATCATATTACATAATATGAATCTGGACATATAATTGGTATCTAGATTTGTAGGGGAATCTAGCTAGCCAAACTATGCCTTATAATTGGTTGGGGGAATTTATAATATAAAGAAAGGATATTCCCTTCTCATTATTCTTTATTAAAATTTAAATAAAATGTAAATAATTAGTTTTACAACATTATTATTAGCTGTGTTTGATCAGGTTTACGAGCCCGATAATTTTGTTTTTTTGTAACTTGACAAATTCTTTCATTATTAATATTTTTATTTTTTCAATTGTTTTTATTAAAATAAGTTTTACCTACTGTATGCTTATTGATAATTGACCCTTAATATATTTAATTAATTTGTTTCAAATTACATTAGAGTGTGTACACTAAAAAAAAGCACATATTATATATATCAAATAATTGGAGCTTGACTGCTTGAGTTAGAATATGTGACAAGTTTGATCTTGAACTCACTCAAGTCCTGCACATTATTAGTCAAACTTAGCTTAAAATGACAAGGCTCAAGTCGACTCGAATATCATATTTCATTGCATATTTATAATGAAATATCGTATTCTAACAATTTTTCATTGTAATATTCTCCTGTAATATTTTATTTCATTAAGTTTTACAATATAATATAATATTACAATGGAATGAGACAATATAAAATATTTAACCATGGGCTATTTATCACAATTGTTATGATAAGTTATTTAACTATCAATTAATCACCTTATAATAAAAATACTAATTACTCCACCAACAGCTCATCCACTCAGAAATTTGAGAGCTCCTATCCATCAGTTATTTAATTAAGAAAAGTAATTAGCTTTTAGGTCGCTGCATACATGGCGAAGTATAATTGGTTGATCATGCTCCCCTATGGTGTACAAGATTTGTTGAGCATTATGTGAATGGAGACCTAAAAGGCAACACTAACACATGGAAAACTTTTCTAAATCCGAAAGTTGTTAATATTTAATCCAACTCGCCTTTCCTTTTAATTAGATCTCCACGAAGGGGATTTTTTTTAATTTTTTAAATCGGTGTATATAATATGTTGGAGTTATCCGAATCATAGTATATACATATATTATTAGAGACTTCATCTCACATGCAAAAGCACGTAAATTTAAATTTATAAGCGTCCACTTTTTTTTAATCAAAGTTGTGATGTCTGAACTGGTGATCCCCTTAAAAAATCACTTTGGGGGATTAAGCAGGGTCCGTAATATATTTTAAATTCTTAAAGCTAAAGTTAAGAAAATTATGTGGTCAAACTTGATGAAAAGCCAGATGTCAAAGTGAGAGAAGTTACTAGGAATCTGGTTAAATTTGCACAAGTGATCGAGGCGGTACGCCCCCACGAGCCACCCTTGGCTTCGACCAGTGGTCAACCAGACAACGTTGCCCGCTACAGCCCACACCAAATTCTGTCTCCAAGGCAACACCCCCCGATGCACGTGCTCCTTCCTTCGCACGTGTTTTCCAGCTAATTCCCTCTGTGACTCTCTGTACGATATTCCAAGTTTATTATATATTATTATGCAAAATAATTATATATATTTATTTCGAAACCACATTCGTCGGTTCAAGGTGATGGTCCCAGCTGATCAACATCGTCGACATATATGGGACCCATGCAGCAACTATCTACCCAATCAAAGTTATCCACGATTACGCGAGCAAGATTTCGTTCCGAATAAAGAGGTGGAGAAACAGCCTGGACCCGCACATTTCCATCGTCTTCGACCTTTGACTAGCGTGATGGATACATGACACACTTATCCATTCATTGCTTTCCTTTGCATTTCCTGATCTTTATATTTCCATTTAGTTCATTTTGTAACCCTCAAATATTTTGCATAATTATTGCACATGCATCTAACGAACGAGATTACTAGATTCATTTTATAACCCATCTTCTCCCTTCTCAATCTCTGTCACGACGTCGGCTCTTCTCTCCTATGAACCCATCGACGACCTCCTCCTCTTGACCTATCGACCATCTCTGTCACCTCATACTATGTCACTTTCGTAGCCCATACCTGAACCCTATAAGACAGACAATAAGCATACATGCACATACAATAGACCCAAATTCTCACAACAAATACACGGCCAAAACAAATTGTAAAATCAAAATAACACAAATTAGTGACAACTTAAATTCTCACAACAAATACATGGCCATAACAAATTGTAAATTTAACATAACACAAATTAGTGGCAGAACTGTGAATAATATCTCAAATGTATCTTGAACAAATACACGGGCAGTCTCCCGTTTTAGATATGTGACATATATCGGTGGGTCGAGGAGGAGACTTCTTTATCTTATCGACGGAGGTGGGTTGTCGCAGATTCAGGGTAGTCGCAAACTAGTATCAACAGAGGAGGTCGATGTGTTTGTGAAATTCGAACTAGACCTCCGCCGTTAGATACATCGCACGGACATGAATAAAAGTTCGTAAAATGTATCCGTTTCAGGAAAAAAAATCATATATATATATATATATATTCTTTTTCATGAGCCTGCATTATTTTTTAAGAACATATATTAATTTTAACGTGTGACAGGATTCGAACCTTAAATTCGTTCGAAATTTTAAAGAATGGCGAAGATTTTCTACAGTGAAGTAACCATTTTGTTATTTGAACCACACTAATTAGCAACTCTGTCCCATAGGATGAACTCGTCTATTTGTTTGACGATAGTAATGGAGCTCTTAAAGTTGTACCGTATGATTTTTATGATGAGAAATCAAGAATTTTTGGCTCATGTTAATCTCGGATATTTTGACGTCTCATTCTCCCTAAATATCTGATAAATCGTAAGATATTAACGTGAAAATTTAAACTCGAGTCCCTCAACGGCAAGGATTCATCCTTAACAAAACTCGATCATTGAAGGTTAGTTGTTGCATATAATTAAACTTCTTCCTTCTATTCTACATCTCCAGATTGTTTGCTCATAAATGATTACCTCTCGGACCAAGCGATGATTCTTTTGAGAAAAAAAGATGATGATTTCAAAATATCTTTTTGAATGACCATACATAAAATTTCAGGTTGTAAATTAAATGAGCATTCCATATTAGGTTATTTATTTCTCGAGAAGTAGGTATATTTATTAAACAGCCCATTTATTATGATTGTACATATGCAAATACTAAATTTAAGACAATGTATCATCGACTTTGTCCTTTATACCAACACCCTGCAAATAAGAAATTAATATTAACAAAGGTACCCAAAAAAAAGGCATCCAAAGTTGCCCACCATGGTCGACATTTCAACAATTAATTATAAACGGTAATATGGTACTATTTTCTCTTTTCCTTGCTTATGTCAAGTCAAAACTAATTATTATCTTTTTCTAACAAACTTTTTTTCCCCAATCAAACTAGATTTTTTCAAAAGCATTGAGTAGGGTTGTCGACGGTCGATTATGTCGACTGTAGTATAAAAATGTAATTTTTTTTAAAAAAAAAACCTACAAAATCATTCGATTTTGGTCAATTTCAATTTTAACTGTTTTTTAACATTGAGAAAGTAAGTCTATATATATAGACAAATTCTTATGTTTTAAAATGAAGTCCTAATTTATGGAGTTTAAAATATATTTATTTAAAATCTAAAAAATTATATTTGTATTTTGATCGATTTTATGAATCGAACGATATATCTTTTCTTCGTAACAAAAATCGAATTCATCATGATTGAAACATCAAATGTTTTGAATTTATATTTGACGGTCTAGAATTATCATTTTTTTAATGTTGAATTTGATTTTTGTTTCAAAAAAAGAGGTTAGATTCATAAAATCGATTAAAATATAAATATATATTTTTAAAATAATTTGTACCCTAAAAATGACATTGTTTTATAAGACCTCAAATGAAAATTCCTATATGTATATATATATATATAGCTTTGGATGTCTAGAATTGTCATTTTCCCACGTTGAATTTGATTTTTGTTTCGAAAAAAAATAGTTAGATTCATAAAATCGATTAAATACAAGTATAACTTTTTAAAATAATTTGAATCCTAAAAATGACATTGTTTTGTAAGACCTCATAAGAAAATTTCTATATGTATATATAGCTTTGGATGCAAATTCTAACTTCTTAAAAATCTGTAATACTTTTTATTTATATTATAAATTCAGTATTATAAATAAATCTTGAAGAGTTTTTTTCTTTTTTATGACAAAAAATCTGGAAGGATCAACTTTCGTCCGAAGACTTCAGATGCAATTTTTTTGTGGAGCAATGATGGAACTCCCAGAAAAGTCCTTGCATCTCTCGCAAGTCTTAAGGGTCCAAAAGCTTCAAGAAGAGAAAAGAGACACTCCTTTAAGATAATGACCGCTAATAAGTGTTTGGTTTGGTCAAATATATTAGCAGGGGATTTGACAGTATAGCTACTATTATAATGTTGTTTTCCTAAAATGTCCCACAGCCATAATCACTGTGTTAGACCAGAAATAAAGGTTCGTCCCATTTAAACCCTAAAAATAGCAACGACAGGAAACCACCCCATAAAAAGCCAAGACAAAAACTGTAAAAACAAGAAATACAAGGGTAAGAAACATAAAAAAAAAGATGATGGATACTAATTGCACCCCACTTTTATCCACTTACTTTGAAAACCTCATTTAAAAAATGACAGTTTACGAATGCACACATTTTAATAATTTTTTGAAAGAAAAAAAAACTCTGCACCCCCATCTCCTCTCCCCTTCCATCCCGTCCCTAGATATTTTTGGAGAAAAATCGTCAAAGGGCAGGATATTCATGATTAAGGGTAGGATTCTCATGAATCAAGCCCGAAGGGGACATGCTGAAGAAAAGGTGAGAGCATTGTTGTAGTTGAATCCGACAAGGCGTCGAGACCTCTTCTATGACAGAATTCTTGCTGCCATTTATCTCCGAGGGCGAGTATACTCTTGTTGGTGCGTGCTACGATTGGTATTCCACCCTTGCTTCTGTTACGCCCACTCCACCATGACTTGTCGCAGCAAAAAAAAGAACGAACTGGATATGAGGTTTTTGCATTAATCAACAATCAGTGGGACAGTGGATTTTAGTTTCTTCAGCTTCCTCGAGAACCCCAGAGCCAATCCCATCGTTGAGTACGAGAAAAAGAGTCGAGTGTTGCGTGGGTGAATGGTTAGGAGTATGGGTAAAGTCACGAGAGTACGTGAGCAGGCTCGCACTTAGTCATAAATTCACTAAGATAGGATTAGTAGGATGTCCCGAATTTTTTAAAGCAATACATTTAATTAACATTAATTATTGTCAAATTGATAAAGACGTTGCGTGATTATCAAGAATCAACAAATAAAATTTAATTGAATTATAAAGTCCATATACATTCTAGAAAATAACCAGTTAAAATAGTATTTTTTCAATTTTAAAAGTGTTTAAATTAAAAATTTAGAAGAATAGTTAACACCATGGCTTCGCTCATTATTGTCAGGAGAGAGAAAATTAGGATTAGGATTACAAAAAGTTATCCGAAATCTTTAAATAGTGAAACATTTTAGGATTAATGAGCTCTAAGCGGATAAATATGGGGTGCAAGTAGTCTCTACCTACTTTTAAAAGTACCAGTATCACTCACAATTGATGTTGTCGACAGCAGTTATTCGGGAAAGAAAGAGTGGGATCCAGTAGTCGCACATTTCATTTGACCACACTTAATTTCTTCCCGCACCCACCACACGTGTGGCCAATTGGTCGGATAAGAGCAGAGGCAGACTCCATCTTTGTTCGCGTATAAGAGAGAGAGAGGGCGTCAAAGAGTAACAAATCTGAAAGAGAATTTGCAGTGTTTCTCAGATTTGGCATCAGTGAGAGACTCTAGTACTTATTCTCTCTCCTGCTCTCTCTCTAGAGAGAGAAATCACCTACAACAACAACAAAAAAATATGAAAGGGCGTTTAGAGCCACTGGATGTGGGAGTACAGATACCTTATCATTTCAGGTGCCCGATCTCTCTGGAGCTGATGTGTGACCCGGTCACAGTTAGCACGGGCCAGACCTACGACCGCGCCAGCATCGAGTCGTGGGTAGCGACTGGCAACACGACATGCCCGGTGACTCGTGTCCCGCTTATGGATTTCACGCTAATACCGAACCACACCCTTCGCCGACTTATCCAGGACTGGTGCGTCGCGAACCGTGCTTTTGGTGTTGAGCGGATACCGACGCCGAATCAACCGGCTGAACCGGCTCTAGTTCGTTCCTTGTTGAACCAGCTAGCGTCCTGTTCGAATCCGAATCAGTCTCGCCTCTCTGCAGTTCGTCGACTCAGGGAACTTGCGCGTGACTCAGATAAGAATCGGTCCTTGATTTTGGCTCATAACGCACGCGAAATTCTCGTCGATCTCGTGTTCTCTAACACTGAGTCCGATTCATCGGAGTTGAATCACGAGTCACTCGCGCTTCTGGTTATGTTTCCACTGAGTGAATCCCTGTGCGTGTGCATTGCTTCCGAGCCAGACAAGATAGGCTGCCTATCACGTCTATTGTTCCACAACTCAATCGAAGTCCGAGTCAACACAGCAGCTTTGATCGAAATTGTCGTTGCAGGAACCAGATGTCCAGATCTTCGCGTACAAATTAGCAATGTAGACGATATCTATGACGGAGTAATCGAATTATTGAAGAATCCGTTATCGTCCTACCCTCGCGCGTTGAAAGTAGGCATCAAGGCCTTGTTCGCTTTGTGTTTGGTGAAGCAGACAAGGCACAAGGCTGTTTCAGCCGGAGCTCCTGACGCTTTAATCGACAGATTAGCCGATTTCGACAAGTGTGATGCTGAGCGAGCTCTGGCCACGGTGGAGCTTCTCTGCAGGGTCCCGGCAGGTTGTGCTGCGTTCTCCGGTCACGCGCTCACCATCCCTCTACTGATAAAGACAATCCTGAAGATCTCAGACCGCGCGACCGAGTACGCGGCAGGAGGGCTGTTGGCCCTGTGTTCCGCATCGGAACAGAGCCAGAGGGAGGCGGTGAGTGCTGGCTTGTTGACGGTGCTCCTTCTTCTAGTGCAGAGCGATTGCACAGACAGGGCGAAGAGGAAGGCGCAGCTGCTGCTTAAGCTGCTTCGGGACTCGTGGCCGGAGGATTCAGTTGGGAATTTGGATGATTTGTTCGGAGTGACGTCGTACCATTTTGAATCTTCATGTTGACGATAATTATTATTGTTCTCAATAAATCCAAAAAAAGGAGAAATTGGAAGTTACGGTATTAAGCAGGGCGAGGGGGCGAGGTCGGGTACAAATAAAATGTAGATAAAAAAAAAAAAAAAACTGAGTTAAGTGACGATCACCTAACTTTTAAGTTGGAACCTGCAACTCTTTCACTGGCCACAAGTTCGGTTCATTGTTGATGAATAGAGATTGTAAATTGTGTATCTATAGTGCTGGTATTGGGCAACCTGATTTGAATGATTTGGTCACATTTACTTTATAGCTGCTTGCACACATTGAGAACTGGATCCTCCTTTTAGTCCCATGAGAAGTCATTTCACAGTCTGTTGTTTTGGTCATTTTGGAGAGAAGCAGTAGAGTGGTCATTCTGGGCTTGTGAGGGTTTTATTCAAGTCACAGCCTATAGAATTGACAAATGAATTTGATGGGTTTCGGGTGTCGAGGTTTGGCTCCAGAACTAAATAAGAATGGAAAAGTATAGGTAGGAGATGATGATCACAATTATGTAATCACATGTCTTGGTCTATATTCTTCCTCTCTGTGATGGCTAGCCTATTGAGTGAGTCAGTGCTCACAAGCCCAAACCAAGCATTTGTTCCTTTTTTTTTCTTCCTTTTATAGTCGGTAGTCAAAGAAAGAAAACACAAGATTGATGTGGTGGAACTTTCGTTTGTCCTTTGATCCTCCTGTGATATACTGATATGGAGCAGTTGAGCCTCAATTGATGTCTTAATTATTTGACTTTGGTCAACTTGAATAGTTTTTCAGCAAACTGACAACTCCTAATGAATTGCAGCAGGAGCTGTGGTCTTCATTCAATGTCTTTAAAGCCTGTCAAATAAACAGCACCTGGTATAAAGAGTTTTGGCAGGCAGCATTAGGGCCCAACGGAGCATCATAAGGTTGATTTATTAGTTTTTTAATTTATTTTTTTTTATCAAGCACGAGACATAAAAAAAAAACTACAGCAAACTATCCTCCCAATGAAACAATAATCCGGAGGATCTAAATCGTTACAAGTTAATCCTAAAAATTAGAAATGAAATGATTCATAATGCTACCAAAAAGACGTTTTATCACGATCCATTTGGCAAAACTATCCACCCAAACATTCCGACACCTGCTAACTTCAAAGATAGATCGACTCCGTAATTGATCAAGTAGAGCTCTAATATCGTATATCAGAGATTCAATAGCCCAAGAAGATAACAAGTGAGACTTTGATACTGCATTCACTAGAGGGAGAGCATCGCATTCCAACTCCCTGTTAAATAACCTCAACTGGAAACATTTTTGAACACCCAATCTAAGAGCATGGATCTCCCCTACCAGAGGATCCACACGCGAGGCACTACGAACACAAGCAAAAATCACCTCGTATGACTCTGACCGAGCAATGGCTACCGATGAAGTAATATTTGCATTCGTTAATATATCAAAATTAATTTCGATAAATTCGAAAGCAGGAGGAAACCAATCAACCATTGATACTATAGTTCGATAAGCACTCATTCTCTGTTTTTCTAGTTTTTTCATTTTTCCTGAGAACACCCTCTTTTTATTCTATTCTCAACATATTTTAAAGTGATTTCATATTTCCCGCGTTTTCGAAACCAAACCTAATCTTAATCTCATGCAACAAAAGAGTCAAACCAAAATATGACCACCACATATCAATGAATAGTCTGAAAATTTTTAAATCTATTAATCTGTTCCTGCTAATTGCAGGCATTCAGAAAACTGATCATGCCACAAATGTAATATCCACTCTGCATCATCGTCTCATTATTTTTTGCATACTCCAAGTAATCTATGGAAGAACGAGAAAAATCTCTTTCTTCGACACGCAGCAAATTCCATTGCAATGCCGCTCATGAGCAAGTAAAGATGGTTTTTGAATGAAAGGTACGGAGGAGATTTTCAAATGTGGTCGTCCATCGAAAAGAAAAAGAGCTTCCATGCCCTGGAAGTCATGGCCTCTGCGGATCCATGGCTGCTGTTTTGCAGATGGGGCATATGTTCTTCCGCATTAGCCACTGTTTGATACAGTTGGTGTGGAACTCATGCCCGCATGCTAAATTCCCAATATCATCCCCATTTAAATACGGCTCCTGTCATGACAAGGGTAGAAAACACAACAAAACCAAGTAAAGAATAGGAATTGATTCATAAACAGACTAATGAAGTAAAAAACAGCACAAACCTGGCAGACACAGCAGGGTTCCAGATCTGATGGCGGCTCTGCTGTGATGCACACATATTTTCGTTGTTTCATAAGCTTAAATATGGTGTCCTCACTGAGTCCGGTACTAACATCTCCAATGCGTTCCTCCAGAGCCAATAATTCCTAACAAAGAAACTTGTTTATCAGGAAACCATCTTTCACATAAATGACTAGGGGGACAAAAGTCGGGCTTATACCTCATATGACATGTTGTCTACATCGAGGCGCATGTCACTGTGCCTATCATGCATTTCAGCCATGCCATGGTATATGGAAGGGTCAAAAACCATATAATCCTGACAAATCACAAGAGGTCAAATGCTAAGCAGAGTTAGATAATCTGACAAAGAATCATGCAAGAACAGATTTTCTTGTATTCCTCATCTCCGGCATAGGAACTGGCCTAGCGGAGCTGTTGGATTTCAAATTGTTATCAGTCTGCAGATATACTAACAGCTTTATTCTCTAGAGAAGACTATTGATGCTAAACAAGATTATGCATTTCATAAGTGCCAATGCTACAGGAGTACATTCAGCATTTGTCCCATGCACAGAAACGCTCTCCGTACAAAAGCTACAGTTCCAGTTCCAGTACACATCAACCGCTAAGAAACCTAGTATGGCAGTTGCACCAACCGTGCTATTCAGACAGGTTAAGACTATTGATCTCATAAAAAGTAATGGCCTCCGAGCACAACAACGCTAAATTTGAAACTCGTGAAAATATTTCTTTTAATTTTTCTACGGGGTCCTTTGGTAGTATTTTTAAAAGAGGAACCTATGTTCAGATTGTAAAACGTTTATGCTGAACTTAGCATACAAGATGGCTGAAAACTTCCTACGGGATTTTTGCAAAAAAGAAACACGGTAAACATGAGCTGTATGAGCTTGCCAATAAGAGTCGAGGAAACAGAAGACCATAGTAAAAGAAACCACCCATTTTTTAGTTCAAAATATTACAAATGACATTTTAAATCGTCTAAAAATAAATCAGTGTAGCTAAAAACAAACTTCTACCTGAACATTTTCACCCCTGCGCACAGCATTCAAAACTTGACGAATCTGTAGAACAGGGAAGAATAAAAACTGATAAGTACCAGCATGCTGCATCCAAAATATTGATTATCTAACCAATAAGTTACTGTATCAGTATCGAATGGCATGACTTTTAAAGTCAAACGACTATTTTAACTAGGCAGTACAAGTGCAACATCACAAATTTAAGAACTAAAAGGCATCATGCTCGCATTCTTCCACAAATAACAACATGTTGACCCCGACACTTATCCTCTGAGTCATGATATGCCATAACTGGATCCATTTTCTAAATGCAAGATAATGAGGTATGTAATTGCACAACTATCGGCTAATCATCTCCTCTATAAGGTACTCAAACTTTAAACAAATTAAAAAACATAAAGTTGAGAGTTTTGCCTTCTCTAACATTACTAGCACGAAGGACAAAGACAAAGAGTCGGAGGACATAATTAATTTATGGTTAAAAAATGACAGGGAAAATTTCATTTCACAAAGGTTGGGAACTCTCCATCTAAAGATTATTATTCTGTTCCCTACAATACCTAAAACAGACACCAAACTAGATTAGTATCTGAAAATTATTCCAATCCCTCAACTAAATGATAGGCCTAACAAGACAATATAATTAATCTATAATCAATAAACGACTGGCAGAATTCTAATTTGTTGATTTAGAGAAGTCTGCATTTTAACATTAGTATTCTGTGGCCAAAATTAGCCTAAACAAGCAATATACTAGAATTAGAATATAAAAGGTATTGCCTTTCTAAAGTAAAGGAATAGAAACTAAAAATAAGAAAGTAATTTACGGGAAATAAATGACAGAGAGAATATTAATTCGTCGAGGCATCGCACCCCCAATTTCAGATACTCTATTGCCAAGAAACTTTAAACAGGCCACCTAACTGCAATCTGTACCTAAAATAGCAAGTACCACAAAAACAGGCTAAACTTGAAAATTTATGTACCATATTAACTAGATTTTTCACCTTAATTTTTTTGATGATAAGAATAACGCATCACTCCTTATCATAAAAACAAAATTCGTAATTTTTTTATATAAACTACATATAAAATATTGTGCCCATCACCTAATACATTCTAGAAACCCTAGAAATTCCCATGCCAACAGAATAACCTAATACAACAAAAAAAGAAGGTATAAAATAGTAATGCAATTCTCAAACATTTGTTCATAGTGCAAACTGACAGCTAGTTCCTTTCATTATTAGATGAAAGAAAATAATGATAGCTAATCAAGGTAGTGAATGTAAAAATGTAGTCCTGAGTATGCCATGCATATGCATATAGGAACTATTAATATTAATTGCTTTGACAAAATGACAAAAACTAGTGGTGAAATACAGGAAATCTAAACAAAACGTTCTCAAACATAATACAACGGTTAAATTTTAGTCAGAACATAAAAATATAGTGCCGGACTGATGTTATTAACTTATTATGATGTTTTCAACATATTTGAGACCCTTTTTAAAAAGATAAAATTACTTTAACAATTTTTTATACAACGACAAGCTAAAACAAATAATCATCTAGGCGCAATCTATCCACTGTTTACTAGTGTTCTGTAAGATATTCAAAGAAAATGTCCACATAAATATGCAAAAAACTTGTAAGCTTACATGGAATGATAAAAAATGATGGTTAGTAGATAAGCGTGCTTCATAGACATAACATTGTCAAAGTAATGAATAGACAAGCAAAAACATAACAAAAATAAAACCAGAACTTAATGCAGAATAGAATAAGAATGGAAAAGGAAATATAATAATGATAGGATTATAAAGAGTGAGGAGTTGACGAAGGAAAATCGCAATTATTTCAAAAAGGCCATATGCAGCAAATTTGCATAGAAACCGCCGGGAAAGGGTGTCTGAGTTGATAATATAAGAAAGGAGAAAGCTTTTTGAGTCAAAGGCCTTTTGAGGAGGAAGAAATAAACTTGCTTCTGATGATTATGATGTTAATGAGGGATCAATTCTTGATGAATTTCCTTTTTCCTTCTTTAATGCCAAATAAGAGACTCTAAGAGAATATATCTATGGGATTCCATGAATTATACTTTTATTGCGTTGATTCCTGAGAAAATTGAAGCCTCTGAGATTTTTTTTCCTGCCCCATTAGCTTAGTGGAGAGACTAAAATTTATCTCCATGGTCCTTGCCACATTGTTAAAAAAGTCAAAACAGAAACCTTGTGGGTCCCCTCTCAGAAAGTTGAATGGCTTTGGCCTTTGGCCAAGGAAGACAAATAATGGATGCCTCTTTGATTGCCTACGAAGCCCTTGACACTGAAATTAAGATGGCCACAAGGGGCAAATTTTGTAGGTTAACATGAAGAAAGCCATCAATCATGGCAATCGGAACTTCTACTCTACATTTTTGAAAGAATACCTTTGGCAGGATATGTTGTTCTTGGATTAGAAAAGTAAGAAGGCATCTCATCTCTTCCCTTTTCGATAACCATTAATGGCCGAGCTTCAACCTCTTTTCACTATTCACATGGCTTGACGTAAGGGGATACACTCTTCTCTTCCCTTTATTATTTAACTTGGTCATGGAAGTGCTTATGAGGTTTATTCTAAAAGCAGTGGATGAAACGACTAAGCTAAATTGGTGAGCAAGCTTCAGGAGACGTTGCTAAATTGGTGGATGAGGAGTTAAGGGACAAGAACCATGGTAAAGACAAACTTAGAAACAAAACCCATCAGCTCCATTCCATCAGCTATTCTAGGGAACAAGTTCAAAGAAAGGAATAACAGGCTTTCAACGGGGTATAAACTCATTTTGGAATCATCATATGCAGATGGATTAATAGCAAATGTTGCTGTTTGATTATGGGAAAGAAGCAAACGAGGATCGGTCATTCATGCGCTTATTTTAATGCCTTGTAAATGATGTTTTTTATACATTGAAGGGACTTCCTAAGCCCATCAATCCAATAGAACATCAGAAAATCAAGTCTCTTGACGTTTCTATATTTGATGCAATGAAAACTAAGTATTTCTTTTGAATATAAGAAAGTAAGAAACTGAGTATTTCTTATAGACAACTATTATCTCTCTGAATAAAATACTATGAGTCATAAAAATTGATACAGAAGAATATAGGCAATAAAGCAGAGAGATATCAATTGAAGGGAATGTTGTGATGGTCAACAAAATCTAAAAGATACAGCATATAAATGCCGAGATTACATCAATATTCCCCTCGAACTCAAGATGTTAACTATAACTTGACTTTGAAGATTCAAACACAACTGGCAAATGACTAAATTACAATGGGAGTGCACAGAGCACATGAGAGAGATTGTAATAACACATGAAGATGCAAGAAACAGCAACAGCCTACAGCAAACATGAATCTCACAAGCAAAGCCATATAAAGCAAATTTGCTTAGTATTGGAAAATCCCACAACAATGGCATGGTGCAGATAGAGTCCTTAATTCACATATAGGTGTCTTGAACAAAGTGGTAGATACTGAACCTTGACTTGAACCAATAACCATGCCTCAGTTCAGATAATCAATCTATAGCGTGTGAAATCAGTGAACAACATAAACTGAAAGGATGGGAATGCAAACAAGAGATTGGCCGAAATTAGAGACTTTCCTCAAGAGAATTATGTGTTGCTAATGGCGGGAGACTATCTTGATGGCTTACCAGGTGTTGTTTGCTTTTTTATTTTTGGGTTTGAAAAAAATTTATGGGCCTGTTGTTTGGGTAACATAGATGTTTGACCAAGATAACACAAATGACAACTTAGCTGAGAAATATATTTAAGCCAAGAAGGAAGAATGGTAGCAGCAAAAAGAACAATCATACTTTTCTAAAGCCTTCAGGAAATTAAGGATATTCCGAATGCCTTACTACAAAATAAAGCTTGTTAAGTTCGATGAACACGAGCAGCAGCAAATAAAATTCTAGTACGAAGTTTACATCTTGTTACTTTACTATTCAAGACCCCACAGATGAGAAAAACAAACAACAAGAACAAATTGCATGGCATCCATATTTTAAGGTTCCATCACTATATTAAGCGGGAAAAAAACTGTGCAACTTCTGTTTAAGACCCCACATACGAGAAAAGCAAACAACAAGAACGAAATTGCATGACATCCATATTAAAGTTCCATCACTATATTACCAAAATTCCACTTCTAAATTATAAAATGCCATACCCAGGTAACATAGCCTCAGAAACAGGTTGAATGAAAAGCCAAGAAAAGATGTATATATAGTACAGGGCCCAAACCTCAGATATAAGCTGGTGTCTCCCCTCAATGTCAGCAGCTAAAGCCCGCAATGAATGGGACATACCAAGAACATCATCACCTTGTCTCTCCATCAAGAATACGGATCTTCGATTAGGTTGACGATGGCTTTGGCTTTGACTACCAGCCACAGATGATATCGCTGAGCCCTGAGAAGAAGGAGAATGGCTGGAAGATAATGGAGATAAATGAGCAGCAAGACCACCAGATTCCGCTTCAAAAGAAGGAAAAGACCAAGGAGAAAATTCTAGCAATCTTTGTTGGTTATGTGCTAGGGAGTTGTGGTTTTGTATCAGTGCTGAAGTAGGCAAAGGATGAATGCTTGAACTGGAGTCCATTCTAGAACTTGAAGGGACATTTCCAGATGTGTACAAGTTTCCAGAGGCCATATACCAACTTTCTGGATCTTGGACCCTATTTCTCACCTCAGATGCAGGTACAAACATGGGATGCTCTGGATTGGGTCTAGGGATGTTTCTTAAGGTCACTTCCTCTCGAGCTCCAGCATCTCTCTCTCCACGAAAAAAGGAACTTGATAAATTGCCAGCTCTAGGATTAGAGGCTCCATTCGAAAGGAATGTACGCAAATTCCTTGAGGAACCAGAAATGTGCATAGCAGGATGTGAACTCTGGAGAGCACTCAAATTTGAAGAAGCTGCCGGCGTTGATCTCAAATCCAGAGAATCAGTAAATGAGACAGGCCTTGATGATTGATGAGGGGAAACATTAGACTGCCTGACACCACCAGCAGAAGACAAATTGAATGGTAATTCCCGATGATAGCTGGGACTTACTCTACTTCCAAAACTTCTCAGGGCAGTTTCAGCATTCCTGGAACTACTTGCGGAGGGAAAGCTGTCAGGAACAATTCCTCCCATTCCAACCCCAATTCCAGGGTTTAGCTGCTCGGGCAGACAAGCTGAGGAACTTTGCAAGTGTGTAGATGAACTGAAGCTGCTAGAAGCATCATAAAAGGCGGAGGGACCAGGAGGACAAGGAGGACGAGCATACCATGCACCATTTTCAGCTTGAGGAAAGCAGGTTGGACTTCCACTCGGATAAGACTGACTGGAAGTACCTTCAAGGGCCTTCCTCTTGCAGGATGAACCCAATACACCAGAAGAAGAACCTGAGCTACCACTTCCTTCCTGCACCATATAACAAGAACTTCCAGATGAAGACCCAATATTATCAGGAGCAGAAGAAGAAGATGTCCGCTCTGTCTCTACTCCACGTGGGTGATATAGATTAGGCCCTATACCTTCCCAGCTGATTCCACGATTTCCTATATGTTCCGAATGTGTCACATTCTGTGGGCTATGATTTGAGCTAGAACCATGCAAGAGTAAGAGGTCACTCCTAACCTGACTGCCACTAAAACCAATACTGTCTCTCTCTGGAAAGAGGGTATTCGTTGGTCCTAATCCCCTTCCCTCTGACAAAGAACCAGTACTAACTTGTGCACTGATTGAAGAAGACCAACCATTTTCACCTTTTGTACCATCATCATTGACCTGATTTTGCAGACTCAAGCTGGAGCTAGGTACATCCGAATTCCAGCCACTAAAGCTCTGAACGTCATGAGCAACGGCATTTATACAAGATTGCTCAGTAGAAGCCACAAAACTTGACAAGCGATTTTCAACTGTATTTGGTATGTTGTTGAAAGAAGTGTCTTGACTCATGCCGGAGTTATCAGAACCAATTGTAGTATTATGACCTTGCATCGCAGTCAAATGTTTTAACTAACTGAAACTCCTAATTGATATTTCAATCTTCAAATCAATGGTGCTTCATGAAACACACTTCTGGGCACATCTAAAATCAAAGCGAGAAACAAAAAAGGAATATAAGGTAAAAGTACAATAGAATAACAAATATACAATCAAAAATAAAACTTGATTCGATCAGATAGAGTAAAAAAAGAAAAATTAAATTAGTTTTTTTCTTTCAAAAAATACACCCTTCACTTGCAAATATAATCGAAGGATGCCATGCCTCTTCAGCACTCATAGATGCTACTTGAAAACCCTCAAATACGTAACCTCTAAAGTAAAATAAATTGAAAAAATAAAATTCAACTTGGACTGCAGTGGATATCCACCAATAACTTCATGAGGATGAATAGATTACTCTACACAGCACACAAATTGCCACTTGGGACTGTAACACTTCAAGTAAAACACGCAGATTACTTAGTCAGTATGTGATATTGCGATTAATGCAGCAGAAGTTCAAATCCTTCATAAACAAAGACTTATGATCACTATATTAGATTCTCATGTAGAAAGCTCACGACTTCAAATATTTGTTTCAGCTCACATAAAATTAACACGAAGAAATGTCATGAAGAATGCAGTACTTCGCGCCAAATGTTTAACAATTTAACCTTAAATGTACAGAGAATATGCAGAACCAACAATTATACAGGTATGAAAAATAATAAGTTCCATTACTCACTCACAAACTATACTGCATTCATACTCTAATTAAGAAAAAAATTGGGGATAAAAATCTTTGTAAGAATCATCATAGCCACCATACCCAATGAATGTTTTGCTTTCAAACAAGAAAAAGTGAAATATTAGCAGATGACTGCTTTTTCTATCAGTCCAAAACCATTCAATTCAATACAAATTCAATAGATATCAATAATGCCCCAAATCTTGTGCTACAAAAATCAAAATGGAAATCATAATTAAATGATCAAACCATGATATCAAAGCTAAAACCATCAATGCTCCGAATTTTGCAAAAAATCCATGATGGGTGCGTCCGATTCACTTATTCTTTCACCGCCGAATAGATACCAAAAAGCGACCAAATCAATATAAACAT
Organism: Euonymus europaeus; assembly: GCA_963580455.1. Taxonomy (NCBI): domain Eukaryota; kingdom Viridiplantae; phylum Streptophyta; class Magnoliopsida; order Celastrales; family Celastraceae; genus Euonymus; species Euonymus europaeus. The sequence goes on along the minus strand of OY756970.1, from coordinate 18,374,005 downwards.
CATATGCACATGCCCGAGTGCAAACACAAAATTTGTTGAAGAAAAAACAAACTGAAATCTTATACACACTATTACAATGATATCCGACATAACTAAAAAAAACCCAGAAAAAAAAAACAAAAACAAAAACAGGGGTTGAAGAGAAGTACCTGAGAAAGCATTAGAAACGAAATGGAAGAGATCGAAGAAAAATGGGAAAAGATCAAGATGGATGCTTTGATAGAACCAAAGGCGTTTTTTTTTAATTATTTTTTCTTAATTACCTTTCCTCCCTCTCTTGGTTCTCCTCCTCCTGGTTTTTCAGTTACTCTGGGTGTTTCTAATATTTCTCTTTAATCTAAAGAGGAGATAATTAGAACAAGACAAACAGATGACAAAGATCCATGGAATGAGAGAGACACAGAGGGGGCAATGTAAATAAATTAATTGTATTTTGGGGGAGAGATTGAGAGAATTGTGTCTTAAAAGCTATTTTATTTATGAGAGTGGAATCAACAAAAAGGCAAATTGTTGTATGCTTATCTTTCATGCAATAGGAAATTTTTTGGGTCTGTTGTGTGACTTACTGTCATTTAATTCCATGACTAAAAATAGTTGTATATATATATATATATATATGGAAACCAATCTGGTATATATCTGCAAAATAAGACAAATTGACAATGGAAATAGGGGTGGATATTCTAATATTTGGATTAGATTCGTAATTTTTGGTAATATTTTTATGCACTTTGCCATTGCCGTACTTTCCATCTATACTGCTTCCTCTAAGATTATGCTGCCACATAGACTGCAAATATTTGGGCTCCTTAAGGCCCATATTATTGATAAGGCTGTTAGATAGGCCTATTACAATGTTGGGTTTCGGCCCAAAAAAGGCCTTACAATGCACTAATGCAGTAAGCAGTATTCCAAGGATGTATTAAAGTCACGTGTTCCTTGTGTTAAAAAAACTATGCCATGTGTGCCCCTCTGCTTCGCTGATGAGATTCACAAACTCTGACGCCACCTGCGATTCCCGATGCACCGACATTCTCTATTCCCTATACACCGATATGGAATCCCGCAAATTGGCCGCTTTAATCTCCTCTCTCGTCTCTGAACTCCTCCTCCTTATCATCATCTCCCCTTCCTCCGCTCCCATCTCTTCCGATTCCCATTTCAATGCCAGTGATTTCAAATCCAATGCCAACATTTTCGCTCTCGTCCACCATTTTCTCTCCTCTCAAGAAATCGCCACTTCCCTCTCTCTTCTCGCGATTTCGAGGAAAAGGAAGAGAACCCGTTTGGATGAACCGGATTCTGAATCCGCCGATGAAGACGGAGATGGTAAACTCGGTTATGAACGATTTCTGCTCGGTCTGACTCGGAATCCGGACTCGTTCAAGTCCTGTTTCAAGATTACCTCTTCAACCTTCGAATGGCTCTCCGGCTTGCTCGAACCTCTATTGGATTGTCGTGATCCTGTTGGGTTGCAACTCAATCTCTCTCCCGAGATCCGTCTCGGAATTGGTTTATTTCGATTGGCTACTGGGGCGAATTACGGCGACATTGCTGGCAGATTTGGGGTTTCAGTGGAAGCGGCTCGATTCTGCGCAAAACAGTTGTGTCGCGTTCTGTGCACCAATTTTCGATTCTGGGTTGCCTTTCCTAGCCATCATGAGCTGGAATCAGTGTCGACAGGGTTTGAAAATCTAGCTGGGTTGCCTAATTGTTGTGGGGTTATTGATTGTACTAGGTTCAAGATTGCAAGAGAGAATGATTCTGACTATGGCATTGCTGTCCAAATTGTCGCAGATTCGTCCTCCAGGATCTTAAGCATTGTTGCCGGTTTTCGCGGCGATAGGGGTGATTCAAGGGTACTTAAATCCTCAACCTTGTGTAAAGACATTGAAGCAGGAAATTTATTGAATTCGAATCCTGTTCATGTTAATGGAGTACCCGTAAACAAGTACTTAATTGGTGATGGAGGGTACCCTTTGCTTCCATGGCTAATTGTTCCTTTTGTGGATGTGGTACCAGGGTCAAGTGAAGAGAAGTTCAATGCAGCACATACTTTGATGCACATTCCCGTGCTCAGGGCCATTGCTAGTTTGAGGAATTGGGCTGTCTTGAATGAACCAATACAAGAAGAATTCAGGACTGCAGTTGCTTTTATTGGGGCGTGTTCGATCCTGCATAATGTTATGCTCATGAGGGAAGAGGATAGTGCATTGTTTCATGGGTTGGAAGATTACTCGGCATTTGATCAAGGTTCTCAGTATTATAGAGATCATACATCGGAGGATAATGCAATCGAAAGAAATGCATCCATAATACGAAATGCGTTGGCTACCAGAGTGAATGTTTTTAGGGAGTCAAATGAGGAGCCCTGCAGCCCAGGATCCTCTAATACAGTCCAAACACCATCATAATGGAAGATTACTTGAGGTGGATTTCCTCTCTATTCAACATTTTTGGACCTAGGTAATAGAGATTCTTTTCCCTTTTAAATAAGTTTGAAGTTAGTACGGATTAGATTCTCATTTATCTCTAACCTTTATTCTTCACAAAAATATTTATATTTGTTTAGTAATTGAATTTTAAGATGTATTCATTTGAGCATTCTTTTATGATTAAATTCAATATAAGAATGACTTATCATCTGTTAGCCATTTAGCTTGTTTTAATGGAATTAAAGCCCTTTTGTTCTTTAAGTTTGCTGCAAGCATTTGAATTTTGAATTAATATCTGAAGGCACTCTGTCCTGAGGATGATCCTGATTATGATTATTTCAATGACTTCTCTGAGAGATATTTTTGAAAACTTCCTGAATATTTATGTTGTATATAGTGTCCTATTTGCTTGGCTTTGAAAGGAGCGTACTACATTAGTCAATTTCTTTGTCTTCATCCATAATGTTCTTTGTAGTTGATGACTGACTTCTACGGCGTACTTTTCGAGCTTTTTTGCCTGTAGACGTTGTGGTCTATTGCAGAAGTATAGGAATCTCTTGACTGTAACTATTACAATGCCTAAGGGAGTAATTTTTCAATTTCATGGTTTCTTGTATCAATGATGGCCTATCTCACTGAATAGGCAGTATATGAGGCAAACATAATTTGCATGATTAGTTCAATACTCACCAGAGAAAGAAAAAGAGCATAATTTACTGGACTAGAAGATGACTGACTAAGAACGGACTTCCATTGTCTCTGGGCTTGCATTATCATCGGAAGACTTGAATGGCAGTTGGAAACACTTGAAATTGAAACAGCATGTCATGTTTTCTCATTTTCTGTAGTTTCCCTGATTAACATCATCTTTAGGTTCAAACCATGGTTTGATGCCAGAGTTGAATGAGCTGCATAGTTTTAGTTTTAATCGGTTTGACTGATGTATAATGTATAGTTTTTTGTTTGAAGTATAAGGCATCTGGGTGAATAATGGTTATCTCAGATGGCCGAAAGAAACAAACGTAAAATCACTTGCTTCAAAAATGAAATACTTTCAACTTGTAGTTCTAACTTCTAACATCCGGATTTCTCATTTACTCAGTCATGGTGTATTGTAAATGTTTATTTTTTCAGTATTCATAGAATTCTTGGTGATTTTTCTTGGAAATTAATTGATACTGCAATAGCACATAGGTTGTGATGAGTTGCTTTAAGTTGTGTGGTAGCTCTGAATTGGGAATTGTCGAATGGATGTGTCCATGACTGGAAGGGTGAAGTATAAGCTCATCAAAATGAACCAAATGCACCGTTAGTGTTACCACTGAATAGTCTGTGCTTGGCAGGAATATTCTGTGCCTCTGTGGGGGTTGGATATGGTGGAGTTCAGAGCCTTTCCCTTATCAACTCCTACGAATCCTTAGCTCAAAGTTGGTGCTCTGACGGCGGTGTAATCGGACAGAAAAATGTCTTAACGTTGGTAGTAGAGATAAGATGGAACTAAACACTCATGTTGGGCGGCCTCCCTTTCTTCCCTAGCCATTCTGTGCTAAACTGCAATGATTAACACAGAAATGCTTTTGTTTTTAAAAGAATTGTCCAGAGGCGTGCAAGACAGCATGTTCTCTCCAAAAGATTATTGTAATAAACAATGAGTACAAAAGAGCATGATCGGAGCGCTTGGAAGTTGGAACCGTTGCATATCAAACACTTTTACCGTTTTCGTCATCACTAATTATCAAATCATTTAGTCATTAAGGCTCCATTTGAAGCAGGGTATAAAGACTTCGTATAGTATAAAATCATCATTTAACGATGTTATTCGGTGTTTCGACGTTTTTAAAAAAACTCAAGATAGTATAATTTTATGTAAAAGGGTCTCCTATACGCTCCAGGCCATATAATATTAAAACACCACCTCTAATTCATTTTTATTTTATACGGAGTGCTTAGTATAATAAATAATATGTCAAATGACAAAAAAACACCGTCATTCTTGCTATATATATTGTAAAAGAAAAACTAATTAAACCTTATAACGATAATAACACCAATAAAGGTTATCCCTCTCTCTTCAATCCTCTTTGATTTTATTTTATTTTCTCTTGAATTAAACATCTAATCTATTTTTTCATTCCAGAACAACATTAATTCTTAGCTAGAAGAAAGAAAAGAGAGGTATTTTTTTTATTAAACGCGTTTTTAGTTGCACAATTATTTTGTCTTAAAGTCATTAGCTTACCTTTAGTATGATAATTTATGTGAATTCTTTTTAGTAGTATGATATTGTTCTTTCTCATTGAATTATGATACAAGTGGATTTCATCTATTTTGGATATTTGTAATGATATAAGAAACGATTTTATTTAAGTACGAAAGTTTCTAATCTTTTATCATTAGATTATCACAAAAATACCGTTAAAAATAAAATAATTAAGAGGGTTATTGTTTTAGTTGAGGGCAATTTAGACATATTATCACAAATATTATACTATCATTCTGCCTAACAATAAATCAAACACTGTATTGTATAAGAAATATATCATACAAGTTTAATACCATATTTTTTCCAAACATTGGATAGTATTAAATTATACAATGATTAGCTTATACATTTGATAATAATATTATACTATCCTATACGACGTCCCAAACAGAGCCTAAGAAAATAACGTAAAACGTTCTTATATAGATAACCCTGTGTCCTTTGGGTCATGTTAAACATGCAGGGCCGAACTTGAGGTTAGTAGTAATTAATCATTTGGATGATAGTCTCACGGTGAATTTTTCGAGGCTAAATTATTTGGACTTCGAAAGTTGGGAGTTCAATTCTCACTGGACTGATATTTTGTGAGCACATGTTGTGTTTTGGTTAACTTACCTTGTCGTTGGTGAAAAAAATTTATGCGCATAAATTTGACGACTAAAATTTAAGTTCATATCTAATATATAAATGACAAACTTGTATTACGTCACTGTGGTTATAAAAAATAATTGGTTCTCCTTTTGTTGACTTCTTTGGCAAACATATGTCATAATTAGAAATGAAATTAAGCACATGTAATGATAATTGTATAATGAGAAGGAAATAATGTATTGGAATGTATATCTTTGTTTATGTGACTGTATTGAGATATATATATTCTGATGTGATTGAACTGAGGAATGTATATTGGTGGGATCAATCTTGATTTTTATGTAATTTTGTTGAGAAATTGATGAAGGAAAGGAGAATGATTAGTTTGAATAATGGGAAAATGAATAATTGCATTGAAATATGTGTTTTGCTAACGTGGCTATATTGATATATGTGTTTTGCTAGTATGAATGAAATATGTGTGTGGTTTGAATTTTTGTGTGATAGAAGTGGAATACACAAATAATTTTAATGGAGACATTATCTTGTCACCATTGTATGTGCCCAATGACACGCACTTGCCACCTAAGCTACTACCAGGATTGTCAAGACTCAAGAGTTGATTTTGATCGATCTTTTGACATATTTTGGTTAAATCGTTTAGTTGATTATCGATCGATTATGTTATTTTTTGTGAGATTTTTGATTGATTCTAGTTTTTCTTTTAAAGAAACCCGACCAATTGATTGTGCTTCAGTCAATTTTTATTTTGCATTTTTTTTACAACCCTACCTACTAACTTATAAACGTCTATGTTTGAAGAACTTTTATAGCTTTAAGAATGAGAATGCAAGATTATATTCAAAGAGGAAAAACTTGGTCCATCCAAAGTTTAACCAAACAAATTTTTAGACTCTAATCGAGTTGGTTGAAAATAAATCATTTTAAAGATAAATTATAAAACTCCACTTTACTGCCAAACAAACACTATTATCCTAACCTATTTTCAAATTACTAGCAATGTATTGAAGGTTCCTATTTATCAAAAAAATAAAACAAAAAATAAATTATTGCCTTTCAAAAGGTCGCCGCCACCAACCACCAACAACTCCACCATCTCTATTGCTCTATTCCCAAACTTCCTCTCACCAAACACTTGCCCACCAGTGGCCCCCACCATGTTACTCCACTTCGATATTAAAAAAATTGCATTATTTAATAACCATGAAAGAAAAGAAAAAACCCCAAATTCTGGAATATTTTATTTAATTGGAATTTTTAAACCTACAATTATGACGTCATAAATCCTATAATGGCTGTCATCAAAATTTCCCCATCCCATAAAGGTCAAACCAAAATCCACCAGATCCATGGGTCCCAAACCAGGACCTCACCAACCCCCAACCGACAACCGGGGTTCGAGCCGGCCCACCCACTAGGTGGAACTTTATTCCGGTCCAGACCCAACGTTTTTGTTTCCCATATATAGGGGTCCTTTCCAAATTCCAACTCAGGTTGAGCCATACTTCTGAATCTCAATCTTCAAACTCAACACAAGGAAAAAAAAAGTAAAAGAAAGAAAATTAGAATATCTCTCTTCAATGGCAGGCGACGGAGATCAACAGGAATCGCAGGCTCAGGCAGGGAGGCATCTCGAGGTCGGTCACAAGAGTCTTCTGCAAAGCGATGCTCTTTACCAGGTATATATACATACATAGATATACTCTGTTTTACCGATCAATCTTGTAAAATATTCTGTTTTGATTTACCCATCTCTGATTCTTTGTGTATAGTATATTCTGGAGACCAGTGTGTACCCAAGAGAGCCTGAATCCATGAAGGAGCTTAGAGAGTTGACTGCCAAACACCCATGGTAGATTCTTTTAAATTCAAATCCTTGTTTCTTCTTCTCTGTTTTTCTTTTTAGTTTTTTAGTAATTAAAGATGTGGTTTTGATGATTATGTGCAGGAACATCATGACCACATCAGCAGATGAAGGTCAATTCCTGAATATGATTTTGAAGCTGATTAATGCCAAGAACACCATGGAGATTGGTGTCTTCACAGGCTACTCTCTCTTGGCGACAGCCCTTGCTCTTCCTGATGATGGAAAGGTAAATTTTCATTTCAAAATTTAAACCCATTAATTTAATCAATCAGATTTGAACAAAAATATTGACTTTTTTTTTTTTTTTTGGAATTGTTGCAGATCCTTGCCATGGACATTAACAGAGAGAATTATGAATTGGGTCGACCCATAATTGAAAAGGCTGGTGTTGCTCACAAGATTGATTTCAGAGAAGGCCCTGCTCTGCCAGTTCTTGACCAGATGGTTGAAGATGTAAGATTCCACACTCTCTTTTTCTTCATTTGATGCTGAATTAAATTATAAATGGAAAATTAAAAATTATGAGATTGCTTTTATTGAAATTAAAACCAAAAAAAGGAATATATGAAAGCTGAGTGATTGACTGTGGTGAACCCCAGGATAAGAACCATGGGTCCTTTGACTTCATATTTGTGGACGCTGACAAGGACAACTATCTCAACTACCACGAGAGGCTGATTAATCTAGTGAAGGTTGGGGGTCTGATCGGCTACGACAATACCCTATGGAATGGATCTGTGGTGGCACCTCCTGATGCGCCTTTGAGGAAGTACATAAGGTACTACAGGGACTTTGTTTTGGAACTCAACAAGGCACTTGCTGCTGACCCTAGGATTGAGATCTGCATGCTTCCTGTCGGTGATGGGATCACTCTCTGCCGTCGGATTAAGTGAGCAGGTCAAAGTCAGTCACCTTTAAAGGAGAGAGATGTTTTACATGTGTATTGTTTTATCATTTACAACCCCAATGTCATAATAAAATGTTTGTGTTTTACAATCTCTTGGTTATGGAAAACTTAACAGTATTGCCTAATTCGAATTTTCTCAAGATAATAAATATTTATTTATTTTCTTCTTCTTCCTGGCCGAAAAAGAATGGCCAACACAGCCATCGAACATTAGAAACTAGTCAAGAAAAGGTTTTTCATAGGGCTGTAAGAAATATTCAAAATAATTGAACCGACCAATAATTAAACCAATCAATTATTTACTAAAAAATTACCATATTTTTTTAATAGAATCAATCATTAACCCGAAATAATCATTAGTAACAGACCAGAATCAAATGGTTAAGTTCGCATCAAAAAATGAAAAAAATCGATTATAACTCTTTCATGTTGACCTACCCACCAAACCAAAAGCCAAATTTGACTCATTTTTTAGTAAGTCATAAAAGTTCGAAGTTGTTCACCAACTTTGTCCGCTGTCTAGTTTCCTTTCTCCAACTACTTTTTTGTCCTTTATTAACAACAAATGTTAACCCACAGCGTAATATCCTTGACAGATGTGTTAATTGCATTCCGTTTAGATCAGAATATGTTTCATAAAAAATAAATTCTTATAAAATATAAAAATTGAGAGTATGATGTATACTATAAAACAAACAGAGGCTCGAAGTTTATAACGCTATTCGAATGAAACATCTGCACTCCACAATCCCTTTCAAACGTTTTGTGACAAGTTTGTTAACAATGGACATGTCAAGCTTGCCTTCAATAGGAGGAGAAAGTTCACATGAAGCATTGATAGCTTGAGAGGTTCCAGCTCAAAGGTCAACCAACAGGCCAATCCCATCGGCATTGATCAACCCAGCCCATGACTTACCCTTTTTAATAGAAAAATTGTGTCGAGCCACCAACGTGACAGGTAAATGTGAACAAGCCAAAGAGTATTAAAGCGTCAAAATCCAAGTCAACCAACTAGTTATCTTACTCGGTTGCACCAACCCACAGATCAACATTTGCCCATTTGCTTCTAACGTAGGAATTCAAACAAAGTATGAACAAAGAGTGATCCACCAACTCCAAGGGGTTAAGACAACAAGTAGACTCAGAACTGTTGACTGGACAAACGTAAGACATCATGAACTCCAAGAATAACAAGCCACTAAAAAATAATGGGAAAAATTACACCAGAAAACATTCTCAATAGATTGGTAAAAGCGAGGTCGAGAACTCTCACTAACAGCACTTGCAACGGAAGTCATGCTGATTAGTTATTAGAAAGAAACACCAAATAAATTAGGATCCATGGTTCCATAAAAATCAATCAGAAATCAAACTTATTACACTCCTAGATGAATTGGGAAAGCTAGTAAAGGTGGTTATAATCATCAATCACAGAATTCCCAAACAGTTCAAAGATTATCCAAAATAGATAGAAACAACAGGATGAGAACAAAAACAAAGAGACCAAGCTTCAAAGCATGCGGAAAAAAAACCCACTCTGATGACGCAGGCTAGTATACCTCCAGCCACTCGATCAAATTTCAAACTTTGCTGTTTGTTCGATTTGCTGCAAACACTTCGTTGAATTAACCTCCTACTATTAATGAAACAGAGATTTCAATCAAACTAATGAAAATGATTCACTATAAACCCAGATTCAATGGGAATCATGGATCAAGTACAATGGACGCTTCACATAAAACTATCATTAAGGCTTTTAGAAGGGTAACAATCAACAGATCACCATTAATTACCACAACCAAGACCAGTGAAAAAATCAAATTCCAACACTAAGACAACTAAAAACAAAAATTCTGCATGCAGCGAACGATTGACGAGTTACAAGTAACGGAAAAAAATACAATGCCACCACATTGCGTCGAAGCTTCAAAAGCTCTGAACCCTTTCAACATTTTATCTGACCATTCTATTAATTTAAAACAAAAGGGAAAGGAAAAAAAAGGAACAAAGTGACAACACCCACTATAATATTATACAACATAAAATGATCTTGCAAAAGCAAAAATGTCCTAAGCTTCAAAAAAAAAACCAGTGACCATTAAAGGCACATCAGTAAGCCAAAAGTTTAAGTAAGCATATCAGACTGACATTTGACTTGCAAAACCTTCACAAAAAATTACTTCCCCTAAGGTGTAACGAGAGATCACAACCATTAAAGCCAAAATCTAAAAAAAAAAAACACAGCACCATAATTTATGTGAAAAACATAATTCAATAGTATTTCTAGATGAAACACGTAGACAAACAATAATAGAGTTTTATCATTGAACAAATAAACATACCATAGAAAAAAAGGGATGAAGAATCAGTAAATGTAAATAATAGTGACACAACTATCATTATCCATAACATAAAATTTTAACAAGTAATCATAGGCGTAACAAAGCTCTCCTACACATCAGTTCAAAATTGATGTATAAAAAATTGAAGCTTGAGCTTGTGCTTCGCATTCAGCAGCAAACTTATAGAAAGTTATTCAAGTGGAAACCACCAAAGACAGTAACATAAGGGCAGCACATAAATATTAAAATCCTACAATAAGAACAAAATAACATTTCTACAAAATCAGGGAATTGTAGAAAGTTTTGCAATGGACAATCCAGTCCATGTGGTCAAATTCAATGATGAAGTAAGGAAATCTCTGTAACATACTAGCATTCCACCATAACTGAAGAATTGAAAGCATAAAAGAAATTCAGGAGAAACCCGAGATTCAAAGAGCATACATTTGTAATATTAACTTCGGACCGGAAAACAAACTGCTATGGTCTCGAACAATAACATCGGATCACCAAACAACGTCTACGAATATTTAAAGCACCAAAATAACAAAAATTATACGACTCAATTACCATTAGAAAAACCCAGAACCTCAAGTATGCTAAAACAGAAGCATAAAACGAACATTTCCATTCAACGGTAACTCTTCTGAAACCTTGCACGAGCACCACGTCCACCAAACTTCTTGGGCTCGCAGCGCCTGGGGTCAGAGGCCAGCAGGGTTCTGTCATACCTGTAGAGGATGTCCCTTATCTCCTTCTTGCTCTGCTCATCCACGTACTTCTGGTAGTAAGCGACGAGAGCCCTGGCAATGCTCTGACGGATGGCGTAGATCTGGGACGTCTGCCCTCCACCGTTGACACGGATGCGCATGTCGACACCTGCGAAGCGGTGGCGTCCGAGAAGGAGGATGGGCTCAAAGGCCTTGAAGCGGAGGACCTCGGGCTCAACCAGCTCGATAGGGGAACCGTTGATCTTTATCAGGCCCCTTCCACGTTTGCAGTGAGTGACCGCCACCGCCGTCTTCTTCCTTCCGAAACATTGCACCGATTCTTTGGGGGCTGCCATGGTAGTATCCTCTCTCTTTCTGTGCGTATCGACTCTGTTGCGGAGTAAACCGGAAAGACTGGCGAGAGAGAAAATTAAGGCGGAGAATTATATATATATACGAGTGTTGCGTTCAATGGACACAGGGATTTTAGGGTTTTGGTTGTAGTGAAACTGCCCTCGAGGCTGCATATAATTACACATTCTAAAAACGTTGCGTTTTAAAATAAGACAAATTATATTTCTTTCCTCTTTTTTCCCACACTATTTCTTTCTCCCAATTGGATACAAATGTAAACGTTTCTCGAAACTTATATCCTAACACTCTAACCCAATTGCAAACATGCAAATTGGGTAATTTTTTAAATTTTATTAATAAATTCACACATTCATTTACGCACATTATAAAATCTAACCCAAATACAGTGGTATCCGGGTGGAGTGTCCTCCATTGGACTACCCCTAATTATCTGTAAATTGGCTACTTGATAGTTGTTGATTCACATCAATATAAAACATAATTTAATTTATATATCTAATTAAGTGATTAACCTTTTTTGAGAAAATATTAACATTATTTAAAATGTTATCTATCGAGATAGATTTGTTATAGATTTGTTAGGATTTTAAGGAGGTTAAAGATTTGTAAGATAAAAGATGCAATTCTAAGGTCAATGTGATCGGATAACCATGACTACTTACTCATTTGAGATTCGACGGAGATAATTTTTTAATGACATTCTAACAATGACTCTAAAATCAACAGAATTGTGCCTAAAGATTCCAACGTTTCAATGGTCAAATGAAGGTTCAAAGTTCCTAATCGGAGTTGTGAATCATTATCATTATCGTGTTACTGCTATAAAAAGTAAAACTGTATATACGCAAAATACATCTGTATATAAAAAAATAAAAATAAAAAACAGAGAGGGTAAAGATTGTCAAAAGAGAAGATCACCATAATCGGATTGCACCAGTCCACGAAAGGAACGAGACATACTGACATTTCTAATTTTGCACAATTCTCTTCGCTTCATAGTTCATAGTCATACTTCGGATTTTTGTTATTTCCTGTTCTAAGTAACAAAACAAGTCCTAATCCTAACGCTCATTTGTGGCATTTTATTCGACCACAAGCACAAAGCCCTCCAAAAAATATATTTAATATCATCATTGGCAGCTGAACTCAATGAGCCCTTTACTCCGGCCAACAGACTGTTCCTCCACCCGGAGATGGACACCATAACCCACCTTGCCATCGGCATAAAACATCCCATCCACATCCTCCTCTCCGTAAAGACCTTTCTCCAGGATACAATCGTGATTAATCACCCCAGATTCAGAAGTATTCTTGGTGGAGACGAGTACGGGCGGAGAACTGAGGTCGACATGTAATTGTACTCCAAGACCCGTCACAACCCCCAACAATGCTGAGGCAGCAGTTAACGACTACTTGGCAGATTTGGCAGTAAGTAAACCTCTAGAAGTACAGAGAATCCACCGCAGAGGTTCAAGTTGAATAACACTAATTTATCACTACACAACTAATTTCAAGTGGCAACCACCAAAGACATTTTTTCTAAAACAAAGAAAATATGAGAATAAGGAGTACATTCAGAGCCATAAAAAAACTGATAATGTTAGAGGAAACCTCTTCCAAGAGCATACAAGAATCAACAGAAATAAATTCTATAAAAGCAATTGCATCCACAACTATATTTTGATCCCTAGAAACATGGGACAGCTTGTGTTCTACCGTAAAAGGTAGAGAAAGGATATCATCAAGAAGAAAGCCAATAGAAGTCAAGAGACATTGAGAAGAATCCATGTGCTCAAATTCGACGGCGTAGTAAGGAATTCTCAAACATTCTATCATAACTGAAGAATTGAAAGCATGAAAGAAATTCAGGAGAAAGCCAAGATCCAAAAGGTATGCATTTGTAATATTAATTTCTAAATGTGATACGGTCTTTCAACAAGAACATCAGATCACTAAACCACAACGTCTACGAATACTCAAATCTTAAACCACCAAAATAACAAATATTGTGTGTTCCAATGACCCTAAAAAACAGAACCTCTAGTATGCCAAAACATAAGCACAGAACGAACGTTCCCGTTCAACGGTAACTCTTCTGGAACCTTGCACGAGCACCACGCCCACCAAACTTCTTGGGCTCGCAGCGCCTGGGGTCCGAGGCCAGCAGGGTTCTGTCATACCTGTAGAGGATGTCCCTTATCTCCTTCTTGCTCTGCTCGTCCACGTACTTCTGGTAGTAGGCCACGAGAGCCCTGGCAATGCTCTGACGGATGGCGTAGATCTGGGACGTTTGCCCTCCACCATTGACACGGATGCGCATGTCGACACCTGCGAAGCGGTGGCGTCCGAGAAGGAGGATGGGCTCAAAGGCCTTGAAGCGGAGGACCTCGGGCTCAACCAGCTCAATAGGGGAGCCGTTGATCTTGATCAGGCCCCTTCCACGCTTGCAGTGAGTGACCGCAACCGCCGTCTTCTTCCTTCCGAAACATTGCACCGATTCTGCGGGGGTTGCCATGGTTGTATCCCCTCTCTCCTCTGCGTATCGACTCAGCTGCGGAGTAAACCGGAAAGACTGGCGAGAGAGAAAATGAAGGCGGAGAACATTTTATATGAGGGTGGCGTTTGTGGACACAGGGAATTTAGGGTTTTCATTTTGGCGAAAGTGAAACCGCCCTTGAGGCTGCACATAATTACACATTTTAAAAACGCTGCGTTTAAAACAATTACATTTTTAACACAAGCGCAGAAGCGCTTTCCTCTATTTTTTCCCCTATTATTTACTTTTTTTTCATTATTTCTTTCTCCCGATTGTGCTAGAAGGAATGGGGGCTTTTATCTCAACAACCAGCCCAACTATTCTCACATTGCAGCAAAGCATACATGGCAACCCGCACGGAGAGATTTTGTGAAACTTAATTGGGATCAAAAATATTAGGGAATTCAATTTTTATTAGTCCAATTTAACTCAAGTGTACACGTCATATCATCTAGTCGACTCAAATTGGATTTTTTTGAAAATCAGTTAAAAATATTCATTTTTCATTTATTTTCTCTCTTCATTTAATATATATTTAATATTTATTTTTTTCATAAACAAAACTTTAAAATGTTTTATGTCTCAAAATACATGTTAGATTTCGAAAAAAATTACATATTTGAACTCATCACGTAAAACTATTTATAATAAGACTCATTATTGACAGTTTTTATTGCATTTTTTTAATTACATTATTTTTAAAAACAATGTAATTTATATATGTAATGTATAGACTGTCTATTCGAACTGAAATTTTATTACACTATGATAGTAGAATATATATTCATTATTTTATATATTTTTATTGAAATTACGTTGGATACCCGAACCCATTAGGGTTTAGTAGTTAGAACCCTAGGGTTTAACACTTGAGATATTTCAGATTTTAGTAACGAATTCAAGCATTTTAAGTTACAATATGAAAATCCGATGCACGAGCTCTTTAGAGTTTAGCAAATTCGTTCTTCTTATGATTGAACACTTATAACTTATTATTTAGGTTATAACACGAATAATTTGATACACTAACATATATCAGTACCCATAAATAGACACTGGAACCAACATAATCCACATAAGTACAAGAAAATGTGTAATTAAAAACAATGTAATTAAGAATGACTAAATAAAACATATCGACGATGGATCTTGTTAGATAAATATTTACTTGTTGATTTTTGATATGCAATTTTTATGAAATTTAATACGTATTTTAAGAGGAAAAAAATGTTTTGAAATTTCGTTTAAGGAAGAAGAAAAAAAACGTACAGCGACTTTTTCAAATGATATATTTTGTTGAATTAATATTAGACTATAAATATTTGAAATATTTATCGTCATCCAATTGGGATGCTTCGATTAATAAATCTTCATGTAAAATTGGATTTGGGTGTATTATACGTGATTGGGAGGGAAATTTTATTTGTGCTATTGCTACAAGTAAAATATTACTTTGGATCCCAACTTAGCCGAGGCGATGGGTGTTGTGGAAGCTACGTGTTTAATCTCCGCTATGGGTTACACAAAATTTGAATTGGAAAGAGATTCTAAGACTACTGTTCAGGCTATACAAACTTCATGGGGGAGGATTGATTGAATATGTTCGAACTTCGAACATAGTTGCATCTTTGTAGCTCCTGGAAAATCCGATATATTCCACGACTTGCTAATCAGCCTACTCACAGCATCGCAAAATACGCAACATATCAATTGGTTGGTTTCATGCTTGGTCGATGTCAACGCCTTCTTTCTGTGCAGAAGCATATGTGTAGGGACAGAGCTATAATGTATGCTCATGGTGCGTATGGATGTTATTGGTGGCGAAGATGGATGAGAGTTTTTTTGAAAAAAATGATTTGTTTTCTTTGTTTTTCAGTCAATAATTTATTTAAAATGTTAAACGTCTCAACACTTTATCATCCCTAATATTCATAATCTATGTGAACATGACGATTAGGATAGTGACATAGAAAGTTATCAAAAAAGAAAAAGGTACAAAAATGCCCCAACCACACATGTTTTTGAAATTTCAAAAATTTTAAAAATTGATAAATATTAACAAAAGGTACACACGTGAAATTTTTGAAAGATTGACAATTCCAAAAATAATAATTAATACATGCAAATATCTCTCTCTTCGATGCTTTCATTTTTTGTTAAACATAATTTTAAAAAGTTTATCTTTTAAAATATATGTTAGATTTGGAAAAAAAATTACATATTTGAAAATAGCATGCAAAACTCTTTCCAATAAGATTCATTATCAATACATTTTAACGGATTGTTCGTTATTACATTGTTATTTGGAAATAATATTTTTGGTGTTTAAAACATTTGATGTATTTACTACACTGTTTTGGGCGGCTTATTACAATGTCATAAAGAGTTTTAGTACACTATTATATGTCCTATTACATTGTTTCGAGAAGATTTGTTCGGAGAGATGATTAATCACATAGCAAAAGTGGTGGAGGCAGGACGATTTGAAGTCTGATCAGGCCACCTCCGTCGTGCGACATCTTATACTTCCTCCTCCAATCGCGACAACGTTGAAAGGTTTGAATCTCATCAACGTTGAAAGACAGGAGCGCCTTTGCTTTTGGGTTGCTCGATCTTCCTAAGGTAAAGCTTGCTAATCTTTGGCAGGACTATTGAGTTTTCTATTTTAATTATTAAGTCTGGATTTTTCAGATTTTATGGTTGTGTTGAACAAGTTATCGAAAGTTCACTTAACTCAAAAAAAAAAGATTAAAAATTGATAAAAAAAAGAAGAATATACCTAATTGCACGAAAAGGTTATCGGATTCAGAGGTCTATTGATTTTTTAAAAAATTTAAAAAATGATAAATATATAGTGTATATTGTAACGATTTCAATAATATATTTTTTCTTAAAAATAAAAACAAAATTATCATAAAAATGTCCGATAATTTTAAACCATCAAAATTAATTTTAAAAATTAAATTTTAGATCACCATAATTTTTATAAAAATATAATATTAAAATCGTTTCGATAAACATGACACGTTTATCATTTTGTCAGAATTTTTTAATATTTCAAATTGGAACACAATCTAGTCCAGTGATTTTAAGCCACTTGTCCATACCGAATTAATATCATGTCGGGGCCAGTCGACGAAAGGAACGGGACATACTGACATTTCTGATGTTCCACATTTTTCTTTGCTTCATCATCCTTTGGATTTTTGTCATTCCCCCGTTTCTAACGCTCATTTGTGGCATTTTTATTTGACCAGTCCTCCAAAATATTTATCATCAATGGAACCAGACGCGCCCTTAACTCCGGCCGGCAGAATGTTCCTCCGGCCGGAGATGGACACCATAATCCACCTCGCCATCGGCATGAAACACCCCATCGACGTCAACTCCGGAAAGGTCTTTCTCAAGAACACAATCATGATTAATCACCCCAGATTCAGTAGTCTCCTGGTTCGAGACCGCTTCGGGCGCGAGTACTGGCGGAGAACCGAGGTCGACATCGACCGCCATGTCATTGTACTCGAAGACCCCGTCACAACCCACAACAATGCAGAGGCAGCAGTGAACGACTACTTAGCAGATTTGGCTGTAAGTACACCGCTCAGTACAGAAAAACCACTCTGGGAGATTCATGTAATGCAGGCCCAGCGGTGCGCGATTTTGAGGGTCCATCACGCACTGGGAGACGGGATCTCGTTGATGTCCCTGTTCCTGGCGAGTTGTAGGAGAGTGGATGATCCGAATGCGCTGCCCAGAATACCTTCTGGTAAACCGAAGCAGAATCATGGTAGGAACGGGAAGAGGAGGAGGAATTGGAGAGAAGTGGTGTGGAGTTTTTTGATGATGGTGTGGTTTAATTTGGTGTCTGTGGTTCATTTGGTGTCGAGGAGTTTGTGGGTCTGTGACAGCAAAACTGCAATCACTGGAGGCTCTGGGGTGGAGCTGTGGCCTAGAAAATTGGCTACTGCCAAGTTTTTGATGGAGGATATGAAGTTGGTAAAAAAAGCTGTTCCTAATGCAGTAAGTATATTCAGATTCTGTCTTTCTTGTGCTTCAGTTCTTAACTGAGTCGGGAAAACCCACCATAAATCGAATTAGAGTTCTCTGAGCTGGAGTTTAAGCTAGCCGTCAAATATTTCCAAAACTCTACTATATTTGGTAGAACTAAGATTAAATCTTACTATATTTGTTCTTAATACATTTATAATAAACTAGTCCTTTTTCTTCTAAAAGTTTATTGGCTGCGTTGTTATTATTATTATAGATTGCTTCTTTAACATTGGTCCAGATATTTGTACTAAATTGAATTCTTCATACGTAAGTTTAGCTTCTGTGAAGGAGAGGGTGATTGTGGGCTTCAGATGTAATTAACTTCATTGGATTTAATAGTTCTGTTGAGTGGTAGTGATGAAGAAATGGAGTCTGGATCATCAAGAAGTTTTCTCTTTGTTCGCCTTTCATTTTTTGCGATATAGACCTAAATGGGAACTTTGCATTCATGGGGGTGGGGGAAAGAGCTGTTATGTTACAGCCTACAAGGTATTGATGGCTTATTATTATTTACTCGGTTCATCTTCGTAAGACTTTGCTTGGGAGAGGTGTTGAGAGGGATCCTCCGAACCCTTTCTTGACATAAACGCTTCGAGGTGTTCGGAGGTATTCACTCAAATAAATCCTCCAAACCCTTATTAATACAAAGTAAGGGTTCACTTTTATGAACATTTCCTAACCCTTATATCAAGCACAGCCTAAAAATGCAATTCGCAAGTTTCATTATGGCTTATCATAGTGAAACATGCTTTTAGTCAAGAATTGCTTATCAACGAAACTGATTGTTGATCTGCTACAGTTTTTAAAATGTGAAAATATCACCCGGTTTTTTGCAGGTGCAGATGCTGATACTCTGACAGAATACATATAATAATCTTAATTTGTTTCGGAATAATGCAGACCATTAATGATGTTCTTTTCGGTGTGGTATCATCGGGGCTATCTAGATATTTAGACCATCGGTCACTAAATGGTAAAGATTATATAACGATGCTGTTTCTTTGTACTTTTCAATGATAAATAGATATAACATGTGTTGAATTTGGCTGCTGTTATATGCCAGCTATACCAGACGGCCTTCAATTGACTGGACTAGCCATGGTTAATTTGAGAGAACAACCAGGGCTACAGGTGAGTTATGCAGTAGGCATGTCTTTCATTATTTTTCTTACTTCGCTCGAGAGAGAATTGAAATTTCAGTTTGTTTATTGATCAGGATGTAACCGAGTTGATGGAAAACAACTCAGGAACACAGTGGGGTAACAAGTTCGGCATGATTCTTCTACCAGTTTATTACCATAAAAGTGGTGAAAATCCGTTATCATATTTGAAGAGAGCTAAATCAATGATTGACAGGAAGAAACAATCTGTTGAGGCTCACTTCTCGTACAAAATCGGGTACCTGGTGATGTCCTTGCTTGGAACAAAGGTGAAGATTTATTGCAATTCCTCAACTAGAATAGCTTGCCAAGATTTCTTCTTTATTAACTGTGTGTTTATGCATTATTTTCTTGTGTTTTGTATTGTAGGCGGCTTGTTTGTTAAATTACAGAATTGTTTGCAACACTACGTTTGACATCTCAAATGTGGTCGGTCCAGAAGACGAGATTTCTTTCGCAGGGAATCCCATAACTTTCTTGAGAGCCAATAATTCTAGCCTTCCTCATGTAGTCTCTCTTAAACTTGCTTGTTTTTCAATAGTTGATGAATGTTTCCGAGTAATTAGTGACTCGAGCATTGTTTGAATCGGAAAATGCAGGCACTAGCAATGCACATGGTGAGCTATGTTGAAATGGCTGACATGCAAATCTCAGTAGCTAAAGAAATCATTCCCGATCCTGAATTCCTGGCAAAATGCTTCGAGGAGGCGTTGCTCGAGATGAAAGAAGCAGCTGTAACCAGTAACCACTACTAAGATCGTCTCATAGCCGTGCTACAAAATCACAGCCCCTAGCAAAGACTCCCTTTTACTACTGAATTCAGTTCTCGGAGAATTTCAATGCATCTTATATACTGCGAGTCTTTTTTTAACTAACTGAATAGTATTCAGATCTTGTGACATCTTAGAAGGGGAAAGTGTTAGAAAAATGATGGTCAATCACTATTTGATCAATGTATAATGACAACTAATTACATGTTATTTAAATGTAATTTGGTGTATTCTAATTTTCATATCTAATTTTCAATATGAAAATTAGAAATTGGAGTTGAAAATTGTCCAAAATTATTTTTTGGTTGAATGAAAATTGACTCTAAAGTGATCATGTTAGATATGATATGTTAAGTGAAAAATAATAATAGAGATGCAAAATTCTCACATTGGATAATTGTGATGTGTGTGATGAGTTTATAAACTTAAGTGTTGAACATAAGACTTGGCTTGGGTCAAAGGGCATCCAAACTTTTGTGAAGAAGAGGGCATCCAAACTTTTGTGAAGAAGAGAGACTCTACATCATGGGTTTGGGCTCACTAAAACATGCGTTGCTCAGCCGTCGCTGTCATCGGAGCCGGGTCGGGCTAGAGCTCGGGCTTGCATAGCCCATCTGGATCTGGATTTACAATTCAAATTGACCATTATAGTGTCTGTTACAGTTTTAAATTCAATTTACTACTATAATTTATTTATGTATCCCTAATTTTTAGGGTCGATTTTTCTTGGGTTCTACTATAAATAGTATAAGGAAAGATACAAATTTTCGAAGCTATACTCTGTTGGAATGAACTCTTCCTTTCCTCCATATTTTTTCCTTGCCTCAAAAATTTGAGAGTGTTCTTATTGTTGGTTCGACCGATCCTGCTTAAGCATCCACACCAGTGGCTGGACATTTCACCTTAAGGATATTTGCAATTCGCAAACCTCACTTCAATCTCTTGATTTCATACCGATCTGGTTGTTTGATAACATTGGTTGTTCTTTTAAATTTTAATTATATGCTCGTATGTTCCATGTGATATTAATCATCATAAATCATTTTATGTGTTAATCTAGTTCATATGTGTACTTTCTAACAGAAAGAACAGGACTCAATAATATGAATGCAGAGCAATTGGAGCTAAACTTTTATTATCATAGTTGGTTTAATGAAAGATGTTAGGATTTATATGCAAATTCTCTCCAACTCCTTCAAGAAAGTTGACTTGGAGGTAAGTATAAACTGTTGTCAAAGATGATGGGTTTCATGTTTTAACTCACATGTCAAGGGAATTTCTTAAGACACTTTCATGGGTCAAAGACCTTGTAATCTTCTGATGCATGTGAGACGCAAAACTCACGTACCTAAAGTTTATCATATAAGATGCGGTTAAATGGAATCATATAGGATTGGTTACTCGTTAAGAAAGAAATTTTTTATTTTTATTGCCAAAGTTAATGAATTCCCTATGCAGAGAGTATTCCAATTATCACAACTGTGTGAAGATTAGCATTAAAAATCAAGTTTAAATTCACATAAAGTCGTAAACTATCACAAAATAAAAATTTACACTATAACTCCTTTCTAATTGGGTACCCAAATTCAACACTACAAATTGACCACGTGATGGCTTTGCGGGATATTCCTGAGGAAAAAATTATAGTTTATATTTAAGGGAAGATAATAAATAAGAAAAAATAAAATGAAAACGAAGAAAACCCGTGATTGGTATCGAACTATCGATCAGCTTGGATGGTCCTGCTTGTGCTGTGCATGTTGGGTTCTTATCTTTTTTTTTTTCTTTTTTTTTTTATTTTCTTCTGTTGCTGTGTACTTGACCCCAATCGCTGGACTTTCCTGGGGAGGAAAACCAAAATGAACGCTGTTGGGTTGCACAGAGTCCCTTTTGCTGCTTTCCCTCTTCACAAAGCAAGATTAGGGGTAAAAAGCTCTTCCTCTTCTTTGGGTAAGCACAATCGTGTAAGAGAATATCAGCTGTTCTATATATATCTCCATGTATTTGATAGTGAGATGTGAATATGTGACGAGGGTATGCATTCTTGGACTCAACTTGAAAATGTTTTGTTCTGGTATGGGTCTTTACTGGCTAAGAAGAATGTCGAATGTTGTCATCGTGGGGATTTCAGTTATGTTTATCGGAATTCAAGTCTGTGGGGATTGAATGTCGAAGGTGTCACCGATACATTACTTGCCTGAAATTAAGTTCAATAACAACCAATCAATTCATTCTAATGGGTGTAATCCTATATAACCTTGCAGGCCATATATCATTTATCAGAGATGTAGCTGTGACCCAACCTCCTGAGAATCTCCAGTATTTGCTGAAAATGCTTCAAACTAGAGGTTGGAAATGCTGAAACTCTCGGACTTTCACATTTTCATTTATGGTTGCAGCATTGTGTTTCTTATAGTGTATCTAAAGTCTACCGTTTGGAATTTCTGATACAACCTTGATATGCTGCTCTCTCATTTTTTCGTATGCTTTCTAAGTCTATTTTATTATCTGCCTTCACCTTCATCATGTGAGGAATTCTGTATAGACTGTGGGTTTTCCTGTTCTGATATTGACTGCTGTTAGAAGAAAAAAGAAGCAGCAATTCTCACTATGTTTCTGGTCCAATAAATTCTGAATGAATATTTCTGATTTTCTTTCTTGCTGGTTGTCATTAGCTATTTATGTCCTACTCAAACATCTTTTATTCATTGATAAGGTGGAAAAGATTCCTGAAAGTGAAAAGTCACTAAATACTTTACATGCAGCTAGGATGCCTTTTGCTTATGTCCCAGAAGCTTTATGAAAAGTGAGAACAAGCTCCTCATGTTGATGTTTGAATTACAGGTGAAACGATCATTTCTCCTGGATCTAGGCAAGGATTAATCCCCCTTGTTATTCCTTTATCAGTGAATACCTCAGGTAACAATTAATTGCTGGTATAATGTTGTATCCGTAAGTCATGAATGTCTTTGATGGAAAGAATTTTGTTAATTACTTTTTTTTCTATTTATTTAGGTGCTGTTACTGCACTACTACGCTGGCCAACAGCTCCAGCTGGGTAAGAGATTCATATTATGATTGGGTTGTTCCATATACATTAAATTGCAACCTGATATATGCTTATGAAAGATTTTGTTGTTTTATTCATATTTGTAAAACTGTTGGTATTCACACAGAATGGAGATGCCAGTTGTGGAAGTTCGCAAGCATGGGGTGTGGCTTTTAGCCAAGAATGTAATGCATTATACTTAAAGCATGCATTTACATGTACATTTAGATTGAATATAATGAAGTTATATGCATCGTTATATTGTACATGCTATATTACTTTGCAACTCAAAGTTCCTTGTTTTTTGTTTCTTTATCTTGGTTGGGAGTGGGGGGAAAGATTCTGTTAGATGGACTTAGAACGGAAACTGATAGCTTGAGGATTTAGTCCTTAAAACACTTTCAGTTGCAACTGCACAAAAACAACTTACATCTTCCGGCTTCTGCAAAAACAGGTTGATCAGTATATCCACAGAATTCTGGTCGAAGAAGATGCTAACAACTTATGTGGAAGTAATGGCGCACTATTTCATGCTTCATCTGAAGCTGGGAAAAAACTTTACAGAAAGGGTGGTTTTGCTGAATCTCAGATATCTAACGTTGACATTTATCTTTTGAAAGAGGTAGAGGAAGAGCTTTATATGATGTGTTTATAGAATAATGTTCCTGCTGCATGGTGACAGTTTATTATTATAAATTAGGTTGGGCTGTTCCCAGATGTCTTAGAGCGTAAAGTGAAGCGTCATTTTGAGCAAGGAGATCATGTAAGATATTTATAATTTTGGGTTTTTTGATGTGATTAGCTTTACAATGGGTTTACAAACCAATATGAACAAGTTTATTTGATCTTGGTTGGAAGGTTTCAGCAATGGTGACAGGAGAGTTTTATGCCAAGAAGGATCTCTTTCCAGGATTTGGGAGGCCATACGTGTTTAATGCTGAAGTTTTGATGAAGTCAGTAGAAATCTGAATGCATTTTTCAAAACTTATCTTGAGTTTCTTTATATTTTTTAATCCTCAAGTATCTCATTAATGACCACGTGTAGAGTTGGGCATATCTCAGAATCCAAAGATGCTGCAAGGATTGCTTTGAAATCCCCTTGGTGGACTCTAGGATGTGAATATCAGGCAAGATCCTTTTTCCTTTCTTAATTCTTAGGTTTGCTATTAAACTTTGTTGTTACATATTCTGTATCCTGTGTTGATTTTAGTCGGCCACTTATTCAGGAAGTTGCTACCATTGCACATTGGGAGGATGAGCAAATTGAATATATTGAGGAGAAGGTGACAGAGGAGGGTAGAAAAGAAGATCTTAAGAAAGGAAAGGTGCCTGCCCAGGTGATGTTTTTGTGGAGTTCTTTTGTTTGATTAGTATGATACCACATACAGTCCAGTTCAAGGAGAGGTTTACTGTTGAAGTTCTGGAGATGGCACCATGAGTTGACTTATTTTAATTTTCCATTGCAGATTGCATTGGATGAGGCTGCATTTTTGTTGGACTTGGCTTCTATTGAAGGATCATGGGACAAATGTTTGGAGCGCATCGCTGAATGCTACAAGGAGGCTGGACTCAATGAAATTGCAAGATTTGTTTTGTATAGAGATTGAAGATCTACTCAGTTTAGAAAAAGAATTTGGTAGTAAGAAGATGGGAATGTGTAACATGTGACTCAATGGTAGAATTTTTGTCATACAATCTAGAAAGCACAGGTTCAATTTCTATAAACATTTAGCAAAAGCGCAAAACATTCATTTTTCATTTAGATTGGATAGAATTCTCTACCTCATAGTTATTCAAATGCTTATTACATGACCAAAGAGGCTCCATGTCTCAAGGAGTTGCATCTTGATGTACAACCTCTCCTGAACTGAATTTTTGGGAGGCAAGTGTTGAAATTCCCACAATTTGTCTTTTTAACTTTTGTTTTCTTTTCAAAATCCCTTCTCTCTATATAGACAATGTGATCCAAGCTTCCAAGCACACCAAATCCACGTTGGTACTAAGCTTAGAGTGACATTGTATCAATGGACGTAGCTAACCTGTCATCGCATCTTCGAAGTTTTCGGACTTGCCACAGAAAATGAAAAACAGATAGAATGTTGGGGAAAATTATGAAGCAAGGAAATCTCTGTGCTGCTAATACCCAGGGATACACTGTTGGACATCTCCTCCAGTTATATCCGGAACCGTAGAGCTTAAAAACAAGGACAAAGTTGTATATCCAAACCCGCATTTATTAATATCAGCAGTACTTCAAGAACTGTACATCTCACTTGATCACATTAAATAGAAAAACAAGACTCCATACTTATCAACAATCAAGCCAGGAAGATGGCTGGCTGGTTTCCTTGGTTTCACTGGGAATTTACTACCACCCAGGCTGAAAAAATTTCCTTGATGTTGGGCTTCATCTTTTCCCAGTCACAAGTTTCTGTTTCTTGTTGCTTCCTTTCTTCCTTCTCATTAGTAGCCTCCTCAGGAAACCAATCCCTCCTTGATTCTTGCTGGGCACAACAGCCAAGGTCCCAGCAGTCACATTACCAGTCTTTTTCTTTGAGCCAAGAGATGCTTCGGGAGCTCCCACTAGGGCTGTAGATAGATGGGGTGAACTAAGATTAATGGAGTGATTAGATTCTAGCTTCTGCATTTCTTCAGTGCTTTCCATACTGGGAGATTTGAGAACATCTACTTTAGAACCATTTTCAGCGAGCATTTGATCACGTAAGGATGAACGTTTGATTATGTTCCTGTTATGGGTCAAGGTTGTTGCAGGGCTGGTGGTAGAACAAACCTTGTCAATGAGTCCTGCTTCTTTCGTTGAAGCTAGTGCTTTCAACTGTTGTCCAAGGTTAGCAATAGTTTCTTGACACTGGGCCAATTTTACAGAAGCAGCTGCAATCTCCAAAACCTGCAAGTTTGAACAGCTACATTAATATGGACTTTTATACATGATTATATTCACATATGTTAATATTTTCCTTGATTGAATATGACGACTTCATTGTTACTGGAAGTTGAACTAAGCGAATGATAAATACAACAATATACAATGGCACTACATGACATAACTGTCTTACAGATTTGAGGTTAATTGGGAATTTGGGATTAGCATCTATGCTGCTTCTTCAGAAAATTTAAAATATTAACTGTCATAAATATAGCAAACTAAGGAAATATCAGGCATATCGAACTTCAGTGTTAAGATGTCAGTGAATTACATTTTGGGATGACTTTTCCTCATGATTTCTGCTGTAGTTCTGAGTTTCCTTCTTTTGAGCACTGTACATGTTAATAAATATTCAGAATTCTCTCTTGAAAAAAGAAAAAGAAAAGATTTATGAATAACAGAAGCCGAAAAGTTTATAGCTACCTTTCTAGTTGGAGTTGAAGCTCAAGACATGTAGTTTCTAATTCCTCACATGTGCTTCTTTTATCCTCCAACTCAACCTCCAAGGATGACAATTTTTTTACGACCTCATTCAGTTTGGCTTTAGCAACTGCCAGCTGGGTATCAAGATCTTCATTCATCAATTTCAGATTTTCAATCTCATCTTCTGTCGTTTTATTTGATTCTGTCGAAGTTTTTACTTCTATCTGCATGCTTCCAACACTTGGTTCCGATTCCTGAAGTTGCAATGTCAAAGCCTTGCTTGTATCTTTCGCGGACCTTAAGCTGGCTGCCACACCTTTCTTTGCAGACTCCACAATTTTCAGCTCTTCTCTTAATCTATTGTTTTCTTCTTGCAGACTACACTGAGTGTTCCTCTTTGGAGACTGGAAATTTTGGTCACATGCAGAAGAATCTAAGCACAAAACTGAAGACTGCTCTACAGATCTGTGACGAACATGTGATTCCACAAGTGGACCATCTATTATAGCTCCTGCTTGATTGTCATTTCTTGATTCACTCCAACCAAAGTGCTTCTTGATTTTATCCCTAGCATTTGAAGCATCTTCGGGGCTAGCGTAGTTGTTCATGATCCAATCTAAAGAAAATGACAGGTTCTGAGCAAATTTGACAATGTCAGTTTTCCCAACCAACAGATCGTCACAAGTACGAACAAATTGTTCTAGAACAGAGCTAAGTTCAGAAGTTCTCCACTGGAAAACATGCACATAGTAATCTGGAGGTGTGGCGGATGCTAAGGAACTTTGATCACTCTCAGAACAAGTATTCAGAGTATCCTTGATGGCCAAAGATTTTACATTGATCCCCTTGATCGACTCAATAATTTTGCAGATTGAGTCACTCAAATTAGATTGACTATGTCGTTTGTTGATTTCCCTTACAGAGATGTCAAGACTGGAAGCTGCTTTCGGTGAAGACATGTTTGGAGAACCACTGATAAGGCAAGTACCAGTCTCTCTCGAATGTTTTGAGATTCCAATTTTATCAGCCTCGCAGGGAGTTGTATAACTTGTCTGACCAAAAACAATTTTAATGTCCTCCAGAAGTTCTCCTACACTTCTTTTTGATATACAGTGCTGCTTAAGGATTGCACTCAAAACAATCTGTAGCCAGTCGAAAGGTTTATCAGCTTCTACGTGTTTCATGTGAATTTCCCGCTTTGTATTACCTTTTACAGCTGGAACTATTTCCTTGTCATGTAACCCAGAGGGATACATATCTCCAGAGGGAGCTTCCCCTGAAACGATAGCTAGTTTTTCCATCTCGACGAAATCATCCATTAAACTCATTTCTGAAACCCCAATGGATTTGCAGTCTGAAGTACTGAATTTCTCATCCTTGTAATGCTCCAGTTCTGATTTTAGAGCGTTTGCCCATGAATCAGAAGAGCTAATCCCATCATCACTGGAAATGTCAAAACTAGTAGGCAAATAAAGTTCATTTGACATGGGACTACCCCTTGTCAGTTCCCTGTATTTGCGGCCGCTGGAAACATCTTTCTGCTGTTCATCAACTTTTGATAATCTTGAAATGGTCCGTGAACACCGGGTACTTGAAGAATGAAATCCAGAATTCTTATTGGCCATTATTTCTTTGAGAAATCTGTTTTCTTCTTGCATATCATGCAATTGCTCAATCAGGAAACTAATCTTCTTATTAGTATTGTCCGATACAGGAGCATCTCTGACAACTATATCTCTTGTGGGACTCATAAATTTTCCTCTCAACTCTGTCTGATCTGTTACCATCATTTGGCCGTCCTTCTTGATCTTTGTGAAAGCAGCAGGACCTGGAAACCTTTTACGCATCTGGAGGCGGAGTCTCTGACATTCTGCTTCTAACTTTGTGATTTTCTTTACACTCTCCAACTGCTGCCTGTGTGATGCATCAGCAGATCGTCGGTAATATTCAATCTCCTCGTTCCGAATTTCAAGCTCCTTCTCCAGCATGTGAAACTCATATTTCAGAAATGCATTCTCTTTTACTGTGGAATCTAATCGAGCCATTAGTGCATTAAATTCTGCGGCTGCCTGAGTCTGGCGTGCATGTAGGTCTCCAACCAATTTTTCTTTCGCTAGAATGGCCTTGGTCAGAAGAGTATTCTCACTAGCCAAGTTTGCAAGTCGTTTGCCTGTTTCCATCAACTTGTCCTCAAATTCCGTTGATGTCTTCATGACAGCATCACCAATTAAGTGCTCCTGATCTTCTTTAAGAGATGTCAGTAGTCTCGTACTTTCCTCCAGTGCAGCTTCAGACTGACTCAATTTCTCGTTTGCTGCCACAGCCTGCCTTCGAGCTTCTTCTAGTTCTTTCTTGAGGTATACTGCTTCACTTAGAGGTTGTAGCTTCTCCAGGCCTAAAAGAATATTATCTTGTTAAAGAATGAGCCAGGACTAATGGATACTGGAATCAGCTGACATCTAAAAGGTAGCATTTCAAACGAAGAGGAGGATAAATAATGACAAATCACCTCCAGAATCTTCTTGAGCCGCTTCCCCATGTTTTACCGCCAGATGATCTTTATTATGACAATCAAGGAGGACAGAAGCTAAC
Source organism: Euonymus europaeus (assembly GCA_963580455.1). Taxonomy (NCBI): domain Eukaryota; kingdom Viridiplantae; phylum Streptophyta; class Magnoliopsida; order Celastrales; family Celastraceae; genus Euonymus; species Euonymus europaeus. The sequence continues at coordinate 18,344,967 of OY756970.1, read as the reverse complement.
TTCTCATTTAGGTTTTTCACCAATCTGTCCGGACGCACCTCATTTTCTGCTGGAAGCTTCTGCATCTCGTAAGAATAAACGAATGTCGTATATCAGTCAGATTTAACATATCTGCCACAAAATAAGAAACTTATTGCATTCATCATGAACCTATGCATACGAGAAAAAAAGTCATCACGCATCACAAGGGAACATATTGAAAAGGAAAAAAAATGAAAACGAATCAAAGCGCCTCAGGCATATGCAAGACTAGAAAGGAACCAGTGACAAAGATCAAGGGAACAATGGCACGATGAAGCAGTGGACAGAGGGTTTGACTCCACTTGGATGTGTAAATATGCTTATCAATCAATCAATCAATCAATACTAGGCGCGTTCAAACCTTGAGTTTGATAAACAAAGAAGCTTCAATTACCTCTTCATCCATTCTTTTGAAGGAAATGTCGACTTTGTCAGTTGTAATGATTGTCTTTTCTGAAGATTTTCTCCTCCAAAGCCATGCCTTCTGGTCCATATTTCAGTTTTTTTTCTTTCTCTAAAATAACACAAAACACTGAGCAACTATTTATAAACAAGAGCAATTCCTGCAGAGACGAAGAGCTAGAAGTAGGGGAGCAACAAATACATGTGACATGAAGAGAAAGGAGACTGAACACTTGGTAGCTATATATATATTCAACTGAGTCCTATACAATGTCTGGTAGGTAACTTATTTTTATTTTCTCGTCGGTATTAACCTCTGAACAGTCTTTGCTTACACAGTAATCATTAATAGTACTCTGGTCAGCAACAAATTTAAGGGTTGAGAGTTTATTTTTCTTCATTTAGCTTCAAATGCCACTGATGATATAAACCGTTCATGATCAGAACAACCACTGGGAGTCAGAAATCGTGGCATGTGAATGTTATGGTCTTTGTTAAAGCAGCATACAGCATCCGAACTTAACTCTCCGAATAAAAGCAGGAGTCGATGGTGTGGCATATGCGCATATCATGATTATCAGATGCTGCGATTTCTCATTCACTCAGCCATTTTAAGGTTACATAGTCACAAGTCACAACACAAGCAATATATAAATGGGAAACTCTCCCATTCTTTGACAAAAAATGACCAAAACAACTCGAGATCAAAGTGTTGCCACCCTTTAAAGTGGATCATTGTGATTGTCCCTCAGATTAAAGGGGGACTAATATGAGAGAAATCATGCCATATGCTTGTATAAAATTCATCATCCACTGAATTCAGAGAAAATTAGCCACATTAGCAAGCATGACAAGCACAATTTCAATCAATGGATGCTGGTGAAGTTCACAAGCAAGATTGCATGAAGTTAAGAAGAAGAAATGCAAGATCAAATTGCCAATTCCTTGCTCTAAAAAACAATTCGTGCTTCAGATTGCAACTCATCAACTGCTAATTGACTCAATTTACACATCAATTGGTACATCCAGAGTAAAAATTCTGGCAGTGAAATAAGTTCAGCAGTTGCAACAGAGAATCACTACAAATGCAATCCATCCTAATTACACAAAATCAAAAGCTGAGGTGAAAGAAAAAACCCAAGAGAGACATACTTGAGTGGGTGTGGTATGTGACTGTCAGCTGCTCAAGTTATGAGCTTGTTCATGGATCACCCAGCATTATCAGAGCGAGGGAGAGAGAAAAGGTAAAAGGTCAAAAAGAAGGGGAATGTGAATGATGAATGTTACATAGGATGCTCAAATGCTCCACCGACAAAGTAAATCCTCACACTGTTGATATCACGAGGAGAGAGAGAGAGAGGGAGAGAGGGAGAGAGGGAGAGAGGGAGAGAGAGTTTTAGTCTACGGAAACAGCTAAACACCACCAGAACCAAAAAACAGAGCCGTTAACAAAAGTAGAGTAAAGCCAAAAAGAAGCAGAGGATTTGTTTCGGTCATTGGATTAGATATCGACGGTGGGTAGCCCGTAGCCGAGAGTCAATCCCACGCTGATGATGAATGTGTGAAATACACGCTCTTACGAAATATGGGGATTTTTATTTTAAAAAATTATATTCGAACTGTAAATCTCTTTCCACCTAAATTAATATTCAATAAATTTTATTTTATTATTAAATTATTTTACATACTTTAAATAATAAATTAATAGTTTATATAATATTAAAATATACACTCTATCAAATACCACATAATTTATTTGACAATTTATAAACTTTACGATCTATGCATTGTTAAAATTTACGCTTTCCAATAGGACAATTACTAATGACTTCCCCTACACTCTCACCATATATATAGTAAAATTTCGCTGGGTAGTCATGATATGTAAATTTCCTAATAAACAGGGGAGGGTGTGAGTTCACTTTCAATGTATGCATGCATTGACTATTTGGTTTGTTGAATGAGGTGTTGTATTGCGACTCGTTGTATGTACTTGTCACTTGTTAATCATGATTTGGTTGTTCATGTTTTTTAATAATTTTTAAAAGGTGCATTGAAACAACGAACACGCACGCGGTGGAGGGAGTCTTGGCGAAGAAAAAGTTAAGGAAAAAGCATATATATATATATATATATATGATGGAATAATAATGATGTCTAGATATTTTACTGTTTTTGACCAACGTCACATTTCATTTTATGTAGATTTGTGCTCATTAAAGTGACATTAACAATAGAATATTACCATATTGGATCCAGCTGCTATCCCATGTTTTAGTTGAGTTCTATCTTATCATAAGTCCATTTGGGTGAGAGTATACCCATACTCCAGACACTCTCAGCTTTTACGTTTTACGAGAGTTTATACTCTATAAAAATACTCTAATCCAAACGGGGTGTATATCAACAAAAAGAAATCTCATCCAAGATTTTAACATTAAAATAAGTAAGAAAAGAGTTTAATATTGGTCCAATATTAGTAAAATATAGGCAAAACTATATTTTTGGTCCTTATCTAGAGATTTGATTTCAGTGTCGTGTTTAAATTTTTTTGTAGTCACTTCTGTATCTCATCTTTTCACGGTTTCACTTTCGTCCTTAACAACATTCCGGTTATGAAAAATTGTGAGTTGGCACGTTGAGATAGATGAATTTACTTAGGTGGCTTGTTGAGTCACAAGCCGCTTAGGGGAGAGACATATTAAATGGTTGATATATAAATTAATTACTATCTTACAAAATTAATTGGTTTGAACATGTAAATGGAAACACAAAAATAGAAAAATTATTTGAGTTTTAAAATTCCTAAATCAAGAATTTGAGAAATCTTGGATGAAAGGGATCTACTTAGGAATTTTTCATCCAGCATCACCTCGCCATAAGATTTTTGGACAAAAAATATAATCAACCTAGGCCTCTTTAAACGACAGTGGTGTAGGGAGAGTTAATGTGGAGGAGAGAGTTGAGGAAGTTAAACGAGCTCTTTTTAGACGATTCTAGTGGGGTTACAGGGTTCTTTATCAGGTGTTCCAGTGAGGATGCGAGGCTAAGATGGTCTAGATGGAGGCTAGATATTAGAAGCATCGAAATGCATTGCAATTTATGGTTTTTTGGCAAGAAATCTGACCGGGAATAATAGTGGCTTTTATGGTTGTGGAAGTGTCTGTGTGTGTGTGAGAGAGAGAGGTCTAAATTGGGTTTTGTAAACATTGAAGAATAGGTTTGAGATGAAGAGATAATGGATTTGCTAGGGATAGGGGTGTCGATGGTTGATTTTTTTTACATATTTTAGTAAAATTGTTTTGTCAATTATCAGTCGGTTACGTTCGTGTTTCAATTTTTTGTCGATCTTAGTATAAAACATGTTTTTTTTTTGAAAAAGATAAACCAAACCATTTGGTTTTAACTGTTTTTTTTTTTGACAGCCCTAGCTAAGGATTTTGATTTTGGGGAGAGAAATGATGAAATTCGTGATAGTTTAGGGACAAAACGATGAATATTACGATAGGTGAATGACATATCGTTGAATTTTGTAAAGGCTTGCCACATCGAATTGCTCTAGTGTGACACATATGTACCACGTAAAATTTGACCGTTAACTATCTCATTATAGGGATGAAAGTGATACATGTTCAAATGTGAGGGTAAAAAATGCTAAAAAAATAGTTTAATGAAGAAAATGAAATCAGTTGTATAAATGAGGGATCAAAATATAGTTTTGTCGTCAAATATAGACCTAATATATAAACCCATTATAAATCTAACACATGAGGATTAAAATTCCACAAAAAATCTCAGAAAAATATCCATCAGCAAACCACAGGGACACTTCCGCAGTAGCGTGCGACCATCAGCTTGCGCACAATGTTCAAAATTGTCGGACAACCACCTCATTTACGCTAGCCATCAACAAACCCGTTGATGCAATAACTCCAACCTCTGGGGGAAGCATTTTGGTGATGCATTAGCTAAACGACGGTTGAGCTTATTTTTGTTTGGTTATTGAGAAACAATTTGAAGTTCTCCTTTTTCATTTTGGCATATACCCATTTGTGATTTTGCAATCTCTGAGATTGATATGATGTTGCAGAGATGGTTGAGTGAAGAGAGGTGAGGGAACATGGACATTGGACTTGTTAAAGACAAAAAAAGAATGAAACTTTAGAGAGAATGAGGAGGCGGCTTTAGAGAAAGATTGGGAATGAGGTTTACCACCGGAGATTGGGAAGTTGCAGAACCTGACACACTATTTGGATGGATCTATGTACTGTGTTGATGGAGTACCTTCAGCATTGAATGGATGAGATTAAAATCCTGGAAATTGTTTCTTATTAGATCCGTTTCATACAACTAAGAATTCATACATACATACATATATATATATTAATTTGGGATTTCTATTCTTCATGCAAAAACAAATTATCCTGGAGAGTGGGCAGGGAGCCAGAGACGGTGGAGTGAATTTTGACATAGAATATAAACGGCCAAATTATCAATAACAACATTTGAAAATTTGTTTAACAATGTTTGGGTTTCATCTAACCATGAAAGAAGGCTCAAGTCGGAAGACAAATAGCTAATTCCCTAAATACGATACTTTCAATTGGCTTTGGAATGACAAATCTGGAGTTCTAATAAGTAAGTAATAATCGAGCACAAAATTAATTCAATTAAGGAAAGAATGAGGTTTCAATCTTTTCAGTATGTTTTTGCTTGGCCAAGGCGTGTGCGTGTGGAGGTTTAAGACCTCTTGAGTTGGTTTGAGTATTCCCCTCCCTTTAATCCAAAAAAAATCTTTCGTTTTGTTTTATTTTTGTAACTGAAACGTGTGTTTGTTAATGTAAGAAAAATGTCACATGTAATGACATGTAGCTAAGTTGTGGGAGAAATTGCCACGTCAGTTTTTTCCTTAACAAAAATGTAGGAGTTTTGGATTAGGACCAAGGTCTTGAAAATCGGATCGGATATCTAACCATAAAATTCTCCAATTTATGATTTAATGGTTCGACCAGATTTCAAACTAGGTTAATATAATAACTTATTATATATATATTTATGTATTAGAAGTAGTAATTAAAAATATTTTCATGTTTTATAATACTCATAATAATATATAAATACAACAATAATATGTTTCAATATAAAATTCAAAACCATTCATGGGTTCTTAAGTTTTTATTCAACAAAAAATAATATGTCAAATGATAAAACAAATAAATTAAAATTAATTTTTCATGAAAATTCAAATAAAGAATTGCATTTCATGATACGAATACTACACATTTACCATTTTTTTGAGAAAATAAAAAATTGTGCCCAAAATGCTATTACAGCGGCCCCGCTGTTAAAAAATTAACGCGGCCCCACCATCCCGGTCTGAGTCATGTCTGGTTTAGATGGTACTATTTGCAAACTCCGTGAAAGACCAATCACCTCCTTCCACATCATCAACCACGCGGCAACCGACTTTTTCGTAAATATCACCAGCTTATCAAGGCCACAAGCGTAAAATCCCCAAGGAACAAACAGGGAACACGAGTGGTTCCATCCTCAGCCATCTCCATCAATCTCTCTTCCAAAGCGAATCTCTCCCGATAAGCCCAACGAAGAAAGGGGGATCGAACCACCTGAACTCGCCCTTCAACACCGACCCGACACTCCTCGAATCCCCTATGGAGACAGGACCAGCTCCGTCGCCTTCACTCGATGGAAGCACCTCCTCGACCTCCTCTTCATCGCCGAAGTCTTTGGGGGATAAGGAGCATAGGGCGACATCTTTGGCGGCAGCCGCAGCGAGGTTTGAGGAAGACGAGGACGAGGACGTCTGCAGGATCTGCCGGAACCCTGGGGATGTGGATAATCCGTTGAGGTACCCCTGCGCCTGCAGCGGGAGCATCAAGTTTGTGCACCAGGATTGCCTGCTCCAGTGGCTTAATCACAGCAACGCTCGCCAATGCGAGGTTTGGCTTCTTTCTCACCCTAGCTTTCTGATCCTTCCCCTCGTTTCTTTTAATGTTCGTGTGTTTGTATTATTCATGGTTGGATCAAGATTCGGATGGTTTAAAGCTTTGGTGGGTTTGATTGGTGTTTTCTATTCTGGAATTGTCGAGGGATTAACATATTTGTGCTTATTCTGAAATTATTTTTTTCAATGAGGAAGTTTTACTAAAGAAATTGGGTCGTGGCAAATATCATTTTGAAACATTATAGTGATTATACTTGTTAGATCTCTTCTTTTACTAGGAATGATTCTATGGTGGGCATCTTTGATTTTCTTTTCTTTATTCCGTGAAAAATTAAACTCATTGGCAAAAATAGAAACTTCACAAGAAAGTGATGAGTCATGTATCTCATACCTTTTTAACGCCCTGGGAATGGATTATTGTTAACCAATACAACGATTTTTTTTTTTTAAAAAAAAAATTGAAGTTTAACCGATAGACTGTGAATGCTTTTTTCATGGGTTTACCACGAGGTCATAAAAACTAAGCTGTTGCTGTTGAAAAGATTAAATTCATTATATATATAATCATATATATTAGGCTCTTGCAAAAGTAAGAGTGCGGATCTTAATGTAGGTATGAAGGTCACATATGTGATGTTAAGGATCGAAGCCAGCCAAGCTATATCCAGTCTGCTCATGTTTCTTGAAAATCTGTGTTTCCTTTTTTGGGATCTGAGTTGGTACACTCTGCTTAGACCGAAGCTCATTCATGTTTTGTTTTCTAGTACGCTCCATGAGTCTATGTTGGGTTCTTATTTCAATTTTGAATTTTTTGATGCTACTGAATACAATTTTTTAATCTTTTGTCACTATTCTCTGAGTTCTTATTTTGCACTTTCTTTTTTGGTGACCTTCAACTTATTTCTTTTCTATGTTTTCCAGGTTTGCAAACATGTATTTTCTTTCTCCCCTGTTTATGCGGAAAATGCCCCAGCAAGGCTTCCCTTTCAGGAATTTATTGTAGGGATGACAATGAAAGCTTGCCACGTTCTGCAGTTCTTCATGCGCCTTAGTTTTGTACTGTCCGTCTGGCTGCTGATTATACCCTTCATAACGTTTTGGATATGGCAACTGGCTTTTGTGAGGAGTTTTGGTGAAGCGCACAGATTATTCCTGAGTCATATCTCCACTGCAGTTATTCTTACTGATTGTCTGCATGGGTTTCTTCTTTCTGCTAGCATCGTCTTTATTTTTCTTGGGGCCACTTCTCTGAGGGATTACTTCAGGCATTTACGAGAACTCGGTGGACAAGATGCTGAGAGAGAAGATGGAGGGGATAGAAATGGTGCTCGTGCTGCAAGACATCCTCCTGGACAAGCTAATAGGGATTTTATAGGTGATGGGAATGGTGAAGAAGCTGGAGGAGCCCAAGGAATTGCAGGAGCCGGCCAAGTAATCCGAAGAAATGCTGAAAATGTTGCTGCTCGGTGGGAAATGCAGGCAGCACGGCTTGAAGCTCATGTGGAACAAATGTTCGATGGGTTGGATGACGCTGATGGTGCGGAGGATGTGCCCTTTGATGAGCTTGTTGGCATGCAGGGTCCTGTATTTCATTTAGTTGAGAATGCATTCACTGTGAGTCTATTCTCGTCTGCACTTCTTTTCATTTATATTCTTGTTTTTTTTTATTGGAGAAGGAATTTATTAAGGCACCAAGGGGCTGCAACCCAAAGATGAATAAGAGGCATAATTTGTATCCTCAGGAGCATTGGCATATTGAAGCATTAAGACCACCATTGTTGACCTTTGAACCTAGCATGTTGATGGTGGAAAAAATTAAGAAAATAAAAAAATTTGGTATTCAAAATGTTTTTTTGTTGGCCCAATTAGTTTTATCTGACTTTGTTGTAGAACCACCTGATTCTGGTCTTTCTTTTTTAACAAAATTTCATTTATGCTTTAAGTTTATATATCATTGGAATATGTTCATATAGAATAATAGAAGTGCCTGTAAATGTAGTCCTGGTTTAGGGAATTAGGTCAAAGTCTGACCTACGTTTTTCCCCTTATATTTAATGATTATGCATTCCTATCTTTTGTTTTGGAGATATTGAATATCATTTACATATGCAGGTTCTGGCGAGTAATATGATATTTCTTGGTGTTGTGATTTTCGTGCCCTTCTCATTAGGACGGCTTGTACTTTTTTATGCATCATTGATCTTTTCTGCTGCTAGCGGTCCGGTGCTGTCGACAGTTATGCCTCATACTGAGACTGCCCTCTCTTTAGCAAATATCACCTTAAAAAATGCATTAACCACTGTTACAAACTTGACATCGGATGGCCAAGAGAATGGTGTGTTGGATCAAGCTGCAGAAATGTTAAAAGTAAATGCAACTGGACTAAATGAATTCTCAAACAACATTAGCTCCCCGCTTTCAGCTCAGCTCATGGAAAGGGCTAGTGTTAGTACATCACAATTCTCTGATGTTACGACTCTTGCTATTGGTTACATGTTTATATTCTTGTTAGTTGTATTTTACCTTGGCATTATTGCTTTAATCCGCTACACAAAGGGAGAGCCTTTAACTATGGGGAGATTTTACGGTATTGCTTCAATAGCAGAGACAACTCCATCCCTCGTTAGACAGTTCTTAGCAGCAATGAAGCATTTGATGACCATGATTAAGGTTGCCTTTCTTTTGGTTATTGAACTCGGTGTGTTTCCTTTGATGTGTGGATGGTGGCTAGATGTCTGCACTATCAGAATTTTTGGCAAGACTATGGCTCAAAGAGTTCAATTCTTTTATATCTCTCCTCTAGCAAGCTGTGCGCTGCATTGGGTTGTGGGGATTGTATACATGCTACAGATAAGCATATTTGTCAGCCTTCTTCGGGGGGTATTGTTCTTTTATCTTATTTTATGGGGTTATAGTTTGAAACCACAATTCTTGTGGTAATATTATCTTTTATGAGAATCTTATTCTTCCTTTGCTGTGGGCAGGTTTTGCGTAATGGAGTGCTTTACTTTCTTCGAGATCCAGCTGATCCAAACTACAATCCCTTCCGTGATTTAATTGATGATCCTGTGCACAAGCATGCACGTAGGGTTCTCTTGTCTGTCGCAGTCTATGGGAGTTTAATTGTGATGCTGGTATTTTTACCTGCCAAACTCACTATGCGGATGGTGCCCTCAGTTTTTCCACTAGATATATCGTAAGATTAACCTTCATATTTTGTCAGCATGCATTCACTTTTCATCTTGGTTATCATCTTCATTTGTTAACATGTTGATGAAAATTTGTAGCAGGGTATCTGATCCGTTTACCGAGATTCCAGCCAACATGCTTGTCTTCCAGATCTTTCTTCCATTTGCTTTTGAACATTTCAAGTTGCGGGCTACAATCAAGTCTCTTCTACGCTACTGGTTTACAGTAGTTGGCTGGGCACTAGGTTTGACAGATTTCTTACTTCCTCCACGTGAAGATAATGGTGCTCAGGAGAATCGGAATGGGGATCCTGGAAGGCAGGATAGACTGCAAGTTATACAATTTGGTGGACAGGATCAGGCGGCGGCAGGATTTCCAGCTGTTGGTGATCCAAACAGAGGCATTCTTGCATCAGAAGATTCTAATGTCATAGAGGAGTACGATGGTGATGATCAATCTGATTCAGAGTAAGTTATATAGATGTAGGATACTAATATTTGGACTTGATCTGATTTGTATTAGATCATGAAAAAAGGAACAAGGTTTTTGTATTTTCTTTCTACCCATGAAGTTTTTCTTTTGTCTGAACTTGGGCCCATTAATTGCATGAGGCCCCTAAAGAATTTTATGTTTTCATCCCAGATGGCTAGCAGGCAAATAAAAGGAAGGGGCCCCTTCCAGCAGAGAGAGAAGTTGTATTTTATTTTATTCTGTCAGGAGTGTGCAGTTGAACTAAAGACGCCCTTTTTGCCGATATCTATAGTATCTATAGTCTGAACTATTATATTGCTTATTAAAGTTTTTCTTTTACTTACCCCATGTAATGTTTGATCCTTCATTGTTTTTACTTTATTTTCTTTATATGTTGTCGGTGAGCGGACTTTTGCCAATTTAAGACTTCTTCAATCAGCTAATGTTTTTTCACTTGATTTTCCTTTTAGCAGGTACAGCTTTGTTCTCCGTATTGTCCTCTTGCTGGTGGTAGCTTGGATGACGATGCTAATCTTTAATTCTGCCTTGATAGTTGTGCCGATATCTCTTGGTCGAGCTCTCTTCAATGCAATTCCTGTCCTGCCTATTACCCATGGCATCAGGTGCAATGGTAAGCTCAAATTGAACTTCGTATTTTCGGAACATCTGTCTTTAGTTGTCATGCTTTGTATTTCTGGCACTGAATCCTGATATCTTCAATTCTTCACCATTTTTAGATTTATATGCTTTTGTCATTGGAAGCTATGCTATTTGGACTGTTCTAGCTGGAGCTCGGTATTCCATCGAGCATGTTAAAGCTAAGAGGGCAGCAGCTTTGGTTGGCCAAATTTGGAAGTGGTGTAGCATTGTTATCAAGAGCTCTGCACTATTATCTATATGGGTATGAGTCTTTATGCTTTTTGTTTCTTGTGAGGTCTCTTCTACTCTACCTGTTTAGTTTTCAATAAATGGCTGCTTTCTAACCTGCAATAGCGAACTTGTTGTGCTACAGATTTTTGTCATTCCAGTTTTGGTTGGGCTTCTCTTCGAGCTTCTTGTGATTGTACCAATGCGGGTGCCTGTAGATGAAAGCCCAGTTTTCCTCCTGTATCAGGACTGGGCAGTGGGGCTCATTTTTCTTAAGATATGGACTAGATTGGTGAGTTATCTTTTTTATGCATGTGAATTGGATACTGCTTCTTTTGATAAGCAGAATTCTGGGATTGCTTTATCGGCCTACTTTTGTATGAATTGATATATTAGCAACATTGGTGACTTGCGTATGGATGATGAAAATGTTTATCTCTCGGCAAGTTTGAAACTTTTAATAAAATTGATAGATTACTGTGCTCCAGATAAATTTGGGAGGAAAGCATGCAATATTTACCAAAAAGCCATTTAGGGGGACTATGGCTAATTCTAAAGCACAATGAACGCATTGTGCTAGCTACTGTTTTTTTTCTTCCCCTTTTCATTTATTACTGCTGCATTCCTGCTCAATCGTGTGAACCTATTTTTATAGTTGCAACTTTTGATATTTTGGTCGACTTTACTCTCTTAACCACAATTGGGGTCGTGTAATGGCAGAACTTGTGAAATACCAATTTCTTTTCTTATTTTCCCCTTTTAAATAATGCAATGGCGGGTTATGAAGGGTGGTGCGATGTGGTGCTTATACTAATGCAATTATGCTGATAGGCCAGCGCTACTGACATATAATCTCGAGTTCCTACTTTTTAACTATGGAAGGGTTCCACACATTAAAATTTTTTTTTAAAAAAAAAACTTGATGGGTGCCATCCATACGTCTAAGCCTGAGACTTTTTCCCCTCGAATCGGAGCGCACCACGGGATGCTTTGTGAACAGCCCCTTCTGCTAATCCCGCTGATGTTATATGTATATGAGCTGCCCCCTCTGTTCAATACCAATAGCTGTTAGGATTTCATAGGAGAAGATGGAATTGTAGTGTAAGGATCAGAAATGAGTTGAAAAAGTTGTATTGTTATTATTTTTATCATTATTATTGTTTGTCTCAGTTTCTTTTTACGCTTGAGCAGGTTATGTTGGACCGCATGATGCCATTGGCAGATGAAAGCTGGCGAATGAAATTTGAAAGGGTTAGAGAAGACGGTTTCTCCAGGCTGCGAGGTTTTTGGGTTTTGCAGGAGATTGTGTTGCCTATAATCATAAAGCTTCTCACAGCCTTGTGCGTGCCATATGTACTTGCTAGGGGGGTGTTTCCTGTGCTTGGTTACCCATTGGTAGTAAATTCAGTGGTGTACAGATTTGCATGGCTTGGATGTCTGTGCTTCAGTGTGCTGTGTTTTTGTGCCAAGAGATTTCACGTCTGGTTCACCAACCTTCACAACTCCATACGTGATGACCGCTATCTAATTGGTCGTCAGCTTCATAATTTTGGGGAAGATAGACATGAAAAGGAAAATGATGTAGGAACTTCATCTGAAGCGCAGAGTTCCCATTTGGGTAGTGATGGTTTGATTCTAGACGAGCGCGAAGCCGATGCAGGATTAAGGCTAAGACATGCTATTCGGCAAGATGCTTAATTTTATGTGGCAGATCCAGCCAAGTCTGAACTCTAATTAACGCTGCATCCTCCATTTCAAATGTTAGATGTGTTTACATAGGATTTGGATGAACTGTTAAGGCCACATTCAATGTGCTCATAATTTTAGGTTCCCTGTAATGTGCATATAATAAATGTTTAATTGGTAATTAGGGAAAAAAGTCACTTGTGTTTTTTTTTTTTTTCAGATTCATAAGAAACTTTTTGATTGATGTGTATCAGATTGTTCAAACGAGGCCGTAAGGCCCATAAGTACATTTCTTCTTGCATTGCAACTGTGTACATAGCTTTGTGGCAGTGAGATTACAATACTTGTTTTTGCATAGTTATCATTCCAAATTTGAAATCCATTTTTGGGCGGATCTAAATAATTGAATCAAACTAAGTATAATGGTTTATTTTGTTTTATTGTCTTCAATTGGTTTTCTTAATTAGGAATATTGAAGGCTTGCTGGGCATTTTTGGTTGTGATGCAGCTATACAAAATAAAAAAATGAAATGATAGAACATTGCATATGAAGTAAATAATCAGTCAATTGGCATTAGACATCGAAATTCATATCAGAGGGACTTTTACATCTACTACGAAGTGTTGTTCAGTTTGTTTTCAATTATTTCTAGCACAAGCTCTGCTAGAAAAAAGAAACGAGGGGCAAAAAAGCATACATCCTCAAATGAATCCTTAGTAAACCAGACTGTCAGCAACATCATTTATGATTATAGAAGTTTTCAGCTATGAACTACTGGTTCTGTTGCCAGAGTACTATTTAGGCCCAGAAGATGCACAAAAACAGTAATTATTAAGCTCCTCCAACCTCACAAAAAGAGTTGCTGGGATAAACAACTACAAAAAATGGAAAGAAGTTTAAAACCAGTGACTATCTTTCAACCCAACCAACAAAAAGTTAAACTTGTATCAAACCATCTCCAAAAAACTGAAACAAAAACTTAAGAGACAAGGTTGTCATTCATTGACAGCAAGCTCAACTGATCAGCTGCACTGCCTGCTTGCTGGTGCTGAGCAACATTCCTTAAAACGTCCATTGCCTCAGCTACCTTTGCCTTGAGAGCTTCTGGCGACTCAAGCAAATGCAAGACCTCAGTCTGATCCATCTCAAGAAGCATACCTGTAACCTTAGCTGCCGCATCAGGCTCCAGCTGATCCACAAGTGGGTAAAGGTTCTCACCGAGCATCTACAGAGAATCATCAAACAGGCAATTAAATTATTTATCCAAACATCGTGAATTCAAAACATAAATATGCCAAAAAAGGAATATGGCCATTGTAACTTTGCCCATCTCCATTCCGCTAGTATTGAAGAAACAGAAACTATGGATTTTCCTTCTTTTTCTGGGGGGTGTGTATTTTTATATACCCATGTGACTAGTTGCATGCGTTATTTATTTATAACTTTTTTCAATGCATGAAAAATAATTTACTAAACAGAGAACCAAGAGTCTGCTTCCCTGATAAGAAAAGCAAAAAAAGTCAATTACAGGTCATCAGCACCAACAGACTGCTTCCCTCATCTACAATTATGTATTCCTATTGAAGGAAACCTTCTTCATTTTAAGGTTCTACAATAAAATGTTCAGCTTAAGTACTTTAACAGAGTTCACTTGGTTATATCGCAAAAATGGAAAAAAAGAGTCAAAAACATTCATCTCAACAGAGCCCAATCATAACCACTAAGCTGTTTCACGGTTATGTTTCAAAAAGAACACTTTCTTTTCCCTAGAATTTGCAGAAATAACTATAGGCACTTACTGTTCTTTGCTGATCTGGAGAGGCATTTGCGAGGGCACTAGCCAAAGCCCCAATGGGAATTGGCTGAGGGGTAGCATCACGCAGCTGCATGCTGCCCATGTCATATGGAACGGAAACCATGCCTCCAGCAACGCCAGGCATGGGAACATCAGACAACCCACGCCCAGGGGGATAACGATACATGCGACCCCTGGGAAGCATCTGTCTCAAACAAGCCATCGGATTAAAAATGCTACCTGCGCAGCACATCACTCAATAAAAGAAAGAAAGTCAAACCTGATGCTGCATAAGTGGGACTGGCTGCTGGGACTGCTGAGCAACCCCAGCTCGTCTGCCACCAGGCCGTGGTCCTTGCTGCCCCTGTTGAACCATTGGCACAAAAAAATTTGGCATAGGAGCCCCACCAGGCCTCAAGCCAGGAACAAGCTGTTGCTGATACCCAAATCCAGGCTATGAAGCATGGAGACAATATTAGAGAAAAATTAGGAACATTTTTCACTCTAAAGGTACTATAAGCCTGAACCATATTGCATCTCCAAACATGAATAAATAATAAAAGTCTGGCCCAAAATAAAGAAAACTATATAGCAGGCATGCACATAACGAAAACATTGCAAAACCCAAACGGAGCATGCATTACCTGGGGAGGTATCATAGCAGGTGGGCCTTGCCCATAAAATAGTTGCTGTCCAAGACCTGGACTGCCAGCAGGGAACATCGGTATACGAGGAGCGACTGAAGCTGCCATAACAGGCCGCATGTGAGAAAACTGAGCCTGCAGAAGAAGCAGAAGTCCGTCATGTAAACCACATGAATTATACTTCAAAGTGTGCCAAAACCAGATCTAATGGTAAATATTAAAGGGCCCATTAATGAATCAAGTTAAAAAGAGTGAACTATGCCACCAATCAGATCCAGATAAATATCGCACAACCTGTGTCTAAGATGTTTGTTATAGGCAAACAGCTCATTATAAAAGGCATTATGATATTTCACATGTCAGCAACGAAGACAATGACATCCATGTATATAAATTGTTAACATCCTGTTGATAGGAAACCAAGTAACTAAAGGCACAAAAACAATTCCAAAAGATATGTACCTGCATCCTCGCTCTTCTATCTTCCTTCCGTTGGGCAAGTGCAACATAAAGAGGTTTGCTAATGACCATTTTGCCATTCATCTCCAACATCTATCCAGAAAAATAAAATTATTGTTACACGCAGATTGCAGAGTAGTAATTTGGTCATGATTACTTCTCAATCTATCCGTAAAAACAATCAACTTACAGCTCTAGATGCCTCTTCAGGAGTAGAAAATGCCACGAACCCTGATCCTTTACTTATGCCATTTGGATCTCGCATAACCTGTGTCAGCATGTCAAAGATGACTTTTTTTTCTTTTTTTTGTTTAGAAAAAAAGAACCTTCAAAGGATAAAACATAGATCTTTGATGCAGAATTGAGAGACTAGCAAACCTTGCAGGATGTTATGGAGCCAAACTGAGAGAACAATTCTTTCAGTTTATCATCATCACCTATGCTATCATCTAAGTTTTTAATATACAAGTTCGCCCCCTGAAATTTGTCTTCCTTAATACTCTGGTCAAATTTAAGTTTTAATTCAGTTTCTCTTTCAGACTTCTTCTGAGCTTTTCCAACAAACCATTCCTTATCATCAAACTTCTTCCCATTAAGAGCCTCAACAGCCCTAGCAGCATCATCTGCATTCTCAAAATTGACAAACCCAAAGCATCTTGATTTTCCTTCCCCATCTCTCATCACCACAGCACTAGTGATTGTTCCAAATTCACCAAAAATTTTCTTCAAATCTTCATCACTTGTAGATTCAGATAGATTCTTCACAAAAACATTGTTGAATTTGATCTTATCAATAGTTGTATCTCTTTCGTGTTTGTGAAGGAAGGGTCCCACATAAACTTGCTTGTCATTCAAAAGCATACCATTCACCTTCTCAATAGCCATTTGCGCAGATTCTTCATTGTCAAATTGGACAAACGCATATCCTTTCGACTGACCAGATGCATCTGTAGCCACCTTGCAGGAGAGGATGGTTCCAAATGCAGAAAATGTATCATGCAGAGCTTTGTGGTCAATATCCTTATCCAAGTTCTGCCAAGTTATATATGTGTTAATCATAATAAATATTTAGAATGAATCTATTTCAAGATAAATATTAAATACCTTAATGAATATATTCCCAGCTCCACTTTTGCGAACACTAGGGTCACGATGAGAATACATGACCCTTATCGGGGTACCGTTGAGAGAAGTGAAATTCAGCATGTCCATTGCTCTTGCAGCTGTAGCATTCAACCAATAGATTAACCACAAAAGAACAAGACCACGGTAATCAGATATTCAGAGTCATGAAAGAAACAACAAATTGTCCTTTCTTGCAAGACACTCTTGAATATATGAATGCCTTCAAAGGAAACCAAGTAAGCCAAAAGAAGCCCTCTACAAATAAAGAAATGAGAAGACGGGCATATAGTGTTTCATAATTCATATAAACCAGACAGCACGGCTTAACCAAGAACTATAAGCCCTCATGAGCCTCTCTCCTAATCAGGCCCTAACTCCAAAAAGATGCCAATACATCACAAAACAAAATATAAGCATTTCAAAGTCAGTTCTTTGAAGTTATAACAATTATACAATCCCACAGTTTAGGGACAATACAAAAAAAAACTAAGAATAATATGGTGGCCCATATGAAGTGAGAGGGTTTACAAGTTTACAATTGCAAAATGAAACGTAGGGAGCTAGGGCAAGATCAACATATTTAAAAACTTAACCCTACCAAAACATTTGACTCAAATCTGACACTGACTGGCCATAAAAGAAATTGGTTGTTGTCAAAAATCGTCTGCAGCAGCAAAGGCATCAATTCTCAATTTTTTTTGATCTTCTAATTCTTTCTAATCAACATTCAAGTCAGATGAGAAATTCAGCTAGTAATGCTCCCAAGATGATTCTGTCTATAATGAAGTCAGAGGTCAAAAGTATTTAATGATTTTCTTTTGTGATTGATTACTTATCTGTCAGATAATCAGATATTTTCAGGAAATGGTGGCGAGCTTTACCTAAAATTGTGACTATCTTGATCAAATTTGACAAGAACTATTTAAGTGGGACCCAATGCAGAGATAGATTTAGTAATTTTACAAATTTCAATCACTAGATATTGAAACAAACTGTATCATAAAGTCAAAGTAAGAATGTCTTTACTGACGTTATAGTTCAACGTTGTTCAAGCAATTCCCTCCCAATGCTTCACAACATATACCCTGTTAATAGACAGAGCCAGCCATATCATTTAATTGCTAGGATGCCACCAGTTAGAAATAGTTCAGCCAACCGGCCAGGCATGCAAGAGAAGGGGGAAGGAGTGTTTCGCTGAAGGTACAGAATGGCCAAAAGTGGTCAACTGCACTTCGTAGAGATAGCGGTGCTATTGAATATAGGAGCAACATCAATTGAAGATAAATTGTGAGAAAATCATTTAAGATGGTATGAGCATGCACAACGTAGAGATGTGGTGCGGCTGAGGAGAATCGAGAGAATTTATAAATGAGAGTTGATAAAAATATGATCCTAGCTATAAATGAATGACCGAAACAAATAGATTCAAGTTGATTTTCTCATACTCGTGTAGCGGACCCCAAACTTTCGGGAAAAAAACTCCGATGATGGTGATTTTCTTCATCTACCAAGAATAAAAAAATTCAATTCCAGCCAGCAACAACTGTTGCCTCTCTCAGAGGCCACACCCAATCATTAATGAGGACCATAGAGTCTGGACACTAAAATCAATCTTAATCGCATTACTAGTGAACTAGTAGTTTTTTCTCTAAAAAACATTTTCGCACTGATGATCTTTCAGATGGAAATCATTTTCAGTGAAACAAATTGAGCGTGGCTTAACCAAAATTAATCGTTTCATTTAGACACAAATGTCACTGAAAAACGAAGGACAACACACGCACATCCAAATTCTGGTATTTATCTCTGGTTGCCTAAGCACTTATTCTTTGAACTGCATACGCAACCACAGATGAAGGTTACAAAAATTAAAACTTCGGTGTTACTAATTAATTTGAAATACAGTTTCACTACAACAATACTAAACAACCAAATCATCAAACCAATAAGGGAAGAAAGCAAACACATGTAAAAACATCAACCTCGGCAACAAAAGAAGAAATCAAATGCAGTGACTTACCGTCTTGAGCGTTGCTGTAGTTGACATAACCGTAACCCAGGGACCTTCGGGAGGTCAAGTCCCTGCAAACCCTAACCGAGACCACCTGACCCACCTGGTTGAACAGATCGTAGAGCTGCGAATCGGTAACGTTATGGTCCAGGTCACCAACGTAAAGCGACGTCGTGACCATCTGATTGGCCCCACCAGCGCCGTTCACCGAGGCATTCGCACCCTGTTGCTGTACCTGCTCCATACTCAACCCTGTTTTGTTTTTCAAGTTTTCGCTTTTTTTTTCTTTTTATCTTCCCTCTCCTCTTTTTATTCAGCAGAAAACCCCAGGGGATAGATAGACCGAGTAGAACTAACCAAAACGAACGACGCAAAAACAGAAAGAGAAACAGAGATAAATTATGCTGTTTTTTTATAGTGGCTTTTTTTTTAGATATAAGAGAGGAGAGGGAAGGTGGAGGATATGAAGGGGATTTCGGCTACCGGTGGAGAGAGCGGCGGCGCGTCAGTAAGATATACAGACTAAACTGCAAATGAGAAAAGGAGTGTTGTCTGATGGCGGAAAGGCCGATATAGAGGAAGATTGGAGTAAACCCTAGAATTGCATCAATTGGAAACGCAAGGTGGACGGTTGGATTAGGAGATAGTGGGGTCTCATACGACCTTTTTTTGTTTGGCTTAACATGTGAGATTCTCTGCTGTAGATGATAAAGAACGTGGCTATGGATGTAATAAATCGGGATGGCCCGGTTCCGGTGTTGGGATAGCCCACCCAGAGTACCCGGGTCTACAGCTGTAAATACTTTTTAAGTATTTAAAATATGTTTTTTTATTAATATTACGAATCTAAACGATATATTATTTATTTCAAAAGAAATAAAATGATACAAGAAAATTATCATATACTTTTCATATTCATATTAAATTTAACTATTATTCCAAGAAAAAAATATATCATTACATTTATAATATCATCAAAATATAAATATAATTTTTTTAAAAAACATCTACGACGAGCCCGTCGTATAAAATCTAAATTCATCCATGCACCGTGTTTGAGTTTTTTTTTTTAAATGTTTCGTAAAACCTTTTTAAGTAATTTGAAGGTCAGAATCATTAGCAGGAGAAATGTTGTCAAGAGCTGCCTTGCAAATAAAACATGCCACTGAAAGGTCGACATAGATTGAAATTCACCGAAGTTCAATACAAACATGTAGAGGGAAGCGGTGAATGAATCTCTTGCATGGAGAGCCCAGGATGATATTGGGGTAAGCTCGAATTTGAATTGGATGACCAAGCTGGTTGGGAATGAAATAATGAATCCTTGTGGGGGACTCGAGTCTTGACTCTTACTAGTTGACTCTGTTTTGATCTCTGGATTCCATTTTTCTATTTATCAATGATTGTGGCTAAAAGCTCTTGTACTCTTTCGGTTGCTGACACCCCTGCATACGTATCTATTGATCACTAGGCACCAAAGAATTTAGTGCGAACTCTTTATTTACAGCATCGAGTGTTTTACTAAACCTATATATATATATATGAACTGGTCATGAAGAGTCTCTCCCCGCTATCTACAAATCCCCATCTACACCAAAATTCTCTACCTCTCTCTTGATTCATGGACTCGATTTCCTTTCCAATTGAGATGTTCTTCTTCCCATATGTGGGAGGAGGGCACCAAATCCCCATGATAGACATGGCCAGAGTGTTTGCTTCTCATGGTGCTAAATCCACCATCATATCAACCCCAAATCATGCCCTCTCCTTCCGAAAATCCATACACCGTGACCAACAATTGGGTCTTCCAATCTCCATCCACACCCTCAAACTTACAGGAAACGTCGATATTTCTGATACAGACATGTCTGCCACACCCTCCACTGACACCTCCATCCTCCAGGAGCCCCTCAAAGATTTGCTAATCCAATGCAAACCCAACTGCATTGTCTATGATATGTTCCATCGTTGGGCATCAGATGCTATTGATGGCCTCCAAATTGATATCCCGAGAATCATCTTCACGGGAAGTTGTTGCTATGCCCGCTGCGTGCGAGACAGCTTGGGCAAATTCAAGCCCTATGAGAAAGTTGGTTCTGATTATGAACCTTTTGTTGTGCCATGACTACCAGATCGCATTGAATTAACCAGATCTCAACTTCCACCAGGTATGAGACAACCAGAGCAGCATGAAGACCATAAAAAGATGCACAAGGTAGATGGAAATAGTTTTGGGGCTCTGGTTAATAGTTTTCATGACTTAGAGCCGGCTTATGTGGAGTACTTCAAGCATGAATTAGGTTACAAATCATGGCTTGTTGGACCCGTATCTCTGTGTAACAGAGATATTGCGGATAAAACAGAGCGGGGCAAAAAGGCCTCAATCGATGAACAGAGTATCACAACCTGGCTTGACGGTGGAAAACCCAATTCAGTTCTCTACATAAGTTTCGGGAGCCTAGCTCGCCTTGCTCCGGCACAAGTCATTGAAATCGCTCACGGTCTCGAGGCTTCCAATCACCAATTCATTTGGGTGGTTGGAAAAATCTTCAAATTGGCCAATCAAGAATCAGAAAGCGAACCAGAAACTTATCTCCCAAGCGGATTCGAAGACAAGATCAGAAAATCGAACAGAGGATTGATAATTCGAGGCTGGGCACCTCAATTGCTAATACTGGAACACGTAGCGGTGGGAGGATTTGTGACGCATTGCGGATGGAATTCGACTCTGGAAGGTGTGAGTGCAGGAGTGCCGATGATTACATGGCCGATTACGGCCGAACAATTCGAGAACGAGAAGTTGATTGCTGACGTGTTGAAGATTGGAGTGAAAGTGGGGAGTATTGAGTGGGCGTCGTGGAACAAACCGCCTTCTTCAGTGGTGGGGAGGGAGAAAGTGGAGGCGGCAGTTAGGAGATTGATGGGTGGCGGTGATGAGGTGACTAAGATGAGGAGGAGAGTGAGAGAGCTTGGAGAGAAGGCTAAGAGAGCCGTTGAAGAGGGCGGGTCGTCTTACAGAGACGTGAATGCTCTGATTGAAGAGCTCAAGTGTCACTGCAAGAGTGTTATATGAACTTTTTCTTCCTTTGAGCATGAGAATGATAATGAAGAAAAAAAGGATAAAAATTAAAAAAAAAAAATTAAATGAAGTATTAAGTGTGGTTTTCAGAATCGTACCTTTGTCCAAATTGTTTTGACAAAATTCAAGATTTTTGAGATTCAATAAATATTATAAAGATTAAATCGTGAGTTTAAAATAGCTAATAAAAAACATATATTATATAATATAAATATAATAAAAAAACAATATATTATCAAAAAACAATATAAATAACTCAAAAAAGAAAAAAAAAAATGAAACTACCTATCCCGACACGTTGGGATACTCCATATCTATCCGATTAATCCCGGGCGAAACTTGAAAAGTCCTGACAGCAAGAGTTATTGTCCAAATCTTAGCGCAGAATATATATATATATATATATATTTTTTTTTAGAAGAGCGCAGAATATATTAATTCAATCGTAACAATATAACACAATATTCTCACTAATTCTCAAATTGAGTCATCTCTATTATACAAAGTTGATCTCACATGCTTATTAACATCAACAAAACACGTCTCTCAATATAATTTTTCTCCTCCCCATTAGTCAAATATCAATATTTCATTCCTTCATTTTTTTTCTCACTAAAACTAATAGTGGGGTCCCACTTCTGATACTTAAAAGTCAAGCCACATCAGCAAAACACATATCTCAAGACAATTACATCAATAAAACACATATTCCAATACATCTATATTAGCAAAAACACATGCCAATAACATCAGTTTTCCAACAAATAACCACCATTGTGATTGCCCTAACTATCTTGCATAATATTTTTTATTAGTATTATTGAGTATGGACGATATTAGACTAAACCCTTTTTTTCTTAGGCTGTGCTAAATGGCCCAAAAAAACAACCTAAGATTATTCAAATATACATGACAATGTCAAGCAGATACGTGATATGATAAGTTATTTTCAATGACCCACTTTTTGAGGGAGAATCAAAACACAGACATTGCATGTTACACTTTTTTTTATACAAATGAAAATTTAAATTATTATATCTCAAAATATATATTAGATTTTTTAAAAAATACATATTGTAACTAAGAGTGTAAAATTCTTTCCAACATACTCATTATCGATAGTTTTTTCAATTATATTATTTTTAAAAATAATATAATTAATATGAAAGCGGTGTAGATTGTTTACTTGAATTAAAATCACTGTAGCATGATAGTAGAACATATATGTGTTGTTTTCTGCATTTTTATTGAGATGCAAATGGTTTGTTTGATGTGGAATTTCTTTGGGGCATTATATTAGAACAAATATTTGTTATTTCAAACAACGTAATGGAGAGTCTAGACTAAGGATCGAGTTATTTCATGCATTTATTATTGCGATGGTAATAGGATTCTCATTCCACGTATTTAAATTATGAGAATTATAACATTAGATAATCTTATTAAATTATTCGATTGATAAAATATAGTTGCTCACATACAAGGATGCGGCTTCGTTAATTGCTCATCAATGCTAGTTACTCGGTGTCATATTCTCATATTTTTTTCTTCTAGTTAATTGACCATCACCACTGATGCTAAGATTAGCCTGTCTTTCAAAGACTACACAACACCTTAAAATTTGAATTAAGGGTAAAAAATGCATTGAAATTGTATTTCACTTAAATTTATTCTTAAGGGCTAAGTTTCAGTTAGTTAAAAACTTATTGAAGTTGGACTATAAACTTGTCAAATGGACATGAATCGCCAAGTTGATTTAAGAACCTATCACAAAAGAACCTAAAATTAATAAGTCAGTGGTGACGAATCGTCGAACATGCACAGTCAAGCACTTGAGAAGAAAGAATCCAACTTTGGAACCGTCAGTACTACTTGTCGCCCAAGTACTTGAGAGAAGGACCCACCACATCCATATCCTCTCACGTTAAAGTATTGGTAGGTCGTGGTTGGATTCTTATCGAATTCGCACACAGAAATAGAATAACCAGTCAAGGACATGGATTTATAAATATATTATTATCTTTGGTTTCTTTTTCTTTTTTTATTATGAAAATTTCATATATTGAACAGATAGTAGAGTATCGATAGATACCAGATGAGAAACGTCAGGAGGAACTCAAATTCTTTTTTTTTATATTGCATGGTGGACTGGCTTTTGGATGCAAAAGTTTTAAAAAATGTGAGGTCGTATTCTTGTCTTGTCATATACAAAACTCTCTCCTCTATCTTAAATAACTTTGACTGCTCTGTTTTATTTCTACAAAATTAAGAAAGATAATATCTGGTGACGAATGCAAGGACGTGGTCTTCGCAGGAACTCTCTCTATATAGATAAGGAAACCCGAATTTTCTTTCCCAACACAACGGACACTCATTCCTGCCGATTTCCTCCTCACCCAAGAAGATATATTCTCCTAAACCTTCTTAAAAAACTTTACACTGCCAGCAAAAAATGGGCACTTTAGCCAAAGATCAGCTACACATCTTTTTCTTCCCATTCATGGCTCATGGACACATGATACCGGCCATGGACTTGGCTCAGCTATTCGCTTCTCGAGGCGTGAAAGCAAGCATTGTCACTACTCCTCTCAATGTTCCTCACTTCTCCAAAGTGATAGCAAAGACTGAAATTGGTATCCGAACCATCAAATTCCCTGCAGTCGAGGCCGGATTGCCGGAAGGTTGCGAAAACACAGACTCGCTAACGACACAAGGATCGGACGGTCAAGGCCTGATCCAGTTTATGAAGGCGACAACAATGCTTCAAGAGCCACTGGAGCAGCTTCTAGAGGAGGCTCGTCCTCATTGTATTGTATCCGATATGTTCTTTCCATGGACTACTGAAGCTGCAGACAAGTTTGGGATTCCGAGGCTTGTGTTTCATGGGACTGGTTTTGTTTCATTGTGTGCAACAGAGAGTCTGAGACTGTCCCAGCCGTACAGGAATGTCTCGTCGGATACTGAATCATTTGTTGTCCCTGGTCTTCCTGGAGAACTCAAATTTACAAAGAATCAGTTGCCAGATTTTGTGAGAGAGAATGTGGAAAACGAATTCACTAGGATGATAACATCAGTAAAGGAATCAGAATTGAAGAGCTATGGTGTTGTGGTTAACAGTTTCTACGAGCTTGAGTCGGCTTATGCTGATTATTACAGGAATGAATTGGGAAGGAAGGCATGGCATGTAGGCCCCGTTTTGCTGCGTAATCAAAATTCTGAAGATAAAGCACAGGGAAGAAAAGAAGCCGCCATTGATGAACACGAGTGCTTGAAATGGCTTGATTCAAAGAAACCCAATTCAGTAATTTACATATGTTTTGGTAGTATGACAAATTTCAAAGCTTCTCAATTGAAAGAGATTGCAATTGGACTCGAAGCTTCAGGGCAGCATTTCATATGGGTTGTAAGAAAAGGCAGAGCAGAAGAAGAAACAGAGGAATGGCTTCCAGAAGAATTCGAGAAGAAGATCGAAGGAAAAGGATTAATTATACGAGGATGGGCACCTCAAGTGTTGATTCTTAATCATGAATCTGTTGGAGGGTTTGTGACACATTGCGGATGGAATTCAACTCTTGAAGGTATATCTGCGGGGGTTCCTATGGTGACATGGCCGGTGTCGGCGGAACAGTTCTATAACGAAAAGCTTCTGACAGAGGTACTGAAGATTGGAGTTGCTGTTGGTGCTAAAAAATGGGTGAGACGGTATGGAGACTTTGTTAACAATGATGCTGTAAAGAAGGCAGTGAGTCGATTAATGGTGGGTGAAGAAGCAGAGGAAATGAGAAGCAGAGCTAAGGCTCTTGGGCTTAGGGCACAGGAGGCCGTTGAAGAAGGTGGTTCATCGTACAATGACTTGAATGCTTTGATTGATGAGTTGACGTTGCGCCCCCATTGAAGCTTGTGAAAAGTAACAAGACTTTCATCTTTTATTGTACTTTGTTATTGGAGACATAGGAATGGTTTTACTGATTGTGAGTTGTTTATGTTCACAGTGCTTAAGACTTGATCCACTCAAAAGAGAGTCCGAGCCTTATGTTCTTGGTCTAGTATTGACAAACAAGTTGACATCATCTTCGTTGAGTGAACTACGAATTCGAGTGATGATTTACGAGTCTATGCTCATTTCGCGTAGGCCGTTTATCTCTCTGCGCACATTAGGTTTATGTCATATATTCAAATGACAAGTTTGTTCGACGTTGTTCTTGGTTATCAAAAAAAGTTGTAAGCCGTTTATGCATGTGAAGCAAGGAGAGGCCAAAAGGCTTCCATTGATGATCAAATCATTGCAACCAGAACCCAATTCGGTTCTCTACATTAGTTTTAGGCTTTCAGTCGTTTGTCAATCTGAAATTCCTTGATGTCTTTTTTGATAGTTTTGAATAATAGTGATCTTGATGGGTTTGACAAGGTATGAATGTGAAATCTATCTAAAATTCTAAAGTAAATGAGAATTCGGCTCTCTCCTGGCGAGTCTTCGTTGTCTCCACACTCACGATTCTAGGCAATCTCTGTGTCGATTCTTGGTCGTTCGTTTGGCATGTTGCCTCTAATATGCACCCTCCGATTTGTATCCTAGCGCCAACTTGTATCTTGGCCGTTCTTCGAGGTGCATGCACCCGTCAATTCGTACAAAACTTCTTTTTATCGTCACTTCAGCTTTAGATCAGTTGTTGCATGGGTAGCTTTAATTCGAGACCTCATTTAGTGCTGGTGAAAGGGGTTGTTAATAGCTTTCCTCGCCGCACTTGAACTATTAAGTCGGCTTCTTATTCTCAGGTACTTCGCCGTTGCGCTGATTCTCCGCTTTTGTTTGCGACCCTGAATTCGACTCCTTGATTCCTATCTTCTTACTCATGAATCTTCGATCTCAATTTGTTTGATTGATTATCGTTTCGACTCTTTCGAGATCTTAAATCTGGTATGCTCTTTGTTGTTCTATTGCTTCATGCTTAGGCCGATCTTTTCATTGGACGTGTTAAATTAGCGAAGCTTCCTGGCTTCTTTAATTTTGGGGAACTATGGCGTTCATTCAAGATTGCTACTCCTGGACCTTCGATTTGGTAATCTATTTGTTGTTCTCTGCACCTGAATTTGTTATTTGCTATCCATGAACTGTTTCACAAAAATAGGTCAGTTAGCAAATGGGAGTTTGTGCTTTTATTTGCCCAGCTGAATTCGACTCCTTAATTCCTACCTCTTATTCAGTTCACGCACCAGAAGGAGTCGTCATTGTTGCGGATAGTTTCTGCTCTCGTTGTCACAAACAGCCACTGAGCATGGGTAACTTTGGGCTTCCTTTCGGTGTTGGTACGCTGGTGATAGGAATATTCAACATCATTTCTGCGGCATCTTTTTGTCTGGGGTATGTTCGTTTTGATTTCGAGATTTTGTCACAATGCTTTAATGTGATTTTCCTGATTTGTGCTGGACGTGTGCAACTGTTGAGCTGTTATTTTTATCAGTGTTTTGTAATTGCAGGGTTAATAATTGGTTCCATCGCTGATTTTGCAGTTGGCAAATGTTGGTATCTAAACCTGTTTTTGTTCCAAACTCCGCTATTGTGGGTGCTAAGTATCCCTGAATAACAACTTCAATGGTGCTCAATGAGAGGAATGAAAAAATGGAGGGAAGAGAAAATTAATTTTAACTCATATTATTTGGACACTTAAAAAGTAGGGGAATAACAGTGAAAATGTATATATAAATTTTTCATATTATCTTTGATATAAATTATTATATATTATTAATAAATATTTATTTTTGTCTCACGCGTAGGATCCACCTACTTGACACTAAAATATATAAAATTGCATGGACTCAGCCGCTTTACATAAGCTGAAGGGGCAGAATTGTAATTTCAATCGTGCGACTCAAAATAGACAAAATTATAGGTATGTCTACTTTATCAGATTTATTAGGAATAAGAACACACATTTAAACTGATTTGCAACCAAGTATAGTTATTAGATTTTTTTATAATTAATTTGATTTCTATTTTCTGGATTCATGCCAAAATTGGAGACTTTTAAGAAAAGTACATATTAAATGAAAAAAATTTAATTTAGAAAAGAAATTAATTTTTCTATTTTAATTAATTATTTTATTACCTTAATCATTATGTTGAGCATACACGAGCTCGTTAGTGTTTAGCGAATCCGTTATTCTTAGAGTTTAACACTTATTGTTTAGATTAAAGTATGAAAATCTAATATACGTGCCTGTTAGGGTTTAGCGAATCCGTTCCCCTTAGGATATAATACTTATTGTTTAAGTTGCAATATGAAAATATGACACACGAGCACATAACATATAGCCATATATACTAATTAAATTATTTTTGAAAAATAATATAATTAAAAAAATATTTTAAAAAATATCGATGATGAGTCTTGTTATAGGGAGTTTTACGTGCTAAGTTCGAATATGTAATTTTTTTAAAAAATTAATCATGTATTTTAAGAGATAAAATGTTTTAAAATTTTATTTATAAAAAAAAATACAAAAATTAGCAGTGAATTGGACTCCCTTCCAAATAAATTTTGTGAGTGAACTTAAACCTTAAACCTTAATAAGTCTACAAAAGCATATCCACTCGCAATTCTCTCCCCAAAATATTTGTCTTATGCCACCACTTTCTCTCCGATTTCGGGGAGGAAATTTTAACGTGGGATCCATGTTCATTTCATCCTCAAATCCATCCTCCAACTTTTACCTTCATATTTTCAAATACCATCAATTTTCAGATTACCCCCACTTTACCTCCTAAATTTACTCTCCCCTCATTTTCCTCACTATCCAAACACTACGCAAGAGAAGCGATATTTGAAATTTTAAAAAATTTGTATTTAGAGATGTGAATTGAAATGAAAAAAGTGAAAAATAAAAATTATATTGAGAAATGTTTACACTTGATATTTGTAAAGTGATAAGAAAGAAAATATGCAGAAAGAGAAAAAATTGTATTAGGAGGTGCATTTTGATGATGTGGATTAGTGCGTTGTTTATCTTTTTATATAATAATTGAGTGTTTTGAAGAGCGGCACTTGAGTTCTTAGCATCCATAATATCTCAATGTAATTAATAAAATGAATTTTGAATTTGAACAAATTAAAATGGAGCCAAAACTTAGGGTGTATGTATGTAATACCAAAAATAAAAGATGTTAGGATATGAATCGTTTAAGATATCTAACACAACCGTAGTGAAATCTTCTCACTTTTTTGTAGTACATTTGTAGGTCGTGGCTGGATTCTCATCGAATTCGTACCTAGAATAGCCAGTTAAGGACATGCATTAATAAATATAGTATTTTTGCTTTCTTTTTTATTTTATTTTTTAAATATCTTGCTCTTGCCTAGATGTGCCAACCCATGAGCGATCGAGTTGGCACTACGACGAACATACTGAACATCCGTGTGTGAGAAGCGTTTGAATCAACGAATACTGGATTTGATTAAAAGGAAGAAAATTTGAACCACTTTGCTTTTTCTTTGGACAACACTAATGAACGTTAGGTTTTATGGCATGTGGACTGGCTTTTGGCTGCAAAAGTTGAAGAAAATGTGACGTCGTATTCTAGCTTTGTCAATACCAAACTCTCTCTCAGTCTCTCACACATAACTTTGACTGCTCTTTTTTTCTCTACAAAATTAAGAAAGAGAGTAACTGGTGGCGAATGAAAGGACGCCCATGGAGACGTGGACCATTTTTATACTATGTCTTCGCAGGAACTCTCTCGATATAAGGAAACCGGAATTTCTTTCCTAAACACAACATTATACCCATTGCTGCCGAGTTCCTCCTCACCCAAGAAGATATTCTCCTAAACCTTCTCAAAAAGCTTCACACTGCCAGCAAAAATGGGCACTTTAGCCAAAGATCAGCTACATATCTTCTTCTTCCCATACATGGCTCATGGACACATGATACCAGCCATGGACTTGGCCCAGCTATTCGCTTCTCGAGGCGTCAAAGCAAGCATGGTCACTACTCCTCTCAATGTTCCTTCCATCTCCAAAGTGATAGCAAAGACTGAAATTGGTATCCGAACCATCAAATTCCCTGGAGTTGAGGCCGGATTACCAGAAGGTTGTGAAAACGCAGACTCGCTAACGACACAAGGATCGGCGGGTCAAGGCATGTTCCAGCAGTTTTTGAAGGCGACAACAATGCTTCGAGAGCCTCTGGAGCAGCTTCTAGAGGAGGCTCGTCCTGATTGTATTGTATCCGATATGTTCTTTCCATGGACTACTGAAGCTGCAGCCAAGTTTGGGATTCCGAGGCTTGTGTTTCATGGGACTGGTTTTTTTTCTTTGTGTGCAACAGAGTGTCTGAGACTGTACCAGCCGTACAAGAATGTCTCGTCGGATACTGAACCATTTGTTTTCCCTGGTCTTCCTGGAGAACTCGAGTTTACAAAGAATCAGTTGCCAGATTTTGTGAAACAGAATGTCGAAAACGAATTCTCTAGGATGATGACATCAGTGAAGGAATCAGAATTGAAGAGCTATGGTGTTGTGGTTAACAGTTTCTACGAGCTTGAGTCAACTTATGCTGATTATTACAGGAATGAATTGGGAAGGAAGGCATGGCATGTAGGCCCTGTTTTGCTGCGTAATCGGAATTCTGAAGATAAAGCACAGAGAGGAAAAGAAGCCGCCAATGATGAACACGAGTGCTTGAAATGGCTTGATTCAAAGAAACCCAATTCAGTAATTTACATATGTTTTGGTAGCGTGGCAAATTTCAAAGCTTCTCAACTGAAAGAGATTGCAATTGGACTTGAAGCTTCAGGGCAGCATTTCATATGGGTTGTAAGAAAAGGCACAGCAGAAGAAGAAACAGAGGAATGGCTTCCAGAAGAATTCGAGAAGAAGATCGAAGGAAAAGGATTGATTATACGAGGATGGGCACCTCAAGTGTTGATTCTTAATCATGAATCTGTTGGAGGGTTTGTGACACATTGCGGATGGAATTCCACTCTTGAAGGTATATCTGCTGGGGTGCCTATGGTGACATGGCCGGTGGCGGCAGAGCAGTTCTATAACGAAAAGCTTCTGACAGAGGTACTGAAGATTGGAGTTGCGGTCGGTGCTAAAAAATGGGTGAGATTGTATGGGGACTTTGTTAACAATGATGCTGTAAAGAAGGCAGTGAGTCGATTAATGGTGGGTGAAGATGCAGAGGAAATGAGAAGGAGAGCTAAGGCTCTTGGATGTAAGGCACACGAGGCCGTTGAAGAAGGTGGTTCCTCTTACAATGGCTTGAATGCTTTGATTGATGAGTTGAGGTTGCGCCCCCATTGAAGCTTTTGAAAAGTAAAAAGACTTTCATCTTTTATTGCATTTTGTTCTTGGAGACATCGGAATGGTTTTACTGGTTGTGAGTAGTTTTTTTATGTTCACGGTACTTAAGATTTGATCCACTTAGAAGAGAGTCCGAGTCTTATGTTCTAGTATTGTCAAACAAGTTGCATAATCTTTGTTGAGTGAATAATGATATTAAGAGCAAAGTACGACCAAAAGATAGATTTCAAATAAAACACAAACTGCAAACTTTCAAATACGGTCAAAGTAATCTCTCCAGCCTACCGGAGGCTTATCTCAAGGTTACGTTAACTGAACTACTTAACTTATCACACGAGTGTCACACAACTGGAAATTTTGATCCCAACACCTACTCAAACAAAATTCTCGTATGTGTTCAATTCAACAACCAACAATGTCCAAGTACAACCAATTTAACATTCAGCAACAAAGACTAGTACTGACCAAGGAGTAGGGACAATGCTCTGAGGGAAGTACATGCTGATGCTTTGGAATGGGGATGCGTCTGCTACTTGCTGTGATGACCATGACAGCTATTACCTGCACGATTATCCCATTTGCGAGCTTACCCCACGTCCAACCAAACTTGGGGTTAATTGTAGAACCCCCTTGTAGTAGTTGTTGACACAACTCCGTTGAATCCATTGATGCAGGCAGTCTCTCATTGTCTTTAGTTTCATGGTGATTATTGTGAATATAACTTGAATCAATTGTTTAAGCAAAAACTATGGATTTTCACCATAATTAATTTGTGTCCGAATGCTGGAGAAAAAATACAAAATGTTCCGCATAAACCTTGAGATCCAATCATGCGTCCTCCAAATAAGACCCTTTTTTTGTACATGGAAACAGGGTGAAAAACCCGAAGCTGGAAGTGATGGCCTAATCTGCAGGCGATCACCACCGCTGCCCCTGAATCAACGGATCGTGACAAAGTTGACAGACGCTATCACACATCCATCGACAACCCTCAAACTATTTCCCTTTCCTGCCAGCCCTAATTCAGCTTCACTTCATTCCCACCATTATCAGAGCTGCAATTGAAGAGACACTTGGCTTTCTAATTTGAGGTGAGATGATCCTGTTCGTCAATCTGGAATTCCTTCATCTCTTGTTTGATAGTTTTGAATGCGAGTGATCTTGATGGGTTTGACAAGGTATGAATGTGAAATATATTACATATTAATGTAATGGTAACTCTTACGTTGTTGGTCAGCCCGGGAGGCGGGAATCGTTCAACGACCTTTATTAGTTTATTTGAAAGTTTGTAACTTTATATCTTGGATGAGTAGCTTCTGTTGTTCATTGTTTTTTATTCTTGTTCTTGAGTTATGTGTTGCTTCACTCTGATAACCTTCTGGTATGGATTCTCATTCTTTTGTAGATAAAACTGCCTTCCCCAGTATTCCAGGATGAGATTGTGCTAGTAGATTACAATGATTCTGTCCAACGGGACCAACCACTCAAACTATCCTCAACAAGTCAGATGGAAGCGGTAACAAGTCAATCCCAGCTGCTTCAGAACAGAGTAAAGACTCTAGAACTTGTGATAAAGATGTCCTGGCTCAAAGAGTCGGCAAACTGAAGCAGCTTCTGCAGGAGGTGTTTCCACAACCAAGCATGGATCTGAAACTCAATCCAATTCACATCAAATCGCAGGTTTAACACAGCCACTCTAGCAAGTTTCTCTCGGAGAAGCGGGCTCCAAACAGCTGCGCTGCTAGTGACCTGAAAAGCAACAGCATGGGCGGGTGCGGCCTCCAGTGCTGCAGCGCCCAACTCGGCTAGTGAATTCAAGGCAATGACTGCTGATGCCTCCGTCTTTACATTTAGAGATGACGAAGAATATGAAAGTGAATGAACTGGACAGGCGGATCAGTTGAATATGCCAATGAAACTTTCTGTTCATAAGAAATTGGCTTCAACGTGTAATATGCACTTGTATTAAATTCATTCATTTGTAATGTCAAAAGTCAAGTCTCGTTATTTTGTTAGGACAAAAGCAAGTTGTAGTTGGGAGAATAATAACAATGGCATGGATTTGTGATTATGTAAAAATTCAAACAATTTAAAAAAAATACTTATTTTATGATCTTTTATAATTGAAAACAAAATGTGTACCGACAATTATTAGTCACAAATATATTAGTCTCAAAATCAGGATTGAGAAAAGAACTATAACATAATTGACATGTATCGGCTTATACATCTTAGGGTATTCTATTACGAAAACACAATGAAATAATTATATCACATAGGTATGAAATATGTTTAACACTAGTCTAGTAATAATTGCATGAAATTGTGATTGTGTTAAAAGTTAAACAATTTAAATTATATTTATGATTTTCTTTAGGTTTGACCGAGTGTTATAATAGAGGTCCCCATCGGCCCATCTCCCATCCCATAATTGCGGGCAATTGACGTAGGCACGTGGTTGTTAGTTATGTCAAAGCGCGTGGTTGTTCGTAAACTCGTCAACGTCATTACATTGCACCTTCCTAAACGAAAACCGGGAACAGAGAAAAAGGAAAACCGGGAACAGGAAGTGGCCAGGTTCCTTCTCCAACAGAGTAAAACACAAGAGCCGACTTCTGTTAACGTTGAAAAAGACCAAAAGCTTTTCTCTTCTCCTGTTCTGATTTGGATACGTTTTCCCGTGGATTATCTCATTATATAAAAAAGGGGGAGAATACCTACTTTTGTAGGTCAAATTGTCTGCCAATTCTTTCTCTGATCAGATTGTCTAATCGTCTTCTTCCATGTCGATTTATGGGATCCAAGGCCAGCTCCTTGAAGTTACAGGTACGTATATTTTAGTGATTCTTCCTCCTTTTCTTTTGCTTTTTTTCCGGTGGATACAAACATGCAAGGCAAGACAAAAAAATTTCAGTATTGAATTGCCTAGTTTTTGTTTTTGTTTTTGAGCAGTTGTTGGGTGCAACAAGTTGAAAGACAAAGAATGGATTTCAAGGCAAGATCCGTACGTTTGCGTTGAGTACGGCAGCAACAAGTCACGTACCAGAACCTGCACAGGTGCTTGAATGATTTATATCAAAAACTGCTATTTCTTTGTTCTCCTTTTGTTTAAGGGTTTGGATCTGAATTTTGAAAGAAACTCTCATCTCAGTACGGCTTTTTATGTACTTCAATCTTCAGTCTGTTTCGCATCCCTAATGATGGTTCTTATCTGATTTGATTGTAATCATAGATGGTGGTAAAAACCCCACATTCCAGGAGAAATTTGTGTTCTCGCTGATTGAAGGGCTAAGAGAGCTGAATGTTGTGGTTTGGAACAGCAATACCTTGACTTTTGATGATTTCATAGGAAGTGGAAAGTAATAATCTTTCCCATTGTTTTATTGGATTATGATCTTCTGGAACAAATAGTTTTTTTCTTCTAATTTGTACTCGTCTGTTCTCTGTGTTCCTGCTGCTGTTTGTAGGATTCAATTGCAGAAAGTACTTTCACAGGGCTATGATGACAGTGGTTGGCCAATTCAGTCTAAAACTGGCAGGTAATCTTGACTGGCAGATATTTCTTTATGAGATTGTTCTGAGTTAGAATGGGTTCGACTGTCTAGGTTCTTTCATTTTGTTTGAACTTCGATTATTGATTTGCATGCATCATGGAAAACGAGAACCCTTTCGTTATCATTCAGAGCTTTGAGCCAATTCATATAGCTTTGAAGTTTGAACTAAGACTCATTCTTTATAGTTCATACTTTGGTTGCCTGGGCTTCTTCAATAATATTCCTTTCTTATAAAAAAAAATGAAGTTGAACTGGCACTTAATTACAAAGAATTTTGATCAGTTTCTAATACAGGTAGATACTTCTTTTATCAAATTTTGTGAAGTACAGGCGGCATATAATTTCTTTTCATGACAGATATATTGTTCTGTCAATCTCACATAAGAATAACAATCTATATCATTGGTGACATCTGATCATTTTATTATCTCCCTCCTCCATATTTAAGTCGTTGAGAGGGTTTGTTGCATTTAGCATTCACCGTTTGTATAGTTGTCAATTGTATCATGGTAATTGTAGTTGTTAACCAGTTTTGATTTTGCATGCCAGCTCGTCTTGAGATTTAGGTATGTAATGCATGGGCATGTGTGGTTGATGGTATATTGGAGTTCGATCTGGTTTTGTTTACCTATTTAAGTTTTGTGGCTCTTTGACCATAACAAGACATGTTTAGAGCAATGCCGAACATTTCCTGTTAACAGCAGCGACTTAGTGCTTTTATTAACTCTGTTTGTGTGTTGGGCTCTGCTTTTGCAATGCCAAACCAACTGTTAGTTTATACTTGAAAATTGGTAGACATTCTTGACCGTAAGGCTTAAACAGAGGTTAATTGGCTAATTGCAATACAATCATTCTCATGACACATTAAAAAGTATGTTGTGTGATTCCTAAACCAACTGAGCAGGGAGGGAGAAATTGAGAATACTCTAGTCCAAAATAAATGCTACGTGTTCATAGCATGTTTTAGTCCCTGGTGATTTTCCCCAGAGCTGGCAAGCCACCTTTCATCTTATATTTATATTCATAATTTTTCTTGTATAACATCGAAACCTGTGTGAACTAATCCTTTTGGTTATATTTTGTTCTTTTATTGACTTAACGGGGAGAAATGGTCCTTGGGATAGGTTAGTAATATTTAGGGAAGAGAAATGGTGATAGACTGGTAATCATCAGTAATGATATGCATCCCAACCCTATATATCCCGTGGTATCCTTTTGTGTTATTTCATTGTATTATAACAATGGAATAACTTATTATGTTGTGCAAACACAATGGAATAACTATGCCACATGTGTATGTGATATCATGGGATGTATACGGGTAGGATGTTTAACACTACTGGGTAATCATTGTTTCATCTGATTTATTTTTTTGGCCCTTTCCCTTTGCAGTTTTACCCTTGTAAGAAATTTCAGTGTTGCTTGCCTTTTCTGCAGTGTTTGTGGCAATATACTTCTTTTTTGTTTTTAGCTGAAGCGCTTTACTTCCATTGCAGATACGCTGGAGAAGTACGAATAATATTGCATTATTCAAATGCCAACGTAAGCTATGCAATGCCTTGTCAGTATTTTTGGATGTCTTTACTAGCTTCATTTTGCATTATCTTTTTAATCAAATGGAAGCTAAAGTAACTGTGTTTGGGTTCTTGTAGAAGCCAGCAACAAGCTATGCTCCTTCAGCACCACCATACGTAGCCCCTCTGTACTCTATGCCACCACCAGCAGCCACAAGTGCTTATCCACCAGCCACTAGTGCTTATCCAGGCCCATCTCCTTATTCTACATACCCACCAAATCCTGCATACCCACCAAATTCGGCATATACACAAGCCGCATATCCACCCCCTCCACAAGCAGTATACCCTCCCCCAGCATACCCTCCAGCTTCTGCGTATCCTCCCCCAGCATACCCTCCAGCTTCTGCGTATCCTCATCCTCCGCCTGCCTACCCACCACCTCCACAAGCCTCGCCGCATTATCCTGCAGGTAATTTTCTTAGTTTGACACTCTTCTTGCTGCTAAATGCTCTAATAGCGTCTCAAGATGTTAAAATTCTGCTGTGTCAAACAGGTCCTTTTCCTGGACTTCATTTTCCGCCACCGTACTGAGGAAGAGTCAAGTATGCGGAACTGAAGAAGCAAACATCTCGAATCCATCGTAGTTCTCATGTGAAGTCATTCGAGTTTTTTTTTTTTTTTTATGGTTTTTGTATAGGAGCTGTCGGTTAGTTTTATGTGTACCATAACAAGTTTTCCTTTCAATTTATTGAATTGTCAATAAATTTGTCTCATTTTTCTGAAGGCTTTTGGTTTAATGTGTGTTGTATTTATGTTTCTCTCCTGTCTTGGACCTACTCTTGGTGAGTGATTTTTTATTCTCCTTTCGTTTGAGAACAGTACATTGACACGGACTCTGATAGAGGGGTTGGTACTGAATAGTACTTAGGGATGGCATTTTGCCCCGCGGGTCCGGGGCCCGTGGGGACCCGACCCGAAATTCCAGGTTTGGGGAATCCCCGAACCCCACTTTCCGGGGACGGGTAGGGTATGGTATGACCATACCCGAACCCGAACCCGACCCGAACTTTTTATTATATTTAATTTTAAAATATATATTACATATATATATATATTATATATAGACACAATATATTATTAATTATACATACATATTGTCATATTGACTAGTGAAACTGAGTCACTCTCTCAGAGTCAGTGCCTCACTGACCGACATACAAACATATATATATATATATATACATATTACACATATATATACATTGTAACACCCATATAGTATTATAATTAAAATGTGTTGTATCATGTAAGTACTATTATTGTATGTTTTGCGCAATAATATGGGAAAATACCGACAAAAATATAAAATTTAAGTTTTAACAAAAATATTTTTTAATTAAATTAGTATTATTATATGTATGTTTATAGAGTCTAAATACAATTATCATTAAAATGACAATGTGACATTGATATTTTTACTTTTTAGTGAAAGACTTTCTTATTTATTATCGACACATGACGTAACGTATAAACTCGAAGTGTTTTAA
Source organism: Euonymus europaeus (assembly GCA_963580455.1). Classification (NCBI taxonomy): domain Eukaryota; kingdom Viridiplantae; phylum Streptophyta; class Magnoliopsida; order Celastrales; family Celastraceae; genus Euonymus; species Euonymus europaeus. The sequence goes on along the minus strand of OY756970.1, from coordinate 18,307,329 downwards.
CTCTTAAATACTATATATTTATATGTAGATCAGTATTCAGTACATGTTTGGGCGTTTGGCATGGCACTAAATAAAAGATGACTGATCGTTTAATCAGTTGGCTAAAATATGTCAAAAAATCGAACAAAATCAACCGTTGACAACTTGACATTCCTAATTATTAATATTAGTATGTAGTGTTAGTAAATTACATGTATGGTACTACGGTTACAGACTTATAGTTGTATGTAACCATGTCTAGTGATATAGAAATATAGAGTGTAGTATGAACTTATGGTTATATAATACATTTATATATAGTATTATAGTTGTATGTCTTGTAGACTCATATGGACTTATCACTTATGGTTATGGTTATATAATACATATATGTGCTATTATAGTTATATGTATAATATGATAATGAAACCGTATTTATAACATATTACACATATATATATATAATATATATATTCATATATATATAATTCAATGTAAATACAAAAATTAAAGAAAGTAAAATTTTAAGGATAGTCAATTAGTCATTAGTCAAAGTCCTAACACTTAATTCAATAATTTGTATTTATCTAATTATCTCAAAGAGTCAAAGGAGACTAAGTCAGTCAAAATAGAAATTAGTAAATAGCTCAAAAATAAAAAATAGAAACCCTAGAGACAGAGACACAGAGTTCATCAGTTCAGCCGTCCACTCATTGTCTCATTCATACTTCATCTTCATTCTTCGCTTTGCAGCTACAGTCCCGAATCAGCAGTTGCAGGCTTGCAGCTCGAATCAGCAGCACCCCAGCGGGCAGCGGCCGAGCACCAAGTAAACCCCCGACTCACTGACTCAGCCGCTGCCCAACCCTCTACAAGCACTGGTATGCCGCCTGCCGACCCTCTGCCCTCAGCCCTCTGTACTCTGCTTTCCTTGTGCTTTTGTTGTTTCTTGAGATGACAATGATGAGTAACACATTATGCTCGTCTTGTCCAGATTCACTTATATTTGTGTTAATGGATTACGGTGTGCAAATGTTAAAGTACGGATGCCTAAAGTGGGTGTTCATGATTGAAGCTTTTTGGCATTTTCAAAGTCACCCGATTCGGGGATGAAATCGGGGATGGGTGTTACCCGTCCCCGTCGGGTTCGGGTTCGGGGATCCCCGACTCCCAAAAATCGGGGATGGGGTCGGGGACGGGGGCAGGGATGAGTTTCGGGTTCGGGGACGGGGAAGGCATACCCGGCCCCGCCCCGCCCCGTTGCCATCCCTAATAGTACTGGTCCATATTTCTTCCTTGAAAAAAGGTTGTATTCTCTATAAAAATAACATACCCGTCTCTGACCCATCAACTAACGGTTGTATCCGTATAATTTGGGGTGGGTTATTGATAGATTCTGCTTTCTTGGGCACTTCATCATCATAAGTACATGCCTCCGGATCGACCACCACAACTTGAAATCCAATTGAACTTGGACAAAGAATACTATAGTACCAATTAAACCCATTGATGTAGACATGATAAGAACAGAAAGTAGAAAGATAATATTTTAGAGGGAGGCTTCTCTATTATTGTCAAGACGATTCGGGGAGGAGAATTACAGCTTATGGCGCCTTCGATCTGTGGAACATAGCTCTCTGCTGGTTATTACTTGGCGCCTCCTGTGGCTGCGACGTCGTAACAAGTTTATTAGCGAGGGCCATTTTATGCACCCTACCCAAGTTGCCAAGCAAGGCTTGCTATTGCCAAAGGACTTCATCTCTGCCCAGGAAGGTCATAGACAGACCTGGCGATGATCAATGGCGAGACCCTATGGAGCATTCAGTTAAAATCAATTGGGATGCGGCCCTAAGCTATCAACAATCAGCCACTGGATATGGTGTTATTTACAGGGATAATTATGGTGATGTTTTGGCATCGAGTACAGTGGTAAGGAAAGTAATGAAGCACTGGCAGCGCTGCACGTAGTTCTTAGGAACGTCAAGGCCGCGGCTCATTGTTTAGCCAAACATTCCTTGACCAATCAGCAGCACTTCATGGTATGGATGGAGATGGTTCCTGCTGCAATTGCCAACACTGTGGAGTGAGACAGGGTTTTATGGTTACAGCAACGTGATGCTATTATAGATCAATCTAGTTAGTGGATCCGGTTACTGGTTTCTTTGCTTATCTGCTCTGTTTCATACTTTGATGTACGTGTCAGACTGCTTCCACCCATTGGGTGGCTTGAGTGCTTCATGCACTTCTTTCTCTTACCCTAATTTTCTTTCTAAGACCTTTGCATGGATCTCCAAGAAAGACTGAAAATAATCTGAAGTGGACGGAGTGAAAGAGACAAAAGGCCCGTTTTTAAATGGGTCGATATAGGGGAAGGCCTACTGGTTTGGCCCATCAAGTCATCTATTTCCAATCTATTTCCGGTTTTCTTTTTAACCAAGAATAGAAACGAAATTAGTCAAATTTGTCATTTCAACGGTGGATATGGGTCTAAATTTGAGCAATCAGTCCTGCATACATAAAAATTTCGAAAGAAAATTTGTTTTGGATATAAGTAATACATGTTTCATGTTTGGTAGGGTTAAGGAGTGATCGAATTGGTTGAGAATAATTTCTTTTCCTTTTTTTTTGGGATCCATATTCAAATTATTGTTAATTTTATACATAAGGCTCGATATTATGGTAATTGCACTCGTATTTCTACCAACTCAAAATAAACTCTCACCCACCCTATCCCATGGGATTCAAATCCAGAATCTCCTAATCCTGTGCGGGCTAGTCCACCTAGAATTTTGATGCAGTCGAAATATGTACAATTGAAGTTAAACCAACGTTTATGTAAAAAACACAGTTAATAGAATCCACCCAAAGGAAAATCACTCTCAAAAGGTTTTTTTTATTAATCATTGAATGACCATCATATGAGACTGTAGCCCTATATATATATATATAGGAAACAAAATTCATGGTAAACACGGAAATAATGGCAAAGAAAATAGCAAAAATTAAGAAAGTATCCAAAAATAATTAACCTATAATATGAAGGTCTAAACAGTGAAATTTAGCTAAAATAAGGGAAGCTAGCGGCAAACTGACTAGTCACAATCATGGCGAATCGAGTCATCCGGCCATATTTTGCACAATTATGAGCTTGTGAGTTTTTCAATCCTATAGCGATATTTTCATAGTTACGTTCAATACCCTAAAATTTATGTGTAGTCAAATTGAGACGAAAATTTGGAATGTATCCAAACAAACGTTTAAAGGTAATTAAGAATGCCTAGAGCAGACCACATTCATATTGATTAATTCTCCTATATAATTAATGTTTATCAATTTTGTTCAAACAAGAAAAGCCAATTAAGCGAATGAATTATTTATAACGGGAAGCTAAACAAGACACGGAAAGTTTGAGGTTTGATTGTAAACATAACTGTCAGAGTCATTTGGATGGATGCACCTGGTGCACATAGACTAGTCAAGATGAAATATATATTAATGCACTAACGTGCAAAACTGGAGATATTCTTAGCACTTGGATCCAATTGGAGACATTTCACGAGACCACAGTCTTGACACTTTCTTCCTTTGATTCTCCTATTTATAATGCCATATTATGTCAAATGTTGGAAACCCAGATCTTCTCTCACGGAGTTCAGTCACTTGTCTCAAGCAAACATGGCTGTGAATATGGACCTGCAGAATGTTGATCAGTGTGAAGATTTTGACGAGGATGATGTTTTCTATGCTGAGCTTAGAAGGCAAATTTTGCTTTTGACAGAAGATGATGAAGAAGAATTCTCGACTCATGACACGAATTCGATCTCAAACGCCGCTGGAAAACGGGGCGTGAACGGAGTAAGGGCAGGTTTTGGTGTTGCAGCACAACCAGGAAGTTATTTCAGCTGGAGGGAGGATCAGGCAGATAGTAATTTTGTCCCAACTTGGCTTGTAAATTTGTGGAGAAATGGGAATGGAACTGGAGTCTTCATTCCCAATGTTGTCAAATATTCCAGCAGAGGACACAGACCAGGTATTTAAATTTTAAATTATGTTATTTTGAATCATCACATATTGATTTTTTAACAAAAGGAAAGTTCACTTCTTGTAACGACTGGTTAATGGTTTGGATTTAATTTTGCAGGAAGGAGAAACTGTGAGCATAAAAGGATGTATAAACAAGTGGAGCACAAGAAATTATGAAAGGACTGCATTGCATTGTGTCTCGCTCTCTTGACGGTCCAAGTTTAGTCTATATCGGATGTTGAAATGACATATTTATATTGTGTCATTTTCGGTTATAAAACAATAAAAAATGTATTACATATGTTGGTCAAATGTAAGTATATAAATGCTTTATATAAAAATTAAAATTAAAAATTCTGTAGTACTCAGTTATTACTTGATTATAATTTCAGGAATCAAAGATATTCTATATTATTTTACGAAAATGGATATTTATATGGGCCGGTCTAGGTTATAGCTGTCAACGAGTTCTCTAAAACGAGCCCAACCCAAGATTTAACAGAAGTTGGGCTAAACATGCTAAAACCTATTATTGTTATAAAACCTAAACACGAGCCAAGCCCTCGTCGTCTCCTCACTTTAACGCCGTCCGCAATTCGCCATAGTCTTTCCTAGCAGTGCACTGCAAGCAAAAACGGAAAAGCTGCTTCGTTCTCGCGAGGTAATCGTCGCCTGATTTTCTTTTCTGTTGACGTTAACCTTTTTTTTGGCTTCTGAAAATCGGAACATCTGTTGGATTGTTATTGGGCATCGTTTTCAGGGTATTTGTTTTCTGGTTTCTGGGGGACAGGAGCAAAAAACGAGGGAGCTATGGTTTTCAAAAAGAGGTACTTCTCTATGTCAGAATGTGTAAGCTTGGCATGCTAGTGTTTGTTCATCGAGTTATCGAGATTGCTTGGCCTCTGGAAAGTTTTTGTGAAAGAGAAGAAATTAGGATTTTTGGTTTTGTATATTTGTGGGTTGCTGATTTTATTTGAAATTTTTCACTTACTTGAGGTCGATAGTATTCTTCTTTTCACTGGGACGAGGAGGAAAATTGACCAGATAATATGTCTTTTCAGAGAGTGTTATAGCAATTAGATGACCTGCAGTAAGATTGTTCAGATTCCAATAGGTTTTTTTTAATCATTCGTGTGTTACTACTAATGACTTGATTTCAAACCATCTATTGGTCTTTTGTTTTCGTTCGTGTGTGTAATTATGGTAATAAAGCAATGACTAATGATAATAGGATATTCATAACGGAAAGTTTTCGACTCATAAGTCATAAGTAATTCTATCTGTTGTTTAATGGCTAACCACACCTCCACATAGCCACCAATTTGGCAATGCGAGATTGTGTGGAAATATGGGAACTATCACTCTAGAGCTAGTAAAGGTGGATACTTCCGACAGAAATAAAGCTTCTATCAATTTCCCTCTTGGATGTTTCTATATGTATATTAGAGTGAAGTTATTTCCATGCACCATTTTATTCACTATTAAAATACTCAAGCATGAGAATTCGAGCATAAAGTGATACGCTGTATTCTTGTCTGAAGTCTCGTGGTTCCTTCATGCTTAGTTAAAAATGTCATTCTGGCTGATCGAATTTTGACCACTCTTTAAATTCCATTTTCTCTTATCGAGCAGATCAGGTTTGTCTGCAAAAGAGAAACGTGCACTTGAAAAGTCCCGTCAATTCAAAGCCAGTAAGTTTATGATGCTGTTATAAACGTAAATTCACTTTTATTCCCATTGATTGTATAATTTCTCTGTTTTTTTGTTACATAGGGGATCTTTGTCGTAATATGCACTCTTTCTATGATTTGACTTGCATATTGCTTTCACATATTGATGTCACTATTTGCGTTTGTGTTTATTTAGAGATAAGAGACACTTCTGCAGCTTTGAATGTCAAAGCAGCTATTAGTAAGGTCAGCCTTTTTGTTGTACCCATTCTCTTTGTTTTACATGTAAAATGTATCTCGATTATTGTTCCTTTTGATATGTTTTTTGAATTTTGATACGTCTTTTGTAGTTGAATTGAAGTTGCAGTTTCTTTGAGCCGTGTTTTTAAGAGAACTTAGAAGGATTCATTATAGACTTGGAATGTGATACTTGGAAATCTTTGGATACGAGCAATGCAATATTGTGGTTCTGTCATTGGGCATTGAGACACTTCAATAGTTCAATGTGTATATATTTAACTTTCACTACTAGATTTGGAGGGAATTGTTCTAGAGGTCGAGCATAATATGTTGTTTTCCTGAATGATAAAGATAAGTGCTATAGACGTCTTTTTGTTACTGTAAGCGTGTTTAACGAGCTTCCTTAATAAAGCCTGAAGTGGATCCACCCCCTTTAAGGCTCTTTTGTTTCTTTATTTTCAAATTTAACAATTTTCCTCAGTTCTGGGCCTGTCTTTGTTCTTGAGCTTTTATTTTAACGTAAAACAATAATGCAACTAAAGCTTGGTCACAAATTCTGTTGAGAGCAAGCTTATCAGTAGATGCCAATCTAATCTAACTCTCGTATAGTGTGGACAGCCACTAATCTGGCAGAGGCTCTTTTGTGTAGTAAACTCATAAAAGTAATTCCTTTGTGAAGGGTTGATTTGTTAAGTAAACTCATATATTTGCTTAAAATAGTTTTTTTTTCCCTCGTCAGTTTTTTCCCTTCCTTTTTTTATTCGCATAAATTCTGAAATGTTGCTGGGTGAAAAATCTTTCAGAAGAAGGTTCGAAGTCGACAGAAGAAATTGAAAGCATATGACCTCTCCAGCCTTTTAGATTTTCTTCCCGAGTTGAAGACAGGCCAGTCGAACACAGCAGAGCCATCAATTTCTAAGCTGAACTGCAAATCTAGGCAGAAACTGATGTAAGTTGTTTAGTTTTATGACTTTAAATTGTCTTATAGGATTTAATTTATGTGCAGCATTAGTTGCTGGCGAAATGATTTACGTGACAATGAATCTAATTTTTTCAGATTAAAGGAGGCGAAACAACTGAGTGCTGTTCTTAACCATCCTGCATTCCAGTTGGATCCATTGGGTGCCATTCATCAGCATTTACAAAGTACTCAACCTGTTGAGAAACCTGGTAGAAAGATGAACAAAAATAAAAGGAAGGAAAAGAAGAAAAAGTCTAAGGCTTCAACTGGATCTCAGTCTATGAATATGTGACATTTATGAGATATTAGCTTCTATTTGTTTACTTTGGAGAGCTTGATTGCTTATTACTAGAACCTATGATGATCATTTTCATTGACCAATTTTGAGGATTTTTGAATGAAATTACTTTTGCGCATCATCCATGTTTATCACTTTATCTGTTTTTCTGACAAATCCATCGCTTAGCAACGATTGTTGCATCAGTATCAATGTCCGATAAATAAGCATTTTACTAGTCGATCATTCTTTGGCAATTGGTCGCCAGGTTAGAAACTGCAGTTTTAGTCACAGACGTCCAGTATTCCAGTCTGTTTAGCCAGGACGTCTGTGATGATCACGGCAGTGACTTCTAATGCAAGGGCTCTAGCCCTCATACAATTGTTTGCCATCAGCTAGATTGACAAACTCCCATGCAATTGAGAAATAATAATATTGGGGGAAAACTTGTACATTCTTAAAGCAGTTGGCTCTGTCATCGAGTAAAAGAAGCAAACTGATTAACAAAAATGTGACCATCAGCGTTCTATTTCACATACATCAAAACAGTGATCAGTTTTTGGAGGCAGATTGGAATATGAACACTGCTGTTAATATACCCACTAAAGCTGTAACTGCCAAGGCCACAGTAGGCAAGGGGGAGGTGAGGCCGAAATTCTGCAAAACCAAAAAATAAAACGAGATAATAGAAGAACATAACTAAAAAAAGCCTGTAGATTTTCTTCGCAATGATATAGAAATCTGAAACACAAGCCATACCTCCAAAAGTCCCTTGCCGGTTGCGATTTCAACAGTAATAGCTGCTGCAAACCCTACCATAGCAAGCCGGCCTAGCCATACATCAAAACTGCTGCCCTTGGTGCTTTGCTCGCATCGAATGGAAACAGACGTTGCTTTAGTGGCAAGAGTCATTGGGCGAGCAGTTTTGCATACTACTGGATACAGAAGGAAGCATAAGATCAAACTTTACTAGTTGACCTTGTCAGATAGAAATTCTTTAGGCACCAAGAATACCAAGTAAAGCAAAATATCAGCAGTTATGATATTACTACAGTCACAGAAAAAGAGCTCAAGTAGTACCAACTACCAAGTTTCTTTCCTTATTCTTTCTTCACAAAGTTTCATGATAACAAAATGTCGAAAACAGAATGCCTCGGACATTATTTCATTGGTCACAACTCACAACTTACAATCTTAGCTTAAGAAGACAACCAGGGATTTCAAAATTAGAGCAGAGTCTCAAAAGCGCATAGAAAGCTAGATTAATGGAGTAGCCGAGTAGTAGATGGTTCTCTCCTTACAAATATGATCTAGACTTCACAAAGCACAGCACTTAGAAGTTGGAACCCCGTTATGGCAATCCGAGATCATTAAACATGATATAACTGAATAAGGAATCCTTCTTGAATAGTTATAATATTCCTATATATCTGAAGAAGGAATGAAAAAGCAAGATGATTGATATATGAGTAGATATAACTAACTTTTAAACTAACCCTGGAATAGGCATTCACAATGGATACCCAAAGTATCCATAGTAACCAAAATCATCCACCAATTTTACTGTTCAGATAAGATGACAAGCACAAACAAATCCAACTAGTTAGTACCGGTGAAGGTAGCTCGATGATGGCGCTTGAACGTTAAACAATTCGCTATACTTCAAAGCAACACTTCTTATACATATCCATGCAAAGGGTACTACAAAATTTCACTAGACATCCTATCAGAAATCTCAGCCTATTCACGTCAACAATTCTGACCGCTTTGGATTATTCGGTTCCCTGTGTATACATCAAGTCTGCACAAGGCGGTCACTGGTCGCAGTTGAGCTACTTAAGCCTAGAAAAGGCCTTGTTGCATATAAATCACTTGGTTGGGTTATGTTAATTAGATGTGGATATCAGTATTGACGCTCCCAAAACACACATCATATCATCAAATCATGCTCGCATCTAAGAGCAGCAACCAATCATTAACCGCAACAATAAAGTCCAAATTGCGTATACACGGACACCATTCAACGCCAAAAGGTTCCAATAATGAAGAAACAACATAAGACATTCAATTCGCAAATGGAACCTATCAACTGACAGAAATTGGAATCCTTACACAGAGGAAAACCAGTGACAAAGGCGTTTTTAGTTGGACCAAAACTCGAATTGGGTCTACCAGAAACGGCCAGGGTCTTCACCGACCTAAAAGAACAAACATCTGCAACACACTGTCATACACATTCGACGGTAAAACTAAAGAACAAATACGCAGACGCATACATAGATGTAGAGAGAGAGAGAGAGTACCGTGGTTTGAGAGGGAGAGAGAGGCGGGCAGTAGAGCTAAGGCCATGTTTCGAGAGAAGAGAGGAGCTTTACACCACCACAGCGCTGTAACCCAATCTAAAATGGGTAATCACTGTTGAAGATGACCAGTCGTTGGACACTACACGGGACTTGGATATGGGATGTGGGGCTGAAATCGCTTTTAAATTTTAACTGAAATTTTGGAAATCTTTTTCATTCCAGTCCTCTATTTGATTTAATGGTTCACATTTATCGTCGCCGTCATCTGAGAAAGTGACATTACTTAGCAATTACTTAAATTTTTTTGATTTCTCTCTCTCGCACAACAAAGCACACACCAATTGCCATCAAAAAATAAGATCCATCTGCAGATTCATCTTATTTGTCATATCAAACCCAAAACCCACTACCACCGTCGCCTTCATCGGACTCTCAATACCATTCTCTCGGAAGCCATTGTTTTGCCTCTCCTCTTTCCATACTCCTCTTCCCAATCATCAAAATCTCGACATCGATGGCTCATGCATACACTTCTATCCTGTAGCACTCTCCCTCACTCATATCAAACTTTCTCCCGCTGCTCTCTCCAATCGATTAATTCATCTCTCTTGCTCACTCGGTCTCCTGTGGTTTTTTTTATGCCACATTTGCTGGTGTTCTCAGATAACTTTTTGGTAATATTCTCTTGGCTTTCTAATTTGGCCTTCTTTGTTATTGGACGAAGAACAATGAAGAATTCCATTAATATGAAAAAAATTGCAAAAAAAGATGAGCTCTTCAACTCAATAACAAACCACCAAATCTCTTTTGGGATCACAGCTCTTTCTCCTCCCCTAACTCTTATAGGCTAAACAATCCATTAGGGAAAGAAACATTCATTTTCCACCTAAAACTCTTGCCTTGCCTCTCAGTTGCACCCCCACCAAAATCGCTGAATCATATGATTAATGTCCGAAAACATCTCAGTAAATAGGTAGGGATGTGTTAGAGTAGTGAGTTTTGCTCAGAAACTATTAGTTCTCGACATGTTTTATTTGTATGTTTGACTCGTTAAGTTGATATGTACTGTATTTCTCCTTGTATGGCTGAGATGTAGAGACATGTATGGTTGGCGTTCTTGTTTTAGAAAAGTCTGAAGTTCTCTTGTGTTGGTGTCATCGTTTCGTATGTCTTTGAAAAAACTTGATATGTGAATGAAAATTCTAGAGAGCTTTGCCTTGATCTTCTTGTTCTTGAAAAATTGAGTTCTCGTTCTTGTTTTCAATAGACTATTGGTTAGTCTTTAGCACTGGAAGTAGTGGCTGGTATTGCTACTGGAAGTAGTGGCTGGTATTGCTACTTGTTTGTGAACTCAATTTTCTAAAGTCTGCTTTGGAGCCTGCTGGTTTGTTTCAGTTGGTTTTCTGGTGTAGTTTTTTGAAGTACAAGCTATCTGCTTGTGCTGGTTCAATTGTCTAACCGGATGGACCGAACCACCGATTTAATTAGAACTTCCTTGCATACATATAAGACAAATTCTTGAACCATCAGGCGCTCATTTTGTTCCAGATCCGAAGTTTCACATGATAGTGGCCCCGAGATGTTTATCTAAATCAGAATATTTGGGTCTATGAATTACGTCTATCATTCACATCAGGCAGAATATGATTGCTGAAATAAAGTGATGGAGGACTTGTGCAGATTTATCTTTTTATCAGAAGCAAGGAAAGCTCAAGCGACTCCGAGAGATGCCGTGTATCTCCAAACGTACTTTTAATCATACAGAGAGACCCTCCGAACAAGATAAACATATAGGATAAAATTTGATTACATTGTAGACCGATAATCTTAAAAGCTTAAAAGCTTCCAGATGCTTTCATTCCAGCCGTTCATCATGTCATATTGCCATGTCATGTTGCATGAGCTTATAGGAATGAAGTCGGATATTCTCTTGGGACTCTTCAATTTCTTGACAAGACTGTCGTCAGTGGAATTAATCAAACTGATAACATCACTCAAGTGAAGATTAGCAAAAACAGTTATATCGTCCCGTGAATGAATGGAGTTTTAAATTTTGCATGTTCAGGTACGTCCCCAAACAAATAGCATCCACGTAAACGGAAATTTCCTGTTTCTTCCTTCCTATTGTCCTTCCTTTTGGAATGGTCGATAATCTGAATCCAGAGTACTAACCAAGAAGCTCCGCAACCATTCAAAATTTTCTGCCAAATTCCGGGATAAGCAGCACCAGATTCTTTGATAACTTGCTGACTATACCAACTGTCTCGGGCAGAAATTCAGGAACCGATTCAACTGTCGAATACGAACACCATTTTTAAAAAAAGATGAGGTGGGGGATTGCTGCACCCGGCCTGTTTGCGAGCGCACCCGCACCCGAACCGCACCTACTAGTGCAGGATGTTACCATGGCACTGCTATTTGGAATAGGGTATGCTGGGATCATCTTTGAGGAGTCTCTAGCCTTCAATAAAAGTGGAGTGGGATTACTAATGGCTGTGAGCTTGTGGGTAGTACGAAGCATTTGGGTACACTTTACTTCTCATCCTGTTTCTTAAGACTAGAGCTTAAGCAGAATTCACTTACCTTATATTGTTTGTTTAAAGGGAGGCTCAGGGACGTAAAACATACAGGCATATGCATTTTCTGTAGAGTTTGTCTTTGATCCTAGTCAAAATATGCTTCTAACTAAGTCTAAGAGTAGAACACAGAGATAATATATAGTGTAATTTCTTCTCTCCTTTTTTTTCCTCCTGAGAAATAATTTCTATATTTTTTCTGATGATATTAATTCTTGTGCAGGCTCCTTCAACGGATATAGCTGCTTCAGAGCTGTCACATGCTTCTGCAGAAGTCAGTGAAATAGTGTTTTTCTTGCTTGGTGCCATGACCATTGTAGAGATTATTGACGCTCATCAAGGATTTAAGCTGGTTACTGACAAAATAACCACCCGACGTCCTAGGACTCTGCTTTGGGTGGTTAGTTCTACATCCTGCTTGCTCATATCATATGGACAAATCATTTTAATTAATGGCTGTTGCGATTGCATAACTACAAGAAAATAAGTTGATTTAGTTGAGCATTCAATGTTTTGGCTTCCGTTGAAAATTTCACTCATCCGTGAGGGATTTGGTTATTGGGTATAAAATCGCACAAAAGACTACATAAGAAAAAATATGTGCTGGATTTCAGATTGTCTATAGTTGGTCGTGCCAGATTTTCTCTCAAACTCCAGGAAAGTTTGAGATCTGGTTAATTATAAAATTTTATAACCTTATTTGTTATGTCAACACAATCATTTCCCAAGCATTTTTCAATGACTAGATAGTTTCTGACAAATAATTGTCGAAATGCAGGTTGGCTTTGTCACCTTTTTGCTTGGTTCAATCCTTGATAACTTGACTTCTACGATAGTCATGGTTTCTTTATTAAGGAAACTAGTGCCTCCCTCAGAATACCGCAAGTATGTAGTAGTTTACTGCTTTACTTCATGTGCTTCTTGTACATACTTACATGTTTGGATCTGATGGACAGGCTTCTAGGTGCTGTCGTTGTGTTAGCATCAAATGCTGGAGGGTCATGGACTCCTATCGGTGATGTTACAACTACAATGTTATGGATGCATGGTCAGATATCCACATTGCCGACTATGAAGGTTTTTCTCCTCTTTTGATAAACACCATATTTTTGTATATCAGCAAATGCCTGGAATGCACGCAGGAACTATTAATTCCCTATTCAATTAGTTATTCATTAATTCTGTAATAGTTTAATACCTTACTTAATTCCTATAAGTTCTCATGATTCAAGAAGTTGCTCCTCTTGTGTAAACATTATCACGTACGCCATGTCTCAATGGATTGAAATCGCCTATTTATTAGTGGATATTCAGCTTTTGGTCTAAGTCAGAAAGTTTGATGCTTGTCTTGAAGAACTTTAGCTCATTGCTACGTGCTATCTTTTATCACATCACAGGGATTGATTGTACCTTGCGCTATCTCCCTTGCTGTGCCGCTGGCTCTCATGTCCCTGACCAGGTACTTTTCTTGTAATTTCATAGTTAAAGAAGGGGTTACAGATGAAACCAATATGACTCTCTTATTCATCAATTCAGTGAATTTAAGGGAATAGAACAGCATTCTCCCGATGTTTTGGCATCTGAAAAGATGGCTCCCCGTGGACAGCTTGTTTTTTCCTTGGAATCCTTTTGTCTGTCAGCAGGTGGACTCAGAAGCACTTAGTAACAATCAGTTTTTTTATTGGATCAACAATGAAGCTTAATTTACTTTTATTGTGTTATATAGAACCATCAGGAGTTGAACTTCATGGTGTCTTATGATAGATTCAGTTTCCTATATTTACCTTTATGTTTTTTTCAGCCTTGAGGCAGCAGGGATTCTGCGGGAATTGGCAAAATACCTTGATGCTCGTATAACTAGTGTTGAACTCATTGCAACTGCAATAGGGTCGTCTCGGCCGTTATAGACAATGTTCCTTTAGTTGCAGCAACAATGGGAATGTATGATCTCACATCTTTTCCCCAAGATTCCAACTTTTGGCAATTGATTGCATTTTGTGCCGGTACTGGTGGATCGATCCTAATTATTGGCTCGGCGGCAGGAGTTGCTTTTATGGGAATGGAGAAGGTGGACTTCTTTTGGTATCTGCGGAAGGTATTTTCTCTGCTACTGAACTATAAGTAATCTTGTATCAGAATACCATATTTTTGTGAAATAAAAATGAGTATTTTTCATGTTGCAGGTCAGCTGTTTTGCCTTTGTAGGCTATATTGCAGGAATTGCTTCCTATTTAGCAGTTCATCACCTCCAAATCTCATTAGTCACAACAGTTGCAAAGCTTCCATTCCTTTCTTTCTGATTCATAATTTTATAAAGCTCCAGTTTTGAAGATTCACTCTACCTGAGGGGCAAGAAAGGCTGGAACTATTTCTAGCGACTGAAAATGCAGTCCATCCTAAAAATTAGTAATTATAAAATATGTAATATATATAATGTAATTAAAATAGCTCTAGCCTTATAGTTCAAATGTTATATGGACCGGATCCAAAAGATGTAATATAAACTAATGTTTATAATGCAATTAAAATAGCCCTCGTCTCATAATTTAAGTTATATTTACTTGATTATAAATTAATAAAACATAAATAATCTAAAATATCATGTGATAATTTCACATTCTAAATTACGGATGATGAATTACGAAAAACATAGGTTATTTTTCTAAATGGAAAAGATGATGAATGATGGATGATTTATTTGGAAAATATACTCATTAATTAGAGACTACCAATAGTGTAATACCCTATGTTTTCCTATGATAAAATGCTCATAGGCTTTCGCCTTCCTTCCTCCTCCTCCAATTTTTCCTTTATGTTTGATTTTATGTTCCTTTCCCTATCAATAAATCTCTGGAGGGCGAGTGAAGTATGGAGTATCCCATTCGACCAAAGTCGGATCTTTTGAGGTGGATTTGAGTTTGGAAGGCAGTATTATACTCTACTGACATCTTGATCAGCCATGTTTGATTGGCAGTTTTGATGTTGGACTTGGGCTGGGTCACCCATGTGGGTTAGACTTTGCCCAACTCAAATATCGAAGAGAGCTTAGACAACTGCTCTCAACTGCTTATACATTTAACTTATAAGCATAAACATATAAGCATAACAAAGGAGAAAAAAATAGCTTCTCCTCTCCAACAATTGATAGAATCAAAAACTTGTAAAGATATCCAGAAAGGTGTTCGAGATTGTGAAATTTATTCCGTTTCTAGTAATCGGTGAACATTGAAGCATAGTAAAACATACAACGATCTTGTCAAGTTTGTCATACCGATCAAGAAGAATAACGAGTTTTCTTGATCCGAACTTGATCCTATATAAACTACATTGGAAGTATTCTTGGGTCAGAGAATGTTAATATCAGCTTCGTTAGTGTTGGAAGAATTGCTCCAAGGAAGCAAGCCTTGATGACAATTGGGGTAGATGACCAACCTAGCAAAGAAACTTTGAAGAAGTCACTGCAGTCGAAGAGTTTGTTTTCCTAAAATTATAGTTCAGCATTTCCTCTGTTCCATTACATTTTTTCTTTCTTCTTTTCATTACTAGGTATCATTACCTAGTAAATGCCCACATTTTTGTTCTCTTTTCGAGCATCTCGATCTGTCTTTGAGCGCAAAGGAATAATCTAGCACCATTTGAGGGATTTATTTTCGTCTCTATACCTTCCCTATCAGCTTATCCTGTTCTTTAATGGATGACACAGCTTTCATGAATGCATTTGTGATTTGGTGGCCTCCAAGTACATTGCAGGTGAATACCCTAATTGGCCTAAATATTATTTGCTGCAACTTTTGTGAATATGGCAATTCAGGGACGTAGGCAAAATTTAGAATGTGGAATTATCACACGGAATTTTAGATAATTTATGTTTTATAAATTTATAATCAAGTAAATATAACTCAAATTATGAGACGAGAGCTATTTTAATTGCATTATATACATTAGTTTATATTACATCTTTGCATCCGGTTCGTATAACCTTTGAACTAAAAGACTAGAGCTTTTTTAATTACATTATATATATATATATATTACATATTTTACAATCACCAATTTTTAGGATGGACTGCATTTTCAGTCACTAGAAATAGTTCCAGCCTTTCTTGCCCCTCAGGTAGAGTGAATCTTCAAAACTGGAGCTTTAAAAAATTATGAATCAGAAAGAAAGGAATGGAACCTTTGCAACTGTTGTGACTAATGAGATTTGGAGGTGACGAACTGCTAAATAGGAAGCAATTCCTGCAATATAGCCTACAAAGGCAAAACAGCTGACCTGCAACATGAAAAATACTCATTTTTATCTCACAAAAATATGGTATTCTGATACAAGATGACTTATAGTTCAGTAGGAGAGAAAATACCTTTCGCAAATACCAAAAGAAGTCCACCTTCTCCATTCCCATAAACGCTACTCCTGCTGCTGAGCCGATAATTAGAATCGACCCACCAGTACCGGCACAAAATGCAACCAATTGCCAAAAGTTGGAATCTTGGGGAAAAGATGTGAGATCATACATTCCCATTGTTGCTGCAACTAAAGGAACATTGTCTATAACGGCCGAGACGACCCCTATTGCACTTGCAATGAGTTCAACACTAGTTATACGAGCATCAAGGTATTTTGTCAATTCCCGCAGAATCCCTGCTGCCTCAAGGCTGAAAAGAACATAAAGGTGAATATAGGGAATTGAATCTATCAGAAGACACCATGAAGTTTAACTCCTGATGGCTCTATATAACACAATAAAAGTATATTAAGCTTCATTGTTGATCCAATAAAAAAGTAAAAAACTGACTGTTACTGAGTGCTTCTGAGTCTACCTGCTGACAGACAAAAGGATTCCAAGGAAGAAAAGTGCTCCCTGAATGTCGATCCGCGATAAAGCATGGGGTACTTTTAACTTCTGCCTTTCGGATTCACCATAATGAATGGCATCAGTTAAAATCCAAAGAACTCCAAGCCCAAGAAGCATACCCAAGTAAGGAGGCAATCCTGTCAAGGCCTTGAACACAGGAACAAAAATCAAGGCTCCAATACCGACAGCAAAAACAAGCTGTCCGCGGGGAGCCATCTTTTCAGATGCCAAAACATCGAGAGAATGCTGTTCTATTCCCTTAAATTCACTGAATTGATGAATAAGAGAGTCATAATGGTTTCATCTGTAACCCTTTAATTAACTATGAAATTGAAGAAAAGTACCTGGTCAGGGACATGAGAGCCATCGGCACAGCAAGGGAAATAGTGGAAGGTACAATCAATCCCTGTGATAAAAGATAGCACGTAGCATTGTGCTAAGAGTTCTTCAAGACAAGCATCAAACTTTCTGACTTAGACCAAAATCTGAATATGCACTAATACATATGCAATTTCAATCCATGGAGACATGGCGTACGTGATAATATTTACCCGCGAAGAGCTGCAAACTTAGATGAAGTATGAATCCTAGACTTCTTGAATCGTGAGAACTCATAGGAATTTAGCAAGGAATTAAACAATGACGGAATTAATGAATAAATAATTGATTAGTGAATTAATAGTTTCCTTGTGCTTGCCACCAAGCATTTGCTGATATACAAAAATATTGTGCATGTCAAATGAGGAGAAAAACCTTCATAGTCGGCAATGTGGATATCTGACCATGTATCCATAACATAGTAGTTGTAACATCACCGATAGGAGTCCATGACCCTCCAGCATTTGATGCTAACACAACGACAGCACCTAGAAGCCTGTCCATCAGATCCAAACATGTAAGTATGTACAGTAGCACATGAAGTGAAGCAGTAAACTACTACATACTTGCGGTATTCTGAGGGAGGCACTAGTTTCCTTAGAAAAGAAACCATGACTATCGTAGACGTCAAGTTATCAAGGATTGAACCAAGCAAAAAGGTGACAAAGCCAACCTGCATTTCCACAATTATTTGTCAGAAACTATCTTAGACATTGAAAAATGCTTGGGAAATGATTGTGTTGACATAACAGATGAAGTTATGGAATTTATAATTAACCAGATCTCAAACTGTCCTGGGGTTTGCGAGAAAATCTGGCACGACCAACTATAGTCTATAGACAATCTGAAATCCAGCACATATTTTTTCTTATGTAGTCTCTTGTGCGATTTTATACCCAATAACCAAATCCCTCATGGATGAGTGAAATTTTCAACGGAAGCCAAAACATTGAATGCTCAACTAAATCAACTTATTTTCTTGTAGTTATGCAATCGCAACAGCCATTAATTAAAATGATTTGTCCATATGATATGAGCAAGCAGGATGTAGAACTAACCACCCAAAGCAGAGTCCTAGGACGTCGGGTGGTTATTTTGTCAGTAACCAGCTTAAATCCTTGATGAGCGTCAATAATCTCTACAATGGTCATGGCACCAAGCAAGAAAAACACTATTTCACTGACTTCTGCAGAAGCATGTGACAGCTCTGAAACAGCTATATCCGTTGAAGGAGCCTGCACAAGAATTTGGAATATCATCAGAAAAAAAAAATAAAGAAATTATTTCTCAGGAGGAAAAAAAGAGAGAAGAAAATGCATATGCCTATATGTTTTACGTCCCTGAGCCACCCTTTAAACAAACAATATAAGGTAAGTGAATTCTGCTTAAGCTCTAGTCTTAAGAAACAGGATGAGAGTGAAGTGTACCCAAATGCTTCGTACTACCCACAAGCTCACAGCCATTAGTAATCCCACTCCACTTTTATTGAAGGCTAGAGACTCTTCAAAGATGATTCCAGCATACCCTATTCCAAATAGCAATGCCATGGTAACATCCTGCACTAGTAGGTGCGGTTCGGGTGCGGGTGCGCTCGCAAACAGGCCGGGTGCAGCAATCCCCCACCTCATCCTTTTTTAAAAATGGTGTTCGTATTCAACAGTTGAATCGGTTCCTGAATTTCTGCCCGAGACAGTTGGTATAGTCAGCAAATTATCAAAGAATCTGGTGCTGCTTATCCCTGAATTTGGCAGAAACTTTTGAATGGTTGCGGAGCTTCTTGGTTAGGACTCTGGATTCAGATTATCGACCATTCCAAAAGGAAGGACAATAGGAAGGAAGAAACAGGAAATTTCCGTTTACGTGGATGCTATTTGTTTGGGGACGTACCTGAACATGCAAAATTTAAAACTCCATTCATTCACGGGACGATATAACTGTTTTTGCTAATCTTCACTTGAGTGATGTTATCAGTTTGATTAATTCCACTGACGACAGTCTTGTCAAGAAATTGAAGAGTCCCAAGAGAATATCCGACTTCATTCCTATAAGCTCATGCAACATGACATGGCAATATGACATGATGAACGGCTGGAATGAAAGCATCTGGAAGCTTTTAAGCTTTTAAGATTATCGGTCTACAATGTAATCAAATTTTATCCTATATGTTTATCTTGTTCGGAGGGTCTCTCTGTATGATTAAAAGTACGTTTGGAGATACACGGCATCTCTCGGAGTCGCTTGAGCTTTCCTTGCTTCTGATAAAAAGATAAATCTGCACAAGTCCTCCATCACTTTATTTCAGCAATCATATTCTGCCTGATGTGAAAGACGTTATTCAGAGACCCAAATATTCTAATTTTAGATAAACATCCTGGGGCCCCTGTAATGTTAAACTTCAGATCTGGAGCCCTGCCTATTGACTGAGATGTTTCGAACATTAATCACATGATTCAGAGATTTTGGTGGGAAGACAACTGAGAGGCAAGGCAAGAGTTTTAGGTGGAAAATGAATGTTTCTTTCCCTTATGGATTGTTTAGCCTATAAGAGTTAGGGGAGGAGAAAGAGGTCTGTGTTGGAATTTGATTACCTATGGAATAATATGAACTAGTCAATCATATGGTATTGCTCAAACAAGTGTGCAATAAATAATGTATAAATATGTATGCATATGCTCAATTAACTTAAGGTTATATTAATGAGCATGTTTATGTGACTAATTTTGAGATTAAGATATGAACTAACTCTTGTGAGAAAAAAATGACATTGGGCTATCATGCTCAAGCCCCATAGAAGAGGCATTGGGCCTTCACTTGCTTGGTTTGGGTATAAATGTCATTTCCCATTAGGTTAGAGAAACATTTTACCCCCAAGAAAAGTAGAAGGAAAACTCTCTCACTTAGAAACCAGTTCTCTCTTAACGACATTACCTTCTTTCTACTGTTGATATCATATATCACCTCAAAATTGCTAGTAGCTGCTGGTACATTTTCTATTTCTTCTCAAAATGGTATGTTCAAGCTCTTAATCTTGAAATATACATGTATATATGCTGGTATATGTATGGTTGATTTTAGTGTCTAGCTAAAGTGAGTTGAAATTATCGACTGATCACATATAGATGCTAGTATATTAATGCTGCTGGTTTTTTCTCTGTAATAGACACATGCGCGAATGTATGTGAAATAAGTTCCGGAGATGATTTTGATTAATAGTTTGATCCCAAAAGAGATTTGGTGGTTAGTTATTGGGTTGAAGAGCTCATATTTTTTTGTAAATTTTCTTCATATGGAATTCGTCATTGTTCTTCGTCCAATAACAGAGGTGTAAAGAAGGATTGTTCTTGATAGGTTCAGTAGAGAGAGAAAGAGTAGCAGAGAAAGAGAGAGAGAATCAAAGTGTATCTGAATATTCATTCATTAGTTTTTCAGTTACATAATCTGGATTCAAACTTGTCTTTTATACACAGTTTATTGAGTACAACGGTCAAGTGTTGCATCCACTGTGTGATGAGACACTCTGCCGTTGAAATATCAGATTTGAAACAGAGATTCAAAATACTGGCTTGACATGAAGACGAAGAAGCAAACTGGGCTGGACTTGAAAAATAAGACCATTAACCCAAGCTAAAAGACAACAATAAAAATAGGCCCAATAATGAGGTCCAAACACCCAAACCAGGACCTTCTTCTCCTTGAATCTTAACAAGAGGCCGAATTAGAAAGCCAAGAGAATATTACCACAAAATTATCAAAGAACACCAGCAAACATTGTTAATTATTAATCGATCGGAGAGAGCGGCGGGAGAGAGAAAATGTGATATGAGTGAGCAAGAGAGGGAGAGGGAGAGGGCAGCAGGATAGAAGTGCATGCGTGAATTAATGTGTCACTAGGGTAAAAGAAAAGTGTGTGTAATTAAACCCATCTAATTGAGCGGCGATTTCTAAACCGTCATAAAAATGTTGTTGATTCAAATTTAGCGACAAATACGTCAAACTACCACTAAAAAACTATTGTTATAGACCCAATTTGTTGTAGTGGTATGTCTAAATATCACTTTCAAACCAACATATATGTTTCTTTTCAATTGTTTTCCCCACTTCCTTGTAGGAATAAGCACACAAAGTTTCAAGGATTGGTGAAGGATTCGGACAGCAAAGAGACATTGTTTGGATCCGTTGGGATTGTGGGTTTTTGTCATTTTAGAACATCCTGCCAATAAGCTAACTTACAAATGTAGGGACATGGTGATCTAAGACTTGGTTAGAAAATCGCCAAAACTCCCCGATTTTGTAAGTAACACCTTTCATAAATATGAAAATGATATGTAACTCATCTTTATACATTTCATGGGTTTCCATTAATTATATTATAACAATGCAATAAATGTTTATAGCAATGGAATAAATAATTACATCGTGTTTATAATAATGAAATAACTTATTTCATTGTGTAAACACAATAAAATAATTATATCACATGTGGATGAGATAGCATGTAATTAACCTGAAATAAGGTTAAACTGTTTTAAATTATTGGATGTCAAATTGTCAATTAGCCTGTGTTCACATCAAAAGATAAAACCAATGTAGCTATCAAAATCTAGCATACTTTCTATTTTTCTATATTTTTTAAAATTAATTTATGGATGGAATAGAAGCCCACTTCTTGCACCTCAACCTCATTCCCTAATGCCTCCCATCAAGCCTCAAGTAACTTTGTTGTTCAAAAAAATAAGAACAATGAGAAAAGGATCCATCATATGAGATTCATATCAGAACTAAATACGTCAAACATGCAACACCTTCAGTCATATTAAGCATGTCAAATGCTTCCTACTTCCTCCTGCTTTATACATATAACATCATTCAAGTCGACAGACGATGATACAATAAAAGAAACTAATAACATAATTTTAATCCAACAACAAACACTTTAGTGGGATTCAAATCATCATCGTCATCACTTTAGCATGAGGAAGAAGTGCTAGGAATGATCTTCTCCAATATATGAAAGGCTTCTTTCATGGTTGGTCGCTTTTGAGCAAGAAATGAGACACAACTAAACCCTAACCTAAAACATGCCAACATGGCATCCTCACTTCTCTCCACATCATCCCTTATCGCCACATCAGCCATCCTCAAAACCCGGTTCTTCTCCTCCTCCGTCGTCGGACCGGCCCCCGTCCAGTGCTGTTCCAGCTCACGGTCTGACAACACTCTCCCCGTTAGAAGTTCAAGCAAAATTATCCCAAACGCGTAGACGTCCCACTTGGGGTTGGGCTTGAGGCTCTTCAGCGACTCGGGCGCTTGATACGGTGACGTATTCGACATAGACGAGCCAGGGCTGTTGGCATTGTCCTGGCTACCCAAATTCCTGGCTGAGTTGCTCGCCTTAAAGCTAGAATTGGCCAACACGAGGCGGTCGAGCCCCAAATCAGCGATTATTGGCTCCATATCAGAGTTTAAGAGGATGTTTTTCGGTTTGATACTGCCATGGACGTGTTTCTTGTCGTGAATGTAGGCTAATCCTCGAGCTACTCCTCTTGCTATTTTGAACCGGACTTCAAGAGGTAGATGATATGGCGAAGAACCCACTCTTCCTGGATTCAGAGGATGAAGAGAGTATTATTTATGAAAAAAAAAACATAGAAAAGCATCAACCACAGTTCACTAGAGGAGCCCAAGTCCACCAAAACAGCTATAATTTGACAAAAAGTTCTAAAAGTGAGTGAATATTGAAACATAAACGTTTGGTCCGATATAAATCCGAAATATTTTATATTCTATTTATGGACCATGTAAAATAATTCACATCCCAATAGTGTTTAACAAGATCATAAGGAGAAAAAAAATACTTTTAATTACTAAACCTAATCCCGTTACTGTTAGCAAAAGTCCCCCTTTACAGCTAAAATGCGCATGATAACATAAACAGGGGAGTGAGAACTTACTGGAACTGGAGGTAGCGAGGCTGCCATTGGAGACGTAGTCGTAGATAACGAGCTTCTCAATGTCTCCCCAGTAGAACCCACGAATCCTAACTAAGTTCGGGTGTCGCAACTTAGCAATTGATCTCACTTGATGCTCGAAATCCTTGAGTCTCTCCAACCCGTTCTCTCCAATCCTCCTCACAGCAAACGCAGTCCCATCTGCAAGCACGGCCTTGTACACTATGCTCTCTCTGCTTGCACCCAAAATGTACGCCGATGCCTTCAACAATGTCTCTACTTCAAGATTTGTCTCGCCGTTTATTGTTACAAGTGTTCCTCCTTTGTGCTCTGTTTCGTTTTGGTGGAGATTGACTACTACTCTGCTTGCCTCTTCGTGGTCACTGTCGGAGGTGGCTGATTCCGAAGTTCCTTCTCCGTTGAGGCATGAACATGCTTTGGATTTTCTTGATTCTGATTTTGTAACCACCACAATCTCTGTTAACTTCTCTGCCTTGGGTGGGTTGTTGTGGTTCTGTTGGGAATGTTTTCGCATCTTCAGTTGATAAACGTAAAGAATTACCAATGCGAGGATGGCTAAACCAGCCAAATCTGCCATGACAATTCCAACTATTGTGGCTGGTTTTAGCGAATTTTGGGCTTTATTTTGAGTACTATTTGGCGTTCCTGTAGATTCTGAACTTGGGTTTGAGTCGATTGTTTTGGGTATGACTGCTATGGCTGGAGATGTTGTGGTCTCATTGGGTGGAGTTGACAGAGTTGAAGGAATTGAACAGAGGTTCTTCAAGGGTTTCCCACAAAGCTCTGCATTTCCAGTGAAAGACTCTGTTTTCTGGTTAAGCAGAGACATAGACTCTGGAATTGAACCAGTCAGATTGTTAAATGACAGATCAATTGTAGCATTCTCTGGAATACCTTTCGCAAATGCAGGCGATATTGAGCCTGTAATTGTATTGTTAGAGAGATTTAAGTACAGCAAACTCTCCCCTTTGAAGTCTAGAGGCAAAGACCCATGTAGAAGATTTGAAGACAAATCTAGCAATTCAACAGAGCTAAACCCACTTGGTACAGTGCCAGTAAATTGATTTCTTTTCAACGAAACTACTGTGAGATTCTGCAAATTAGTCAAGTTTTCAGGTATCTTACCGGCCATGGCATTATCAGAGAGATTCAGAACCTGTAGACTCCTCAAAGTACCAATATACTCAGGCAGCTCACCAGAGATACGGTTACTTGAGAGAGAAAGCACTTTAAGCTCAGTATTGTTGAAAATAGAATTAGGCAAGGACCCATTTAAGAAATTATTTGAGAGGTCAAGAATTTGAAGGTGTTCGATGTAACCCAAATCGATTGGGAATGAACCCAGAAGCTGGCTGTCTGGGAGAATCAAGCTAGTGACCCTGAACATGTCTGGTGAGCCTGGGTTTCCCATTTCAGTACAGGTCACTCCATTCCAAGAGCATGGCGTCATATCTTCGTAGTTCCAGCTCTGTAGAACTGATAATGGGTCTCTAAGTATGGAATATTTGAAAGAAAGCAAAAGCACCCCATCAGTGTTTAGAGCTAATGAGGGAACTAGAAGGAAAAGAAAAAGAAAAGAAGCACAGAACTTGATAGTAATCCTGGCGACCCTCATGATCATTTCTTGAACTGATTCGAGTTCAACATCACAAATTGCATATTCATAAAAGCAGAGATGGAGAGGAGAAAAGGTGAACAACTACTCTATGACTGTTTTGGTCACCAAAAGCAGAATTAAGGAGGGAGCAGGTAGAAACTGAGAGGAGCAGAGACAGCTTTTAAAGTCTTCAGGTTCAGGGTCGTAAATATATATAAAATTAAAACAAAAAATAATCAGCAACACTGTACTGGTTCTTGTCAATTCTCAGTTAACTTTTAGCGTGAAGACTGTTTTGTTAATTTGGGGTAGAAATGAGAGACGAGCATCTTGTATGTGCAGGACTGCAGCAACAAGACACCCAGGTGAGTTGGAACCCATTAGAATGGCAGACTACAAAGCAGCATTATAGTCCACTTTCTTTTCTTTGGATTTGCTTTGTGTTCACATGTATGTTACTGTTGGTAACAAGTTCAAGAGCACAGACACACACGCTACTGTGCTACTATTTCCATGTGATTGTGCTCATATCAACAAATTCTTCACATTACAACAAATAAATTGTGCATGTCCTAACTTGAACACGAAATGATGAAACTGTTATAAATCGATATTCATATCGGTTTTAGGCCCTAAGTCTCGTACGGTTTTAATCTGCTTATATCAATAACTTACCCTAATCGATTTGAAATATGAATCTTAACAAAACCATTTCTCAACTACTGTCATAGAAACCAAGACACCCAACTAACTTTGGGTGCACTTTATAGTTGTTTCTCATGTCCCTACCTCTTCATCCACTCCTCTGTCTCCACCTTCTTTTGTCACATTGTCTTTAATAATAATCATGATTAAGTGCTATTTATCATATTTTAGAGAGGCTAAACAAAATTACAAACGTAGTATAACTGCTTTTCTATGGTGGACCATACACTGTTGGGCAGTCTTCATAGTTTGATTCCCAAAATTAGAATCCCTAGGCACTTTTTGTTCACAGTCACGAGTTCATATTACTGTATTTGTTTTATTCGAGAGAATCTCGAGTCATTTTCTAACCTTACAAATTTATACCATTCTATATTTCAATACTCACACGGCAAGTATACTAATATTTTAAATACTCAATTTGATAGTTTATACGCTAAATATCAAATATCAATAATTTATTTAATAGCTTATACGTCAACTATTAATTTTACAGTTTGCTTCGATGAATCTTTTTAGAGTCGAATCATATGAATACAATTCATTATCACTCACATCAATAACATTGTCTATTTTACTTTTATTAATTTTCGTTGATTTATCAATATGTACAGTTTTGTTTTTCATTAGATCGTTTCACTTAATGGTTCTTAGGTCTAAGGAAAAAATTTCAATGATATTAGAGGGGTTGAACTTTTCCTAAAGATCATATCACTTGAATTTGTCCAAGCGACAGTAAAATTTTTAACAATAGCACATCTGGACAGGATGCTCTTATTCTAGAAAAAACAACAAGATTTAACTGATCATAGTATCCTCTGAAATCTTGACGGGATGCTCTTAATCTGGGGAAAAAAAGAGAGTAAGATTTAACTAATTGCAATATCATCTGAAATATCTTATAATTGGGACAGGAGATTTGCAGATTTGCCATATTTTTCGCAAAAATAAAATAAAATAAAGGCAGACCACACATTGTATAATCCCTAATTCTGTAGATGTGTGCATATACAGTAATTGTCAAACTTATGATTGAGCAAACTCAGGGAGATGTAGACAAAAAGTTACTGGCATTCATTGGGATTTGAGAAATGATGGTCCCAATTTGATTTCCAAAAATGGTCACACAAATATTTCAATTGTATAAATTTGACTCATAACCAGGGACTTGAAAAACATTATTGCTTACTCTCTCCACCTTTATCATTCAATGATTGGCCGTATGGATTCAATGAGTAAAGTAGAGAAAACCACTAATAAGGAACAAAAATAATTGGTAACAATTTAAGAAAATAAAAAGAAAGATAAACAAAATTCGTGCACAAAATTTTCATAATATGCAAGTCGAAGATAAGAATTATATAATATGAATAGGGATGACAATGAGACGGGACGGGGCGGGGCGGAATGAGGTTCCCTATCCTTGCCCCGCTGCCTTGTTCCCCCACTCCGCCATTCGGGGTAGCATATTGTGCCCTGTCCTCATCTCGCCCCATCCCGTACTATAAACTCATTTAACAAAACTCTTTTAACTATAAATTTTAAATCATAAGTACAAATGCACAATTTGCAAAAATACATTTAAGTGAATTAGTTTTAGTGCATATAATTTAGGAATAAGGATTGAGAACTTTAGACTTTAGATAAATTGGATTTTGTGTTTAGACTTAGACCTTAGGGTTAAGGAGTTGAGACTTTAGGTGAGTAAGAATTAGTATTTACAATTCAAATTTATTTATAAATATGGTACATTAATATCAATATATATTTATATTATACATTTATACATATATATATATATATATATATATATGTATACACACATATATTTCTTAAGGGGAGCGGGAAGAATTGGGGCGGGGAAAACCTGATCAGGGTGGAGCGAGACAAGGAAATTTTGTCATCCCTAAATATGAAGAGAGGTCATTTCTTTAAATTGAATCTGTGACCTCTAAATTGCATTCTGTAACTTTATCACTAAGTCACATGTTCAATTCTCGAATTGATATTTTAAAATAATAAATAAATTTAAATTTTAAAGCAGACCAATTGTTTTTTACATGCTAAAGAAATAGAGGTATTGTTCACATGAACATGTCGATTTTCATCCCTCTAAATATTTTAAATATAACAAAAGAAAAGAGAGATTTCCATGGTTTCATAGTGGACAACATTTTATTATTATGTTTTTCTAGTACGCAATAATTTGCAAATTGCCAAATCATAAGTGTCTTTCTCTGTGCCTTAATTTTTTTTTCAAATAATAAAAATATTAAAATAAGCTTGCTAGCCAAACATTGGGCTAGGTTTAGGCCCACTAAGAATCTTGATTAAGTTGGGTCCATAGTCCACGACCTGCGGCCCAAACTTGACGGTCCACTCCAAATAGAAAGCATTTTGTAAGGCCGAAAGGAAAAGGGAAAGCATCAATCACAGCTTGCTTGTGCAACTCATTCTCTACTTCGACTTCCGACGATGCAACCGCTGCTGCTGCCGGGAACTACCACCGCCAAAAGACCACTGCTGCACGTCGCGTTGGGTTCTTCAGTCCTTCAGCGGCAACTATCCTGTAATTCTATCTCTAATCTCTCTCTCCCCACCTCGGATTCACTCTCGCTACTCAAAACAGGCCAATCACTGTCATTTACTACACTGCCTGGCGATGCTGTTCACATTAGAAGATCAAAGCTCTTCTCCTCTACTAAAATCGCTTCCGCACCAATTTCACCTGCTTCCACCGCCCCAAATGATGATGCAGAGAAAGCGAAGCTTGCTCAGGTTATTTCTTTTCTCATTTTTGTGTATTTTTTTCTTATAGATTTTCATCACGGTCAATTGGTCCCTTATACAAGCCATATTCTTTTCTTTTGAAAGCGTTGCTGGATATACAATGGAACTACAATTTTATATTTAGTGTGTATTAAAGTAACGATTATTTTAGCAATTCTGCAGGTTTTTCAGTATTTTGAAAATGTTTGAGCCAAATTAGATTTCTCAAATCTTTTAGTTTTTGAATTATCTGCTAGTTTTTTTGGTTCATATATATAGTAGTGATTTTTCTTTATCAATATTTGTAAAGTGGAGCTAAGAGTAACTGGTGGTAGTTTTGAATGGTTCTAGGTGTCTAAGAGACTGGAGAACACTTCAAGGCTTTTCAAGCGGCTAGGAAATTTAGGATTTTGGGGGCAACTAGTGTGCACTGCGGTGTCTGCTGTCATTCTTTCATTCTCAGTTGTTGTCACTGGAAATATCTCATCTCCTGCAACATTTTATGCTACTGCTGGTGGAATTGCAGCTGCATTTATATCTGTGTTTTGGTCGTTTGGGTATATTCGGCTCTCAGATAAGCTGCGGAGAACTGCTAACGATCCTTCCAAGGTATTTCCATCACAACTTAACTCATCAATGTTAGGGTGCTTCATTCTGCATATTACTTTTTGCTAGTTGATTTTGGTGCAAGGAAAGATTTAGAACTGTTGATGACTCCAAAAGTATTGTAATTATGAATACATGTTTTCGATTCTTTTGCGGTGGGGTGAATGAAGGCACTATGTGTTGTTTATTCTTATTTTAATTTGGTCTTTGTTCGCAGAAATTCTGGTCTGCAATTAATGAATTTTTGTTGAACCACATATCCATAAACATAAGCCACATTTGTGGTATTCTCTTGTATTTTGTGGTCTACAACACTGATCTTTCTTTCTTCAGATAAAAATATGACGGTGCAGCCTCTGTCATTCATGCCTATTGTTTTTCTTTTTTTCTTATTTTTTTGAGTTATTGGGATAAATTAAGTTTGTAAAAGTGTAAGACAAAGGTTGACCCCTGTGCTTGAATTTCTTGTATAAAATTATAGATATCCTTTAATTTTCCTTTCTCTCTGTTCCTTTGGCAATTTATTGAGGATATGCATTTCAATCCAGAATCTTAGGTTGTAGGAAATGTTCTGGTAAGAACGATATGTCATGGGGTAGATTCCTCTGTGGTTCACTATCTTTGGCAAAAGAAATTTGGGAGTTAAGAGATTCTATTAGGAAAGGCTTGAAAAAATAGAAATAAAAATTAAACAGAGAGACTCATTCTTATTAATAGTTCTTTTTCAACTTTTCCACAAAAACATTACAAAAACTTAGAAAGTATAATAAGTTTGCATGGGAAGTCCTAGTGAAGAGTGTGATAAAAAAATGTAAACAACTCTCATCTCTCGTGTACAAGGCTCTCGCAGTGAGAAGAGTCATGGACAAGAAAGGTATATGCAGGCTTTACTCCCACATAATTTGTGGAAATACTGTTTCCAAGAATTGAACCGGTGACCCCTAGGTTTCACCTCTGCAACTCTACCATTAAACCACTTTGCCTGCAAGAACACGTCAGCTCTGGTGCTAAGAATTTCAATAACCCTAATTAGTTTTTTTGAGGACTGCTAACTTCCAGGACCTTACATGTCAAGTGAGTTGATAGCTTTCAAACCCAGCTTTTTATCTCGTCCTTTTTCTTCCATTCTGTGGCTTTCCATTTATTCTTGCATTGTGTGGTTAATTTCCTAAGACCATCTAGATATGATTGACCAAAAATGGATGAATAAGTTTCTTTTGAGTGCCGAAATCAAATTATGATTTGATGTCTGCATAACTTAGGCTTGTCTCAGTTCTCATGAAATGAATAGAAAATGTGATTTTAAGTGTTTCTTGTCTTATGATGTCATGGCTTGTTTTCTAGGCTCCTCCTCGTGTTGATGTCTTGAAAAGTTTGAAAAATGGAATCATATTGAATATTTTGGGAATGGGGGCTGCAATTCTTGGCATGCAAGCCATAGTTGGAACATTGGTTGCAAAGGCCCTCACTTCCACAGCAAATCCGTACTCTCAGGGAGTCTCTCCTGGCTACAAGCCGGTTCTTGCATTGGATGTATTCTTGGTGCAGGTATTCCTTTAATTTCTACTTTGATCTTACTAGAGGTTTTCTTGTTTGATTTTATTGTCAGTGTAACTTGGCTTCTGTCAGATTATCAGCTCTCTTATTCTGTAACAAAAAGAAACTACATAGT
This sequence comes from Euonymus europaeus, assembly GCA_963580455.1. Lineage (NCBI taxonomy): Eukaryota > Viridiplantae > Streptophyta > Magnoliopsida > Celastrales > Celastraceae > Euonymus > Euonymus europaeus. The sequence goes on along the minus strand of OY756970.1, from coordinate 18,276,748 downwards.
AAGAGTAATTATCACATCATCATCAAAGCCGTAATCCCAAACAATTTTAGGACTGGATACATGACTCCATACAAAAATCAATTTGAATCCATCACTTGAGTACTGTTGCTGCACAATTCATTTTGCTCACAACTACTCTCTATACCAATCTTATGGTGTCTATATTTTCTTAATTAGTACGGTTTATTCTTCTTTGGCCTCCTTGCTCTCGTTTTAGTACTCCTACTTAAATTTTATTGATCTTCCAGACTGCGACTCCAACATCTCTATGTTGTGCATACCCAAATCTTAGATGGTTTTCTTTCATTTTATCTTCAATGGGAGTTATCACAATCTAGATTGTCCTGTCTGGGTTCTTTTTATTTCCGTTGTGGTGCTATAAACACAATATTCTATTTTCAGTTACAATTTTTTTTAGGCTTGTTCTTTTCATTTCAAATGTAAGCACGTGAGTTGGGAGGTCAAAATAGAATTCAATTTTGACAAATAGAAACTCTCCATAAGTGGCTCGGGTGGAGGAAATTTTGAGTTTTAGTGTGAGCTTGAGCTATTATTGAATCTTTTTATCTGCTCTACTTATGCAGGCATCTGCAAATACCATCCTCTCTCATTTCCTAGGGCTTGTTTTTTCGTTGGAGTTGCTGCGGTCAGTAACATTGACCCCTGGAGAAAGCATTCCAGTTCCCCGCAGGGCATAGAAAACTCTTCCCTTTTAGGGTAATCAATGTATGTTAGAATTTCAATTTCAAGTGATAATAACTTTTCAATTCTGTAAGATTGAAGAGACTGCTTTTGCACTTTCATCCCTTAAACTGTACGGATATGCGGGAGGTCTGGTGTTTAGTGCCCCAAATTTTTTTATTTAATTTCAGAAAAATTATAAATGTTTTGTATTCTCAAATTCAACATGAAAAATATGACAATTTTAGAATATTGGATATAAACCAAGAAACTTCAATTTTTTCAAACAAAAATATATCGTTGTATTTGTCGTGTTCTAAACTACAAATTTACGCCTTACATTTCAAAATTTCTTTGATGTGCCAAGTGGTGCACTGGTTGTAATCCCATCTGTAGAAACATGTTCACTCCGGCATATCCCACCTGCAATGTGCATAATTAAGTAGTTCTGAATTCTGATGACAGAGCCAACTTCAAAGAATCTATAAAAATGGTATTCATTTAAGCATATCTTCCTTCCAATAATGAAGGACTTCATCAGTGAGCAAAATTTCCAAGCATAACCTCAAAGGCTAATCAAGTTGTATTTCGGATACCTCATGCCTCATGGGGAAAATACGGAAATAAAAACAATGAAACTCGATCCTGCTGGTCAAATGTGTAGAAGCCATCGGGGTAAATCCTGTACTGAATCCTAAAGATTATATAACTGGCATTTCATGATAATACTGAGAGCATCAAGAAAGTAGAAACTTCAAAAACTTCCAAGGCAGGAAACTACTCTCCAAACCAAACCCTTAATCACACACAACTCAACACCCGGAATCCTGCAAAATGCACATAGGACATCAACTTCCCAAGGGAAAAAGATATTCAACCATACAATCCACATATCAATGAAATGGTGTACAATGAAAGAAAATAAGGCTAACAATGAGGCAATCCATAGGGAATATTCAAAGTTCAAACCTAAATTCTCCAAAAGAAATATGGACGCCAACAGGTGAACGAATTCGAAAAATGCTTCCCAGTTCTCACATCAAAGTACCACGAGCTTTTCCCTCAAATATGCAAGAACTCTGGTCTAACAGACAGAATGGGCTCCTTACTTAGAAGTGGAACAAAGTAGATTTGAAGACATTTAAGTACGTATGAAGAAGAAGAAACAGTATCTTGAAAAGACAGAAAGAAAGCACAGAATTATATATTTGAAAACAAGAAAAAATCTGAAGAAGTAGGAAGGTATCTTAGAGAGGCAGAAGCAAGCTACCTAAAACAAATCAAACCATGGTACAAACAAAATTGTTGCTTCGATGGCATGCCAGTAATGGCTGCATTGGGAGGGTTGATGCAGAAGAAGGGCTAGGTCTTGGAGATCTATTTGAAAACTATAAACAAGAGGGTGGCAAGGGTTCCATGTTGGTCCGTGGTTCGTAAATCTCTAAAAATCTATTAAGTATATTTTGACAGTCATTGGTAATATTGACGTTTAATTGAAGTTAAGAATTCATGTCTGCATGAGTCAATAAATAACATGTAGAAAATATTTAAATCATGAAAATTAGTTAACAATTTCATACCATGATTGTATTTTAGAATATTTTTAAGTTAACACATTTAGTTTTAGGTTACTGTACATTTTTATTATTTATTTACTTCTAAGTTCATTAATACGCAAACATCAAATGATAATATTTTAAAAATAAAGGTCAGTTCCTGAACTCATAAGCCAAATATTTTATAGATTCACACTCAAAAGTTTTCAAACCTAATTGAGCCCAACGTGGATATCTTGATTTAGAATCGATTTGTATACAGGCCTAGTGCCCTATTCAATTTTTTTTAAACAAGACTAGATATGCAACACCTACAGTATGAGATGGTAGTAAATTTTCATGGAATAGAACTTGAGCGATAGTAAATATCATTGCCCATGAAACATCAAGCTGGTGAACCTGGTACTCCAAACTGTGACTTTAGACCCAAAAGGGAACATAAATCCTCAACAGAAAAGCTAATGAAAATCGTGATGTTTTAGGAGGAAACTAAACTACAGTGGTAAAAAATAGAATTGCAACAACAAAAAGGATAAAAGTCAGAACATAGCTCGAAGAAATTAGTACCATATATCTCACAACATAAAACCAATTCAAAAACTTGAATACAAGTGCCTCAACAAAAGCATTTTGATGATGCAAAACCAGGAATCAACAATTTCATTGCTTCAATAAAGAACTGGGTTTTGATACAAGTAAAAAGAAACATTTTATGATCATTCAAATACAACTACACCCAGCCTCCTGCTTTCCTATGATAAAGATATCCAGTTGTTGCATTACCAACCGATGTTACATAAGTTACTTGTAACTAACGACTAACGAGACTTATGATTAAATGATTAAACTTATGACTTATGAGCGGCAAGTACCATTAAGGAAATCAAGTTACAATACAGAGCTAGTGACTATTGGCTAACACAGATACATAAAGAGAGAAAATACTTGCCTACTGACTCTTCTTTTCCTTGTTTGATGGCACTGCAAGCTTCTTTACTATCGTATTGTCAATTTTCCTGTACTGTGTTTGAATGAGTCTCTGTACGATGCAAACCTTCCCATCAATCCAGTCCTGGTACTTGTCATACAACAGCGGTAGTGAAAAGGAAATAAGAACCCCTGCATTTATTGCTTAAGAAAATTAATGCCTAATGAAATCTTAAATGGATTCCACAAAAAAAAAAAAATTAATGCTGCAAAAAACTTACCAACATAGACCAGAGTGAGAAAGTTGCATAGACCACCAATATAAGACCCCAACCATAAACATGTGGCAACCTGAAATGATAAATGCAAATTCAGAAACAATGTCCAATCAGTTAAAATGAAACGAACATGAAAATTTCTGGTTTCTTGCAGATAGAGAGCAAGAGAGAGAGTTCGCTTTTAACCTGGAGGAAAAGTTTCAAATTTCTTTCGATTGAAATATCATGTCCGATTGACAATCCATAATTGATATAGACTCGGGTCACACTAGAAGCCTTGTCAACAGTATCTTCAGAAATCTCCAGGTTAGGAATAGGTGGCAAGGGTCTGAAGAAGAAGATACAAAGAATATATCATCAATAATATAATCCATCCAACACATTTCAATAAAAACCTTGAAAATTTTCCTGCCCAATAAATCATAATCAATTTGAAATGCGAAAGGGGGAAATAAGAGAAAACCTGTTAAGTACTGTAGCAGATTTAGCCCAGACGAAGAGTATTACAACAAGCAATAACAGAACATTAGCCACAAAAGATAAGAAATTGTAACCAGCTCGCTCGAAGAGGAACCAAAGAGTTGTTGCAGATCCAAGAGTCAACAACGCACGAACCCATCTCTTCCACAACATCACATCAGCAACTATCAAAATTAACATCCAACACATGTTGTCAATTAAGTAGTCTTTAAGTTCTATAAATCTAAAGAATTCGATCACGTAACGGTCAAGAAACAGATCCATGTCGAATGAAAATTGACAACTGACACTTGCGTTGCCTTTGCAATACACACGAACGTTGTTTCATACGCATATAGGTAGTAAGTATTGACTGTAGACGTATGCATTGAGAGAGAGAAAAAGAGAGTAGCACCTGAACCACCACCGAGAGCTTGATGAACGGAAATTCGACGATTGGTATTTGACTCTCCCATTGCGATCAATTAGGGCTTACTACAACAAAGATTTGTGGAGAGGGAGGGAGAGGGAGAGAGAGAGAGAGAGAGGCGAGGAGAATACAAACGGCAGTGAGAGCAAATCCAATTAGGCAGATGTGATAGATCATTAAATTCAAAAAATAATCTCACTTTATTTCATAAAAATATAACTTTTTATATAATTAATTAATATAATATATATTTTAATCCACACACATAATCAAAACACGTCTTAATATTGTTATATTAGCAAAACATATCTCTCAATATAAAATCATTATCCAACCATCTATTCTTTCATTCCCTCATATATTCCTAAACAAAATTATATCAAAATTCATAATGGATCCCACATTTTTAACAAAAAGTCAAGTCACATCATCGAAACACATCTCCTAATACAGCCACATAAACAAAAACACACATTTTCATACATTACTCATTCTCACTCAAGATTAATCTATTGTTTTTGCTCTATAAAATTAATGCTTTTGAATCCCATTTTTATTATACAAAAAGTACTCTCATATATTTTTTTTCACGTAAGCGAAACATATCTTCCAATACAAGTAGATCAACAAAACATATATTTCAATATAATCTCATTAGTCAAGTCATTAACATTCTTTTTCTTCATCCTTTCCCCACTAAAATAATTATGGGTTCCCCCACTATTATTCAAAAGTCAAGTCACATGCTCATCTACATCATCAAAATACATCTTTCAATATAATCACATCAACAAAAATACGCATTTCAATAACAATTATTGTCCTCATTAGCAATTTACCATTATAATATAATACATCACCTAGCAATTTTGAGTAGCGGCTTGGATGGCTAGGTTAATGTGGCCTATTGGGCCAAGATTTGGGTGGACTACATCATCAGTAGTCTAACAAGACATTTGCTTAACATCTTGGGGTGAGGTAGTGAGATGAGGATGAAATCATATATTCTCATGTTTGTCATATCTCATAACGAATTATGCTATTTTATGTAAACATTCATGCTCAAAATTTCCCCTACGAATGAACCTCAAGTAACTTAGTTGATGAGCTGAGTCGTAAGTAATCTCGAATCTTGAATTTAAGGATGCACATAGATATAGAGTCGAGGATGGCGATAACTTTTTGCTTCCGCCCTTGACACTTGCATTTTTTTTTCTTTTATCAAGACCAATCCCAAATTACATTATGTTAATTTTCCAGAACGAGAATCCTACAGTACATGGACATGTGTGGTACGTCTTTCATGAGCTGGAGAGATATCTATTAAGATCAGCAAACGAAACATTGTTGATCCTTCCCCATATCCTATTTTAATACTGATTTGTTCATGAAATGCTTCATAATCCAATGCACCTATTGAAGCCGATGGACAATTAATATACCTAATTAAATCCACTAACATGCGTGTTATTTAAACATATTTCCTGAAGATTGGGTGGTTGTGCTAGAATCTCACGCTTTGGTCCTGCTACTAGTGCTCATATAATTAATTACTCAAGTTAATTAATTTCAATCGTGCAGAAGAATATATAAGTGCAACCTGCCAACATTTCTAGCACTACTACTATCTTGGGAATGTTTTATTTTAATACTAGCTTGATCCCTTTCATCGATTGTTGATCTACCATGTGCAGCGCCTTTAGGAAACACATTCTGGTTACTCATAAAATTAACGTCTTGGATTATTGTTCCTATCAACATATATATCATTTTTTAGTAACCAAGAACGATATCACACAAGAAATTTTTTACTTGGATATTCAATATGAGCCTTTTTTCAATCGACAACTTGATAAAATGGGTCAAAGCTTGCAACCAAATGCTGTCAATGATTTGTTGGACAGACAAAATTTGATATACATGAGCAGAGGCGGAGCTGGTCTAATTCACTGGGGGACTAGCCCCCTGTGAATTTTGATCATTTTTTTTAGCAAAATAGCAAATCCAAGCAAAATTAAAAAAAGCTCCCAATGAAAAATTAGAAGGCCCCCAATAAAATTGAAGGTCCAAAATCTACATCTAATTAAAATTTGTATCACTATAAATAATTTTAAAAAATTATGGGAGATCTGACCGGACCAGATAATCTAATAGTGTCTCTAATAAATTCGAATCATGTCATCATGGATCTGTCTCAGTGTATGAGTATACATTCATCCATTTGCAGTTTTTTTTATTTATTTCATTTGAGGTACTATCAATAAACTATTTACACATATACATACATTATATGTAGACAATTGAACTTATTCATCTTATCCTACCCTAATTAATTTGTGAACTTTTTCATGAAAAGCAATCACTTTTTTCGTTTACTATGCTTTTAGCAAATAAAAACATGTCCAAGACTGTAACTAAATTTGAGAGAGTTGCATTTTAGAGTAAAAAGATTTAAATAATAGAAGAAACACCACTATTTTCGCTCATAATGTTCGTAAAACAATGATTTTGGCATGTGAACCCTAGTATTAGTATTTTATTAGTATTTTGTTTGTTGGCCACTCATTCGTGTACCTACCAGATTCAGTCGCGTTGACCGTCAAAACTTGAGTACCAACGGAAATCCAGTTACGATTCCTTTTTCGTGCCTTTTATCTTTTCAAATTTTAAATTAACGGTAATTAAGGAAACGGAATCGCATCACGGCAGTTTAATTACTTAAATTACTCCCACTCCGTTCCGTTACAACCGACTCCTCAAAACGGCAGGGCTCATGATGATAAAACGACATATTGTGGAGTCGGTGTAGCAGTGCGAGAGTTTACAGGCTGTCAGTAATGATCCGTTCTCTAATTCCGCGACCGCTCTTGTCGTTTCTCCACGTCATCAAACAATAAAGGCAAAAACCTCCCACGGAAACAAATTCTTCACGTAATGTTCTCCAGGCTGGCTAGTCAACACCTCATCCCTTCCAAGTCCAACCTCCAATTTCTCGCGTATTTTCACTCGAGATTTTCCCATTATTTCCGAGAATTCAGTAGGATATTCAGCAATTAAAGCAGCCTACGTGGAGGCGCGTGGAAGGTATACAGCTGTGTAGATTATGTTTAACCGGTTACTGGGAATAACCGGTTCAAGTAACGCCCTCTACCTGTCCCAGTTAACCGACTCCATCAGTTACCCTAATATACTCTTTTAAAAACCCATCCGTTCTCTCTCTTGTAAACTATCAATCAAAGCACAGGCTCCTTCGTCCTCAATTCCTTTCCGCCTCTCACTCTCCTCTTCGCTTCACGTTTATTTTGATCAGATTTTGTGTAGATGGATCAAGAATCTGGAATGGATCGGGTCAAGGGCCCATGGAGGTCCGACGAGGACAAGCTATTGCAGGAGCTAGTTCAATGTCATGGTCCACGTAACTGGTCTTTGATATCGAGATCGATTGCAGGTCGATCTGGAAAGTCGTGCCGGTTGAGGTGGTGCAACCAACTCTCGCCGGAGGTTCAACACCGTGCTTTCACACCGGAAGAAGATGAGATAATAATTAACGCACATGCCATATATGGAAATAAGTGGGCTACCATTGCACGACTCCTCAATGGCCGCTCCGATAATTCTATTAAGAACCATTGGAACTCTACCTTGAAGCGAAAGTTATCCTCGATGATGATGAACTCGAGCGACGAAGACAAACTGGAGCCGGAAAAGAAATCCGTTAAAACCTCCTCTTCTGGCGGTGTTTGTTACAGCCTGAATAGTTCTGCGGGATCTGATGTAAGCGATGTTGAGTTACCGTTCCCGGCACGGTCACAGCAGGTCGAATCTGAATCACCACCGTGTGAGACAGTGAAGGAAGATGATGGTCCGAGTACCGTTCTCTCACTGTCTCTGCCTGGGATTGAGTTTCGCGGGGACCAACCATTGATTGATTCAAAACAAACCGTCCTCTCTGAGGCCAAAAGGCCGATTGGATTTGGGCCCGATGTGTTAGCGATAATGCAGGATGTGATTAGGATGGAAGTAAGGAATTACATGGAGGGGATGCGAAAATGAAAGGGGTTTAGCATGATTAATTGATTGGTTAATTGGTTTTGAGAGGGACTGGTTAGGTTTTTGGAGAAGTTTAGGGAGGTTTTAGGCCCGAAAGATAATATTCTTTTAACGGACAACTGCAGGGAAGTTGGTCAGTTCATAGCTTTCCGAGATATAAAAGTTAAAAAGCATTTCTTTTAACGGACAATGAGTTACTAATTTTCTTTGAACTCTGAGAAATTGTTATTGAAATGATCTGCAATTCAACTATTCTTTTTATTTAGGGAAGTTTTGATATACTCCAGTGCTTTAGTTTAAGTATCGAAATTCAAATCTAGGGACTAATTTGATTCGAAATAGAATTTAGGAGCCAATTTGATAATATTCGTGAAAGTACATGAGCTGCTTCTATTCTTCCCCTTTTATCTGTTGTTTATTTTTGGTCTTGATATGATAACTTTTCGTTGGTTTCGTAGAGGGAGGGGGGGGGTGGGAGGGGATGGGATGCAAAATTTAAGAGGAATGGAAAATGAAGGGGAGAGAAGGGGAAGGGAGGATAATTTTACCTCTGCTTGTTTTGTTAGCAAAAAAGAAGGGGAAAAAAAGTTAAAAAGTGTATTTTTATAATTTGCAATATTTATATGATTTTATCAATTTACCCTTTACTATAAAAAGATAATATTTTCAAGATTAAATAGTGTTTATGGTACAAAATGACTCAATTATAGATGATGTAAATCTCATTTCATTGACATGGATTGAGATTATATTACACTAATTATGAAATGCATAAAATTATAACCACGCAAAGAAGGGGACAAAGTGGAGGCGCAAGACTGGAGGCTAGGATTTTGGTAAAGCCACGATTTTAGTTTTGGTAAAAAGAGGGGTGATATAGTCATTTCTGGCATTGGCGCCTGCGCAGCACACATTTTCCTCCCAGTTTTGGGGGTGAAATTTTTATGTGGGGCCCATACACATTTTACATCCAAAAATTCATTCTCAAATTTTCTCCCCACCTCCCAAACACCTTCAATTTTTATATTTCATCCTTTTTACCTCCTACTTTTACATTCCACTCTTTTGCCTCCCTTGCCAAACAGTATGTTAGTGTCTTGTACGGGGATGTACATAGTGGTACAACAAAACATTTGGAGAGAGCTGGCATTCATGATTTTTAGGGGTGGCAAAATTGTCCCGCCTTGCCCCGCCTCCCCCGCCCCGATCCTTTGATGGGGCGGGGACGGGGTATTAAATATTGCCCCGAAGGCGGGGCGGGGCGGGGATGGGATTCGAAGTTTTCCTGCCCCGCCTCTTTATAAATATATATTATATACATGTATATATAGTTATATACACACATAGATTTTTATATATGTTTATCAATGTATAATAGAAATATATATATATATATTAATGTACCATATATATATTTATATAAAGTTATATTAATCATAAATTTTCAATGAAATAATCATATGTTATATTAGATTCTTGATTAATTGAATATTAATTAAATATTTTTGATAGTGTAATAGATTAATAAATTAGAATCATATAAGATTTAAGCTATTTATCATTAATAGTATAGAGTAGATTAACAAAATTCGAATGGATCGGGGCGGAGCACCCTTGGCGGGGCATAATAAGTCACCCCAAAGGGCAGGGCGGGCCGGGGGCGGAGTGCCCCAATTCCGTCCCCGCTCCGCCCCACTGCCATTCCTAATGATTTTTCTCGTAGATGGGGAAATGTATGGGCCCGAAAGTGTGTTCTGGGCAGGGCCGTTGAGCCGTCAGTTAGTTACTGGGCTTGCTTTTAAGGCACGGGTTGATTTTTGCCATTACAGTGGCCAGGCATGAACTCGTTTGGCAAATTGTGCATGTCTAAATGAGATGCCCCGTTTCTCGAGGTGGATGAAATTGAAAACTAATGTTGGCACTACCGTATTCTCTAGATTTGCCATGCCGGTCATTGCCCGAACCCACGCTGGTTATATATATATATATATATATATATATGCTCTTACAATCTTAAAAACCTAGCCACAAACTGTAAGCATTTCTAATATTCACTTTTCATGGCTTGAATTGCTGGTTTGGCAGTGAGCTAGTTTGACCCCCCTTGATCTCTTCAAGGGTGTAAACTTCCATCATTTTTCTCAAAATATAGCTCAATAATGAATTCAAATTTGAAACATAAAATATAACAAAACTTCTTACAAAGAGGGAAGAAGTTTAGAAAGTTCATATCATAATATAGCAATAAAAGAAAAACCAACAAGCAAAGTCAATAGACAAAACACAGTAATGTTGAGGCCCTGTGGATCTTATCAGTTTCTCAATATCGGAGTTTGGGTGTCATCTGCATGACCACTTCTTCTATTGATCAAGCTTGCTGCCGGCAACATCGACCACAAACCTGTACCGAACATCGTTCTTCTCAAGCCTCTCGAAAGCTTTGTTGATGTAATCCATTTTGACCACTTCAATCATTGAAGACAAATCCCTCTCCTTGCAGAAATCAATAGTCTCCTGAATCTCCTTCATGCTTCCAATGAAGGTACCTGTGATCACCTTTCGTCCTGCACAAGAAGAACAAATTATCAATCTTTCAACAATCCTAACAGCCATGAGGACTATTGGACTAAAGTCCAGTGAAACCCCCAACTTGTCTTTTACTTTAACCATACACCCTCCTTACATTTTCAATACAATGTCTTCCATTGTAATACTAAAGAAATTAATCAGATCAACAAAACTGAAAACACCCCTAAGATCATCCAGAACACACAGGAGATTTGTTTATAGAAATTCACAAGAATCTGGCTTACCAAGCATAACAACAGGAGCCATGAATTGCAGAGGGGTGTTAATAACACCAGTCAAGATGAGCTTCCCATCAAGTTTGAGCAATGAAAGATAAGGTTCAAGAGGATGACCAACAGGGACAGTGTCAATGATATAATCAAGTGAGTCAGCCACCTCTTTCATCCGAGTTTCATCCGAGCTAACAAGGTAATCATCAGCACAAAGATGCTCCAAGGCCTCCACTCTCTTTTTATCAGAAGAACTTATGACAGTCACATGGTGTCCCATTGATTTGGCTATCAACACACCCATGTGTCCAACACCTCCAAGCCCTAATATTCCTCCCTTGAGTCCACTCTGCTTCAGTCCAAAATGGTTCAGTGGACTGTACACTGTCACGCCAGCACACAATAGCGGGGCAGCCTGTTCTAGAGCCAACCCATCTGGTATTTTCACTACAAACCTGACACAAAAATAGCAATATATCCTTTTTACCATACCCAGATTGAATATTAATCTATTGAACATTTTTTTCATGTGTGGTATGTGACGCTCACTTTTGATGGACAACCATAGATTCAGCGAAGCCACCTTGGGTGGGTTTCCCATCAGTGTAAACGTCATTGTAGTTCCAGATTTTCTTGTTGCAGTACTGCTCTGCCTCGGATTCACACGGACGGCAGCTCCCACAGGATCCCACAATCAGTCCAACACCAACAACATCTCCTGCTTTGAATTTAGTCACTTCAGATCCCACCTCTTCTACCTCCCCCACAACCTCATGCCTGCAAATACCAATATAGTTGCGCCCAAATAAAAAAAGAAGAGAAAGAAATTAATTAATCAAACAGAGAAAAAAGAAGGATTTTGGTTAGTACCCAGGAACCATTGGGTATTGAGACATGCCCAAATCGTTCTTGATTTGATGAAGATCACTATGACAGATTCCGCAGTAGAGAACCTTGACAAAAACATCTTCAGGACCAGTGTTCCTACAAAAATGATTCCCACATATATGTAAAATTGCCAGAGAGAAGAATGAATGAATTTCATTCAGATTGAATTAGGTACCTAAGAGTGTAGGTAAAAGGAGCGAGAATCCCAGAAGGGTCAGTTGCTGCCCATCCTACAACAGTCCTCTCCTTTTCAATGATACCCATCATGCTCTGTTAGGTGATCGACAAAATGCCGGAGAACAGAGAGGCAAGAGAGACGAAAATTAGGACAGGGAAGAGATCCGTGTATGTGTCGTGTATAAATAAGCGCAAGATGGGCAAAATTTACGCAAAAAGTTTGGTGGACTTTTAATTCTCTGCTTCCAAACGTTTCACTTTCACAGTACATCGTCAGATTCGATGGCATCAACAACGTTGATCTTACAATGGTGGGGCCTGGTGACCCAATCATTGGATCAGGAGCAGGTGTTCCTGCGTCAGGAATCTGTCATGAAGACATGTTCTGCATCCACAAAAATAAGGTAGTTAAGATACGAGACAAGTTCTTATCATTCATATAAAAATAATCACGTAGTTTGAACTACTTGGTTTATTTTATTTTATTTTTGATGAAACTTTTTTGGTTAATATATATTTTTCAGTGGTGATATATATATATATATATATATATAAGACCTAAAAATTTCATTCATTTGTAATATTATCTAATTCCATTATAACATCGTTATTTTACAATGAAATATGATGTTACAATGAAAAATCATATATAATAGAATAATAATAATTTAATGTGATATTCCATTGATTAAAATTTAAAATGGAATCATTTTATTTCGATTTGAAAAAACTATTCTCCTTCAGTAATTAGTGATTTTAGTTACACAAATTAAGTAATTCAGTAAGTATATTTTTTAGTTGTTTGACTTGGAAGATTAAATGTCACATACTGAAAGTGAGGGATTTCCTGCCTTGATGTCCCAGTCATTCCTTCATTCTCTAGAGCCACCTACCCACCTACCATTTACAATTCTTGGAAAAGAGTTTTTTTTTTTTAGCAATCAAAAATCAAATTATATAATGGGTTGAACATGTCATATGGGTCTAAACTCGAATCATCAATTTTTTAAACACAAATTCTTTTTATTTGACGATAGAAAAAATTAAACCAAAGCGCAGCGCGTTACCACAAATATACTACACCTAATGAGAATTGAAAATAAGATCTTCCAAATACGGTTTGGTTGCAAAAAGATTTATATCACTATACACCAAAGCGTGGAAAATATGGAACATCAACATCTCAAATCCAACTGTTCTTTTTTTTATTATTTATTTAAAATAAAGCAAATAACTCATTGCTAGCGTGTGCAATTTGTTTAGATGTTGAAAAAGTGTGCATTTTTTATTTTTTATTTTTTGAAAATGACAAAATGTGCAATTTGTTTATAGATTACTATAATATCAAATCACGACCATTATCAATCAACCCAAACCCGTCAAATTAAAAAATAGTAACAAAGGGCATGTCTAATCACCATTCCATGAATTCTAGCAAAGCAAGTCATTAACTTTAATTTTCAAAGAGATAATGATAGAGATTGGGTAGCCATAACTCCACAACTACATCAATACATCATATCTTATCATATAATATGTAAGAAAAGAACTCTCAACCTTTCTATATTATATGTAGACTGGTTCTCAAAATGAAATTGAATAATTGAGGTCCACTTATTGCTCTGAATAAGCTAATGAACTCGTCTTATATACTTCAATACTGCACCTGCGAAGCAATTTGTCAATAAAAGAGACAAGGAACCATTAGTCAGAATTGTCCAGAAGGTTCTGTAGAATTTTGAGGAGATATATAGTAAGAAAAGTAAGACTAGTAGTGGCATTATCTTATTGTCATTTGTCAATTAAAGATACTCCATTAAGTGTCCATAAGTCAATATTATGGCCATGAAAAGGCAAACTAAGGTGTTCATAAGTGCAAAAGAGAAATATGTAATAGGGTAGGAGAAACCCAAGTAAATTCTACCCATTCGATCTTCATAACCCAAAGAATGAATCCTATTTTTTGGCCTAATTATTGTTTTGATGATGGATTCAACCTTTGTTTAAATATATACTTAGGACCATTGGGAATGCAAAAGTAGGTCATCCGTATTTTGCTCTAACAGAAACTAAATTAAACGAACGTATTCTCAAGAAAAATCTTATAGTATAGCCTAAACGGATGATAAATACATAAGTGCTTATAATACTTTGTACTTTGTAGTCTAGGAGTAGCTTTATCAAGTATCATTTAAGGGGTTTTCAAATAAAAACACTTAGTGTTCTCCGCAGAATTTCAATCGATGCCGTTATTCAGTCGAATGTGAGTGCATGAGAGAAAATGATAAGGACGTCAGATACAGATACTTGACGCATATCAATAAATGAAATTGAATGATCAAAAGAGTGAACTCAAACCACGCTTCAATTAAAAAGACTTTGATAAATATGCATAAACTAAACTAATGTTTGTCGAACAAGAAACTAAGAATAAAACAACACCTTAAACTACTTTAAAGGAAAATAACTCGATTAACTAAAGCTTGAAAGCAAGAAGCAATAGTAGTAACTTACACTAATCCTAATCGAACTGGCTACGAACTATTACAGATAAATTTAAAAAGTAGAACTGTGTTTTCCGGTGTTGGACCTTTTCCTTTGTAGTCGTGGAAAATAGGCTTCCAATCGTTGGGCTGACCTTCTTTGATGTGGCCCTGATTTGCCTCTATTATGGGTGGCTAGACGGCCCATGACCTTCGGAAGCCCAATTAATTTATGGCGGCAACACTAGGTAATACTAATATAACATGTTCTAAATGATATAATTTGAAGAATTTTAATATTTGAAGCAGATTGATTCGTACAGATCTTAAAAGGTTAGCACCATATATTCATATTTTTTTTTAAAAATGTTAACAGCCTGGTAGCTATATTATCCGGCAAGAGATTATAAGTTGATTTTATTAATTAAAAGCTAGTAAAGAAAATAACATCTGAAGCACTACGAAGTGCTGGGGATTTTATAACATTTATGAGTTGATTTTATTCGACCATGGCGTGCTACGAAATACGGGATACTCGGAATCATAAGCGTCTGTTTGGTTGAGCGTTTATATAATTTATACTCTATTAAACATAGTTTCAAACATTCCCAGACAATACACTTTACACTAATTTATACTTTATTAAACATATTCGCAACCAAAACAAATATGTCAAAATCTACTCCATATCTAAGGACCCTCCCCTTCATGTCACTTCGTGCAAGAGTACCTTGGAGGATAAGTTACACAAATTTTGCACCAACTTTTTATGTGGCTTCCTTCACTAAACTCACATCATCTTCTATATATGTATTTCAGGAAGCAACGAGAAACGGCCACTATCTAGATGAATCGTTGAGTGAGTTTTTATTACATCCAGATGAATCGTCACTCAGTGATCGTCTTCTAGAGATCGTAGTTGATGGATTTAGGGCAAAGCAGTACGCGATGCCAAAATTGGACCAGGCTTATTTCCTTGACAAGTTCATATCTAGTCAGCTTTGACCAAGTCCTGAATTCAAAGCCCAGACTTCGGCCCAACGGACTGGTTCATCAGAAAAAATCCCACAAATAGGGATTGAAGTTTCCATCATCTTCAGCTCGCATATTCATGTTGCTCAGCTATTCGTCAAGGCCATGTGCATAGGAGATCGCCAATGCTGAGTTTTAGCAGAGATTAGAATTCAAAGTTAAAGTGGGCACAAAGATCGCCACCGATTTGTTATAAAGTAGTTGTCACTTTCTACGTAGATCTTTCTCCTCAATGTCAGATTGTCTCCTCGATGCCAAAGTACATAAAAACCCTTACTAAAAATAGTAATAGGAAAGACTATAAATAAAACCCTCCTCCACTAGAGAGGGGAATGAGCATTCTAGAACCTCCACAACAAAGACCAAATCAATTCTCTCTCAGCCACTTCTAAGCTAGTTATTTCCCAAACACCATCCATATTTTTCCGGTTTCCACCACCACGGTCACTATCTGTTCATCCTCTTGGAACAGATTTAAGTAAAGCAGCAATCTATTTAATAAACGCCAACGAGGACATTAGAACTGCACCTCGGAATATTATCTGAGCTGGGCCTATCATGGTGTTAGGCCAGGCCCATTAAAACATCATGGAGAAATAAATTTAAACAACGACCACTTGAAGCGTAACTTATGCATCAAGATTCAAGACCAGGCCTCAAAATGTGGAAGCGACCTCATACCCAACACCAGAAAAAGAGTTAAAATCCTGTTGACACGACTTTCGAACCTGAAAAACCTTATATTATATGTAATATATATCGTAAAATCGGACACTAAGATGGTACGGTCTTACGAATTTTGAGATTTTGATCATTTTGTTGGTCTAAGATTGCACGATCTTACTATCAAGATGACGATTTTGCAACCATGGGTGAGAAATAATTGATTTTCCAGTTATCTACCCAAAAAAAATGCAATTAGATGACTTTGTCAACTACACTTTCCTGAGCAACTTCTTTGGTTCGACTAAAAGCAGGTTCCTCACAATTGATCTTTTATCATAATATAATCAAACTAATCCTCAAGCCAAATAATACATAATAGATTTGAATTGACTTCTTGAACAGCCATATATCTACCAACTTAACGTCTGCATATATTTATGCAGTCCTTGTCTCTTAACCCCCAGTAGTCAATGTTAATTGCCTTATATAGTTATATATATATATATACATACATTCATATACTTCATCCTCATCAAACACAGGGCATCCAGTTGGCACAGTTCATCTCTAATTCTTCTGCTACGTCAGAGACAGGACAATCAAAATGTCAGATTATGTACCTCAGGAGGTCTTGTCCGAAATTCTCTTGAAGTTGCCAGTGAAATCGCTCCTACGGTGCCGCTGTGTCTGCAAATCATGGTACTCTCTAATCTCCAACCCAGATTTTATCTCTAGCCACACAAAACGTGCAGCTCGTTACAGCACCAATACTCACCTAATCCTTAGGCGTTATACTAGTGATTACCAGAAAGAGACTTTCACACTACACTATGATGATGATGAGTTATTTGCTGACGGTCAAAAGCTGGATTTTCCATTCAAAAGCTGTCTCGATTATTTTAAGATTGTTGGTTCATGTAATGGTGTATTGTGTTTGATTGATAATCACACACAGAGGTTGAAACCAATAGTCCTATGGAACATTTCAATAGGATTGTCAGTGACTCTCCCACTTCAGCACATTACTTATCAGTTAGTCCACAACGAGGTTCTTGGGTTTGGATTTGATTCTCAAAATAATGACTATAAAGTTGTGAGAATCGTCTACTCAAGAATGAATGATAAGTCTTTAATCGTTCCGCCAGACGTGGAGATTTTCGAGCTAAGTAAGGGTTCTTGGAGGATCATCAGTCCTGGATCGGTTCCTACTTGTGTTCTCACTGACTCATCAGCTGCTTTAATGAATTGGGCAGTACATTGGGTTGGATACTATGAGGAGGTTGGTAGTAGCTTGAAGAGATTGGTCATTGCACTTTTTGATATGACAGAGGAAGTATTTCAAGAGTTGGATTTGCCTGATGAACTTTCCTTTACCAGATCACAAAATTTGTCAGTGACTGTGTTTGGCAGAATGCTTTCTGTGATACAATACAAGAGGTGGGTGCGTCAAATGGGTTACCATGGTTGCACCATTTGGTTGATGAATGAATATGGTGTAGCTGAATCTTGGACTAAACTTCTAAATATTGATTTGTGGAGTGGCTTAGGGAAGGTCTTGGGTCTAAGAAACAATGGGGAAGTTCTGGTAGTGAAAAATGATGGGCAGCTGGTCTCTCATGATCCCTGGACTCAAAGAAATAGTAAACTAGAAATTCATGGAGACTCAAGCTCTTTCTTTGCTGATACATATATGGAAAGTCTCGTATTGTTAAAAGGTAAGAAAAGATTATGTAATTGAATACATAAATGCTCTCCTCATATAAAATTCTCTTGTTTTTATATATTTTGAAAAAAAAATCTAGTTTGTAATAACATTCAAACATCATCGCAAATACATTTTTCATGAATTCTAAGTGGCTCAGTTAACGAAATCGATGTATGTTGGAATGAATCCACAAGTTCTTAACATACCATTCATTTCTCAGAAGCCAAAGGCATCCATGATTGGAAGAAATTATATTATTATGGTGATCATCTCGAGTGGGAGAGCGGCAGAGCACTGATATGATCCATGACCAGCCAGCCCTAACCCTGGGAAAAAAAAATAAGCACAAAAAAGGGTGCCGTCCTTCATCTCTTTTTAACTTTTTTTTACCATTTTCACTCCAGTCTCAAAGACGCTCATCTATATAAATACACCCAAAAATAGGAGCAAAAGCTTTTCAACTATCCTTCCATTCTCCACTAACTATTCACTGCCCTGCCTTCTACCCTTTCTTGTCAAAATCAGGCTCCAATAGATTACTGGTAGCCCACAGAAGACGACCAGAAATCAGAACCGTTGCTGCTTGCCACGTGTACGGTGTACGCCACTGGGACCAGACAAAGTCCCCTGCTCCTCAGATCTTTCGTTGATTCTTCTTCTCCGTTCCCTCCGCCCTTCTTTTATCACAGTGACAAAACAACAGTCAATTTTGGCTTAACACATTTCACAGTTGACTCTGACCACAATGTCCTTTCACTATGGTCAGAGTCTCTAACCGAATCTATACCGTCATGAACTGAGTTGGAAGCATTTGGACCGTCGATTACTATTTTGATGACATATATAAGCAACAAAAGCCAAAAAGACTACTTACAGCTACAGGTTGGTGTTGCAGGTACGGACAGCTGAGAACCTGAACCTGATCCTGCAAGAACTTGATATATCCCATCGCTTCATGGAGAACTGATGCTGTATCTGTCTGCGAAATTTCAATTTCCAAACACCATTGCATGCCGTTCATTATCAGCTTTCTTTTTTTTAAAAGAAAAAACAGTATATCTTGAGCTTCTACACTGTATATACCTTCCCAAATGGAGAAACAAGATGCTGCAGTGCTGCAACTCGCTCCCCTAACTTCTCTCTCCTCCTCACCTACCATTACCCATTTTAGAGATTTAAAATTTGACTAATTAAATTATTATGAATTCAACTTGCCTGACCTTTGTAAGCCCAGTTGATGTTGGACTCTCTGTTTTGACCTTCGAGCTTCTTAGAGCTATTGCTTCCGGTTCCTGACCCGACCCCTTTCGTTTTCTCTACATTAATATTAATAAATTAATGGGAAACAAGAGGAAATTTACAGTTCAGAAAATTTTGCTTACATATATGGGCTTAATTAGTTACTCACACTGGATTTGGAAGGTGTAGCGACGGTAGTACTGCCATTGTTGCCTGAAGAAGCTGAAGAGGAGTCAGTAGCAGTGTATGTGACCCTTGACTTGGTTGCCTTTGATTTTTGAGGTGTACTACTTTTCTTAGAGTCCCCATCGAAGGAGGTTGTAATTAAGAAATCATCTTCATCTCTGTAGCTCCCAAAGCAAAGCATTTTGGGTGGCTTTTCAGTGGAAGTAGTAGAGCTGAAGTAAAAGCTCTGACCCATATCAAGACTGACAATATCATCGTCTGCAAACAATAACTTAGAGAAAGAAGTAGTAGTAGTGATAGGGCCTTCATGGTCCCCCTCTAAACCCTCCCCATCAGCCATTCTTTTCCTCAGAAAAAATTGAGAAATGTTGCAGGGAGAGGGCTATATATATATGCGGTATGTAATGTTTTTGTGGTGGGGTATAGGTTCCTGCTGGCTAAAAACAGGCGTCAGATGGAAAGAGTGAAGAGCGTGATGTGGTGCATTGGGTTGGGCTGTTTCCAAGGTTGGCTTTGGGTTTTGGTATGTCTCGGTCAAACCCACCTAAGCCCGAGAAAACCGTGGTTTAGTGCTTCAAAGCACTGGTTGATCAGTTTCTCTATTTCTAGTTCCTACTTCCTGCTATATCTATAAAAATAAGTCCATAAAAAGTCTCATTTGATTTGATGTTGGCTTATCCAAAAACCAAAATAGTAATGCTGGCTTTTATGAGAAAAATTGGATTCTTTTTAATCTAATACGGTAATACATATTGCAGTAATTTGGATTGTGAAAGAGCAAGGAATTAGGTCAGAATGAACAGAAGACAATGACAATAATCTCTCGTTAATCGGACCCACGTGGCAGTCTTGGCAACATCGACGACCACCTGAAGCTCACCATCAATAGCTGTCAACAAAGCAAAGCAAGATTGAAAATTGCAAAACGATAGTTAGACACGTCTAAAGGGACGTTCTAGATTGATGCAAGGGCCAAGGCTTCTTCCAACATCTGCTTCTTCTAACGCTGCGCATTCCAACACATCCTTGGTGCCAGCTTCGATCATTGTGCATGTCCCCTCCCTCCCTCTCTCTCTCTTGTTACAGTGAAACAAAGAGGTTGGCTTCCCCTTCTATTTAACGAGACTACCATTCCAAGGTCAATCTTTTTGTTTGTCGAAATGGTTCCTATTGTTGGTTTTGGAGCGATAATAGGGGAGAGTACAGTTTTCACAGTTGACTGTATTTATCAGTACATTTTATTATCGTAGATTAAAAGTAAAAAAATTATTTATTTATTCAAATATCCAACAAATGTATTTAATAGTGTGAATCCAGCTTGAAAATCAATGTAAAAATGTACTCGTACTCCTTAAACCCAATAATAGGCTTTTGTACTGCTTTCATTCTTATGAACTACAATAATCTGATGGGCTTTCAACTTTACAAAAAACCCATAGTTAGCTGGGCCCGAAAACTGCTTGGATAATGTGAATCAAGAACTGCTCTAACTATTACAAATTTACAATTAAGAAGGTGGCCCAACTTACATGCAAGGACTTTCTTCGCTACCACTTTGTTCGATTGATGGACACTAGGTTGCTTACGTGGTCACTGGTGACGACATGTTACTCTACCACCTAATTAAAAACTGCAGATTATGAAATTTTCAAGTCCCACGCTACACGTGTAAGCCACCTCAACCCCAGAAAGCCTTGATAATTCATTGTCCACGTCAGCCACCATCCCCTCCAAACGTTTTCTTGATCGAGCAACATAACTGATGATATTAAACAAACAATATCTTATCAACACTTGTTGTATTTCATGTAATGTGTGGCCTATCTTGCTTCCAACAAGCACCCTGTTGCCGCTCCCGCTATATTTTCTTCTCTTGAAAAACATAATTCACAACCTAGCAATCATAAAAAAAAATGATGGATATTTGGTCGTGGATCTGTGAGCTCCCCAACTCTGAACAGTGGGATGAGTCGAACTCACCTTGTTACCTTGAACTCGATAGTTCACGCCTGAGTCAGGACAAAACAACGGGGACAATTCAACTCAGAGCTGATCGATTCTCTGGCTCAAACTCGGAGGCCTTGACTTTCACGGTATGCCTAGGCGGCTTTCACTCCTTGAAGGACCAGAAGGTTCTCTGGACCTCCGATGCGTGTCATCTCTCTTCGGAAAAACCGTTCCTTCCTCTTGTACTACAGCTTCTCCAAGAAATCATAACACGCTCTCCCATGGCGCATAATACTACCTGTCCGCGTTCTAAGCTTCAAAAACTCAAGCCCGAGCCAGTTTCGTGGATAATGGACTCTCACTCACCCGAGTCCTTCTCGAGCTTCTTTAATCTACTAGTCCTGACTCGGATGTTCTGGTTGTGTGTGTGTGACGCGCCTAGTGAAGTAGGCTCGATGTACTTCGAGTCCTTGCTTGGTCCGAACCTTGAAGCTTTGTCCTGTAATCATGCGCAAGTTCTGCGAACCTTTCTGGTCACAGTGGGTGTAGATGTGGAGATCTGTTTCATACGCACCATCGGGTACATACTAGCAAAATGGCTTATTTTTAGACAGGTGGGCGTAGGATTACAAACGTTGACGCCCCTGCCAGGTCAGCCGTTGGGGTTCTCTTACGCAATGGAGTCTCACGGACTCTGGGTCTTGAAGGGTTTCACGCCGGTGTTGGGGATGAAGTCGGTAAACTCCAGTGCTAGTAGTAAGTTCCCTATCGTACAAGCAAATGAATCAGTGCTAAAATACGCGTTGGCGCACCAGCAACTTGAGGCGGTTATTCAGTTGGAGTATTCTGTTACATTCCATGACGGATATATCCACGTTAATGCGCGCGTTGATAATTTACGGTTCCACGTGGCGAAGTTAGGCTTTCGACTGAATGATGACGTGGATTATTACGGTGAGGAGAAACATTTCCCATCCAGAGTTCGGGTCTGGGTCGGGCCAGAGGTGGGGGCGACATACGTGGGCGGGCTGAGCTTGGGTCGATCCACGGGTAATGCTGAAAAAGAAGTCGAAATGCAGAGAATTGTGAAGAGCAGTTCTGGGAATTCGAAGGTGCCAAGAGTGAAAGCAAGAGCGAGGATGACTACAAGGACAAAGAGGAAAAATTGGAGGTGGGACCAAGATGCGGAAGGGAACGCTGCCGTTTTCGATGGCGTTTTGTGTGACAACGTGACGGGGCAAGAAATAGCGAGTGGAGGTGGCGGTGGTGGTGGTGAATTGGGAAATAGATATGGTGGAGAAAACAGAGCTTTTACTAAAATGGGTGGGTTGGTTCTTTGTGGAGATGAGTGTGGGGAGAGAGTAGGTTGGAGATTGAGCAAAGAAATGGAAGGGAGTGTATTGAAGTGGAGAATTGGAGGGCAAGTTTGGTTAAGTTATCGGCCTAATCATGTAAGGAGTTCGTATTATGAGACTAGGTGTGTGGAATGGTGCGACGAGGTTGATTTGCCTTTAATTCCAGGAAAATAGAGTTTGGAGGTGATAGCAAATTTGCAGGACTGAAAATGAATAAAATGTGGGAATGTTCTCGAATTTTAAATTATTAAGTTGTAATATTTGAATTCTTGATGACTAAAATATAATTTTCAAAAAATCTCGACGATCAAAAGTGTACTCGTATTTGTATTTTTCTTTCATTGATGAATGTACATTTAGTCTATTTTGTAAATTTGATCCTTTCATGGGTTAATTTATACCTTAATTTTTTAATG
Organism: Euonymus europaeus; assembly: GCA_963580455.1. Classification (NCBI taxonomy): domain Eukaryota; kingdom Viridiplantae; phylum Streptophyta; class Magnoliopsida; order Celastrales; family Celastraceae; genus Euonymus; species Euonymus europaeus. The sequence continues at coordinate 18,253,475 of OY756970.1, read as the reverse complement.
CCCGAATTTTGTTAATAATTATACTAAATTTTTAGGTATGAACATGCGTAGATGATTTTGTCGAATTACTATTTTTGAGATATTTTATAGATATAATGATAATGTAAGTCTTTAGAAAACAACATAAAGATTTACTATTCCATATCATCTAATTTTAAAAAAATTAAATACATATTACAATAAAAAAAATTAGACTAATAATGATTGAGAATCTCAAAATATGTCTTTCATCTGATCCCATTTAATCTAGATTGTTCGATGAGAAATGAGTAATATGTGTGTTTGTGATCAAAGATTATTTTACATGACCATATTTTGGATGAATGTGACATTACTCTCATATAAATTTTTTTATCTTTACCTCGTGTTTTAAAAGCATACGTTTTTATTTTCATATTTTTATAGACGTGGATATAACGTTCATAATAAATTTCTATCATGTTATTAATAAATTAAAAAACTGTACAATAATCTATGTTAAAAATAAATAAATAAAAATTAGTATTTATAATAATGGTACTGTATTAAGTTTGGTATATTGGGGGATTATGGTGTTGTTCGAACTTTGAGAATGACAGATTGTATTTAAGCAGAAGTTTTGGAGTAAAAAACAAGAGAAGATAAGCAAAGGCAGTCCTACTACGATCTGAGTTCTCTGTTTTCAACGTCTCTGTTGACGCTGTGTATTTGTGGCCGCCTTAAAGTACAGCAGCGCAGGGGTCTGCAGAGGAAATAAGCGAGCGAGAGGGCTCGACAGGCTGCGAGAGAGTAAAGGTTGTTGCTAATGGCAACCTTTCTCCTCTCTTCCTTAATTTCTCCTTCTCCGCTCCCCTTACATCGTCCCCTTCTCTATGTCTCCCACTCGTCTCATCCTCAATCGTTATCAGTCACGAAACCTAGAAAATTGCGGACCCTGGTACTCGCTTCGTCGAATTCAGCTTCTTCTTTCGAGGGACTCGACTCCAGGCCGGATTCGAATTCGACTAATAAGGTTTGCTTTTTTTTTTTATTTGGTTTGGTAAAATTTGGAATGTGTGCATTAGCTTATTTGATTTGAAAGGAATTTAATAACCAGTTGCAGGTTTTTAGAATTGGCGGCAGTCTGATTGTGAACTAGATGAAGATTGACAAAACAAGTAGTTTCGTAGTTGGATTTAGGTGCTGATGTTGTGAAAGGTAAATGAAATTTCTTGATGGAGTCATGGAATTACAAAACTTAATTGACAGAGAGGTAACGGAGATTGGAACACCAAAGCTTAATGCAACTAAACAACTAATTAGTAACAACATATCTGTTGATTCCTCCGAGTTAAGGATCTGTTGTTTTCACCCCATATAATCCCCATCATGAACAGGGGACTTGCTGAAAGGCTTTTATGATACTTCTCAATTGTAAACTCGACTGGATCTTATGTGGAGTCATTTGCAAAATTATCAGCTCACTTCAGATACATCTGAATTGTAACTGGCCTGGAACTTCTGTGGATTCATTTACAATTTTTTTGGCCACTTTACCTGACAAGAGTTGCATCATTCGGCTCCATTGGAAGTAATATTGTACGTACATCTCAAATTAGACCCTGACTGACAGCGTTTGTCCTTTCATAAGAGCCTTGCCATGCAACTATAATAGATTGTGTCTCCTTCCTGAAATTTGACGGTTGTAGGGGAATGAAGAACTTACAAGACCATTCTGCTATGTGCAAGCCTGTGAATCGAAATGCTAGTTTCCTAGGAAAACATGTGGTGTCACTGTGTTAGGACATTGATTTTGTTCATAATCAACAAAGGGTTTCCAGGGATGGTTTGTTTGATTGTTTTCTTAAATAGTATACCATGAAATCCGTTTCACCATTCTACTACATCTAAAGTAGATTGTACCAAATACCAATAGGTATGTGGTAGGGGGTCGTACACTCATCCATTGGATGGGGTGAGGATACAGAGGTCATTTCTATCTGGCTTCCCGCCCATCCATTTAATTGGGGATTGCCTTGTATGGCAGGGGAGCATGATTCATTTCGATACCTTGTTAGACATGCCATGGCTTGGATACGTTTGCCAAATTTTGACCACCTTGGCGTACTATCTTTGTCCACTGAAATCCTACTCACATTGGATTAGGAAGATGTATTAAGATGGAAAAGAAAGCTGGGAGTATCCATTTTCTCACTCTATCTTCTATTTGGAAGTTTCCATTTGGTTTGGCAGGTTTCTCTTTATGTTGTTTTTCTATCTTAAGTATTCTTCTTCAAACTAGCCATACATTTTGATAGTTACGTAGTATGAACAATTAGTCTAGGTATATAAGTAGGGAGACAGTTTTAGATGGATGGTCATGTAAATGAATGATCAATGGTCAAGAAGAACTGCTATTAGAATAATAAAATCATTAGGTAGATAGTTTTTAATTTGTTGGAAAAGTATGCATAGTCGTTTTTTAGGATTGTTCAGTGATGTTGCTTCTTATGGTAGGTTGTTCATTCTTACAGAAATCAGTCCTTGCAAAGTTGATACAAGAGATAGAGCCATTGGATGTTAGCCTTATCCAAAAGGACGTTCCTCCAACCACCCTGGATGCCATGAAAAGGACCATCTCAGGCATGTTGGGCTTACTTCCTTCTGACCAGTTTCAAGTTTTTATTGAGGCTTTATGGGAGCCCCTTTCCAGGTTATTGGTTTCTTCAATGATGACTGGGTATGTTCTTCTTCTACTACTACATATATAATTGTAATTTATGTTGCGGAACAGCTGTTTGGTTGTGAGAGAGTGGGTTAGTGTAGAGTTGATTGATTGCTATTGGAATGGTTCTTTTGATGTTGGGAAACCATCATTCTGGACCACATAATGTTTCTCCTTAATCTTACTATTCTCTTTTAGTTGAAATAGATAAATTTGAATATCAATTTTCATTCTGCTGTGCAATTATATATGTATGGTTAGTTCTAACCTCTAAACTTCTAAGGCTTGATTATGGAGTTCAGTAGTCTTTCTGCAATATTCTATTAGCCCATGTCCCTTATTACGCTAGAGATATTCAAATGATTTTCTCTGTTTTAACAGGTATACATTGCGGAATGCTGAATACAGGCTTTGTCTTGAAAGAAACCTTGACACACACAAAGAAAATCATGAAAATGGAGCACTTGAAAACTCTAAAGTTGATTTGCAGCAGATGTTGCTTGATTGTGTAAATATAGACAATCTTTCTGGAACTGAAGATTTATCGTCCGAATCTGAGAAAATAACTGAGAACTCATCTGATAACATAAATGGACTAGGCCTTGGAGAGATGTCCCGTGAGGCTCAACAATATATTCTTCATTTGCAGTCTCGTTTATCTTCAGTAAAAAAGGTATGTAAGAGCATTCTAGGGGACCTTCCTTTGCTATTTGAAAAATCAATGAGTTGTCGAAGTTAGGTTAATGATTATGATTGGTGTTTGACTGCAAATAACAATGGACCTTGAATTTTAATATAAAAACAATCAATTGGTTTTTCGCCCATCTCGCTTTGAGATATCTTATGCTCATATTATCAGGAACTTCTATTGATGATATGAGGTTCTTTCCTAACATATTGATATTTCTGAAACGAGCAAGTGGCCGTATAATGGAACAAAAAGGATTGCATAGGCCATTTTAAGTAGTTGGATATAGTTGCTATCTTGGCTGAAGTTGCAAGGATGGGTCATTTAAAAGAGCCAATTGCAATAAGAGGCCATTTTATCTATTTTTTATACATGTCTCATGCTTGTAATATCAGATTTGTTTTGGGGTGCTATCATGTTGCTTTATGAGATTTCTTTTATGTAGTTGATGCCCTCTTTGAGGCTCTTTTAGGAGTACCATTGCAAATATGTTTTTTAGGAGTACCATTTCAAATAGGTTTGTATTTCTTTTCTGTTTCTGTCTTCACTTAACTGTAAAAGTGGAATTATTTACTTCACCATCTATCTTGTGCAATGTGTTGGGGATTCGTTCTCATATTTCTTTTATTCTTATTTTGTCAAAAGGAACTTGGTGATGCAAAGAGGAAAAATGTCGCTCTTCAAATGCAACAGTTTGTTGGGGAGGAGAAGAATGATTTGCTCGACTACTTAAGATCGCTGCAACCAGAAAAGGTTTACCCCCATTCCTAAACCAAGTCAAAGTTCTTTTTGTGAAATTTTTGGATTATTTTTTCAAAGTGTATTCACGACAACAGAAGCTCATTAATATCTACCATCTAAACACATGTTCAGTCATCATGCATAATTTCTTGTACGTCTTAAGTTGAAAATTCATTTGAATTTTTTGGGTTCTATTCCTAGTCAAAACCCTAGTAACATGCTGCAATAAATTGTTTGGAGTAGAATGACTACAATGGTAAAATCCAGCAACTGTTGCTTTGCTTATGGCAATATCATAGTCCATTTTGTTCAAATCTTAGGAAGCATGGTAAGTCGGTAACTGATGTGAGTTGTACTGATCATGTATGTACCTGCATATCCCATATGTACCAAAGTTCTTAGTTCACAATTTAGTAATCCAGATATTCTTTAGGGTCATGAATTTTGCCGTCTTGTTAAACCTTTAACTTGTTCATTTACATCTATGAACGGGGACTTGGTTTGGTTCTGTTTAATCTCTCTTCTCTTGAAGGTCAAAACTATTATTTTTGCAATCGCAACTGATAAACATGCCATGGACAGGTGGTTGAGCTATCAGAACCCACTTCCCATGAATTAAGGGAAGTAATCCACTCGGTAGTCCATGGTCTCCTTGCCACACTTTCACCCAGGATGCATTCTAAGGCTCCTTCTGCACCGGAAAACACATCAGCTGGGACAGTAAATTTATGGAGTGAAGATGGTGCTGAACTTGTTGAGAACACACTTCATTTCCGTCCTCTTATCTCATTAACTCGGGACTACCTGGCTCGCCTTCTATTTTGGTTAGTTTGCTCTCTCTCTCTCTCTCCACACTATACAGTACACACACGCACGTGCTCAAGATTTCTTCATTTCAACCTAGATCCCACAAGTTCAAATCATGGAAACCACCTCTTTCCATATGGGGGTAAAACTATGTACATCTGTCCTTCCACAACCCTGTATCCACCACAAGGGCATTATGCAGGGAGACATTTACCCATATGAACGTTTCCTACTCTGGTGGATGCTTGATGGAGGCACTGAAAAATAGAATTTTTTGATGCTAAGTGTCGTCATGGGGTTATGTACTAGTTAGTGTGGCTTTTTTAACATCTTAAATAATCCTTTTTTTCTTGATATTTGAAAAGGAAAATCAAATTTCTGTCTGCATTTATTCTGAAGATTATTCAGGAACCTGCCTGTGCTGTTACATGATGGCTTTAGTCTGGATAACAAGGAGAATTATGATAAGTTAGAGGCCTGTGCAACACTACCCACATTTGGTTTTCGGTGATTAAATGTAGTAAATGAGCTTATGCTTGTACTTTTGTTGTTATCTTATGATGCATCAGATATTCCTCTCATTATTCTTTCTATTGGACAAGTGACCCAGTGGAGAGTTACACTCATGCAACCTAAAGGTCATATGTTCAATTCCTGAAAACAGTCTCCATATATTATGTGGGGCAAGTTCTTTGTATATCCTGCTTGTCCCCTAGCCCGCCCACTACGTAGCCTTGTGCATGTGAGTTGTTTATTTTTACCTTTACCTTATTTGACAAGGAGGGCTGAAACTCTGATGTGCAAGGTGCTTGCTTTAGTAGTTCTTTGCTTCTGTTGTGTAATTATGAATTGTCTTTCTTTTACTAATTTTGGTTTTGTTTGGTATTATGTTTGCTTCTGCAAATAAGGAGTGAAATATATATTACGCCCTTTGGATTCTGATCTATGTTTTTTATCTTCTTCAGGTGCATGCTGCTGGGACACTATCTGAGGGGCCTTGAATTTCGAATGGAGCTGATGGAACTTTTATCATTGACAAGCGATATGGAAAATGATACTTGGAGTGGTGAGGAAGTTGCTTGAGATTTGTTTGTATATATATATTGAAGGGTGGATGCAACCTTTTTTCGTACATGAGGAGACTGGAATTGGGAGTTCATTTGTGTGTAGAGGTTGTAGACGGATACACTTATTTTTCAGTAATAATTTTATCAGCTATGAGCATATCTTCTTTCTTGTCATGTTCTGAGAGTATAAGAGCATTATAGGATTCTTCAAATTTTCATTTTGCCCGTTGATGGAATTGAGACGCGGTCATAAGAAGAAACTGGAGATTTCTCACCTCGATATCTCATTAGCTCGCTATTTAAATTTACCAGGGGTTTTCTTTATCTGAACATAGAAATTTGTTCATGATATTGAGTGGGTTGTATTTCAATTTTTTGTTGGTGAGACATTGCCATCATGCACATTTAATGGTTTGCTGTACTCGGATTCATAGATTTACCTCCAAAAAAATATTCTACATTATCTTCTTTCGTTTTTTTTTTAGTTTTTGTCTCGATCTAAATACGCTAAAAGTCTAAATCTTATAAAATTGTGCGATTCTTAAAACCCAAAACAGAATATAAGTAAATTGGATTTTGGGCCAATGTGTAATGGACGAAGAAATGCAGTTGAAGTGGGTTGCTGGAATAAATAATCCAACTCTCAAATCTAGAGATGACAAATGTGTTCGAATCCGTGGATTTCCGATCTGATCCGATCCGGTCAAACAGTAGAAAATCCGTTGACTGGATAATGGATATGGATAAAATCCGAATTTTTTGAATGGATATGGATTTAGGCACATCTGATCCGAAACCCGTATCCGATCCGACCCGAACGTGCGGATATTCGATCCGATCTGATTCTACCCGACACACACATATTATGTAATTGATAATTAGTGTCATTAATATATTTATATACATATTATAATTGTCAATGTAGATATATATTTTTTGTAATTTGAATTAATTGTAATTTGTAATAACACTATATAATGGGATATGATCTCATATTACTAATTCAAATATTCAATTGACTAATATTTTTAAAACTCTAATTAGTAAAGTTAGTATTGAATACTGAAAATATACTAATGTAAACCCTAAACCTAACAATAACATTATAAATTAACATGTAACAAATGATAGCATTGTCATCAACTTTTATGAAGATGAGGTTTACCAAACTTTATTGAAGCTGTTATTCATTTTGAATTTGTCAGTTGATGTAAGCATTTTGATTGTGACGTTTTATGAACTTTACACTTTGATTTCAAAAAACTTTGTATGTTGCTAGATGATTTTTGATATTATTTATACTTTAGACTTTGGTTTATATTCCTAAATTAATGAATCATGAAGTTATAATTGGTATCATAGGCTAGCAAAATATGTGTCAACGTGTTATATGGATAAATCTGATATCCATGGAGAATATCCGAAATCCGATGAATAGGATATGATTTAGATTTTTTTTATCCCTAGTATATGGATATGGATATATTATTTTTATTTAGGATCGGATATAGATTTTGAAAAATTCGATCCGATGCCATCCCTGAGTTCAAACTTCACAACCAAACAACACATTAAATTGCATAAAAAAGAGACCTGTGGGCTGCGGCATAACATCAGATTACAGTATGAAACCTTGGCTTACAAAAGTCGTTTTATTCTTCCCTCGTTTTCTAAACGAACCGAAGCCCCTGAAATGCTCCTTCAGCTTTCACGTAGTACTTGACCTGCGTTCTTTCTCATCATGCTCTGTTGACTCCACTAATCTCAATCTCGCTACTATGTTGCAAGGTCGCATCCCACATTATCATCTCCTGCAAATCCATGCTCAAGTTTTTCTCCTAGGAGCCCATCAAGATAGTTTAATAGCTACTCGTCTCATTGGCCACTACCCATCTCACTTGGCAATTCGAGTACTACTTTTTCAGCTTCACAACCCAGGGATCTTCCCCTTCAATACTGCTATCGGTGTCTTTGAGCGAGAGGGTCTACTCTCTGATTGTTTTTCTCTCTTGAATACCTTAAAACAAAGGTCCCTTTCTCCTAATGACTTCACCTTTTCCTCCCTATTAAAATCCTGTTATAATAACTCACAATGTCTCAAACAACTTCATACCCATATCGTGAAATTGGGTTTCGCGTCTAATTCTTCTGTTTGTAACGGGCTACTGGCTGTTTATGCTAGAGGTCTTAAAGATATGGAGTCTGCATGCAAATTGTTTGATGAAATGCCAGACAAAAGTACGGTTTATTGCTGGACTTCTTTGATTGCTGGTTATGCTCAATCGCGTCGGACTGAGAGAGTCTTACAGCTTTTCTGTTCGATGTTAGAGACAAAATTGCTTCCTAAAGATGACACAATGGTTAAAATTTTGTCGGCATGCTCGATGCTTAAAGTTGTCCAAATTGAGGAATGGGTAACAATTCTCTCAAGATTGATGAGCAATGATGATATTAACATTATTAGTGGCGATTTTCTGAACACCGTTCTTGTTTATTTGTATGGTAAATGGGAAAGGATTGATAAAAGCAGGGAAATATTTGATGATATTAGCGAAAATGGAAAAAGAAGTGTGCTTCCTTGGAACTGTTTGATAAATGCATATGTTCAACATGGTTACCCCATGGATGCTTTGAGTCTTTTTCGCATGATGATGGAGAATCCCCATTGTCGACCAAACCATGTTACAATGGTTAGTGTGCTTTCAGCTTGTGCTCAAATCGGTGATTTAGAGCTTGGAATCTGGGTTCACGGGTACATGAAAGATAGAGGAAGGAAAGGTATTCTAGAATCTAACACATTTCTAGCTACTGCATTGATCGACATGTATTGTAAGTGTGGAAGTTTGGACAGAGCAAAGGAGGTTTTCAATAGGGTAGTTTCTAGAGACGTAGTTTTGTTCAATGCAATGGCAATGGGTCTTGCAACTAACGGCGAAGGAGAGGAAGCCCTTAGGCTTTTCTCCAAAATGGACCAGTTTGGTGTATATCCCAATTCTGGAACATTTCTTGCCCTTTTATCTGCATGTAGGCACTCAGGATTGGTGGATGAAGGGCGACAGATATTCCTAGACATGACATCGTGCTTCTGCATCGCTCCTCGTTTGGAACATTATGCCTGTTATATTGATCTTCTGGCAAGAGTAGGTCATGTTGAAGAAGCTTTTGAGGTTGTTTCCTCTATGCCTTTGGAACCTAACAATTTCGTATGGGGTGCATTGCTTGGGGGATGCCTACTCCACTCTAGAGTTGAATTGGCTGAAAGTATCTTCCGCAAGCTCGAAGAAGTGGACCCAGAAAATTCTGCGAGTTACGTGATGCTATCCAATGTATTTGCAGTTGATCACAGATGGACTGATGTCTCCTTACTAAGGTGGTTTATGAGAGAGAGAGGGGTCAAGAAGCAGCCTGGTCATAGTTGGATCAGCATCGATGGAGTTGTCCATGAATTCCAAGTGGGTTCTGCATCGCATCCTCATATTCACAGCATATATGAGACCCTGAATGCATTGGTAAAGGAAATGAATGTAGTAGCCCAGTCTTAGGTGATAGTGAAAAAGTCATATATGCATTGTTCCGCTGCGTCTAAGGAATGGAGACATTCTAGTAGTGTTCTTATGATCCTACCAGTGGAAGATGTACTGGACTATGGAATTATGGCGAATCAGGCTGCTCTTATTTAGTCAGTTACATTGATACTCGTGCTCTCTTGAAGGGTACTAAACTACTAATAGGGTCCCAGAGCAGGCAGGTTGGAACGACAGGAAAGAACAGATTTGTCTGGTGTAGAGAGGGCTATGTTGTTTTGAACAAGAATCCTAAAAGAGTGAGAGAATAGAATCAACATGCCATTACGTTAATTATTCACTAATCCTTCTCTGTTTTGGATTGCAAATAATTCCAGAGGATTTGTATTTCAGTACAACATTTGTTGGTTCAATTACATAACTTTTCTTACCTTTTAACAAGACAAGACTTTCCATGAACGTATCTGAAAGAACTAACGATTTAGCAAGTGTTTCTTTTTATATAGGAAACTAATTCTTATAATTTAATATATTAAAAAAAAGAATATAAAAACAAGGATTATTGTTTTGCATGGAATTGGAAACAAAACTCTAGCACGCTTAAACCTCTTCTTTCATAGGTCGTTTAAACCTCTTCATAAACCCTAACACCTAAGTTGTTTTAGTCCTTCCTTATATCTTCAATCAGAGATCCCAGACTCGTTCTTCTCGAGACACAGTGAAGATTCTGAAGAAAGAAAAGGCAATAACAATGCAGGAGGAATTGTTCAACATTCTACTGGTATAAATCCCTCATATTTGCTTACAATCCTCCAGGCCTCCTTCAATAACCAATCCCTTCACAGAATATGCAAAACCAAAATCATGTCGATCCGTTCGACTCTTATTTTCAACCACAACTCCCATACACTTCTACCCCAAGAAACCAGATTCCTGATCAATCACTGGACCGTCTCTCTCAAAACCCTACCTTACAAAACCACCAAAATCAACGTTCAGTTGATATGAATAGGATGCAGCTAAACCCTATTGGCGAAGACTATGATATCAATCGAGCTTTCAGTCTCATGAATCTATCGACTTCCAGGGGTTATGATCTGTCTCCAATTGATTCTTTCAATGGAATTGATAGGTTTCATCTATATCAATATCAGCAGCAGCAACTCTTGAAAAGTTTGCTGACGATGAGGATCCAATCTGCTGCTAGGGAACCTCATCTGAGATCATTGGGATTTAATTCAGTGGATCAATCCACAACTAATTCCTATTTGCAGCGCAGCAGATATTCAGTTAGGCATGATTTGGATCAGAGTGGGATCCGACTCGGTTCCATCCGTGACAGATCTATTAGTGGTGTTGGATCAAACTTTTTTTCATCAAGGAAGCATTACTCTAACAATTCGTTATCTTTGGATCAATTGAGAGGTCAAATGTGTTTATTGGCTAAAGATCCAGAAGGATGTGTTTTCTTGCAGAGGAAGTTAGAAGATGGAAAGCCAGAGGATATCTATATGATTTTTATGGAGATGAAAGATAATCTGAGTGAACTCATAAAAGACCCTTCTGGTAATTTTGTTGTGCAGAAGCTATTCGAGGTGTGTAACGAAGAACAATTGAATCAACTTCTTCTTTGGTTGACCACTAATGAACAGAGGATTATAAGTTTGTGCACTGATCATCATGGGTAAGTATCTTCCTTTTTGCAGCAAAATTTATAGTTTTAGTTCTTCATTGTTGTTGCTTTTTGTTTAATAAATTTTGTGTAAAACATGTCGTAGAACTCGTGTTGTACAAAAGATGGTAGAGTGTATTACCACTCAAGAACAAAGATCCTTGCTTGTATCAGTTCTGAAGCAGAAACATGTCACACTCACCTTAACCAAGAATGGGGATGGTCATCATGTAATTCAACAATGCTTAAGATTCTTCAGCTATGTAGATATCAGGGTACTTTTCTGCATTCATCACCAGATAAACGTGTCAATAATTAATATATATATAATTATAGATTCCTAAATCCATTTTTGTTGCAGGATATAATGAGAGAGATATCAGAAAACAGTCTTGACATTGCCACCAACAAGAGTGGGTGTTGTGTACTGCAACAATGTTTGTCTTATGCTCCAAGGGACATTAAGGAGAGACTAGTTGCTGATATAACAGCTAATGCATTATTACTATCAGAACATCCATATGGGTTTGTGATCCTTTTTAATTCCCTCATTTTTATTTTTATTTTTATTTTTATTTTTAAGTTTATTCTATACTTCAAGATAATTTGATTTCTGGAATTTTTGTTTCAGGAACTATGTTGTGCAGTTCTTACTTGCAATGGGGATACCGCGAGTAACGGCAGAAATGGTAGCACGGCTTGAAGGAAGTTATGTACGTCTTTCCCTTGACAAGTTTGGTAGCCATGTGGTGGAGAAGTGTTTGAAAGAGTCAGATGCTACGCATCGATCGAGGATTATCCAGGAAATTATTTACAGTCCAGACTTTCTTAAGGTTCTTCAAGATCCTTTTGGGAACTTTGTTGCCCAGTCAGCACTTGAAGTATCAAAGGTTCAGATCACTAGCTTATATAATTGGTGTTGTTTTTAATATTATTTATTGCCTACTCTAGTTTATACTTAGAATTCTAATTTGTAGTTGGGTCATTTTTCCTTGATAAATCAGGGTGATATTCATGACATTCTTGTTAACTGCGTTATGGACAAGAGTGTATCTCTACAAAGTCATCTTCATGGGAAAAGGGTGCTGGCTCAGGCCAGAGCAAGCAAGCGACATGTTGGAAGATTTGTTTGAAGCTCCATGGCTTGCTCTATGTTCTGCTTTTACCTCTAATGGGACTTAATGATGCTTCTTATTCTCTCTTTGTTATTTATGTTAATTTTTCCGTCTATGCTCTAAGTAGTTTATGCTGGGAAGGCTTGTGTTTAGGGTTTTTCCTTTGTGTTTTGTTTAGGTTTAGGGACTCGTATTTCGATTGAGGTTGTTGTAGAGTTGTTGAAGTATGTCCTGTGTAGCCTTCCCATATTGTTGGTTGTTATGACATTAAGGTAGTAAATTATTTATATTTGTTGACTTTTTTGACCCATAAAACTCACACACATGCAACACACTCATATAAATATATGTTTTCCTCGATCAGGATTCAAATCTCGCATAATGGATGGGAATACATTTTTTGTGTCAGTTGAGTTGAGCACCGGAATCATGGATTCTAAGAACACCATATATCAAACCCAGAGGAGCAACAAATGTTATTTGATACCAACAAACATATCAAACCCTAAAGCAAACCCCAAAAAACATGGTCGAAGTGGTAATGAAGATGATGATTTAAGGACACTTTGGTCTGCCTTTGGAGTTCTTTTTGTCCCTATAACAAGGACACTGATGCTTGTTCCCATAGGTTCCAGAAGGAACACACTTGCACTTCTGGCAGCAAATACCACAGTACTTGATGCACCGATCTTGGAATCCAGCTCTGGCACACCTTGCCTTGCACTTTCCGGCACAAAACACTGCCATAGATTTTAAAATGAAGAAATATCTCACTTTAATACAATTGTAAATACATAAAGATTGAAACAAGGGAGGAAGCAGCTCTTACATGACTGAGCCTTGGCAGGTTCAAAGAAACAAGAGCTAAGCAGAAGTGAACAAAGCATCATGAAGGTTACAAAGAACAACTTCATCTTAATTAGTGTTTGCTTTTGTAGGAAAAAAGGTTAAGTTTGTGTGTGTATTTATAGCAAAGACAAGTAGGTTTTCCTTTCTTTTGAATGCAAAGATGGAACAGTTATTGGAATTTGCGAAAGGATAAGCCAGAGGGCAGAGAGTGTGTGCGGTGGGTTCAGGCTCTCCCTCTATGCCGACAAGGTTGCTGCAGGTGTGAGTTGTCAAGGTTGCCAGTGCTGTACTCTGTCTGCATTTGTTCTTTGCAGGAAGTGCCATCCCTGCTAGGCTGCATAGCTTGTTTGTGTAATTAAACAATTCACATATATACATAGCCAAATAAATGGACGTTGTAGGCAAAGCCGCACAGGGCTGATGCAAATAGCTCTTGACTATGAAAAAGACAAGGATAATAGCAGTGTTCTGGAAATGGAAAGCAATATTATTTATGGATAAAGTTTGAGCACAAACAAAGATTTGTGCCTAGAGATAAAATAAACAATAAGGATGGAGCTAGTTGCAGCCCATACTTTCTCACCCACCCCCCAATTCTAGAAAATCCTATTAAAATTTTGCCCTTAAATCAAAGACACTGTTCCCCCTTCTTCTTCTTTTTGAAGAAATGGGAACAACTTTCATTAAGTAATAGAAAAAGTTACATAATCAGCTTGCACTAATTGAGTCAAGAAGTCGGGATAAGCTCCCAACCGAGACATGGAATTCTGAAACATGACGGAGTTCCTAGCTAGGATATGAGAAATCTTGTTGCAGCACCTTCCTGCAAATTGAAAATTAATCGAAACAAAGGATTGTAAGAGATTCTTAATCTCATCCACAAAATGTCCAATTGGAGAAAGAGCAAACTCATTTGAGCCAAGAGCATCAACAAGAGTTTTGGAATCCGATTCCAGTGTTGTAAAGAGTAGATATACCAGTCAGCATTGATATGATTGAGAATGAAAACACAAAATTGGAGAAAACCCTCAAATTTGAACCAAACCCATAAACAAAACAAAAAAAACCGTTGACAATCACATATCAAACCACAATAACAAAAGGGTTGTTAAGAAGAAGAGAAAGAAATCTTCGAGGGATCACCCTTGAGCTCTTGTTTGTAGCCTAGCTCCTTCGAAAGAGTAGTTCTAAAAAAACAGCACATGGTGGAAAGAAAGAATGAAAGTGGATAGTGTTGTTGGCGGGAAAGGGTGTTTAGAGAATATGTTTTTAGGATTTTTTGGATATGATCGGAAAATTTTTGGCTGCAATTAGACCCGAACAAACAATAATTAAGTAGTGGGTTTCAAGGGTTGGGCTGGCCCTTTGATGAGGCTACCTAATATGCTGATATGGATTTGGTCCATTGGCACTAAGGGCCCAAGATCATAGAAGATGATCACAGGGAACAACCATTTGAAGTAACATGGCAATTATGGTTCACTGGTCTATCATCAAGGGACCCACAATGATAATCTGATTTGATGTTACTTTCATTCAATAATGTAGTATAACTATAGTTGTGACAATGATATACAATTTGAAAAGTAGTTAGATTGGAAGGATGGAATATAAACGACTAGTTGAAGATATTTTATTTTACTTTTCCTCCTTTGCATGAATGATGGGACAAACATTTTTTTAAAAAAATCATAAAAGGTATCCAAAAGTATTTACATTTTTAACTCTTGAATGATGGTGTATTTACGAACAAATTGAGATCGAGTCTCGGAGGAGTTGTAGGTCGTCAATTTGATACTAACACCCGCACATGTGTCTAGGGCGACTTGCGTGTCGTGTGGGCAGGGTATAGCTCTAGGAGGTATTGTCCCGCCTGGAGTTAGACCCAATAGATTTTAATACGCCTTCGCAACCACTCGAATCCATGACACAAGATTCACAAAGGAGAGAAAAAATTGAAACAAGATCTTGGAAGTGCGTTTCTGCATTTGATTGATTATTCATCTGATGCATATATGTAGAAAGAGAATACAAATGACCAGGAGATGCAAGTGAGTTGTGTTTGAAAGAGTTCAATGACACAAACTCACTACAAACTGAACAAGAGTTGTGTATTCTAGTTACAATTGAACGTGCACAATTGGCCAAACGCAGCACCAACACTAGGTACCACACTTGTTTGGAGGGCGAAAACAAAACAAAAATATGAGTTGTCCACTAAAAATGTTCTTATTGGAATTTATATGAGTATCTATAGATTTTAAGCACTTAGATCAGGTTAAATTACTAAGATTAAAGTTGATTTAAGATTTAAGATTTAATATTTAATATTTAGAGTTTAGGATTTAGATTTTATGAAATCGTTAGGATAATAGGGTAGTTGATGAATTTATATAGGGTCAAAAAGTATGTACTTTAGGATTCCTGAGTTCGAATCTCATTGAGAATAATATTATTGTGACCACGAGTTAAATTTTAACCCAATCTATCATGTGAGAAACTTTTCTCCTCACAAATCAATTGTTTTTCGAGTTTAGGCTCCCAATGCAAAACCAAGTGCATTCAAATAGTCTCCATACACCTGTTTGGAGAACGAAAACAAAACAAATATATATATACATATATACAACATGGATCTCCGGTGCAAATATTCTTATTGAGATTTATACAAGTATCTCTAGTTTTTAATCAGTCTTAATTTCAAATATTTTATTGTTTAGAGGTACTTTTTTTTTTGAAGCAGTCCAAATTTTATTTCAACCAGTAAAATCAAACAGTAAATTTTCAACAATAAAAGGAGTGGGCTCACGGCACCACTCCCTATAATCAGACACAGAATCTGCCGCTCTTGCTAAACAATGCGCAACACGATTCGCTGATCGTCTAGTAAACTGAACTTTACAGTTCACAAAATCAGTCAGAATAGCCTTACAATCAGCTACAATAAACCCAAAATAAGAAGAATCTATACGAGAAGATTGCAAAGCTTTCACCAACAACTTAGAATCCGATTCAAGACAGACATTATCTAGTTGTAAAACTTTCAGCCAACTCAAAACTTCGTGAAAATTGAGGGCTTCCCCAAGAAGAGGATCCATCGGACCCATTAGTCTCCCATGCTTAGCCGCAATAAACTCACCGAAACAATTTCGAACCACCCCACCATAACCCAACCGCTGAACATCATTGAATAACGCGACATCCACATTACACTTTAACATACCTGTTTCCGGCGGGTACCACCTAGCATCATCCTCAACCGCAGCCGCAGAAACCACCAGCCTGCCAGCAGCCTCACCCCTCATCTGAGCCGTACACCACCGCTGGAACACAGCAGCTGCTGTACCCAAGACCTGCTCAACAGACCAGCTACGGTACTTAAACTTAAAAGTTTAGATAATTATATATTTTTTCGCAAAGGATAACGAAACGTTTTTGTAGAGTTTTCCGTACATAATCAGAGATTTAATATAAAAGATTTCTTAGCTGGATCCGGATAATAAATAAATAAAGTGTTTAAAACTAGTAGTTTGTGTTTGGGTGCCCAAAACGTGGGCATCTTTTGGGGTTCCACGTGGATAATAAAGTATTTTTTTATTCATGCACGTGAGTTGACAATGTGGAAGTTCTTTTGCAGGCTTAGATTGGTCAAAGAAGTGGCCCACTGGACAATTCCACATTTTTTAATTTTTTTTTATAGCACATACGATGTTATTATTATAATGTTCTCATTAAAATTATTTTTAATTTTTAAATTTATTATGTAAAAATTCAAACCACACAATATATCTGCAAAATATATTTTATAATATAATTATTATTTTTTCCATTATTCTTACCATCCATTTTTAAATAAAATTACATAAAAATCAAGATTGATCCCATCAAAAACACTTCTCAATACAGTTACATTAGAAAAAAATCTCACAATACAATCACATAAACGAAAACGCACATTCCAATTCATTAACTCATCCCCATTATAAATTTATCATTGCAGCTCTTAGCTAGCTGGATTATCACAATCCACTGAATTTATTTGAAAGGATATATTTTTTAAGGCTGTTAAAAAACTGACATAATCAAAATTGATTGTAATCGTTTGATTTTATTTTATTTTTTTTGCATTTTACACTAAAATAAAATCAAAAATCGACATAATCGATTGATAAACAGCTAAACTGTTTGGTCAAAATATTATCCCAAAACATGACCCCCAATTAATGTAGAGTGTTGAATGTTAAGGGGTCCTTATATGTACATTTATAGAATCAACTATCAAAACATGTAATATAGATTTAGAATGATATTCTGGGGGCTTGTAGCATTACTTTTATTGGTTTAGGGTTTTGATTTTCAGATATTGTGATTTTTTATTTTTGATGCACAGTCAAATTCTACTCTCTCCGTTTCAAAATATATGTTGTTTAAAGTTTTGACACAAGAATTAAAAAACTATTTAATAACCTTAATATTAGTAAAAAATAAATGTGTTAGACATAAATATTCTTATTAATTAATGTCATTTTTTATAATATTTCATTTACTTTTGTTTTTCTTTTTCATGATAAGGGTAAATTTGTCAAAAAATATATTAATTATTTAATTGGTATTTAATTGATTAAAATTGTATTAGTTTTAAATCAAAATAAATACATTGAATAATAATTCAATCCAAGTTAGAGTCTGAATAATTAAATCGAACAAAATTTTTGCATTTGAATTCAAACTCAATTTTAAACTAGACAAAAAACTTTATATTTGGAATGAGTTTTAGACAAATAACTTATGTTTTAATTTGATTTAATCTACATCATATAAATCAATCATTCGAGTCCAACATAGTTTTGTCATCCCTGCATTTTAGGAATGTCGAAGATTTTCATGTATTAATCCTTGTGAATTAACTTAAATACGTGGCACAAAATTGATTGCCACGTAAGATAATCCATTCATTCCAGGCTCATAATTTTGTGAGCAAACAAGAGGACTAATAAAAAAATTAATTGAGTAAAATAACCACAATTAAGGCCGACTTTCCACACGAGACAGATAGAACCGATACCACAGCATAGGTAACGCTTGTGTTCCCACTTACTGCAATATCTGTCTACCTCTAGGGATGAAAAATAAAAATCAACCCTGGCACAATCTGCAGTGTACCTGATTTGAAGATTGCTACTATAAGGTTTGTAAATTGTTTTGTTTTTTTTTAAAAAAAAAAAAACCTCGTAACGATTTCAAATTGATTTTGGAAATGAAAGTCGGGTTTAGGGTATCCGAACTGATTAATAAATGACTAAGGTAGCTAAACAAAAATCAGACCGAAACCTTATTCAGAACCATAACTGATCATACCATACGCTTAATTACAAGTAAATTCTTAAAAATATTAGTAAATATGCTAGGGAGATGATTCGAACCTTACACTGTATAAAAAAAGTAAATCAGTTAACCACTAATTCAATTGTTTTGTCTATAGACTTTCATAGTTCATAAATATATATTGAATAAGAAATTTGGATGTACATAATAACGTCACAAATGTCACATGTATTCACAGTGAACATAATTAAATTAATAAATAAATTAAACTACACTACTAGTAAAATATATCATACTAATATTTGAATAATAAATCATACTATATAAAAGTATAGTACTATAATGCTAAATTATAATATGAAATTCACACTAAATAAACAATACAATGGAATGATAGATTTTTTTTAAGGTGAAACGTAACATATCATTCCATAATTTGAAATGTATTTGTTAACGTTGTAGGGGGAAAATCGGACAGACTATTGAGTATGATGTGGATGAAGAAGACTAACATGTTTTCAGAGATTCTAATTTTTTTTTTTTGTCACGTTTTCTTGCTCTCTTATAACTTTTGGAATTTGGATAGAGGATTAAATGTTGATGAAATTTCGTGTTTTTTTTTTATAACTATTTTTGTTGGGTTATTGACGTCTAATGAGTAATATGATATTATCAGGCATTTCGTATGAATATTAGTTGTAACTTTTTTATATTTCCATCTATTTATATCATTTAATAATTTTCATTATTAATAAGAATATCTTAGACTAATAAAAGAATGTTATCGATTCTATTTTTTTAGTATATTTTTAATACACGATTCGAATTTTGGATTCTGATGTTTGTTTGGAAATGATTACCCAACTAATTATGAAAAAAATTAAACGGTAAATAAATAACCAGCCATCAACATTTTATGGAAAGGTTTTGATTTTAACATTTTAAATAAATTTTTAAACGATTTTAATATATGATATATTAAATGATAACTATTTTAATATTTCTTAATTGGAATTACGAGATACGTTTGCATCCGTATCTAGCTCTCTATGACGAAGAAGAACGCACACAGCCCCTGAAGTTAACTTTCTTGTTTGCCTGAGAACAGTGAACAAATCCAAATAACTTTCTCTCTCGCTCTGGAAACAATGGAGAAGCAGGAGGGTTTCTTCTCGGCTCTCAAGGAAGAAGTGGTGCGGGGACTTTCCCCATCCAGGTCCCGTTCAAAGAGTCCTTCATGTTCCGCCTCTCCTATTTCAGGCCTGCTCCGGAGGAGGAAGAACGCTAACGCTCTTGCGGCGAACGCTGAGCCATCGATTGGCAGATCCGGGAGCCTCAGGCCTGTAATGGAGGGGCCGGATCCAGACGTGGGGGAGGGGCTTGGCGGGGAGTCGAGGCGGGTCGGGTCGGGAATCGGGCAGTGGATGAAAGGACAGCTCTCTAGAACTCCGTCAGTTGCGAACTCTTCATTGGGCTATAATAGTAATAATAAAAGGTCTGATCTCAGGTTGATGCTTGGGGTAATGGGTACACCTCTTGCTCCTGTTCACGTTAGTAGCTTGGACCCGTTGCCTCGCCTCAGCATCAAAGACACGCCCATTGTAAGTTTTACAGTATTGTTGATTTTAGGTGTAATCTTAGTCGATTAAACAGAATAGAAACTGTTTTTCTTTCAGATTTACCAATTTTTGTTCCAATGAATTCGGTGTTATGGTTACTGAATTGTAAGGAGAAGCGTATGATTTTGTTTAAATGAATTATTAAGATTAGTTTGCATTTTTTCTTTAATATTTTATGTAAGCGTAAACAGGAACTGGCCGTCCTTGCTTTAGATTTGCCACAATAATTTATATCTCCGTGGTTTGCTTTGCAAATCTTTTTTATTTGTAATCATCTGTGTTTATTTTATACACTGCTGTTACTTGTTTTTAATGGGGGACTGGAAGAAGAGAGACTTTTTATTTCTTACAGTTTAAAGATTTTAGTTTGGTTGGTGAGAAAATAAACGAATGCAGCAGAGGAAGAAAGTGAATCACTTTATTTTCACTTGTTTAGCACAACCGAGTAAAATTCTTCTTGTATTATCTTATATATATTTTTGTTGCCAATGGTCTTCTTTCATCCTATAGTATAAATTTTTGATTCGTTGCAACCTATTCACGAGTTCTGTTCCTTGTTATGTCATAGGAGGAAAAAAGAGGGTTTAATAGTATAAGAAGAAAATATTATGGAATTAATCCTAATTTTGGTATTGACCTTTTGATTGCCTGTGAAATTGACTGGTACTTGGAGGGAAAGTTTTTTAAACTCCATTTGTTTATCCATACTTTCCTTATACCTGCTTAGATTAAAGAAAGCTACTTAGATTAATTTCTTATCTACTCATCCCCATTGCAGGAAGCTTTGTCTGCTCAGTACATATTGCAGCAGTACATAGCTGCTTCTGGAGGGCAGAACCTGCAAAACTCCATGAAAAATGCTTATGTAATGGGAAAGGTGAGGATGGTGGCTTCGGAGTTCGAAACTGCAACAAAGGTGGTGAAGAACCGGAAAAGCTTTAAGGGTGCAGAGTCTGGCAGCTTTGTTCTCTGGCAGATGAACCCAGACATGTGGTATGTTGAGCTTGCAGTGGGAGGGAGTAAGGTTCGTGCTGGCTGCAATGGCAAGCTTGTTTGGAGGCACACCCCCTGGCTTGGTTCCCACACTGCAAAAGGACCTGTTAGACCTTTACGCCGTTCCTTGCAGGTTAGTTTTTGTTTAGTGTTTGCTTATACCGGCACTCTTCTTGGGCTATACCTGTCTTTGCTATATCATTTATGAGGGCTTGGATTTTGCTATTTTAGGGAATTGATCCAAGAACCACAGCCAGTATGTTTGTAGATGCAAGATGCATAGGAGAGAAAAAGATTAATGGTGAAGATTGCTTCATCCTTAAGCAATGTACTGATCCTCATACGCTAAAAGCTAGAAGTGAGGAACCAGCTGAAATCATAAGGCATGTCCTGTTTGGCTACTTCAGCCAAAAGAAGGGACTTCTTGTCCATTTGGAGGATTCGCAACTGACCTGCATCCAATCCAATGGCGGTGATGCTGTTTACTGGGAAACTACAATAAATTCCTTCCTAGATGATTACAGGCGTGTTGATGGGATTATGATTGCCCACTCTGGGCGTTCCGTGGTGACTCTTTTTAGATTTGGTGAAGTTGCAATGAGCCATACAAAGACAAAGATGGAAGAGGCTTGGACAATTGAAGATGTTGCGTTCAATGTTCCTGGTCTTTCAGTGGACTATTTTATACCCCCTGCTGACTTGAGTTCAGAATCTATAATTGAAACTTGTGAACTTCCTCAGGATGAAACGGTGAATAGTGCAATTGTGTTAGCGGCAGCATATAGAGCCAAAGTGGCTGCACTGGATAAATCTCACAACAACTTCACTGAAAACACACTCTGAATGACGGAGTCTAACAAACGGAGGGCTGATTCAGGGCAATTGTTTATACTGGTAGCTAAGTTTTAGTCTGCTAACCGGTTAGGGTTTATTTTGGAGGAGTTGATGGTCAGTTTTTTTGCACTTGTTTTGTGCCTCCATTATTCTGTAAATAGAGCATAAGCATTCACAGGTTTGAAGTGGCCTGGATGAATCCTTAGACTCTCATTACAGAATCCAACATTGGGGTTGGAACTCTATTTTCCAGTTAGGAATAGAGCCAATGGAGGTTACTTTTTTTACTTTACTTTCCATGCCTGAAGAAATTGGTGAATCTCTGTGCATAGCAGAACCATTAACCACTGATAAGATCACTTAAGAGATTCACGCAAACTAGCACAGATTCAAGCAGAAAAATATAGGAAAGAGAATGAAACCCTGGTTTTTGAGGAACCAGTGACCTCCCACTTTTCTTTACTATGCAAAAAACTGAAAATACAAGACCTGACCACCCTACTGCATGACCAACTGAAGTTATTTAGAGCCTATAGGAAATCCACACGTTCTGGACTTTTGTCTTTCTACCCCTCTTATACATTTTTTCAACAGGCCTGAGTCCTAACAACCACAAATCTACTAATTCTCTCCTTTAATTCAATAAGATAATGGCAATGGAAAGGGAGCTGCTGTCAGCCAACATGAATGTCTAGGTTTTTTTTTTCTTTTCTAATTTTGCTGTTAGAAACTAGTTATGATAGGAATAGGGTGAATAATAATACGCAATCAGCAGGAAAAAACCCACAAGAGCAGGTGGAGTATTCTAGGGATGCAGTCATGCAGACTACAACTAGTGAAGACATTAGATTTCTTGGGTGCATGTTTGCATTGAGTTTTGAAAATTTTGAGAATCTGTAAAATGATATCAAATAGGAATATTGAAGGATTAGATAAATTGGTTAACATATGATGTTGAGCACTTAGGAAAATACATGTGTTATGGGTGTTATTTTATTTTCGCAATTGCATTAATGAGTCCTTACTTAATTCTTATGTGCTAAAGTCATCCTGTGTTATCTTCCTGCACTGGGTCTCGATTCGGAGTTTATCGATTCATATAGGTTGCAGAATCTTCCATATGACACTGGATTTGGATCTGGTTCAATTGTCACAAATGTCATATAATTTAAGACGAAAATTATATATTTGGTTTGATTGATGATAAATCAAAGATTTATGGTGTCATTTTCTCAACAATTTTTTTTTTTTGGTGTAATGGAAGAAAGTGAATAAGAAAATATGTGTCATAGTTTGCTTTCAATTTGAGGCCATAAATAAGAAATTAAATTTGTTCTTGACCATTTAAGTAACTGGTCCATTGCCAATATGGATCTAAAAATCGAGCCAGTTTTATGAGGCTTGACAATTTTGTTTTGGGCTACAACATATGGATAAATTAAATAGGTCCTCTTAGTTGTTTGTTGTTGTCTAGTGGACCTCCACGCAAGACCCTATAGTCTGTTGGGCTCCAGAATGCTGTTTCACTGACTTACAACAAAAGCACACAACGGAGCAATTCAAGTCCATTGAAAACCCTTCCTCTAAGAACAAGTGCTCTACATTGGGTCGGGTCCCCGGTCATCGAGCCGGATCATGTTTTTTAAGAAGGGTGCTGACCCGCCCGATTGGCCGGTAATCACTTTCAGGTCTTCCGAAAACCCCTCCTCTAAGAACATCCACATTTCACATAAGTGAGCTCTATTTGCAGTCATATTATATCTACGTCTCACATTAAAAGAATAATATTTAAATACACCCTAAGTAGCAAAAAAAAAACTCAACACATTTATGAAATACTCACCAATGAAAAAAATATATAACAAACAAAGATATTTTCACATAACAAAACCCCAAAAATTAATGCTATCCCACAATGTGTACACAAGTCAATGATAAATTCACTAAAATAATTAACAATAAATTATAATCAATAGAAAAATAAAGCATACTGTAGATCCAAAAACTCATTATTGTGATAGTCCCACCTGTCGAGAGGGCATCGTCAGGGAAAGCGTGGTTGAGGGATTATCGGCGACGGTGAAGAAAACGACGACGATTTAAATATGTAAATTTTTTACTCGTATTGTCACATGATTGAAAGATGAAAGGGTATGGTGTAAACATCCTATAATTTAAACAATAAAATGGTCCAAACTAATTAATTGATCAAAGTTGAGGTGTGATTGTGAAATAATGTGATGGCAGGTTGGGATTTGATAAGGAATTTCCTCTACTTTAAGATACAATAACACCATAAAAGAAATAGAACTCACCACTTTATAGACACACGAATCACCACCTTAGACAGACTTTATAAGTTCATCACTCTATGAAATCTACCAAAAATATACAGAACTTGAATCAAGGAGCAACTCCAACAAGGAATTGTATATTGGGTATGTAAATTTTACTATGCATACTCTAAAAGATGTTTACATATTCATTTACATATTTTGACAAAAACTCATTCCAACAATAAGGTATGAAATGAGTTTCCATATCATTTATCTATATTTTTTAATCATGATCCATGAATATATTAGTTTGGTTTAAAAGTTTACTTCACTATTATTGGCTTACAAGGTGGTTAATTTCCCTCCAAAAATATACATACTCTCTCTCTCTCTTGTTCTAGTTCCTAAATTTGGGAACCCATTTTGAGAATGCAAATTTACATTCTCATTTACATACTTTGTTGGAATGAATTTTTGTGAGTTTTAGTATGTAAAATAGTAGTTATAAGTTTTACATCCTCATTTACATACCTTATTGGAGATGCCCTAAGAAGCTCGAACTCTAACAACCATCTAAGCATAGGGAAAGACACAACATAAATAACACTATTTTCTTTGGAGACGTCAAAAACAACACTTTCCAAAATAGAAAGTGCTAGACTCTTGTAAGTGGTGAATATTTTGAAAATTGAAACAAATTTTTAATAATATTATCAATTCATAATCCTACTCTTGATGGGCCTTTGGGCCTTGAACCAATTGAGCCACTTTTTTATTTTTTAACTTGTATTTGCATCATAATAGGGTACAATTAGTTCTTCTCACAATTAATATATTCTATCATATGTCAAATTGTCAATAATCAAAATGGCCATTAATGACACATCTCATTTATTGAAATTTATCCTTCTTTTAATATATATATATATATAATTAGATTTATTCATTTTAATGAGGATTTTTAGCAAAAGATAAAATGAAGTGTTTTTTGAAGAATATGAAGTAGCCAACATGAAAATCCCGGCCCAAATACAAAACAATAGTACAATACTCTTCTCAAGTAAAAAAAAAATTAAATCTCCCAAAGAATAATAGTGTATATAATAATAATAATAATAAAGCTCAGGAAATAGTAATACAAGGGGCCGGCAGTGATGAGTCCCACCATCAAACGTGCAGAGCTACAATGGCAGCCGATACAACCAAATTACAAATACACAAGAAAATTTCTTAAACGAAAGACCAAAGTTCGTCAAAGGCAAGACATAAGAAGGTGGGATGCCATGCCTAAGAATCTACAGCGACAACCAGAGGAAAGCCCATCCAAAGATCAAACTTCCCACCAAGCTCCGAATACACCATAGCTTCTCCACTCCACTCTGCGATCATAAAAGAAAGAAAGAAACAAACAAACAATTTTCATCAATCAATAATTAATATGGATATATACAGAAGAATAGATCAACGAATGAGACAGGGAAACGTACCTGGTCGGTACTAGTGCCAGATGGGCCAGGAGAGGTGGCCTCTAGACTAGGCCCCGGGGCCCCAGTAGGCGGCGATGGTGGGCTCAAGCCCAATGGCGATGGTGCTTTCGCCTTCGTGATTGGACCTGGAGCAGGAGCCGTTGTGGGAACTAGAGCTGGTGGAGATGCCAGAGGAGCGGGGGGTGGAGATGCAGGTGGAGGAGTGGCTGGAGGAGGTGTTGCCGGCGGTGGAGAAGCAGGAGGAGGTGTTGCCGGTGGTGGAGAGGCCGGAGGAGGAGTTGCAGGAGGAGGCGATGCTGGTGGTGGCGCAGACACAGGGGGAGGAGTTGCAGGTGGAGGCGAAGATACAGGTGGGGGCGTAGACGCAGGAGGTGGAGAAGCTGTCACTGGTGGTGGTGAGGATACAGGAGGAGGTTGAGTGGTTGGTGTGGGTGGGGCAGTGGTGGTTGGCGGAGGAGATGCTGTTGGTGTGGTAGGTGTCGGCGGTGCCGGAGTCGCCGTAGGAGAATTTGCCGGAGATTGGCCTCGCACACCAGCAATGACAATGCAGATCAATGCGACATAGATTCCAAATCTTCTTTGGCGTGCCATTTTGTGTCGTACGTTCCGTTATCCTACGCACCAGAATGCTTATAGAGCGCGGGAGAGAGATGTGAGTAAAATGGAGTCCAAATGAACAGAATAAATAGAGGGAGGTGGTTTACTTTTACATTATCGAAACATGAAACGGAGGGTTGAGCCCAGACCCATCACCAACCAGATCCTGAGCTTCTGATTGGTTGGTAATGTGGGGTCCATAAACAAATGGTTCTTTTGTGCTGGATGCTTGATCTTTGTGCCACGTCATCCGCCAGCTAAGTAATGTTTTAAGTTTTAACCTCCATGTAGGTGGAGGGGAAAGCATCAAAGGCTGCAATGATAATGTGGGACAATGTTTAGATGATTATGGATGATTGCTAATTAGTTGCATCCATTTATCATTTTCTTAAAACTTTTGATAAAAAAAAAATTTAAATTTTACTTTTGATAAAATTAGCACAAAAAAAAAAACCAATATGAACCAACGTAAACATTTTTAATATTTCTCGATCTGTGGTTAATTATTATGAGTGGGGGGGCCATCCTTTTAAATTCTACCAAATGTGATTTGCACGTTAAGTTAGGGGGTGTAAATCATCCAAATTTAGTTGGTACTATGCATGTTTATATAATTGTATGGATGGTGGGGCATAATATATTAAGTAGTTGTCATGCCGTGATAGATGCAGCTTGATGGCAAATCCTTTAATTTTTCCTACCGTTTGAAGAAAAGCACCACAAGAATAAATAAAATGAGAGACAACAAACAAATGTATTCATGGGTTGACATGTCTCTAGTCATGTTAGTTGCAATCACAAATCTCAAATGTGTTGTGCATGGCAGCTCAAATTGAGAAATCGAAGTAGAAAGTAAGGAAAAGTAAAAGAATCTATGTGGGAGAAGAAGTTAGACGACCCAATCTATTTGAGATATTATTCACGTTTTAAATCATGTTTAGGGCGAAATTTTTTACGAGTTTCGTTGTAAACCACATATTTTGTGGTGGAAAATTTTTTCTACCCTAAAATCGAATGCCATAAAAGTCTTGTTTTCAATACTTTTATACCTCAAATGAAACCGTTTAAGATTGAGCCCATACTTATAAACTAGATGGGTACTTCGTTAGCTTATACCATTACGATATCATGTCAATATTTATCTCAATTAGCACTATATATTTGTACCTTTTGTGGGTCACAATTCACTTCACTAGCTAGCAACACTTATCAATACGTTTAAATTGTAGTAATATTGGATTCCAATATGAAAATCATGACGCCCAACAACCTCGCTCACAAATGCATTATGCAATGAATAAGTACATAAGCAAAAAAAAAAATCCATGTAAAATAAAATAATGTTGGGCTGGGCCCAGAGCAACGTAGAGTGGAAGGAAGGTAAGCGGTCATGGAGGTTGTTGGGTTTTGATTTTGAAGATCACGGACGTAACAAGGTAGCGTCCGCCTGGTGGCCCATTAATTTATAAATCCACATTAACCGAGCCGCTTTTTGTCGTTTTATTGTCTTTTCACTTGCTTGTGATCTCAATTAGTTTGAATTTTCGGACATATTTAATTACTCGTACAGGGGTCCTGACCTCATTTTATATCATACAAATTTTTTGTGGTTGGACCTGAATTTTGAATATATAATTTATGTCCAAACTTAATTTATTTCAAATTATACAAATCAACATTCGACTTAGACATAATTTTATCACCCCGAAATACATTGCCGCCATCATTGAGTCCCTCTTATTTATCCACATTAACAAAACACATGTATACAGTCATATCAATAAAACACATACTTCAGTACAATTTTTTTTCTCTTTTCATTTACAACTTCTCCAAATATCAACCATTAACGTCATCTCTCTCATATTTTTTTTATTATAATTTTTCACTTTTTTCTATTTTTTATACATCTTTTAATATAATTTTTTCCAATCACTTTTTTCTATTTTTTATACATCTTTTAATATAATTTTTTCTTATCACCTTTTTCTATTTTTTATACATCTTTTAATATAATTTTTTCTTATCACTATCTCTACACATTCTAAAATTTTCAGTACTAGAAAATACTCTACCATTCGGAATGGGCGGAGCTAGAGCCTGCTGCAGATTTTTTTTAATGCACTTTCATCATGTTAAGTGTATGAGTGAGTTTCTTTTTTTGACTTAACGTCATAGTGAGTTCTGTTCCTAACATGTGTTTTGCATATCAAGTCAAAGCATGTGCACCAGTCCAGCATAGAAAAACAAAGCAGGTGGACAAATCTAGGATTCTAGAGCAAGACCCATTGTTTCAGGACTCGTAGAACATGTCCTCTACTCCAGAAGAACTTGACGAATTTAAGAAAAACAGATAATCCAAATAATATGGTTTAACATAAAGTCAAATTACGTTATTTCAACTACTGATCCTAATATAATAATACTGTTAGGACTAAGATCAAAACTGAGGGAACTAATATGAAACCAGAATCTCATGATTTTTATAGCAATTGAATGGAAAACAATCCATGAATTAACTATAACTACTCAAACTAGCATAGCCTCAGAGAATAGAGAAATATTACAAAACTTTGAACCAAAATCTTTTGAATCAGAAATTCAACCCAGATTAATCAATTGGGAAGACCTTAGGATACCAAAACAATGGTTTTTAGAAGATCTAGTTGATTCACCAGTCCCACAAAATTTTGACTGTAAAAATACAAACTTTAAGAAGGAAACTTGTATGTTAAAAAAAACTCACAAGTCTACATGCAGGACCAAAAGAGAAATGTTGTCATTTTCACACTCCCACACATTAATAATATTATCCGCTTTAAGTTGTTCGGTTCACGAGATACATCAAATCTTTATCTGATTAACATAGATACATTAGGCCCGCAAGATTCTATTTCTCCTAAAGCTAGCGAGTGGGCTAGGCTCAACTCACCAAGTCTTGGAAAAGGCCTTGTTAGTTGTAAAGGGTAGGTTTTGCCCTTATTAAGGGCATTATTCACACATCATTTACCGATGTGGGACAACAGTCATCTGCACTTGTGGGCGGGATTATACCACATACCCAATAAATAGAGTAGAAGCCATATCCAAGTCCAATTGGATCGAGCAACCTTACTCTGATACAATTTTGTAATTTTCACAACCCTACACTTTAGGTTGTCTGGTTCATTGGACACATCGGACCTATTTATGGGTTAACTAGTTCACATGAATACATTGAGCCCGCACGACTTTGTTTCTCCTTAAGTTGACAAGTGAGCTAAGCCTACCTCCAAGCATTGGAAAATGACTTGTTAGTTGTAAAAGGTGGACTTTGCCCTTATTAAGAGACATTATCCACAAATCATTTATCGATGTAGGATAACACGAAAATCAAGTAGAATTCACACTTATTACCCTACAAATTTCTCGAAACAGAGCCCAAAAAATGTGGAATATATTATCAGTGGACTTACTTTAATTTATAAGGAATGTCTTAGATCGATAAGATAAAAATCCATTATCTTGGGTGTTCTTTTAATCATAAATCTTTTTGTGAGATTAAATCTCACATAAGGATATTCTTTTTCACTTTAGGGATCCAAAATATTTTTTAAGAAAATTGTATGTCTTTTGATCGATTTTACAAATCCAACGATATACATTTTGTTCGAAATAAAAAAAATGCAATTTGAAAAGTGTATGACATGTTTGTTCTGTTTTATATATAATGATCCAGAATTATCATGCACTTTTCATGTTGAATTTAATTTTTATTTTCTACAAAATATATATCATTGACTTCGTAAAGTCGATTAAAATACAACTATTTTTTTCAGATTTTTAAAAAATTATTTTGACCACAAAAATTAAGATCTGATAAGAGAATTCTTAGACGAGCAACTAATACAGGAAAAGTAAGCATTAATAAACTCAAAGCTATATAAACCCAAGCCTAGTTTGATTGAAAAATGTTTTATTTTAATAATATTTCTCTCATCAAACTCATGCCCACTCTGCTTTTCTATGGAAACTATAAAAAAATATCTTTCCTTTTCTTCCTGTTTTAACTTCTCAATTTCTCTCTTTTCCTCTCCTACATAAACAAAAACCCAACCATCTATATATTCAATTTTAATTTCCTCGATTCTTTGAGTGAATATAATTTAGATTTGCGCTCTTATCAGGATAAGGATTTCGCTTCAGATTCGAGCCCGATTTGAGAAGATTTGTTTTGACTTTTGTTTCCAAATCGATAGATTCAAAGGAAACTAAATCGAAGTTGGACTCAAAATAACAAAAAATCCCGATTATTTAAACAATTGTGCGAACGTTTCCCTTGAGATCTGTCAATCTTTGAAGAAGAATATGATGATAGTAAACAAACAGCTAACAAATGAAAATCGCAAATATTTGGCCGGAAAAGAGATGAGAGAAAGAGAGTAACGATGAAGGTGGGGAATATGACAAAACATCAACCATATAGAGCGGCTATGCTCGTGCAGCGCTGAAGTAATCTTTCTCTGAAGTATTAAGTTATTATAGAGATGGAAGAAAGAGTGTGTGAACAAGAGAAACGAGAGAGAGTGATGAAGGTGGGGAATATGATAGAACACCGCCTAAATAGAGCAGCAAGGCTCATGCGACGTAAACTCGTCACTCCTTATTAAAGCAATTTCAATGGGAACACTCTCCAAAATTTTCATTCCCTAAATTGAGTATCATATCTATTACACAAGTCAAGCCACATACTCATTCACATCATCAAAATATCTCTATCAATACGATCATATTTACAAAACATAAATTCCTATTGATTTTTTTCTCTCCATTAACAAAAACTTTATATGTCAAGTGTCCCTCAATCAATTTTTCAACAAAACTATAAAAAGTTAAGCCACATACTCATTTACATCATCAAAACACATTTATCAATATCGCCACATCAGTAAAAACGCGAATTCTCATTATTATTCAATACCCATTTTCAAGTGTGCCATTGTATAGATTATTATAGAGATGGAAGGAAGAGTTTGTGTCCCACAAGAGATTAGGTTGAGCGGACTAAATTATGTAATTTTATCATGCTGAGGATTTGAGGATTGTCACGTGTAAAACATACAAATTAGACTGAGTTTACAATAGACCAATAATTTTGAATTTCTTTAGTGCTATCCTCAAAATTATTGATTTTTTGCCCAATCAAAAATCAAAAAAAATTAAGCAAGACGATAATTGATTTTTATTTCTTAAAAGTTTTCCCGAACACAACTTTAATAGATATTAATTTATATTCATAAATTAATTAATTAATTTTTCATCAACTTTATTAACATATATTTATTTATTTATGTTCAGGACAAATGTTCATTCATAATAACACTTTGTTTAGTCGTCTAACCACACGTTTGGTTGGAGAGGATAATAAGTGAGACAAGAGAATGAGTTTTCCGGACTCCTATTATATTCAGGGGCAGAATAACATATTTTTTGAAATTACAAATTTAATATTCATTAAATCTCATATAAACTTATTAATTTATTATAAAAAGATAATACAACTTTTTTTTCTACATTTCAATTAATTTAAATCAAAACTTATACTCATTCTTACATTCAACAAAACATATAATTTTTTTCCTTTAAATTCATTCACATTTATTCTCGAGCTCATGAACTACTAGGTGGAGTAAATTTCTCACTTCAAGTAATGGAAGGATAGGAACTCGTAGGGCACGGATGGAAGATATTTAAGTAAAATCATCCACTAGAAACCAAACGACGGACGTCAAATTTAAGGCGGGCTCAGGCGGCTTCTTTCGCTCTGGTTCAACTCTCTCTCCCAGAACAAACCCCAAACAAGATAAAGCAACACAAAACCCTCATTTTCTCTCCCTGTGCGCCTCTCTGTACAAATTCAAAATGGCAGTCTCTTGCGGCATTATCTCCACCTTAATCTCCGCCGAGACGGCGCCGTTACTCAAGTCTTCATCGTCACCAGCCCTCCGCCTTCCTGCAGTTCGTACTAACCTGCGTATGGTCCGCACCCTAACCTACGCTACCGCTTCCAAGATGGCCACTGGAGAGCGCCAGCCTCGAGGCATCATGAAGCCCCGCCCAGTCTCCCCTGAAATGCAAAGCCTTGTTGGGATTCCTGAAATTTCTCGCACTCAGGCTCTTAAGCGGATTTGGGCTCATATTAAGGAAAAGAATCTCCAGGTCCCTACATAAATTTTGTCTTCAAATTGTGCTTTTCAAATTTTTAGTGTCTTTCTGTGTTTTCTGGGATAGTTTTTTTTGTCCTTTTTTTTGTTTTCTTTCTGGATTTCTGTGAATGTGAATTATAGTGTTGTACCAAGAGTGGATTTTGGTTGTTTTGGATTTGGATAGGTCTTCTATGTTTATAATGTTGGATGATTTTTTAGCCGTGGGAATTAGTTTGGTATTCTCGGTTTTTGGAATCTGTAAGAATGATTGGTAGCGGTGTTGAATTGAGTGGTGTTTCTATGGAAGAAACGTAAGTGGTTTTCTAAAAAGTTGAAGTGGAGCTGGTTCTTTTGGAATTAAGGTGGTTTTTCAATGTAGTCGATTTGCTTATTTGAGGGTGCTATATTTGGATACTTTGAATTAGGATAAATGTTTGGTTTAATACGTTCTTCGTCGGTCTGAACTGAATTGTGTTAGAAGTGCTACATAAGTTACTGGAAAATTATCTCATTTTCCCCCTTTCATAATGTAGATTGAGTTCGTTCTATGCAAATACATTATCTATTTGCTAATCATTGGCTGAATCTTTGTAGATTGGCTGCTTAAATATGAACGAGAATGGGGCATTTCATCATAGAATATGGATTTTTTTTTTAAATTTTTATCACCTCACTCATAATTCAGTAACAACGTCTATGACACAAACATATATATAGTTATAGTTCATGATTCTCAGGAGTGGGATCCGCACGTTTTTTTTTCTTCGTGCGGGATCCATCTTACACCACCCATTTTGGTGTAAGTGTGGGGCAATGTGTGATGGGACACCAACATGAGTGGTGGAAGATGGATCCTGCACGAAAAAAGTGCATGGGATTCTACTCCTGAGAATAGCTGTAGTTATAGGTATATTTATTTATATCTTTGAAGTGGATGATGGTTGGCATAAAACCTTGTAAAAGAAACTTTTCGAATATCAAGCTGTGTATTAGCCAGTGGGGCAGTGTAATGGAATACGTATTTCATGTCAGTCCACAGATTCACTGATGAGGCTACTGTCTGCTTTCCTTATATTCTATGGCCTTGACGGCCTGAAAGAAAATTACCCACCAAAATTTATTTTCCAAGCATATTTTGTGTAACTCTTAATTTGTTGTCTAAGCACCAGGGCTGCGTTTTGGTTGCAAATTTGCCTTCAGCTTGAAAATGTCAACGGGGAAGCATTTTGTGTCTAGATGCTTACTTAAATCGACCTAGGGCTGAATAGTTTGCCCAGATCCAAGCTGTGAGGATATGTATATTCTTAGTTAAATTGGAATATAAATAGAGTTTGGATGTGATGTGTTAACGAATGCATATAGGAGCTTTTAATCTTTAAGGTATTTATGTGCATGCATGAATGCTTGTTTACCTTTTGTCATGTGAAAAGTCAAAAGTGTTTGCTCATGATTTCAGTTTGTTGAGTTTAGAGATTTGAATTTGATGCTATGCCTATTTCGACGACATTGGTTCAATATTTCAGGCATTGGTTCTAGGAAGTTTTACTATAGATGCTTCAATATTTTTTTGTTGACAATCCTTGTTTTCATATTTTACTTTAATACTCCTCTTAGTGCCTCTTAATAGCAGCTTTGAAGCACAATTGCACGTAACATTGTAGCTCTTTGATTTTGATGATCTACAACCAAACATGTGGCCTGGTGGTAGGGTTGACAGTTTCAATTCATGGAAAAAGTCTCTACATATTATGTGGGGGTAAGGTTTGTGTGTATTTTGTATGTCCCCATGCTCGTCCATTGCGGTAATCTTCAGCCAGGAGTTCTTTACCTCACTATCAATATCTGATGTCTTTTTTTATTCTCTTGAAGTATTTTTGCATTAGTGTCGTAATAAATGCTTCCCCTAAGTTATTATTATAGCTTAATTTGAAACTGATTGGAATTTTCCTTTGGCATTTCTAGGATCCTAAAGACAAGAAGATTATAATTTGTGATGAGAAGCTGAAGAAGATTTTCGGCGGGAAAGATAGGGTTGGGTTTCTTGAGATTGCAGGGTTGATTAGCCCCCATTTCCTTAAATGAATATATGTTGGATGGATATGGTAATTTTGGGTTGCCTTCTGTGGGTTGGGTCAATGTCGAGGATAGTAGTGAAAACTGAAAACTTTGGCCCCTGCGTCCAGGGTTTTGGTAGTGTTGAGATACCTAGTCCCCTTGGTACTTGCATACAGGAGCAAGAATGTAAGATAACTATGATCTATGTATCTTGTTTTTGTAATGTGTAGGCTTCTTATGATGATATTAGTGGCTCCCAGCTTATTTTGTTGGAATCTATCCTTTTAGATTGCTGAACCTTATTTTGGCTGTTGTATTTCATAAGTTTTCTTCCTTATTGTGCTTTTTTTTATTGGTTTTTCTTTCTTCTATCTCGTACCTGAGACCCACAAGGGGTAAATTATAACAGTACCCCAATAACCTAATTTCCCCGGGTGGCATTCGAACCCATGACTTTGGAGGTCTTGGGCAGGTAACCAGCGAACTAGGACTACTAGGTTAATCCTTCAATTCCCTTTTTATGGTTGGACGGACTGATATCTAGTTTACCGTGTCTAGGGGCAACAAAAATTTAGGTTTTAGTCTATCTGGATCAGTTAACCTAGAGTATTTATGAGATATTTATATATCTAGATCATGATTAGTTTAAATTCAAAGATGCAAATTGGATAGTAATTCAATTTGGATTATGATTTGTACAATTAAATCAGATTACATTTTTATATTTATACTTGAATTTGACTTTAAACTGAACAAAATCATTGTGTTTGAGCTTGAATTTTGGAAAAATTTGCATACAAACTTGATTTAATTTTTGATCATACAGATCGATCATCTGGTTCGGATAGAGTTTTGCCACTCCTAATTGTGTCGCTGAGTATTTGATTTGGTCCGTTATACCTGATTGCTTGAATGTTGAAATGCCATCTTTATAACCTAAAACCTTGTTGGGCCGGCCATACAACAAAATTGTACATGAAAAACAAGCCCATTAGCCCATTGAAGAAGATGTCAAAAACAAAAAGGCCATTGGAGTGTATTTATGAGAGCTGGCCCCGGGGTCAGGGATTGTGTCTTGATATTGTGAAAATGAAATAAATGCAGAAATGTGATGATCACTGATCAACTAGTCTCTTTTAAGTGGCACACCATCACATGGATTGGTAGCAATCTGCCTGGTCAAAAACAGACCAAAGCTTATCTTAAACTAAAGAAAATGAAAGAAGATAAAAGTAGCATAGCTGTCAAGTACAGCACTTTCAAGGTAACTAACTACACATTAATAAAAGCATAACCTCATCTTGTCTTTTTCTTAAATACTTTCGCCACAGACAACGAAATCCTACGTACATCTCACTATTTTTGTTATATATTACAATACAGTAGGTTCAATAATTTCTTACATTCTTTCTTCTCAAATTTGTTTCTGTTTTTATTCTCTCAATATGTAAGTTATTTTCAAGTAATTTTTGGTTCCTGTGTTTTTCCAAAATGAACAGTCAAAAATAACTCTTCTTCTTTTTTGAGAAAATAAAAAAATACACGAAAAATAAGCACATCAAATAAAATAGATCGTGTCTCTAAATCCCTACTCGTAATCCACATCTGCGTAAAAGAGGTATGCATGTTTTGACTACTCCGAATACAAGTGTTAACAAATTCATGTTTAAAGATTTTATAAGAGTGGCTTGATCTAGGCTTGTTCCTGGGAATGGATGATTAGTTTTTTTTGAATTGTTTGTGAGATCCTCTCCCTAATTTCATAAAAAAAATGAAATGAAATTTTATTACAAGATGTGGGGGCATGTGACAATTGTTGGTGTAACTAGTGGACGGGGCAGGCCAAGTACACACACCATATGCAATAATGCATGTAGTGGGACTCTATTGGATCCAATAGATCAAAACTCTCATTGGGGGACCCAATCCTTAAAGATGTCTCGCCTTACTTGGCCGGCTTGCCCTATATAAATCCTCCTGGCCTTCCAATCTTGGTGTCCAACACTTCTGTCTTCGCATAATCCTACACTTTCTCCCCTGAAATACTCATGGGTTTGAAAATCAAAAATTCGCCGGAAACCAAACAACTAATCACTACTTTACGGCAGCCGACAGGGCGGAGGGTTCATCTCCGACGGCCTAAAATGCAGATGGTCCGGCTAGGCGGACAAAAGGCGAGGAGGGGTCCAATATTGGTGAGGGTGTTGAGGAGGTTGAGACTAAGGTGGTTGAAATTGAGGTATAATTGCATGATAAAGAAGATTAAGGAATATTATCAAAGTATAATTAAGGACATGGTGGCCGGTGGAGCAAGTGTAGAGGCATTCCATCAAAGGTTGTTTATGGAGTCCACTTTTGGTCTTCCTGCTATGGGTCTCTCTTTTAATAGCTTCCCTTCCATGGCTACTTCTAATGCTGCTCGCTCCATTTTTATGTAATTAAATTCAAAATTGTCTCTACTTCTTCTTCGTCTTCTTCTTTAAAGAAAAATGCTCTCTTAATCTTCATGATTTTTGGTCTGTTGTAATCGAAACCCGTACATTATATAAGAGGAAACAAAATATTATATGTATATGTTTCCCCGAGTTATATATATATATATATATATATATATATTCTGTGAATATAATTTTGTTGCAATTTTAGTGGGTTTGTGGAGCTAGACTTTTATTTTCTGTCATTTTTTTTTGGTCTCCTTCTCATAGTTTTTCTTAGCAACCAAACAGAATATATGAAGTGTAATTCAACTGCAATATTTTTTTGTTTTTCTTGGGGAAAATTATGTTTTAGCCCCTGAAATTCCTTGATACTTACGAAATTCATTAATCTTAGCCTCTGTAAATTGGTTTAACATTTTAAATTATTCCCTTTAACAAATTGTCATGTCATATTTTATGTGCCACATCAACGAAAATAAATGGTGTTATGATCACAAAGGGCTAACGATATGTTGTCTTATAAATTGAGGGGTTAAATTGATCCAAAATGTAGTCAAAATGACAAATTGATTCATTCACTCAAGTTTAGGGATCATTTCATAGCTTATCTTTTCTTTTTTTTCTTGTTAATTTTCTATTTTCACACACCACACCCACTTCTTTTGATAACTGATAATGAAATGATCATAAAGCTTGCATTTTGGACGTCCAATATAAACTTAACTTCGAGTTATCAAATCCATGTAACAAAAATTTCTCACTTGACAAGATAATTAATTGGATCAAAGTCTAGCGCATAACCTCGCGAAGTTATCAAATCCATGTAACAAAAATTTCTCACTTGACAAGATAATTAATTGGATCAAAGTCTAGCGCATAACCTCTCGAGTGCATACGATTTAATCTCATATATATTCACAAATTAGAGTATCACCCAAATTGTGATGACCACACTAACTTCATATGTAAACGCAATCTTGTAGTCTTTATATGTACAGACATCTTTGGATTTGCTTTGAGACCTTCATTAATGTATGACAACCTATGTTATTGCTGTCTGCCTTGTGCCTACCCTTAATTCGTTGGCAAACAAAGTTTAATTAGTATAGTTGACTATGATCTGGAGCTGTTCGTAGGATCAGATATCCTCTCAATTGTAAATTTATATTTGGATTTTCAGATTAATTATATGTATATTCGAGTCTCCTAATTTTTTCTCCATCTCTTTCTTTCTCTACAGTGTGTACTTTATAATTTAGGGCCTATTTGTTTTAAGGAAAAATATTTTTTTTGGAAAAAAATAGTTAGTTCTCCAGGATCCAATTTATATTTAAATACTTATTTATCCACGATCTTATTTTGTTTGATTCAAGTACAACATGGACACGTGATAAGTAATTATTTAGTAGTCGGGGTACATTTTCACATGTTATATCTAAGGGTGTAGATAATATCCAAATGTAAATGATGTCAATCAAAAAGTAAGAGAGAACACATATTGATGTAAATCACATCATTGGATGTGCCATATGAGATATACACCCGAACCATTGAATAATTTCTCAACATGTGGTCTTACTAGACAAGATATGATAATAAATGAGATTAATGATTAGCTCTAAGTTATGAGTGACATCAATTGCAGATAAATTGTGATGAAATCATTCATTATAGTGTAAGCATGTACTATGTCGCGATAATAATGCGAATGTGAGAAGAATAGAGAGAGTTTGTATATGATTGAATACAAAGCAAAGAAAATGACCTAAAAAAGACTTGCTTTGAAATAGTAAAAAGATATATGAATTCAATAAGACTTGATGAAAGCATAATTCTAGATATAAATGAATATCAGAAACGAATACACATGGTAGAGTTCCATTGATTTTCTCGATCACACACACACGACTCGTATAATCAACCTTAAACTTTTGGGATAAATACACACTTAAAGCATGTAAAGAAGGTTAACCCCCTTCAAACAAATGCAAACGTAACCTTAGATTTATAATTAATATCCTCACTCTCCTCCATTGAGGCTAGCAAGCACGCCATAAACTTACTATTGATCCTTGCCGGCTTTAATTATACATATAGAAATATAGTATCTTTTACATGCCAATTAGTATATGACATCTTGCCCTTTTTTCTTTATTTATTTATACTAATGACGTTTTTAACTTAACCTAAAATTGTTATTTGTTCAATAATATTGAAAGGAAGAAAAAAAAACCCCTTTAGTGCTAAGACTCCTGAATCATAGTGACAACGAATTGGCACTTGAAAACAAAGTTAATGTGGTCATCGTGTTTAATGTTTGAGATGCAATGTGATGGGTCATGACTCATTGATGTGGATGTGGATGCCAAACATATAATATTTTAATAATTCCGATAAAAAGATGCCTTTGAGGTAAATCCATCACACATGAAACAAAAATATTTAAAATTATATATATATATATATATATTTAAATCTTACCTACAACCACATCGCCCTAAAAATCTAGGGAGATATAATATATGATAAATTGATGATATAATTTTATTTTATATTATAAAAAATGACAACGTATGTCCTTAGAATATTATATAAGGATTAAAAAAGTGTATTAAAGTGAAAAAATAATAATTATTGGGATGTATATTTTAAGTTTAAAAATAATTTAAGTGCTGGAATATTCATCATACATGACATACGGTGTGATGAATCCTTATATGATATGCCAAGACACACATTATCATTACTCTATATTATATATTAACTAATTAACCAATAAGGAGCCATTGAGTTGGTCATGGATGACTTTTTCTTTTCCAGTTCAACTTCTCACGTTGGCACTTCGCAGTTAGGCACCCTATTGCTAAGTGCCAACATGGCTTGGACCTCATGGGGCAGGTTACTGGGCCTAATTGGGCTTTTAACAAGTTGAGGCTCAGTATGGTCTACTGTTGGGCCAAGAAGTCCAGGACACCCTGAAATTAATGGGCCTCCAAGTCTAAACCCGTCCTTTCAACATTTTTCCTCCTCAAGATTCATCGTTGACAGGAAATACAACAGTGCCTATGTTACTCGGCGTCCTCAGAAAACCGTTGAATCAAACGGCAACTCTTTATCGACGCTACTTTCCGTCACTACTTCTGTCTGGCGTTTCTTCTCCAGCGTCTTCAAGATCGTTCTCCGAAGGTTCGGTGACCACCGAATCTCCTGTTACTCGGTTCTCTGAACTGCCTAGGGTGCCGAAATTGGTTGAGGGATGTGACTATGAGCATTGGCTGGTAGTCATGGAGGCTCCCCAGGGATACCCACTTCGAGATGACATCGTTAGTGGGTATATCAAGACCTTAGCTATGGCTTTGGGCAGGTAAACGCAGCTTTTGAACTTAGAACTTGTATTTCACTAGATCACCAAAAAAAAACTTGTATTTCGCTGGCATAATGTTTGGGGGTTTGGATTTAGTGAGTAATTTAGGAGCTAGTTTTGATATTTATTATCACAATGTGTGTGTATATATACTGCATTTGTATTTAGATTTGTTCTCCTTTGTGATCTATGCAGTGATGAGGAAGCTAAGAAATCAATATACTCTGTTTCCACCAAGTATTACTATGCATTTGGTTGCAAAGTCCGGGAAAATTTGACCCAAAAAATAAAGTGTAATTTCCTATTGTCGTCCTTTTGATTCTATTTTTTATTTATTTCATTCTGTGGCTTAGATTTTGTGTGTCTATTGCTGGCTTTGAATCCATTGAAACAAAGAGGTGGAGTTGTTCCCCTATACGGCTATACGCCCTTAGCAGTTCTGTTGTGAATAAAATATTGTGTAAGTTCCATGAGATGGCAGAAAAGAGTATGGTGATAGAAGTTTCGCCAGGAGAGACAAACTCTAGGAGATGGAGGCAGAAGTTAGAAGTGAGTGGGTGGAGAAGGATAAACAGGGCTGAGCCAGGTGACAAGACTCCTGAACGTGATGAGAAATTCTTCCGTAACTTTCCATTTCCTAACATGAACGGCCTTTTGCATATGGAACATGCATTCTCCTTTCCAATCTGGAGTTTGCTGCTGCATACCATAGACTTAGAGTGCCATGGTGCTTATGCCGTTTGGTTTCCATTGTAGCGGTATGCCCAAAAAGGCATCCACAGATAAACTTGTATTGGAGATCAATAAGTTTGGAAAGCCGACAATGCTGTCTGGCGTAATGGTGGAGGAAGTGGAGGCACCAGCAGAACTTGAGGATGCAACTGTAGGTACCCTGGCATTTCCAGATAAATTCATGGGGAAAAAAAAAATCTAAGCCAGCATCTAAATCGGGTGGTCAGGTCTTTCCCTGGAAAATAATGCGCATATTTTGACTTTCGGATAGTGAAATATCGTTTCAGAATTCATATGAGTGGATGCAGTTTTTCCTCTGTTGCCCATGGAGAATGAAGGCCTTTGGATGGGGCTGTTACCGGAGGAGGTCCTTTGTGACTACTGATATGAATCCATATTTTGTTTCATTTGGTAGATGGCAAATGAGGAAATTGAAGTCCCTGGGTAAAATTTTAAAGTACAATAGATACATGATATATTCTCCCTTAGATGGCCAGCCATGTGCCGATCATGATTGGGACTCTGGGTAAGGTGTGTCAGGCACAAGATTACACCATCATCAATATGGGGTGCTACCTTCTTTTCCACCTTGGTTAGGAGTTAGGACCTTCGGAGGGAAGGAAGGCGTATTTGGCTTCTGCAATGGTTAGGCCTGATTCCTGAAACAATATATGGGCAAACAAATGCATGACTGTTACCTGATGTGAATATGGAGCTTTTGAAATCAATGAACGTGATATTTTTATTTTCTCTGAGTGCGCAGCACTTATCTTGCATTCCAGAATTTCACTCTGTGCATTGAATTTGATTCTTTTGGTTGTTATGCAGACCTGCCTGATGTGAAATGGGTTCTACCAGATTCTTATTTATGTTATGGTGAAGATAGCTACGGAGGTACTATTTCCTAATTCCTGTTAGTCATTTTTCCGATGTTGATTGAGCATATCTTCCTAACGTTGCAATCTCTCCAAAAAGCATCGTGTTTTTGGCATGAGTTAAAATTTCAGTATCTGATTTCTTGTTATTATGATTCGAATCATAGACTCATTCAAGTATATATGCAACTCATTTACAGAAGGTCACACAAAGCATTTTTCGATGATTTAA
The DNA here is from genome assembly GCA_963580455.1 of Euonymus europaeus. Classification (NCBI taxonomy): domain Eukaryota; kingdom Viridiplantae; phylum Streptophyta; class Magnoliopsida; order Celastrales; family Celastraceae; genus Euonymus; species Euonymus europaeus. Next base: position 18,211,317 of record OY756970.1, on the reverse strand, counting down.
AAAATTTATCTTGTTTGTTGAACCTATATGTTTCAGTAGCTAATTTCTTGTTATTATGATTGGAATCATTGACTCGCTCAACTATATATGCAACTCATTTACAGAAGGTCACACAAAGCTTTTTTGGAGTTGTTGTTGCCCTACATGAGTGTTCAAGATTTATACTTCTTTAACTTACTTTTTTCTCAGGGGAGAGAGACAGCAGCTAGTAAAATGGAGGTTTTAGGAATGTTCTTTGTGGGGAAATAATTTGTTTCACTAACATGATTCCCAACAATGAAACTGCCTTGCATCTTGTGTTTGTATCTTCCCTGGGTTCTTCGGTGACGTCATAGGTGACAGGTCGTAATCATATCTTAATATGTGGCTTTTTTTTATGTATGCTGTCCAACTGAAGAATGAATATTGGTTAAATACTCCAACGCATAAGTTTCACCAGTGGAGGTGGAGTAGGAGCAGGAAAAAACTCCAATGCACGAGTCTTGTAGATTGGAGGCAGAGTAGGAGGAACAGATTCACACAGCCTTATTGCGTAGATGCTAATGCCTCAAGTTATACATTTGCTCCCTGCTCTTAAGAAAAAGGCTAATATTGTTCTTTAAGGTTTTCAGTATGCTTTGGTTTTTCAAGGTGTCAAATTTTTATGTGGCTGGTATAAGAAGCATCAAGAGGAAACTTATGCAATGTTGTTCAAATGCAGTGATATAATTTTGTTTTTAAAGCAGAGATAATATATGTTTTTGCCTCTGAAGATTCTAAAAATGCATAATGCATCTCATATTATCTTATGTAGATCGGTTCTCTGAGATAAATTTGGTGCAGAACTAGTCTTATTTATTATATCATATCTGCTCATATTTCCTCATAGGAGAACCATTCATCAATGGGGAGGTGGTCCCGTATGACGAAAAGTACCATGCGGATTGGGTTCGTGATGAGAAGGATGACAAATATAAAAGCACAACTCATTCAAGGAAAGCTCGGAAAAGACGAAAGAAAAATAAAATGGTATTCTTGTCCTCCCAAGATGAATGAGAAAGCTTCTATCCAGTTATCACTAAGTTATCCGGTCATCATGCTTATGCATAGCCACTCGATTTAAATTTTTGACGAGGCTATCATTCTGTTGGGGTTTTGAACAACATAAACATATTTTTTCATTCACATCACTTTCTTGAGCAACTGGCTCCATGGCATCTCTTGGAGCTTGTAGCTCCCTTACATTTGGGGCATGTTACGCTCTCTTCTTTTGGGGTGTTGAACCCATCTTTCAACATCACACTCGTCACTCCTTCCACAGCTCACCTCATATCTTAAGTCTTCTACATAGTGTTTTATTTAGCCTCCAAGTTGCATGTTCTAGACTTATCTTTTATCTAGACCTTTTCTATTTCTTTATCTATACTAGCTCATCCTAGCATAACCTAGATATGTGCATCAAAGATGCAGCACTAATCTCCAACACATTCAAATGGGTCATCTAGACAGGATGGTATGAGGTTTGTCAAACTTTATGTTAACTTATACCTTGCATGGTCTGTTTGTTGTGAATTGTGATGATGTTCAGAGCTCATGCAATTAATTGTTGGATATCAAACTGGGATTCTGCCACAAGTGAAGAAGCATATGAATCCAATTATGGGTCTCTGAGGAATGGTCGATGAATGTAATATTATGTCTTTGAGAATATATAAACTCAGGAAAAACAAATTTCTGTTATTATGTTTTCCTTTGACTTGTAATTTTGAATATTCGGTAGTAAATCAATTCATGTCTCGTCTCCACTTGATTTAGTTTAGGCTAAAGATCATTCATTAGCGTTTGACGTTGTACTTTCTGGGACTAGAAACTTAATAATCTTGCACTTTTTCCTGTTCTGGAATCATAATGCAGCTATTTCCTTTGTCATGGAGCTAATATTGTCAAAATGTATTTGATATGGTCTGGTGTTGCTTCAATTATATCTTCCAGGGTTGACATTCTGCGCTTGTGCTCGTTATTCTTAGAATTTTGTCGTCTGAGAAGAAAGTTATTATTGCACTTGGCTTGTTTAGTAGTCTTGTTATAAGATCTTTTAGTTCATAAGATCATCTTATTTGAATCAAGATTCATACGCAATGAAGACTTTTTAAGGTATACGAAAGTAGTTGTAGTGGGTAGGAAAGAAATACTGCAATGGAGATGTTATTTGTTCAAAAATGAGGTGTAGATAGCGACTCTGACTACTGACTTATAATAAGTTTATGGAGTGAAGGAAGCAGACTCTGGTTCTGTTTTATAGACCGTGGAATATTGACTAGCAGGCTTTTCATTGTAGAAAACCAACATGATCTCCTGAGAAATGTATGTTGGTCGAGCAGCACTAGTCGAGAAAGTCCAATAGTTTGGCCTGGCAGAGTGTCAATATTTACCAGCTAGAAAATACTGTTTGCAGGATAATATCTAACGAAATTTATGGAATTTTAAGCAAATTCAAGACTAAAAATAGCATAATTAGGATATCTTAATCAATAATAAATTAAATTATGCAATAAATTTTGTGGTTTCCTTAGTTACATCCGGTCAAGAGAGTACAATTTGGTTCCAAGAGATTCATATAAGCTTGTATCAGAGTAGACAGCCCGGGACTTCAACAATTTAGCTCGACGTCTATGCCTGTGACCCTTCCGGTGACGACGATGAACCCTCTCTTTCTTATCCTTCTCTTCTTCATCTTCTCTGTTTCCACAGTTTGCCTCCTTGTTTACGTTTGCAATTTTGTGCACATTATTCTCATCTTTGACTTCACTAGGTACAATGTACACAAAGGGTCCAACTGGGATGTCCTTCAAGTCCAGGAGAGGCTCCAAAGTCTTGACCACAGTCGTCATTGTGGGTCTACACTTGGGGTGGTGGCTCAAGCATTGGTATGCCAATGCTGCAGCCTTCCTAGCCGCCTTGGTCGAGTACTGCCCATCAAGCCTCGGGTCCATTATTATGTTGTCAAGCTTATGAGGGTCCTTCAATAGAGGCCTTGCCCATGCTACCAGATTCTGTTCTCTTCCAGGACGGCTCTTGTCCATTGACCTCCTACCAGTTAATAGCTCTAAAAGCACTACACCAAAGCTGTAAACATCGCTCATCGTTGTCAAATGACCTGGAAATTTGAAAAAAAAAATTAGTACTGATTATAAAATTAGTACTTCTTTCATTGCTGTTGATTAGTTAATTAAGCCAGAGTTAATTAATAATTATCTAATGTACCAGTTGTTATGTATTCAGGAGCAGCATAGCCGTGTGTGCCCATGATGCGCGTCGTAATGTGGGTTTCATCACCTTGTGGACCGTCCATCGCCAGCCCGAAATCTGATAGCTTAGCATTATAATCCTGCAATTAAACATTGCATCAACTGTCTTTAGTGATTGAAATTCTAGGAACGACTGACATAATCATCGATGAGAACGACGACGACAACTAATCGTCTTACCGAGTCTAACAAGACGTTTGAAGCCTTAAAATCGCGAAAGATGACCGGCTTCTCTTCTTCGTGGAGAAAAGCAAGCCCCTCTGCAGCTCCGACTGCTATCTTTAATCTTCTTAGCCACGGCAATGTTGCAGAATACCCTGAAACAGATTTCAAAATGTTACTTCTCCGCTCTGAAGAATTTTTTCTTTTCTTACGAATCTTAACGACATAGGACTGAAGAAAAATGTCCATAAGGTACCCTTGAATAATTTAGTTTCCAGGTTGCCCAGCTCCATATATTCATAAACCAGAAGCCGGTGTTCATCCTCGCAGCAATAACCGATCAAGTTTACTAGATGGGGGTGTTTCAATTGGCCAAGAAAGATCACTTCAGCCTGAGAAAAACAATCAAAACCATTAATTTGAAGACTAATCAATCACGAACATGTCAATTGAAATTGAATGATAAAAATCACTTACCAACCACTCCCTGTGTCCCTGAGAGCCATCCAGGTCCAATACCTTAACAGCAACAGACTGTGGCTTCAACAACCCAGGCTTAATCTTGTCATCAATGAAACCCTTATAAACAGTGCCAAACCCACCTTCACCAAGATAATTACTCCTGGAGAACTTGTGTGTGATCAACTGGAGCTCTTTGTGTGTAAAGATGACCAAGTTTGAGCCGACAAGAGAGTTTGACAGATTACTGAGAGTGACAGAGATTGGTGATCCAGGGTAGCTTATATCGGAGATCGATATGCGTTGAGAAGAAAGTGGTTTGGAGAATTGAAGTATTTTTGGGTCTGGCAATGGCTTCTCACGATGATGATGATGATGATGCTTCAAGCAGCTTGGCAGAATTGTCTTGTAAATGAACTTCTTGAGCAGAGCCATTTTGTCTTTCTAACACAAGCTGGTCCTAATTCTAGGCAAACACACACACATATATATACTTTTCATTTTGTCGTTGGAAATTAATATTGTTGGCTGGCTTACTTCAATAACTAAATTAGAAACGGAGACGAAGGGCTTTCATTTGGATGACATGGTAATTACCTTTGGGGTCACCCCATAAGTCAAGACCCTGTAATTACCTGGTACGTACGTGTACCCAAAATTTACTATACAGAACATAATTATATATATATGAGGGATTTTTTCAGTTCACAAGGATCTGTACGCTTTGTATCAGGTCTGTGACTATCACTCCCTCACGTATTCATTTCAAGAAAATCCCTCTGCTCACCTCTCATACTCACGACTTCTTGGTGGTGGTGATGGTGATGGAGTAAACACTTTTATAAGTAAAAATTTATTCTCTCAATCTAGAGAGTCCTTTTACAGACAAGACCATGTAGACTTTAGGCTCAAAGTCTATTCATAACATGGAATTGGAGCAAACACTCAATCAGAAAAGACATTTATCCATGTCCAATTATTGGACATCGCATAACCGAGCATAATAGTATAGAAGAGTGTTAAGACTTGTATTTTTATATCTTATCGATTAAGTGTAAGCCATTGATTTAATCTCTCAACCTAGGTGTCCCATTTAAGGACAAAAACCATGTGGGACAAAAGTCATGTTGTTTTAGAATTATGCTCTTACAAATATTTGATTTATCAGGAAAAAAAATTATAAAAAATTTAGGAAGGAAGAATGGGTGACGAGCGGGTAGATTTTAAATATTATTATTATTATTATTATTGCTGCATTTTAAACACACTAAAATGACCGTTTGTTTGCTTAGACCTGAAGTTAAAAGGTGATTGGCAGAAGTGCTTGAGGGGTGTTCATATTATTAAAATAAATAAATATTAAATGCTTCAATTTGTATATATCATTGAAAATTTCTATGTAATTTCTGGAGAATGTCACAATACTAACAGTCTATTATAATAATTTCACTCAATAACCTAAAAGTAAAGCCAAATGGGTCTATGAATACTTCACAAGTACAATGTATGAAAGAAAACACATGTTCATGGGAGAGACCAGCAGGAAATTACGGCAACCATGTCAAGACCCCATTTAGGGTCTTTACTAAGTATATCAAGCAACAAACTATTTAGTACTGGGTCGGATTTTATTGGGGATGAATCCTTCCAGTTGAGAGATTCATGGGAGATTCAAGTTTAACGCTTCAGATCAACACTTTACGACTTATCAGATATTCAAAGAGGGATGATCCAAGCATTCTTGCCTGACGAGGTCATTGATAAGTAAATCAAGCAACAAACTAATCAGGGGTGACCAAATTGACTGAGAATAAATCTTTCTAGTTAGAGGAACCCAAATTCAACTTTTCACATCAAAGTCTAGTGGAGAGGGAGGCCATCCAAGTATTTCTAAGGTTTACATGGACTAAAAGCTCATGACTCTTTGTCATTTGGAAAAAAAGAGGCAAATCAAGCAACAAGTTTTAAGGTTAATTTCTATGTTATTGCAATCAAATTCCTCTTCCGTATGTAATTATAACCTTGTTTTTCTACGTATAGACATCAGACAGCGATAACATCCATTATTTAGTATTAAATTCTAATTTAAATTAATTATATTTCAATATTTATTTATGTGTGACTGCATATGTAAAATACAAAATTGATTTTCTCGTTTGTTGTTTTTTATTGATCCGTTTCCATTTTTCAGTATCTTGTATATACTGTCAATAATTAATCCCGAGTAGCTACCCCACTGAAAAAATAAATAAATATTTATTTTTCACTCTTCTAGCCCTCATCTTGTCTCCGCCCAAATAAATAAAAAATAAAAATTCCTGATGTGTCCCCTTTTATAAAAAATAATAAAGATTTGATTTCAAATTAGGCGTCTTTACGTCCATTCTAATTACCTGTCAGTCGCCAACTTGGATTAACTAGTGATTATAATTCTTGATTATAAAATTGGAGATCATTTTTTATTTAATTTTTTTCATCTCCTTATTTAACATGTTAATATTTTGCCCAATTTTAAATGAAATGTGTTCAATAATAGACACCAACTATAATGAATAATGATTCCTAATATTTCTTCTCCTAAGCCTGTTGTTTCAGTGGTTCGGTTTTTGACAATTTATGAACAAAAGAAATTAAGAAGCTCTAATCACGTGTTAAATTCGAAGTCGATAATACGAATTTAGACTTATATCAGGATATCATTTTAATTATCTTAATTTGTCATTTAATCTTCAGGCAGTCGCACGTGAAAAACAAGTAGATACAGAGAGACATCATTAACATAGACCTCGTCAAAATTGTCAAATTTTACCTCTCCATTATAATACTTTTGACATGATTGATCATAAGTTCATATCCCATCAGTTGGAGACAGTAAGTAGCACCAAGTTGAAGAAGAACATGAGGCGCCCACCAAATTGAGACCAACAAAGATTCAATGTGACTGGAAAACAAGTAAAAATAAGACAAAGCAAAACCTTGAATTTGCTTCATATTTTTCACATAGGCCCAAAAAAAATATGAAAAAAATGGTTGCCATTTCTGAAACTTGACTATGATATGTAAGTGTAAACCTCCAATCAGGTATAATTCAGCTGGAAAAACGCGATTGCTCGAAAAAGCCCGAAAGAATGACGAAACAATCCAGAAAAACTATGAACACCCTCTCCCTCTCCCTCTCAGACACACACACCCTCTCAGACACACACACACACAGAGCACACTGACCTTGATTCGGATCAGCACCTTGAAGCCAATCGCTACTCATCCATGACAATACACTCTTCCGCAAATATACAACTGTGCTATTTCAAAGGATAAATAGAAACAAATCAGCCATTTCCACATATCAAAGCGTCACAAAAGCATCAAATCCAAGTAAACGCTAGGAATTGATTATTATTATTACCTCGTTGTCCATGGAGTAGCTAGGCTTAAAAAAAACTATTTACAGAAAGAAATCCTGCAGGTTCACCGGCACAAGTGTAACACAATAAACATCTGATGTAAGAATTTAATCGAAAGAATCAGAAAAAATAAGAACGTACACACCTTTCTCAAATGAGAACTAGACTGCCTTTAAAATAGAACTCCATAAAACATTTATCAATTTCAACATTCATCTATCACTATACTGCTATCTGAAGACGAGGCTTCCATTCGGTTGCTGTCTTAGATTTTCAATCAGTGACTGGTAGAAAGATCTCAACCCCTTGACATCACTTCCCTGCAAGTATATCAGAAGCCCACCAAATTATGAGCAGTAATACAGAAATACAAGAAGTTATAAAAACACCATAAATTTCTGACATAACAAATATCCTACAAATATTTGCAGCCATAAGGGTGGAGACATCCCCCTTTCTTTTCTTTGGTGGTGGCGGTGGGGAGGTGCAAGTAGGATTGGGATTATTCAATACCACATACTCTTACGAGACATATCCCTGCCCATGTCAATCTTCGTAATTAAACATCTATGCCTCATGGAAATGACCATCAAATGGGACCGTAAACTGTACTCTGGATAGATCTAGCTTGGCTCGCAATCCAGCGAAAGCCACGGCAAACAACTAGTCTGAATTGAAGATTCTGAGTGTGTCAGTACAAGTGTCCCTAGAGTTACATTTTACATTTTCATTGATCAGTTTCTTTCTTATAGTACCACCATCAGAGTAAGAGAAAACATAACTCACGACCTCAAGTGAGCCGCAAGCGCCTTAAACCCGACAAGATAAGCCAATTAGGCTAATGCCAAGTTGTTTCAACTCCTTAAGATGAAACAACATGAAATGCTTTTCCTTACCTGCAGCTTCTGACAGTACAGCTCTGCCAAATCCTGCGGGCAATGTGCAGATGGAAATCCCTTTGACACAAAATGAACAAGGAAATCATCACCAAACTTCTCAAACATGACCACCTGAGCCATCACAATTTCTCCAAACAAAGCAAGCTGCATTACACATCCAAACAATAATTTTCCATAAATAAATAGCATTAATTGAAAAGAGTTCCCAAGAAGCATCAGATCATACATTCACCAATATCGTCTTTGAAAAAATAATTTAAAAAGTATTTGCCAAGTGAATCACAACCCTAACTATACAGCACTCGCAGTGATTCTACAAGTCACATTGTCAAATGAATCCACAACTGTCATGCAAAATATTTCTCTCTATAAATATCAATGCCCTCAAAACCAAGTAATTCTAAACGGAGAGACCTCTCTCATTTTAAGTTTATGGTTTAGTATTTGTAATTCTGTCATCCTATTCGTGCATGCAAGGAACAAATTTCTATTTCAATTATGTGAATTGAATGACATATATCAGTTCTAAGATGCTGTGCCACCACAGCATCAGGGGACAAACTACAGGGAATTGAAGTATTGAACAACAAAAATAAGAATATGACCCACACAAAAGCATGTCAAACAATTAATTTAATCATATAACTAGAACTGTAAAAGGTATTAACTTTTAAGGACCTTCTCAAAAGTATAGCAAAGCATACAAGTGCAGCATTATATATGTTCTAAAGTATTGAAAAACAAATATGTGTTTTACAAGGAAAAAGATAAATATTTATCGGCTTCTCAACAATCTTGGCAAATAACAAAAAATCTAAAAATGTACCACGGAATGCAAATGAAAAAGGAAAGTAAAGCCACAAAACCACAAGCAACTTCTGAATGCATCTTCTCAAATCAGCACGAGTGCAAAATGGACATGTAAAGATGGAAGGTCTTACAGTATTTGCATCATGGAACTCAAAGGATTTGTCAATGACGCTGTACAAACAGCAGTTTATTGCAAAAGCTTCTATCATGAAACTTCGAAATCCAGGCACCTAAAATATACACCAATGCCATTAGCCTAAAGATCAGCATAGCAACAATACAGGAATTTGGACTGCAGACATACCTTTTCCCCACCTGGCCCACCATGTGATTTGGCAAACCAATCTTTCATTAATCTAATAAATATCTGCACAGATGCCTGAACAAAAGGAAAATTGAAAAACATGTCAAATACAGTCCCTAAAAACTCCATACAAGAAGCCAATGAAATCGTGATCAGAATGAAGTACAGCTTGAGGTGATCAGAAGCTATAAACAAGTATTATATATACCTTTCTTACAAGAATGTCCTTATGATCACATGCACTGCGCAGTAGTAATTGCATCATTGGATCCAAGTATCCCCTACTTTTTGGGGAAAGGAAAACCGAGGATAGATCATGCGTAGCTATCACATGAAGAAATGTGTATAATATCCTCTGCAGCTCTTGCAGTTCACGGATTTCCTACACGGATAAGAGTCATGTAAGTGACAAATTTGGTCGCTCATATATCACCTATAACGTAGATTAATCAAGATTAAAGTTTAAATCCTAGTTTTCCTTTTTTCATAAGTTAAAACCTACTTAAAATTTTAAATAGTAGGGAGGAAGCCATTATTGGAAAAAAATCAATAGTGGGGTCTTTGCGCCATAGCACTACTACTATCAGAACTTTGTAGGAAATATGAAGATTTCCGAGGAATCAACTTGGGAAAGTATACTCACTCTTGAAAATTTAGAAGAAAGGATGAGGCAACTGCAAATCACCTACTCTAACATTGCACGAAGGTAAAGCAATTTTAGAGAGAGGGTATTAAAACTTATGGGCACCACTTGGATGGCAACCAGGTCCAATCCAGTGGGGTAAGAGCTGTAAATTGAAAGCGAATGAGCTAATCAGCGAGAATGAAAAGGATAGAAGGCTCAATGCAACTAATGAAGTTTAGCCATATTGTGGAGTTCTTGAAGAGGTGAAAACTCTAAAATGGGTCCATATGAAAAAGTGGCTGGAAACTCGTAGTTTATAGTACAGCAGGAGAACAATTGATGATGCAAGTTGATGAATAATTGATTCAATTACCTCTAAACCATTTCCATGTTATTTTTTCCTCTGGCACATGGGAGGCACCCCACTTGGGCCTTATCATTATAGATAAACAACTCTCATGCACAAGACTCCCGCAGTAGGCGACCTTACTCTCACATAATATTAGAATTTTCATTTAATATTAACAAATAAAATCCTTAGTGCACATAGTAGATACTTAGTGCAAAGTAAATTGTTATGGTTATCATGAATTTATGATCAGCAAGACATCTCAGAAAGCATGACTTCACAAAAAAAAAACAATTATGTAACAGCGCTATGTAAAATTACTTTATATCGAAACAAGATCTTAATTAATCATACAGTTAAATCACAAGTTGCAGAGCCCATATCATAGAAAAACACATTTAAAATTACAACATGCTACCCAAATCATTGCAAGGCATATTATCATATAAAAAATATTCCAATTCCAGGAGAACCTAAAAAATGAACGGGTATAGAGCTATCCATGCAAAAGATTTGCAATCATTCACCAAGCACAAAGGTTGAACGGATCTGATGGACTAGCTTTTTTATACCTCAGTGTTCGTTCCAGGCCCTGAGGTAAACGTATCCCTTGGGATGACAGAGAATATCCTACCAACGATTGCAGGGTACACTTCCTCCAATATGTCATGAAATAAGATGCTGAATTTGCATATAAGCTGATTAATTAATACAAGAAAACTGACCATTTCCCTTGGCTGCTAAGGAAAACAAATTATGTATTAGAATTTAATTGACTATGTACACCCCCTAATATCACATAAACAAAATTCATTTGTAGACTAGAAGGTAAAAAAATAAAATATTTCCTCAATTATAGAGTTCGTGTTTATATCAGCAACACAGTATGACAGGATCTAATAATCCAAAAGCAACAAAAACTGAAAAAAAACACGTCACAACTAAGTTCATTAAATGATAACAGAAGTATATGAGTAAGGTATAAGCAAAAAAGATCGCGTGGTGCAAAGCTAGAATTGTAAAGCGCTGCCACACATTCAAGGCTCAGTATTGAAAAGCACCAAACGGGTGCGCACCTGTATACAAAGCTAGGCATTACAAAGCCTACTACACATTGAGTCAATTAAATACAAAACATCACTAAAATCAACTAAAGCTTGTTGCACAGCCACTTACATTAAAGATTTGGCCAAGATTTAAAAAAGTTAGACAGGACAATTCAACCCCTTCAATTGGGGGTGCACATGGGTCGGGTTGGGTCGGATTGGGCCAAATACCTCATCCGACCCACATAAGTTCGGGTTACATAAACCCAACCCTTAACTGACCTTGATTTGAAGCGGATTGGGTTGGGTCGGTTTCATACGGGTTAGGGTCGGATACAAATGGGTTGGGTCGGATACACAATAATCAAGTTCCATGGGAGACAATAATTCAAGATGCTTATTCTTACTATCAATGACTAAATAGATATATTTTTTACTTCAAATTTCTAAGACAATAAGACAATCAATTAAATAAAGCATTCCAATGGAAGAAGAACAAATTAAAAATTCAACCCATAAGTTAAAAATTATAAAACGATGTCATTTTAGTAATGGGGTTGGGTTGGGTCGGGTTAAACGGGGTCGGGTTAACTACTAACCCATAACCGATCCATTATAGGTATGGATCAGAATTTTCAAACCATATCTTATTTGAGGTATGCGAGTTAGGGTCGGGTTTATGCGGTTTGGGTCGGATTCGCGGTTTGGGTCGGGTTTGGGTCGGGTATTGTGCACCCCTACGGCTTCAATGGCTCCCACAGACCCCTGTTTCTCTCCTTCCAAGCACGTCAACAAAAATAAAAAAGGCAGGGAAGATATGCCACCCTTCCGAGTCCTTCCAGCCTGAATGTAATTTCAAGCCTATATTTCTTGGCCTACCGTGGCACTTGCTACCCAGAGCAAACCAAAATATTAAGTGCCATCTCCCGTAGCTTTCTCGTCAACATGAAATGGAACAGGAATTGATTTTGCAATATGAATACCCCTAGGACTGGCAACAAGTCAATCCACTAGTAATTGCCACAACCACCTAAATATTGGGAACTCCCATCTAGCTCTGCAATGATCAATGATAGCCCATTGCAGGCCTAGCCCAATCAGCAACTAGTTGAATATATAATTGAAATGTCAAAAGCTCCATATAAAGGTCCCCCCAGGCCTCTAAGAGGCTAAGAGCTTCCAACTAACTCAAAAAGTCCACAATGTATCTTGCCTGATGGAAAGCTATCAGAGGTCAACCCTTCATGTATTTTAACAAAATAACTTACAATTTCCTATTCTGATAAAAAGAAGAATGCAAAGACCAAAAGATTTTAGAGTTATGGTTTATTTGGTAACTTTTTGTCTTTTCCAGGTTTCATTTTCTATGTTGCTGATTGTAGGTAATTGGTTTTTCTCTGTGCATTGGATGGCACCCCATGGTGCCTTTTAATGTTATTTTTGTTTACCTGTTCAGAGAAAGAATATATATATACAGAGAGAGAAAGAACTATTAAGAAACACTTACCTCACTTTCTGCAAGCAATTGATCTAATGCCTTTGGGAGGTAAGGAAATATAGATGCTCCTAAAGTGTCCACCATACGGTGAATGAACGATGTGACCTGAACACACAAACGTTCGATTTTACCAATAAGTCAATAAAATGTAAACAAAAGGCTTAAAAGAGCATTCAAAGGGAAAAAAACCTGTGGTATTCCCACATCTTGCTCTTACCTTGGATCGTAGAGGCTCTACCTTAGGATACACAACTAGTATTCGAAGAAGAATATCCAATGTCTACATTTAAAAAAGAGCAAATAAATCTCAGTGAGAAAAAAAAAATCACACTGTTACTCCTAGCAATTCTAAGTTAAATTACCATATCACGGACTAAGAAAGTATGAAGAACTCCAAAATTGCTTAACATAAACAGACGAAGTGCCCATACCAACCTGCTTGAACATGAGACCTATTGCAGGGCGAGTGGCATTTACGAGGCGCTCACTAAACCCCTGTATCAAAGTGGTTTCAAGAGGATAAACCAAATTATGCGAAGCTTAAAGTCCAACTAAATATTAAAAGCATATAGAAGAAATTCAAAAGAATTCCAAATAGAACAAACGTTGACATAAACTATTAGCATGCGCACTTCAAAAGATCACCTTCAAAAACAGAGTTTAAAGGAGATGTCACTGATATGAATTCAGATATCAGAGTTTCAGCAAAATAACTTTTATCTACTTCTAGTAAGTGGCATTAGAATGTATGTCGGGATTTATTTTATAATATCAATGAGAGGAGAAAAGAGACCATGTAGGAATATGAAGGATAAAATGAGGGAATAAGAACCTTGCTAAGAGCATTAATTGCCATAACTATTTGCTGGATATTTGTAACTTCTATAGGAGCGTCTTCTGGATTCAGTACTTTGGCATTTGAGAGCAATATCTCAACCTGGATTACATCAAAACTATTACAGCAAGCATAAAACTATTACATTAATATTCAGAAAGTATGTAACTAAACTACTTCACACAATGTACATCAATGTTAGCAATAGGTTAAAGCAAATGAGAAAGGAGAAAGGGCTCTTAAGTCTTAACAATTATTCGCATAGTAAAAAGTGAATTTCAAATGCACCTGCTGACAGAGAGGAGTTAGCAGTGAGGAGAGATAATCCGTTTGCCTTTCTAGGGGTACATCATCCATCCCAATCAATAAACCAATTGCCTGCCAAGAGCCAGCACAACAATAAGACCAAAACAGAGAACATTAAGGAGAATATTACCACCCTGTATGTATTATGTATCCAAGGAGCTTAAGTACCTCAAAAATGTGACTACCATCTTCAGATTCTGAAAGTTCTTTCGACATAGGATCCATATTTGTGACTTGGGCAGCTGTATTTTTCAGATTCTGAAAAAAATACATATTGATCAACTCAGAATATGGATGGTAAAAACAGTGAATCGGGAAATCTTGACTATAATTTATATTTGAAAAGAGAATTAAAGAAAACTTATCTCTACCTGAACCATTGTCTCTACAAAAGGCACAAGCTTTGCTTTCAGCACTTTCACAACCCTCATGAACAAATAGCATGCCCTACGACTCACATGGATATTTGGATGACGAATGCCCCTCTCGTCAAGAAAGGCTGCCAGAACCAGAGGAATATACTGGTTATTCTCCTGGACAAACTTCATATATCTTGTTATTGTCTCCAAATACACAAGTGCAACAACCCTTTTCGGATGGCACGAAAAGCGAGTTGACAACAGCATCGCCACCAATTCACCTAAGAGCCCACTTCCCGTTCTCATTGCCTCATCGCCTATTGACTCTCCAAATGCATACAAGAGGGTAAGTGCACCTTCCACCTCTTCAACATTTCTGTCCGTTGTAGATGCAGTAGCAGCAGCTAGTGAGTTTCTAATAAACATTTGAGTAACTTCAGGTGCCACACGACCCACAGTACGCAGCAACACAAGTAAGTCTCTTCTGATTGATTTTATGTATAGAAGTATCAAAATATCCTTATATTACATACTTAATAAATTTCTCTCACTTCCAAACTAAAAACTGAAACAATATTGAAGCTCGACATCAAAGCTTCTCTTTTAGTTTTGAAAAATCATTTACGTCAATAAATTGTGTTTTTTCGAATACCTTAAGACCCATATATCACTGGATCTTGATAATTTTTAGTTTATTTTGTTTATGAAAATAAATGTCTAGCTTTTTTGCGTCTGTATAAGAGATTTCTGGATTCTTTTTTTTTCATGTTTGAGCACGATTTTTTTTGCATATATATAGTGAACAACTAAGGAAAGTGGTGCACGACCAAGAAAAAATTTGACACCACAAAAAAAAATGCACGCCCATTAAAACATGGTTGTGCACTATTTTTTATTGGTCTAGTATGATTATTTTACGTTTATATAGTGCACGATCAAGAAAAAATGATACATGACCAAAAAAAATTTACACAACCAAAAAAAATTATGTACAACCATTTTTTCTTGGTCGTGCACAATTTTTTATTGGTTTAGCATGATTGTTCTACGTTTATATTGTGCACAACCAAGAAAAAATTTGGCACGACCAAGAAAAATTGTGCACAACTATTTTTCCTTTGTCGAACACTATTTTTTCTTGGTCGTGCACCATTTTTATTGGTCTAACATTATTATTCTTCGTTTATATAGTGCACAACCAAAAAAAAATGATGCATGACCAAGAAATTTTTTTGGCACGATCAAGAAAAATTGTGCACAACCATTTTTTCTTGGTCGTGCACCATTTTTTATTGGTCTAGCATGATTATTCTTTGTTTATATGGTGCTCAACCAAGAAAAAATGATGCACGACCAAGAAAAATTGTGCACAACCATTTTTCCTTGGTTGTGCACCATTTTTTATTTGTTTAGCAATATTATTATTTGTTTATATGGTGTACAACTAAGAAAAAATGATGCATGACTAAGAAAAAAATTTACACGACCAAGAAAATTTGTGCACAACAATTTTTTCTTGGTCGTGCACCATCTTTTTTGGTGTGACAAAATCAACCTCAAATATCATTCCTGTACATAGTAGTAGTAAGAGGTAAGAACAAAATTAAAAAGCTTGCATGGCGAATGATCTTGAAGCATGCCTTAACATACGTATGCACGAACACACTTTATTGTTCATGCATGACCAATTAGTTCCCTCGCATGATCACACTATGATCAATGCACGACCAGATAATTACAATGCATGACCAATTAATTAGTTTGCACAACCAAACCATGAATCATGCACGACCACACCAACATTTTACTTTGCACACTAACAATAATGCACGATCAGCTAATTCGACAACCACAATAAATGCAGGACCAACTAATAATAATGCTTGACCAACAAACTTCATGCACGACCCAAAAAAAAATGCACCACCAACAACTTGTCTTCTTGTGCAAAATATACGCTCGACTAATTCGACTATTTTTCCTGATTGTGCATCATTTTTTATGCATTATTTTATTTTGGTTGTACACTATATAAACGCAGAAAAATTCATGTTAGACCAAGAAAACATGTGTTAGACCATAAAAAAATAAGAACCCAGAACGTGGCATGTCATATATGCTCGTGACCTAGATAACTCAATAGAACAACAAGACATAAAATAAGTCTTCCGCTTCTCCTGGTCATTTTCTTTTGTCTCTCCTATCTCACATTAGGACACTCTCTCTCCAAAAAGGTTGAATTAAAATCTATAAAAATTATCTTCTCTCCCCTGTGCACCATCTCTTCCTCTCTCACCGACAACAAAATTTTGATATCCAGCTACAAATCTTGATGTGACTTATCTCAAAAGAATAATAAGATGATGAGAGAAAAAAACTTGACAGACCTTGACATATTTCATCCATCGTAGACATCAGAATCACATTTGGAAGGTAGCGGTCACTGTGAAAATCGTCTGATCCGGCCAACACCGGCGACGGGTTGACCCATCCCCACTAGGCGATTCAATTAGTTTTCGATAAGTGGGCTAACATTGAGTTCGTCTCAACGATATGTACTAATTCCACCCTTTGATCCATCAGATACTCATCGGAGGCTTGCGACCTATATTAGACTCAAATACCCACATATTTGACCCAATCATTATAGTAGTGTAATTGTTTCATCAAATAATGCAATAATCAATCCATACAATGTAACTCCACTGGACTGACAGCTCTACATGATTATTTGTAGAAACCTGGACATTGATAATTTATTTGTACAATCTTGTTGAGAATGATTGGCTGGAAAATTTGTATGAACAAAATAGAATGTCAGGTTGATCTAGAGGAATCAAGTTTAACTTATTAGATTCGGATATGAATTTCAAAAGAAATTTTTTGTTTTTTCCGATAGAACATATGAATTGATTTGCATCTGATACGTTTTTATTTATATAAGTATTTTTATTTATGTATTATTATTAGTTAATTTGTGTCCTAAATAAGGGGTTTTGCCCAAATTTTGATGCCTAAGAAACAGAACTGTTGTTCATCTTTTTGGGTAAAAACCAGAGTAATTATTCTTTGGATCGTCAAAGAATTGTTCGAAAGAAAGCACTACTCTAGATATGTGGGTTTCTAACTTCCTATCCATTTGCTGTTTTGTTTCCTCCAATAATAAAAGTCAGGATTTTGGGGGACATTGTTGCTGAGGGAGGAAGATGATTTATGATGATTGATCCAGATTTGAAAGAGCTAAACATGCTTTTCAATTTTTTATGTCTTCGGTTGGTTTCAATGTAAGAGAGTCCTACGTTGAAAGATGTGAGGAACTCAAGTACACTTAATAAGTGACAATATCCACCCGAAAAATGATATATATCTCATGGAGTCCTATATTTTATTCCATTGTATTATTACAATGAAATAACAGATTTTATTACATGGAATAACGTATTCCATTGTAATAATACGTATTTCACTGTACTAGAATCTATTATTTCATTATACTATTACAATGAAATATCTCATACGTTATTCCATTGTATTATCACAATGGAATAACAGATTCTAGCACAGTGAAATAACGTATTCCATTGTAATAGTACGCATTTCACTGTAATAAAATCTGTTATTTCATTGTATTATACAATGAAATAAATTATGAGATCTCATAAGATATAACCTCATGAGATATAAAATGGCGCTGTATCCACCCTCAACATCAATAAGACTTTTTTCCAAAATTAATGAATTGGGCCGAAGCGCACTTGTAAAACTTAAGAAGAAACAAACTTGTGCGCGTCCGAAGTACTCTCAGGAACCGGACAATCCAAAACGGATAATATCGTTGGTGTGTATGGGGTGTGAAAATTACAACATTTAAATAGGAAATTGAAATCATTCAAGAATACATATATAGTTTTCTACTAGTGCTATTTTGATTCACCAGTAGTAAAAATTAGGATTATGATGCACATTGTTGCTAAGGAACATGATTTGTGGTGATAAATACAGGTTCCAGAGAGGTGAACATGTCTACTAATAATCTAATGTATGTTTTTGGGTTGCTTTCAGATGGGAAGACATTCAAGAAGCCGCGTCGTCCATATGAGAAGTAGCGTTTAGATGCAGAGCTGAAGCATGTGGGAGAGAATACGGCTGCGTTGTAAGAGGGAGCAGTTGAGGGTTCAGTGCTGACTGAGCCGAATCCGCAATGCTGCTAGAAATCTTCTTACTCTGGATGAAAAACATCCACGCCGCATATGGGCTGCTGAATGAAAGTAAGAATGGGCTTGATTATGGCTCGTCTCTCACAGATGAGGACTTCCCTGAGCGTCGCCTCCAAACAATTGTAACGTTAAAGTCGGGAATGGCAAAGTCAATTCATCATGCTCGTGTGCTCATCAGACAAGGGACATATCAGGTACAACCTATGATTTACCACATTCCATGACACATATTCATGATTAATTCTACTTCTTGTATGTTGGATCAAGCAGTATTATATGCTGTATATCACTTACTATTTATTTCATCTTTGTGCATCATTCTATAACATATAACTGAGAGTTGAGTTTCTGCATATTGAAACTGGTTTTTTTTTTCAGGGTGGGGAGGCAGGTTGTCAATATACTCTTTCTTGGCGATGGTGGATTCCCAGAGGCATATTGATTTCTCCCTAACAAGTCCATTTGGAGGTGGCCGCCCGGGACCTGTGAAGAGAAAGAACTTGAAGGCTTCTGCCAAGAAACTGTTGGAGGAGATGGGGACAAAGAGGATGAGTAAACATTAGCCTAGCAACAGGCCAGCCTGATCACTCGTCCTGAATAATTAATGGGCCTTTTGTTCTGGCGACCCTCATTTGATTTCTAATGCCGGTTTACTAGCTTAGTTTGCAATAGTGTTTCATTTGGACGGCATTAGTTAGCATTCATGCGAAATGAAATTTTTGACAAGCCTAGTTTCTGTTTTTTGGCAAGCATTTTTATAGAGTTTTGAGCTTGGAAATAGAGAAAATAGAGGATAATCAAGTCAATGCAATAAAGGGAAATGTATCAACATAATACTTCAGCAGTCAGCTCCTTCCCCCCCACCCCACCAATTACTTCTTCCTTCACTGACAACTTCCTATTAACAGTTGATCACAATAAAAAGTAAGTACAAAGTACCATTACTTTGGATGTTTTGCAAGGGGAAATGACACTCTTTGCTTAGGCATATCTGCATTTTGTTCTTGGCCGGCGTTAGGATCAACAGTTTCCTCATCTTCTATTTCTTCGGCTGCCTGGGCAGAATCCTTAGGGATAGCAAGTTGATAGTTTGGGCTGATCAATGTATCCTTTTCAGGTGGGAGTGGAATGCCAGGCCCAGCCATTGTCTTTGGTAATGGGATTTTATTCCTATTTCTTGCCAACTCCAGTAGAACCTGAAAAATATTACAAAACCCTTAGAACTGTAAGAATATGCATTCGACACTGGACATGGATAAGTAATTACTCATGAAACTATACAGGCCCAAATCAACTTTTTCCACACTTGGAATTCCAAGGCATATAGAAACAGAATAATCGACTTTGCACATACTGTTGGAGTCCAAGCGTGGATTTATCCACTTCTATTATACCTAGTTCATCCATCTTAGCTTTTACCACGTTAATTTTTATCAAGCTTTTATAACAATATGCAAGGGGAAAGTGGATAGAAGAACTGAAGAAAGCAACTTGTAGCCAAATTACTACCTGAATAGTTCCCACAAAATGTTTTCCCCCAAGCAATTTAAAAAAAAAACTGATCCTTGAGTTTTAAGGACTTCCCCATATACTCCACAAGTCACTAGAATCTGAGATGGCAATTGAGTTCCTTGACCCAGGTTGTGCAGGTGAACGAGAAAGAAATATCAGCATAACATATATAACTTGGTATGGCAGTTTACAGGCACACACGGAGACAACCACACAAAATTATTTTTCTATCTTAATGGGACTCCCACGAGAATTCCTGCCCTTGGGGCAAAGGAGGCTATTTGAACTTGTGGGACTCATCAACCAGTTTTCTTTCAAATAGATTATCGATTTTGTATTTGGACAATAGACCAGAATCTTATCACCAGTAGTAATGAGATTGCACTAATATTGCTCAGAATCCCAGGTACATTACCTCTCTTGGTGGGGGTTGCGAGAAGCTGAAATTGACTCTAGATTGAATGGCAAGCTTGACATCATCACAATCAATAGCTGTCTTGCCAGCATGCTCCGAGTACACTTGGGAATCTGTCAAGACATCAACAACATAACGATACCACAGCTCCAGAAACTGGTGTATTACACGAGGCTCATAGTCCACAACACCCATTGATTGCAGCAGGGATTTTACAATCTTTGCATCTCTAGGCAAATTTTCTCCTTCTGCCATTTCTTCACTGGATCCTTCACCCCCAACCAATAGCCAAACAGCAGAGTTATACAAGATGAAACCAAAGACTGAAATTGAGAGGTAAGAAGGCATACAAGCCACAAACCCTTGAAAATTTGCAAAAAATTCAACAAAAACAGTCTTTAGATCATGACAAATCTACAACTGTGCTTTTGAGCTTCCTTGATGTTTATGATGAAAACACAGAAGTAGGAAAGGGAAAGAACACGACGACATTCTAAAGTACTTGAAACGTCAAAGCAAACTGTTGAAGGCTAAAAAATAAAATAAGTAAGTTGAGAGTCTCCTATGAAAAACAGGGAATAAAAAATACATTAAATGCCAAGAATTGTGGCAAAACGTACAAGCTCTCTAAAATGCCAGGAATTGTGGCAAAACATACAAGCCCTCTAAATGCCTGAGTTTTAAGTATTACAAGAGTGGCTCTAAGAATCCTAGACACTAGCACATGGACTAAAGTCTCATAGTATTTTGTCTCCATTTCATCTGTTCCCATTAAATGTGTTGACACAAGGGAACTCCAGGAAAATGAAACCACAAAATCAATCTATCTTTTTTTTTTTCAACAAATAAACCAATTCGTCTACCATTCCATAAAAGCTTCAAAAATACAATTGAAAACTAATAGCCCATCCTAATTCATTCAGGTATAAAAGAAGAACATGGGGCACAGACTCTTTGTAAAACATCGAACTTTAGCATTCTCAACTTTAAAATATTAGATCATCAACTTAACTTGCACAAAAGAACGAGGATGTAACTCATTAGGAAAGCAAATAAGCATCAAACAGTTACTTGTCCAAGCAATGGGTGGGGAAGAATGCGTAAATACAATCAAATCACACACAAAAACCACACCCACAAAAATAACCATCAAATAATATGGTTAGTCAAGGAAAAAGAGGACTGCAAATTTTGAACACAGCACGCCAAATCAACAAGAACCCTAATTCATTGACGGCAGATTTTCCAAGCTTAAAATAAAACCCCCAGAGTCCGAGCAATTTAACATCTTTTCAGTATTGAAGCTTATCTATTACATGAGTTAGGCATCACATTGCTTGTTTCCGCCTCCCACCAGATAAACCTCAAGATGAACATATTTTCCTAATCTCTTCTCTAAATCATATTCCCAGCAACCAACCATAGCTGTGAGACCTTAAAAAATCCGATAATCTAGCCAAAATTCGGGTACCTATCACCGGAAATGAAGTAATCCAGAAGATTGCAACCAAACACACACCTCCACATATAAACACAAGAAATCTAAAACAACAATAAGAAGAGCGCAGAGACATACGCATAATCAAACAACGAAAAAAGCACATTAAGGGAACATAAAGGGGTTTCGATTAGGGCTTACTTGGAAGCAGAAAGCAGCAGATGCAAAAACCAAGAGAGAGATAGGAAGAAGAGAGCTGGATTTTCTTCGAATGTGTTAATTAGGAGAGATGGATTTTTGGATATCTGAAGGATCTGACTTCTGAGCGCGACGAGGTAACGCGGGTAAAGGTTCATGGTCTCAACTTCATTGGGCTAGTCATATGGGCTCCTTCGGCTTGGTTGGCCCACGTAGCCCATCTTAAGGATTCTCGATTTGCACATGGCCCAAAATCGTTCGACTTTGAACTTTCTCTCTTCTTTTGGTAATTGGAGACTTATTGTTGCACTATGTTTGGTTCCACGGCGGGAACGGGAACGGAAACGGAAATGGGAATGAAATTTGAGCATACGTATACAAATTTGAGCTTGCTTATACAATTTTTGTTGTTTTGATAAAATAAAATTTTTACTCATGAATTATTATTCAACAAAAAAACATGATGAATGTTTTATTTTTATGCTGCATAGATTAAACCCTTTAACCCATACACATAGGTAATGCAGTTCATGGTTCATGATGAGTGATGTGCTTTGACCTACTGATGAAAACCTGATTCTTGAGTTACGAATTGGAACCTCAAGCACAGGCGAGAGACTCAATTCAAGGGGTTGAGAATTAATTCTCTTTTTTGTTATTGCTTGAATAATAATAATGAAGACCCTTACACGATATTTAAGTAGACTCCAGAAAGGTAAATACGTAAACTACTCCTAAAAGCTCTCCTAAAATCATGCGACCGAATCACTTATTGTGTCCTATTGGAACTAAACAACTGAACTCCCATAATGCACTACTAAACCATTGACTAATAAACCAACTAACTTAACTACTTTGACACCACATCCTTGACAAACTCAAGAAGTAAAGTATCAATCTGCAGCTGCAGATGCGGCCTCTCTGAACTTGGCCTCCCTGATCTTACATCGTCGAGCCCGATTATAAGCGTTCTTAAGTTCACGGCCCTGGTTCGCATCACCTACATAGAGGTCTCCCCATAGTTGTGTTTGAGGAGCAAACAATATATCATAATATAATTGGACATAAAGAGTCTGATTCTTCCATAGATACACAAAAAATCAGCAAAAAGTGTTCGACAGGGTAATCACTGGACAAAGAGATATTGGTCATAAATTAAGGCGAATTTTCAGTTGCCAGAACTCACCAATTGAGAGAGAACGAAAGAGAAAGTATAGGATCTCAATGAATTTCAGCTGTGAGTTTAAGATTTGCTTCTTCACTCTACCTGACTATTTACAGATCAAATAAAAGAGCAATAATAAGAGGCAGCAAGGCAGTCCAAGAGCTCAAAATAGCTAAATCAAGCCTCAAAGTGAAGGATCATACCTTAGAGAGAAGGATTAAGCCTCAAAGTGAAGGGTTCCAACAATGGAAGCCATGTCAACTTTGTAAACAATTGATTGCTCAATGTGCGGGGAGAGCAGAAGTAATTTAAAGGGTTTGCTTGAATTGACACTGTAGATAGCCGTTGTTGAGCAACGGACAAAAAGTCATGTGTTGATTTGTGACTCCAATTCCAAACGTAAGAAAGTCGGATATTTGGGAACCGAAATTGAGGTCATAAAGTTGCAACCTCTGATGCAACCCGCAACCGTTGTTTGGCTTCATCAAATCAACGATTATGAGTTTCCTACCTTTCATACAATCTTTGTTGAAGATGTCCTTACAAAAAAATAAAAACAACAAAAATGGAAGATAAGGATCAGATTTAACACAATAAAGCAGTAGGAGATCAAGCAACTTTAAAAAAAAATCTTAATCTTTAAGTTCCAAATTCTAAACCATAAACCATAAATTCTTTACTCTAGAACATATAAATCCTAAACTCCAAATCTTGACTACTAAATCCTAATAACACAAAAGACTAAAAATAATATGATTTGAAATTGATTTGAGGTGTAAATATTACAGCTAATTCTATCTAAAGTAATTACAGCAGTACTTTTTCGAGGGAAGTCCCATATATTTATACTAATCTTCATGAGCATTGGGTGTTTTTTCTTTAATTACCTTCCCTTTTAACATGTGTTCACACCCTTCTCTTCCTTCTTTTTTTAAAAAAGCAACACCCTTATCCCCAATAATTCATATGCAATCCAAGTCCTTTTTCTTTACTTTTGGCTTTTTGGACGGCTGTCTGAGACTGCTTTTTGGTCGGATTACAATCTTTCCACCTAGATTCCTTCACCAATTTCATCTTCTCCCTTGTATAAATCCCACCACTACTTCTCTTTGGCTTCACTCATCAAAGTTGGTTATTCTTTTTCTTCTTCGCCAAGAGAAAATTAACCGACTTTGGTACATTTTAAGTCCACAACACAATGAGTGCCTACATGTACAACGCAAGCCACAACTCATCATCACAAAGAGGGTTAGCAATGGTGTTGGCACTGGCTTCCGCGGTTGTGCTGTCGCCGCTGTATGCTAGTCGAAACAACAGCGAAACGCGTTTTTATGAGACGGGATGGATCAATACTGGTTTTGTTCTTCCTGTTGTTCTTGCTGGACTTATAATTGCAATTAAAACAGCTTCTTCCTCATCTTCTTCTACTTCTTCATCATTTTCTCGACATTCATCTGTTCTGTCGCCGGATCCTTCGTGGGTGCTGCGGATTGGGAGCTCGTCATGGGGGCTTGCGGGGGTTTTGGTGATGTTGATGCTTGTGTTGTCATGGCAAGATTCTGTCCAAGACTTCTTCTGGAGATAGCATAGCGAGATATATATGAGCACTCTATCTTTTCTCCAATTAAGTTTGTATTTCATTTAATTATTAGGATAAATTGAAAAATGAAACTTTTGTTTAATTAGTAATAATTTACATTTTCGCTTTGCACTCAAGGCAAGGAATAAAATTGTTCTCATATGCAATTAATTAGGATACATTCCACTTAATTCAAACAGAATATAGACCCAAATTGGATTTGAAAATTTGAAAAGAAGATAAATGCTTTATTGAAGATTTGGAAAGTTGTCTTTCGATTAAACTGTGTAAATTTTGGACTAGGCCACTCTCAGGATTTCGATCAATTTATCATATCGTTACGTAAAAAAGTCGCATACAAGTTTGATGACTTGAGTAAAATAAATAAATTACTTTCTTCCTCTTTACTTGTTTTGTCATTTTCAGATTTTTTTTATACTCCATGGACGATTAGAGGGTTGTCTGCCTGTCCATCGAGTTGGCCAACTTACATGTTACAACCCTTCAACCTTGCACATAAGCCTACATTTTAATTTATTTTTGTGTAGATAAATTCTTATAGCTTAGGATAAGAGCAATTAATGCCTACACGAAACGTTATTTGATTTTATTTAATATAATCAGTACTCTAATTAACAATAATTATAGTAAATGTTTTGAGAGAGTAGTGTCACGTTATTTGATTTTATTTAATATAATTAGTACTCTAATTAACAATAATTATAGTAAATGTTTTGAGAGAGTAGTGTCATGCGACTTTTTTTTTTTTTGAAAAAGGACCCAATTTAGCCAGAGAGTCAGCAACTTGATTTTGAGAGCGAAAACAGTGACCCAACCTGTGATGAAGCTGATTCAACTAGTAACAAAAAACTTGTGTATGCTAGAGAGGCTAGACACCAACCAACCAACCACTCAAAATGGGTAATAGAACTATAAAAATCCAACCAAAAAACCCCCAAACCATCTCCGGTGTAAATACATTTTAATCTCTCCAAAATACTTGTAATTTGTGCACCAAGAAATTATCAAGAGTTTCTTTCACAATGGTACACAATATGAAGCACAGGCACTCCAAACTCAAAATTTTCATGTGTCAGTTTATTGTTGGACCAAACACCTAACAATTTGGAATTAAAACACGCTTGTGTCGGGCATCAATTGTTAGCTAGCTAGGTTTCAATTATTTCAAAAGCCTCATTATAGCCATAAAGAGGTGGTGTTTTAAGTGATCACAATTTGTCTATATATCATGTGTAATGGCCTCTTGCTTCCTTACTCTCTTGATCTTATGGGTTAAGTTCTGGTTTACACCAACTCTTGTCTTGAATGGTGTCTCTGAAATTTCTACTACTTGGAGTCTCTGATCTGAGATGTGTTGATTCTACTGATAATTTATACTAGCATCTTTTGCGACTGTTTTGGTTCTCCTTAACACTGTCGAGTACTTGCAATTGAAGATAGCTTAGTCTGTGATTTACAAGGTTAAGAGCACTGTTCTAGCATTTCAGCAGTCTATGCTACAGCTCCCTGGATTTTTCTGAATTTTTCTGGTGATTCTGCAAAACAAGTGATGGCAGATGGGACTTCTTTCTGCTGTCCATATTGCACTCAACATCAGCAATTAAATAGAAGACATAATAAAGTCCAAAAACTGTGACATATCAATTATAGATCCCAAGCAATCAAATGGAAGGGTTAAAGTCCAACAAAGTAGTTAGAAGGTGCAAGAGCCCACCTCCAAATAAATGCGACCAATCCCAATCAAATTCATCAAAGAATATGGAATTAGAAAGAGAGAAATCGCCAGACAGCACCCTATATCGACTCCATGTGTGCATTAAATGAACTCCAATCTCAAGCGAGACGCAATTAATTTAATTCTTGTTATTTCATGACTGAGGAATTTTAAATCTTAATTGATAAATTTTGGATATTTGGATCGCTCTATATATGTTACATGTTACAGACTAAAAAAATAACAGCCTTCGTTATTTCTCATTTTTAAAGTATGCCATATTTAAATCTGAAAATATATATAGAAATTATGTGAGATATCACGTATTCAACTATACTGTATCATTAAAAACAAAGTTAACGTATTACACGTTTTGCATCCAACGGCTTAGAACAACTCAAGCTTTTATATATATAATTAATTTGATTTTTTATTCAACAGAAAACAAAGCATTGCATTCAAAATCATTGATATTTATTATTTTCAATTATATTTTTAATATTATTAATATTATAAAGTAAATAATAGAAGAGACTGTTTTTATACAATAACAACATCCCTCAATTAGGCTTCACTCTCCCTAAGTATTATATTGATGCTGGGCCTCATAATTTAAGCCATCAATTTTGCATGGCTCCACCATTTAATTATGGTTGTTAGGCAGTTAAAGGAGTGTCAATAGTCGATTTTTTAACGTATTTTCGATTTCCATCAATTTAAATGAAAAAAATAAGTAATTTTATTTTTAAAAAAACAACTGAATGGTTCAATTTCGATTTTGTCAAATTTTTTTGTTAAGAGTGCCCTTGACAGTGCATCCAATTTACATGAGCCCACATTTTAAGACAATGTATGTGCCTTTCTGTCACCTACTTTATTTATACGGTTTTCAGGAAATCCATAGATCACTCCTTATTAAATCAAAAATTTCCAAAATTCATTTTCCTCATACCAGTTTGTGAACCTTTTTTTAGTCAACGAGTGTTTTTAACTTTTTAGAACAGTCGGGCAAGCATTGATTGGTTGACATTTGACAATTGTGCTGCACAGTCCACATGCATTTCAAAGTAAACGAGGAGTTTATTTATTTTGAATCCAATGATCAACACGAGAGTAAAGATAATGTTTGAATGTAAGAATCAACTAAGCACAAAAATGGTGGCAAAGATAATGTTTAAAATAATTTATTCAAAAATCTTCTTAAAGTGTTGGCGCAATACTTTGCTAGCTCGGAGACTTGGACCACTGCACAATATTTAGCAAAATCGGAACTTTCTTTTTTAACAATAAATCCCGGCTAGATGTCAACTGGTTTTTATTGAAGGTGAATTCCGAGATATAGATCCAGTCGATTCTCATTTGGGTTATGTTTAGCAGTGAATCTCTCATAGGACTGAATAAATTGGGTCAAATTTCAGCGTCAGATCAGAAAGAAGCGTGAAATTGGATTCAGGATCTTTCAAGTCATACGATTTGACCCGGTACACCACTAGATTATAAGCCAAGTAATTTTGAGTCTTTCTTATCAATAAGAAAACATTAACAAGATTAATGTTGCTTGCTAGAGTTGACATTAATCAACCCCTATTTGATGGATTCGGGTTTTCTGCAATTCGAGAAAGAAAATTTATGCAGATGCGAATGTGAGAGCCTGTCAAATTGGAGAGTTGAGTGATTTTATATGTTGGTATAATTTAAGATCATTTTTTGTGTTATGTTTGTACGGGGTTAATCAACCCCGATTTATTATAAACCCTAAATCCTTGAAAAAAAACATTAATCCTGTTAATCCTAAATAAATTGTCATTTAAAGTACAAACACTACCCTCAATTGTTGCTTAATTAACAAAATGATTCTATCTTGACTTCTAAGCAATGCCATACTTTCCTTTTTTTTTCTTTTTTTTTTTGGTTATTTTATTACCTAGTCATTTTCTCTTGAATAGCCAAAAGTAGACAAATTGGACATGACCCCATTAACAACACATTTAACAGCTTTGCTTGTACGTGTGGACTGAAGGACCAGAACAAATATTCTCAAATTAGATTCAAAATCACTAATTTAACCCAATTTTGTAGGTAGCCGTTGCTATCAACGAGACAGATTAGTCAGTTCTGTTTCACAAAGTTAACTTGAACGAACATTGATTTAATCAAAAAAAATTCACACTTGGCGACCGACACGTGTCGCATCCTAACTCATCCAAAACACTAAACACTACAAGAAACTATTTATAGCAACCGTAATTGAACCAGTTTTGTGCTCGCAAAAGCAAAAGACAGAAATGGAGTATTCCAAACTGCTCTGGTTCGCCATAACCTCCTATCTCTCAATCAATCTAGCCCTTTTTCGGTTCTTACAATCCGGTTTAGCTGCTCTAAACCGGATTCCGATCATCGTCTACCTATCCGACACCGTCCTATCTATCTACTTCTGGTTCTGCGGTCTTTCACCGTGCACCGTTGATATAGATTACGAAACAACTCTCCATTTTTGGACGGCCAAGCATAGGCGGTTCACTAAACCGGATCTAGTCATGGTTCACGGCTTCGGTGGTACTTCGCAGTGGCAGTTTTTCCTCCAAATCGCTTCCCTGTCTCAGCATTTCAACGTGTACGTGCCAGATCTGTTGTTCTTTGGAAAATCCCACACGACCCAGTCGGACCGGACTGATAAGTTTCAAGCCGAGTGTATAATCAAAGGGCTCAAGAAATTGGGGTTGGACCGGTTCGCAGTGTTCGGGATTAGCTACGGTGGATTCGTGGCGTATCGGATGGCGGAGAAGTATCCGGATATGGTGGAGAAGGTTGTGTTAGTGAGTACCGGAATTGGTTGTTCCGATGAACAGAGATTGAAGGAGTTGCGTAAATTTGGGAGAAATGTATTGGATATTCTCGTGCCGCATAATCCCCACGATATGCGTTTGTTGGTTAAATTCTCCACTTTCAAATTTGACCCACTCAAGTGGGCTCCTAATTTTGTGATTCAACGTTTCATTGATGTGAGTGATTTTTTTTATTATATAATTTCGTTTTTATTTTCATTTAGAACCCACCTGTCAACCCCAATTTGATGGATCCGGGTTTTTTGCAATTCGAGAAAGAAAATTTATGCACTATTAGATGCGAATTTGAGAGTCTCTCAAATTACAGAGTTGAGCGATTTTATATATTGGTATAATTTAACACATTTTTGTGTTCTGTTTGTAGGGGATATATAACAAGCAGAGGAAGGAGAAGTTGGAGCTATTGGAGGAGTTGCTGTTAAAGAAAGCAGATTCAGAGGTTCCTGTTCTAACCCAGGTAGGTTGGTCCTATCATTTCTATATTCCTTTGTTTTGGGTTGTTGGTTATTTTTTTGGCTGGCTGCTTGACATATTGAGTTTTCATGGATTTATTAAGGAAACACTGTTGATTTGGGGTGATAAGGACAGAGTCTTCCCATTATACATGGCTTATCAGTTGCAGAGGTAACCAAATTATTAGCAAACCATCAGAATAATCTGTTGCAGAGGTAACCAAATTATTATGATTTGAGATTATATTGATGGAATCTTTATATGTACAGGTACTTGGGACAGAAAGCAAGATTGGAGATTATAAAGAACACAGGGCACGCTGTGAATATGGAAGCCTCTGCCACTCTGAATAGGTTGATTAAGTCATTTGTTTTACAGCCTACAACACCCAAAATGGGTTGATTAGTATATTAAAGTGGCAGTGTTTAGTTGACGATGCAAAGATTGTCAACAAAATTCAATTAATTAATTCCTCAGTTAAGGATTTAGCAGATGATACAAGTCAGGCGTGTTGAATTCTATCTTTTTAGTTAGTTAGACCAGCATTGCGATAAGAATGCCAATTGTGATTACCGACAAGGACTGGCCTAATTTTGTTTTATGTAGATAGTCTCTCAAATCTCCATGGCTTATACTGTGTTTACATGTAACATGTTAAGTATTTTAATTTTTTGGAAGAAAAAAAATTAAATTAAATTTTGTACTCATGTTATTGTCAATGGTGATCGTTGACACGTGATTAAATCCGTGTTTGTAAAAAACGAATAAAAAAGATGAATAATATGAAAAAAGAGGAGTATGGGACCATGTGTGACCGGTCTCCTCACAATTCCGCTATTTGATTAGGGCGACAAAATTTTGTCTCAGATCAATTTATTTTATCCAGATTAATTTAAATTTGAATATAATTTATATGTTTAAAATTTAGGTGTAAACACAAATATTTTGTCCGATTTAAAACTAAAATCGGGTCCAAACATAAAAGGTTTGTTTTTATTTAGTGGTCCGAATTTCTAACTCAAATTGTATTATTATCTGATTTATTTGTTCTTATTTAAACCAACTGAGATATGATCAATTAAATACGTCTAAACATATAAATCAATCAAAATCTAAACATGTAAATATTTCACAAACATATATATTTTCCGATCCAAAATATTCGAATTTTTTCCCCACCCCTATCTGTGATTAATGATTGTTGGGAAAAGCTTTCTCGCTAGGACCGGATTTAGAAATTTGGTTGAGAGAGGGCATTTGAATTTCTTTTAGAGCTATTTATTGATATACCAATAAAAAGTAGTCCAAAGAAATTCATATATTAATGTAAGGATGAAATCTTACCGTTTAATTTTCATCTCCAAGACATCAAGTCTAAGACTCCAAAACAACAAAATGAAAATCTTTACAATTGACACCGTCAAGTTCTCATCTAAAAAATAATTCACGATTGTTTCATTGTTAATTTCATCAAAACATCCTCTTTCAATAAAGGTTATAATCAAGCTATTTTTATGTGTGTTGCTAATTCTTATGACAAATTGATCAAACAATTATTAATGGTGCGTTTGTTTTACAATTGTATTTTAGAGTTTTAAGTTGTCAAATGCTGTAGAGTTTTAAACTGTATAAAATACTGACCTGAAAAAATAAATATATTACAATAAAAAGTAATTGAGAATTTTTAAAATATAAGGGTAATGTGATTATAAATTCTGTGGGCCCCACATCTTTTAGTTGTAAAAAACTATGACATTACAACATTTCATTTAGCACAAGCTGTCAACAAAGTGTGACGCCTGGTTGACACAACATTTTACACGGGCCGTTGTCCTAAATGTGAAAAAACGCACCCTAAATAGTAACACATATAATTTAATTATTTAATTAACAAGTAATCAAATCAATGAATCATCTAATTATCTTGCTGGGGCTTAATTTTTATTATAATGAATGAGAGTTTATATTAAAATAAGTGGATTTATTTTAAATTTAGATATTCAAGAGTATAATTAAGAAAAATAAAATAAAGTTTGAGGGTGCGCTCAAGGCAATAATAAATGGATCCGACACGACACTATGTCCGGCTGATAAGCAATTCCTTCCGCAATAAATATAAACAAATGAGTATTTATTTATTATATATTAATCATTTGTTTAGATGAGAGTATGTTTTATATAGTATAAGCTATCGTAAAGCGTAAAAGTTGAGACTATCTGAGAGTATGGGTCACAGAGTATACGCTCTCATCCAAACGGACCCTAAGTATATATTCAAAAATTTTGAATAATAATTCAATGATTTGGGTAAATTTTCATATGTCATATCTAAAGGTGTGGATGATATCCACATAAGAATGATGTCAATGAAAAAATAAGAGAGAAAATACACATTGATATCAATCACTCCATTGGATGTGCCACATGAGATATGCATTCAAACTATTGAATAATTTGTCGAAAATTTATTTTTTAATTTATTTCGATGAGACAAATGTCTTTCTTTTTTATTTTCTTCACTTCAATACAAACTACATCTAGTTTATTATCCACAACATCACTATCAACAGCTCAACTCCTAAATCTTTTATCTTTAGGGCCTATCTAGTTCCGATTCCCCACAACCCCATTTAAAAACTAACTTATAAAAGAAATCGGGAGTCCAAGTCAACAATATCTAAGTATAATAAATAATATGTATAGAAATTAATTTTTTTTAATGAAAGTTAACATCTCAACAAAAAATAAAGATATATATTAATCATCTTGGGTTGGGTTGGAACGGAACCTAAGGACCCGTCTACCCATTCGTGCCCCTGATAAATGGGATAGAATGTTAGTTGTAGGTTATGCGATATAGAAACAGGAATCGAACTCGGTCTCTCTGTCAAATAATGACCTACTTTTCCCAAGCTGATTACCATTATCTCACATGCACCTTCATCGATCTACATTTTGTGTTCATTAATTACAAATATAATTGATTCTGCATTTTGTATATATATTCTACTATAATTTCTTCAAAAACATCATCATGAAAGCATTGCATATTTGCATGTCACAATCAAATATATCCACAAGTAGCAATATTTTGACAATTATTTCAACTTCATTTTGTAACTAACAACTACCACACCACCACTCCTCTTAATTGCATGCGAATATCTTCATCCAAACACAGTAATCGCACACCACAGCCAACTATTTATTTGCTTGAAAGTTCTTAGCTTCTTCAAAAATGGACTACTCTAAGCTGCTTTGTTACGCCATATCTCCCTATCTCTCAATCACTCTTGCCTTCTTTCTCTTCTTCAAATCCAGTTTCACTTCCCTAAACCGGATTCCACTCACACTCTACATAGACTTTGTCTTGTCACTCTATTTCTGGTTCTATGGTCTCTCTCCATGCACCGTTGATTTGGACGACCAAACCACTCTCCATTTTTGGACGCCAAAGCATAGGCGATTCAATAAACCGGATCTAGTCATGGTTCATGGATTCGGTGGTACTTCGCGGTTGCAGTTTTTCCTCCAGATAGCTTCCCTGTCTCAGCATTTCAATTTGTACGCGCCAGATCTGTTGTTCTTCGGCAAATCCCACACCACCCGGTCGGATCGGGCCGATAAGTTTCAAGCCGAGTGTATTATCAAAGGTTTGAAGAAGTTAGGGCTTGACCGGTTCGCGGTGTACGGGATTAGTTACGGAGGGTTCGTGGCGTACCGGATGGCGGAGGAGTATTCGGAGATGGTGGAGAAGGTCGTGTTAGTGAGTACCGGAATTGGTTGGTCCGATGAACAGAAAATGAAGGAGGTGAACAAGTATGGGAGAAATGTATTGGATATTCTCGTGCCGGATAATCCGCAGGATGCGCGTTTGTTGCTTAAATTCTCAATCTTCAAGTTTGATATTGTCAAGTGGGCCCCCAATCTTTTACTTCAACGTTTTGTTGATGTGAGTGGTTTTTATAACTTTTTCATTCATATTTTTTTCGATAATTATAACCACACGATAAAAACTCACCCTTTTAACATTTGATGAGACGAGTCTAAACTTGGATTGTCAAACGAATAAGGTTTTGTTTGGGCCAAACAAATCTTTTTGAACTCTTATTTGACGTGAACACTTCAAAATGTTCGGAGTACTTCACAAACAATTCACAATCCTTCACATACCAAGTAAGAGTTCATAAAAATGAACCCTTCTCCCAAGTATAGTCTAAGTTTCTCACCTAACTGTAAGGTAAGTTGAGCTAAAACTTAGTCCGTGGTCACAATATTATTTATCGTTCTTATTACCACACAAATTAATCCATATGATTTTACTCTAAAAAGATTCACCAACTAAATTATCACTTTGAGTGAAAGTGAATGAACTCACTAATCTAAACTATATTATGTGCTATGTTTCTAGGGGTTATATAACAAAGAGAGGAAGGAGAAGTTAGAGCTACTGGAGGAATTGCTGTCAAAGAATGCAGATTCAAGCCTTCCTGTTCTCACTCAGGTTGGTTGCACCTGTAATTGGATTTATCATTTTTTTTGTTTGGGTTACTACTAACATATTGATTTTTGATGCAATGAAGGAAACACTGTTGATATGGGGTGATAAGGACCAAGTCTTCCCATTATACATGGCTTATCAGCTGCAGAGGTAAATAGATTAGTTTACTCTTTACCATTATCAGAATCAGTGGTTCTCATCTGACATAGTTCATGGAATGGATGTATATATATATATATATATATATATATATATATATATATATATATATATAGGTACTTAGGACAGAAGGCAAGATTAGAGATAATAAAGGACACAGGCCATGCTGTGAATATGGAATCCGCTGCCTCTCTGAATAGGCTCATAAAGACATTTGTTTTACAGCCAACAAATACCAAACTTTGTGAGGGTGATGATCAGTTTGCGATACATTGACCTTCAAATGGGTTTAACAATTAATTTGGCATAAATAAGTAGCGGTAGTTCGCTGAATATGTCAACGAAACTGACCAGCTGCAGAATTCAACTGTTTCTTCTGCCGAGGATGGAAAGTCAGACACATGCATGTAGATGGACTTGCCTACTTTTGTTTAATTGATGTACAAGTATTTAAGATAAGGATGCCGATTATGATTTGGTTGCCGATCACGACTTGCCTAATTTTGTTTGATGTACAAGTATAACCTCGATAAATTAATACCTGATAAAATAAAATTCTCGATTAAATACTATTTTAGATTAGTTTAGACTTTGAAGTTTGAACCAATATATATGGTAAATTAATAATTCCCTAAATTTATAACTTGGTATAGGTCTTACTTGATATGTAAATTAATAATCTCCTATTATATTCAAAATTGTATATATGCATGACTTAATTAAAAGGCTTGTAAAATTGACTCCAATTTTACTTTTTTTTTCTCCTGAAATTAATGTCTCCTTAACTATTTTGTGCATTAAGAAATTATGGTGTAGTGTTCTAGTATTGGAAGAGAAAATTATACAATGTGATTATTATTTTGAGTATATTTTTATATAATTAGATAACAATTTTATAATTATACGAGATAAGTATCGGATTAACCCCTGTATTTTCAATTTGGGTGGCCAGTTAAGCCCCTGAACTTTTTTTTTGGGTTTAAAAAAATCCTCGTACTTTCTATAATGGGTCACATTATCCGTTTTTATCAATTTTCATAAAAATCATTGAATTGTCTATTTAGTAATTATGTGATATTTTTAATTTTCTTAAAGCCACATGACATCGTTAAATGACACATGTACATTTTCAATTAATATTTACAATTCATAGGCCATTGAAACTCTTCTACTTGAAAAAAATGGGGCAAATAAACATATCGTTTGTAACTTAGAGCTGTCAGAAAAAATTGCCAAAATTGAAACTAACCAAAATTGAATGGTTTGGTCGATTTTTTCAAAAAAAAAGGTTACATATTTTACATTAAGACCGACTGAAAAATCGACATAACCAACCGATAACCGATAAAACGGTTTGAGTAAAATATGTAAAAAAAAAATCGAACAAAACCGACCTTCGACACCCCTACGTTTGGTAATTTGGGTCAAATGAACCCTAATATTAAGTCAAAATCTGGAATTCTCACCATCATCAAGCTCGTTTCCAGCCCTTTCATCACTACCATCTCCCTCCTCTTTGTCACTTTCCTGCAACATAACCACAAATTTCCACCCTCTCCCATAGTTCTTCACTTTTTTCTACTCTAGGCTCTAGCCTTTGTCTTCACCATAGCTCAAACATAAAAGTGACAATAGACAATATGTGGTTAGATTGAGAGAAGAGGTGTGCTCATGTGGGTCATGGAAACTTTCTGGAATTCCATATCCCTATGTCATTCGTGCAGCACATGACAACAGTGAAAAGGTTGAAGACTATCTCAATCTCTCCGGTACAAGTTTCCGATCTACTTATGTACTTTATCAGAAACTCTTAGAGCCAATCAGAGGTGGAAACCGAATTCTACTAAGAAATTTTTCGGTGAAGTCTGCTTCCATCCTGGTCAGTGCAAGTGCGCGGTGAGGATTTTGATAGCTAATGAATGAAGACATTAACGAAACCCGAAACCCGAAGGAATTGTAAAAGCCTGGACCTTTTTAATATTCAATTATACATTCTATTATGACCGTCTTCTTGTACTGTTGTGAAGCTTGATGGAGGCGAAGATGACATTCAGTAAACCCCACATGCCTTTCCAAACCAGATGCCATGCTTTTCCAGTCTATAATTTTCGATTGACAACAGTGAGTTTTCGAAGACTGCGGCGACGCTAGAGGAAAGAGGGCGAAGAGGAGAGATCTCTATAGAATGTTTTTTTTTTTTTGCTTAGCTACCGTTTTCTGGTCTGGACAGGCCGTTAATCAGGATTCAGAAGCAGCCAAAACGGTACGTTTTTGTGGCTCTAATCCATACCCTCCGTACAACTTATTAATGTGCTGGCACGATATCTGCCGCACGATTGAACTGACCAGGATGCGAGCGGATTTGATTTGAGTGTTTTTTTCTCACCGATAAAGAAATAGATAGATAAAAATGAAAATATGATAAGAAGAAAGTCGAGTTACCAAAACACCCACGTTCTTCTAGCGAATTCACAGAACGCACCGCCTTCTGATTGTCTGTAATCTGAACTACGATACCATCGGAAGTCAGAACAGAGAACGCGGTTTGGCTCCCATCCTTTCCGCCGAGTGTATTATCTTGCTTGATGTTCTTGAACTCTCGAGATGTCCTCGCACGACCAAGCCCTAGCTTCGATCCTCTCTCAGCTTGCTCTCTCCTTTGATGGTGCTGTTCTCGGAGTAGTCCTTGCCTACGCGGCCGTGCGCTCGCTCTTCAAGTTCACGGCCAACTCCACCGCACTTCGCAAAATCCGTCATGCTCCTTCCGCCAGTGTCACTGATCTTCGTGCTCTGTTAGCGTCATCTGATGACCGCTCTCAGTCGTCTGATCGAAACCTCGTGATCGTACGTGGCTGCGTTGAGGCCAAATCAACAGTCGAAGGAAACTGGAAGAGCCTTGGAAGGCCTCATATCCTCGTGTCTCAGGAATCGGGGGACAAGGGAGTTGTCATCCA
This sequence comes from Euonymus europaeus, assembly GCA_963580455.1. Taxonomy (NCBI): domain Eukaryota; kingdom Viridiplantae; phylum Streptophyta; class Magnoliopsida; order Celastrales; family Celastraceae; genus Euonymus; species Euonymus europaeus. The sequence goes on along the minus strand of OY756970.1, from coordinate 18,173,802 downwards.
GAGAACTCAAACGGTTGGTAAATACACATATACAGTGCACAGACAAAATTTGTTCATTCTCATAAGCACACACATATATAAATAACTTAAGTATGACCTTCTGGCAGATATACTTGAATATATGAATATAGACATGTGTTTCTCAATCTCTGTTTGGTGGACCGTGTTTGTTGAAAAAAATGTCAAGAGTAGGAAAGGCGGTAGAATTAGCATGTGCATTTTTCTGCCCATGTCTCTGAATAAACATGCCCTTCTACTTGATATGATGTGTATTTTACTAAAGTGTTAATTTTGATTTGAATGCTGGCTTATAAATATACGAACAACTTTTAGATTTTTCCCCTCTATTTCAGTTGATGTAATGTACTTTCTGTTTCCTAACGTTTGGGTGATTGATTTGAAAAAGCTAGTTGACAATCAGACGAATTGGAAAATGAACATCCTTTTTCAGAGTTTTAAGTGTTTTGACCCATTGAGCTCAAGTATTTGTTAGTTTTACATATCTGATTACTCCTGAGAGCTGATAACCATTGCCTATTGCTATGAGATTTTTTTTAAAGAATGAAATGCATGAAGAAGGTGCGGGAAAATACATTTAAGTAGAAAATATCCATGGTTTCTAACAGAGGGCAAATATCAGAATTGAGATTCTGATGAACCAGAAGCATAGAGTTTGAAACCAACTATGGAGGATTATTCCTCAATTATTTTTGTTGGGCACTTGCAACAATCAGTGATGATTATGCTCCCTCTGGTTGCTAATTTTTGTCTGACACCATTATCACTTTGAGCTATTTATCGCCATTATTGTGGATAATTTTTCTCATCTTCTAGATGACTTATTTTATTATTCTTTCTGAGCGAGAAAAGTTATTTTGGCTTGTTAAGCATAACAAAATATGGAATCATCTAACCCTGATTATTAGCATAATAATATGGGTATTCTGAAATCTTAACAAGCAATGTGAAAATGTTTTGATTATAAAATATCGAAATCATTTCCTTTTGCAGCAATGAATTAATGAGATGCTTTAAAACGGAATTATGCTTCAAGCAAACCTGTAATATGGGCCAGGGTCATAACTTTTGGATTAAATTGATGAGTTGACTGAAGTGCATAACAACTTATGTTCCTTCTCATATCTAGATAAAATTCATAGGATAAATGTTTTTATTTGTGATTTTGTGTTATGTGTGGGATAATGCTTTAAACTAAATACTTTATAAACAAGTCAGTTTCCAGTTATGCATGAAAAAATGTTTCTATTTCTGGTTACACCTGCGCATAATTCTTTATGAATTTGAATGCGGATGGAGAAAAAACTACATTTTCAATTTATAAGCATTCTGCATCTTTTCGTATGGCAGCCTAGACTAGGAGACATTAACAGTTACTTGTTGATGAAGTGTTGTGAGCATCCATACAATCCTTGGCTTGAATCTTTATTTCAGTGTTAGTATCTTACATTCAGGCTTTTATCCAAGCATTTATCAAATTGGTTTTGGAGCTTAACCTGACATGAACGCATCTTGATTTAGGCTTAACTGGTCAGCTGGTATGTCTGATAGCTTAAAGCGTTTTTATCAGACATGACATTGTGTAGCCACCCTCTATTTGTTATATATCAACAAAGGGAGAATAAAACGGTGGCTGCGTGTTATTTTAATTTCCGTGCTCCTGTTGTTATTGTCCTTTTTAAAATATGTTTTTCCTCTTTTAAATTATTGTATCATATGAGGCACATATATTTTCACTAACTTCACTGCTAAAATTCATGTAGAATGTAGCATAAAACACCATCTTTTGCTATTATATTATCGTCTTTTTTTGGGTGCAAATGTAGTGCCCCGTATTGACCTGTGAGAGGACCTGACCTATTATATTGGTCTCTTGACGAAGAAATTGAAAAGAAAAAAAAACAGATAACTAAATCTAAGATATGGGAAAAAACTTAATTAGCATAGTGGTGTGATGGTGCTTTACTTTTCTATCTATAATTGGAGCTTCACTGGGCTTTCCTGAATTATTATGGTTACAAGGAAACACTTTGTTTTTGGAAATGTATTTCCGAACTGTAGCCTTTTAGAGCGGCCACTGCAACAGTTATTTTAGCTGACAGCTGTAGTTTTTCTGATACACAAGGATTGGCTAATAAATGATGGATGGTAGAATCTGTTTGCTTCATCAGTGTATCTTACTCTTACTGTCTTACATGACTTAGTGAGGATGTAAAACACTTGAAAATTTGATTTTGTGATGTTTTTATGTCTTGAAGTGTATATACAACGAGTGGAAGGGCTTTTTTGGATGGACATCTGATGTACGTGCCCTTTTTGGAAGATCTTGGAGGGAACAAGAATCAACCTCATTAAGAACGGTATAATTCATGACTTGTTTGTTTTGTTTATTTATTTTTATTGAATATAATTGACAAGGCTGCTATTTCAATTTACTAATTTATTCACAACATATATAGCCGCTGGAGATCTTTTTTGACTTGGATTTCCTATAGCAAATGATGTCTCTTCGAATTTGGGGTTTAGAGCTTTCCTCTAAGGTAGCATTAAAATTATGATTTGACATTGGTTGATTTGCAAGGTGGACTTAAGCTTTACTTGCACTCAGTTCTTGTTTCTGTTGAAATTTCTACTTCATGCAAGATGGCTACAATAAACTTCATCCCTTTTCCACTTTTGATTACAGATATCAGAGCATTTGTTTGTACCATAATCTTTTTGAAGTGTTTTTTTAATAAAAAATAGCATCTATAGAGGTTGAAGTGACATTGATTGCGATTTCATAGGAAATCCCAGGGGCTCAAAGTGGAGCTGTTTACCAGTCATCTTATTAGGCTTGTTTGCTTCGCTTTATGTTTTGAGAAAGCATGATTGTATAAGATGAACTTCTTGAGAGTGTAGATATTCTGCTCTAACCTAGGATATAATGAGATATATATGTGAATTCCCTGTGTAAATTTCCCGTTCATTGGAATCTAAATATTTGACTAGCAAAACAACTGCATTTCAAATATTTTGGCTTTACGCAATTTTTGTACATGTCTAATAGTTAGCTCCATACTTCATGTGATATAGTTAATGGCTGGTATTGATTATATTGGTATACTTCCAATTTATTTTTTTCTTCAAAGTTGGACCCATCTTTTTTTTTTTTTTTGGTTCTTCACTTTTGCATTTTCGATTTACTCATGGACCATGTTGCAAAGGAAAAAGTTCCTATGAATCAGGCTTCAGCTCGAAGTGTTGTGTTTAACTCCTGAAGCAGGGTTTTTACCCTTATCAGTGTTGTTTGCCCCTCTCGGAAGTGTTTGTTTTTATGTTGTTGGGTTTTAATCACATCACCCTAGTTGTTTGGACGTATTGTTGACTTATATATAAAAGAAATCTGAATTTAAATAAAAAACTTTGGTGGATATAGTGCTTTACTTGCTAATAAGATTGTGAATAAAATGCTTAAATTATTCAGAGCAGCATGAACAGGTTTTGGTATGGAACTGAATGCATCTCCTATGGTGTATTTTGGTACATTGAGGACTTCTCTCATTTGTAATATTTTGGCAGGTTCCTTTTGTTCTTGTTGATGGTTGTCAATGGCCACAATCAGATTATGTTTGTGTCAGTATTGATGGCTCAGGGCATCCCATGCCTCTTACAACAGTCTATCATCACTTGCAGCCTATTGATGCCTCTCCTTATACATTCATTCAAGCATTCTTTGGTCACGAATACCCTGTGAGTTGTGAAAAATCATATATTAAATGGATTAATTTATAATTCATGAAAGTATTCAATTTTTAAGTTATAGGTGAACATGTGACCTAGTGGCTAAGTTGCAGAGGTGCAACTTAGAAGTCACAGGTTCAAACCCTATAATCAGCCTCTTATGCGAGGGAAGACTGTGTACATATGCTTGTTCTCAACCCCACCCGTATTAGTAGCCTTGTGCACGAGTGTTGTTTAACCTAGTCACAAGTTTAACTCCTAGAAACATCTTCTCCACCATGTGGGGTAAGGTCTGTGTACATCTTGTTTGTCCCTCGCCTCGTACACTACAGGAGCCTTGTGCATGGGAGGAGTTTACCTTTTTTAGAAGTATTCGATTGCACTTTCAAACTGAATCTTTCTTTTATAGGTTTCCTGTATCGTTTATTATGTTCTCTTGGTATCCTTACTTCTGGTAAAAATTATTCATTGTTTTTTGAAGGTTGGGCTGCTTGATGAGGAGAAAATTCTTCCGCTAGGGAAGGAAATCACTGCTGTTGGCTTTTGTAGTTTCAGAAATGGAATACCTGAGATCAAGTCATGCAAAGATCTTCCGTATTTTCTGTATGTGTGGCGGTTCTAGTACACTTTCGATGAGATTTTGGTCTTAAAAGTTCCACAATACATGCAATATATGTTTTTTTTTTTATCATTTTTAATATTTCTGCTGCATCTAGGACTGCAAATGGAGTTGATTGAATCATATCTTATCATGGTAACAAGTCAGGTGGCCTATTTAGAGAGCTATGGACTCCGATTTTATTGTATTGGACATATTTTCATGCATGTGTCACCTGGTGCTTTCTTCTTTGTGAGGATTGAAGTCGTATTTATTAATATTGGAAATAGATGCAGCTCTTAGTAATCATGTGGTGGAGTTCATTTATAGATCTTTCTCTATGTTGCATAACATTAGTGGATAAACATTTTATGATGATGGTACCTTGTCTTTCTTTGAGGCATCTTATAGTGGAATAACTGGTGAGATGGTGCTTGTTGTAGGTCTGACATGACTAAGGATCAGATGATATTAGATCTTACCTTCAAGACGAAAGTATTGCTGTGGAGTGGTATTGCTCTTGGTTCATTGTCAACAGTTGTCCTGGGTTATGCAATTATCAGGTATGTGTAGTATGGTGGTGAAGTTAAGGGTTGTAACCTAGAGGTCAGGTTCAATTTCTATAAACAGCCTCTACATATATCAGAGGTAAGTTTTGCATATATTATGTCTGTTCTCGACCCCAGCCAGTGAAGGAGCCTTATGCACACGTGTTGTTTATCTTTTACAATAGAACATATGTGGCCTGGTGGTAGAGTTGTACGTGTGTTACACGTCACAAGTTCAATTTTTGGAAACCCTCCCACTTTCCTCCTGGAGGGTCATTCTTAACCCTATTTCTTTTTTCTTTTTGCTAATGGAAAAAAATTTGTGTATATATATATATACGCTATAGAAATTATTGTGTTTACAAGTAGATATATAGTGGAGTTTGCTAGCAATTGGAAACATGGTAACAAGTTTAAAATCTAGAGGTGTTAGAGTGAATAGTACAAGGACAGAACATGTAAACGGTATGAGAGAAGATGAGGAAGCGATCACAATAAACTATAAATGAATACTTAAAAGTGTAAATTTTAAATATTGATGGACATACTGAGGAAGATGTTGGAAATAGGATTGAAGTTATTTGGATGAAGTGGAAGAGTGCACTGAGTATCAACCACATCTGCGATACACTCTGCAATAATGTATGGTCTGAACTGTGTGCTTATTAAGACTTAAGAGAGAGCATGTTCAAAGAATGGTATGAACGAGAATGTTGGCTGTTGATGGTTGGCAACACAAAGGACCTGATAAGAAAGATGACTATTCATTCTTGGGTAAAGATGCGGCAATTAAAGATAAGTGCGAGAAAAAAATGGCTAAGTTGGTTAGCAGATGTGGTTGAAGTATTAGTGTTGTCGTGTGTCTATATAGTTGAAAAAAATTGAAGTACGAGATATTAATGAGATTAAAGGGAGTCCAGACAAGACATGGATGAAAGTGATTAAAAAGGGCTTTATAGAATTAGACGAGAGTGTAGCATTTGTTAGGAATTAATGGCGAAGGAGAATTCATTTGTAAACAACTCCCGTGCACAAAGGCTCTTGCATGGTTGGGTCCGGGGCCAGCTGTGACCTCTAATATGTACGCAAACCTGATTTCCATATAATATATTGAGAGACCGGTTCTAGGAATTGAATCTGTGATAGGTTGCAGTTGCACCCTTATGCAGATTTATAATCTCAAATTGAGTTTCTGATAACAACTAATATTACTAGTGGATTTGGAACTTCTTTCATTGCTACAAAACAGACTGACTAGTTATCTGTTCTGTTTGTGCATGTGACTAGTATCTTAATTTTCCAAATGCACTAATTTTATTCAGGAATTGGAATAAATGGAAAGACTGGAGGCAACAAAGACGGTCACAGCAATCCAATGGTGCTACTGCTACCACTGCCAGAGCTGATATGATCGATGAGGAAGGGGATGTTCCAGAAGAAAATATTCCAGAAGGGCAATTGTGTGTTATCTGCTTGATGAGGAAAAGGCGATCTGTATTTATTCCATGTTGGCATCTAGCTTGTTGCAATCGATGTGCCCTTTCAATTGAATGTGAAGTATCCCCAAAATGCCCTGTTTGTCGGCAGACAATCCGCAGTTCTCAGTTGATATTTGTACCTTGACAATCAAACAAGCTAGACTGTGTTTTTCTGTATACGTTTAGTAGACCGACAGGGAAAGGTTGCCAGGAAGTTCAAGCAACGATTTACCATTCCTCATTTCTCTTGGGAAACATATATGAGGGTTTTGGCATCTAATTGCCTTTTGGATAGGATATTTGTAATTAGCTCAGCAATTGTAAATCGGAAAGGCATAATTAACTGAGTTTCCTTGAAAGATGGGAATTTGATGATACTAATTTGACTAGGTATCAGTTGTGTGTTTTTCATCAGATATAAACTGTACAAACAGAAAACCAACCGCTTGAACAAATGAATAGAAGAATAAAAAAAACATGTTTGTATCTCAAACTCTCCTATGGGGCTTCTAACAATGTCAAGGGGGAAAACAATTTTGTACATGATGACTCAAATCCACATTGTATAGATAGAAATAGTAAAAGAAAAACAAAGTTCATAACAATTTTAATTGTCCTCCAGTTTCATATTCAACTTCCACAATGAACAAAATGAAACTCGTTGTCCATTACACCATGATACTACGCACCCATCTTTCTCTTCTACTCTCATCTCCTAGTTACTATCATACTTAGGGATGACAATTTCTGTCTACCCCAACCCGATCTCTGCGAATATTATCCGATCCGAATGAGTAATAGGGTGGACACAGATCAAAGATTTTTTACCCGACCACGGATCGATGCGGGGCCAGATCTTCGCTCTGATTCGCCCCATGACCCGATCCGTACATATACAAATTAATACATATATTAATATTTATTTACATGTATATTAAGGGATGTAAGATATTTATACATATATAAGTTTATAACACATATATTTTACTTATGTAGTTAATATTTGTATTAAGATTGTAAGTTCATTACTAATGACTCATCAGATGCAAGATGTTTATACTTTATATTGTTTTGAATGCTTAAGAAGTTAAGACTTTAAGATATTACTAATTATGAGATGTTTATACTTTATGACCTTATATTGCATGTTTTGATTTGAAAACTTACGATGTTATTAGTTATTAAAGATTTAGAGAGGGTTGCGATTCTCTTAGTTTATGATTTATGCACTATAATTTAGGGTTTGAGTTTTGATTTTAGGGTTAGAATACACAACTAGCCTTGGTGAATTTCTTAAGTTTTGTTTACATCAATAATATTAGGAAAGACTTAGGGCAACATGAAATATAATTAGGTAAAGGGTTATTGGGTTGGGGCCCGCGGATCGGGAAATCTGCCCTGCGGATTGAGACATTGGATTTATACTTCGGGGCAGTACCAGTGCACCCCTGATCCGTGCCCTGCATCTTGACTTTGATCCCACCAGCATGTACTGAAATCGCTTGAATAAGGATCATCCGAGAATGACGAGAAAAATGACACCGAGTCCTCGAGCCAGTCTAGGACGTGATCTGATGTGGGATTTGGCTCTGGTTCTTCGATGGTTATTGCGACTCGCAAAATTTGCGGTTGAGAGGGGGAGGAATGACCCAACAAAAAATGAAGGTAGAGCCTGTAAAACTCCATTTTCAAAGTCTTAAAATAGTGTTGTGGGGCAGTTACATATGTTGCCATATAGAGTCTCACAACTAGTAGATAATTTCCTTGCTTCGCTGGCCAAATACACTAGGACCAACTGTCAAAAAGACTATTTCAACCAGGAGAGGGAACTGCAACCAAGCAAATAAGATTGCCGGAAAAACAGCTATTAGAACGATTGGAATCAGAACAAGTTCCGATCGATGAGAAAGAACTATGTACAGGGATGCACTAAAAGCTATTAGCATTGACGTTATCGAGATAAACAAGCAAATAAGGCCAACACTTAACCTCATTGGCAAGGACTTGAGAAAATCTTCTTCTGCATAGCGGGAAGTGAGTATACCCAAGAATATCAGTACCGAAGTAGATGATGAAAAGAGAGCTACTGCATCAGATGCAGCAAAAACTAAGAATGACACCTCGTTTAAAAAGATGGGAATTCCTGTATCGCTGGTGTTGCCGCCTGGTACTGTAAATGCGGATGCAAACACTACGGTTGCAACAAGTGCTGCAACAAATGTGAAGGATGAAGCTGTGCCTTTCATCCATTCCTCACCCTGCTTGACTAATTCTCTGTGCTCTTCAGTGAACACCATTCTTGGAGTTTTTCCATTTCTGTCTTTCCTTTCTTTGAATGATGGCTGGATAACCTTTTCAACTTCCTGTACAAAACAAATCAGTGACAGTCAAAACAAGATGATTTGTTGAAATTTGGAAATCATATATAGAATATTATTACAGAGTTCAAATAAGATAACTAATGGAATGTACAATCTTCAGTTTAGTTTGGATAACTCAATCACACCTTGAACCATTGCAGCTCCCTTTGCATTTGCAGAGCCGCACCCAAAACCCTCTGCGATGGTGCTAACTTTCCTGCTAAATGCAAGATGTTGTTCTCATACTTGTCTGTTGCACCTGTTGCAAAATTCTTCTGCTTGCCCATTTGGTACAACAGATTGAAAACGTTCTCTTGGCGGTGAATGACTGCGTGGTGAATTACGTTATGATTGTCATCGTCAACAAGCCAAATTGAATAAGGATAGGCCTTAATAATCATGGTAACAATCTCATGAATGCCCAATTTCGCGGCCATTAGTATTGGATTTCTCAACAAACTTTCAGGTCTTAAGCCAGTCAGTTTTGCAGTTTGATCGCATATACGTCTGACTATTTCAAGTGTATCCTTGTGCATCAACTTTGTGTCATAGCTGTGTTTTATCAACCCAAATCTTCTAAACTTACATGAGAAGTTCGTTGAAATCCAATTGCGATGTTTTGCATCAACAAACCAAGCTCCACACCCAGTTTGATTTTCCTCATCAGTACTTCCCCTAGGCATTTCCACACTTCGACCCTCAACATAAATACCTATAGAAAATTAGAAATACACCAGACTTCAAATAAAAATGGCGATGAAAGTACTTAGAAAGGAAAATTTTGAGGAACTGTGAAACTCACTATGATATACAAAGCGTCCCCAGTATCCGAGCTGACAACCACTTGGAAATGCTTGAGGCCTTTCTGCTAATGTCTCTAATGCAGTTTTCCCACTGCGGCCTTGTTCAAGACCTAAATTGGGATACTTTTCCAATACATAACGAGCGATGCCTGCACTCAGACATGGACTGTAGGAATCAAACATAGTAACTAATGCATGAGCTTCCATTTGTTTAAGATGGATTCTACTAAAAACTCAATTTGTTAATTAAGCACAGATCTAGATTCTGCTGACAGGAGACGTGAATCTTTAACATTTAACCATAAATCTATCAAAGAACTCGAAAAATCAATCATATAGAGTTTTACTAACCGTATAAATCGGCCATTAAGAGAAGATTAACAAGATGGACACCAACTTTCCCTTCAAATGCAGTGGGATCCAAGTTCTCCGTCTTTGGTAGCAGAAACCAAACAATATCTTCATGACCATTCTCTGCAGCACAATGAAGTGCAGTATCATCAACGCTGTTCCTCAAAAGTAGCAATCTTGAATGCTTTGAAACCAAGATTTGAGCAACTTCAAGGTTTCCTGCTATTGAAGCAAGATGAAGAGCTGTGCTTCCATATGAATCCCGTAGTTCGAGTTGACTTTCACTCATTCTTTTCACCAACTCCTTCGATAAGTGTATGTTGCGGCCTGTTGTGGCCACTATGTGGAGAGGTACCTCGAATTTGAGAGTGAGATGGGCAGTCAAAGCTTGCGGATCTGATTTCAGGATTCTATCCACTTCAGTCCAGTCACCTTGTAGTGTGGCTTTGTAGAGTCCCAAGTACTCCGTGTAGTGCCGACGGGTCGGTGCCATTTTTTTGCAGTTGAGAGATCAATAAGCTGGGACTAGAGGATTCCAACAATGGAGGATTGCTTGAAATTAAATTACAGAGACTCATGGATACTTTCAAAACATTAATTACATCTTCTTCTTCTTCTTCTTCGGGTCTTTCTTAGAGCAACTTGTTGAATAAAAAACACAAGATAATCGAGAGAGAGAATTAAATATAAGGGATTCCACAACTCGGATTATTTAAATGTATAAATTGTAAGCTCGCAAGATCTACCCCAGTTGACTTACAAAGCCGAATCAAGAGCTTGATGGATACAACCCTAGTTACAATCTCTTTCACACTCATTTGATTCACTCATTGTAAAACCCATTAAATTAAGGTCATGACAACTCCAATCCAACATGTAAATGGAGATGTGTAGGATGTATATTTACATTCACATGAATAAGATACAACCCCGGTTTTTCTTTTACAAAGATACAACTTGGATTGTGACATTGACTTGATGGTACGTAAAATGAATATACATTTTCATGGCCGCCATAGCAGGATTTTTTTCTTTCTCCTTCAGCCTTTACTCTTTACTTGATCGCTTTCTGAAACAAATATTCTTGATCGGGTCTTATTAATATACATGTTTGCATTGGTTCACGGTTCACACGCCAAACCATACAGATTGCTCATAATTAATTAATTCGAAGATTGGTGTATAATAAGCCATTAAACTTTATCAATCTCAAATAGTTTAGTTGACGAGTTAGAATCGTATGTAATCTTTTGTTTGAGTTGCACCTCATTCTTATTATTAAAAAAAATCATTAAACCCTAATAACTAATAGCTAATAGTATAACATGACCTTACAAATTTAATGACTCACAATTATTTTAAATTTTCTTCTTTCTCAAGTTTTAAATTTTAAAATATAAAGATAAATAAAAACAGAAAGAGAAAACTTTGAATAAAAAGTCTAATTTACCCTCTTAAAAATGTTGGCCAGTGCTAAGGTAGGACCTCAAAGGAGTCCTAACTCCTAACCATTAACACCTGCACGTGTATACAGGTCTACAGGACAACACATATGTCGTGGGGGAGAAACCCATACTTGGAGGTACTGTTTCTATTGGAGTTGGGCCCAATGGATATTTACTAGGAAATCTCACAACTTCATGCCTCGAACCCTTGATCACTTGGAGGTGGGGTTGCGAGTCATGGAGGCAGGGATTTAATTCACAAATTCCACTTGGGCCGAATCCTAGTGGAAATAATTCCTTGTCAAGTGATGGTTCATCCTCTCTGGACACACGTGTAGGTATTAGTGTCTTGGACTCCTCCGAGAATGACGAGAAAAATGACACCGAGTCCTCGAGCCAGTCTTGGACATGATCTGATGTGGGATTTGGCTCTAGTTCTTCGATGGTCATTGCGACTTGCGCAAAATTTGCAGTTGAGAGGAGGAGGAATGACCCAACAAAAAATGAAGGTAGAGCCCGTAAAACTCCATTTTTAAAGTCTTAAAATAATGTTGTGGGGCAGTTACATATGTTGCCATATAGAGTCTCACAACTAGTAGATAATTTCCTTGCTTCGCTGGCCAAATACACTAGGACCAACTGTTAAAAAGACTATTTCAACCAGGAGAGGGAACTGCAACCAAGCAAATAAGATTGCCGGAAAAACAGCTATTAGAACGATTGGAATCAGAACAAGTTCCGATCGATGAGAAAGAACTATGTACAGGGATGCACTAAAAGCTATTAGCATTGACGTTATCGAGATAAACAAGCAAATAAGGCCAACACTTAACCTCATTGGCAAGGACTTCAGAAAATCTTCTTCTGCATAGCGGGAAGTGAGTATACCCAAGAACATCAGTACCGAAGTAGATGATGAAAAGAGAGCTACTGCATCAGATGCAGCAAAAACTAAGAATGACACCTCGTTTAAAAAGATGGGAATTCCTGTATCGCTGGTGTTGCCGCCTGGTACTGTAAATGCGGATGCAAACACTACGGTTGCAACAAGTGCTGCAACAAATGTGAAGGATGAAGCTGTGCCTTTCATCCATTCCTCACCCTGCTTGACTAATTCTCTGTGCTCTTCAGTGAACACCATTCTTGGAGTTTTTCCATTTCCGTCTTTCCTTTCTTTGAATGATGGCTGGATAACCTTTTCAACTTCCTGTACAAAACAAGTCAGTGACAGTCAAAACAAGATGATTTGTTGAAATTTGGAAATCATATATAGAATATTATTACAGAGTTCAAATAAGATAACTAATGGAATGTACAATCTTCAGTTTAGTTTGGATAACTCAATCACACCTTGAACCATTGCAGCTCCCTTTGCATTTGCAGAGCCGCACCCAAAACCCTCTGCGATGGTGCTAACTTTCCTGCTAAATGCAAGATGTTGTTCTCATACTTGTCTGTTGAACCTGTTGCAAAATTCTTCTGCTTGCCCATTTGGTACAACAGATTGAAAACGTTCTCTTGGCGGTGAATGACTGCGTGGTGAATTACGCCATGATTGTCATCGTCAACAAGCCAAATTGAATAAGGATAGGCCTTAATAATTATGGTAACAATCTCATGAATGCCCAATTTCGCGGCCATTAGTATTGGATTTGTCAACAAACTTTCAGGTCTTAAGCCAGTCAGTTTTGCAGTTTGATCGCATATACGTCTGACTATTTCAAGTGTATCCTTGTGCATCAACTTTGTGTCATAGCTGTGTTTTATCAACCCAAATCTTCTGAACTTACATAAGAAGTTTGTCGAAATCCAATTGCGATTTGCATCAACAAACCAAGTTCCACACCCAGTTTGATTTTCCTCATCAGTACTTCCCCTAGGCATTTCCACACTACGACCCTCAACATAAATACCTATAGAAATACACCAGACTTCAAATTAAAATGGCGATGAAAGTACTTAGAAAGGAAAATTTTGAGGAATTGTGAAACCCACTACGATATACAAAGCGTCCCCAGTATCCGAGCTGACAACCACTTGGAAATGCTTGAGGCCTTTCTGCTAATGTCTCTAATGCAGTTTTCCCACTGCGGCCTTGTTCAAGACCTAAATTGGGATATTTTTCCAATACATAACGAGCGATGCCTGCACTCAGACATGGACTGTAGGAATCAGACATAGTAACTAATGCAGGACCTTCCATTTGGTTAATATGGATTCTACTAAAAACTCAATTTGTTAATTAAGCACAGATCTAGATTCTGCTGACAGGAGACGTGAATCTTTAACATTTAACCATAAATCTAACAAAGAACTCGAAAAATCAATCATATAGAGTTTTACTAACCATATAAATCGGCCATTAAGAGAAGATTAACAAGATGGGCACCAACTTCCCCTTCAAATGCAGTGGGATCCACGTTCTCCGTCTTTGGTAGCAGAAACCAAACAATATCTTCATGACCATGCTCTGCAGCACAATGAAGTGCAGTCTCATCAACGCAGTTCCTCAAAAGTAGCAATCTTGAATGCTTTGAAACCAAGATTTGAGCAGCTTCAAGGTTTCCTGCTATTGAAGCAAGATGAAGAGCTGTGCTTCCATATGAATCCCGTAGTTCGAGTTGACTTTCACTCATTCTTTGCACCAACTCCTTCAATAAGTCTATGTTGCGGCCTGTTGTGCCCGCTATGTGGAGAGGTACCTCGAATTTGAGAGTGAGATGGGCAGTCAAAGCTTGTGGATCTGATTTCAGAATTCTATCCACTTCAGTCCAGTCACCTTGTAGTATGGCTCTGTAGAGTCCCAAGTACTCCGTGTAGTGCCGACGGGTCGGTGCCATTTTTTTGCGGTTGAGAGATCAATAAGCTGGGACTAGAGGAGTCCAACAATGGAGGATTGCTTGAAATTAAATTACAGAGACTCATGGATACTTTTCAAACATTAATTACATTTTCTTCTTCTTCTTTTGGTCTTTTTTTAGAGCAACTTGTTGAATAAATAACACAAGATAATCAAGAGAGAGAATTAAATATTAAGGGATTCCACAACTCGGATTATTTAAATGTAGAAATTGTAAGCTCGCAAGAACTACCCCAGTTGACTTACTAAGCCGAATCAAGAGCTTTTTTTTTTGATAAAAAGCCGAATCAAGAGCTTGATGGATAAAACCCTAGTTACAATCTCTTTCACACTCATTTGATTCGCTCATTGTAAAACCCCTTAAATTAAGGTCATGACTACTCCAATCCAACATGTAAATGGGGATGTGTGGGATGTATATTTACATTCACATGAATAAGATACAACCTGGGTTTGCGACATTGACTTGATGGTACGTAAAGTGAATATACATTTTCATGGCCGCCATAGCAGGAGTTTTCTTCTTTCTCCTTCGCCCTTTACTCTTTACTTGATCGGCTTCTGAAACAAATATTATTGATCAGGTCTTATTAATATACATGTTTGCATTGGTTCACGGTTCACACGCCAAACCCCAAGCATATTCTATAATTAATTAATTTTAAGGTTGGTGTATAATAAGCAATTAAATCCTATCAATCTCAATCTCAAGTAATTTAGTTGGCAAGTTGAATTGTATGTAATATCTTGTTCAAGTCACACTCCATTCCTATTATTAAAAAAATCACTAAATCCTAATAACTAATAGGATTACATGTGTACCTTACAAATTTAATGACTCGCAATTATTTTAAATTTTCTTCTTTTTCAAGTTTTAAATTTTAAAACATAAAGATAAATAGAAACAAAAAGTGAAAACTTTGAACAAAAAGTCTAATTTACCCTCTTAAAATGTCGGTCAATGTTAAGGTAGGATCTCAAAGGAGTCCCAGACATTAACACCTGCATGTGTGTACAGGTCAGCACATGCGTCCAGAGGAAGAAACCTAGACTTGGAGGTACTGTTTCTATTGAAGTTGGGCCAATGAATATTTACTAGGAAATCTCACAACTCTATGTCTCAAACCCTTGCTCTCTTGGAGGTGGGGTTGAGAGGCATAGAGGCAGAGATTTAATTCACAAATTCCACTTGGGCCCAATCCTAGTGGAAATAATTCCTCCTCGAGTGGTGGTTCACCCTCTCTCGACACACGTGTAGATATTAATGTCTTGGACTCCTCCGAGATCATGCCCTAACATTGAAAGACGTCTTTTAACTATCAGTTTAGACCCATGATGAGTGCCAAATGAGCAAGCTAGATTTAGGTCACTTTGAGCAAAAGAGTGCAAAAGAGGTTCTGATTTATTTGTAAATTGCGAGTGGTTGTGTCACTTGTGGCTCAACCCCACCTCCAAGAATTCAAGGGTTCAACTGGTTGAGGCATGGAATTTCTCAACAAATTCTCATTAAAAGCAACCTCAGTGGGCACAATACTTCCTCAAGTGTTGGATTCACCCCCCGACACATGTGTGATGCTAGATGCCCAAGATCTCTCCTAAATCCTGCCCTGTCACGACTCTTACTGACCCAGTTGAACCCAATCCATAATTAAATCTTGTTCAAGAGACTAATCGTTGTGTCTTTTAATATTTGTTGTGTCACAGTCATCCTTTTTTTAAGCCTTTTTTTATAAGTCATAAGTATATTCCAAAAACAAATAACAAAAATAGTACAATAGGGCATCATAGAAATGGCCAAGAATTCAAACTCAAGGGACATGCCCCGAGAGCATCAAAATTCACAAGAAAAAGAGATATATTAAAAATTAAAAAACAATCCCAAAAAATAAAATTTAATTGATATTAAGAGGATTGAAAAGCAAAAGAAAAATAACTTGTAAAGTAAGACCGCACTAAATAGCAGGATTCTTATGCTGATGTTTAGTGCAATATGGACAATAGTAAGAAGTCCCATCTGCTATCACTTGTTTTGCAGAATCACCAGAAAAAAAAATTCAAAGAGGTACAGCATGGACTGCTGAAATGCTAGAGCAGTACTCTTCAGCAGTTTGCAGCTCAATGTTTGATATGTTAACCCTATTTTTGCATGGCCAACCTTGTCCCTCGTTCAAACTGGATAACTCATTTGCCTTGTTACAAAGATCTCTTGTTAGAGTGTAGAGAGACTGGGTTTGCCTAATCAATAACTGGCCTTCGATGTCTTCCAAGAGCCAAAATTAAGAAAACTAAACAGGTAGATTTTTTTTATATTTTTTTGGCTGCTGCTTTTTTGAATAAATCAGAGTTTACACGGAGAAAAGAAAAAGGGAGAGAAAGCAAGAGCAGAGATGATTCATAGACTGGAGATGTGCATAGCACAAGTGAAACTGGCTATAAATTTTGTGATTGTGGTAGCAGAAGCAATTGGTGCAGTCTTTCAACAAAACAACCCTCATCGTCATCAGCTATATACACAGGCTGCCGAGTAATGCCAATTCGATCCCTTTCGTTGGTTTTCTTCCTTGATTAATTTCAGTTGCCTATGATTCTGTTCATTGCGATTAGGGGCGCACACTGCAGTTGAGGTTGGTTGCTTTTATCTTTGGCTATGTTTTTGTTTTTTTGTTAGTTAGATTCGATTTCGGTCGGTTTCGATTTTATCCATTCTTTTTACTGCCCTATGTTTAGTGTATTGTAAGAGGCTTCTGTAAATACTAAATTCAGGAATGGAGTTTTCACTTTTATTTTCGCTTTATTTAGTTTTCACATTGACCAAACCATATAGAGATATGTTAAAAGGGTAATTCAATTGTAAGTACTGGAAATACATTGGAGGTGAGACAAGAGCTCTGATGGTTTAGACATCATGACCATATGGTCTGATCCTCTGATCTCCACCACTTGATTTGGTGGATTCCTCTCGATCATCCACTGTTGAAATTTCATCTTTGACAAACCATCTTTTTCTGATACGATGAAGACTCGTTTGACCAATCCGTAATTCTCAATTGATAGCTTTAATACCTTGGACATGTCGTCTTCACTGAACAGACGTAATGGTCTCATCAACATTGTTGCCAGTGCCCAATCCTGTCCGTTCAAGGTTTTTGCAACCGTTAGATCTTTAATGTTTGTATGACCGGATGAAATTGATTTAGAATAGCAGTTACACGTGTTGTTACCTCAGTTGGGCTGAGCTGGTACAAATTTGTTGACAGGAACAAGGGGCCGAGAATTAATGTAGTTGGAGGCTTGTCTGGCCCATCATCGTATGTGTATTGACTGTCCAGTAAGGACCCTGTTTGTCTGAATGACTGACAAATTACCCAGAAAAATATTATTACTGTAATAAAGAAAAGATAAATTCTTTTACTAAAAAGAATACATTTTAGGGTTAATCATTTCCAAGTTATATTTTATTAACTTTTTTCCCCTACAAAAGTTTATTAATCCTTTGGTTTGCCCTCCCAAAAAGTTTTAATAGCACCCCTACTCAACTAGCCAACTGGCTCAAAGTATGTAAGTTAAAATTTGGGTTTAGTAGGATTGTTATTTTAGAAAACACGAAAAATAGAAAATCACTCCATAAAAAAAAAAGGAGTATGGAAATACAAAATAAAAAACATAAAAATAGAAAACAAGTCAAAGAAACCCCAAATATGTCACTGCTGGCGACCAATATGTCATTGCATAGAAAGCATAATTAAATTTTAAAAAAATAATAAAAAAAGAAAAGAAAAGGCATAATTAAATTCAAAAAAAATGAAGAAAAGAAAAAAGAGTTTAGGCATTGAAGCACCTCTTGATTGAGAGTGGATATGTTGAGGGAAGGACCAGGCATCAAGGCAGTGACAAAAATTGCAACAGAAATCTTATGAGGGAACCTCTCCATGGCATTAGAAATAGCCAACCCACCGAGGCTATGACCAACAAGGATTACTCTCTCATCAGCAGCTAGAGATGTCATTAAATCCATCAAGGGCTGAAAGAAATCAGAAATCGAACTGAGTGTTTTAGCTTGCCTAGGATCAATCCCAGAAGCAGCTAAATCTATTGCAGTGACCTTGTGACTAGATGATCTTAATGGTGCCACAATTTTGTACCACGACCATGCGCCATGGCATGAACCATGGACCAGCACAAAGTGCTTGTTAGGTGCTGGTTGTGGTGTTGCCATGATTGGTCTGATAGAAAGAATGATGAGGGAAATGGAGATGATGAAGAAGAGCATTTTGGGTTTCTCCATCAATGTCTTTGTTTGACTATACTTACAATAAGTAATTGGTTAGGTGTCTTATCCTTGGAAAAAGAGCGGCAGGTAGGCTCTTTTTTTTCTTTTCTTTTTCATTGGTCAATAATCGAAATCAAAGTATGTCTTTTGGCTAGATGTCAAGATTGCTATCTTTTCATAAATATTATGCAATTAAGGTAAAGTTGGCATGAGAGAAACCATGGATACTAGAAATAGTTTATGGAAAAACCAAAATAACATCCAAGTCCAATAATCAGAAGTTTACAGTTCAAGTTCTTACCTTCCCATCTAGATAATATGGTAGACTTGCCTCGTGTCCTTGGTTGTCCTGCACAATTGCTGATTCGTGTAAAACTTGGGAATCTCAAGCAGTTTCTTTCCCAGTTATTTGTAAAAGATACTGTAGCAAACCAATACTTTTATATCTAATCAAAGTCAGATCTCTATTGAGTAAAGTTCAGTACTTCAGTTCATGAAAGTCTTGTATTTGACAGCTTATATGCTACTCAGTTTATCCGCTAGCTTATACGCTATCGGACATACTCTCATCCAAACGCACATTCTTATCAAGTGTATTGCCGGAGGCCGCCACAAGGCAATCAGGTGTTCAAAAATATTCAATACCTTAGCTCAGGAGGGCAACCGCCAACCAGGCCACTGACTGACTCATGATGTGTTATTTACTTGTCATCGTGGTCAGAAGATGCAGGGACAAGGGTATGATTTCCCAAACTAAAACCAAAGATTTTTCCAGTTTCTAACATTTCTTGGTATGAATGGTGTTTTTGTAATCCATTAGCTTCACCTCATCTATCCTCTTCTTCCCCAGCAACAGACCACCTTTTTCAATGCATCCTCAATCATCTTTTGACCCGTATTCAGTAGAACACCATCACCATGGTAGATCATTTGAAGAATCCCCACGTCCTTGCAAGCATCTCATATCTCTGAAACAAGGCCCTCGGGACCAATTTATCTGCAGAGTTTGACGCGGAGTGATGAATTAGTGGGACCCTTTGGCTTGAACTATTTCAAATGCTGGCCGGTGTTATAGTGCTTGTATAAAAATGGTGATCAATTTCCGCCGTAGTGATTATTATTCCATCACTTAAAATACCAAGAAATCATTACCACACAGCTGATGTAAAGTAATTGGCTTTCTTTACAAGGGTTGTTGCGAGGTTTACAAGAAAGAATCAAAAGCAAGAAATTCATCAACTCCATCAACAATATACAAATGCAAGAAAACCAACAAAAACTGAAAATTTTCCACATTAGCATTAAAAATACCCTTTTGAAGTCCTTGACAGAGGGAACCGAGAAAGACCCAAGAAGGGGCGTGGCAGCTAGACCCAAAACTGTACATCTTCTCCAGCTCAGTCTCTCTGTTCCATCTCTTAAAGCAAGAGACTATAAACAAACATAAGAACTCTTGATAAGAGTAGTTAAAATGAATCAGTGGGAAACATATGAATGCGTAAGACTCTCAATCAAAGCCATCTGCACCGTCGATAAATATTTACCGCAAGTTGAACCTAGAGCACTATTTTTGGCTAGGTATTTGGAGAAGATAACTGGTGTAAGTGCAGAGGACTTTGGTATGGCAGGTTATGGGGTTTGCCTAACATTGTGTAATGGAAGACAATTCTAACAGGTTCAAATGTTCAATGCCCCAAAAGAGAACCATGAATCTCGCCTTCTGATAAATTTTCATGTTCAACTACAGGTGCATAAATTTCTTACCTATTATTTCATATAACTTATTACAAATTTAGTCATAAAGTAACCTAAAATTTGGCTTAAAATTTTGAGCTACCGCTCATATTGATTGGATATAAAACCAGATAATATATGAAAACATGCTTCACCTTATGTTCAAATACAATGTTATAGTGCCATATTAGCAAAATAACAGACTAATAACTAGTCAAGCTAAACTTCACATATGCATAGGACTGGCCCTAACAAGGCACGCTCAATCCTTTCAGGAAATTTAGGAGTCTACAAATAAACAAAGTAGAATTTTACCTCCCCAGCAGTGGAGTATTATATCTTTACGTTGGCTCTGTCACCTACAAGATTGGACATTGTTGTGTCAGAAATTGATGGAGAGATTTTCTTTAACGGTTATTTATGGTGAGAGATGCACGGGCCTGCATCAGTCAAGCAAAAGGAATTGGTTGGTTTCTTTCTACAACTCATGATGCATGATAGATGTTTTTCAACATTCATCAGCTGATTGTTTTACACAAATATCAGGAAAAAGGAGCAATAATAGGCAAAAGTGACATAAAAACCATTAAAATCTAGATAAAAAGGAGCTGTGCCTGTGTGCAAGCAAAACAAAGAATTTTGAGTTACTCTGGGTCATGGACAGAGGCTTGGTGTTACTGAGAGCAGGGGCTATAAGGCCCCTTTGACTCTGGGCGGCTAAGCAGAAGAACAATGATTTTCGTGTTTTCCGGAAACACACATGACACAACCATCCTCTGTATAATAAACTACTCAGTCCAAACCATTCATGATTCATCACAAATGGAAAGATAACACACTTATCAAGACCAAAGACAGTACAAGACCAGAAACTTATACATTAAAGTTTGAAAGACGCAAGCCACAACAACAGAGTGCTTATTTTAAGCAGAAGCCGAAGTTGTTTCTACAGAGACGTTTGTTGGAGACTTATCCTTGAAAGCTAACATCTTGTTTAGTGCACCGATGAAAGCCTTGACACTTGAAACAACAATGTCCATTCCAGCACCGGTTCCACTAAAAGTTCGCTGAACTTCTTCACCAGTTGAAGCATGAGTGGATGTTTGCTGTTTGTCTCCACGAATTAGAACACGAGTGGTGGCGATTGCATCAATACCTTCTGTAACAGCAGCCATGGAATACTCAAGAAGTGTTACAGGCTCCTTCACAATGATGAGAACAGCTTTGTAAGCTGAATCTACTGGTCCTGTTCCCACGGAACAAGCAATATGCTCTTCCCCATTCGTATGAATGAGTTTGACAGTAGCTGTAGAGAGACCAAGAGTTCCACATGTAACCTGCACATCAAGAAGCTTCCAAACAACTTCTGGTTGAAACACTTCATCCGATACCAATGCTATAAGGTCAGCATCAGTGACTCTCTTTTTCTGTTCAGCAACTGCTTTGAAACGCCAAAACATATTACCAAGTTTCTCATCATCTAACTCATAACCAAGCTCCTTCAAGCGATCTCTCAAAGCATGGCGTCCACTAAGTTTTCCAAGGACAATGCCAGCTTCGTTGGATCGTTCAAGCCCGATATCTTCCGGAGACATTATTTCATAAGTACCTTTGTGTTTCAGCATTCCATCCTGATGGATCCCACTTTCATGAGCAAAAGCATTTGCTCCAACAATTGCCTTGTGTGGTTGTAATTGCAATCCCGTATAATCCTCCACCATCTTGCTAGCCATGGTAATGTGCCGTGTATTGATTCCAGTATAAAGTCCCCCCAAAACAGTGTCTCCGCGACAATTTATAGCCATCACAACCTCCTCCAGAGAAGCATTGCCAGCTCTTTCACCAATTCCATTGATTGTGCATTCCAATTGTCTTGCACCTGCACATGCCCCAGCTAGAGTATTGGCAGTAGAAAGTCCAAGATCATTCTGACAATGTGTAGAGATAACCACATTCTCAACTCCAGGTGTGTTTGCTTTAATGTCACCAATCAACTGCGCAAATTCACTTGGAATAGTAATACCAACTGTATCAGGGATGTTGAGAGTAGTTGCCCCTGCTTTTATAACTTCACCCAAAATCTCATACAGAAATTCCCTCTCCGATCTCCCAGCATCTTCTGGGCTAAACTCCACATCATCGCAGCCCAAGCTCCTCGCAAACTTCACCATACTGCTCGCAATTTCAATCACTTCCTCCTTCGTCTTCCTCAACTTGTACTCCATGTGTATCTCGCTAGTAGCTATAAACGTGTGTATCCTGGGCAGCTTCGCGTACTTCACAGAGTCCCAGGCAGCCTTGATATCCTTCTCATTGCACCTCGACAACCCACAAATCACAGGGACATACCCATCCTCGTCCACGGCGTTGCCCACTTCCTGTGCAATCATCTTCACCGCCTCAAAGTCCTCCCGGGACGCGGCAGGGAATCCGGCTTCAATGATGTCCACGCCAAGCTTAGCAAGCTGGCGGGCAATGTCGAGCTTCTCCTTGGCGGTAAGAGTGGCGCCCGGGGACTGCTCTCCATCACGGAGTGTCGTGTCAAAGATGCGGACATATAAAGGGTCTTCGATGCGATCAGGGATGTATTCCGGCCGACGGCGGCGTCGAGGAGGAAGAGAAGAGGAACTGGACGGCGATTGGTTGTGGGAGCATGAGATGCAGAGGGCGTATGGTTTCGAAGAGAAGTGAAAAGCGCGGAAGGCATTAGTTTTCGGTTTGCACAGATGGAGGATAGACCTGGAGCTGGCGGCGGTAGTAGCGGTGGTAGTTGTGGTTGGCGATTTAGGGTTGGATGTAGAAAAGGAGAATTTGGAGGATGTAGTGAAGGACGCCGCCATTTTGACAGGTATTATGAAAAACACAATATTTAACCCTAATTTATAGAGAGAGTCTGGAGAGAGGCGAAAGTCACTAAACCAGGGCCTATGGATGTCCAAATCCGATTCGCGATCAAAGAATCGATTTGAATCGCGGTTATTCGATTCCTATTTTTTGGTCTAACTGTTTCGGATTTGATTATGAATTTTGAAATTTCTCGGATTCAATTTTTGATTTAATCAAATAAAAATTTATTATGTTTTATATATTTACTTATTTAAATAATTAAGGCTAAAAAATTAAATAATTTAGCCCAAATATAATTTCTAATTTATCCGTTAGGCTTAAAATAACATCTCCCCCATTTTTCTCCTCGCTCACTGTTTCTTTCACTTCATTGAAAATAACATTATTTATGTATTTATATTATTTTAATTTTTGGATTTCTAATAGTTTTAATCTTCTAATTATCCTTTTTTTATCATACTAAATTGATGAAAATGTTTTTTAATCGTCAAAACTGAAATCCGATCCAATCCGAATAGAAAAAGTTTGATTTTTCGGTTTGGTTATCCGATATATATTTTTCGGTTATAGATTTTAAAATGACATAACCGAATCAATTCAAACATTTTAGTTTCGGTTAAAAACCGAATAGACACCCCTACCCCAAACTATTAGTATGGGTGTGGATTTCAAATATGCTATCGGAGCAACTCGATCTCATTCAATATAACTTGTACTCCATTTGTTGTGCTTAACATAATCTAGCCCACAATTACGGTGTAGTGTTATATGAGTCTATCCCACATCAGTTGGGACAAGAGCCCATCATGTGTTTATATGAGCAAAAGCTCATCCTTAACATGTAACCAGACCTTTTTTTAGGGCTAAGTACCATTAACTGAGACGGTTCAAGAAAAATAAGTTCGTGTGGATTTGATGTATCTACGAAAACCGACAAGCCCAAAGTGAATAATATTGTTGACATGTATGGAGTGTGAATTTATGATACTAACAATAGTTTTTCAAATTAAATGAAATGAAAGGCTTACAATTGAAGATAGATGGGATCTGGTTTACTGATTCAAATGGCTAAAATAAATCCCCGTAAATATCATTTTTCTTCTAAAATCCACCACCACCCTCTACTAGAAGGTTGGATGAGGTTTTACTGTTAGTTAGGGTATCCGATAACCACATGAGTGATAGCATTGAGTTCAATTTTTATTAGGAACAAAACTCATGTGACACAAAATAAATTTGTATGATATCATTCTCGATTATCAATAAAAAAATATAATAAAACTAATAACTTCGAAATGTCTCATATGAAGTCTTTGAATTGACACATTAAATTTTGACCTAACTTATTCAGTTATCAAGCGAAAAATTACTTTGTGCGCGGATTTGATGACCCGAGTGAAATCCATATTAAATATCCAAAAGCAAACTTGCATGATATTATTCACGATTATCAATAAAAAATTAATAAAACTACTCACTTCAAAAGACTCGTCTCGCTTGAAGTCTCCGAATTGGTATCATTTGTTGAAGAACTAACTTTTGTTGTGATTTTTTTTAGGATGAAAAGTTTGTGTGATTATGGTTAAAAACATTATAAGAAGCTGAATATAACTTGGTAGTCATCTAGAAAGACCTGTTAAAGTTACACCCATTTCAATTGAGGTATAAAACTAGATCAACTTTTTTCGAAAAATGATCTTTTAGTTCTTTTGATCAATTTGAGGTACCGTTTGGTAAACAATTTCCAACAACATATAATTTAGCATTCAGCATATATGCTACACATAAAAAGCTACTTACCCAAACACTCAATAACAATTTTAGCATATGCCTCCGTTTGGGACAGAGTATAAGCTAGCTTATACTCTGTCCCCATACTCTCAGACACTCTCAGCTTTTACGTTTTACGAGAGCTTATACTCTATCAACATACTCTGATCCAAACGGAGCCTATATGTTACAATTTTCAAATGGTACATAAAAAACCATTTTCAACAACATTTATCATCTACCACAAATGAAAAGTCTAAACTGCCCCTTATATTTCACCCAAATAATCAAAATGTTAACAATACATTATTTATTTTATTTAATAATATATTAATTTTTAATAATTAATAAATTGTTATTTATTTTTATTTAATAATATATTAATTTTTAATAATTAATAAATTGTTATTTATTTTTATTTAATAATATATTAATTTTTAATAATTAATAAATTGTTATTTATTTTATTTAATAATATATTAATTTTTAATAATTAATAAATTGTTATTTATTTTTATTTAATAATATATTTATTTTTAATAATTAATAAATTGTTATTTATTTTTATTTAATTTAATAATATATTTATTTTTAATAATTAATAAATTGTTATTTATTTTTATTTAATAATATTTTTATTTTTAATAATTAATAAATTTTTATTTATTTTTATTTAATAATATTTTTATTTTTAATAATTAATAAATTGTTATTTATTTTTATTTAATAATATTTTTATTTTTAATAATTAATAAATTGTTATTTATTTTTATTTAATAATATTTTTATTTTTAATAATTAATAAATTGTTATTTATTTTTATTTAATAATATTTTTATTTTTAATAATTAATAAATTGTTATTTATTTTTATTTAATAATATATTTATTTTTAATAATTAATAAATTGTTATTTATTTTTATTTAATAATATTTTTATTTTTAATAATTAATAAATTTTTATTTATTTTTATTTAATAATATATTCATTTATATTTAATAATATACTAACATTTTTAATAATATATTTAATTATTTATATTTGATAATATATTTATTTTTAAATAATATATTCAACTATATTTAATAATTTATTTATTTATATTTACTAATCTATTATTCATTTATATTTAATAATATATTAACATTTTTAATAATATATTTAATTATTTATTTTTAATAATATATTCAATTATATATTTATTTATATTTACTAATCTTTTATTTATTTATATTTAATAATATATTTATTTTTAAATAATATATTCAATTATATTTAATAATATATTGTATATATTTTTGAATTTTTTAATTTGTACTTCTGCCCCTGTATGTAATTGGCCACAACATTTGAAACAGCATATATGTTTTTTTGCAATAATAAACCAAACAGCACCGCATTTCAAACAGCATATATGTCAGCATTTCAAACAGCATATACGCTTCCAGCATATAAGCTATATGCTACATGCAAATTGTTTACTAATCTTTTATTTGGCCTATTATGATCCAAAAAGTTTTAGCCTTTATGTGCCAGCAATCCATCATAATTTGCTAAAAAATAAGACCCACACAAGCTTTAAAGAAATGAGAAATCGGGTTCTTTTTCATCCCCAATTTGTGTATAATTCAAGTCTCATTACCTTACATAGAAAGGACTTCTGCACAACTCTTATTCAAGCTGCAGAGATGGGAAGGGAATTCTCCTGTAGAACTGCTCAGGCTTACATGAAAAATATGCCTGGACAAATGCCGGTTGCGTCGTTGAACCATTTCTGCAGGTCTTTGGAGGAAAATACCACAAAATCCCAACTACAAAGAAATACTGTATTAGAAGTGCATTTCTTTGTTACTGACATGATTCGGAGTTCAGTAAAACACCATTGTTATTCATAAAAACACACGAGAGGAATACAGTCTTATCTTGCCATTACTCTGACACTTTAAAATGATCGATTTGGATATTTCTGACAGTTTGCTTCTTATAATCGCTGCGGTTCCTATTGGCAAGAAACTTTCCCCAGTTGTAGTCCTTGTACTTGGAAGGGTTTTGCTGAGTGACTAGCTCATCCAATGGCCTCACGGAAACAGTGTGTGAAGGGAAAATGAAGAATGGTATTGAAATCCTAGCTTTCCCAGAGTTCACCACTACCCTGTGTTCTACACTCTCATAAGCATCATTGCTCCACACCTGCATCGACAGTGGAATCGCCAAAACTTCATTAGAAGATAGAAGTAATTGAACCCAAAAGTTCAGAGAACAACACTAGTACCTGAACAACATCACCAACATTGATGATGAAAGCATCTGGGATTGGCTTAACTCGAACCCATTCGCCATCTGATTTTCGCTTAACCTCTAGTCCTCCAACATCATCTTGAGCGAGCACCGTCAAGGCGCCAGCATCTTTGTGTCTTCCTACACCAAGAGCTAAGTGGGGAGAAGGGCATGGAGGATAGTAATTCAGCCTAACAAAACTGGTTTGGTGTTTGAAGTATGGATGACATCGATCAGCAGGTAAACCTAAGCTTAAAGAGATGAGTTCCAGTAACTTGAACCCTAATTTCTCCACTTCTCTAGCATATTCTTGGCATACCTCCCTGATCATTCCAATCATCAAGTCACGTGAAGACAGATAAGAAACTCGAATTATAAACTCTTAAATGTTACACTAATGATGCAGTCTCTTACAAGCAAAATAACAAACACTTAGAGTGCAAGGCAATTTCCCCTCACTTCAACTAGTATAATCAATTTGAAAGAGTAAAAGTTACCTGAAACTAGTGGGGTAATGAGGCCACTGATTAAACAAAGTCCTCAGTTCCTCATCATCAGGCTCATGAGATGCTGGGATCACTGTTTGATCCTTCAGCAAGAAATCAAAGACTTCTTTCCAGTCCCTAACATTTTTAGTATGTTCACTATCATGATACCCCGTTGAATTAAACTCATCCCTCTTCACCTTCTTCTTCTCTTCCAAACCCAGATGGAAAAATTCCTTTGCTACCTTTTCCATTCTTTGACGTAGCTCCAGCGGCACCCCATGATTAATAACTTGAAAAAAACCCCAGTTCTTACATGCACTTCCAATCTCTGAAACAAGCTCTTCGATGTTATTGTTGTTAAAATTGGATAGATTGATTACTGGGATCTCTTCGGCTTCTATGTATTCGAGTTTTGGTCTGAATTCAGGGCATTGAATGAAGGCTGCATCAACCTCTCCCATGGAAATAGCTTGTTCAATCAATATCAATACAATTCTGTGAGAGTGAACGGTTGAATATAATTGCAAATAATCTTGTGAAATCTGCAGCAGAAGGAAGCAGCAACAAAATGGAGAAAATTCTGGAGTTCTTTTTAATCACCCCACTCCGCAGACTCAACAATTGTCTTGTAAGGCTTTTGGTACATTGAACCTAGACAATTTCTTTTATAGCAGTAGTTGGAGTATCAATATCTTCAAACAAATTCCAGCCAATTCCCATTTTTTAACATCATGTAATCAGAAAATGAAAACCAACACTGCCATACTGGAACAACCTAACCCACTTTGACATCAATTAGTACATTACTATATACACAAAACACAACCTATAGATTTGTTGTCACTCCAACAACAAATATTAGTCTTTTATGTATATCAAGTCATATTATGAAGGAAACATCAGTTTCACCAAAGCAAGGAAAGCTACGCAAACGGGGGTTTATTCTTATATTGATGATGCAGAATGGTGATGGTAATTCGTGCATATCATCGTTGGGGGACTTCTGTGTCTCACTCCTCTTCTTTTATAGATAGGGTCCAATTCCTCTTTCACAGCATTTCGCTTACGGTGGGAATTGAACTTTTTACCTCATTTAAGTGGAAAGTAGATACTACCACAAAACAGCAAGCGAAACGATGTGAGAGAAAAATTGGGCCCTATCCTTAAAAGAAGATGAATGGGGTACGGAGGCCTCCTCAATTATGAGATGCACGAATTACGATCTCGGAAGTCTGCATCATCATATACTTTGTAATGATAGATTAGGAGAGTTTCCTTGGGCAGCTTCTTATAATTACTGAAGTTTTAGGAGGCAAAAAACTTTCCCCAATTGTGGCGCTATACTTGCCAGGGTTTAGCTCATTGACTAGCTCATCCAATCCCTTCACTGAGACATAGTGGGAAGGGAAGAAGAACAATGACATTGAAATAATTTCCTTCACAAAGTTCACCACCACCCTATGCATCGTTGCACCAAACCTGCATTCCACATTCAACATAACTTAATAATTCATAGAAAAGATGAGGGTTAATATAACTTTTAATTACCGAAAGATAGTTCATATTTCATTTTGGTCACCGAAAGATAAAACGTTTCAACTTGATAACTTAACTTTTCATTTTGTTCCAGTAAAATCACTCGGTCAGGATTTCTCAAATTCGGACAGCAAAAATATGACGTGGCAGTTTGCCTTGTTTCGATTGGTCCACGTGGAAAATGGTCGTCACGTGGTTATACTTTCAATCACCAAAAGATAGCTCATGTGTCATTTAGTCATTGAAAAATAAAACGTTTCAACTTGATCACTTAACTTTTCATTATGTTACAGTCAAGTCAGAATTTCTCAAATCCGAGCAGCGAGAAGGATAACGTGATAGTTTGACTTGCTTTTGATTGGTCCACGTGCAAATATTTTGTAATTTTTTAAATTCAGAGCAATCGTAAAAAGTGAAGGTCCACTTGTGAGAACAATATGAATTTCTTCTGTTTAGATTGTTATGCGATCAGGACGAAGCGCCAATGAAGGCGAACTGATTCAAAGCAGGAGGCTTAAGGTATGAATGGTGTTATAGGGTTTGATCTCTGAAACCTAATTTCTGCTTCTTAGTTTGGCCGCGGGATTGATTGTTCCACTAAATAATGATTGCGCTAAAAGGCCGCAGGAGAACATTCCGACAATGACACTCGGTGGTCAGTTTGATCGAGTGGCTTTACTGTTATAAAATGAAAATCTAAGTGACTAAATTAAAACGTTTTATCTTTCGATAACCAAAATGAAACATGAGTAATCTTTCAGTTACTAAAAATAGTATTAACTCATGCAAAATATTTCCACATGGCAACTATTTTTCATGTGGACCAATCGAAATAAATCAAACTATCACGTCACCATTTTTAATGTGTGGATTTGAGAAATTCTAACTGGATGGCTTGACTGAAACAAAATGAAAAGTTAAGTTATCAAGTTAAAACGTTTTATCTTTCGATGATCAAAATGAAACATGAACTATCTTTTAATGAGTAAAAATTATATTAACCCGAAAAGATGAAGAATTGATGGACTCCGCCAAGTTTAAAGAACAACTAGTTCACATTACCTAAAAAATATTAACAAGATTGATGATGAAAGCATCTGGGATTGGTTGGCCTCTAACCCATTTTAAAGATTATTGACACTCCATCTCTAAGACCCATGAGCTTTAAATCATCTCTAAATGGTAACAAGTAAATATGGATTAAACCCATTTTAAAGATTATCTTAACCCATCTCTAAGACCCACTTTGATAATACTGCCAACTACGGCCTGAATAGACCAACGGCGGACCAATTCAGGATCTGTGATGAAAGCAATAACAATTTCCAAATGGCCTTCAAGTATCGCCTCCCTTCCTTAAAGTTGTGCCTCCTTGATTGTTAATTGTGCCGCTGATGCTTCCCCCATAGTTAGATCCTTAATGGACAGGCTTCAGCACTAGCAACAGAGCACTAGCCCAGTTCTCAGAAATATTGAACCAATGTGAAGGCAGTGGCGAATTTACAGTATATAGTGTGTGTGTGTGTGTGTGTCTGAGAAATACAAATCCATGTAAAAAACATAAAATTTGTTACCATAGTTACAATTTCTAACAATTGAAATGAACAATCCAGAATTTGAAATTCACAATTCAGACTAAGGCCCTTTAAAATGGGGGCAGAATCGCAGAAAAGCGTATTCTCAAATTTAGTCTAAATGAGCTCAACCCAGTGAGATAATGCAAAAAACCTTATGCTCTGCATCACCGGTTACAGCTATTTACAAAATACAGCTAATGAGCTACCTGAAATAACTATG
This sequence comes from Euonymus europaeus, assembly GCA_963580455.1. Lineage (NCBI taxonomy): Eukaryota > Viridiplantae > Streptophyta > Magnoliopsida > Celastrales > Celastraceae > Euonymus > Euonymus europaeus. Next base: position 18,142,899 of record OY756970.1, on the reverse strand, counting down.
ACAAACTAAAATCTAATTTCTCAAGCAGTCGGCATTGAAGTTGAAAGGACCACGTAAGACAAGTATTGGAGCCCATCTTGGATTTTCGCCAATGCTGTGTTTTTATCAGCAGTGAGATTTTCTGAGTAGACATTGGCTTTTTCTTGGATAGATTTCTGTGGAACAACTTCTTGGGAATCAGCACTTGCAGCCTTAATGGCTGCAAGATAAGCTTCAGCCACATCAGATATCCCTGAGCATTAGCAATTTAAAAAAAAAAGATCCTTCAATTTCCATTGCTTGTATATAACAGTAGAAAGATTGTAATCCTACAAATTGGAAAGGATAGAGAAGAGGGAAAACAGAAAAGAAAAGAGACAGGCCATGTCTTCTTTGTTTAGAGAATCCCTTTTTATGCTATATGCACATTTACTTTGAGCCATTGAGGTATAGGTGAATTAAAAGTTACTGGTGTAATCATTGCAAACTCTAACTGGTTTACTTTGTTCACTGCTGATAATTCCAATTCCCTCAAGCCTCATATTATTACACAACTGTGGCATGAAGCAACGGAGGCACTAAGGGGAATAGTTACCAGACAAATTAACCAACTGATTCCAATTATTAGGCAACAATCTAGTGGTCTATTAGAGGGTTTTTGGATGTGTTTAGGGTTTTAAAAGTGACAGATTCAGAGGGTTTTTTTAAGTAAAGGGAAGGGAAGGTTATTAACCTTCTTCATGAGATAAAGAAATGAACCAATCAAACTATTATGTTTCTTAAAACATATGATAATTTAAACGGTCATCATTTCCAATTTTCAAGGTCTTAATCTCAGAGCTAAAGCTATCAAAATACATCACTAACTCCTAGAACATTATGTTACTGATATCAAAAATGGGAAGGAAAAAAAGACCTGGAATCTGGATAAGCAGTCACAAACAATCATTTTAGAAGAACTCAACAAACTTCCAAAAATAGCTATATTAGATGGCTTGTCCAATTCTATGCATTTCAAGCAATAAAAGAGTTGGCAATTGAGCAGGAATCTTATGATACTAATTTCCAACATGCAATGTCTATGTCAATATCTCGAATCTCAAATAGAAAAACAAGAAATGGAGAAGGCCTTTGCATTCACATGCATTTACTTGAGGCAATGGCAGAAAAGCTTCCAGAAAGGAAAAAAAAAAAAAAGATAAAAACAAGCAACAACAGTACAAGGAATGCAGGAAAACCAACCTGTGATAAAACTGCTGGAAACTTCTTCGACATAACAGGTCATCGTTTGTGCCTTTGTTCGGACTATCCTTGCTTTTTCAACAGAATCCGCAGGCCAGTCAGCATTCATCATCTCCATATCAGCATCTTCTTCCTGAATTCCGTGTGCAAAGGATATGATAGATTTACCAACCATTAGCAGTTGAGACACCGCAAAACAGCACATTTCTGAGACTCTCTGCGAAGTCAATGAAAATTATAAAAAATTTAATTTACCATACAAGATAGAAGCTATGTCAATAAGTAATCAGCTCAAAAATCCTATAAATTCCAAAGTATATCCATACATGAACCCCCTCAGAATGAAGAGACTCCAATCTGCCTGCAGTCCTCTGAATTATATCATTAGCGTTCAGTTCTGCCAAGGTACTTGTGAACCTGCGACATGTCCAGAAAGCATAAAATATAGCAGCAGTCTCAAAGGGATAGTACGGGACAGAGATAGTATTTCTGGTGCCACATGTCAAATGATTGAGCATTATGAAAAAGTCACAGAGGAACTTCCTTAATGTCAGCTAGCGCCTAGCTGGTAATAATATTTATAATTAAAATAAAACTCAATCCACAACACCATTCTTATTGGAGGCATGAACTAAAATGTAAGCCCTAAAATTTGAAAAAAAAAAGGAAAAGAGAAGCTGTAAAAAGAATATGTAATCAACTTAGTCATATGGATCTTGAATGTGCTTGATAAGAGTTGGAATATGTATAAATGATATGAAATGCCCTGACTGAAAAAATTCACTTATTGGATTGAATGACAAAGTAACTAATCTTAACAATAAATTAGAAGAACATGGCAAGGTAGTAGCTGGAAGTCATCAAAGGAGCCAATATAACACATTTATGCATAAAGCACAGGCTATACCAAATGTATCTCAAAATGTTATTTAAACTTTTAAGGCTGAAGTAAAGATAATTATTTTGTGTGAGATAAATTACCCTACAGCCAAGTCAGCAGCCTTATTGACACTTGAATCATGTAGACTTTTCATCTCGTCACCGCTTCCCTCTCTCCCAGTCTCTATTTTCTTCCCCCTGTCTGACTCTAAAACATTCCCATCAATTTTGCTACCCAACATAAAAATTTGCTGGATCAGTTTAAGCTTCCCATCATATAAGGACTTCTGTTCAGATGATAATTTTGCTTTTCTCCGGTTAAATAACAAGGCATAGTGGCTAGACAATGCCTCCAGTTCCTGACAGTATTAGGTTCAACAATTTTATCAGACCTAGCAAGGCAAAAAATAAAAACAAAATAATCAATCAAAGTCAAAGATTGGAAGTGACCTCCAACTGCTCTGGACCTCCATAAATGTAGAAACACCGATCAAAGGTCACATCTTCAAGTAATCGATCCTCATCAGCTTGATGTTCAGGATCATAAGAATTCTTCTCAACTTCAATACCAGTCTCAGTAATCAATAGATCCATAGTCTCTTTCCCTACATATTCAAGCACTTCCATTCCCTTTGAAGTAAAAGCTTTTCCAGTCTGCAAGACGAAGACAATAAATAGGCAACTACACCGACATTCATAGACAAAATTAATGACAGACGTGCCAACCTCAATTAAGGATGGTGCTGCTCCGGGTAAGTTACCATGCTGTATAGATTCTGCAAGGTTCACAGCAGAATGCTCAAGCCTAGAGAAAGAACAAAAGAAATTTGTTTTAGAAAATTTGTCGACAGCAGCAATTAGTTTTAATCTAATAACTCCAAAATCGGTAGATCCCACCATAATTTCTTCTGCCACAAGGATTGCACTCTCAAAATTACAGTCAATCCCTAATTCAAACCTTTCTCTATGTTTCTTATTATGTTAAAAGCTAAAGCATATAATTGTAGTATTATAATCTTTTGCACTCTTTGTCCAGAAATAGTTGAAGCTGTGTGTAAACAATATTTATTCAACCATACATGATACCTAATCCATAATGATTCCAATAGAAATACAATAGAGCACATCCAGTACATGAGTTAATAAAATTATAAAGCACACAAATTGGGATGGAAAAAAGCATCCAGTGGCTAGTAAAGTCCCTGGATGTCTCAGAAAGAAAGGGGCAGAAAAAGATTCGGAACATTTAAGCAAGGAGAGGGTTGAACTATTATCACTATGTTATTCCAGCCTTAGTGTAAGATTATCATCACATTTTCAACCTTTTCAAAATTTCACTCCTTCCAAAAAGGTCAAAAATATTAAAGAACCTCGTTTCAGCAAAAATGAACGCTCTTAGCTTACAAGGAAAAGAGAAGTCGTATCCAAGTTTCTTTTTCAAGAAAACTAAATATACAACTTCAAGTGCTGCCTGTTTTAAGCAGACTAAAATATCATTACCAGGCAAGAAGTATGAGTATAAGTATTATTTTCATCTTTTCTTTAATACTATTTCTTGAATATAAAATTTAGCTACTGTACAAGGCTGATAGAAATATCTACATCACTTCGAATCACAAGGATACATTGTCTGTGTAAAAAAATTCCAGCAGCAAAGGAACAAACTAATTCAAAATGAACAATAATACATTCTAAATTTTAACAGGTAGTCCCCACCAAAGTTGCTTATTTTCTTGAAGATCACTAGGAAAAGGATCTTAACCATCGAATATTAAAAGACATGGTTATCACTTTGCAAATAGACACTTCCCATGCAAGAAGAAAGAAAAGAGGCAATGGGGTATCATCTGATGCTAATTTGTGCTGTTTGACAAACAAAGGAAGGTAGCTCTCCTACTAATGAGCATTTCTTAGGTGGTGCTTGTCATGATAAAGGATAAAATAAAGGGTCAGAGTTCTTTCTTTTTTATAGAAGCAGCAACACAGTATCAATTCAGCCCTTCCACTTCCATTTATATATATTTGCATAAGAAATTTCGTCCATGATAGATGAGATAGTATTTTAAAAATTAGCAACTGACGACCTCAAAGAAACCTAAATGATGAGCAGAAAGGAAGTATAGCTCTAAAACAGGATAATTCAGTTGAGATCTAAAGCTAATAATCTCAAATGTAGAACCCCCAGAACTCAGTTCCCAACCAATTTCAATTCAGTAACTTCCAGTCAGTTCAATAAGGTCTTCGATATCTTTGTATCAGTCTCTTGATTTTGTTAATCCATTTTTTCCTAGCCATATATATTAATATTCAAACAGAGAACATAAAGAAAAAACACTTTTTCAGTGAGCTGATTTTATTTCAACTAAGAAAAATTCACAATAACCTCTAGAAAATAAAATGCATTGAACTGCACAGTTACATACTTCTGAACCAAATTGGTACCCCCTTTCCATGCATTTCCTAGTGCCTGCCATGCTCCTGAAGCGAAGTTCTCCACGGAATCATCAAGAACTTTTAAACGCTGAAATGTTTAAATAGGAACATCCTCAGATTTGTGAGAACAGAAAAAAGAAAGCTAAGTGCCAGCTTTTCTAGATGACAAACAAAGGTAAAAAACTTTAATACACAAGGCTCCCTTGGTGTCGGGGACATGCAAGATGTACAAAGAACATGAATTCATTTATGCTCATTTACTAGATGAGTACGTGCATTTAAAAAATTATGCCAATAAAAAGAAAAAAAAACAGTATGAATCTATCAAAAATATGTCAATAGCACATATTGATGCAAACGAGACTTGCCTGGCCAAGGAAGGAATCATCACTTGCTTTCTCCAATTTATCCAAAACAGACTTTCGGACATTGTCATTCCCATCAGCAGTTTCCTTTTCAGCTGCAGATTCTACTGCCTCTCCATCCTCATTATCTCCAGCCTCCTCCTCCTTGGAAGATTCTGAGTCCTCAGCACTGATTTGAATGTCAGCAATGCTCTTTGCTGCCTTCTCTGCAGCCACAGCAGCCTGAATCCAAGAATGACCACTCAAACAAAACTCAAACCATCTACCAGATACATCTCATATTTACAATCCAAAGTGCTGAATGTTGATGTGCAACATGCATTCATAGTTTCATATTCATTAGTAAAAACATAAACAGCCATAATTAACCCATGTTTCTGTGATTATTCTTTCCAAATTGCAGCAGACGAATAGGAAAATGGCCATCAAAGGAAAAATAAGAATAAGACCAAGAGCAATGCCTGAGAAGCACAACCACCCTTGGACACGTCAAACCGAGTATTTAAGGCTGCCAAGTGCGGCAGATCAAGCCATCAAGCCTTTACAGGAGTAACAGGACAGAAAACTAAATATAATTTTTTTTTATACACCTTTCCATAGCCAGTAATGGAGTTCAAATATCAGAATAGCTCAAAATTTCAAGTTTGAATCATTTCAGTTGAGTTGCAATCTAACACTTCACATAAGAACTCAAACCCACAATAGCAATAGATAAGCAATTTGGGTTTTTCGGGTGAAATTACTAAATACTAAACAAACTAATCTATTGATAAGGAAATTTTACTTTTCTAACAATCGCAAATTCAAATACACTCAAAAGCATCACAAATTCCAAAACTGGGGACTTGCGAAGAAACAACATTTTCAGAAAAGAAGCCACAAATTTCAAATTTAACAAATGTTTCTCTAACTAGTTTTGCATTAACGAATAACTATACTCCACTATCAGTGTATATATCTATAGCACGTTTGCCTTATCTACCGACGATCTTGAAACTCTACAGATGCAAGCTAAAATGCTAAATAAAAATACATAAATACCGGTTGGCCTACAAGATAGATCTGACACTGAACATTACATATACAAAAACCGAAATGGAAATGACTGTACCCGATCCCCTAATTTGGGCAAATCAAAACCTAACAAAAATTGATTAAAGAAAAAAGAAAAAGGCAGGCATATAGCGTACATTGCGGGAGATCTCTTCAGCGGCGGCCGCAGCGGCCTTTTGGAGATCTGTGAGTACAGAGAAAGCGGAGGTTCCCCATCCTCCCCACCCTTTATTGCTATTCGCTCTCGGCAGTGGCTGGGGTGGAGGCTCTGCTTTAGGTTCTTGCTCTTCTTCTTGTCGTTGTTTTTGAATTCCTTCGTGTGATTCTTCCATGGAAGAGGTTTTGGATGATTTCTTGTGTGGTGGAATTTGAGAGCTTTTGGTGATCGAACTTCAAAGAGGACTGCGATTTCGTCAGAGGAATTGCTTCAACGTGAATCCGAAGGCAAAAGCAAAACAATAAACACAAGAACGATGTCGTTCCGTGTCCTTTCAAGACGATGTCGTTCCGTGTCCTTTCAAGATTTAAAAAAATTAATACACATTTTCTTTTCTTTTTTTATGACTAGGAAATCATATATAGACCAAAGGTTTTCGAATAATATTTATCATTGACGGCTGACCATTGATAATCACCTATAACAAAAGAATCTCTTACAATGTTTAGGCTATGGATTTTCAAATGCATTCCATTTATACCATCAGTGGCGGAGCCACATGGATCTTTTAGGGGGCAATTGCCCCCTCAAAAGAATTTTTTTTTCATATGATAATATACTTAAATTATATTTTTGTCTCCTTAAATTTTTTTGAATTACTTATTTAGTGATTAATTAATTGTTTTGTTAGTATGTTACTTTTGTCTTTTGTAACAAAAGATAGTTTTGTATCAGAACACTAAATATGAACTTGATTTCTCGATCTCTATTCTTCGAATTTGTATTATCGTTCCAGGCTTATACATTAAAGATGACTAGTAATTTCCTGATGTTGGTAGTGTTTTTTGGAGTTGTTTCATGTGTTGTAGTTGTTTCTTAAGTTGTGTATTTGTTTCTTATACATAACTTGTATTTATATAGATGATGATTTTTGACCTAGAAATTAGATAATTTTTTTTATAAATATCACTAAAAAAAAAATTTGGGGCGCTGCCCCCGAACCCCCACCAAACTATCGACCCCCTCTATACACAAGGTTAAGCATTCATTATTACAAAAAAATGAAGTTATGAAGAAGATATATTGTTTTCTTAATTTTTGGCCCCCCAACTAAAACTTTCTGGCTCCGCCACTGTATACCATCTGAGTTGAGTACGAATTCCACTTTAACAACTTTGACGATAATCTAGAGGTAAATCTTTCTGAGTCTCACTTGAAGAAACAACAATAACTTCATGATCACATACTAAGTTTACTTCTCTAATGTTTTATACAAGTGGTCTTAGATTTTGTAGCCTATATTAAATGAAAAGTTACTGTTGTTTTGATGCAAATTTCCTGTGTTTAACAGATTGAAACACACTAATATATTCCCCTCTTTGGTATCATCTTCTTGGTGGCCCGTAATAACACTTCCTTTTTGCATTTAAAAAGAAAGTCATCCTTTTTGCAAATTTCATTCCTTATGGTTTTTTATCCTTTTGCTCTTGTGATTTTCAACCAAAAGTCTTGAATTTCCTGGACACATTCAGAGTTTCAGAAAATATGCCCAAGTAAACCTGCTGTAATCATCTGTGAAGGTAATAAAGTACCTGTTTTGCTCAACAGTTGTGTGCATTGGGCCACAGAAATCAGTGGGAATCAGGTCCAATGGATGGATACTTTGCTATGGTCATTTGGTCCTTCTGAAAGGGTAATCTACTGAACTTCCCCTGCATACAACCTTCATAAAGCTGATCAACAGAATTCAGCTAAAGCAAATCCCTAACAAGCCTCCTCTTTGACGTTAAGCTTATAGAAGAACCACCAAGATGTCGAAGCCGTTTGTGTCATAGCTCTGGATCTTCCTCTGCCACTCAAAGCCACCTGACTCAAGAGTCGCATGAAAACTTCTCTTTTCCTTCATTTTAATTTTACCAATAGGCTTGCTTCCCTACATAATTTTACATACATCATCTTTAAACAACAAAGAGTAGCCTCTTTCCATCATTTGGCTTACACTTAATAGATTTGCATTAAGCTTAGGGACAAACATGACATATTCACAGCAACAGTGGCCACTCCTTCAACCTTAACAACTTCATCATTTCCCATTCTCACTTGAGAGTCTCTCCTTGTCCATGCCAACAAATAACTCCTCCTTTCGAGTCATGTGGTTACTATAATCACTACACATACAAAACACTGTTCTGAGAGACAGACTGGTAAACAAGCATAGAAAAGTAAGTCTTGCTCCTCCTCTTCTCCATTTCCTTTTTCTTGGTAAGCAAAATTAGCATTCTGTTTGAACCTGCAGTTCTACCGTGAATGACCGTGCCTTCCACAGTTGTTACAATTAGGTTTACTTTTGAACCAACAATCCTGTTCAAGATTACCAATCCTATTACAGATTTTGCACTCTGCAAAAGAATGATACTCATGTCCAAAAGAGAGAGACTCAAATCGAAAAATAAAATCTCACACTTTTCCATTAGAAAAGCTTACGACTATAATCCACATGCTGACTCTTATAAATTTATAAACTCACAAGTAGGCCTGCAGGAGTTGAATGGCATTACTATGAATCACGTAGTAAGAAAGAAATACATCAAAAGGAAGCAGTTTTTACATATATGATGCAGCAAAATACGGCCAAGGCCCATCTTTCATGCGGCCATCAGGAAGAGAGGATGTTATACATGTGTATATGCGGGGGCATCCTCGCAAGAAGAAGCAGAATGTAAGGCATGTAAGGAGGAGAACATCATGATATCCAACACTCTTTACAAAAACAAAATGGAGCCTACATTCTATAGGCAATCACAAACGTCCGGCTAAAATGTAAGGAATGTAGAAGGTTACTGCCATGCCAGTAGCACCTTCTGAAACTTGATGAGAGATGCAATAGAATGTAAACAGAATTTAGGAAGCGTTGATTCAATAAACTCAGACAGAAAAAGACATCTAAAGCGATTGGTACTGAATTGAGCTGTTAAGGAGAAGCACTAGAATCATGACATTAGACATGATTTAGGAAGTACAACTTCTATCCACACGAGGAAAGAAAACATCTATAACAATTGGCAATGGATTTAAATAGTATGGTGCAGTTAGAACACAATGTCAACAGAATCACAAAAGTTGGTAATAAATCAAAACCAACATATAATTTAATGGCTAAGAACCAATATAACTCACAAGAATCCAGTTGATCTAACCCTAAGCATTAGCTTTGGAGCTCCGAAAATCCTTTTTCAACTCTGCAACTCTCTTCATACAAGCTGCTTTTGACTTCCCTGGAACAGCAGCTGCAATCTTCTCCCATCGCATTGTGACATCCTTGGGAAATGCCTTCAATGCATTAAGCAGTGCAATGTCCTCTCCTGCAATCCACCCCACCACATTAACATCTTCATTGCTCTTATCATTCTCCATATCTCCTCCCTCATTGACATCCTCCTGAATTCTCATATCCAATGGCTTCCTATTCTTCAAAAACTGTGCATATGAATCCCCATTGTTCAACTTCCTGTCCCCCATTTCCTTTGCTTTCTTGATGACGCTCTCCACTCTGTGCCTCCCATTGAAAGCCTCTGTTATCACTTCCCATCGCCTAGGTTTCCCTACCGGATTCTTCAACAGTTGTTTCTTCAACATCTCAAAATCCTCCTCGGTCCAATCCTTCTCAAAATCCCCATGTGTGCTCCGTTCCAAAACATGACTCTTCTGGTCTTTGCTCAACGACCCATTTGAGTTTTCAATGATCGGAGTCGAAATCACAGTCGCGGGTTTTGGGCGTTTCTTCAGATGTGGTTTTTTCGTCGTTGATTCGGGCGGCTCGTCAACGATGGGAGGTTCCAAAATTGGACCTTGACCGACGCGAATATCTCCTCCGGTGAGGTTAGATGGGGCAAAGGGGCCGATTAGGAGGGAGATCGAGACCCACAAGACTAGGGATTTGAAAGGCTCGGATTCGACGAGAAAGAGCGAGAGGAGCAGAAGAATCGTAGATGAAGTAACAGAGACGAAGATAAATGGCTTGTTCAGAGATTGCTGATGACTTTGTTGATCACTATGTAAAGGAGAAGGAGATGCGCGTGATTGGAAGAGGAATCGGGGCCTAGTGTCTTCGTCCAAAAACTCCATTGTTGTAAACTAGCAAAAGCATCGACTTCCTCAATAGAATTTAATAAGGAAAAAATGTCATTTTTTTAATGTAAAAATATTTTACAAAGTTTATTATACATCAAGGCAAAAAGAAAAATCGACAATAAATTGAACCCTAGAAGTCAAAAAGAAAAAAGAAAAAAAAAGGATTCCGGGAGGGCCGGTGCACTATTGCACTAATTTTTAAACAGTATAAATCTGTATTATTAAACACATTTTTTAAATTATTGAATACATATATTTTTTTTCTCTATTTTTAATTTACGCTAGTATAGTGCACCGAGCCTCTCCCTCGCCAAAAAGAAAGAGATTTGAAATCCTCTCGTCCGGTACAAAACTACAAACTTTTCAAAGTCGTTAATGCCGGCCATTTGTTTCAGAGTCCGCTCTCTGCTTCAAGAATTCTCCTTGTCTTTGACGATATTCACTATGTGTTTGCTTTTTCAAATCCCAAACAACATTACCTTAATAGACTTGTTCTTTATGACTCGCAGCTCCTCCTCACAGACTGAAGGAAGCACGCCACCTGCTCGAGAGTATTCCCGAGAGAGATGCCCATCATCGCATTGTGCATTGGACTTCACCTCTTATGAGCAACTCAAAAATTATTTTATTGATGAATCGCAGGTGTTTTTTTTTATATCATGCCCGATAGAAATATTGTTACTTATAATCAGGGGCGGAGCTACGTGTAGTTCAGGGGGGGCAGTGGCCCCCCCTGAACTTTTCAAAAATAATCCATATATTTTGAATTTTTCATTTTCGTCCCCCTCAATTATTTATTTTAGTCTCATTATTTCATTTTTGCCTCCCTCAATTATTTGTTTTGCTACGGACTGCAAGAAGTTGAATTGCATTTGAAATTTGGCATGGGCTCAGCCCAGAATAATAATGTTTTTTATCAGGTTCCTAATGAAGCTATCATCCAATATTATCAGAATATGAAGACTCGAAGGAAACAGTTATAGTTTAGAAGCAGTAAACTATTGTTGAAGTATTTTTTTATCACTTATGTAATAGAACATAGTTACTTGAATGTTTTATGCAAGTTGTTTAAGTGAATTTATAATGAATTAATAAAGTAGTTGACTTACAACTCATTTTTTGGTGTATAAAAACATGCCAAAAAAATTTTTCGGGGCGCGGCCCCGAACCCCGCCCCCTAATCCTAAGAGCTGGGTCCGCCCCTGCTTATAATGCTATGTAGTAGGGATTATAATGCTATGAATCGCAGGGTTTTTTTACATGTGGATTTGGTTTTGTGGCATTCCATGATCATGGGGTTCTCACATCATGGCTAGCAAACGAAACACTAAAGCATTTGAGGTCATGCTAGCATCTGGTATTCACCCAAATTTGGTTACATTTTGGCCGTCCTACCAGCGTGTAACCATGTGGGCCTTGTTACTCGATGATGAGATCTTTTCAATGCAATGCCTAATGTTTATGCAAGTTAAACAGGTCTGGAGAACTATATTTGTATTATTAATTTGTTAGGCTGAGCGGGAAGAGTAAAAGAAGCTGAGAGTTCATCCCGAAGCCCCCTTTTAGAATTTGCGATGTTTGGGCCCTTTGGGGGCATTGCTTGGCGTATGTGTTTCGGTGAAATGGAGGCGGAGATTGCTAGGCATGCTGCCAATCAACTTCTTGCGCTTGATCTTCTAAATGCACTTATCCATGTGGCGCTCTGCAACATACATGCAGCAAAAGGTGAAAATGTTGAGGAACATATGTGAAGGAAGTGGGCTTTAAAGGGAGTGAGGAAGATTCCTGGTTGTAGTTGGATACTACTTGGAGGGAGAGTTCACGTCTTCTTATCTGGACTCTGGAGATAAATTAGACCTTCAAGCGAATGAGATGTTGTCTCTTTGATTTGGGACCATGACTTGGTTTAAAGAAAAAGATGCAAAGCAAAAGTGTTGTAATTTGACATTTTTTTGGACTTTGTTCGATATGCACAAGTAAAGCATAACTATCTTATGATTTTTCAAGTTTAAGTTGTATAGGAAAACTTGGATGGCTTTAAACTTGAAACAAAGAGTTTCATCATTTCAGGTTATGGAAGCTTTACACATAAACAATCACATTGAAACTTCATTACATTTCTCTACTTGGGGGATCTCATATGCAAACATCAGAAATCCACAAAAGATAGTGACTTGAAACATGCCTGACATTTCATGCGCAAGGCCCATGTAAGGATGATGCGCAAGGCCCATATGTGGATGATGCAGATGCTAATTTAGAGCTGAATCTTTCACCCTCAATGAAAAGCAGAAATGGTATTAGATTTATATTTCTCCTTAACATTTACATAAATGTCCATAAGAAAAAGGATATTTTCGATTGAAGACCTTTCTCCACCAAGAGAAATTGTAGGAAACTTAGGTCCTATTTCCTCAAGAGCACAGCTGAAAACTGGTTTGATTACTGGTTGTGATATCGGAGAAGAGAACTCTAAGGGCTAAGAAGGAAGATATGTTGAGGTAATGTATTGATTCTCATCGTGACTCGCTACAAATATTTCTTTTTTGCATGTCGTTCTAATTAGGCATGTCATGTAAGCTGGTCAATAAAGTAACTTTGTGCATGCTATTTGTATGAAGTATATTTCACTACTCTCATCAGATACCACCAAATGATGATTTAGATCGAAGTAAATGGCAGTCTTGACAGGGTCAATGATACTCATGGGTATGGGATCTGTGTTGGATCTACCAATCATGTCATAGCCTTCATTTCAACTTGATCACTGATATATTTTGCATATTTTTTGTCAAGACTCATATGCCTCAGAAGTATATCAAAATCCTATTAGTGTCTTATTGAAGTCCTATGTGTAATTCCTCTAAACTCCCATCTCAAGCGATTTGTTTAAGCTAGGAACAACATTAGACTCAAATAACCCTATAATGTATGCAAATAATCTTGGAATTGCTGGAGGGGAGACTTCCTGCCAAGTTTTCAGTACAACCAAGTTTGTTCTTCTATTTCTTCTGATAAATATCGCTTCTTTGATATTCTTTTCTTTTTGTTGTCTGATGGAAGCATGTGTTATGTGGAATTCAACTTCTAATGACAATTAATCAAGTTCTAGAGCATGTTGTTACCATTGTTTATACAGGAAGCAACTTTTTTTTTTCATACACAAGGAATTACATACACGCTTTCAACATTGCAAATCTGAAATCAATTATTTTCTTTGCAACACTTATATATTTTTTCTTCTCTTATTCAAATTCATCAACTTGTATGACTTTTGTATAGCCATAAAAGCAAAATTGCAGAGTCAAATGTATAAATGTCTGTGTAATAGTGTTTATACAAAGATAAATTGGAAATAAGCACAAGAAAATTAGAAGATTATTTGGAATTCACATTACACTAGAAGGATTTTCATTCATTGCATCATCAATTTCAACTTGGTACAACAAATAAATTGGCTTGCATGCAAATGACTTTCTTTCGCAATAAATTAGAGCAAATGATATGTTAGAGACTTCAATAATTCGACATTCAGTAGCCTGGGACCATTGGTGGAGGCGGCGATGAGTACTGGAACCCTAGGTTTGGTGGGAGGATGACGTCTTCGAAGGTTGGTGTTGATGGTGGAGGTGACGATACTGGTGCTGGTGGTGGAGAGAACTTTGGTGGTGGTGGTGAAGAAGAGGGCACCGGTGGAGGTGGGGAGTGAATTGGTGGTGGTGGTGGTGAGTGCATTGGCGGTGGAGGAGAGTAGTCTGCTGGTGGTGGTGGTGAGTGCATTGGCGGTGGAGGAGAGTAGTCTGCTGGTGGTGGGGGTGATTGCACTGGCGGTGGTGGAGAGTTAACTGGGGGAGGCGGTGAGTGCACGGGAGGTGGAGGAGAGTGGACTGGGGGAGGCGGTGAGTGCACGGGAGGTGGAGGAGAGTGGACTGGTGGGGGCGGAGAGTGCATGAGAGGTGGAGGAGAGTGGACTGGCGGGGGCGGAGAGTGCACGAGAGGTGGAGGAGAGTGGACTGGCGGGGGCGGAGAGTGGACTGGAGGTGGATGAGATGGGATTGGTGGGGGCGGTGAGTGTATGGGAGGTGGAGGAGAACGGACTGGGGGCGATGAATGTGCACGTGGTGGTGGGGAGTGGACAGGGGTTGGTGGGGGAGGTGAGATAACTGGCGGTGGTGGTGGAGATTGTGCAGGAGGTGGTGGTGATTTTATTGGCTTAGGTTTTGGAGATGGTTTTGGTGTGGGTTCTGGGGATAAGACCTCCAAAGTTGATGGTGGTGGAGGGTCTACAGGTGATCTATCATGTCCATCAGGTGATGTTGGTACTGGAGTTGGTGTTGGTATTGATGATTGATCTTGATCATCTGGTGACGGGGCCAGTGCTACAGGAGATCGATCATGATTATCAAGAGGTGGTGGTGCTTCCATTATTGGTTTAGGAGAAGGAGATGGTGGTGGAGGTGATGATAGTTTTGGTGAAGCAGGAGGATCAGGATTCACTACAATTGGGATTGATGGCGGTGGTAATGATTGTTTTGGAGAGGGTGTAGGTTGTGGCTTTGGTGGTGTTTGGATTGGAGGAGGAGATGGCGTGGGTTGTGGTTTTGGCATAGATGATGTTGGGGTTGGAGGAGAAGGGGCAGGTTGTGGTTTTGGGCTTGGCTTTGGCTTTGGCTTTGGTGTTGGTATAGAAGACGCAGATCCTCCAGCACACTTGTCCTTGTTGCAATCCACGGGTCTGCTCACAACAGGGAAGCATGCCTGCTTCGACTTCTGTTTGGGCCTATCAGCTAAACAATTGCTTGTGTCATCCAACACAATGTCCTTCCTCGACGTTGGTACACATGATTCAGCCTCTCCAATGAAGTAGTTGTTTGAGAATGCAAAATTTGACAAGCCTGGAAGCTTGCATATTGTCTCTGGTATAAGTCCAGTCAACTTGTTATTAGAAATATCCAAATGATCAACTTTTTTCAAGCCGGAAAAACTATATGGTAAAGATCCAATGAAGGAGTTCAAACTGGCATCGAAGACTGTTACATTCCCTAGCGATCCAATTTCAGATGGGAAGCATCCACCAAGTTCATTGCCCATAAAGATTACCTCATTTAGGTTAGCCATCTTGCCAATGCTACGTGGAATGCAACCAATGAATTTGTTGTGAGCGAATGTCACCACAGTAGTTGTGGATTCACCGATTGCATCAGGGATGGTGGATGTGAATCGATTATTGTTCAAGAACAATGCATCTAGTTGCTTCTTAAAGACTTCTGGCGGCAACTCACCTTCAAAATCATTGAATCTGACATCAAGGTATTTGAGGTCTGGCCAGGATAGAGTCACTGTTGGGAAAGAACCAACGAAACGGTTGTTGCTAACGTCAAACTCATGCATGAGAGTAAGCCTGGACATGCTCTTTGGGATTATTCCACAAAACCTGTTAGTGTTAATGTGAAACAATGCAACATCAGTCATGAGCCCTAACTCAACAGGAAGGTACCCTGCAATGTCAGCATGATTCAAATCAACACCGGCAACAACGCTCAACTTTGGGTCGTCAAGTGCTGGTTCGCAAAAGACACCGTTGTAGGCACACACATTGGCACCAACCCAATCACCGGTTGTATTAAAGGGATCAGAATACATAGCATTCTTCCATGCCTGGAGAGCAATGTATGCTCTCTTCAACCTTTGGTTGGCAAAAGTTTCTGTGATTTGAATTTCATATTCAACATCATCGGGAAGGTCACCATTTTCACGGAACGTCAAGAGCTGACGACGAGCAATGTAGGACGCTTCAACATCGGTCAACGCCAAAGAGAAGGTAGAGAATGTGGAAAGGATGAATGATAAAAAAAGAAAGCAGCCCAAGGCGTTATGAGGGATAGACATAGCTAACTACCTTGGCTGGCCCAAGGCTGCTTATAGAAAGCAAGGGGGGTGTAGGGGGGAGTTATATCGAGTGAATAGAAGTGTATGGTTCGACGGCCATTGAGGAGATGTGGAAGGAGGTCTCTTGTTTAGATACCGTAAATTATGTTTTAGCAAGAGAATGAGAGGTGAAGGTTTCCCTGAGATTGCGCAATGCACTGTCTAGCTAACAAGAAAAACATAAATCTAAAATTAAACTATTGACCACGTCTTCTCTTAACTAACTATTTGCAATAACCAGACATGTTTTAACTTATGGACATAAATGATTCTTGGAGCTGTCTATGCTCTGTTTATAGGTGGTGATGGTCTGTGCGTATATGAAATCATAAGAGTTGCATATCTTTTTGTCCACTTTATTCACCACCACCCATTATTTTGGACATGCAAACTTCAAAGCCAATAGAGTATATGCACATTCAAGAAATTCTGATTATATATTTGTGTGTATGTATATGTATATAGGAATTAAAATAAAATAAGATCTTAAAATGGGGTCCTAATTTTGGGATCAATTTTTTTTTTAATCTGAAAAATTATAATTGTATTTTGATTGCTTTTACGAATCCTATGGTAAACTTTTTGTTTGAAATAAAAATTAAATTCAACAGGAAAAGTGTATGATAATTCTAGATCGTTAAATTTAAAATAAAAATATTTCATGCACTCTCCATATTGCATTTGATTTTTGTTTCGAATAAAAAATATATCGTTAGATTATTAAAATCAAACAAAAGACAAATATGAATTTTTTCAATTTTTTAAAATATTTTGGATTTCAAAAATTAGGACCTTATTTTAAGGCTAATTTTTTTTCCACACATGATTGGAGAATATATACATATATATACACGCACATATGCATATTTATAAGGGTGAGTTGTCATTTGGCTTGCATATATTATTCATGACCTCAATTAAAATGATAAACGCACCTTCTTAATTATTTTTAGTACAGTGTTCTTTTACAATTCCCTGAAATCAGTTTTTTTTTGCAATAATTAATTAATGGTTTGTGATCACTAAGAGCGACCTGAAGGGAGGGTTTATAATATGATTCTAACTTTCAAAGCATCTCAAATTAAAAAATCATCGCTTTTGTAAAATAGGACGCTATAGTAGCACTTTGGATGGTGGATATATATATATATATATGTATAATATAACATTTTCTGGAAGATGGAGAAAGGAGAGATATAAATAGAGGAAAAGTTATCTAAGAGAAAAGATGCTGAGTTTTGAATGGGTTTGACCCAAAAAATTAGGGTATCAATGGTTAATTTTTTATAAATTTTAGTCAAATTACTTTGTCGGTTATGTCGATTTTTTAATTTTTTAGTCGAACTTAGTGTAAAATATGTATTTTTTTTAAAAAAAACTGAACAAACGATTCGATTTCGATTTTGACTATTTCTTTTACAGACCTATAAAAAAACCCTTTTAGCATCCTATTCTAGCAACTTTCATTGAAGTGAAACAAATTTATCATCTCGTTTTGTCACTATTCATAGAGGTACAATTCAATTACAGAAACTCAATTTACCTACTCTCCTTGGAGTTGCTCTAATCCTACTCACTACTGCAAAGATTTTCATATACAATGAAATCTTACCTTGGAAGATAGACTAACAATATTTTCGAGAAGGAACTTCGTTGAAGAATATTGCAAGTAAATATTAAAGGCTCTGGTTGGGAGATTGAAAATGATTGGAAATGAGAGATTTTTTAATTGACTGAAAATTAGAGGCTTTAAAAATCCTTACTTGTCGTTTGAGGGACACTGGTTTTGGAGATTTTCCAAAACTAGTGTAGTGTTACTTTGACTGGTTTTTGAAACACTCCAAATTGAAGTGTTTTGAGGATTTTTTTTTTGAAATTTATTGTCTTCTTTACCCTCATCATAGTAATTTAATATTTTAAAAAACATTCAGAATTGGTGCTTATTAACTTTCTCAAGTATTGTACTATATTCTTTTAAAAACCATTACTAAAACTATTTAAAATTACTACTCTTATAATTGATCAAAACTGCTACTTTAAAAATACTTCAAAATCGCTACTCCTATATTTATCAAGCAGAGCAAATGTTTTTGTTACATTTTGTCCCCTATAGGCTATAGGTCCATAGAGTCCAAAACCTATGCTTGACTGTGCCATTAACGAGCTGAACCAGATTAGCAGTTGGCCCACCAAGCCCACACGTAATAACATGAAAACTATTATTTATTGTGGATTTAGGAAAAATGTCATCCCAAGTATGATATGTGTTGTAGAGAGGGAATACGAGATTAATGTCAATGTTGGTCACTGAAAGATATATTATATTATATTTTGGTCATTGAAAGTAAAAAAAAACAACAATTACGGAACGGTGGTGCTAGTCATTCCAATACAAAACTTCTCAAAGTATCCATAATCCTAAGTGGCAATACATATACTACATGATTTGGAGGGAAATTCATGGTTCAAAATTCAAATTCAAATTCAAATTCAAGGGTTATGTCTCTATTGAGACACGTTTGTGATACTTTTTGTTGGGATACTTAACATTTTCAAACTGCCTGCACAATAAGCAAGCTAGAAGGTCCACCGGAGGTTGTCCTCTTGCTTAGGTGCTCCGATGCTCAAGTCAGTTCGTACTCAAAAGTAATGAGAACTTGGTAGACCAAAGCTCTCTCTGTAAGCAAGAGTGTACGAGAATTTCATACCTAACTTTGAGGATCTTATATAGGAGTATGAGAGTCCGAATTTGAATAGAATTAAGACTCTCCCTTCTTATCATTTTATATTGTTGATCTTTGGAGGACTGAAGTTTGAGTCTCAGTGGGACTCTTCTCTCAGTAGGAATCGAAATCCGCTTCTAGGTTAGTCTCCTAATCACATAAGTCGTGCAATATCGAGTAACTCCTCGATAGAGCGAGGAGGTATGCATAGTCTGGGATGATTTCTACCAAGGTGACCTCCTTGGTATGACAAAGTGACCTCTTAGGCACAAGGCTTATTCCATGTACCAGTTCAACATACTTATTGAGATGAGATGTGTTCTAACCTTATTGGTGGGATCATTTTGGTAATATCATATATATTATACTCACTATGTCCATATTCGATATACTCACTTCTATTTTAATTTGTCTCAAATAATAGTCTATTTTTTTATTGAGAATAAATAAAAAATCACTGATACACTAATCTATCTTCATTTATTGTGCACATTTATTAACAAATGACATTAATCTTTAACAATAATAAAGTATGAGTGGAGTAGTTGAAGAGTATATTAAAAAGAAAATCGACTTAAATTCCAATGATATTAATTGTGCCTTTTTAATTTATATAAAAAAACAAGTGAGCATTTTAAATAGGGATGAACAATCACAATGGTGCCAAAGATAATAGGTTATTAGTTTCTGACGTGACTGTATTTAAAAATGTGTTTTGTTAATGTGATTGTATAATGATATGTATTTTGGTGATGTGGATGATGATGTGGCTTGACTTTTTATAATAAAGGTGGGACCCAATCTTGATTTTGGTGTAAATTTGATGAGATAGTATGAATGATAAGAAAATTATTGGGTTGGATAATGATTTTGTATTGAGAGATGTGTTTTGCTGATATGACAATATTGAATTATGTATTATGCTGATTTGATTACATTTATAATTATATTTTTATGAGACAGATCTAAGACTCATTTTTAAAATTAATGGATCATTAGATGTGTATTATTGTGATTCCTTGAGTGATGGGTTGTCGTAAGTTATTTTTATTTATATTTGTTAATTATTGAATTGTCAAATAATTTTCACTTTTCATCGATGACGTGGAGAAAACTGGAGTTATCTATTGGACACCGCAGCAGATCGTAGCCTGCCTGGACAGTATACTTCTCTAACAAGTCGACGCCTTCGACTTTTCTCTTCACGACGTTCGTTTCTTCTTTCTCAAACATATCGCACCAGCCTGGTGTTGTTGGAATTGATTTGCTGTTAAAGTTCAACACCAAGAAAACCTAATTCGTGTGGAATTGTTGTTTTTAGTTTGATTTGACGGGATCTTACTTTACAAGTTTCTGAGATTGGGGAGAATGACTTGAATTTTCCTTCAGTGATCGAGATTGGTTGATCGGAGAAGACACTTTGGTTTTCTTGTTTTTCTATTCTGTGTTATCTGATAGTGAAAATGAAGGCGATGGAGACAATTCAAGATCTGATTGAGGAACTGAAAATTAGAACGCTGTGGTGGGCTCTGTGTATATACGCCGTTGCTTACTTCTTATCTCGTAAGTTCATCCATTCCAAATACGTTGGAGTTATTTCTGGTCAATAGGCAGCTGGAGTTGTCTTCATGGATCATTCTTCCTCTTCTTGTTTTTTTAGCTTGTTTAGCATTTGTTTTAAGGCGTTTGCGGGTGTCTTGGACGATAAACGATTTAGCTTCTTATTTTGTGCCGCAGTTGAACTAGGGTTTGGAATTGGATGATTCAGTGTTTGTGCATTCTTTTTATTTATTCAACTTTGGTTAATTAATGGTAGTATCCCTATATATGTTTTAGCACCTGAATCTGTTTCTATTGGGAATGCCATGGATGTTCTATCCATGGATATCTCTGATATGAAATTATCTGGTTCGTGTGAGCAACTTATCAATTTTTGCCAAGAACATACTTTATTTCTGTTTCTGTGAAATTTTAAGTCTGAATCAATTTGCGTGCGATCTTACATGCATATACAGTTGATTGAGGCTTTGTTGTGGGTTGACCTTTCATGCACTTGGTCTATTTGATTAGAGCTGCAGATAAGTTGAACTGTATCTTGTGGTCTTTGTTGGTTCTCATTTTCTTGCTTAGAGTTTTTTTTTTCAGTCACTTATGTATAATTAAGTGTAAAATGGAATATCGAGACTCCTCTTTTGTTTGTTGTCTGTTTGTTTGTGTTTCAGTAATCAAGTAGTTAGAGGAAACTGACAAGAAAGTAAAAAATTGGGTCTTGCAGTCCAATGAACTTCTTGTTGGATTTTCGAAAAGCATAAGAAATTCAGCTTTAGGTTCCTGTAGGATTTATGAGGTTCGAACTAGTGATAGATATGGTGATTCTTCTTGGTGTTTTTTTCTCTCTTTGTATTTGTTATGAACCAAACTGTAGAAGAAAACAATGAAACTTGTTAACTGTTGTAATCAGCAAGTATTCTTTGGTCTCAATATTTTGGGAATGCTACTGCTATACATAATAATCATAACAACACATTCTTTTACAGATACAAGTTCATCAATGTTGATGAACTTGCCCATATCTATTCTATTTGTTTCGATGTTGCGCATTCTATTGAATAAGGTGCAGTTCAGCTGGAAAGCTCGAACAGCTCGCCGCCAAACCTATTTGTCTCATTTGGAGAAGAAGCAGTTATCCGTGAATGATTCAAGGCTTTCTACTGCACCACCCCCGCCAAAGTGGAAGAGAAAAATCGATTCTCCTATTGTGGAAGCTGCTATCAATGATTTTATCCATAAAATATTAAAAGATTTTGTGATAGATTTGTGGTATTCTGATATCACACCAGACACGGAGGCCCCCCAGCTGATGCATGCAGTTATTATAGATGCTATTGGTGAAATATCAGGAAGAGTTAAAGAGATCAACCTTGTTGATTTGCTAACAAAGTACCGTCTCCATTATTTTCCTTGGTTTTTTCCCCATTCTTCAAATTTCAATAAAAGAAGAGGAGTAAAATTTGCATGTCATTTAGACTCTTTGTCTAGTGTAAATTGTAGTTTGCCAAAGAAGATCTAACAAAATGGCGGGTCAATGTTTCAGGGATGTTGTCGATTTAGTAGGTGACCACTTAGACCTTTTTAGAAGAAACCAAGCAGCAGTAGGTGTTGAGGTAATGGGAACATTGTCTTCTGAGGAGAGGGATGAACGATTGAAATATCATCTTTCTGCTTCTAAGGAGCTACATCCTGCACTGATATCTCCTGAGAGTGAGTACAAGGTGTGAGTGGAGGGTTCTTACAACAGCATGTTTTCCTTTCGTAGCTAATGTTTTGTGTTCTATGTAAGGCATTATATATTTTTCACAGGTTCTTCAGCAGCTTATAGGTGGACTATTAGCTGTAGTATTAAGACCTCGGGAAGCCAGTGTCCCTCTGCTTCGTTGTATTGCTAGAGAGCTCGTAACTTCCTTGGTGATGCAACCTCTTATGAATTTAGCAAGCCCTGGGTGAGTACTTGAGTTTTCTATTCTTTCTTTGTCCAGTATTATACTGTTCCATACTTGATTTTCAAAAACTTTTCTATTTACATTTTTGAATGTTTTTTTTTTGTTTTACTCAAAATATTTAATTGCTTTCCTTGTCATGGGATTTTCTTATATTGAGGAGCAATTTCTTTTTTGCCAGGTATATCAATGAATTGATGGAATTTATATCACTTGCCTTTAATGATGATAGCACTAAAGAGGTGGGTGGTAATCAGTCTGCAGGAGGCAGACATAATGGTGATTCAACTGCTACAAAATTTTCATCCTCGCATTATCAAGGACATGATATGCCTTTGGCCAAGGTTGATGACTGTAAAGATACATTGGTTGATCAAAGGAGCTACCATGAATTGCTGATGCAGCCAAGACCTTCTGATTGGGCACGAACGCTAGAGGTTGCCACTCAAAGAAGAACTGAAGTCCTCATGCCAGAAAATCTTGAAAACATGTGGACGAAAGGAAGAAATTACAAAAAGGAGCAAAAGAATGTTAAAAATATAATCCAAGAGCCTGTTGAAAAAGGTTCTGGAAGTAGTGCTGTGCCTGTGAGGAATTTGGGGAAGGACTGGTTGACCAAGAGTGGAATTCCCACAGAAAAAGAACAGAAACCTGTGGTGCAACTTGCCCCTGATCTGCTTGGTGAGAATGAACGCGGGGTACATTTGTCACAGAATCTTCAAGAACAATTATCTGTTGAGGAGAGAGTTCATTTTGGTGGATTGACGGTAAGTAGTGAACTTGCCATAAATGGAAATCAAAATAAGCTTAAGAGATCCAATAGTGCTTCTGCTCTGAAAGTTCAACCTGATATGAAAAAGGCATTTACAGTAGATGATGGAGGGCCAATTATATCGGAGTTCTACAGTGCCGATTTTGGCAGCCGCAGTGAGGACTATAGTGTTAAAAGAACTTCCAATATGTTAATTCACTCCGTGGGACTAAATGTTCCAAAGCTAAGATGTAGGGTGAGAATTCTTCAACGAAAATGCTAATATACATATAAACTTTGATAATGAGTTGCTTGTCAAATATTTTCCAAACTCACAATTTCATTTTGAGCACTTTTTGATATTTGTTTCCAAAACTAAATTTTTCTGTGCCTTTTTGGGATTATGTTTCTACAGGTTTTGGGAGCATATTTTGAGAAACTTGGATCAAAGTCCTTTGCAGTATATTCAATTGCAGTGACAGATGCAGAAAACAAAACTTGGTTTGTGAAAAGAAGGTGTCATTCTTATAACTGGACAACTAGTTTATGCTGTAAATGTTTGTGTCCATGTGACCTTTTGTTTACCTCTGCAGATACAGGAATTTTGAACGATTGCATAGACATCTGAAAGACATTCCCAATTACACATTGCATCTGCCCCCAAAAAGAATATTCTCTTCAAGCACAGAGGATGCTTTTGTTCATCAGCGCTGCATTCAGCTTGACAAATATCTACAAGTATTTTTTGTGGTCCATTTCTCCATTTATTTTTCTAGGTCTCAATTTTTCTTTCAACTTTAATATTTCTTCCTTCTTCCAGGATCTTTTGTCCATAGCTAATGTTGCCGAGCAGCATGAAGTGTGGGATTTCTTAAGTATTTCCTCAAAAGTATGCATCTCTGTGTTTTAATTTTTGCTGAATGTTTTATCATTTGTTCCCTCTTTTATTTATGCAGTTTTTCGTTCGAAAAATTATGAATAATTCTGAAAAGTTGCTTTTTAAATTTTTTTTTTTGTTGAAGAGTTATTCCTTTGGAAAGTCTTCTTCAGCGATGAGAACACTGGCAGGTATATTTTAACTTTTGACAACGTATATTTGTACTTTAGCTATTGCATTTAACAAAGCTTTGTTTGCATTTAGGTTTTAGGTGACTATTTTTTCAGTTTTCTGTTTTGGTATCAATCTAACCTAAATGCATCTTGATCATCAGTGTTTTATGCAAGATGGCAGCGGTGTTTCCTTCAAGCATTCTTTGCCCCAATTTTTTTTTTAATGCAAAAGATTAATTTTATTTGTTAGAATATGTATAAATGATGTGAAATGCTCCAACCTAACAAGTTAACTTATTCAGTTGAATGACAAATTAAGTAATTTTAACAGGGTATTGTAGCTGGAGGTCTTGGGTTCAAACATTAGCTTCCGCAATTTAAAAATCCCATTTGTTGTTGCCCCCAAGTGTGAGCCTTTGTGCCTGTTTTTTGTTGCTCTAAGTGTGTGCCTTGTGTGAGAGGCTGAGCCCCTAGTGTTGCGCCTCGTTTGTTGTTCATGTGTTGGACTGTCAGATTATCCGGCCCACATGTGAGGGGGGTGTTAGAATATGTATAAATGATGTGAAATGCCCAACCCAATAAGTTAATTTATTGGGTTGTATGACAGAGTAACTAATCTTAACATTATCAATCAAGCACCAAGATGGAAAGAGTCATAACTTTTTAATAAGCATTTGGCGGAAAGAAGGTCGTACATAGAATAATCTTGTAGCATCTTGCTGTAAACCAGACAGTCTCCTGGGGAATTTTTGTTTCTTCGATCGGATCTGCCCAGAATTCCCATGAGCTTAATTTTTCCGTATTTTTCGATAAGCATTTAATGGAAAAGAAAAAGAAAGATGTACCTGGAGTAAACTTGATAGCTTCTTTTGATTTGCTGTAGACCAGACAGGAAGGCTTTTAGATTTTGCATTTATTCAGCAACTTCTTTCGTGCAACTGTGTTTAATATTTTTGTCTTTCCTCCTCTGCCTATCAGACTGTTGACAGTTTTGATTTTATTAACATGAAACAGTTAATGTTGATGATGCTGTGGATGATATTGTACGCCAGTTTAAAGGGGTTTCCGATGGTTTAGTGCATAAAGTTGTTGCTACACCACCCTTTTCAGCGGAAGGCTCTTCTTCAATCTCGAGTAGGCATGTGTCTTTGAATTCAGATGAGATGAATAAATACATTTTAAGGCAGAATGCGTCAGAAACAGTGAATAATTCTTCTGGTAATGAAGCAGATGACAAAGAAGTCAGATTTAGTCCGCAGGGCAGTGATTGGCATTCAGGCAATGAATTGAGCTCAAAGAGTTTCCCACCCCCGGAGGTCAAGCGTGGTGAAGAATCTAGAAATTCAGTTCTAGAGAATACACATGACTTGGGAGTGAAGCCTGAATGCAGTCCCATGAAAAACTTGCTTGTAACCTCTTTCAATATGGAGGATCCAGTTGGAATGCCACCAGAGGTATTGAGATTGTAGCTTTATTTGTATTCCCACTTTTTATTATCCCTTGCATATTCTGCTCACACGTCATTATGGATGTTTTATGCGAGTGAAACACTGAGATTTTACTTTTTTGTGTAATTTTAAGTTGGAAAGACTTTTTTTATATGTAAACATGCAAGTTTTGTCGGCAAGAAGTTCCACATCACGGCCTACCACATATTTATTTCATCAATTACTCTCTTATTCTTATTCCAAATGGAAATTATAGCGGTGTTTGTTTAATGGTTGTGTATGAGCAATGGTAGGGATGACAACTAGGAAATAAAGTTTATTAATAGGCAAAAGCCTTCCCAGATTGGATGAGCCGAAAGTTGAATACTGAAACATAATTTTAAATTGTAATGAAAATGTCAAAGATCATCAAGAATGAATTGTGGGAAAGCAAAACAGGGTGGGAATTTGTTCTCATTTCAAACCTAGTAGCAAAACCTCTTGTTGAAAATGAACAGTTGTTGGAATTCTGTGGGAAGGTCTGACCGAGTGAATTATAAATGTTAGGAGTAGCTTGAAAATTGCACCTCAAAGAGTATTGTGCGAAAGGCTAAAAGCTCTTAGCCATTCAATGCAACAAAGGATAGATGGCATCTTACTTATACTCTTGGTTTAGTGGAAACTCTAATGCGGACGAAACATTTTTTCGTCAATGTAATTGGTCAAATCTCTTGCTGATACTTGGGTAGTTGCATGGCAGTCCCTCTGTGCCCTTGTTAATAGATTTTCTCGTTGCCTTTTCGGCTGGTAAAAGAACAAAAATCAGTTAGCATGAAAGGAACGTATTGTCATATACACATTGGCTGATATACAATTATGTTTTCTATATTCAATATTTATTTCTTCATTAGATATCTTTATCATTCATTTTTTATTCATTTACTGTCACATTGCTTATTTTTTTCACATTTCTCTTTGCATTGCGGCATCTAGAATTTTCGTAAGCAATTTGATTTATTTGTAAACTGATGTTAGCTTTTAATATGTTTGGCTAAACCTCATTCATTAACTGTTGGATGTTACAATTTTATTTTCTTCCAGTGGACCCCACCGAATGTAACTGTGCCTTTGTTGAATCTTGTTGATAAGGTCTTTCAGCTGAAGAGAAGAGGTTGGCTAAGGTGAGCTGATTTTTGCTTTATATAACTGTCTGAAATATTTATAATGAAAAATCATTTACAAAAAAGTAAAAGAAAAAATGAAAAAATGTTTACAAGGGGGCAAAAATGTTTACAACAGAAGAGTTGCAAGGGTGCAACCTTGAGATCACATGTTCACTTCATGAAAAATAGTATCCATTTTTTTTACTTTTACTTAATGGACACACTGAGTACACGTTGGGACACGTGTCCCATACTTTAACCCTTTTTGTAAAATATTAATTGTAATTTAATTGAAATAAATTAAATAGAAACCCTTTTTTGACCCAAAAGGCCAAATTAGAATACCCTGAAGAAATTTGGGTTCGTATACGTTATTGTGATTTTAGGGTTCATCTACTATATTGCCCACTGCCCTGATTAAAAAATCGACATAATATATTTGCTTTATTTCATTAATATAGGTGTAATACATGTCCGGAGATTTATTTCTTCAATATCCCCACTAAATTGATTATATATATATATATATATATATATATTAAAATAAATATTCAACATGTCCACCAATGCATCCGTATCCTACTTTTTTTAAAAATCAAATATCCGCGTGTCCGTGTCGTGTTGTATCGTATCCATGTCCGTGCTACATAGCCTGTGACCCACAAGTTCAATTCCTGAAAAATAACGTCTCCATATATTATGTGGGGGTAAAGTTTACCTACATCTTATCCGTTCTTGACCCACATACTCTAGGAGCCTTGTGCATCAGAGTTTGTTACCTTTATGTGGCCGAGTGGTAGAGTTACAGTGGTACAACCTAGAGGTCATAGTTTTTGAAACCAGCCTCCCCACATAATTCTCCACATTTTGTTGTCGCTAACCCTGCCCACTGCAAGAGT
Organism: Euonymus europaeus; assembly: GCA_963580455.1. Classification (NCBI taxonomy): domain Eukaryota; kingdom Viridiplantae; phylum Streptophyta; class Magnoliopsida; order Celastrales; family Celastraceae; genus Euonymus; species Euonymus europaeus. The sequence goes on along the minus strand of OY756970.1, from coordinate 18,115,222 downwards.
CTTGTGTACGAGAGTTGTGTTTTTGTTTATTTAGATTGCTAACCCCATTTTGGGCTTTGATAACTAGAGTTTGGTAAAAACTTTGATTTGATTGTTCTGTGCATTTGGTATTTGATGTCGGATGGAGAATCATGTTTTCTTGTAAAAAATGAAACTCTCGATCAATTTGCAAGGTCTGGTTGAGTTGTATAGGGTGACAATATCAGAATCTACGTACAAGAAGTGAATTGAGTTTCTATTTGCTTCTAAAATGATTTGGAATGGGATGTTTTGTATCCTTTTGTTTTACTTTTCTTCTTCCGTTTCTGTCTTAAGTTGCTTTTTTTGAGAAACTCTTTTAAGTTGCTTATAGGATGTAGACACATTTTTCTTCATTTGTCACTGGAAATTAATGAAAAAATATTTAGATATTGGTCAGTGGCAATATTTGTAGCAGTAGTTGTGGAAGCTTTCTTGTAAACCCAAAGAATGATATTGAAAGAAGGTTCGGATGTAAAACATTTGGAGGGGGGGTTGGTTTGGTTTTACAACAGGGGAAGTTGTGGGTGCTGCAGAGTGCAGACAGTTATGTGTATAGTACTGAGAATACTGTAGCAAGAAAGAAAAGAGAGATACTGGAAAAAACCATTTGCTTTCATGCCTCCAAATAATCAAAACTCAATTGTATTTTTAAGATTCTCTCTGGAGTATTTAGCTATAGACCCAACATTGAGACTCAATAACCAGCTACGCCTAGTTGCCTAGACTGTTTGTAAACTACTCATGACACCACCTTATCTCAGACCAAAATATCTTATTTGTTGGTGTCAAACATCCAACTCTCCATTCAGGCTTCCACAAATGATATATTTTCTAACCAATTAGTGAAAAAAATTCCTTTAAAAAAAAGAGAAGATGTTGAATCACAATTACTAAGATTCTTCCTCATGAAGCCTTCCGATATCTGAAGCGAAGAAGGTTATTTTGTGGGGACTTCAACAAAATTTTTTTATTCCTCCTTCCTTCTTACTTTTGTGAAAAACAATTGTAGTAAGATTCTTCCTCATGACCTCTAGGTTACGACTCTACTATTGTGCCTTGGTGCTCTTTAATACAAAAGGTTACTTTCTAAAAATATGTTGTTATAGATTCTGTATGTGTTGTCATTGGTCCTTCTGCCAAGAGTATCAACCAAAATGCTGCCTTAACCTGATCAAATTTTGTTTTATGACTTGGACATTTCAGAGATTGTTGGCAGACTTACCTTTTCTCTATTCATTTTTTCTTCTCTGTAATTTTTCAGTAGAAAGAATAATTTTCGAGGAAATCTTTCATGCCCTTTGCCAACAATTACTGACCCTTCCTGAATTTCTACCATGGTGTTGTTCCTTTGTGTCTTGTCTGAAGACCCACCCTTCTCGACCTTTTTCCTTTTATTTTAACCCTTTTTTCTCTTGATTGCACATTTCTGGTCCTGCTTGATTGAAATTATCTTCACTCTTTTGCTTCTCTGTATTTTTTATTCTAATATTTTTCTATATTGAAACTTGTTATAAAAGGAGTTCTTTTTGTCCTATGCCAACAATTATGAACTCCTCTCTGAATTTTCTACCCTTATGTTTCTCCCCATAATCATGTTTGGAAGAAATCTCTCAGATTCTTTCTTTTCTTAATCTATCATTGTGTCTGCTACCAATTTTCTCTTTCTACTGTAATTCTTTTTTTATTCATCTAGACTTTAACAAATTATTATATTGGTTGATGCAGAAGACAAGTGTTTTGGATATCTAAGCAGATACTACAGTTAGTCATGGAAGACGCAGTTGATGATTGGCTCCTGAGGCAGATATATTTGCTTCGGAGGGAAGAAACTATTGCTCAAGGCATTTGGTGGGTTCAAGATGTAAGGACTCGCACAGTTATTGGAACCATTGTTTTATTTGCATAACTGCCTTTGCTACCAATCCCGTTTTTTTTTTTTCTCTCTCTCCCTTTGTGGTAAGAAAGATGAAGGGGAAACCGATAGTCAGTGATATGAATTATTAGAAGCTGTTACTCTGATGAAAAATAGATTTCCCAGGTCTTGGTTGCAAGAATGGGAAATTTCTGTTCATCAACTTTTTTTACTTAAACTAACTTGAAATGCTTCTCACTAAAATGGTTATTCCATTGCTAAAAGAACTTTTTTTTGGTGTGCTTGAGAAAAGTTTTATTAAATTTGTTGGATATTTAAAAATGAACTACTAATACAAAATAGCTTGAAGCAATTTAAGGGGATATTGTTTTGGACTTGCTAATCTTCTTTATGCTCTAAAAGTTATTGCCCTTCTCAATGGATTCAAGCTAAATGAAAGATGAACAATTGTAGTTTAGAGAGATTAGGATATAATTTTCTGAACAGTTTTGACTAGAATAATAAGAGAGGTTTTCAAGGTCTTAAAGAGGGGATTCAACTATAATAGAAGGAGAAGAAGAAATTTTGTAAGAGGTGTTACTGGATAAAATTTTCGGAAATCATGCTGGAGGACTTATGGTACTGTGGGTTTTTGGTGAATTCCATTTTGACATATATAGATTCTCAAGTTAAGCTTAAGACCTATCTGAGTTGAAAATGTTGAACAGGACTTAGTATGGGTAATGGGTGAACCCCTTACTTTTCAAATGTACGCTATAAATCTAGAAAATGTTATACTTGAGCATCCAACATCTGCATGGCTTTTTTTTTTCCTTCTTTTTTTTAATATCTTAACTTGTGTTTTTCGTCAATGCCATTTTTGAGATTTTAATTGAATTGCTACTTATCAAAGAATGTGGTATGACCACCTATTATATGTTTAGACTTTTACTTTTGTTAAGTGGATTTTCTCCTGGCTATGTTGTCATTCCCTTTGCTCAACATCCACGCCTATTGGTGTGCTTCGCTTCAATAGTACAGATGCAATAGGCATTTGGCAGATGGGGATTGGCGCAAAATTTCATTGAAGCTCCACAAATTAGCCCCTTTAAGGAACCTGTTGTCACTAATAGCAACTGTACTATCCTCTTAAAAGCTTAAGCATTAAGGACTGCAAATGCATTCCCTATGTACATCAGAACCCCTAGCTTGAATTGTACAGACAACCTTGCAAACTTCATGAATCAATAGTTACATGATTACATCTCTAAGTAGAAGAATTTGGTGCAGCGATGCATCTTGTGCATTTGATATTTCCGTCTTTGGATCACCGTCTTTTATTGGTTTAGAATTTAAAACTTTTCGGGATTGGATAACTTATGAAAGTTTCAAGATACAGTTAAACAGGGGTCTCCTGGAGCCTTGGTGCAGAACATGCAACAAACACATGTTTGAATAGGTTCATCTGTAATTTTAATTGTTGGCATTCATATGTATAATAAAATATTGCATAGAAAGAGCTTCAAGAACAAAAAGATTTATTAGTTTTGGGTACTGGGTAAGAGGAGTCAAGCATCTTTTGACATTCGAATGTTTGGTGCAATTCTTTACAAGTTTTAACTTGTAGTCTTGGTAGCTTCTGCGACTCCAGTTCCCAGATAGACACTCTGCTTGTTATGCATTGGATTTACATGGGCCATGAACTATAGTTACTCAAAACTTTTCGTACATGTTTTTTTTTTTTTTGGTTTAACCGCAAGCATTAGTGTCATTCCTTACGAATGCAAGGTGATCGGATATCCTTCTCTTTGATAAATCTGATTTCTGTTGAGTTTGCAACCTTAAATTTAATGCTCATCATGTTTTTCTTGTGTGTCCGTGTGAGTGCATTTTGTAAACTCGAAAGGTCAAGAGAACTGTGCACATTCTGCTCTAACTATGGATTTTTTTTAGGCTCTCTGGCCTGATGGCACATTCTTTACAAGAGTGGGGATTGATCGTCAGAACAAGGAAGATGATCCTCAACTTCATCAGAAACCATTTCAGACTGTAAGCAGCGATAAGGTGCCTAAACCAGGTTCTTTTGAGCAGCAGCTCGAGGCTGCTCGTAGAGCAAGCAATGTCAAGAAGATGCTCTTTGGTGAGTTAAATTCTTTTAATACTGGACACTATTCTCATGCACATATGTACACTAAAAAATTGACAGTTTTGTCATCATTATCATTGAAGTATTTTTCCCAAACAATTTGGCATTAAAAATTTACCCATCATCTTTGGAGGCTTTTTGGGATATTGGCATTTATTTTTGTATGGTGCATGACTCAGGGTTAATTATTCTAATACGAGTTTTTATTGTATAGGCATACTTGAACACTTGCAAATTATAGAATGGTAACAGTTGTTAAAAACAATCATATTTCAGAGTTATTCTTAAAATTTGCTGTTATATATGTTACGAAGAGGATGCCAGGTGCCAACAAAAAAATTGGCGGAGTTGCAGAATAGAAATATCTATTATTGGTCTAAAGTTAGGAATTCTACGTTTTACCCACTTAGCATTTGGTTAAAAACAATCATATTTTAGAGTTAGGCTTAAAATTTGGTGTTCTATATGTTATGCAGAGGATGCCAACGAAAAAAATTAGCAGGGTTGTAGAATAGTTTATTATCTACAGCTTGGAAACATTTCTCCATTCGACTGTTTTTGTGCTGCTCCTACCGCAGATACTGTTTTGGGGGTCTCTTTGCTCATCAGGAGTAACAAAACTACTTTTTTTTTTGCTTTCTTATCAGATGGAGCACCAACTGCCATGGTTAGCTTGATTGGGCATAAGCAATACAGGCGATGCGCAAAAGACATTTACTATTTTACTCAGGTTGAGCCTCTTATCCTTCTCACTGCTGCTGTTCTTGCATCCTTAAATTATTTTAGTAATATGCTTTTCATTTTTTTTAATCAACCCTATTGTTTGTTTTATTACACTTGCAGTCTACCACCTGTGTAAAGCAACTTTCATACGGGATTCTTGAACTCTTATTAGTATCAGTTTTTCCCGAGCTTCGAGATCTTGTACTGGATATTCATCATAACATGCATGTTGGACCTGTGTAAATATGTTACATTTAGGCATTCCCGCATTCATGAGGCTTGGGAGGTCATAATCTATTCCAAATCATGAAAATTTTGTGATTTCCCTGTGTTATTGCATCTTATAGAGAAGCAGGGAACATGATTGATGGAATACACATTGTTTTGGAATGCTGGAAAGATAATTGCATCGCCAATTCTAATTGTACAAGTTGTACATTTTAGACCTTGTGCATAATTTATCTGTTGTGCATTACCAGTTGCTTGAGTCGTAGTAACCATGCATTGGGCTTTATTTGTTGGCGGATTAAGTCCATGGCGTTATTTGTTCCTTTGCAATAGTTTGCCAAATTATTGTAAAAAGATTCTTAATCCAAAAGTAATGAAAACTAGTCCTCAGACCTGTTAGTTTTTTTTTCTTCTTTTTTCTTTTTCCTGTCATTATCCAATATTCCTAATTTTCCAATCCTTTGATTTTCATATTCTTCAAGCTGTAAAAATTTAGATAGAAGAGATCATAAAAATACCAATAAAGAAGGCAGAACTACTAGAAAATAAAAAATAAAAGCCGGAAACAATTATGGGAAATTAGTTAGAAGAAACACAAGAACATTATCAATTACGTAAAGTTATTTTAATTTGGAGCGGGGGTGAGAAGTTGAAAAAGGATTTGAGAGATTTTGCCCTAATCATTTGAGGTATTGTTTGCTTTGAGTTTAGTGTCTGAACGATTTTCTTTTTTCTATTAAAAGGGCACTCAAGTGTTGATCTGTCGATGTGTTGCACTTTGTTTATAAATCACATTATTTAATTTTTATCAATTGATGTAGGACTTTTGTCTTAATAGAAGTCATGATCATTATGTTCATTTTGATGAATGATTGGTGAATTTTTTTTTAAGTAACATTTTCGAAACTCGATCATTGGCCAATTTTTTTTTATATTAAATTGAATTTGAAATTATCTATGAGATAAAGTTTTGTGATTGCCAAATCACTATACTGTAAAATCATATAGGATCGAAAAATCTCGAGTTTTATTCCCACTAAGAGAAATAACTTTGTGACGTAAGGTTAGGTTTTGAGTCAATTTAATTTGTTGTCAGGTGATAAATTTATGTGTACTTTCTTTATGTCGAGTTTAGGATCATATATATGTCGAAAAGACAAATTTGTATGTTGTCATTCTCGATTATCAAATTTTCTTTTAAAAAAAAAAAATTATACAATCAATATTATTTTCGAAAATAAGAAAACAAAAAGTTCTAAATAAGGTACTTGAAAATAAATAGATACATCGTAGTTAGGCCTCGTCATCGGGCAGGGCCAGCTCGACTTTTTGAAGCCCAAACCAGGAAGAAAGCTTTGAACCTCGGGCTCGGGACCAAGATTGCCTAGTGGGTATAATATCATACTCAATTGAGTTAGAAGTCTAATAACATTCTTGATAGATTTTTCAGTGTTCAAAATATTTAATATTATCATATTATGGTGCAAATGTGCAATCAACCTTCAGTAGTTTAAAATTAACTCTGCTAGTAGAGGAGTTAACTCTCTCTCTTCTCTCTTTTTTTCTCTCGTTTCTCTCTAAAAACACAACATACCTCCTCTCTAGAGGAGGAGGCTTTTGCCTTCTCTCCTCCTCCTCTACTCCTTACTTTTACTTTATGTTTGTTGCACTATCTCTTTTCCATTCAATAAATTCCTGGTTAAGGATGATACGACTGATGATTTATGTAGATCTGCTATGTTTTTGGAGAGAAGATGTTTCTTGGTGGTGGTTAGAGGTCTTGTGGCCTCAGATCTGGCTTTGGGTGGTTCTTATAGATCTGATTTGGCATTTACAGGCGTCCGTCTTCAAATCTGCAGTGATAATGGCAGACCTTTCCAGATCTAGTCCTTTTTGGGTTGTCTCTACTATTGGTGTACTGATTTTCTCCAAGATTTTAGTTTTTTACATGATCTTTTGGTTGTTTTTATCCCTTGTGTGGATACTTGTCTTCTCCCCATCTAATGAGGTTGTATCTCCTTCGAGAGCTTTTACTCCTTCGGGAGCCTTCTAATGGAAATGTCCGTTTCTCTCAAAAAAAAAAAAACCTTCAGTAGTTTAGGTGTTTAATGTCTTGCCGAGTAAAGTAATTCTAAATCTCTAATTGTGATAGTATGAGGTCTAATCGCAGTTTATAAGGTAGTCTAAAGAATAATTTAAATAAGAAAAGAAAACAATCAATTATTTATATAAAAAACTCTATCAATATCATCAAAATTACATTTTTTTTGAAATAATTTAATTTTTCATTGACTTAAATGACAATCTAGTCATAAACTTATAAATGAAAACACATTGACTTAAAGGGATAATATACATTTGGTCAATAAAAAAATATAATTACCCTTATCTGTTTATATAAGAACTTAGACTTTGTGTCGATTTGAATCAAAATATATCTAACGAAGTATAAGATGATGTACGTTGTAATATCTGAATATGTCTCACGAAATATAAGTTTTATAAATATAAATGCTTGAACACATATATGCTTTATTTTAATTATCCCAAATGTTTAGGGTCTAAATAGTCAAAAGAACTGTTCGAGTACGTGTCGATTTTTAATTGTTCTACTTTGCGCAGGACTCACTCGTTATTTCGAAGTTTTTCCCTCACTTTCTGAGAGAATGGTGGCTACACGGAGCAAGGGAGCTCATGATGATAACGACGGTACCGAAGGCGAAGAAAACGAAATCAACACAAACGAATTAGTAACAGCAGGGGAAGAGAATGATGGAGTTGGTATTTGCGTTTTGGGATACGAGCAGTCCCGAGAACAAAGGATCAAAGAGAACAAGGAGAAGATGCAAAGGCTGGGCATTTTCGACATTTCTCTCAAGCTTAAGCCCCATATTGTCAAGAAAATAGGCCGAATTAATGGTTCATCTGCGAAGAAATCTCAGAATTTACTGCAGGATTCCGCCCCCACAAGGCGCTCTTCTAGGTATTGTTATGAATGCTGATGGGTTTCCGTTTTTCATTATTGTTTATCATTTTTTGTCTGTGTTGATGTATGTCCGGTTTAATCAGTGAATAATGGAGGAAAGATGGGAGCTTTTTCTTTGTATATATATATATATTTAGGGTTTCGCATCAATTTTTGAACTCTCCATAAGAAGCACACAAGTGTTTGATAAATTGAACTCCAGTTGTAAATGTGATGATATTGATTCTTAGCTTGAGCATGTGTGATTGCACCGAATTTTTCTCCATATTTAAAATTGCGCATTTTACTTGTATAGAGATTTCAGAATGGTACTTTCCAATGAGTACTATTTGGTAGCTTTATCCCAATGCTCCCTGCCTCCCTTAGTTCAGTTCTGTTTTGCTCTTGACAAAAGCAAGTTTGGATTTTGATATTTATCTTCATGAGAACATGTAGTGTCGGGTCAAATAACCAGTTGTTCACAGAAGCCATGTGACAATATGCAAGGAAAATTATAAATGTTTTGATATTGCATTGTGATTGGAGAGTTTCATTTGTAAAGGAAAAATTATGAACTTATTTTCCTTTTCCCCTTTAATTTTCAATTAGCAGCAACTTTCAATTCTGGTTTAAGTTTTCTTGGTTGTTTCACTTAGACTTTTCTTGGTAGAAGGGCTGCGTGGTCAGTGAGATCTGCACAGATAGATTAACGAAGAGATTTAAAGGACATGGAATTGAATGTTCCTTTGAAGTTTGTTTGTGAATGGGAAGAATAATGAGAATTATATATTTGTCTACATGCACCGTCTTTTATTTATTGAATCACCCATATCGCAATGCTTCAAGAGGAAAAGCTTCTTTAATTATACTTGTTTGTAAATGCTTCTAAAGTGTTAATGAATAAGGCAATTTCTCACCCTTGAGAGAATCTTATGCCATAACAAACTGGCCATATCCACGACTTGGGAGAATTGTCAGTTTTCTGTGGTTTCAAACGTTTAATAACTTACCCATTCAGAAACATAAATTATTTTCCTTCCATTTCATTGCCAATGCCATCTTATGTGATGATTTATGAGCATAACCTCTTTGCTTGTTTTCTGCTAGATTGGAGACCCTAAAACCAGTTAATTACATGGAGAAGCCAACTATAAAAAAGCGGGAGTCCTCAGGTAATGTTGAAATCATTTTGAAAGAAGGGTCAAAGCCAGAGATATATACAGAAGAACATGAAAAGCTTTTGGGTCATAGTAGAACAAATTGGAATCTCTTCGTCGATGGGTATGGCGAGGATGGGAAGCGGATTTATGATCCAGTCAATGGAGAGACCTGCCATCAGTGCAGGTGATTGATGTTTTGCATTATTCGAACTGTTGTGTGCTTAGATGCTTTCTGGGGGTAGAGGGAAGATTGATTTCTGGGTGTTTGAATATGTGTAACGTAATTGTCTCTCTTATTTTGTGTTACCATGTATAGGCAAGTGAATTGTACTGTAAGACTTAAGAATGTGGCGGTAATGAACCTGAAAAATAAGAATGTTAATAATGACTAATATTTTGACATTTTATAATGTAGGGAAAACTTCCGTAGAATGTACTGAAAATATGGTCTGTAGATTTTGGAAGTATAGTAAATCTAGATATAGCTGATACCATTGTCTTAAACTCTTTTGAGTTTATATGATGATTGTAACAGAACCATCTTAAGCAAAGTGTATGACTTAAATATCCATCCAATCTGTGTCATAAACACGAGCTATTTCTCTATAATCTTTGTATATGAACAAGTGCATAGTTCTAGTAAAGTTGCCATAATGCCTTATTTGGGCAGGTGCAGCTAAATTTCTTCCATTAATACAAAATCTGTTGACTGGATTTAATTGTGTTGCTTCTGCTAAGATTTGTGTTATTGTAGATCAGTATGCCAAAACAGTACTGGTCATGACATCTAAAATCTTGGATAGTTGTTGTTCTTTGCTCAATTGAAAAGTGCGTGTAAATTTAGGTTAGTCATAAAAATCCAGCCAAGTTATGTTTCTAATTGGTTATTTGAGATTCGAAGTTGGTATCATTAACATAAATGGACTTCCAATTTTAGACAGAATTGAGGAACTTTCAGTCTGGTGGAAATTAACTAGTTTCTAATGATTCCATTTACTTTAAGATCTTTGCTCAACAATTACTGAATGGAGTGTTAATGCAATTAAGCATGCCTGAGATAAAATCTGTCAATGCAGGCAGAAAACTCTTGGGCATCATACACACTGCAGCAAATGCGACTTGGTTCAAGGGCAGTTTTGTGGAGATTGCTTATACATGAGGTAGTTTTCGATTATCATCGACTGGTCTGGACTGAAAATTAATTATTATTTTGTGGATGTAACACATTTCTCTTCTTCTTTGAAACATTGTTTTTTGTTGTCAAAGAAGAAGGCGGAATAGAGTGTTGCTCAAGTAGGCTGTCCTTATTATCCTTTTTAATGTATGCTTAACTCTTTATACTTCTTGATAAGTATTGTTTTTCAGCTCCTCTTTCTGATTTGAATTGCTTAAAAAATAATTCTGAGCACTGATATAAATGTTCTTTTGAACAGTCAGACACTCCCCATTTCATTAAATGTAGCAATAGAAGTACTATCCGTGTATCTCATCTCATTCTTATGGGTGCCAGAATAGTGGATGTGCAGAACCTGTTCTTCTATGATTATCAGACCAAACCACTAATTTATTTGAAATCACCTCTGCATTGAAAAACAGCCTACATTTGCCTTTCACCAACTCCCAGTGACGGGAGCATTGAGTATTTGACTCATCCTTTTTATTACCAGAACAGATACTCTCGTGGTATGCCACGATGAATTTGTGTCATGATGGACGATAACACCAGTTTGTGTTTAATATTCCCGTCTTCTGCAGATATGGTGAGAATGTCGTAGAAGTCAACCAGAACCCGGAATGGATTTGCCCTGTCTGTCGGGATATTTGCAACTGCAGTATTTGCAGAAAGGCTAAAGGATGGGCACCAACCGGTGCTATTTATAAGAAGGTTTGTTCACATCTCTATGTAACAATAGTTTGTTTGTGGTTAAGACATTTTTATCTTCATTTATGGTCATGGATCTCATTGTGCCCGCTCAAACTCATTCAAGAGTAAAAGGATGAATGCATGACTAACTTCCATGTGCATTGCACATATAGACAAACCAATGCACAGGAGTGAACATATGTGTGTGTACATCATATTGCAGCCTCATCTTTGCTGTTCTGAATGCTTTTTCGTGGTTTGTGTGTTTCATGATTTTGTAAATTTTAACGCACCTTCTATCAAGTGATATAAGTTTCCTGGTGTAGTATATAAAGATCAACAGATAGTCCTAACAGGTTCATTTCGCATTTACAGCAGAAGCAATACGAATCTTTTTTCTTACTTTTCAGGTTGCAAGGCTGGAATTTAAGTCGGTGGCTCATTATCTCATCCAAACTCATCACACTCCAACTGACCTGGAGCAATTTGGTGCTGAAAGTTGCCATTCTGAGGATAAAGGTTCCCAGCCTTTGTTGCAACTCGAGTCTCATTCAGCTGCAGGTGAGGATACTCACACAGATTAAACAGTTTATCATCTTGGACTGCTGAATACTAATGATGATAAGCTGTTTAAAGCCGCTCAAATTTTACCTGAAGTTAGCTACTCTCATTGGACAACTTAATGCTTGAAGATGCCAGATGACTCATTTTGAAAGCCAAATGTATTCCCTCTTTGGTCAATGGGGACAATTTATATCGAGCACTTGTGTACGACGTGATAGTTCCAATATTTTGTGAAGTACAATAGAAAGGCATGGGTTTGCAGATTTTGTCAAAGATACTAGGCAGACTCTTCTTGTATTTATTAGAATTTTAATGCTGATTCATACAAAATGAGCTATATATCCTTTTTTTGGACTTTGAACTCTGGCCTATGGATTCAGATTAGCTTGTCAAATGGATTGGTGATTGAATCACGGACGTCGGAGAATAGGCCGTAGAGGGAGTACTGCCGGAGATTATTGACCTCATACCAAGAGTTGAGTGCTTCAAGATTCTTGTCTGTTCCTGAAAATGCTAACTGTATGCTCAAGTCACAATTAATGGTTCCACCATGTCCTTTACATTGAGTGGTAGCCACTGCACAGTTTTGATTGTCAAGGCAGACAAAAGGTTTTCCAGAGCATGAATCACAGCCAGAGCTCTTCCAATACAGGTTTTGTAAAGTCCCCTCTTGAAATTCGAGAACCTGTTCAACAATGTCTGTTATTCAAGCAGGTAGAAAATAAAACTATATTGTCTATGCTTGATGAACTTACCAATGTGAAACTAGTTATGGTGTTAGAGGAGTCGGCTACCATTACTGGGACTGATCTTGCTGCGTACTTACGTCCAGCGAACGCTACCATAAATCCTCCAGCCATGGCCGGATCAAAGGTGCTGCTATTGATGGTAAGGAGAGAAATCTCGTCGACCTTTGGCCTGAACAGTGAGAGCTGAGCATTCTTGCTGGCAAGGGCGAGGCGGCCATCGCAAGGTGATAGTTGAACCTGATTGAAAAAGAAGGAATCTTTGGTCGAAAATGCAAGACCAAATGTAAACCCATCAGATTTCTGAACTTTAGAGTCTGAACATGGATTGAAAATATCGTTTTTGTCATCGGAATTTGTCGTAACAACCATCAGCATCACCACCACCACCTTCATGATCATAGCAGCCATTGTATTTGTCGCCATGGTCATCTTTATCTCTGCAACAATAAACAAATAAAAAAAGAGATCACATAACTATATATGCTATACACCAACCCAATAATCCAAATCAGAGTATTTATAAAAGTAAAGTACCAAGATCACAATGAATTTTCAAAACAGGACTCAAAAACAAAAACTGGGCAAAGGGATGGAGATTTCAAAGTATGCAAATTGTTTTTTTGTTTTTTGTTTTGTTTGATGTAATAAGAACCTAGATGTTCATAAGATGAGGGAACCATTCAAAGGATTTGCCCAAATACGCTCAAAACGGTTATATGATGTTGGGTAATTAACTAATTATCTTATGTGTCCAAGTTGACTTTATTTGTTTATCTTTTTTACTTTTCCTATAGAAAATTAAATAAAAGTACATTTTTTGCGTGATTAGAATGGCAATTCCCATGGTCATCCAGAATTTAAGGTAACAAATCCAGAAATCCTATTTGTTATGGTAATAAATAAATAAGATATATTATTCAAAGCCTCTGACTTTGGGCGTATTATCAATTTTGACAAAATTACTCTATTTTTTAATAAAAAGATAAACAAATAAAGTGACTAACGCATTAGTAAAGAAAACTCGTTTATATATGCTAGCCATTGTCATTGGCACGTGCCTCTAATTTTTTATAGGTGCATTGCTGCTAGCCGACTCTTCTTCTGATTATTAAATTTTCTGAGTTTTTATCAAAAAAATAAAATAATATTAATTTATAGTCGGTTGATGAATAAAGATTAATGAATAATTGAGAATGAAATAGATAATCGAGATGGGGTGGCTACGATGAATTCACCATCCTACTCCTCCGTCAGACCCCACCTTTCCAAATTGCCGGAAAATCCTGGCCGGTTTCTGAAATTTCTCTCCATGAACCTATCCAACAACTTTCACTTCGCTAATCCACAGTCCCTTTCCAATTGGCTCAAGCCCAGACTTCCCTCCGATTCTTTCGCCTCCTGGGGCGTCAAACCCGGTACTAAGAACGTGCACAACCTTTGGCTCGAGCTCGCCGAGGGTGAGACCTCCCTTTCCGACTCCTCCCCTCCGCTTCGTACCCTCAATGTCGTCACGGTGAGAATTTTAGGGAAAGACGATAAAGTGCTTGTCGAGTCACATCAGGAATTATCGGACGGTAGCGTGAGGAAGCGCTGTCGACCTCTATCGGAAAAGATGAAGCCCTATGAGACTCCTGAAGAGGCTGTGATTCGTGCTATCAAAGAAGAACTCGGACCAATTTTTGTCGGCAGTAATGTGGATGATGTCGTTGAAATCTTGCCGGGATCGTTCCAGAATAAGGTGGAGGAGCGGAATTCTGTTTCGTACCCCGGATTGCCAGCTCGTTACGTGTTGCGTTCGGTGGATGCTCGGGTGGATGGTTTGCCAGATGTGGAATTCTGTACAGAAGAAGCAGATGAGTACCCAAATTCCGAGGAGAATAATGCTGCAGATAAGGCAGTGTCCGTCAAGAGGCATTACTGGAAATGGGTTAGTTCGGATTCAATTGCCTCTTTGTGATGGTCTTGTGGAGTACTGATTTTGATTTGGGATATGTACACTTGGGTATTACTAGGTTTTCTTGTGTTGTTTATGGCATGATGTGATAAACTAATAATGTTTCTACTTGTCTGTCGTGTTTCTTCAACCTGTTTGAACTGCCTGGAATGTGAAATATACTGATTCATATGCTGCTAGTGGCTTTTAATAGAAGAAGCAAAACGGAGAAAGGCGACTAAAGACCAGAACTAGTAAATGTCGAATTGTGGAGTCCTATTATGGGGAATGGGTTATGGCCATATAGGTTATGTTTTTTTTTAAAGGTGTAAGGGTGGCAAAACTCTATTCAGTTCAGTGGATCGAATTTGTCGAACTCGGGTTAAACCAAATTTATACTTAAGTTATATGTCCAAAATTTAGGATCAAACACAAAAGATTTTGTCCGGTCTAAAATCGAGTTTAGGTCCAAACACAAAAATTGAATCTGATTATTTAATTCTCTGGACCCTAATTCAAATTGTATTATTACACGATTTGCTTGTCCGGATTTAAACCAATCCGGATATTATCAATTAAGTGTATCCGTAAATTTAAACTAATCCGGATATGATCAATTAGGTATGTCCCTAAATTCAAACCAATCCGGGTATGAGGGAATTTTTTTCTCAATCCTAGGTTTAGGGAATTATGTTTATTTTCATTTCTCTAGGGTTTATGAAATTTTATTATTTTTAAACCTTATTTATTGAGTAATGGGATGATGCCTAATTGCCAATTCTTAGGCAATTGATAGATTTTTAAATTCTGAATTGTAAACTATATAGGGGCAGCAATCTAGATTGCATGAAATTTGTACTTAATTCAAATCAAAGCTAGTCATGTCTCTATCATTAATCAAGTTGTATACTTATTAAATGGTTGTGATTCAAAGGAAGCGGGATGGAAAATCATTGCAGCCACCCTTCCCAAATTTCAGACGGTAAAAGTATGTCCTGCTCAAGATAACTCGTGTTCTCCGATGCCAATCAAACTGATTAAGGAACAAAAGTAAAATTTGGTATATTCTATGATATTAACTTACATTTTTTTTAACACTAATCTCATAATTATACATAATATCCTAATTTCATGTGGCGGCTTTAAGCTTTAATGAAATTAGTTTCATATGGTTTGGCCATTTTTTGCTGCAAAAATAGAAGTTGTTTTGTTGGAACTTCGAAGCTAACAGACAAAAACTGGACGTATCAAAGTCACATGCTCCACTTCAGTTTTTCATCGATGCATGTTTATGATGTTCATTATAATGGGCATGGCAGCATGCAATTCAAAAACTCATCATACATTGCTAATGTGCAGTAGAGCACATGGCCCTAAAACAAGGGTCTTGTTCGCATTACTTTAGTTGGAAGAACATAATGGCAGAGGTGTTTCTTAATTGTTCCTCAAAATGGAAAGTACTGGGCTTTTTCCACCTACCCAATTATTGCTATACCCCTTCCACTCGCACACATACACTGGGGATTGCGGGAAGAGGAATGTGTGATATTTGTGCATCAGCTTATACTCCAGTTCCAAGTTTCACAAACAAAGGCAGCATTGTCCTTGTGCAAAGGACAGGAAACAGAGAGAGGGGGGCAGTGCCTATTAGAGGTGAGCAATATCCTTCTTCTTGGGTCTTGCATTTACAAAATTAGATTAACTTCTTCTCGATAGTGCTTTGTTTTGTTTTGTTCAGAGTTGTGAGATTGGTATTACTTGTATCTATCCTTTAACACTAATTGTCTTTATTTTATCTCTGATCCTGTTGAAAGCTGTTTGAGACAGCAAAGTTATTTTTCAGAAGAATAAATCTTAAAAAACACTTTTGTTGTTTTTTGTATTTGGTCTAAGATAATCAGTTATAAAAATGCAAATATTGTTGGTCAAACTGTAGTGTGCTTATTGTGCATCAACTTTTGACTAATATTTTCATTATTTTTAAAAAAGACAATGCGGTTATTCGGATCCAGCAGCCGGCAGCCTTTGAAGCGTTTGGAAGGAACAGCATTCAAGTTCTTCAAGATCATTCTTGAGGATTCAATCGAAGAGAAGAAGCTGGTATGCAATAATTCACTCAAAACTCTTTTGCTTTTCTTTGCATGCAAATGTGTAAGATTGTTATGGAAAACTAAGTGAGATCCTGTGAGATATATACGTTAATTCCAATTCATGATAGCTAATGATCTGCATGTAAAATGAGGAAACCTTGGGTTTGCAGATTTAAGGCTTAAAGTTTGAAGTTTTAAAATATGTTCTTGTCGATTATACGTTGGGAAATCTCATAAATCTCCCAGTTAGGGATTCACTTTTATAGAAAATTTTACACTTCCAATTCAAAATCAATCCAAGAATATAACTACTTATGGGCTGAGTTCATTAGTTTTTCCTCTTTTTTCACAATCTAATGATCTGGAATAAGAAGAATGCCTTTATCTTCAAGTCAATTAGATGTAAGGATTCTTTGCTCAAAGTTTCATGCATGTTTTTATAAAAGGGAATCTATCTGATAAATGAACAGAATTCCTTGGCTCATTTGGGAGTTTTACTTTATGGTCAAGTTGATAATACTTGTATTGCCTTGATGCATGATGATTACTCAGTTCCATGAAATCTTATTTCTTCTCGAAAAAAAGAAAGTGAAGTTAATATAGCTAATAGCTCATATAAAAATCAAAGTTTTTTGTGCCAAACAATACAGTAGAACCTTGTTTCTCTTGGATGATTGCTCCATTATACAGTCCCTCGTTTCTTATAAAATGCTTATATGATTGGCTGTAAAATTCATTGTCATCTATTTCTTCATGGTGATATATGTAGAACACATTAAATGGTGATAAAGAACACAGTAATGGTGGCTGGTGGCTGTTGAGTTATAAGATGGATTGAAGTTTTTCTCTTTTGTAGTTTTATGCATTGCCAAAACAAGCAGGAGAGTGTAGTGTAACTCGCTCTTCACTATTCAAGACATTGTCAGTTTCTTGATTTTCTCTAAAATTGTAACTTTGTTAATCATGCTTCATTCATGGTAGCTTTGTTAGAGTTGGTGAGGTTAATTTATTCAATATGTGTCATTATGTTAATGGGCTGTTTTATTTATAGTTTGTTTAATAGTTGCCATGTCAGCATATTATCGTGTGCTCTTAGGTTGACAAGGGTATGATGTGATGCTTCTCTCTAGAAACTTGTCTTAACAATAGCTGTTGTATTCGAGCCATTTAGGGTGTAATGTACTCAGTATTGAAACTGTTCTTCAGTTGCAAAATTTTGCCAATTTGCTGTGTTTCTCTCTTCCTCCATATCTCTTCATCTCTTCAGCTCTTCAGCTCTGTGTAATTACTTAATCTGTGTCATTGTTAAGTTCTTGTTGTTCATTGTGAAGATTATATCTGTGTTGTGCTATATCTGCATAATCTGGTTGGAAGATCAACTGGTTTGACCCTGTCTCATAGGATTCTGGTCGATTGGCTGTGTATTGAAGAATTCAGGCTTTGCAAGGTTTACAAGCTAATGACAATAAACATTAGTAGTTCTACTCTGTGATGTTCTCTGGCATGCCAAATGTAGCAGCATTGCTTGTTTGATGACAATTAGAAGTTTAAGGCTATGTTTGGAAGGAGGTTTGGGGAGGTTTCGTTTTTAACGCTTGTTTGGTAGGAAGTTTCGTTAGGTTTTGCGAAACCTCCCAAAACCTCCATCTCAAGGTAAAAGCAAAACCCTCAATTTAAGAGTTTGGGGAGGTTTTATTATAAAATAAAAGTGAAAAGAGAAAAATAACCTCATGCCCAACTTAAAAAACCTAATGAAACTTCTTTTTTGAAATTCCTACCAAACAAAGTTTTATGAAACCTCTTAAAATCTCATTTCCTAAAACTCCCGAAACCTCACCTCCCGAAACCTCCTTCCAAAAATAGCCTAAGAGTCATTTTTTTCTTTCATATCTGCTTTTGAAAATTTAGTCATCTTTTGGTCTTGTTACTCCATAACTAGTTGGTAAAATGAAACATTGAAACCTTAATCTCCTCTTTCAACATGTCCTAACCAATTTTGAAACCCGCAGAAACTGCCACATAAATTCGTAAACAAATATCGAGGTGAACTTTCAGGCATTGCAACCCTCACTGTGGCCGATGGTGTTGTTTGCCAAGTAGGATTGACAAAAAGTAATGGCAGCATTTTCTTTGATGAAGACTGGCATGAATTTGTTGAACATTATTCAATCGGCTACGGACACGTATTAGTCTTCGCTTACAAAGGAGATTCTATGTTCAGTGTCCATATATTTGGTATGTCTGGTTGTGAGATCGATTATTCAAATGTCAATCCAGGTAACTAATATCCATAGTCATCCCTCTTCGTGTCAAAGAAATTATTTCCTTAGCCATTTACATTATTGTTTGTTTTATCGGCTCTTAAATTCATAGAATGCAGTTGAAGATGATTTTTCAGTAAATACTGGAGATGATGATGATCCACCAACTCTGATTGCTCATCGTCGATATCACAGTACACGATTGAAAGTGTCTGGAGGAAGTAGGAGGGCATTGGATGATGCTAGAGCAATGAAGCCAAAGAATCCTAGTTTCATGATTGTCATGAAGCCATGTGATTTCCATAGAAAAGCATTTGTACGTCCTTGAATAACAAGGGAAATGTAAATTAAGCTTTTGAAGTTCCACCCTATATTCAGTGATGGTGCTTAGTTGTGCATTTTTGCTGTTTTGGTTTGTGCAGCATGTGCCTGCCTTATATGCAAGGGAGCATCTCAGCGGGAAGCCAAAGAACATGGAAGTTGTGGCTGCTGGTGAAAGAGGATGGTTTCTGAATATGCACGAGACAAAAGCTGGTTCCGTGCTCTTATCTGGTGGATGTTCAAAATTTATTTGGGATAACAAGTTAAAGAAAGGGGATGTCTGTGTGTTTGAGTTGATAAAGAAGGATGTTCTGCAAGTTACTCTATTTCGCACGTCTCCGGAGCAAAGCTAGAGTATGCAGTATGCTGGACTAGGGAGGTTCTCTCTTTCTTTTATAAGTCAACTTAGGAATTTGTCTACTGAGATTGTTGAGTCTTCATAGAATTGCAATGCAGGACTTTTGCATGATTTCTTTTGCATTACTTCATAGAATCTTTTTATCAAGTGTGCTATTACATTGCTGCTAGTTTCAACCCCAGATTACATTCAGCAGGTAGCCTGTTAAGCTGACAAACTGTTGATAGTTGTAAGGCTTTTCTGTGTTGTTCTTAATCTACGTGGTTGTTTTTGCTGTCATGTTATTAGTTGGGTCATTGTTTGGTAATGTTTGAATTGGTCTTGTAAGTTGGTCCAAGTACGTTTCTATTGTTGCTATAATCAAACAACTTGCATTAACCCGTGCTAGTATGAATGGAATAGAGCAGAAATTATGGTGGAATGAACTCTCTTCTACATGATATTTGAGTGAATGTCAGCGAGCTCTTCATATTAGAGCCTAAAATTGCAACACAAACAAGAAAGAAGACGAATACCTAATCTTATTCAGAAAATAGGAAATAGATTAGGAGAAGAAATGAAAGGAAAACATGTGGCACAATTCCACAACAAAGTCCAAATTCTAAGACCAACAGATACGCCTCTTTTTGAAGCTCGTATAGATTCAGTCCACTATCAATAATTTACTCTACGATGTAGCATCTGAGCTGAACAAGGCACATTTTGTACTTTGAAGTACCAAAATATTCCAAGCCAGAACCTTTCTCCATGCAGAAAAAAGAAAAGGGAACGTTTAATTTGAAATACCCCAACTTCCATTAAAGGTCAACAATTATCAACCGTTTGCATTCCCTCAATCAAAGAGAAGTAAGTGCTGTCATCAGGTTTAATGCCATTACTAACCATTTCTTTAAGTAGTTCTTCAGCAAGATCACCTTCTTTGTTTTTGCACAAACCTTTTATGAGAGCATTGTATGTGAGAAGTGTAGGGTTGAATCCGATATTCAACATCTCGTCCCGAATATTAAAAGCATCCTTCATGTCGCCTCTCCTACTATACCCGCTAATCAGGGTATTATAACTAATGTGATCAGGCTTTATTCCCCTGTTCTTCATCTCTTCAAGAAGCTCACGGGCTTCTTCAACTTTCCCCGCCCTACAACGGCCTTGCATTAGGGTATTATAAGTTACTTCATCTGGCACAACTTTCTTTATATCCATCTCCTTTAACAGTTCAAATGCACGTTCCATACTCCCGATAGCACAGTGGCCATCAATCAAAGCATTGAACATTATGAGATCAGGATACACACCTTTACCCTGTATCTTCTCAAACAAGTCATCTGCCTCCTTCATTCTGTTTCTTTTACTCAAAACATATAAAAGAGGTGTATAAGTTTTTCGTGAAGGCTGAATCCCCTTAATCACCATTTCATCATGAAGAGCAAAGGCTTTTTTTGCATTCCCACATCTGCAATGCCCATTAATCAAAATGTTATAGGTTATAACATCAGGAGCAATTCCCTTTTCTTCCATTTCTTTAAGTGAATGATCAGCTTCATCCATCTTGCAATCCATTAACAATGCATGAATCAAAACATTGTAAGTTGACACAGTTGGAATTATCCCTGTCTCAACCATCTCGTCCCTCAAACTAAAAGCCAAGCCCAAATCCCCTTTATTGCAATATCCATCAATCAAGACGTTGTAAGTCCTTGCATCCGGAACCAACCCAATTTCTTTCATTTTTCCAAGCATCATAGATGCCTCCTCAAGTCTTCCTTCCTTTGACAATCCACTAATGAACGAACTGTATGTATATGAATCTGGAGCGACACCTCTATCTTTCATTGCACTTAAAATAACATGAGCTGCCTCAAACCTCCCTCTCGAACAATAGCCCTGAATTATGGTGTTATAGGTAACAATATTAGGTTTAACTCCCAAATTCTCCATAAACCCAATGAAATCCTTTGCCTTCTTCAACTTCCCTTCCTTACATAACACATTAATCATTATATTATATGTGATCACACTAGACTTAATCCTTAATCTGAACATCTCCGCATACAAAATCCATGCAGTATCCGTCCAATTCAACTTTAGAAACAAACTCAACATGTCATTACAAGTCTCAACCTTAGGCAAAATTCCCTTTTTCTTCATCATATAAAAGCACTTTAATGCATCGTCACCTCTCCTCAACTCACAATAAGCCCGTATCAAAAAATCAAAAACAATACTACCCTTTACACCCAACTCCTCACGGGAAATCGCCAGCGCATCAAACAACTCTATGTTAGTAGCAACGCCATTATTGATGGCTTGCTTTAAGAGTTGCAAAGCAGGTTTTGGGGACGGTAGGCGAGAGACGATTCCTATAGCAACACAGCTGGTTCTAGCATCGAGGCAATAAGACTCGACGAGGGATATGAATTGAAGGACCAAATCAGGGGTTTTCTGGAGACTGAACAAAGTGGAGGATACAAGAGAAGGAGTAAGATTGGGCGCAACCTGTTTGACGAAATGCCACTGAGAAGAATTGATCGAGTCAAGCAACCGTTGCTCCGTTACCTGTACGGTTTCTATGTTAGTGAGTTCTTGTGAAGCCGAAGAGAATGCTTTCGTTATAAAGAAAATGTTTTTATGGGTGTGCTTGTGGAGGTTGAAGACAACTGAGTTGAAGCGTTTCATGCTGTGCCAAAAAAACTGGCTTTGGGAACGAGACAGTGGTTTTGCTTGCTGCGATTCTGGAAATAGCTTCTCAAGTTCTTTTAACTTAAACCAAATGGGCTTTCAGGTCTGACCCATCCGAATCTAAGTTGAGCCCAAATTCGGCCCAATTAAATAACAATTGTGATAAATAGTCAAGACTATATAGCGTATATTATCTTACTTAATTGTAACATTATATCTAGCTTTTTAAGTTTATAAAACATGATATTCGATTAGAACTTACAAGTGTACAATAAAATATAATTTATAATAAAATACGATGTTACAATTGACTATAAATTGTTTACTTATTTACACTTACGCCTTATAACATTTTGCATCAGTTTTTTTGTTTAAATCAATTGCTTTTATTTATTGATGAGAAGAATAATCAACTAGCAATAATGCACCCAAAAAGTCACGAGACATATGCCAATAATGGGGCTAGCATAAAAATGGATCGCCTTTACTAATACTTGAACAACCGCATTTACTTGCCTCTTTACAAAACGAGTAGAATAATTTTGTCCGGATAAACAAAGATCCTTACACTTGAATAATACTCCCAAACTCCAAAATATCCCTATGAGAAGAATGAACAACATCAACTACTTGCTTGGCATCTAGCTCAAAAATAACATTAGAAACTTGCTTCTGGAGTAGCCACCGAATAGCTTCACAAAGACCCATGGCTTCAACTTCATGTGGACTTGAGACTCCATGCATAAACTTTGTAACTGCACCAAGAAAGCCACCATCATCTCCACGCAACACCATACCCACACTAGTCAGATTATCCTCACAACTAATTGCTGCATCAACATTGCACTTCACTTGAGATATAGGAGGCTTCACCCAAACCGTACGTGCAGCCAAAGGCCCCCTTACTAGGCCATGTATACCTCCACTCTTGTGTGTGACCCACTCAGCAAGGAAAGCTAAGCTAGAAGATACCACCTGTGTGGGACCCATGGAAGATTGATTCCACAGCTTGGAGTTCCTGTGCCTCCAAATACCCCATAAAATAATACGTACTTTAGATTTGAACTGCAGCTTTCACGCCGAGTCATCCGTCTGCTCCATGTTCGTGAGAGACGAAGGACACTGAAAAGCGAAAACAGCAGCCATATCCAGACTCCAGAGCCATAATGTAGCGAGGCCTCCACCATTAATAGCAGCAACTCCTGGCTTTCCTCTCCGTGTCTCTCTAGAAAGACGATTCAACCCTTCAACGACCACAACTGCTGCCGCCGTCAGAGCGGAATTGGAACTTCCAACGCAGCTTCATCAAATTCCGCAAGTACAATAATGGGCTTCTTGTCAAATCTCTCCATGTTTCTTCTCCTGTGGCACTGAAAGTAGTATTGCTAGAATGGGTTCAAAGATTCTGTAAGAATCTTATTACCATTTATGAGAATTCAAATTCAAACATTTATTAAAATGAAGCTTTTGGATATTTTTGGTGTAGTTAATTAAGAACATAGCTTCCTCAGTTAGCCAGAAGTGAGATCTTCGGCTGCATTAATTAGTTTTGCTGCCGTTTCTTCAAGCTACAAACACTTGGGATGCTGATAATGATGTAAAAAAGTCCCTTCGTTATTCCGGACGAACAAGAAGTCTGTGAAGAATGGCTATCTTGAGTGCGTGAGCCAATGTTGAATGCTGGATGGGCACTGCATTGTCAAGTGTCAAGACTCGCGATTCCCTGTCTGTGTCTCTTTATCAAATTTCAACGCAAGAAATTGGACATAATATAATTAACGAAAATGCAAAGGAATTTTGACAGCTGTGGGATTTGAACCCACGCCCTTTCGGACCAGAGCCTAAATCTGGCGCCTTAGACCACTCGGCCAAACTGTCGTCGATGAATTTATGGACGTTCTGCTAGAAATATATATTAGTTTAGAATTGTCAAATATTTTGCAACGACGGCTCAAGTTTCAACTTTGTCGATACAGAAAATCACGCCGACGTTGGGATTCCTGGGTTGATGAAAGCAAACGACAGTTGAAGTACTTAAGGTGCTTGAAAAGTAAATGACACGGAGAAATTACGTGGTTCAGCAAGAGTGCCTACGTCCACGAATAAAGTAAAATGTTATTCTTCAGATCTCCCCTTCAGGGTTACAAGTATGCTATTTATAATGAAGTTAAATAACAGCTTCCCCTATCATCTCCCCACATCACGTACTAAATCTATCATCCAAATTTCAAAGGTCTTCACTTGAATTTTGAAGAGAGGTTGAGTAGATTGTGGTAATCACCAAGGCGGGATGAAGTTACGTTACTTACGTAACTCACCTACGGGCAATGCGCCACGTCTAGTTTCTAGGTGTGCACTGTATCTACTGCCACGTGGTCACTTGACTTCACGTAGTCCACAATTGCCCCCAGCCTTTTTATCTTTTTATCTTTTCTTTAGAAAAAAGATAATTTAGGCTAAACTGATTAACTTTTCTTGGAGTCTCTGACTTCCGATCGACCTAGAATTCCTTATATATATATATATATAAGGCGAATGCTTTCTTTCTCCTCTTCTTTAGGGAAATTTCTTCATCAAAAATTCAGGTACTTCTTTACCTTTCTTTCTCTCTCTCATTTTTTTTTTTTAAAAAAAGCCACTGCCCCGCCAATGGGGGCAGCTTCCTCCCAGCACTGGGTGGGGTGCCTAGCGCTGGGCGGAACTCCACCCCGCCCAGCTCTGGGCGGGGTGCCCAGCACTGGGCACTGGGCGTGACTCCAACCCGCCCAGCACTGGGCGCGCTGGGCGTGACTCCAACCCGCCCAGCACTGGGCGCGCTGGGCGTGACTCCTCCCGCTCAGCACTGGGCGGGGTGCCCAGCGCTGGGCGAGACTCCCCCCCGCCCAGCTCTGGGGCGGGGTGCCCAGCCCTGGGCGGAGGCTCCATCCCGCCCAGCTACTGGGCGGGCAGCTCCCGCCCCACTGCTGGCAGCTGGGACTGCGCCACTGGCTCACATGCGCCCCTCCCGGGCAAGTGATTCACCGATCCGTTCTTTCTTTGAACAGTCATTTTGTTGTTCTTAATTGTTACTGACTCTTTGTCAATTCTTATTTTTCAGTTGTGATGGGGAGATATAGTAAGATCTTGTCCAACGCCGAGAATATAAAATATTTTTGCAAGAAGTATGGGATTCAATCGTCTTTCCAGGTATTGGACCCTTCTCACGTTGAAGATGAAGAGTCAACGAGATGAATTAGGGTTCCCATAATGATTGTGATAGAGTGCGGAATACGCTTTCCATTCCAGCCCTTAATTCGAGACTTCTTCGCCTACACTCAGTTGGATCCTTCACGTTTGTGTCAGAATGCTTATAGGATATTGGGTGCTGTGATGAAGTTGAATAATCTGCTTGATACAAAGCTCACTCTGGCTGACATCTTTAGTTGCTATGCCCTTCTGAAGGCTCCAACTAGTGATGGCTACTATCTTTCTGGGAGATAGCCCAATGCTCTAATCCATTGTCTTCCATCTTCTTCTAAAGACATGGATTACATGCTAGTCTTTGGAGACTGGAGTTTCACCAATCGCTGAGACAAGCCTATCAGTAATTTTTCCTTCTTCATGCTCCATTTGTTTGCTTTCATTTTTTTCATTTGTAAACTTCTTTTTGCGATGCTTCAGGTATTCCCTCCTCCAATGGTCCTACAAAAGCGATCAGTGCTATATTTGCAAAAGATCGGGACAACTCTTTCATCAAGAAGTCTCATGCTGGGAAGTTCTGGAGGTCTGCGCCGGTGTTGCTCGATCAACCTCCTCTCTACCGTTCTTTCAAGTCTCTTCCTCCGAATTCGAAAGTAGACCAGGCAAGAGAATTTTTTGATAACTTCAAATTCCCTGAGGCCACTGTGAGTGGAGAAGAGTCTTCCTCTGTTAATGAGTCTGATGGAGAGGAAAATGAAGAAAACGCATAATCAGGGGAAAACATCGGTTCATCACCGGACAACAACGACAGAGGTTAGGTTTTATAAAACATCCTCTTTTCCTTGAATTTTGATGGGCTCGATTTTTGTCCTTTAGTTTAACTTTGGGTTTGGCAGGTGTTATAAGTGAAGCAGAACTGCGCATGAAGACCCTGTCTGATCGCCCAGCAGCACGCGCCCCAGGGGCGAGAGTCTCTTTTGGCAATCCGGGTCGCGGAATCATGCCCTCCAAGGAAGGCTGCAATAGCACTAGGATTCCTGATATCCGTAGACGCGAGTTTGACTCTACTCGTATATTTGGGTCCTCTACTGCTTCCACCGGTGCACCCTCGGAGGAGAGATCTTCACCCGCCTTTCGTGGTGACATTCTCAATCTACTAGGCGAGCTACGTCCACCCCCTTTTGGGAGTGGCATGACCGAGGGACTACCTCCCTCTTCTGAATTGCCCATAACTCCCGCCAGATCACCAGTAGTAGCCATGAGGAGCCCCACCCAGACTGCTTCCCAGTTACGATCCTCAATCATGCCAGAAGATAGGGACTGGTTCAAGAAGATTTCACCTGAATTTGCAGATGACGTGGCACTTTCGATGTCATTTGCAGTATGTATTCTTTAACTTCCCTTTAAGTGCATTGCTCTATTTGATTGTTTTTTCCGCTTCTCTTTTCTTTAGGGCATTCAACACTGCACAGTGCACACAACTCCTTGATGAGCGAGGTGCTGAAATCCTGAGCTTGAAACGGAAACTGAGAAACTTCGATTTGTCCCTTGTCGACATGAAGAAGCAAGCAGAGAATGACAAAAAGGAATTGGCAGAGACCAAGGAAAGTTGCGCCTGGCCCTTGAGAAAGCCTATGATGCAGAGCGAAGTAAAACAGAACTTGCCGAAATCAGACTAAGGTTGCAGGAAACACTTGATTCGCTGTCTGAAGCCCAAGATAAATCTAGGCAAAATATTGAAGCTGCAAAGAAGGTTTGCGAGCAAGAATGTTACGATCTCTATTCAAGTAAGTTGGAGTCTGACGCCAACTACTTCTTTGGCCTTGGACGAGGTAACACACTTTTATTATGCGTAAAGCCAACGTCTTCTTCTAGATGGTCTCCTAGTGCTGATGTTCCCTGGCCTTATCCTGACGTTCCTGTTCCAAACATCAGGGATCTATTTGCTAAGAGCGATGGCGGCTGCCCCTCTGAGACTTCTTGATAGTAGCTTATTTTCTTTAAGCTTTTTCTTTGATTAGTATTAGCCTTCTTGGCTTTTGTATGCGGCATCGTACTTCTTCTTCTTTTTTTTATTTGAAATAAGCCTCTTTGGCTCTTAGTAGGACTAGTCTCTTTGACTGATTCTTTTCATGAATTAACCTCTTTGATTAATCTTTATTTGGTCTCTTTGACCTCAATTGCAAGTTAGCTTTATCATACAAAAAGTACGAAGGATCATAAAATAGCGGAAAGTCTTTATTCCTCTTATTGATATGGCAAATGCCTTTGAGAATGCAAAAGAGCGCCTCATCGGGCTCAACAACAAAGCAACAAGGAAATTAAACATAGAATTTTTTCAAGTTGGCAATATTCTAGGCGTTTCGGACCTTCTTGCCGTCTTCGCCTTCAAGCTCATATGCTCCATGCCCCACTCGTGCTGTCACCTTATATGGTCCCTCCCAGTTTGCCCCCAGCTTTCCATCGGTTTGTTCCTTGGTCTGGGATAGAACTTTTCTTAACACAAAATCTCCTACACCGAAGCTCCTTGCTTTGACATGCTTATTGTAGGACTTCGATATCACCTGCTGGTAGGCAGCCAGACGCACCATAGCCTGATCCCTCTTCTCCTGCAACAAGTCAAGACTTCTTTCCATAGCCACGTTGTTACCACCCCCTTCATACATCTCTGTTCGAAGAGTTGGGAGTCCTACTTCAACGGGGATGACAGCATCTGCGCCATAGGCAAGGGTGAACGGGGACTCGCCTGTGGATCTCCGCGGCGTGGTACGATACGCCCATAGTACTGATGGAAGCTCTTCTACCCATCTTCCTTTAGCTTGCTCTAGCCTCTTTTTAATGCCATCAAGCACCGTTTTGTTTGAAGCTTCCGTCTGGCCGTTTGCCTGCGGATAAGCCGAAGGTGAAAAGAGATTTCGTATCCCATAACCAGAGCAGAAATCCTTGAAGCTAGCACTCGTAAATTGCATCGCGTTGTCTGTCACTAAGGCGTAGGGAATCCCAAACCTTGTGATGATACTTTCCCAGACAAACTTCTTTGTTTCTACATCCCTGATTGCTGCTAGGGGCTTAGCTTCAATCCATTTTGTAAAGTAGTCTGTAGCAGTAATCAAGAATCTCCTATTCCCCGTAGCTCGCGACAATGGTCCCACCAAGTCCATTCCCCACTGAGCAAAGGGCCAAGGGCTGGTTAGAGGACATAGATCCCCAGCAGGTTGACGAGGAATTGGAGCAAACTTTTGACATTTCTCACATTTCTGCACATACTTAGCAGCATCCTTATGCATATAGGGCCACCAGTAACCTTGAGTTATTGTCCTAAACGCCAAGGTTCTTCCTGCAACATGCGCTCCACAAACCCCCTCATGGATCTCATAAAGCAAATCCTCCACCCTACTAGGATGGACACACAATAGATACGGTCCCGAAAAAGACCGCCTATACAGCTTTTCATCAGGAGACAACCAAAAGCGAGACGCCCTCATTGCCAACTTCCTCGCATCCTTCCTATCCCCAGGTAAGGTGCCGTCTCTTAAAAAGGAGACAATTGGACCCATCCAACATGTCCCGTCTTCCACACAGTTTACGTCCACCAGGACTTCATCAATGCTGGGGTTCTCCTATATTTGCACTTGTATGATTCTCTTTGCCCCCAGTTGGTCGGCCGAGGGTGGCAAGTGCATCTGCATGCTTATTTTGTTCCCTTGGGATTTGAATTATCTTATACTCTCATAGTCGGCTGAGCAACTCTTACGCCTTCTCCATATAAGCTGCCATTGTCGCTGTCCGCGCCATGTATTGGCTTGTAAGTTGATTCACCACTAACTGGGAATCTGAGTAGATAATTATCTCTGTTGCTCCCAGCCTTAAGGCATTCATGACTCCCTGGATCAGCGCCTCATACTCCGCTTCGTTATTGGTGGCTGGGAACCCAAGTCGTATTGCCATCTTCAGTACTTCGCCTCCTGGAGCTACCAAGACAATGCCTGCTCCTGACCCTTTTCTAGTTGATGAGCCGTCTACTTGGAGCTTCCAAGGCCGTGAGGCCACCATATGTACTGTCCACTTCCTCTGTTCTTCAACGTACTGATCTTCAGTATTAAACTCAGCAACAAAATCCGCCAGCACCTGCGCTTTTATTGTTGTCCTAGGTACAAAAGTTAAATCGTACTGCGCCAACTCCACGGACCACCGCGCCACTCTCCCCGATAAGTCTGCCTTGCCCAGCAAGGACTTAAGGGGAAATTGCGTCTGCACTTCCACCGAGTACGCTTGAAAGTAATGATTTAGCTTCCTGCTTGCGACCATCAAAGTCAGGAGGAGCTTCTCCAGAGGGGAGTATCTTGTCTCTGCATCCAGCATAGTCTTGCTGACGTAATATATAGGATACTGCACCTTCTTCTTCTCCCTTAGGAGGACTGTGCTTACTGCATGATCTGAAACCGCCAAATACAGCTGCAATGTATCTCCCTCTTTGGGCGTTGATAGTAATAGGGGCTTCTGAATGTAGACTTTGAAATCCCGGAACGCCTTCTCGCATTTCTCGTCCCACTGGAACGCCCTTCCGGACTTGAGCAGTTGAAAAAATGGTTGAAACTTGTTTGACGCCCGACTGATAAATCTATTCAAAGCTGCAGCCATTCCAGTCATCTTCTAGATTTCCTTCACTTTCGTTGGGCGTTCAAGAGATTGGATTGCTCGAACTTGATCTGGATCCGCTTCTATTCCCCTCCGAGTCACTAAGTGGCCAAGGAACTTTCCGGTGCTCACACCAAAGGCGCACTTGTTGGCATTCAATCGCAACTTATATTTTATCAAGACATTAAACACCTCTTGGAGATGTGCCAAGTGCTCCCCCTCATACTTGCTCTTTACCACCATGTCATCTATGTAGACCTCTATGGTTCTCCCTATGAGATGTCCGAACAGCTTCGTCACCATCCTCTGAAAGGTTGCCCCTGCATTCTTGAGTCCAAAAGGCATTACCTGATAACAGAAGATTCCCCATGGAATGATAAAAACAGTCTTCTCCTGATCTTCAGAATGCATAGGGATTTGATGGTACCCCCGATAGGCATCCAAAAAACTCATCTTAGCTAAACCCGAGGTTGCATCCACTAGCTGGTCAATCTTTTGAAGCGGGAACAAGTCCTTGGGGCATGCCTTGTTCAAGTCTGTAAAGTCTACACAGACTCTCCATCTTCCGTCTTTTTTGCGCACCACTACCGTGTTGGAAAGCCACTCAGGGTACTGCACTTCCCTTATAGCTTTCGTCTCCAACAAGTTCTCTACCTCCTGCACCACTGCCTCCGTATGCTGTAAAGCTGACCTCCTCGCTTTCTGGACAATCGGCTTATGGCCTACTTTAACGTTAAGCTTATGGGCAGCAACTTCTGGGTCAAGCCCGGCATCTCGTACGGTGTCCAGGCGAACACCTCTTTATTCCCTCTCAACATCCCGACCAGAGACTCTTTTTCTAGTTGGGGGAGGCTTGTTTCAACCAAAAAATACCTTTTTGGATCACCCGGTGTCACCTCTATCTTCTCCAGCTCCTCCACTGACTTTGCACCTGGCTCTTTCCCGACCTCCTCGAGAACAAGAGCCTCCTCTTCCATTAACATCACTCTTCCCGCCAGCTTGGTTTGCGCCATGAAGCACTCTTTCGAGGCAGCTTGGTCTCCTCTGACCTCTATAACATCTTTCCCATGTGGGAATTTCAACATCTGGTGGAAGGTTGATGGAATTGCCTCTATGGCATGCAGCCAGGTCCTGCCCATAATAGCATTGTAAGAAGAAGGAAAATCCACAACAATAAAATCTACCTTTACTGTCCTCGGCCCAGTAGTAACAGGAATCCGTATTTTTTCCAACGGCCAAACTGGAGTGCCATTCAAACCGATGAGGTGTGTGGAGACGGGGATCAAGTCTGCTTGAGTCTTCCCCAACTTTTTGAATAAGGGGTAATACATTATGTCAGCTGAACTCCCTTGATCTACCATCACCCTCTTAACATCTGCATTCTCCATCCTTAACGTGATCACCAGCGCGTCTCAGTGAGGGAAAGTCACTCCTACGGCATCCTCTTTGGTAAAGGTTACCGCAGTAGCATCCCTTGGTCTCTTTTCTCCCGCCTTTGGCTGGAAGTCAAGGCTCATCACCTCCTGTTGGTGTCGGGTCCTCCTATAATCTGCTCGTTGCATCCCCTATCCAAGTTCCGCTTCTGGAGTCAAGGCATTGATGAAGTTGATGACTTGATTCGGAGGGTTGTCATTACCCCTGTTTCGTGGTTCGCGTTCGTCCACTTTCTTCTCCTGTGCAGTTTTCTCTCCGTCAATGAACTCTTGGAGATGTCCCAACCGAACCAAATCCTCCAAGTGTCGCTTGAACTCCTTACATTCCTCATTCCTGTGGCCTTTGTCTTGGTGGTAGGAACACCACTTATGTTGATTTCGAGAAGAGGGATCGCCTGACATCTTCTGTGGGCGCCGAAAATACAGCTTCCCTTTAATCTGTGGCAAAATTCGAAAAATGGGCTCCTTAAAACAGTCTTCACAACTTCATAAGATATCTTGCTTGGGGCCTTCTTTCTCCCGACTACCCTTCTCTGTCTTCTTCTATCCGTGTCGTGCTCCACAAGACGGGGGATGTTCCCCCTGTTGTTTGTCCTCCTCCACCTTCACGAATTGCTTGATCTTCTCCTGCAGTGCGGCCATGCTTTTTGGTGGCCGCATAGTCAAACTCTCCCTTAGTTTGTGATCTCGCGGCAACCCCAATCTGAAGGTGGCGACTGCAGTCTTTTCATCGCAATCTTCTACGTCAGCATACGTGTCAGACTATCTGGAAGCATATTCCCTCAGCGACTCCCCTTTTCTCAGCCTTAAAGCGAACAACGTGTCTAGAGTTGCTGGCTCCCTGCTATTAGCTATGAATATTGACATGAAAGCTCGAGCTAACTCCTTCCAGGAAGAGATGGAGTTCTCCGGGAGCAAATGAAACCACTTCATGACTGTCCTGCCGAGACTGGAGGGAAACATTTTACACATTAAAGCGTCTCGGCCTGCCCAAAGGGCTATTTTATGCGCATACGCCGCCACATGAGCTACAGGGTCAGTTTTTCCATCATAAAGCTCAAAAGAAGGTGGAACAAACTTATCTGGGGGATCCTCCCTCCTAAGCGACTTCACAAACGGGGTGATGGTCATCCTGTTTAGCGTCTCCTCCGCCTTTTTCTGAGCACTCCACATGGCTTCTCCAAGCCTCTTTCCTCCATCCCTCCGTGGTCGTCTCCCACTACTACTGGAGGGAGACCTTCGCCTCATCCTTGCAGGAGTTGGTGAGCGCCTCCTACCTCTGGGGGAAGATGAGCGATCTTGTCGCCTAGAAGTCAATGAACGTCCTCGCCTTCGCTTTGGGGAAGGGCTTCTTCGGCGGTGAGACCGGCTAGTACTCCGCGTCTCCTCATCAAACGGTTGTATGGGACGCTGGATGATGCTAGCCAACCGCTTCCCCTTATTCTTCAGTGTGTGCAGCTGCTCCCTTAGACTCCGCAGCTCCTCCTTCTTCTGGCGCAGCACCGCTTCCATCTCCTCTTCTTGGGAGACCTTGTTGACGTCTTGATCATCAGCAACTTCCACCTCTGGGGGTAGTCGCGCATCCTCTGTGCGGAGTCCCTCTTCATGAACCTCAGACATAGCAACAACCCCAGGAAACCAAATGAAATTCCCACAGACGGCGCCAATTGTCGATGCAGAAAATCACACCGACGTTGGGATTCCTGGGTTGATGAAAGCAAACGACAGTTGAAGTACTTAAGGTGCTTGAAAAGTAAATGACACGGAGAAATTACGTGGTTCAGCAAGAGTGCCTACGTCCACGGGTAAAGTAAAATGTTATTCTTCAGATCTCCCCTTCAGGGTTACAAGTATGCTATTTATAATGAAGGTAAATAACAGCTTCCTCTATCCTCTCCCCACATCACGTACTAAATCTATCATCCAAATTTCAAAGGTCTTCACTTGAATTTTGAAGAGAGGTTGAGTAGATTGTGATAATCACCAAGGCGGGATGAAGTTACGTTACTTACGTAACTCACCTACGGGCAATGCGCCACGTCTAGTTTCTAGGTGTGCACTGTATCTACTGCCACGTGGTCACTTGACTTCACGTAGTCCACAAACTTCTATGAGGGACCAGTGACCAAAAGCGACGCATCAACTGGTTGGATGTGAACAAAATCAGTACTAATGCTAGAGATTGTAGTAATAATCATTCCGACAATATTTAACAGTGTCTAACACTCATTCATGGTGTATGATTTTGGATGAGTGACGTAACACACTGTTGAGAACCATAGATGTTTTTGACACAATTATCACTAAATTTTTATAATTTTTTGAATAAAATGTCTCATACTATATATGTGTGTGTGTGTGTGAGTTGCATGGTATTATAGAACATTGTTTTGTATTCTACATGTGGAATTGGAACCTTAATTTGTCTCATATGGAAGTTGTGTGGTATTATAGAACATTAATTTGTATTCTACATGTGGAATTGGAACCTTAATTTGTCTCATCTCTCTAGTCTCTCAGAACTTTCTGTATTTTGTATTAAAGTCCAAATTACATCTTCCATGCACATTTCACAATAATTTCCCCTTGAACAATAAATAATGTCAATGGTTTGCATGAGACACACGGAAACAACAATGTGAGCAACCACACTGCATCAAAGACATTCACAACCGTTACTAGCGAATATCCCGAAATCCAGATCCTATCATTCTTCCTTAAACGGTATCTACGATTCTAGGCCCGACCACACACAGATTTTTTGGACAAACCCTATTTTACCAAAACACCCCTCCTCATCTTCCACTATATAAACCCATCAAACTCCTTTTATTCATTTCACCAACGAAAGAAAGAAAGGAAAGGAAAGGAAAGGAGGAAAACATATAATTGGGGTTTGTGAAAATGTCAGCAGTTGGGAAGGCCTGGGTTGACGAGCTAGCAAGGCTAAAAGAGAAGGTCAAGAAGGTCAAGAAGCCATTATTATTAATATTGTCAAAAGACAAGGCCAAGGAAGAAGAAGAAGAAGAACGAAAAGAGGAAGTGGAAGATAGAAAGATTAAAGCCAAGGAAGACGGCACCACAATTTCACAGACTACTGTTTTCTTGCTCATGGACCTGTTTGCTCCTTTGTGACATAGCATGAATCATTGTATTACATACTTCTGTGTGTGTATATATATACATAGTACAATCACAACTTGCTGCAAGAGCCAGTTGTCCTTGAACTTATCTAATCTGGTTTCTTTGCCATTGAAGAATCTGTTGTTTCTTGATTTCCAATTGTTTGATTGGATTTGTGGTCCCAATTATTGGACTTCTTTGTACATAGACGACTTTCAATTCGACTTTCCATATGCATAATACGATGTCGTCTTCCAATCATATATTAAAATAGCTAGTTTTGATAGCTTTCTTTGGAAAGTTATGGTGGCATAGGAATTGCTCTAGTGTTATTCATTGTTATTGAAAGTGATGAAGTTGTGCACCAACCAAACTAATTAACAGTCACTCATGAATGAGAATCAAATGATCATATTTCACACACACACACACACACATATAGGTGTTTCAAAACCTCTAAAAAATATGAAACTTTTATGCAGACATATAGAGCATTGATCATAAACAACTCATCCTGCATTTGCATTCTCCATCATCTCAAGACAATTATGATGTGCAGCCGGCAGTCATTGGAGTGTTCAGAAGGGACACCAGGGGCGAAGCCACCCTTGTTGACTCCCTCAATGAAAAAGAGTTAGTGTTAAGTATAGGTAAATTTTAAAAAAGATCCCCTAAATTTTCAACTTAGACCCGTCTAAAATTGAAGAAGAAAAAATATTCTCTTAGTCTTTTGTTTTCTTGAACGCATATGAGCCTTAAAGTCCAATTCAGTTTTCACTTGGTTGTTTCATGATTGATCCATGTTAGTCTATATTCCCAAACATATATAGATGCAACGTCTTTACCAATTTTACATTGGTTATTGTTATTTGAGTTGGGTATTGTCAAATTGCTTGAATATTTGACAATTTATGCAATGTTAATTATTATGCAATAATACATTTAATACTCCTAAAAAAAATTCGGAGACCCTACCCTCAAACTCGCGCTAACTTAATCTCACCATAATGAATTCAGGACTAATTGCGACCTCTTTCATAAATTCTCATGGGTTCACCGTTGAGGGACACCATTCCCGTCATCATCAGGATTCCATCCAAGAAGAGAAGTTGTTATCTAATAACTCACTCAAAAACTCTTTTACTTTTCTTGTACATGCAAATATGGAAGATTACACCGACTAAGCCAAGAAGTGATGTTGACATTGGCTCATATTAATATCCTTTTCAAATAGTCATAATTTTATTGTTTTTGCGGGGATCAAGGGGTAGCGTCCCATAAATTTTTTTAGCTACTTAAACTGTAATTCCTTGAGGTTATATATTATTGATGAATATTCATCTTCATCTTCATATTTGGTCTTAATCTTGCACGTCCGTTTAGTGAGTTTCTCATGTTTGGTGAACATGCCAACTGGTCCAGCCAACATTTCAGGAAAGACGTTCAAGTCTCAACATTTTAGGACAAACCTAAGCCCAGCCAAATTGGCATAAGCCCATTATGCTAATACGAACTTTTAGGCCCATCATTTGGTTCCAAAACCAGTTGGACTGGCTCGCGCTCTCAGGCCCAATCTGCTATGTTATTCTCCAAGTCAAAAGAAAATACAATTTATGTTTTATGTACTCCTCTCTCTGACATTAAGAACTTGCGAATGGAATTTGTAGTGGAAGAAGGCAAGGAACCTCGCAGGGAGTGTTCGACTCTGCTTCTGGTTGTTCCAATTTCTTCAGTCGTTTTCAGTCCTTGTTTATTTGCTATTATATTCGCGATTAAATTATTTATATTAGTTATTCGTTTAGGGTTTGACTCTCAATTTGAGCGCTAATTTGCTACTAAGAAAGCAAGAAAGTGAAAATTTGAGTTTCTTATGATTCTTGTACCTAATTGGTATCTGCAATTTTTCTTTTTCTTGGGTAACAGCCTGCGTTGTCGATTGGGAATGTGGGCCAGCTAGCAGTGGATCTTTTGGTGTCTTCGTCGAGAGCGGAGAGAGTTGGGTTTTTCGACGATCCTAACATTCTTCCGTGTGTTGGTAACGATGCTTATGGTCCTATTCCTTGCGGCGAGCTCGCTCTTCCTCTTGAAGGTACGCTTTTTATGTGACTGTAACGTGTGGGATTTGTTTGCCTTTTTGAGCAAGTATTTTACTTGGTGGCGTTGCAGCTTATGAGTCACCGTCCAATGCCTTGACTCTCATTCAACAAAGATCCCCTGTTGTCCAGGTATTACTCAAATTCCTAGTTAACTAAACTGTGATAATTTTAAATTTTATTAAAAATTATGATCTTGAGTATATCTTAAGAATTTGATGCATCAAGTAGCGTTCTATGTAATTTTCGGTGAAGGATATGTACTAAGCCAACACTTCTTCAGAACAATATAGGCACCCATACTAAAACCAGTTAAGAGCTTTCTCTGTTTTTGCTATTCTATTTTTTAAAAAATAATAACTTTGATCTTAGGGCAGTGGTTGCGGAGTTATGCCAATAGACCTTTTCCTTTCATTTTTGACATAAAATCTGAACTCTTCTTATGAGCATTAAACTTTGAATCTCGTGTATGAAACTCCTTCTATGACTAATTTCTTACTTTTTGAGAACTTGAGATTCATTTAACTTTCATAATCAACGTAGTGGAGATATATCATTTTCAAGTTGGAAACTGATAAATGTAATGAGATGCACTCATATTTTCGTACCCTTGGTTAGTAAATCAATGAAATGTTATGCAGAATATGCCATGGCAAGTTCAAGCTTCTGCATAATTTTTTTAGCATTGAGCTATATTTTTTTTTTTTTTTTGTTAGATGAGAGAATCCTTTGTTTTTTACTTGAATGTTACAAATTTGCAAAGATTTGATGATTTGTTTATCAAATTTTTTGAACCTTTCTGTGGGTTATGCCTTTGTTTGAGTACCTGCCTACACCCTAAAGTTGCTAAATCAAATTTATGTTTTTTTTCCTTTTCTGGAGAGGTCTATGATATATCGAGCATCATCAGTACCAAACCATGCCTTGCGGAACTATATTTTGTATTGGAGTTCTCTATACTATTTATTCTCATATTTTCCCAACCTTGGCGATATGAGATCAGTGGAATGATATCTTAATGCATGAACAGGGAATGATGGTTGAATTTGCCAAAAACTTGGCAGACTTTGCTGCTGCTAATGGAAAAGAGCATGTTGTTGTGCTTTCAAGTTTAGACTTTGGGAGGTGGCGGCATATTGACATGTCAAGGTATTCCAAGCAGCTTTGTAATCTCATTTTGTATTAGTACATATTGGCATATTGCAAGCCTTTAAATTTTCAATTTGGGACAACATTGTTACTAGTTGTCTCCTGCCCTAGCCAAAGTCTTCCTGTGCACTTTGTCAACCTACCCTTTTCAATGTGGACATATAAGTAGGCATCTTGATGACACATGGGAACAGTTTCCTGCTTTATGCTTTGATTAAGTACAGACCTGTTCTGCATTAATTATTATGCCTACGAAATTCGGAGGAATCATGCATTCCACATTTTTTTGACTGTCTACTTCTTACCGTTGCAAGTACATGGTGACATAGTAAATCTGTAAATGCTTGTTTCTTTTTGCCAAAATTCAATTCTGTCCTTTTTATTTTCTTCTCTATAATAACAGTTCTTTTCCAGTATCTTCGGTTTACTTAGAACTCTGGCTAGTAACATTGCCAGTCCCAAGCCTGGTTAAAGGAGGTATGCAAGAGGTCGGCAACTGGCACAAAACCTTATAACGTAAATCCAGAAAGAGAGAGACTAATTTCTATTTGTGAATTCAATTAGTCGACCCCAAAATGTTTATAACAAAGGTTTGATGATGTTGATGTTGCCGGTGATCTTTGTTTTACTTCAACTCTTTCTCGCTCTCTCTCTGAAAGTAGATTTCAATGTTGAAAGTTTAGTTTTTCTAATTTACAGCTGTGCAACTGCAAACTAACATGTTCTTTTGCTTTCACTTAACATTTATTGAAAACTTTTGCACTGTCAGCAGCTCCCTAATCTCTCTCTGGCATTGGATTATTGGCTATTGTTTCAGTGGTTTGCAGATATACTACCTATCTAGTGCCAAACCCAATGGTACAGATGATTACTGTGAACAACTTGGGTGGAAAAGACTGCAGGAATATAACCCTGATCAAAGGTCGTGGAAATTTCTCAGCTCTATTGCAGAAGGAAATGATG
This sequence comes from Euonymus europaeus, assembly GCA_963580455.1. Classification (NCBI taxonomy): domain Eukaryota; kingdom Viridiplantae; phylum Streptophyta; class Magnoliopsida; order Celastrales; family Celastraceae; genus Euonymus; species Euonymus europaeus. Next base: position 18,076,732 of record OY756970.1, on the reverse strand, counting down.
TACAGGATAGCAGTTACCCTTTTGAAGATGATGTAGAAGAAGAAGATTACATTCCAAGCTTACCTTTCGCTGCACTTTTTTCTTGTTTCAAGGTTAGGCCTTTCAAGGATGACAATGTTCTATCATCGATATCATGATTTGCATAATATGTCATGGTTGCTTTAAGTGGAGTTCATGTTGTTGCTCTATTGTGATTATTTTTTTCTTACGAAACACAACCTCCCCACCCACCCACTTCAAAACCCGCTTTTTTGGGTCATTTTTGGCCCTTTATCCATTTTCTGTTTGCAGATTATAGGCCTTTTAGTACGTTTCAATGTGTAATTCTTCTATCTTTTTTTCTGTTGTTAATTTGCACATCTGAACTTGACAATGCGGTTTTAGCTGGGTCCACCATCAGCTAAAACTAAGTTTAAGAGTCTGCATCTCTTAAATTTTAATAAGCATTGTTCAAATTATTCTGAATGCATGACTATATTGGTCAGTATATGCATGCCAAGCTGAATGAAAAATGTATTCTTATTTCTGTATCAGGCCAAAGGTTTGAAAGTTACGTGCTTATTATGTTACTGCTCCGAAGGGGATAACACATCTGATGCTTTTCATTTGGCTGAGTCTACATGCAAACTTTTGGGGCTGAGCCCTGATAATTTCCATGGTGAGTTCCGATTTTGTTTTGGGTCAGCTTTACTGTCCTAACGTATCGACATTGGTCTTAATGATTCGTTTCACTGCATTTACTCTCTAGTTTCTGAATTATGCTATGACCTTTGATTTGGTGAACATACCAACTGGCCCGGAAAGTCGAACCGACAAGTCTCATTTCTTTTTATTGGCTATTTCAGGAGATGAGGATGGTAAATGGCGTATCCCGTTTTCGTGGAAGACTGTGTATGGACCACCCCCGGATATGGCCATCTTTTAGGTTTGATCTGTTGTTAACAAGTCATAGGCTGCAGTAAGACCATAAGGATCCGGTGCTAATTTTCAATTATCTTCAAATGTCTTTATAATCTGTTGGTGGAGTCCCTTCCAATTATATTTGAAGTGGATAATAAAATTAATAATTATCGTATAAACTCTCAAATAAATTATGTTGTGTTTGATATTGTTCTAGGTGTGATAGCCTATAAATTGTAAAATTATTACTAGAGTATTTAAAATATGATAGTCAAATTACAACTAAGCTTGGACGCGTTAGATATTTTTTAGATTTTTTCATGGGGTGGGTCCGGGGACTGGGACAAGCAAGCTTTAGGTGGATTCTTCCTTTTAGAAAAAGAAAAGAAAATTAACGACAGGGCTGCCGACATTGTGTCTGGATGACACGTGGCAGAAAAATGCAATATATTTCTAAAGTGAATGAACAAGTCAGCTCAATAACAGAATGAAGATAATCTATTATATTAATATAACACCCACATATAGCTTCTTATCCAAAAACCGTTCAAAAAATCGCTGTAGTAAAACTCTGCTGTATCCCTAAAGGGAGTGTCATCTTTTTATTTGTTTTAAAAATTATAATTTATGATATTCATCCTGATGAATTTAATTATATTTATTTTAAACAAAAAAATTTAAGTTCAGTGTGAATAAAATATTTTAAATTTACAGTCAAACGATTTTATACCATTTATATTATTTTTTTAAAAACAAAAATTGATATCAAACCTCGACTCCAACCAACGACACCTACTCCAAATCGAATCTCCAAATACCTCAATTTTTGTCTCACCATTGTTTATCTAGTGTTATTATAAACTCTAGCGATACTCTTCAAAACACTTTCTAAATTTTTCAATTGAATTTTACATATATTATATAAAAATTCAAATTACACACTCATTCACATCATCAAAATACGTTTTTTAATATAATATTTCTTTTACATTTTTTTCTTATCACACTATAAATATTAAGTGTACATATCCATCAATATAATTAATATTCTCTTTCTTATCCCTCCATCCCCATATTCGACAATTTTCAATATTGCTACGCTTAAAGGCCATTGTAGTTGCTCAAATGGTTCACAATCGACACGCTCCATCATACTTTTTCTTTCCTCCTCCTTTCTCTCTCTCTCTCCGCACTCATTGGCTAAAATTTCGATTTTTGAAATATCAAAAATAGCCAACATATATACTCCATAGCACTACAAAATACAAATAAAGAAACAGTGAGTTCTGGAGCTCTCCAAGACCCACACCATGTGGATGCTTAAACACGTCCGACAAATGTACAAGTCAACAATTACAACTGTCAGACATTGTGAGTTGTCAATGTCCAAAAATATCTGGGTTCCACGTGGCACAATCTCACCCAGAATCGACATGATAGATCTTCCTCTCCGTCAAAAATCTGGCTGTGTCTGTCTTAGTGAGCATCGACCTTGTATTGTTGCTTGGTGGCCTGGAAAGAGAGGAAAGAACCCGAGAAAATGTGGAAAAGGAGTAATTACTTGAGAATGAGAAGAGACGATGAATCAAGTTACTTGATCGATGCGGATTTGAAAGAGCTGGGTTATGCTGCTAAGAAGCTCGCAAATCATGCTATCAAGCTTGGTAGCTTGGGAATCGGGACTTCAATTCTTGAATGGGTTGCTTCTTTCGCTGCCATGTATGTATTTATGTGTTCTATGTGTTTGACCTTATCGATTTCATGTCTGTATGTGTTGTTGATTAGATTATTTACTCTGCCAGTGTTGCAGATTTTGGTCAAAATAATTGGTTTATAGTTTATCATGGTTAATCTAGGGAATTCAATCATAAGATTGTAGTTATTGGTTTTGATTTTAAATTCCATCATAACTACCTTGTGTTCTTGGCTTAAACGTTGATCTAGCCTCAATTTTGTATTTTCAACTGCGTCAATCACCGATAGGACTGACCTCTTCATTGTCATACTAATGCAGCTACTTGTTGATCTTGGATCGGACAAACTGGAAAACAAACATTCTCACACAGCTGTTGATTCCTTACATTTTCTTTAGTCTTCCTTCACTCATCTTTGGCGTTATCAGGTAACACCACCTGTTACCAGGGACCTCAAAATGTTCAATTTTACGCAACTGAATTGTCTGGTTTTGCAGGGGTGAGATAGGGAAATGGATTGCTTTCGTCGCCATTATCCTACGCCTGTTCTTCCCCCAACGCTTCCCAGGTACTCTGCAACTCGGATTTCCATCACTGAATTTCTTGCTCATGAGATTGTCTTTGTGATTAATAGTACTCATGTGAGACTGTTGTTGGCTCTGCAGATTGGTTAGAAATGCCAGCTGCTTTGATTCTTCTGACAGTGGTAGCACCCAGTTTGCTTGCAAGCACCTTAAGGAACAGCTGGGTTGGTGTGGCAATATGTCTTGGCATAGCATGTTATTTGCTGCAAGAGCATATCAGAGCTTCTGGTGGGTTCAGGAATTCGTTCACAAAGGCTAATGGAATATCAAACACAGGAGGCATAATCGTTCTGTTGGTCTATCCAGCTTGGACACTAATTCTCGATATCCTGTGATCGTAACTCGTTAGCTGCTGCGTTGTTGCAGATTATTCTGGTTATCTATTTATTTTGTGTCAATTATGGTTTGTTTCAGACTCTGAATTGTTCCTTCTTGTGTTTACCTTGAACTGCATTTTCCTGTTTGTTTGGTGAGGAAAACTCTTAAATATATGGAGTTTCATTCAATTAGGTACTTCTACTGCTTAAAAAGAAATCATCTTTGATATGTTCTCTATTACAAAGGTACCTGCAACATTATTTATGTTACAAATATCACAGGAACTGCATAATAATCTTGTAGTATCGAGATCGATCTAGGTTCGAAAAGAGAACAGCTGTTATGCCTTTGATATCTTGGTTTCCTTATAGAGTTTATCAATGAAGTCCTGCAAATGGTCTGTTAAAACAAAAGCCAAGGCATTTTGAACTTCCATGAACCATTACATGCGTAGAGCTATAGTTAAGCACACCTGGTAATGTTTAAGCTACTGTGGCCTTTTCCGTTTAAATGTTGGAGTAATCAGATCCCTCTCCATGTGAAAGGGAATTGGATCCAAATGAACAGCTTTTAACATCTCCAATCCTCTAAGCTGTGAAATTATCTTCAGAGTTAGCAGAGAAAAGGAAAGGCATGCTACTGCAAGTCTGAAATAAGAGTAAATATCGACATACTTCATGTTTCCGACAGACGCTATTGAGCTCATCCATAATATACTTGCTGGCCTTTGTGTTATTGCACAGTGAAGTAAAATCATCAGTCACACTTTGGTTAGCTGCCCAATCCTCAAGAGATTTCTTGTCAGGGACGACAACGGCCACAAGAAAGGATTCAAAACTGTTACCGTAGACCCAAATCTGATCACCAGTAAATTTTAAGGGAAATTTGGATGTTAAGGATTTGAAAGAGAGATGTAAGACAATTAGTATGTGGACAATCTATCTAATTCACAATTAAGAAAGTCCTTTTTGGGGTTAACTCCGGTGCTGCCAAGGCACAAAACACACTTGAAGCGCTAAGGCATTGCTTCGCTTCAAAGACACAAAATGTAAAATAATCATAATCACCATCTAAGTCTTTATCCCAAAAGTTTGAGATCGGTTATATGAGTATGTGAGAAAAATCATCGGAAATCAATTACGTGTTTTCAACATTCATTTCCATCTAAGGTCATACTGTCATTAACTACTATTGAATCCATATTTTTTTACTGTTTCAAGCCATATCTTTTTAGGTATTCCTCCTCACTTTCTATTCTCTCCTATATATTTCACGATTTTTCTCATTGTCGCACCACCATCTCTTGTTATAGTGTTATACATGTCTATACTGTCTTAAATATTTTTCTCCCAACTTTTCCTCAATCGGTGCTACTCCTAACAATTGATTGTGTCACTGATATGCAACAAGATAACATACCGATGTGATATAAGGACAAAGCGAATATGTGCTTTCAAGGTTCTCCACGGCAATGTACTTGCCTTGAGACAGCTTAAATATATTCTTCTTCCTGTCAATGATTTTCATTGCTCCATCAGGATGCCATTCTCCAATGTCACCTGAGACCATTAGATGAGTTCTTTCAGCTGAGTAAAGTTTAAATATATGCAGAGGAAATTTTGTTCAAAATTGCCAAGTTGATGTCCTAAATCTTAATATACCAAACAACTTGTTGATAATACCTCGAAATACTGATAATTTGGCCAAGAAGTCGATTTTTGCTTTTTGAATTCCCATAATCCTTTTTAGTCCAAAATTTTGAGTTCTCAATGGCACAGTGAAAAATTCAATTCTGTGCACATAAACCTTAACACACAGAGATCACAAATGTTATCAAACAACTTGTTGCATAAGAACTATTATATGTATTGTTAATTGTCTTCTTTTGCCATACCAGCGTATATACGGTCATATACTCTAGGAACCCCGCAAAATATACTTGGCTTTAGTTCCTGAACATCCTCCATCAGGTATCGAACGTCCTGGAAGTAGTTAAAAAGAGAAACCTCAGTAGAAAGTCGGATAGAAACTGGAAAAAAGTGATTCTGAATCTTACACCTCGCCAAAATCCTATAGAGGAACCTCTATACATGCAGTATAACTCCATTATTTGATCAAATACATGGGCCAACGGAAGAAACGAGAAGATTTATGTAATGAGAATGAGAATCTATAATGAAATTCTACATCAATAAGATAACAGCAACGTTTTCCTAAAATGGAAGCAAAGACTGGGCTGCTACCATTTCCCTCCCTAGTACATGTAGTTCATGACTATGTTGGTTCACTTTACAGTCTACAGGGATCTATTAAATGGACAGCCCATGTACACATATTTTCAGATTTATGTAATGAGAATGAGAATCTATAATGATCTCACATGCACAAGTTATTGTAAGATAATGCACAAAAAAAGACCGACCACTGCGTCTGTAAGAAAGAGTAGATGGTCCTCAGACAATACTTCTGCCATAATAGCCCCATTAGTGAGAATGACACCTTTCGGTTCGCCCGTTGTTCCACTTGTATACATTATTGTGCAAGTATCAGTCTTCTGTTTTTGAGGCAGCTCACAGTCTAGAACTCCCTGATGAAAAATACATTAACAGGGTGAGAATGCCAAATTGGTACCATGCCCACAATAAATTTTGATGAACTATCAAACAGAGATGCAAAAATAACACAAGCTTCTGTTGTGTAGAAAGGAAAAGGTTGCATCTACCAATTGACAAAATTCCTCCCATGAAAAGCAGGATACAGCGAATTCTTCAGCTTCCTTCTTTTGCATTTCAGATACATACGAAAAGCTGAGAATACCTGAGCAGAGTACATAAACATTTTAGTTACCATTCTCGATATTCCACACCACCATTTCAAGATTTTATAACAGGAAATATTATCATTGACCTACATTTTAGAGTTGCTGAACATCTTGAAGAGTAGACAGAATCTGCATAAAATAATGAGCATTTCAGGTGAAACAAAAGCAATATAAAAGGAGCCTATTATCTACTTAAGAGGTACTCAATTATGTCAACAAGACGGTGAAGTGATAAGTCGAAATCAAAATCGATTGATACAGAATTCATGGTTGACATCGGAGGTGTAGGGCGCACAAGATCGAGGAAATAGTAATATATTTTAGCCTAATTAATGCTCAGTTTATGAAAAGCCAGTTGCTAAACAAACTATCCTTTGCTTCTCTCTTTACAAGAAAGGTGCACACCGGGGGGATATTATTTTCTTGGACAAATGCTATTGAAACTTCAGCATGGTTGATGATGACCTCCACCGCATTGGCACCTGCAAGTGAAAACAAAAGAAAATTTAGACTTAGACTATTAGTCCATAGAAACTTTCTGTGCACTTCTTTCAGGATAGTTCACAAATAAACAAGAAAAACTGGATTAGTGGGGAAAGAAATTTGAAAATTTAGCAAAACGAGACCCAAATACAGTAAAACTAAGCAATCAGAGACTCTCAAAACAGAAAAGAAACTATACCAAGGGTATCATATAGAGGTACATAAGTCATAGACTGGCTGCAACATGCCTGCAAAATACCAAGCAAGATATCAATTCACGCCGAAAATTAACACCAGTTCCAATTTCATGGAATATATGTTATTACATTAGTAATGCAGATAACAAGTCATAATCCGGAGGCTGCAATACGATCAATCTTTACATCTTAATTTCCAAGAAGAAACAACAAAAATGTGCTACTACTTGAAAGTAAGAACCACTGTTCGTACACAAAGATGGCATCCAATTAGAAAGCATTGTCCTAGTTACTTGCAATGAGTGATAAAGGGTTTGATTTGCTTTCCAGAGGAAACATTTAAATACTTAATAGTATAAAACACTAAGAAAAATCTTAATTTGAGGGAATTAGGAGAAATTACACCAAAAGTAGTTACAATCCCCTTATCTGTTAGGGTTTAGGATTTGGGGAACCACTTGGGTGATAGTCAAATGGTGAATTTTTTTAGGGGCAAATCTACATCAGAAATTTTAAGTCTTATATCTTTGTGGCCACATGTTTGATTTTAACTCAATTTATTATGTAGGTCTTCAATAAAGAATTTTTTGTGCGTTTGAACCTGACGATTTAAGCACATATCAAATGTGTAAAAGACAAATTCGTAGTCTTTATCATCAGTTATAACAAAGCGAGTGGAGAAGAGAGGGGAAGATGGGTTCTGATAAGAACACAGAGGTCACCAGAACCGTAGAATTAGAATTCTATTTCCGAGCTCATTTGCGAATTCGAGTCCATCTATATTCTACAAAGTAAGAAGATTATCTTTTAATCCCACACGCAATAGCTTCAAAGATGCATTTCGTCGTCTCTCTTTCTCTCTCTCTCTCTCAAACACATACAACATTCTCTAATTGATATGCTTGAGCTAGAAGAATGAATTCATGATAGATGATGCAAAATGAAAGAAAGAATCATATTCAATAAGTTCCATTCCTGCACTAGTACAATGCTACAAGACAATTGCAACACAAGATATCACTTGTACAGTTGCTCTTCTACTTGTAGCTTAATTGCGTCTAATATTCTTTCTTTTCTATTTTATAGTACTATATTCAGTACCATTGAGTGTTGTCTATTGGAAAGGTATATATATATATATATAGATTCTATTGTGATCCTTCATTTTCATGAATTGCACATCACACTTATATACAAACCATTTTGTGTATGCGTGATCAACAACATATGACAACACTTTCAAGTAACACAAAATGGTAACTTAATCCATGATGGATAAGATGCATATGACGTGCAATCAAGAAATTTGATCATGACAATCATTTTATATCTTGTATTTGAACAGTCGATATAAACCTAAACTGGAGCTATGAATCCCACGTGTACAGAAATTTTTCATCTGATGACAAGATAAATTGGGTAAAAATATGTCCACAGGAATATTACTCTTAGTAAGAATCAAACTTGGGAACTTCATGAAATTTAGAGTGTGACATTGCTAGGGACACCAGTTTAATCAAATCATAGAATAAGTTCCAATCATATGTGGCTTGGATCGATGCATAGTAAAACTTGTATAGATGATGATCAGAAAAAATAATTCCTAGGTATATAGGAACTTGTTCTCTTGTAATATATGCCATGCTTGGTAGATAAACCAATAAATTAACATAAAAGCAACCTAAATTCTAATTCTTTATAGAATAGAATTGATGATCATGCATTACTCAAATAATATTTTATATAGTATATATAAAAACTTATTTAACAAGTCCTTCAATTATTAGGCTACAAACTTTAGATTGAATCAAATGTATTATCTTGCATGGATTCATCTCTGATTTGGATATATGCTTTGCCTGTGCTAAAGATATTGATACCTCTATATATACTTCTCTAGTTCTCTATTCAATCACCTAATTAACAAAATAATTATCTCTCAATTAGTCAAAGTTATAGATTTAATAAGAGAAGAATAATTGAGACATTTATGCATAAGCTTATGAAATGAACCCATTATTCCAACATTATTTTATCAGAATATCAAAAGGTGATTAAAATTCGTATATATTCCTGCATGCATGGGACATGACCCAATAATATGCCTAATGTCTTCTCTTTCCCTTCCATTCAACCACAAAGAATCTCATTTTACACTAATTTCCCTCCATGATTACCGCCATCTCCAAAAAGCATATAATTCCTACTTAGCTTCAATCACAAGCCAAAAAAGGATAAATATCAACCCTAATTAGAAAACAAGACTCACCCAATTCTCCAAACTTGTAAATTTTTTCTCTCATACCTATAAATCCCCAACTAGTTCCATTCTTTAGAGATCCACAGGAAAACATAAAAGCTAATAAGCCAATATGAAATATAGTGAGATATCCCACTTCAGCCACCCAATTCACAAGCTAAGATTTGAGTACTCAGAAGTTCCATTCAAGTGTGATGGGTGCAGAGAAGCAGGTATCGGATCACATTACAAGTGCAACATTTGTGATTTTGATCTCCACGTCCATTGTGCAATACCCTCTCCTTCAATCACTCACCCCTTCTATACAAAATGTAACTTCCAATTCCAGTCCAGGCCACCGGGAGAGGCAGGGGCGCGTTACTGCAACGCATGCGAGCGAGATGTGACCGGGTTTGTCTATCACTGCAAGACTTGTGGGTTTGATCTCCACCCATGTTGTGCAAAACTACCAACCGTGCTTGATGATGGTGAGGTGAAATTGTATTTATATAGGAAGGTTAGCGCTTCTTGTCACCGATGTGGGAGAAAAGGGAGGAGTTGGAGTTACAGGTCGTCGTGTAAGAAGTACAATTTACATGTTGCTTGTGTCAAGGAGATGTTGGTGGAGAATTGGTATGAATATCTTGGACGAGGAAAGAGTGGTATTGGTAGTAATAGGAAGTTGCAGACTATTCCGAGTTTGAAAAATACATTACAAACCCATCACCATAAGAGCAAATGGAGGGTTCAAAAGTGTTGTGAGATGGCTGGGATGGCTGTGCAGTTTTGTATATCAGCTGTGTTGGGTGATCCAACCACTCTTATTGCGGGGGTTATTGGGTCTCTGATATCAAGGTCTTGATGTAATCCAATGTAAGTATCTAATTTTACTGTACTACTATATGTAAAGGTCATATGGAGTCAGAGACTAATATTTCATTTTAAATTGACAAAAAAGGCATTTTCTTAGGATTAAGAATCAATGAGCGACGACCCAAGAAGATTAAAGTAGCATGTGAGGGCTCTATGAATAATGCAAAGCAGACAATTTTATTGATGTTAGTGAACGTATGATATATGACATCAATTGATTGGGACAAGCACCAATAAAACAGAGTAATCTAATGAACTTCTAAGCATAAATTGAAAAGAGTACATCAATCTTAAATTTACATTATTTGAAACAAAAGTCAAGGAAAGAGAGTTTGTTTCAGTTGTATCAATTACAAGGACTGTGATTAATTAATTAAGAAGAAGAGGGTTTCATTTCAGTCTTGATGGCTGCAACCAGATGGTCATAAGCTTGACCCCAGGAATTCTTCATTTCCAAACTCCACATTTCTGCTGGCACTGCTTCCTTTATTGTTTCCAAAAGTGCAAACTTGGTCACCTGTAAATAATTAATTCAATTGCAATTATTTTTAAATATGGTCTTTACTTTGTCCTTAATATTTAGTTATATTTTCGTGATTATATGAAGGAAAAAAAAGGAATTGATGAAATTGGACCTCATAATGTTCATCTACTACACCATGTTTGAAGTGGACAGCTCCAAGCTTTTTCAAGCTCGACTCTCTCACAGTCACTTTCCCAGCTTTCCTTAGCTGTACTGCTGACTCACATGTCTGCAAGTTCATATATATATATATATATATATATCAGTAATTAAGGACAAAAATTTGTTAAAAGAGTACCTGAAATGTGCTTACCATGACAAAGACAGACATGGCATGAGACTTGAGCTTTGAACTCTTCTCTAGAGGGACATTTGAGTCTCTCAAGAATGAGAACAGCTTCTGTGCTGAAGGTGCAATCTCAAATATCCTGCAACATATGAATATTGTCATTGATTGAATGTCCAATAACATAACTAAGAGAGATGTGTGTGTGTATATATATATATATATATGTGCAAGTAATGATTACTTGAGGAAGAATTTGAGACCCAATTCAGCAGAATTCTTCTTCATTGCATTCCATGACTTGACCACCAGTGCCTCTTGCTCCTCTGTAAAAACTATGCTTTCGATGTTGTTCATGGCCTTCATCAATTAGCAACTCTTGCAAGCGAAAAACTTTTTTGTCTCTATGAACAACTAATCTTGCCTAGAAATAAATATATAGTGTGAGAGGCCTAGTGTCCAAAACTGATTAGAATACCTTTTCAGAGCTCTGGAGAGCCATACCAGTTGGTCCATTCATGAATACCAGCAGACATATTCCAAAACTAGGGGCTGCCTGTAGAAATCTCTACAAACATATATATAACCATTTTATTATTAGGACAGCTACAGCTTCCATGACAACTTAAAAACTAAGTTGACGGATTGATCCTCAAGGGAAAATCCATCCATGTCCAAGGATCCAAACTTTTACACGGGTTAAGTACGGTCAAAATCTTAACAGAGAAAGGATCCAAGCAACACGAGAATTATTCAAATCTACGACAGCATATCTATTAACTAAATGATTAAACTCCGAATCTAAATTATTGGACATGATTTGCAATCACTATTAACCCAAAGCACAGCAGCCAAACAAAACTAGACCTGAGATTATAAGTGTACACTAATAAGAAGGGAAACTAATCTAACCGCACCCATAATTTACATCTGGTTTCCCAACCATCGACTCCAAAGGGACTGCAATCCTTTCTCGGACAACACATCGAGCTTCCCCATCTTCCATTAACAAGACTTTCCCAGGTGGGCATTGGATGACTTCTCTGTTCTCTTCAGTTCCTGGGTGCTGAAACAAGCCTGAAACCTTAAACGGGATGACTCTTTTCCCAAAATTAGGCCCAAAACCAGACAAGCTCAACACAGATACCACACCAACAAGAGTAAGTACAGTCTTGGTAGCTGCACTGATCAAATGCATTAAGCCTTTACCCAAATGCTCTTTTCTCTTTAGTACTGGCTCGCTTCCATTCTCCTTGACTTCGATTAATGGGTCATGTGTGATTACCCCATTATCTACAGACTTCTGCGTAGAAGCATAGTGAGATAGATTTCCATTGTCCATAATCAGGGAATGTGGAGGGCGACTTGGGTAGGGAGGAAGCAATAGATCATTGTCATGCTTCACTGTTTCACCAGCAAATTCTGAAGCCTCCCGTAGCACTTCCAAGCCCTCCCCTTTGTATTCCTTGAGCTTATCCAACAACATCCTGCGGCTATTCTCGATCTCAGAAAGGGCAACTTCTCTTTCATAATGCTGTTGATGTTGCAACGCCTGGCCACATAAAAGAGAGTTATCAAGATTGCCAGCCACAGACTCTTAGAAATGCTAGCATCTGAATATGTTCCTTGTGCTTGTTACACAGTAAAACACTGGACTTGATTACGTACAATTCTGAAACAGTTAACATATACAGTTTTACATAAAAGTTATGATAAATTATGTTTGCACTACATGAATGATCATCTACCAAGTCTTCCTGGTGCTATCAATCAATAATTCTTGACATAGAAAGCCAATGCATCAAAATCCAATAAAAAAACACTAGAAGGTTTTCATATGTTTGAGTAAACACATGCTGAATGGTAGATGCTGCAGCCTATCCAAGCAAAACACTTATGCTACATTCATGCAAAAAGAGGCATTGCTGTGAAACAATGCACAAACACTATTGAACTAAAACAATCACCTCCTGTTCATAGGTAGGTAAAAAACAGTGTTTATCTGAGTAAGCCAATATTCCAAGATATCTCAATTCTCGATCACTCTAAGCAAGTGTTTTGACATTTCCTTTTTTGACATGACAATATGACATATTATCCACATGAACTTTACACATAAAAAGAGAAATTCTAGCTTATCGGAATATTAATTATTACATGTGCAGAAATCATATAAAATATAAGCAATGAATTTTATGCAAAGATAATTGCATGTTCCCCACAATGTTATAGCCTGCATGAGATGGTATATGTAGACCAGTAATCAAAGACAATACAGGACACAGACATGGAGGCTTGCTGCCTCCCAGGTCCCAACATTTGAACAAGTGTGTTGCCGGCTGCGAGCATTTTTCATATGAGAGAGCATGCAACCACATAAAAAACTGTGGGTATGCATATCTGGTGACTAACCTAACACTTTCTCCCATTCATTTGGTTCTAGAACCCATTTGATTCGTTCTTACACATTCAAGACTGAGTCTGTGTGTGTGCACAAAAGTGCATGTCTGTTGAATTTTAGTTCCGATGCTTGTTCTTACTCAGAAGTAATCATCACCGCGAAGGCAAATACCAATGCACTGTACCCTTATAAAAAGTGGCAAACTCGAAATTCTAAATCCCCAAAAGCCAGTTTTTCTTATCAGGCATAACCAGAAAGAACAAGTTAATCAAACAAATTCAAGCAAATACATAGTTACATACTGTAACCATGAAAAAGGTCAAATCAATCACAGCACACCTCACTATCACCAGGTGATGCAAATTTGGCACCCATAATCTTTATACAATAGCAAAACAAAGGAGAGGAAAATCCAAATTAAGAATTATCATATTCCTCAACAACGCTAATCAATGCCCTAATTCTATTTAGTTCAATTCCCAAACGAAACACAGAATACCGGAAACCTCGTTTGGATGCTCACTTATACAAAAACAACGGATGTTATAAAGTGAGACAAATCAAACAATTCTAGGGTTACGACATTATTGAAAGAAAAAAAAAGAACCAAACAGAAAGGTAACAAGGCTGCGTTTTGGGATATAAACCCTAATATATAACTAAAAAAGGGATTTGGAGCAAAAACCTGCAAACCGGAGAGCTGGTTCTCGAGGGACTCAATAGCGTCTCGGATATTCAAAAGCCTCTCCGCTTCTTCATCGTCTTCTTCCGTTTCAGGGTTTTGAAATGGGTTTTTGTCTCCCTTTAAATGAAAGCTCTCTTCTTCGTCTTCTTCTTCTTCCGCATCTTTTCCTTGTGGTGTTTTCTGTTTACATGGAACGGTTTCTTTGTGGATGCAATTGCTGATCTTCAATCTGAGCTCTACTGCCTTTGCCAACACTACCCCAATTCTCTCTTCTTCCATTCCTCTCTCTGCTTCCGTTCGGTCTCTGCTTCCTCTTCTTCTTCTCGTAATAGTTTATATGTAAAAGCTGTATGTGGATTTGATTTGATTTGATTTGATTTGATTTGGGGATATTGGGTGCTTGTCTATGAACAGACTAGGATACGATCGACTCTGGTCCTCACCTTCAGCACAAACGGCAAACTCTCAATATTAGGTTTTTGTTTCTGTCTTTTTCTTTGTTTTACTTTTTAAAGTTTAAATATTGTGGCACGTGAAATCTACTGATGTCACGTTACCGAGGACAAAGACATTTTGGTGAAAGACTCAGAGTGCTTGTGAATAAAACAACCCAAGTTTAGGCTATATCAAATGAATTTGCCTCAACTAATTTGGCTCAACTTATTCTGTCGTTTTCTCTTTAAGAGTTTTCCATACTAATGTACAAAATTACGACAAAGCAGAAACAACATTTCTATCAAGCTAGCTCACACATTCTTCTCTCTTATGCTAAAATAAAGTTCACATGACAGTAATGAATGACAACAAATCAGAGCTATTCTTAGGAAGACTAGTGATTAAAGTTTTAAGCAAGTTCCTAAAAGTACCAAGAAATACTCCATGGATACGAATGAAATCAGTGTACAGTCTCATATGTTGCCTTTTCCCCTTGGATAGATTTAAGGCAAAAATTTGCAAGTTACAATGGAAGAAGTCCCACAAAAGCACTTGTTCCACTGTACTTGTACACAAGTCTACAAGATTACATTGACTTTATCTAACTCCCGCCCGCCCGCATGAAACAGAATTCATGGAGGATTTAGGGTAGAAATCGAAGGAGGAAACAAAAAATACCACAATCAGTTTCAAGAAGCATCATCATCATCAATGTTGATTCGAAAAAGGTAATCTTCGCTCTCAAGCTCTTCATGAAACATGGAAGTAGATCCTGTTTCAGACTTCTCACTCAATCCTTCTCCGGCTGATGATCTCCTTCCCTATAAAGGACATAACAGAATCGTAGTCAGAATTCATCAGAGAAAAAGGAAATATTAAATGATTGATTCTATTCTTTCGAACTCATAGAGCCCATCAAGCCACAAATGATGAAGGCATATCAACAATTGAAGAGCCTATTAATAGTGGGGTTCCAGTGCTCATGTCATGGAATGGAATAGGTAAAGTAATGGAGTGGTAATATTGCATGAAGTAGCATACAAACAAAATCTAGCCTCTGACACTCTGATGACTTACCTTACTCAAGATATAGAAAAAATAATGGAACCCATCACCAAATGTGCTCCACTCCACAGACCACGTAAACTCAGGAGCGCTAAAGAAAGAACGCCTGAAATGTGGCTGCAGGAGAAAACTAGTTCGGCTAAGAATAGTCAATAAAAGTACAGATAATGAGGAAAAATTTACAACAAATTTGTTTCTAACACCTGGCCAAAAGTAATTGAGATGAAAATGCCATCTGGCTTCAAAACTCTATGGACACTTTCAAGCATGGCCATGACCCTATTTACTGTTTCAGGATGAGGATTCCATGGGTCACCCCCGTCAACAAACAATACATCCTACATAACAACATCAACAACCGAGCAAATAAGTAAATCCACATTCATTTCATCAGAAACAAAGGCTCCAAGGCAAAATAATCACAACTATGATAATCAAGAAAATCAAATCTAGGAAGCTTCTTGTGTATTCAAAACTGTAGTAGACAGTCTATTTACCATGGTTCCCTTTTCAATAACCACATCAAAACATTCGTTCATAAAGGGCAGGTCTAGCATGTCAGCTTCAAGCACTTTTATTTCTGATGCAAGAGGTGGAGAAAATGGTGAAAAAATAACCCAATAATAAAACCAAAGGACAATGTCGAGGTCAACATACTCCCTCATATATTACAGCACACAGACTTCTTTTCCAATTCTCTTGACATAAAAGGGGGAGTTTTTTTCTCTAGGAAAAGAGACAGAAAGGGAGTCCTAAATTTGACAAAAAAAAATTGATTGTATATATCAGGAAGCAGAAAGTAACAGATATATTTCCAACAGCCCAGGAAAAATACACCCAACAAAGTTATGAAGTCACATCCAATCCACATTTTGTTAGTAAGCTACTATGAAATTACTTTGTGCAATTTCATAAAGGTATGACCCCAAAGATGTATATGAAATCATCCTTTTATAGTAAATGCATGAACAAAAAGGAAGACTGTAGCAAATGCAGTATGATACAGTCTCTAAGCTCTAAATTTGTGCAAATGCAGTATGAAACAGTCTTTAAGCTAAATTTGAAAACCTGACGCTTACTCATATTAACACAACTATTTTATCACATTTTGCAGGAAGGAAAGTGCAATCTACACCTTATGAGGCTTTCGATCAGTAAGCTATCAAAAAATTAAAGCAAGAACTTGAATAAGAAGGTTATAATAACTCGGGAATAAGATAAAATTTGCAAGATCTTCACCAACACACCCTTAAATCCCTTCAATACCAACCGTTTCTGCATCTTCTCCACCGCAACAGCTGAAAGATCAATGCATGTCATCTCAGTAATCCCATCTTTGTACAATTCTTCACACAACTGTGAGTTCCCACACCCCAGCTCCAAGACCTTCACCATTAAAAAAAAAAAAATTGTCACTGCTGTATCATCAAATCCACCCTAAATGATTTTCAAAGGTTACCATTCAACAATTTATCTTTTATAAAATTACAAGCCACCAATTCAACTGATATCAAGTTTAAGCCCATACGAAATGTGGGTCTTCAACATTTCCAGTAACAACTTTATAATTCACCCATGCACTGTAAATACTTCAACTAAACCCCCAACACCGCCAATCAACTTATGCAAATATGAAGTATCCTAATCGAGAACCAGATGTTTCGGCATTCATATGTTAGGATACAAAGTAATTAAAAAAAAAACATTTTTACCACACAACAAGGGAGAGAGCAAGAAAAAGAGGGAGAGAGGGTGTGTACAGAGGATTTGGGTTTGATGTGAGCTTGACTGAGATGGCGAAAATGAGAGTAGTCCTTGAACCATTCGTAGTGTTCTTCATTAGAAAATCGCTCGTCCCTAAAACCGCAATAAGAGCTAGTAATGCTGCACCATCCGATAAAACTCGCTGAAACGGAAAAGAATAAATGAAATTAGTCGTTTCAAAATACAATACCAATAGCGAGGATCCAAATACGCAAGAGCAGTAGAGGGAGCAGGATCGCTCTTCTCAGCTTCAGTCGACTCCTGGGTCTGCTCCATATTTCAGTTCACTTAGTACTGTTTTGTTCTTCGTCGTAGTTTTGTCGTTCTCCGTTGATGACGGAGAGTAAAACCCTAAACGCGCCCCGTTAGCGATGAAGGGCGATTTATATTGCTTTTGTTGATTATTTGTAATTTTGTATTTGCTAATCCTAATGCTGGCTGGCTGGCTGGCTGCAGCATCTGAGAGGAGGGAGAGCAATGCCGTAATGGGCTTCTTGAAGGTTCGTATCATATTGGCCTGGTTTAGACTTTTTAGTGACGGTAATGAGATTAATGACATCTCATTTCTTTCATTTTTTATTTTTTTTTTGAACACAAGGAGAGAAATATCCGACAAAAAAAAATAACCAAAAAATTATCTAGCTACATGGCGAGCGCATGTAGGCTAAACTACTCCTAGAAAAGATCAACCATGCCGCTCGGAGGGTGTTGTATGATTCTACCCCCACCCCCACCCCCACCCCCACCCCATCAAACTAGAGAGCCAAAGTAGCTAGAAAATCAGCATATCTATTGCCTTCGCCATACACATGACGGACATGAACTTCCCACTCTCTACTCAAAAGAGTATGACACTCCCCCCCCCATCAAACTAGAGAGCCAAAGTAGCTAGAAAATCAGCATATCTATTGCCTTCGCCATACACATGACGGACATGAACTTCCCACTCTACTCAAAAGAGTATGACACTCAAGAACCAAATTAGACAAAGATAACTTAAGATTAATCTCATATTTCAACCAATCTGTCGCCAACATAAAATCAGCTCAAGAATTATCTTCCGATATCCTTCACTCCTTGCTAGCTTGAGCCCATATAAAACTGCCAAGAGCTCTGCTTCCACCATTGAACATATCTCAATATTCGTCATAAATCCCTTCAACCATTTCCCCCTAGCATCACGCAAAATCTCACCACCACCTGCCAAATCCATCATTTTGTTGCAACAACCATCTGTATTCACCGTTATCCAGCCCTCCAAAGGAGTAGGGGTGGAAGTATGGTTGGTCGGTTCGGTTTGAGACCGAAATCGAAAAAATTAAAAATTGAAAACTAAAATTAGGAAATATTAAAAATCAAATCGAACTGATTACTAAATAAAACCAAATTGAATCGTATTAAACGGTTCGATTTTTCGATTTAAACCGATTTAATGAATGAACGTTAGTAACATTTGTTTTAGACTTAATTAGATTTGTGACATTTGTCGAATACTAAATAAAATACTAACTATTAGTTATTTATTCAAACACTCAAATTGTCAAAAACTAATAGTATTAGTATTAGTAATATTGTAATTATAATAGACTAATATATTTTTATTTTTATTTAAAATATATACAAATAAACTTCGGTTTATGGATTTAAAATTGAAATTAATTTTGGTAATCCGAAACAGAACTGAACTTAATTTTACGGTTCGGTTTGCGATTTGGATTTCATTTCGTTTCAGTCTCATTTCTTCCACCCCTACAAAGGAGGGTCCCAGCTCACCAACAGCGTCTCGATACTTCTACCATCAACGTGCAACACACTTTTGAACATAACCGCATGCTCCATATTAGCCACACAGCCTCTAATCCAATGAACTTTGACATCTACCCCTAATTTTTAAATTGATCATTTTTAACACTCCCAAACAAATTATGGCAAAGCCAAGAATTATGCGTTTGACGTTGCACTTCATCCTTGGGCAATGGCCTTGCCCAAATTTGAACAGCTCTAGGAAGACTTCTAAAGATATGAGTTCTCAGTCGCCGAGTCATAAGCCGATTTAACCAAAAATTCACCATCCGTCGATAACCCCCAACAGCAACTATCATCTAGACCATCACGTCACACATCATAGTAGCAGCTAACATGCTCTCAATATTAGCTGGTAACAACCTATGAAGTCTATCCCACATCCACCCTGAACCATGCTGCCAATAATGACAAATAGGCTTATATGATTCCACCAAATCAAGCTCTTTCATGCAAAAAGCAGCTAAAGGATGATCTCCCAACCAGATAGTAAGTACTGTGTGTTAATATTTTGGTCTATTTATTAAAAACAATGTACTATTTATCAAAAAAAAAAACAATGTACTAAACCTGGATATCGATACTCAAAAACAATGTATTTGATCAATTTAGGATGAAATTTCATTGTGAATATATATTAAAAGATATATCTATGATAAAGCAATGGAATTGGCGAAATACATCTTGAAATTTATTATTTTATGTATTTATAATAAAATTTGATTTTTTTAATATTACATTGTTATTAAAAATAATGTAATTAAACACTAAAACGTACATATCTTATATATTAGTACACAAAAACAATATATTTTATCAATTTATTGTGAAATTTCATTAGTAATATATATTAAACATATATCTCTTTGATAAAAATAATAGAATTGATAACATGCACTCTGAAATGTGTTGTTTTTATGTATTCCTAATGAAATTACTGGATAAAACCTATCGATGATTGATCTTGATAGAAATTTTTTTACGGTGCTAACTTCAGGTATATATATATATATACATTGAAATCTAACATTTATTTTGAGAGAGAGTATTTGGGAATTTGGTTTAAAGAAAAAAACTATGATTTATTGGACAACAGTTTTAATAAAATAAGGACTCTTTTTACAAAATAAATAACAATATTTTAATGTTTTATGTCATAGAAGGTATCATCAATGCCATGCAGCAAGTTGGGCTATCTAGCGGGACTCGCTAACGATATGCCTTGTTCTATTTTGTAAACTCATATGTTAAAAAGTTACAGTGTGCACATTGTATTTTTCAAATTGTTTCAGTCTCATTACTAGGCATATTTTTACACTGTCGGACAACAAAACTGCCCAGATGACAATTTAATTATCCAGAGTCGTCCGATTAAAAACACATTTCACGTATTTGCAAATAAAATAAATTAACAAATAAAGAATATATTGAATTTCTTAAAAATAAAATAAAAAACTTTTGAAGAGTCCTTGATCTATTGTCTTCATCGACTCCCTCAATCGTTCCTGAAACACATAAATCACAACTTTATCTTGATGGGTTTCAACAATTTACAATACAGCCTTTTAGGTCTACATTTGTAGTCTAGATTGCTAACAACATGGTATTAAGAGGAGAATCGGAACTCACTTACACAAACCAAACCCACCTAGTCTAGATTGTCATGATACTAATCTCTGTTATTGAAAATCCTCTATTGAAACCCACCTACGCAAACAAAATACTATAACCCCACGTTTGGTTGAAAGAGATAATGAGTTTAAAGTGAGTTAAGCATGAGCTTATTGAGAGGGTGAGAATAGAGATGGGTGAATGAGTTTAAATATAAAATTTTGTATGTTTGGTTAATATGAGTATGAGCATGAGTTTTGGTTTAAATGGATTGTAATATAGATAAAAGTACTGCATTACCCTTTTTCTAATAAATTGATAATCTTATATGATTTTAATTGAAAGATAAAATTGTCATTTTAAAAAAAACTATTCTCCACAAGGGGAGAATAGTCAATCTCCATGTTTTATATAAATCAAACAAGAGAATTAGCTTTAACAAAGCTCATTCTCTTGCCTCTCCCCCTATTTTCTCCAATCAAACTTTGGGTAATAACATTCTCTTGATCATTGCCACACCTGCAAAAACCCTCTTCGCATAGCTGAGCGCATCGGATAAGGTGAATGTGATGGTCGTGGGCTTCAAACTCTCAAAATTCTTCTTGTTGTTGATATGAATGAAAATCATTTATTCCCTTGTTTTTATTGTTTTTGAGATAATTAAATCTCAAACTCATCTGACCCAAATGATGATAATAACTCATTTTTAGAAGAAAGAATAAATTTTGATTTCCAAAATATTATTCTATTCTTTATTATCAAGATTAATCTATCATACCTTTATTAACAAGGAAAAATAGTTATATGAATTTTTTTGAGATTCATAGTCATGCTCACTATTTATTGCATACCAAACATCGTCATACTCACATCACACTTGTCTCACACTCACACTCACACATGTAATCACACTAACGCTCGTACTCATAAATTAAGAACGAAATGTCCTGTTAGTGCCCCCTCTTCCCGAAAATCTAAACATACATAGACTATTTGTACATAGTTTTACATAATCTATGTGACATGCCATTTGTGTTGCCATATAGATTAACCAAGGTTTACTTCAAGTAATCAGTGAAATATTCTCGCTTCTCTTTCCTCTTTCACATCTAATTTCCCGCTTATTTCTCTATTCACTTTTTTTTGTCAATGCTCTCTCTCCTACTCTTCAAGAACAAACATTTGTGGGTGCTCGATTTTAGAACACTATCCTAATTTATATAATGTAATTATATCTTAGTGTAATATAATAAATAAAATGATAATATGATAATCTGAACATTTAATGTAATTACCCTGCACTGACATTTTACTTGTTTGTTTTGTAGAAACCTGAACATTGATGGTTTATCGGTACGATTTTGGTGAAAAAGGATAATGTGATAATATGAACATCTAGTGTAGTTATTCTAGATTGTCATTTTACTTATTTGTTTTATGTCATTGTAATTATTGTTTAGTGTATTGTAATAGACATAAAGAGTAATATGATAATATGAACATTTAGTGTAATTATTCTAGACTGACATTTCACTTGATTATTTGGTAGAAACCCGAGTATTTATGGTTTAGAGGTTTGCCATTGAAAGTCGGAGCAAATGAGAGGATAAAACAATGTAATTAAGTAACAAATAATGTAATTGCAACACGAACAATGTAATTAATGTATAAAAAGAAAACATCTTAAATGTTCATTTTGAACAATGTAATAAAAAATAAAATAACACAAGCCTGGCCTTCAATGGTAGAAAAAAAATTCGGTATCCGACCATCAATCGTAACAAGGTTGGTCTCAAAAGAATGACAAGATGATAAAAAAAAAATCCAACCACCCCCTTACACATTTCATCCACCGTAATCATCGGAATCATGCTTTAAAAATCTTAGTCGCCACGAAAAAAATAGTAAGATCTGCCCAACACCAAAGACAATTTGACACACCATCACCACCATTAAATTCATCTCGACGACAGGCATAGGTTACACTTTTTAAATTGATGAAATACTCATTGGAGACCGGATTCCAATGGGGGAGATAGAAAAAAAATTTGAAATGTGTGGTATAATTTCACCCAAAAAGTTATGATATGACACATAAATTAATAAAGCTAGCCATGACTAAGTTTCTTTTTGAGATGTTTTGAAATAATTTAACAATCAGTTGCAACTAGGGTTATGTATGGATGTAGATAATAAGTAGAGCATTACTGTCCCCTTCCAAATGAGTAAACAAGAAATAACACATAGTTTTGTGGCTTTTAGAGCACTCACAATGGTGTCAACATCTCATTTTTATAAAATTTAAATTGAGTTTTACTTTTATTACATAAAAAAATCAAACCATTTATTCAACCACATAAGTATAAACACAACACATCTCCCAATAAATCACATCAGTAAAACGCAAATTTTTATACATTTTATCCTCTAAATATTTGTTAAACATCTATTTTTTCATTTCCTCGTGCATTCTCAAATAAAATTACATCAAAATTAATATTGAATCATATATATTTTATAAAAGGTCAAGCGACATACTTATTGACATTACCAAAACACATCTCGCACTATAATAATATTACGATAGCATCTCTTTCAATACAATCACATCAATAAAAATATACATTATATTGTACATCATTTAATTCCGAATAAAAATACATCATTGTGAGTGTTATTAGCCGCATCTATGAGGTTCTTGGTAGTGGTTTAATCAGTTCGGTAAAGGACATGTGTAGCATAAAAAACGCCTTAATTTATGTTCGCAGTTTCGCACGTACTCACTTCTATATGATATTAAAGACAAATTTGTAAGAGAAATTTAACGTGAAAAGCAATTCAAAGAAAGATTCCTAATATAGGGAAGGCAAATATAGTTTTGCCATCGAGGACAATTTCTTGTGGATGATATTCGGTGACCATTACAGATATGATGTCAGATCGTAAGACACGTCATTTCCTTTTTGTCCGAACTTGAACGCATCTCTATCTGATATTGAAGTCTGAGCTGTTGTAAATAGTCTTGTTCTTCAGCCACTCGTCAACTATTTACGTTGACTAGCAATTATACTTTGACTTAATTAAATACCTTTCATATTGCCTTATGCTATATGTGGAGTCCAACAGCCAAAACGATGTCCTTTTATTGTCAAAACGCACCGCCTGTAATTATATTAATTTTTCGATAAAAGGGTAATCAAGGGAATGTGATATATTATAGTATTAAGGTAATTATTATCCCCCACTTATCATAGACAATCGTTACAATCAAAATATAAAGAAAATTATTTAAAAAATACTCTGATAAATAATCTACATGTCAAACATGTATATTTATTTATTCATATGTTTTTAATTATCCTTATAATCATTACATCCGGGTGTTAAAAATTCATATCCAAATAAAAGAGTATGAAATATTTGCATATTCGGAGATTCGTTTGGATTATCGGTCGTACTTAATTGATTATACTCGAATTGATTTAATTCAGGATAATTAAATTGAAAAACAATCAAATTCAGATTTGGATCCGTCCAATTAAATTATACAAAATTTTGTATTTAAACTATAATTCGATTTTAAATTGGATAAAATATTATATTTAGATGCTAATTTCGAACTCATAAGTCATGATTTGAGTCTGACGTAATTTTACCACTCAGTTAATTTTAGGGATGGCAATGGGGCGGGGCGGGGCCGGATCATGGTCGCCCCGTCCCCGCCCTGCCCTTCCATACCCCGCCCCGTCCCCGCCCCGCCCCGCTCTTCGGGGCAAAATCTTTGCCCCATCCCCACCCCGCGTTACCTACGGGGCCTCGCGGGGCACCCCGCCCCGCCCCTAACAGTATAAAACTTATATATAACATATATATAAAACTTATATATAACATATATATAACTACTTATATATAGGTTATATATATGTATATAACTACTTATATATAAGTTATATATATATATAGCTAGTATAGGGTTATTAGTCTTTCGGGGCGGGGCGGGTTGATGGACTGACCCGTCCCTGCCCCGCCCCGCATGCGGGTTAAAATTTGTCGCCCCGTCCCCGCCCCGTCCCACTGTCGGGTCGGGGAAAACCCGCTCGGGGCGGGTCGGGACACTTCGGGGCGGGCCGGGTCGGGTGAAAATTGCCATCCCTAGTTAATTTGGCCTCTACAAACCTAACCCATCTCCTTTCCCGTAAATTTGTTAATTTTCGATTCCGGGTGGATAAGGTATCGTCGTAAAAACGAATCTTTGTGAACAAAACGACAAAACCATAGTCGTTTATTTGGATAAAAAAACCTAAAAAATCGTCAATAAAGAGCGATTAACCAGTAACAAGAGAGCTTAATCCTCGCTCTCTCTCTCTCGCCAAGCATTTTTCAAACATTGTTCTACTCTGCCATGGCGATTTCTCTGCAACTGTGCCGCGTGTCTCTCAGTACGGGCCTCTTCTCTCCGTCATCGGAAAGCTTTACGTCGCGCAGAAAGCCTTTCGTCGTTCGATGCTCTGCCGAGGCCGAGCGTTCTGGTTCTGTCGCTGTCGGTGATTCAGATTTTGATGCGAAGGTGTTTCGGAAGAACTTGACTAGAAGCAGCAATTATAATCGGAGAGGGTTTGGTCACAAGGAGGAGACTCTCGAGCTCATGAATCGCGAGTACACGAGTAAGAATTTTTGGAATTTAAATCATATACGTGAAAATCGAGAGACCGGTGAATAAATTTTTGTATGTATTGTTTTCGGACTTTCTGTTTGGTTGCAGGGAAACAGGCCAATGCCTGTTTGGGGGAGGTGCTGGGAGTGTTCGCGAAACTCCTCCCAACACTCCTTTTCGCAAACCCTGAAAATGAGGGTGAGAGTTGTTCACCCTCGTAAGATCTTTCAACGCCTCTCATATAAAGCAAGCATTCCCTTTTATGCATCCCTCACAACCGAACCTCTCCCAATCCCTCCTCCAGCAGACTCTAAAATGAAATAAATCGTTTTGACGATTTAATCTACTCTTTTCACAAAATAAGCTTTTCATTTCTTTTGTCAATCGAATTTGAGAACGGGAAAGTATTAGCTCTTTCAGTTTCTTTTACTTGTGACCAGATCGATTTTATTTAATTAGCATAACGCGAGTTATTGAAATATCATGATCTTCTGAGAGTGTATGCATGAGGCATGCCTTAATCGAAATACTTTCGGGTTTGGATCTTCAGGTGACATAATCAAGAAATTGAAGGAGAATGGGAACGAGTATACATGGGGCAATGTGACTGTGAAACTAGCAGAAGCTTATGGATTTTGCTGGGGTGTTGAGCGTGCTGTTCAGATTGCTTATGAAGCAAAAAAACAGTTTCCCAATGAGAAGATTTGGATCACCAACGAAATCATACACAATCCAACTGTCAACAGGGTCAGTAAACTAATTTCAGAACTTATTAATGTTCTCAAAAGCTCCAAATTGGATCTGTAGTTCTCGTATTTGAATATTTCTATGGCACTAGAAGATGTGACTGCTTATTTGTTTCTGAAACTAGTATCGTGTAATTGTTTTGAACTTTTCGGCTTTCTCCATATTTCTAAATTTGGCGATTAGATTTTTTTTTCTTCTTTCCTGGAAAATAGTTTAAAAGTATTTTAAGATATTGTGTTGGTCATATTAATCTTGTTAATGTTGGTTGCAGATTTGGGCTCAATATAATTACTCCTTAAGTTGTACGATGGAGTGTTTGCATGACTTTGAACCTGATTTACAAACATTGTAATATCTTAGATCTTTGTTTTGCGGTTTTGCCATTTTGAACATTATGTGATTTCAGTAAGATTTTTGTTCAAATGTTTGCCATGCACTTAACTTTTTCAAGATTCAGGATGCATAGTTTTTTCTGCTTCGGGGTTCAGTGAGATTGATTAATTCATTGGTCATGGATCTATGAAATTGGTTGGG
Source organism: Euonymus europaeus (assembly GCA_963580455.1). Taxonomy (NCBI): domain Eukaryota; kingdom Viridiplantae; phylum Streptophyta; class Magnoliopsida; order Celastrales; family Celastraceae; genus Euonymus; species Euonymus europaeus. The sequence goes on along the minus strand of OY756970.1, from coordinate 18,050,115 downwards.
CGGCACGGCATCTCTTTGAAATTAGAACAGTTGTACTGATTATTGAAGCCTTTGAATTTTTTGTGGCAGCATTTGGAGGAGATGCAAGTTAAAAACATTCCCATTGAGAAAGGGATGAAACAATTTGATGTTGTTGGCGAGGGCGATGTTGTGATTCTGCCTGCTTTTGGAGCTGCAGTTGATGAAATGGTGGCACTGAATGAAAAAAAAGTGCAAATTGTTGACACAACTTGCCCTTGGGTATCTAAGGTATCTTACTAGTGACTGAGCACCTCTTATAAGATAACCTTGTCTATATTTCTTTGATTTTATTTGGCATTCTTTCCTTAATTTAGATGATAAATCCATCAAATTTGACTGAAGGTTTGGAACACTGTTGAGAAGCACAAGAAAGGAGATTACACTTCTATTATTCATGGAAAATATGCTCATGAGGAGACTGTAGCGACTGCATCTTTCGCAGGAACATATATTATTGTGAAGGATATGAAAGAGGTATTTTCTATAGGTTGCTAGAATCTTGTTTTCTTTTAAAAGTTGATATTTTGTGAAAAAGTAATGTTTTGTATTTTCCTTTGTGCCTTAACTGTATATATTGACTGTTTATAATGAATTATCATAAACCAGGCGATGTATGTATGTGACTACATTCTTGGGGGTGAACTTAATGGATCTAGCTCAAGTAAAGAGAAGTTTCTAGAGGTACGATCTTTTGTTTCCTCATAAGCTTTATTGACAAGTATTTGTGTGCTGTGCTCTCTAATATTCCCTGGTTTTTTTGGCTTGGATGCAGAAATTTAAATTTGCTGTTTCCAAGGGATTTGATCCTGACAGAGACCTAATAAAAGTTGGCATTGCTAATCAGACAACAATGCTTAAGGGGGAAACAGAAGAGATTGGTTAGTCGGTGGCTCTATCATTTCAACTTTTGGAAGAAGTTATTGGCTGCCTGTGATCTTAATAATGCTTTTTTTGGCTGTCACAGGGAAGTTGGTAGAGAGAACTATGATGCGCAAGAATGGAGTAGAAAATATCAATAACCACTTTGTGAGCTTTAACACAATTTGTGATGCTACGCAAGTAATTCTCCGTAACTCTCATGTCTTCTGTTACCCCTTTTTTCTACGAAAATTTGGTGTATATATATTATATTATTGAAGATGCAATTGCGTGGATGCCTTTCCTTCTTCTCTCTGTCCACTTTTACCTTCTCCTCCCAAAGAAGTCTCTCATATTCTTCTTTACCCTTTTCACCATCTTGTTTGCTTTTATCAGTGATCATATTTAACCTATTTTTGTGCTTTTCAGGAGCGACAAGATGCAATGTACAAGCTTGTAGAAACCAAAATGGATCTCATGTTAGTTGTTGGCGGTTGGAACTCAAGTAACACCTCTCACCTTCAAGAAATTGCAGAGGCCCGTGGAATTCCCTCTTATTGGATCGACAGTGAGCAGAGAATAGGTCCAGGAAACCGAATTTCTTACAAGTTGCTGGTAAGAGTGGAAACATCTAATTGACTAATTCCACTTCTTTTGATAGAATTTTATCTTTTCCTTAGACCGAATAAGTTTAAGATTTAATTTATGATTTTTTAACTCATTTTTTATTTTATGAATTGTGATTTTGTAGCACGGGGAGCTGGTTGAGAAAGAAAATTGGCTACCTGAGGGCCCTATCACAATTGGGGTAACTTCTGGTGCCTCTACCCCTGATAAGGTAATTATCCCATAGCCTACAATGCTGTCCCCGGTTGCCACTAGGCTGGCTCTTGGTTTCATTTTATTTTTTCCTTTCTGTTTTCCAAAATTTACCTTCACTCATGCTCTAAGTTCAAATTACGGTTCCCCCACCCTCTGCGTTCTGTTCTGTCTTTGCATGCTGTCATGCAACAAAGTTTGGTGCAAGTTCTACTTCTGATTTATCTGTTTGATTATGACAATTGATGCCTTCTTTTGCATAATCTGAATTGCACAAATATGTTTTATTTCTAGATATACTGAACATGCCATTCACTTCTGCTCATGATGAATGTCAATGCTATATTTAACATTAATGTGTATCTAACTTGATGTTAACCAGGTGGTCGAAGAAGCACTTATCAAGGTGTTCGACATCAAATGTGAGGAAGCTTTGCAAGTAGCATAAAAGACCGCAGATTTTACCTCTAACGTACAATTCAGTTGGCAAGCTACAGGATGTATGTTATACCGTCCCATAGGCACTTGAATTTATATTGACCTACTATAGAGTTCATGCTTAATGTGGCTCGCATTAATAATGAGCCCCCCTCCCCCCATATTTTTTTTTTTGATATAGTAGTTTGAGCCTCTTAGGCATGTAATTTTGCATACGTACAATATTGTACATAATACCTGGAGGTTCTATTGTCTAGTGTCTGTTTCTCTCTTGTTCCTTTCCTTTCATCTCCAATACAAGCTTGAAGAGCTTGTTATTTTTCTGTGGGGGAATGGTGATAACTTTTAGGCAATGAACTGCTGCTTTCCCTTCTTTGGATTGAATCTTGTTGAGAGAGCAGAGTGTCTACATTAGGGATTGATTGATGTTAACTCTAGTTGATAGGACCACCTACAGAAGCAGCTTACGATGGTTTGTGAGCTGTAGATAAACAGATGGGAGGGGGGGAAGCTGGAAAGATGTTCAGATTAAACAAGAAAATGTTCCTTACTATAATAATATTTCAATGCCATCTCTTCTAGTCAGGAAAAAATATCATGGCTAGTTTTGTTCACTCTCTCGTAAGGCCTCCAGCTCGAGCCGAGGAAGGTAGGATGCTGGAAGCCTTGAGAGAGAGTGGACAATAGTAGCCGTTGCCGGAGAACCTCTCTGTTATCAAAGCATTTCTTGTTGATGCTTTTCTTGCTTGCTTACAAGAATGGACTTGAGACCTTTTTATAGGCAACGAAGACCTTGAACAGACTATCAAAGGTGCTCTTGTAGCATGAGAATGAGGGTGTGAAACTGTTTTCTTTATCCCCAAATTCTTATCATGTTAAAATATTTGTTTATTCCAAACTAATGGGATTTTAATATGATATTTAATCATGGTTGGGATATTTCGCATAATCGTACATTTTTTACTGCAAATATTGTTTAACTTCAAATTGAAGAATGCCAGGCAAAGCAATTCCTAATATTCCATTCCCACTACATGTCGTATGTGAATTTTTTTTCTCTCTCTTTTATACCTTAAACTCTAGTCTTTTATCGTTGGGGTGTGCAGTAGATAAACTCGTGGGTAACCCGTGTGAGGCAAGGCTGCAAACTTCAAGCACATGGAAATACAATATACGGACACAAGTGAGAATCAAACTCGTAATTTTTGGAGAGCACATACTCATTCTTAATCGTTAGGTTAGGAGCTAATGCCTCACATAATCCCCATCACTTAATTTTGTATATCAAACAAAATGTTATTAATCACTTGAATGTGTGATATTCCCCTGTTGGAATGTTTTTTTCTTCTTTCCTTCACCCCCACAAACCTACAATAATCTGTCAGCATGTACACTAATCTCATGATCCCTAACCATCTCTTTGAACTTATTGGCATACTTTTAACTTGATATGGAATTAAAATTGAGGTATATTGATTGGAGGTGCAGAAAAAGAAACAGTGCTTTTCTTTGAAATTGGGTTTTTTCCTTCTCTTATCCTCTCATTTCAGTCTTTAGTTTGGGAGGGTGAGCACTCAAATTTTCCAAATTAAAGAGATTATGAATTCGAGTGTGGAAGACGAGATTATTTCAATAATAAATACGTGAGTGCTCGAGGAGGATCCAAAGCGCATAATACCTTTACTTGGACTGAATGTCCGGGAAAAAAAAGCCTGATTACTGCTCTCACACCTTCCCGAATGACCAAATAAATTTCTCCTTCATTGGAGCCATGTCAACAATAGAACGTTCATAACACTCAAAACAACTAACAACTGCAACAGATGCTCCTTGAAGGGCAACGACTGGTACTTATGCAGCACAGCTTTCCGAAGATGACAAGAAGATCTCACAACATTTTCTACTCTGATAAATCTTCCATTTATGCTATTCAAATTGAATTGGGCTTTCCATAACAATTCTCTGTTCATCAAGGTCCCTTGCTCTTGTATGGCTAAAGGTTGAAACCTTTATATGACCCCTTTTACTGTTCTTTCTTTTACAGATGCTGGAAAGTAAGTAAAAAAAAAAAAAAAACTTAACAAACTTTCAGCCACTGATCTGGGTAACTTTCAAAAGTGACTCAACTACTCATTTCATAATTTAGTTGTCAAACTGGGTAGGTTTCGTATTTCTAAATTATGAAATCTACAAAGAAGTTTATTTTTATCCTTTTTTTAAAAAAAAAATGCCGAAATTACATACAAAGTGTCTGAACTATCTGTAATAGCATGGATCCCATCAATGGGGCATCCAAAATACAACAAATAAAGGAATTAATCATCTTAATATAACATAAGATCAGACAAGTATTTAGAAATAGCAACCAGTTGAAGGTAACTTGATGGATGCACATCCTACTTAGTGGTTGGGATGTTTTATGATCCTCTGTAGAACCACAGTCCTAGCTCTTCTGATATCGCGGCTGCACCTATCGGCTTGCACTTCCAACTCCTCAACATTCTTCATGAACATTCCCAGCTTCTTCTTAATCTCCTCTATTGCAATCTTCACAGCTTCTTTTTCAATTGCAAACTCCACATTTTGCATTAATGCTGTAATTTCGATCTCCAATCGATCAATCAGAACCCGAATGTTGTCCAAGTCCTTAATTGCAACATATGATCCTGCTTGCATTGAGGTAATCACCTCCTTCTGTCCCTTCAATACATTCTCATAGTTTCTCCATAGAGAATCAATCCATTTCCCCATCGAACCCAGTGGAATTGAAGCTGCTGCTGCGAGCGCTGCTGCCAGAGGCGGTGCAGCGATTGCTGCCGCCACGACGGAGCAAATTAGTACAGCAGCAAAAGTTGCAACAAATATCATATTTGAAACTTTCCTCCAGGCATGAATGTGCTTGAACTTCTTGTCAAGCTTGTTCTTTTTAAGCTGCAATTTCTCAAGCATCGACATCTGCTGCTTATAAACAGATTGAAAGACACTGAAGAACTCTTCAGTGAAAGGGTCACCAGCTGCCTTGAAATTCTTCAAATCCTCTAGAGTCTTAACATACTTTGTCCCTCCAGCTTCACTTTCTTCCTCGAATTGCTGCAATGCCACAAGAATAAGCAATTGATTATCACGAGTTCGCTTTAGGCACTTCTCCAATGCTGTACAGAAATCTAGAGTCTGCAAGCTATTCTCAAAGTACTCTTCCACAAGCTCAAACAATTCTTGGCTCTTCCATATATCTTCCTTGCATTCCAAAATGACCTTAACAACCTCTTGATTCATATCCAGAAGGCACTCTGTAACTTCCTTCAAGGAATCAAATGAAAGTGCTTTAACTTCAACACCAACAGCCAGAGTATTGATGGCATGATTTGTGCGCGCTTGGAGGTTGCTGTCGAAGGACCGCAAGCCCTCGTCGAGCCTGCAAGCAGCCTCATAGGAACTCAATTCAGTCGAGTACTGCAAATTGTTGTTGAGACTCGCAGCAGAAGAAGCTCCAGCAGCCTTGTTCTTGCTCATATGCCCTCCCATGGCTTCAATTCAGATCTAAACAAAAGCAAGAGAAAGAAAACCCAAAACCTAAGATTCAATCGGAGCCTTCAAGCCAAAAGCTATGAATACAACTTCCCTTTTTTTTCTTTTTTTCTTTTCTGTTCCAGGGCACAAGAAACCACAAACCCACTTCAACAAATCAAAATTTCAACAGAATTAATATTCTGAGATTAGGGATTACCGGATTAGTATTATCATAATAGATAAGCATGAATGACTATGCACCAGAGGTTGAATGCTTTTAAAACTAACAAGGAACCAAAGATTAAGAAAGACCCAGATAGAGGAGTAGTGCAAGTCTGACAAAACAGAATTTGTGGATTAAAAAAAGAGCAGGTGATGATTTGGGTTTGGGGAGGGTTTTGTTTTTATAAAAAGCAAAGAGGGAAGTAGAGGTGAATGAGGAATGAAGAAGCTTAAAGAGAACTAAAACCGTTAAGGACCAAGAAAATGAGGCCTCTGCCGCCCTGCTTTGGAGAGATTTGAGAATAGCTTGCACGCATAATAAGATCATTAGATTGAGAGAAAAAGAACGCGGGAAACAAGCAACATGTAGATATATAATATAATGTTTCTTTCTCTCTCTAGAAAAACTCTTGTACAGTTTTGACGCGCAAAGCAAATGGTTACCAAACCAGAGTGATGAGAGAGCTCTTGTGGCCATATAAATAATAATAATATAATAATAATTCACAAAAATGCAATTGAAGACAACGAAGAAAGAGTTGGGATCCAAGACTAGGTGGTTTTTGTTTGTGCGTAAATAAATATAACATATGACCAAATTAAAAAGCAAACTTTGGTTTGGTTTTTCATGAATGACTAGCGAGTTGCGTCCTAAACAAAACAAGACTTCAGTACATGTAAGCTGCTGTCGTTTTGACTGAAATTACTAAAATACCTTTGAAGTCATCGACTGTGGTCAAATTTATCAATGAAAAAACATACACGATTTTACCTGTCGTTCACTAAAGTTTCTCTTCTTCTTCTTCTTCTTCCTCCGTAGATTTGCCTAATCAAAACATGAGTTACTCTTTGTGTTTCCAACAATCAATAAATATATCTCAATCACTTAAGAAATGAAAAGTAGTGGAAGAGAAAACACTGAACATAAAGCAAAGCAAAGCATTAGGTAGGTAGCTAGAAAGAAAGAAAGATCTAAGATCACAGTACAAGAATGCAGAAGTGAAGTAAAGTGATTGAGAAGATCAATGGCGAATTACGATGAATAGTGAATTAACAGAAACGTTATATATATACACACACACACACACGTACCCTTTGCCTTTTGTAGTTCTTGATGAAATCCGATCTCCGCTGTTGTTGTTGATTTGCTGCTCTTTAGTTTGAATCAATATATGCAGCACCATTTCACCTATTTATAATCTTCACATACCGACTTGGGTCCCAAGAAATACAACGTTACTCGTTCGAGCTACCATTATCTCAATTCGAATATCGTACCTGACACGTGAGAATTGTGTTTGTTTAACAAACTTAGTTTTAAAACCACGTGCTGAATATTGAAAATGGCTCGACTTGGATCCACCAGAATGCTATCGTTTGTTCTGGGAGATTTATGCATGGCCGCATGGGTGTTTATTAGAATCTGGAGGAAGAAGAAGAAAAAACGAGACGCGTTGTAAGGTAACGCGCGCTCCCTCCGACTCACTCGCCGACCGGGTCTCAACGGGATTTGGAACGACACGTCACAAAGGTTTGGATGACGTCAACGTGATTCCACTCTACGTCAGATGAGAATTCGGAGTTATGTGAATCTTGCGAATACTTTTCAAAAGCCTCGACGAACAACACATTTTTTGATACGAGAGAATCCACTACTGAGCAATACCTCTATATATAAACCCTAAGACCCTCATCCTCTGCTTTCCACAGCTAATTAATCAGCATAACATAGATTACAGAATGAGTTTTCTACCCGAGGTAACTATAATGGCATTAGAGCACATACGAAGTTAACGGAGAGGGAATAATGTATAAGAATGTTTGTTTTTACGAATGCAGAGATTTTTGTTGATGTATATGAGTATGTTACTTAACTTTTAGTAATAATTGCGGGATCCAATATTAATTATTGTGGAAAAAAGAATGGATGAACGAAATGTTAGCTGCTTGACTTTTGAATAATGAGAAAATTATATTGAGAGATGTATTTTGTTGAAATAATTGAAAGACTGTTTTAATGATATAGAGAAATAGAGAAGTATGTGCGATCAATTTTATATTCTAGAGGTGAGGCTAATTAAAAAATTAATGGAGATAATTCTTTGTCCCCATCGCAGAAGCTCCTAGCCAACGAGCTCACGATCTTCAAAAAGAGGAAGAATCCTTAAAAGTAGATTGGGCCTCTTTAAATCTCTACCATGAAACGTAAAAGTAAAGCAAGTTTCCCGACCCAATAGTCATGATCCAATAAAATAATACCCATCACAGAAAGACCCGGAAAACAGGGTCAAAAAAGAGAGGGTAGAACTCCAATAGATGCCGAGCTGCATTAGGGTTTTAGCCCAACTTTGAATACTTATAAAAGCTGCCTAAACGCGGGTTCTTTCGCACTCGTCTCCGTTTCGCAGTCACCATCTGAAGAACTGGCTTGTAAAGGGTTTGATCTTCTAATGTGCTTATTTTCAATCTGTTCTTCTCTCTTCTTTGGCCTTCATAATCCCAGATAAGCTGAAACTGTGCTCGTCTGATTCATGGGAGGCCAAAAGCAATGCTGGGAAGTTTCGCTGATAATGCCTTTCTTTTCCTTATTTTCTATTGAAGGCGTTTATTAGTAACTTCTCCATACAATCACCCTATGATTTCAAACAGCCAATGCATCCTCCTTTTCCAGAAAACTTTGTGACGGTCGAGGAACAACCTCTACCTTCATCGTTTGACACAAACGTGTTCAATTTTTTTTTGACGAAAAACCCACTCTAAACCCAATCCCAATTCAGTGGTGATTAGTCTAACGGAATCAGAGCAGAGAACATGGGGAATTTTGGTAAAATGACCTAATTTACAAACATTTTTAACATTTTTTTTGCTATGTAATTCTTTTTTGAAAATTCTTGAACTTTTAGCCTTTTTTTGTTGCCATGGAAAATACTCAATTCTGTTTCTTTATTCGAGTATTGCAGGAACTACATATTATTTTTCTTTGTTCTTTTTAGTCTGTGAAAGTCCAGCCTATTCGAGCCTATAAAGAATCAGCTAGTGTGATGCTTTAAAGAAATAAGAGTCCTTGGAGAGTTCGAATCCAATTTGTCTAGTCAAAACTATGGATTCTGTCATTTTTTACATACTGATGTAGATGTTCAGCTTTTAACACTAAACAGGGTTTGATGTTGAGCCTACTCTAGATTTATTGGAAGTAGATCTACGGTCACTTGATCTTGTGGTCAAAGATGATCGAACATTAGAATTTCTAGATGAAGATGGTTGGTTCATGATTGCACTCTTCCATTATCAATCAACACTCCAGATGGTTGGTTCACGATTTCCTTTTTCCACTTTCTTCTCAACCACTAAATAGAATCTCTTGAGACCCTTCCGCTCTGCAGATTACCCTAGAAGTGGTCTCCATAGACAATACTTAACCCTTGGATTTTATTTCCCAAGGCAAAGTTGTGTAGGACGTGCAGATTGTGAACATATGAGTTAATACCTGATAATGTAATCTTGTCTACAATTTATGATGAAAATGATAATAACTTTTCTCTACATGAACTAAAAGATTTAAGATGATCAATAGTTAAAAGAGTCGCTACCAGGGCATTTGGCTGCATCATGCATCAATAACATCACAAATTTACTCTATATGAACCTGCCATCAACATTCCAAACCCTAGAATTTTTGCTCCCTCAAAGTGCCAAAAAGGTTGCACCTACTTGTTGTAAAGATGGACAATGGTAAAGATGAAAAAACCCACCATCTGCATCATAAACCACAAAACTGTATCAGAAATGAAGGCAGCAGAACAAGGAATTAATCAACTGTCAAGGTACATTACATGAAAGCAGCTAATACTCCAAATGAAAAGGCACAAGCAGGCATATGTGATCAAATTCAGTTGTCAGAATAAACCCGAAAATCATTTTTCTATTTGTAATCTTGATTTATTTATGGTCGTTAAATATTTCTAGAAATTTCAACCACATTAGCACCATCCAACTTAAAATGCATACACAAACTATGGAGAAGGCTGAAACAAGCATTTCTTTCTATTCGAGAGAGAGATGAGGCTGAAACAAGCAATTCTTTCTATTCACGAGAGAAAGATGAGGCCGATAATCATACAGCCAGTCTAGATATAGTTTTTGCTTACAGGCAGCCCATTGAACTCGTACAGCAAAGAAAACAAGCCAAGTTCGTTCAAGTAATAAGCAAAGCCAACCTAAAATCAGGAGGCATAAGTGAAGCTCAGCAACCAGGCTTCCCTCAACCTTGTTAGTTATAAAGATCAATCCATAATTATACACGTGACATGTTCAATGACCCTAAGGAAATGCTCAATGAAATTTAACATAGGTGGATACAAGTGAAGTTCATTCATAATGCTTGTTTCACATCTACTGCAAAATGGAAGCAATTGTGATTGGGTCATGCTAATAGATAAACTCTATTAGTCACAAGCTGCTCGAGCAGAAAAGAAAACCTAACCTCAAGCTGCATAATTCAATTCAAACTTTTCCAAGCCTACACAGCACATAACTCAGTTCAGTTAAACTAAGCTGCACATAGTAGTAAAAGTGGGTGGCAAAAATGGAACTGCCACAGCTTTTTGGAAATTCCGAAGTGAAATAGATACTAGGAGACCATGAGGGCTCTATTCCCCCAAAATCAAAAACGTAAAATAAATAAATGTGTCTGGAATTACAGAGAAAGTAAAACATACCATAGAAAATGCCGCTCCATAGTACGGATAAGCTGCAGGGATAAATCTTTCATATTCATTGTGCCTATAGGGACGAACAGGAATCTGCAGTTTATATTTCACAAGTCAAGGCTCCAAATTAATTAAGTGCTTATGCAACATTAAGAAAACATGCTTCTGACATGGTGACAGCTGCCTAAATTTAACACTTCAGTGATGAATTCAGTAGCAAAAGATAAGGTACTAGTTGAACCCTATACCCATAATTCAACGTAAAGTTCATGCATTTGCCTATGCCCACTGTTTCAATAATGGAAGATCTAAGATTGTGTAGAACGCCATGTAAATAACTACTCTTATTGTGTAGAACACCACAGAGCTCGAAAGGAAGTAGTAACATATGTTAGAAACAAGACTATAATCAACGTGGTATGAGGCACGTCGGAAAAAATTAGAGCATTTGAAGTTGATGATAAAAATCTTGCTTGAAGTTGGGAGAATAATCCTGTTTGGAGCAGTTGCGTTAACGCTATGGTTCATCAATTTTTAACATGGAGCATTTTGCATGATATAATAGAGAAAGTTGCAGCAAAAAAAAAAGAAAATATCCGGCTCAAATGTTCTTGATGTGGTTACTCAATTGATGAGCATATAAGGTGGATTGTGGAGCCGCCCCACTTGTAAATATGATTGTAAATAACCAATTAAATGAAACCGAATAACATAAATTATTCGCACAGAGCTCAAGTTAAACTCAGGTTATGTCCATAGAGCACAAACAAGAAAATAACATACCTGTTTTGATAGGAACAAGCTTGTATATCCAGGCCTTTGGTATTCAACTTTGAACTGGAAAACCCCATACACATCTGGAACTTTAAATCCAGTATGATAGACGCCCTGCAAGATCACATGTTAATAGATAAATATTAGAGAATTTTATTTATTGAGAAGAGCCATAACTTCATTCAATCAATAAGTCACCAACCTTCTTGTTAGTTGATAATGTTTTAAGAACATAGGGACTCATCATATAGAACTGTACTTGAACATCATCTGCCACATATGGTTGCCAACTTGTTCCAGACCACTCATAAATCTCAACTGAATATTCCTGCATCCAAAGTCAAGATGTAACCTGTAGCTAAATCTTTCCCCTCAGTTCAAAGCTCTTAGAAATGGTTAAAGCTTCATAACAAAATCCAAAAGTTACAAATAAAATCATAATTACCAAGTCATCATTGATTCGGTAAATTGCTGGTTCATCTACTTCGCCAACTTTATGGTGTTTTACATTTACAGCCTATAAACACAACACGTCTTAGCAAAATCAGTAGACGAGATGAAATGATGCGCGAAACAATCGCGATGTTTAAAAGGATCGCATACACTGATCACAGGCAACCATGAGATTCATTTTCTCCATTATTAAAAGATGGAATCAAGAATCAATGATATAAAAGGCCACATAACAAGACAGCTAATCAATACTTCTCACCTTAAGATGGCCTCATTCATGGAAAACCCATTTGCTGAGTTCAGCCAGGAACTGTTCATTACCACATTTCAAATGTCTGTTGACACACGAATAACATCCCAATTAATCTTTATTGCTTTATCAAAAACAACTGTACTAGTATCCAAGTAACTTGTATATAAAAGGAAATAATTGCTCAAGATATCATATTCTTGAACATAACGAAGCACAAGTGCTGAAAGCCATATGAAAAAAACCCAAATTTCTGGAAAGCAGACATGCAACATGAGGAGCCATATAAGGTATTGCTACAATCCGAGGGTGGGAGGACTTTAAAGAAAAGTAAGAAAACTGTAGAACTCTTAAGGATAAAAAAATCCTATTTCTTTCACCGCATGAAACTCCAGAAAAAACTAAAAAAGCATATGCAATTTCTGGAAGTTGTCAATTATTATAACTCAACCCATGGTCCTTCGTAAGTAAGCTCAATTAATCAAAAAATGTCTCAACAGCCGAGAAGGAATGCCTGTATTCTATTGAGTAAAAAAAAAGTGTGAAAACCCACCCCAAAAATCAGTGAGCATATAAAATTATTTGTGCCACAAATGACATAAAAAATGGTCGTCTTTATATTCCTAAAAATACAAGGGTAGACCTTGATGTAATGATCATATAAATATTTCACTATTAACCTTTATCAAGGATTCAAATTACCTAAACAGCTTTCCATCAAATGAAGCAAACACTCCGTACATCCAAACCCTATGGACTTGGCTGACTCATGTTTTTTAAACAATGCATCAAGATAAATATGTAAAATTTTTTGTTACGTGCAGTAACTAAATATATGGGTAGAATGACAGCAATAACGCTGAGTTTGAATCTTCAGAATGGATTCGTACTAGGTAAAAGTGCCACACCACCTAGTGGTCATCTTTATATTCCTAAAAATACAAGGGTAGGCCATGATGTAATGATCATATTTCACCATTAACCTTTATCATGGATTCAAATTACATAAACAGCTTTCCATGAAATGAAGCAAACACTGTACATTGAAACCCTATGGACTTGGCTGACTCACGTTTTTTAAACAATGCAGCAATATAAATATGTAAAAAAAATTGTTATGTGTCAATATATGGGCACAATGATAGCAATATTGCTGAGTTTGAATTTTCAGAATAGATTTGTACGAGGTAAAAGTGCCACACCAGCTAGCTACCAAAGGGAGGACAGCATAAACGAGCACTTCCTTTACAGCGGTTGTAGTTACTGACTCTTTTTTTCATTCAACTATATCCAATTTTTTTGGTCACTGCTCTATGCTCAGTAGTTGCATACTGACTACAAGAATGAAAGCAGATAATGCAGTTCTTTTACGCTTAATCATTTGTGCCCTATTATCCTATAAGCTTCCTTCCTTGACGCATTTTCTTTTCAATGCTGACAACTGAATCTAATGCTTACGTAAGCGCTCTATTAGGTGATTTCTGTTAGGAAGACAGAGTTTAGGCACAGGCGATTCATTAGCAAAACTAAACGTCCATAATCTGCCAAATATTTGGCATATGAAAACATAATCAAATAAAATCTTCACTCACTTAGTTGAACTCCCTGACTTCAGCACACTGGATTTGAAAAATCTGCAAACAGATCAAGGGCCATCAATGCTTTGTTGGATGAGCAAAAACCAAAAGGAAAATAAAATCATATAAAAAAACCTCTTCCCTGCCAACATTTTTCTAACACTAGGATATGTATGGAGTAAATACGTAAAGAAGTCATTGTTCCTTCTTTTTTTCCCGAGTGTTTTCTTTCCATTTTTATTGTCTTGCTACAAAAAAATTAAAGCGAGCACAAAGCAACTTCAGCTTGACCAGAAAACACCACATACCTGTTGCTGAAAATGCTTAATGAGCCGGTGATCAAAATCCGGGCATTATTTCTTGCCTGTTACCAACCATAATACGTCAATAGCATTAACTTACACAACAAAATGTAAAATCCACTATTTAATACTATAATTTTCAAAAGATGTTCAATGGATATTGGGAAGAAATTCTCAAATTCTATTTTTAAGAACAATTTTTGCGCCATTGATATAAAATATGAAAAGCAAATTAGAAAAACAGTGCAAGGGATAACGTCATAACAAACCTTCAAATGTAATGGTGTCCTTTTACTACCAAAGGAAGGCAGTGATTGAGTGACATAAAAAAGCAAAAGCAAAATCCAAAGTTATCTGAAAGTGGAATCCCCTAGACTCGATCTTCTGACAAGATGATAAAGAAATTGGAAAAAAAAAAGATTTAGAAAGAAGTTTTCTATATTTTAAAATTGTTCGAGAGACATCTTCAATAGGCAACATAGGAATGTCTTTCCCTTTAAATGCTTAAATAGAAGAAAATTAAGAAAATAAATGTAACATGAAAATATCAAAACCTATTTCACAGAGCAAGATAGTTATGAAAGCATCATGTAAGAACTATACAAGCATTATGGGAATTATTAAAGCAGCAAATTCCGAGAAAAATGGGAATGAAGTAATTAAATGTTGATCTACCTGTACGATTGAAACTAATGAAATAGCAGATCCAGTAAGAGATGGAGGACTTGACAATTTGGATTTGGGGTTAGCAGAGTAGCCTGAAGGAGAAGCAGAGAGAACTTTTAATACCTACACATCAAGCCACTATCAACAAAAACAAAGAAAGCATCACGAAGAAGGGCCAACCAACAATGCAAGCATAAAAAACTGAACCAATTTACCAGGCCATTGGCAGGATTTAACTTGTGGCCAATCCCCTGGAAAAGTATAGGAGCCTGTGACATATTCATAAGGTAACCAGTCAATATAAACAAACAATTTAATATGCCGACTTATGAGATATGCTAACATTAAGCCTATACAGCAGCAGTTCCATTGCTCATAGTTTGTGTTTATGGGACTGGCAGAATCTAAAGGCAACAAAAAGATACTCGCCTATCACAAAATAAGAAAGGATGACCTTATGTCATGTCACTATGTCAGTCACAACAATGTTGAGTCCACACAAATTCAACGGATATTATGGCATCAAAATATTTACACAACCAAATACACAAATAACAAATTCACATTATAATTTATAAGACCAATGTGAGGGAAACTTTGAATACAAGTAGCCATACCATCCATCACACACTGAATCTAGGAGAGTTTAAACCCTGCATTTAAAAATAACCAGCACTGAAGCTTCGATTTACCTCAATTTTCTTGCTCCCCAAAATCACGTCAGACTTGATAGAGTCATCACAAGCAATCAATGAATGATCTCCCTCAGTCTCTGAAACTGCAAAGCTAGTGTGATCAATGACAACTGCCGCAGGGTCCTGTTCCAATAGTTGACATAAACAAGCAGTGAAATACCAATACAATCGCTAGTAATGCAGAAAAAGAAAATCAATACAGGGCGTATTCCACCAAGAATTGAAATTTTCTTTCACCAACCTCGTCGAATTCAACTCCACTCTCAATGGCAACTTCTCGAATTAAATCGGAAGCATTTGCATCGGCAGCAATAATCAAATCGTGACCCGAATCCACAAATTCCAATATAGCGGCAAGATCAACTGATCCTCCAAATCCTACACCCACAAAATAGAAACAGGAATATAAAAAAGGATAACTAACAATCAGACTTTCCCTCTGAAAATAGACATGATCACTTATCAGCGTTCCAACCTTCTTGCCCTCATTTTCTCACTATCCAAACAGAAAATGAAGAAAATGAAAATTAAAAATAGGGAAAAAAGGTATCACACGTACGGTCGATCGTGGGGCAAAACAGTATCAATGCGTCGTACAAGTACTGTCCGTATCGGTGAAGGGCGATCTTAGGGTCATCAGCAAGCTTGAAGTCGAGTTCAAAGCCCCTAGATTGCAGCGTATTGAAGTAGAGGGAATGGGAGGATTTGATAGCGAAGTCATCGAGCAAGACGAGCACGCGGCGATCGGTGGGAGATTCCGGTGAGAATGAGTAGCAAAGTACTGGCAGAACTATTAGGGTTAGTAGCGAGAGATGATGGAAATTGGCCATTTTCATCTTCTCTGGGGGTACTGACTTTTGAGAGTGAGTGTGAGAGGAGGATCGTGAAGCAGTGCAACTTGGGATTTTACGCCCATGAGGGTCTCAACCGCTGGCGTAAGCTACATCGCCGTTGATGGGGCCCATAATAAAATCATTCCCAATAGGGTGTAAACGAGCCGAGCCGCTCGTTCGGCTCGAAAAAAGTTCGTTCGTGATCGATTCGATTAATAAACGAGTCGAGTTTAAGTTTGATTTTGAGGCTCGATTTATAAACGAACCGACCTTGAGCAACATAAAGCTCGGCTCGTTAAGGCTCGTGAGCTAGCTCGATATAGGCTCGTGAGCTCGGCTCGATGGTAGGCTCGTGAGCTAGCTCGTAGTTAAATCATTTAAGTAACTCATGCTAATGTAACTATATATGTTATATAACACGATTGTGAATATGTATAATGTAAGTTAACAAGTTATATCCCTAAACCCTAAACATATGTAAAAAATCCTAAAGGACTAAACCCTTGTGTTATATAACATAATTCATGATAATATGAGTTATAAGCAAAAACCCTAAACTCATTTGATTTATCCTTAAACCCTAAACTCATTTGATTTAACCTTGTGATAATATAAGTTATAACACAATTCATGATAACTTATATTCCCTGAAAACTCTAAAGAACTAAACCCCTATGTTATATAACATAAATCATGATAATATGAGTTATAAACCAAAAACATAAACTCATTTGATTTAACCTTATGATAATATAAGTTATAACACAATTCATGATAACTTATATTCCCTAAACCTATGATTTAAATTTATGATAATATAAGTTATAACCCTAAAAGACTAAACCCCTATGTTATAATTAAATTATATTATAAGTAATAATTAAAAATATTTATATTTTATAATACTCAAAATAAAATTAATTTTTATTAAATTAAATATTTGTGTGTCTATATATATTATTTTTTATAAATTAAATTAATATATAAAAATACTATATATTTAAGAGAAATGATATATTAATTAATGTTTCACCTTAAGTCAACAAACTTGTGTAGCTTAGTTGGTCTAAAGACTTACTTTTAGTTTGGAGGTCATAGGTTCTAATCCAACCAAAAGCAACTTTTTCAGAGTTTTCAAAAAAATAAACGAGCAGCTTATCGAGCTCTATAACGAGCCCGAACTTGAGCAAATAATCAAGTTGTTTATCGAGCTTGGCTCGAGCTCGGCTCGTTTATAGAATAATCGAGCATTTGGCGAGTCGAGCTCGAGCCCTTTGGAATACTAATCGAGCCGAGCTCGAACAAAAATTCTAGCTCGAGTCGAGCTCGAGCTTGAGCTCGAGCTTACCTTATTAGAACCGAGCCGAGCCTGAACATATCAAAGCTCGGCTCGGCTCGATTACACCCCTAATTCCCATCGATGGTGAAAAGGGTAGAAACATAAAAACGGCACTTTAAAATATATGACGTGGCGTGTGCGGGTCCATGGACTGCAGAGCCTAAAAATCGGTGCAAAGTAGCAGATTACATCACCCCATCGAAAGCGAAATGACAAAAGGAGAGATTAGATTAAAGAGAGTTTTTTATTATATGAAAATAAAAATAAATAAGCTAGCACGCTTCTGAGTTGTCTTCTTCCTTCCTCTTTGTGCGTTGAAATCCCTCAGCTTCCCTCAAAGCAGGTAGAACGATACTTGAAATCGCGTTTTAGTGTTGGTTTTGATCTGACAGTTTATACCAGCGATCTTGTTCAGGTCTCTGGCCACTAAGGTTTCGTACGATATTTATGGATTATTTGTTTGAATTGTGCCTTTTCTATTTTTAGCATAATTGATTTGGAGGACCTTGAATTTGGGTTCTTTGTGGTGGTATTGGGTTCGGATCTTGTTTGTTGTGTAATAGCTGATGTTTGCGTTGTTTAAGCTGCTATATTGGGTCTTCTTTGTTTGTTGTTGATGTTATTGTCTTGTTTAGCTTACTTTAAGTGTTGGAAATTTTGCGGTGTTAATGATTGAATAATAATAAAAGTTTGTCTTAACTGGTGTAGTTCTATGGTGGTGTAAGTATGATTATACGTAGCCTGACTGTTTTGATGATCTTACTAATTGGGATTTCTATTATCACTTTTCTCAATTTTAGGATCTTGCCTGTATATCCTAGATTATTTGTTTACTTGGTTTATAGTAAGTCAACTCAGAGATTCAGTATAGCGCTAATGTCTCTATTTATATATTCTGATGTAAGTACTAGATTACCAAGAAGATGAATATGGAAGGTTGTCCCCTCTAAGAAATGCTCTTTTATCAGTTTTCCTGGCTGTTTTTCTAGTGGCATGTGATCATTCACTCTAGGTTGTTAGCAATGGTCACACTGGCAAGCTTGGCTTTTCCGGGGGGTGTGCTCTTGGGTTGATGTTATTTTCCATTCTAGACCAATTATTTTAGCAGTATTGGGGTTTATCTACTGGCATAAACTTTTCTCATCACATTACAGGAGCTTCATATAGATGGTTGTACGGTTGTACCCTTTTAAATTCTTGGTAGAGGCACCCCATGTTTTGTGTTCTATGTGCAATGGAGTTTGAAAGTGTCTGCCATCTATTCAAATTCCTTATTATAGGCTAGAAATGAAATGATAATCAGATGCTTTCTCCCCTTGCAAAGCATCAAAGCCCTAGATGTCCTATTTATCACATGCTTCACTTTAAAACTGGAAGTCGGTTAATTGCTCATTTTGGTGTGTGTGAGCATTTTTTTAAACAAAAAAAAAATATTTCGCAGGGATAAATATTATGGCGATGGTATATTAGTTTGCTTGGTGAATAGTCTTTTACTTTACTGTGCGTGATCTTTATTTCTTTTTTGTAGTACGGATAGCTGGTGTCTCAGTATATACTATTTATGCACTTCTTCTGTTATAATACTTGAGATCTTTGTGTATGTGCATGTCAAACTGAAAACTGTAGTTACATTTTATTTATTTATTTATACAAGTCTTTATTTGTTCTTTTAAATTAATTTTGCTGCATAATGTTTGCTTGCATGGCACTGGCATATGTCCCAAGACCTAACGTGCACGTTGTATTGCAGGAAATATGATAAACCTATTTAAAGTGAAGGCGAAGCAGAGGGAGATTTCAGAAAATGCTAATGGGAAGACACCTGTTAAGAAGCAAAGTGCAGGCGAATTACGTGTCCATAAAGGTATGTACATTTAAGATGTCATAGGAGGCATAGCTGCCTTTAAAGTTTCCAAGATATGCCGAGGATTCACTATTCTTTCTGAAGATCATGGCAAGCTGTGACATCTGCTCTGGGAAGAAGATTAACAAAAACAAGTGTCTTGCAAGGAATGGAATAAGATTGAAGTAGGAAGAATAGTCTGTGTTGAAAAGCCAGTCAAAAATGAATTCTTTGGAAGAATGATAAAAACCTCTTGTTAAGACACTTATTAGATATTTTATGATAGGCTTTTTAGCAACCTCATCCTTATATCACATAATTCTTTTATGAACACTCAAGCCATTCAAATTTCTTATGTTATATGTGAGTCATGGACTTTTGACATTGACTTGGAACTTGGCTTTAAGTTTTTAACTTTAATGCAAAAGGAAGAGATTACACACTCCTAATTGGCTGTGGTTTATGATTAGGCGGTCGATGGGAATACAATGGGTTTCGGCGGGGAGCTTGGAGCTGGAATTGGTGGCTTTTCGATTTTTTGGGTCGTCCAAGCATAACAAATTGTTTCCTTTAATTCCGATTGTTACATGTTGGATTGTTTGGTTAGAACGGAATAGGAGGATGTTTGAGGGAAGGGAACAGTCTATTGATGCTATTGAGAGTAGATGGTTTAGTACTCTTTATTCGTGGGTTGTGGGTACAATTGAGAGTGATTGTAATGCAAAAATCTTCATTTTGGAGAAATGTAACCTGTTGTAACACTGTCTTAGTGTTTTTAATAAATTTTTGTCTTCTCAAAAAAAATGACCACGTTTTTAATTCATTTTAGACACTAGTGCATCAGTATAAAAAGGGTTTGGTGGATGTTTTTGGCTAGGTGCATCCTATATTGGTCACTTTTCTGTGATTCTCATTCATGGTATATTGTTTCGTGAAGATAGTAAAGTAAAACCTTCCTTTTTATCGCACAATTCCTGCAATTCTCATTTCACTGTGCTAGCCTAGCTCTTATGTAGGCTATTTTATATGGGACTCTGATTCTTGCCTATAGCTGTTTTCCTTCTCACAAAATTTAAAAATATGTCATGCTTTTTTTTATCTGGTCTTAAAAGATATGTTATTTTAATTTACAGATTGGTCTGCCATTGTGTTCTTCCATATCAAAGATTTTTGTATCGTAAGATTTGGGATTTACCTTACATTTTCAGGACATTCAATAAAGTTTCCATTATATTTCTTATGTTGCAGATATCAGTGAACTTAATGTACCAAAAACATGCAGTATAGCATTTCCCAATGGGAAGGATGACTTGATGAACTTTGAGGTTACCATCCGGCCCGATGAAGGATATTATTTGTAAGGAACTATTTGCACAATTGTCGTTTGCTTTTTTTCTTCAGTAATCATCTTTATACTCCATTAGATGCGTCCAGCATTTGAAATTTTCTTTTTTTGTGGTTTCTTTTTAAAAGAAAATCTAAAAGACAATTAAACGTTCATATAATTTCACAGGCAGTGATGGGTCATTTTTTGGTAAGCGACTGTGAAGGGTCCTGTAATTGGTTTTGTTTTGATAATTTTTAGTTATGTCTTTCTCCATAAGTCACCTGTGCTCGACTTATATTTCTTTTTTCAGAAGTGGTACATTTGTTTTCACCTTCCAAGTTTCTTCAGTCTACCCTCATGAGCCCCCCAAGGTCAAGTGCAAGACAAAGGTACAAAAGCATATGTTGTTTATCAATTTTTTTCGTTATCCCTATGATTTTGCTTGCTAAACATGGTTATAAGTTGTTCTTCTGTTTGGTGCAGGTGTATCACCCTAATATTGACTTAGAAGGAAATGTCTGCCTCAACATTCTTAGAGAAGATTGGAAACCTGTTCTGACTATAAACACATTAATATATGGGCTGTTTCATCTTTTCACTGTATTGATTCTTCACTCAAGGAGTTGTGTGTTGTTATAAAGTTGTTCAAGCTAATGATTTGTTGTTGTTGATTCAGCAACCCAACCCTGAAGATCCTCTCAATCATGATGCTGCTGCAGTTTTGAGGGACAGCCCAAAGTTGTTCGAAACCAACGTGAAAAGAGCGATGGCTGGTGGGTATGTGGGGCAGACCTTTTTCCCGCGCTGTATGTAGCTGCTGCTCATGTCAAGGACACCAAATTTTGCTTGCAAATGCAGGGGCTGTAAATTTGAGCAAATGTCGCTACCTCTGGTGTGCCATGATTTCATTTTCCTGTAATTGTGCCAGGTTCACCAGAAGAATGTTTTTACTTTTTATCCTGCTTGCCTCGGGCTGCTTGTGATATCGGCTGGGGATATAATTATTTTTCCTTATTGTGATGTGAATCTGAATCGATTGGGAGATGTTGGAAACTACCATCGTATTGACTTATGGTTATCTTTTATGGAGATGGAGCCTTCTTAGTTTCTGCTTTGGGGAAATCATGCTTATGATGTAATTGGATTTATAAACCTCCACTTCAACTACTTTTTTGCTTCAAACCTCCTGTTTATCATTATTGGATATCTGGATGATTGTGTGTCTGACTATTAAGGGTGCTGGTTCTGACTAAATTTGATGGATGATGTATTTATTAAAGTTCTATGAAGAATCTATTTTTATTTTCTTGAGCGAATCTGTTGATATCCGATATCTGTTCAGAGTTATAATGCTACGACTCAGTCCGATCCAATATCGACAAAAGGAACAAACATTATCAACCCGAGCCATCGGGGAAGGGCTGCAGTGCATCTTGCTTGCCATTCGTGTAGTATTCCACTACTGCTTTCATTCTCACAAGCTTGTCAGAGTGATAATTTAGATGAATAATAACAGGTTTCAACTTACTGATGAGGTTAGCATCTTTCCTGACAATCTTAAAGAGGACTTTGCTGTTCATAAAGAGATAGAAATCCATTGTTCTCTTGGCAGCATGAAGACCATCATACCCAGGATGTGAAGGGAAAAAGAGTTCCTCATTGAAAACAACCTGATCCCAGAGGTCTGGCTGTCGAGAAAGTCGACCTCTCACACGATCCAAAAGCTCAATTGCAGGCATTGTTGGTCTTATATAGAAGAAACCAGAGTTGAAAACGCATATCCGAGTAGAAAAAACATAACGAGAGCGAGTCATTACAGGATCATCAAAAACATCAACATATCCATATGCTGTCATATTGTCATGACCATCAGTCATGGACTCGACATCCGAATCTCGATACAGATGATCAAATGGGTTCTGCAGATACACAATATCAACATCTGAAAGAAGAACACTATAACCCATCTGCAAAAACTCCCGCAGGATTCGGAATTTCAGTCCTGAAACCGCAGGGCTACTATCAGTTCTCCCAATTGAATCAATGCCCTCATCTGGTTCTCTCTTATACACACTGACATTATTTGCTTGGCAAAACTTGACAATCTCTTCATCCAGAGCTACAACTAAATAATTTAGTATGCCTAGTCTCTTGATGCTGTTAAAAGACACCTCCAGCGTCTCTTTCACATTTGAATTTGCAACTACAACTATAACTTCTCTCTGAACAGAAACCTTTTCCAGTATCTTTGCCAATCTTGGATTCACTGATTGATCAGGAACAACTGTTTGATAAGTTCTTATACCCTTAACGGTGCCAAAAGGCCCGGCTTTTTGTTGTGCGTTATCGTTGCGCTGCTCGGCCAATTGAAGCTTTTCAGTCAACTTCTTAACCTGCATGTTCAGTTCAGCATTCTTCTCTGATGTTGACATAACCTCGGCTTTCAACATGTTGAATCGCTCCGATGATTCAGACCAAGATGATTCCACCTAGCAGAAATTGATACAGATAGGAGAGGCAAACGTTATGTAAAAAGTAACCCTAACAATGCATTCTCATGTTAATAGTATTGTGACCATTAAAGTGACTTCAATCAAAATCATGCATTACCATGAAGCAGACAAGCTTCCAAAGACAATAGGCAAAGTTGTGCTGGTTGTATTACAAAAACGAAGAGACTAAAACGAAGCTACAGAGCTAAAATCTGTCAAGCAAAAGGATAAAAGATACAATCTTTGCCATTAAAAAAAAGAAAAAGAAAAGAAGATAAATCGTTGAAATTAATACCCAAAATAATTGAAAATTAGGGATGTAAATGGGTCGAAAAAAACTTGGCTCACCACATTTTTATAGGACTCCAAGCTCCAGCTTGGTAAGGCTTATAAAAATTGAGTTTGAGCTGGCTCGTCAGAAATGTCAGAAAACTCAAAAATCGATTCGGCTCCGGCTTGTTAAAAACTCGTTTATGTCAATTTGAAATTAAATAATTTAATGTCAATTTTCAGCTTTCAAAGTAGTTTTATATGTACGTAAAATCTATTTACATTAATACATTACTTTATGGATACATATTTAGAAAAATACTTTATATTAAATAAGAATATCCTCAAGTCTATTGGTTTAGCTTAAGTTCGAGCTTACCCATTGATTAAACAGCTTGAAAAGAGTATGTGTGAGAGAATAAAAATTAGTGTATACAGTAATGTCTGAATATGTTTGACAAAGTATATATCAAATACATTGTTAAGCTCGACTCGTTTATTAAACATGAATAGCTCACAAATAGTTTGAACGGTTTACACCCCAACTGCAAAATAAACTTAAACAAAACGTTTAAAAAATATAAGAATTAGAATCCTTGATCCGAACCTTTGAATGGGATCTATCAAGTAGGAAATAAAGATGATCGGAATCGAAAACCCCATTATGGAAGAAGAAGGAGGCAAATACGCATCCAAGAAATATGAGAATGGCTATAGTGATCCCGATACTCGAACTCCACTGTGCGTTCGTTGAACTACTCCTCATTATTGGAGCCTCTCTGCGAGCCATCGTCGTATGCATTTGCCTTATTTCTTCAAATTCAACTGGTTTTTGTTTCGAGAATCCATGGCACTATATAAAGATGGTGATGGTGATGGTGACTCAGTCTTAGAACTAACAGAGTTACAGAAATGAACAGAGTTTGGTTCTGCGAATGCCGAATTTTGTTTGGTAGGTAGGGGAATCATAGACTGAAACCAGTTAAATATTTGAGTTTGGTTTTTTTTTAATATTTTTTTATGAATATTTTTTTGGTTCATTTTAATTTCTTAAAAATAAACCACATAAACTTAAATGTTAAAAAAAAGAACTGAAATTCCATATCTGTGCAATAATTGGAATTATATTACATTGGAATTTATCCTTGTAAAATATTTGTAATTACATATTTAGTTGGAAATAGAGTTATAAAACAATCTATATAGAAAAACTGAACTCTAATTTTTAGAGACTATAGGCAATTATATATTTTATTAATAAATTAAAGAAATGTACAATAATCAACTCTTAACCTAATATACCGGCAGGTTCAAAGCGGTATGGTAAAATGGTGTCGTATTGCAACAACAACAAAAAAAAAGCAAAGTGATACGATACTCATAAAATTTTTATTTCAAAAGTGATCAACAAGTTTACTAGATCATCTAAGTAGAAAACGAAAAATCTAAATATTAAACATTAATAATTTTTTAATAATATAATGCTCCTAGACTGGTTTGGTGTCCAAAGCCTAAGCTTGAGGTACTTTGGATTAAGGTGATAAGGTCAGCCCTATGGATCGGTTAATAGAGAGTTTTCAATCTCTCGAAGGTCTAATTCTCATACATAGAATTACCATGTGTTTGTCTACATGCATGGTTTATGAACTATTATGGGGACTCAAGAATTAATGGACATTTTAATATTGAATTGTTTGGCATTACTTTTAATTAATGGGATAAGGACAATAAAGGTGCCAAACCTATATACAATTTTGGTCCCTGATTAAGTGGTATGGTTAAGCAATGCACATCCCAAATTGACTGCCAATTTCACATTTGAGAGTATTACTTTTAATTAATGGCATAAGGACAATAATGGTCCCAAACCTAAGTCCTAATTGGTGGGGTTAAGCAAGAAAATCTTACATGTAGTTAAATTAGACTCCAAACAAAAAGCTCACAAACCTATTAAGTTTAGTTAGGTACTTGGGAGTTAGCAACTCAGTGGAACACACTCTCCGACTTTTTCATTTTTCCAATTGTGCCCCAGCTAGCTGTATTAAGCAAAAAAAATCAAGTAATATAATCATCTATATTATCAAAACACGTCTTTTAATATAGTTATATTAGCAATACACAAATCTCAATACATTTTTCATTTTCTCCATTAACAAAACCTCTAATAGCAACTAAAATTGTACTTGAGAGTAGCGATATTGAAAATTTTGGAGTGTTTAGAGAGAGTAATAAGAAAGAGAATTTGTAAAAAGTGAAAAAATTGTATTGGGAGACATATTTTGATAATGTAAATGAGTATGTGGTTTAACTTTTGTGTAATAAAGATGGTTCCGTCGGATTTAGGGTAAGACAATGCACTTTTGCACTGATTTTTAAGCAGTGCAAATCTGCACCATTAAACACATTTAGTGGGTCTATTATTGAGTGTGTTTTCTCTCTCTATCTCTATTGCTAATCTATGATGATAAAGTGCACTTATAAATGCAATGCACTGGCCCTCCCCTTTACCTGGTCCCAATTGAAAATTTTAGAAAGTATTTTGGAGAGCATCACTGATGATGCTCTAAATGTCAAGTGTCTTTTATCAATTCTCTAACAAAATTACACCAAAATCAATATTGGATCTCACATTTAAAAAAAAATTATATATTGATCCACATCACTAAAACAATCTCTTAATACAGTCACATCAGCAAAAAATATACATTTTTATACATTATCTATAATCATTTTCAAGAATTCATTGTACAACACGTTGATTTGTTTGAGTGTATACAAAAACCAAGAAATAACAAAAACCTAAAATTCATGATACATCACAACATAGGCCTGCCAACTTCCTAAATTCCAAATCAAATTTGTTTTCGTCAAAATTTGCAGTAAGCAAAGAATTTTTGCAATTTATCAGACAAATATGATTTTTTTCTCGGATGCAACTTATATTAAAAATAATCTTGTTAGATTTAGTTGTCAACTCATATTAAATTATTATCTGATTTACTTATTTGGATTTAAACTAATCCATATATTTATACAATTAATTAAGTAAGCCCAAAAATTTCAACCAATTCAACTCTCGATACGAAAATATTTACATTGTTACAATTGATTTTTTTTTAAATGAATTACTATTGAGCTCAGATAGACACGTTGTGGAGTAAATTATTGATAATGGACTGAACTTATTTAAAGAGCTTCACAAATAGGCAAATCTGTTGGTCTTAGAATTTGGACTTTCTTCTTGCCAATGTAATCATCCAATTTAGAATAATTGAGATTCATATTAGGTTAGAATACAGACTCGTTTAAAGCTGAAGATCGAACAATACTGTCATCTAACTTGCATGTACCTACATTAATACATAATGATTTTAGGTAAGTTGCACATAGTTGACATGAGCATCAAAGGAAATATTTCCTTATCTTTTATGATCTTGATTCCAAGATTATGACAATCTTTTACTAATTTCGTGAATCAATATTGTACTTATCTTTTAGGTCATTATATAAGATTTTCTTGGTTCATACGTGTGTCATATATTTTGTCTTTGGTAACCAAATAACCTTAAGTCTTACCTCGTCTATTCTAAATCGAAAATTATTTTCTGAGCGAGTTTTTGTTTTCAATGATTTTATAATCATTCATGCATTACACTTTGAGGACATTTTTGTATGTTCTTGAAGCTTGAAGACTACTATGGAATATCGTGTGAAAGAATCTACTTGTGGTTGGGTGTAACGAGTGAATCGAGCAAGAAACTAGTATAGGTGATTTGGATCCTAACTCTAGGGATATTATTGTAACCCTTTGTCAATAGTAGATTGTTTCAAATGTTGGTGGCAACAGACATCCGAGGTTTTTTTTGATTGGGTTTTCCTCATTAATATTGTGCACTATTTGATATTTTAGTATTCAATTTTTCATTTTCCTTTCATTTCTTCTCCTAATCTATTTCCTATTTTCTAAATGAGATTGGGTTTTCGGCTCTTTCTTGTTTGTGTTGCCATTTGAGGCTATAATAGAAAGCACTCACTGACATTCGCTCATCTATCAAGTATACGAGATCTGTTCATTCCACCATATATAATTTCTGCTCTTTTCCATTCATACCACCACCACCAGCACCAGCCTTCCATCGAGTCTTAAGAGCCTAAAGGCAACCATCCAGAAGAACTTTTTACGGCCACACTTTTTTTTTTTTTTTTGGGCTGGGAAACCAGCGGCTCAGCTGTCCGAACCCAGGGAATTAAATCTCAGTTTGGTGCCGAATGCCCAACCTCAAGCCTTACACAATACAAGACCAAGTCAAATATAACTGAACAATAACCCAACTAATAACAAAACACCACATTAAAACAACCAAGCAGATTAAGAAGACCACAGAAAAGCCTTACAACCAACAACAGTATGTAAACTTATCAGGGCTACGCTGCTGAATGTAGTCTGGGGTTGAAACCATCATCGATGTAATAGCGCACTTGATAAAAAGATTCTGTGAAGTAATGCAATAGAAATCATGAAAAAGTCCTGTACTGAAATTCTATGAAAACTCAACAATCTCAGTAGACAAATTCTTAAGTTGACTGATAAAAGAAAGAGAGAAACTCCCAGGTCCATCATACTGCATACTCTAGCTTTGCTCCGGAGACGTGCGAAATAGAGTAACTTGCAGAACATCCTTCTTTATCAGCTCAAATACACAGACATCCCCTTTCTTCAACTTGTTATCCACAATAAATTTTGAACATCCAACTGATAAGAGTACAGAACCAGCTTTTGTCTCGTGCATACTGAGAAGCCATTTTCTTTCACCAGCAGCCACAACTTCCATGTTCTCTGGCTTCTCGCTGAGATGCTCCCTTGCAAATAAGGCAGGCACATGCTGCTCAAAAAGAAACAACAAAAATGCACAACTAAGCACCATCACTGAATATAGGGTGGAACTTCAAAAGCTTAATTTACATTTCCCTTGTTATTCTAAGGACTTGCCAATGCTTTTCTATGGAGATCGCATGGCTTCATGACAATCATGAAACTAGGATTCTTTGGCTTCATTGCTCTAGCATCATCCAATGCCCTCCTACTCCCTCCAGACAGTACTATTGCTCGGGTACTGTGATATCGACGATGAGCAATCAGAGTTGGTGGATCATCTTCATCTCCAGTATCTGCTGAAAAATCATCTTCAACTGCATTTTATGGATTTAAGAGACGATAAAACAAACAACGACGCGAAGGGGTAAGGAAATAGTTTCTTTGACACGAATTGAAGAGGGATGAGTGGATGAGTATGGATATTACCTGGATTGACACTTGAATAATCGATCTCACAACCAGACATACCAAATATATGGACAGTGAACATAGAATTTCCTTTGTAAGCGAAGACTAATAAGTGTCCGTAGCCGATTGAATAATGTTTAACAAATTCATGCCAGTCTTCATCAAAGAAAATGCTGCCATTACTTTTTGTCAATCCGACTCGGCAAACAACACCATCGGCCACAGTGAGGGTTGCAACCCCTGAAAGTTCACCTCCATATTTGTTTACGAATTTATGTGGGAGTTTCTGCAGTTTTCAAAATTGGTTAGGACATGTTGAAAGCGGAGATTAAGGTTTCAATGTTTCATATTACCAACCAACTAGTTTTAGAGTAACAAGACCAAAAGATGACTAAATTTTCAATAGCAGATATGAAAGAAAGAAAAATCGACTCTTCAACTCAAACTTCTAATTGTCATCAAACTACATTTGGCATGCCACTGAACATCACAGAGTAGAACTGCTGATGTCTATTGTCATTTGAGCTTGTAAACCTTGCAAAGCCTGAATTCTTCAATGCACAGCCAATCTACCAGAAACCTATGGCACGGGATCAAACCAGTTGATCTTCCAACCAACCAGATTCTGCAGATATGGCACAACACAGATATTCTTCACAATCAACACCAACCACTTAACAATGACACAGATTAAGTAATTACACAGAGCTGAAGAGATGTGAAGAGGAAGAGAGCAACACAGCAAATTGACACAATTTTGTTACTGAAGAACAGTTTCAATCATTACACCCTAAAGGGCTCGAATACAACAGATATTGTTAAGACAAGCTTCTAGAAAAACAGAAGGAATGAAAAATGGGGCAATCGTCCAAGAGAAACAATGTTCTACTGTATTGTTTGGCACAAAAAAAATAAGATTTTTAAATGAGCTATATTAACTTCACTTTTTTTCAGAAGAAATAAGATGTCATTGAACTGAGTAATCATCAAGCATCAAGGCAATACAAGTATTAGGAACTTGACCATAAAGTAACTTAAACCGGACAACTGGAATTCATTCCCAAATGAGCCAAGGAATTGTGTTCATCGATCAGATAGATTCACTTTTATATAAACATGCATGAAACTTTGATCAAAGAATCCTTACATCCAATTGACTTGAAGACAAAGACATTCTCCTTATTCCAGATCATTAGTTTGTGAAAAAAGAGGAAAAACAAATGAACTCAGCCCATGAGTAGTTATATGCTTGGATTGATTTTGAATTGGAAGTGTAAAATTTTCTATGAAAGTGAATCCCTAACTGGGAGATTTATGAGATTTCAACGTATAATCGACAAGAACATATTTTAAAACTTCAAACCTTAAATCTTAAATCTTCAAACCCAAGGTTTCCTCATTTTACATGCAGATCATTAGCTATCATGAATTGGAATTAACCTGCATATATCTCACAGGATCTCACTTAGCTTTCCATAAAAAACTTACACATTTGCATGCAAAGAAAAGCAAAAGAGTATTGAGTGAATTATTGCATACCAGCTTCTTCTCTTCGATCGAATCCTCAAGAATGATCTTGAAGAACTCGAATGATGTCCCTTTCGAACGCTTCAGTGGCTGCCGGCTGCCGGATCCGAATTCCCACATTGTCTTTTCCAAAAATAATGAGAAATATTCATCAAAATTTGATGCACAAAAAGAACTCTGCAGCTCGAACAACAATTTTTGCATTTTTACAATTGATTATCTTAGACCAAATACAAAAACAACAAAACTTATTCTTCGGACAAATAACTTTGCTGTCTCAAACAGCTTTCAATAGGATCAGAGATGATCAAATAAAGAACAAATAGTGATAAAGAGAAGATACAAAGCAAAGCACTATAGAAAAGAAGTTAATTTAATTTTGTACTTGCAAGACCAAGAAGAAGGATATTGCTCACCTCTGATAGGCACTGCCCTCTCTGTCTCTCTGTTTCCTGTCCTTTGCACAAGGACAATGCTGCCTCTGTCTGTAAAACCTGGAACTGGAGTAAACTGATGCACAAATCTCACACAATTCTCTTCCCCAATCCTCAGTGTTTGTGTGCGAATGGAAGAGGTATAGCAATAATTTGAGTAGGTGGAAAAATCCCACTATTTTCCATTTTGAGGAACAATTAAGCAATACCTCTGCCATTGTGCTCTTCCAACTAAAGTAATGAGAACAAGACCACTGTTTTAGTGCCAGCCATGTGCTCTACTTTACATGAGCAATGTATGACGCGTTTTTTGAAAAAATGAAGTGAAGAATGTGACTTTGATTAGTCCAGTTTTTGTCTGTTAGCTTCCAACAAAACAACTTCTATTTCTGCAGCAAAAACATGTCCAAACCATATGAAATTAAGACCACACCAAATGAAATTAGGACATTGGGTATTAGCAAACAAACATAGTAGAGCTTTAGAGATTAGCGATAACCCTATGATTTATAGAGTTATTCGTGCTACTTTGGTTTTATACGAGTTGATTCGAGAGTGTTTTAAGCTTCTTCTTTTATGCATAAATTGAGGTTTTGTAGGTCGTATTTCATTTTAGTGACTATTTTAATTATTTCATACTTTGAGTAGTCACTTTGAGTCATTCATGACTTGTGCGTATAGTCATTCCGGTTTAATAAGTCACCAAGAGAATTTTGGAAGAAATAATGTATTCAAACTTTATAAAAATGAGTTTTTGAGCTTTGCACGGTCATTTTGCATTTTATTATGTGATTTGAGATTTCAATGCTTAAACATGATTGAATATTCCACTTATGAGTTGTTTGAATGATTTGCACAGATTTTGGATCAATTGCCACTAATTCGGGGACGAAAAACAAAACATGGAATTGCTGTCAAATAATTCTGCTGATATGAGATTTTGACGTGCTGACATTAGACCAGCCATTGCGGTTGCTGTAAAATTTCGATTTAAGTGATTCTTGTGAATTTGAAAACTACGCATCTCAAGATTTGCGTGGATATCAATTTTGTTAATTTTGAACCACAGATAAATAAGTTGTGAGTGTACGGAGTTAGCTGCATACAAACCCAACAGTTATGAGTATCCTTCACCGTTTTTCTTGTTACTTTCACTCTATTGCCCAGAAAAATATGATTTATGATACTTTGGAAACCTAAGAGAAAGGGCTACAACTATTATGTTTTAAGCTTTCTCAAACTCTTGCGTTATGACATTGTGAAATGTTCGTCTTTTCAGACCATAAAATATGAATGGATTATACAACAACAAAATAGGTATTTTCAAATTTTCAGCTTCATTAAAATGGGCATTTGAGACAAAGTAAAAGGAAGATTTTTGTAGATGGATTAGGGAGAGGTCTCTTAAAAATAAGATAATGGTTGTAAACATAAGAGGGAACGCACAAAGGCGGTAGAGAGACACACTTGAGACAATTTTGAAGGGAAAAATCGATGAAATAAAGAGGAAGGCAATTGAGAAATCTATTTCATTCTCTATATTCGTAGATGGATTGTAATTATTTTCTTTGTTTTGGTTATATGTTTGATGTCATAGACTAATTTCCATTACTAGAGCTATGATGTAGCCTTGTTTTTCTTGATTAAATTCGAAGTTTCAATAAATTATTGGCTTTTATTCATTGTTATGTGTTCACGATTGTTCTTAATGCTATTAAACATCTGGCCAATGTTTGATTGATTAATTTATCATTGTTTTGTCTGAAAGGAAGAACGGGGTATTGATCGTATCATGAATGTTGTGAATTAAATGAATATCAAGCATAGATTCATAATTTATGGTGTGTTTTTATGGTTCTCCATTGATTTTAATGTGCTTCTAATTTCCTAAATCGTGCTTCAAAGAGGCGATTGTTAATTAAAAGTAGTTTTGATGTAGCTTGAGACGGTATGTCAAATAAATTGGGGAAAATCTAGTGATAACAATAATAATTATTCAGAGTTTATTAAACTGAGATTCAATTGAGTTAGCTACGGTGAAATCATGTGTCTTAATCTTTATTCTTGTTTCACTTACTTGTTGCTATTAATTAATTTTTCAATTATTCAAACTCAATTTTATATACAGATACTATTTGCGATTGAATTAGTAACCAATAGTTGATTGAATTAAATAGTTCTTCAGGTTCGATATTCGATCTTTGATCACTATATTACTTGTTTGCGATTTCTTGCACTTGCAAAAAGTTTTCACAACAATTAGCAAATGGTTACTGGCCGTCAAATACAATTTTGTTTTTGTTAACGCATGATTTTTAATACTGAATCGTGAATGTCCAAGGTTTTCCAAGCTCAACCGCTGCAATAAACATTGACCATTAATTTATAATTCATATTTACAAAATTACAATCAGAAGTCCTCACACGTGCACATCAGACGATACCATAAGATCCTCACTTGCGGCAACAAACACACACAAAGACCCCACATTCAGGATAACAAAAAATGAGAATTTAATTACAAAATATAAGGTTTGAACTCAATCCCTCTCGCTTCGATATCATGTTAAGGATTAGTTATTTTGTCACAATTAGACGCAGCTCCAACCAATCGTATTCCACTGACACTTTGCACAAGGGCGGCCTTGGTGGGGTGAGGTGGACCGCCACCTAGGGCTCCCAGCTTATCGGGGTCTCACAATTTTCAAAAAAGATTAATATATATATATATCTATATACTAATTTAGTCCAAATTTTCCATTTAATATTAGTTTAATAACATTACATGCACTACATAGTTCATATGAAATTAAAGTCAATAAAAATTATATTTTTTATATTTGCTGTTGGGTTGATTTATAGTGTTGTGAGATTTTTTTGCTAGATTTTATTTTTTATCTACATTGGAATTTGTGGTCACAATAATGGCTAGAAAGTCTATTGAATGTAGTATTTTAATTACTCAAAGAAATTGAAGAAAAAAAAACTTATTGATTGATTGCTTATAGAATTTATTGACTGCTCTGGTAACAATAACATCCTCAAGGGAAAGATTTTCAAAGTTGAAGTTGAAAGTTGGAGTTGATAGAATGAAATCTTCAATACATTATGTCACACGAAAGATTAAATGAGTTAACGAAGTTGTCAATTAAAAGTGGTTTGACCAAAAAAATTAATTACATCAATTTAATTAACTTAAAATGTTAGAAAATCGTATTTAAGTAATATCTAATTTAGAGTTGGATTTTTAAGAACTATATCACATTTTAAACAAATTTAAAACTAGTTTTTTTGTTCAATTCGCCCAAAGGCCCCCGTAGTACGCCATTGACTTAGCAATTGGAATTCCAAATGGATCCCTGTCAACCGTGTCAAAGCATTGAGTGGTTGAATATGACTTCGGCAGCAGAGTACACCGCTCTTGCATCATCTGCACAAAAGAATCATCGATCAATAGTTTCAGATCCATTCCATTTCGAATTCGATACTTTCTTTGTTTTTGTTTTTCAGCACAGAAACAAGTAGACTGTATGACAAATGATGGTTATTATTCTGCGATTAAACAGTTGGAAGCAATTGACACTCCTATTGAATTAAGCTTAAGAACACACCTGCAATTGTGGCTACATTATACTCAGAAGGCACATTGGTCTCTGACTCGACAGCAGCTTTAGCTGATGCAATACCAACCGCCAGACTCTCCACAACATCTAAGCCTGCACAAATGGAAGCAAGCGCCCCACCAACTAAGCAATCGCCGGCTCCTGTAAGCCTCACAACTGAAGCAGGAAGTGCTGGGAAATGCATAACAAAAAGACGAGGACTTTTCTCAGACCCTCTTTCAAGAGGATGCAAATTTGAGGAACATCTTGATGCCATGGTTTCGTATAACTGTCCACCAAGTCCATGTAGTTTGGTTCTCACCAAATCAATTCGCGGGATGCTTGGAACTCCTTTCGAACATAGGAAAACCCCATCTGATCCCAGAGTTACAACAACTATTTTGATGCCTTTCTCAAGTAAAATACAGATGGCTGGTTTTAGCATTTCAAACAAAGATTGTATTGAAGGCTTATTTCTCTTAGGATCCGTAAATGTATCAAACATGTTTCCAGGAGACAAAGCATTTGCCATGGCAACAAGTTCATCTTCATTAGGAGAAACAAAAGTTACCTGTAGAGGGAAAATCAAAGTTTTGATCTCAATATATGCATTTATAAGAGGGGACGAATTCACAAGATAAAGCATGATGTAATGGCCCTGCAGCCAACACAAGAATGTCTTTCTAGACTTCTTTCTAAACCTGAATCAATGGCAATCAGTAATACATATTAAATGTGGAAACATAAAACTCAAATAATACAATTACAAGGTACAATATAAACAGAAATTTATACCCTCAGGAATTTCTGAATGGTCAATGTCCATTTTGTTGAAGGTTTAATCTTGATTGGGAGGTGGAGCATAGTTTGTAATCAACATTCAACAAAACCTAACAGTTCTCCTGAACTACAGACCAGAAGAGATTGACAAGTATAACAGAAGGATACTGCTCATCAACCTTGAATGGCTAATCTATAAACAGGATGCATTACATGAAAACCCACTATAATAAGTGAAAGTGAAAGACTTGCTGATCTGGAAATTTTAGGACTAGGAAGCACGGCAAGTATCATGAGTGTATACTAGAAATACTCTCCGTTTAACGGTTAAAATCTACAAGGAGCAAAAACTATTTTACTTACATACTTGGCAACTGAGGCAATTCTTCTGGATTTTGTAACTGAGACAGGTTCAAACCACACCGGAACACCAGATTCTGCAGCCACTGGAAAATGCCAAGAGGGAAAGGGAGTAGTTTTTAAATAAGAATAAGAAAAATAGGAAACAGTAATAATCACAACTAATAGATTTGATTCTACATATATATATATATATAAGAAGATTGAGGAGGAAGGATGTATAAAGTTATTATTTAAAAATTAGAAAGTACTTCGACATGAAGCGTCTAAAGCATATTGATTCAAGTTTGCATCAACCATCAATACTGGAGCACAGCATATATTGTACTTGAACTGCCTAATCCACTCAGGGGTGAGAAATGTTTCCTAGACAGATAAACACAATTAAGATCCGTAATTCCGTATTATTGGCTTTATAAGCTGGCATCATGAATAATCTCATATGAAGCTATAAAGTTTAGCTCACAATTGCTTTTACGCTTGCAACACCAGCCGCTAGTTCTCCATTGATGTCAAGTACGTTACATACAACAGCTGTTTCGATATCTGGATGCTTCAGAATGCCTGCACCAAAATTTATGTGAGGAAAAACTAGAATGTTGTGTAAAGCATTTCTTTCAGTATTCCAAAAGGAGGAGTAACGAGTATACTTTTTCAGTATTTCATTCTCATGATATGGAACAACTCGAGAAGAAAACTTTATGATTCTTTAAGGTTTTCATCTAGATAAAAAGAAACTCCTTCATTCTTTCTTTCTTCGAACTCTGAGAGTATTAAAAGATGCAATCATAATTGATTTTCAAAACCCCAAGAAAACAGAGGAGCGATTAAGATTAATTATCTTTCTGGAAGAAAAAAAATAAGAATAATAACTGTGATTATGCAATGTAACCAAAGAAATAGTGGCCACAGATGAAAGTCCTGAAGGCTGTAAATATGAAAGGGCTGACCTTCTATTGATAGTTCAGCAGACCTCCAATTTTCCAGCAACAAATTTCCTAGTTAAGGAATGCAACGAAATCAGGCAGTTTCGGAGAAAAGCTATTTTTGCTACCTGTAGAATGACACATGTTTCAACAAAAAACCTTTACATCTATTTCATATGGTACATGGGGAACAACAATTAGGAAAGTTTCCTGGTGATACAGAGAAGTTTCAGGTACCCACACAACAAAAGAGACAAGGCCACCATTCCATTGTTTAAAGCTTACAGCTTGTTAATGGATTCACTGCCTGGTATAAGTCATGAAAAGGCTCAAATTGTGATGGCAGTGTTAGGGAAGGACAGATGCACACCCCGTTGCCCGGTAGGTAAGTAACCCCCGCTCCGCTCTCTGGCTACGTTTTCTCACTGCTATAACTCATGATTCCAAGGTTGTAAACTTGTAATTGCTGAGGTCAAAATCATATTTATTGCTTTTTTATATGGATAACTTCATATTGACTGCTTACTAGAACAGAAACATTGCCTTGCTCTAGGTATAAGTAGACCCTCAAATGCATGCTTCCCTTCATGTCCTACTGGTTCGATGAAGTTAGACTTACAAACAAAGCGGGGTAAATTTAAGAACTGAGATTCTAATATTTAACAATGGAAGGGGATTGTTCCATCCTTGAAGGTGCATTAGAATTCATTCAAAAAAATAACAGTATTGCAATGTCCTAGTGGCAATGCAACTCTAACTGTTGAGTGTTGGCTAATAATCAAGTTCTTTCAAAGTTCAATGATTATTAATTTTTTAAACCAACCATCCATTATTGTTGGATATCTGAGCACTCTCTGGCTTTGTACTTTAAGATTTCATCCCTTTTCTAAATTGTCAAACACTGAGAAGAAAGAGGTTGCCATAAAATTACCTGCCATATCAAGTCCCACAGCACTAATCATAAAAGGCTTTGTTCCAAGCTTGGACATGCACTCAGCAACATTCCTACCCACGCCTCCTAAAATATATTGTACCTGAACAAACAGTCAATTAGACGGTAAACACCAGAAAAGTTAAATTCTTCAACCCTAACCCTCTTTCACATACATTAATAGTGATCAACCACTAAAGTCCACTTCCCCTCACCAGAGGTGGTGCATTTGAATCCCATACTCCTAGCCAGTCTAATTTTTTTAATGAAAGGAATCACCAACATTAATTATCATCAACAGCAACACAAAAGTTACAATTTCAAGAAAAAATTGCCTGTGGGGCACTCGCATCGGCTAAAACAATGTATTTCAGCAAAATAATTCAAGGGAAAATTACAATGTCATTTAGTTATTGTGATCTGCCAATGACAAAGAACTAGCGAAAATCTTCCACTATTACCTAACCCACCCAACCGCACAGAGCATTTGAAATAACTCCTTAATCAAAATATTGACAATAATTGATATCAAAAAAAGAAAACCTTGCCAGGAGTAGTGGTTCTGGAATTCGTTGGGATTGAAGGTGTGGCATGAATGTCCAAAACCATTCCCCCTATAATGACTGGTTCCGCCCCCTCACCTTCGGATTGTCCAGCCTTCATTGAAACCTAATTAAAACAACAGAAAAGTAAATAAAACTTTGAATGGATAAGATTTAGACTCCAATTAAAGAAAAGAAAGAGAGTATTATAAATAAGAGAAATCTAACAGGATGAATGGCTTGATCAGCTTCCATTGGCGGCAAGAGATGGCGAGATATTGAGTCCAATCTTCCGCGCACAGTACTCTCCATGTTTTGTATTTCTATCTCCGAGCTTCTTTCTCTTTGAGAAACACACTGTCACAAACTGCAAGAATTTTCTAGAGATTTCATGAACGATGCCTAGAAACTTCTAGGTCATTCGAAAATTCTCTAGGGTTTTCTATAAACTTGTACACATTTCTAGTAGTAGGTAGATATTTACGGAAGTATCTAGAAGATAGGATACTTGTATAGAACTTTCTAGAGATAGAACCCTCTGGAAGCTGGAGGGCCTATATAAGGAGGAGTCCTCCTCATTTGTAAGGCATCGAAGAATTCAATAAACATATTCTAGAGTTACAAAGTGTTCTCCACTCTCACATACTTCGAGTGTTCTTCCCAAATCTTCAAGAAAGCTTCTTGGAAGGATTTGAGTTAGGCTGACTTGCTACTCGGAGGAGTGACAAGTGCCGCACGGAGCGTCGAAGTTTGGGGTAAAACTCTACGCACGTGACAGTTGGTATCGGAGGTTGGTATCAGAGCCGGGTTCGAAGTTGCGGGTTCCAAGTTCTTTCCAAAGCTTAGTGTGGGTGAAGACTTTGTGGAAGACATGGCTAGTGGTGGATCCAATATTGAGTCAGGTGAAGTAGAAACCAGGCGTGATAATGCCAAAGGTACGGGTAAACAAAAGAAGACACGAGAGCCATCTCAGGATGTCCTTGCAGCATTGGAAACTCGTGTCCTCAAATTAGAGAACACCATGGTAATGCAAGAAGAAGTGATGGAGAAAACAGTAGAACAAGTGGCGGACTTGGAGATGGCTACTCAAGGAGGTGAACTCCGAGAAGAATTCCAAACATCATTGGATCGAATTGTTGCGACAATCCGAGAGGAGATGCAGACTCTTCAAACCAACATGGATGCTTCCATAGCCAAGGTGTACGAAAGAGTAGACACCATCGAAGGGCGAATGCAGACCATCGAGGCAGATGTGTCACTATGCAAATTTAAGGTGTCTAAGGACATAGTCGATCCTCCTCTCACACAAAAGATAGATGTGCCCCGACCTAAAGCCTACACGGGAGTTAGGAAAGGAAAGGAAGTAGAGAATTTCCTATGGAGCATGGAACTCTACTTCAAGAGTATGAAGATCGTGAGTGATGCAGCAAAAATGGATACAGTGCCTTTGTATCTAACTGACACTGCGGCGCTATGGTGGCGAAGATTAAGCGGAGACATGGAGCGAGGGCTTTTGGAGATAACGACTTGGGAGGAGTTCAAGGAAGCTTTTAGGGCACAATTTTGCCCAAGGAATCTCGAGGATGAAGCCCGAGGTAAACTTCGTCACCTTACTCATAAAACTAGTATTCCTGATTATGTAAAGGAGTTTACAGAAATATTATTAGAGATACCGGACTTCCCGGAGAAGGAAGCAAAGTTTGCATTTATAGAAGGCTTACAACCCTAGGCCAAGCTAGAGTTGAAGAGGAGAAATGTTCAAACTCTTAAAGCCGCGATTGAAGAAGCGGAAAGCTTGACCGAGTATAGGCGAGAAGATAAAACCAAGATTAGCCACAAGGGTGACAAGGGCAAAGGTGGGGGAGCCACCAAAAGCAACTTCAACAATCGCCAAGAGGGAGTTGGAAAATCCTTTGGAGGGAAGGGGAATGGCAAGGGTGCAGGAGAGACATCCAAAGCCAAGACGTTGAAGTGCTTTTTGTGCGAAGGACCGCACATGGTTCGCGATTGCCCAAAGAAGGCAAAACTCGCCGCTCTAGAAAGAGATGACGATGGGTCAGAAGAAGAGGCAAATATGGGGTCACTCCGACTCCTTAATGCACTCAAGGCCAAGGTCGTTATAGGATCCAAAGTTCCAAGGAAGGGATCCATGTATGTGGGGATAGATGTTGCAGGGACGCAACTCAAAGCTCTGGTGGATTCTGGAGCGACCGACAATTTTATGAAGGTCGATGTTGCAGAAAAGCTCGACCTAGAGGTGGTCAAGTCTGGTGGCCAGATCAAGGCAGTTAATTCAAAAGCATTGCCAATCACGGGGGTAGCCAACACCAAGACCAAGGTGGGACAATGGTCGGGAAACATTAAGTTCACTATCATTCCAATGGATGACTACGACGTAGTACTTGGGTTAGATTGGCAAGATCAGGTAAAGGCCTGTCTTATACCTTATGCGAACTCTATTATGATTATGGATGATAGTTCTCCTTGCACGATCCCTGTCTCAAGAGAGGCGCGGTTAGGGACCAAGGTATTATCCGCTATGCAACTATGCAAGGGATTGAAGAGGGAGGAAGAAACATATCTTGCCGCCTTAAAGGTGGATGAAGGTGTACCCTCTAAAGAGGGTGACATCCCAAAGGAGATACAAGGGGTGCTTAAAGAGTTCCAAGATATAATGCCACCAGAACTTCCAAAGAAGCTTCCACCTAGGAGGGAGGTGGATCATAAGTTGGAATTGGTACAAGGAGCGAAGCCACCAGCCATGGCGCCTTATCGCATGGCACCACCTGAGTTAGCAGAGTTAAGGAAACAACTCAAGGAATTGCTCGAGGCTGGATTCATTCGACCGTCTAAAGCCCCATATGGTGCACCTGTGTTATTTCAAAGAAAGGCGGATGGATCGTTAAGGTTGTGCATTGACTACAGAGCACTCAATAAACTCACGGTAAAGAATAAATATCCAATTCCACTAATAGCAGATTTGTTTGATCAACTTGGGAGTGCTAGATACTTCTCCAAGTTAGACTTGCGGTCAGGCTATTGGCAAGGTCTCCTACAAGCTAGAGTTGCCGCCCAAGTTGCGGATTCATCCAGTCTTTCACGTAAGTCTCTTGAAGCCTTACCACGAAGACCCAGATGAACCTCAACGAGGAGTTTCCAAGCGGGCACCTACAGCCATGGTAACTTCCTATGAAAAAGAAGTAGAAGAAATCCTCGCGGATCGGGTTATCAGGAGGCGAGGCGTGCCGAGTTATAAGGAGTATCTCATTCGATGGAAAGGGGTGCCAGAGAGTGAGGCTAGTTGGGAGCCCGAAGACTTACTGTGGCAGTTCAAGGACCGCATTGAGCGATTTGAACATGAGCGGACGACGAGGGCGTCGCCCCAATAGGCGGGGGAGCGTGTCACAAACTGCAAGAATTTTGTAGAGATTTCATGAACGATGCCTAGAAACTTCTAGGTCATTCGAGAATTCTCTAGGGTTTTCTATAAACTTGTACACACTTCTAGTAGTAGGTAGATATTTACGGAAGTATCTAGAAGATAGGATACTTGTATAGAACTTTCTAGAGATAGAACCCTCTGGAAGCTGGAGGGCCTATATAAGGAGGAGTCCTCCTCATTTGTAAGGCATCGAAGAATTCAATAAACATATTCTAGAGTTACAAAGTGTTCTCCACTCTCACATACTTCGAGTGTTCTTTCCAAATCTTCAAGAAAGCTTCTTGGAAGGATTTGAGTTAGGCTGACTTGCTACTCGGAGGAGTGACAAGTGCCGCACGGAGCGTCGAAGTTTGGGGTAAAACTCTACGCACGTGACAACACGCTTCCTTCTTGATTATGCTTTAAAACATGAACTCTGAGATCTTTGGAGCAATAGATGATCTAGGGAAATATGGTCAGACCCCAATCTATTATCTTTTGTGTAAATGCCCTACAATAATAAAAATGATATATACATCTTCAGGTTTTAGTTGATAGTTAAAAAAAATTGTCAACTCTCTTAAACCTACTTAAATATATAAATAACCGTCAAAACATTAGGGGTTAATGTGAAAGGTATTTGCATAAAATATAAAAAGTAACCAAATTCAAAATAAGAAGAATTCCATGTCCAAAAAAACAACATAAGAAAGAACAATTGTTGATGCAAAACAAACTGTCACAACATAAGCAGCCTTCCATTGACATAAACAAAACAAGAAATGCAGATTCTAAAAATTAACACCTATCTACAAAAGGAAGATCTTATATCAAAATCAGTTTTGATCTTTAAATTAGTTTAGGAGGTCTAACGAGAGGAATCTTAGGGTGAGGAGGTCCTTTCCTTATGTTATGAGATCTTTTAATAGAAGATTTTGTCCTTAATCTTAGCGGAAAAAAAGGCTTAAATCTTGGAGTAGCAGTTGTTGCTGCTGGAACAAATGCTATGGAAGCAAAGACTGATAGTAGGGGCTGGAACTTCCAAATCTGGTGTTGCTGCTGCTCAACCTCGAAATAGTCCTACTCTGAAATTATTCATGGCCATGAATATTTAATTCCAAACAAAGACATGCTTGGCCCATCAGATGTAGAGGTACTTGACTGGCTAGCTTGTGACGAGGTAGACTGGGCCGACCCAAATTTTTTTGGCCCAGGTTGGCCAAGAATGCTCCTCAAGTTTTGGGTCAGGCCTAGAATAATGTTATAAGTGTAAGCCCAATCTAGACCCAAGTAACTCCAGCTATAATAGGCCGGGCTTGGGCATTTGGGCTTAGACCTAACTACTAAATTAGCAAATTATATATATGCACGTCACATTTTTCGAGCCTGATATTGGACTTTGGACTCAGACTCATGTCAGTCCAAATGGTCGAGTTTAGAGCCGAACTCGGCCCTAGAAATTAATGGGACTTAAGCCCGCTCAAGGCCTATGGTCTAGTTACCTAAACCCAAAATAATTTCAGGCTCGAACCGGACTTTGACCTGCGGGCTCGAGCTTAGTCAAAGCCCACGGGCCAAAAGATGAGGCATAAGCTAGTTTGAATCCTTAGCAAACTGCTTTTTTAATATTATTAATTTATTATTTTGTATTGACTAATTTTTGGTCATGTAATATTGGCAGTTTTTTTAATATTATTATTTTGTATTAAGTAATATTTGGTCACGTAATATTGCACTGCCGTCCGCCAATACGTAGTTAATCTCGATAATTTAATTCTTTTTTTGTTCCTTCAAACCCTTTCTTGTTGTCTCGATCTAAAAATTTGTCTGCTAATATTATAAAATAATATATATAATTTAATTAAAATAATTTTAATATTACAGATCAAATTATATGTACTGAAATTTATATTAAAATATGACATATGAATAGTAAAAAAAAAGTGATAAGATCCGATTGAAAAAAAATGCACCACATATATATGCTTTATGTACACCAATTTTTTTTTTTTTTTATGTAGACGAAACACGTAGGGTTACCCATCAAACAATATTTTGACTACTTCTAAATAGACTAAACAACTTCCCCTTTGAAGATTCTAGCATTAAAGTTACACAAGAAACTGCCAAGCACGTATTTTCAACTTTCAATTGATCTCACATCATCGTTGGTCACCAACAAAGACTCCAATTTCACTATCTAACCACCAAAAACTATACATATATATATATGTGTGTGTGTGTGTGTGTATAGACACTAATAAGTCTACGACGAAGGCTAGCTTGTGTGTTCAACATATCAGGATTTCTTATTTTTCTGCATTTCTCTGATCTTCAGCCATGCATGCCAACTTTTTCTTGCAATGTTGTGCTTACGTGAAGGAAAAGGTGTTGGCCGTCCAAAATGAGTGATTAAGCACGGATTAGTGTGAGTGTTACTTGTTCAAATTGTCTGTAATAACTCCATTAGTCAACATATGGTTTTACCTAAAACCAATAGATGCATGAACATGACTCCTTCTTCTTCTTCTTCTTCTTTCCTTCTCATTGTGTATGGCTTGCAATTTTCACGTGAGCGTTAATTTTGAATATTATACAGCAGTCGTTTTGTTGATTACTTCGAAGTCCAAATTGACTACATATATATATATCTACTCATGCTTATCCGTCATAAGTTGATAATCACGGCCACGTCACGAAAACATACTACTCCTCATCATCACTTTTTGTGAATTTTTCTCTCTTTTTCCATGCACGTGAATAATTTTTACAATGTATAATTAAACAGTAAATTTTTTTATATCTTTATTTTCTCGAGAA
Source organism: Euonymus europaeus (assembly GCA_963580455.1). Lineage (NCBI taxonomy): Eukaryota > Viridiplantae > Streptophyta > Magnoliopsida > Celastrales > Celastraceae > Euonymus > Euonymus europaeus. The sequence continues at coordinate 18,006,090 of OY756970.1, read as the reverse complement.
CGTCTTCAAACAAACTCGTCCTTTGAATATCTGACACGAGCTTAAACTCGGGCTTTAGATCTCGTGCAAAACTTGTCCATCTCCTTCGTGAGGTGTTTTCCTTTTCCTTGGCCAGCCATTATATCTCGGAGGACCTGCCCAAAAACCTATCAAACCGACCAAATCCTCCAAACGTGATGCATCATAATCTAGCGAAAATAATTATATATGAAAAGGACAACCCAGTAATAAAATAATAATAAAAACTAATATATGTCTTCCAAGACAAATCTTCATTATCGTCGGTCCCCTATAAAGAGTCCAGATTCAGCCTCTAACCGCAAAAAAAAAATGTATACAACGAAGATGAGTGCAATTTGGACAGCTGGCCTTGAAATTAGTTCAAAAGCAGGAATTAAGGAACATGAAATAAGGTAATGGTGGTCTGCAGTCATCATTAAAAATAACACTGAGGAGACTTTGGATTCTGCCAAAATGGACATCACAGTATGTATGGGATTTGATTTTTATATGTAGGAGGACAATTATCAATTATGAGTTTGTTGTATAGCTCCATATGTGTGTGTGGACATGGTCCTTTTTTTTGAAAAATGTGATGTGGTGCTTATTGCTATGAAAAGCCAACGTCGCTATTTAGGCCACTAGCTGTTAAAAGGCATATTTGATGAGTTGAGAGGAATTGCATATATAATTCTGGGCTAAATCATGTCTTTTTTACTAACAAAGTAATTTTCACGAACAACCATTTTTCTATGAAACATCACTGATTCAATGAGAGACTCAAAATAAGAAATGAATGGAAAAAAAAAGACCCAAAATTAAGCTCTACCCATAAAATAAAATAAAAATTAGAGAAGAGGGTAAGTGGGGTTAGGTTCCGCTGGCGCTAGGGTCGGAAAAAAAATTGTCAAAATCAAAACCGACCAAAATAATATGGTTTGGTCGTTTTTTTCAAAAAGAAAGTTACATATTTTACGTTAAGACCGACTGAAAAACTGACCAAAAATCGATAAAATAAAATGTAAAAAAAAATCGACCAAATCTGACCGTCGACGCCTTTAGCGGTCACAGGGTCTGCTATAGAAATTTCTACAGCAGATCTCGCTGTGGTTTTAATTAAAGGTAAATTTTAAAAAAAAAATCTATGTATTTTGATCGATTTACGAGTATTTTTTATCTCAAACAAAAATCAAATTGGACGTGAAGAAGACATAAATCAAGAATTTTGATGTCTCTTTCATATTTCATCTTATTTTCTACCACTGTAACCCCGCTGTAGTTTTTCTAGAGAGAGATGCTGTGAGGGAGACACTGTCCAATAATTGGGGCTGGAAGTTACAGGTCTTTTGCATCACTAGTACAAAGAAGAATAAAAAAATAATGGAAGTGGGTTGGTTATGTGTCAAAACCAAAATCACAAGGAGATCATGCACACAGTCCATACAAAAAATAAGATAAAAACAAGACTTCGATGATAGAGATCGTAGCCTCGTAGCTGCTTGGAGAATCTGCTTTCGTCTTCCTAAATGACGACAAAATCCAAACTTCAAAGGCACGTGGAGTAGACTAAACCCCCTGTGGGCCTATCTCACGTGCTTGTTGTTTTTCATGGATAATTAATTAATTACCACTGTTCTATCTAAAAATGAATTCCCAAAATAAGTACAAATCATAAAAAAAAAATTGTTAATGACTTCGAATTTATCGGTACTTGAAATAGATCGAACTCGCACGATTTTACTGTTCTAAATCATCTCGCTTAATGATATTTGAACCTCAAAAATACGGATACCTCATTGACGGAGATGGATATGGATTTTTCTTTATAATCACATCCTTTGGTTTATCCCTAACTGGAATATGGGATAATGATGGGTTTCAAGTTGGAACTTAGATAAATACAAGGGATCTAATATCTTTGCTGCTCAAGCAAAAGGCTCAGGCCTGCTTGAACTATATTTTTTTTGCCTAAAGTAGAAATTAAAGAATCTTTTTTTTTTTGAAAAGGTGACATACAAATAATTTAAATATACTTTGCGTGGTCTGTTTGGCATAGTCTATAAAGTAGTTTGTCCACGGCCATGTTAAATTAAAGATTATTGATGCAATAAGTTGAATATTGACACACTGATTAGTCAAAAAATTAACTATTCATCAGTTGAAAGTTCAAGAGATGCATTATATATGAATAAATAACACAGCTAGCAGTGTGGCAAATCCAGGTTCACAAATAATTAATTACGTGGTACATAGTTTTTTTAACAAAAGAAATACTCTCTCCGTCTCATTTTAATTATCCTGCTTTATAATGTGCATGGTTATTGGGTTAATTGTTGAGTTTTTCAAGTTAATGGTAAAATGAGAAAAAATGAGAAAAATGAAAAAAAATAACTTTCATTAATTGAAATGAGCATATATTTTGGGACATCCTAAAAATAAATAAAATAGGACGGAGAGAGTAATTATGGGACGCGCGCTATTCAAAATCAAACTTTGAAGTCTTTGACTAAACAATGTTAGTCATAATTATATATATGATTACGAAAATATCACTAACTTGATAAATCACATACAGAACATTAATATATATATATATATATATATAACTGGGTATGATGATTTGATCCACATTGTTTCCTAAATATAAGGCAAAGAAAGCAAGAGTTTTTCAAGGAAGGAATGCAAGAATTGATGTGAACTTGAAAGGGAATTTGTTATATCCTATATACAAGAATTTTTCAGTAAACACGTCTTTAGTTTAGTTGAAATAAGTACATCTATTTGTAACTGGATGACTGAGAATAAAATCGATTTAGGATTTATGGATTAAGATATATGATTTAGGAATAACCGATCGCTGGTTAAGATTGTGAACTTGACCGCAATAACTCCTTGTAATTATAGAAAGTCGTGAATTCAAATCTCATGTAGAATAACAAAATCATTGAGAGACCAAGGGGCCTGAGACCCCTTTTTAATTATATATATATATATATATGAATTTTTCTACGAGATCCTAATTAATTTTGGGATAATTTTTGAGTTCAAAATATAGATATAAATTTTTAATCCCAAAAACTAGGTAAAATCTCATAGGATAATTCGTGTGTATATATATATATATAATATACACACTTCAATTAGTACATACTTTTTGGACCTCATTATTGTGTACCGACAGTGTATTATTAATTATTATAAAACGAAGTTGTATCAAATTAGCTAACATATAGTATATGCATAAGACCAATACGATGAGGACCATTGATAGATACACATGAGGACACACAATGACACAACCCCTATTAATTAGTCCTCATAATTAAGGACAGCTTGCGTATGAGTTGACCAATTAATCAACATAAAACATTAAAAATAATAAATTGCAGAGAAAAATAATAAATTCAGAGGTACACATTACATACAGGTTGCATTGATTTCCTTTTCTTTGTGCATTCTATAATATGCAATTATGGACTGACAGTAATTATCCTCACTCCAGAATTTTTGGTCCGACGTCGTATTCTTCTGACGCCAGTTGTAAATATTATTGTCTGAACTCTGAATATTCTAACCTAGCTGTCAGTCAAACAATGACTCTATGAGTCAGACTTGGACTATTTAAGTCATAAATAAATGAAATTGGATCATTTAATGATTTTATTGGCATTAGAAAAACAAGAACTCAATTCAATGATGACATTATCCAGTTGAAAATTCCCGATAACTACAACTCAACCTAAATTGTTTATGAATTTCAATGGTGACGATGTATCCTTTGAAAAATTCGATAAAACTACACACACACTAAGTCTTAAAATACTCAAAATGTAGACTTCATTAGAGTCCAGCAGCTAATTATTTTTTATCTAAAAAATTCAACGTATGATAATCCCTTAGATTGCCCTTCAATCCAATATACTTATTCCAAAAAATTCCAATTCTTATAATTTGGTGCCAAAGAGATCTATCAATTAGACTGCCACCCGAGTGATTCGACTCGATAATTATTTCTCTTTACAAAATCGACATAACGCAAAATTCTTAAGAGTAATGAATGCGAAGAATATGGGTTGCTTTTTCCCCTCATTTTTCGTTGTGCAGAGGGTATTTAATACATAGAAATGATTTGATTTAGATTAAATATGCAATAATTTAATGTCACAAAAAGTAAGGTGCCCCCATGGATGACTAAAACTTGAGAATGAAGCCATCTTTATTGAACCTGAAAAAATTGGCACTTTTGGACAGCCAACAATTGCACGCAGGTTGCATCAACTTTCTGTTTTTTGTTCTCACTCTTTTTCCACAATTGACTTGCTTGACTAAAAAAATTGATGCCCCTAATAATTTGATAATTGCAATTTGCAGCTCCTCTCGTAGTCGATTCATACATATATATATATATACATATACACACACCCCAAAAAGACGGAATGCAACTTGCTTATATTGTAATAAATCTAAATAATAATCTAACCAATTTAATGTAAATCACAATAATTGAGGTGGATCCGAATATCTTGTTGTTGGGGAATATAAATTGGGCATGTGCTTCATTATTGGTCAAGAGATAACACGTGTAGCTCTAGTATTGAACCCGTTAATTTATTCGATCAAACAGGGATGTTGAACTTCTGATCTCAGTGTTTTTTCTTCTTCTTCCCTCTTGACGACGCAGAGGACAGCTCGACAGGCAGGGGAAATGTAAACGATTAACCCGCTTTCTTTGACACTTCCCCTTTCCGCTTTCCGGATCCTCTTAATATTAGTAATAAATTAATAGTGAATATTTGTCTCATACCAGCGACCACAGTAATGAAAATTCGTTATTCTATTCAATTTATATATTGATTCTCACTACTATTTTAAAATATTCACATATTCACTCATATCAATACATAGCTATTTGGGGTATGCTGTAATTTTTTTAACATCGGATCCCGTTGTAGGATCATTTTCGGGCAGTAATTTTTTATTGTTATTTAAAAATCATGAATTTTTTTAATTGAGATTACGAATTCAACGGTATATTATTTGTGTAAAATAAAAAAATAAATGAATCGTAAAAAATACATGGTAATTCTGAAACGTTAAATGTAATCCCGAAATATTCTATCTCAATTTTCACTTTTTATTTGATTTTTGTTTGACACAAACAATATACTGTTGGACTCATAATCCCAATCAGAACACATTGATGATTTTTAAATGAAAAAATTACTGTCCTAGAATGCCCCTAATGTAAAAAGTTTACTTCCCAGCAACACACGCATCTCAGTAAAGTCATATCAACAAAATACAAATTCATTTACATTTTATTATCCCTATTTTAGTCAAGCCAACAACTTTCCTCACCTCCATATTGTTCCCATTAAATTTACACCAAAATTAATTCTGGATCCCACATTTATTACAAAAGGTCAAGTCACATGCTCTTCCACATTAAAACACGTCGATATTGGCTTACAATGGTATAAATTTGTTATATTGGTTTTTTATGTAATGGAGGTGAAATCTAATATTAATTTTATGTTAATATGTGTGTGAGATGTGGGCCCCATATTAAGCCAATATGGATAAAGTGACCAGTGACTCAGACGATACGAAAAATGTTAAATATTCCTAAGACTTTGTATCCTAGTGAGTGGGAGTCATGATTTTAATTTTTTGAATTTGAAAATGGAGTCAAATCTTATGACTATAACGATTGTCACATGTGTTATGGATGCATTAGAGATGTTTTTCTTAGGGATATCTACCACTCCCGAGCAAAAAAAACTACATATCTAAAATAAGCATGCAAAGCTCCTTTTAATTCATTAGAGAATTAAAAACTTGAATTAAAAAAAACACATATAGTGGTGAAGAATTTCTCCACGACAGATAAATTAGAAGATTCAGATTTGTTGACCTTTATCGGAGAAGATGTGATGAAGAACAGAAGAAATCCTGAAAATTTCTTATCTATCGCAAAAACAATGAAAAAACTACTGATTTTTGTACGGAGAGGAAATGATTGATATACGCCAGGGGAAAGAGGAAAGCAGGAGAAATTTATTGGAGGCTTGTCGTCTTCCTCCTCTCCTCACCTTAAAATTTTTTTTGGAAAGTTTACAGAGAAATAAGAGAGGAGAGAGAGAGGCATAGAGTATGAATGTGGCTCTCTTTCTCGAGCAATGGTGTCTGTCCCTTTCCCCAAAACTTGTGGACACATAAAATTGCAAATTTAACTATAAAGTATGAATAATTCAGAAATTAATTATAAAAAATAATTATATTTATATTTTTGTCATCCTACTGCACACTGAAAATTGGTGGTAGACTGGTTGATCTCTCTATTATGTAGGGAGTGAGATGTTTTATGTTTGAATCTCCCCTGCTATCAATTTTATTGAGAGTTATAAAATAGACATAACTATCTTCCTCTGTGTAACCCGCCCAACAGCCCATTGGGCATCCTTATATTTTAAGAATATTAATTTTGAGAGATTTAAAAAACCTCCTAAAATCAGTATATTATCAGCTTATCGGTTTTTAAAACATCCCGATATTTTGAGGATTTTTTGAAATTCATTGTGTTTTTTTCTTCATCATAGTAATTTATTTTTTTAAAAATTTTCAGAATCGGTGTCTTAATATTTTCTCAGGTATGAACTGTATTGTTTTAAAAACTATTTATAACCGCTTCTTTTATAACCGATCAAAACTGTAACTTTAAATATTTTAAATCTACTACTCTCATATTTGTCAAGTAAAGTCTTAAATGAAAATAATGAGAAAAAAATTAAAAGAAAAAAATTAAAAAATTAAGTAAAAGATGATGTAAGCATATCGTTTTCATTTGTCTATTTAAGCCAATCCCCCCGCTCCTCACAGTCCCAGAACTGAAACTTCAAGGAACAAGAGAACCTGTTTTTTCCATCGCCACTTGTGAGTCAGTGTCTTAAACACTGTTTGCTCTAACACACAAAGTCTCTCTCTTTCTCTTCCGGAGAGATGGCTGGAGCAAATGGGCAAAACGATGCCGTTCCCTTCCCACAAGGCAGAGCACTTGCAGATTTTGATCCTCCGAAGAAACCAAAAAGAAACAAGTATGCTTTTGCTTGTGCATTCCTAGCTTCCATGACTTCAATCCTGCTTGGTTATGGTAAGTTACCTCTAAACGGTACCGGTTTGTTAATTTTTGTGCTTTCTTAGCTAGTTGTGGAAATAAACAAATTTGTCCTTGTTATAGATATTGGAGTGATGAGTGGAGCTTGTATCTACATCAAAGAAGACCTCAAAATCAGCGACACAGAAGTCGAAGTCGTCGTCGGTATCATTAACTTGTACTCTCTACTTGGCTCGGGCCTCGCCGGAAGAACCTCCGATTGGATCGGTCGCCGGTACACCATATGTATCGCCGGAGCTATCTTTTTCGTTGGAGCTCTCCTCATGGGGTTCGCCACAAACTACGCCTTCCTCATGGTAGGTCGCTTTGTTGCTGGCGTCGGAGTCGGCTATGCACTCATGATTGCTCCAGTCTACACCGCCGAGCTCTCTCCCGCTTCCATTCGCGGTTTCCTTACGTCGTTCCCGGAGGTGAGATATACAAAGATTCAAATTCATTCATTATATATATTTTGATTTTTTTTTGAATATTTCATGAATGCTGTGTGTATACAGGTGTTCATAAATACAGGAGTATTACTTGGCTACGTATCAAACTACGCCTTCTCGAAGCTTCCGCTTCACTTGGGATGGCGGTTCATGCTCGGAGTCGGTGCGATTCCATCTGTTATTCTCGGCGTTGGAGTCCTTGCTATGCCGGAGTCTCCGCGGTGGCTTGTGATGCAAGGAAGACTCGGGGAGGCAAAGCGAGTTCTCGACAGAACATCGGATACACCAGAAGAAGCAAAATTGAGATTAGCAGATATAAAAGAAGCAGCTGGTATTCCAGAAGACCAAAACGACGACATCGTGCAGGTCCAAAAGCGAAGTCACGGAGAGGACGTGTGGAAAGAATTGCTCCTCCATCCTACCCCGATCGTTCGTCACATCCTAATCGCTGGGGTTGGTATTCACTTCTTCCAACAAGCGTCTGGTATAGACGCGGTTGTACTGTATAGTCCCCGAATATTCGAAAAAGCCGGCATCACAAATTCTGAAAAGAAGCTACTCGCCACCATAGCCGTTGGATTCAGCAAGACAATTTTCATCTTGATCTCCACATTCTTGCTCGATAAAGTAGGACGTCGCCCGTTGCTTCTCAGCAGCGTCGGGGGCATGATTTTGTCGCTAGGAACGCTCGCGTTCAGCCTCACGATCGTCGAACACAGTCAAGAAAAAATAACGTGGGCCCTTGGATTGTCTATTGCTTCGGTATTAGCAGTGGTGGGGTTCTTCTCGATGGGATTGGGACCCATCGCGTGGGTTTACAGTTCTGAGATATTCCCGTTGAGGCTACGCGCGCAAGGGACGAGTATGGGAGTGGCAGCAAATAGATTGACAAGTGGAGTCATCTCAATGACTTTTATATCCTTATACGAAGCGATATCGATTGGTGGGGCCTTCTTTCTATTCGCTGGAGTTGCAACCGTATCGTGGTTGTTCTTCTTCTTCTGTCTGCCTGAAACTCACGGGAGGACGCTTGAAGACATGGAGAGTTTGTTTGGTAAATTGTTTAAATGGAGACCTATTATAATGGACAAGAACAGGAAGAACGAGACAGATAAGAGTCAGTCTGTTAATGAACTTGCAGTTAGGAACTAAGGGTAGTTTGGTGAATTTACATGTTCCCAAATTTTAGGTTTTTTTTCTTTTTTGGTTTGTGTTTTTTGCTGAGTATGAATGAGCCCTCTTCCTAATGTCAGGGGAAGGACATTGAAGAGGTGGATGATGAAGATCAATTTACCAGTAATGAAAAAAAAAGAGGTATAAATTTATATATAACGTGGAAAAATTATGATAAACATGTGAATTCTAAGTTGCATCGGCCACACTATCACTAGCCACATCGAAATCGAATTAAAGAAAAAAAAAACTACACAAAGACTCTTCTATCCGTCTTCTTTTTCTTGTGTGATTTCTTCTTCATTATGATTTCAAGTGGACCAGAACACAGTAGTAAGTACTATGTGGTCCTGTGTTTTGGGTTGAGGATTTTATTTTCTAGTGTTGGGTACTTCATATTGTAATAAATAAATGGTATCTATTGTTGGATAGGTGCCAAAAAAGCTAAAGTGACGCAGCTGATAATCAATTACAAGGAAAACAAACGTAATCCTTGGACCATAAAGGGTCTGGAATCCACCGGAATCTATAGCAAACTTTTAGTTTTCACAGTCAAAAGATAATAATCCCCGCCGCTTTACAAAGGCAAACTACGTAAGGTTAATACTACTCATTAATTCACGAGTCTTCAAGAACAAGGTCATTTTTTATGGTGCATAGAACTCACGCACAGAACATAAAGAAAAATGAGAAAATTTTATGTGTCAGCTGAGTTGGACACTGAGTTTATATTATAAGCAAGGATTTTCTTGATTAACCTAATATATCTCTAGTGATCAAAGTGAAAAATGATAATCTTGTATGGTGTGTTTGTTATATGAAAAAAAAAACATTTCACTGAAAAATATATATTAGAATTTTCTTTGTTTGCAGTCAAAATAATTGTTTGTTATGACTTATGACAACCTCAACTCTAATACTAATTTCCTAAAACTCAAATACTCAACTCATATACCCTTTCTTTTTTTTTTTTAAAAAAAAAAAACTAGTCTTCGAGTTTTATTGATTCCATGTCTAAGGTGTGATGCATAAAACTATCTTAATTAAAGGGGGCAGTTATGCCAAACATTCCGAAATCTAAGTACAAAATTACAACATAGCAATTGTGTGAACAATGTAAGTATTTTTTTTTCTTCCTGAATGTACAAACACACACATTTCATGCACTCAATATCTATCATTCTTTCCAAAACTCAACTATTTGACGGGGAGTAACCTAATTAAGCAAAAACAGTGAATGGATAAATAGACGACACTACTAGTATAGTCGAGAGCACACAATTATTACCTTTCGAATGTACAAAGGATAAACCCATAGGCAAGTGCGACAGTCAGGAAACCACGGGTGCTAGATAAGTACATGAGAAATTTATGTAGGGTTTGGTAGAAATTAAACTCACATTCTCCATCCAGTTAGGGAAAACTCCTTCCAAACCATTGGACTGGGAATTAATTCATTGTTTTCTTCAGATTTATGGATGGACAGAAAATCAAATGTACACTCCAACTCTAATGTGGCATTTTATGTTAATTTCTTGACCCAATGGGCCCTTCATTTGGACTACAAATTGGACAACCGTACCTTAGAGCGTATTGTCCATTTTGAGTTGTAGAGATTTATGCTGCAATTCTATTGGGCTTAATTTTGTAATATTTGGACTCCTCTTCATTTTTTTTTTTCCAAAAAAAATAAACTAAAATCTTATTATTAGTTGATTACTTTTTTAAAATCCCGTTTTAGAGAATTTGCATGTTAAGTTAGAGTTGTTAACAGATAGTCGGGCTGCACCAGCCCACCCGATTGCTATGGCAGCCCGCCCCACAACCCAGATGGGCTGACCTATTTAACCCAGCCCATTACGTGGTCGGTTGCCGAAATTTACATAGTCACTACAAATTTAAACATTAATAAACATAATAAACATCCATAAACAAAGATAAACACCACCTATCCATAAAATTCATCAAAGATATGTGACATCAAGCCTTCATTGAACAGCTTGGATAAGATATGCACATAGAATTCTTCTATTTGAATCTAAAGTACGGCCAATTTTTTTATTGTTGAGTATTGAAAAGTGAAATGACAAGTAGAATCTACTGATTTGGATCTCACTTGTCTGCATAGGAGAATTCATCTCTCTCTCTATAACACCAATACAGTCCAATATTATTTAACACTGATAGAGTATATTGCTAATAATAATAAAAAAGATAATTTTCGATAAAAGTAATTTATTTATGTGGGGAACATAATTTTCATGACATATAAACATTTAATCAAGGTCCTATGAATGACGAATGAGAATAGGACGATTTTTTGCTCCTTTTATGTTGTGGAGAAGGTATTTAATACATAAATCACTAGCTTACATGAAAGATGCAATAATTTAATGTCACAAAAGTAAGGTGTCCCTATAGATGATTAAAAAAAATAAAAAAAGTTGAGAATGAAGCCATCTTTGTTTGAACTCGGAAAAATTAAGCGGCACTTTTGGACAACCAACAATAGCGCCCAGGTCCCGTAACTTGTGAGATCGGTTCTGTGGTGTTTTCTGTCTTTATCATAATTTTTCCGGTGTATGATGCATTAATAAGTTTAGTAACAATCAACAGGTGGTTTCCTGGTTGGTCTTCCTACTGTGTAGGGAGTGGAAGGTCTTGTCTTCGAATCTCCCATTCTATCAATTTGAATGAGATTTATCACCATTATGGTGAGAGTTGTAAAAGGAAGAGGGTTACCTCCCTTTGTGTAGCCCATTGGGTCATTGGACCTCCGTGTTTGTGTTGGGCATTCCCTCTCCTTGGAATAAAAAAAAAAAAAGTTTAGTAACAATCCGTCCAAGTTGAGGTATCATTATGTTTCTTAAATGATTTAATAGAGAGCCATGTAATCTGTGTTGTTTCTTATTATCTTTGAATTGATTTTTCTCCTTGTAGTATCTGTGAACTGTCAAGTAACTATTGGCGTTGTGAGTGCTCCATGTGCACCGAGTCTAAGTCACGGCATTGTGTGTATATAACTAGATACATATAACCAGAGTTTAACATGAAAATAATACAGCTCTTCACATTCTTACAGTATCTAAATTCGATACTTTTATGTAATTTCTTTCAATCGAAGACAGCGGTGGCTAGGGTTTTCTATGAAGAGGAATAAGGGAGGGGAGGGCAATTCGATCGACTCAAAACATTTACTATAATAGTAAAAAAAGTGAGAGGGATCTTCCGTGTCGGGTGGCCTAAGCTGATCTTTCAGAGTCCCCACCTATGAGAGACGATTTCGAGTCATCTGATAGGATTCCTCCTTCATTCGAGCGGATGGTACCTTCTCTTACATTAATATTATGATCTCTCGCTTCTTTTTTTGTTGATTTTTGGAGATCTGTGTCAATCTGAATCGGATTTAGGTTTTTCATGCTAAGATCTAGTTTCCAAGGTTCTCCGTCCTCGACTGTATTGATGTTATCGTACTAATTTCTACCGTGATTGGAGAATTCAGTATTTGAATGTTTTATTTTGTGATTCTTATATTGTAACGTGATAACTGTGGTGGTTTGTTCATGTATGGATGAAATTGTATCTTGAATGCAAGATTTGCGTGCTATCCTTTTGTGGAATGATACGATTAGCCATGTAATCATGAATCTGAAATCCAGTATTGGACTAGTAGAAGTTGGGCTTTTGTGGATGTAAATTATGGTGGAATCACAGTTTTTTCCTTGACCCTATTATCATTATTTCTGTTTGGAATTCTGATTTCATTGATCCCAGTTCCCAAGTCTAGAGATGCAGCTGTTCGTCCTGAATTATTGTTCTTATTTAGAACTTTTCTCAAAGGGGGCCATTTGGGAATCTTTAAAACTTCGAGCATGTTTGGTACAGTATACTCTGTCAGACATACTCTCAGACACTCTCAGCTTTTACGTTTTACGATAGCTTATGTGTGATAGAATATAAGGTGACATGCATGATCAAATTAATAATACAGACAGACAACTAAATTCTACACCAAAAAAGGTGACATGCATGATCAAATTGTATAAGCTGGCATTCTTGAATTCATGATAATATGTGTCAATTCATTTAGGTGGAAAATGGAACAATAGGCCAAGAGTTAGTTTCCCTTTTGAATGAAAGACTTGTTAATTTAATCAAGAGTTGTCATCAAAACTTCACATATAAACTCTGTAAGTAAGTTAACAATCTAGGTACTGTTCTTATCATACAATTTCAGCACATATATGTCTCCAATTTAAGGGTAAAAACACATACCATTTGAAGATGAACTTCCAGCAACATTGGGAGATGGGACCAAAGCCATATACTTCTTCCTTCTAAGTTTAGTCTTCTAAAGATCAAGAGTTCAGCCAGCAAACTTGTACTAAAAAAAACCAATACAAGAGCAAAAGACAGTACAAAGAAGACCCAAAATTTGCTGTGAATAGTGCCCAGAAATTGCAGAAAACGTGAAAGAGAAGAGTGAGCTAGAGAGAGGTTTTTTGTTTCACTTATTTGGGAAGATAATGATGCCACCCACATACCCTCTCATGGTCAAGGATATGTATATCTTTGGCCCAATAAATGAAAGCCCAAATGCTTGTCTTTTATTTGGCTCACCATGAAAGCCCAAATGACATTTGTTCCTTGTTTGGCTACCCAAATACATTAGTCATAGAGATTAGCTCATCCCATAATCTAGATAAATTTGAGCTTAATCACATCTTTATACATTATAGATTGTCTACTTAAAATGAGCAATACATAGATTAACTAGATCACATTAGTCCATTTCATAATTTAATCCAACAAGACTTTGATGGAACAACATCAATGTGTGATTTGATTAGAAGCTCATTAGAAATTTAACAAATGAATTGAACTACGTGTCAATTATAATTGCCTTAAATACTGCCCTTAATCTTCAGTGAGTGGTAATGTGGCAAGCTGCTTGACCTTCCATTTTCTTCTAGTCCATATTCAAGATTATACATTAAACTATTTGTATTACTAGAAAGTCATACTGACTCGCCTCCAAATTTTTTTGCTTTTCCAAAGAATTGTTGGATTCCAGCTTTGGGAAGTGTCAGCATCATATATGTCAGATGGAGGGTCTCTAAAGTCTGTGCTTCCTCGACTGGATCAACTCGACAAATCGAACGAACAACACTCAAATATAAAACTCACGCTCTCTCATAATAAATACTGATTTGTAACACTTAAATAAATATCAAAGACTGTGAAAAACAAAGACAAGAAGCACTCAAAATCTTAACACAATTTTCCTCAAAAGCTTCGGTGCCTAAAACTCCATAGGCATTTTCTTTATATAGGCGACCAGCTCTCATCCAGATAAAGGCAGTTGATATCTAGAGGATAAAAACAGCAAAAGATTAAGATAAAAACTAACAAATATTTATTCCAATTAAATGGTTAATTTTTATATAACAACTTATCCACATGAAGTCCTTTATAAAAAATAAACAACTGAGTTATCTCTTGAATAAGATAATATCAAAACCAATTTTATCTCAATAAAAAGAGTTAAGATAATATTAACCACAATGATAGGATTTCAACATTTAATCAACAATTATCTCATAGAGAGTCCATCTAAATCCGAAGAAAAATCACCCAAAAAAATTATGTTTTGTAGAAAATTTGTGCAACTACACAGTCCTAATTTTGTCTCACCAAGAAATCTAGGCAAAACTCGATAATAAAACTCATTAATTCTCTTTGTGCTCACTGCCCTAGAAGTTTCTATATCTTTTGCACCCACATAAACCCTTGTGAATCACTAGTATTTATACAAAAGTCAAGTTTTCAAATTCTAATCTATGTATGAATCTATCCCCCAAGATGTTTTCAATTTCCAATAGGATACCAATTATATTCATAATTAGAGACCAATTTCAAAATGTATTTCGTCAAAATAGAGATTTTTTTTTAACATAATAAACTCGTTCAACCTTTAAATCAAACTAGTGTTTGTACCGGTGTGATTCACGGATGATAAAGAAATATTTGATTAGAAAAAAACCATCACCTAAAGTTGTTTAACAATGATATAAATATATTGATATTGCTACAAATAATTGATTCATTGTAGGCAAAACTACGATTTATATAAAAAAAATCAAAGTTTACTATTATTTATTTGAATTATCGCAAAATTACATTTACTATAATAACAAATTTCACAAGTGCGGGCTTTTACTACATCTGCCAATTAATGCTTCCACGGACTTGTACTCGTTGGTGCTTGGTGACCGTTAAATATGATTCTCCTACCACTCTCAAAAATGGTTGTGAATTTTATTTGGCCATGAAAGATTCTGCAAGATCTTTCCACTTGGTAACCTTCGTTGGGTCTAGACTGTCAAACCATTTCATGAACTCATCATCCAGACTATCTTAGAAGCAGTGAATGAGCACCTTCTCGTTCTCAATATACGGAGACATGCATTGACATTACATAGTGAGGTGATCCAACGACATTCTCTTTCCATCAAAGAGTTGGAAACTAGGTTTTTTGAACTTTGCAAGCATTTCCATATCTTCCACCAAGCAAAGACTTTGTGGATCTAGTACTTTGGATGTTGTAAACCCTTCAACTGGACTTATCTTGCCCTCCAAGATGTTGACCGTCTCCAATGGGTTTTCTCCTTCTTGTGTCACACTTTTATTTTCCTAATTTCCTTATTCCCAAAAGTCACACCCAAACTCGAAAGAGGTGGCTCTTGGTGACACATTTCATCATATTGGTATTTTGGGTTAGGTAGTGCTCCCGTTGGTGGAAGATTTTGTGGTCCCCAAGAGTCATTGGGAATGACACCAATTTGTCAGAATTGCTTTGGAATAACCATTGGGACACTCGAGATTGTTTCATGAGGCTTCTTGATAGAACTAGATTCTTCCGTCGACTGCTTTCCTTTTTTTGCCAACTACTCATCAGAGATTCTATTCTTTTCCTCATTTCTGCAGATTCTTACTCCTGCACCACTCTATTATGCTCCATCTGCTCTATTTGCTCTCACATTTGTTGCATCTTTTGATTTGTTTCTTCCATGACTCTTGACCTTAAGCGAGTATGATGCGAATGATGAATGTTGTGATACGCAATGATGGTATGCTTATTTCTTTCTATCTCATTTAAAACTAACACATTAGCTTCATTTATTTTTCCTTTGAAATACGCATGTGTGTGTACAAATCCTAGTTAATCCTTGCAATTTAAAAAGACAATAAAAGCATAAATCATTTCATTTACATTCCCTAATGTCAACATGTTGGTCGCTACAGGCATGATCATTCTGCAAGTATTATCTAACTATATTGCAAAGATTGTGTTCTATATGTATGCATGAGCCCAAAATAAAAGAAAACGTCACAACCACATATTAGAAGAATATTATAGGAATACATGAGAATAAAGTAAACTATAACATACATATGTATAGAATATTACAAATATGTATAAGCGAAAATAAAAGATTAGGGATAAGGATGCCCGATTGTTCCTAATTTGGGTAAAACAATCTTAACATGTCTGAAGGTTTAGAACCGTGACCAGCGTTTATCTAATGTGCATATGGGTTGTATATCTAATTATATCGCAAGTATGTGAGAGGCCACTAGATCATGTGACTTTTGCTCCATACTTGGATTACAAAATCTCATCTCTTAATACTTTAAGATGACGTCAATCTAGGAGGGCGTATTCCTCCACCTACACAGGGAAGTGAATCCCAAAAAAGATGATAGGTCAACGCTCACTAATCACTAGGAAATCCTAGGTATATGATCATGTGTGTGTAGTGAATAATGTATTTGTGTGTGAGGGAATACAAACCATTAACCTTAGCATTGAAATATAACAAGCTCTTACAATGAGGATATCTACAACATTGAGCAAAATTGTTCATTGTTAAATCCCTTAGGCTCACATGGAAACATGAACATAAATAAATATTAAAAAAATTTAGAAAAAGCATAAAAATCAATATAAAGGCCCAACCCCTTTGATAAAAACCTGATTTCCAGTGAACTCGCTAGTTGTCGCAATCAATAACACGACGCGGGCGAAAAACAAATATTGTTGAAGTTGCCACCAATTGATTATAGTGCAATTGGACACTGAAGAATAAAACAATATATACGAACCAGAAAAAATGGATAAGAGGGTCTATTAAGTATGAGGAAAATGTTAGGCACCTCACAAACTCACTAAATGGTTACCTTATTGACTTGTATGTTTTTTCTTGAAAAATGTTTTATTTGTCCTAATTTGTTTAAATGATTTTTTCATATACTTGAAGAATCATTATTATCAAATTGGCGGAAAAATTCCATTAATTTAGAATCCAATACAAAACCAAATTTATTTAACAGATTCTTTAATTAAAAAAATTTTAGGAAAAATTGAATATTTTCAAGTACTCTTCCTAATTGGTTTTTAACTAAAATATATAAATAAATTAATTTTGCCATTTGTTCGTTTTGTTTGAAATAAAATTCATATTCTTAAATGGAACGTTGCAAATGACCAATATTTTGAAAACCACAAACACCCATTTGAAGGATATAAATCTTATTTAAAAATTCAATATAATTATAGACATATTTGTGAGAAAGTAAGTTTCATACATTTATACCAAATTATACTTATTCCCCAACCTACATGTTAATTTATTTAGCAACCTATCATATAAGAAATAAGAAATAAAAGTCCAAAAAATTCAAATTATTTAACCCAAGCCCAATACGATTTACCAACCCAAATAAATACCCAAGAGCCCTAATTTCATGACTACAAGCCCAATACACAATTTACAAATCTAAATACTCAAAGCCCAAAACCAATTGTACAAGAAGCCCAAAATAAAAATAAATAAATAGTTTGCCCAAAATCAAGTCAAAAATCCCCAAAAGCCCATTTTCACTATTCTAGCATCCAGCCCATCAAACATCATTTATTGGCCATCAAATTTCATACTCGGCCCATATAAATTTGGCCCACTTTTCAACAAACTAATACCATACTCCATAACCCAACCTTTATCATCTTCTTCCTCCCGATTGATGTGTTGTTCCGCTAGAATGATATTCCAGCAAGTTCCAGTGTTGGGGTGACAAAATATTAGGTACATTTAGTGTTTGCTAAATAATTTTGCAGTTAGCATATAATTTAGTTTATATACTGTTAGCATATATACTATTTCAAATGCATACATATATGTTGTTTTAAATGTTGTGACTAATTACATATAGGGGCAGTAACACAAATTAAAATGTATTTTTCAAAAATATATAATAAATTATTAAATATAATTGAATATATTATTTCAAAATAAATATATTATTAAATATATTAATAAAAATGTTAATATATTATTAAATATAAATGAATATATTATTAAATAAAAGTAAATAATAGATTAGTAAATATAAATAAAGATATTATTAAATATAACTAATTAAATATATTAGCGAAAATGTTAATATATTATTAAATATAAATGAATATATTATTAAATAAAAGTAAATAATAGATTAGTAAATATAAATAAAGATATTATTAAATATAACTAATTAAATATATTAGCAAAAATGTTAATATATTATTAAATATAAATGAATATATTATTAAATAAAAGTAAATAATATATTAGTAAATATAAATAAATAAATTATTGAATATAATTGAATATATTATTAAATATTAAAAATTAAATATGTTAATAAAAACGTTAATATATTATTAAATATAAATGAATATATTATTAACTAAAAATAAATAATAGATTGTTAAGATAAAGGGTATTTTGGTCATTTGATTGAAATATAAAGGGTAATTTAGACTTTTTAATTTTGATAGAAGGTCATATGTAGCATTTGAAAATTGTAACATATATGTTAAAATTGTTATTAGGTGTTTGGTTAGGAAGCTTTTTGTGTGTCGCGTGTATGCTGAATACTAAATTACATGCCAATTAAAATTGTGTACCAAACAACACCGTATGCATAACATGAACGACACATACATCTATATAAGCCTATTATCACATGTACCTTAATAAAAAAATATGAAAAGTGAATTAGTGGCCTCGGGATTTCGATGTCTGGTTCGGTAGAGTTGGAAGAGATAGGCCGCAGTGGCTTCGAGTGATGGGATATTGTCATGGTTCGGTGATGATGGATTGCGGTTGTGAGAATTTGGATTGCCTTGGGTTGAAAGCTTGTTGTGAAAGGGGCGGTGGGAGCAGATGGCTAAAGTGAGGACTAAATGAGGGTTAGGTCAAAAGAAAGAAAATAAAAAATAAAATATCACAATGTGAGAGTGTTGGAAAAAAATGTGAGAATTGGTCTCCATCCAATTTCTCGGACTAAATTACAAAACAGTCTAGTCAAATAATTGTACAATAACAATCCACATTCCTATCATTATATTAAATGGTATAATCTCCACCATTTGAAAAAAGTAACATTTAAAATAAAATAAAATTACAATACGCATATCATTGCACACTAAATACCCAGTTTGCTCCTAATTAATATTTTCAAGATATATATTTGTTCAAGATGTGCGGCACCATCCCCTATCTACCATTAAATTAAATATTTTAATCTACACCATTAAAAAAAGTGCATAAATGTCTATCTTATCTTAACTAATAATTTGACGATGTTAATCTTACTACAAAAACTTCACGAATTATAGACAGAATTTTTTGTCGATAATCCTAAAAATCCATCGATAATATTAATTACCGATAGAAAATTTTCATCGTTAAAACCGTTATAGGTAATATAAACACCGATGAAAAAAAATTCATTCGTAATTACTGATGAATTTTTTTGTCGATAATGCGTTGGCTAAAAATTAAAGAAAATTAAATTTTGTATCCGTCAACAAAAAATAAAAATAAAATCCGCCTGTAATATGTTGGCAAAAAAAAATCGGTAATCCTTCACAAAATAAAAATTATGTAAATAATTCATCGACAAAAAATGGAAAAAATATTTTTGTCATATCCTTCTCATAATAAAATTTTGAAAAAATAAATTAAAAATCATTTATAAATGTTGACTAAGTCAACATCCATATGTCGTCCAATGAAATGTATTGTACGGCCTCCAATTTTTTGGCTAGACTGGACGCTAGTAAAACCCTAATTCCTCCAACAAACAAGCCCAACACCTATTTATATTATTTTTCTCAAATCCCTAATTTCTTTTCCAAATTCCAAAAGTATTATTTATTTTCCTATTCTCTAACCAAAAATCAAGCAAAAATCCTTTCCATTTATGCTTTCCTTCAATTATTCTTTCTTTTTTCCTCTTAAAACTTGATTCCTTTCTTTTTTTGTTTTTTTTCCAAATTCTTTATTTTCTTTTATTCCTATATTTTCTTTTATTTTTTATTTTCCTTGATTCCCTCCATCTTTTTTGTTTCCAAAACAAAAGTTGAAAATTAAAAATAATTTCCATATTTATTTTCTCTAGAATATTCTCTTAATTGGGCTTCCCATTTGGGCTCGATTGATAACTTGGGCTAAAAAAAGTATTTCGAGCTCTTTTATTTATTTTTGAATTGGCTCCAGACAAAATGCAGTTACTACAGGTTGGTTATTAGAGTCTAGTCTAATTAGTTCAATTTAATTTTAAATTATATTTGAATAGTGATTGAAGATAATTAAATTAAAGTTTAAATAGTGATCAAGATAATTATCCAATTATAATTTAATTTTAAAAAATTAATATTGATTGAGATATTAATTAATTAAGTAAGTAATTAATATGTTAAAAAGCTTGCTGGAAGTTTGGGTGGAAAAAAGGTGGAAGTTTATGCTGTTTTATATGTTGTATGACTTCCGACACTTTTTCCACAATTTAGTTGCTTGAAGTCAAGTCAAAAGAATTAAAATAATGATAAAACAATGATAAGGAAGAGTTAATAAACATTATGTTAAAGAAATAGATTTATCACTCTCTCATCATATTCTTAGAATTTGATGTATATTATTTATTCTTGTGGATCTTATTTATTCTTGTGGATCTGTGTGTGAATCTCAAAAATTTATTATATCATGATATAACATAATATAAAAAAAAATTATTTCCACAAATTGTCAAATCTATATTTTTTGGTACTTTTATGTACATGTAAACAAGAAATAATGCTACCTCCTTTATTTCAAGAAGAGAAATCTTTGATTCATAGTGGTTTTCACAGTCAAGAGATTAGGTAGATCCCTTTATTTCAAGAGATATATACCCGTTAAGGTTAGGTAGCTCCCTTTATATCAAGAGATACATACCTCATTTTTTTTAAAAGTACCTTTGACTTAGCCATTTCCATTTGTATTGCTTGCATCAAGTTCCCCAAAATATAGTTCAATAGACCTATCAAGACAAATCTGAAGCATTATGTCAATCCGACTTTACAAGTAGAGATTTGTGAAAAATAATATATAACTAATAACATGATCTTTTCAATTTTATGAACGGATTAATCATTTAACAATAACCACATATGTAGGTAACATCAAACAATCAATGCTTCAATCATAGATCAAGAATTAAATCAAGTAGAGATTTGTGAAAAATAATATATGACTAATAACATGATCTTTTCAATTTTATGAATGAATTAGTCATTTAACAATAACCACATATGCAGGTAACATCAAACAATCAATGCTTCAATCATAGATCAAAAATTAAATCACATAGCTCGCACACATGTTACTTCATACTACTTGAAAATCTATTATGTTGTAATTATGTTGTAATTACCCCCAAGTGTTCGTGTAGGCTATTTTTCCTCGGGTAGCTTTCTAGATACTTTACCATGTAACCTATCATGTAGTTTCCATGGTAACCTACCATGTAACCTATTATGTAGCTTCCTAAGTAACCTATCGTGTAACCTGTCCTGAGTAACGTCTTTAGCTAGCAATTGAAATTTGTTTTGCACAAATTTATTGTTCTGAACATGCTTAACATTAGTCCTTCTAGATAAGTATGACACAAACATTCCATACAATTTATGAAAATGTGTACGAATGTGTCCCTTGATTACACAATTATGATAAATAGGAATGAACTTTCCTTGATCGTACATTTGTGGACTTTGCTTCTTGTAGTATCATTGAAAATGAAATGGTTTGAGTTGTGGGTCTAAATTGATAAGTATTTTCATACCTTAGCGGAGGAGCTCTCATATTTTGTACATTTATTACATTTGACAGCTTGATTTTTTGTACTTCTTTCTCCAAAATTTTTAAGGTTAAAAGAACAAACTTTAAAAAAAATTAACTTCCACCTTGCGCTCTCATTTGTGAACTTTCACCCTCTTTATATTCAAGTCCACATGTCTCCTTGTGCTCTCATTTGTGAACTTTCACCCTCTTTATATTCAAGTCCACATGTCTCTTTACTTGATCTATACACGTCAAGATTATTTTGCAAATAATTAGAATCTGATTCAAACTTATTAATATTTGACCAAATCTTTCTCAACATTTCTAGTTTTACATAATAATTACTCGTTCAACTTTTTGATCGAATTTCTTAACACTTTTTCTACAATTGACTTGCTTGAAGTCAAGTAAACTGTTGGAAAAGAGAGTGAAAGAAACAGGCAGTCGTTGTCTTCCTCTCCTAATCTTAATTTTTTTTTTCCCGAAAATTTTACGGAGAAATATTAAGAGGAGAGAGAGTATCAAATGTGGCTCTTTTTCTCGAGCAATAGTTTCTCCGTTCCTTCCACAAAACTTGTGCACACAAGAATTGCAAATTTAACTATAAAGTATTAATAATAAGTCAGAAATTAATTATATTAAAAATATTAATCACTTTTATATTTTTGTCATCCTATTGGCTATTGCACACTGAAACATAAAAGTACTGCCTCCATGATATATCATCAATTAAATTACGTAATTTGCTTTGGTTTAAAGTATTCTACGTGAATGTTATATTATACGAATCTGAAATGAAAATAAAGAGAAAAATTAAAATAAAACGATGATGTAAGCACATCCTTTTCATTTCTGTTTATTTATGCCAACCCCCGGCTCCAAAACAACAGAACTGAAACTCCAAGGAAGGAGTGAGCCTTTTTTCTATCGCCACTTGTGAGTGAGAATCTTGAACACGGACTGTTTACTCTAACACACAAAGTCTCTCTCTCTCTCTCTCTCTCGGAGAGATGGGTGGAACAAATGGGCAAAACGATGCCGTTCCCTCCACACAAGGCAGAACACTTGCAGATTTTGATCCTCCCAAGAAACCAAAAAGAAACAAGTATGCTCTTGCTTGTGCATTCCTAGCGTCCATGACTTCAGTCCTGCTTGGTTATGGTAAGTTACCTCTAAACGGTACCACTTTGTTGATTTTTGTGCTTTCTTAGCTACTTATGGAACAATTTTTTCCACGTTATAATAGATATTGGAGTGATGAGTGGAGCGACTACAGGTATCCAAGAAGACTTCAAAATCAGCGACACACAAGTCGCAATGATCGTCAGTATCATTTACTTTTGCTCTCCACTTGGCTCCAGCCTCGCCGGCAGAACCTCCGATTGGATCGGTCGAAGGTACACCATAGTTATCGCCGGAGCCATCTTCTTTGTTGGGGCTCTCCTCATGGGGTTCGCCACAAACTACTCCTTCCTCATGGTAGGACGCTTTGTTGCTGGAGTCGGCGTCGGCTATGCACACATGATTGCTCCGGTCTATACCGCCGAGCTCTCTCCGGCTTCCATTCGCGGTTTCCTTACGTCATTTCCAGAGGTCTGATATGATACTCCTCTTCAAATTCTTTCATTATATTTTGAAATTTCTTTGAGTATTTGAATCATTGAATGCTGTGTGTGTATACAGGTGTTCATAAATATTGGAGTATCACTTGGCGATGTATCAAACTACGCCTTCTCGAAGTTCCCGACTAACCTGGGATGGCGGTTCATGGTTGGAGTCAGTGCGATTCCATCTTTTATCCTCGGCGTTGGAGTCCTTGCTATGCCGGAGTCTCCTCGGTGGCTGGTGATGCAAGGAAGACTCGGGGAGGCAAAGCGAATTCTCGACAAAACATCGGATACAGTAGAAGAAGCACAATTGAGATTAGTAGATATAAAAGAAGCAGCTGGTATTCTAGAAGACCAAAACGACGGCGTTGTGCAAGTCGTCCAGAAACGAAGTCAAGGAGAGGACGTGTGGAAGGAATTGCTCCTCCACCCTACACCAACCGTTCGTCACATCCTAATCGCCGGCGTTGGTGTTCTCTTCTTCCAACAAGCGTCTGGTATAGACGCTGTTGTACTGTATAGTCCCCGTATTTTCAAAAAGGCAGGCATCACAAATTCTGATAAGCAGCTACTCGCCACCATAGCCGTTGGATTCACCAAGACAATTTGCGTTTTGATCTCCACATTCTTGCTGGATAAAGTCGGACGCCGCCCTTTGCTTCTCTGCAGCGTCGCTGGCATGATTTTGTCGCTAGGAACGCTCGCGACCTGCCTCACGATCGTCGAACACAGTCAAGAAAAAATAACGTGGGTCGCTGGATTGTCTCTTGCTTCGGTATTGGCCGTGGTCGGGTTCTTCTCGATGGGATTGGGACCCATCGCGTGGGTTTACAGTCCTGAGATATTCCCGTTGAGGCTACGCGCGCAAGGGATGGGTATTGCAGTGGCACTGCATAGGTTGACAAGTGGAGTAATCTCAATGACTTTTATACCCTTATACAAAGCGATATCATTTGGTGGGGCCTTCTTTCTATTCGCTGGAGTGGCAACGGTATCGTGGTTCTTCTTCTTCTTCTGTTTGCCTGAAACTTACGGGAGGACGCTTGAGGACATGCCGAGTTTGTTTGGTAAATTTTTTAAATGGAGACCTATTATAACGGACAAGAATAGGAAGAACGAGACAGATAAGCGTCGGTCTGTTAACGAACTAGCAGTTAGGAAAGACTTTGGATACGTTTGGATTGACATTTTGGATTTAGTATTTCAGTTGACATAATACTGGTAGCATGACATATATGAAAGTTCAACTGTTACAAGTGTTTGGTTTAGTTTTTACTGATAGCTTATGTGCTATTTCAAATGTTGTGGTAAATTACATACAGGTTATTGATATAATTTAATACACATTGATATATTTATATAATAATTTTTATAATAAAATTAACATTTTTAATAGTATATTCATTTATATTTATTAATAATAATTTATTTATGTGTATTTAAAAACTGAAGGTATTCTCGAAATTAAACATAAATAGCAAGGGTACTGTGAACATTTCCTGTCAAAATGCTATTTTAAATGCTATTCGAAATTGTCATTTGAATTTTCCTAACATCTTGAGAGTAGCATGTAACATTTCAGATAACGACTTATCCAAATGGTGGGGTAGGGGGGGTGTTAATATAGATAAGCCCTCATCCAAATGTCAAGGGAAGGACATAGAAGAGGTGCGTGATGAAGATCAATTTATTAGTCATGAAAAAAGATGTGTCTGTATATAAGTGTGTGTTGCCTTCATTTGGTTGCAGTCTGTCAAAAAGTCAATCTTGCCCTTTTAGTCACGAGATGATTTTTGGCAGCATGTAAGAGATTTATAATCAATCTCAAAGTGTTTACATTTAATGATTACACTCATAATCGAACTTTTAAAACAAACGATTGTACGAAGAAAGGAGTGAATTATAATCTCACTACATTCATATATTCACTAGAAAACGCTTCACTAGAAAATTACACTGAAGAAAAATGCTCGAATTTAAACATTTCATTGATGGAAGAAATGAATATAGAGAAGCTTGAATTTAAGAACGAAAACCGAATGTGAATAAAAAAGCCAGAATGCTTGAAAGCTAAAAAACTTGAAAATAGATTTAAGTTGTTGGGCTAGATTTATGTATCACTATCTGTGCTTCATTATGCTTTTATAAACTTCAAGAATTCTTGAATCAACTACCACGACTGCAACCATCCAAAGATTCCTCTTACATACTCCATCTCTTTGAAACTGTCAAAAATAATGGTCTACCAACGCCATAACTCCTTGAAACATGTTCTTTCGTGGTCCATGATAAGCTGGTTCTTGTTGAATAATGTTCCACCTAAGTAGTCAACAAACCACCAAGATAAACCTTATTTCTTAGAATCTAGGCAACTCCATTGGACCAAGTCCTTTAACCAATCAAACCGGGCCTACATTATTTGGTTTCTTTATGACTCTCGTGTCTTCTTTAACTTATGTGGTTTCTTTATTATGATTTCAAGTGGACAAGAATATGCATGTACAGTATTATGTGGTCCTGTGTTTTGAGTTGAAGATTTATTTTCTACTGTTGGGTACTTCATTGTAATAATAAGAAAAATTCTAAATGTCCCAAAACTGTTCTGTCTATAATGTCTAGTGCGTAGTGGAAATTTGAATTTTTAAATTTGTGATTTGGAGTCAAAATTAATGACGATGATGATGAACACATCAGTTATAAACATTTTATTGATAAAAATCTTATGGATGACTAGCACCAACGTTGTAATAAATAAATGGTACCTATTGTTGGATAAGAGCCAAAAAAGCTGAAGAAGTAGTGCCAAATAAATTATTTATTCATTTACATGTTAGAGACGAAATTTAATTTTGAGCAATAATTTATTCATATTTATAGATATATTAAAGGAGGTTGTAAAAAAAAATACATTGATTCATGAGTTCCTAAAGTAAATTAATGTTCAAATTGAAGGGAACAGTTATACCAAAATCCAAGTATAAAATTACAACATAGCAATTGTGTGAACAATATCATTTTTTTTCCTAATGTATAAAACATATATTTCATGCCCTCTATATCGATAGTTCTTTCCAAAACTCAACTATTTGACAACTAACCTAATTAAGCAACAATAGGGAATGGATCAATATATATGACATTAATATAGTCGAGAGCACACAATTATATAATTATCTTTCGAATGCGCAAAAGGGTAACCTCATAGGTAAGTGCGACAGTCTGGAAAACACGGGTGCAACATAACTACTTAATAAATTTACATAGAATTTTGTCTAAATTAAACTCACCACATTCTCCAGTTATGGAAAACTCCTTCCAAACCATTAGAGTAGGAATTAATTCATTGTTTTCTTCAGAGTTATGGATTAACATAAAATCAGAAAAACACTCCAATTTTAATGGGACATTTTATGTTAATTTCCTGGCCCAATGGGCACTTTATCTGGACTACAAATTGTACATCACTCAAGAATCATTGTCCATTTTGGGTTGTAGAGATTTAGCAGCAAGTCTATTGGGCTCAACTTTTGTAATAGTTGGACTCTTCTTCTTGGGTTTTTTTTTTAATATTTAAAAAAAGAATAAAAATAAAATCTTATTATTAGTTAATTATTATTTTTGCTTAAATCCCGTTTTAGAGAATTTTCATGTAAAGTTAGAGATGTCAATAGATGTCAATAGATAATTGCCTGCACCAGCCCCACCTCCATGCTATGGAAGCCCGCCCCATAAGGGCATAACCTAGAGGGGCTGACCTATTTAACCCAACCAATTACGGGGCAGGTTGCCTCAACCCTTCAACTCGATATTGATGCTAAAATTTACATAGTCATGAAAAATTCAAATATTAATAAACATTTATTATAAACATATATAATAATTATCCATAAACAAAGATAAACACCAAAAATTCATAAATTCATCAGAGATATGTGACAGCAAGCCTTCATTGAACAGATTTAACTTGGATAAGATAAGTACATAGATTTCTTCTATTCAAATCTAAAGTGTGGGCCACTTTTTTTTTGTTATTGTTGAGTATTGAAAAGTGAAATGACAAGTAAGATCCACTACTTTGGATCTCACTTATTTATAGATTAAGAGATAGATTAAGAGAGCTCGCAATTTATATCCGCATAGGAGAACTCATCTATCTCTCATTTCCTATATATATATATATACACTAGGATCATGTGCCCGGGCTTCGCCCCGGGATATGACCATAACCGATGGATATATGACCACAAATAGAGTCCTGAAAGGATTCTACCAACTTTGTAAAGAACAGTTTGGAAAAAGCATAGAAACAAACCCAAAAAAAGCTTTTACCAAAACCATTCAACAATGTTTAACAAAAATCATTTATATGCATAAATTGAAAGAATACTCATGAATCAAAGGGGAAAAAGGGAATGTAAAGAGCACATGAAACACAGATGATCAAATGAAATGACTAAATAAAAATGAGAGAACCTGTAAGACACCTTACAACCTCAACAAATCAAACAAACGACTCCAGACAATACCCAAGGGATTCAATGAAGTCAAGAGAATGGAACATTATTTGGTAAATTCCAAAATAGCTGCATATTCCAATTTCCACTGCTTTTGAAACAGAAAGGACTAACACAAAGGTAAAAAAGATTGTTTTGTTTATAAAGAAGGCTGCAAGAAGTTCACCTAATAATATAAGTGAACATGAATATACCTTCATTGTTGTTCCTGGATTCATGTATCTTAGATCAAAGGAGCCGTTGGACACAACTCTCTCTTTTGCCTATTTTTTCCATCAAAGATAGTCTTTGCCCACATGAATAAATAATTCAAAACTTGGGAAGGTCAAAAATTGAAGATCCATGATAGATTACCTGAAAAGCAATGAAGCCATCAATAATCTGGTTAAGACAGGTGTAGAAGTTGTTAGACAAAAATTAGTGTAAATTCGAAATTGATTTTTTATAAATTGTGAAAGCAAAAGACAAACGAAGAACCTTGAACCATGTATTGGAAGAGTGCTTGCATAGATTTGTATTGAACCGTGTATAGTTACCTCTCCACCAAAATACTATGCCAACAAAGTTAGTGTGACCAAATATTTATCCACGAATAAGAAATCCACTAAAGCTAAGATTAAGCAAAAATGATGAAGAAAAAGCCCATAATAACCAACAAATTAATCAAGCTTATGACTAAACAAAGAAATAGCACTCAAGAAAACGACTACCTCAAGGACAGAATTTCGTTTGCACTCGAAGCCTCAAGAAAAGCCTGGAATTGCCTCTAACTATTTCAAGAAACTGAACAGGGTTCAAAATTGACAGCTCCCATCCATCTTGTATCCACCTAAATTGATGAATTATTTACCTAACTCATCTCGCTCTAAAGCAACAATTGTTATTAAACAAACAGATACAAAATTTGTGAATTGAAAGAAGAGGTATAACGAACCTGATTGAAGAGAAAAAGTTGTACTTGTTCATCGCAAACTATGAACAGAGGCCTGAGAATGTAATCCAGGTGTCTAGAATTTAGCCTCCAAAACCAGTGTAGATCAAGTAGCCTATAACTGCAAATAACATTCAAAGGTTTATGATCAAAATTAGCACAGGCAACGCAACCTTCTTGCATTTTTTTTTTCATGTAGACAAAACTTAGATATATAAGTTCCAAGTAACAGCTATTTAGACAAAACTTCCAGGTATGAATTCTGCTTCTACCAGTTGTTTTATGCAGGATGGGAACACCCACGAAAGTAAGCAAAGGAAAAAGTAACTCGATTCGAAAGATGCACTAAAACCCAAGTTTTTAATTCTTTCACGTCTCAAATAGGCAAACTCTTTCATTTTCAATCCATAAATTGATGTTAAGTGCTGTATTAATCATAAATACATAACTCAGCTTTAGGATATAGCATGTGCGTACTCTTAATACTACGTAACTTATTTTTCTTTAGAAGATGAAAAAGTGAAACTTGGAAAAGAATTCATGTGTAATTGTGTATTAACTACAGCTTGGAAATTATATGTGCTGATGCATTGTGCTTCACTTTTTTTCCCTTAGAGATGCCTCTGATGATAATCTTCCACCAAGCTATCTGCACATACTTCACGTCTCAAAATTTGTGGAGGAAATAAAAACAAATCAAAGAGAGGGAAAAATGTAAAATAGATTTATGTTGTTTGATTGTTCATATCATCTTAACATGAGGGGGAAGAAGACCGCAAGATTAACAAAATCTTGAATGAAGACTAAGAGAGAGTTCAATACCTGGATTCCATTCATCAAACCTGGGCTTATTAGCAATCCATAATCAAGATTTTTGAAAAGAAAAGGTACCAAGTGTAGAACATAAACTCAATAGAGAAGATTCTAGGACACTGCAATTCTCTGCACTTTTCATGGCAAATCTCTACAGAAAACCCAAAAACAAAAAACACAGAAAAGTGAAATCAAATACTAACCTCAATTACTGAAAAACTTCAAGCGTGGCACAAGGATTTGCACCCATAGCACAATGCGAAATCCAACCAAGAAATTAACAAAAAACAACTAAGAAAGTGAAAAAAGCACAACTGAAACAACAAAACACCCTATAAAAATGGAGAGGGGTATGCAGGCAAAAAAAAGAAGTAAGGCAGCCAAGATAAAAATAACATAGAGGGAGAAACCTCACCCGAGGATATGACAGATGTTGAGGAATGTAAAGAGCTTAAGTAGGAGCAAACAAAACAATACAAATGTCTGAAATAGACTGGAATATTAGAGCGACACATGGACCAGTGGGATCTAAAGTACAAAGCCACACATTTAATTTCATCAAAAACTAAGAATGAAAAACTTACCAAAGAAAACCCGAGGCTAACAGAACCCTGGACAAAACATAACCACGAACACAAACAAATTAAATGAAAGCAAAGGAAATCACGAGACAACACCACGAAATAAGGGTTGGAGAAAATAAAAGCCCCAAGAAGATTTTGGTTATATAACTAATTAACAGAGAGAAGGAAATGTCACCTAAGAAATAAAAAATTGTCGAGGAATCCACAGAGCTTTTTGCAGCACAAAATAAAAAAAATCTTAGCTATCTGCAATAAAGCAAACAATTAGACCAATACATGGGAATGAGAAAGATAAACAGGAAAAGTTTGAAAGATCTAACACCCTATATTTGAACAAAAACAAAGAGAATCAAGATACAAAGAAGCAGACAGAAAATGAAATGAAGATCGCAAGTAATCAACATAATCAAAGTATCACTTACACATCCATCAAAACTACATGCCTCCACAATCAGTCATGTGTTCGAATGAATCATCTGCCAAGTCAATCAATAAGAGAAATATTTTCAGGACAGGAAAAGGAAAATAGAGCTGAATCGAAGAAGTATTGAAATGGGAAAAAGTTGCACCTTGCCCAGGATTTCGGTTGGCTCAGTGAACGGTTACTTAGAACCTTGTTCTTCCTTAACACGACTGTCTGACAGGTAGCTATTACTATTGTTATTGAAGTTGTTATGCAAATGAGTATCGAGATTCCCATCGTTGACCTTCTACAGGCTCCCACTATTTTGCAGAGTCGGCAGAGCAGAATCAATTGCAGCGGCACACTCTCTCTTCTCCACCTCAATTTTCATTGACTGCTGCTGCTGTTCTTTCTTCCGGAGCTTCTCCTTCTCAAGAGAGGCAACGTGCTCCAAAGATTTTGTGGCCCTCTTCTTGGCAACGACGGCCTCCCTAATGCGCCTCTCAGCCTCACTCCTGGCAACAATGACAGCTTTGGCCATGGATGCCGACGCAATTCTGGCGGCACAGAGGAGGGCGAGGGCGAGCTTCTTGTCAATGACGTGATCGGTAACGTCGAAGAAGGAGAAGTTGGAGTCGGCGCAGGGAGGACAGAGATAAGGTGATTGGGATTGCTGAAAAGGAAGCCAGACGGAGGAGATTGAAAGGAGCGAGGACCAAGATCCAATGGTGGAGAAGGAAGAAGGAGGCCCTCTTAACCTAAATCTACACCATCTCACAACCGTCTCCCACCCACGGGTACCAAAAATAAAAGGCCCCCTTAACCCGGTGAAGAAAAATGACTACGATAAGAGATTGCAGAAGAAGAGGTACATAGAGGCAGGTAGAGTCGGTGAACCCATATATACAACAGCTGGCTCTAGGTTGGAGGTGCATGCACCGGCCTGAAATTTCAGATGCTTGTAGGAAAGCAGATTCATGAACCTTGCACGGTGTGTTGACAAAGAGGCGATTGCGCGATGAAATTTCCCCGACATCCGAATAAGTGGAGGAAAAAGAAACCGACATTTCAAAGACGGGACATGTGCATGCATCATCGCCAACGGCCCCGATCAGGAGTCGGTTCATGAACCCGGAAAAGGCGTATATTTCCCTCGCCAATTGTGGAGAAAGAACGGAGCGGAGACGTGTTACAGACGGTGGGAAATGGACGGCAGATAGAGGTTTTGAGATGGATAATTGACGGACGAAAGTGGAGATCATGAAGAACCAGTCGCGCGACTAACGATAAAAAGCTGGGACTCGCGCTTATAGGAGCTGAAATGTTTGTACTTTATATATAGTGTATAGATATAACACCGATACAGTCCAGTGTTATTTCCCCGATACACTGAATCTTTCCCAATTCTTCTTAAATGAGGTGCTAAAAAGTAGGTATAGTTTTTGAGAGTATTAAAAAGTGAAATCACATGGGTCCTTCTCGTTTTAAAAAAATACTTATAAAAAATAGACTTTATTTTAGTACGCATGCTCAGACTTTGCTGTAATTTTATTACAGTAGTTCCTGTTGTAATACCATTTACTGGCACTAATTTTTATTTTTCAAAAAAATTATAAATATATAGTATTTGAGATAACGAATCCAACCATTCTTTTTTGTTTAAAATAAAAATCAAATTCAATGATCGAACATTAATGGTCCGTTTGTTTCACAATTGCATTTGACAGCTTTAAGCTGTCAAAAATGTTGTGTAAAAAGTTGTAAGATCCATAACTTTAAGTTCTATAAAACGTTGTGGGGTGTTTGATTCATTTTTCAATTATATTAGTTTTGTTGATAAAATTACAAAAAAAAAGTATTAGAATAAAAAGTAATTGAAAACTTTTAAGATACAGAGAAATAATTATGTAATATAGTTGTAAAATATTATGAGTCTCATAACTTTAAACTCTGAAAAACTATGAAATGACAATATTTCTTTATTTTCTTTTATTCTTAATTTTTTGATTTTCTTCCTTTTTATTTTCCTTAAAAAATCAAAAATAATTTCCATATTTATTTTTTCTAGAATATTCTCCTAATTGGCCGTCTCTTTTGGGCTCGATTGATGACTTAGGCTAAGAAAAGTATTTTGAGATCTCTTATTTATTTTTGAATTGGGCCTGGACAAAATACGGTCACTACAGGTTACGGATGACAACGGGTCGGGTACCCTTCCTGTCACGCCCCGACCCGCCGACACGTGACGTGTATCTAAACCACACTCTCGACTCTTTATTTTTCAATTATCAACAAAATATTTTAAATAATATAATTATCAATATACTTAAAATATAGGTGTTAAATTTATAAGTATATAATAGTATCATATAACCGGTTGAGACTCCAGCTCAGCCATCCCCACTCACCGGGTCCACTCAACCCTTACGCAGTGACTCTAGTATGTACACCGACTGCCCTGTCCTGTCTGCGCTCCTAGTCTCGTCAAGGTTGTTTCACCTGAAAATAAAACAATGGGAAGTAGGGTGTGAGCCGAAGCTCAGTAGGGAATACCGCATACATACACACATAATCACAGTTAAATCTCAACAACAACATATTAATTTATCAGCACTCCAATTTCATTTTCATTTTCTCTGCTTCTCGACCTTCTCGCCGGAAGCCCATTTCTCATCCTCTCCCCGACCTCGTCGTCGGAACCATTCTTCTCCGCTTACCGACCTCCTCGCCGGAAGCAATCTACGAGTAAGGAAGGTAGGTTTCCCCTTCTACCCGGACTTTCCACCCTTCGCCATGTGGCCGCATAGCGAATCCTTACTCGGATTATCACCCACTGTACGTACAGGGCCATGTCCACATCTCTGCAATCTCCACATCACAATCCTCCAAAATTCCCATAATTCTCAAATATAAACAAATGTTCAATCACACGCAATCAGTATAAAGACAACACTTTTCTCAATGAAAAGCAGGGGTTACCACATAACGGAATTATTCACGTATTCACGACAACCATTTACACTCAAACATTTATCCAAAAAGCACAACTCCATTAAATTAACGCAAGAATCATCACTCAGACATAATTACGGAAATTCCCAAAATAATGCAAAAGTCATAGTATTCACTACCTCGTGAAGCGTGCCTCACATCTCACTCGAACCAATGTTTTCCCGTATTTTTCCCGACGTACACCATTTTGGTTCCTATACCACTTCTACACCAAAGGCAAATCCAAGTTCTCAAATACGTTCAAAATCCGCGTAAATACGTAGCATATACGATCTAGTCAAACGGGTAAATTTTACCCAAAAAGTCAACTCGGGTCAAACGGGTCAAATAGTACCCGAAATACCCCTATTCCGGTTATCGGAGATCCGGCGACCTTGACCGGAAATCACCTAGTGGGTTTGGTAGCACTCACCAAGACGAACTCAAAGGTGGTCGTCTCGCGTCGATCGGAGGTCGGAGGAGGGAGAAATCGACTGTCGAAGCTTGTGGTGGCCGAAACTTCCGACGGCTTTTCCCGGTAATCTACAGCTTCGATCAAGGTGACTCCCAACTATGCTTACAATTCAAAACTTTAGTGCCTCTGTCACACAAGATATAGCCACTTCTATTCACGTGATCAAACAAAGTGAATACCCCATTATTCCAACATATATCATCTGGGATTTACATGCTTAAGATTCAAATCACGAACCCACATTAACCTCAAGTTTTACAAGTTGTTCAATTGGAACCGCACCTTTTACTAGTAAGTACTAATCAAAGTTTCTTCCATATTCCCATTAACCATAAATAACAAACCACCTGAACATACGTTCTGGCAGTTTCTAGTCAAACTTTAATTTGATAACATGCTATTATATCCACCAAAATTCTAGATTTGTCACACATCACTATATAGACAACCCGATTTCAAAATACTCAACCATACCGCGCGCGCCCAACACCAAAATCATAACTTCTCACCAATCGGTATCACTAACTTCTCACAGTTCGACAACCATTTCATAATTTACCATGCCACATCATTAGCTCCAACAGGATACTACTATGTCCACTCACACAAATCGGGCATCAACCATTGGTAGTAATTTCCATTATCTCCTTCGGCAACTAGTAGCAAAAAATGAACAAAACAAAACCATAAATCCCACATCAAAGTTACCCTTATTTCACAAGGAATTTGATCCTGCACCATCAAACAAAGAACAACTCAAAATCTAAACCTGTTTCATCCAATCCCGGTTATAGCATAACAAAGTATAAATTCTATCTTCTCAACTTGCTAAAGTCAGGATATTTCTTACAAGGACAATCAATTTACCCAACCATCAAATTCTTTTACCACAAGAATCTTCACTCCTCCCACTAACAATTTCATCCCACCTTAGAGATCCTTTTTTTTATAACTATGAGTGTCGCCTCGACCCGCTAAAAGGTCCTCCAATAGATTACAGTTCACACCACATTTAATCCAAACCGTGGAAAATTCACTTAGCGTCTCAATCATTACAAGCCTTTATAATCATCAGTACTCTTGTTACCTCTACTGTACTCACTTTAATTAGTAGATCATGCAGTTCACGGCTAACCAACCACATTGGTGTTAAGTAAAAGCTCACAAGTTTAAGCGCCGCAACACCACTATAATAACTAGTGATCACATTCTTTCCCGGCTAATCTTCTCAATTATCAAAAGTACTAACTTCACATATAACCACTCAAACTCGACCTAGCACTGGTTACATACTTCGAATATACTACCTTTCATTATCAAGTACGTCACCCAAAAATTCCGCATATCCCAGGCGGAGCACTGAAACCATTTCCATTTCAATGTGTTGCAAACTTAAAGCACTTCCTACAACTCAGTAATGAACCACATCCAAGCGTCACCATTATTAAAGCATGGAACCAATCTAACATCAATGCATCTCAAAGTTAAGTATATGGGCATCTCAACCCAGATCAAGTAGGTTCCTATAATCGATCCATCAAGCATAATCGAGTATAACACATGATTCACATTCACATCGGTTCAATATTTAATGCAACACCCGGCAAATCTTTCCATGTTGATGTTAACGCCATATATGTAAATGTAGTCACTACAACTCGGAAAACTCAAATCACCGTCTCAAAAAGTCATGATATTCAAACACATGTAAAATTTCTTCAGCAACATTTGAACAATTTTTTTTCCAATACAAATCAAAATTTCTCAAGTCTACACATTCAAAATCGTAATTTCAAGTCATTCTCGTACTTGTTCTTGTTTTCTCCTCTCTTTTTTTCCCCCCTTCAACCACTATATCGGTCATGCAACACACGCATGTCAGTCAATGAGTTAACAAAGAACCTCCAAAATATATCTCATATAGTACTATTTGTACCTTCCCAATCGGTTGCGAGGCAGAAGATAGGTCCGGTGTACATACCCTCCATTCAGTCCTAACTCCAACCTACTGCTCTGATACCATCTTGTCAAGCCCCGACCCGCCGGCACGTGACGTGTATCTAAACCACACTCTCGACTCTTTATTTTTCAATTATCAACAAAATATTTTAAATAATATAATTATCAATATATTTAAAATATAAGTGTTAAATTTATAAGTATATAATAGTATCATATAACTGGTTGAGACTCCAGCTCAGCCATCCCCACTCACCGGGTCCACTCAACCCTTACGCAGCGACTCTTGTATGTACACCGACTGCCCTGTCCTGCCTGCGCTCCCAATCTCGTCACGGTTGTTTCACCTGAAAATAAAACAATGGGAAGTATGGGGTGAGCCGAAGCTCAGTAGAGAATACCGCATACATACACACATAATCACAGTTAAATCTCAACAACAACATATTAATTTATCAGCACTCCAATTTCATTTTCATTTTCTCTGCTTCTCGACCTTCTCGTCGGAAGCCCATTTCTCATGCTCTCCCCGACCTCGTCGTCGGAACCATTCTTCTCCGCTTACCGACCTCCTCACCGGAAGCAATCTACGAGTAAGGAAGGTAGGTTTCCCTTTCTACCCGGACTTTCCACCCTTCGCCATGTGGCCGCATAGCGAATCCTTACTCGGATTATCACCCACTGTACGTACAGGGTCATGTCCACATCTCTGCAATCTCCACATCACAATCCTCCAAAATTCCCATAATTCTCAAATATAAACAAATGTTCAATCACACGCAATCAGTATAAAGACAACACTTTTCTCAATGAAAAGCAGGGGTTACCACATAACGAAATTATTCACATATTCACGACAACCATTTACACTCAAACATTTATCCAAAAAGCACAACTCCATTAAATTAACGCAAGAATCATCGCTCAGAAATAATTATGAAAATTCCCAAAATAATGCAAAAGTCATAGTATTCCCTACCTCGTGAAGCGTGCCTCACATCCGACTCGAACCAATGTTTTCCCGTATTTTTCCCGACGTACACCATTTTGGTTCCTATACCAGTTCTACACCAAAGGCAAATCCAAGTTCTCAAATACGTTCAAAATCCGCGTAAATACGTAGCATATACGATCTAGTCAAACGGGTAAATTTTACCCGAAAAGTCAACTCGGGTCAAACGGGTCAAATAGTACCCGAAATACCCCTATTCCGGTTACCGGAGATCCGGCGACCTTCACCGGAAATCACCTAGTGGGTTTGGTAGTACTCACCAAGACGAACTCAACGGTGGTCGTCTCGCGTCGATCGGAGGTCGGAGGAGGGAGAAATCGACTGTCGAAGCTTGTGGTGGCCGAAACTTCCGACGGCTTTTCCCGGTGATCTACAGCTCCGATCAGGGTGATTCTTGAAGCAATTTTATACGTCTCGAAGAGAAGAAGAGATTGATACCGGTCTTGTCGCCTGAGGTGGTCGGACGGCGGAGATCTGCGCCGTCGAAGTTCCAGAGGCGGAAATGACGTTTCTCTTTTCTTCTTTCTCTGTTTTCGTTTCTTTCTCTCGTTTTCTTTTTACTTTTTTCTGTTTTTTTTTTCTTTTATTTCTGTTTCTCCCCTCTCTGGAATCTTCTCCCATTTTCTTTTTATTTTTTATTTTTTATTTTTTTTGTTTCTTTCTTTTAATTCACTTCCAATTTATATATATATATATAGTTGTTTGTATTGATCTAGTTTAACCCGAATTTAATCTATCGGTTTCACTATCATTTCATTATACCCGTGTCACTATCTTATTCATTATTTATATTATTCTCTCGAGTCGGGATATCACACTTATTTAAGAAATACCAAAACCGTTACCATTTAATGTATCCTATACAAAAATCGTTCCAAAACCGTTTAAAAAATCATTTAGATTTCTAAAACCGGAACCGTTTCATAACCGTTTACAGCCGGATACCCGTTTACCATTTAACTAATTCAATTAAAAAATGAAATCAATAATATTTTTTTGACAAGTCTTAGATACTTATTAAAGATGAAAATATTAAATAATACAATGAGATAGAAATACAAAGGAGTCCAATGTCTTGACAAACTACATGATAATACCATATTATTACTCCTTAGACATTAATCACATCATTTCATCAACAAGACAACAACCCAACAAAAGTAGCTATAAAAGAAAACATGAAAATCCATCAACATATAATCCCCTATCCAAACTCCAAAAATTCCATGAGATATAAGAGAGCTTGAAAATGTCACAAAAGCAAAAAAATAGAATCCCTGAAACCATGCTAGTCTTCTTCATCCACATCTTGCTCAATGGTCGAATGCTAGTCTTCTTCATCCACATCTTGCTCAATGGTCGAAATGCATTCACCTGTGATTGATTCAGTGGCTATGCAAACAAACAGTAAGTAAAGTCAAGTAAAAAATAAATAATGCATAAAAAATAACTGAAAAACTTAACTTATTACCTTCCATTTTATTTCGTAACCAACTCTAGGAACACATCAAGGCTTCCAAAGTATCTTTATGGAGTCTGCTTCTATGTGGACCGACGACTCTCCCCCCAACACTAAAAGCAGATTCAGATGCCACTGTGGAAACTGGAATAGCAAGAATGTCTCCCGCAATCATTTGCAGAGTTGGATATTTTATGCCATGTGTCTTCCACCAACCAAGAATGTCAAATTCTTGTGCATATGGTAAAACATTTTCATCAAAATAGTAATCCAATTCTGATTTTACAATCCCATCAGAAGACTCAACTTTCAACATTTCAACCCATTTTGCATGGCTACTATAGTACTCCTCCTCAAAATTAATATCTTCTAGTGTTGATATAGTTGATGCGGGAGTGGAGGCAACAAAATCATTTCTGGACTTAGATTGATACTCATTCAACAAATCATAACATGTTGCTTTAACTCTTTCAACCTTAAGATAAGCATATTCTCCATAAAAATTTTGGAAAAAGAATTGTACAACCTTCATTTTGTATCTTGGGTCCAAAATAATTGCCACTGACATAAAAATGTGCACATCACTCCAATACTTAGAGAACTTTTCACGCATCTTTTCTGCCATCTGCTTCAAAGTATCATCATTTCAATCAGCTACCCATTTATCTATAGTCTCCTTAATCTCACATATTTTGATAAAATAAAGATGTGAGGTGAGATATTTCGTGTCAGAAAAGAGTTCAGTGTCAATAAAGAAGAGTTTAAGTTTTCCACAAATCAAGCTAGCCATATACCAATCACTTTCTGTTGGTATTGAAGAGTAATTTTTCTCCCCAAGCTTCAATCTACGAAAAACTTCTTTATACTCTATGGTAGATTGAAGCATTAAAAATGTAGAGTTCCAACGGGTTTTGCAATCAAGGACTAATTTCCTGGTACTACCAATTTTCAATGCACGAGCTACATCAAAAAAACTTTTCAACCCTAGATGGAGTAGCTGCCCAATATGAAACACTTTCACGGATAGTCTTAATGCTCTTCTCTATAACTGAGCAACTGTCTTTGACAATCAAATTCAAAATATGAGCAGAACTTCGCATGTGCAGAAATCTTCCATCAAGCAAACAATGATGAGACAATTTATCAAGAATTACACTAATCATACCATCATTGGTGCTGCAATTATCCACTGTGATTGTTGATAATTTAGTCTCCAAATTCCATGAGACCACCCCTTCAAGTAAATATTCAGCCAAGACATCCCTTGTGTGAGGAGTAAGAACATACATAAACCTAGGAAAGAAAATCACATATTTGATCAATTACTATAAAGTCAAATATTTTTATCAGATAAAGTATGATCAGTTACTATAAAATTGTGTAGTTTACCTTAAAATACGGCTTTGCAACACCCAGTTGTCATCAATAAAGTGACATGTGATACTTACATATCCCCTTCTCTGGTTAGAAGTCCACATATCAGTTGTGATTGTCACTAAACTTTTGATGTGTTGTAAAAGTCTTTTAAATCTATTCATTCATATTCATAAATTTTGATGATCTCACCCTTGCAATGATGGCTGCAAGCTTAAAATATTTCTCCATCTTAAAATATGGCTGCAAGCTTGCAATGATTTTTTCGAAAACCACGATGCTCAACAATAGATAAAGAATATTCATGCAAGATAATAGCACAAGCAAGCTCCTTTTGGCATTTGTCTTTATCAAAGGTAAACTTTGTATACACTGACTTTGTATCTGACTTTTGCTCTTCCACAATTTTTTTTTGACGCTTCAATGCAGCCTGAATATCTTGGGTATTTCTATCGGGGCACCGTACTTAGTGATTCCTTAAGCTTGAGGTCCCATTATTACTGGAAGCTTTGATCTTTCCTTTACAATAGTTGCAAATAGCATAAGCAACCCCTCCAATAACCACTCTCTTCATATGATCCCAAACCTCACTAGTTGTTTTGCGCTTTCTTGCCACGAGTCTCGTGACTTCCATCTGACTCTTTTCTACCTCATTAGTTTTAGTAGTTGGTGTAGTAGGTGGACATGTACTGGTATTAGGCGTGGAAGCTGAATGTGTACTAGTTGTCTCTTTTGTAGATGTAGGGTTAGTTTTCCCTGAAGCATTTGATGCTACTAACTTCTGCAGAATTTCTGGATCAGTTTCTTCATGGCCGGAATTCGGCAATTCATCATTTGATGTCATCTTGCAAATCCCAATTCCCAAAGCTTCATGGGGACAAGTTGCTAAATAACAACCCAATTGAGAAAAATCCAAATTTAGGAACAACAAAGTGACATTCACTACTGTAAGAAGGAGATAAACGAGAAGAGGCGGACAAAGTACAAACAATAGAGTGACTTACCAGTTACCACGAATCCACTTGAGATTGGCACTAGGAAAGTTGATTTGGCGTCAAGCAAAAGGTGTCTTCTTGTCTTTCTCTCTGTTTGACGGCACAACGCTTTGATTTATTTCCCTTTGGTGTTTTGAGAGAGTAATTACTAATTAGGGTTGTGGCTTGGTGAATAGTAATAGTCTAATAGACTAATAATGTGTTTATTGCATTATTTTAATTTCTTTTTTAGAAACGTTTTAATTTATTATTTATAATGATATCAAAATTTTATCTTCTTATACATTATAATATAATATCCAATGGCTGTAAACAGTTATAAAAGTAAAAGTCTAAAATTTATAAAAGTATTAGACATAAAAGTATTAGCCATAAAAGTGAAAGTTTAAAATTTATATTAAAACATACGAAAATTATATGTATCCCAAACTTATACATTTCATGGTAATATGGTATCTCATATTCTCATTAGTTATTTCATTGCATTTATAACAATCTAATAAGTTATTTTATTGTGTTATAACACTGAAATAACTTATGCTTCGATCAATGGAATACATCTCATGGTAATATGGCATCTCATTAGTTTATTTCATTAAATTTATAACAATCTAATAAGTTATTTTATTGTGTTATAACAATGAAATAACTTATGTTTCAAACAATGGAATAACTATATCACATCCACATGTGTATGAGATATATAAGTGTGAGATGTTTAACACTATTGTAAACATGATGCTAGTACCTATTACATTATAATATTATTACTAAGTATGACCTATCTTGCAAACAACCCACTAAGTATGATTCTATTATCTTATTTTATTTGATGTCATTTATCATGTTATAGTGTAACATCCTCGTAGGCTAGTAGTATACCTTGTGCAATATTTTTTTAATATAAATATTAATTACTTTTAGTGTAGTTACATTTTTTTTAATTCTAATGATGCTAAGAATGATTTATTTTCCTATTTCCAAAATGTATAACTCAATTCACTTTTTTTTACATAGTTTGATTTATCACGTTATTAATTATAATATACTATGACAGTAAGATCCATATCATAAATTCAAATTTCATTAGTTTATATTTAGTCTGTTTGATTTTTTTTCGGTACAGTGTTAACAAGTACATTTCAGATTATGGATTCTTTGAGAGAGAAATTAGGGTTCGTGGCTTCGTAATAATGTTTATTGCATTTTTTTAATTTGTTTTCTTGAAACACCTTAATTTATTATTTAAAATGATATCAAACTTTTAATCTTCATATACATTATAGTCATAAAATTAAAAGTCTAAACTTTATTACGCACAACCAAAATCCATACTCAATTTATATTTATATACTATGAAAGTCTATAACAAAAAAAATTAGAATTGGACTAGTGGTTAAGTG
Source organism: Euonymus europaeus (assembly GCA_963580455.1). Lineage (NCBI taxonomy): Eukaryota > Viridiplantae > Streptophyta > Magnoliopsida > Celastrales > Celastraceae > Euonymus > Euonymus europaeus. The sequence continues at coordinate 17,963,587 of OY756970.1, read as the reverse complement.
ATTTTCTTCTTTATACACGTGTAAGATTCGAGTCCTTTCTCTAACATATGTACTAATATTTTTAAGAATTTACTTATAACTAAGGGTAGGGTAGGGTCGGTTATGGTTCTGGGTACGGTTTCGGTTCTGTTTTGGTTCGGGTACCCTAAACCCGGCATCAAATACCAAAACCGACCCGAAACCGTTACGGATTTTCAAAAAATAATCAAAACCATTTTCAAACCCTATAGGATTGATTTTCGATTTTTAAATGGATCGGTTACCATGCGGATAGTGCGCGGATTGAGTTTTTTTGCCATCCCTACTACATGTTGGTTATTATAGTTTAGTGTATTTAGTTCAATTTAATTTGAAATTGTATTTGAATAGTGATTGAAGATAATTAAATTATCGTTTAAATAGTGATCAAGATAATTATCCAATTATAATTTAATTTTAAAAAATTAATATTGATTGAGATAATTAATTAATTAAGTAAATAATATGTTAAAAAGCTTGGAAGTTTGGGAGGGAAAAAAGTGGAAGTTTATTCTGTTTTTATATATTGCATGATTTCTGACACTTTTTCCACAATTGACTTGCTTGAAGTCTAGTAAACTGTTGGAAAAGAGAGTGAAAAAAACAGGCAGTCGTCTTTCTCTCCTAATCTTTTTTTTTTTTTTTTGAAAATTTTACGGAGAAATATTAAGAGGAGAGAGAGGCAGGAGTATCAAATGTGGCTAAGTTTCCCCGTTCCTTCCACAAAACTTGTGCACACAAGAATTGCAAATTTAACTATAAAGTATTAATAAGTCAGAAATTAATTTTACTTTTATATTTTTGTCATCCTATTGGCTATTGCACACTGAAAAACTGAAAAGTACTGCCGTCATGATATATCATCAATTAAATTTCGTAATTTGCTTTGACGTGAATATTATACTATCCGAATCTGAAATGGAAATAAACAGAAAAATTAAAATAAAACGATGATGTAAGCACATCCTTTTCATTGCTGTTTATTTATGCCAACCCCCGGCCGAGTCTTATAACAACAGAACTGAAACTCCAAGGAAGGAGTGAGCCTGTTTTTTCTATCGCCACTTGTGAGTCAGCATCTTGAACACGTACTGTTTATTCTAACACAAACTCTCTCTCTCTCTCTCTCTCGGAGAGATGGCCGGAACAAATGGGCAAAACGATGCCGTTCCCTCCACACAAGGCAGAACACTCGCGGATTTTGATCCTCCCAAGAAACCAAAAAGAAACAAGTATGCTCTTGCTTGTGCATTCCTAGCGTCCATGACTTCAGTCCTGCTTGGTTATGGTAAGTTACCTCTAAACGGTACCACTTTGTTCATTATTGTGCTTTCTTAGCTACTTATGGAACAATTTTTTTGTTGTTATAATAGATATTGGAGTGATGAGTGGAGCGAGTATATGTATCCAAGAAGACTTCAAAATCAGCGACACACAACTCACAATCATGGTCAGTATCATTTACTTGTGCTCTCCAATTGGCTCCAGCCTCGCCGGCAGAACCTCCGATTGGATCGGTCGAAGGTACACCATAGTTATCGCCGGAGCCATCTTCTTTGTCGGGGCTCTCCTCATGGGGTTCGCCACAAACTACTCCTTCCTCATGGTAGGACGCTTTGTTGCTGGAGTCGGCGTCGGCTATGCACACATGATTGCTCCGGTCTATACCGCCGAGCTCTCTCCGGCTTCCATTCGCGGTTTCCTTACGTCATTCCCAGAGGTCTGATATGATACTCCTCTTCAAATTCTTTCATTATATTTTGAAATTTCTTTGAATATTTGAATCATTGAATGCTGTGTGTGTATACAGGTGTTCATAAATATTGGAGTATTACTTGGCGATGTATCAAACTACGCCTTCTCGAAGTTCCCGACTAACCTGGGATGGCGGTTCATGGTTGGAGTCAGTGCGATTCCATCTGTTATCCTCGGCGTTGGAGTCCTTGCTATGCCGGAGTCTCCTCGGTGGCTGGTGATGCAAGGAAGACTCGGGGAGGCAAAGCGAATTCTCGACAAAACATCGGATACAGTAGAAGAAGCACAATTGAGATTAGCAGATATAAAAGAAGCAGCTGGTATTCTAGAAGACCAAAACGACGGCGTTGTGCAAGTCGTCCAGAAACGAAGTCAAGGAGAGGACGTGTGGAAGGAATTGCTCCTCCACCCTACCCCAACCGTTCGTCACATCCTAATCGCCGGGGTTGGTATTCTCTTCTTCCAACAAGCGTCTGGTATAGACGCTGTTGTACTGTATAGTCCCCGTATATTCGAAAAGGCAGGCATCACAAATTCGGATAAGAAGCTACTCTACACCATAGCCGTTGGATTCACCAAGACAATTTGCGTTTTGATCTCCACATTCTTGCTGGATAAAGTCGGACGCCGCCCTTTGCTTCTCAGCAGCGTCGCTGGCATGATTTTGTCACTAGGAACGCTCGCGACCTGCCTCACGATCGTCGAACACAGTCAAGAAAAAATAACATGGGCCCTTGGATTGTCTCTTGCTTCGGTATTGGCCGTGGTCGGGTTCTTCTCGATGGGATTGGGACCCATCGCGTGGGTTTACAGTCCTGAGATATTCCCGTTGAGGCTACGCGCGCAAGGGATGGGTATTGCAGTGGCATTGCATAGGTTGACAAGTGGAGTAATCTCACTGACTTTTATACCCTTATACAAAGCGATATCAATTGGTGGGGCCTTCTTTCTATTCGCTGGAGTTGCAACGGTATCGTGGTTCTTCTTCTTCTTCTGTTTGCCTGAAACTTACGGGAGGACGCTTGAGGACATGCCGACTCTGTTTGGTAAATTTTTTAAATGGAGACCTATTATAATGGACAAGAACAGGAAGAACGAGACAGCTAAGAGTCGGTCTGTTAACCAACTAGCAGTTAGGAAAGACTTTGGATACGTTTGGATTGAAATTTTAGATTTAGCATTTCAATTAGCATAATACTGATAGCATAACATACATGCTAGTTCAAATGTTATGGGTGTTTGGTTTAGTTTTTGTTGATGACATATATGTTATATTAAATGTTGTGCCGAATTACATACAGGTTATTGATACAATTTAATACACATTCATATGACAATTCTTATAATAAAATTAACATTTTTAATAATATATTCATTTATCTATATTTAATAATTGAAAGTATTCTTGAAATAAAACAAAAATAGCAAGGACACTATGAACATTTCTCGTCAAAATGCTATTCGAAATTGTCGTTTGAATTTTCCTAACATCTTGGGTAGCATGTAACATTTCAGATGGCATAAATGCTACCTAAAATGTTTATCCAAACGGGGACTTAATATAGATAAGCCCTCATCTAAATGTCAGGGGAAGGACATAGAAGAGGTCTGTGATGAAGATCAATTTATCAGTCATGAAAAAAAATATGTGTTTGTGTATATATATGTGTGTTGCCTTTATTTGGCTGCACTCTGCCAAAAAGTCAATCTTGCCTACTTAGTCATGAGACGACTTTTGCCAGCATGTAGGAGACTTACAGTCAATCTCAAAGTGTTAGACATTTGAAATGTGATTACACTCGTAATCGAACTTCTAAAACAAACGATTGTATGAAGAAATGAGTAAATTATAATATCACTAGATTCATATATCCACTAGAAAACGCTTCACCAGAAAATTACACTGAAGAAAAGCCCGAATTTAAACACTTCATTGAATGAAGAAATTAATATAGAGGAGCTTGAATTTAGGAACGAAAGTTGAATGTGAATAAAAAATAGCGAGAATGCTTGAAAACTAGAAAGGTTGAAAGTAGATTTAAGTCATTGGGCTGAATTTGTGTGTCTCAATATGTGCTTTATTATGCTTTTATAAACTCCAAGAATTATTGAATCAACAACCGCGACTGCAATTCAAAGATTCCTCTAACATACTCCATCTCTTTGACACTGTCAAAAATAATGGTCTACCAACGCCATAACTCCTTGAAACATGTTATTTCGTGCTCCATGATAAGTTGGTTCTTGTTGAATAATGCTCCACCTAAGTTGTCAACAAACAATCCAGATAAATCTTATTCCCTAGATTCTAGGCAATTCATTGGACCAAGTCCTTTAATCAGTCCAACCGGGCCTAGCTTTTATTTCATTAGATAGCCCATTTCTTCCCCTTCTGCCTGGCCCATACATATTGTAATAAGATCGATCCGTAGATACTGCTACTCGGCCCATTTTCACATGCCTGCCCATAAAGCTTGCAACCAAATCGGCCCATTAATGCATAGCCCATATCTATGCATAATTAAAGTGCAAACAATATGAATAATTAAAAGAGATTGTATAAAATCCTACATTAATGCACGAGTTCCTCGAGTGTTACGCCAAGGTTTTTCTAGATTACTAATTGCCTTTGCGCTTTGTCATATGTTTATGTGTTGTGAATCTTGTAGCCCAATCTGGGCTAGTATTTGTATTCCTGCTTTCACTATTTTCTTAATAATGTATACCACCGAGTTATATGTAAAAGGTCAATAATTAATTTTGTGCTTAAAATAATAATAGTGAACAAATTTTTTTTTTTTTTTTTTTTTAACAGAATACTATTTCATTAAGAAGAATAAACGAGGCAGTCAGCCTCAAGTACATGAGAAAGGAAACTGGGGCTATCCTCTACCCAATCAAAAGAAGCCTTACATTCTACTGCATGTTTTGCTAGAGTATCAGCAACCTGATTTCCAGTCCTTCTAACATGAATACAATTCACCGATGAAAAATTACCTATACCTTGCTTAGCATTTGCAATACATAATCCCACTTCAGAGAGAGATCACTTTCATCACTGTTCAGAGCTTTAATAACCAGCAAGGCATCGCCTTCCAAAATAAAAGAGCCAAGATTCAAAAATGAAGAAAACCGAAGTGCTTCTTTTGCTGCCAAACTTTCAGCAAAACTAGGGGACATAGTAGTGGGGAAATATAGCGCTCGATAGGCTATGTGAGCACCATCCTCCTTTCTAGCAATTAAACCCATCCCTACACTGTCTTCTTGGATTGCCGCATCAAAATTTATTTTGATCTCCATGCCATTTGGAGGGTTCCATCTAGAAGGGGAGCTATTGCACTGCCTATCCATATGAGGATGATCTTCTTGGGTAGCTTTAAACTCAGTCAAGAAGATATTGATTTTTCTGCCAACTGTCGCGGGACTATCGGAGGTGGATTTATGCAACATGTAATTCCTAGTACCCCAAGCAAACCATAAGCTCACAAAGAATTTAGTCAATACTTCTTTGGGCAGCTCAGTAGCTATTCCACAGACCCACCGGATGGCCGTCGTCATCCCTTCCATAAATCTGGGCAGTAAAGGCAATTTAACCACTTTAAATAGCTGCTGGATCCAGTGACAGTTTGTTAGTGTGTGTGTGTAACCGAATCTGATGTTTGGCCGCACAAGAGACATCCTGGATGGGTATTTGTGAATTGCATACGAGAGTGTGAGGAGGTCGGAAGGAATTCATTGCAAAAGCGCCAAGAGAAAGCTTTGATTTTTGGGGGAGCATCAATGGACCATAATTTTGGTTCGGTAGAGGAGCTTGCTTCAGGCATCCCTGAGGATTGATGGAACCATTGCTCAAAGGCCTGATAGCCACTTTTGACTGAATACATGCCTCTGGCTTCAAAATACCATCTACGTACATCTTTTGCTAAAATATCTTCCAGTGGGATTTTTAGGATGGCTTCAACATCTATGGGGAGTAAGATTTCTCTCAAGAAAGTTTGATTCCAACAGCCATTCCTCGAATCAATGAGTTGATTAACCCTCAAATGCCCCAACCTTGGATTAAACGGAGTTATCAATTTAAAATCCCAGAGTCTTGGGATCCACTTATCAAACCAGACAGAGACATCACGCCCATTTCCCACTTGCCATATCAACCCCTTCCCTAAGACTTGTCGATCTGCATGAATACTTCTCCAAGATAAGGAAGGGTTGGCTCCCACACAAGCTCTCATAAAATCGCAATTAGAGAAATATTTTGATTTTAGCACCTTATAGCACAAGGAGTTCTCATTTTGCATTAACCTTCACCCTTGCTTTGCCAATAATGCTAGATTCAAAGATTCAAAGCTTCGAAAACCCATACCTCCAACAACTTTTGGTTTACACATTGCTTTCCACTTTTGCCAACAAATTCCCTTATTTCCTTTATTCTTCCACCAAAACTTATTCAGTGCCACCATCAATTCCTCAAACAAAGACTTTGGGAGTCGAAAAACACTCATGGCATATGTTGGGATGGACTGGACCACCGCCTTAATTAAGATCTCCTTGCCTGACTGAGAGAGAAATTTCTCCTTCTATCTCGAAATAAGATTGATAATTCTTTCCTTCATATGGTTAAAAGCTCGCTTTTTGTCGCGTCCAATCATTGCTGGGAGACCAGGATACCTCTCAGGATTGGTCATATACCTAACCCCAAGCTTAGTGGAAATATTATCTTTGTCAAAAGCGTGAGTATTAGAACTAAAATAAGCTCCCGACTTCTCAAAACTGATCTTTTGACCTGAGGCCCTTTCATAAGTATGAAGAAGCTCTTGAACTGCCGCGCACTCCTGCAAGGAAGCTTTACAGAATAATAAACTATCATCTGCGAAAAATAAGTGTGATACCTTAGGTCCATACCGACTAGCCAAAACTCCGCTTATTAAATTTTTTGATTTGGCATCATCAAGGAGAACTGATAATCCTTCAGCACACATCAAAAAAAGGAAAGGAGATAAAAGATCACATGTCGTAAACCACGACCTGTTCTGAAACTTCCATAGGAATTGCCATTGATCAAAATTGAAAAACGAACTGACGTTATACATCTCATGATAAGAGCCACCCATGCTGGGTTGAAACCAATTTTAATCATCACTGACTTGAGAAAATTCCACCCGACCCTATCATAAGCCTTACTTATATCAAGCTTGAGGGCACACAAGCCATTAGCTCCATGCCTCTTATTTTTCATAGAATGCAGGAGCTCGTACGCCACCAAAATATTATCTGATATAAGTCTGTTGGTGACGAATGCACTTTGGGACTCTGAGATTATAGTGGGAAACATGCCCCGCATTCGATTGGTAATAACTTTGGCAATAATTTTATAGACAACGTTGCATAGACTAATTGGACGAAATTTAGTCATATCATCTGGCTCCTTGACCTTCGGAATCAGAACAAGATGGGTAAGATTTATATCTTCCAAAGTACGCCCTTTATTCAAGACATCCAGGCAAAGCTCAGTTACCTCCCTTTTTACCACACTCCAGTGTTTCTGAAAAAATAAAGCATTTAAACCATCAGGACCAAGGGCTTTTGTTGGGTGCATTTGGAAGATACTAGTCTCAACCTCTGCTATAGTAAACTGCTTCAATAGTTCCTCGTTCATTGAAACTGATACACGGGTTAAGATAAGATCAATGACAGCTTGCATCTCCAACCCTACCCCTTGGGAGAATAATTTCTCAAAATAAGAAATAGCAACCTTGCCTATCTCAGGTTCCTCAACCACCCACTCCCCATAATCATTTTTGAATTTTTTTTATGCAATTATGCCTATGACGTTCAGATGCCGATTTATGAAAATAAGAAGTATTTTTATCCCCCGATCTAAGTCATTCAATCCGGGATCGTTGACATCATTTCAAATTCTCTTAAGGAGATATGTTTGTAACTCTTTGATTCTACGCTGATTGGCCCAAAAAATATTTTTACTCCAGGCCACTAACTTTGCACTAGTATTTTGAACTTTGCTAGCAAAGTTAGGACTATTCTCATCCCAAGCATCTCGAATAACTTCAATACATTCCGGGGACCTAGTCCACGCCTCTTCAAAACGGAACCGATAATTATTTCGGCGCCCCCCATGATGCTCGACCACTGAGAGATTGATAACAATGGGGTTATGGTCAGATTTAGCATATGTCAACACATTTACCTTGCACTGGGGAAACTTACGCCTCCAATCTAAATTAGCAATTGCTCTGTCTAGTCGAACCCTCACATTATTTGGGGCTTTGCGACCATTATCCCAAGTAAATAGTGGTCCTGATGAATCCAAGGAGTCTAGATTGCAATGAGATAAAGAATCATGAAATTGTTGCATTAGATTGATAGGACGAGGCAAACCTCCACATTTTTCAGAGTCAAAGAGGATCTCATTAAAATCTCCAGCACATAACCATGGACCCGACTGACGGGCTGCAAGAGATTGAAGGGTCTGCCAAAAATTATGCCTAATTTCTGAGACAGATTCTCCATATACACCAATAAATCTCCACGAGGAGACTGTCCCAAACTTGGCTATGATTGAGTCTTTGTGATACCGCGAATAACTTTGCACACTAACAAAAATATCATCCTGCCACATAAGGGCCAAATCACCCTTTCTAACAACACAACTCACAGGTAGAGTTGACGAGAAATTACAACTAACTCTCACTCTTTCAAATTCCGAACTGGACAATTTGGTTTCACAAAGAAAAACTAGGGAAGGTAGAACTCGGACCATAAGGTTTTTGGTTTTTGAGAGAAAAAACTGCAAAGGAACCACCCAAACCTCTGCAGTTCAGACATAAGATGCTCATTACATTCGGCGAGCCTGGTACGACCAGTGCCCGCCGATAAAATTAGCTCGCCACCAAAGCGCTCAACCTCCTTTTCAATCACATGCCCTTCTTCCTGACCCTCACCCACGCTATCAAGGCCATCCAGTTCATTCAACTTCCTCTTATAAAAATGCTTATCAGCAGACTCCATTTGGGTATCTTCATTTATCAACTGCGTTCTAGCTACTCGAAGCCAGGTCTTCTTCCATTGCTTAGCTTTAGCTTGCTCCTCATTATTATATTGTATTTCTCCATTCAACTCAGCCCCACGAGTTTCAGCAACCAATGCTACAACGGATTCAACCAACCCACAAAGAACCTGAATACGAAGACTAGACTCCTTCTCATCCACACCAATTCCAATAGTCGTACCCAATACTGGTCCTGAAGTCTCCTCATTTTTTCCCCCTCCATCCCTTGTCTAAATATCCAGTTCTTGCTCTTCATGAATGTGGTTATTAGCAGTAGATGAATTCTCAGAGGCTGCCCTCTCTTGTGATCGCCTTTGGCCATTAAGACTTCGATCCTCGTCACCCCTTTCGAAAGTTGTAGTGCGAGGTCGAGGATATTGATTATAAGGCCTTCCTGACTGTTGACCTCTTGGGGGAGATGCTCAAAGCCAGTCTCTATAAGGTTGGTTAGAAGTTTGCTCCACTCCTTCTTGCTCACAATCATTCTCCACATGACCTATTAACCCACAATTATAACAACAATTAGGCAGTCTTTCATACTGGATACCCGATCGGATCACTGAATCACCTTCCTCCCCTGCCACCATAATCACTTGTTTGAGTGGTTTGCATACATCCACACTAATTCGCATCCGAAGAAATTCACCCCATTCATATCCCTTCCTGTCCATATCCACTTTCTCATCCAGCCCTACAGTAGTCCCAATCTGGTAATCTACCTTCTCATTCATCATCTTAAGAGGCAGGTTGTAGAATCTGACCCAGATTGGCATTTTATCAAACACCACATCACTAACTCGCAGATTTCCATCATACTCTTGCAAAAGTAGCGGCTGCTTATCAAATGTCCAGGGAGATCCCTCTAATACCTTGTTCAAATCCCCTCTAGATGAGAACCTAAATAAGAATAGATTGTCCCCCACTTTTGAAATGTCCACACCCCTTACCGATTTCCAGATTAGCTTGAAAGTAGTAATCATAGCATCTTGATTGAAGAATCTGGAAGTTAACAACCTCCCAAGAAGGCTATATCGATCTCGATAGTCGCTATCTTCTACTGGAAACTTTGGTACTACCACCATCTTGCTTTCATCGTTAGTTAACGACAGTCGTTGCCAACGAGAAGCCATATCTTCATCCATGAGAGATCTCAAATATAGACTACCACATGACGGACTTCCCATAGCCGCCACTAAGCCCTTAACGAAGCAAGGATGCACGCTCCAACCAACCATAAAAGTTGAGAGAGACTATTCATTTACCTATAGTGAACAAAATTAGAGACATAGAGAATGTACGCAAATTTTACTCCATATAATATATTATAATATTGTTATAACATGCGAATTCTTAGTTGCATCAGACACACTACAAATGAGACACGTCGAATCAAAGAAAAAAATACTAGTGGCTTTAGGCCTATAGGCATTTACGTAGTGGTAGCGTCTCAATCACACTTAAAGCCCATGGGCCTTAATCACGCATTTATTTGGAAAATTTTCACGTCGGCATCTCAAACCCTTGACCTCTTGTTCCCATTATGTGTGGATTATTTCCACCAAAGAATTATGGCTCAGGCCCATGGGCCTTTATCAAGCATTTATTCAAAAATTCTTTACCTCCGCTCCTCGAACCTTGATTTTTTGATAACTGAGTTGAGACGCTGCCACTATACCAAAGTGTAACTCTTTGGTGGAAAAAAAATCCACCACAACTACATTAACGATGACTCCTTTGTCTTCTTTTCCTTATGTGGTTTCATTATTATGATTTCAAGTGGACAAGAATATGCATGTACAGTATTATGTGGTCCTGTGTTTTGAGTTGAAAATTTATTTTCTACTGTTGGGTACTTCATTGTAATAAGGAAAATTCTAAATGTCCTTAAATTGTGTTGTCTATAATATGATAATGTCCATAGTGAGGGGTGCAAATTTGAATTTTTGAACTTGTGATTTAGAGCCAAAACCAATAGCAGTGATCATGAACACATCAATTGTGAACATTTCATGGATGAAAATCTTATGGATGACTAGCACCGTCGTTGTAATAAATAAATGATATCTATTGTTGGATAGGTGCCAAAAAAAATGAAGAAGTAGTGCCAAATAAATTATTTATTCATTTACATGTTAGAGACGAAATTTAATTTGAGCAATAATTTATTCATATTTATAGATATATTAAAGGAGGTTGTAAAAAAAAATACTACTTTAATTCATGAGTTCCTAAAGTAAAACAATGCTCAAATTAAAGGGAGTAGTTATGCCGAAATCCAAGTATAAAATTACAACACAGCAATTGTGTGAACAATATAAATTATTATTAGTTAATTACTTTTTTTTGTTTAAATCCCGTTTTAGAGAATTTTCATGTAAAGTTAGAGATGTCAACAGATAATCGCCTGCACCAGCTCCACCTCCGTGCTATGGAAGCCCGCCCCATAAGGCCATAACCCAGAGGGGCTGACCTATTTAACCCAGCCAATTACGGGGTAGGTTGCCTCAACCCTTTAACTCAATATTGATGCTAAAATTTACATAGTCACGACAAATTTAAATATTAATAAACATTTATTTTAAACATATATAATAAATATCCATAAACAAAGATAAACACCGAAAATTCATAAATTCATCAAAGATATGTGACAGCAAGCCTTCATTGAGCAGATTTAACTTGGATAAGATAAGTACATAGATTTCTTCTATTCAAATCTGAAGTGTGGGCAGCTTTTTTATTTTTATTTTTTAGGGGGATTCACCAATAAGTCCTTCTATAAAATTGAGTATTCTATTCACTACATTCAATTTTTCAATTTTCCAAAATATCCCATAAATAATTTTGGACAAAACTACCATTATTCCAATAAATCCTTATGTATATGACATATGCTGACATCATCATATTCTTTTTATTTTTTTCTTTTAAAAAATTTAAAACATTTTTATCTCTCAAAATACAAGTTGGATTTTTTTTAAAAAAAAAGATTTATAATCAACACGAAAAACTCTTTTCAATGAGACCCATGATCGACATGTTTAAATGTTCATTCGTCAAATCCTCTGAATGAACTCAGAGGATTTGTCAATGTTACCCAGAATTCAGAGGATTTCTCAAACTTAACCAGAAATTAAGAGGATTTTGCAAAACTCACCAAAACAAATCAGAGGAATTTTTAAAATTAAGCAAAACAATTCAGAGGATTTCATAAAATATGTCAAAAAAAAACTATAGGATTTTTGAAAATCAAACAAAAAAAATTAAAAATTTAGAGGATTTCTCAAACTTATCCAAAATTCAGAGGATTTTGAGAAAAATGTTTTTTTAATAAGACCCATGATCGATATGTTTAAATGTTCATTCATCAAATCCTCTGAAGGAACTCAGAAGATTTTTTAAAATTACCCAGAATTCAGAGGATTTTCCAAACTTACCCAAAATTCAGAAGATTTTTCAAATTTATCCAAAATTCAGAGGATTTCGCAAAACTCACTAAAACAAAATAGATGAGTTTTTAAAATTCAGCCAAAAAAAAATCAGATAATTTCATAAAATACATCAAAAAAATTATAGGATTCAAAAAAAATTCGCCCTTGTACAGCCATAGCCCATAACAGGACGGGACAAAGACCAACGCATGCTATCAACCGTGCCCCCAAGTCAATGATAATAAATAAGGATAAAAAAGGTATTAAACATGTATTTCACTTAAAATTGTCTTTAATAGAATAAAGTGCAATTAGTGAAGGACTTATTGGGTTATAAACTCTTTAAATAGACTAAATGGAACACCAAGCCTATTTAAAGGACTTTTCCCCAAAAAAACCTATTTTTTATTGTTGAGTATTGAAAAGTGAAATGACAAGTAAAATCCATTAATTTGGATCTCACTTATTTATAGATCAGCTCCGTTTTATATCCCATGAGGTTATATCCCATGAGATCCCATAATTTATTCCATTGTATAATACAATGGAATAACAGATTTTATTACAGTGGAATGCGTACCATTACAATGGAATACATTATTTCACTGTGCTAGAATCTCTTATTCCATTGTGATAATACAATGGAATAACGTATGAGATATTTCATTGTAATAATACAATAGAATAACAGGTTCTAGTACAGTGAAATACATATTATTATAATGGAATACGTTATTCCATTGTAATAAAATTTGTTATTTCATTGTAATAATACAATGTAATAAAATATGGGATCCCATGGGATACAACCCCATGGGATATATACCATATTTCTTTATAGATTAAGACAGCTCGCAATTTATATCCGCATAGGATAACTCATCTCTCTCTCATTTCATATAAAACATCGATACAGTCCAGTGTTATTTAACACTGAATCTTTCCCAATTCTTCTTAAATGAGGTCCTAAAAAAGTAGGTATAGTTTTTGAGAATATTAAAAAGTGAAATCACATGGGTCCTTCTCGTTTTAAAAAAAATACTTATAAAAAATAGACTTTATTTTAGTACGCATGCTCAGACTTTGCTGTAATTTTATTACAGCAGGTCCTGTTGTAATACCATTTACTGGCACTAATTTTTATTTTTCAAAAAAATTATAAATATATAGTATTTGAGATAACGAATCCAACCATTCTTTTTGTTTAAAATAAAAATTAAATTCAATGATCGAACATTAAGAGTCCATTTGTTTCACAATTGCATTTGACAACTTTATGCTGTCAAAAATGTTGTGTAAAAAATTGTAGGATCTATAACTTTAAGTTCTATAGAATGTTGTGAGATGTTTGATTCATTTTTTCATTATATTAATTTTGTTGATAAAATTACAAAAAAAAAGTATTAGAATAAAAAGTAATTGAAATTTTTTAAAATACAGAGGAGTAATTATGTAATATAGTTGTAAAATATTATGGGTCCCACAACTTTAAAGTCTGAAAAACTATGGAATGACAATATTTCTTTATTTTCTTTTATTTTTAATTTTTTGATTCTCTTCCCTTTTATTTTCCTTAAAAAATCAAAAATAATTTCCATATTTATTTTTTCTAGAATATTCTCCTAATTGGCCGTCTCGTTTGGGCTCGATTGATGACTTAGGCTAAGAAAAGTATTTTGAGCTCTCTTATTTATTTTTTGAATTAGGCCCAGACAAAATACGGTTACTACAGGTTGGTTATTATAGATAAGTGTATTTATTCAATTTAATTTGAAATTATATTTGAATAGTGATTGAAGGTAATTAAAGGGCAAATTAGATAAAAGGATATAATCATGTTTAATTTTAGAAGGAGGTCCAATTCATTTAAAAAATTAGAAATAAGGACAAAATAACTAATCTACCCAAACTATCTCTCTCATCCATTACATGTGGTCTTCATCTTCGACAATAAAAACTTCTCTTTCCAACATCTAATCGAAGAGAGACTACTGCCGTTGAAATTTTATCGTCGAGAGGAGTCCAACGACAGTGGTCTCTCCTCAATCCGCCGCCGAAAAAGGCCGGATCGAGGCAAAACGTTCGAAACACATTTTACCTCAATCTGGACGTTTCTGACATCGGATTGAACCGATACTGGTGGCGTTGGATTTGTATCGGCCAAACGATTCCAACGCCACCAGTCTTACCTCGATCCAATGTCAGAAACAACTGCAGCAATGAAAAGAAGTTTTTGGGCGTCGTCGGAGCTTCGCGGTGTCTTTCCGGCTGCTATGGACCTCTGTTCTGGCTGCCATAGGTCGGGCTCATAGTTGCGCTTCTTTTGAGATCAACGACGATCATTTTGGTAGTCGAACAAAAAAGTTAAGCTAAAAAATATGAAATTATAGTTTTAAAACTCTTTTTCTCTGTATAACTTATATTTCTCTGTAGAACCTTTATTTATCTTTAGAATCACTTTTTCTCTATAAAATATATTTTTCTCTATACAATATACCCAAAGCTCGTATTCAATACTAAACCCCTATGTCCCAAAGTTCAGACATAAAAGTCGGCCAAAAAATATGAAATCATAGTTTTCATTCGACTGCTAGTGCATAACTTTTTTTCTCTTTATAACCTATATTTCTTTTTATAACCTATATTTCTATGTAGAACTCTTTTTCTTTATAGAACATATATTTCTCTGTATAATCTTTATTTATCTTTAGAATCACTTTTTCTCTAGACAATAGAACCAAAGCTCGAATTCAATACTAAAATCATATGTCCCAAGGTTCAGACATAAAAGTCAGGCCAAAAAATATGAAATCACAATTTTTTTTCTACTGCTAGTGCATAACTCCTTTTCTCTTAACTTATATTTCTCTGTAGAACTTTTATTTTTCTGTAGAACTCTTTTTCTCTGTAGAACCTATATTTCTCTGTAGAACCTTTATTTATCTTTAGAATCACTTTCTCTTTGTAAAATATCTTTTTTCCATAGACAATAGATCCAAAGCTCGGATTCAATAATAAAATTCTATGTCCCAAGTGATGAACCCAAGGTTTCGACATAAAACTCAGGCCAAAAAATATAAAATCACATTTTTCGTTCTACTGTTAGTACATAACTCTTGCATAATTTCTCTGTACAATTGTTTTTTCTATGTAATTTTTTTCTCTATTCGACAGACCCAAAACACAGATTCACTACTAAACCTTTATGTCTCAAGTGATAAAACTCAAGGCTCAGATTCGTTAAACTCTAATGGACTCAAGGAACGGATTCACTACTAAAATATTAAATGTCACAAGTGCAAGGCTCAGATTCGTTAAACTCTAATGGACTCAAGGAACGGATTCACTACTAAAATATTAAATGTCACAAGTGCTAAACCCTAGGGTCCTAACTACTAAACCCTAACGGGCTCGGATACCCTAAACACTGGGGTTCAAACTTCCAAAATTGGTTAGAACTCTTTTTTCCTGTAGAACTATTTTTTCTCTATTCGACAGATGAAAACACGAATTCGCTATTAAAAACCTATCTCCCAAGTAATGAACTAGAAAGTTCAGATTCACTAAATCCAACAAATTCTTACCATTGGAAGCACTTGAAGCAAGACCTACATAATGGGCCAATAATATCATTATAAAATGTATAGTGTTATTTTTCTCTGTAGAAAATATTTTTTCTCTGTAGAACCTTCGAAAATGTTTTTTGACCAGATAATCACTTTCCGATGATGGATTGAGGAGAGACCAGTGACGTTGGAATTGTCCGACCAAGATGAATTCAAAGCCACCGGTCTCGTCTCGATCCGTCTCTAGAAACGTCCAGATCGAGGTAAAACACGATCTGATTGGTGCCGACTATTTTGCCTTGATTTGGAAGTTTCCAATGTCGGATCTTAACAAGTCTAGTGGCGTTGGATTTGTCTCGGCCTAACGATTCTAACGCCACTAATCTCACCTCGATCTGACACGATAAACGATTGGATTTAGGCCAAATGTGTTATGAACGTTTTGCCTTGAATCGACAGTTTTCGATGTCTAATCTTGGCAAGACCAATGAAGTTGGATTGGTCTCGACCTCACGATTCCAACGCCACTGGCCTCTCCTCAATCCAAAGTCGGAAGCATCCGCAGCGAGAAAAATAAGTTTTCAATCATATTTAATTGAAATAACAATGACAAATCTGTAATTTCAAGTTTTGTCCTTAATTCAATAAATTTAAAAATCGGCAAGACCTTAAGTAACAAAAAAAATTCAGCTGTCCTTTTACTCTTAAAAGTTATTAAATTTGGACCTAAACCTAATTTTCCCATAATTAAATTATAATTTAAATAGTGATCAACATAATTATCCAATTATAATTTAATTTTAAAAAATTAATATTGATTGAGATAATTAATTAATTAAGTAATTAATATTTTAAAAAGCTTGGAAGTTTGGGAGGAAAAGAAATGGAAGTTTATTCTGTTTTTATATATTCTATGACTTCTGACACTTTTTCCACAATTGACTCGCTTGAAGTCAAGTAAACTGTTGGAAAAAAGAATTAAAAAAAAGGCAGTTGTTGTCTTCCTCTTCTAATCTTAATTATTTTTTCGAAAATGTTACGGGGAAATATTAAGAGGAGAGAGAGGCAGAGAGTATCAAATGTGGCTCTTTTTCTCGAGCAATAGTTTATCTGTTCCTTCCACAAAACTTGTGCACACATGAATTGCAAATTTAACTATAAAGTATTAAATTACGTAATTTGCTTTGACATGAATATTATATTATACGAATCTGAAATGAAAATAAACAGAAAAGTTAAAATAAAACGATGTAAGCACATCCTTTTCATTTCTGTTTATTTATGCCAACCCCCGGCTCCTCACGACAGAACTGAAACTCCAAGGAAGGAGTGAGCCTGTTTTTTCTATCGCCACTTGTGAGTCAGAATATTTGACGCGTACTGTTTACTCTAACACACAAACTCTCTCCCTCTCTTTCTCTCTGAGAGATGGCTGGAACAAATGGGCAAAACGATGCCGTTCCCTCCACACAAGGCAGAACACTTGCAGATTTTAATCCTCCCAAGAAACCAAAAAGAAACAAGTATGCTCTTGCTTGTGCATTCCTAGCGTCAATGACGAAAGTCCTGATTGGTTATAGTAAGTTACCTCTAAACGCTAGCACTTTGTTGATTTTTGTGCTTTCTTAGCTACTTATGGAACAATTTTTTCCTTGTTATAATAGATATTGGAGTGATGAGTGGAGCGAGTATATGTATCCAAGAAGACTTCAAAATCAGCGACATACAAGTCGCAATAATCGTCAGTATCATTTACTTGTGCTCTCCACTTGGCTCCAGCCTCGCCGGCAGAACCTCCGATTGGATCGGTCGAAGGTACACCATAGTTATCCCCGGAGCTATCTTCTTTGTCGGGGCTCTCCTCATGGGGTTCGCCACAAACTACTCCTTCCTCATGGTAGGACGCTGTGTTGCTGGCGTCGGCGTCGGCTATGCACACATGATTGCTCCGGTCTATACAGCCGAGCTCTCTCCGGCTTCCATTCGCGGTTTCCTTACGTCGTTCCCAGAGGTCTGATATGCTACTCCTCTTCAAATTCTTTCATTATATTTTGAAATTTCTTTGAATATTTGAATCATTGAATGCTGTGTGTATACAGGTGTTCATAAATATTGGAGTATTACTTGGCTATGTATCAAACTACGCCTTCTCGAAGTTCCCGACTAACCTGGGATGGCGGTTAATGGTTGGAGTCAGTGCGATTCCATCTGTTATCCTCGGCGTTGGAGTCCTTGCTATACCGGAGTCTCCGCGGTGGCTGGTGATGCACGGAAGACTCCGGGATGCAAAGCGAATTCTCGACAAAACATCGGATGCAGTAGAAGAAGCACAATTGAGATTAGCAGATATAAAACAAGCAGCTTGTATTCTAGAAGACCAAAACGATGGCGTTGTGCAAGTCCAGAAGCGAAGTCAAGGAGAGGGCGTGTGGAAGGAATTGCTCCTCCACCCTACACCAACCGTTCGTCACATCCTAATCGCCGGGGTTGGTATTCTCTTCTTCCAACAAGCGTCTGGTATAGACGCTGTTGTACTGTATAGTCCCCGTATATTCGAAAAGGCAGGCATCACAAATTCTGATAAGATGCTACTCGCCACCATAGCCGTTGGATTCAGCAAGACAATTTTGATCTTGATTTCCACATTCTTGCTTGATAAAGTCGGACGTCGCCCTTTGCTTCTCAGCAGCGTCGCTGGCATGATTTTGTCACTAGGAACGCTCGCGTTCAGCCTCACGATCGTCGAACTGATGCAAGCCAGCCAACAACACCCAACTATTACCAACAACAGAGAACTATATGGAAATTAGCTCCACTGGTACTAGTATTACAAGACACGGCCAATACAAAATAAGTGAGACTCTCTCTCACAAAAGGAGATTCACTCTCCACAAACTGGACTCACTCCCAACTGGCGGCGCTAACTGATACAGTAACAAAGAAAAGAGACAATTGCAATATTCATCCAAAAGTGCCCTAAAGGAAGGCACGAGAAACACTTTAAACAAAACAACAGAAAAAGAAACTAGCCAGGACTGCAACTGGGCCACTAGGATCACAGCTTGTGAGATTCATTAAGTGGGCCTTGGCCTGCACCAATTCCCTCCCGTGTAGAAGAACTCGCCTCTGGCGAAACACCTTGGAGAAAGTCTTCCAACAATCCAGGACAGAGAGATTGAAGTTGAGCATCAGTCACCCAAGTCGCCTCTGCCAACGGTTTATCTCGCCAACGAAGTAAAAATTTATCGTACCCACCTCTGCGCGTTGAAACAAAGTGATGGTCTAGTATTTTTGCAGGGAACTCTTCGACAAGCTGAGAAGGGGGTAGGTGAGGGGTAGAGAGCTCTGACTCTGTCGGAGGATCGCATGGAGTAAGGTCCTCAATATTAAAAATGGGACTGATCTTAAGAGTGTCTGGTAAGCTGACAAGGTAAGCATTTGATCCCAATTGTTTAAGGATTTGGTATGGTCCGGCTCGTCGAGCATGAAGCTTATGATAAATGCCTGACGGAAAACGCTCAGCACGCAATCGAATAAGAACCCAGTCACCCACCTGCAACTCCTCTTGACGGCGATGAAGGTCTGCATGTTGCTTGTATTTTTCATTGCTTAAAATTATTCGACGTTTAATCTCGGCATGAGTGGCTTTTAAGTGCTCTGCAAATTCCAACGCCAATTCACTGGGCTTGAGTTTACTGGGCAGGGTATGCAAATCTACTGGTGCCTTGGGTCGAAGACCATAAGCGGCCTCAAAAGGGGAACAACCGATCGTGCGATTGGAGGAATTATTAAAAGCAAATTCTGCAATAGATAGCATACTATCCCACGACACTCCTTGATCATTTACCAGGCAACGCAGCAAGTTTCCTAGACTCCGATTCACCACCTCCGTTTGCCCATCCGATTGTGGGTGAAAGGCACTTGAAAATTTCAACTTTGTTCCCAGTTTAATCCACAAAGTCTTCCAAAAATAGCTAACAAATTTGCTATCACGATCCGACACCAAACTTAGAGGAAGGCCATGAAGCCGCACAATCTCCTTAAGAAATAACGAGGCCACACGTGAAGCATCATTGGTGCGACTACAAGCCACGAAGTGCGCCATTTTGGAAAACCGATCGACCACAACCATGATGGAATCATTGCCTCCAGCTGTCCGAGGCAAACCCAAAACGAAATCAAGGCTCACATGCTCCCATGGACGATCAGGCACCTGCAATGGAGTATATAACCCGGTATTCCTTTTAGTTCCCTTATTTAACTGACAAGTCCGACATGATTTCACCACTTTAGTAACATCACGTTTAAGGTTGGGCCAATAGAATCGATCCTCAACTAGAGAAGTAGTTTTGTCTATCCCAAAGTGACCCGCAAGTCCACCATCATGCAGCTCATGGACTAGAAATTCTCGAATGGACCCATTGGGAATGCATAAACGCAGGCCTCTAAATAAGAATCCATCTTGGATGACATAAAGGTTGTTAGTAGAGGTTGTAGGCATGCCGCCCCCTGAAGAGTGTCCCAAATATTAGCAAAATCAACATCAGTGGCGTATTGGTTCGGAAAGGACTCAAACCCCGTAATAGTAGCTTCAAAAGTGACTAACAGATGCGCACGACGGCTGAGGGCGTCGGCAACACGGTTCTCCTTTCCCGCTTTGTGTTTAATAACAAAAGTGAACTGCTGCAGAAAATCAAACCATCGAGCATGTCTGGCATTAAGTTTGCGCTGAGATTGAAGATGCTTGAGTGAGTCATGATCAGTAAATAAAACGAATTCTCGATAGCCCAAGTAATGCTTCCAATATTTAATTGTTTGCACCAAAGCATATAATTCAACATCATAAGCTGAGTACCGCCTTCGACACTCATTGAGCTTTTCACTAAAAAAAGCAATAGGATGTCCCCCTTGGCTAAGAACTCCCCCAATGCCAATGTGGGAGGCATCACAAGTAACTTCAAACACTTGGTCAAAATCGGGCAGTCGTAAAATGGGAGTGTGAGTCATGAGCTGCTTAATATTGTCGAAAGCAATGGCTGCTGTGGAGGTCCACTGGAACTCTTCCATTTTTAGACATTCTGTGAGCGGAGCAACAATAGAACTAAATCCCCGAATAAATCTCCGATAGAATGTCGCCAAACCATGAAAGCTCCGCACATCATGAATACTAGTTGGGGTCGGCCACTCGACAATGGCTTTGATCTTCGCAGGGTCTGCCTCCACCCCATGATCTGAAATTATAAACCCCAAGAAAGCCAAACGGTCCTGGAGAAAACAGCACTTCTGCCTATTAACAAAAAGTTGCTCTTCCTGCAAAATCTGAAAGGTCAACCGCAGGTGCTTAAAATGCTCAGAAATATTCTTGCTAAAAATTAATATATCATCAAAGTAGATGACTACAAACTTCCCAATATGTGCTCTAAAAGCATGGTTCATCAGCCGCATGAATGTGCTAGGTGCGTTGGATAACCCAAAGGGCATTACCAACCACTCATAAAGTCCGTCGCGGGTTTTGAACGCCGTCTTCCATTCGTCTCCGGGGCGTATACGCACTTGATGATAACCGCTCTTAAGGTCAAGCTTGGAGAAAATTCTAGACCCACTCAACTGGTCAATAAGGTCATCAATACGTGGAATTGGGAAACGATATTTGATGGTGATTTTATTGATGGCTCGGCTGTCTACACACATCCGCCAAGTGCCATCTTTCTTTGGAGTGAGAAGGGCGGGCACCGCACATGGACTAGTACTTTCCCGAATAAACCCTTTGCAAAGGAGACTCTCAACTTGCCGTTTTAGCTCTTCGTGTTCTTTGGGGCTCATTCGGTACGAAGGTAAATTAGGGAGACTACAACCCGGAACTAGATCAATGGCATGCTGAATAGACCTCATGGGAGGCAAATTATCAGGTAAGTCGTCTGGCATCACAACAGAGTACTCAGTGAGGAGATCTTGTATTTCGGCAGGAGTAACGTCACCAACCTCTGCTGGTGTGGTAGAAGGTTGTACCATCAAAAGGAGACAATACTGGGACTCTTGGCAAACCTCTTCGAAATTTTCCAGAGTGAGAACTTGGGGAACAGCAACTGGTTGTATCAATGAAGGAGTGGGGGCGGGTCGCATAGGCTTCAAAATGATTTTTCTTCCTTTATCCAGGAAAGAATAAGTGTTTGCCTTGCCATGATATTCTACATCCCGATCATATAACCAAGGTCGACCCAATAAAAGCTGACAAGCTGTCATGGGTAAAACATCACAACACACTTCATCCTTGTAGCTTCCCAAAGAAAAAGAAATTATACACTGCGACGTCACCGGAATGGAAGTGTCGTTGACCCAACTCACCCGATAAGGCTTTGGATGTTTAGTTGCTGGGATTTTTAATCTCGTCACCAAGTCTTCCGCCACCACATTGAGACCACTGCCATTGTCAATAATGACATCAATGGCTCCCTTGCCAAATTGAAATCTCGTGTGGAAAATATTGGTACGCAACCATCGAGTATCCCCTTCATCATTCTGTAACTGACCTGCAAGTATACGCCTAATTACACAACTCGGTAACGTTGATGCAACCAGCTCTTCCTCCTCGGTATCCTGCTGGAATGGATGGTCTAGTTCGTTGTCATCTTCAGGACTCCACTGGATTATATCAGTCTCACAGATGAGGGCAACCTTCTGATTTTTAGTGGGGCACAACACAGCATAATGTCCCATCCCATTACACTTATAGCATCGGGGTCCCGTTCCTTCAGACGACTTTTCGACTGTTTTGGTCCCGCTATTGATACGGGCTGTAGCTGAATTATTTCTTATCGTCTTTGGAAATGGAGGTCGAAATTCGGAAGGCCTTGATTCAACAGACATAGGTTTAGTTCGAACTAGGGGACTTTTAATCTGAGTCTCTATCTCTTTGGCTATTTGGTGAGCTTCCTCCAGACTAGTAATAGAGAGTTGTAACGATAACATATGTTTCTTTACATCGTCATGGAGTCCATTCATGAATCGAGTCAGCGTTTGTTCCTCATCCTCCGTCACCCCACTGCGTACACTAAGGTCATGGAATTTATGAGCGTACTCATCAACAGTCAACCGATCTTGTTTTAAATTGAGGAGAGCACGAAACTGCAGGGCCTTATAATTCTTGGGCAAGTACTTCTTGCTCAACCGTTCTTTCATCGTAGCCCAGTCCGTAATCGGTGGCTTCTGGAGTCGGTAGAGCTGCTCCTGAACATTCAACCACCAAATCTTAGCGGCACCTTTAAGCTTAGCCTTGACAAGTTGCACTTTAGCCTCGGCAGGAACTCTGTACCATTGAAGGTACTCTTCCACCGTCGTCAACCAGTCCGTGAACTCATGAGGTTCTATGTTACCAGAAAAATCTGATACCTCAAGCTTGACCCGCCTGGACACATCCGTTTGGTGGTCAAATGGGCTTTGTGGATACCCGTGGTAATAAGGATGCGCGGGTGGACGGGGATCATTTGGAAAGTATGGAGGTGGATAGCTGGGTAGGTAGGCATTTGGGAGGGGAGTTTGACTTGGAGGATGAGCATGGGGGTACAATTGTGTAGGAGGTGGTTCCGGGATGCGGGGTGGATGTTGTGTGGTGAAAGTTCTAGGTAGGGTTGCTGGTCGTGCAGGAGGTAGTCCAGCATTGAAAGATGGTGGCGGGGCCGTATGGATCATAGGGCGAATGGGTGGTCTAGGAATTGGAGTGGGTAATGGTGGAGCCATAGGGGCTTGGACTTCATGCTCAAATGGGTCCGGGTTAGGTTGGTGATTAGAACTAGGTACTCTACTTCCCCGATCAACATCTTCACCCACTTCCTCAAGCTGTGGGTCAAGTTGTGGGTCTCCATGGTGGGAAGGGGTTGAGTCATTATCCACATCATGTATGGATGCTGGAAAAACATGTTCCCAAACTGTGTCAAGCTTATCAGACATAAGATCTACCCGTTGGATCAAAGACTCCAGTAGTTGCTCCACTCGTGACTCAGATGTTCCATAGATCCGACCACTGCGGGTACTCATGCCGGCGTCGACAACCTGCTTCGATACCAAAATTGATGCAAGCCAGCCAACAACACCCAACTATTACCAACAACAGAGAACTATATGGAAATTAGCTCCACTGGTACTAGTATTACAAGACACGGCCAATACAAAATAAGTGAGACTCTCTCTCACAAAAGGAGATTCACTCTCCACAAACTGGACTCACTCCCAACTGGCGGCGCTAACTGATACAGTAACAAAGAAAAGAGACAATTGCAATATTCATCCAAAAGTGCCCTAAAGGAAGGCACGAGAAACACTTTAAACAAAACAACAGAAAAAGAAACTAGCCAGGACTGCAACTGGGCCACTAGGATCACAGCTTGTGAGATTCATTAAGTGGGCCTTGGCCTGCACCACGAACACAGTCAAGAAAAAATAACGTGGGCCGTTGGATTGTCTCTTGCTTCGGTATTGGCCGTGGCCGGGTTCTTCTCGCTGGGATTGGGACCCATCGCGTGGGTTTACAGTTCTGAGATATTCCCGTTGAGGCTACGCGCGCAAGGGATGGGTATTGCAGTGGCATTGCATAGATTGACAAGTGGAGTCATCTCAATGACTTTTATATTCTTATACAAAGCGATATCGATTGGTGGGGCCTTCTTTCTATTCGCGGGAGTTGCAACGGTGTCGTGGTTGTTCTTCTTCTTCTGTTTGCCTGAAACTCACGGGAGGACGCTTGAAGACATGGAGAGTTTGTTTGGTAAATTGTTTAAATGGAGACCTATTATAATGGACAAGAACAGGAAGAACGAGACAGATAAGAGTCAGTCTGTTAACGAAGTAGCAGTTGGGGAAGAACTTTTGGATACGTCTGGATTGACATTTTGGATTCAGCATTTCAGTTAGACATATATGTTAGTTCAAATGTTATGAGTGCTTGGTTTAGTTTTTGTTGATAGCATATATGTTATTTTAAGTGTTGTGTAAAATTACATACAACGTATTGATACAATTTAATACACATTGATATATTTATATAATAACTTTTATAAAAAAATTAACATTTTTAATAATATATTCATTTATATTTAATAATTATTTATTTATATTCAATAATATATTTATTTATCTATATTTAAGAATTGAAAGTATTCTCGAAATTAAAAAGAGATTGCAGGGGTACTATGAACATTTCTTGTCAAAATCCTATTCGAAATTTTCGTTTGAATTTTCCTAACATCTTGAGTAGCATGTAACACTCATATATCATAAATGCTACCTAAACCACTTATCCAAATGGAGGCTTAATATACATAAGCCCTCATCCAAATGTCAGGGGAAGGACATGGAAGAGGTGTGTGATGAAGATCAATTTACCAGTCATGAAAAAAATGTGGCTGTTTATATATATATGTGTGTGTTGCCTTTATTTGGTTACCGTCTGAGAAAAAGTCAATCTTGCCCCCTTAGTCACGAGACAATTTTTTCCAGCATATAAGTGACGTGCAGTAAGTGTTTACATTTAAAATGTGATTACACTTGTAATTGAACTTCTAAAACAAACGATTGTACGAAGAAATGAGTAAATATAATCTCACTAGATTCATATATCCACTAGAAAACGCTTAACTAGAAAATTACACTGAAGGAAAATGTCCGAATTTAAACACTTCATTGATGGAAGAAATGAATATAGAGGAGCTTGAATTTAAGAACGAAAATTGAATGTGAATAAAAAATAGTCAAACTGTTTGAAAACTAGAATGCTTGAAACTAGAAAGCTTGAAAGTAGATTTAAGTTGTTGGACTGGATTTGTGTGTTCCCACCTATGCTTCATTATGCTTTTATAAACTTCAAGAATTCTTAAATCAACGACGACGACTGTCATGACTACAACCATCCAAAGATTCCTCTAACATACTCCATCTCTTTGAAACTGCCAAAAATAATGGTCTACCGACGACATAACTCCTTAAAACATGTTCTTTCGTGCTCCATGATCAGCTGATTCTTGTTGAATAATGCTCCATCTACGTAGTCAACAAACCACCGAGATAAATCTTGTTTCCTATATTCTAGGCAATTCATTAGACCACGTCCTTTAACCAATCAAATCGGTCCTAGCTTTTATTGCATTAGATAGCCCATTTCTTCCCCTTCTATCTGGCCCATATATATTGTAATAATAAAGGTCGATCCGTAGAGACTGCAACTCGGCCCATTTTCACATGCCTGCCCATAAAACTTGCAACCAAATCGGCCCATTAATGCATGGCCCATATCTATGCATAATTAAAGTGCAAACAATATGAATAATTAAAAGAGATTGTATAAAATCCTACATTAATGCACGAGTTCCTCGAGTGTTACGCCAAGGTTTTTCTAGATTACTAATTGCCTTTGCGCTTTGTCATATGTTTATGTGTTGTGAATCTTGTAGCCCAATCTGGGCTAGTATTTGTATTCCTGCTTTCACTATTTTCTTAATAATGTATACCACCGAGTTATATGTAAAAGGTCAATAATTAATTTTGTGCTTAAAATAATCAAAGTGAACAGAATTAGAGACATATAGAATGTACGCAAATTTTACTCCATATAATATATGAAAATATTGTTATAACATGTGAATTCTAAGTTGCATCAGTCACACTACAACTTAGCCACATTGAATCAAAGGAAAAAAAAATACTACTGGCTTCAGGTCTATAGGCATTGGTGTAGTGGTAGCGTCTCAATTACGCTTTAAGCCCATGAGCCTTAATCATACATTTATTTTGAAAATTTCCACCTCCGCGTCTCAAACCCCTGACCTCTTGGTGCCATTATGTGTGGATTATTTCCACCAAAGAATTATGGTTCAAGCCCATGGGCCTTGATCAAGCATTTATTCGAACATTCTTCACCTCCGCTCCTCGAACCCTTAATCTTTTGGTAACTGAGTCGAGACGCTACCACTATACCAAAGTGTAACTCTTTGGTGGAAAAAATGCACCACAACTACATTAACGATGACTCTTCTGTCTTCTTTTCCTTATGTGGTTTCATTATTATGATTTCAAGTGGACAAGAATATGTATGTGCAGTATTATGTGGTCCTGTGTTTTGAGTTGAAGATTTATTTTCTACTGTTGGGTACTTCATTGTAATAAGGAAAATTCTAAATGTCCATAAACAGTGCTGTCTATAATGTCATAATGTCCATAGTGAGGGGTGCAAATTTGAATTTTTAAAGTTATGATTTGAAGCCAAAACCAATAGCAGTGATGATGAACACATCAATTGTGAACATTTTATGGACAAAAATCTTATGGATGACTAACACCACCGTTGTAATAAATAAATGATATCTATTGTTGGATAGGTGCCAAAAAAAATGTAGAAGTAGTGCCAAATAAATTATTTATTCATTGACATGTTAGAGACGAAATTTAATTTGAGCAATAATTTATTCATATTTATAGATATATTAAAGGAGGTTGTAAAAAAGAATACATTGATTCATGAGTTCCTAAAGTAAATTAATGTTCAAATTTAAGGGAGTAGTTATGCCGAAATCCAAGTATAAAATTACAACATAGCAATTGTGTGAACATATAATTTTTTTCCCTAATGTACAACACACATATTTCATGCACTCTATATCGACCATTCTTTCCAAAAGTCAACTATTTGACAACTAACCTAATTAAGCAACAATAGTGAATGGATCAATGTATGACACTAATATAGTTGAGAGACGGTCGAGTGCACACGATTATATTATTATCTTTCAAATGTAGAAAAGGGTAAACTCATAGGCAAGTGCGGCAGTCTGAAAGTTAATCACGGGTGCAACATAAGTACTTAATAAATTTACGTAGAATTTTGTCTAAATTAAACTCACATTCTCCAGTTACAGAAAACTCCTTCCAAACCATTAGAGTAGGAATTAATTCATTGTTTTCTTCAGAGTTATGGATTAACATAAAATCAGATAAACACTCCAATTTTAATGGGACATTTTATGTTAATTTCTTGGCCCAATGGGCACTTTATCTGGACTACAAATTGTACATCTCTCAAGAGTCATAGTCCATTTTGGGTTGTAGAGATTTATGCGGCAATTCTATTGGGCTCAACTTTTGTAATAGTTGGACTATTCTTCTTGATTTTTTTAAATAAAATAAAATAAAATCTTATTATTAGTTAATTACTTTTTTTTTAAATCCCATTTTAGAGAATTTTCATGTTAAGTTACAGATGTCAACGGATAATCGCCTGCACCAGCCCCACCTTCGTGTTATGATAGCCCGCCCCATAACTCATAAGGGCTGACCTATTTGCCCCAGCCCATTACCGGGTAGGTTGCCTCGGCCCTTCAACTCGATATTGGTGCTAAAATTTACATAGTCACGAGTCTCACAACAAATTTAAACATTAATAAACATCTATGCAAATTGTCCATGTCTTTTCGTTTTGAATAATTAATTACACCAAAAGCGATTATCAGTCAAGAGTTGACACGTGACATAGTGGTCTTGGTATTTTAATTTTGGAACTTCGAACACTTTATGCTAATTGCTGGGCCCAATGGACCCTCCATCGGCTACAAATTGATTGATGGACTGAACTTAAAAGCCTTATCGTCCATTTTGGGTTGCAGTCTTGCACAGCCAATTCTATTGGGCTCAATTTTGTTTTTTGTGTTGTAGGTTGATGAGATTATGTAACAGGGAAAAAAAAGAGGGGATTTGTAGGCCGGTACACTGTGAAGAACTTATTTGTTGATAGGACTAGCTCCAAAATCTTCTTTGTCTTTTAGACCATTAAATACTACATTGAAAAATCTGCCCCTGTATCAGAGTTTTGAAATTCAAAAAGGTTGTGATGCGTGCGTGATACTAACTCATTTATTGCCTCGTGAACTGTGCTACGTTTGTATCACAAAATTTAAATTATATTTGATTGTCTCGTTAACTGTGATACTGTGTCACAAAATTCAAATTTTATTTCACTGTCTCGTGAATCGTGACACCCTAACATGCATGATACAAACCACGCTGTTACGATTGGAATGTGATGCATTTGTGATACCCTCCAGATACCCACGCTGTTATGATGGTTAGTCTTATGTGATTGCACCATTATTTTTGTCATCATGTCACGTTTGACAATCTGTGATATATTTATGATTAATTTATGATACCCATCTAGACCATGTTGAACACCGAGATTTCCTGTGAGAATGCTGATTGCTTTGTGATACCTGCGTGATATCTCTATGTGATACACATTTCAAATTGTAAATCATTCACACTGTAGATGGCTAAATGACGTGATACCCAAAGCCAATTTCAAATTCGTGATACCCAAATTCAATTACAAATTCGTAATACCCAAAGGAAATATAGCCTTAACACTTGAATAGGAGTTGACTGAAATTGAAGTGCATGAATTGACTCAGAAGTTGAGGCATACATCCACTCCAGTGAGCAGTAAATTACCAGGCTTCCTAGTAAAAGATATATCATTGATACAAGTAAAATACCTTAGTGATACATGCATGCTTAACTAAAAGTACAACAGAGATATATCCATGATCCGTAATGCTACCCTACTTCCTTGTAGGAACCAGTAAATACCAACTCTGAACCTCATATGGAGAAATAGCAACCATAAGTTAAAGAGAGAGAGTGGATAAATGACATGCCCACATTCAATTTGGTAAATTCTTTTCCAAACACAAAACCATAATCATATAGTTTGAATAACAACTCCATTTCTCAACAATTTTATGAATTAAAGAATGAAAATCAACATCCGAACCAAGCATAATAGGAAAGACTTGTGAAGAATTCTTAATCATAAGAAATACACCCTCCGCCATAATAAACAATGCAATTATAACAAAAAAAGCGTATGAATGAATAACTGATGTATCACAAGGGTATCACAAGGGTATCACCACTGGAACATACATCTCCTGCAAAAAAGAAACCTAACTTCACCAAATCACGAACCTATCACAAGAAATTACAGAAAACCAGTAAAAAAGAAAAAAAAAACCTAAAGAACGAATGCAAGCGATGCAAAAACGCAATAATCATAAGCTACAAAACCAACAATAAATCAACAACCGAATAATGAACAAAAATACCTTCTGAAACAACTCCATCATCAAGAAAATGCGCAGGCAACATCAATATAAGGAGGAACTAAGAGAGCACCGCTCCAGTCAAACATCAGATATGAGAATGCTGCTTCGAACTCAAAAAAGAACGAACACACGATGAAAACCGACGATATCGACGTCGAAAGGCAAAATAGATGAACCAACAAGGCACGACACTCTCACTCCCGGATCTGGATTCTCTCTCTAGTTAGTTGTGCATCCCTCCCGCCCAAAGAACCTTACTTGTGTTGCTTTCAAGGTCAGATCAATAATTTACAAAAAAAATGAGCAAGACAAATGTTGACCGTGCAGCTCTTTGGCACCAGTTATGCGCAAGTGAAGATGAAATCATGAAATCATTCGAATGTGTGAAAAGAGGAAGTACCAGTGTGGGAGAGAGAGAGGCAAGCATGCTCCACTTTCCATTGACTTGTGTGGAGTAATTTAGTTGCCATAAAGCCTTTATGTTGTTTTGTCAAGGGTAGTTTGGTCATTAAGAAAAAAATTTAACACATGAAATTACATTGTTATCTTTTTTTTAACTTAAAATAAATTAAATTTTCCACCTATTTTTTTTACAAATAAGAATTAAAAATGACACCTTTTGACCATTTTCCCAAAAAAGTATTGTGTGGGCATACCCAAGGACGCGGAACCGTAAGACTCAAGCCCAAGCCCGTCATAAATTACGTTTCTTCTTTATTGTGAATTGTGTTTTGAGTTGATGATTTATTTTCTACTGTTGATACTTCATTCTAATAAATGGTATTTGTTGACATTTTTGTTGGATAGGTTCCAAAAAAATGAAAGCTGAAGAAGTAGGGCCAAATAAATAATTTATTCATTTAGATGTTAGGGATTTTTTATATTATTTTTGACATTAATTTATTCATATCAAAAGAGGTTGTAAAAAATACTCTATTAATTCACTGAGTTCCTCAAGTATCGAGTCATTTTTCATGGTACATAAAACTCACACCTATATAACACAAACAAAAAGTGAGAATATTTCTCGTGTCAGTTGAATTGAGTATCGGTGTAGACGAGGATTTTTCTCGATTGATTTAGGCTATTTTTAGTGACTATAATCATGAAAAATGATACATCTTTTAGTAAACAAAATGAAAATTTGACCTAGCAAACAGGGCAATCAAATGCCTTTTGGTTTTACCTCAAACATACTTGTACTTGAATACCGTATCGTTCAAGGAAATTAAAGTTAGGTGTCGATTGAATTTAATTCCCCTCACCTCAAGAAGAAGGGAGTTGGCAGTGTTGGTTAACCTTTTTGGTGGCCTGTCATTATCCTATCAAGCTTTTCAAATCTATCAAACAATGACTCATTTCTTTTGGATTTTTTAAATTAGTACTAATCACACAAAAAATAAAAAATAACCACCCGCACTTCTTCAAACCTTAAGCAGAATGATGAAAGATGCGTCAACGTGCTCAAAAAAATAGAGACATCACTGCCACCACTACTACCAAGTGTTGCTTTGATCTGATGAAAATAATAACCTAACTTAGAACTTATTTATCATATATTTGAGCCAGACACAAACCGATGATTAACTAAAATTTGTTTGAAGTCCCAAATTATATAAAAATATCACGTAAAATCGTTTCACTTGTGGATTTGTCTGGTAGAGAGTATGTCTGACAAATGACAAAGTATAAATTTATGTAGAGAATAATGTCCTGTAGAGAGTATATCTGACAAAATATAAGCTGTTAAAGATGCTCAAACAGACATATAATGTACAGTCATCAAGCCTTTTTCAGAAGTTGGAGAAAATCTTGAATTTCCAACATTAAAGCTTGGGGAATAAAATTTTATAGCAATGTGCAGTCAGCCAGTCAAGCACCTTTTTTTGTTCCTTATCGGAGAGAGACTTTCGATGGAAGAGAACGAGATGGGAGAAATTCTAGCTAGGTTATCAATTTTTTTAAAGATAGCACTTAAAGTTTAGTTTTAGATTTAGATTTTAAATTTAGAATTTAGCAGTTAGATTTTGTGATTATTTTTATTTTACAAAATCAATTAAAATATTCAATAGCATGAAGAGAAACTAAGATAAACCTTTTTTTTTTTGAAGAAAAACTCCATTAATGGGAAAACATAGACTCTGCTAAGTACACAGACATTAAGAGGCTGTTTGGTTTGTATTTCAGTTTTGAGTTTTGAGTTTTTAGAGTTATTTTTAGTTTTCTGTTTTGAGGATCTGTTTTCAGAAAACTAAAAATACTTTTGGTTTGGTTATTCTTGAAAACTGTTTTTGAAAATAAAAACTGGAAAATGCGTTTGTTTTGCAGTTTTTAATCAATTGTTTTATAATTAACATATTAATCATATAAAACAACATAATTTTTTTTAATGAAAAAAACAATATAATATTTGGAGTTACAACCTACAAATAATTACATAATTTTTTTAATATGCATTATATATATATATATATTAAAGCATATATATATATATGTTCTTTCTTGATATCCATCAAGTTCATGCCAGAGGGGATTTCTCATTCAATTGGGGCGAAAACAATGAGATCCAATCAGGTAAAAAAATCTGAAATACAGATAAACTACTTCATTGATACAAAATTTATAGGCATGTGTTATTCAATTGGGGAACAATTACATAAACGAGTAATTCCAATACACATACCATCCATGCCAAATAACAGACAATTTTTCGTGAAACTCCACAAAACAATGAAACCCAGAATTTCAAATTCCACAAAATTGAGTAAGTCTGGCAAACAAAATTACCTTAACCACACTTAACATAGCTACACCATAAATGAATCATCAAACGCAAGCTCAATCGACAACATTTCACATGCCATTTTGAACTATGGTGATAGCATTTTTGAAGAAACCCGATGCACCAGAGCCATTGTGTAGGGATTGGGCAGATACCATAGGCGGCGGCATAACCTTCCTGGGGGACTCAAATACAAGTTCAGCTGGTTTTGGGGTAGGAGGCGGGGTCGCGAAGACAGTGTACGGCACAATTTTGCCAATCGTAGGTGACGAAGTTTCTAGTACAAATCAAGAACCCTAGAATGTCGAATCGAAAAGACCATATTCATACCTCTACTGCAGCTGCTAGTCGCACAATTTTGAGAGCATAATAAGCTCAATCGAGAACCTAGAAGACGGATGTGGAAGGAGGCGATGGCTTGCGTTGTGGAAGGAGGCGAGAACCAGCTTTCGTAAAATGACGGAACAAGGAGGCGAGGAGGGGTCGTGTTTCGTAAATGACGGAAAAGTTTGTTTTAAAATCATTTTCCGTGTTTTGGGTCTTTTGGGTGAAAACACCAAAACGTAAAAAACCTGTTTTGAGTTTTATGGTATAATTTTTATCCTGTTTTGAGAAACACGTTTTCGGAAATGACAAGGCAAACGAGTTTTGAGTTTTCATAAAAACTCAAAACAGGTCGAAAATGGGATAACAAACAACCTCTAAGGATCTAGGAATTTCCTCTAAGAGGACATTAGAACCATTTGAGGAGACTCCCATCAAAGCTAAACCATCAGCCAGCTTATTTCCTTCCCTATGAGTGAACACCACCTGACAATGAACATCTAACATTTTATAACAAATGTCTTCAATAATAAAACCCATAGGGAATAGGATCCTGGTATGAGCATTCAGAGTTTGAACCACCTTTAAGGAATCTCCTTCGAGAACAAAATGGAACAGATTAAACCTTGCTGCAAGGTCAATCTCAAACTGAAAATGTTGGTTTTTAATTTATAAAATCTAATTGACAATTGTGAGATATATTTAACCAATTGAATTTTGTGATAATTGGGTGCTGCTGAGCAGTGAAGTAAGTTACTATGGTATGTGGAGTAAGTTACTTCAGCTGCACGGATTTTAAGAGTTTTAACTTATGGGCTTTTAATTTTTACTACATGGTGGACTTTATGTAAGTGTTTATTGTTAATGGACTGTCTTATATAAGTGGGATAGGAAGTCTATTCATATATGGATAGCCACATAAGAGTTATATTGGAAGTTAAGCATGTAACTACCGTGGATTATCTTTGGTTATTCTTATATTATCAATTCCAGTATTGGATGTGTGATATATCTCTTCAGGTGATAGAATGCTAAGAGTGCTGGTGAGAAAAGAAGTCTTCAAAGTCAAGACATATGCATTATATAAAGGGTCATGGTATCAAGATTGAAGTTGGCCGAAACTATTGCAAATCCTGTGCCCATGTTAATTGGTCGTTAGTTTTATTCTCTCTTATTGTTCTTGTAATGGTGAGATGACTCATGTGAATTGGGTCGAGATTAGTTTGAGAAAGAGAGTTTTGTGTTCTTGGTGAGAAGGAGTGATTCCGTGTTCGTGAAGTCTTTTGGATGCGCCAAAAGCGAACTCTACCTAGGTGGGTTGAGTGTCGAGGAGAAGCATACACTAAATGAATGGGATGTACGAGCGATGTCTTTAGGTCAAAGATAGGGTTGTACTCTTGATTCGTGATTAGTGGATTATTTCTCAAGGTTGGTCGCTCATAGACTCGAGATTTTTCCCAGTTAGGTTTCCTCGTTAAAATCGTGGTGTTTTGATTTATTTATTTTTTCGCATTTTGTTTCCATATTTTTCGACTAACGATCTTGGTGAGAAACACTGACTTTCAGAAAAGCAAGAGCCTCCACCAAAGACGAACCATCAGCCGCTGACACTCTTTTGAAAGCAGCGAAAGTGACCCTACCAGTAGCGTCCCGTGCCACTGCCCCAATCCCCCCATAGTCCTCCCCCTCTTTCCAAGCACCATCAACGTTGATCTTTATTTGCCCCTCCGGAGGTCCTTGCCATTGCCCTGATCTGTTCCCTCTCAGCACTCCAGAGGAACTTACTTGGTTGACCAGCCGAAACTCATCTAACACGTACCCTGGCAGCACTTGGAACAATAGAAGCAAGGTAGGGACATCTCTCCCCATGCACAAGCTTATTGGTCATGCTCCAAATATTGTATAAAATAACAAAGAACAAGTCAATCTGATCCGCTGAGAGAGATGATATAAGAGAACCCAGCCAAGACTTGATACAATCAGCATTCAATAAATGGATATTCAAGGGGACATTCCATTGGCGCCAAATAAAATGAGCAGTTGGGCACTCTTTAAATAAGTGCAAAGAGGATTCAATACCATTGAGCACAAGCAACATGCTGGATTTAAATTAAGCCCCCTATGAAGCAGATTTGTTTTGGTTGGAAGACTGTCGTGACAAAGCCTCCAGGCAAAAAGACGAATTTTGGGAGGGACACAAAGCTTCCACAATTTTCCCCATATTCCACTAACAGCATTATCAATCTCCATAGAATTCACCATAGGAAAAAATTCAGATTTTGCCAACCAGTAAGCAGACCGAACAGTGAAATTCCCTCTTTTTTCGAAAAACCACATAGGAGAATCATCACACCTAAGTCCATGTAGAGGGATTTGTTTAATAGCTGAAAACTAAGATAAACATTAATTTGGGGGATTTGGGAAAGTAATCACAGCCTCTATCCGATACAAAGTCTAACATTTGAAAATTGTAGTTATTGCAACTTAAGAAAGAATGCAATTATTTTACATAAGGTAAGAGATTACGTAATCATTTTATATAAGGTGATATATTAAGAGTGTATATGCATATATATATTTCATATATGGAATTTCAAATATATCCAAAGGCCTATAAATATTAGGATTATACTCAATTCATTTACCCAAACATAAAACATTAAAGAAAAACAAATTAATTTTCTTTGCTGGCTAATTATTCCTAAAAGTGTAAATTAATTATATTTGTCTCTTTATAAAGGAGGGTAACCAAGAAGGGTACAAAGACAGGTTTTTCACACTCTCCTTGTAAATGACAATTCTTTTTTCGATTTTCATAATTTAAAAATTGATAAAATTATACTTTTCGTCCCTCAGCCCAGCTCTGAGGCTAAGAGACGAAAATGAAACCAATCCGGTAGGTAGGTGAGAAATCAGGTATAATTCCGCCATTTAAAATTAGTTATGTCATATTTACAAGTTTGCCATTTTTCCTTATTAAATATTTCTTACAATTTAAATCTAATTTCCCATCTGATATTCACTCGAATTTGCGTCATTCTCGAACCAAAATTCCCTATTTTTTTTAATTAATATATCTAAATTTTCGATCCCTGCCCACTGTACTAATGGCCGATTACCTCGACAAATATGTTGACTGAATTAAATCAAATTCTTCTATTTTTAAAAAAGTCCAGGCATTACAAATATCTTATCCTCCAATATTGTTGCTCATACTGAGAGATTAAGTTAGGATTTAGGGAGAGAGTGGTGTTTGAATGAAATGCAAATCATCTTACAATCTATAGAAATATGATACTCTCTTTGAATTCCATATTTTGAACATTTGAGTGCAACCAGATAGGAGTCTCGACGAATGCATCTATCTATATGGTGCAACAAAATGATTTTATAGCGAAAGATCAGGAACACTTATCGTACCAATTTAAGCGATACATTTATGTACTTAAGCAGACATCTAGGTCTTGAAACATTAGATTCGATCAGACCATAAAATTCTATGGATTTTAGCAATGCTTTGATGAATTGTGTGTCTATCGGAGATGCAATGAAAATGCGGCATTTTTTTTTTCCTTTCTTCTTTTTGTCATTATAATTTTTATATGATTGTAAATTAAGAATGCAATTATTTTAGATAAGATAGGATATTAACGTATTCATTTTATATAAGGTAAGATATTAGGCATATATTTTTCATTTATGGAATTTTGAATATATCCAAAGGCCTATAAGTATTAGGATAAGATCCAATGCATTTCAAATAATGAAACGTACAATCTGCAAATATTAGCATAAGATCCAAATCCGTTCTTTCAAAAAATACTCAATTCATTTATCCAAACATTATAAATTAAAGGAAAACAAATTAATTTTCTTTAATTGACGCCTAATAATACCTAAAAGAGGAAATTAATATATTACACCCTAAAGTGGCCGACCCGTATATAAACACACACTAGTGCGTTTTGTTTACCAAAAGTTGAGAGACCAATTGGACTCAAGTCTCTAACTTTCTTCATAATTCTAGTTTTGATTTGGTGAAGGAGGCCATAAGGGTTTTGGGAATATGGTGAGAGGTCCATCAAGTTGATTGAGCACACATCAAGCTAGTCAATCCACCATCATTTGCAGACCACTAATTTGAAACATTCGGGATCCAATCTGAGAAATCTTGAAGGTATGATTAGATAAGTACCATCATTTGCAGACCACTAATTTGAAACATTCGGGATCCAATCTGAGAAATCTTGAAGGTATGATTAGATAAGTAGAATATATAGATCAACTTCTATTTTTCAAAAACCTCAGGTATTACAAATATCTTTTCCTCCAATATTGTCTCTTATATCGAGAGATTAAGTTAGGGTTATGGGACTCAAAAGGAGTTCACGAGTAT
The DNA here is from genome assembly GCA_963580455.1 of Euonymus europaeus. NCBI lineage: Eukaryota > Viridiplantae > Streptophyta > Magnoliopsida > Celastrales > Celastraceae > Euonymus > Euonymus europaeus. Next base: position 17,926,108 of record OY756970.1, on the reverse strand, counting down.
CTGATAGAATGCGAGAGAGACAGAGAGGCGTTTGAATGAAAAGCAAATTGAAGAAAGCGATAGGAATAATGAAACAAATTTATTTATTTTTTTCTTTTCAATATATTAAAGAAAATGTAGGTACTGATTCCTACATTTTCTCACCAGAAATTTTTTCGAAAATAGATAAAGTTTATCTAAAAGACAGGAGTTTATCTCCACTCTAATTTATATTTGTTCTCTCTTATTAGTCCCTTTCCTATTTATTCTAACCTTTTTTTTTCCTTTTCCTTCCCCACTGCAAAACTCTCACCCTCTCTTGCTGTATCTCTCGTATTTTCAGAGAAGATGTCTGGTGAAAATAGGCTAAACGATGGTGTTCCCAGCCCACAAACTGATCGAAGACTTGCAGATTTTGACGCTTTCAAGAAACCAAAACGAAACAAGTATGCCCTTGCTTGTGCGATGCTAGCTTCCTTGACTTCAGTCCTGCTTGGTTATGGTCAGTTACCTCTAGACAGATCACGATACCCTTTTTTGTTTATTTTGTGTTTTCTTACCTAGTTCTGTATATGAACAAAATTTTCCATTGTTATAGATATTGGAGTGATGGCTGGCGCTGCTATCTACATCAAAAGGGACCTCAAAATAAACGACACACAAGTCGAAATCCTCGTCGGTATTCTTAGTGTGTACTGTTTAATTGGGGCCGCCATTGCCGGCAGAACCTCTGACTGGATGGGTCGCCGGAACACCATAGTTGTTGCAGGCGCTATCTTCTTCGTCGGAGCTATCCTCATGGGGTTCGCCACGAACTACATCTTTCTCATGGTGGGTCGCTTCGTCGCCGGCATTGGCGTAGGCTATGCACTCATGATTGCCCCCGTCTACACCGCCGAGCTGTCTCCCGCTTCCATTCGCGGCTTCCTTACTTCATTCCCGGAGGTCAGCCTAGCTAGCTATAAACTAGATCATTTTCAAGATCTGCACGTAATTAATCATACACAAATTTCGTATTCATACATTTCGTTTTGAAAATCCCTTGAATATATACTTTGTGTATACAGGTGTTCATAGATACTGGAGTATTATTTGGCTATGTATCAAACTACGCCTTCTCAAAGCTTCCAACTCACTTGGGATGGCGATTCATGCTCGGAGTCAGTGCGATTCCTTCTGTTCTCATCGGCGTAGGCGTGCTTTTCATGCCGGAGTCTCCGCGGTGGCTGGTTATGCAGGGACGACTGGGCGATGCAAAGCGAGTTCTGGACAAAACATCGGATTCAGTAGAAGAAGCAAAATTGAGATTATCAGATATAAAAGAAGCAGCTGGTATTCCGGAAGACCAAAACGACGAGGTTGTCCAGATCCAGGAGCGAAGTCGCGGAGAGGGCGTGTGGAGGGAATTGCTGCTCCACCCGACCCCAGCCGTTCGTCACATGCTAATCGCAGGGGTTGGTATTCAGTTCTTCCAACAAGCGTCTGGTGTAGATGCGGTTGTATTGTACAGTGCTCGTATCTTCGAAAAAGTCGGCATCAAAACAGACGATCAGAAGTTGCTTGCTACCATAGCCGTTGGATTCAGCAAGACAATTAGCGTTTTGATCTCCACATTCTTGCTTGATAAAATCGGACGGCGCCCGTTGCTTCTCAGCAGCGTTGGTGGCATGGTTTTGTCGCTAGGAACGCTCGCGACCTGCCTCACGATCTTGGAGCGCAGTGATGAAAAAATAACGTGGGCCCTTGGATTGTCTATTGCTTCGGTATTGGCAGTGGTCGCGTTCTTCTCGATGGGATTGGGACCCATCGCGTGGGTTTACAGTTCTGAGATATTCCCATTGAGGCTTCGAGCACAAGGGATGGCTATGGGAGTGGGAGCCCAGAGATTGATAAGTGGGATCATTTCAATGACATTTTTATCCATGTACAAGGCGATGACAATTGGCGGGGCCTTCTTTCTGTTCGCGGGAATTGCATTGGTGTCCTGGTTCTTCTTCTTCTTCTGTTTCCCTGAAACTCAAGGGAGAACACTTGAGGAGATGGAAGTGTTGTTTGGCAAAGTGTTTAAATGGAGACCTATTATGGAGGACAAGAATGTACAGGTACAACGGGCTTCCAAACCAGGCGCCCAGTGATCCGTACTGACTCGCGGCTTAATTATCGAATAGGTCCAGAATTTTTTTTCATTTGGTGGAGTTCATGGTTTTCAAGTAATAAATCCGGTTCAATAATGAAAGGACTTCTTCGTGTTTGAAGCTCGTTTCGGATTATTCTATAATATTATTATGATTATTATATTAAAGACTCTTTTGTCGTTTCTTTCGTTATACCCCGTGGCATTTTTTTATTTTTAATATGAATATATGATTTCTCGTATATAGAAATACGAAAACGATCCATTATCTTCACTATTGCACAAAATACAAACGCATTAGCATTGGGAAAATGATGATTATTTAAAGAAACTTATAACTGATGTACCCTCATTAACCAAAAATTAATGATGTCCTATTCTGTTTAGAACTTATCTAAGATAAGAACAACCAACAGATGGGTCATCCTAAACGGCCGAGTGATGCAAATTCCGGACCTTTTCGCGATGATTTAGATGGGCTCTAAATAGTAAATACCTCAAACTCTCTTTTTTATATAAAAAAAAAAAAAAAAAACTTGTGAAATTTTGGGGAAAATTTTATAAATTGGGTTTGATGGGCCTCTTTTTAAAATGGTTTGATGGGCCTTTTACTTCTTGACTCCTAGTTCCTCAATCTAAAGCGGCCCTACAGGTCCAGGAAAAGAATGGCTCTGCGGCTCTTGGGCCGGCCATTGATTTTTATTGCCTCGCTCGCATTAGCAATGACAAAGGTTCGGCGAATTGGAACTTGCAAGTCTGCTGATCTGCTCTCGAGAGGGCCGAAATGGACAACATTGTAGATTCCTTGAATAACGCGTATCAGGAATTTGTGGATGCGGCAGCTAATGTTCTCGAAATCAAGGAGCTCTCCGGAGGCCAAAAGACGGTCGCCACTGACGTGGCCCTCGAGAACTTCAAGCAGAAGTGGGAGCTGTTCAGGGTTGCCTGCGATCAGGCGGAGGAATTCGTGGAGTCTCTGAAGCAGAGAATAGGGTCCGACTGCCTTATTGACGAAGCCACTGGTGCCTTGGCTGGGGGAAAGTCGGGTCATGCTCCTGCTAACACCGGTCTTGCTCCAATTTCTGCACTCCGGTTGGAGCAGATGAGCAAGGCCGTGAGATGGCTGGTGATTGAGCTACAACAGGGGTCTGGAGCCGCAACTGGTGGTGGCTCTGCCCAGAATAATCCTTCCACTGCTGCGCCATTTGACGCTAGGTTCTCAGAAGATGCAGCTCAATAGGTAATTATGACTCTATCGAGATATGATAAATCTGTGGAGCTTGTTTATGCAAGAATCTGAAACTTATGGAATTTTGTTCCTTGTAAGTTCTTGATTCTGGCTTGAGTACTCTAAATTGAATAGAGGAACTCAATTGGTATGCATCCGGATGATATATGTTATAGGATTTGTTTCACATTGATTGCGATTCTGTTAGGCAAGTCATTCCAATAGTTGTGTTAATTCGTAAATTCTGTGCATTGCTTGTGGGTTAGCCAACTTGTAGAATACTTCACTGAAGTGGGAGGTGGATTGGAACTGTTGGATGTGAACCCGGATTATTGCTTTTGATCCGATGTTAAATTCCAATTATCCCCATACTTGAGCCAATGGGAAAGGCAAATTTTTAAAATTTGAACATGTTAGGACACACTGCAAAACTGTGATGAGCCTATGCCGTGTTGGCAAAGATGCATACAATAATCAATGTAAGGGCCGCATTGCTAAATAAACAGGTCCAAGTTGGTGAGCCTATTTTTCCTGACTCCTGACTATATATGTGCATCATTGATCATGTCCGCACACAAGTGATTCCTGGTTTAGTGGTTTCCATCTACATGTTTTAATGTGCTATGGGTATTTTGAGGTCATTATCTAGACTATAATATGATCATCTCTCTGTCTGTAAATCCCCTTACTGGACAGTTCTTTTCTTTATTGAACTTTTCACATAATTCACACTAGACCATACTACCATAGAAGTTGAATTTATGTCTGCATTTCGCACTCACTTTGAAATTTTATAGTGCCTACGTACCTTGTGATATAGCTTACCAAGTAAATTTGTGGCTCTGAAGTTCTGACATATCGTCATACCTACCCCAAAATGTACGCGCTGCTACTTCCATTCAGCTAATTTTGATCGTTATGGTTAAAAAAATTTGCCGCTTATTGAAGCAGTTTTGCTTGTCAAATATCCCTATCTGCATCCAAACTATTCCTTTTTTTGTGAGCTCCTGTGTTCATCTTTGTTGTTTCTATGAAGAAATGTGGAAAGAAGATTCAATCTGCTTCTTTGCTTTTGTTCTAGGTCTCTAATTCCAAGAAAGAAACGGGGGACTGTGATACTGTTTTCGTTGATCTGCAAAGTTGCCGGATAATTGTCCTTGCTTCTGCCAGGGTTGCTGTTAAACTTTGTAGGATAGCCGTAAAGGATGCACTTTGGGATAATTATGGTAGAAGTGAACTGATACATGTTCAGTGTTTTTATGTATCGATCATCTCATCAGTTTTGATTCAGTGGTGTATATCTGTCAGTTTATGGGACTTGAAACTAGCAAGGTTTGCTCTTTATGGGATAATTGTTCTTGCTTCTGCATGGGTTGCTTTTGAACTTTTGTAGAATCGTTGTAAAGGATGAACTTTGGGATAATTATGGTAGAAATGAACTAAGGCATGTTCAGTGTTTTAGTGTATCTATCATTCATAAAGTTTTGATTTAGTGGGGTTGATCTATCAGTCTATGGGACTTCAAAGTTGAAACTAGCAACAATTGCTCTTTTTGGAATCTGTTCCAGATTTTCTTATGTTCAATTCAACTATGGTCATTTGACTATTTTAAATATACTACAGTATTAATAATATTAAAAAGAAAATCAATAATAATTCTACTACCATGGAGTTATAGTACATAACACTATTTACATATACATAAATAACTAGGGTACACAGTTGATGAAAATGAAAATTTAAAAACAAAAATAATAAGGGAGTTATAATAATTCGTAGAGAATTTTTTTTTTAATAAGAGAGTAGGGTGAGGCTCGAACTCGAGGTTCAAGAATTATTCAAATTTGTGAATCAAATAGAGAACTAATCAAATGATAATCATATTTTTATTTTTATGTTTTTTAGGGGAAAAAAGAAAGAGAAAATATGCAATCGAACCCCTGAAAGTGGGCTGGTTGTATATTTTTAGTAATCGAATAATTTTTAGGACTTAACAACGTTCAATAGCTTGGTTCGATCTCAGTACGGCTCCTTCAATATAGGAGACTCACCACGCAACAACCAGAACGAGCCCATTCAGCGGAAAACTAGGTAATGACCCTCGTCACACTTTCCCCCCTCTTTCCTTCCCTTAAATTCTTCTATACTTCTCTAGTCCGACTGTAGCTTTTTCAAGTTTGGAATCATATACTCAATCGATCTGCTCCTGTTCATTGTTTAATCCCATTTTATATAAGTCAAAGAGTTGAAATTGCTGTTTATCTGATGAACAGCTTGATGGATTTTGAAGCTCAACTGCAGAGAGTGTATGCAGTGTGTGTTCGGGTAAGTACGTTAGCTGTTATTGCTTCTTTCGACTCCATCTGTGTAATTTGGTTTGCAATTTTGGTTGTGAGTGCATCGAATTTTGAATGACAGTGCTTACCGTTGAACTTGGGAGTATATTCGTGCAATTTCTTGTTAACCTATCTGTTTGGTATTACATTTACTATATATTTGTTCTTCAAGGTGAACTTATTTGATTGCATTACTGGAGTAATTACAGTTGGGCATTTTTCATAGTTTTATTTGAAGGTTTGCACAATAGCAGACCAGGTATCACAAAATATTCATTTTTCTCCCTTTTTATAATGCATGTTGTTGCTATCCTAAAATATGGACATGATGAAATGGATGAGCTAAAAGACCTGATAATGCACTATTCTCTTATTATTTACTAGCTTTGTTAATCTAATACTGGGTTATTTCTTGCTATGTAGATGCAACCTCATCCAAACCTTGTTTGAAGCTGAACATTGCTTATTTGATCTTTAAGTTATTTCTTGGTTTGAGTTGGATATTCTTTTGAATTGCAACATTTTTGCAGATAGGAAATCTCGGGATTCGATTATTGTGGCATTGCTTACATTTTTTAGTTAGCTTGTGGTATTTTGGGTTGCATGTAGCTGATGCAATTCAAAGCTATATTATTTCTGCTGGAATATTTAAGAGTTACCAGGACCTCAAGATACAGAATCTCCGTTACCTGGCCATTGTAGTGGAAAGTGAGGATTCCAACCAAATTTCAAAAGTTGCCCAGCTTTTGCAGTGGTTGGCAGACATGGGTGTGACACGTGTGTGTCTCTATGATAGAGAAGGTCAGATGCCCCGGAATGAAACTAAATGGTTGATCTTTTCGTCCTAATAGTGTGCTGTAATATGTTCTTAGCTTCTCTAACTACTTGAGCAGTTTCTTTTTCTTTGACTTCTTTTTCTAGGCATACTGAAGATGTCAAGGGGTTCTATATTGGACAAATTGAAAAACGTGAAATTATTTGAGGTATCTCATCTCTTTTTGTGCTAATATTTTTGTCTCATTAATTTGCCATTATTTATGGAAAGGTTTAAATCACAGAGGCATCGTCTGGCTTATGGTAGCCACTAGCCAGCCTTGGTTCATTGAGAATTTCAAATTGTGCTGCAGTGGAAATTCATATTCTGTTTCTAAATAATATTTGCTGATCCTATTGTTTGGGATTTGGACTCATTGTTGTTGTACATGATTTTTGCTTCTAATAAATAACGTAATAAGATGATAATTTAGTTAGCTTTCAAGCCTATATCAAAATAAGCCTTGCTACAAGTAAATCTTAAACAAAGAAATATATCTAGAATAGCCTATTACCTTTGATGCCTATATTAAAATAAATCTCGGTACATTTACATGCTAATTGCGGTTACATGATCAACAAATTAAGTGAATTAGTCATAGTTTGGTTTTAGAAATTGTTCTTTATGGTGTTATGTTCTGCATTTCAACTGCGCTGAATGAAAGTAATTTTACTACGCAATTGAACATGTCATTATTAATGCCGAAGTATCACCAGGGTATTATCTATTTTATGCAGGATGTTGACGAAAATGAATCGCTAATAGACCAGCAACTCATGGCTCTAGAATTTGCTTCATTCTCTGATGTAAAGGAAGGGTTGGCCAAGGCAGCAAACTTACTTTTTAAAGAGTTTTTGGAGTTGGGTGGACTCGAAAGTGAGCAGGGAGAGCAAATCTTTACTGAATCACACTTAACTGAGGCACTAAGAACTGTTGGTTCGTTTTCTTTGTGAATTTGCTTGATGTTCTGAAGCTATGTGTTCTTCGAAATATTATTGTTTGACCATACTGTGTGCTAATCTCATTTGTTGTTGTCAGGTTTCAAGGGGCCAGACCCTGACCTTCTTTTTGTTTATGGACCTGCAAGGTGCCACCTTGGTTTCCCCGCTTGGAGAATTCGATATACTGAGATTGTGTAAGTTTTCTTCATGCATGATCGAATTAGGGAGATATATATATATCTTTATTTTTTCTATTTGATTCTGTTTGGTTGGTGACTTTAGGTTTGTCTTAAGCAGTATGAAAAATGAAAAACCAAGGAGTTAGTCCCTGAGTCTCGTCTGTTTAGGTCAGTTTAGTCGCCATTGTTGATCAGTAGTTCTAATCCTAACTTTTCAATCTAGATAACTCAAATAGTTTAGGATGATATTTTCTGAAACTCTTCTTTTGGTCTTCCTCAATGTGTTTTGTATCAAATTATGAACAGAGAAGTTTAACGTGAATTTTGTTATTGTCCAAGTTTCGGCCCTATATTTTACATAAATTGATCACTCAATCCTTGGAATTTTATATTATAGGCATATGGGACCTTTGATGTCCATGAAGTATGGTTTACTCATAAAGGCCATTTACAAATTCTCTTTGGTGCGCCAAAATTATGGTAAGATGTTTTCTATTTCCATTTGTGATGGCTATTTGTCTTGGTTAGGATGAAAGTACGCTAGTAAAGCATCAGGGAGAAAACAGAAAAGTTAAGAAAGAATGCAAGATAATTAATGGTTTTACACAATCTGTTAATATGTAAACCTGTACGAAGATCCCGTAAGGATTCGGGTTTTTCACAGACTTTATTGGGACGCAAATCTGAAGTTATCCGGCTTGTCCTATCGAAAAATCATTTTTGCTCACTGGAAGGGGCTTTTTTCCAATAATACTCCTACATTCATGATCTATGGTGGCTGAGCGGGGAACAAGATTGTAAGTTTTATCTTGTGAGTAGTGGTCTGATTTTGTTTGGCTGATTTTCCAATGTTTCTCTTGCAGGTTCTTGAGCTATTACAATCATGGGCAGCCATAATCAGTTTAATGAAGGGGCACCACAGCTTTTACAATGAAATTTCCTAGTTATATAGTACACAGAATCTTCTTAACGTGTAAGCTTTAACCCATAATATACTGAGCCAGATGTAATAAATCCTTTCATGACAAATTTCTTTTATCTCGATGGAAGAAAATCCTATAATACTGTAAAGGAATGATAACTTAGTTTGGCTAAAGCTACATAAGTTTGTTTAGTCAGATTCCTAAAGCATTCAGAACCTAGTGGTTTTTACTCAAATGTCCACAGTTAGTCTAGTATTTTACCATAAAATGTCTGTTGCTTAAAAATTACAAAGCAAGGTATCTTAAGAAATGTTGTATGCCAATGTGCTTGCTCAACAGCTCAAGTATCCAATTAATGGACAAAAAGAGCTGGAACTTCAATCTGAATGTGATGCATCATGCTTCCTTAAGAGGAATAAGAACAGTAATGTATGTAACATTATTTCCCCTATTTTAGAATAAAAAGAGAAGTACAAGGGAATGTAGACACAGCCTCTACCCTCTTGACCTCTCTCCAATTCCCAGAAAGATTGATAGAACCCAGAGGCAAACATGTCATAAAATAAAATAAAATAAAAAATTGCACAATTACCATTGAGATTCACATATATAGGGTTGTAAGATGATTATAAATGCCAATCACAATGGAGTCGCTAAATTCAATGTGAAAACAAACTGCATTGCGTACGAGAACATCAGTACCTCACCGTCTTAGGCACGCTGTGACTTCAATATTCAGTTTCTAAGATACCATCGATAAGACCAAAGTCCAATGCCTGCGATGAAAGTAAAGAACAGCAGTAAAAGTAGGGTAGTCAGTAATTTCTTGTTGCCCTGTGCACAAGAATTAGCAGTTCCAGATAAATCCAGGACCAAAAAATTAGCGACCAAAGATCTCAGGACACTTGTGCGAGCTATGTATGCGAGAGATAAATATCAGTTTCCCAGAGGACTCCCAGGCTTAGATATTATTGCATACACCGCTAAGGTGATCAACTTATCATGATTCATTACATGTCTGCAGTTGACGAAGCTCCGATTTACAATTGTTGGTGGCTTATAAAATTCTGGAAGCCAGCAGCGAAAGAAAAATGAAGGAGGGGGATTCTTTTTTTCAAATTAAATATATTGGCTATTAAACCAGGCTGCCTTCTACAATGACCTATAGCTTGCACTTTTACTGCCTTCCCAAGAATCAGATTTGTTTTCTTTTCCCCATCCTGGCACCTATATGTCATGGTTATATGACACCTTTTACCAAGCACAGAAGGAGAAAAAAAACAGAAAGAACGAGGACTGAGTGTATGGCAGCTGTTTCCACTAATTATCAGGCTCTGACCTTTTTATCACCCTCCCACTTTAAAATGGAATTCTCGTTAAGCAATATATCAGTTATCAGCTTACAGAATATGCAAAAAAAGATAGCAGAGCAAGCACTGATATTGGGTTGTAAACTCGTAGGGGGTGCAGCTGTACCTCAGGAGCAGATAAGAAACGATCCCTCTCAGTGTACTGTTGCACTTTCTCAAGAGGTTGACCAGTAAAAGCAGCATACATTTTGTCAATTTTCTGCATTAAAGAATGAAGAATGCAAAATAAATCATATGTTGCTAATCAGCTGATGCAAAATAAATAGAGAGATTGACAATGCTAGAAAATTGATGTGAATGTGAAAGTACTTCATAAAATGGAAGATGCACAACATTTTATTAAATATTCTCTAAACATTGGAAAATCTGAGACTACTAAATCCTAAAAGTAGTTTAAGAACTAGCATATATGTACTATGTCAGGCATAGTGGCATACAACTCTGATTTCTCCATGAAGAACATGGATATGACAGTTTAAGAAACATTGGAGGTCGTATTTTCTAAATTAGCAAATTGAGTCCTTATTCCCGCATAGGATTAACAAATCTGACCATTCCGGTATCCCAAATATCTATTCACTGCCTAAACCTTGAATTGACCCAGAGAAGTATCATTTTTTAACTTTGAAGTGTTAACAAGATCAAAAAATTACTTCTTTACTGAGCTTCAGTCTGAAGAATAGGAAATCTTCTGTTACTGAAATCGTTTAGAACTCATCTAGTGCATACAAATAAATCAGAAAGAGAGACTGACATGGCGAGATTGAACTGCTTCATTTACTTGGCGTCTCACATCCTCCACATGACCCTACAAGTAAGCAATAATGCTCAGTCAAATCTACGGTTTTAAAAACAAATCTTGTCCGAGAATTTTCGCACAAATTAACATATTCATACATTCTCCAAAAAAAGGAAACAACACATAAGAGAAGTAACTAGATGAGAAATACAGACACCAGTTATAATTTAAGTGACGTCGTCAAGAGCATGTCCAATTATGCAAGACATATTCATACATTCTCCAAAAAAAGGAAACAACACACAAGAGAAGTAACTAGATGAGAAATACAGACACCAGTTATAATTTAAGTGACGTCGTCAAGAGCATGTCCAATTATGCAAGACTAGCTACGCGAATTAGTGCAGAAGATTACGGCTGTTCAAGAAAATTTTGTTGCTTTAATTATGAGCATTCATTTTCTTGATTGAAACATATTAGCTAGGATAAATACAACCCCAACAGATAAAATGTTAAAAAACACACAATGTCCTGTTTGGCACTAATTAAGTTTGATAATTCTGTGGGTTAAAAAAGAGGTGAAAATAAAGAGCTGGGATACATGCATTTATTTAACTGGAGGTAGAAATAGATGCATTTGAATGCAGCTAATCAGTCAAAAATGAAACTCTAGATACAACCTGTATTATAAAATGTGGGGACAAAATTAGAAATCACCTCGCAAAAATTATACGAGAGATACTGAAAATGGCTAAAATAAAGAAGAAAACAAAGAAAAGAAAAGGCATGATCAGTTCAGCTCCATATATTTGATGTAGCGACACATTTAACAATTTGTTTACCAAGCAGAACAGCGTAATCAAAAATCAGAGAGGCAAGAAATGTTAATTTAATCTTATAGTACGGCAGTCCTTGAGCATATGTAAGTTCATAGTTATGAGCATTGGGTAAGTCTTAGTGTTTTCATGTGTGCCTGAGCAGAAACTTGTAATTTAACATGCAACTATAAAACTGTCTCCTTATAAGTTACACCAATCATTTTAAATTGTTCCATTTCAGACAAATTAATATCATAAAATCATATAAAAACTGCATAAAATTAATAATGGAGTTTATCATTCATTTTCACCAATCCTTTCTCAGTGTCAATCGCACTTTAGTGATTAGCTATTCCCAAATTACATAAATCTCAATTTTATCCATTTGAAATAAAATCGATCAGCATGCAAGGGATGGTGAGTGATTCCATAACTTCTATATGAGCATAATTTATTGCTTAAAAATTCAAGGAATGGAACAACTGAATTTGAGGAGATAAAGAGAAAAGGAAGAGGTTTACCACATCATCCAAATAGAAACACTACATTTATGTCCATAACTGCGTAATCTGCAATTTCCACGCTTAATTTTTTTTTCTTCCAATGTATTCAAAATAAAATGTCACAAATTCAATCTTCACTAAATTTTATCTACTTGTTGATTTCAACAAGTATAAGCAATTTTCAATTAGGATGCGTATAAAAGCCAATATAGAAGTTAATTCTTACCCCACATCCACTCTGTGGTTGATGTACCATAACACGAGCATTTGGCATTGCGTAACGCATCCCCTTTTCTCCACCAGCAAGAAGAAGTGCTCCCTGGCTTGCAGCCACCCCAAAACATACTGTGCCAACTTTAGGCTTTATCTGATCACATAAGAAGTCCTTCTTTCACACTTTAGGCTTTACGAAAACACACAACTTTAGTCTAACCAGAATTTCAGAACACATTAAAGACCAACATCATATATGAAATGCCCAAGTTCAAGGTGCAAGTGGTTAAGTATTGACATCAACCAATCAAACCCCAGCAACTAAACCTTATTTTAGACAACATTATTTCAAGACAACCCTGGCCCTTGTAATAGATTTTTCCATGATGGAAGCCCACAGACCACACAGTCAATGCTACACTGCCACAACATAATTACTAATGCACCTCGGGCCAGAGCACAGGGACCCTGGCCTGTTTGGTGAAGGTAAGATCTCGGTAACCTTACACTTTCATTGCTAATTTGCTAGCCGTTTTGGGGATTTAAATGTGATGTCAAGGATGAAATGGAGCAACCTTACCAACACAGATCACTAACACAACACAATCATATGATAAGAAAAGCAGCAACAATAAAAGAAATCAAACTGCAAAAGTCTTACCCATGACATGCAATCATAAATTGCCAATACAGAGTAGGTGCTACCACCAGGGCAGTTCAGATATATCTGGCAAAGTATATGAGAGAGATAAGAACTTTTAAAGAAAAGCTATTAAGTTTAGGGCAAAATGCCAATTGCAAGAGTCCAAGTGAATAAAAAGTACAAAAGTATGAGCACACCAGAATATCTGCATCTTCATCAATAGCTGCTAGAGTCACAAGTTGAGATATAACTCGCTGAGCCACTGGGGAATTGACCGGCTGCCCAATAAATATTATGCGATTCCTCAGAAGCACAGAAGTTAGATCCAACGGTCCCCCTGGAGTCATGACTGCTGGCATTATGGGTGGATTACTACTTTTGGCTGCGATTGTTCTATAACAAGTAGTATTACCTTTCAGCATATATTTATATACAGAACATAGAAAGTCAAGAAACAGCTGCCAATGCTTTTGTAATATGAGCTTACTGGAGAATGTGAATTATGAATCTGGTAAATTGATGGAATGCTAGATGTAAATGTAATAGCTCCAATGCTTTACAATGAAACCCAATTCCTCCCCACACCCACCACTAGGTTAATTTAGTTATACGTTTCACATTATTCTTGAATGAATTCATGAATTTTCCATGATTAATATTCATCTTCATGTGAAAACGGATGTGATAGTGCATGTCACCATAAGAAACAGTGATAGTCACAAGAAATCGGTAACTTGCAATACCAATAGCAAACCTCTATTTAACTTGTTAGATCATTTTGGAAGATAAAATTGAAGCGAATATCAGTAACATTCAGGAAACGGGGAAAAGCAGTAGACCTTGGATAAGAATCAAGAAAATTCTTCTCGCCAAGCTTTAGTTCTAACCCAGAAGCTCTACTAGATAATCCTGGATACAAAAGAATAACAATAATATAGTCATTCAATTCAAAACCAAACTTCAATCAAAACCAAACTTCAATCAAAACCAATTAGTGGAACCCATCAGTTGAAAGGTCTAAAAATCACGGCACAAGTAATTGAAAGAACAATAGTCGATTTAGGCTCACATATATAATTCCACTAAATCAGTAGTATTGAGCTCAAATTAAGCAAATTAAACTTCAATCCAACTAGGTCGAACTAGAATGGAACCGCAAACAACATATTCTACGCAATTATGCAAATGAGTATGCATGTATCAATATTCAAATATTCCAAAAAAGAGAGGATAACTGAAAATATACCAATGGACAAAGAATTTCCATGTGGAATTTGCAAGGAAGAGACGACCGAGCTCGTAGAGTGTCTGTTAGTACGGAAAATAAAAAGAAAATCAACACACAAGTAAAACTTATAAATACTAGCAGGTGCACTCGCAGGTAGATATATACCTGTTCGAAAAGAAGGAACGAGAGGGGCTTCCGCGGTGAGAAGAAACTGCGAAGCTCACGGACGCCGAGAGAGCTGACGCTACCATTATCGCTGCCGTGCGGTGTCCCGCTGCGTCTCCCTGGTTCTCAGTTTGTGAAAATTTAATCTTAATTCGTTTTTACAGATGCATTGCCCGAAGATTTTTTTTTTGTTTAGGAATTTCGAATTCCACCGAAAACAAACAAACAAACAAATAAAAGAAGAAAAGGTTGAAATGGACGGGCCAGCCCAGTAGACGTGGGCCTTAATTAGACATCAGTACTCACTACTCAGGAGATTACGGCCAATAGATACAGAAGTGGGCCCACTATTTTTCAGAATGGGCAATTCAGGTCCAGTGGACTGGTCAAATTCTCATTGGAATTTGAATATTTGCAAGTTTATGGGCTTCGAGAGCATATTTGAATGGATCCGGAGCCCAACAATTCCAGCATGTATAATTTATTTACTTTTATATTTTCTCCACCGGGAGATTTGTTTGTTTTCCATTATTTGATAAAAACTGTAAACACTAGAGAACTCCACAGTTCTCTCGTTCTATTTGAACACTTTGGACTGGTGGAACCCCTAATTCCATGGAAATCTTGAGCCTAAACAAATAAGAAAACTAACTGATGCTAATGATAACACTAACATGACAAGAAAAATCAAAACTTCAAAACAATTTTGAGACCATCAGCACTAATATTCTCCGAAATGCACTATTTGGGTTTTTTACACCCAAGAGTATTTTGACATATATGTTTCTGTCTCTGACTGAGATAACAAGACCACCATCTCAATTACAGGGGGTGCTTAATTAAGCACTCAAAGGCACCCAAACTAGATTATCAACAGGAAAGAAATGACAAACAGGCTGAGTTCCAGGATTCATTCCCAGCACAACAAATGATGGATGATCAGTATTCCATTCAGAGGTGTCCATGTGACAAACAGCAACACCTTGCACTCTTTCTCCCTTCTTTCCACCAACTAAAACCTCAAACACTCTGTTCTTACTCTCTTGTGTGTGACAAAAGAACACTGCATAAGGATAAGGCATTTTGTGACATGGTATCACTTTTGGAGCAGACATCTCTCTAGGCTCTTCCAGGATAGTATAATTTTGCAAATCCTTAGTCGGCTTTGTGAGATAGCTTGTAGTTACAACCTTGAAGGGGGTGTCCAATCCGAAAACGGAACGGGAATAATCAAGCATGGATTCTAAGGAGGTAGCACATAATTTGGTCTCTCCTTTGATGGGTTCAAGTTCACATTCTCTTAATGTATAAGCCATTGCTTTGGCTTGTGGGGAGTCCTCAGAGAAAGAGAACAAGTGAAGAAGATAAGGGAGTTGTGTTGAAGAGAAAGGAATTGAACTGGCCTCTTGCTGGGAGAGTAAATGAGGAGATTTTGAAGGGTCTTTGTTGGGGAAGTGGAGGAGCATTGTTTTTCCGACTTTAAGGTCGTTTATGGTGAAGAAAATGTTCACTGAAGGATCCATAGGAGCCATGTTTTGCCTAACTTTATGATGATAATCATCATCGACGATTTTCTTAGCGCAAAATCTCTGATGTTCATCCAAAGTATCTTGTATTTTCCAATGTCTGTAACTGATCCTCCTAGGTCCTTGTGCAACCTATAGCAAATCAAAAGCAATCAGAAAAATATTCAAGCGACGTAAAATGAACACAACTATACTATATTAAGCTGAGGAGATAGAAGTTACCATTACAACAATTAGGACACAGAGGAGGATGGTCCAAGAAGAAACTCCAAAACCCATAGCTGATTTTTCTTGGAACTAGTTGTGTTTTCTTTATTTCTTCTCTGTTTTTGAACAAAGTGAATAGTAGGCAATTGAACAATAAAACTAAGAAATTTATTGAAATAACATCTGTTCAGGAGACAAATAGCCAGGCATAAAAGCTTAGATGTAGCATTTGTTTGATGGTATCAGACTATCAGGCAGGCACTTACCTTTGAAGTGGGTAAGCTATATTTTAATCAAAAGATGCTGTCACATTACTAATAAATTAATAAGACTAAATTCAACAGGTTCCCAAGTGGTTGACTTTTTTAGTTAAATCACAGCACTTTTAAGATTAAATGTATTGCCTTAAAAAAGGGTCAAATAAACTGTATCAAGCAAGAAAAATATGAACATTCTAAATGAATTGAAAAGTGAAGTGATTATATATTTGAAATGACTTTTCTTATGTAATAAAAAAATTTCTGTTGTGTGGCAAGTGGAAACAACCCAAAGCGTTCACGATCAATATTATTAACAAATAACTAATATGAAAAAATAGAGATATTGAAAATCAAGATCAATCGCACACAAGTGACAAACCATTTTTACATGGTCCGGCCAATCTTGCCTAATTCTACGGGCAAGATGATAAATTTTATTGATAAAGTTACAAAACTCTATCTCAAAGACTCTCCTTAAATACAAGAACTATTTTTCTCGCGGCTACAATGAGAATATTTATAAACGAGTCATAACCAAAAATATCTTTAGAATTTTTTTGGCTACGGGCTCCGTCCTTCAGATCCCTGACTGAAAAACGCAAACAGGTCCAGTCGACCATCATACCATCATAAATTAGTGCCATATACAACAATTTCATCTTCCAAAATTGGGTGGGTAAATGGAATTCATACCAGAGATTTAAGAGAAAGCTAGAGTTGACCATGTAGTGTGCTTTGTCCTTGTGCAGTACAGATCCACAAACACCACCACAAAAGTTACAAACTTGGATGTCTCTCATAATGAAGAAACAAAAGGAAAGATAACTATCATGCACGCACTAACAATTTGGTGGTGACAACATAATTCACACCAATATTCTGCGTTTCAATCCTTTTGAAAAGTCCTTGTTGAAATGATTAAGCAGCCATATAAATGCTAAGAAAGGTGCTTTCAACTCTCATGAATAACCCAACTTGAGACTAAAATTCATCTTTCAATAGTTTCCACAATTTTAAAGTTCAAATTAAACATGTGGACGAATGATTTGTAAACAGCACAATCACACACAGATTTGATCCTGCTTTGCTTCTACTTTGTGGCCAAAACGTCAAAGTCATGCATGCACCACATAGAAGAACTCTATTACATTTTATATTTCAACTCTTCCATGCAAAGCAGATATCTCTAGATTCCACTTCTGTGTTAACCTAAATGATGAGGCAATGCAGATGAAATATGCTTCCTACCTCCACTGAAATCATACAATTATCAATGTCATATCATCATGTAGTGTGGAACAGTGGAAGGACTATATTTACATTATTGTGTATAGTTACTATATATACTTTTTCTTTATGGGTTGGCAAAATGAATGGACCATGTTATTTCTTTTTCCTTAGAATTGATTTCCAACATTATACAACTTATCTCTAAGAACCACACATGCAGTAGTATTAATGGACAAAATAAATGAAGATTAAAAAAATAGAGTTATAATTAAGTTCATGTATGATTCAATTATGGCAGACAAGCCAACAGATTTTTCCAAATCCAACCCTAGCAGCACACTAGAATTCAAAAGGAAAAGATAAAAGGCATAGCTGTTAAAAGAAAAGCAAGATATTATGCATGAACCAGATGAAAACAAAAAATGTACAACTAGACAGAACACACAAACACATGTATTTGAAGTTGACTTTAACTGAAAAATGGCCAACCTCGGCTCTAAAATCTAACCTAACCTCTTGAAACCTTTTGTTTCTGGTATATAATTTTCTCTGTGTCACTCTCTACCAATCTTTTCCATTGCTGTTTCTTTCATAAACTAGTCAGCGGATAATCACAGACGGAATCCTGCAGTGGTATGCAACAGTATACCCATCTATATAAAACTAGTATTATCCACACACGAAGTTTGACTTTGTAAAAATGTCATCTATTCAATGTGGTTGTCTTCTCGATGATAAAGAAATGTGAACTGATAAATCTCTGTTGGGTGCGTGTTGCAGAGGTCAAATGATAACCAAAATTAAAAAGAAAGCAACAAAGAAATGAAGTTAAGTGACAGCACTACCTTGGATATGCCAGTATGACTCCAGCAGTCGTGCATAAAAGTCTTTTCACAAGTTGCTATCCAGTTTACAAATATGTGTGACATACTTGATCACATCATATATGTGAAATTGAAATTTCTATCCATTTTACCTTTATTAGATTCTAGATTTATTTATGGTAAATTATTTGTATTTTTGTTGAATAATCTTTGACCCCGAAAAGAGCTAGGAAGCAGAAGAATTGAATTTAAACATGTAAGAATATATAGAAACCAGACAGAAATGTGTATCAAAAAATTACATAACATTTGACTGGCATTCATCAGATTCCATTTGTTGTTCACCAAATACGGATATAATTATAACATAGGTATGCATAAACGACGACGTGTATTAAAAAAACTCGAAACATTAATTCAAAACAAAACATTGCAAAGCATGATCTCATTGAATTATTGACATGCAACATTTTCTTACTAGAAGCTTGTAACAAGTTAGTTATCCACTTGCCTGAATGTAGATGGTACTACTAAGCAACACCCCTCCATAAACAATCCCTCGAGGCCACTTTTAGGGTTGTATCCAGCTCTAGCTCCTGATCTGCTTAACCATGCATGTTTTTGTACCTGCCATACGTCAGCCATTAATCGCGATCCATGGTATGTTTGAATGCATGTTTTGTAATGCAAATATCACCATTGATATTAGTAACATTGATAACAAGGCCAACAAGAGCACAAATCAATCACAAACTGATAATTTCCCAATCGCCAACAGAATTTCAACGAGCAAGTTGATTGAATCAAAACTTTTGAAGAGATCCAGTAAGTAACCTAGCTTGAATGCAAAAGAAGCCCGATGGATATATACTTATATAGATCAACTTTCATGTGCTCTTAGATCCAAGATTGCAACAAATAAGAAGGCCTGCTTTAAAGAGTATACTATATGTGTCAGCACGGTATCATCCCTTGACAGTAATTTGGTTGAATTTATCTATGACGAAATGTGATCAACGCAGGGAAAAAATTGAATCAAAATTGTGCCAATTAAAACATTAACGTAATGATAGCACACATTTTCTTACCTTCAGGTTGTTTAGTTTCCTTTTATGAGTTGTGTCTTATATATATATATATATATATATAAATTTTAATCAACCAACAAACTAGAAGTCTAGAATCAATCTTTGCATGCGAAGAACATAAATTGACAAATTATGATACATGCAAAAACAGGCTGGAAATACAGTTCAGCTGTCTTAAATCATATCTCGTATACAACAAATTATATAGACAGATGTCAGATGCTTCAACTAGGCTTGTAGTTTGGGTCAATGAGTTATAATTTCTGGTAGATTGTTTAGAAGGCTATATTTAGACCTTTGAAATAATTGATTTCCGGTCAATGTTGCCTTTTTCTGATATTCCAGTTTCCACATGTTCAAGGATCCTTATCACCTTTCACTGACCAGATGTATACATAGTTAGATATACAAGCTGATTAAGTTGACCTCAGAAAATCTTTTTTCAATGAAGGCCCACTGATTTAGAATAAAATAATATTAATTTTCTTATTGGGTAAGAAAAATATAATAATCACCCTTGCATCTGGCCTATAAAATGGTCAGAGTCAGAGACTTAGGAGCCCAATCTAGATAAAGTAACAGAAAATCCAGGTGGGGCAAAGACATGAAGCCCATATTTGTTTTCTTCCTTCTCTTCTCCCTTCTCATGGCAAGCATTCATCAAAACACATCTGGGTTCTTCCTAAGTTTCTAACAATATATCTTTAATTGTTCATTTTGTGCACTAATTTCTATCTTTGTTATAGGCTGCCACACTCAGTAATGGAAGAAAGGAACCAGGGGACTACTACTGGAATAGAATAATGAAGGACCAACCCATGCCAGAAGCGATTAATAATCTTTTTCATCAAGACCCAACTGCTCTCTCAGACAAAAAGAGCAAATTTGTCAAAGATTTTGATTTTGCGGCTAATGCTATAATTTATCACAGCCGTGACCACCATAAACCAGACAAGTTTTACAATTCACATCAAGGACTTCAAGCTGAGGCTGAGAAAAGGGATGGAGGAGATGGGAATCAAATAACAAGGAAGAATATCAAATAGAGAACTCATGGTTGCAGTATATAAAGTAGTGCGCTTATATTGTTAGTGTCTTTAAGATTCATTTAAGCTGTTGAAATTTCTCTGCAATGATTTCTGTATAATTGAACTATGTAGTCATGTAGTTGTAGAATAGTCAGATGATTTTTCTCATAATTGTTCTTGGTACAATAGTCTCCTATATGTATTGCACCAGAGCAGGACTATTTTGCCTATTTTAGACTATTAGGTGTGACCTTGCACATATGGGTTGGCAAGGATCAGGGATCATGCGTAAATAGTTTTGACTTGGCAGTTTTCAATTTTCAACAATGGAGTGGGCAGTGCCAGAAGGCCAACAACAAAGGTCTTAATTTTACACACAACACAGAACACCTCAACCTGGGCCAACTACTTTCTTTGATGGGCTACTCCCATTAAATGTGAACTCTCACTACACTTGACAGAAACTTAGGCTTCATAAGGTGGCAGTTCCGTGAGAGAAAATATTCAAGGGTGCAACCTAAATATCACAGATTCAAATCCTCTCGAAAACAACCCCTCATATTATGTGGGATAAAGTACACATACATTAATGTGCCCAATCCAGTCCCACTGTGGGAGTCTTTGCACAAAAATTGTTTTGCCCTTACAAAAAAGTAAGTAAAAGAGACAAGAAAAGATGAAGCTTGTCTACCTTGGCACCTGGCACCATCGCACAACCATTTGACGAGATAAATTGATGCAGACGCCCCGCAGCGGTGGTGAATCGATAACACGAGCCCACCTATGCCAAACAAAGAGTGAGAACTGCAGTATTTTCCACATTGACAAATCATTAAACTCTGGTGTGGATCAAATTATACATATACAACACTCTGTTAATTGGTTATGTAAGTAATGGCCACACATGGATGGATCCTCCATTGCAATGGAGCATATCCATCCAACCCGAAATTCAACAGAAAATCATGAATTAGAAAAGTGTTTTGACTTTATCGGGACTGGAGGAAAAGAGTGCTTGGTAGTTTGAAGCAGAAGGAGCACATTGGTGCAAAGTTCGGTAAATAAGCAATGCCACTCATGTTTTCTTCGTTAACCGGACCGAAGCCCATCTGCGGCCCAACTGACTCTGTTAATCCAGTTGTATTCCCTTTGTATATTATTCCCTTTGTAGTAATTTTTTTTTCAGAGAATCCTTAATCTTTTTCTAGATTAAAATTAATAGTGTGTTTGATAAAAGACTAATAAATAGGAGTGTAATGTGTTATTAAGATAATTATTATTGATCTCTCTCCATTGATAATCATTACATCCAAAAGATAAAAAAAATTTACCTAAAAAAATATTCGGGCAAATAAAATATAAACCTATCAAATACGAGTATTTATTTATTCGTGTATTTTTAATTACTCTTATAATCGTCACATCCGTATCAAGAGATTGTAATAACATGGTACATATTGAAGAGATCATGATTTAGAAATCAGAATCCTTCCACTACTGAATATTTCCAACAGGTTCAAATCCTCTCACATACTAAAAATAAATAATATTAAAATCAATATTATTCTTTAAAAAAAAAAATGAATCCCGCTAAAAATGCCAAGAACATAAATTGAAAGATATCAATATGTGAAGGCTAGCATTAATTCCCAAAAATGTGACAAAAATTTTATTTATTTTTGTTAGGTGAGTAAAATATGAACTTACTAAGTTGTCCTTGTATTTCCCTTATAAAATTGTCCACAATATAATGATGAACAATCAGTCAGAAAACCAGCAAAAAAAAACTAGTTGAGGCAAAGAAAGACATGAAGCCTATCTTTCTTTTCTTCCTTATTATCTCTCTTGTCTTGGTAAGCATTTTCATTTTCTTATGTATTAATTCTTCTTGATTAATTCACTGATTCTCTG
This sequence comes from Euonymus europaeus, assembly GCA_963580455.1. Classification (NCBI taxonomy): domain Eukaryota; kingdom Viridiplantae; phylum Streptophyta; class Magnoliopsida; order Celastrales; family Celastraceae; genus Euonymus; species Euonymus europaeus. Next base: position 17,903,821 of record OY756970.1, on the reverse strand, counting down.
TTTCGTAATAGTTTGTGAAATCCAGTCATGGAAGAAAGGAACCAGGGGAGTATTGGAAGATCGTAATGAAGGACCAGTCTATGCCAGAAGCAATCAAAAATCTCATTCCCCAAGCTCGTTTTTCGGACAAAAAGATCGAGTTTGTTAAGGATTTTGATGTTGGGGCTAATGCCATAATATATCACAGTCGCGACCAAAAGAACGCAGAGAAGCTTCACATCGAGGAATTTAAGCCAAAACTGAAAGCAGAGGAGGAGATACATAATAATAAGGCATAAAACCAAGGAGGATCCAATTTGGTGTTTTTTGGTTTTCTGTTACTGTTGGCCTAATTTATGTTTGATGAATAAATAATCAGTTGATTCTTCTCATAATTGTTTTCGTTGCTCGTGAATGATGCCTCGGATTTTCTTAAATCCACCACCTGAAAAAAGTGGATAGGTCCATTAGAAGCTTCTGATTTAGTGTTTAGTTTTTTCCACAAAGGCTTAAATGTCTTTTTATTTTATGATATAGTGATCTGACCGACACAACGGGATGAACATGAGAATAGGAGGACTTGAAACGGTCCCGTAGTTCTTATATGCAAAAATTTGTAATCCGAATTCTGTTTGGTCGGACTCAAAAAAGTCCGCGGTGCAACAAAATTGGTTAATTTTTTTACGGGTTGTGATGGTAACGGAGGGATCTGGCCGATAGGCCCAAGACCGATATAGACTTGTATAATAGTATGTTTTATTTAGAGTTTTGGCTTATTATAAATTGATTGTTCAGTCATACTCAAAACTCTCTATCATACTTGTTTCTTGATATTGTAAAAATCTCCTACTCTGTCTGTAATTTTTCTCTTTCAAAGATTTTTCACGTAAATCTTGTGTATTCTTATTTTATACGTAAATCTTGTGTGTTTTTGTTTTATATTTTTGTTGATTGTTTGATTTGTTTCTAACACTATAAATAAATATTTGCAGAATAATATTTATAAATAATGTTAGATATTTATTTCAAAGGTATGAATAATTATAGAAAAAAGAATGGAATTTGCTGGATCAAATTTTAAAACTGGTTTGTTTTAATTGGTCAGTTAAAAAAAATTGTAACTGAACCGTTTTATTTTGGAAGATGCATTGTACTTGCTCATCCTCTCATATGATACCATTTTTTTTTATTGTAATATCGTATTTGATTATAAAATAAAATAACAGTGATGATATATGACACATAAAATTCTTTCATTTCATTGTAATATCGTATTCTATTATAAAACTTAATGATACTTCATTGTCAAGGTACAATAAAATATCATAATGAAATATTACAATGAAAATCTCATATTTCAATACAAATGCATAATAAAATATGATATTATAATAAAATATTAAGAATGAAATATGATATTTGATCGTAAATTTGCAATTGAATACGAATAAACTATTATAAACTTTTTAGGATTCAACCATATAACATTTTCTCACAAACAATTGCAAGACATTGACAAATGTAAGAAATCTTCTTCCGCTGTTCGTAATAATCAAACATGTGTCTTCTTTGTCTTTGTTCCTGGCCTATAAAGTGGTCACTGGTCAGAGTCGGAGATTGCAGAGCACACTAGAAAAAATTGGGAAATCTAGGAGGAATTCATTAACGAAGACGCATGAAGCCCATCTCTGCTTTCTTCCTCCTCCTCCTCTGCCTTCTCTCGGTGAGCATTTCCTAACTAAACATCTCAACTCCTTCCTTTTTTATCTCAATTTTATGCATTAATTGTCTCTTTCATTTCTTCGTTACAGATTGGCACGAACAGCTATGGAAGAAAGGAAGCAGGGGACTATTGGAAGAACATGATGAAGGGGCAACCGATGCCAGATTCAATCAAGAGTCTACTTGAACAAAATCCGACGATTCCTCTTTCAGATAAAGAGACTGCGAACAGGTTTGTCAAAGATTTCGATGTGGGACACAATGCTATCATATATCACAGTCGTCGTTTGGACAATAATGTGGAGAAAGTTCACATAAAGAACTACAAGCCGAAGCTCATGAAAGAAGAGAGAGTTTCTGTCGAATATAATGGGAACTAGAAGGCTCGTGCTTCGAGTACCAAATAGTGTGCTTGTTATTAGTAGACGGTAAATCAATAATGGCTATTTGGCTAATCTGTTTTTCAGTTTTAATTAAGCTGAGTTGGTTTCAGGCATGAAAGGCAGGTGTCTTCGGAATAATTATTGAATAGTTTTGACACATCGCGTCATATACTGAAGTGGCGTATCATAATTAATAGAATAGTGTCAATTTACAGACAGTTGATGACAATGGCCAAGTAATTGAGAATGGTGTATCACTCCCGTGATTGATATCGTTTCATTGATTTTGATGCATCATATTAATCTAAAACGTAATTACGAAAACGCAATGTGCTTAGACCATTAAATAATATCTTGGTCGCTTAGTGTAAGCCGAAAACATGGTTGGTATGCATTGTTGAAGGTGAGCTCCAAATATTCCAACCAAATCTCAGTATATTTACACCCCACAGAAATTGAAGAATATTTAATTACGCCCTAAGTAATAAAAAAACTTGCATAATTATGAAATACAACATAAAAGTAACAAAAAAAACATAACAAACAAAGAGACTTTCACATAACAAAACGCTTAAAATTGATGTCATTCCACATTAATTAAAATAGTATACAGGTCAATGATAAAACCACCAAGACAATACACGATAAATTATAATCATTTCAAGGAAAAATAAATAAAAGTGTCTGCAGATCTTGAAACACACCATTGTAAAACCCCACCTATCCGGGAGGATGTGATCGGGGGACGACACTATCAGTGACGGTGTTTCCCCTGACCCTTTAAATTAGCAGAGTTTAACTAAATTTTGAGTCACAACTAGGCAACTTTCATGCTTGCCTGCCTGCAGACTTCTTCGCACCTTGATTATCGTTGACTCGTGCTCGATATACGATTGCTTAGCCTCTCTAGCTCCCGAGTTTGCATAATTGAGCTTGTTCCATCCACTGATTACTGGTCCTCAAAGGGTAGAGGCTACTAGGCTAGCTGCTTTGATTAAGTGGCTGGTAGAGTTGTTTCATGACCCTCTTCGTTTTCTGTAATCTGAATACATAACTAGAAGTTTGCACTTACATTTTACATTTTTTAGCTTTGATGTTAGTGTGCCATTGTCGTTGGAAGAGAACCATGTACAAGTACAACAGTGGTCTTTGGGGCTTTCCTATTCTTTTCACAGAACAATAACACAGCAATATTTGAAGCCGGACCTTTCCTTACGTTTATCCTAATCCACTGCAACAATTGTAGCTAGTTTATTTTCGGCTTCTAATCTATTAAAGACTATCCCAAATACATGGTGGAGTTCTATAGGAAGGCTGGCAAATTCCTCACTTTACATACTGTTACTACCCAGTTACCATGAGTTGAGTTGACATATCAACAGATTTAACTAGAGACATCGGCACCCCGATTATTATAAGACACTCTATCTACAACATCAAATGAACTGGAGAATGCTCAACATGAAATTAAATTATAACTTGACCACATCATGGAGTACTAACATGAAAAACAACAATACCAGAACCAATAAATCAGTTTTTGTAATTTTTAGTGTAGTTTCATACACACGAATAACCGCTAAAAAGGGTCGAACAATTTCAAGCATTCCAGAGTTAATTTATTGCAGCTGGAAAAAAAAATAGAACACAGGCATCTTCTAGCACTCGCACCCGGTTGATCTTGGCTGATTGTTGGTAGCAACATCAATGGTGTCAGGTAGGTAACTTCAAAGAGGATAAACCCCCACCAAAAAGGAAACAGCAAAGAAGTTTATATCAGCACCATCGTTCAACACAGTATAAACATGCATAATTTCAACAAAAATGGAACTCAAGCTGAAATCATGCCCAGTGCAAGGTTATTCTTAGGACGGTATAACAGGAAATACCTAATTTCTGATAGAAACAAATCTAATATAATAATTCAAATTGAGCTGATAACGACATATAAAGTAACTAAAATGAATTGATCACATCAAGAACCCAATATATTACGTGTATGGGCTTTTTTAAGATCCATAAATTCTCTTCGAATTTGGCTCCCCTACAATGATTAATTTGATCCAATGGGTAATGAGAGAGGCTGTAACTTTGAAAGAGGGGAAAATGACGACTTGGATCAAACAATCATCGTAGGAGAGGCTCATTCAAGCACTACAAGTCTGGTGTCCCATGAAAATTTCTCAAAGGTAGCCTAGCATGATGTGTGTACAGAAAGAGATAAAAAACGATGAATGATAAAAAGCCCAGTATCATAACCTAGCAGACAATGATATTGGAAATGTGGGAGGTAAGTTACATGCATCTTTGGCTTCGCAGACCAGAAAATCAAGCAATAGCTTAGCAACATTTTTGATCATCCAATTTCAATGGAAACAACCGGCAGAGTAGCTTATGCATATTTACCAAAAGTGGAATTATGCACATGCTGTCATGTAGATGAAGTTGGGAAATATAACTTACATCTCTTCCTCTTCACCACTCTTTAGGGCATTCTTTGCTATGCACTGAAAAGCTTCTTCCACATTAATGCCTTCCTTGGCAGAAGTTTCAAAGTACGGAATATTTCCTTTGGAGGCACACCAAGCTCGAGCTTTTTTCTCCGAAACCTGAAGGGTTCAAAAGAATTAGCATTTAATTTGTAAATGATCAGAAAAAGTTAAAAGTCAGCAGATGCAGACGCGTGTGCCCGTGTCTATGTCTGTTTATATTAAAATGCACAAATTTATGTATGCGTGTCTTGTTTTATCCCCATGTTTTGATCCAGGTTGACCCGCCCTGTGGTTGCAGGCTTCAACCTGTAGACCTTTCACCCTCATGACATACTAGGGAAGGCACCAGTATGACAGGGTCAGACAGTTTGGTGGTTTGTGTAGATGAATGTCATTAAGCGTGAGCATGAGGGTGCTACAAAGAGAGAGGGGAGTGGGAAGGGAGGTATAAATAAGGGGAGGGGAGAGACTTATAACAAAGGTTGAAGAATTATGTACCACTCTACTATTTCCTCCATCAACATCAACTTTGTTTCCTAAAACAACAAATGGAAAGTTTTCTGGATCTGAGGGACTTGCCTGCAAAATCAGTTATCATTAGAAATTAAATATTTTCTTTAATACTAGCACTTGAAAAGAACTTGTTCATTTTGTAAAAAATTGGCAAAGCTCCTTTAGGAGAATAATGCATGCCTGAATAAGAAATTCTTCCCTCCAGTTGTTAAGGTTGTCAAATGACTTCATTGAATTGACATCATAAACAAGAACACAACAATCAGCACCACGATAGAAAGCAACACCTAAACTTTGGAATCTTTCCTGGCCAGCAGTATCCCAAATCTGAAACCAACATAACAGAGTTACTGAATCTTTTGGCACCAAGACCCAAACGAATATATCTCACTGGAAAAGAGATCAGATCAAAAAAGTAATTGAGATTAATTTAGCATCATTATGCCATATACAAACTCTTTGCAGACTCTATTGTAAGGTATGTTAAATTGCTAAGACAAAAGCCAAATGTATGGTTATTTGTTGGCAGGAAAAATGGAAAGCACTGCCACAGCAAAATCTCTATGTTGTACAAGATCAAAACATCTCTGCCAACTTATTGATCGTATATTCAATTGATAGTACCACTGCTCTAGATCAAATAGTCTTGAAAAATGTCCAACACCACTTATTTCTGCTAAACTCTTTTTTAAAGGGTCTAACATATAAAATTTAAAAACAAAATAAAACCCGCGATCATGATAAATACATTACTCTGGGTTTGGCAAGAAGTTGAGGAATAAGGTTAAAAAAAATAATAACATAGAATCTCACTGAGATTTTTTGTATCGAATCATCAAAAGTTTAACAATCTTCAAAAGTAAATTCATCCATACAAAGATACAATTCCCTTCTGTACAAGACTTCCTTATACAGAGTTCAGAGTTCTAACCCCACATGGAAAATTAAATATTCCTACTTCAAAAAAAGTTCTTTTTTTAATACATAAATAATATTTAACCATAACCAGAAAAAAAATGAGTTGCTTGACTTGAGACCAAGGTTTTAAAAACCGGACCGGTCATCGAACCAGAAAATTCTTCGATTCATGGTTCAATGGTCCAACCGGGTTCAATGTTATTAATTATTATATATATATTTATATATTATAAGTAATAATTAAAACTATTTAATATTTTATAATTCTCATAGTAATATAGAAATATAACATTAATATGTCTCTTTATTAAACAATTCGCAACTATTCATAGGTTCTCAAATATTCATTTAACAAAAAAAATTATATGTCAAATGATAAAATAAATAAAAATTATTTATGCAATCATAGAATCGTAAATTAAAATTAAATATTTATTAAAGATCGAATTAAGAATTATATGAGTGAAACACATGTATATTACAACCATTTTCATCATCATAATATGAGTCTTTATGTCAAAAAATTTAGTTGACAACATGAATATATGAAAAAATTAACTGAGATTTATTGCGATGAATTTTTATTAAATTAAATATTTGAAATAAATAAATATATATTATTTTCTATAAATTTAATTAATATATAGAAATACTATATATTTAATTAGTGTTTGACTTTAAATTAAACTTGGGAGATATGATACATTAATATAATGTTTCACCATAGATCAACAAAGTTGGATAGCTTAGGTCAAAAGACTAGCTTTTAGTAAGGAGGTCATGAGTTCTAATCCTAGCAAAAGCAACTTTTCCAAAATTTTCCAACAAAAACCGGCTCAACCGGTTCATGAGGATCAGCCGGTTCAACCGGGAACCGGCCGGTTCTCAAGAAAAAAGCTGGTTCTCAAAAAGGGCGGTTCTTCCTACCCAGACCGGACCGGACAGAGGGCCGGTGACCGGACGAACCGGTCCGGTCCGGTTTTAACAACCTTGCTTGAGACAACTCGACAAGACCCTTGTTAACTTAAATGCCCCAAATCTAGAAATTACCCCAACAAAAGTTTAACACGCATTATCATCAAAGCATGAATACCAAACAATTTAGTGTGAGCTTCATGAATCCATTAGAGAAAAATAGTCAAAACCTATAACGTGGATTCTCCCTAACAATTCAAATCCCATCAAGAGCTGCACTCTAGTTCAGTCCTATAGAGTCCGCATCTTTTATTGGCAATTCTATCCATATCTTTCAGTCTCCCTCCTCTCTTTTTAGTATCCCCAACTCGAGTTTTCTTGACTTTAAGCACCGCCACACCAATGTCTTTGTGTTACACATACGCAAGTCATTTATATTGATGCGCACAAACTGCAACATTATTAATTCTAATGCGTCCATCATTCAGCCACTTTGAATGCTAATAGCCTTACGTACGTACCATAATTACAAAATTGGAAAGTGGTCGAGCCTACTTAAGGGGATGCATATAAGTTCTTGGAATCTTTCAAATTGGTTCCTCAGTAGCTTCACCATACTCTGGCCCTCTATAAGTTAGTTTCAACTAAGACATCAACATATCCAAATAAGAATATAAAAGACTATTAAACAATAATAAAAACAAATATGGAATCCATTCAACTCAATAGCTTCAGTTGACTAGCAATGCAAGTACTACCATAAGATCTTGCTTACTTTAGTGGAAAATTTTGACGCAAACAACTAATCAGTGCTACAACAAACCTGCAAGGTAAAGAGCCTATCTTCGAATTGAACTTCCTTGGTCAAGAAATCTGCTCCAATAGTTGCCTTGTACTGATTGCTAAACTTCTTATTTACATATCTGAAAGCAAAGATGTAAAGGCAGATATACCAAAAGCATTCTAGCGCAAATAGTTGCATCTAGTAGTATTTTATTAACATTGAGTATGGTACTGGTTGTTGTTTCAAACTTACAATCATCACATATAAAAAGGATACTGATTCATCAAAGATGTCTTTCCAACCCTGAAAATCGCACAAAAACAAATACTTCCAAAATTAAAACAAGACAATTAATCAAGATAATGGCATCTCCGCTTGTATGATTTAAATTTTAAATTGTTGCTCTTCTTCCTCTGCCATTTCAACAACAGGATGTATTTTGTTCCAGATAATCTAACCATAACCATCAAAGTTCATTATTGGATAGAAAAAACACTAATCTGACAATCAACATGAATCAGGATCAATTAAAACAATAAAATTTAAGAATCGATCAGAAACCCTAAAAAACTGCAGTTTATAGCTCTTTATCATACTTATATACATAAAGACAGGAACACAGGCCCAAACATACAACAGAATTTACACACGACTGACCCGCTGTCACCGAGGATGATAACCTTCAAGAGGGTTCTTCTACGGGAAGGCATGGTTCTCGATTTGATTGTTGGCCGTACGGACACGAGCTCGACGGGATCTACGTCGGAGTTCGAAGATGAGAAAGAGAATTTAGAAGGGCTCGGCTATTAGCCTATACTTCGGATTCTCTGCGAATTCTAAGCTGGTAGGACCTTTCTAGTGCTCCTCTTCTCTCTGATCAGTCGTGGAAATTGGAAAAGCTGGACTGACCTGTAATTTTGGATTTGTGTAATTTTTTAATTCTTTCTGTGTATTTATTGAAGAATAAAGATGGCATGTCGGTGTCCATTGGCATTGCGAAAGCCAATGAATGATCGATAATTTCATTACTTGCTTTTTGCTTCGCCTCAATACAAGATAACATCACCGCAACATCGACCATATTTCATTTTCGTCATTCAATATTTGAATGTTTCAAGTTAATTATTAAATTTTAATTTTTATTCTATTTAGATCACTCGGATATATTTGCTCAAAATCGGACAGTCAAACTGTTAATATGACAGTTTAATTATTAAGTCGTTTACCACATGACATTTTATTTCCACATGGAAATATTTTTCTTTTATAAAAAATGAATAATAGTTTGACAAATCATATCGCGTTACATGAAGTTGCTGTTAAATAAGAGATGGTCACATTTATTTCAAAATAGTAATTAAAAGATAATATTTGCACCTAAACGAAAGCGGAGTCATTTTTCAATGAATCCAAACAAAGGCAGTTCGCTATAACTGCACAAAAACATGGTCTACTCTTCATGGGGTAACATCCACTAGCAGGTATAATATAATGTTGAATGAAACTCATGGTTCTAATGCGAAGAAAGTTGCATAGATAGGAGATGGACATACGTAACTTGGATTAGTTCTCCATTTTGTCTTAGAGCTTCTATTGATATATTTTGATCATGTGGTATCACATTTTGGACAGCTTGGTGTAGGATTAGATCATGTTTTGTGCAGGTATAGTGAACTTCCTTTATTTGGATTCATTGAAAAATGACTCTGCTTTGTTTAGGTACAAATATTATATTTTAGTGACTATTTTGAAACAAATGTGATCATTTCTTATTTAATAGTAATTCCATGTGACGCGATCTGATTTGTCCAACTATTGTTCATTTTTAAAAAATATTAATAATAAATGTTTCCGCGTGTAAATAAAAGATCATGTGGCAAATGACTTAACAATCAAACTACCACATTAACATTTTGACTGTCCGATTTTGGGCAAGTATGTCTAAATGGAACAAAAATGAAAGTTTAGTGATTAACTTGAAACATTTGAACATTGGGTGATGAAAATGGAATATGACAAATCTTTCGGTGATGTCATGTTGTATTAACCCTACTTCCTTCAATTAAATGTTTTGCCAATTCGAATTAAGGATTTATAAGTGGGGGAGATTTGAAGGTCAGTCCATAAAATTGAACTTATAACTTTTAAAGTTGATTGACAAATTTTATTTGTATCTCAGTCCAGTCAACTGCTGTTCTTTTTTTTCTTTTTCTTTTCATAACAAAATTTTAAAATTTTTATTTTTCAAAATACATAGTATATTTCAAAAAAAAAATTGAATATACGAACGCAACACGTAAAAATATTTCTAACGAGACCCATCATCAATAGTTTTTGCATTTTTTTTCAAAAACAATGTAATTAGTATATATGATATATAATTGTGTTTTTTCATTATTGTAACATAGTCAGTAAGTGTTAAACTCTAAGGAGAACGGATTCGTTAAACCCTAACGGGCTCGTGTATTTTATTTTCATGTTATAACCTGAACTACAAGTGTTAAATCATAAGAGAACGAATTCACTAAATCTTAACGGGCTCGTGTATCGGATTTTCATATTGTAACATAACCAGTAAGTGTTAAACCCTAAGGGGAATGAATTCACTAAACTCTAACGGGCTCGTGTATGCTCAACATATTTATTAAGATAGTAAAATAATTAATTAGAAGAGAGAAAAATAAATATATTTTTTTTAAATTAAATTTATTTCATTTAACATGTATTTTTCTTGAAAACTTATAACCATACCATGAATCCATAAAATAAAATCAAATTAATTAAAAAAAACTAAAAACTAGATTTGATTACAAATAAATTTAAATAATTGACCTTAACTTTAATAAATTTTATAAAATAAATATCCCTGCAATTTTGCCTCGTAAGTGTTGGAACTTGGGATGGACCTAGGTCATACTGATTTTTGAAATATTGGGGTGTAGTCCAATACCTAATAAAACGCAAATTGTTAGGTCCATTAGCATGGGCGGGAACCCTCATAAAAAATAAATAAAAAAACAGATTTAAGTCACAGAGAGGGAAGTATCTCGAAAAATTAAAAATAGTAGATTTTGTTTGGAGCAGTGAATTTCCTAGTTTATAGGAGGCGAAAGTCTGGCAAGCTTGAGAACCGTTTGTTTTGACGACGAGAGAGGCTTACCATGCAACTTTGTATTCTATCCGTCCTCTCTGAGAATCATACTTGCAAGCCTCCGACAGGTACGTACGCGGGCTTTCTCTTTCTCTCAGAAATGTCAATTTATGTTCAAAGAAGTAACAAATTATTGCAGAGATTCAAATTGTTTTTATTTTCATGATTATTTTCAACAATGTAGATTTTAGTTATTGAATTTGGAAATGATTGTGATTAATTAGGTGAAACCGGGGTCATCGCCAATTGGAAGACGGGCGGGGTACGCCCCGCACATTTTAACGACAATCTTAGTCGGGAACTAATAGAGGATGGCAGAAGCCCCGCCGCCAACTGATTCTCCTCCGGCTCCAACTCCGCCGTCGCCGTCATCAAATTCATCAACATCATCATCACCTCCTCCACAATCCTCACCACCACCGTCACCGTCATCGTCATCACCACCTCCGTCTTCATCCCCTCCACCGGCATCTTCTCCACCTCCTAATTCTTCTCCACCGCCTCCCTCCTCCCCTCCTCCACCGGACGAGTCCAAATCACCTCCGCCAAAAAATTCAAATTCTCCACCTCCTCCTCAATCTTCCTCTTCCTCCCCGCCACCACCGTCTCCTCCACCTCCATCTCAGAATGGCGACAATGGAAACAACAACAACAACAAAAATAGTTCTCCACCGCCTCCGCCTCCGCCTCCATTCTCCAAGTCCTCCAGTCATTCGCCACCGCCACGATCACTGAGTCCTTCCTCACGTGGCTCATCGTCGGATTCTTCGCCGTCAAATGATGGAGGCAGCAGCGGAAGTTCAGTGAATGCGCCTGTGATAATAGGAGTCGTGGTTGGGGCAGGCTTGCTGCTGGTACTGCTTTTGGCCGTCTTATGCTGCGTGTGCAGCAAAAAGAAAAGGAAGGCGGCTTCCCAACATGATCAAATGCCCTACTACGCCAATGCTTCTCTCCATAATGGTATGGTTATGAACTCTTTTTAAAGTGTGTGTATATATATAATGCAAGAAGGAAAAGAAGAAGAAGAGATAATAGTTGTAAAGTACAGATATTAATTCCGCCAAAAATATTGATATTTAACTGTTTTTCTAATATTCATTGATTTTTCCTCTTATTGTAGGTATTGTTCTAAGAAAAAGATATAGATATTTGTTTCAATTCTCGTTGTTCGTGTATTGATCATAAAATGGATTTGTGCAGGCGGGGAGTACTACAGCAACGGTTCCCATCTTCATCAAAATTGGCGAAATTCGCCACAGCAACATACAGGCCAAGTCAAATATTTACCCCCACCTCCAGGCGCTGCCAATGGAAGCTGGCACATGTCTCCACCACCACCACCACCGCCACCGCCAGCACAAGTAAGCAGCGACATGAGCTCCAATTTTTCTGGTCCGCATGGTCCAGTCTTGCCTCCTCCTCACCCATCCATGGCAGTGGGGTACAACCAGAGCACCTTCACCTATGAAGAGTTGGCAGCTGCAACAGGCGGATTTTCTCAGGCTAACATTTTGGGGCAAGGAGGTTTTGGATTCGTCCACAAAGGTGTGCTGCCAAATGGGAAGGAAATAGCGGTGAAGAGTCTGAAATCGGGTAGTGGACAAGGGGAGCGTGAATTTCAGGCTGAAGTTGAGATTATTAGCCGAGTACATCACCGTCATCTTGTGTCCCTTGTTGGGTATTGCATTGCTGGAGGCCAAAGGATGTTGGTTTATGAATTTATCCCCAATGGCACCCTTGAATTCCATCTTCGTGGTATGTTTCCAGCCGCATTTTCTTCTATTATGATATCATTGTCTAACGTTATAAACTTATATTAAATTTTGCATTGTTTTCATTTTCAAATATGCAGCCAAAGGGCGCCCACCAATGGAATGGTCAAGCAGGGTTAAAATTGCTCTTGGATCTGCCAAAGGACTTGCTTATTTGCACGAAGATTGTAAGTCAATTTTACAAAAATCCCCCATCTCTTTACATGAATATGAATAATTGTTATTAAGGTTCGGATTGGAATTGTGTGACAGTAAATTTTATTGAAACAGGTCACCCTCGCATTATCCATAGAGACATTAAAGGTTCAAATATTCTTATTGATTCGAGTTTTGAGGCTAAGGTATGTGCGCCATTCTCATTTAAGCATTTCTCGTTTAACATAAACAGATAAAACTGCTGTTTATTCAGATTGTTAAGTTTGCTTGTTGAGCTAATTTGTGGTGAATTACATAATCCAGGTGGCTGATTTCGGGTTGGCTAAGCTATCTTCGGACAACTTTACTCATGTGTCAACTCGGGTCATGGGAACATTTGGGTAGCAGAACTTATATAAAGCACCACTTCATTTTACAACTGGTTTTGACATTGAATTTGTTGTGAATATTGGTTCATTGAGTTGCTTTTGAAGCACCAAGTTTCAGAAATTGAAACAAAGCCGTAACATCAGTATATTTTAATCAAATTTGTAAATGCAGGTACTTGGCTCCGGAGTATGCATCCAGTGGCAAGCTAACAGACAAATCTGATGTTTTCTCCTTTGGTGTCATGCTTTTGGAACTAATAACTGGACGACGCCCTGTTGATCCCACTGGGGAGATGGAAGACAGCTTGGTGGATTGGGTGAGGACCAATTATTTCTTTACTGCTTTGATTTGTTGTTTTATTCATAAACGTGTAAAATGGCCAAAAAAAGTTACGTTACTAAACAAGTTCCAAATTTTTTTTTGTTTACAGGCTAGACCTTTGTGTTTGCATGCTTTGGAGGTCGGAAGGTTTGATGAAGTGGCTGATCCTTTTCTGGAAGGTAACTATGATCAGCATGAGATGGCTCGTATGGTGGCATGTGCAGCTGCTTCCATTAGGCATTCAGCAAGGAGACGGCCAAAGATGAGTCAGGTACGATGCTGATCATTTTAATGTTGGTGATATCTGTTTTGAAGTTTAAACGTCTGTCATAGGAGCAAATTACCATAACATGTTCAGTACACTCAATTTTGTGGATGATCTGTGCCGTCCAAAGAAGAAGTATAGCTAGAAAATGATCACATATTACTTGGAGATGTAAACTGATAAATGCATTAATTAGTGATAAAAATTTTAACAAAATATATGCGTTTGCAACATAGATTGTACGAGCACTGGAAGGTGAAGCGCAACTGGAGGACTTAAATGATGGAACAAAACCTGGGCAAAGTTCAATTTTCAGCTCAAGCACTGGCAACTCTGACAATGACAATAGCTCGTATAGCTCAGACATGAAGAAATTCAGGAAGATGGCATTAATGGACAGCCAGGAATACGCCAGTAGTGAATTTGGGCATACAAGTGAGTATGGGCTTAATCCTTCCTCCTCAAGCGGCAGTGACACAAGCAGCAGCGGAGTTCGAAGCCAGAGGCAGAGTCCTTGAGCAAGTTCAAGCCTCCAAAATAATTAAAAAGTGAACGGAACAATGTGTTTTGCAGATTTGGTGTCTAGACATTTTAATGGCAGAGTTACAAACAGAGAATCCAGTTTTCTGCTAAAAGTAACAAGCATGAAGCATCTGTGGTGATCGTTAAAAAATATATGCTTGCTTCGAGAATGAATATTCCAGCTTCTATATGCGCTAGCTTGACCAATATCCACAAAACTTGCAGTGAAAGAAAAGATGATGGGCGCAGGCACAAGTTGTGACCATCATTTGTAACCAATGTAAACAAAGGAGTTGTTTGTAAACTGTAATATTTGGTAAATTTGTGTGTTGGACTAAAATTCTTATAATATATAATGATTCCATGTGTATGTATATATAATTATCTTGCTGGTCTGAAAATTCAAACCAATTTGAATTTAGAAAACAAATCTTTTATTAACACTTATATTATTCGACTCAAATGAAAACTTATATTATTAACACTTATATCAAATCAAATGAATGATTATCACACGTTTGTGATGCTTTTGAGATGGTTATGGTATTTTAACATTTTTTAAATATTAAAAAGTTCAAAGATGAAATACACATTTTCGATTTTCGTAAGGACTTGTCGGTAAATTTCTCTTTCATTAAATTTTGCCAACGTAGATCTACTGGGGGTGTAGACGGCTATGACGTGGCAATTCCCGATTGCCTTATATCGATCCCTTCAATTACTCACTGTACCTCTCCTCACAGGATCTCAGCGAGTCTTGTATTTTCCCTTCCCCCTTGCTCGACAGAGGAGAGCGAATATCTTCCAAATTCACTGCTGCGTCGCGGGACAGTGTCTGTAGTTTCTCATTTGATTTTGTAGTCGTGTATCATACAGCGATGGCTCAGCCTCTGCTGAAGAAGGACGATGATCGCGACGAAGAAGGTATCTCTCGTGCTGCGTTGATTTGCACGTTATGCCCTTGATTCATTTCATTTCAATCGCAAGATTGATTCCATAGTTGTGTTCGTGTTTAATGTACAAATCCTAGGTCACTAGTATCAGATCAGTGCTCGAGTCCTAGATCTGTGTTCTTCTGGCCGTTATAGTTTATCCGATATAATCTGTGTGCGATTAGATAGTACATTTTCAAGGAGACGTGGTTTAATTTTGTTGATTCGGTTGTGTTCTTTAGTTGATCCGATCTCTATTTGTGCTTGGTTGTAGGTTTCTATTTGGTACATGTTTGTAGCGCTTAAATCGCAATGTAGTTTGTGAACCTTTTGTAATCATTCTCAAAAGTCTAGTTGTTCTGACGTGGATTGTTGAGAGATTTACGTCACGAGGCAGTGGTTCTTAAATTTCGTTTTGTTTGGCTCAGTTTAGATGCTTGTTCTGGTCGTAGCTTTTATTGCTCTGAAATTCATGCTAGTTTTGTTACTGGGATCAGAACAAGTGTTGTTATTGTATTGAAATGTAGATTTTCTGGAAATTGTGAAATGCTTGCTTAATTTTTGTTTCTCTAGCTATATAAATGGTGTAGCTTCTGCTTGTCTTGATGTTCGTTTGTGGAAGTTTCTGGAATTTGCTTTATTGATTATTGAAGAAGCACCATCGTTCTCAAATGTGTTCTTTTTTTCCAATACAGTTGAATACTCTCCATTTTTGGGGATTGAAAAGGGTGCTGTTCTCCAAGAAGCTAGGGTTTTCAATGACCCGCAACTTGATGCAAGAAGATGCTCTCAGGTCTTTTCTTTGCACAAGCTGAATTTCTGTTTGCATATTGTTTTTTTGGTTCATTGTATGAGAGCTGATCATATTTCTTGATGCTGTTTACAGGTCATTACAAAGCTTCTATATTTGCTGAACCAAGGAGAAACATTCACCAAGGTTAGTCTTTTTCTTTTCCATGGATTGATGTTGCTTCATATTTAATTTATAGAAGGTAAGATCCATCTGATGTAATTGTTGTGTGGTACACAGGAATATCCAATTTTTCTTTCTGTTTTACATCTGTGGGTTGGAGTGAAAATGTTAATGTCTTATCAATGTTTATTACTTCTGTTTTGTCTTCTATTTTACAGGTAGAAGCAACAGAAGTTTTCTTTTCAGTGACCAAGCTTTTTCAGTCAAGAGATATAGGTTTGAGGAGAATGGTATATTTGATGATAAAGGAGCTTTCTCCATCTGCCGATGAGGTTATATGCTTGAATTTTATATTTTCTAATTTTTTTAGTATATTCCTCTGTCATTTGGGGACGGATGGATGCTGACTGTATGCATTCTTTTCAATGAAGGTTATTATTGTGACAAGCTCCCTGATGAAGGACATGAATAGCAAGACTGATATGTATCGGGCAAATGCTATTCGCGTGCTTTGTCGTATAACTGATGGAACCCTTCTCACTCAAATTGAGCGATACTTGAAGCAGGCTATTGTTGATAAAAATCCTGTTGTTGCTAGTGCAGCCTTAGTCAGTGGGATCCATATACTCCAGGTCCTCTTTTTTTTTTTTTTGCCTCAGTTTGTGTTATTCTCTTTGATTTTCCGTTTATCCACTCCTTGTTTATCAAAATATCATATAACATTTTTGTTTAACATTGGCAGACAAACCCTGAGATTGTCAAAAGGTGGAGTAATGAAGTTCAGGAAGCTGTACAGTCAAGGGCTCCCCTTGTACAATTTCATGCCCTAGCCTTGCTGCACCAGGTATGTTGTATTGCTGAAATGGATATGTTTAGGGTTACATAGAGTAGATGGTTTGGTTTTCATCGAATCTGTATCTAGATTTAATTTTATTTTTCTTGAAAAGCCTTCTTTTATGAGATGCTCAAGATAAATGGAGAAATGTAATGAACCTTGTTCATTTGTCTGTGCGGATGTGTTTTTAATTTAACTTGCAATAACATAGTTTGCATTTAACTCAATGGTGTTTATCCCAAACAATCACAGGTGCAAGACACTGTTTCTGGTTCTACATTTTACAGGATTAAATCGGATACTAAATTTCTTGTGGCTAGTTGCATTTAAAAATTCTGGCTAGTTAAGGAGCAAAGTTTTGACTTTTTGTCACTGGTGGTAGTGAATCACTGGATTAAATGAATTTCTAATGCATGTGAGCATAGAATTAGACAACTAGTGAAGACTAAGTTATGAGTTTCATAGTTCTTTCGGTTGTATATGGAGATACTGTAGATTACTAGAGTTGGCATCTTACTGAAAAATGTGTTTACAAACGTGCAGATACGACAAAATGATCGTTTAGCTGTGAGCAAGTTAGTCGCCAGTTTGACAAAGGGAACTGTTCGCTCACCTTTGGCTCAATGTCTTTTGATCCGTTATACCAGTCAGGTTCGCATATTGTGGTGGAAACATAATGTTTGCTGAAGGAATGTCATTTGGGGAATCTATTGTTATAAGTTTATCTTTTTTCGAATTTGAAGGTTATTCGTGAGTCAGCCACAAATATACAAACAGGCGATCGCCCCTTTTATGATTATCTTGAAGGTTGTTTGCGCCATAAGGCAGAGATGGTGATTTTTGAGGCTGCAAGAGCAATTACTGAGCTCAGTGGTGTGACAAGCCGTGAGTTGACTCCAGCTATTACAGCTCTCCAGTTACATTTAAGTTCTTCCAAGCCAGTACTGAGATTTGCAGCTGTCCGCACATTGAACAAGGTTGATTCCTTACTAATATACCACCAGGAACTGTGCTTATTATCGTTGATTAATAAATTTTCTCTCATTCCATGGAAAAACAGTTTACTGGTTGCAATACCTATGATATTTTAGACGTGGCAATTAAATTTCGCGAGACAAATCTGCCCTTGTTGATATATGGCAAATGGAACATGCTTGTCTTTTTATCTGCTTTAAAAATAAAAGATGTTAATATATTTGGTTAGTGAAAGTATAATCTCATTTTTGTGAAAATCCTATAGAAAAGTAGAACTGCAGAAATAGTTTTCGAAACAGCAATCGAAAGAAGTTGAGAACTGATATAAAAAACGATCTCCAACTAAAGAGATGCTTGGCAATTCTTGTAAGGAATTCCCAGTTACCATACGTTTAAATTTTCTTGCAGGTGGCTATGACTCATCCAATGGCTGTCACTAATTGCAACATTGATATGGAGAGTCTGATCTCAGACCAAAACAGAAGCATTGCCACTCTTGCAATCACCACACTTCTGAAGACCGGAAATGAATCAAGTGTCGAGCGCCTGATGAAGCAGATTACAAATTTCATGTCTGATATTGCAGATGAGTTTAAAATAGTTGTTGTGGAGGCCATTAGATCATTATGTTTAAAGTTCCCTCTGAAGTACAGATCTCTGTGAGTGATATATCTTATTTGCAATTGTAGCTTGGAGTTTTAGGTTTTTGGCGTGCTCTATTGAGTGAAGATTTCACTCTTGTATTTTCTAATTATACTTTTCTGTTTGTTTACTGCTTTCAGGATGAACTTCCTAAGCAACATTCTTAGGGAAGAAGGTGGGTTTGATTACAAGAAGGCGATCGTGGATTCCATCGTGATTTTAATAAGAGATATCCCAGAAGCTAAAGAAAGTGGGTTGCTTCATTTGTGCGAGTTTATTGAAGATTGTGAATTCACCTATCTTTCCACTCAGGTGGTATATTCATTTTTTTGACTTCATTTTGTTGGCCTGTCTATTTTATGGACTCTGACTTTGATGAATCTCTGTTTTTCGTGTATTATTAGATACTTCATTTTCTGGGGATTGAAGGGCCAAAAACTTCAGATCCTAGTAAATATATACGATATATCTATAACCGTGTGCATCTTGAGAATGCGACTGTTCGTGCCTGTGCCATAAGCACATTGGCAAGGTTTGGAGCTGCAGTTGATACTTTGAAGGTAATAATCTTTCTTAATTTTGCTTTTACCCTTTCCTCTCGTCAATGAATCAGAATTTTAGGGAGTTATTCTTTACTGATGTGATTTTAACTTTACTCTCCATGCAGCCTCGTATATTTGTTCTGTTGAAACGCTGTCTCTATGACAGTGACGATGAGGTGAGGTTTCAGTATTGTGAATGTCAATTTATGATATTGGAATAGTTGTATTGTATCGAGTTTTTGGATCTGCCCGTGTGCTCTCAGGTTCGTGATAGGGCCACGCTTTATCTCAATACACTCGGTGGTGATGGTTCAGTTGTAGAGACCGACAAAGATGTAAAAGATTTTCTATTTGGGTCATTGGATGTCCCACTTCTCAACCTGGAAACAACTTTGAAAAATTATGTAAGTTTTCTATAGTTATATCCCTGCCCTTCATGCATTTGAAGTGGTCATGATCATTATCTTATGCATACGATGTGATATAGGAACCATCTGAAGAACCATTTGATATAGCTTCTGTTCCAAAGGAGGTTAAGTTGCAGCCACTTGCTGAGAAGAAAGCCCCGGGAAAAAAACCTATTGGACTTGGTGCTCCATCTGCTGTCGCTGTATCTACGGTTGATGCTTACGAAAAGCTTCTGTCCTCAATTCCAGAATTTGC
Source organism: Euonymus europaeus (assembly GCA_963580455.1). NCBI lineage: Eukaryota > Viridiplantae > Streptophyta > Magnoliopsida > Celastrales > Celastraceae > Euonymus > Euonymus europaeus. Next base: position 17,884,057 of record OY756970.1, on the reverse strand, counting down.
AGAGTTTGGGAAGCTTTTCAAGGTTCTGCTTCTGCAACCAGATTTCTCATGGGACATTGCCTTGGTGTGATAAATTTTATTATTGCCATATCTTTTGGCATTGCTAATGTACTGTTGACCCTTTTTCCTACAGTCCTCGGCCCCTGTGGAGCTTACTGAAGCAGAAACTGAATATGCTGTTAATGTAGTTAAGCACATCTTTGATAGGCATGTAGTGTTCCAGTACAACTGCACCAACACAATTCCAGAGCAATTACTGGAAAATGTAATAGCCAATTCCTTAAAACAGTGAACTTATATCTTTCATGGGATGGTCCCTAAAAGTCTGTGTCTTGTGCCAGGTCACTGTTATTGTTGATGCTTCAGAAGCTGAGGATTTTGTGGAACTAGCAACCAAGCCTCTTAGGTCTCTTCCTTACGATTCTCCTGGGCAGACCTTTGTGGCATTTGGGAAGCCAGAGGGAGTACCTATTGTTGGAAAATTTTCAAATATGCTGAGGTTCATTGTAAAGGAGGTATATCAGATCTCTTCTTTCTGTTAGTTCAACATAGACTGATTTTCTTCTTTTCTCAATTAAGGATATCTAGTACAGTGTTATCAGAACCGGACCGGCTTGTCGGTCGGACTGGTTCAACTCCTAATTTTTTTTAAAAACGAGTCGGTTTGCATGTTGAATCGAACTTGTTCTTAAACCGCGTTGCTGGTCAAAACTCACAGTTAATTACCATACCCGTTGGACATTTAACTGCTGGTTCGTGATAACTTACATTAAAATTTAACTCTTTTGACTGACAATCAACGAAACTCAGGCGTTTTTGGAAGGTCCGCATATTCCATAGGCTCATGAATTAGTTACTGGCCCGTACAAGCATGCACAGCCATGCAAATTGCTCTGGGAAACAAGTTACTCTTATAGAAACTTTGATAAGTTTCTTTTTCAACTTATCCAATGTGGGAGTTTGTCCAACAGCCAACTTTTTTGATTTTCTTTTCTTTGCGTGGGACCCAACTCATTGATGAGGGAAGTGAAAAAAACACAAAGTTAGTGCTTTGGCCACACCTGACGCCACACGTCTCCCTCTAAATGTTTTGATTCTTTTTTAATACTCTATCAATAATTTTTCTTGAATATTTATAGCTTGAATGTTAATGTCTAGCAAGTTAAACCAATTCTTGTCATTTATTTTCAATTTATTTTTTCTACCTATGTACATTTGACTTTATAATTAAGTGATGATTTGTTTCATTACGTTATCATTATTATTATTTATAAATAAAATAAATAATTTAAAAATAAGCTGTTGAACCCTTGACCCTTCGGGCTAACCGGTTGAACCTTTTAAAAAAATTGTCGCGAGTCGAAGCACGGGTCGGTTTTGATAACACTGATCTAGTACAATTATATTGGAAACATCCACTGCTCATCGTGTTTCCCCCCCTTTCTTATCTGCCTTCATTCTTTTCGGTAAGGGGGTTGCTGATGACTGAGTTGTAATTTCTGGCCTTCTGCCTATAATAGAAGTCTAAATTTTAGAACGCTTTCAAAATATATAAAAAAATTGCCTGTAAACGACCTATCACTGAGTTGAGCATGATTCTGCTGCTACAAGGTTGTAAGAAGTTTTTATCTGACAGCTGCTGAGTGCCTCTTCTTGATAGAGTTTTCATTTATTTTTCATTGGGTGTTCTCCAAAGGTTGATCCAACTACTGGTGAGGCAGAGGAAGATGGCGTGGAAGATGAATACCAGTTAGAGGACCTTGAAGTTGTTGCAGCAGATTATATGATTAAAGTGGGGGTATCCAATTTCAGAAATGCGTGGGAAAGCATGGGCCCAGATTTTGAGCGCATAGATGAGTATGGTCTTGGTCCCAGGGAGAGCTTGGCTGAAGCTGTGAATGCTGTCATCAACCTGCTAGGCATGCAGCCATGTGAGGTAAAATTGTTTTCTGTGATTATATACCTGATTACGGGACATTTTGATGACCATGAAGTCATGCACACACAACAACCTTATATTTGTGATGAACATAATGAATTGAAAAGTGAGACTTTGAGGGTCCAAAGCTATTGGAACAATGCTGAGTGCCTGAGTAACCTAGCCAGGAAAAGAAATAGAAAGTGGAATGTAACTTTAGTAGATCATACTTTGATTAGAAAATGTTGCTACCACAATAAGAAGACATCTAACTTCCTAATATGTTCTTTGTTCTACTCTGCAGTCCTGTGGAGAAAAACGTTGTGTTTTCACAATCTAAAGCATACATTTGTTCTTGATATTTAAGCACATGTATTTGTTTATTAGAGATGGAGTATATATTTATGCAGCCTTTTGAAGAGCCAATATCAATTATTTCCTTGATTGTTTTTTGATGTCCAGGGCACAGAGGTAGTGCCGCCAAATTCTAGGTCACACACATGTCTATTGTCTGGTTTGTACATAGGCAGTGTGAGGGTTCTTGTGCGTTTGCAATTTGGAATCGATGGTCAAAAGGAGGTTGCTATGAAATTGGTTGTTAGATCCGAAGATGATACTGTCAGTGATGCGATCCATGAGATTGTTGCAAGCGGCTAGCTGGTCAATATAGTGAGTGTTTTCTCCTCTCTCTAAATCGCCTCTTTGACCGGAATTGGCCTGTTGAGGATTCCTTTTACAGCCATTTGAGCTTCCCGATACTATGCGGATGATTAATATTCTTTGTATTACCTCAAGTCAAGGACTCAAGGCTCATAGAAGCAGTTTTGTTTTTATTTTTTCGTCCCTTCCCCTAACAATTTTATTGGAGACAAAAGAATAGGATTTGTCCAGCTTGATTTCCGCTAGTGCGAGTGAGAGTTGACAAGTGACGCCTTTTTTTAAAACCGATTTTTCCGCAAGAAAATAGTATAAAAAGATGGTTGTAATTTTGTGGCATTTTGATAGGTTGCTTGTTCTTCTCGATGGTCCTTAATACTTTTTTTTGTCATTTCATTTTATACTTCTGCTTAGAAGCAGTCATATTTCTCTCTGCAGTTCTTATATTTGCTTTTTTCAGTTTGGATTTCAATAATGTAACAAAAGGTCCTTCCTGGAGATTGATATAGCAGCAACGAGTCGTGTAGACTGGAGCACAGAAACAAGAGCGGATTAACAGACACGCAAAACTGTCAGAACTAAAATATCCTCCATAGATCATGACTCCAAAAATCTAATTAATCCTGGATGCTCTTATTTTTCTCATAACCTGAGTTAAATAGATCTCAACTATTTATCTTTATTAGGAATGGATTTTCAAGGAAATCAGCTGATTCCAATAACCGCACCACAAAGCAGATTCTCGACTTTCGAAACTCTTTCAACAGGAAAATCATATTAGAGACGACAATACAAAGAAACGTAGGTTGACAAAAAAAAAATAATGCTTACACTCACGAAAGTAATTACCAAGGTATTGCAACATAGACGAGTGAGAAAAAAAGAGCAAGTGCTGTGCAAAAGCATCAGGAGCAACAAAGCGCCGTTATTTTTATCTTCTCACATTTACAATAGTAATAGAAAGTCCAAGTGCAAATAATAATAATAATAAAAAACCAACAATGTGAATTGAATCTAAGGCATAGTGGCAACAAAATGGTAAAAATAAGCACAAGGTAACAAGCAAGAAAAATAGAAAACAAACAATGGCTAATCACATCAGAGACGTTAAAGTCTTGCAGTGCCAGTTAATTATATTAATCCAATTGCCAGCTTTTTGCACCAGGATCACAAGGAGCCAATACTTTACCAAGAATCACTATCTTGCCAGAGTATGAAAAGCACAAGGATCTCTTACAAATCCGAGCAGAATGACAAAGATAGGAGAGGAAACCCAGAAGACAAATTGTTTGCTCTTCCAGGACTCAGGTTACCCTTCTGTGTCCTCCAAAAGCCCAAATCTGTAAAAAGAGAGTAGATACTTCATGTCATGGAACAAAAGCACTGTCACAGATACAAACAAGAAATGCAAAAATAACTAAAAATAGTAGTAGACCCAATTTATGTTCATACATTGGCACCTAAATCTCCTTCAGCTACAAAGAAAATGAAGATCGAGTAATAAATTGCAGGTACTTCTCTGGAATTCGTTCCAAAGAGAATGGAGTGCATATGGTTTCAATGGGATAGGCAGTATGTATCACTGTGCAACTAGTAATAAACATGCATCTCTACAATTACCCAACAAGTATGATGAGGGCATGACCAGTTTTGGTACGCTGAAGTTAGCTGTGACTACATCATGGAATCAACACTGTTTTGTGGAGAATTACAAGCAAAAAAATAAAGAAAATGAAGAGATGTTACGATAAATTGATAATTGTTCCCTAAACAACCAAACTGTACATTTTCTTAAAACATTGTCGGATCTAGTAATTTCACAGAAAAAGTTTTTAAAAAACTCTCACACCAGCTAATTTGTCAGCACAGTTTCACTGTAAAAAAAACCATACAAAAGATTCCTATTGTGACGGTCAATAATCTTATATTACTTTTTAGAGACAAAATATTTATTTTCAAATCTAATTCATTCAAGTAGAATTTATTTGGATAAAAAATACAGATAATAATGACTGGCAGTAAGCAAAGTTTGCAAGCTGATTGATCTTTCTTCATCCTGATGATTATGTAGTGTTTTTTCTAGGTTGAAAACAGAAGGATCTGCTGACATTTCACATGGTAGGCGATAACAATGATAAATAAGGATTCTCGCTCTAGGATTTCTCATAAACCTTATATCATAATAAAGGCCCCTGATCCATTTGAGGTTTTGCAAGTGCATTGCACCATGATTACCAATTCCACAATTAGACATGAAATTCAGGTAAAACAAGCATAACGGAAAAACGAAATCATTAGCTAGTTATTCTTGCAGCATTCCTTGAATTATCTTTTATATAACCATGTAAATGGATGAGGAAAAAAGTTTTGGCAAAATTTCCCAAAGACGGACATGCCCAGTGTCCTAGGTATAATACCAGGGAGCCATTGATAGTAATGAATTCTATAGCTATCATGCATACCAAATTATTGTATGCTTATACTATTTCCCAGACATTATGGTAGAGCTACAGGGATGCAATCTAGATTTTGCAAGTTTGATTCCTAGAAATAGCCTCTCCACATATTATGTGGGGGGCAAGCTCAGCGTACATCATGTTGTCCCTGACCCCGCCCACAGCAATGAGTCTTGAACACGAGAAAAAAACAGACATACTCATATACCCCACTCCAGAAAATTATTCACTCGCTTCCTCCACTCTAAACTAAAGTATGCCCAAGAATGTAACTTGACATTTGGAAATACAAACAACAGGAGAAAAGAGACTGACTTTGTTCTCATCTTTCAGAGTTATTTTCTGTTGGAATATGTAAAAAACATTAGCTTATAAAATAGGTCATTTATGCTTAAAGTACTCCCCCTGTGTTCTTATTTATGAAAATTCACACATATTAAGCTCAATCTAGACTCTTAAAAAGTGCCTGAGAACGTAGGCTCGTGAGAAATTTATCAAATTATCACTGTAATACTTCATTCCTCTCCACTTATGTCAACTCATCTTCTAAAAAATTAGATTGACCCAGATAAAGGAATTGCATATACTGAGAAAACTCGCGAAGGGCTTGTCTAGTGCGTGCACATCGCATTAAATGGTATAGCATGGCTAACCTTTAAGTTTGTGTCCCAACTTCCTGTACATAAGGCACTCCCATCAGCTGACAAACCCAGACAACTTATTCTTCCTTCATGTGAGTTCTGGAGGGCTCCCAGGTTCAGAACAACCTGCCATGGAACATACAAATTTTAGAGCCAATGCATCATTGGCACACTAAACCTATAATCCGATATAATGGTCTATTAGCACCAAAATTAATGTGAAAAAAGATAAATAAATTTAAATGGAGGATCAACATTATCAAGTTATGATGAATTTCTGGAGTCTTGGCACATCATGGTTGTCAAGCAAATATCATGTTACAATAGTGATTCTCTTCTTTCAATATTTTAGAAAGAAAGGCAATTTGAAAATTGTGTTCAAGAAACACAGGCAATAGGTTATCAACCCAAAATCGGAAAACCTAATATTCATGATGTTCAGTACGAGTCCAAGAAAGAAAAAGTGAGAACTGTGAAATTTAATTAAAAAATTCAAGAACCTCTGAGCATTTCAAAACCCCAACTGCAAACAGGGATGGTTGAAAACAATAACAAACCCTAAGTACCAAGTAAGCAGAACTGGCTGTAACATTCCATTAAAATATATAATTTTTTGTGCGCTTGTGAATATGAAACAATAATAATACAAAAGAAGCTGAATCACACAGTAAGGAAGTTTGATCCATTCCACTGTGAAATGAAAGTCAGATAGGAGCTATAATTGTAAAGAAAGATATCCATACGATCATGAAGACCAAGAGAGGCTACAACAATAGATAAAGTTCTAACTCAACACAATGAAGGCAATCTGTTCCCTTCCTTCGCGATCAACAAAAAAATATACACAAATATGCGCTTTCACAGACTAATACTAGACATTATAGAGGTTCCATAACTCTAGTGATAGTGCATACTGCATACCTCTGCCAATAAAGTATCCCATACAAAGCAATCCCCATTTGAGTACCCAGCAAAGAGAAGCCTTCCTGAAATGGAGAATGCAATGGAAGTCACGTGAGGGCCTTCATCATCACCATGCTGCTGATAGTATACTTGAAGTTGGTGCCCCGTTCTAATGTCAAATAACCTGCAAGTTCCGTCATCCGAGCCAGTTCCAAATCTGTTGCCATCGGGGAAGAACTTTACAGTATTAACATCTCCCTCATGACCATGAAAAGTACGCACAGCACGACTTGCAACACGTGTGTCCCACAACCGGGCAGTTCCATCGCAAGAACCGGAGACAAACATTCTTGAGTTTGAACCGTTTATCGAGATACTGAAAGGGGGAAATACAATAACATTATATTGCAGCATTGGAGTCCAATAATTAATCACAACCAGGCAGTGATAATGGTAGCTGAGTAAAATGAAAACATCAAAAACATTTGGAACAATTTTATAGTTTTAAAATCCATTAAGATAAAAGAAAAAAATTCAATAAATTTAACAGGTTTAATGATCAAAGGGTTGAGCATAGAACTAGAAATAAGAATAAAGAGCCAAAGAAGTGCATCATTCTCCACATACAAGCTTCAAGAACTTCAACGGGTGATGAAAAGCTTAATTAAATTCTCAATTGGAGAACTCAAGTAGTAAACTCGATTAGATTACATAATTATCCTCAGCAAAGTCTTTCAAAGGGATACAATTTTCAATTGCCAAATTGTCAATATTTTTATCGGTGAAGATGGCAGAGAAAACTGTAGCTGAAAACTAATTGATTTGGTAAGAAAAATGACTAACGTTATTTAGTTTGAAAGAAACTTGATGACTCCTAATTTACCTCAATACATCAGCCGTATGTCCAGACTGAAATTCACCTCCAAAAACAGAAGCTCTAAGGCCCGTTGTAATATCCCACAGCACACACGTTTGATCACCAGAACCAGTGATAAGGTGAGTATCCTCATCTGGAACATACTGACATGAAGAGACATAGCCCTTATGCCCGCTAAGCATTCTTGATACCAGTAAGTTCCCATCTTTGTCAGTTGGTGAATTCAGGTTGAAAATTGAGCAAACACTATCAAGTCCCCCACAGGCAACAGATTGTCCACTTAGAGAGAAAGCACATGTCATGACCCATGCACAAGGCAGCTTAATGGCATGAGTTTTCTGGCTTGTTAGAGCATTCCACACTATCAACCGCCCATCTTGAGACGCACTGACAATTCTATTCCTTTCAGGAGTCCAATCCAAGGAATAAACCTGCAAAATCCTTTAAAAAATTGTGAATTTAACCAATCATTTCTATAAATTGAGAGAGTTAAAAACAATCTACCACCGTCCTAGAATTAAGCTGTACCCTAAAGTTCAATACTCGTGTCTGACCTATCCCTATCATAACTCATAAGCAGCATTATGTCTTACTTTTCAAATGGATAAGTTAATCAGATAAGATCCAGCCCAGGCACCCTTTTAGTTGCCAAACACCACTGACATACTAAAGTCTAATGGGTTGCCTAAAGGGTGGATATATTTTGGGGTGGGTGTGGGGGGTGTGGGGGGGTTATGTGAGTGGGTGGCGTGGTGGTGTGTTTTGTTGGTGTGAATTTATGCTTCCTTGTTAGTATAAAAGATAAAAGCCACTAAAGAGGGCGCAATTATTGAGAAGATAGACAGTTTCAACTGAACTTGTGATTCTTCCTCTCCCTAAATGTTCTAATGAACAATAAATAGTTTCAATATTCACAAGCTTACTATTTCCTTCCATCCAAAAATTCTAGAAGACATTTCAAGTATTCAAGTAAAACTACAACAAATAATCATCCCTGCTTATTCATTTCAAACCCCATATGTATAATTAAAAGCTTTGATGTAACGGTGATAAAAGTTTTCAAGCAATCGGGATACCTTGAAAGAAACTCATATACCCACATAGTCAAGAAAGGTATAAACTCTTCATAGAACCACATTTGCTTGTCACCATAGTAGCTAAAAGATTGACAGGAAAAAAAAAAGTACATGTAATAATCTATTATGTTCTGATTCTTGATTTCACACAATGCGTCTTCTTACATTCTCACAAAGAAAAATTAATTTCAAAAATATATTTAGAGAAACCACTACTAAGTATCCAATCAAAGATTTTATTTCTATTCAAAAAAGAAAAAAGAGAAACTAACAAGAGATTATTTTATAATGGCCATCAGGCCATGATAGTTCAAAGCTGGCAATTTTTTAGTCTGCTCATCAAGAAAAGGGAATTTTAAATTACTGGATCCGGCCGCCCTATTCTATTGTCAGTGTTCTAAGTACAGTGGATTATGATCATACTCTACACCTCAAGGGATCTGGAGTGCTTTACTTGTTTGTTTGTTACAGTCCTCATCTTATCATACATAAGATAAAAATTGCATAGGCCAATGTTTCTGTGTGCCCTCACGAACATATTCACACATACTAATTGTGTCATACCTCTGGCTCACCAGCCTTCCAAAGAAGCAAAGAAACGTCCAAGTCCAACAAACACTGATCCTGAAGCCATGCACTACTTAGCAAGGGTTCTAAGTTTTGCAATTCTTTTCATTTTCAGTTGTTTGAAACTACAAGCTTCGCCGAGCTCAATCTGACATACATACCGGTTAACCTAGCCTAGGTTAAGTTCTTGAAACCCCAACCACACCAATTTTTTCCAAGGGGAAAAATGTAGCAATTCGCTAACATAATCTCTGTAACTATAACTAGTCATTTGTTCTAGTATTCCTACATTTTCTACAGCAAAGATTGCAAAGATTTTAACAAAATCAGAGAAAAAATTGAAGTGAAAGCACATATAAGCAAAAATACACATACGAATTTCTATTTCCGAAAGTAAAAAGAACATGTATATAGATTACCTTTCCAGTGTGTCCTTGCAGCGTCCTGCAGCACACTAGATCGGTGGGGCCGAATGTGACCGGAGTTCTTTCCTGCCCCCTCGCATAAGTCGCAACTGTAAAAATTCAATCAGATCTAATATACAAAACAAACACGAGAAACAAATAATACTGAACAAAGAGCAAGCAACGAAAATCGCACCATCTGTGTCGAGCAACTGAAGCCGCCTCAACCTCAACCGCTCTCTTAAATTGTCCACCGTCTCCGTCGCAGCCGAGTGGCGCTCTTTGAGCTCAGCGACAGACATTTGACTACAGAATCGTTTGCTAAGAAAGGAAATTAGGCACAGCGACTCATATTCGTCAAATTAAGGTGGATTTAAGCTCTAGCCATCACAATTTTCATGTGAAACCGAAGAGTCGGATCTATTAACTCAATTCTGCGGTTCGATCGTGGAAAATTGAGAGAGAGAGAGAGAGAATCTTTGGTAGGCACAAGTGCATATTATAGAAGTAGTGCCGTTGCTCTGGTGGTGTTGGTCTGCCCTGTGATCACAGACAGAAGCAACAGACAGAGAGGTGAGGTTAAAGACTGAAATGCCAGTCGCCAGTCCCCACCGGGCCCACAAGTCGGACGTGTCATACTAATTAGATGCACAGCGCTGGCGGTTTGACACAGTCCTTCGTGAACCGACTACTGACTACAGCTATTTTTAATGCATGCCGTTATTTGCTATGGGATTACACAGTCATTAGGATTACGACGAGCAGGTAATTTTATTTTCTATTTCTTTTAGTCAAAGAAAATGTACGTCAGAAGGGTGACGTTTCAACGATGTGGTTGCAAAAGTCCGCTAGATTAAGTGATACCGGAAAATGTAACACAGGGAGAACCCAAGTCCAGACTTAACTAAATATTGAAAAAGACTTATTAGAGCATCTCCAATGCTACAGCACTCCAAATTTTCAGTGCGGTTCCACTTCTATTACAACAAAATACGATTTTTAATGCAATCATATCAACAAAACACATATTTCAATATAATTTTTCTCACTTTTCATTTACAAACACTTCAAATTTCAAGCATCAACACCATTTCTCTCATACTTTTTTACCATTTTTCATTTTTTTCTATTGTTTTACACATATTCCAATACAATTTTTTCAAATTACTCTCTCTATACATTCCAAAATTTCCAGCACTCCAAAATTTGTTACCATTGCACTTGCTCTTAGCGGATAGATTTGCGAGGTGAGACTTCTGCATCATTTTTCAGGACTCACGAAACCACGAGATATCCTCGTTTCGATATCAATTGATATTGAAAAACCTACAAGATAACCTCGTTTCGATACCAATTGATATTGAAAAACCTAACACAGGTTTAACCCAAACTCAGCCTATAGCCCACACCTAACTAACCATTATAAAATGTCTTATTAGCGAATAGGTTTATCCGCAAATATATACTGGCACTTGGTATCTGGAACCACCGATGTGGAACTTCTGCATCATTAAACATCAATTTTATGTCTCAAATTTGAGTTCGGCACAAATTTTTATTCGATTCAAAATAGGGAGCAAAATAATCCGGACAAATTAGACTCGCACTCAAATTTTTAACATATAACTGATGTATCTTCTCATGATTCAAATCCTATATAGATTGATCGACATATGATAATTGTACGAAGTGGGCTAGTCTAGACTTGGAATTATTTGATGTTAGTCACTTATTACATGTAATTTTATCTTATTCACAACTTCATTGTTGTGCCAATTTTTTTTTTTTTTTGGTATTTGGAAATATATGACTATTTATTTTTGTGTTTTATTTTATTTTAAAATTATGGATTTTTTCAATAATTAGTGTCATTTCATTTCACAGGAAGGAGAGTCACATTTGAACAAAATCGGACATTCATTCTGATTTAAATAAATCTGGATTTAGACAATTAAGCATTTCAAACTGAATTAAGTTCATACATATAGATATTTTGTAAACTTATGATATTATCCAACCCAAGGAGGAAAATTAACTAATACTTCAGCCTCATTTTTAAGTCTTTGATAATCCTCAAATAATCACCTTCCAACACAATATCCAGAAACCCCAATTCTTTCTTTCGAAAACTGCAAGGCCATCAAAACTGCAAAAGCCTGTGCAAGAGAGGGTTGAATATAAATTGGCGAGGAACTGATACAAGTTGCCAAGCTCAATCCTAATAATACAATAAAATCTTGATAAAAAGTTTCCCTTGATTTGTCGCCGCATCGAAGTTAATCTTAGTATATATTTGGAAAGGTGGGAGGAGAGGGAAAATAAAATTAGAGGGGAAGAAAAATTTAGGGGAGAGCTCGGAGAGGAGGGAAGTGACAATTAATTTTATCTCTTTTAATTGGATAATCAAAAAATAGGAGAAATAAATTGTAAGATAAAATGACATTTACCATTTTATCCCAAACATAATCCAAAAGTAAGGACAATTTTGTAATTTAAATATGAGTCCCACACCTTTTCCCCTCATAAATAGAAGAATTTCAGTGTGAACTCCACCAAAAAAAAAAATCGTCTAATTTTTCTCTCCCCTCCCAAACACACATTCTGCATTTTAAAATTCCTCCATTTTACCCATAAAATTCTCTTCCCCTCGTTCCCCCTATTTCCCAAACAATGTGCTAAAGACCTCCGACTGGAGTCCCACGTTATATAAAAAACTGAGAAATGTTTTCCTTGAAATGTTGGAAAGTACTTCTAAGTTCAATGACATGGACTCAATTTACAAGCCTCAACTATGAAAACTTAGGGAATAACATTTTCCACACACAACTGGATTGTGGTAGCCCAAGGTTGGTTCATTCAAAACTCAAGTAAAATAACCTAGTTCTGCGATGTGAGATCCATCAGAGACAAGAAGACAACCCATAGTCCAACATAGCTTGATCTACAAAAAAGCACAAAATCAAAAGTAAAAATTCAAATGCTTAAACCAATATCGACATCTAGACAAACCATGTGGCCTCACTGTCTTATCAGAATAAAGAATAACAACTAGAAGAATCCAATAGCCTTGCAATACTATTTATTACTCTGGAGAATAATTGCTGACAAAGACACTACAGAGCTTGCGAGGATGCAATCAAACAGGTACATAGATATATTAGCTACCTTGTAAGGCTGGAATAAATACTAGAGGAAACCTTTACAATTGAAGCACCACCCGTTTATTTATCTATTCATTGACCTTTCCCCATTTTAATATACCACATGGAATCACTCTGCCAATTCAGGTACTCCCACCAGGATACATACAATTATTGTAGCCTGCAATTCAGACATTTCAGATCATTATCTACCATAATTATAACAGCAACAACTTGAATTCAAGTCTCTTTAGTTGAAGAAAAGCTTACTGGGATTTGCAGAAGAAAGCGTAGCCGTTTGGGAGAAATCACAATCCCATGGATTCTTGCCAGAAGTCTGATAGTAGAGGTTCATGGCATAAGCAGCATGTGACCGCACATTATTTGGTTCAAAACAGGCTCCGTTTGGTTGAATTGGGCCGCAATCAATGGCTTGGCTACATGCATAGTCTAGATTTGCCTGTAACTGAGCATCTGAAATATCTGCCTTAGGGAGACACCAACCTGTTGTTGTCGGTTTCGGTGCCGGTGTCACCGGTGCTGTGGGGGTTGATTGATTCTGATACAGACAAGCAATTGCCAAACTCAGTCTAAATTATAAACAAGAAATCACATTTTGCAGTAATGTCAACATTTTAATTACCTGGCTACTCTTTGACAAACCGACATCGTATGTCATCTTAAGGTCTGGTCTAAAGAGTCCAAATGCCCTCTCAGAGGCAGGACCAGGTTTCAAATTCTCATCATAGAGTGCAAAGATATACGTCTCCACAGCTTTTCCCGGCATTAGAGGGGTACCAACCATTGATCTAAGATGAGCAATTAAATTCCCATTATATGCCTTTGCATTCTCTACACTAGGCCCAACTTCATTAGTGTCTCCACTGTAAGGCCAACCAGTCTCAGCTACCATAATTTCAATGTCCTTGAATCCAATAACATTCAAGGCAGAATGTACAGCATCAACCTGCAAATCTTGAAAGGTTATACAGCAATTGGCTTCAAAAAAGTTATTATAAAGATTAGACCACTTGAAAAAGAAATGTGTATGATTGTGGTCCATAGTAAAGGCCATTAAAAGTGTCCATTTTCCACCACCCATTCTTAGCCATCTAACTAGTATCACCAACCAATAGATGCTTTGTCTATATTTACAAACAATAATTGTAATGGCCTACCCGTTGTTGAGCAGTAAGCCCAATACGTCTCATCATCTGCAATATTAATAGACAAAAATACTAATCTTGTGCTTTTTGTCTAACCTAATCCAGATGCAGAGAGATTGATTCACATTAATAATGTAAAATCGTGTGCGTTCATCTTAGTATTTAAAGATACGGGATGAAAAATATCGAGATCTGAATGATTGCTGTTTTTAAAACTAACAATAACTTTCAAGTATGTGTATAATGAAACACACCTACAAGGAATCGTCATAATCTAACCAAACTCGCCAAACGGTACGTCCCAATTGGGCAAAAAAGAAGTGCAGTAACACGAAATAGCCAGTCTGTCTGTTTAACGTAACAAATAAAATAGCTTCCAACCAATCGATAAAGTACGTGGAACAAAAGTCAGTTCCACACCCCTGTCGGTTGACTCACAAGTCAATCTCGTAATTGGGCCTGGGCAAAGCCCAGCTCCATTTCAATTTTGTCATGATAAAAATTAATAAATTAAAAAAATGGAAATCACCTGAGCATCGAACATGTTCATGTACTTGATGCCACTCCCCGAGTCGACTCGTCCCGAGTTGGGTTGGAAAAGGCAAAACGCCAGGGTCTCGGGCCTCGGGTCACTTTGGTAAGCGAAAAAAGGGTACGGGTTGACCGCAAAAGGAGAGCCATTGTCTCTTTGGAATTGTAATAATCTCTTCAACAAGTCCTGATATGATGGGTTGAATAAACCCGAAGAGGGCGGGTCGGATTGAGCCAAAATGGTCATGGAGTGCACTGTGGAGACCTTAACTTTCCCGCCTAGTGAGGCCACTGTAAGGGCCCTTTGGACATTTTGCATCGCCGGCAAGAGCTGAGAAATCAAATTCTGATCATTGGACATTAATACCTGTGAAAGATTAAACACAATTAGGCCTAAAATTGGGGGTGAAAAATGTAATTCCAAGAAAAGAGAAGGTTTAATCAGTAAATTCCAGTCGCGACCTCGTTACCAACGGTGATAAGTGCGATGTTGCTTGATGGATAGTAAGCCAGAACATTCGAGTTGACCCACTGAGTCGCCGAGTTCGGATCGGACGCCAAATTCGGTATATCTCCGTTTGCGGCACCGATAACAATACCGATACCGGTGTTCGCTAGAGCCTTAATGATAGCCGGATCAGCGCCGTAGAGCCTAATCTTCCCGATACTGGTTGACTGCAAGAGCTGCGCTGTGGTCGACGGCGGTGGGAGGTTATCGGCGACCTGGCCATAGTTTACTCCGATGAATGACTCAGACTCTGCAACAATGGAAATAAATTAAATATTTGAAACTGTACGATGTCAATCCTCGAATTCAATGGGTTCAAATAAAAGAAAACCGACGACATGTTTCAGTTCTTAATTTTGGTGTCACACTCAAACTACATAATCAGTGAAATGGAAGCTGAAGCTCCACTATGAGTGAGAGTAATCTTACTACCAAATAGAAGTAGAAAAAACAGGACTTACTGGCTAGATGAAAAGCCTGTAAGAGGAAAGAGAGGAAGAAGAGGAGTGAAGAAGCCATGGAGAAAGAGTGAGCTCTGTGGGTATGTGACTTGATAATTAGAAGAAGAAAACCATAAAGGGAAGTGGGAGAGGCAGTATATAACGGTACAAACTACAGCGATTATGTGGAGTGTAGTGGCAGTTTCTTGAGAGTTAAAAAAACCAAAAGAAAGAAAAAAAAAAGCGCTTAGCTGGATGACTCGTGGAGTGGGACCTTGTGCTGGAGGTGCATTAAACGCATCGGAGCAAAATAACAATAATGTTAATGGGCAAGGTCGAGTTTCGGAGGAGACTTGGAGGCGACTTGTTGACTAATCCCATATCAAAGTCATAATGTTCATTTTTTTGTAACTTTGTTATCTTGCATCGTTCAAAATATTTAGGACCAAAAAGTAGATGAGAGAAATTTATTTTTTATTTTTTTTAATATCGCTGAATTGAACTACTTGCGTGATTTTAATTGAGAGTATAGCGGACAGTGTATAAATTATATAGCGTATAAATTGTCAAATAAATTGTGCTGTTTGATAGAACATAAATTTTAATAGCGTATAAACTGTCAAATTACTATTAGAGGTATGCAAATTATTTTAATAATGAAATAAAAATTATTGAATATGAATCTTGCTAGAAATAGCTTTATGCTTTGAATTCGAATATGCAATTTTGTTCGAAATTTAACATACATTTTGAAAAATAAAATGACAAATGTATGAGAGAACAATAGCAAATAAGGAAAATTGAAAGAAATTTTTTAATATGTGACTGATATGATTGTTGACATGTGAAATTAAACTTATAAACTATCTTAACTTATAAGCTGAGCGTATAAACTTAATCACGCTCAACCAAATAATTGAGAAAAACTGAATTTATTATCATGAGGCGTCCAAAATATTTCGATCCAGAAAATAATTGAGAAAAACTGAATTTTTATTTATTTATCGCTCAAGTGAGTTATGTGAATTTGAGCAGAGACTATCAATCTTGACAGACGGAACTTTCAAGCTCGTAGCACATAATTTCATCAAGTTACCAGCGAAGTTAGCTTGATTCGGCAGAGTTGCTACGTTTCACGTTATTCTTATGAATTAGCATTAGTATATGGCAATTGAAGAATAAATTCTCCATCGCACACATATATCCTGAATATGTTGTTTGCTATAAAGCATTAATTAATTGAGGGATTGAAAAGGGAAACTCATCTTAACCAACATAACTTTCAAATTTAATTACGGAACAAAATCACCCACTTGTCTACTAATTTAGCTGTATAAAATATAAGCTATATTTTTTGTGCTAAAGATCTTCCATAATAAATTAGAAGGAAAAACATGCCGATGGACCAGAAGTTGCAAGGAAAAGTAGAATCCCTTTTCCACAATTCAACTTTGAACGATCTCCGTGGGGAAAGTGTGCACAACTAATGAATAGCTAGACACAGTAGAAACCGACAGCAAAAAGGTATTTTCATATTATTGAAATTTATATAATTCAAAAACCACTACTGATACTGGCCTCGAGACTTGTCGCCAAGTCCACACACTTGAGTTATACCAAAAATGAAAGAACACTAGAACGTTCACTCAGGCTTCCAATGCTTAGCTCAGTTAAGAAACCATCTGACCCAAAACTAAAACAAATCCTTTTATATCACTCTTTTACAAAGCTGAATTGTATTACAGTAAGGGCCATTTGGTTACTTTTGTAATATATTTCCGTTAAATTACAATATTTGATATCCATTAATTTTAAAAAGTAATATAAGTCAATTATTTGGCAATGAGATTTCTTACAAAATCAAGGAATATCAATACCATCTAAAATTTGATTTTATGATCACAAAATGAAAAATTTGTTCATTGGATAAATATATTCCCAATGATTACCAATTATTGATAGTTGCATTCTTACATATTTGTATGTCAAGGAAGGGACCCGAGTCCTGGAATGGGCCCTACTCAGGTCAGGACTGGTTCATGGATCGGGTCCGGGTTAGGTTGAGGTCCATGAACGACCCCGAGTATAGTCAGAATTAAGGAATGGACCCAAGTAAGGACGGGTTTGGGGGACGAGCCCTAGTTAAGCCAAGTTCGAGAATGGGCCCGGGTCAACTTGCAGTCCGAGGATGTGCCTAAGTGAGTTCAAGTTTCAGGAATGGGCCCAAGTTAAACCAAGTTCGAGAACGGGTTCAGGATAGGCCAGGGTCTGAGATCGAGCTTGGATCATCTAGAGTTTTAAGGCCACGGTGTTGGATCGGGCCCAAGTCAAGCTGGACCTAGGGTCCGGGAATATACTCGAGCCAAGACATTTGAGGTTTGAGGACGTGCTTGAGTCATCCAAGGCTTGAGATCTGCCTAGCCATCCGGGGTTCAGGAACAAGCTCTGATCATATCGGGATCCGAGTTAGACTAGAGTGTGGGATCGGGATTGGGCCCAAGTCTTGTCGTAGGGCGAGATTGAGCCTCAGTAAGGGCAAGTCAAGCCAGGGCGGGGATCGATTTTGAGTCATTCTAAACCTGAGGTCTGAGAATAGGCTCAAGTCTTCTGAGGTTCGAGAACATGCTTGGATCATGCCGGGGTCAGAGAACGACCCTACTTAAGCCGAGGTGCGAGATCGACGCCGATCAGGCCAGACCCAGGGTTTGGGAATAGACCCAAGCTAGGTTATCCAAGGTTCAAGGACTCTCTCAGGTTATTTGAGGTATGGAACTGGGCCTGGGTCATGTCGGGGTCAGGATCATGCCCAGGTAAGGCCAATATTCAGGATCAAGCTTAGGTCTACTGTGGTCAAGAAATGGGTTTGAGATCCAGCCCAAGTCAGCTGTGGTCAGTGAACAAGCCTGGTTCTCGAAATAAGGCCCAGGTCAAGCCGAAGCTCATGATGGGGTCTGAGTCAGGCTTTGAGCTCAAGTTGGGTGTTGGTCCCGATCAGTGTCCCAAATCCCAGCCCATGCCTGACTTAGGTCCAAAGCCCGATCCTAGCTCGACCCAACCCCAAAGACCATGCCATACCTAACCTGGGCTAAAGCTCGATTCAAACTTAAAGACTGACTTTAAGAGGATAATTTTGAAAAACACTAAGAAATGGAATATATTTTCATTTTGTAAACTAAACATCTTAATAATATTACTTTGTAATCACAATACCATAAATAAATTGTAATTAATATCGCAATACATTAAACCAAATTAGCCCTGAGGTGAATCATATAAATCCGTAGCATTTTTTAGAAATGAAACTGGACAAAGCGTATTGGAATATCAGAGCAGAAGCTAACACATCCAACACATTTTAATCACTTTATTAGTGACTTCAAATCAATTAATCAATATACCTATCGATAATTATATTCACAAAAGTAAGATAGGGTGAAATTTACCAAATTCAAGATATAACCCTCCAAAAAAAAACTCATTACGACAAACACAGATGAAAGTCTCAAGTCTCAACTAGATACTCGTCCAAAAACAAGCACTGCCCAAAAGTCATTTCCACTGTGTTAGCACCATACTCATGCGAGGCCCAAAGTTAAAGTAGCCCATGATGATTAATTGGTGAGGGCCCAGATAGATGACGTATTATGTTAAAGAAAGATCAGCCCAGATAGTATGAGTTAAAGTCCAACAAAAAGTGTGTGGTAACTGGTAAGTGGTTCTGAAAAGGTGGATCCAATAAACAACATATGGGCCACATGGCATGAAGCTGTTGAATAAACCGTTACTGCCAAGATAGTTGCCAATTACTGTTTGAGAGTTCATTTTGTGCCCAAAGGGATAAAAGGCAGTGGCTGCAACGTGAGACGAATAGTAAAAGGAAGACTTTAAAGAGGTGGTTACGAAAGAAAAGAGGGGGACGACAATCAACGAAAAAAAAAAAAAAAAAAACTCAACAATCAAAGAGCACAAGATATCAAAGCACAAACAGAGACAAGACTATGTTTCCAGCAATTTCTATAAATTTAACATCACTTTATATTTTCAGTATGTCATCCAACAAGATTTCTTTATTTTTTTACTATTACTATCAAATATTAATACCAATCACTATTACTATCACGTATTAATACCAACCAATCATCGTTGTGTAAATTCATACTTAGTGCTATATTCTATTTAGTGGAGTTTGAAAAACCTAGAATTACTAAAGTTCCAAGATAATTCGTACTTTCATTAGATTGTAATTGGTATAATTTGAAACAAGATACTTTAATCTTGAGATATTTTAATCTCTGACACACCTGCAATATAATATTATTTTGGGCCAACAAACTGTTCACCAAAACAAAGAATGGCACAAGACATAACCAACAAATGATCAATGTGTCAAAATATATTGACAACCGCATCAAAATTATTAAAAAATAATAATGAAGAAACCCAGCCACCACACAGAATACTAAGAGTTGCTGAAGCTGAAATATTGCAAATATAACATCTCAATTATCCTCCAGAGTGAGAGACAGGGGTCGTCTCAAAGTGGCCATCCTTGAATATATGAATGTATTGCTGCGGCAAGGCATGTTCTCCCTTCAAAGAAACACACACAGTGTGTCAAAATTTTAATTTGGTTCCAATAGGTGCGACTTACAATGAAAAATAATTATCAAGGATGAATCTTCAGGTCAATTAGTAGAAATACATGCAATAATACAATACAAAATAACATTTTACCAAGATGACATTGATTTCTTACACTTTGATTTGACAACCAGTAAACTTCTATGCACAAGAAGGCACATTTACATTACATACAGTTATACATTATAAGAGGGATATAAGCACAAGGTTTGGCTAGGTAGTTTCTCCATAGATAAGACAATGCATAAATGCAATAAAAGGAATTCACAATTAACACAATAGCCCTCCTGCCAAAAATTATCTGAAGGTGAACTAAATCATCAATTAAATCTCTCAAGGGTTCCCAAGAAAATTCAATAATGATGTCCTCAATATCTCACGGCAGGAAAAAAGAAAAACCCAATGCCAGCCAGTCACAGTCAACTCCATTCTGAAACTAACTATATGTTGATTTCATTATAAAAAAGCCTCTATGTGCGGACGGGGAGGGGGTGGGAGATGTTGTTGCGCTATTGGAAATTCAATTAAATAAGAGAACTCATTGAGTTGGACATCTAAGGGCATTGACTGGGTATCTTTAGTAAGACAATCCTAGGGATAAATTCTGCCAGTTTCTAGAAGCTTACTATACATTCAACAATGTGCAGACCACTGTCAAAGTCACAGATAACAACATAAAACCAAAGTTAGCTTATCACGTAATCCCACTGTATTAAGCTACTATTAATACTGTAATGATAGCACATTGCATTATTTGAATACAACATTTTCCCTGATGGCAGTTGATCCACTATAAAAGCACTTCATGTCTACCAGATGCCTTTGTCTTAACGAAGTAATTATGCCAAGTATTCCCAATAAGAAACCCAGTGGGCCAATCATGAACGTTAACGGTTTTTTTCTCTTTCAAAGATGAGCTTGCTAATTTGGAAACATGTAGCCAATGGTATTTGGCATACTTTGAAGAAGGGGGAGGGAATATACAGAATGTGTCATTGAAGTTAATTGATCTTCAGCAATCTATTTCAACAAGCATGCAAACTAATGCTGCCAAATAAGTGGCTCTTAACATGATATTGCGGAAGCCAATAATTATTGCCCCACTTTCTTCTCCTTTTTTTCTTCTATTTTTTACATTATCTTCCAGCATAGTTAAAAAAAAAATAAAAAATCAGCCTAAAACAAATTAGTTTTTAATTTCATAAACATCGGAGTGCAAGTTTTTATAACAGACCAGGAGTCCTCGAAAATAAATTATATCATCAAAAATCATTGTGCATGGGGAAGACAAAGAAACAGAGGCGAAAAAATACGTTAAAAAAAAGAGTTAAAATTGAAAGCACAACTACAAAAGGGATCATGCATGAGGCTATACTTCAATTAAACTGCTATCTAAGGACAAAGAAAATGAGCCATCAAATCACCACACCACAATCACGTAATTGAAAACAAAGCAGACAAGACAACAAAGTATACGTGCAAGGTGTCAGAGAAAAAAGAAATACAGAGACGTACCCAATCACCATCAGGCTCAGCACCTGGTGTCATTACATTGATTTCACTTGATTTAGCAGTTGTAATAGATGCCCTCAGAGAATCCTTGCTTAAATATAACTGGCAACCAGTTGTGTTGTCCACTGATATTGTGGGAGCTGAGCCCTGTAATAGAACATAACAATAAAGTAAAAATTCATATCATTATAATTCTTCCATAACCGAAACTTAAATCATATTCTCAGTCAAACTCAGTGAACTTAAATTTGACTCAACATCATATCACCAACAAAGATTTCTACTACAATATTTTGAAGGAAACAAGAAACAAAGGTAACTTACCTGACATTGCACCTCAACAGCATTGCAATTTACAATTTCGCATGCAGCGACAACATGCTGTTAGTCAATGTCCAAAGAATAAAATGAGCCTATAACCCTTGATGTCTAATAATAGAACAAAAAAGGTTGCATGTTTATTTTCGTTTTCAAACTAACCATAAATACAACTCCCATCTTAGTGCATTTGTCAATCGTTATGTTGTTGACTTTCCCTGTAAATGGTTCAAATAATATTAAAGAAGAAAAGCATTGTTTTGCGGGGGAAAAAACTAGTTATGGGACAATATTTAAAGATCAATGAATGCAGGAAAATTCTATAACAATTAGAAAACAATTGGCCTTGTAAGATAATAGACATTACCCTGAACCTGCAAAACAGAATCCTTGCACCCATAAATATAAACTGACTGTTTTGCGTCACAGTCATCAATGACCAGGTTCTTTTTTCCAATTTGATTTTCAACCACCCACCTGATTGAGGATGCAAAACAGAGTCATCATGCAAATCACATGCTGAGTTAATACCTTACAAAAAAAGCAAATCATTACATGAGCACCATAAATACTCACTTACGACCCATTTGAAGCTCTAACTTCGGAGGTCCAGCTTTTGAGAAGGAGGATGAGCTAGTTCGACTCTCTTTCTCACCTTTACCAACATGGCCACTTCTATCCGCCCGATTCTTTGTCTTCATATCATCCGTGACCTTTTTAAGACCTAGGAAGCAAGAAAGTCAACTCACAGTTGCTAATAATATCCCCTATAAACATAGGAAACCCAAAAAAAGGAAACTTACCTGAAGTCACAGGCTTCCCCGAATTAATTTCTTGGAAAACAGCAGACATCCCTTGCTTTGGTCCCGATGATGAAGGCTGAGAAGAATTAGAACTGAATAGTGTTGCTGGTGGAGGAGGTGGAGGGCCAGGGGCCCTTGGTGTAGAAGCTTTTGGTTGAGCAGAAGTTGCTGTTTTGCCGGCAGGATTCCAAATTGGCCCTAAAGGATGATGACCCTTCACATAGTCTCTTAAACCAGGTACATATAGCTCTTTCAGTGCTTTCACCCACTCAACATGATTTGTATCTTTGCTTTTGTACTCCACGAGGATCTAAAAATCAATGCAAATCAACAACAAAACAAGCTCAGTCCTCAGTGAAGTCGCTGGAAAATTGTAAATTAGCATATGAGAATTAGAGGCACCCAGTGCAATAAAGCCATGTAAATAACTGATGCAAAAGGACTATTCCAATATTGAAAAATCAAAGTTGATCTAAAGTTTCACTATATTATTAAACTCTATGGTGATACGGCCCATTAAATGAACTCCTAGAGCTGCCTTCACTTCATAATTTCTTTTCTGTTCCCTCTTATTTAATTGGCAACCCAAATACCCAATAACAAATGGCTTAAGGTGACTAGTTTCAAGGAAAATCCAAGAATAAGAAAGCAATGCCGGATTGATAGTTAGCTGTAGACTTTTGATTATCAACATCATTCTCGTATTTCCAAGTAACAATTGTAAGTGACCAATGACCATGCATATCAAGTTTTACATGCCTTTTCTTTTCTTTTTTACCTTCCAGCTACCGCTCAATAGAGTTCATAGCGTGGACACAACATATGAAAAGTGGCTTGTGACAAATGACACAAGTACCTTGTTACTGTAAAACTCAGCCATTTGCCAACTTTCTTCCACATGTGCAATAGGCATGCTCATACCTTGCATAAGAAAAGAAAAGAAATTGAAACAGCAGAAAGAATAATAAGCAAAACTTTCCATCAGCGTATAAAAGAACACTGCATTGCTCTTACCGCAATCTTTTCCCGTAAAAGCAATCCAAGCCAACGCTGTGAGGCTGTCAGCAGAAGCTTTCAAGTGGTTGAAAAAATCAGATCGCCTGCCTTCAGTCATCGCAGTAGCTTTCTTTATCACTTCATTCAGTGGCCTAAGAAACTCAGCCAACCCTGCAAGGTCAGGTTTCTGAGCCAACAGAATAACTCCATTTTAGTAGCACGTAATTACAATTCATATATTGAAATGACTAAGAAATATAAAATTTATAAGTAAACAGTGACAATACAAACAGACATTTGTTTTAGTCCCTACCAGCATTTGTCCCAATATGCTGGTGCTTAGCATGAATGGTGTCCCAACAGTTTTTTTTTTGGATTGGAGTGTCAGTTGTTTGAATGATATGTATTCTGGTTCTTTACTAAGAACTCCGAGAGTGCTGTAGTTTATTCGAAGTATCCCAATAAAGTCATTTCTCATATCATTTGTTTTTCCGTTTCATTTGAGGTAACCATTCTGATTCTGGTCTAGCTTAGAACATTTCTTCAAAGAGTTATTATTCTCAAAGTACATTTTAACTAAAAATTCCAAATATGAACAGTAGTTAGTCGAAATCAGATGCAAATGTAGACGATAAGAACCATTATGTCAATCCCCGACACGATGGAACAGAAAGATTCCAGTTGCAAAACTACCTAAATTAAGTTACAACCACAAAAATTTCACAAAAATTATGCACATTATAACTTAAACTCTATTTAAAGTTGCAACTGGTGTTATCACTTCCATCGTCTAATCCAAGGGAAATATGAATGAAGCTCAATTGGAAATAAAGCTTCTGTAAGGACAAAGCCGATGTTTCCAGCTATAGAAAAATCCACGCACCTTAGTTTGCTTCACCTGGATGAGAAGCTCCCTTTGAACTCCAAAAGCTTGTTCGACCACCTTCGTGACCTCGACTACCTGTCCCCCAATCTTCTCGGCAGCACTAGAAACCCTACCAAGATACTGCCTCGTCATATCATCGAACGCTACAATAGCCGGATCCAACGCAGCATCGTCAAAACTTTCCCCGGAACCTCCCGGTCGAAATCCCTTCGAAAGAGCCTCGAGCCGCGCTACTGCCGACTCCAGTCTCTGTATCAGCTTGTCCTCCATGGCTCAGACTCTCAAAAAGCACACAATGAATATGAAGCGGATCTGGTGATCGTCTGTGTGTTGTGTGGCTGATTATATAACAATCCTGATATCTGAGATTTGTTCTTCTCTATCTGGATTTTCTTTTTCTTTTTTTCTTTTCGCCGAAAGTGAAAGATGAGAATTGATTTGGTGCTTGTTTTAGCGCGGTTGTGGGGAGCGATGATACCAGTCTAAGAGTACGCGTGTCAGATAGAGAGGGAATCTGGGCGGTTCTTGTGCTTGAGGGACACCCTTGTGATTTGTGAATTTTTTAGTTAGTTTATTAGATGATCTTATTTACCCCAGAGAGAGAGAGAGAGAGAGAGAGAGAGAGAGAGTTAATTAGAGCGTTTTGGTAAAGATAAAACGAGGATTAATGGAAATAAGACAGATTACTGCATTGTCCTCCAATTAACAAGAAGATTAGTCCTTTAAAAAGATATTACTTTGACTACCTTCCTCGCATTCCATTATTATAACCACTTTGGGTATATATTTTTGGGTCAAACTGTATTGATATTCTCAATATTTCTTGGACTAAATTATATGTACTCAAGTCTTTATTCAATTCTCATCAATAATAATATTTTTCCCTGTACGTCAGACATTTAAATAACAATCTTCTATGGTGTCTCGATTTAAAAAAAAAAGGTTAACATGTCACCATTTAGTGTGCATAATTTTCCAATGAACATCCAAAAACATGATAAATTACTCCAAAGCAACCCACAATAATAGTGACTAAAGTAGGGAATTCATGTGGTTATCTATGAACCAATAATTGGAGGCTCGGATTCCGGACTCTTGAGAGCATGACAGGTGATCATCATGAGAGTGACTGATGACATTTCTGCTCCTTCAAGCAAGAGCTCTTTCTTGGTAAGGAAGCACTAGGCAAATAAGCAATGACTTCTCTGAATCCACGAGGATGGGTCTGTTGCATCTGCTCAGATATGTAGTGACCCAATGCAGCCAAAACTCAATGTCCTGTAAAATATAACATCCCTATAAGTGGAGACGTAACCAAACTAGGATATCCCAGTTGATTATTGACTTGGGCCAAAGGCAGGTTTCTGTGATTTGATCCTAGTAAGACCTATCTCGGTGAAATCAAACTATGTCTCAACCCAACTTATCGACATAACTTATCCGTGGACAACTTGGACAGTTTAGGTTCAACTTGGCTGATGGACTAAATAACAAAATGGTTTCTTTCTCGGTTAAAAAAAAGGTGGGGACGTGCAACACATGGTCATAGAGCCAACAAAAGTAACCCAAGAAATCATTCACATGTAATTATGAGCATCGGTTTTCAGGCGTACTATCCAGCTATCAATATGAACTTTCTGGTGGCCAAAGGTTGGGTTTAAACCCAAAAGGGGCAAATTAGATCTGAGCTTACAGCAAATGCGAATTGGAGCCAGCATATATGTGTCAGTAACTGATTATTCATGTAGAATATAATAGGGGACTGGAACAAAGAGAGACAATTAAAGCAGACTTCTGGGCTGCTTCACGCCTGTCTCTCAAGCTTCCATAATCATAATAGTGAAAAATCTCATTGTTTAAAGCAGCAAACTGACTGAAAAATTGCGACATATAACGTATTAAGATAACAATATATATATTTACATGCCAAATTTGAAGAATGATAATGAGAATACCAAAAAGACAGATGAAATGATATGCACATTCAGGTCCTATAATTTCTTCCTTTATGTAGTAGTGTGAAGGTTATGCTAAAAAATAGTCTGACCTTCAGGTACTACTGATATCTAAACTACTATCTCTGGCTCGACCTCTCCACATTGCCACCTGCCGTATGCTTGATTGGGTGTGGAACTTTGTTTGAAACAGCTTGTGGAGGAAGATTGGCTTTTTCTCGGGACACCCGGAGTTCCTACAGCACACAAAAATCAGAACTAATAGGATGGTTACGGAAGAAAAAAGAATAAGGAAAACCAATCAAACCAACACACCCAATCATGGAAGAGTAGGAAAGAAAAGAGAGCATATGTTGACATTACACTAGGCATATGACAAAAACTGTGCTTCAGATCATTTACAACTATATTCATCAGCTATGGACTGCTAGCATAACAACACAATTGCTTTCCTAGATTACAAAAATCACACAACCGTTAATTGCATTCTGATTTATGATTCACATTTGAGTTTCCTAGCTATGATGAGAAATCACGTATGCATAACCTGATAAAAGGCAAAAGAATTAAATTTTCTAAGTTCCTTCTAAATATCACCAAGCAAACTCCGTTTAAAATCTTGAGTTAGCATCATTTACTTGGCGGCATCCCCCAACGCATTTGCATTGCATATCATGCAACCATAACTCTTGGTGAAGCAACTATTTTTTGGTTAGTTGAAATCTGCAAGATTATACATCACCGTGTGCACAATAGTGCATGTCTCAGAAAACCAGGGCTTAGGTCACACTTTTACAAACTGCTCTCACTACAGTGGATTTAAGGATGCCAATAGTTCGAATATGAAAAGTTGGCTTAACCATACAGATTAAAATGGTTCAAGTTATAAGCAGAAAATTTTATCATCAAGATAAAATGATTTTAAGACTACTATTGTTGAATGCATACGAATATGTAAAGCAGTAATTTTCGAAGCAGGGCTTACAGGACGGAAAGGAAATTCATCTGCCTCAAGCATATGAACAATTTGCCCCATCTTTGGCCGCTTATTGGTATCCAAATCTATACAACGGAGACAGACTAGTAAGGCCCGTTTCAGTGCTCTAGGAGCGGGCTGAACTTCAATTAGAGGATCTAATATCTCTTCTCCACGACGACTTGCCACCATTCCTTTAAACCATTCAACCAAGTTCATCTGAAACACAAACAAAGGAAACAGTGTTATGATGGTGGGTTAGCGGAGGATGCCGATGTATACAAAAAACCTATTCTCACCTCTCCAGGTGGTTTAGAATAATCAACCGGGCTCCTTCCTGTAAGTATCTCCATGAGTAGAATTCCAAAACTATACACATCACTCCCCTCATTAAGCATGCCTGTACTCGCGTACTCAGGAGAAACATAGCTGCAATATATTAAAGCAAGTTGAGTAAATGTGCATGTTCATTTGTGCATAAACACACTTTCTTTGGACCATAACTTTTAAGGAGAAATATGAGATAGAACAAACCCAAATGTCCCCATCACACGTGTAGCCACGAAGCTTGTCTCAGATCCTAAGAGCTTGGCCAATCCAAAATCAGAGACTTTAGGGTTCCACTTTTTGTCAAGAAGAATGTTGCTAGATTTCACATCACGGTGTACGACTTTCGGCTCCAACCCTTCATGCAAATAGGCTAGCCTGCACAATGTTAAAATCCTCAACAGTTTAGGTATGAAAAGACAAAAACTTAATTACCACGAGAATGGATATTTTCATAAAGGATAGTTCTAGAGATGGTTAGAGCCTAGGAGAAAATAAAATTAGGAACAGCAACCATAAGGATGTTAGTAAATCCTAAACCCTAAAAAAAAAAAAAAGAAGAAAGAAAGAAGAGAGAGATGGTTCTAGAGCATAGGAGATAATATAATTAGGAACAGAAACTATAAGGATGAAAGCAAACCGTGTCTGTATTCTAAGGCAAAACTCAATCATCAAGATAGAGTTTGATATAAATGGGCAGTAAGTACTCTTACTCTCAATATGCCACTTTGACCTAGAAGTTTATGATGCTAAATGATTCTACAGAAGCATACAACAAGGTCAAGTAACTTCACAGAGGAGTCAAATATGTTTATGTGCACGGCCGCTTAAACAATATCTATAAATTAAAATATCGCTGCCTGAGCCAATATCTCAGCTCTGCCTCGTCTTATGTTACTGGAAACAGGGCTTCAAATCAGTGATACAGAATAATGATTCCAGTCCTGAGTGGACTTGTGTATCTATGAGTAAAACATTCTAGAGCAGAGAAACACTTTATATTTTATTGATCCTCTCTAATATTTTCTCACAATTTTCTTTGTATCAGGTTAGATAGACTAAAACAATGTTGAAGATTAACAAAGTTATCCTCTATTATCAAATATCAAGATCAAAGATCAAAAGCATTCTGTATTTTAAAATATATGGAGAACAGAACTCTGTAGTCTGTACCCTTTTGCTGTCCCAATGGCAATCTTCATTCGAATGTCCCATGTCAGAGGGCTTACAGGCCCAACATCACCATGCAACCACTGTTCCAAATTGCCATTGTTAACGTATTCATAAACAAGCATCCTACACAGCAAGTGGAAATACCAGCGAATCAAGTTAGAGCCAACGCAATGAAACTTATATCCAACACTCATTATAAGGTATATAATACGATCAAAATGACTATGGAAACTACCTCTGAGGACCTTCTGCACAACATCCTATTAATCCAACCAAGTTCTTATGCTTTACTTTTCCAATGGCCTCAACTTCCACCTCGAACTCCTTCTCTGCCTGACCCCTACATATATGGTGAGATTATGAGCACCATTCCATATATCAACTTTCATTTATGATTTACCACAAGTACTCAGGTAAAATGGAAGAAAAAAATATTAATTATAAAATCCAATAATAATTGAAAGCAATGCCACCAAAATGATAAAGCTCAATGTTCAGATCTTGAGATACTTCATGAATGAAAAACATTAGCGCGTGAAGTTATCATTATTGGTGGTAATTAAGTTGAAGCTATTCATTTTTAGCATAAACTTGTGTATAAGTATAATGACTCCTCATTCACAAGTAATTTTAGGGTTTATCCTCTCATCTCACAGAACAGGTTACAACTTACAAGTAACTTTGGTACATAATAAAAAAGAAAACAAAATGGCCAAGTTGATGACCTTTTAGGATTTTATAATCGAATTCAACACAGTTGTTAGGCCTGAGCAGACGTATATAATTATATTTATCAGAAACCCTCCAAAGGGCATAGATAGAAATGAAAGATAAGGAAAAAAGTTAATAAAGTTCAACCATAGAAAATAATTTTACCTAAGAAAACAAAAGAAATAAGAGGGCTAAAGAAGTAAAGAACAAAGTAACCATTTACTTTTCCTTTCCCAGACTCCCCAATCCTCAACAAACTAAGTTTCCCACCGACGCAGGACACCACCACAGCACCACTACAGGTACACAGATCGAATGGTTTTCAGAAAATAAGTAAATACAGTGAAGCACAACTAAACATAGCCCGAACACATTGGATCCCACAAACATGCTAGGATCATCTTCTTGTATAGATCGATAATATATTAATTAACTTCAAACGCAAATAAACACTGCTTAATCAACAATTAACAGTACCACTGATAATATTGCCTTGAATTAAGAGCCTGTAAGAACATATCAGAAACAGTTCAAAATCGAAACAATCAGAGCCTAGATTTCAGTTAACAAACTCACTTGTTGTTAAGAAGCTTCTTGACAGCCACCACCGACCCGTCATGCAAGAAACCCCTATATACGACGCCGTACCCACCTTCACCGATCACATTATCGTCCGCAAAGCCACGTGTCGCAAACTCCAGTTCCTTCAAGCTATACCACCGGCCCCACCCGATATTCTGCGCATCGGCCATTGACACATTGCTGGATCCTGAACCGCCATTATCACTTTCTCCACTCTTATTCTTCTCCTTCCCTTCCTCAATACCTTTAATTACCTCAATCTCCCCCATTTTCAATAAATCACCAAATCCGATCTTACCCTCTACTTTCCCCAAATCATCAGTCCGAGCCACCGTCTTGATCTCCACGATCTCCCTGGACACCAGAGGGATCAGGCCCGAGCTGTGCTTCACGCGCATTTTGCGCTTCCGAGAAGTTCGGCGCCAGAAAATGCAGACACAGACTAATATAGAAACCAATAATATGCATAAGGCGGCTATGACTACGACATAGAGCTTAATTTTAAGAAACGGTGATTTGGAGTTTAGCGTTTCAGAGAGAGAGCTTTTCGAGGTTTCGTTAGATGCGTCGCCGGAGGCCGACATTTCTTTCAGCGTAGGAGTGGAAATGTCCAGGAGGTTGGCTGTTTGGCTGATGAGAAAATTGTCAAGTCTTCGGAAAAGTTAGGAATTCGGAGAGATTCTGTACTAGCATTGGGTCTCAACGGATACAAAAAGCAAAAGGCCAGAGTTTCTTTCCTTTCTTTTTTAATTTTCAATGAAAGCAAATGGAAGAAGAAGACAGGTTGTAACGTTCAGTGACGAATTCGTAATTCTCGGGTCCATTCTAACATTTTATAACGAAGATGCCACCCAAGTCAGCTAACCCAGTACACAATAAACCGCTTAAGACAATACCCAATAGTATTTATTAATCACAAATATATTTAAACCCCATTTTTTTAAAAAAAATAGTTCAATAATATTCACTCAATTATCACTTAAAAATCAAAAAATTATTTCGTTTAAGCCATTTTTTAATTTTTTTTTATGAGAGCCTCAATCTTAGAGCTCGTCTAAAGTCTCTCAAGACTCGGTTAGGTTACGTCAGTGACATATATAAGTTTTTCATCCAATGACGATAGAGTAAATTGTGTTAAAATTAATTACATGACTACATGAATATTATTTTCAATAAAAATCAAACTCGGAATCTCCTGAATCAATACAATTTAATCTGAATTCGACAACTGAGGTATGATCCAAATGGTTGCACTGTTCAGTGAAGGGTACATGTCTTTGTTCTAAGAAACAATTAAAGCCAAAAAGAGGTTCTTAAATAGTATGAGTAGCATCACCTAAATGGAATTTGACAAAGGTTGGATGATCAGAAACTGACGAGCTGTGGGGGGGAGGGGTTGGTAACAAGTTTCAACAAACTTTTGATTTGTTGAACCCCTTATTTTTATAGATATATATTTATGTATCAAGTGTAGTTGCCCAATGGACTAGTACTTAACGTAGAGCACAATCTACTACACCACGGACCGAACAGACTCACATGTCGTTTTATTTTGTCTTAGGGAGGTTAAATGTATTTTTCAATGTAAACTCGCTACCTAATGTTGCCTTCAGCAACTCCTATGATTGCCTAATCTCTGTTTATGTATTTAGAATGATAGAGATATCTATCATTCAATATCAACACATAAATATGCTACAACCTACAAGGACTTGGTAGTAAATGGTAGTAGAAACAGGTTCCGGTGAGACATGGGAGGAGATGGGGAGCGGCCATGGGAAGAAGCATTAATGATTTTGCTTGGGGAATTCGTGTGAGTTACATTGTTTGTTTGTTTGTTCATACTCCAATTTAAGGCCAGAGGAGCGTCTGGAGTCTGGAGACGCTGGAATTCAATTTACTGTACTGTTCCAAAGTTCATTATTGGCTTATTCTAGACATCTATACTTACTCGACTTGGGCTAGAATTGAAATATACCGAATTAGAAAATCCAAATTAGAGCAAGTGTGGTGGGATTCTTGATAATGATACTAGATAATATATGAGAATGTGTATTTTTGCTGATGTGTCTTGTTAATATGACTGTATTAAAAAACGTGTTTTGATAATGTGAATGAAATATAACTTATTTTTTGTGTAATAGATGTGAAATTCGATTAAAAAATTTAGAGAGCTTGAAATTGAATCAACATAAAACTTGCTCCTAGACTCGTCAAGTTAACACTGTTATTTGTTTTAATCATTAATGATTAAAGATAATATATATATCTCACTCGTTGGGTATTTCAGGTTTGTTGGAGTTTTGAATTTGAACCAACCCAAGGTTTATGTGGAGCATTTTTATGCAAGTCCATCAACATATGAAAGGGTTATTTCAATTACAGAGTGCCCACTTCATGAGGGCACAGTACAGAACAGACCCATGTGCGGAGAGACCCTTTCTACGAATTGAGGAAGTTCCATGACAAAAATCACACCCATGACCGGTCCAAGGAGCCTTTCCCAAGGGAGAGCTCGTGCACCTTGTAGGCTCGTAGTGCAGTAGAAATGGCGATTCCAACTTTACATTTAACATGCAAATAACATGTCCAATTTCCATTCCCTAAAAGAAAAACCATTAGTTTAAATCTTGATTTTCCAAACATCAGCAGAACACACTCGGAAAGATTTATTGTCTATTGCTCAAATTACAGTCTCGAAAGGCTTAAAAAAGAAGCTGTTGAACATTCAGCTGAAATATACGATTATATAACAGCCCCAGAAAACAACTTAAAAGGATACTGATACAGAATTTGGAAATTTCCAATTGATCCTGATATTAGGTTTCTTTTCTACTTTCAGCCATACCATGCAGAATCTTGTGTTGTCAAAATAATAACATACGAATGAAGAGGAATCCTACAATGAGCTCGCTCTTAAACTGAGATTCTAAAATAAGGTTCTAACTATTTAAATCACTTTTCCAGTCCAAAATATTTTTTAAGAAAATTAATTGTATTTTAATCAGTTTTACAAATTCAATGATCTATTTTCGTTCAAAACAAAAATTAAATTCAACGTGAAAAAAAACATGACAATTATAGACCGTCAGATATAAACTCAAAACATTCGATGTTTCCAATGTTTTAATCATGACGAATTTAATTTTTGTTTCCAATAAAAGATAAATCGTTAGATTCATAAAACCGATCAACAGACTTAAAAATATATATTTCGGATCCCATAAGTAGGGGAATTCTTATACAAATGAAATTGAACTCCTAAAACAACAGAGCCTCTCATTTCATAAAAGAGGTAGAAAACAATGATGAAGTGAAAAAAGAATAGGATTGAGACTTCAATCTCTCACTAAATGTTTAGGTAGCCAGATCTGATTGTAAAAAACTAATAATGATAATACTGGTTTTATCTTACAGAAACGAAGGATACAGTTTCAGCAGCACATTATAGCAAATAATCTAGGCTAAGAAATCAATTTTTCTGGGCAATAGTCATGACAGTAGTTAACAGGAAAGAGGAGGAACGACTGAATAAGGAGAAGGAAAAACCGCTCAAATGCAAGCCAAATTTGGAATGAAACGACTGAAGGCCTTTATTCTTTGTCACCGAGGAACTGCAAAGTCTAAATATGCCAAGGAAGAGAAATGGAAGAAAATCAGTAGATGTTAAAGAAGATGTTCAGTAGACCAAATAGAAATAGTTGAGGAAGAAATGAGAACAAATAATTTATAAATTTTGGCAGGTAGACCGACAGAATTCATCAGTTGGACTCGAGCAACAAATAATCAAGAAATTGATGAGAACTTGAACTGGGATGCTGCCCTGACCAATGATTTATCTACAGAAAATAAAACCTAACCCAGCCACATATACCCCTATATTGTAACCTTACGATTAAAAATATCATAAATAAAGTATTCTAACATTGAAGAACATTTTGTAGGCAGAATAAAAAAACGAAAGGTCATAGGGTCAATTCCTGAAAAAAATCGCTCCACATCTGCAGGTCAAGGTTTGCATACATTTTACCCATCCCTGACCCCGATTTTTTTTATATAACAAAAAATGTAAGACCAGCAATGTGCAGGAAAATGAGATCTAGTTGACGTGATTCCTTAATAAGAAAACTTCACAAGAAGGCTCGGCAGAATAGAGCAAGAAAATACTTTCTTATCCCTCAAGATGAGGCTAAGATGAAAGGCTAGGAGATCAAATTCCACGTTACTTCAACAGTGCATCTACATAGAACTCTTGACCACATTTCAACCACTATTAGGACTCAGAGAGAATGAACAGTCCTAACTTATCAAGTACGCTCAAGGAACGGGGAAAGTTTTAGCATTTATTACTAAGTTGATGCACTTATTTTCACAAGTTTCAATCTTAAATTTCTGAGGATAGTCTTCAAGAAGTAACTACAATCAAAGGATTACTTTGGAATGCATCACTTAAATGACACATCAAAATTCTTCTGGCTGCACCACATTGGTGCATGCGATACCTTCTCTCCTCATAAAATTCTTATCTGGCATCAAAATCCATCCAAAACAGCACTCTCAAAGAAATAGAGGTGACAATTAAAGGGATAAACAAATGAAAGCATAAGATTAAAAGAGTTTGCATATGCTACACGATACAAGAACCGGTCAAGGGATGAAGGATGCAATCCCCTTTAACAAAGTCACTAAAGGAAATCATATGCAGTTATTGCCTTGTATAGATCCAGCAAGCCTTGTCACAACGGTGTTGCAAGCCCTATTGCACGAATTAGAGGAAAAAGTCAGGATACACAGTTCATGTGTAGCCAGAGGCACCCATTTCACTAGCTAATTGGGTAAATATACTAAATAAGATAAGTGACGATTGAAAAGCTCTTGAATGATTATTCTTTAAAAATCATGATAAATGCGATAGTTAAAAAATGCATAAACAAAAGCACTAATAAAAAATTGGTTTAACTCATTGAAGTCTAGATCAGCGCTTGTTTCCAATTTAGCCATCAAATGACAAGAAGTTGGAATGGGAAACACTAAGAAATATTGAAGAGAAGAAACAATCTCCATTTTTTCCATTGTTATTCTTTCATTTCATACACCTTACAAACGAAACCGAGCATCAATAGATGCAATAGACGCTTGACACACATCAATTAGATATATAATTATACACAAACAATTACATGCCACTTTGGTTCGACAATGAAAACATATTGCTGCTGCTAGCAATTAATCCATGGGGAACCATGTAGCCTAAAAAAATGGGATGAGAAATACTGAGTAAGCATCAGTCATACAAGCCTTGCACACAAAAAAAAAAGCATCAATGATACGAATAAGAAATTAATAAAACCATGTAACATAGCAGTAAGTCAACAATTACCTTGAGAAAGCCAGCTCCAGCAGGAGGAATCCACGGCAATGCTTGATTTGAGCCGAGCGGAAGCAATTGCGCTGTGAAGCGGCATCAACGATTCCACAGTTCCCAAAGCCGAAAGAACCCTGAAAGAACATCAACTAAACGGAATGAATAAACAAAATACGGTACATAAACTTCGCCAAAGTTCAATTATCACGATTTGCTAGATTGTATTTATAGGCATTGCAGAGCATCAATCCATAAAGTTCATAACGGAACTGGAGAAAGGGTGCAGTTGTACCTCGCAGCGGAAGGAAAGACGCGTGTGGGAGAAGACGATAACGGAGAGGACATGACTTTTCCGGTGAGTGTATTTAGGGTTCTGGATTTAGATGCCAGGGAGCGTGAGCCCGCCATAATAGCTGATCTGCAGAGCGAAGACATTTCTGGTTCAGGGCAGAGTCGGAGGCAAGTTCAGATAGAATTCCTTAAACCCTATAGGGTACAGTGGTTACCTATTTGTTTGGGAGTTCGCAAGAAAAGAGAAGAATGGGTTTTGGGTTTTTTTGTAATTCCGAAATAATAAAAAAAATTACACGGTTTTTTTTTAATTCTATTTTTTTTCCATCTCATATTGTCATGGTTTAATCAAACTTTTATAACAATATCTCACTTTCGTAAACATTATTTGGGGATAGAATTTAAGGTGTAAAAATCACTCTTTAAATTATTTGGGGATAAGTATCGAAAAAGCCTCCAAACTTTGCGTTTTGGCTCTTAAATTTTTTTTGGGGCCAAAATGACCCTCACCCAGGAGTATTTAGCCTTGCAAGGTGGTTCTTACTGATTCACACGGGATTCCACGTGCCCCGTGCTACTCGGGTCAGAGAGTAAACTAGTGATGCTTTCGGCTACTGGACTATCACCATCTAGGGTGCAGCACTCCACCGCTTCGCCTAGCAGCACGACGCTTGTATTGCTCTCCCACAACCCCGTTTTCACGGTTTAGGCTACTCCCATTTCGCTCGCCGCTACTATGGGAATTGCTTTTGCTTTCTTTTCCTCTGGTTACTAAGATGTTTCAGTTCGCCAGGTTGTCTCTTGCCTGCCCATGGATTGAGCAGAAGTTCGAAAGGTTGACCTATTCGGGAATCTCCGGATCTACGCTTATTTTCAACTCCCCGAAGCATCTCAACTTACAAGAATGAGTCACGTTAGCCCCTCAAGCCAATTTCCATTAAATCTGGCTGACGTGTAATTTTTTTTTTTTAAAAAAATCCACGTGGATTTCAATCAACACAAGAGCTACACATGTCCATTAATGGAGAAATTTTTAGCCGTTTAGAAATTGGCCAAATGAGCCCTTTTACTCTGAAAAATGAGTCAAGTAAACCCTCAAAGTTATGAAAAATGATTCAATAACAACATTTTAGTTTATATTTTCTAATAATGTTTCTCTATTGTAACTTTCATAGAGATTCAGCATTCAAGTGATTGTTGGAGTAATACATAAATCAACTATATCCAAAGAAGTATGGAAAAATCAAGTTGAGAAAAAATCGTTGGTGTTGTTGCAGATGTCTGGCCAAAAGTTGATCACAGATTCTTCTGTAGGCATTTGTATGCCAACTGGAGTAAAACATATCCAGGGAGGCATTTGAAGGTATTACTCCAACAATCACTTTTTTTTTTGAAGCAGTCCAAATTTTATTTCAACGAGTAAAATCAAACAGAAAATTGTCGACAATAAAAGGAGGGGGCTCACGGCACCACTCTCTACAATCAGACACAGAATCTGCCGCTCTTGCTAAACAATGCGCAACACGATTCGCTGATCGTCTAGTAAACTGAACTTTACAGTTCACAAAATCAGCCAGAATAGCCTTACAATCAGCTACAATAAGCCCAAAATAAGAAGAATCTATATGAGAAGATTGCAAAGCTTTCACCAACAACTTAGAATCTGATTCAAGACAGACATTATCTAGTTGAATCTTTATGGAAGTTACAACAGAGAAACATTATTAGAAAATATAAACTAAAATGTTGTTATTAAACCATCTTTCGTAACTTTGGGGGTTTACTTGACCCATTTTTCAAGGTATAGAGACTCATTTACCCCATTTTTCAAAGTACAAAGGCCCATTTGACCTATTTCTAAACGGCTAAAAATTGTTCCATTAATGGACATGTGTCGCTCTTGTGTTGATTGAAATCCACGTGAAATTACACGTCAGCTAGATTTAACGGAAATTGGCTTGAGGGGCTAACGTGGCCCATTCTTGTAAGTTGCGGTGTCATTTTGGCTCGAAAAAAAGTTTAGGGGTCAAAATGATCCAAAACGCAAAATTCGGGGGCCTTTTCGATACTTATCTCAATTATTTATGTTTGATCTTATAACAGCTTTTAAGATTTGAGCTTAGCGGGCTCAATTGGGGTGTGGATAGGATGTCACTCGAATTCGACCCACGTAAGAAGTGCTACTCATGAAATTTCGTTGTGTGATTTATCTGAAAACTCTCAATCTGTCTCTGTGGTTGGGTCACATAACCTCCAACTTATATTTTACCGACATTCTTAGTGCACGAGCTGATAGACGGGTCATTCAATCCCGTCTCAATTGAAAGTTTGAGCTTAAAATTACTTTTGTATGTATCGAAGCAAGTATTTATAATTAAAATTATTCTTGTAGGAATAGACCAAGTGCTAACAGTTTTAGCTTTCACCTTTTAGATAAGTTTAGTATATTTGTTTTTATGTAGTTCCTATTTTTTATTATCCAGAAAATAAAAATAAAAATCCGAAAACACATTTAGTTATCTATTTTAGAAAGTACGAGAATAATATAAACAAAAAATAATGAAAAACTAGAAAACACAAGGAAAAAATAATTCATTGAGCCTATATAGCCACATGACAGCATGAGGAATCGTCTACTGGCTTTGTTTTGTTGTGTTCTTGTTTTCTTGCCTTCTGGTTGTTTTGTTCCAGCTTAAGACATTTTCCCATAAAATAGAGTGAGGAAGCAAAGATTAATGAGAAAATTTGGATAACAAAATATAAAATCTGAATGGCTTGAAAACTTCTATCATTGTTTACAGAAGTTTTAGAGTGGAATCTGCATCATCATCATCATCATCATAATTATCATTTCAGAAGAATTAACGGACCAACAATGCTTTACATGATCTTGTGTTAACAAAACAATACTTAGAACCAATGTAGGGGGAAACTAATAAAAGTGGGGGGAAGGGGATTGTGTGTTTTAGATATCATGAGTTGCAAGGTTCACAGATATGACAGCAATGGAAAGTTTAATACAGGAATGCAGACTGAAGAAAGAAGCCTGTAAAGAATACTTGCTAATCCAAGGAACTTAATAGATCCTTAAAATCAAACACCAACCAATCAGCTTTTGCAGCGACGGTCTCTCGAAGCTGAACACCGGCATAGCAAATGAACAAGTCAGCACCTCCTGGCTTACGCGCCTATGGATGAAGAAAATAAAAATCGAGTTTTAAGCAAAAAGGTGCACAAAAAATTCTATTTGTTCATTATGCACATTATATCATACTTAAAAAGATTGGCAAATATTCCTAATATGCGCTGATTAAACGAACAGAGCACACGCAAAGTATATAGATTTCCAACTTTTGTTTCATATTCCTTTAATTTTGCAGGACTGAATTGGATCAGTTTAGGCCAAAATAAGTCATTTTGAGAAAGAAATAACCAAATGCTTCGATAGGTTGAGCAAGCTCATTTCCTGAGTCAGAAAGTCGAAAACAGCATGGAAAACAAAGAGTGACAAGTAAAGTCATCAGGGTTTCAAAGCATACTCAGTTCAAATGTATTTAATTACCTCAAGATCAGTAGCACCATCTCCAATCATAATCAGTGCATTGTATCCACGAGCCTGAAGAACCAATCAATCAGCTTTACAAGCAATCTATTCAACAACCATAAAACATAACAACTGCAACTTACCTTCCTTATTTTCTCCACAGCAGTAGCTTTTCCTCCACTCCTTGAGGTGGGCTCATTTGTGTCGAACCCCAAAAATTTTCCAGAATCCCCAAATAACAGTTGGTTGGCAAAAATGTTTTCAGGAGGAATACCAAGGATTGATGCAACAGGCTTCAAAGGAGACCAAATCACTCATTACAATAATATAATATCCATTCATGAAACTATAGAACTAGGGACACTGCATGATCATTCATTCATTAACCTAGGCAACTTCCCTTAAAGAATTACTCTTTGCATGGAACATAACTCTTCTTCGAAGTGCCATCAAATTTAAGCTTGTTATCATTAGAGTTTTAAGTATGACAACTTGAAGATTCTATTGAAAGTTACTTATTTATCACACAAGGTCGATCAAACTTGTAATATAACTTGTAATGCTGTCTTGAAAGATATTTTGCTCAAGTGACGATGGATCAAGGCCTAAATATTTACTTTGATGCATATTAAAGAAATTAAAGAAAGGAGCATTATAGTGTTGAGAATGATTTTAATTTTTAGCTTTTCAGTAACATACATTTATCATATGACGAAAGCCTCCAGAGATCAAATAAACGCTGATATTCTTAGCTTTCAGCTTCTTGACTAAGTCATCTATCCCAGGTGAAATCCTGTGTGTTGAATATAACAGAAAGTGAGCACTTAAAAGATATTTACTAGTACCATATAGCCCAAAAGGCAGGTGGGAGGGTAATGAAAGAGCAAATTAAAGAAGATATAACTCAGAACATCGTGCATCATCTTACTTTAGTTCTAATTAATAAAAACAGACTAACTGCACTACAAAAGTGCTCTAAAAGTTTTTAAAAGTTATTTATGGGTAAGACGGGATAAAAGCATTTAGGTAATTAAGACTTTTATGCGTAAATAATATAGGGACAAATTAAAGGATGGAAGATAAAAAAAAAAAGGTTATTTACAGCACCATGAAAGTGAAAAAATATAACTGATAAGTCCGGGCAATTTAAGTGCTCTATGATATTGTAAAGAATGTTAATGCATGGTAAAAAGGTAATAACTCCCGTACAAAAGACTATCAATGCATGACTTTTCAAAAACAAAGGAAAAGACTATCGATGCATTGATGGGTTAAGTATAGGTTGTGGAATCAGGTTGGCAAACACTGTTTTAGAGTATGTAGTGAGTTGTGAATAACAAATAATAGAAAGAAAAAACATGAGGAGAGAGGTGGGGAGGGCAATCTCACTAAGGCTTTTCTAGTATTTACATCTAGAACGGTCTTTCCCCCCCTTTAAAAGCACAAAAATTTGTAAGAGGCATAAGGAGGAGCACCACTACTCAAAGTGGTCAAGCTTCTTGCCATCCTGACTCAGGGAAGGGGTTCAAATCTATATCATTGTTGATCAATCAAATTAAAAAGGGAAAATAAAAGAAAATGAACTACAAGGAAAGTTGAAAAGAAAGCAAAAATAGTCTTCTGATATTAAATGGACGAGGAATAGATCACATATTGTTTATATTAGCTCAATGAAATAGTGGTTACAAGTTGTCTATTAAACTTCGATGATAGAATATGCCAATAGTTAGAAATGCACAAGACAAATCGTGTTGCAATGCATGAATAAGTCATAGAGTATTAGAGTGTCATAATTATTAAAACTCCAAACAACCCAATAAACAAAGAACAAATAATAACAATGAACAATAATTCCTATTACCTTGGGGGCCTTTTCTGAAGAAAATCCTCAACTTGGGACAGCGACGGTCTAAACAGAGATAATCTGGCAGCCAAAGCCTCCTCAAATGGTACAGAACCACCCATTGCCCTTAGGAATTTCAAAATCAAAATAAGTAATAGATTCCAAATTACCAACCAAATTAAATCATTTATTCGGCAACCAACCGAGCAGTCCATTCTGCAACAGCTTTCCCAGCTCCACAAAATTCTGCGAGCTCATCAATGCCCTCGTCCAGACACACCGTGCTATCCACATCAAAGCACACCGCATCAGCACTTCTCCATATCTCAAGAACCTCTACAATTGTGCACAAATGAACATCAACAATAACTATTTGTTCATGTTCAAAGGCATAAATAACATACTACTACAAAAGATCAATTTACTGATTGTAACCTTTGGATGGCATGGTATTGTTGAAGCGACCAAGTGTCGAGGCTTCTAATGATTGAGCTGAAACAGCAACTGAATTGAACGATTTAGGATGTTTCATAGCCCCAACTTGAATGCCATTGAATTTTTTCTTGAAATACAGGAAAGACGGAGGAAGAAAAGGACACCGGTGTGGTGTGGATGAAACACGTATTGGTGTAACTCGTGACCCCATCAATGCTTCCATCAGGTATTCTGTTTCCGACAAAAAAAAGAGCAAATCATGTTTTGAACATCTATCAAGTGCGAGAATAGAGTCTATATCTGAATCAATAACATGGAAAAGAACAAGTAAACGGCAAAACATGTTTGAGCGAATGATTCTGGTCCACAAGCAATGTACAATCACTAGAACTCACATATCATTGACAGGAAGAAAAACGTAGAAACAATTAGAGAAAACACATGCAAGTGTCTTTGATAAAGAAAATCGAAAGAACTAATGATTTATCCAGGAAACTAAGTACGAATTCTACTCCCAGTTACCGTTGTATTGATTTCCTTCAACGATCTGTTCTTCTCTTATTCCTTTGCATTTCTTCGTCCTCTCTTCCCGAATCTTACGTTGTCTTCGCTTTAAGTGTTTGGTTAAACAGTAAGCAGAGTCCCCACAACAACCACGGCTTGCTAAACCAAGAATAGGGTGGCCGGAACCACTGGGCCAATGGCCACAGTCTTGTTCCAAACTTTAGTTCCCTGGGGGGAGTGAAGAGGTCACTATTGGGTAAGTGATAGACTATTGGATTTAATTGTCATAGTTGCTTACACAACCCACTTTTAACCACTGGTCTAATGGCTCAGTGGCCACCGTCTTGTCCCAAATCTTAGTACCCGGGGGTGAAGAGGTCACTGGATCGTGTCGGGGAACTGGTAGGCTATTTGATTTAATTATCATAGCTGCATACATAACCCATTTTTAACCACTGACCCAATGGCTCAGTGGTCACCGTCTTGTCCCAAACTTTAGTGCCTGGGGTTGAAGAGGTCACTGGGTCGAGTCGGGAAAGTGGTAGGCTATTGAATTTAATTGTCATAGCTGCTTACATAACCCACTTTTAACCACTGGGCCAATGGCTCAGTGGCCACCGTCTTGTCCCAAACCTTAGTGCC
This sequence comes from Euonymus europaeus, assembly GCA_963580455.1. Lineage (NCBI taxonomy): Eukaryota > Viridiplantae > Streptophyta > Magnoliopsida > Celastrales > Celastraceae > Euonymus > Euonymus europaeus. Next base: position 17,841,269 of record OY756970.1, on the reverse strand, counting down.
CTTGGGATGAAAATGTCACTGATTCAAGTCAGGGAAGTGGTAGGTTATTCGATTTAATTGTCATAGCTGCACATCCCCCACTTTCAAGCCCTCGGGGCATATGGTTCAGCAGTGGGCGTGGCCCTTACGTGGGAGTAGTAGCGTGTCTGTCAGCGTGCTTTGGTGCTCAGGTTAGAGTCGCGTCAGCGACACGCTATTGATGCTCAGCGCTGGTGGGTCGCCCTTTGGTGGGCAGCGTGAAAACCTCCCTTCCCTTACTGTTGGGTTGCATAACCCGCAACTTAGATTCTATCCCTTGGCCTAGGGCAGGGACGGGATATGACGGGTTCTTGGATCCCGCCCCAATCCAAGAATAGGTTGGCCGGTCCTGTATTTTTTTTTACAGCAAGCCACTGTAATGGAAATTTTGGGTCTCAACAAAATTCATTTTAATTTTAAAATTAAGTGTATTATCAGGACATTAAATACTTATGTTTATATCTAACCGTCTAGATTTGTCACGTCCAATTTATTTATTTTTGGAATAAAAAAAAACCATTAGATTTGTTAGGAAGAATACTTACATTTATGAATTTTAAAAAATAAAATAAATTTGTTTGACACCATTAAACCTTTTTACAATTTGGGATTTACCCATATGTATCTTAAAATGATTTTTAGGATATCCTAACAAGGAGATGTTGCAATTTAGTATTTTGATAAATCTCTCAAATATATTTCAGACGAAAATGTTCTTATATCAATAAATTATTATCTGCGTGGCTTTTTCTTGTTTTCATCACACATGTTGTTATCATTGTTTTTTTTTTGGTTTTTTTAAAATATTTTATCTTTCAAAATACCAATCAAATTTAAAAAAAAATTACATTCGAAATCAGTAAAAAAACTCTTTCTAATAAACAACCAATATTTTTTTTCTAAATAGTCCTGAATTTACGCTTACTTTCTATTTGGAAGATGTCCTCTGAATTTGTTCATTGAGTTGTCTACCTAGTTTTGAATTTTCTCACAATTTTAAAATGTCTACGGTTTTAATTTGGGATAAATACCAATTTGACCGCTCTACTTAATAAAATAGGTCGATCAAGCCTTTGTACTTTAAAAGGGATAATTTGAGCTTTCTACTTTCAATGTTGGTATAATCAAGCCCTCCAAGTCAATTTTTCGTCATAACTCTACCGACTTGTTTGTTAGTTTGGTGAGACATTTTTTAGTTTTTTATAATTTCTTAACATGTCGAACACTTGGTCTGTGCCAATAATATTATGACATGTGTAAAAATGAATGACCTAAAAATCAAAAAATAAAAAGCTAATATCCAAACATTAGGAAATTGATGATAAAAAATCAATATTCCAACACAAATACATACACCGAAAATGTAAAGTAAGAAAATGATCAAAATGTTAAGAAAATTGTCGCAGCTTTACAGTAATTAGTGATGTAAATCGTGATTACAATTCCTGTTGATTCACATAGAATGTCAAGAATTGAGAGAACCAACGCCACAAACAAACTTTTTTTCATATCAAAAATATTATGGAATTCATCATAAAACATAATTAATCAATTATCAAACTGTTCTACATTTAAAAGAATTTGTGAATATATTCAAAGAAAATAAATGCTCAACACTAAAAAAAAACTAATGTATTTAAAAAGATAACAAACTATCTTCTTCTATTAAAAAGTGGTTAAGGCCAATGAACCCTAAATAAAGTTTAGGATATATTTGAAAAATCATTTTAAAAATGTGAGAGGTTCCGAATATTTAAAGGTTAAAATTATGAAATAATGACATCCTATCGAAATCTTATTTTTTTAAAATGCCACTTCATATTTAATAAAATAAAAAAATGAGTTTCGAAATTCAAGATTCAAAATTACATGCGATTTAGTTCTGGAGTTGATTTGGGGCTCCACTATTATCATAAACGCATTTAGGGGTCGGCATTGGGCCGAGGCGGGCCGAAAATATGAGGCCCAGTCCTGGCCTAAGCCTGAATATTAACTTCGATTTTCGGGTCGGACTTGTTGCAAATTCTTGATCTCAAGCCCGATCTAGACTCAAAAAATTAGGCTTTCGGACCAGACATCGGGCCTGAGAGTTTGAGCTCGGACTTTAACTATTTTTATTATATATACTAATTAAATAATTAAATTTTAAAAAATATATTATATCACAGTATATATGCACTAGCCGTGCAAATAATTGGACTTTAGGCTGAGCACAATCTATAAAATGGAGCTCAGACCTAGGGTCAGGCTGCCCAAGTTCGATGTCATTTTGGGCTTGGGCCCACTGACCCGGGCCAAATCTAGGCCTGCGGGCCATTTGGTGACTCCTAAACGCATTCTTAATACATTTCTTTTTATATTTGATAGGGGTGTAATCATTACAAAAGTAATTAAAATTACATAGATGAATAAATACATATGTTTGATATGCATGTATATTATTTATCCGGATAATTTGTTTAAGCAATTTTCTTCATATTTTGAGTATAATAATTATTTATTAAGAAAGTTGAATAATGATTAATTTAATAATACATTGTACTAATATTTATTAAGTTTTTGTCAAAGATAAACTTAAACACTAAAGCGGAAAAAAACACAACCCACCTGAATAGTGAACCCGTTGTGGCATGCACGAGCCAAAAGAATTCACCGGCCGTTGTTGGCTCGATCTCCCGTTTATCAGTTTGTGCCCAGTTGTCTACCTGTAGCAACTAGCAACTTTTAAAAGTAAAATAAAATCAGAAGAAAATCGAATAAGATAACACTGACAATTCAATTGATTCCACTCTTGTTTTCACATATTACATGCTTGCTGTAAAAAAAATACAGGACCGGCCACCCTATTCTTCGATTGGGGCGGGATCCAAGAACCCGCCATATCCCGACCCTGCCCCGGGCCAAGGGATAGAATGTAAGTTACGGGTTATGCAACCCAACAGTAAAGGAAGAGAGGTTTTCACGCTGCCCACCAAAGGGCGGCCCACCAGCGCTGAGCATCAAGGGCGTGTCGCTGACGCGACTCAAACCCGAGCACCAAAGCACGCTGACAGACACGCTATTACTCCCACGTAAGGGCCACGCCCACTGCTGAACCATATGCCCCGAGGGCTTGAAAGTGGGGGATGTGCAGCTATGACAATTAAATCCAATAACCTACCATTTCCCCTACTCGAATTAGTGACATTTTCATCCCAAGGGCACTAAGGTTTGGGACAAGACGGTGGCCACTGAGCCATTGGCCCAGTGGTTAAAATTGGGTTATGTAAGCAGCTATAACAATTAAATCCAATAGCCTACCACATTCCCGACTCGACCCAGTGACCTCTTCACCCTCAAGGCACTAAGGTTTGGGACAAGACGGTGGCCACTGAGCCATTGGGTCAGTGGTTAAAAGTGGTTTATGTATGCAACTATGATAATTAAATCCAATAGCCTACCAGTTCCCCGACTCGATCCAGTGACCTCTTCACCCCCGGGTACTAAGATTTGGGACAAGACAGTGGCCACTGAGCCATTAGCCCAGTGGTTAAAAGTGGGTTATTTAAGCAACTATGACAATTAAATCCAATAGTCTATCACTTACCCAACTCGATCTAGTGACCTCTTCACTCCTCCCGGGGAACTAAAGTTTAGGACAAGACCGTGGACACTGAGTCATTGGCCCAGTGGTTTTGGCCACCCTATTCTTGGTTTAGCGAGTCGTGGTTGTTGTGGGGACTCTGCTTACTGTTTTACCAAACACTTAAAGCGAAGACAACGTAAGATCCAGGAAGAGAGGATGGAGATATGCAAAGGAACAAGAGAATAACAGATCGTTGAAGGAAATCAATACAACGGTAACTGGGAGCAGAATTCGTACTTAGTTTCCTGGATAAATCATTACTTCTTTCGATTTTCTTTATCAAAGACACTTGCATGTGTTTTCTCTAATTGTTTTTGCGTTTTTCTTCCTGTCAATGATATGTGAGTTCTGGCGATTGTACATTGCTTGTGGAACAGAATCATTCGCTCAAACATGTTTTGCCGTTTACTTGTTCTTTTACATGTTATTGATCCAGATATAGACTCTATTCTTGCACTTGATAGATGTTCAAAACATGATTTGCTCTTTTTTTTGTCGGAAACAGAATACCTGATGGAAGCATTGATGGGTTCACGAGTTACACCAATACGTGTTTCATCCACACCACACCGGTGTCCTTTTCTTCCTCCGTCTTTCCTGTATTTCAAGAAAAAAATTCAATGGCATTCAAGTTCGGGCTATGAAACATCCTAAATCGTCCAATTCAGTTGTTGTTTCAACTCAATCATTAGAAGCCTCGACACTTGGTCGCTTCAACAATACCATGTCATCCAAAGGTTACAATCAGTAAATTGATCTTTTGCAGTTGTAGGTTATTTATGCCTTTGAACATGAACAAATAGTTATTGTTGATGTTCATTTGAGCACAATTGTAGAGGTTCTTGAGATATGGAGAAGTGCTGATGCGGTGTGCTTTGATGTGGATAGCACGGTGTGTCTAGACGAGGGCATTGATGAGCTCGCAGAATTTTGTGGAGCTGGGAAAGCTGTTGCAGAATGGACTGCTTGGTTGGTTGCCGAATAAATGATTTAATTTGGTTGGTAATTTGGAATCTATTACTTATTTTGATTTTGAAATTCCTCAGGGCAATGGGAGGTTCTGTACTATTTGAGGAGGCTTTGGCTGCCAGATTATCTCTGTTTAGACCCTCGCTGTCCCAAGTTGAGGATTTTCTTCAGAAAAGGCCCCCAAGGTAATAGGAATTATTGTTCATCGTTATTATTTGTTCTTTGTTTATTGGGTTGTTCGGAGTTTTAATAGTTATGACACTCTAATACTCTATGGCTTATTCATGCATTGCAACACGATTTGGTTCTGCCCTACTGAAATGTGTGCACTTTCAGTAAATGTATGCATAATTATCATTTACATGTTTGTCATACTTGTTTTTGGAATGAATCTGAGCACAATGTGCCACAATTTGAGAGAGAATTTTTATCTTGTACATATTTTTCATACATGTTTTGGATAATGCAATATTTGAGAAAATTTGTCTTGTGCATTCTAACTAATGGCATATTCTATCATCAAAGTTTAATAGACAACTTGTAACCACTATTTCATTGAGCTAATATAAACAATATGTGATCTATTCCTCGTCCATTTAATATCAGAAGACTATTTTTGCTTTCTTTTCAACTTTCCTTGTAGTTCATTTTCTTTTATTTTCCCTTTTTAATTTGATTGATCAACAAGGATATGGATTTGAACCCCTTCCCTGAGTCAGGATGGCAAGAAGCTTGACCACTTTGAGTAGTGGTGCTCCTCCTTATGCCTCTTACAAATTTTTGTGCTTCGCTCTAGATGGAAATACTAGAAAAGCCTTAGTGAGATTCCCCTCCCTCCCTCCCCTCCCCCACCTCTCTCCTGTTTTTTCTTTCTATTATTTGTTATTCACAACTCACTACATACTCTAAAACAGTGTTTGCCAACCTGATTCCACAACCTATACTTAACCCATCAATGCATCGATAGTCTTTTCCTTTGTTTTTGATAAGTCATGCATTGATAGTCTTTTGTACGGGAGTTATTACCTTTTTACCATGCATTAACATTCTTTAAAATATCATAGAGCACTTAAACTGCCCGGACTTATCAGTTATATTTTTTCACTTTCATGGTGCTGTAAATAACTTTTTTTTTTTATCTTCCATCCTTTAATTTGTCCCTATATTATTTACGCATAAAAGTCTTAATTACCTAAATGCTTTTATCCCGTCTTACCCATAAATAACTTTTAAAAACTTTCAGAGCACTTTTGTAGTGCAGTTAGTCTGTTTTTATTAATTAGAACTAAAGTAAGATATGATGCACAATGTTCTGAGTTATATCTTCTTTAATTTGCTCTTTCATTGCCCTCCCACCTGCCTTTTGGGCTATATAGTACTAGTAAATATCTTTTAAGTGCTCACTTTCTGTTATATTCAACACACAGGATTTCACCTGGGCTAGATGACTTAGTCAAGAAGCTGAAAGCTAAGAATATCAGCGTTTATTTGATCTCTGGAGGCTTTCGTCATATGATAAATGTATGTTACTGAAAAGCTAAAAATTAAAATCATTCTCAACACTATAATGCTCCTTTCTTTAATATGCATCAGAGTAAATATTTAGGACTTGATCCATCGTCACTTAAGCAAAATATCTTTCAAGACAGCATTACAAGTTATATTACAAGTTTGATCGACCGTGTGTGGTAAATAAGTAACTTTCAATAGAATCTTCAAGTTATGACACTCTAATATTCTATGCCTTATTCATGCATTGCAACACGATTTGGTTCTGCCCTACTGAAATGTGTGCACCTTCAGTAAATGTATGCATAATTATCATTTACATGTTTGTCATACTTGTTTTTGGAATGAATCTGAGCACAATGTGCCACAATTTGAGAGAGAATTTTTATCTTGTACATATTTTTCATACATGTTTTGGATACTGCAATATTTGAGAAAAATTTGTCTTGTGCATTTCTAACTATTGGCATATTCTATCATCAAAGTCATAGAATAGAACAAGGGCATTGCATTGAAAAAATCGTATCCTGATCCATCAATCTACTAAAATTTCCATCATGATATATTGATATCCATAGCAGGAGTCATAATTATCAGTATCTGAATCCAGATGCCTAAAATGTCAAGGCTTGTAACCTCTCAAATAGTATCTTTAGAAATCTGACTAGCATGGCAAAAAACTTGTAGGACTTCTAAAGTATGCAAGTCCCAAAATCTAAAAAGTAAGCAAAATTGCAAATATGGTACAAAACTAAGTACACAGGTTTCTAGCAAGAAAATTATGGAATTTTTATAAAACGGGCAGTAAAAGAAAACTTTCAAGAAACCAATAATGCATTAAATGCTTATTTCATCATAAAGGAAGAATGAGAGTACTGGTGTCTCTAATAAAATCCACAGCAAAAAAAAAAAGGCAAGCGTTTCCATGAGCTGCTGGAAGAGTGCATTAATAAAACTTAACAAAGTAGCTGGAAAAGTAAGCCTGAAACGAATAAATGTGTGTATATATATATATATATATCATTGAGGATGAGTTTATTGTTCAGCACAATGTATTGGCCTTATTAAAAACTATAAAAATCAAGAAAACCTACCAAAGTGGTGCCTAAATGAGACGCAAATGCGTATCCAACTAGTCAGAACCAATTCCAAATTTCCAACAAAAAGTAACTAGTAAATAAATAAACAAACAACAACCAGAATTCCATTGCTAGGAGTGGGTCTATATATATGCTTATGAAGCAACACCCAGAAGTGAAAGCCAATCCAAAAACCAGAAATAGAAGCAACACCCAGAAGTGAAAGCCAATCTAAAAACCAGTTAGAAACTTCCAAAATTTGAATCTATTAGAAAACTCAGTAACTAAACCCTTCAATAATCTGGAAAAAATCCAGAAATAGAAGCAACTGCCCAATCTTCTTTCTTCTACAAAACTCATACAACATTCACCCCAAGATAAATCACCCATCAAAACCAACAAATTCAGAAATTAAAGCAAACGAAATGGGGAAAAAAATCAATCAAAAACATATTAACTCACTCATCAACACTATAAATAATTCCGGACAACAGTAAAATTATACCTTTGAAATCGATCTTGAAACAAGTTGCACGAAATCAGCCTCTGGGAAGAAAAGAGAAGAAATCAGTCGGAGAAGAAGCAAGAAGAAACGAGCAGCACGAAGCAAAAACAGAGAAAAAACGAGAAGCACTCACCGAGAGAGGAATCAGCCGAGAGGAGGAGGTGCTGCGTGTATGCGGGAGAACTTGAGGGTGGGGGGAGATACGGAAAATGACTGCGGGCAGTCATTTTCCATTATTAGGGTTTTTTTTGTTGAGTTTTGTTTATTTTTCATTTTACTTTTTTAATTTTTGGTAAACCAACACAGGAAATTAAAAATATATTTTTCTAAAAGAATATTTTTCTCCAAAACAGAGCCTTAGTTATGAAATTTTTGTTGTGATAGCATCTAAAGTGAGATTGTTCGCGCCATTTGAAACCCTAACTTTGGCTGAGTGATATTCACGGGCTGTTGTAGTCTTCAAACCTTTTGTGGTGGTTTTTGATCGATTTGATTGGTTAATATAACCTGCTAGGGTCTCAAAACTCGGTGGCGCAATCAGTTTTTGATATGCTTTATAGAGGATTTAGCAATAAAATGGATGATATCCATAAGAAGACTAGTCATTAGGAGCCATTTCTTGCTGCATTTGGTATCATGGTGCGATGCCCTAGTAAAAAGGTAAACCAACACCCGAGCACAAGGCTCATGCAGTGGGGGAGGTCAGGGACATGCAAGATCTAAGACGACTTTACTCCACATAATATGCGGACATGATGTTTTCAGAAGTCGAATTTGTGACATATAAGTTGCATTCCTACAACTCTATCACTGTGTCACATGTTCGAATGTGCGAGGGACGGGGCCTGATATATTTATCATTTTAAGGATTTTGATTGAGCTGTAATAATTGATTTTTAGATCCTCCGTTTTTTTTTTCTTATATCTCTGAACAAATGCTGCACCGCGGGCTTCGTTTGATCTAGATCCGATAAAATCACTGAGAATAGTATGAATTATACTATTCTGGTAAACTGAAACATACTTGATTGTGGGCAATTGCTTGTATTAATGGGAATTTTTTTTGAAAATGGCCAGATGCAGTCGCTGGGCTGAGTGGAATCAGAAAACCTCAGAACATGGCCTATTCGTTCTCTTATTGATGGGCCATTATTTCTGTTTGCTGCTTATGTTATGCACCTGTATTTCCATTATTTATGATTTTCCAAAGAACTTAAATTAGTTATTTGTAGCTGTGTTCCTTAACTTATTAGTTGTTTGTGTTATAGTAGTGCATTCTCTCTTCTTTTTTTTACAGGCCGTGTCAGGAAAAGCATTGCAGGGATCTTCCTGTTATGGTTTGAGTTTCAGTGCGCACCCTTATAGCACCAAGAAAGGTTTTTATTGCTCTCTTCTTTTTCTCTATAGCTTTTCTCCCGCTCAAAAGTGTTCTCCTAGCTCAGTGTGAGTGTATACGCAACCATATGCATGTACCTTTAATTTATCATTAGGGGAATTGCAAAACATGAAACCATGAGGGGTTGTACCAGTAGCTATTTTAAGCCTGAGAAAATGAGAATTATTAGTGTTTATGTGAAGGATAGCTATATATTGGTTCTTGACTAACCTTCAAACATGTATATTTCAGATAGCTTAGTGATACTGATAGTGAATGGTGATTCTCTCCTACATGATGAAGTTTACAGATTACTCTTTAGGAAAGTGTATTTCTGTTCTATATATTTTCTGGTTTTGACAAAAGGAAGATTTGCTTGCTGTTACTTTTAAAATTTATCATAAAACCATACTGAAAACAACTTAAGACACAAGCACAAACTGTTTTTTTCCCAGCAAGCTGCCAAGTTGCGTTGTCTTTGATGTCAGAGATTCACAATTCATATTTATCTATGAACCTCAGATGATGTAGAAAGAGAGCAGCTTGTAAAGGAGATTTCAAAGGATTGGAGTTCGGGTATTGTATTTTCTGGAGTGCTTTTATTTTCATTTTGGTTTAATTGATATGTTGAGATCTGGGGTAGTTCCAAACTAATAACTCATGCACCTGCAGTTTTTGAACGAAGCATCAACACTTTGTTTCTAACTGAAATGGTTCGGGGTTTGATGCTGACGCTAAAGTATTTCTTCGAAAAAAAAGTTACAGTAAGTCTCGTTCTTCATCCGTAAGCTTGCTTTCTCCATGATGGACAATTATTACACTGAAGCAATCATTCTTATGCAGATCAATTATCCCTTTGAGAAGGGCCCGTTGAGCCCTCGTTTTCGTGGTGAGCATGCTCTTCGACGTTATCCAACTGGAGAGGAGCGTTGTATTGCTTGTAAGCTTTGCGAAGCTGTAAGTACTCCAAATCCATTGTGCTTATTTTTTATGTGTATATATTTTGGTAGTTATTGTAATAGTTCTGCAGAATGCGACGTGAGGACAGTGTAACCATATTCTCGTTGCAGACCTTTCTCATGTGAAACATCATATTTTTCAGCCATATGTGTACTGTGCCAGTTATGTATATTGGTGAAAGTATTGTTGTCAGATTACGGAAATGGTATGATGTAAAAAAGTGTATTCCCAAGTACCACATGATACTCTGACCCTGCTTTAAGACTATGCTGGCATCTTTTTTTCTTATTGGTTCAAGGCTGACCCAAACAAATGACTAAAATAGTGAGCACACATTTGTCACATCTGCTCAACACCCTTCCGACTTCTTAAATCCCGTTATGGGGCGTTTATTAGGTTTGCTTATGTGGAATGGAAGACTTAAGCACTGATACCAGTCCTTCAGAAAGATTCATTGACCGGATTGCTTTCTTCCTTACCACCTACGGAAAGTTAATTGTGTCATTTTAACGGTTCTGGCAGATTACTCGAAATTTGGCATTAATTTTATTTGTCTTTGTCGTCGTGGTTTATAAAACACTAAGTCACTATTGTTAGACTCCTTTAGTCTTTTATTTTCTTTTTCTTGCTGATATGCTGTCACAAGTTAAGGCTAAATTGTTTGCACTACCATCATAATTTTCTTTGGGGGTATGTGACTTCTCTTTCTGTTTATTTGGCTTGTTCAGGTGAGTGTTATCCAAAATATTTTCTTCTGTGATATGGAGTTTGAACTTAAAAGAATATAATTGCCCTTTTTGTTCGCTTAGTTATTCTCAATAATTGTCTCATAGGGTTGTTTTTCAGATATGCCCTGCACAAGCAATTACGATTGAGGCCGAGGAAAGAGAAGATGGAAGCCGTCGGACGACGAGGTAAACTTCTCACCCCAACCCTCATCCCACATGAAAAGTTACTCTGTTTGTCTGTCTATTGGCTCATCCTTCTTTTCTTCTTGTTCATTAATGTCTTCCATTTGTTTGATTTTCCAGGTATGATATTGACATGACGAAGTGCATCTATTGTGGTTTCTGCCAAGAAGCATGCCCTGTTGATGCCATTGTTGAAGGACCCAACTTTGAATTTGCGACTGAGACTCATGAGGTTGATAGTTATCCTCTGTTCTGTATCGTTAAGTGGATGCATTGCACTGTTAAATTGGCATAATTATTCCATTGTTGCAGGAGCTTTTGTACGACAAAGAGAAGCTGCTTGAGAATGGGGACCGATGGGAAACTGAGATTGCTGAGAACCTGAGATCCGAAAGCCTGTACCGCTGATTCCCGTTTGTGTTTGGTACTAGCATTACTTTGAGCATGAAATAAGGAGATCGGTATACAGGTCTTGGTTTATCTGTATTGGTATTGGAATATCTCTATTCAAGTCAATTCAAGTTATTGATAAATGTTGCTAAATAGAACCAAATTCCAATTCTAAATTGATGATGGATTTAATTGGAAACTGAAGATGAATTGGTGGTGATTTGTGTAATTATATGGGTTGAATGATTGAGTTCTATGGTAATGGATCGTGAGTAGCAAGGGAGCAGAACTCTTGCCAGGACCTCAAAATTCCATTGATTGCTATGGATGATTATTTCAGCAAAAAATGATTTGGCTTAAGTAATAAAGAACAATAATGCGTTACATTCCATCATAGAAATTGAGTGGACGTACAAGACTAGCAGGCAGTCAAATTATAGAGGACATTTTTTTACTTGTAGAAAACATGTCCAATTACCACACAATTGCTTTTAGTGATCTGTTACTGAAATTATTGATGATGTTCATCAAGAAGGAATAAGGAACTGAACTTATTCTGTATACTCAGAATCCTCATTTTCTGAAGTATTCAACTTTGCCCACCCTTTTTGCAATCAGTCACTTGAGAGACAGAAGTAATCTCATTTTCCGAAAAATCTTCAAGTGGGTCGTTTTCTGATAAGTCATCGTCTATTAGGGTATCAGACATGGTTGGAGATTCAAACCTTCTACGCCGCTCAACTGCATCCTTGACCTTGTTATAGAACTCTTCATCAGAGCTTGCCAGCATGTACCGCAGCTTAAAGTTAGTCCTATTCTCCACCAGAACTTTGTGCCTTGGGATTATTCGTTCATCAAGGGAATAGCTAAAAAACCTTCAATAAATTTCGTTGACTGGTATTAGATATATATATACTACAATAGCTAATAGAAGAAATAACATAAATGAAAATAAGAAAATTGGAAGGAAAAAAAAAACAGATTCATTTGGACACTCAGCCAACTGAAAATACTCAAAATACCATTAGACCAACTGAATATAACTAACCCTTTTCTTAGGCACGCCAGGATATTTTTTGCAACCTGGAGACCGCAATGTTTTCCACATTGAAAAAAACCAATGATCAATATAATAAATCCTCTCCTTAGGCACACTAGGACATTTTCTGCAATCGGCTCATTTCTTGGAAGAAAATTGTTCATGATCTAGTTATTCATCTCTCATATGCAGTTTACCTGGGAAATTCGATAAGGTCCTGCAGAGGTCGAACCATAGTTCTCCGCAAATAACGATACTTTGGACGAAGGACATTTAAGCTATATCGAAGTAGCATGGGGAAATCCGCAATCATCTCACCCAGCTGTTGAAGACGTATGCCAAGTGAGAGAAAATATTTCACATTAACTTCAAGCTTATGTGCTATGCTGCAGCCAAGGAGTTCTGGTCCCAACGCTACAACCTTTGCAATATTCTTTTCACTGACTCCAGCTTTTGTCATCAAGAATATGACCTATGAGATATTTAATTTAATCAAACTAAGGCAGATATTTACCCAGAGCATTGCAGTAAACTTGAACTCCTATTAGTCCTATCAGACCTTCCAATGCAAGATAATCATTCCAAATCAAGAATAGTGTTGTGGAATGAATGTAAAACTTTTTGCCTTAATTACTTCTTCCAACTTCCCCTTGCCAGATTTTTTAAAGATGCATGATAAATGCATGGTAAAAACAGAAGGGGAATGTCCGTATGATGAAGTACATTCATAAGCTGTGGAACTAAAAATAGAAAAAGACCGAGAAGCGTAACAAACCACTGGTCGGATTTTCTTGTAGAAGCTGTATGTTAATAAAGGAGGAAACTTCACTAGCATGTTCGCGATAGCATCATCCCGAATGCCTATGTCCTTTAAAAATTGTACCTTTACAACAAAGAAAACTGTGAGCATTCACTCGTATAGCATGACAGAATCAACAATGAAATTTGATACGAGAAGTTTCTGGTTCATTGAAAATATACAAAACTAATGTAATATATAAGATGAAATCAAAGAAGAAAAATGGAGGAAAATAAATAAATCCGTGTCTACGTAGAAGAAGGTTTAAACTAGTTTACAAAATTCAGTGTTTGATGCCGCATTGACAACAGTTTTACAAAGCAACAACCAAGGCAATAGCATACCTTTGGTGCAATGGTCGTCTCCAAATCGACACAGAAGATCATTGGTTTAATGATAAGCATTCTCTTCATACCATCTCGGGAAATTCCAAGGTAATACAAATACTTAACAAGAGGCTTCCATCTTTCCTCAATACTACAGCCCATCAATTGTGGCCTGAATGCTAGCAGCCTCCCAACTTCTTCATTATTCACGCCAAACTCCTTCAGATAATTAACCTGTATCGGGAAAAAGCATCATATCGCTCATGATTTTCATAATCGATAGTGATCCCCTAGATCATGATTCAACTGAGCATTTTGTAACGTATCAATGAGGCACTGCCCCGAAGCTAGCAGTATTAAACAGAGAAAATACTCCAGAATAGTTAACTTGCACTTGTGTTTGATACAAGAAAATGACAGGAAACAAACTCTCTAGAATTTTAAAAGGGAAAGCAAAGTGAGTCATTAAAAAAATACCTGCTGGTTCATTTCTTCAAGGGTAAAGTGACCGAGTACCCTTGGATAATCATATACCATTGTGCCAAAATCATTTTCATTCATTCCCAATTCCAAGTAAAACCCTACACGAGTTTTTAGTTCATCCATGCTATAAGACAACAGTTGAGGACAACGGCCCATAACAACACCCATCCAATCCCTCCGAATTCCATTGCGCTCTAAGTACTCAACAATTTCATCCAACTCTTCAATGCTACGTTCAAGAAGATTCCCTCCAGATTTCAAGAGTGCAACAGCAATGAACCCGCCCTTAACATGAATTGATTTCAACCACTCAGCAAGACGTGGAATGGACCCAAGATTCCCTCCTGACATGCAAATAAGCTCTGCAATCTTGGGATATGTCAGCCCAAGATGTTTCAACCACCTGGGGGGAAAAAATTCACTCAATAGAAAAGCTAGAAAATCCAGTAATCGTTAATGGAATAATTCCTACAGCATCATTCTTTCTGTCACTGCATTTTAAAGAAAAATGTAGATATAAATGGAAACAGTCCGAGAACAAACGTAACTATATAATTAGAAAATAAGAAGAATGTGTTCCCATCTAATAATTGTTCAACAAAACAAGAAAAATGCAGATAATTTGAAGGTTCATGATTCATGGAGAATTAGTTTCCTTAATTCACTCCATTAAATGCCTTGTTAAGTACACTTCTAACAAAAAATGATTCAATAACAGAGAAGAAACCATTGCAGATACAGTACCTTGTAAGTGGCACAACTTTCAGGTCTTCAATAACTATCCTAGCTCGAGAATTAAATGTAGAATTTGAAAACTCCGGCAATTTCTTCAAAGCGGCAGCCCTGATCATAACAAAATCGATGAAATCAGGCAACCTATCCACAAAATTGGAGGCGTAAGTGATGCCGAACTTGCCGTTCCTCCTCAAAGCTTCCTTTAAAACCTCTGCTGTGACTCTCCTTCGTATCTTGAGCGCTTTCATTATTATTTCCTCCTCTTCTTCATCCTCAATTTTTCCATCCTCCAATTCACCTTTGTCTCGAAATAGCGTTTTCAAAGGAGGCAAGGAGGACGTTACGTCGGCGTCGCTAGGGGATTGCGCATAGATGGAGCCAGGGAATTGCGGTGTTCTTTTAGTGACGAGGGCCAACTCCAGTACCTTGACTTTCTCTTCTGCCGAAATAGTGTGGTTGAGTTGTTCCAGGTTTGTCGGTGGCTGTCCAGAGAGGTGACGGAGGAGTAAGGATGTGGATTTAGAGTTGTGTTTGCGGTCATTGGGCTCCGTGTTCTCGGTGCCCGAGAGGTGGACGGTAATGGTTGAATTGGTGTTCCGGCGGAGGGGGAGGGAGGGATTCAGAAGGTGGTGATGCTGTGGACAGGACAGCATAGTGCTCGTGAAGGAACAGCACTCCCATAATCCCATTTCAGAGGATAAAGTGGCGCGAGCCGACTCGTGACGTCAGTCAAATGCTTTTTTTTAATATAATTAACCTTCTAATGTTCAGTTTGTTTCATGGTCTAGTGGTGAGCCATTTTGACTCTGAATCCTGTAACCATTGTTCGAATCTCACTGAAATCTTCTTCTTTTTCCTTTTTCTAAGTTGAATGAACTGAAAATGGGATTCCAGGAAAGAAATCTCTCTTTTAAACAAGGGAAAAGTTATGAATTGCACTATTATGAACTTTCATGAAAGAATTCAATTACATCATGTATTTTATTTTGCTCGAATTGCCCCATTAATTCCCAAGATAGAATGTTGTTAATCTTTCCATCTCATTTTCATTGCTATGACACTTTATTTATAACATGATACCAATTTATTGATGGTTAAAAAGTTATGTTATGAAATACGTTCGAGTTTTAAATAACTCACATCACCTATTTCCGTTAAACTAAATAGTTTTGACAATCAAGGCAAATGATATATATAAATAAAAGTTGAGGAGACAATTTAATCCAAATGAAAATATAGGATGCAATTGGATCCATTCGTGATAACTCATGAGTTAAATCGTAGATTTTTCCTTTAAACAATTACAATTTACAGTGCATGAAAACCACAAACAAGGATCAATTACACCTTAAAAAAATGGTTGCTTGTTGGCCAATAACAAGCTGTTAACCAGACCCACCCCCCACCCCCCCCAAAAAAAAAAAGGTCCAATCTTCAATGGCACCCCTCTCGAACCTCTTCCTGTACTCTTGATCTTTCAAACTGGATTCATCAAGAAGTTAATACAGCTGCTCCCATGACAAAATCTCCATAATTGTTTGCCAGTCTCGTTGAAATGCTCCGAGACCTGGAGCGGCTCAGTTGGGGGTACCAGCGAGCAGACACTCAAATGGAAAGCCTGCTGTATTATTGACAAAGAATGAATGGCAATCAACTACTCTCTAATTCTGATCTTGTCTCTCTACATCTTGCACGTCCGACAGTGCAGGAAAAATCTCTTTAGAAGGTCTTCTACGTGAGGATGAATGTTCACCTCCACCATTGTTACTACTTCCCTGTGAACCCGGGGTTCCGGCTGGTTTCATGCTGCTCGTTCCTTCTGCTCTTGCAGTGGAGGTTGCCGGAATTGCTGCTACATCAGATGAGCTGTGACGCCAGCTACTGAATACTGCAGCATTCCAAGACCCTCTTGAAGAGGTTGCTCTAAGCCTTGCTGAGGCGGAACTTTCTTCCCTCACAACTCTTAACGGATTCTCCAATGCCTTTAGTATGTATCTCATGAGGGGACGCCTTGAAGGCTTCGGATTGAGACAAGACTTGGCAACAATGGCCATGGCCCACACCTCCTCTAAGAGATCCTCGTCTATGATCAAAGAAGGATCCAAAATTTTTGTCACTAGATCCTTGTCATATGTACTTATGCATGGCAGTGTTTGTTCTAGCCATTCCTTCATTTGGGTATCATTGGATGCACTGATTCCGAGCTTACCGGTTACAAGCTCAAGCAATACCTTTCCAAAGCAGTAAACATCATAGGCACATGTTGCAGTGATTGAACCTGGAATGTCAAGATAGCAAGAAATGAAATCAGAAACAACCTTCAGGTTACTAATCAACTGTAAGAAAAGGTTATCTTATATGAACATTACCCACAAAATAATATTTTGAAACAACCAGGATTGTTTCAGGACACAGAAATACAAGCCTGAAAAAATCATTCTCAATATTTCAACACACCCTAAAAGCCTAGAGTTACCACTTGAATTCACTTAATGCGGGAACAACTGGCCAGCTACAAACTTCAGACAACGAAGGTACCCAGCACAAGGCAACCATGCTTTGCAGATAAGAACGGAAATCAAGGCTCAAAATGTTCTAATTTATTTCCACAAGAGCTTATAGTTGTTTCTTGTTAAATCCGGCTCCCTAAATCACAGATTTCTACTGGATCAAAATCACAGAGACGGCAAAATCATGAAAATTTTCTGGTGAGTCACGAATTAAGATCCTCAAAAAAGAAATGACATGTTCTAAATACCTAAGCAATAATCATAATACATGGTGTAGCATGTCACACTGCTAAATACAAGACAGAACTTTTATCAGCAATGCTTATGCTGTCCAAGCTTCGAGCTTAATGACACGGGTTATAACAATGCTTATCATCAGAAGCTAGATTAATGTTCTGGGACTCTATTAGAGTAGCACATGAGTAACTGTGGTTGCCAAATAAATCTAATTCTGAAACGAAAAATATCATTAAATAACTCAAAAGAAGTTCCATACAAAAACCAACAAGGGTTTGAAGAAAATGGGTGCTTCAGTTTCATGGTTAATTCTAGAATGAAGTAAAAAAATTCCAAACGACAACTTAGATTTGATTCTTGTTGAGTCTGGCCTAGCTAAAGATTTCTACAGGACACTAAAACCACAATTACGGCATACTGGGGGAAATTTTACAGAATAATGAATACCAACTCCAATTCCTAAATTTAACGTGAGGTACTCCAAATTACTGAGAAGTAAACCTACCACAGGTTGTGCGTCACAGTGCATATATATAGGATGAAATTTATCTGTAAATGGTTTGTTAAAGATAATAACCACATCAAAGTGATCAGTAACCCATCTGAGAATCAAAATTCTAATTCAAGAACACCAAGGAAAATCTAAGTTAAGATTGACTTTTTCAGGTGTGCTATGAAAGCCAGAAGCTTGAACACTGTCTGGCTAAAAGCAATACTTGCAATAAGAACCAACATTACTGTTGTGGACCTTAGACATAAATGACAATATACATACGAAATAGATTAACTTTTAGGGAATAAGAAACCAAAGTTGACATGAGAAATGAAGGGGAAGTTTTAAGGATTTTTTTTTACATACCTGAAGCACCTTGTTCAGAAGACCTGCGCATTAAAAAAGAATTTATCACAACTTTGACAAAAAAAAATTGCAGTCTGTTGTTAGACAATTAGAAATAGACAGAGAGTGAAACATAAGTAAATCCAAGTTTAAAAGTGAATTAGGAGGCATCATGACCAAATTTTGTTACAGAAGCAACAGGCCAGCAGTGCCATTCAATTTGTATTATCTCAAAATTTTGTTAATGTTTGCACATTTAGTAGAACATTTGACATTTTTGCAGCACAGTAATTATGCTGAGCCGTTGTGAATGTTGGCACTCATTTGGCAAAGTATCATTCATATTACATGAACCCAGCTATCTGATATCGCAAAATATTTATGAGGCAGAAATTAATATTAAGGGCAGCAGCTTCAAGCGTATGTTCCCACAGAATGATCCAGCTTCTATTCTGTCACATCAATTAGCTGTGGCAGCTGCCGCTAAAACTAGTTGGATCAGTAACTTGGAAAAGTCACAAGTTGAAGAGTTCATAAAACTCTAGCAGGAAGAAAAAAAATCCCCAGTGCTCGCTGTATGCTAAGCAATCAGATTAGCTTATAACTTATTTCTTTTGGCCCAAAACAGAGACTAGATTGGAGGCACAAAGAGGGTGCCAACCCAAGGGTTATAGCTGGGTGGCAAAAAATTTCTTCCAAAGAAAAGACGAAAGGATAACACAGCTGTGTGCTCAAAAACAACAGCTCTGAAAGCAAAACATTGGAAGACTGGCAAAAGGGCCAGCAATGGACTTCAAAAAAAACAGCATAAAGCTTATATTTGAGTAAGTGATCGTGCAGAAATTAAGACAACTTTCCAAATGATATCATTGGTAGGCTACTCATGCCAGATATATGATTTGTTCAGGTACGTAACATTTCAGCAGATGTCTAATAAAAGCCAGGCATTATTGGAATACTTACTGAGGCATCCGCAGCAACCTGGTGATTCTGCTTTGCTGAGTCTCCCCTTCTTGAACACAAAGCTCACTCAGGCTCCCTAGTCGTACTTCAAATTTATCATCCAGAAGTATACTACTCGCTTGAACATCTCTTCAATAACAAATGTAAGCATTTTTAACATAATAGCAATGTCATAAATGCTATTGATGGAAGCTAATTAAGAAGTAGGAATCTATGCACAGTCAAAGCAACTGCACCAGTTAACGGGGTATATTAATTATGGGAGCTGACTAATTAAACGTAGTAGCATGGCACTGACTTAACAAACTAATGCTGGGAGTAGAAACTGCTCAAGATTTACATATGAACAAGGTAAACTCTGATGCCAGAATCAACCGCATGTTGGCCACAAAATATATTGGTTGAGGGCTTAAAGTCTCTTAATGGGAATAAACAGAAAGCACGGATTGAATTTTGGCATGTTTAGGTCCTGACGGACTAGAACAAGAAGGGAGTCTTCATTGTACCTGTGCACAAGAGGTGGTACGCATTCATGATGCAGATAAGATAGACCATCAGCTGCCCCTGAAGCTATTTTTAATCTTGTTATCCAATCCAACGACTGTAAACTATCATCGTCCGAATTTGATTTCCTGTATAAGGAACTTGACAGATCACCATTTGGCATGTACTTATATACCAGGAACTTCTCATTTTCATTCTCTAAGCAGTGCCCAAATAGTGGAACCAATCTCGTATGTGATACCTTACTAAAGAAGTCTAGTTCCACTAGGTAGGATTCCTTCTTAATTAACTTTAAGTCGATTCTTTTTATGACTACAGAAATTCCGTTCTCCAAAACCCCCCGGAAAAGATCCCCCGAGTGGCCATGTTTAATGAGGTTTGTATCACTGAAGTCAGCTGTAGCTTGAAGTAGTTGTTGATACGTAAATCCATCTCCCAAACTGGATAAATTAATCGATGCTCCTGGTGCTGGAGGAGTAGTCTCAGTAGGAACTGGTCCTACACCAACACCTCTTTGATTCGTAGAGCCATTCCTCTTTTGGATGCACAGAAACAGCAATAATAGCACCACAACGAGCACAATGACCGCAAATCCTCCGAGAACACTAGCCAAAATAATTATATTTCTGTGGCTCTTCCCAGAATGTTCAACACGAGGTTGTGTGGAATTTGGTAATCCGAAGTTATCAAAAGTCAGGCTCCTAGCAGCATAGAATGATACACAGTCCTCCGATGTCCTCTGTCTCGAGATATTTTGGAGGCAATTGCCGAAAAAAGATGCATTACCACGTAAATAATCTGGGGTCCTTCCTTCAAAGTAATTCCCAGATAAATCAACAAAACTGCACCTTCTAAGAAGAGGTTTGAGTACTCCATAAAACATATTCTCTGAAATATTACATTGCACAGCAGTTGCATTGGCATTCAAGCTAGAGTTGGGAAGAACACCAGTGAAATTATTACCAGATACATCAAGAATCCGCAATGTAGGCATTGTCCACAGCATCTCAGGTAGAGCATCGGTGAAATTGTTATTCCTCAGAACTACAGCCTGCAACTGGCTTGGAGCAGGAAACAAATTGACTGGCAAAGACCCACTAAGAAAATTGTCCCCAATCAGCATTTTCTGCAAGTTCCTCAAAGCTCGTAAGTCGGGCGGCAAAGACCCACTCAATGTGTTCGAGCTGAGATCAAGGTCAACCAAACTATCTAGGTCGCCAAGTTGAGTAGGTATGGAAGATGATAGACTGTTGCCAGAAAAATTCAAGTACTGAAGCTTCGAAAGTGTACCAATGCCCGGAGGAATCGACCCAGATAAGAAATTATTGGACATGTCAAGTACTGTCAAGTTCGTAAGAGACCCAAATGACTCCGGAATAGAACCAGTAAATGAATTCTGCGAAAAATCAAGAACCGAAAGGCCCAACAATTGCCCCAAACTTGAAGGAACTATACCCGTCAAGGTATTATGAGCCAGTATCAGAGTAGTCAAATTAGTCATGTTTCCCATACTCCCGGGAATAGCATTTCTTATCGAGCACGACCGAAGATCAAGCACCTGTAGCGACAAGAGCCGCTGCCCGAACCAGTCAGGGATTGGACCAGGAAGTAAGAACCTTGATGCGTTAAAAGTGACGAGCCGAGTGAGATTGACAAGTGCATCGACAGCGAATTGCGGGTTTTGGGTACCAATCCTCGTTCTTCGAAACCCGGAGATGTTAATCCCAGCGACGCTGCCGTTTCTGCAATGAATACCGCTCCAAATCGAGCATGGGTCTGCCTTTTTAGGCCAGTCCCTGCTTCTTAGCCCTAACGAAGATCTGAGCTCGAGCAGAGCCGCTCTCTCCGAGCGAGAACTCAGTGTCTCCGTCTGCTGCCCAAATGTGGACCCGAAAAAGAGCACCAACAGAAAGGCGAGCGTTACTATGCTATGCCGATCAACCATGGCTCATGGACATTGATTCTCTGATCCACCCATTCTCTTCTTCTGAAACAAACGTCCCTCTCTCCTTTCCACCTCTTCTTGCTCTCTCTACCCTCCTAAAATAAAACACAACACTTACCTCAATCACAAGGAACTTGAATTCTTCTCCTCCCACAAATTATTGTTGTTGCTCACCGAACTGTGTCAATTTTCTGCGCCTCCTTTCTCTCTCTAATCTCTACCTACCCTCTCTCTCTCTCTGGTTCCCCTCCAGTTTCTTCAGTTGACGAGAGAGAGACAGGGAAAATAAAAACAATAATAGTTAACAAATATTTGTATGTATATTAATATATGCTAATCAAGCTAATTAAACTAATAATTTTAGAGAGAGAGTAGAGAGCTGGTCAAAATCAACAGTGGACCATCACTACTCTCTGCTAATAAACACTGCCTTGTTCATCATAATAAACCCCTAAAAAAGTCTTTGAAGACACTGATTGTTCGATTAAAGCGAGCATTGACAGTGACCCCCTCCCGAACCCGTGGAGTTGAGTCTAATCTCCGGTGGGTTCGGGCTAGAACGAAGTTTCGGTGAGACAGATGGGGCAGGTCCGGCGCCGGTTGCGTGGCAGTGTCAGAGGGGTTTGACCTCAGATAATGCCGCTATCGCCAAACGGAATTACAGATGCTGCACAGTCACTACCCTTGTGTTCGGGTTGTATAAAAATGGGTGTGTGATTTTAGAGCGAAATTTATGTCCCTCAACCGTTCGATTCGACTAGTTTGGTCGTAATTTTAGAAAATACGGAAAATAGATCTTATCTTTGTCTCAATTAAGCAAAATTATTGCTTTTCAAAATTCACATAAATTCCAATGATTTCTTCATTTTTTGGGATTTTGAATCAGGACAACTTCTTTTTCTTTTTCTTTTTCTTTTTCTAATAGTGGGGTGAAGATTTGAATTCAGGATTTAAAATTGGGTACGACATAATTCATCGATTCAGCTACTCGAGATTAGGGCATATGACTCAGCGGCACCCAATGGGGTCTTCGGTTTGGTTAGTACGGTGGAGTCCCGAGTTCGAAGCGTGCCTTTGGCGCAGTTTCGGTCATTCTTGGTTGATTTATCGGAACGCACCCAGCGGTCCCTGTCGTTGTGTCGCATAACCTGCGACTTATATTCTACCGGCATCCCGAGGGCACGGATCGGTAGACAGGCCCTTTGGTACTGCCCCAACCAAAGAGATTAGTGATCAAAACACATCAAGGCTGTAACTTTCACTTGTTTATTTTATATTTCAAATTTCAATGTCACGTTAATTTAGTGCAGGTGCCACCCAAAATGTGCTACATTTATCAGCGGCATATGCATATACACGCACTTATTGGAGGGCATTTATTATTTTTAAGGAAATACTTATTGTGAAAAATGTGCTACATTTATTTATATAATTATTGGAGGGTATTTATTGTTTTTGGAAATACTCATTGCAAATAATGTGCTACATTTGTCTATAACTAAATTTACTAGTTCTTTTTAATCGATAATGATATCATAAAAGTTTATCATTTGTACATCTGATATGAGTATAATACGAATCGTCAGATTTGTACACACAAAATTTTCATATTTAACGACAAGGTAAATTGACATTCTCGCGTTGCATGACTTACTTAGAATTTCAAAAACCCAATGCATAGTCCAAGGATATTTCTCTAAGTTGGGATCGAACTCAAAATCTGTTGAATCCATACAATTTGCCCCAATCACATTCTCGTGTTTCATGATCTACCTTTTCACATATCTAATATAATTTTAGTTGATGATAAACTAATACATTTATGATAGGTAAGATTCAAAAAAACAGAGAGTATGTGATGTGGTAGTTATGAAAATATACACATTTATTTATCACCAAACGTCATATTGGGTGAAATACTTAAAATATCTTTTTAAAATAAAAATAGAGATCGAGAAAACTTTTTTTTTTGTCTAGACTGTCCGATGTCCGCAATAAACCTTTATTGAAGGGGAACGAGCACCGTGTCACTTGAATCAGTCACTTGTTGGTATAGATTGAGAAACTTGAATGAGTGTTGCATATGATTATTCAACTATAATTAAGACTACCATTAAAAATATATATAATTCAGACTCTTAATTAAATAAAATGCAAGTGAATAAGAAAGAGAAAATAAATATTTTTTTAGAAAGAGAAAATAAATAAATTATCCATCATCCTAAATCAGTAATGATATAAAAAGAATATTATATGTGATATTGTCGTTTATATAGGAGTAAAATAGTTCGAATATTTAGAATGTGATATTGCCACTTTTAATTCTTCGCTGTATGTATTCAAAACTACAATTAATAAAATGTGAAATATATTCACTTTTTATAAATATAATTAGATTTACCAATTTTAATCGACTCAACTGTGATCCTTGAAAGCATGAATTTCGAATTTTTCTTTGTCTGATTTAGTGTGAAAGTACTTACTATATTTTCTCCACGAAATCTACGTAATTAATTAGTTCAAATGGGGAATAAAATGAATCTAATTTGATTGACGAATTTCGAAAAATAGAATACTATAAAACACATCAAATATTTTTCCCTCTCATCCTTGGGTTGAACTACAAAACAGTCTAGTCAAATAACTGTACAAAAACGGTCAACCTTCTTACCATTCGATTAAATGGTATAATCTCCACCATTGAAAATAATAACATTTAAAATAAAATAAAATTACAATAAACATGTCATTGTACACTAAATGCAAAGGTTACCCCTAATTAATATTTTCAAGATATGTACTTGTTCAAGATATACAGTATTGTCCTCTATCTACCATTAGATTAAATATTATAATCTCCACCATTAAAAAAATTGCTTAAATGTCTATCTTGCCCCAACTAAGATTTTGACGATGTTAATCTCACTACAAGAACTTCACGAATTATAGACAAAAAATTTTGTCGGTAATCCTAAAAATTCATCGATAATATTGATTGTCGATCAAAAATTTTAATCGTTAAAACCGTCATAGGTAATCTAAACACCGATGGAAAAAATTTCGTTGGTAATTATCGATGGATTTTTTTCGTCAATAATTCGTCGGCCAAAAATTAAAAAAAATTAAATTTCGTATCCGTCGACAAAAAAAAAATCCGCTTGTAATCCGTTGGCAAAAAAATAAATTTCATCGGTAATCCGTTAGCAAAATAAAAATTTTATAAATAATTCATCAACAAAAAAATGGAAAAAATATTTTCATCGCAAGTTTTTCGTTAGTAATAAGTTAAAACTTCATACCCATTTTTGTCATATTCTTCTCATAATAAAATTTTGGAAAAAAAATTAAAAATCAATTATAAATATTGACCAAGTCAACATCCACATGTCATCCAATAGAATGGATTGTATAACGTCCAGTCTTTTGGCCAGACTGGACGCTAGTAAAACCCCTCATCCTTGGATTCTACTAGCGTCCAGTCTAGCCAAATAACTAGATATCGTACAGTCCATTCTAATGCACGACACGTGGACATTGACTCAGTCAAGATTCACAAATAATTTTTTAATTTTTTATAAATTTTATTATGAAAATGATATAATTTTAAGGATAAGTATCGAAAAAGCCCCCGAACTTTGTGTTTTGGGTCATTTTGGCCCCTAAACTTTTTTTCAGGCCAAAATGACCCCTCAACTTACAAGAATGGGTCACGTTAGCCCCTCGAGCCAATTTCCGTTAAATGTTGCTGACGTGGCCGTTAGTTCGATGACGTGTAATTTTTAGCCATTTAGAAATGGGACAAATGAGCATTTGTACTCTGAAAAATGGGGCAAATAAGCCCTTGTACTCTGAAAAATGGGTCAGGTAAACCCCCATAGTTATGAAATATGGTTCAATAACAACATTTTAGTTTCTATTTTCTAATAACAGCATTTTAGTTTCTATTAAAGAGTTAATACGGATCATGGGAGGACCCTTTGCATCTTTAAAATCGGTGCACCAAAATTGTTAAAAAAAAATTTGAAAAAAAAAATCATAATATATAGTATTTAGCATAATTAACCATAAACTAATACATCGCAAATTATTTTGAATCTCGAGAAAACCCACGCTAATGGGGCATTTAAAAATTGTTTGGCTCTTGTGAAATCCATGTTATTATGCTAAATACTATATATTATGGGTTTTTTTTCAAAATTATTTTTAACATTTTGGTGCACCGATTTTAAAGATGTAAAGTTCCTCCCACGATCCGTATTAACCCTTTAATAGAAACTAAAATGCTGTTATTAGAAAATAGAAACTAAAATATTATTATTGAACCATTTTTCATAACTTTGGGGTTTACTTAACCCATTTTTCAAGGTATAGGGGCTCATTTGCCCCATTTCTAAACGGCTAAAAATTACACGTCATCAAACTAACGGCCACGAATTAGTTGGTGATGTGGGTTGCACATTAAAGGGTGTTGAGGGGAGGAGTTCGAGCCTCAGCACCAACAACCTCCATCCTTGTGAGAGGGGGATATAGGTTGGGGGTGGTGGGCCGCGGCCCTGTAACACTTGATGGTGGCCAGTACAGCGAGATGCTGTTGGGGCGGGGTGTTACACAATATATGACACAAATTTTTTAAAATTAAAAATGTAGAGTTAAAAATCATAAAATCAAAAACATCATCTTCCCCAGTCACCTCCGAGCATGCTTCGATGGAGATCCCAAAATCACAAGGCTCCATCCCGATCATAGGCACGGTCGGCCAAGGAGTCTTCGAGTCAGGTAATTGTTCCTGCCGATTTGAGTGTTCTTGCCGGAGAGACTGGGACTGGAAACCTTGAAGATCTGGGACTAGAGTTGGGCTCTCCTGCGAGTTCGTGCGTGATTTCAAAGCGAACAACATGTATTCAGTCAAGATTTCGGTGGAAGCCTTGGCTTTCCTGTCACAAATGGCAGTGGAGCATGGAGGAGCGGTATCCGCTTTTGACTGATAGAAAGCGTTTCTCTCTCTTTTTTCCCTCCCCCGCAAAAAAAAAATCAAGCGATGCACCTCTCTATCCTCGTCGAATGGATAGCTCTCCCTTGTTATTTGGTTATTCTCTGCTAGATATTGGCCTATCGCCAGAGACTATGATCTTACTCCCACCTACATTCCAATTCCCTTCTTGATTACCTTCTTGTTCAATAAGAATTGATACGTCTTTCCTAGCCTTTTCATATGATAAGCGCTTCCCTTTCTCCTTTTCCCATGATACGCATACGCCCGCAGGACTTGACGAGACTACATCTCCTTCATCGGAGATGGCGGGTCGTCACCGGAGATGGATAAATGTTTTTTTTTTTCTGCCATTAATTTTTAGATTTTGTAATATCATATATAAAATAAGACACATGTCATTTTCTTATTGGTTAATGCCATGCTTGGAATATCATTTAAAAAATAAAAATTACATGTGCGCAATTAACAGACACATGGACAATTTTGGACGGAAATTGGATCGAAGGACAAACGCGACCCATATTTTAAAGATGAGGGGCTTTTTTGACTCGAAATAAAGTAGAGGGACTTAAGTGGTCCATTCTTGAAAGTATAAGGGTCATTTTGAAACTTGTCCCTATTATTAACGAAAAATTTAATAGAGCGATGACTAAAATTTTTTTGATTACTTTTTTTCCCACCAATTTTTTTATTTTTATTTTCCGATGGATTACCGATTGAATTAAAAAATTATTTTTCTGTCGACGGATTTTTTTGTCAACATATTATCGATGAAATTTATTTTTTCATTTTTTGCCAATGGATTAACAATGAAATTTATGTCGATATTTACCGACGGAAAAAATCCGTCCGTAATTAGATTATTAGTTGTTATTTGGGGCAAGATAAACATTTATGCAATTTTTTTTAATGATGGAGATTAAAACATTTAATCTAATGTTAGAGAGGAAAACTATTTTTGTATAATTATTTGAGGGGACTGTTTTGTAATTCAGCCCCTCATCCTTGGATTTTATTTATTAAGACATTTTTCTTACTAGATTAATGTTCCTTTAATGTTGGCTTATTGGTAAGGATCATGTTGGTTATGCTCTCCTAGAGGTTCAATTCTCTTTGAAGGAACGAACTCATATATGCACATCTAAAGGGCAACCGTTGTGGAGTTTACGTATGCGAGTTATTTATTTTGACAGACCCGACGATTTTACACCATGCATATCTAAGGATAGGGAATACGAGTTTCCACGGAAAAAAATAGCTGGTCTGCAATATTTTTACTTGTAATGTAAATAGTGTCATTTTTTGAATCAGTGAATAGGGATGGGGTTCGAGCTTAAGATTCCAAACTAGATATGAAAAAACTCGTCAACTGAGCTTTTAAGAGTTGTTTAAGTAGTGTCATTTGGATGAGACAAATTTCCGCATCATATATCTTAGTTAAATTTAATCAATGAACTTATTTTTAAAAAAAATTACGTGTTTTAATTAGTCAGTATAAATGAATATAAGCTTCTTCAAAACATTAAGAGAAAAATAAGAATGGGAAACCAGAAAAATAAGCCAATCCATACTCACCAAACAATGACACTTTCCACAAAAATACCGATCAACCGACCAGCTTCTACTTGCACCAAAAAGTTGCGTATCGCATTAATTTTTTCTTTCTTGCTCACCTAAATTGAGCCCGCTATGAATATCACTTCAATAAAGCTTATGATCTTCTCTCTAAACCATTCATATATACATACAAGGTGGTTCGAGTTATGATCAAGTCATTGTAATCACGAAGTCATCATTAACATATTTTTTAATTCATAACGAACTTTATTTTTGTCCAAGTTGTTCTAACCACACACACATAAGTTTTTTTACCGCATGACGGAGTAAGTTGTATCAAAACTCAATACTTAATCACTGATCATAATATATTTTATCGGTGAGATCGAACTTAGGATCTTCTGAACTCATACGGATTGACCCTATAGAACAAAAATTGTCAAAAAATCAACAAAACCGAACTGATTGGTCAGTTTTTCCAAAAAAAAACTACACATTTCCTACTAAAATAGAACAAAAATTGATATATAACCGAATAAACGTATGATTTGACTAAAACATGTCAAAAAACGGACTAAAAATTTACTGTTAAAATGCGTCAACAATACTCATCTCCATTGCACGTCAAAACCATGTCCAATGACGCAACATTGATTTTCGAGGGTTACAATCAACTGCAAATGTTGGCTGCTTGTCAAACAACCATAAAAGCTAGCCAACCAGAACACTGTTAAAAGTAGTGAACTTGTTTATGGATCAAACACACATCAAAGTGAATAGAAACCAACCAGAATTTTATCACCATAGACGAACATGGAAATACATTACCAAACGAACGAATAAATGAGAACAGAAAGTAAGAAACAGAAACGTCAAGCCCAATGTAAACTCTGTCTCATTAAGACCACGTGGCTTTGGGAATACTTGACGACAGTCTCGCAGGATAGAATGGCAGCACCTGCACGGAATGAAAGCAGCACTCTGAGCAACAAACGGAAAGAATGGTGGCAGCTCTCTCTCAACTCTTATGCACGTGAATGCTTGTGATTTTTGGTGTGTCTATTCCATGAACTAAAGGGCCCTATTTATAGTGTATGAGGGGAAGGTTTGGATTAGACCAATTGAGAGATAAGCCTCATCTTAATGAATTATCACCATGATAATTTTGTATTATCTCCACTTGATTGAATTATCACCAAGAGATATTCAACACATATGTTACTTGTCACACGGTTTGGGCTTGGGAGGTTCCCATGGGTTGGACCTGAGCCCAATGTCATGCTTACATGACCTACTATCAAGCAACATTTCATTCAATATTCAATCCCTCCACTAATTGGAGCCCAATTAATTTCATGGTTAAACCCATGAATTTCCAACAAATACATCGCTCGTCTTCAATGGTAGTAGTACGTCGTGGAGTGTGGACCCGATTTTCATTTGCTAATGTAGTATGAAAATGCCGTTTGTCTTTGTTATATAAAGGACTCCAGTTTTGCTTTAGTACAAAAATCCTCATGGAGTTTGCAATTTCGATCTGCCACATGTACGTTTTGTCAATATTTGTCATATCGTGACATGTAGAATCGTTAGAACATTAATTATATGATTTGTAGACTCTAAAATCTACTATCAATCAAATATCGGAAAAGGCCTTTGATGACCTAGTCAAGTGCACTGTGTCAAATAGAAGAAGAAGGCCATCGGAGTGAGCTTGAAGCGTTTAGTCTGATGACAAGGAGAAGATTTATAGTGGGAGAAGCTAGTAAGTTTTTAGAAAGAGAAATGAAGCAAGATAATGACCGAGGAACTTTTAAGAGATTTAGATTACTCATATTTATAATGTCCAACTTGCATGCTTGGCATATGAGTTGCGTGAGCTATCAAGTGTTAAGCTCATATTAGGCCAATTGGGCCTTTGTTTGATGCCGGTTTATACTTTGATTGCTATTTGCATGGATGACCCAATCCATGGACTTTAACAAAGGCTTGATGACAGTCATGGGCCAGGTGTGTCATACGGGCCCCAGTGGGCCATTAGTTTGTTTGGGCCAAGCATACCATTTAAAAAGGAACTGTTGTGTGGGTCTCAATCTAATGGGCTTATAAGTCTAATGGTTGAGGGGTTGTGTAGGCCTCAATCTACTAGGCTCAAAAACCCCATGTTGTCGAACGGGCTCACAAGCCTTTATATATTGGGCTGACAAGCTTGACTTTAGAAGGATTGTGTGAACCTCTATCTGATGGGCTTACCAGCATGATGTGGGCACATGGACCTTAATGTCGATCGGCCAATGAATCTTCACTCGTTGGGCTCACAAATCTTAGGGCGAACAGACTCATGAATATGATTTATGAGACGATTATTTTGCCATACATGATCTGAATTCGATGATATCAAAAATATCCTTCCTCTATAAGACGACACATGATACTAAAAAGCCGAGTTTACATGCCTTTGAAGTGCTTACCAAATTCCCATAGGTTAACGAGTAGCACCTACATATGCAGGGATCGATACGTACGGAGTATCACGTTATTCAAACAAATGTTTTCAAACCTGAACCGGCCAAGGAATCGGTGTGATCATGGTTCCCGGTCGGAGATATTCAAATTTACCTTATATAATTGGAAATTCCTATTTTTTCAAAAAATATTATATAATTATAAATATGATTGTGAAATAAAAATGGAAATTCCTATTTTTTCAAATTTAGGTTATATAAGTTACCTTATATAATTGCAAATTCCTATTTTGTCACAATAAATATTGAGGTCTAATTTCGAAATCAAAATGGAAACAAAATCAAGAAGATTATATTTTCTCTCATTAAAGTCAAATAAGACGATGATTTCCTATTTTATGAAGAGAAAAATAAGGAATCTAAGATCCTAAGCATAATTTCATACATTAATAATTAATAAGGATCATTTATTACAACAAAAACTATTTATTATAATTTATTATAATAAACCGGTTTTAAGTAAACAATCGGATTAGACTGGCGGCTGGGTGCCGGTCCGGTCTGAGTCTTAAAACATTGATTCAAACAACTAATTAATCGATCTATTGATACATTGGGCACTTGTAATGGTGTAAAGTTAATGGGCCAACAAAGTTATTGTGTTTTACTGATGTGGATGTATTGAAAAATGTGTTTTGTTGATGTGGTTGTATTGAAATATGTATTTTGGTGATGTGGATGATGATGTGGCTTGACTTTTTGTAATAAATATGGGACCCAGCCTTGATTTTGGTGTAAATTTGATGGGGATAGTATGAAGGATAGGAAAATAGTTGGGTTGGATAATGGTTTTGTATTGGGAGATGTGTTTTGCTGATGTGACAGTATTGAAATATGTGTTATGTTGATTTGATTGTATTGAGAGTTGTGTTTTTGTGAGATAGATGTGGGACCCAAAAACAAAATTGTTGGGCCATTAGATGTGGAACCATTGTGATTGCCCTAACACGAGCAAGTTTTGGACGTGATTATCAAAATCTTAATGATTGATTAAACTTATTAATATTTTATTTTTAAGATTGAAAATGTGTATAAAAACAGGAATTAAAATATCTGCGTGCAACAAGGTAGTGGTCAACTCTCCTTTTATGTTTTTTTGTCCTTTTCAGATTTAGTGCATCCGCCGCTCATCATCGTGTCAACAAATATGATTCCAAAAAAAAAGACATCTCAACAACATTAGTAACAAGTAATCCAAATATCAGGATTACCAATCAACTCGAGTAAGGGTGGAAGTACGAGTTTTCGATTGAAATCGAAAATTGAAATTTAGTAATATGACAAATTGAACATAACCGAATAATATATGAAACCAAATCAAACTGAAATTTATTAAATGGTTTGGTTTTTGGCTTTAAACCGAATTAATGCAATTAGTCAAATGTAATCAATAATTATGTAATATATATACAATTATATAATTATAGAAAACCATTTAATTATTGTCAAACCGACATATACACTATACAATCTACTAGTATAGTGTAACACTAAATAGTCTAAATTATTAATAGTGACATCACATATATATTTTAATTTAAAACATATAAAAACATAGTTTGATTTTCGGTTTGAAACTAAATTATTTTCTATAAACCGAATCGTAATCCAAACTATCAAAAATTTCAAAATCGAAACCAAACCATAAACTGATAAACCGAACCAAACTTAATTTTTTGATTCGATTTACGATTTGGAGTTCAGTTTGGTTTGATTTCTTCCAACCCTAAACTCCAGTCTGTCACAATTTAATTTCTTCTTTCAGACTAATAAAAACTGAATCATGTTATCATCTATGCAATTCCCATTTTTATTTACATTATTTTATTCTTCTTCCTTCTATTATGAGTCCTTCAACATGTACATTCTTGGCATTTGGATCATCTCGGCATTTCCAAACACCTCGTCAGCAAAGTGTAATAAATTTGAGTCTTCCAGTTATAAGGGTTAGTCTCCGACTAGATTGACTGTAGTATCCGACTCGAGTGGATGAGACCACAAATCTCTGTAAGGCAAATTTAGAGAACTGACGAGTTGCGAAGGGTTTTAGGATTTAAATTATGCATTGTTAATGATAAAATTTGAAGTGCATAATATAATAAAGTCAAAATTTTCAAAATAATAAATATGTTTTTTTGGGCCAAATGACACACGAAAGCATATTCGCGCAGGCCAAAGGGCATAGGAGAACAAATTTGTGCGGGTCAACTAGACCCAAAGAGGGCGAATTGTTACATCGACTATCTCCAATTGTGGGATCCCGATATATTTTGATGGTTATTAAATTTAAGTTAAGTTTTTCCATTTTATTTTTTGAGATATTAAGAGAGATAATTCATGAAGTAAAACAAAATTCTTTGTGAAATTAATTAAATAAGATAGATCCAAATTCAGTAGATTAATTGTTATAGAGATGCAGATTATTCATTCATCCCAATTGTATGTTGTTTTATATATTATTAAAAAAATTGAAGGATAAGTTTCCAAGGGATGGGTTGCTACAATTAATCATTCTTCATGGCTACTTGAATGAAATTTAAAGTGATTTAAAACAAGTAAACAATATAATTGATAGCACTCCCACTAGACTGAGCTTGATTTTAAAATCAGGATAGATTTCATGAATAGTGCGGCCCCATCCCCTTTCCAAAAGCTATTGGCCTTTTTATGATAGCAAGAAGTGTTTCTTATTATTTATTTATTTTTGACTAAATTCATGTTAGGTTGTCCTTCTAAGATAGATTGATGTCCATGTCGTTCCCAATATTCAAAATTAAAATATACTAAATAGCCGTTGCGACTTGTCGTGCATTCGAAATGTTTGCACAAATCTCCATAACTCACAAAATAAATTTTCAGTTCTGGAAGGGAGTGCGGAATGACACTCATGAAATTTTAGTTTTATTTTCATGATGGATCAAATGTAATAGATATATCTAATAAAAACATCTCAAAAGATTTCAAATCCTACGTGACAAGTCATATACCACAGTTTTGGGCGGAGAATACAATTTTAAATTTAAAGACATGTGCATGTCACATGTGCGAAACTTTGGGATGCAAAAGTTTTGAGGTATAACATTTTCGTTATTTTGAATCTCAACCATTCTTATAGGACCCAACCTTAATCCGTGTATTTATTATAATCCACTTGAATGATTGTGATTCAAAATAATAAATATTTTATGGTGAAATCATTTCAATCTCTTTCCCCTAAACTTGGTCATATTGGTAAATGTGTATTTGTTGGATACTTTGGAGTAGGAAAAAAACTCAATCACATCCGAAGATGTTGGTGATATGAGTAGAAGTGACGGTATACATGAGAATTTATGAGTGGTCAAGATTTACTGGCAATCTAAAGATTGATAATAAATTGTGCGTTAATCCGATCCTTTATTAGGTGATCTGCGTGTAGTTTAAAAAAAACAAAAACTATACTTAAAAATGATTTTAATATTTCCAACACGCCACTACAAGTAGTAATATAAACTTAACATCGAATGAAAGAACTTATATTGAAATAATTGAAAAGTAATACATCTTGAAATGTATTTATAGTGCATGAAAAAAGATGTTTTATAAGCTAAAATAGAAGAATAACGGTGAAAATTACAACCCGAATGTTTGAACTAGCTAAAGACATAAAAAATCGTGACTACAACCTAAAGATTTGAATGTAAATATTAAGATGAAAAGAACAAATTTTGAGACAATAGTAATTATTGTTCTTGCTTCTTCTTCTCTTTATAGGTCTTTAAATGTCTAGGAGAGTCCATTTCTCCTAATTTGATGACATAATCTTGACTTCTTCGCGAGTGGTAGATTGTGTACTCATGAATGCCAACTTGATTCTTAAAATACTCGCGCACTTTCCTTAACAACAATGGTCCTTATGTGCTGGTGGAATGTGGATCACTGGCGAACTCCACAGTAATAACTTTTTTAGCCACTATTTTTTTATTTTCAAATATTCATGAATATATTTTAGGAGGGACTAACGATATTTTGTTTTATATCAATCGAAAGTCAAATAAAACGTGAAAAAATACATGAAATGTTTTGTGTTATTTTTTGTTTATATTCAACCATCCGTAATTTTTATATTTCACGAATCACGATCCATTTAATTTTTATTTGTGTTATCCTCGATCAAAATTCGTGAACTTTTTTAATGATTGAAAAAGCCAGCAAACGGACCCGAGATTCCTAGCGACGAAGGGATGAAAATGTAATTACAGGTCTCAGATATTTTTCTTGGGAGGAATAAATATCTCCGAGTCCTCGGACTTTGTAGTGCCTATCAATCACGTGAGCGTGGACCCCACTGGTCAATCCGAATATGCAACTTCCCCAAATTTGAATTTGAATATGCTTACTCTGACGTCTGAATCGCAATATGCAACTTCCAAATTCCAAATGTGGACGGCATAATCCCGAGTCGAAAATGAGACAAAATCCAAACATCAATAAACAAATCTCATTTATTTCACCAATCATTTTCGTATTTATTTGGATTAATAATAAACATATCTTTTTTATTTCCTCGCATAACTTTTTTTTCATTAACATCTTTCCTTGTTTAGATTGATTTATTTATTTGTTTTTCCTTAATTGGATTGTCCATAAATTATATACCACTATTTCGAAAATATTCATTTTATTTGCTTGTGTACCATAATTATTAATTAGCGAAGCTTAAAATCCCATAAACAAGTTGAGATATTTTCTTTGGTCAATTTTAGTACAATACATTCCTATCCGGAATAGTTGGACACCAGTGCCCAAACATGCCAACTCGGCACAAATTTTAACCATAGTTGGCTCAATGCACGTCGACGGTCGTATTCGCCCAATGGGAAACCCTAGTACTAACCGTAGTTAGACCTCGAGGGTTCAATAAATCACGCTCCAGCCACCACCATTACTCACTCTCTTATTCAGTAGCAGTTCATTTTCTTCAATCGTTTAGTTGTTTCTATGGCTTCTTCAGATGTTGAGTACCGATGTTTCGTCGGTGGGCTCGCTTGGGCTACCGACGACGATGCCTTATCCCGGGCTTTTAGCACGTTCGGAGACATAACTGAATCGAAGGTCCGTTTGTTGCATTGCAGAGATCGGATCTGACCATTTTCGCCTTTGTCGATTTGGATCTGTGACGTTCTGTTTCTGTAACTTATGATACTGTCTCTCTGTTGCTATATGTGATTGTTTTTGCTTAACTCTCACTAATCGGTACGTTCATCTTCTTTCTTTTAATAGAAAGTGGAGATCGATCGATTTTTTTTGTGTCTAGATTTGAGATTCTAGATCTTGCAACTGTCCTGATCTGATATTTTTTGTTGTTTTGGTGGTCAGATCATCAACGATCGTGAGACTGGAAGATCCAGGGGCTTTGGATTCGTGACCTTCAGCACTGAGAAAGCCATGAGAGATGCGATTGAAAGAATGAACGGTCAGGATCTTGATGGCCGCAACATCACCGTGAATGAAGCTCAATCCCGTGGTAGTGGCGGCGGCGGCGGAGGGTATACCGGTGGTTCAGGCGGGGGAGGTTACGGTCGTCGTGAGGGAGGATACAACCGTACAGGTGGCGGAGGCGGTGGAGGTTATGGAAGTGGAGGCGGCGGCGGCTATGGTGGCGGCCAGGAACGCCGAGGATATGGTGGCGGCGGTGATGGTGGTTCACGCTACTCTAGGGGTGGTGGTGATGGTAGCTGGAAGAATTAGATTTTTGGTGGGTGTTGTGCTTAATGTCGATGGTGGTTGCTTCGGATTATTGTTTCTGCATTAGTTGGGTTCTTGTTCCAGTCCAGTATTGTTGCTGTTCCTATGTTACTGTTCTTGTGGTTCTCTCTGTTTTTGACCGATGGTTATGTTCGCATAAAATTAGTGAAATGAAATGGACACGGTTCGTCGTTCTTCTAATTCCTTTCAGTGAATTCGAAGATTTGTTTCGATCAAGTCTGTTAAATGATTAAATCTGAATTTACTCATTTGGGAATTAAATTTTTAATTGGCCAGTCTTCGATATTAGACCTTTGTTCATGGGCCTAAAAAAGAAAACACAAGCGTTAAACCGAAGCCATAGAGAAAATGGAAATGTTTAACCTAAAAGGGTGTATCCCTGTACTTTGCAAAGTAATATGATTGGGTTGAATACCATTTTCACCTCTCCAATTTTCAGAGTCAATTCCTTTCTAAAAGATTTCAATAAAAAATATATAGCATTTCTGAGCTGACCTCGAAAATAAAAAAAACAACACAGATTTCTTTTAAAAATGTAACATTTTCTGAATTCACCTCGAAAATAAAAAACAACACCTCAATTGATTCATCAAGTTCTGCCGCATGTGACCACCACACGAGTTCATCATGAGAGTAAACTTGTGTTGGAGCTCTGCCGGAGCTCAACCAACGACATGACATGATACATAAATCAGCGTCTGATCATCTCAAAGAGGTTACGGTGTGCTAGCTTCTAGAAGATTTGATTATTTTCTTACAAAAATCTAGTGGATTTTGGTACATTGGACAGCTAACTTGTTGGGTTTGGTGGACTCATGGACATCGGATTTTCTGGGTTGTGTCTCGTTTGGTGATTGTTGCAAGAGAGGTGGAGACCTTGGTGATTTGTGAGCTTGGCAATGGAGTTTTTTTTGCAATTAGTGAAGGAAATCTTAACAAATGAGCATCTTAGAGATGATGATGAACATAGAAGAGAAAGTTCTAATGCAGAGGAAAAGTTGGTGGAGAGAGAAAGAAATTGGGTTCATCGGCGTCCATGACTTCACCGTCAGTCGACATCGTTGCCGTCACAGTTTTGAAGTCTGGTAGGGACGGATGAGGTGTAGTAAGATCACTGTTTGAGAAAAAATTGGGATAAACTTGAAAATTTGTAGGGTGAAAATAGTGCTAATCTATGATTAGAGTGCCAATAAAAAATTAAAAATCATAGCTGGTTGTTAACTCGTTATGGACTAAGGCTATGTGACATGGGCTGGTGTTGGGCTTTGAAACAATGCGGGCTTGGGCCCATGACTAATCAAGGGAATGCTTTAAAGCTTTTTAGAGGTGGACCGGGCGAGGAAAAACTTGGATTGCCTAATTTGAATTAAGGGAGGGGAAGTGAGAGCTTCTCCAATGGGTTGATGATGTTTTATAGCAGTGAAAATTTTAAAATTTTTAGAGAGTAATTTGAATTTTTTTATTGAAAGATATGTAGAATATTTGAAAAAAATAAAAAATAGTAAAAGAGTAATATTTGGTGTGATTGTAAATGAAAAATGAAAAAATGAAAAAAATTGTATTGAAAGATGTTTTGTTAATACGACTGTATTGTGAGACATGTTTTGCTAATTATGTGTCATATAAATTGAACCCAACTAAAAAATTGAAAAATTTGTACCACTTGTGCCACCGGATTTGCTCTTACTTTCATTTCCTAGCTCGGAGCCGTGGAGTTAAGTCGGATTAAGGAAAGTTATGTGAGTGAAGGTGAAGGGACCAACAAACACCCAAATTATTATTATTTTTTTGGAGGAAGAAACATCTGATTAAGCCAAAACAGAGGAACATTCATCGGCAATAATCCGATGAACAAAAGCCGGAGACTCTCCAGTCCAATTACAATAATCTAAAATGGAAAGAGAATGTTTTGCTATCCCATCAGCAGCTTGGTTAGCATTTCTCTTGACAT
This sequence comes from Euonymus europaeus, assembly GCA_963580455.1. Lineage (NCBI taxonomy): Eukaryota > Viridiplantae > Streptophyta > Magnoliopsida > Celastrales > Celastraceae > Euonymus > Euonymus europaeus. The sequence continues at coordinate 17,802,775 of OY756970.1, read as the reverse complement.
GAGAACAGAGAATATAGGTAAAGAGAGGCATAAGCGCCTTAGCACTGGCAATACGGAGTCCTGGCTCTGAGATGGGTGAATTCTCTTCATTTAGGGCAGCAATAACCAACTCAGCATCTCCTTCCAAAATAATAGAGTCACAATGTAAATCCTTGGCAAATATTAGAGCTTCCTTGGCTGCCAAGCATTCTGCAAAAAAAGGAGAAGATGGGCCTTGCTTACAAATGGCACGGGAAGCCATGTGAGCACCATATTAGTCGCGGGCAATCAGTCCCAATCCAATCTTGGAGTCACGAAGCACCGCATCAAAGTTGATTTTAATTATGGAAGTCGGAGGGGGAAGCCAATGCACCAGCAGCGATGTTCCACTACCATACGATAAGGCATGAGATGGCCGAACTGCAGCTAATTCATCAGCCATCAAAGTTGCAGCAATTCTCATATCTTCCAGTTTGCCCCAAACATTATTGTGGACAGCTTGATTACGCATATGCCAAACTTGTCATAGGCATAAAAGAAGCCGAGAGAAGTGCTCCTTGCTTAAGTCAGAAGAGAGACCATCAAGCCATTGAAGAATTGTAGCACAATTATTGTGATGGTGAATATGAATTAATCCAGCTGAATGCAGGGCTGCTCTAACCCAACTACAAGCAATGAATAAGTGAGAAGCCGTTTCTTGAACATCCCCACCGATTATCAATCTCTAACAGTTTTCGGTACAAGAAAGAAAATAAGATTTATCAAAAGTTGATTAACTGTCATTCTGCTCACATCGGTTTAAAGATTATTAACAATCCAAGGTGTTGAGAGAAAATCAATATCTGCTCTACATACAGTCCCGATTTTGGATTTCTCGAGCCCGAATCAGGATTAGATAGATGTGTCTGTGTGTACGTATTATTAGAGAAAATTTCCAAGTTAGTCTGACAAAGTCAGACTTTGTGATGCCTGAATTTATTTTGGACTATTTATATGTAATTTGTTAATATTCAATCCAATAAATGTGACTTGATCTACAAGACTAAGACTAGAGGCATTTTAATTGAATTATATACGAGATCAAAATGGCTAACCTCTCCGCGTATCACAACTTAATTTGTTATGTGTCTCAAGTTTTTTATCGAACATTTGTAGCTCCGCCCTGGACTGGCTGGACACAATTTTTGCCTGCAAAGCACAAGCATGGCTCGGTGAATCATCAAATCAAAGAGAGAAAAAGAAATGACTTTGCAATACCATTTAACTAGAATAACAACATAGGATCCACCGAAAGATAAGAGAATCCATGCCCCCACAGTATCCTGGTCTAGTCCCAGTGAATCTTATAAAATCAGTATCTCTCTAAGAGTAGGGTGTCTGACGGTTGATTTTGGTAAGGTTTTTTTACATATTTTGGTCTTTTTTTTTGGTCAGTTATCGGTCGGTTATGTACATTTTTGATTGGGTTTTAGTGTAAAATACTAACTTTTTTTTAAAAAAACTGACCAAACGGTTGTTGGTAGGTTTCGGACTTTCGGTTTTGTCAGTTTTTTTTAAAAATCACTATGTAAGAGCATCAGCATTTGTATATTTCAACACACTCACTTAGGAAAAGTACTCTGCCTCCGTCCGACTAAAAAAGAAATAGTCCAATATATCATGATCTTTCTTCAATTTGTTCACAACTTGATTGGCAAATTCAGAATGATTTGAGAGTCCTGATTGGTTACACTCAAAATCTCATTCTGTGATTTCCTTTTCCTTCTTTTCTTTGGGACCTGCTAGTGTATCATATTTTATCTAACTAATCTAATCCACATATTCATTTTATCATCTTAAGGAGGAAGGTTGTACAAATCTTATTCACACAATCAGCCTTTCTCTCAGCATATTCCACTTTCACTGTGCTGATTTCGCTATAGATACCTTCTCAAGTTCCAACAGCTGAATGCACCTATTAACTCTCTTGCTGTTTCTTTTTCTTCTTGTTTTTGTTTTCTTGACTATCACTCAAAGATTCTATAAAAAAAGGAGGAGAGATTTCCCGACTTTACGGCTGCCTAGGACCAGCCGTCCAGTCCTTGGTGGGGGACTCTATTCCCTTCCCATTATATTGTAGATTCCTAGCTTGTTGGTCCTAACCGATGAAATCTTACTGATGAACTACATCTTCAAGACTTCATGATCATATGTTATGAAAAACATAGGACTCAATCTAACAAAAAAAAAATTACATCGGATGTTTCTATTTGAATAGGTCCTTTACAGAGTTACATCATGGTCCGGAAAGCCGATGGTAATCCACCATCTGCAACTTGCAGTGGTGAAGGACCACTGGGAGAAGAAAATCAGCGTTTGCATAGAGAGCAGAATCAACGCATATTGAATCCTATTGGAGACGCTACGTGGATGATAGGGATTCCAAGAAACATCAATAGTGAGAGATTCTATCTCTGAAGCATCTACGTCTTTCTATCGTACAGATTCCTAGAATGTTTGCTGATCAAATAACTTTCAACTGATGATCACTGGTAGCTCCTTTAGCTTTTCATCAGAATCCATTGAAGATGACTTATGCAACTTGATAACTATTCTGTGCGACAAAAATACTAATCGAGATGCCATTTTTCCAATTTTTCTGCTCAAAACATGTTGGGTTTCTAACTAGGGAGGGTAAAAGAATGACACTGCATGGAAGCAAATGTTTTCTTACAATTTTTCCCATTATATTTCAAGAATCCTAATCCGTAACTACAGCGAACGCTACTCACTAATCCTGATAATTGTGTTCCTTCCATAATACCACTTTTAGGAGTTGATTCTGTGGATTCTTGATGTGAATAGACCCCAGTGGAGTCTAGTTGCAATATTTTACAACCAATTTGCAGCCTATATGGACGGTTCTGATGCCGATACCAAACTTGTTATTCCCCTAGATATTTAATTAGTCTCTCTGCTTTTAGAGATCCTATCACTTTAGATGCTCGTTAACTAAGAAGATTATGACAGGTGATTTATATGGGTTATCTGATAACATTATAACAGAACCTAATGGTCCTTAGGCAAACATTAGTTAAACATAGCATTCATAATAATATAATGGAAACAATATGCATTAATTCTTCAAGATAAAAGTGTTTGTCTGCATTCTTCATACGTTCAAACAAATAAAAGAGAGAATGCCATGGAAACTTTACAGAAACTCTACTTTTAAGTAAATCAGCCTACCATTTTGCAGCAATTAATTACATCACACAAAGTACTGGTAAATAGGGAAACACTTAAATCATTCAAAACCGAACCCGGGTGGGTTTGTAAGGACTCCAAGCATCCAGCACAAGATTCTAAGACATTATAGCATTTTGGTTTCTTATGAGAAACTTGATATTAAGAATATATAGATATGATTTGTGCATCTTCACCAATGCCACAGATACATGGGCCAGCCATGCTAAAACCAAACCTTCTTATCAGTTTTCTTTTTCACGATACAGAGCAAGCAAATATAGAAAAAGTGAAAACAAATGATTCCCAGCTATATTGGGTTAAAAATTAAAGAAGCTGATAAAACTATACGAGCCAATCTTTGTGACCTCAGCAAAAATCATCTTCAAGTAACAACAAACAAATTGTCTACAGAGATCAATTTATATATAGCAGTACAGTATTTTGTATTATTACCTGGTTTGTGTTTTGGAAGTGTGCGACATATTTGATAATTTAATCCTGAGTAGTAGCATGCATACAAATAGTTTACTCTTACTAGATAACAGCAAAGAGTCCAATATATTATCAGTACAAAAGATCTGGTTTTGATTGTGCAGCAGGAAGTAGAATCAAATTTTCTCAGATTTCTATTTGTATGTTTCTTGTTTTGATAAGATGTTTTGTTGTACTGACATGCTTTTGTTGTCATGCTTGAATGGAATTCTCCAAGTACCAAAAGAAATAATAATAAAAAAAGGACTTGTCTTTTAGGATTCCATATTAATTTTAATGAAATCATTATTGTTGACATGAATTTCACTCAATCACCGATGTAATGTTCGAATCAAAATTCTCTACAATATCCCTCATCAAGGCTCGGCTTGCCAAATGAACTCCCCCGGCCATTTTGGAGGTTCACTGCTTAACACAGACTAACCGGGAAAACCCAAACTCAGGGTTTGTCCCTACTGCCATAACTCATAAGAGTGGGTGGAAAAATGTCGAGAAAAAACACACTAAAATAATTGTAAGAAACCAGGAGGCCAGCTAGAGTCTCTTGGAATGTTGTCAAGGACAGAGTACACTTAAAGAGATCACCTATGATGATCAGAAGATTACACAATCTAACACATCAGACTTTTGTTGCAGCAAACTTTTGTGAAGTAACAACGTATGTGGGGGATTGTTGTGCACACGTGAAAGTTTATTTGTGGTTTGAAGCTTTACCCCACCTTAAGACCCTTGTTTCTGGGAGGATAATAGAACAGAAAGGTAATCTGCATAATATCATAAGCTTCTTTTTCTTTTTTTCCTTTAACTTTTCTTCTGACTTTATTGTTTTCTTCATTGGCAAGCATATCTTTTTGCAGTTTTTATAACTCAGTAAGTTTTACCTTATTTTCTGACAGTGGATAAGAAGATGAGAGGAAAGTAGAAAAAGACACGGATGCTATGAAATTAGTGGAGATGGATTAAGGTTTTAATACGATGGATTAAGGTTTTATTACATCCTAAGAGTTCACAAAACCTCCATCAAGTCTTGTGAATTAAGCTTTTGTATGTTCATAGGATGCTCTAATTGTAGTACTTTCTGTTCTATGGCCTAAGAAAGTAAGTTAACACTCAGAGATAAAGACTCAATTTATTTGATAGACCCTAATTTATTGGAGATACTGATTCTCTCCTCTACTAAATTGATGTTGTTCTTCCTGTTTTTTCCTGCTTCGTTTGTGGATCCTAAGGAGACAAATCATCAAAAATTCTACAATTTTTGTGTTTTCTAAAGACTTTCTTTTGCCAACTGGCAGTGCCCCACCTTACCCTCTCCTAGCCCCTCTTATAAAGAGCAGGCTTTGCCACCTCCTTTTTCACATATCATCTAACTGACCTTAGTCTTCTCTCTTTGACTCATCATCATATCCTCCTCTTTAGCCTCTCAAACAAAAAATTTCTCCTCCACATTTTCATTCATTTCCTTAGAAATCAATGGCATCCAGTTCAATGTCATCCCGTGGTTTCGGTGGGTCGTGGACGGCCAAAGAAAACAAGGCCTTTGAGAGCGCTTTGGCTGTCTATGACAAGGACACCCCAGACCGTTGGCACAATGTGGCCAGGGCAGTTGGTGGAAAAACAGCAGAAGAAGTGAAGAGCCACTATGAGCGCCTTGAGAAGGATGTCGAGTATATCGAGTCAGGTCAAGTGCCATTCCCCAATTACAGGACTACTGGAGGGAGTAGCAATGGAAGCATAAGCGATGAGCAGAAGAGGTAGTAAGTAAAACCTACTGTTCGTATCATGAAAATATCAAATCCGGTGATATCTTTATTCTCCTCAGTCAAAGAAATAGCATTCATGCAGTGGATTCCACCTAAATTTTCTTTCGATTAATGTAGCAAACACCAAAATAACCCGGATAAAGTTCATACAATTAGAGGAGTCTAATGTCATTTTCTTTCTCTGATATGCAGGATGAAGAATTTGAAGCTCTACTAAGTATTGAAGTAAATAAAAAACATGCAGCAATAAAGAACTAATTGGTCTGCTCCCTATATAGCAAATGGGAGTAGATATAGCAGTATATATACTGGTAAATTCAAGAATCTGTAATTCAACCTCATACATTCCATAAGTGTTTATCTATGTGTGTCTGATCGATGCATTTATGGATGAAGAGACATCCCCTAATACTGTTCTTACTATTTAAGTTTCAAGGATGAAATCAAGTTCCCTTTGTTTTCCATCAATCTACTGCTTCTCATTATTTGGAATTATGACCAATAATTTGACTATTGAAAACTCATGACTTTATGCAAAACAAAGAAGCAAGAGAAGAGGCGGGAAAGGAAAAAAAAATGAAAGCAAAAGAAAGGCAAAGATGCTGTAAGGGAACTATGTTTCTGGCAAGAACAGTTGACATGTGGCACCAAAGAACCCAACTGCCAGTCAAGTTTACATTATAATCCTGTTTTTGTTGTCAAGTTCCTGTTTGGGAGGCTGTCAAGATTAGTAATACTAATTGACGAAGGCAAAAGATAAAGAATAAAAAACTGTCTGCATGATTTTAAAGACATGACTGGTAATTGTAATTGAGAAGCAACTTTAACACCTTCATCAATACTGTCCTCTGGAACAGAACACAATATGCACATAGAACACAGTTTTTTTCCCCCCGGGTAGGCAGGGACGGCCAATGTAAATAACCCCTTAGGCGTGACCATATGGGTACCGCCTGCCGTGGAATGTTCAGTTTGAATCATAGTTATGACGCCCATAAGAAGAACCCGTCACCGCAGCCCCACCAATGTTGAAACTTTTGTGTTGCAGTCCCACATCGGTTAAATCATGATATTTTGGATCTGTATATAAGTGCAAGCCTCTTCTCCCTTCAATAAGACCTTTTGGGAGGAGTTGGTTCTAAGGCCTAGAATTATTGCATGGTATGAAACTAGGTTAGTCCGATGTGTGGACGCACCACTACTCCACGTGTAGAGGCTTCGACCTTTTTGGGGTTGGTTTTAAGGCAACCAAAGTCGTCGTTTTTTTTTAGTTTTCTTCTCTTTGACAAAGACAAATCTCACGTTTTACAAACCCATAATCCTTTCCACCTTTAAAACATTTTTTTTTTGTAGAGGATGTAGACGCCCACTGTGTGTTCATTTAACTTCACACCATTTTTCTCGAGGGAGAATGTTGTTCTTCCAAAACAACATTGAGGTCTTAAACAACACTAGTTTATACACAACTTCTACTGATGTTAAAATTTCAAGGTAAAAAAGCAAATAATTTTCGTGCACAAGACTCTCTGAGCAGGGCCGAAAACATACAAAATGTACATCGATCATAAACAGTTGCCGATGGTAACAAATTTTTTGTGTATTAAACGAAGAACAAAACTACAGTCGCATGTACAAACTCCAACAAGTAAACTGGGACCAAAAAATAATAATTAAAAAGTCAATAAAATCATAATTCATAACCAATATTTCTTGACAGTGGGTCATGAATGAGCTCGAGGTGTGCACCACTGGCTGCTTATAGAAGCTAGATCAACCTAGAATAAGACATCTTTTGTCTTGTAAGCACAGTATCTTTACTGGTTTAAGTATTAATCAAGTGGGGTCGCTTTTAAATAGTCCCGAATATTGAGACTGAATTCAATATAATTAGCAAATCAAAATCCATAAACATGTTTGTTAGGTTGGTTAGTTCAACAACCCCCTTACAGTGTACGAGATACATGTGCCACCACCATACACAGGATTGGCTAATTGAATTCTTAAACATGTAAATCTATGTTTGTGCTTTATCCCATTAAGATAAAGCAATTATAGGACACCCGAGACCAGCCAACATTGTAAACTATAAGGGTGATCTCAAGAGATAAATGGACCTATTTTTTTAATATATGTTATTCGAGCCAAGGACCAAAATTATTTTGAGTTAGAATTGGCTACAATTCTTCCTAAAATCATGTTAAATCATATTGTTTTTTTTCTTTCAAAAATGACACATTGTAATTTAGAAGCTAGGATTTAATGTTTAAGGTTTAGAGTTTACAATTTGCGGAATGCATTATTTGAGATGGTGAAGTTGACGGTCACATGTTCACTTCCCACGTCCAACAACTTCGATGTTATTTTCTTGTATGGGCCAAAGGCCCATGGGAGGTGTTCTCACCACCTAAGCTTTGGTCAATCTCAATCACTTGTCAGGATAATGAAGGCTGCTTTGACAGGCTTGGGTTTGGATCCAACCCACTTGTCAGCTTATCCAGTGGGCACGTTGAGTCAGAGATTTCCCGAACACAGAAGAACAAAGAAGCTTTAAATGGGGTGGTGAAGTTGGTTGTGTTATAAATGAGCAAGGCCAAATGTTCAACACGTATGTTGAACAGTTTTGACAATATTTTTCTGCCTTGGATTTAGGCCCAGTCTCAACCATTTTGACAAGCCCGAATTTAGATCTAACCCAACTATTCGATAATCATGGTTAGTGGGATTTCTTAGTACCAAAATACTCACTAACATGTTCTAAACCATGATTTAACATGGTTCTTTGGGAGAAATTGTAGTCAATCCTAACTAAAAGAGTTGTTGCCCCCATCCCATGTTATTCAAGATTGACAACTTGTTTTATGCATCCGCAAAGAACGTGAGTGAAACCCTAGAGTAGTACTTATCGGTATAAGAAAATGTAACTGTCAAACAATTTTAATGGAATCCAACTCCTGCATGAAAATTTTAATCAAGTGACTTTCGTGCCGACTACATGACTAACAAGAATGTATAGCCAATTGCTGAAAAGCCAATCAACTTATTGGATACAGCTTGCACCATTGGAGTTAAAAGGACTTATCTGACTAGGATCTTGTTGGACTTCAAGTCCAATATATTCTATCCATAACAATGACCTTCATCATGTTTATAGCATCCACAATAGTGGGTTTTTGTTGGGAAAGAATAATATATGAGAATATATATTTTTATTCATATGACTGTATTAAGAGATATATTTTGATAATGTGGATGAGTATATAGTTTGACTTTTCATAAAAGATATAAAATCCGTTATTGATTTTAGTATAATTTTATTAGAAAATGGAAGAGTAAATGTTTGACATTTTTTTAGAGAGAAATGTATTGGAAGATGTATTTTATTAATGTTAATAAATATCTAAAACAACTTTTTTGCAATAAAGGTGAAATCCAATATGTAATTTTAATGGGACAACAAAAATTGATTGTTGTAGCTGCCCTTATAGCGCACCATAACAATGAAATTTTGCTCACTTCTTCAAAATACAATTTTCCGTTAAAGGGCAAAACATCATTGCAGCTTCAACATAAATTTCTGCAAAGACGAACGCTATTTATTACACGGACACTCCCTTCATGGTGAGGCGAGACTCCTTGGATATTAGCAAGGCCAAACTTTTGAAAGATAAAACTTAAATGGTAGGGTATTCATTTTTGAATTTAGAACTTGTTCCTAGTTGAGGCTCCAACACCACGAACTTCAGAAAATGAAAAGGACAGAGTTTAATTATCAAACAGACGGCTAAAACCAAGCCGAGAAACTCGTCAACAAGCACCATACACTTCAATCCACCATCAGATTCATCCTTAATCGAACCCAACGGGAGTCTCATTTAACTACTACACAAAGAGCAGTCCCAAAACTGAAAAGCTCAAATAACATAACTTTGATTAATTAAAAGCCAATCTAGAAACAAAATTTACACATTCAAATATTAGCCAAAATTCTAATCACATCCAAGAGAAACAGCATGCTTCTAGAATAAGATGTAACTGATAAAAGAGGAGGAAGATACTTCAGTCTGAAACAGTTGTTCGAAGCGGCAGAGAACTCTCAACTTCTTTAGCCTCGGCGTTTCTTTCTGCAACAATTTTAGACATTCCAAACATCTGAAAAGAAGCGCAAAAGTTAGCCATCGTCAGCAGACAAGGAATGAAAACATAGTTACATGGAAAGAAGTAATGAAAGTTATATTTGAAAATGAACCTTCTGGATGCTCTTCTTAAAGCAATTTTTGTGTTCATCCATAGACGCATTGATGAACTCATCAATGTGATCTTTCACATCCTCCAAAAAAGTGGCATCGTCTTTCTTCTTCTTCCGACATGAAGTCATGGCAGGGTTTGGGCCAGAAGCTGCTGCATGTTTCTCTGTCCCAGTTTTTTGTGTTTCCATGCTCAGAAATTCCTCAAAGATAATGAACCCTTCCATCAGACAAAATCAATGAAACCACAAAAGGACATTAACCCACAGATCTTTTTCATAATTGTCTACCCATTTAAAATCAGATGAATGTCAAGAAAATAGATTATTATACATGTACTGAAAAGATAGCAGGTCAAGCTCTAAGCATTTTGCTTCCCAATAACAAATAATCTAGGTCAAAAAATTCAAAAGACCAGTCTCCTCAAGGACATGTACCGTGACCAGAAACAAACTAAACAATGATCTAGCTCAAATTATCCATCTCTTCCCCAATTGTGCTTTTCCATTCCATTTTTCCCCTCCTCTTTAATTTGGGGAAGGGATTTGAGTGCAACACCTTGTTTTCCAAGGTTGTCCCTTGCATTGAAAATCCAGTATAAATGAATGCATCACTAGATAGAATTATCATCATTCGCAGGAGGGAAAAAGGAAAATACTATAAAGAGTCATATGTTAGATATGTAAGTAGGACAATGATTGGAATTCAGACAGAGAACAAATTTTCATTTAGCATACTTTAGTTTCTCTTTTTCCCGTTTGCCTATACTGTTACTTGGCTATTTCAGAGACATAGGTTTCCCATACAAGATGTATTAAACTAACTTTTCTAAAAGTGTGATGCTATGTCAATAGGTCATCTCTATGCAGTCCTGCAAAAACACCTACCTAGGCAAGATTTATTGACAAGAACAAATCAAGAATGTACTGAAGACCCAAAGCAGTGCCAACAACTAAAATCCACCAAAAAAAGAGCTTCGGCAAGCTGTACTTCAAAACAATCTAAAGTAATTTTCTAAAGTTAAGGGCTTTAAGATTATACTAATTCCACTACTCTTATAAATAGAACACTAAGAGAGCTTTAAAAAATTGTAGATACAGTTTATAATTAACTAATACTACTTGTTCCTGAATCCCCTCCCTCAAAATAAAAGAATAAAAAAGAGAACAATGTGGGACTCAACAAGATTTGCTATTATATACAGGTGCAAAACACCATTCCCAGCCGATGTGGGACTCAACACCCCCGGCACGTGTGTGGATTTACGAACTCAGGACAACGCCCTAACGAGTAACGAATTACCGGATGAGCTCAACACACGTGAAATTTTAACATCAAACTTCGCCTAAACGCTCTGATACCATGTCATAATTATGCGGCCCTATGTTTTCCCCTAAAAGGCCTTATGAAAGGATCAAAGGAGAACATGACTTGCTATTATATACAGATGCAAAGCACCGTTCCCGATCGATGTGGGACTCAACAGTCTTAGACCCTAAACGTGAGTCGTTATTGTCGGAAAAGAAACACATGCCAATGCAAAATTATAGCATTGACTCTGTGCTTGTGATTCAAGCGCAAGGGAACTTATGAACTAAGAAGCACCGATACGTTTAATAACATGAAGTATCAGTATCCGTAACGTATCAGATACAGATACGTACGGATACGTCAAAAATACGTCTGGAAAACGTATTTTTAAAATACAAATTTTTAATTAATTTTTTAAATTGAAAATACGTTTGGGATACGGATAAAATACGGCCTGGATACATATTCAATACCCAAAGCCTAAATCAAAATCAGCTCTGGGCTTACCTGACCTAATTGTTCCGCAACGAAACCATCGCGCGCGACATCGCGAGCTCCAGGCGGCTCCAGGCGCGACTTCAGGTGACAGGGCGACTCCAGCAGGCGACACTCCAGGCGGCATCGCGAGTCCAGTAGGCGCGAGCTCCAGGCGACTCCAGCAGGCGCGAGCTCCAGGCGACTCCAGGCGTGAGCTCCAGGCGCGACTTCAGGCGACTCCAGTTTTCTAGCATGTCGGGAGATTTTGCAGATACCGATTCTATTCAACATCGTAACAATATGGATCCTAAGAGTTGGTGGGTTACCTTTGGTGCAAGTGCACCTTTACTGCAAAATCTGGCTTTAAAGATACTTGTGCAACCATCTTCTTCATCATGTGCTGAGAGAAATTGGAGCACTTACTCATTTGTGCATTCAGTGAGGAGAAATCAAATGGCTCCAAAACGTGCAGAAGACTTGGTTTTCATTCATAGCAATCTTCGACTCTTATCAAGAAGACAACCAGATTATTGGAAAGGAGAGAGCAAGATGTGGGACATTGCAGGTGACACGTTTGGCACATTTGAGGATGTTGGAGAGTTAGAGGTTGCACATCTCTCTCTTGATGAGCCGGACTTTGAGGGTGTAGTTTTTGATGATGATGGCGATGAGGGTGGATTGGGTGATGGAAGTCATGAAGAAATGGATGTTTAAGGCTTTATGTAATTTTTATGTAGGAGGCTAATGACTATTTATGTTATATTTGTCAATTTTCATGACTATTTATGTTTGATTATGTTATGAAAGTTTGAAACCTATTTAGTTAAATTTTAAATTAAAACGTATCTCAAACGTATCCGTATCCTATTTTTTTGAAAAATGACGTATCCCCGTATCCGTATCGTGTCGTATACGTATCCGTATCGGTGCCTCTTAGCTTATGAATACTGAATTCAATTTTAAAACTACTAACCCATCAATTTGGAATAGAAAAGGGTTTGAGGTCCACACATGGTTTCGATTATTCTAGCTCACTCAGAGATCGATATTCTGCTCTACATGGCTTTTTTTGTTCTCATGTAGAAATATTCACGCTCTAGAATCACTCACTCAAACCCGCTGCTCTCTCCCACCCAATATGCAAACAAAAAATCACTATTTAGCAGCATGTCGTCACTGCTTCATTCAAAATGGTCATGTCAACTCAAGAAACTCTGTTACGTCCCATTGTTCAACCATAAGCCAGATATCAAAAACACACCCCTTGCGTCACCTGCAGATTCCCAAAATTCGCCATAAAAAGAAAACCTATAGCATACCGTACAATTTCTAACCTTCAAACATCGAAAAAAAAAATTAAAACCCTAAGCACAAAACCAAGAACATCGTAACCTAGCATCGATTTAGGTGAAATTAGCAGCACGTTAATGGCTACACAGATTCGAGTTCGTAACGGAGTGAGGTGAAGAGAATACCTGCAACAGTATTGTTCGGCTGCAGTTCGAACTTCGACAACATTCACTCTGGATATTGGTCTACGGACCCCCTGAAACGAACGAGACACGTAAACGTAGGTCTGAATGTTCTAGTGGGGGCCTTCAGTAACCGACCCAATCACTATAGACGATGGGTTGGGCTATCCATTTCTTCTAGTGGGCTTAGATTTGACAAGTCCGAGCAGTCTAGAAAAACTCAGGGCAGGACTATTTACTATTCATATTTTATCACTCCAAAATTAAAAAAACGTCATTTAATAATAATCCGGAACTAATTTAAAACAGATTTCAATTCACAACGATCCCACAATTCAAAATTCTAGCAGGAACTGTTGGATACATATCATAAGATTTGTGATACTTGTGTGATAAGGTTGGGTGTATAAATTTTTCATGTACGCTCAAGATTACTTGAACTGATTTGTGTTTGATGACGGTTAGAACTCTAAGTATATTTGGACTCTAGTATATGCTTTTGAGAGTTTTTAACTGTTGTGTTTTCTATCCTCATCAGGAGATAACTCTCAGGTGCTTGTGATTAAAATGAATTTGTAAATCAGATATTACTTGAGGTTTGAGATTATGATGGAATCTCTATGGATGGTTGTTGGATAAAAGTTTATCTCCTAATATAGTGACATATATTATCTACTTACGATCAGTTTTCATCTTAATCTAAAGAGCAGTTATATGCCTATATGAGGAGACAACACATAGAGATGAAGAATTGAAGCTTTGAGAGTGATCTTGTGTGATTGTGAGATTTTGTATTTGAGAGCTTCGAGTGTTTTCTTATTCCATTCTCTTTGACTGATCTGTGAGCATGTCATGTTTGTATTAATCAAGAAAGAATGTGAGTTTCATGATTAAGTTTATTCATTCATCCTTCTCTATACTGATCTAGCTGAGGAAAAAGAATGACAAGTTCTGCACATTTGGTGTAATCTGCTTCTCTGGTTACTTAAGGTTACTTGGATCTTACATCCACAACAAAGTTTCTTGAAAGAGTCAAGAGCAATTCAAATAATCATTAGTGTGGTGTTTTTGGTTTTAAGCATATGCTGAGTCAAGTTGTACAATCGAGTTGTAGGTAACGATAGATTGTAAGTTTTTTCTCATATAGTAGATTGCTTTAAAGATTGGTCGCTTATAGACTCGAGGTTTTTCCAGGTAGAATTTTCTCATTCATATCGTGATGTTTCTGTTTTCTGCTATTATTTTCATATTATGTTATCTAACGTGTTGACAATGATCTTTCATATTCTCCGAAACATTCAAACTTATTTATCCTAAATATATCCCTAATATGAATCCACAGGAGGGTCTGATCTAAGCTTTTATCACTCTCACAACATTACAGTTCAATCCACACCCACACTGAGAACTCTCTTCAAAATTAGTAAATGGAAACCCAGCACCTGCAATCCACACAAGGACGAAATGTACGCTTGGACACCATGGCATGAGTGCCACAATAATTATTGTTTTAGGATTTTTTTTGGGCGTGACCAGTAAAACGTGGGTTACAAATAACCCCACCAAAAAAATCAGCGTGTCTACTCTATATCATCTATGGAAAGCTCTACTACATATTTTAGTCAATAACGAAGTTGACGTACAACTTTTATATAATTGCTAAAGACTATTTCTCTGTTACACTGATTTTTTACAACTATATATATATATATATATATATATATATGACGATTCTCTTGAATCGCAATGTTCAAATTTTTAAAGAAAAGTCTTTTATAGCTACATACGCTCTTGAAGAGGACAGGAAAAATGTATTGCAATTATTTTTAGTGTTTTGATATCCAAGTAATACTAAAACAAAGAGATTATTGAGATGTTTTATTTTGTGGGCGATATTATTAAATATTGCTTGCACAATCTAAAAGAGAGTCGTGAATCATTTTAAAAAAAGTGACGTAGTTCATGACTCAAGTCATCAAATTAATCTCAAACTTGTGGTTCAATTATTACTTCTTATGGTAGGTACCAATCTTAGAGTTTCTTTTTCTCAATCAATGCCAAAATTTGTATGCCTATTTTGAGCTGTTCTAGTTTCAAACCTATAAAATTAATAAAATATTTCAATCAAATAGTTTAATCAAAGTGATTGAGATACCTTAGCAGATAATTTAGAATCCTTAATATTTAATTTATAATTAAGAAATGTAATTTGGTATGACCAACACATGTGATCATGTTGTTGGCTCTAGTCACGAGCAGTAAATACTAATTAGGAACAAACGATACTTAGATGGACAACCATTTTTTATTAAAAAATAAAATGCTTGTGAATCATGGAAAGTCCCTACCTACTTTTTTTTTTCATGCTTATAACATTAATTCTTAATTTTTGAGAAAAATCAAAAACCAAAATCTCTGATCGGTTCATCAATTTGGATACCCACCTAAAGAAAAAACTCCAATTAGTCTGCAACTCACACGTGCCAAAAAATACAACATGGAAAAAAATCATATTTTTATGTATATTTTCTAGTTAAATATAATTTTTGTTTTGGTAAAAAAAAATTATCGTAGAATTCATAAAAGTGATCAAAATAAAAATACGATTTTTCTGAAAACGATAAAAAGAATACATTATGGCAGTAATTAACACCCCCTTCACTCGCAGCATAAATATAGAGTCGTCTAACCATCCAACACTTCAAATAAATACGGATTAAAATAAAGATAAGAAATTAGGGGACAAAATTACAAATGCACAAATCGAGCTTTTTTATCCTGATATTTCAATCCAACTATGATATTATGCGTTTTGCATCATTCTCGAGCCCACACATATTTATTTCAAAAAAATATTATCATTATCCATTCAAATCAATAACTTTTTAAATTTGGGAGGCTGAAGTACTCGAGTTGTGGCAAGTCAAGATGGCTCACCCTTTTTTGTTTTAATAATTTCCTGCATTGGAGGACCTTTTACAATTATTGGGGTGGTCCAAAACTTGAACGTAAAGAATCCACATCCACCATTATAATAATAATTATCGCAGTACTATTGATTAATCATGGACATAATTGAATAGTGCTCCTGAACTCATAGATTATTATCCATCTAAATTAAGACATGTTAAATTTGAATAAATTGGCACAAAAAATAATAGGAGAAATTAGCAATAAGTTCCTAAAAATAAATTTTTATTCTAATAAAGACAATTATTTTTTATATTATAAAGTTCATAGAAATTTAAAACATATTCTTATGAAAATAGAATACATATAATATTTTTTCATTAAACTAAATTATCTGAATTATGTTTCCTTTCTTACTAAAAATCATTTGTAAGTAGCGTATATGATTCTTGAGAGGGTCAGGCGAACTATGAAAATAGAAAAATAATTAACAAAATTCAAATGAATTAAGTTTTTAGTTTTAAATTATAAATACAATGAACATTATTGATCTAATTTTTTAAAATATATTTGAGATTATTAATATTATAGTATTAACATAAAGTTTTACACTCTTCTGTTGAGAGTCAAAATTCATAATTATTGACTTTGGATAGTCAAAGATTAGAAAATTTTGATGGAAGAGTGCCAATCCCAAACATGAGATCCGCTTTTGATTTTCGCATCGCATTAATAATTGTCTTCACAACTCCCATGACTCGCATCATCTTTCATACCCATTATTAAAAGTTACGTTTTTTCAACCTTTCGTTTTTCTTCTTCTAGATTGCAATTGTTGCTGGGGCCTGAACAAAATATATATATATATAATACAGAGACCCGTTTGGATTAGCATTTTGAGTAGCAAAATATTACTCTTATTGAGAATTGTTTGCAAAACCAAATATTGCTCATAGCATTTCAAACAACACATATGCTATAATATTTCAAACAATATCTATCCTAATTTTCAAATGTTAATCCAAACACACCCTCAGTTGTAAATTATAAATTAGAGATGACAACGAAACAATACAGAGTAAGGCCGGACATGGTCGTCAAGTCTCCACCTTGCACTATCATAACACTACCTCAAACTCGTCATACCTCACGTCGTTGTAAGATTTTTGCCCCATCTCTACTCTGAAACAATCGGCATTGTCTCACCCCAAATCAATTAAATTATATATAAATATCTTCTACAACTATTAAATTAATTAAGGGTGATTTATACTTACAAGTATTGATTAAAATCAACTTATAAATCTATATTTTAATAATATTAAATGAATTCAAATCAATTTTAACTTAAGATTTAGAGTTTAGTAACATCAATTCAATTGAGTTAGGAGTAGAGATATAGTATATGTTTTAAGGCTAATTATTAAATAAATTTTCAATTCTCCATTGTAACATTATGAATGGATTCAAGTCAATTTAATTTAGGGTTTATATTTTACCAATATCAATTCAAATAAAAGAATTATTTGATTTAGGTATATATATTTAAGAGTATTAGGTGATATTGGGTCACTAGTGGGGCGAGTCATAGAACAGATATGGCCCTGCCTTGTAGGCGGGTTGAGTTTTTTTTATACCATCCCTGCCCCATCCCAATGTCGGATCAGGAAAAATCCGCACAGGTAGGGTTGAGGCACGTCTGATCGAAGAAAAATTGTCATCCCAAGTACAATTGGAATAGTTATTGGTAATTGATTAGGATCTATTTTTGTTGGAAGAATTATTAGATATTTGTTGCAGAAATTCAGACGAATATAGAAAAAATTGAAATAGAAATGTGCATTTATCACAACACAAGAATTTAATGTGGAAAACTCCAAATCCGGAGAAAAATCAAGGGTGCTATTAAAAGACAAGCAATAGAAAATTTTCATTATGTATAAAATTTGTACAACCACACAGTCCTAATTTTTTCTCACTAAGAAATCTAGACAAACCCCGAAAATAAAACTCATTATTTTCTCTTTGTGCTCACCGCATAGTGCTCTAAAATCCTCTATCTTTTGTACCAACAACACACACATAAACCCTAGTAAACCACTATTATTTATAGATGAGTCAAGTCTCTCAGTTCTATTCTATCTAGGAATTCCTACCCTAGATATTTCCAATTATAAATATGGTACCAATTATATTTCTAATTAGAGACCAACTTGGAAACGTGTTTCCACAAAATAAGGATTCCTTTTGTAGCAAAACAACTCCTCCAACTTTTTGATCAAATTCCTAACAAATTCTACCTTGATCAAAAAATTCCATAACTTTCGCTAGACCACTGTCTTCACCGACAGTCATACTCCACCATAAAGAGTACACCCACTCAGAATTCATCATTCCAAGATTTCTCTTTGTCTTATGTGACCATTTTGAAAAACAAACTGCTGAAAATTATGATGCAACCTCCACGCTTGACTTTTTCCTGAGAGTTTCTTAGCCCTCGACATACCTTCCCACCACACACCCTGCATAACTGTCAAGCCAATACCCGTGTACAAACTTGTGGACCCGCTATCCGTAACATACTCTCTTTCATGACACTAGCGGTATGTCATGTGGATATTCATGTTGTTTAGAGGACATCATCACATGCGTTTTCTTTAAAAAATGTATTGTTAATTTCATATTTCATTGAATTAGAAATTGATTTCCCCATCATCGCCTTGTGTAACCCATATTGAATCAGCACATTTTTGACTTGTACTTGTCACAAGCCAAAATTGATTTTCTCATCAAACTTCTCGATGCTAATTTTGACGTCTAACATGTCTGTTTTAAGTAACCTATCCTCCGATACCAATTGTTAGAAGAATTCTCAAATTATTGTTGCATAAATTCACACGAAAATTGAAATAGAAAGTGCAAAAATCACGACACAATAATTTAATGTAGAAAACTCCAAATCCAAAGAAAAATCACAGGTGCTGTCAAAAAACAACCAAGAGAAAAATTCCACTATGTAAAAAATTTTGTACAATCACATAGTCTTAATTTTTCCTCACCAAGAAATCTATGCAAACCCCGAAAATAAAACTCATTATTTTCTCTTTATGCTCACCTCACAGTGCCCTAAAATTCTTTATCTTTTGTACCCACAACGCACACATAAACCCTAGTAAATCACTAGTATTTATAGAAGAGTCAAGTCTCTCAATTTTATTCTACCTATGAATTCCTACACAAGATGTTTCCAATTACAAATATGATACTAATTACATTCTTAATTAGAGATCAACTTGGAATCCTTGTAAATGGAACTTACCTAAAAAAAGTAAATGGGAGTCATGTGGTGGTTCTTATAATTTTATTTTTAGGGATTTTTGTTTGTCTTTAACCATTTGAGTGTTAGCCTAATGGTAAATTTATTTGGATCCAAAACGTAGACTTATAATGTATTGGGTTGGATTTTCACTATGAACAATCTTTTGTGACCATGCGTTGAGCCTTGATTCAACTTACACTATCTCAAATGTGTCTTATATGCATGCAGGGCTAAGGATCCGAGCTTATTGTTTATTGTTTATAAATAAATAATTTTGTTTATTGTTTCTAAGAAAATGTAATAAAAAAATGAAAAATTAATTTGGAGCAAATTCTCGACACAGTCAATTTTGTTTTGATAAGGGTGCAACAATCCAAAACCAAAAGTGCAAGAAAATTTAACCCAAACAACTTAGGGGTAGTTACAGTTTTGTATCTTTGGCCCGGATGATTTTGTCTTTAAAAGAGCACTCTTTTTTTTAAAAGAAGAACTTTCATTAAACTAGAAGAAGGGATTACATTGCTCGACGTTAATCCCTCTAACGAGAGATTCAACAAACGATGGACATTCAAACAACTAAATATTTCGCCCATCGAAATTCTTAGCCACCCTCACAAGAAACTGACCAACAGGGTTTCCAAGACGTGGAACATGTTCACAAACCACAACACCTAGCCTACGCATGAGCTTCTAAAACAAAATGCTCCATCCGAGAATCCAAATAATCATTGTTAGGGTCCGTTTGTTTCATAATTGCATTTCATAACTTTAAGATGTCAAAAATATTTTATTTAAAGTTATGAAAAATGTTGTGTAAAAAGCTGCGGAGCCCATAACTTTAAGCTGTACAAAATGTTGTGCGGTGTTTAGTTCATTTTCTGTTATTTGTATATAAAATTACAAAAAAAAATGTATTACAATAAAAAGTAATTGAAAACTTTTAATATACGAAGGAACAATTATATAATATTGTTGTAAAATATTATGGGTCCCACAACTTTAAGCTCTAAAAAGTTATGCGATAACAATATTTTATTTTGCACAGTTTAAAACTGTATGACCCACACCTTTAAACTGTCAACAAAATATGACATTTGGTTGACACAACATTTTATGCGAATTTCGCAGCTTTAAACTGTGCGAAATGTGAAACAAGCGTACCCTTAGTCATTGCTAGCTTAAACAACATTTCCTACGGTTTAATAGGATCCTCCGAAGCTTCATGAGGTAAAAGCATAGGGAGGATTGTCTTCACCTATAAAAAAAAAAAAAAAAAAAAACCTTAAAGGAGGGCTCTACTATCAAATGAGGTCCTTCATGCTCTAGCAAAAGTGATATGTTTTTATGTTAAACCTTATTCCTGACATATGCTTCCTAATTTTTTAGCGACATAGTCAATAGTGAACTATTCTGCTTAGTAATGAAATTATTTTATTTCAAAAAATAAAGAAATTATAAATCATTTTTTTCATAACTTTTCGACGTGGATGTTTTATTTTAATAAAAGGTGTATAAATATATCAGAATATGAATAAAAAGCCTTTTTTTAATCTCTTTGAATTTTCAATATCTTGCAATTGTTGACATCTCAATCACAGCGAACTAGTTGTGGTTGATTTATCCATTTCAACCGATTTCGGATTCGGACCGTCCCCTTGATATATTGTTACTGCATGGGTCCACTTTATGTTATTTCAAAATAAAAATATAGAAAATCAATTACCGTTAATAAACAAAAGCTATGCTAGCCGCCCCTCTCAATTATCGCCATTTTTCTGAAGATTTTTTTTTCAAAGTCATACGAGGAGGCGGACGATGAACCTTCTGTCCCTCCTCCTCCTCCCCTGACATAAATTTATCATTTCTCATCATCTGACACAGATTTATAGTTCTAACTTCTAGCTAAAGATTATATAATTTCTCAAATAAATAAAAAGAAATTGATCCAATTCATATGATATTTTTACTTTTTGTTTAGTCTGTCCGGGTTTATCCTTGAATAATTGCTTGTTGTCAGTTCTTCTTTGATTTGTAATCCTCTGCTTGAGTTTGTAAATTCTCAGACTGTTAGTGTGAGACGCGCTCAGTGTAATATTTGATTTTATGAAATTAAATGTTGAGATTTTTTTTTAAAAAAATAATCTAATATGCCTCGAGTTCAAATTTTTTATTTATTCACGAGCACACAAGGATAATAAGTCAATTTAACAAATCTTAGGTGATGTCAGCCTTTTTCAATTCCTGTTTTATGTGACAGCTTCATGCCACACGTTTACACCTAATTAAATCCTTATCCAGTTCTTCCTATTTATTTAGCTGCTAAAAAGAAAAGATAATAACAACAAAGCTGTGATTAATTGCATATTATTATATCTTTAAAAAATATGAAATCCCGGAAAAACCCCTCCACTTTCGTTTGAATTTCGACTTCACCTACACGATCCGAACCCGTTTCAGGACCCGCCTTGAAGCTTCCGTCCTCCACGTCCCTCCTCCTCTCCCGGATTTCAAAATCAAAATTATTTTTTATTTGTTAATCAATGAAATGAGTGCTTTGATTCTTTCAATTGAATAAGATTTCGTAGATTTCTTATAAATCTGATCGCTCTCTCTCTCTCTCGCTCGCAATCAAGCCAGGGAGAGATTGCAGAACGAAAACAGAGTCATTTAAACCTTAAACTGTCTCTCTCATGGCGGCGTATACTCATTAGCTACCCATCCTAGCAATTCACTGTCTACGTGTTCGACAATATACTGGGTTGTTGTCGTAGTTGCATCAACCCCTTCAAAACCCACCCAACTCAGCCTTCTCCATAATCCAGATCCGCTTCTCTTTGAAGTTTTGAACACCATTTTTTATTTATAAACAGTGAATACGTAGCGCACGCAGTGAGCATTCGAAACACAGAAAAACTCCATTTCCTAATTTCATCAAGTTGGGTTAGGCAATCAAACCCGGAATCCCGAGTTTTGGTGGCAATTAATCATGAGCGCGGATGAATCGGCCTCTTCCAATGGCGGACCCGGTGCGGTTCAGATCCAGCAAAGCCGGCGATTACCCGATTTTCTACAGAGCGTGAATCTCAAGTACGTGAAGCTCGGGTATCACTACTTGATTACCCATCTATTGAAGCTCTGTTTGGTCCCTATGATGGCGGCCATTATTGTCGAAGCGTCACGGATGAATCCAGATGATATTCACCAGCTCTGGCTGCACCTCCAGTACAACCTCGTCATCGTCATTACCTGCTCTGCTATTCTCGTTTTCGGGTCCACCGTCTACATCACGACCCGACCCAGATCCGTTTATCTAGTTGACTACGCCTGTTACCGTGCCCCAGATCATCTTCAGGTCAAATTTAATGTATTCATGGAGCACTCCAAGCTCACTGGAGATTTCGACGAGTCCTCCTTGGAGTTCCAGCGCAAGATTCTCGAGCGTTCCGGTTTAGGGGAGGAGACGTATGCCCCTGAAGCGATGCATTGCCTCCCTCCGAGGCCTTCGATGGCCGCTGCGAGAAAGGAGGCAGAGGACGTGATGTTTGGTGCATTGGATATGCTCTTTAAGAATACAAACGTGAAACCTAAAGACATCGGCATCCTTGTTGTTAATTGTAGCTTGTTTAATCCAACTCCTTCGCTTTCTGCTATGATTGTTAACAAGTATAAGTTGAGAGGTAATATTAGAAGTTTCAATCTTGGTGGCATGGGTTGCAGTGCTGGTGTCATAGCTGTTGACCTTGCTAAAGATTTGCTACAAGTTCATAGGAACACTTATGCAGTTGTTGTTAGTACAGAGAATATCACTCAGAACTGGTATTTTGGGAACAAGAAATCTATGTTGATACCCAATTGCTTGTTTAGAGTTGGGGGTGCTGCAATTTTGCTGTCGAACAAAGCTGTAGACAGGCGCCGGTCCAAGTATAAGCTGGTTCATGTAGTGAGAACCCATAAAGGAGCTGATGATAAGGCATTTAATTGTGTTTATCAGGAACAAGATGATCAGGGAAAGACGGGGGTTTCGTTGTCGAAAGATCTTATGGCCATAGCTGGTGGTGCGCTGAAGACTAATATCACCACTTTGGGTCCTCTGGTTTTACCTATAAGTGAGCAACTCCTGTTTTTTGCCACCTTGGTTTCTAAGAAGTGGCTTAATGCGAAAGTGAAGCCTTATATTCCTGATTTTAAGCTTGCTTTCGATCACTTTTGCATTCATGCTGGTGGAAGGGCTGTAATTGATGAGCTTGAGAATAATTTGCAGCTTCTGCCAGTTCATGTGGAGGCCTCTAGGATGACTCTTCATCGGTTCGGTAACACCTCATCAAGCTCCATTTGGTATGAATTGGCGTACACAGAAGCGAAGGGGAGGATGCGGAAGGGAAACCGTGTCTGGCAGATTGCTTTTGGGAGTGGATTTAAATGTAACAGTGCTGTTTGGGAAGCTCTTAGGAACGTGAAGCCCTCCGTTAATAGCCCCTGGGAAGATTGCATCCAGAGGTATCCGGTGCAGACAGTTTGAGTAGTTCAACAACATAATGGTTAGAGTCTCTTAAATTTAGTGAAGGTCGCCTTGATAGATTGATTAGAAAATGTTCATGTTCATGTTCATCTTTCTTTCTTTCTTTTGTAACTTATGCTGGGGGTGAAGCCATGATTATTTGGTTGAAATCATAATGTCTTCTGTGGCTCGGGAGTCATGAAAAAAGTGACTTCTTTTCCTGCATTTGTAGTTGTTATGCAGAACTAGTGGTCTTTGTATCATCAATATGTGTCTGTCTTCTCTTCTTCCCGAGGCACAGCACAAAATTTGCATGTAAACTCATTTTTTTAAGTTTTCAGCAGATTCTATTTCTAAATCAATCAATTTTCAAAGAAGTTGCTTACTATGACGAATTTGTGTTACTAATCAAAATATCAGAAGGAAATTCTTCAGTTTCCAGATGCGGCCTCATGAAGATTATTATATGATTTGCCATGGATGTTGATTTTGGTATAAGTGAATTGCTCGCGGAATTACATTCTCCCTGATATAGGACTGGGAGATTTGCTTCTGCCGGGCGAGTTTGCTGCTTGAAAAGTTATATCAATGACTTATGTCCTGCATCTCATCCGCTTCCCAGTCAAGATTTTTAGTAGTTAGGCAGTGTTACTGAATTTTCTCTTTGCCCTAGCAACGCTTCTTCGGGACGTCATTTACTAAATAGAACAATTTTTGAAGACTTTTCATAGGATATCTTTCGTGAATGTTTTATTAGCATCCCAGATATGTCCTCTTTCTTGTCAACTATTTGCTGTATTTGGCTTTTATAGTCGATGAAAATGATATTTACCGAAGAGCTTTGTTCTCAAGATTGATAGTTGATGTGTTGTATTTATTTTTTGTGGCTAGCTTCTGTTTTCTGTATATGTTGCTTTCATATGCTTAGTAAATGTGTAGAGTAGCAAAGTTGCAACTTAGAGATTACGGGTTCAATATCTGGAATAGTCTCTTGACATATTATATGAGGATAAGATATGCGTACATTTTATTTATCTCCGATCCCGCTGACTATAGACGTCTTGCGCACAAGAGTTTTTTTTTTTACCTCGACTCTTCTTCTCCCCATTTCAGCTGTTGTGGTTCTCACTCTTGGTCAAGTAATGACACTTTAGTTCTTGCTTGTGGATGTCAGTGGATACAGGGTGGCTATTGGCCAGTACCCTTTCTTCTGTACTAACTACTGCCAGTTTCTGGTGGGCTTCCTTGTCTTTGACTTGAGCAAATCAATACATGTTTCTCAAGCTACTGACTCAGTCTTGCCGTTGTTTATTAATTTCTGAACTTACCTGAAGGATCTTCCTTATAAACAAACATGTGACACAATAGTAGAGTTTTATGAATGAAGATCACAAATTTAATTTGTAAAATAATCTCTCCAAAGGTCAAATCCTTCTTCGGTATATTTTATTATATTTTAATATCAGATCACACATATCATGGGACTTTGAGCTTCGCAAATGGGAGTCCAGCCTGGAGTTGGGATTCCCCTTCAACAGGTTTATTGAATTGGCTGATAAAATAACCGATAATCAGATTGCCAGATGTGAATGGACAAAATCAACTGTTCAAATGATTAAATTAGTTTTGTTTGAGTTTGAAATGTTTAGATTAAGGATAAAAAATTCTTATTCTGATCCTTAGATTTGTTGTTCTGTTTCAATCTCTGGGCTTTAATTGGCTGTGAAATTGATGTTCCGCTCCGTTCCTTTCCATTCCAAGTGGCTGTGGCCGCTGTAGTTTTGTTTGACATCAATAAAATACATCATTCAATACAATTTTTTGACTTTGAAACTCAAGGATAAAGAATTCTTATTCTGGTCCTAAGAGTTAATTGCATTTTTCAATCCGTGGGCCTTAATTGATTGTGAAATTAATGTTCCTTCCCATGTGACTGGGACTGCTCTAATTATTTTTTATTACATCAGGCTCAATAATAGTTTTATAGGCACCAATTTTTTTAAAAAAACTTAAATGTATAATATTCATCCTAATTAATATATTATTTTTATTCAAAACAAAATAAAATTCAAACATAAAAATACATAATAAATGGTTAATTTTACTATTTTAGATCATTGGATATAATATTATAAGCACAAAACATTTGATGTATTTATCAAGATAAATTTAATTTTTATTTTGAATAAAAAATATATCATTCAATTTTTTAGAACGAATATTACACTTCTATCAATTTTTTTTTTAAAAAAATTGGTGTCATAAAGGCTATTACAACGGGGCTGTTGTATTAAAATTTGAAAATACAGAAGGCTACGGGCACCCGTTCCTCCCACACAATCTCATTAATCACCGCATGTGCTGCGATCTTCCACCTCATTGTATGGTAGTCAATACCATAGACATGTTACCTTTTCTTTAGACATTATATATATGGAAAATGATAAATAATTTATATTTTAGTAGCTCATTAATTCATTTTTAAATAATAAGTGTTAAATTTTAAAAAGAACGGATTCGATAAACTCTAATAGGTTCGTGTATCGAATCTTCATGTTTTGACATAGATTCTAAAGAGAACTGATTTGTTAAACCCTTACAGATTCGTGTATCGAATTTTCATGATATACCCCTAAACAATAAATGTTAAACTTTAAGAGTAACGAATTCGCTAAACACTTACGGGTTAATAATTAATTAGAATAAAACTATAAAACCAAATAAATGCTTAACATATTAATTAAAATAGTAGAATAATTAATTAAAATATAATAATTAGATATGGGTTACAATGAGTTTCCAAAATATGAGTTACATATCACTTTCCTATATGTATATATGTGCATCGTAAGGTTATCTTGCAGTCTTCTTGCACAAAATAGAGATCATGCTGAACAGCATAAGCATATACATGTCCATCCTTCATCTAGTACTTAAGCTGGTCGGTCTGAAACCCCAGAGAGTAGAGATCGAGCCCGGAACCGTCATCAACATCTGGGCTCCTGCCCAATCCAAGAACAAGACCAATAAGCCCTCCATTCTGTTCCTACACGGCTTTGCAGCAAACGGTATCCTCACATGGCAATTCCAAATACTAAGCTTAGCCAAAAACTACAACATTTACGTGCCCGATTTTCTATTCTTTGGCGGCTCAGCTACGGAAAAACCGGATCGGTCACCGGCCTTTCAAGCGGAGTGTATGGTCAAGGCCTTGAAGGTTCTTGGAGTGGAGAAATGCACCGTGGTTGGGTTTAGCTATGGAGGGATGGTTGGGTTCAAGATGGCTGAATTGTATCCTGGCTTGGTTGAGTTCATGGTTGTGACATGCTCGGTCATGGGCTTGACCGAGTCAATAACAAGGGCTGCACTTGAGAGGCTTGGGTTTGACTGTTGGGCTGATCTCTTGATTCCTGACTCGGTCAACGGTGTTAAGTTTTGTTTTAAAGACATTGCGTTCTACAAGTTGCCCTGGATGCCCGCCTTCACTTGGGAGGATTATTTCAAGGTACAGATTTTTTTAATAAAATAAAAAGATGCTCATTTTTTAAATTAGTTAGTGCAACATTTTCTAGGTTTTTTTCATTGATTACGATTAAACTAGCATTAACCTTTTCACAATCCTACTTTTAACTCATGTCAATTATTCAAATAGTAAATTTGTCTAGTATTGTTCTCTATTAAAAATAATAATTAATGATTAGTGTAAATTTTTTACAAACAAATAATGATTTTAATGTTTGTTAACTTAGTGCAAGTATTTTAAATATCAGTCATATCCTATCATTTAAATCGGATATTAGACCACTAATCAATAGGATTGAACGTAAAATATCAGATTGAACTATACCAGTCAAAAATCGATTCAACCGGCCGATTTTATCGATGTTAAATATATTTACACATTTTTTCGTCCAATTTTACCAGTATTGAACTGGTGTTATGCAATGGTGCACTTAAAATTAAATACTGAAAATTTTGGAGTATGCAGAAAGGAATTATAAATAAAAAAATATGTAAAAAGTGAAAATTTTTGTATTGAGAGGTGTGAACACTTGATATTTGGAGAGTGAAAAAATTGTATTGAATGATGTATTTTATTGATGTTGGTGCATTGAAAGATGTGCATATATTAATTTTTTGAAGTTGATTATATTATAATTGTTTGAATAACTAATCTAGACCACTTCTAGTGGACCACCTTCTCTTTCCAATAATTTCAGCATATTAAATTATTATTGTTTTAATATGGTAAAGTGAAAAGGGATGTGATGGCCGCAGGTGATGTTTGACTATCGAAAGGAGAAAGCAGAGCTTCTGGAGGCATTGGTCACCCCTGACGAGGACTTTTACGTCCCTCAATATTCTCAGCAGGTTTTAAATTTTCAACGTTGGATTGCCTTTACTAATTTTTATTTTTCAAAGGGTAAAATGGTAAAATACTAATATATATTTTTTGTTTTTTAGAGTATACATATCATCGGTGGAGAGTGTGACAAAATTTTCACCAAGGATGTCGTCCTGAATTTGAAAGAGTATTTATTTTGTGATTTATTGGACAGTTTGAATTTGTGTCTGCAAATCATAATAATGAACATGATTTTGATGGCTGCAGACAAGTAGGGGACAAAGGGAGCTTGCGATTCATAGGAAAGGCAGGTCATCTTGTTCAATTGGAACGACCATTCGAGTACAACAGGCATCTCAACCAAGTTCTTGCTTCATTCTATCACCCAAAACCAAAATAGTGGATGTGTCTCCACCATATCTGTATCACTCTACCATTATTCATTTTTCTTGTTGGTTCTTGACAACCTTAATTTGTCTTATTCTTTGACATGTCTTAACTCTTTATTTATGCAATTTCGATATCAACTTTGCTGACCAAGAATACATTGTAAGAATATTCAAAATATCATGTTAGTAGTAGTCGAGAACCACATGTTAAGTTGGTGGTAACATTGCCAAGCAAAAAAACATGTTCGGTTTGAATGAGATTATTGATGAATTTGTGTGATTACAGTCTCAATTTACGGTTTTCTTTTTCCTTGAAATAAGACACATTTTATCATGCCGTTTTGGACACCAAAGTGACTAAGGTTGATCCTAACTCTTATAATTAGTAAATATCAAAATCGTTTTCATTTAAGTTATTAAAATTATTCCAAAATCATTTAAAATTCCTTTTTTTATGAATCAGATGAATTTGTTAGAATGATAAGTAAGAAACATGGGCAACCGAACAACCCATATATGTTTACCATTTAAATTTTTAAAATTAAAACCGTGTCATAACCATCTAACTACCAAATACATGTTTACGATTTCACTTTTAATATTTTTTAATTATCTATAAATAACAGAATTATCATTTTCAAAATTGCAAATTTAAACCCAAATAAGCCCTAATTTTTCTTAAGGGAACGTAGACTGTAACATTGATATGCTGTTGGTGAATTCGAACCCCACATAATTGACATGAATACCTTTTCCTTGCCAGCTGAACTGACGTACGTGTTAGACCCAATATTATTCTCTTTCCAACTGGAGACCCATGTTATAAACTTCACTTTGGGCTTATAGAAAAAAAATATCCTAGACTTTTTAATCGCCCTTCATTACTACCCATTGACCCATGGTGGCGAGAAAAGCCTCTGGACTATTTTATCATCATGGCCTCAGAGAAGAAGCACCAAATCTAATATTTCAATCAAATCTATCTGCAAATCTCCTCATATTATTGTCTCTGAAATTCTGAATTTTGAAACGCTCAAAGGAATCCATTTTGTGGGTTCCTCTGTCTTTTTTAGCTGTCTAGTTTAAAATAATTATGTAACCGAGTAGTGGCAGATCAGGAAATTTCAGTAATCCAGAGCTTGATATGTTAGAGGCCCAGTACATGAGCATATTGGAGCCCTAATATATGGATACATTGGGGACTCTTAATCATATAATTTGGCGTATATGTTTTGGGTGTTTGATTCATTTTTTATGATAAAATAAATGTCGTTTCAAATGTTGTGACTAATTACATAAAGAGATATTAGTATAATTTAATAAATATTGATATTTATATATTTATATAACAGTTTTTACATTTTTAATAATACTAACATATTTTTAAAATATTTTAATACATATAAAAATATTTACAATGATAATAAAAGAAATCATCTTCTACGTACACTATATAATTGTTCTGCTAGTGGATCTGTTGGTGGTTTCAGACATGAGCGAGAAGAAGAGAGGTCGTGGAATAAAAGGGTCATAAGAGAAGATGGTATTTTGGACATTAGTGTAATATAGTGGGGTAGTATGTACATTTTGTTATTAAGATCAAGATAAGATACGTGGCATGAATGCTCTCAAATATCACAATTTCCAAAAGGGAGTGGTTAGATACACCACCATTTTTGTTAAATTCATCTCTAAGGTTAAATACACCACAACGTTAATTTAAAATATATGTTTTTTCATAAATACACTATCCTAATTTAACTACTATACCCTTTTCTTGTATTTTTGTTAAAAACACCCACATACAAACATATAACCCGACACATTTTTTTCAAATGTTCAAATTCACATAACCGAACCTAGAATCGCATTTATAATTACACTAAATCCATAATTTGATATCAATTCATGTCCAACACTTCCAAAATTCTTCCATAAAGGGGAAAAAATAGTTGATCATCAAAATGGCCTCCAATGCTACAAGCCAAGCTGCATAATACAATGTTTTGAAAAGCTCTAACAAAGGCGTGAGCATGAAACAGCTTCAGGATTATTATACCACCAAAATGTAGGATTTCACCTCATGATCCATAAATCTGCGGCATTGGAGGCATGAGATCACCACCAAGTCATAATCCTGGCAGATATGATCATACAAGTAAAGGGTATAATAGTAAAATTACGGTAGTGTATTTATAAAAAAAACATATATTTTACATTGGTGTTATGGTGTATTTTAAAAAAATTGTGGTGTATTTAACCGCTGCCCTTTCCAAAAACCGCCATAAAACATTGCTTTTTGAGTAAATTATACGTCACTTGAAATTACCGTTTCAAAACTGCAACTTTTAAATGTAGCATATGTACTATTGGATGTCTAAAATTGCTTCTCAAATTGCACCAATAAAGCTGGACTCTCAAAAACATATTTGACTTTGCCCTGGCAATTGTCCATGCACCATGATCTTCAATGACTACTCAATCACACAACCCAGCCTTTACAGTTGGACCCACTTTTATTTGCCCAAAACCTAAAGTCCTGGCCCATTTAATTTTCACTTTCAAACCCTAAACAAAAACAGTTTGTCATTCTTTTCTTTTCTTTGTTTTGGTGTCTTCTTTCCAATTACTTTATCATGACTAGCTAGAATGCATGAGAGGAAATGATTTTCTTATTTGCTTTTCAAAAGCTAATCTCGAGGAAGATCATGTGAAAGATAAGGACTACAAATTATTTCCAAGTACAAATTGTAAATTGGTTTATTTGACATTATTAAAAAGTTTTCATATATATGTATTTTAAAAATTAATTAGCTAAAACAAATATTAATTCAGTATTTGTTATATACACATACAGATTTTCTCTCATGTGCACCTAATATTGAGGTCCAAGTCATTTTTAAAAAAAATTACAAGATTTATATTCTGACTAATTTTACGAATCTAGCAATATATTTTTTGCCAAAAAAAATTCAACATAAAAAGCGCATGGTAATGATAAACTGTTGGATGTTTCATACACTTTTCATGTTACATTTAATTTTTATTTCGAACAAAAAATATATCGTTAGATTCGTGAAATCAATTAAACACAAATATAATTTTTTAAAATTTAAAAAATATATATTGGATTTCAAAAAATATATCGTTACACTTTTCATGTTACATTTAATTTTTGTTTCGAACAAAAAATATATCGTTAGATTCGTGAAATCAATTAAACACAAATATAATTTTTTAAAATTTAAAAAATATATATTGGATTTCAAAAATGATCCTAAAAATTACGTGCATATTGTTGTGCACATTTTAAGTGTACATGACAGAAAACCTCCATATACATATACATACATATATATATATATATATGATGGTCCCATTCAAACTCTATGGTGAAGCAAATAAATAAATGCTCTTGCTTTGCATTGTCTTTGTGTTTCAATACTACGCCAACTCGATGACCCACTAATGTCCCCTGATCTGAATGGGAGGCTGGAATTCTTATTAGCTAGAATGTTTAAAATTCTCTTAATCTAATGATTCTAATCCTACAATCAGAAATTGAACAGCCCAGCGAGCTAAAAGTTTAGATTATTATTATGTGAGCGGACTGAGAAAAAAATATATTTGTTGTCCATGTATAATATTGAAATTTCTAACTTTTAACTTGCTGAGTTGTCCAACTTGTGACTGCAAGATTAGATTAATGTTTTAGTTTTAAAGAATTTTGAACACTCTCTAATAAGAATTTCAGCCCCTCCCTCCCCTCATGATCATGATACATATGGGACCTCAACATTAATGATACAGAAGAATATAATGTCCTTCAATGTTAATTATACATGTACTCTTCCTGTAAAATATTCTACAATAACAACACTTGTGTCATAGTGTTTTGTATATATATATATATATACATATACATACATACATATATATATATATATATATATTTGTGGTCAAGCTTATCTTTTTCAATCTAATATATTCCTGAATATGTTCCAATATCATGACTACAAAGATCCATCTCCAGCAATAACATATATCTTGATGTCTGTGTTCTTCATGATAAAAACCAGAACTCCCATGTGATCATGTCTCTCAATTTGCTTAATTAATTAATTAATTGGTACATGCATATATTAGATAAATATTGATGTGTTTATTTGGGAAGCAAAGGTATGTATCAAGTTGTTATATAAAGCAATTAAAAAAAAAGCAACAAAAAATAAAATACATTGTACGAAGTCAAACATTATTTTTCTATATTTGTAGGATTAAATTTACATTCCATCTAATAATTCCAGCTAAAATAGCCTATATCTATGAATATTAATTATACTCTAATTAAGCTTGTATATATATAAAATATTATAATAGATGTATAGCCGACCATGCATGAAGGGATGGAGAAGGGAGGACATTCATGGGGGTTGTCTTTAGTTCTGTCGTTGAGACTGCAAACTAGTTGGCATGTTGATGTCTTTTGACTGCAACAATTTTAGTTTTGACCTAAAATAGTGTTCATGCAATGCATCTATTCCCACATATATATATATATATATACACACACACACCTTATGTATATTTCACTCTCTTCTTATCCTCAAACTGTACCTGAACAAAATTTATTCAAAACTCACTTTTTAAGATTTTTGTATTTTCAGATTGCTTTCTTGTGTCCAACCAGCACATGTAATATTTATCTTTGGTTTTTGTTGTGTACCCAAAAACCAACTCTAATTAATTATCAAAAAATTAATCCTTTTTTTTTTGCATTATTATTACTTTATTTTCTCTTTTTCTTTTACTCTGAAGTGACAACCCTACATGCGCTTTTAGCTTATGTATCCCACTATATGATTAAGCGATGCAGGATAGCGTGATGAAAAAATCGTTCTGTTGATTCGAGTCACGAATTTCGAATTATTCTCAATCCCGTTGTAGATATGTTACAAAATAATATTGTAACTGCCTAGCTAGCTAGTTGATCTTGCAGAATATTCGAGAGACAGAAATTTATAAATAAAAAAAAAGATGTTGCTTTCCATGGCTTTTACTTCACAGTCTCCCATCAGAAGTGATGCCACACCAAACTTTTAGGCCCAGACACAGAAGAGCCCTGGCCCAGCTCCGGCCCTAACAAAAGTGCCAATTGTTGTGACAACAAGGTCCTCCAAATATGAAGACAAAACTCTTTAGCATATAATATGATAGAAATGTCAGAAATGACTTGTGACACCATGCCTAATGCCTCTCACATTTCTTGCAAATATGTATATATATATATATATATATATAGGAAATTAGTAAAATAGATTTCTAGTATTTTTTGTCATGCTGTCATAGTTGATGAATTGTCACAATGCTGGAGGTACAACGTTTTCACAAATTTCAATGAAATAAAGTGTACAATTGGTAATGGGACATTGAAGAATATCGTACAAATATATATTACTATGCACATAATTTCTGAATTTTAACAGAATTTTGATATAAAGGTAGCTGTTGATGGATGGGCTATCTACCTAGGTATACACAAGGTATCAAGTTGAGTATCAGTCCGCCCATTGGAAAACTTTGCAATGAAGATTACTCCAAGGAAATCCGGAATGCTATATATATATATATAGTCTTTCTCAAGTAAAATTACAAATCCTAAATTTCACATTAAAAACCCCAAATTTAGGAGTGACAAAATTCTGTTTGACTCAGATGACCAATTTGTTCGATCTGGATTAAACCAAGTTTCGGTCATAAGGTTTATGTCTAAAATTTGGGTCTAAAGATAAAAAATTATTAATTCTCCAAACCCAATCCGAATTGAATTATTTTCTGAAAATAAACCATTCCGGATCTAAACATGCAAATATCTCATAAAGTTGTCCGACCTAGACCCGAATTTTTGCTATCCCTACCTAAACCCTAAAATCATAAATCCTAAATTTTAAACCCCAAACACTAGAACATAAATCTAAAATCATAAATCCCAAAATCAAAATCAACTTTAATCTCATTCATTCATGAGTCAAATCTAAGGGCTTAAGAGTGGAGGTAATTCTAGAAATTTACTGGAGAAATCAAGTATATTTGTATATATTGATTAGGTTGTGTATTCTTGTCAAATTGTTAGTTTATTTGGAAGGAATCGACCCTATAGCCCCCGATGTCCTTATTATATGAAGATAGCCGGAGTGAGCTTTCAGACAAAGTTTCGAGTTAACATTCCCTCATATAAAAGTACAAGAATATGATGTTATATATATAAACATACAATACAATCCTTTGTTTCTACACTTGCACCATTTAATGTTTCATCAACAACCAAACAAGATCACGCTGTGATGACTCAA
Organism: Euonymus europaeus; assembly: GCA_963580455.1. Taxonomy (NCBI): domain Eukaryota; kingdom Viridiplantae; phylum Streptophyta; class Magnoliopsida; order Celastrales; family Celastraceae; genus Euonymus; species Euonymus europaeus. The sequence goes on along the minus strand of OY756970.1, from coordinate 17,767,995 downwards.
AAAAATATCTATCGCCAAGTCTGCTGTGTGCTGATCATGAGCGAATCAAGCCTGCAAAAACTGTTGTCCGGATCGATGTTTTATGGTGGTTAGTTATGCAAAAGTGAGTGTACGTAATTTTTGGTATACGTAGATGTTTTGGATTGATTAGGGATTAGTTTTGTATTTTTTATGGACTCGGAACGGAAACAAGCTATCGAATAGATATATAGCTCACGTCTAAACTAAATAAAACTTGAAATCGACGAAAATTGAGAAAACCTCGACAAATATTTTTGATTCATCAAAAGAGTTTTTTTAAAATATAAAATAGGATGATACCTCTCGAGTTTATTAAAGATCTCACTTATGCATGATGGAGGAATATTAAAGATCTCACTTATACATGATGGAGGAATACCGCGGTTACAGGGAAAAAGAGCTTATAAAACATGCATGCTAAAAAACAAAACTACACAAAAGAACATAAACAAAAAGAAACTACTACAAGCCGAAACCAGCACAAACCCATCTTTGGCATAACTCAAAGTGCTAGAACTTTAAAATCCTAAACTACGAAAAATGACTAAAAATTGATATACTAGTAATTGTTTTTGTTTATTCTTATATGTGTGTTCACATTGGAACATCTGACAATCAGGAGAGTAACTCAAAATTCTTCATCTTAGTTAAATCCAAAAAATATATATACTAACTAAACTGAGATAATGTTTTATACGTACATATATATGTTTGTGTGGTTGGCCATACGGATTTCCAAAAGTCGTGTACTATTGTCTTGAAGGGAAATGAAATATCATACGAATTAATATATATATATATATATATTTATAAAAGAGACACCTAGTATTATATCATATGGAGGAGAAGAAGAGACCTTCTCCTATGGCTCACCAATTAAAATGGGTGGTATATATATATATATTCCATGCTTTATAGGGTATAGACGTATAGTTGTCCCGAGTCCAACCATGCATATTCATGATCACAAGTGGCGTTCCTAATATATATATATATAGATAGATAAAGTATTAATGGACTAGTGAAGATACATGATGCACACATTGTTTGCATTGAAGAAGAGAAGGGAAGCCCATAGTATTCATTCTGAATATGATTAGAAATTTACATCATATGATTCTTGCAAGTGGAATTAATATGGAGCATATGAGACAGAGAACAGTCTCCAATGACACAACTTCTCTCTCGAGTTGTTTATGATTATTGATAGAGCTATAGAGAGAGAGGGAGAGAGGGCATTGTTCGAACTAGGATATGATCCCCTCAACATCGGATCTGCTGCAATATATAAACTCATTGCCACAATGCCTCTCTAGATGACCCATATCTCTCCCCACTATTATCTTGTCCATATTTAATTTATCCATTAAAGATAAGATATATATATATATATATATATATATATATTACAGTAATATTTTTTTCCAAAATTTTGTGTAGCGAAATAATATGATGCACCATGCATATGGAAAATTGGAGAAACCAATCACGATTGAGTAGTATATATCTATCTATCTACATATATTGGGAATCACACATGAATTTTGGCTGCAATAAATTGCTTGTGTTCCACATAAGAAAAGGCTCTAAGATTGCTCACCAAGGAATTTTTTAATATTAGTGGACCACACTCTAGATGATGGCAACAATTGAATATGCTTATGAGAGCAACAAAATAATAATAATAATAATAATAATAAAATCCTCCAATTATGTTTAGTTTTTATATATACTAGACCCCCCAAAAAAAATCAATTATTTTCTTCTTTTCTGCTATAAACAAACCAAATATTAATATCTAAGTCCAATTAATTAGCAGTACTATTCATATGACAAAGATATATACGTTTTGCCACATTCTTTAATTCTGTTGGCAAAGAAACACCACCGTTTAGTCATTAAGGATAAGTTAAGTGTACAGCTAGGGTGCTTAATTAGTCAATGAATCCAAACCTGAAATCTAATGTGGAAGGAAAACTTGACTCAAAGGGACCAACGGGGTGGTTATAATTTGGTTTGATAAAGACTACGAATCGAAAGTGATTGAATCAGATAGCTAGATAGAAGGAAAAAAATACAGGACCCCATTTAGCCTTTCTTGTGTGCATAAGGTCATATAAGTGTATAAATATAAATATATATTTAATTAGCAAATCTCTCTCTCTCTCTCTCTATATATATATGTATGTATGTATATGTATAATAAAGTAGAGAGGAAGATGGGGAGAGGTAGCTAGGGAGGGTCCCTTTAGTGTGATAATGGAAGTAGCCTTCATCCTCTCTGGACTTGTTCCCTCCAATCCATGTGTTTTTATCTCTTCTATAATAACACATTACCTTCCATTTCTTCAAGCTTCAATTTGCTTTTGCCACAAACAACTAAATTAAGCTTGTTTTGAACCAGAAGAAATGGTATACATCTAGGAGAGTGTATTGGTTAAGCTATAATTATCTAATTATGTTAGTCAGTCTGCAATCAAACCACAAAAAAGAGTTATATCAACGTCTCTAATTGTAACAAACAATGATTTTTTACTCATATTTGTTAAAACGGTCATATATTTGAACTCGAAGCTTATTTCGAGCCCAACCACATGGCATGGCATTATATGTTATTTGGCCTAAAATGAATGTTACGATGAATTTTCGACCACTTTTAGTATTTTCACAATTTTAAAGTGTGTCTTTTTATTTTTTATTTTTATTTTTATGTTCCATATCTTCGTTTTTTAATTAGGATTTCGTTTCGCTATTTATGATTGTAACATCTTTTGAGAAAAGCAATTTTTGTTAAATTACGATAAAATCAGAGAGTTTTCTTTGACCACACTTTTGTTTGATTCTTGATGGATTGAACTAGTAAAAATTGATAAACTCTCTTTTGATTTCAAATTCTCTGCTTCCCATCACAAGCCCTACAATTAGTGAATATATTATAGAGTTGTCGTTTCATGGAAAAGACATTTAAATGTGTTTAATTAGTTGTCGTTTAACATAACTAAAAAACCATATAGCCTACATGACAATGATTGATTAGTAATTAATTTGCATGCGTTCAAACCTCAATGTGCTTTATTAGGTAAAGTTGTGGTGACAAAATAACTAAAAAGACCAATCAAATATTGTGTGAATATTTGATCCATGTCACTATTTTCTAATTAACCTAGGACTTTAATATAAATATTCAAACCTCTTTTTGACAAATATAGTCACCCAAAAACATCAAATCACCACCTATCACTTAAACATATAATCTTAAACATATTATTAGGTCGAACTAGCCGATAAAACTAAGAGAAATTATTTGTGCTTTGTACACACATGTTGATTTGGTGAACCACAGCCAATGAAATCGTGACACACAAACTAATAGTGACAGCCCTTGATGTAACATCACATAATTGTTATTTGTCATGCATATTTAATACTTATATATAAAACGTGGCTCGTTGGAATATCAACAATAAAAGTGAGGATATTTCAGGTACATAAGGTAAAAAAAAAACACATCGTCTCTGTATCCGTTAAATAAATCTTTCCCACTAGGATACTCATCGGTTATTTTAATTTTAATCACATCCCTATGTTAATTTGTATGTATGGATTTTGACATATACCAGTATGAGACATGATGGATTTAGACAAACTCATCCCTATATTCTTTGTTTTTCCCATAAAAATACTCGTATATGCATACATTATTTTAACTAAAAAATATAAATACCCAATTCTCGACTCGTTAATTAATGGATCGTATTTGTATTCTTCGGAACAGATTAGGTACATATCCACCAAGTAAGAATATTTCTGTCGTCAATAATTATAGCGGGGCCCTTTGTAATATGGAGAAGCTTCATCATTAATCTTGTCACCACATGCAATTTGCATCCTCGATTGATTGTTATCAAATCTAGTACTAATCATCTTTTTTTTCAAATTATTATTAAAAGAGGTTGTTAGGGCTTTAATTAGAAAGTTTAGTTCCTTAAAGCTTGCTAATCAAAGAGCAAAACATTAACTAAACTTGACAAGAACTGACATGCGCCGTCGCATGTAATCATATCTTACGCCACGCGCTTTATTGCTCAAAATTGGTAGTGGGCGGTGCTGACACGCACTCTGAGAGCGATTGAGGTTAAGATTTCTTCATCTTCTTCTTTTTTCCCCTGCACGAGCTCTTTCAACTTCCCCGGATACCAACTACCAATCCCAACACTTGAATCCCAGTTTTTCCACGTCATCACTCTGACATGTCAGATGAGTGCTCCGGAAGATGCCACGTGTATTCATGCATGTGGGTGAGCACGTAACAAAGACCGAGTTTCCGCCATTGTTCACGGCATTCGATACCTAAATAAGCACCATGTCATAAACAACCCATACGGCCATCACATATGGTCCATACCAAGAATACTACTAGCCTTTTGACCCATTAAATTTGTTGCATGCATCTTCCTCAATTTCTACTTGGCCCAATCTTCCCAAATATCATTATGAATTTATGATATAAAAAGTTCTAGAGTCCGTCTGTTACTATAAACTCAAAATGTCATGAGTTTGATTTTCGCGTAATGTGTTTGTGACTACATAAGTTTGACTCAATTTAATTCGTCTTCAGATGAAAAGATTTGTGCGTTCGAATTTGACGATCTAAGTTTGTTTATATTTGATGGCTAAATAACAAATTTATAAGATAGTTATCATCGATTAAGAAATTTACAGTTGATATGAATGAGTGTGGTAGTGCATTGTTGCAGAATAGGATTGCACAACGTTTGACTAGATAAGATACAGAGCCATACAGTATATCTTTAAATGGATAAAGTGTCCTGCCACAGCCCATGACATAAAAATCAAACCTAGATGGCCACACACACACAAAAATACATACATACAACACTAAACCCCCGTTGCAACAGAAATAGATGGGAGAGGGTTGATCCAAAAACCTACGCCGTTTTGCAGGGCTTCGGACAAGCCCACGTGGCAGTCATGTCAGTAGGCCCCACAGCCCACAGCCTCAATGGATACATTCGATAGCCTCCCCCGACCCATCGCCACCTCCCTCTCTCTTTCTCTCTCTCTCTCTGTGTGTGTGGTAATAATACCGGCCAGTTGTGTCAGATTCCGGCCACCACCATCTCTATTTTTTTTATAAAAAAAAATTGAAATTAGATTTATATAAACACATCCCATTCGTTCCTCTCTTTTGCCCCTACATTTTCACACTTTTTTCTTTTGCTCTTCGACTACTACTACTCATTCTTTCCACAAAGAAATACACACTCGCCCACGTACTGTATTGTTGAAAACGTGAAAAGATTAGTCTGTCTGAATTAATCTGATTTTTCTCTTAAAATGGCGATGAACAGAGCATTATTACCGGAGATGCTGCAGTGTACGGACATGACTCTACTGGAGAGGCAACGGGCTCGCTTCAAGTGGCAACAAGATCACAACTTTCAACACCAACAACAAGTGCAAGAGAATTTCTTTGGCGAGTTGGGCGGAGTGTTCTCGATGCCCAATTCGGTTCAGGGTTTTCTGAATGGGTTCGACCCGCTACTGCTTAAGCCCGACCCGGGGATGGAAAACGGGTGGCCTGATTTGGAGGGATTTGGGCCTTGTGGGTACGGCAATAGACCGGGTTTTGACGTCAATTACGGCATTTCAAGAACTGCTAGTTGTTCGCCGACAGTGGCAGCGGCAGAGGCGGCCATGAAAGACAGAGAGTTAGCTTTGCCGGAAAAGATAACTCCTCTGGCTGCCAAAGAGAATTCCAAGAAGAGAAAAGCAGATAAGGTTCGAAATACTGAGGTGGGTGTGTTTTGGTTTTTGCGATTATTGGGTCTTTCGATCATGATTGATTCACAAAAAAATTAAAAAAGTTGTGGTGATCTGTTTTGATGACTTCCTTATCTACATAAGATCGCAAGAGATGCATTGTCAGGATAGGTTTTTGAATTTTAATTGAATCCTCTTTGGGTAATTTGTAGGTTTTTGTTGGAGAAGATAACCCAAAAGAGAAGAGGATCAAAGGATCTGCAGAAGATGGAGAATCCAAGATAACAGAGCAGACCACTAACAACAACAAAAGCAACAGCAGCAACAGCAACAGCACCACAAACAACAAGAACAAGAAAGAAAATTCTGCTGATACTTCAAAGGACAACTCAAAAGTCTCAGATGTTCAAAAGCCTGATTACATCCATGTCCGGGCACGCCGCGGTCAAGCCACTGACAGCCACAGCTTGGCTGAAAGAGTGAGTACAAATTTTGGGCTCAATTTCTCAAGTCTTTCAAGCTTCAATATCTAATTCATCTTCATGTTTGTGCAGGTGAGGAGAGAAAAGATCAGTGAGAGAATGAAGTATCTGCAAGATTTAGTCCCTGGTTGCAACAAAATCACAGGAAAAGCAGGAATGCTAGATGAGATTATCAATTATGTTCAGTCTCTTCAAAGACAAGTAGAGGTGATAAGTGATAATGATCTTCAAAACTTGATTATTCAACTCTTGTTCAAACAGGTCACGGTCTTGTTATTCTTAATTGCTCTTCTTTTACTATAAACAGTTCTTGTCAATGAAACTAGCGACTGTTAATCCAAGACTTGACTTCAACATTGACAACTTATTTGCAAAAGAGGTAATGAAGAAGTTTTGTGCATTTAGGTACTTATTTGCGTTTATTTGGTTACTAATCATAATTCCTCTGCTTTTGTCCACAGCAGGTGTTTACGGCTAATACAGCTAATAATAGTAATATTCCCACAATTGGTACGTCAACAGACATGACCAATCCTGCTAATTTCCTTCAGTTTAATCCAGTTCAACAGCAACTGATTTCATCTACCGGAATCGATATGTCGATGATTAATCCTACGGATTTGGGGCTAAGAAGAACAATTAGCGCTCCTGTGTCGCTACCCGAAACATTTCTCGATTCATCTTGCTTCACTGTAATTTCCTCAAAGCCCTGCATATCTACTAATTCTGTTTTTTGTTTCTGTATGGAGTTCAAAATGGTTATGATTTTGTTAATGCAGGCAACACCAACTTGGGATGCTGATTTACATAATCTCTACAATGTGACTTTTGATCAAGGAAGATCCTTTGCATCTCAACCATTTACCGGTAAGATAGAAAGAACCAACAAGTCTTGTCAATCTTTCTCTTTATTATTGCTTTGATGAATTTTTGAAGGCTGGATGCCGAGCAAAGTGGATTGAACAACCAATGATGGAGACTATATATCTATATATATACACCCACCAATGATAGTGACTTTATAGAATGAAAAATCATGGGTTTTCTCTAAACGATCAAAACCATTGATATTTTTATCAATAATAAAGATGTTAATGTTAATTTTGCAGGTTCCATTGAAGCTGGCAATCTAAAAATGGAGATCTGAATTGGATGTCAACCATTGGATTTCTTGAATGATTTACTCCAAGGACCCATCAACGATGGAGATTCATTGTTTTACTGTTTTGAAGTACATAGCTTATATATCTTTGTATGTATACTTTCAATATAGTATGAATAAGTTGCGTACTTATTAGCCTCAATAACTTTTTTTACAGCATTTCAATCACTAATGACAGTAGACCCATTTTGAGATATAACACTAGTAGCAAGATAAAAGATGGCAAAATCAAGATGACAAGTCTTGACGGAACTGACAAAGAATCATGCAGGAGAGAGTAATTGCCACATAAATGTGTTGAGAGCGACTCACTGGCACAAGTTGTCCCTCTGTTGGGATAAAATTGAGTGACAACCTCAAGCAGTTCCAGGGAAGACAATGGACATGAGCCTGCTTGTGGACCAAACTCGGCTCCCTTTTGGGACAAGAAGATATGTTTTGATTGAGACACCGATAATTCAACCCAATTAATTGAGAATAGCATCCAACAATTGTATGGTGTTGGAGAGAGACATTTGTGGGGTCGGTTATTGAGGTTAACAAGTGGACTATACGGATTATGATCCTCTCACTCGTGAGTGATTCGTCCATTGGACATTCAAAAAGCCCAATAGCGTCTCAAATAGGGAAGTTGAGTGAACTTCACATCAGGGTTGAGTTCTGCTCCAAATGTAAGTAAATTCAACCCAAACAACTAGTAGAAATATTCCTCTTGCACGATTTTAAAAGAGTTGTTGTTCGATCTTAACTTATTAAACATATGACGCAGCTTATATCAATAAAGATGATTGGTAAAAAAAAAGAATGTTATGGATAAGCAAAAGTAAATTACCTAAAGATCTGATACAAATAAAAAAAAAAAAAAACAAGACTGGAGTTATTAAATGTTCTGTGTCTGTGAATAAAAGAAAGAAGCCTTTCAGTGTTGGGCCGTGGGCCTAGGCCGAAAACCAGGACCACTATAGGGAGGGCCTCTAATGGGGTTCCCTTTCATTTTCAAAGCCATGAATATAAGAAAATAAGATAATGAATGAAAGAAAGAAGGAAGGAAAGAAAGAGGACCTGGCATCATCCGCAAGAGAAAGCAAGATCTTGTTGATTCTCTTTGTTTTCTCTCAGACAATGAAACATGATATTGCCTTTTCTCTTTCTTGGGCCCCCATTTTCCTCCTCTTTTGTGAAGTTTTTCATTTTTGAGGTTTCAGACTCTCTGCACCTTTCATTTTAAAGGAATTGACTATGAAAAGCTAAAACCCACCAAGATTCTCTTTTTTTCTTCTTCTACATTTGTATTTTTACTGCACAGAACATCTATTTTGATGGTTTTTTTAAGGCACCAACGTTCATCTTATGGCAACTATGATCAAGGTTTTGAATGATATGTCTCACGACTATAGCACATGCTCTATTCCTTGGCAAGGTCTTGTGCAATTCATCATTGTGCAAAGGCTGCTCCATGGTCCCTGCCCATCTCTCAACAATAGTATTATCTCTCTGTTAGCCGATTTGTGACATGTGATATTGTTTCGTAGGAGACTCCTCCTCTATATGTATCGTCCTTTCCAGTAACCCATGACTGGGACTAAAAAAAAAAAAAAAAAAAACTAAACCTTTTGGTCGGTTTTTTTAGGAGAAAAATTTACATATTTTTCACTAAAATTGATCAAAAACAAAAAGAATGGCATAATCGACTAAACGGTTTTGCCAAAAATGTAAACAAAATCAATCAAAATTGATCGTTGACACCCCTATCCATGATCTCGTGGAAGCGAGTACCCAAAAAATACATGCAAACACAGGCTTTAAGAGCACAATGCCTTAAATTGGACCCACATACGTCGACATTCAATATTACGAGTCTATCGAGAAAAAATCATCGATAAGACTCAAATGCTTGGCAAAATTGAAGAAAAGTTTACACCTTCACTCAATCAATCAGATTGCCTGAGCAAAGATACCCTTCAATTAGACATTGATGCGTGTCATTTAAAGATGTTCCCGAATTTCCCCGAGTATCAAGAATCGACCAAAGATATCCAAATGGAAATAGAACTTTCAATAAGGAATCCTACTTCAACTTGCATGCCAAAAATGGTTAGTTTCCTTTTTAAGGTAAAACTTCCTTGAAACAAAGAATCTACTTATAAACAGAGTAAAACTCATTCAACCACTATAAATGAAGCCCTCCAACCAGGTATGAGATGGATTCACAATTTTACCCGAGAGCTCACAGCCATGAGGACTCAGTCTGATTGATCGTCTAACATTGGAGCCTCTTTTTCTTTTTTCTTCTTGCAGTAAGGAAAAGATCGATTAAATAATCACTTCCTGACAGTAAGCCCGACCTCTTGACACGTTGCAAAATTCAAACAAAAATTTGACATCATCAATGCCTTAAAAATAAGGAATACAGGGGGTGGTATTGTTTTACAATTGCATTTATTAATTGTATTTTTTTTATAATGAATCCAACGATATATTTTTTTATTCAAAATAAAAATTAAATTCGACACGAAAAAGAGATAATAATTTTAAACCGATGGATATATATTCAAGACGTACATCTAGATCTTCCTGATCGTAGGCAACTATATATACTTATTTTGCTTTGTTTGTTGGGTCATATGCTCAGAGCATTACATATTTATTTCTTACAATTTTTTATATTCTAAAAATGTTCTATTTCAAAGAATAATAATTCGCACAAAAAAATTCAAGACTCCAAAACAAATACACAGTTTATTATGGAATAAACAAATTTACGACTAAAAAAGAGATGAATCACATTTACTTAGACATAAGTTAGATGATGGTTATTAATATTAAAAGCACTTATCATTTATTATTTTTTGGATTTTTTTTAAAAAAAATATTGATATCAAAAAGTAAATAAAATAAAAGATGCTCTTTTCTTTTTGAGTGGCAGCCATATAAAAATGAGTATAAAATAAAAGGGATCAATCACATCAGTGAGGTAGTAAAATGTTTTTACTAAATTATAAAATCTGAATTTTTTCCCAAATTTTATGATGTATGTACTGTCATATACGATTATATACGATATTAGAAATATTTAGTACCACCGGCCAATAAATCCTCACGATCTCGATAACTATATATGATAAGAAACATCAAATTTGATGATGATGTGCGCTCTATGATTTTGTATGATTTAGGATTTTCTTTTTTGTTTTTTTGTGTGAAATCCACATATAATTATAATATATATGTTTGGAGACACTTGCCCCTGTTGAATTTTTAAAATAAACATTAACATATATGCAAAAGACATGTGTGCCCTCATTGAATTTTTAATTGTGCCCTCGATAAATTTTCAAAATCACTTTGCTCCGTTTGTTTGGAGGAAGATCAACCTCTTGAAAATGTTTTCCTTACTTTGTAGTATTTAGAGAAAATAAAATAAAATCAATCAGACAAAATTTATAATAAGTCAACTCATAATAAGAGTTCTAAGATGGAAAACAACTTCCCTTATATTTCTTGGGAAGTTATTTTCCTTATAACATTAAAATATTATTAAGAATTTTTTTTGTCAATGTATACATGAGAACAACAATGAACTAAATTAAAATTATATATTTTATACATAATACTGCATATATATATATATATATAAAAGATACAATATATATATATATATATATATATATTAAAATTGAGGTCCTAAAATGAAGTTAAAATGAGGTTCTAACTTTTGGGGTCCAAAATTTTTTATAAACAAATATGAAAAAATTATAATTATAATTATACTTTGATCAGTTTTACAATCCAACGATATATCTTTTATTTTCAAAACAAAAATCAATTTCATCATAATTGAAAAATTGTTTGTTTTAAGTTTACATCTAACGGTCTAGAATTTCACCAAACAATGAAAAATATTACTAACATTTTTTCAAACACTATAAATTGGTTGTTTTTCCATGAATTCTTTTTCTTTAAGATATATTTTCCATGAGATGTTGATTTTCTTCCAAACAAACGGAGCATTAAATTCATCAACTTTTATCTCTACTAAAGATATTAAGGATGATACATTTTAGGGATACATACCATTTTCATTTATTGAGTGGTGTAGAAACTAGAGATGAGAGACCAACAGGTGGTAGCCTGGTTGGTCTTCCTACTGCGTAACGAGTGAGAGATCTTGTGTTCGAGTCTCCCCTTCTACTAATTTGAGTGAGATTTATCACCATTATTGTGAGAGTTGTAAAAAGGGAGATGACTACCTTCCTTTGTGTAACCCATCGTGGCATTGAACCTGCGTATTTGTGTTGGGTATTCCCCTTCTTGGTATAAAAAAAAAACTAGAGACGAGAGAGACACTAGTCTTTACACCATAAAAGAGATAATGACCCTCTTTGATTTTAATGACCATATTTACCACATCAAGGTAATAAATTCAAAAGGATGACACTTGAGATATAATTTGGAAATTTTATCCATATATAAACAAGCACGAGGCGGTCCCACCACAATTAAACTTCTTATTTCGAAGCTATTTTAAAGCAAGTCGAGATAAGATTTATTATCAATGGGTTGGTAGCATGGTTGGTCTTTTTACGATGTAGGAAGTGGAAGGTCTTGTATTCGAGTCTTCCCTTCTATCAATTTGAGTGAGATTTATCACCATTATGGTGTGTTAGGAGTTGAGAGAACACAAATTTCTAGTATATTCAATCCTCTTAAATAATTACACAGCAGCTCACTAATATATATAGTCACACATACATAGTTCTAGATTTTCCTAGATAATTCTAAAAGCATATGGATATATGTTTACCTACATAATTCTAGAATCATCTATACAAGTCTACACACTTGCGGATATATGTTTACCTACATAATTCTAGAATCTTCTATACAAGTCCACACACTTGTGGATATATGTTTACCTACATAATTCTAGAATCTTCTATACAAGTCCACACACTTGTCCTTCAACACTCCCCCTCAAGTTGGAGCATAGATGTTACTCATGCCCAACTTGTCACACAACTCTAAGAATTGAGTCCTCCACAGTGCTTTAGTAAAGATATCTCCAATTTGATCTTTAGAGCGAACAAACATTGGAAGAATTCGCTTGGTCTTCACTACCAAGTCTTGAATAAAATGGCAATCCACCTCAATATGTTTAGTATGCTCATGAAAAACAGGATTAGAAGCAATATACATAGCTGCTTGATTATCACAGAACATTTTCATAGGAGTAAGAGATGGAAAACCTATTTCTTGCAGCAAGGACTGAACCCACATCATCTCACAAGCAGTGTGTGCCATAGCACGATACTCGGCTTCTGCACTAGATCTAGCAACCACATTCTGCTTCTTACTCTTCCATGTAACCAAGTTATCTCCCAGAAAAACACAATAACCAGAGATTGATCTCCTATCAAGAGAATCTCCAGCCCAGTCTGCATCACTAAATCCCTTGATTTCAAAGGATTTAGAACGTTTAAACAATAAACCCAATCCAGGTGCGCCCTTAAGATATTTAAGTATTCTACAGGCTGCATTCCAATGTTCTACCTGTGGATTCTGCATGAATTGACTCACAACTCCAACAGCAAATGAAATATTAGGACGAGTAACAGTAAGATAAATCAATTTTCCTACTAATCTCCGATATCTACTTGGATTCTCAAAAGGCTCTCCACCATCTTTGCTAAACTTAACATTAGGATCCATAGGAGTCGAAACGGGTTTAGCTCCCAAGAGACCAGTCTCCTGTAATAAATTTGTCACATACTTTCTTTGGCACAGAGATAAACCAAGATTGGATCGAGCTACCTCAATTCCTAAGAAATAACGCAATTTACCAAGATCCTTTACACTAAAAAGACCATTGAGAAACAGTTTGAGTGCCTGGATGCCTGCTAAATCACTACCAGTGACTACAATATCATCCACGTACACAACAAGAATAATGCACCCACTAGCACTATGTTTCACAAAGACAGAATGATCCACAACTACCTGCTTCATGCCAAAGGTTAACACATCATTACTGAACTTTTCAAACCATGCCCGAGGAGATTGTTTAAGACCATATATGGCTTTGTGCAATCTACATACCTTCTTACACTCCCCCTGAGCAACATATCCAGGAGGTTGCTCCATATACACCTCTTCTTGTAAATCACCATGTAAGAAGGCGTTTTTAATATCAAGTTGATATAAGGGCCAATCTTTGGTGACTGCAACTGCCAAAATGACTCGAACAGAAGACAACCGAGCAACTGGAGAGAAAGTTTCAAAGTAATCAACGTCATATGTTTGAGTGTACCCTTTTGCAACTAAACGAGCCTTATATCTCTCGATACTACCATCAGGGAGATATTTAATGGCATAAACCCATCGACAACCAACAACATGCTTTCCAGGAGGTAAATCAACAAGAGTCCAAGTCTGATTGCGCTTTAGAGCAGCAATTTCATCATCCATAGCTTGTTTCCAAGCAAGAATAGTAACGGCTTGATTAAAAGAAGAGGGAAGACGAGTGGCAGAAAGAGAAGTAATAAAGGAAGAAAAGGAAGGAGTCAAATGAGAAAAGGACACAACATTGGAAATAGGATGTTGAGTACAAGTCCGTTTACCTTTACGAAGAGCAACAGGAAGATCAGTAGGAGAGACTGTAGGAGGAACAACAGGATCTGGGAGCGAAGAAGACAGTGGGGGAGTCGAAGCAGGTTGGTCTTTAAGATGTGGATCTGTTGGACCAGCAGATTTAAGCTTGGACCAAGTGCCTCTACTATAAACTTGTAATGGTTTGAGTAAATCATTAGAAGAGGGAGGTAGAGGTAAAGGAACAGAAGAGGACTCGGGAATCATAGGAGAGTTAGAAAAATATGGAACATCATCAAAGAAAGTAACATCAGAGCTTACATAATACCGACAAGAAACAGGATCCCAACAACGATAACCTTTTTGTGTACGAGAGTAACCAACAAAGATACATGAAGTAGCCCGAGCAGTACTTATCATTACCACCACGCAAGATTTGAACAAAACATTTACTACCAAAGACATGAAGGGGAAGAGAGAATGCAGGAAGAGAAGGAAAAAGAATAGAAAAAGGAGATTTACCATGTAAAAGAGAAGACGGCATTCTATTAATTAAATAACAAGCAGTTAAAACAGCATCACCCCAATAGCATTTAGGAACATGCATATGAAGAAATAGTGTACGAGCAATTTCAATAATATGCCGATTTTTACGCTCAGCAACACCATTTTGTTGAGGTGTATGTGGACATGAAGTTTCATGAATAATACCTTTGGTTGCCAAAAAAGAAGATAAGGGTCCTTTAACATATTCAAGAGCATTATCAGAACGTAACACACGAATAGAAGTACCAAATTGATTGTAAATTTCATTATAAAAGAGTTCAAAAATAGGGGCTATATCAGAACGACGTTTTAATAAAAACAACCAAGTCATCCGAGAATGATCATCAATAAAGGTTACAAAGTAGAAATGACCACTAAGACTAGCAACACGAGTAGGCCCCCAAATATCAGAGTGCACTAATTCAAAAGGAACAGAACGACGACTAGTAACACGTGGAGGAAAGGAAACACGATGATGTTTACCTAACTCACAAGCATCACATTCTAACTTAGACAGAGAAGAAGGAACAAACATAAGTTGTCGAAGAAGTTTCAAGGATGGATGCCCCAAACGATAGTGCCACTGAAGAGGAGACAAGGAAGATACGTCAAAAGTAGAAAGCAAAGCAGTAGGTGGATCCAAATAATAAAGACCAGCGTGTTCACGACCCCCACCAATCATCTTCTTCGTCTCTAAGTCTTGAAAAATACAATGAGAGGGAAAGAAAGTGACACTACAGTTAAAGGCTTTGGTAAGCTTACTGACAGACATAAGATTAAAAGGAAAGTTAGGAACATATTGAACATGTTGCAGGGAAAGAGAAGGAGTAGGGGATAAAGTACCACTGCCTAACACAAAACAAGGACGTCCATCAGCAACAGTTATAGTTTGAGTGGATGAATTAGAATCAAAGGTAATAAATTTATCAAACTTTCCAGTAATATGTGTTGAGGCACCTGAGTCAATAACCCAAGGAGACATACCAGAAACATTAAGACATGGAGAAGTACCTGATTGAGTAAGAGTAGCAACATCTGAAGACGAATATTGTTGAGAACGATGGAGAAGAGAGTCATACTCAGCCTGAGAGATAGTGATAGTAGAAGGAACAGGTACGGAAGATGAAGAAGCAGCACTAGCAGCACCAGAACTTGGAAATCCTGAACTACCGCCAGAAGAAGGCCGAGAGAGATTATTACGTTCCCAAGGTTTACCATATTTATCATAACATCGATCAACAGTATGGTTGTCCTTTCCACAAAAGATACATTTACGTACAATTCCACGTCCACGACCACGGCCAAAAATTTGAAGAGTGTCATGATCACGGGACAAGTCTGAAGTAGAGATTGGTGAAGATGCAGAGGCAGACATTGGTATGGTAGATAATCAGACACAAACACCAGAAGCCAAATAGAAGGACTAAGAGAGTACCAGAACAGCAAGTGATAGGAAAATGCTAAAGCAAATTCACAGACAGAACCTGAGAATACCAGCAAGACAGAACCTGGAACAACTGGGGGAACAAAACAAATTTACGCCTGAACCACAGAATACCAGACGAAATAGAACACCTACACAGGACGAAACTTCCGACAGAGGCTGGAAGCAACAAACGCAACACCACAAACAGAAGCGCAACACCAGAACAACTTCCAAAACAGAAACCAGAGACGAGGCGCAACCACGGCAGCAGAGGCGCGACCACACAGGAAGGAGAAACCCTAGATGCGAGGCTTCGATACCATGTTAGGAGTTGAGAGAACACAAATTTCTAGTATATTCAATCCTCTTAAATAATTACACAGCAGCTCACTAATATATATAGTCACACATACATAGTTCTAGATTTTCCTAGATAATTCTAAAAGCATATGGATATATGTTTACCTACATAATTCTAGAATCATCTATACAAGTCTACACACTTGCGGATATATGTTTACCTACATAATTCTAGAATCTTCTATACAAGTTCACACACTTGTGGATATATGTTTACCTACATAATTCTAGAATCTTCTATACAAGTCCACACACTTGTCCTTCAACATGGTGAGAGTTGTAAAATAGAGAGGACACCTCCCTTTGTGTAGCCCACCGGCCCATTGGACATTCGTTTTTGTGTTGAGTATTCCCTCTCCTTGGTATAAAAAAAGATAAGATTTATTTTTTGATTAATATTTTGTTAATTTTTTTAATGCCATAAGAAATTTTGAAAGAAAATTACACAAAAGGAATTTCCTTAAACAGAAATTGAATTTGAGCCAAATATAATTTCAAGCCGAGTTGAGCCTAGTCGGTCAAAATTTTTTGGCAGAAAAATATTTATAACTGAAAATTAAGGGGAAGAAGTATAAATACAGAAACTATAAGACCCAAAATCGAAAGACTCAACAGTAGTTAGCACAAAACACCCATGCAATTTTGATATAGGCAGTTGGATACCTAATTGTGCGCTCTTTTGATCGATTTTTTAATATATTTTAGTTTTAGGTTTTTTTTCTTTCTAAAAATCGATCAAATCATTTAGTTTTGATCGGCTTCAATTTTGACCTTTTTTTTATAACCTAGGCTCTTTATATTTCAAAAAATAATAATAATAAATGCATTTAAACTCAACAGCTAAAATAAATTAAATTTTTTAAAATAAAGAATAGAATTGCTATTTATATTGTGGATATTGCAGCAGAACCAGACCTTCCATGCTAAAGAGGATGATGAGAGAGAGAGAGAGAGAGAGGACTTTAAGATGTGTTTGGAGAATAGAGGTTTAAGAGAGCGTTTTAGTTTAGGTCTACCAACTGGAAGTTAGAGATTGAAACTCCTTAACCAAACACACCCTCGAAATCAACATCCAAAACTAAGAGAGAACCAGAAACCCAAACACACAAGTCAAGCATCAACTTCCTCAACTGGGGTTTTAAGCAAGAACCCATTAGCCACACCCACATAATCAAAAAGAGGAAATTAAAAAGATAGAGAGAGAACGTTATCATTTCCTCTTTTTAGAGAGATTTGTAAAAGCCTACGAGGGTGAGGGTGAGGGTGTGGGTGTGGGTGTGGGTGTGTGTTGGAGAGAAGAAGATGCTCACGTGGGGGATTGATGGAATCATGGATAGAGAATAAATGATTAGAAATAAAAGAGAGAGCAAAAGTGAATAATTCATTGTTCTTTTGAATTATTGCTATTTTTTTCTCTCTTCATAAATTTGAATAATATTTTTTAAAACCCATTTTTTTTGCAGTGTCGGTATTGTGCTCTTGTTTCTTGTATGTACGTAATTATGTATATGTGCATGTAATAGTCCGATGAAAAGTGAAGTGTGTTGCGTTGTGGTGTATTGGGATCGGATTTGTTCATCAGAAGAGATGGGGCGGTGTCTTTGAGATTTTCTGTTCCCCCAAAACACCCATAAACATTACTGATTTACAGGTATTTTTTATTACTTCACTTTATCTCTCTTCATTATCTTCAGCTTCTGTTGCGAGATTCTAGACGCAAACTGTTAATTTTTTATTATTTTCTTTCAATTCCCTTGTCCCCCCCAAGTGTGCTCGGAGCCTTGAAAGCAGATGATGATTGATGCTAATCATAAAAGTACGGATTACTATGTTATGAATATCTCTAGTAACTTGCAGATTCTGGGCTTGTCTGGGGGGTGTTTTTTTTTTTTTTTTTGCTTCTCTGTTTGGTTGTATTTATGCCATGGCTTCTTTTGAAATTTTGATTGCTTTCCTTTTTGGATTAGGTTGGAATTATGATTTGAGGAGAACTTCCAGTTCCTGTAATGCGTAAATTCAGTTAGAGTTGCAGATACTTGGGACTTTAAGACCCCAACCTTGTTATGCTCAGCTAATTGTGTTAAATTTTGCTAAACTATAGATGATTTCTCATTTATTTTTCTTCTTCTTTCTGTCTCTTCAAACTTGTCTTTACGACAGCAACTTGCTTTAGGAATTCAAATTCTTAAAAATAGATGTTTTCTTATGTGAGCACAGATTAGTAATAACTGGAAGTTATTTTTTTAATGGAAATTTCAGTTTATGGAGTGATATTGTAATCAGATTTGAACACGGGGGCAGGAAGTTTCAAAAAAGAAGCAATGGCCACATATTATCCTAACTCGAATAATGAGAGGGATGCAACTCCAATGTCCTATTTAAGGGAATCTTTGCCTGTTTCATATCCAGAGGCACAAGTTCTTCCTGTTAATATGATGATGTATATGAGTTCTGGGTCATACTCAGTTGCACCAACTGAGAATCCTCAGCAGCCAAATAACTGTATTGAAATGCAGTCCGTCGAAGATTCAAATTCTACTGCACAGCATCAAGAAATCTTGCCAAATCTGGGAGGTTCAAGAATGAGCGAGCATGATTTTAATGCTTTGAGGGATGGGAGAAATGAGATGCTGGTTATGCACTCATTAACTGCACCTGGTAACATTCTTCATGGTGGACAGAATTTACTGGGCCAGGGATTATCTCTCAGCCTTGGCACACAGATTTCATCTGGAATCCAAATGCCTTCCATTTCATATCGAAATCCAAATCCTGGCTTTGCCTCATTCTTGGGCCCTAATCCTTCAGTTACAGGTGAAGGTGACAGCAGGAATGCCTCTTCCAGAGAGGCAAATTCTAGAAATGCTGAATATTTGCCACCTGGTCTTGTTGGTGGTAGTCAAGACTCAAATAAGGGAGATTTATCTCCATATGGAATGTCGAACATGGGAAGGACTATTCCTAATTCTAAGTACCTCAAGGCAGCTCAGGAACTACTGGATGAAGTTGTAAATGTACGAAAAGCTCTAAAGCAGCCCAACAGAGAGAAGAATCAAATTTCACTTGAGCATGGGGGTAAGAGTACCAAGGATGGGGATGGAGACTCAAAAAACGTGCCTTCAACAGAAGAATCCGCCAATAACTCTCCAAGTGAGCTTTCACAATCAGAAAGACAAGACTTGCAAAATAAGTTGTCTAAGCTTTTATCCATGTTGGATGAGGTAAGACTATCATGCTGTAGTCTCACGAACCTCTTCTCGTGGCAATCATTTTCTATTTTGCACATGTATGTTACTGTGACAATGAAGTGGACAATACTGGATGCAAATAAAAAGTTGCATCTCAAATTTTGCTTAACAAAACTTCAGTCTCCTTCTGTTCTGATAATTTTCATAGTGGTTACTGCATTTGCCAAACTCTATTAGTACTAACATTGAGATCTGAATTCTGTTCTAATTTTTTATTTTTTGAACTGCACAATGTGAATTTCTGTGGATGTATAGATGTGGAAAAGAGAAATTATGTGCATGGTTGCCTGTACAACTTTACTGCTTTGGCTGATATGAGAAGAGACAAACTGTTGTGATTGAATCCATGATTTCTCTGGTCCCTGGTACTTTTGGTGTTGATTCCAAAGTCATATAGTGGGGGTTTGGATGTGAATTAAGATGTTTTCACTTGGAGTACTTGAATTTACTGCTCGTTTTCTGAGAAGAAAGCTAAACAGTTGAGATATCAGTGGTTCACAACATTTACTTTTTTCCAGCATATTCGAGATATCAATCTTTCTCACCTTTGCCTTGTGGAATTGTAGGAGTCTCAGCAGTAGAAGAAAGTTTTTTGGTGGTCGTGTTTTTTATATTATACTTTTCCTTTATGTGAATTTCTGTTTGAAAAGTAAGCTGTTAGTTTGTTCTGGCCTACAATCTGCAATGGAGGAGATTGCCATTCTAATTATTAGTCTAATTGGGACTGTACTAGTCATGAGCTTTTGTTTCTCATACATTTCTTTGTGTATGTTTGTATTTCTCCGTGTCTGGAAGAAACTCTACATTAAAACATCCACAATCCACATTATATATGTTCTTGAAACTTCACACTTTTAGAGGGTAGAGAAAAGGGGCCTTCCTTTCTCTTGATTTTTCAAGTTTATTCAATAAATTTTATTGTTTTGGAACTCTGTCTAATTTTCTAGACAAACATTTCTGCTAAGAAAAATGACTTTTTGTCCCGTGTAACCGTGACTAACTTAGCCTTCTCCACTCGTCATAAAGCTTCCTGTCTTGATAATTATACACCTTCTAACCCATCTCCAATCTAGTATTGTGGAGCTAGTTGAACATGAGATTTTTTTTTCATTCTTTTATGTTTCAATCGCCAACTAAAGGCATTGGTCCCTTGGATTTAAGTTGAGCTGAACTTCCAAACTCTCTCACCCAATAGGTTGATAATATTTGGATTCATAAGGTATAATAACGATTCTTTGATTGCCACAGGTTGATAGAAGGTACAAACAGTACCATCATCAGATGCAGATTGTAGTGTCATCATTTGATGTGATAGCAGGATGTGGTGTGGCTAAACCATACACTGCACTTGCCCTCCAAACTATATCCCGCCACTTTAGGTGTTTGCGTGATGCAATTACTGGCCAAATCAAAGTAGCCCGTAAAAGCCTTGGTGAGCAAGATGACTCAGAGAATAGTAAAGGAATAGGAATAGCTCGTCTCCGCTTTGTGGATCAGAAGCTCAGACAACAGAGAGCTCTTCAGCAGCTTGGTATGATGCAACAACACACATGGAGACCACAAAGGGGGCTGCCAGAAAGCTCAGTTTCAATCCTCCGTGCTTGGCTGTTTGAGCACTTTCTTCATCCGTAAGCATCGCAGCCTTTTTTCTTCAATTTTTAATTTCATAACTTGTCCGTGCAATTATGCAAAGATATCTTAGCACTTAAAGTAGACTCACTTCCTGACCCTGATGCTTACCAGTTACCCAAAGGATTCTGATAAGATTATGCTGGCAAGGCAGACTGCATTGACGAGAAGTCAGGTATGATGAACTAAGAATATTATCTTTAACTTACAGGGTTTGTAGGTGAGCTGATTCTTTTGGTAGAGTTTTGTGTATCTGCTTTGATCGTTGGCAAGAGTGACGTTTGGGACTTCAATATCACGACATGAAGGAAAGATTATCAACTGTGGGATTGATAGCTGGGAATGTCATGAATAAAGTTCATTTTAGGATAAAATGACAGTTTTCTAGAAAAGAAATGTAGCCAATGTTCTCATTCTATATGCGATTGTTTCTGAGTAACATGAACATCAGTTTTCGGTTAGAAATAGCATGTGCCAATTCTTTTACTGGATAATGCAGAGATTTTATCCTGCAATCCTAGGTTCTGCATGCTAAAGAAATTCATGAATCATTTGCCAGCAATATTTGCTTGTTAGCTAAATTTTAATAGAAGTAACTAACGTGTGAATGATGCTAGGGTACAGTTTAGGTTCAAAAAGGAAAAGGAAAAGGAAAAAGAATATGGCTGATTGATAAGAATGCTGTATTCTTTGAGATTTGTTTTTCTTGAATGTCTCTGCATGTCAAGTTTGTGTAATTTGACGTCACAAACTGTTGCACTGCTCAGGTCTCAAACTGGTTCATTAATGCAAGGGTGCGTCTCTGGAAGCCAATGGTTGAGGAGATGTACAAAGAAGAGATTGGTGAAGCAGAGATGGACTCTAATTCTTCTTCTGAAAATGCAGCCAGAGCGACAAAGGGTGATATGAAGAATGCAGAGGATAGAGGAGGGGAAGAATTGCACCAGACTGCAAGTTCAGCAACCACTGACAAATGCAGCCCTGGACATTTAATAGAATTCAAGACTGACAATGTTCTGGATGTAGAAATGGCCGGATCAACTGCGCAAATTGATTTTCAAAATGTGATGCAAAGAGAAGTTGAAACTAAATATGGGTTATTGAAGTCAAGAAACAATCAAAGGGTTGCCATGGACGACTCTAATATCTTTCCTGATGCCATTGCTCATTCTCACGGGGGCAATGATAGTTTTATGGCAGCAGCTGCTGCTTATCACATGTCGGAATTGGGGAGGTTTGGCAGTGGAAGTGGAAGTGGGGTGTCTCTCACGTTGGGTTTGCAGCATTGTGAGGGTGGCAGCTTGCCTGATCACAATTTTGTTTCCATGAGAGGAGACAACATTTACAGTGCTCCAGCATTCTCAGTCGGTGCAGAAACTACAGATTTTGAATGCATGAATAACGGGGATCGGCAGCAGAGGTTTAATTCATCTCATTTGTTACACGATTTCGTAGCCTGAAAACGATGGACTGCAGATTGACATGGCTTCCTCTAATCAATGGGGATCTTTCAGACTCCTCAGAGAACATTCATCTTGCATAAAAAATCACAAATGCTGAAGGGTGGGTTATGGTCCTCTCAATATTAACTGAATATATAAAAAACAGTTGTAATATAGCAGGAAAGTAGTTGGAAGAAAACAAATATGTAAAGAATACTTATATTTTTTTTGACAGTAAACAATTTGTATTGAAGGAGAAATGGGAAGTTGAGAATAAGGATTGTGGATAACAGGTTCTTAGATATATTGTTAATGATCTATAAGATTGTTCTTCAGTTATTCTCTTGCTAATGGCAACCTGGGATTCTTCAGCATTTGTCTTTAAAAAGAAAAAAAACCTGGGTTTGTGACTTCTTGTTCAATACTCACTCGGAATAACCTTAACCTTGTTTCCAAACAGCGGGGGTCCTACTTATGGATTGAACATTGAAGAGAGAGAAAAGGAGGAGAGAAGCACGATGGAGAAGAGAGTAGTACCTAGTGCCTCGCTTTCTGGCGCTCTCAAAGCCGATCTCTCTGGTCACAACCATTAAGATACTGCACCATCTTTCGCGTCCCCGGGTTCGATTCACCCAGTCTTCCAAAACCCTCGCAAATGGGTGTCCTCCACTGACGTGACCATTCTCGACCTAATTAGTAATTACTATCGTCTTCCGTGTCTCCCTACCTCGACCTCCTGCAATGGCTTCTCTGCAAGACTCGCCGGCAATAAAGGTATCGAGAATGAAATCCCTTCCAAAACGCTGCGAAGAAGTCTCTCTTTTTTCAATTTGAGTGGATAATTTCCTTTTGTGTTTTGTGGGTTTTGTTTTTGTTAGGATGTGAAAGTGCTTATGGTTGGAGCAGGAGGTATTGGCTGCGAATTACTCAAGACCCTCGCTCTCTCTGGCTTCCAGGAAATACATATTGTAAGCATGTGTCTCGTTTTGCTTTATTTCGTTTCAATTGAGAAACTACTGGAAATTGGTTGTGCCTTTTCTATTTGGAGTTGTACTTTACTAGGGCTTTCAGTGGGTTCAACAAATTAATTGTATGTTTGTGGTCTTTTTCTTTTCTTATGCGTAATCTTTGAGTTTTGGACCTTGGCTTTCGAGGTTTAATGGGCCAAGGGTCGTTATTTCTTATTAATTTTTGTAGTTTCTAGTTAATCATGTGTTTATGAGCTCATGTAGGATTTAAAGCTTTCTACTTCTGGAAATTTTCATTCTATTTTTTTCCTATTATTCTCTCTCTCTCTCTCTCTCTCTCTCATGGCAGCAAACATGCTTTACATTTATTTTTGGGTTTTATGATTATACATTTATGATTTTTTTTTTTACCTCTTTTGTAGATTGACATGGACACAATAGAAGTCAGCAACTTGAATAGGCAATTTTTATTTCGTCAGTCACATGTTGGGCAGTCTAAAGCCAAGGTGAGAGCATTTACATGCAGCTTGTTTTTTTTGTTCTTCTCGTAGTGCAGTTTGAGTGGTTCACCTTTCCATAACACTTGCTATTGTTTTTGATCAGGTTGCTCGTGATGCTGTCCTAAAATTTAGGCCCCACATAAGCATTACACCGTACCATGCAAATGTTAAAGATCCTAGCTTTAATGTTGACTTCTTTAAGCAGTTTAATGTTGTTCTGAATGGACTTGACAACTTAGATGCAAGGCGACATGTGAACCGTCTGTGTTTGGCAGCTGATGTTCCTCTGGTTGAGAGTGGGACTACTGGGTTCCTAGGACAGGTGATTTATTGTCTCTTATTTTTCTTTTGGAATGAGTTCATTTCATAAAATCATTGTCGATTTTGTTCATTTTGTGACATTTACATTGTATAAAGTATGTATTCCAAACCGAAATAAAAAAATAGCAGGGAAAAAGAAGTGAAAAGGGGAAAAGGAGACAGACTTACATAAGTTTTTATTCATGGATTGCATTTAAAAAGGTTTCTATTCATGGATTAGTGTCTGACATGCTGTCAGTGTCAATGAATAGTTCAGTGGCAATTATTTTGATTCCTCCTATGTTTGCATATAAGTTTCGTTATTGGGAAGACATTAACTGCATTTGTGCTTCCATCAGTAACAGTGTCACTATGGACCTATGTCTCTTACTAAGTTTGTTCCTGTGGCACACCTTTAGCACTTGTGACCTTATGGAATTTGCTTGTCTGATAGAAAAATTATGAAAAAACCTCCTTACATGCACTCTCTTAAATCTGGGAAATACAGTACTGGTCTTTTCTTTAAATTTGGAGTTACAAAAGCATAGTTTTCTATTGTTTTTCTGTTCTTGCTTTTCTTTTACTTTCAAACTTGACATTTAAGGTAAAAAGCAACCCCATGCACAGGGCTCCCCCGCAGTGGGCAGTGTTGGGGATAAGCAAGATGTAAGTAACCTTCACCCCTTGTTTCCAAGAATCAAATTGGACATCTAATCTCTTAAGACGTTCTGCTTGGTTTTAAAGTAAATGAATTTAAGGTCTAACAGAGAAGAATGGATCTCTAGATATTGTGGCCCTTATTACCAGTATGCTTCTAATGGTGGCAAGAAATAATTCTTTCTTGTGCCATGATTAAGATGATCACAGGATGTCATGGCCGACTGTGTAGCTTGAGAATTTGAGATGATCTCTGGTCCGGAATTAAGACCTTATGCTTTGGTTAGGGAAATAGGGGAAGATCTACCCTATCTTAGACACTCCATAATTAAGGTCACAAATTTGTTCCTTGACAAGCATCACTGTCCTCTGGAGAGAGGAAGTTTTTATGAGTAGCGGTAGATGAGAAGCTTTTTTCTGCTGGAGCAGGGAATGCTGTATTTTTTTGAAATCCCCAAAAATGTATTAGACTGAATGACTTTTAGTTATTATTTTTCTCATGTTTATAGTTCGTTCGGATGAGAACAGTCTGCCTGCTTATTCTAAACTTTTGCTGGTTAATTGCGTAGAGATTTTGAACCAGGGTTTCAATTTTTTTTTCCTTCTAATTCTTTGGTTAATTTCTACACTTTGATGTCTATCGGCTTGACAATATGTGTTGTTGGCCATGTCTTTGAAACTTAAAACAGCCACAGTTATCATATTACTTATGAGGTCTGTTTTTCAAATGAATCTGTGTGGAGTTTGCTTTTGCAAGTGGGGTTCCGGTGATATATTGATTTTTTACGTCGTTTTCTTCATAATAAGCTGAAGGTCTAATTAATTAAGTAATCAAGTTTCAGAGTAGTGGTTTCGAAAGAGAGTATGCACTGTATTATTTCAAATATGATGCCCTTGGATGTTCTCTCTTGGCTCCCCAGGGACACAAAAAAGGGAAAGTAACTTCTGTTTGTCTGTGTGTGTCTGAGACTCTTCTGTTGAGTAAATGCCTTGAAGCTTAATACTAGCTGTAAATTTGAAATCACTTAGCTATATTTGGCATTGCCAAACTGTTGATCTATCTGCAAGTTACTTGACAGTCCCATGTTTATTCTTTATTGCTTCTGATGGTGGTACTTCTTTTATTTTTTGCTCATTTATTGGGATCAGGTCACGGTACATGTGAAGGGGAAAACAGAATGTTACGAGTGTCAGCCAAAACCATCCCCAAAGTCGTATCCTGTCTGCACAATTACCAGTACTCCATCAAAGGTACTGGTCCCTTAATATGAATTTTTTGCACTAGAAGGAAAGGAATGGGCTCTTGTGGCTGATAAGATACAATATATTTTCCCCAGACAAGGCTTAGTTATTGCTTTCAATTTCTATATTAAGAGCCAGAAGTTTAAAAGCATTAAGTTGACATGTTAACTTTATTCAAGTCTATGTGAATTTGATGAAACACCGATGATTGTTTTAGTATTAAAGATACATGTCCTTTTGAGAACTTGAAAGTGCCACCTTTTTTGAAATTATGTTTATTAGCAGCAATCTTTTGTCTTAAATTGCTGCTAACTGGTGCTGAATTGCTGATTTTGTTTGTTAGAATTCCTTACTGCATGTCAAATAAGCTCGACTCTGTTATTATGTTAATGCATGACTTGGTGGGGTTAAGTACTGCTTTGCTTACCAGATAGCTGAGTATTACTTAATGCTATATGAATTACGATGGCTGATTATTAATGGAAGTTTTGTGGTGAATTTCTGCTCCGAGGTTTCTGAAATCTATCATTGCTTGGATTTGCAGTTTGTACACTGTATTGTGTGGGCCAAGGATCTGCTTTTTGCAAAGTTATTTGGGGATAAGAATCAGGATAATGACTTAAATGTGCGCTCTGGTGATGCTGCTAGCTCTTCTGAGCATGCCGATGATGCATTTGAACAAAGAAAAGATGAGGACGTTGAGTATTATGGAAGGAGAATATATGATCACGTTTTTGGTCATAACATTGAAATAGCTTTGTCTAATGAAGAGACTTGGAAAAACCGTAACAAACCGAGGCCAATATATAGTAAGGATATCCTTTCTGATAAACTGGCTCGACAAAATGGTACTGTAGATAGAAGTTCTGCAACTGACAACTTGTCATCATTATCTGCCATGGTATCTATGGGTCTGAAGAATCCACAGGATGTCTGGAACCTCACGGAAAATTCAAGGATTTTCCTCGAGGCATTGAAACTCTTTTTGGTTAACAGAGCAAAGGTGTGCTTTGATCTCTTGATGATTGATTATAGCTTGCTCCAATCAATGCAAAGTTCTCGTTTATTTTTTTCTTTTTTGGTCTTCTTTTTTTGAAGGAAGTTGGGAATTTGACTTTTGATAAAGATGACCAGTTAGCTGTGGAATTTGTAACTGCGTCTGCGAATATTAGGGCCGCGTCCTTTGGGATTCCTTTGCATAGCCTTTTTGAAGCTAAAGGCATTGCTGGTAACATTGTCCATGCTGTTGCAACAACAAATGCTATTGTTGCTGGGTTGATTGTGATTGAAGCGATCAAGGTGCTGGAAAAGAATACTGATGCTTACAGGTGTGGTTCTATTCTCCTGAATGAATTTTTTTCCCCATTTTGAACTTCTGGCTCTGTTCTGAGTTTCTTTTTTTTTTAAATGTCTTGGCCATTATAAAAACTACTGTTTAACTGATATAATTTGTGAAGTAAACCTGGAGCTGTTAATTCACCTTTTTCCAGCTGAAAGAAATGGTACTTGGATTGTTAACTGTTTTTCGGTTTCTGTAAGTTTTACTGAGGTCTTGCTTTACTTGAGTTGACACTTGTGCTCGTACTTGTGATTTTAAACTTTTTAGTGTGTTTACCTGGTGAGATGACTGCTTCAGGGCCATATGCTTATCATGAGCCTGACTTTTCAGCTATCTATACTTCTTTGAGGGTTGAAATTGCTTTATTTTCCCACGGTTCCTCTTGACCCTTTTCCAACATTGTGCTGACCTTTTTTTAAAAAAAAAAAATCCCTTTAGGTTCACTTGAATGTTATATCCCCACTGAAAGGGGAAAAGTTCTGCAAATATTAGTGGAGTGCGTTTTATGCAATGTAATTAAGTTTTCTCATACCATATATAGTTTGTTCTCCAAGACTTAAAACACTACATCTGCAACTTGTTCGAACAGTTTCTGTCTGCCACCAGATT
Organism: Euonymus europaeus; assembly: GCA_963580455.1. Lineage (NCBI taxonomy): Eukaryota > Viridiplantae > Streptophyta > Magnoliopsida > Celastrales > Celastraceae > Euonymus > Euonymus europaeus. The sequence goes on along the minus strand of OY756970.1, from coordinate 17,739,695 downwards.
AATAAGTGCTTTACTTCATGACAACTTTTTCCCTTCACATCCTGGTAAGCTGACTCTGGATGGCTTTTGCATTGTATGGATGGCAGCATCCATGTTTGGGTGATTATATCGCCCAGTCAAAATCATGTATGATGCAATTGGTCTGATAAATGATGGAGAAATCCCCTGTGAAGTAGTTTGAATATCTCCTTTCCCTGGGAGAGAAATTGTAGGATTTTCAATTCTGTAGAAATAGCTTCATAGTCATAGACAGCTGGTTTAGTTGCTTTGCACTTTGCTTTACCTTCCTTTGTGACAACACTCTCGAGGACAGAAGTTTAGCCATTATGTAATCTCTGGTCTGCACCAGCTTTGTGCCTCAATAAATTTTCCTATTCAAAAAAAGAGGATCTGCTTCCCTATGTATGTGGCCTTCTTTAGCTTTGAGATGCCATTTGAACAGGGATAGGCCAAAGGTTTTGTTCCTGTCATCTAGTGCAACATCTTCAAGGAAGATGAATGGAGAGATCATTTGCTAATCCAAATCCCAGTCGCTAGAGAGCTTTTGAATTGTGTCATAACACTTGCTGGGGTCTTCTGGGTGATGCCTAATAACACTAATTCTCTTATTAGGTACTGGCGTGCAGATTATCCAACTTGGAGTTGGAAGAAAAGCCTGCCATCTATTGAATTGTCTGGATCTTTTGGAGAGAATGAAATAAAAGATGCTTTGAAAGTAAGAGAATGAAGGAGCTAATTAACTTGCTGTTTGAAACTATAAATTTTGCCTTATGTAGCAGATCGTTTGACTGCATTTTGTTCTGCTGCCTGTACCTCTTATATACCAGAGCCTCTGGCTGTCTTTGAGCTCTGATAATAATTCTTGCCTCAAAGCTGTCAAAAGATTAAAAAATGGCCCAGTCTTTAATTATGAAGGGTGTTGTTTTATCATTATTCTTTCGTAATTAATGTTGTGAGGTGTTATTTCATGTTCATTGAGATCAGCGAGGTATTATTTGACAATGGTTATGATTGTCTTATGGCTCCTTCTAATTCAAGTGTCAATGCAGGATGACTTATTGTTTAGAACATCCATCAAAAAAGATGCTTCTTATGCCCGTAGAGCCCTTTGAGCCTAACAAGTCGTGCTATGTTTGTTTCAAGGTATTTCCAAAATTTTCTTTTCCTTTTGCAATTCTGCTCGGATGTTGTTTCTGTTAGGATCTTAAACTAAAACAAGAGGTGGGTTTTGTTGGGGGCTCGGGTGTGTTTGTTTTGGAATTGTACAAGGTAAGTACTTTCTCATGACTTCTGAACTTTTCTGACAGTACATTAATTTTTCTTGTGGAAATCAAAATGGTTGACCTATATAGTCTAGTTCAACCACAATTGGGCCTATATCCACTTCTCAAGGCTCCTTGGGATTTGGTAAATCCACTACTGACAGCTTGTTGATGCAAAGACAAACAAACCTCTTTACACAGCTGGTTTTGGCACACTCCTTTCAAGGGTAGGTTTCTTGATAGCTAGAGGGTTTGGAATTTTAGTTCAAGTATATAGAATCTCCAACAGAAGGAGAAGTAGGCTAATAGGAATAAGACATGGGAAATTGGGAATGAAGTTCAGTTTTGCTAGAAAATCTCTGGCGTGAATGTATGCTATTTGCTGCTCTGCCAAGAAGGGTTTCCTTTACCCTTTGAATCATAGCAGTGATTCCTTGTCTCTAAGAAGTTTTGTCTTGATTTCTTTGTACTTCCTTTCTTCTCTCAACTTCATTCAAGCTTTGAATTTGAATTCTTCAATATCCTAATTGCTTGGATCTCTCAACAGCATCACAAATCTTCAATATTGCTTCTTGATGTTTCCATATTTAGTGTTTCCAGAATTTAGACCAACTTCATGATGTGTTACTTAAGCCTAGTAAGCAAGTGTCTAGGTCAGCAAAAATCTTCTACATCAGTTACTGTCATAGAGCATTTATATAGTCCTGAAAGAAACTTGACAACTCGTAAGCTTATTGTTAACTTTCATGTCTGATAAAGTATTATTAGTCCATAGTCATATAGATAAACATATCAAAACACAATAGAAGCAAGGAATGAACGAAGCATTCAGACAGAGTTAGAACCAGATACAAGACATATATATCAGATAGGTGGCATTTTAGTTAAGACAGATATAGAATCAGATAGCATATGTGAAGCATAATAATGATGAAGCATATTTTGTAATTGTTAATTTCATGTCGTAAGAGGACTCAGCTTTTGTGCAGACACCTCTGACACTTGAGATCAATACTCGCCGTTCAAAGTTGCTTGATTTTGTTGAAAAGATAGTTAAAGCCAAACTTGGGATGAGCTATCCACTAATTATGGTCGGGCATTCTCTTCTGTATGAAGTTGGTGATGATCTCGAAGAAGATATGGTCAAAACCTATGCTGCAAACCTTGAGAAGGTAAAGTCGTTGCTTTGTGCTTCAAAATTATTTCTTAAAGCACAATAGTGTCTTCTCTGAATCTCTTGTTTGGATGATGATGACTTGGTCTTTTTCTTGCAACTATGTTATTCTTCTACTATTACTTTCAGGTGCTAGCCGAGCTTCCATCTCCAGTTATGGGTGGGACAATTCTCCAAGTGGAGGATCTTCAACAGGAGTTCACTTGCAATATCAGTGTGAAGCATAGGTTTGTTGTAATACTATTTCTGAGCTACTTTGATACAAGATTCTTATTATAGTACTGAACAAAAAGGCTTTATTTTTCTGTTTCATAGTTATTTTCAAAACTCTGGCAATATCCTCTTGGATCATGTTGCTTTTTCTTATTTGTAAATCTTGAAGAATCAGGGTGGCTTGAATATTCTTGCTGGACAATGGGTCTCTAATTTATTTTTTCCCAATCTCTAGGCGTTTTTGTTTGTTTGAGAAATACATCATGGATCATCTTATAGTTGATAATATATCAACAACTTACATACCAGCTATTGGATAGATTGGAACTGTTGTTGGCCATCGTTTGCTCAAATATATTCTATAGATGAAGCAATTGCCCGTGCTTTAATTGTGGTGTTTCCTTAGATGTTTAAAACTTAATTCCTATTTTGATGTGGATTTCTTGTTGAAACTTTGTTTTAGCTTAGGTTTCTGTAGATATAATGAAGTATATCAAAGAATAATGTTATTGATATACGTGTCAAACCTGTAGTTGTATATCTTGTTATTGATGCTGTTTTTATCTTCCCCTTGCTGAATCTGTTTTACCAACTCCACATCTTACAAGGTTGTCGTTTGGTGTGTTCTTTCTCTTCTTTGGGAAGGGAGAAAATGTCTGATATTTGTTTTTTGCATGTAAAAAAATTACTGCAATGGCACCTAGGCTGATTCAAGAATGTGTTTCTATGCCTTTTGACAACTCTTGTTTGATAGTGTTTTAGTTGGTCTTGGATGGTTAGCTGGCTCTAATTTTGGCCTAGACAAGATTAAAGAGGTAGGGCAATTATTAGTTGATATGTTGAAGGATTATCTGTACTGGCTGATAAATAATATTTTGTATAGCTTTTAAAATCCATGGGTTTAATAACTAAGTAGCTGAATATGTATGGCGATGCAATTTGTTGGTGATATTGGTTTTCTTCGCATTTGATTTAGCTGCATTCAACATATTACATGTCCTCTTGCAGGGAAGAATTTGACGAAGAGAAGGAACCTGATGAAATGGTTCTATCCGGACTGACAGCAGCTCCTTCAACGCCGAAGGATGATAACCATTCTCTTGGAAATGGCGGGAGCACATCGAATGCATTGTCAGCAGATATTATGGAGGCCAAGATGAATGTTGAGGTTGAGGAAATCTCAGACGGGACAGAGAATATTCATTCTGCGAAGAAAAGAAAATTACCACCAGAGGTTTCCCAAGCTACCAAGGATGTCTCCAACGATGAGACTAGAAAATACAAGAATGTGGAAAAGCTTGACGACGACGTTGTCATGTTTGATCATCTGGGTGTAGACAACCAAAAGAAGCAAAGACTGCAATAATTCTTGCTTCAAAGCCTAATTGTGGCCCACTTCTTACTTCTCTACTTTATACCATTAGGGAGAAGTGATTTTGTTGTCCTTAGAATTACTAGTTGTAATCAGTAGTATTTTGCTATGAGCTTTTGAGTTTAGGTAGTGTCAGCTCCGTTTCCCTTGTCAAGTTCTGCAGTTGTAGAAACTATGTTCTTCCTATCTGAAAATTAACAGTGACTACTAACATTGCAAGTTACAGAATTTGATACAGATTGGCACCGAGTGAAATGAATTATTGAGATATTTATCAAAATTCTAAGCTGCTGTTCATTTATTTGCAGAATCTAAATTGCTGTACAAATTCAGGCAAAATCATCTTTTTATTGGAATTATAGTAAATTTAGGCTGCAACATAAGGAGTAGCAAACTGGTTGGTACTGGCCACTCTACGGCGTGGATAGGGTGGAACAGACAATTCTTTCCTCTCCAAATACTTCTTCCTCTTCTTTGCATCAATATGTTCTTGTTTCTTGAGATCTTCAAGGCAATGGACATCTGCCATGCATGTAAATGACCTTGCTTTCCCTGAATAGTACCTTGACAATCCTCTCCTGCAACACAACAGAAAATCCCATCAATTAAATACACAATTTCAAGAACCCAAATCAAAAAGAAAAAAAAAGTAAAAAAAGAAGAAGAGCTATGAATTGCATCCATACTTTCTTGGGAGATTGCTCCTTAGTGAAACCATGTCAAAGTTCTTCACTTCCGATTGATTCTCCACGGCAATAGAAATCATGAGAGAGAGGGAGGGAGCTGAATTTGATGATGGTGTTGGTGGGGAAATTTATTTAGTTTTGTACATAGAAATCATGGTCAATAGTCCATGTGAACAAGTGGCTAACACGCCATAGATAGATAAGAATCATATTCAAGGCTTTTAGTTTGGATGTGTGTGTGTGTGTGTGTGTGTGTGTGTGTATATATATATATATATTGGCAAATTGGAGCCTCCAGAAACACAGCCTCTGGTCCGGGAGAGGTAAACATAAGCGTGTCCACATCCTTATCTACATTTGCTCCTGTTCACCAGTACAGTTTACTTTGCAGCCTCTCAATTCAACAAAGATGCATCCACTAGTTTTTGGTCTACAGGGCAGCTAGCAAGGATTGATAGCTACTACATCCTTATCTGCTGCATCTCTCATGTTCATTAAAGATCCTCCCTTTTTGGGGAACATCTCTTGATTTGTTGTTTGATGTGGTCCATGTGATGTGTCTGCCAACGATTGAGCATGTAGTGAACGAGTTTCGTGAGCTTGTATGTGAATTTTCACCAATCATATAGATCCTAGTATTTTTCTGAGATGAACGCACTGATTTCATATAGTTTATGTGGAGCTCACAATTTCACATGAATCACGTGCGTCCATCTGAAAATTTAGAATAATCAGGAATATAAAAAACACACATTGTAATCCTTAACATTTTTTATATGATTTATCAAACTGGGTTGGATTAATGCAGCAAGACAACAATCGCATCAGTTTTGTTGGAACTTGTCTGTTGTATAATAAAGACATCATTAGTAATTTATTTTAATTTTAATAGTGTGTTTGATAAGAGAGTAATAAATATGAATATAATGTATTGCCTAAAAAACTTATCCGAGTAAATAACAAACATGTCTATCAAATATGAGTATTTATTTATTCATGTATTTTTAATTACTCTTGTAATCATTACACCCCTATCAAACACAAATAAAGAGAATCAAAGAGAAAAATAAAAGAAGTATGTGTGTAGCTTATGTGCCTGTTAGAAATCTGCATAACTGGAGTTGCAAGATCTTGTCCTTGATTCTATGATCTTTTTTCTCCAAAATTTAGGTTTTCTTCAATACACTGAAAATTACACTAAAATGGTCAAATGCTAGACTTTTTCAGAAGCCAGAAGGACAAGAAGTAAAGGGTCTCCTGGTTCTAACCCTTCTCATGATCTTTCTTAAAGAAAATTCATCTTAGTATATCAACATATCTGAGGTTCAGTTCATGCATTTAGGAGGGAGGAGAAATTCTTCTTATGCAGGTTCAATGAAAAAGGGCAGAACAGTCTTACAACATCAGTATTTATCTGCTGAAGTTACAAGTTTTTTATCACCAATGCACTGTCAGTTGCTGTTAGAAGGAACTTGATGGCTTTACAACTGAAAAAAGAATTCAGTCTCCTTTGTGGGTGATTCAACTCAGTTGCATGGCCTACGGCCATAATTGATCATCAAAAATGCTATGTTGTTATGTAATATAGAACGAAAAATAGACATACATACATAATACGACATTAATCATAAAGTTCGAATCCTCTCACACGCTAAGATTAACCAACATTAAAATTAATTTTGTTCATTAAAAAAAAAAGTTACATTAATCATACTATATAGTTACTCCCATTGCACTCACATGAATTGCAACCCTTAACACAGAATTTTACCTACCATTGAGCCCGGAAAATTGTGCAAACATTGCAGTACCCGAGTGTTCATCAATGGCCTGAGCTTGAGCAGGGCCATTGCTTTCTTCTGGGTGTGAAACCAGGTGGTTATCAAAGGTAGGAGTAGTATTTAGAGCTACTACAACAGCAGGGGAGGCATCCACGGTAGCAGATGATTTAGTTTCATCCTCGGCCTTTCCCTGTGCGAAAGCCTCTTGTAGCTGTAAAGCATACTCCAAGTTCCACAATACATCTCCCATTGTAGGCCTGTCGACACCATATTCAGCCAAACACTTCTCTGCAGCCTCAGCAAACTTCTTCATTGATTCAGGATTGATTGTGCCTTGGAGAAGAGGGTCGATGATCTTTTCGAGCAAGCCCTTTCTTTTCCATTGCATTGCCCACTCAGCAAGGTTTACTTGTTCTCTTGGGAGTTGTGGATTAATAGCAGGCCTTGCACACAGTACCTCAAGTAGCACAACACCAAATGAATACACATCTGATTTGTCTGTCAGCTGTTGCTTCCTGAAGTACTCAGGATCCAAATAACCAAAACTTCCCTTCACGGCGGTGCTGACATGACCTTGTCCCATAGGTGTATCTTTGGACAGACCAAAATCTGCAACCTTGGCAATAAAGGCATCATCAAGCAAAATGTTGGTGGTCTTAACGTCGCGGTGAATGATTCCTTGTGTTGTGCCAGTGTGCAAGTAGTGAAGTCCGCGAGCAGCTCCAATTGAGATCTCTAGCCTTTGCTTCCATGACAATGCTGGCAAGTTCTTTCCATACAAGTGATCTCTGAAAGGACCATTTTCCATGTACTCGTAAACCAGGATCATTTCATCGTTCTCATCGCAATATCCTATCAGTGACACCAAATGTCTGTGCCTGAGCTTAGACAACATCTGAATTTCTGTCTGGAATTCTGTGATGCCTTGTTCAGATTGTGGGTTTCCTCTCTTGACCGCAACTTTGGTTGTATCATCAATCACACCAATGTAGACATTACCAAATCCACCAACACCAATTATGTTACTTGAATCAAAGTTCTTGGTCGCTTCCTGCAACTCTGCGAAAGAGAAATACCTTCCCAGGCCTAGAGTTGATGAGTAGAAGTTGCTCTTGCGAGACCCTATTGAGTTCTTGCTTGTCATGAAGCTAGTGTCACCAGCATGAAGAGGTAGCAACCAAGAAGAGAAGCTATTCCTCTTTTGCCAATCTTGAGGTCTCTTGTGCCACTTGATCACCATTGCACCAAGACCCACAAAGGCACCAAACATCATAGCAAACCCAACGACAGCTACCATGCCGCGATTGGCTATACTAGCCCTGCTACCATCAACTCCAAATTCACCATCCAAACTATCAACTGAATTGCTCATTTTAAAGACCTCCAAACCATTCAGAATAGCATTGATTGAACCGGTATCCTCATTCATTGGACCAACCTGTACAGATAGTTTTTCACCAGTTATCTGGGTTGCATTCACCACAATGTCCTTGTAGTATGGGATAGCCAAACCGCCTGTTATGGTTGTCAAATCCAATCCAGAGATAGCCATTTTTTCATTAATGTACACATTGAAGTATAGGTCATTCCTCGCCTTGCTAACAATGTCACAGAAATGCAACCGAATCAGGTAACTAAATGTTGCATCAAGATCAAAATCCCATGTCACGTTGAAGTTTTGTCCGATGGTTTTAGAATCAGCCATCTCAGAAGCACTTGCATACACTGTTGCTGGTGCAATCAACGGCATGATTCCATCAGGGTACTTGATTACATTGGTGGCAACAGAAGCACTTTTAGCCAATTTAGGGTCTTTGAGATATGATGTATCAGGTTCCCAAATGCGGCCTAGTGTGTCATTCTGAGATGTGATCAATGGTCCTCCCATGTTAAGCCTATACACAATTTGGTATCCGAAAGTAGACAATCCTGAATAAGGATTAATCGGGAAAAGGGATTGGCTTTCATCGACAATCAAGCTATCAGGAGCTGAAACAACCTCAATAGCATTGATAAAAGCAACTGAATTCTTGATGGGTTCAAACTTGAGTGAAAATTTAGGCTGAGTCATATTGATTAGATACTCCTTGACAATAGCTTTGGAGTTATTGTTCACATTGAAGCTATGAAGAAGAACATACTCGTCGCTGGAGACCGAAAATGTGGCCGTATGAAGATCAAAATGTGAGTTATTCAATGGAAAGAAATGGAGCCTCACCCAATGCCAACCAGGACTTCTCATATCAAATGTAAATGTTGCAGGTTCGACAAAGATCCTGGCAGACAAATAAATAGGAGAAGGAACATCGGCTGAAGGGACCGTGACTTTCTGATCATCTTTGGCATTCAAATAACTCTTGGCTTGTTGATCTGTCTTGAAAATTCTTCCATCAGGAAGTGCAGACAATGAGGTGGAGCCACATGCTATGAGAATATTATCTGTGGGAGTAAAAGTAGCCGGACTGGCTGCAAATGCAGTCTGATGCCCCGAAAGAAAAGCCAGAAGAAGAACCAGGAGGAATATTGCCATCGATGAGGACGACGACGACGATGAAGATAGTGATGATACTAAGGAGAATAGAAAACAAGATTGTGGTGGTGTTTTTGGTTTATTATCTTCTATCTCCATCTCCCTCCTGGTTGAGGGGAGGAGGAGAGGATGCTTTTAGATTTGGACAAAAAAAAAAAGGGAGAGCTTGACAAAGGTGTGTTTGTGTTTGTATCTTGTACAACTAATGGGATGTAATTACCTGGTCAAGTTTGCTACTTTTTTAATTTCTTGATTATAAGTGGAGGTAAGAGATTGACAGCCGAAATGGGTTTTTCTTTCCCAATTATCAGGCCGTGTTTGTGGAGCTTAACTGGCTCCTTGTTAGGTAAGGTTAACCTCCAACTGCTTTAACTGTCAAAATATAGAAACCTGCAAGGATCTGAAATTGTCAAAGCCTATTTTTGGGTTGTTAGAGTATGTGTATATATGGGTCCTCGTGATTTCAGAAAATGGGGGAGCGAGAGAGAACAATCAAATTTTTTTCAGCAAAATATTGCAATTTGAAAAGGTTTTGATAAAAGAAATGAATTCCAAATCACTTGAAAAGTTCTTAACATTGAAGTTGCACCACTGATGAATTACAAAAATACATATATGGGGATTAGAGGGGCCTGTGGTACATTTTTTTTAATCTTCTGTATGTTGTTGATAAAAAGTTTGGATTCTTGTGGGACACAATGAAAATAATTTTTTAGTTTTTGCACCCATCATTTTAATGCTGAAAAATGATATATAACCCATATTTTGAGAATTAATGGTAGCTCATATCTAATTATTTTATTAATTTTTTATTCTAATTAATTATTCTACCGTCTTACTCAATATGATTATTATAAGCATTTATTTGGTTTGTTTTTTTTATTCTAATTAATTATTAGCCCGTTAGGAGGCTATTAAGGTTTAGCGAATCTGTTCTCACTAGGGTTTAACACTTATTGTTTAAGTTATATCATGAAAATCCGATACAGGAGCCCGTTAGAGTTTAATGAATTGTTCACCTTATATTTTAGCACTTATTATTTAGGTTATAACATGAAAATCCGATACACGAGCTCATTAGAATTTAGTGAATTCAATCCCCTTAGAATTTAATATTCATTATTTAGGTATGGTCATTAAACATGAGCTTTTTGATCATACATCTAAGGACTTTCCAACTTGTAGTCGAAGTATAGACTTAGGACTCCCAAAGTCCAAATTTTTTTTCATCTCTTTTTGGTAGTTGTAATTCCACCACAAAATAAGGAAAAGAAAAGAAGAAGGATTTTATAATATTAAAACAATAAAATCAGAGATCTTTATTAAGTGCTTCAATAATAATTATTATAATCCTAATCGGAGAAGAACATCACTTCACTTGTCACTATAAATACGAGACTCGCAGTGCTCTGCTTTCAATTTCTTCACAAACAACGCACGCTCACACGCATTCATGAGGACCGAAGCCATTGATGCCCAACTTCTTGTGCTCAATTTTGTTTATTCAGTAACTGTGAGCGACGTGAAATTGTGTCAAGGGGACCTGCACATCGGCGAGATTTTAAGGTCTCTTGCTAAGGAAGATAGCGATAGCGATGTCAATGGCAATGATATGAAGCAGAGCAAGTACTTCCAAGAAAATCGGAGAAACCGAGTTCTTTCTGAGCTTTATTGCAAGAAAAGGAAGGAGAGCGATGTAAAGCACTGGAAAAGATGATTGATCGCTCGCTCGCAGAGACAGCAGTCTGATTAGCCTCTAGTTTAGGTTAATTCTTTAGATGTTTTATCCGATTTTGTGTGTTTTTCAGATAATACCTACATTTTTGCATTACAATTTCTTCCATACTTCAACTATATCCCTCCCCTAGTCCTCAAGATCTCCTCATTAACCATAAGACAACAAGGTGTAAAGAGTTTGACCATCTGTGGTTGTGGATGTTTTTGGTACTTCCATACAAGTGTTAGATTCATGAAATAGCTAAATATATAGATATTGTTGATTCATGCCCAACCTTCTTGGGGCTGGTATAATTGTAAAGAGTAGGATAGTCATGCACTTCCGCTAAAGAAGAAAGAAACTGTCTTTTATAAACCTTAAGGACTCACAATAGTCATTAAACCAATATGCTCAAGACACGTAACAAAACACGCTCCAGTTCCACATAAAAATCTAAAATAAATAAGGCAGTACATATTGGTCCAAACTCGTCTGGTACCCATGTCAACTGAGTTTTCCCAGCTTGTTCTCTTGGCAGTTCGGAACCTATTAATCAAGCAAGCAAGGTATTAATCCTTCCCAAAATCCGTGTTGTAGTGCGCAGTTGATTCGAGTTTCTTTGCCTCGTTCAGTTTGCGGACAGCCTGAAAGTTAACAAACAAAAATTGAGTAATTTACTTCCAGAAGAATACCTGTCAGCAGTCAACACAACCACACATTCATGCAGGCAGGCACATGCATACAGACCGAGCAATAAAAACAAAAGGCACATCTTATTGACAAATAAATCATTAAGAAACGCATACACACGGCATCGGAATGACAGCTACAATGCAAGCGTAGGATCATTTGCAAACAGGTAAAAAGATACATCAACCTAAGAGCAAGCATTTTAAGGTAAAAAAGGAGAGGTATAGCCAAAACGAATGCCAAACACATGCGTAAGAACTTTTTTATTCTATAGCAACCAAAAAAAAAAAAAAGGTTTCGTTGATTTTTCAAAATAAAAACAAGGGAACTACTGACTGGTATGTTATGATCTTCCATTTCAGCACTTCAATATATTGCATAAAAAATACTCTTTAACAGATTATATGCATTCAACCAAAGGTTGCAGCTAGCAAAGCAAGAGACTATTCTTCAATAGAACAAAAGTTCATAATTTAATCATTATCCAACAGCCAGCGGTTACATCAGTTCGCATTCCACCTACAGGGAGCCTTTGCATGAAAATCTTCGTAAATGGGTACAATAAAGAGGAATCAAAACCCTTTCAAATCTTTACTATTACCTGCTCTTTCCCAGTAACAAAAGAGACACGGAAAAAAAGAGGACAAACGGAGAATGGGGACAGCTTGCGCTCAAGGGAATAGAATTGGGAATTCCTGGTGCTTCTAGTCCTACTGTACTATAATGAAGATTATAAATCAGGAGTAATTATCTTATGGTTTATACAATATACTTGCATGAAATGTATCACAAAAAATATTTAATATAAAAATTAATTCAATCAATCACTTTGATTTGCATTGAATAGTTAAATTCTATATTGCGGAATAATTTTGCTTTTTACTCGAATATATTTTTGAATAGCCACTTGAATGAGAAAAAAAAATCCCTTTAAGATCATATTTGTGAATGGTGAATGGGAGGTATTCCTTTAAGATAATAGATTACAAATTTGATCCAATTAGAGGATTACTATGTGATTGATTTATTATCTAAATGTCGTCAAAATAAAGCATAAACGAAGTCTTCAATGCTTTACCTCTAGATTAAAATGTTCTTCTAGGTCCATTCATACACAAAGAGCATCTCACAAACATGTCAATGATCAAAAGGCATTGTTGCAAAACCCTGTAGTACAGAGACTTTCCATTGATAACTAAAACTGAAGTATAATTTCTGATGAACTATACCTTCATGAAATCTTCATGGATGACGTAATCACGCTCTGCACGGATTGCAGCCATCCCAGCTTCAGTACAAACATTCCGAAGATCAGCCCCATTAAAACCCTGAATTAAAGGCACAACTTTTACGCTCATGGTAGGAAATGTTAAACTAAAAAATCTGAGAAAATGGAAAACTATCAATGACTAACCTCGGCAAGCTTTACAACTGCTTCGTAGTCAATTTCACCATGTTTGGCAATTCCAGCAGCATGGATCTTAAGGATTTCCATTCTTGATTGCTCATTTGGCAATGGAATTTCAATTTTCCGGTCTAGACGACCTGGGCGAAGAAGTGCAGGGTCGAGAACATCAGGTCTGTTTGTAGCCATAATCATCTTGACCTAAAAAACCCCAAACCCATATACAAAAATTATAGATTGGCAAAACATCATCATACAGTTGGTTCACGACATTCCATTATCAATTCATTTATATCCAAATCAACATAGTAAGCCATGAAAAAAAAATGCGCAAGAAAAGGGGGGAAAACAAGGTACCTTCCCCAGCTGGTCAAATCCATCCAGCTGGTTAAGCAACTCCATAAGCGTCCTCTGAATCTCTCGGTCAGCACTTGTTCCCTCACTGAAGCGCCGCCCACCAATAGCATCAATCTCATCCATAAATATGATACATGGCTTTAAAACAAAAAATGCAGAGTGAGATATAAATTCAAAAGTGACGCCAATAAGATAATTTTCTGCACATGTCCAATTACCTGATGATCACGTGCATAATTAAACATCTCCCTTATCAATCTTGCACTTTCACCAATGTATTTATCAATGATGGCACTTGATACAACCTTCGCAAAGAACAAAAATTGTATCTCAGATACTCAAGTTGAATAAAATTTCAAGTAAACAACATATATTAGAGGGATGATTTCAAAAAAATTGCAAAAAACAAAGGCTTACCTTCAAAAAGTTGGCATCAATGTTGCTTGCAATTGCCCTGGCTAATAAGGTCTTCCCTGTTCCAGGAGGTCCATAGAGAAGAACACCCTAAAATAATTATAAGTTCAGGATCTAAATATCTGTTTTCCTTCTGCATGCATCTGAACGAAGAAAGGAAGCTCGAACTGAAGTACCTTCGGAGGCTTGATCCCCACCCGCAGAAAAAGCTCGGGATTCATTAGGGGTAATTCAATAGATTCTCTGAGTTCTCGAATCTGATCTGAAAGACCTCCAACAGCGGAGTAACTGATATTACCTGGGTCCTCATGAAGCATGTTATAAACAACAGGATCAACCTGTATACAAGGTTATATCACAATATATCAGATAAATACTCTACCATATGTAATTTTGTCATGCAGAAAACAGAAACATAGAGCCATCAAATTTGGCTCAAGCTCATACTTACTTCACGTGGAAGAGCCCGCATGATTGTGAGGGTAGTCATATCTAGAACCACTCTGGTACCAGCAGTTAATTTCTCTTTATCCACTTTACTACGACAGCCAACCACGTACCGTGGGCCACTGCTTGCTTTAACAATAACTGAAACAGTATAATGGGAGAACTGAGTTCCAATATTATCCGCCAGATTTCTAATAGCTGCTAATACTAGACAGTGCCTATGAAAAATAACAAATAAAAAGAAAAAATATAATCACACCTAAGAAGTAAGGGAGTTAAATTTTATATATGTTTTTCAACAGCAAAACCAACAGATACTCTTGGAAGCCACTTGGTCCAGCAGAACACACTAGGATGTAAAGAATGTCAACAAAGCAAGCAGAATACCGAAGGCCAAGAAAAAAATCTTTAAACGTGCTAATAAATTACTCTAAGATACTTTTTCAATTAGGAAACAGAAAAGCAAAAACAATTAGCTGCTTTTTGCCCAGAAGGAGGACATATAGCATGGAAACAACAGTTCCCACAATCATAAAAAGGTAATTACGTCGTTCATTGTCAAGAGGCCTGAGAACTTCGCCTATGATCTGCCCGACACTCTGAAGGGACTTCAAATCATCTTCAGTTTTAACGAATTCCTTCTTTGAACCCCGCAGACTATCTCTCACTGCACAGATTCAATAGAAAACTCATGTTAGTCAGCCTGCAGCATTCACAGCCAACAATAGAGCCAAAGTAGACCATGGTGAGAAATGTATAGAATTGAAAAGAAAAGTAATGATTTCCCCATTCAGTACAGACAGTATGGAAGAGGAATCGCATTCAAATTTCAAAGTGTGTCATCAGGTTCATCGTAGTCAAAGAAATCGTGATAACAGAATTATGATAAATGAAAAAATGGCGAATCTGGGAATTCAAACACAACCCAGTTTAGGAATAAAAAAACAAGTCGCAATAAGCATCACACGTTCAACAACAACAACAAAAAAACCTTCAGAACAACTCAAACTAAACAGAATCAATCAAGTTATTTCTAATCCTGAAAATATGTTAAGATTTTAAATTGAAAAAACCATTTTCATTATTCGCGCAGCTGCATCAGTTACAGAAAGGGCCGAGTCTAACCATAGATAAATCTCAGCAAAAACCTAACACATATTGAGTCCAAGAAAAGAACTTAGATTTACAAGACCGAAGTAAACCCTAGGGGGACGGAACTGGCCTGTGCGAACTCGGGACTCGAGCTCCTTGTGCTGGAGGAGTTTCTTGCGGTACTCAGCGATCGCTGTGCGGCGTCGAACGGCGTCCTCGGTTTCGCTCGACATTGTTTTCTCGCCGGATTGAAAATGCAGGATTCAGATAGAAGAGGATCCCGGCTTGTTTATCAAGAAAGCAGAAAGTTGTGTTCCGATTATTATTTTATTTTGGAAAAATTGGAGATAACTGCTCATTTAAAAGTTTTGTTGTAATAATAAGCAAAGTCCAATAAGTTCAACAAACTTAACCCCTTGTTCGACAGAGGTGTTGTGAGCGCTTGACTGCGACTTCAAGATAAAAATTTTTATGGAATCAGCAGCTGATGGTGCAAATGATGGTTGAGGGTTGGTCATGGTGCTCCGACGCTTCATTTTGGTTAGTCGGTGACTTTAATTGATGGCCGAATAATGATGGTTCGTTATAACTATGAATTTACGAATATATTCTTTGTTTCGACCTGATAATATGTTATTTATTTCTCGTAGATATCTTAGTTTTACAGAATGATGTGTGATAGGAGTAGAAAGTTAGGAAAACACGATAGAAAAATATGTAATGTTGTCATCTTATTTTTTATGATTTTTTTGTTGGATTTAATGATTGTATTCATGAACATATAATTTTTCATTATGATAGATAACGCTTTTTAAAAAAATTATGAATTGCTTATGATATATGTTATTTGTAGATTGTTGCGAAGGCGAGACTTATTTGATTTAATTTTGTCATGTGTTTGCAACACATTTCATTTGAAAATTTATGATAGGCGAAATAAGGTGAAACGAATAACATTGTGGGGAAATAAAATAGATAAAATTTCAACATATCTAAATCAGATAACATATAAACATATCCAAAATAGATCTATCATAACAAGAGCAAGCAGAAAAATAAAATCCAAAAAAGAAAAAGAAATTGACGCATCTTTTTAGATATAATTTTAGCAAATATAATTTTGGCAGATACAAAACATATACAATTTCAGATATTGAAGATAGATCAATGCCTTTTCATTCTTCATTATATAGATATACGATAACAAGAATAATGAAGAAATAAAATACAAAAAAGAAGAATAAAGATGATACATCTTTTCAGATATAACTTTAACAGATCCGAAACATATAAAATATTGACAAATATGAAACAAAATAAAATATCAAAACTCTACTTTAAAAATATGTTATGTAGTAAATGAAGGAAGAAGAAGCTTAGATCTCTGTAGAAAAAAGAAAAATAATTGTCGATCTATGCCACAAAAGAAATAAGAAGGGAGAAGAAGCAACTATCATGGAAGAAGATTGAAGATCATCAGAGGAGGAGATCGACGAGAAGAAGAAGAAGAGGAATAGATCAACGTGTTGGAGTGATATACTTGATGTTAGAAATGACATTATCTTGTTTTATGAGGGAGATTTTGGTTAACACATTATTTTTATCCTTTTTTATAATATTTTTATAACTTTGCTCTTATTGGAATACAAAGGCCCTCATTTGTCATTCTATGTAACTTCTCTTTTTATTTTTCGTTTTCTGTTTTGCGTTATTTTGTAATTTGTAAAGTGAAAGTCACTCTTGTGTAGTTTGATTTGTTTGGTACAACTGAAGTTATAATAATATTAAGATTTAAAATTAATGATTAGTATATAAATTTATTTTTAAATAAGTTTTCTTAATTTGTTGTAGTTAAAGTTATGATAATATATAAGTTGTTAAATTATTATAGAAAATTTAAAGCACTTCAATAATAAAATATAGAGAGTTGGAGGGTCGGGGAAAAAATTATGACTCACCGTTGTACAACAAATGTCGCGTGAATATTGAAACACAAATAATAGAACGTATAAGCTGAAAAGGGGATATATTTATCTCTAAAGCGCTTTACCAAAAGGAAGAATAATAAGAGCAACCTCCAAAAATAAAAGAAAATGCTCATTCTCTAAAATGTTTTAATTTAAAATTGAAGATAATTATGTTAAAAAATATTAAAATAATAATTATAATGTTGAAACAGAATACATGGCTAAAGTAAAATATGCATTCCCGAAAATAGATTTTTGATTAAAATAAGGGAGATGATGTCTAACATTCAAAGTTTTACACAATTGAATTTGTTTCAAACACTCGCTACTAGTTATTAGGTCCGCTAGAATTTCCTATTTAATTTTTAATTTTTAATTTTTATTGGATTTTGATCGAGAGTAGTCGAATGTCTATTTATAAATTATATCGGTGATTTATATTTAATCGAGGTGAGACACAAGTCCTAACAAAATTGTATTTGCTCCCCGGCAAAATTAAAGAACTCTAGCGGAAGAGCATGACTAGCCTATTCTTACAACTAGACCAGTCCCAAAAAGTTGGGCTTGAATTAACAATTTAGCTATTTCATGAATCTAACACCTGTATGGATTTAGCAACCATAGATCGTCAAACCTTACACCTTGTTGTCTTGTAGTCAAGGAGGAGGTCTTGAGGACAAGAATGCCAAAGCAAGGGATTAGCCTCAATATTTACGGTTGAAGTACGGAAGAAATTGTTATACAAAAAATGTAATTATTATCTGAAAAAATACACGCAAAAGTGTTACGAATTTGATCAAAAAATTAGACGAGTTCTTGAGCTATAAAAGGAATCTTGTTTTGTGAAAACACGTTTTCAAGTTGGTCTCTAATTAAGAATGTAATTGTTATCATATTTGTAATTGGAAACATCTTGGGTAGAAATTCATAATTAGAATAAAATTGAGAAACTTGACACTTCTAGAAAGGAACGAAATTGCATAGAATCCAATTGTGTTAAACAAAAACGGAGCTCTGCATAATTACTTAACCTAAACTAGAGGCTAATTAAACTGCGGTATCTGCGAGCGATCAATCATCTTTTCCAGTGCTTTCCATTGCTTTGCTTCCTTTTCTTGCAATAAAGCTCAGAAAGAACTCGGTTTCTCCGATTTTCTTGGAAGTACTTGCTCTGCTTCATATTGCCATTGCCATTTTCCTTAGCAAGAGACCTTAAAGTCTTGCCCATATGCACGTCCTCTTGACTCAACTTCTCTTCACTCACAGTTACTGCATAAACAAAATTGAGCACAAGAAGTTGGGCATCAATGGCTTCGGTCCTCATGAATGCGTGAGTGTGCGTTGTTTGCGAAGAAATTGAGAGGAGAGCATTGCGGTTCTCGTATTTATAGTGAAGGGAAGTGAAGTCCTTCTCCGATTAGGATTAATAGAACCAATGCAATGGTGAAGATATGTTGGGGCATGGATGGCATTAATTAAAGTTGAATTTGTTGTGGCATGGATAAATAATTGGATGCATGTAAGAGAAACCGCAATACTGAGTTTAACAAAAATCAAGCCAGTAAATTTATACAATTGTATTAATATATTTTGTTGGTCTAATCACATCATCAACATACTCAATCACATCAATAAAACATATATCTCAATGCATTTTATTAGCCTAACAAAAATGTATCATTGTTGTTGTCAATAATTATTGAAGCACTTAATAAATAAAGAGTCTTTGATTTTGATTTTAAAGTTTTAATATCATCTTTTCTCTTCTCCTTACTTTGTGGTGGAATTACAAGTCACAAAAAGAGAAGAAAAGGAGCCCATGTTTGATATATGACCACGCCATGTATGTGAAATGTGAGCAAATTGTTTCAAATGTGAGCATAAAATACTTTCTTCTAGTCTTTTAGAAGTATCTTCAATGGTGTTACCCATGTCACAAGTTCTTCATCTCACCAAAGTAAAGCAAATAACCACGTGAACTAGGCGGGTCAGCTAGTGAACATTCATGGCTTCATGGCATTGATGGACATTACTGTGCTGTCCCTGTGGTTCATGTTCATGGGTGCGTGTTTTCAGTGTCTCAAACCACTTTATTACCCTTGTTCACTCCCTTAACTGGTGTCTACCTGATAGGGGTGGTTCAGTAATTCTAATTGTACGGGATAAACACAACTCCATGTCCCAAACTGAAAAAAAACTGCCGAGTAACCGCTTCACCACTACAAAACCAAACCCTCCCACCATTGTTACACTTTTTTTCCTCTCTTTCTTCTTTCTCGCGATCTCTCTCTGCCATGAACAACAACAATACCGAATCCGATCTCCATTTTGGCTTTCCTGCCTCCCCATCTCACAATATCATCCCATATTTTTCTCCCTCTTCAAGCGCCTACCAACACCGAAACTCCCGCAAAAAACGCTCCTGGAAGATCAAGACAGACTCTGGTTCTGCGAGCAGTGGTGGTGGTGTCAATGACATTATTCACTCGCCAATGCAGAGCAAGAAACCCGACCCTTTAGCGCCAAAGATCACTCCACCTTGTAGCGAGTGTGGGAAGAAGTTCTGGTCTTGGAAGGCACTTTTTGGGCACATGAGATGCCATCCAGAGCGCCAGTGGCGCGGCATCAACCCTCCTTCCCATTTCCGTCGACCTTTCTCGTCACTGACGAATAATGACAGTGAGCCCTCGATGATGACGACCACAGAGGAGGACGAGGAGGGTGCAGCTTGTTTGCTTATGTTGGCTAATGGAGATGTAAATGTTGCAAATGAACCAGAACCAGAAGTAATTCCTCAAATCCAAGAAACAGAGTCAATGAATTGCAGGTTCGAGTGTTCAAGTTGCAAAAAAGTTTTCGGGTCTCATCAAGCGCTCGGTGGTCATAGAGCTAGTCACAAGAATGTCAAGGGATGTTTCGCCATAAACAGAAGCAGTGAGGGGGAATTGGTGGAGGAACATAGCAGCGGAGGAGGAGGAGAGGAGGAGGATAATAATATGGTGATGGGGTTAAGGCACAAGTGCAGCATCTGTTGGAGGGTTTTTTCAAGTGGACAAGCATTGGGAGGGCACAAGAGGTGCCATTGGGAGAAAGGAGAAGATCTCATGAATATTAACACTTGCAAAGATCAAGGTTTTGGTAATGTAGACCTCAATTTGCCTGCTCCAGTAGAACAACATGATCATGATCATCATTACTGCTCATCGTCTTCTTATCCTTCAGGATTTGCATTGGATTTAAGGTTAGGACTTTGAAGGCATTATTGATAACTAAGTATCACTGAATTATATGTACCTATCATTGTTGACAAGAAGAGGATCTCAATTGCTTCTTCTGTTTGATTCTAAAATTGGAGTCTGCAAGCTTGAAATTAAGACATTTTTACTAGTGAAGCATAACAGTCTATCAAGGAGGATTTATTGAATTTTGTCTTCAATTTTATTTCGCTTCCCTTCTTCTGCCCCATAGAATTATGACAATGACATGCTATTGTACTATTTGGCCAGAAAGTGCATATTCAGGATGTGTGCAGAATACAAAAAGGTATTGTGATATTTTGAATTCACCAGTTAAGGTTGCAGAGTAGTTTTGGAGAGAGCACTCTATAAGAAGTTATATAGATAGGGCAGTTCTAGATTGTGTAATGGAGAGCAACATGGTTTGTGGGTTTTGAGTTGAAAGCAAATTCAATGGTCACAAAGTAAAGCCCAGTTTGAGATTAAGAGAGCAGTAATACGATAATAGGCTTTTTGATTATACACTAGTACATAAGGAACAATTTGGACAATTTAACTCATTAAAATAATTTGGCTACAGCTTCTTGTACATTACACTTAAACAAAAAGGAGAATATGATTCTTCTTTCAAGTGGCCTATTTCTCTGGAAGTCATATTTGGTTCTGAAACCTGGAAATGAAACTGGCACACTTTACCATCCTTATCCAAGAAAATTGATAAGCAGCATCAATCCAATGCAGACCTTCAAGTCCATTGTAACGCATCCAGTGCCTGTTGGTGAATTTGTTCGTCTCCAGCAGCAGCAACATTAAAACCTGTAGGGTAAATCAAGAGGTAAAATACCAGAGACTAAGGAGGGACATCTGGGAAAAAAAATTATCATTTTTTTTAGCTTGGATAAGGCAGATCAACATTGGTAAGGTAAATCAATGTCAAGCGTGCTACTAATAAAGCTAGCCATACTAGTTGCGCTGGAATCTGCAGATGCCTCCCAGCTAAGTGGATCTCCTTTCCAATCAGTTATAACACCCCCAGCACCTTCTATCACAGGTATGAGTGAGAGAAAATCGTATGGCTGATTAAGAAAAGGATAAAATCTTAATCAGATACATCTCATGAAGCTTATTTAATTTAATCAACTAAGCATGAGAAGTCAATCAACAAACTCCTTTTGCATGTGTATGGTCAAAGTTTACAGTGAGATGAAGTGAAATTGCAAAAAGAAAAACTCCTGGTGTTCACCAATTGCAGATTTTGAATCAAGGTAGCTTTCAAACATTCATCACAACTCACAAGCTACTGAAAGAATGCCTCATATATTTGTATTTCATTTATTGGAACTGGTCAAATATGAATCCCTAGCCCTAAGAACAGTAGGTGTTATCCAGCTGGAAGTAAATCAATAGTACAATCAATTATCATTTCAAAATGTAAATCATGAGTGGTCAATTTACCTTGAGACCAGACTCGACAACGAGATCCACATACCCTGAAGCCAAAAGGGCATAAGCATAGCAATCACAGCCATACAATGGCACTTTCACCTGCATACCACGCAAAACAAAAGGTAAGAGGCAGTAAACAAGCAGTTGTCTTATTCCCTGAAAGAAAGTAGGAAGTCTAATGCTGTTTTAAGAAAAGACAGTTCTTAGGAATAGAAAAAAATTACAACAAAAAAGTAGGAGAGCCCAAGGTCAAAGGAAGATGTTAGGAAAAAGAGAAGAATGAAAAATTATAGAACAAGATGCAGGTTTCAACATATACAGATCTAAGTCAGCAATTATTAATTCTAAAACCATAGTTCCTGAGTCCATGTGATTTTGATTATATTTCTGTTATTATCAACTACCATTTCCTATTGAAAGTTGAAACCATAATTTATCAAGTCAAACATTCACTATATCCTCTTATCAAAATTTACTTCCTGTAGAAGAGTGCAAACCTTACTTCTAACACGACCAAATGCCTCTTCAGCCTCTCCACTGAACAAATGTGGGCTTGTTGTGTACCTAAACAGATTGGGAAAAAAAGTTAGCCAGAAGAACAAAAATGCTTCATGTAATAATTAAAAGTACTATTTCCAGTGCCCAGGCATTATCTTTTAATTCCTTGAAGAACTAAAAAAAATAAAAGACATACAAATATGCTTGTGACAATTTTGCACAACTGCGTGTGGAGACATCTTCTCCATTTAATGTTGTTCCCCTTCCGCTTATCCCAATCCATCTCTCTCTTAATATAGGCTGATCAACTATGCCAATGATCTGGAAAGACATTTTAGTCACTTTAAGAATACAATACGTATGTCTGTAGAAGTAGATACTAATATGCAAACTTAGAATTAACAATTCACTTTACACACAGTTCAACTATACGTGACGCATGAAAATGCTTCAAAAACAACATAAAAAAGACAGAAAATCCCAAGAATCTTGTACCGTGCCTTACTAGTAATGAAAATAATATCAGCTTTCTATACTAAAATGTTGGCATCAATGGAAGAAAAAAAAAAAACCATGACACATCACAAGTTATTAAACAACTCCCGTGCATAAGACTCCTGCAGTAGGCAGGTAAAATGTATACAAACCTTACCCCACATGATATGTGGAGAGACTGAGACTATTTTCAGGAATTGAACCTATGACCTCTAGGTTGCACCCTACAACTCTATCACATGTTTGCCTGTAAATGTCACAAGTTAGATAAGAAAAAAATAATGAAGTGAAGCCAGTTAG
The DNA here is from genome assembly GCA_963580455.1 of Euonymus europaeus. Lineage (NCBI taxonomy): Eukaryota > Viridiplantae > Streptophyta > Magnoliopsida > Celastrales > Celastraceae > Euonymus > Euonymus europaeus. The sequence goes on along the minus strand of OY756970.1, from coordinate 17,716,613 downwards.
ATTTGTGCAAGTCGAGTAAAAGCTAATTCATGCAATTAAGCCTTTTCCAAGCCAGAGGCATATTATGTTTTCTTTTTCTTTTTCTTTTTCTCTCACAACCATATAGCAGGATCCATACCGGTTTACCCCTGTGCAGTAGAGCAATGAGAGTACCAAACAATGGCTTGCCTGAAACAATTGACAGATCAATCACTTGACAAAAAAATTCAATGATTAAGCTGGGGGAAAAATGTCAACAGAATGTAAAATGGATCACCAGTGATAAAGCTCTTTGTGCCATCTATTGGATCTAAAACCCAGACATATTCTGAGAACTTCTCTCTGCATTGCCACCCATTTTCCTCTCCGTAACTGCAATCGAACATATCCATATTAAGCAACAACCAATCAAAAGACAAAAAAATACTGCATTATCACACAATATATCATTAAAATCTACCTTTTTTCTTTTTGGTATATGTTGTGTTGTTACAGAAAGGAAAGGTGGTTTGTACGTCGAGTCTAGATATTCTCATTGTATGGGACTTGAATAAGAAAATCACAATTGAAGAAGCCTAGTTAACTCAGTTTAGGTTCACTTCTATGATTATCACCGTTACAGAATTATTCCTAAATATTTTGGGGTCAGCTACACGAATCCATAAGTAACGTGGGAGGAATCCACAAGCAAAAAATTAGCTTTAAATTCTGTAATTTGGAAAATTTTGAAAACAACATCACAGTATAAATTTGATAGAACTTTTCATGGTTTCTGGGTCAAATCCAAAAGAATCATTAGCGTAGAGTATGAATACCATTATTTTTCTGTCCTTCCCTCATCAGGCAAAAATTAACAAAAAGAAAATACGGAAAAAAATTCACATAACATACATAGCATGAGAAGGAAAATTTTGTAATATTATTGAGATCATAGCTTCCTCTGCTGCTTGATCTGCTACTGTAACCGGACCTGAAGCAAATTGAGTATCATAAACAAAGAATCAGACGAAACATTGTCAGATAGACTGCAAAGCTCAAGCCACGTCAAAAAGGACTACCAGAAAACAACATACAGAACTAATCCAATCAAATGATTCACAGTATAATTCCCGAAAGTTAAAGAGAGAAAATGTGAAAAACTCACTCAAATCTTCCTTGTCAAGAATGTCAATTTTTTTCCTAAAATACTTGCGAATAACATCTCCAGCGGCATCGGCGAGCAGGTTAGCGACTTTGGCGAAGCCATCAAGGTCTGCGTCTTCTAGCACTGAATGGACTGCGTCAGCGTGATTGGACAGCTTCGAATTGGAGGCCATTCTGGAGGAGATTTTTGCTGTGAGAGAAAGGATTGGTGGATTTTTTAGGGATTGAAACGAGAGAATGCTGAAATTGCTGCTGCTAGCGGTGTTGTATGGGGAGCAATGGAGAGAAAGTGAAGTGAGAGGGAGGGGTTTGGGAGATTGAGATACGATAAAGGCTTGTGATTGAGAGATCATGTTGACAAGGATTTAAATAGGCGGGAGAGAGAGAGAGCGAACTGAAGTCGGAAGAGTTAAAGGAGGAGCGCAACTCTGAGACGGTGTGAAAGATAAAGAAGCAAAAAGGAGAGGAGATTAACGGGTCTTGCACCATTAGATTGCGCCCAAGTTGATGAGCTGTTGTCAAGCTGATGCGCTATACGATGTCGTTTTAAATTGTCTCACACACTCGTGATCTGCTTGTGCAATTAATGCGTGCAGAAACGCAGTCGTTTTCGGCAACTGTGTTTTCAGTTTTCGGTCTTTCTCGTGCTTTGTGGTTGTATTCATAATTTCATATGTTACCGCCGTGCTGCCACGGAACTGTGGTAATAATATAATGAGGATTTGGCTGAGTTTTTTTTTTTAATGTTAATGGGATAAATATTATTGGAATAATTTTTCTTAAATTAGACTTAAATATGTTTAAGACTTTTTAAATATTGTTAATCTTTTAAAAATGTGAGATCCTAGAAGTTTGGGAGTTCTAGACGGTCCCTTCTCGTCCCATTCTATCCCATGAGCACTTATGTTATGAGACAACAAAATGTATATATTTTCCTTTCATCTAGGTAAAGCATTAGAATGTATTTGGATTAAAGGATTTAGTTGGTGTGGGACGGGAAAATAATGAAAATGAACGTCTTCTTAATAATTTTATTCCTTTAATGAGTTTCACTTTCCTTCTCTTCCATTTTCTTCATTCAATAAATTTCTCTCCCCTTCTATTTCTTTCAATCCAAACAATCTGGATTAAGGAAAGGGAAAAGAAATTCATTAGAGGAAGAGAAAAGAAGATGAAATATTAATAATATTTTTCATTTTTCATATTTAAAAATGTTAAAAAATAAAGAATTTTATTTTTCATCTTTCTTGTTTGGATGGATAATCATGGAGAAAATAAAGGAAAAAATCGATTTAATTTATTAATTTATCCTTATTTTTAAGTTAAAGTATTATATATAAAGATAAACCAGATTTTTCACTTATAAATAACTTAATTTTCTTTTCTCCTCCCCTAAATGATCCCATTTTAGATGGCCGAACCCAATCGATGAAATTAAATACAAGCCAAGTCAAGCACCTCGAAACGGTATCACGTGTAGTGTTGTGTCCCAGTTGTGATAAAAATGATCGATATTGAAAAAGAGAACTCATAAAGCCTTATGCCAATTACATTATTATTTGCTGCAACCAAGATTTCCACACCAAATGAAAAGAAAACAAAAGACTGCTTGCTCTATCTATACATGCAAAAACCATACTATATCGATCATACATTCCATCTGTGCATGGATAGATCTAGTTCATTGACTGACTTCTACTGACTATGATGGCCAGGCAGTTTTTCCTTGATCTTCTCGATCATGTTTTTCTTCTCATGCTCATTGTGTTGCCCTGTTGTAGTGGTGGAGATAATGGTGCCACCATACACCTCTGTGGTCATTGGGCGCTGCTCTTCCTTCTCCTTGTGCTTTCCACCGGTCAATTTCTCTTTTATTTTCTGCGTCAATCCCTTCTTCTTCTTCTTCTTCTTCTTCGTCCTCACACCATGCTCATCCTCCTCAGACTGAATCACCCACAAAGTATTAAAAAGATCATTACAATGACATGCATGACACTAACAGAACAAATATTTATAGAAGACCAATTAAACAGCAAGACCAAGTCTTCTATATATCTCACCGTGCCAGAACTGGAAGTACTGGTCGAGCGTTCTGTACCCAGTTCTTTCTCTTCATGTTGCCTCTGTTCGCGACCCTCGTCACTTTCTCCAACAATTTCAACTTTTTCAACACCATGAACTTCAGTAACAGCTGCAACAGCAGCCTCAGCACTCACAATACCACCCGTATCCAGAGCACCACGAGGCGGCTCTTCCTGCTCGAAAGTAGTGGTTTTGGTCTCATCAGTTGTAGTTTCAGTGGTGGCAATGCCAAAGAGTTTCACAGGGTTGCCATGCTCATCAGTTAACTGGACTGGATTGCCATGTTCATCAGTCAGCTGAATTGGGTTGCCGAATTCATCTTTCAAATCAGCCATTTCATCAAACCTACTGGAGTGCTATTTGATAAACACTGCAGAACCATGATAGGCTTTAATAAGGAAACCAGATGACGGTGATGAAAGAAACATCTTCATTTCATGCATGTAACTGCATACATGCATCAATACACGTGTTCATAGAGGTGCAGAAGAGACATTTTACTACAATGACACGATAGAGATTTGAGTGCACGCGTGTGCCATAAATGCCCGACAAATATTGTACAAGAGGATGAGAACATGACGTTGTCCTCATCAAGTTTGTGCCTTCGTGGATTATGGATACGCCTACATACATTACGGGCCTACGAGAAGGAGAAAAGGTAGTCAGCCTTAAGATCCCCTTATGGGCCTAAGTTATGGCACAGATTTTAGGAGGCCCAGCTCCTTTGGGCCCTTCATTGTTACTTACCAGTTACCAGACCCTTCAATAAAACAAAACAAGAAAACCCTAAAAATGGGAAAAGTCAAAAAATCAATAGTGGAGTGGCCTTCATGACAACCATGGTCTATAACCAATCATAATGTGCACAAAGCAAGGAAAACAATTAAATTAATCTGTACAAATATGAATCGAATCACCAGACTAGTGATTATACTATAACATCTCCACTGTTTGTCATCATACTTAACTATTTCATAAATTGCTTTTCTTTCTTACTTTACAGTGCAACTTCACATGCTAATGCTGTTGAAATTTCAGTGTGAACAACACTCGGAGAATGGCATCTGGTACTCTTCTCACAATCCTTTATCCAACTCAGATTGCAGAGATGATCCACTCTGAAACTGAAATATAGTAGAGAACTTTTGCATCTGTCCAGTTGAGTCCCAAGAATTTAGATCTAATTAATGAGAATAGCCTTTCTAGTCAGAATTTCTAAAATTTCAGTTTCAAAAAGAATTACATTCCCCAAAAAGAATACACGATGGCATTGTCATGGACAGTACAAGGTTTATTTGCATCTGCAATGGCAATGCCAAAGGAAGCAAAGGCAAACTTGAGACAAGTACATTCAAAAGAAAGCTAATGATATGCTCACCTCCTAACCAGTAGATCATCACATTTTGTTTGATTTAGCGCAGAAGAAACCCTTCTTTTGGGTAGAATGACTCCCCGACAAGGATTTATTCCCCTTATATCCGAAGGAAAAGTGCCGACTCAAGAAAGGCTTTCCTAAAGAGCTTTTCATGCTGGAGCTTGAGGCCATCTTGAGACCCTTTCCTTCATGTTCAGCACTTTTTACATTATCGAATGAAGCTGAACCGCTTTGAAGATCACAATCCATGATCTTCCTTGACCTCTTGCTTTGTTTGGCCTTCATATCCATTTCTGCTTTCAAGGCTTTTTGGGACAATTTATGGGTCTGCTTCTCTCCCAAGGTACAAACTGGGCAAGCAGGGTCGTACTTGTCCATCTCAGGAGTCATATTTTCCAAACACTCAGCATGGTATACATGTCCACATATCAAAACAGCAACAACAGAGAGATCATTAGTGGCTATTATCAACTGGCTGCTCCATGAAGATTTCTCAGTCAAAAGCTTAGAACAAATCCCACACGTCTGTAGATCAACAGAGGGTGAAGACGAAATTCGACTACTCGACCTAGATATCTTATCACGATTGAAGCCAAAGGACTCATTATCAAAAAAACACCTTTCTCTATGAGATGTGGCCATGAGTTCAGAAAAGGCGTGCATAGACCATCCATCCGAAGAACCACCATGGGAGCCCCTATTTGACTCCTTGCTCCATGAGGGGATCACTGATTTTTCCTCACTAACTGAGAGGTTATTCGAAGACTTACATCCTTGAATTCGCTTCTCAGATACATGCCCTGATGACAAATGTCCAGGAGAATGGTTAGGCCACCTTGATTCAGTTAAGCTCGAAGGATGCAGTTGACTCTCTGGCAACAGAGCAGCTGTTGAAAAGGAAGAAGTTGAGGGCAATGAAAGAGAGAGTTTCATAGGAGATGGACATGACACAGCTGGTGATTCATCTGACTCCTTTACCTACAATGTTATCCAGGAAAGAGCCATAATATATCAAGTTAAGGGAAAAGACAAGTGTGATGCGAGTCAAATGATAGAGCAAACAGAAATCATCCCCCAAAAAAGCTTACCTGTTCCAAACTGACATCTGTCGAGACATTTCTTGATATAGATTTATCTGCCAAATACATGTTAAAAGGGAAAATAATAGTCATCTCACCACCAAACTGAGCAAAAAATTAGCTAAAGAATATATTTTTATTAAGATATTGTAGGGGATCCTAATCTTCCATTAATTGAATAAGTAACAATTTTGTATACAGCCATACAAGTATGATGACATATGAAGGCACAGCATATTATTTCTCTTGGACCATTAAGTCTAAAGATTATATCACCATAAATTGCCATGTAACGATGCAACACTCATGCAAGGTAAAAAAAGACAAGCAAACCCTACAAGTATTTCAAAAACTATAGTTAATTCCAGAAGATGACAAGCTACATAATTCTGAAAGCGAATACAAGACAACTAATGTTGATCTTAGCCAAACTACAAATAATGTTAAACAAGTTGATAAAACTTGAACAACGAAAAGTATATGGCACCCTAACAAGTGCACAGAGCTTCGCATCACGTCAAGGAACAGCCAATTTATCATTAGAATTTGAAATAGGATTCTGCTAACATGTCAACAACAAGTATATCCATTTGTCAGCCTTTCTTCTTCAAGCCATCATGCACCAAAAGAAAATCCACAAATCTGGAATGTTACCATTAGATTTTCAACAGGATTCTCAGAGTCCCATTTCACACACAACTTAATTTTCAAAAACACTCACATTCAACATCTCATCAGAATATTTTTCTTACTAATCATCTTATATAACAACACTCAAACCAGCTGAAACTAACTGGAAACAGATGGACAAAGAACAAACGGCATTGCCTGGAAGACAAAACTTTGAACTTGGTTCAAGCACCACAACCCCAACTTCACCAGAGAAGGTTAGCCAGCCAACCATAAAGAAAAACATTCTCAAAAAGTCAAAAGTGCCATTTGTGACCCAAAACCCATGAAATTAGACCAAAGGCAAAGTTAAACCAAGACTTCTAAAAAAATCTACCCCTCAACCAGGAAATGGCAAAGTCTAGGGAATGTAGAATTTTGTGCAGTACATCCTGAAAGCACCCACTAAGTGAGTTTTATACTTTTATAGAATAGAAAACCCCATTTTCCAGTATCATCCAACTACTCCAGCAGGAAACCTGAAGTCTGAAAAAGAAGGGGAGGCAGGAAAGAGAAAAGAGAAAGAGAGATGGAGGTATTCTAATCCTTACCAACCTCACGGGTAAAGACATGATTTTCTCCTTCAGCAAAAAAAACAAGGAGATGCATCTCATTCCCATCATTTTCAGCATGACAAAACATTATCTTGAATTTTGATGACACTAAATGTAAGCATGAATCTTGATGACACTAAATGTGAGCATAATCTTGACAATATCTATAAAAATATAACTTTAGGAGCAATCAGAGAAAGGAGGAATGTGTCATGTGTCATGTGTGAAAACATTTCAATCTTCACTAGCACTTTCACAAGTAAGAGATACACACATAAAAAGATCATTCCAGATGCTTACCTGAACGCGGTGTCCTTGTATGCACATCAGTTCTTTCTGAAAATGAAGACTTTCGCCATGTACGTCTCTGAAGACTTTCAATTGGGCTTCCATCCTCTGATGCATATGCAGATTCACACTTAGTATCTGAACCATCATTCCGGCTAATTCCATCAGAAAACCAACTTACTGAAGTCTCTTCACCAGCTACTCGACCTCGGTTATCCCACCGAAAGCTCCATGTTGGTGAGTATCGTATATTCCTATGCAAAGCCTCACTACCTGATCCACTTACGATAGTCTTGTCTTTAGCAGCAACACAACAAGCAGATCCCATAGTCAAGTGCACCAAACATAATCTTACAAAAAGTACCCTGCAGTTGCCACCCACATCCTCCAACTGATATACTCAACTCCAGTCTCGCCAATGAAACTCTAAGAAGCAAGCTCTAGTACTTGCTGCTCCAAATAATTAAAACAAATAAAATTAATAACAAATGCGATGGTCCATTAGTTGAAGATAGATGCATAAAGTAAAACAGAGAGAACAAAATTGTTCTCTTCCGTGGAATTCGAAAGTCAAAACTCTTCCACTCCTCCTAACCATAGATCATCAAAATCATATACAAACCTTGTAAGTGATAGCAAAAACTTAATTGTTTCAGGAAATGAAACACCAAACACCATCATCTCCAGAAAGGAATCAACTTAAATAAGGCAAAGAGAATGCAACTGAGTTAGTTCTCATAAGATTTACAAGACATGCCAGATACGTAAATGAATCCAAAGGAATCTCACTCAATAACATCATTGATGGTCAAATGAACCGTCATAGCTGAACACAAAAACCGAATTCAAAGTTAAGGCAGCACAGTCTCTCTGCTCTTAACACTCACCATTGCTTCCACTCCGAACCAAACAGTTAAATAGCTCACAAAAACAACCACCAAAATACAAGCACAAACTGAGAATGAAAGGGAAGACCACAAATCAAAAACCGATCCAATCTGCAACACTTTAGGGCACTTAAGCGACTATCTGAATCGGAAACCCTAAACAAAAATCCTAAAAATAGAAAATCAAACCACTACAGAGGTCAAGAGATCCGACTCTGAAGCCAAAAAAATTGGCACTGAAGAATCAATAAAACACACACACATAAATTCATAAAATTACTCACAACAAAAGTAAATAAATTAGATAAAATCCCAAAAAAAGGGGAATAAATAATCCATTAATCAATATATCGTCATGAACGAAAACGAGAGTCTCCGTAGTCCAAATACAGAGAGACAAACAATCCGAACCCGTAACGTAATCGAGGCGTACCTTTCCACAGCTTCAACACGGCACCGTTTTAAAGTCAGAGGGAGAGAGATTTTCAGCAAGGAAGAGCGGTTTTGGAGAAGGAGAAAAAAGGCTGCTCGTGTTTCCCTTCGTTTCAGAGAGGGAAAGAGTCCGCTCTGCAGTCGTTTGGTCTGCTTTAACTGACGCCGTTGGAATCCTCCTTCCTTGGTTTCGGTAGTCGGTCCGTTAACCTTAACGGCGTTACGAAATAAAGACGACGAATATTTTTGGGGGTGGCACTACCGTGGCAGGGTCTGCTCTGCCTAGACTCCAGTGGGATCCACTGTAGCCCCATTTTGGTTTAAAAAATTATATTTTTTAATTTTTGTCAATTCAATTATTTGAGATTAAATCTTTTAAAAAATTATATTGATGTCTGATATTTATAAATTTTAATTCCAAATAAAAATTAAATTTAACATGAAAAATATAAAATAATATATATATATTTATATTTAACCTTTTAGAATTATCATATATTTTTATAAAAAAATTAATTTTTATTTTGGAAAAAAAATATCGTTACAAATTCATAGAATCAATTAAATCACAAATATTGTTTAAAAAAAAATCAAGGGACTCTATTTTGGTCCGAAAAAACAACAGCATTTCGGTTTGTTGGGAGCCCGAAACCCCGAAAAAATAGCTGAAAGTAGTAACAAACAGGTGAGATTCTTTCGCATTACGCGGAGTGCGCAGTACGCATTTCTTGGTCCATGCTTTTTCCACGTTACACGTAAGTATCGTAAAAAAGTAGGAAAAAAATAAATAAAGTGCTTAAAAAAGTCAATATTCCATCTCATTTTACTTTATGGCCTTTTTATTTCACTATTTCTCATTATTTCTTTTTATTGCTTCTAAATAATATAATATAAAAATATAAAATATAATGGGTGTTACGTTGTGTAACCTAGAAAAGTGCAATTTAGACCTGACACGTAATAGTCAAGGTGTTGGGTTAGGTGGAGAGTGCACGTAAGACTACCTTGTGTTTGGTGTTTCAGTTCAACTTATTTTCGAGTCGAAGCCGAATGTTCCACGTGTTCTTCGAGTCTTTGAATAGATTAAGATGTCATCAATCTTTGTGACCCGTGATGGTGTAAGCATAGTGATTCGTATTCCCGAGACAGAGATTTATTTTATAAATTAAATTGCGCCATCAACTTTAAGTTGGAAAATTCGTGCTACCTAGACACACGTGGAGGTGTTAATGTCCATCTATGACTCGACATATTTATTAATAAGTAATAATCAAATTTATAAGTGTCATTGGTGTATTAGTCGGTTCTTAATATATCACCAAAAAATTGTATATAAAAGTTTTACGTGTTCATTTGGTATGCTAGGTTGGCGAATTATTGTTCAAGTCCATAGACTTTATTCGATATACGTCCTGAAGATAGTGGTGGAGGTTTTCCATGCTTAAAAAACAAGGTTTTTGATGGGCCTTTTAGTCGAAAATAATTTCTCATAGTTGATATCATGATTAATGATATTATTGTGTTGTTTGTTAGGTGCTAAAGTGTAAGGTGAGAATTAAGGGTGGCAAAAAAAAGGGTTCAGATCGATAACATATGTGTTTGTGAAAATTTTGCATCTCCGGATTTGGATGTATTTAAATTTTTGAATATATTTAATTGATTATGTTCGAATTGATTTAAATTTGTATAATAATTTAATTTGAATTAGGATTCGGACAACTAAATGGCTTAGTTGGTGTTCAAAGGGTGCCAAGACTCGTATTGTTGACTGAGGTCCCGGGTTCTAGTATTGGTATCAACAACCTGCGTGCATGGGACGGCCAGGTGGGCTTAGACCATGTCGAGATGGGTTAGGGGTTAGTGGCCCATGGACCCGATTCGACCAGCCCAGGAGGGGTGTGGGTTGGGTTGTTACATAAAAGTATATAAAATTTTATGTTTGAATTCGGAATCTATACTTATATCTATTCTCCCAGGATTTGCAGCTTCCACCGGGCGAGTCCGGAGAGTACCACTTCTCTCCGCGATCTATACTTATATGTATTGACGCCCGCCCTCGAAAAACGACGTCGTTTCCGGTTGATCCTGTGCGTGTTTGTTAGCCCTGCTTTCTTCCTCCTACTCGCGCGAACCTACGCCACTCTTGGCTGTCCATTGTCTGGCTACCCCTGCCATCTCCACCGTCCATGTAGGTGCATGCATGCTCCACAAAAGTCTCTGCTGTCAGGACACACGCGGCTTCGCCCTACCCCTGCAACTTTTCCTTTGCGCCGTTGATTCTTGCTCTTGGGGTTGTGGCTTGTGTTATCAACGTCGGATCTCGCTTTCTGAGGTTAACCGACCTTGGATTGTGTTTTTTCCAATCCTGTCTACTGACCGTGCGATATTCCTTTTCACAGGCTGGTTTTCTGCCGTCTGATCATACTTTTGTGAATTTCTACCCTTCTTAAAACTCTTCTCTGTCTTTTGCTTTATGTTCAAGTCATTCTCGATCAACCTTCCCTGTCTCTCGCTGGTGATTGGGAACGAAAGCCGATTTTACTCAATTCACTTTGGTTTCTATCATCTCCTGCCAGCTTCTTCCCTTTTATGCGCCCAGGTAATGATCCTGTGTTTTCCTATTAATTAAGTGGCTTCCTCCTTCTTTGTTGATTTTTTATGATAGTTTGTTGCTTTCGTACCTGAGAGGTGGGTGGGAGACGGGTGTGAGATGGTGTACATTTGGGTATTCCCGCATTTTGTTATCACCCTTGCAGAGTCAGATGACGACAAAGTCGAAGATCCAGAGACTGAATCACAGGTTCGATTTCAAGGTTCCCTACACACACCAGTGTTGAATTTGTTCTAAAAATGGCTTGGTCCTTGACTCCTTGACATATGAATTATTTATTCTAAGTAATCATTGAATTGCTCCTAGCCATCATGGTTATTACGGTGCTCACTAAAGCATGCATGTATTGGTAAAGTACCCCTTCTTTTGTTCCCAATTTTATTGGTATTTGGAAGTTATATTGATTCTTTAGATAATATATTGGTTATGATCATAGATAGTAAATTTGAGTTTATCGTCGTTGTTTTATGGTAATTCTCATAAGGTTTGTGGTTTGGGCTTAGGTTTGATTTGTCGATACTTAACTCTTTGCTATTTAGTTGTTGTCTATTTAACTCTTCTTTGGTTCTACTTGGTTCTTACTAATTTCATCTACAATGGTGGATTATGATTTTGTTATTTTTGTGTTTTTGTATTGTTGCAGGTCTTAAAGTGCCCAAGCCTTTCTTGGTAATCGGGTTCTGTTATTCATTGTCTTTTGGTGCTTCTAGCAATTTTTGTGTTGTTTTATGGCTCTCTTTTCTAATCTTTATCCACATTCTTCATGTAGAGTAGATCTTTTTTTTTTGTGGATCGTTGTTGCTTTCATTTGTAGGGTTGCAGAATTTGTGGATTCTGAATTTTTTGCTCACCAAAATTGAGAGGGAGATACCATGCTCACTTTCTATTTTTTTTGTGAGGTTTTGATTTAATTTAGCAAGTTCGCATTTTTTTTTTGCGGGTTCGCATATTTTTTTTGTGTTGTTTTTCGCATATTTTTTTTGTGAGGTTTGATGTTGCTAGGCCTCTGTATAGTGTATCATATACCCATAAAACTTCTTTATTCCTGGGCCGTTCATGCCTAACAGAGGATAGCATTTTGAAAGCTCTTCTGTGAATGTGGTGACATTCTCTAACCACAAGATTATGACTCTAAAATGCTGATCATGAAAATTAAAGAATTAGTTTGGAGTTCTTATGTTATGCAGGAGCCAAGCCTGGTTTTCCAGCTTCAGTTTCACAAGGTTACGGCTTTAAAAGCACTAATGGGCTGACAAAACTACTTTCATTCTTAATTGCCTCTCTTACTCTGAGTATATATGTAGAGAACTGTGATTTTTGCTGTCAATTTTGGATTTGTTTTTGCACTTATTTGGATCTAATATTTTGATTCTATGTGAATGTTACAGTGAAATCATAGCTGAAAGACGAAGAATAACCAAACTTGATCAAGTCTTGCTCAATGGGAACAATATTGCCATTGTAAGTAGATTAGTACTGATTTAGGCTGAGCTTATCAAGGTTTGTTTGTATCTTGCAGTGTAACTAGCTGCCGTATCTTTTTACCCCACCGCTAATTGAAGATTATGGAGCAGTCTTAAAAAAAAGGGTAAGTCCATTGTCCGCCAATCTTATATTTGGTGATTCAAACATTCTCTGATCTTCGATGTTGCTTCGTTATCTATTTTTGTGTACGCTATTATTTCACAAATTTATTTTAAATTGGTATTTTTCTTAGCCTGGTAACTGCAGATGCAAAACCCACGAAAAAAACCCTTAAAATGCCCCTTCATTTAATGGTTAGTCATCATCTTGCATGGGTGGAATGCTCACAAAAATTGAAAGCACTCACCTTGGTTGTCCATTTAAAGTCGGGAGACTATATGAGACTATACCTTCCTGTTAATCGTTGTTCATTCCTAAAACCTCATATAAATGCTTCTCTGGTCTATCCTTCTTGTTCTTATGTATTTGTATTTTCTTGGTTGTTATGTCTTCCTGAATATAATGCATCCTTATTCTTTGACTTAGGTAACTTGTTATTATTAGATGTTATTTGTAGTTCCTTATCTAAATGCTTACTTATTGCACAAGAGATGTCATACACAACTCTATATCAAATTTAATGCTCGGCCAGATCTATGAGTCGTTTCATGTTCTCTTATTTTTCGATGGCCGGCTTCTATGCCTCATGCTTTCTGTCATTTGCTGTGTGTATAAAAGTTTTACCTGGCAAATCCATTCGAGAACCCTTTTCAAAGCTTTAAATGCTTCTTTAAAATGGTTGAATAGGGTGCATGACATCCATGGAGGTAAATCATTGAACTACTCCTGCTATCTTTGCTTTTTTTTTCGTCTCTATTGCCTGTTGTAGCATTCTATTTTTTTTTATTCTGCTTCATCACTTTAGTTATTTATGTGGGTTGTGAGTGCTATTTTCTCATTGCTGCTTCATTTTCTCATGGTCAATGTATCTTTTATTTGCAGTAACGGTGATAGTTGCATCTTGCATCCATGTGAGTAAATAAGAGTTACATCGTTATTTTAGACAGGATTATGCATCTCTGTTTTTTTAAAACATGTGCTCTCAATGCCTGGATAGTAAAACCACAATAAGCCTTCACTACACCAGCAGTCCCAAACTGTGTATAGTAGCTCAATTTCTCAGCTATTGAACTCTTTTTCACTTAAGTCTTATTCATCTTTGGTGATTCAGGTCTGAAAAAGCGTCTTTATGCAGCATCCTAGAAATTGAGGTTCATGCACCTTCCACCCAAGATCTTTACTTTGAGCATTGCTTTAGCCTGAGCTTCGTTTTGTTGCCCCTTCTGTGTAAGGTAATACTTGATTTCCATTTGTGTAATTTGTTCTTGCTATTCAACGTGTTTTACCTGAATTTTAAATCTGCCCTTTAAAAACGCTACTTACCTTAGCAGTTGCAGTTGCTGATGTTCTTGCACCTTCGATCGCAGCTCTGCATCGCAAAAATGGGTCATATATTGGGTTGTGTAATGGGAAAGTCGAAGGTAGAGTTCCCTGATTTCGTATGTATGTCTGATTTTTATTATTGAAAAGAGATGGGTGGCCAAGGTTTCAATACATGTTAATCTTTCATTGGAAGAGGAAAACAAATTTAGTCGTTGTCGAATGGCTTTTGTTGTCTTATAAATGTATGCATGTTTCTTAATCATGGCTAGGTGAAAAATGCATGTATGGAATTGTTAGTGTGGGAAATTGTTCTAAATTATTAGATTAATTGTCCTGGTTATTAGATGTCGTGTTCATATAGGTTTGTATGTATGAGTTTGTTTATATGACCTATTCTGCTTTCATTGTGTTGTTTGTTCAAAATTTAATGGTAATAAAACCATGATGTGAATATATAGGTGTTGTTTTGTTTTGTTTTGTTTTCTTAGATGTCGTGTTCATATAGGTTTGTATGTATTAGTGTGAGGGTCTTCATCAGCGGCAACCTTGTAACCAAATTTTAAGCCTCAATGAGTTCCAAGAATTGCATCCAAAAAAACAAGTTCAAAGATTAGGTTTCTGTTGGAAAAAAGGTTAGAGATACTATTCACAATAGTTTGGTAATTCTAGCAAACTTGATAGTTGTGATAATACCGCCGTTTTTTTTAGCCAAGAAGTGGGCAAGCTATATACTGCAACAACGAGGCAGCAGTTCTAGGTATTTAAAAAAGGGTGGTAAATTGTTTTAGCAATCTATAGTCGATGCATAATAAAAGATTGTGTTTAATCTTACAATAATAATATCAGAATGATCTTTACCATCTACTCTTTGTCAATCAATACGGAGAGATAAAATATCAAGATGGCATTTACACCGTTGGGAGATCTGCAAGAGGGACAGTGAGGGTGCAAAATAATAGCACGAGTTGAAAGGATGTGGGATTCTACGAATCCAGCAGACAATGACCGAATGATGAGCCTACACTTTCTTTTAGTTGACGATAAGGTAACTGAAATTAATATTTATAAAAAAATTACAAAATAAAATAACTATAAAGATATACTAACTTATAATTACATATGAATTCTTTAAATATAATATGCAGGGAGGGTGTATACAAGGCTCAGCAAGAAAAGAAGATGCACCTATAATCCGAGAATCTCTTATAGAGAGAAAAATATTTACTCTTGCAAACTTTGTTGTAGCAGTTGTAAAAAAGAGGTTTCGAGTTTGCAAGCATACACAGATATGACCATTCCAATGAACTTCTTTGACTTAATTAGAGAGGACATGATAGAATCGAAATTATATAATGATGTCTTCTTGACAGGTAACAATTACTAAAATTCCCTTTTAACAAATAACTCAGTTTAAAATGAACTCTCACACTTATAATTACCCTAACGATTTCAACACCAGAAAAAGGGAAAAATTTGTCGCAAATTTACGGTAGTCTATTATCGCTAATTCTTGCTTGCCTAGGAGAATAACTAATAAGCATATGAAAAACGTTGATTGTCTTCATTAAAAAATCAAAAAACAAAAATAATTACACAAAAATCCTAAAAAAATATGGACCCGGGCATCTACCTAGTTCAAATATATGATATGTTCAAATTTAATTTGATCTAAATCAATTAAATTTAATTATTCGAATGGGACAGAATTCTGCCACCATAATGAAAACAGTCGCGTTCAAACTAATTGCGTATATATATACTATGATAATAATGGACCCATTTAACACATGATTGATTTGTATTTTAGTCGGGGTCATGTTGTTTGGGTCAGGCCTTCTTTCGAAATAGTGAAATGGATACATTTTTTTATGTTGGCTGCGTAATAATGCGTTGCCTAGATATCTAGCTGGAGGAGGCCCATCACATTCCAATTTCACAAGGCCTCTTTGAGACCATAAGAATTGTTTTTGGGCCTATAAATTATGATAACTACTGGGCTCCTCTGCTGTTTGACTGATCCATAAGATGGGCCCAAGGTTCTTGGTGGGCAAAACTCTCTGTATATTACTGCTTTATGTTGTTCAAAACCTTAACCCTAATTTCCCATTTCATTTGCTGTAAGAAATGTCTGGTTTTTATCATATATCAAAGCACAATCTTAGTACACCAAAAATAATCATCAGTTAGATTATCATTTATCTTTATAACCCACACATCGCTTAAAATTTTGCATTTAATTAATTACTGTACTACTTCCCAATCGAGACTACAAATGTGTGATTTTTATGATTTTTATTACCACGAGATAAGTTTTGGCCCATCTTAACGTGTATCTTCGAGTAAGAAATTTCTTTTGCACATCAAATGTTGAAATGACAAACTTATAAAAAGTATATATCATTACTACGATATAAAGTTTTTGCATATCATAGCAGTGCATAATTGGTAACACATAACTTATGCATCATATATATTTCATCTAAACAAACTGTATATTACACAATATTAGGGTTCAAAACTGAGTATATATATATGCAACTGACATGTGGTTTACTCTAACACATACATATATATAGTAGATCTGGCTGATTTATTTATATATATGTATATTGGATTGCCATCATCAGTTGGGAATGAGCTTGAAAGGAGGTCTAACAAGAGCTGGTGCAGGATTATAGTTCCCATAGTCTCTGGTGTTCACTTTAAGAAGCCTTTCATGGATGGTGTTCACTTCCTTATCATTTGATGGATTGCTTGATATTTCCTAGCACACAACAAAGAATCATACGATTTATATACATTGGACAAAACATATATAAAAACAAAATTGTAGTTTACATAAACGTCTATAAGATGTTTAAGATTAATTAGGTCTTTGGCTTGTGTTTTAATTACTTGAAGCACCGTACCACACTATATCATACTATGGGTGATCATGCTTGAACTCAAAAGAACTAGAGATAAAGAGATTCTTGGACAGCCTGACCTCTGCAGTGGGAGGGATTTGAGATGTATAAGATATACCTAGACTTTACTCTCATATGATGTGTATAGAGATTGTTTGAATATATTTTTGTTTAAAAATAATTAATAATGATAATTACGACTATACAAACCTCGGAATTGACAACTTCTTCGGCCAACTTATTAGTGAATCTTCGGCCTGTGCAAACACATAAAGTAGAGATTAAGCATGAAAAAATACAAGTTTAATTAGACATATAAAACTCTTCTTTATTATTGAAAGTCCTGACAAATTGTACGATGAGAGAATGGGGCTTCAGTAGTCATAGAGATTCAGAGAGAGAGAAAAAGAGACTACCTGCAAAAGAAGTTGACAGAAATGAAGCTGAGACAAGGAGGAAGAGAAAAGTGATCTTCTTGAAGAACATGAGACCCATGATAAAGAGAATAATCTCTCACACACACACACTAATCTGGTGATGGGTGGTATCTATATTGCAAACAACATTAGACTAGTGAAAATGGCTGTCTTATCATGAATAATTGTTTATTAAGCTGCCCTTTTGCTTTATAGTTTTAAATTACAAATGGAAAAGGTGAAAGGAGACCACTTTTCTTTTGTTGGGGCACTAAGTCTTACAAGTTAGTGGATTTAATTGATTAATATATATACTTAATCAGGATATTAGTATTGAGCGTGACTTGATCTAGTGGAAATTATCAAAATCTCCCTCACACATATATATACTGTATATATGGTACAACAAAACTTGCACAAATGGAATGCTGCTTTGGATGTTTTGTTATGCACCCTCCGAACGGAGTTTTATCGGTCGGTTGGGGATGAAACCTTCCAAAAAGAGACTCTAATTCGAGTCTTGGTCTCGAAATTAGATTATATTTTAGATTTTTAGTGTTCTTCATCTATATAGAACTGTATTTTGTTGATTTCAGTTATTTGAAAGTCCAAGAGAGGGGCAGGAAGGGAAAGTAGAGGTGATATAGGAGGAGACTACTGTTGTTTGGGTTTTGACATGGCCAGAAAGGAAGAATTAGGTTAGCATAAAATAGAATTTATGGAAGACTAGTGCTTCCAATTATCCTTAAAAGACAAGGACAACCCACCAAATACAACTGATAGAAGAGACACTGGTGGAGAAGAAAGGAAAGCCACTGTGAGAGATTTTATATGCATGCTCTTATCCTTGCTTCTCTACTTTCAATTATATATGAAGTGGTGATAGACTGTTAGGACTTCTTTTTAAGAGTTTTGAATAATTGGTCATCAATTGCATTATATATTACCACTAAGCGATGTTTTTTACAAAGCAAAGTTTAATGGCATATATACAATTATCTACGTGTAGCTAGGTTTATAGGATTTCAGGGCTTTTTTTTTCCTTCATTTTTTATGCATTTGCTGAAAACAAATGATATTTTACATTCAACTCGAAGAAAATTATAAAGGATATTAGCGATAGTGGGAGAATGCTAAAATAGCATATATGTTAAAATTTAGAATTCGTATAACAATTTAGGAACTATTTGCCAAATTTTCTATTTTTTTTGGAAAAAGATGGAGGGGGAAAACCCAGCATGATTTAACTATATTTATGCAATTCCTCTGAACATATATCAATTTTAACTATTTTACAATAGTTTAATTTTTTAATGCACGTCTCAGGAAAATACCCGGAAAATATTTTTTTTAAAAAAAAAAGGAAAAAAAGAAAAAGAAAATGTAAGTCTTGGACTATAGCGAACAATTTTTTTGCCTTCAAAAGTCCATAGATCCGCCCAGTGGGCGTTTTAATATAAATTAGCCCAATGGGCTTTCATCGATTCTAATCTTCATCTTAGAGACTAGACACCTCTGCTCTCCGTCTCTCGGGTTCCTGAAAATGGAGCGAAGCACCATGTCAAGGCCCTGCAACTCCACCCCCAAATCCTTAAAACAAACGACAACACCACCGATCAAAAAGGGCCTCTTCAAGCTCTCTCTCCCTCCGGCGACCTCAAGTATGCGCAGTCAATTCTCAAATCCATCAGCAATTCCAAGTCTGGTCATGCGTGCAAGGTGAGTGTTTGATAAAATGAGTAACAGAGATGTGGTTTCGTGGACGGAGATGATTGATGGGCTCGTCGAAAATGATCAGCCCGTCAAAGCTGTAGCATTTTTTGAAAGAATGTTAAATTTTGTGTTGATGTTAATGATGCAACAATTGTTTCAGTGATGAGAGAGCCTGCGCTGACAGTGGGGCGTTGAGGATGGGGAAGACGGTACACGGGCTTGTAGGGGACAGGAATATTGGATTATTATTGATATGTTTGCCAAGTGCTGGTGCATTGAAAATGCATAGCGGTGCTAATGAATAGGAACATTAGCCTCTCATAAAACTTCTTGTGTCAACGTCTTTTTTCATTAGAAATATAACGATGAGACTTCAACATATGCATTTTTTTTGGTATTGTGAAGACATAATTATGAATCTCATTGAATTGCGAAACAACAAAGCATGGCTTGAAACTACATTTCATGATAGTAAATTTGGAATTACAATCTTCTCTAGTTTTTGGCATTTTTCTAACATCAATAACTTTGAATTTACAGTGTTTGGCTAAAACGACTTCTTCAAGAAATAGTTTCCAAAGCTCACTGTACAGTTCCTATTTGGTGCATGTGATAATGAAAATACTATTAATTAAGCTTGCAGAAAATCTAGTGTTCCATACTCAAACAAAGCATATTGAAAATCAATATCATTTTGTTCGTGAAAATGTGTTATCTCAAGAGATTGTGCTGTAGAATTTTTCAAACAGAAAATCAAATTGTTGATATTTTCACCAAAGCCTTTGTCAAAGCTAAGTTTGAAGTTTTTCAAAGTGCTCTCATAGTAGTAAGTTTGCACTGAGGGGGAGTGTCAACTGTCAACATGAGTGAAACTTACTTTATTGTGTTTCACTATTTAGGAGTTGCTGAATAAGTCTAAGGGTGTGTTTGATAAGGGTGTAATGATTACATGAGTAATTAAAATTATAGTATGAATAACAAATACTCATGTTTGTTAGACATGTATATTATTTACACATGTAAATTTTTTAGATAATTTTCTTCATATTTTGGATGTAATGACTACCCTTGGGGAGAGTTGGATAATAATCACCCTAGTAATATATCACACCCCTATTTATTTCTTTTTTATCAAACACACCTTACTAAGCCTAAGTTTGTTATTTGTTATCCTTAAACTAGTCTTCAGGAGTGTATTTCTCTTACAGGCTTTAGGCATGTTAGTCTTTTCTTTAGGCATAATATTCTCAACACTCTGGTTTGTTGTGATGATTTAGAAACTATTTTCTATCAATTTAGAACCTATTTACATACAGTAAAGCCTCTATCTAGTCAAACTGGTGGGACTAAACTAATTTTATTACTATGAAGAGGCTATAACTTAATAAAGGTGTAGTTACAACTGAATATATAGTCTAACTTGAGACCCAAACATTTTATGACTACGTTGAGGTTATTTCTATATAGAATATCACTATAGAGAATTTTACTATATCAATTTTCTCATCGAGTAATAAGAATCTGCAATTTCTCTTATTTATCTTCTTTATCTGTCTTTTATTTTTGTTACAGAGAGGATGAAGAAGAGAGCAGGAGAAGGAAGAAGACAAATAGAAAATAACTTGTGTATTTTCCATTTGATTTGCCCATTTTATACAGGCTTTAATTTTAAATTAACGCTCACATCATGTGACCCAACTAAAAGAATGAAGGACAACGACAAAAACCAATAAAGCCCAAACAATAAAACACGCAGAAAGCCCAATGAAAGAATTAAAACCCAGGTATTAAAATTAAGCCCAAAGCTAAGGCCTAAAAATTAATGGATCAAAAAGGAAAATGCCACAAGAACTGAAATTTACAACCTGGAGAACAGTAAGAGAAGATCGATGAGCTTAGTTGGTTGATGGGTTGCTCCCGTCAAAGGATGTGAGGGGTTCGAATCCTCACATAAACAACCCTCCTGGGAGGAATCCCTTGAGATGTATGAGTTGGGGTGTACGGGCTGCAGCCCTGATGTTAGTGGGCTATGTCCTTAGGCCCAGGGATGGGTGCAGCCCATGGGTGGGCTCGGGGTTGACAGCCACCCAGCCTGGGAGGAATCCCTTGAGATGTATGAGTTGGGGTGTATTAGGCCTGCACACCGGGCCGGGTCCCGGGTTATCGGACCGGGTTTGACCCGACCCGGTTAATTTTAACAGGTCTTGACCCGGTCCGATAACCCGGAATTTTAACTCCGGGTTATCGGGTTTCGGGTCTCCCGAGTCACCGGGTTACCGGGTCAGGTCACCGGGTAACCCGGTTACAAAACTGAATTCAAAAAAAGTTTTACTTTTCCTTACATGGAGATTGTGCTTTTAATTTTTGTTTTTCACTAATACTGAATCCAATTTACCATCTATACTCTGTATGTAATTATTGGAGGCTTTGATAAATGATGATCATTGTTGGAGATATGAAACTTTACTGCATATAAACGATTCTATGAGTAGATGTGCTGCCTCTGCTGCTTCTACAACTTCAGTTACGCAAAACCTGGCAAGGCACAAAGACATAGTTCAACGACAATGCACCAGTATGATTCAACAATAACTAATGTTTCACCTGTAGCAAAATAACACCTATAATTTAAGCTTGTTTGAAGACCAAAATTCACAAAATAACTTTGTAGTATGTGCAAATTAAAATTAATTAGTTCTGTTTGCAAGCAAACCCATAAAGTAAACATTTCATTATGTAAAGAAACTATGTGAACAATGAAGCATATATACCTCATCTTCAGCTTTAAGCTGGATCCTGGAGCTGAGTTCAGCAAGGAGCACTAAATCCAAAATGATGGGTGCAGCCAGGAGTGAGTCCTCGCAGGTGTTGTGCATCACAATTGTGTTTGTGCCACCCATGAATATCTCAGATGTGTACTCATCCATAGCCCTCTTGCTGCCTCCAACATATGGCACATACTACAAAGTACACCAATCGACGAATCTCAGACCAAAAGCAAGAGGTTGCCTACTTGTGTCTCCGTGTTAGTGTGAGTTTTCGAACTTCGACGTGTCGTCTACCAGCCACTGGTTCGCTGCCTCCGTGCGTCGCTTGTGTCACCGGTGGCGAGATTGAGGGTGAATGATGAAAACGAAGAAAGATCGGAGATCGCCGTTGAGCTTGGGAGTTGAGAGTTGCAAAGCTTGATCTCGAACGGATTAATGCAGATTCTGCAGAAGAAAGGCCATGGCTGCGTAATGGTGGCCGGTGGGAGACGGGATGGCTACTGTCTCAGTGGCTTTGAATTTGTGAGTGTAAAAGCTAAAGCCCTAGGTCATCATTCGTAAACCACGTGATGAAGTAAAATATTTCTTCTTTCAAAAAAAAATTTCAATTTTTGTTTTTATTTAATTTTATAGTGTTTTTTATTTTAATTGTTCTTTCATTTAATTTATTTTTTTAATTAATCTCGGGTTATCGGGTGACCCGATAACCCGAGAAATGCAAATATTTTGGCCCGAAACCCGGTCCGATAATCCCGAGTTCGGACCGGATTTAGCCCGGTCATTATCGGGTCGGGCCAGGTTGGCCCGATAATGACCGGGTTGCACCGGGTTACCGGGTCGGGCCCGAAACCCGGAACCCGACCCGGGAACCCGTGTGCAGGCCTAGGGTGTATGAGTTGCAGTCCTGATGTTAGTGGGCTATGTCTTTAGGCCCGAGGATGAGTGCGGCCCATGGGTGGGCTTGGGTTGACAACCACGCCACGACAGGGAGGACCTAGTCATGGGTGGGCTCACTGCATCATAAAAGTTGCATTTTCACATAACACATCAAATAGTGTGAATGACATCTGCATGGGATGATTGATATCAATTCCTACTAATCAATGAAGGCATCAAGAGTTTCTTTAGTTGTGGGCTTTGATTGATATCAATTCCTACTAATTACCATAAATAAGGATAGTTTTGATTGCATTCAATAACCTCAGCCGTGATTCTAGTCTGAGAATACTAGTGCTAGCAGGATTTGGTCTTCTTCCTTGTGTATAAATAGATGCTAGGAGAAACGTCAAAATCATCAGGGTTTCTTCAACTTTTGTTTCTAACAATCCAATATTCATGGGAGTCGCTATGACAGCAGAAACAGGCGTGAAGAGTCCTGAGCTCGGAATCAAAAGGTACAAAAGGGTTTCTCCTCCCGCTCACTACATGTTGAAGATTGAGTCATTCTCTTTAGTTTCCTCAACGGTGGAGGAAAAATATGAATCCAATGTTTTTGAAGTCGGAGGCTATGAATGGAGGTTGGCAATTTATCCAAACGGGAATAAGAAAGCCGATGGAAACAACCATCTCTCCCTTTCCTTAGTAATTCAAAATACAGACAAGATGTCTACTTGCTGGGAGGTTAATGCCAAGTACAAATTCTTTGTGTTGGATCAGCTTCGAACAGAATTCTTGACAATCAAAGATGCTGATAGAAAAAATAAGCAATTCCATGCCATGAAAACCGAATGGGGCGTTGCGCGATCGCTATCCCTTGATTGTTTCAATGATCCAACCAATGGATATATTGTGGAGGATTCATGCATATTTGGGGTGGAGGTTTTTGTTTCTAACTGGAGTTGCAAGATGGAGTGGGTTTCCATTATTAGGTCACCTGTTAACAATGTATTTGTTTGGGAAATAGACAAAATTTCCAAGTTGAAGCAGGAATATCATCAGTCTCTGGCTTTCACTGTTCAAGGTTCAAGATGGAAGTTGCTTGTATATCCCAACGGTTTCTCAACTAAGAGGGGTACATACCTTTCCTTATACCTTACGTTGGACGAGACTAGAGGTAGAGTGTATGCGGAATTCAAGCTAGGATTAAGAAATCAAATTGACAATTCTACTCACGATAGAGAAGCTAGATATTGGTTTCTCATCCAGAAACGATGTTGGGGATTCGCAGATTTCATCTCTCTTCAAGAACTGAAGAAGAAATTTATCAAGAATGATCGTTTGATTGTTGAAGCAGAGATTCTTGTTACCTCTGAAGTTAACTAGGTTTCCTAAAGAAACACAGTTCATAGAATTTTTCGATGTTCAATAAGGTTTCTCTCATTCCTGTCGGGTCCAGTATTTGTCTTTCTAGTTGAGTCTTGAGTACTAATCCTACCAGGTTTTGGATTCATAATGAAGTTTGAATTATATTCTTCCTTGTATATATATAAATAGACCCTATGAGAACCTCAAAATTAGCATTGTTTCTTCAACTTTTGTTTCTGTCTGTCAATCCAATAAATGGGAGACTTGTTAGTTGTTACCAACAGCAGGATGCAGGCATGATGGGTCCTGAATTTGGAATCAAAGGGTACAAGAGGCATTCTCCTCCGGCTTTGAGGGCGAGCGTAGAATGTTGTATGTGTTTGGTTCATTTTTTTCTATTAGAATAATTTTATAAATTAAGTTATAAAAAAATGTATTACAATAAAAAGTAGTTGAGAACTTTTAAAATACTAGCATTTTGTGGGTCCAATAACTTAAAGCTGTAGAGCTACATTTCATTTAGCTGTGTACTGTAACGTTTGGTTAGCACAATATTTTATGCAGGCCCCACAACTTTGATCTATGCAAAACGTGAAACAAACAAACCCTTAGTCTTCTCTTTACTCTCCTCAACAAAGACAAAAAAAAAAAAAAAAATTCAAGAGACAGATAAGCTTCCTGCTTGTTGGGAGGTTAATGTTAGATGCTTTGAAGCAGAAATTCTTGTCACTTCTCAAGTTTTGTGTGTCTAACCTTAATTATTGTTGTAATGCTACATTGACCTATTAGTTGTGAATAATGCGCCAATAAAACTTTGTAATGCTGGTGTGCATGTAGCTCAATATTCCTTTTAATTAGTTTCCAGCAAATATTAATGTGCTCGTGATCGAGTTGTTTGAGAATGAATTTTTCTAATTCAAATTCCAAACTGACTACTAAAAATTAAATTTAGTTCGTATACCTTGTCAAGATGCTTTAGAGAATGGAATGATCCAAATACTCGAGATTTACATAAAATCCCACTTGAAATGTCTCCACCGACAACCCTCATTATTCAACTAATAAGACGCCACTCTTTATTTAAGGCTTTTAATTTGCTTTCTCTTTTTCCTTAATTTAATCAATCTTTTAAGAAGTAACAAAGTCTTAGATAACTTCCTATCCAAAACGGACTGGGGGGACAACCTGTGCGCATGCTGGACCGTCCGATCTGGACCAGATCGGACAGTTCAAAATTGGTGGCCCATGAAACTTAAATAAAAAAATAAAAAGGGTATAATAAAAATTGCCTCTCTCTTCCTCCCTCTCTCCCCCTCTCCCCTGTCTCTCATGCACTCAATGATGATCGATTTCCCTCTTCTTCTTCATCGGATTTCTATCTGTCTCTTGCGATTTGCAGGAATGGGTTGAGGGATTGATTGAACCGAAGACCACGCTACTTGGCTTGAGCGGGTACCTCATAAGGCTACTGCTGGACAATACGGCCTTAAAGAAGAAAGACAAGGCGCAGTGGCCGAAGGCAGCATAATACAAAAAAGATACTCCTGATTCAAGTCTTGGCGGAAGGGCGGCTACTAGAAGAGAGGGCCCCGGTTTGATCGATTGTCGCTCTTATGCCATGCCTACAAGAAAGGAAAAGCTGAAATTGATCTCTTCTAAGTGTGCAGAAATACCCATAGCTATTTTTGTGTAATTTTAGGTGAAAGATTGAAGAGGACGAGCAAAGTCTGGTTCGTGCTGAGGAAGAATAGCGAAAGTTCAAAACTATTTTTCTCTTTGCACGTGACTCATAAACCAATATTTCACATATTGGGTATTTGTTTTACCTTTTTTATTTTTTTATTACAATTTAATGGGCCACCTGTTCTGGACCGTTCGATCTGTGTCTCCAGATCGAACGGTTCAGAAAGTGAACAGGTCAATGACCTGTTCACTTGTGCACAGGTCCTCCCCCGATTCATCCAAAACCATCACCATTAGCTTCACAAAAAATTTAGTACTAATCTGCAATTAATTAATTAAAAAACACATCAATACCAAATACATGTGAACCATACAATGCCATGCATGACTGTGCACATGGTCTCACACTAATCAGCCACCAAGAATCTCAATGAAATAAAATCCGAAAACAAGGCAACAGTGATCTGGTCATAGTTTTTGTTCCCTCTTTTGTATTATTTATAGTTGTAGCACCTTTTTTTTTATTAATATGATCATTTTATAATAACCGAGATATCATATAAATTTGTATATCTAATTTGAATTTAAACTCGAGCTTTTAAATTCGCATGCATAAAAATTTTTCACCTAAATATAAAATAAATTGAGTCAAATCTCTATAGGCGAGCAAAAAAAATAAAAATATTCCTCCTTGTGAGAATATGCTCATCGTTCTCTGTCTCTAGATGCTTTCGAACAAATTAAAATAAGATTGGAAATTGAACCACCCAACCTAACTTAGCCTACTCGTTAGTCGTTCCACGTTAACTGTAGTTTCGTGTTCTATAAATATCATTCTCAAATGTTTAGTGGTTTAATTAGTAGATTAAAGTCACATCAATCATCTATGTTATGTGCATATATGTATTTCACTTGGTGAAAAGTTGCTGGTTTTTTTTTGACAATTTGGCATATTTCTATTCCCACAACTAATTTAGCATACTTATTTTGATCGGATCATGAGTTTAATAATATCTCAAAAAAAATCAAATGAATCGTGAAAAAAGACATAGAATGTTTTAAATTTATATTCAACAATTAAGAATTTTTCTGTTTTTTTCTTAGGGGTATTAGCGGTCGATTTTTTGACATATTTTGGCATTATCATTTGATCGGTTTTAGTGAAAAATATGTAATTTTTTTTTTGAGACACGAGTAAATATTTAGTTTTGGTCGGCTTCTTTTTTTCTTTTTTTTTTGACAGCCCTACTTTTTGCTAATCCATTTGATTTTTATTTAGAACAAAAAATAATGTTAAACTCGTAATTTCGTTCAAAATACAATCTTAATTTTTGAAAATAAAAATATATTTACAATATGATCTGCTATAAAAAATTTACAACAGACCTTAAAATTCCATAAAATGTCGCTTTAGAACTAATGGAATTTTTTCAATGGAAATGACATCTGTTCAATTTTTCTCTTTTTTTTCCTTTTTTTTAATATGCAATTATCACTTTTTAGATTTGTACTTAAATAAATTAGCTAATTGGTCCTCTATCAGACAAACCTAAAAAAAATCGTATTTAGGTGGCCATCAGGAGAGCATGACTATCATGTTAAGTTAACGTGTTAACTGGTAAAGAGTATGATTGACAGAATATAAATTGGTGTATAAATCGTCCAATAAATTGTGTTGGTATTTGATAAGCTACAATTTTTTGGTGTAGCATATATGTTATATAGAATTGCTTGCCAAACAGTACCATAAAGAATAAATTAAATGTGAAATTATCAATAAATGTATTCAATTTATAAATAAATAATTAATAAATTAATAAATCTATAGCATAATATATTTTATTCCATTTGATCCATTGAATTTTCAGCCTGCCCATCAAGGTTTCAATTTGCACAGCAAAAATTCAAAGTCTCCACTTTTTTTCTCCGATAACTACAAAAGGTATTTTTTTAGATAATTACAAAAAAATAATTAATAGTGACTTATTCACCTTCAATTCCATGTATATAGGTTTCAATTTGAAGAGCTAAAATTCAAAGTCTAAACTTTTTTTCTCCGAAAAAAAAATTGTAGATAATTATAAAAAATTAATTAATGGTGACTTAATCACCTTCAATTCCGTGATATATGCTTTGCTTCTCTAGTGATGATTATTGATTTTTTGGGTACATATAATGATACTAGATAAGTTTATTTTTTGAACATTCAATATGAGTATAAACTCATATTGTCAACTCCAGTGAGAATCGAACTGAATACCTTTCAAATTTATACATTTTGATTTTAAAGAGATTCATCATTAGACTATCACCCAAATGATCGATGATTATTTACTTCCCCTGGCGCATTACCGAGTGTTTAAAGCACACTGTAGAGTAATAATGGAGCATAAAAATTTATATAAATGTTTTCATCAATTTGACAAACCTAATGATATATGTTTTCTTGGAAACAAGATTCAAATTCATCATGAAAAAAGCATGACAATTTGACAATTATGGACCATTGAATTTAAACCAAAAGTGATTCTCATTACAACAATCATGTCAATGTCGAAATTTGAAATAAAAAATATATCGTTGGATTCGTAAAATCGATCAAATTATAAATATAATATTTCAAAATTAAAACAAAAAAATTTCGCCTCCATAATATAACTACAACGGCTCTGCTGTAGAACCTGAAATTCCCATATTACTCACGAAATTATTGAAATAAAGTAATTAAAAAATTGCATAAGTGATTACGGAACTGTGATTTAATTGACACACATCTATCATTACGGGTGTTTGGGATTTGTTGTATTTTTTTACATAGAATGTTTTAAATTTATATTTAACGGTTCACATTTTTTGAGTCTTTTTTAAGATCTATTAAATTTTTATTTGTCAAAAAAAAATACTCTTAAACTCCTAAACATATTTATAATTTTTAAAAAATAAAACAAATATGTCAGAAAGATGTGACACCAAAAGAACAAATAGGGAGATTGAACTTTATAAAAGAATATATTTTGTTTGTTTAATTTTCTTTATTTGAGATAGAATGCAAAAGTTATTGGAATCTTAAAGATAGAAAACTGCAGCCTCTGATTTTTCTTACAAGAGATGAGCTATGTTGGACCCATTTTTCATTTCACTTTTTGTGTCTTTTTTTCCTTCTCCTCTCTAGATGCTAATACTAAAGGTGCACTTCCTTCAATTTCTTTATTTTCCTCACTTGTTGGGTTTTTGTCTTATAAAAAAATTAAATATAAATATATATTAACTTTAAAAGATTTCAAAGAAAAGGATGATTTGTTAATGTTTTGACTAAAATCAGCAACTTATCTTATCTTATCATGGTGATGCAAAAAAATGTTCAAGTTGTTTTTGGGAAACACAAGAAAAGTTGGAGAAAGTTTTCTTGTATTCTTATGTGCTAAGTAAACAAGGAATTATGTTGGCATGAAAATAATGAGAATGGTAAAATTGTTGAATTAGAATTTATGTAGTAATAATTCTTCATTTTTTTTTTGGTATCTTTGATATAAATGATAGATATAACAAACAAGAACTGCTTGGATAATATCTTAAAGATGAATATCTTCGAAGAAGCAATATTTTTGTGGCCATGTATTAGATTCTAACCCAGTTTACAATGTTATAAGGTATAAAAATTTCATGCACGAATTTAACAACCCGAATTTAGAATCATATCAAATATTAATCCGTTTAAATTGAGACTTATATTACATATTTAAAGAGCAAATTTAAATAGTGTCATTTTTGTATATACAATTATACAGCAGGCTACGACACAAATTGTTTTATATGGCTTATCTTAATAATTGACATGAAAATAGAAAAATTTATTGTACCATACAAAGGCCATCGATCATTAATTGTCTAGTACATTGCACCACTGACTTAGGACAAACAACTTGTAGCAAGTGGTGATTCACGAGCTGAAATTCTTACAACAGTATTGAACAAGAAATTATCAGCACTTGATCATGATCATGAACTACATTAATTTTAACTAATCAACACTAATTTTACTGCTCAAGATCAACCCGAGAACCTTAATTATCCCGCACTCCTTAGAACACTCTCTCTCTCTCTCTCTCTCTCTCTCTCTCTCTCTCTGGCTTGAAAATTAATAGTACTCATTGAACATGTGATCAGCAGAAGCCATAATTGGTTGATTCAAATAGGGCAAGTTCAATGGGTTCAAGAAGCTATGATCAGCAACAGGCAGAGTCATTAATGCTGATGCACAAATTAATTCCCCAAAAGCAGTTCCACAGTTGTTTGCATTAACAATCTCATTCAGAGACTGCAATCTGTGGCTAAGCTCGCCAACTTGAGCCCTCAATATTGAGTTCTCAGCCTCAACATTCAAGTAATGTTGTGTACTGATGTTGATGCTACTGATGATCCTGTGGTTCTCGTCCTTGAGCTGAGCCACCTGAGCCATCAGATTGTCCAAATGCTTCTGCTTCCTCATCCTGGACCGTCGAGCCGATTCCCGGTTCGATATCATTCTCTTCCTCTTCCTCTGGTCAATCAATGCCTGTAAGTCCTCTTCAGAGCCTGAGTTCAGTATCAGTGATGACCCTGAAGATGTGCCACTCGAGGAACCCATTTATAATAGACCCAGAATTTAACGACCTTGTTTGAACCAATTACAAGCAAAACCCAAGAGATTTAACCCAAATTGCAGATAACAGTAGTATTAGTAGTATAATTATGTTATAGAGCTAGATTAACTAATTTAGGGGCAAACTGATGAAATAAAAAAGCTATGAAACATAGTACAACCAGTAGAGGAAAACAACTGAGAAGGATTGAACAAGATGGGTCTTGCGCCTAAATGCTGAGCTTATCATATAACCGGAAAGGAAGATTTCACTGAGAATTAGAGACATGAATCTCCAACATCAAGACTAATTAAGATATTAATCATCAAGCTTTTGTTCCCAAAAAAGACACAAACTTGAAGATGTAGAAGTGTGATTTGACGTTAAAAACACAAACCCAGTACAGAAAACTTGCTAATTTATCTGGGTTGTAGCTAAAAATTAGATTGGGTCGTAATGGGGTACTTGATTTTGAATTCAAGGAACTCAAAACCAAAGAGAAGAAAGAAAGAAAGAAAAGTTCTACAGAATGGGGAGGATTGAGCAAGAGAGAAGGGAAAGGGGAAGAGCTTTGGGAGAACATGGGGTTGGATTTATAGAGTTAAATGACCACCAAGTTGATTGTTTTTTTAAAAAAAAAATGAGGAAAAAAAGAGAAAAGAAAAGACTTTGGAATCTACTCAGAGAAAAGTTTGTTGGGAAAGCTGAAAAGACATGTGAATAGGAAGAGGAGAGAGAGAAAGATGGCTCCAAAATTCTTTCAGATCCAGCTGTGAACCAACAAATATCATATATTACGTCATCATCTTGAATTGTAAAGACTAATAAACCCTTTATTTTCACAATAAGTGGCACAAAAAAAGAGTCCATTTGCATACGTACATGGTAAAACAGAAAAATATCGGTTGCCTAGTTTTCACCAAAGAAAAGCTAAAGCAAGATTCAACTTTTTGGTAAGGGTAAGTAATTCCCAGTGATGATTTCTGACACGACTCACTTTGATAAACGCAAATCTTGGGTTGCAGCCAATTTAAATGATTTTTATTTAGGTCTGGTGGGCTCACTCCCATAGTGAAATATCCTAAATAACCCTCATGTTTTACAAGGTGGGGCCTTTTTAGTCTTTTACAGTATAGACATTGATCAGATTCTATTTGCGAGCACAGTCACTGTCCGGCTGTCCTTGCAGCAGGTGAAGGTGGGTTGTTGTTGTTGTTGGCAGCAGCCCGCTGTAGTTTCACTTTTGGAAAAATTGTATTGGCATTTTAATCGCTTTTATGAATATGATATGGACGTAAATTCGAATTGGGGGATGTCTGGTATCTTTGTCCAGTACTCATCTTTGACCGTTAGATTTTATTAATTTGATCCAACGACTGAAAATTACCCAAATCAAAATTAGGGTAAAAAACACCCAAATCACTTTATACTCGTTCCATCATCTCTGCTCTTTTCTCTGTAAAACATGAGTTCTCTTCATTGAAAGAACTTTTTCTTCAACGATCTGACTTCATCAATGTTTGTGACTATCTGGAATTTTTTTGTTTGAGTCTGTTTTTTGGCCATATGTGTTTGAGTGACAGCAAACCGATGCTTTATGTCGTTGCTCTTGGACTTGAGCAGACCTATTTTTGAGCCAATTGAGATATCTAAACATCAATTTGATAGAACATATTTAGGAGCGGAACAAGCTAGTGCACTGATTTTTGAAGTTTTGCATATCTCGTTCGATGTAGATTTTTCTCTTCAGTCACCTCAAAGAGTTATGGTTCTTCATTCTTGTACTTTTCACTCACCTCAAAGAGATCGACGCATGAACTGATTTAAGTTTCTTTTGCCCCATATTTGGTTAAGCGAATGTCTTTGGTTCTGCGGATCTCATGCTCTTCACTCACCCAGATTTGGGTTTTGTGAGGATTTTCCGGCTTCTTTGATGAAGAGGGTAAAGAGGATTTCGAGATAGTTTAAAGACAAGTGAACTTGGATTTTACCCAAAAATTGATTCATGTCACTCGAGCCATTAGATTAAACTTTTAAAATCCAACGGTTGAAGATATTCATGTCACTCCCGTATTTATAGAAATTTTTTTATCTGATAATATGATAAATTGAATCAAGGTTCCGTGCACAGTTAGAAAAATATTTTGCTCCTTCTCGATTACATTAATACCTAAATAGGATTAAGTGATGTTCTACCAAGTTAAACGATGCTAAGGGATTTTTGAGTCAAAAATTGGTCGAAAAATTCGCAGATAAATACAGTGACAGGCTGATAAAATCTTGATAATTCTTTATCAATTTTGATAGCACTATCTTTTGGATTTGGTCAAACACATAGTGTGACCAATAATTACTGTTATATTCACGCGCGGACTTTGTTTTTTTTGGGCTTAAATTATTATTTAAAATTGGAAATTCTAAACTTAAGTACTTAAATTTTTTTATTTTTTGAGAATTGAAGGGGGTCGTTTCGCAAAAAAATTTAAATTTTTATATGTAATTTATTAATAAAAAAATTACAGTTTAATTTTTTTTAGGTGCAGCTGCCGTTAGGGTCAACGTGGGTCCGCCCCTGACTTAGCACTTGAGACAAATTTGACTAATTTAGTATATTTTGTGAATGACTCATTTGACTTCTAAATACATTAGTAATTTAATATATATTGTCGATCACTAATTTGAGTTCTAAGGTTCCGTTTGTAACACAATTGGATTTCATAGTTTTAAACCGTCGAAAATATTGTGTTTAAAGTTATGAAAAATATTGTGTAAAAAGTTGTGGAGTCCATAACTTTAAACGGTATAAAATGTTGTGGAGTGTTTTGTTCGTTTTTATGTTAGATTAATTTTGTAGATAAAATTACAAAAAAAGATTACAATAAAAATAATTGAAAACTTTAATATATGGATGAGCAATTATGTAATGTAGTTGTAAAATATTATGGGTCCCACAGCTTTAAACTCTGAAAAGTTTTTGGATGACAACATTTCATTTTACACAGCTTAAAACTGTAATGCCCACAACTTTAAGCTATCAACAAAATGTGGCGTTTGATTGATACAATATTTTATGCGCACCCTACAACTTTAAACTGTCAACAAAATGTGGCGTTTGATTAGTGCAACATTTTATGCGAACCTCACAACTTTAAGCTGTGTGAAATGTAAAACAAACGCATCCTAAATACACACAATATTAGTCTTCAAGGATATATCATCATTGTCAAATGTCAACATAGAAATGTATTTATGTACGTATAAGTCTGAGGATAAACTCATATCCGAGATTAAAAAGATAAACTTATATATTATCGTTCAAAAAAAAAACTTCTCTCTAAAATATAATAGAAGATTCCTTCTTCCTGAAGAAAGGTGTATGTGGAAATTCAGAATTGAAGAAAAAAATAAAAGGAAAAACGAAAAGTAGAAGTAAAAGAATTTGTGCCTTTGTGGTTCAGGGCCCACTCGAAAATACCGAAAATATCAAAGTCCTTGTCTTGAGTGGGGCCTTTCTATTAAAGCTACGTAGGCCCACTTATCACCATGGACTCGGCCCATCTAGAGGCAACCTTTCCCTAGCCTAGTCCAAGTGAAATTTTTTCCCTATTGTTGAGTTGAGAACGTCTGGTCCATCATTTCACTTTTATTGGAATGTCTGGCTTAAAAATCTCACTGGGCCTACAATGACAGTATATTAGGCCTGCCTAATTTCAACTCGGCCGTATCGTTTGTTTGGGCTTTGGATCCATCCAGTTACTCGATTTGGGCTTTGTGAATAGACCCTTTTGGGCTATATATAACAATAAAACTACAAGTTGGCTCATCACTTGGATGCTTACTCCCCTAAATTAAAGAGGTCATGGCAATTGGCAAAGGTGGACGTATCAAAGGGTCACTATGGGCATGGTCCAGTGACTCAAATTTTTTTACATGCTTTAGTAAGGGTTGATTGTAGGCCCAGCCAAAAAAAATAGGGCCCCTGATGGCCCAATCCACGAAACTATTCTCCTAACCCACAAGCTCAAACGACCCTCCTATTACTTTTATATATATTGATAGAGTATAAGCTCTCGTAAAACGTAAAAGCTGAGAGTGTCTGAGAGTATAAGCTAGCTTATACTCTGAAACAAACGGAGGCTGAATTTTATTTTTTGGGTGTTGTGCCTAATACAGTAATTGTCAAATTCTATAGATGTTTCCTAGGACATGGAACCTAGAAGATATACTCCCGATTAGGATTTTGAGGTGGTTTAATTCAAAATAATTGGATTTATGAGGTTTGGATGAGAATTGTTGTGCATATCCATTAAATGTAATAAATAAACAATATTATGTATTTTTATTACTTTTAAGTATTATTAATATATTTTTGTGTTTGCAATCTATATTCATGAATCGTGAAACTATGATATAATGAATCTAAAAAAATAATAATTATATATCGCACCATTATTTTGTTCCCTAGTTATTCTAATTCTTGAATCCTCTACTAGATTACGGGTTCGAGTTGGGGAGACGAGATTATTTTCTAGAGTGTGCATGAGATAACCTAGACATCACCTAAACTAAGCAATTGTTAGAGTGATTTCCTACATCTACATAACCATGATATTGTTACCTTAAAATAATTAATATTATTTATCTCTCTTCTTCCTTTTATGAAAAAATACAGCACCTCTAGAATTTATTAAGGCGGAAAAATACCGAAGATACATCTTAAATGATTTTTTTTGTTATTTTGAACATTTTATGTTTTAATTTTAGATTTTTATTGATTTTAATTACTATATGAATACTTCCTTAATTTAAGGTTAAATCCTAAAGGGAACGAATTCGCTAAATTATAACAAACTAACAATTTATTAGAATAAAATCAAATAAATTCACAAGACAATAAGATAATTAATTAGAATAGAAAAATTAATGAAATAACTAGATATAAACAACCATGATTCCCAAAATAATAGTCGTTTCCATTTTATTTTGAACTCTCAAGAATTGACACGAGATGAGAGAGGTTGAAATAGTTTTAGCATGCAATTATTTTCTTTTTGAATCTCAATCATTCAAATGAGGACTGTAATTTAAATTGTGCATTTCTTATAATTCACCTGAATCGTTGATATTGAAAATAATAATTTTATGGTAAAATTATTTGAGTCCCTCCACTCCCCAATAACACCTACCGCCGTCAGATATTTTTGATTCAACTGCCCTGTACTGACTGCCACGTTTCGATACCGACATTTCTGAAACCCGTGGACCCACACATCCACGCAACGGGTCTCCACCTATACTCTGTCTCTCCCACTCTCTTCTCTTTAATTTCGCCGTCGTTTTAATCCGGCGAATTTTAATTTATTAATGTGATTGATCATCTATCCGTTAGCAGGTCTGTTGGAATTCTACTGTCAGATGCATTTATGGCCGTCTGATCTTCCCTGTTATGCGGCGTTATATCATTCTCTCCGCCTGTTTTTTTTTTTTTTGTAATTTTCTTCTTCTTCTTCTTCACATCACTTAATTTTGCTTGATTTCAATATTTGGATCTGTTAGGGTTTTGTGATTGTAATGCGACGCATTTTGAGAGGGTCTAAGCTGTTGCATTGTCGGTCTTGTTGATCGATCAGCCGGATTTATCCACAAAGTTTCAGCTTTCGTGCCGAAATCCGATATGTCAGGCCCGCTGGATCGTTTCGCGAGGCCTTGTGAGTTGATCATCTCGTCATCTAAAAGCTTGATAGCTTTTTTAATATGAATTTCGTTGTTGTCCTTGAATTTTTGTTATTTTCTTTTTATTTTTTAGGGTTTTACTTTCAGTTTCAGTTTGGTAGGCGAGAATTTGGATCAGTAATTGAAAAAGATTGGAGCTTTTGAGCTACGTTATTCATCGAATCGAATCGAATCCAGTGCTTCATTTTGTTTTTGCTGTAAAGAACTGATCTAAAAATTGAGTCGGATAGTGTGGTTAGGTTAGCGTAATGAAAGATACCAAATTTGGAATTTGTACTGGTTTGTTTTTCTTTGTTCCATTATCAGTACTACTTTTTATCAGCTTTACTGTCATCAGTTATTTGATACTTTTCCTCAGCTATCTTGATAATAAATCTCATAGCTCATAGTTTCTCTGAAGTCATGAACTGTGTTTTTAGGTCAAGCATTCTAGGTTTTTTGAAATATGCCTCAACTTTCCGTTCTTTTTATTTGTTTCTTTATTTTCTTTTTGAAAATTTAGTTGGATTTTTCTTCATTGATAATTTCTTTTATTCAGTAAACAATTCTTAGAGGTATAAAGCTTTTGGAAAATTTTCGCTGCCCCTTTATTTTTCTTGATGAAAGTTGAGTTTGTAGTGCTGTAAAAGATATTCATTGACTTTTAGTGCTTGTGAGATTTAACTGACAATGTATTTAGCATGTGTTTTTGCCCAGATTGCTGACCACTTCATTCCCTCTCTTTCTCAAATACTTGTTTTGATATATCACAGGCTTTGAGGGGTTCTCTGGTGGTGATGAGAGGAGAGAGAGGAAATCCGACTTTGAGAACTCGGAGGACGAGAGGCGAACAAGGATTGGATCCTTGAAAAAAAAGGCAATAAATGCGTCCACTAAATTCAAGCATTCTCTTAAGAAGAAAAGCAGTAGAAGAAAAAGTGTTGGCCGAGTGAGTTCGGTTTCGATTGAGGATGTTCGTGATGTTGAGGAGCTGCAGGCTGTTGATGCATTCCGACAGGCATTGCTTATGGATGAGCTACTCCCAGAAAGACATGATGATTACCATATGATGTTGAGGTCTGTCAATCATCATATCGTTTTTTTTGTTCTTTCTGGACTGAACTGCTGTGCATACACTAACTGCATCGGTTCTTTTTTATTACAAACCACCTCATTAGAGCAAAATCGATGTTTTGTTTTTTTTAGGCCCCGTTTTCAGTTGGGAATTAACCACCATAAGGATTAACCAGGGCAGATCATTTTCATCTGCTTTTTTACTGATGAAATGTTCTTGTCAATTATGTGTTTTCAAAAAGGCGTTACTTTTTTTAAAGTCTAGTTGTACGGTATGATAAAATTGTTACAATATTTGCTAATTGTTTCTAATCAATTGATATTTTCTTGGGATCTTTTTCATTATCACTCATGACAATTATAATGGGAATTGTTGATAGAATTACAGAAACAACTCAATCTTGTCATGAACATTGTGATTGTGTAGCGATAGCCTTTGTAAGCCTTTAACATCCAGCAGGTTCTTGAAGGCGAGAAAGTTTGATATTGATAAAGCTAAGCACATGTGGGCTGATATGCTTCAATGGAGGAAGGAGTTTGGCACTGACACTATTGAGGAGGTAACTACATTCTAGTATTGGCAAATTGCTGTGATGCTCGACCTTTTGTCTATTTATTTATTAGTCCAATTTAATTTTTCCTTATTCCTGCATTTTTCGTGTGTGTTTACCATGTTCATGGTGCCAGGATTTTGAGTTCCAAGAGAAGACTGACGTTGTAAAGCACTACCCACATGGTTACCATGGTGTGGATAAGGAGGGAAGGCCTGTTTACATTGAAAGACTGGGGAAAATTGATCCAAACAAGCTTATGCAAGTTACAACAATGGATCGATATATTAAATACCATGTACAGGAGTTTGAGAAGGCAATGGCTGTGAAGTTTCCGGCTTGTACCATTGCTGCAAAGAGGCATATAGATTCAAGCACAACAATTTTAGATGTTCAAGGCGTGGTATGTTGCCTTTTATCCCTTTGCTGTAGGTAACAACTGTAAATATGTCTGTGAATATGAATATAACTGCCATGACTAATCACGTGTCACTTAATTTTGGTTTTCGATATTTTAGGGCTTAAAGAACTTTACCAAGTCTGCTCGGGAACTTATCATGCGGCTACAGAAAATAGATGGTGATAATTATCCTGAGGTTTGTAATCTGAAGACAATTAAAATTGGTTACTCCGTAAATTGTTTCACTTTTTACGTTACAAATATACAGAGGGAGATAAAATAATACCATACAGCTGACATATAATTTCTTTTAAATTTTGCAGACTCTCTTTCAGATGTTTAT
The DNA here is from genome assembly GCA_963580455.1 of Euonymus europaeus. Classification (NCBI taxonomy): domain Eukaryota; kingdom Viridiplantae; phylum Streptophyta; class Magnoliopsida; order Celastrales; family Celastraceae; genus Euonymus; species Euonymus europaeus. The sequence goes on along the minus strand of OY756970.1, from coordinate 17,678,172 downwards.
CATCAATGCTGGTCCTGGATTTAGGCTTCTTTGGAATACCGTAAAGACTTTTCTAGATCCCAAAACAACTTCCAAGATTCATGTAAGTCTAAAATTATTTCTTTCCTTATAGAGGGAAGATTTTGTATGGCTTTGCTGGGATTGATGTAAAAAAAGAAGATAAACAATTCCATGCACAAGGCTTTCATAATGGGCAAGTTAGGGACAAACAAGTTATACGCATACCTTACCCCCACATCTTTTGTGGAGACTATTTCAGGAGTTGAACATGTGATCTTTAGGTTGCCCTGCAACTCTATCACTGGGCTATATGCTCGAATGGTTTGGGCTTGATGTCACATAGTTATTTATTTTTTTGCTGATGGGCATTTTTTGTTTGGACTTAATTAGGTTCTTGGTAACAAGTACCAGAGCAAATTGCTTGAGATAATTGATGCTAGGTAATTGGGATACAATCTGTGTGCGATTCGAATGCCTTTATCAATTTCTGCAAGAAGTCCCTTTTTTTTCTCTTTTTTTTTAATCTTGTGTATATTCGAGTCTTACTTGCACTAACGTGTTATCAAATTTGCAATTTATGTAGTGAGTTGCCAGAATTTCTAGGTGGTAATTGTACCTGTGCTGATCAGGGAGGTTGCCTACGGTCTGATAAAGGGCCGTGGAAAAATTCAGAAATATTAAAGGTTATATTCTGACTTTTGTAATTCCTCAAGTTGCACTTGTAGAGTTTCTTTTCTGTCGCCCTTTGGGTTATTGGTCTAAATCATGGAAATTGCCTCTCTTTAATGCATGTGTAAAACTGCTTATTTCATATTCTCCTTTAACAAAATCTTTACAGAGTGAGAGTGTTGTTCTGATTTCTGTTTGCAGCTGTTAGATTTTGGTCTTTATTCCTTGTTCTTTTTTTCACCTTTCATTTATTGTGTTACTGCTGAATTCCTTCATATCCTAAGGGAGGGGTTGGAATCCCCGTTGAACAATCATAGAGAAATCCATTTGTATCTAAGCAACAATCGTTTGATGTATCGAACGCAGATGGTTATACATGGTGGAGCCCGACGTGCTAGGCAGGTTGCAAAAGTTTTAGACAGTGAGGGGAACGTTATTGCTTATGCCAAGCCACAGTATCCAATGGTAAGACCTTCTGAGTGTTATGGGTTCCCATATCTACATGCTTGTTTCTTGCAAGATTGTCACATTATTTTGTCTGCTACCGTCTTGAAGCAGTTAAAAGGTAGTGATACCTCCACTGCTGAGTCTGGATCTGAAGCAGAAGACATTTCTTCCCCAAAAGCAATGAAGAGTTATTCACATCTTCGGTTGACTCCTGTTCGTGAAGAGGTTGGTTTTAATGTCTCTCTCATTATGCTTGCCATATTAGTTCGACATGGCGTGACTGATTGAGAATGTTTCAGATAATGATACCTTGCTGGAGTATATGTGTTACGATCTCAACTTAAGGACCTCCTTCTTACTCTTCTAAATATGCTTTATTAATGTGGAATTTGATTTCTGTGAATTTTTTAACAGAGAACGTCTTTTGGTTAAAAAAAATTCATCGGGGATTGAATTTACGCTTACACTTTCTTTGAGCCACTTTTGCTCCATTTGGTTGCAAAAATTACTACTGAGTTGTCTTCCACTGACTGTTGAATCTTACCGCAATATTTTTATTTACATAACTTGGAAAGTAAAATATTGAACACTGGTGTTGGATAGAATTAATGATTACCATAATAGGCATTCAAATGAATCAGATATTGTGCAAATTTTTCTACAATTGCACTTTATTGATTTTGCAGGCTAAGGTAGTTGGAAAGGCAACCTATGCTGGTAGCTTCTCAGGCTATGATGAATATGTCCCGATGGTTGACAAACTGGTTGATGCTGGTTGGAAAAGGCAAGCACCCATCCAGAGGCCCTCTACTTCCAAAGGTTAGCAAGTCTGTTTTTTTCCCTGTGCTTTTACAATTTACTTCAAATATTTCTTTGTCTTATTTTCGTGGTTGTTATGTTATATAAACGGTTTCATACAAAGACTGACCACCCTCTCTTTATAACTTAATTGTGTGCCTGGATCATGCTTAAATAATTTACATATAAGTCAGTGATTACGATCCCTGATTTTACATCAGCATAAAGAAGAAGGATTGTGACAATAAGATTTCTTCCATTTGTTCCCTTTTCTTCTTTTCTTTTTGGAATGGGAAGAAAATGTATTAAAGTAAATAAACTACAAATAGGCTAAGATAATGGCCTCCATTTTCAGTCTTAATTCAGGTACTTGGATGGGCCAATCTCCCCAAGCACTTTTAATGGCCTCTATTTACTCCAGTAGCTCTATTCGAAGATTGTAGCATGTGCTAGAGAAACAAAGAAGATACCCCTTGTGGTTGCACCTTTTTATTTTGTTGGTTTGGCGTTCTTAAATACCTTTACCTTGGCATGCATTCCTTTGGTCTAGGACAGATTTGATGAAACTGTTCACCCACTTTTTGACATTTTTGTAATAAACAGAACTAGTTATTCATGATTGAAAGTAGATGAAAAGGGAGGAGGGTCATTTTTAATTTACTGAATTGCATTTTATCTCTTTGTTACTAGGATGAATCAGCAATTTTTTGGGGCCAAAATCCATCTATCCATCAGCTGTTTTGTCTCTTATCTCTATAGCTAATTTATGGGGTCATTTCTGTTACTTCTCTTCATCCAGGGAGAGTCAGAGAATTCCGCAAGTCGTCATCTCGAAAGAAAATTAGCCTCATACTGTTAAAGCCGAGTCCATGTATTTAATTATGTGGTGTATATATGTATACACTTCATAATGTTCGAAATGATTAGAATATATTTTGTCACAGCTTCTGCTAATTATGCATAATGCTACTCTGCATTGCTGGATACAGATGCCTTCAACGCTTCTCGATTTGTTCATTTAATTTTTCTTGTCACTTCATATACAATGTTTTAAAAAAATGCTTTGTAAATGCAGGGATAATTGACCCACCAGATACTCAAAAGACTCCAGAAGGAGTTCGTGCTCGGATTAATGTAGCACTAATGGCCTTCTTCATGATGCTTCTCACTTTCTTTCGTTCGGTGTCGTACCGTGTTACTAAGAAGCTTCCTGGAATGTCTTCAGCTCATGAACAAACTATTCCTGAGCCTGCCTTTTATGCAACACAGGAGGAATTCCGCCCCCCTTCACCAACACAAGGATTTACAGAGGTCGATCTCCTCTCCAATGTGCTGAAAAGGCTTGCTGAACTAGAGGAGAAAGTTGATACACTTCAAGCAAAGCCATCAGAGATGCCTTGCGAGAAGGAGGAGCAGCTTAATGCTGCTATTTGCCGTGTTGATGCCCTAGAAGCAGAGCTGATTGCTACTAAAAAGGTACAGTTCCATAATTCGTTAGTGAAATTTATGTTTCAGGATATCACGATCATCATCATTATCCGAGCCTTAATCCTTATCATTTAAGATTGATTAGGAAACAACAGTAACAATTGTTTTGACTCATACTATGTCGATTATTGTTTTTCATTCAATCTGTGGTCTAAAGCTTCACTCACCTTTTAACATCTTTGTTTGTTTCAGGATAAATGTTGATCATATTATCATTTGATTTTCATTCGTCTCACTTATGTGATGTGATAGATCAGGTTTATAATGATAGGACTTTTGATAATAACCATATATTTGATGGCTTCAGAATATTGTCACTTATTGAACTTCCGCTGGATGCTTTTGTTTTATCCTGTATACGTTGCGGGTATGGTTTTTTAAAACATCCATGGTGTGGGTGTCTTATGAGCACTGAGTGTCCATAATTTATTTCTCAATAGCTATAGCCACCGAAAGAAGCATAAAAATTCAATGATGCGCTTTTTTCTGAGCAGGCACTACATGATGCTTTAATGAGGCAAGAAGAGCTGCTTGCTTACATAGACAGTCAAGAACAAGCCAAATTCCGGGTAGGTGGATCAATTTGGTTTGTTTGTGTCGTAAAAACTTTACCATACACATGGCTGACAATTTTTTTACTGCACGTCAGAAAAAGAAGTTTTGCTGGTAGATGTTTGTTCAGTGGAGAGAGACTGCCAGGACTAACTGTCTTGAAACTCGAGTGTCGTTGCATGCCCAAGAGCCTGACATTCAATCACACGTTGATCTCGTTGAACAGTAATCTATTTCAAACATAATTTCCTGTGGATTGTGAGGGATTTGAAACCTTATTGCAAGATGAACAGCTACGTTTTGAACATGCGTGTGGTTTCAGTTGTTTAACCTTTCATGTGTTCATATTAAACAATAGTAAGATGCTATTGTGGGTGCTTTGCAATTGGTAGTGGAATGGCTTTTTTGGATCCAATCTCTGGATCGAAGTTGATTTCTTATGAGTGTAAATTCATAGCCTACTGATCCTCGTTTGGTCTTTAGAAGTCAGATTTCTTATGCTCATCTAACCGGCTCAGTGACGGATGTTGGTCATTGGTTTGGCTCAAATTATGTTAATTTTTATGTTCGAATTAGGGGAAGGGGGTTGAAGCTTGAATTCAGTACATACAATTTAGATCACCAACTTCACTACTTGGAATTCGTGGTTAATTTATATGTCGAGTAATGGGTTTACCTCTTATGTCTCAAGGGTTGAATCTCACCAATTGTTGGGATTGCAACTTAACTCTGAGTCCGGTCTGAATTCCTAAAAGAAGGAATGATTTTTGTTTTTAAATGATTGAGATTAAAATTAATTCGGGGTTGAGGTTTAGGATTTAACGTTTAAGATTTTAGGAGATTGTTTAATTATCTTTAATCTCAAAGGGCTTACAAAGGAAAAATACTTACATAATGAATTAAACATTTAATTAAATTAAAATAAGAGTGCATTTTAGGCAAGTCAAAGAAAAAAGAAAACCTTAATGGGAAAGAAGAAAAAAAACTTTTGATGGAGGTTAATTTGGCGACATGATAATGGATTTATAACATTTTCTATGAAAACCAATTTCAGATACATATCCATAATAATATTATGAGAATCCATTGGAGTGTTCTAAAGAACAGCTTGTGGGACAAGAAGGGAAAGCTTCCTGCAACTTAAAAAGTTCCACACACCTGTTCAGCTGAATAAGAAAATTTTCTAGAGATTGGATTTTTCTTTGGTCTCATTTTTTGTTTATATATTCCTTCTCTTCCATTAATAATACTATCTACTACTATATAATATTAAACCTGGAAAACACCACGAAGGCCTTCTTTACACTAAAAACAAAGAGTCGGTTCATCATATATATACACAAGAAGTCGAGAGTCGAAATATTATACAAAGGGCTTCGAATTGAAAGCTACACTAAGCAAACAATTCGTAGAGCAGCAGAACATATTTCTGCGGGGATCAAATATCATCATTGTCACTAAAATCAGTAGATATTAGGATGTAAAACCAATGTCTTCTACCTCACCAGCACAATGCACTTCTTCCGAGTTCCGAAAATGCTTGAGACCCCATTTCACCCCCAATCCATAATGCGGGTCTGTAGCATTATTCGGGTTCTTCAATCAGAATAGAAAGAGCTTCTTCTTCTTCTTCTTCTTCTTTTTCTTTTCGACATATGCTAGGAGCTGCTGTTGTATAACCAAAGAATCCTGCAGGGCCTGCAGATAAAGAAATGCCATTGAAAAAAAAAACATCAGCACAAATTTCATATCCTAATTGAGATGCATGTTTTTTGCTGAATATAGATGCCAAGAAAGTCAGTAGATATACCTTCTTGGTTGCAGCTAGTTCTTGCTCTAGATTATTAATGCGGCTTAGAGCAAAATTCAACATTTCCTCTTTCTCGGGTGGTATGGATACAGGCTTTGAGCTCAGAGTAATCACCTTCTCTTCCAAATCCGCCATGCGCTTCATCATGGACATGTATTCAGGACCAGAGACAGTTGGTGCTGGTAACTGACGACCAGCCATCAACATTTTGTCATCATAATATACTTGACTGCTATATAGAGCAGCTTCAGCAAGTCTTCTAGGCATGTTTCGGGTCAACCGGACCACGGTGACAACGCCCATTACCAAAGCCATGATCCCAGTGAAGATGTAATTGCTCATTCCACCAGGATTGCAGGCATCATGAGCAGAGAATCCATCTGTTGGTTCGGAAACCAAAAGGTCGCAACTTTAGACTAAACAACTTTCTAATGCTGTGCTTCTTGGCATGGAAGTGTTGAAACTAAAACTCTTATCACAATATTAAATGCCGATTATAACATCTTAGAAATCTAGTCTATATCTTAGTAAGTCCTCTGCTGTATCCAATGTCCATATGTAATCAACTAATTAAGCTCTACAAATATTATTAGCGTATCCAAAAGCGAAAATTTTAAGGTTATCATCTGAGTTTGTGAAGGTGTTTACAGAAAACAAATTAAACATCATGAAAAAAATCAATGTACCTCTAGATACGGCTAGTTTATTGTTCTGTACTGGTCCAAGCCAGGCAGCATGTACATCCCTGTCAACCATGGGAATCATTTTTTCATTCTCATAGCCACTGTTCCACCTCTTTTTGATTGGAAACTGCAAATAAATGATAATTATCAATGCAATGTAAAAAGTTTTCTACAGGAATTGAGAATGGAAGGTGAATTCCATAAATCGCTTGCTGAGTCTTAGAACTCAATGACCTTCCTAATCAGCTTATTATTGATCTCATAAAGATCAAATCAAGATGAAAATGAAATAAAAAAGCAACAAACATACTTCTTCGGGAACTGGAGGTAGCGGAAGATGGTCGGCGTTCTCCCTTGGAGGTCGATTACCAGCATCCGAGTCCAAGGAATCACGTCCCTTCATGTTATACACAATAGGAGAATATTATTTACCATAATTTTGAGATTTTTGAACAACTCGATGAATGCGTATTCATCATGTTATAGAGATCAGAAACGTAAAAAATAGACTTGAGATCTGGACCAAGTACCTTATGTGATGGTTTCTCATCTTCAGATATTGCTTTCTCCTCAATTCCTGACAGTATTGTCCCAGGGCATTTGCCCTCACCATTTTGAACCATCTGCGTCATCGAAACAAGAAAACTTCATGAGTTCTTATCTAATGATTTTCAATGCTCAGTTGTAAACACTCAATTGGATTTGAAGAGGTAAATAACCTTTATTATATCTGGGTCATTCCACGGGCCCTTATCAGAGCGCATGCAACCACCTTTATCAGCACAAGTGCACGTTCCACCCAAAAACTCTGGCAGCTCACTGATACCGTCCCAGAAACCGAGGGAAGTTGAGGGTTAGTGGAGAAGTTTCTAATGCATTCCCATATCGTGTGATTGAAAAATCTTACTTATAGTCTATGGGCCTATATTGGAAACTGACAAGCCCCGCTTTTAACGTAAAATTGATCAAGAGTATTCTTACCTAGAATCAATAATTTCTAGCAACTTGCTCTGATATTTGGTCCCCAAAACCTGAAAGAAATTTCATCACAGTTTAGTTTCATAACTAGCTAGCTATAAGGATAGCATAACTCCAAACCAGATGAATGATTAATACTGACATTGATTTTTGCAGCTGTCTTTGGATCAAGAAATGACTTCACAGTGTTCCATAGGAGCCTAAATCCAGGACCAGCATTGATGATGAACATCCGGTTCAAGGTCTACAACAATAAGAACATCCAATCAGCATAGTCTAAAATGGAAAAGACTACCATCCATGCTAGTGAGGGCAAGGCAAGCGAGAAGCTAAGTAGACATGAACTTGAGGCGACAGAGTCAAATTGGAACCTCAGGATAATTGTCCCCATCAATCTTCTGAATTTGCTGAATGAGCTCCCTTGCAGCTTTGTTGAAGTTTTTAAGCCCCTGAGATATAAATGTTGTCAGTTACCAAAAAAGGGGTCAAAAAGGAGGAGAAAAAGAAAAAGAAATTGAATCCTCAGTTCTCACATACCACTCCTTGCACATCCAAAATAGTAGTGCTCTGATCAATGTGCTTCTTGGCTGCAATTGAACAGGCTGGAAACTTAACAACAAAGGTCCTCTCAAACTCCCTTACATGGTACTTCATATAGCGATCCATTGTTGTCACTTGCATCAGCTTGTTAGAATCAACTTGACCGAGCCTTTCGATATAAATAGGTCGCCCGTCTTTATCAACTCCATGATGTCCTTGTGGATAGTATTTCAAGACCTCATCTATTTCCTTGAAGTCGAAGTCCTTAACAAGGAAAAAATTGAATAGCATCAGACATGTATGCCACTGTTAAGACGGGTGGAATCTTCACTCATATTTTTAATGAATAAAACCTCAATCTGTTCAAATGTTTACCTCCATTATTGAGTCAGCGCCAAATTCATTCCTCCACTGAAGCATGTCAGTCCACATTTGCTTGGTTTTCTCAATATCGAATTTCCTTGCCCTTAAGAATCTGTGTCATGATACAATGGTTAATTTTCTTCTTAAAAATAAATCCGAAATAGTATGAGTTCTCTTCTCAGTCATCATCAACTGAAATAGGAAGATTGTGTGACCTTAGCATCATATGATGGTCATCATGTTTAGAGGGTAGTAGTTCATCCAAAATAAGTGCTCGGCGAAATGCATCGACTGCCTGTAATTCCTCTGCATCAATATTATCCTCAATCGCTACAGACATAACTTTACTGTTTCTCCGACCCTTCTTTGTCAAAGAATTCCTGAACTTGTTTGAGGCACTAATTGCCTTCTTCTTAAGAGACCCAAGTCTTGTCCTCTTCTCATCCTCGGAGTTGTCTTCAAGACCTGTCAATGGATTGCCAAAAAAAAAACAGAGAGAGAGAGAGAGAGAGAGAGACATAGGCGAACTTTAGACTTCAAATTTTGTAAATGATAAGAGCTGAAGATATAAGTCTTCCATATCTATGCCTATTCATTTGGTTCCCAGAACCGGAAAAAAGAAAAAGGTGCTTAATATAATGTATAATATGCCATTTTCAAGAAATTTTGCAAAGCAACTCTATTTCTCTTCCACCCTACATTCATGGAGCATCTGTTCTACAATATATTAAACTTTGAAAATTCACAAGTTCAAAGCTCTTTCAATTCACAAAATATATGAAGCCGATACAAACTTTCCAATTTCTGAGCATTCCTCTAGCTTTTGTCCATCTATGAATCAGAAAAATTGATTGAAGAGACAAAATGCAAAGGAAGTAACAGATTTTATAATACATACCAGGCTTAATGTGTCGATCAATAGTTCCAGACATGACGTCAGCCATGATTAAACCCGATACTGTTTGCTCAATTTGAGATAGAAAAAAGAAGAGCAGAAGGATCAAGCACTCATTTCCAGGATGCCCAAACTCAAACCCTCACAAGTATAAATGTTTCTGTACGATTAGCCATACCAAACATCAGAACACTGAATCAAAACAAAATCTAACATTAAACCACACATGTAGACATTTCCACAAACAGAAAACAATCATATTTAACTCTCCCAAAATCTCAATGTTGAACACCACTAAAGAGATCACATTCAAGAAAATGAGTGCAAGAACCTATCTGGGTATATGCAAATACAACTGAAAAGCAAAAGGCAAAAAGAAAGAGACTTTGCCAGTAAAAAGTGTTTCAGCTATGAGCAAAGATTGAAACATCGAACCAAAGAAAAAGATAGAGAGACATGCAAAGATGTTACCTATAGAGAGAGAATAATGTAGGAGAGGAAGTTAGCAGAGGAAGGAGAGAAACAGCCCATGCATATGAAGGCTTGTTAATCCGACACAGCGAGGTCAGAATCAGGTACTAAAAATGAGATCTTGTGACATGTAATCGAGTTGACGAGGTCTAAAATCTAGCTAATACAGAATCAGTTGAGAAAATTAAGAGAGGGATTCCTAAATGCGTGCCACACCGTTCAATTTGGTTGTATAGTGGAAATTTATTACTATATACAGTCAGCTTAATTATTTTTTAAAATTCTTTAGTGTTCCTATTCTTGGTGTGGAATATGCAAAATTGTAAATTAGAAAAGTGTTAAACTAATTTTTACCTATTCAATTTTGCATATTTTTCTACAGGAAAGTGAGAAATAGGGAAGAAGAAACACACATCCCTTCGTGGTGAAAAAATCTGTTACATATATCTAATAATTCATTTTTCATCATTTAATTATGAACCATAATCCAATAAAAAAAAGTGGAAAAAGTTCTATGGTTCTAAATATATAGTTTATATGATTCGCATATAATTGAGCATATTTGTCAATGTTTACGGTGCTCCACTAACATTTGATCACGTATGAATGTTGGTGTGGTGTCCAATAGTCCTGTCTTGATCAACAACACGCCTGTCTTGATTCTTCTGAAGAAAACACTACATTAATAAATAATGAATTTCATGTCCAATCATGAGATTAATCTCATCAGTCCCATATACAAACAAGTATCAGATTCATTTAATATTTGAAATTTTGTTTAAGATGGAGAATCTTAAGCCAAAAAAAATCTCAAACTTTGATTATAATAAAAAAATTCTACAGTCGCAATGGCGGGACCAAATTAATTTTATTGTTAAGATAAAATTATAACTCAACAGAGGTTGAAACCATGATTTTGTATGCTTACATAGAGATTTTACTGTATACTCATCAGAAGCTACTCAAACAAAGAATTCTAATGGAACCCTTGATATCCTAAGTAAATCGTAACTTTCATTTTATTTTATTTTTGAAATAAGCTTAAAGCATATATTAATCAACAGAAGTATACATTCGGACATATAAATTGAGCAAATGGACGGTGGACCGCCTCAATAAAAATATACAATAAATCATAAATACGTTTTAGGAAAGCCAGAGCATTCACAATGCTATTAATTGATCGGGGAAGTATGCATAATATGGTAATTCACCGAGCGTAGTAAGGCTGGAACATCACATAACACATAAATCCAAATAACATTAAATATTGACTTTTTATTGAAGCCAAAAAATATATGAGATTATACTCACAAGCCAGTTCAACCCCAGTTGAAAGGCAAGGGCCTCAACTATCTTCAATTATCGAAGGACCATGAGCAAACAGAACAAACACAAAAATTTGTAGAGATAACACATGACTTATTCGAAAATAATACATTTATAATTTTTTAAAATTAAAATAGTTTTCTAAATAGCTGTTAAAGCTAGCGGGGTTGGCTGGTAGATTTTTGGACACATTTAAAATATTTAAGTGTCTATTTCGTTGAACGTCTGCACAATTTATGCTCTGTCAGATATATTCTCAGACATTATTATTTACACCAACTTATATACTGACAAATATACTCTCAACCAAACAGACGCAAATATATTTTGGTCGCACGTGATGAAAACGTGCCATTGAAAACATACTTAACACTCAATTAATCCCAAATTTCATTGCAACCTTTGATTATTGTTAGTACATTATATAACATAATAAAAATCCACCGATAAACAAACATAATTAACACTCAATTAATCCCAAATTTCATTGCAACCTTTGATTATTGTTAGTACATTATATAACATAATAAAAATCCACCGATAAACAAACATAATTAACACTCAATTAATCCCAAATTTCATTGCAACCTTTGATTATTGTTAGTACATTATATAACATAATAAAAACCCACCGATAAATAAGCACTTGTCTCCTAATTCAGCGTGCGTTTGGTACAAAGGGATAAAGAGTTAGCGTCCACAATGGTTGCAAACTTAATGGCCCATTAACTTTACTTTTTGATCTCACTTCTATTATACAAAAAAGTGATCTCACATATTTATTTACATCAGTAAAACACATGTTTTAATACAATCACATTAGTCAAGCCATTCACATTCATTTCCCCGCTAAAATTAATTATGAGTCCCACCACTATTATCCAAAAGTCAAGTCAGATACTCATCCACATCAACAAAACATATATTTCAATACAATTATATCAATAAAAACACACATTATAATAATAACTAATGTCCTCATTAAGAAACAAATTACTATTGTAAATGTCCTGCTCGCTTCTCAAGTTAATGTCCATTAACATCACCAAAAGCCTTATTATTGACAGCTTTTAAGCTATGATTTGCCTTTGGCAATGATGTCAACTGGGCGGGCACCCCTTTACTCGTACCCGTTAATTTTATTATCTATATTCGTAAAAATACCCGTCGAGTATTTTAATTTTTACCCCATCCTCGTACCCGTCAGGGCGGGGAATACCTATCTATTCATCCGCCTCGCCAACTGTAAAAAATACATAAAATTTTAAACCTAAGTCATTAACAAATTATAAATGTCTTTAATTATTTGAGAAAACACAATAAATTATAGTAAATTATATACAAAATTATGTAAATTCATGAGTTTGATAACTATGTATATCACCCATTCAATAAATAAATAAATATGTTTACTAAAAAACTAAATATAAGAGAACTGATATATTTATATGAATATTTTTTAGTGATTTATTCTTATTAATTTTATAAATAAATATATATAAGTAATTACATATATATAATTAATAATATATATGGGTACGAGATTAGGTTGGATTTTGATAAATTTGTCCCCGTATCCGTCCCACTATTTTACTCGTGAAAATACATGTATCGGTTAATTAAATTAAGAGGACATACCCGTATACCTGTATGCACGGCAGCTTGGGTATTTTTGAGATGTCCTACTCGCCTCTGCCTCATTCCAATATCACGTCTCTCGCCTCTGCACCTGGAGTAGGTATGAACTTCTCCTTCACCTCTTCTTCTTCCTTTTAGCTTCATCATAGGTCTCCTGTGGGACCTCAACCCGAAAGGAAAACATCCTTCGATGAAACGAAAAGAAAGTGGTAAAGAGACTGGGTTCGCTCTACCACTTAGTCAAATAATTACTTTCATTTGAGTAGATCCGGATCATTCGATATCATATTCTCAAGTGGGAAAATAAAATAAAGTGAAAATAAGCAGCGGGAAATTCATCAAGTTAAAGAGTAGCACTTCAAACTTAGGTTTTGCTTGGGAGGCTGGTTTTTTTTATTGAGAGTTTTTTAAAAGCACCGATTATATCAACCCATGCTTGGATGGTTTTTATACTCACTAATTTTAGAATATTTTAAAACCACTCAAAATCAGTCCAATGTAATTTTGACTGGTTTAGAAAACAACTAAAATGGAGTGTTTTCACTAGTTTTCAATTTTCACGACTCATTACCCCTGGCCTAGGTCCGACTCGAGCCCGAAATAACATCGGGCTTGAGAAGCCCGACCCCTCCATTTTTGAGGCCGAGCCCGACCCGAAAAATATTATATATTACATATATATATATATATATACAATAACAGTGCATAAGTGCATTATATACATATCACAGTGCATGTATATCACATGCACTGATATATATATATATATATCGATATATATATGTACACATATTGGTATATTGTGTATTATATATATATACATATATTAAACTGTTGAAAATATAACGAAACTTGTTTATGGATCGATTAAATTCACATAAACGAAATTGAAAGCAACAAGAATTTCATTACCATAGAAGAACCTCAAAATACATTACCAATTAAACGAACAAAGGAGACAAAAAGTAAGAAATAGAAACGCCAAGCCCAAAGTAAACTGTGTCTCCTTAAGATTTAATCGTCTCCCACACGTGGCTTCGGGAATACTTGACGACAGTCTCCTAGGATAGAATGGCAGCACCTGCACAGGATGATGGTAGCTCCTCTCAACTATGCACGTGAATGCTCTGAATTTTTGGTGTATTTTCCATGAATTAAAGGGCCCTATTTATAGTGTATGAGGGGGGAGAGAAGATTAAGCCAAAACCAAATTGGAGAATAATCTCTAAACTGATATTATCTAACAGATAATTGAATACAATTATATCTGTTATCCAACCAAGATAAAATCAAACCAATCCGAAACCAACTTCATCTATAGCTAAACACTATTTCTTATTCCAGATAATTTATGGATTATGTAGTTCGGACTGGGCCGTAAGTCATGGACTAACAGGACACAAGACATAGCTTTGGGCTTAAAGCCCATCAAACGTGCTCCAAAAAGAAATGCATTGGTGAACAAGCCCACCACACACACACGCGCGCGAACCGAACTGTATCGGCCGGACGGACGGCGGCGAGCGCGTGTTACTATTTAGCATAATGTGCATTCTCTCATTCCCACAAAAGCTTGGGTGCCCTTGGGCCTAAGGTCTAAGTTCAACATTCACTCTTATAAACAAGAGTTTGTGCTTTTAATTTTCCAATGTGGGACATTCATTTTTCCTTATACTTGGTCATGCTTAAATAGCTTACTTTGTAGCAACATTTCATTCACTCTTTGCTTGACTGTGAGCAAGTGAATACATATGACTATTCTCCATATGAAACTCAACGTATTCATGTTTTAACTTCAATTATTCCATAATTGAATTTCCATTAAATACATAGTTAAAGCCATGTTTTTTTTCCAACATAAACATATATATACACACAATCCCAATTTTGGCTTAAAACTAGCTAAGAAAAATCCAAAAAATGCAAATAATAAATAAAGCCCGACATATAGGCTAAATTGGAGTTAACCTTGATTAATTGACCTGATAAACTTTAATGTTTAAAATTTTCTGGCCCAATTGGAACCTAAAATGTTGCCATGATCATTCATTTAAGCCCAAATAAGAAACCTGACCCATCATATAATTTAAACCAAACGAATTGAACCCAATTGATGGCCCAAATAAACAGGCCCGTTTGTCCATTAATTTAGGCCCAAAAATTGTAAAATAGGAAGCCCGACCCAAACTAAGAATCCTAGCCCTAAAATGACTAAGCTCGGCCCACGATTAAACCTAAACCTAAACCTAATTCTAGAAGAAAGAAACGGAAGAGGAGAAACGGAAGAAACAGAGGGGGGCGACAAGAAGAAAGAAGAGGCGCCGGAGATATTGAAAAGAGGAAAGAGAGGGAGAACCAACGGGAAGAATCGACGAAATTCAAACGAAAGGAGATTTGGGTTGACAATCGCAGCCTGTGTTGTTGATTTTAGGTGCGGTTGATTCGGTTTGGAGGCTACAAAAGGAGGCAGAGGGTTTCGGTTTCAGGGGGACTTTTCTTTTGGGGGGGTTGGCTGGTGTGGTTTCTGCTACTTTTTTCGTTTCTTCTGTTTGATTTCGAGCGAAAGGAGGCTCGGTGGTTAGGGTTTTTTTTTGTTTTTGTTTCTTTTTGTTCTTCAGTGGTTTCGGTTTTCTCGGGGTTCCTAAGGGGGGGATTTTTGGGGAATTCGGTTTCCCTGATGGTTTCGGTTAGCCAGGGTGCTCGATTTTTTTTTGGATTTTACAGAGGGGGTGGAGCTAGGGTTTCAGATAGAGGATGGGTTTTCTTTTTTTTTTTCTATTTTCGGAGGTTTCCTGAGATGGGCTTCACTCTTCTGTTGTTTTGATTTTATGGGTTTCGATTTTAGGGGAAGATTTTCTGGTTTTTTTTTCTTCTTCATCTTCTTTTAATTTCTTCGGTAGGATCGGTTGTTCCGGGGAAGAGCTCAGCTGTTGTTTCGGTTTCAAGGAGGATTTGGGAGTTTTGGAGGCTGGGTTGCTGGCTTCTGTTATTTCGGAATTCTGGGAGGTTTGAAGGGGTCCTCGGTTCCTTTTTGTTTGGATTTTTCTGGGTGTTCGGGGCTGGTTTTTCTGGCTTCTATTGTTTTCGGTGGTTTCGATTTGTCGGAAAAGGGGACTCCGAGGGGAGGGTTTCTAGAAAAATGGAGCTTTTGTGAGAAAATTTTGGTTTCGATTCCTGGAGGAAGAAACACCGTGATGTTGGTTTGTTTTCGGATTCATTTTTTTTGAGGTTATTATTCGGTTTGTTTCAGATCTTGCTTTGCTGCTCTGTTCTCCTGTTTGCAGGTTCGCCGGACGGCAGAGGAGAGGAGGCCGTCAGTTTGGTTGCCGCCGGTTCATGTTGAAGAAGACAATAAACAGTAGCGGGCTGGACTCTGTAATTAATGGGCCGAGTTTTTTTGGTTTTGTTTGTATAATTAATGGGCCAGGTTTTGGTTTAGTGTGTTTTGTCTTGGGTTGGTTTATATTTGTTTTGGGCCGGATATGGTTTATTTGAATGATTCGGGCTTTTGTGTTTTGTTTGTAAAGTTGTATTGGGCTTTAGGTCATGGGTTTTGGTATAAATAACGGGCTTTAGTTGTATTCTTTTGGTTTGGATTTTTTTATGATTCATTTGGTTTTGAGCATGAATTTGGGCTAAGAAGATCCATGAGTTATAAGGTTAAAATGGGTTATGGACTTTTAAATTGAATGTGGTAATGGTTATGAAGTTGAGATTGTTATATGCTAATTTATGGTTTAAAAGAAATTGTTTAATTGGGTCAAAGGATTATATGTAATGCTTGGGCTTTGATTTTTTTAAAAAATATATATTTTATTTGATTCATGATTTATTGTACGATAAATGATTGATTAATTGCTCCGATGACGGAGCCAAATTGGGAAAGCATTGGATGTTATCCCGAAATGGATTATTAAGGAAATGATTTTATAAAATCTCAACCATTGGATGGAAAAGGATTTAATGAAGTGCGGAGCCTTCGATACGAAAATCGACCCTCGGTAATAAATCTTTATTTTCAATCATACTAATTTAATAGTATGGTTGAAATGATGAATTACCTAAATAAAAACGGGAACCGAGTCCCTCTCATGTGTGTTTTTTTTACTATATAATTGATGATGTGTTTGATTCAAGGTATGTTTTTCCATGATATGTGAATTATGTGATTAATTTAACAGTGTTATTTGGTTTACGTGTAATTATGTGATTTTAAGTGTCAGTACATTTGAGTCGGGATTTGCGATAATTCATATCGTATAATCCTCAAAACTCGGTTCCCAACATTTTAATTTTAATTTAATTTTAATTTCATTTAATTTTTATTTTTATTTTATCTTCTAATTTTATTTTCGTTTTATTTTTATTTTTATTTCAATTTTGTTTTTATTTTTATTATCATTCCTTTTATTTTTATTTTTATTTCAATTTTATTTTTATTTTATGTTCGTTTTATTTTTATTATCATTTCTTATTTTTATCTTTTAAATTTATTTTCTTTTTCTTTTTATTTTTTATTTTCGTTATATTCTTATTTCAAATTTATTTTATTTAATTTTCGTTTTATTTTTATTTTTATTTTTATTTTTTATTTTTATATTTTTTCCAAAATTTATATTGTATATTTTTGTGGTGTATAAAAATTATATCGAGATTCTTTACCTACGATGGAATCGATTCGGGGAATGCATCGGATGCACCCTCGGAAAGATTCTTGAGGTGAGAGTGTTTCTAAAAAATTGGACCATTGGATGAAAAAATTCTGTGAACCTCAACATTAGACTTTCAATATAATTTTTATGTTTCCTAAAATGATTTTTTTCAATTCAAACATAGTTTTTATCAAACTTATTTTTATCTTATTTCAATATATTTTTGTATAATTATTTTACTCAATATGTGATTTCTGTCATAATTAATTTTTCCTAAAAAATCATTTAATGGGATAATAAAAGTTAAATTGGCAACTGTTTTTTAAACACACGTTGTGGGGTGCCTCACATCTTCCCCATACGTAATAAACTCACTTACCCATTTTCTCTGGATTTTCGCAGACCAAATTATTTTTTAATCGGTGACCAATTGCACCTATTAAAGTTGGTGGCGACTTTTTTTTTTAAATTCCCTCTCGCAAATCCGGTTGCGACAATATTTATATTAAAATTTATATTTAATTAATATATATGATAAAATAGTTAAAGTTCGAACCCGAATTTACAAGTCGGAGGCTCGAGGCCCGAAGCTCGACTCGAAAACCCGAATTTATTGGGCCTAGACCGGATTTAGGCTCAAGTTTTTAGACCTAGCCCGACCCGAAGTCAATATTCGGGCATGCGCTTATCCGGGCCATGGGATCATATTTTCAGTGCCGAACCCTGAACCTACTTCTCTCACATCTCCCTCGCGCAGTCTCGCGTACGCAGGCTTTGCTTCTCCTCCTCTCCGGCTGTTTCAGCTACCTGGGTGAGTGCTTCTTTTTTCTTCTCTGCTTCGTCCTGCTCGTTTCTTCTCCTGCTGATTTCTTCTCTTTTGTCCCCAGAGTTTGATTTCGTGCAACTTGTTTCAAGATTGATTTCAAGGTATGATTTCACTAGTTCTGAATTTTTTGGTTTTGATGGGTGATTTATCTTGGGGTGAATGTTGTATGCGTTTTGTAGAAGAAAGAAGATTGGGCAGTTGCATAATTTTGTTGATTATTTATTTTCAATTTGTGATTTTGAAGTTAATACTCAACAATTCTTTTTTTTCATGTGGTTGTGTGTTAGACTGTTGAATTGTTACTTCTGTGAGGTTTACATAAATTTGAAATTGAGTACGCTTCTTGTGAGTTATAGGTTGGTGGTGGATGAAAGAATGTGTTTGGTTTTCCAAAGGTTTTTTGTTTCTTTCCCTGAACAACATGGCTGGAAGTCTTTTGCATATACTTATTATACTAGTTAAGTTGTTTGCGTGTGTGTGAAGAACATTGATTCTTGTGGGTTTTTACATAAAATAGATTGATGACATATGAACTTGGTTAGTTGGGTGGCAATCAAATGTTATAGGTCTGGGCTCACCACACATTCACAAAAATATGTCGATGAAGATGCTTCAAAATGCTTCGGGTTAGCTATTGTGGAATTGTTTGTCTTTGGTTTGTTTAAGTTACTCCCTTATATGGACTGATTTGTGTGGACTGATTGGTATGGACTAATTTTTACTAGTTTCTAAGTTGTATGAATTGATTATGGACTGATTATGTTTGTGATTAGTCATGGTTATGGGTGCCTTTATTTCTGGCCTGAGAAGCAAATACCCATTGGTGATATCAATTGTCATCGTTATCTTATTGACTTTATTTTATTTCTAGAGATGACTTGCAATATGAGGACAGCTACACTGCATGAAATTGTAACAGGAGGGTGACAAATGCGTACCGTTGCCTCATCTGAATACTTTAATTAGTTATGAAAGAACAATAAAATTAAAGTTATGAATGGAATGCAACACTATGATTCCTTATCATGCTTAGTGAGCGAGGTTGAACAGCCTTTTGGACTTTATTTGTATGCAGTGTTGTCAATGGCAAGAAAGGCGAGGGCCTTTGGTGCTAGGCGACCAAGGTGAGACTGCCGCGCCTGGGCAGCACTTAGGCGCACCTGTGTTGCATGGGCATAAATGTAATTGAATCTTATAAAATCTCTTTAGAACCAGTGCTTCAATGCTTTCCAAGCACTAGAATAGATTGTTTTAAAAACCTCTACTAAAAACACTCATTTCCGCTACCCTCATAACCGTTATTTTAAAAACACCTCATTTCCGCCACCGTCTATTTTGCCAAGCAAAGCCTTAGAGGGCCTGATTTTCCGTATTTCTCTTCTCAGTTCTCGAAGCCCTAGCTACTTGGTGCTGCTCTCTTTTGTGACAATAGGCGAACTTCTTTCACAGGCATGGTTTCGTTTGTTGATCTCTTTGTCTTGTTTGATCCTCTGCTTTGCGAAACTGTGCTGCTGTTGTTGATTAGTGAGCTACGAAATTTCGATCTTGATCTCTGATTTCAGTCCTGCTCTTGGCATCTGTTTGGAATGGTTTTGATTTACCACTGCTACGGAATTTCGATCTTGTCTCTGATTCTTAGTAGTATTAGCTTGACTGTCAAACATATCATATAGTTGAGATGATTGGGAATGAATACTTCTTCTCAAGCTTGAATGGACTGAGTGTAGGCGACCCTCTACTGGACAATCTTATGGATTCTCCTACCAGGTCTGAAAGCATGTTTTATCTCGGTGATTTCTTATTTTTTTATCACTTGATCATGGTTGTTTGGGTATTATTTTGATTTGGATTGATTTACCTGGCTTGGATTAATTGAATTTTAAGTTAATCATTACAGCTGTGTTTTATTAGAAACAATTGGTAACCTCAGTTGCCTTTGAAAGGCTTTACTACTATTTCACCAGTAAATTAGAATATTTTAATTCTTCAGAATTTAACAACAAAACTAAAGCTGATTCAAACCATCTTTTCTCGCTTTCTCTGTACCAAAGAGGGAATCAATGGCGGCTACAAACCATCTTTTATCTCACTGTTTCTTCCTCCCCAAAAGCCTAACTCCTAATCGGCACCAGGTTGCCCAACGCCCGTTTTCTAATACATCCACTTTACCCCTTAAAACTTCCAAAATCTGCTCTAAGTCTGTCATCTCTGTCAAACCAGTGCTCTCCCAAGAAACCATAAAACCCAAAACTCCCCAACGACCCGCATCGTTCCAACACTGCTTTACCAAATCCTCTGATGGGTATCTCTTATGTGAGGGCCTCAAGGTCCAAGATGTCATGGAGACTGTTGAGAGAAGGCCATTCTACTTGTACAGTAAACCCCAGATTACTAGGAATTACGAGGCTTATAACGAGGCTCTGGAAGGGTTGAATTCGATCATTGGCTACGCCATCAAGGCCAATAACAATTTAAAGATTTTGGAGCACTTGAGACAAGTGGGGTCTGGTGCAGTTTTGGTCAGTGGGAATGAGCTGAGATTGGCTCTCCATGCCGGGTTTGATCCTAAAAGGTATTTTTTTTGTACTAGTGTATCATTTTGCCGATACAATATGTATTTTTTTCGTTTTGGGAAACCAGTTATTTGTTTTTTCACATTTTTAGTTTGAACTGACTAAGCATTTTGAAATATTCTGCATTTAGGGTTCAAAAGATATATACAAATATACATTATACATCTACGAAATGTAGGCATTTATTTTATTCAGAGCCTTGCCTCCGGTATCTTCTTAGTCAGGTTTTTGCAACCTAGGACACGTGGTGTTTAAAGTTTACAGCTTTGAGCAATTTAGTAGCAATGCTGGAATCTTTATTTGGAATTTAGGCATCCATTCTCAGTATTTATCCATTTGCATTTGATTCATTCTGTAGTTACACGAAGGTGATTGATTTTTTGTTTATGTAGTTGTTTATTTGACCTGATTTGGTTTGAATTCAATGCTTCGTTGAACAAGTGCATTTTTAATGGAAATGGAAAACTGTTGGAAGAATTAGTTTTGGCTGCCCGAGAATGTGTTTTTATTAATGTGGATAGTGAATTTGACTTGGAGAATATTGTGAAAGCTTCTAGAATTGCGGGAAAGAAGGTTAACGTTTTACTACGGATCAACCCAGATGTGGATCCTCAGGTAGGTTGTAGCCTGAGTGTAACATAATCAATATTGAACTACATATGGCTTGGGGGAGTTTAGATTATTAATTTGCATATTGATGGAAAAGCTAGGGGTTTCTTGTCTCAGTAGCCCTTTTTCCAGCTCAATAATAATTCATGATAAAGATGTTTTAGGTGTTGCTTGATGGACAACATAATCTTTGTGAATTTTTAAGTGCATGTCTGCATGAAACTGGTTTTTATTATTATATAATTTTTTTTGGATGCTCATAAGTTATGATTGGTATTCCAAATGAACATCCTGAAAGATTGAACATTTGTTTTGTTGTTAATGTTCTCTTAGATTGTGTCTGATGGCATGAAACTGGTTTTTATTATTATATAAATTTACTTCGATGCTTATAAGTTATGACTGGTTTTCATTATTATATAAATTTACTTGGATGCTCATAAGTTATGATTGGTATTCCAAATGAACATCCTGAAAGATTTGAACATTTGTTTTGTTGTTGATGTTCTCTTAGATTGTGTCTGGTGGCATTAACAGAATCATCGTTGGTTTTCCTTGTAAATAAGTACTGACAAGCAGAAAGTTTGTAAGGACACAGGACAAAAGAGTAGTGTTACTTCATGGTCTCTGCCATACCATAATTGAAATATTTAATTTCATTGCCCGTGCAGCACTCTGCTCTACAATTAATGTCTGTGCACTAGTATTATCGTGATATTTTTCCTCTGACCACTCTCCCAAACTCCACGACCATACCCATCTTTATTTAGATTTTTAAGATTTTTAACTCTCAGAAAGAAAACCTAAATGAGATCATGTATGTGTATTTGTATGTATATATATGTATTGAGGGTGTTCATCCACAGTAAAAAAATCTTTAGGTAATTTCAAGATGATAGGTAATTAAAAATGGGAGTTTTGGCTGTCATTTCCTTAATCTTTATGTCCCTAACTTTCCAGTGTAAGCTTCCATATTTCTATTCATTGTCTTACATGTTTACATACTTCTCATGTTAGTGTACAAATTATCTTAGGTTCATCCTTATGTGGCTACCGGCAACAAGAACTCTAAATTTGGGATTAGAAATGAGAAGCTGCACTGGTTTCTGGATGCTGTGAAGGCACATCCCAATGAGTTGAAGCTCGTGGGGGTTCATTGCCATCTTGGTTCAACAATTACCAAGGTAAAACATGGGTATAAGAATTATATATATATAGTTAAACACATACATACACATATGCTTTCATTTCTCAGTAGGAGCTCACAGTTATGAACTCTACGAGATGGACTTGAAAGTTGCTCCTTGACTCATTGGTGTTAGTTTAAATTGTTAAAAACTTAAAATATAGCTATATTTAGTTTTTTTTTTGCCTCTGGACCTTGTTAAAGTGTGCAGCTTCATATGCACCTGTGTTAGCTGGCAAGTTTTCTAAATTGCAAGCTTATCATATTAGGTCAAACCATTTTTCATTGATTTCAGGTGCACATTTTCAGGGATGCAGCAGTTCTTATGGTCAACTACATTGACAAAATACGAGCCCAGGGCTTTCAAATTGATTACTTGAATATTGGAGGTGGTTTGGGCATAGATTATTATCATGCCGGTGCTGTGCTTCCCACACCTAGAGATCTCATTAACACTGTGAGGATCATGATTCAAATTTCAAAATCTTGGTTTATAGTTTCTGGCATGAATGCATTTAGTGCACATGTTCATGATCTCATTATTTACTTTGTCATGATGGCTCTTGATAGAAAACAAATAGCGTACTTGTGTTGGTCTCTGTATATTGCAAAGCTCATCTGGAGCCTAAATACAATTCAGTGACTTCTTTCTCACAGGATATTTATTCAGGCTTCAACACATTATGTATCTATCATTATTGGATGTCTAGTTCACTTATGATTGTAACGTCTACGTTCATTTTGGAAAGAAAATTCTTAAGGATTTGAATCACTGAGATGATGGTTTCACAATTCACAAAGATTATTGTCTTTTTAATAATGCTTAATTCATCCCACATGCACTGGTAGAGCTGTACTTCAGTCAATGTATAGATTCTTCATACATTTACCCTCTTTTTGGTTGGCATAGGTTCGAGAATTGGTCCTTTCACGAGATCTCAAACTCATCATTGAACCCGGGAGGTCAATCATTGCAAATACTTGCTGCTTGGTTAATCGTGTCATTGGAGTCAAAACTAATGGAACGAAAAATTTTGTTGTGATCGATGGTAGCATGGCTGAACTCATCCGTCCTGGTCTTTATGATGCTTATCAAGTGAGTATTACTGAATTTATCAGCTGCTTTGCTAATAAAACCTGGTCATGTTTAAAGTAATAAGAATATTTTTGCTATTGATATCTTTTGTATCTTTCTTTTTCCTTTTAAACAACATGCAGTTTTGACTTGCATTCCTTGCAAATATGTTCATGTTCAAATTGTTAAGAATGTTTGTGTTGAGATCCATTGATAAGGAGGGCAAATTTCTTCCTTAATTCGTCAACAAGTTTTCTAGACAAAAAACCTATTGGGCTTGTTGGTTACAACCAGCCCATATGTGGCCATTGGTTGGGCTTGTTGGATGGTTGGGCCTGCTAAATGTGTGTATGGGCGTACACTTGGCTAGATTTTTATCAATTGATATCAGAGCTAGGTTCGATCTCTGCGCATTTGGTCCAGGTATGAGACTGGACTGGACTAGATCTGGTGGTACGGGTAAGGACCCCATTCTAGTGAAAGACCCCCACTGAGTGCAGCCAACATGATCCTTCGTCCAGTTATGAGTATGGACTAAGCTGTCATGGAAAGGGCTACCAATGGATCTGGTGGTACAGGTAAATACCCCAGTCCAGTGAAAGACCCCCATTGAGTGTCAGACTTAGTAAAGCGGAGGGTATTGATACGAACGTCTCACATCGCTAAGATGTGGGAGTTGAGATCTATTGATAAGGAGGGCAAAATGTCTTCCTTAATCAACCAACAAGTTTTCTAGGCAAAAAGCCTATTGGGCTTGTTGGTTACAACCAGCCCATATGTGGCCATTGGTTGGGCTTGTTGGATGGTTGGGCCTGCTAAATGTGTGTATGACCGCGCACTTGGCTAGGTTCTTATCATTGTATGATGTCATTTGGAAATTGCTTAATTTATCTTTTTTTCTTTCTTTTTTACCCAAAAATCTAAATTCAATGTCATTATCAGACCCTTATATTCCTCTTTTGGCATCATCAGCATACTTTATTAAGTTCTTCAGAGAAATAGTTCTTATGATGGTAAAGTGAATTATGCGAGTGTTGACAGTTACAGTATTAATGACTTGATTATTATTTTTCCCCTTTTTTGGGTGGAGTGGAACATAGGGCGCATCTATCAGATTATCTTTTTGAGACACATTAATGTGCCCAACAGTGTCTAAGCGCTTCTTCACTCTGGGCTTGTGGGTAGCACCGGGCTCGAGTGGGTGGTGCATAATCCTCTGTAGTGTCCAGCATCATAGGTTCATTTGTGTAATTGTCAAATTTGTTTACTTTCTTACTCATATTTGCCTTCGAACTTAGCGACAAGAATGAAAGCATTCTTACTACCCGGATTTCTGTGATTTGATCTGATCATTGTTTGGGCCTTCCGGGTTATACAGTTTAGGATGTCCTTCACATTGAAGCAGACTTTAATGAAATTATTTTGTCCAAACCAACCAATGGTCCAATGCATTGAATCTTTGTGATACGAGTCTTCTCAATTCTCTGTGTCTTGTTTTAATGAAACTGCCCTCCCTAAGGGAGGCCATGCCTGCCTATCTACAGTGAAAGTTTTGTGCAACTGGACCACCTCTTAACAGATCAGATTTGGACCACCTGTTATCGACTTTTTGTGCTGTTTTGAATTATCAGTATGTGCCTACAGGTGTTTCCTTGATTTTCTTAGGAAAGTAAGAAAAGTTTGGCAGTTATACTTGAATCTCGCATTATAATGGACGGAAATACACAATGGTTAGTGACTAGTGAGGCCCAGCCTACGTCCCTAGTCCCACACATTACTTTCTCTGTTCACTTGCATGCTTTTCTAAGGTTTCTCTCTTCATAAACTAAGAGATTCGCAACCCTAAATCCTTTAAATCTTTAATAAATAATAACATCTTAAGTCTTCATCAAAAAATGCAACATAAAGTTATAAAGTATAAACATCTCATGATTAATAACATCTTAAATTCTTAACTTCTTAAACCTTCAAAACAATAATTCAATATAACGTATAAACATCTTACATCTCATGAGTCATTAGTCATGAACTTATGATCGGATACTTATATATATATATATATTAATTTGTATATATACGGATCGGGTCACGGGGCGAATAACGAGGCGGATCGGGTCGGGGCAGAGCAAAGATCCATCACCGCCCCGATCCGTGGTCGGGTAAAAAAACTTTGATCCGTGTCCGCCCCATTACTTGTTCAGATCGGATAATATCCGCGCAGATCAGGTCGGGGCGGATCGGGGCGGACGAATCGGGCACAAATTGTCATCCCTACTCAAGACTCGTTTATCTGTCCGTACTCTTGTTATTATACAGATAGAATATTAATCGCAAGTTATACAATGCAGTGACCGGTTAAAACTTATATCTTTCAATCAAATGACCACTCTTTTCAAATTGGTTGTCACTGCATCATATCTTCTTGATGCAGCTCCTTTTTCTTTTTCTTATCTGCTGTGGAAGCGTTTGATTCGACGAATTGACTAAAGCGTTAGTTTATCAATCAAATGTGAGTCTCATATTGATGTCACAAAGCTACTATCTATGAATCGCGGGCTCATTTTTCAATAGGCGCACGTTCTATCTCACTCAGCGGCATAACCCAACGTGCCATCGACAACTCTATAGTTTGCGGAGAATAACGTTTGAGTTGGTTTCACTTAAGTGAATATATGCCCAATTATTATAAATAAAAGAATAAGAAATGGTTCTTTCAGTTTCAAACCCTGCCTAAGGCATAATATATTTCCGCAATTGTTGACAAATATTTTCTTTGGATAGAACTAGACTTGATAGCGACTATTATTTCGTTTAAAGAGATAGAACGTGATGATAGCGACTATTATTTATTCCAGCCTCATTACAGACAAAATCAGATTAGTGAGCATCTCCCTTCACTAGTCAAATTTTGTATTTTTAGAACATTATAAATTCCTAATATGTTTCTCGCATGACATACACGTGTCGAAATGTCAATGGTCGTCCATAAACAAGGTAAAAATATGTATTTATTAATCAAATAAGACATCATATAAAATTACCCTTTAAACATCGGATACGAACTTAAATTCGCGTCTTGATATCAATGCGTACAAAATTTTTCCACTCGACAATATGATAAATTAGGTCAACATTATCACTTAAATATAAAGGTATTGTTTCCAGTGAAAATGTGTGAGACCTCTCGAATCAAGAAACTCATCGTAAAAAAAATGTACGTAAATATATGTATGCTTTTGGTTGTACTCTTTTATCCAGTTATTCTCTTGTGTCTATCCATAATGCTTTTTTATGGCTTTGTTTAAGCGTAGTAAGATAACTTACCCTCAAAAGCTGGGTCTAATATTCCAACCACCCTAAGTGCAATTTATTTGGATAAACTCGTATCTATTAATAATTGGATAATTCACAGATTAGTATAAGGAACAACAGCTGTGTTGTCTTTAATATTGCAGTATTAATTAATCGAATTGTGTATAGAAGAAGATATGATTTTGAATCATTATCAGAAACTATTAGATTAATTAATTAATTAATGATATTATCATACACTTTGCTTAATCAGTTAATCTCTTCGTGTAGGTGAAGAAGAAGGTACAACTGTTGGTTAGTGACACATGGTTCAGTAAATCAAATGAAAATCAGGGGTACTTTCGATATACGGAAGAGTAATAAATTTTCGTCTTCCACTCTCTTCGACGGCACCCCGCGTCAACCGTGCTTTTGGATTTCCGCAAATTTCCGTCTCGGTTTCTACCTTTCTCTCTGACTACGGTGACCGAAAATCCTCTGTCACATTTCTTTCAAAACCCTAACATTTTAATTAGAACCAATTAGCAAATATTGTAACAGTTTTATCATACCGTACAACTAGACTTTAAAAAAAGTATCGTCTTTTTGAAAAACGTAAAAAAGCAGATGAAAATTATCTGCCCTGGTTAATCCTTATGGTGGTTAATTCCCAACTGAAAACGGGGCCTAAAAAAAACAAAACATCGCTTTTGCTCAATGAGGTGGTTTGTAATCATTACGACATAATACATAGGGGCAGGGGGCAGGGGGCAGGGGGCGTGGTTGTGTGTGGTGGGGTTGTGGAAAACTAGCCAATCAAAAAGAACCGATGCAAGTTAGTGTATGTACACAGGGGCGGCCCTGGGCAGGGGCGACAGGGGCAGCCGCCCAGGGCCCCCAAAATTCGAGGGCCCCCAAATTTTTTTTTAATACTAATATGTTTTAACATATGTATAAAATTTAGTTTTCACAATCATTGCATCATTACTCACTTCTGGTCTAGCGGCGTAACAGATCTTTTAGATATTGAGGTCAGTGGTTGGAGCCTTTAATCCAACATCTCCTCTTTACTTTTTCTTCCATTTTTTGTAGTTAAAATTGGGCCCCCAATTTCAAGTCCAAAGATCCATTTTTTGTACTTAAAATTGGGCCCCCAATTTCAAGTCTAAAAATTCGTTTTTTATACTTAAAATTGGGCCTCCAATTTCAAGTCCAAAGTTACTTACTACAAGACCCAATTTCACTTTTAAAACTCTAATTTACATCTTCACCTCTTTCTCTCGTCTCCCATCTCTGTAATCTCTGTTCTGTCTCTCTCTCTCCAACCTCCAACGTCTCTATTTATGTGATTTTATGTAATTATATTTTTAACTGAATATTATAATTACTAGTTTAATTTTAATGTAATGACATTCAAAACGTGATGGTCTAGCCTCCCAAAATTGGGTTCCAGCTATCAAAAATTTATTGTTGTTTTATTTGTTTGAATTTTTATTATTAGTTTAAAAGTTATGACTATGTGTTAAAAAAAAAAATCGGGGCGCTGCCCCCCAACCCCTCCTTGAGGGCCCTCAAAAAAAATCTCGCCCCGGGCCCCAAATAGGCCAGGACCGCCCCTGTATGTACAAGAGTTCAGTCCAGAAAGGAAAAAAAAAACGATATCATGATTGACAGACCTCAACATCATGTCTTTCTGGGAGTAGCTCATCCATAAGCAATGCCTGTCGGAATGCATCAACAGCCTGCAGCTCCTCAACATCACGAACATCCTCAATCGAAATCGAACTCACTCGGCCAACACCTTTTCTTCTATTGCTTTTCTTCTTAAGAGAATGCTTGAATTTAGTGGACGCATTTATTGCCTTCTTTTTCAAGGATCCAATCCTTGTTCGCCTCTCGTCCTCGGAGTTCTCAAAGTCGGATTTCCTCTCTCTCCTCTCATCACCACCGAAGAACCCCTCAAAGCCTGTGATATATCAAAACAAGTATTTGAGAAGGAGAGGGAATGAAATACATTGTCAGTTCAATCTCACAAGCACTAAAAGTCAATGAATATCTTTTACAGCACTAAAAATTGAACTTTCATCAAGAAAAATAAAGGGGCAGCGAAAATTTTCCAAAAGCTTTATACCTCTAAGAATTGTTTACTGAACAAAAGAAATTATCAATGAAGAAAAATCCAACTAAATTTTCAAAAAAGAAAATAAAGAAACAAATAAAAAGAACCGAAAGTTGAGGCATATTTCAAAAAACCTAGAATGCTTGACCTAAAAACACAGTTCATGATTTCAGAGAAACTATGAGGTATGAGATTTGTTATCAAGATAGCTGAGGAAAAGTATCAAATAACTGATGACAATAAAGCTGATAAAAAGTAGTACTGATAATGGAACAAAGAAAATCAAACCAGTACAAATTCCAAATTTGGTATCTTTCATTACGCTAACCTAACCATGATAAGAAATGATACAGCAGATGCACACAAAAGACACAGAGCTTTCATTCATAAGCACACACTTCAGAACCCTATTTTTGACACTTTATATTCTTACATCCTTAACAGAAGAAGAGACTACTTAAAAACTTAAAAGGAAAAAGACTAAAAAAGGACACATCTATTAGACATATAAAAAACGGTGCCGTAGCACACATAAAACAAAAGAGTAGAGCATTAAACATCTAACACTCCCCCTTAATGTGATTGCTCTTTGACTCCAAGTTTCTCTCTCAAATCAGCAAATTTTGTTTTCTGAAGACCCTTAGTAAAAAAATCTGCAAGTTGATCTTTGCTGGCACAAAAAATCAACTCAACTTCCTTGTCATGAACAGCATCTCTCAGAACATGATATTTGAGTTTGATGTGCTTGCTTTGACTATGAAAACTGGATTTTTTGACATACAAATTGCGGACTTGCTATCGCAGAAAATACTAGTAGAACCCTTCCTCAATTCTCCAAGATCAGCCAAGATAAAACGCACCCACACAGCATGATTTGTTGCCATAGCAGCAGCAATATACTCAACCTCGGCAGAAGACTGTGCCACATTCTGCTGCTTTCTTGAAATCCATGAAAACACACCAAAACCAACCTGAAAAACGTATCCAGTGGTGCTCCGCATGTCTTCTGGAGAACCAACCCAATCACTATCCGAGAAACCCTCCAATTTAGCTTCAGTCACATGCTTATAGTGAATTCCAAAATTTTGAGTACCCTGCAAGTACCTAAAAATTCTCTTAACACCACAAAGATGCAGCTCACTAGGAGATTGCATAAATTGAGCCAAAACATTTGTAGCATATTGAATGTCTGGCCTTGAAGTTGCTAGATACAAAAGACTCCCAATCATGCTTCTATACATTTTTGCATTTACTGCTGGAGCTTGATCTTCCTTTAAAAAAATTTCATGATAATCCAGGGGAGTTGCTATAGTCCTGCAGCCTTCCATACCAAATTTACTCAACAATTCTTTAACATACCTTTGTTGAGAAATAAAAACATGACCCTCTTTTTGTTCCACTTCAACACCCAAGAAGTAGTTCATCAACCTCAAATCATTCATCTCAAACTTCTCCTTCATACTCCTCTTAAAACCAGCTATAAGATCATCATCATTTCCTGTTATCACTAAATCATCCACATAAAGAGACTATAATTTTTCTTCCATCCAGACCCTTCTTAACATAAAGAGTTGGCTCACTCACACTTTTTTTGAAACCTTCATCAGCAAAATAATCATCAATTCTACTATACCAAGCTCGAGGAGCTTGTTTCAGGCCATACAAAGCCTTACTTAACTTCAAAACTCTACTTTCTTCTCCTTTTTTTGACAAACCCTGGAGGCTGTTGAACATAAACCTCCTCTTCCAGAAACCCATTCAGAAACGCAGATTTAACATCAAGGTGATACAGACTCCACTTGTTTTAAGCAGCAAGAGCAAATAGAAGTCTAACAGTCTCCATGCGTGCCACGGGGGCAAAAGTCTTTGTATAATCTGTGCCAAATTGTTGAGAGTAGCCCTTGGCTACAAGCCGAGCCTTGTACTTCAAAACAGTGTTATCTGGACGAAGTTTAGTCTTGTACACCCATTTGACTCCAATGGCTTCTTTGTGGGAAGGTAAATCAACAAGCTGCCATGTTTTATTTCTTTCAATCTGATGTAATTCCTCCTCCATAGCTTCAATCCACACCCAATTTTGAAAGGCCTCCCCTAGATTCCTAGGCTCCACAGTAGATAGCTTACACGACTCATAAATATCAGAAACCCTTCTAGTTCGCAGAACAGGAGATTCAGACTCATCTCCTCCAGACTCATCAGAGAATTGCTGAAAAACATCTGGATCACTAGAAGCAGGTAAGTCATTTATATTTTGATTATTCTCAACTTCTTCAGTGATTTCTTGTTCTGGCTGCTCATCAAGAACAAGAAATTTATCAACTTCATGCTTTGATTCAGTCATTGGCACAGATGTTTGTGTCACAACAACTTGTTTGTCCCAATCCCAAACAACTCTCTCATCCACCTCTATATCCCGAGCAATAACCAGCTTCTGAGTATTTAGATTAAAAACTCTGAAGCCCTTTGACTGATCACTATAACCCAGAAAAATTCTTGTATCACATTTTTTTGTCAAGCTTATGACGCTTAATATCAGGAACATGAATATACCGAACACTTTCAAATATTTGGCAGAAGGCTTTGAGCCTGACCATGCTTCAAAAGGTGTCATACCTTTAACAGCAATAGTTGGACAGCGATTGAGAAGATAAATAGAGGTATTGACAGCCTCTGCCCACAGCCACTGAGGAAGCTTTTTACCAGCAAGGAGAGTCCTGGCCATCTCCATTATACTCCTATTTTTTCTTTCAAAGACACCATTTTGATCTGGTGCATACCCGACAGTCAATTGATGATGGATTCCATTATCTACAAGAAATTTCTCAAACTCCTTAGAAATAAATTCTCCACCCCTGTCACTTCTTACATTTTTAATTCTTGTATTTGAATGATTCTCCACTAAGGCTTTGAAATTTTTGAAAACATGAAAAACTTCAGATTTTTCTTTCAAGAAATAAACCCAACACATTCGAGAATAGTCATCGACAAATAAGAGAAAATACTTGCTACCTGTTGGTGAAATAGTGTGCATAGGCCCACACACATCAGTGTGAACAAGCTCTAGAGGACTTGTAGCACGCTGAATGATGTCATTATGAAAAGGTTTTCTCTTCAATTTCCCTTCCATGCAGCTGCCACACATCTGATCATTTGAATGAAAGTGAGGCAGATCAGTAACAAGTTTAAACTTCTGAATTCTTTTAATATTCTGAGAACTCAAATGTCCAAGACGCTCATGCCACAGAAGAGAGTCATCCGCAGACACTGTCAAAGCAAGTTCAGTCTGCTCAGGCAAGGAAATTGGAGAAGAGAAATTTAATTTAAAACTCCTTTTGCCTTGCATTCTCACAGTCCCTACAATTCTATTATGTCTACCTCCATCAAAAATCTTACACAAGTTACCCTTGAACACCAACATAAAACATTTTTCCATCAATTGCCCCACGCTCAGCAGATTTGCATCAAGCTGAGGCACATACATCAGATCTCTGATGAGATTTTTCCCTTTTGCAGTTTGCACAATGACAGTGCCCTTACCCTCAGCTACAACAACTTCTCCATTACCCAAAATAACATTTGTCGTGACCCCCTTGTCAATTTCTCGAAACAAAGAAAGGTCAGCAGTCATATGATTGCTAGCTCCTGAATCAAGCACCCAAACTTCTTTCCTTGATCTAGTTTGATCCAAACTAGCCATAAACAAATAATCTTCATGGTCTTCTTCTTCTTGAGCCAATTTTACTTGCTGCTTATCTTTATCTTTCCCCCTGCACTCCTTTTGAATATGCCCAAACTTACCACACCCTCTACATTGAACCTTGCCTTTGTTCCAGCAATGCTCCTCAGTATGCCCATCCTTCTTACAAAGTGAGCACACTGGTTTACTCTTACTCCAACATGAGTCCTCAGTATGACCATCTCTATTGCAAAACGTGCAATGAACCTTAGAACTTCCCTGCCTACTCCAACTAGAAAAAGAGACAGACCCATTTTTCTTTTGATTTTCTTGATGCAAACGCATTGGATAAGCTATCTCAGTTGTTTCAAAATTCAGCCTTTCAAATTTAACTCTTGTCTCATGAGCTTCCAATGAGCCGATCAAGTCAGTGACAGTCATACTCTCAAGATCTTTGGTCTCCTCTACGGTAGTGACAATATTGTTGTATTTAGGTGTTAGACTAATCAATATTTTTTCGATAACTCTTCTGTCTGGCATATCCTCTCCACTGATCCTCAAGCGATTTACAATGTCCATGACACGAGTATAATAGTCTTTGATCAATTCCCCTTCCTTCATTGTCAGATTCATTAGTTCCGTACGCATACTATGAAGCTTAACCACTCGTACCTTGGAATGACCATGGTATTCAGTGCTTAGAGTATCCCAGGCTTGTTTAGCACAGACAGCTCCAGAGATACGAGGAAAAATTACCTTTGCGACAGTATTTTGAATGACTAGAAGAGCCGTGTTATCCTGCTCAATCTCCTTTTGTTGATTCTTATCAGCAACAGCCTTGCCGGAACCACCCTTGACAGCAGATCCACTGCCTTGCTCGATCCCGCCCAAGCACACAGGACACCCAACATCAATATACCCCCAATGTCCTTTAGACTTAAAATAGGTCCGCAAAATAGTCGCCCAATAATCATATTCTTCTCCTGCAAAGACAGGCAGGCTACTTGTAGTAGGATTCGCCGAATTTGGAGTCGACATCGTCACCGGCAAGAAAAACACCTGAACAGAGAAATTAAAATAAAAAGAACTACTGGATCTATCCCTCTAATACCATGATAAGAAATGATACAGCAGATGCACACAAAAGACACAGAGCTTTCATTCATAAGCACACACTTCAGAACCCTATTTTGACACTTTATATTCTTACATCCTTAACAGAAGAAGAGACTACTTAAAAACTTAAAAGGACAAAGACTAAAAAAGGACACAACTATTAGACATATAAAAAACGGTGTCGTAGCACACATATATATAAGAAAAGAGTAGAGCATTAAACATCTAACAAACCACACTATCCGACTCAATTTTTAGATCAGTTCTGTACAGCAAAAACAAAATGAATCACTGGATTCGATTCGATGAATAACGTAGCTCAAAAGCTCCAATCTTTTTCAATTACTGATCCAAATTCTCGCCTACCAAACTGAAACTGAAAGTAAAACCCTAAAAAATAAAAAGAAAATAACAAAAATTCAAGGACAACAACGAAATTCATATTAAAAAAGCTATCAAGCTTTAGATGATGAGATGATCAACTCACAAGGCCTCGCGAAACGATCCAGCGGGCCTGACATATCGGAATTCGGCACGAAAGCTGAAACTTTGTGGATAAATCCGGCTGATCGATCAATAAGACCGACAATGTAACAGCTTAGACCCTCTCAAAATGCATCGCATTACAATCACAAAACCCTAACATATCCAAATATTGAAATCAAGCAAAATTAAGTGATGTGAAGAAGAAGAAGAAAATTACAAAAAAAAAAAACAGGCGGAGAGAATGATATAACGCCGCTTAACAGGGAAGATCAGACGGCCATAAATGCATCTAAAAGTAGAATTCCAACAGACCTGCTAATTTCTTTCCGTATAACGGATATATGATCAATCACATTAAATAAATTAAAATTCGCCGGATTAAAACGACCGCGAAATTAAAGAGGAGAAAGTGGGAGAGACAGAGTATAGGTGGAGACCCGTTGCGTGGATGTGTGGGTCCAAGGGTTTCAGAATTGTCGGTATCGAAATGTGGCAGTCAATTGGTTGGTGACACGTGGTTCAGTAAATCAAATGAAAATCAGGGGTACTTTCGGTATACGGAAGAGTAATAAATTTTCATGTTCCACTCTCCTCGACGGCACCCCGCGTCAACCGTGCTTTTGGATTTTCGCAAATTTCTGTCTGGGTCTCTACCTTTCTCTCATCTACTGTGAGCGAAAATCCTCTGTCGCATTTCTTTCAAAACCCTAACATTCTCTCCTTTTGCAGCTTTGCTTCACTCTGGATTCTTAGCGGTGTTGAAGATAATTCAAGATTTTGCGTCTCGGTCTCAGATCGGTTGGTAACTTGCTCAGTGTCTCTCATTCTTTTGATTTTTTGTGGTTTTCAATTCTGCCTGATTGACGATTGCGTTTTCGTTTGGCTTTTTTCGAGATAGGATCAGTTTACTTAGTCCATTGTTGTTATTCTCTTTGAGAGAAAGCTTGTATTTTTTTGTGTTGGGGCGGAGGATATGAAGTCTCTCAACGGGTTGTAACGACTGCTTGAGGAACTGATGATTTATCCTAGATACTAATTGGTCCAGTCATGAAGGAATGGGAGGACGTAGGCAATTGGGAGAAGGGACTTTATTTTACCGACTGTGCTATTATGTAGACTGTAGTGGAACAGGATGACCGCATACATTTTGCTTTGATTTCTGTAGATTCTGTGGCTTATGTGCCAATTGTAACGATGTTGCTTTCCTTTTGCATCCTATGGATTTTGGAAGTAGAATTTTTTTATTTGTTTGGCAGTCTTCAGCCTTTGAACTTGCTTGGAGCATTTTCAAAATTTCAGCGTTATAGTTAGTTTTGTTTTGAATTGCATTCAAAAAATGGTGCTTTTTGTACCAATGTCAATGGTGCATCTTGTTTATCTCCTTTGCAATGCTAGCGATTGTGACATCTATTTTCATTATGGTTTCTAGGTTCTGCCACGCTTCCACGAAAGTTGGCTGTGTGGTTATCGCTTTCAGACATCACCTTTGAAATTCAGTTGCGCTTTTAATTCAATAATGTTGGGTGACTCCACCACAATCCTCTCCAATGGCAATGTTTATACACTGCCTGATCCACAGAGGACTTACCAAGTTGTTGTGGCTGCAACCAGAGATATGGGTATTGGGAAGGATGGGAAATTGCCTTGGAGATTACCTTCCGATCTAAAATTTTTCAAGAATATAACCATGACTGCATCAGATTCTGGAAAAAAGAACGCTGTTATTATGGGTAGGAAAACATGGGAAAGCATTCCCCTTCAACACCGACCTCTGCCTGGTCGCCTTAATGTTGTTCTGACTCGTTCTGGGAGTTTTGATATTGCTACCGCTGAGAACGTTGTGATTTGTGGAAGCTTGGATTCTGCATTGGACTTGCTAGCTGCATCTCCATATTGTTTGTCCATTGAGAAGGTTTTTGTTGTAGGAGGTGGCCAAATACTAAGGTCTGTACTGGCTGCTCGTTACTTTGCTTAGAGTTTTTTTTCCTTCCTTTATTAATCCTTTTTTCTATTCAGGGAAGCTTTGAATGCGCCTCAATGTGATGCCATTCACATTACTGAAATTCAGACAAGCGTCGATTGTGACACTTTTATTCCTACGATTGATTACTCTGTATTTCAACCCTGGTACTCATCCTTCCCTGTCTTGGAAAATGACATTCGATATTGGTTTACAACTTATGTTCGTGTGAGGAGTTCCACAGTCGAATCCCTTAGTCAGAACAATGATCTGACCTTTAATAGTAACTCAGATTCTAAGTTTGAAGTAAAGAAATTCTCTTTCCTGCCCAAGATGATTTTTCACAGACATGAGGAGCACTTGTATTTAAGTCTCGTGGAAGACATCATTTCAGATGGCATTTTGAAGGATGATAGGACTGGAACTGGAACATTGTCAAAGTTTGGTTGCCAGGTAATCAAAAGCTTAGGTTGTTTAGCAGGTTAGCCGTATTTGCAGAAATGACTTATTTTTCGTATGGTGATGGTTTACATTTAATTTCCCTTTCTATTTTCCTTCACAGATGCGGTTCAATTTACGCAGAACTTTTCCACTTATAACAACCAAGGCATGTGCAACATTTTCATGTATATACATACATACATATATATATATATATATAAGCAACCTAGCGCTTTTAAATAGCTAGCGCACCTTCTTATCACAGGGCCAATTTGAGGGTATCTTAATATTTTAGTTATTTTATGTTGAATTGTTGATGTACATTGTCATCATTTTTTGGTCCACAGAAAGTGTTTTGGCGAGGTGTTGTTGAAGAACTGTTGTGGTTCATTAGTGGCTCAACTAATGCCAAGGTAATGATTGCTGTGGATATTTAGATGTTTAAGTGTACATACTTGTTATTTTCAATGAAATTCACTTTTTCCTCCCAAGAGAGCAAGATATGCAGAACCATGAAGTAATTTATCTGTATTGTGTTTTGATGACAAAAGTATGTGCAAAGAATCTAGGCTTGTTTGTAATGCTGTTATGGGGATCTTAAGTGAGGAAGACACGCATGAGTTCTTAGGTCTCAGATGTAGGATAGGTCTTACTGGCTTACATTATCCCATTTGAGTAATGATCAATTTTATTACTTTTTCTAGTAAGGAGCTCGCTCTGTCATATGCCTTTGTCCTGTAGCTGATGGGTGTGTTAGTTTTGTAAAAAACCTATTTCCTTAATATAATGGATTCCTACAAATATAAAGGCTGGTCCTTCTTAACTTTTTCAATTAATACACCCCCTTGCTATTTGTTAGTAGAGTGTATTATGTCCAGAAAAAATGACCTAAATGTGGGGAGTTCCATGCAGGAGCTCTGAAAAAAGATTGTCCTAGTGCATCCAAAAACCATTACTTCAGTTTAAGCTTCCAGTGTCAAAAAAATTCATGGAATATACTTTACTCTGGCAATCTATAACCTCCTCTGTGCATATGTTAAAGCGAGTGAAATGGTATTATTTCCATAAAATGCCTGAGTCTCTATCACCCTCCAAATAGTTTCCTCATCTGTTTGGTTTTCTGCTGTAGCAGGATGAAAATGGATTACATTCTAAATAGTTGCTATCAATAACAGGTCCTTCAGCAAAAGGGCATTCATATATGGGATGGCAATGCATCTAGAGACTACCTAGATAGGCAAGAAACTGGCTGTTTCTTTTGGTATATATAGGGCTCTCGATGCTACTCTCATGCTGTTCTAACTTATTTTTAATGTATGGTTTCAGTGTTGGGTTAACAGATAGGGAGGAGGGTGACCTAGGTCCTGTGTATGGTTTCCAGTGGAGACACTTTGGTGCCAGGTGGCTAGATATATTCTTCTAACCACAACCCTCCAGTTTCAGTTTGTTGATAGATAATTTTACAGATTGCACCTTTTTTGTTTACATCTTGCATTCTACAGGTATACTGACATGCATGCTGACTATACTGGCCAAGGATTTGATCAATTGTTAGATGTTATTGAGAAAATAAAAAACAAACCTGATGATCGGAGGATTATACTTTCAGCTTGGAATCCTTCAGATCTTAAATTGATGGCACTTCCTCCCTGTCACATTTTTGCGCAAGTTAGTATTGGCTTGTTGTAGTTGTAACTTGTGCTTATTCTGTTACTTTTATTTGGTGATTTGTAATTGTTTACTTTTTCTTCATTATTTCGCTTTTACAGTTCTACGTAGCCAATGGCGAATTATCATGTCAAATGTATCAGCGGTCTGCTGACATGGGTCTGGGTGTGCCATTTAACATAGCGTCATATGCTCTCCTGACATGCATGATTGCTCATGTTAGTGGTATGCTCCTCCGGAACAACCATACTATGTTTTATGCTGCAGTGGTGCTTATAAGACTGAATTCCACAAAGATGCATTGCTAAGCCATTCAACCAATCCCCAGGAGCCTTTTCAAGTTCTACATGTTGCACCTACTATTTTATGGTTTTCTGTGTGAACAAAGGGGCCCAAGTTTGCTATTATTTCTTCTCAGCAAATAGTTTTCTTTGGGAAATTGCATAGAATGAAGGACTAACTTTGGGTAGGAGATGAATATATGTGCTCCTTGTCACTTGCATGATGTGCTAGGTTCGATTCCTCCATCTCTCAAAAAATTAATCATATAACAACATGACTTCCCAAAAATAAAAAAGAGTGAAGTTGGCATGCAATACTCTTCATACTATGTTGTTGTACATAATGGTGCTCTTTCTACTGTAACAGCGCAAATTTTCCTTCAAGTCACTTTTAACATGTAATTTGTCTAGTATTAGAACTGCAAGAGTACCTTTAGCTTCAGAAAGATGTGTAGACTGAGGCGGCAAGGGATATTTTCCTTTATGTATTTTTTCCCTATATTTGGACTAATGTATTGATTTTTGATCTACTTAGAATTGCCATTTTGTGCTTCAGAATTTGTTTCAATGACCTATTATCTTGTGCAGACCTCATTCCTGGTGATTTTATCCATGTAATGGGCGATACTCATGTCTATCGCACTCATGTCAGGCCTTTACAGGAGCAGCTTCAGAAACTTCCAAGGCCTTTCCCAGTATGTATAATACATTTGAAAGACGCTCTATTTTGATTAATAAATTGGAAAATGCTAAGAAGTGTCCCAAGTGAGACAATGCACATGTGTTTGAATTTCAAAACCCAAAATTTGTGGTCTATGACTTGCCACATAGGATTTGGGATATTTTGGGACACTTTTATTAGGTATATCTAGTACTACCGTAATAAATTATGAACTCATTCATTGCAAAGCCGACTCTTGGGTTGGAAAGCAGTTTTTTGTTCGGTGTTCTTTCTTTACTTTTCAGTTCTGCTTACATTTGCATTGTTTGACATTTTCTTAACTGCTGATTAATGCAGATTTTGAAAATCAATCCAGACAAGAAGAATATAGATTCTTTTGTGGCAGCCGATTTCAGACTCATAGGATATGATCCTCATGAGAAAATCGAAATGAAGATGGCTGTATAGAGCATTCACGGGTTCAGTAAACTCAGAGACTCTGGTGCAGTCTCAGAACTATCTGCTCATAGGTATATATAATACATATAGTTTTTCAGATGATCATCTCATTTTCTTATGTACCATCATGTTTTCAGATACATGAGTGCATTTTTTTCTTTGTAATTTGCATTGAGTTTTATCAAGTCAGAAATATTTTTATACTTGTCTAGTTTTAAAGAATCTCTGAGACATGTTTTATTGTTGGTTTCAGGCTATGCTTCTGGAGGCATATATTGACTGGGCCTCATACACGAGTCAGAAAATTAATAGTTGGATATATTTTCAGTTTTTTCTGTCCTTATGATCGTGAATCCTTTAGTTCCACTTTCTTGACGGTTCTAGGGTGATTTAGGTAACCTTATGTTCTTGATTTTTGAGTACATTTTCTTCTCCTAAATGCCTGCAGCTATCCCCTTTTTTTTATTGCTGCAAAAACTCCGTTGAAATCCGTGACGTCTAATTTTGGATTTAAGCCTGTTTTGTTTAATTGTTTGTTGTTGTTGAGTTTTTTTTTTCCTCTTTTTCTTGGGCACAAAATTTCTGTATTTGCAGGAATGGGGGGAGGGGTTGCAATGATTTCTTCCTGAAATGTTTTTCATTCACGTGAATTACAATAAATATGCAATAGAAAATAGGATCTCTAAATGAATGATTGAGATTCAAAATGACGGGATTTTAGGCTGAAATCATTATAGCCCCTTTCATCCCAATTTGCATTGTTGTCTGGAATGATGATGGGGAATGAAATGTGAATCGACAATCATCTAATTGAGGTCTGCTAGGTGTCCATTGCCCATAGCATCATAGTTTTATAATTATAGGATTACTGGATTAAGCAATTGAAAAAAAAAAAAAAAAACTCAATGCTCGTTGAATGTGGACATTTGTGGTGTTAAAATTTTGTAGAACTCATGAAAATTCCTAGGAAACCCACTAAATTAGAAATATATTTAAATATTCGTGCATATTAACATCATGTTCTAAATTTAGGGTGTAGGTATGAACTAGTTACGGCCCCGGCCACCATTGCCAGACTAGATATGTGGAAGGAGTGCATGAGCAATTGAATGCATATAATTGAAAAAGTAGGGTTGTAATTACCTCCAAATCATTTTTAAATTTAGGAGTTATAATTTTGTGTTTAGGGTTTAATATAAGGTGTAATGTAGGCAGGGTGGCGCCAGAAATTATTGCGGGGATCCAATGCCCTTTGAATTTTTATTTATTTATTTTTTTTTTTTGTGTTATTTACGACCGTACACCTTAAAATGATATCATCAATGCCTGAGATTAACACAAATTTTAATTTTCATAGTGATAGGATAATATCTTCGTCAATCACTTCAATGCAAACAATAAAGGATTGGCTCCAAACCTGGTAGTAATTGGTGATCTGAGATGCTTTTGAAGTCATTTCCTAAGAAATGCCGTGCAAAGGATCTTAAAGAAGAAGGAAGCCCTACTTGGGCTAACTAATTGGTTCTTGAGTTTACTGTAGCCCATCTCGTTGTCTTCTTCTTTTAATCGTTTTTCTTTCTTTTTTAGTTTTGAACTCAACGGTCATCTGTCACTTAAGATAGACCCATGACCGTTATGTCTCCTGAAGTTGCATTATATATTTATCTGTTGTAACTGTTTTGAACTTAACAAGTCAAGCTATACTTGATTTCTCTTCTCTTCTCAACCTCTCTCTTCTGTTCAAGGATCTTGTATTACTCTGCTAAACTTCAATCCAATTTTATAAAGCCTCTAATGATAGAGCAAAATTTATGCATAGATGGGCAAAATAAATCAATTAAAAGAAACGATTAAGGGTAATTACAGCTCCTCTTACGTGGCAAGTTGGAGTTAGTGGAAGCTTTGTCCACTGCCTACACTCCTATATATTTTTCACTAAGAAAAAGCCACTTAACATCTCCTTTCTATTAATACTTTGTGTTACCTTTAATGAAAGAAGGAATTCAGTTACTTACCCGTCTCTGTCTCTCTCCTGAGACTCAGACCCGCCAATAATACAAACTTTAGTTTAGTGTGTGTAAGTGAGACGTTGCCAATTGATTATTCACAACTTTTAGTTCCCAAATGCTCAACTCTTGCCTTCCACTTTTTAGTTTTTACAGGTGTGAGTCTATTAATTTAGTATTCCTCTCTATTGCCTTTGATTTTTGAGTTTAGGTGATTCAGACATTAAACGGCTCTCTTCACTCTAATTGGCAAAATTAATAAATTATTCATGAAGAGCTCTATCCATCAATCTTTTGTACTATGCCCCTTTTTTTATGTAGTGGAGGTGATGTGGATTGTAAATATGTGGCATTTATGAAAATTTTTGATTTGTCATATTAGTTAAGGGGTGGGCGGGGCTGCTGTAATTTTTTCCCAGTAGGCCAGCTGTGAGGGCCTTTTGCTCCATTAAAAAAATTCTTTTATTTTTAAAAATTATACATGTGTTTTTTATCGGGATTTCGAGTCCAACCATATATTATTTGTGGGAAATAAAATCAAATGAATCGTAAAAAAGTTAGGATAATTCTGAACCGTTAAATATAAACTCGAAACACTCTATCTCAATTTTCACTGTCAATTTGATTTTTGTTTCTCACAAATAATATACATTTGGACTCGTAATCCCGATCAGAACACACGTATAATTTTTAAAAAATAAATTTTTTTTAATGGACCAAAAGGCACTCACAGCTGGGCCTTTGGTCAATTAAAGTTATTATCAATCGTGTCAAATTGAAGTGAAAATCATACGATTGATTTCAATCAAAAATCAATCGCTTTGCCAATGTATCTATCTGTTTCTTCGGCAAGATTGCACCGTTTAGACCTTGAAATCCACAATTTATTTTTATTTTGGTTTGATGATTTTTTTGAATTATCATTGTTATTTCCTTTGGAGTTTTTTTTTCTCGCTTCGCCAATGTATCTATTATGGGTGTGCATAACCGGACCGTGGACCCCAATCCGAAACCAAAATCGGAATAGACGGTTTATTCCGAAATTGAAAAACCGAAATTGAAGGACCAGACCGACCGATTCGATTTTCAGTTTACGGTCCGATTTGCACAACCCTAGTATCTATGGTTTTTTGGGCAAAAATTCACTGTTAGGCTCTGCAATTTATTTTATTTTGATTTAAGGTCCTTTTTTTGTATTATTATTGTCATTTCCTTTTGAGCTATTTTTTGCTTAACTAAAGTTTTTTCCCAACCCCTAATATTTGCCAACGTATCTGTCGATTTTTTCGGCAAAATTTCACCATTTAAGCCTTGAAATCCACAATTTATTTTTATTTTGATTTAAGGATTTTTTATATATTATCATTGTTATTTCCTTTGGAGTTGTTTTTTCACTTTGCCAATTTCAACAAAAAATCACCGTTTAGGCATTGGAATCTGCAATTTATTTTGATTTTGATTTAAGGATTTCTTTTTGGTATTATTATTTGTTATTTTCTTTTGAGTAGTTGTTTTTTTATTATTTAAGATTGTAACCCTCACCCTCATCGA
The DNA here is from genome assembly GCA_963580455.1 of Euonymus europaeus. Lineage (NCBI taxonomy): Eukaryota > Viridiplantae > Streptophyta > Magnoliopsida > Celastrales > Celastraceae > Euonymus > Euonymus europaeus. The sequence goes on along the minus strand of OY756970.1, from coordinate 17,634,875 downwards.
GAAAATAAGGGAAACCAATTTTTGGATTCGAATAATTCTTTTTAATCTTCTCTAGATATTCGTATTGTCAACTCTTTTCAACATTCATCTCCAAAATTTCAAGGTGGTATCCAAACCATAATGCTATAAGACTTGCTTCTCTCTCCATATAAAATATCTCCATTGACATAATTAAGTAATTGACCACAAAAGCAAGTCTTATTTAAAAGAAAATCCAAACCCACTTTGTGGACAAACTAAATTAATGATTGGGTTTACAGTTTACTGGTTGGTAGGATCCACTTTAAAGTGGTTGGTAGGATGCTCTCCTAACTTTCAAATGGGCTAGATATCTCGGATCCATTTGCTCTATATTATTAACACTGTCTGTCCCACTCAAAAACATGAAGGAAATATAAAAGGTAAAGCAACCTTTTGGGCCTAAATTGATATTATTCCACGTGGATTGGTTTCACTTAAGCCAATTCATAACAAGATAATTGGAATGGGGTAGCTGGAATGATCGCATGAAATACCATCACATCTTCATCCTTGATTCAAATCATGGTTGGTTATGACAATACCACCACCAATGCATTCAATGGCGGTGATGTGATGGTATTTCATGCAATCATTCCAGCAAATCCATTTCCAAGATAATTAGATTTGTATCTGATGTTAATTCTAAGTATAATCCTGCTTTCAGTTTTGTCAGTGCAAATTTTCTTGCTTTTAAAGGCTCTTTAGAGGAGTAGATAAGGCATGCATGTAACCTTTAGCAATCATTTTTAGGAAATAGTCTTAAAAAAACGGAACCTCCTCCAAATTTTGCCCCATTCTATAAATTTTGGTTCTGCCACTTGGTCTAAACTCTAATTGTTAGGCTCGAGATCCTATAAATTTTATTGTCTGATGACATGTTAAGTTGGGCAAAAAATCTAACGCGTGGTCACAATGATATTTACTAATCATACATGTTGAACTCATAATCTTCTGCTCTATACAATTTAACCTCAAATAGATTCATCACTATGCATAAAACATCAATTGAATTGTAAAGCCCAAACATTGAGATCACATCATCAAGAGTTCAAGACCACCAGATTAGTCTGGTGTCTATTCAGACATTGATTTCAATTCTCAAACTTAGAACAAAAGTTAAAATGAGTATTGACAATTTGTTCATATGTATTACCAGTTGCAAGATCTGACCAAAAGGTTCAAAAGAGGAAATATATATTGCAGTTTACACAAACATGCCTAGCTGTAACCCAAGTTGGTCTAAAGTACATAATGCTCTTCTTCCCTTATAAACCTCCGTTTTCTAGCAATGAAAGCCTCGACTGTTTGTCTGAATTCTTCATTGCTCATGCCATCTTCCGGGTACGATTTCTTTGCCAATCCCTTGCCTTTCTCGGTCACTGTCCGTCTTAATTCCTTGCACGACTTCTCGAAATTCACACTCTTTGATTTCTCCGATTGACTTCTTCTATATTGCTTGGATTCCAAAGCAACAGTACTCTGTGTGTCTCCAACTACAATATTCCCCTCTTCAAGTATGTTCTGTTTTTCTCTGTATATGCTATGGCTTCGCTCACTTTTCTCCAAGAACTCTTCGTAGAAGTCGGGTTTTGAACTACTTTTCGCAGAATCTTGAGCAGAAAACTGACTACATTTTACAAAGAGAACGAGGACTATAATGTTTCCGAGAACAAACACAAAGCTTGGACTAACAAGAGCCGTAGACAAGTCCTTCAAGTGGTCTCTGGATAAATTGAGAGAAATATGAAGGTGGACCGCGAACTTGGAAATCAGAACCAGAACAATGAACACCTCAAGCAGCCTGAAAAAATTCCCAATCTTTTGACGTTGTTGTCCGTGCTTCTTGATCGTGTTGGCCTTCTCAGATTTGATGTCAAGCGAATCCATTCTCTATTGGAATCGACTCCTGAGATTGAGTGAACTCTCTAGCTTGGTGCCTGTGGAATTTGAGCACTAGAACTCTCTAGCTCACTACCATAATACAGTACTTGATTTTCTTTTCCTTTGAGAGTTTTAGGGAATAAAATGACAGTGGATGTCTAAGAAAGTAAGGGAGGAAGAAACAGAGAGAGAACAGAGTATCCTCTGTTTTGTGCTCTCCTTTAGCTTTTTACTTGAAAATCCTGTTGTTATTCTTGATATATTGAGAGGGCTATTTATAGACTCTAGAATGTGTTTTTTTTTTCTTTTTATTTTATCCTATTGTGTGATTTGTGTCTGCTCGTGCATGGAAAGGTAATCATATTCTATGCCTTTAGCTTTATTGAAATTTGAAATATGCCACTAATGGGTTTCTTTTCAAAGCCAGAATTCTCTTTTTATTTTGTGCTTGGAAAGGTAATTCATTTGTGGCAAATAGTGTCAATTTATTGATTTTGTTTAAGATTTTGGTCACTTAAATATAATATTATTAATACAAATTAGTAAATCACTATCATATTAAAAATCCTATTATAAGACACAAATATTTTATATTTAGCTTCACACTTCACATTTCAAAAATAAATAAATAAATAAACCCACAAGATATTTTTATATTTCATTTTATTTTGTTACAAGTAATAGAAACTTTAAAAGGTGTGTGAGTTTAAATACCTGGTCACCTTAGGGAGTGGTCGATGCAAATATATATTCCACATCGGTAGATTTCCACTTGTGTGTATAGGATATCTGGAATTCCGCGTTACAATTGATTGACCCTTTTGTAATGGCGTGTCCTGTCTCTGTCCTGTGTGTGTTTGTGGTTTTCAAAAAAACTAAACCCGTTTGACAAAGCTGATGTGTGTGAGTTTAAACACCTGGTCACCTTAGGGAGTGATCGATACAAATATGTATTCCACATCGGTAGATTTTCACTTGTGTGTGTAGGATATATGAGATTCCGCGTTACAATTGATTGACCCTTTTATAACGGCGTGTCCTGTCCCTGTTCTGTGTGTTTGCGGTTTTGTAAAGAAACTTTAAAAGGTATCCAAGTGGCAGGTTTTTATAGGCTGCCTAGGTAATATCAAGGGATTCCCACTTCCTATTTTCAATTCTTACTCACTAAGAAAATGCCACGTAAACAGTTGTTCCTTCCTCTTTATTTTTGTTCTTTCCAAAAGTGAAATTCAGTTACCACTGTTGTTGTCTGCACTCTAGACAGAGACCACCAATAATGCAAAGTTGTTTTTCCCCCTTTAAACTTGAGTTTGAAGTGAAGACGTGGCAATTTCAGGTAACTACTTGTATAACAGTTTAGTGATGAATCTCTAAGATTTAATCGTATGAATTTGAAAAATCTTAAAGTCGATTTTTGATTTCGGACTATAACTCTGTAGTTGTAAGCTAAAATTTGCCCTATCTTATAGTGTTATCAAGTGAAAAGTTTATATCCGTACAAATTTGATAACTCAATTTTATACGTGTATCAAATGTTCAGACGACAAATTTGTATTTATCGTTATTAATAATGAAAAAAGTCGTCACTTCAGGTCTTCAGTTTATAAAGTCTTTACAGTTATAGTGTTCCCTCTATATTTGCCTTTTGATTTCAAACGGACATTGAACGGTTCTTTTTCTTTTATTTTTTCTATTTAAATTTTTTTAAAAGGTGAAGAATTAGTTTCCTTTTATTCTTTGGTTTTTCTTTTCTTTACTCCCCCCCCCCAAAAAAAATGCCCTAATTGACGAGGAAATACTATAACATGAATATTTTATGGGTCGAGAATTCGGGCTTGAAATGATGGGCCGTAAAAGACAAGGCCCAAGCTCTTGGCAAGAGACTCAAACGCTGCCAAGGAATGATAGAAGAACAGTGGTTAAAGTTGGGCTAAACTAAGAGAGTTGCTGAGGTTGCATTTGCAGTTTTGCACCAAAAAAGAATTGTATTTGCCACTTCTCTAAGATTCGTTATTGGTGCGAATGCAACCCCATGGGCACCAAAAAGAGGACGGCCCAAATAGCAGGTGATACTCTTAAGTGGCCCGGCCCATTTATTTGGGGGGTTTCAAATATATAGGCATTGTTGAGGCCAAATTCCGCTATTAGTACACGTGTAGCCGTGTAGGTGTGTGGTAGGAGAACTGATGCAAGCATGTTACCGTTGGGACGAAACCTAAACATCGAAATAATTGTGATTTGTGGACCTGAGTTGTAAAAAGTCTCGCTAGGTCTAGATCCAATTGGACCGTCAGACTTTGCCGAGTTCTCCCGGCCGAGACCTGAAGCTTTTTTTTCAAAAAAAAATAAATCTGAAATTCATTCCACACGGCATGTTTCATGTGGCGTGAACCTATTACCTCCGTAAGGATGGCAAAAACCTTTTAACTAGTAGGATTTTATTGCCTATTTACGTGAGTCATTCATTCTTGACCATGAAAGAAAAATGGGAGAAGTATCGGATTAACTCTGAAATTACATTTTTGGATCATTTTGGCCCCTGGACTTTTTTCAAGCCAAATCGACCCTCAAACTTTTTAAAATGGGTCACGTTAACCCTTTGAGCCAAATTCCATCAAAATATGTTGACGTGGTTATTTTTTTTTAAAAGTAAAAATTAATATGGGAAAATTAAGCCCTTATATTTTAAAAAATGAGGCAAAAAAGCCCATATTGTTATGGATATTGGTTCATGAATTTTATTATTATTTTTTTAAAAAAAATCCACGTTAGCATATTTTGACGAAATTTGACTCTAAGAGTTAGCGTGACTTAAAAAAATTGAAGGGTCGATTTAACTTGAAAAAAATTTAGGAGCCAAAATGACTCAAAAACGTAACTTGATGGACTAATTCAATACTTAACTGAAAGAAAAATATAGGAGTATATATAAAACAATATTTAAATTTTCTCTTGCGCATTTGCAATGAAACCATTCGTGACACGTGTGCGATCAAGAATACCGCCCCTACCTTGACTCTTATGTCGCCTTGTAATAAAACAAAGAAAATTCAAAACAATAATTTGTTCTCTTGGGGCCCACCAAGACATGATCCGAGAAAGGGAATGTGATGTGCCACATGTGCTCCGATGTAATATGAACCGTCCATGTGGTTAGGTAAGTGGGGTCCAGATGCTAAACAGTACACGAAGGATTGAGGTCGTACTTTGTTTGGAACCGTTCATGTTGCTACTTGCTAATGCTAAACTATTATATTCCCAAAGATTAGTTGGTTTGATTATTTGATTAAGATATCGAGAAGTTGAAATCATGATTTATTGAAATCATAATCACTCACTGTCACTGAATTAACAACATGTCAAAGTGGCACTGGCAACGAATAGCTGGTTCCAGTCCAACTCTCTCAAATAAAAGAAATTAGAAGTGCTTCCTTGACATGATCCGTGAAATATTTCTCGTTGTTTATTAATAGGCAAGAGTTTGTAGAATCATGGGATTCAAGGGGAGCCTAGAAACTTGAATTCATGTATTTTCCCATTTATTATAGTGAGGAGACACAGCTCCTTAATCGGTGGAGGGAGGGTTATAATCATCATTCGAGCTTTTATCTTAAAAAAATTTATATTTGGAGGCATGTGAAATCCCTTGTTTATCTGTTGTTACACCAAAAATCTGATGTAACGTCTCGATTTTTTAAGTACGCCTGTGTTAACTCTGGCTCATTTTTCATTTTGGCTCGTATTGAAAGCTTGAGACCGATTGCATTCAATATTTATATTCGATATTGATAGTGTTCTTTTAAAAAAAAGGTACAAAAATCCAATCTTTACAAGGTTACTTGTGATTGCTCACGTGCCAATAAAGCTCAAGTACTAGCAATCTCCGTCATTATTCACAAGCATTTCACACTTGATCACTTCTCTCTCAACTCCACAAGTAAGCCCCTCTGAGTGTTTTTTTCCAATTTGATTTACTTACTATACTGTTATGTAAACACCATGATTACTTTAGCTACTCATTTTAGAGTTGATGCTTTATTGGGATTTGTGTTTCCGGTTCTTTTGGTAGTGTTTCATCTGTGCCACTGTGGATTTACACTCTTCAACATCATTATCTGCGTTTGGTTGTGAGGGCAATACTGCAATGGATTCTTTCTGTTTGGGCTTCAAAGCTAATACCCATTTAGTGAATCCCAACCAAGGTTGTCTCAAGAATGCAGACAATGGGTTTTTGGGGGAGAGTATCAGAGGGAGCCTAAATTATAGTGTTTGGGTTAATCAGTTGAGAAATAGCTTGAAAGCTGAGAAGAGGGTCAAGAAGGTTAAACCAGGAGTTGCTCTTGCTGTTAATGCATCAAATGATGCCAAAGAGGCTATGGTAAGTTTGTCTAATTCCAAATTCCATTGCTAGTATATCATTTTGATGTTTTTAAGTTCAAAATTTGAATTGCAGAGTCTGCTCCACTAAGTTTATTTGGTTATTTAATTTGCTGAAGTTTTTCCATATGATTTGTGGTCTTATTGTTCTGTTTCTTTTCTTCTTTATATTTTTCGAAAATTTCTCTTTGGGTGTGTATAATAATGTCTGTTTGACTCTTGGATGCTGATTTTAGACTTTGAAGCCACCAATTTTTGAGAGACCAAAAGCAGATCCCAAAAATGTGGCTTCAATCATACTAGGAGGAGGTGCAGGGACCCAGCTGTTTCCCCTCACCAAAAGAGCAGCAACACCTGCGGTAAGGGCATTTTCTAGTCTTTAATTAGCTCAGTTTGGATTTCAGTTCATAACTGAGGACAACTTACAGCTCTTCATTTTTCTCGGAGGAGGAAAATTGGGGTTTCCAGTAAATTGTTCTTGCTAACATTGACTTCGAACTTTGGGCCTTTCTTATGCAATGATGTGGTCGTGGTCTGATACACAGGTTCCTGTTGGAGGATGTTGCCGGCTTATTGATATACCAATGAGCAACTGTATCAATAGTGGCATTAACAAGATTTTTGTACTCACCCAGTTCAACTCAGCTTCGCTAAATCGCCATCTTGCACGCACCTACTTTGGTAATGGTATTAACTTTGGGGATGGATTTGTGGAGGTACGAAACACTTCAGAGAGAGAATGATTTAGTCATGCTCTTGTTTTATTGAATTGGGTTTTTTATGGACTTAATGTTGTAAGATGTAAGAGATATTAAAGGATACAAATTCAATAATGGTAATAGGTTCTTGCAGCTACTCAAACGCCTGGAGAAGCTGGAAAGATGTGGTTCCAAGGAACAGCAGATGCTGTGAGGCAATTTACATGGGTTTTTGAGGTATATGTTTTAGTTGTAGTTGTAGTTTTCAGACCATCCCGGTACAGAAAATAGGCAAAAACATATGCAAATCTGTGTTGTTCTTGGCATCCCTTTTTGGATATGAAAATTTAGTTATGAGATCGTGGCATTGATTATTGCAGGATGCTAAGAATAGGGATGTTGAAAACATATTGATCTTATCTGGGGATCATCTCTACCGTATGGACTATATGGACTTTCTGCAGGTATTTCCCTGTGGAATGTCATGATTTCTTATCAGAATTCTTTCGAAAATATTTCTTACCCATTTTCAACATACTACAGCATCATCTCGACAGAAATGTTGATATTACAATTTCATGTGCACCGGTGGGTGACAGGTTGGTATCACGACTTCTTCATTTCTTATCTGTCTTGGTTTATTATAATTATATCGCAAGATTTATTGTTTGAATTTCATCTAAAGTTTAGTCCTTACTGTCCAGCCGTGCTTCGGATTATGGATTGGTGAAGATAGATGACTGGGGCCGTGTTGTCCAGTTTGCTGAAAAGCCAAAGGGCGCTGATCTCAAAGCAATGGTTAGTTTTACTTGCATCTCATGATTAGCTACTTATTAATCAAGTTATTCAACAATGATGAACTAGTAATAGTATTGTTTGATTCTCTGCAGCAAGCGGATACCACTCTTCTGGGGCTGTCGCCACAAGATGCCAAAAAGGCTCCATATATTGCATCAATGGGTGTCTATATCTTTAAGACAGACACTTTGCTGAATCTTTTGCGATGGAGGTATCCTACTTCCAATGACTTTGGATCTGAAATAATTCCTGCAGCTGTTCGGGAGCATGATGTCCAAGTAAGAAAAATGTGCATGTATTAGTTGACACTCTTAATCTTTCTCTATTTCGATCATCGAGCTTTGAAAGAATTAAATTTTTTATGTTGAAGCAACAAAAGTCTGGGTGTTTTGCTCACCCATTCTCCCATTTCCCTTTTTCTCTTACCTATTCAAGTATGTCTATATGGCATAAGTATTGAATATCTGTTGTATTGACAGGCATACATCTTCAGAGATTACTGGGAGGACATAGGAACTATAAAATCCTTCTATGAGGCCAACTTGGCGCTCACTGAAGAGGTAGGTTTAATCCGAGTAGAATCGACATTTTCATTAGCTACATGGCCTTCCATGCGATAAAAGGGTGTCATCTTACTCAAAGGAATTGTTTTTTTTTTTATTGTTTGCGAGACCAGGAATAAGTTTTTTTTGTCACTTTTTATTGCATGCAGATTGCAAGATGTGCAAATTTACATCATTTTTTTCTTGCAGAATCCGAAGTTCAAATTTTATGATCCAAAGACGCCTTTCTACACATCTCCTCTATTCCTACCACCAACCAAAATGGATAAGAGCAAGGTGTGTTTGATACTTGGTATCAAATCTGTTCTCTCTTTGAGATTCGTTGCCTAGATTCTCATGTTTCTATCGGCTTTCGCAGATTAAAGATGGAATAATCTCGCATGGATGTTTTTTGGGAGAATGCACGATTGAGCGTTCCATAGTGGGTGAACGCTCACGCATCGATAATGGTGTAGAGCTTTTGGTAATTCATCTTAGTCTCTAATCTGGTTCTTTTTCCTTCCAAATCACAACTAAGGTTATATGAAGGAAAGTTCCCGAGTTTTCATAATGTCTTATTCAAGTGGCTGGTCATCTCTGTCTCTTGCCATCAAACAGGACATCATAATGCTGGGAGCAGACTATTATGAAACCGAGCCCGAGATTGCATCCTCGCTTGCAGAAGGGAAAGTTCCAATCGGGATAGGGCAGAATACGAAAATCAGGTGATTACCCTCGAAAAATAAAGTGAAATTGTTGATGGATGATAAATGCATAAATTTTAAAGTTCTGAAAATGCTTTCCTAAATTTCTCTTGAAGGAACTGCATAATCGACAAGAACGCGAAGATTGGAAAGAACGTGGTTATCATGAATAAAGAAGTAAGCCCATGCACTTGTGATCCTCAATCATCTTTTCAAGAATTATTTCCTACAATACAAGACTCCCAGTCATATAATATTTTTATGCCCGTTATTCTGGTTTTGTAGGGTGTTCAGGAGGCTGATAGGCCAGAAGATGGATTTTATATCCGGTCAGGTATCACAGTTGTAATGGAGAAGGCAACGATAGAGGATGACACTGTTATATGAACGGGATACAAGTACTTACCACAGAATGTTCCAACTTGAATGATATGGATCTACTTGCTTACAATTGTTATTGTTAATCGGATGCTTGACTGATATGGATCTACTTGCTTTCAATTGTTATCGTATCAGGGGATCAAAAATTCAGATTCCAGATTTTTCGGGCAGTATTTTTATTTTTTGTACCACGTTTCAATGCAGAGCCTATTGTGGGTAATGTCTGATATTGAGTCCACTAAGCCATATGTGAAATAGGCAAAATGAAAATAAAAGTTGCAGTTGCCCTTCACTACATATCTCCAATCATTCTTGACAGGTTGTTTAATCAGTAAGGTTTAGTGGACTCCGATAAATATGCATGCATTGAAAGCATTGTATTGGAAGCTGCGGTTACACTAAGGAATTTTCGCCCGTGAAACCAATTATTGGTTATATTGTGACAAAGGGAGGCTATAAAAGCAAAAGGGCAAAATATTTATCGGGTCCACTAAACCCATATAAGAGATGGTCAGAATACATGCATGGAAAGCATTGCGTTGGAAGTTGCAGTAAACGATTTTATTCTTGAAACCAATACATTGGTTATATCATGACAAATGAGCCTATAAAAAAGAAGAGGCAAAATATTTTCTTGAGTCCCACTAAACCATATGAGGGATTGTTTTTCTATTTACCCAAAGATGAGCAAGCATTGCCAATTCTGACTTCATGGGAAGCACAAAATAAGTGAGTACCGTGAATTATGGTTTTGAGAATAAAGAATTCATGATGCTGTAAAACATGGCCTAGTGATTGGGGAAGCAGTGCAAGCTCCAATAATTATTACATCTAATGCAAAAGTTTTAACATTTTTGTCTTAACTGACAGAGCTTTACCAACCAAGGGCCATGTTTATTTCCTTTTATTGACTGCTCTACAAAGTAGCATCAAGTTTTATGTTCTGTTTCAGTTTCAGGATATATTTGTGGGGTCTATTTATATTTACTATCGACTTTCTTTGACTTGCTTTTCCTGTCCTTTTAGATTTTTTTTATTATCCTCATAACCAATATCTGATGGTGCTGATGCAGTTGTTCAAGTTGAGGACACCAAACTAATTAAAGATGCTTTAATTGAATGAAAACAAGTACAAATATTGTTGCACGTTCAGAAAGGCTTGGATATGCTATTAGAGGTACACGTTTCATCATTTCCAGTCTTATCCCCTTTTGTTTTACTTTGTGGTTAGTCTTGTGTTTTCCCTGCACTGTTTATAGTGGGGCTGATATGCCAATGCCTTTGAGAGTTTCACATCATTTTCAGCCGATCCCTTTTTTTTCGATTTGGCTCTTGTAGCAAAGAAAAATTACATAGTGGAGAAGGCGCTTATGGCAGCATAATTTTCAGACCATATATTGCTCAAGTACATGATGGAAGAAAATATGTGTTCAAGTGATTAATTACGTAATAATTCCTTTCTCTTTTGGTTGACATTTGATTTCATAAACCTTACTTTAGTTTCGAAATACGTAAAACTGGTAGGCAAACGAGAGGGGTAATAATTGTTTGATCTTATAACTTATAAGGCTTGAGTGCAAGTGATGAAACAAAAGGCAGGGGAATTCCCTTTTCCCAAGCTGCTGAATTCAGAGTTTGTTCTGAGAGTAAGTGATATTGTTGCATCCTTGGCTTGGCCGGCCATGATAGGAGGTATGTCACTCTATGTTGTATTCTTACAATGCTTAATGGTTGATTTGTGTCATTTGTCTGAAGCTTGTAATGCTCATCCTCTCCTAAACGTGTGGTTTTTAGTCACACACTTCGGTTGAAGTATCATCTTACATACAGTCTCTTCACATATCATTGATATATTTTCTCTTTCTAAATAGCTATTTTTGACATGTTAATGAATTTTATTTGAGCTGTATTGTGTAGACTTCCAGCTTTTTTGTTACTTTCTGTTGATTGCTATATATATATAAATATATATATATATATATTATGTTTATGTTTTCAGCTTCGATTTTCTAGGTATGATGATTTCTAATTGCCCTTTATAATTTAATGAACTTCAATGTGGCTGTGATTGTGGTGTATTCCGGCCTTTTTCTATGTGGTCCTTTGAGAGGGAGTTATATTTATCCTTCAGTTGTTATAAAAAACATATATCGCCAGAGTTCTTATTACAATTACTTTGGTTATAGTCGGAAGGTACGATGTTGAGCAACTTTTGAATTATTAGTTCCCAGAACGATTCTATCCTCGTCTACTCTAAATGGGAAGGTGGCTTTTGGGTTATTGTTCTTGGAAGTAGCATGGATTGCATCCATTGAGCGAGGTTAAGTACTATCCTTCAGTTATAAATAATATTTATGTGGCCAGAGCTCTTATTATGGTCACTTTGGTGACAGTTGGAAGTTATGGTGTTGAGAAATTTGTGAATCATTAGGTCCATTAAAAGAGACATTATATTCTCATTCCATTGTGACTACTTGAGGTCCAGGTTAGTCTTTCTTGAACTTACTTGAACATAATTGTCAAAAGATGTGGAACCTCAAAAGGTTATGGTGCTGCTTGTCATCAAAATGAGTTTCCAAATGCAGTCAAGCTTACCCGCACTATGTGGCATTATGCAAACTACCACTCAAGTATCAGAAGGTGCGAAGCCTCAGAAGGTTTTGGTGTGGATGCTTGCAATTGAAATGAGTTTGTAAACTCAATCATGTTTAAGCAAAACTTTTTAACTATAACTCAGTTGTCCAAAGATGAGGGAACCTCATAAGGTTCAAGTATCAAAAGAGGCGGAGCCTCGGAAGGTTTTGGTGTGATTGCTTGTGATCGATGAGTTTGCGAATTCAACCAAGTTTAAGCACAACATCTCGCACCAAGCAAAACTTTATAACTACAACTCAATTGTTAAAAGATGCGGAGCCTCAGAAGGTTTTGGTGCGAATGTTTGTGATCAAATTTAGTTTGCGAACTCAATCACATTTGAGCACACCATCTGGCATCAAGAAATACTTCATAACTACAACTCAATTGTCAAAAAATGCGCAGTCTTGGAACGTTTTTGGTGTGAATGCTTATGATAAAAAAGTGTGCAGCCTCTGAAGATTGGCTTTTGTGGGTTTAGGTTTTTCTAATTATTCATGATGATTCATGACTGTGACTGTCGGGGTTCATCATGGGTAGTGGTTCTTACAGAGTTTGTTATTTTGAATTCTAGATCAAAACCAACTGAGTTTCTGATTATCATTTTTGCAGGTTCTTTTTGGAAGATATAGTGTTTGGTAATTCTGGTCGTGTTCATCAAAATTAAATTGGAGGACTTGATTGTCTTTACAATCGGGATTCTGGTTGTCGTTGGTTTGTTTGGAAATGTAGGGTTGATCATTATTTTCTTATGTTGGTTGTCATCGTAACGGTATGATTTTTCCTGTTTTCATATATTCTTGCTTTCTCGAATTACAGAGCGCTTGGTTAGATGCTCGAGTGATATGGATCTACTTGCTTACAGTTGTTATTGTATCAGGGCATCAAAAATTCAGATTCCAGATTTTTTGGTAGGGTTTGCATGACGTTTTTGGATCAATGCAGAGCCTAATGTGGGTAATGTCTGATAGATTGATATTGAGTCCACTAAGCCATATGTGAAATAGGCAAACTGAAAATAAAAGTTGCAGTTGCCCTTCAACATATATCTCCAATCATTCTTACAAGTTGTTTAATCAGTAAGGTTAGAGGACTCGATAAATATGCATGCATTGAAAGCCGCAGTTACACTAAACATGCGTCAAACCAAATTATTGGTTATATTGTGACAAGAGGAGGCTATAAAAGCATAAGGGCAAAATATTTATTGAGTCCACAAAACCCACATAAGAGATGGTTAGAAATGCGCATTGAAAGCATTGCATTGGAAGTTGCAGTTATCGTAAATGATTTTGTTCTTGAAACCAATTTATTGGTTGTGTTATGGCAAAATATTTTATTGAGTCCACTAAGCCATATGAGAGATTGTTTTTCTATTTAACCAAAAATGAGGAAGCATTGACAGTTCTCACTTCTCAGGAAGCACAAATAAGTGAGTATGTGAACTATGGTTTTAAGAATAAAGAATTCGTACCTCTGTAAAGCATGGCCTTGTGATTGGGGAAGTAGTGCAAGCTGCAAGAATTATTACATCTAGTGCAAAAGTTTTAACATTTTTGTCTTAATTGACAATGTTTTACCAAACTTGGAAGGATATAATTTAAATTTCAAATTCTATCAGGTTTATTTCCTCATCTTAACTGATGCAGTTGTTCAAGTTGAGTACACCAAACTAATTGAAGTTGCTTCAGCTGAATGAAAACAAGTACAGATATTGATGCAGGTTCAGAAAAGCTTTGATATACAATCAGTGGTACATGTTACACAATTTCTGGTTTTATCCCCTTTTGTTCTATTTTGTGGTCAGACTTGTGCCTTTTCTGCATGGGTTAGAGTGGGGTTGATAGGCCAATGTCTTTGGGAGTTTCACATTTTCAGCTTATCCCTTTTGTCGATTTAGCTCTTTTCAAGAGTTTGTATCATTTCAGATTGTAAAGTTGTAGAAAAAAAAACTTACAGGAGAGCGATCTAGCAGAGAAGGCGCTTATGGCTACATAAGTCTCAGACCATGTATTTCTCCAAGTACATGATGGAAGAAAATGTGTGTTCAAAGTGATTAACTACCTGGTAATTCCTTCCACTTTTGGTTTACATAATTACATTTGATAAACCTTATTTTAGGTTCCAAATATGTAGAACTGGTGGACAAACGTGAGGGGTAATAATTGTTTGATCTTATAACTAATTAGGCTAGAGTCTAAGTGATGAAACAAAAGGTAGGTAATTCTTTTTTCCCAAGCTGCTGAATTTAGAATTATTTGTTATGATACTAAGTGATACTGTTGAATTCGGGACTGACCTTGATAGGAGCCTAGGAGGTACGTCACTCTATGTTGTATTCTTACAATGCTTATAATGGTTAATTTGTCTGAAGCTTGTGATGCTTGTCCTCTCCTAAAGATGTGGTGTTTTGGTCAAACACTTGGTTGGAAGTATCATCCTACATTGGTTTTATGTCTATACTATTCACGTTTAGAAATAGTCTCTTCGCATATTACTTGGGGTAAAGTCTCTGTACATCGTCCAATGTGAGACTTGTGCATGTGAGTTCTTTACCTTTTTTAATATTCATGTTCAGAACCATGTGGCTACGGTTGTTGGCGGACCACTTTTGGGCTCTTTACTTCAATAGTTTTGAATAAAAGTGGTGTATCTTTTGATAGGTACCCTGTCCATGCATATTTACCTTAAATGATTTTTTGGTGGATTGGATGTAAGTTATGTAAATTTGGGTCCCTGAGCAGGCAATCAGAGTATGGGGCTTATTGGTTGGTCACTCGAAGTAGTGCACCTAAATGAGTGGGTGGATTAGAGAAAAGGGTAAAGTGTTGTCTTTGCTGCTCAAATTAGTGAACTTTTTTTTTTACTGATGTTGAGAGGAAATTTTCTGCGGCAGTTACCTTATAAAATGTTATGGTCACAATCGCTGTTTCTGTGAGGTTGCTTAATTGATGCCAAAGCGAAAGAGGTAGGTTGATTTTTTTCATTGTCAATAGTACACTCACTGCTACAATATTTGCAGAATCATAATTTAGCTTGTCATCTCTATTATATTCCTTATATACGATATTTCTATGATATTCACTGGAAAGGTAAAATCACCATTGATGATGAGTGGGATATTTGATAGTCATATTCGTTGGCTTATATCTCAAAACCGGTAGATGCTAGCTGCTGGTTTTGAGAAAAATTGTTGGTATTGATTGCTAGAGGACAAAATTTGTTGTGAATGAGGCTCCGAAGCTAGAAAGCATGGAATTTTAATGTACCATGTGTTCGTATTTTGAGTCATAAGATGAAAAATATAAGCAGCTTTAATGAAGGCAAAATGGAGAATAATATTGTAAAAATCAGCGTGTCCCTTCTCAGTGAAGGCCAATTCACAATTCTGATGGACGGCTTCAAAGAGTCTGTCATACTTTTGTCTCTGGTGTGATTATAGTTAGATGGAGTATTTGAATAAGAAAAGTTTACCCTTGCTGGTGATTCCAAGAATATTACATTTGCCACTGACATTGATCACCAAAACAGCGAGTAGTGTTTATTAATATTGGAGAAGTGTCCAATCAATTTCTTTTAGACCCACGGCCATAAAGAATCTGATGTCCACAATAGACAAGTGTCCTCCATAACAGGACATCATTTAGCCTTAAATTTAAATTTCACCCCCTTCTCAGTACGAGAGGGATGCAGAGTTCGTATCTAGGTTTACGAAATTGTTCAAATTGTTAGGGTTTGCAATTATCTCACCAGAAGAGGCTCTCGAGATTGAACTACGATGCTTCGGTATTGTTTTGGCGTAGGATATTCGAGGGCTTGGCTTTTTCCTCCTTGCTCGCTTCAGTCTAAAAGAGAAACCCGTTTCCTTTTTCTTCCTTGCTCACTGATCGGGTGATGATCGAATTGTTGTCAGTCAAACTGGTTATGTGCTTTTAGTCGTGATGTTAAGGTATTGTGCTACTGATGTACATATGGTTTTACAGTCTATTTCCTCTATATTTCAGAAAAGGTTGAGCGAGTCCGTGAATAATTTATCATTGGTCTGAATGTGAAATAGGCAAACTAAAAATAGAAGTTGCAGTTACCCTTGATTACAAAACAGAGCAAAAACTGTTTTAGTTTGGATCCACGTATCTCCAATCAATATTAACAAGTTCTTAAATCAGTAAGGCTGGCAACAGATTGCATGCTTAGAAAGCAATATTGGAAGTTGCAGTTCACTAAACAGTTTTCATCATTGAAATCAAATTATTTGTTATATCGTGACAAGAGTAGCCTATAGAGACAAGAGGGAAAAATATTTATCGAGTCCAATAAGCCATTTAAGAGATTGTCAGAATGTACGCATTCAAAGCAATGCATTGGAGGTTGAAGTTTTTGCTCTTGAAACCAATTTCTGGGTTATATTATTATGAGCCTATAAAAACGAGAAGGAAGAATATTTTATTGAGTCTATTGAGCCATATGAGAGATTGTCTTTTGATTTACCCGAACTTGAGGGAGCACTAGTAGCTATGTTGAAACTTCTAAAAATAGAACGAAAGTTATGACTTCTTGGTAAGCACAAAATAAGTGCTTTACTAATTTACTCTATGGGGCTTTTAGAAATTATTGGCTGCCTTTTGTAACATATTTTGAACAGTTTACTGAAAGGAGTACCATACACATGACATGATGAATATAGTCTAGAATCGTAGTTAATCGTTGTAGTTGTATCATTCTTTGAATTTGTCCTTGGAGGTCTTGTAATGGACTATGTACGCTTGCCGGAAGTGAATGATGCTTCTGAAGGAGCCTTGTTGTGAAGGTGGTTATGTTGCTCATAAGTAATTAATGTAGAATGAACTAATGATATATAATACTTTTACTCAGGTGGCAGGTATATCCTAAACCAACAATTGATATGCTTTCTACTGCAGATGAGCTTGTGGATCCGGCATCTAAGTCGTGGGCAGGTAGAGTTTGTAAATAAGAAAAGTTGCATTGCATATGGTTCTTTATTTTCTTGTATATCATTTCATTTCTTCTAGGATTGACATTCTTCTCACATCTGGAGGCGTTTCCATAGGGGACGAGATTTTTGCAAGCCATTGCTTGAAAAAAGTGGGACTGTACATTATAACAAGGTTAGCTACTGAGCCTTCTGCTTCTCTCTCATTCACCCTCACTCTGTCATAGAATTTTGACTTTGTGTATAACTGTATATGTTGGTCAATTGCCACCAGGCAATGGTTGTTTGACTGGATTGTCCTATATGAGCATGTATCGAGTTAAATTTGTGTGCCCTGATGTAGTATTAAATGAATTATATAAATGATAAATCTCACAAATCCAATTTGTTTTAGCTTTTGAGGCATTTGACATTGTATTTGAGCAATTTCTGGTGTCAAGTCCTGAGTACAGAACTGGACAATTACCGATTAAAATAAAATATTTTACTTGTTTTTCTAACATAATTGACTGTGAGTTCCCAATATATGTGTGTGTGTGTGTGTTTTAGGGGGTGGGGGATTATAGAAATAATAATTCAATTACAAAAGTCTGGCGTTTCTATAAGCTTTTGGGATGGATAATGTCTCTCAAATATTTTTTTTTCGTATTTTACTCCAGCATTGATTCTGGTTTTGGTTCGAATGAAAGCAGGGAAACCTTTGACATTCTTTGTGGTGACCATAAAGTCAGCAAACAAGATTCTTGCGTTTGGACTACCTGGAAATCTACTCAGCAGTGTAGTTTATTTTCATCTCTTTGTAGTCCCTGCTATCCGCTTTCTTTCTGATTGGCCTAACCCTCACTCCTCAAGGTTGCTAGAAAAACACCCATCTCTCTCTTCTTCTCTCCCCTGCTTCAATTTTTATTTATGTAATTTAAAATTATAGACTTCTTGTATTTCATACAGAGTACAGGCTCACCTAATCTCTTAAGACAGATCCAAATCGTACAAAATTTCATCCTTCTATCATTAGATGGAAGGTCAATGATGGATCAAGAAGTTTGAGTGTTATGTCTTCCAGGTCAGTTCAGGCAGGATCTTTGTGTTGCCTTATGTATTTAGCATGCATCTTTCTATGAGATGAAATTAACATCAAAACTTATAACCAATAAAATTAAGAATGCACTTTGTCAACCCAAAAAAATTATGCCTTTTGTTTTTGACTTTGAAAACTTCAATTTACTCAAAACTCCTGTTGGCTACTCATTACATTTTAACGTATCTTTCATTGATGTAGCGTAGATTCTCATACAAGTTTCTTTTTGCCAGGGATGTCACTTTGAGAAAGATGCTGTATTGTTAAAATTCGGAGAAAGAGTTGTGCTATCGAAATTGGCGTTCTTGCTACTTTGGGTGTACTACTGGTGAAGGTATATAATGTTACTCATTTGTGCTTTTACTTGAACCAATGATATATAATGCTTTTATCTAGGTATATCCTAAACCAACAATTGATGTGCTTTCTACTGGAGATGATCTTGTGGAACCTGCAAAACGTCTAAGTTGTGGCTAGGCAGAGTTTGGACATCAGAAAAGCTGCATTGCATATGGTGCGTTGTTTGCTTATTTATCATTTCATTTACTGAGGCTTTGTAAATTCTTCAAAAAAAGGATATAGGACTGGTATATGCAGTTCTAGAATAAGTCTTGAGGTCCTCTGAATATGCAGTTAATAAGTTCTATTATGAGAACTTAACGAACTAGAATATGTTTTTATCGACAGTGTCTCTAATATACAACTTTTTTCTTTCTTTCTTATCTTATTATAGCATAGCATTGATTTTGATTTAGGTTCAAATGAAACCAGGGAAACATTTGACATTCATAGAGGTAATCATGAAATCGGCAGACAATATTGTGGCAAAGAAGATTCTTGCATTTGGACTCCCTGGAAATCTAGTAAGCTGTATAGTTTGTTTCCATCTCTTTGCAGTCCTTACTATCTTGCTATCTGCTGTCTTTTGGATGGTCTAACCCTCATCCTTCACGGTTGCAAAACATCCATCTCTTTCCCCTTCTTCAATTGTTATTCATGTAATGTAATTATAAGACTCACTTTTGGTCGTTAGAGTACATGCTCACCTTTTGCAATTTATTAAGACAGGCCCAAATCGTACAGAATGTCATCGTACTATCAGGAAATGGAAGGTCAATGATGGATCAAACAGTTCTGGGTGAGTTGTTCAGGCATTTTGTCTCCCGGATCATGGGATTTTGAGTGATTATTATTAGGAGTTAAATTTCTTCCTTCTAGGTTTTATTTGTTGCTCAGTTGGTCCATTATAACAATGTCCAGCTGCATTTATATTTCAGATTTGTTGCTGAGAGTACTGGTCATTAGATGAGCAGTCCACTTTTAAGTATGAAGTCAGCTAATGCCTTGTTGGAATTGCTGACAACAGGTAGTGAAATTCTCTCTGATTTAAGTTGTGCTGCTTTATGGCATTGCATTTAGCTTCTGCTCAGCCATTAATTAAATCAGAGCATGTTGTTGTAGATGAATTGTGGGTTGTTGAATTCAAAGTTGTTGTTATGACAGTAAGTGATACTGTTGCATCTGTGGCTTGCCCTAATAGAAGGTATGTTGTTTTATGCTCTATTTTACGATGTTTTTTGTTGCATATAAATCATAAGCTGTTGAATTCAGAGTTGATGTTGTGATAGTACGTGATATTGTTGCATCTGAGGCTGGCCCTGAGAAATTGGATGTTATTTTATGTTGTATTTTACGATGTTTGACAGGAGGTATGTTATTTTATGTTGTTCTTTACGATGCTCTTCCACTCCTAAATATGTGGTGTTTTAGCCACATATCTGGTTGGAAGTATCATCCTACATTGGTTTTGTGTTTCTCTTATTCATGTCTTGATACAGCCTCCCTACATATTATGGGGGTAAGATCTGCATTTATTAAATCCGATTCTGACTTTATCCATTGCGGTGCCTTGTGCATGAGAGTTGTTTACATTTTTTACTATTCGTGACCGGAACTATGTGGCTTAAAGTTATGGGTTATTGATATTGTATGATTTTTACAGTTGTTGGCAGCCCACTTTTGAGTTCGTTGCCCCCAATAAATTGATATCAGAGTAATAAATTGATATCAGAGTGAGTTGAATTAGTAATTTTGGAGAAAAGTGAGATGTATCTCTTGATCGGTCCTTTATCCATGCATTTTTACCTTTAAACGATTTTTTGAAGGACTGGGTGTGAGATTATGTAAATAAAGTCCCTGAGCAGGCAATAAAAGTATGAGCGTTGTTGGTTGGTCTCTTGACGGAATACAGTGAATCAGTGATACACCTAAATGACTGGAAGGGTAAGTAAAAAAACAGTACAGTGTTGCCTTGGATGGCTCAAATTGGTGAAATTTCCTCTGATATTGTAAGGAAATCTTATGCAGCAGTTACCTTATAAATGTTCTGGCCACAATCCAATGTCTCTAAATTGCCACTTTTTAATTGAAAATTGCATAACCTGTGGTTTGAGAATGAGAATCTAGTGCCATTGATAAACTTGGAGATCCTTGGTTCGAACCTCTTCTGAAGCACTTTTTGATTTAAAGTGATTCTAGTCATTTGTGGTGACTGCTACTATCTAGTGCCATTTATACTGACTTTATCCATTGCGGTGCCTTGTGCATGAGAGTTGTTTACATTTTTTACTATTCGTGACCGGAATCATGTGGCTTAAAGTTATGGGTTATTGATGTTGTATGATTTTGACAGTTGTTGGCGGCCCACTTTTGAGTTCGTTGCCCCCAATAAATTGATATTAGAGTGAGTTGAATTATTAATTTTGGAGAAAAGTGAGATGTATCTCTTGATAGGTCCCTTATCCATGCATTTTTACCTTTAAACGACTTTTTGATGGACTGGGTGTGAGATTATGTAAATAAAGTCCCTGAGCAGGCAATAAGAGTATGAGGGTTGTTGGTTGGTCTCTTGACGGAATACAGTGAATCAGTGATACACATAAATGAGTGGAAGGGTAAGTAAAAAATAGTACAGTGTTGCCTTGGCTGGCTCAAATTGGTGAACTTTCCTCTGATATTGAAAGGAAATCTTATGCAGCAGTTACCTTATAATTGTTCTGGCCACAATTCGGTGTCTCTAAATTGCCACTTTTTAATTGAAAATTGCATAACCTGTGGTTTGAGAATGAGAATCTAGTGCCATTGATAAACTTGGAGATCCTTGGTTTGAACCTCTTCTGAAGCACTTTTTGATTTAAAGTGATTCAAGTCATTTGTGGGTGACTGCTACTATCTAGAGTTTACTCTACAGGTATGGGTCCAATATTTCTCAACATCGGAGTATCGGACAGGTTCCAAAGCGATCCAAAAAGAAAAATGTTTACTTATTATTAAAATCAGCTTATTTCTCTTTATCAAAGTAAATACTTGGGAATTACTACTGTTTGCTACGATATTTACAAAATAATTTAGCTAGTCATCTCTGTCACTTTTAAGACAGTCTTTTGGATGCAGTGCCTTAAAAATTTTCTTGCGCATTATTTTCTTGAAACTGAGCCTGTCTGTCTCGAATAATACCATTGTGCTACTTAGACTATTTCACTCGAATAATGCGGTAGATCCGCTGATCCCTGAGGTGAGGGTGTGATGCCATTGGCCCTGATTTGCAGATAGATATGGAGCTGGATATGGATTATATCCCTTTTACTATATTTCATTTTCCATGCAAGAAAAGTTCCCTTTTTACTATATCGAATCTAAATCGTGCCATCATTTCTTTGGATTTTTCATAAAATTATCTTCTACGTTTATTTTCCTTCAGATTTGTAAGTTCTCAATCCATTTGTGTGTTACCTTGAAATATGTTTTGGTTTACTGGGTGTAATATATGTAAATTTGGGTCTCTGAGTAGGCAATAAAAGTATGGAGATTGTTGGTTGGTCTCTTGAAAGAGGGCAGTGAAGCACCTAAATGAGTGGAAGGATAAGACAAAAAGATTAAAGTTTTGTCTCATGGCTAGCTGAAATTACTGAACCTGCAAGGAAATTTTATCGCCCCTCTTTTGAGAAAAAAATGCATAAAACTGTGGTTTGAGAATGAGAATCTTGTCCCTTCAGTGAACTTGGAGATTCTTGGTTTGAATTTCTGCTGGAGCACCTGTTTTAAAGTGATTCTAGTCATTGGTGACTGTTTGAATCCAGAATTTACTCTAAAAGTATGGTCCAATACTCCAATGTGCCTCAACCTTAAGATGGGTTC
The DNA here is from genome assembly GCA_963580455.1 of Euonymus europaeus. Classification (NCBI taxonomy): domain Eukaryota; kingdom Viridiplantae; phylum Streptophyta; class Magnoliopsida; order Celastrales; family Celastraceae; genus Euonymus; species Euonymus europaeus. The sequence goes on along the minus strand of OY756970.1, from coordinate 17,612,613 downwards.
CAAAGTTATCGAAAAAGAAAAAATATTAACTACTTATTGTCAAAATCAGCTTATTTGAACGTTTTGATCTAAATGACTGCATCTAGTTATGCTTTTAGAGTCATTGCAATCAAAGGAATGAAGGATGCTTTGATATTTTTTAGGTATTTGGACTTTTTATAATTGACCAAAAATCTTCATTTTGGTTTTGTATCCCTAAGGAAGAGGATGGGAGGTTTATATTCAATATTGAAAGCATTCAGTCAACTTCTTGATTTGATGTTTCAAAGAGGTCGCTTTATGGATACCAAAGTGAGAGAAGAACTGATGTTCCGCCTTATCAAAGTTTGATACGGAATCGATGAATGCTCTGCTAGAATGTTCTTATGGTGGTATTACCTCTATGAGGAGATGCAAATTTGGTGTCCTAGTATCTGGATACTCTTGTTTCAATTGCTATTTCTGAGAGGTCATTTAATTGATTGCAAAGCAACAGAGCAAAGTCGATTTTTCTCTTTTTTCAGAGTCAACGTGGGAAATACTGAACTCTTTGCTACATATTAGCAAGTGATTCATGGATATATAAAATTCTTGTTAAACCTAGGCATCAGCATATACCTTGAAATTCATTCATACTGAGCCCATCTATCTTCCAGTACTCTGTAGTAGGGATCTTAACTATTGGTTTTTTTGACATTTTGGTTATCGAATGGTTTTTCGGTTACCAATTGAGTTTTTGGTCAATTTTAGTGTAAATATGTGATTTTAAATTTTTGTTAAAAAAAGAACTATCAAATGTTTCGATTTCGGTTTTGTCAGTTTTTTTTTTTAAAGTCCTACTTTGTAGAAATGTTTTGAAATCTGTTTATTGGTAAAGTGAGCCCGTGTTTTATGTTTCACAGCTGACATTGGCTTTGTTCCTTCATATGGTGGTTGTGAGCATCATGGTTCCATAGTTATGCCACCATGTGGACTTTCTCATTCCTTGATCGTCTTTTATCGCACCTGGTAATGCAAATGTTGTTGCTAAATGCATTGAGGCTTTGATGCCTGCTCTTAAGCATGCATTGAAACAAATAAAACGAGTCAAAAGAGAGAGACATCCTCGTGCGGAGGGTGCACAGATATAGAGGGGAACTGATGTAAGTTTGCAACTGCTAGTGGCATAGAATCCAATTCCAGACAGCAGAAAAGATTTTGTGGGGTGTATATTTTGCCTGATCACTGTTTTCTCTCTTTAATTTACGATGATCGAGCTACAGCCAAAGCAGCAGTAGTGGTACAAACACGTCGGTCCTGTCACAAAAATACTTTGTGTAGGTTCCTGATGGTTCTGTTATATTTTGGTACTTGTAAGATTAAGCGGTAGTTATGATATTCCACCCCAGGAATCACAACCACCATCAGGTAAGGTGCAACTGCAAACAAAAAGGGGGTAAAATGTCGGTTGCAACGACAGGTACATATTGCCTTTTGGCTGAGAAAAAAAGGTCGATTGCCAATGAAAGTTGAAAAGTTTCACGTTCGCGTTGAAGTATTGAAGTTTTTTTTAGCGTTAAAAACAAAACGAGCCAAACCGTTCCTATAAATACTCCATCCCATTAAAAAAAATTCATCCTAATTTTGCAGCACTAACAATGAGAGGGAGACAAAGTTCGTAACTCGGGTTTACGAATGTGTTTATATTAACAAGCTACACTTAGACAAGTTTTACGTACTCTCAGAACTTTTCTATTAGTCTTCAAAAACAGTAAGTCTGCATATTAATTTTTAAGTACCTGTACCTCCATAGCTTTCACCAGTGATGAAGAAATCTCTACCCTTATACTTCTGGAACTTCGTAAAGCAGCGGTCAAGGAATTGAGTATTGTCTCTAGCTTTGAAATACCCGTGTGTTTAAGCCAAACGCGCCTTCAACGTTATTATTAAAATTTCTTTGTGCAATGTTCGTGGAAAGGTTTTGCTACGTAAAAAAGGCTTTAAATAACTAAGTCACCGTAGACATCGCCGATGAAGAGCAATTTTTATTATTCCTTTTTTCCGGGTGTTATTCCATGAAAGAAACACGTGGGTCTTTTCGATGTACAGATGGCAATGTTACAGGCACATGGAAGAGGAAGAGGAAGAGGACTAACAAAATGCAAGAAACAAGAGAGATGAAAAAAAAGGAGAAGGAATATCTTGATTCCGACAGTGCTCTCCAACTCTCTCTTGATCGTATCCGCATCAATTGTATCCCTGGCATCGTAAATTCTGATGGTATCACCACCATTTTTTAAAATTTATTTTCGTTTTGCGGAATCTGATTATTTGTTGGGTTTTTTCCCCTTCCTCTCATTTTCTTTTTGGAGTATTGGAGTTGAAAACTGGAGACACTGTGAACGATGCGATTCAGTTGTTGTATGAGAAAGATGTGTTGGGTGCACCCATTGTGGATGTTGTGAGCCCTGATACCAGAATTAGTAGATCTTCATATAACTACATTGGTTTCATTGATTTGGCTGGTATGGTTCTTTGGTCTCATAAGGTAAGTCCGTCTCTCCTGCAGGATTCAGACATTGTTTTCAGTACTCTATTGGTGTTCATATGTTCTTTGTATAATGTCTTCCCAGCAATTTGAAAGGGCTGCTGATAATGTCCAAACTAAAGGCTGTGATAGCAAAAGTGGTATATTCACCATGCTTGAGGAGAATCCTCAAATTGTGCAGACAAAGGTTCTGTAACTTTTGATTCTGTGCATTACATTTTACTCGTTATTTGTAAAGTCTCGAATGTTGAAATTCCCAACCCAAACACATTGACGAGATAGTCCGCTTTGAGCCCAGGCCCGTATGCCACTCGGTTGGGTTATGCCAGACCAATGTGTGATTTTTAGTCTTGACATCAAAAAGGGTGTTTTGTTTGCATTTATAGCTTCCATGTCCATTTTAGTGTTCTGTTTTATGAAATGAATGGTTTGTGTTTTGAATTAATGGACAGATTGGGGAATTGGCAAAGGTATATCTTTGGGATCTATTCTTCCCTGTGAACTTAGATAGCACACTGTTTCATGTTCTGCTGCTTTTCTCGAAACATCAAATCAAAGTCGTGCCTGTCATAGAGCAATCGAACTCACAAGTCATTGGTTTTGTGACACAGGTACTTAAACAAGGCTTAGAAGTGTGATTCCACCATGCTTGATGGGAAAATATCAGTCTATCAATTTTGTTTCCAATACCTTTTTTTTTGTCATTTTTGAATTAAAGAGAACGCCATTGAGTAAAAATCTGAATGTTTTCATATGGATGCAATTGTTGACAGAATGCTGTGATCCATCTGTTACTTCAATCAAGTGGGCTAGAGTGGTTTGATAGCATTGCAGACAAGGCCTTGTCTGAGTTTAGGTACCACTACCACCAAACTCGAAAACTACTCACCATAGGCTTCAATCAGTTTGTACTGCTCTCTCTCTCATCTTTGTTACCTGTTCAGGTTTGAGACTGAAAAGCAAGTAACTCAGGCATATGGAGACCAGAGTTTGGCTGAAGCTCTTCATCTTCTGCTGAAAAGCCAAATTGGGCTCATCCCCGTTCTCAATCGAGCAACTAAGAGACTCTTCGGCAGCATAAGGAGCTATGATATTTATCTTCTGCTAGAGAATGACAACATATTTGATAATAGAAAGTAAGTCTAATGATGATTTACGCCCTCTGCTTGTTTGTCCAGGGCATTTATGTCAACGATACACCGTCTTTGGAAAAGCCTGATCCTTCGAGCAAAAGATATGATTTACAGGCAGCAAATCATTTTAAAAACGTCAGTTTATCCTTTTCTGTTTCTTTCTCTTCTATTAGAAATTAACCAGTAAATAAATAAGGTATTTTCCACTGACAGGAGTATAATTGCAGAGGAATTCATTCGCATGGAGACTGATAAATCTAAATCTGATTCTACCATACAACAAGACGTTGGGTCTCTTCTTTTAGCGGGGATTCTTCGTCTTAGAAACAATTTCCTCCCAGAGATGAACTCTCCAGTCACCAGTAAGAGAAGTGACTCTCTCAAGCAACTCATGACTAAAATGGCTGATAAAAATAGCAATTTCAGCTTCATAGTCCATGATCTCCAGCAAGTGACAGGAGTGGTCTCATCAAGAGACGTAATTGTTCAGTTTGCTCCACCCTGTATTGATTCAAGCATTCATGGTGGTGGTTCCTTTGATTACTGGAACAGACTGGCTGCCATGTCCAAAATGGAACCTTGATTTCTGATCGGTGATATTTTATGTAGCTCATTTCTCAAGGTTTTAGCCACAAAGACCCTCACATCTTGCTCATAATGTGATTGTCAAAAGTTATAATCGCATCACTCTCCATCAGAAAAGTGTATCAGAATACATAGAAGATAAACATGTATGAATTGTTTCTCAAAAAATTTCCTCAAGAAAGCAAACTTCAGGCCAGAATACATAGCAAAACAACATTCATACTGTACAGAAAACTGATCACCATGTTACAAAAATCGCCAAGCAACAATTCCTTCTCTCAACTGATGAGAACTCGTTGATCTGATTCATCCACTATATGCCCAGGAAGACTTCAAAATCCTTCACTATTCCAAACTAATAAAGGACCCTTATTAATAAATTTGCAGCATGGCCGAAAACCAGTCATGGTTTTTCCCGTCAGAGCCATAGCAGCAACGCTAGGAACCTGCTTCTTTTGGTACTCAAAGGCAACGACCTTTAAGTGTTGTGGCTCACAAATCACTGGAGCTTCAGCCTTAGTTTGTGGAGATGTAGCTTGATGATGACACCATGATGCACTAGATCAAAGATTCAACATCACATTGACAAATGAAGACTACAAGAGGAGGCGCAGAATCACTCTACTATGGAATCTCTCCACGATACTTTTCCAAAAGCCAAAAAACTGAACTCAGAACCCTATGACAAAGACTAAAAAGAGCCCATACAAAAGTCCAAACAAAAACAATATAACACACCAAAAACAGCTAAGCCCAACTTAAGATTCACTGTTATTGTTTATATCAATTGCCACCCCCCTTGAAGAACTTGACTCTGGCAAGTTTTGGCAAACATAAGCATCAAATATTTCTGGATTAATACGCTGAACCTCATAAGCAGGTAACCAAACTGAGTCAGAACGTGGACGATTTAACCACTGCACTAGAAATTTATAGTATCCACCACGACGTGTAGACACAAACTGATGAGTAATAATGGATGCAATTTCATCGCGTGGACTGGCCCCTCGAGGAACTCGTGGCTCCAATGCTGGAGTAACATCAGCTGTGGGTGTATTGGACAGTTCATTCACCTCTCCTTTGAATGCTGTCAAATCTTCAATATTAAAAATGGGGCTAATGTTGTAATCACTAGGAAGCTCAATGACATGCATTTGGACCCAATTTCTTTGTAACTGGAAAAGGACCTGCCCTTCGAGCATGCAGCTTAGTAAAACTTCCAGGAGGAAAACGCTCTGGCCTCAAGCGTATAAGAACCTTGTCACCAACTTCGAATTGCCTGTCTTTTCTTCCCATATTTGATGAAGCTGCATAGGATGCTGCACTAAGAGACAAACGACGTTTGACCTCTGCATGAATATCTTTCATGTAGCTAGAAAAATTTATAGCAGCTTCACTTGGCTTAGGTGGCAATGGTAGTGAATTTAGATCACTAGGAGTACGAAGCTGGAAACCATAGACCACCTCAAATGGGGCACAACCAGTGGACCTATTAACAGAGTTATTAAAAGCAAATTCTGCCTGAGGAAGAACAATATCCCAACTTGTAACATGGTCCGCAACTAGACAGCGCAAAAGATTTCCCAAACTACGATTAGTTACTTCTGTCTGGCCATCGGTTTGGGGTGAAAATTGAAAGAGGAAGACCATGTAGTCTGACAATTTCCTGCATAAATAAAGAAGCAATTCTGGAGGCATCATAAGTCTTATGACAAGGAATGAAATGAGACATTTTTTAGAAGCGGTCGACAGCAACCATGATAGTATCATTCTGCCGAATGGTCTTGGGCAGTCCAAGAACAAAATCCACACTGATATGTTGCCAAGGTTGATCTGGAATTGGTAGAGGAGTGTAGAGTCCAGCTGGTTGCTTGGTACCTTTATTGAGCTGGCATATACAACAACAGTCCACCATTTTATGAACATCCCTACGCATCTGAGGCCAATAGAATCGATCAGCCACTAGAGCATATGTTTTATCATATTCGAAGTGCCCAGCTAAACCCCCACCGTGAAGCTCTTTAATAATAAACTCGTGAAAAGAACCATTAGGAATGCATAACCGAGTACCATAAAATAAATAATCACCCCTGATAGAATATTCACCACCTGTAATGCGAACATGAGAGGATAAATTGCTCCAGGTGGTGCTGATGTGAGATGCAACAAATGGGGTCTTTGACTTAAAGCATCTGTCACTGTATTTTCTCTCCCTGATTTATGTCGAATTATGAACTCAAATTGTTGTAAATAATTCACCCATCGAGCATGCTTGGAATTGATCTTGCCTTGAGAGTTGAGGTGTTTTAGAGAATCATGGTCAGTATAGAGAACAAACTCTTTATGAATGAGATATGGACGCCAATGTTTAAGAGTTTGAACCAGAGCATAAAATTCCATATCATGAGCAGAATACTTCCGCCGGCTTTCATTGAGCTTCTCACTGAAAAAAGCAATAGGATGACTTTCCTGACTTAAAACACCTCCAATGCCCACATGTGATGCATCGCAGGCCACATCAAATACGAGAGAAAAATCTGGCAGTCGCAAGACTGGAGTCTGCCCCATCTTTTCTTTGATTTCTTGAAAGGCTTTTTCAGCAGCAGGAGTCCATAAAAAATTCTTTGCTTTCAAACACTCAGTTATAGGAGCCATTATAGTGCTGAAATTACGAACAAATCGACGATAAAATGTAGCCAAGCCGTGAAAGCTACGCACCTCAGATAAGGTTTGAGGGATGGGCCAACTCTGAACAGCTTGCACTTTGGACGGGTCAGTCTCCATGCCCAAATCAGATATGACAAAGCCCAGAAAATTAACCTTGTTCTTCATGAACAAGCATTTGTTTCAATTAATAAAAAACTGCTCAGCTTTCAGAGTTGTTAGAACCTGCTCAACATGACTCAAATGCTCCTGCAGACATCGACTAAAAATTAATATGTCATCAAAATATACCACACCAAACTTACCCAGAAAAGGTTTCAGAGTTTGTGTCATGACGCGCATAAAAGTACTTGGAGCATTTGTCAAACCGAAAGGCATGAGCACCCATTCAAATTGCCCCTCCTTTGTTTTAAATGTCGTTTTCCATTCATCCCGGGGCCGTATACGGACTTGGTGGTAACCGCTACAAAGATCAAGTTTAGTAAAAATGGAAGCTCCATTTAACTGATCCAAAATATCATCAAATCGGGGAATGGGAAATCGATACTTAATCGTGATTTTATTGATAGCTCGACTATCAACGCACATCCGCCAACTACCATTTTTTTTTTGTGTCAATAAAACTGGAACAACACATGGGCCAAGGCTCTCTCGGATAAAACCTTTGTGCAACAAATCCTGAATTCGTCGATTCAGCTCCTCATTTTCAGCCGGGCTCATTTGATGATGGGGAAGATTTGGTAAAGTGGACCCTGGAATAAGATCAATGGCATGCTGTACCTGCCGCATAAGAGGTAACTTGTTCGGCATCTCCTCAGGCATGAGATCGCTAAACTGGTCCAGAAGTGACAACATCTCAGTAAAAATAGACCCTTGTTCATGCACCACCTCTTTATTTACAAATAGCAACACCAATGGTTCATCAGCCAAAGCGCGCGAAATTGTCGCAAGGTTAACATGGGAAGACGTGTTTTTATCTTGGTCTCAAACTCTGATAATTGTAAGGGTTCTAGAACCAGCTTCTTCAAAGTAAAAGAATAAGTATTGGCATAACCATCATAAATGACCTTCCGATCATATAACCACGGCCGCCCCAAAAGCATATGACACACAGTCATGGGGATGACATCACACCAAGCTTCATCACTATAACTCTGACCCAGTGAAAAACTCACTAAACAACGATGCTTCAACACAATCGAATTATTTTCATTAACCCAGGTGATACGATATGGAGTGGGATGGTTTTCAGTCTTCAACCCCAATCGCTCAACCGCAACTGCAGATATCACATTCATGCCACTACCATTGTCGATGATGACATTCAAAGCGCGTCCACTATGTACCATATGGGTATGAAAAATATTGGTACACAACCACTCAGAATCAGTGGAAAGTTCTTTTGTGGTGCTAGTTAACATTCGATGAATCACACATCTAGGTAAATTGGCTGCGATTAAGTGCTTTGCCCCATCATCATCATTAAGTGCTTTATCCCTTGCAGGACACACCACGGCATAATGGCCATCGCCTTTTCATTTATAACATTGGGGTCCCTCACCGGAAACCTTGGCCTTGCCTTTGTGATCCTCATGAAGGACAGATTTTGGCGGATCTTTCAGGGGAGGAGATTTGGATGATGAGGAAGAGGCCGCGCATCCCGCACTGTCAAAGATGGGCCCTTTCTTCCCGAGAGAAACACTCAGTTCCCGTTCAAGCCGTAAGGCTAGTTGGTATGCTTCCTCTCAACGCAACTCGCTGCGAAGACCTAAACGATAACGAGCAAGAGACTGCTACTCAGATTCCGTGATTCTACTGCAGACAGTCAAATCATGGAAATGTTCAGTATAGTGATCAACAGTGGAAGAATCTTGGAGGAGCTGCAGCAGTTCTTCGAACATCAGCTGTTCATAGTCAAGAGGCAAATATTTTCTTGTAGTCTTTCTTTCATTTCACTCCAGTGAGAAATCGAGGGACGCCGGGTACGACGTAACTATGCTTCAACACTAGCCCACCATGCGCGAGCATGACCTTTCAGTTTCATCCGAACAAAGCGAACCTTGAGATCTTCCGACACTGCAAACCAGTCAAAATAGTCTTCAATGGCTAACAACCAGTCCTCAAAAGCATGGGGCTCCAACTTCCCGTGAAAATCAGGTACATTGACTCGCATTCGTTTTGTCAGTTCATCAAGTGGCTGGGAATCAGGATCTAGCCATCCGCGAGGACGAGTAAACCCACCATCGCTGGCACTACAGTTCACAGGGACGAGAGATGGGTCATCCAGAGCATCCATACGGTGAGTAAGGCGTTCAAGGGCTGCGGTGATGTGGGAAAGCTGGTGAGAGAGTTGGGTTTGATCAAGAACACCGGGTGGAAAAAGAATGGGAGGGAGAAGTGGGGGAGGCGGATTGTTCGCCAAGTTGGAGGAAGAGCTGCTATGAGTAACAGGAATTGCTAGCTTCGATAGCAAAATGATGCACTAGATCAAAGATTCAACATCACATTGACAAATGAAGACTATAAGAGGAGGCGCAGAATCACTCTGCTATGGAATCTCTCCACAAAACACATACTTTTCCAAAAGCCAAAAAACTGAACTCAGAACCCTAAGACAGAGACTAAAAAGAGCCCATACAAAAGCCCAAACAAAAACAATAAAACACACCAGAAACAGCTAAGCCCAACTTAAGATTCACTGTTATTGTTTACATCACACCACCTCCGGATCCAAGGATGTGACAGTGTTATATTACTTTTCCCCACTAAGCCATTAGAAGAGGAACTAGAGTTTCTTGGCACTACTGTCTGATCTAATAAGATTGGCTATTTCCCACGACATTTGCCCATCTGTGTGTCTGGACTATCTATACTACATTTTGACATTTTGCCAAACAGATTATCGCTTTTTCCTTGGGGAGAGGCTTCTCCCATTTTCAAGCTCTTGGTTCCATAATCTAAAGAACTACAAGCATTCGACTTGAGGCGTTTAACCCATCTGCTGCTTGGCTATGGCTCCACATTCAAACTCTGGCTTCTAGAGGTGCTTGCATCTCTGTCATTTGTCAAGCTTGCAACACCTGCAAATGCTGGAGGTTCTAGGTTCATATCAGGTAATTTCGCATTCAGTACTGTATCTCCAATTTCGTCTTCAACTGAAACTGTAGCTGCTTGAGCTTTTGGTGACTTTTGGAATACACCTTGAAAATCCACAACCAGATAGTACACTTACTAGAAATAATACTTAAAAATCGATAAACCCACCACCTTGAAGATCACCAATGAGAATTACTAGCTTGTTTTGGGAAAGATATAGCTGAGTTTATTTTGTTTGGATATATTTAGTAAAAAATTCAAAATATTGAGGGTGTGCTTCGGCTAAGCTTGCATCTGCCCCCTTGATGTAACATTACTTAAGGGTAAACCTTAATCGGATTTTGACAAATAACTCATTTGACAAATAGTGTCTATCATAATGGTAGACGACAATGTCTTATAAGAGCAAGTGCAATGGGGCACTTGAAAATGGCGCTGAAAATTTTGGAGTGTGTAGAGAGAGTGATTTGAAAAAATTGTATTGAAAAAAGTGTAAAATGGCAGAAAAAAAGTGAAAATGGTAGAAAAGTATCAGAGAAATGGTGTTGATATTTGATATTTGGAGTGTTTGTGAATAGAAATTGAAAAAAAATTGTATTGAAATATGTGTTTTGTTGATATAATTAGATTGAGAATCGTGTTTTGCTGTAATAAAAGTGGAACCGCGCTGAAAAATTTGGAGAGCATTGCATTGGAGATGCTCTAAGGTTAGGTCGAATTATAATGGGTCGGGTATTAACCCACTTGTTAGTCAAACGAGTTAATTTTATAAACATGTCTCTCTCTTCAATATATAATCCCGAGTGTCTTTCTCTTCTTTTACTGTTTTCTTTGAGTTTTTTATTTTATTTTTTTATTTTAAGATTTACACTTCTGGACGAATCTAAATATATCTAAAGGGGAAAGTTGTATAGAGAATAAAAAAATCCTATGAAATTGTTGCATTATGGTCGAAAATTGGAGATCATTGTGGAAGGTTCCAAGAAATTATACAAAACAGAAATTTTACGTTTTCAACAAAGAGAAATTCGATAAAACATTGCACTCTTTTAAAACATTGCAATTCTATAATTTTGGAAAAAAAGGAATTGTAGAGAGATAATGAAAAGTATAGAGGGAGGAGAGAGAGAACGGGGAAGAAGAGAGAGAAAGGAAGATAAATTTTTTTTGTTATACATGTAGTTCAATAAGGCGATCATCAAAAAATTATCTTGGTTGAATAAATATTATGATCAAATGACTGATTGATAACATATTTTTATTGAAGTTTTTTAAAAAGAAGGATATAATGAAGTCTTTATTGGTCTACAAGACTTTAAGCTATTGTTTTGGAGGGAGAATATTGGGGTAAAATGAAGAGAAAATTAAAAAGAAGGGTGTTGGAAAGAGGAGGTGAAATTTGGGGGGTAAATTTTGGGAGAAAATTTTGGGGTCCCACACACATAAATTGATTATAATTATAAAACGTGAGACCCATCTGTTGAGCATACTTATTATTGATAATTAAAAATTTTATTGTTGGTTGTTACATTTTTTGAGTAAGGATTCGAAACCCTCAAAATATATGACATTCATTTATCTCAAATTAATGTGAAGTGTTCAATGTCAAGTGCTACTTATATATGTATTTAAAATTAATGGTTAAAATACATACCACCTAAATTTGGGAGTAAAATAAAGATGATGTTCTGAGTGGATGTAGCATTACTCTTTGAGTAAAATAGTTAACTCGATAAAATAAAATAGTTAAATCAATATTAAAAAAGTAAAAATAAAATATAAACTACAAGTTTATATAATGTCTGATGTAAAAAAACGATATATAAGTTTATATATAATGTTTTATGTTGAATATGATATAACTGTTTATCATTTAACTTATAATTTTTCTATAAATGGTCCGATAACCGTTATAATATATTAGTACAATATATTTTACTACTAACATAATTAATTACATAATCTATTAATTTATGACTATCATGCATTCATGTCATGACGATGGCACATCTACATTACATATAGGGGCGACAAAATTATGTCATAATAGGATGACAGATTTATCTGATCAGCCGAATCAAATCAAATTTGGACATAAGTTATATGTTCAAAATTCGAGTTCAAACTTCAAACACAAAAATCTTAGTTGATTTAATTGTCTTGAGCCGATCCCAAATTGGACTGTAGTTTACATACTCAATATATATTTAAGAAACATCCATAACGATCAATAAAGAATTAAACTAATGGTTACTTAAATGAGTTGACTTATTTATGCAATTGAGAATTCTAATTCATTCCCTAATATTTTTTAGAACTTGTTTGTAATATATGATTGGGTAGGGTCAATTTCTGTCCGGATACACTAACTATTTATTAATGGATTTGGTATATTAAATCCGATAACAAAAATCTAAATCATCCCAAAATCGTGATATAAAAATAAAACCAAAATCGTCTATAAATCTCATAGGATGGATGTTTGTAGTTTTAAACGAGTCACGTACTTAGTGGGTAGCGTCTTTAAATAGTAAAAGTACTATTATTTTTTAGTAAAAAAAGGCATATGCTCCTCCAAAATTGAAAATTCTCTTCGCCAATCGTCAATGTTGAAATATTCAACTAGTAGCAGCGTCACCGTCTGTAATTTCCTTTAAATTTAAAAAAAAAAACAAAAAAACGACGAAAATTAGTACGCGCAGAATCTTTTAACCCGCACAGATCTGCCCACTTTTCGTCACAATCAAATTCGATATCTTCACAAACACAACAACGCGATTACGAGATTATCTTTCTCCGAGTCCAAGAAGGTCAGCTCATTCTCTCATCTTCCCTACAGGACTCCACCCTAAATTCTTTTTTTTCCTATTTTTATATCTGAATCTGATTTGTGTATAATGTTTGTTCTTAATTCGGAGATCTGCTGCTGTAATTTCTTGTTTATACCGTATTGGCTGCTTGTGTTCTATGGCATGCTTGTTTGGTTGCTTAGTAAAATTAAGAAAATGTTCTGACTATCAGTGGGAAATCTCGGATCTAGTATGATTTTGTGCTGTTTTGGATTAATGCTATTTTTCCTTGAAGAGAATCTAGTTGAGCTTCGAGGTTCTGAATCCCGGAAATCTGGGGAATAAAATCCAGTTTTCTTGCCCATTAAACACGTGTTTAGGTTTTTTGCGCATCTTTTTTAGGTTTATTTAATTATTTTTCGGGTTTTTACATAAAACCATATCATTGCAATCAAGCCCTAGAATGCACCTATCAACAACCCCATGTGTGTTCGTGCTACAGTAGACTTGAAAATCTATGCATTGAGTGGCACGAGCACACTAGTATCCATAGGCGAAGGAAATCTGCAGTTTCATGCCTGTATGTGATATGTCTGGTGATTCTTGTGAGTTGATTTGTTTGATTTCAGTGGATTGTGTTATTGTGTTTCCAGGTTTGCTAGGTTGTCATTGAATGGAGGGCGTTGGCAGTGAGGGTGTCTCAGTGGCATCCCCCGTGTCCCAGTGGGCTCATGATGCTTGGAGGCTGTATCAGTATTATTTGGATAAGAGTACCCCACACGCGGTCTATAGGTGGATTGGGACTCTCGTAGTGATGGCTATCTACTGTTTACGAGTGTATTATGTTAAAGGCTTTTACATCATCGCGTATAGTCTTGGGATCTATATACTGAATTTGCTGATTGGATTTTTGTCTCCTCTGGTTGATCCTGAACTTGAATCATCGAATGGAGCTGTGCTGCCAACAAAAGGTTCTGATGAATTCAAGCCATTCATTCGTCGTCTTCCGGAGTTCAAATTTTGGTAATTGAAAATGCTCCCCCACCATCTCTTTTCATTGGTTGTGATATTTCACACGTCAGATGCAAGTTTTTTTTCTTCTACTATTGTGTTTGAGCCCTCGCATAGCTGATTCTCATTTTTTTATATGTTTGCTTGATTTGTTTGGGATGTTGCATTTTATCTAAACACCTTGGTTTATGTTTTGCTCCGATTTTTTTGTAAGTTATTTTTATAATATGATTTCTAGGGGTGATTGAGAGGAAGCTTGAGATATAAGGGAGCATTTTCACCATAATAGTTGTTTGAATTTAAGTCGTGTTTTATTGGTGTGGCCTAGTGGTAGGGTTGCAAGAGTATAACCTAGAGGTCACAACTCACAAGTTCAATTCCTCAAATAGCCTCTCAACATATTATGTGGGGTGAGGTATGCGTACATTTTGTCTGTCCCTAACCCCGCCCATTGCGAGATCCTTGTGTATGAGTGTTGTTAAACCTTTTTATACTTATCTTCTTGTAACTATACAAGGTTTGAGATTCTTGTTTACAAGTCTTCCCATCTTCATTCAAGCTATTCTTGGTTAATGGCAGTACCATGTTGGCCTGTGTATTCATTGGAACTGTAGCAGTTACTGCTTATCCCTTTTTGAAATAGTGCATGCCTGCATGGAGCTATCAACCTTCTCAAGAGAAAAAAGGGTACATGGAAGAATTGGGCGTTCTTGGAGATTCAATGATCAATTTTTTGTTGATAGTCACTACTTTATTATGATGCCAGAATGAGGAATCTACTGAATACATTGGAGGAAAAAATTTCTTCATAATCTAGACCTCCGGTGCATATGTGTGAAGAATTTAAATTTGCATTATTCTTGCTGTGTTTGAGAGCACATGACTCTTGTATAAAGATTTAAGATGTACATTGGATGATGGGATTCACGGCTCTAACTCAGGTGGATATTTGGAGATGAGTTTCCTTGGAGAAGCTCTCTGATGAATCCTGTAAATTTTCTTGAATTTGTTTCTATTTTTGCATAAGTGAGTTGCCTGCCATGCATAGTCTTTTTGAAATTTTTTAAGTGGTGGACTATAATGGCTAGTTGTAAATCCTCATTGTTAATGCTTACAAGAGTGGAACCTACTGTCTGAAGAAAACTGTCTCGCAATGCTTGAATTGTCACTCACCCCTTACTTTGTTAGATGAGTGGGAAAGACATTTGGATTTGTTAAGGCTTAAAACAATGGAACCCACTGTCTGAAGAAAACTCTCTTGCAATGCTTGAATTGTCACCCCTTACTTTGTCAGGTGAGTGGGAAAGACATTTGGATTTGTTAAGGCTTAAAACAATGGAACCTACTCTCTGAAGAAAACTTTCTTGCAATGCTTGAATTGTCACCCCTTACTTTGTTAGGTGAGTGGGAAAGACATTTGGATTTGTTAAGGCTTAAAACAATGGAACCTACTGTCTGAAGAAAACTCTCTTGCAATGCTTGAATTGTCACCCCTTACTTTGTCAGGTGAGTGGGAAATACATTTTCTGTATCTGCTATTTAATTTAGCTTGTAATATGCATAACTGCATAAGCCATGGCAGTTGGGTAGTTAGTGAACTAGATCCCTGTAGAGTATACAGCTGTAGAAGAAGATTTCTTACATAATTTACTTGAGCCAACGCGAGAGGAATCTAGTGAAAAAGTTTTAGTTAATGCGCGAGTATAGTGTAATAACATTCATAACTCCCTTCCCAAACTTGACAATTTCAATGTTAGTGGTAATCACTTTCTTTTGTTTTAGTCTGCTTGTTATTATGTGGCACATGGCTAGTTCTTTTTGTTAAAAGATTTAGCATGCAAGTGATGGTGATTTCTTTCTTTAATTAGTGTTGACCTTTTGGTGGTTTTCAGGTGGTTACAATAGTTCCTTGTGGATTCTGAATGGCTAATGAGTGGTTTTGGAGTCTATCTTGTTTATAATTTGGATCATCAAAAGAATTGTTTCACTTGAAAGTTTATATCTTAGTCTTGAGAAGCCTTTTCACTAATCACTTGTGAGCGGATTTATACATCCTTCTAACTATAAATGTATTCGGTTCTTACTATTATTATTATTGGTGTCATGTTTGCAGGTATTCCTTCACGAAGGCATTCTGTATAGCATTTGTCATGACCTTCTTCTCCATATTTGATGTTCCTGTTTTCTGGCCCATATTACTTTGCTACTGGATTGTTCTGTTTGCCCTTACAATGAGGCGCCAAATTTCCCACATGATCAAATACAAATATATTCCATTTAGCATTGGAAAGCAGGTCAGTTTGCACTTATGGTGATACCTCTGTTGCAAAATTTGCTTTAGTAAACTTTTTTTTGTGTATGTGTTTCTCTGATGTACAAATTTATTTTCTTGAAATATGATATTCTGTTTTTTTTTCCCCGTCTTTGACAGAAGTATGGTGGTAAGAAATCTTCTGCAAGTAGTAGTGGCTCCCGTGGTGACTGAAGCCAGGTTATTTCATAATGGAGCAATTCATGGAAAAAGTAGTAGTGAGAAATTGTGTTTGTTCATTTTTTAATACTACTTTGGGCGGGACATGTGTTCAAGATACAATGGAATTTAGAACCTAGAAACAATGTAAAATTAAATCGAGCCTTCGCATTTTATGATGGCAGAAGAAGTGCTGATAGGTGTTGGTGAAACTATTGTTTTATACAGCATAATGAAAATAAATTCAGTTCAAATATTTGTGATGATTAGTTGATTACATTATTCCTTGATGCTGTGTGTATCCCCTTACTTTGCTAGGTGAGTGGGAAAGACTTCTAGTGTGCCTGCTGTTTTATTTAACTTGTAATATGCAAAGCCTGATTCTTTATTGAATAAGAAGGTTTTACGAGATAGAGTGGAACCACAGATTATGGCCAAGAGGCCGGCGGAGGGGAGGAAAGTCCTGAATAAAAGTACTTTTAGCTGGGGATGACACACCCAGGTGAGCTTTGCATCAGCCATTCTATTTCCTTCTCTAACAGTGTGAGAAACATAGCAGTTGAGTTTGGCCAAGTTCGAACGGATTTCCTCGAAGAGGTGACCATATACCTGCAGGGAAGGTTGTTGGCAAGGAGTGAATAATCTCAAGAGCGTTACCCTCCAGGATTAGAGAGTTGTAGCCAAGATCCAATGCGAGTTGAGAGCCAAATAGAAAGGCTAGGCTTTCAATGGGGGATGATCCGCCTGCAGAGTAGACTTGCATGAACCCTGAGGCTATAAGACCTGGCCCAAGTGGTCTCGAACTATCGCCCCAACACTGCCATGGGGGGAACCTGCTGTCCAGCTCCATCAACGTTGATTTTAACACTACCTGCTGGGGGAGGGAAGCCACCTAGACTGTCTGTGACATCTCGAAAGGGATGGCGTAAGAGACTGAGCTTGGAGCCAATTGTTCAACAAGCTAGAACTCACAAAGAGAATTTCTTGATTAGTTTTTGGTCCCTCGCCATGAACAAGACCATTCCTGTCAAGCCACACATGGTACAATATCGAGATAAGCTTTGCCAAATTGCTGCTGGTGAAGGAGGAGATCATTGAGGCCAGCCAAAATCGAAAGCATGGAGAGGGATTGGTGAGGAAGTCATGTTGCAAACCATAGTGAAGCCATAAGGTGGTCTTGGACGGACAATTTTTTAATAAATGAAGAGTTGATTCTGACTCAGTGCCGCAAGCTAGGCATGTGGTGTCAAGTCTAATACCTCTCCGATGGAGGTTGAAGAAGAGTCTTCCATAATTTACTTCAGCGAATGCGATAGGACTCTAGTGAAAAGTTTTAGCTTTAGTTAATGTGCTAGTACATAAAGGCTGGTTCATTTGTTGAAAAAGATTTAGCATGCAAGTGATGATGAATTCTTTCTCTGATTAGTGTTTCACCTTTTAGTAATTTTCTGGTGATAGTTTAACAACTCGCCTCTCTTAAGTTTTGTAGATATTGTTCACTTTGAGTTAGGGTTGTGCACGGACCCCAAATTGAAATCAAAATCGCAATAGACGGTTTTGAAAAAATTGAAACCAAAATCGAACCATATTTTCAATTAACCGTTAATTTGATTAACCAATTTTAACGATTTGGTCCCGTCCGGTCCGGTTACGGTTTTAAAATCAATTATATAATTATATATTATTAATAATTATAAAATAATATGTAATGGACATATAATTATAAAATAAGGTATAATGAGTAATGAATTATTAAAGAAATTTTTTTTATATAAATTAATGTGTAATGGGCATATTATTAAAAAATATTTATATCATTAGACCTATATATATTCACACCTATATATATATACATATTTAAATTTTAAATATATTTAAAATTAACTGGTCCGGTCCGATTAACTGCGATTTCAAAGAAATGGAACCAGAGATCGGACCATATATCTTGGTCCGGTTCGATTTTTCAAACCGTTGACTAGAATTTGGTCAATAAACCGGACCGGATTGGTGCGATTTTCAATTTTTTACCGGTTTGCACAACCCTACTTTGAGCCAACCTATACTCGCTAGCATGAATTTGTTCTCCTATATTTTTGGGTCTAAAAAGTGTGTCCATTAGGTTGAAAAGTATTGAGTTATTATTTTCTATACTATAATTACTGTCGTGGACAATGAGATTTAGAGATTAAGCAATTTCAGCTCTCGATACCTCTCGATAGCTCGCCCAATATTTTGGAGGCTTATGACTCCGCCCACACGAATTGGGTGCTACAACAATAGTTCCTTACAATGAGGCGCCAAATTGCTCACATGATCGAATACAAATATGTTTCATTTAACATTGGAAAGCAGTTTCATGTACCTTTATTTTTTATTTAGGAAAGTTCAAGTACTTATTGTGATGCTTGTGTTGCAAAATAGAAATAAAATCATAGCCGTTGTCAAAGACGCTCCAAATTGGAGTTATCTATCGGCTTATAAGCTAGCGCCTAGTGGTACTGTTAGATTATGCCAACTGTTTGATTACGTATACTTAGGGGTGTTCACGAGCCGAGCTGAATTTCTGAATGTTCAGGCTCGACTCGACTGTAAAAGCTTGGCTCGAGCTCGAATATAACTTTATTTAAGTGTTCGAGCTCGATTTGTTTTAATTTTCTGAGCTCAAGCTCTGCTCGTTAAAAATGTAGATATGTATTTATAATTTATGGATTATATATTTATAATTTTATATATAATTATATAATTAATAATATTATAATCATTAACGAGCCGGCTCGCGAGTCGAATAGTGCAAGTCTCAAATTCGAGTTCGTTTGATAAACGAGCCTATAAAAATCAACATAACAAACCGAGAACCGACAAAACGATTTGAGTAAAATATGTAAAAAAAAAATGACTGTCGACACTCTTATGTTTGGTACCGTAGTACAAATAACTTGTGCCAACTGTTTTTAACCAAACATGGTGTGCGAATATATTTTTGACTTGTTTTATCTAACATTAGTTGACCATTACTATATAGGAAAGACAATAATCAACATGATTACATCATATGCAATGATAATTAAATAATGGGGAGGAGACAATCAATTAAAATATGTGTTTTTGTTGATGTGATTATATTGAGAGATGTGTTTTGGTGGAATCAATATTAATTTATGTGTAGTTTTGTTGAGAAATGGATAGAGAAAAGAAGAATGGTTGATTTAAATAATGAGAAAAAATAATTACATTAGCAAATGTGTTTTGCTAATGTGACTATTTTGGATATGTTTTTTTTTGCTAATGTGGTTATATTGAGAGATGTGTGTGGTTTAAACTTTTGTGTAATAGAAATGAAATCCATAAATAATTTTGCTGGGGAGATTATCTTATCCTCAGGTAACCACAATGGTGCCAAAGATAATGAGTCATTAGTTGCTGATGTGTTTGTCTCCTATATTACAAAATATGTTTTGTTGATGTGGTTATATTGAAATATGTATTTTGATGATGTGGATTAACTTTTTGTAATAAAAGTAAGACTCAGTATTGATTTTGATGTAAATTTGATAGGGATAGTATGAAGGATGAGAAAGTGGTTGAGTTAAATAATAATTTTGTATTGGGAGATGTGTTTTGCTGATGTAACAGTATTGAAATATGTGTTATGCTGATTTGATTGTATAGAGAGTTGCGTTTTGTGAAATAGATGTGAGATTCATTTTTAAAATTTAATGGGTCATTAGAGGATGCATCATTTTGGTTGCCCTAAGCAACCACAATGGTGTCAAATATAATGGGTCATTAGTTGCTGATGTAGCTGTATTGGAAAAGGTGTTTTGTTGATGTAGTTGTATTGATATATGTATTTTAGTGATGTGGATGATGATATGGCTCGATTTTTTATAATAAAAGTGGGTCTCAGTCTTGATTTTGGTGTAAATTTGATGAAGATAGTATGAAGGATAAAAAAGTAGTTGGATTAGATAATGATTTTGTATTGGGAGATGTGTTTTGCTGATGTGGCAGTATTCAAAAGTGTTATGCTGATTTGATTATATTAAAAATTATATTTTTGTGAGATAGATGTGAGATTCACTTTTAAAATTTAATGGGTCATTAGTACCATTGTGGTTGCCCAACAAAGGGAAAATATGCAAGGCCACTGGGAAAATTGAAATTGACCTATAAGTTACACTCTACAATTTCACTACTGTCCAACATTTTCGTCTGCCAAAAGATAACAATAAACGTGCAGAAGGCTCCCACAATAGATAATGCAAAAAATTAACACAATGTACACAAACTTATTCTGCATAATATAAAAATATGACAGAAAAAAATTCAGTTCAAATAATGACATTGCAAAAGTTAAATCCAAATGTCCAAAGCAATGAATAATGATGCACTTGTAATCAGAGAATCGCAAATGGGTAAAACCAGTTTTACAAAAGAATGGTTCTCAGGCAGGAAAAACGTGATATTTCATATCTTAATTATATATTATTTTAAAGGTAAGCTATTTTGTGGATTCAGCTTCACTTATGGTGTATGGACTCGAACCCTTTCCCTCTTGGGGACAAATAAACTCCTGAGACCGAATGAGTGAACCTGCAATGTAGAAAGAGTTGATAGTGGTGAACCACTATTTGACTGTTTATTAAGTTGCATATCTGTACAAATTTTTGCCAACAGCCAGTGCACAATATCAGAGCTAGTACGCTTGTTACAATCCATTTCTGATTATGAAAAAAGTGGCATGGCATGCATATTAGGGAGAATATATATATATATGTGAAGAATATCGGATTATCCATTCTTAAACTTTGGTGCGCCTCTGAGCCAACTCTTCCCTCCAAGCATCTCCCAATTCATGAAGGGTAGAACCTCTACGTATGTAAGTTTCCTTGACCAATTAACCCTTTTTGATCTGTCAGCTCCCGGACCAAAACACATATATTCACCGTAATACACCGTACTGTCACACCAAAAAAAAGAAAAATGTTAGTTTCGGGTACGTGCGCCTAACCCACACATACCAAGATCTGTCGGAATCCGGCTGCTAAACCACGACAACTTGTACCTGCGCTCCGCTCCGTCTCCGTTCCAATCATCCCAACCCTTTGGAACTATGGTATTGGGCATGTAAGTAAAAGCATAGACAACTCTAGAATAAGCACCCCAAGGTCTTCCAAGGAAAGCTGGAGCAACACTTGTAATATTACAACCATGAAAGGTGAAACCAGTATTCTCTGTTGGTAACTGTCTATGTTGAGCAGTGATATATGCATGGTCTTTGCTGGTTGAATGCAAATGACATCTCTGCAGCAGAAAACGAAAAATTGATGGGAGATAATTAAGTAAGATTATTGGTACTGTTATATCTACTTGGCTTACTTCAAACAAGGATGCACCATTTCCACATATGAAATCAGTGGCCCCTTCTATGTAGCAGTTGCGATAGTAATGTCTACCAGTATCATCCAGTAGTGTGTCTTGGTAAGAAAGTATTCTACAACCATAAAAGGCTACCAAATCTCCCTCTACCCTTAATGCAACGGCTTGGGCGCCACTTCCATATGTATTCTGCACCCTCAACAAAACCAAAATTGTGAATTTAATTTTATATATATATAGACACACACACATATCGACTGGTAGGATATATGGATCCCACTATTAGGGTTCGTATAGTGTCAAATATACATATCATTACGTTCATTACGTTTTGATACTCTTTAAACGTGAAAAGAGCTTGCTTGGATAAAAAAGAGCAGGGTTAAATGGAGTAGTGTGTTTTATTGGAAAAAAAAATAGAGTAGTGTAAGGGAGAATTAAGTAGGGTAGAGTAAAGTAGAGTAAATAAATGAAACTCTACCTTGATTGGATATGATAAGAGTTAATTAAAGTATAAATTATTAATTTTATTTGAATAGGAGGTAGAGTGAATAATTTAAATATTTAAAATGACTTATCTCCTATTCTACTCTCCTAACCCCCAAATCAAGGGGTTACAGTTACTATTAAATGAGAGTAGATTAAGGGATAATTTATCCCATACACTACCCTCCTAGTCTCTCCTAATTTAAAACAAACCAAGATTTATAATCACTACCCCACTTAACCCTCCCTACTTAACCTGCAAACCCTTAATCTAAGTAGACCGTTAACAAGTTATTGAACGAATGTATATATACATATAACCATTTATGTATGGGGTGCATGATATTTTTATGTAATAATATACCAATGTGGATGGGAAATTCAAATATGTCACATGCCGTCAAAGTAGGCAGTGCAAAAAAAAATTGTTTTTTTGTTATAAATAAATAAAAATCCACCACCTGTATCGTGAGGGACTGCCCAACAAAATATGGAGCCAGTACAGAGACTGTAGCAGCCCTAATAATGTTCCAGCCCTCGCTCCATGTTATTATGGTCTTGTGTGCACCAGATCCACGTAATGTTATATACGGCTTATCAGCTGGCACCACAATCTTTTCTCTACAATCACCAAAAATCATACAAAATATATAAACCATGAAAGTTAACATAAGAACGTTCTTACTGGAGAAAGAATCTCTCTCTCTCTCTCTCTCTATATATATATATATATATATATAGACACACACACACATAACTCCATGTGTACGTACCTGTAGGTTCCTGGCTTGACCCAAATGTAGAACAAGTGATTGTTATTAGAAGGAACGGCATCAATGGCAGCTTGGATCGTTTTATAATCTCCTTCACCAGTCCAATCAACTTTAATCAGGATGGCTTCGGTAGTGTCGACTGCAGTTACTAAAGCACCCATGAAAGAGCCATAAAGAACCAAAATGAAGAAGAAAATATGAAACGGTATCTGAATGTTAATGCACATTCTTGCAGTAGTGGCACTGCCGTTTCAAAATTGTATCTGAGAAGGGAAATGTTGTTTATATGAAAATCGTACTTATTTATGAATGGAATATCCCTTTTATGATTATTGCGGCTTCATATAAGCAATATTTTAGGGGCAAAAAAATGGTAATTTATATTATAAATTAATTGTTACACGTACGAGTTATGGAAATGATCAAGAAAAAAGGGATTAATTGTATGTTTTTGCGTGGAATCCTTTAACATTTTGAAGATATTTTGAATTCTATAAATATATTTTTTGCCTATTTTTTCAGCACTAATTGAGACAAAATCAGCATATATAATTACAGAATAAGCGTATACAAGATAAGATCTGATATATAAGAGAAAAATTGATAATCAATGCTAGTAATGGGTTTTACTAGCGTCCAGTATAAAATTACAATATGCATGTCATTTCACACTAAATACCCAGCTTGTCCCTAATTAATATTTTTAAGACATATACTTGTTTAAGATATGCGGCACATATCTAATGGTAAATATTTTTTTTTCAATGGTGGAAATTATGTCATTTGATCTAATGGTAAGAAAGTGGACTGTTTTTGTACAGTTATTTGACTAGACTATTTTGTAGTTCGGCATTCCTCGACTCTTCTTTTCCAGAGCAAATCCAATGTATGTGATGCTTCAATTCTTCGTTTGATGAATACAAGCAAATAATAACAACTAAATGTTTGGCCAGGATGTAGCATTGTGAGATAATTGGACATGGATGAACATAAAAGCAGAACATTTTTTTAATAGCGAATGATACAATAAAAATTCGTCATTTTCATAATAACAAAATTGATACGATTGTTGGTTTGATGTTGTCTTTGATAAAATTATATTAAAATAAAACCACAGAACAGTTACACTAACACATATTCATATATATTTATCTATATTTATCTATTTCCTCCGCAAAAAACACAGCATTCTATATGAACTCTTAAATTTGGTGCAACTCACTCAATCCTCAAACAAACCTAAAGGGCAAAATGGTCAAATTAGGACTTTCTTATGAAATGTGGTGGTTTCCTTGCACCAAATACCAATACAATGATACAAACTCAGAACCTCCATAGCTCGCTAGCAACGTTTTGAAGCAATCTGTGTTTTTAATGCACGCTAGAGTACTTCTTAACTGAAAATTCAAATGTTTCATGCTCAACAACAAACCGTCTCCGCTAATTCAAGTACTTTGTGATATTCCGACCGAGCGATCCGATCCGTGACCACGGATTCCGCGTGGGGAACGGTGTCTGATGAAGTTTTCTTGCGGAATTTGATAGAATGGCGGATGATACAGTCAACAGAAACGGCTCAATAGAAGATGAGGATAAGAACAGAAACCAGAACGAGAAGGAGTTGGAGGAAGAAGGGAAGAAAAGTATAGATCCAGAATTGTTCAGTTGCTTGCTTCAACCTGCTACTGCCGATTCTGATCCTGAGTATGTCGGTATCAGACGTCTCCTTCTCTCTCGGAAGGCCGAGTCTGGTGTTTATCGCCGAATGGTAAGCTTTCTTGTTTTTAATTAACTTCGATGCACCTGTAGTTTGCATTTGATTACTGTGGCACTGTTAATTGAATAGTTTTCTTTGGTAGATCTGTTTTTAATTCGGTATTTTTTGAATGTTGAAGGCACGGATGGGGTTGAGTTAAATTACCGACATCTTGGCTAATTTGGGGACGTAGATAAATTTATTATTGGAACGGTAGGGTAGAGTGTTAGTATACATTGTAACCATCTGATTGATCCTGGAGAAATTCTGTTGGAGGTTGGCATGCTATCTTGAAATACTACTCTGTTTCTTGCTTTGGAATCCATAAAAAATTTCTCCAGCATTTCATTGTAGTACACGTGAACGCATAAATAATGCCATATTTATTTTATGTTGCAAGAATGCTCAAGTATTCAGGTTTATGAACCTGTCACTTAAGCTGTCAATCAAAATGAAATTGTAGTTTGAACTCTAGTTAGTAGTGGCAAATCATAGCTATGAAACTAGATTCTCCTTCCAAGTTTATTCGCTGATTTATTACTCTGTAACCAGCAGCTAAAAGAACATTGTTCTGTTTTGAAGGATTGGAGATGCAATGAAAAAGGCTATGTGGCATATCGTAACTACATTCGCAGGCCAAGAAATTGGGAAAATCTGCAAATACCAAGCCACCAAAGCACTCCGGGAAATAGGTTGCTGTAACTTGATAAGGATTAAATGATTACTTTCCTAATCAAATCTACATCTTTTGTAATTGAAATAGGATCCAAGTGATTGAAATTACAAATGGTACTTCAACCCATGAAAGATTTCTTTAGTTTAGAACTCAAGATCTGTTAGTGCTTTGATATAAATAATAGGTGGCAGCGTCTTCTTGTTGGACTACTTTCTTTACCTACTAGCACACTTATTTTAGTTTTTTCTCGATAGAATTGTTGAT
The DNA here is from genome assembly GCA_963580455.1 of Euonymus europaeus. Lineage (NCBI taxonomy): Eukaryota > Viridiplantae > Streptophyta > Magnoliopsida > Celastrales > Celastraceae > Euonymus > Euonymus europaeus. The sequence continues at coordinate 17,587,025 of OY756970.1, read as the reverse complement.
GATGGGAGAAAACTGTTTCCATCTGGATAATAATTTTTGAGTAACCTCCAGATTTTCTTTGTCTCTCTCTCTTCCTTAATTTCTCCCTAGGATGAAATAAAAGCTTGGGAGAAGATTTGCATGGAGAAATCTGTTATTGTGGACAGATCAGCAAACTAAGATGATGTTTAGGTGGGGTAGTTAGTATAGGGAAGAGAAACTAATTGTGAAGTTAGAGTCAGGAAATAAAGGACTTGACATCTTCTTACAAACAGTCCAGATTAATGGTTGAATTCTCAGAACCTAGATATTAAGGCTATGCTTGGCATGAGGGTTGGAAGAGTTTATGTGAGTGAACACCTCTCAACCCCTCATTTCGAGGGGTTGAAAAAAGGGGTGTTGGGAGGGGTTTGTGAACCCCTTCGAACACCTTTAAGTGTTCGCGCCAAGCAAGGGTTCGGAGGGGTTCGTTTGTTCACGAACCCTCCCAACACCTCTCCCAAGCAGAGCCTAAAGGTTTCAGATCATATGGTATGAAATGTATACAAGATATGTGGTCTAAGAGAGAGGATTCACTCTTTAATTAAACAAAAAATCTCTCATCGAATTAGTAATTATTGATTATCGGTCATTGGGTGGTGCTTTCTAGAAATTTTCTTATGATCTTAGAAAGTGAACCACATGCTCTAACATCATTCTCTTTTGTTATATGTTTATAACCATGAACTACTTTATGACTGTAGTTTCTAATGTGGGATTGCTGTTTAAATTTATTTTTCCATACAATTCTGACATCAGGGTAATTTACTGGTTGATGCATCAGCGGACGATGGCTTCCATCGTCAAGTCCACTCTCCCATTTATATGAGGTGGAGAGCTGGAGTTCTAGCAAGGTATGTAAGACAAAGTACATTTTTATTTGAGTCCTTTCAAAGTTTTTTTGTGTTATCTAGATGTCATAATATGTTGCTGGCAGAATTGGTTACTGGAGCATGGAAAGATTGAACAATTTGATATTACAAATTGTTATAAAGTGAATAATTTAACATGTAGACTCTCGAAGCTTGTTGAATTTTTAAACCACATGTGTAGAAGGTGCTATCAAATTATAATGTAAAGTCACTGTTGGAACATCATCATTACAGCTAAAGCATCATCATAGCTAAAGCATCATCATTAAAGCATCCTAGAATATTATCATTGTAAATCATTGTGAAACACCATCATTATGTTGTAACTTCATCATTATGTTTCATGTGGGTATGCCCACATCTTGTGTTGTAATTCTATATAAGAAGTCGTGTTAATGTGGCAAGAACACATTGAATACAATTACATATATTTTACATGGTATCGGAGCTCCTGTGTGCTGGGCTGCCATAGTACTCTTCTAGGTCTGTTCTGCCTTGCTAGAATCGCCTGCTGCCCAGCTTGATCCCTGTGTGTCTTCCCTGCAGTAACTTCATGAGAGTCGATTCGAATTATTGCTAATCGACTCAGTCTCAGTTTCTAATCTGTCCGGTCTGCCTCCATCTCCTCTAAACTGGAACAGAACCAGCACGTAATCATCCCGTGCATCTTCCTTCAACTCGATCAACGTGCTGGCGTGATTTAAGACGCGAGTAGAACGATCGTCATTCAGCTGCAGCGCGAGCTCGATCAACCTGCTGGAGTAATTTGAGCGCGAGATCGTCCGCCACTATCAACGCGAGTAGCACGATCGGCGAGAGCTCCGCTCGACGATCGTCTGTTGAGCGCTTCCAGGGTGGTCCAGCGATAGTCTGCTGCGCGCTTCCAAGGTGGTTCCGTTACCGGGAATGACTCTGCTAGGTTGGTTCCGCTGACTCAACTGGTGTTTCTGGGGTAATTCTGCTGCTGGAGTGGTTTCGTTGTTCTGGTTTCTCTGCAAATAATGGAGTCCATTCTCTGGTGGCTTGCTGTATCACTATGGTCTTCTGGGTTCGAGTGACTTTCCAGACTTGGTGAATTTTGTTTTGTGGTGGTTTATTGAATTTTACTTATGGCCTCTTCCAATTCTGATACGAAGACCGTGGTATCTGAAATTGTGTCATCCTCTACTAAATTAGTGAATAAATGTTTGGATGGTTCCAATTTTCAGCAATGGAGGAAATTAGTCCAACTATCCATTCGAGGGTTAGACAAGGAGGATCACTTGACCGAAGATCCACCCGAATCTACCACTGATTCTACTATCAGAAAATTTTGGTTACGTGATGATGCTCGTTTGTACACACAAATGGTGAATTCTATGGACAGTTCGGTTGCTGATATGGTTTCCCATTGTGATACGGTGAAACAACTTTGGGAATATTTACCTCTCCTTTATTCTGGAAAGGATGATATTCATCGAATTTATGATGTGTCTCAAGCATTTTTTCGTCCGGAACAAAAAGATCAGACTTTGGCGGAATATTTTGCTCATTACAAACGTGTATTTGCAGACATGAATACACTTTTGCCTATCAGTGCTGATGTGGAGAAAATGACAAAACAGCGAGAACAATTAGCTATTTTTGCCTTCTTGAGTGGTATGAGATCTGAGTTTGAGACTGCACGTGCCCAAATTCTCTCTAGCAAAGAGACGTCGCTCACTGAGGCATATGCTAGAGCCAATCGTTCTATCGGCCCTAATTTGCTTAACAGTTCTGCTTCTGAGCACTCTGCTATGGTTGTTTCTGTGGACCGCAGTGGTAATGGACGTAATCGTGGTCGTGGGGGTGGTCGCGGTGGTGTTGGCCGCCATAGTCGCACCACTGATGGTCGTCTTATTTGTTTTCATTGTAATGGTGTTGGTCACACTCAAAATCGATGTTGGAAATTACATGGTAAACCATCTGCCAGTGGCTCAGCTCATACTGTTACTACTATCGACTCTCTTGCTAGTCCTGTGACTCTATCAGCAGAGGAATATTCCCGACTACTTGCCAATCAGACACCTTCTGATACTTCTTCCTCTGCTACACCTGAGCCGTCAGCTTGTTTGAGTGCTGCTACCCGTAAAACTTGGATTGTTGATTCTGGTGCAACAAACCATATGACTGGTGACACTGGTATGCTTCATAATTATTCCTCTCTTGTCAATTATCCGCCAGTGAAAGTAGCTAATGGTAATCCTGTTCCCGTTTGTGGTAAAGGCACCGCTTCTCCTACATCTTCTTTTGACTTGTCTTCTGTACTATATTTACCTGGTCTACCATGTAACCTGCTATCTATCAGCAGTCTTACGAAACAATTGAATTGTCGAGTGACATTTTATGCTTCATCTTGTATTTTTCAGGATCTTTCGACGAAGAAGATGATTGGTAGGGGGCGGTGTACTCCAGAAGGACTTTATGTGTTGGATACGGACTGTTCTATGTCATATGCATTGTTGTCCACTTCACCTTTAGATCTTCACTGCCGGTTTGGTCATCCTAATTTATCAAGTTTAAAACGTCTTTGTCCATCTATTGAGTCTGTTTCTGAGTTATTTTGTGAGTCATGTCAGTTTGCCAAACATCATCGTGTGTCGTACGTATCACGTCTTAATAAACGAGCCACAGCTCCTTTTGATATTATTCATTCTGATGTTTGGGGGCCTTGCCCTGTTATTTCTAAAAATGGTGCTCGTTATTTTGTTACATTTGTGGATGACTATAGCCGGGTTACTTGGCTTTTTCTTATACGTGATCGCTCCGAGGTTTACAAAATTTTTTGTGAATTTTTTACTGAAGTTCAAACTCAATATTCTGTTCCTATTCGTATTTTGCGCAGTGATAATGGTAGAGAATATTTCTCTTCTCATTTTCAGACGTTCTTCTCTACTCATGGAATCATACATCAGTCTTCGTGTCCAGATACGCCCCAACAAAATGGTGTTGCTGAACGCAAAAATAGGCATCTCATGGAGGTGGCCCGCGCTCTTATGTTTCATATGAAGGTGTCTAAAGTCTTTTGGGGTGATGCGGTCTTGACTGCCACTTATTTGATTAACCGCATGCCATCTTCAGTTCTTAACGGAGACATTCCTATTCAAACCCTTGTACCTGGCACGACCTTACACTCTCTTCCATTAAGGATTTTTGGATGTACATGCTATGTTCGTGATATTCGTCCTCATTTGACCAAATTAGACCCAAAGAGCCTTCGTTGCATCTTCGTGGGCTACTCCCGCACCCAACGGGGATACCGCTGTTATTCTCCTGATTTGCGGCGCTATCTGGTATCGGCTGATGTATCATTCCATGAGTCATCATGAATTTTCTTCAAGTGTTCTCCTAGATGACGTGTCTCTTCCTCTTGACTCTCTGTTCCGGTATGACCTCATTCGTGTTACCACAACTTCTTCTCCCCCTAAGGTATTTTCTCGTGGTCCGTACTCTGTTTATAAATTTCCTGATGTAACCACTGCCCCTACTATATCAGCTCCTTCGACAAAAGATCTCTCTGGTGATCTGCCTATAGCCCTCCGCAAGGGTCGACGCACATGTGGTAAATACCCTCTATCTGCCCATATTGCCTATACTGGTGTCTCTGCTCCTTTGCAGGCTTTTATTTGCACCTTGGATTCTGTTTCTATCCCGAAGTCTGTTCCAGAGGCTCTCTCCTCTCCGCAATGGCTACAAGCAATGCACGAGGAAATGACTGCTCTTGAACAGAATCGGACTTGGGATCTTGTCTCCTTACCTTCAGGCAAGAAGGCAATTGGTTGTAAATGGGTTTATGTGGTGAAGATGAATCCTGATGGCTCAGTCGCTCGTCTAAAGGCTCGTTTGGTAGCCAAAGGCTATGCTCAGGTCTACGGTATTGATTATACTGATACATTCTCTCCCGTTGCCAAATTCAGTTCTGTTCGCGTTCTTATTTCTCTTGCAGCTTCTTATGGCTGGCCTTTACATCAACTTGATGTTAAGAACGCTTTCTTGCATGGTGAGTTACAAGAAGAGGTTTATGTTGAGCAACCTCCTGGGTTTATTGCTCAGGGGGAGTCTGGTAAAGTATGTCGCCTACGCAAGTCTCTGTATGGCTTGAAACAGTCTCCACGAGCGTGGTTTGGGAGATTTAGTTCTGTTGTTGTTCAGTTTGGACTCCAACAATCTGAGAAAGATCATTCAGTTTTTTACAGAAATTCTCCTGCTGGAAACATATTCCTAGTGGTATATGTTGATGATATTGTCCTTACAGGAAGCGATAGTGCTGGGATCACTTCTCTTAAATATTTTCTTCAAGCCAAGTTTAATACGAAGGATCTGGGGTGTCTACGATATTTTTTAGGAGTTGAGGTGACCAGAAGTAAGAAAGGCATATTTCTATCTCAGCGCAAGTATGTTCTAGACTTGTTAAGAGATACTGGTATGAATGATGCAAAACCAACTGACACTCCTATGGTGCCTGGTGCAAAGTTATCCCGTGAAGATGGTGACTTATATTCTGATCCTGAACGGTACCGGCGATTAGTAGGAAAGCTAAACTATTTGGTTGTTACTAGACCAGACATTGCTTTTCCTGTGAGCGTGGTGAGCCAATTCTTATCTGAGCCAAGAGTTCCTCATTGGCTTGCAGTAACACATATCTTGCGATATCTGAAGTCTCATCCTGGTAAAGGATTACTATATAAAAATCATGGTCATGTTCGTATTGAAGGGTTTTCTGATGCAGATTGGGCTGGGTGTCCCGATGATAGAAGATCTACATCTGGATTCTGTGTGTTCGTTGGAGGAAATCTTGTGTCTTGGAAAAGTAAGAAGCAGAGTGTTGTAGCTCGTTCAAGTGCCGAATCTGAGTATCGGGCACTAGCTAATGTTACTAGTGAAGTAACATATATGAGACATCTTCTTGGAGAGTTGGCCTGTCCAATTTCTAAGTCATCTCAATTATGGTGTGATAATCGGTCTGCTATTCATATTGCAACCAATCCTGTCTTTCATGAGCGCACCAAACACATTGAAGTTGATTGTCATTTTATTCGACGAAAAATACCGACTGGAGAAGTAGTTTTAAATCATGTGAAGACTGGAGACCAATTGGGAGATATTTTTACAAAACCATTGTGTGGGAGTCGCGTTGCATATCTCTGTAACAAGCTAGGCATGATTGATATCTATGCTCCAGCTTGAGGGGGAGTGTTGGAACATCATCATTACAGCTAAAGCATCATCATAGCTAAAGCATCATCATTAAAGCATCCTAGAATATTATCATTGTAAATCATTGTGAAACACCATCATTATGTTGTAACTTCATCATTATGTTTCATGTGGGTATGCCCACATCTTGTGTTGTAATTCTATATAAGAAGTCGTGTTAATGTGGCAAGAACACATTGAATACAATTACATATATTTTACAGTCACAATTAATTTACTGAGGAAAAAGGTGAAATTGAAAGCAGAAGAACAACAAGGGACTAAAGAGTATGCATGTTGTATTCAAACCTTTTTTTGCCTTGTTCTGTCTTTCTTCTCTTTTGCGTCGAGCTGAAAGTTTCTTGAAAGAACTCACTCTTCAAGAAAGAACTATGATCCTTTGACTTCTGCGCGTTACAAGTCAGTTTTCAACAGATTTGATTTCTGGTCATGCTCTAGAAAAATGAAATAACCAATAACTAGTGGTTTGTGGGTGACCGCTATTATTTGGGGTTGTACTGTTGTAGGGGTGTGCTTAATGTCACCCTACCTTGGAAAGGTTTGGCGTTTCAATCATAAGAATGAATGAAAAAGTGACTCAAGTTAATTTAAAATAAAAATATTTTGAGTTTTAATAGCTGTGTGTCATCCAACTGCTTGCATATGCACACCTTGTATCTCAGTTTGATGTTGCGGTTATTTTTAGCAAAAGTTGAGATTAATTGCACATGATTAACTAGTGAAATTGGTTCAGAACTGCAATAGAAGATTGTTTATCAGTCATTTTTCTTGGTATTCCTACTAAAAATAATGAGGTGCATGCATTCCTTACAGGATCTACCAAGCAGCAATCTGGCTTCTGGTCACAGAACAAGCTTCGGCTCTAGTGTAAGTGACAGTGATCATCCTCGTCGTCAAGGAGTTGAACCTGCATATTCTTTTGTTGGAATGCATTGTATTTTTGACCAATGCAAAGCAGCGGGTACACTTTTAAAAACCATTTTGGAAAGCTATCATTTGCTTTATTACTAACTTTAATTTGAGTGGAAACTTTGACCATTTAAAATGAATCAATTGTTCCATATGCAGTTACAGTGTTGAAATTTGGGCACATGAGTTCTGATCTACTTGCATATGGGGCATCAGATGGAACCTTGACATTGTGTAGTGTCTCGGAGCCACCATCAGTTATCAAGCAGTTAAAAGGGCATTCTAAAGATGTTACAGGTTGGATAAAGTGGTATTGGTTCTGCAGTATTTTCTTACACCTTATACCCTATAGGCTTATACCCATAGATTTTAAATTTGCATTGTAGATTTTTCAAACCTGTAATCTATAACACGAAGTTTCATGAGCATGATACAATTCCTGATAAATCCCTTGGTTGCTACACCAGACGCTGTCTATTAATCATTCTGTAATGTTGCTTCACTAGTTGTATATCATTCCAGTAATAATTATGACGAGCAATGCTACATCCACCCAAACATGACCCCCATTTTACCCTCAAATTTATGTGACATGTGTTTTAACCATTGATTATAAATACACATGTAGGGACAACTTTACATCCAACACTTCACATTAATTGGGGGTGGAATGGGGTCACATTTTGGTGGTCTCAATCATCATTGTTATGACAAATGGATCTATATTCTACACAAGAATAAAAAGAGTGAAAAGTTGTAGCACTGAAGAGTTACTTTAATACGAAGTGTACCTTTTACAAATTTATTGTTGCTAGTATGTGCTACTATTAGTGATTTTAGCATTTTTTTGAACTTTCAGTTTTAAGCTCATACTTTGGGACTTTTATTCTTTTAGCTTTGATGTACTCTCACCAAGTCATAATGTACTATAGTCTATAATAATTATTTAATTGCCTAATTCTTGCAGTTTATATTTTGCAGACTTTGACTTCTCATCAAATAATCAGTACATTGCTTCATCATCCTTAGATAAAACTGTGCGAGTATGGGAGTTATCAAAGGGCCTTTGCATTCGAGTCATATATGCAGTCTCTTCACAGTTGTGTATTCGATTTCATCCTGTAAGTGACCGATTATTTGGAAACCACTGAATTGTTTAATGTATGCCAGAAACTTTATGTATTTACTTACAATTTATACCTAGTTGACAAGCCTGTTTTCATTTACTCATGCTTGATAGATGTATAAATTATAATTGCTCTCTCTCGAGTTAATGCACATGTCAGTTGAAAGTTGCATTCATTGGCCATTTAAATTGATGTTCCCTTTTGCCATCTCTGATGCAGGTAAACAACAACTTCCTTTTGGTTGGCAATGCTAACAGAGAAATCACGGTAATCGCTGCTTACCGCTGTTTAGCAAATTTTGAGAAAGGAAAACAAAATATGTTATCCCTGGAGTTTGTGTGATGCTTTGAGCATTTTTTTCCATTCAAGAATATTTTATCCTTTTTTTTACTATTTTCTTGGCTAAGAGAATGAAGTACATAAGGTGAATATGTGGTTATACTAGACATTAGAGCCTTATAGTACTTCCCAAGAACTTCTCTAATTAATATTGACCTATTTTTGGTCTAAGTTGTTTGGCTATACTGCTGCAATGTTTTCGTGCACAATTGTATGGAAAACTAACTGCGAGGCCCACTATATTTGTAGTCATTGGGGTGAAATATACTCCTATGACTTGTTTAGGAGCATGTTGCTTAGATGAAATAGTTGCCTTACATAGTCCATTCGATTGGTGATCACATCTTAATTGATGTACAGGTTTTTAATTTCAGCACTGGGAGAATTATCAACAAGTCAGTGTTTGACAATGAGATTACTTCTATGGACCATGATCACACCGGGCAGCTTATTTTTTGTGGAGATGCACAGGTTTTCTTGCTCATATCTATCATTGCCATCTGATTAACCCTCCCTCTCTCTCACCCCCCTCCCCCTTTTTTTTTCTTTTTCTGGAACAAGCTATATATCTTGTGATGTAATTCTATTTATTGATTTTGAAAATCTCTCTTATGACCTAAGATTTTTGTCTCATGGGGCAATATTGACAGGGGCGCATATACTCAGCAACTATAAATTCTCACTCTGGTGCATTATCACGTTCTCATAGCTATCGTAGTAGCAGCAAGCGTAAATCTCCGGTTACAACTGTCCAATACAGAAGTTTCTCTCTGCTTGCACGTGGTCCTGTGTTACTCACTTGTACTCAGGATGGAAGTTTGTCATACTTCAGGTTTGGCCTAGTTAACATGCCTTGTGCTCTTAGGTTTAATTCCAATAGAATGATTGATGGTTGTGTCTCGGTGTTCCAGTGTTGCATTGGAAATACAAGGGTATCTAACGCTTCGCTGTTCACTCAAGTTATCTCCACGGGTCCACACTATCCGGGCTTCTTTCTGTCCTTTGCTTTCCCTGGAAAAAGGAGAATATATAGGTTTGGACATCTGTCTCAATGCTGCAGTCCTCATGCTTATTTATGCTATGATTTATGGTCAGTTGGTTGACTTTCTTCCCTGCAACGTAAAATTATATAAATGAGCAAAATGAGACAAGTCTTGTGATCCTCGAGTATTGATTCTTATAACAATGTCATAGGATTTTGTAATTTAAGACATAAGTGCATGTTGTAGCCCCAGACCAAGTACCTCACAAGATCTGGTGTACAGCAAAACTGGAAAATATTTTCCTTCTCCTGGGTATAAAGATGTAGTCCAACCCATCAACATACTTTCTTAGCAAATATTCACACTAATGAAGAGTCTTAGAGGTCCTAATAGTTGGCTGCAAATTCAAGGGTATGTAGCTTGGCCAGTTGAACATATTCTATTGTTTGTTTGTGTCTGTGTGCATGGAGCGACACACAGAGAAACTGAGAAAGAGACAGAGCCTTACAGCTGTAGAAAATTATTTGAACTCCTAAATGTTTGAAGAAGGATCAAAGCAGGATAGAGCTTTTATATTTCTGCTAACATTGAAAGTGCGGGGGATCATCAAATAGTATTCTCATATACGAACTATTTTAAGATACTGCCTTTTGCAGAGTTCCAAATGATTAATATTTGGTTTTCCTTTACTGACATCATGATTTGTCTTGATTTGAAGTTTCTGGAAGTGAGGATTCAAATGTCTACTTCTATGATTTAACTCGACCAAGGCATACGTGTGTTAACAAGCTACAGGTCAGTCTTATGTACACATAGGGTGGTCTATATAAAAATGCACTAAGTTGACAAAATCATTTGTGGATGCAGGGGCATCGTTTTCCAGTTATAGGTGTTGCCTGGAACCATGGAGAGAACTTGTTGGCTTCATCTGATATGTATGGCATCGTTATTGTGTGGAAGAGATCCAAGACGAGTTTAGAGAATTACATAGCAGGATAGAAGTTTCCAAACACATACAATCAAGCTGCAGAAAATAGGATTTGCCTTGTTTTCCTGATAGAACCATTCTTTTGTAAAACTGGTTACCCATTTAGTGATTCTCTGACTACAAATATATTATGATTCATTGCTCTGGACATCAGGGTTAACTTTTGCAGTGTCGTTTGAACCAATTTTTGTTAGTATCATCGTAATTGATATTATGTGGGAGTTAATTTGTGTATATTTTGTCTGTTTTCGTTCTCGTCTATCGTGAGAGTTTACCTTTTACAGTCCAGTGGTAAAGTTATAAGGGTAAAACGAGGTTGACGTCACATGTTAAAAAGGAAATAATCTCCAAATCTATTCTTGAATTTTTTTTGGGGGCAAATCTAACCTTTTTTTCCATGCATTTCTTAGGGCTTTCGGATATGCTATGTCATACGCTGGATGGAATGCCCTTGGCAGTGTTGGCTTTTTTGTGGACTCGTAAGAATCACTTCAAGTAGTGGAAATAACAAAAGATGTGTAAATCCTTGCTGTTGAACAGAATCCAACCGCACTGGAATGAATGGTACAAAGTCCTCCAGCTTTTCATACTTGTGGGAAGTTCCAGAGTTCAAACTATCAAGGAGACGAAAAAAATGTGGGTAAGATTTGTGTATATTATGGACGCCCTTGATCTCACTCACTGCAGGAGTTTGTGCTCAGAAATTGTAAAACTCCTGAACAAATCAAAAAAAATAATCTTAAATACTAACGAAGTACATGTGAGATGGGCGTAGTCCAAGCTTTTAACAACGGTAATAAACACCTTAAAATATTCTTATTTGACACTCAAGCCCCTTCAATTTTTTAGTTTGACAATCGGACCCTTTCAGCAAAATTTGAAAAGGTTGCATTTTACCCTAATGATTTTACTTTTGGGAAGAGCCAGAGTCACTCAATCGTGCCAGCGAAATCATAAATGAGGATTATTACCTCTGCTAATTCAGTATTAGCCGTAGCGTTACAATGCTTGCAAAGAAAGGAGCCTGGTTGACTTGAGAAGAAATTCCGGTGGCTACAAGGCATGAATTCCCGTCATCCATGAATGTAACTAAATCCAGATCTTTGAATGAACACACCAACAAAGGTGAAATAGAGATTTGAGTCATTACTAGCACGTGTAACTTATTTCGGGTTTACAAACTGGAGAATGTTTATATCATCGCAAATGGGAAGTTGTCGTAGAATCATCAATTTGGTGCCAGTATCTGTTGAAAAACCACATGGAATCGGCTTCCACAGGGCTACCATCCTGATTACGGTGCCAATTATAATAAGCATGGGTTCTGTTCTTGATATCGAAGATGGCATGACCGAAACTGGCCTCGCGATAAGCTGAGTAATCCGGCTGAGGTTCTGTCATTCTGCACCATCAGGGGATTGATAATTAGATTAAGACAACACAAATAGAAAGTTAAATACACTACAAGAAGGCCAATATCTTCCACACAATCGACTTACTTGGTTGCTAACCCTTCAAGATTCCCTCCATCACCAATGGTGATGTAAACAGGAGCGTCCTGATCGCTCACAGGTTTGCACATGCCATTCACAATGTTGTATGCAACGTTCGATACACGCTCCTGCAAGCGTAATAGAAGGAAATCATGGTCCTAAGCAGAATTACAAAGAGGTTTTTGGGACGAATTCTAGATGTTTATGAAAACTACAGATAATTTGTCAGTTTCAGCAACCAGAAAATAGCAGTCAGAAGAACTCAAGCTTTAGTCTGTATATATATACTCTGGTATAAAAGGACTACTTACAGATCTCTCGTACGCATGGACATGACCAGCAAATACCACATCGACCTTATACTGGACAAACCATGGCTCAAACATAACTCTCATGGTCTCTCCTTCCATATAGTGATAGTCGTAGCTATTATACCATGGAGAATGCACAAGAACGATCAACCATGGCGTCTCACTCCTTTTAACTTTTGGTAGCTCCTCTTCTAGCCATTCATTTTGAGGAGTGTATTTTCCTGGAGATGAAAGGCAAATGAATGTGGGAATAGCAGTAGCACTTCTTGATCGACGCCATTAACTGCATTTTTTCTTTCAAGCTTCGAGAACTAGTCAAAAATGCAATATCTTACCATAGGCTGAGTACGAAGACAAAACTATGATGTGTGCTGAAGCTCTCTTTATTGAGTACCAAAGGGGTTCGGAACTATTTGACGCTCTGTAGGGAACGTGATAACGATGGGTGTAAGGCTTGAAAGGTTTCTTCTCCCCCTGCAACAAAATTTTAACTCCTGTAACAAATTCACTTCTTCCATAAAATTTTATAGCGTTGTCACATCATATTCTAATTTTAATCCGAGCCTCGATGGTAAGTTTCTCCGATTTCTTGTCAACGCAGTAATAGAATGTTAAGCATTTCCCAATGAACACAATTCTAGGATAGAAAAACTCAAGCTTAGGCCATAGAGTTCCAAGACTGTAATATACAATTAAAACAGCAGAAACATGCTTACAATTTCTGGGGCATAATCAATATCATGATTGCCTGCAGTCCATATCCAAGGTTGATAAGCAGCACTTCTCTCTATAAACCTTCCCCATGTATCCCATCTAACATTATCATGATTCGGGTAGTTATCAGCATAAGAAAGATCTCCAACGAAAAGTACCGCCTTTCCTTTTTGTGGGTTCAATTCGTAGTGTGTAAGCGTGCTATTTGAATCAAAACTCTGACCAAGATCCCCTGCAAGTAATTCCCAGTAAGTAAATGCATAGCTCCTCCATAATAAGTACACTATGTATCAAAAAGAAACTAGCAATTGAGAACCGGCTCATATACATAACCACAAACTATGCCAATTAACCATGAGATATGCCTGGAAAGCTAGAAACTGCTTACGAGCATATCATACTCTTTATTTGAAGTGTTCTTAGTCCAAGTGCTCACCAATAAGACCAAATGTATAAGGCACGTCAGGGCCAACTGCAGGAGGAGTTGTGAACCAAAATTGGCGCATATTTTGACCGATCCCAACCTCATAGTGGTACTTGGTGTTGAACTGAAACAAAATAAATCAAACTTCTTTATGCAATTATAGTATTATACAGGAAAATTCGAATTCCTAAACAAAATCCTCTATAAGCCCCAAATAGTGAACATAAAACAGAACACTTATTAAATGCAGCAGTTGCAAAGTAACAAACACATCAAGAGAAAGAGGGTTTTGATTCAAATTTCACCTCCAGATTTCTGATGGTGCAGTGGTGAATATAACCAGAGGTGTAATTGTGGAATTTATAGGTATACACTTTTCCCTCTGCCGCCTTCTTGTCTTTGCTGTTTTCAGTCCAGTATAACACCGTACTCGAACCGGGTTCATTCGGAGTAACCCATGACACTATCACTGCTTTCCCTACCTGATCTCCTTGTGTTATATGTACCTTTCATCAAACACAATACAATCAAGAAATTCAATCATTAAATCCACCCAAAAAAACCAAAAAAAGAAACCAATCACAAGTAACTGAATAGAAAAAGAAATACCTGTTGAGGAGCATTGTATCCAGGAGGCACTTGAAATACATCACTGTCAAGAGGCATGTCTACAGTTTTCTCTATTTTCCTAACAAAGCTGCTTGTTTTGCCTCCATTGCACAATACTGCAGCATTCAAAACAAAGCCCCACAAAACAAAAAAACAAAAAACCCAAAATGGAGAAGAAGAAGAACGCAGAAGACCCATTTTTCAAACTTAGCTTATCCTGCACAGTGCGTTTCCGAGCCAATACTCACTAGTCTAAACGTCGATTAATATCTATGTATATACATCGAACCCGGAAAGATGAAGTGTTAATCTTGGTAATATAACACGTGTGAAGACTGAAGAGTGTAGCAGAAAAGGGGGAATATTCACTGGTATGTGCGATTACAAAACATATGAGATATGAACTATGAACGCAACCCAGTTAAATGCTGATAGGATGGGATTGGGTTCGTGAATCTGTAGTCCTTCCTTGTTTGAAGAGATAGCAAAAGAAGAGGAGGGGACATGAAGGCCGGTCCAAAAAAGTGAAAAACGATACGCTTTGAAGTTGACAATGGATAATTGACTTTTGAATAATAATAAAAACAAAAATAATTGGCTAAAAAAGTATAGCGATAACTGATAAGTAATTAAATAGTCCTTGTACTTTTAAAAAATATCAATCAAGCTTCTTAGTTTTATTTAGGCAAAATTATACTTTTTGATCCCTAATTTATGGGCTAGTTTCATTTTTGTCCCTAAATTATTATTATTTTTTGTCACATATCATAATATTCATCATTTTATTCTTTAATTATCATAAATTTCATCATTTTATCCCTAACCTTATTTTTTGCAGAGGAAAAACTAGAGAGGGAGAGAAATGGATAGAATCGCACAAAATAAAGTAATTATAGTTCCAGTGGCAAACCCATATCAAAATCAAAATCCCTAGAAAAATCATTCTCTCTCCAAAATAAAAATAAAAATCCCTCACACTTTGAGAAGACTTACTGAGAAAGATACCTTCATCATTTTCTCTCGTACTTGATGCTTATTTGGTACTGAAAAAAATAAAAGTAGTAAACTTTAAGTATTGTCATTGCTAACAAAAGTAAAAGTGAAAAACTTTATGTCTTGTTATTACTGACAAAAATTAAATTAGTAAATTTTATGTCATTTTCTCTCAAATTTGATGCTTATTTGATACTAATAAAAGTAAAAGTAAAAAAATTTATGTCTTGTTATTATTGATAAAAGTAAAAGTAGTAAACTTTATGTCATTTTCTCTCATACTTGATGCTTATTTGATATTGACAAAAGTAAAAGTAGCAAGTTCATAATTTATTTTTATACTTTATATTTGTTTAAAATGTTTAAAAATGTATCATAACCCAAATGAGGAGGAGGTTTCTTCTCTTTCACTATAAAAGGAAGTGAAGTTTTTCTTCATTGATCAGAACTACAAAAACTTGATCGCTTTTCACTTCATTATTCTCTCTTATAAATTATGGAATATTTTAAGTTGCGGGGTGAAATTTTGCATTTGTCTATTCAATGGAGGTAAAAATGCTATTTTTGATAAGCACGTGTGATTATAAGTTTTTTCTAATGTAATTATTGTAAACTAATTTAGTTATTTAATATACGACAAGATGATCAATACAACGCAATGAAAGCATAATCAGACAATGATCAAACAAAAGCGGATTATACAAAACAATTTATAATTAATATGATATAATAATTAAATAGATACTTTATTTTATAATATTTTAAATTTGAAATAATATCAATATATTTTTATTGGATATTTTATCGGCATGAACATTTAATCTAATAGACACGAAATATAGGACCTGCAGTGGAGTTGCGTGCTTGTAACGACCCCCACAGTCGTTACTATGTGGCCGGGCTCATGGACCACTACCCCCAACCCCTCCCCTGTCCAGCCTCACTGACTCCAGGTGGGTTGTTGCATGAGTCGAACACGCGACCTCATACCTTTAACATAGGGCAAATGCATCCTATGCCACCAGCTGAGCCATGGCTGTAGTATCAATGAAAAAAAAAATTATAATATCTATATTTCAGGCGTGATGCATATATATATATGGCAAGTATTGACGGTGTTGCTTCTTCAACTAACACTTCAAGTGCCAACCCTTTTTTTACATCTCGCTTTGAGTATGTCGATACCATCCAACCTGTTGAGTTGAGTAATTCTGGCCCACATGTAATTGGCCAACAATCAATTAACTAATTGTTAACTCTACCAAGTTTCGCTTGTGGAATGCTGCTTGTGGCAAATCAGGAGGTTTGCATCTCATATTTTTCTTATAGCTTATTGTTATCATTGCTTCTTGTAGGTAGCCTTCCCTAACCTTGGGGTTATTTTGTGGTACTGGCTAGCATATGTTTGGAATGGGTTGACAGGACTGTTTAAGTGGTTGAACTAGTTGTGCAGTTCATTCAGCAAAACTTGATTGGTGAGTTAAGAGCATTCTGGGCAGAGTATGTTGATCTATTTGAAGGTTATGATCGAGCATATGCCATTTACAACTCATTGAACTTCTAGGAATCAGATAGATCAGCACCAATTCAGAACTAGATGACAATGTCTGACATGGATCACTTGATTGCTTTAAGTTGTAATGTTATATTGCATCTTCTTAGTTCTGAACAGTGTTTGACATTTTTACCACTGCGATCATTGCCTCCACTGTCACATGAGCATGTTATTATCACTATTGGGTTCATAAATAAAATTCACTTTTTTCTAAGTTGCCTTGACAGAGGATTACCCAATGCCTCCAATTATGATTCAATGGTATAGGTACAGGTACGATTGCGCAGCTGCATGAGTTACACCATATACAAAACAACTTGAGAAATACATGCAATGTACTCATTCTATATTTCCTCCTGAAACCATTTGGATATAATTTATATAATTGACAATGAGCAGTGTTATTTGAGGCAACACTCATTTCTGCAATTTTCCTATACTTTTTTTTGAATTATAACTTATAATAATTCTTTGATGTTATATTCTCATATTAAGAAAATCAAAGAAAATTAATGATAATCTTTTTAGTTAGAAAATCCAAATATGATAAAATGTCGTTTTGAGGAAATGAAAATATCTAAAGGCGAGCCAAGAGAATGCAAGCCGGCAGGAACATGACGTATTGATGGTGATAATACAAGTCAGTGGACTTCTCACGTGGTCACATCATTTCTTGATATAATTCTTGCCGTCTCTTGTCAACTGCCGTACATAGGTTTAATAAGCAAAAAATAAGTTGTCAATAGTAGCACACTTTTTGAAAACCAGAAAACCATTATTACTATGAAGTGTCAGATGCTGTACAAATCAACTATCGAATAGCGATACATCTAGATCCAGGCATATGTCTATATAAAGTGGAGATGGGGGTGCATTTAGCAATACCTGGATTTGTGTTGATTTCGATTGGACATCCCTATATTTATAATCAGAAAAAATGAAACTGCATTTAGTAATTATCCAAAAGAGAGGAAAAAAAACTAGGAGAGACAGAATAAATTTAATTTTCAAATTTAAATTTGAACTACTGAACATTTTTGGAATTAAGAAAAGGTCGGTCCAATGAAGCAAGTTGGGGATCTCATTTTCAATTTGCCGATATCATGCTTCAATCATTTATTCATGCAAATAATAGTACCTTCAAAAAAACGCCTTTTTTCTTTCTTTTCCATTGCACTATTCTTAAGAGCGCGTGTAAGGAACGTAGCAGCATATAATGAACTGTGTAAAATAGGAGCGTGTAGAAACGCACTTACAGATAAAGAAAAGAAAACAAAGGTTCAAGCAAAGCAAAGAGTCTTTTGTCACAGTCATGGACCAGGTCAATAAAGTTGACTAAAACCTAATTAGGCCCATCAGAGATTCAGAGCCTCTCCATCCTACAACTAATGCTATTTCAATAGAGTGTTGGCCGTTGTGTAATCTTTTCAGAAGGCACAAGGATCAGTGTTATCAGAACCGGACCGACCCTTCGGTCGGACCGGTTCAATCCCTAATTTTCTTAAAAAACGAGTCGGTTCTAATGTTGAACCGAATAAGTAATCAAACCGCTTTGACTGGTCAAAGATCGCGGTCAACCTGAAAACTCTTTAACCCGCGCCCCAACGATTTCCAGTTCGCAGCATTTTTAACCTCATTTTTAATTGATTATTACCTTTGACTGTTTGACTGAAAAGCAAAGAAAGATAAACAACAAAAAATTGTTTTGTTATAAACTCTCTTTGATCGTCTGGCATAAAAGTTCGCGAAGGCTTGTAAGGTTTTATAATAAATTCTTCCTACCTACTTTGGTTAGTCTTCGATGTGGGATTTCCGTCAGTTCAAAAAATTCAAGCTACTTCCTTTTTATTGTGAGACCAAACAAAAATGATAAAATCTCTCTTTCTTTGGCATCTTTAAGTAAAAAAAAAAAACTCCAAAACTTGTAGAGCCCATGCATCTATATGACACTAGCCATATCTCTCCCTCTCGGTTTACATACATTTTTTGTTGTTGACTTCTTGTAACATTAACATATGAATTTAAATATCTAATTGCTCCTTGTTATGATTAACAAAGGGACACACATGTATATCAACACAAGTAATCAATTATATAAAGTTATAAATTATGTATTTGTATAACTAGTTCATATATACTTAGGTATAATTATGACAATATTTAATTTACTATATTATTATTATTTACAAGTAAATTAAATTATTTTTAAAATGAGCGATTCAACCCTTGACCCTTTGGGTCAACCGGTTGAACCTTCAAAAATTATCGTGGTGGGTCGATGCACGGGTCGGTTATGATAACACTGACAAGGATACAAACACATTTCTCTCCAAGTGAAAATTAAATGCGTCCAAGTATAAAAACGGGAATTGCAATATGTATTAAAATATGTATTTTATTGATATAATTGTATTAAGAGATGTATTTTATTAATATAAATAATTATGTGACTTGATTTTATGCATTAAATGTGGAACCCATTATTAATTGTAATGGAGACAATATGAAGGAGAGAGAGTTTGTTAGCTTGACTAAAATGGAGAACACTAAATGTGTATTAATTTGTATTTTGATGATACGAGTGAATATGTGAAACCATTTTTTATGTAATAGAGGTAGTACCTAATATGTGATTTTAATGGGGCAATAAAATTTCATTGCTTAGGTTGCACTTAATTATACTCTATCTTGAAGTCAATTAAATGTAATTCTCTCTTTTTAAAATTATGTATGTCTAAAATTAGGTTAAATTATACGTTTGCCCACTCACAAGATGATCTACGTTACAATTTAACCACTCGCATTTAAAATTAGTCACCGAATAATCTAAATTATCTATCAAGCAAGTTTTGATGATTTTCGATCCATCAATGATCTGACATCACAAACAAAAATCAACTATTCTATTTTTAAATCAGAAAACGACTGTCTTGTAATTTTTTCTTTCTTTTTTTAAAGTGGGAATTGATGAGTTCTAACCCTAAACCTTCCATATCTACAAGCTAGCGTCAGCATCCATCCTCCTTCCTCCTAGCCCTCATCAAACCCAGATCATGGCCTTCCTCTATACTCCTTCCATGTGTTCGTCTTGCTTGCTTCATTTTTTTTCTCCTTTTTTATTGCGATTCAAGTATAATGGAACAAGATCAAGCATATTTGCAAATTGTGCAAGAAGAGTTTCTCAAGTGGACAAGTATTGGTGGATCACATGAGGAGTCGTTCGGCCAATATTAAATGGAAAAATAATTTTTTGTTGACTATTTGATATCATGTCAACATTTTGAGAGTCACATTACACCATCGATTGACCGAAATCTAGTGAATTCTGTTTGTGAAGCAATTTATATTTTTCAGCGACTAATTTGAAATATTTTAAATTCGAGTGACTAAATTATAATACATATCATTTGTTAGTTGCCAAAAATATAATTTACTTTCTAAAGTTAATTAAATGTGATTATCTCTTCTTAAATGGTTAAATTAGGTATCTATTGGATACAAATTGTACAAAATGACAAACTATTAAATAGTTTCTCCATCTTCATTTATGTCATCAAACTCATACGTTCTATGTACACTATAAAAAGTTTCTTCTATCTCTCCCACCATATTCATTTAGCTCTCTCATTCTAAAAAAATTGTCTATCTACTTTGAATGTCTTGGACAATCTCATCAAGATCCTCGAAAATTGTTGGTTGATATTTCAATATAATTCTATTTGTTGTATTACATTTGATATTACAAAAATACCCCCACCAATGGTGCTCCACCACGTCATATGTGGACCAAGACTCCTCATGCTTACCAAAGCAGTCTCCTCAGTAAGAGTGCACCAGCTGGACCTACCAAGGTGAAAACCAGCTGGATGTGGTCCACAATCATAATGAAAAGACTCACTTCAACAGTGGTCTCCAGCCCTATATAAGGCTCAGCAAGTTAGGTATTATCCAACTTAACCACAATTTGAGTACTGATTAATTGAGAGCTTTAGTCTGAGAAGCTCACCTGATTGGATATCTACTGACTTGAGCGTCGGAGCGCCAACGCCAGAGGACACCCTCTGGTGCGGCCTTTAGCTCATCTTTGTTTGTTGTGCTCAGCTCTCAGACTGTTTAGCTGATCAACCTGGACAGCCCTACCTGCCTGGTCGGTAAGTTACCTGCTAGGCAACTTAACGGGTCAACCAAGACTGTCTGGCTCGGCTGATTGGCTTCCTGGAAGGATCTTCGTATGTGCATTACTGCAGGTCTGACCCACTGAACGTCTTCTCGGTAGTGACACCTTTTTGACGTCATCAGTTTGGCGCCATCTGTGGGAACGTCTAAGTTCTCTTACAATGGTTAGACCTCGAAGAACCAATGATCCTGAAACATCTCATGCCCATCATCTGGTAGATGAGGCCGGGCAGCAACACCATGATTATGAGAATCCTGCAAGGCATGAGGTACCCTTGGATGCACCTCAAGCCCGAGAAGGAGGAAACGTCCAAGCACCACCACAGGAGGCAGCTGGTCCTCCCATCAGTGCTGCACGGTTTAATCAACTCTGTCAACAAGTGCAGCTCCTCACTGAGATGATGATGACAAACCAGCAAGGCCCACCTTGGACCGCTGAAAGGAACGAGGATGATGAAAACTCGGGTTCTCTAGATGCAAGGAACAAGAGGAGGGAGGAGAACCGAGAAGGAAATTCCAATACCAATAGGAACACCCATTACTCCCAGGTCAATGATGATGTCAATAAGCACCTTCAAGAGGTAGACTGCAAGCTAGCAGCCCTGCAGGGACGCAGCATCATTGATGAAATGTGGGACAGTTCAATGACTCCCCTGTCTAGGGATATCCTTGAGACAGACATACCTCGTGACTTCAGGCTCCCCAACCTGGAGCAGTATGATGGAAAAATGGACCCTTATGACCATGCCATGGGATACAAGTCCATGATGGAGTGCCGAGGAGCATCAGATGCAGTGTTGTGCAAGGCCTTCTCCTCTACACTTATTGGACCTGCTCGGACTTGGTTCATCAACCTTCCTAGGCACAGCATTTATAGCTTCCAGGACCTATCCAGGAAGTTCAGTCTCCGATTTGCAAGTGCCAGGAAGCCCAAGACCACCAATCAGGACTTGATGGTAATTGAGCATGAGAATGGAGAACCATTCCGTGACTTCATAGGAAGATTCAACCAGATGTGCCTGGAGATCCCTGATGTACAAATTGCTGTAGCAAATGCTGCTCTGATCAGGACAGTGCGTCATGAGCAGTTCTGCAACTCATTATGCACTGATGCTCCTCAGTCCATGGATGAACTCCTGGCAAGGACTGAGAAATACATCAAGGCAACGGATTCTCTCAAGTCCTCTCGTTTTGCGATACGAACCTCTCCTGATAGGATGAGAGGCTCTAGTGAGAAGGGCCGCTCAGGAGGGGTGGGAGGTAGCCGACCAAGCGGCGACAAGAGGACGGGAAGAGAAGATAACAGGCGAAGAGACCAGCCGTCCAGGAAGTTTCCACCTGGCCCGCCACCTAGTCGCTTTGATACTTACACTCCACTAAATGCTCCCCCGAAGACAGTGTTGAACGAAATAGTGGCCCAAAACTTGGTCAAATGGCCAAAGGAGATGAAGAGCATTGTAGGGAAGAAGAAGTTCTCAAACAAATATTGTAGGTTCCACAAGGACCAAGGGCATGATACTGATGACTGCGTTCAACTGAAAGATGAGATTGAGGAGTTGATAAGACGAGGGCACCTCAAGAGATACACTGCAAATCGGGAAGAAAAACGAAGGAGAGACAATAGAGAAAATGATGACCATAGAAGGTCACGGAGGAGGGAGGATTCTCCTCCACATGAGAGAGGCACGGCAGGAACAATTGATTTCTGTGGTGTCATTATTGGAGGGTTGGCAGCAGGTGGAGAAAGTACATCAGCTGGGAGAGCATATATGCTCGCCTCACCGAACAGCCAGCCAAGGGGAAAAGGGTCAAGAGGGCTGAGGATGTTATCACATTCTCAGAGAAAGATGTGGAAGATGTTCGAGTCCCTCACGATGACGCCTTGGTAATTGATGCGGTGATCGCCAACTTTAACGTCCTGAAGATTTTGGTAGATAACGGGAGTGCAGCAGACATCCTATTCTACCACACTTTCAAAGCTATGAAGCTTTCAGAGGATAGGCTAAAGCCGACCTCAGTACCTTTGTATGGGTTCACAGGAGAGTCAGTCATACCAAAAGGAATGATAACCCTCCCAGTCACATTGGGGACACATCCCAGGACAGTGATGCACATGGTGGACATGTTGGTAGTTGATGTGAAGGCTTCACACAATGCCATCATAGGAAGACCACTACTTCACAAGGTGAGAGCTGTTGTCTCAACCTACTGCTTGAAGATGAAATTCCCCACTTCGAGGGGAGTGGGTGAAGTGAAGGGAAATCAGAAGGCTTCCCAGAGCACCTACTTCACTGAACTCAAAGAGAGGAAGAAAGAGAAGATCTCAGTAGGCAGCCTAGATATGAGAGCAGAGGAGCAGGTGTTCAAGCCTACTCCTGTAGAGCAACTTAAGAAAGTTGAGGTCACGGCTGGCTCAGAAAGGAACTTCCGTATTGGATCTCAACTTGGGGAAACAATGACCAAGGAGATCACCGAACTACTCTTAGCGAGTGTAGGAACTTTTGCCTGGAGTGCTGATGAGATGCCCAACATAAGTGCAGAGGTGATGACGCATCGACTGAGCATCATACCCGGTGCCCGACCAGTTAAGCAAAAGAGAAGAAACTTTGCTCCCGATCGCCAAGAAGCGATCAAGGAAGAGGTGAGGAAGCTGATGGATGCAGATTTCATCAGAGAAGTCCAATACCCTGAATGGCTTGCCAATGTTGTCATGGTGAGGAAAGCCAATGGAAAGTGGAAGATGTGTGTAGATTTCACCGACTTAAATAAATCTTGTCCTAAGGATAGCTATCCACTACCAAAAATTGATCAGCTGGTAGATGCCACCTCAGGACATCAGCTCCTCAGCTTCTTGGATGCCTATTCGGGGTACCATCAGATAAAAATGCATCCCGAAGACCAAGAGGGAACCTCATTCATTACTCCCGAGGGGACGTATTGCTATAAGGTGATGCCATTCGGATTAAAGAATGCTGGAGCCACCTATCAGCGGTTGGTGAACCATATCTTCAGAAATCAGATAGGAAAGTCCTTGGAGGCTTATGTAGATGATATGGTGGTGAAGAGCAAGAAAGCTGAGGACCACCCTGCTGACCTGCGCAAGGTTTTTCATACACTTGATCAGTTTGGAATGAAGCTTAACCCGGACAAGTGTGCCTTCGGAGTGGCATCCGGGAAGTTTCTTGGCTTCTTGGTAACCAGCAGGGGTATTGAGATGAATCCTGAAAAGGTGGAAGCAATCCTGCAGATGGAGCCGCCCACAAATGCCAAGGAAGTTCAAAGGCTGACCGGCCGAGCAGCATCACTAGGAAGGTTCCTTGCTCGGTCTGGCGACAAATGTAGACCATTTTTCCAGGCATTAAAAAGGCCAAGGAATTCGTATGGACACCTGAGTGTCAAATTGCCTTTGAAAATCTTAAAGATTATCTAGGCCAGCCTCCTCTACTGACTTGTCCAAGAGAAGGTGAAGTCTTGTACTTCTACCTAGCAGTATCACAACACGCGGTAAGCGCAGTGCTAGTAAGTGAGCAAGACAAGGTGCAAAGACCAGTGTATTACATCAGCAGGATGATGGTCAGTGCAGAGACAAGGTACTCCCATGCCGAGAAGCTTGCTCTATCACTAATAGTGGCAGCAAGGAAGCTGAGACCTTACTTCCAAGCACACTCGATAATCGTTCTGACTAACCAGCCACTGAAACAAGTTCTCCAAAAGCCAGACACTTCAGGAAGATTAGTGAAGTGGGCTATTGAATTGGGAGAGTTCGACATCAAGTACCAGCCAAGAAAGGCTATGAAGGCCCAAGCCTTAGCTGATTTTATAATTGAATGCTATAGAGAGCCCAACCAGGACATTGCCGCCACTGCACCTCAACAGTGGCAATTGTTTATGGATGGATCATCCAACCAAGAAGGCAGTGGTGCGGGCATTCTCCTGCTCGGCCCGGGGGGCATGACCATAGCACATTCCTTGCGATTCCATTTTAAAGCCTCGAACAATGAGGCTATGCTGGCTGGACTACGCCTCGCTGAGTAGCTGGAAGTTAAAAATTTGATTGTTCATAGTGACTCACAACTGGTCACGGAGCAAATCAAAGGGGAATACGAAGTAAGAGGACTAAGTATGATTAAGTACTTGGCAAAAGTACATGAACTGATGGAAAGGATACCAAAGGTGGAGGTAAGGCAGATACCTAGAGGGGAGAACTCAAGGGCCGACGTGTTAGCACGATTGGCGTCTGCCTCCTCAGTACAGGTACCTACTTCAGTTCAAGTGGAGATACTCCCGCAGAAGAGCATCGAAGTACAAACTTTGATGGCGGATATTGATGTCGGTCATGAGCCGAGTTGGAAGGATCCAATCAAGAAATACTTGGAGGACGGAAGTTTCCCTAAAGATCGCAACCAAGCGAAAAGCCTCCGAAAAAGAGCAGCTAGGTATACCCTGATCCAGTGAGAGTTGTATCGAAGATCTTTCACTCTTCCATATCTGAAATGTCTAGCACCCAGAGATGCGGACTATGCGCTCCGAGAGTGCATGAGGGGATATGTGAAAGCCACATAGGATCCAGGACCCTAAGTCACAAGGTGCTGAGATGCGGGTACTATTGGCCTACCATGATGGAAGATGCTAAGAAGCTCGTACAGAAGTGCGATAAGTGTCAAAGGCACTCAAATGTGCCGAGAGTACCCTCCTCGGACATTATCCCCATCCAAAATCCATGTCCATTTGCACAATGAGGGATGGATCTCCTTGGACCATTCGTCCAGACATCGGGGCAGAGGAGAAACCTTATTGTTGCCGTTGATTACTTCACTAAATGGATAGAGGTAGAGCCATTGGCAGCCATTTCAGAACTGAAGGTGATGGACTTCATATGGAAAACTATTGTCTGCAGGTATGGCTTGCCACAAGCCCTAGTGGTGGACAATGGAAGACAATTTGTGAGCAGAAAGATGCACAAGTTCTGCGAAGACCTTAGCATCGACCTAAGGATTACCTCTGTAGCACATCCCCAGGCTACTGGGCAGGCAGAGGTGACAAACCGGACTATCCTTGAAGGACTGAAAACAAGGCTAAATGGAGCAAAGGGGAGATGGGTTGAAGAACTACCTAGTGTGCTGTGGTCATATCGCACTACTCCCTGGACATCAACAGGTGAAACTCCATTCTCCCTCTCCTTTGGGACCGAGGCAGTCATCCCAGTCGAAATTGGAGTCCCGTCATTAAGGGTCACCAACTTCGAGCAATCAACGAATGATGAGTTACTGCTGAATAACCTTGATCTCCTAGAAGAGACCAGGGAGAATGCAAGGATCCGGACTGCTGCCTATAAACAGAGAACAGCTCAGTATCACAACAGGCGAGTAAAGAAGATAAGTTTCTCTGTTGGAGACCTTGTGCTGAGAAAGGTAGCAGCTACAGGAAAACATCCAGGTAAGCTAGGTGAAACTTGGGAGGGACCCTACCTAGTTGTGAAAATCTTGAAAGAAGGCACATACAAAATTGAAGATCCGAGGAAGCCCGGGGATATGAGACCCTGGAATGTAGATAATCTTCGAAGATACTATGTGTAATGCTTATTGTAACACATGATGTTCCTATTTCTATGTATCTGCTCTTCAATTTTGAACATGCAGGAAGGAATAAGACTTCAGGTCTTATTCCCAAAATAAAGCACATCACAATACAGAAGAAGGCTTTGACCTGGACAACATGCAAACTTAGCCAAAAAATTGGTTCAGTATCAATTCCACACCGACCAACGTCACAAGATGACAAGGCAAAATCAAACTTCCCAGAAGAGGAAACGAAGATATAATAAACCTGGTCGGCTTACCGACCAGGATAACTCCCGAAGAGGAAACGAAGACATTATCAACCTGGTCGGTCTACACAACAATGAAGACTTCACCCTAATAAACAGGGTACAAACACCACAGTCGGTCTACCGATCAAGATGGCATTAAAGACATTCCTAAAAGGAAAAAAGATCTTCAAAGATCAATGCCACAGTCGGCCTACCGACGAAGATGGCATTCCAGAATTCCTAAAAGGAATAAAAAGATTCCATGAAAGCAAAGACACAAAGACCCTGGGAGGCCTACCGACCAAGGAAGTACACTCACCCTTTAAAATACTTAAGGAAAATTTGAGACTTAAAAGTCCAAAAAATGCAAGAAGGCTGGTCGGCTTACCGACCACAAAAGCATAATGACAATCAAATATGAACAAAAATATACGAGTATATAATATGCATTACCGAGCAGTTATGAATTCTGATTTCATTGAAATTCAAACAGGTTCATTACAAGTTAAGTTAAGAGCAAAAGAGGCTACTAAGCCCATACAAGAGAAGGCCTAAGAATCTAAGGCAGGAACTCCAGAGCCAGACTCCTCGGCAATAGGCACATTGGCTGGAAATGCTGGAGGTGTCTCCTCGGTTGTCTCCGCAACTGGTTGAGGAGCTTGGTTTAGTGCTTCCTGGTCAGCTCCCAAGCTCTCATCTTCCACTACTTCAACCTCCTCATCAGAGATCTCCTCCTCAGAAAAGTCCATCTCGCCAAGCCCTCTCTTCCTCCTCTGCTCAGCCTTCCTGAAGGCTTCTAGGATCTCCTCCTTGGACTCCTCAAGATGATCCCTTCCCATGAGAGAAGGGCACAATGGAGTAAGGATGGAAGAGTCCAGACCAGCTTTGACGAGCAGCTTCCTGGACTCCTTGACACCTCCTCGGAAGCCATAGAAGCCTTCCTCCCTAAGAGCAGCCTTGAAGTCCTCAGAATCCTTGAACTTCTGGATTGTCTGCTGCTCGGCGTCACCGAGGACTCGCTGGTAGGTCTCCTCAGCATTCTTCAGTTTGCGTTCCAAGGAGACCACCATCTCCTTCATCTCTTTGCGTTGCCGAGCAGCTTTCTCCATCTGAACCGAGAAGGACTGCTGCATCTCCTCCATCTCTGCCTTCTTCAGGTTGAGCTCATTTTTAGCTTTGGCAGCCCGCTCCACGGCAGCATCAGCCCTATCTCTTTGAACGGTTTCCTCATAGGCAAACCGAGCAATGCTGGAGGGAAGGGCAGAGAGGTGCACAGCAGTCTGTAACAAATAAGAAGAGAGCGTTAGTCGGTAAAAGAAAAGGGAAAGAATAAACCGAGCTCCTGAGAGAAGAAAGTATTTGCATGAAGAGCGAATTCATCTCGGTCAGATGCTCCATGGCAGTCAGAGAAGACACTCTGTCGTAATCTGCAGGCGTAGGCAAGTGCTTCAGCATCTCGGTAGCCACTCTTGGGTTGACTACCCTGTCAGTTTTGCTGACATCCCATTCTGGTGCATGCCGAGCAGAATCCTCCTCGGCAATGGGTCCCAGAGGAGGATCATTCACCTGCCGAGGGATCTGATAAGGAACTGACCGAGGAGTCCCTTGCCGAGGGGAAGGAGCAATTCGAGTTACCGTAGTAACCGAGGTAGTAGCTCCAGTGAGGGCAATCTCAGATGCCACAGTCTCCCCTGTGGCCCCCACATGTGGCCTCTTAGGGTCTTTACCCTTATTACTTTTCTTCCTCTTCTGTTGCCGAGGAGCAGGGGCAGCGTTCATCGCCATGTACTCAGAAAGGTCGGCCATATCTGCAAAGCATGACCACAAGTCAAGTGAATACCGATCAGTAATGATAGATAAAATAGTTGAAAAATCAAAAATATGCAAACCTTGCCGAGATCTGTAACCAAAATTAGACACCGAGAAGTCCTGTGGGCTGAACTTCATGTCGGTATCAGCCCCAACGACAAGGAGCTCCTTTCAGGATTCATACAATTTCAACTCATCGCCCTTCAACTGCGGAGGACGGTTGAACTGATCGGTAAGTGGTACCGACCAGGTTGTTCGAAAAGGAAGTTCCTCTCCTTCAGGAAGAGGAACCCTTATAAAAATGTATGAATTTTTCCATCTCTTGATGGACTGGTTGTACAGAGGAATCTTAAGCCCTGGCTTGAGTTTTAAATAAAAGAGGCCAGGTGAGTTTGGTAAATGACACAGAAGAGCAAGATGTTGAATGACCGAGGAAGAGATACCGAGATGGTATCTGTGAGAAAGACAAACAATGTTGGCTAGAAAGTGCCAAGAGTTCGGTTCCAGAATGGCGGGAGAGAGATTGAACTGACGAAGAAGGCTAGTTATGGCTGGTCGGAAGGGGATCCTAGCACCTGCTTGGAGTGACCGAAGTGAGATACCAAACTCACCTCTCCTAGGTCGAAAAGGAGACTCACCCTCACCCACACGTCGGTATGAAAAGGGCAGACCACACTTGGCCACTACCTCGTCAATATAGCTGTTGGATAGGTCACAGGAAAGGTAGGTCGGTTCAGGGATGCTGTCATCGGTACCTCCACCCCTCTCATTAGGAGGAGGTAGGTCATGGGGGGAATACTCTATAGGATGTTCTACCGAGAAAGAATTTCGTCTTGCTAAGGGAGGATTGGTTTGAGTTATAACCACCTCATCGGTAGAGGTAGTTGCTCGGTCACTACTAGAGGTAGAAGTTGAGAGGCCAGATATAGAAGAAGTACTTAAACTAGAAGAAGACATGGCTTACCTAGAAGATTGCTCGGTATGTCAGAAATTTGAGAATTCACTATGGATCAGTATAAAACTTGCTCGGTATGTGCAACTGCTCGGTAATCGCTCTCAAATCTTATGAAAGATGTGGAATGACGAGGTCCCTGAGTCCTTTTATAGCAAAAGGCTAACCTCAGATCAATGACCAGAAACAGATGGCCAATGAGCCACGCAGTAAATGGACCGTTGATCTAAAAGGTCTGAGCTGTCATCTCCCTATTTATGGAAGAACATAATTACTCCTCTCATCGATCTGCGCAGAGCGACGCCTCGATAAGGGAGTTGGGGGGAAAACTGATATTACAAAAATACCCCCACCAATGGTGCTCCACCACGTCATATGTGGACCAAGACTCCTCATGCTTACCAGGCAGTCTCCTCGGTAAGAGTGCACCAGCTGGACCTACCAAGGTGAAAACCAGCTGGATGTGGTCCACAATCATAATGGAAAGACCCACTTCAACAGTGGTCTCCAGCCCTATATAAGGCTCAGCAAGTCAGGTATTATCCAACTTAACCACAATTTGAGTACTGATTAATTGAGAGCTTTAGTCTGAGAAGCTCACCTGATTGGATATCTACTGACTTGAGCGTCGGAGCGCCAACGCCAGAGGACACCCTCTGGTGCGGCCTTTAGCTCATCTTTGTTTGTTGTGCTCAGCTCTCAGACTGTTTAGCTGATCAACCTGGACAGCCCTACCTGCCTGGTCGGTAAGTTACCTGCTAGGCAACTTAACGGGTCAACCAAGACTGTCTGGCTAGGCTGATTGGCTTCCTGGAAGGATCTTCGTCTGTGCATTACTGCAGGTCTGACCCACTGAACGTCTTCTCGGTAGTGACACCTTTTTGACGTCATCAACATTATTTATGAGATTAATTATCTCATGCTTCTAACACCAATTTAGTCATTAATATTCTATTGCTTTTATTTATTTATTATCTCTACAATAATTTATTTTAGTTCGCTGTCTATTACTATATATAACCTATTTTTATTTTTTCCCTTTTATTTTAGTGTATTATAATTTATAACTTATGTTTTCAATACTCTAGAATTTCAACAACCCATTTAATCTATTGTAGGATATAGACACATATGTTACGAAAATGTCAAGTATCCCAACAAAAATCCCAATAGAAATATTACTCAAGAATTTGAATTTTAAACCCTAAATTTGGCTCTAAATCCTGTTGTTTATGTGTTACCATATAAAATTATGAAAACTTTGATATATTTTATTTTGGGATGACTAGCAGCACCGCATATGTTAACCTCATGTATAATCATGATGTCAACTAGTTCAATTAGAATGTTGTTAATGTTCGTGCGTTTCAAGTATCTATCATAATCTAATAATCATGGACTAACTTCTTTACCCCTACTTGTCCATAGCGGGGTCCTACCATGTGTTTCACAGCTTTGGCATCTCGCTCGTGAGGAACACTCTAACATGCCCTTACTCATTTATCATTATATTTGGAGTCCGGCGTAGATTATCACTACTAAGGTACGTTCGTGCCGACGCTCACTCATTTATTGATGCACTTCGATTTGGATCCAATGCTCAACAAATAGGGAATGTTTCCAACGAATTTCTCATTTCTATTCATGTTTATGGATTCGATAGTCTTATGTTGCCAATCGACCTATCACAATCTCCTCTTTTATCCAAGTTTGAGATCGAATGTAAGCGCAACCTAAGTTTGATGTTACTATTTTGAGAATCAAAGACTATTATGTTGATGAATTTTTAATTACAAGTGGCACTGGAAAATGAAAAAATATTTTTCTCTATCCTTCACTATTATCACTCATTATTCAATCTATGCACTCTGGGCTAATATTTGGGCCTATTATTGGTCACTCTACCCATACTGTCTCTAGGCAGTAGGCTCATAACAATTTGTTCTCTAAAAAGGCCCATACTATTTTTCTTCGTCATGAAGGGGCCTACTTGGGCCTTACGCTGACTGTAGGCTACTAGGCTCATATCAGTTTGTCAACAATTTGACCCATGCCTTTTTATTTCGTTAAAATGGTGGGCATTGGGCTGGCTCTCCGGGCAAATGTAATGGTAAATTTTTAGCATAATAAATAATTTATGAGAATGTGTGTTTTTGTTGATGAGATTATATTGAGATATGTGTTTTGTTGACATGGTTTATTGAAAAATATGAATGAGTATGTGGCTTGATTTTTAAAAAAAATATGGGATTCAATTTTTTTTTGGTGTAATTTTGTTGGAGAATTAAGTAGGAATGAAAAAGTAGACGCTTGACAAATATGGAGAGGATAAAATATATAAAAATTTGTGTTTTACTGATGTGACTGAATTAGGAGACATGTTTTGCTGATGTAAATGAGTATGTAGTTTGAATTTTTGTGTAATAGATGTGATCTAATATGTAATTTTGATGGGTGAGAAAAAAAATTGTTGTTGCATTTGCACTAACCTGTTTTTTTTCTTTCGTTTTTCCTTTTATTTGGGCTGCTGGCCCTCAAACGAAGCTCATCATCGATACATCAATTAAATACATACAAATATATTTATTATTATTATTATTATTATAATGTTCATGGAGAATACGGGTTATTTATGATTAGTCGCACGAGTTGTATTGACGATCAGGTTCAAAAAGCGACGCCGACTCTTTTGCGATGTTGTTGGTGTTGGTGGCTCCTGCAAACGTCGTCTTCCAGTGTCATTTAGCTCTGGCTTGGCAGGCTTGCCCCCGCGTCTGTTTCCTCGCGCGCGTCTGTTTCGTGCTGCACTTGCACAAATGCCATTTCAATTTAATTCTTCGCTTTTGATAATGCATGTACATGCTTTGGTGGTGTCAATTTGGGCTTGCTTTCTGAGAACACCGTGGATGTCACTGCAGCTCGTGTATTGGCTATTTTCGTCACTGTTCTCTCTAATTTGCAACCTTTTATGTCGGCTTGGCTTGGCGAATTTCTCGTGTGATTGTTCTTCGACTTTCTTGATGCGTTATTGTTTCTTCGAATCTCTTTTTTACAAAAATTTTCGAATAATATTGTTAATGTGAGTGTACAAAAGATTTACGATCCCTTTGTCATGTACGCTTTTGTTGTCTCTGTGCCAATTTTTGTATGTTGTTTCCATCAGTCGATACATACAATGTTTTTTTCTTTGGCAGGAAATTCCCTTTCTTAGCATTACTTGAATTCAGTACGTCCATTCATTGTTTGGTTATGGGTACCAGGCCAAGACTCGCTGCCAATAAACAAGTGCCATTCCAAGTCTTATCCGTGTGCCGTGTCACATGCAATTCAATTCACTTGAAAGGCCATGCGATAAAATCAACGATCCAGATCTAAAAAATTTCATGAATTGCAGCTTCCCCGTCTCAAAATATCCGCCGTAACTCGGACCACCACTGTCTCCCAACATTGAACGTCCCCTATTTTAACGGAGACCCGTTACGACGTTACTCGGCCCAAGCCAACCAAAATTTGAAAGCAACAACTACCATTCAACATCACCAACACGTGTCAAGTCTCCATTGGCTATCATCTTCTTTCCCTTCTCCCTAAGCAACTCCCAATACGGGTAGCTTTCTTTCACGCTATTATCCAAATCCAACTCTTTCTCCGAAGCTACATGCTTTGCAAAACAAACAGATGAATCTATTTTGAAAATATAAATAATTACTATTAATATTATATAGCCTTTTGTGTGTGTATATATAGGTCTTCTTCTGGTTTGTGTTTGGTCCCTGTATCGAGACACGATGGATCGGAATTTTTCTATCGTTGTTGTTCTCTCTTTGGTCTTTGTCTCCGCAATATCGGCGGAGACTATCTCGGCGGGGTCCGACGGTGAGGAGACGTTGATTAGGCAGGTGGTGGACGGTCAGGAGCATCTCCTGAGCTCGGAGCACCACTTCTCTTTGTTCAAGCGGAAGTTCCAGAAGGTTTATGGATCCCAGGAGGAGCACGACTACCGGTTTGGCGTCTTCAAGGCTAACCTTCGTCGCGCGGCTCGGCATCAAAAGATGGACCCGAGTGCTGTCCACGGGGTCACTCAGTTCTCCGATTTGACTCCGGCTGAGTTCCGGAGGACGTTCCTGGGGTTGAGAGGGTTGAGATTTCCTAAGGACGCGAACATGGCGCCGATTCTGCCTACTAATGACTTGCCGGAGGATTTTGACTGGAGAGAGCGTGGAGCTGTCACCGCTGTCAAAAACCAGGTTTTTATATTGTTATTATTATTGATTTTCTTATTTAATTTATTTTATAATTGTCGCTTAGAATTAGAATTATATGTGTAGGTAGTCGTTTTGTACATGTTATTGACGCGATAAATTTTGAGTTTGGTGTTGGTCAAAGTTGGTTTTGTCAATTCAGAGTTTTTAAGAAATTAACTTATTGATCTACGAGAGTCTATGATACTAACTCGAAAGAGTTATTATCTGTGTTGTTGATTTAGCTTTTGCTTCTATAAGATTTGTTTTTTCTGACACTTGTTTAAATTTTTTAGCTGTTTGCGAGTTTTGTTAATTTGTTTATGTTCCATTGTTCAATGACCAGGGTTCTTGCGGATCATGCTGGAGTTTCAGCACAACTGGAGCCTTGGAAGGTGCTCATTTCCTTGCCACTGGAGAACTTGTCAGCCTTAGTGAGCAACAGCTCGTGGATTGTGACCATGAGGTTTGTTTCATTTTATGAGTTTTCCTAGGATGAACTAGATGTGTAGACATATGGATACGGTGCGTATTGATTGTTATCAATATTTTTCTATTGTTGTCTTAGCTAGAATTTGGAACATCCGATCTTTTTGCCACTCACAATTTGGTGTCGTGTTATGAACATACTTTTATCTACTTATTTCTTGTGAGGATTTGACCTACATTTGCTGTAACTGTTTCCTTGATTATGTTTAAATTGTGGAATATACATCAAATTTGATTTAATTATCTCTTCCCTTGAGATTCGCAATGTTTTCCATTTTCGAGAAGAATTACAGGATGCACTTTGTTATTTTTCTCTTTTAGAAAGCTTTATTTTGTTGAAGGTAATTTTTGTGCCATAAATTTTATGCTTATTCCACATTATGTGAAGGATTGGTACTGCAGCACATATAATGGTTGGACTGGTGGACGCCTGCTAATGTTTTCTCAGTTTTGATTCAGTAATCTGATGGTTGAACTATTTGTTTTGCGATGATATATGTTCATTCTAATGGCCATAAAGATTCCTTCGAATGCATTGGGTGTAATTCTAATACTAAGCTAACTCTGATTTTGGAATATCTTGGATAATTGCAGGAATTTGTTGCAATGATCAGAGCCAATTTAATTTGCTAAGATCTTAAATTAAACATGCTTGCTCAAATATAATGTGGAAGCATAATGAGTTTGTTTTACAGCTCTCGCTATTGATAGCTTTCGGAATAAAGTAATCAGGAATTTCCAAGTTGTGCAATTGGACTCTTGCAGAATACTGTCAGCCGTAATGTTTTTGTTTAGTTGCACTGGGTATTTGTAATTCTCTGCATTTTCAGCTCTCATTTTAGATCAGGATAGACATGCATTCTTGTGCTCTTGATAGAATACCATCGCATTGACATTAGTTGTCTGGTCCTAGTCACTGGAACATGCAGATCTCACCAAAGGAAATATGCGTTAGAGTAAGGTCTGTTTACCACCGTAAATAAAGACCACTTCTTTTCTGGTCTTTGTAGTTCCATGATGACCAAAGCTGCGATTGTCTGATTGGATCTTTTGTTTCGGCTCTAATCCAAGTTTCTCTCTTCTTGCAGTGTGACCCTGAAGAACCAGGTTCCTGTGACTCTGGCTGCAATGGTGGGCTGATGAACAGTGCATTTGAGTACACACTGAAGGCCGGTGGACTTATGCGGGAAGAAGAATATCCGTACACTGGTACAGATCGTGGGAAATGCAAATTTGATAAGTCCAAGATTGCAGCATCAGTGGCCAACTTCAGTGTTGTATCCCTCGATGAAGATCAAATTGCTGCAAATCTTCTGAAAAATGGTCCTCTTGCAGGTAATGACTGGGCATTTAATCTGGTTACATATTTTTCTTTTCCTCTTTAGACTCTTCAATGGTGAAATAATAGAGAAGTCTTGGCACTGCCAATATCTGTAGCAATATTTGTTGGTGTTGATCTCCCTTATATACAGTAACTATTGATATGATGAAATGCAGTGGCCATCAATGCGGCATTCATGCAGACATACATGGGCGGAGTTTCATGCCCGTACGTGTGCTCAAAACGGTTGAATCATGGAGTGCTACTTGTGGGGTATGGTTCAGCTGGTTATTCTCCAATCCGGATGAAGGACAAGCCATACTGGATCATCAAGAACTCATGGGGTGGAAACTGGGGAGAGAGTGGATATTATAAGATATGCAGAGGTCGCAACATTTGTGGAGTGGACTCAATGGTCTCCACTGTTGCTGCAGTGCAAACCACTTCAGAATAGCACTACCTTCCAGTCAGAGGATAAGAAATTACATGATGTTTGTAGATTAATCGTTGGACATCTTCATTATCAATTTGGGGGCGGTATTTATTATCCTTTGTATTGTCTTAATGGGTTAAACAGCACACTTGACGATTATTGTCATTATCCAAATCCCTTTCACTGCAAATCCCAGCAATGCTTTCTCTCGTTGATTGGTTGATCGTGACGATTATTGTCATTATCCAAATCCCTTTCACTGCAAATCCCAGCAATGCTTTCTCTCGTTGATTGGTTGATCGTCAAAATCTGGCTTGACTAGTATCATTATATATTAAATTTACTCTCGAGCCTTTTGAGGGGGAACTATGCAATATAAAAAAAAAAGTTTTCCTCAATTAGGTAAAATTAGATTGTTTAGGAAACTACCTAAAATAATCAGTTCTTCAACCAATTCACTGGGAGAGCCCGAGATGAAAAAAGCAACACGCAACAGACCATTTTTTGTCTATATTTGAATATGTCGTACTAGCTGAAGACCCCAATTTCACCACATGAACAGTTGTTCAACTCATATCCCTCCATCAATAGGAACTAGAAGAATGTCTGTTCATAAGAAAGAAAGTTGAAGAAATCATAATGTGAAAGTTTCCATGGTTCTAAATCATCATCAGATGCAAATCATGATTCAATGGCAGAATACAAATATGAATGCGAACATATTGGCCATTCAGTCATGACAATAATTTTACTTCTTGTAATAAACTTTTGAATATAAAGTATATATATTGCCTCCCACATCTAATGAAAATACAAACATTCCCTCACATTCGAGGAAAAAAAAAATACAAACACCCTGCACTGGCAACATAAGCTATCTTGTACCAGAGACATCAATGATCATCAAGAAACTGAAATGGAAATTTGTTGATGGCAGGGAACACAATCGTTCTTTTTTCCAAATCAACGAGCAGACAGAAGCCAACCTAAGGATATTGATCAATATATATAAAATAAAATAGTTGCAAAGATTGCCAAAACCACAGGCAATACTGCAGTCATTGGCAATCAAATACTGTACATACCTTGTCTTTAATATACTAAAAGGAAAGGCAACTTAGTATGTTTGCTGGCGAGTTGGATGTGTTTCAATACTTGCGCGTGTGTTTGCTGTTATTCATGGGTTATTGTTTTTGTTTGTTATAGAATGGTTAAAAGCCAACTAATCGAGATTTGGACACGCTCATATAACAAATAAAATAAATATTGATTTGTATCAAGATTTGGACATACTCATATAACAAATATTATAAAATATCGTTTTGTATTGAATTTTAGCTCTATTATTTTGATGTGTCCATATAACAAATATAATAAATATTGATTTGTTTCAAGATTTGGACATACCCATATGAAACATTTGGACATACCCATATAACAAATATAATAAAATATTGTTTTGTATTGAATTTTAGCTCCATTAATTTGACGTGTCCATATAACAAATATAATAAATATTGATTTGTTTCAAGATTTGGACATACCCATATAACAAATATAATAAAATATTGTTTTGTATTGAATTTTAGCTCCATTATTTTGACGTGTCCATATAACAAATATAATAAATATTGATTTGTATCAAGATTTCGACATACCCATATAACAAATATAATAAAATATTAATTTGTATTGAATTTTAGCTCCTTTATTTTGACAAATTGTTGCTACATTGGTTTAATGGACACCCACC
This sequence comes from Euonymus europaeus, assembly GCA_963580455.1. Classification (NCBI taxonomy): domain Eukaryota; kingdom Viridiplantae; phylum Streptophyta; class Magnoliopsida; order Celastrales; family Celastraceae; genus Euonymus; species Euonymus europaeus. Next base: position 17,549,472 of record OY756970.1, on the reverse strand, counting down.
ACAAGAGTTACCACTCAATTGTTATCGTAAATTTATTTAATAATGCATTTATTCTGAAACCAACATTTGTTGCATGGCTAATCAATAATTCATCATGACTAATCAATAATTTCGACTTGCCGACTATTACTTGATCCATATACGCTCATCATATTCGTATATCATTTCGATTAAGTTGTGAACTTCATCAAAGGCCTTCTTTGGTTGGTGTCTCCGATTGGGCATTCAACTTCATATGCTCTCTGTGAGTGAATTATTTGTTTAAACCATCATTTTCCTGTTCTTATTCGAATACTTTTTCCTTCAGACTTCTTCGAGGGTTGATTTGTATTGATGTGTTGATGTTTGTTTTATTTTATTTTCATTTGATTTATCTCAGAATGAATGCCTCTATTTGTTTTTTTGTCACCTTTGTTGCAAGCTTACATGGTCTAAATCTTCTTCGATTTCTTGAAATTGTTAATAGGCAATTCCAGACTTTTGTGGATGCTTTGGATGCATATAAAAATCAGTCATTGAGGTAATAATTTTCTTGAGTATTATTTGTTTGTTGAACATGATTTCCATATACAGTTTCTTCTTTAATACACTGGTCAAGCAACTTTTTAATACTTGAGATTTTTTCTTCAACTGTATTGTTATGAGCTACAGTCGGCCATTAAAATTTAATTGAAAAATGGAATCTTTGTGATTCATGGTCTCAATGATCTATGAAGAAATTTTGACTTTTATTACAGTGTATGCATGTTTTATAATATAAAGATGTATACATTCGAAGTTGCTAATAATGTAAAATATTATATCGTCAACAATATCTTTTGAAATTTTTTTCTGCGTATGGAATTCTTGAATTTGCTTACTGTTGATGTATGATGTATCCCCTGTCCTATATTATATGTTATTAAAGATGTTTTATTTTGTTCCAGTCGTTTAACTGCTTTCATTTGCTTTAATTGTACAAGTCATTTTCTTACTATTGATGTATGATGTATCCTCTCTCCTATTTTATATGTTATCAAAGATGTTTTATTTTATATGAATGCATCTATTTGTTTTTTTTATCACCTTTGTTGAAAGTTTGTACGGTCTGAATCTTCTTTGGTTTCTTTAAATTGTTAATAGGCAATTCCAGACTTTTGTGGAGGCTTTGGGTGCATATAAAATTCAGTCATTAAGGTAATAATTTTCTTGAGTATTATTTGTTTGTTAAGCATGATTTCCCTATTTTTGGTTTGTTTGTTTATATTTTACTAAGTTTGCTTAGTATGTTTGCTAGCGAGTCAATTACTCTTTTAATACACTGGTCAATTAGCTTTTTTATAATTGAGATTTTTTCTTCAACTGTATTTTTATGAGCTACAGACGGTCATTAAAATTTAATTGAAAATGACTCTTTGTGATTTATGGTCTCCATGATCTATGTAGAAATTTTGTTTTTTATTACGTTGTATGCATGTCTTAGAATATAAAGATGTATACATTAGTAGTTGCTAATAATATAAAATATTATATCATCAACAATATCTTTTGGAAATTTTATCTGTATACGGAATTCTTGAATTTTGTTACTATTGATGTATGATGTATCATTTGTCCTATTTTATATGTTATTAAAGATGTTTTATTTTGTTGCAATCTTTTAACTACCATAGTACTCATCTTATGCATTATTCATTTAATTATGAATTGTTTATTCTCAATCTTTGAATGCATAAACTATAGGGTCAGTTTATTTTGTGATTTACTTAAATTTTGCTAAGACTTTTCTGGTTGATTGGTTTTCAACTTTTTTTGGCTACTATTTTTGTTTGTGCTTTTATTAAGCTTCTAGCATGATTTTTTTTATTTGTCCATAGTTATATTCTATGGTAAATTTATTTGTTTATAGGTGTGAATGTTCTTACTTTTTGTTCATTATTTATTGTTGAATTTATTTGACAATAGGATGGAATTTGGTGAGAGTAGCCGAATGAATAGATCTAAAAGGAAGAGGTTGATAAGAAATCGTCTTCACAGTCAGACTAAAACATCTTCATTAGCAAGAGACCAATTGATTGGCAATGTTGATAATAGTACTGCTCATGAACTGAATATCGAGGGTCTAACTGTTGGGTCACCAGACTTAACATGTGAATTTTGTGGTGCGATTTTCTGGTATGATGAACGCTTAAAATCTAACTCTTCACGTAGACCGGTCTACTCTGTGTGTTGTCGTAGTGGTAAGATAAATCTACCACTATTAAGACCAACGCCTATGTTACTTGATCAATTGCTGGATTGTAATGGATCAACAAAAAGCAAAAAATTCAAAAAAAATATTAGGACTTATAACTCAATGTTTGCATTTACATCCCTTGGTGGTAAAATTGATCATTCTGTCAATACTCCTTCAGGACCTTATGTTTTTAGACTTGGTGGACAAAATTATCATCGTATAGGATCTCTACTTCCAGCAGATGGAGAATCTCCTAAATTTGCACAATTGTATGTGCATGACACTGAGCATGAAGTTCTGAATAGGATGATCGCTATTGGTTTTATCAACAATGATGCCATTGATGAAGAGATTGTTAAAGATTTGATTGTTATGCTTGATTCAATTAATGAAGTTGCAAAAGCTTTTCGAATGGCAAGAGATAGGTTCAATGACAATGATCTAAGACCTATGAGACTTAGATTATGTGCAAAGAGAAATTCAGATGGTGATCAATATAGTAATCTTGTGTCTTCTGAGATTGCTGGTTTGATAGTTGGTGACTTTGGTGATGGTTTTGAGCATAGAGATATAATCATTGAGCATAAAGTTGAGGGATTAAAGCGCATTGATGAACTACATCCAACTTTTATGTCAATGCAATATCCACTATTATTTCCTTATGGTGAAGATGGTTATTCCAAATGTCTCAAATATCAACAAACGAAGTCTAGAAGAACTACAGAAAGAACGTGTATAACAATGAGAGAGTATTATGTATATAGGTTGCAACAAAGGTGTAATGAAGGGAAAACACTTCTTAGAGGTGGTAAGCTTTTTCAGCAGTTTATTGTAGATGCATATGCTTGCGTAGAAGAGCAGAGGTTGAATTTCTTTCGATTCAATCAGAAAAAACTACGAGTAGAAAGTTATAAAGGTGTTTGTGATGCGTATGCCAGTGGTAATGTCGATGGAGATGCTGTTGGGAAACGGATTTTGTTGCCATCATCTTTTACAGGTGGCCCACGTTATATGATTCAAAATTATCATGATGCTATGGCCATCTGTAAATTCTATGGCTTTCCTGATTTTTTTATTACATTTACATGTAATTCGCAGTGGCCTGAGATTCAATATGCTGTTCAACTCATTCCTGGACAAAAAATTGAGGATAGGCCAGATTTTGTTACAAGAGTATTTAAAATGAAAGTTGATCATTTCCTTGCTGATATAAGATCTGGCAATTATCTTGGTAATATTGTTGCAGTTGTGTATACTATCGAATTTCAGAAGCGTGGTTTGCCTCATGTTCATATGGTTGTGTGGCGTCATTCAAGTAGCAAATGTCAAACTCCTGCTGATATAGACAAGTTAATCTCTGCAGAAATCCCAGACCAATCAATACATCCAATTTTGTACGATATAGTCAAAAAATTTATGATTCATGGTCCTTGTGGTTTGGTAAGGCCTTTGTTGCCATGTATGTCGGATGGTCGATGTACAAAGCATTTTCCAAAGTCATTCCATGAAGAAACAACCATTGATGGGAATGGGTTTGCTTTGTATAGAAGACATGATAATGGGCATACAGTAGATAAAAATGGACATCCAATGGACAACAGATATGTTATCCCGTATAATAAAGAGTTGTTATTGCGTTATCAAGCTCATGTTAATGTTGAATGGTGCAATAAATCTCGATCAATTAAATATTTGTTCAAATATATCAATAAAGGACCAGATAGGGCCAGAGCTGTGTTGGAACGGTTTGTTTGCCAGAATATATCAAATGAAGCAACAAGTTCAGCTGGTATTATAGATGAAATACAACAATATGTGGATTGTAGATATTTTGCTTCATATGAATCAATTTGGCGTCTGTTTGAGTATCCGGTTCATTTTAGACATCCTCCTGTTCAACGATTACCAATACATCTACCTTCCATGCAAAATATTTACTATGATGATTCGACAAGTTTATCTAATGTTGTTGAACACCCAAATATAGAAAAGACTATGTTTACGGAATGGATGCATAGAAATTCCATTGATGAAACAACAACAAATCTTACATATGGCTCATTTCCTTCTAAATTTGTTTGGGACGATAGAAGCAAGCAATGGATTCGTAGACAAAGAGGAGAGTCAATTGGTCGGATGTCATATGTCGAGCCAAACTCAGGTGAATTATATTATCTTCGTATGTTATTGAATGTGCAGAGAGGCCCTAGAAACTATGTTGAAATCAGAACAGTAGAGGGAGTCATTCATCCAAATTTTCAGTCTGCATGTATGGCACTTGGTCTACTGGGAGATGATAAGGAATGGCATGAGGCATTAGATGAAGCATGTTTGTTTGCAACAACAGTTCAATTAAGACAACTATTCATCACTTTGTTGCTTTATTGCAATGTTAGTGACCCTTTGAAGTTATGGGAGGATCATTGGCAAAATTTCGGGGATGATATATTATATAAATTAAGGCAACAACTAAATTTACCAAACTTGAATATATCACAAGTCGAAGTGAAGAATAACATCCTTTTTGAGCTAGAGATGTTACTTAACAACGCAAACAGTTCTCTCTCTGAATATGGCTTGCCAATGCCACAGGGTCAACTATTGGATGAATTAAACAATCGACTCTTACGAGAAGAGATGAATTATGACATCAATGATCTTACAGAACAATGCAAGCATCTACAAAGCCAATTGAATGTCGAACAAAAAGTCATATATGATGTTGTTGTAAATAATGTAAATAATCAAAGTGGTGGTATTTTTTTTGTTTATGGTCCAGGAGGAACTGGGAAGACTTTTCTATATGAGGCAATAATTTCAAGCATAAGATCTACTGGAAGAATTGTACTTGCTGTTGCATCATCTGGAATTGCATCATTGTTACTTCCTGGTGGTCGTACTGCACACTCAAGATTTAAGATTCCTATTGATGTCCATGAAACATCAACATGTCATATTAAGAAAGGAACTCAGCTTGCAAGACTAATAGCAAAAGCAAGTCTTATTGTATGGGATGAAGCACCTATGACACATAGGTATTGTTTTGAGGCTCTTGATAGAACATTCCAAGATATAATCATTTCAGAAGATGGTGAAACTAACTCAAAGCCATTTGGAGGAAAAACCATTTTGTTAGGTGGTGACTTCAGACAAATCTTACCTGTTGTGCTGAATGGGACGAGATATGACACAGTCAATGCGTCAATAACAAAGTCAAATTTGTGGAAACATTGTACAGTGTATATGCTAAAGGAAAATATGCGATTGCAAGCAGGAACATTTAATGCAGCTGATCAAGAGAGTATGACACAGTTTGCACAATGGATATTAGACGTCGGTGATGGAAGAGTTTATTCACTTGCTATTAATGATGATGATGATACATAAGAAAGCTGGATTGAAATACCAAAAAGATTATTACTGCACTCCAAGGGCGATGAGTTGCATACGATGGTTTCAGAAATTTATTCAGAATTAAACACTCGGTATGATGATGTTGATTATTTGAATGAGAGAGCCATCATAACAGGAACAAATGACACAGTTGCAATGATTAATTCATATGTATTATCACTTATTTCAACAGACGAAAGAACGTATTATAGTTTTGACTCAATATGTAAAACATCACAACATTCTGTGGCATCTGAATTGCTATACACTACTGATGTGCTGAATTCCATGACTTTCAATGGAGTTCCAAATCATGAGCTATTACTAAAGAAGTATGCACCTGTTATGTTACTTCGCAATTTAAATCAGGCTGATGGTTTATGCAATGGAACAAGACTTCTTATAACTCATCTTGGAGATAGAGTACTTGAAGGAAGAATATTGAGTGGTTGTCATGCAGGTTCAAAAGTATGTATACCTCGAATAATTATGGATGGAAAAGATCATAAATACCCATTTGTATTGAAAAGAAGACAGTTCCCAGTCAAATTATGTTATGCTATGACAATTAACAAGAGTCAGGGACAAACTCTTAAACAGGTTGGCTTATATTTGCCAAAGCCTATCTTCACACATGGTCAACTTTATGTTGCTTTGTCTCGTGCTACATCTTATGATGGTCTTAAAGTTATGACTGGAGATGGTGATAAACAGATACAAGGGTATACAAAAAATATAGTATATCGTGAAATTTTCGATGGTTTGATCACAGGTGATGGAGAATAAATTAAAATTTTTGTGTGCAATACATTTTCAACATTAAATAAATTATAGATATTTCTTTGATGTATAATACTCTAATATATGATTTTTTTTAATGCAGCTTAACAACGCAGGACTCAATTACTATGGATTATCATTCCATCGCTCAACTTCAAATATCTAATCGTAACTACAAGATTAAGGCAAGGATTGCTAGACTGTGGGATTCTATTAATCATGCTGATAATGGTTTATTGATGAGTGTTGATGCATATCTTGTAGATGAACAGGTAACGTTAACTTTTATCACTATATAATATTTTTCACCAACAATTTCCATGATACTTTCACAAGCACTGCAAATCACCCTATACCATGAATATTTTTATAGGGTAATACTATACTTGCAACCATGCGGCCAGAAAATGCAGAATATTTGAAGGCAGTCCTTGATGAGAAGGATATTTATTACTTCAGTAATTTCACAGTTTTTCCTGTTCGAAACACTTATCGCCCATGTCCAAATCAATGCATGATTAAGTTCGACAAAAGGACTAAGATTGAAAAAACTGTGGATGCAAAAAATGAGTTTCCTCCTGACAGATTTTATTTCTCAAACTACTCTGAAATGGAATCTCGAGTACGGAATAAAGTTTATCTGACAGGTATTCAAAAATAGAATAAAAAATTATTAGCCATGAAAAAACTATGAAAACACATTATGAATAAACTATATTTTGACAGACATGATGGGCCAAATCTTGAAAGCTTATGATGTGGAGGAGATTCCAAGCAATCAACAAATGGTCAAAGTTCGCAAGTTAGATTTCGAAGATGATATGTAAGTATAACAGTCACATCTGTTCAACAATATGATTTATACATATGATGAAAATCATATTTTCTAAAAATGTGTTAATAAAGTTAGTTATATTAATATAATGATGACTCTTACATTTAAATTGTTTGAATTGTGAGTCTAACTTTTTTAATATCAATTTTTCTTCACTTACTGCTTAGGTTCAATGTTATATCTGTTACACTTTGGGGAGATTTAGCCATCAAATATGATTATCACCAAATATCTGAGAATTCAAAGAAAAAACCAGTGATCATAATATGTGCAGGAATGATGGTGACCACATTTCAAGGTGTGTTACAATGAAAACAAGCTTCTTATTTATTGTTCATATGCATGGAATTAGTACAAAATATTTGATGTTACTTTCTTTGTTGCCTTACAGGGAAAACTATTTTAAGTAGCACATCAGCTTCGAAAATATACTTTGATTTGGAAATACCAGAGGTTGAGCAACTAAGAGGAAGGTTTGTTTAAAAATTTAGTATTTGCAAGGTTATATTACCCAATAATAATAATTGCCTTATAATTTTTTAATGAAATAGGATAATTCAACCTAAAATACTGGAAATAATACCAAGCAGTCGACCCAAGTTGGCAAATCTTGATGATGACATGACCAAAAAAAGAAAGACAATTGCTGAATTGCTGTTATTGGATAGAGAATTTGATGCTGTAAGTCTTTTTAACTTAACATTAATGTAATTATTTTTGAAATTAATTGTATTAGTTTGCTAATAGTCTTGCTTCACACAACAACACGCAGAAAAAAAAAATTCACATGTAAAGCAAAGATAAAGAGTGTAGATGTGGCAGATGGATGGTGGTATCCATCATGTCCAACATGTAACAGCACAACAAAACAATGGCAGGGTAAAACATTGTGCTCCGAATGTAGTATTATTGAAGAAACTCCTATTCCTTGGTAAGTTACATACTAAATAACACATGCATGAATTTTATCTTATTATTGAAATAAATGTTGAATGCTTTATGTTAATTTGTTCAAATATGATTTTATGAGATGCAACTATATCCTAAATGCCACAGTTGAGGATCAAACTGGTATAGCACTGTTTACAATATTTGGAAGGCAGGCAGAACAAATGATTGGTGTATCAGCTGCAACAACTATATCGATGAAAGATGCAAATCGATATATTCTGCCACAGATTATTGCTGATATTTTCCCAAAATATCATACTTTTCAAGTTGCAATTAATATGAATAACAAAAGAGCTAAGACAATATGTTTCAAAGTTTCAAAAATATTTTCAGATGCCATGGAAGGAGGAAATACATCAGTCAAACAAATTGAAGATGCAGATGTGCTAAAACAAAATGCTGAAAATAGAAGAGTTGAAGATTTGTTATCTCAGGAATCAACTTACTCAAACACCCGGAGCAGCAACAGATTTGATGAACTGCATTCAAATTTGCAATTACAAACTCCTGAAAAATCAAGGTCCATTGGAGGAGACAAACGCAATAAACAAATATTGTTACATGATTCTGATGCATCAATATCTGACGATGAACCTATCTCTGCTACACTACAGAAAAAATGAGGCAGAAAACTAGGTAAGGAGACCTTATCTAAGAGTCATACAAAAGTTAGTTCATACTTATGATAAATTACTTAGCAAAACGGAGAGTCTATTATCATGATAGTAAAATGCTTATTTGATTTATATATAAAATTATCACAGGAACATCATCAATATTGAAGAGCCACAAGGAGAGAACAAAAAACGAAAGAAGACTGTTGTTCCCACCAACAAAAAGGGTAAAACACTCTCTGATCCATCTTACAATATTAAAAAGAGAAACAATTGAGGAGAAGCATATCTTGATGTAAATAGAGTTTGTGTCAATCACTTAAGTATTTTATCTGTGCAGCAAGTTTGTAAATAGAGTTCCTAATACTTTATGTACAAAAATAAAACTGTCCAGTTAACATTTAGTGATGTAAATAGAGCTTCCCTAAATGACTTGCTAATGTTTATGTACAATAAGCAACTTTTGTTGTTCACAATGCGTGCTAAATCTTTGATGTAATATATATGCAGTTTTTGTAGAATTTTTATGCTCAATCTCAAACATTTTTTGTCCTGTTTTAATTTTATTTCCATTTTGTATTAAATATGAGGGTGAAATACTATATAAGAAAAACAAGAAATTGAACACATCTTCCTAATCAATTCCTCAAATATATATTAATAAACAAAACTCACAAACTTGAATATGCATGGATCAATTATAAAGACCAACATTGTGAAAACCATACCCATACAAAACAATATACATTAACCACTCTTTCGTTGAATCACATTTCTTCCTTAGGCCAATGCCAAAAAAAAAAAACCATCCAAAACCACCTTCTAATACGTCATCATCCTCGGCATTTCTCTATGTGTCTTCTACTCTTGGCTCTCTGTTGTGTTTACTTTTTTATTACGCCTCCATCACATACAAAAACATACTCCTGATAAAAAAAAAAACATCATTCACAACCAACGATACATGATTTACAAAAGGTGACACACGAAAATGGTAAACTAAATAAGACTCTTACTATAAAACCTGATTGTCTTTCCCACGTAACGAAAAAACAAACAATTTCAAAACTGAAAAAAATGTTCCAAAACCCACCTCCAATTTCTGAACAAGTTCTTTGGCATTTGTTGCCAAGACAAAGATGTTCCGCTCAGAGGGTTTAATAAAACCATTATCAACAGTACTATCAATGAAAGTAACCAAAGAGTCATAATAACCATTGACATTGAGCAAACCCACCTACATGACAATTACAAAGTTCACCTTTACAATTCTTCACAAAAAGACATCACAAATAATATCAGAATTTGCATACACTTACAGGCTTATCATGGATTCCCAATTGGGCCCAAGTAATCACTTCAAACAGCTCCTCCAGAGTTCCATACCCACCTGAAATCCAAGTCAGTATAATCAAAAACTAAACATTATAAATGCTCAACAGAACCTAAAAAAATGGAAAAAAAAAATCTGTTTGCAGGAATGAAAAACAAAAAAACCTGGTAAAGCAATGAAGCAATCAGAATGGCGAATCATCTCAGACTTTCTTTGGTGCATATCTGTAACTGCCATTACCTCCCCAACTGTTTCCCCAGTTATCTAGGCTCAACAACAAAAATGATAAAAATGCAATTTTTAACAAAAAAAGAAACTTTCAAAAAGAACAAACTTTAAAACTACAGCAAATATATGTTTAACCTCTTTCAACATAAAAAATGTGGGTATAATCCTGAAACAAAAACCCAACAAAAACCATTAAACAAAATATTCATCAACAAATGGGGAAAAAAAGTAATACACACCCAAGAACACCTCCTCCAGCTCCATGAACAGTTTGAGAAATCAAACCCATCAAACCAATACTCCCACCTCCGTAAACAAGATCAAGCCTCCGAGACACATTCATGAACAACAATAAAAAAAACCACTAATCAGTTTACAGACTTCAAACCTAACAGTTTAAAAACACGACATCAAACAACATATCTTATGAATCACATACTAGCTCTTGAGCTAAATCAATAGCAGCATCTTTGTAACAATCCATCTTCCCAATACTGTTACCATAAAAAACACAAACGCTTTTAAATCTAGACTCTTTCACTACATTTCCTTCCATTTCCAACTACAAGTAAGTTCTGACCAACAAAAATTCTGTCAGTGGAAAAAAAAAACTAAACAAAAATAGAACAACAAATTATGAAGATGGTGAAACAGTCTTATTAGAAAACAAAAACGAAAAAAAAAACCAAAACAGACAAAACATTAAATAAAAGTAGCTAAATTGTCAAAAAGAAGCTGACAAGTTCAGCAGCCACTTATTGATGCTTTTCAAAATGAAAACATTTATTATTATAGATATTCTCAAGATTCAAGATATCTAAGATGTAGACCAGTCCATTTATCAATAGATACTACTGTCAAATTAACTCAAACATAAGAATCCACATGTATCTAAATATCAAAGACTTGCTGAAACAAAATTATATCTTACGAAAATAAAACCCCACATTTCTTATATTCTTTAGCAATAACAATACAATATATTGAATTTTTGAAAACAAAAATTAACAAAAAAAAATAAAACAAAAAAAACAACCACATAAAGAAAAAAAACTACAAAAACAAAAACAACAAAAAAACAAAAAAAGAGAAACAACCCGCCGCGTAGCGCGGGTTGTGACTCTAGTTATGTATAAATAGGAAGTTGAATAAATTAACTAGTCATATTATTACAATAGGCCATAACTGTTGCCACATACAAATACAAGCGATTGGCCATACGGAAATTTATTCCTTCCCACAACAATAAAACAACTGGACGGGAGGTGGGCAGTACCCGAAGAAAGATTCCTCGAAACTGCCCTTCAAGATGCATCCCAAACAAATTATATTCATGTCCAAATGAAAAAATATATCGTTCATCGGTACCTTTGCACAGTCAACTGCAATTCAAGCAAGCACCCTACAATTGATCTTCATTCTTCTTCATCAAATAATGAAAATGAAAAAGGATGGAACTTGTAACCATCTCCCTCGTAGAACTTACTCATGAATTCCACCCAAACCTTCATTTCAATGCATATGATTTCAATTAAAACAGACACAATTATAGTCAGATCAATCAAAAACAATCACCAAAACAGAAACACAGCCTATACGCAAAAGAGCAGCAAAAACATGAATCCTCAAATTAAAAAAGATTGGTTACCTCCAGAAACAAATGGTGGCTGAGATTTGTGGAAATGAATGCCACGAACAGGGTCTATAGTGCTCATCAAACCTATCAATCAGAGTTCCCATCCGATAGTCCCATCACCGCTGTGGAGACTCGCAAGGATCGATGGCCTCTTGCTATGGAAGCCAAGTCCCTTCACTCTATTACTCTTCGTCTCAAACTTCGTCAACATCTTCTCCAACCAAACGAACCCCAATCTACACATAGCCATATAGAAAAACTCTTCACACACTTGATTAAATTAAATGAAAAACAAGACATGCAATTGATGACGAAGAGTGAAATCCAGTAAGGGCATCTTTGGTTGCTCCACGAGTATGGAATTGAATTTTCTCGGTAACCAAACAAATTTGTTAATCAAAAACACCTTACGAGTCCAACTGGCAAGAAATCTATAGTAATTCAATGATTTTAACACGAGAAACTCGGATATGGTTCACCTCAGATCTGATCAGTAGGCGCAGAGATAAAAAAAGCGTTGTATCGCATCCATAATCATCACCGAACCAGAAGCATTGTGCTCGTACGGAGTTCTGTATGTGTAAAGAGAGAGATTGCTTATGTGTATTTTGTGAGAGGGAGAGAGGGAGAGATCTTCTGTTCTCAGTGCGACTGTGCGAGCGAGACTCTGAGAGAGAGAAGAGACACTGGGAAATGAAATTTACGTGACGCAGATGGTACGAGGGGAAATGCCTGTCAAAATTAACCGTGAAAACCGCACCGCCCGACCGAACCGACCGTTTGGGCGGTTTAATTTTTTTTAAAAAAATAAAACCGACCGTTCGATCGGAAATCATGATTAAAATAAATGAAATGGTCGGTTCATACATATTCACATAAACCGTTCGGTTATAACCGAACCGACCGCCTATAATAATATATATGCTTTAAAAGTTTAAATATAATTATATTTACATATGTTTAAGTTTAACTGGTTAATACTTTAACTCTTTAAGTTAAATATCTTAATATCTTTAGACTTTAGTGAATTGGTTATTACGACTTACGAAGTCCCAAGTCTCAACAGTTAAAAACTTTAAATAATTAAATAATTAAATATTTGACTAGGGTTCACATTCCAAAAATCAAAATTCCATTTCACACTTGCAACCCTTGAAGAATACAAAGTCTAGAGCGGCAGAGCCGTCGTCATCCCCCCTCCCTCTATGCTCTCTCAATTAGTCAATTGACTTAATCATCATCATTTCTTGTGGTAAGTTTTTTTTTTTTTGTTTCTTTGACAGAATCGACACCCTTCTATTATGGGTTTTCTATTATTACTGCATATCGACATCTTTCTTGTTAAGTTCCTCTACTGGTAGTCTAGTTTTTGTTTTGAGTGGGTTTAATAACAAAATTTGGAGCAGCTTTCAAATCGGTATTTGATTCAGTGACGGAGCTCTTGCTTCTTAGCTCTTGCTTCTTAACTCTTGATCCATTTTGCTTGATATTTACATTACAGCCTTGATTTTATAATTTTATTGCCTTGTGTCTTGTACTAATTTCATTATTTAATGATTTTGTTTTACTGTTTCAGATAGTCTTCACGCTTGAATATTGAGCAAATGGCTGAAGAGAATCAAGAGGTAGAGATGGGAACTATTGATCAAGAGGCAGATTTGGTGCACCCCACAGTTACATCAAATCTGGATGCTACGGTTAGTCAACCTAATCCATCTTCTAGAAAAAGATCATGGGTGTGGGAGCATTTTGATGTGCCTGAGAACCAAGTTGGTAGACGTAGGGCATTTTGCAAATATTGTAATAAAAGTTATGCTGCGGATTCAAAACAAAATGGTACTGGATCCTTGATTAACCATTTGTGTTGTGTATGTTCATCTTTGGAGAATCCATTTAGGGATAGAGAGGGTGAATTGGTGAAGGGGCAGTCTACCTTGTCCTTTAACCCTTTAAAACCTGGTGAGGAATCGTCTCCATCATTGACGAGAGCATTTAATCCTGTGAAAGCAAAGCGAGCCTTAGCCCGCATGATCATAATAGATGAATTGCCTTTTAGATTTGTGGAGGGTGAGGGGTTTAAGCAATTTGTGCATGAGATTTGTCCTAAATGGACTAAGATCCCTTCTCGTGGGACAATTACTAAAGAGTGCCCTGAAATGTATTTGGCTGAGAGGGTAAATTTGACAAAATCTCTTGAAGGGCAGCGTGTTTGTCTCACTACGGACACATGGACTTCTGTCCAAAATTTGAATTACATGTGTCTCACCGCACACTTCATTGATAGTGGTTGGAAAATGCATAAACGTATTTTGAATTTCTGCATTGTGGATGATCATAAGGGTGCAACATTAGGTAAGGAGGTGGAAACATGCTTACTAAATTGAGGAATAGATAAGATTCTTTCTCTTATTGTTGACAATGCTAGTGCCAATAACTTGCTTATTGAATTCTTGAAAAAGAAAATGAAGTATAGAAAGAACACTTTGTTGAATCATGAATTCTTGCATGTTAGATGTTGTGCGCATATATTGAATCTAGTTGTTGGTGATGGTTTAAAGGATATGAATGAGTACATAGTCAAGGTAAGAAATGCAGTGAAGTATGTTAGGTCATCTCCGCAAAGGATGAAAGCTTTTAGACTTTGTGCGGAAAAGGAAAAATTATCTTGTAAACATAATGTTGTTTTGGATGTACCTACAAGATGGAATTACACGTACGAGATGTTAGAGAGGGCTGAAAAATATCAAAAAGCATTTGAAAGATTGGAGGAGGATGATCCTAATTTTTTACGTAGTGTCGCTTTTGAGGATGATAATGGTGATGGAGGGAGGAGGATTGTTTTCGGAGTGCCTACTAGTGATGAATGGGAAAAGGTGAGGTTGTTTGCAAAGTTTCTTAAACTTTTCTATGATGCAACAATACAATTTTCAGGGTCTAACTTTGTGACGGTAAATGGTTTTGTTACCGAATTGTTGACAATTCGAGATTCCATCGAGATCGAATGCAATGGTACTAATCAAATGTTGAAGAAGGTTGCTGAAAATATGATCACTAAATTCACAAAATATTGGGGAAACGTTGAAAGCATGAACTCTTTGTTGTTTGTTGGACTTGTGCTTGATCCTCGATGTAAGTTAAAGATGATAGAGTACTCTTTCGATACAACATCAGGGGTAGCGAAGAAAGTAAAAGAAACTTTAAATGCTTTTTATAATGCATATCTTGAGGAGGAGGGAGTTTCTAATGTTCAAGGAAAGACTGCTGAAAAAAGTAAACAGACAAGGAACAATGGAAAACCTCCTACGGGTACAAGTGCATCAAGGTTGGCTATTTTTCAAGAACATTTGAAAGCGTCACAGTGTCCTGAAAACAATTCTGAAGTGGATCGATATTTGTTGGAGAGCTTGGAAGAGGACAATGAAAGGTTTGATCTTCTTTCATGGTGGAAGGTTAATTCGAGTAGATATCATGTACTATCAAGAGTTGCAAGGGATGTCCTTGCAATTCCAGTGTCTACTGTTGCTTTCGAGTCTACATTTAGTACAGCAGGCCGTGTAATTGATCCATTTCGTAGTTCATTGTCTCCTACAATGGTTGAGGCCCTCATTTGTTCACAAAATTGGATACGTTCCTCGTCTAAACCAATTAATCTTCGAGAGGCCATGGATGACGTTGAGCATTTTGAAAAGCTTGATAATGGTATGTCTTTCTTTTTTGAAAATTCTATATGTTTGTGTTTTGTAGTTTTTCTGCCTAAATAGTAAATATGTGCTTGAAACTTGCTTATGTAGAGTATCGGGAAAAACTTGATGGTAAGAATGTTGAATCAATGAATTAGATCAATAATTATGTTGTTGGAGGGACTGCAACTACTGGAGTTCTCTACTCTTTTGTAAGTTTGTATACCTTTATTTATTACTTGTTGAAGTCTAGATTGATTAATGGCTGCTGGACTCATTTTTCATTCTTCTTCTACCATTGGAGTTGCATTTTGCAGGTTTCAAATTTTAAGTTGTTGAAGTTGAAGGTGCAGCTGGATGAATGATGCTTGCGTACTGCCTACTGGAATTGCAGCAGTTGTTGTCTTCTTGTGCTGCATTGCTGCCTATTGATTAATAATTTAATTTTTGTGTGTGTAATATTTAAATATTGTAATGGTTATGTCGTTATGGACTTGCTTTGGTTGCACTTTATGTTTGTGTAATGAATTATGGCTTGTAAACATTTAACAGATTGGATTGATTGCTTGAAGTATTGAACATGTTCTCTTCTTCTTCTTCAATTTAAGGCTTTGGTAATTTGGCACAACAAAAAATTAGGGCCCATAATAAAACCGATAACCGACCTTTGACCGACCGAACCAAATGGCCGGTTTCCCCTTTTACATTTCATATGTTGGTCGGTTTTGATTATTCAAAAATAAAAAAACCGAAAATAACAGCCCGGGTTAGGAGGTGTCGGAAAACCGATCAAAACCGACCAATGACAGGCCTAGGAATGTGGTTTTTAATTGTTTCTATACGAGAGCAACCAAAATAACTAATTTCAAAGATGCATGTGTTGGCGAAGTCAATGGAGGCCGTTCGATTAGAATTAAACCACCGAGATCATCCGGAATGTTGGGTCAAGATAATCAATAGAGTTCCTCGTAAATAGAAAAGTCATCGTCATTCATTACTCGCAAGACAACTATATTATATTAAATGTCTTTATTTGTTATTTTTAAAATTAGGTAAACAATAAGAAGACTCCTGCGATGGATGAGCTCGAGCTCGGGCTCGGGCTCAGCTCGGCATACATAAAAATAAGATATACACAGATTTTACCTTCGTCGAAAAGAAATCGTTCATTCTCCAATGATTCAAATCAAAGGCATTTGAAAAACACTTCTCACTTCATCTTCCTCTTTTTTCCTTAAACTTCCATTAAATACATATATGCGTCCATGAGACTATCAATATACATCAAGAAGACAGGATAAAAAGATCAGGAATGTTACATAAACATGGTTTCAACAGATGCATATCAAGGTGAGTGGAATAAAGTCAATGGCTGCTCCAAAGCAAAATAGTTCTGGTCATGAACATAAGTGCACAATATCTACCTTTTCTTGGCGGTCGAAATATCAACGGCTACTATATGTTCTTTTTACTTTCTAGCCTTTCTCCTTACACCCGTTCAGCCTTTAACGTTGACAAGCGGTACTAGCATTATTTGATCCATATCACGTACAGCTACGGTTGTTGCCTGCCCTGAAGTACTTGGACAATTTCCTCTGCTCTTGATTGGATGCCTTTAAGATACTCAGTGAGAACACGCTGCTGGTAAGAACCTCCCTCCTGAGAGCGAGAGCGGTTAGGATCACAGGGAGAAAATGTAAAATGGAGGCAAGGATCAGTTATTTTTCACAAGAAAACAGATGATGAAATGGAACTAAAAATACAATAACCACAGAGTCAAGGTTCAGGTTCCGCCTTACTGTTCGGATCAAAGTTCGTTCAATTCGCTTTTTGATGACAGCATAGAATTCCTCCGGAGGAATATCCCCCTTACCAACTGTCATTCCACTGATCAGAAGCTTGTTCCATTCTTCTGCAGGAGCTGCATTACATCGAATGTCTATAAGTAATGTCAATCTCTTGACAGCAAATCAAAAGTAAAAAGACCAAATGCCAAAGAAAATTGAGGGCAGGTCATAAAATCTCTGCCCCGAGGATGGGCCCATCTTTCAGCATCACGAAAACTTAGCATTTACATTCTAGGAGACTTGCCATGAATGTTCCTGCTATCAAAACAGACAATCCTAATTTAATCAAAATCTCTTTGGGCACTATAAAAACTTACCAAATTTCTAGACAAGATCAATGTATCTGTAAGGCAGTTGGGAATTATGAAAAATCCTTCAGGTTTGTCATGAGTTAAAACTTAAAACTGTTGGTCATATATATCTAGTGATCAATATACTAGAGACTATCCAGAATGGGGATTTATATAAGCTAAACATAACAGAATTAGCCTATTTATGTGTCTTCTTCCGCACAACATTAAGCTCATCCATGCACGCAAGGCATTGCTTCCATGCACATAATAACGATTAGCATACTTCATAATTCATATGCACAAGGAAAAGTGCACAGCTACACAATTTACATTTCAAGGGCGTCTCTAGGATGGGGTGAGACAGGCAGCCGCCGAGGGCCCCATATTTTTGGAAAAATAGTAGTACTATAGCAGTATCAAGCACATTTAGACCCCATTTAGAAAAATTCAATAATGCTCAGCCAATTACGACTTAAAAATAAAAAATAAAAAAATCCATTTAGGCCCTTTTTAATTATTTTTTGTATGAGGACCCCTTTTCCAGAGTTCGCCCTAGGTCTCTCAAGTGTCAGGTACACCATTGTTACATTCTAATACATGAACAAGTAAAAAATACATACAAACAAAACAGATTCCATCAAACAGTGCTTCATTGCTAGGGAAAAAATTGAAACAGTTGTCTTTCTGGAAAAGACAAAATGATGCAGAGTCCTAGATACCTTTAATTACAGTCTCCAGGAACAGCTCAGCCTTCAAAATTTCATCTCCTGCACCAGGTACATAAATAAGGGTTTGATGCTAAAGCTATCCACCTAGTAGGAAAAAACAAACAAAAGGAATATGAAAATGAAAATCAAAGATAAAGAAAAATTGGGCACGAGTACAACTGTTACAGATTCACAGACTGAGTTCAAGAACTGCCAAAACACATGTATGCTCAAAGTAAGAAATATATTAGATTTAAGTATACAAATATATGATGGCTGATGAACGTATATTCATGCAGGATGATGAACAAAGAAAACAACCTGACTGCTTCAGAGACCAACCGATTACATTCTTTTGCTTAAATAAGCAGTTAAGTCCACTTTACACTGTTAGTTACTCAATTTCTACTTGTTTCTTCTTTTCCTTTGGGTTATGCAAACTTGTTTACTAAAACCCACACATTATCCATTCAATTAAAAATCCATGAAGCCCTCAACACCACTAACCTGATTTCAAATGTTATATTTACTGTATGCAAGTGAAATGTCCAACTAGGATTTCATTTTACAAGTCCATAACATTTGCCCAGATGCATTTTCCCAGTAAAACTTGCACCATACATAAAATGTATTGGGATAAAAATTACCTTTTTTTGTGTAACTACGCTTGGATAGTACTCTAGAAGCATATAGTTGGAGAACTTTTTGCAACATAGCCACAAATCCTGGTTTATCCCCATCGTCTTTTGCCTGCAAATTACCAGTAGATAACCATGTGACAACATTTTAGCGATTTGAATACAGAGGATTGGAATGACTCCGGCGGGAGAATGACACCCACAAATCAAGATGTAGTCCAGATATTAGTTAGTTAATAACCATTTAGGACATCTTACATAGTAAAAGAGGTTATTATATACCCAACATGTCATTTTTCAAAGACCAATAACAGCTGAGGTTTCTCAACATGTCATTTTACAAAGACCAGTGACATTTCAAGAATGAATTTCCCTCTTGCAACTTTTAAAATAGAAAACACACAAAAAGATGCATGTGGTAAAGCTTCTAATGATAGAACAGTCTACAAGCTTTTTCAGCAAGAAGATGTATGACCTATAACCAGAGAAATAAAATCCATGCGGTATTGTCTAAAGATATAACAGGCTCACTTGTCGTAGTTGTGCATTAACTTCTGAAAGAAATCCCTCATCTAGTTGTCCCTCTTGCTCTCTTTGAACTATTACCTGAAAAGAAAAGAAAAGAAAAAAGGAGTTGCACACATATCAAAGGAAAAGGAAAAATAACCTTTATATTTATTTTCACCAATAACTTATGGGCAGAAAACAAGAAAACGAAAGGCAGGGGAGGCTCTGTTGAAGAATTTGAAAATGACAAAGGTAAAGAATCATTTTTTTTCGTCTGAGACATCCACGTCCTCCAGTCTGCAAGAGAGCAGATAGCATTGAATAACAAGATTAATTATTTTAAAACGCCAAAACAAGACTACATATAAATTTCCCAAGATGCCAAAACGGTTCTAAGTTCAAGGATGTACAATTTGGTGGATATAGAATTCTATATCTATGCAAAGACAATATAATCTTATAAGTAGCCCATAAAACACACGAGGAAAAAAAAATATTTGAACCAAATTATAACAAAGGTTTACATTTTCCATTCCCTTGAGAGCCTCAGGATCTCTAGGAGGCCAGGAAATCTCTTCTACTTCATCAACTGCAGGTTTCAAAATCTCCTTGAGAACATCCGTAGCTGAATTTATCCTTTCCTTAAGGGTAAAATAAAGGGGACAAATCACATAAAAAATGGGGAAAAAGTTAAAATTTTGATCAAACCAGCAGAAAACCCTATAAAAATCTTTGACCATGTTCAAGCAACAGAAAGAGAGTACATTTGTCTTATGGACAAGACGATCCACTATGCTCATCACAGATATAGCCAATTCCTCATAGTCTTTCTGCGGGAACAAAAAATGGACAAAGCAACATTCAAAAGACTGGGATAAAACAGAAGTATAACTCATAAACATCACCACAAAACATTGTAATTAGCAAGAGAAAACCGTGCTTTATCATCCTCTGATTTACAAGTATCCGTTCTTGCAGCAAGTCGAATCCAGAAACTCTCATTGAATGCAAGGACATTTTCAACCACAACCTTGTCAAGCTGAACATGAAAAACAAGAGCAATAATAGTCCTACGTGAGTGTTAGTTAACTTGATTATAAAGAATCTCTGGTTACTTAATGGCGTTTGCGTGTACTTGTCAAGAACATATCAACATTGATAAGCAAATGGTAAAACAATGAAAAGGATTACACACTTGCAAGATGTATTGCACCCAATCATATATTTCGATTTTTGAGTAGTACCAAATGAAGTAGATTCTTGCCCAGTATGAGCCATACTAATATCTAAACAAAACATCTGAACGAAGTATGTGCTTGACATCTTAAATCAAGTATACTCAAATACTGAGCAAGGCAACTCTCATGCAACAGACCAACTGTTGCTAGAAGAATAAGCTAACTCTAGTATACAGCAGCGTGATAAGAAAATAAAACAGCAAGAAGTGGAGCCATGAAATAACAGTTAATCGTGAAACAATATAACATGGCAGGAAACAAATAAAAAAAAACGTTAAGAAATTCTGTCTAGTTACCTCTTTTGGATTAGAATCTCTCAGCATATCTATAAACCTATCCACTTCTACAGTCTTTTTAAATGCTTCCTCAGCATCCCGAGGGACAGCAAATATCAAATGTCTCCTGTTTAATTAGATACATACCAGTTTACCATCAATATCCATTCAGAACAGTAAAACTTGAATGAAACACTTGAGAGAATAAATGACATAAAATGGTTCGCAATGTGTATCTCTACCTCAACATGAAGGGGGGGAAAAGAAAGCAAAAACAAAAAGATCCAGAAAGAGTAACGAACAATTTAAGAGAATGGAACTTCTCTAGTTATGGCTACATGCAGGGATCACATTTCATGTTTAGTCATCCCTACTTCCTCAACTTTTGAAACCACGGTTGCCAGGTCCAATGTTGCCATGTCGGTAGTTAGCTTATTAAATAGGTTATAAAACCAATATTATATACTTAATTATACATATTGTTTACATAACAACTCAATCAGTTGACTTCAACCCAAAGGACCCAGTCGCTTCTCTACCCCAAAACCCTGATTCACTGTAACATACAATGGAACAACAAAGTTCATCAAGCCTCAAATCTTTCACATCATAAAGTAAGTATGGCTGTCAAGTGCCCAGCTGAAGATCAATATACACGTCTATAGACTAT
Organism: Euonymus europaeus; assembly: GCA_963580455.1. Taxonomy (NCBI): domain Eukaryota; kingdom Viridiplantae; phylum Streptophyta; class Magnoliopsida; order Celastrales; family Celastraceae; genus Euonymus; species Euonymus europaeus. The sequence goes on along the minus strand of OY756970.1, from coordinate 17,527,632 downwards.
ACATAAACAAGAGGGAGAGGGCAAGAAATCAAAAAAATAAAATAAAAAATACCTCCTCTTCCACTCAATTGAACGGGTTGAAGAAAACGGCTGCAGAATCTTTGTCATAAGAAAGCCAAAATTCTGTCTAAGAAGAAGTGAACTACGAACGGTAACGCAATGCCATACCTAAAGGACGGGGAATAAGAAAACAAGGAAAAATTTAGCACACTATTCATAGAACCAAATAACCGCAGAACCTATAACAAGAAACATTCTCTCTTCCATCGACGTGATTGCGGTAAAAGACACAAACCAAATTGAAATTAAACCACCTGATTAAGGCGCGGAGCAAGCGAGGCCGTAGAGAACGATAGCGTCGCCATTGTTGTCCGGACCATGGCGGGAGAAACCAGTGAGGACCGTTCAATTTGCAACCAAATCCTCGTGATAAGAGCGGCACACGCTGTTTTCTCTATTATTTTTATCCGTTTTATTAAATAAATAAAAAAAAAACCTGAATGTGTGCTTTCACTGCTTTGGGTCACTATTGGGCCGACACTGAGAGAATATTGGGCCTCGTGGGCTCAAATGGCTTTATTAAGCACGTATGGGCTCCATGTCCTATTGGCCATGTGGACTAGTAAGTCGGTGATTGTCGGGTGGCCCAAACTTGTGCACCTCATTTTAAATTCAATACATTCTTATTTTGCCGGAGGGCAAAGGGAAGAGGGAAGAAGAATATTAGAGTTAAGAGCACATACAATACAATACGGACAAGATAATTTCTCCCAAAAAATGTTTGTTAATTTCATTTTTATTATATAAAAATTCAAACCATATACATTTCTCAGTATAATAATATTAATGAAAAAGTATATCTTAATATATTCACATCAACAAAATACATATTCTAATGCAATTATTTTTTCATCTATTATTCAAATTAACCATTCTCATTTTCTCCATCAATTTCTCAACAAAACTACACATAAATCAATATTGGTCTCATCAAAACACATCTTTCAATACAACCTCATCAACAAAACACACATTTCAATTCATTATTCCCTTCCAATTATATAATTACCATTGCATGTGCTCTAATAGTGGTAGAGAGACAAGTGAAGTGTTTATAGACAAGGACTTTGGATAATCAATAGAGTGTACTTAGTAAAATGGGAAATGCCATAGCGCTCATTCTAATTTTTATTTATTTATTGTTTTGTAGTATGATTAAGCACATGTTTCATGCATGAATCGTAGGTTCATACAAATCTATGTCTATCCTTTCTTTGTGTGAGTCATTCATTTCACAAGGACAAGCATATATCACTGCTGGTTAATGTTATCTCACCAAACCAATTCCAAATCCATATGGTTAAACTACTCCCTAATATGAACTTTTTATTACAATCCCACTCTCTCATTGTTTGGACGCTTTTTTGGGAGCGTGCATACATAGAGTACGCCTTCCCAGGCTCGAACCCGTGACGCGTTCGAGCCTGGGAAGGCGTACTCTATGTATGCACGCTCCCAAAAAAGCGTCCAAACACTCATAATAAATCACGGTTCTAATATGTGTTATTAAGTATTTTAGAATATCATAATATAATGTATTTTTTGACATTTATGAATTTTTCAGGTCGAGTTGCACAAGTTGAACTCTGACTGAAAATCCAAGTAGTTTTTCTTTTGTTCCATCTTGAATTAATGAAGAATAGAAATTCCTCATCCAAAAACAAGGCGAATTTTCCAGTATTCATCGCAAATTCAGTCTTACTTTCACTTTTTTTTTTCTTCTTCAAACTTATGATGCATGGATTTTTGAAAAACTTGGCTGCATTGAACAGTCAAAGAAGGATACTGTCAATTTAGAAATAATCCATTCGACCTTTGATTTTGTATTGATGCAAGAACTAACAATTATTGTATTGTTTACACTGATGAAATGAATTAGACCATAAACAAAGGGTCCTAACTAGAAAAAATAATAAGTGCAGATAAGATGATGCAAGATCAACAACCAGCTTTGGTCTCCCTTTAATTCATCACTTTCATTACCCTCTCTCTCTCTCTCTGTCTATCTATTTATATATATATATATATATATATATATGTATCATATCATATATGTATAGATTTGATGAATAGAGGGAAGATTATGGGTTCTGAACCAATAAATAGCAAGTCTGCCTCAGCTTCAGGCACAGTCAGAATGAGAGTGAAAGCTTAGAATACAATAAAACCCAGACTCTTACTTTGATCTTAGCCTGTTTATCCAAAGCAACCCTACTGCACATAGGCCCATAACATTTTGTCTGTATCCCCTTTAAACTCACACAATCAGATCACAACACCAATCTCGAACTCTGCTCTGTGTCTTTATATTAAAGTAGTACCAAACTCCAGTTTCAACTAGATTGAACAAAGAAGAATGAAGATCTGGTGTGATGTTTGTGACCAAGAAGAGGCCTCTGTCTTCTGCTCTTCTGATGAGGCTGCTCTTTGTGATGCTTGTGACCGCCGTGTCCACCATGCAAACAAGCTTGCTAGCAAGCACACTCGTTTCCCTCTGCTCCAACCCACCTTCAAAGAATCCCCACTCTGTGATATCTGTCAGGTATTTGATATTTTGTCTCACTGGGTTTGTGTATAACAGTATCAAATTTTGTTTTGTGAATTCAGTTTTGTAACTGAAATGATGTTCTGCTTGTGCAGGAGAGGCGAGCGCATCTGTTTTGTCAGGAAGATAGAGCAATTCTGTGTAGAGAATGTGACATTCCAATTCACAAAGCCAATGAACATACCCAGAAACACAATAGGTTTCTACTCACAGGGTCGAAACTCTCTGCTGCATCAACTCCATACCCGTCTCCATCATCCTTTGATGGCTCCATCAATTCTGTTAACAGAAGCTACCATCAGCATTCCAGGGAGAATCCCAGATCAGTTTCTGATGAAATTTTCAGTTCTCCTTCAGTCGAGAAACCATCTCCATCAATTAGTTCCAGAGCTGATGCTAATCATATAAGTGACACCAGTTCTGTTTCCGCCACCAGCAGCATCTCTGAGTACTTGATGGAGACACTACCTGGTTGGCGTGTCGATGATTTTCTTGATCCTTCATCTGCTGCTGCTAATAATAACGGCTTCTGTCAAATTAGGAGTGCACCCTACATGTAGAAAAGGACGTACCTTTGATTGAGCTGATTAACATTGACTTTCTCTATTGAAGGAACAAGATATTTAAGTTGTGTGTCACCACGAGAAGATTTAGCCATCTGGGTCCCTCAAGGTTCCTTCCTTCCCCCTGTAACTTGTTCTAGATCTTGTATTCTCAGCTCTGTTAACGTTAGGTGGACTTGGCAACTTGAAGTGACTGCAGTAAGCCAGAGATGGATAAAGATATTTTGATGGACCCAGATAAGCCAATCTAAGTTCATATGGCATGTATTCAGTCCATTTTTTTCTTCTTCTATCGATTATCCGTTCTTGCTTTCAATCAGAGGTGGTAATTTTGTAAGAGTTACAAATCTTTACTATTTGTGTTTTCTTTTTCTTTTTTCTTTTCTTGTAGCATTGCAATGAAGTTAAAACTTCAAACATGTTAAACCTGGCTGTTCTCTGTTGATCTAATATTCCTTTTGGTGTGAACCAAGGACTCAACTGCAGACTTTCTGTTCTGGGAAAAAGAAGGCCTTTCTATTCCTAGCAAAATTATCCTTTTAGCTGCACATTCCAAGTTCCAACAGGCTTGCATGTACAACATTCGTATATGAAGCTTATAGACTTCATTATAAGAAGGATGCCACGGCCAAATTTAACAGAGCTAATGTGAAGTTACTAGCACTTGACTAAAAACAACCCTGTTGAACATGTTATAACACAAATCTGTTCTCAGCAACAATCAAGATTCACACTCACACACAAGCAAGAAATTAGAGCAAAAATGGACAGAGAGATTTAACGTGGTTCGGCCAATAAAGTCTGTCCACGGACTACAAAATATTTTCTTTTCTCTCAAATGTTTTGCCATGTTACAAAAGAAAACAAAGGATATGTATGAAGAAATATATCTCCCTCTAAGGACAAAAATGTGCACTAACCGGCCCAATACGTAATTCTATGCACTAACCCAATAATGAAACAAATAATATCCAAACTTAACTTAACAGAACAATCATATTAAGCCACATTGACAACACAACTAGATAAAGAATAACAGCTAAATTGCTTTGTATCAGTCCGGATGGCAGATTACTCTGCCCACAACCTTAAAAATCCCATGGGGCAATTGGGAAAGGGGATTTCTTTGCGGGGTTTGGGGTTATGGGTGTTGTTACCCCATATCGGCCTTAAATTCCCGTTATGTACAACCTCTAGGGGAGAAGTACAAAAGCAATACATTGGTTTACCCTTTTAAGACAAGTTAAATACATGTAAACTAATAAAAGAATACGCCTGTTGTTGCATGGATTACAACAAACAGGATAACAATGACACTCTGCAAATAAAAAATGGAGAATCTTCGATAGTCAGTAATGAAAGCAAAAGTAGGATATATGCAAAATCGAATAAATTGATGGCTAAAGAAGAAGAAAAAATAAGGGGGATTATATTCACTTATTCACTCACGGAGAGATTAGGAGAGAAGTAAAAAAAAAAAAAAGGTGTGATTATACTTCTGGAAAAACTATAGAAAACCTTGAACTGGTTGTTCTTGAACAATCTGTATGATTCATTGATTCTCACTGGCAACCACACGCGTAGAGATATTCGACTTCTTTGTGTGGGTATATTATATTATTGATCTCCATTTCTAGCAACTACGTGCGACTTCTTTGTGTCGATACATCATATTGTTGATCTCCATTTACAATAATTATATTGATTTTAGTAAAATAACGTTAAGTAATGCAACTCTATGTGATGATAAGGGTCAATGCCTTTCCATGAAATGGAGAAACAAATATTGTGATGGTTAGACGATTCTCTTGTCTATTTCCACCAGTCTTATAGCTTAATAATAAAATTTTCCTTGAAAGGATCCTCTAAAATTGGGAAGAATTTGACTAAAATTTATACTCACCTAATGGACGATCGCATTTTTACTATTAAGCTTATTGACAATAATGATATCTTGATACCCAAATTTCGTTCATATATGGATTAATATTGCTAGAAAACTCGGTAATTTTAATCCAAAAAATATTTCAATAGTGTGTGACATTTTTTGAGTGTGATAACATCATAATAAGAGGCCCATTGAAAATCACACCAAATAAATGGATGCCATATATTAATAGTATAATTTTGAGATAAAAATCATTGGAATCTTTATCATTTTTTATATTGATTCAACCATTATCGTTCGTAATTTTCTTTCAATTTTCAAATTATGAGGGCTGGGCCTTGGGCCTGATGTGTAGGGCTGGGCCCAAAAGCAATGATTCATTCCCAAGCCGATTTCCAACACCAGGAAACTAAAAAATCTTGTAGTTCACCTTATCCAAGGAGAGTCGATGAGTAGAGATGGTCTCAAGCATGTCCATCCCAGTTAGCCATCCCAGAATTGGTTTCTTCTCATTTGGATTCTCACCATCTCCAAAACCAGGTATCTCTGTCTTTCCCTCCACAAACACACTGTTAAAGTACTCTCTATTTGATTTTTTGAGCTGGCTCTGATGTTGCAGGCATTGTCGGTTACTCGCGGTGGTGGTTTCCGAAGACCAGGTTACGTAACCTCACAAGGTCAAGAACGATGGTTTTTGCCAGCAATGAAGGTAACCGGAAAGAAATTGGTATAAAAGAAGGGAATAGGCTTTATCTCGGTATGGACTTTGGTACATCTGGAGCGAGGTTCGCTCTCATTGATAATCAAGGGGACATTCACGCTGAAGGAAAGCGAGAGTACCCCCGTGTTATGGTAACCGACGCTCTTTGACTTCACGCATGCATTGTTAGCTGCAATTGATGCTGATAATAATTGTTTATCTTTGGATGAAATTATAGTTTTGTTTGATTGGAGTTGGAATAATAGGTGCCTGTTAGGCATTGATGTAAACAGTTGGTGTGCGCTTGTACTGTTAGATTGTTTCTCTTAATTTAACCTTCTAGCTATTATTATCTAGGTTAATAGCCAATTTGCTTGGACATTGAACAAATTTTGAATGCTAAAAGATGTGAGAGGGTCCATAAATGGAGTTATCTGCATTAGTATATAGACTGAATCTCAACATGATGTATACCGTCGAGAAAAGGCTTGTTTAAGTTGTTTCTGCATGTCATTAGTATCCTCTTGTGAAACTCTGCATCAAATTGTAAAGAATTGCACCAGTAAAACACTGGAATGTTGTTGACTTTTGAAGTCACGAAAGAGCATAATTGGCCTTGCAAATGGAATTATAACACTCGTTTGTTAATTCCAACTTTCACCAGCAAATAGAATTGATAATTTTGGTTCTTTTGTCTAGAAAGAGTGGTGAAACAATGGATTGGGTGTGGTCATGGAAAACAACACTTTTCTCACTGCTAGAAGATGTTCGAGTTCATCTACGCCCGCTTGTTGCTTCTATTTCTATAGATGGTACTTCAGCAACTACTATCATTGTAGACGGGTAGATACCATCGAAATTAATTGCTTATAAGTTGCTTGTTTTCCTAGTCATGCCAATACTGGATTTGAAGTGTGCAACTGAATTTGTTGCTGCAGCAACACGGGAGAACCGTTATGCAGACCCTTCCTCTACAATGAGAGTTTTCCTGATGCTTTACCAATTGTTAACTCTATTGCTCCTGCAAATCATACAGTCTGCTCTGGTTCCTCTACACTATGTAAGCTTGTATCTTGGTGGTACACTGAGAGTCCAAGGAAAAATTCCGCTCAGTTGTTACATCAAGCGGATTGGTTATTGTGGCTTCTTCATGGCAAACTTGGGTTGTCTGATTACAACAATGCTTTGAAGGTGCTATGATCTATCTAGTGATCCTTGCTAATGGGGTGTTAATCATATAGTTCAATCATCAAATTTTGTATCTGCAGAAGTGTTTAATAATTGATCTCTCTTATATTGACAGGTTGGCTATGATCCTGAAGTTGACTCCTATCCACCTTGGCTACTCTCGCAGCCGTATTCTCAGCTTTTGCCTTCAGTTAAAGCTCCTGGAACTTCGATTGGTTCCTTAAAGGAGGATATCAGAGCACAATTTGGTATGTTCTCCTACTGCAAGTGACCAAGTAGTGGGAAGCAATAATAAAGGTCTTATTTGTTAATCTAATTTTTATTTGCTTAAGTATCAGTAAAGAACTTGTCAAATTGTGGAGGTTTTCATGCCATATAAAGTTTAAACGGGAACTTGAGTGGACCGAAGTTTTTGTGTCTTTAGCATCAACAGAGAAATTGCTGTATCTCTGAGCTGACAGCAAGCGAATATGGCTGAAGCCTTTAGTGGCTAATTTAAAGAATCCAGAATGAAAGAGCTTTCCTTGTTTTTGTCGAAGTGTAGCTTGTATTTAAACTATGTTGAAGTTTCATCAATTCGGACCAACGTTTTAATTCCATATTATGATTGTGGTGTCGAGAACTTGTCAAATTGTGGAGGTTTTCATGCCATATCAAGTTTAAATGGGAACTTGAGTGGACCGAAGTTTTTGTGTCTTTAGCATCAACAGAGAAATTGCTGTATCTCTGAGCTGACAGTTTAGTGGCTAATTTAAAGAATCCAGAATGAAAGAGCTTTCCTTGTTTTTGTCGAAGTGTACCTTGTATTTAAACTATGTTGAAGTTTCATCAATTCGGACCAACGTTTTAAATTTTTAATTCCATATTATGATTGTGGTGTCAACCGCATAATATTAACTTTTGTTTGATAGAATAATGTTTCAAATTGAAATATCAAATTAAGAAGGCATTCCCTAGTCGGCAGCGGTCCATTATTAGATTTAGCTACAGGTGGTAGTTTCGCTGAGCTCTTATAGAGTAATGGTGTTGTTATAGAACAGAGAATTTAGCACCAAGTAAATAATTTCTAATTAGGGTATTGTTTTTAGAAAGAACAATTTGTAACTTTCTGCTTTATATTCTTGCTGTAAGTTGTGCTTCAACTGTTCCTCACTATCTGCCTTTCAGTTTGTGAAACCACTAGTTTACTGCCACACATCCCTGCAGGTTTTTCAGAGGATTGTGTTGTGTGCACAGGGACCACTGATAGCATAGCCGCCTTTCTCGCAGCACGGGCTACACAAACTGGGAAAGCGGTGAGAATATAATAGAACTTTTCTTCTTCATCCAAATGAAAACTTGTAGGGAATTCATCTGTTATAACATGAGGTGTACTCTCATGGGCTTGCCATACATGCGGACGTATGATGCTCAATGCTTTTTATTCCATCAATTGAAATTCTGACTCTTGAGTCTCGACAGTTTAAGTGCATTTCTTGACTAATGGTAGTCAATCAATCATCAAACTGGCAATTCCAAATTTCTGGGGTCCATTACATTGATTCCTCGTCAAATATTTTCAACCATATCTTTATTCAGAAGTTTCTTTCTACGGCCTCCTTTTTTTACTTCCTAGCATTTCATTCGACATTTATCTCAACCTTCCATGTTGGAGTGTCAATGTTGTACATGTGCATAATTTATTGGATAAATGTAAAATTTTAAAACTTTGCAGAAAAATATTACGGAACTTGAACTTGCTTGGTCATTGCATTTGTCGTGTTACTCTTTGGGCTGTTCAGGCTCTTATTATTTGTGTTTATAGGCCAGGCTCTAATTTATTTACTAATTACTATGGTTCTGTTTTGATTTCTGAACAATTTTCTATAACTTCTTTCATCAGATAATCGCAATGTCCATGCAGGTCACATCTTTAGGCTCAACACTTGCTATTAAATTACTGAGCAACACTAGGATTGAGGATGCCCGATATGGGGTCTATAGTCATCGCCTTGATGATAAATGGCTTGTTGGAGGTGCTTCAAATACTGGTGGCGCAGTTCTTAGACAAATTTTTACGGACGAGCAATTAGAGAAATTGAGTGAAAAGATCAATCCAATGGATGTCTCTCCTTTTAACTACTATCCTTTGCAGTCTGTAGGTGAGAGATTTCCTGTGGCGGACCCTAAGATGGTTCCCAGGTACTTAATCTAAGACTTGAAGTGATCTGTAAATGGTAATAGGTCTGAAAGGTTCATTCTGGTATTTTGGATATCTGTTATGACATGAGAAGCATAATGAGTTAATTTGTGTATAAAGATTTTGAAGTTGATTCCAATTGTTTACTTCCTTTCACAAAACTAGACCTATGTCACACTATCTATAGGCATCCTGTCTCATTAGTTACCCACATATCATGAGAAACTAATAGGTGATTGGGCGAGTATGAGAAAGGTGGTAAGCTCAGTCGATGGGCATGTCTCATATAATTGAACAGATGAATCCTGAAAATAAAAGAAAATGAGGAAAGTAAAAGTTTTAACCCCGCAAATTTTATCTTAGTGTTTATCATATGGGACGCTACTGGAGGTTGAAAAGTTTGTCATTTGCCTTTTTATCTTGCCAATATGGATGAAATATTCAAGTCTGTATTTTGTTGTCATTCTAGCTCTAGGCAGAAAAAATGGAGACCCTTTAGCTGACTATATGAAAATTCATTTTGAGTAGTCCCCCAAAACCTGTTGGATTGATGATTGAACTAGTACTTGTTCCATTTGGCTGTTTGCATAATTTTCTGCACTCACCACAGAATGCAACAAGCACTCTTGCACTTGTTTAAGAACAATTATGACTTATCAATCACTTGACATTCTTATGAAGATTACATCCACGCCCTGCAAATGACGTGGAATACTTGCAAGGTATTTTAGAATCCATTGCGCGTATAGAGGTAAGGAACTTAAACACTCTGCATTGGTAGCTTTTCGCATTGTCATAAACACAACAAATGATATTAACACATACATTTGCTTGCTTTTCAGGCAAAGGCATACCAGTTACTGAAGGATCTTGGAGCCACACCAGTTGATGAAGTGTTCACTGCCGGTGGTGGTGCCAAAAATGAGAACTGGACTAAGATACGAGAGAGGGTACTCGGTTTGCCTGTGAGCAGGGCTGCTCAGACAGAGGCTTCCTATGGAGCTGCGTTATTGGCATTGAAGGGTGCTACTGGCAGTATAGAAACTAAAAAGCAAATGAGAGAGATCAAATATTAGTTCGTCCGGGTGCCTGAACCATGACCATGGACATGGGCAACCAGTGTGGGGACATTATCAAACCAACTAGAGGCTGATCACTTGAATTTTATATGTAGTTCAGCATATATCACGTGTACATTTTTTGGATGTTATATTCAGATATAAAATTACAATGATCTTGTGCTTTGGTAGAGGCATCGGTCTACAACAACAGGTCTTCCACAGTTGGACGGCATTTTAGGCTAATCTCCTTATTCTTTTCGACTTGTGCATTAGCTCGAGTGATCCTTTCTCTCTAATACTGTCGGCGATCTTAAAACTAATTAGCTTTCAGCTTCTCTTGTCGACAAGGGTTCAAACCTTCAGAGAAACTTATAACTAGGGGCGTGGTGGTTAACCGAAACCAAAATCGGGTGTGGTAGTTTTGAAAAAATTGAAACTGAAATCGAATCATATTTTCGGTTAACCGTTAATTCGATTAACCAATTTTAACGGTCCGATTCGATTACGGTTTTGTAATTAATTATATAATTATTATTATTAATAATTATAAAATAATGTGTAATGGACATATAATTATAAAATAAGGGGTAATGAGTACTGAATTATTAAAGAAAAAATATTTATATAAAATAATGTGTAATGGATATGGAATTAAAAAATATTTATACCATTAGATCTATATATATTCACACCTATATATATTTATTTAAATTTTAAATACATTTAAAATTAACCAGTCCGATCTGGTTAACCGCTGTTTCAAGAAAATATAACCAGAGACTGAACCATATATCTTGGTCCGGTCCGATTTTTCAAACTGTTGACTAAAATTTGGTCAGTAAACCAAACCGGACTAACTAGTCCAATTTTCGATTTTCTACCAGTTTACGGTCCAGTTTGCACACCCCTACTTATAACGATAGGTGAAAGAAGACGTTGGAGAGCAAGGAAAAATCGAGCCTGAAAAAATGGGAAAGATTTCCAATTAAGTTAAACCAGAAGAGAAATGTTTCTGCAAAGCTAATTCTACAGTGCCGGAGATGCTAGCCTTTATCCATTGAAACCCTAAAATTGCATACCAACAATTTGGACTTATTTACTACTTCGTACAATCCCCACAATCCTATCAACATTACGCTATCGCTACATGACATGTAAATGGAAATAACTATGTCCAAGTTGGTTTAATAGAATATTAACCAATGTCTCCCATTACACCTGAGTGAGTTCACCGTAGACATGTTTATATAGCTGCATGGGCTACTCCATATACATAGCGGTTTGATGTATATATGCAATCAGTGCAATCCATGTTTTCTTCCAAAATATTTGTTCATATGTTTGATTAATTTTATAAGTATGTATATGAAACACTCAACTTATATCACCCTCTTTTTTTCTTTTTTCTTTTTTTGACAAAATGCAATTAAAATATGAAAAAAATGGGATAACTTTTTTATTGATTTTGAGTTGCATGTGATTACAAAGACTTGACATGTCTACGGTTGAAACAATTTGATGGAACTTCCTTTGATTGGATGTGTAATGATAAAAAAGCTAACCTAATAAGGGGTTGAAAATAGGTAAGGATCCAAATAAAAAAAAACAATTAAAATGATACTATCTAACTTCTGGACACCCAACATAATGTGAAAAATAATGAGTGAATATGTGTGGAGTTCCTAACATTTTAAAACAACTATTCATTATTTTCACATCATATTTGGATATTTTTGGGTGTCCATAAATTGGGCTTGTGATGGGTTGAATCAAACTTGCGGCCTTTGGTAGGCAGAACTTGTAACTACTATCTACTATACATCAAGACAACATTAATGTTATATGTTCAGAGTGTTCCCCTCTTCAATATTTTTAAAAGCTTAAATTTTGTTTTACCACACTTGACCAAACCAAGCTGGCGAGCCCGTATACAGTCCCGTCATTTTTTGACATATAACTTTGTGGATGGCTTTAAAACCTTCAAATTTTGTTTGTCTTTAGATGTGGATAAATCTCGGTCGGGATCAGGGGTTGTTATACGGGATGATAGGGTAGTTTGGTTTCTGCTGTTGCTACTACGTAGTACATACTGTGGATCCGATGATGTTGTTGTTATTGAGGTTGTGGCGTGTAGGAGGGGTTTGCAGGCAGCTGTGGAGTTGGGTGTGAAGAAACTTATGGCGGAGTGTGATTCCATCTAAGTGGTGAATGCCTTGAACTGTTCTAAAGAAAATTTATCTTGCTTTGGCGATGTAGTAAGGGAATGTAAGGGCTTCTCTGATTTTTTTGAGAAAAATTATTTTCACCATATCAGTAGGAACAAAAATGGGGCCGCCCATGCTCTCTCATCTTATTGACTGTGATGTAAATCCCACTGATATCTGGTACCTTTTGCATCAAAAAAAAAAAAAGTGTGCGAGCCCGTCGAGTCATATACAGTCCCGTCATCCTAACCTGCAACTCTGTTGCTTTTAACAGTCCCATCATATACAGTCCCGTCAAGGTTCAGGAACCCCGACCCTGCCAGCGAATGTTGAGTGGATCCGTTGATCGAGGTCCACAAGCTATTTCCGGGATTTGGAGAGGGTGAGACGCCGTTTCCAGCAGGTGGTTGTCGCGACTGATTACTAAGCTTAAATCTGCATTTTCGTTTAACTAATGCTCATGGGTGATCCCCATGCTTGAATTTGCTTACAAATCTTTTGATGCTCAAACAACCAAGACTGCATCCTCAAGGAGAAAACATACTCTGATTGTTCTAATTCCAAAGGTGGGATCTCCGTCTCATATAGCACAGTTCCGGCCTATAAGTCTATGTAACGTGATCTACAAGCTTATCTCGAAATGCCTTTGCAATAGACTCAAGACAGTGCTTCCTCACCTGATTTCAGAAACTCAAAGCGCCTTTGTACCAAGACGGCTTATATCAGATAATATTATAGTGGCAGCAGAAAACATCCACTATATGAAGTGTCTACGAGGACGAAGCAATGGATATATGACCCTAAAACTGGATATGAGTAAGGCTTATGACCGGGTTGAGTGGAAATTCCTATATGAGATTATGAATAAAATGGGGTTTGCTTCTACATGGATTGATCGAATTATGACTTGTATCTCTACAGTTTCATACTCTTTTATTATTAATGGAGAGGCTCGTGGTTTGATCAAACCTTCCAGGGGGTTGAGGCAAAGGGGACCCACTTTCCTCATATCTATTTTTATTGTGTGCAGAGGGTTTTTTCCATTTAATTCGGCAATCAATTTCAGCCAACCAACTACATGGTATTCGAGTTTCGCGGAATGCGCCATCAATAGCCCACCTCTTTTTTGCAGATGATAGCCTGTTGTTCTGTCGTGCCAAGCCGGAGGAGGCTGCGGAGGTTCTTAGAATTTTTGAGGTGTATGAATATCTATCTGGGCAACGAATTAACCTTGACAAATCTTCAATTCTTTTCAGCCGCAATGTTGATCCGCTATTAAGGCAATCATTATTGAGGCAACTATCGATGATTGAAATGGCAGAAAATAGCATGTATTTGGGTCTCCCCGCTCTTATTACAAGGTCTAAAAAAGCCCTGTTTGGCTACATAAAAGAGAGGGTTTGGTCGAGGACAAAAGGTTGGAATGAAAAAATCCTTTCTCAGGCGGGGAAAGAGACGTTATTAAAAGCAGTAGCACAAGCCATACCTTGTTACGCAATGAGTGTTTTCCGTTTTCCCATCGAGCTTTGTTGTGATTTTAACAGAATTGTTCGAAATTTCTGGTGGGGGCAAGGTGCTCAAGGGCGTAAGCTAGGGTGGGTTGGCTGTAATCGAATATGTGATCATAAAAATGATGGAGGGTTGGGTTTTAGAGACTTTCGTGCGTTCAATATGGCATTATTGGCCAAACAGGGGTGGAGGTTAATACAACACCCTAACTCTTTATGTGCTCGGGTTCTCAAAGCTCGTTATTTTCCTCACTCGAGCTTCATGGAGGCCAGAAGGGGGTCCTCCCCATCCTATGGGTGGTCAAGTATTTTTGCAGCAAGAGATCTTCTCTCACAAGGGATCCGATGGAGGATTGGTAATGGTTTGTCCACATATGTATGGCGGGATGCATGGATACCAAACACCACAACGGGTCGAGTAGCCTCAGTGGAAGTTAGAGGTAATCCCAACATGCTTGTTAATGAGCTTATAGATAGTGAATCACAGTGGTGGAATCCAGAACTTTTATCTCAGTTACTTGTAGAGGAAGATGTGAATAGTATTTGCCAAGTGCCATTATATGGCATGCACGTTCCAGACAGGATGTATTGGAACCCGGATGCACATGGAAGATTCACTGTGAAGTCAGCTTACTGGATGGCTAGGAATTTGGATGCAGATGCGTGACAGCTTTCTTCCCCCCATGGCTTGGTTGCATGGAGCAAGATTTGGAAGCTGAAAATTCCCAATAAAATTAAAGTGTTTGCATGGAGAATAGGCCATGATAGTTTACCAACGTATTGTAATATCCAAGCTCGTGGCATTTCCCTCGACACACGATGTGTCAAGTGTGGTATAGAACCTGAATCGAGCCTCCACATATTTAAAGATTGCCCATATGCTATTGATTTATGGATGGGAAGCTCTATGCCTTGTTATGTTTATGGCCATCATTTTGCTAGTTTTCAGCAATGGATGATATTTATTATGAACCAAGTTACTGAAGATGATCTAGGAAATATTTTCTCTATGTTGTACCACATGTGGTTTGCTAGAAATAAGCAACTGCATCGAGAGGAGGGTGACAAAGTGTTGACGAATCAAGAAGTGTTGAACATGTCTCTCACTCTACTTCGCGATTTTAAGGAAGCGCAATCACCATCTCACCAAACTGTAACAACAAGCAGTGTTGGGCAACATTGGAAGTGTCCCCCAATGAATGTATACAAGATAAATGTTGATGGAAGCTGGGTAAATGGGGCTCAATTTGGTGGTGTGGGCTCTGTCATACGTAACTATCGAGGGGAAGTCATAGCCTCTGGGCATAAAAGAATCAATTCTGCAGGAGGAGCCACCACCATGGAGGCAGTTGCATTCCTCTTTGGTCTTCAAATGGCCATTCACTTGGGGTTCCAAAACGTTATTGTGGAAGGTGATGCCTTGGACATTGTTACTGGAATCAATTACCCTACTGATAGATGTGAGATATATAGTCACGTCCTAGAGAGATTTAGAGCATTGATGGCTACTATTTCTTGTATTGTAGTATATGTGCCAAGAGTCTGTAATCAAGTAGCAGATCATTTAGCGTCTATGGGTCGGGTTATACCTCTTACAACTGTATTGGTAGGAGAGGTGCCCACTGATGTACGACCAGTATATCTGGCAGATTGTAATCGAGTTGGACTTGTTCTTTAATGAAAGAAGTTTTTCTTCAAAAAAAAGAGAGGAGAAAACAGTGAACCACTCACCAACTGATACAAGCTTTTCTCTAATTTCTACGTACTCTCTCTTGATACGAACCGATCAGGGTCAAAAAGAAGAATCTGCCTTCTTGCGATATAAGACTTAAGACAAAACGCGGTTTGCCAATTTTGTCTTGGATGCCCTTTAGCGGAATAGATGGAAGTCAGACCATAAGAAATAGGGGGCACTCGCTGTCGTAAAGTAGACGTGGGCAAGAAAACACGAAAGCAAAGTATGCACTATAACTCCAGGGTCCCCTCTACAAACTTGTGTGTTTTTTGAAACAGTTTGTCAAAAAACAATTACAAATGCCATTAGCTGTGAATTCAAAACTTATCACAGCCCAAGGAGGGGGATAAGATCTCGTCATCAGCAGCTACCACAAGTATACACCGATTTCAGTAATTTTACTGTTAAACAAGTTGGAGAGAAGCATGCAGGTTGATGCACGGGAACTCCTTAAGACTAATTGTTTCGTTCGAATTCTGGTATGAAGTCGATACGTGGGAACCCTTGAGATTCTCTAGACTACACAGCTCTCAGTTCCTCCTTTTTATATCCGCTCAAATCTTCAGAATAAAGAATGCCGTCAGGAGACAGAAGGCGCTTGAGTGAAAGGGAGAATCGGGCCTGAAAGGTAATAATTAGTGCAATCAAATTAGCAAAAATACACATTGACTGCCTCTATAAGGGCTACAGATGTCAGCCTTACCCATTGAAATCCAACAAGTGCAAACCAGCAGCCTGCCAAACCATAACCTCTACTGCTAACAAACTGGAAACAAAAAAGGATAATAGAACATTGTTGACAAATTAGAAATCTATGAAAAGAGTATTGGAGACTAGAGACGGGGTATTAGGTTTTACCATGAGGACAAGAGCACCCAACGAAAAGCATCCACTCATTGACCAGCTAATAAATTTAAGATCTCTTCCTGCCTGCACGAATAAACAGTTAAGTTCATGCTGTAATGTGCAAATACATTCATATCATGAGTGCGTCAGTGTATTACAACAATCACCTGGACTATTTTTTTTATTTTTAAAATTGGGAATCTCCTTACTAATATGATAATTATTGCCAAAGATATCTATTGAAATCAATTGAAACGATGTCCATGAGTATTCGGTGGTTTATGGAGGGACCTTTATAGGAAAATTTCCATCTAGGCAGTCACTTTTGCTCAACAAAATCCATCAAATCAAGGGACAAAACTTTAAAATTATAAGCAATACAAAATAGATCCGCCAAAATATTTGGGCTCATTAGCAAGGAATTTATTCCGTTTTTGGCCTGATAAACAAGGAAAGAAGAGAACTATGTTTCCAAAAATATAGCTTTTGGGATTTGGCTATCTCGCCCAGGAAGCATGAAATCATTCGCTACCTTTGCTTACATCTTAAATTTATGTACAACTGGCTCAATTAGGCCATGGGCATTAATCACAAGTAAAGAAAATTTAAGCCTGCACAAAAACAACTTATACTCCAACTTCATAGTCAAGCAAAATCCATGAATAAATAGCGACACAAGCAGGATGACTTCTGGGAAAACAGCAGCTTAGGCATAATAATAAGTTAAAAACATTGTCACTAAAATTTGGTGCAAAATAAATAGCTCGTAGAAATAAGTTGGTTAACTGAACATTTGAAGTGAAGTCTAACTTTACATACCAGCAAGGTTCCCTCAAGGCAATGAGTGCTGGGTGTCACAACCAATGCAAGAAAGTACGGTATCAACACTTTGTGCATCTGTATGGACATAAGAATATTGTAATAGTATCAAAACGTCAACATTGTAACATCCACATGGAAACCTTTGAAAAGATCATGAAAGTATATGATCATCCCATAAAGTACGGTTAAATCCATTAGATAACTATAGTTAATTCAAATTTTCATCAACAAAATGATCACAAGATGCCACTTTTCTAGCTACAATTATTTTGCTAATTTAGGTTTGAGAGTAAACTTCCACTTGCCGACTATTGAAATAGTAGTGAAATTATGTGATACAATGAACAGATTGAAAGTGTTTATAATAGAGCAATACAATCCATCTGACCCATTTCCTGCTGACGAGAAAGGAAAGAAGAAACTGAGGTTTGTTACTCTTCAAAAAACTAACCTCTTGTATGACCTTCTGATCAGGTGTAAAGATATAGGGAAACAACCAAGGAACAGATGTTCCAATGATGCCTAATGCCAATCCAAGTGTAGCTCCAATCATCACTAGTGACTTTAGCAACATTCTAGCCTGTTTGACGTCATCGACATTTCATCATAAAACTTCAAACCAAAAAAAATCATGAAGATATTTAAATCTGAAATTCCTTGGGAAGAAGTGAGGGTAGAATGTAGAAGGCAGGAAGGTCGGGAAAGTTTCTTACAAGTGGCATCCCTAAGAACACAGATTAAACTTTTCAGTTGTCACATGAATTTGGTGGCAAGCAATTCAACAAAATGCATGATTTAATGACTGCAGTGCCTACTAATTATCTATGTACCAACCTTTTCCAAGCTTCGATTTTCACCATATAGCAACTCAGGCATAAACGATTGTGCAGTTTGAGAGAGAGGCTCACCCCACACTGTACTCATGCCAAATGTTTGTCGCATGACCTAGAAGAAACGGTGAGTTGCCAATGCAAGCAAGCATCAGTTTCAGCAGTTATAAAGCTAAACCATAGAAGACTTTAACACAACGTACAAGTTGAAGTAACCTGATGAGCAGCAACAGTATGTGTCCCCATAGATGTAGAAAAATATATGATGAGAGAATAGAATGCCACCTGAAAACGTTAGTAGATATCAGACACATAGAAATAGCCCCATTAGACCAGATGCAGCCATAAGATCAAGAGAATCTAACCTTTGCTGTCAAAGTTATAAACACAGGAGCAGCAATATCAAAGATTGTCAGAAGTTCGTTGGATGAAGGAACAGAGAACGCATATCCATTATATCCTTTCTTTTTCAGAGCTTCAATCATCATATAACCCGCAACAACCTAAAACTTATGTTGGTGAGTGGCAATACAAAAAATAAAGGAAGCATACTTACAGTACGTAAACTGAAATCATATTTAAGAGAGAAAATATCTGAAATGTTCACTAAGCATACCTGTGAAACCGTTGTTGCCCATGCTGCACCAGCAATACCATAGCCTAACAAACTACACAGGACCACATCACCAATGCCATTTATAGCACTGGCAACTGCCAAAGCTTTCAAAGGTCCCCACGAATCTTTCATGCCAAGGCTGTATAGAGAAAAGAAATGTCATAATAAAAAGATCAAATATAAACCAATCTTTAAGTTCAATGGTAAGAAATAACCTCCTGAAAGCAAATCTACCTAGTAAAAATAAGATGCTAACATAAAAAAAAAAAAGCCAATTTGAATTTCAGTTTAGGATAAGGAATATTCAGGTCAAAATCTCTTTAAGGTAGAAATTCAAATGTAAGGTTATGAAAGATGAATTTGCAAATCTTCATTTGCAACTAGGAAGTGATTTTTGAATTCAGAAAGGAAAGTTGAGGGGTAGACCAGATATCCTTAGAGATGAAATCTGTCTTTCTTGAGGGACACATGTCAACTAATCCATACAATTAATGAAAATTGCAGTACTGCACATTGAGCAAATACAGTTAAGGAGTTTTAACACTTTAAATATAGCTGATAAGTATTAAACTACGAAGTCAAGAATTGAAACGACGTTCCCAGTCCCAGTTCATTCAGCAGACAAAGGATGGTTAAAGTATATCACACCTGGCACTTTGAGCAACCCACCCAACAAGCACTGCAGGCCATGCTAATCCTCGAATCTACCAACAGAAAAGAATCCGTTCAATCGGAGATGTGATTGACATATGTGATGATAGTAAAAGGAGAAAAACAATCCCCTCCACTTGGTAATTCGCAAAAAAACATGAACCCGGTATAGGCTTCCGTATTCCAGGAACAAAAGTGTCAAAGAAGTTGAGCCAGAATTATATGCAACTATTGGCTCACATGAAAAGCAGTCGCAGGGAATAGATGTACGTCGTAGGTCAAATATACTGTCAACTATCTCTGTGTAGGAGACAAGTGTCTCTCTAGCTGTAGTTGAAGATAAATAACAAGCATACGGGATCTTCCAAGCAAGTAAAGTGAAGAGATAAAGCCCATGAAAAGCACATTAAAAGCACAGCCTTAGGGGAAGATCGGTCTAACAACAACAAACACGACTTATGCGCCAGCATATGAATTATACAAAAAAGGTAACATTGTTTAATTCTAAAACAACATTTAAAAACTGAGAAGAAATTGAACCTGAACATAAGTATTTGCTGCAGGTACAATATCCAAATTCTTTGGTCCCGTAAAAGCTGAAAACAGCAGTAGTGGAAAATTAATCATTTCTTAAAATGGCCTGGCCAATTCTTCTTTCTCAGAAATTCTTTTCGTCTTTCGTAGGTTAGAAAGCACAATAAATGAATAGCAAAAATAATTGAGCACTCGGTTCTTTCACAATGTAAGAAATCAGATTCTAGCCATCAATTACCAGTTAACATCCATGTACCAAAGAATTTTGTAAACAAGAGCATGAAGAAGCCACAGGCCAACCCAACAAAGAGCAGTATAGATATTTGATGCTGCACTTCATTTTTATCCTGCACAAATACTTTGAACTCATAAAAGTGTGGCACAGAATGCATAAAAGCTAGAAAGGGAAAGAAATCTATTACACAAATAACCACCCACCATAGAGTTCAAATTTAATACAAAAACTAATAAAGAACGCCTAGGTAGACATAAAAAAAACAAAAAGGAAAAGGAAAAAAAATAGCAAGATGTCCTAGTAGAGTGAATAAACAATTTAATATCTCCAGTTTCCATTACAACACATTGCACCATCACCAAGTACCCACTTAAATAATAGTCATTGCTATCTCTATAAAGAAGCTATAATAGAGGAATTTAATCACCGATCAATGCTGACATCAGAAATTCTATAATTATCATCATTGTGGGTGGCTGCATGTTGGTTTGGGGGTTGGGGGATAGCTCAGTATGTTGCTATGTTGATTAACAATGTGTTACATCAGCAAGAAAAGTTACAAAAACAAGAACATGATAGTGTATAAGATTCTTGCTGTGGGCCCATGGAGGATTAAATCTACATGGCCTTGCATGCATTGCAACAGTAGTTGTGTTCCTCGTTTAATACCTGACAATACTCTCATGTGGAGTAGAGCTATCTTACTGCTTGGCCAAGCCCCAGCATTCAGAAGAACTGCTTGTTAATAAAATGGATGAAAGACATTGATTGAAACAAACATGAACATATTTCATGGCTGGGACAAGCTCTAAATCCAGCCTCAAAATTGGCGAGATTCAAGAGACTTCCACTAATAATCCTATCATCAAGGACATGAAAAGACATGATCATGTGCTCCACAGCTCCACTATGAATTACCAAATGTACAGCCGAGAAGCTGAGATTATCACCTTACCTGGAAAATCCATGGATAAAAGAGTGCAAAGCACGATATTAACCCAAATATATCCAACACATTGTTTGTACAACTACTGCCCCAGGACGTGCCATCACCAAATAAAAATAAACCAGCACATTAAAGGAATGCAGTCTTAAATTATTCTTTGAATCCCACAAGTGTTAAGCCGCTGCGAAGATATCAATCCCTAAATGAATAAATTCTTTGGTCCAAATGAAAATGCTTTTCTTACATAGAAATCCTCTTGAAGTGCTTACCCCGACAAGAGAGTTATTGGAAAGTGGAAATTAAAGTCAGGATCAACAGCCGATCAGCCACAAAAACAAAATCTATTTAGCTCCCCCTTTTGTTCACAAATATGAATGAGGGTACTACAACCCGCCTGAAACTCCTTGATTCTAGTCGCCTCATAGCAATGAGACATAGAGAGCCCAGCACGTCCTATACTGTAAAATGTCCCTTTTCTGTAGTCACAAGTTGTGAAAGTGTTTCGTTGTGGTTTTGAAAGTGAAAAAAAAAATCACTTCACCAAAAACCTTAAGGCTGATTACTCAAAATCAAGTACACTGACTATCTTGAAAATCCCTATCTAGCTTAAAAAGATAAAATAGGTTTTACGTTTTCACTTTAATCCCAATGATAAATCATATTGAAAGCATATGGTTTTATAGTCTCTTATTCTGGTTAGTAAGTACGTGGAGAGCACTTCTTACAACATTAGCATACCTGTCGGTATTTTCTAAATGCCTTTTACATAAATTACACTTCCCATTCAAAACAATCTGCTGATTATGCTCATTTTAACTTCATTAGTAATTCTTTCCAGAGTCTGAATGATTCCAGTACAAGAAAAGCTTTTGGTAAGTGGTTACTTTTAAATGATTCATGAGCGTCCTGGATAAAATAATAATTTCCAAGTAAGAAAGAATCCAATTTTATAGCAATGTTAAGTTTCTCCTTGAATCCAATAAAATTGCATATAATTATCTACCTATAAATAGAGTTAATGCTGGATGAGCAAAAGGCTATTTGAACCCAAAAAGAAATCTAAGTACCTGTCAAAGGAAACACCCTCTTAAGTTTTGGAAGAACTAACCTGTCTGGCAAGCGAAGTAGCAACCAAATTTGATGTAGCGATAGAAAGAAACATGAATAAATAACCTATGTAATCACATAGAACCGTCCCAGGACCTGCCCATTCAAAAGCATAATAAAACCTGTTCATCCACAGCTATAAAGAAAAACTGCATCAAATAATCTCTTAGATTGCATTGGCACCTATTAGCAACTTACTATTTCATATATAACCTGTCCACATTTCCTTAGTATCAAAAAAACAAAGATAAGATCCGGTAAAAAAAATCAATGCAGTACCTAAAGCAGCAAGTTCAATTGAGCTTCCCCGACCAACGACAACGGTGTCCATGAGACTCATCAACGGTCCACAAATCCAAAGCGCTGCGGCAGGTCCAGTAAACATCATAATCCTCTTCACCTGATTCCATATACTCTGATTTGCTAACTCACGTGGCTTAACCTCCAATATTTCTCCTTCTTCATGTGCTCCCTCTTTGATCAATGAAATCAATTCAACTGCACCGTCATTTTCAATCGCGATTTCCTGCTCATCACCAACCAGTTCTTGACTAGGGCTACCAAAATTGTTTCTAAGCAAAAAGCGGTAACGTTTTGGTTTGAACGAGAGAAACTTCGAAGGTAAACGAGAGACGTCAATGCGAGCTTTGAATGACAAAATATGTCTCTGGTTCAATTGATTGATGAGTGTGGAAGACCGAGATAGGCCTCCAGAATTAGAATTTGAGAGAGGAATCGAAGAAGGAAGGAATAGGGACTTGAATTGCATGTTTGCCGCAAAAAAGGGATGGAGAAAATTGAGAAGAACAGAGTGGTTGATTTGTATATTATAAGCTGTTTCACTGTTTGAGAGAGGAAGAGCGAAAGGGAGATTTGCTCGAGACGTCGCGGGAGATTTGCTCGAGATGTCGCGGGCGGCTTCGCACTTGGTGAGTTGGTATGGTTAATTAATTGAATTATAGCCGTAGGATTTGCATGCTTTACTTTGACTTAACAATCCGTTTCACGTATTGTCGTCCTGTCACAATTGAGCCACCAAATTGCATGGAAATATGTATTTTTGTTGATTTAGTTATATTTGGACGCGATGTTTTGTTGAAAGATATGTGTTTAAATGATGTAAATGACTATATTACTTGATTTTTTATAATAAATATAAGTTTTAGTCATGATTATGGTATAAATTTGATAGGGATAATATGAAAGATAGGAAAGTCGTTCACTTGACTAAAATTGGAAGAATAAAATATTTAAAAATTTGTATATTTACTGATGTGACTGTATTAAGAAATGTGTTTTGCTAATGCGGTTATACTTTAAGATGTATCTAATTTGAATTTTGTATAATAAAAATGAAACTCAAAATGTGAATTTGCTGATCCAACAAAATGCTACCATTTCTGTCGAATCAAACCAATGAAAGGGGTTGCATGAATTTTGCATACATGAATAACAAGAGGGTAGGTTGCATGAATTTTGCATACATGAATAACAAGAGGGTAGGTAGGGGCAAAGTCTGAGTGGTTTGATCAAGGTTTAAAGGGCGGAAGGCAGTGCAAGGCGGCCAAGCTTCGTTGAGGTGAGGTAATAGCCTCAATCCAAACTCAAAAATACAATGCTCTGAGCCTCTCAATTGTTAGTGTTGTGCTGTTTTGTTGAATTAAATGAGATTTAGTTGCTAAAATGGCCCAATAACATGACTGATCCAAGTGGTCCTCAAGAAGGCCCACATCTCCAAAGCCCATCTCTTCATTTCAAAGTTTCTCCCAATGTGAAGAAATACGAAGAGCGGAGAAGCAAAGGAGATCAGCACATGACAGAGAGAGAAAGATAGAGGAAGGGCAAAGAGAGAAGAAGGCAGAAGATGGAGAAGAAATCAGATCGACACATGACGGAGCAAACCTTTCTCCTCTCTGTCTTATATCTTTCTTCTCTCTGTCTTAAACTCTGTCTTCTTCTTTGTATTAGATCTCTCTTCTTCTCTCTGTCCTTAACTCTTTATTCTCCTTTGTATTAGATCTTTATTCTTCTCTCTTTATTTAGTTCTTTGTTATTCACCATCCCGATTGGGGCGCGCCTTGAGGCCACTGTCTCATCTCAAAAGGCGAATATGATCATCTCGCCAAACTGATACTAGTATTCGGTGTGGTTTAGTCCACAAGGCGGTTGAGGCACGTCTCAAACCGATTTTTAAAACAATGGCTGTGATCAGAGCCGGCACATGCTTGTGGACAATTTTTATAAAAAAGACTGTTGGCATGGGTAGTGGGTACCCCCTCAAGCAAAAACGGAAAAGTCACAAAACTGTGGTTACTAGCCGTTGATGAAAAGTAAACAACTGGACATGGCCTATTCTCGAAATTTTTGGACTTTGTCAATGTGGACCTTTTAGGCCCAAACTTCCTGTTTTCCTCTGAATTGTGCTTAAAATAAAATATTCTGTCTCATTATCCACCGCATTTGATGCATGCAATGCTTATAAATCGAATTTTCTTTAAATTAATAGAAGAGTTAATTTCTTTCAGTATGCATTAGTTAGTCTTAAATGCAACTGAAATTATGAGATGCTAACGATCTGTTTCTTTCACAATTACATTTTAGAGCTTTATGTTATGCTTTGCATGGAGGTTGTAAAGTGTTCATTCATAAAAACGTCTATCAATCTCTCCCAATACCAAATAAGGGTTATCTTTTATAAATTCCTCTCAACCAAACCTCGCCTAACCCCTATCACCTCCCTAACCCCTTGAGGTGTTCGAGAACATCCCAACTCTTCCCAACACCTCTCCCAATCAGGCCACAACTATAAGCTTCTAACAAAATGTGACGTTCGGTTAACACAACGTTTTATGCGGATCCACAGCTTTAAGCTGTGCGAAATGTTAAACAAACGAACCCTTATCATTAGATTGCCATAATTTGGTTTCCAAAGATTATCTTTTGTTACAATTTTGTTTACTATTGGATTGACATAACTCAACCAAGTGAGATATAAGTAAAAATCAATCACTCGCACATAATCAACACACAATATTTGTTTGTTGTGTTTGGGTTGAATTTTCTAACAATTTTACGAATTTAAATCAGATATTATTGTGGGAAAATGTGTGAAAAGAGCACAAGACTCGACTTTTAGCTTGCTTGTAATTTTATAGAAAATGATCAAAATTGAGATATCATTGCCCTGTCAAGAACACTAAAAGGCAGAGTAAGCTAGAATTGTATCTGCAACTTTATACTTTATTTCATGATGCTAATCAAGGACGAAGCCAAGAATTCATATGAAAGAGTGTTGAATGTTTAGAGGTTGCAGCCCCATTTTTTTAGAATTATGTATTGAAAAATATGTAATTTCTCATTGATTAAAGCAAAATTAAAGTGAGAAACAAAGGAATCATTTATTGCATATAAAGTACGCATCCAAAAATAAATAAATAAAATAAAAGCCTATCAAATCCAATTAACCACCTCCTGTTCATATGAAACAACAATTTGAACGTATACATATAAATAAAAATAACCTAATTGAATATTAAAATAACTTGTACATAAAAAAAATACAATCTTTATGAGAAAAATTCATATATAAATTTTATTTTTCGAAAAAAAAAAGACCGCCCGGTCCCCTAGTTCTCATGTGGCTCCGCCCCTGATGATACGTCTCTGTAAAAAGTTAGTCGACGTATTTATTGGAAAATATTTGGGGGTATTGAGATAAGAGTAAGTCCATTTTCTCTTCTTCCTTTTGCATCAGCTATTTAAGGGAGCTTAATTTCTTTTTCTTACAGGATGTTATGGATTGAATGTCTTGCACACATTGACGTGTTGTTCGGTGGACATCATCGTCTTGTACTTCAATCGCAAATTTATGCCGGCATGAAATTTTCCAGTAGACATCCTTGCCTTCACTTCAATGAAAAATTTATGCCGGCAGATGAGCCAACTTGTCCTTTCGCCATACAGTTGTTATTTAACTTATTGCATGTCATCAATCACTTGTTTTCCATTTCTTATTATAGGTAGGTATGAACGTGTGAGTTGGAAGAAAAACTACTTGAAGCTTTGACACAATAACTGTAATAGTCTGTCTCTAGGCATTATTAACACTGTCACACTTTTCATTTTCACGGTTCAGTTTTCTTACCCAACATCGGTTCATACTAGTTTGAACTAAAAAAAATCATTATTATTAGCTTGAATTATAATATTATATTGTATTATTATCCATCATATTTCTTTTGAGAGATGTTATAATTATTGTATCAAGTCTCAACCTCGTCGTTCGGTAGCTCATCTAACACCATAACTTAATATTACAGAGGTTTGAATACTACATTCTCGACTCTAATCTATTATTCAATGAACTTCTCTGATATAATTTTTTTGATATTTTATAGTTTTATTATTGATGTGCGTTTTGATATTGATTCCTCAAAACTACAATAATCACTAATGTAGTTTAAATTCGGTGTGAGCTATTTCTATACGAAAATGTTAAATATCTCAACAAAAAGTACATTAAAAATGTCTCAATAGAGATATGACTCATGAATTTCAATTTTGAATCATAAATTTACCTCCAAATCATGTGGTGGATGTGTTGAGATGTATGATTACAGATAATTTGGGATGTTTTGTATTAGAATGACTAACCGACTTATTTATATATGCAAGCAGAGAAAAAACAGAGTTGAATTGTCATTAGTCAACCAAATGCTCTGCCTAATTTGGGAAGCCGAAGTCAAATAATAACCAAATTTTTTTCCCCAGTGTCCAAAGTCCAAACACTCACCGTCTTGACAAGAGACTACTGACGAATTTTACACACGTTTTTCGCGGTCAAAGAAATCGAAACCCTCAAATTCAACCCATAATTTTTTTTTCCTTAAAAAAATAACGACGACGACCATTTCTTCAAATTCGCAGCCTTATTTAATTTGATGAGACGAAATATAATCATCACATGGTCTATGCCAATCCGATCATTTCCATTTCCTTTTTTTTTTCAACGAAGAGAATTTAATCTCTGAAAAGTCGCCACAATAGACCACCAATTCCTTCCTCCCACCTACAAAAACCACTGCGAAATCAATTGATTTGTGAATTTGCGAGTTTTGATTTCTTAGGATCTGAATCTCAGAGAGAGATGGCGAGTTTGTGGACGATGTTGAAGCATCCAGACGATGTGTATCCTCTGTTGAAGCTGAAGATGGCGGCGAAGCAAGCGGAGAAGCAGATCCGGCCGCAGGCTCACTGGGGCTTCTGCTACACTATGCTCCTTAAAGTCTCTCGGAGCTTCGCTCTCGTCATTAAACAGCTCGGTCCCCAGCTTCGCGATGCTGTAAGTTTTATGTATTGTATCTGTGCATGTGTGACATGAGTGCGAGAATTTATTTACGTTTTTGGCAATGCTGGTGTGATTCGTAATTGTGAGTTGGTGATCATCGATAGTGTTTCTAATTTTGTAAAGATCCCTCTTATGATTTGCAGGTGTGTATATTTTATTTGGTTCTTCGAGCCCTGGATACTGTCGGTTAGTCCTCAAAATTCTTTTCTTATATCATCTTTCGAATGAGTTTGTCTTATTGAATTCTGATCTCTTAGTTAAATTTCTATCCTTATAGCTTTCATGCTTATATCTTTAGAGATTTAATGTGCTTTTTTTATATATATTTTGGCTTCATTTGATGCATACAGCATTACCAGGTTGCTTTTTATGTTGAGTAAATTATAGATCTGTATGTGTTATTTTAGATTGGGAATAAAAGGCTTTCGGCCGATTGGGATGTGCTGTTAATAGAGGTCATGAGATTACTTCTTTTCTACTAGCTTTTGACCACGTTATGTTATATACAGGAGCTCAATCATGTCCAGGGTGCCACCAATTGTCAGCAACTATTTTATTACCTCTTTTTTTGGTTTTCATAACATGTGTTTTAATCTAATGCTATGGTGTTATATGAAGGTATTTACTCAAAGCACTCTAATTGTGGTTTGAGTTTTATATCACCTCCTGCTTTTGCTATCATACCAAGTTGATTTATGATCTCTTGTTGAACTAATATATGGTTTCTTTCAGAGGATGACACGAGCATACCTACAGATGTGAAAGTGCCTATCCTCAAAGCTTTTCATCAGCACATATATGAGCCAGACTGGCATTTTTCATGTAAGTGTTTCTGAAACCCCCACCCTCTCCCTTTTCTCATTTGCGTTTTTCCTAAGTTTTATTGTTAGTTACATGGATCTAATTCCTTATGTTGAAAAGTCTAATTAGATAAATTCTTTCAACTACTTGTATATGCCACGATTCTCAAGCAACCGCTTTATTGTCATTCTTTGGTGTCTATTAAATGTCGTCGTGTTCTTAGCTTCATTCATAATATATGAGAATCTCTTCTTCTTATAGGGGGTTTTAGAAGGGAATTATCTACCGTTTAAGAGTCATTTATCATTCTAACATTGCCGTCTTCTTATATGTTATATCTATTATCGTAAGGAATTAAGTAATTAACACATTGAGAATGATTCACAAATCTACTGGCTTGGAGTTTCAGCTTTCCTGTACATTGTTCATATTGTAGGGGTTAGGAAAATTCTCTCCTCACTGCAAGAAGTTAGTCTAGTGGACCACAGTTATAATATTTGTGTTGGGGTTTTTTCGTGATTTTAATTCTCGTGCTAATTTACTTTATTATTTTTTACAAGGTGGCACAAAAGAGTACAAGGTGCTCATGGACCAGTTTCATCATGTTTCAACTGCTTTTCTGGAGCTTGGGAAAGGGTAACTCCTGTTCTTGTAACTTGACTACCATAACAATCAAAAGGTTTTGCATTTGAAGAATAATCCACTATTAGACCATTATTAATGCATTTTGCCCCTTGCTACCCCATAATACGTATGATTTTTGTGTTTATTCTTGGGGAGTTAGAACCCAGCATGACTTGGATTTATTTCATATTAGCAGTTTCTTCTTGTTTCTTTCTTCTGTATAACTAATCCATGGTATTCATGGCAGTTATCAGGAGGCCATTGAAGAAATAACACGGCGAATGGGTGCTGGAATGGCAAAATTTATATGCAAGGAGGTAAGTGATGCATGTAGAAAGAGCAATTGATGGATAGATATGGCTAACACGATCAATTAACTGTGGAAAAGACAAGCACTAGGTTTACAAAGAAAAGTAGTTTTGTGCCTTGTCTCGTGATTTGTTTAAGTCTCTCTTTTTTCATTCTGTTATTATCATGATGATGGTTCCTTTGAAAAAACTCCAGCATATATCAATATAGTAATGGTGAAGATCTATGTTTTGGAGTTCAAATTTCCCCATGGATTTCGGCTGTTAAAGATAGTCAAGTGGTACTTTTGTTTTTTTACACAAATATTGGTTATTTGCAGGTGGAATCCATTGATGACTATGATGAATATTGCCACTATGTAGCAGGACTTGTAGGACTAGGTCTTTCCAAGCTTTTCCATGCCTCTGGATCTGAAGATTTGGCTTCAGATTCTCTCTCCAATTCGATGGGATTATTTCTTCAGGTATTGATCTTTTTTATCAACCAGCAATATGCTATCCACGTACTTAACTTTTATTTTAAATATATTGAGTATAATGTCATACCTTCTGCTTCTGATAAATCACAGAAAACAAACATCATTCGTGATTATTTGGAGGATATAAACGAGATACCTAAGTCTCGCATGTTTTGGCCTAATGAGATCTGGAGTAAATATGTTAACAAACTTGAGGTTTGTTCTTTCACATGTCAATTTTAATATTATCAACTCTCGCTTGAACGGAATTTTGGCCTTCTGGTTGCATCGGCATAAAATATGTTAAATTATACATTTCATTATCTACTTTGCTTCACCTTATATAAGCTGATGCTCTTTTTGGTATTGTAGGACTTGAAATGTGAGGAGAATTCAGTCAAGGCAGTCCAATGTTTGAATGACATGGTAACCAATGCTTTGATCCATGTTGAGGATTGCCTAAAGTACATGTCTGCGCTGCGAGATCCAGCCATTTTTCGATTTTGCGCCATCCCTCAGGTTAGATTCTAATTCAACAGATTCCTAAATTATCACCATCTAATGTCTTATAAAATAAGCATTTGATGTGCGAACAATTTTTCTTTAGTTTTCATCATCTGAGTTTATCCCAGAAGTTTTGGGTCGGATA
The DNA here is from genome assembly GCA_963580455.1 of Euonymus europaeus. Taxonomy (NCBI): domain Eukaryota; kingdom Viridiplantae; phylum Streptophyta; class Magnoliopsida; order Celastrales; family Celastraceae; genus Euonymus; species Euonymus europaeus. The sequence continues at coordinate 17,497,227 of OY756970.1, read as the reverse complement.
GTTGAGTCTTAGAAAATCAATGAGAATACACTAAGTGTATTTGTTTCTGCCTTTCATTTCTATCATCTCTTATTGGGCATATACTAAACTATAATGAGCTTCTTTCCTTTTAACCTTGGCTCTATAATAGTTTGGATTTGTTGTATTTTCCTCAACCTTGTTTAGGTGGTCTTATTTTTTCTGCTTTGACTTGGAGGGCTTTGGTCTTCAATTTGATATTCTGTACTGCTATATCTATTCAAATCAAAAACTGTTTATTTGTTTTCTAGTTGGTCATCACTGTTATGCCATCTACTTGATTGAAAAATCTTTGGAACATGTTTCCAGCCTCACAGGAGAAAGTTTGTAATGTCATGTATTTTGGACATCTGATATTTATCCATTATTAGTGTGCCTCAATTTATATCTCTGGAAGATTTTATCCCATTTTTAATGTGTACTGTTTGTGCTAGATTATGGCAATTGGTACACTGGCATTGTGCTACAACAACATTGAAGTCTTCAGAGGCGTAGTGAAGATGAGGCGTGGTAAATATCTTATCTGTGTATAATAATTTTCTTTGCAGTTGAAAATGAGCAAGTTAGATATATAACAGAACATTTGTTTAGGTGTTGTGTAGAATCTTTAAGATTGGATGACATTTATTTATTCACAGGTTTCATTTTGCTTGAAGTTGCATGAATTACCACTTAAAATCATGACACAACTTACTTTTAGAATTTTCTTGAGATGTCGCGTTATCATATCTTAAGTTTAAGATTGAGTACAATATTTCTTATTTTACCTGAAGAAATAAAAAGTAGGCAAAACTGAGCAGAAGCATGCAATGACCAATTTAAAATTAAACTATTGTAGTAGTATTGTTGCAAATGGAGTGAAGTAGGACAAATTTCCTAAGTAATTAGGAGAGTTTGTTTAATTATTTTATTTTCTTATTAGAAGTGTATTTCTAAATTAGGACTTTTAGTGTTGGTGGGAGCTCTGTGGTCTTTTAGAATATTTTCCTCATTCTCGCATAATTAGATTTTCCCTAATTCTAGTAGGATTAGTTTGTTGTGCCTATATGAAGGTATGAATACTGTTGTGAGAAACATTTTTGCCATTGAATAGACTTTAGTTGACTGATTGTCTTTGTGTTATGGTGGATTCCAAATAGGTTCCTGGTTGATCCCAGGTTTTCTAGAGCTAATGCTTCCATCCTGCGTCTTGGAGAGAAGTAAATGTGTGGCAGTACTCATTGCTTTTAGGCTACAATATTGCTATGATAGTATGATGTATGTGAATATGATATCTGAAGTTTGGAATGGCGTAATGGAATGGCCAATTGTAAAATTAAGTTATTCTTTGTTATGAACCTTGAGATAGTGGTTTGGAAGTTCTTTTCCTTGGAGCAGGGTCACAGATGACAGATTACTAGTAAATGGCCCTAGTAACTGTAGATGGAATAGCTTATTGTTGTTGTGTTACCTAGTTCAGATGAGTTTAGGTGTATATATTAGTGTTAGCACACCATTTGTGTTTGTCTGAAAACAATTTGCCTTCCGTGAGATAAGGAGGATGTTATTTGAGAGGGAAGCAATTTGGCAATCTTTGGGCTTGGAAGATCATGCTTATATGTGTATACAATGAGGGATTAAGGATTAGGTTATGATGATACTTACATCTTCTGTCTATGCTTTGTAAGGCATCATACTCCTTGCTCTCTGAAACTGAGATGTATATAATGATTTTGGTGATTTTGATTCCATTCGTTGTTACTGTCGTGTTCCTTGTGTGATATTTCCTCCATTAACAGTCTTGGATACTTTGTGGCTATGTTTCTAGGTCTCACTGCAAAAGTCATTGACAGAACAAAAACAATGTCTGATGTGTATGGTGCTTTCTTTGACTTTTCCTCAATGCTGACATCCAAGGTACGATGGCTCTATCATTTCTGGACTAATGGTTTGCAAATAAGATCCACAGCTTTATGATTTTTTCTTTGGAAACATTATCATGCCTAAATTGTAGTCATTTTACATCTTCATCATGTAATATCTTCATCTCACGCACTAAAAATTTACTACTGCTGACTGTAGGTTGACAAGAATGATCCTAATGCAGTAAAAACACTGAGCAGGCTGGAAGCAATACAGAAAACTTGCAGGGACTCGGGTGTTCTAAATAAGAGGTTTGTCAAAGACTTCGGCTATTCTCAGGCTTTATATATAGTTCCTTTTTCTTTTATTTTCTATTCTTTTATTTTCTTTATTTCTTGAAGTTTCATTGACAAATAGTTTATTGATTCTACCAGGAAAACTTACATACTTGATAATGAGTCAAAATATGCCCCTCTTTTGGTGAGTGTCTGCCTGTATCATCTCGTCACCTATGATATCATTATTTTAAGAATGTCTACCGACTTATTTGGAAAAAGATTGTTTTCATTGATTTGCTTGAAATTATTCTAACATCTGCTGATTTTTTTAAAATATGTATAACTTCAATCCAGTTGGTCATCCTTTTTATCGTATTTGGCATCTTTATCGCCAATATGTCCCCGGGCTGGCCAAATAAGTAGGGTAAGTTTTTCTTTTTCTTGTCTTGCTTTGAAATTATTAATTTTGTCAGAAGGTTAATGGTTGGTCAAGTGACTATTATAGGCAAAAATAAAATTGAAAATGAGGGCTCATGTTTCTTTCGTGCAGGACGTCAGCCACCAAGTTTCTTGTAGACACGGATGTCATACTAGAATGGCTAATGCCAATCCTTTTCCAATGGACATACTTATGTTCTGCTTGAGTATCTACTTTTACAATGGCGATGGTTGAATGTATATTCAACATATGTTATGACAACTAGGAACTGTACAGCCGACATGAAAAGCATCTTCGTGATATCCAAGTGTGCCCTTAGTCAAACTCTTCTTATCGGCCGAACAGATCTAATTAGCAGCTGACAAAAGTGAACTATGGTATGGATCTTAGTCTAGCTGTGATCATATAATAAAAATAATGCCGATTTGAATTTTTGTAAAGCATTTTAGAACTGTTCCTCTCTTTCGTATTATGTATTACGCAATACTCCATCTGCCATTGATCTTCTGAAGGTTTCTAATAAACGAGTTGTCTCCCTTGTCATAGCATCTTAAGATATGAAATGTGGCATTTTGTCCCATATATTTTTGTCCCGTCCTTTATTTTCTTGGAGGAACCGGCAAGAGGGTTATGATTTGTCATAGGTTCTAAAAAATGTTCGAGGATATCGAATACAGTTTAGAGCTCACAAGAATAGAAGTTAGAACTAATAATTTGATGACTATAAGAGAAGTCCAGAATTTCAACAACAAAATTACGACGTCGAAGTAGAGCTGAAAAATGGCCAGGCCGGGATTGCACAAGTTTGGGCTTGGCTAGTTGGCTAAGCCTACTAGTGTTGGGCCAGAACTCAAGTGTGTCGGACTCGGCCTGCCTCAATTTTGATGCTGTCGTTCTGTGCTCTGTTATACAAGTTCAGAAGTTCTTTAACAAAATTACCATGTGCGACTTCGGAGTAGAGTTGATCATGGGCCGTGATTGCAGGAGTTTGGGCTAGCGGGGCCTGCAAGTTTTGGGCACGAGAGACTAGCGTATCTTACTTGGCCTGCCTAATGTAACGGGCCAGAATCAAAGAGGGCCGACTAGGAATAAAGTTCACTGTGCTTATCCTAAGCGCGGTCCATGAAAAAGAATTCGAGCCTAATGAACAACTCAAGCCCGGTCCATGAAAAACCTTTTCTAAGACTCTCATAGTGCCAGGCCCCACTTGGCCAACGATCAAATCTACTTCCCAGACAATCCCTATGCTTTACAATCTGACGCAACATAGTAACTCATGGTTGGAATTCAACTGGGCCTTCACTAATGTAAGATCACTCATCAAATATTTGTTTACAAGCCATCAGTCGCAATATTCGATAACTAAGCAGAGTCAGAGATTACAACATTGCACCAAAAAACAAATAAATGATACAAGGAAAGGCATTTCTATAACATTGAGGTTAGAGAAAAAGGCATATTCTGCATCTTCGGTGCCTCGTTCCATCTTGGGTAGTAAAGGTCAGCTTGATAAAGCGTTCCATGAGTGTTCAGTTTTAGAAGGGGCTCCCGGCGAACTCTCTCATTTTTAAGAAGTAAATTCTTCAGCAATACAAAGAGGTTTTCAGCTGTTTCCAAATACGGCAGATCTGGAGGCCAAGGGCCTTCTATTGAAAGAAGAACAGAAACGAAACAACTCTCTTTGCAAAGAGGAGATTTTCACAAATCTACAAAACATATCAAAGTCCATAGAGACAGGAACTCCACTCATCTTTGACAACATCCACTCCTACGGAACCTTAAAGTTAAAAACATACACACGTACAAAATCCCTGAAGCCAAAACCCGGTAACAGAGTTCAGTACACTTCAGCCACTTTGCTGGCAAGAACCCGGTCTCGTCTCTCGATATATCCGAATGGGAACCAACCAGCTTTCCCTTTACATTCTCCTTCAGCCCAGCCATTATTTGTCACCTATCAAGAATGCAATCGTTGAGTTTGTAGATAAAAAACAAAATGCACAAAAAATATCGCAGTGGAAAATGTAAGTCACGAGTTCAAATGAGGTAAGACCTTCCGCACAACAACATAATCACCAACAGACAGTGACAGCTCCACGTCAGATTCAGCTTGATATGAATTCATAACCTGCAACAGAGCGTCAAACGATAATATTATCAGTAGTTGCCTTTATCAGTACCAATCATTTGCTACAAAAAAGACCCAGCTTAGTTGCTAACCTCCCCTAAGAAGTATCCCATGCCGTCGACAGACCCATTATGTGTTTGAGAAGCATAGACACCATTAACTTCTTCATAAGGTGGTGGTGGTGGCGGCATGTTATTCTCAACAGTTGGGCTAGGAGATGCTTCAATTCGATGGCGCTCTGATACCATCTATTACAAGGACAGATTACAGATACATCAGTCATAAATTGATGCTATGTGCCACGCCATTGTAATTTTTAGATGTAATGACTGCAAAACTTGATGAAGTGATCAATATAAAACGGTTTCCTACCTCGCCTTCAAGCTGGTCAAGTATCTGAAGAACTCTCTGATGGTAAGTACGTTCTCCTTCAACCTAAAATAAATAATTAAAAAGTGCAGAAAAAAATGAGTCTCAACTTGATATCAACATACCATTAAGAATCGAATAGAATTTACGGAAAGAAAATTAATATACCATAGCTATGAGACGCTGGAGAGTCAACCTCTGTTGTTGTGCTTCAACAGCAGCCATCGCTGCAGCAGCTTCCTTTCCCAACACTTGCATGTTGGTTTTCAAATCTTGAAGCTTTGCTTCTGCACTTTCCAATTTTATGACATTCTCAGCATTGCCTTGTGTCTCTCTCACTTTAGCTTGGCGCTTGGAAACTTCAATTGCCTGTCTAGTTGTTAAGGGTTGCATTCTTGTTAGGAGATTATCAACTAGGCCTTCAAAATCATAATGTTAGGCAATCAAGCAATTCCGCAAATAGGATCTTAGACATAAAAAGGAGTAAACTGCTAAACATCTATCCAATAAAAGGTAAATAACTCTTGCACGCAAGGCTCCCGCAGTGGGCATATTCGAAGACAAACATAATGTACGCAGACCTTCCTCTCACGTAATATGTGGAAAGATTGTTTTAGGAATTGAACTTGTGATCTAGAGGTTCTACCCATGCAACTCTATACTGGGTCACATGTTTACATGTAGACATCTTTCCAGTAAAGCCCAAATTGTAAAAATAAAATAAAATAAGAGAGCAAATTTTCCAAGAAAAATAACTCGTAATCCAAGGTGTTAAATCCAAGAACCATCAAGGAGCCAAGTAAAAAACCCGTCTTGGGAATACCTGAGCCTCTGCTTCTTGTCTCATTCTGTCATATCGTTGAGCAAGATGACGAGCATCCTCCAGTGGAGCTCCCACCACCATAGCTCTTAATGGTTCGGCAACCTAACAAGAAGAATCCATTGCTAATCAACCACATATATAAGACAAGTAACATTTACAGGATATCATAAACAAATGCTGGAGTATACATCGAGAAAATGTCTTCAAGAATATAACCAACAGAAATTCAACGCCAAGTTCAGTATAAATGGTTAGACCTTTTCAAATTGGAAAAGGGCATGGATCCAATTCTGAACTTTTGAGTGTGAAAAGAATTGGTGTTTCTTATAGAAAATGTGAAGACATCTCATACAACCACTCTCATCTTCCCCTCTCCTTGAATCCTAACCTTAAGCAAGGACATGTGACCTTGACAGCTCATAGGAAGTGTGGGTGGGAAGTTCATTTCACTATGCTTGATACTTGAAAAAAAACTAGTCAATCATTGTCACCTATTAATTCTGCTTTTATAATCAATCTCCTTTTTTTTTTTTTCCCCCCTATGTTGGGATAGGTAGGACCCATTGCCCTAATGGCCTAGGCAACATGGAGGAGAAGTGCAACTCAGTGTGCTAAATACTCGGAAACAAGTTACTAAATCATTTCCACCCAATTCTCACAGCAACATAATTGTAGATTTAACCTGACCAAGAATTTTTTATAAGTAACAAGGTGACATCTACTTTCTAATGTCCATCTCTTCATTTTTCTACCCTTAAAAGTTGGAATAGACCAAATGAATTTCGCAACTAAACATGAGACCCAATAGCCAGTGATAATTCCTGAAAAAGGGTCAAAGCACCAAAGATAAGGATGAGGCCAAAATGTAGAATGATTAGTTCTGGCAGATAGAACACAACCCACTTATAAGATTACTAATTTAATTATAAATTTTAAAATCATTATAGTGGTTAAGTACTTCAGTACAAGTCAAGGGCAATTAAGTATTAACAACATGATGTCAAACAAAGTTAGAGAAAAAACTTATGTTTCGAGTGTAACAAGCTAGTGAGAGGTTTGTCTTTGAAGAAAGTGAGGCATAACCATCAATCTGGATCGATATAATGATAAGAGCGACTCAAATACATATTTTGTAGAAAACCTTGTACGAAATGGTTGAAGAGTCATCTAGTAAATGCTAGAGAATTGTGCATCGTAGAATAAAAAGGAAGAGATACACATCATGCCATCTAGATATTGAATTCATATTCTGGTAAAAATAGAATTTTTAGGTCAAACCTGTGTACCAAGACCTTTCAATAGATTCCCACGCTCCTTCTCCATTTGAGCACGAGCAAGACCATAATTCAATGCAGCTTTAGATAACGTATTACCACTGGTACATGTATTTTCAGAACCATATTTTCTGCTATCCTCCGATAACTTTGTTCCTGTTGACCAAGGTCCGTCCAAAATAAAAATTAAAAAAAAAGGAGTAACAACATTGAGACTGGATGAATAAAAAACAATGACATCAAGGCAAACTCACCTATTTCAACTTGTTTGGACCCAGTCACAATATATCCCTCAACACCTCGAACAATATCCCTTTGGAAGTGCTAAAAATGAAAACAAAGCATAGTCAGTTGAAGAAGATAACTAACAGACAAACAGACAGACCTCAGATGGATAAACAACCTTGCCAGCACGTGTTGATATGTATAACTTCTCAAGTTTCTGATGATGATGGAGTTCTGCCTCATCAGCAATCATATTATCTGAACCTCCATAACCTCCACCTCCAAATTGTTTGAACACCGCCTAAGTTTACAAACTTTTTTCAGAATGACTTTTGAAGTAATCAAGTAAATTGCGAATGATATCCTAAAACAATTACAATTTACACATAAAATTTTTTGAATTCGAGAGATATAGGTAGCAGTGAAAATCTTGAGCCCTCTTGAAATAGTAATTCCTTCCACTTTCATAAATAATACCACTATGATGAAGCCATGGCTTTTTTATTCCCATCGGAGTTCAATGCAAAATCAAGCCATTCACTTCCCAATTTCCATTAAAGCTATAATGCACAAAATTACGTTCCTCCCAAATTCCCTGCACACATCAAACATATATTTTGCTTGCCAAATATGATAATTGAGCATCTGTTGACAACATTAATGCGTCCAACCAGTCAACATTCACATTCAAATTTCAACAAACTAACAGATCTAAAACTAGATATTATTCTACAAATGACCGCGAATCCAATTTAAAACAGGAAGAGGCATTTCCACCAAATTGAAACGACAAAACTGAAAAGCCCGGTTATAGCAATCAAATAGCTACCAAGAGCTCTTCCAATTAAAGAAAGATTGACAAAAATGCATACAAGCAGAAAATCTCTGATTGAAATAGATGTAGTCAAACGCGGAGAGTCGCAAGAGAAAGAAATCGGAGATTGGAGAAAACAATAAAATCAACAAGTTGATATCTCAACAGATTTGTATAGATCAACGATGTCAACAAACGGTATTAGATCTGCTTCTTGATAAAAAAATTAGGGTTCTCTGTCTTCAAGAGAGAGGAGAGAATACAAAGAGAGAACCTGTTGTTGCCTGGCGACCTGCTCCCTGAGCTTCGTCGCTTGCTTTCTAATCGCCTCCATTAGCGATTAAGCACGAAATCGTTTGATCTAGCAGAGCTGAATACGTGAGAGAGACGAACGTTTTGAATTTTTGTTGGAAGAACTAGCAATAGCTAATAACAAACAAAAATGATATGTAGCCCATTCTTAAATAGTCCATGGTAGCCCATATTGACTGAATCTGAGGTGGCAGTGACACATCACTGGCTCAGTTGATATTGTTGACTTATATGACTTTTTTAGGTCTGTTTTTGAATTTTGAAAAACCCAGCTTTTATGTCTATTATTACTCATATCTTTCTCCTGCATTTATGAAATTGCGAGCTCTAGATCCGCCTCCTTCTCTCTGTCTGAAATCGATATTAACTCCATATTTACGAAATTGCGAGCTCCAGTTAGCCTCCTCCTTCAAGCTTCGTACACTATTGGTGTCTTTGTCTCCGCCTCCTCCTTCAAGCTTCGTACACTATTAGTTGTCATTCCTAGATTCATACAGATCCGGCATCTCGACAATGGCAGATGGGTATTCATGTTGTTTTAAAGATTTTATGTTTTTGTTGAACGATTTTTTGTTCGAATGATGTGTAAAGAGTTTTCTGTGTGTTATCTTTGTCTATGAACTCACACGGTGATTTTGTTTTTTTTTAATTTTTTATTTTCAGGATAGACATAATCGATTGTTGTAATGGGCTGGATTACCATAGTCCTCCTCTGGTTGTGAATTATACTGATGACGACGTCGATGAATTCGAAGATATTACTCTTGCTGTTGGAATGGTTTTTGAGAGTGAAGTTGAAATTTTTGAGTTGTACAAGAAACATGGGGAGCTCAATGGTTTCCCGGTGAAGCGCAGAACATCAAATAAGGATAAGGATGGGAACTGCAAGTTTGTGACATTTACTTGCGCAAGAGCAGGTCTGTGGAAATATTCATTTTAGAATATAATGCTAAATCTTAGTCAATGTGTAATCCATTAGTTTTAATAATTGTGGTTAATTATTCAACTGAATATCCCAATGTAATAGGTCATCTGTTTGAGTAGGCAGCTAAAACTATAATTCTTTTGGGATGTTTGATGTACTGATTTTTTATTTCAGGCAACCTAATTAGCCGGTCGAAGAATGTTAGAAACCATCGTTCGTCTCAGAAAATTGGATGTTATGCTAGGGTAAGATGTCGTGCAGTTATGGGGGATAAATGGGAGATTACTATATTTGAGGACGAACACAATCATCCTTTAAGCCCTAGCAAATCTAGGTTTTTCATTTGTAATAGGAAGATTAATGCTCATGTGCAGAGGCAGCTAATTATAAACGACATAGCTGGGATTAGGCCAAATAAGAGTCATAGTGCACAGGTTATTGCTGCAGGAGGTCATGAAAAATTAACTTTCTTGCAGAAGGACACTCGTAATCTCATTGCCAAAGTCAGACAGATGAGGATGGGTATGGGTGATGCTAGTGCGATACAAAATTATTTTGCTAAGATGCAGTCTAAAAATGAGGGTTTTTTTTCTTTGATAGATTGGGATGAGGAGGGGAGGTTAATGAGTGTTTTTTGGGCTGATCCTCGTAGCAGAGCTGCTGCCCGTGAGTTTGGTGATGTTATTACCTTTGATACTACTTATTTGACAAATAAGTATGACATGCCTTTTGCTCCTTTTGTCGGAGTAAATCATCACGGCCAATCCATACTACTTGGGTGTGGTTTGGTGTCTAATGAAACTACAGAGACATTTACTTGGTTGTTTACAACATGGCTTACGTGTATGTATGGGGTTGCTCCACATGGAATAATAACAGATCAAGATAGAGCTATGCAGAATGCAATTCAAATAGTTTTTCCTAATGCTAGGCATAGGTGGTGTTTATGGCATATTCTGAAAAAGGTTCCTGAGAAGCTTGGTTCATTCAAGGAGTACAATCAAATAACGGCTGCAATGGGGAATGTTGTTTTCGATTCACATACTATTGATGAGTTTGAAGACGGATGGAATTTGATGGTTTCAACATATAAGCTAGAAAATAATAGTTGGTTGAACAATTTGTATTCTGATAGGGTCAAGTGGGTTCCTATATATCTGAAGAAAACTTTTTGGGCAGGTATGTAATGTCATTACACAGTTTGTTTGTATTTGAAGATTCCATTAATTTTAAAGAATGGGATTAACAATTCCATTGTTTAAAATCAATGGAACCTATTATTCCATTGATTTTAATCAATGGAACCTATTATTCCATTGTTAAAAACAATGGAATAATGCATGCTTCGTTGTTTAATTGTGACTATCAAAAATGATTGATCGTTCATCCGGTTGTGATGTTTTCAGGGATGTCAACAACTCAGAGGAGCGAGAGTATTAATGCATTTTTTGACGGATATGTGCACTCGAAGACAACATTAAAGCAATTTGTTGAGCAATACAACAACGCATTGAGGGATAAGGTTGAGAAAGAAAGTCTTGCTGATTTTAATTCTTTTAACAAGCAGCTGCAATGGGTGACATCTTTCGAGATGGAAAAACAAATTCAGAAATTATATACTGAATCGAAGTTCAAGGAGTTCCAGAAAGAGCTGTGTGGGATGGTTTATTGTGGGATTCTGTCTGTTGAGCCCATTGCTCATTTTAGAGTTTTCAATGTAGAGGAAGACATTGAATATGGGGAGAATTGTAGGAAGAAAGTTGTATTTAAGGTTTTGTTCGAGGAAGCCATTTTGTCAGTCAATTGTGTGTGCTGCAATTTCGAATTCAGAGGAATGATATGTAGGCATGCCATTGTGGTGCTGGTTCGCATGGGTCATTATTTGCTTCCAGAGAAGTACGTATTTGATAGGTGGAGGAAAGATTTGAGGAGATGCCATTCTCGAGTGAAGATTAATTACGATGGATGGATCGCGACAACAGAGCAGCGTCGATATGATGAGCTTTGTACATTATTTAGTAAGGTTGCGGACATGGCTGCAACAACCGAATCGAAGTACAAATCAGTGAGAGCTTGGCTGGAGAATGAAAATAAGATAATTTCACAAGTAACAGCCGATTGTTTAATGTCAGGTTCAAATGAGAAGGATCCACTAATCAAACGTTCAAAGGGGCGTCCTCGTTGTGTTAGGAAGGAACAAATATTTAAGCGGAAACGAGGTGGCAAATGTCATGTAGAGGATAACACATCAATGACAGATAAATCTATAGGCCTTGACGATATATCGGTATATATTAAATTTTAAATATGTTTACAGTTTAATACAATGTAATTTCATCCAACTATATTAATTTCATTTAACTATTTTTAATTAATGATCCTTTTTTTTCAGGAATGATGATGATATGGCACTCAGGTGGATGACGGACGAATTAATTCTCAACATTTCCAGTACTTTTGTCGGATTATGTTACGAATTTGTATTTCCTACGGCTTATGATGTATAACAATTGTGCATTTTAATCTTCTAAAAAATGTAATGTTTTATATTGTTTTTATGCTTCATTGATTGGTATGTAATGACTTTGATGAACGAGATTGTTGCATGATCTGTTTAATGCAAGATTAATGGTCATTTGCAGAGGCAGCTACTTATAAATGACATTGCATGTTTCCTTTGGTCCAGTGATTTTATACAATGGAATTAGACTATTCCACTATTTAAAATCAATGGAACCAGGAAACCCATATGCTTATGTTATTTTATTTGAAGTATTATCAATAAATTCGTCTATTCCACTAGTTAATATCAATAGATCCTGGAAACCCATATGCTTATGTTACGTCTTCCACACAGATATCTCCGACCAAAATACATTTGTGTGTACTAACAAACATTACAAAATCAAGTTTTTCAATTTCAACAGTCATTTGGAGCTACTTGCTAACATTGTTCTAGCCATCGAAACTTTTTCGTCCCACGAACGACGGCCGTCACTCAGAAAGTCATGCAGTACATCAGATCTGAAGCTTGCAATGTCATCTGCTGATATATTCTTTGGGATGGGGAGTCTGCTGAATATGTGGTCCATGATGAACATGACAATTACCCCGCAGTCCAAACTGTTCATTCATAATGAACAGCATTACACATATGTATTGGTAATTATAGTTCTGCTTAATTATGCTCAGTATATTACCTTCCAGGAGCCTGTTGTGGCGACTCAAGGAATGTGATATTGCATTTTGGTTCGCATCTGAGGTGTTCTGGCATCATTTTGTTGTAGCACTTTATCTGTAGGGGGAAGATAATTTATGAAGATAATTGGACTCTATGAAATTATGTTAATAACAGATGGGATAGTGTTCTTACAAATTCATTTGCATCTTTTGAGTAAGGATCTCTTGCAGTTTTAATCCTTGGCAGCAATGAATTGTAATGAGTCCACAATCCATCCCATGTGTCATGTACTAGCAATGTCCAATGATCCGCAACAAGTTTGTCACATTTTGCATGTATGGGGAATAAGAGGTACCTGTACTTATCACGAACGTCCATCACTTTGTCAGTCACATGCTTTTTGAAAAGCTCGATTTTGCCAATTCGTATGAATGCCTGCAACAGAACACATATTTCATTTGGTGTTTTTGTTATTTATTTTATTAAACCAGTGTCATGTATACCAGACTAGAACTCGTAAAAGCAATCACTTTGCCCATTTGAAGATCTTGGGTGTCTTGCTCTGTCTCTGCTTTGCTCATACTCAATATCTCCGAATATGAATCGATGACCTAGATGTTGTAGCCTAATAGTGTCAATTACATATTCAAATAGTGCATAAGAATTAGTTTTCATTTAGTTACTCACTTACATTATTCGAAATCATCTCTGTGGTACATAAGGCAACAGCTTCTGCGTACGAAACCGCGTTTGCACCGGACCAAATAACAGTGCTGCGATAAATTACTAGTTAGTTTTCCATTAATTAATATCAATGGATTTTCCAATTACATTGTTTTAAAAGAAAAGCCACTGTTTTTAAACAATGGAATTAGTAATGCCATTGTTTTAATAACAAATTACACTGTGTTTAAACAATGGATTTATCAATTCCATTGTTTTAAAAACAATGGAATTATTAATTCCACTGTTTAAAAACAGCATGATAATGGAAGATATTTGCAATATACTTACTCATTCGTGCCAATATTACATATCTTCTCCATCTTATCCCTGTCTTCTGCCAACATGAACTTGTTCCCCTTTGATTTTGATGGCAATGGTCTCGCCTTCTTGTTTGATATAGGGTCTTCCATGTTGTCCACACAGATTGCATCATCATGCTTCGTTTCTTGACGTCTTTTCCTACAAAGTGCTTTACCTTTATCCCCAGTGCTGTCTTTGTAGCCCCATTCATAATCAAAATCAGAATCTTCCGTCTTTCTTTCAGTCCTTTCCTTATTCTTCAAACGTCCTATCATAGATGGTGGGGTTTTTGCTACTAGAACTTTTTGTACTGCTTTCCCCCTTCTCCTGGCTCTCCTTTTTTGAATTTTTCTTACAATGCCTCTTCCACTGCAAAAACTTGTTTGGCCTTCATTCCTTGTTTCACTATCTGGTCCTAAATTGGCAGCAGCTGCAGTTGCTGTGGGTCGTATGTCTCGCAATTCTTGCACAAGTCCATTATTGGCAGTCTCCACCTTCAGCTTATCTTCATTCAATTTCTGTATTTGAAGATTTAGAGTATTATTGCTCTCCTCAAGTTCACGGACTAGGCCTTTGTGCCTATCTAGTTCAGCCTTCAACTCTTGCACATCGGATTTCAGCAAGTCAATTTCCATGGTTAGCTCTGCTCGGTCAATCTCTTTTGCAATGTATAACACAGAGTTGTCTTTTTTGTGCATTTCATCTCGTGCTCGTTGTAATTCAGTACAAAGTTCAGAATTTATCTTCTCTGCTGCAAGTTTTGCTTCTTCTAGGGCTCGAACATGATCTTTTAACTCTTGTTTCTCATTCTGTTCTATATTCAATGCTTCTTTCATTTTCTCGAACTTCACTTCTTCTAAGCTTCTTTCATGCTCGATACCACTAATTCGCATCAAAAGATCTTCAACCTGCTTTCGTGTTTTACAAAGTTCTTCGCTGTCTTCGACATTCTCATTTATATGTGCATCAATAACTCCTGCTGTATTATTGTTTGCCACATTTACATAATGTGGTTCATGAAGTTCATCGCTGATTTCCGGTGTGCTGTAGTGTCTGCCTTCATTGTCCGTGCAGTAATGACAGCATGAGTCAACCACCCCGATATTGTCATCATTCATCGCCAATTCTCTGTCGTGGTCATCACCCCCCTCAACTGCTTCAATACCATATACATGGCCAACAACAATATCATCCCCTAATGTTCTTTCATCCACAACTTTGGACATCGTCCCGTCCATTTCATTCAGCTCAGCCCCAACATGTTGTTCAATAGGCAACCCATCACCGTCACCTCCAACGTTTCCATTATTAGTATCACTGAACGTTTCAGTCGGCACATAAGTAGGAGCAATTAGTTTGTCCTCCATGTCAGTCGACTCCAGTTCACCTTCGTGCACCTACATAAGCGTTGCAGAATCCCATATCATTAATTCCATTGATAATTACTAGTGGAATATAACACCAAACACAAATTATAACAGCTTTATATGTAGTAAAATAACCAAATGCATTATTTATTTTAAATAGAACTTTAAAACAGGATTGACAGCTTCATAGGTGAAATATGATGGACACTTACTTCGCTTTTTTTAAGTGGGGCAATGTATAGTTTATCAAAGTCCTTTCTTGGCCATTTCTTGGAGTTCCATTTCAGGAATCTTGGGAATCTTGCCTCCTCAGTTGGTTTGAAGATTCTCGTATGCTCGCAAAACCAATACTGCAAAGAAGATTATGACATCAGTTAATTATTACTTAATTAGAGTGAAGGTTCATCTATCTGTTTAAATAATATCGTACCGTCAATAAACAAACGCAGCCTGTGACTTTGACAGGATTGGCAGCATACTTTTTAACTGATTCCATCAGATAACTAGCAATTGCGCGTGACCAATTATATTTCCTCATTTCATCCACATTGTACACATACTGGACTATAGCCCAAGGCAATGTATCACCTCTAGTCGAGAAGAACAATGTCAAATAGATATATAGTGTCAGCAGCCTTGCCACATCAATTGCATCTGTCGTTGTTGTCCCTGTCATCGCTTCACGCAAAGCAGCTTTTATGTTCCTTGATCTGATGATTTTCTCCTTCTCAAATCTCTTATTAACAAAGTCCAGGTGCTCTGGTTTAGGTTGCCGTGCTAAATTCATCAATTCATTGCCAGATGATACCCCAAAAACAAGTGCGACATCATGCTCAGATACACGAACCTTCTTCTTTCCCAAAATAAAAGCTTCATCACGCATGTCGTACTTTTTTATGATTGCACACAGGTTGTCATCAGTTTTCCTAAGCTTCACATCTGGCACTTTCCCAATCCATTGTTTGAAGATGTGCCAGAACGGTGTTTTCATTAGCATTTCCAAATGCTCTTTCGTAAACTCTAAGCTTGTCATCAATTTCCCATTAGCCTCTAGATTTGACTTATACTGGAGTGGGTACGCTTGCTTCACCTCCACCTTCTTCTCCTTCCCTTTTGCTTTCGTTTGCTTTCTCATGTTAAGAAGCTGTGTTGTTCCATAGGATAAATAACAGTTATTCCATTAATTTTAAACAATGGAATAACAAATCCATTAACAAAAATCAACGCCATATCATATGCATCAGTCTTGAAAAACACTCGCTGCCATAACTACTAAGCAACTCATTCCTATTGTAACTAAATTTCATAACCACTTACATGTTTCATCCTAATTTCCATGCTCAATTTTTTTCAAGAAAAACAGTGGATTCAAAGAAAGATAGACAACCAAAGTATAATACTGACAGACTGTATGATATGCAGCAACTATATCAATCACAGACGGGAAAAACATCTAAAATTCGATTTCATTATTCCACTGTCACAAACGACTTGTAAACTATCACAGTGCTTTAATCACAGATTATTTCATGCAATATTACAAACAATGGAATACCTTTTTGTGCAGATGTGCTTGATTTAGCCACGAAATTTCAGCACTGTGAAAGGGTGAACAACGACCTAGGGTTCCCAGTATCCGAAATCGAAACACCGATGATGGTCTCCTTGTGATTTCTTCTCTCGTTTCGGCCACGAAAACTTGATCTAGCCTCTCGCCAAACAAAAGCTATCTCCGCCGTAGATTCCGTCACAATGTAGAGGTTCAAATGAGGTTGTCTCGCTGTGTACAGTTACTGCAACTCGAGTCCTGAGTTAGAAGAGAAAGTGAGGTCACATTTACGTTTTCCCTCCTTCAGCTCAGTCTTGATTTATGAGCCGTTACTTTATTTTCAAATATACACAGTCATCAGCTGAGTCAGCTGCCACATATACGTGGGCTACCATGGGCCATTTAATGGTGGGCTACCTAGCCCTCCCGGACAACAAATAAGCGTTGGGTCGTCTCGTACGTTAACGTAGGCATTTTATTTTATTTTTTTGAAAGAAGAAAGTAGCAGTTTTACGATGAGGTCGTTCCCATTTTTTGATTCCTTTAAACGACGTCGTATCAAATTCCTATACGCTCGTAATCAAATGCCAATTTAAATGCAATTAGTGCATAATACTCACAAAAAAAATAAATTAATATACAAGAATGCATAAGATTTCAGATTAATTTAACACTTTTTTGTATTTCTTATAATGGTGTGTGCTGTTCTAGATATATATTTATATGTACTTTTTTTTAATCGAGAAAAACATCATTGATGTAAATTGGGTTAAAAATTAACTCGGAATATTCCGCGTATGAAGTATTTTCTTTTACCAATGAATTCTTCTACAAGCTTACTAGCTAAAAGCGTAGGGCAATTAGATGTAATCAATAATGTTCAAAGTTTAAATCTTACGTCTCCTTTTTTGATGAAAGTTGTTAGCCCATAAGACCATAATGGACACACACTTTACTCTTCTTCAAAATCGCAAGGCACATGCAGGTTCAATGTATATTGTCATAAATACAGATAATTAGTCGACAAAGATAATATTATCATTTCTTGAAGGGTATGATTGATCATTACTAGCTTTCATGTTCAAGGTCGTCCCATGCGGATACATACTTTGATAATTAGCACTCTAAATACCGTATTAGAGTCTTGTCGTGGAAGGAGCATATTAAAGTGGGCAAGAAAAAACGTTGACTTGACAAAGAGAAGTGATGGTGACGTCAATTCTTCGAATCGCTTCTTTTTATATATGGGCCATAATGTCGGCCCAGAATAAATGAATTATAAGAGTTCGTGGGCTTAATCTTTGATAAGTCTAAGACCAGGAAACATTGGGTTCAAGCTCCTTTTTATATATGGGCCCAGAATAAATGAATTATAAGAGTTCGTGGGCTTAATCTTTGATAAGCCGGGAAACATTGGGTTCAAGCTCGTGGATTATTTTTGGGGTGATTTTGGAAAATAACGGGTGTCAATATTGCTCATCTTATATAAACCAACAAAGTACACGTCTTTTCTTCTCTTTTTTTTCTTTTTGTTAAAACAAAGTACACGCTCTTTATTTAAGTTTGCTTTGTAAGATAGAAACCGGTTAACAATATTGTTTTTTATTTGCTTAGAGCATGTACAATAGCTCTTGAAAATGGGTAGTGAATAATATATGGGTATGTGTATTTTTTATGTGATTGTATTGAAATATGTGTGTTGATGATGCGAATGAATATGTGACTTACTTTTTATAAGAGATGTGTGTCTAATATTAATTTTACTGATATAACAGTATTAATAGCTATTAGGTTTCCTTGAGTCATAGGTATTTTTTATAATATTTAGATAAGACGTAAATGATTCAAGTATCTCACATCGATTTGGAATATTCGACTCATATGGTAGTGTGGATTCTTTTATCAAAGAAAGATTGGATAGGGCTATAGCTAACTCGGATTGGATCAATTGGGCTCGGAGATTTGAAGTCCTTACTCTCCCTGTCATACACTCGGACCATCATGCTATTTTGATTAGTTTTGGCCGGAGGTTGAAGACTTGGGACCACCACATTAGCCGATTCAGATATGAAAATTGGTGGGGTTCCCAGCCTGTATGTCACTCAATTGTTCGAAAGGTTTGGCGTGCAGTTATTCCTTCTTTTCCGGAGAGGAATAATTCTTTCAACATGAAAATTAAGAGATGCTCTATAGCCTTACAGCAGTGGGTTGTCAAGGACAAGGTGTGTAAAACAAGAGAAAAGGTAATTCTTCAAAAGGAATTAGACTACAATATAGCTATTGAAAGTGGCTCAAATCAGAGAATTCTGAATGATATAAAATCTCGGTTGGAGGATATTGTGTCCAAAGAAGAACTTTTGTTGCGCCAGAAAGCAAAGATTCATTGGCTTGAAGCAGGAGATACTAACTCTAGATTCTTTCACAATTCATTGAGACTACGAAGGAAAGAAAATTCCATCCAAGCTATTGTTTCATCAGGAAGGGAGGTAACGTCTTTACCGAAAATTCACCAAGTTTTCCACTTATATTTTTCAGAGTTATTCTCGTCTTCTAGTAATGAAGATGCATCTTTATTTTTATCTGATTTGAACCCAGTTGTGACAGACTTAATGAATGTTGCCCTATGTCAGTATGTGTCTGATGAAGAAATTTGGAAATGTACTCAATCGATAGATGCTAATAAAGCAGCGGGGGAAGATGGTTTTAGTGCTGGGTTTTTTCATAATCATTGGGGAGTGATAGGGCCGGATGTGGTGCAAGTGGTGCGGGAATTTTTTGCCACAGGAATCATGCCGGTGAATGTTAATCACACCTTGATTGTTTTGATTCCAAAAAAAAGGAGCCTAGTCAAGGTTCAGACTTTCGCCCAATAAGTCTTTGTAACGTAACTTATAAAATTGTCTCCAAGATTTTGCCTAGTCGATTGAGTAAAATCCTTCCTCAAATTGTTAAAGGCAACCAGTCAGCCTTCTTTAAGGGTAGGCTTATTACGGACAATGTTATGGTGGCATATGAAGCCATTCACTCGATGAGTAATATGAATTATGGGCAGGTTGGTTCCATGACTTTGAAATTAGACATGAGCAAGGCCTATGATAGGCTAGAGTGGAGTTTCGTTCATGGGGTAATGGTAAAGATGGGTTTTTGCTCGAGTTGGGTTGAACGGGTGATAAATTGTATCTCCTCAGTGTCCTATTCAGTGTTGGTAAATGGCAGTAGGGTTGACTGTATCCTCCCATCTAGAGGCATAAGGCAAGGGGACCCGTTTTCTCCTTTGTTGTTTGTTCTTTGCACGGAAGCCCTTAGTAATAGATTATTTAGGGCAGAAGAAGTTCATAATCTTAGCGGCTTCTCTTTTGGCAGGGGTAGAGTTCGGTTGTCGCACTTGTTTTTTGCAGATGATAGCCTAATCTTTTGTAAAGCATCTCGAACAGAATGGGAAAATCTAAAGGGTATTCTGGATGCTTATGAGTGCGCCTCAGGTCAGCAGATTAATTTTCAAAAATCAGCTATATTCTTCAGTAAGCAAACACCAGTTGAGAAAAGGGTGGAGATTGCAAGTTTGTGTGGGATTCAGGAGATGCTATCAATGGATAAATATCTGGGCCTTCCAATTAAAGTTGGAAAAAGCAAGGTGGATACTTTCCATTTTGTGGTTGATAAAATGCGAGCTAAAACATCTCATTGGAATAACAGATTTCTATCTAATGCGGGGAAGCTGACCCTGATTAAATCTGTCCTCCAAGCCATCCCCACATATAGCATGCAATTGTTTAAATTTCCTAAATCTTTATGCCACGAGTTGGATTGTTGTATTAGAGATTTTTGGTGGGGTGCTTCCTCTTCTCAGAAAAAAATATTCTGGCTTTCATGGGATAAGATATGTAGAGCAAAGAGTTCAGGAGGTTTGGGCTTAAGAGATTTTGAAGCATTCAACGATGCTCCACTGGCCAAGCAAATATGGAGAATTATTCAAGACCCTTCTTTGATTATAGCAAGGGTTTTAAAGGCAAAGTACTTTCGAACAGTGCCAATCATGGAAGTATAATTGGGCTCTAAACCATCCTATATTTGGAGAAGTCTTTTGGGTTCTAGATATATCTTGAAGGAGGGATTGCAATGGCGCGTGGGTGATGGAGGCACTATTCGCCTTTGGTCAGACAAATGGTTGAAAATCCCTGTGCAGTTGTCTCTTGTTGCAGTAAGAGAGGGTTTGTCTGAAACTTCATTGGTTCATGACCTGATAGATCCCACCACTGGATGGTGGAATATTCCATTGTTGGTGCGCTGTTTTGAGCAAGAGACTGTTGGGACTATACTAAAAACTCCCATTGCAGGGCGTTCACAAAGTGACAAAATGGCCTGGGGGAAGACATGTAACGGAATTTATTCTGTTCGCAGTGGCTTTCATAAAGCAATGGATATCAAATTTCGTGACTTGGCATCGCCTTCAAATTCTGATTCTTCAAAATCTTTTTGGGATGCAATATGGCGCCTTCCTATCCACCCTTCCGTTGGTGTCTTTCTTTGGAGAGCTATTGTGAATGTGATGCCAGTCAAAGTTAATCTTGTACACCGTAAGATTATTGATGATCCTCTTTGTCCCTTTTGTCTTAATATCCCAGAAACTATATCTCATTGCCTATGGCAGTGTTCAGCTGCCCAAGAAGTGATGAGTTTAAGCTCTAAGGCGATCCAAAAGATGCATTGTGAAGCCTCTAGTTTTGCTGATATTTGGACTTACTGTGCTGCTAAACTGGAATTATTTGAGCTATGTGTACTTGCTAATATGTTTAAGCTTATATGGGGGCGGCGGAATGCATTAGTGCATGCAGGGAAACCTGCACATGCCCATTTTCTTGCCATTAAAGCTAGAGAAGATGCTTCTAAGTTCATTGATGCTCAGGATTTTCTAAAATTTCCAAATCTATTGTATCCTACCTTATCTCATCAACTTATTGCTGGGGTAAATACCCAGCCATCAAATGCTTTACAGGGTTGGAATCCCCCTCCGGCAGGATTTTTAAAAGCTAATTGGGATGCAGCCATTGATGGGCACAATTCTTGCTCTAGTTTTGCTTGTATTGTACGTGATGAAACTGGCCTTGTGGTGACTGCCTGCTATCTGAGAAGGCCAGTGGCCTTAGATCCTACTCTAGCTGAAGCTCTTGCTGCTGACTTAGCCTCTAGAGTGTCTTGTTTTATGGGTTTTTCCCACATAATCCTAGAGGGTGATTGTAGTACAATAGTTGAGCAGTATAATTCACATGAGGATAATGCAGCTTTATGGAGTGGAGTAGTGGCATCCTCCAAATGGATTAACCGTTCAGCTGTTAAAGTTGAAGTTAGGCTTGTCCCACGTCAAGCTAATGAGGGAGCCCATAGGCTGGCCAAACAAGGTCTCTTTGGTCCTCAATTTCATTGCTATCAAGGCTCTCTGCCTATGCATATTGAACAAGTAATCAGAAGGGACAGAGCTGATAGTAATCATCACATTGGGTATTCTGAGCCTGTTTGGAAAAATTTATTGCTAGAGTATTCAGATCGAGACCTTGCATTGTTATAAGTTATGTCTGGCTATTGAATGTTGGTCTGGAGTTGGATGTGAAGAACGGTGGTGCTTGACAGATGCAAGTTTAGCTTTCATGTTGCTGCAGATTAATTACTTTGTTCTTTAATTTTTGAAGTAATCTGAATATTAGTCTCTACCCACTTAGTGTGGATGATGTGGTAGTCTTGTCTTGGACATGTGTAACTACCTATTTTTATATAGTAACCTGTTGGTCTTACAGACCTTTCAAAAAAAAAAAAAATTATGTACTATTACATGGGACGATATTTTTGATGTAAGTGAGTGGACTTAAGAGATTTAGAATGGGAAAATTCAGTAACCTTGATGATCAATATGGAGTAACTTGTAAGAGTAATTTATTGTGTTTTATTAATATACAAAATAACCATGGCCACGTGAAAACCATAAATGCAATTGATCACAGTAGGGCAATAGAATTTGGCATCAATTTAAAAGATATTGGTATAATTTTATTGAAATCGGGTATGAATAGTCAAGTTGTGGAATTCGAATTCAAATGGTGGGTAGGTACGTAATTTATGTATTAAAATTTAGTAGTGGTTAGGTTACTTTCAAACCAAACACTAATGGAGTTGTTTGACAGTTAATAAGCTCTGTGTACAGTGCAGTTGTACTAATCACTACTAAATCCACAATCAATACCGTTTAATTGTATGAGCTCGTGAACTAAACCCAACTAAAGCAATCGCTCTTGTTCAATGAATAGTATTCCTAAGAAGCTATTAGTCGGATGATCCTGCCAAAATTTGCCCACTATCTAACTTAATTAGGGTCCGAATCGGTTGATTTAGCCAATTTACATTTATTAATAAATCCCGAGATATGTCTATGCATGTGTGTACAAGAATTCTCCAGTAAGTACATCGGTTGTTAAGTAGTCTACTGTCATGACATTGTTTCTGGACTCATCAGGGGTTTATGTCTTCTCCTCTCAACGACATCGTTTCTGTTTCACATTTATTATTTGAACGTTGTGAGATATGATTGATGTTGATGTTATTACCGTTGCTAACAATCGAAACTTTATTTTCTCTATCAGCTAGGGTTCTTATATATGAAAGAACCCAACAACCTGTGATTTTCAAGTTCTTATGAATCAATTGCCTTCTTGGTTTAAATCTTATTTTACTCTCTCAACACTCAAACAATTTCATGGTATCAGAGGAGGTCGTTTGATGGCCAATAAAAAAAATTTATATTCTTCAACCTCGAGTCCTTTTGTCTCAAAACCTCCTATGGATCACGAAACACAAATGGAAACACATTCTCACTCGAAACGCTTATTATCATACCCATTATAATTTCAATTTGAATTTTATTCCATAGATCCTCACGGGACACAATTTTCATTTGTGGTGCAATATTCATTTGTGTGTTAAGAGCAGTGTACTTAATTAATATTCATTCATTCGTTTCGAGGACATCCTAGCAATGTGAAGAGTTATAAAGTTATAGACTTCTAAACCAATGGGATATTTATTTCTAGAGATCTTAAGTTTTATGAGGATAGATTTCCTTTTAAAGAAAGGTCTATGAATATTGAAAATCATAACCAAATTCAGGTTCATAGCACATCTACAGAGTTGAATGATAAAATTAATAATGGGTGCACAAAAGGAATATAGGAGAACTCTTTCCTACTTGAACGATTATGATAGCAACCCTGTGACTTTGGATAAAGTTGTTGCTCAAAACTACACTACACCTCATATGTTGATTGTACTTCTTATGAGCATTTTATTGCTTCTATTATATCTAATCGTGATCTTAAGAACTATGTTGAAGCATCCAAATATGTTTACCGGTGTGATGCCATGAACTAAAAAATCACTGACCTAATTGAAAACAACACCTGGACATTGGTCAAGTTATCTCCATGGAGAAAACCTATTGGATCCAAATGAATATACAAGATCAAATATAGTCCAGATGGAGTTGTTGAAATGTATAAAGCAAGACTTGTAGCTAAAGGTTACAAACAAGCTTATGATTTTGATTACAAGGAGACGTTTGCTCATGTAATCAAAATGGTGACAATGAGACTTTTTCTTGCATATTGGCAGCCACAAATGATTGACATATCCACCATTTAAAATGTGCATAATACATTTCTAAAGGGGATCTTCATGAACGTGTCACTAGGATATGAAACCCATGATGCATGTTATGTTTGCGAACTCAATAAGTTCTTGTGTGGCTTAAAACAAGCCCCAAGGCAATGAAATGAAAAGTGCAAACAAACCTTATTGAGATTTGGTTTCAAACCATCCAAATGTGATTGTCCATTGTTTATCTATAAAGTAAACAATCATACAGTTATCTTACTTTTTTATGTTAATGGTATGAGCATTGGTGGTGATAGCATTGATCTGATTAACAAAATGAAGGCCATATATTGAATTTTGTTTCAAAATTAAAGATTTGGGACAATTAAAATATTTTCTTGGATTGGAAGTGAACAAATTTGACAAAGGCTTGACAATATGTCAAAAGAAAATACATATTGAATTTGATTCTTGACTGTAATTTCAAGGACTAAAGAAATAAACACCCCAATGTACATCAACACCAAGCTGTCTACAGATCAAGGAGCTGTTGTTGAAGACCCCGTGATGTACAAGGGACTTGTTGGAAAGCTCATGTACCTGACTCTGACTAGACCAGATATAACTTATACAGTCAACACACTGAGTCAGTTTATAAAAGCTCAAACCAACCAACACCTGATCAAGGCTGCAAGTAGAATACTCAGGTATTTAAAAGGCAGTGTTCGTCAAGGTCTTCATTACACCTTTAATTTGGTTTAACTTCAAACCTTCTTGCATTCTGTGATGCTGATTGAGCAGCATGCCTCGACATTAGGAGGTATGTCACTAGTTACAACATTTACCTAGAACAGTCATTGATTGTTTTGAGGTCGAAGAAACAACAGACAATGTCCAAGTGTTCAGCTGAGAAAGATTATAGGTCCATTGCTTCAGTAACTAGTGAATTTATATAAATAAACACAGATCTCAGTGAATTGCAGAATCCAATCCAGAAGCCCATTCCAGTGTTCCATGACAGCAATGCTACCATAAACATTGCTAATACTCTTGTGTATCACAAGACAAAGCATACAGAAATATATTGTCATTTTGTCAGAAAGTGTGTTGAGAATAAGTTGATTGAGTTGAAGAACATTCATACTGCTCACCAACCAGCTGACATGTTTACTAAGCCAACGATTCTGATGAAGTTGCAGGAATTCATGTCCAAGCTTATTCACATGGTCAACACCCATGTTAAGTTTGAAGGGAGTCGTTTAAGGAGTCTACTGCCACATCACTCTCATGACGCCGTTTCAGTTATGTCTTCTCCTCTTAACGACATCGTTTCAATTTCACCTTCATTATTTAAACGTTGTGAGATCTGATTGATGTTGATGTTATTACCGTTGTTGACCAGCAACACTTTATTTTCTCTTTCAGCTAGGGTTTTTATATATGAAAGAACACGCAACCAGTAATTTTCAATTTCTTAATTATGAATCAATTGCCTTCTTGATTTAAATCTTCTCTTGCTCTCTGAATACTCAAACAATTTCATCAGTCTGCTGGAATTTATGTAAGGACCTTAGACTCAAATTAAATCTAGCTAATATCATAATGAACGACTGGAAAAGAAGAATCTAAAAATAAATTATTGTAGCAAGGCCATGCATGCATGCAGCCGCATTGAGTGTCCTCTTGCCAATTGTGGCCTTATTGTTTCTCGTGAAGCAATTGTATCACGTCACATTAGCTCTCTAAAGCGACATGCTGTTAATATATATAAGACTATTTTTTAGTCTTCCTTTCGCCAACGGGCGGTTTGGTGTGCCTATTTTGTTCATTTGATCACGAAATTAGGCAACGAGTGACACCTGGATGGAGCACATTAATTACTCTTTAATTAAGTATATCTGATTATTGCGTGATTAAGTTTTTTATTTAATTAACAAACATTGAACATATTGGACTAACTAGTACTTCCAACAAGAAGAGAACATGTATATTATCAGTCTCGACACGAATCGATATAGAAGTGTAGTTGAATAAGAGCTAGCGTACCAGCTAGTCAAGCTTTCTCGTGTGGTAAATAGACCCTACATGTTAATACTTATATTTCACATCGATTAGATATATAAGTTATGTGATTTTAAAAATACAATCATTCGTTCGAGTTTGTGACCTAGTGCTGTTATAAATTTGGGTCTTTAAGCCCAACTCCCCCAAAAAAACCTTATGAAGGGAGAGGAAAACTTGCATCTATATACAATGGCTCAGGGTCATAATCCACCGATGTGGAATATCCCCGCACGTATGTGGGTCATGTGCCAGACTTGGGCTTCACACGCCACGCACACGTGGAGTTTACAGTCCCGACGACCTGCTTCGATACCATGTTATAAACTTAAGCATTTAAGCCCAACTCCCCCAAGCCTTATGAAGGGAGAGGAATGCTTGCATCTATATACAATGGCTTAGGGTCATAATCCACCGATGTGGGATATCCGCACAAATGCAAACAAAATTTATTTGAATTGTTTGAATTAAATTTATATGGCGCTCTTATGTGTATTACGGTAATCTTTCATTTTAGCATTAGTGAAACAATTCTTGCTCCTTATAATTATACTATTCAATTATATGACTTTTGATTATTAATTTAAAAAATAAATAGTAAAAGCTCTAAAATAATAGACTGAGAAATAAATTCCATTTAATACAAAAAAAATATTTAAAAAGATAAGAGAAAATGGAGTACACCTTTCACAAAGTTGATATTGATAACGTTTTTTTTCTTCCTTTAATTGAAAAAAAGAAAAGAAAGAGGGAGCGTGCATCATGCAAGTAGCCAAGTATGCACGTATTATTGCATGATATGGTCCATGGTCCACAACGGCTGTCTCTCTGCTTCCTTTTCAACAAAAAAAATCAAAGAATGCTCCACCACATGGAGCACTTGCCTCCCTAATTTTCCATATTTGCAATAAAGACCAATGGACCAATACTTGTTTCACTCAGTATTATGGCGCGTGTAATCACTCAACAGTACAAACCGTTCGATGTGTAAAACTTAAGATTTTGGACCGTTTGATTTTGGACGCATTTTTTGGTCTTCTGAGAAGTTAAAAGACGGGCGGGAAATAGATTTGCGAAAAAGTCCCTGAAAGGTGGCGCGATTAACGCTGAAAAGTAAGACGTTTAAGTAAATAAGGGAAAGTTTAGGGGCGGTTTTTGTGAAGACAAAAAAGGGGAGATCACTACCATGATTAAGCGACTTCTTGGAAAGTCCGTTATTTGGTTCGACTTTTTTGTGGTTCTCTATTTTGAATAAATCCTAGCGCGCATTTGACAATGGCCAGCTTTCAAAACAAATATTATTACTATTATTTCCAAATTCTTGATAATTAAAATCAATAAACTTTAAATGCTTTTAGTACTCCTTCAAATAATTGATTAATTTAATAGCTCTATGGTAATTATTAATCTAAAGCAATTGAAAATATGGAAAATAATCATGAACTCGTGCAAAAATCAAAAATTCATTCATGTGGGGAGTTCTACAAATCAATGGGAATGACTTGACCATTAGAGCCACATTTCACAATGCAGTCAGTTAACACCCAAAGGGAGGCTAGTCTTGATTAAGCAAATGTTGAGAATTGAGGGATCCTTGGGATGGGGTGACACAGCCATCGTCCAAGTTCTCAAATTCCTAAGGCTTCATATTTTTTAAAAAATATCATTGCTATGTTAGCTCATAACTCATTTAAGTCATTTTTAGAATTCGCCTATGATCCCTATTTTATGATTCGTCTAAGACCTTAATGACTCAGGTGTGTTGGGTGCGTTGATTCGCCTATGATCTCTATTTTATGATTCGTCTAAAACTTTACCTCACATTTGGTCGGAGAGAATAAAGGGTGAGACAAGGGAATGAGCTTTGTCAAAACTCATTCCCTTGTTTGATTTGTATAAAACATGGGTCATGAGCATAAGCTCATGACCCCTATTCTCCACAAGGGGAGAATAGCTTTTTTTTAAAAATGAGAATTTTATCTTTCAATTAAAATCACATAGAATTATCAATTTTTTTTAAAAAAGGTAACATAGTATTTTTATCTTTATTACAATCAATTCAAATCAAAATTCATGTTCATTCTTATATTAACCAAACATACAAAATTTTATCTTTAAATTCATTCATCCCTCTCTATTCTTCCTCTCTCGATAAGCTCATATTCAGCTTATCTTAAACTCATTTCCTCCTTCAACTAAACGTGGGGAATGACTTAAGTGCATTGGATGCGTCGCTAGTTGAGAATCCAATTTATCAAGCCGATCTCATCGATTCACTTCCATGTGATTGTTAGAAGAATCACAACAACCAACGACAATATTCATTTTGTTCAAGATCAAAGTGAAGAAGCTGTTGAGTCATACAACTGTAAAAAAAAAAAAAAACTCAAAGGGTCAGAGACAACATCGACTAACACAGACATTGAATTTCACTTCAAAACATACTTAAACACTATATATATCTACATAAATTTACCGGCTCGAGCGCTAGACCAACCTTCACATCTCCATGTAATAATAATAAAAACTTGTATGATTATTGTAATCATAACCATTTTGTACTTCTGGCAATGACCAAGCCGTCCGACGGTCCGAGTCAAAATGTGAAAAATCTATAAGTTGAACAAAAATAGTAGATTCCAAAACCCAAACTAAGCAAACCTTAGAAGACCCAGAATAGTCAGACTTTAACTTGACCAGATACTAACTTTTTTTTATTATTATTAAATAAACAACAAGGTGTCGTTAAAAACAAAGAAGAATAATAAAAGAGAAAATAAAAGGAAAGATAAAAAGATAAGCCATTAATTCCCCCACCAGTTTCGGCCACGAACCAGCCTTCATTTCAGTGCTCCATCAAACCAACCCACCTCCCATTTCTATCCACAGTTTTCTCCTTCTCTTCAACATATCTTCGTCTTTATCAGGTAATCAAATCACGCATAAATTATACATGCAAACACAGAATCTGATTCTGAAGCATCAAATTTGGTTACGAATCCGTTTCTCTTTGTAGGTTTTTTTTTAAAAAAAATATTTGTTTAATATGCAGATATGGAGTACTGTGTGGAATCAAGAGCGTTGAAATCGAGCTTACAAAGAGAAATATCGGCCATGAAATCGTCGACGGCGTCACAGCAGGAATTTTTGGAGGATTTCCTGTATTTGAACCCTAATATTGGTGACGATTTCTCTGTTGACTGTTTTCTTGATTTCTCTAATGGAGAATTGAAGGAGAACAGCTTTGACGACGAAGAAGATGAGGAGGAAAAGGAGAGACTCTCTGTTTCCTCTCAAGAACGCATGGACGATGACAATAATTCCAACTCGAGCACTCTCTCCTCCACCACAGAGAACTCCGATTCTCTTGTCGCCAGCGAACTCTTTGTTCCGGTAATTTTCACAAAATATTCAGGGAAATATATATATATATATATTTTTTATTTTTTTTTTTGGTTAAATTTTACAATTGTAATTAAATTTTTTTATGCTCCAGACTGATGACCTAGCCGACCTTGAATGGGTATCGCAATTTGTGGACGATTCGGTACCGGAATTTCCTCGCTTGTATCCTGTTTGCTCAAAGGAGAAAGCAGAGAGCTATAAGAAGAACCGGTTCGAACCGGAACCAAAACGGTCTGCGTGTAAGTCTCCATATTTTCCGGTTCATGTTCCTTCGAAGGCAAGAACAAAACGGCCGAGAGCCATCGTGAGAGTCTGGTCACTCCGGTCCCCACTCACGGCGTCATCATCGATACCTTGTCTTTTAGTCTCCAACGAACCCGGTTTTGAAAAACCGTCAGCGAAGAAACCAAAGAAATCAGCTGCGGCTAAGACCACGGGGTTAACATGGGTGGGCCAGTTTCAACGAAGGTGCACTCATTGTCAGGTTCAAAAGACCCCGCAATGGAGAGCCGGCCCGTTGGGGCCCAAAACTTTATGTAATGCTTGTGGTGTTCGGTACAAGTCCGGCCGGCTTTTCCCCGAATATAGACCGGCTTGCAGCCCAACCTTCTCCGGAGATGTTCATTCGAATAGTCACCGAAAAGTTTTAGAGATGAGGAAGAGGAAGGAGACAGATGGACCCGGTTCGGTGCTGAACGAGGTGGTTCGGAGTTTTTGAAGGTTAGGATTCAGTGATTAGCTTCATGTGAACCGGTCTAGATCGATTGAAGGTAGTAGTGGTAGAAATTTTCTAGTTAGGTGAGATATTTCTTTAAACTTAATGTTCTAGTTTTGTTATTTTAACTCATAGTTTTTTAAGGATTTTTTTTCCTTCTGAAATCAGGTAAGTTGGTGTTAATTTTGATCAATTAGGTGCAAAAGGTTAATTCTTTTTTTTCCTGATTTATTTTTTTACTTGCATTTTTAATTGAAGTTTTATGACTTTGTCAGCATGGCATGGATGAGGGTCTTTGAAATGTTCAAATCTGTTGAGCTGCTTTGATGGTTTCATGAAAGCAACTTGTCCCTTTGTGGACAAGAGGGAAAGAGAAAAGTATTGGGACCAACTTTATTCATTATAAATTGGGTAGTAAAAAATTTGAGACTACCAATTCAATGCTGACTGCCAGACTCACACAGTGTCCCTGTGCCTATAAGTGCCCTTGTCAAAGAGTAATCTGCCTACAAGTGCCCTTGTCAACAAGTAATTCAAGTAATAGCGAGTAATGGGTTTGGAGAATAATATTTGAGATCTTCCAGATGTGACCCTTTATCCCAATCCTCAATAGATTAATTAATGTGAAATATTGAATATCGAGTAATTTTTATATATGTATTTTATAATTTATGATTAAAATATATATTATATAAATTTGAAGATAAAATGGGTCTGAATGTAAAATAAGAATGTAGTATTAGTATCATTTGAGTTGGACGTATGACCAAATTTGGATTTTTAGATCATCGAATATAAATCTAAAATATTATTGTCGCTCTTGTGATTAATTTGACATTTTTTAGAAAAAATAGTTTTGAACTCGTAAATTTATCAAAATGTATTTATAATTTTCCTGTTTAACAAAAATATATGGAGTCACGACTTACACCCACCTTAAGATATAGATAGATTATTTTTTGATAAAACGGCTTAGCCACAAGATAACATTAATAAACTCTCGTCAATAACGGAGGAACAACAATGTACAAAGGAGACCTTCAAGAAGAGACAATGCAAGGCAACAAAAAGAACTAGCAAATCAAAGCATAACAACAACAAGAGAGGGCAAAATCTTAGGAATAAAATTACAAACAGCTGCCAGAAATATACACCAACACTTGCAAACTCGAGGAAACAATATACAAGCAGGCCCAACTTGTGAAGAAAGCATCCAGATCCAGGAGCTAGCAGAGTTTACCACTCAACCCCAGCTAAGAAAATTAAATTGGTCAAAACCAGAGAACACAATCAGAGTCCCTTCATGTACCCTCTTTAGCCAACAAATTTGCTAGCATGTATTACCACCACTCCTTATATGAGGGTATAAAAATGCCATGTTTCTTCCAAAGATTTTAATATCAAAACCCAATCTAAAAATTTTAGATATAAAAAGAAAATCAAGATATCTATAATTAAAAATGGCATGACTCGAGAAGCAGATAAATATTCATTAATAACTTCAAAAACGTTTTTAGAGGAGCGAGCAACGGTCGTAGAGCAGGAACGGATGGAGTAGTAGATGATAATGGGTCAGGTATCATTTGAATTAGGGAATACAAAAATCGTTTATATTTAAGTTATCTTATACAAAAATCGTTAAAAAATCATTTAAATAGTCAAAATTGGAACATTTCCATAATCGTTTACCATCAGGTACCCATTTAAATTTTATTTTTAATTTTTTTCACATATATGTTTTTTTAAAAAACAACTATAACAATAAATAAATAATCGAACTAGTGGTTAAGTGCTTCAATTATTTTAAACAAGTAAATGATTCAAATTATTTTACTAATATATTCACTAATATTTTTCAAAACTTACTTATAATTAAGAATCGGGTCGGATTTGAGACGGTTTATATATGTGGGTCCCACTGATATTTTGCAAAAAGCCCCAATGAATTTCTCACAAGGCTCCCAATGCCAATTCGAAAAATAATCTCATATAAGATTTTTCGCCCAATCTTTGTCAACACTTGACATTATCAAATTTTTAATGGTTGTCTTGTATATTTCCTAGAAAAAGAGTTGCTTGAAACTATTACTAATGATGTCGTAATGGAGCCTTTTCAGAATATGAAATCTTGTAGATAATAATTGTGATAAATACAGATGTAATATTCAATTCGTTGAAATTATTACTACTGATTATTTTTATTATATTATATAAATAATTCCAAAAAACATTTGCGCCCTTTAACGGCCGAAGCTCTATTATTTAATTCTGCTCCCAGTGAATTTGAATCCTAGATCTGACCACTGATAGAGCATCGTCAGCATGAGGAAGTGCAAATGAATGATTATAAATGGCATGACACGGCGAACACCAAATGAGTGGACTGTATATCATGTGTTGGTTTATTGATGAAGCCAAATATCTAAATGGGTCGAATAATCACACATATACTCTCGTTGTTGAGGTGGACTATTCTGGGGTTTTCTCC
Organism: Euonymus europaeus; assembly: GCA_963580455.1. NCBI lineage: Eukaryota > Viridiplantae > Streptophyta > Magnoliopsida > Celastrales > Celastraceae > Euonymus > Euonymus europaeus. Next base: position 17,464,350 of record OY756970.1, on the reverse strand, counting down.
AACTAAATCAAGAAACTAGATCAAACAAAATAATTCATAATTGACTAAATTAAAGACTCCTAATCTAATTGGGAAAAGATGACCCTATATCATGTTTCCATGGCTAACAAAGCCGATGATTTATCCCAATGGACCGGTTGTGTTTCTGTTGTCATCTTAAGAATGTATCAAAATGTCTGGCAATATGATTGTGGGCTGCTGATTGGAAGGGTCGGCTTAATAAAAAGAATGCCCAGGGCCATAAAGGGCTTGTGAGGTTGTTTACTTTTGTTTGATTGGAATTACGATTCTAATAGTTGTTTTTTTTTTGTCTCAAATAAAAATCGAATCGAACATGACAAGGACATGAAAATTATATATTGTTGACTATAATGTCTCTTTTGATACGAATTTGATTTTTTTGTTGTTCCGGACCAAAAATACATCTTTCAATTTCGATCAAAAATATAATCATGAATTTTTGTTTGTAACAAAGTGTATTTAATTTACAGTGAGATCTGCTGTTAAAAAAATACAGTAGATTTCGGGTTTTCTAAAAGTGGATGGGGCTAAAATTCTTTCATTGACAATTAATTATATAATTATGTTCTAAAATCATATTAAATTGGAGTGTAAAATTTGTTATTATGTATTTGAGTGCTGATATATTCCAGTAGATTTTAAAAATAAAATCTAAAAATCCTAAATTTTAAATTTTAAACTCTTAATTAAATTCTAAAAATTAAATCTTAACTCTAAATATTAATATGTCATTTTTGAGAAAAAAACAAATTTAACATGATTTTAGGGTTTTAGTGTCAATTGAAGTCAATGATTCAGGATCCGTTTATTTCACAATTGTATGTCACATCTTTAAGCTATCAAAAATATTGTGCTTGAAACTATGAAAAATGTTGTGTAAAAAACTATGGGTCACAACTTTAAGCTGTATAAAATGTTGTGAGCTGTTTGATTCATTTTTCCGTTAGATTAATTTTATAATATTACAAAAAAAAAGTAATAGATAACTTTTAAGATACATATGGCTAATAAAAAAAGATAATTATATAATATGATTGTAAAATACTATAAATTCTATAACTCTAAAATTTGAAAAATTATGGGATGACATCATTTTATTTTATATATTATTTTATTCATCACATTTTGTTTACATAATATTTTATTGGGATCGTACAACTTAAAATTTTACGAAACGTGAAACAAAGCCTGCCTGATGCGCCTCCGAACTCTAGAAGATGAGATGCGCTTAAGAGGCCCATTGCCATCGCATCGCAAACGGCAAGGAACCTAACAAGCAGTCGAGCTTTATTGCCTTATTCCCTTGCCTCCCTCTTCCTCCTACTCCACTAAATCGCCTTCATTTAGTTTCTTCCAGAAGTCCAATTAACTCGTCAATCTTCGTGTCTCGCTGCGTTTCCTCCCTCTGTTATCTATTTTTGAGGGATCTTTGTAGATTCTTGGGTGTTCTGGATCCAAATCCCTCTTCTAGATCTCTGAGATTCAGTTCCTGATCAAAATCTTTGTGCCTTATTTTCTTCTGATGGCATTATTGATTGATTTTTTCAAATTCTGCTTCTAGGAAGAGAATTAACGGCCATGTATAAAAGGCTGATTCGATTAGGATCGAACTGCAATGAAAGACTTCGAATTGATGCCTCTTCCTCGACTTCAATTTCGCTTACCAATGCATTCCGGCATCACAGACAGATTTCTCAGCTCACGAAACCCGATGAGAAAGCCCATACGCCATCTATGGTATATTCATTTCTTCAGCAGAAATAAATATTATTGACTTGTTTGTTTGATTCTACTTTGTTGAATATCTTTCATGCCGTGTCAGGTGTGGGCATTAGAAGCTCAAGGCATGCCTACGAAACAGGCTGAAGCAATCATCTCAGCTATCACTGAGGTATTGAACGAAAAATTGCAGAACGTAGGACATTCATTGGTTACCAAAGAAGAAATGGAAAAGGTAAGGCTGTCAAAAAATGAATGAATTGCAATTCTATTTTCATTTTGATGGTCATTATAAATTTTGGACCTGTCAAGCATGATTTTATTTCTATTACTTGTGCAGTTTGTGAAGTTGCGAGAATCCAATCTGTCAAAATTCAAATCAGAGCTAGAAAGTTTACAGGTATTGACTGCATAAATTGACATGTTTAAGTTTTAGGAACTTGGTAACGAGGCATACTATTTAAATCTAACACCAATAAGCGGTGAGTAGCTAATAATTTATCTCGAGTATACTAATGTCAAAACTGTTTGGTAAAAATTGCTGGTGTTTTGACCCTAGTTTTGCAAATAGCGGTATTACAGCCTTACAGGCCTTGATCTGCTCACATTTGTTATTAGCTTTAAAAATTCAAAGGATTGAACTTGAGGAGGGGAGTTTGATAGAAAGTCAAGTTGAGCAGGTTTTATCTATATTCCTAAGGTTTGTGAGGGAGATAAAGCTCCAACACCTGTTGATTTCGGTATGAATCATGTAAAGTACTTCCAGGAGAGTACTAGAAAAGACATTCCCAAAGTTTCCTGAATTACGGTGGGATCTTTATGGAATTTTCAGATGCTTTCACTATTTTTTTGGCCTCAAACTATGATTACAATATACTTATGTTTTGTGTGTTTTGAAAAAGGAGATGACTCATTGTAGGGTGCTTTTTAAATAAATTCAAGGTTTTGAAAATAATGAGTTTTAATGAGAAGTTTTTGGAAATCGAGAATAGTTTTCTTTCTCTTGAGTAAGAATTGTAACCATTCTTTTTGCAAGAAAAGGGTAAAAATGAATTGCTAACAGATGCTACATTACACTGAGGGGGACGGCAAATTACCGCCTATATTATATTTGGTTTAGTGCAGGGAGAAACCACCTTGTCTTCCTTTGATGTAATTTTCTCCATTCGGGGCAAAAAGATATAGTGAAGAATTTGCTGAAAGTATTTTTGTTCTTGTTCTTGGCATCTTGGGAGTAGCACAAGGAAAAGCGGGAATCTAGGGTTTTTTTTGGAGATGTAAACATTGAACTATGAAATTTACGTATTTTAGAGATTTTAGGCTATTGTGATTACTGATTAATATTAGGGCATGGGATGAAGAGCCCATTTGAGAATTGTGTAGCCAAATTTTCTTTTCTTAGTGGACAAGTGGACTTGGTCATTTCTTTGATGTTGAACCCCTCTTTTGGTGGCAAAACTGTGAATTTGACTGATAGTGGCGCAACTGGTGCCTGTCAATTTTGCTAGACAATGGAGTTGTGCAAGTGCGATATGTTTGTTTAGCATTCCTGGTTTTCTGCCTCACAATTTTTTACGTGCTTTCACTTGTAATCTCATTGATGGATGATCTGTCCTTCATCCTTGTTCCTTGATATATGTCTCGAATCATTCTTCCTTGTTCTATAGATTATAAATCTATACGTATCTTAAGCTCCTATGTTTTTTTTTTTGCCAAAGCTTTTATGGTGTTGATTATTGTGTTACTCTGAATTCAGGAGCATCATTTTTCTATGCTGAAAAGTGAAACTGAAAAACTCCAAGACGGCATCGAGAAAATGCGCAGTGACTTGAGGTGTTTTTTATAAATATATCTTTTAGTTGTTTTTTCTTTTAAGTTTTTTATGATTATTTTAGTAGTAAATGGCTTGCTTCCTGAAATAGGTTTAAAATCGACAATGTCACTGCCGGCCAGCGTTTGGATTTAAATCTTGAAAGAGGGTGAGTAAACTCAAACTTCAAGTAATTGTCATTTGGATGATATTTGACATGTGAAGTATATCAGTGAAATACCCCCACTTTCATCTCTGCTTCAACTGTTTGCCATTTGAATGCAGACGTATAAAAGACGAGCTTGCAAATCAAAATACTGAAACGACCAACCTCACTAAAAAGCTTGACCAGGTAGTTTTAATGATGGAATATAGAAAATGCTTGATTTTAGTGTTTGGACTTAAGGATTATGAAATAAGTCAATAACTTGTCTTCAGGAAATCCTTGCATTAAGAGACCAACTGGCAGCTGCAAAATATGATGTGATGAAGTACTACATAGGTGCCCTTGTTTCCATATCAGCGGTTGGGTTTGGTGTTGTCCGCATTTTTATGCATAATTAATGGTGGCATTTAACAGGACTTTAAGGTCATTCTCTGTCTCTGGCTGCCTGAAGTACTGCTAGATACAATGTTAGTCTTGGCAATTTTTCTTGCTTAACCCCAAATTCTATTGAATTTTTACTGGAATTCTGTCATGTGATTAGTTTTTGAGCACTTGGAAGAAAAGGCAGAAGAAATCTCTATTTTAGAAAGTTTGGCCTATTGTTGCAAGTAGCCAATTGAATTTACTTACTACATTCAGACAATATACCAGCATGAAGTTCCTGCCATTGTAGGGAAAAAAAGAGACAGATCTATTTTTCATTATGGTTCATATTATTTAAAGTTTGTGCGTTATTTTTTTTATGGACATCAAGGAACCATGCAAATAGGGAGCTATTTATTTGCAGAATCCTGGAAGTCCTAGATCAATTGGATGATGAACAATCCTCTCCACTAAAAAGGAAGGGGGCTACAATCATCCGTATATTTTATTTGCGTCTGAAACAATCCTGCCGGAGACAATGTCACAATTAAACTTATAGACTTTTCAGTAAGTAAATATTTTCTTCATGTTTTAATTCTTGATAGTTCATTTTCTACATATTTATTGACAGGGAAAAGTAACGAAAGTGACTAATGTGTTGTGAATGCAAGTTCTTTCCTTGTTATTTTTCTCATGCTTCAATGTGAGTGCTAAATGCTAATGTGTGATTTTGTTAATGGTTGCATCTGGCTGAGTGCTGTAGAAAAGCAGATACCTTGTTTATATTATCGGTCATCTTTTTAATCGTTCTACCCTATTTTCATGGTCTCCAATACTTATGTGTAGTGTAGTTAACTATTTTATACCAAAAATTTATGTGCTTTTTATTTGCCCCCGTTACATGTCTGAAGTTAACCTTCTTTTACATGCGAATGTTTAAGGGAAGTTAAAGGGTGTATGGATTGAGAGATTGGGAGGAAAACTCATCAAAGATAGAGTAGAGAATGTAGAATTTTTTTTTTCCTTTCATGTTTGGATAGTTAAAAAGAAATGAATGTATTGGTTATTTTTCTTGTTTAGTTAATCATCACAAAAGAGGTGAAAAAGGGTGTAAATTAGTTTATTTTATTAATTTATCATTACTTTTAAGTTAAAATATTATGTACGAGAACAAAATATGTTTTTCACTCGTAAATGATTTAATTTTTCTTTTTCTTCCCCGAAATGACTCCATTTCTGGAAGGAATCACTTTGACAAAAAATTGGTGGACTCTTCCATCTAATTCTCTTCAACTACGTTCCTTTATAGACATTTTTTAAACTAAACAAATAAAGGAATTGAGATAGAATTCATTAAATACACTGGAAGAGTAAAAATTCAAAACAGCTTGCGTTATCAATAATGCATGAAAACGATAGCATCACTGTTACTGTATATGAAATTGATAAAGCGATGTATGTGACAGCAAGTGAAAGACGTCACTCCACAATCGATGCACAGTTCAGCACAAAAATTGTATTCTTGTTCATTGGTGGGATTTGAATCAGGTATATTTGTGTTGGTGTGTGTTGCATGTTTGTGAGTTCTCTGTGTCATAACCATGCACATAACACTATTTAACATAATTAAAAAATAAAAATATTTTAACCTCAATAGGCAAAAATGAAGAATTGCCAATTCTCACACTATTACTAGGGTTTTGAGTTTCTGTAGAATTTGTATGTCCTTGTTTTACAGAGGGACTGTGTCAATTGGATTTCCATTCCAAGAGTGGGAATCGAGGTGGGAGGGAGTGAGAAGTGGGAACTCGGTTACGTTAAATCATAAATGACCTAAATGTCCAGATTAAATGAATTTTATTTCCCCTATATATATGGGCTTTACTAGCGGGCTGGGCCCGAGAAAATTGAGGACTGGACACCTTTCATAAAGATATTTGCAGTTTTAGGACTAAAATTATGTAATTGCAATAAAGGACCACTATTATTTTAATATTGAATTAATGCTGTATTTTCTGTGTGTCTTGTTTATGTATTAGCTTGTCTAAATACACATCATAATATTACGTATGTCGCTCAACACGCATGGCTCTCCGAGTTGGCTGAGTATGAATATTTCGAGTTGGAGAAATTTTAAGAGATGGTTTGTATTTTGGTTCAAAAATCAAAATGCAGTACTATTTTTTATTCTTATTTTCCTGAAACCCTGAGTTTTATAAAAAGGATTTAATATGTCCTAATACTAAAAAAATTTGTTGGCCAATGAGAGCGAAATATTTATTTTTGACACAATTTTATGTGTAGTTTAAAATTGTGTATCAGTTTATTTCTTTCACTCTTACTGATTACACAATTTCTTAACATGTGTCATTCACACATGTTTTGTGACATTTACAACTTTGTATTATAATTTTAAAATTAATGTACAGGACTCTTTCTGTTAACAATTATTGATGTTCTTAGTCGTACATATTGCAGTAAATTTTTCTCTACTTGTGATTATATATCTTAATATTATTTGTATCATTTTTAGTTTCATTGACATCCCTAGTTTACCCCAACACACATATATTCTCACATCTTTTAATATGTCTTATCAACTTAAAGAACAGTTGGATTTTGAGTTTGTTACCCCATATTTGAGGAGGCACGCCCATGCCAGATTGAGGCACCAGGTACCTCCTCCTGCTTCCTATTTGATAATTACCATTAAACTTACTACCATTCATCACCGCTTTCAATTTTCTGAAAACAAAAGCACACCCCCCTTTTAGATAAAAAAGAAAAAAAAATACATGCCTTCAAATGAGGTATAACCTCAAAATATAAAGCTGAAAGTCGATGTGCATATATAGAGTGAAGTCTTCCAAAAGGAGAGTCAGATTTCATTTGTAAGGTGTACCACGTTTCCCACTTTACATCTTGTTTCTGTATTACTGGCACAAAAACTTATGACATATGGCTTTATTCTGAACACGTCCTTCCACAAACTACTATGTATTTTTTTTCCTGAAAAAAAAATACAAAATTATAAGCTACACAACTACATTCTTGGTCGAAAAAACTGACTGGAATACTTGTTTTTCTCTTGCAAGTATGGGGAAGTTTGTTTCCCCTGACATCCTATCACATTTTTCTCATCCACACCATAAAGGTAACTTCTGGGTACATGTATTATATACTCTGGCTCAAGTGGAAAATGTTCAACTTCTTTAGAATTCATTTTTTGAGTGTATAAGAAGATATCTTGAGGCCTGCAAATGTTCATATTAACGTACCTTCATCTGCCTCCCTTCAGTACCTTTTGCCCACAAATTAGTTGAAGAACGTAGCTTTGTAGCATCAGAACCTGGTGAGTTGAGTCGTTACGTGGTTCTGACACTTGCTGTCTTACTTTCTTCAGGCCATGCATCTTCAATTTCTTCCTTTTCTACGTTAAGAGAAACCCCAAGCATATTCATTAAAAGAATACATTAAACAAAAATAGGGGGGGGGGGGGGGAAATTCAACACCCGTCTCATTTTCAGAAGAAAGAGGAGCAATAACCTCTCCAGCGCTATCACTGGCAGTAATGCAAATCTTTTTAGTAAACTCATTGTGTAATTTCCAATACTATGAAAAAATAGTGTAACGTCTATTATGAAGCAGCATAATTCAAGGATAATGTAACGTACCATTTTTCGCCAGGACTCCTTTCAAGGAACCTCAATGAGCAAGATGTCTCCTCCGCATGCTCAGAGGTTTCCTGTCACTCTTTTGGTTCTAATGTTACGACTTCTATGGTAGAAGTCAGTTCTACATCTTTGGGTTCAGAAAGGTTTCCCCCGGGACTCAGAGCATCTACTGCAGTTGTGTTCATCCCATCAGCACCTTGCTCTCCAGGTTCTTTGTCATTCTTTGCTGGCTGCTGTTTAAACTCATCATCTCCATTCTTCCTCACATGCCCCTCTGCTGATAACTCTAGAGCCGATGTTGCTCCATGAGAACCAGCATTTTCATGGGATGAATCCGAACGAGGGTTGCCTTTCAGTTCAGAATCTGCATTTCTTGCCCCCCGAAACCCAGCCTCTGAGCACGTTGGAGAAGAGGTATGAATATGACTAAATGGTTGACAGAATGACAATTTCTCTGACATTAAACTACGGGAAGGTGAACAATTAGCAGAGCAATCACAATTGGATCTATGACAAGTATATTTGGCATCAAAGTCCATGTTCGGAAGTGCATCTTCAACCCACTGCTTGGAGTATGAGGATGGAAATTTGGTCTCTGGGACTGGAGACAAAGAACTAAAACCTGAACCCAAATCAAATGAAGAATGCCCTTCCCTGAATGACAACTTCTCTGATGGTCTAAGGTTTTCCTGGCAAGGTGACTTTGAGTGATGGACTGGTTTATTGTCTGATGGACTTGGAGTCGGAGAACATCTTCCTGACCTGTTTTTCTGTGGAATGTCAGCCCTGATTTTGCCCTGCAGTTCTTTACAAAAATTGTTCTTCACAGCATACTTTATTTCGGGACTGCCAAAAATGTTATTGCATGTTCTGCTCTGTCTTGCAGTTGAGTCTGATGAAAAATTGCTCATTTCCTCATCCCGCACTTCAAAGAATTGTGGAAAATATCATGTTACTAGGCAAGTATATTAAAGGAAGAGTTTCACAATCCAGATCAGGCAATAATATTAACCTGCAGCTGATGAGCATGACTCTTCACTGCAAATATTTTACAAAAACAAGTTTAACATATCAGTTAAGAGAGGAACTATGCATGGAAAGACTTTGAGAAGATAAAGCACATTAAGAAAATAAAATAAAGGAGAATAACCTATTGGTTACCTAGGGAAGCTCAGATCATCTTTTAAATCGGCAGTTGTAAAATAAGACCAATCAGGTCGGCTATATATGTTTCCAAAATTAAAATTTGGTCGCATGATACTACTCCTGGCAGCATAAGAAGAAAATTGCTTTAACAAACGGAAAAGTCCCATATATATTTCAAAAGAAATTTGGAATACCTTGCTCTAGTAAAAGTTTCAAAACCGTGATCCAATTCCAACATTCGATGCCTGAAAGCATGTGAATCTGATTTTAAGAGAAAAGACAACAATTAAAAGAGAGATTAAAGCATTTAGGCCTACATATTCAATTATCTCAAGATCTCCTATCAGGCTTCAATGCATGAAAAGGATACAATATACACAACCCATGTGAGCAAAATTTAAGCATAGGTTAATGTTTCTGTCAATCGTTCAACGATATTCGCAAAAAGTTGAAGTCCTAATCCTACCAACCAGACAGCCACCAAAGAAAAGTTTAAGGCAAGTTGATGTCCTTGAACTCAAAAAGAAACTCCCAAGGAAAGATACGTTGAAACTGTTGGAGCATGTGCTGCATGTGTGACGACCAGGGCAACAATTGTTATTGTTTCTAGGATGTTCAACCATGTGCCACGTCAGTAAAAAATAGGAAAAGATGTACATAGAATTCTCTAGACAGGTGATGTGTTATATATGAGATGTGTATCGTAAGTGAGGTTAGCACCTCAAAAGGAAGAAAAAAAAAGGGCAACATGCCTGTCTGTGTGTAGAAGTCTTTCAAGACTCCATTTTAAGGAGCTTTAAGCTCCATGTGTGGGGGGGTACTGCCCTATTTTCAAAGAGTCTTTCATGACTCTATTCTATGTAAGGAATTTTGCTCCTTTTGTTTTCTACCAATGGATTTCTTGGGTTCTATTTTCTACAGAAACAGACTTTCAGCACGAATACATATGGATCACAATCAGCAAAGCAATGATCATCCAGATAACCATTCAACAAACAAGTGTAACTCATAATGGAGAAGAAGAAACACTGGAATCCATATGAATAACAATCAGAAATATCATTAGACACCTAAAGATAAGCAAATTCAGAAAAATCTCTAACAAAAATTGAACACAACTCAAGTCAGCCAAACATTTGAAACAGGACTTTTGGCATATATGCCATATTGCAAAAAAGAAAACAAACAATTGTAGACTGGGTGACAAGATTGTTAGGGATAAAAACTAAAGAACTTTTCACTTATCTGATATCTCAACGTGACACTAAAGTAAGGAATATGCTATTTTTCATGGGAGGAAGAGAGGACCTAAGTCATTAAATATCTCTGTTGCTTTCTTTGTTTCCCTGCACAGATAGAACATATTAATCAAGGACGACTACATATTAATTAATCCTAAAAATAGGTAAAGAACATAAAAATTATAAAAACCTCTTTCTCAGTTGATGGTGTCCTTCAAAAGGATAATCAGACAACTCATATTTTCCGTAGTCTATAAAATCGGCAGGATCACTATACATTTGACAGTGCCAGTTCTCCCAAGGGGCATTGGTTTTCTTCTCACAGAATAAGTTCTCTTCACGAATGCTTGATGTAGCTGGAGGGCATAAAAAAACTACATAAACAAATAAATAATATCATGCCACTCATTGATTACAAATATAATGGATATATGGAATCTAAGGTCCTGATCTGGTGCTCCATTTGGATATACAAAAACAATTGCTGTGCAAATCACAAAAATCGATTTACCTAAAGCCAATGAGCTTAATATATCGTAACAAGAGCTATTACATATTATTTTCATAGATGTAATGCTCTAATCATCTTCATGGTTCAGTAACTATTAAGGAAACTAACTCAGATGCAGGAGTTTCACTAAGCTCCATTTGCTGTTACAGACTTGGAATTTCAGCTGCCAGATTACATCCAGTTCATTGGAAATTTAAGAATTGACAGTATCAGCAAATGTTGATATGGGACGACAGTGATTAAACAATGATTTTAACTGGACATTTAAACAATAAAATAAAGATTCTTAAACTCAAAGACACCTATGGTTGCATTTAATCAAACCAGGCATATGAAGAGGAAAAAGGTAGTTAAAACATGTGAATTAAAACTACCATCCCACATATCTTCTACACCATTCTCCTTGTCACAGAAAAGTTCATTGTCATCAAAAGAGGACTTCATAACTCTACGACAGTCATCAACTTGTCTGTAGTCTCTGAAAGATGAAAATTTCTTTTCTGGATTGCTATAATAATCCATGTTGTCAATTGGAATCCCCAAGGAGCCACCACTTAGAGGCATATCTATATCTTGCATCATTGAATCCTGCATCTGGACATTGAACTAGAACATTAATTTGGTCAAAAGTGAGTCACTAAACAAAATCAATCAGCCAGTAAATCCATTCAACTCGATCAGAAGGTTATTGTTAGGAGTGCAACGAAAGAATATGAAGCTCCTTTTGCCTGGCATAACATTACTATATTTTTTCGAAATATTATCAAGGAAAAGCATTCATTTATTGATATTTGAAATTTATGAAGATATATCTATTTACAATCAAGATAAGATAGTCAATGATTCTGAATGGCAATGAATGACTGTAACTAGTGATTGTGTACAAGTATATTTTGCTGTATTTAGAAAATAGGCGCCGAGGATGACAACAGCCCCCTATCTCACCCCATGCAAGAACATGACAAATGATGCGCAAGGTGTTGGACAGGTTATCTTTCTTTTATTGTTTTTCCTCTTCTGATCAATTGAGCTCAGTATAATGCATTATTTCATAATTCATACTTTGGTATTCTTCATTGCCTAATCTCCACAGAATTATAAGCAACCCTGACTCGTATGGCTGCAAGTATTCAAATTCAAATCTTCGAAATATGCATATCCAAGGGACAGATATCAGTGCCCCAACCATGTCCAAATAATATTACCTTTCTTTGATGAATTTACTGAAGATTAAATGAACAAAATATGAGTCATTATCAGTTTTGTACCATCATTCCTAAACAAAAGCATAAAAATTACCAAGAGATGATTGCACATATATGCTAAGAGTAGAGGGCAACAGAATAATGGGCACATTATGATATTTTTATATGCGTAGTTCAAGAGAACCCAATGTTTCAACCAATAAAGTCGTCAAGGACAGATAATTAGTTACAGAACAAATGTAAAGTTTTATGGAGATTAGTTTAGTTCCCTCACCACTTCAAGTTCAAAGTCATCCAGCAAATAACTAATTTTCTTTGATGGCTTTCTCCTTGCGGCCTTAGGAGGTGACAAGAAATCAATTCCAATGGTTCTGTAACAACACATATCAGGGCATTATTCAACTAAAATTTTGATCCTACTCCGCCTGATTAGAATCTTCAGGTATAGTAGACAATATCAGAATAGGTGCACTGTTAAAAACTAGATTGATTGAAATTTAACATATAAAAATCAGGGAATAACTTTATCTAAATAAAATAAAAATCAGGGATAATTAGGAACTGAATATCATAAATTTACAGATGCTTTGCACTTTAAAAAAAGTAATTATTTGAGTCATACATTTTGAGACAAAATGCAGTGCAGTTACCTCCCCAATTGTTTAGGAGAATGAACCGGTGTTTCTGCTCCCACTTTACCCAATCCTAATAGAGGAATAAAGTGTCAAAAATCTATTAACTCCAATAACTAAGTACATATGAGAAGCTTAGCTATGAAAACTTTGCTATAAATTGGAAAGAAAGGAGAAAGAGAGAACTCGGGATAAATACATGACAAAAAATGAGTTCGCATTTTAAAGTCTAATCAGTTTCCCTACTATTTTTCTTAGAGTTCACTTACTTTAAAGAACTAAAAATATTATCATTTTCAATCTATAGTAATTTTGACATCTTGTATTTAACAGGTGAACTTTGGCCTAGTGGAAGAGTTTTGCAGGATTACAACTTGAGATCACAACGTCAATTCCTAGAGATAGTCTAACATCTTGTATTTAACAGCCAAACATGCGGCCTAGTGGAAAAGTTTTGCAGGATTACAACTTGAGATCACAACTTCAATTCCTAGAGATAGTATCTCCAAATACTATGTAGGGATAAGGTCTACATACACCTTACTTGTCCCAACCCCACTTACTAAAGGAGCCCTGTGCAGCGGAGTTGTTTACCTTTACTAATTTGTATTTTTAAGCACAAAAGCTCCAATTATATTCTAAGCTAATTAGACCAAACCTTCAACTGAAAATGCAACATGATCTTCATGTTCTGGATGTACTTCAGAATCACCACTGGGTATATCATCACCAAGCAAATCAAAGACGGATAACTCTGGAAACAGTAAACAGTTAAACACGTTGAAAAAATTCATCAGCACTGAGAAAAACTGTGGACATCGTCCAACTCTTATGGTAGGACTGCGGTGAACAATGTACTCGAGAACAATTCTTTAAGTGGAGATCCAATTCAAATAAAAAATCTTAAAAGCTTGTGCAACTCTAACTCTGATCCATTGTTGCCTTCCCAGTATCAGATTTTCTTGTGTGTCCATTCGAAACATCACTGATATTCACAGAAGCATTGAATAAAACCCTGCAAAAAATAAAACATCAACACACAAGGAAAACATAATTTTCACACACAAAAATTGCGAACATGATAAGATAATATTCATCTATAACATAAACACTCCATGGAATGATAAACAACCAGACAGGAATATAAAAATAGCAGAAAAAATAACTTTTATCTTTGTAGTCAAACTTATGTCTGCTGTGAAATCAGACGCTATTGGAAGGAGTTGAGCGTGCAATACATCATTTAGTGCATCCAACTGTCCAAAATAATGCATTCAAGCACATCACTCACCTTTGTGGCGGTACATTTTTTATTGGGTTGTCTGATGGCACTCCTGTTTCAGAATGGCACCATACGCATTAAACATCTCAAACTCATAAAACAAAGACCAGACAGATTAAATTTCAAGACAAGGTCTGAGTATGCACAGTTGGATAGCTTAAGAATAAACTCACTTGCTTCACTAAGTTTGCCAGAATCCGAAGGACTGGCTGTTTTAGTCAGAAGCTCAGATGGACCCTTTGCAATATGTTGCTTGACTGCTGAAGCATTGACCTCTTGCTCTTCCTTTGCTTCTATAGTACAAGATGAAAAGAATTAATAACCGGTTAAATTCATACCATGGAAAGTAAACTATACAAATGAGCTGAGACCAATAAAAATGTATTCATGCAATCAGAAGTCAGAACATCTGTAAAGCATGACAATGTGACATTCTTCAAGATATGTTTCATTAACATTACCAACACCAGCCAATAATATCGATATAACCAAAGAATAGTTGTTCAATAAGCTTCATATACTGTAGCATTTTCTTTCTCTTTCTGTCCCTTTTCCTGTGCATTGAAGAGAAGTTTCACACAACACACACATCAAAAAAAAAAAAAAGAATCTTAAGATGAACTTTGATAAGATTATCGATTTCCTTCAAAGGTACAACACCACAGTTCCGCAGCTGAAGTCTCATATCTGCTCATCTTTCATACAAGTACGAAACTGCTTATCAAACTAGAGGAGTGAACAAATTTAATCCGGGTATGTCATAACTTCTAAACTCCTACTTCATTACTACATTGACTAATTACTAGTAGTTATTGACTTTTTTATGATAATGAATGGTAGCTGGATGGCGAAGTAATTATGGCAGTAATACACCAAACTTGAAGAAGATGGCAATTAAAATTCTCTCATTGACTACAAGTTCATTGGATTGTGAGAGGAATTGGAGTACTTTCGAAGGGGTATGTCACTTTGATTTTATTTTATGAAATATTATTTTTGGTATTCTTCATCTAATTAGGAGGCACATTCTCTTGTAGATGCATATAAAAAAGAGAAATAGACTTGACTCGGAAAGATTGAACAGCTTGTATTTATTGTATATGTTCGACTCAATTAAAAAATCCTCAACAAGAAGAAAAGAGTGAATGATGATAAAGATGTTCTTCAAGTAGATGATTGTCGTCAAGCTCAACATTGGTTGGTTAATGATGTAAATGATGTTGATCCCGCGACTGGAGCTACATGGGAGGTACTTGACCAAGCGGTGAGAGCGGATGAAATACTTGAACCTAGGAAGAGCACTAGGAACATGAGAGAACTTGATGAGGAAGAGTTTATATCGGAGGCCAAAGAAAATGACAGAGATGATGACTTTGAGTCCGACGAAGAAAGAGATATGCCCTATGTTGATGAGCACGATGATATTTTTTATGATTGATGATATGGTTTTTGACTTTTTGTAATTTCAAATTTGTATGTTTTGAATACTTGGATTTAATCTATATTGTTTTGTTTTTGTTATTTGTATGTGTTGGATACTAGAATTTTTAACATTCTTCTTTTGTTTTGTAATTTCTATGTGTTGGATATTTGAATTTATGGGATATGTATTGCACATATATATAATTAAAAAAATTCATAACGATTAATCCCCGACTAGTCCCAGATTAATCCAATTAATCTCTAATCCCCCTGCAAACCGCCTAGTAATGTTTACAACATTGCATGCAAGAGTCCAACCTTTTTCTTGAGAAACTCCAGTAACCAATAGTCTAACAACAGATATTTGATCAACTAAATTTGAAAAAAGAAAAAGTACCCCAGCATTATCCATTAATCACTAGTCTCAAACAATTTAGATAAAATATGAGTGAAGATCTGCTGCCTTTAAATTTCAAACATGACGATTATAGTTTATAATTACCATTAGCAACACAAGACTTGTATTCTTGAGCAGTTGTCGACAAGTTCAGTAGACTCAGAACATCCAGTGATCGGGTTTCTCTGTGCTGTTGTCCATCTATGTTTATGCCTTCATCATAGCTTTCCAAGCCAGCTGTCTGCTGCTGCTGGAATTGCTCTTGCCGCCTTCTTTGTTCAAAGTACTGTTTTTGCCTTGGACATCCAATAAATACGTGTTAGAGCGTGTAGGTTTGCTGCATGTAAAGGATGTCAACTTAAAAAATTTAACAGCAATATTGACAATCAAAGATTTGCAATTACTTTTAAAGATACCATTCAGATGTTACAAGCTACCAAATGAATCTCCAGTCCCCAAAAAATTCCACAGTTTTATGTCTACTTAATTGAAAATAACAGAAAGACAGCATTTGACTTCAATGCTGCAGGCGCTTGCTCATTTGTTTAGTTCCTTCCAAAGCAATGATGAGACATGAATTGTTTAGGTCTAAGATTAGTGAACAGAATTTCCATGAGACTTGAACTTTGTCAAATATTTACTAACAAAGATATCAAAATAGAAATACATAATAACATTTGCAACCACTTTTTTAAAGATACTAGTCAGATGTTGTTGGCAAATACATACAATATATCAAAATAGAAATTTCATACTTATAATTAGTTTTTGTACCTCTTCTGTGTAGACCTCCTGGACTGATATTCCCACAACATATCATGCAATGAAAAAATGATCATACGTCAAAACACAAAATCAAACTTCATTTTGCTATGGCATATATATAGCAAATGCTCTCGCTAATATTCGGTAGTTTGGCATCATGCATGGAGTCTGTATCACTTACAGCAGTCACCTTCCTCCTTGATCCTCCCATCCATTGCAACATCGAGCTTGTTCCAAATAGAAGAATGATCTACCTCCAATTTACACAATTACAAAAAAGCTTATGCTGAAATTCAAGCTGACACAAAATAATGGAGCTAAATCACAGCGAAACATCATTTGATGAGAATGACAAAACCAGATATGCGATGATGTGACAATTTTCCAAGTCCCCCATAAACACCTGAATAATAAGGTTTGATAGCAATTGATGGTTGTCGATTCCCTTGTTCTAGTGTTGTCAGTGGTGGAAGCGGTGGCTTTAACAAACATGCAAGTTTTTGACAGTTTCGACGGTTCACAGCTTCGGCAATTTCAATGGTTTGATCACGTTCTCCCAATCCAATTGCATAAAGAGTAAGTTGTAACTAAAATACCGTGCTGTCCACTGGTTCACGGTATCCATGGTTGAACCAGCAGCACGACACAGTATTGAAAACTATGGTTTCTGTGTTACCTCTTCTACTGCCCTTGAGCTCAATTCGATACGCAGTGAAACGCGATGACTTAATTTTTAACTTCCATAATCAACTTCCATAATCGATCACAAGTAGCTAATTTTGCTCTTATCGTATCACAGGATCATTATCGCATAGCTTGTTTACTAACAGGGATTTTGATTCTAATTGAATGAGCAGAAGAAGAAGGGATCGGAGGAGCTAAATTGTTGCTTCTTTGTTGTCTTAAAGATGATTTTGTCTTTGAGCAAGATCATTTTCCTGTTTGCTCTCGAAAAGATTAGTTTACTTTCTATATAATCTCCTTTGATCTAGATCAATTGGTGTTCTGACCTTGTGCTTGCATTATTGCCTATAGTTATTGATTTTGATTTTAGCACATCATAGGATCATTATCTTATTATTCGAGTGTTTACAGCGGACTTGGAAAATTGTCACATCATCACATATCTAGTTTTGTCATTCTCACCAAATAATGTTTCACTGTGAACTCTAAAAATGCTTACTCAGTTTTCAAAACTCAAAATTCATAGACCCATCTCTACATGTTTCAGAAAATTTGAAAGGGTTAAGTATTAAATAGTAAGTCACAGAAGCAGACAGCAAAAACTGTTTTAGGTGCATTCACCGATCCCAGTTCAAAGTTTTCTCCAAGTGAAGTATAAACTGCATCGGAATGTCTAAATATGACTGAAGGGATGCACCCGATAAAAGAAAAGGAGATAAAAATATGTCAATTTAAACTGGGAACTAAAAAACAAATAAGTTCAACTTTGCTTGCACCAAAATACTAAGGCATCATCTTCATCTAAACAGAGAGCAAGTATTTGAAAGTACAATAACATTCATTACCGAAGAATATGTTACTCTCATGTCCTTTAGAAAAAGAAGACAGTCTTCTCAACCTTTGAATATTTTCATTGTCAAGCAATGAATCTTGTAGAACTGGAAAACGCTTTAGTAGAATAAGAATATTCAAAACAAGATGGTCTCACACTCACATCCCATAATATTCATATCAAGCAATTTTTCACTGTAATTAACGAGATTCAAACCCCTTGAAGATCACTTTATACTCAGGCATCGTTATTAGGCAATCCCATTGAATCATAGACTCCCTTTTCTTTCCCATATCAAATGCAAATTATAAACTACCAGCAGCTTACAAAGTCCCTAAAGCACCGATTTCAAACTATTCAACAGAGAAGAGTGCTATGAACCATTATCGAATCGTGTTTCGCGATGTGTATGGAAAAAATAACCGAATTGTGCAGCGTTTACAAAAGCTATTGGGTTTTGACAGATATCTACAAACGAAATCACCCAAAATTAAAGACGAAGATATTATACCTGTATCGTATCGGTGATTGGACTTGGAACTGTTATTCTGAAAACCACGTGAAACCAAAAAACGATGTAGATTAAGGTTACGATTCCTGTGTATGTCGCGAAGACAGCGAAAAGCAGAGGAAGCACAATAAGAACTATAGCAAATAAGGAAATCACGCCTAAACCCTAGAACGAAAAGGAAGCATAAAAACGAAGAACAAACCTGGTCGAAAATCAACAGCGGAAGAAAGAGGGGTTCGAAGGAAGGAAGAAGAGGCGAGCTCTTCGTAAATGACTGAACGACTTGCGTGTTTTCAGAATTTTGGTGTCAAAACTCCTCAAACGTGTTTACTTTTGTTTTCAAATTTCAAAACTCTTTTCTGCTTTGAAAAATAAAAATGATAAAATATTTAATAATTTTCATGTCAAAAACATTTTAATAATGTGTACTATTCATTCCGTTTGTTATGATATTTAATAGATTTCTTGTGAGTTGTCACCGCATTCGAGTTGTGGACATTGTTGGGATCTTCTTTGAATAAAAATATTGAGATCTCTAATATTAGTGTTTAAAAAATCGAATTATAAAAATTCATTTGTCAGACTTATTTTGGGTATTTGTTTTCAAAAATAGTTTTAACTTTTCTTGATGTAACTTTAACAATTTGTATCAATCTTTGCAGATTATTCAGAAAAGAAAAGAAAGAGGTGAAGAAGTAGCATAGAAGAAGAGCATAGAGGAAGAAGACAAATTGATATTATTCAAGATGATCCACAACGGGCAAAAGTACACGAACATATAAGAGCTCATCGTACATCTAATCGTCAAAAGGAAATGACAAATTAAAATTCAAAGAACAACAAACATATATGATGTGCAGCGTTTCATTAAATCGTAAATGAGCTTGACCAAGAGTAGACCAATATATGATCCAAAGATAAAAGCTCAAGAAAGATCTAGCCTTAAAAGATTAAGGGCTTCAATCGTCTTCACTCCTCTAGAAACACGAACATAAAACCTGAGAAGATGCCAAGTATAACAAAATTGATTCAAGTCATGGAAGACGCGATGAAGCACAACCTCTATGATTAGTCATTTATATTTTAGAAATACGAAAAAATAATATTTTGTTGTTTTGAAGAATTTCTTGGTGTGGATCGGTGACATATTAGTAATTAGATTGAACTTATTTTATTTTTCCCCCTTCTTTCTCTTTGCTCTCTCAATTGACCTGACTGTGATGAAATTGGGTTGGATTTGGATGAATTTCATTTGCATTAGTTAGGAATTTGAGTTGAATTTCAGGTCACAAATCAAATGAACTTTTTAACTTATTTTAATATTTTATTCTTAAATCCGTTTTAAAAATCTAAACTAAAAATTATTTTTTTGTTTTATGTGTTTTTGGAAATACATTTTAAAACATAAAAAAGGATAATTTTGAGTTTTTTTTCCAAAAATGAAAAGTCAAAGTAGACTCAAAACAACAAGGGGAAGATCTCTCAACTCTTGACATCAGTAGGGATGGCAAAAAAAACCGATCCGCACATTATCCGTAGGGTATCCGATCCATTTAAAAATTGAAAACCGATCCTATAGGGTTTGTGATGTAATTTTGTTTGCTATGAAACGGTTATGACTAAGGAAAGGCTGGGAAAGGCTTGCTACGTGGAGGATTTTTACTTGCTAGCATTTGGAATATTTTGTATTTGTTTTCCTTGTTTTTTTTGTTTACTGTCGCAGCACATTGTGGTACTTATTTTGGCATTTTCCTCTTTGGAGGAGTTAGTTGTTTTTGGCTGAAAGAAAAATAGGATTTGTTCCCCTCTTTGAATATCAGAAACGCTGGACCTTGCTAGTTCAGTTTTCTTTATTTGCTAATAGACCTTCAATTGCATCATTTGGTATCGGAGGGAGGTTTTTTCCCTTCATCTCTACGATGACTGATGACGGCGGGAACGGTAGCCATGTCCGCGACGTTGATCGGGATATGAAGGCCCTTTAGGCAGCCATGGATGGTCTGGAGCTTCGAGTAGATCGGAAGCTTGATGCCTTCATGACAGAAATTCGGAAAATTCTTTCTGATCCTCCTATTGCAAAACAGAGACAACCTCAGAATGAAACGCAGATTCGAGAGCGTGATCCTCCACGACCTCAGCCCCAAGTGTTGCGACAGCGTCCTCCGATTCCAGCGATAGTACACATCGTCCTCACCATGATGATGATGATGAAGAACAGTTGTTTACTCCTTACCCACGGCCACGATTCGGTTACGACTTTGATGAAGAAACTCCCATCTGGATGGTGCATGGAGGTACCCAGAACACAGGGAACCAGCGACCATTTCAAGGTAACCATCATCGATTTAAGATGGAACTTCCAACCTTTGATGGCACCTTACATATTGAAGACTTTCTGGATTGGCTGGATTCCGTGGAAGACTATTTCGATTGTTTGAATGTGGATGAAGCTTTGAGGGTCCGTTGTGTTTCCTATAAGTTTCGTGGAGGAGCTCGTGCGTGGTGGAAGCAAGTCCAAAACAATAGAGCGTTAGAAAGAAAACTGCCCTTAACTTCTTGGCCTAGAATGAAACAACTATTGAGGGCAAGATTTCTTCCTACCAACTATGTGGCTCTCCTTTACACTAGTTATTTGTTGTGCAAACAGGGCAATCGATCTGTACGAGAGTATACAGACGACTTTCATCGGCTAGGCGCTCGAAGTGAAGTCATGGAGACCCCCACACAAAGGATGGCTCGATTTGTTGCTGGATTAAATGAAGAAGTGCAAGAAACCATGAAGATGCAAACGTGTTGGACCCTAGAGGAGGCTATTGGTCTAGCACAGAAGGGAGAAAATAGGGTTCAACGACTTGCATCTAAGAACTCTTGGATTCGCAAGGGTCCTGGAACCACTTTAGAAGGCCGAACAAATTCTCACAACCAATCTCAAGGGAGGAGAAATGTTGACATTGGGTCTAGCTCGAAACAAAATGAGAAGGCCAACCCTCCCAAACCGACCAATCCCTATGCCAAACTAATGTTAGGTAAGTGCTTTCGTTGTGGGCAACCGGGCCATCATTCCAATGAATGTCCGCAGCGAGCTGCCCATCTAGCTGAGCATGAAGTTGGAGATGAGAATGAGTACGATGAGGAGGTTGGAGACGAGGAAGAAGCTGAACCTGCCATGTTAGATGGTGATGAAGGTGTACCCATCCTATGTATTGTAGAGAGATTGCTCTTGGCTGAATCCTGTACTACTCAACGAAATTCCATATTTCGTACTCGTTGCACAGTCAAGAAGAATATTTGTGAGGTGATAATTGATAATGGGTCTTGTGAAAATTTTGTTTCAAGAGCCTTGATTAAGGCTTTGAATTTGGGGACAGATAAGCATTCTCATCCTTACAAGTTGGGTTGGATCAAGAAAGGGGCTGAGAGCAAGGTGAATGAGGTGTGTAGAGTTCCTTTGTCAATAGGTAATTTGTATGTGGATGAAGTCTTGTGCGACGTGGTGGACATGGATGCTTGTCACATCCTTCTAGGGAGGCCATGGCAATTTGATAACAAAGTGAATTACCTGGGCTTTGATAACACCTACTCCTTTGATTGGCATGGTCGGAAAATCATTCTACTTCCTTTCAACAGCAAGGGTAAGAAGACCACTGTGGATAACGCACCAAAATCACTTTTAACCATTCCAGGAAGTGCTCTTCAACAAGAAGCAAAGCGTGCAGCGTGTTTGCTAGCAATTTTGGTGAAGGAACAAACACAGTGTCTTACTACCAAGAGACCTCATGCCTTAATAGAACTTTTGAAGGAGTTTGAAGACTTGTCTCCAAAAGACCTCCCTGCAGAATTGCCACCTATGCGTGACATACAACATGCAATTGATTTTTAGACTGGAGTTAATCTTCCCAATTTGCCTCACTATCGCATGAGCCCTAAGGAACATGAAGTTCTCAAGGGCATTGTAGATGACCTATTGGCCAAGAATTTGATCCGCCCCAGCCTTAGTCTGTGTGCAGTGCCCGCATTACTAGTTCCTAAGAAAGACGGCAGTTGGCATATGTGTATTGATAGCCGAGCCATAAACAAGATTACAATCAAATATCGTTTTCCAATTCCACGTCTTGAGGATATGCTTGATAAGTTGGAGGGTGCTCGTATTTTTTCGAAATTAGATTTGAGGAGTGGCTATCACCAAATAAGAATCCGACCCGGAGATGAGTGGAAGATCGCCTTTAAGACTAAGGATGGTTTGTTTGAATGGCAAGTGATGCCTTTTGGGCTATGTAACGCACCTAGCACTTTCATGAGATTAATGAGTGAAGTTCTTCGCCTTTTCACTAGTTCGTTTGTAGTCGTATACTTCGACGACATCCTAATTTACAGCCGATCGAAAAAGGAACATTTGGTGCACCTAAAAGAAGTACTGATGGTGTTGAGGGTGAACAAGTTGTTTCTCAACTTGAAGAAATGTGATTTTTGCTCATCCAAATTGATCTTCCTGGGATTTGTGGTGAGTGACAAAGGCATTGAAGTTGACAAAAAGAAGGTTGCTGCCATTAACGAGTGGCCTACACCCCGCACCGTGACTGAGCTCAGGAGTTTTTTGGGTTTGGCTACCTTCTATAGAAGGTTCATACGACAATTCAGCACAATAGTAGCTCCCTTGACTGATTGTTTAAAGAAGGGGCAGTTTTGTTGGAGCACATGCCAGGACTCGAGCTTTGCAGAGATTAAGCAGAAACTTACCATGGCTTCTGTTTTAGCTCTACCTAATTTTGACAAGGTTTTTGAAGTTGAGACAGATGCTTCCATGACGGGTATAGGCGCTGAGGGAAGGCCAATTGAGTTTTTTAGCGAAAAATTGTCTCCAACCAGGCAGAAATGGTCCACCTATGAGCAAGAATTGTATGCCCTATTTCGTGCCTGTCAACAATGGGAACACTATCTAGTGCAGAAGGAATTTGTCCTTCATTCTGACCACCGTACCTTACAATTTTTAAATTCCCAGAAGAACATGAATCGAATGCATGCCCGTTGGATGATGTTTCTTCAAAAGTTCACCTTTATCATTAAACATCGAGCCGGCAACTTGAACAAGGTGGCCGATGCTCTAAGTCGCAAGAGTGCTCTCTTGGTTGTCCTTAAAACTGAATTGGTGAGTTTTGAGCACCTCAAGGATGAGTATAGTGGTGATGAAGATTTCAAGAATATTTGGTTCAAGTGTTCTAAGGGTGAAGCTGTTTCAGATTTTCATATTTTTGATGGCCTTTTGTTTCGGGGCAAACAACTTTGTATTCCCCAACTTTCTCCTTGGGAACATCTTATTGCTGAGTTACATTCTGGTGGTTTAGCTGCCCATACAGGTCAAGACAAGACTTACATCTTGCTGGCTGATCGATTCTATTGGCCTAAAATTCGTCGTGAAGTGCAACGCTTTGTTGAGCGATGTAGAGTGTGTCAAACCGCTAAAGGTACTCGCCACAATACTGGATTGTACAACCCCTTACTAGTTCCAACAACAATCTGGGAGGACATATCAATGGAATTTGTTCTTGGCCTACCCCGTACTCAACGCGGTGTTGATTCCGTATTTGTGGTAGTAGATCGGTTTTCTAAGATGGCCCATTTTCTTCCTTGTAAGAAGACTGCGGATGCAAGCTCCATTGCTCATTTGTTTTTCAGGGAGATTGTTTGACTTCATGGTCTTCCCAAGAGCATCACTAGTGACAGAGATGTTAAGTTCTTGAGCCATTTTTGGAAGGAGCTTTGGAAGCAGTTTCAAACCAAGTTACAATTCAGTTCTGCATATCATCCGCAGACGGACGGACAAACCAAAGTGGTCAATCGCACGTTGGGTAACATGGTTCGAAGTGTGGCAAGTGACCGACCCAAGCAGTGGGATGCAGTTTTACCACAGGTCGAATTTGTTTTTAATAGCATGACTAATCGAAGTACTGGGTTCGCTCCGTTTGCTGTAGTTTACACCAAGGTGCCAAACCATACCGTGGATTTGTTGGAACTCCCTCAATCACATAGTAAACCAGCTTCTTCGTTAGCTGACCAGATTATCCAAGTGCATCAAGAAGTGTGTGAGAGGTTGGAAGTATCTAATGCTAAGTACAAACAAGCTGCAGATGCTCGTAGAAGGGCTGTGAATTTTTCTGTTGGTGACCTCGTCATGGTGTACTTGAGGAAAGAGCGATTTCCTGCTAGCACTCATCACAAGTTAGCAGATCGCAAAATTGGCCCTTGTCGGGTGCTTGAAAGATTTGATGACAATGCTTATCGGGTTAAATTGCCAGATAATCTGCAAATTTCTTCTACTTTCAATGTGCAGGATTTGACCAAGTATCATCCTCCTGATGACGCACCCATTCAAGAGTGTTAACTCGAGACGAGTTTTGATCTGGTGGAGGGACAGAGTTGATGTAATTCTATTTTCTATGAAACGATTATGACTAAGGAAAGGCAGGGAAAGGCTGGCTACGTGGAGGATTTTTACTTGCTAGCATTTGAAATATTTTGTATTTGTTTTCCTTGTTTTTTTTGTTTACTGTCGCAGCACGTTGTGGTACTTATTTTGGCATTTTCCTCTTTGGAGGAGTTAGTTGTTTTTGGCTGAAAGAAAAACAGGATTTGTTCCCCTATTTGAATATCAGAAACGCTGGACCTTGCTGGTTCAGTTTTCTTTATTTGCTAATAGACCTTCCATTGCATCAGTTTGGAAACGGTTTTGGTTATTTTTTTAAAATCCGTCACGGTTTAGGGTCAGTTTTGGTATTTGATGTCGGGTTTAGGGTACCCGAACCAAAACCGAACCGAAACCGTATCCAAAACCATAACCGCCCCAACCCTACCCTTAATTACAAGTAAATTCTTAAAAACATTAGCACATATGTTAGAGAAAGGATTCGAACCTTACACGTGTATAAAGAAGTAAATCACTTAACCACTAGTCTAATTTCAATTTATTTGTCATAGACTTTCATAGTTTATAAATATATATTAAGTATGGATTTTGGTTTGCATACTTTTTGGAGAGGTGCAAGAGTTGTTGAGGATAAAGTCTTTCTTTATGCCATGTGTAATACACCCTAAACTTTCATAGTTTATAAATATATATTGAGTATGGATTTTGGTTTGCGTAATAAAGTTTAGACTTTTACTTTTATGACTATAATGTATATGAAGATTAAAAGTTTGATATCATTTTAAATAATAAATTAAAGTGTTTAAAGAAAAAAAAAATAAAAATGCAATAAACATTATTACGAAGCCACGAACCCTAATTTCTATCTCAAAGAATCCATAATCTGAAATGTACTCGTTAACACTGTACCGAAAAAAATCAAACAGACTAAATATAA
Organism: Euonymus europaeus; assembly: GCA_963580455.1. Classification (NCBI taxonomy): domain Eukaryota; kingdom Viridiplantae; phylum Streptophyta; class Magnoliopsida; order Celastrales; family Celastraceae; genus Euonymus; species Euonymus europaeus. Next base: position 17,438,611 of record OY756970.1, on the reverse strand, counting down.
ACTAATAAATTTGAATTTATTACATGGATCTTGTTGTCTTGTTGATGCAATGAAGTGATTAATGTCTAAGGAGTAATAATATGGTATTATCATGTAGTTCGTCAAGACGTTGGATTCCTTTCTATTTCTATCTCATTGTATTATTTAATATCTTCATCATTAATAAGTATCTAAGACTTGTCAAAAAAATATTATTGATTTCATTTTTTAATTGAATTAGTTAAATGGTAAACGGGTATTCGGCGGTAAACGGTTATGGAACGGTTCCGGTTTTAGAAATCTAAATAATTTTTTAAACGGTTTTGGAACGGTTTTGGTATAGGATACATTAAATGGTAACGATTTTGATATTTCTTAAATGGAAGGGTACCCGAACCGTTGCCATTCCTAGACATCAGCACCGTGTCAGGTATTTATAGAAAGTGGGACGGTTGAAGTAACTGAAATTTACATGGACCAATGTTCATACTTACTCCTCATCAAAAAATTATGGGCTTCATGAAACTCGTCCCATCTTGTAACCTCATGCAGAAATCCTAATCAAATGGGCCCGCTCAGTAAAGAAGGGGATAAGGAAAAAATCGCAAAATAAAGTAGTAAACCTTAGTGCTCTGGGAGTGAAGAGGTCACTGGGTCGAGCCGGGGAAGTGGCACGTTATTGGATTTAATTGACATAACGCTTACATATAACCCACTTTTTTTATCGGAACGCACCCAGCGGTCCCTGTCGTTGTGTCGCATAACCTGCGACTTACATTCTACCGGCATCCCGAGGGCACGGGTCGGTAGACAGGCCCTTTGGTCCTGCCCCAACCAAAGTAGTAAAGAGCAACACAATAGGAGGTGCAACATTTTGTTGGCTAAATTTGATGTCTTTCTTGTAACAATGGTAAAGTGACCAACTATTAAATATTTTAGATGAAGTATTGGTAAAGCTTAATAAAGATTCCATTAAGAATCTCCTCCACCTCCACCTCCACCTAACACCTACACCTACACCTAAAAAGCTCAGCTTACTCATCCCCAAGCCCTTAACTTATACAGTCAGAGACACCATCATAGTTGAACCCACATGTAGTAAAACGCCTCTCTTTATATTTTGTCTTTGTTCGCAATATTTGACAATTTGTTGGTATTATGAGAGTAAATTGAGTTGCGAATGAATTCAATACTCTAAATCAGACATTGTGAGAGAAAAAAAATAAAAATATAATATAACAAAATTAAATCTCGAGACGAATTCAGTGAATGCTCTCAAATGAAGATCGCAGCTTGTTGAGCGCTCTTGAAAACTATCATAATTGTTGAACTCAATTTCAGTCTCCAAATTGAAGTTGCATAATATGTCACTTTAGCATACAAGAAGAGGACATACTCTAGCTGAAAGGAAGGCACGAAAGGGAGACGGATTTTGTGTTGTGGTTCTAGTACTTAAACAAAATCCGTATTATCTTTGAGATTTCATTCACACTGTTATTCGCTGTTGTCAATGCCATCTCTATATGATGCCCTGTTTGTAAATATTTATTTATTGTTCTATTTATGCCTTCCTCAGCTCTTTTTAGACCAAAAGATTGAGAAAAATATATTTGTGATGCTTAGTATGGCCTGACCCAAAATGGAGAATTATACATCATGTTTTGCTTTGTTCGCTATAATATGTTTGAATTTGCTTGAAAATATAAGAGACTAAATAAAATTAAAATTGGGTAATGTCATATTCTTTGAGCATCCAATGCAAATGTTAGCAGCTTGGGATACTCTTTTTTTCTCTAGTTTTATAAGCTTGTGGAACACAGATGAAAATTGCAATTAATCAACCAAATACAAAATTAAAATAAAAAAATTCTCCACCTAACACATGTATAGCCAAAAAAAACTTTAATTCTATGGTTAAGTGAGGTTAGGAAGTGGAAAAAGATCACCTAAGAAACTATTACCAACACAATCTACCCAATTCAATGATTGTGATGTTTATTCCAATAATGTTCTTTAGATCGGTGTTTTAGAAATTGGACTCTCCGAAATCCTAAACACTATACTAAACATTAAACTCTAAATTTTAAATCTTAAATCTTAAGCTGATGTAGAGAATGTCTGACAAGTATGCTGATATTGAGAGTAATGTTCAAAGTACATTTGATATAATATAAGTTGCACCAACGTTCTATCAATCACGGGCTAAATACTAAGTTTTAACTTCTAAATCCTATTCATATTTTTTTAAAAAAAAAAAATATATGATTTGAGAATTTGAAGATAATTACAGCTAATTACAATTAGTGCAATTACATCCCTTTTTTTATCTGTTTGTCGTCATAAAAAAAATAATATATGATTTGAGAATTTGAAGATAATTACAGCTAATTACAATTAGTGCAATTACATCCCTTTTTTATCTGTTTGTCGTCATAAACCTCTAATTTGTGACTGCCAGACCTATCAAATTACAGTAAGGCTTTTTTTCTTTTAAATTATTATTTCATTATTTGCTTTAAAAGGTTTTTTCTCTTCGTCTCATGCTCTTGCCCCACTAGGGGTGTCCATTCGGTTTTTAACAGAAATTGAAATGTCCGAATCGATTCAGTTATGATATTTTAAAATCCATAACCCAAAAATATATATCGGATAACCAAACAGAAAAAATCAAATTTTTTTCGATTCGATTCTGATCGAATTTCGGTTTTCACAATTAATAAATATTTCATCAATTTAGTATGATTAAAAAAATTCAAGGATAATTAGAGGACTAAACTATTAGAAATTCAAAAGAAATAATATAAATACATAAATAATCTTATTTTCAATGAAGTGAGTGAAATAACGAGGGAGGAGAAAAGTGGGGGAGTAGATATTATTTTAAGCCCTAATTGATAAATTAGAAATTGTATTTGAGCCTAATTTTTTTAATTTTTTAGCCTTAATTATTTAAATAAGTAAATATATAAAACATAATAAATTTTTATTTGATTTTTTGGGTTAAATTCGAAATCGAATCCGAATTTTTTTTTAAATTCATAACCGAATCCAAAACTGTTAACTAAAAAAACCGAATAACCATAGTTCGGATTAGGGATGGCAACGGGTCGGATACCCTTCAATTTAAGAAATACCAAAACCATTACCGTTTAATGTACCCTATACCAAAACCGTTCCAAAACCATTTAAACAATCATTTAGATTTCCAAAACCGGAACCTTTCCATAACCGTTCATCGCCGGGTACCCATTTACCGTTTAAATTTTTCAATTTCTTTCATAATTGATTGGATAATGTTTCCAAACACTCAATATATATTTATAAACTATGAAAGTCTATAACAAAAAATCAAACAATTGATTAGTGGTTAAGTGATTTAGTTTTGTATACATGTGTAATGTTCGAATCCCTTCTCTAACATATATACTATATTTTTAAGAATTTACTTGAAATTAAGGGTTGGGTCGGTCCGGGTTGGTTATGGTTATGGGTACGGTTTCGGTTCGGGTACCCTAACCATTTATTAATCAAAATAAAAACCAAAACCGTTTCCAAACCCTATTGGATCGATTTTCGGATTTTAAACGGATCGGATACCATGAGGATAATGCACGAATCGGATTTTTTTGCCATCCCTAGTTCGGATCAAATTTTGACAACCATACGCCCCACGAGGCCATGCCATGTTTGGTAGACTAATATAAGAGGCAATAAACCCATTGCGCAAAACAAAATTTCTAAAATCTATGTTAGTGCAGCCAAACATAGCTCTCCGTCAAGTCTGTCCAATAAATTTGACGGCGTTCAAACAAACTTCTCGCTTTTTCAACTATAAGCGGGACCCACCTAGCAGCCCCTTTATCTATTTAAGGTTTTATGCGCACTCACACACCTTGCGGCACCATGTGAGCAAGACTGACACTCGCCCAGTCAGTGTCGGTGCGCAGACTCTACCTTCTCTCGTGACCCTCCCCACTCTCTTCACGAGCAACAATATTAACCAACCAAACATACGTTAATGGACTGGTGGACTGTCATTTAAAACCGCGATTATCATAATCGATCGGAATCGCTATTTTAAATATATAATCATTTAAAAAAAATATCAAAAAACCGCGACTTACCGTAATTGATCGGAATCACTACTTTAAAAACACTCAATCGATAGTCTCAAGCAGAGCCTAACACAAATGAAGAATCTCTATTCGTTTCTTCTTCTTCTTTCTCTTCTATTTCTTTCACTGCAATTGCTACAATCGAGTAGTCACGACTACAACGACGTATTGTCGAAGGCGATTCTGTTTTTCGAAGGCCAGAGGTCGGGCTTTTTACCGAATGACCAACGCATCAGTTGGCGAGCGACTTCGGGTCTCAGTGATGGGTGGATGTACAATACGGACTTGACCGGCGGTTACTACGATGCCGGCGACAACGTCAAATTCGGATTCCCTATGGCATTCACCACCACAATGTTGGCATGGAGTGTTATTGAATTTGGCGATTCGATGCCTTCGAGCGAGCGAAGGAATGCGTTAGTGGCGATTCGTTGGGCTAGCGATTACTTGCTCAAAACTGTTTCTCAGCCGAACCGGATTTTCGTACAGGTTAGTGTTTTGAAGGTTTGTTGGAAGATTTTGCAAATTTGAAGCAATGGTGGGGGTAGTTTGGGGAGTTACGTTGTTTTGGATTAGTTGAACAGTTGAACTAAAGAAACTAAACCGCCAACGAGTGGAGGGAACGTGAGATTTTAGGGATTTTTTTGGCGTACATGGACTTTTATGGGCCCCACAGAAATAGCTGGATTCAGTGGTTACTTTATTCTTCTTTGGAGTTCGTGCTTGTTACTCTGATCTTCTGATCCAAATGACCATACGCCATTGAAGATTTCTATTTTTTAAACTGATAATTACGCTTGACAAATTTATCCTCTAAACAGGTTACATGAATTTAAACTCATCCCGTTAATACTTAACACGTAGAATCGAACTCACCTTAGGACTTCCCGAGTCATACGACAAAGTTTCTATATTGATTATTGGGTATATGAATTCTACGTTGGTTTTGTATTATGTACTGGATACTCCAAGTAGGGTAATAATCTTTCTTAATGTGCTAGTATTTTGAAATGAAATTTATTTAGGACAATTACGTAAAAAAATGTGACATGTTCGTCTCTGTTTTTTCTTTTTCTTTTTCACTTCCTCTTCTTTTGAGTAATTAATTTTTCCCTCTAGAAGTCCTTTTAAGTCTGCCATTAAAGTGATGTGCAAGTTATAGGAATAGAATACGACCACGATGATGGTAGATTGAAATTGAATTATTGGACCACTTTTTCCTCCAGACATCCGTGAATTGAATGTCACAAGAGTCGAGAAAGAGATCGTCCCCAATCATATTTTGTCTGAATCTTTTTGTTTTTCACGCGCTCAAGAATGCTCGTGAGATCATTTTCCTTTTAAAGGATTACTAATGCTTGACAAAATGGGGGATGTATGGGTGTTTGTGCTTCTATGTAGGTTGGGGATCCAAATGCAGATCATAGCTGCTGGGAGAGACCAGAAGATATGGACACTCCGAGGACTGTCTATGCTGTTGATGCGCCGAACCCGGCTTCCGACGTGGCTGGTGAGACTGCAGCTGCCTTAGCTGCTTCATCCATGGCATTCCGGTCATCGGATCCAGGTTACTCAGACACATTATTGCGTAATGCAATTAAGGCCTTCCAATTTGCAGACACTTACAGAGGAGCTTATAGTGACAATGCCAACATTAGAGATGGTGTCTGCCCATTCTACTGTGACTTTGATGGCTATCAAGTAAGTAAAATTGGGTTTTCTTAACAATATGTGATATACTCTTGATCAGCTGGTTGTATAACACATCCTTTAAGAGGTCAATTTAGCACACACAAGAGGTGTTTGTTCAACAAAATCAATTTTTTGGAGGGTGCTTATGTATATTAATCTTGATTTTCTTAATCACAAATTTGCCTAGATCTAATATATTTCTGGGGTGTGTTTGACAGGATGAGCTCCTCTGGGGAGCAGCTTGGCTAAGGAGGGCATCTCAAGATGGTTCTTACCTCAGTTACATAGTAAACAATGGAAAAACACTTGGAGCTGATGATAATATTAATGAATTTGGATGGGACAACAAGCATGCTGGCCTAAATGTTCTGGTTTCCCGGGTCAGATTCATTATGAAGACATTTTTAATCAAATAACAGCATTTGTAAGCATAAAAATTGACATTTTAAACTAAATTGCATTGCAGGAAGTCCTGGAAGGAAACATTTATGAGCTTGAATCCTACAAAGCATCAGCAGATAGCTTCATGTGCACATTAATACCAGAATCCTCATCTTCCCACATAGAATACACCCCTGGTGGCCTCATATACAAGCCAGGAGGAAGTAACCTTCAACATTCGACTACAATTTCATTTCTTTTAGTTGTTTACGCCAATTACCTTGAAAAAACATCACAGTCTCTCAACTGTGGCAATTTAATGGTCGGTCCAAATTCGCTGCGTCAACAGGCCAAGAAGCAAGTTGATTACATTCTAGGTAATAATCCTATGGGATTATCTTACATGGTGGGTTATAGTGGTCACTATCCCCAACGTATTCATCACCGTGGCTCGTCGTTGCCTTCAATCAAGGATCACCCACAATTCATTGCCTGCAAAGAAGGTTCAATTTACTTCAACTCAACAAATCCTAACTCCAATGTACATGTTGGAGCTCTGGTGGGTGGACCTGGAGAGGATGATAAGTATGAAGATGATAGGAGTGATTTTAGGAAGTCTGAGCCAACGACTTACATCAATGCACCATTTGTTGGTGTGCTTGCTTATTTTGCAGCAAATCCTAATTTCAGTTAGCCGAAAACCCGGTTCATTTTTGTACATATAGTCATTTTACTGGATGTAGGCGAAATGGAAAAGATGTCTCTCCTCTTCGAAAAAAACAGAGAGGGAAGAGGCTAGTTTCTTTCTCTTTTTTTTCTTTTTCCAAATAAAGTTCAATAATCACAGTAGCTCTTTGTGATTTTTCACAGTAGCTCTTTGTGATTTTTCAGAAAGTAAAAGATTTAATCGAATTGATAATTTCAATTGTGTGCTGGTTCTGTTCAATGCTCTATTTGTTTTTTACTTTTCGGCTCAAATTTGAAAATCACTCAAACTATGTAGGTTATTCGAATTGTGGGGTTAATATAACTCGTTGATATCAAAAGATTGATTGTGTTTCATTTTCGTTACCGAATGTTCAAACATTTAGAGTCAATAATGTTTGATTATTCAGTGAAAACAATGAAACACAATTGATCTTTCGATGATGTCATGTTACATTAAATCGAATTATGTATCCGTATATACAGTGCATAACGCATTCAAGAAGTGTTAAAAGATGCAGAAGGCAATGTTTCCTATGAAGGTTACCACACCTACTCAACTGTACTAGCAATTGAGTGAGTGAGGACTTGATTGGGAGCAACAAAGTCTCTTTTTTCTTAGAGCAGTTGGACATTGAAGCAAATTGTCACCTTACCTACCGTATTCAAGTGCAAACCTTTAAATGAACGCAGAAGCCTGAATTGGCACCTACCACCTTTAAATGAACTCTCATGGGGATTCCAGCACCGTATATATCCGTATTGTACTATTCTTGCCGTATCCATTAATACTTTACTTTCTTGGTGGTTTTTATGATTAAAAGACATGATGCCGTATACAAAATGGCGGATGAGGGAAAGTGAGTCTTACTTTTGTAGTATTAGGTGCATTTTTCAACCTCGCAATTATGTGTTTTTTCCTAGCCCAGACATATCGCATTTGGGGCAGAGTTTAATGTTAATTGGGGGGAATGCTAAATTGATGGATTGCTCCATTACATTATTGCCTATTGGTCACGTACATACTGAAAGTGAAAGGGACAATCGAGCTATTTCTATGGGGGATAGGAGGCTACAATTATCCAAAATTGTTGTTAGATCATGCTTTTAAATATGTCAGGGAGTATTTTTTGTGTTTGTAATGTTAGAATATAATTATCCATAAGAAAAATGAATCATACTTAGTCAGCATGACATGTGGTATATAAAAGAAAAACTATGTACAAAAGCTATTTAGGAAGGCAACATATAATCAATGCGTTAAAGAGAAGGGTTAAATCTCAACCCCGAGAATAAATTCCTAACTCTCAAAGTTAAATACGAGGATTATGAATCTATCCCAATGGAAGAGTGTTACATTACCCTATCTTAGGGGGAACAATTAACTTCATACTAGGGAATGAATTATCTTATCATTAACTTGAACGTCGAAGTATAAATACATTGACTTGAGTGTTGGAGTGCAAACAAATCGCGAATGACTGTCTTTTTTTTTGTTTGTTTTTGCAAGTTCATAATATTTATCTTCGATATATGAGTTGTGCATAATTTTACATTCACAATAATAGATTTTGAAAAAACTAAACTTAGTGACTAAAATTGAAACCTTAAGTCTAAATAAATTCTAACTCCTAAATTTTATGTCATTTAAAAAAAACAAGATTTAACATCGATTTGGGGAAATCGTAGGCTATAGTGCCTCCTTGCCCGGCTGTCTGTTGGTAATTGTACTAAATATTCTAATTTGCGAACGGAAAATTGGTTCCGATGTAGTCTAGTTGGTCAGGATATTCGGCTCTCACCCGAAAGACCCGGGTTCAAGTCCCGGCAACGTAAAATTCGTTTTATTTTTAAATTTTTTAAAAAGCGACGTCGTTTTTTTAGCGGTGTGGCACATTCCGACTTCCGAGAGCTCTAATTAATCTCTGGTCGTTCAAAATCGGTCCTCTTTTCCTGTCGTCGAGATTAGGGTTTTGATTTTTTCAGAACTTCGGTAAGCTTCTCCGTTCGCACGGTTAATATCATTGAATCTTTCCTTTTTAAAGCCCTTTATTTTGCTTCCGGTGCTTCACTTATTTTGTGTTTTTTTTTTGTGTGAGTGTGGTGGAATTCTTTTAATTACATGTGAGAACAATCATTGTGGCTGTGTTTTTTGTTGGTTTTTACTATATATTTACTGGTTGAATTCGTAGTTTCTTGGAATTATGATTATATGCTGTGAACACCTCTTTTACGTTTGAATATTTGCTTCATATTTAGCGTTTTGGATTGCTTGAATTCGTAGTAAACTTTGGCAGTAATCAGTAGCTTATATTGGGTTTTATGAAATTTTGGTTTTTTAATCGATTGTTGAATAATATTCCATCTCTTTGGCTATCTTGGCACTAATTTTGAAATTGGGTTATTAGTGTAGGGTTGGGAAGGGGAGGAGGGGGATTGGTTAGGCCAGCACAATGGATGATCAACTGTAATTTGGCTGTCATGTTATTTTTTTTTATGAAAAAGTTCATCTGGAAGTTTTTTTTCCTATTCTTTTGAAAGTCATGAGAGATTATTGGACCAAATTTCAATGTATTTGATAGCAGTATTTTGGCGCCTTACGAAATTCGCTGCTTCCTTATTTATCATGAATTTCAATAAGATATGATTGTTGTTACTTGTTAGGCATCCATATCCAATTGCATTAGTTTGTACGTGTCATGAAAACCTGTATAATTAGTTCTGTTGTGCTATTTTCTTTTTGAATGTTAGTGTACTTTTTATGCTTCACTCTTTATGTCTGATATACTCGTCTTTCCTTGTCTTTGATGTCTAATGTTTAGTTCTATGTCCGCTCATGCATTTTATGATAATCTGGTGTTACTTCTAATGCATTGATAACAGCTAGTATCTGAAGTAAAATTTTGTTCATAGTGCGTATCAGTTTTGGAACATTACTTTTCATTTTATTACTAGCTAATCTGCTGAGGCAATACTGCTTGCCTTTGAATATCACATATCCGCAACAAACTAGATGATGTATATTATAATACCGGTGATATGATAGCTTATAAATTTGGTGATTGCCTTCTGTATCATAATATGTAATGAGCAGGTTCAGTCTTTATTTCGTTAGCTTTCTGCCATGGCTAAGGAAGGATAAGATGGGCGCTGCTAAGTTTACTTATTTCCTGTCCATGTTCAATTACAGAACTGATCTATAATCCTTGGCAATTAAAATTATATGATACAAGAAGTCTTGGCTGAGAGGCAAGTGCTTGTATTAATTGCTTCATATCGTCTGTTTCTCTGATGTGAATGGCCACATTCTGGCCAAGAAACTCTAGTTCTATAATTGGTCTATAATAATTCCTTATATAATGTGATGTTCATATATTTGCCTTCTGGTCTAGATGACTCTTATAAATGCTTCAAAGTCAAATTGTATTGCTGTACATTTTATTGGCCCCTATTAGTAGTGATTTTGCTTGTTGTACTGTCCAAACTTCAGTAAAGTTAGTTTTTGAAAAATGTACCGACAAAGGGAAGAACTGATAGCCAGACACCTTTTAAATTTATTTTTATCTCCTCCTCTACTCGTCACTGACATTTGTCCATATGTTTTGTAGCCATGAATGTTGAAGATGACATCCCTTCGCCTCCTTGTGGAATTGAATCTTCCCAGTCTAACCAAAATGCTGATTCTCTTTCCCCTGAAGATATAGCTTGGGCTGATTCCTGCCTGATTAAAGATCCTGAAATTCCTGATGGTGATTGGGATACTCTAAAGGATGTACTATTAGAAATTATCAGTTCCCAACCTGAATCATTCAACTCTTCTGCTCTCAGAAGTAACAGTTTTGCTGGAGTGACTAACATGGAGATCCTTCCCTCCAGTGCAGAAGCAGAAAATGCTGAATTTGCCAGTGAAACTGATTTTGATGATGTTGTTCCATACGATGAAAGAGCAGAAACAAACAATTATGGTCTTAGAAATGAAGGGACTAGCATCTTACTGTCAGAAATTTTGGAGGAAGAACTCTCTGAAGAAACTCTGAGATCTGCCTTTCTGCCTACATATAATGAATCACAGATTGCTAGCGAAACCACTGATTTGGGATTTGACTTGGGGTTTTCAGCTAATGAGTTGGAGTCATCATCTGAGGATATATTCAAGGTCTGGGACCTGGAGATTCCAGATGAGGAAGACAAGTTTCTCAAACAGTTGAAAAAGGCCCTTTCAAGAGGTTCTTTTCCATCAACACCAACATTCGATCATTCAGGGGCATGGAAAGATCTAAACTTAGAATCCATAGATGAGTTAGTTTCTGGCATTGCAGACCTGTCTTTGAATCAAATGTCTAGTTAAATGAAAAATAAAATTATTTACATTATTGTTGCAATGAAGAATTCGGTTTCAGCGGCTGTCTTGTGACTATAGTCACATTTTTGCATTTTTGCTGATGCAGCTAATCCTCAACATGCCCTTAAAGCTATACCAAAAAGGGATTACTAGCCAATTTCTCAGTAAGTTGGTAGGAGATTTTATGTTATCCGGCCTCTCTCTCTCTCTCTCTCTCTCTCTCTCCGTCCTTCTTGTGGTTTTGGAGTCTGTAATTTCAGGTATTCTAGGATAAGCAGTCCTACACAACATGGTGTAGCTGAGGCAGTGACCCAAAGGAAGTGAGGATCTATTTTGTGGCCAGAGGGCCCTTAACCGCTCATCATTAACATGATACATCACCCATGTGTAGGCTGATTGGTTTGGGCTTTGGGCCCCTGGATTGAACCCAGCAAGTGATCCACACAAATCAAGTCTACGTGGCACATACAATCGTATGCAAGTTGGAAAACAAATGGAGAGAGAGATTACAGCCTCTAACTTACTTCAAGAGAAATCTCCAAAACTGCAAAACAACAATATTTTGGACTCTGTTTGTAGTGACCATGATACATTTGTCTACATGTAAGAGAAAAAAATTCCATGTTTTTTTTACAAGGTGGGCATAAAACCATGAATTTCAACCACCAATGCAACCTGCCAAGTGTACATTCTATCATCCACATGTCGAATTCTGATTCGCCGGTGCATGATGACCTCAAATGAGACATCTTAAGATAATACACACTATTGCAATTATAAATGTACAGCATTGAGTGCATTTGTGGCAAAGAGGGCATAACAAGAGAGAGTGAGAGCTTTAATAGTGTGAACTTCATATCCTCCTCTCAAAGGCCCAAAAAAAAGATAAGCAAAAAATGGCATCAGCATCTCTTCTCAAGTCATCTCCAGTCCTTGAGAAGTCTGAATGGGTGAAGGGCCAAGCCCTGACTCTCCGCCAGCCTCCAGTCTCCACCGTCCGCTGCCATCCCACCTCCTCCCCATCCCTCACCGTCCGTGCTGCTTCCTCCTACGCAGATGAGCTTGTCAAGACTGCAGTAAGTCCTGTTACATCATCATTCAGCCCAATAGACTCTAAGCACACTTCAACATAGCTTATAACTATGATATGTTCACATAATGATTGTTGTTTCTGGGTTTTGTAGAAAACTGTAGCATCACCAGGTCGGGGGATTTTGGCAATGGATGAGTCAAATGCTACATGTGGGAAGCGTTTGGCCTCAATTGGGCTTGAAAACACAGAGGCTAACCGCCAAGCCTACAGGACCCTCCTTGTGACAGTCCCAGGACTTGGTAAGTACATCTCTGGTGCTATCCTCTTTGAGGAAACTCTCTACCAATCCACCACAGATGGAAGGAAGATTGTTGATGTGCTTGTTGAGCAGAATATTGTTCCTGGTATCAAAGTTGACAAGGTAAGCAGTCTTGAATACCACAAATGCATGTATAATTAGATTGGATTGAATGATATATAGATTCATTTAGTGGAAACCAAGATTGTGATTAATATGGGAAGTCTATCTTGTATACATACATGAGGAGTAGACTGACTTTGTCGTGTGGGTGATGAGAACAACAGGGTTTGGTGCCTCTGGCTGGTTCCAATGATGAGTCATGGTGCCAAGGACTTGACGGTTTGGCTTCACGCACAGCTGCTTACTACCAGCAGGGTGCTCGGTTCGCCAAATGGTATAAAAATCACAAACCCTGCATTTGAAATCGCACTTCATACTTATTTTGCAAAGCAATTAACGGGAATTTTGAATTGAATGATTGATTAGGCGTACCGTTGTGAGCATTCCCAACGGCCCATCTGAATTGGCTGTGACAGAAGCAGCTTGGGGTCTTGCTCGCTACGCTGCCATTGCTCAAGTAATTTCCCAGACAACCCATTTCATGAAACTGATACAAACTGAAATTGTGTTTTCTAACGGAGAGTTTTAATCTTGGCAGGACAATGGTTTGGTCCCAATTGTGGAACCAGAGATCTTGCTTGATGGTGAACATGGCATTGAGAGGACCTTTGAAGTTGCTCAGAAGGTGTGGAATAAGGTGTTTTTCTACATGGCTGAGAACAATGTGTTGTATGAGGGTATCCTCCTCAAACCCAGCATGGTCACTCCTGGTGCTGAGTGCAAGGACAGGGCCACCCCTCAACAAGTTGCTGACTACACCCTCAAGCTCCTCCAGAGGAGAGTCCCCCCTGCTGTCCCTGGAATCATGGCAAGTTCCATCAAATTTCACACACTCTAGTATATCATTTCACAAAATCTTACATTTACGACATGATTCATTTTAATTTAGTATTCAGGCATTTTATTACTTTGGGTTGCTCTGCTACAACCTTGACATCATATATAGACTCCAACCAAAAAAAAACATAATAGTGACCTCAACATTATGGGTCTAAATCTAAACTCAAAACCACATAAACACTATTGTGATACAATACTAGGTATGCAAGAAAAGTTGAAAGTTTTTCTATGGAATGTGGACTAATTGGTGGTGTTATTTGGAATGAGCAGTTTTTGTCTGGTGGGCAATCTGAGGTTGAAGCAACTCAGAACTTGAATGCAATGAACCAGTCAGCCAACCCATGGCATGTGTCCTTCTCCTATGCTAGAGCGCTCCAGAACACTTGCTTGAAGACATGGGGAGGGAGACCCGAGAACGTTAAGGCAGCTCAGGAGACACTGCTCATCCGTGCCAAGGCCAATTCTCTTGCTCAGCTCGGAAAATACACCGGCGAGGGAGAGTCAGAGGAGGCCAAGCAAGGCATGTTTGTCAAGGGCTACTCATACTAAGCTGTTCACAGCAAATCTATAGGGGAAGAAGATGGAGCAGTGCATGGAAGACTACCTATCCCTGTGAAATTTGTAATGCTTATATTACCATGGAGACTATTTTTGTTTATCATTACATGCACCTTTTAGCCACTTAATGAGCCTCTTGCTGATTAGATTAGTCAGTCTGCATTTACATCTGCATCATCTTTGTTAAAAATCTAAAAATGCTAAATTATGGAATTTGAATTTTGAAATCTTGAACAAGGAAGTGATCTACAATTCAATGGGAGGGCTTAGGGAGATTAACCTCTCACTATTGAAGGAACCAAACGACAGAGTGGTGATTATTTCCAACCAATAAATTATGACGCTTTTAGCTACGGTAGAAATTTCGTCGGTAATATATGTTCTCATTAGGTTTGAGTACGTCGCTAAATGTGAAATAAAAAATTAGAAATTAAATTATTCGTTGGTAATTCATGGGTAAAATATAAAATTATAAATTACCGGAGCTAATTTTTAAATAAAAATTTAAAATTAAAACTTTCTGTCATTAATCCGTTCAAGGGCAGTGATAATAAATTTTATTAATTAACTATCTGTTAATTTAATAATTCGTTCTCTATGTTAGGATTTTAAAATAAGAATATTTATACTGGGTGAGAATGACCCTAACTTACGAATCATGACCCAAACAAATTCTAGATGTCCACCTTCCTAACATTAAAAGTTAGTACTGTATACAACAAAATGTGCAACAACTTGGTTATCATAACTCTTTTTCTACTTACTTATCACAACGTGATCTTAATTAATTTGATTACTTTGCAGCTATTTTGTGCACACTGAGAATCCTAAGCACATATATATATATATCTATAGCTTGGATACTAACATAGCAAGGGACCCATTTTAGTGATCAAAGACTGTTACAAATGTCGATAATGTAAATGTAGGTTTATCTGTGGCTTCTTTACAGTCTCTTTTCCACTTGCACCACCTACCTTTTTCTCCACACACTTTTTCTTTCTCGACTTTGGAGACGGTATGAGCAGCATTGATGGAGATTCATTGACTATCCTGCTGGGGGCTGAGCCCGCTTATTAGTTGGCTTAATTTTCTCTATGATTATGATCATTTTGTCTTTCATAAGTTAATTTTTATTATTCTTGGCAATCTTTGCATTTGATATAATGCTATTCTTCTTATATATATATATATATACAAAGCCGGCAGGAAGCTTTTGTTCTGTATATAAATAATCTTCCCGTTCTTCCCATTAAAAAAGGGTTTTGTCAATGCTAGTGGTTGCTATCAATCCAAGTTAAAGAAAGATAAAACTTAATTAACTACATTCTTAATCAAAATAATTGATTCAGTTAACACTTTATGCTTGTTTTGGAGGGGATGTCATGGACCCATGTAATGATGGATTCGCGTGCAAACCTTGTACATAATAATTAACATTTTACCCTACAAACGTGTTTTAGATATTTTTGTACATCAACAAATGCTAAAAAATAAAACACGTTTAATAACTATCATGGCTTATTATCCCACAATGTTTGGGAGAATCCAATTAAGTAAGTGATGCGGTTAAAAAGTAAAATTAATGTCCCGGCCATCTTCATTATTGAAGTCTCTTCTCGACTCATGTAATTGTTAAGTGAGATGGTTCAGAGAATAAAATTGTGGAGATTCGATGTATCCATGAGAATCAATAGATGGAAAATAGATAATATTAATGTGAGTGACTAAGATTTATGATAACAGCTCGCATCAAGTTACGATGTGGGAGGTGCACTTAAATTCGTAGAGATTTTCATATCTAGCTACTTATTATTTTACTAAGACACCCTCATACACACACATAAAATAGTGCATTGTTTTGATAAAGAGAGGGTTAAACTTGGGTCTCTCAACTATAATGAATCATCCCAACCCATTCATTCACGTGATATATAATGATACAACCACTTGACTTAATGGATGGTTAGTATAGTTGACTATGATAAAAATATATCATCATGATTCCATCCCCAGCTAAAAAAAGAATCCGGCAATTGTAATGATTAATAAATTCTTATGATGGCATACTGGTATTCAATAAAGGGTAGGTAACTAATGTAACCGACAAAGCGGCGCCAATTTTCTTCTTAGGTTGCCATATCCGGCTCACAGCTAAGAAGGCAACCTCCATGATTCACGGGGCATCCGGGCATATTTGTCATTCCAAATTTTGTTTCTTTAATCGGGAAGTAGACGATGTAGGTTCACATTTTTAGATATTCGATATGAGTCCACATACATTACAAGTCATGATAATCAGAAGCAAAATCTAACGATGATCATAAAGTTTACTCCGAGAAATGAAGTTAGAACATTTTAAATTTATACAGTTTAGGCTCAAAGAGATTTACTGAAGTTTGTCGTTGATTTTATAAATATAAATCTAATAGAATGAATTGACCTATTTTTGTCCGAGCATGGAAAAGAAAATTGATTACTTTGCGGTGTATGTACATATTTTCTCTCATGTCCATCTAATTTTGGATCATTTTTAAAGTCTATTTTTTTAATTTTTAAAAATTAAATTTGTGTTTAATTAAAAAACAGTTGGATTTTGATTGTTGTCGTCATTTATTTTGCCAATGAATATTAACAATTACTTTATCATTTTTTAAAAATCTTTTAGATTGAATTAACAACAACTTTCCTTTCTTAATCTTAGGGAAAATTAACAAATGCACCGATGCTCGACTCTTTAACTCCAATTATTCCAACTTGATGCAGACTCTTTCCGACCGTTAGCCAAGACGACATCCTGACCGTTCATCACCATCAAAGCGACACAATCTTAATGCTCTGACAACCCACGTGGCGCGAAATCAACCGACCTTTTCCGTCCACGTGACATTCTTTCTCCAATTCAACAAACACAAAAAAAAAACAAGGGCACGACAGTCATTTCCGGCTTCCTCAGAAAGGAATCGTGAGAAGCATAAACTACGAAGGAGAGAAACTTCAGCGACGTTGACACTGTACCGGACTTGCAGCTCCAAAGAGGAAGGGCGAGGGAGGGAGGGAGTTAGGGAGAGGGAGGAGCAGAAGCAGGAGGGGAGAGATAGTTCTATAGTTGGTTTTGGAGATCGTGGGTTGTGACTTGTGAGTCGCCGATTTTTACTGTTCCATAAAGTCCGAGCTCTAACTTCCAATTGGTTCGTCTTTGTTTTACCAGTTCTACCCTTCCTTTTCACTCACATTTTCTTTATTGTTTTCCTCCTTTATTCGACGCGTAAAGCCTAGTAATACTGTAATACCTCCGATTTTTCCCTTTACATTTGTACTTCATCAATGAATTGTCCCTCTGTGAGTTTTGTCCTCCACCGCAGCTTCTGTTTATCATCTTCTTTGTTTGTCAGGGAGTGGTAATTTCGTCTGATTTGTGAAATGTCGTTATTTATTTTGTTTTCATCAGATTTTCCGGAGGATATTTTCCGTTGGAATTTGTTGGGTTTTTTGCTCCAACGGTTTAATCCATTAAATTCGGGTTTTTAAGATACCAGCAATATATAGTAATAAATAAATCGCCTGTTCAGATTCTTAAAAAGTGCCAGTTTTTGGTTCCGTTGGTTGCAGAGTTCGAGGCCTGAAGGAGGAGGATAAAGTGCTTGCAGAAATTTCAGATCAAAGCAGCACGAAGAGAATTGCCTATAACGGGGCTTTCCTTTTCCATCCGATGAGATGGAACTCTGTTCACTAGCTTTATTGCGACAATGAACAGGGGCGGCCGTGGCCATTTTCGGTATATTTGAGCTTAATTCATCAATGTATTGTGTATGTGTTCTTGCATTAAACTAAAGTGCCTACATGTGTAAAAAGGAAAGGGGAGGGGAGTTGGGTGGGATGGGACCACGACTGAGCAAAGTCACGAGTTTGGTATTTTATTGGAAGTTTGCATAAAACTCTGTTGCTTTGTATTGAAGCATATATGTGTCGCCATTGATGAATGTTTTCTTTCCTGCTGTTGCATTTGATTGGAAAGTGTAAACAAAACAAAAGAAAAATATTGCATTTGATCGTAGTTGAAGAGAGCTTGTGAAATTAAAAATTGCGATTAAAGGTAAAGCAAGTTTTTTCAATCCTAACTACTCCGTGAATAGGAATTCTTTTTTTATTATTTATTTTTTAATTTATGTTTTTCTTTATAGGGTCGTTGGGGTTTGTACGCATGATAGCTTATTGTGTCAGTTTCAAGTTTATTTGGGTGGTTGCCTTTTACTTTATGCTTTTGTTCATTTTGGCTGGTTAAATAGAATCTAGATTAGCTTATTATTGTTGTTTTAATTAGTCTCTTTTGTGGTTCTCTTGTCACTGGGTTTGTTAGATAAAACCTGCAGTTATCTTCTGGTTGCAGTGAAAGGATTGGCCTAGTATTTTTTTGGGAAGTGCGGCCACACTGCCATTGACATCTAAAATGTCTGGTATTCTGAGAGAACAGGCACGAAAGAGAGTACTTGACTGCAGTTTGAAATTATGGTGTCTTTTGATTCGATTTGAGGTGGTTTCTAGTTGAAAAGGAAAAAGGTTCACTTTGAACTTTGAAGAATGGGGGCAATTAGTGGGGAAGAGCTGGTGAAGATGGAGAAGATGGAAATGCCTGGTGCTCGTGAGGAGAAGATTTTTGTTTTGGTAAGATTGAGGCCATTGAGTGAGAGGGAAATTTCAGCATATGAAGTCGCAGATTGGGAATGCATCAATGATACTACCATCTTATACAGGAACAGCCTCCGGGAAGGTTCCACATTTCCATCTGCCTATACATTTGGTAAGGAATTGTTATTTAATACTTTTATCTGTTATCTATAAGTTTTCAGTGTTTAAAAAGGATAATAAATACGTTCTTCCAATGAGCCTTGTATTACAAATATCAAACGCCTCAATCTGATTTCTGGTGAAATGACGTAACATTGGTTTGTTTTGTATTTCATGGAAATTATAGTAATTTTCTTCTTGATTTTCTATTTGACACATTCTTTGTATGAATGTGTTGAGGGTTGTTGTTCCATTTCCTGTGTGTTGCAGTCTGCAGTTATCAGATATGTTTTGCATATCTATTTTACCATAAGTTACAGTATTGGCTCAAATATCTGCTTTAACACTATATCATCAAATTCCAAATACAGAAAATTTAGGCTACTGCCTAGGCCTTGGAAATTAAAGTATAACAGTGGTTTTTTTTAATAGAATATTTGATATGAAAGTAGTTCCCGAGACTTCTGTTTTAGTAACAGCTGTTATGTCACCTTAAAAATATGGAGGTCTGGGACTTGTAACTTCCTTGAAGCCATTTGCTTAGCCTTCTTGTACTCAGTATTTGCATCATCTTGGTGCTCTTGTAAATCTATTTTTTTATTCCAATAAGAAAAGAAAAAAAACTTTGTGTAAGTAATTTATCTCCTTTCCCTTCATTCTTGTTCTGTGGATAGACAGAGTATTTCGAGGTGACTGCTCTACAAGGCAAGTGTACGATGAAGGAGCTAAGGAAATTGCTCTTTCTGCTGTCAATGGTATAAATTGTAAGTATGACATATTTGCTCTGTTTTTTTCCCTCATTGAATGTGAAGAAAATATATTTTATCACCAATTAAACTTCGCAGCAAGTATTTTTGCATATGGACAAACAAGTAGTGGAAAGACATACACCATGATGGGAATAACAGAGTACACAGTATCTGACATATTCGATTATATCCACAAGGTAATGATAATTTCTAATTGCTACAGTTTCAGTCTTTCACAAGGCATTATTCTCAGTTCTTTATTTCATCATCATGATCAATTTTGAAGATCGTTACCATAAACTAGGGCTATAATGTCATTGTTGCAGCATGAAGAAAGGGCATTCGCTTTGAAGTTCTCTGCTATTGAGATTTACAATGAGTCTATTAGAGATCTTCTTAGCACAGATAATACTCCACTGAGGCTGCTAGATGACCCAGAGGTGAGGCTCATTGATTTTTTCTATTTGATATGATGATTTGATGAGTCACTCAAATGATTTCCAACTTTCATCAGAAAGGTACTGTTGTGGAGAAAGCCATAGAGGAAACACTTAGGGACTGGAACCATTTAAAAGAGCTTCTTTTAGTTTGTGAAGGTAAAGGCTCTTTGCAAGATTCTTGTGTACTGAATGATGTTGGAACTTTATGAGCTGTAGACATGTTTCATCATTGCAGCTCAAAGACGGATTGGGGAGACCTCGTTGAATGATAAAAGCTCAAGGTCTCATCAAATTCTTAGATTGGTAGGTTCTCTGTACCCTTTTGCTTGTAATGGTTGATATACAGATGGTTTTCTTGTTTATCACTTCTTATATACTTAAGGTTTTTTTTTACCCCTCTTCTCTTGGATTTCATTGTTGCAGACAATTGAAAGTTCTGCTAGAGAGTTCTTAGGCAAAGAAAATTCGACCACCCTTTCAGCTAGTGTGGTGCGGATCATATAGGACCTTTTGAATGTCGATTCAAGTTTTATTTTCATTGATGTTGTAACTCATAGTAAATAGGTTTTATGCAGAATTTTGTTGATTTGGCTGGGAGCGAGCGTGCTTCTCAGGCATTATCTGCTGGTGCTAGGCTGAAGGAAGGCTGCCACATAAATCGCAGTTTACTGACTCTAGGAACCGTGATTCGCAAGCTAAGGTTGGATATTTCTTTTTTCTTTCATAACACTTCTTTTCCAATTTTAATTGCCAGCTTGATAGGTCTTGAATTTACTTGGAGTTTGAAGTTATTGCAATGGGGATTTCATTGGTTCTTAATAACAGTACTGCATGCATGACTTTCCTGGACTTTGAGCATCTTGATTCCATAAAGTGACTGAGTGCATTCTTCAGTATCTCTCTCATGAAATGACTATGCAAACTATGAGAAATTTGATGCAGATAATTAAAAATGAGTTAATTTAACGTCTTGTGTCAAAATGAAGTTTGTGAGGGAGAGCTGGTGACAAAACGGTGAGTTCTGAGAATTCTCAGCACAGTGTCAGAGTTTTCTGTACCACTGGATTTTGTAGAATTTCTGGTAGCACTGAGTTCTATTTATTGGTTGGATGTAATTTAGCAAGGGAGTGATAGTCTTTTGGAATTTTTTTCTTCAATTTTGTGATTTTCAAGATCAGTCAAAACTTGAGTGGATAATTTTTCTTTGTTACTATGGATTTATTTCAAGATAGCCCTAAGTTTTTTCTCTTTATACTATAGAGGCTAAGTAATCATTTTTCCTTGTCATAATGAATTTATATGGGATAGCCTGCATTTTTTCTCTTTCAAGTAGAGTTTATTTATTTATTTTTAAAAAAAAATTGGACATTATTTTTATGTCTTTCTTTCATGCACATTAGATTTCTTCATTGATAATTGGCTTAGTACTTTAAACTCTTGGCTACACAGTACTTATTTAGTTAATTTTTTTGGCATTTACTAATAAGTCTCGAGCTGCTGATTTTTTTTTCCACACCTGGAATTTCCTTATTAAATATTTACAACTCTTCATTTGGCACCTACAAGTTCGATTTGCACGAATTGTGATAGTTTGCTCTCTAAACATGCAGAGAACATTGGAGGCAAATAGCCGCCTCTTTTTCACTTTACTGGTTATATATTTTGCTTTGATCTAGTTAGTTTATTATGTCTATAACTTTATCAAATCAAATGTAAAGAAACTCTGTCTCTAGCTCATCAACATGGTGTTATGATGGATGCAGTAAGGCGAAGCATGGACATATTAATTACCGAGATTCTAAGTTGACACGCCTGCTACAGCCTGCCTTGGGTGGCAATGCAAGAACTGCCATCATTTGCACTTTGAGCCCTGCTCGGAGCCATGTTGAGCAAACAAGAAACACCCTTTTGTTTGCTTGCTGTGCGAAAGAAGTTACCACAAGAGCACAGGTTAATGTAGTCATGTCTGATAAGGTATTGGTTAAGCATTTGCAGCGAGAGTTGGCAAGACTGGAGACTGAATTGAGAAGTCCTGCTCCTGCTTCCTCAAGTTGTGACTACACAGCTTTACTTCGGAAGAAAGATCTTCAGATTCAAAAGGTTACTGAGATTCAATTTGTTTACAAATCCTCAATTTGTAACGAGAATTTGTCTAGGTGAAGATGCAATTTATATAGTTTTGGCCTTGTTACTTAGTGGGTTATGTTTGTTGGATCCATGTCTTTTAATGTTCAGATGGAGAAGGAAATCAGAGAGTTGACAAAACAACGGGATCTTGCTGAATCTCGGATCGTGGATTTGCTTAAAATGATAGGGAATGAGCAAAATTCAAGAAAATTGGTAAATTTGTAATTGAGACACTGCAGTGTCATTTCTTGTTAGTATTTTTGCTAGAGTTAATCCTTATTTTCTTTTCTGTATTTAGATTGGAGATGCATGGGAAGATGAAAGTTCAATATCAGCATCGTCAGGTGTGGTTGATTCTCATCCAATGAATGGGGGTTTAAGAAATTTCAACACCGCTCAGATTGATGATGGAGAAAGTGAGAGCAATCTCGATGAGCCCTTCCACCATCTTCGGAACTCTGAAGATCATATTTCATGTGATGGTACCTTATCACCAATGTCTACTGGGGACAATCGTGTTAGATCCAATTTGCATCATAGTCTGGAGGATACTGCAGAAGATCTTAATGATTGCTGCAAGGAAGTCAAGTGCATTGAATTGGAAGAGTCGAGCAGGCAAAAGAACTGTGAATCCCTTATCTTAAATACTGAAAGTGGAGGAACATCGACTTTGGAAGACTATGGTGATGGGGAATCAACTGAAGAAATAACATCAATTCAAGTGAATGGAAATAGAGGAGTGAATGGCATGCCAAATGGTTTTGTAGACAGTGCATTGGAGCAGAGACCGCGTCACGTACAGAATACTGTAGATTCTCTTGGTGGTCCTTACCCTGATGGACCTCTACCAATGGCAGCAAATATCTCAAGTTCTAGAAGCCTGAATCTAACTAGAAGCTGGAGTTGCAGAGCAGATCTCATGTCTTATCCATCTTTTCCATGGCCTGAGAAAGCTGAACAAATTGTCAGCACCCCACCCAATGCGATGGAAAGGAATTTTACTGGGAGACCAGAAAGGTTACGATGGAAGATTCCTCCATCAAATTATGATACCAACATTTCAACCTTGTCCAGGAATGATTCCCAGTCATCACTTGGAAGTGCTTCGTCTGATGCGCAGAGCATTAAAACTTCATCAGGTGAGGATGTTACTACCATCCGCGCTTTTGTTGAAGGACTGAATATAGCCAAGCATCAATATGAGAAGCAAATTACTGATGGTCAGGTGAGGACATGCCTAGATACTTCTTCCTTCCTAATCCTCGCAATAAGTTGTATCTTTATGGTTAGTTAACCATCACTTGGGAATTATGTTTCCTTTTGTCACGGTCTTGTATGTGTGTATGCTTTGTTTAGGAGATGAGGGTAGCAGCTGATGGTTCTGAGAAGAATATGAAAGATGTAGGTTTGGAGCCAATGCAGGAAGCACTGGAAACCTCTCGAGATTGGCCTTCTGAGTTTGTGAGACAGCAGAGAGCGATACTTGAACTCTGGCAAACTTGTAATGTTTCATTGGTGCACAGAACCTACTTCTTCCTGCTTTTTAAAGGGGACCCAGCAGATTCCATTTACATGGAGGTAGAGCTTAGGAGACTTTCCTTCCTCAAGGAAAACTTTTCTCAAGGGAATCATAATGCGCAGTATGATCAAAATCTCTCCCTTGGTTCATTGCTCGCTCTCTCTCTCTCTCTCTCTCACACACACACACACACACACGTGTCAGCTTGATTTTAGATTTACGTTATTTTGTGTTTTTGCTTTGGTCACTGAACAAATTACAGTATTTGCACATATGCTCCAGGCTGGCTTGATAAATGTAACAATGAACATGCCATATTGGACATGTTTCATTTTATAGCCATTAAAAATACTAAACTAATTTGACAATGTAGTTTGTCTAACTCTGGCCTACTCTGGTAAATGTATGAAACAGCATGAAGGCCATTGGTCGGGAGAGAGGGATTCTAAGCAAGCTGATGCACAAGAGATTTTCGGAAAAAGAGAGGAAGAGACTCTATCAAAAGTGGGGTATTGGGGTAAATTCAAAACGCAGAAGGCTACAACTGGCCAACCGCTTGTGGAGTAACACGCAGGATATGAATCACATCATGGAGAGTGCTAGCATTGTTGCAAAGCTGGTTCGGTTTGTAGAGCAAGGACATGCTTTAAAGGAGATGTTTGGTCTTAGCTTCACTCCCCAGCACTCAAAGAGGAGACTTTTTGGTTGGAAAAACAGCAAGCCTTCCCTTTTTTAAGCTTGCAATAGGAAATTCAGAACAATTATATAGTTGATTTGGTGTTAATTGATAGGCTATTTAGGATTACTGTTATGATTGAACTCAAGAGGATTGTATGTGGTTGTCTGCTCGTCTTATTGTTGTATAAATTACAGCTTTGATCATATTTGAAATTTTTTTCTCCCTTTACTAATAATTTATATCAATATCATTTTAATTTGTAGGTATTTATAATCCTAATCATTTTGCAAATTGTTTCTGCAGCTCATATTGTAGTTATCTAAGATAGTTACCTAATACATTTCATGGACTACAAATTCATTCTCCCCAGTAAAATACGTTTTCTTCTAAGTCAAACATAAATAGGTATCTCAGCCAACTATGTAAAGGCCAAGTTCATATATCATGCATGCAATGAGCCTCCAAATTTCTCCAAGGAATCCACGAATAAACTTAAAGCCTTTCCCTCAATATCTACCCAAATCGGATCAATGATTCATGGTAGGGTGATATGCTTTTCTACACATTCACCAGAATTTATCATGTTGAATGCATTCAATCAGCCTGCAAAAAAAAAAATCTTGAACTCACCTGGCCCTGCCAGTCATCCACCTCTACATCCTCAATTAAAGCCATGGTCTCAAACAAGTCAATATGTCACAAAGCAGAAAAGAATAGAAAAGTAACGTTATTTAGTATAAACATAGGATCCTATCATTCCTTAATAATGCCTAAGTCAATCCCCATTCCTTCCGTGATCATAGTGTGAGTACCAGCATTATCAGTCAGCCTTGAATTCGGTCTATAAAAGTATCAAACTTTCCTTTCAAACTCTTAATTAACAAGACACTAATATGAATTATTCTCGAAGATACTCTGTCGTATTTTCCAAAGAGAAATTGAACGATCAAACTCAGTCAAATCAATAAAGAGAGATACCAATCAAAAGCGATAATAAACTTTTGAATCAAATATAACGAACAAGAAAACTTAGAGCATAAATTCATTGAGAATCAATAGAAAATGTATACAGTCTACGATCATAGCCAAGAATATCAAAACCTAACTTGAACATCATAACAACTGGAACACTACTAGAAATACAACATTGGGATTTAAGTGCGAGAAACGCAGAGCGTAAGGTATTATACGGTAAAATCAGATAAGCTTGAAGGGAAGAGGCCAAGGAGTGGACCTGGGGACCTCGACCCTGTCCTTGATGCGCTCAATCTTCTTTTCCTTCTTCGGCCTCGCGTTACCGTACGATCCCTTAAATATCTTCCCCTTCTTCGTCCTCTTGTCCCCACGACCACACAGTATTGGCACCGCCCTTGCCGTCGTTTTCTGACGACAAAGTAGTAAAAGCCGCTCGCTCCGTCATCGTCACCGGCCGCGCAACTGCGCCGCACCATTGCATCATCGCCATCTTTGGTTCCCTTCTTTAGCTTCGGACTTGGCGCTCACTCTCCGAGTATATGGGAGATGAGAAGCGTTACATGGGCTCAATATCAACTCAAATATGGGCTCTAGAAGAGGCCCACTAACTTGAAGGCAAGCATCAGGCCCGAGAAGGGATTATCCAGCTACATTCAGCTTCTATCATTGGGCTTCTTTCAGGCCCAAAAAAGCCCCATAATTTACCGCTAACATTAAACGTAATAACAGTAACAACTGTGTGCGAGAGAGATTGAGCCGATGGATCATGTGGGTTTGGTTGCTGTGGCTCCAAATCGACCACAGATGCACATGAAAAGCGACATAAATCGCGCAATATCTTCTTTATAAGCTACGGCTTATGCGGCATCGGCATCGGCATCTGCATCTGCGATCAATGGAGCTTTGCAGAGTCACTACTCTGTCATGGACTAACTCTATCTCCTTTACTCACTCTCTTCACTTTCCTCGGTCTTTCTCTGTGAGTGCCTGCTTTCCATTTCTCATTTTTTTTGCATTGCCTAAATGGTTCTTAGGTTGTATGATGCTGTTCTTTTTGTTTTTAGATGTCTCAGGCCAAGAGAGTAGGGGTTTGCTGTGCCTCTGATCAAACCCAGAAGGTTTGTCTTTCAGATAGTGGTTTCCTCATTTACAATCGTAATGTAATTACAAATTACAATTGGGTTTATCATTTGACTTGCTTCTGTTTCAATATCCATGTCAATGACTGTGAACTGGCTACTCAGCAAGTTAGTTTTGACTCAATTTTTTTACAGCTCCTTAAATTAACGGGTATCAATTTCTTTGTTGGACGTTTTTCTCAATGTTAAACTGGTTACCTTTTTTGATTTCTGATCAATGCATCATTGAGTGTGGAGTGCCACCACATGATATGACATCAATTACTACAAATATAGTTTCTTATTTATGTGTAAAACTAATAGAGTTTCTTGTAGTCATTGAGTTCATAAGTATGTTTAGGCATTTATGTTTTCATTAGGACTGTGTGGTGGCTTTGGTTCGGAGTTCTATTGACTTTTTGCAGGTTGTAGGGAAATCAGATGACTGTATCCGTAACAGGAGCTACTGGCTTTATAGGTAGAAGATTGGTGCAGAGACTGCAAGCAGGTTACCCTCATACTATCTAGTTGTAATTTGGAAGCTGAATAGTTGCATTTTGTGATCGAGCTACTATTTTATAGTCGTTATTGTCAGCGGTGTCTACAGCTTTTGTCTCTTTGTTCTTTTTAATAAAAAAACACAAGTTGTACTGCTCCATTGCCTAGCTTGGAAATATTTCTGACTCTCTTTTTTCACCTCCTGATATTGTGAACTGTTTTTCTTCATCCATTGGCATGCAGATAATCATTACATTCGTGTCTTGACACGCTCCAAATCTAAAGCCGAGTTAATATTTCCTGGTAAGAAGGTAATGAACATTTGCTAGTTTTCAGGATTGCTGTTCCGAAAAATAGTTTCGTGCGGGATACTTTTCATTTGCTTGGAATTGTCTAATTATTGGTAGACTCAATTTTTTAGCTCTGTATTATGGAACCTTCCTTTTATTAATCGTTCACAGTACTATATGCTCTGAATTTGACATTCAAAATCACAAAATCGTTATACTTTTCTGCAACCATTTGATAATATGCTGTTTTTTTTGCTCACTTTAGATTATTAATAATCGATCTTCGTGATGGCTTCTGTAGTCAAGGACTTTCCAGGTATTGTGATTGCAGAGGAGCCAGAGTGGAAAAACTGTATTCAAGGCTCAACTGCTGTTGTAAATTTGGCTGGAACACCCATTAGTACAAGATGGTCATCTGAGGTTTGTGTTACAGGCTGATTGAGCTATTTAGTTCCATCATTCTCTTGTACCTTAAGCATAAGTAGTAGCTTTATGGGAAGAAGCTGCATGCTAAGTCGAACTTCAATGTGCTATTACTTCAATATCTTCTCTTTTTGGGTCTAGTTTTTTATTTATTCAATCAATATGTTTCACACTTCTATTGGAGTGTTTGAAACAGCTCAGTGTTGCTTTGATTATGAGGTTTCTTATTGACTCTAGTACTAAGATATATTTACCTTTAAGTAAAATCTGGTGTTCTTGTAAACAGCCATATGTAAAAAATTATAAAAGAAAATGATGATTTATTTCTTTGAGAATTCCCCCATCATGATAGAATGATAGCACAAAATGCTTGACTACTTCAGCAAGTATGCAGCTATGGCCTGATATTGGATTAAAATATATCTCTCTCTAGTCCCTTTTGTTATTTTATTAGTTGAATGTAATGAATGCATAGCCATTTGCTGATGTATTGATCATCTGCACCCAACTATTCTATGCCCTTCACAACCAAAAATTGTCAAAAATGAGAAGAAAAAGGAAATAAATGGATTATACTCGAGTATGATTTATTTTCGAAATGGTTTTTAGTCAATCTTATTTCTCAGCTTTAAAGCGGTTGACACATGTCAACCTTTTATTCTTTTGTGGTATGTCTTGAACGCTTGCTGTATTGCAGATTAAGAAAGATATCAAGCAAAGCAGGATTAGAGTCACTTCTAAGGTAAGCATTTATGTTCTCTTTCCCACTGTTTGCATATCGCAAAAAATTCAAAAGCAAAGTGGCAAAGTGGTTTCTTACTTTCTTTTATCATTTACTTTTGGAGCAATACTATTTTGCGAAAGGCAATGAGGCTATATGATTTCTCTGTCCTGTTTTTTCACTTGGAAATTTGAACTAATTCTGAAGGTTGTAGATCTGATCAATAATTCACCAGCAGGAGTTCGGCCCACTGTTTTGGTCAGTGCAACAGCAGTTGGCTATTATGGTACACTTCTAGCACAGAATTTCCAACTCTGTTTTGGCTATTGAGTTTTTCTCTGTATGTTCATTTTTTTGAATCCGTCTTTTTCTTTTATTGATTTTCAAACTTATGTTTAATATGCGGTGTATTGATCTATTACTTTTTCTTTCATTATTGAGCCTGAGTTATTATATTGGCTTCGGATGACATTCATATGATACATCTGTAGAACAGTGAAGATCTTGAAGTATCCTTTTGTTGATAACTAGAGTTTTTACTTTGGTTATCTCGCTAGATTTCTTGATATGTGCTCTCTCTTTCTTTTTGTTAGGATCTTAGTCTTCTTTTCGTTTCCATTATTTTCAATGACCAGGCACTAGTGAGACACAGGTATTTGATGAGCGCAGTCCGTCAGGAAGTGATTACTTGGCAGAGGTAAAGTCAAAAAAATTAAAGTTACATAAATGACAGCTAATTCTTCATAATTTTAATTTCCGTGTAAGTGCTGTAAATCAATTTCTTCATGAACATCTAATCTGAAGTTCATTTGCTTCGTTTCTCAAAGGTGTTTACCTGCTACACCTTTGCATATGATAAATTTTAGAGGGAGGTGCAGAAGTCACTGGTTAGTCTATCACCCGCTGGGGTGAAAGGTTCATCCATTGAAGGGAGAGAAGCTTAAAGAATGCGACAGGCCATGACATTTAAGAATATCAATTTAAAATTCAAGTTTACAACCAGGATTCTATTTAATAAAAGAAAATGTCTGATAAGCTTGAGTGTTGTATGATTTTGTAGAATCTCTTGCTTGTTCTTAAAATGTGAACAGTCATTGCAAGGATGATAGAGTATAGCTCTTCATGGCTACGACATCTCCACTTGGACCAAACTTTTGAGATTTTTCATTGTGCTTAGCACGTTGATAAGTTAATGAGTTGTGATTTATTCTATCACTCACTTATCATCTTACTATCTATAGATGATGTGATGAAAAAACCACTGCAGCAACTGGTTAATTGCAAATTCCCTGTGCTTATTTTCCAGATTTCAACCAACCTAGTTGGTTAGCTGTACAGAACGAGCGAAGCCTTTGGAGGGATGTGCTACATATGCATGTTACCACTAGCTTAATGGCAAAACACAGTTTTTTGACATAAACTTTCATGTGCATGTATAGCCTTAAAATCTTACCCAATGTACTCATCTTCTAATTTCTTTTCAGGTATGCAGAGAATGGGAAGCAACAGCTTTTAAAGTAAATAAGGATGTGAGACTAGCTCTTATTCGTATTGGCGTTGTTCTTGGTAAAGATGGCGGTGCTTTAGGTATAACTATCTTTTGAGGGCCCTTTTTTCCCGATTGTTCTTCCTGTTGCTGCATGCTTCTCTGTGCATTCACTATTCAGTTATCACTGAAGGAATATTGGTTTGTGGAGTTTAGAATACATTCCCCAATATTGATGTTAGCATGCATGTTTTATTGTCACATAAAATAACTGTTTTAACCTCAAGTATATTGTATTGATTTTACTTGGTCTTGGTGACAAAAGCTGTGTCCAGAGTTGATTATGTTTTTTCTGGTGCTATGTTCACGCTCTCATGTTTGTTCCTTGCAGCTAAAATGATCCCTCTCTTCATGGTGTTTGTTGGCGGACCTGTGGGCTCTGGACGACAATGGTATGCTAAAATTCTCTTCCAAGTGAAAATAAGTGTTGTAACTATTCATTAGGAAATTTCACTTTGTTAAGCACTATTAAAAGGCGCACAACTCCCGTGCACAAAACTTCTATAGTGGGCACGTTTGGGGATGATAAGATGTACACAGATCTTACTCTTACCCCCAACATAATATGTGGAGAGGTGGTTTCTAGGAATTGAAGTTATGACCTTTTGGTTGCGTCTCTGCAACTTTATCATTGGGCCACATGTTCGTCTGTGGAAATTGAGGATGCCAAAATATTTGTTGATAGTTTTCAGACGAGGGACCCACTTTCTGATGTATATTCTCCCCCGCCACAACTCAAGAGTTTTTTTTTCTTTCTTGTACTCATGTTGTAATTGTATTTTGTTGTTCTACAAGCAAAGAATACAAACAATGAATTTGAAGAACCTTCAAGCCACCAGTAGGAGCTGGTTGCTTAAATATGATGGCCTGCTCTAAAAACTAAAATAAAATAAAGCCACAGCTTTCATCAGATGAACAGTTCAATTTTAGAACAATGTAAATCCTCGGGTCTGCACCCCTCTACCGAATTCTTCCTATTTTCCTCTTTGGCTTGTGATCTGCATTGTAATTTTGATTATTTCATGTGGGTAACTTGGATCTACTTTTCACAAAATTCCCAGAAGTGAGTTATGGGCGCCAAAATCTTTAGTACTTCTCCTTTTCTACAGGTTTTCCTGGATTCACTTGGACGACATAGTGAACCTAATATATGAAGCTCTATCCAATCCATCTTACAAAGGTAAGATTTTGTTGATCAATCAAAACTTATTCTTACATGATTTATATGGCTAGACATACGAATTTTTTTTAGTCAATTCTCTGTTTGTTGTTCAGCAGCCTAGACCTTTCTGATTTCATGCTGACACAACTTGTTGCTTTCAGCCTAGACACCTCTACCATGCTTTTGTAACTTTTTAATACTTAATGTGGTACTGCTGTTTGTCAGCAAGTCTCCGTTTTAGCCATGACCATATGTTGTCGGTTCCAGACAAGCAAACACAAACATATGAAACTCAGTTTCGACTTCTTGTATGCCAGGTGTTATCAATGGTACCGCGCCGCACCCTGTTCAATTTGCAGAAATGTGCGAACAATTGGGAAATGTCCTGGGGCGACCGTCATGGCTGCCTGTTCCTGACTTCGCTCTCAAAGCAGTCCTTGGAGAAGGTGCTTCTGTGGTAAAAACTGCACTCCTTTGATGTTCTCTTCTTTAATTTCCTAATTTTTTGTTTGCTGAAATACTAATATGAAGGCTCTTTGCAGGTTCTGGATGGGCAAAAGGTGGTTCCTGCTAGAGCCCAGGAGTTGGGTTTTTGCTATAAATACCCTCATGTCGGAGATGCACTCAAGGCCATTCTGTCTTAAGATTATATAGAGTGAGATGAGATGTGATATGACACAGCATGTAGAGCCTCTATCCTCTAGTTTCTACCTTCTCCCAACACTGATATGGGCAGGTTTCTTCTGTTTGTGATACCTAAATCGATTTTTCAAATTTTATTCCTCGTCCCAAACTATTTGGGGTTGTTATTAGCAAAATCAAAGTGAGTCGTCGACTGCTTAAATTCTAAGAGATAAACAAGAAGACAAAGGTAAATAACTCTCATGTACAAGAGAGACCCCTTAGTGAGCACTGAGATGCTTAATTCTGTGCACAGAGCTGAGTGGACGGGGTCAGAAAGAGGAAGGAATGCATACAGGCTTTGCCCCAGAGGCTGTTTTGGAAGTTCCTTCCGCAACATCACATAAAAGCTTTCAACAATCGCACAAGTTCCCATCTCACTAGATATATCATATGATTTATGACAAGTATACTAATTTTTCAACCTTAGTCCTCTAAGCACCACAAAAGGAAGAGAGTGCAACTTCGATGAGTTGATATTTTGTGTTTGTTCACTCAAGTGCAGTCATTCTAGGGTGAAACTCAAGTAAAGAACTACAATCAATAGTAGGGATGAAAGTATGGGTTTTCAATTCGGTTTTAAATAAAAAAACTGAAAGCCAAAGTTTAAAAATATGACAAATCGAACCGTATATTAGATGAAATTAAACCGAACCGAAATTTATTAAACGGTTTGATTTTTCAGTTTAAATCAAATTAATACATCACCTACAAATAGTCTAAGTCAATTAATAATTAGTTTAAATCAATTAGTCAAATGCATTTAATTATAATCAAACCAACATATATATATATACACACACACACAAATACAATCTACTAATCTAGTAATTATGTAACATTAAATAAGTAAATAGCCTAAATTACTAATAGTAACAGTCACAGCACACACACACACACATATTAATTTAAAAAATATAATTTCGGGTTGAAACTGAAATTATTTTCAATAAACCGATACCGAATTATAAAAAATCTCAAAACCCAAACCGAACCATAAACCGATAAACCAAACCGAATTTAATTTTTCAGTTCAGATCAGTTCAGTTTCTTCCAGCCCTAATCAACAGCATGTCATATATATTGTTTCCACTTCTAATTCATGGCTGACGAATGGAAACAACACAAAACCGGAAAACACATTATTAAAATTTGGGTAGCCCATCCACATGGAAAATGCATGGGAAAAGGACACAGAACAGAAGAGACCGTCAAGATCTGTCCAAAGGCACTGGTGAGTGAATATACTGATGCTTCACAATCAAAGGAAACTAAGTTAATATGTACTTCTTTTCCTTCATTGTTCAATGATAACTTACTGTTCTATTTTTAATGGTGCAACATCATAGAGCACCATGTAATCCTATCATTCACCTGCCGCAGAAGGAGAAGCAAGTAGAACAAGGGATCTATTGTCAGCATAGCAATCAACCCCTCAATGAGTACTTTTTTCCAGTAAAAGCCTGGAATTTCGGCTCTTCTTTCTTTTGGGGCTCCTCTTGTTTAGACTCTTTTCCGGCATCCTGTAGGGATAAAAGTAAATTTGTTAAGGGGCTGCATGCATGTGCTCCACGTTTTTCTCTCCAACAAATATTGCAGAGTGATGGCCTTATTTTTTTTTTTTTAGGTATTGAAGAGTACCTTTTTGGTCGCCTTAGGAGCATGGCTTACATTTGATCCAAATACAAGCTTTCCCTGTGACTGGCATGCAGAACTTTGTGAGCTCGACCCAGCAGAAGGCTGCCCTTTTCCATTGCCAACTGCAGTTTCCTTGTCTTTGGATTCCAAGGAAGAGACAGGTGGAGGCTGGTAATTCAAAAGTTTCCCATCCAAGCGTCTTCCCGATCCAGTAAAAGGGCTAAATTTTGGTTCTGCCTCAGCAGGAACCTCATCAACTGCAAATAACAGAGCGGATGTTAGTTGTTTGAGATAAATAAAAAGTACAATTTGTGAGCCAGCCAAATTAGCACATCATTGATCATTCCCATTAAGCAATTTCTTTTTACAGATAAGAAAGCAAAATGGATGTTCAGTGTTAAGCAAATGGATGGGCATTCAAGTAAACTAAAATGCAAGCACAGAAAACAATGGTAATAAGTGTTCAAGCCAGTTCCATCCATCGCAACAGAATATACGCAAATAACCTAAAGCATGAGTAGGGTTGAACAACTGGTAAGGTACTCTATTTCTATCTGACAAGACACTTTCTGATTAATATCCCAGACATGCGACACAAACAATGATCATGCAATATAATCAATGATCTCCACATTCCTGATTTCTTTCAACCATTGATGCAGGGAGCAGTATTCCACATAGTATGAAATAGACCTTTCAGAGGTCTCCAGAATCATTAATTTAACTGTTGAGCTTTGCTTATCAACTACTTCCCCATACTATAAAGAATATACAATCAGGCCATTATCTTCATTAAGGCTTAGATTAAAGACTCAAACAAAAATTGAAATATGCAAAACTTAATGCTATGAGAAAATTCTAAAGGAATTTAAAATATTAGTCATGTCAGACTTAAATTGACTTAAAGCCCAAACCCCCAAAAGTTGAATTCTAAAAAAAATGCAAAAGACAATGTTAGAAGAAAAATGAGACGATTGGTATAAATGCAAAATTAAAAGCAACATGCACCTTGTGCTAGTGCCTTGCCAGATGAAACAGGTGCAACAGACTTTTCAGGCTCCTTGTAATCGAGCGGAGGTGCAAAGTCCACCTCACAGTCAGTCTCGATGATACTTATTGCATTTGAAGGCTTAGTTTCGATAATATCAATATAATACTTCTTATTGTTGTATGCCACCATTATACTATCCCCAGTGGTTAAGCAGGAATAATTCCTCAGTGTTGTCTCTAAGCTGCATCATACAAACTGGAGTCATTGATAGGAACTTACAACACTAACCAATGCAACAATTATAGGAAGAAGAAAAGGTGATTAATATAGTCTCTATAACACCAAAGAAGTGGCAAATTGTATGGACATAAAGATAAGATAATGCAGCATGGTACATCCAAGCAGGCAAGCAACCCCTTCCTTTCCCTTTTCATATTAGGCCATTTCTGGTGACATAGAAAAGTAAAAGAAAGCAAACGCACGTTTTTCACCTTTATAGCTACATTCCATTTCAAACAGAAAACAAATAAATCTTGATGCATCCAGAAAGTGTCAAAATTATCCTTTTCATATTTAGTCTCCTCTTTTAATAGCACTGCAAATATCTAGCCCAGTTTTGGTTATGCCCAACGTACGTTCATCATTCATGGATGTTTTGTCATGTTCACTCCACCAAATGGCTATTCCCACCCAGGCATGAAAGTTTACTATTTGAAATCAGCCTTTTCTTGTTTGTTAGAGCTTTTTCAATGAGGATGTTTAGGCATTAGTTTTTTACTGATAGTGTGTCTTTAGGGATCTTCTTCTCTCAAGCTTGGGATCGATTAGGCTTCACCTCCATGATTCGCTGGCACAGATGCTATCTGTGGCTAAAAGAAAATCAGTGAACAAAGAAGGCATAAGCATCCAGAGGTTATGAATCTGAGATTTAGGTTGCCACAATCTGAAGTAAATTCTCAAATATGCCTCTGAAGTTTCGGCAAGTAAATGTGTAGGATTTCTGGTTTATCAATGTGGGGTAAAACTGAACAAAAATAAAGCAAATCAATGCAAAAGATCCAGGGAAAAAAAAATCTAAGGTCGATTACTTGATTGTCTAAACAACTTTCTAAAGAGATACATGATTGAGAAGACTACACTAACTATTCTCTCGTTCACTGATGCCATGGGCCAAGGGAAAATTCACGTTGAAGTCAGAACATTAGCAACTGCAAGACCTTGAAGCCCACTTAAAAAATTGAATAACCCACCAGGCTTTATCACTCCAAAGGAAAAAATGCTTCTTAAAAATACATCTCAGCAATTGAATCTTCTACCAAAAGAAAAACAAACAAGAAAGTGTGTACAAGGTTGAATGCATATGTCGGACTACAATCTATAGCTGAGAGAAGAATAACATGGCATGGCACATCGGACAATATCATACTTATCAAAATGAATGATTTCACAAAGAATCCCCTTCCAAGCAGTGTTAATAAATTGCCACGCTTTGTAAGCAAACAGTAAGTAGGTAGATGAACTGTACTCACATAGCTTTCGGGTTAGATATATCCAAGAAGTCCTTTGTATGGGGTTGCAGCTTGACATATTTTCCCTTGGGAAGAGTCACATTTTTAACTCGAACAATATCTCCCTCTTGCAAGAGCATGTTCTCCATCATCTAAATTATAAGAGAGCAGGAATTAATCTCTAATGTCTTGTCAAATAAAGTGAATTCAGGTAAAATCAAACAGTAATGCCAAGTGACTGATGGAAAAAATTCCCAATGCCTACCCAGTACGGCATATAGATCATGCCTTCTTCTGCAATGAACTCCAGCACCCCACAATGAGAGAATCTTTCAATAGCCTCATTCCGAAGCTCAAACAACATTGGATAGTCAATGTGTAGAGATGCTGTTGCATTGTATACAATATTAGCATTCTAGCTCCAAGGCATAGAATCTGTAATACCTTGATCACATCTCAAACAAATGCCATACATAAATATTCAACTTAAAAACTGGCTGACCTAGTCGATCAAGGGCTGAGGGAGGCATTATAACTGAAACACCATCAATTAAACATCATAAAGGAGGCAAAAGAAAATGGGAAACAAGATGAATAGAACATATTTTTTCTGGAGACTCACTTTTATCACCACTTTCAAGTTGTGGCTGCAAGGCAATTAAGACAAACAGAAATCAGAATCATAGAGTAGTGAATAAATCAACATAGAAATTTTTATGTATAATCATCATTGTCATGCATAGCTATGTAGAGTTGACGTCAAGTCTCCCCATGTCAATATTAAAACAGTATAGAATAATTTTTCTTGTGAAATGGAATAAGTTTCTTTGGAATAATTCTTCGACTTTGCCCCAAGGGCAGGGAAGTTTCGGAAACAGCTAACAACTCTTGCGAGTCGGTAATGAGCCGGATTATGAGTAACAATCTTGCCTCCGAGATATTCGTTGAAAGTTTTGGTTTAAAAAAAGACCAGCAGATCCACTATACAGCTTATTTCTATTGCTATCTGCTGGATAGTCCGGAAGGAGAGGAATCGCAGAATCTTTTGAGACAAAGAAACCTCTTTGGATGACTTCATGAATAGTCTGTAAACTTTGGAGGAATGATTCAGATATGAATTTTTTGAAAGCAAAACTCAACTATCTTGTATTTGATTGGTTTGTGCAGCCTTGGCCCTTTGGGGCTCTTTAATAATGATATCCTTATGCGTTCAAACAAGAAGATGTTTTAACAGAATGATGCAACTTTGAGTCAGTGCAGAACACCAATACATTGAATCAATGAGATATGAGAGAGGTAATCAAACCTTTTCAATGAACGATGCAGGGTAACATCGATATGTCTGCTCAAATGATGCCCCGTGATAGCCATATTCATCAAAAAACTGGGAAGGTCGTAGGGATATAAATATCAGGAATGACATGCAAAAACTTCCCCCCTTTTATCAGAATAGAGCCAGCAACAATGAAGGCAATGCCAACACCATTAAAAAAAACAATAATATCCATGAAACACCATATGTTAATCAATGCACAATTGCACATATACCATATTATGTTATTCCTCAACTCTCCACGCTCAACTCCAACGTTGAGTGCAAATGCACTTGAAGGACAAATAAAGCAAATAAATCAAAGAACTTTGAAGACCAATGACACGTGGAGTTCAATGCCCATATTCAGATAAAAGAAATCCATCACCATGCTTCCCCTCACCTAGCAAGTGTATTTTAAAGTCAATTGAAAATGCGAAAGGATAGTGACTACTAACTCATTTATGGCCAAACAAGCTATAAAACAAAACTCTGAGGTTAATCGCAAACTAATTGATGTTTGATGCCAAAAGTTTTCCATGTTGCACCCTCAAATACCCTTTTCTCGTAGTTTCCTTGCAACTGACAGTTGAAGAAGCAAGGGCCTATCTGGTGCATTCTAATGCTAGAAGATAAAAATAAACAAAATTGACAGATTTATGCATTTCAAATCAGGAGGCTAATAGAGATTTAGATTTGCTTTCAGTTTCCGACTGGTTTGTTAAGATTCTATCTAGATGTACAAATAAAACAAAAAAGACAAGAGGATATCAAGAAGGAACGAGAATTTCCAGGCTTTGATTTCCAATAATCTTTTTCATAAGCATCAGCAATAAAGGCAATTCATCCACAGTTTTTTTATATATACATACTAAGAAAATGACAAGGATATCCCAGTTGTGTGAAAAAAATATAGATTGATTGCCAAAAACTAATTCATGCTCAGTGTGCCTTCCAAAGAATCGCCATTTTAACATTGGACACCAATATCCAGAAAAATGGATTCATGCAGCTGACCTCAGTTAGTTGAAACATAAGATCTCAAGAAAATACGGTATCGAGAAACTTTAACTAGTACTTATCATGTGACTGATGTTTTAGAACATCCGCCCAACCATTATAAAATCTTCCATAATAAGGTTAATAATTTTTTCCTGCATCCAGAAATCACATGTTTTATAACAGAGGTTGGACAATAAAATTATTAGAGCAGCAAATCCTTATTAGTCCACCTCGCTGCAGAATATACAGAAATATTCAACAAAAAACTTATAGCTAGTCAGTAGTCATCATGAGGAAAAACATACCATTTTGTATCGTGTTCAGAATATTCAGATCTTCTTCTTTCCTACACAAACAACACAATTGCACAGTTCCAAGACTCTCAGCATTCAAGTTTTTTGCCTGGAAAAAATTGAGCATTAATCAACCAAAAAAAAAAGAAGCAGAAAACCATCAAAAATAAGTACCCTACACACGACCTAATGAATGCCACCCGGTATATTGAAAGCGAAACGAAAATTGCTCTTTAACACAAATAAAATAAAAACAGACATTCAGAAAAATTGTGCCTTTAAACTTCAAAATACGTTAATTTAGAACCCCAGAAAGCTAGAAATTCTTCGGTCTTACCTAGAAAAACAAGTTCTTTTGAAAAATTAAAACATTCAGAGAAAGATACAAAATTCAACTTCAGTAGTTTATTACTTAGATAGGCAAACAAGAAGTACCAATTCAATTCAGGTTGGAGCCCGATAAATAGATCTAGACTAATCAAAAGATAGGAGAAACTATGCTACTCAATTTAGGGAGCAAACTATAAATACCGATTCGAGGAGGCTGATCCGAGAAGAGAACGCTTGGAATGATTACTGTAGAAGAAGAAACCGGGAAGAACAATAATAGTGTAATGGAGGAAGACTAAGATGCGCCGCGATGAGTATTACTCGCGCCTACAGATTCTCTGGGCTTGGGTCTTTCGTACAGGCTCGCTAGCTGGCCAGTTAGGCCTTGGTGGGCCTTGAGAACAAGCTCACTGGCCCCCGAGCCTCAAACTGGCAAAGGGAGGTCCTATTTACAGACGACTATAGGTTAAGTTAAGGTTGAATTATTGGCCGGTCACAAACAGTGGCCAATTTTACCACTTAGTCACACAATGTGTCTTTATTATCAATTCAGTCATAACACAATTTCGAGATTCCAAAAATACCCTCAGCAGTTTGAAAATCAAACTGCACGGGACAGTACAAAAAGTGGGCCACCTGCAGCTTTGGAACCGCGCGCCTGTCAGTGTTGATACTCGTGATACTGTCAATGTTGATACTGGCTTGTGATACTGTCAATGTTGATACTGTCTTGTGATTGATACTGTCTTTGATGATAATATTGATGTTTTTACAGAAGGTGCTATAATAATGGCTAGTCAACAATATCAATTTTCAAACAATATCATATAAGTTGATGGTATCAACGACTCATATTCGGAGTACATGGCTAATAATAATATTAAATTTTATGACATTATCAAATAATTTCATACCAATTTATAATTCAAACTTAAATGACAAATATACAAAATAATATGACATTAACATATAATATTACACTATCAAATGAAAGTCGCATCTTCGACATACTGTCTTATCCACTTTCTTCTTCCAAATGCAGTTGATTAATTTTCAAAATAGAACTATCGTCACTATCGTCTTTAGTATGTCTGTGCAACATTCAAAATAACATTACAAGATCAAACACCAAAACTTAAAAGAGTACGACAACACCAAACACTACCAACTATATTTCACACCAAAAAGCATGATAATATTACTAACTTGAAAGAATATCACATCATACAATCCCTATCATATTTTCACAACAATAAACATGACAGTATGACAATATAAAACTTGAAAGGTACCACAACATCAAATTGTATCATCTCTATTTTCACAATTTGAAGCATGATAATACCAACAGAATCGAAATCACAGCAGTACCAACAACAGACAGTATCAAATTCATTGAGAATAACAAATTCACAAACAATATCAAATTCATATACAGTATCTAACTCAGAGACAGTATCAACCATATTTTGAAAACAAAGAGCCAGTATCAACAACTTCAAAAAATTCACCGACAGTACCAACAACAAACAGTACCGAAATCACAGACAGTACCAATAGTATTCTCAAACAAGAAGCATGACAGTACCAACAACAACAGACAGTATCAAATTCATTAAGAATAACAAATTCACAAACAATATCAAATTCATATACAGTATCAAACTCAGAGACAGTATCAACCATATTTTGAGAACAAGGAGCCAATACTAACAACTTCAAAAAATTCACCGACAGTACCAACAACAAACAGTACCGAAATCACAGACAATACCAATAGTATTCTCAAATAAGAAGCATGACAATATCAACAACAAAAGACAATATCAAATTCATTAAGAATAACAAATTCACAAATAATATCAAATTCATATATAGTATCTAACTCAGAGACAGTATCAACCATATTTTGACAACAATGAGCCAATACCAACAATTTCAAAAAATTCAGCGACAGTACCAACAACAAACAGTATCGAAATCATAGACAGTATCGAAATCATAGACAGTATCAATAGTATTCTCAAAAATGAAATATTATCATAACAACCGACAGTATCGTAACACATAACAACACCACACCCATTATAATATCAACACAGACAGTATCAAGAATGAGTTAAAGTTCTGAAATCTCAGTAGCAACAATCGTTAAAAAAACATAGAACAAATGTTGAAAAATAAAGAACAATCATTTTATCATAACAAGAAGCATGACAGTATCACAAGTACAGATCTTGGAAAAAAGAATCAAAGATCTTGAAGAAAAAAAACATAGATCCTGAAGAAAAAACTATAAATCTTGAAAAAATAACTATAAATCTTGAAAAACATAACAATATCAACAAGTATAGATCTTGAAAAAAAGAACCAAAGAGAGAAAAAAAAATGAACTAAAATCTTGATAGTAAGAGAGAAATCATGAATTCTACAAAATTAAAGACTTACCCATACGATCTCGTAGGGAATTTGAAGTGACCGAAAAATATGAAAAGATGCCGGAAAGTTGTGTGATTTTAGTGAGATAAAATGAAAGAGTGTGGGAGAAAATGAGAGAAGATGTGAGAGAATTCTAAAGCATGAGAGAGATGAGAGAGAGTAGATGAGATGATAAACGTGAAAGCAAGGGCATTCTTGCCATTTTTTAAAAATTATTTCAAAACTTTGCCTCGAAAATTGTGAAAGATATGACTTATTGGTAACAAAAATTACTATGTGACTTATTGGTCAAACATGTCACTCTAAGTGACTAAATGGTAATAAACCCTTAAGTTAAGGACCCTTTGGTATGCATTTTGTCCACTCAATATGAGTGCATTTTCATTTTAGTCTCTAAATTATTTTTATTCTTAAAGTCGTCCCTCAATTATTGTCAGATACCTTATTTGTCTCTAAAGTTGGTTTGTCATTGGAATAATCCTACGTGGCACACACTTGACACGTCAGAGACTTTTTACGTGACAAACTATTGAAAAATTTAGTGTTATGTCTCTAAACTAATGAAAGCATCTATTTTCAATCCTTAAATTTGAAAAAAGTTGCAATAAGCCAATAAATTAACAACAAAATAGCTGCATTATTTGAATTACAAATCCCAACAGATTGTACCAAATTTAAACAAGAATGTAGCAGCATATTACACCAAACCTTAACATCAATATAGAAGTGGGATTACAAACAAAACATAGAATTGAAAGATTACAAGACATGCTCCAAATCATCATCATGTTCACCAAAGTGTCAGTTTAGTGTTTTGAGGCACGTTTTTTTACCATTATTACATCCTACAAACAAAAAAAAACATACATTCCATTGTATAACAACATCACAATATCACATTCCAAAATCAAAAATTGAAGAACAGAAACCTCAGAGGTGTTCCTAAGGATGACAATTTCAAAAACGAAAGAAACAAATGTAGAAATTGTTGAACAAGAAAAGAACAAAAAAAATCTAAGTTTTACCTGTGAATCCCCTCTAGGAAGATGAGAAACACCGCAATCGATGTTGAAAAAATCACGAAACTAGAGGATCGATGTATAGTAAGATCAAGAGAGCTCAAGATTAGCAACCCTCTCTACGATTCTCACAAATGTTTGCAGGTGAAAATAGGGAAGAGCAGGCATAGTTCGGGATTGTCTTATAACACAAATCAAGATTAAGGTTTCTTTTGAGGATTTAGGCAATCTTTGCCAGCTTGTCAACATTTTTTGCCAGGTGGACGCCAGCTGCTCTAAGAATCATTAAGAAAATTCACATACACTTGCCAGGTAGGATTATTCTGATAAAAAACTCACCTGAGGGACAAACAGGGTACTTGAAAATAGTTGAGGGACGATTTTATGAAAAAAATAGTTTAGGGACGAAAATGAAACTACATGTATAGTTGAAGGACTAAATGTGTACTTTTCCACTAAAATTTGAAAATGTCACTTTTTTTATAATATAAATTATTGTGTTTCTTTTACAGGGTCCTATTATTTTACAAGAAGTCAATTTTTTATAAATAAATAAATAAAAAGAAGACAATAGTTTATATTTTAAAAAAATGTGCTTACCATTGTTATGATATAAATATGATTGCACAGAAAAATGAGGCATAAGTTATAAAGCAAATTTTGAATTTTATAATCGAGTATGTATAATATTAAATGTATCTCAGTGTACTATAAATTTAGATTCAGATTAATATGTTGTCGAGATACTTTTGTTTGTCTCATAAAAAATATTTGGTGCAGTAAATTATTGCCTTTTTTAATTAAATTTATAATAATTTAGATAATTATATTTTGAATAAACTTCAAAAGTAACCAAAAAATAAAAAATTCCTTGTAAAATAATTAGGCCAGCGAAAAAAAACTTATATCATAAAAAAAATGACATTCACAAACTTTAACACATGAAAAATTGTATTTGATTTGACACAAAGTTGCCCCCTCTAAACATCACATTCAAAGAACAATCAAGTAGAATAAACACATTCATAAAAATTTATAGGAATAGGGGTCTTAACACTATAACCATGTGAGATTGGGAAAGCTGTGAGGGTCCCTGATCTGCGGTTCGATGAGGTG
The DNA here is from genome assembly GCA_963580455.1 of Euonymus europaeus. Lineage (NCBI taxonomy): Eukaryota > Viridiplantae > Streptophyta > Magnoliopsida > Celastrales > Celastraceae > Euonymus > Euonymus europaeus. Next base: position 17,395,181 of record OY756970.1, on the reverse strand, counting down.
GATTTTTGGGTTCAGCTCCATAATATTCCGTTGCACTGCATGAATAGAGATGAGGCGACTTTACTTGGGGCTTCTATTGGTGTTGTTCGCGAGGTTGATGTGGGGGATACAGGGGGTTGCTGGGGTAGGTATTTGAGGGTGCGGGTGAGGATCAAGGTGGGATCCCCGCTTAAGAGGGTGCTTCGAGTACAGATGCTGCCAGGATCCACGCCAAACACTTTGATTCTAAAATATGAGAGACTGCCAGATTGGTGTTTTCGGTGTGGTTGTTTAGGACATCTGGTGAAGGATTGTTTAGTGGAGCAAATGGTGGATGCTGAGGGGAATGAGCGGTTTCCGTATGGAGTGTGGATGCGCGCAGAATCTAAGTATGAAAGAAGGAAAGTTGAGGGAAGGCGGGTACATACTGAGGCTCAGAAAGAGAGGGAGAAGTCAACATCTGATGATGGTGACCATTTGAGGGGTAGTTTTGCTGGCGGGGGGAATGGTTTAAGGGAGGAATCTAGTAGTGGATCACAAAAATCTATGCCTCTCGTTACGGTTTCGCACATGGAGACTTCAATAGCGAAGTTGGTTTCGCCGGAACAGGGGGTGAGGGTTGACGCTAGTTTTCATAGGGGGTGTGCTCCAATCAATGGTGTGGTAGAAGGAGGGGATAAAGGCAAGCAAGCGGTGGGTGGAATGGATTTTCAGCTGGGTAGTGATTCTATGGTGGTCAGAGCGGGTAACGCTAACTCGACGCAGAAGTCGAAAAAGTGGAAACGGTTGGCTAGGCAAAGTACCAATTCATCCAACCTGAGTACAGATGAGACCGATGGGGTTGGGGGTAAGCATGGAAGGGATGAAGTGCAGGCTGGGGAAGAGGATATGAGTGCTAAACGGCTGGCTGTTGAGCATGGGGGGACTGGGTGTGGTTTAGGAGCGGCGGAGGCTGGAGGCCAGCCCCGCCGAGCATTATGAATTGTATTTGCTGGAATGTCCGGGGGCTTGGGAACCCACGGGCAATCCGTGAAGTTGGTCGATTAGTATCGACGGAAGGACCCGATATTTTATTTTTATGTGAAACTAAATTAGTGGCTAGTCAGTGTGTGAATCTTAGGGTAAGATTGCAGTTTGGTGGGATGTTTGTGAAAGATTGTGAGGGCAGGAAGGGCGGTTTGGTGCTTCTATGGAAGAAGGACTTGAATGTTTCAATACGGTCTTTTTCAGCAGGCCATATTGATGCACTTGTCCGAAACAATGATGTTTCTTGGAGATTTACTGGCTTTTATGGATCTCCAGTTGTGAATTTGAGAGCTCAGTCTTGGGAGCTACTGTGTCGATTGAGGGATGATGTTGCTGACCCTCCCCTCCCCTGGCTTGTTGGTGGTGATTTTAATGAAATTCTATTTGACGCTGAGAAGTTGGGAGGGCAGCCTCGGAGTTTTGAGTTGATGAATCGGTTTCGAGAAGTGTTGGATAGTTGTGGTTTGGAGTCGATGGATGGGGAAGGGAATAAGTATACATGGGTCAATAGACAGTCTGGAGCAGCCTGTATTCAAGAGAAATTGGATAGATTTTGTGCAACTGTGGAATGGCGTGAGCTGTTTCTGGATGCTAGAATCTCTTCGCTGAATTTTTACCACTCTGATCATCGACCTATTAAGGTTATTTTGGAACAAGGGTGTACTATGTTGTCTTCCAATCGCCGAAGAAGATTTCACTTTGAGTCCTTATGGGCTACTGATGCTGAGAGTGTTGACATAGTGAATGGTGCCTGGTGCAGTTCAAATTGTAGTGTTAGTGGAATTAATCGTGGGGTAGAGGCTTGTGCTAATGCCTTGGCTCAATGGGGGCGTGGTAAGTATGGGCAATTTCGAATGAAAATTAAGCGGCTGGAAGACCAATTGAACTGTCTTCGGACTGATTCTACATATGCTGAAAATTCTGAAATTATTTATCCGCTAGAAGAGGAGTTAGAATGCTGGTATATGAGGGAAGAGATGCATTGGAAGCAACGAGCGAGGGTAGATTGGATGAAAAATGGGGACCGAAACACTCGGGTTTTCCATGCAATGGCGTCTGCGCGGCGCCGAAAAAATCTGATTGCTGGGCTGGAAAATGATCGCGGGGAATGGTGTGTGTCTAAACATGGGATTGCTCAAGCTGTATCTGAGTATTTCACGAGTCTTTTCCAGTCTACATCCCCTCGGTGGCAAGATATTGATGAAGTGTTGCGAGATGTGAATGTTACAGTGTCTGAGGAGATGAATCAAATTCTGGGAAAGCCGTTTACTGGAGAGGAGATAAAGAAGGCCTTATGGGACATGCATCCAACGAAGGCACCTGGGGTGGATGGAATGCCTGCTTTGTTTTTTCAGAGATATTGGGGTGTGGTGGGTGATAATGTTATTGCGTCGGTTCTGCAGATTTTGAATGCAGATGGGGATATTTGTGGTTGGAATAGAACTCTTATTGCATTAATTCCAAAGATATCACATCCGAAAATGGTGAAGGACTTTAGACCTATCTCTCTGTGTAACGTGGTCTATAAAATTGTGTCAAAAGCAATTACTAATCGTTTGAGGTTAGTGCTTGATGGAATTATTGATGAAATGCAGAGTGCTTTTATTCCGGGGCGACTGATTACGGATAATGTGCTTATTGGGTTTGAATGTATGCATTGGCTTAGGCAGCATAAACAGGATGGTCTAGGATATGCATCCTTGAAATTAGACATGAGCAAAGCATATGACAGGGTGGAATGGTCTTTCCTTGAAGCGATAATGATTCGATTGGGGTTTTCAGAACGGTGGGTGAATCTTGTTATGAAGTGTGTGCGGTCTGTGTCCTTCTCTTTTTTGATTAATGGGGAGGTGGTTGGTAATTTGAGGCCAGGCAGAGGAATTCGACAGGGAGATCCTCTATCTCCGTATCTGTTTGTGATCTGTGCTCAAGGCCTTTCATCTTTGCTTTCTAAGGCGGAAGAGAGGAAATTCATCCATGGAATTAAGATTGCTAGATCAGGTCCGTCTATATCTCACCTTTTTTTTGCTGATGACAGTTTGATTTTCTGTAGGGCCAGAGAAAGGGAGTTCATAAATCTGCAGGATTGTCTTAAGAAGTATGAACGAGCATCGGGGCAATTAATTAATTTTGAGAAAAGTGCTCTTACTTTTAGCCCCAATTCCCCTCCACAGTTGGTGGATAGGCTTTCAGCTTTACTTGGGGTGTCGGTGGTGTCAGGGCATAACATGTATTTAGGATTACCAACTTTCTCAATGAGAAACAAAAGAGTGCAGTTTGGTTATATCCGGGATAGAATTATTAAGAGACTCTCCGGGTGGCAGGAAAAACAATTCTCAGCAGGTGGGAAGGAAACCTATTGAAGTCCATTATTCAGGCCATACCAACTTATGTTTTGTCTTGTTTTCGACTCCCTACTGCGATATGTCGTGATATCCATAGAGCCAGTGCCCGCTATTGGTGGGGATCAACGGTTGAAAAGAAGAGGATGCATTGGAAAGATTGGGGGAGCCTTTGTCGACCAAAGAGTGAAGGTGGAATGGGTTTTAGAGATCTTGTTAGCTTCAATCAAGCGCTTCTTGGGAAACAAGTTTGGCGAATAATTTCGAGGCCTCATTCTCTTATGGCTCGGGTGATGAAAAGTCGCTATTTTCCTCAAGCTTCTGTTTGGGAGGCTACGGCTACTGTGAATGCTTCTTTTATTTGGAGGGGTTTGATATGGGGGAGGGCATTGGTTGAGAAGGGAGCTCGATGGGTTGTTGGATCTGGGGAGCATATTAAAATTTATAAGCATCGTTGGCTTCCAACTCTCCCTTCGATGAAGGTTAATTCTCCTGTGACTATGGATGGTGAAAGTTGTGTAAAGGCTTTGCTGAAGAGGGATGGGAGATGGAATGAAGATGTGATCCGGGCAAGTTTTATTGTGAGTGAAGCGGAAGCTATTTTGAGTATGCCACGCCCATTGAGAGGTTGCGTTGATAGAGTGTGCTGGAATTTTGAAAGTAGGGGCAATTATTCGGTTAAAAGTGCATACCATTTAGCAATGATGCTGGAGGATGATGGTGCTGCTTCGTCAACAGATTGGAAGAAAGAGTGGTGGAGGTGGTTGTGGAGGAGATTTCTGCCCCCAAAAGTGAAAGTCTTTTTGTGGAAAGCATGTATGGACTTTATCCCTACATCCCACAATTTACGCAGCCACCATGTACCAACTGAAAGTGGATGTCCCCTTTGTGGTATGTATGATGACACCTCCACACATGCTTTAATTTTTTGTCCTATATTGAAACCTGCTTGGAGAAGATTGGAGTGTTGGAGGTTACTAAAGTCTTTTAAGGGGACGGTCTTGTTGATATTATTTTGGAGATGCGCAGATTATTAAATGATGTTGACGTTCATTGCTTCTTAATGGCTCTTTGGGAGGGCTGGAATTTTAGGAATTATCGGGTCCATCATGGGCATGGCCGAAGTGTTGAGGGATTATTTCAATGGATCCCTCAGTTTCTAAAAGAATTTTTGTCATGTAGAGGTATAGATGAGGTGACGGAGGCTAATGTTGTGAATTATTGCTGGAGGACTTTGAGAGGTGATGAGCTGGTGGTTCACGTGGATGCAGCTCGGGAAAAGGAAGGAAATGGAAGTACTGCAGGCTGTGTAGTCCGTAATAACAGGGGGGAGTTGCTGTTGGCAGGAGCCTTTCAACTTGGTAGCCTACAGTCGGCAGAGCTGTCTGCAATTCGAGAGGGTGTTAAGCTGGCCAAGCTCTCTCATGGTAAATCAATTTATATTGTCAGTGACTCTCTTGGGGCAATTCAACGGATTAACTCTTTGGAGGAGTGTAGAAATGAAGTTGGGACAATTATTGATGATATTAAAGCGGACAAAGGTCATTTTGATTTTTTGGGTTTTTTGTATAGACCTAGAACCTTTAATAGGGTGGCTCATTCAGTAGCAAGGTTTGCCATTACTAGTCATTTGTCCTATGTTTGGGATGGAACAACGGCACCTCAGTGGTTGCTTGATTGTATCTTGGCGGATACACCGTCAGTTGTTTTTTGATTTAATGAAAACCTTTTCTCAAAAAAAAAACACTATAACCATGTGTTTGGTTGAGAACACGTTTAATAAAATATAAACTGATATATAGATTATTGTCTAATAATGTTTGAGAGTATATTTCATATTATATAAACTGTATAAATGTTCATTAAAAATATCAAGTAGAACCTCCCAATCAAATTTAGTCTCATGTTCGCCATTGACATTTCGCTTTGGTTTTTGTCCTCAATAATTGGAATTCCAATTTTCAAATTTTTTTTAGCGCAACTGAAACCATTGCCATTTTGGGTTTCCTCTTGATTTTGGTAAGTTACCTAAAAGACCTCACTATAAGGCATACGCCTATCCCTAATACTCAACCAAAATGTTGATAGTGTAATCCGTTTGGATCAGAGTATGTTGATAGAGTATAAGCTCTCGTAAAACGTAAAAGCTGAGAATGTCTGAGAGTATGAGGACAGAGTATAAACTAGCTTATACTCTCATCCAAACAGGGACAGAGTATTAACCTATGATTAAAGAAAATAAGATTTCACTCTAAACCAAAATGTCACACTATCCTATGATTACAGAAAATAAGATTTCACCATGGAAGAACCGCACCGAATACTGAAATAAATGATCTATCATGCTTAGCCATTACCCGACACTAGATGCATGCAATTGAGTAAAGTGGCCATGAATAATAAGGACCAGACAATCCGGTTCCAGGAATTTAAGTACCTATGATAGTTTGAAACGACTGCAAAATACATTTGATAGAGAGAAAAAACATGAACAGCTTCATAACTTTTTATTGCGCAGAAAAACTAAAGACTTCTACTAATAGCACAGACAACCATCGCGATGCTTGAAAAAACAGCTAAATAATGAAATTTTGAGGCCCCCGGCAAGGGCTGTCAAACATCAGCCAACCTGAGAATAAATAGAAATCTTCCTGGAGTAACGCGGACAAGCAAAAGAATACAAGGTGGCTGCAGTCCCTTTTAATCTGCCCTGGATTGGCCAGCTCTAGAGGACAAGATGATTCCAACAATAAGCCCGTAAAGGGCCAACGCCTCAGCAAAGATGAGGATAAGGATCATTCCAACAAAAAGTTTTGGCTGCTGGGCATTAGCTCTGCAGAAGAAAAAGACAAACCATCACCTCCTTGTCATGAAGAGACAATCTATGTCTATGATAGAATATCTACAGATAAACATTCAAAAAGGAGGCCTTCCACTCTAAGTAAAATTTATTGTTACCATCATACTTTGTTTCAGCCTTGGGGTCTCTTAAAAATTCGCCAATTGTTGTATTAGCAAATAATTCTTGCAGCCTTAATGTATACAATCAATTCAAAAGATACAATCTTCCCCACTAAAAAACCCATTAAACTTCATATGAAAATCTGTGTATTTTAAAAAGTCCAATGTGTTTTGACGCAAACAATCATAAAAAATCACATGCCGCTCCATATGTACATATATTGGCATTTCTTGTAAGATACAAGAAGACATTGCAACACCTAACACTTATAAGAATAAAAGAGACCTAACCAAGAAATCAATAGCCATCAGTTTTCAACCATATTCACTAAAGGCAAATGAATTTCCAGTAGAAGATCAATGACAACTGTATCAGTAAAGTCATCAGGTACACTATCTGGTAGTACCATGCATTCATTAGTTAGGGCAACCACAATGGTGACAATTGTAATGGCCCAGCAATTTTGTTTTTGGGTCCCACATCTATCTCACAAAAACACAACTCTCAATACAATCAAATCAGCATAACACATATTTCAATACTGCCACATCAGCAAAACACATCTTCCAATACAAAACCATTATCCAACCCAACTATTTTTCTATCCTTCATATTATCCCCATCAAATTTACACCAAAATCAAGGTTGGGTCCCACCCTTATTACAAAAAGTCAAGCCACATCATCATCCACATCACCAAAATACATATCTCAATACAACCACATCAACAAAACATATTTTTCAATACAGCCACACCAGCAAAACACATTAACTTTGTTGGCCCATTATCTTGACATCATTGCAAGTGCCCTTACATAACAACAGACTAAATAAGACATCAACAGTTTTGTTCAACAAATATAAGAGGACTAGAGAAACCTATTGAGCATGCCATTTTATAGGAGAAACCAATGCAAAGCTAAGGTATAAAATAAATACTGCTGCGTGATATCAAAATCCCTGCAGGAAGACACCATGATGTATACAGAGACATAGCAATCACATGGCCGATATCAATCACGGAAGCAAGAACAAAGATGATGAGTAATCAGCATATTGAAGGGACATGCAAAAGACCATTTTATCAATAATAAGCTTACTATGCTCATATAACTTTCAAACATTCCCCAATAATGGCCTCACATTGTCAAATCACTTCATCATTATCGACTTATCATCATCATCAAAGCTACCCAAACAATCTTAAGGTCAACCACATAAATCCTCTTTCACCATTCTACACTCTCATTTAATCCTATAGAGTCTATAAATCAGTATGTTAACATGACATCTCATCTTATTGCTCTGGATACTACTATACATCATTGGTAGTCAACAAACTTTCTTGAGTTTCATACTTGCAATAACTACTTAGGCCATTTTCCCTTTCTTTTAACACTTGAAAATGTGTTAAGGCTACATCTACTCTTATTATTTGACTGTTGAAAAGTAAGAAATCAAAGGACTACTGCATAAAATCATTGCATCTTATCATAGTACAACTTCAAATCCTAATTGGAGCTTAGGTTTGAGAATTGTGGGATACGAGAAAAACAAAAGATGTCCCATGTGGGGCCGGGGTTGGGGGCCTAGGGTTATTCCATCCATCAATCCCTTATCAGTTATCACATCTAACCTTCGAAAATGATATTTTAAAATTTATGTGACAAAGCATTTGTTATTTTGATACCATTTGTTTTATAATAGTGATGCAGAAATAAATTGATTCCCATGAGGAATAACAATTGTGCAGTAAGAACACTGGAGAGCTTTTTTTTTTTTTTTTTTTCCAACGAAAGAGTCATGCAATTTTCTACCTCCTGAGAATGGCCATGCAGTCTAGTGTAATCTTCCCTTCCAGAAGAAAGGTCGAAGATATTATATTAATTAAAAAACTGATCGAAATGCAGAATCCATCAAAGATATTGATCACAAACATTAACATTAACATTAACAATAAAAAATGGCAAACACGCTACACATCTGTATGCATGAAGGATGGACATTATACCTGACACCAGCATCACCAACAATTCCAATTGCCATTCCAGCAGAGAGCCCAGCAAGCCCACAAGCAAGACCAGATGAGAGATGTGCATATCCATCAAAAAGGTAGTATGACTTGGCCTTAGGGTTAATTCCAGTACTGATAATAACAGCAATAATTAAGCCATAGATACCCAAGACACCAGCCATAACAACAGGTACAATTGACTTCATCACCAGCTCTGGTCTCATCACTCCCATTGAGGCAACACCAACACCACTCTTAGCTGTTCCATACGCGGCTCCCATACCTAAACCACAAATAAACCCCGATTTTTAACGATAAAGTTACTCATCCAATGTTGCTGTTGTTTACATGTCAATAATTTTTATACAATCAGAGTTAACCAGGAAGCATTTAATTATATAAATCAGAGTTCAGTAACAGGTACCATAAGTGAAACATAGAATTCAAAGGGATTAATCATACAGGACCTACATCAGCATTCAGCAAGTACAATTGAACAAAAGAAGAAGAAGCAGACTTATAACTTTTTCTTCAAAAGCTAGATTGAAAAGAATCTCCATCTCACAGCCAAAATCTGGATCAAAATCCGTATAATTATCTTATCGAAACTCAAGAAAAGTTAACAAAATTCGGATTTCACTAAGAAAGAGAAAATCTACGCAACGTTATTCTCGTTCACGATCAAACAAATCCAACTAAATGATATGCTAATCTTACGCAGATACTAGATGTCTTTCAGGATCCTAGTTAATTTAAATCGAAATTTTAATGTAGTTAGATCTAAATAAAATTTTATTTCACTAAACCGAAATCCCAATCAAACACTTCGTAGAGAAAAAATTAGATAACATAACTGTAATCAATCAGTCCATATTAAAAGGATATCGAATTCAAGTAGACATAACATAATAAAATAGAAAGATCAAACACAAAATCGAAGAACAAAAATTGACGACGTTCATTTACAGGAGAAAACGAGTGCCGCAGCAGCCCCAAGGAAGCCGAAGAAGGGTGCAGTTTCATCGCCGCTGAAAGTCGAGGCCATTGTCGATCAAGTGGATCTTGAGCGGTGTCGTTTAGATCTGGTAGTAAGTCTCTTCGTGAATTGTTTATTCTTCCAGAGATTTTTTTGATATCTCTGATTCTCTCTCTATGGCTTTTTGTTGTCCGGGCAAGATGAAATGGGTGGAGAAGATTGGTCCAGCTACGTTTTATAATGGCCCCAACATGTTTTCGTAGGTGGCATCTTTCAGCGGATCATACTCGAGCCCTAATAGTTTATTTAGTCCATTAGAGATGGGCCAAGTACGTGGGCCAAATATTTTTATTAAGCCCATTTGATAGTTCCAACTTCCAATTTTATCGGATGTGGACATTTGGCCCATTTACTCTATCCTAGAGGCCCTAGACAGTAGACACCATGTCACCATCACCCCACACGGTGAAGTCTGGAATGGAGCAAAACCATTCCACCAAACGACCACTATAGCCTGCTAGCCGCTAGGTCATGGTGAATGCGGAGTTTGGGTTTTGGAAATTGTGGGCCGTTGTGGATAACTCAAGAGAGGAATCCGTTTGCAAGGAATATGGGCCCAAGGTTCACAGTGAAGTTTACTTATATGGCCCACCTATCACCTATGTATTAACTATAAAAATCTTGTGTCAAAATACGGTTGGAGAATTACAAGGGACGAAGGAGGTTTGGATATTGATGGGATGGTTCTTGCATGGAAAAAATTGTTAAAGATTTTGTAAGTTTCGGTAGACTAAACATTTGGAATTTCAGAGACTTGAACAAACATATAGTTAGTAAAAGTTCACAAAGTATTATCAAACAAAATAATAGTTTATAAAACAATCAAATTGAAAACTTGAAAAAAATATTTAGACACAGGAAGAATCAAGATGAGGTTTACACCTCTGACCTTAAGATGATTTTTTGTATGTCATATATGATCATGTGTTTGCAGCTCTCGCAATATCACCTCGCAAGTTTACTCGGTCACACTATATGGTAGTGTGATTCACAGTGTTATAGGGAATCGATCAAGATTCTTAATACTCTCTCTTGGAAGTGAATGATTGATAGACAAAGAAAGAGGAGAAGAGGAAGAAGAAAGTTCAAAAAGAAAATTTTATAAAAGTTATTTTTCTCTTATCCAAAACACATTCTTTTAAAAGGAAATATTTATTACAAAAATTAATTCTTAATAAACCAAATCATTTCAGTTATATATATAACTGATATTAAACTAATGGCACATAGAAAATGTTCAATTAAAAATTTAATGGCAGCTTAGAATTTGATCAAACATGGACCCAAAAGGTAAGCAGCCTTAAATCAAGCTCACGGTCCAATTCAGTCCAAACCAAAACTCAAATATGGCTTTCTCCCACAAAATTTTGGCTGCCCCAAGTTCACACTGTCCATTGCTTATTAACACAAAAGTTCACATTTTATCCGCTACAAAAATTTTGAGGTTCAATATATTCTGTGGCTTAGCAGTTTTATCAAAAAAAAAAAAAAATTGAGGATGTCGGAAAAATTGATGACCGACGAAACAAAAATTGTCAGATCTAAACATCGACGAAAAAAATTTCATCAATAAGGCTCTGTTTGTTTGGGGGAAAATATCCCATTAGGAAAATGTATTTCTAATTTTTTGTGTTTGTTAACAAAAAAAATTGAAAAAGTCAATGAAAAATAAATAAAAGTCAACACAAAAACAAACCGTAAGAACGGAAAATGACGCACTGTTTAAAACAGCGGCAGTCATTTTCCGTAGCTCTCACCCCCCTTCCAGTTCTCTGGCATACGCAGCAGGCAACTTCTTCCCCCTTCGAGTACTCTAGCATACGCAGCAGGCAGCTTCTCCTCCTCTCCGGCTGATTCCTTCTCTCGGTGAGTGCTTCTCGTTTCTTCTCTGTTTTTGCTTCATGCTCAAGTGCTCAATGACACATAGCTGACAGGTGAACTGCCGCGTTAAAAATTGAAACGACACTAGAGAGAGATCGAGCTGCCCACCAAAATCAGGTCATCATCGACCGTTCCTTCTCATGTTTCACATCATATAGAACTCGAATTTTGGTCGAAGCTTGTTCCTCTTTCAGGTACAGGAACCTATGAAACTCTTTTTGTCTTCCTCTATCGAAATGGTCATTGTCTAATATGGATGGGTTGGACTACGCTTCCTCTTAAACGGGTTCTCTTAGATTCTATTAATACATGTAACAGCTTAAGATCTTTCAAAAATATTCATGCGCTGTTAGTTACAATTGGGATTGTTGGTGAAGAACTGATTGTTAAAGGAGTCGTTGATTTCTTTGAAAATTCTATTGATTTTGTCGATTACGCTTGTGTTTTTTCAAAAAAGTTAAATTGCCGCTTCAATTCCTTCTCTTTTAGTAAGTTTATATCTAGATATGCTGCAAGTGATCGGCCACAAACTGCATTTTTGGTTTACAGAAGGATACTTAGAGACAAGTTTTGGCCTGATATGTACGCTTTTCCAGCGGTCTTGAAATCTTGTGCTAAGTTTACGGGCATTGGAGAGGGTAGATAGGTTCATGGAGTGGTTGCTAAAATGGGATTTACTTGCGATCTCTATGTGCAAAACTCCCTTGTCTATTTTTACAGTGTTTGAGAGAATGCATGGGCGCTGGCAGAGTGTTTGATGATATGCTTGTAAGAGATGAGGTTTCTTGGTTTGGCATTATATCTAGATATGTGAGGGCAGGGTTGTTTGATGAGGCCGTAGCATTGTATTTGAGGATGGATGTGGAGCCAACAAGTTTAGTCAGTGTGTTAAAGGCTTGCGGGAGAAACTGATACTTAGGTTTGGGCAAGGCAATTCATGGATTGATCATTAAGGGTGGGTATGGAGTAGGCCTGGAGGCAACCAATGCTCTCATGGATATGTATGCCAAATGTGAGTGTTTGTGCATGGCGAAGCAAATTTTCTATTAACTCCCTGATAAAGATATTGTGTCTTGGACTAGTATTATTAGTGGATTAATGCACTGCAAATGTCCCAAGGAGTCCCTAGAGTTGTTTTGTAACATGCAAACCTCAGGTCTAGAGCCTGAAAGGGTTATTCTCACCAGTGTGCTTTCCGCACAAAGAAACAAACAATGGAAAAGAAATTCTATATATTTGGCCAAATATCAGAAAATTAATATTTTTCCTGTAATTCATTTTCTTGTAAAAATAATTTTCATGAATGAACACTTTTCCGCGAAACAAACGGAGCATAATTATCGACGGATTTTTTTCGTCGGTAAATATTGCCAATGATAGGTTTAGGTCCATCGGTAAAAAATAAAAAATTAAATTTCGTCGTTTATCTGTCTACAAAATTAATATATATATATATTATTTTTGAAACGATAGGTATCGGTAGTATAAAATATTGTACGAATTAACATGTCTCTGTTAAATACTACAACATTAGTTGAAACTTTGCAACCTACCAGCAACAGCTTACTCCGAAGAGATTCTACAATAAATGGCATTCGAAGGAAGAGCGGGAATGAAAAGTGGACCTATTTTTGCTTAAACAAAAATTGCACCTATAAGACTATAATATAGACCTATAAAGTAAATCTTGGATTGGGGCGGGATCCAAGAATCCGTCCTATCTCGACTCTGCCCCGGGCCAAAAAGTAAAATATAAGATGCGGGTTATGCGGCTCATCAGTAAGAGGAGGGACGGTTTTCATGCGGCCCACCAGCGCACTCATTTTTGTTAAAAGTGATGATATATTGTATGGGTTTACTTTATTTTCTTAGAGAGAGATTTCGATGGAATTTACTTGATTTCAGAAAGTCTAGGAGATTTAGACTGTGTTTGGAAAAGTTTTGTTTTTAATGAAATCTCGTTTGGTAGTTCGTTAAGTTTCACAAAATCTCCCAAAACCTTCATCTTAAAGCAAGAGCGAAATCTCCAATTTGAGGGGTTTTGGGAGGTTTTATTCTAAAATAAAAGTGAAAGGACAAAAATACCTCCATATCCAACTTAAAAAGTCTCATGAAACTTTTTTTTTGAAACCTCCTACCAAACAAGGTTTCATGAGATTTTATGAAACCTCTTAAAACCTCACTTCCTAAACTCTCGAAACCTTACCTCTCGAAACCTCCTTCCAAACACAGTCTTAGAGTTCTATTGGAAATCCTAAACTGATACCTTCGCCTCTAGACTCTAGATTTGATACCCTTTGAAACAAACCTAGATCTTCCTTCGAAAGCCAGATCTATGAAACCCACAGGAAGACTTCGTTTTCTTAGAGTTTCTCTTCGAAACAAACCCAGATTGAGAGAGGGGGAAATGGTTTTATGTTTTTATAAACTTTATTTTTTAAGGTTTTTTTTCTTTTATAAATGTCATGTAAGATACCACATAATTAACATTTTACCTGATTAAATGTCACCTCACTAAATATAAACCAAGTCATCTTCTTTTAAAGTCCAATTCCTGAAGGGTTGATGGCGACCATACCACAAACTAGAGGGACTTATTTAGTCCAAAATAAAAGGCTTGATGAATCCTTTTTTACGTACAAAAGGATTCCCTGACACTTAGAGCACATGCAATGATAAATTTGTTTTGTTAAGGAATGAATAATGTATGATAATGTGTGTTTTTGCTAATATGACTGTATTGAACAACGTATTTGGTCAATGTGACTAAATATCTAGCTTGACTTTTATATGATAAAAGTGAGATCGTTATTGATTTTAGTATAATTTTACTATATCAACTTTTATAAAAGGTAAACAAGCTAAGTTATTAATCATATAAATTTATTCTAAAATATTCAAAATACAAGCATGAGCAGCACATACAAACATAGACTATAGTGCATCTTCTTCATTAGATCACATTATATATATATGCATCTCACACACATACACACATACACAACACAAAGCCCTAATATATATAAATAATTCATCGCACACACTTATTTTATTTTTATATAAGCACGCTCAAAGCTTTCCATGAAGTGGTGAGACTGAGAGTGAGTGAGTATTAGCTAGCTAACTCAATGCATCTCACTTCTTCTATTCTGGCACTGGAATCTGGTCAATGAACAAGGCCTTGACGTGGTCTTTTGAAGTATTTGAATTCGTGTATGCATCGTCAAACTTGTAAAAGAAATGAGACACGCGTGCAATGTTGACCACTCGCATGAGAAGATGCATGGACATGTTATTTGGTCTCATATGTCCTCCATTTATATCCTTCCATGCATCCGCCACCTTCTGCTCCACATATTTGATTGCTTCAGTCTCAGACGTCCCATGTTGCTTCATATAAACTTCAACTACTGATGCAGCATCTCCCCTTTCTTTCTCATTCTACAAACTCCCACATTACATGGTCAAAGTCAATAGTTTATAAGATTAAATTTGATTTCAAATACTTTTTTTATTAGTAAAAGAGGAGGGCATCTCAATCCATAAATTTGATTTCAAATACTCAAGGACCCTTTTAAAAAGCAAATTGAGTCTTAGACCTAGAAACGGACATTAACTCAACTGAATTGAACCAAATATTTTCAACTCCTTCTTTTCATCCCTTTCAAATTATAATAATATATAGATACATATACCTGTGATGACACTAAGTCGTTCATGAGACGACCCATTGCCATTGAAACTGCAAAAATATTTGGTCTACCTTTCAACCATTCAAAAGCATCCATTCCTGCAATTTCTCCCATTCCAAGAAAAGAAGCTGACAGGATTGTGTGATAACTGCTTGTGATTAATCCGTTTTTCATGTATTCCTCAAATGTTGGCACAATTCCTGTATGAAACCACTCCGCCTCAATTTGGTAGCCTCTCGTCAATTCTTTCATCTAATAAGGAAAAACAAGTTTTAAACAATTCTTTCTTCTGATAAGAAAAACACAAGTTTTAATATGTATTATAGGAATATAGAAGAATTTAAGACTAAAAAATTAAATATATATTTTACCGCATCTATTGCATAAGAGACAACATAGGATCTCCCTTCACTTTTCAATTGATTATCAAATTCTTGATAAACATTCAAAAGAACACGATAGAGAAATTTCATGTATTCCGGTAGCTCATCATCAACATCGATGTCCCACCTGAAAATAATTACGAATTAATATTTATGATTAGTTCAGTTGGTGAATCTTCGTATGACTGTGACTGATATTAAGTTCGATTCTCACTGAAAACAATAATTGTCCTTCTAGGTTACCAATATATATATATATATATATATAGATGTACACGTTTACCTATGTATTGCATGTGTTAGTAGTTGGAGTTCTTCGATTGTACCATACACATCATATGTGTCATCTAGAATTGATATCATTGTTATAACTTTGGTGAGAATTATTCGAGCATCGGAGTAGCAAGGCTCGAAGTAAACCCCAAGAGACCAAATGTGACATTCTGCAAGTCTTTCTCTTGCGTAAGGAAAATTTGAAGGAATGTCCAACTTATCGTACCACCTGAAACGCAAACCCAGCAAAAGAAAAAAACCTTCACATCCTTCATATAAAGTTTCACAATTAATCTCTTTAGATCTATTGTGCTTAATCCAACAAGAAATTAAATTTTACCTTGAAAGATGGCTAAGCTCTAGTTGGTGCAGTAATTGTACTCGATTGAAATCTAATTTGGCCAACTTGAGCAACATCTCGTTGCGAGACTCGTCTTGTTCATAAAAAGAGATGTATTGTCTGGATTCGATCCTCGGCATACCCTTGTGAAGGGGTTGTTGCAAAGCATGAGCTATCTGCTTTGCAAGATGAGGTTCGCATTGATCGTTTACTACTATAGATTTGAGGCGAGTTCTTGTGCAAGCGAGGCATGTGTCTAAAATATCATCTTCCCTATGCATACTCAAATGGGAAGCTTCATATAGGCTTAGCATGCTATCCATATCATTAACCATGCTATCCTTGAAATTTCCATCATTATCCATGAATTTGTGAAACACATCTGTCTCGCAATCATTCATAACCAAATTCATCCATTAATCCATTTACAAACAATATATATATATAGATATGTGTGTGTGTATAAGGACTTTCTTATTGAGGTTTATGTTAGGATCTTTGCTTTTAAACCCTTAGACCTAACTAAATGACTGAGATTAAACTGATGTAGGAGGTTAAAAACAAAGATCCTTATATAAATCTCATTAAGAACGTTCTTACCAAATAATTCATGTGTGTGTATATATATATGTATGTGTATGTGTTTGTATTGACTCACCGCAAGGTACTTTGTAACCATGTTGTCGAAACACTCGAAATAAAATTGCAATCGTGCTTAGGTCATGGGCATCATCTTCAACTAGCTTAAGCAAGGAATCAAAATTTTGACTCAATTGCTCTTCAATCTCACTCTCAAAGTGGTATGATATACCGAGGCGGCATAACAGATCGATGAATGTGACTTTCTCCACTAGGTTAACTTGAGTATCGACCAACATATCTACAATATGAACTTTTAAATCTTCCACTTGTTTGGTGTACCATTCATATGCCTTCAGAAAGAGATAACAAAGCCAAAACAAGCATGATTAATTACACGATCACTTTCATTAAACGACAATTAAGGATGCGATTAATTACCGATTTATCAAAGGAAATGGAAGCAAAGTATCGAGGACCAAATATCGTAGGAGGAAAATTTGCTGTCCTACGTGAGGACATTACTGTCTGATCAGCTTTCGTTGCCATAGATAGGATCGATATAAAACAGAGCAATTTAGTAAGGAATGGTGTGTGAAGTGCCAGAGTTTCGGCCACGCTATTTATAGACCATGTACATTCAGTGTTCAATTATTAATGACCATTTGCATTATTGGGTTATTGATCTACACGACATGACTTATTGACTTTTCCAATGGTGAGATTAACACCTTAAATGTTTAGCATGATACGTATCCTACTGCGTACTCCTAAACACATAATACAAACATTGTACCAGATGTCAATTGATGTGAATTTAGTGAAATTAATTCAATGTCACAATTAATAGTAACCATCTAATTAGTGACGTACTTGAGTCTTGAAAGGTCTGAGGCAAACTCAGAAAAAATAGACCTCATAAAAAATATTAAAATTGACTCGAATGGGTTAATTCTTTTATTTTAAAGTTGTAATGAATTGAATTAATTTTTATAATTCAAATGTGTTTGAAATTATTATAATAATATTAATTTTTTTAAAAAATTTGAGACTGAAAATTTGGAGAATCTGAGGGCAACCACAATAGTTATATATTTAATGGCCCAACAACTTCGTTTTTGGGTCTCACTCTCACTTCTATTACACAAAAAGTGGTTCCACATACTTATTCACACAAGTAAAACACATCTTTCAATACAACTATATCATCAAAGCACATCTTTCAATACAATCTCATTAATCACACCACTAACTTTCCATTTATCACTACTTTTTTCACTAAAACTAATTGTGGATCTGACAAATATTACTCAAAAGTCAAGTCATGTACTCATTCATATCATCAAAATACATATTTCAATACAGTCATATCAACAAAACAAATTTTTCCATACAGTAATATCATAATTAATGATTCATTATCTTTCACCCGATTGTAGTTGCCTCATACCGCTGTCTCTCTCAACCCGGGAACTTTATGCATCTAGTCTAGCTATGTAAAAATCATGAAACCCTCCATTGCAAGGAAAAGGACGAAAAACCTTTAGTAGGATTGATTGAATTAGGCTTTGTCCGTTTTCAATTATACGCACGTGCATGAGCGGCTGCGTCAACTATGCGCATGTGGGTTGCTGTATTTCGTTAATTTTTGACTGTATCATCTAAACCCCACACAACCACAAAGATTACCAATATAATTATTACAAACCATAAAATAATTGTATTGGTATTAAAAGAGATAATAAATTTAGTTATATGCTACCAAAAAAAATTAAAAAAATATTTTTACAATATATATACAGGGGCAGTGGGGGCAAGGAGGCCAGCACACCACCTAAAATTTTGAATTTTTTTAAGACATATATATGATATTTATATGATTTATAATATTATAATTATTCCAAATCCTCAATTTCTTTTAGCCCAAATGTGGCTCCATCGGATCGGGAAAGCTTAGCCCAATTGCTAAGAATTTCAGTTGTAGACTCTCATTCGAATGCTCTGGGCCTCCCGAGTGTAGTTGGTCGTCAAAAGTGACGAAGCACGGAAGCTTGAAAGACTAAAATCGTTCACAACGTTTATGTGAAGGGTTGGTGTTTTCGTCAAATTGTTGACCGGCTTTGATCTCGTCTTCAAGGGTGGAGTGAATCTACTTTATCCCAAGCTGGAAGATAAATTTTGATTAAAGCAGTGTGTCGAGCTATTCCAATCTACACAATGAGTTGTTTCATGCTACCACGACGTTTATGTGCTAGGCTTGATAGCATGATGGCTAAGTTTTAGTGGGGCGGAGGGAAGCCTAACCAGAAAATACACAGGGTTTCTTGGAAAAAGATGGCTCAACCAAAAGTTCTGGGCGGTTTGAGTTTCTCTTCTTTAGAAGTTTTTAATCTTGCGATGCTAGCCAAGCATGGCTGGCGTCTTACTCATAACCCAGGTCATATACGACCATGAATATTATTATGGTTGAATGAGACACAACTAGAAAATATTAAAACGAAGACGAATTGATATGAGTCATTAAGGAAGATTGTTTGATAAGTTAACATGCCTTAATAGTAAAAATCCATAGCCCGGGCGATAAAAAATTGTTTTAGAAACAAAGTGATCATAGATGAGTACTTGTACCTATGTGGAAATCAAATACTGCTAAGAGATTTTCTCAAGGGTGTCGAGAGTATTTGATTTGGTATGGTCAAACGATCTAGGGCATAGACGAACTATATCTATATGATATGTTACGCTAGTTAGGTGGTAACTTAGTGTAATTGTTCAACCTAGTGTTGATTTTTCTTCATCTAGTCGCACGCCCTACTGCCTGTTCAATGTTTGAGAGACAGTGCTATGTGAACGAGTGGGATATGTGGATATACGTCCACTAATAGATAAAACATAAGATAAATCAAATTGAGTGTTTGATTTATTCTTAGATATTATCTTAAGGTGATAAGGTGGTCACCTAATCAGTTTAGAAGATTTTAGTTCTTATCACTTAGATGCCTATAAATACAAGGGTTAGTCACTTGTATTTGATACACCAGAAATATATGTAAAAGCTCTCTCTCTCTTGAAACTCTGATCTTCCGCCTCCGTGATCAAGGCTAGTTAGGGTGTGAATAGTGGGAGGACTCTGGTAGCGATCCTCGAGCCCGGACGTGTTTGTGACATCATTGTCGTTGTGTGTTCGTGCTGTGAAGGAGTCCGTTGATCCATCTTGTATTATGTGGAACCAAATCGTTCGATCCGTAATCTGCGCTTCAATAGGTATTTCGCTGTGTACTAATATATGTGTATATATTCTATTTTTCTACAACTACGATGTTCTTGTTTTAAACAATAATGACTAATGAAATCAGGTTCTATTTGCATAAAAAAAAACTATATACATCTTACTAAAAAGACATGTATTTCTCCTCACTAACCCCTTAAATTAGACTTTGGAACAAAATGGAGGATTAGCACAACTTAAATGATTTTTTTTTGTTGTTATAAATATTTTTATGTTTTAATTTTATGTGTGAATTACATATTATATTTACTTGTTTTAGAACACTTTTTCTGTAAATTGTCATTAATTTTTTTGCAAGGTTGTAGTCCTCGAACTCTGTCAACCTTTGACCCCCTTTATATAAATTCTGGAATCCACCACTGAATATATATTGGGCAATTAGTAAAAATAGATAAATATATTATATTTGTTGAGTATTCGAAGTTGTTATAGTCAATGATGAGTCTTAATTGAAATAAAAATAAAAATAAAATAAATATTCAAATTATTTGTAAGTATTGATTCCGCAATCTGAGGATTTTATTTAGATATCTCCTGATGCGAAGCCTTTTTATTAAAAAAAGAAGAAGATGAGCATTGGTGAATATATATCGATAATAGATAGATGAGTATAAATAAGTGTTTTATATATAATATATTTATTTATATTAAAAACATTTCAGGTTGGAGATAGTTTATCCGCCTCTAACACAATCCGGGATGAGGATATATTTTTAAAACTCAACTCTAACCATGTGTCCTATACGACTTAGTTAAAATTCAATGGACTCAAAATGGATATAGGCCAGTCGGAGTGGGTCGGATTAAAATTATATTCCCTAACGGATGATCCTCCATAATATTCTCTTCCTCCTATCCTCCAATAATTCCCGAAAGTGATGTTTAGTGATTGAAACATGAGCTTATTTTTTATGAGCACTATTGACACCCCTTGTTTGCTAAGATCATCCCGAAAATAATCCAAAAAAATGCAACTCTTAAGCGACCCCATTTAACCCAAACAATCTCCCCTCCACCATTCTCTCTGTCAATACCACCTCCATCTCCACTCCCTCGACCCACTTGGAGTTAGATTCTCAATCTGTTCAATATGTACTCGACTTTCTTCCTTGTGGGAAGGGACTTGAGAGAGGGCTTTCACCTACAAGTCTATGTCAGACGAATTACTGGTCGAACAAAGAGCACCCATTACCTGAGACGAAAGCACTTCCTGGTATCTCTCTTGCTTTCGGCCGAAGTAACATTTGCCTTTTTATAACATATTGGATGGGCTCATCAACAGAGTAAGGGTCCCCAACATAAGCATTTAGTTCTGTTTGGCTATTGGTCAACGAAATAGTGGGACGAACCCCTAATCCCTTATCTCGCATGCAAGGAGATGCTACTACTGGATGTCACGATTCTGGAGCGCCATGATCCTTCTCTCTAGAACAATCGGGTGCACTAAAACGGGGAACCTTTGCTCCCAAGGACTAGCACGCAACGATGACAAGATATTGTTTGTCCAGAGGAGTTGAGTCAGCTGGTGCTTCTCACTACCAATAACCTTGCCTAGGTTTTGGAGAGATGAGAGGATGGGAGAGGGAGAGAAGATAGACGAATAGTGTAGGGATTTTTTGAGTGAAATGAGGTGGTTTAATAATTGTATTTTTGGAAAAATTTTGGGGTGAACTTTCGAAATAACAAGGTGCCAATAGTGCTCATCATTGTTTTTTAGGCTCAACAACCCACATGTAGGCTTGCACACCAGGTCGGGTTCTGGGCTATCGGTCCGGGTTTGACCCGACCCGATAATTTTTAGAATGGTGAAACCCGATCCGATAACTCTGTATTAAAATCCTGGGTTATCGGCTTCGGGTCTGACCAAGTTATCGGGTCGGTTACCGGGTAACCTGGTCAAACCTATTTTGTATATCAAAAAACTAAAAATTTTATTTCTACCTAAAAAAAACCCAAAAAACCCTCTCTCTTTCGCTTGCCCACCGTTTTTTCGTTCAAAGTCTTCTTCCTGTAGATCTTCAATGGTAAAATTCCTAGATCGGTGTCTTCTCTTGCTCGCCTACCATTTCACCTGTCGCGATATTCGTTCCCGACTCTGCCGTCGCCAATTTTGATAGATTATTTGCTATTTCAAGAGTCGCCCGGTAGACAGTTACGGATGGAAAAGTAGCTCTTTTCTTTATACAGTCCGATGGTGGATGTGACTTAATCTTTTTGACATAGTGGTTCATCTGTCCTCCTCACCCGAAGCATTTATTTTTCAGGAATGAAGTAAAATCAAAAGGCATGAAGTGTTTTCTTAAAAGAATATTCGAATTGTTGAGCTAGAGATGCTTCCCTGTCTTTTCTCTCTCGAGCGGAGAGAACGTCAAGGTGCGGCAAACAATTCCTGAGATGCTTCTTTATTTTAATATTTCATTATTTGTTTTGTTGTTGTCACTGTTCAGAGCATATGGGGAAGGAAGATGGTTTTTAATAGATATCTTTCATAATTTGAAAAACTACAGGCTTTAGGAAAGCGAATATGTATCTCTTCTCTTGATATTTCATCCAGTTTTACTGAGGAATCATCATTAACAGTCTTTGATCCATTCCACACGGAGACACACCCTTTGTAGTTAGAGAATGAATTATGCAATTATGATTCTACGGCTGAAAACCATTTTGCAGAGATCCTGTGGTGGCAGCGCCATTGAATGAGGTGGTGGATGGACGAGGCTTATAAATTGGCAATTGAAGTGACATTCCGATGATCATTTGCAATTGTATTGTTTTCTCATGATTTTTGAAATTATTTGATGTAGAAATGCTATGCAAGGGAGAATTGTAAATGATCATACTGTAACCTAAACAATATGTGTTAAACCCTAAGAAGAACGAATTCGCTAAACCCTAACGGGCTCGTGTATGCTCAACATATTGATTAAGGCAATAAAATAATTAATTAAATTTTTTATTTAATATGTATTTTTCTTAAAAGTTCCCAATTTTGGCATGAATCTAGAAAATAAAAATCAAATTAATTATAAAAAAACCTAATAACTAGACTTGATTACAAATAAGTTTAAACAAGTGACCTTATCCCTAATAAGTTTCATAAATTAAAGTAGACTTATCTACAATTTTGTGATAATATAATTGCTCCGATACCATGTGCAGCCCTACCCACATGTGATAATAGAAAGCACAACAAGAATGAAGTTGTATTGGTTGCATATTCTTATTCAGCCCGAAGGGACATTCAGGTTCAGCCCATTTATCCCTAGACAATAGGCTTTGAAGTCTGGAATGGACCAAGTGGAATGTGGAGTTTGGGTTTTGGAAATGGTGGACCTTTGTGGATAACTAAATCAAGTCAATAGAGAAATCCGGCTACAAGGAATGTGGGCTCATGCCCATAGTGTAGTTTACTTTTAAGGCCCACTTATTTAACTTAAGGCAAACATTTTTTAGTGGAAAACAAAAATCACATCATATAAATTTACTTTTTGAAAAATTCGATATGAGTTTAAATTTTAATCGTTAGGTTCGTTTACACACAACCATCTCATTTGTGGATAATATAATTTGGGTCAAAAGGTCAGCTCGTGGCCAGAAATATATTATTGCTCTAGTTGGAATTGAACTCAAGACATCACGAGTCCGTACGATTTTATTTCAGAGAGGTTTATTAATTAGACTATCAATCATGGTGATTTTATAGAAGGTAAACATGTTAATCTATAAACATATAAATTTATACTAAAATATTCAAAATATAAGCAAGCAGAACGTACATACATAATGATGTTATATTGCATCTTCTTCATTATATTACACTATAAATCACTGAAATCTCTAGCATTAGCATTACTGTTACACTATATATGCATCTCGCACGCTTATTTTATCAATCTAACTTAAAATCAAAGCATTCCAAGCAGTACTGAGAGGGAGTGAGTATTAGCAAGCTAACTCAATGCATCTCACTTCTTCTATTCTGGCATTGGAATCTGGTCAATGAATAAGGCCTTGACGTGGTCTTTTGAAGTATTTGAATTCGTGTATGCATCGTCAATCTTGTAAAATAAATGATTTACACGTGCAATGTTGACCACTCGCATGAGAAGATGCATGGACATGTTATTTGGTCTCATATGTCCTCCATTTATATCCTTCCATGCATCCGCCACCTTCTGCACCACATATTTGATTGCTTCAGTCTCAGACGTCCCATGTTGCTTCATATAGACTTCAACTCCTTTTGCTGTATCTCCCCTTTCTTTCTCATCCTACAAACTCCCACACCGCATGGTCAAAGCCAAGATTTTATGAGATGAAACTTGATTTCAAATACTTGAAGACCCTTTTAAAAGATAAATTGAGTCTTGGCTCGTAAACACGGACAATAACTCAAATGAATTGAATTGAACCAAATATTATTCAACTCTTCATTTTCATCCCCTCAATTTTTTCAAATTATAAAACGATATATATATATATATATATATGTATATACCTGCGACACTAGATCGTTCATGAGACGGCCGATTACCATAGAAGCTACGACGATATTTGGTCTACTTTTCAACCATTCGAATGCATCCATTCCTGCAAATTCTCCCATTCCTAGAAAAGAAACTGACAGGATTGTGTGAACACTGCTTGTGATTAATCCGTTTTTCATGTATTCCTCAAATGTTGGCACAATTCCTCTATGAAACCATTCCGCCTCAAGATGGTGGCCTCTAGACAATTCTTTCATCTAATAATTAAGAAAACAAGTTTAATGTATATTTTAAGAATATAGAAGAATTTGAGAAGACAAAATTAAATATATATATTTTACCGCATCTATTGCATAAGAGACAACATAGGATCTCCCTTCACTTTTCAATTGATTCTCAAATTCTTGATAAACATTCAAAAGAACACGATAGAGAAGTTTCATGTACTCCGGTAGCTTATCAATGGCATCGATGTTCCACCTGAAAATAATTAAGAATTAATATTATTTATGATTATTCTAATCATTGAACTATATAATATTATTTACCTCTGTATTGCATGTGTTAGTAGTCTGAGTTCTTCGATTGTACCATGCAAATCATATGTGTCATCTAGAATTACTATCGTTGTTATAACTTTGGTGACAATTATTCGAGCATCGGAGTAGCGAGGCTCGAAGAAAACCCCAAGAGACCAAACGTGACCTTCTGCAAGTCTTTCTCTTGCGTAGGGAAAATTTGAAGGAATATCCAACTTATGAAACCACCTGCAACACAAACCCAAAAAAAAAAAAAACCACACTTCACATCCCTCATATAAAGTTTCACAATTAATCTCTCTCTATTGTGCTTAATCCAACGACAAATTTTACCTGGAAAGATGGCTAAGCTCTTGTTGGTGCAGTAACTGTACTCGATTAAAATCTAATTTAGCGAACTTGAGCAACATCTCGTTGCGAGACTCGTCTTGTTCATAAAAAGAGATGTATTGTCTTGATTCGATCCTTGGTATACCCTTGTGAAGGGGTTGTTGCAAAGCATGAGCTATTTGCTTTGCAGGATGAGGTTCGCATTGATCGTTTTCTACTATAGATTTGAGGCGAGTTCTTGTGCAAGCGAGACATGTGTCTAAAATATCATCTTCCCCATGCATACTCAAATGGGAAGCTTCATACAGGCTAAGCATGCTATCCACATCATTAAGCGCACTATCCTTGAAATTTCCATCACTATCCATGAATTTGTGAAACACGTCTGTCTCGCAATCATTCATAACCAAATTCATCCATTAGTCCATTTACAAACAATATATATTAGGACGTTCTTATTGAGGTTTATGTAAGGATCTTTGCTTTTCAACCTCTAGACCATGCTAAATGACTGAGATTAAGCTGATTTAGGACGTTAAAAGCAAAGATCCTTATATGAATCCCAATAAGAACATTCTTACTGAATAATTCATGTATATATATAGTACGTAGTGACTCACCGCAAGGTATTTTGCAACCGTTTTGTCGAAACACTCGAAATAAAATTGCAGTCATGCTTAGGTCGTGGACATCATCCTTAACTAGCTTAAGCAAGGAATCAAAATTTCGACTCAGTTGATCTTCAATTTCACTCTCAAAGTGGTACGATATACCGAGGCGGCATAACAGATCGATCAGTGTGAGTTTCTCCACTAGGTTAACTTGAGTATCGGTCAACATATATATATATTCAACATGAACTTTCAAATCTTCCACTTGTTTCGTGTAAAATTCATATGCCTTAAAAAAGGGAGAACAAAACCAAAACAAGCCTAATTAATTACAGGATCACTTTCATTAAACAACAATTAAGGATGTGATTAATTACCGATTTATCAAAGGAAATGGAAGCAAAGTATTGAGGACCAAATATCTCAGGAGGAAAATTTGCTGTCCTACGTGATATTACCGTCTGATCAGCTTTTGTTGCCATAGATAGGATTTAAAACAGAGCAATTTAGCAAGGAGTAGTGGGTGAAGTGCTAGAGTTGCAAGGCCAAGCTATTTATGGACCACATGCAGTCTTTAATTATCAATGAACATATGCATGGCTATTGGGTTATTGATCTACACGACATGGCTTTTTGACTTTAATTTCCCATTGTGAGATTCCCACCCTAAATCAGCTTTAGCAAGAGACGTCTCCTAATGCGTACACCTAAACACAATACATACATTGTACCAAATTCTAATTGATGTGTGAATTCAGTGAAATAAATTCAATGCGACAATTAAAATTAACCATCTAGTCAATGACGTTTCTGAGTCTTGAGAGATTTGAGACAAACTCTTTAAAAAAACCGTCATAAAAAATAATTAAAGTTGGCTTGAATGAATTATTTTTTCTTTTTTATTTGTAATATGGTGAATATTATTAGACTTTTTTTAAAAAAAAAATGTAACTCAAATGTTTTTGAGACAATTATAATTATATTAATTAAAAAAAATATGAAACTCCAAAAATTTGAGACTTTTACATATTGTTTGAGAAGGGGAAATATGAGGGTGAGTAAAATATGAAGACGAAATAGAGAGAAATTGAAAATGTTGAGTGTTTAGGATGACAACGTGAAATTTGGAGGTAAATTTTGTGAGTGAAATCTAGTGGATCCCATGTGTTTACTTTTACCCTCTGTTTTAGAAGGAAAATGCTGTGTGGACAAAGGAATAATTCCTGAAAAAGTCACATATGCCCTCCTCACAAAAGCATATAACTCTGAATTGTGAATATTGGGAGTTGTAGTGCGGTAGAAGCTGAATTGTGGGCGGTTATTCATGGCTTGAGGTTGGCATGGGATGAAGGTTCTCGAAAGATTATCCTCGAGATTGACTCCGCGTTGGTAGTAGAGTGGCTAAATAAACGTTGCAACCCTAAGTTATCTCTTTTTAATCTAATAAAGATTTGCTTGGATCTTTTGAACAAGGATTGGTTAGTGGAGGTGAAACATATCTTCAGGGAGAGGAATCGTGTTGCGGACTTCCTTGCGAGTGAAGCTCTCATACATAATTGGGGTGTTCATGTTCTCCATCATCCAGTAGGGAAGTGCAATCAATTGCTTTGGGAGGATGTAACCGGAGTCTCTTGGCCACGAAGAGTTGTTATAGAGTCGGGTTGAGATTTTGTTTTGCTTTTATTTTGGGTTTTTTGCCCCTCCTTTGAATCAAAAAAAAAAAAAGAGACTTGCTTTGAAAAGTAACTCCTCACAATATTTTCTTCTCAGGCTGTGCAGACTTTGATTACTGCCGCCGTACCAAACACCGGTATATAAATGGTTTTAATTTGTGCACGGTTCTGTTCCTTCATGTTTCAATTATGTTATATAATCCAACAATTATATACAAAGATGCACATATCTATATTTTTTAGTATGATTGATTGAATTATGCGCACGTGCATGAGCGGCTGCGTGAACTATGCGCACGTTTTGATAGACTTTTACAAACCAATGCAATAATTGTATTGGTAATCTTTAACATTTGAAAAAGTGATTTTCAATTAGACCCTCAATTCATTAATATAACGTTAGAGGTAAAGTGAATCCTATATGATATTTATATTCAATGATTAGAATATATGCCACATAAATTTGGAAGATAAAATAAGAATTATATTTTGGATGAATGTACCACGGCTAATTGCATTGGTGTATTGGAGGTATTTGTGGCTTGAATTTATGTGTGAACCGTACATTAAAAAAAAGGTAATAAATTTAGTTTGTATGATACTAAAAGGAAATGTATGTGGCCACCTCACGAATTTTAATGTATTTGATAAGAGAGTAATAAATTACACAATATAGTAATCATTACTCAACTATCTCCATGGGTAACCATAACACTCAAAATATGAAGAAAATTGTCTAAAAAAATTAACCAGCTAAATAATATGCATGTCAATCAAATATGAGTATTTGTTTATCCATGTACTTTTAATTAGACTTATAATCATTACACCCCTATCAAACACATATTATGAATGATTGAATTAGGCTGTGTCGGTTGATCAACTGTGCGTCGTGCATGGTTGCTCTATTTTTTACTATATCATCGACACGACACACTACTCTATCCCGGTGTCATTTACGAATCGGTTAAAATTTGACAGACTGGTGTGTTTGATAAGAGGGTAATAAATAGGTGTGTAATGTACTAATTAATGTATTACTAAGGATAATCATCACCCACATTTCTCCATTGATAACCATTACACCAAAAATATGAATAAAATTGACTAAAAAATTACCCGGGTAAATAATAGACATACCTATCAAACATGAGTATTTGTGTATCCATATATTTTTAATTACTCTTATAATCATTACACCCCTATCAAACACGAGTAAAAAGACATAATAAGTGGGTCTGTTTAAAATTATAATCGTTAATAATGTGTGAATAATTCCCGAAAGTGATGTGTATACTATTTTGTAGTGATCGAAACAAGGGCATATTCTTTGGGCTCAACAACCCACATGTGATACACAAAGCCCAACAAGAATAAAACATTCATGGTGGCAAGGAAAGCCAGGTCCAAGATGTGCAAAACTTTTTAAAACTGTTTGATATTTGATATAATTAAAGTTACGATAACGTATGAACTGTAAAATTACTATACATTTGATAGGGATATAATGATTATAAAGGTAATTAAAATTATTTGGGTAAAAAAATACTCATGTTTGGTTTGCATGTCTATTATTTACCCCGATAACTTTTTCCGAAAATTTTCTTCATATTTTCTACATTACACCTCTATTTATTACTCTCTTATCAAACACACCCTAAGGAGTATTTAAAGTACCTTAATAATAAAATAAATAACATTGGTTATAATATATAATCAAGTGATATTTTTTTGCAGAAAAATAACATACAAGTACTCTAATTTGTCGAACAATCAAAGTTGTTCGGCAATCCAATCTATAATAGCACCCATGGCGGAGAACTTTGTCGCAGAGGACAGAGAAAGGTGGAGGGGGTACTGTATGTGCAAAAAATTGTCTTACGTTTATATTAACATTTAAGGCTTGTAAGCCCATAAATAAAGGCTTGTGAGCCCGTTCGACACCAAGACTTGTGAGCCCAACGAGCAAAGGTTTGTGAGCCCATTCGATACCAAGGCTTGTGAGCCCATATCAGGCGTGTGAACCCAACGTACCAAAGCCCATAAGTCGTACGACATTAGCCTTGTAAGCCCAACGAACTGAGGCCCACAAGGCCCGTTCGACATATAAGTCTTGTGAGCTCATTGGATTGAGACCCACACGACCCTTCCATTATTAGGTCTGCTTGGCCCAACAATTCAGGATCCTGCTGAAGTCCATACGACATGGCTGAGCCATCCATACAAATATCACTCAAAGTGTAAACCAACATAAAACAAAGGCCCATTGGCCTAATTCAAGTCTAATGATTGACAGCTCACCGGTGTAAACGAGCCGAGCCGCTCACGAGCGGCTCGGCGTTCGGCTCGAAAAAAGCTCGTACGTGATCGATTCGATTAATAAACGAGTCGAGCTTGAGCTTGATTTTGAGGCTCGATTTATAAACGAGCCGAGCTTGAGCAACATAAAGCTCGGCTCGTTAAGGCTCGTGAGCTAGCTCGATATAGGCTCGTGAGCTCGGCTCGATGGTAGGCTCGTGAGCTAGCTCGTAGTTAAGTCATTTAAGTAACTCATGCTAATATAACTATATATGTTATATAACACGATTGTGAATATGTATAATGTAAGTTAACAAGTTATATCGCTAAACCCTAAACATATGTAAAAAATCCTAAAGGACTAAACCCTTATGTTATATAACCTAATTCATGATAATATGAGTTATAAGCAAAAACCATAAACTCATTTGATTTATCCTTAAACCCTAAACTCATTTGATTTAACCTTGTGATAATATAAGTTATAACACAATTCATGATAACTTATATTCCCTGAAAACTCTAAAGAACTAAACCCCTATGTTATATAACATAAATCATGATAATATGAGTTATAAACCAAAAACATAAACTCATTTGATTTAACCTTATGATAATATAAGTTATAACACAATTCATGATAACTTATATTCCCTAAACCTATGATTTAAATTTATGATAATATAAGTTATAACCTTAAAGGACTAAACCCCTATGTTATAATTAAATTATATTATAAGTAATAATTAAAAATATTTATATTTTTTAATACTCATAATAAAATTAATTTTTATTAAATTAAATATTTGTGTGTCTATATATATTATTTTTTATAAATTAAATTAATATATAAAAATACTATATATTTAAGAGAAATGATATATTAATTAATGTTTCACCTTAAGTCAACAAACTTGTGTAGCTTAGTTGGTCTAAAGACTTACCTTTAGTTTGGAGGTCATAGGTTCTAATCCAACCAAAAGCAACTTTTTCAGAGTTTTCAAAAAAATAAACGAGCAACTTATCGAGCTCTATAACGAGCCCGAACTTGAGCAAATAATCAAGTTGTTTATCGAGCTTGGCTCGAGCTCGGCTCGTTAATAGAATAATCGAGCATTTGGCGAGTCGAGCTCGAGCCCTTTGGAATACTAATCGAGCCGAGCTCGAACAAAAATTCTAGCTCGAGCTCGAACTTACCTTATTAGAACCGAGCCGAGCCTGAACATATCAAAGCTCGGCTCGGCTCGATTACACCCCTAAGCTCACATGCCAATCATATGAGCTAGAGCACTATAAATATGAGTTGTTCAAGCCTCATAAATCTCTTGGACTTATGGTGTGCTCTCCTTCTCTCTCTAAAAGTCTATTCACTTTTCTCACTATAAAGTTCCCCTCCGTCATTGGGCTTGGTCGTCGAAGACCTCTCCGGTGGCCATCACTCGTTCACTCGAACTAGTGTATCATTACTGATTGTTAAAGGTCTCAATTGACTTTTCTTTGATTGTAAATTTTAGGGTTTACAAGTACTCGGGGAATAAAATATTACAACTCACCACTGTACATGTGTCGAATGAGTATTGAAGCATAAAATGATAGAATGTATAAGTTTGTGAGCTTTGAAAAATGGTTTTTTTTTTTGAAAAATGACCCTCATTTATAAAACATTTGGAAAATTAACCCCTCCTCTAAAATCATGTTAAGTTTGACTCTTTTGGCATGGGAAAAGACACTGCAGCCCTTGCATACCTTTTCATATAGTTTTCTTTTAAAAAATCATAAAATTCATGAAAATCAGCTTTTTCTCTCTTCCTCTCCCTCTCCCTCCATGCTTTGTATCCCTCAACTTGTTCATTTTCTTCAACATTTGCACAGTCTAAGCTCCGTAATATGTCACAACAACGTTGCCCATGGCTGGAACAATCCTAAACTCCATTATGCAAGCTCTGTCTTCGAAGTCAACGAAAATAGAAGTGTTCAACGTTCTTGTTAAGTGTCTAACCTTTCATCTCTTACCTAACTAAAGCTGCATGTTTCATTTTACCTTTTGTGCTCAGTTTTTGCTTGTATTTTAAGTCGAGAAGGAAAATAACACTTAACTAAGGCTAGTATTGTGCATTTGATTTTTCGAACTGCCATATTTTTACGTAACTATACAAATAAAATATTTCGTTGATAAATGTATGTATTTTTCGTTGAGAACTAGTTTTATTTTCGTTTATCTTATGCTAATTTTTCGTTGATACTTGATTCGTTTTTGTTTAGCTCATGCACTTTTTGGGTTGATAAATGTTGTAATATTCGTTTAAAATTGTTGAGTTTGGTTGATAAATTTTACATGCAAGTTTGAGAAATTTTTCTTTATATGTAGATGATAATGAATGTTTTCAATGGATGCTTTTTGCAAAAGTGAATGACTATTCTTAATTTGTTGTTTATTTTGTGGCAGAAAACATAATACTTCTTGTTACTTGAAAGTTTGTAACTTTTTCGTTGATTACTGTATTATTTTTAGGTTTATAAATGGATATCTTTCGGTTTATAACTCACGGTTTTTTTTTATAACTGTATTATTTTTAGGTTTATAGATGCATATATTTTTCTTAATGTTTTTGTTTCATCAAGCTTGGACATTCTCACTTTTGATTCATCTTCTTCTTCCTTAGACGATCTCTGGTGCTATTTTCACCAGTTTTCTTTTCTTCACAACCAACATAAGAGATCAAGATTAATTTTCTATTCGTCATTTCTCAAATTTTGTAAACGATAGATAACAAAAATCCCATTATTCAAAAAGTCATGGAGGCGAAAGTAATAACATCAAAAATTAAGATAAAATAAACTAAAAGCAACCCTAACAAGAGAAATGTCAGACTTGTCAGTCTTTTTTTAATCCTATTTTTTTTAATGGTCCTTTGCTGTCAGACTTGTTAGTCTTTTTTTTAATCTTTTTATGTACAAAGCATTGAAACCAAGACAAATTGTGGCATATATATCATTTGTTTTTGGCGGATATAAATAAAACTCGTCAGTGTTAAAATAAATAAATTTATTATATTTAATATGACGAATTCAAAGGTAGTTTTTTTTTTGAAAAAAAAATTGAATTCACCGAAAAAAATGCTTGCCTTTTCTGAATTGTTAAATATATAAATTCAAAATATTTAATTTTATATTAAAGTGAATTTAATTTTTCTTTCAACAAAATATATATTAAAGTGAAACCAATGCTCAAGCCGCACAATAAGACGGCGACACACTGTTGTCGCCATAGATAGGATTTATGACGAGTTTAATTTTTTATTCCAAAAAAATCAAAATCAGGATATTAAATATTACACATTTATTTTTATTTTTTTACCACTGAACGTACCCCATTTTGTTTATGTAATACAAACAAAGGGATAAGTTTCAAAATGGCTCCTGTACTTTTAAGAATAGACCACTTAAACTTCTTTACTTTGTTTCGGGTAAAAAAAACCCATGTACTTAACAAAATAGGTCACGTTAGCCCTTCAATACATTTTCCGTCGATTTCATGTGATGTTGCAGTTAAGTAATTAGATAAATTTTGTATATTAAAAAACAAAATACAGGTGGAAATACATGTTGACTTAAAAAATGTAAAATATGTGGCATGAATTTTTTAAAATTAAAAATGAAAATCTAAAAATCATAGATATGAAAACCTCATCTTCTCCAGTTGTCTCCGAGCAGTCTCCCATGGAGATCCCAAAATCACTGGCCCATCCCGATCAGAGGCATGGTCGGCGCAGGAGTCTTCTGTTGTCTGCTATACATTATAGAATCGCTAACAACGACCCACACGACCACACTCGCCTTTAGCACCACCAGAGGCGACGGAGGATCTATCGATTGCACTCCTCCGCCAGGGTGGATCTGTCGATTGTGACGGAAGATCTATCGATTGTGGAGATCTGTACTCCGCAACACCAGAGGCGATTGACGATCTGCCGATTGCGGAGATATGTCGATTGAACTCCTCCGCCAAGATGGTAATGTCGTTGTTTTCCTCATTCGTGTTGTTGACGAGATCCAGTGGTTGTTGGCGAAGGACGAGTGTTGCTGATGAGTTGGGTTAACTCGGTGTGATTGGCGATGGAGGGGGAAAGTGAGCCAAAGAGTCCCGGTGAGCTAGAGTTCGGTGCTGAGGGTCAGAGAAATGACTATGGTGCCCTTTGGATAACCATTTTAACTAGCATATATGCTAGAAAATAAAATATATGCTACACATTGATAAAATCACAACCAAACAACAATTTAGCATATAGTAATTTCTGAAATGCTTGTTTTAGTAGCATTTAAAAAACCATTTAGCATTTCACTAATGAAATGTCTTAAATGCCCCAACTATTTTCGTTTGATGGCCAAAGTGCCCCTTATTATATTTACATTTATTATTTTTGAAAAAATGTTAATATTATTAAAATAAATGTTAGAAATTTTTTAATATTATTAAAAATATTTAAATGTTAGAATTTTTTTAATATTATTAAAAATGTTAAAATGTTCATATAAAAAATACATTTTTTTTATAAATATATTAATCTCATTGTTTTTGAATTTCTGCTAATACCCTTGTATGTAATTAGCCACATCATTTGGAATAACATTTATGTTATCAGAAAAATTGAACCAAACACCAACAGCATTTGAAACAACATAAATGTTAGCATCTTAAACAGCATATACGCTACCAGCGTATAAGCTAAAATATATGCTAAAATCCAAATTGTCTTCCAAACGGGCCCTATGTTAAGAGAAGAACAAACAATACCAGAGAAGGAAGAGCAGGGATCAAGTGAGGTGAGGTGAAGTCCCAGTGGCGAAGAACGCGGAATGTCAAAGAAAAAATCCATGTCATTATTTATTTTTTACAAAGAAAAAATCCATGTCATCATTTAACTGCCACGTCAGCAATTTTGCATGAAAAACACATCCAGGGGCTAACGTTACCCGTTTTCTTAAGTATAAGAGCTTCTTTGGTCCAAAACAAAGTGCAGGGCTTCGGTGGATCATTCTTGAAAGTATAGGGATCATTTTAGAACTTGTCCCTCCAAACAAATGTCTTTGATTAAGATGCTACATGCACTTATTTGTATGTCATTAGAGGGTGAATATAGGTACCCAATATTTATCAATGAACATATGCATGGCTACTGCATTATTGGGACCAACACGACATGACTTTTCGTGTAGTGAGATTAGCACCTTATTAAATCTCTAGCAAGGGACCTATCCTAGTGCCGACTCCTAACCACCAAATACTAATTGATGTGAATGTCGTGAAATGAATTCAGAGTCACAAAAGTGATCGTCTAGCTATAGAAAGCTCATGAAGAACGTACATTTGAAAACAAAAATAACCGAGAAATATTATATAAATTTATCCTTTAAACGCCCATGAATATTTTTCAGATAATCACAAAATAAAGTGAGCCAAAACTCATCATGTGAAATCAAATTTCAGACCTCGCAAATCCATGCAATTTTCAGCCAAACAAATAATCAGAACGGCTTCTTCTGCGGATGTCATCAGTTGAACTTGACCACATCACAAACTTTAGGACGAAAGATTGAATTAGGTTGTGTCGGTTGATCGACTTTCCACCATGCATGGTTGCTGTTATTTTGGGGAGTGGTGTTTGGGTCCGAAGGGTTGATGGAGACGATATCACAAACTAGAGGGACTTATTTAGTCCAAAATAAATGGCTTGATGAATCTTTTTTTTAAGTACAAAAGGCTTCCCTAACACTTAGAGCACAAGCAAGCAATGATTTTTGTTTGTTTGTTAGGGAATGGATAATGTATGAGAATGTGTGTTTTTGCTAATGTGACTGTATTGAGAAACGCATTTTGTTAATGTGGCTAAATATGTAACATGACTTTTGTATGATAACAGTGGGATCGATATTGATTTTAGTATAATTTTGTTTTGAACAATAAAGATGATGACCTTTCTAATATGAGGAAGAAATAATGTTAATAACTTTGTGTTTTGTTGATATGATTATTTTGAGAGAATTATTTTGTTAATGTATATGAGTTTGTGACTTGACTTTAATTTTATGTAATAGAAATAAAACCCAATTTTAATTTTAATGGGGAGAAGAAGTTGACACCGTTGTAGTACCATATGATCAATTGAAGTATGGGCTCATGGACTCCAGTGAAGCATACTTACAAGGCCCACTTATGTATTGAATGTCAAATCTTGTGTCCAAAACCCAAATATGGTTGCAGAATTACAAGTGAAAGAACTTTAATCAACTCCTAGAAGGCAAACAAATATTTTTGGCAACAAAAAATGACCCCGTATGAATTTATTTTTTGAAAATTTGATATGAACCTAAACTCTAACCGTCAGATCCAAATTCAAAAAAAAAAAAAAAGACTTATTGATTTCATGAGAATTGAATTCAAGACCTCCCAACTCCATATAATTTAGTTTCGGAAAGATTTACTATATGAACTTTTATAAAAGATAAACAAACTAAGTTATTAATCATATAAATTTATTCTAAAATATTCAAAATACAAGTATGAGCAGCACATACGTACGTAGACTATAGTGCATGTTCTTCATTATATATATATGCATCTCACACACGTACACACATACACAACACAAAGCCCTAATATATATAGGGAATATATATAGATAATTCATCGCACACACGTATTTTATTTTTATATAAGCACGCTCAAAGCTTTCCATGAAGTGGTGAGACTGAGAGTGAGTGAGTATTAGCTAGCTAACTCAATGCATCTCACTTCTTCTATTCTGGCACTGGAATCTGGTCAATGAACAAGGCCTTGACGTGGTCTTTTGAAGTATTTGAATTCGTGTATGCATCGTCAAACTTGTAAAAGAAATGAGACACGCGTGCAATGTTGACCACTCGCATGAGAAGATGCATGGACATGTTATTTGGTCTCATATGTCCTCCATTTATATCCTTCCATGCATCCGCCACCTTCTGCTCCACATATTTGATTGCTTCAGTCTCAGACGTCCCATGTTGCTTCATATAGACTTCAACTCCTTTTGCAGCATCTCCCCTTTCTTTCTCATCCTACATACTCCCACACCGCTTGCTCAAAGTCAATATTTTATAAGATGAAATTCGATTTCAAATACTTGAAGACCCTTTTAAAAGATAAATTGAGTCTTGGACTCGTAAACAGAAAATAACTCAAATGAATTGAATTGAACCAAATATTTTTCAACTCCTCATTTTCATCCCTCTCAATTTTTTCAAATTATTACGCGATATATATGTACCTGCGACACTAGGTCGTTCATGAGACGACCAATTGCCATTGAAGCTGCAACAATATTTGGTCTACTTTTCAACCATTTGAAAGCATCCATTCCTGCAATTTCTTCCATTCCTAGAAAAGAAGCTGACAGGATTGTGTGATAACTGCTTGTGATTAATCCGTTTTTCATGTATTCCTCAGATGTTGGCGCAATTCCTGTATGAAACCATTCCGCCTCAAGATGGTAGCCTCTGGACAATTCTTTCATCTAATAAGAAAACACAAGTTTTAATATATATATATATATATATATATATATATATATATATATATTTTAAGAATATAGAAGAATTTGAGACTAGAAAATTAAGTATATATTTTACCGCATCTTTCGCATAAGAGACAGCATGGGATTTCCCTTCACTTTTCAATTGATTCTCAAATTCTTGATAAACATTCAAAAGAACTTGATAGAGAAATTTCATGTATTCCGGTAG
Source organism: Euonymus europaeus (assembly GCA_963580455.1). Classification (NCBI taxonomy): domain Eukaryota; kingdom Viridiplantae; phylum Streptophyta; class Magnoliopsida; order Celastrales; family Celastraceae; genus Euonymus; species Euonymus europaeus. The sequence continues at coordinate 17,357,668 of OY756970.1, read as the reverse complement.
CTTATCAATGGCATCGATGTTCCACCTGAAAAAAATTAAGAATTAATGTTTACGATAGCTTAGTTGGTGAATCTCTGAGACTAAAGCGTATGAACTCAGGAGATCTTGAGTTCGATTCTCACTAGAAATAAATACTTTTATCCTACACTAGAGAGAGAAGAAAAATGAATATTCGTGGACGTTTACCTCTGTATTGCATGTGTTAGTAGTCTGAGTTCTTCGATTGTACCATACAGATCATATGTGTCATCTAGAATTGATATCATTGTTATAACTTTGGTGAGAATTATTCGAGCATTGGAGTAGCGAGGCTCGAAGTAAAGCCCAAGAGACCAAATGTGACATTCTGCAAGTCTTTCTCTTGCGTAAGGAAAATTTGAAGGAATGTCCAACTTATCATACCACCTGAAACGCAAACCCAAAAAAAAAAAAAAAACTTCACATCCATCATATAAAGTTTCACAATCAATCTCTTTAGATATATTGTGCTTAATCCAACAAAAAAATTAAATTTTACCTGGAAAGATGGCTAAGCTCTTGTTGGTGCAGTAACTGTACTCGATTAAAATCTAATTTAGCCAACTTGAGCAACATCTTGTTGTGCGACTCGTCTTGTTCATAAAAAGAGATGTATTGTTTCGATTCGATCCTTGGTATGCCCTTGTGAAGGGGTTGTTGCAAAGCATGAGCTATCTGCATTGCAAGATGAGGTTCACATTGGTTGTTTTCGACTATAGATTTGAGATGAGTTCTTGTGCAAGAGAGAGAATTGTCTAAAATATCTTCTCCTCCATGCGTACTTAAATGGGAAACTTCATACAGGTTTAGCATGCTATCCACATCATTAAGTACGCTCTCCTTGAAATTTCCATCACTATCCATGAATTTGTTAAACACATCTGCCTCGCAATCATTCATAACCAAATTCATCCATTAGTCTATTTACAAACAATATATATATATATATATATATATATATATAGATGTAGATATATCATTCTTATTGACGTTTATGTAAGGATCTTTGCTTTCAAGCCAAGAGACCTAGTTAAATGACTAAGATTAAGCTGATTTAGGAGGTTAAAAGCAAAGATCCTTATATAAATCCCAATAAGAACATTCTTACCGAATAATTCATGTATGTATATAGCTTGTATTGACTCACCGCAAGGTACTTTGTAACCATGTTGTCGAAACACTCGAAATAAAATTGCAGTCGTGCTTAGGTCATGAACATCATCTTCAACTAGCTTAAGCAAGGAATCAAAATTTTGACTTAGTTGCTCTTCAATCTCACTCTCAAAGTGGTATGATATACCGAGGCGGCATAACAGATCGATCAGTGTGAGTTTCTCCACTAAGTTAACTTGAGTGTCGACCAACATATCTTCAATATGAACTTTTAAATCTTCCACTTGTTTGGTGTAAAATTCATATGCCTTCAGAAAGAGATAACAAAACCAAAACAAGCATGATTAATTACAAGATCACTTTCATTAAACGACAATTGAGGATGTGATCAATTACCGATTTATCAAAGGACATGGAAGCAAAGTATCGAGGACCAAATATAGCAGGAGGAAAATTTGCTGTCCTACGTGAGGACATTACTGTCTGATCAGCTTTCGTTGCCATAGATAGGATCGATATAAAACAGAGCAATTTAGTAATTAAGGAGTAGTGTGTGAAGTACTCCTAGAGTTGCGAGGCCACGCTATTTATAGACCTCGTACATTCAATGTTTAATTATCAATGAACATTTGCATTATTGGGTTATTTATCTACACGACATGACTTATTGACTTTTCCAATGGAGAGATTCACGTTTAGCATGATACGTATCCTAATGCGTACTCCTAAACACATAATACAAACATTGTAACAGATGTCAATTGATGTGAATTTAGTGAAATTAATTCAATGTCACAATTAATAGTAACCATCTAGTTAGTGACGTACTTGAGTCTTGAAAGGTCTGAGACAAATTTTAAAAAAATAGATCTCATCAAAATATTAAAGTTGACTCGAGTGGGTTAATTTTTATTTTTAAGTTATAATGAATTGAATTAATTTTTATAATTCAAATGTGTTTGAAATTATTATAATAATATTAATTTTTTTTAAAAAAAATTGAGACTGAAAATTTGGAGAATCTGAGGGCAACCACAATAGTTATATATATAATGGCCCAACAACTTCGTTTTTTGGTCTCACTTCTAGTACACAAAAAGTGGTTCCACATACTTATTCACGTAAGTAAAACACATATTTCAATACAACTATATCATCAAAATACATATTTCAATACAATCTCATTAATCACACCACTAACTTTCCATTTCTCAGTGCTTTTTCTACTAACACTAATTGTGAATCCGACAAATATTACTCAAAATTTCAAATATTCCACTTGTTTCGTGTAAAAGTCATATGCCTTCAGAAAGAGAGAACAAAACCAAAACAAGCATGATTAATTAGGAGATCACTTTCATTAAACAACAATTAAGGATGCGATTAATTATCGATTTATCAAAGGAAATGGAAGCAAAGTATCGAGTACCAAATATAGCAGGAGGAAAATTTGCTGTCCTACGTGAGGACATTACTGTCTGATCAGCTTTCGTTGCCATAGATAGGATCGATATAAAACAGAGCAATTTAGTAATTAAGGAGTAGTGTGTGAAGTACTCCTAGAGTTGCGAGGCCACGCTATTTATAGACCTCGTACATTCAATCTTTAATTATCAATATTGAACATATCCATGGCTAGTGGCTACTGCATTATTCGGTTATTGACCTACACGACATGACTTATTGACTTTTCCTATGGCGAGATCCACACGTGCCTTAAATCTTTAGCAAGAGACGTATCCCAGTGCCCACCCCTAAACACATGATACATACATGGTACGAAATGCCAATTGATGTGAATTTAGTGAAGAATTCAAAGTCTGAATTGATTAATAATCATCTAATCAATGGCATAACTGAGACGTGAGAGACTCGAGATGAACTCTAAAAAAAAGTTCTCACAAAAAAAAAAGTTGATTTGAATGAATTAATTTTTTACTTTTAAATTAGAATATGATGAACGTTATATTTTCATTTTTTTAAAATATTAATTAATATGTGTTCGAGATTATTATAATACTATCAATTTTTTAAAAGATCAACGTACCTTACAAATTTTGAGAGCTCTTAACGGCCACCCACCTCCCCCCTACGTCAGGACGTTTCTATCTATACAAACAAAACTCATGAATAAAAACGTGCATGAGATGGGAAAAAACTTTAGCACGATTGATTGAATTGAGGATGACCCTCGTATGCTCTCTCCCCAAAGGATTAGAATGCTCGAGTAAGCATTGATAGGTATAGGTCCCCAATTCTACCCTGGTTTGTCTCTCTCGTGGCCTTGAAGAGCCTGGGAGTGGAGAAGAAGAGGTTGATGCCATGTTCAGTTCAATAGGTCTGGTCTTGTGAGTGATTTGATGTCTAGGGTAGGGCCGCTGTTAGATACATGCTTTGTCTTTGTTAGGGAAGTTGGACAGAGGCACTAAGGAAGTTGAATGGGGCGGCTGTTCGACTATGTCAAATATTCGTACGTGGATTGTTGCATTGCGTTAATTTTTGACTGACAGACGATTTGATACGCTTAATCATGCACTAATGGTATTCGTAATGTCCATGTCAAAAATTGATTTTCATTAAGTGTTCCTAGCGCGTTGGAGGTGAACTGAGTCATATATAATATCTCTATTTAATAAGTAAAATATGTGTCACATAAATTTAGGAATAAAATGAGGGTTATATTTTAGATGGATGTATCACGATAATTGAATTGGTGTATGAAGATATTTGTGTGAACCTTACATCAAAAAAGATAATAAATTTAGTTATATGTCACCAAAAATATTTTTACGTAGATACAATGCTAACTGAACCATATAAAGGGCAATGTGGGGCAATTAGCTAGGAGGCCACTGTACCACCGAAAATTTTGAATTTTTTACACTACATATATATACTATGTATATAATTTATAATATTGTAATATAAACTATATGTGATACAAAGAAGACATGTTAATGTGGCCACCTAAATTTTGAAAAATTTATTTAATACATTCACATAATATTTATAATATAATATAAACTATATATATCTTAATAAAAAGACACGTATTTCTTCTCACTAGGTCCTTAAAATTAGACTTTGGAACAAAATGAATGACGAGCACCACTTAATTTTTTCGCTCGACAAACCCACATATGATACACAAAACCCAACAAGAATATTGAAAAACTCATGGTGGGAAGGAAAGACCAGGTCCAAGATCTATAAACCTTGGTTTAGTCTTCCAGGACCACTCACCGCACCACATCAAGTCACACCAGGATTGAACCATAAATGGTTTCTCTTAGATAAGTCCGCAATATGCTGAACAAAGAAATCAATACAAAAAAAGGGCATCGATTATGTGGGTTCTTTGAAACCAAGGGAATTTAAAAAATAAAAATTAAAGGAATGAATATTATTTCTCGTTTGGAAAGTCATGAACAAAGTGGTTTAATTTACTAATTTATCTTTATATTTAAATTAAAATATTATGTATAAAGATAAAATAGATATATGTCAAAATGAAACAATCATACCCAATTTGAATATTGCAAATAAATCACTGAAATAAAAAAATAAGTACTTAATGATTTATGGATTTCTAATTAAAAATATTAAACAAATTTAACATATGTTCACCGACACCTAAACACACAGTCATGCACCAAATGCCAGTTGATGTGACTTTAGTGAAATGAATTCAGAGTCGCAATCATTTAGCAGTAGAAAACTAAGTACGTACAGTCGAAAATAAAAATAATCGAGAATCGAAAACTATATTATAAAAATTTACCATTTCAACATTTCATATATGAGTCTAAATTTGAGTCATCCGATCGAATATTTTTCACATAATCACTAATTTAATTGGCCAAAACTCCTCATGTGAAATCAATTTTAGGACCTCGGAGTCCATCGACTTCATCCAAACAAATAATCGCAACTCCTTCTTCAGATGTCATCAGTTGAATTTGACCACGTCACAAACTTTAGTATGAATGACTGAATTAGGCTGTTGTGGATTCAGACCATTTCAGCTTGGGAGGAGTTCATCCCTCTCTTGCCCGAATTGCGTATGAAGATTGTATGATTTCTGATTTATAAAATCAGGTTTTTCTCAAAAAAAAAAAAAAAAAAAACTATGCGCCATGCATGGTTGCTGGTTTTTTACTGTACCAACTTCCATCTACAAGCCACAGAGTCTATCCCGGGGTCCTTAACGTGTGATTCTCCTTTTTTTTTTCTTCCTGCTATCCTTGAATAATTCCCAAATGTGATGTGTACTGTGTAGTGATTGATTTATAAAAAAACACAAAAGTTACAATAAATTAGACTCCCTTCCAAATAAATTTTATAGGTAAATTTAAATCTTAATAAATTTATAAAAACACCTGCAATTCTCACTAAAAACACCCAACAATAATGAAACACTCATAGTGACAAGGAAAGGCTAGCTCAAAGATCTATAAAACTTGGTGTACTCCTCCATGCCCACAGACCGTACCCACATTGAGTCACACAAGGATTATACGATAAATAAATGTTTTTTCTTAAACAAGTCTGTAATATGCTGGACAAATAAACAAATAAAAAAGGCATCTATTGTGACGATCTTTGAAATCAAGGAAACAAGAACACTAACACTATGTTTGATTTGCGGCAAAATGAGAACGAGAATGAGAACAGAAACAAGAACGGAAACGAGAATGAGAATATTAGTAGATAAATTGTGGCAGGAATGAAATGATAATAATTGATAAAAGAGTATATTATCCTTTATTTTTTTGAGAAAAATATATATAGATAAAAGTGTAATTATGTTAGGAGTAGAGGGACAAAACTATAATTGTACACGTAAGAAATTCTATTTCACCAGGAATGAAAAATTCCGAAGAAGCAAAAAATTTTGTCATTTTGTTCCTTTATTTTGAGGCCACCAAACATGGAAATTTGATCAGAATGGGAATCGAGTGTTCTCATTTAGGGATGGCAACGGGGCGGATCGGGCACAGATCAGGGGCGCCCCGGTACCGTCCCGCACATAAAACTCAACGACCCGATCTGCTCCACCCCAACCTGCGGGGCAGATTTTCCCGATCCGTGTCCGTCCCGCCTCGATTACCCTTTTGCCTAATTGGTTACACTATTATCCTAATCCTTTCATAATATTATTGACATAACCATAACTTAATAAATTCACTAAAGTCTAACTGTGTATCGAAACCCTAAAGTCAAAATTCAAACCTTAAATTATAGTTAATAAATCATAAACTAAGAGATTCACAACCCTTAAACCCTTTAAATCTTTAATAAATAATAACATCTTAAGTCTTCATCAAAAGATGCAACATAAAGTTATAAAGTATAAACATCTCATGATTAATAACATCTTAAATTCTTAACTTCTTAAACCTTCAAAACAATAAATTCAATATAATGTATAAACATCTTACATCTCATGAGTCATTAGTCATGAACTTATGATCTTAATACAAATATTAACTACATAAGTAAACTATATGTGTTATATACTTATATTAATATATGTATAAATATCTTGCATCCCCTAATACACACACATAGATATATATATATATATATATATATATATATATATACATACCTATATATATTAATTTGTATATTACGGATCGGGTCACGGGGCGGATCGGGTCGGGGCAGAGCAAAGATCCATCACCGCCCCGATCAGTGGTCGGGTAAAAAAACTTTGATCCGTGTCCGCCCCATTACTTGTTCGGATCGGATAATATCCGCCCGGATCGGGGCAGACGGATCGGGCACAAATTGCCATCCCTATTCTCATTCCGACCGAAATTTCCCAACCAAACATAGAACCTACAAAAATATCCAAAACCTAAATTATAATATTTAAAATGAACATAAAGTCACAAATGGAAGTGTTAGAGTTTATGACCTGAATGCATCAATTCCCAAGTTAACAATACACTGGTTTTGGGGGTTTTCTCTAAAATGTAAAATAATAAGGATTTTTAAAACCCATAATTTCCAATCACTTACAAAACACAATCCTCATTTTCAATCATTTTTTGTCTCCCAAGCACAACCTAAGTGTTGAGCTTTGTTCAACTTATTCTATCATCAACTCTGAAATTTTAGTGTGTTTAGGCTCATTATTAAATGTTAAAATAAAAAAATTGATTTGATGTTGTTTTCTCAATTGAAAAAAGGAGAAAGAGTTATAGTTGCATCTGATGATAAAATTAAATTGATTAATTAAAAAGCTTAAATTCTCCTTATGGGAAAATTAGGCTTAGGTCTTAATTTACTAACTCTTAAGAGTAAAAAGACAGGTGAATTTTTTTTGATAGTTAAGATCTAACTGATTTTTAAATTTATTGAATTAAGAATAAAACTTGAAATTACAGATTTACCATTATTATTCTAGTTAAAGATGACTGAAAACTTTCTTTTCTCATTGCGGATGTTTTTGACTTTGGATTAAGGAGAGCCCAATAGCGTTGGAATCGTCAGGCCTACAAGAATCCAATGCCACTAGCCTTGTCAAAATCTGATATTAGAAACTGTCAGATCGAGGCAAAACAGTTGAAATGTATTTTGCCTTGATCCAACGCTTTTTGGTGACGAATTGAGATGAGGACAGAGGCATTGGAATCGTCAGGCCAAGACAAATTCAACTCCATTGGCCCTGTTGAGATCCAACATAAAAAATTATCGAATCGGAGCAAAACAACTGGCAACTATCGAAACATATTTTGCCTCAATCTAGCCCTTTCTTGATACAGTTTGAGGCTAGATCGATGGTTTTGGATCTGTCTTGGTCGGGCGATTCCAACACCACTAGTCTCACCTCATTTTTCCTAAGAATTTGTTGGGCTTAGCTAATCCGAATTTTAGGTTCCATCACTTGGGACGACATAGGGTTTTAATAGTGGATCCGGATTTTGGTTCATTGAACAGAGAAATAGCGGTTCTACAGGGACACCTAAGCCGTTAAGGCTTAGTAGTTAGGAACCTAGGATTAAGCACTTGTGACATCTAGGATTTTAGTAGCAAATTTGTTGCCTGAGCCCGTTAGGCTTTAGAGAATCCGAGCCTTGATGTTCAACACTTGAGACATAATGTTTTAGCAGTGAATCCAAACTTTGGGTATGTCGAGCAGAGAAAAAGTGATTTTATAGAGAAAAAATGATTCTACAGATAAATAAAGGTTCTACAGAGAAAAATATTTTTACACTAGCAATAGAATGGAAATTGTGATTTCATGTTTTTTTGCCTAACTTTTCCATCCGAGCCTTGAGATTCATCACTTGGGACATAGAGTTTTAGTACTGAATCCAAGATTTGGATCTGTCTAACAGAGGAAAATAGATTCTATAGAGGAAAAAATGAAGGTTCTATAGAGAAATAGATCTACACACTAACAGTAGAACGAAAATTGTGATTTCATACGAAAATTGTGATTTCATGTTTGCCTAACTTTTTCATTAGAACCTTGAGGTTCATCACTTAGGATATTGGGTTTAAGCAGTGAAGTCAAGCTTTGGGTTTGTCGAACAGAAAAAAAAAGATTTTTTTATAGAGAAAATGATTTTACAGAGAAATAAAGGTTTTACGAAGAAAAATATTTCTGCATTAGTAGCGGAACGAAAATTGTGATTTCATATTTTTTTGCTAACTTTTCTGTCCAAAACCAAAATGATTGTCATTGGTCTCAAAAGAAACATAACTATGAGAGGAGTCAAACTCGACCTACAATGACTGAAATAGAGGTCCAATGCTGTCAGAAAGCCACCGCGAAGCTTCGACGACTTCAAGAATTTTTTTCCTCGCTGCGACTGTTTTAGATGTCGGATCGAGGTGAGGTCGGTAGTGTTAGAATCTTCCGAATGGGACGAATCTAACGCCACTGATTTTGTCTTAATTTGATGTCAGAAAAGTCTAGATTGAGACAAAAACAATTTCGAACTCCGAAATGCATTTTACCTCGATCCGACCGTTTCTGACCCCGGATTGAGGAAGGACCACTATTTTGGGAATAGTCTCCGAAAGATGATTCCAATGACGATAGTCTTGTTCCGACTGGATTCCGCAAAAGGGAGATATGGTTGTCGACTTATTTTGGTCTAGTTGGATGATAGAAGTATTTTTGAAATATTCATCATTTTGTACTATTTTCTAAGTTCCAAAATCGAGTTCATATATTTCAAAGAATGTTCTCATGTTGTTGTATCTAATTTGTCATTTTTTATTGGTTAAAAGTTAAAACGCTTTAATTAATTGAAGTCGTATTTGTTGTGTATTTTTGCCCTTCAAACGAAAAAGGCTGTTTTTATTTCGAGAATAAAAATTAGACATAGGGAAACATATTTTTATTGATTAAAAAAATAAAAATGATGGAGATGTTGTAAATGTTAAAAAACATTTACTTAATGTGGATGATACACTTTACCAACTCAACCACTAATCCATCCAAATATATTAATTATGTTATACACCTAATGGACATATTTTAATAGTAGTGGATGGAGTGTTACACACCTAATAGACATGATTTAATAGTGGTGGATGAGATATTAGAATTAGTGGAGAAAATGCAATTAGCATTTATTGTATTAGTTGATTTAGGTGAGTTTTTGCACTATAAATAGGTGCTTAAACTTCATACTTTGTACACATCAATTGAAGAAAGTATTCTCTCATTTCTATCTTATTTCTATCTATTCAATTCTCTCCAAATATTATTCTAAATATTATTCTTATAATACAAGATTTCTTAATCTTGATTTTGGGAATTATTTAATTCCTTGTTTTTCACAACACGTTATCAGCACGAGTCTCCACCGCTGTATCAAGAGCAAGCTTTTGAGATTGTAAGTAAGTAATCATCAATTGTTATATTTTCTAAGTTTATTATAATATTTCATTATGTCGAATTTAAAAAGTTTAGATTTCACGGCACTTGATATTTCTGGAAGCAATTATCTATCTTGGGTTGTTGATGCTGAGACTCACTTGGGTGCTATGGGACTTGACAACACCATTAAAGCGGAAAATACTGAGTCTCCACAGAATTAGGCTAAAGCAATGATTTTGCTTCGCCGCCACCTTCATGAGGAATTAAAAGCCGAATACCTCATGGAAAAGAATCCTCTTGCATTGTGGATTGATTTAAGGGAAAGGTATGAACACCAGAAGAATATCATACTCCCAAAAGCTCGTTACGACTGGATGCACCTGAGGATGCAAGACTACAAATCAGTCCGTGGGTATAATTCTGCTATGTACAAAATTATCTCACAACTTGATTTTTGTGGTGAGAAACCTACTGAGTCGGATAAGCTAGAAAAAACACTGTCCACATTCCATGCTTCTAATATGATATTACAGGAGCAATATCGGCAGAAAGCATATGCAAAACATTCTCATCTAGTAGGTGTTTTACTTGTGGCAGAGCAGAATAATGAGCTGCTGTTGAAAAATCATCATTCTCGCCCTACTGGCAGTACACCGTTCCCTGAAGCGAACGCTGTTGTACATAATAATCGAGGACGAGGACGTGGACGTGGTGGAAGAAGAGGTCGAGGCCGTGGTTATGGCCATCGAAACCATGGAGGTAATTCTGGTTATAATCCATACCACCAGAAGAGGTATGATGGTGAAACAAGTCAGGCAAATAAAAGATTGCCAAATAAACCTCAGAAGGGTAATAATGAAACTTGTTTCAGGTGTGGTGCTCAGGGGCATTGGTCACGTACCTGTCGTACGCCTAGACATTTGGTAGATTTATATCAAGCCTCAATAAAAGGAAAGAGCAAGGTGGCAGAAACAAACTTTGCTAAGTTTGATAATAATGATGACTTTGATGATCTTGAAGATCTTGGCAATTTAACACATTTGGATGTTTCAGATTTCCTAGAAAATCCTGATATATATAAATAAGTTTATTTACTTGTTGAGTTTAATTGTTGTATTGTATTTTGATTGTAAAAGCATTTAATTGCAAGCAATAAAATTTCAGCATTTTATAAATATCATTTTGATAAGTTAAAATAATAATAATAAAAAAAAGAAAAAAAAAAGTCCAGAACTGCTGATGGTGGGTTCGATCCTCGGACCTTCTTTTCTAAACTATATTTTATTGGATCTCGCCACCACTAGGCCACCAGTCCCGGACTTGTCAAATTTATACGTTTAATATATTTATATGCAATCTAATATTTATTTATATTATACTTTTGGATTAATATGTGATGCAAGTTATTTTGTTTCTCTTTAGAAATATGGTCGATGAAGATATATGTTTAATTGATAGTGCAACAACTCACACTATCCTTAAACATAAGAAATATTTTCTACACTTGACATTTCTTGAAGCAAATGTAAATACCATCTCAGGCACATCAAAAATAATTGAAGGCTCCGGAAGAGCTAATATCATATTGCCTAGAGGGACAAAAATATATATTGAGGAAGCATTATACTCTCCCAAATCAAAAAGAAACTTATTGAGTTTCAAGGATATTCGTCACAATGGATATCATTTTGAGTCTGGAAAAGAAGGTAATAAAGATTACCTATATATTACTTCTATCATTTCAAGCCAGAAGCTTGTACTAGAAAAGTTTGTGGCTTTTTCTTCAGGTTTATATCATGCAAGTATAAAATGGATTGAAACACATGTTGTGATGCACCAGAAGTGTTCTGATTTTAAAGAATCTATACTTTGGCATGATCGTCTTGGTCATCCAGGTTCTACTATGATGCGTAGAATAATTGAAAATACAAATGGACATCCATTACGAAACCAGAAGTTTCTTTTACCTAAAGATCACTTATGTGTTGCTTGTTCACAAGGAAAATTAATTGTGAGACCATCTACCCTGAAGGTAGGCGTAGAATCTCCTAATTTTCTGCAACGTGTTCATGGAGATATATGTGGACCTATTCATCCATCATGCGGACCATTTCGTTATTTTATGGTTTTGATAGATGCATCATCTAAGTGGTCACATGTATGTTTATTATCTACTCGTAATATTGTATTTGCTAGATTCTTAGCTCAAATTATTCGTTTACATGAACAATTTCCAGATTATCCCATTAAGTCTGTTCGATTAGATAATGCTGGTGAATTTACCTCTAAAGCCTTCAATGATTATTGCATGTCATTAGGTATAGATGTTGAACATCCAGTTGCACATACTCATACTCAAAATGGTTTGGCAGAATCACTAATAAAACGTCTTCAGCTGATTGCTAGACCTATACTTTTGAAAAGTAAATTACCTTTTGATGCTTGGGGACATGCCATATTACATGCTGCATCATTAATTCGAATCAGACCATCTGCTCATCATTCATATTCACCTTTACAGCTAGTGTTAGGTTCTCAACCCAATATTTCACATCTTCGTATATTTGGTTGTGTTGTTTATGTTCCTATTTCACCTCCACAACGTACTAAGATGGGACCACAACGTCAACTTGGTATCTATGTTGGTTTTGATTCTCCTTCTATTATTCGATATCTCGAACCACTAACTGGCGATATTTTCAAATCTAGATTTGCAGATTGTCACTTTGATGAATCTATTTTTCCTCCTTTAGGCAACAAAGATTCTCAACATCATAAACATGATGATATCTCTTGGAACACTGTGACACAATATCATTTTGATCCACGAACAAAGCAGTGTGAACTTGAAGTTCAGAAAATTGTTCATTTACAAGGTATTGCTAATCAATTACCTGATGCATTTAATGATACTTCAAAAGTTTTGCAATCACATATTCCTACTAGAAATTCTACTGAACGTATCAATGTCCCTGAAGGACAAATAGCAAGTGATGAATTAAAACCACGTCAGAAACGTGGAAGACCACTGGGAGCTAAAGATAGATTTCCCCGAAAAAGAAATGTCCAAACTCCTATCAAAGCCCTAGCAGAGCATACTCCAGAAGAGCATATTTCTCCTGTAGAGATTACTCCTGAAGAGAATAAACTTATTGAATCCCAACATTCTGAAAAAATATCTCTTGAAGAGATACAAGTACCTGATGATGAAAATAATGAGCGCTCAATAACTCATAAAGAAATTTGGGATAGAAGTAAGATTATTGTTGACGATATATTTGCATATGCAGTTGCTACAGACATTACCAAAAGTAATGAGGATTCTGAGCCTAAATCCGTTGATGAATGTCGACATAGAAGTGATTGGCCCAAATGGCAAGAAGCTATGAAAGCAGAACTAAATTCTCTATCAAAAAGAGAAGTTTTTGGACCTGTAGTCCAGACACCAGAAGGTGTTCAACCAGTAGGATTCAAATGGGTGTTTGTGCGCAAGAGAAATGAGAATAATGAGATTACTCGTTATAAAGCGAGACTTGTAGCACAAGGTTTCTCGCAGAGACCAGGAATTGATTATGGTGAAACATATTCTCCTGTCATGGATGGAATTACTTTTAGATTCTTAATTGGCCTAACGGTAGCTGAACGATTGACTATGCGTCTTATGGACGTAGTGACAGCTTATTTATATGGATCATTGGATAGTGAAATTTATATGAAAATCCCTGAAGGATTTCGGTTGCCTGAAGCAAAACCTAGAGGATTGTGTTCATTCGAACTCCAGCGTTCACTATATGGATTAAAACAATCCTGGCGCATGTGGTATAATCGATTGAGTGAATATCTTATTAGAGAAGAATTTACGAATGATCCAATTTGTCCATGCGTATTTATTAAAAAGTCAGAATCTGGATTTGTTATAATCGCTGTTTATGTTGATGACTTAAATTTAATTGGGACTCCTGAAGAGCTCACTAAAGCTGCTGATTATTTAAAAGCAGAATTTGAGATGAAAGATCTAGGAAAGACAAAATATTGTCTTGGTCTTCAGATCGAACATTTGAGTAATGGTATCTTTCTTCATCAATCTACTTATACCGAAAAAGTATTAAAGCAGTTCTACATGGATAAGGTACATCCTTTGAGTTCTCCAATGGTAGTTCGTGCACTTGATGTAAAGAAAGATCCATTTCGACCTCAAGATGAGGGGGAGGCATTACTTGGTCCAGAAGTACCATATTTGAGTGCAATTGGATCTTTGATGTATTTAGCCAATTGTACTAGACCATATATTGCATTTCCTGTGAATTTGTTGGCCAGATATAGTTCTGCTCCTACTCGACGTCATTGGAATGGAGTTAAACATATCATGCGTTATCTGCGAGGAACAACCGACTTGGGTTTATTCTACTCATCAGATCTCAAGTCTCAGTTGGTTGGATATGCAGATGCCGGTTATTTATCCGATCCTCACAATGCCAAGTCTCAGACTGGTTACGTATTTCTTTTTGGAAATACTGCTATTTCTTGGAAATCAGTTAAACAAACACTCACATCAACTTCTTCCAATCATTCTGAGATAGTGGCGATTTACGAAGCTAGTCGGGAATGCGTATGGCTGAGAGGAATGATTTCTCATATTCAAGAGAAGTGTGGATTACAATCTGTTAAAAGTATCCCAACGGTAGTCTATGAAGACAATGCTGCTTGTATAGCTCAGCTCCGCGGAGGATACATAAAAGGTGACAGGACTAAACAAATCTCCCCGAAATTCTTCAGTACACATGAGCTCCAGAAGAGTGGTGATATAGATGTTCAACAAGTTCGTTCTTGTGATAATCTAGCAGATTTATTCACTAAAGCGTTACCACCTACAACATTCAAGAAGTTGGTCTATAAGATTGGTATGCGGAAACTCCAAGATCTTCTTGCATCAGGGGGAGTAAAGACATAAAGACAGTGATATTGATTGTACTCTTTTTCCTTCGACCAATGGTTTTTTCCCACAGGGTTTTCCTTGACAAGGTTTTAACGAGGCAGTCTTCTCACTGATCTCACTGAGTTGCTATACAAGAATGATGCACTCTTTTTCCTTCATTAAGGTTTTTATCCCATTGGATTTTTCCTTAGTAAGGTTTTAATGAGGCATACTCTTTGTATACGTGATCATCCAAGGGGGAGTGTTGTAAATGTTAAAAAATATTTACTTAATGTGGATGATACACTTTACCAACTCAACCACTAATCCATCCAAATATATTAATTATGTTATACACCTAATGGACATATTTTAATAGTAGTGGATGGAGTGTTACACACCTAAATAGTGGTGGATGAGATATTAGAATTAGTGGAGAAAATGCAATTAGCATTTATTGTATTAGTTGATTTAGGTGAGTTTTTGCACTATAAATAGGTGCTTAAACTTCATACTTTGTACACATCAATTGAAGAAAGTATTCTCTCATTTCTATCTATTCAATTCTCTCCAAATATTATTCTAAATATTATTCTTATAATACAAGATTTCTTAATCTTGATTTTGAGAATTATTTAATTTCTTATTTTTCACAAGAAGAGATTTATTTTTAGAAATTGTTCTTTAAAAATAATGATATCGGGCCAGACCACCAGAGAGTGAGAAGAAGCAGACCGGTGCGTTTTGGGTTGAAAAATCTATCATCCAAGTCGATGTGCTTGTTTCCCAGGAAAAACTTCCGCAACGGCTTTTCTCCTGGAATCCTTGTGGATCCTCTCTCGCGCGTGGGATGGTGTAAGACTCTGGCTTCGTCTTATTTATCTTTTCTGTCATCGTCTGTGCACCTACCCTTACACATCACCTTATTTGCTCATATCACATCGCTTAATTTGTATTTCGTTTTCTGTGCTTAATGTTCTACATTCTGGCTTCCGTTTTTTGTCAAGCTCTAATTTTAGTTTGGAGTTCGTGCATATTAAATTCAATTTCTGACTGCAGCCGATTCAATGTGTTTGTCGTTATTGAGTTAACACTTCGATAAAACCTGTTAATTCAGTTCAATTGACTGATTTCCTCAATAGAATTAGTCTCGGATTGTTTCTCTAGTTTTTTCTTTCAATGTCGTTGATTTAGGATTGCTTTGGAAAAACTTTTGTTCTCTCACGAATGTACGAATGTCTTTTTCTTTGCAAAATCTTAGGGGTTTCAAACAAAGAATTAGGAAGTTGTTTGTGGAGGGTAATTTTGATCTGAGAGACTGAATGTGCATTTGTAGGAAGATTTTCCTGCACGCTAGAGTTACTTCACCAATGGACTAAATTGGAAGTGGTAAAGAACTAACAGAGAAAGTTTTTAATTTTTTCTTGTAGAATTTGGCACATCATTTCACCATGGACCTATATTATTGGGTTTCATTGTGCCTCTTTGCCATTCTTTGTATCTCTTTAGGTAAGCAATTGTAAAATATGGGTCTCCATGGTGAATTAGTGTGCCAAATTCTACAAAATATGGGTTGGTCATCGTGAAATTAGTAAAAAAATTCATATCCTTGTCGTTTAATTATAATGCCTATTGACTTGTCTACGTTATATCCAAATTTTGGAATTTTTTTTTCATTCTTAAGTCTTAATTCATTGTTTTTTTTTCCTTTCACAATGATATAAAAAACAATGCAGTTGAATCATTGTCAATTATGTTGTATTTGAAGGCTGCTCTTCTTTTTTGTGGTTTTCACATTCAATTTTTGTTATCAAGTAGCAGCTATAAAAGTTTTATAACTTGAACCCCAGTTTTTTATGTTTAATATTTAACTAACAAGAGTCAAAGAAAAGAACAAACCTTTATGGGGAATTTGGTTGACATTTTGTGGAGAGAATGAGACGAGATGAGGGTACTTGTCGGGCAAGTTTGTGTCCCGCAAGTTTCCAGTGCTTCCCAAGAATCAGCCATTCCCTCATTTGGTTGAGTTTTGGAGGTAGAAATCTCAAACTAATCCCACCGTCATTCTCCCCTTCTGGAGATTAGCAGAGTTCACCAAATCCAAAAAGGTGGGATTAGCTCATCTCCACAAGGGAGAATGAGTTTTGAAAACTATTTTACCCCTATTAATAAGTAATCACAATAATCAAATTATTCTATACTATTCTTTTTTTATATACAAAAAATTAGGGTAGTATAAAAATTGTACAATTAAAATTCTAACACGTATGCTCACTTTTCATTTCATACCAAACATGACAATGTTTATCTGGCACTCGTCTCACACTCATGGAACTGTCAACCAAATGCCCCTTTAGTCTAGTGGTAGAGTTGCTTCACTCTACTATAGAGGTCATGGGTTCAATTCCTGTGAACCACCTTTTCACCATGTGGGTTGTGGATTAGGTACCAGAGTTGTTTAGATTTTTTATTCTCTTTTAAGTTTTAACCTTAACTAATATGTCAAGGGATTGTACCTGAAGCAATGCTGACCCCTGATTTGCTAAAAGTTTGAACTGTGGCATCAGATGTTTATATTGGCTCCGCTTACTCGGTGTACTTGTTATGAGAATTTTTTGTTGGAGGATTCTGGGATAGTGATTTTGTACTTGTTCCTAAAGAGTGAGTGACTTTTTCCTTCCCTCTCGGTATAGTTGAACTGTTGAAGAGTAAGGTTGTCTTGGTTAGTCAATATTGGAGCTCGAGTCATGGGTTATTATTGAACTAATACTCCAACGAGTAGTTCAAGCTTGATAACACATTTATCTTTCATACAATTTTGATGGAGCTCCAATCAATCTCAATTATAAGGCTGGAATGATTAGGTATTCAAGCTTGAGTGATACTTGATTCTTGAGCTTGCTAGCCGAAAGAACAAGCTAATATGTCTTAGTGAGATTTGAGTTCAAGCTTGTGAACTCAAGCACATTTGCAAGTTTTAACTATACTGACCCTAGGCTTCAGAATTATTTGTTCAAGCTGAGCTTGAGTTCAATTATAAAGTCTATCTAATTGTGCCAGAGATCAGGCTCAAAACTGATATAATTTGAATCAAGCGCAGCCAAGTCATGCAAAACTGAATTGCACCTAGCTCACATCAGGAGAGAAAATATTCAGTCTTGCCGATTTCTGCAATCTAATAGAACTACTAGTATTTAGAACTCTTTGACCAAGTTTTTAATTCTCGTAAGAAAAATGACGGATTAATAGTAAGATTTTACTGTAAACACTGGTCCTTTCACAAACACAGAGAATATTTACCATAGGATATTTTCAATTTGAAAAACACAAAAGACCTTTAAAAAGTATCTATGTCAAATTATCTATCCATTTTGTTTCTTGATGAATTTCTTTAAAAAGGTAATTCGTTGAAGTATGATAATGGTATAGATATCTAATTAAGCAACTGCATACAACTTTCTTGTTTACCAATAACAACCACATGAACACATTCACTGTGTAAAATCCATTCAACTAATACTTTCGATAGAGCAGCAATATGTATATATAAAATATCAAAACAATGAATATTGAATAAGTTCATTAAAGCGGGAGCTTGCTAAGACTTGTATTTGCTTCAATTGGGGAACATGTTTCTTACACTTGTTCTTTGTATAATCATATTTGTGATTTATATATGAAAAAAATCAGTGCAAGTTAAAACCTTCAGAAAAAGGAAAGATTCAATGTTTCTGTTAGATGGCACTGCCATGTTGGGATGAATTATAAACAATATCTAATGTATTCATATGGATTATCTGAGTAGTTTTGTTAAATAAGGGTTAAATAGTAACATCTAATAAGTGTATATGCCATTGATGAGATTACAAACCCAAACCCCGCCCAGCCCTGCCCACCCAGCCCCCAACGAACCCTCCCCACCACCCACCCCCCCACCCTCCGCATGTATGCCCATATCTATGATCTGTATGTGTGCTTATTTATGTTGGCTTCCAGTTCTTATATTATTTTGTTTTTTAGTGGTTGATGTCATATTGTTCTGGCTTGAGTATTTGCTTTGAACCCTTGTTTAGTGTGAACTTCATACACACAAATCATTTCTTTGTTGATTCAATTTCTTTGGTCAATCAATTGGCTTCTTGTTTTTGGCTCACTCATTTGGAAGAAAAAAAAGTCACTCAAATTACTAATTTTTTGAGCCGCATAATTTGGTAGAGATTTTTGTAAGGATAATTTACTCTCTATGTCCTTGATTTAAGGTTGATTTGGATTACCATTTTGTTTTTGTCAATGAAATCTGTCCTCTTTTAAAAAAAAAATTGTGGACTTTAATGAAGAAGCTATTTATGTTGTGGAATTCTGGTCGCTGAGACAGTGTATGCTCTTGGAGTGTTTGTAGCACTTTGGAGTTGATTTAACCAGATGAAATTTGAAGTTCTAAAGACCTATTGATGAACATTTGGTCCATTTTTGGTGTTTATCTGTTGTGGTTCTCTTTTATAATGCTCTGTGTATATAGAAGCCTTTGTTTCTGTGGCTTTTTTAGGAGTACTGAAGCTTCTGCAATTGCTAATTTGGTCATCCTCATTGCTGTGATCCAATGTTTATGCACCTAGTTCCTCGAATACCTAAAGTTACAGCTATTCTGTCTTTTCTTTCTTCCATTGTGTCACATACTTGAAGTGGAGGTGGCTTTGTGCATATAGAGACCTTGTTTTCTCGTGGTTGGTTTAGGTGTACTGAAGAAGATTTTTGCATTAACTCATTGGATTATACTCACTGCTATGATCCATTGTTGACATTTAATTTTTCTTTGAAACCCATATTTAGTGGTAACCCTTGTTTAAGTTCTGTTTATCAAAAACTAGAAATAACTCTCCTTGTATTTAAAGTTTCTTCTTTAATTTATCCTTTTTCTAGAATGATAAATAAATTTTATGGAAAATGGAAGACACCAATCTTCCTCTGAAATAGTTTCTACAGTTCAAGCTCTCTATCATTTCCAACTTGTTCCTACTTTAATATTGTTTACAGCATGCGCTCAGTAAGGTGGATTACATTTGTAATCCATTTCGTCTTTTAATCAAAACAGAAGCGTGCTTTGTTGTATGGGATCTCATTGATAGCCGACATCCTTGACATTTAGTTTTCACAAGCAGCTGGAAACCAGATATTGCTTTGTTGCCAGTACTGGAAACCAGTTTCCGAAAGAGTAATTTTTGTTGATCTTGTGGATGTAAAATGGACGATGGTGGGCAACCAGAAAATGGTAGATTCAAGGTGGATTACTACAAAGGAGTACATCCTCCGGTGAGAACACCTCAGCACACTTTTTTCTATTAGCATTATTAATGATATGGGTTTTTGTCGTGCAACTCCAATGCAGTCTGACCCAGATATATTTGAGTTGTGCAGTGGAATATGATGGCCCAGCATCAAGTAAAACAAAATAATGCTTTACAGATGAATAAAAAGATAATGTCCATCCTTGCTGAGAGGGATGCAGCTATTCGAGAAAGGAACACAGCGATATCAGAAAAACAGGAAGCCTGGGCTGCACGAGACGAGGCTCTCATGCAGCGAGATGAAGCACTTACTGAGCGAGATAAAGCCCTGATGGAACGAGATAATGCTCTAGCTGCAATTCAGTACAGAGAGAATTCATTGAACTTTCCTTTGGGTGGTGGAGTTCAACGTGGATCAAAGCGTCTCCTCCACCCAACATATCACTCAACTGAATCGAGTGAAGCACTTGAGTCTGGGGAAATGCGCATAACCAAAGCCCATCCTTTATCAACCATTGCTGCTGAAACTGGCAAGTCGCGCCAGATAAAACGGACAAAGGAGAATAAAGCACATGCACCGAGTGCAACTAAGTCATCGCGAAAGGGGAAGAAAGTAGGTGAGGATTTGAACAAGCAAGTTCCGTCTCATGGGAAGAAGATTAAGGTTGACTGGGATAGTCAGGACATGGGCTTGAACCTGGTCCATTTTGACGATACCACCATGCCAGTTCCAGTTTGCTCTTGCACAGGATGCCCTCGTCCTTGCTACAAATGGGGGAATGGGGGATGGCAGTCATCTTGTTGCACCTTTACTATTTCATCATACCCGCTACCACAGATGCCAAACAAGCGCCACGCCCGAGTGGGTGGGCGGAAGATGAGTGGCAGTGTCTTCACGAGACTGCTGACTCGGGCAGCAGGAAATGGCCATGATCTGTCCCAGCCGATTGATCTCAAGGAATATTGGGCCAAACATGGGACAAACCGCTACATCACCATCAAATAGCTTGCAATATTCTTGGAAACAGAGCGTGCTTTCGTTTTTTAGCCTATTTATCTAGTCTTTTAGACTTGACTGATAAACTCCTTGCCTTAGCCGCAGTAAAAGATGAACATGAGAACTTTTTGTAGGATGACTATTGTTGATGGTTCTTTTTCTTCAAAATAGGCTTTTGTAGTCTGACTTATTAGTTTTCTTTCTAGAAGGGAATTTCCGGATGTCGGAATTATGTAGGAGAGGCTTTTCGTTTGCAGCGTTCATCCTACCCTACAAGGATCAAAATATGGATGCAGTAGTACCATCATCTGATCCTTCACAAGGGGCATCACAACATAAGCAGCCCAAAAGAGAACAAGAAGTGCAGGACATCAGGACCCCAAAGAGCCTGCAGCCTGCTTGTGTATCCTTGGTACTGGTGGCTTAAACTAGGAAGTTGTGTTAACACAACTTTGGAAAGAATATGGATTTGTGAATTGCTGTACAATAAATAGTGGGCCGAACTTCTTTCAGGTGGAAAATTATATAGTGATCAAAGACAAATATCATTTACGGGATTTGCCGATTTACCACATTAAATGGCTTAGCCAACATGTAAGTGGGCCCTTAAGCCCAGAAAATCTAGGGGGCCTACGTACTCTGTTTCAGGTCAATCATTTGACACGTGGTTCGGAGAGAATGAATGGATAACCTGCTTTCCCTCTTTCTTTGAAGCAGTACCACGTTATTCAAAGACAACCTACGCCTACTGCAACCACGTGTCCACTGAGGGTCCCACTGATTTCGAGGTCAACTTTTTTGGGTAGGCCGCTGGTCCTCATTTTCCTTTCAGGTATAAAATAATTATAATTATAAACATATATATCTTCAAACTTGATCCAATTCCGATCTAACAAATCAATCAATCATGTCTGTTAGGAAATAATTCGGATCTAGATTTATATAATTTGTATTTGGCAAAGCCTTCTTAAAGATAATTATTAAAAAAGGTTAATTTAAAAAATATCAAATTGTAGGTTTTTATAAATTTTTATTAAACTCCTATATAATATTGTTCATCATCTTACTGAAAAGGGAAGAAGGTGGGACTCGGGCTTGGACTCAAGATTTTAGATTATATAATCCAACTCGTCAATTGAACTATTTGGTATTTGCCTTGTAAGTAGCTTTTTTTTTCTAACATTAATTTAAATATAAATTTTGAAAAAATAAGAAAAAAAAAACATTTTCGCTTATCATGATAAATACTCCATGAATTGATTTTTTTTTCAAATACTTTCCACGCATATATAGTCGTTGATTAGGTAATTGTTTTGATACAATTAATTACGTGAACTATTCAATATTTTTATACAATAAAATCGTGTATTACGCACAACGAAAGGGAAAAGTGGAGGCTGTCATTAGCCGTAAATATTCCCCAAATCATTTTTAGGGTTTTTTTTGTGTTATTAATATTTAGGAGATAAGATTTAAGTTTAAGGTTTATAAACTGAGATTTAAAATTTAAAATTTAGGGTTTAACATATGATTTAGGGTTGAAATGTGAGATTTAGGAGTTAGATTATAAGATTTAGGGTTTATGAGTGTTTCTTTTCAAAATCAATTATGTAATAACATTAGAATCATTAAAATACTCAAAAACATAGGAAAAAAAATAATAAAAAAAACATTTCAAGCAGAATTTGGTCATAATTAGTCCTCAACGAATGAAACCCCCTATCCCGAACGAAATATATTGCGGAATGCGGATACAAATAGAAGAAAACCTAACGAGGTCGGAATGAAATTGAAATTCGATCGGAATTCACACGCAACTATAATTCTTATTAAATTCACTCGTTCTCGTCATGAAATATTAAATCCGTGTCGTCCTCGTTGAAATTTTTTAGAGAGAGAGAAAAAACGCAACAAAGTTTGTGAGAACAAGAGAGAGAAAGCGCCTGCCATCTACTATTTCTCTACTTCCTTCGCCATTTCCGCCACGAAAATCGCCATACATTGTCGCTTTCCCGCTAAATGTGGCTGAGATAGCTAGCTTGCGCCCCCGTCTTGATTTTAACTTGCGCTGCAGATCATCACACAAAGTCACTTATTACGTACTTCTTCTCTTACTTAAACACTCTATTATGCTTTGGATTTTGTTAAACTAGAATAAAGAAATGCTCGATTTAGCATATATTTTGAGTGTTGTTACTTTAATAGTCTTATTTACTGATTGTTGTGTGGATTAGGGTTATGATTCAGCTTTTTTTTAAGGTTTTGGTGAGGATTGGACTGGGTGAAGCTTGAATTGGGGTTTTAAGATTTCTTTTGTGGTGGTTTTTTGGGGTTTCAAAGGGACATTACAGAAATTGATATTGACATTTTAGTTGCTGAGAGTGGAAATGGGGGATACTCAAGAGGTACACAATGTTATGATGCAAAGGCTACAGTCTTCATTTGGGACATCATCTTGTTCGATTCCTAAACAAAGTTTGCCCCTTGGTAACCAAATGGAAATAACCCAGTCGAAAACTTCACAAATGCGTGCACGCCATTTCTCTCAATTTGCCCAGAATTTTAGTGGTGATGGCAGTAAGAGAGTGGGTATACCACCCTCACATCCGAACCTTATTCCTCCAGTTTCACCTCATTCTCAGATCCCTGTTTCCAGGCCGGTGAGCCAGCAAATGGGTTCTCAGAATTTTAGCCTGGGGCCTACTCATTCTCGATCTTTGTCACAACCGTCGTCGTTTTTTTCACTTGACTCGCTGCCTCCTTTAAGCCCAGCCACTTTTCGAGACTCCCCATCTACATCAGTTCCGGACCCTGTGTCAATGGAAGACAGGGATACAACTTCACATTCGGTATTGCCCCCACGAAAGGCACACAGGAGATCCAATAGTGATATTCCATTTGGGTTTTACAATGTGCTGCAATCTTCTCCACCGCTCATTCCTTCAAGAGGTACTGGGGGATTGGGGCTGACAGTCCCCGGAAGAGAAAATGTATGGGCCTCTAAGCCGGCTCAGTTGATTAAAAAGGAATCAAATTGGGAGAGAGGTAGTGATAACAACGAGGAAGAAATGGGTGAGAGGAAATCCGAGGGAGAGGTTGTGGATGATTTATTTTCTGCCTACATGAATTTGGATAATATTGATGCCTTGAACTCTTCAGGCACTGGTGAAAAAACTGGTAATGTGAATTTTGAGGATTTAGATAGTAGAGCTAGTGGAACTAAAACAAATGGAGGTGATAGTAGTGACAATGAAGCAGAAAGCAGTATGAATGATGACGATAACAACATGCTGAGAGTCAGAGTGAGTTCCTCCACCGATAAGAGAGAAGGGCTTAAAAGGAGTGCTGGCGGAGATATTGCTCCAACCACTAGACACTACAGAAGTGTTTCCATGGATAGTTTTATGGGAAAGTTGAGTTTTGGTGATGAGTCACCGAAACTCCCACCTTCTCCTGGAGCTCGTCCTGGACAGTTATCTCCGAGTAATTCAATTGATGGAAATTCGGCTGCCTTCAGCTTGGAATTTGGGAATGGTGAATTTAGCGGGGCTGAACTGAAAAAAATTATGGCGAACGAGAAACTTGCTGAGGTTGCATTAACTGACCCAAAGCGTGCAAAAAGGTATTATTATTATTATCAAATTATGTGCTGGATTTAACTGTATTGAAGTCGGGTACCATATTTTACTTACATTCTCAGTTGGTCCATTTTAGAATTTTGGCAAATCGTCAATCAGCTGCGCGTTCAAAAGAGAGGAAGATGAGATACATCTCAGAGTTGGAACACAAGGTCCAGACACTGCAAACAGAAGCTACGACATTGTCTACCCAGCTTACGCTTTTGCAGGTAGCTATTTATATTACCGAGCTTTTATCTAACAAGTTACAGTCATGTGTATCTTAATGTTTTCCTGCTTTATACGCCTTTACTTTTATCAATCCAGAGGGACTCCATTGGGCTGACAAACCAAAATAATGAGTTGAAATTTCGTCTTCAAGCCATGAAGCAACAGGCACAACTTCGTGATGGTATGACCAACATTTTCCGCTTCTTATATTTCTGGCTATTCCGGTGCAAAAAACTTACTGCGAGTAATTGTTTTGGTGGTGGTTATTATTTACTGCGAGTAATTATTACTGTGTTGTATGTGTAGTCATGATAATCTGTCTTCCAAAGTGATGTGCATTGCTCTTGGAAGCAAGTGATGTGTGTTCAGAACTTTAAACTTCATATGCTGCCACCTTAAACTTCATTATCGACTTGATCTTTTGTTTCCATTTTCTTTAAGATATAATATACACTCTCAATCAATTCTGACTTAATTGTCTTGGATGTGACAGCTTTAAATGAAGCACTGACAGCTGAGGTCCGACGGTTGAAGCTTGCTACTCAAGAGATGAGTGGGGAGTCTGACCCCTCCAAGTGCAAGCAACAGCTTCCTATTGATCCGCAGATATTCCAGTTGCAGCAGCAGGCTTCCCATCTGCACATTCATCAGCTGCCACCACATCAGCAGCGGTCATCTTCTTCCTAAGATCAACAGCAACAGCAGCCACAACTCAACAGCAAAATGGCACCCCCAAAACAAAATCTGAAGGAAAACAATGAGAAGGAAATCATTGAGAACGAGTGGAATTGATTGATGCCCACATACTTATCTTCTGTATTTGCTTCTCAGCTCATTCATTCATTAGTTTTGGAACTCCAACGAAAGCCATCAAAGTTTGGAGGGGTACAATTGCATCCTGCTTTGCACTTCTAGTTTGGACTAAAGCATCAAGTTTCATAGTATATATATATATAAGCTTCAATTTGTTTATCATAGAATGCATTCCATGGAGGCATTCCTGAGACATTGATGTTCTGTTATGACATTAGAAGAGCTACTAAACGCTTCCAGCTTTGTTAATTTGCATAAAAGTGATTTTATTCTTCTCATTCGTTGTGTTCTGTGCCCTTACATCTCCCTTTACCCATCTTGTTGGACTTAAACCAGTATTGATCTATAGGACCATTGGACCTGCTTAAAGTGGAAGCCGGTTCATTTAGTCGACTAACTATGAGACGATTCATTTTGTGACAGAAATGTCTGATTTAATTGCCTAGATAAAGCCTGTCTGGATAAGGGAAACTCAATTCTAGTCTTTGTGATTTTTTCTTTTGTCAATGAAGGCAAACATGGGTACATGGTTGGGGTTTTTCAAAGCAAGAAAATTGGTCCCCTTGACCTCTGAATCTCTGCTGTAGAAGTTCAGTTAGTTTTTATAGATTTGGAGGTGTACATGTCAACTAGGTATAAACTAGTTGGTTACTTTCGGTGGGAATAAGTGGTTGTATACATTGAACGGGAGCCACATGCAGAAGTCAGAAATCATATGAGCAGTTGGTGCAATCCGATTGACATTTTGGTTGAGCATTTAAAACACTCATTTCATCATTCATACAAGCTTTCCTCTCTGTTTCTCACTGGGTGCCAAATTTTTTCCATTGAAGTACAGATATGAAAGCATAATAATTACAGTAGTAAATTCATGTTAGTGAATTTTGTTTACTTCTTAAATTTTAACCCATCACAAAGTTGAATAATAATACCTATTAATTAATTAATTAATAATGAACACATTCTAGGGATGAAAATAGATTGAACGGTTTGCATATGACCCGTGAGATGCTCGGCTCGAGCTCGACTCATAAGTCAAAAGAGTCGAGTTCAAGTCTATTTAGGAGCTCGGGCTTGTAGATGTCCAGCCCTAGGGCATATATAATACATATATATTATATATAATAATATGTATTTATGTGTATATAAATATATAATAGCCCACTTTTTATCATCTCAATAAGCTATTACTATCTAATTACCTATAGTCTCATGACCAACTTGAAAGGCAAACTTTAGTCACATCCTAATTTTATCTAAATACATCCCGACTCTTTTTTATTATTATGCTTAACAAGGGATATATTTAGATAAAATCAGGGTGTGACTAAAATCTCCCAACGTGAAAAAATCTAAGCGTTTGAACTGAACTTAGGGCTAAGACTTTGAGCGCAATCTCAATAAGGCCTCCCTAAAAGAGATAGGGTCGAAGGGCCTGTCAATGCACGGCTTGGGCTCAACCCTCTTTCATCCCTCACACAGAGCAGCCGCATCATCCATGAAAAAAAAATTATTACAATCAAATAAAATACAAAGTAGACAAGTAGGCTTATTTTAAAGTAATGATTATAAAAAACAACTTGGTGTAACAACGAAGAGTCAGGATGGCCGAGTGGTCTAAGGCGCCAGACTCAAGTTCTGGTCCACTAACGTGGGCGTGGGTTCAAATCCCACTTCTGACATCGTTTTTTTCTCGTACTTTTCTTTTTAAACGACGGCGTTTTCATTTGTTGACAACGTGTTTTTGCAGCCGTTGGTTCGGGGCACTAATCGGACGTCTACCTTTCACTCAGTCGCAGAGTATTCAGGCCCCCGACTTCTTTTTCAATTCCGAATCGTAGGGTTTTCTTCTCCTGCTACTCCGTTTTCGCCGACACTCTTGCACATCTCAAAGAACTATCTCCGATGGCGCCTCCTCCAGGACCCTACTCCGGCACCAGCTCTCTGGCTTTGGTAAATAGATCACTTATCCTTGTCGTTTGATTCTCTAGAAAATTTCTTCTTTCAGACTAGGGTTCAATTTTGGGCTTTTGGATGAATTAGGTGGCTCGAGTATCTGCATTCTCTTTCGGGGTAGTTTATGGGAGCCTCAAGTTCAAATACCTCAAGGTTCGTCCAAGCTACAACTGATTGAATTCGTCTATTTTGAAGAAAAAAATCGCGTGCTTCTTTGTTATACAACATCCTTTTATTTATAATGCGTTTGCAAATCTCTGTTCTGTTGGTATGCCTGGATAGATCTTCTAGATTTTTTGCATTGGGAATGTACTCTCTGTTTTTTTCTTTTTACTTTTGTTGCTAAAAGAAACGCTCTGCTTCTGATTTTTTGTTTTTCTTTTTAAATTTTGGATCATAGAATGCTGGGCTGGAAAATTGTGTGTTTTAGATTTGTGAGCCAAAATTGACGTGGGGCTGGGCAGAGAAATAGCGTTAATATATTAAGTTGAGACTTGAGTGTGCATTTGGATTTAGAAAGAAGTATGTTATTGCTGAACCAATTCATTGTTATTTTCGCTAACAGGATTTGGTAATTGAGGAAAGGTCGTATTGGAATTCCCTAGTCCGTTAATCCGATTGGTACTTTGTTACGGCTCTTACTCATTTGAATTGGCAAATGCTATAAGTTATTCTGTTGAACTTAGTTCTGACTTCTGATGGTTCTTGATATTCCTTTTCAGTATTTTGTCCAACTCTATGTAGTTGTTTGCCAAAGCTGTTATTAGAAATCAAGGATATGTGTATGCAATTTTTTTTATCTGGAATCTGTATGGAGGATATTGTTATTATTCAGTTCTACTTTTTTTTTTCTGTAAAATATGGTCCATTGAACAATTCTGAATTTGTAGTTATTGGCGGTGGTTATGGGTCGCTTGCCAAACTGTTGTAAGATTTAGGTTATGATATTTTGTCTTGTATTGTATTTTAACTATTTATCGGTTGTTGGTAGGGTTGTAGAACTTAGATTTTGTACTGATGCTAGCAAATAGAAGAAATTGCGACCTTGATAAGGTTGGAGATTTTTAAGTTTTGCCCACAATAAGCATCTTGGTTGGATCTTCCATGCTTATTATTTGAGTCTATTTTTGCTAATTTTGCTCTCTTATTGTCGATCATTATGTTGTGGCCTCGTTCAAATTATTGTTTTCTGTTTACTGTCCTTTTGTTTTCAAGGTTGGAGTGTTTGTTTTTAAAAGAAAGGGGGGAAAAAGTAACCTCTGTTAATATGGTTCATTTGTCACATCTATGATAAATGCTGAGTATGCCCATGAATAAGTTTTTAGCCAAACCTATGTTTCACTTTCTCTACCAATTACTTAATGTTTGCGTCGTCATCTCCTTCAGGCAAAGGCGAAGTCTCAGAAGAAAGCTGAAGTCAAGGCTCACCACTGAAGGAGATTGATTTCAGAAAAATGAAAATGAAGGGATGTGAACAAAATATAGAATAATACCTCAAGATGAACTTCGAGAATTTTTTATCTTTGCATAAAGCTTCTGTAAACATTTCTGCACTGTCATAGCAGAATTTTTTTGGGAGGAGTTGGCATTACTTCATTGGCTTTGGCCAAGAGTCCGGAGGTTTAGTTTTAATTTCTTAGCTCACAATGGAGAAAACTTGGGGATGATTTCGCATTACATTGATACCTTCCATGATTTTATGTGCTTGATTGTCTAGTCTTCTTACGCTTTCCGTTAGGCTTTTGGCTCTTGCGGGTCAAGGTTTTTTTTTCTTTTGGTGGGGTATGGTTTAACATAGCTAAACAACAACTAATTCACTTTTCACAGATTTATTTTTTCTACTTAAACTTGTATTCCTAGAAGAAATTTAGATCTATTATGAAATAAGAATCATTTCCTAGAGAAATCCTGCATTAGTCGAAAATATCAATAACTCCCACAGACTGCAAGTTCTCTTCATTTCATCAGGAAGAACAGGGTAGACAGGACTAATGGGTGTTGGCAAATGTACATTTGAAAAGTGGGAACCAAGCAAGGCAATATGACAGAGAATCAGATACATGCGATTTCATTAGACTGACAATTGTCCATTCCAGAAATCCTGAATGTCCATGTTGATTCGAGCCATGGCTTGTACAAAAGCCTGAAAATATATGCTACAAAAGAGCAAAGGTTGCCATGCTCTTATATCCAATCAAGATACCGGGTATGCTTGCTTACTACTGCTAGCAAGAAGTCTACTGCATCCAACCTGCATCAAATGAAGCAAAAAATATGTGGACAAGATGTTTTTATCAACTGAACTTCAACAATTAGTATTGCACGAATGCCAGTTGCTTGTTGGCATTCCTCATCGAGTTCCTAATTAACAAACCATCCTCAATATTATCGTAAAGTATGAAGTTTGCATGTTTATTCCCAATTATAACTGTATAAAAAGGACCCCAAAAACTGCATTTCAGATTAATGGCTCTTGTCAGCTACGGTATGAGTAGTAGGAATGCTCTCATGATTTCAGAAGCAGGGTTGCGTAATTTTCCAACGACAAACCATGCGATGATAATGTCAAAAGACTCAAAACTACTCTTTGTGATGCTTATAATACCACTAGCTAGTAGAACCTTGACAATTGTGAAGCTGTGTTTATGTCAATATAGTACGGATGTTGCTGCCTATAGCATCTCCAATCCATTATGCAATGAAAACAAAATTCGCAATCATGACTCACCGGTGACAAGCGAGCGCATACCTCCAATCAAAATGATACCGATGCCACGCAGCAACGAAGCAACTAGTCTACATAAATGATGCCTTCATCAGGGTCATCTCCATCCCAATCTCCTTCATCTTGATACAAATCCGATGATTCATCTAGTTTTTCACTTCGACTATCTGTAGTTTTTTTCTCATCCTGTAGCCGGTCTAATATTGCAATCACCTGGAATAATCAAAATCCACATATCACTGAGTGCAAAGAATGCATACCAACATATCATTATAGCTGTGTTTGGACGGCATGTCAGCCTTCATGTCCATACACAGATTTGAAGTTAGTTTAGACCTGCAAATATAAATGTTTCTCTTATATGATATGTCTATTATGGATCTCCACCCCCTGGGGTCGATAAAACCTTTTGGATAGGCAGATAATAAATGAATCACCATTTCCCCTTGATTGCTAAGTATGAGAAGGAGATACTGAACCATATCAGAATTCCAATCTACATCAAGAAATATACAGAGCATATTTATGAGAAGGAAAAACACATGATAACACTTACTCTGCTTCCTCTCTCCAAAGATTCATCTTCTATAAATCGTATCTCAGGAGTAAGCCGCAACTTCATTCTCTTGCCCAGCTCACCACGAACATATTTAGCTTTTGACTTCAGCCCAGCAATCGCAACATCCTTCCCTCTTTCATCACCAAACACAGAGACGAATACTTTAACTACCTGCATGTAACAAAATCTTTAGACTCCACAACATCAAAAGAACACAAATTTTCTTATGTCACAAGATGTTACAACAACAAAATGGAACAAGAAAATCCTATTTGATACAGTAACAAAAATAATAGTGAAACCTTCCATTCTTCCTCCTCCTCAAGATAAGCAAATAGGATGCATGTCAGATACATAACTGAAATTCACTGGTTTATTCATAAATATGATCAATTAAGATCCTCAATTGAACAGACAGCATCAAAGTCAGGTGGCATATGGAGCTAGTTGTGCACAAAATATAACTTCTTCAAAGAAAAAGGCACTGAAAGGAGGAAAATTAAGGACATGATAACAGACGGAAGTAAGCAAGGAAATGAAAGGTTTGATTTCACCAGGCATCAGCAAGTTTCTTGTGACTGTTTTTTGATAGAGCATAGTTGGGTTTAGTTACAATCCCACAAATTTTGTATCATGAAAGATGAAAGCACATCAATGGAATAAAGAGATGCCCATTAAGACAATGATGGTCATGATAAGATCCACTCCATTCTTCCAATTGAGTCTTTTAAGTTACAAATTTTGCATAAGCAAGACTAAAATTCAATAAGGCATCATCTCAAACCAACCTCCCTCAACTGCAGTGACCCGCACTGAACCTTCACACAAGAAGCCATAATTATAGCATAAAAGGCACTATAACAAATTCAATTTTCCATTTCCCCATCGAAAAAACATCAACCTCACCAAAATGAAGCAAATTTCTGGAAAATTTCCACAAAACTCGTACCTGCAAATCAGCGGAGACTTCCACGTCGCTGATGGTGGTCAGAGAAGACAAGTAACGGTCGGCTCCGAGGGATGCTTCGGGCAGAACAGCGTACTGAAGGACCTTGTCTTTAAGGAGCATGTCGGAGAGCTCTCTCTGGATCTGCTTGGCCACCATTTTTACTCTCCTCGGGTTCGCCATACACCTTATCGTTCTTGCCCGTGGATGTAGATGAAAGGGGGCCGTTGATTTCGGGAAGGAAAATGGCAGTGAGCTGGAGCGGAAGGTCATGATTGGCAGAGGGTGTGGGTGGTGAAGGAGTATGTGTGACATCGCTGAACGGGGTCGCAGCAGTTTGCTGTTTCTGGTGGTTCTTCTGACTCGCTCGCTCACTGGGATTCGCTTTTCGATTTAAGCTTTTACCTGTCATGAAGTTCAAAACAAAGAAAGATAAATAAAAAATATAAAAAAGGGCTTTAGCAAAGTATTACTGGACCAAGTCAATCTGAATGGGCCTACATTCCTATTATCCAGCCCATTTATCATTTTATTTAGATTTGTGCTCCAAAACCTTTTTACCCAAGGCCCATATAACGCTCTGATGTCTGTGCGAGCCGGCACATAATTTGAAGATTTGCATGAAACCCATTGAATATTGGAAACACAACTGCACAAGAGTAAGAACTCCAAGCGAGGAAGAACAATGCTACTTAACCTGGGGTCTGATTTGGGTCCGGAGAGGAAGAAGATTTGGGATCTGATTCGGGTGGGTTGCATCAGACTGGTGGATCCCCCAATCTTTTATGACCTTTTAATCCCAGCCGTTGATTACATCCAACCACGTACATTAGAGGTCTGTAAATGTTCTTTATTATATGTGTGTGTGTGTGTGTATATAATGGTGAATGTATTAATGTGGTCCGTATAGAACAAGAAGGCACGACGTGTGTTACGATTATGATTCCTTGCTACAAAATAATGTTGTTGCCTTTCCTACTGACAGGAAGTTGGCTTGCTTTGCAACATAAATCGTTAGAAACTGAGTCCAAAAGATGTCCTTGATTAATTTTTTAATTAGATCCAAACTAACCCATCTAATCAGTCCACAAATTAGGCCATGATATATTCCCTAAATCTTGCTATTATATTCAAGAATTACTGTCTTCAAAAGATACTGGGAGACAAAGAAATCTTGGTTTAGAAGGAAGCACCATACAGTATGTCAAAAATACGACACATATTATAATCACTGCAACCTTGAAGGTTAATAAACTAATTTAAAATAAAAATCATCAAGTCCTGTAATGAAAATGATACCATAGACTTCCATCAGTGCATATGCGAAGCTAGCACGGAAGCATGTCGTAAGGTCATTAGAAGAGTAATTAATACTAATAAGAACTTTTTAAATCATATAAGAGTAAACCAAAAAATAAAACACATGCACCTTAATTAATAAGTGTGAATTTGTGCTGAATAAGAAATGTTCATGGTTTATTCACCGCATTTTCTCTGACGGAGGTGAAATATGGATTTCTCATCCATCTGGCATGGATTCTTCAACACACCGATTCTTTTGGTGTGTTCTAACAACATACATTTGGTCTATCTAGTGATGGAGCACTTAGATATAGTGGGGTAGACATCGGTCTATCTTGATGAAGAAAAAGTTAAGAATTTAGATCTAATACATGCACTATTGTATTAAGTCTATTCAAATTCATCCTGAGATAGTGTTATCTGATATCATCTGGTGTAGTCCGAGATTGTCTGATGTTTGAAATTCCTAGTTTTTCCATCATGCAAATGAAATGCTGGGTTTTAAACCTTTATTAAAAAAAAACATACCTTGCAAAATATGAGAATGGCTTGTGCTTTGCATCATATGCAAATGAGCCGAGCGAACTTAAGGGTGTTAGTGTTTGTTCATTAAGTTTTTTAATAGTTCAAGCTTGAGAATTTCAAAATTGTTGTTCAAACTCGGCTCATTTACAAATCGAGCTTCGAAAAACTGTTCTAACTCGATCGTTAATGTAACTGAATGAGCTAGATCGAACGAGCCGAAATCAGTTCCTACATTATTTTACAGTATAACCATCACATGGCCTTGACTGCAACAGTGCAACCATACCAACAAACACAATCTCGTAAATATCTCAAACTCCATGTCCATTTCCATTTGACCTTATGAGACCCCAAATTAACAATAAAAACACCCAAATACACCGTAGCAAGCACCAACACAGCCCACTCTCTATTTCATTTTCCCAACTTTCCCTCACTTCCCGGGAAAACAGTTGAGCAAACTTATGTCGAAGTGCAACAAGATCAGGCACATTGTGAGGATCCAACAGATGTTAAAACGGTGGCGTAGGAAGGCCAGGATGGCAGCCTTTGACCGCGCTGGATCCGCACCGTCAGATGTGCCGCAAGGTCATGTGGCTGTCTGTGTAGGGGAGAGTTGCAGGAGATATATCGTGCTCGCAACGCACCTGAACCATCCCATCTTCAGGCGGCTTCTCTTACGAGCCGAGGAGGAGTACGGATTTACGAACGCTGGACCGTTAGCGATTCCGTGTGACGAGTCACTGTTTGAAGAGAGTCTCCGGGTTGTGTCCAGGTCCAACTCGGGTCGGTTGTTGAATCTCGAAGATCCCCCAAGATGCAGCCACGTGGGCATGAAGAATGGTATTGATTTTTTTAGTGAATCTTGGCCGTTGCTTCACAATTAGCCTGACTCGGATCAAGCGAGCTGCAACGACTAACCAAGCCTCGAGTTTGTTCCATTTTTTAAGATACCCATATTACCCCCTTAAAGTTGTATCATTGCCGAGTTGAAGCGGAGCTCGCTAGGATCAGGTGCTAAATTCTTTTTTCTTTTTTTAATATTGGGTGCTAAAGATATTTATTTGTTGTAAATTATAATTTATAAATATGATTTTGACAAAAACACAAGTATCCAAATTGTTATGGGACAAGTAACGGTTTCGCCCCTGTACTTTCAAAAAAGGATCACTTAAGCCCCTAAACTTTTTTTTGGATCAAATGGACCCTTTTATTTAGCAAAGAAGGCCACGTTACCCCTTGACATGTTTTCCATCCAAGAAGTGCTGATGTGGCAGTTAAGTGTTGACATGGAATTTGTAATTCTAATAAATAAATATTGATGTGGAAAAAAAATTATGTGGCATTGAAATGATGACACGTGGCATTTAAAAAATTCTGAAGTATAATTTCGAAGCATTTTTTCAGCTCATTTAACTGATTGAGAAGGGTCATTGAAGCCCTTATAGTTCAATAAGTAGGCCAAATAAGCCCCTGTACTCCAGAAAAGTGGTTCAAATGAGCCCCTGTATTAAAATCAGTTTCATACAATCCAACACATCTCAAACCAGAAAAATCATACGCTCCTGGGCAGAAACCAACATGAATAAAATCTCAAACCAATCCATGAATACAAACCAACAGTCAATTAATGCAACATAAGTCCATAAAATCCAACAGAAAAACAACTATCAATGCATAAACCAACAGAAAACCAGCTCTCAATGCATAAACCAATCCATGAATACAAACCAACGCTCAATGCATAAACCAATACTACTGTTCTGGATGGCTCTTGTCATTGGATCCTGTCTTGGATTTTTTACTTCCACGATCGATGACCCTCGACATAGATGTTCCAGGCTACAAACAATAAAAACCATAATCACATTCAACCATTATTTCAAGCATAATAAATGGAGAAAATTTTAATAGACTTACATTCAAAATGGAACGTCCAGTTTCAGGATTGATGTAGAGGCCTATGCCAGTAAGCACACTCTTCCTTGGCTTGGTCTTTGGCCTATTTTCCTTGTGGAAAGGACTAACATATTTATTGCTTGAGCCACTAGTTCTTGTCGAAGCACTAACAGGAGGAGCATTAGCAGAACCAAGACCCTCTTGTGTTGGTGTAGGAGTCTCGGTTAGGTCAGTTATTTCACTCCTCTGACTGCTACTACCTCCCCTACCCGGACAAGTCTTGCTTCTTGCATTATGTCCTTTTCCCTTGCAAACATGACAAGTCATGCTCCTTCCTTCTCGGGACATCTTATGCTTGACAACCATCTCATTATGTTCCCTTCTCCTTTTTTTCTTAGGTCTACCCGGCATCTTCCTTAGCTTTGGAGGGACAACTGCATCTCCATCACTTATTGGCCACATATTTTCCCCCCTTATAGGTTCTAGTGGCCTCTGATAAGCTCTCATGTATGTAGGTGTCCTATACCATAAGTTGATATAATTTTCAGCTTTCTCACCATTGTCATGCACTGCACGTATTGCATGAGGACATGGAATTCCAGATAGCTCCCAAGCACCACATGAACACACTCCCTCTCTCAATCTAACAACATACTGAAATCTACCACATTTAACCTCAAAGCTTCCTCCACCATTCCATTCAGACACCCATAGAAAACTCTCTTTGACATTGGTTTGGAACTTCTTGTTGATTAGTGGACCCCAATCATTTTTCCATGAATTGACAGCAGCTCTTTTGTCTCTTATTCTTCTCATAACTGCCCTTCTTATGTCTTCAAGCATGGATATTATGGACTTACTTCTTGCTTCCACAATGGTGCCATTGAAAGCTTCACACAAGTTGTTATCGCACGAATCACATCTTGAAAAAGGATTGAAGAAAGCTTTGCACCAATATTTTGGTGCAACAAGCATCAAATCCTTGGCTGCAGCTGGGTTTGCCCTCTCAAGTTCTTTGTAATTCTTGTCGAAGTCATGTTTGTTGGTAGATTTTGCAAGGTTCCAGAATTTGTTTTTCAAGCTCCGTCCTGAATGAGTCTTGGACCAATTGGCATACAAATGACGAAAACATAACCTATGTTCTGCTTTTGGCCAAGTATCAACCACTGCACCAACTAAACCCTGCAAGATGGAGGAAATCAATTAAGCCGAGCCCATGTTTTGGCCAAATTAATATAGAATATTAAGAAGAAAAAAAATGATTACCTTCTGCCTATCACTTATCAAAGTAAAGCCCTGCCCCTCCGCAGATCCTATGTCATGCTTCAATAAATTCAGAAACCATGTCCAACTTTCAGTATTCTCAACAAGAACTACTGCCTAAGCCAATGGGAACATTTGGTTATTCCCATCCCTACCAACTGCTGCAAGAAGCTCCCCTTTAACCAACCCTTTAAGAAAGCACCCATCAATTCCCAAAACAGGCCTACACCCATTTAAAAACCCATCTTTGCAACTTTGAAAACAGCAGTAAAAAGCTTTAAACCTTGGTGGATCATTCTCATGATCCCTGTCAGTCAACAGAGAAACAGTAGTGCCTGGGTTGGACACAAGCAACTCTTCTGCATAGTCTCTCAGTCTTCCATATTCTTTTACACAGTTTCCAGCCAAATCTTGAACTATTTTTTTCTTAACTCGCTTGCATAGAGTCAAGTTAACATCTAGTTCAAGTATCTTCTCCATGAAAGACTTCAAATACTTAAGTTTAATATCAGGATGGGCAGCAACCACATCATAGAATTTAGAGACTAAGAACTTTTGTGTCAACCTCTTCAAACCCCTTTTAGGCTCACATGAGTGATCAGGAACATAAGTTTTTACTTGAAAACCATCAACATCTTTATTAAATGAGCCAAAAATTAGCCATGGACAACCAACACTCCCTACACACTTAGCTCTACACCTAGTGGGCTCATTCTTAGTAAATCTAATTTCATGACGTGTAGTAATTGCATATTCAGTAATAGCTTCCTTAAATTCAGCATTACTATCAAACAACATACCTAATTCAAAAACAGGGATGCCTTTCTGTTTTTTATAGGCGGGGAACCTGCTCTTCTTTCGTAGAGCCTCATTCCTTAGCTCTACATCCTCCTCTGTGTTGTCTCTGTAACTGCCCGGATCTGAAGACTCAAAATACTCACTAGGAACATAATCTGACTCATCACTGCTATCATCCATTTGCACCTCAGCAGCTGCATTTTCAATCTCCTCATCAATTGACTCATCTCCCTCCTTATCAGGTCCTGTAATCTCATCCTCATTCTCATGTAACACAGCTACAGATTGCCACCCTCTGCCGTACTTCTTCAGCTTATCTCTAGCATTAACCACTTCTTCATCATCCTCAGAAGAGTTGTCTACAGGTAAGATCTCCTCTTCATACTCATCAGTGTTATGATCAGAATCAGAACTCGTATAAGTTAGCAAAGCTTCTCTTCTAAATGCTCTGACCTTATGCTTAACCATTTCAGAAAACCCTAACATAATGATTAGAAACACAAAGTTACTATGGCTACAAGTTCTGAAGGGAAATGAAACCAGTACAGTAGGACATGCCCTCAAAAGCAGCAAAAATTCCCAAGGAATGCTCATGGCAGCAACTATTAAATGCACAAATAGCAACTATTAAAGCCATAAAAAAAATTGCAGCACAAATCCAATACAAGACAAATCCCTCTAATTCCAGAGCTAAGCACCCAAAAAACACTACAGATTGCAGAAAACACTGCCTCAAATTTCAGAGCTAAGTAACCAGAACCACAATTTAGGAAACAATAACAGCAAAAATGAAACCAATGCTCACAAAACCACCTAATTGGGATCGAGAAACTATAACGATGAGGAAATTACCTCACAATGGAAGCAGAATACCACAAATACCAGCACCAGTAAGTTCGCAATTTCTAGAAGACAGACTGCAAGCTAGAAGAAATGGGAGAGGAGGTCAGCACAAATAATCACGCAATTGAACCCATAAGGGACAACCCAGAAATATGACCAAAATCAAGAAGCAAAACCAAGAAAAAGATTTGAACCAAATGATCAAATCGAGACCCGAAATCAAAAACCAATAATCAAGACTAGAACATAAATGAAATCCAGAATCAATCAATCGAACCCATTACTATAACCAAAATCGAACCCCAAAATCAAACCCAGAACCCATAATCGAACCCATCTTTGAAACCCATAGGATAACTAAATCAGGCAGAGGCTAGTATAAAATCGAAACACATCATAGCAATGAAACAAAATTGGTGCCGAAAAGGAAAATAATGAAGAACATACCTACTCGACTAGACTCAACAACATCGGGATTACGTGAATATGAGCTTCTTAGCGCCAGGAAGACAATGGAGAACAACGAGCAGTGTTGAGTTACAAAACTAGGGTTCCAAATTAAGTGAATAAGGGATTTTGGAGTTAGAATGTTAGGGTTCCATGGTGTATACGTTTTTCTCCACATCATTTTTAAATTTTTAAAAATCAAAATTCCATGTGAGCATTTAACTGCCACATCACCACTTTTTGGACGGAAAACATATGTAGGGGGTAACGTGGCCTTCTTTGCTAAGTAAAAGGGTCCATTTGATCCAAAAAAAGTTTAGGGGCTCAAGTGGCCTTTTTTTGAAAGTACAAGGGTGAAACCGTTACTTGCCCCAATTGTTATTAATCCGAATTTCTTGTCAAATTTTGCAGTCAAACTTTTTTTTTTTTACTTTGTTAAAACTTTGTAATTGATATGATTTTAAGCTCGAGTATAGTCAAATTTTGGAATTTTGAATCAATTGTGTGGTGGCTTAATTAGTGAATTTCTTTGAGGCTAGACCGTATGAACTCTTGAGATCTTGGGTTCGATTCTTCTAATATAACAATATATTTGTTGATACATTAGATTCTGTTCAAATAACAAATTAGTCTATCCGTTGGTGTTGTTTTCAATTACTATTAGAAAAAGAAATTTGGAGTTTTGAATTGCTAATTAATTATATGAAATATCTGAAAACCATGAAAATTTTATAATATTATTTACAATTAATTATATTGCTTTATTTCCATTAATTGTAACTCTTCATCAAGGTGGACACCAAAAGAAGCAGTTTTAGATATTTAAATAACGCTTTAATAAA
This sequence comes from Euonymus europaeus, assembly GCA_963580455.1. NCBI lineage: Eukaryota > Viridiplantae > Streptophyta > Magnoliopsida > Celastrales > Celastraceae > Euonymus > Euonymus europaeus. The sequence continues at coordinate 17,317,729 of OY756970.1, read as the reverse complement.
GTTGTGTCCAGCTTAATTACAATAATGCAGAGTGTAATATACCTTTCACAGTTAAAGCCAACCAAAAATTTTCCTCTAATATTGGGGGAAAGTGTGCTAAAAAGGGGGAGAAAATGGTGGAGTTCACCCTTTTTTATCTAAAATTTTTGAGATATGATGAGACCCATTTGTTTAAATTATAAAATTATCCCTACTTTTTTTTGACTATGTTTGATATAAAATGATGAATGTCAATTTGTCTCACCCAAAAAAAAGAACTTTTTTTTTCTTCCTACTTTTGGACTATTTAAATAAGAGAATGTGAAATTAATTTTCACTCTCCTCTCCTCCCATCCCGTACATTTTTCTTCCTCTCAAATCTTCCTTTTCCTACCATTCCCCCTTCCCAAACAGAGGCTTAGGGTTCACCACAAGATTATATGACAAAATCAAAGAAAATTTTCTACGTGTAATATCGTTTTCTTTATTAATTTCTATTTATGATCAGACTTTCATCAACTCTGACTGAATTCATATATTTTATAATTTTATCAAGTCATGTCTATTTAAATATTTATCTTCACTTCCTACTACCACATAAATTCTCTCGATTCTCCTCAACTGTTATATCTACATTGTAGATGCACATACAATCTTAAAGGTTTTCTCACAATTGATATTACATTACTCTTATCTTAGATATAATAATATCTTTTGTAGTGTGACCACACATCCAACTAAATTTATTACATTTCTGCTATAAGAGTTTTGCATATGTTGCCTCTTAATAGCCTAACACTCAAAAAATCATACATCATCGCAGGTCATATAGTCGATCTATAGGATTTCTCAGTCAACTTTGAGCGAGTTCAGTATTTTCAATCTCTAAAAAATTTCACCAATTCATTTAGTCTCTTGTACACACATTAATGTTAATCCTACTTATAATCATGATGCCAACTAACTCAGTTAAACTCTCCATGAGTGATCGTATCTACCAAATGCCTACTCTAATCCTATATAAAAGAAAGTGGTGGATATATAAAATAAATAGTGCTCTTTAATTCATCAACACATAAGTACATGGTGGCTAGCTAAGCCCTTACCTTAAAGGACCCACCTGCTTAAAAAGAGTACTACATAGTGGTTATACTTTTTATTGTGATAATCGATGCTTTTAAATTAGTGGAGATTGGATATTAACCATTGAAACGACATTATTTTGTTGGAGTAACTTTTTTGAAAGTCTTAGGATAAGGTCTTTACTCTTTGATTTCTTTCACTAGTTGAGTGGAAAAAGTGGATATTGAAATTTCTGTTTTTCACGTCGTTATCATGACTTGTGTTGATGCATGCATGACTACTCCATTCATCACTATGTGGTCCAACTAAGGAGGCTCATATATGGACATTCGTAGTTTTCAAAACTTACGGGCTTCTAATATGAGCTGTCGGATTAGATGAACGTCTTTGACTAATCATCACAAAACTCACCCATTTATTCTCTCTCTTCTCCTGTACAAGAGAGCTTTCTCAATCTAGACTGCTCTTCTCCCATGCTAGTGTTGATCTTAAATTTGTCAAAGAATATCGATTCTCGCCTTCTCGGTTCTGGGTTCTTTAATTACGGTTAGGATCTTTCGGATTCTTAGTTCTTCGATTAAGACTTCAGCTATTCTGGGTTCTTTTATTAAGCCTTCAGTTATGTCATTTAGGTCTTTGTTTACTATCTGGTTGTTTGAACGAAACGTTTCTTTATTATTTGTTGTGGATTATAAGCAGTGCAAGTTAATGAAGAATTGCGAGGATCTTTTGTTATGGGTTCGTACGTGATGAAAGTCCTACGATTAAATAGACCTCATGAGAGGTCTGGATTTGTTTGATTTATTGTTTGAAAATGACAAAGATTAATGACATCTGATATTGTTTGTTTTTCTTGGTTTAATTTATTGGTCTCAAGAGCTCTGATTGTGGGGTTCTGTATCTATAGACGTTATGTAAGTACTAAAGAATCAGATTGGCTCTTATATTTGCACAGATTATTGTTTAACACTTGAGGGAGATGATTCCTTGCTGGAGATTTGCATATTTGAAGAGGAAGAATGGGTAGGAGATGTTGCAGATTTTTACAAAAGGGAGAGAATGCGTTTTCTGATTTTTGAAATGGAGAGATTAAGTTTCAATCTTGGCCGTCCAGCGTATCTAACGGTTTAAATTAGAAGCCCGTAAGTTAGACAAAACACGGACGTCCGCATAAGAGCCTCGTTGTTGTATGTATATTGTGTATACACACACACATATATTCCGAGGGCGCAATCATGATGAAAAAACAAAAATGTTTTAGAACCCAACTTTTATTAGCCCAAATCAACCCAAGTCTACATGGCACTCCATTTTGGTGTGCCATGTTGGACTTTTTTAAAAATCTATTTTTATTTATTTTTTTTATAAACGAAACTTTAAAACGTTTTATCTCTCAAAATACATGTTAGATTTCAAAAAAAATTACATATTCGAACTCAGCGTGTAAAACTCTTTCTAATAAGACCCATTGTCGATAGTTTTTATCGCGTTTTTCAATTACATTATTTTTAAAAATAATGTAATTCATATATATTATGTTTAAAGTGTTTATTCGAGCTGAAATTTTATTATATTATGATAGTATAATATATATTCATTATTTTTTTGCCTTTTTATTGAAATTACGTTGAGTATATGAACCCGTCAGAGTATAATAGTTAGGACCCTAAGGTTTAGCACTAGAGACATTTATGATTTTGTAGTGAATTCGTCGAGGTTTAGTGAATATGAGTCTTTTAGGTTACAAAATTGAAATTCGATACACGAGTCCGTTAGGGTTTAGCGAATCCGTTCCCCTTGGGGTTTATAACACTTATTGTTTGGATTACAGCATGAAAATCCGATACACGATCTCGTTAGGGTTTAGCGAATCCGTTCCCCTTGGGGTTTATAACACTTATTGTTTGGATTACAGCATGAAAATCCGATACACGATCCCGTTAGGGTTTAGCGAATCCGTTCCTCTTAGGGTTTAACATTTATTGTTTAGGTTACAGTATGAAAATTCGATATACGAGCTCATATCGGTACCTATAAATAAACACTAGAAACTACGTAATCAACATATTAGTACAAAAAAAACAATGTAATTAAAGACAATGTAATTAAAAACAATGTAATTAAAAACAATGTAATTAAGAATGAGTGATTAAAACCTATCGATGATAGATCTTGTTGGATAGATCTTTACTTGCTGATTATGGATATGTAATTTTTTTTGAAATCTAATATGTATTTTAAGAGATAAAATGTTTTAAAATTTTGTTTAAGAAAATAAAAATAAAAATATGTGCTGTGAGTTTTTCAAATGAGATATTTTATTTTTTAAAATTTTAATTTTTCATGTCATTTGCTTACAAAGCATGACATGTAGACTTGAATTAATTGTTGGGTTACAAAACTTGGGCTATTTAGCACTACTCATGAAAAAAAGGCTTGGTGTTGCAAACTGAAATGATTGGTTATAATGGTAATTAATGGAATCGTTTGAAGTTTGGTCTCGTAATCAGACAAATGTGTCACTTCTTAATGATACGAAATAACAATAATCTTTGAAAAACTTGCACTCTTGATGGTACTTTTTATTAGTCAATTACACGTCTCTGAAGTTCATTATATGGTGTGGATGTTAGAAATCAAATCACACATCGCTTAAATGATGTCATGTGATGACCTAACTTCACACTTGTGAGAGAATCTTTAAAATAGAAATTCAAGCAGGCCTAAGATTCAAATCGGATGATACATCACACAGCTCTCATCAGTGTATATCCAAATAAATTTATTTTAGTGGGAGATAAGGCTTTTATGGACTAGATATGTAGTTGAAGAAGATGTGATGAGCGGAATATCATTTGCACGTCACAACTTAGTAATAGTAAATTCTTTTGAGGTCAATCATACGAATTTGAAAATTTTTAATATTTTAAATAATTTCGCTTGTGACCTTGCGTCTTGTTTTAACAAAACTTTTCATGTCGACGTGTTGAAATTTTTTACCCGTTTGACCGAATTTATTTGCGTTTAGACTCACATTCAATGTTAAAATGTAAATTTATATGATGTCATTTTCGTTTATTATTTTTTTTCCTTTTCTTTTTTGAATGACAGACTCTTTTTTATTAGAGAAAGGGGGCAAATGATTGGTTTGCGTGATGGGCTGTATATATGGAGCCCAAACATAAGAGTCAAAGCTAGGTCAAATAATCTGCCCAGTGGGCCTTTAAAATTTAAATATGTAGTACCCCACAGGCCCAATCTATACTTGCTGACTCAGGCGGTAGCGGGACCCACAGTAGACGTTTTGATTCCACTAGATTTATTTATAATAAAATAATATTTCCGTCGTCAAAAGGTGATTTTCATTATTATAACAAAGAATATTGTTAAAAAAAGAAAAGAAAAGAGAGGAGCAGCAGTACAGAATCTACAGATTTGTACCTTTGTTAGACAATTGTGTCCCTACTCCCTACTATTGGGGCCCACATATGTAAACTCAATTTGGCGATTATTTTTTTTGGGTTCAAAGTGAAAAAACGAATACCCTCAACTTTTTAAATAAATGATTTTGATTACAATAATAAAAAGTACCAAAACCGCGTCGTTTCATGACAAATCCAAAACTCTATAAAGTTGGGTGATAAGCTTGTTATATAATTCTACCATTCCTTCTATACATCCAGTTCGAATGGGCTGGGCCACAAGTCTCTATAATGTAAATTTGATAGTATTGTTGATTAATTTGACAGTGATTCGTCTGGATATTGCATATGTTGTGCATCTTGTTAGCCAATTTATGTCAGCACCACATTCAAATAATTATGTTGTTCTCCTACATAGGGTCCGTTTGTTATGCAATTGTATTTCACAGCTTAAAGCTGTGAGAAATGCTGTGCTTTTGGCTGTCAAAAATGCTGTGTAAAAAGCTGTGGGACCCACAACTTTAAGCTGTGTAAAATGCTCTGAGGTGTTTGGTTCACTTTTTTTACATTAGCTTTTTGTTATGATATTTTATGTGAAAAGACAAAAAAGGGCATTGTAATAAAAGAGAAATAATATACACCAAAGTTCATCAAATCTTTCTGTCCTTGCCTAACAAAAAACCCACAAGAGTGAATCCAGAACCTTGACTTCATATAATAAAAGTAAACCCAGAATTTTATCACAAAACCAAAAAGGGCATAATCCAGAAGATCCATAGTGGAGCCAATAATCCAAATGGCAAATCGACCTCTAAGAACTAGAAAATAATCAAAAGCACCCCCACAAACACAAAATGAGAATCAAATCAAGCTTCAACCAATCAAAAGCAGAAAACCCACCCAACAACTTGGTGGCGGCCCAAGTGGTCGTATCTCTGGAGCCATCGATTCGACAAAAAATTAAGAAACCAAATATAGAATACATGCATCAAGTGTTAACAGAGAGAGACGAGTACCTGATTTTCAAAACGGTGGTGGAGATCGATCGACGGAGAGACGGAGGAGGTACAACGAGAGTGAATCACGGCGAGAGATGGAGTGCTTCAGCGAGAGATGAATCAGGGATTTGAGGGGCAGGATCGTCTTGAAGAAACTTGGATCCAATGAAACGCAATGAGACGCTGTACCACAACAGCGTCTCATTTTGGACCGCTTAAACGCGGTCCAAAACGCAATTCTTTTCTACCCGTTTGGTATGCACAGCATTTCTGGTGGGTCCCACAGCTTTAAGCTGTGAGAAACGCCAAACAAACGGAGCCATATTCTTCGACATGTAAACGGTACATTGTTTCATGGCTTGCATTTCTCTTCCCAGTCATCACTTACCTTACAAGCCTATTCTGGCGCTGATTGGGATGGAGATCTCACTAATCGTTGTTCGACAACGGGTAACTGTTTTTATTTGAGGGACTCTCTTATTTCCTGGCATAGTAAGAAACAATCTCTTGTGTCTCACTCTAGCAATGAATCTGAATATTAGGCTCTTGCTGATACAACTGTTGAACTTTTTAATGTCTTCGTTGATTATTAAATTACTTGGGTATTCCACAGACCTCTCTTACCGTTCTTCATTGCGATAATTAAAGTGTCGTCGAGATTGCTTACAATGATGTCTTCCATGAACGCACGAAACACATTGAAAGTGATTTGTCATTTTGTGCACCAACATCTAGTTCGTGGTGCTCTACAACTTCAATATGTTTCTTTAACTAATCAGGTTGCTGATATATTTAGTTATTTCCATTCACAGTTCTAAATATTACATCTCATATGAAAAGAATTGAAGTGTAACCAAACTTTCTAAACTAGCACACGCATTTTCTAGCTCAAACGGCCCAAGATCATAAATTCGTGCAGACTAAAACCGACAAGTGAGTGAGGGAGATCTTACGGTGACGACGTTTTTCTATCTTTCGGTGCAAAAACTTGCGTGTTCAATCTAAAACAAAAAATATTTAATTAGGTGCATTCTATAATTGGATTTGTACATAGCAGACAAACAGCATTCCGACAATACCCACCAAGAGTTGTGTCTTGAAATACAATTTAGAGCCCAAACATGTCTTCCCACAACACCACCCAATCCGACCTCCCCACCGCACAAAACGATCTCCCTATGTACCCCCGGCATTCACAGAAATATCAAAGAAAATGACATCAAATACGATATTAATTAATACATATAGAATATATACATGCATGACTAGTTGTTTTAATTTTATCATACAACTTGTTCCCTCATACATGTCTTCATCTACATCTTGATCAACTTGAACAAATTAATCTTTTATTCAATTAAGTGGGAGCGAGAGGACAAGTTCAGATGCGTGCGTCTGCTTCTCTAGTTAAGGTTAGGGATTGTGATCGATCTTCACAACTTGGATTATTGGAATTATTGTGATTTAACACACAAGATCGTGATAATGCATATCGCAAAGAAGACCAATAATTGTGCGCATCCATCCATACAAATTCTTGTGTGGCAGAGGAGAATTTGCTTCAATCTTTTTGGGTATTAGGCTATGCTTGAGAGAGGGGTTAGGAGGAGTGGGTTGAGAGGGGTTTATGAAAGTGAATCTTTGTTTGGTATGGTAGGAGTTGAGAGTGTTTAATGTGAGTGAACACCTCCCAACCCCTCAAAATGAAGGATTGAGAAAATGGGTGTTGGGAGGTGTTCGCGCCAAGTAAGAGTTCAGAGGGATTCGCGAACACCTTCCAACCCCTCTCCCAAACAAGACCTTAATTTTCTATCAATCTTTATTTTTGTGGGTTATAAACTTATATGTAATGCAATCCTCAAATCACAAGAACAAGATGTTCGGTTGCGAAACAGGTTGATCAGTTTTACTAATGTAAATTTATTATTGATCGATTTGTAATTACGATTTGTGTAAAAATTGACCGCGTTAATTTAACACTTAATACTCCAAAAATCAAAATCGACGGCGAACACCCTGAATGTCTCTATGAGTGTCATCAGCTTGACTTGTTCTGATGATAATGATAAAATTAGATGAAATGACTTCAAATGCATCATCTAATTAGATTTATCTTATTATTTGATTGCTCAACTACGAATTATTAATGTCCCTGTCTGTCACATCCTTTATATGTAACGTTGATTATCATTGCTAGGCCTGTAGTTAATTAATTAAGTGTCTAAATCAATTTGGACGACTTTGAAATAATATATAAATATTTGGACAAATTATACTTTTGGCGATTAACCGATGGTATGTTTTATAATTTAGTCAGTCTCACTTTAAACGTTTCAAATTAATCACTGAATAATCTGTTTTGTTTCACAGACAAAATTCATGGGGTTTTGATCAGTCAAACGTCGGATCTGACACTCAAAATTCAAACAAAATTGTTTTTGACTAACTATTGTCTAGCTGTAATAAATAAATTATACTTGCGATGTTGTTGGAACTTGTAATGATCATAACAGTCATACATAGTTGATGCACATACATATTAACATGTTATGAAATGGTCTCTGATAAATTTAAAAGGTCGCATAATCATATCCAAAAGATAGAAACTCTAACCGATTATCATACAGATTCTCGCTCAATTCTGAAAAGATAATGTCAAAAAGATTTGCAGTTTGACATTATATTTTATTTAATGGAAAATAATTTTTTAGATTAGGGCAGCAATTGAACGTGGGTGGGACAAATGGAATGGGGGACAAAATGCAGAAACAACATGTATACTATTACTCCTCCACTGTTTAAACTTTGTTCATAACTGTTTTTGTAGAGTCTTTCCAACTCACCAGTCTCTGAAATGGATGTGAAAGGCATGACCACTTTGAATTAACCATTCAAAATTGGTCACTGCTGCATGTGAATCTTGTCCGCATCTTAATCACAATCAATTAATCTGTAATTGTCACAAATAGTCATTAATTCAGGGTTATTTTGTGGTTTATTGCACAATAATCTTATTTTAGCTAAAATAAACACCTATACTTTTTTTTTATAAGTACCTAAATTTTTAAACCATTAGATCTAACAAAATTTCTTGAGTTTAAAATTAATTTATGGTCTTGAGGTTAAGATTAAGGATTAAAAAACAAAAATAAAAAAATAATTAAGGTTTAGATAATAAGATTTAAAAATTAAAATTTCAGAACTTTATGACTGGGTTTAGAGTTTAATCTGAGTCATATCTGGTCACATCCAGTGGCTTAAAATAAGAGACTTATTTTTAGTTAAAATAAAGACCACCGTACAAGATTTTTTTTTCCACCTGATCGAGATTCTATTCCAATAGAATCAAATACGTACATTGGGTGACAACTTATCTGACACAAAAAACATTGTTATCAAACTCCTTAAGAACCATAAAATAATGGAAACACAGAAATATCAGGAAAATATTTTCTCCAATTATATATATATATGTGTGTGTATATTAAGTACTGTTTTGTTTAACTAAAACTTTAGAACAGACAAAACAAGACCCGTATCACAAGAAGAGAGAGAGGATCATATAATGGATATGGGGGGGTTGGGGTGGAGAGGGGGCTTGAAATGGAGTTATATCATGAGTTGTGAATGTCAGGCTTCTTTTGTGGTTGTAAGGTAAAGGAAGCTAAAAGGATAGGACCAGTAGAGGCAGCCTTAATTTGTTCTCTACTGGTCCAACCTACAATGACAAAAGTAGTTTTGCAACTAACAAAAATGTCCGTCTTAAATAAATGTTTCAACGGTTAATTAATTATACAATGAGTTCCAGTCTCTCTCTGTCACTTGGAATTGTCTGTAAATCGAGAGAGAGAGAGTCTAAGTGTATGCTTGTTACATTCCTTTAGCTAAGCTTTGCCCATGTCTTTACTAAAACTGATTTAATTATTTTCTTTGATGAAAAGGGTTAGCCTGAGAATATATAGATAACTGATTTAATTATTAATTTGACATAACCCACCAAAAACTGTATTGATTATACAATTATTATGGTATATTAACATAATATATATAAGAATTTTCTACTAATGACGTCCTTATCTTAGCTAAAATATATATTTATTTTACCTAAAATAAATATCTGAGATTAAAGTTGATTTAGAGTTTAAATATTGAAGTTTAAGAAAAAATTAGGGTTTTTTTTAGGGTTTAGAATTCTAAGATTTAAATCACAATCATTTAGTTTCATTCTTCAAAAATAATCAATAAATATCGTGATAATCTGTAACTAAACGAAATATTATGCACATTTTTCATTTGTCAGTTCATGAACGCAATTAGCCAATTACACAAAATTAATGGACTGCTTGGGTCCTATCACTTTCACTAACAAAGAGATTCAATATTTGCAAACTAGCTGGCAATGCATAGTTTCAATTCTTGTGTGCTTGAAGTTGACAAATGGGAGTCTATAATTTTGGCTTTTCTAAGCGAAAGAGAGGGGAAAACTTGAAACATTTAACAAGTGTAGGGATTATGGACAAGGTTAATGTACCATACGAGGATGAGATAAGATTTTATGGAATATTAACTACATCTTGTTCATGCATGTGACTTTGAATGTTACGTGTCACAATCACTAGCTATTTAATATCTAGATGTAATTAATATACTCATCTATCTAGTCATCTACACCATCCGATCTACGTCTCTCACCATTAATGGAGCTACATATGGTAGGATGGTCATGAATACAAGGTTATAAACCACGGCGGATGAACTGTATAGGGATTTGAAAGATTTTGAGTTCGATTACAGATGAAACCTAGAAAATTTTCTAACAACCTGATTTCATCTGGCTCATATCAAATGTTCACATAACCTACATGTTTATCAAGACCCGATCTTAACCTCTGAACCGTAAACAAGAAAAGGAAAAAGGAGAAAACACACTTTTTTTTGATAAAAAAGAGAAAACACTTTCTGGTTATTCTTGAAGTTTTGAACTAAAAACCTAATATGAGGTATGAAGTATGAACCAGATGAGCCGTACACGTACTTATGTACCCTACATTCTACAACAAGAAAATTTATATCGGTGTTGGACTGTGGATCCATAGAAATATAGAATATTAGGAAAGAGACTATCTTCTTTTTTTCTCATAAAGTAATAAATGTCCTTGATTTGAATTTGACTCTATCATGGAAAGGCATGCACAGATCTTAATTAAGATAAACACGACAACAGATCAGAAAGATTAATGGAGAAATTTATGAGAGTTGAAATTAATCCTCATATATAGTGGCTTCACCTTTATGAGGAAAAGCAGGCTTTTTTTTTACAGATCTAGCAGTAAAACCCATAAAACACAATTTCCTTTATGGGTTCACAAGTTAGTGATGATTAAGCACTAAAAACCCAACTGGGTCTTCAAAAGAGAGAATACAAGAATCACATTGATGATTAATGGAAGAAGAGAGGTGAAAAAAAAGATGAGCTATGGAGATCAGCTTCATCTTGATGAGTACCATCTTCTTCTTCATCAATTAAATTCAATCCAGCCTCAAATATATATAAAATCCTCGAATCATCTGAGCATGGATGTTAGGGAGCGAAAAACAACTTCTTCACAAGGAATGGTGATACCCATCTCATGATCAAACCCAAACTCTTCCTCTGCTCTTCTGAGGAGACATTGGAACTCTGGATGACTCAAGAATGAGATGGGCACAATGTATCTACTTCTGTTTTCACCAACATAGACAGCAAAATGACCTTTTGGAACATCAAGAGGGAGTCCATCATCATCATCATCATACACATTTTTCTTGCCTAAGCTTGAACATCTCTTGAGGATTTGCTTCAATACTGCAGTTTGAGATAGTTTGGTTGATTTTCTGATGGCCATTTCTCTGTGGGGTGTCTTGAAATTGAAAAAGTTTGGGTCTTTGAAGAAAAATTGAGAGGCTGCTGAAGAAGAAAATGTGTGCGTGGAAAGGTGATGGGGGTAGAGGGAGTGTTGGGGGGTTATTTATGAGTAAAGAGGGAGGGGGAGGCGAGGGGGATGGTCACGTGGACTGTTGGGGCATAAGGACATAGCACGGGTGTTTTGGGGTCTGTGTGTATATGTGGCAAGGACATAGTGGGAGCCAAACCCAATTGGGTTTACAATTCCTTGTTGCTCCGCTATATGGCAAATGGACCCTCCTTATGATGTTTACAGCTTAGTGTTCTCTCATGACAACCTTTTTCATTAATTCAGCACTTGCTGCTAGGATTCTTCATATTCTTATCTCTTCAATGCAAACCCCAGGACTTCAACCTCATCAACTCCGTTCACTTCTGTCTCTGTGTGTGTGTATATATATATATGAACATTCTTAGGTGTGGACGTCCGTAACATATAAGTCACAGCCGTCTGCTTAAAATGCCCCCATCCTCAAGTGAATTTGTAGGCGGCCCACTGTTTGGTTGGACCCCACCTGTTACTCACATAAAAGTAACGTCCGTAACCTTATAATATATATATATGTGTATATACAATGCTGATCATACCTTATAATATATATATATATATATATAAATTGTTTACATAGTAGCCTGAAATCACGGTTCAGGATTTGTACTGGACAGTACAAATCTGTTGACGGTTTGGTTTTATCTAAATGTTGGACTTGTGATGCTGTGACATAGAAAACAGAGTTTCAAACAGACCAGTGCATCCAAATTTCTTTTTGCAGAAACCCATGTGTTATGCAAACTCTGCTAACTTTTGCAGTTTTTTTTGACCTTATTAACTTTGCCTCCACATTGACAGTTTGACACAGATTCCTGATAAATACGCAATAAACTATAAAACCTAAAACTCTGAAGTCTAAACTCACATCACATGCATGCCTTTCAGCCTTCCTTGATATTCTTTACTACTTTCCTGCAATAGTCTATATATATAGTCTTATATTTCAACTGAGATCCTCAACATGACATTTCAGTTGCCATAGGAATGCTCACAGTTAAGACTTTACCATGAAGAGAGAGCAGAAATTCGACTTCTAGTCTTCTACATCAGAGAAACCTGTAACATATACATGTGAGATGCATATACCCCATCTTTCTTCCTTTCTGTTATATGCATATGAATGGTATATAAAACGTTTTTAAAGATTCACATATGCAAGTAACAAAGGCATCGTAGAAGTTCTATGAGACACTCCAATGCTATATCAAGTATGTACATGAAAGAAAGACGCTTTTAGTGGGCTTAGCCGAGTGACTCAATCACCAAAAGCGAGTAGTACCTAACAAGTCCAGATATGAATTTTGAGGTTTGGTAGGGCAGTTACATGCTAGCATACGGTTCTTACCTTCTAGGGTACTTATTTTGGAGCTTTAATTTTCATCGTCATTCTATATATATATATATAAGATAGAGGTGAGTTCTAAGCAATGGTCCCCGAGAGTAGCTCGGGTGACAGGGCAGATCTACGTATGTGTGAATTAGATGCCCATACTTGGGTTCAATTTCGTGCTTGAGATTATATTCATGATTGAATTAGTACATATATTGGAACGTACTGCTATCTCCGATGTTTATCATGCAGGGGTGAGTTCCAGGTTGGACTGACTCTTGGGTAGGTTCTACGTTAAAAAAATGAAAAAGAGCTCTAAGCAATGCTTTTACTACATTTCAAATATGTACATTCCCTGTTTGCAAGTTAAAGAAGAGTCTCAAGAAATGAGAGTTTCTCAATGTGGTCCAGTCTAAGCCAACAAGTTGAAGAGCTAACATCACAATTAAATCAACTTCAAATGTACACCACTGATATCTTTCTTATCTTTCCGGGCTCCATTCATAACAGAAGTTATATCTCTCCATGTTCTAAGGCTCAGAAAGGGATCTACAAAAAAGCTAGATTTAAATGATTGATACGGCCATGTCCGGACGTTATGTCTTCTCCTTTTGTTTTATCGAACCACCAATATGTCCAGGCATTTACTCATTATGCCCACAGAAGCATAAACCAACTAAATCCATCAGATACTGAATGACAAAGACAGCAGGGGTAATTTATCTGCAATTGTAAATGCTGGTTTATGACCAAGCGTAGGATGTCGCCGTCTTTGAGAGAACCCTCTCCATGTTCTGTGAATGAGATTCATTTGGGGAATAAGGAAGAACAAAATAGGACCAGAAAGGCCCACAACAATTCATCACCAAAATATTGCAATATGCGGGAGCCAAGAAAAGGAAGGGCTTTTTTCAATTTAGTTGACAGCAACCCTGGCTTTCTTTTTTGCACATGAAGGCCATGTTACTCTTGCCCCCAAATTCCACAGTAAAGACAACATGGTAAGATCCTCCCATACCATTTCAGCTAGTGTGTATTTTTTTAAACTGATTGGAATAACACCAGAAGCAAGCTTGCCTTTTAGACAACTGAAATGAGCATAAAATTAGATAATCATGCCCCCTTTGGACAGCTGACATGATATAAACTCAGGTTGTTAGCCCGCTCACACAGAGATTTCCCATCTGGTGACCAGGTAATTTGGGATAAAGCCTAACGCGTGACTACAAGTATTAATCTTAGTGGGAATCCCGAGTTCATACGGTTTGACCCCAGAGAAATTCATCAACTAGACTATCATCCAAGTGGTTAACTAGTATGCATTGACTTCTTCTTCAACGCAAACCACATGTACTGTCCATCAGAATGAACAATGCATGTGGTTTAGAAGCATTAATGAGTACAGCAACGACATTAAGATGAGAGTATATTCAGCATCATAAGCTTTTATCAAATGATAATTGACTTCTAATTCTCAGAGCAAAATCATAATCAGTCAAAACAATGCATGAAGATGGTGTCATCTTATTCTTTTTTGTTAGATTACTGATTGTGATGTACTAACCTATAAAGAGGCATAATTAATCATGCTCACATGATATGTTTTAGAGGGACACTGTGTAGGAGAAGGCCCCAAGAATGTATGAATAAAATATGCAGTTGAGACAATCAAGCAGGCAAGGATAGTTATGCAGACTAAAAAGACAGTTGACCCAACCCCTGGTAATCAGATTAGTACCTAGACAACAATAGTAATAGAGACGGTCTTTACATACAGTAGTTAAGATGATAACATTATTCAGCTGGACCTACTTCAACAAAATTAGGAAGATTCTTTAGAATTAAGGACAGGATTGTATGTACCTGGTACGTGCTTGAAGCCTTAAACCATGATAGCGAGTGAAAATAGAACTATATTGAAATGACCATGACAGGCTGACAGCACAATAGCACATGCAGGAACCCGTTTGAAAGCCAGGGTGAATGACCCCATTCTGTTTACCATCTATACTCAAACGTATAACAAGGAGTACTGAAGAAGTACCTGACAAAGGACCTCAGCATTATTAGCATGAACTTTATAAAAATCATTGAATGGTACTTCGATTCGAGTCATCAAAACTGTTAGTATAAGATAACCATATGAGCGTGCAAATTAAATGCTACCATACAAGCTAGCTACTTGACAATTAGGCGGGATGAAACTCACCTATTACCGAAAAGTAAAGAAGACATTGGCATTGTAGAACCCGGCTGGATTGGATGGGGCCACAAGAATCTGCAATGTCAAACTTAGTGTTGTTAGGCGAGCTACCAAGTGGCAAGGGGCTCAGTGATAACATGCGTTTTTTCAGTTTCAGTTATGCAAAAGCAGATAAGTAAAATATAAATAATTACCTGATTCAGTCCTCTTCTTTGCAGTTTCCTTTCAGAAAAAGCAAGTTACAGAACTCAATAGATCAAGTAGTCAACAGATGAAGATCGAATCAGAACAGTTGTGAAAAAACTGAAAAGCATCTAAATTTTGAAGACGAAGACATCTTGCTAGAGCAACAAATTGTTTTCCTTTTATTAATAAAATGATACTAATTTCATGCAACCACCTCCCCTAATTGAACAAAGTGATTGCCTCAAAAAAGCATACAAAAAAAAGAGAGAAGAGAGGATGACATAATCCTTGCGAGTCAACAAAATAAATATTGTTATTACATTTTAATACTATCAAGTGATTCTGCTGCAAAACCACTTTGGAGGTTAAAAACTTTAGAGCTAATATGCATTCACTGATCAGAGGTAGATTTCAACAGTTGCTGCCCATCTATCATAATTATCCATCCTTTGAGCTTAGCAATATGAGCTTGTAGCTGAAGACAAAGCGCATCATCTGGTTTGATACCATCACTAATCATTTCTTCATATAATCACTTTCTAAAAAAGGTTCATTTTTGCCATATGTGCCAAGCATTGAAGTCCATAAGACAATATCCCTCCTCTGTACCCCTAATTCAGTTCCAGCCAACTCAGAGACTGGTCGAGCCTTTCCTATCAGGCCACACTCCCATACATTTCGATCAAATAGCTCTGCAAAAACACATCTTTCGCAAGATCCAAAAATTTTATGAATCAGAAAGTCATTGAATTGCTAACCCAATTCAAGTGCAGATAACCCTGCACAAGCTCGCAACATTGCCGACAATCTGAAATTATTATAAACTAAATTCAAAATGGGAATTCTTCTTGCTAATTCAAGTCCATAAATCCACATCTTAGCTTAACCATAACCTGACAAAAGTGCATTTGCACTGACTGTGTTCTTAACAGGAATTTCATCGAACACTATCTCTGCATCTCTAATAAATGACATACCGGATGACCAGCGTGATTTTACAAAAAGTCCATGAACCTGTTTACCCCAGCTCAACATCTCCGGCAGAAGTTGCAGCTGTGAAAGAGCTACATAAGGAATATGTATCCAAAGGAACCCCATTAGCATACACGAAAGAAAAGGTTTTTCGCGCGTACTGAGATAACCCACGTCAACAACAACGACAAAAAAAGAGATATCAGAACATCGAAGGTTATTGGGTCCGTGGGTTGTATGAATTTGAAGCAGTTTTTCAAGTTTGTTTCGATGTTGTCCTTTTCCGGGCTTGTAGTGTATGTGAAAATGAGTTTGGACAGTAAACTGAGGGAGAACAGAGAACAAATCTGCTCCAAGTATTGGCTGAGATCTTGTAGTTAATTAGTTATTATCATGGGTCTCTCGTATCATTTAAATCAAATTTTGTAAAATGAATTAGTATATAAATCAAAACTTATACTATATTTTTATAAACTTATAATTTTTTCTTCATTGATTCTTGTTAGACAATTGATTAATATCATCTAAGATAGAGACCACAACAAAATTAATAATAATCAATTAAAATATAAATAACTACACGTATAGTAATAGTAATAATAACATATATATATTTATATTTATATATAGACATATATATAGACATTCCAATCATGAGTGGTATAATCAATAAAGTCAAATCTCATACTCATTCATATAATTCAGTAAATAAAAATAAATGACGATAGATAGGTTAGGAAAGAAAGAAAAAAAAAGATTGAAATATTTTGAATAAAAAACTACTATAGACATTGAAAAGAGATTCAATGAATGAATATGCGTCATATTCGAAATTTAAAGGCAGTGTCTTATGTTGGATATTATAATCTATTTGAATTATTTTTAAAAAAATTAATGCAATATTATTTTTGAAATAATTTTCAAAATAAAATTTCTAAAATAGACAACTTATTAATGGAAAATGATATGTATCTCGAGTTTATACATTCCATGATATTTCATTGTTTATTCCATCGTGTTTATAATAATGAAATAAATTATTTTATTGCGTTATGACAATCAAATAATTTATTTCTTTATTACACTATAATTTTAAGATTTGTGGAGGTTTCAATCCATATGTCTTTGTTGAAAACGGGAAGATAAACCAAGAACCACACTCAATAGCTATGATATTTCATAAAAAATTATTATTAAATCAATGACTCAAGCAATACAGGGAAACAAATAACAGAAAAGGCAACAAAGAGTATCTAAAAATCCCAAAATTGGTGAGATACTCCTATAAAACAGGTCAAACAATAAACAAATTTCCTATTAAACAGGGTTTATTAAATCGAATAATAACTAAAAACTTCAACAACGTTTTCCATCGAAACAATTAAACCCTCCTGCTAAACACAAGCTTGATAAAAATAAATGAAAAATAAAAAATAAAAAAACTTATTGTCTTCAACATTATCCGTCACTAAAGTTTTTCCGGCATATTACATATCTTTCCATCTGTAATAGAAAAAAAAATTAATTATATGAATTTTCTTTCATATTTTGCGCTTTAAAAAGTAAATAAAAAAAACCAGAAAGAGGGGTATATATATATATATATAGCTATTTTTAATTACCTTTGCCCGACTACTTGCATCGAGTAATTGAAATGGAGTAGCTGGAGGAAATGCTCTATACTCCTGCATAACATAAGGTGTTCTTTCATTAGTAGCATAATAAAAAACCAAAGTTTTCTTGAATCCAATCACTTCATTCTCGTAAACTATATTTTCATCCTCTTCGGTAGTTTTCCAAAAAACGAATCCAGTGCTGTTTCTTTTTGACCAACTTGTTGTGTATTCTGGTTTTATTGGTGAGAAGTAGAAGGCTTCATTGTTCCTTTCACCGTACTTGAAGTCATCTACATATGATTATATTTTAATTAGAAATTCCAGTATCGAGTGAACCTCTCATTCATCATTAATCAGTAAAACTCAATTCTCTAAACTAATAGTTCAAGATAGGGATGTCAATCGGTCCTTCGCCAGTCCCTGTATCCGATAAAAAAATTATTACCCATCCTCTTAAAAATTCTCGCTAAGTATTTTAATTTTTATCTCATTCTCCATCAACTGCAATTGTGAAAATTATAGTAAATTCTAAAACCTAAATCATTAAAAAAGTATAGATATGTCGTTAATTATTTAAGAGAGCGAAATAAATTATAATAAATTATATTCGAAATCATTCATGATCAATTCATAAGTTTTATAACTATATATATTATCCATTAAATAAATAAATACGTTTACTAAAAGATTAAATATACGCAAATGATATAATTTTATGAGTTTCTTTATTGATTTGTTCTCGTTAATTTTATAAATAATAATAAAATTAATAACATTTATATTATAAATTATATAAATTTATATAATTAATAATATATGCGGGAATGGGGCAGATTGAATTTTGACAAACACGTCCCCGTATTCGCATCGCTATTTTTTCCATGAAAATACCCGTACCCATTAATTAACGGGGCATACTCGTATGATTTGGAGCGGATTCTGAGGCTACTAATCGGGTACAAATATTTTATGACATTCAGGGTGGTCAAGTTAACTGAGAATGAATCTTTCTAGGTAAAAGCTCTAATTCTGACTCACAAATTTTGCACGGGCATTTTTAAAGCGGTTGAGCTTAAGTATATGATTACCTGTATAAAAGAATGCGTCAATTTTTTTTATAATGATGCATATAAGATATATGAAAATGTCAATTTTTCTACACTGTTTATTATTGATTTAATGCCACATCACCAAAAGACTTGTTTGTTACTGTATGAAGTCTGTCTAGGTGATCAATTTGTCTCATTTTTACACTTCAGGTACTCTATAATAAATGCAGTTCTTGCGACTAAATTGTAATGATCCTTATCTTTTGGATGTTGAAAAGTATAATTATTCTTATATGAAAGTTATTAATAAAAAACCCAAAAAGTAAATCTCTTATATGGGTGAGTATAAATATATAAGAAATTTTTTAACCTACGTATCTAGCTACTAATAATAATAAAAAAAAAACAGTTCATGAACTAAACAAAAACATTGAACATTCACAAAGAACTAAATTTGTATATAAACTTAAGTAGAAAGCTAATTATTTGACCATTGTGTTAATGTTTGATTATAAAAAAAAGGACAAATTACCAATTGGGAGTCGACTTGGGATACGGTCGTTATAAAAATCAATATCTTTAATGACATCGATAGGAAGTTTTTGATCCAAGATCTTGGGGACGAGGAAATTCAAAAATCAGCTCGTGATCCTTTGCTATAAATCGAGTCCCGACTGGCAGCTTGACTTCATGTTGTTCTTCACCTTCACCAACCACGTATGAGAATTGTGGAAATTTACGAGGCATACCAGTTGTTTTTTGTTGTTTTTTCTTCTTGTAAATTACCACTTGTTGCTGTGAGTTGTGACCTCTTTATATATGTTCTGTGATGATTGATCCACCACAACAAATATAAATAAATAACATATATCTGCGGTTTAACCACGACAATACATATAAAAAATTGTGAACGATAATTTTTCCTGTGGTTGGATATTCGTTGATTTCTATATTTAACAAGTTCCTATAATGAATTGAATTACTTATTTGAATTGATTCTATAAAATCACGGGGAGATTTTATTTGGTGATATTTTAAACTTTAGAGTACATACTAACTCATATATTTGTTAGGATTATTTGCATTATAATTACAATTAATTTGATAATCATATTACTTGATGAAATCGAAAAGCTTTTACCCACGGTTTTGATGACTGCTGATACAAATATTTGACTGTGATTAATATCATAATTAGATTCATACCTGCAATTTCATAACCACAACTAAAATTTTACCCGCGGTTTATATAATCGTGGTTATAACTATTTTTTCTATTGACTATTATTAGATTTTTTATTGTTTTCTTTATAAATATCATATACTTATTCAATTATTATTTGATGAAATTAACAATAATTCTCTCAAAATGAAGTTTTATTCCAATAAGGACTTTTTTTTTTGTATTACAAGGTCCGTATGAACTTAAAACATATTATATTAAGGACAAAATTCAAAATATTTTTTATGGAGTGGTAACCTTTATTTTATGAGAATAGAATTTACTGTTTCATTATTTTAGCGAGATCATAAAGCGAACTCACTGTATGGGTCAAGAAAGATCTGCTGCGAGTATGGGTCAAGGGAGATTTGCTGGATCTTAAGGAGATTGAAGATTTACAAGATATAGAGATGTGCTTTGGACGTCAGTGTGATCGGATAGCTAAACTCACTCATGTGAACTCTAATTGAGACCATTTTGTATTTTTATAGCATTTAAAAGAATCTAAAAGCTACATAATTTAGCATAAATACTTATTTTGATATTCAAACGTTTTAAGGGTCAAAAGTTTGCAGTGGTAATCGTATAGACACAATCTCGCATTTAATTTATCTACATTAGTTATGTTTTGGTTTTGTTATGAATAGTATATATAAAAATTATTTGCATTAAGTTTATTTGTGTTAATTTTTTGACTAAGAATAATACGTAATTTTTTCAATATTCATCACGTATTTTGAGGAAAAAATAATTTTAAAGTTTCATTCAAGGAAAAAAGATGTATAAAATTTGGAAGAGGAAAAGGCGCCACGACAGATGACTTGAGCTCAAGATTTTAAGGTTGTCCGTAGTGTTTGAGTGATATTTATTATCATCGTGAAAGTTGTAAAAGGGAAGACTACCTTCCTTTATGTAGTGCATCAGTCCAAGAAGAATACTCAAAAAGGAACTCCAATTCATATTATATATTCCTTCAATAAGAAGGGAAATGCTGAAAAATGAAACGAAAGAGAGAAAACACATATATAGGCTTATAAGAGGAGGGAGGGTTTGAACCCACCCCTCAATAGAGGTGATCAACTCGATTTGGTGGTATCTAAGTTCGAGTCTCCCACCCTGTTTATTTGACATATAAAAAAAAAGGCTCGGGAGGTTTCGACATATATGTCATGGGCTTAATAATGAATTGAATAAACATTTTCCTTGTCTCCAATATTATGTGTCATCCTCATCAAGGTTAATCCTGCATAGCACATATCTTCCCATCTGTAGTAGAACCATAAAAGACAGAATAATTATAAGTTTTTCTTACATGTTTTGCACACTGACCAGTAAATTAAGAAGCAAAAAAAAAAACACAGAAACAAGTATCTAGCAGTTCTCAATTACCTTTTCCCGACTAGTTTCATCGAGTGATTCAAACTGAGAAGCTGAAGGATTGCCTCTATACTCGCGCATAAGCCAAGGGCTACTCCAATCTGTTCTTTCATTACTTACCCAATGAAAAACCAAAATTTTCTTGAATCCAATCACTTCGTTCTCGCGAATTATATCTGCGTCCTCTTCGACACTTCTCCAAAAACCGTTTTTGGTTCTTCTTATTTGTGATGACTTTGTTGTGTATTCTGGATCTATTGGTGTGAAGTAGTATGCTTCATTGTTCTTTCTTCCGTGCTTGAATTCATCTGCATATGGTTATACTTCCGCTGTAATTAGAAATTCAAGTATAAGAGCACTTCTGTTCATCTCATTCATCCGTAAAACTCACTCAATTCTCCAGAATACAAACAGGATTTGCAGATCCGAGCAATATACAAATACTACCAATGCTCTTCTTCTTCTTCTTCTTTTTGTCGAAAGGAATGAGTCTAATGCTCTATAACATAAGATATACGAAAGCCATGGGAGAATAAAACTTTAACTACTAATAATCACACAACATCAGTTCAGCTAAACAAAAGTAAAAAACATAGAAAATAAACTTGTTTCACCATTCTGTTGATGTTTTATTAAAAAAAGAATAACTTACCCTCTGAGAGTTCGTGAGGGTCATGGTTATACAAATCGATATCTCTAATCACATTGACAGGAATTTTGTGACCCAAGATCTTGTGGTAGAGGAAAAACGAAATCAGCTCGTGATCCTCCGGTACAAATCGATACCCGAGTGGCAATATAATTTCTTGTTCTTCTTCACCTTCAGGTCCACTGACCAGGATCGTGATGTGGGGAGGAATAGTAAGAAAAGGGAGAGGAGGACGAGGAGCGGAGTTTGTATTTGAATCTGAAGCACTTGGGTCACTGGCCATGATTGCTAATTAGCTCCGATTATTATTATGATTGGGAATGGGAATATCGGTTGTTGTGATCTGTTTATATATTTGTTGTGATGACCAATTCAATGTCGCTGATTTCCCGAATTTCAGTTGGACTACGAATCAACCATTACACCTAATTACACGATTCCCTCCAGTTCATCGAAACATCACAGGATTCTTTCCATTGCCACTTTTTATTTCCTTCAACAACAGGCTATCGGGCTAAATAAGTCCCGGAATATGCACTATCATAACCAAAAGCATTTAATTACTATGTACCATAATCTAATTGGGTATTGATGATACCAAATTAAATAACACTACCTATCGAAGAATGACATGTGTCACACAGGACATCAGTTCAATATGGAGACTGTCACCTCGATCGGAACCTAGGTAATTAATCGGTATTACTCAAGACAATCACTTGGGCCATTCATCCTCAGGGCACCTCGATCAGCCTAAATCAGGACGGCACGATCTCAACCAATGCCCACAACCCAGTAGAAGACTAATCGTGAAGAGCAGTCCTACTCCCATTAGGAGAGTGATTTAAAAAGAACTCAAACTCTCCTGCAATTCACCCATTAATATAAGTGGAAATGCGTACTACAATTTTGTAGTCTAAATTCAATGCTCTTGTTTGTTGTTAGTTATTGTTAGGGTGTCCATTTGATTTTCGGTTAAATTTATTCGGTTATAATATTTTAAAATTTGTAACCGAAAAATATATATCGGATGACCAAACCAAAAAATCAAACTTTTTCAATTCGGTTCGGGTCGGATTTTAATTTTGAAAATTAAAAAATATTTCATCAATCTAGTATGATTGAAAAAAAAGTTCAAGGATAATTAGAGAATTAAAACTATTAGAAATCCAAAAGTCAAAATAATATAAATACATAAATAATGTTATTTTCAATGAAGTGACTGAAATAATGAGTGAGGAGATGTTATTTTAAGCTCTAATGGATAAATTAAAAAATGTATTTGATCCTAATTCTGTAATTTTTTAGCCTTAATTATTTAAATAATTAAATATATAAAACATAATTAAATTTTATTTGGTTTTTTCAATTAAATCCAAAACCGAATCTAAACAAATATTCGAAAATGTAAATTCATAACTAAATCCGAAATCGTTAACCGAAAAACTGAAAAACCGCGATTCGAATTGGTTCCTCAGTTGCAGATCGGATTTGGATAACCCTAGTTATTGTAACTTCAAACTCAAATTTATTTCTCCTTTGAACATTGCATTTAAAAAAGTTTAAAATAATAAAAAAAACATGGATAAGAGAAAAAAATATATATATGGATGATGTGTGTATTTTTGTACCACATTTAGTAACATATTTTCGATCATATTCACTCCATTTTGATAAAGGTTGAGTTGAGATTGCAAGCTTTTCTTGTATGGGGATTTGAGTGAAATTATAATTGAGTTTTGAGTGCATTTGGATGAGAATGAAGGCATTTTTCGCGCAAAACCAAATTCAAGCGCCCAATTATGCTCGGACACATGATCAATTGCTAACATGGAGAAACAACATGTCAAGGCAATATTGAGCACCCGATACATAATCGATCGTGCGGGACAAACAAAAATATGCTGATTTTGATGGAAATCTTTGTTTGGGTTTTTAAAGTTTTAAAAAAAATCCCTTAATTATGAAAAATTTATTGGAACTTGTATTGAATATAAATAAATCTTAAAACTGATTATAGACACACCTAAATTCCTAAATCAAGTAGCTCTTGCTTGTGAGGATGGCTATCCAACTTTCATTGTTCTAACATTCAATCCACGGTTTCTCCTTTCTTTTCTTTCATATTTTTTTATTATGAGTTGCAACTAAATTTCTTATTAAGTTAACTGTCAACTACTCCAATCAAAGTTTAGGAGTTAGTTGGTTGCATATTCTTAATAGATTATTGATTTTCAATCTAAAAACTTCCATAAAACAGAATTAGTTTAAGATTTCTAATACGTATTATTGCCATGATACATGAATTGATATAACTGAGTGAAAAATAACCTTATTATCATAATTATTATTAATGTGTTATTTTTATAAATTTACAATAGTATTGCAAAGTGAGTCATACCCTAGTTCCTTCATCGATAAGAGATCTTTGAGGACCTTGATATCTAGTTGCTAGCAAGTTCACAAAATTAGTGCTAATTAGAAAGTTAGGAACTTGCAAAACCAAAAGTCCGTCCATATATATGCAACTAGATCAGCTTCAAAGTAGAGATATAGAGCAACCTAAATCAACAATGGAACTCTTTTGTACCTTTTCTAGTATATTTCATAACACTCATTCTACAACTGAGGTATACAAATGCATTACCTAGTCATAACACTCATATTTATTCATGCAGAACAAGACTACATTCATAGTTAACCTATATATATTCTTGCTTAACATGTATAAGAGTTGCTGATATTAAACATTATGTTTCTTTATAATCTGCAGATTGACAAGCTAAGGTTATTGTTGCTGTATTCAACATGATTAACGCTGATGATGCGAATGCCGTTAAAGAAGACACGACCGAAAATCTTGAGGGTCTCATGTTACAACTAGAGAGCAATCCCATCTCAATTTCTACAAACTCTGTTGTGCACGAGCCCTCTTCCACCCTTCTGCAGCCACTTCTTAGTTATAATAGGTGCCTTGATATAAAGAAATGACAAAGGACAAGACAGAGTTTGAACTAAGCATATATATAACAACCAAGGGCGAAGCTCTGAGGAAGAGTCATATATATAACAACCAAGGGCGAAGCTCTGAGGAGGAGTATGTAAGCGGGTCGCAACTGGTACCGAATTCACTACGACTCTACGAGAACTCAATACTTTCGAGCCTTCTACTTCAGTCAGTGGGCCTTTGTGGGATTACTTTTGTGTACAGGGTGAAAGCTACACAAGCAATAGCAGGCCCGGCCCAAAATATCCAGTGTCCATTCCAGAGGTGGCCCCCTCTAACGATTGCAGGACCAATGCATCTTGCTGGGTTCATTCCTACCCCAGCGTAGCCCTTTTGAGCCGTAAGTGTAGTTGAAATAAACACAAGAAGGCCCGCAACTAGTCCAACCACTGAGCAAATAATAACCCGGCCCACAGATCTGTGTTCATGCTTATCAAACGCAACCCATATACCAGCAAACAAGAACACAAATGTACAGATTATCTCAAGCCAAAGGGCCTGGCTAGTCTCGAGCCCAATCTTGATGGGCCCATTTGGGCCTGGTGCAACAACATTGAGGGTGCAGCCTCCAAGTGAAAAGGTTTGTTCAATCTTGCTGTCCACAACAGCTTTTAGTGCTAGGGCTCCCAGTATGGCCCCAGCACACTGGGCCAGAATGTATATGAAGGCCCGAGAAAGGGAAATGAGGCCCGTTAAGGCGGCTGCTAGACTGACAGCAGGGTTAATGTTGCCACCGGAGACGGGAATCGTGGCAATAAGAAGGATTGCTAAGGTGATGGCGATTAGGGTTGACATAATAAGGTTTGGTGTTTTTGTCTGAGTCTCGTAGGAGGAGATGACTATGGTGTCTATTGCAAAAACAAGCACTGCTGACCCAACTAACTCTGCCACAGATGCTCTCCACACCTGATTAAATTAATTAACACAAGTGTATTAGCCTTAAACGTTTAATTTTTTATATTAAAAATGTTAATTATAGGTTAGATGTAAATATTGTTAAAATTATTAGTATTTTTCTCCTAGATAAGGCAGATTGCTGAATGCATGGGCGTCTTATCGAATAGAGTGATGACATGTGTGCGGACTTAATTCACTGAGATCTGAGAAAGAAGACGTGCATTTAGCATTGTCCTCGACTAGTGCACCAAACCAATTTTAAATTTAAGAAAAATCATAAATGCATAGTTTTTAGCAACAAGAGTGAAACAACTTGACTTAAAAATATATAACAATTGTATATCATCTGATATAAATTTTAAAAAATAATTTAGATCGTGATTAATTTAATTTTACTTTCAAACATAAAAAATGTTATTTATGCGAAATACCACACATCTATAATTTTTCTCAAAGGTGCACCGGTTGTAAGACTAGTGCTTAGTGTACTAGTCCTATAATCAATTTCACTAAATTTTCTCATAAATTCATGTAGTCGAGCCGAAAGAGTAATGAGACAAAACTCATGTGATTATTGATATAATTAAGTTCTTGTACCTTCAAGGAAAAAAGCTCTTCCAAACACACAATCTTAGCAAAAGCATTGGCATTTTGCTTCTTATTCCTCCCTCTTTCACCACTCCATTCTTGTGGCCTACAGAAACAGAAACCATATTCGAACATATATACAAAACCTTAAACCCTCAAAGACTAAGAAATTATGGACTTACTTTGGTGTAGAAGCAAATGGTTGGACTTTGTTTCCACCAATGATGTTTTCTTCATCCTTCATCATCACCACATTGGCAGCCATATCTCCACTTAATTTGGATAGATTTGTTATCTATATGATTGGTGGCTACATGTGTAGATATATAGTTCTATATATAGATGGAGGTGGTGGGGACAAAAAATAATATATTTCAGTGAGCATTTTTCAACCATCGTAACCAACTAATAAATTGTTCATAACCCAGCCTAGCTACTTCATTTATTGTTATTGATTGCTGTGCCAATTCAATTTACTTCACATGCATTCATATCTGCCTTTCCGGCTATATAGGGTCAATTTTTGTGTGGAAATATTACGTTATTAATTTCTTTAAGATATCTTAATGTCATGTAGAAGAAATGGATTCAGATAAATATAATAAATTAAGGATTTCTATTGTGTACAGAACAATCAATGAAATATAAAAATAATAAAATTAAATATTTTATCATAAATGAAAGACAATCTTTTGGATCTCCGATATCAATAGGTTGACTTTGTGCAACCCAAGGGTCATGATGATAAAATTATGCGATGATCGATTAGTCTAATACGAATCAAATCAAGTTTGAATGGTAAGTTATACGTCTACAATTCAGATTTAAATATAAAAATTTTATCCGGTTTAATTAAAAATAAGTTCGAGTTCAAACATAAAAAAGTTTATCAAATTTATATAGTTGTTTTAACTCTAGCGCGCTTGATTGTATTATTATTATATTTATTTGTCAAGATTAAATCAATTTGGATATG
Organism: Euonymus europaeus; assembly: GCA_963580455.1. Lineage (NCBI taxonomy): Eukaryota > Viridiplantae > Streptophyta > Magnoliopsida > Celastrales > Celastraceae > Euonymus > Euonymus europaeus. The sequence continues at coordinate 17,290,179 of OY756970.1, read as the reverse complement.
ATCAATTAAGTATGTGTGAAAAATCAAATCAATACAGGATTAGATATATAAATATCTTATTAACAACTATGTCATCCGACCCTGAACCAATTTTTTTGATACCCCTACCCGGCCAAGAGTAGCGTTAAACCATTATTTTGAGGCCGGGTAGCGTTAAACCATTAATTTGGCCTAAACAATATGTTGTGGTGAAGACGTGAAATATGAAAAATGATAAAATAAAATTAATTTTCTCATTATTATATACCTGTATTGATCACAATAGGAAGCTACTATTTGATGTAATATAATATAAAGTTAATTAATCGATTGGACGATAATCTAGTGATAAATCTCTTCACAACTCAATCGTATAAATTCGAAAGATGCTGAAATTTTAAACTCTTGATCTACACACCATACGGAGTGCTTACCAACAGACTTAATCTAATCACTTTTAGTTCCTTAATTGAATGAAATATACGTTCTAATTAAATTATGGACCATACCAAAGACTGAGAAGCAAACATAACTTGGGTGATTAAATTATTAAGGCAGTTGTATATTTAAATGGCCTCGTAATTAGTTGCAGTGAGCAATCAAGTAGAAGTGCTTTATATCACTGCCAAACAACCAATTCAATTCATTGCGAAACCGAAAGCTTTCATGCGACATTGCAACTAATAATATATGCATTTAGTAGAAAGTCTTCTCTCCTTGGATGTTGGTGAATTTGATTACCACTGAGATCAGATTACATAAAATTATCATGTGTTTGTCTCGCACGCGTGTTTTGTGGATTACGGTGCGGATCCATGAATTTACTCCGTACCCGTCAGAACTCTGAAGGATAGGTAACTGCGAGTTCTTTTTTTATAAAAATAAAAACCATTCGTTACATCATCGTCATGTCATCACACACTTCTTAGTTCTCTTTGCTTGCAGTATTGCAAGTTGGGCTTTTGACGGAACGAGGCCTCACCCGTTTACGAGGCTTTCGTGGGCTTGAGCCTAAGTCCAATTATAAAAGAATGAATCCAGATGATACTATTGAAATCCATCTGATTCATTCTTAATGATAAAAAGGTGGACTATTTTTGTACAATTATATAATTAGACTATTTTATAGTTCAGTGATTGAAACCCTCTTTGTCATCTTCACTCTAAAAAAATCTCAAGATGTAATTATTTTATCACCCCATTTGTCCCTATCAATTTTTACACTATTCCTCTATCTTCTCTCACTCTCCCCTCTTGTCTCTCCCGATTTCTACACCCAGCCAGCGATCTTTCACTTTCAGCTATGTATTTATGCGTTATGTCAAGTCTTCATGTCACTTTTCTTCATATTTTTTTCCTCTTTTTATTAATGTCCGTTTAAGGTGTTGAAGTTCTAAATTCCTTGCTCGAGAGTACAAATCGATTAGGGGTTGGGACATTGAAGAAAGAGCCTGCTGGGTTGCAAGAAGAATTAGCACAAGTTCACACGAAAGGTATGAAAGTAGGCCAACACGATGACGTGGAACACAAATAAATATGCTTTCCATTACTCAGTGATTCTCTTCCTCCACATCTTCCCTGAGCTTTGGTACTCGTGGCGCCACTTGCTCCTCTTACTCTCCGCGGCTTTGGCCACACAGATGCTTGAAAGGCTCGAACTTCGATGTTCATTTACCCTATCAAGAACTACAAGTCATGAATCAATTGGTCGATCAAGGAAGCTTCCTTTCAGATCTGAGCATAAAGCAAAATGGAATACTTTCCGGTCATGGAGTAGCTTAGAAATATTTTTTTTTTTTGGAATTTTAATAGAATAGGATGAACTTGGGAAAAAAAAGTGGGGTGTGGATAGCGCTCATCACTAACCCTATGCTAATTCAACTATATCAGTGCCTAATTGTTGGCTAATCATGATTTGAATAGAAAAATTACCGTGGCAGATAAATTTTCTTAATTGTTGTGAGGTAAAAAAAAGGATAACTTTGTAATTTTAAATCTATAAATGGTTTTCATTAATGAAAAAGTTGCCCTTCATTTTGAATCTTGGTGGTTTATTTTTTTTGATTTCAGTGTTTTTCTCGTTTTTGGAGTTAGTACTATGCATTGTTGGGAGAGAAAGAGAGTTGAAGGCGGCGACGGCGGATCTAACAGAATATATTCGTCGGCGGTAGGTCTTGGGCAGGTATCAAATGGATCTTCATTTTTTGGGTGAAATAGAGCCATGTACGGGTGGAGCTGCTGCTGGTTTTGTCGGGAGAGAAGAGTGTTCACCGGCGACGCGATGGCTGGATCTAACTTGGTGTCTTCATCGGCGGTCGGTCTTGGGTAGGTATCGATTGAGTATTCATTTTTTGGGTGATATGGAGCTAAGTATGGAATGCTACTGATGGTGAAGCTGCTGGTTGTTTTAGGTTCCATTTTTCAGATGTTTGAGGTTGATCTACGACCACCGTTGTTAGCGGTTGATGTTATTTAAGGTGATTTTGAAGGTATTTTGTCATTGTTATGAAGATCTGTTCGGTTTTTGTTCTCTACACTGTATTTTTTTTCGAAGTTGTTTTTTTGTTTATTGTTTGTTATTTTGTTGCAGGGAAGAAATTTTCAGTTTTTTTTATTTTCGTGTGATACTCGTATGATACTCTGGTGATTTTGTTCACACTGTATGTTGTTTGTAGTGATGGCGTACTGTGTTTTTCTCATGTTTAAGAATTCTTTAGAAGTATTTCTTGTTATGTTGGGGTGTGATGTATTTTTAGAAGTTTTATGCTTTGTTGATGTTATGTTTTTTGGTTACAGGGAAGCTTGTTTCAGTAGATTGAGTTTGGGTTTCTATTTTTTTTCCTTCTTCGCATTGGTCTTAAAATGCTTTATTTTTTAGATTTTCTATATTGTATGTATATATTTTTGGGGAGATATATGTTTTGCTAATTTTTTGTTTTTTGGTCGTAAGGAACGCTTTTTTAGAATTTTTTATTATGCGATACTCGTACAATACCTTGATGATTTTGTTCATACTGTCTGCTGTTTATAGTGATAGCGAAAGATGTTTTCCTTTTTCGTATTATTTTTTAGATTTTAGTTTTTCTGTACTGTTTGTATTTTTGGTGAGTTTTATACTTTGTTAGTGCTATATTTTTTTTGTTACAGAAAAACTTGTTTCAGTAGGTTGGATTTGAGATTTTAATTTTTTCTATTTTACTTTTTCGCATTGTTTTCAAGACAATGAAATTAATTTTGAATTTTGCGACACAGACGTATCACGGTTAACAAGACAATTAAATATAATTTAAATTTTATGATAAAAAGGTAGCATGGTTTATGAGGGTATCACTTTATCTATAAGTATCAAATTAAATTTAAATTTACTGAGACATGAACAGTTTTGACTAACAACGTAAAATGTAACTAAAAATCAAACAAAATTTTGGTGTCATATCTTATTATCCAGCATTCCCATTTCATGTACCGGCCTACAATTTTCCGTATTATTTTTACTTGTCAGCATGGGCCTCGTTGTAAAATTTTAAAGCCCAAACAATACCTCATTCTTCACCTATAAAAGCCCATGCTGACTCCGACATTCCCATCAAAAAATGGCACCAAAGGCTTTGGCTTCAATTGCCCTTGTTCTCTCCTTCAATCTCCTATTCTTCACATTGGTCAGCTCTGACCAAGAGTGTTCTGGACTTGAAGTGCTGTGCTAATGTTCTCAACTGGGTGAACGTAAAAGTCGGCGATTCCAGCCCTTGCTGCAAGCTTATTGACAACCTAGTTGATCTCGATGCTGCTGCTGCACTGCGCTTAAAGCAAGTGTTTTGGGAGCCAAACTGGACATCCCGGTTTCGTTTAAATTGCTGCTCAATAAGTGCAACAAGAAGGTTCCAGTTGATTTCAAGTGTGAAAGTTAGATCCCATCAATTGAATAATTCTGTGTTCCTGTTGTTTTGTTGTTGCATTTGATATTTATTAATTTGTGACATAGTTTTCATGTACTGTGATTTGGTTGTAGTGTTCCTCCTTTGGATCGCATAACTCGCGTGTACAAGTTTTGAATTTGCCTCAGTGGAGTAACCCTGGTGTAGGTTGCCTCAGACCATATCTGATTTACGTGGATTAGACTCTTACATGTAGAAAGAGATACATGTGGCTCTTTACTTGATAATGTTTGTAATAGAGTTGAGTTTTATTTTAGAAGTTAGTTTGGGTAAGACTAAACACCTAAAAGATCATATATAAACCCCTTATTTGTTCATGCCTTTCTCTTCCAGTGAGTTTGATTTCATTCATACTACGTGAAGATCCATTGGAGAAATCGTGGTTGCTCTTGGTGGAGATGCCATTGATTCAATTCCTTGGTTGTGGAGGTGTCAAAAGAAAACTCAACATTTGTAGGTTGATGTTCGATCAAGACATACATTGAATCATGATGTACACGATATATATTTAGGTTACGATAATTTTGTAATATTTCTTGATAATTTTGTAATATTTCTTCTAATAGTGAATTGTTTTGAACATTGACTAACGTTTTTAGAGAAGTATGAGCGGAGTAATAAATTGAGACGTAACAATTTGATACCAAATAATGGATCGAGATAAAAAAAAATGTTGGAGACAGAAAAAGGCAATTAAAGAACACCCAGATGAATCTAGAACAAGCAAAACATGAATCAAACCAGCGTTCCTGATTTCACACAGAGAACCTTTCTAGGGTAATCTCAACAGACACTTCACACACTTCACTTAAAGTTCAATTACAGAGACAAAAGCGTAGACAGACTAAATAGACCAACAGACATAATTAAAAGCCCGTAACCAACTACCAGACTTAAAACATAACAAAGGATAAAAAGGACAACCAACATATCAGATAAGATTTGCAATTCATCCAATAAGAAAAACCAAAAGTGAACACTCAAAGATAGACAACTACTCTAAAGAATCCACCAAAGAGATAAGAGTTTAAGGTCGTGGAAGAAAAACACTCATCACTAAACCAAGTAAAGGGAAGATTTATCGATTCAACAAACCTTTTTACTTTTTTCCCCACGATTTTGCAGTTCGTTTTTAAGGTCATGCATGGTGAAGATATACATACATACATACATGTGAAGTTACATACTTACATTCATTACTGTTTTCTTCGCTATTTATTAGGTGACAACAAGGTTGGTCTGTATAGCAGCTGTCAACGTTAACATCTGCGTTGCCTCTCTTTACAATCAGATCTCGCCACGTAGTCTATATCTCTGTTATTAATGGTCGTTTTGTAAAGCCTAGTGTAAACTGTAAAAGCTTTCTTTCATCTGATTTGACTTTCCCATCGGGTCATCACTGGAATAAACAAAAAAAACCTCCCTCTTCTAGGGTTCTATACTTACGGAACTAGTCAACTGGATTCTATCAATTGTACTAGTGTCCCAGTGTTTATCATTGTATTATATTAACATAACATTTTTTGGCTTGCTGTTAATGACGAAATCATGGTAGCGATGTACATATATGTGTGTGTATATTTATATATCCAGACAAGGCTTCAATTAGAACCCAAGTGCGTTGGAGCCCATTTAGAACAAAGATAGCTGAGAGCAAGGCTGGGACATATGAGTATTTTTACTATTACTAGGGCTGTAGGGCATCTATATGTATATAGGCTCACTGACACCCAACCCAACCCAACCCATGACTTTAGACATACATTACAATTGACCATTGTACAACATGACAAGCCAATGTGGTATCTTCGTCATTGTGGCATGATTATGAAAGCCCATGCCTTGTAAACTCGACACGTATTCCCCTAAAGTTTTTGGAATGTTAAGGTTGCTAATACTAGACTTTAGCCACTCAATTTTCTCGTATTTGCAGAGTTCATACAACACAGACATCGCACTAATAAAGAGAAAAGGATAAAAGAAAACCCAGTTAGGGGAATACTCGTCATAAAAGAAGCAACAGTAGCTTCTTTCTTGCCCTAAACTGGGAAGCCGAGGAGCAGTAGTTACAAACTATATATATCTCTCCACAGAGAGAGAGAGAGAGAGAGAAGGGATTGTTTATTATTATCATAGAAAAATAGTAGATTTATTATTAAATTAATATCTATATATAGAGGTAAAAAGAGAATGGGAAGAGGAAGAGTGGAGCTGAAGAGAATAGAGAACAAGATAAATCGGCAGGTGACATTTGCTAAGAGAAGGAATGGGTTGCTGAAGAAGGCTTACGAGCTTTCAGTGCTTTGTGATGCAGAGGTTGCTCTCATCATCTTCTCCAATCGTGGAAAGCTCTTTGAGTTCTCCAGCGGCTCTAGGTTTTTTTTCCCTTCGATCTAGCTTCTCTATTTTGCACTTTATTCTCTTTCTACTTTCTCTCTAATGGGTTGTTTTCTTCTTCTTTTTTTGTGACTAACACACACTGTGTGCTTGCTTTGATCTGGGTTTTCTATATTAGATCTGAATCAATACGAGTTGAATTCTTATGTAAATAGTTTGGTACAAGGTAGAATACATGGTTTCTTTCTTTCTCTCTGAATAATTCCAATTTTATAGGATGTGCCCTAATGGACCTTTTCTTTCTTCTTAATTGTCAATGAAAAAATTGTCTAAAATAATATTTCGTTATTTTAACCAAAAAAATCGATGTGGATTGAAATATTAAATTAATAATTGCGGTTATTTCTATGCTTTTTGAGTTTAATTGATAATAAAATTATGAAGCTTGTAATATCTTTGGTTTTTTTTCTTAATTAGGTTTATCAAACATTTCCCTTATACAAAAAAAAAAAACTAAAATTTATTAATTATAATAAATTTTACTAAAGTGTAGTATTCAGGGTTTTCCTCTCATTTTATAATCATTTATATATTTATATACATGTATTGGTTTTTGAGTGAATTAAATTACTTGGTTCTATCATGTTGTTGTTGTTATTATTATTATTAATAAAAATTTATTGTAAGTAAGAATCTTAGTGCCCAGTACCTAACATGAGTAGGTCTAAACAGTAAACAGAAGGAAGATGGTTCTTTCTTTTAAGGTCATAGGACCATGAGGGAGAATAAACTCCTATCCAAAATAAAAGTATGCGAGAATTTGTAGAACTGGTGTTACATAGAGAGTCACAGGTCCTTAAACCTTCAAACTGACTGGAATATTAATAGTGCAAGTAACATATGCAAAAGAGAATATTAAAAACGAATTGGGTTTCAGACATCGATCTTTTGGGTCTAGCACTAGTCATGCACACAGATACTTTATATTGCTATTTTCTTTCAATGTCTTAACTTTTAAATACATGTTCTGGTCTTCGTCAGTAGCTTTTTATCAAGATATAGATGATACTAATATTCCTTGAACCATTTTTAGAATGTTGATGCTTCTTGTTTTCAAATTGTCAACAACTAAGCTTTAAGAGTAAGCGATCGATGTTTCATATGCAAAACATGTTCTATTCTTTTCGTTTATATTAAATTCTAATATTGTTCTTGATGCGTTGTAGAGTCATAGTTTGACCCATCAACTGTTTTCCTTTCGTTTTCTTGATGAATGTTGTTGGATATATATTGTCCATATACTTTTTTGTTTTTCTTAATCCTGTTGGAAAAAATGGTATAGATTCCAACAAACCCTAGGAGGTTCTTTTGCTAGCTAGTTACATAGACTCTAGAATATTTAAAATGCATCAATTTGCATGTATATGTTCAATATGCATTTTGGCTCTGGCATGTTAATTCATTCCGATCATTTAGACATTATCTCCCAATCAAACGTCTCTGGATTTACTAGCATGCATATTCTTTTTGTTTTTTAAAAGAAAGGAGATATTATTTCATAAAGAAGAAAACAAGAGTCTTTTTCCGGGAGTTCACAAAGGGGTACTAGACCGAAACCCTTTCTTAATGAATGCATATTCTTGCATTCATTAAAGAAGTACATTCTTTTTCACTGTCCGCAATGGGCCTTATAAGATATTATCCTCTTAAAATTCTTTCCCCAAGTCATTCAGGCCAATACAGTTTGCTTTTCAAAATCCTTCTTTTCGCCCTTAAAAGCGATCTTACTAGATGGGTTGGGGCCTATTATATGTTGAACTTCACATCTTTATCTAAGCGACGTGAAATTTTAGAATATTGATCGAATTTACTCGATAGTTTGTCCACTTGGTGGTTTGTTCACTCAAGCTGGGTATGACAGTTTTGATGATGAAACTAGGAACCAAGTGAACAAATTGGAAAACTTCTCTCAATTTTTGTTCATTGTTACTAACTCATTTTCGTGTTTCAATTGAAGCATGGCCAGAACTCTTGAGAGGTATCAAACGTGCACTTATGGGTCAATGGAGACAAATGAAACCGGAAAAGACACACAGGTGGAGATTGTCATTGTCTTCTAGCTATTAGCATTCTAATGATAAATTGGGTGAAATTCATGATATGCCTATCAGTAGTCCTTTTTTTCCTTCTTACATGACCATGTTTTATTGTCCTAAAACCCTTTGGCGCCTGACAAAAATCTAATCGTTGAATTGTCCTCCAGCAGAGCAGTTATCAGGAATATGTGAGACTCAAAGCCAAAGTCGAACTCTTACAACGTTCACAGAGGTAATTCTTTCGCGTAAAGTCCAGCAATCTTCATCTTATTAATTTGTTCATTTTCGTTGAGTACATCTTGTCTTTTTCTTAAAAAAAATAATAATTTAAGAACGACATCGTATAAGTTTACCCTCTAGACATCTGATATAAGTCTATATTCGAACTCTCAAATTTGTATGCACATAAATTTTTCACGATAAGTTAGTTCAAGGGTTAACGTTTGACCACAATGGTATTGCTTTTATGAGAATTGAACTCAATAATTTTTGAGTTCATACAGTTTAACCCAAAAAAGACTCACCACTAAATTATCACCTAAATGATTGAGTGCATCTTGTCATGTAATTTGCGTAACAATACTACAAACTACGATATCATCTGGTTTCTTGATATGTTATTAAGTTTTCATCTCCACCAAATTGCATATTCTCTGGCAGATATTCAGATTGGCTATTCTTGGTTGGGCTTTGTCTTCGATTTCCTCTATCTGGGATTCCCCTTTTGTAAGGCTCATCTGGATATTTGGCGGGTCTTAACCTTAGCTTGCTGTTTGGGTTCAATCGTTTGTTGTTATATCAGCACTGTTTCTAGATGTCAAACCTAGGATTTTTATTTTCTAGTCCTAAATTGGGGTTTGGGCTCTTGTCTGGGTGGTTTGGTTATTCTCTTTGGGTTCGGTGTTTCTTGTATTCTCTTCAATTATCTTAATAAAATTTGATAAGCTTATAAAAAAAACTAAAAAACTATCTAATAAACAACCTATCATTCCTGTAGGAATCTTCTTGGTGAAGACTTGGTAGATTTGGGCTCCAAGGAGCTAGAGAGGCTTGAGCATCAGCTGGACTCATCCTTGAGGCAAATTAGGTCAACAAAGGTATAGTAACATCAATAAACACTGAAACACATTGTTTCACCAAGGTGAGCTCTAAGGTGATTTAAAATAGGGTAAAGGACATTGATGAGTACTCCTAGACTAGGTTTAATTTTTCTTAAGGTATAGCTATTAATACCATAACCTCTTCTTAATTCGCTCCAACTTCTTTGTCTTAGTTTTTTGTTCTTTCGATCTTTGCAGAGCCAATTTATGCATAATCAACTGGTTGAGCTTCAGAGGAAGGTACGTACATTTCCCTCATAGAACAAGAGGACTAAATAAACACAAAGACACCAAACAAGATAACTAAGCCTTTGAAACTCTCATGTCAGGAATACCATGAAGTCCATTTGGATGAATCCCTTGGCTTTTGCGGGGAGGTCATTGTACCTGAAATAATATATATATATATATATAGTTCTTCATTGAAAAATTGGTAATATTGCTCTTTGGTGCCTTTTCAGGAAGAAATGCTGTTAGAAGCCAACCAAGAATTAAGGAAGAAGGTACAAGTCTTTTTTTCGCCAACCCAGGCTAGATGCTTTTGTAGTTGTCTAAATTGAAGAAAACATAAAATCTCCTGTCGCTTCTCATGTTTCTGTGCTTCTCCAATCCTGTTTCTCAAAACTTTTCAACAGTTGGAGGATTCTAATGCCTGCATGCAACCGATGGAAGCCGGGGATCAAAGCATTCCACTCCTTCCACGCCAGGATGATCCGCAGGAGGGCTTTTTCCAGCTTTTACACTGCAATAATACAGTACTGCAAATAGGGCAAGTGTTTTTCACTCATGAACTTGGATTCATTATTCAATTTGGAATATTCCTCGTTAACTTCACTTTCTTTACTTCAAAATTGTTTTTGGCCACAGTTACAATCTGGAGGCAAGAGATCAAGCGACTACCTCGACGCCATACATTGACCAATTCAACCCGGGTTGGATGCTTTGATGAAGTTGCATAAACTGCAGAAGAACTTGTCCTTGAATGAATTTATTGTTTGTGAGTATGGTTATTCCAATAAATCCAGATTTTCGTGTTCATAAAGCTTGAACTATGTGATGTAAAATGGAATCATATTATCCTCTCTTTGTGAGTAGCGATTTAAGTTTACTATGGATGTTTACTTTTTTTTTCCTTTTCATAAGATTATCTATGTAACTTCCCGCGGATCTTACTTGTACTAAAATTGCTTGATTATCTACGTAGCTTTGGTTGACTAAGACATTTTTGAGCATGTTTAAGATTGATTGCAACCCAAGCTACGTGTTTTCTAAAATCTTCACTAGATCATGTGCGTCCATCTCAATATTTGAGATAGTTAGAAAAACAAATATTAGGAAGCATATGGCTGCTGATATATTTCTAGGGCAAATCTCTACAACTCTTTTTTTTCACAGGGAAAGGATTTATGATGATTATTTTTGACACGCAAATAATTGGGTCATTTGCCCACAAGGAGACTCGAACTCTGTTTAGTTGGACAACGGTACACCTTGAGGATCGGCTCGGCTGGGTTGGGTGGGACAATGTAGTCATGGTACATAATTACTGATTTGAAAGGTTAGTTAGAGTTGTCCTTGCATAGACCACTGTATATTTATTTCATTCAGCTTAATTGCATAGAAGCATCTATCGATCAACCCTTAATATACAGCTTAGGATCTGGAATCCAATGAAGCACAATTTGACTTCGGCAGGGAAATAATGAGCTGCAACACTTTAATATATATATATATATAAAAGAGGACGGTTTTGATTTAATTTCTAAAGATAAGTAGTACCAAATAATTATTTAATAATTATTTATTAAAAAAATTGAATATTTACTTATTAATCATATCGGTGATTTACACATAACTAATGTGGGATACAAATCTTAACATAAGGTAGGATTAATGGTCGGCATTTTTTAGATACATAACTAATTCTCCTTCCCGAATCAAAAGTGCAACTAAACGTAACCTAAAGATAAAAGAAATTGATATGGAGGAGGGTTATTAATTATTATGTGCATAGTAGTGCAATAGAAAGGCTGGAAAAAGGGCCTTAAAAAGCATAGTTAGTGATAGTAGTTAAGTGGTAATTTGGAAAGATTCTTCATGCATGATTCATCCTTGTTAAAAAGTTGGTCTATATTTTGGAGTTTGGACACCAACCCCATTAATTAAAACTAATTCTAATTCTTTAAAAAAACAATATAGTTTACTTTTTCTTAGTGAAATTAATCATGAGCTTCACTTTAGCCTAAAAGAGGGAACATTGGAAGATATGATATTGTTCGAATTTATTATTCATCTTCCTTTGAATCATTAACATGTAGCGTCTAATCCACGTTTGATATATAATACAAATTAACGTGTGTGTGTGTGTGTCTATATATTTCATTTATATAAGAGAAATTCCAATCTCTGATTCATCATTTGTCTAAGATGTCCAAACACTAATTAGGAGTAATAAATTGTATCACTTGTTTTCTTAATGATACAATGAAATCATCACCCTTTTTTTTTTAAAACCGGCTATGACATCTTTCAAATTTATCATTTAGACATTTGATATGAGTCTAAACTCGATCCGTCAATCTGTGAGCGCGTAAATTTTTCACTTGATCACCGGATACATTGGATCAAAACTTAGAACGTGATCATACGGTATTGCTTCCATAAATCATCTGATTACACTAACATGCTAAATCTCCTGAAGCATGATGGACCTACAGCTTCATGACAAGCACGTTGAAGAACAGCCCCACCCAACCAAGTTACAAATAAAAGAAACGAATGATTATAGAACAAAAGTAAAAATAAAGAGAAACCAAAGAAAACCATACACTCATACATGGTCCCAACATATTTGGTTCTGCAATTCTCCTCTTCTTCTTTATAACACTTGTGCATCTCCTTGAAGACCTAAGATGGGCAGGGCAGGTACAAGGTTGCCGAATTTCTGCCTGAACAGAATCAGGCCTCACGTTAGAGTCCGGTCACCGCCTATACAATCCAAGCACAATCTGAAGGCTACAGAGACTGATCAGAAAACAGAGGATTCTGGTTGCACTACCGGGGTCCGGGACGAGAAATCCGGGAGGAAAATCATGATCGTGGTCGATTCAAGCCTTGAGGCTAAGGGAGCTCTACAATGGGCACTTTCACATACCATTCAGAGCCAGGACACACTTGTTCTTCTTCATGTAGCAAATCCTGCTACCAAACAAGGTTGCAGCTCTGTTCTCTTCATTCTTAATTATGAATAAAAATCAAGGATGCATTTGATTTTGTTTTTTTTTTACAGGCGAAGCATCTAATAACAAGGAGAGAACTCCAAGAGCTTATGAGCTTGTTTACTCATTGAAAAAGATGTGCCAAATTAAGAGGCCTGAGGTACAAATTGAGGTTGCAGTGTTGGAAGGGAAGGAGAAGGGACCAATTATAGTTGAAGAGGCACGAAAACAGGGGGTGGCACTGCTGGTTCTGGGTCAGAAGAAGAGGTCCATGACATGGAGATTGATCATGATGTGGGCAGGGAACAGAGTCAATGGTGGTGTGGTTGAGTACTGTATCCAAAATGCTACTTGTATGGCAATTGCAGTCAGAAGGAAAAGTAAGAAACTTGGAGGCTATTTGATCACCACTAAACGTCACAAAGATTTCTGGCTCTTGGCTTGAAGCTTGATATAATTTTACTTGGGTCAAATTATAATGTTTGGTTTTAGTAATAATTTATTTGTATCTGATTGTAAATTATCAAAAAAGGGGATTGGTTTGTGAACGAAAAAGTTGTTATCTATAATGGCTAAGAGCAGGCACAAAATCGTAAGGTACTGGGAGTAATACATTTTTGATAATACACTAGATTTTGACCCTTGGGTGAAATTTTTGTGTGGATGCGGTCTCAATAGTCTGAATTTAATTTTAACATCGAATGTCTAAAGTATAAATTTGTATAATATCTTTTTCAAAGAGTTAAAAAAGAGTCAGAAATGGGTTACCATGACCATTTTAGATAGTTGGGTAGTTGAAAAAGAGTCAGAAATGGGGTAGCATAACCACTTTAGGTCGGGCTTTGGATGCTACAGAGTCGGTGTGAGGCAGATGGTTGAAAGCTTTATGTTTGCTAAGCTATGTAGAGTTGAAGACTTGGTGGAGCACACTTGAATACTTCTAGAATCGCCCATGCAGTGTCAATGAGTATATGTCTGCTCATTTCGAGCCATGAAAATAGCATAAAACGTGCACACTTGTTACATTTTTTGACCTATTTGATTGAACGTACCTCAAACAAGTTAACATCTCTTAACAAGTTGAGTTCGACCACAATTTTATTTGTGACGAGCCAAGTTAATTATGCCAAAATCTAATTCAACTCGACTCATTTACACCCTAAATTGTGATATTGATTAATTCTTTTTTTTAATGAGGCATAATTTATCATGTCCGATAACTAATAATAATTTAACCTGTTTGGTAGAGTTTATCTTATAATTTATAAGCCAGAGAGAGATGTTCTTACAAACACGTCAAAAACGCTAGTTTATAAGTTTGAGCTCCAAAACACTCCAAAATGTAAAATAAGATTTAGTTGTTTTTGATTTTTTGTTTTCAAAAACACAATTTTAAAAAACTGTAACACCCAAATGAAAATTTTAATCCAATTTGTTATTTCGAAAAATGAAAAAATAATTTTGGATACATATTCTAAACACAGCCGAGTTGAAGTTTATTCTGAATTTTTTTTCCTTTTTTTAATTTTATTAAGTAATATGATATATAAGATTATAATTTTTTTAAAATATTAACTTCATGTCAATTATAATTTTGAACTTAAAAATTTTAATAATAAAAATAAACAAAAATTACCAAAAAAATTAAAACAAGCTATACAAACATTATTCAAGCTCTCCCTCAGAACGACGCCTCTCTCAATTGAGTTAAGAAAAATTACAAAAAACAAATTTATTCAAGTGGCCGCGAAGTCAGGCACATGACAACTGTCTAGATAGCTTCATGTCTGTTCGGACAGCTTCTATCTGATGTCTTAATCGAGACAACAAAATAACATACTTTATTTGTCCTTCTTCACGATGAAAGAATCCTTTGATGTTTTTCTTTTTTTTTGGCCACATTATCTTGGGATATTTATAGAGTTTAGAGTTTAGGGTATAAAGTTTTGGGGTTTTGGATATTATAATTTATTATTTAGGATTTTGGGGTTTAAGGTTTGGGGTTTAGGAATATAAGTTAGTAAAATTTTATGATTTTATTCTTATATTTTTAAATTATTTTTAATTATTTATAAGATTTTTTGTTCAAAATTAAAACTAGAATTGTTAACATTTAGAGTATTTCTAAGAAATTCAAAGGATTTCTGGTTATAGGATTTATTTTAAAGTTTCTCGAGTTTAGGGTTTAGAAGATTAAGAGTTTATAGTGTTTAAAGTTTAGGATTTTGGGATTTACGAGATTATGATTTAGTATTGATGATTTTTGGGATTTTTAGTTTTGGGGTTTAGGATTTAGAGTTTTGGATTGTTTTTTGTTTGATTTTCAAAAAAAATTATAATTTTTATTACATATTTTATGAAATCCTCTAATTTTTTTTGCTTAATTTCAAAAATTTATTTGATTTATTTTAATAAATTTTGTGAAATCCTCTAAACTTGAAACAAGTTTGTGAAATCCTCTGAATTTTTGATTGTTTTTTATTTCATTTTCAAAATTCTATTTTTTTGATATATTTTTATGAAATTATCTGAATTTTTTTGCTTAATTTTGAAAACTCCTTTGATTGGTTTGGTGAGTTTTGAAAAATCATTTGAATTCTATATAAGTTTGAGAAATCCTCTGAGTTCATTCAGAGGATTTGACGGATGAACATTTAAACATTTTGATCATGGGTCTCATTGGAAATAGTTTTTCGTGCTGATTATGAATATATTTTTTTAAAGAAAATCCGACTTGTATTTTGAAAGATAAAGCTTTTTTTAAGTTTTTTAAAGAAAAAAATAAAAAAAAAATCTGATGATGTCAGCATATGTCATACATATAAGGATTTCTTGAAATAAGAATAATTTTGTTCAGAATTATTTAAAGGATGTTTTGGAATATTAAAAATTTAAAGGTAGTGAATGAAATATATATTTTTATTAAATGATTAATTAGTAAATCTCATTTTTTGTTTTGATTTTAGAGGTAAAATCCCGATCAACCTTCAAAACTTCAAAACACCCCCTCCAATGAATTCCTGGCTCCCCGCCCACCCGCGTATTTGCGTCCTCTCCCATGACGACATGACGTTGATATTTTACCTAAGAAGAAGCTGCTTAGGAAACTCCATAATTGACTCCAGGTCCACAAAAAACGACAAGGAATTGAAGAATCTGAGCCTTTCTCATCACAACATTACTACATTAGATCAGTTAGACTGACAGGATACAAGTCATCTTTCCCTATCCAATAAACATCCGAGACTTTATTCGGTTTTTTTTTGGAATCGACAATACCATGAGTTGCTTATAAGAAAATCAAAGAGAATTTATTTAGTATATTTTTTTGTCATTTATTTTATTTAGAATCATACTTTCATCAACTCCTATATTGAATTCATTTCCCTCTTACTACGTTAAATTATATATATGATAGCATTTTTTAAAATTCTTGGGTAAATTGCAGAAATTAAATAGGTTGTTGCACATATTCGTACCATATTAAACAATTTTCTTGAAAATTTTCTTCAATTAATACAATTCCTATCTTAGATGTATATAATAATTTTATTTACTATCATATCTTCCTTTCATGTGGCCACACATCCAATCAGGTAATTTGTATCGAAGATATAATTTAGAACAAGTTAATGTAGTGATATATTAATGCTCTATTTGTTTCAGAAAAATCAACTTCTCCAAAAATAAATATTTTGTTTCCCATGCTTATTTTGGGGTAAATTAATCAGTCAATAGAGAAAAAGAAAAAAACACAAAAGCCGGTTTCAACGAGCGGTGGTTGTTTTCCTAGTCCTTGCTCCAACATAGAGCATATTATCTCTCTCTCAAATCACTTTCTTTTTCTTCGAATCTTCCCGAGCACGATTGTATTGGCTTGTGTCCCTTATTACTCTAAGATATTCGAATGATATTTCTCTATGCTCTGAATGAAGAATCAAGGCTGTCTTGATTATTGTGTTTCAAATAGATGCATCCCATGCATGAAAAAGAAAAATAATTCGTACCCCATATTTATGTTTTTTACCTAATCAACAATAAAAACTAGTAACAATTTTTTATATATATAAAGACTAGAAATTATTTATTTTTTCGTAATAATTTTTTTCTCCAAGTTCATTTTCCTCAAAATAAACGGAGGACGAGTGAAATGAATTCAAATGACATGGGGGAAACTTAGTAACTTATAATTACGTTCTTTCATTCATTCAGGAAACAAAATCACGAAAAACAGAGCAGCAGAAGATAAAACTTCCTTAATTTGTTGACGTACACACACACACACACACAATATATATAGGATTTTAGGACTTCTTCAAGATTCTACTTGCGCGAGTTGCGGTCGTTGCTGAAATAGGATTTTGGGTCTTTCTCAAAGTCGTCCCTGTCAATGCGACGACTCCCTCCTGATCCTGGAGCTACCATTGTTTTCTTCTTGACGTCGGTGTCGGATGAACCAGCCACAAGAGAAGCTATTACGCCCAACAGAGCAACTCCTGCAACCAAACCCCCTACAATCGTGCTCATGGAAACCTTTTTTCCACTATCTTCACCATCCGTGCTCTCTCTACGACTCATTTTTTTTTCTTCTGCCAACACTCCTACTTCCTCAGTTCCTTCCTTTTCGCACTCTCTCTGCTTAGCTTTATAAAGACAAAAGTCAGGTAAAGTAGTTTACTACTTTACTTTGATAGTTTGATAGAAAAAAAACCTTTGACGAAAGCGGGCCCCACCCACAAGGCCAACACCAGCAAGCAACCACAAAGTATTGGAAGATCACTGGATGGGACCCATAACGTGATTAAATTAAAAGTAAACGGGCCCCACTACCGAGGTGCACGATGTCAATTAGACAAAGAGAAATGATAATTTGTACGCTCGGTATATTTTAAGCAAAGATGAAAAAAAATGGGCTGAAGTTTTTTTTTTTGGCCTGAGAATATACTTTAAGTTTAAGAAATTATGCGAGAGTATTGATGATATGCTTTGGTGAATCATTATCATGTGTTAAGGGTACAAGTTATCTATATCTAGTAGAAAATTGTTGTTAGTTTTTTTTTTTTTATTTATAAAAATGACCCTGCTTATAAAACATTTTTAAATATAACTCATTCTCTCAAATAATTAATAGTTTGATCATTTCGTCATTAAAAAGACACAGTTTTCCTTTCACGACTTTGTATGCACTTTTCCTTTGAAAAATGCATAAAACTTATTAAAATTAAATATCAGCTTCTTTCCTACTTCATTCCCTCAAAACCAAACACAGATCTAGTTGAAAATCAACAAAATTTTGCTCAAATATTGAAGCTCCATAATCTATCATAGTGAAATGCCCAATACACAAACAAATTTTAAGATTCGACTATGCAAACTCTATCTTCAAAGGCGATGAACATAAAACTGCTCAACGTCCACATTAAGTATCCAATTCTTTATCTCCTACCTAATCGAAACTGCATTTATCGTTTTATCTTTGGTGCTGATTTTTTGATTGCCTTTTAAGTCGAGACTCGAGAAGAAAAATAACCTTAAACTAAAGTTAGTGTAGTGCTCTTATTCCTCTCTTGTGAAGTTGACATTTTGCCTAAAAAGAAGCTCCCAGGAATCTCCATAATTGACTCCAAGTCCACAAAAACGACAACGAATTGAAGTATCTGAGTCTTCCTCGTCACAACATTACATTAAAAGCTAGGGTGACATGAAAACAAGTTCATTTTTTCCTATCCAATAAGCATCCGAGACTTTATCGGAATTCTTTTGGAATAGACCACGTGTAGTCTATGAGAAAATCAACGTTTCTTTTTGTCATTTATTTTATTTACAATCAGACTTTCATCAACTTCTATATTGAATTCATTTCCTTCTTATCTTACTACGTTAAATTATACAGTAGCATTCTTCAAAACTCTTATGTAAGTTGTAGAAATAGGTTTTTGAGTCCTAATTTTCTCAACACAATCCTTGTATATGCAATGATTTCATCTCTACGTATTCATACCATATTAAATAATTAATTTTATTGCAAGCTATCTTCAATTAACACTACGCCTGTCTTAAATCTAATTAATAATTTCATTTAATATTTTGTTTTCCCATGCTTATTTGGGGGTAAATTAATCAGTCAAAAGAGAAAAAAATCAACCCGAAAAACCAGCGAAAAACAACAGCCGGTTGTTGTTTTCCTAGTCCTTGCTCCAACATAGAGCATCTTATATCTATCTTTCAGTTCACTTTCTCACTTTCTTTCTCTACCTTCTCATCTCTTTCGATTCACTTTCTCACTTTCTTTTTCTACAAATCTTCACGAACGATCATCATTACATCATCAAAGCTTTGAGAAGAAAGACAATTTTTAAAATATTCTATTGGCCTGTGTTATTGTTATAGAGATACTCAAATGATATTTTTCTATTCTCTGAATGACGAAGAAAATTCTGTCTTGATTATTGTGTTTGACACATTGTACATTTTTATTATTGTGTTTCAAATAGATATATCCTACTATGCATGAAATTGAAAAATAATGCGTACCCGAAATTTATGTTTTTTTACCTGATAAACAATAAAAAATATATTAACAATTTTTTATTTAAACACTATAAATTATTTATTTTTTCATAATAAATTTTTCTCAAGATATCTCTTATGATTTCCCTCCAAATAAACTAAACGGAGCATCAGTGAAATGAATTCAAATAACAAGGGGAAAACTTAGTAACATAGCATTACGTCCATCATTCATTCAGGAAACATAATCACTAAAAACAAAGCAGCAGAAGATAAACTTTCTTTATTTACGCGCGCGCGCGCGCACACATATATATATAGGATTTTAGGCATTAATCTTCGAGATTCTACTTGCGCGAGTTGCTGAAATAGGCTTTTGGGTTTTCCTCAAAAACCTTCCTGTCTATGCGACGACTCCCTCCTGATCCTGGAGCTACCATTGTTTTGTTCTTTTCGGTTTCAGAGGAACCAGCCACAAGAGAAACTATTCCGCCCAACAGAGCAATTCCTGCAACCAAACCCCCTACAATCGTGCTCATGGAAACATTTCTTCCACTTTCTTCACCATCCGTGCTTTCTCTGCGACTCATTCTTTCTTTTTTCTGCCAACACTTCTACTTCTTCAGTTCCTTCTTCCTCTTCTCAGTCTAGCTGCTTAGCTTTATAAAGACAAGTCAGGTAAAGTATGAGCAATTGCCGTAATTTACTTTTGATAAATAAAAAAAAAGTTGGACTAAAACGGACCCCACCCACAAGGCCAACACCAGCAAGCAACCACAAAGTATTGGAAGATCACTGAGATGGGACCCATAACGTGATTAAAGAAAAAGTAAGCGAGCCCCACTACTGAGGTGCACGATGTCAATTAGACAACCAAAAATGATAATTTGTGCACTTAGTATGCTTTAGGTAAAGGTGAAAAATAATGCTTTCATTTTTTTTTTTTGACTTAGACTTATATTTTAAGTTAAAGAAATTATGCGAGGTATTGACGATGTGGTTTGGTGAATCATCATCTAAAATCGTACAACTAAGATAAAGGGGCCCTACCACCACACCAACATAGAAAGCACAATGTCATTTGGGTAGAGGTGTCAATGTGCCGGAGCCTGTCGCTGGGGAAAAAAAAAATACTCAATGGTAACAGCGCACCACGTCAGCTGGCTGATGGTATATGCATGTTCCATTGAATATTTTAGACATATGGGTCTTTAATTTTAATACCCAATTTTCTACTTCAAATATTTTTCTCCCAAAAATGTTATAGAATCCAACTTTTAGTAGCTCAACTCAATCCAAGTCTATATGACACTTCATGTTGGACTTTTTGAAAAATCAATTTTTATTTATCTTTTTCATAAACGAAACTTTAAAACGTTTTCTCTCTTAAAATACATGTTAGATTTCAAAAAAAATTACATATTCGAACTTAATGCGTAAAAATATTTCTAATAAGACCCATTGTCTATAGTTTTTTTTTCCATTTTTTCAATTACATTATTTTTAAAAATAATGTAATTCATATATGATGTGTAAAATGTTTATTTGAGCTGAAATTTTATTACATTATGATAGTAGAATATATATATATTCATTATTTTTTTGCATTTTTATTGAAATTATTTTGAGTATTCGAACCCGTTAGAGTATAATAGTTAGGACCCTAAGGTTAAACACTTGAAATATTTAGAATTTTGTAGCGAATCTGAGTCTTTTAGGTTATAAAATAAAAATCTGATACACGACCCTGTTAGGGTTTAGCGAATCCATTCCCCTTGGGGTTTATAACACTTATTATTTAGGTTACAGCATGAAAATCCGATACACGAGCCTGTTAGGTTTTAGCGAATTCGTTCCCCTTGGGGTTTAACACTTATTGTTTAGGTTACAGTATGAAAATCCGATATACGAGCTCATATTGGTACCCGTAAATAAACACTATAACCTACTTAATCCACATATTAATACAAAAAATAATGTAATTAAAAATAATGTAATTAAGAATGAGTGATTAAAACCTATCGATGATAAATCTTGTTGGATATATCTTTACTTGCTGATTATGGATACATAATTTTTTTCGAAATCAATATGTATTTTAAGAGATAAAGTGTGTTAAAATTTTATTTTAAAAAAAAATAAAAAAATGTGCTGTGAATTTTTCAAATGAGATATTTTATTTTTTAAAATTTTAACTTTTCATATCATTTGCCTACAAATGATGCATATAGACTTGGATTAATTTAGCACTACTCTTTATCTCTCCCCTTCTCAATCTCTTTTCTCCCTTTTATCAGTTCAATTTTGCATCTCATAGGAGATGAAAAAATCTTGGTGTGTTCTTTAGATCTAACACACACACATATATGTATATATATTCCCTTTTATCAGTTCAACTGTGCATCTCATAGGAGAAAAAATATTGGTGTGTTCTTTAGATCTAACACACGCACATATATGTATATATATTGTGGATACTTATCTAAATCTACGGAGTGTTTATGTGATAGATTGGATCTGTTAGTTTGTGCTCTTGAAATCCGAGAATGGACAATTAATGAGAATGTAGAAGGCGCGCGGAGGTGACGAATTCCAGTCGCGGATGCTAGGATAGAGAGAGATGGATGCAGGAAAAGACCTAGAGCTCCGGATCAACTTCAAAGAGAGAAACTCTTTGATGCTTTCTTAGGAGCTAAGCAGCTCTAAAATTAACTTTAATTTTTATTATTTCATAAAAAGGAAAAAGAGAAGGGGAAAAAAAAATCCTATGGGCCAAGACATTCAATATCTGTGTACTACGTAACATGTTCTTTCTCTGCAATGGAATTATAGTAATGTTGATTTAGGGTTTTCTGAATTTTGATTAGGAACAAGCTAATATTGTGATATTAAGTGAAATGAACTCAAATCATCAACAGGGTGAAAATTTAGTAATATATAATTTCATTCATTCAGGAAACATAATAATAATCACTAAACGTAGCAGCAGTAGAGAAAATACTTCCATTATTGACACACACACATATATATATAGGATTTTAGGCCTTCTTCAAGATTCTACTTGCGCAAGTTGAGGAAATAGGCTTTTGGGTCTTTCTCAAAGTCATCCCTGTACATGCGATGAATCCCTCCTCTTCCTGGAGCTACCATTGTTTTCTTCTTCTTCTTGTCCTTGTCCTTGTCGGTGTCGGAGTCGGAGGAAGAGGAACCAGCAACAAGAAAAGCTATTCCGCCCAACAGAGCAACTCCTGCAACCACACCCCCTACAATTGTGGCCAAGGAAAACTTTTCATCTTCATCCTTGGACTTCGCCATGCTTTCCCTGTTTCTCCTTGAGATTCCATCTTCTGCCCCAACAGCCCTGTATTGAAGTGGTGAGGTACGGCTGCTCAAACTCCACGCCGAGCCATGCAGAGGATCCGAACTTGGAACAAGATTGGTAGTGTTGACCTCGGAAAGCATGCTCTGCACCCTTTCGGTCAGATCAGAGCTGTTAGAGCGAGTAGCATAGGTAGCAAGATGAGAAATCCCATCCTCTTGGTCTTCCCCCCACATCTTACCCTTCCCACTACTGCCATAGCCAGTGCTACCACTACTGTCTCGGTCTGGGTGATCTCCCTTCATAGGAAGACAAGTGGCAAGTAGGAATTGTTGAAGACGAAGAACAGGGTAGGTGGAAAATTTAGGAGAAAATCAGATACTGAGCGGTGCTGTCATTGCAGCTCTCTCTCTGCTTAAGCTATATAAACTATAATAAAGACTGAAAGGCACTGAGATAGTTTAACCTTGACGAAAACGGACCCCACCCACAAGGCAACACCAGCAAGCAACCACAAAGAATTGGGAGATGACTCAGGTGGGATCCATAGGGGGTGATAAAAGAAAAAGGCCAAAAAAAAAGGGAAAAAGCGCACCCCACTACAAGGCAGCAGTCATCAACATAGATCGACGGTTTTCACTTGTTTTAATTTAAATCACACCTCTCTCTACGACTCTACCTTCCATCCCTTAGGGTAGACGTGTCAACAGGCCGGGAACTGTCACCGTGGCACATACCGTCGATCGAAGTCAACAATCCACGCTAGATCCGGTCCAATATTAGATAATGGGCTGAAGCCCATTTAGCCCGATCCTGTTTTGAAAAAAAATTGAAGTTTTTAAAAATCTAAAAGGTCCGGAGAGAACTAATATAATTGGTGGTGAAGTGGTAAAAATGTTGGTATTATACACTTGAAATCCTATACATTTCTTTCTATTTTTTTTTAAAAGGCTTGGCTCGTTAGACTGTAGGGGCCTTTGAGCCAGCCCTTAGGTCTGGCCCATGAAAGTGACGGAGTGTTTTTGGGCCGGCCCGACTGGGTAAGTTGTTAGAGATCGGTTTGGGTTTTGGGAAATGTCATATGGAGCCTTCTAAAAAAACAAATTAGTGTTAGAAGAACTAATTTATATGCCAGTTGAATTCATAGACAATATGAATTCAATTAGTTCACATTAGATTAGACAAATTCATAGAAAATATGAATTCAATTTGTATAAATAAACGAGAACTAATTGAATTCTAATAATAATCATACAAATTTATATGCCAGTTGAATTCACATTAGATTATTATTCTTAAAAGTATAATAATTCTTTGCATATTTAATAACCCGAAGACTGTAATTTAGTTGTTATGTAATGATCTTTTCCTCAAAAGAAATATTCATAAAATATTTATACCATATATACAATTTTGAGAAAAAAGAAGAGATTCTATCCTTTTAAAATATAAATTTTGCTACGAAACTCAAATATGTCAATTAATTCACGTAATTGAATTATATATAATCTCGAATTTTTGAGTTTCTTCTCTTCCTTTTATTTAAAAAATATAAAATTTTGTTTTGTTAGAGAATAGAAATAGAGGCAGAAATATGACATTATTCAATTGATTAAATTCGAGCTTCAAAAATATTATAAAAAGGGAAAAAATTAAAAAAAATCCAAGTCAGTTTAGCCGTTTTGCTTTGTGGTTGCACTGTGTAGAGACTAGAGAGTTTAGGCCTCACAATTTCTCCCAACAATGGCAGCTAATCTCTCCGTCCGGCCCAACCGCCTCTCCACCGCTTCCCACTTCATTCGACAGCCGCCGGTTCTTCCAACCCATCTCCATCTACATCTCCACACCCCCACAACCATCGCCGCCAAGGCCGAAGAGTGGAGAACGTTGGTGGTGATTCCGCCGAGGCGGCGCGTTTTGGCGGGGTGTGCAAGGGCGGGGTCACGAGCCGATGATTCTGCGCCGTTCGATATGTCCATGGAGAACGCTCTAAAGTTACTCGGAGTGTCTGAAGGCACTTCCTTTGACGACATACTTCGCGTCAAGAACGCGATTGTCGCTTCGTGTAAGGACGACCCCGAGGCCGTCGCACAGGTGTGTCTCTACCACTTTCTGGTGCTGGATTGCTTACCATTGATCTATCTGTATTTAACGCATCTGCCGGTTTCGGCCTGCTTTGTTTGGGTGATTTATGTAACTTTCACAGTTTTTTTGGGTTATTTAATGTACCTTTCGTTTGGCTCTGACTTGGGTTTTAGTGAATTGTGAAACCTTGACTTACCAATAAAAGAGTTTTAACCTCGAATTTGCACCTGAAAGTGTTAATAGTGTGCTTGAAAGTTAAGTTTGTCATGAGAAAGGCGTGATTCTGGCGCCTGTGCATGGAATCATTAATATTAGCTAGTTTTTCTGAGAGAATCAGAGAACTGGAACACGTATCCAGTTCCCTTTCTGTAAGTTAGAGGCTCAGGGTGTGAGCTTGGCTCGTTCTTTTGGATTCGGACATTCTGTTAACCCTTTACATGTGGGGTTTTGTAGAGAAGGGAAAGATGATGAAGAGATCTTCTGTACCACTGTGGAATATTAGCTCCTGCTAAGAGTGCATTGAGTGTATTAGCTTGGCTATAATATATGAAATATTTGGAGCATTGGATTGGATTTAAATATTTAATTACTAGATTTACTATCATTTTTTTATCTTTTCTTAACATATTGTGTGTATAAAGTCTTCTTCTTTAGATATGGTCATATGGTTTTTGCAGTATATTCATTATATATGATAATTCTTAAATTTAATTGTTTTTGGCTAAACGAGTACTGATTGGGTATTTTTTGTATAACATGAAGTTAAAACCTTGCAGAATTGAAACTTGGATTCTGTTTGAGCCCCCCGAAACTGAGAAGCCAAAAATTTTAGTTAATTTGATACAGGTGCTTATTTGATGAGGTTTGTAGTTTGTTGGAAGCTGAAAATTTTAGTTGCATGGATGTAAAGCGATGACATTTTGGCATTTATAGATATAGTAATATGTAATGACTCCAGTTATTGTGTGATTATCCGCATGTAATGCCTCAACAGCCATTTACTAGACATTCCTAGAGATTTTAGTCAGTGGGAACACATGATATTTGGTAAGCACTTGCAATATCAAGAACTCAATTTGATGCAAATGTGCGAATCTATATCAATACAATTACATAGTGTAATTTTTTTATGTTCTGACCTCAAAAAACCAACTTTCCATGCCCTAAATATTATGTTATTAATGCTAACAATTAAAGTTATTGTTTATGGAGTGTAGTTTGTTATTGAGCTTTTTTTCTTTTATCACGCTGTAAGGTGACGATTATTTGAAATGCTCTTATAGGCACAGCTATCAGTATCTCCACACTAACACTGTTTTTGAAAAATTGTAACGTATTTATGTCATAGATGAATTCAAGTGCACAATATACTCATTTACAAATTCCTTTTGGTGGATGGTTTATCCATTTCTAGCTGTTGCATTTATTCTACCTTTACTATGCCCTTACTAAGCTAAATATCAATCTATTCCATGTAACCTTTATGGTTGATTTTGCTTTAGGTTGAGGCGGCATATGACATGCTGCTTATGCAGAGCTTAAATCAGCGCCGAGCAGGAAAAGTTGCTAGCAGTAGTATCCGCTATGCTGATGTCAAATCTACAAATGCTCCTGGAATGGGATCAATGCAGCAGTGGCTACAGTCTACTTTCAAGAAAGCACCTGTGTCGATTGAGGCACCATCGACTGGTGATCTGGGCATACAAGCTGGTGTATATGGAGCATTGATGGTTTTAACATATTTTAACGGAGCTTCCACATCCTCTACAGCAGCTTATGGTGAGAGTGATGTTCCAGGGTTGATCTTGGCTGCAAGTTTTGGAGCTTCTTTATACTTCATGACCAAAAAGAATGTGAAGTTAGGTAATGTGTTTTCTTGTTACGTCTATCATTAATGTGGGCTTATTTTGGTTGGTCAAATATGCAGCAAAAAATTGAGAAGTATTCCTAAATGGTAACGAGAGGTGGTCGAGTTAGTTTATTATCGGCAGTTTTCAGTCTAGTACTACTTTGAGAAGTATTCCTAAATGGTAACGAGAGGGCAAATATGTTCAATATATGGTCGAGTTATTTTATTATCGGCCTTGCGTGAATTTTTTCTTCTACATTTTATAAAATGATATTGAATCGAATTTCCTGTTCACATAAATTGGGAAGCTTGCTTCTTGTGGAAGTAAAATGTGGTTTCTGATATATCTGGAATTAATGCTCTCACTTCTGGTAAAGATCAGTTGCGATTTTAGTTGTGTTGGAGATCTGAGTTATACTTGGACATATAAGCATTTTTCAATTAGCTATAAATGGATTACACTATGGGATTTGATTATTTAAAGAAAGGAGTAGAGTTTGAAAATTAATTTGAGAGTCATGTGGTTTGTCTTTGCAGGGAAGGCCACAGTATTAACTATAGGGGGGCTTCTGGCTGGTGCATTGGTGGGATCTGCTGTTGAGAACTGGTTGCAAGTAGACATTGTGCCGTTTCTTGGTTTACACTCTCCAGCTGCTGCGGTTAGCGAATTTGTACTGTTTTCTCAATTCTTGGTTTCTCTCTATCTACAATAGGCGAAAGAGGGCGTTGCGGTCGGTACTTGAATTGTAGAACCTGTAATTATGCATCTGTACTAATATGCTAGTTTTATTAGGATGTACATTATTGCTAATTGTACAAAACTATTCATAAATTATAATGAACTGAGTGGAAAACTCTCCGAGGAGACGACTTTATATAGTAACTGTCACCTTGTCCTACTATTCTTCAGCTCTATGAAATTTCTTTGACAAATAAGCTATGCAAGTATTGGTTTCCAGTTAAAAGATACAGCATACATTAAAGAACCCATCATTCGCTCCTCGCATCTTTTCCAGCCACCTGGGTATTCACAGGAGAGGAATAAAATAACAGAGATAAAAACATGACATACAACTTCATCAATTATTGCCAGCATCCGTTGGCGTGGTGCAGGGAGCCAATGTGTTTGGACGCAGGTTGACTCCACCCCCTCTGATCGATACATTGGGGGACTTGGCAGAGCTAACTCTGCTCACAAAATTCGAGTCAAGAAACACAACTATTACTGTGATGTCATCGTGGAAATGCCGACGTACACCACGGTCGATCTTCTTCAGGTCAGAGTATCTCATTTCTCTTTTCTTTGCTGCTTCTTGCAGCGCAGCCTTAACTAGCTTCCGCGCACTTCCCTGCCGTAAGGAATAGAACTAAGATGTGAATTCTGCTTTTCCATTTCTCGTAGCGCACACCAAGGATGATATAGAACGGTTTAATAACTCTTATCAAATAAAAGAATACAAACTCAAAGCTACATCTGCAGGATTTGAGATGACAAACCCAAGAGGAAAAATTCCAAGGAACAAATGAATGCAATGAAACTGAAACATATTCGTAATCTTTGCATGGCTAGAAACATCTCCGTCTTTAGATACAGATGCATCAAACAAATTATTATAGAAACTCATGCCTAATATTTCAGTCATATTGGTTTTGTTAGCATAATGACGCTACCGTTGGATTGAGGGAAGGGGAGGGAAATTCATTAAAACAAGAGAGAGGAAGAGAGAGCAAGGTAGAACTTGTTATTTCATAGTCATTATAAAAGGAAAGGAAGGGAAAACAATTGGTTTATTTTATTAATTAATCACTGTTTTTAAGTTGAAGTATTAAGTAGGGGCAAAATAGATCTCACCTATAAATAACTTAATTTTCTTTCCCTCCACTCCAAATGACCTTATTTTGGGAAGAAAACATTTTAGCAAAAAATTAGTGAATTCTTCCTTCCAATTCACTTTAAATTCCTCCTTTCATTTTTCTTCTTCTTCCAACCTATCCAAACAAGGGAATTGAGAGATGGGTTCATTTCTCCTCTTTCTCTCTCCCCAAATCCCTTAAACACACTATAAGTCTCAGATGCATTCGCACATAAACAAAAAAAAAATTACAGAGCACAGATCAAAAGTTTTCATATCATATATCCTGATTGCATCACTAAACATCAAGAAAAATTAATATTTTGTAAGAATTCAAATGAAGACAATATGTATACTTGTTTATCTTTTATTTTATCACATCACATCTGTATCTATTTGTTCATGGCATCCCCATACCAGCCGATAGCATTAAGACAAAGTTGACCTTAGATAAAATACTAAATCACAATGGGCATGGCAACTAGCGGACCTGCGATAGCTAAACATTAAAAGCATGGTATTTGAAACTCTAAAATTAATCGTAAAACCAGATGTAAGACTAGAACTTTCGAAATTACACCTAATGCAGCTGGAGAAAAAAATTTATAAATGAGAAAATTTTGAAAGATGAGCATATCTTACATTGCGTGGATGACGTTGAACAATATCAATAGCTTCTTGATTGCTAAGGTGCTCCCAAAGCCCATCAGATGCAAATATAACAAATTGATCGTGGGGCTGCAGCTGATGCACCGAAATTGATGGTTCTGAACTTAATATCGGTCTTTTGAAAGGTTCGTGAAGACGAAATTTTGCATATAAAGGCTCCCTGTTGAACTCAGCCTTTTTTAAATAAACATCACCGATGGATCTAGAAATCTGAAAATCAGAAAACTCTGACAATCAGCGTACAAACTCAAACAAAAATACTGCTTCAGATCAGAGGGTGCAAACAAACACAATAAATATGTAAAATCTTAAAGAATCACAAGTTTTGAACTTTGTCTGACATCAGGACTTCTAAAAATGGTATTCTGTAGACATTGGTAGAATCGCATACATACAACTAATCAAACTTTAAGACAATAAGCCAGCCAAAAAAAAAGTACCAAAAGATATCATCACTACGAAGGGAAATAAGAGGAGTAGAGATGAGGAGTTCATAGGAGCCAATATATTCAAGTCGTAATTAAAGTGCTCAAACGATTTCTAACAAGTTAAGTACTTGAGCTATTATTCATTAAACCAAATAAATATTGTAGCATGGAATGGAAAGAAAAGCAGCATCCAAAAGAAAATATTCCTACAAAGTATTAACATCCAACTGGACATAGAACACCAGTTCAGCAAGAAGTCGCCATTTTTTGTCCGGCCATTCTCCAATCTCATTAAGTAAAATCAGGTTGCATTTCAGACATCCCAGATGTCAATCACGCTGTGCAACGGAAAAAAAATTAGCAGATCAATGTTCAAATCCTGGCACATCGATTTGGCCTTAACAACATTAGTTACGCCCTGAACTACTAACTACTGAAAATTGTCTTTCTGGCCCACATCTTTCAAAAAGCCCCAAAAGCAAAAGCTAAAGCTCATTTTGGAACCCTATTGGGAGATATTATGTAATGATTTCTGCAGATTGATTTCTTCAGTAGAATCTCATATGATAGACACCTATAATATGAAACATCACCCTTCTGCGACCTGAGATCCTACAAATATATTTCCCATCATCTTTAGTCACCCTCGTTTTCTACTCCATTCCTTGAAATAGTTAAATCCCAGGCAAAATCAATAAAAAATTAATCAAATTATATATTTACTCCCAAACTAACCTTGTCTACAACTCACAAGTTGACAAAACGATTAGGAAATTTACTAAATGCACTGAACTCGTGGAACCATTTGAAATACAATAAGCTAGCAGCGTAACTACAAAAAGGAAAAAGTATCGATAGCTAAATGCTCCGATGTCATATGAACCAAATTTTGGTTTTGCCAGATGGTTACATCATCGGCAAAAAGAGGCAAATTAAACCACTAAAAGTCAGAACATCTCCGTTTGTATTAGGTGCTCCCAGATGTTACAAGTGGTATTGACTATTGACAAATGAATATCACAGAGACTAAAAGACAGTGGTGGTGCAAGAGGACAGATAGCCAGCCATCGCAAGTACTATATTAATCTCAAAAGTAAAAGAATGAAGGGGCAGCGGGAGAAAATTCACCTGTATAATGCCCTTTACACGCCATACATTGTGTTTTAAAACTACAATCTGTGAGTCATCAGGGTGCATGGCTTGCAACTCCTGCCTCACAGACTCTATACAAGCATTATGTTCTGCTGATAGCTGGACAGCCAGAACTTCCCCAGTTGCCTTCACAGCTCTCCCCAAAACAGCACGAGAGTCACCCAGGTTGGCAATGTAAAGGGTTCCACTGCAGATAACACCAACCAGACAGCAAGATCCAACTGCTGCAATTTGTGGCTTAATAGACCATTCTTTGGCAACAATAGAGACAAAACCTTCCTCTGTCGCTTGATATGCTTTTCTTATTACATCCACAGACATTGACTGTTGCTCTTCAATAAACCCTAAACACAGAAAATCAAATCAGGAAATTTTTGCACAGGGAACTGATCTCTATACTTTGGTCTACCAAGTAAAACATGCTCACTAAATTACTTAAACTGACCCTTCGAGCTCAAAGTTACGATCAATTAAATAGCCATGGAAAGAAAGTGAAGAGTTATGCAACCGAAAAGAAATGTTCCACTAATTGCAAGGATCTACTTGATTAAATTCACATAAGTTTTTCCTGCTTCGGAGATACGAGAACAAGAAAGATATTATCATAGCCCATTTCTTTTTCAGCTCAGCAATCACAAAATCAACAACATCCTACCATTAATCCACTCTATTTAACTCCGCATGCTCCATTTTTCATGAGGAAACAAGGGTGTACCACTCAATATTCTTTAAGACTTGGGTTTTTTTTACAGCACTTCGAGAGAGGGTCTGGCCCCTAGATAGTCTGCGGGGAATTCAGTAATTCACTTGTCAATCCATCTCTGGTTTACTGATGTGTGTGTCTGGTAGAACCCCTTTTCCCTAGGCTCTTTACACGTGAAAGGCCAAAGTTCCCTAAAAAGGTCAATGTTTTTGTCTCCTGCATCCAGATAGCTGTCATATGCTTCCTCAGTAGTATATCAGAAAACAAATTATGAGTACTTGCCTTCATAAGAAAACTTGATTCAATTTTTATTGATAACATTTTGATGATTTGAAAAGACTTCCAGAGAAAGCCTAATGTAGAAGGACATTTTCAGTGATAAGGTTTATCTGGTTGGAAAAGGCCAACAGGTTTCTGAGGATCGGTGCTTACCTCTTCAATTACTATGCTAATAAGACAAGTTTACAAACTTCTCCAAGATGGTGTCCGTCTTGAACTTTTTAAAGAGTGCCCTGAGCTTATATTAAACTCAACTGTAGCACTTATCTACTTATTTGTCCCATTCGTTTCTTGCAAAACTTAGGAGGGAAGCCTGATGCACCATTTGTAAGTTCATCTCTTATTTAATAAATTCTCTTCATATCAGGAGGAAAACACACACGAGCGCATGCACACATACAAATTCAGTTTTCCACAAAGATCAATTTTAAGCACAGAATATAAAGGGCAACCAAAACGTCAAACCAATATAAATACAAGAAAAAGTCCACTGAAGTTCAAATCACTTACTCTTGAGATGCTGAAAGAGGTGATCAGCAATAAAACGTGATGTCTCTGGACCGCCATGGCCATCATAAATACCGACAAAGGTACCAAATGGACCAGACTCGTGCAAGCTCAGACTGCCAGACTCAAGCTGGCTCTGGTCCTCCAGTAAACTGTTGGCCTGCACTACAGCCATTGAGAATTCACCATTAAAGTGAAGCCCATGATCTTTATACCATAAGAGCCCATCTTGGCGACCACTCGTATCTGAGTTTCTGTGCAGATATCTGTCAGACGTTGGCCGAAAACAGGCCCTCAAAAAGTTCAACAACCCAGATAACATCCCTCATCTCATTCAAACAACCCTCCAAATAATCCTCATTAAAAAGGCACCAAAACTACTCTTTCGCAAAAACCACAACTCCGTATGCTATGTCCCTCAAATTTTTTACAAAAAGAATCTAGTATAAAACAACAAGGTAACAGAAAGCAATAGCAGTGCAATCAGGCCTCAAAACATGCTTTGAGGATTTGAACTAAAAACCCCAATTGTAAAGTCTCTTCTCCTCCACTTCTTAGCACAGTAGGTAAGCACTACAAAAACAACAGCAACAAATATACAGAAATCAATAGCAGTACAATTGGATTTCTAGAGATCAAAGAAAGGATGACAGAAAGCAGCCTTTTATTTAATGTGAGTTTTCGTAATGGATTGAAGCAGAAAAGGAGAAGAGTAAAGCGCCATAATAAATAAGCACATCATTATTTTCTTCTAAACAGAAAACCCACGGCCACAACAACAGCCGCTAATAATGAAATAACAAACAACCGAAATACAAAGAAAAAACGAGGGCTTTGAAAAAAGGAGTGGTCAAAGTCCAAAATTTTCCCGCACCACTGCACCAGAGTTTGGCCAGACATTGGGAATGTTCAGAAGGTCTAACATTTCACACTGGAAAATTAAACCCAAAAATCCCCGGATATCCCCATCAATCCCAAGTCCCAACACCTCAAAACTCCAACAATCACGACGAACGGAGAATAAATAATAGATTCCAAAAGGCTTCTTACCCTTCAATTCAACTACTTCAGTTATATGACAGTTGGAGAACAGGAACTTCAGTGAGAATCAAAATTCAGAGTATTAGATCTATGGATCGATCAGAATCAAAATCAGCGAGGGACGAAAAAGAACTCAAACTGGGTTGTGGTTAGTTTTCTTTTTTGGGTAGTGGGGTGTTGATGATGAGATTGTAGAAGGAACATACCATGGAGAATTGGAAATGGCCAACTAGAAAAGACTCTCTGTCTATATTGTCTTAAGAGACAACCCCCATAAAAGACCACGATGGAGAGCTTGAAGCCAGCTAAGCAGAGGTTCAGTTTTGGGCTCCACACTACTCCGGTTAGATAGAGAAACCATCCATAGAGACAGAGAGAGTCAAAATGGTGTTTATTTAGACAGTGACATTTTGCTATATGAATGCACGTTTGACTCACTTTAGTTTTGGTGATTGATATTTGAGATAGATCAGTCATGTTTAATAATTAAATTAAATAATTTGAGATTACAACCGATTCAATTCGTAAATTCAACTAGCTCGAAATATAACCTAAAATTACTCACGACCAATTATTTGTTTGCACTAAATCTTTGGGTTAATATAACTTTTAGTTACTAAAAGATAGTTCATATTTTATTTTGGTCATCGAAAGATATAACGTTTCAACTTGATAACTTAACTTTTCATTTTGTTTCAATCAAGTCACCCGATCAGAATTTCTCAAATTCGGGCAACAAAAATGGTGACGTGGCAATTTGACTTGTTTTGATTGGTCCACCATTGCCAAAATGCTCTCGTGCGGCCTCTAAGCGCAATCATTATTAAGTGACATGACCAATCCCGTAGTCAAACTAAGAAGCAAAAATTAGGTTTCAGATATCAAACTGTACAACATCATTCATACCCTAAGCCTCCTGCTTCGAATCAATTCGCCTTCATTGGCGCTTCGTCCCGATCGCATAACAATCTAAGCAGAAGAAATTCAACTAATTCATATTGTTCTCGCAAGTGGACCTTCACTTCTCAAGATTGCTCTGAATTTAAAAAATTGCAAAATATTTTCACGTGGACCAATCGAAAGCAAGTCAACCTGTCATGTCACCCTTTTCGCTGCTCGGATTTGAGAAATCTTGACTTGATTATAACAAAATGAAAAGTTAAGTGATCAAGTTAAAAAAATTTATCTTTTGATGATCAAAATGACACATGGGCTATATTTCGGTGACTAAAAGTAGTATTAACCACGTGACAATCATTTTCCACGTGGATTAATCGAAACAAGTCAAACTGCCATGTCATCTTTTTGGCTGTCCAGATTTGAGAAATCCTGACCGAGTGAATTGATTGAAACAAAATGAAAAGTTAAGTTATCAAGTTGAAACGTTTTATCTTTCCGTGATCAAAATGAAACATGTGCTATCTTTCGGTGACTAAAAGTTATATTAACCCCTAAATCTTTAGTCAATTATGACATATTAATGAGGTGTTTTTGATACTTTTGTTCTGTTTTTATTTATCATGTATACTTGTGTATATATGAAGTACAGAAAATTATAAGGCACAATGTAATACAAAAGGGTGTGTGTGCGCTTATTGAGCATAGACATAAACATTGCATAAAATGGCTGCCATTTATTATTTGTTTGTTTTATTTTATGATCTGAATGGGGTGTGAAGAAAATAGTAGTGAAGGATAAAGTTGGATGTGAAGGGCAAGGGGGTCGAGACATGCCACTTTACATACCTAACATTTAAAATTACATGTGATGAAAGGTCACAATCCAGTGTATGTTGATTGGATATGGTAAACAATTAGGGTAAAGGACCTTTTGTTTTCAACTAGACGTACAGTAGAAACTGACCAAATAAACGTCATCCACGACTCAAACAATAATTCATAATTGCATGGTTGAATGGATTAATATTTAATTATTGGAAATCTGTTTATATTTAGTCCAAAGAATACCCACAAGAATATATAATAAAGGCATGCCCACTATTTTTACCATAAAATGGTAGATATATCTATATGTACTGGATAATTATAAGTACAAGAAAACTAAAATAAGAAGGAAAAAAAAATTAAAACCCAACAACAACTTGCCAATAATTTAAATCGCAGTGGATTTGGGACCATTTCAGTATCATGAAAAAAGAAACTAACAAGATATCATTTGAGGAAATGTACAACCTGGGTGGGATGGACTTTACATCATCTCTCTGTGTATGTGTGTTTATATAGAGATAGAGAGAGAGAGTCATGGGCTTTTATTTGTTTTGTTTAATTCTTTTTTCTTGGAGGGGGATATGTTGTTGATGGTGGTGATACACTGATCTCATGCATTGACCATCCATCCATCAAAATGTATTATTAATAACTAAAGTCTAACAGAGAAATCAACTTCAAGTCTTCAACAGTATTTGAAGTTTTGTGGAAATTAAATTAATAATAATAAGTACAGAGCTTATTGTCTTAGATGATCCCCACCTTAGAACAACTCAAATGGGTTATTGTACTAGTCTCTTTCAAACCCATATTGTACAAAACAAAATTCAAACTTTTCCATTTATTGGTCTTTGGGATAGTTTTGGTTTGCATATCCTATATATATATATATATACACACACACACATTGACCACTGACTTGGAATATATACACTTTTTTTCTTCTTCCAAATTCTCCAAACCCTAATGAAAGCAATGTTTCATGCATGTTTTATGCATGGTCGATGACGGTAGGCTATGAATTATAATGTTTGTTACAGTATTTATGGAATTCACTTTGGGGAAATTCCAGCATTAAGATATGAGAATTAGACAGCAAGATTTGATGAATATTAGATTTTGAGAAAAAAACAGAGGACAAGATGCCATATTTGAAGGAATCTAAATCATCAATATATAAGGAAACACACAATAAAGTAGTCATTAATTTTTTGGATAAAAAATTGTATTTATTTGTGTTTGGTCAAATATTTTTTTTCAATATCTTTGAAATTGATTGATTTATCATGTGTTATGTTTGCATGAATTGACTTATCAACCTGTTGGTTGAGATGAGACTTTGGGCACCATGATAGATCAATCCATACCTTTCTCCTAAATCAACATAGAAGAGTTATAACCTCTTGGCGATCCGTATATTTTGTAACATCACCATTGTTGCATAACACCACAAAAAAGGCAATGAAAAATGTGTTATCTCCAGCAAACGTATAAGACTACATTTTAGGCTTAATTTGGTGGAGAGGTTGGCTCAGAGATTATAAGCTGGTGTATAAGCTGTCAAACTTTAAGCTGTGTACGTGTTTGGTTGTGTTAATTTGTTCATAGAGTAAAAGTTGTCAAATTACCAATAAGGGTATTTAAAGAAGTTTAATAATAATACATAACAAATAAGTTTAAAATTAAATAAAATGTGATTTCTAAAATATTTAACGTAAATATAACAATCCATGCATAAAATTTAAAAATATCCATGAAAATTTTCAAAATAACACGAGAAATATTGATGTTTCATACATATTCAACACTAATCCCACACCTAAGTAGTCATACGATAATGGTAAAGCTGTCTAGCAATCCTATCCCTAATAATGCTCATGTTGTTATCATCACTCAACTCACCACCATCTACTGCTGAAGCGCCACGAGAAGTCTCTGCCACATCCCCCGAAGAACTGTCTGCTTCCTCATCCGCATCCTCAAATTCCTCATTAGTTGCAGTCCTCATCCGAATGTAGTTGTGTAGGGCGCAACATGCTATCACAATGTCCGCCTGCCTCGGGCACGGATAAGATGTCATCGAAGTCAATAACTTCCACCTTTTCTTGGTTACTCCGAACGTCCTCTCAATGACATTACGCAAGGATGAGTGCTTATGGTTGAATAGTTCACGTGGGCCACTTGCACGCCTCCCACTTCTCCAATCTGATAGATGATATTGCTCTCCTTTATAAGGTGTAAGATAGCCAATCTTGTTTGCGTAACCTGCATCTACTAAATAATATTTTCCTGCAAACAAAAAAAATTGTAAGTAGATAGCAGTTTAGGTGTAAAAAAAAATCCTACACAAAAATAAAAATTCAATCAAACCTGCGGGTGGATGGGGAAAGTTAAGATCAGCTTTATTTTGAACATACTGCAATACTCTTGCATCATGTGCAGAGCCCTCATAACCTACAGCTACAAACAAATATAGCATGTCAAAATCACACGCTGCCAAAACATTATGAGATGTGAACCCCTTTATGTTGATAAATGGCAACTGCATACTCCGACCCACAACTGCTTGTATATGAGTTCCATCAATAGCACCAATAGCATTTTTGAAAGGTCGTAGCTCGGGGGTAGTCCTAATTCTTGCAGGAACTTCATTGAACTGGTTCTCCCTCGGCTTTATAATTTTCGGTACCATTTCCATCACAGCCTTCAAAACCTTTCTGAATATGCGACTAACTGTCTCACCTGAGTGCTGAAATATCTCCTGCATTAGTCTGTTACATGCCCCTTGCCCAAGAATAAATAAAAACATAGCTACCATTTCCGGAATTTGGATGTTATTGGATTCACGAAGCATATACTTATCCCTCAACTCTTGACAGAGTGCTTCAAAAATATCAACCTGCATCCTAAAATTCTCATAGCATTTTTTTGGATGGCCTCTTAAAACTTCTGTCACAAATTGGGCTCCTTGCAATGATGATGTCCTACATGGCACACGTTCTATCGATATTCTCCTTGCATTTCTAGATAGCATATATTGGGCAGCAACTCCCATCATCATAACAGTCTCGTAATCATATTCATCATCCGACCTATTGTCCGCCATAACTGCAAATATGAAAACAAAAGTTCTTCAATATCGAAAGACATAGCACAAAGAATATTGTTCATGAAAGTCTAGAAGATGAATAAAATCCAAAGGTGTACATAACATCTAAATCATTCAAGTCCAGAAGAACAATAGAAACAGATGAGAGATCGATCCATACCTTTTTGGAATCGACGAACGACGTAGAAGTTTCCGGAATCGACGAACGGCTTTACAATCGATGACTAAAAAAGGAAGGAAGAATAGAGATCGAAACTGTGTAAAAATTGCAGTGAACAAAGAAGAAGAAGAAGGAAAGAGGAAATCGATCCATACCTGAGCTGAGAGATGGAGCAAGAACAGTTGAGGGGTAGTGACGAGAAATGGCTAGGGCGTGAGAAAATAATCTCCCTCTTTGAGCGGTGGAAAAATCGGTAATCCACGCCAGCTTTTAAGCTATGTTTTTAAGTCCGTTTGGAAGAGATAGCGTGAATTAGCTTCTAAAGCTGGCTTGACAAGCTAACGCCCTCTCTACCAAACGGAGGCTTAATCTGTGGACAACAAGATACACTTCATTTATATGATACATGTATCTTAAACTCGCATGGTGTGATATCTTGTTATGTGATCAAATTATCTATGTATATTTGATACATGACATCTTCCTTTAAACCAAAAGTATGTAACACTTGCATAACTAGCTTTTTGTTTATGTGTGTAAATAACTTCATAAAACATGATCTCTGATCACATTTGATCCTACCATCAAATGTGAATGACTTTTAAGAACAAAGTGACTTCAATCAAACATAAACAAGATAGAAGTATAGAACATGCATGTGAGTAAAATCTGTTGGTATCGATTCATTATATCTTTACACTTCATGCATATATAGATTTAATTTGGGATTTTCTTAATTAACCCATTAGAATTACTACATAAACCCACCCTACCCAATTATGGGTCCCACATCTTCATATTTCTTCATCTAAAATACTGTTTGAGTTCTTTTTCCATATCTGACACAACCCTCTCCATTCACTAGTCTTGTTGCAGACATCATCGATGGAAAAGGAAGCGGTAGACAGAGAAAGATTGAACCAATAGGAGTCGTCCTCGATGAAATGTCATAGTGTTTCTCCATCAACAAAGGAGTCAGAGAGCGTTGGACCAAACGTTTTACATTTTTATTTTAATGATTTTATCATATTATGCTATTTGATTACATGTGTATATGATGAATTTGACTGATAATTAATTGAAAGTTGCATAAAATTGATTTTCACTAAAGTGCTTTTAACAAAACCTTGTTGTGAATGCAATTATTGTTCTTATATCAAATGAAGTTTGATTAAGTTGAAAATTTGTAGAGATATCATTGACATCATTATGAACATTTTTCATCAAGAAATTATTGGGAAATTTAGTTGCATGAAATCGGTTTACACTAAAGCTAGTTGTGAATGACTATTGTTCTTATATCAAATGAACTCTGATTGAGGGGTGTGGATAGGGATAGAGGTAGGAGATTTTTTATTTTATTTTTGATAAATAGACTTAACCTTGAGATAACATAAATCAACCATCATCAATGACGAAGAAATATCGATGTGCAAAACAGAAGTCAATATCCTTCAAGATGAAGGAAAGCTACAGATAAAAAAAACAAAACACCCTTTAGTTTTTAAATAAGTGCACTTTTTTTTTATGGTATTGGATTCATTGCCTATCATGTATGAGGAGAAAATCATAATAAGAAATCGGAGACGAACATATGATCCAGCTATAGATTTTTAATAGTACTCTAACCTAGAGGCTAGAGATGAACGGTCGATTCTTAAAAGTCAATATATCTATATATTATGTTATTTTAATTTATAATATACAAGGATTATGTACATCATGATCACTAATCGACTAACCTAGAAGGTCAAATCAAAACCTAATAAGGTTAATTTTTTGCAATAGTTGATAGGAAAATTACGTTTCAAAAGTCTCTTTGTTAGTGCGCCATCATTTTGCACGATGTTAACCTTTCATGATACAAAATTAAGTCATCACAATTTAATAACAAAATTATTTGTAATCATTATCTTTTCGTTGGAGTCTAGAAAAATTAGGTTAACTTTACATCAGGGTTGACCCCCTAGATTTTAAAGAATAATTAGCAACCGTTAATCCATTTTAGTTAAAAATAATTGCATTTGGATCTCCATGCCAGGAAAACAAAATGAATCTCATCTATAATTTCATCCTAATTCACTAAATTTTTTCCACATATTATACAATAATCAATAATATTAGAAGTCCTAAGAGAATAAAGAAACCTAAGGTTATGTATTAATTATTATCATATAATAATATTACACGACATTACCCATAATATGAAGGAAAAGATACAAATTGTGACATGGCCCATGGGCCAGATCCTTTTACTAAGTACTAACGCTTGATCTATTGAATTTTATGCATTTCCAACATGGGCCGAGGCCCAATTACTTCTGAACAAGTGAAACGTTGCGTTTTGTTCTGCTCAAGAGCAGAGATGCCTAAATCGGCGAGCTTTTACTGCAGCCGGATGCTCTGATGCTATGATGCCCTCCCTCTCTCTCACACACGGAGTAGCTGTTTGTTATCTGGGTTTCACAGGGTAACGTGATGTATGCAGATTATTCTCATTTGTTTACCTCGAACGGTTTGATTAATACTTTTTTTTTTTTTGGAATTACTCAGAGGTTGTTGGAGCTATCGTTTAATGCTTTTGTATTTAATTTCAATTGGTTTTGATATATGTTAATGTTTTATCTGGTTTTTCTAATTTCTATAGTATGCAGTGTTTCTTGTTTTTATTTATGGTTCTGGGTTTTGGATTTTTTGCTTAGAAATTGACATGAATTATATATGCTATGGTAGCTCTTCTGGGTATTAGTTCAAAGGTGTAGCTTGCTACGAAGTTTAGTAATTGATAATCAAGAATTTCTTAGAAATTCGAAAGAAATAAACAATTTTTACATGTTATTTGCCTCTACTGGGTTTTAGTTTGTAAAGTTGTGATATTATTTAGCTTAGGCACGTAGCATAATCGCACGAGATTATTAGACTTGCTGAAACAAGTGGCAGCTTCATAATGAAGTTGTGGAGTGTGGTTTCTGATGTCTATAAAAATCTAGAGGTGAAGCCTTGCTTTGATCTTGCAGGAATTTCACATTCTGGCTAGTCACAAGGAAATGTTGTTTGAGATGTCTCTTTCTAGGTTTCTGCATTTATTAGTTCTCCAGACTCCAATGAGATGCATAATTTTTTTGTATGCTGTGGACCTGTAGATAACTAGATATTACTCAGCAAGTCGGCCTGGATTCAAAGATGGTGATAATTTCTGGGTTGTCTATAAATTATTCAGGTCCTTGCTCCTCCTTTTGTTTTCCATCTCCTTTACGTTTTCCATACTTTTAGTCTTTGTTTAATATCTTTCTGCTATGATCTCTCCCTTGTATTCTGTAGGCTTGGCACACCCTTGTCGTCCTAAACTCCCAGTCAGGATTCAGAGATATAATGGTATCAGATTTAATGATTACAATACTGTTCAGCTAAGGCCTGGAATGGTGATCTTTTGTTCTTTTTATTTGTCTGTGATATTTCCGTCCAATTATGATATATAAGTACGAACGGATAAGTGTTGGATTTTGCCCATGTAGATTTCTAGACAAAAAGTTCCATATTTTTTCGCAAACAATCCTAGTGACAAACATGCTTTATCTATGGGAAGAAATTATCAACAATTGAGCTTTGAGGATGGCTTACCTGAGGGAACCTTTTGGATTAATCTGTCAAAGAAGGAATCTGGTATCTACTTTTACACCTACGAACTGATGTTGAAGTATCATAGGTTGACATTCACATTTATTGTTTTCTGTAACAATTGTACAAAAGACACAGTATTTGTGAAGTAACTGATGATGTTTTTCATCTTTTTTTTTAGGGCTCTGAGATCTTTATTTGTATTTCTGGTTGAGCAACCTAGTCAGTTAAAGCATATAGAGTGGCCGAGCTTCCGAAGTACGGTATGTCTATCTGAGCTCATTTTAAACCCATAGAATCATGGAAGTAAATTGATGATTTTAGTTCATGTCCCAGTTTGGAATTTGTGGTGGTAATGTGGGATTCGTTTTTTCGGTTCTGATTTTTTTTTTTTTTTTTGCAGCTGAAGACTGCTACCTTCACTCTTGTTCTTGTAGCACTACTCATTGTTGCATTATCAACGGTTGACTCCATCCTCTGCTACTTCTTGGCTTTAGTTCTGAGGAGAACCTCATAATTGTTGCCTTGTGACTTTCAAAAGCAGTTGTTACGAGTGCATGGGATGCTCACTGCAATGTTGCAAATATGTACCCATCTCAATGCTTTGCATTATTAGGTTTTACAATGTTGGGTTCTTCGCCAATGACTACAAATCCTCCTCTCAAGCTTTAGCCTAAA
This sequence comes from Euonymus europaeus, assembly GCA_963580455.1. Taxonomy (NCBI): domain Eukaryota; kingdom Viridiplantae; phylum Streptophyta; class Magnoliopsida; order Celastrales; family Celastraceae; genus Euonymus; species Euonymus europaeus. Next base: position 17,247,826 of record OY756970.1, on the reverse strand, counting down.
TGTCAGATAGACATACTGCTATGCATAAGATTGCTGCAGGTCACTAGTTTACAGACAAGACTCCATGGTAAATGAAAGATTTCCATCATAGAATATACAGCAAATACTGAAGCATAAAGCCTCATGAGCCCAGAAAGAGTGGAATAATGATCATAATATATTTACTACGATTTAAGCCGAATAAAATAGGCAAGTAATAAGGGTATCCAAAAATCCAAAAATGTCAACAAAATGACATAATTTCTATATCAATGATCATCAAAACACAAATTTTAAGTTCTGTAGCGTAGAATACAAGTTTCAATCATTCACAAAAAACTACTGTTATAAAGTTACTTATTGTTGCAACAAGCCTAATCAACAGTTGCTGTACGCAACAAGAATAACTTAATCTGGAATATATCATGACCACGAGACAACCACAAGGCTGAATGCAAAAAAAAAAAAAAAAAAAAAACACTTTCAGCACAAACATCGAAATCAAAATCGAATCTCGAGAAGCCAAATTCCTGTACACCATATCCGCATTTTCATTCCTCAGATCCTTCTTTCCTCCCAATTCAGACAATTCCAACAAAGCCAATCTACTTGAATTTAAAGACTTAAGTAAATAGCTAAAGCTTCAACGAAATCAAGGCAAGACTGACGCTTTGCCCGAAAAAAAATTGGGACAAAGATTTGGCCCTGTTCACTAGGTGATACTGGTTTCAAAATAGGATGAACAAATTGACCACAGCATTGACTCGGATACATGGCCAGTAAAACTGAATGCTTAAGGAACGTGCCGACTGGAAATCAGAACATTACACTTGGTACTTAGACAGCTTGTCCTTCACTGGCGGCTCCAAAGCAGACATGCACTGGTCCCATGCTCCATTTCTAAGCATCTGCTACATTTTGGTTAAAAAATGTCAGACAGAACTTTCAAGACTAACAGTTCGCAGATTAAAATCACGAACAAGAAACTTTAGCTATGGCTAGATAGATTACACTTCGGAGATATGCAAAGAAGAAAACTACACAAGCACTGCCGACCTACATATGCCATGCAAGACCTACCTGTTTATAACCACGCAAGACCTGGCAAACTTCACTGTGCAGCTCCTCGCTTCTTATTTCCTAAAGACAAGTAATCGATCAAACAAATGACTTAACTGTCATATTTAAAACATATAAAAAGAAATCCCTTACATGCCAACTTGCAATAGCTTTGCACATGTAAACAAGTGAGCTCAGAGCTCCCGATGGATTTGCCCTGACCTGAAAGCATTGGTGAATGCATAAGAATTGGTTTAATCTTTGATCAGATTACAAAGGAAAAATTCACAGAAGACTTATGCGTACCAAAGCACATAGACCTCGGAAGGCATCCTCTTTTTCAATATCATCACGTATCCTGACACAAATTACATTCTTGTCAGAACCATGTGAAGATTATGCCTATGGAGTATGGAAACAAATTATGTTTTGCCTATAATCGGGAAGCAAATCAATTCAGCGCTAATCCCCATGATTGCTGATGGAAAAGGCAAAAATCTATTTAGAGTATAAAAAATCTTGAAAAAAGACCCATGACTACTTACATGGATAGAGCAATGCACCATGCTTGCATGAAATGTTCCATGTGGGGTGATACAATCTCAGGACAGACCCAGGCCAACCTTCCAAGTGTGATTGCACTGTTTTCTATCAGTGACTTGTTCAGTTCCTGCTCAGAGCTCAAGTAAGTAATTATACAAACTCACATAGTCAATAGATGAACGTACACAGGACGACAGGAGAAAAACAATTACCTCCGCATGTTGAAGTATTGGAACCAAGCATGAGATAACTGTCATAACAACTGGAGCAACTTCTTGACGAACCTAGCACAAAAAAGTTCACAAATATATGTTTAGAACGTATACCTAGATTCCAGATTGGCATAAGAAAACATTACTAGACTAATTTGAAGTTTTTTTTTCATGGGGACACTGTTACAGTTAATACAGTAATACGAGTACCCAACAGGCAGTGCACAGTTCTGCTAGAACTTGAAATATACAGAGAACTCCATGGCCATATTGCCCTAGGAAGCTGTTCAATAGAAGAGTAACATATACCTTAACAGCCAATTCTCCAATAGCCCAACATGCATTGTTCGCCACTGAAATAGTTTCCTTCAGCCTTGGGGTGTTCTGTAATGGAACATATGTTTTGTAAACAGAGAGCCTGGATCAGTCCACACAGAATTGTAAAAATGAGTTGCACTCACCAGTTGCTTAGCCGCGACTTCAAGATATGCAGACAAACGAGGGTGCAAATGAATGGGGCAAACCTGGCCATAAATCAAAAACATGGGATGAGCAGAAAAGTACCTAGAGAACATAAATAAGTTTCCAAAGTCTCCAAGTGCACTTGTGAGTTGTGACCACTGACTACACAACAGGTTTCTCCCTATGGTAGTCACAAGTTTCAAGCCCCCAAATTCTACCTAGCAACTCGAAGGGAGAGTTGACAATTAAAATTATAATACTAGATCACCAGGTGCATCAATTCTCAACTTACTCTTGCAAGATCCCCAAGTAGAGCAAAGGCACTTTGCCGAACGTCCGAAGCATCGTCTATGCAACATTGCAAAAGCATATCCGTCAAGCTACTCTGTGAAACCTGCATAAGAAGTTATGCAAGAGCATATAAGCATGCAATTCACTGAAGAAATAGCTCACTATATTTAGTTAATTATAGAGCTGGGCCATGCATTCTCACAAGAGCAATGTAAGGAACACAAAAATTTAATAAAATCTAGCAAATATTGAATCAATAAAAGCCAAAAAAAGAGTCACAGAGTTAAACCACAGTTTATGTTATCCAGTAAAGAGTACTGTTAGTAAAATTTTGCACTAAGTTTTGCACATAGAATTTCTTTGCATTGACCAATGCAAATTATATATAAAACAGCTACAGACAATAATTTTCCATTTCAAGAAAATTTAAACTGGAATATAAATATAACCTCTACCAGATGAGAAAATGAAACAATTTCAATACAGCAGCAACAAGAACAAGCAGATTTTTTTGGCTGGATGGATCACATGATAAGGCAGTTAATGTAGCAAGGATATAACAACTAGAAAAGAAAGGCTATTATTTAAGGGAACATTTACAAACAACAACATAGGATCCAAAATTCCAAGAAAATCCTTAAGATGTATCACAAGGCATATTAAATTGTTCACATCTCAAAATTAGAAAAGAAGACATTTCTCTTTCAATTATTCTGACTCATTAAGGATTCGCCCAATGATGCCTGACCACCAAAGTCCTATCCCTGGTACAACTTGCAAGGATGTCAAATTGCAAAGCAGACAATGTCGCACGTGCTCAACTAACTATGTAAGCCAACACGGATGACCCCTTTTACTTAAAGAAGGCCAAGGACATTCATGTGCTTGGCTCAGTGGAGTCCCTTACTCCTGCCTCGAAGCCAAAATCTTCAAGACATCGCATTGCCGTCTAGCTGCATTGAATTAGGCTCATAAAGTACTCAAGGCCACAGAACCTTAACCAGCAAGACGAGGGGAGGTGTTAATACACAAAAATATCACTCTACAAGGTTGAATGGATCTCATGTGTTACTTTGTTCGACTTGTAAAAAAAAAGACGTTATTTCACTTGCAACTTCTTATACATGACACATAATTTCACTAAGTCACACATCATGCTTTAGTATTATCAACACATCATCGGGAAAGTTTGACAACTCAAATGTCTCATTACTAATCAAAGAAATCTCAGAGAAAGGGAAGTACCAAACTCTCTATCCCACTGCCAAGACCCTCAGCAAGTCCAGAGAGCAGATCAAGAGAGCACACAACAAACTCCTTATCATACTGTGCCCCAGCAGAAACAGGATCAACCTGCGTAAAATTTCAGCCAATATCTTTAACTGTTTATAGTGCCTGAAGTAAGCAAAGCATGTTGCAATAATCCTTAAATATGATGAAATATCAGGCCCGAGCGCTATACAATAAGAGTTCGGCTGATAACTGGCTCTCTACAACCAGGTTTTAGACTTTTAGTAGTCAAGGGATTGCGGCAACTTCTTACAAATTCTGAGATTTAATGTAACCTAGTGCTCTTTCTGCTTTTTATGTTCTTTCTCAATATCTAGTGTACTTTGTAATTCGCTTTGTGGATTGCACTCCTAAGTGTCTCCCACAGTAAAAATAAAAAAAAACATCAATCCAAAAAGGAGAATGGGATTTTGGAACATTAATGAGGAGCAGGACATGGATAATAGCATAACCAGGCCGTAACAAACATTAATCAGAAAGCCTTAATCCCAGAAATTATGTTGGCGTCAGCTACAAGAATCTATATGATAAATTAGAGAGAATCTATGAAATGAATTCTGCTTTGCCACTTGTTTCTATCAAGAATTTAAGAGGTACACTCTAAACCAATCCTATAGAGTCCATGCCCTTATCACTTCCGTCCATGTCTTTAAGTTTGCTTCTCTTTTCAGCATCTCCTAAAAATATTTTTTTCACTTCTACCCACTATTGCATTAATATCTCTGCAATGTATATGCCTACACCATCTTAGCAAATTTAGTTGCATCTCATTTTTTATTGGTGCCTTACCCCTACCATAATTGAATAATCTAGTTTCAAATCCTATCACAATATGGACAAATTATAACTCGGCAAAATATATATATATATATATACATGGCTAGAAGAAAAAGTCAAAGAATAAACAGTCTAACTAACAGACTCAAGGAAAACCTTTGCCAATTGTTGGATCTGAATGATACTTGTGCACCTTTGAAACACAGGCTCAGCAAATTTAGAAAACCCTGGACCCAATGCCTGAAATAAGCAAAAAAAAAAAAAACATTTATCATCAAATGCCAACATTGTAATCCATCTGGAAATTCATAACACTGCTTGTTCTTATGTCCACAACATAGAACATATTTTTCAGTCAACTAAAGAGGATAAAATAGAGAAGACATGTGAACTAGGAATGAAAACTAGCTGATTTATTCCTTTTTGGTTGGAGGAAGGGGGAAGGAACAGCCATGATTCAAGAGATGTCCAGCTTCTAAAACTCGGCTCAAAGGCAAAATAAGAACTTAGATCCCTTTAGTTAAAAAAGCTGAGGATCATGCGGATGATAATCTATAGAGATCTGGGTCATCTCCAAGCAGTGGCATTTAAAGCATAAGTCATACTTAAGGCACCACGAGACGCTATCATCCGCGGCGCTAAATCACCAAATTGCTCAAATTGATTAAAGTTGGGAATCATCACTTGTTTTGCTCTTTTCAACACATTCAAAGATAATGCTTGGAGGATGCTCCTTTTTTTTTATCCGATTGAGATCATCCCATTGATAATACAATAACATTGATCATTTTCAAAAGCAAATAAAAAGCTGACCTGTGCTATGGATGTAAAGCACTCGAGCATAGGAAAGAGGTCCTTATCGGAATTTGAGAGTTGTTGCCACTTTGCAATTAAAGGTGGCATCAGAATATCAAGGTACCTGATCTGCAAACCATCAAATAAGTCAATTGACATGAAGTTATTGCCATCAAAATTGCAGAACAGTATGAGGAGAAACAAATCAGGATCGATGAGTGCCTGAAGATAACTTAAGATGTCAATACCTGATTTAGTTCTGCTCCAACAGCATCTGCCAGAGTCCCAATAGCATCATATACAATTCTGAGATTCCTTCTCTGGATGAAACAATTCACATGAGTGAAAGGACAGTGTAAGGAGAGAAAACATAGAACAATATTGGAACTTATCAACCTAATGAAAACATAACATCTAATAATTGTAATAAATAACGGAGCTAGTAAGATAACTGAAGCCAGTAAAGAACCTGATATCTCCCAAATGCACACATAAGGTGCTGTAAAATTGGTTCTAAGCGGGGTGCCAACTCTTCAGCTGCCTCCTATGAAATAGGAAAATATAGAATAAGGGCTAGCCCAGTTGAATATATTGTCTACATATAGCAAAGTTAAAGAATTAGGATGCAAAATTGAGAAAACCTCTTCAAGAGTTGCAAAAGCTGAGCAAGCAGCCTCTTGGACTCGCTTGTTAGTGTCCAAAATCCTCCGTAAAAGGCCCATAAGAACCTTGTCAAATTGTTCATAGCCCTTTTGATGGCCGATATCCTAAAATAGAGATGAAAGATACTGGTCAATTTTAAAATTTAGAAACAGAGTAAAAATAAGGAAATACAGAAATATGATTTATTTCTTATTAGGATAAGCAAGACATTCAAAAAATCATTCAATTCAATTTAACATAAGTATCCTTGCTGAGAAGCAGTTGGTGAGAAGAAGATTATAAAGTACCTGGACGATGTATTTGCTGAATCGAGAAAGTGTCCAACAAGAAATACTCCGTATGAGAGGAAACTTGTCATCTAGAAGAGGGATAAGAAACCCTACCAGCTGCATAACAAATATCTTTCCATTACTTAACGTACTGAATTGGCAAAAAGCACAATACACCCCTGACAGATAGACAACAACAGGGGAGGGGCAGGGGATTGGGGGAGAGAGAGAGAGAGAGGACAAGATAAAGAATCTTCAATAAGTCTAACCATTCCAAAAATAGAAACCAAAGAAAACAAAGAATTAAACGGCCAATGAAAGAAGCATGATGAAAACTTTAGTAAGACCAATATTAAAAGAAATAAATAATAGATTAACTGGATTAGCTACAAGCACAAGTTTAGAGTAGGATGCGACCACACACGGAGTCAATTTGAAATTGGAAACATGGAGAAAAGTTTTGGAATCCATAGCTTATAAAATATGCAGGAATAAGGAATTAGAAAAGATATAATGTAATAGTAAGGGTAACAGAAAAGATGGGGAAGAACTTCAGATATATACATAATAAATACCTTAAAATATCTAGGATCTGTAATTCAAAAATGATGGAGGGATTGAGGAGAATGTAGCAATTAGGATAAAGTATGTCAGATTTAGAGGAATAATACATAAGGGGTTTTATGCGACAGAAAATTACTCTTGATGTACGGTATGGAATGTTGGGCCATCAAGAGACAACATGCTCAAAGAATGAGTGAAGCAAAAATGAAAATGCTGCGTTGAATGTGCAACAAATCAAGGATAGGATATAAAATAAGATTAAGTGATGTAGGGTGGGGATTGGGATAGCACCAATCAGGGATAAGATGTGGGGAAAACAGTTTAAGATGGTTTGGACATGTATACATAGATATATTAGTGTGGTAGCATGTAGAATAGAAAAATTCAAGTAGCAATGCCGAAAAGACAAGATGGAAACCAAAAAAAGACATTCAATGAAGTGATTTCCTTTAGCCTCTCTTCCCTCCAAAAGCCAAGGACATTATTATCCATACTGTACTGGCAGGTACAATGAGCTTTCAGGAGTGAGTTTGGTTCCTTGGACACGAACTCTATAGGGTTAGGTGATATACTTCCATCAGAAGGCGAGTTTATGTGATAGATTATCACTAATTTCTATAGGCACAAGTTAAAAAATATAAAAGTAATATATGCGCTGATTATGCTTCTAGACTACAAGTACTAGAAGAATCTGCTTCACAATAATGGAAACCAAACTACACATCATATAATTACCTCAGGTAAATGAGGATACAGCCCATTAATGCAACCCTCAGCTACAGCACCAATTGCCAAAACAGCAGCTTCCCTTCTTTTCCAAGCTTCATCACCACTAGCAGACAAATTAGCCTGTGGAATTTTTGCAATGTGGAAGCTTTCAGAAAGTGAATCTTGCATAATAGATTACTAGCACATACAGCTATAAAACAACTACTCTAAATTTTATAGATGATAAAAAGTATGCCTTGTTCCTGTCAAAACAACTATGAATTTTTGAACCTTAGTAAGTATTCAACCTTGAATTCCAACCAGACAAAGACTTTTCTGCTTCATATAAGGGAACTTAAACTAGCTCCAGGCAATTCGAATAGAAAAGCTGTTCCATAGTGGACACTTCTACAGTACAACATCTAGTTTGTTGAAAATCAGTTGGGTACAAATTATAGCATTTACAGAGAAAAGGGCCCATGTTGAGGGCAAAGAGGCAAACAAGAGCAAAGGAGGGGAATTCAAGAGGGAGTTGGCTTCTCCGGTCATATCCCAGAATTTCACAATTCAAATACAAGAAACATGTCTGAAATCACATGTTTGCATCTAACAATATGTAAGCCAAGTACCTGAACAATTGGCAACAGTGTTGGAAGAATCTCATCCCCAAAGACATTAGAAAGAATATCAAGAGCAGCTGCGCTACATTTTCGTAAATTCCATACATTAACAATGTCATCGTCCTGTAATTATGACAAACTGGTCAACTAAAACCACCTCATTCTGTAATTCAGCTCACAAGAACCAGCTGAAGCATGGAGCCAAATTTAGTCAAATTCCCTTCATTTTTAGAAATATTAGATAAATGAAAAGGATGATGCACTAGCTTACATCATCTTCCACATTCTCTGATCCATGAAATCGTGATGTATGAAAACGAGGTTTCAGATCCTGCAATATAAAAGATGAAGCTAAGAGAAACATTCAAATGCATCCACAACAAGCAAGATGAAATGGATGGTAACTAATTGAAGTCAAATGCAAAGTAACTCCATAAGTAAAAAAAAAAGGACCAAACCTGATCTCGGTCTGGAAGGGACTCATCCTCCTGCAACAGTGAATCCAGGTAATTTAAATCAGAAACCACAACCATCTACTTAGAATCATCTGTGAACAAAACTTATGAAGAAAAGTTAACCTCGGCATCAACTAGCGACTCGTCATCCTCAGCATAAACCATGTTTGACAACAGAACCTACAAAGGTGAAAACATATAAGTGAAACAGCAGCATATAGATGTGAATTAAGAAAAATAGCAAAGAAAACAAATTCAAGTAAACGCATTTGTTGTACTTCAATTAGACGTGGTAGGAATTCTTTTAATTTCTCAGGCGGTAACTGAGCATCACAGTATGCAGACCTGCCAACCATAATTAAAACCAAACATCAAACATCAACAGAAAAGAAGAGGCCAAGACCAGAAAGGAAGGATGCAAGCATTATATATACAAATGAAATAAACTTCCTTATATGGAAAAGTTCTCATGGATGTAAGTAAACAGGCCTCCTGTTCGTCATGATCTCAACAAGTATTGAAGAACAATGTCACAGCTGAAGACAAACAGTAAAGTGCAAAAATATATTACGTAAAACTATTACCATCAATTAAGCAGCAATTTACAGCGTCACACATCATTTTGCAAAGTGCATTAATTTTCCATTCTAATTTGTGGAAGAGCTTCATCCAACAGATTACAATTGACTAAGTTTAGCACAATGCTCAAATTATTTTTTCCCTTTTTTATGTTTAAGAAATGTTTCTCATATTGACTCAAATATGTTATGTGTGCAAGTCAGCTTTGCTGAAAACAACTAAAACATGGACAATTCCATCCAAGTTAGCAAATCAATATTTCATGGTAACCTTGAGGTACAAGCTTACACCGTATGATAACACTACAAATCAGGACATTCAAAAAAATACAGAATTACCAAAATTCACAAGCTTCGAGTGCCACCTCATCGTCGCTATCTTTGTTGACTTGCAGAATGTACTCAATCACATTCCTCAAATGTGGCTAAAAAAACAACAATAATACATCAGGAACAACAAAAAGGAAGTGATGAGCTGAAACAACATTGATAAGAGAAGGTGTGCATATAGTAATATCAGAGACTTTTTTGGAGCAGCGAAAGAGGTTCTACCCAAGTAAAGCAAGTAGAAGATATGAGTTCTAAAGCATCAAACATATGTTTTTTATATATTTTACAGTCACCAAAACTAGTAGCAACTAAAACATAAAACATAAAATATAAAATATAATGAAGACGATGAGCCAATTCTTTACTAGACAATCCAAAAAGGTCGAAGAAGAAAATGAGGGTAGGGGGCAGGCAAAAATTGATGCATGAGACACGCAGAATATAAAATCTAAGACAGTATATACAATGTTACGCACATCCCACATCGCTTAACATACAATCTCATAGTAAAACAAACAACTTGCTCACCTCCAGAAAAGAGGGACGAACTTCAATCAGCTGAACAAACGCAGCACAAACCTATGAATGCCAGAGGCACAAAAAAGTTATGAGTGCACCAAAATAATGAAAGTATGAAACAACATTTCATTCAGTTATCCACAATGCATCATAAAATACAGAAAGCTCAAATGTGACAAATACTGCTTAGAAGAAAAATAATTGTGAGAAGAAAACCACAAAATCCTACTTTCCCTCCACCATAGGGATTAGAAAGTAAAGAATGGCAGTCTCCAGTAACACCCTCTTCTGTCCAAAGACAACACTGGAAGTACTAAGTAAAAAAACTGAAACCAAACTCCAAACAAACATCATCAAAAAGCATTTTTCAATTTGATATCCAAATCAATGTCTTTGATGCGTCTAGGCAGTAAATTCATAAAGCAAAAATCAAATAAGTAGTTCAAAAATCTCCAAAACCGTCAATAGCCAGCTGTGTCATAAATAACTACCATATCATGTGAGAGATGATGTTAAAGTACTATTTTTTATTTTTTACATTCTATTTTGAAAACTAACCTTGCACTGACAACTAAATCTCAAGAACAATCAAGAATGAATCCTCATGTCAAAGGCACTAGTAAGTAGTAACCAAGGTATTACAGCCAGAGCATTACATAAAAAAAAAAAACTGAAGCAAAACTTGAGGGCATGACAAGCATGTTATTGCACTTCCTCGGCTAAATTTATCTCTATAGCAGCAGATTGAACCTCAGTAAAATAAGGCGATGAAAGAACTTACCAATTTTCGCACTTCTGCAGCAGAGTCATTAGCAAGGATAAACAAACCCTGAAGATATTGGTCCATTGAAGCATATAGAGCCTGCATGATACCAAATGACAGCTAGACAATTATGTATCAACATGACCAGACGTATTTGATGAAACAAATGAATCAAAGTACACTTACAGCTGGCATTAACATAATGTATTGATTTACAGAACCCAAGGAAAGCTTTCTCAAAGAGGCATGTGGGGACTGGAAAAACTGTTCAGGGAAAAACATCATCATAATCCTTACAAGAAAGGAGGGAAGAGAGAAGGAAAAAAGGTCAAATAAAAAAAGACACAGAACAGCAACATAATCAATTTGGTGAGAAATAAAAATAATCCAGAAAATAGTCATGAAGTCTGCGTAAGAAAGCACTTTTTACCTGAAACAATCGGGGAAGGAATATGTTGATTGGGCGCTCGGATAATCCAGGGACATCTGAATCCAGTACTTGCGGGATATCCTCACAAATCTGCATATAAAGCATCACTGATTATTTGCCGTCAAAAGTGTTGAAGTAAGACAAGGATGGAAATTTAAATCTTGAGTCCAAGTCATAAGCAGCCAACTTTACGTCCCACCTTAATGAGTTTTGAAACCCTTGTTAAAATACTGATGCAAATACAAAAGTAGTGTCGAAAAAGTCCTTGAGGAAGTGCTTTTGAATGTCATTTCAAAATAAATGCAAGAAAATCCAATTTTTTGCATTGACAAAAGAGGAAAATAAGTTTTTGGCAATTCTGAATAGAAGAACTACACAAAATTAGAATCAATTAACGATGATGGAAATAAAAATAACTAGTGTCATCATCCCTTCTTTATAGGTACAAAATTTCTTGATACAGAAAAGAAAAGAGAATTATGCCCACTTTCCAACAAAATATTGATTTAGATATCCTAGAATTCTTTTTAAGCAAGACAAGCTCTTCTGGTAATGAAATTATACAAAATGAAATTATACAAAGAGGCCCTTTTTTTGAACCTTTCGATTCCTATGATACATTAAATTCTTTTTTACTTATAAAACATTTTCGCAGGACAAAGTTGGTGAATTCAGTCATAGATAAGGCAGTGGTAGAAAGGTTTTTGGTATCATAACAAGTAATATTGCATTGATGCTTTTCCAACAGCCCTTTCATCAAAAGGGATGGGATACATATCTCAAATTGATGCATCTACCCCAAAATCAAATCTTAGTTGAACATGAGATTGAACAAATCATTGTAAGTTTGTGAGAAAAATAATAAAAAAATGCAAAAACAGCTAAGTTTCTGGGAAAAAATCAAAGCAGTAAGATTTGTTCAGTATATCATTACAAATTAGAAAACTAACAATGGAATGATCCTGTTATGGAGGATATACCTTGGATAAAGCATCCATAGCACCTTCCATGTGATTGAAGTCATTACTTTCCAAGCAATTTACAAGGGCTTGCGACAACTCGGGCCATCCCAAAATTCCGCCCAGCTGAACAACAACACTCACAATAGTTCCAACTGTAGATCTGATGTGCCTATCAGTTGCTCCTAAACATGGCAGCAACTCTGATTTTATATATTGTTGGTTTGCCGGAGCCATGGAATTATAAGCAGTTCTGAGGTTGTTTTTGAGTAGCAGACCAGCAGCTTGTCGAATCTCCACTGATTTACCCTATTCAAAGCTCTCATGAGAAGGACTCATATATCACAAAGCCCAAGAAATAACTCTCCCACATCTTGCACATGCTAGCATTATCAATGGTGCATCGTGTGACAAGATAATCAATTTCCTTGTACTTTTAAATGGAACTACTCAAAAAGTGCCACTAGAGCAAACACATGACAACGACAAAAAAAGGAAATCAAGACAAATTTTTTTGTAGTTGTCAGCATAAATTCAATCGGTTTACCAGTCCATAAGACTGACTACACAAATGGCCACTAACGCATCGTCCAGGAAAGGACTAATAGGCTATATGCATTCGTAAATGAAGTATGTATAATCTTTTAAGCTCTCACTTTGACTTTTTCAATTGAGTATATGCTAAATTCATCAGGGAGAAAGACATACTTGATCCTAATTTCATTACGTGTAATTTTATTGTCAGAGAAAATTCTTCGTTTAAAGCCAATTAACTCCCATATAAGTACTTGAAGTAACCTTGAACAATACGTACAAACAACAATTAAACTTCAAACAGAGATAAAACCCTACTGAAGAGAACCCAACACCAAACCCACTTTCTCAACAACCAAACAGTCCCTATAAAACATCATCCATAATCAAAGAATCCGATCTCAATTTTTCCAAGAGAAACTCATAGGCAAACCCAAATTCTCCTTAAAAGACAAACTCAACCCAGGAAACGTAAAAAAACCAGTCACTTCCTCGATACCTCAGCGCGAGCAAGAATGAAAGCTAGGTAGTTGTTGAAATCGGGGAATTGGGAGAATTGCTGGAGTTGCTGCCAAATCTGTGACTTGTCCGCAGCAGAAGTAGGAGAAATCTGGTGCTCCAGCAGTTCACAGATCTTCCGGAACCCCTCCTCTTGCGGCTGCCACGACCCACTCGCAGCCATGCTTAATCGGATTTTGAAGGAATTGGGAGTTCGCGGAGCCTCTTTTTGGACAAAGAAGAGAGATTTTGGGTGGGCGCAGCGGAGGCGATGCTAGCAGTTCCTGTAAAAACTAAAAATGTCTCCTTTTTATTTCAATTTTACTTTCTGGACTTTTCAAGTCATTGGATGCAGGATAGGACGGACTCTGTGTACGTATATATATAAATACATACGTATGCAATACGAAGTGGAAATACATTATCTGGTTAGGGTTAATGTAGAAGCTTAGAAGTGTAATTTGATTGAAATAGGCGTTAACAAAAATACAAGATGTGAAGGGTTTCTCTTTGTTTACTCAAAAATCAATACTGTTAATGAAAATCCCATTTGCTCCTGTGTTTTTAATTGGCTGCTAACAAAGATGAAGATTGGATGAGATGCCTTAAGATAAGAAAGGAATGATTCACAACATGGAAAGGTTAGGATTGCAGTGACTAGAATCAAGATCAAAGAAATTTCTTTTACAATTTGCAACATTAAAAGTTGTATCATTGGAGAAGAATCCATAGTACTGGGATGTAATAAAATTTACAAATCATAACCCAGAATATTCAACAGCAGAATCCTCAAGCAAATTATAACAGTTGGTTTGCGAGTCCAAGTATATTGGTCAAACAATGTCTTCCTGTCAAATGAAAAACCAGAATGCTGAAATGCACCCTAGCTCTGATCCCTTCACAAGGGAGTGAAAACGCGTGGACAATCGCACTCTTGACAGGAGCATCCTCTACTATTACTCTCAATTCAGCCAATGTTTGTCATGTACATCGGTAAAGAATTTGGGGAGCCACATGAAACCCAATCCTTATTGCTTCGTGCCAGTCAACTTTTGCTTTTTGCAGCCTGAAGCAGAAATACGTTAATCAGAAGTAATAAATAAGAAAAGCAATTAAAATGCATGTATTAACAACATCTATCAGCAGACCGAATAAGATCCAACCAAAATCGACCAATATGGCGAACCGCATACCAACTCAAGCATATTTCAGCACTAAATCTGCTTATAGCTCAAACAAACAATTGCTTATCAAACAAAGGTTTATTTAACGTACATGCAGCGACTTAACAAAGCTAGTACTTTGAATCCAAAGACTCTTTCTAATAGACCATTAAGCGAGAACCTAAAAGGTCAATGTCGGACACCATACCTCCAAAATTTAATAATCACAATTAAATCCAAAAAGACCATCTCAGCCGAAATTTACTTGAGAATGATGGGACAGGGGAGAAACTATAACTGGTCAGAGAATCAGTAGTATATCAAACTAAGCCAAATGAAATAGTGGTAAAATCTTTCACGATTTGTTGAAAAATGATGAGACTTGAGACAAGTAAACAATTCAGTCAATTACATTTATTCAGTTACACATCAAATTCCCAATCCCTAATTTTAATTATCAATCTCATTACCATTCCGATTCTTTATCTGCAATAGAATATGCTAATATATTCAATGTCATGAAGTTATTATCAGGGTAACAGACGATGGATGAGAAACAAAACTACACTAAAACAAGTGATTAAAAATTAAAGATATCAACAAAACAAGAAAAATACAACAAAATTGTCCCAATTTTCTAGTCCTTTAAGCATATTTTACGGACTTCCATTAACCTCCCAAACCAAATAGGGCACAACCAGAAGTTTCTTAAGTACTCCCCCCACCCTAACTTCTCCTAGCTGGCATCTGCCCAGATCATGAATTCAAAATATACTTCTAAGGACTGAGAACCAAGAAAATTCTAAGACTGTCCACCGAAAACAATTTCTCAATTTCTTTCTGATTGCATTTAACCTCTCAACTGATAAAAAAAAATTGAACTGTCTGAAGCAATAATTACCTTCATATAAACTCTCTCCTCTCTCTCTAAGAAGTCCTAGGAAACTTATCACCTACGAACCGCAAAATCTATAACCTAAAATAAGTTTAAGCCTAAGTAATAAATAATTCTCATGAAGAATCCAAGAAACCATTAACTTAGCTTGTAAACCAAATAACAATAGATAATTATTGCATTCAGAAGTAATATGATCTTTGCTTACTGTAAAATTTTGTGGAGGCAATTTAGCATTGGCACAATTCTATTTAATTGAAGCTCCTAAGTCCTAAATGCATCCATAAAGAAAATTTGTAGATGCCTGTGAGACATCTGAGAAATGCAAAATAGAGATTCAAGTTGGAAAGCCCAATAAGAGAAGTTTCATCATCAAGTACTGATGAACTATTGTTTCATCATATGTTTTTCCCCTCCAAATCAATAGAAAACTCATACATAAACTAGTATTATTTCTAATATAATTTGAAAGTACTGATGACAACTATGGTAGTAACAATAGTTTCACAGCTAGCTTCAAATATCAAATTAAAATAAAGAAAAAAATAAAGATCCCGTTAAGCCAGAGGTCTAACCTTCTGGAGCTTCTCTAGAATTTTTTCTTCATAAGCCATAAATCCAGCACCAACTAGATTATCCAGCCGATCGGACTCCACATTCTTCTGGGCACTGGGGAAATCTGTCCCTATAACTGGTTGAAGGGGCAAAACAAGCAGTGGATTTGAAAGATCTCCACAAACATTTCCTGTTGCGGCAAAAGCTGCTTCCTTCGTACTCATCACAACAAGGGCAGAACCTTTCTTTTTTGAACTCTTCATCACAACATCTTCCACCTCTCCAAACTTCGAAAACAACTCCCTCAACCTCTCTGCTGTGTATTCCTCCCCAACCTTTTCCCACGACACCTTCAACACCTTGGACTTATCCAACACTACATTACCAGTATTAGATCTTTCCGGAGCTGCCGCCGCAGCCGCTCCTTGTCCTTTCCCCTTATGCATAGCACGGATTCTCTCAATTTCCTCTTTTAATTTCCTAGCAATCCTCTCCTCTTCCTGTTTGGCTTTCAACTCTGGGTCCGGGTCAAAGGCGGCGGCACGCTCTCTCTCCTCGAGATCAGATACCATCCTACGCCGTTTTGCATCCCGCTGTGTGTGGCGTTGAAGCTGGTCGCGCTTGATGCGTAGGAGATCATCAAATAGCTTGCGAGCTTTCTCATCCTTGAGAATCTCATATGAAGACTTGAGCTTCTGAAAGTTGGCATGGGCATTGGGGTCATCAGGTCGTTTGTCCGGGTGAAGTTCCAGAGCCTTGAATTTGTAAGCCTTTGAAATCTCCTTCTCTGTCAGCTTTGCACCTTCCTCGCCAGAAGGTAGCCCCAAGACGGAATAGTGATCCACGTTGTCCATAGCCTTGATCAAAGAACTCCTGATTTCTGAGAAATTTCACCTTCAGATAAGAAAGAACAAAAACTTTCAAACATAAGAAATAAAACAACTGTATTTTAGCATAAATAGCTTCCCCAAACCAATCAAAACAGATTAAGAACACCAAAATAATTCAATATTCAACAACCACCACTAAACTAACCCCAAAAGAAAGAGTTCAAAACACTCATGTATGCGTTCAGAAGAAGAGACTCGTACCTATAAAGCGTGTCGAGGAAGGTGTAGAAATCTCGCACTCCCGGAGAGATGATTTCCTCCCACTGGAATCTTCGGATTTCGTCGGAAAAAAGGGACAATCTTTGAAACTCCGGTGACTGGGTTTAGATATTGGGGTGCGGGGAGTTGAGGTCCGCCGGAGTTTCAAATTAGGGATTTTGGTCTTTTAAGTCTTTTTATTTTTTTATTACCCGAAGATTTTTTTTTGTTCCCTTTTGGTCCACTGAAGAATCGAGGCCCACATCCAGATACAAGTCCAATTCCCAGCCCATGACAACTCTTATTTTCGTTTTTTTTACTGCATCAGAATAATAAATATATATTCAATAATTAAGGACAACTTTGGAATTTCATACATAAAAGGACACCTTAAACGGCGTCATTTTAATCGTCTTCCCTCTTTCTGTTCTACTACAGGCGTTTTATATGATGGACTCTCATTGAGAGAGAGGAGCTTCTTCTATGAGTTTATAGATTTGCCGGAAGATCGTGAACAGTGGTGTTTTGAGAATTTGTGCGGTTGTCAAATTCATTCACTGGTGTCCATTGGAAGGAAGGCGCACTGGCTTTTGATTGAGTTTTTGTTCCCGGGATCTGATTCAAATAAATACTTATTGGGGTGATACCTTTTAGATTTCCTATCCTCCATTACTTGTCTTTATAACAGACCTCTACTTCCTCTTCGTGAGTTTCCTGGATCTGGGTACTTCTAACATTTTTGCCTTCTGCACTTGCATATATCAAAGTTGAGTCTTTTCTTTTTTAAAACAATTATTTCCTGTGTTCTGAGTCATTAAATCTGTGTTTTTTTACGCTAGTTATGGTACTTGTACTTCTACACTTAATCCGCTAAGCTTATTTCTCTCAAATTTCCTTCTGTTCACCTTTTCTATTCTTGGTTTTCAATAGTTAATTCTGCACTTCTAATTTAGTTACTTTTAGTGATTCTGCTCTATTTTTCAGTTAAGATTATATCTTGCAAGATGTGGGTTTTAAAATTTATTGGATGGTTTAATGCCATTTGTGATTGTTATGCTTTATTTGAATGTATTTGTTTAAATTATGTGGTGAATAATAGGTTTTCTTTGTTTATAATTTTTCTTTCGTTATGTACAGCTTATGAGCATTTGTTATGGTGATGAGGAGTTCAAGGGAATAATTTTATATGGAGAGTGAAGCTCAACGGTCAGTGTCTTTCCGGTTAAACCGGCGTGGAGACCGGAGTAATCAAACACCACATTCTATAGGTAAGGACAAATTATATTTGGTTTTGAAAAATTTGTTATTGGTCTAGAATCCAGTGGAACTTTTCATGTTGTTATCGCATAAGAAGTGAATTTTGTATACGTTTGCTCCTGTTATTGGTCAATGGTAATGTGTGGTTTTGGTTTCTGGTGTTGCCTTATTTATAGTGATTATTGTATATGTTTTGTTCTCATTGGAAGTTGATGTTTGATTGTATTGATATTCATTTATGTACCCCCTATATTTATATTTTGTGTACAATGAGGTGCATGTTGGGTCTTGCTCAGGAAACTTGTGTATCATTGATCTGGTGGTGTATGAGGATTTGTTTTACCCCATGGCACTTATATAATGTGTTGATGCAGATGTTGAAGGTGGTTTCTTTTCTCCTGGGAAATTGCCGCAGGATTATCCAATGAAAATCGTTTGGAAGAGGGGGTTTGTTCGGTTGGTTCTTGTTGCTGGTATCGTGTGGATGTTACTCATCCTTTCCGTATTGTTATTTCATGTTTGGTCATGCCAATCTTCACTGGCATTCTTTTCAGGTATATTTCTAAGATGTACATGACATGGAATTTATAGTGTTCTTCTTAATGTTCCTGTTAATACACTGTTTTACTATTTTCAGTTGTTAGATTGCCCTACTCTTCTTCATTGCCAATAAAACAACAAACATTAAATGACCAAAAAGAAAAGTAGAAAAAGAGGCAGCATCGAGCAAAGGAGAGTGTTTTTTAATATTTGGCGGTCTGATTTCCAAACATTAAGTTCATACCTGAGTTGACATCTGTTGAAGTTGATAAAGGTCTTGTTTTCCTCGAGCCTTAAAATCTGCATGAAGTAGGCTCAAATGCACAGATTCTTTTGGTTTTGTTTGCTGATTTATGATTGACTTCATGCTTAGCTGGGATGGGCACGCCATTTTTTTTTCTTTCCATCAAATTCAAAATTTTCTGGCTGCTACCATTGTGAATTATGAAAATCATTGTTTAGGAAATTTGGGCTCATAATTATGTCCATTCCAAATTCCAAGGTGGAGAGAGCCACATGCATTTTTGTCACTCCAATATATGATCTCTACGTATTTCTATTGATGATGAGGAATTTGGGAGTAATATGTTGGTTTGCCCCAACTTAATACTGGAAACATCATTTAAAACTGTCTAGAAGCCATCTTGTTGTACCTGGCTCTTTTGCTTTGTTCGTAAGGGTTCCACGGTTCTACTTCCGACCCATGCGGTGCCTCTTCCATAAAGAAGCTTTTCGATTGAAAAAAAAAAGTAGTTACTTTTCAATTTAAAAAAAAAAAGAGTTTCATTAAAAAGGTTTGTTAATTCTGATTGGCAAAGTTTTCTTGGTAACTATTTTAAAGTGTGTGCTTCTCGTGCAGCCATCTGTAAGAAACACAGCAAGTTATATATTGCGTTAGACACAATGGGACTTGTACCAAAACCACAACACCGTAAGACGATGTCAATATCTTTGCTTTGAAGTTCCAACCTCTATGCAGTTAAAATATACTGATTATGTTTACCTTTTTTAGGCTGTGAGATTCCTCTTGCAAATGATCCTAGCAGTATAGTTATTCCAAAAGGAAGAACTCCCGATGTGATCCTTAAAAATCTCTCCTATGTTATAGAGGATGAGCCATTGAATAATGGATCTCTGTCCTCACCATTATTTGGAGGTCATCAAAGCTGGTCCCAAAGAGATGAGAGTTTTAAAGCACAAACTAACATGAAGGTAACATTAAATTTCCAGGTGGTGTCAATTTCATGTTACCTTTGGATCCTTTAACTCGCAAACTGTGATGTAGTTCTTTATCCATATGTAATGTTTCATAACTCGTCAATTATGCTGGGAATAATTGACCAGTCATTTTTTATATGATTGTCTACGCTAATATGTATTGGAAGTCGAAGTTTATATTTTTTCTCCCCTGAGCCTTTGAATTGAACTTCTTGTTGTGTTTTGCGTCCAGGTGCATTGTGGATTTATTAGAAATGGTGGTGCTGAAATGGTTCCTTCAGACATCAATTATGTTAAGAAGTGTAGATTTGTCGTTGCGTCTGGGATTTTTGATGGATATGATGTACCACATCAGCCTTCAAATATAAGCGACCAATCTAAGAAGCTTTTCTGTTTTCTTATGGTGGTTGATGAGGTGTCTCTCGCTTTTATAAAAAGTAATGTTACTATTGAAGAGGATCTCAATGGTGGACTATGGGTAGGTATTTGGCGGCTTGTGCTACTCAAGCATCCACCTTATGATGAACCTCGAAGAAATGGGAAGGTTCCCAAGATTTTAACCCACAGGTTGTTTCCTGAAGCACAGTACAGCATTTGGATTGATGGTAAAATGGAGTTGATAGTTGATCCTTTGCTAATCCTAGAAAGGTATTTTCTATATGTTTAAATAATAATGCATATTTGTTGTGTTTATATTTTTCTAGATGGAACTTGAAACTTTCTCTCTTTGGGGACAAGAGAGTTTACCAGGAAGGGAAGAATTTTTTTTTTTTTTTTGGATCTTGTGCTTTTATGTTTTTTCATTTATTTTAAAGTTTGACTCATTGCCTCATTGGTGAAGCTAGTAAAATAATTGACATAAAATGGTTTCAGTGAAGGTTTTTGGTGAAATGTTTTCTGATTAAGCAATCTGATGGAGCGTAAAAAACTGCCCTTATATATCTTCGTATGTGATTTTTTCCTGCTGCTGAAAGTGAATTGCGTCATTTTTGGATTATTTGTTGTATAAAACACCAGGTTACCATGTTTTGTTTAATTCATATAATGTTTTTCCAAGTATCATTCTGATTAACCCCTGCTGTTTTTTAAAATGCATATGCATGTATTCTTACAGATGTATATATCAAATTAAAAATAAAAATAAAAACTTTGGTCTACAGATACTTATGGCGTGAGAAGCATACTTTTGCCATTGCTCAGCATAAACATCATCGCAGTATATACGAGGAGGCTGATGCAAACAAAAGGAGAAAGCGCTATGCACGGCCACTGATTGATCTCCACATGAAAATATACCGTTACGAGGGGATGGAGCCATGGAGTTTGAAGAAAAGCACTCCAAGTGGTAATGAGGATAATCACAATTCTTTTGAGTTTTTTCTTTTCTTTTTCCGGTTGTCTCTGTCTAGTATTCTAGTTAAAACTTGGACATGTGACTGCTGAGTTATGATATAATTCCTGAGAAGATAGCACAAGTAGGCACCTGATAAATACACACCCTGCTGACAAAATTATCTCAAAATAAAATAATGGACAACCCAAACAAGGGTAGCCTGGTGGTAAGGGAAGGGGATTCTTGGATTTTGGTGCAACCTGGACTTTACCGATATTAGTTGTTGGTTGCTGGTGTCTGGTTTACTCTGCAAGGCAGTTCCAGTTAGGCCCAACCTTGGAGAGGTTGCTCTCGAAAAAAGAAAGAAGAGAATGAAAAAATAAAGAATAGAATAACGAACAATCTTCAGTAAGCAAAGTGAGCATATATCTTGGTATCTTTTGGGTCTGTTGCCGTAAGATGATGTCAAGTAGAGTAATAGATCGTTTATAGAAGTTCAACCGGTTTTGGGACAAACTGGAGTCAGGAACCATGGAAAACTGGGTTTGCATTTTACTTTGTGCCATGTAATGATTCCATTTATCCCCTAAAGCTTGACATGGTCATAAGAGATACTATTTATGAAACACTTTATAATTCAGCACCAGTTATGTTATTCTCGACATTTGAGCGTTTTCGACGACTTCTTTAGTATATTAAAGCATCATCTTATGTTGATGACAAGAACCTTTTAAATGCAGATGTCCCGGAGGGAGCTGTCATCATTCGGGAACATACCACAATAAACAATTTGTTTAGCTGCTTGTGGTTCAATGAGGTGAACCTCCTCACACCAAGAGATCAGCTGAGTTTTGGCTACGTAGTGTACAGGTTGGGGGAGTTGTTCAAGTTCTTTATGTTTGAGAATTGTGAGTACAATTCGCTTTTTATATTGCACCCGCATACCCGCGAGCATTCCTCCAAAATAGAGTGGGTAAAGAACCTGACTGAGTTGGAGGGAAAGGGTGGCAAATTGAGGGAGAGTAGAGGTGGATTAGGCTTGTGGACTCCTTATCCCGCCAACCTTAATTCTGTTGCCCTGCCTCCAGTAGCGAGAACATCAAAAGCAGGCTGAGGTTGTTGCTATTGATGTCATGTTTATTAAATCTCAAGATTGGTTGTTTTTTTTTTGTTGTAATATTCTTTCTCAACACATGCATGCCCTCAAGAGTTTCTCATTCAATAGGAAACAACAAAGAAAAGGCTGGCAATCACCCTTTTCGTCACTTCGGTATAGAAGATTGACTAGCATGACCATTTAATGATAAGATGTTGAGTTACAGAGAACAAAATTGCTGGAACAATATTGTGATATCATGTGAGATGGACAACCAAACTCGATGAGAATGAAAGTTACTGATTTCAGTTTGGTTTTAGTGGTGTGAAAAATTGTTCTATCAGCTGGTTCATATTCATTTTGCTGGGGAGTGGCTTGTAGATTGCCCTGGTTCGAGTATTCAAGTAGTTAGCAACACCAATAGGTCAACTGAACCATATCCATAATTACGCGGAAGAATCACATTCAAAACTTCATGCAGAAAATTGTAAGGATTCCATTTGGTGATGTTAGATGAGGTTGATCCACGTGTTCCTAGCAAACTCTTCCAAAATTATTTAAGCATTCCAGTGGAATAGTTGCTGTCTTTAAGAGCTTCTCTTGACCAAGGCAAGGTAACTATGCCAGATGAACGACCGTAAATTCGGTTTTATTGACAATATAAATGAAAATCGGAGATCAAACATATTACAGTATAAATCAAACAACATGCCTGGCCAACACAAACTAATGCATTGAAGAAAATAATACTGAAATTACAAAAAAAAAAAATCTAAAGTCTCAGTAACAGAATCCTGGTGGCATCTAGCCAAAAAGCTAAATATGGAATTCTGGAATGGGTAACAACCTTTATTATATGCTCAATGTAGGAGATGCGACCCGGGAAAAAAACTGGGGTATATGGTACATGGCAGGTTTTTCCCTTAATTGGCTGAATCTCGGCTGTAGAACTGGTCAAGGGTCTTGGCTGGTATGCGGTGCAAAAGCTCTCGGGGGAAAATGCGAAGCAGTGTCCACGCCAAATCAAGTGATTGGAAGATGTTGCGGGTGTCATAAGCTCCTTGAGCAACAAATTTCCGCTCAAATTTGTCCAAGAACTCCAAATACAACTGTTCCATCCAATAAAAAGCATGTTAGATACTTCACAACAGATTACTTGAATAAAAAAAAAATGAAACACTTCACGTGAGGCAGCAAGGGACGTACCAAATCTTCAGAGGACAGAGCTTCTTCTCCTACAACAGCTTTCATTGCCTGGACATCTTTTCCAATAGCATAATTTGCATACAGCTGAGTGTTGAGAATTAAACAATAGAAAAACTTAAAAAGGGTTAAGACAGATCCATAGGAGATGACATAATGCATCCTTCAAAGGAGACAATAGAATCCAAAGGTAACCGAATCATACCTGGTTGGACACATCAGAGTGGTCCCTGCGAGTCATGCCCTCACCAATGGCACTCTGCAATAAAAATCAGGGCAGGCCATTAATAAGAACCTCTACCTCCGAGATATGTATACTAATAGCATTCAATAATTAACTAGTCCGAAAATTGGAAATTCCACTATTATACAAAAACTGTAAGTTTGAGTGGGTCTGCACCTTCATTAAACGAGAAAGAGATGGAAGGACATTGATTGGAGGATATATCTGCAAATTCAAATAGAACAATGTTCAGTTACAGAACACTTGTAGGGTGCACAAGAAGACCATATCAAACACAGACCAAAAAACTAGAGCCTGCTAACATCTTAGCAAGATCTTTAATAGCAGACTCCAATTTCTCCAATATTGTTTGTGGAAGTGCAAGTTCCATTAGCAAAAACGAAATAATAATTATTCATTTCTTCACATCCAAGTATTAGTAACCATACCTGTCTGTTCTGGAGCTGCCTATCAATATATATCTGACCCTCAGTGATGTATCCCGTAAGATCAGGAGTGGGGTGAGTAATATCTGGACAAATAAGAAACAAAATTTATGCAATGAATCACCACAAGGTCCACAACAACAGGTAATGAAACAGATTATATGGGGTTGGAAATAGTTACCATCATTCGGCATAGTCAAAATTGGAATTTGTGTGATGGAGCCTTTTCGCCCTTCAATACGCCCAGCACGCTCGTATATTGTTGCCAAATCAGTATACATATACCCAGGATAACCACGCCTTCCAGGAACTTCCTCCCGGGCAGCAGATACCTGCAATAGCAAATAAGTATGATATGACATACAAATGCTAGGTTAAGGGGAGAGAAGGAAAAAGTTGACCATCAAGTATGTAAAGGAAGTCCTAAAAAGGATATCTATCAGCAATCACAAATTGAATATATGAGAGAAGGAATTGGAAGCCCATGATTCAATTGTTTTCTGTTGAAGCAAAATCACATTTTGGAAGACACTAGAAGGTGCAAAAGACCAGGCAAACTCTTTTCATTACCTCACGAAGTGCATCAGCATAGGAACTCATATCTGTAAGAATGACAAGAACGTGCTTCCCACATTCATATGCCAAATATTCTGCAGTTGTAAGAGCTATGCGAGGAGTGATGATACGCTCAATTGTAGGATCATTTGCCTGTACAAGAGCATGAACAACAGGATTTACACAAGGAAATAAATTACTTGCATAATATGTGAATAAAAAATACAAGAAAAATGTACCACAAGATTTCTCATATGTCAACTTAAAAGTGTACCAGATTCAGAAACAGGGTCACCCGCTCCATAGATCCATTTTCCTCAAAATCACGTTTGAAAAATTGTGCAGTCTCCATATTAACACCCATAGCTGCAAACACAATGGCAAAGTTGTCCTCCTCGCCATCCTAAAAATTCATGGAGTATATTAAATAAGCACGCGATTTCAAACTTAGCTTTGAAAAACAGTTAACTGGAGGCGAGAATCATTTGTAATCCAATGGGTCATCCAAAACAAAACTCTTTCAAAAGGGAATAACTAGATTAGCATATTACAAAGAACAACCTAACACAGCTTCTTAAACTACAAAATAATATAACTCTGATTTTTTTGAGCTAACAAATGTAAGTCAATGTATTAGCAAGAAAAATGAAACTAGACATATAAACTTGCATAAAAGCGAAAAAAGAGCGAGAGCAAACAAGGGCAATTAACAAATGCTGAAGCTAATTTAAGTTGATATAACGTGGGAGTGTGGATAAATACTGATGTAATTGTGCTGGCTAATAATGATATCAAGCAAGAATTGCAGAATGCTCATTTGTAACAGTCAATAAAGAAGATACATAAGGCAATTTTATTCCAAAACACAACAAAACCAGCCAAAGATATTTAGATTTCAATATTTCATGCATTCAGTTATCCTATGCAGCAAAGTGTTCAATATTCAATCATTATGAACGGGTTTTTAATTGCTATGGCATAAGATACCTCCAGAAGATTGTCAGACTTCTCCAATCGCTTCACCAGACCAGCCTGGCGACATATCTGAGCAGCAATTTCATTATGGGGAAGACCTGCAGCTGAAAAAAGCGGGATTTTTTGTCCTCTAGCAATAGAATTCATGACATCAATTGTGGAAATCCCTGTCTGTATCATTTCTTCGGGATAAGTTCTCTCGCTAGGGTTAATAGAACTCCCTGTAAAAGAAAAGAGATAGCTAGAGTGGCATGAGCATGAAACCAACAGACTTAAAGAAGTAACTTAAGTAGTCCAAATGTCTATGTAGCATCCAGTAACTTACCAGATATATCCAAGTATGCCTCAGGCAATATGGGAGGACCATTATCAATTGGTTTCCCAGAACCATTAAAGATGCGCCCAAGCATGTCTAAGGAGACCGGAGTTTTCAAAACCTACAAAACAGGGCCAGAAAGAAAAATGAGTTGTCAGACAGTTGTAGCACCTTATTTTGGCATCTCTACAATTGAAGTGAACATTAGAAATTGCAGAATACAAAAAAGGCTTCTAAATCCATTGTTACTTTGGAGGCAAAAGAAATCTCCAACAACAAAGGAAAATTCACCACAAAACCCAACGTTGAGCTTGATTCTCTAAAATCAATTCTTTAGTTGTATACTTTGAGAAAACTGCTAACCCGAATATTATTACTCAAATAAAGAAAAAACAGAAGCCTCTATTTATAGTTGGACATGGAATCTCTCCAAGGTCAGGCCTGATTGGACCCCATTGCAAAGTAACTACGGATAATAGCAACCACACATAAGCCACTAGCCCACTAGCATCAGTAAAATACAATTCCCATTTTAAAAATCAGTAAAATTCAAGTTCTTCAAGGGGAAATTCAAACCCAATATCTCCAAGTTTACAGCTAGTCACACAGTCCCCACCTCTTACTTCTGGGCTCTACCATAGTTCGAGCAAAGTATTAAACTAGAAGAAACTTCAGTGTACATTCAACGGAACTATTTTCCGTATGCTATTCCACATGTAGCTCAAAGAGGCCCACCTAAATTTACGCATGCCTAATGTGTCCATATATAGCAACATGAAGAATCTAAAAGAATCTAAGCTAGGGGGCAGTTGCATGCATGGATGCAGCAGATATAGCTGTTTGTTAAAGAGTCCTCATTTACAGCACGCACTAAAATTTAATTTTGCCGTGCCTAGCAGCAGTAAGGATCCATCACCCAAAAAAAATAACGGACTGGAGAAGTAACCTTGATTCAAAAATAACATACACAGTATGCCAACCAGAAAGACAAACAGCTCCAGATTATGGAAAAATATTCAGCTAGTACGTGGACAGGTGAACTTGAACACCACAAAAATAAAAAATCAGCCTACCGGAAAATAGTGATCCCACATAGGCACACACTAGTTTACGATAAAGAAAAGGAAAACAAGAATCTGCCACTTTCGGTTTAATTATAATATTAAAAAAGAGAAGCATCAGACCGAAGATCCCATACCTCTCCTGTAAATTGTACAGTAGTAAACTTGTTGTCAATTCCAGATGTTCCTTCAAAAACCTGGAAACAAGAAACACTGAGGAAATGCCAACAATATCACAACAAACTAAGAAGACAAGATAAAAGGCGTCCCTAGGAAACACCAATTCCCTCAATATGATGCATGTGATACACAGTCACAGTCGAGATAAAATTTCACCAAGAAGACAAATGATTGAAAATATTGGGAAACTCATCGTATCCATAGCAAAATAACAGCTATTACCTGAACCACAGCTTTCTCCCCATCAACTTCCAAAACTTGACCACGTCTGGTCGTTCCATCCCCCAAACGAATGTTAACAATTTCTTGATATTTTGGTCCCTGAAACATCAGGCCAAAAATGTATCAGCCATCTAGGACTGAGTGAGAAAGGGATCCATGGTGAAAAGCAATACATATTAACATACCTTAACTTTCTCGAGGATGACCAAAGGACCTGCAACCCCAGAAACAGTTCTATACTCTGAAACATATAAGAAAATGAGTTTAAGTAATGATACACACCTGAAACAACTTCATTACGACTTACATCACAAACATATTCAACCAATTCTACCACATTTCTATTGCAGTCTACCATATTTTTATGTCATTAAGCAAGGTTTGTTAGTGATTTCATCACAAGTTACCACTTACCAGTTTCATTTTACCAAACAACATTACACATTACAAACAAACAGTGAAACACGATATGAAGCTCACCCATGCCAATCTCCAGGGTGCCTTCTTCCATGTCTTGATTGTTCTGAGCCACACCCATTCTCAACCTACAGATGCAGAAGCACCAAATCCCCAAATGAAGAAAAAAAATGAATCAGTAAATGCCACAATTACCAGGCAAACATGTTGGTAAAGTTGCAAGACCTAGAGGTCACAGGATCACAGGTTCAATTAAAGGAGACAGACTTCCCATATTATGTAAGATCTTCTTACATTTTGTCCGTCCTGTGCATGGGTTATGCTTAGTTTTTTACCTAAATGTCACAGTTACAGCATTTTGAAACCCTAATCATCGAGGATCAATATACATTTCCATTAGTGAGAAACTAAAAACCAGTCAATCGAACAAAAAAAAATCAACAGAACATTGACCCCATTACGCATCAATCAAAACGTTCAAAACCTCTAATCCTAACTTACGAAGTTCCAATCTTTCATCATCCAAAACAAAAACCCAACTCTTGTTTTACTGAATTCAACTAGATTAAGTTACAAACACTTCATCAGGCTCAATCAAACAAAAACACGTAAACTCACTGTCTTAAGTGCTAAACCAACCAAACTTCGATCCAATCAAATCGGAGAAACACCAATCACTGACATGACGAAATTGCAATTTTTAATCTGGTAAAAACAATCGCTACTACTTGGCAAATGTAAAGAAAGCGAGAAGTATGATAATTTCGGATCTGAAAAGGTGAGGGTACCTTTTGAGATTTTGATCCGATACACCACCGCGACAGACAGAGAAGGAGAGAGATGGGCTGGAGAGGGAATAAACTGAGATCTTTTGGACTGAAATTAATATTTAAGTAATTCAAATAATACAATATTGACTGTAAATCACGAAAAAATTTATATTATAGATATTAACAACAACAAAAAAAATGCCATAATATACTCGAGGGGCACTGGACCACGAACTGGATTGAGTCACCTACATGATGATCTGGCTACTTGTGAATGGAATCATCTGAAAAAATATCTAAGGGAATGGCTAACGCATTTCCAATTATTACTTTACACCTGCAACTATGAATTCTTGGTAGAAGATTAATGGGCTTGTAAACCTTTATTTAACAACTAAAATCCACAACCACTTCTAGTTCTAGTGTGACCAAGTTGGTTAGGGTTAAATCCATAGATGGAGGAGAAACATCATTATTATCAAATTAATCACTGAATTATGAAAATTTTCAATTTCATCACTCATTTTTCAGATTTGTTGTCAATGATTAATTCCGGCAAGTCATTCATTCAAGGGAATATTATATGGCTCAAGCGTAAATATTTTATAATAATCTATTTCATTGTAATATCGTATTTCGTGGTAAGCTTAGAATAAAATATTATATTTTATTGTATTATTATATTTTTTTTACACTCACAATGAAATAATATTCCATTATAAATTTTTACAATGAAATATAACAATATAGGTTATATAGCCGTGGCCAATTTATATTAAAAATTGCAGCAAATTTCCAGCTTGAGAGTCCAATGCCGCATATGTATCCAGAACAGAGTCGGACCTGGGCCAAGGCAGAACAAGTAGTTGCCTTGGGCTCATGTCTAATGGGGGCCCATTTTTTTAATTTTAAAAAAAGAAGATTAGGAATAATTAAATAATCAAATTATGTGTTATTATTTGACAAAAATAAATGGTTGTTTCCAAATACTTATGTTTTTTATAAAATCTTGCTAATCATATCAGTTATAGTTGCATAGACAAAAAAGAGTTTCTCCAAGCTGAAGTTTATAAAAAGTTATTTCCGATCAAATATGTTGTAGAAAAGACTGAATAGACTTGCTATGTTATCAATTGAGAAATAAATGGTAGAACAACTAGATAACACTAATTTGATTAATATTTTTGCCTCTAAAACCGCAAAGGGATAGTATTTACATGATTTTATTGAACTTTTTTAGTTTTGTTATTTTATTATAATACAAATATTTTGAGCAAGTTAATATTTTTATAACAAAATATCTACTATTAAGAACATTAACTTAACAGATATGAGGGCCCAATTTATACAGTTTGTTTTGGGCGCCCCGACAAGTAGTCCAGCCCTGATCCAGAAACTGATTCCTCGTTGAATCTTACTCTATTTGTTCTTAACCAGAAATTTAAAGGTCTCATAAGAAAAGAATAAGAAAAAAACAGCTCTTTAAAGCAAAAAAATATATTTTTCCTTTATATAAAGCAAAATTGTATATGTATATACACTATTGATCAGATTTAGCAGGCTGATATGACGCATGTTATCATATGACGTTCTTTATTATGTCGCTGCCTACTTGTAATAGAGTTGAAATCATCTTTTTTTCTTAACTATGGTGTTCAATGAGAAAGACGAATTTGAAGGAACTGATTCTGGGCAGCTGCAAGTTCAATCCTTTCCCAATTCTGCTTCCTCTCGATCTCTTCTTGCTTAGCCGAGGATTCCTTCTGGTCTATTTCTTGGAGACACTTGTGGTACAAACTTGGATCCATTCCTTCCAACATCAACTTCACATTTTCTGTCAACTGCTTGACACTCTTGCTCCAATGCCACTTCAGGTTCTTCTCCATGCCTTTAACTAGCACTGGAAAAACTTCTTCCATCGCTGACGATGTCATCTTCACAAAGTGCTCGTTGTTCCACAGGTATAGCGCACGTTCAGCTACCTGGAATGGATGATTCAGTTGGATTTCATCTATAAATCTTCACATCCTATAAAATATTAAGTAACAGAAAGACTCGTATATATGTACCTGTGAACTCCAACTGTTCAAGCATTTTATAATTTTGGTACAAATTGGGAGAGCCAACTTTCTGTACTGATCAGGATCGATATTCTCCACCAATCCTTCGATTTCACTGATAAGCAGAACTTCCTTCTGACAGTTAGTGATCGGCCAGTACCTTAAGATTCCTCTAATGACAACCCCACCAAGCACAAGATCTTTCTGCACAATCTGAGAAACACAATAAGCTAGTTGCCTGTGGTAAATCTGCATACCCTTGGTCTTGTGTAGAGGAATTAGGATTCTCATCAAGAATAGTTTGTGCTCTTCTCTCAATGGGACAGTAAAGCCATTGATAATACTTCCCCATATCTCTAGTAGCTCTCCAATCCCACAATGTCTCTCTGTCACAAACACATACTGCAAGAAAACATCATTCATCGACTTCCTCATCAATGATCGGTAGAAAGTAAATCTTGAGTATATCCTATGATAAACATTCTTCAAGCTCTCACGTTCTCTTGGGTCTTCCGATTGAAAAAGACACAGGAGATTGATAAGGAAGCGATGATCAATGTAATTGCGAAGAGTCTCAGGATCCTCGTTGAGTACTAGCCTCGTGAGGATTTCATAAACAAGTTGAAGGTGAGTCCATGCTGGTGAAGGAGTGGAAACGACTTGCTCGTCGTCACTCAGGTCTGAGTCAAAACAACTACTTGAAGGTGGAGGAAGAGGGTGGAAAATGTTGGTGGATAGCATGGACATGAGAGAGGGAAGAACCTGATCAGAGAGAGGCTTTTTTGAGGTTTTAACCATTGATAAGAGCTGGATGAGCTTGAGCCGCTTGAGGTCTTGCTGCGAAGGAGACTCCGAAGGATCAGTGAAAGAGAAGATGAAGGAGCAGTATGAGATTATGGAAAGGACCTCTTGGTGTTCAGATTCAGAAGACTGCCTGACATTTTTGGGACTCCTAAGAGTGTTGATTGGACTATTGTTCTTGGAATCCAGATCAAACAAGAATTTAAGGGTTGTCTTCTCAAAGGATTTAGGGGACCCTTTTGGGGAGTTTCTGTGAACACCCATTTTCATCCCTTCAAACATTCGCATATAGAAACATTTTGAGCTCAGTTCAGACCATCAGACACCTTCAAACTGCAGAAAGAATCTGAGAATGCATAGATGTTGTGTCTTTATCCTTTGTCGCTTGTTTGGTTCTGAAAAAGAAGCCAAACTAGACAGCGATGTTTAATAGACAAAAAAATTGTAAAATCCGATTCATAAACAAATATATAGAAATCTCCATTGTGTTTGTAGGGAAACTTCCTTGTTCTTTCTCCTTATCTGGGTGAATGCCAAGTGGATTCATATGGTTATCTCCATGAACAGTCTGTTGCAGCTCAAGAGGATAATCCAGCCATATCACATCCTTATTTAAATCTAATCCATAATTGAAGGACATTTGCCTAACAACCATCAGTTAAATAAGAAGGCAGCATAATAGAAGAGTGTTAAAGTGCAGATGTGCAATTTAACCAACAAAGAGATATCAGATGGAAAAGAAAGGAAAAAAAAAGTCTTGACTATCAGAACATAATGGTTACTCTGCAACTTCTGTAGATGTGTGAGGAGGATTTTGATTAATCTTCTTTTTATGTGGGGCTAATTATCCGAAGTTGGAAGTGATTATCCATGGAATATGGCAAATTTGCCTTTGCCCATCTCCATTCATAACTATATGGATGTTTTGATGACTTATTCATCATCTTTCTGTACATGTCAATAGTGAAAAATAGTCCAAAACCTATGGCCAAGAAACACAACAAATCAAACCTAATAGAAAATATAAATACAACTCTTCAAACTATTTTGTACACAATCTTATCTGTTGACTATTGTGATTGATCTGAACTACGTGTTGAACCGCACTACTATCCCGCACTTTATTATTATTAAAATTAAGGATTGTAGTAATTATTAATCAGACTCTTGAGAAGAGTTAGTAGTTATTTGGAATTGTGAGATGTTGCTCAAGCTACATTATTTATCATATGTTGGAGTATAACACAAATTACACCTAGTCATCCATGGTAATATAATATTCTTTTTATCAGAATATAATATTCTAAACGCTAGAAATATAAAATCCAAAGAAATATTAGTGAAGGCATTCTTATCATTATAATAATTTTGAACAGACAATTATCTTATCTTTTTTTTCTTTTAATTATTATATTTACTATTTAGATTTTAGAGATTAAAGTTAAACTGGTATAACAGAAACTAAAAGCAAGAGACAGTTACGTAACAGCCACCACCAGTTGGCACTTATACACTCGACCGTGCTCTCCACGCACTTCGCAGGCAACCTAGCAGTACCACTCCTCCTTCCAGCTTGTTTGTTTGTCTCTGTCACAAACAAACACTCCTACTTCACTACGAATTTCAGAAACAATTGTTCTCCCTCTGATTAATCAATGGACCAGAAACCGCTGATCCATCCTTCAAACAACGAGAACGAGAAAGCCCTAATGTACGGCTCTCACTCTCCGGGTTTTCTCTTGCACAACAACGGATTCAGTTCGGGGTACAGTTTATCGGACATAGAGATGATAACGATTCAAACGATGACGTACACAAGTCTCAAGGACCTGTTACCCGCTTCTCCATCGGCGATCACGTCCCCGACGGCGCATAACTCGAGCTGGCACGAGATACCCATCAAGAACCCGCTTCTGAAGCACGCGGCCTGGGCTTATTTGCAGCCGATGTCGACTCCGGCGGAGATGGAGGAGAGAGGATTTTGGGGTAAATTGAAGGATAGGTGTTGTGGTGAATGTGGATGTGTGGGATGGTTAAAAGACGTTGTTTTGAAAGTGTTTAAGGAAGTGTTTAGAGAGAGAAGATCAGGCGAGATTGAAGAAGAAGAAGACGACTTCGAAAAGATTGACTGAGAGATAGAATAGGAGACTGCGATGGAGGGCTTTTTTGGAATTTTCAGTTTTTCTTGGAATTTCCCGATTTGACTGTTAGTTAACTGGCACAGTTTGTAAATAGTGTTTTTGGTTTTCATTTTTGTTTTTTCGTGGATAGAAGAAGTGGGAAGATGTTTTTTTTTAATCATAGAAGTGGGAAGATGCTAATATGTTGCGATTTTTGGCGACGAAATTTAAAATTCAAAATGGGAGTGTTTATTCCTCTCAGTATTTTTACATTGTTCTTCATTATTATTCAGAATAATTGTCACAATGTTTTGAATCCCTAGTAATTATAGACAATTATTATATTTGACATGTTCAAGCTTTACTTGTCCATCCATGAAGTCTGATAATTGTTACTAGGATATTGTGGGTGGACGCCTAGAATTTCTAGGCTCCTCTCACTTCTCACGTTAGAAATTATCCCGTTTCCCCACTCGAATCCATAGCATATAACTCAGTACTCAAGTGACCAACTCGTTACTGTTTAAAAGGTATAGGAAATCACAAAATTAGGTACCTTAAACTAGGGCTGAGTCTTGAGCCAACTTTGGTCACCAGTAATCTCCACAAGAGCAGCATCCGTCCTTGAAGTGGTGAAAGATTTTAGAATCTCCTAATATTATCTCTCTTTTGGTAAAGATAGAAATTTGCTTGGCAGCTGTGTGACAATCTTCACATATTCTAATGTTTTTTCTAACGAGAACAGTCTTCCCAATTGTTGAGGAGATCAATCCAAAGGCAATAGCCAACTTTGCACTATGATTCTCTGGTGAATTTGCCCTTTTTCTTGATAAATCTTGTGGTCTGAACTTGGCAGCGGTATGAACGTAAATGCCTTTTGCTATATTCCTCAAAATAACATCCAATGCATCATAGATCATTTTTGTTTCAGAGTGGGACCTATCTCCATTGACAAACCAGTGAGTCTTAGAATTTGTCTCAACCATGCTACAACCAAATGTTCTTGTTATCCCTTCTTTCATCATTTGACTATTAATCCACTCAACATCTTCCCACCTCCCAGCTTTGGCATACATGTTTGAAAGCAAAATGTAACACCCGGCGTTATCATGTTCCAACGAGAAAACATGCCTAGCAGCAAACTCTGCAATTTCTATGTTGTTGTGGTTTCTACTTGCAGCTAGTAAGGAACCCCATATCCTGGCTGTCGGTGCCAATGGCATTTCTTCAATAAACTGTTTTGCAGAGCTTAGATTACCTGACCGACCAAGAATGTCAAGCATACAGCCGTAATGCTCTATTGTTGCATCAATTTCATAGTCCCTTTTCATCGAATTAAAGTATTCCCACCCTTCATCAACCATGCCAGAAATGCCACACGAAGACAACACAGAAACAAAAGTTCTCCCATTTGGTTTGATGCCCTTTTCCTTCATCGCATTAAATAATTGGATGGAAGTTCTACCAAATCCATGAATGCCATAAGCCATGATGATAGTGTTCCATGAAACAATATCCTTACACGGCATCTCATCAAAATACTTACTTGCTGTCTGGAGATCACCACACATTGCATACATGTAAACAATTGAATTTGAGATGAATATGTTTGTACTAAATTCCAATTTTGTAACATAAGCATGAATCTGCATGCCCTCACTCAATGAAGCTGATTCAGCGTAGGCCGGTAAGATGCTTGCGATCGTAATTGCATCTGGCAAGAAAGGCGTGGTCCAGAGTTCCTGGAACAGTTTTAGGGCTTTCCTGTTCGACCCATTATGTACATAAGCTGTAATCATGGCATTCCATGAAATTAAGTTCTTTTCAGCCATTAAATGGAATGAACTTTCTGCTGATTTCAAATCTCCACACTCCCCGTACAAGTCGATTAGTGCAGTTTCAAACACTACGTTAGGGAGAAATTCTTTTCTAATTGCATATGCATGGATAGCCTTACCCTCCAAGAGAGATCCCCACTGCGCACAAGCAGGGAGCAAGTTCACCAATGTAATAGTATCTGGATCACACTTATCAACCTCTCGCATATTTCTAAAGCACGCAAATGCCTCAGAAAAATGAGCAGTACGAGCATAAATACCTATCATAGCATTCCAAGCTACAATGTTCTTTGTCCAAATACTCTGAAACACCGTCTCTGCATAATCAACTTTACCACACTTACCATACATGTCAATGAGCGAAGTCTGAACAGTAATATCAAGCTCGAGCTTATTCTTAATGGCTTGGCAATGGATTTCCATTCCACTTCGAAAACCAAAATCCAACCTGCACGCACCAAGTGCACTTGTCACACTGAAACGATCAGGTTTTATTCCCATTTTTGTCATTTCTCTAAAACAAATCAACGATCCCAACGCATCACCGACCATTTGATATGCACTGATCATAGAATTCCAGGAAACCAAATCTTTCACGGGCATTTCTCCGAACACCCTCTCTGCATACTCAATGTACCCAAACTTTGCATACATAACAATCAGGGAATTAGAAACATAAGCATCCAAACCCAGCCCGAGTTTGAAAACCTTTGCGTGAACCTTTTGTCCTTCTGCCATGGTTGATAACCCGCCACATGCCTTAATCACAAATGGGTAAGTAAAATAGTCTCCTTTAAACCCTTCATTTAGCATTCTGTAGTAAAAATCAATTGCCTCTTGAACAAAGCCAGTATTGGCAAGCCCTCTTATGATGACATTCCATACATAAGTATCTCTATGACCCATTTTCTCGAACACATTGAGTGCAAGATCCATCGAACCAGAATCTATATGCACACTGAGAGTCCGCGTGAGCGAGAGTGTCTGTGGTTCAGTACGAGAATTCACAGCCTGGTTCATATCAATAGGAGCGTATTCACAGACTCTCGGCTTGATCAAGTTCGCTTTTGACATACCCAATTGCCTTCCTGCAACGTTACCGAGAGCGTTGGAGGCGTTGAAGCAGCCGTGAACAGACACTGCAGCCATTTTTAAGACCCGCGTCCTGAAAATGCCGTCCTCTCCTATGAACTTTTAAGTGGTATCTGGTGGGGTCCACGCTCATGTGGGACCCTGGCAATAAACAGATGACGATCTCAGCCGTATATCATTCGGTGATTATTTATTTATTTATTTAATTTAAATATGAGTGCAAAGCTCCCAAAATGACACTTCCTTCCTTCGTTCATGTTTAATGTTTGATAGGCTCCATTTTTTTTCTTCTTAAATTATAATTCATTTTTTTTTTAGTATAATCAAAAATCACTAATTTATTAATATATTCTCATTAATCATTTATCTTTATTAATGAAATAATATTAAATTCTAGCAATAATAAAATGTTAGTGGAGTACTTGAAGATTATATTAGGAAGAAAACTAATTAAATTTATTTTTGTAATGATATTAATTAAATTTTCTTAAATTATGTAAAAAAATAAATGAATTTATCAAATAAGGACAGAGAGAATATAAATCTATTGATATGTGAAATTAGTGCAATTATAATATATTATGAATCCTATTACGCCGTAATTAGAATACCAAGTTTTGACAGGTATTATGATTATAAACTTTATAATATATATGTCAAATATTGGTAGTGTGATTATTAAAAATAAAAAATTAAAATTAAACCAAATTTTATCATGTAATGTGAATATAATTATCATTACAATACAAAAGTGATCAATCGGTCTTGACTCTTGAGACGATTAATTAATATATACCTACTGAACGATCAGATTAAGTTCTCCGGAATACTTTGCAGCGTAGGAGTCCAAGAACAACCCTTGCTCCGACTTCCCATGGCGTCGCGGCTCTCAAATGATGCTTTCTTCGCAGCAGATTCAAACGATCGATGCTCCATGGATAATGACGAGATTTATGATGAGTAGTGGTGGTACGTAATTACAAGAAGAAGTAGCAGTATTGCCACATTTGATTACATCAAGAACTTGCTTCAAGTCTTGCTTCCTTACCCATATCTTCATCCTCATACTCCCATCTTCCTTGCAATGACTAGAAACAACACTACTCACTTGACTGCCAATGGCTTCAACTTGATTATTGCTCTCCTGGTTTCGGCTTCGAAACAGCATTTCTTCTGCAACTCTCAACTCCATTTTCTTTATAACCTTAATTTCCAAGTCTTTGTGTGTCAAAAGCTTATGAGTGCATGATTCTTATATCTAATGCCTGTATCGATCTGCGTTGGAATCAGAGGTTATATTTCATTTCCTTGTGATGGTTGCCACATGGAGACAACAGTTGGGTATTTTGCCTCTACCCAACTTTATTTGAACATTTGGAGCTACAACCAAAATAAGACTTGTATATATATCACTCATATTCAATATGCCTCATTAATTAATTAGCTGAACTGGTCAAGTGGGCAGATCGAAGAGTTAGTTTTTCCTTTCTTTATGTAACCCTCTTATCTTATTTCTTTCAGAAGCTCAAAATGTGTGGAGGTTTCTTGAAGCAATTAGTGAATAGGTAATGGCTCTTGCTAAGGATCGAACCTTTCATTCATGGATTGGTGTCTCTATAGTGTGATTACTGGTTACCAGTCCACACATTTTCTCTTGCTGTTGCTATTACTGTTCTCTAGAACACGGTGAAATACATACACCAGATAATCTTTCTCAGCATTATTTGTCTAATGATAGTTTTGGATGACAGGTTACTGTAGGGATCTCCAATGTTGAGTTGATGAAAATTTCCTTCTATCCTATATGTTTTCTGTTTGTTTATGTGCTTATATGAGGCTGGTGTTTCTTTCCTTGACTGTGATTAAGAAAAGTCGAAACGTAGAATGTACTGAAATTTTAAGATTTGATTGTAAGAAGGCTTATTTTTAATAAGTGGATGCTTTTTTCACCCTAATATAAATTTTGTTATTGCCCTTGTTAGGATATTTAATGTGACACTCTGATTGACATTGTAATCACAAATGTAATATGCTCTTTAGACTAGTTGAGATCCACATTACATAGAAATGAAGAATTAGGTTGAGTCGGGGCATAAACATGTAAATCATGTGTTGCATGACTTTTAAATAAAAGTTTTGATGACAAAGATTAATTCTGGTTCTGTTTTTATGGAAATAGTTGATTTAAATCATTAATTGATTGAGAAAGAATACTTAAGATTTTAGGATTGATTATCTCTCCTACTAGGATTTTCGTTAGATATAATTGTTACCCTTATATATTGGTTTAAACCCTAGTTTTTTTCAAGACTTTATATCGCCTATGTTTTGAAAAAGTTTAATATTCTTTAAACGATTTTATGAGCACTCTTTGATTGAGTTTTTTATTTGAAAAGTATTTTCAATCGTTCATATATCTTTGAGGATATATGTATATATTCTTATAAATTTAAGGGCAATAACTCATTGCGTTGGAGATCATTTTTAAATGCATTATTAAGTCTGCTTATATTGTTCAAAGTTTTGGGCCTATTGTTTAGGCTTTAGCATTTCAGGCCCAACATGTTTGGCTCTACAATTTAACCTTTACTCAAAATATTTTCATACTTCGTTGATCATATATGTGTCATCTTTGAACAAAAGGGTAGATCCGTAGAAAGGATTCAGTATTATTTACATATATAGTAAGTTCTATTCAAGGGAAAAAAAAATCAATGATTTGGTGTCACTACATCCAATAAATAAGTATCACACATTGTTGGGGTGATTTAGAGATGAAAATCATTGAGATCCCTAGTATTATTTTTTTGTGATAAATGAAGTCAGTAAATTTAATTGCAATATTTTCTTGATTTATTACCATAAATTCCTCTTTGCATTAATTCTGCATATCTTGTAGTAATGCAAACAGACTTGCACATATCTATCTAATTTAAAGGCAAGAATGTAAGATACTGCAGGCACTGCTAACTGCCAAGTCCTCCCTCTCCCTGACCCTGAGTCCTCTCTGCACTCTGCAGTTAAAGCAATCGTTGTCATGGAGAAAGAGAGAGAAGCAAGAAAAATTGTGATGTTCCCCTTCATGGCTCAAGGCCATATCAACCCTTTCATGGCATTAGCCAGACAACTAGAGAAGAGGGCAGGCTACACCATAACCATTGTTAATACCCCTCTAAACATCAAGAACCTCAAATCTTCACTTCCTTCTGAATCCAGCATACAACTTGCTGAGATTCCCTTCCAGGGAACCAAGTATGGTCTCACACCTGGGCTTGAAAACACTGATTCAGCCTCTTATGAATTGATGGTTTGCCTCTTGCAAGCCTCAGAAGCTCTTCGATCTCCTTTCAGAGACTTCATCATTGACATGACCAAACAAGATGGCCATGCCCCTGTATGTATCATTTCTGATATGTTCCTGGGGTGGACAGTGGAAGTTGCTCATGAGCTTGGAATTTACCATTCAGTATTCATAGCCGGAACAGGTTACAGCATGGCCGTCTACTTCTCGGTTTCTCTGAATATGCTCCAATGCAAGACTGAAGAAAAGGAGTTCTCACTGCCTGACTTTCCTGAGGCAGGCCAACTTCAACTATCACAACTTGGGGATGACCTCATGTTCACTGATGGTACTGATTCTTGGTATCTCTTCCGTGTGCGGCAATTCGCATTTTGCTTGCGCTCAGATGCAATCCTGTTAAACAGCATAGAGGGGTTGGGACAAACTGGTGTGACATATTTTAGGAATAAAATGGGAGGAAGACCTTGCTGGCCCATCGGACCAGCCAGCTTCATCACGCACAAGAAAGTGGTTTCAGGGAATGATAGTTGCATTTCTTGGCTAAATTTGCATCCGCCCGGTTCAGTTTTGTATTTATCTTTTGGGTCGCAGAATACAATTTCACCTCCACAGATGATAGCATTGGCGAGAGGCCTAGAGGCAAGTGGCAAGGCATTCATCTGGGTTGTTCGGCCACCGAATGGTTTCGATGTAAATGAACAATTCAGACCAGAATGGTTCCCTGACGGGTTTGAATACAGAATCAAAGAGAAGAATCAAGGCTTTCTTATACACAAATGGGGACCACAGCAGGACATTCTGTCTCACAAATCAGTAGGAGCATTCCTGAGCCACTGCGGTTGGAATTCAGTGCTGGAGAGCCTGTGCTCAGGAACCCCAATCATCGGATGGCCACTGGCTGCAGAGCAGTTCTTTAACTCCCATATGCTGGAAAAGGAAGTAGGCGTTTGTGTTGAGGTGGCTAGAAGGATTGAGTCTGCTATTATAGAGCCTGACCAAATTGCAGGAGTAATCAATATGGTAATGGGAAACACAGAAAAAGGAGAAGAGATGAGAAGGAAGGCTAGTGAAATGAAAGAGAAGATGAGAGAAGCGATGAGAGAAGACGTCGGTTTTGAAGGACCATCCCTCAAAGCCATGAGTGAATTCCTGAATGCAGCAGAACTGGCAAACAAAAGACAATCTGCTCTCACGGAGAACAGCAATAACTCATTGCAGTGATTATAATTGTCTTAGAATTCATGTTCTTGGCGTGGAAGAAATATCCCTACTCATTTATGAAAGAAATTAACAACAAAGCCCAATGGAACAGTATTGTTGTTTTTACCATACGATTTTGTTATCAAATATCTACAGAAAAATAACAAAGAAAACAAAGATTTATGTGGTTCGCATGTGAAACCTATGTTTACAGGAGGAGCTGACAAAAAATGTAAATGTGTATAGCTTCAGACTTGTACTTGTGTCAACATCAAGTGTCGACATCATTACGTGGAAGATGCAATTCTCGGAGGCAAGAAAGAGATATGACAAGACGAGGGCTTTTAGTTTTTAGAGTATCTTGGCGATCTTACATAGGAACTAAGGATCTTCTATTTGCATACTTTGCTTCTGCTCTTCAATGCATCTTCTTTTTCTGATATATAAAGATCATGCCTATAAGAACTCGAATTCGCCCCAATGGAGAAGGGGGTGCTTGATATTTGCTCCAAAATGATATTTACAGACTCTCCCCAACTGGCCTCTTTGATTATGAATTTAATGCGGCATGCCTAGAGGCTAGAGAGGTAAGTCAAAAAGTTTTTTGTATTATAAATTTATGCAGTCAAAACTCAAAACTTACAATGTTTGTAATGAAATGTACACATTCACTGAGTGACAATCAATCCCTGCAACGTACTGACCTCAACTGGTACAATGTATGTGTTAGCATAATCAGTGTATAAAGTACAAATTATGAGACAAGTGTTGATGAATCTACCCGACTATAACCTACTTCCTTCTTGATATTATTTCTTTCCATCATCATCCTCACTTCTGTCGCATCACCCCACCGTCCTAGATCAGCAAACATATTGCAAAGCAACACATACGGGGATGAACTTTCAGGTTCCAGTTTAATCAACGCTTCCGCTGCAACTCTAGCCAACTCTACATTGTTATGTACACGACAAGCTCCCAGTAATGCACCCCACACGGCCTTATCTGGTTCAAATGGCATGTTATTGATCAAATCCATGGCCTCATTAAGCTGCCCAAACCGACCAATGACGTCAACAAGGGAAGCATAGTGTTCAAGCCTTGGCTGGATTCCATATTCATTAACCATGGATTTAAAGAGCAGCTTGCCTTCTTCAACCAGTCCTGCATGAGCGCAGGCACTCAAAACTGATATAAATGTTATGTATGTGGGCTGCACATAAAACCTCTTCATCAATTTAAAAACTTCCAAGGCCTCTGCTGCAAAACCATGAGATGCATATCCTCCAATCATAGCATTCCATGTGATCACTTCTATTGGCAGTTCCATCTCATTGAAAATGGCCTGGGCATCATTTATTTCTCCACATCTTGCATACATTGTGATAAGAGAGTTATTAATTGGCACATCCGGAAGAACCATCTTTGTAACCATCTGATGAATCTGCATGCCCAGGTGCAGATCAACCATTCCAGAACACACACTGAGAACTGAAGATAGCGTGTGTCGATCAGGTTTTTCTCCTTCAAATTGCATCTGAATGAACATTTTAACAGCTTCTTTATAGTCTCCATTTTTCTCATATCCAGCTATCATTGAATTCCATGAGATCATATTCTTCTGGGGCATTCTCTCGAAGTAACTACGAGCGAGTTTAAGACTGCCAATCCCAGTAAACCCTGAGATCATTGTGTTCCAAGACTGGCTGTCAGGACAAGGGATTTTGCAGAAAAGAGTTGAAGCCTCTTGCATATTTGAAACACGAACATATCCACCAATCATGGTATTCCAGGAAAAAATATCTCGTTTTGTCATCTGGTCAAACAATTCCCTAGCAGAAACAATATCTCCAGCCTTCACATAGCACATGATCATTGTATTCCAGGACACCACATTTCTTTTAAATGCGCCATTTTCTCCATTTCCAGGATGAAGGTTACATGGGATTTGATCAAAAAGGTGTCTGGCATCATCAACCCTTCCTCTATGACCATACCCTGCCATCAAAGTGTTATAAGCACGCAGCAACTTGTCATTGCCACAGTCCTCATCACCAAACTCAACCAAAATCCTTGCCGCTTCATCTAATTGTTCATTCTGAACAAGACCAGAGACAAGTGCACTTAAGGATTCTGCGTTCTCTGGAATCCTCTTAAAATATTCAATTGCACTTGCCACATCACCATTCTGTAAAAACCCACTAATCACTGCATTCCACGAAACAACATTCTTCTCAGGCATACTATCAAAAAGCCATAATGCCTCATCCATCCTACCATTCTTTGCATAACCACTAATCATGGTGTTCCATGAAACACAATCTCTGGCAGGCATCTTGTCAAACAAACTCCTCCCTTCCTCTAGAAACCTGTTTCCACGACACGACACATACCCTTGAATCATTAAATTCCACGACACAACGTCTCTTTCGGGCATTTCATCGAACAATTTCCTTGCTTTCGCAATT
Source organism: Euonymus europaeus (assembly GCA_963580455.1). NCBI lineage: Eukaryota > Viridiplantae > Streptophyta > Magnoliopsida > Celastrales > Celastraceae > Euonymus > Euonymus europaeus. Next base: position 17,204,135 of record OY756970.1, on the reverse strand, counting down.
TCTCTCCTTTTGACGTACCCGCCTATCATAGAATTCCATGAAACCATACTTCGGTTCACCATTCTATCAAAAACATGCCTAGCTTCACTAACACGACCTGTTCGGATCAAATTTGAAATCTTTCTGTTTAGTGGATATATCTCTGAATTTTGAAAAGAACTGTTGGGTCTTGACCGTGAGGAAACACAGCGAGATTGTAAGTGCACACACTCGGAAATACATGAGAACCGGAGCTGCGTTTGTGTTCTCGTCTTGCTCAATAGATCGGCGACTTTGAAACAGCACCGCATTTGTCTCCTTCATGAACTCACTCACGAAGGTGGGCAATGGAGTTGGGGCGAGGTTTGCGATTAAGTGAGTTCCGAGGGCCAATTTTGTAAAAGCACTTTTACTTGGCTTTTGGTTGTGTTTTCTTCCAAGTTCCAACTTCAAAGCGTATCCAATATCCAAATTACTAAACAATTTTCATAATTTCTTAAATGTTGAATTTTTTTGTTAGTTTTGCAATAAATATTTCAAAAAATCATAAAAAAGTAAACTCCATCTTCCTTATCGACATCATATATATATATATATTCATTTAAGCTCATCAAATTATCTTTCTTTTTGGTTTTGGTTGTTCAGAGAGTTTTGGGCATAATGTGTTGTCAAAATCACCTGACAAAAATACATGTTCTGATGCTTCTTAAAGATGTTCTTCTGTTTGTCAAACTAGACAAAACATGCCCACCTCCCAAACAATACTGGTTTTGCTTCCCATGAATACCTGCATATGGGGTAGCTTCATTAAAGGTACTGTCTCAGGAAGCATATAAGCAGCCCAACTCCAGTGCTTTCTACACAGCACAACTATAGATCTCTTTAAAAACCAAGATCATTTGGTCTGTTCTGTCTACTCAGAATGATTACTACAAAGAAACTCATCAGCTTGGCGAGGAAATGGCACAACTTTGTTGCTATTAAGCGAAAAAGAGTAAGGTTTCCCAAAACCAATGGGGGTGTAGATGTGGAGAGTTGCAGAACATCATCGACAAGTAAGGGATAGTTTGTTGTGTTGTGTACACAATTGATCAAAGACGGTTTGCTCTTCCTCTGATGTTTCTCGGCCATGAAATTGTCCGACAGCTACTCGAGCTGGCAAAAGAAGAGTTTGGATTACCAAGTGATGGGCCTCTAACATTGTCTTGTGATGCAAGATTCCTGGAATATGTCATAGCTTTAGTCCAAAATCATATAACTGAAGATGTGCAGAAAGCGTTGTTCACCTCCCGTTGCCTCTAGTCGATGTCATCATCGTCTTCGTGTATTTACCAAGAAGTATCAGATCAGCAACAAATGATCTTCAGCTTCTGAAAAAAAAAAAGAAACCTTTTGATTTTGTAACTGTAAAGATATACCCTCAGTAATTTAATAGTTAGGTTTCTTTCATATAACATTTCCAACAAGTTCAGCAGTATATATCATTTGTATTAAGCACTTCCCACTCATCAAATCGAGTGATAATTAGGTTTCTTCTGTAAATGTACAAAGCAACTAGTCTAATGAATTCATTCTATATTTTTTTTATCGACTTCAGCCAAATTTCAAAACCGAGCCATGGAGCTCATTCTGTTCGTGTATTCTCATTGCTGCTCTGGATACAAATAGTTGGAATAATACGATCTGACATTGCAATGTTCTTTATTGGCAAGTAGCTGTACTCATTCTGTTTCTTTAAGTTTCTTGTATCTTCGTAAGTGGCTGCCCTTGTCGGTTTCCTGTCTTGTTTGGTGTACAACACAATGCAAATTCCCTCAAAATGTGACAATGAGATAGAATTGCTCAAATACATCTGAAGTGATTTTCTTGGGAAATGCTACATTGATCTAGCTATGAACTGTCCAAAGATTTAAGTGGGATTATATAATGAATTCTCAGTTCTATGTGCTGCTCAACCGGCAAACTGCTTCGATCCTCTCCATCTCGTTCTCTCTGTCTCCCTAGGTCATCCAACATGATCACCTCCAAGGCAATCATGAAGCTAGCGAAAAAGTGGCAGAGGTTTGCTACCATTAAGAGAAAGAGAGTCTCGTTTCCTAGAAATGATAATGCAGGAAACTGTAACACACCGGCAGTTATTAGCAAAGGTCATTTTGTCATCTACACAAACGATCAAAAACGATTCATGATTCCTTTGGTGTATCTTAACGACGAGACATTCACGGCGCTATTAGAAATGTCCAAAGAGGAGTTTGGGCTGCCAAGCAATGCACCAATCACATTACCTTGTGATGCATTTTTTATGGAGTACTTAATGTTGCTAATCCACAAAGGTGTTTGCAGAAGTAGTATACAGAGAGCTCTGCTTGTGTCCATCGTTACAAGTTGCTGCTCTTCATCGGCTCTTTTCATCGAAGAACAAGGGATCCAATGCCAGCAGATTTTCGCTCGTAGTCATTAATTTGATCCTACTCAGTTTTTTGTTGTTCAAGCTAATATAGAATTAGTACTTTCCGTTGTAAGTTCCAAATCACTATTGGTCAAGGAAAATAATGTCAATTTTTTCCCTTCTGTGTGCCTATGCTGGATCCAATGAACCCAAGTTAGGCAGTTTATGACTCTATTATGGCTTTTCTGGGTCCAATGAACCTCCTTCTTGCTCATATTTGTCTACAGTTATACCTCTGCCAACTTTTCATGATATCAACACTTATCTATACAAGAAATAGCTTGTCTAACTATCTTTCCTTTTGGTGGTTCACCAAGCTATGGACCTAGTATGCTGCTAAACTGACTGACAGCGAGATAGCTACGATGTTTGTTGTCTCTTTCTTAATGTGTTAATTTTCAACTCAGCCAAACATGCACATGGGATTGCTTCCTATTGATACCTGCACCTGGGGTAGATTCATTAATGTGACTGTCGCTGGATTTGTTCTTATATAACCTTTCAACCCTTCATAGCCTTCTAAGCAGAACAACAATTGCATTCAGTGTGAAATACTAGAGATCTATTTCTTCTTCTTTTTGGATCTTGATTTCTTAAGGAAAAAAGATGATTAGTACAAGGAAGCTCGTCGATTTTGCAAGGAAGTGGCAGCGATTTGCAGTGATTAGGCGAAAGAGAGTGACATTTCAAAGAAGTACTGGACATGTAGATAGAGAAAATTGCAGCACAACATCAAGGGCTAAGGGTCACTTTGTCGTGTACACTATCGATGGAAGACGTTTTGTTCTTCCTCTGAAGTTTCTCAACAACGAAATTGTTCGAGAGCTCTTCAAACTTGCAGAAGAAGAATTTGGATTACAAAGCGATGGACCTCTTACACTGCCTTGTGATGCAGGCTTTATGGAGTATATTATTGAATTGATAAAAAGACATGTAGCAAAAGATGTAGAGAATGCACTGATAATGTCCTTAAGTAGCAGTCGATGTTCGTCATCTTTGTATCCCGGTAAAGAAGTGATAGATCAACACAAAATGATCTTCAGCTTTTAAAGCGGATCATATTTTGATTTTGCTAAGAATCCATAGAACTGTAATTTTGTAGATCGAATTATAAATTTTCGACGATTTGTTTTGATTACTTGGTTGCTGTTCCATACCAAAGTAGTACCTACAGCAGCTGATGTAAGAATCTAATCTTACAAAAAAGTTACATGTTTCATATAGTAAGAAAAATTTTAGCCCTCCAAGAAGAAATTTTTTTGTTAACTTATTCAGAAGATAAAAATTTATCCATACGTTCAACTGATGTGTGAGTATATAAACATATATTGTTCCGTTCTCTGGGCAAAGTACGGCAATTTGGACACTTTCACTGGTTTTTGACCATTTATTCTAATGCTATACTTGGCAAGAGGGTTGGGAGGAATTGAGTTGAGAAAAGTTCATAAAAGTGAACCTTTGCTTGATATTTATAAAGGTTGGAAGGTGTTAGGAGGGTTTATGTGAGTGAACACCTATCAACTCTTCATTTCAAAATGAAGGGTTGAGAAAATGAATCCCTTTGAACACCTTGAAATGTTCGCGTCAAGTAAGAGTTCCGAGGGATTCGCTTGTTCACAAATCCCTCCCAACCCCTCTCAACACCTCTCTCAAGTAAGACCTTAGTTCTCATCATCTAATCTGTACCTTTTAAAGAAATTTCTTGTGAAATGATATGATAAATCAGTAGTCAGATTTTCCTAAACCAAAGTGAGACAGAATCACTTGGATATATTTTAAGGAATTTCTTGTGAAGTGATACAACAAATCAATATTCTACAAGCCTAATTAGTCTATATAATGAACCCATTTAATGCATTGAAATTCACATAATCTGATAAACTTTTCTTTAATATTCTTAGTAAAGTATCCTTATAATTATCGGTCTTTCTTGTAGAGTTTCTGCTAAAAAGCTACAAATTCTACTTGCTAGGTAGATCATGGACATGTGGACCAAGGGAGCCTCCCATATCATATTTTCTTTTTTCTAGTGGTTCACTGACTTCTTGAGCCCATTTTGTTGTCAACCCACCAAACACAGAACAGGTCTTGTGATATCTCGACTCGAGAGAATAATATAAATAATGAATAAGATAGTGACACGGGTATAATGAAATGATAGTGAAATCAATAGATTAAATTCGGGTTAAACTAGATCAATACAAACAAATATATATATATATATAAAAAAATTGGAAGTGAATTAAAAGAAAGAAACAAAAAAAATAATAAAAAAATAAAAAGAAAATGGGAGAAGATTCCAGAGAGGGGAGAAACAGAAATAAAAGAAAAAAAAACAGAAAAAAAAAACGAGAGAAAGAAACGGAAACAGAGAAAGAGGGAAAGAGAAACATTTTCGCCTCCGGAACTTTGCCGGCGCCGATCTCCGCCGTCCGACCACCTCAGGCGACGAGACCGGTATCAATCTCTTCGTCTCTTCGAGATGTATGAAATTGCTTCAAGAATCACTTTGATCGGAGCTGTATATCACCGGGAAAAGCCGTCGGAAGTTTCGGCCACCACAAGCTTCGACAGTCGATTTCTCCCTCCTCCGACCTCCGATCGACGCGAGACAACCACCGTTGAGTTCGTCTTGGTGAGTACTACCAAACCCACTATGTGATTTCCGGTGAAGGTCGCCGGATCTCCGGTGACCGGAATAGGGGTATTTCGGGTACTATTTGACCCGTTTGACCCGAGTTGACTTTTCGGGTAAAATTTACCCGTTTGACTAGATCGTATATGCTACGTATTTACGCGGATTTTGAACGTATTTGAGAACTTGTATTTGCCTTTGGTGTAGAACTGGTATAGGAACCAAAATGGTGTATGTCGGGAAAAAAATACAGGAAAACATTGGTTCGAGTGGGATGTGAGGCACGCTTCACGAGGTAGGAAATATTTAATTATATGTTATTGTTGTGATTTTTGCAATTAATTAATCAAAATTATTGGAGTACGATAAAATGTGAAATGAATGCTCGGTGTAAGTGCCTACTATTGAATGTGGATTGTGTGTGATATTTTATTACTGAATGCATGTAATTGAATATTTGCTTATAAAGTGGTTTTATATAAATTGTGAAGATTGTGATGTGGACATGACCCTGTACGTACAGTGGGTGATAATCCGAGTAAGGATTCGCTATGCGGCCACATGGCGAAGGGTGGAAAGTCCGGGTAGAAGGGGAAACCTACCTTCCTTACTCGTAGATTGCTTCCGGCGAGGAGGTCGGTAAGCGGAGAAGAATGGTTCCGACGACGAGGTCGGGGAGAGGATGAGAAATGGGCTTCCGGCGAGCAGGTCGAGAAGCAGAGAAAATGAAAATGAAATTGGAGTGCTGATAAATTAATATGTTGTTGTTGAGATTTAACTGTGATTATGTGTGTATGTATGCAGTATTCCCTACTGAGCTTCGGCTCACCCCCTACTTCCCATTGTTTTATTTTCAGGTGAAACAACCGTGACGAGACTGGGAGCGCAGACAGGACAGGGCAGTCGGTGTACATACCAGAGTCGTTGCGTAAGGGTTGAGTGGACCCAATGGGTTGGGATTGCTGAGCTGGAGTCTCAGCCGGGTATATAAAACTACTTATGTATTTATATTGCTATTATCTATAAGATAAGTATATAGATCATGATTTTATTATAACTTTGTTGAGTTTAGAAAAGAAGAATAGGCGGGAATATATGTTTGTCACACGTCACGTGCCCGACGGATCGGGGCGTGACAAGTCTGATGCTTCTCCTATGTTCCACCTTGATGTGCTAATTGTTAAACTTAACTCAACATACCCACATTCCAAATAGTCCATTACATCTACCATCACATGGTTTTGCTTCCCATGGCATCCATTATTGGTTCAGTAGCATTGAAGTGGTTGTCTCTTCCTTTGTTCATATATAAAGCAATCCACCTCCTCTGCCTTCTACACAACAAAGCATTTCAACCACAGAACATCAAGATCCAAGATCATCCCCCCACAGTAAGAATGATTAGTACCAAGAAGCTCATCAGATTGGCAAAGAAATAGCAGAACTTTGTGGCCATCCGGCGAAAAAGAGTTACATTTTCAAGAACCAAAGAAGTCATAGATATAGAGAGTTGCAGCACATCATCATCATCAACAACAACAACTAAGGGTCACTTTGTTGTGTACACTGCTGATAAAATCCGGTTTGTGCTTCCTCTGCAGCTTCTCGACCGGGAAATCATCCAAGAGCTATTTAGACTTGCAGAAGAAGAGTTTGGATTATCAAGTAATGGTCCTCTTACATTGCCTTGTGATGCAAGCTTCATGGAATATGTTATTGCTCTAATCCAACATCATGTAACTGAAGATGTACAGAAAGCATTGCTCATCTCCATTCCAAATAATCGATGCTCGTCATCTTCGCATGTTCATCGAGAAGAAATAAACCAACAAATGATCTGCAGCTTCTGAAACATATTCTTTTCTCATACTGTAAACTCTACATAATTGTAAAGATGATACCCAAACATTCTCATTCTCTTAAGTATCTTGTTTTAAGTGTAATCTACCAAAAGAATCTCTTAAAAATCATCAAGGAGTGACAGAGACTTTTCCCCGATCTTTCATGGGCGGCACGAGATTCAGCTCATTCTGTGGGTTTTGTCCTGTATAGCTTGATGTCATAGTAATTCCTAATTAATATATAAATTCTCTTCTAACAAAACAATTATTTTGTTTAAAAACTGTGAGCATCATCAACCACCACCCCAAAACAATGACTAATAACATCCACAGTCTATCTCAACTAATTAATCAGATTTGCTTAAAGTAGTAGATATGCCACCACAAATACATACATACATGCATGCATACATACATACATGCATGCATATATATATATATACATACATATATATATATATATATAACTGATTTAAGTCTATTTTAGGGTCATACAATCACTAAGCAAGGCTGAGTTTCAAAGACATGATTACTAACCATACCTTTCAGCCGATTTGGCTTCTATATTTAAAATATTTAACTTTGTAAAGTAAAAGGCAAGTCTTTGTTTTAACTTGGTTTTCTATGCATTTATCTTGGTGACAAATATAACCTTTATACAATAGCATGTATGGTCAAAAGGGAATTGTGATTTTTAACTGAATTTTTTGAACAATTAATTCAATTCAAATATAAAGTGCAATTCGTTGATTTATCTTCCCTTGCATGAAAGAAAAGTAAGATCGTTGACTATAGAAATTAATCAAAAAATTAGAGGATTAGGGTGTGTTTGATTCCCATATATTTTAAATTTTATTTTCCGAACATGAAAATTCGGAAAATTATATTTGATTGCCATTTTGGAAAACACGTAAAATTAAAAAAAAATCACTTAAAAACAGAAAACAAAACAAATAGAAGTTTTTGGAAAATATAAAACAGAAAATTTTGAAAAAAAAAAACAGAAAATAGAAACCAAATAAAAAAATAAAAAAGGGATTATTGTAGTTTTTGGCAGATTATTGCAATGTGTGTTTTTGTGAGTGTGAAACTCGAAAGAGAGATGTTGTTTGGCTTCTGCTTTCTGGTCGTATTCTCTTGGTTTTTAATAATTTTCATACCTACTTGTATTTGGACCAAGTCGTCTTTATATACATAATAAGTTGAATTAATTCTATGTTTGACTCAGAAGCTGCTGTCATTTTCTTTATTTAAATTTTATTTCTCCCTTTTTATTTATTTTGTTCACATTTTCTTACCTTTTATCCTTTTATATTGCGGAAGGAACATATTACTGAATAATTGACACAAATGTCAAAAGAGCACAGGAGTTCTATCACCTACCTGCATTTGTTGATTGATCAACTTATGTTTCACACTCTCAACAACTTTTGTTAAAGAGTTATTACCAACTCTCCTTCATGGCACTTACTTAGTTGCTTATCAATATATATATATATATATATAATCACGTCTTTATATATAGTTGGTGGGAAGGGGACACCAGGCAATTAATTTATGTAGTAGGTACATCTTAAGAAAAACATTTTTATCTATTTTTTAAGCTCTTTGTTAGTGACTTTTGTTTTCCAAAATAGACAATTAAACTTGTTTCCAATATTATTTTTTTCAGAGTTGAAAAAAATAGAGAGAAAAACACATTATACTCGATAGTGAAAATGTAACTAGCTAGGATACTTTCCAGGGAAAAAAAACAAAAAACAAAAACCTAGGATTAATTCCTCTTTAAAGAATAGCATTTGATATTTTGTCATCAACATTTCCTTAAACTACAAAAGGACAAGAAATACGGTATCGAGTAACAAAATTCCACCTACAGCCATCAGCAGCAAATGTATAAATTAAAATAATAAAAAATACAAAAACAATGACAAGGTCAAGAATTAATAATAAGAACATAACTAATCGTAAGATCCTTTTACATTGCCCTTCTGTATCACATGGACGGCCATGTAATTAAGAGTTTTAATAATGCCACAACTTGGCATTACAAGAAACACCACACTAACGTGTTGTCTTATTGGCTCGGTTTGGGAAATAATTTTAGTTTTATTGATAAATAATAGCATATATACTATTTTAAATGCTATGATTGTATTATGTTCGTATAAAATGTTGTGACAAATTACACAAAAGACATGACGCAGCTTTGAAAGATGACTGAAAATGAGGGTTATTTCAGATATTTGGAGGTAAAAAAATAATTTAAAATAATTAAAATGTCACTCTGAGAAACAATTTTTAAAATTCTACCAAATGCTATATAAATATATGATTCTTCAAACACCATTTCAAACAGTCGTTTGATTATAACTTGGAAGAACCAGGTATATATATAGTTTAATTAGATGAAGTAATGCATCTCAACCCTACGAGTTAGTTAGGACAAAATTAATTTTGGAGAAAATTCAACTACTATGATTAGATCGACATTATAATAATAATAAGCCCATGAAGTCGACATTCATGTATATAGATATAGATGTGCCATCCGATATAAGACAATCCATTACAATAGTCTAAATTGCAACAACTTTAATTTCCAGTACAAGTGTTAATAATTATTAATAAGTATTCATTACTCATTAGTTAATAAACCCAAAATATTCTCCACATAATTATAATCTAATGTTCTATGTTTGAGTAGCGTAAAGTGCATGTATACACTTTAAATTTTAATTTTTTAAGATAATTAAGAACGACATTATACAAGTTAACATCTAATATTGTTCTTATTGAGAATCGAACCCATAATCTTTTGAATCTATATAATTTGATCCTAGAGAGATTCACCACGAGATTAATTTGAATTTGAATTACTTCTATTTATAGTAGTACAAGTGAAAAATAAAAAATGCTAAACACCAACGTCCCCTCAAACAAACAACTTTGTAATCCAAGTCATTTTCATACCAAAAAAATTAATGGAGATCAAATCCCAAGTCAAAACCCAGATAAAGATGAAGGCATAGTTTCTGACAATATGCAAAGGTACACAATTTTGACCAAAAAATTTTAGCAGACAGATTTTGGTGACCGGAGTCGTTAAATTAAAACTCACCAATTTAGGGCTGCTCTCTGTCAAGGGTTTGAAAATCATATTTGGCTGCTACACTACTTTGATTAAAAATAAAATAAAAAATAAAAAAGCTTGTTATATTAGACATGTATGCAACGCCAATGCATGGCGCCTATATATATAGGCCAATGCTCGAAGAGGCTTCCTTGTGAGGGAAAACCAATTAGGGAGAGATTAATTAAGGTCAAATAGAGAGCCAAAAATGGGTGATCTTGATGAAGTTAGCTCTGCGCCTATAACACCAAGACCACCAATCTCTGCTCCTCCGTCTCAATACCACTCCCCGTCGTTGACGCGCTCCCCGCTCCTCTCCACCACCGCGGATGGTATTGAAACAAGCAAGACACCCAGGTCTTCAACCCCAAAAACATCAACACCAAGAACTGGAACACCAAGAATTAGAACACCAAGGTTTATTACACCAATAGGGAGTCCTCTTAGAAGAGCACTTAAGCTCACTAGGCTTGACCCTGAAGATGCTTGGCTTCCAATCACTGAGTCGAGGAATGGTAACGCTTACTACGCTGCGTTTCACACGCTTTGTTCCGGGATTGGGTTCCAGGCACTTGCTCTTCCTGTTGCCTTCACAGTTCTTGGATGGTAAGATTTATATTCTAAATGAATAATGAGTGTTTTACTTCATTGATTCAAGACATTCAGGAGCTGAGTGTTTGACTTGTGTTTTCATGTCTTTACAGGGCATGGGGGATCATTATATTGACTCTGACGTTTATATGGCAGCTTTACACTCTATACATACTTGTTCAGCTCCATGAATCTCATGAAACTGGCATGCGTTACAGTCGATACCTTCAACTCTGCAATTCCACTTTTGGTTAGTGGGTTTTTCATGATCTTTTGGACCTGGTCTAGTATTCAATTAGCATTTCTTGTTAACCAAGTCATGTGTTCGACGAAATTTCCAGGGGACAGGTTAACAAAGTGGCTAGCCCTGTTTCCCATCCTGTACCTCTCTGGAGGTACATGTATTGCTCTAATCGTCCTTGGAGGTTCGAGCTCAAAAACGTTCTTCCAGGTTGTATGCGGAGAGGGATGTACACTCCATCCATTAACCACCGCAGAGTGGTACGTGGTGTTCACTTGTGCTGCAGTGTTGCTCTCACAGCTACCAAACTTGAACTCGATCGCGGGTGTCTCGCTAATCGGTGCTGTTACTGCTGTTGGGTACTGTACTCTGATTTGGGTCATATCTGTTGATGAAGGCAGAGTACCCGGTGTTTCATACGACCCTATTCGCTCCGGTCCGCAGTTGGAGAGGGCTTTTGAGGTTCTTAATGCACTTGGAATTGTTGCTTTTGCTTTCAGAGGCCACAATCTCATTCTTGAGATTCAGGTATGTCTGTGTTTTGATTAATTTCTTTGCCAAAGAAATCAAAGGTTTTGTTAATTTGGTTACATAAGAAACAGAGGACTCTGTTTTTAGGTTTGAGTGAGCATTAAAAAGAAAAAAAGAAATCTTTGAAAATCTATTTGCTTTTGTTGATTGGTTGGACAACATGTTATGTGATCAATTACAGTAATGCTAGATCTGAGTGATTTCATCTCAAAGGCAGTAGTATGTGAAACTCATTAATTGGATATGATAATATTATAATAAAAAATTCATTGAATATCACACCCAATAAATAAATGATATACGCGGTTGGAATGCTTTGGGATAAAAATGAAGAGATTTTTATCATTTTTGGACGAATTATTCAAACCATATATTTCAGTTTTTATTATTGCAGTTTTTTTAGCAAAAAGAGTTGAACAAGCAGCCAGAGTTGACTGTTGACCTATTGGTTGTTTAACTGTTTATATAGCTGTAATAACTAATTCCCATGTGAGAAAAAAAAAAGTCAAATTTTATTCTTGTTGAGCCATAACGAATATTCAAAATATATTGTACATGTGATTCCACATATGTTTATGCAAGAGTTTGAATCTGCCAGACTATTAACCTGATATAGCCTACAGTCTACTAGATTAGAAGATTTTCTTAAAAAGATAGTAAGTAAATATAACATTTCATCACCAAGAAAGATGAATCATTTTCCATTTTCATAACCAAATATTCAAATGTTTTAAGTCAATAACCTAAAATTCTATCTTTATTCGATTGCAGGCAACGATGCCCTCGGACGAGAAGCACCCATCTCGTGTGCCAATGTGGAAGGGTGTCAAGGTTGCATATACACTCATTGCAATGTGCTTATTCCCTCTCGCAATCGCAGGTTACTGGGCATACGGCGGAAGGGTATACCATCTTTCATTCTAACACAACACACACACATTTTCTTAGCAAGAAAAACTAAACTTAGCATTTGACATAATTTCTTTGGTTTGTTCAGATACCTAAAGCTGGTATGCTAGCAGCACTATACGCCTATCATAGCCGAGACGCGGCGCAATTTCTTCTGGGACTTACAAGCTTATTCATCATAATTAACGCAGTAAGCTCCTTCCAAATTTATGGGATGCCATTGTTTGATGAGGCAGAGTCATTGTACACTAAGAGAATGAAGAAGCCATGCCCATGGTGGTTAAGGGCATTTATTAGGACTTTACTGGGCTTTTCCTTCTTCTTTGTGGCTGTGGCTTTTCCTAGTTTTGGAAGTGTTGCTGGGCTTCTAGGAGGGCTAACATTGCCAGTTACATTAGCCTATCCATGTTTCATGTGGCTCAAGGTCAAGAAGCCCAAGGCCCATAGCTCTATTTGGTGGCTCAATTGGGTTCTCGGTGTAGTTGGGTTGGGTCTAAGTGGGCTCTTGATTGCTGCTGGAGCCTATACCACTATTGACACTGGGATCCAAGGAAGCTTCTTCAACCCACAATGAAGAACACGACTAAATTGATAAGTGAAAAATAATAATTAGTTAACTAGTTTTATTTATTTATTTATATGTGAGATTTATTTGAGAATTGAGATAATGGGTGCCTGAGACAAATTTTATTATTCATTTATGTGATTCTCTCCGTCTGTCTCTTTTGTTGGCTTAGGATAGGCTTTGCTTGTAAGTTGTAAATTAAGTTTGTATACCTTAAATGAAATGAAATGTTTGGTATGGTGGATAAAAAGATTTTATTGTAAGGAGAATGTTTATTAGTTACTCGAGTTTATTAATATTAGAAGTTGATATATGGTAAAAAAATACATGAGTTTTTTTTTTAAATTAGTAAAACGTGTTTCAAAATAGTGAGTATTGAAAGCTCTTGAAATGTGGTTAATCAAACATGCGGTCATCTAAATATTTCTCATTTTCCATTTTTATCATTCAAAGATCAAACGTTTCAACTTGATCACCAAATTTTTATTTTTTTTCAACTCCATCACTCGGGCAGATTTTGTTCATTACAGGCAGTCAACCATGCATTGATCGTCAAACTATCGTTTAATTTCACATACGTGGCTAACGGTGACGATGACGGTTCACACATTGTTGATGTGGCAAATGACGACAATTGTTACCGTGCACATTATACCATATGTAGAAATAAGAAAAATAAATTGAAAACACAAATAAAAATTCCCCTTCTCGGGGGATCATATCACTCATGTTCTTTACCACTACAAATCTAAAAAAAAAATTTGAAAACACAAATCAACCTTGTTCTTTACCGTCGCCAGCCACCACTTCAATGTCTTAATTGTCGCTGACCTTGTAATTTCCTTTAGATCCAACTTTACTTCTCTCGTATGTCTTCGTCTTCGTGTCGTTGGCCAGCGAAGAGTGCCAATGTGCAGGTCTTCTTCGGGCTCTTATAACAAGATTAGGTAATTGTGTCATCGTGTCATCGTGCTGGGTATGCTTGGCAGTTGTGTGTTGGGCAATCTTTACTGTCGCCGACCACCATTGGGTAATCGTGTCTTCATTTTCATGGTTGGATAGTTGGGCGTTGCAAGTTCTTGGTTTTGGTCCCCCTTTAATTGGCTATTTTTGTCAATTTGGGATTTCAATATCTTATTCATTGTTGGATTTTTATTTCATGTTGGGGTTTCTTGATCAATTTAGAGTTTTGGGGATGAAATTGAGGGAGTTGGGCGAAATGTTAGAAGATGAATTTGGGGATTAATATTAGTTATAGTTTTAAATTATTTTATTAAAAAAAATAGTATTTTTAAATGCCACGTGTTTTTTCAAAGGAAAAAATTTAATATAATTCCAGGTGGAAAATATATTCCATGTGGCAACTACTTAACAGTCAAAGACAGTTTGATTGCCTGTTTTGAGGCAAAATCTACGCGAATGATGAAGTTGAAACAAAAACAAAAGTTTAGTGACTAAATTGAAACGTTTGATATTTGGGTGATCAAAATGAAACATGAACAATCTTTCGGTGACACTTGTTCTATTAACCCTCTTGGAATGTCCTAAAAAGCTTTGGAAGAATTTTTTGCTTGGATTTGAGAAATCAGATAATATATTACAATTATAGTCACCCTATCTGAATAAACGAACAGAATCCTCCAACAAAATTTTTGATTGAAAACTATTAAGGTCAAAATATTCACAAGCTCCCAAGGAAAAGACAACTGAATCTCCAGAGCATATGAGGACAACATGCCTACAGAAGCTTAGAATAAGCACAAAGCATTCTGTTGCAAAAGACTGTCCAACAAGCCATCTATAAAATTAATTAGTAAGAATGATAAAGCCATCTATAAGGTCAAGCACGAAATGTCTTAATTCTACCTCAACCTGAGATACATGGACATGGACCCAAGTATGTTATTTTGGCTTTCACAATCTGCAATGTAGTATGACAATCTAGCAACCTTCATTTAGCATAAAACAAAACGACTATGGTTAGCGAAATACCCGGCGTACCTCCAATGCATCGAAGACTGAAAAGGACAATGCCTTTCTTAAGCTGCATCTTTCCAATACTAAAAGCAGCTCCCGCACCGATCTAGTCATTGGTACTACGCATATTCATGGAGCAACCTAAGTTGGAGAACAGATAACTACATGTTATATAACGTGAACTCCATCTTCACGTTACGTTACATTGATGAGGGAATGAGGATTTTAGGCTTGTAACACTTGCTCGCCCCCAGCGAGATTGGTTGTGAGCAGCAAAGCAAACCCCAGAATCCCACAAAGATCATCTGAGTCGTATTCAGAAATCAAATTACAATGCGGCTCTTTAGAAACCTTGCCCGTTGTCACTAAGTTCAAAATTGTACTCGTTATCTGATGGATCTTTTTCTATAACAGTATATGTCGTTTTCTTGTACAAGCCTCTGCTCCTATCTAAAAGTCCCCTTCTCATCATGCTTGTGAATCTTTCTCTGATATCTACAATAGGATGCTTCTGTAAGAGTTCTTGATGATTATAGGCTTCCCTAAGGACAATGGTCTGAGTGTCACACTTCTTAGAAATGTAAAATATGCCAGGATGCCGCTCAAATACCTTTGTAAATTTCTGGGGCAGGGATAAGGGTCCACGAAGATTGCTCACATTCTTACGCTGAGTCTTTTTCTGAATGGTGAGGCTGAGAAGCTCGTGAAAGACGCCAACTATTCTCTTCTCAGATACATCTGTACGTGGATCCAAATGGGAAGCATCAGAGTACGGTGAAGTATAAGGTAGCCTCTGCCAGTCATCTAACCATAACATGCACTTCCTCTTCAACCCGAAACCCCTGGTAAATTTAACAGGAAATGCCAAACATCCGTTTTTAATGTCTTCTTCCTTTTGTTGTAGAGCAGCATTCATCTGCAACTGTGAGACAGCTAATTGATCATTCCAGAATCGAAGTTTCAAGCCAACACAGTCATCACGTAGGGAAATTGAAGAAAATAAGTCAGGGTGATGTGTAATCAAGGAATTATAGAAGTCATAAGGCAATCCTAAGTCCCATTTCAACTGGTCAATGGTATGTAAGGGCAGGGCCCTATCCCTAGTAAGCATGAGCAGTTTGCAAAACCTCCTGATGAGATCCATCTGATTCGACTTGACAACATTGAGTTCTTCCTCGTGAAGACGTGAGGCTTCCGGTGTCAATTGAAAGCAAGGAACTCGAGTGCCTCCAGTGTCAAAAACATGGGACTCATGGAAAATAGTAGGATATCTCCGGATAAAAGTGGACAACTTAAGATCATGGGGAAGATCAAGTTTTCCACGATGTGGATATAATCGGTATAAGGGCAGGCAGCCGCCTTGAGAGGACGAGATAAGAGAAACAAGGATGCAGGTTGCTTTAAGATCCTTTTCTCTAGCCATGACAGCATCCAACGGCCCATCTTTCACCCATTTTAGTTTTACATTCACAAGACTGAATTTCTGCTGGTAGTTGAAACCTCTCCGAAAAACAAAGAGGCCCTGTGCCCTACTCACCAGCAACCATTGGAACATCTTCTCTACTTACACATGGGATCACCAAAAAATGTTTGCTTCAGTCGTTAACTTCATTATGCCTCATCCTATTCAGCGCATTGTTGTGAAAAATAATAGAATTCCAAATTAGCACCTAGAAAAATCAGTATAAAGGTAAAGACAAACTCTGTATCAAAAACTAATTATCCTGGGATGACATTAAAAGCAAAACATGGACTTAAAAAAAAATTCAAATCCAGAAATTCCGAGCCCTGACATCATATTTCAATAGTACTGGTGATCACAATCCAATGATAGAATTGTTAAAATGGGAAGATAAATTTGATTGTGGTGAATAGGTTCTACAGCATTTCAAGCATAATAAATTCTTATTGCTGGCAGGGCTAAATGCAGATGAAATTTAACATTGGTTGTAATGTCTTGGTAGATAAGAATAGAAAAGTTACAAAAACTAATAGTTCATAAATGGCCAACGATATTGAAAATACCAGTACTCTGAATCTCCACGAAACGGCAGGGGCACACTCAAGAATGGTTGAAAACAACCTGAGAATCGCACAACTCAAACAACAGAACCGCAACTATTCAATTTCTGTCTAAATTCACAAAGTGATGAGAAGAGGGAGATTGAACCTAGGTTGAAGAAGCTCCACGTCGTGTTCTGTTTGAGGCTCAACATTGTGCTTTCATTTTGTTTGGGCTTTTAATCTTGAAGTGGGCTTTCATCATTTCATCTTAGAATTGGGTCAACGGAACATGTGCTCACCCAAAAATTAGCCATAATTCATTTTCATTTTTCAAAATTCATACATTTCAATTTCATCATCGAATTTTTATTTTTGTTCCGACTATGTCACTCGGGCAAATTTTGTCCATTTCGAGCAGTCAACCTGTCAATGTGGCATGTTGACCAGATGGAAATCGTTGGCAAGACGACGATGACGTGCATTATTTTTTGATAATATTACAAAAAAAAAAATTACTAACAAAAATACATAACAAAACCTATTTCCATTCCTTCCATGGAAGCTCCGTCCATATACCAATGGTGGAACAGAAGGTGGGATTGCTGCTTGAAGTTCCAAAATGAGTTGTTAAAACCTCTGTTTAGCACCTCAAATAATATAATTATGGGTGTTAAAATTTATTGGTTTCAATGGAAGGTACTAATCAACGAAGGAGCATGCTCATAAAAGAAAACAAAATATCAACAATGAAACAAACACAAAAACAAGAACATTATTCAAACTCATGAGCAGAAGCTGACCTGTGTTTGGAAGGGTACCATCCAGGTAGCGAATCAGTTGCTTCCTGAATAGGTTGCCAAACCCTATCGAGGATACACACAGAAACTAACGTCCTTAAAGAATTTTTGCAAGAAATTCTACAGATTATGCAAAAGGTACCAGATCTAGATACTATCTACTCGCTCTCTTTTTCTACTGGAATTGCTGCTTGAAAGAATTACCCAAAAGCAACATATGAATATGTCGAATGAAACAAAGGCTTAAACGAATGAAATCCTCAGATTAGAGGATCACAACCCCTTCCCATCCGCTTTGAATTCATCCCTCTCTTTTCTTAAGAGGATCCGCCTAGGTATGCCCGACGGAAGAGACGAGAGCGAGTAGGGAAGAGAGGAGAGAGGGGCTGATTTGGGGGAAGAGGGAAAATAAGAGAAAGAACCAGAGTGTAGGGAAGAGGAGATGGAAGCATGAAAGTCGATGCTTGAAGGTTTCGTTGAGAAGAAGAACCAGGTTCCCCTCGTTTGGTTTGTGACCTAACCCAAAAAAATGTTTTTTAGAAAAAGTTAGTTGTTTGTTTTTTTAAGAAAAAAAATCATATATTTTGGGCAAAAACTATCGAGTGATTGATGTGGAATATAATTTGAAGTTTCAATAACAAAGAAGATTATTTTTAAATGATGAAAATAAAATATCGTTGAGTGAGCCCATATTCTATTAACTCTTTCAACATTTATGTGTGTTGAGTCTACAGTGTTACATTTTTTCTATTAAATTTGAATGGACCAATCATCTGTACATGATATCAATAAAAAATGGCTCTTATTTCATTTTTTTTCACCCAAACTCAATGATAAAATGATTTGAGTCGATTACCAAACATTTTAAAATTGTGTCAATTCCATCATCCGCTAAAACGAACAATCAACTTCCTTATGTGATGATTTTTGACGATAAATATCAATATCTCAATCACCATAGGACAATATATAAAATAATCCTCCTATTAAAATCATGCTTCAAAAACTTTGGCTGAGTATTTTCACATGATGTTAATCCTGTTCAAAATTACTTTCGAAGGATACAATCACACAATGATAATTTCTTGGGACAAGTTTCAAAATGGTCCCTCTACTTTAACGAATGGACCACTTAAGCCCATGTACTTTAAAATAGACCAAACAAACCCTTCTACTTATCAGATGAGGTCACGTTAGCCCCTCAACAAATTTTCCATCCAAAATTGCTGAGTTGGCTGTTAAGTGGTGACGTGGAAATAATGACGTGGAAAAAGAAAAATACACGCCAATCATAGGATGACACGTGTCCAGAAGAGATTGAAACTACAACTTAACAGCAATATTTCGTTACATTTAATTGATCTGAAAGGGTCATTGAAGCCCTTATACTTCTGTATGAAGGCCAAATAAGCCCCTGTAATTGAATTAAATGGCTCAAACAAGCCCCTGTCACAAAATCTGATCATCGTTCTCTCTTGACAGAATTAAAATCTCATCCCGAACAACATAAATCAAGGTCCAAAAAATATGACACTACTAACAACAATGCATAAATCAGTCTACATCCATAAGAACACAAATTAAGGTCCCGAGTCACTACATTATTACAAACCATCATAAAAAAGCAGGCATAAAATCCAAGATAAATCAAGGTCTCTAATCACTCCATCATCAATAAACATCCATAAAATTCAGCATAACAATACCAAACATGATGAACATAATGCAATACTATGGTTTAGGATGACTCTTGTCTTTTGATCCCGTATTTGATTTTTGACTTCCACGATCGATGACCCTTGAGATGGAAGTTCCAGGCTACAAAAGAAAACCATAATCACATTATTTCAAACAATAATCAATGGAGAAAAAATAAATTATGATAAACTTACATTTAGAATTGAACGTCCGGTTTCAGGATTAATGTAGAGGCCAAAACCAGTTAGCAAATTCTTCTTTCTTGGTTTGGTCTTTGGTCGATTTTCTTTGTGGAAAGGACTGACATACTTAGATGTTGAGCCACTAGTTCTTACTGGAGCATTAACAGAAGCATTAGCAGAACCTACACCCTCCTGTGTTGGTGTAGGAGTCCCAGTCAAGTCAGTTATTTCACTCCTCTGACTACTGCTACCTCCCCTTCCCGGACAAGTTTTGTTTCTTGCATTGTGTCCTTTTCCCTTGCAAATATGACAAGTCATGCTTCTACCTTCTCGGGACATCTTAGATTTCACAATCATCTCATTATGTTCCCTTCTCCTCCTTTTCTTAGGTCTACCCGGCATCTTCCTCAGCTTTGGAGGGACCACTGCATCTCCATCACTTATTGGCCACATATTTTCCCCTCTGATAGGTTCAAGTGGCCCCTGATAAGCTCTGATGTATGTAGGTGTCCTATACCAAAGATTGATATAATCTTCAGCTTTCTCACCATTGTCCACAGGTAGGATGTCTTCTTCATACCCATCAGTACTATCGTCAGACTCAGAACTCGAATAACTCAGTGGCGCTTGTTTTCTACATGCTCTGGCCTTGAGTTTCACCATTTCAGTGAGCCTACAATAATGAAATAAAGAATCCAGAATAAACATAGGAGGAACAATATATGATAACATAAAAGCCAACAAAGACAGATATAGACAGATATTCTGTTTAAAAGTAAAACTTTGATTAATTATGCATCAATGGCATCTTTAGAAATTGTAGAGAAATTTACAGCGTTGGCAGAGTTATGGCACGTGAAATTGCACATTTAAATGAAAAGGAACATAAAGAAATTCTTCATTTGAGCATAAGGAGAAATCTCATTGACTAAAGAACGATTGCAAAGTAATTGCAGAACACAAAAGCTAATTATGGACCTACAATGGAATTGCAGAACATCAAAGCAATTAAACCCTAGTGTCCCAGTGCCCCCTTTCTTTGCTGCAATGGTAATTGTGGAACATAAAGGAGAACAAGACACTAAAGAAAATGGCGGACAATCAAGAACTCATGTGATCAAAGACCATGTCGACAAGCAAGGTAAAATCATGCCATAAAAACCAGCTCCTAAATTATCCATAGAACCAGCTATTCACCTGAAATTGTGGACCGAGAGCAAATCGAAATCGAAATCCCTGAAAAAATCAGCAGCAACCAGAGTAGAACTTCCCCAAATCGAAATCCCTGAAACAATATAAAGCCCCTAAATCGAAATCGAAATCCATATATCGAAATCCCTAAATCGAAATCCATATATTGAAATCCCTAAATCGAAATCGAAATCCCCAAATCGAAATCTTGTAATAGACATACATAGCACAAATGAAATGGAGAACACAATCTAATTACCTGGTTGAAGCTCAGCAAGAAAACCTATCTCTTGGTAGAGCTGCTGCTTCGATGAGGGGCGGCAATGGGGGGCGAACGAAATGTAAGGGATGGACCTCCATGTTAGGGCTTAACACTGTCATGTATTTTCTTTTTCCATGTCATTATCTTGTTTTTGAAAAAATAACATCCACGTCACCACTTAACAGCCAACTCAGCAATTTTGGATGGAAAATTTGTTGAGGGGCTAACGTGACCTCATCTGATAAGTAGAAGGGTTTGTTTGGTCCGTTTTAAAGTACAGGGCTTAAGTGGTCCATTCGTTAAAATAGAGGGGCCATTTTGAAACTTGTCCCTAATTTCTTTTATGAGATTGATTCATTGATGTGGTGGACGTTTGGAGAATGTATTTTGGGCATTCCTCGTAGTATTAATCTCGTCACACTACAATAATACACTCCAAGAACTACTCCACCAACTTAATTGGCCACCAACAACTTTAGGATTCTGAAAAAGGAGCAGGGTAAGAAAACCTGCAAGGCATCAATTTTCAATTATCAAAACGACACATAGATCCTACAAAGCCAGTATCACATCTCTTCAGGGTTTAACATATTCAAGTAAATTCATTAAACAAAATCGATAGCATGAATTAACAATAATTGACAAAAAAGTACTCACAAGTAACAAATTCAGCAATACTATCCAGTGGAGTTGCTCTCAAGATCCAGAATACTGTGCATTTTATGCGGATACATCTCTCATGTACAATAGTTGGTAATTAAATCCCTAAAGGATGGGAGGGAGAAATAGGAAATGGATTAAAAGGATATCCTATAAGCAATTGGGCGACAACCATATTTGTTTCAGAACATATGAGACTACAGCAATCCTTAACCACTTGCCTCCAGCATTCATTCAGCAATCTGCAAATTCAAAGAAATAGGTATCGGATCAGTTGTAGAAGAGGAATATAAATGTCATGAGCAAGTTCTTTAACATAAGCACGAGAAAAAAAGTAAGAGAACACCTGGCAAGTAAAAAGAAGTTAAAACCAACAAACCATGAAAGGATGAGAGATCATGAGAGATAGACATTCAGGCAGATATCGATACCTCAACCCCCTCAGGGTTGAGCAAACATGATGAATCTTAGACAGTATATAAAACAATCCTCTTATTAAAATTATACTTAAAAAAATATGACAAAGTATTTCACCTTTTTGGCACTGTCAAATATTTGTTCATTCATAGATTAAAATATTAATTATGTTTTCTAAATTAAAATTAACTAATCGAGAGCCCGTGCTCAATGAGCGAAAAGTGCCAACCAAAATACAAAATTTAAGTTTTAATAAATACTATAATTTTTTTAATATATATATATATGTATATATATAATAGTAATAGAATTATTATCAAGTTAGTATATATATGTTTATAGAGCCCAAATATAATTGCCATACAAATCACCTAGATTTTTAATTTTTAGTTTTTTTTTTTTAAAAAAAATTTACTCACTGATTACCGCAACGATGTGCAGCGTATAAGCTTTAAACGTTTCGGCTTTTAAGTATTGTATATAGATTTTAACTTTAATAAACATATTAAATGCCTTCATAAAACACAAAGTTCTTAATCTCTTTACTATTCATAGAACTAAAAGTGAGCTTAACAAACTTAAGATTTTGCGTCTGTTTCACATAATCAATAGCAAACTCAAACTCATACGTATTTTCAAACTTGCAAGTATTTAAGGATCGGTTGAAATGCATTTTTGATGAGTGCAAGTGTGCAACTTCTTTTCCAGAAAACTCGTTTAAAAAGTCATCAACTTCACAAAACAAAATAAAACATTCTTTCGGTTATTAAGGGTTCTTAAATAATATAGTTGTCAAACTGTCATTCATCTAAAGATTTAAAATCTTGCATTTCATTTTTTTATTTTAAACTGAAAACTGAAAACACAACACTTTGTTTGTCTTTCAAATGGAATGATCAATGCCATATGAAAGCAAACATACTTTCTATTTCAATGTTGGAAAGTAAAGCCTCATCTCTGTTACTGCAAATGCACATTGAAAATCTTCTCGGAGGCAATGTTAAGAAGAAAAATGACTTAATTATACCTGATTGAGCGGATTGTCTGGAGATTTCTTCCACAGCTTCCATATCAAATCCTTGTATTGGTTATGAGTAAGGCCAGGTTTCTCTTCCTTCAGCCTGGGCATCTCAGCTTCCTCAAAAGCCTACGCCATTTGATTAACTCAGTGCATAATCAACATAGATGGAGAAGCACATAAAAAGCACGAGAAAAATCAATTTAAGTCATTAAAAGGAACAGGATGATGCTAGTTCACAGCTTAGGAACTAACAGATAATAGTGTTTATATTGAACAGAATTAACACAGCACAGATCCTCAAAAAGCTGCACAGTAGTAAATAAAAGACCAACTCCTTGTATATCTTCTGCAGCACAAAACAAGCCACAGCATATGTAGTCATACAGCCTTGACATGCATTTCAATCAACACTTGGTGGATTGACAATGGAAATTATAAGTGCCAAATGTAACATAGGATAACACTCATATCATGAAAAATGGAAGTTGGTAGCAGTAAGGCGGCAACAAGTTTCATAATGTTGCACCTTGAAATGCATCACAAAACTCAAAAAAAAAAAAACCAAGAAGAAGAAGAAGCATATAATGGATAGCCGCATAGTGTGGCCATCAATAATAGCACCAATCTCCTGATCCATTGATGAAGCAGATTAGGTAATCACAATTTCATCTATCAAGGACTGGGAACCTTTGAGTACTTTCAACATATCTTTGGCTTAGTAAAGAGTCCATTTGAGCCCTTAAATCTTGCCACCATGAAATTTCTTGGGTTGCCCACTAAGGAAGAGAGAGATTTCCTGGTTTACAGTGTTGCAATATCTACAATCTGTCACCAAATCAATAATACCTCACCATATAGTGCCAGATTCAAAATAGGCAACTCTTGCAGATATAAAAAGTTTGTAGAGAAGCCATGCATCATATGGATTATATGACAGACAATCATCTAACAGAAGAATGACACATTATATGAAATCACAACTAACAAGGAAAAACAAAATATTTTTAATCAAATGAGATTCAACAAATTCATTTACTTCTTCCTTGACAGTGGCGCACAGTGTTGTAGCCTCTCTTTTTTCCTATGCGCGTCAATTGGAAAAAAGAGAGAGGAAAGCTTCCTCAATATCAAACACCAGTACTCTGTGCAATTAAAAGAGCTTTTGCTTTCCATCAATGCTAGCAGGCAACTAAAATAAAAGACCACTACGATAAAAGTAACTATCCTGTAATATATCCTATCAGAACAAAACAATTCACAGACTAAAATCAAACTTAACCAAACAAAATCAGCATTCTTTCTTAAAGTATAATAATCTCTCGTCAAGCTCATCTAAATCAAGAACATTGGTTCCATTATGCAATTTCTCAAACACAATCAAGAAATCAACACAGTTCAAAGAACATCCGTTTATTGCTTTCCATTAGCCTCACCTTGAAGGACGCCTTGAGCCTCCGCTCGGGATGACGATCAACTGGCAGGTTGTCCGAGACTGCCATCTTAGCAATTGCATCCTCCACGGTGCTTGCCTCTATTATTGAATCATCGCGATTAGTGTTGCTCACCAGCACCATTCTCTCGTACTCCTCCTCGGCAGCAGTCCGGGCGTGGCGCTTCTTTGCCTCCTCAGCCTTCTTTGCAAGCTCAGCCTGCTCCTGCTCTCGTCTAAGGCGGAGCTCCAACTCAGTGACCTTCGGGACCGGAATAGCGACCCGATTAGCCTTTTTGTCGGGTTTCTTCATGGCGTTTTCGAGTTCTTTCTCTTCAAGCTCCGCCAAACGACGAGCCTCAGCGCGACGGGCAGCGGCCTCCGCCTTCTTCTCGTTCTCCTCCTCCTTCTTCTTAGCAGCACGGGACTTGGAGCCCTCGGCTTCACGCCAGTACTGCTCTTCTTTCTCGCGAGCCTCCCGCGACTTTCGCTCCGCCTCGGTAGCGCTCTTCCGAGCCCGAGCCTCCTCGGCTTTGGAATTCACTCCCATCTTCTTCGGCATCTTCGACTAGGGTTTCACGCCTTCGTAGGTTGAGATTCCTAATTGATGGATTGGAGCTTTCGTTTGATCAGCAGTCAGCTCCACCGTCTAGAAATCTTACTCCTATGTTCCTACATCTGTGCATATGCCCCACCTCCACCTGTCGGGATTGGGATTCGGACTTCAATGAATTTGGGCTCATGGTGAGAATGAGAATGGGCTCTGCATGAGGCCCATTTCATGAAACATAAGGCTCTAACTTAGTGGCTAGACCGGGCTTGGATCAGGGTATGTCCAGTGGCCTTCAACACTGTACCTATCCGGTAGGGTTGTTCACAAGTCGAGCCGAGCCGAATTTCTGAATGTTCAGGCTCGGCTCGTCTGGAAAAGCTCGGGTTCAGGCTTGAGTTTTATTTAAGTGTTCGAATTTGGTTCGTTTTAGTAGTCATGAGCTCGAGTTCGGCTTGTTAAAAATGTATATTTATAATTTATGAATTTTCTATTTATATTATAATATATATTAATAATATTATAATCCTTAACGAGTCGGCTCGCAAGTTCGCCGGTCGAATAGCATAAGTCTCGAATTCGAGCTCGTTTGATAAATGAACTCACACATATGTTCAAGCTCCATAACGAACTCGAGCTGAGCCTTATTGAGCTCGAGGCCGAATAGCTCGATAATGGCTCAGCTCGTGAATAGCCCTAGTTAAAAATCTGAAAAACTATATTTATTATTTAGCATGACGAATTTAATAATATATTTTTCATTCGAAATAAAAATAAAGTTATTGTAATCTAAAATAGAATTTTTTGAATTTATATCTAACGGTCTATAATTAGTATGCATTTTACATGCCGAGTTTGATTCTTGTTTCAGACGAAAAATACACTAGTGAAGTCTTTAAGCTAAATAATACACAAATATAATCTCAGATTATTTTATAGAAAAATTGGTGCACCAGATACCCTGATCCGACCGGGGTCATGCCAACCTTATTGTTGAGTTTTGACTAGTTGACAAGAGTAGAAGAGCTAACATCTCAACCTTAATTCAAGTGATCTTTTGACTACAACTATATTTTATTTTTTCGAAAATACAGACACACACGGACAAAGACAGGACACGCCATTACAAAAGGGTCAACCAATTGTAACGCGGAATCCTATATATCCTACACACACACCTAATATTAGCGATGTGGTACAAACTTAGGACAACCAACGACGGTAAGCCAATACAGGACAGACACCGAAGCATCAATCAAACACTGACCCCTAAGAGTTTACAGACCACGACAGAAGGCTACAAAGCTTGGTTCTTTCGAAAATACAGACACACACATACAGGACAGAGACAGGACACGCCATTACAAAAGGGCCAACCAATTGTAACGCGGAATCCTATATATCCTACACACACCTAATATTAGCGATGTGGTTGTTCTAAGTTTGTACCACATAGCTATATTTTATTTTATGACTTTTGACTAACATTATGAAATATGACATGATATTAGATATTCAAGACTGTCTTTAACCAGTGACAAATATGTCAATCTAGTGTTTTGGTTAATCATGCACTAGGATATCATGTGACTGAGTGATTTCTTAATCAGATGCATTTAGATGATTAACTTGAAGCCATTTGCCATCCAACATCTGGTTAGAGTTCCTTTTTTTTTTTTTTTAAGTAGTAGAAACAGAGTATCCAAACTTGACATGAGAGTTTTTATAATTTAAGCCATAAGAAAGGAAGAATCTGACATAAGATTTAGTGATTTACTAGTCAAAAGTGGAACTTTATGGTGGGGAAAATGGACACTCATTTCCCAATCTTTACTTTTCTATTGTAGTGAACCAATCAGGAGGAGGCCAGAACAACTTGGAATACTCTGGCTTCTCCTTTGCACATGACTCTACCATTTTCAAGATCAAAATACATATGTGCTACTCCTCTTTGATTGATCATCTTCCTCACCCCAGTACATAAAAGATTCATACCTAAAGATTATACAGTTTCCTTGGACACCATAAACATCAGATGCAGAGGCTGAAAATGAGGATTGGTCACTCAAGAACAACACACTGTTCCCTAAACTTTTCACTGGCTCCCAGTACTGGGCATCCAACTTGAACACAGTAAAGCTAAAAATACTATTGTTGTCAATTGGCTTGAAATCCCAGTATTGCCTCACCCAAGCAGATACATACATGTTAACCAACAACAAATCACCATTTGATTAAACCAAGGAGCTTGGAGTCATCACCAAACCTTAAAGACTCGATTGAGGTAAACTTTAATGAACAGCATGGATCAATGATGGATGTCATTCCTCTTTTTTCAATGGCAAATAACTTGCCATTGAAAGCAATAACATCCACATACTGCAGACAGTGATCACCCATAGCAGTCCACTGGTTATCTCTGGAACTAAACATGGTCAATCCCCCAGAAGAAGAAGGCCCAAGCAATACATAATCATCACTATCACAACTCAAACCCATAAAGGCAACCTTACCAATATTCAGGAATTGGCGAGTTCCTTTGAATGGCCCATTGGCAGGACTGTAATTTGTTCTGTACTGACGAACATACTCAAGACCCAATTGACGAACATGGATATTCAACAAGTCGATCACTCTTGGAAAGTTAGCTGGAAGGGTTTTGAAGACGGAATTGGAGAGTTGGCAGTGACTTCTTCCTCTACCTTGATCAACCATCGATGACTTGTTGGCTGGTCCTGATGAATTCTTTCAGGCAATTCGATGATGTAAATGGTGCGTCTGGAGACGTGGTAATTGTTATCGTTCGAACCGGTGGAAGGGTCATCAGAAACAGAGGAATGCCCGAGGAGATCTCGAGGCTTTGCTGGAGCGGAGGACCTCCAGGAGGAACAGACAGATCTAAAACGGAGATAATCTATCTGGGTTTCGAGAGTTTTTGCTATGAAGACTAGAAGATCCTTTGGTAGCTTCTTCCACTTTGCCATGTTCACAGTTTTTTGTTAAGCAAGTGCAAGAAGAGTTTTTTGTTTAAATGCCTCACCCGGTCAAAAGAGGCCCTCACTTCGCTAGGAAAAAACTGCTCTTTCTGTAAAGATTATATAGAGAATTAGGAATGCTTAGAAGATCCTAAGCAAAAACCTAAGAAAGTAACAAGATATTTTGAGAGGGGTGTTTAATGGCGGCCGGATGTTAAGAAAGCTGTCCGATCGGGACTACTGTGGAAATAATGAACGCACAAGTGGGTTGTTTTTGATGCAACGTTTTCCAACTTAACCAACATTTTCAAACATGTCAAAAATACATGCTTTTCCCCATGAATTTTCATTAAGATTTTTTTTTTGTCTGTGGCAGCTGAACTTCTGCAGCTAAGATCAAGAATTGATCAGACAGCTTCAGAATTTTGCAACAAATTATGAATGAAAAAAGCACCCAACAACAAAGTTATGAGATAAAAAGCAGCAGGAGTATCAGCCATAATTGGATGACAAAAGATAAATAATATTTATAGATGCTAAACAGGTTTTTACATTATTTTCATTTTGAAAGCAAAAAGTTTTTAAAACAATTGATCTATGACTTGTGGCCGGCACACAAAAATAGCCATAAAACATTGATAAGCAGACATATATCTTAGTAGCAGCTTTACCAGAGATTTAAGATGAGGCAGAGTGATTTTGATTTTGCACCTGTTTCAGTGAAGAAAAAAGCAAATGAGGTGCAATAATATCTGTCATCATAAAAATGAGAAAAGGGAAGGATATATTGATATAGAAAAGAAGCTGTATATTAGGGGAATATTAGTGACAAAAGCAAATAAGCAAACAAATAAATGTAATTAAACCATATTTGCTTTGAGGTAGCATCAGGAAAATGAATGCCAACTTATGCGATGCATATCTTTATAGTCCAAAAGAAAACGAATTATACATGGAATCAACCACAATTACAATCTGAAATTTAACAGCAAAGTCGAAGAATAAAAACAGCTACAAGCCATAACATTAACATGATCTTCACTCTTCATTATGAACATATCCATGTTTCTTGATTTTCGTCAGAAACATTCTAGCTATTGAGAAGGAAAATGGGCATAGTATGGCGACCAGTTTGGAGTTGACGAAACACGAAAAATTCAGGTGCACTGCGAATTTGGGTGATTTTTGGTGTTTGGGGCATGGCACGGAGCAACTGAATGCCTAGATTCACGGCTGAAGAGGAAGCTACTGAGCCATGGCCGAGATTAAGATGATTGGAATAGCCAAGGTAAGGTGCTCATAAGGCCATTTTAGAAGAGATAAAAACTAGCCCTTATTACCAAAAACAAACAATACTCGTAAGGCTCCCACAGTTGGCAGGGTTGCAGACATGAAAGATGTACGCAGTCATTACCAGACATAATTTGCAAATAGGTTGTTTTCAAATATTAAATTTGTGACCTCTAGGTTGCCCCCTACAACTCTACTATTGGGAGACATGTTCGCATGTAGAAAATAGCCCTTAGAACTTAGAAGGAGATAAAATTAAATGGAGAGTTTGAAAGCAGACCCAAAAGTTACTTGATTTATCAAAATACATCAAAAAATTTAGCAATTAGGAGATCATGACAATGTTCAAAGAAATTGATTTCCCCAGAGTCAGATTCTCGAGTATATGCCAAAAACCAGAAACACAAAAATACTTCTTAAGTGTGCCTCTAACAAAGGGAAGAGTCCTTAACAGGAATTGTTCGTGTTGGAACAGAGAGGCTGCAATTCAGTAACTACATGATGAAGAAATGAGGATAGTATACTCACCTAACTAAGTAACCATCAAGCCTCAACCAGAAGAGTGTGAAGAGCTATAGTTAAAGCAACATTATTTATTATTGCTATTGCTATGCCTATTATGTTCTTGAATTGCCCTTGAAACAGATAACTTTATAATGCAAGAACCAAGTTCAATGACATGGAAGAGCAAATTTCCCCTATAATCGCTATAAAGCTTAATTACCATCAGTCTGTTATCCTTTCTAATCCATATCCAACCCCTACTGATTAACTACAAAAGTCCAAATATTCACAACCAAAACACATATAAAATAATCAATTCGCCAAATTGAGAAAACTAGAAATCACCACTAACTAAAACCACATAGAATAGAAATTAAAATGCCAATATCAAACCAGAACTTCACAACACAACCATCAACTTAAATCACGTTTATGAAAATTAAAATGCCAACAGCAAACCAGAGCTTCAAAACAACAAAATTAACATCCTTTCCTTACCCCCCCAGTCAGCTAGAAAAAACCCATTGTGGGGGAGGCCAGAAAAGCTTGGAATATTGAGGATAGTTTCTTAAGGGTCCGATGCAACCACTCTCCAAGTCAAAAACACCAATATCTAGACCACCACTGATTTCCTCTTCTTCGTTCTCGCCACAATACTCGCTGCTGCTTACATAGGAAAAATTATCTATAAAGAAAATGCAATTTCCTTTTGGCAGAGAAAGATTAGAAGCCGATGATGCAAAAGTAGAATGGTCACCCAAGAACAGCACTTCATTCCCTAAATTCCTCATCACCACCCACATCTGCATTTCCTCATCTAACTTATAGACAATAAAACTCACAGTCCTCTCGCTCACAAAAACAACCGAATGCTCATCGAACTCCTCACCAAAGCCAAGAGGTCCACCCTCCGTATCCATACTAATATACATATCTACCATCAATAATTGACCCTCTGATTCCACCAAGTATTTCTTGTCTCCTCCAAATACTGGGTTCGCAACCAAACTCACTTCCGGTGGCGAGCCAGAAACCTCCACATTGACAGTTCTTCCAGCATTGTCAACTGCCAATAACTTCTCTTTGAACAAAATGACATCGTCATAAAGAGACCGAATATGATTGATTGTCGTCCAGCTCTTGTTTTCTGACATGAACAAAGCCAGCTTGCCAGAGATGTGAATCGTAAGCAACACAAAATTTCCATGACTTTCACTGTTAACCCATTTCAACGCAACCTTCTCCATGTACAGATTATCATCAGCAATCACATGCTTATCATTGATGGAATGGAGCACGTACTCTTGGCCCAATTCACATACCCGAATACCCGACAAATCCAAAACCCTAGGAAAATCACTAGGCATAGGACTATAACGATGTCTCAATAATGGATTCAACAAGCTCTTTCTATCGGGTACGTTTTCTTCGATTTTGATTACCCAAGCGGGACGAGGGATCGGGTCTTCATGATTGCATAATCGCGTGGATTGCAGAAGGAGTAGTATAGAGCGCTTAGAGAGGTGGAAACTAAAAGTGGGATCGGATATACCGTCGTTCGGGAGGATCAGGCAACCTGGCGATATGCGAAGGGGTTCGGGGGTCACGCTGTATCTCCACGCAGAGCACACCGATCGGAAACGTAGACGATCGAAGGGGGCCTGGAGGGACTTGGCGATTTGGTCGAGTAGTTCCGGTGGGAGTAGGGACCACTCCGCCATTTGTGTTCCAGGTTTGATGAAAATGTTCGGAGATGACACCCCGTTTCTATTAGTTTTCCGATGTGGGCTGAATTTGGGCTCAGAGGAGGCCCAATCTAATCCATAAATTTTGGCTTAGAGCTTTTAAAAGCAAAGCCCAAGCCAGGTCCTAAAAGGTCCGATATGTGGAGTGTGTGGAGACGTAAATTTATCTTTTTCTTTTTTCCTTTGAAAATCAGGCATTCGAAGAGAAGTTAGCCATGAATGGCATGAAACTGACGCCATATACTGTGAACTCTATCCATGGCGGGAAATCTCTCTATCCATTTCCTTCATTAACTACGCCACATCCTAAATCAACCTTCTTGTTCCAATCGAATTGCAAGTCTGTCCTCTCTACAGGTAAATGAGCTATTCCTCAGCTTCTATGCTCCCTTTTGACGAGTATTGTAAAGGTTCCCGAATGTGATTCTAAATGAAAATATTAACCTTTTCTCCGTAAGTTGATTCCTACCCACGCACCCATTTAGTGGCTCTGTTTGTTACTTTGTTCCCTCTAGCTTTGATGGTCTTTAGGGTCTTGGTTGTGAGTTAAGCTTCGTCTGGGTTCTTTAGCTATGTAGGAAGCAGAAAGGAAATTAATTCAGAACTCTTACATACAATACTGATTGGAATTGTTTAACCGTGAGTTGTTTCTATTGTGATTGTCTTGTGTAATTCTGGTTCTAAAATTCCAGGCTCATTTCGTGGATTAGCTAATAGCTATGCGAGTGTGTGGGCTCGTCAATGTGCTTGCATGTTTTATCTTGTCTTTGTTATTGAATTTATTTTTTACGTAGGCTTTTGCTGTTCTGCCTTTTGTTTTAGACATTGATTTCTGACATTAGGTCTCTGGGGATTTTCAGGATCTGTTCCAAGAAGAACTATGGAAATTTGTTATCAAAGTACCTTTACTTTTGGACAGGGTATCTTGGAAAGTGCACGCCGTGTACAGATTAGAGTGAGATGTTCATCAGGTTTTTGTTGTTGACTTTAGAATTTTTAATAAGAGCTTGGAAGTAATTCTTTGGCTTTTGAAGCATAGTACAATTATCTGGTTACTTTTCAGCATCTGTTCAGTCTGTAAATGAGGAGTTAATGGACAATAAGTCCGAGGATCTGTCAATGAGTGGAGATTCCATACGCCGTCGATTTCTTGATTTCTATGCTGCCCGTGGCCATAAGGTCCTTCCAAGTGCTTCTCTTGTGCCAGAGGATCCCACAGTATTACTGACCATTGCTGGAATGCTTCAATTTAAGCCTATATTCCTTGGAAAGGTAACCACATTCTATCTTGTGTTTGAATTGACTTAAATGCAGGTATCTAATGAAATCATCTTCCAGCAGCCATTCTTCTGTACATTTGAATGATGTGGATACCACTAAATTTGCATGCGCATAAGTTATGGAATTCTAATATATTGTTATATTTATTTAAAATCCATAACCATTGGTAATTTATTACCTCCATAATTTGGAAATCCTTCAAGCTCATCTTAGTTCGCATATTATCAGTTCTCTCTTCGAGGTTCTACTTGTATGAGCGTTAGCATAGTGATAGAGTTAGATCATTGCAATCTAAGCGCACAAATTTAAAATAGCACCTGCACTATGGTTGGACAAACAATTACTTGCATCTGCCCTTCGCGGCTTCGCCCCTTCTGGGACCCCATCACCAACCCGTGGGGACCAATTCGCATCTGTTGTTCTTTCATTTATTTAATTCTTTTCTTTCAATTTTATCGCTCTAGTGTTGCAGTTTGTAAAAGCTATTACAAGCTCTTGTGCAAACAGTACTGTTTGTGGTTCAGCATTTTGCATGGGCTAGAATGAATACATACAAACACTTCCATGTAGTCATACTCTCCTTTCAATGCTGGGAATACTAAACTGTTGTTTATGAAATTATACCTTTTCATCTTTTTCTTCTATTTTCTTAAAAGTAAATGGGAAGTGTTATGAGTTATGACATCAAGCTGGTTTGCCAATGGCAGCACACTCTGTTTATATATTGCAATCTTTGCACCTTCATGTATTCTGGTGGCCTATTGATAAATTTGTGATTAATGTGTGTTCTATAGTCTGTGAATTCTGTAAAGAATTATCTGTCTTCTCAATTAGAATTCTGAGCTAGTAGCAGTCTGTTTTCAGGTCCCCAGGCAAGTTCCTTGTGCTGCGACTGCACAAAGGTGCATAAGAACAAATGATGTGGAGAATGTGGGTCGAACAACCCGACATCATACATTTTTTGAAATGCTTGGAAATTTCAGTTTTGGAGATTACTTCAAGAAAGATGCAATCAAATGGGCATGGGAGCTATCAACCGTGGAGTATGCTTGAATTTTAATAATGCTATTGGATTGTGAAGCTTCAGATCGATCATTTGTGCGCCTAATTTAAGCATAATGGCATTTTCCTGGATTCATTGTCCTTCTTACAAAAAAGAAAGGAAAACTTATTGTGCATCAATTGTTTGCGTGTGCAGATTTGCTTTGCCAGCTGAAAGATTATGGATTAGTGTATATGAAGATGATGATGAAGCATTTGAAATATGGCATAACGAGGTAGGTCGGTCAAGGCTTCATTAACTGTTTAATATTGCTTGAGGTTAGGCTTCATCAACTGTTTCGTATTTGAAGCTGGCGTCTCTCTCTTAATGATAGTGTTCACTTTGTAATTTTTCATAACTTTCATCTTTATTTTTATCATTTTCTTCCTTCTCTACCTTGTTTCCTATTGCACTCTTAGGGACACCACTGTTTCAATTTAATATGTCTTGCAATACAGCCTAGTTTCTATCACATCTAGTTGTAAACTTTCTTTAGAGATGATATCACTATCCCATCGTATTCCTCGACTTCTGGTTATGTAGTCTTTCAGCAGTTTTAATATTGTGTTAGGTGGGAGTTCCTATTGAGCGTATAAAGAGGATGGGGGAGGACGACAACTTTTGGGCCAGTGGTCCTATTGGTCCTTGTGGCCCCTGCTCTGAGCTTTACTACGACTTCCATCCGGAGAGGGGAATTTTGAATATAGTAAGCTTTTGATGAGTTCAAGTGACTCCAGCTTATTCTTTTTCTCTTGTCCTTTTCTAGATTGGTTTGTTAATTTCAGGATCTAGGAGATGATTCAAGATTTATAGAGTTCTACAATCTGGTTTTCATGCAATTTAATAGAAAGGATGATGGATCACTGGAACCCTTAAAACAGAAGAACATAGATACTGGTCTTGGCCTGGAGCGTATGGCTCGCATCCTTCAGAAGGTATGCTTCTGCAGCAGCATGATAGAGAAATACATATGAATTTACATGTCATTTTTTACATTTTAATCTATGGCACACGTCTATTGCAATTTCTGCTTCTCTATATGTATTTGTAAACAACTTAAAACTTCTCGCAGGTTCCAAATAATTACGAGACTGACTTAATCTATCCAATTATCATGAAGACTTCAGAATTAGCGAATGTCTCGTACTCTCTTGCTGATGATCACACAAAAACAAGTCTCAAAGTATGTTTTCATTCATACCTACAGTGAATTCAAATTTTTTTGCGCTGTGGTAGATAGTATTTCTATTCCTGTAGCAAACATGTGAAGTCCAGTAAATTTTCTTTTTGCTTCCCCAGATTATAGGAGATCATCTACGTGCAATTGTGTATCTCATATCTGATGGGGTAGTCCCATCAAATATTGGTAGAGGATATGTGGTTCGGAGGCTCATTAGAAGGGCTGTTCGTATTGGCAGGTTGCTGGGCATTAAGGGTGATAGTGTCGGTAATTCTGAAGGAGCTTTTTTACCCTTGATTGCAGAAAAAGTAATAGAATTGAGCACCCATATTGATGTAGATGTGAAGGCCAGAGCAATCCGCATTACGGAGGAGTTGAAAAGGGAAGAACTTCGTTTTGTGCAGACATTGGAGAGAGGAGAAAAGTTGCTTAATGAAATGTTGGCAGAGGCATTATCAAGTGCACTAGAAAATGGAACAGTACCCTGCTTATCTGGGAAAGATGCTTTTCTGTTGTATGACACTTATGGTTTTCCAGTAGAGATAACAACAGAAGTGGCGGAAGAAAATGGTGTCCATGTAGATATGAACGGTTTTGATATTGAGATGGAAAACCAAAGGCGTCAGTCACAGGCTGCACACAATGTTGTTAAGCTGGTTGTTGGAAATGGTGTCGATCTCGCGGAAAATGTCCCTGACACAGAGTTTCTAGGATATGACACCCTTTCAGCTAGAGCAGTTGTGGAAAGCCTCATGGTAAATGGGAAACCGGTGATACAGGCTTCTGAAGGAAACGATGTAGAAGTTTTACTAAACAGGACCCCATTTTATGCTGAATCTGGGGGTCAAATTGGTGACCATGGTTTTCTATATGTAACTGAAGGCGAAAATGGACGAAGTGCAATGGTAGAAGTTAAAGATGTTCAGAAATCTCTTGGTAATGTGTTTTTTCACAAGGGAACAATCAGAGAGGGAGTCATAGAAATTGGCAGAGAAGTGGAAGCAGCAGTAGATTCAAATATGAGGCAGCGGGCTAAGGTATGTGTTTGTGAGTTGAACTGTTGCAAATTTGTAATCTCCTAATATAGAAGTCTGAAGTGCAATATGCATATTGCTTGAGTTAGAGTAAATTCCTGATATATTTATCGGACTTGTTTAGTTGTTTCTAAACAGTTTCTACTTGTAAATCAGAGAAGTCAATGGTCATAGTTCATCAAGTATTAATATACAGAAAACCTTCATGTTTTTCTAACTTTTTTTTATATAATTGTTTCCTTCAAATTCTGCAGGTTCACCATACTGCTACTCATCTGTTGCAAGCTGCTCTTAAGAAAGTTGTTGGCCAGGAAACGTCACAAGCAGGTTCATTGGTGGCTTTTGATCGTCTCAGATTTGATTTCAACTTTCATCGACCACTCCTTGACACGGAGCTTGAGGAAATTGAAAGATTGATAAATGGATGGATTGGCAATGCAACAATTCTACAAACCAAAGTGATGCCTCTTGCCGATGCAAAAGAAGCTGGAGCTATTGCAATGTTTGGTGAAAAATATGGAGAACAGGTTTGTAGTACATTAGATGGATAACAAATTAACAATGAACTAATTCCAATTTCATTAGTTTAGCTTCATTTCTGTCCAAATTTTACCAGGCTTGTTTATCTTTTTTTAATTCTGATTATATATTGACTTATTCATTCGGATTGTGCATTGTTGAATAGGAAGTCTTGTGACACGCTACTTTTTCTTTAGGGCATTAATTGACAAGCTAGTTAAATGCCCAAAACCAAGTGAAATCTCATTAGAATGAGAAATTGGTAGCTTAATGTAGCATATCAAAAATGCCTTTCTCAAAGTTATATATTGGAAAGAAATTACGGATTTGTTTATCCAGATGTAGAGGAAATCAGGTCATAATCATGTAAGCTCCTTTGACTATTTCTTCTTTGTCCGCATCTTCGTTGCAAAGTCCGTGCTTTCCATAATGGTAGTGGGAGTGGTTGAACAAGAATTTGTTTGATGATCCTCAGTGATTCACAGAGATCAGGGTTATCGATGGAACTGCTAAATTGCTCTTTTAGGCAGCAGTAACGTGTCAAAAAATATTATGTTCATTATGAAAACTACAGAGCAGTCTTAGGATGGTGAGAAAATAGTGTAAAAACATTCACAAATTTGGTTAGATTAACATGTTAAAAGTCTAGGTTTCTAACTGTAATGTTAAGCGCTGTTGTCGCATTTGTCATGTAATGAAGTTTTATTCTATCAAATGGGCAGAGTTTAATAGCTTACGACATGTTTCATGTAATTTGAGTGGAAACCTCAACATCCTGGGTGGGCACGATGGCTTTAAGTTGAGCAGGCTAACTCTATAACTGAATCAACTTCTCTGGATGTTTAGTTATTTTCTCCTCTTTTGCTTTTTTGTTTTTTAGGGAATAAGCTTTTATTTCTCCTTATTATGTGTTTCAGGTACGTGTTGTAGAGGTTCCAGGAGTATCCATGGAACTTTGCGGCGGGACCCATGTTGGTAACACTTCTGAATTACGTGCATTTAAGATAATTTCAGAGCAGGGCATTGCATCTGGCGTGAGGCGTATAGAAGCTGTGGCTGGTGAAGCTTTCATCGAATACATAAATTCCAGAGATCTCTATATGAAACAGCTATGCTCAACTCTGAAAGTATGTGCTATCTATGTGTCCAATTCTATGACTCGTGTGCGTATGATCTTAAATTGCCATTTGCATTCATATTACGAGTTTCAGAGACCTGTTCGTGGGAGTAGTTTAACCTTTGCGAGTGCTTTTGGGCACATGATACTAAAAGGTAAAGCTAAACAATACCCGTGAACAAGGCTCCCACAATGGTCGGGGTCAGGACATTATAATACTCCTGTCTAATTTGGTACATATCATTTCCACCCATTTTAAGCTCATTACAGTTTTCATCAGCATTAATATTTCTGCAACTTGTGAGTTAATAAATTTGAAGTCAGTTCTGCCTTTTCTTTGATTTTGTATTAATGATGATCTCCTTTTTAATGGTGAGAAGCCCTTTCTCACATTTCTCTACACGAAGGTTAAATTTTGCAATCGAGGTTCAATTTGTTAACCTTCAGGGATTGGCTAATCTCCACAAGTAAGAATTAGTTTTGATATTCAAAAGACTATTCTACCCCTTATTAATAAGTGATTACCATTAAAATTCTCCGTTAGTTCCTTAATTTTCAAGAAGATTAGTTTCTACTAATTTTTTTATTAAGAGTCCGAAGTTGAGAATCCATATACATTAGGGAAAATTGTTGGGTGCATACCAGTAAAAGCATTTCGTTAACAATTTGCCTGCCTTCAATTTCTTTTGTAATGTGGCACTATGAGTTCATCAAGCAATTTTTAGTGATCCATTTGTTTCTTTTTAAGGTAAAGGCTGAAGAAGTGACTACCCGAGTAGACAATCTTTTAGAAGAGCTACGAATAACAAGAAATGAAGTTTCTGCTCTGCGTGCTAAGGCGGCAATGTACAGAGCGTCCATTATTGCAAGCAAGGCATCAACAATTGGAGCCTCCCAGACCATCAGGTAGTTGTTCGCTAAGTAATGCTTATGTACATGATCAAAGTTTGTTCACTGAAGTTGATTTTCCTAAAATAAGTTCAAACAATTACTCACAGTTTTGCAAGTATTCCAGCAAATCAATGATTCTGATTTTTTTAATGTATCAGGGTACTAGTTGAGTGCATGGATGATATTGATGCTGACTCGCTTAAAAGTGCGGCTGAGTATCTGATGGACACGCTAGAAGATCCAGCAGCTGTGGTCTTAGGTTCTTGTCCAGATGAAGGGAAGGTGAGTATAGTTGCTGCATTTTCTCAAGGGGTTGTTGATCTGGGCATTCAGGCTGGAAAATTTGTAGGACCTATTGCTAAGTTGTGTGGTGGAGGCGGAGGTGGAAGGCCCAATTTTGCCCAGGCCGGTGGGAGGAAGCCTGAGAATTTATTAAGTGCCCTAGAAAAAGCTAGAGCTGACCTAACGTCGATACTAACCGAGAAGGCAACCTGAAAATCATATACTCACATTAGTACATGGTGAATATTACAAGGAAAACATGCTACCTTCTAGTTTTCTGGTATATAATTCTTCCAAGTACATATGGCATCAAAGCTGGAAAACATTTTGGTGTTAATCTGTGCAAAAGGTGCTGCATCTACTTCCACCTGAGGAGGTTGGAGTGTGAACTGTTGGATGGTCAGAATAGTGGATACTTACTGATTAAGAAATTTGAAAACCATTACAACACACACGGCACACACGGGACAGAGACAGGACACGCCAGTACAAAAGGGTCAACCAAATTGTACCGTGGAATCCCATATATCTAACACAAACATGGCTGAATCAACAATAATCATAATCATTAAATTAATATATACTTTTTTATGCACTAAAAAATAGAATAATATAAAAATTGTACAATTAAAATTATAACACTCATACTCGTTCTTCATTTCATACGAAACATGACAATGCTCACATTATCCTCACATTCATTAGATTGTCAATCAAATATCTGTTAAGAAATATGAGAAGAAACAAGTAGGGAGAGGAAAAAAAGTGCGAGAAAAGAGAAGTTTGACTCAATATACTTGAAGTATTGTTCTGTCCTTTCTGTGCTTTAGGCCTACATGCCTCTATTTTTTAAAAGGTGTCTCAAGTGCTATTATGTTGGGTCAAGTTTATAAATTAAATTACCAGACTTTCACGAAACGATGCGAGACTTTTGTAGTCTTAACATAACAAATGTAATAATATTAATTCACTATGGTTGGGGTCAATTTATGGATTGTTAAAAATGAACATAATTATTTATATTCACCAATTAATTGATATCATCTCATTAGTTGTGGTACCATGTACATCAATACATGATGTTGCATACCAAAAGTCCATTCAATATTTTGTCAAGTGCTAGATTATTAAATCACCCATAGCCTCACCTAAAATACTTTTGTGTGGTGCTGAATCCCACACACATACAAAATATAATGGCTTGCATTTTGCATTGTAGTTCAAGTCCTAGGCAGATTGTTTTTTCATTGTTTAACTTTAAATGCTGCTACTGCCTCAACTACATAGAAACTATAACAGCCCGTACCTCTACAGATCTAGTAGATATTTTTCGCTTTAGGTCAATCAATATTGGTCTACACTAATCTATTATCTTAGGCTCTTTGGCCCAAAAAATAAGTCTATTAAGTTAGAAAGTTTGATATATTTTATAGTCTGAACTTCAATTATTCTCTTGAGCAATGTGAGATTTGAAGTATTAAGACCATTTAGCACTCGATAGCTTGTCCAGCATCATCAAACTTGCACTGTAGAGATTTGGGACACCACCCACTCGGGTTGGATCCTATAGAAATAATCAAACAACAATGTGTGCATTTATACATATATATTCCTTCAAGATCCTAAAATGAGATTTTCGGTGTCCAAAAGTTCTTTTTAAAAAAAGTTGCATTTTGATTAGTTTTATGAATTTAACGATACATTTTTTTTATTTCGAAACAAAAATCAAATTTAATATGAAAAACGCATGATGTTTTTGGATCGTTGGATATGAAATAAAAAATATTTCATACACTTTTCATGTTTCATTTAATTTTTATTTTGTACAAACAATATATCGTTGGATTCATAAAATCGATCAAAATAAATTTTTCAAATTTAAAATATTTTGGACCCAAAAATTAAATTAGAACCTAATTTGGGCTTAGACTACTTGGAACATTTTTAGACTATTATGAACATTTTTTTAGACTATTCTAATTAAACTTAATAACAAAATTACCAGGAAGATAAGATCGCATTCTCTTGTGCTTGCAAGGCGTTGCATCTCTTGATTATATAATCATTTTTGTATTTTCAGTATCAACTTCTTTATTTTTCGCAAGGGAAAAAAATCAAGGTAAAAAAAATCTAGGAAATTTCATGGAAAACTACTTGTAAGATCTCCTCATTAATCTTTAAAAAAACCAAAATCTTCTTATATATTCATGATTTTTACTAATTAAAAGAAAGTATGATAGGCGAATAGTGATTGTTACTAGAAGAAATTTGAAGTCTTTCATTGATCAAAATTGTGATTATTACCTAAGCAGAGCTAGGATTGACTTTTCAAGTCTTTAGAGACGACTTCCAAGTCAAGTTGTCCCTCAAAATAACGATCTTTTTTCTTTTTACCAAGAAAAAAACAAAACAGAACGCGGAGTTGCCTTTGAACCAAAACAAATGTACAGAGCTAGTTTTTCTCTATTGATGTCGGACACCCCTCTCTATGTCTAGACGTTAATCTAAAGAAAATGACCCGCCACTTATGTATTAATATATATGTTTACACTTACTGATGTTTAACTTAATTTAATATGATTAAAGCAGCTTTAAAGGGTTGATTTAGCCATCGGATGTATCCCTGATCTTATATGCTGCTTTCATAAATCTCTGGAGAATTGTGAAATTGAGAAGCAAAAGCGTGTTCTTGGTAGGTAGAGGGGTGCTTTCCTAGGAATTGAGAGAATAAAATTTAACCATTTGATGATAATCTATTTGGTTAATCCCTATGATGGCAAACTGTATAGACTTGAGAGATGGTAAGTTCGATTCCTACTGAAAGTAATATCTTTGTGGCCACGGGTAAAACTTTGGCATAATTTAGGGTTAATGTTTTATGTGGTCACCAAAATATGATCCGTTTTCATTTTGGTCATCCAAAGATAAAACGTTTCAACTTGTCACTAAACTTTTGATTTTGTGTTGATTTGGTCAATTGGGCAGTTTTTAGTGATTTTGGACAGTCAACCCGCTCACATGGCTATTTGACTGGACCGAAACCGTTAATTTTTGCAGACTTTTTTTTTTTACCTTTGAGTGATCAAAATAGAATGCAAGTCATTTTTCAGTGACCACATAGACTATTAACCCCCTTTGTTTCTAATGGTTAACATGTCACATAAGATGTTTGACTGCCTGAAATTTCTAAAAGTTGTTTGAGTAACTAAATTGACATAAAATCAAAAGTCCAGTGATTGAGTTGAAACGTTTTATTTTTAGGTGGCCAAAATAGAAAATAGATAATCTTTCGGTGACCACATGTAATACTAACCCGCTTAATTTATCACGTCATCAATTGATTTTTGTTGTTCATACGGGTCTAACGACTTGAGTACCATGTTAGTTATCCAAATGACAAACTTGGCTAGCATCTTTCTCAATTACGAAAACAATTTTGACAACCTACTTCTTAATTTCAATAAAGGTTAAAATTTGAATATTCTTTCCTCATGCTTACAATAATAATTAAAACAACCCTACTTATAAAAAAGATTTAACATAAACCTCATTCCTCCGTCATAAGCGAGGCTATTAATAAACTTCCCAGATTCTACATCTTTTATAATAAAAAAAAAACTTAAACCCCATTATTTTCTTATACGTGCCTTGCATCATTGAATGCCTTGTGACTTTAAATATGTTGGTAGTTGGAGAATCCTGTCCACTTCTAGTTTTACGGAACCATATATATGTATATGAGGCTAACAACATGCCAGTCATGCTCTCCCAACATGGTTTTATCGTCTTTGAGACCGACCTTACATACAAATTTTCCATGAGTTTGTCGGACGCGTGTGGTTTATGAACGTTAGAGCATCTCCAACAATAATATGTAAAATGAGTTTCCAAAATGTACTATACATACTCAAAAAGTAGTTTACATACTCATTTACAAACTCTCAAAACTCTTTCATTCCAACAATGGTTCCTAAATTAACTAACTCACTTTTACTCTCTCAAAAATATGCAAACTCACTCTCTCTCCTACTTGAGTTTGTATATTTGGAAACTCAAATGAAAGAATGCAAATTTATATACTCATATACATTCCTTGTTGGAATGAAAAAAACTAAAAATGAGTATGCATTTTGGTAGTTATGATTTTACATACTCATATGCATCCTTTGTTGGAGTTGCCCTTAGAATAAGCACTCGCAAGCAAGCCAGTTCGCAGGAATAGGGATGATGAACATGAACCAGAACAATATGAAGTATTGTATGCGTTCAATGTGTGTATGATACGAACATTTTCACATCATTTATGGTGCATTAGTTTTAAATTGTGCAAAATAAAATGATGTCATTCTATAACCTTTCAGAGCTTAAAGCTAGGAGTCCCACAATATTTTATTACCACATTACATAATTGTCCCTCCCTATATTAAAAGTTTTCAATTACTTTTTATTTTAGTACTTTTTTTTGTAATTTTATTTACAAATTTAATCTAAAAGAAAATTGAATCAAACACCCCACAACATTTTATACAGCTTAAAGTTGTGGGCTCCACAGCTTTTTACACAACATTTTTCATAGTTTTAACCACAATATTTTTGACAACTTAAAGCTATGAAATGCAATTGCGAAACAAACGAATCTTTAGATCTAAGAGTTGTGGTCTATTGATAAGGAGAACAAAAATGTTTACTTAATCGATCAATAATTTTTCTAGTCAACACCTTTTTTTATTGTTATAAGCAACAATTTCATATATGACCGAGATAAACAGAAGGGCATCATATCAGATGGCCTAAAATATGAAAATACAAGTGAGAATGAACAATCTAAGAAACTCCAAACAATCCACCACAATCCACCACGACAATACATATTGATGATGTTAGAACCAAAGTATATAGTTAGATGTTCTTGAGATACCCTCCTTGGCCAATATGTCTGTTAGTTCATTAACACTTCTATTGATATGCTTGAAAGACAAATTACTGAGCTGCAACTGGGACATAGCAATTGAGTTAGCCACTTGCGACAACTTTCAGGAACATTCTGCCAGTCCATATGTGATCATTGGTTGAACTTGTTGAATGATTGGGTCTGGTGGGTGTGTGTATGGGTGCACTCTTGGTTGAGTTTTTATCAATTATATCAGAGTAGTTCGGTCTTTGTGTGTTTGGTCCAGGTATGATATTAGACTGAGGCGCCATGGAAAGGACTATCAGTGGATGTAATGGTCAACAAATTTTCTCAGCAAAAGCCTATTGAACTTGTTGGTTACCATCAGGATATATATGACGCGCACTTGACTGAGTTC
Organism: Euonymus europaeus; assembly: GCA_963580455.1. Lineage (NCBI taxonomy): Eukaryota > Viridiplantae > Streptophyta > Magnoliopsida > Celastrales > Celastraceae > Euonymus > Euonymus europaeus. The sequence continues at coordinate 17,159,904 of OY756970.1, read as the reverse complement.
CTATTGTATAAAAAAAACAAAAAAATCCTCATTTTTATGTTACAAAGAACAAGAAAACCCACGTAGTCCAACATGTAGAAAATTGAGTTCTTGAAACAAGAGTAGGCATATGATGGCCAAATTAGTATGACCAATTCAATATAATGATCTTATTTACCACTATAGAGACAAGAATGACTGACCACTTATTTCTAGTTTGAAAATTGAAAACACTTACATAATGGTTTCTTATGTTGTTGAACAAAAAAACAAAACTGATCGTGTGTGTGGTCTGAACTTCACTTGGAAAAAAATCAGTTCCCTGGAATTTCCAAGTAAAAATACAAAACTTTAAGAAAAAAAATAAAAAATATAGCAGGTCAAGTAGAGATTCCAAACAATAGACCTATGACTGTGAATGCCACAAGGTTCTTGAGATCTTGTGACTACTGATAAAACCGTGTGGGTTCCACAACATTTCTGGGAATATATGACATCCATCCAATCTCAAATCTCATTTATCTTTTAATTTTCTACTCAAGACTTGGTCTCTTTGTCAATCAAAACCCACCCAAAAAAAAAAATCTTAAAATCAATCAAGTCATTAATCACACCACTATAAATATCCCATAACTTCACAAAACAAAAACCAAAACCAAAACATTCGACCCCAAGTCACTAGTAACTACGATGGATACTTCTACAATCATGACAACAGAACTTCAACTTCCAGGCTTCAGATTCCATCCAACAGAAGAAGAACTCCTTGATTTCTATCTTAAAAACATGGTCTATGGCAAGGGTTTAAATCTTGACATTATTAGGACACTTAACATTTATCTCCACGATCCTTGGGATTTACCAGGTACATACATATTCTCATACTTTGCTTGCTTAAAAATCGTTTCAAGACTTCGATAAACAAGAGTTAATTGAATTGTTGGTGTCAATGTCTGTAGGATTGGCAAATAACAATGGAGAGAGGGAGTGGTACTTCTTTGTTCCAAGAGACAGGAGACATGGCAGTGGAGGGAGACCTAACAGGACAACAGAGAAAGGGTTTTGGAAGGCAACTGGTTCTGACAGGAAAATAGTTAGCCTCTCTGATCCAAAGAGGACTATTGGACTCAGAAAGACTCTTGTTTTCTATAGAGGCAGAGCACCAAGAGGAAGCAAGACTGATTGGGTCATGAATGAGTATCGCCTCCCTCATTCTAGCGACTCTACTAATAAGGTACTAATTGACTATCTCTTCTTCTTCTTCTTCTTCTTCTTCTTGTTGGGTTTGATCAATTAAAAGAATTTATGCTGATGTTATTGTTATACATAAAATGCAGCCGGACATTGTGCTGTGCAAGATATACAGGAAGGCAACTTCCTTGAGAGTCCTGGAGCAGAGAGCAGCAATGGAGGAAGAGATGAAGACAACTACTTCAATCACTTCTACTTCAATCCATCCATCTCCATCTCCAGCATCATCACCACAAATCTCTTCAATGGACGCCATGTCATTTTGTGGCAACCAAGAAGAGTCAATTGCGCCTATTTCTGAACCCAATTGGGTTTTCAAGCAAGAAGCAGAAGTAGAAGAAGTAGAGAAAAATGGACAGGCCCAAGTGACCAATGGGTCTTCTCTACAATTGCCAATGGGCCAGGGAAAGTTGCCGGAGCTCCAAGTACCCAAATTGAGTATGGGCTTGGAATGGAACCAAGACCCATTCTTGTTGACACCCATAATTAGTCCTTGGCTCCGCAGTTTTAGTACTCCTACTTATGCTAACATTCTCAATTTCTAGGGGGTTTTGTAGATTATCAGTGAAACAAATTAGGTAATTATTAAGGACTTGCTATGTCATCTCCTCTGCTTCAGTAACAATCAATATTTGAACTGAGAAGAGGGTGACAGTAACTGTGATGTCAAGTTTGGAAGCAGAGTAAGCATGTCTAGTTTTATCAACAACAACAACAAAAAAAAAGCATGTCTAGTTGTTCATTAAAATCCAAGTGAAATCTAACATCTTGTTTTCCTCCTAAAATTGTTCGTTTGATGTTTTTGTACCATTTTTTTTATTTTTATGGCAAAAAACGGAAAAATCATGAGTTTTTTATCGATATAAATTTTGAATATTTGAATCGTCTCAATTTTTCGAAGATCCTGATAAGTCATATGAGATTGATATGAATAGTTGAACTTGTGAATTGTTTGGATCCCCAGCCAACTCCATCATCCCTAGATGGTTTAAAAAAACATTTCTTAATTTATTGAAAACACATACATTCATACAAGTGAATTGTATTAATTCATACTATTGGGCCTCTTTCCTTAACTCCGGCCCATTTTCGGTGCCTGGACTCAAATTTTGACCACCAGGTCCACCACTAACGATGCCAACATTTTTTTTAGACATATTGTCAATTCACCCTCATAGATGTCCATGAACTGTTTATATAAAATACCATGGGAGTTGAATAGGAGCAGGACCTAGTATGACTTAATAAATGGACATATTTAATTGATCATATTTGGATTTAATTAAGTTTAGACAAGTAAATTGATAAGAATCTAATTCGGGTTAGGGTCTAGATAACTAAATTGAACAATTTTTTGTCTTTGAATTCAGATTTCTTATGTAAAACTTATATTCAAATTTGATTTAATTCAAGTCGGACAAAATTCTCCCACTCCTAAACAGCACCACGACCATAGTATGACTTAAAACATGGATATGTAGGATCACAATATTTAGACGAAGGCAGTGACGAATTTAGAAAATTTACATTTAGGGGCTTGAGATTAATGGAATAGGTTTATGAGTAATAGATTTATATGGAATGAGTTTCACTTGTCTCAGTAGCACCGCCTTGGCTTTGGCACCCATCCCAGCAAAGGGTGCTTATGCCAAAGAACTCCTGTTGGCAACAATAGATTCTCAGCATTCCTTTCTGGTACCCCGGTGGATTGTTAGGGCACCCAATACCACCAGCTTGAGTCCACATCGACAATAAAGGAAATTGGATGACAAAAGAGAGAAAACTAAGAAGACACACAAATACTTCATATTATTGTAAGTTTTAAGGTTTGTGAGTGTTGATGCAAGAAATCGACAATCAAAGATGTGTGTACATATTGGAATGTTTTAGAGCAATATCGTAAAGCACACGGGGAGATTTACGTGGTTCAGACATACGGAGCCTACATCCACAATACAAAAGTAAGAGTCATTCTCATTAACTGGTTCCCTCATACAATCTGATGAAAAGAAATATATTAACTTGGGCTGGGTTTTGTCGGTTGACAATAGTTAGGCTGGTTATTGGTTGGTTGTAGAAATTGTGCCTTTGGTTGAGGCAACCGCTGAAACTAACTGCTTGTTTAAACTATTTTTAAGAACTGTCGATGTAAACTGCCGAATGACAGTATGAGTTGTTTACGGCCATCTTCCATTTTGTCATTTGTTGGGTTTAGTGTGAGATGCGCAAGAGTATAGCCTTGTCTTTATGGACTTCATTTTAGACTTTTCTGTTGATATTTGGGCTTGTTGACCTTGTCTTATGTAAGCTTAAGTTTCAATCATTTCATGATTAATCAGACCTGACAGATTTTGGCTCATACAGTGAGTGATATGTTGAGGGTTAATACTAATTTCGGTCACTAAAAAATATCTCATGTTCCATTTTAATTACTGAAAATTCAAACGTTTCATTTCAGTCACATTAGTTTCAAATTTGTTTCAGTCTCATCGCTGGGTCGGGTTTTTCTAAATTCGGGCAACAGAAAAGCTAACGAGACAATTTGACCTTTCCACATGTAAAATAAAATTTTAAAAAAAAATTAAATGTTAACAAATCAAATTATGTCACATGTTCTCGCAAAATTAAACTCTAACTTACTTGTAGACCCAGATGCAAAGGTTATTGTTCTCTATCCCAAGTCTCTGATGGCCACAAATGCCTTGAAAATACATGTGTTCACCATGACCCATTAAGAGCTCTTGGTGACCTCACTGGGATAAAGAAGCATTTTAGTAGAAAAAGTGGAAGTGCTACTAGTGTTCGAAGAAATACGCAGTTCAATATGACTATCGGGTCCAAATGCGGAACATGCTGATTACTGGGGTAGTAGAGTGCCAGGAGAGTCCGCTTCAGCATCGCACCATCTCCTTTAGAATCATATGCAAATGCAATGGGCACTTGAAAATGGCGCTGAAAATTTTAGAGTGTGTAGAGAAAATGATTTTAAAAAATTATATTGAAAACTGTGTAAAATGATAGAAAAAAAAGTGAAATATGGTATAAAAATATAGAGAAATGGTGTTGATGCTTGATATTTAGAGTATTTGTGAATGGAAATTGAAAAAAATTATATTAAAATATGTATTTTGTTGATATGATTGTATTAAGAGTCGTGTTTTGATGTAATAGAAGTGGGACCGCACTGGAAAATTTAAAGAGCCTACCAATATTGGAGATGCTCTTAGGTACAAAAAATGAGGCGGTGGAGGTAAGGTTGAAACAGGTTTTTGCTTGGACACAATGAAAATGGAGCCGATTAAAATGAAACGTTTAAACTCGATTAAATTCAGGTTGGACGAATTTAATCATCTGGACCCGGGACATAATTTTGTCATCTCTATTTATTGCTAATGGGGTCACATATTAGTAAATAATACAAGCAAGGCTGGATCTATAGGTTGGCTATGGTGGACTTGGGCCCTTGTGAAAAAAATCAAAAATAATTAGCAAATATTTTTAAGACCATTACACCATGTCACAAAGTGGGCTGGCCCAAAGGCAATCAAATATTTTATTGTAAGTTTCTTCTAAAAGAGGAGAATATGCCCATTTTCTACAACAAGATTGATTATATTTGGCAAAGAGACCCATTTATATGTATTTTCTGAATCAATGTTGGGATTCATTAATTAATAGTTTTTGAGATTTTTTATTGATTTTCAATTTTTTGAGACCAATTGTATTTCATAGTTTCATTTCCGATCAGTGAGGGAGAGATTATATAGTGTATCCGCACCTGTGCTGTTTAACATTCTTTCACTTTGAAATTACATTGTTTTACATTTTTATTACATTATTTTATTTTTTTATTACATTTTTTATGCTGAAAATTATAATTAAATGGTCATTTTAGATGTTTTCTCTTTATGTCAATTACAATTAAATGATTATTTAATATGTTTTATCTTTATCTGTCCAATACATTGCGTTTTGAATTATTTGCACAATTTTTTTTAGCATCGCAAAAATAATAGCTAAAAACGTCTTAAACAAGTGAGGAAATATTAGATGAAGCAGCTCCTCATCGTCAAATTTTCATTACATTATTTGTAGATTGTAATTACATACATTATTTTCGTGATAAAATTACATTGTTTATTATTATCATTACATTGTTTATCCTTTAATATTGTTTGATGAGGGAGATGTGATTTGAATGAGAGAAAATGAAATAGGAAAGAGAAGCAGAAAATGAGGAGAAAAGTATGAGACAGAAGAGGGAAAATGAGAAAAAGTATGAGACAGAACATGAAAAAAGAAAGAAATGTGAAATGCATTCTTTGTCTCTATTTTTTTTTATGTCTGCTCCAAAATTCACTAAGCATGCCACATATATTATGAAAGTTTATGAACATATACACCCACCCAATTGACTAATGAAACCCCAAACCCACTCTACCCTACTTTTGCAGCAGGAGAGATCGTGTGCGGAGACCCTCTCCACTTTTCATTGGGAATTGCTCTCTCCCCTCATGGAAATCCTCCATAATTGGTCGTCTTTTTCTTAAGTTAACTTTTTAAGCTTCTCTCTTTCACTATGTCTCTCTTTGTTTGAGGTTCAAATATGAGAAGTTAAAGTTATTTCAGGCAATGTCTCTTAGTTTATTGCCTTCTTGAATTTACGAAAAAACTCATTTCTCTCTCTCTCTCTCTCTCTCTTTGCTTCTTGGGGGTGTTTTGGCTACTGGACTTTATCTCTTATTCTTGGTTGGGTCTTTTAATGCCTAAATTACTCTACAAAAGGGTTCTTCTGTTACACAACCAGGCCACCCCTTGCCAACCAAAGTCCAACTGACAGCTCGTACGCCCATACGCACGAAGCCTAGCTGTAACCAAGGCCTCCCAGCCCATACCAGAAAACCTTGGCTGGTAGGTAGAGGCAAGGCTAGCACTAATAAGCACTTCAACCTCCCCCTAAACTACCGATGTGGGACGCGGGTGTATAACATTTGTTACACACCTAACTAACCACTAGAAAACCGGTTACTAGAGGATAGGTTTGTGCTCCCTAATAAGCACTTCAAGTTCCCCCTACCTAAGCGATGTGGGACATGTAACACCACCACGCTTCCGCAACCGGCGCCCACGCCGGTAGCCATCCCCATGGGACGCACACGCCGGTAGCCACCGAGCTGCGCACGGGCGCATCCACCAAAGCGCCTGGCGCCCACGCTCCCACACCCTCACGCGGGTGCGCACACCAGTAGGGCTCGCTCCGATACCATTTGTTACACACCTAAGTCCTAACTAACCACTAGAAAACCGGTTACTAGAGGATAGGTTTGTGCTCCCTAATAAGCACTTCAAGTTTCCCCTACCTAAGCGATGTGAGACATGTAACATCTTCCTCCTCAGTGTTACTTATGTTCTTTATTTCTTGAACTTGAGAGAGAAAGTGCGCGTACAACTACGTGTATGATGACAAGCCTAGCACGTACATGTCTTGCTATCACAATCCTCAAAAAACTTATCCCTGAAAATAGATAAGAAATAATTGTGTTTTATTGGGAGAGTGGGAATAGGGATTTAGTAGGGTGGGTTCATTTCCTAGTGAGGTGAGGTTGAGTAAACTTTAAATGCTTTTCCAAACCACAAAAGTTGGAATAAGGAGCTATGGAGACATGTGGCACCGGCTTGCAAGGCATCTCCTTCTCTCTCCTTTCACATCCAAATCCAAATCTTGGTTTACCTAATGCATATTAAATGTTTTATTTTGAAGTGTAAAATATAGTAGTTAAAATTGACTTCTGTCTGGAGGATTGTGTAAGTTTTTTGTTTTTTGAAAGATCTTGTCTTCTATAACGTTTGAGTGGTGAGGATTTACTTGGATAAATAAATAATACAATAATTTAATTCGAATTAGAATTTAAATAATTAAATTTGATAAGATTTTTATATTTAAACTCAAATCCATTTTAAACCTGACAAATTTTTCTTTGAATTCGAATTTTAAATACATAATTTATGTTCAAACTTGGTTAAATTCAAATATATAAACTTCATCAAATTCAGACTGAAAAAATTTATCATATAATTTTGGCACCTCTATTTGGCTATTTATTGCTAATGGGGTCATATACTAGTATTAGTAAATAAGACAAGGCTGATAAAACGAAAACAAGATGCACTTATTATTATTATTATTATTATTATTATTATTATTATTTTCACAAGTTCATTTCCTCACATGAAACAGATAATCTCTAACCAACCCAAGAGAGAGGGAGATATATCTTTTCAAGTTATGTGCATCTTAAAAAGTACTGCGAGTTAGATGGTGTCCAACAAGAGTCCAGAACCAAAAGGCTCTTGATTATAACAGTCTAGATTGTCACCAGTGTCAGCTCCAAGTATTTGGCAATACTTTCTAAAGAAGCCAATCCTATCCTCCCCATATTGATTTGGGCCCTTACCACATTCATTCCCTCCATTGATAATGTTTGTGATAACACCATACCCAGGAACACGCCCAGCCTCAGTATCGACAGCAGAAGGACTCCAGCTTCCTATGATGACATCGTGGGATGAAGGTTTAGGAGATTGTGCAGTCATCCAGAACCAAAATGCTGTCTTGAAGGATATAACAGCATTAGTCGCCACAAGGTTTGGATTACTTATAAGGTCAACTCCTAGGGCTTCCCCAGCTAGAGCATAGTTGTAGTTCCTAAGCAAGTTACACAAATTTAATCATTATAAATATTCCCAATTGACACCGTCACGTATGCACATAAACTGTTTGTATAAATTACCATGTGAGTTGGATAGGTCCACGACCATAGTATTGCCCAGGTCCAGGTGGTGGGTTTCTCTCCGTAACAAAGCAATACCCCCAAGAATAAGGACCATCAGGTGCACTAGGCCATCCTCCTTCACATATAGCACAAATAAGTAAATTAGTTTTACAAGAGTAATACTTGATATTATGAATGGAAAATCAACAGTTTGATATAATGCCTCAACCATTTGCATCATTACTCTCAGAATCTCTGTTTTGTAATTTTGTAGTTGTGATGCTAAGCTCATAAGCTGAACATAACATCTTATATATATGTGCATAATAAGTCAAGCATTTAACTTAATTACCAGTAGTTTCATGGGAAGTTTGTGCGAGGAAAGCAGCGATCTCCTTTTTACGAGTTGCATCATCACCGGTAGTGCCAAATGCAGGGTAGGCCTTGGAAGCAGTAAGAAATGCTTCATAAGAGTAGAATCCCTTGCCTTCACAAGCGTTATCATTTCTGTGCTTAAGTAGATCATTGAACATATCTTCAGAGATTATTCCCCCAATATCGCCAACAACGCCGCCGCCGCCACGTCCAAGGCATAAGGCACCATCAGCCTGCCATCCACATTGCTCAGCTGAGCCTAAGACAGACAGTAAAAGAGAGACAATTGTGAGCACCCAGAATCTCATTTTTTTTCCTTTTGGTTTGTTGAAGTCTATGGGTTAGATATTTATAGGCAATTATGAATACATGAGGGATTGTTTATCCATTATTAATTTAATTGATAAGAACATATGTAATGATAAGAAGTTAATGAAGACGGAATAATGTATGAGAATGTGTATTTTATTGGATATGTGGCTTGACTTTTGAGTAATATAGATGAGACTAATTATTAATTTTATTGGAAAAAAGAAAGAAAAATGAAATATTAGTGATTTATTTTTGGAAAATAAAAAATTATATTGAGAGTTATGATTTGTTGATATAATTGTATTGATAGACGTATTTTACTGATATAAAATCAATTTGTGTAATAGAATTGAAATCCAATTAAAAAATTAATAGAGACATTTATATGTCCCCTTGCATTTGTTGTAACTAAAGTTTACTTTCTTTAGGAAACATGTGGGTGGCTTCTAGATAATTGCTGTCCGAGGGACGAAATGATTGTGAGTTTTGCATATGTTCCACGTGCTAGCTTCATAGATCGAACATGATTTAGAGGTGTATGAGTATATTTTTGCATTGATTTTTAAGTAGAGTAAATCTGCATCATTAAGTACACATTGTGAGTCATACAATAATTGTGTTTTTTCTCTCTATATTTTTAAACTAGGTAATATAATGCGCTGATAAATGCATTGCACTGGTCTTTTCCTATTCCCGATTAGGGGGCGGGGACCCCTCGACCAGTTCCCGTACCCATTTGAAAATTTTGTAACTATCCCCTTAAGTATACCCGACGAATATTTTAATTTTTATCTCATCCTTATATCCGTCAGGCCAGGGAATCCATGCGTATTTACCTGCCCTGCCAACTGCAAAATCATCCATGATCAATTCAGGTGTTTGATAACTATGTATATTACCCATTAAATAAATACGTTTATGAGAAAATTAAAAATGCGCAAATGATATATTTATATGTGTATTTTTTAGTTATTTTTTATTGTTTATAAATTATATATATATAGAAGTTATAACATATATTCTAAATAATATATATACTTAAAAATATATATGAGTATGGGGCAGGTTGGATTTCGACAAATCCATCCTCGTATCTGTCCTGCTGTTTTTTCATAAAAATATTTGTATTTGTTATCCGATCCGTTAATTAACAAGATATACCCGTATGATTTGAGACGAGTTATGTGAATATCTGTGGAGTTCGAGTATTTTTAACATTTCTATTTTCGATTGAACAATGATTTAGGATAAATAAATCCCATATTAAACCACTCATACCCCTATGAATCAACTTTTATTGTCAAGATGCCATGTATACGAAAGATCGAGAGAAAGAGCGTTTAGCAATCACAATGATTGCATTTTGTTAGGCCGATAAATTGTATGAAAATGTATGTTTTTATTGATGTGGCTATATTGAAATACATGTTTTGCTGATGTGACTATATTGGAATATGAATTTTGATGATGTGGCTTGACTTTTTGTAATAAAGGTGGGATCCAATATTAATTTTGCTGTAAATTTGATATAGATAATATGGAGGGTAGGAAAGTGATTTAACTTAACTAAAATTGAGGGAATAAAATGTTTAACAATTTATGTTATGTCGATGTGGTTATATTGAGAAACGTTTTTTTGCTAATATGACTATATTAAAATATGTGAGAGATTTGAATTTTATATAATAAAAATAATACTCAAAATATGAATTTACTGACCCAACAAAATAACATCATTGTTGTTGCTTAAATCGGTATACAGCACAAGACTTGCAGAATACACTGTGAATTGAAGACTTGGCTTTTATTACCTTCCGTAAAGATGACACACACTGGACGTGTGAATAAAAAATAAAATAAAAATACATCTATACTACCTATAATTTCTGAAATAAACTTTTGGTTAAACACAATCTTGACACATGGATGAGCTTGGAAGTGCCACATGAAAATTAGGTTTTAAAATAAAAAAAATTATGTCATTAATTTTTCCTTATCATCTTATCTCATTTTTATCACAAATTAAGAAAGTGATAAACAGAAGGATGTTTATTAAAAAAAAGTCTCTCTCAACCTAGGGTTGGTGTGAGTGCGCAACCTTGCTTGTTGAGGTTTTAGTGGCGGCTTCTAGTCCGTCGTGTGTTGATCTATCGTCAAGGATCTTTATGGATGAAGAATTGGCTTCTCGTTGGCAGCGGCTATCGTTAACAAATGATGAAAGTAAAGCAGTGCTTGTGTCCAAGAATCAAGTTGAAAACAAGGATTGTCAAGAGCGGTATAGCCTCTTTGGGAGGCTGTTATCTTCTAGATCTTTCAATCAGGATGCCATGATGGGTACTTTAAAAATAATCTGGAAACCAGTCAAGGGAGTGGACATCTCAAAAGTGGGGGACAATTTGTTTCGATTCAAGTTTTTTTCCAGGGGAGATTTGAACAAAGTGCTAGAGGGAGCTCCATGGACCTTTGATAAACAACCTTTATTATTGCGAGAGTATGATAGAAATCTCAGAGCAAGTGAGGTGGAGTTTGACAGGATGCCGATCTGGGCTAGGTTTTACAACCTACCTCTCAAAATGATGACTGAGGCGGTAGGCTTCCAGATTGGGGCTGCAGTAGGGGTGGTTGAGAAAGTGGACATGGATAGGAAGGGCTATGGTTAGGGTGAATTCCTTCGGGTGCGAATCAGTGTCAATGTGTTCAATCCGCTCAAACGGGTGCTCATGGTGGCAGGAGAAGAAGGTGGCTCGGTGATTCGATCGGGTATACAGTATGAAAGGCTCCCCAATTGTTGTTATACTTGTGGGTTAATTGGGCATGTAGAGACTGATTGTGAGCAGGATGGGGTTGAATCAAGCTCTAATAAACCGTATGGGGAATGGCTCAGAGCCTCACCCCCAAGGGGTCGCCAGTCAGGGAGGCCTTTTTCCCAGGCTCATAGGCCTCGCGCTACCACCTCAGAGGAAGATAACTTCTCTTCTAAGCGGGACACAACTGAAGTGGGAGAAGGTAATCGGAGCCCAGCTGGGCAGGATCATTCACAAGCGGGGGATGCTTCCGATCATTCCTCTGTTCCGCTTAATCAGGATTGTGAAGAGCCAGTGTTAGACCTCAAGGCGGGGGAGGACACAAGGTTTGATGAGGGAAATCTGGGATTGGTGCTAGGATTGGGCTCCAAAATTGGTGTGGAAGGGGATGAGCCCAATCGTTATTATCAAGTTAATGATGAGCTAGGTACCCAAGCTCTAGGAGTGACTCATGCTACTAGTGTGAATGATGTGCGGGGAGACAAAAGTGATGAGACTGATATGCAGACTACAGAAATGAGGGGGAAGATGACTTGGAAAAGAGCAGTTGGAAATCAAATGACAAGTCGCGACAGCCACATGGAGTCACTAGATCCGCTTCTCTACAAGAGGAAATTGCACGAGTATGCTGCAATTACTGAGGTTGTTGAAGGAAAGGAGGAAGGGCAGATAAGTGATAAGAAGGGTGCGATTGAAGATGGCAACCTATTTTTATCGGCGGGCACTGGTCGTAACCAGGCTCGCCGAATGCAATGAGCATTCTATGTCTGAATTGTAGAGGTTTAGGCGGTTCCTTTGCAATTCATTCTTTCAAAAACCTCCTGGCTCAAGTGAAACCATCCTTAGTTTTTCTTTGTGAAACCAAATTGTCTAGTTCAGAATTTGAACGAGTTAGAATAAGTTGCAGCTTTTCTTCAGCTTTCCCAGTGAGTTGTGTTGGTAGAAAGGGTGGATTGGCCCTTATGTGGCAGGCTGATATCTCTGTCAGAGTGCAAAGTTTTTCGCGATATCATATTGATTCTGTAATTGACAAGTTTGGGGCAGGTTCTTCTTGGAGATTTACTGGAGTCTATGGTGAACCTATCTCCGATTTGAGACATAATTTTTGGAGGACCCTTCGGTCGCTTGCAGATGGCCATTTGGGTCCGTGGATGTGTGCTGGAGACTTTAATGAAATTCTTTATGATTCTGAGAAGCGTGGAGGCATTTCCCGTCCGACCAATCAAATGCAACAATTCCATGATACTTTGTCTCATTGCAATCTTGATTCTGTGGAGTCTTTTGGCCCTTCCTTTACTTGGTCTAATGGTCGGAATGAGCCGAATAATGTTAGAGTTCGGTTGGATAGAGTGACTGCTAATTTAGAGTGGAAGCATAAATTTCCCCAATGTAAGGTTAGTGTTTTGCCGTATGCTAAATCAGATCACAATCCACTTGCTATCACCCTCTCTGTGGCGAAGCAATTTGAGGGCCGGAGAAATATCTATCGATTTCGATTTGAAGAGTCTTGGACTCGGTCTCCAGAATGCTCAGAAGTTATCAGATCAGCTTGGGAGGTTAATAGATCCGATTTTGTGAGCAAAGTCAAGAAAACTAGTAATGACCTTTTGGCTTGGAGTAGGAACACCTTTTGGGCCAACAGACGTAGGGTTAGAGAGCTTCAAACTGACCTTCTCCAAGTTCAGGCTCATGTGAATTCAACAGATATGGTTTTAAAGGAGCGTGAACTCAAAGGTTTGATCAATGAGATGGGGATGCACGAGGACTTGAAGTGGCGTCAACGATCAAGAATTGACTGGCTCCGATCAGGGGACAGGAATACTTCTTACTTTCATAAATCAGCATCCGAAAGACGAAAATGTAATAGCATCAAACAGATTAAAAATGATGTCGGAGAGTGGGTGAAAGAAGAACCCGGGATCGGACAAGTAGCTGTTTCGTATTTTGAGAGGTTATTCTCCAAAGAAGGAGGGCTGGAAATGGAAAATGTTATTGAGCTTATCACTCCTCGAGTGTCTGAGCCGATGAATGAGGAGTTGATGAAGCCATTTACTGAAGTGGAGATTGAAAAGAGTATTTTTCAAATGCATCCTCTCAAAGCCCCTGGTCCAGATGGCTTAAATGCTTTGTTTTTTCAAAAACATTGGGGTATTGTGAAACATGATGTTATTAGCATATTCTTGGATGTCCTTAATTGTGGGAGTAAAGTGGATGATATCAATCTCACCCATATAGTTCTTATTCCGAAGGTGAAAGAGCCGGAAGATATGACTAAATACCGACCAATCAGTCTATGCAATGTCGTGTATAAAATTATCTCCAAAGCACTGACCAATCGAATGCGGAGTATTTTTCCTCTTATCATTTCTGAGTCCCAAAGTGCCTTTGTTCCCAATAGGCTCATCTCAGATAACATTCTGGTGGCTTATGAGTTGTTACATTCTATGAAAAACAAGCGGCAAGGAGCCAATGGGGTGTGTGCTTTAAAGCTTGACATGAGTAAAGCCTATGACAGGGTTGAATGGAGCTTTCTTGAGGCGGTGATGATTAAAATTGGATTCAATGCTTCATGGGTTTCTATCATTATGAGGTGTATTACTTCAGTTCGATTTTCGATTTTGATAAATGGTAACTCTTATGGAAATTTCAGCCTGGGGCGGGGCCTTCGTCAAGGAGATCCTTTATCTCCCTTCCTCTTTTTGTTGTGTGCTGAAGGATTCTCTGCCCTCCTTGATGATGCAAAATCCAAAAAATTATTAAGCGGAGTGGCGGCTAGCCGAAGAGGCCCCAAGGTAACACACTTATTTTTTGCAGATGACAGTTTATTATTTTGCAAAGCGTCTTTGCAGGAGTGTGCCACTGTCCAAGAGCTCCTTTATGTTTATGAAAAGGCCTCAGGTCAAAGGATTAATTTCGACAAGTCGGGCGCTTATTTCAGTTTTAATACAAAAGCTGTTGATAAAGAAGTTATATCCAATAAGTTAGGTGTTCGGCATATGACTAGTCCAGAGAGGTATCTTGGCCTACCGGCAATGATTGGGCGAGATAAGAAGAGGTCTTTCAACCACTTGAAGGAGAGGATTATTAAACGCATTTCCGGGTGGAAGGAGAAATTTCTCTCTCAATCGGGCAAGGAGGTTCTGATTAAGGCAGTGGTTCAGGCTATACCAACATATGCCATGAGTGTCTTCAGACTCCCAAAGTCCTTTTTCGAAGAGCTTATGGTGGCTTTGAATAAGTTTTGGTGGAAGAACAAAGGGGATAAAGGGATTTGCTGGTTGAAATGGAAATCAATGTGCAAGCCAAAATCTGCTGGGGGTATGGGATTTCGATGTTTCGACTCCTTCAACTTAGCCTTATTAGCAAAGCAAGGCTGGCGGTTAATGCAGAATGAAAATTCCTTGTGTTATAAGGTGCTTAAATCAAAGTATTTTTCTAACTGTGATTTCATGCAAGCATGTGTGGGATATAATCCTGCCTTGTCCTGGAGAAGCATTATCGCAGGTCGGCAAGTTGTAGAGAGGGGACTGATTTGGCGTGTGGGAAGTGGGCATGACATCTCTGTGTGGTATGATAATTGGATCCCAAGACTGTGGGATCTCAAACTGGTAACTCCGATTAATCCAAGGCTAGATCACTTGAGGGTTAATAATCTCATTGACGTGCAGAATTGTTGCTGGAATGCCACCTTTTTGAGAGAAATCTTCCTTCCCATAGATGTTGAAGCTATCCTACAAATCCCCTTAGGAGATATTTTGGCAAAAGATGTTCGTCGGTGGTATTTTGAAGCTAATGGCATGTATTTCGTCAAAAGTGGATACAAGGCTTTTGAACAATGGAACCAATTCTCTTTGAATGTGCCTGAGCCGAGTTCAGCTTCCATTTCAGGGTTATGGAAGGCAGTATGGTCCATTGATGCTCCTCCTAAAATCAAGGCTTTCTCGTGGAGATTTTGCAATGAGTTTCTCCCCACATTCTCTCATCCCCGAATGCAATTCAAAAATACTAATCCCGGTTGCTTATTATGTGGTCAAATCTCTGATTCAGTAACCCATCTACTAACAGAATGTCGTTGGATTCATCAGCTATTTAGAATAGTTGATCTCCCCACTTTGCCAAGGTTTCTGGGAGGGTCTTCGGTTATTCAATGGTTAGGTGGATTAACTCACAAGTTCACCAGGGAGGCTTTGACAAAACTGTTTGTGAGTCTTTGGTTTGCATGGTGCGCAAGAAATAACATCCTGCATAACAACTCCTTTGATACGCCATGGGTAATTGGCAGGAAAATCATCACTTTCTTAGTTGAATTTAGAGAGGCCCAACAAGTGCATTCTCAAGTGTCTAACCACGACCATGGTCCTCCAGCTAGGTGGAGCCCTCCCCCTCGGCTAAATATCAAAATCAACTTTGATGCGGCAATTCGTGGAGACAATGTGGGTGTGGGCCTAATTGCTAGAAATGAGGGAGGTGATTTTATAGCTTCTCAATCCTTATACTTCTCATCTGTTATGACTCCATTGTTTGCAGAAAGTGTGGCGGCAAAAGAGGCCCTGCGTTTTGCCTCTTACTTGAACCTTGGATCCTTTATATTGGAAGGTGACTCAAAACTGGTTATCAATGCAATAAATAGTGATGAAAGTGATCTATCTGAAGCTGGGTTATGTATTGCAAATGCTAAGAAAGCTATGAGAAATTTCTCTTCAGTAAAATGTTTGCATGTCAGAAGGGAAGGGAACCAAGCTGCTGATGCTTTAGCTAAACATGTTGTAATTTGTTTACACTCAAGTGTGTGGACTGGGGAATGTCCCAGATTTCTTCTTTCTGTAATTGAGGCTGACTGTCTCTTTATTTCTTCTTAATGAATCTGTGTTCTTTTCAAAAAAAAAAAGAAAGTGATAAACACAGGTAAGTTAAAAAGACTTTTCGTATATAGTGCATTTAAATCTGTTAGTTTTTTCCTTATCATCTTATATCATTTTTATTGCATCAATTTACAATGTTTGAATATTGTGGATATAGTCATCTATGTTCACGTCATTTAATTATAACAATGAGTAAATGTTTGCACGGATTCATTAAATATTGTTTTAGATTACTCTAACGTAGTCAAATAGATTTAAGATCTAAACTATTTATAAGTTCACAAACCAATATCAAAAACACAGACACAAGATAAATGTACGATGAAATATGATCACAATGACAGAAACCATTTCGAGGGGCTGCCACTAGATTTGGTTGTCAAAATTCATGAAAGACCAGTAGAAGAAGCTTCAACTTTTTTTTCCCTACGAATGAGGTAAGAAAATTATAAAAACTTTTAAACATTGTTTAAATTACAATGTACATCAAGATTATTGTTGCCTGAATATCTTGCAATACTGATGCCCAAAATAAGTATTTATCATTCATACTGTTCGTCTAATGAGTTTTATTTTATGATACAAAAATATACAGCTACCATGCTTTCAGATGATTGTCAGTAAACCTATAATTGCTAGAAATGTTGATGTGTGGCCATTGAGGAGTATCCTCCCATCAATCGATAACAGGGGTGAAGATTTCTTCAATTACATGGTTTCCATAGATGTTGTCGATGCTAAACTCCTTCAAGGGACGCATTATTTTTTCAACAAGGATATGTCTTTTACTGAAATCATTATGCTAAAAGATGCAGCGGTAAGTGGGAGGGAATTATGTGCATATGTTTTCACACTTGCAGTCGCAAAAACACACAAACAACAGGAAACCTTATTTTTCCGGTTATAGATAAAAACAACCGTTTATACTCCATGTTGACTTTATTCAAATACATAATATAACACTCACAATGTCCTCTTCAAAAACATTTCATACCGACAATTCTAAAAAAATTTACAAGTTATTTTTCGACAACTACAAATGTTAAGATAAATATACATACAATTAATCAATTTGTGTGGCTACTTTAAACCTAATTTCAAGTAAATGTCAAATCACGAGCAACAAACACGCGCCATATTAACGGTGATTGGAGCATGAGTCGGCAAGTGAGTGCGTATATTTTGTTTCTTAAATTAAACGGTTTATTTTTTGTCTTTAATTTTTAAATATCTAAATTTTCCCAGGAGCGTCTTTGCCCTCAAATTTTACTGACACACTTTTATCATATAAAAAGTAGTTTTTCATATTAACTCACGCTGGCAAAACACGTCTTTATAATTATCTATTTTATTAATTTTCCTTATTTATTTTTAAAAAATTCCAAATTTTGCCCAATATTTTACTGTGCTTTAATTGAGATTTACATTAAAAATTAATTAGGGGAGAGAGAGGAGAAAGGTGGGTTTAATAGCACTTTTGAATATTGAAAGGTTGATCTTGTTCCAACTCAAATACCGAGCCTTGAATTCATCCAACTTGAGAATCGAGCTTTTGTTTTTGTTCCAATTCTAGACGTCAGTCAATTTTTCTATTGTTCAGGCAGAATAATTGATGATGTGTTATTTTTTTCAAAATCATGTTATTCGGATCTAAAGTACCATGTATAATTTTTTTATTAATAATGACAGGTATTAGTTAATTTATAACGATAATTATTTTACTAGCTGCATCAATACCTAAACATATCGCAAGTGAGCCTGCGCGGTTGAGCCTCAATCACTATACATGTAAGCACCGATCATTCCAATAAGGAGTCAATTCGAATCCCCAATCCCAAATTCTTCTGAATCAAAAAATACCTAAAACATATCATTTTCTTATTGATGGTTTATTAAATAAGATAAAGTCATGATCTCATCGGCCGGTTGGAGAGCCCACAACAGCTCAACATCAATTATTTGAGTGTTGATTAACTAATCAAACTAAAATTGTGAATTAAGTTTGTGCTTGATTACCTTCTTTATTCTAGTGTTTTTGTTTGTTTCCCCACCATTAAAAATGCTATAAACAAAACTACTCATCTCTGAAGGGATCTCCGCCAGACAGCACAGAAGTGTACAAATTAAGAAGAAAGCATGGCGTATGCCTGGCTTGATGATCAGGTGATTGAAAATTTGAAGATTCTTGAATTGAAATTGCACAATAATTAATAATCTGTAATATTCATTGATTGATATCACATTATGAAGAATATGCTAGTTATGGTAGTAGCAATAGTGCAATACAAAGCTTATGAACGGTAGGCATACATCCCATCACTGGCAAAGTTCATAAACATAAACATTGAAAGGTTTATTTCAATAGGCAACACAAATGTGGACAGAGGTAAAGTTAAAGGAAAGCAGCAAACTGCTTAATTATTAGCTTATTAGGTATGGCTCAACTTGCCAGCCATCTGCTCTACCATTTTTTTTATTCGCATTCTTAGGTATATCTCACGTTTGGAATGCAAAATGGATAATATATAATGGGAGGTCCAAGGTAGAGTTCCCTGATGTCGTATGCATGTCTGTTTTTTTACAGTTGGAAAGAGATGGGTGGCCAAGGTCATAATCCATCAATCCATTTTAATGCTTCATTGGAATGGCTTTTTTGTTGCCTTGTAAATGAAAAGATACGTTTCTTAATCGTGTAAGCGTATGATAAACGAGCTCAATTTTTTAAAAAAATTAACAAGTATGATTCACAAAAAATGAGGGTTGTAAAGGAAGACAACAATAAAATAAGACACTGATCTGTGCGGGTTACCATGTGTGATTATTGATTATCCATGTGCAATAAAAAAAATCAGGTCAGTTCCAAACGAGATATATATATACATGTATATTTATTCACGTTCGACAAACTGTCTTGTTGTGTTATGCCATGAAAATCACGGTGTTCCATGAAGAAATTATTAGGTGTTCTAGTGTATATTTTATGTGGCACATTCAATGATGTGATTGTCATTAAAATAAGTTATTTGTCTTATTTTTTGATTGAAATCATTACGGTATGTTATCCACACCTTTAAATTTGGCATGTGAAAATACACCCGGACTATGAAATAATTCTTCGAATGAATCTAACGGGATGAGCCTTTTAAGTCACTGCTAAAAAAGGCAGAGCTTTATACTCGCCTACCCTTACGAAATTGAATAATTCTGAAACTACCCTCGCCCAAAACTGTACCTACACTCCCAAGTCCCAACTGCGCATCACATCACCAGCACTAAATATGTTTACTGATTAACAAAACCATTAGCCACATCACACACTCCCAGATTTCTTTCTACAAATACCTATTAATTCAAACACATAAGCATACCATACTCACAAACCTCAAAACTCACAATAATGAAGTATTTGTTCGTGGGTCTTCTTAGTTTTCTCTCTTTTGTCGTCCAATTTCCAGAAAGTCCAGGAACAGTGACAAGCTGCAGAATTTTAAAGATTTTACATAGAGAACATCATTCACATTAGCAGAATTTTAGAGATTTTGATGCCTGTCGTCAAGGCTTGATTAAGCAGAGTTTCCTTTCTTGGCATCATCAAGTTATAGTGTGCTCTAATCATTCAATCACACTGCTCCAAATTTATCCATGGTTGGCTCTCCATTCGGTGTAACTCTTTTACATGCCTTGGGAACATTTGCGTTATGATCCAAAACCTTGTAAGACAAGAAGAGACAGTTTTCTGATGAATCAAATGCCAGTTTTAACATATTTTTCACATGAGTTTGCTGCACTAATTAGAAATCTAGGCCAACCCAAGGAGAACCCAATAGTTCTTTTTTTTATAAGCAACCAGATATATATATATATATATATGTATGTATATATATATATATCAGCAAGAGAACACAAAAACAATAGGGCATCATAAATGATGGCCTATGAAGGAGAGATGACAAGTAATATCATCTACGCCTACGGTATAATGACAGAGAAGAATCTGTTTCTCCCATCGTTCTTCGATTTCTGTGTTACAAGCAGTGATCGTATAGTAAGTGAAAACCTAAATCCATTGTTTCTGTAAAAATTGGGACTTCTGTGAAGATAATGATTAAATGACGCCACTGAGTATTCCATTGTTTCTGTAAATCAGCATTTTTTGCCCCACAAAATGGGTCTTGGATATCTCATCTCGTGATTGCAGTATGTATTCCCATTGTAATATCACAGTTATATATAATTATTCCATTGTGACGAGACAATGGGTTGACATGATTTTAATTATTCCATTGTAATCCCTACAATGGAATAACGTTAGTCCACTGTAAGGTTAGCTTTGTAACCATATTCCATTGTGTTTGACAATGGAATAATGTAATAATATGTGCTGAAACAATGGAATAACGTTATTCCATTGTACTTGTTGAGGGAGTTTACTTATTCCATTGATGAATTATGATTGCCTTAGATATTCCATAGATGTCTGACAATGGTTAAATGTATTCCATTGGTACGGGACAATGGAATACCTTATTCCATTCAAAAGTATCCATGGAATAACTGATTTGGTTGTCACCAATTCATTTTAATACATTGCTTGATTGTTTCCAGGAGCAAATTAACAACGGTGAAAGGTACAGCGACACCATCTGCTTCAAATAAAAGACAAAGATACAAGATGGTGGGCGAGAAGAAAGTATATCCTCATCATTACAGATCTAACCTGGTTGCAATTGGGGATTTTCTGAAAACGTTGAAGCCTTCCAAGAAGCATAAGCAAATTTTAGTGAAGACTCCTTTCTGGCACCTGTTCAAACAATGGCTCGGCAGCCACAACCCTGCTGTGACTATCAAGAAGAATGACTCAGTTGTTCGCGATATACTGAGCACATACGATAATGACAGCCAAGCCTTCCTCTTAGCAAAGAAGCCTGTTTATCTATCGGACCACGACGTCACCCTCATATTCGGTGTACGATCTGGTAACTTCGTAATGAATTTGCAAAGGACATCAAAGCCTAAAGATAGCCCGTTTGTTAGCAGAACATTTGATGACAAGGTCAACATCATGAAATCGACAACCCTTAAGCCAGCAATCGAAGCTGCAATTGCAAAAGAAACAGACACTGCTGCTGATGACTTCGCCAGGCTGATGGTGTTCTACGTTTGCTTAACACTGTTTTTTTCTACTAGTGGTGATGGACTCCCATGGGCTTTCATTCAATATATTGAAGACATCGACAAGATGAAAGAGTACAACTGGTCCAGGGCAATATCCAGCAATCTAATCGCCTCGGTACAAAAGTTCAGCGACGTTTCAAAAGTCACTGGCTGCAGCAATTATGACGGTAATTTAACGCATCACATCCAACACAAAGAAACCTTGTAATTGTTGTATGTATGTAAATTATTAATGAAATATATTCGTTACAGTACTGGTTCTGTGAACACACGAAAGTGTTTGACGCTAGTCCGGGTCCAAGTTTTCCATGATTCCTCAAATGGGACTTGAAGAACTTTCCAAAAAACTTTCCTACTGAGGTAGTCAATAAGCTTAAAAAAACTCAGGTATATACTACAATTTTATTTTCGTTGCACCACTTGTTATTGTTCACTCATCTCATTGTGTGAAGTTGTTATCCCATTAACAATTGCCATGGAGTTTATAGTTTTCCATTGTACTGATCACAATGAACCAATATGACAATGCAGTGTTTACAATGGATTAAGTATTCCATTGTAATAAATACAATGGATTAAGTATTCCACTGTAATATATACAATGGAGTACGTATTCCATTGTAACACATACAATGGAATACTTATTCAATGACCCAATATGACAATGCAGTGTTTACCATAGATTAAGTATTCCATTGTAATAACTACAATGGAATACTTATTCCCTTGTAGTTATTACAATGTTATTGACCCCCAGAGTGTTGTAAATGCAATGCAATATTTATTTACAATGGAGATTTGTATTCCATTGTGTTATATTGTGTTATATCATTTTGATCACATAGCTTGCTGCTCCTTTATAGTTATTTCATTGACTTATAATTATAGGTCATTTCTGGAGAGCTGAAAGAAACTGAGGAAGAACAAGAAATACTCGATGGTGAAGATGCTATCAGTGAGACTGAAGAAGAAGGGACCCCAAACATCTCTGACGTCCCCAGTGTCGAAAGCGATCGACAACAAACACCTACAGTCCCCAACGAGGAAGAAAACCAAAACAAAAACAATGAAGATGAAGAAAATCAGAACAAACAGACTGAAGAATTGGAAATTCCAAACAAGGAGACCGAAGAATTGGACAATCCAAAAGACGAGATGGAGAAGGAAGAAAAATTACAAAAAGAGGATGAAGAGGTTGATAATCCACCCAAGGACGATGATGATGGTGTACATGACGACTACGCTGATGAAGATGAGCGTATAAGAAACGATGATGGCAGAGGAGAATACGAAACTCCACCCTCAACGCCCTCGACACCATTCCATCAGAGCCTCTCGCGTGTTGTTGACATGATCCAGCCCGATAAAGATGTTCATGACACATCTAGCATTCAGCATAAAAATGAAGAGGCTTTACTCCGGATCAAAGACATCGAGAAGGTCATGAGGGATGAGCGTGTGGAATTGCACAACAAGGTGATTGAATTTGAAAAGCTAAAGACAGAACATGAGGATCTGAAATCAAGTCATCAACACCTATCAATGGAGCACCAAAAACTGAAGCTTTCTTCTGAAGAGTTGTCTAATGAATTGCAGAACATCACTGCTGCATACGCTACCAAAGACAAAGAACTGGAACAACAAAAAACTGATTATGCTGCACTGTTGGAAGAGAGAGAGGAGATACGGGGTGAAGTGCAGAGAATGTCTACTGCATATGCACAGCGTGCAAGAATCACCGTGCTGAACCCCGAACATGCCTCAAATGAACCCACTCCAGAAGAAGGGGATGGGAAAAAGGGCAAAACTCCTACTGTGCGGGCAACCAGAATAACAAAAAGAAAAACACCAGGATCTTTGGTGAGAAATGTGAAAACCAGATCAAGCAGGACTTCCACTCTGACTGCAGATGATTTTGATTATCCTCCGGTGACCAAGACACCCCCAAAACCAAGAAAAACCAGAGCTAATAGGAAACTAGCATCTCCCGGGCCGGTTGATGTTGAAAGCTTCGAACCACAAATGAAGAAAGTGAAGAAAAATAGAAAGATAACAAACAAGCACATCAGTGACGCAGACCATGACACTATCAGTAAGATGGTTTCCTATGAGAACCCCGAGTAAGCTTCCCATGATATTGCCTTTAATAGCTTATTCCATTGTATTCATAATTCATTCCATTGTTATTCAGTGACTTATCCCACTGTCCTTCTCTATACTATTATAACAATGGATTACATTATTCCGTTTCATATAACAATGGAATAATGTAATACATTGTACATAACAATGGTATAAAAATAACCCATGGTGGTTACAATGGGTAGAGTTATTCCATAGTGAAAAGTACAATGGATTTAATATTCTTGTTTCATATGACAATGGAATCAAGATATTACAGTGTGTAATCCATTGTAAATAATTGTCATTCCATTGTATTTATCCTGTGCTTTGCCTTATTCAATCGTCCACATGTGGTTTCAGCATCGAGGCTTGGGCTGGAGAACAAGCCATCTATCTGAATGACATCATTGACCTGTCAGGAACTGAAATGGTGAACAACAGTATCATTGATGGGTACTCTGATTTCCTAATGAGGTTACAAACAAAACAACACGCCATTGAACCCTCCAAACCGACAGGGGAGATCACATCGACTTTCGTACTTACCAGCTCTTCAATGGTAATGATAATGTTGCAAAATTTTCGAGTTAACGTCCAAAAGTGCACAACTGACACTGTAATTTTATGTTACACAGGCCTATCTCAGGCAAAACGATATTGCAGCAACAAAAAGATATGTCACGGATGTAATACACCGAGAATCCCCCCGAAACAGGTACTTAATATGTCCTCTTCATTCAAGAGGGAACAAGGAATCTGCCAACCATTGGACTCTACTGGTCCTAGACACAGAAACAAGGGAATGGAAACATTACAACTCCCTGCTCCCAAGGGTTCGCGCTTCTGGTGATGAATATCTCAAAGATGCTATGGAATTCGTAAAATACTACGACAGCTTATACCGACAATGCTCACAGAAGACTTCATCAAGCATACAGACAGTTTGGGATTCGCCACAACAACCTTCTGGAGGGTGAGAACTTTACCACCATTTAATATCACATGGTTTATTCCATTGCATAATACAATGAAATAATATATATATACAATGGAATAATGTATTCCATTGTAATAAATCTATTATTCCATTGTAATAATACAATGAAATAAAGTATGAGTTTTATACAACCCCATGAGATATATATCATTTTCCTTAAAACAATTTATTTCCCCCATAAAGCAGACAAATTTTTTTCACTGGATTATCTCAATGAATTAGGGTCGACTGTGGCATCGTCTGCATACTCGTTATGGAATGCATCTTCAATCGTACGGAGATCCCGACGGAGGAGTTATCTGTGGATGACATAGCAATAATCAGAGCGAGGATCATCAATCGCTTGCTGGATGATCCTGGTCACTCGTGGAATGAAGACGTGTACAAAGAGACTTTGGCCTTAGATCAAGTACTCTGTGATTTACCCCTTGACGGTGGAGCCCCAAAGTGATTGGACATTATTATTTTAAACTTGTCTTTAATCTTGTGTTTATTTTACACTGTGCAAAACTTTTCAATATCAACTCTATTTAACTTGGTATTCTTGCTTCCATAACTGCTTTCATATCCTCTGCTTCCATATCCACTCTATTTGCTAAGAATTTCACAACCAAATAAATATATTTG
The DNA here is from genome assembly GCA_963580455.1 of Euonymus europaeus. Taxonomy (NCBI): domain Eukaryota; kingdom Viridiplantae; phylum Streptophyta; class Magnoliopsida; order Celastrales; family Celastraceae; genus Euonymus; species Euonymus europaeus. The sequence continues at coordinate 17,134,625 of OY756970.1, read as the reverse complement.
CACTGTGAAAATAAGCAAATAAGTCGTGTATGTACTGTGATAAATAAAACAATACAATGGACTAATTCAAAAAACCAAAACATTAGGAAAAAATTACTCTCCACACCACCGAATAAAGTTTCAAGTACAATGGAATAAACTTTCAAGAACAATGGAATAAATGTACAAGCACAACGGAATAAGTTACATGCACAATGGAATAAGGAACAGCACACAACGGAATCAGTTTCAAAGTACAATAGAATAAATGTATGAAAACAAGCAATTGAATAAATGTATGTAAACAATGGAATCCATCAAGTTCAAATTGGAATCGGTACAAAAATCACAGACCATCTGCCACAAAATCATCCACACCCGCTGTTTGCGTTGTGACTTCCAATGCAGACGTACCAGGATGCTTCTTCCTAAATATCCTCTTCTTCCTCGCACTTGGAGGGCGTCCTTTTCCTCGTCGATTCACCGGGTCATTGGAACTTGTGACTGGCAATGAAACAACACCCGGAGTAGAAGCCAGTGCATTTGTTGTCTCCTCAATCAAATGAGCGACTTGATTATATCTTTCTTCGGAATCCGCCCCCAAATCTGCAAGCCTTGTAAACATATTACACAAACTCTCATAACGACGCTGCTCCGCTGAGATACACCATCCGTCGTAATCAATTTTAACTCGCGAGTGGCCCCTCCGTACATCTTTCCTACATCGAGCACACACGTACTGTGTTGGTATCAAATCCACACCACTCCGCCTTAAAACTGTCAAGCAATGGCTGCACAAAATACCTCCGAACTGAAACTTTATGCAACTACAATCTACATAGGAACTACGCTCCTCATATCTCACCTCATATGTAATTTTCTTCCTACCCTTGTCACCATATGCAACTTCCTCCTCGATAAAAAATATTGCACTCTCAAACGAAGTATTCTCTACTAACTGAACACCACAATACATCAACCCAGACAACTCTTTTTGAAACTCATTGAATTTGGCCTCCGTATATAATCCAGCAATTTGTTTTTCCATTTCATACCAAGAAACACATTGAGGATGCTTGTGGAAGGAATTAAAGTCTGCTTGGCATTCTTTTTGCACCTTATCCCTGAGTGCATTGTTGTATTGCTCAACAAATTGTTTTAGAGTAGTTTTCGAGTTTACATACCCGTCAAAAAAAGCATTCATGCTTTCACTCCTTTGGGTAGTGGACATTCCCGCCCAAAAGAAGTTCTTCAAATAAACAGGAACCCACATATGCCTTTCCTCATACATAGTTGCCAACCAAGAACTTCCCTCCAAACCAAACTCATGTATCATATTGTCCCAACCAGACTCAAACTGAGCTATGCTCTGAGAATCATAAACAGCATCCCCCAACGCGTAAGTTATCCGTTTGTACTCTTTGAACGAACCTAATTTCTCAGGCACCTTTTTCAAAATATGCCACAGGCACCATCTGTGTCTTGTGCCAGGAAAAACAATTTCAATGGCCTTCTTCATAGCTCTATCTTGGTCCGTGATTATCCCGCTAGGAGGAATACCATGCATGCACGCAAGCCAAGTCTTGAACAACCATGTAAAAGTCTCAGTATCTTCGTTCGCATCAAACCACAACCAAGAAGCACGGAATGACCATGATGATTCACACCCACAAATGGGGCAAAAGGCATGTCGTACTTGTTCGTCAGATATGTAGTGTCAAAGCTTACAACGTCGCCAAATTCCCGAAAAGCTGCCCTACTACGCTGATCAGCCCAAAAAACACTCTTCAACCGCCCTTTATCATCCCAATCTATCATGGAGAAAAACCCTTCATTCTTCGAATGCATTTTCAAGAAGTAATTCTGGATAGCGTTCGCATCACCCTCACCGAGTCTCATCCGCCTAACTCTGGTTATGAGGTTCTTGGTATCCTGTTGAATAAAAGGTAAATGTTCATGTCCACCAGCTCCAATCACCTACTCACACCATAAAAACACAAAAACTGTGTTAATTGTCCGTGACAATGAAATAAGGGAAACGTGCAATATGTGTACTTTGTTATTCCACTGTCAAAACAATGGAAAAATTTATTCATTTATAAAAAAAGACAATGGAACACATATTCTATTGTTTAGTACAATGGAATTGAATATTCCACTGTAAATATTACAATGGAATACAGTCAAAATGGAATAACATTTAAAGCGTCTAATGATATTCCATTGTATATTGACAATGGAGTTATGTATTCCAATGTAGTATGACAGTGAAATCAATTATTAAACTGTAACATGACAATGGAAATCAATTATTCAACTGTAACATGACAATGGAATTGACATATTCCACTGTAACAATTACAATGGGATACAGTCAAAAATAGAATAACATTTAAACGTGTAATGATATTCCATTGTATATTGACAATGGAATTAAGTATTCCAATGCAATATGACAATGGAATAAGTTACTCCACTGTAATATGATAATGGAATAAGTTATTCCACTATAATATGACAATGGAATATCATATTACAGTATAAAAAGCACAATGTAATAACATTTATTCCATTGATTTATACATTGGCAAAACGAGTCTGTCAGGTCATATGACAAACGTAAAATGCAGTACTTCCCAAAACAAAACTAAATCACATGTGCATTGTGGCTCTTGCACGGCCTTATACCAGCCATATCATTGATCTCCAATTGTCGCTTGACGTGTGAGCTGATCTCTCGATTGCATAAGAAAAACCTTGAATGAGAGGGGCTCAATTCATGGTTATGTCTGTCCATAAAATTGGTAATCTCCCAATTGCCATCAGCACATAAACGAGCTCTCAGTCTAGCCTTGCAATCATTCTTCGTATGCGACCGAGATTTGATTGGTACCACAGCACGACTACGAAACTTGTCTGACTTTCCACAAGTGAACGTCATGTGTGTACACACACCCAGCTCGTTCTTGTTCTTTGTCCTCCTCTTTACAGAGAAACCATTGCGCTCTCTATATTTCTTGTAAAAATCAAACAAATCCATATCACTGTCGAACATCATCCCCTCAGTTGGTACATTCTCCTCGCCGCCATCAACACTCTCAAAAAAACTAGTCACAATATCAGCAACATCATTCCCGACATCAAAATCATCGCAGTCGTTACCCCCAAGAAGGATATCCATAAAACCTGTCATCTTATCTACAAAAAAAAAAACACAAAAAACCCCTATAGCATAACTCCACTTCGTCTTCAAGAACAAAATCCAGATAATGCAACAAGCAAATATATAATGATTAAACAAAACAAATCAATGGAAAACCCACTATCTATACCATATAGATCCACCGTTTATACCTGTACGCGATTTAAAACCCACGGAAGAGGTCGCCGGTCTGAGAGAGCTCCGATCTGTGCTTGAGAGAAAGATCACTTCGATCCGTAAGAGAACACCGCAATACGATCTCCGATCTGAAGCAATACACCCGCAAACAGCTACAAACTAGGAGATGAAGCTTCAGACTGGAACCTCGAGCACTGTAATAGCGAGACTGACCACGGGAGTGGATAGAGAATCATGGTAAGAATCCGACAAACCCATCTCTTTACTGTGTAACTTTTAGCTGGTATTTAGGAATTAAAAAAAACCCAGTCAGCATCCTCATCAGCATATAAAAGTATATAAAATCACTTTAAAAAATGATATAAGTGAAACTTAATTAAAAAAAATAAATAAAGGCATTTATCTGTGTCCCATTGCATTTGTTTTAATTATTTTATTTTATTTTTTAGGAAAAAAGAAGTCGAATGTGGGAGGCTTCTAGGTAATTGCTGTCCGGGGGACGTTAATGAATGTGAGTTTTGCATATGTTGCACGTGCTACCTACCTTCAGAGATTGAACAATGGTTTAGCAGTCAAGCATATCGTGCAGCGGTGCAGGGCAGTAACGGTATGCTGCTCTCAACTCATCCTGCCGTTGATATACTCTCACACGCCGTCCTTCTCCACCATCCATTCACAACACACTTTCTACGCCCCCCTCTCTATTTGTCTCTCGCTCCTTCTCTCTCCTCTGTCTCCCTCCGGCCTCCCCACTTTCTCTCTCTTGTGATGTTTTGGTTTTATTTCATGGGGTGTACTGTGTGGCTCAGGCGATCGACAATCATGGCTGTTGTGCTGTCATTGAGCTGTAAACCAACACATGTATTTTAACTTTCAAAGATCTGTGTACGATGGGACAAAACTTTCTGGAGGTGGACCCAATACGGAGGGAGCATATTGAATCGGTCCCATGGTAGCCAATGAGAACCAATGAGAGAAGAGAATATGTCAAGCTCTGTTGAAAGCAAAGGCACGTAATTCCATTTAATATTTTGTTTTTAAATCTGTGCCAGGCGGTTGAACCGGTAACCACGCCACACCGGCTTGATGTTCGGCACCGCTTCAAAACATTCCTGTGACAAGTGCAGTCACAATTGTGATTATTTGCTGGGGATAAAAGTTATTATTGGGAGATGTGTTTTTATTATATGGTTGTATTAAAATATATATTTTATTGATATGGTTTAATTTTTAGGTAATAAAAGTGTGACTCAATATTAATGAAAAAATTGTGAAAAAATAAAATGTCAATGACTTGACTGATGAAAAAAAAAATTATATTAAAAGATGTACTTTACTGATAAATTATATTAAAAAAAATGTTTTGTTGATATGAATAAATAATAAAATTATCTTTTATATAATAAAAATGAAATCTAATTAAAGAGTTAAGAGAGACGTTGCCATTATGGGTCCGCACCTTCCATCATAAAAAGACACACTGGACGTGTGACATATCACGCGCAACAAACACGTGCAATATTATAGTCACCGTTCGATTTGAATTGATAGTGCTTTCTTGATTCGACAAAAAAATTATGATCATTGGATATTAGTAACATTGCTTCGAAAGGACCCACCTGAATGCAGACCACAAATTACAAGTGGAGACCTATTTCTATAGCCTATCCGATCACTTTTAGCTATAGCCAGTCTCTCTGCTGATGCTGCATGTCTGTTATCATCAAACTGTAACCGTGCCTCGAGAAAGGTGCATTTTGTATAGACGTACCCTCAAGGCTCATTAATAATTTATCATAAAATTACTTATTCAACCCTCATTCAACTCTACTATCACTTTTTGACAATTGTATTTTTAAGCTTCTGTAAATTGATAAAATGCCCCTTTTGCAACCAATGAATTGAAAATAGTTAATTAAATATAACAAAATTACACTAATGTCTCTCTCTCTCTCGCTTAATTAATTAAGCTTATATTATTGCTCATATTTATATTTTTTGGCATTATTTAGTCCGTACTACTAGACTTTTATGTGACCCATCAGAAGTAAAGATGCATAGGTGTCAGAACTCAGAAGTAAATGCTCAAAGGATTGAGATTTGAGACAAGTGATGCATAGCCGCAAATGACAACATTATCTCTTTTATTTCTTTATTTATTTGCTGATAATAATAAGACCAGAGAGAGACAGGAGAAGGGGAAAAAAACGACGGAAAAAAAAAAGGACACAGAGTTAAGGAAAATGTAAGAATTGCTTTGTTTGAGAGGATACGAATGCATCGGACAACCAGATGCATGCAACATGTGATCTATGAAGCGTCACTAGCTACAGGCATACCGTACATTGGGATCGTGTGACGTCGAAAATATGTATCCAGAGGGGACATGTACATGGGATGGGCGGGGCTTGCTCTAATTTTTTTTACAGCACGCCCGGCTGTAAGGGCATTTTGAATCATTAAAAAATTATGTGTGTTTTAATTGAGATTATGAATTCAACGGTATATTATTTATGAAAAATAAAATCAAAAATTATGTGTATTTTTGCTGATATAATTATATTGTGAGATGTGTTTTAATGACCTGAATGATGATATCACTTGATTTTTTTATAGTAAATATGGGATCCAGTCATGATTTTGGTGTAATTTTGATATGGATAGCATAAGAATGAGAAATTGATTGGCTTAACTAAAATTGAGAAAAGAAAATGTATTGGGATTTGTGTTTTGTTGATTTGGATGTATTGAAAAATGTGTTTTACTGATATGACTGTATTTAAAAGATGTGCGTGGTTTGAATTTTATGTAATAAATATAAGACCCAAAATATAAATTTATTGACCTAGCAAAACCACACCATTGTGTTTGCTCTTACTGCATTATACTTCAAAAGCAACGTGGCAAATCCTCTATCTTGCTTTTTAATATATAAAAAATTTAATATCCATTACATTAAAAATACTCTCTAAATATTTTATTCATTTCTCCAAGTGTTTCAAGTTCATTTTTCAACAAAATTATACAAAAATCAATATTAGATCTCACATCCTTACAAATTACACATTCATTCACATCATTAAAACACATATATCAATACAACCGATTCAAAAAATACACATTCTCATATATTATCTAGTATCATCATGAAGAGTCTCAATGTACATGCTCTAACAGGAAATGCATTTAATGTAGTACACAAAATAATCATATTACTTCAAATTTGTCCTTATGTATTTAAAATGAATATTGTGAGAATCCAACATGTTACTCTTTAACAAGGATCACTTTATAATAAATCAATAAAATTATTCATTAATGAAACAAAGTGACACTAATTTTGGGATAGCCTAAAATGGAAAGATGGACTATCAAAATGAGATGAAGTGAGCAATAGCTTTAATAGAAGTAAAGGTGTATTATTATTTTTTGTTCAATATTATATATAATTGATTAGTTTTTTATTCAAAATAATGTGATTTATTTAACAATTTTTGAGCATTAAATTGTTATATTTTAATAGTTATTTGAGGATTAACTGATAATCATTTTATTAGCCATTAATATAATTGGATAATGGAAAAATTAGACTTAGATCTGAATATACTAACTCTTAAGAGTCGAAGTACATTTAGGTTTTTTCTTAGCTAAGCTCCGGTTGATTTTTAAATTTATTGAATTAATAATAAAACATTAAATTATAGATTTGACATTGTTATTCCAGTCAAATATGACCGAATTTGTTTTTCTGCTACGAATGCTTTCAACTTTGGATCGATGTGAGGTCAATAGCGTTGAAATGAAGTCGAGACGAATCCAACTCTACTAGCCTTGCAAAGATTCGACTTCAAAAACTATCAGATTGAGGCAAAATGGTTAAAACGCTTTTTGACTCCATCTTGTAATTTCTAGCGGCAGATAGAAGTGAGGTTGCATCGTTGCACACGTTAGAACAAGACGAATCCAACACCAATGACATTGCCAAGATATGACATCCAAAACTATCAGATCGAGGCAAACAGTTGGTAATGGTCGGAATGCATATTGCCTCGATCTAGCCGTTTATGGCTACGAATCGAGGTGAGACTGATGACGTTGGATTCATCTTGGTCATACGATTCCAACGCCACTAACCTCGCTTCAATCTGCCATTGGAAAGCGATTAGCCGACTAAAAAATAATTTTGAAAGTTCTACAGAGAAAAACGACACTGTGTAGTTGATGATGATATTATTAACTAATAATATAGGTCTTGCTTTGAGTGCTTCCAATGGTAAAAAATTTGTTGAACTTAGCAAATCCGAACTTTCAAATTCATCTCTTGGTATATAAGATTTTAATACTAAATTCAAGTTTTGGTACCTGGCTTATATATGCTATAAAGTAGGGTAAATCACTTATAATGCATAACACACTTCATAAGCAATGAGAAGACAAATGTCTTCTTCACATATGTAAAAACACAAACACCTGTTATTTCATATGTTAAAGTACATATATCATTCCTTACGTTTGATGAACAGACATATAATTTCACATTGGTAAGAAATCAAGTTATTTTAATCTAAAATAGCAAGAGTGACTAAACTAATATTCTATAATATAAATATAAAATAGCGATAATCTATGATGAATTATTACAAATATAAAATAAAATAATTTTTCAGTTACAATAAAAAAAGATCTTTATCTTTTTATAAAGGGTAAATGGTACAGAGCCCCCTAAAGTATGACCTAATTGAAAAAAACCTCCCAAATTATGGAAAACTGGATATAACCCCCCAGACGTTTGTTGACCGTCTGAGATGACGGTCAACCCACGCGCGTTTAGCTCACTTTTAAAGGGTAAAATGTACAGAGCCCCCTAAAGTATGACCTAATTGAAAAACCCCCCCCAAATTATGAAAAACTGGATATAACCCCCCAGTTAGCCACCAGGTTCGTGGTTGATGTGAAACCAAGCAGTCCATCATTGGTTTCACCTCCACAGATTCATCATGCACTCCACCTCTAGACAGTCCGCCACCAGGTTCACCTCCACATATTCATCTTCACAGTCCACCAGATAATACTGCACCCTTATTCATGCCAACACCAACAATGGGACATGAAGTAATTCTAGATGTATTTTGGACATGTTGTATGCTGACTTTGACTGTTAGTTTAGTCTCACTGTTATTGTTATTGTCATTGTCAATACACTCCTATAGTTTAGTCTAATAGCATTTATCCCCCTATGTGGAGGTGAACCTGCTGGCGGACTGCTTGGAGGTGGACTGACATGATGAATCTGTGGAGGTGAAACCAATGATGGACTGTTTGGTTCCACATCAACCACGAACCTGGTGGCTAACTGGGGGGTTATATCCAGTTTTTCATAATTTGGGGGGTTTTTTTCAATTAGATCATACTTTAGGGGGCTCTGTACATTTTAACCTTTAAAAGTGAGCTAAACGCGTGGGTTGACCGTCATCTCAGACGGTCAACAAACGTCTGAGGGATTATATCCAGTTTTTCATAATTTGGGGGTTTTTTTTCAATTAGACCATACTTTAGGGGGTTCTGTACCATTTACCCTTTTATAAATGTAAGGGTAGATATGAAGGATGTTATCGGGTACGTATTAACTATTAAGCATATGCTTTGGGAACGATGTCATATTCCATCCATATTGACAAGTCAGAAAAAGGCCCTACCTAATTTAATAATAGTAAGTGAAGAGATAGACATGCATAAGGAAAAGGTGCGTTGCACGAGTTTCACGAGCTTAAATCTTGGACATAGACCTAGGACTGACAATGATATTATATATATCTAGAAATTCTGGTAAGTTATTTATCTCTTCTTAAAACTTAGAAAAATTATAACTATTTTTAATTAATTTTACGAAATTTAATAATATATTTTTTTCTTCAAAATAAAAATCAAATTTTAACATCCATTTTATAATTCTGAATAGAAAACAAAAAATATTGCATACACATTTTAGGTTTCATTTGATATTTATTTTGAACAAAAAATATATTGTTAAATTCGTAAAATCGATTAAAGTAAAACTTAATTTTAAAAATATTTTAGACCCTAAAAAAGACTATAAAATTTAAGATCTCATTTTAAAATCTCATAGGAGACTTCCTATATATATGAAAAAAAAAAACATTATTATGTAACTTGCAATTATGTAGATCATGTGTTAGCTGTATTGCATCTTTCTCATTCATTACGATGAAATGAAGTTTAACATGAATCATGTACTTTTTTGTATTAATTACTTAAAAAAGTGGGTCTAGTTTATTATTGTGAGTTTTTTTTTTATAATTCTTAATGAAAAATATAAAAAGAAATCATTAAGCTACGGGAAATTATTTTAATAATTTTTGGCATTCATTACATAAGAAAGTGAATCTAGCTAATTATTGTAACTTATTTTTTTTTCATAAGTTTGTTTATTTAAAAGTGTTATTCGTTATATAACACTAAACATATTATAAATTTGTAAGCTTTTTTTTTTAATAAATAGGTTTAGCCTCAGCAGAGATATAAATAGAAAAGTACTCAAAAAGCGGAGGAAAACCGAACAAAAAACTTTAATTAGCCTACAAGGAGAAAGCCAAAACATGCAATAACAATAGAAACTACAGTTCTACTGCATCATTTGAGTCCCCATAATCAAGACCAAACAATTCGGTCTTCATGCAATTGTGCTCCTTCCCTGGCTAAGCCATCAACTACTTCATTTGTGACCCTTGATATAAACTTAATATCCAAAGAACTGATGCTGAGCATTGAATTACAAATTGAGTTATGAATGAAGTTTAATTTTCATGTAAGCTTTTTAATATTTATAGCATGAAGTTTCATATTAAACAGAAGTGGGCCTGAACTTTATGTCAACCAGATCCTGAGCCCAAACATTGGGCTACAATATACCATTACTATTGGGCTCTCTTTGGTTTGGCCCAGATTTCTTAGTACAGCCAACTCATGAAAAATATGTTCAAACTGGCATTTGATTCATCTGAAAAACTGGCTCTTGTTGTCTCGTAAGGTTTTGGAGGAGACATTTGCAATTAAAAACATGGGTCTTTCATTAGTGCTAACACCGCTGGTGTGCAGAAAAATCACATGATACAAGTCGAGAAGGATGAGTTGGGGAACCGCGTTGAACTTGAAAGTTCCTCTCCGTCAGCTTCATGGAACACCGTGATTTTCTCGGTATAAACACGAGTGGGGACAGCTTTTAAAGCTTTTCCAAACAACAAAAGTTGGAATAAAGCTAAAGCGACGTGTGGCACCAGATAGCAAGGTCTGTCCTTTCCTATCCAAATCCAAATCTTGCTTTACCTAATGCATATCAAATGCTTTATTTTGAAGTGTAAAATAGATGTAGTTAAAATTGACTTCTCTATCTAGAGGATTGTGTATGATTTGTTTTTCTTTCGAAAGAACTTTTCTTTTACAATGTTTGAGTGGTGATGATTTATCCAAATAAATAAATGAGATAATAATTTAATTTAAATTAATATAAACATAATTAAATCGGGTAAGAGTTTTAGACTTGAATTCATATCCTATTTTAAACCTGACAACCAGACATAATTTTGTCACCCCTATTCATTGCTAATGGGGTCAATTAGAAAATAATACATGGCCGGTAAAATGAAGACAAGATTATTGCTAATGGGGTCAATTAGAAAATAATACATGGCCGGTAAAATGAAGACAAGATTTCACTTATGATTATTATTTTTACAATTTCGTTTCGCCACATAAAACAGATAATCTCTAACAAATCCAGGAGAGGGAGATCATCTTTTTAGTGTTATTTGAAGCTTAAAAAGGACTGAGAGTTAGATGGTGTCCAACAAGAGTCTAGCCCCAAAAGGCCGTTGGTTATAACAGTCCAGATTGTTACCAGTGCCGGTTCCAAGTATTTGGCAATACCTTCTGAAGAAGCCAATTCTATCCTCCACTTGGGGGTTTTGGCCCTTCCCACATTCAATCCCTCCATTGATAATATTTGTGATAACACCATACCCAGAAACCCGCCCAGCCGCAGTATCGGCACCAGAGGGTCTCCAGCTTCCTGTGATCACATCGTGGCATGAAGGTTTTGGGGATTGTGCAGTCATCCAGAACCAAATTGCTGTCTTGAAGGATATAACAGCATCAGTCGCTACAAGGTCTGGATTATTTATAAGGTCAACTCCTATAGCTCGCCCAGCTTGAGCATAGTTGTAATTCCTGATCAAGTTACCAAATTTAATAATTATAAATATTCTTAATTGACACTGTCAGATATGCACATAAACCGTTTGCATAAATTACCATGAGAGTTGGAGAGGTCCACGACCATAGTATTGCTTAGGACATGGATAATTGGGATCACAATAACTGGATGGTGGGTTTCTCTCCCTAACAAAGCAATACCCCCAAGAATAAGGACCATCAGGTGCACTAGGCCATCCTCCTGCACAAATAGCACAAACAAGTAAATCAGTTTTACAAGAGTGATACTTGATATTATGAATGAAATTTATGGAACATCAACTGTTTGACAAAATGCCTCATCCATTTTCATCATTACTGTAAGAATCTTTGTTTTGTAATTTGTAATTGCGATGCAAAGCTCATAAGCTGGACATAACATCTTATATATATGTGCATAATAAGTCAAGAATTGAACTTAATTGATTAATTACCAGTAGTTTCATGGGAAGTTTGTGCGAGGAAAGCAGCAATCTCCCTTTTACAAGTTGCATCGTCACCTGTAGTGCCAAATGCAGGGTAGGCCTTGGCAGCAGTAAGAAATGCATCATACGAGTAGAATCCCTTGCCCTCACAAGCGTTATCATTTCTGTGCTTAAGAATATCATTGAACCTGTCTCTAGAGATGATTCCTCCAATATCACCACTACCACCGCATTGGCTTTGGCAGCCCTGACCACAGTATTCATTGGTGGTGCCACACCATCCATACTGACTACAACATTGGCCTCCAGGGCATAAGGCGCCACCAGCCTGCCTTCCACATTGCTCAGCTGAGCCCAAGACTGACAGCGAAAGAGAGAGAATTGTGAACACCCAGAACCTCATTTTTTTCTCTCTTTTCTTTTGGTGTGTTGGAGTCTATGGGTTATTAAATATTTATAGGCAATTATGAAGACAGGAGGGATTGTTTATCCATTATTAATTTAATTGGTAAAGTTGAGTTTTTTTGGGGGAAAAAAGAAGTCACATGGCGTAGGCGGCTTCTAGCCTTCTAGGCATGAATTTGAGTTTCGCATACGTTGCAAGCGCTACCTTCAGAGTTTGGACAGTACATGCCAAATAAACAACATTTGTACTTTAAATGCGGTCGTCAATCTCGCGTGGTATTCAAACGTCTCCAATTCATTTCTAAATCCAGCATCGAAACCTAACTATTAAATTTTAAATCAACTTTAATATCTCAGCTATCTGGTCAGTGCAAAGACTTCTTATAAAGATAAGGGGAGTAGGAAGGGGAACACACAAGTGGAGTGCAAAGACTAATTAAATTGACTTCCATATGTCTTAATTAAGACTTTGAAAATTGATGCCTTATCTTCTAAAACCTTTCGGGGATTTTCATTTCTGACTTGGTCTTTGTTCTCTTGTGTGTTGTTTTATCCTATGTAATTGTGGTTGTTTGTTCTCCATAAATGTCAAGAGATTCCAGTTCACCAACTATATCACTCTCATACATAAAAGGGGAAGAACGTTCGGTCACATATTCAAACATGTAATCGTAAATTGTGTAAGATAGGACATATACAATGTATATGTGCCTAATAAGTATTTGGAAAATGCTATTTTATCATTGGCTGCTATAAAGGAGGTTAAATTATGTATAACTCTCTTCATATGTGATGAACACACAGACGTCTCTTCGACATTTATAAAAAAGTAAACATACCCTTATTTGATAGGTTAATATAACTATTCATGAAAAGACAAATAACGTCTCACATTTGTAAAAAATAAAATTATTCGGATCCAAAATATCATGGATAACTAAACTAATAATATATGATATAACTCTAAGGGTGTGTTTGATATAGGGATGTAATGATTACATGAGAAATTGAAATTACATGGATAAACAAATAGTCATGTTTGATATGTATGTATATTATTTATTCGAGTAATTTTTTAGACAATTTTTTTCATATTTTGAATGTAATAATTATTCATAAGAAAATGTGGATAATAATTATTTTAATAATATATTATACTTCTATTCATTATTCTCCTATGAAGCACCCCCTGAAACATAGATAATATAATATAAATTATTATAAATATAAAATAAAATTAATTTTTAACAATGGGGTCTTTGTCTTTTTTTATATAAATATGAGGGTACGTATTTATCTTTTTTATCAAATATGAAAGGTATTAATGTGCTACGTGTATTTTATTCTGTTTAAATATTAAGCATATGCTTCCATCATTGACCAGTCAAAAAGGGCCCTACCTAATTAAACACAATTTAAAAGTCGGTGAACAGATAGTATGCAATTATGCAAAATAATTACATGACCAGGTGCGTTGCACGAATTTAAATCTTAGACAAGACCGACAATGATATTATATATATATATAGGAAATTTTTTGTGTGATTTTAAAATAAGATCTAAATTTTATGAATTTAATAATATATTTTATCAAATTCGCACTTTATAATTCTAAATCTTTGAATATAAAAAAAAAATTGCATACACTTTTTAGGTTTTATTTAATTTTTATTTTAAATAAAAAAATATTTGTTAGATCCGCAAAATCAATCAAAATAAAATTATCATATTTTTAAAAATTATTTTGAACCTTAAAAAAAAAGACTCTACAAAGCTCATAGGAGAAATCGTATTAATACGTAATGATTTTTAAAACAACATAATTATGTACCTCGCAATTATGTAGACCATGTGTTAGATGTGTATTGCATCTTTCTAGTTTATTTTTTTTTTATATCAAAGAGAAGGAATATCCAACAGAAACACTGAGGTTCAATGGGTTGGTGGGTTACACAACGTAGGGAGGTAGCCCTCTTCCTTTTACAACAATATAATAGTAATAAATCTCACTCAAATTGATAGTAGATGAAATTGGAACACAAAATTTTTCGCTTTCTACACCGCAAGAAGAACAACTAAGCTATCATCTCTTGGTATCTATCTAGTTTATTACGATGAAATGGAGTTTAACATGAATCACATATTTTTTGCATTAACTACATAAGAGAGTGGGTCTAGTACATTATTGTGAGTTATTTTTGTTTTTAAAGTTCTTAATTACAAATATAAAATGAAATCATTAAGCAACAAGACATTATTTTAATAATTTTTGGCATTCATTAGCTATCTTTTTTTCTTTTGCTTTTTCATAATTAAGTAAGGTTATTCGTTATATAACACTAAACATATTATAAATTTGTAAGCTTTTTAATTTGTACATTGAAGTTTTATATTAAACAGAAGTGGGCCTGAACTTTATGTCAACCAGATCCTGAGCCCAAACATTGGGCTTCAATATACCATTACTATTGGGCTCCGTTTGCTTTGGCCCAGATTTCATAGTCCAGCCAACTCATGAAAAAAATGTTAAAACTGGCATTTGATTAATCAGAAAAACTGTCTCTTCTTTTCATCGTTCCTGGACTTTCTGGAAATTGGAGGACAAAAGAGAGAAAACTAAGAAGACCCACAAATACTTCATTATTGTGAGTTTTTAGGTTTGTGAGTATGGTATGTTCATGTGTTTGATTTAATAGGTATTTGTAGAAAGTGATAAGGGAGTGTGTGATGTGGCTAATGGTTAAGTGTGATATATTTAGTAGGTCTAAATGAATCGACGAAGAAGAATAGATACCTGCCGGGAGCTTGATGTAAATAAATACCCCAACCTTGTTGATTCACACAAATACCAAGGCAGTAAGTCCACAAAACGAGTTCAACCTTGTTGATTCGCAAAGAATACCAAGGAAAAACACAAACGGCGGAGCAACAGCTCTATATTTCTTTTTCTCCAAAAGTTCCATAATACACACAAGACAAAGATTAAAACCCTAACAACAATGGGCTAGCAAAGACAAAATAAAGCCCAACAATACAAAGACAAAGACCACAACTCAAAACAAAGGCCCAACGAAGAAAACAACAACATGAAGAACTTCATCCCAGAACAACCTCACGTCTTCTTCCATTCCAGCTTTTCCATGAAGAGAATGGCTGCCGTGTCCAAATCATCCCCTCCAGATGCAAAAGAATTCGACCTCGAATTAACAGTCTCCTCATCAGAAGGGGCATCCACAAAAGGAACCAAGTGTTTCACATTAAACACATCACTAGTACGTAAATGACTTGGTAACTTCAATTTATAAGCGTTGGAATTAATTTTTGCGAGTACCTCCAAGGGTCCAATCTTCCGAGCAGCTAACTTGTTGTATTCACCAGGAGAAAATCGATCTTTTGTCAAAATGGCCCAGACATAATCACCCACTTCAAAATCCACAGATCTTCGCTTCTTATCAGCAACAGCTTTGTAGTTAGACACAGCATCAAGCAACCGCTGTTGAGTAAGTTGGTGTACTTGATGTAACCGAGCCACAAAATCACTCGCCTTGCCATGAATACGACCCAGGTCTTGTTGAGGCAAGAAATCCAATGGGGTACGAGGAGAAATTCCATAAACAATTTGGAAAGGAGCCAGCCCAGTACTACGATTAACAGCCATATTAATGGCAAACTCTGCTTGACAAAGACACTGATCCCATGTTTTCAAATGATCTCCAACAAGACTTCTCAACAGGTTACCCAAGGTCCGGTTAATCACTTCAGTTTGCCCGTCCGTTTGCGGATGATACGAGCTACTAAACTTCAATTCAGTTCTAGTCAACCTCCACAAACTTCGCCAAAAGTGAGATAAAAATCTTGTATCCCGATCAGATACAATGGACAGTGGGAGGCCATGCAAACGATAAATTTCTTTGAAAAATAAATCAGCAACATGACTAGCATCGGTAGTCTTCTTGCATGCTATGAAATGGGACATCTTCGAAAACCTATCGACAACAACAAAAATAGCATCGAACCCTCGTTGGGTTCGCGGGAGACCCAAGACGAAGTCCATACTAATGTCAGTCCACGGCTGGGAGGGTATCGGTAGGGGCATATAAAGGCCGGCATTGGTCGCGGACCCTTTGGACACTTGACAAACTCTACAGCCATCCACAAAGCGATAAATCTCACGCCTCATTGAAGGCCAAAAATAGGAAGCTGAGATGGCAGCAAATGTTTTGTCTTGACCCATGTGGCTGGAATTGTGTGCTTCTTTAATAATTTGCAGCCTCAAACTACAATCTGGAATGCATAATTGGTTACCCCGAAAGATGAACCCCTCTTGCATATGAAAGTCTGAGGGTTCTCGTGCCTTAATCACGTCCAAAACGGGACCAAAATAAGGGTCAGTAGCATACAAATTGTGGAAATTATCGAAGCCAATCACCTGAGTTCGATGGATTGACAAAGTAGTGGCACGACGACTCATCGCATCAGCTACTCTGTTGCTGGTTCCTGCTGTATGTTTCACTGTGAAACTAAATTGTTGAAGAAAATTAACCCAAGCTGCATGCCGAGCTGACAGCTTGCATTGATTGTTAATGTACTTCAGCGCTTCGTGGTCCGAATAGAGAATAAAATCATCATGGATCAAATAACAATACCAATGCCGCAATGCTTGAACAATTGCATAAAATTCTACATCATAAGCACTATAATTCATCTTCGCACCAGAGAGCTTTTCACTAAAAAATGCAACTGGTTTGCCTTGCTGGCTCAACACAGCCCCCACCCCTACTTTTGAAGCATCACAATGCAGCTCAAAAGGAATTGAAAAATTAGGAAGAGCCAAAAGAGGTGCATGGGTCAGTAACTCCTTAATCTGAGAAAAGGCAGTAGCAGCATCATCATTCCAAGTGAACCTTTTATCTTTTAAACACTCAGTGATCGGCGCCATAATAGAACTGAAGTTGGCAATAAATCTGCGATAAAACGAGGCTAGCCCATGAAAGCTACGAATATCAAATAAAGTTCGGGGTTCTGGCCAGTCACGAATAGCAGCAATTTTAGTTTCGTCAACAGCAATTCCTTGACCCGAAATGATATAGCCAAGAAAAAGGACTTGTGCTTCCATGAAAGAGCATTTATTTAAACCTGCAAATAATTTCTCTCGCCTCAGAACCAACAAAACTTCTCTCAAATGTTGTAAATGGCTGCATTCATCCACACTATAAACCAATATATCGTCAAAATAGACAACCACAAAATGTCCAATAAAAGGCCTCAAAATCTGGTTCATAAAATGCATGAAGGTACTGGGCGCGTTAGAGAGACCAAAGGGCATAACAAGCCACTCATAAAGTCCCTCCCTAGTCTTGAAGGCTGTTTTCCACTCATCACCCGGCCGAATACGGATTTGGTGATACCCACTCTTTAAATCCAATTTACTGAACACTGCTGCCCCCGTAAGCTGATCCAAGAGGTCATCCAATCTTGGTATGGCAAAACGATAACGAGTCGTAATTTTATTAATCGCACGACTATCCACACACATCCTCCAAGTGCCATCCTTTTTAGGAGTCAATAGAGCAGGGACTGCACACGGGCTAAGGCTCTCCCGCACATAACCCTTTTCAATCAAATCCTCCACTTGATGCCGTAATTCCTCATGTTCTTGGGGACTCATCCTATAATGAGGACGATTAGGTAACACGCTGCCAGGTACAAGGTCGATACGATGTTGAATCTCACGAAGCGGAGGTAAACCCATGGGTAACTGTTCTGGAAAAACATCATCAAACTCTTGAATTAATCCTCGGACAACATCGGGAATTCCACCACTCTTAGACACCTCCTTGCGGACTACCACAAATACCACACTGGAGCTATCCAATCCAACTTCAAATTGACGCAAAGATAAAACATTTAATCCACCAGTGGGCTTAGTAAATGGCTGGTTATGTTCAGTAGTGGGACAAAGAACAATTTTTGTAGAATCAAATACAAAAGAGTATGTATTACGACGTCCATCATGAATCACATGTCTATCAAATTGCCATGGTCTGCCTAATAAGAGATGACAAGCATCCATGTCTACAACATCACACCAAACTTGGTCGGTATATTTTATTCCCACAGAAAAAGACACTAGGCATCGTCTAGTAACTTGAACTTCCACCCCCTCTTAAGCCAAGACAACTTGTAAGGAGTTGGATGATCTTCAGTACCTAGCTGAAGTTTATCAATCACTTCAGTTGCAACAACATTCTCACAGCTCCCAGAATCCACAACAAATCGACAAACACGACCACCAATTGTACAAGTAGAGTGAAAAATTGCAGTTCGTATCCAATTTTCACCTTCAACCACTCGAGGAGCATAACAAGATCTCCACACTACTAGAGCCGTACCACTATCCCCCTCTACAAACTCTTCTGTCAACTCATTATCATTTCCAGACTCACTTCCAGCCTCTTTGAAACTGTCTAGCCGTTCGCCCTCTCTAGTGTCCACCAAAAGGGATTTTCCGCTACGATCCCCCTTGCGACATTCACTAGATTTATGCCCCATGTCACCACATTTAAAGCAACGTAGACCTGTCGGGACAAAACGAGGTGGAGTAAGAGGTGCGGGTTTACCAGGTTCAATTTTCTCAGACTTATTAAATGTAGATTCCCCAAGACTGCGGTTCTGGCGATTTCCACTCCAAAAAGAATCAACACCCTTCCGATTCAATCGAGTTTCCATATGTTTTGCTCGCTGATAAGCTTCCGAGACAGAGAACAAATCAAACATATTAAGCACATCTTGGTACTGCACCTGCAATCCCCCCACATATCTTGAAACAAGTTGCTCATCAGTTTCAACTAAATCATTTCTAGCAAGTAATTGATAGAAATCCGACGTGTACTCATCGACTCCACGATTACCCATCCGCAGATTTTGTAATTGTTGATACAAATTCCTCACGTAGTTATGGGGTAGGAATGTATTCTTCATATATTTTTTCATCTTTTCCCAAGATTCAATTTTCTTCTTCCCTTGTCGGTAACGATTCACTTTAAGCTGATGCCACCACGACGCGGCTCGGCCCCGTAGCCGTGTTGCAACTAAAGGGACCTGTTTACGGGCAGGAACCTCCTTGAACTCAAACACTTCATCAACAGTGTACAACCAGTCCACCAACTCCTCTGCTGTTAAGCCACCAGTAAACTCCGGAATGTCTACTCTTAGACCCGTTTCCCAGCGATGATTATCACTTACACGTGGGAGCTCCCTTGAATGCTTGGCATGAAAGGGGTTTTCAAACTCCTCGTCAGAGTTCGCGGTCAAAGCTTCCTCCAAATCAGATACATGCTGAGGTCCCCCCAAGCCTTGTAAAGCAACAGTAATTCCTTCCATTTGCTGAGACAAGGCAGCCACTTGCTCTGACAACCGAACAAAATCACCACGGTTACTCGATCCTTCTCCAGCAGATTCCTTAGAAGTGCGTTTCCGAGGCGGCATCACGATAGTAGAACCAACAACCCCGAACGAACCTCCCTCTGATACCAACTGATGTAAATAAATACCCCAACCTTGTTGATTCACACGAATACCAAGGCAGTAAGTCCACAAAACGAGTTCAACCTTGTTGATTCGCAAAGAATACCAAGGAAAAACACAAACGGCGGAGCAACAGCTCTATATTTCTTTTTCTCCAAAAGTTCCAGAATACACACAAGACAAAGATTAAAACCCTAACAACAATGGGCTAGCAAAGACAAAATAAACCCAACAATACAAAGACAAAGACCACAACCCAAAACAAAGGCCCAACGAAGAAAACAACAACATGAAGAACTTCATCCCAGAACAACCTCACGTCTTCTTCCATTCCAGCTTTTCCATGAAGAGAATGGCTGCCGTGTCCACATCAGAGCTCAAACGGGGCAACGAAGATGTGGCCGTGTGGGTATGAGCTGCTCGTGATGTTCTGCGCTGTTATTGTGTTTTGTGGTCGATTAAGGTACAGTTTTGGGTGAGGGTAGTTTCAGAATTTCGCAAAGATAGGCGATCGAGTAAAAACCTCCGCCTTTTTTAGCGGTGTCTCAAACGGCGTGAAAGCTCCTTCACGTCAGCTTCATGGAACACCGTGATTTTCACGATATAACACAGTTTGTCAAACATCAATTATAAAAATTTGGGACCCATATTAACATTTGCAGGTGAGGTTGAGTCATCTTTAAGAGCTTTTTCAAACGAGGAAAGTTGGAATAAAGAAGCTAATTCATGCAGCTAGAAAAGGCTTCTCCTTCTCTCCCCTTTCCCATCAAAACCCAAATCTTGCTTTACCTAAAGCATATCAACCTTTCATTTGCGACAGAGTATAATCAGACATTCTCAGCTTTTACGTTTTACGAGAGCTTATACTCTATCAAATGTTTTATTTTGAAGCGTAAAATTGACTTCTATATAGAGGATTGCCTAAGGGTTTGTTTTTTTGAAATACCTTTTCTTTTTCCAACGTTTAAGTGGTATGATTTACCAAGATAAATAAATAAGACAATAATTTAATTTGGATTAGTATATAAATAATTAAATCAGACACGATTTCGAGATTAAGACTCACATCCCATTTTCAACCAAATAAAATTTGTCTTTGAACTCAAATTTTAAATACATAATTTATGTTCAAATTTGGTTTAATTTAATTTCGAGAAATTCGATCATCAGACCAAATATAATTTCACTAACCCTATTCATTGCTAATGGGGCCACATACTACTATAAGTAAATAATACAACGCAGGTAAAACCAAGACAAGATGCACTCATCATCATCATCATCATCATCATTATTATTTTCACAATTTTAGTTCTCCACATAAAAAGATGATCTCTAACCAAACAGGAGAGAGGGAGATCATCTTTTTAGGGTTATGTGCATCTTAAAAAGGACTGAGAGTCAGATGGTGTCCAACAAGAGTCCCGCTCCAAAAGGTCTTTGGTGGGCAATTGCAATGGTTGTAAGTTAATGGGCCAACAAAGTTAATGTATTTTGCTGATGTGACTGTATTAAAAAATGTGTTTTGTTGATATGGTTGTATTGAGATATGTATTTTGGTGATGTGGATGATGATGTGGTTTGACTTTTTATAATAAAAGTGGGACCCAGTCTTGATTTTGGTGTAAATTTGATGGGGATAATATGAAGGATAAAAAAATAGTTGGGTTGGATAATGGTTTTGTATTGGGAGATGTATTTTGCTGATGTGGCAGTATTGAAATATATTTTATGCTGATTTGATGGTATTGAGAGTTGTATTTTTGTGAGATAAAGGTGGGACCCAAAAGTAAAATTGTTGGGCCATTAGAAACTACACCATTGTAGTTGCCCATAACACTCCAGATTGTTACCAGTATCAGTTCCCAGTATTTCGCAATACCTTTTAAAGAAGCCAATCCTATCCTCCACTTGTGGATTTGGGCCCTTACCACATTCAATCCCTCCATTGATAATGTTTGTGATAACACCATATCCAGGAACCCGCCCAGCCGCATTATCTGTAGCAGAGGGTCTCCAACTTCCCGTGATGACATCGTGGCATGAAGGTTTTGGGGATTGTGCAGTCATCCAGAACCAAAATGCTGTCTTGAAGGATATAACAGCATTAGTCGCTACAAGGTCTGGATTGTTTATAAGGTCAACTTCTAAGGCTTGCCCAGCTTGAGCATAGTTGTAATTCCTGATCAAGTTACCAAATTTAATCATTATAAATATTCCCAACTGACCTCGTCAGATATGAACATAAATATTTGTATAAATTACCATGTGAGTTGGATAGGTCTACGACCATAGTATTGCCCAATACATGTATACTTGGGATCACAATAATTGGATGGAGGATTTATCTCCCTAATAAAGCAATATCCCCAAGCATAAGGACCGTCAGGTGCGCTAGCCCATCCTCCTGCACATGTAACACATACAAGTAAATCAATTTTTGAAGGGTAATAATTGATATTATGAATAAAATTTATGGAACATCAACTGTTTGAAAAAAATCCTCACCCATTTTCATCATTACTCTAAGAATCTCTGTTTTTGTAATCTGTAGTTGTGATGCTAAGCTCGTACGCTGAACATTACATCTTATATATGTATGTGCATAATAAGTCAATAATTTAACTTAAATTGATTAATTACCAGTAGTTTCATGGGAAGTTTGTGCGAGGAAAGCAGCGATCTCCCTTTTACGAGTTGCATCATCACCGGTAGTGCCAAATGCAGGGTAGGCCTTGGAAGCAGTAAGAAATGCTTCATAAGAGTAGAATCCCTCGCCTTCACAAGCGTTATCATTTCTGTGCTTAAGTAGATCATTGAACATGTCTTCAGAGAGGATTCCCCCAATATCACCGCCGCCACTACCACCGCATTGGCTTTGGCAGCCCTGACCACAGTATTCATTGGTGTTGCCACACCATCCATATTGACTGCAACAAAGGCCTCTGGGGCATAAAGCATCATCAGTCTGCGTTCCACATTGCTCAGCTGAGCTTAAGACTGACAGTAAAAGAGAGACAATTGTGAACACCCAGAATCTCATTTCTTTTTCTTTTTGTTTGTTTGTTTCTATGGATTTAGATATTTATAGGCAATTATGAAGACAAGGTGGAAGTCTATGGATTTAGAAATTTATAGGCAATTATGAAGACAAGATGGATTGTTTATCCATTATTAATTGAATTGATAAGAAGATATGTAATGACAAAAAAATGTAAAGGAGAGGGAATAATATATGAAAATACGTGTTTTTTTATATTGAATATATGATTTAATTTTTAAATAATGAAGATGAGATTCGATATTAATTTGAGTGAAAAAAATGGAAGAATGAAATGTTTGTGATTTGAATTTTGAAATAAAAAAATGATATTGAATAATATATTTTATTGATATAATTATATTTAGAGACATATTTTGTTGATGTAAATAACGATTTAAAATTATTTTTTATATAATAAAAATAAATTTTAAATAAAAAATTAATGAATACTTTTGCATGTGGGCGGCTTCCAGGACATAATTGCTGTCCCGAGGTACGAAATGAAAGTGAGTTTTGCATATGTCGCACGCGCTATCTTCAGAGATTGAACAATACATGCCAAATAAACAACATATGTTTAGTTCATTAAACTTCAAGGACCGTTGGCAATCTCGCGTGGTATTCAAACGTCGCCAAAATTCATTCTTGCAATTGAGAGTTTGACAAATTGGGTGTGTTTTATTTTTATTTGTTCCCTACATTTCATTTTAATTGTCATTTTTTTTAAAAAAAATATTTTAAAATATATATCCATTTTAATTAATAAAAATTTTTTTTTTTTTTTTTTAACCTCAACAATTAATTCAATAAACATGCATATTAATTAATTTTTTATGATATTAAAGTATTTATCATTATAAATAAGAGTATAAACGTCAAATTAAAAGAGAATTACATACTTTCTTAAATTGTGTGAAAAAAAAAATGGATGTTTTTGGTTCATGGAAGAGAACGTATTTGTGGAAGACCGAAAGGTTGATGATGAGCCACCAATGCCTTCTCCTTTCTAATCCTAATTCTATTTCTTCCACGTAAAATTTTAAAAAGTGGATTTTTTTCTCCCGTGTCATTATTCCTTTACTTTGAACACGTCAGATTTATCAACGATTGATATTAAAAATGAATAAACAGTCATAGATCTTAAATATTTGTAAAAGATAGGATATATACAATGTATATGTGCCAAGTAATTATATTTGAAAATTATATTTATCTTTGGCTTATGCATTCAATAAAGTATTGAGAGCTTCTAAATGCAGGACCCTCTTATACTCTCTAAATTCACCGGCTACCAAAATTTTTATATACTCTCTATACTTTCACCATGACTCAACTCATCACCTCTCTCTATATTCTAGATATTCTCAACTAACAATTTTTATAATTTTTAAAATAAACTCTTTGAATTCCATGATTTATATACTCTGATTATTCAATGTTTTTAATTATTGAAGGTAAAAAAATTCATTCAAATTTTTTTAATTATTGAAAATAAAAAAATCACATCAAGTCATTCAATGTTTTTAATTATTAAAATAAAAAAAATAAAAAAATCACATCAATAAATACTATATATGCCTACCCAATATGCTTATGATACCATATCAACAAAAATACAACAATAAAAAAAAATTATTAGCTTAACGATCACAGAAGAAAAAAAGAATTCACACACATTCACCATATTTTAATTATTATACATAAAAGATAAGAATAATAATAATTATCAGAGGCTTATATATAAATTTTAAAAATTTGAGTATTTATTTGCAAAATTGTGAAAATAATTGGTTGAGAATACCTAGAGTGTAGATAAAAGCAACAAGTTGAGTCATGGTGTGTCATGATGGAGCTAGGGTGGAGGAGACTATGAGAAATTTAGTGGATTAAGGGTGTAGAAAGTAGAAGATTATGGTTACATTCGGAGGTTTTCTAAAGTATTAAGCATATCCTTTGAGAACGATGTCATATTCAAAAGAGGCCCCTACCTAATTAAACATATATAATTTAAAAGTTGGTGAAGAGATAGACATGCATAATAGTTACATATATAGTAACATAGAATAGGTGCGTTGCACGAGTTTACATATACCGACAATGGTATATATATATATGTTGACAAATAATATGCATAGTATGGTAATAAGAAGAGGCAGCCATTTTCTTTTGCTGATAGAAAGGAAGTAGGAGTTCACTCTACAATTGAGTTGAACAGTTTGCTTGGATTCCTTATTGCAGATATCTGCTCCTTTTATACCATGAGGAGAGGGAAGAGTCTCAGCTGCTGATACATGTACCAGAGATAGCATGACCGTTTCAGCGACATATGCGCTGCGTCTCCATTCCACAAACCTTCCAGCTCATAGTCCAACAACTCCAACCTATAAAATTTTCGTTGCACGAGCAGCAGCGTTGACGCCATTTTACTTGATGAGAGTTGGCATCCCATTCTGTATAATAAAATAAGCTTGGAGAATACAAAATTCAAAATAATCTGCAGACAACACATTAGACAAGCCTGGAATCCAGGTGAACCTTCCTCTCCTACAGGCAAGGATCTCTACATTGTTGATATTGTAAAATTATATAGACATGCATGATCAAGTTGTTTATGATGGATGGAGACACGATGAATCTTTATCGCTACACACATTAATTAAATGGCAAAAATAAGCATGATTTTTGTACGTGCAGGGAATGGTAAGACTTCTACTGTCCGGAATCAACAATTAGGAAAAAGCCTGGAATCCAGCTGATATCTCCTGCAGAAAAGGATTTGTGTGCATCATTGGCATTGTAAAATTGATTATAGCATGATGAAATTGTTTAATCGCTTCTGCACGTGTGGACGCATGCATTAGATGTAGAACAATAAGAACCGTTTCAAAGCATAAAGCATGCAGAATTAGTGTCATGATGAATTTTTATTGATTATGATCTGGTTTTCTGTTATTTTAATCGAAAATGCAGGAATCTTGACAGCCATCCTGAACTAAGCTTGCTTTTCACAGCAGTATTATGGGTTAACGTTTTCTAAATCTAAAGTGAATGCAAGACAAACTGATAATCAATCTAACCTCAGAAGAGAAAATGGGACAAGAAAAAGTAAATTAGAGGAGTGAAATATCGCTGCAAAATTTGTGATAATAACATTTTTTTTTTCTTTTGAGAGAATACTACACGTTCATATATGTACATTTGTCATGGGCTAATGACTGAGGATGTTAAGAAGGGCGACTCTTGTCTTGATCAAGTTCCTACACAAGCTATCTAGTCCCTCTTCAAGATCTTGAACACACAACTCCAAGCTTTTCAGCTGGTTCTGCATATTACCAATGTCTTCAAATTTACTTGCTCTGCAGCCAATGAAGATGCATAGTGCAGCATCTACATCTTCAAATTCATTTGTTTTTCTTTGCTCTTCCTCACAGTCAATTCTCTTGGACTTTAAAAGCTTGGAGACTAGTGACCACCCCCCAAGCTTTGATGTCTTTGTTCCCGAGATGAACGAAAATAAGGATTCAAACACCATAAAAGCTCCACCTCTTTTAGCATTGCAGTAGTACTCTCCTGGTCTTTGTTGATCAGAAAGGAAGTTTTCCTTTCCATGCCCTTCATGCTTCCCAATGTCTTGGAGATTGACTTCTTCTCAACCTTTCTAGAGGCTAAGCACTCTTTAACGCCACCTTCAATCCTGATTTTTTCACCCCCATGTCTTCTGCGCAAAACTGATTGGAGGGCAAGTGTGGAGTCTTTTGTCTGCAACAAGGCATCCTTAGCGGTAGTACACACATCTAATAGTCTGAGAGATCCATCCAAGAACTCATCAACGCAACTCTCACGCTGATGTTGGGCAAATGATTGTTGAGTGTGGGGTAGGAGAAGCAACTTGCTTACAGAATCATGTAAATCCTGAAGGCCAGCAAGTTGATAAGATATTGAAGAAGTGGTGGAGGCCTCTGAGGCCCTTAATCTTCTCAAATGATCTTCAAATTCTGAAGTGATAGGGTGCGGTCTAGAGGGCAAGCTGTTTGAGCGAGTGTGAGTAGCCATTTTTTCACTTCTTGAAAATGAGAATGGATTAGAAGTCAATCGAAAATTTTCAATATTATTCACTTTGCCTTGCCTTTTCTTATGCCTCTGGTCCATACATACACTGCATGTTAACTCAGATTTAGATCTAAAACACAATGTCAGCGATATTTACGCTACGTCACCTCTCCACCAGATGCACCAACTCACCTGTATATCCGGACTTGTATACTCACACTGAGGTATTAACAAGTATGCATTTGTATATTCTTTAGTGCAAGAGTGGTGATCTTCTTGAATGGAAGACCATGTCCTTAATCTCCAATGTCTCCTTCTCACCAACATCTCCAGCTCATACTGATTGTATGTCTCATACTGCACTATTATACGCAGAGCACGAATGGAGTTGATTACCAACTTTTGTGATTGATTATCCTCCTTTTATGCAAGTAACACTTGTATATGTATATTTGAAGGAAATAACAGGACCTGCAGCCTGCAACAGCTACAAAGCCAACTAAAAATAGTCAAATTCGTGGGATTGTATACACGGAAAGAAGTCAAGAAGTCTCTGCTTTTTGATTTCTTAATTAAATAAGTGATTAATCCTTCTTACTTGGTATTTGCTTAAATTACTGAAATGAGAACATTACTTGCAATGGCTTAGGAGCTTCCAAGTCTTTTGGCTTGATATATGCATGGGTGGAAAAACTAAAAAAGAAAAGAAAAATAAGAAGAAAGTTGATTATTTGTATCCTGAGATTAGAAAGACTTTATTTTTTCCATTCTTTGAAAATTTATTATATTACAAATAATAACATAATTGACACCCTCAAAACAAACTCCATGTGCCTAATATAAACTACATCATCTGATCTCCATGTTACAGTTACAGAACGTGACCTCAAATGGATAGATGGATATACAATTACATTTGCCTGATCATAATACTCTCTTATAGCAACTACAGAGGATCTGTATAGTAAATACTAAGAAAACTCATCGAGATAGATGTCGGACAAAAAGAAGCAAGTGAAGTAGGATGAAGTAGTTCCAACTAAGCTGCATCCTTGAACCGTGATTACTTGGAGCATTACTTGGAGCTGTTTATGAACAATTAAACAGAGAAAAAGTAATTAGGATTTGTGTTGAGTTGAGATTAAAAACTTCAAATATCATAATTTTTTAAAAAAACCATTAGGGAAAGTGAGAGAAGTCTGAGCTTCATTAGGAAAATGGCCAAATATCGCGTAAGACGAATGTAAGTTAACATGAAGTCGTATGACTTATGATGATTTCTTAATTCATTTCCTATGTATGTAGTCAAAATACCATGTGCCAAAGATGCAATGAAGATACAGTTTAAAAGAAAAATATGCCAGTTTAGAAATATGTTTTAGGACAGATCTGTTTATCCTGCCCAGTTAAAAAAACAAATTTTTTATTTCGATTCAACACTATGTAGAAACTGACTAAATACTTGCACCAAATGGGTGCCCTCGTCAAAAGCTACCTTACCCCAACCTAGGAATTCAAGATAATGCAAAAGTAGAATTACCAGCAGGAGGAGGAGGACTTGCACAAGTGGACTCTGTCAAAAGAGTGGTGAAGATGGTTTGATTTGCAGTAGAATAACCCGCGTAGACACATGATGAGCGACTGCAATCATTTGAAGTTGTGTTGCCAATGTACAAATTGCCCTCACATTGCATATTAGGACAACTATTCCAGTTGGAGGATCTAACTTGAGACGGCTCACAGCGCAATCTAAATATGAAAACCCACAAAGATCAGAGTCCATCATAAATCAGACCTAAATATGGCAACTCAACTTACAATAAAGTTACAACTAACAAAGAATATAGAGTTTTAAAGACAGAAAATGCAACACATACTCCAATCTCAAACAGTCAGGTGAGATGAGATACATCCCTGATCACCATGACACTATTTTTTTAGAAGAGATAATGGACCCAAGTATTGAAAATTGCAATTGATATGATCCAAAACACATTGAAAATTGATAATGCATAGAATACAGAAGAATTTGTTGCGTTCTCAAATACTTGCAAGCTGAAACTTGGATTTCACTCCAATTCTATACAGAACCAGCAGATGACGAAAGCTCGACAATCGACAGCAAACTTACGTCCAGTTGTTGGCAGCATCACACTTGCACATTACACAATTGTTAGCAGTGAAGACATAAGTTCCATAAGCAACAAGTAAAGGGTAGTCAAGTGAGTCCGTCCGTATTGATGAGTTACAAGCTGCAAAGACGCAAATAGCAACATCAAGAATCCAAAACAAACTAATTATCGTTGACTACAACAATAACAAATTAAATATTTAAATCGAGCATGTATGATTAACAGTCAAAAGGGTATCACAAGCAACGCACAAATTAGTGTTCTAACCACCAAAAAGCTAATGAGTGCTCAACTACAAAAAGATATCCCATGATGCTTCACCATTTATAAACTATAATCATTGCCCAATGAACTTGAAAGATGCAGTGGATCAACTTTCCACACATAAACATATATATAGATAGATACATTTGTATTAGTATATACATGATGGTCCAATTGTAATGATGTCCGTATGAGATTTGGGTACAACTTCAATGAAATAGGCATATTGGCATAATAGAGTTAGGCAAACCGCACATTCATGAAGTGAAAAGTCAAAACTTAAATCAATAAAAAAAATTAAGATGTAAGAATTTTTAAATGCATTAGATAAAGTCAATTAGGAATGTAGAGAATACCTTTGAGAGGAACATCAAGAACATGACCGGCAATAAGCTCGCTATCATTAGAAATCCCATTGAGCCTCAACAGTGTCTCATTACTAGTCCCAAACTCATCGGCAATAGCCTCCACGGTACTCCCTTCTTCTACCACGTGTCCATAGTGGACTACCTTCTCCCCTTCCACGTCCCCGCACCCGCACGGCACCGGAATCCACAGCTTTTGCCCTACCAGAATTAGATCCTCGTCATTTAAGTTGTTAGCCGCCTTGATCTCCGGGTACTGCACCAGGTAGGAGTACATGTATGAAGCGATGTAGTAGAGGCCGTCGTCGGGTTGGACAGTGTACATTGGGATTTTGTTGGATACGCTTGAACCGTTGAAGCAAATGCAAGGAAGCGGGATTTTGATCGTCTGTTGTTCGTGCACTTTATGGTTGGGTGAGGTAGTGGGAGGAAGATTGTTTGCGGCCAAGATTGAGAGGTGGTGTTTGACGTCGAAGAGTGATTGGATGGATGCGAGGGTAGTTGTGTTTGGGGACTTGTATCCAACCAGAGCCTGACACGTGGTGCCCTCGCTGCACTTGAACTTCTGAGCATTTGTTTTTGCGGTGGTGAGTGTAGATACAAAGAGGAGTGTCAGAAGCATGGATACAAAACCCATGGCTTTGGGGTGTTTCGAAAATTCTGTTGTTTTTTGGTGTTGTCTGAAAGTAAAATTAAGGAAGATATATGTAAATTATTCAGGGAGAAAGGATTGTTAAAGGGTCTGTTGACGTTGACTATAAGGCTGGCTTTTACATTTGAGTGTTGGAAATTTATGTTGAGTCGACTTTGACTTTGACTTTGAAGGCTTGACCAAAAAATGGAGTACGAAAATGTCTTTTCTTTCACACACGGTGGCATCTTTTTTATTGAGCAATGGTTGAGATTCAAAATATGACTCGATTAATTGGATTGTTACATATTTATTCTACGTTTTTATAATCAATAATAGCTATTTTGTATACTAAAAATAAATTTAGATCATATTTTATGATAAAAAAATCAACTCACCAATACGATATTGTAAACTAATCAAAAAATAACTTTGAGACGGACATGATAAGCTCAGACAGATTTGCTCATATATGCATGGAAGATCAGAGTCTGCCATCCAAATGATGTGAGATGAAGAGCTGAAATCACATAAATTCTCACCCTATTCACAAGCACATATCACATGTGACCCACTATATCACCACATACGATTGTATATGCTCCCACATCAAATGATGAAAAACTCAACCCGCTAGCATAATATTTTCGACCCTAGAACCTTCATAGCGCATGACTCACTTTAAAATGTGTCATGATAGATTAAGACGGATTTACTGATATATAACACATCACAGTCTCGCACATGAGCAATATGAGATGAAGGGCCGAATTCACATCATTTTAGGTGAATGTAACATTAGTCTTTGTCTAGTACGAAAGCCGAGTTTCTTTTTCATACACGATAGGTTTCTTAATCAAGGCGCCAGTCATGCAAACTCTAAATACTTCTTCAGAATATTCTTTTCTATTCTCATAGAAAAACATATTATTTTCATCGTTTGTTCCTAAAATACCAATCCAAAGTCTTAACACGCCAGTACCAGTACCTAAATGTGTAAAGGATGAAGGTATTCTTAAATAAACAAACGAGATTCATTTACACAGCCATACATCTAATTGGATTGAATACAACCAACCAAATATATATATTAAAAAACCCGACATCAAAAGGAAAAGGACCATCACTTCTCCTCAAGTCGCTGGAGCACCCACTCCGCAAAGCTTTGTTGCCTGACATGAAAAATGGAACACCACTTAGGTAACTAATTGTCTAATAATATCTGCAACACCAACAGTTCTGCAATAGTTCACCAATTTAATACGTTATTTATACGTGTGGCCCAGTAGTACTGTAGACAGTAGAAGAGTTGCAGGAGTGCAATCTAGGGTTACAAGTTCAATTACTGGAGACAGTTTCTCCTCATATTATGTGAGGATAAAGACTGCTAACAGATTTCATATCCCCGACCCCTAGTATCAATGACAGCAATCCACTAAAATCAATCGTGATCGTAACACACTTCCAAAGCTTTTGTTTTTGGCAAAGGTATTCAGTAACCATGTACCAACAATCAACTTTCTTATCAAAGAAGTTCTACGACTC
Organism: Euonymus europaeus; assembly: GCA_963580455.1. NCBI lineage: Eukaryota > Viridiplantae > Streptophyta > Magnoliopsida > Celastrales > Celastraceae > Euonymus > Euonymus europaeus. The sequence continues at coordinate 17,102,651 of OY756970.1, read as the reverse complement.
GCCGAGATAATTATGAATACAAAGATTATGCAATTGATAAAGAAAGAATAAATCTTTGCACAATAAGACTGCACATTAAAAACAGAAAGTAAATGTAATCTGAAATTATTTTTTTTCCCCTTGAGTAATCAAGAGAGCAATCCAGACCAGATTGTAGGGTTAGTCAGAAAAGAGGGGGCAGTTGGTGACCAAGTGAACAAATGGCCGGGGGTGTAATTAGAGGATAATTAAGTTGATGATGATAGCTATAACCTGTCTCTAAGATTCAACCAAAAATGCCAGAGAAAAGATACACTGGATTGAATGCTCGAAGAAAGTGTGAGGAATTTAAAGATAGCAGAAATGGTGATATTGGAAACCCTAACAGAGAGTGTCATTTTTCAATGTGGTATATAACTTATTTCTATGAATGAGCTTTCGTGCACAGGGGATGGGCATATGCAAGTGAGGAAGGGAGCACCGAAGTACACGACATCCACAACCACGAATATATTAAGACAAATCATGTTCAACAAATGCAGGGAGTTTTTCTCAAAGTACAAAATTAAGGATAAATGTGAGTAACTGGCTTACTTCCGCTCTCTGTGTTTTGGGCTAGGGCGTGAGTACTTCAGATATCCATCCCAAGGAACCATTTTAAGACCTGCTCGAACAGATATTATGTCCCTGACCCTGTAATACACAAATTCGATTTGAGTCGGGACTATAACAAACGAAAGAATTCTTTAAAGAAAGAAAACAAAATATCTAGTGGCATCTATTTTCTTTAATGTGTAAATCTTACAACCTTGAATGTACCCACAATTTCAAAGGCAAATCAGGGAGAAGATCATTTATACCTCTCAGCAAATTCAATAGGTGTCTCTCCAGGCTTCAGGTTCTGTGGTTCCAGGTACCACACATCACAAACAACAGTCCAGGAAGTCATAAGTCGCAGCAAATGCATGGTGAAGGATTGGCTGCATTTAAGACATTTAATCAGTAATGAACCCGTAGTACCAAGCATACCAAAATATCATGTCACTACCCTTGACAAAGGTGAGGCCCAGTACGCCATCCCAAAATATTAGCCTTCAAGAAAGAAGGCTAACTTCCTCTAACATTTCTCAGATCACAGAAAAATGAGTGATAGATGTTATGTTAGGCAAACCTAAACTAGGATTTGCACAAAATATTACAACAATTGATCTTCATGAAATCAATTTTAAACTAATTACAAGAATTTTCAAAATGATATCCAAACAATATCTTAATATTTAAAAGAAGAAAGACTTACTTCCGACTGTTCCAGAAAGCATCAACAAATATCTTGTTGTACTTGATTGCAATTGGACAGACGGTGCAGCCAAGTTCAAATGCGCCCTTAGCGTTATAAACAAGGTAGTACAGTTATTAAAAAATATACTTAATTATCAACCTCAAAATTTAGTCTCGGTACCTTTTTAAACATAACAGTGTAATGGTTATTTACACAAGTTCCTTCGGGAAATATGAGAAGAGGGTTATTGTCAGCCCCCTGAACATGTTCCCTTAACCTGAAATGCCCAAGTTCCAATCATGATGATGTGGATAGTTTTAAGAATGGGTGTCAATAATTGTAGTATTTTAACTTACTTCCTTGCTACAATTTCACGATCCTTTGCCTCTGAGCGATTGAACCAGATACATCCTACGCTCTCTAATATAGTGCTTTGCAGTAATCCTACACTTAATTCGAAAAATAAATAAATTAAAACTAAACATTCTTTTACAAATTACTACAAACTAAAAGTTCAAGCAAACCACTATTTTCAGAGGATGCCAATCTCAAAATGGGAAGAGAGAGAGAGAGAAACTAATTGAAATCTGAAAATCTGAGACCCATTCTTTTCTACATAGGCTTCTAGATCGTACTAAAAAAAGGTAACTTAAAATGACGGAATTTAGAATGGTAATCAACATAGTACTAAGAATGAATATTCTAAAGAAGACATTTTTCTAACCATGCTATGAATAATACATTTGATCGATAGTCATAAAAAGATAATTTTTCTAAGTCGAAGCACTAGTGACACAAACGCTAATTGAAAGCTGTTTCGCAGTTGAGATATACAAAGTTTTCAATATACGTTGTTTAGGAGTACTAGGAAAAATCTTCAACAGAAGCAGATATCGAACAGAAACAAAGCACTTATGAGAGAGTATTAACCCCACATTATTCGTTAAAAAATAGCAGTTGCCACCAAAAACTTACCAACCCATCCAGGATGCTTCTGCATAATAACAGCAAATGCAGTCATCTGTTCTAAGACGATGAAATCAATCATGGAAGTATGATTAGCCACAAAAACCTGTCAACCCATGAATGCAAGTGTTAGATATAAAGGCAGACAGTTATCACTACTTAGACATAGATTAAGAAACTTCAAAACTCATCTCAAATGGTAAAGTGTTGTAATATGAACCTGCTTAGGCCGCATGCTAGGCCGTGGCCCATGGTACTTGACAACTCCAGTCCAAGATGCAACAAAGAAGCTGCAAATTAACTCGACCAAGCATCTCTATGAAGAAGTAAGCAACAAGGAGAAGGTTCAATATGTCCAACAACAAGTTAAGCGAATTCAAAAGAAGAAACACAAAAAAAGAGAGGAAGATAGACCATTGATGAACCACAATCAAACACAATAGTATTTATATAACTATACAACAAGCTTGCATATTTAAAAAATATGTTAGCATTTTCAGAATTTAAATTCATAGAAAAATCAGTTAAATGGCAATTAAAAGAGAAAAAGAAGTTGAAAGAACCACGATATTTACGAATCATACCTCGAGATTTTTCCTCAACTTGTCGTTCCCCTTCAAAAGAAAATGCACAGGGATGAAGGCTGAGAGAAATATAATCCACCCTATGGTCAACACTATAACCCTGTAGATATTGCAACGGATGGATGCAAATTAGCAATATGTAACTTGAAGAGTTGAACCCTAACAGTTTTATGATAGTGCAAAACTGCACAAAATTGGCTTTATTTTACCTTTTTTATGTCATTTTTTTATTATTAGAAAATTGGCTTTATTGTTATGCATAAAAACTTACCTCAAAGGGAATAAAACAAAATATCGAACTGCCACTCCAAAGCACCACAATGGAAAAAGATATATATTCCAGTTCCAAGGTTCTGGAGGAATCGATTTGAAACATCGCGTGAACGAGTCCTGTTCAATGTTGATTATAAGGAAGTTCAAATCAAGAAGTGAGAAAACAAAATCACCATAGTCCATAGACCACATAGAAGTTAAAGTTTCAAGATATACTGATCATGTTCAAGCAATCAACCTCAGATAATTGATAATTATTAATTACAGATGTTTTTAGTTAGAATCCTCACTGATTCCCCTTCTTAACAAATATCTTTCCACAAAATACTTTTCCTAGAAAACAGCAACGTACAATAACTTAAGATTTTTCCACTTAAAAGTCTTACTTTTTCATGAAAATACTTGTACAATAACAAATGGGACCTCAAGAGTACCAAGAAAAATATAGATGAATGAAGAGAAAAATGACAGCATAAGCTAGAGTTGAAGATCTACTGAAATAGCCACGTAGTATTTCCCACACTTATTCGTCATAGTTTACAGTATTACATGCAACTGATTCATCAAGAAAATACTGAGTAGCCTAAAATTTTATATATAGAGAGAGAGAGACAGAGATAGGAGAAGAAGAAGCATACTGCATACAGAGACAATTTTTCTAGGTGATCAGATATTTCAAAAATGTTTCTACAGTACTTCAATTTTCTATAAGTTTATCTTGTCAGACAGTAATTTCTCTAGAACCAATATTAGCGAAAAATATAGCAACACTTCCTAAAATCACTGATTCTACAAAGGTCAGATATGAAGCTCAAGGAAATTACATAACACAAACCAAATTATTGGAAACATCAATTAGTGCTCTGTCTATTTCAGCTTAAAATTCACACTGATTTCTCCCCTCAACAAAATATTTTCTCACGAAGAACTTTCTCAATAGCCAAACAAAGCAAATTATAAATTGAACAAATAGAAGAAAAAGTGAATGAAGAGGATACATACATCAACAATGGCTCCCGCAGCCTCGGTTAAGATTGGAGAAATGTCAAGCAAATCACGCCTAAATCAAAAAACAAAACAGTTCAGCCAAACAAAATTACCTCACTTCTCCAACATCCAGCTCGATTATCCAAGAAGTTTTAGGAAAAAAAATTGAAGAGAAACAGAGAGAGAAATTACAGGCGAAGCTTGCCGAGGGGCTCGTGGATGGAGGATCCGGAAGGGAGGTAGTCTTCGATGTTGGGTCGATCCAGGTCCAATTCGGAGATTGAGTTGTTCAGCTTGCCTGGGCTACCCATCACCGTCTCTCTCCACTTTCAACTCTGCTGATTCGTCGCTCGCTCCACAAAAGGGAAGGGAACGGAAGGAGATGTTCCAGTAATTGTTCCACTCAACGCACACCGACGCAGCCTCCTCTTCCCATGCAACACCGTCTCCTCTTTCAATGCTTCTTTTCTTTATCCCCGTTTTTATTATCCCATTCACAAACCCAAAATCATGATTCAAAAATTTTTATATAAAAAAAAAATAGCTCCTTTAAATAAAATATTAAAATATATTATATATAGAAAAAAAATGTTCTGTAGAAATTGAAATTAATTTATAATTATCCTTTTTTGGGGCCATGGTCCATACATATTTTATTTTAAAAAATAAGCATCCAATCTAAAATAGCATATATGTTTTTCAAATGAATTTGTTCTTCAAATGCTGGTTTTGGTGATCCACTCCCTCCCTGTAATACACTTGGATTAAAGTCAACAATTAAAATTAAATTTATGAGACTTTCGACAACTTGCAAAGAATACACTAAATCAATCAAGCTTAAATATGGTATGATGACGGTCATAGAAGCTCCGACAGTCAATTTAGGGGATGGTGAGGTAATTTGTAGCTAGAGAAGTGAAAGATTTTTAAAAGAGAGAAGCAAAATAAATGTATTTTAAGTCATTGAAAAATGTCTTAATGAAGTTGGAACCTCTTGTATTATCGTGTTCATGCTCACATGTTTGGGCACGTGAGTCATGTACTGACAGGCTTCGGTGCTTGGATCGGATAGTGAGCCTATGAAGGAGCTTTTTGGCATTGGATGAGGCCTAGATCCCTTGTTGTTCGGTTGGCCCAGCCCCATGAAATATTTGGGCTGGATAGACTATGACGGGTCTATATGTCGATCGGGCCTTATGGTCTTGAGGCTACAGTCAGTCTTGGGGATTCAATGAGCCTTGAGGTGTCATTGGGCCTAGAGGTTACATATCAACCATTTGTGGTCCACACATTTTTTATATATTCTTGCAATGGTGATAAGTTAATGAAGAAATTTACATATCAATATCGTGATTGTCCTAATCCATGATTTACAAGCGTAGTCAGTCAAAAAGGGCAATGCTGCCTTAATTCAATGGGAATTGAGGTGCCCTGACAAACACCCTTCTTAGGGGAGACCAGAAGGGCACTTCTTTAAATGAAAACATTTGTTTTACGTACTCACTTTCAGTCATTGATTTGTCACCAAATCAATCCTTATTTTTAAAAAATAAAAATTCACGAATTGGCCTTGGATGAATGAATCAGCTCAAGAAATCAAATTTAAAATTTCTCGAGACCTGATATCATGATTTGTTGTCGTAAAAAAATAATGAATTAATTTGCGTTTTCCCACAGCAGAACTCGTATAGTCGGATCGTTTCAGTCTCCCAAGTATATGATAAGTTGTAGAGTGTTAATGATGTGGAGAGTTGAACTTGGATTATCAGTTGGAATGATTCATCTCTAACCAACCTCTCTATCATGAGTGGTTAAAGTTATATGAGTTAATACCTAATAATAATAATAATAATAATCAAAGATTACCATTAAGCATTATTCTTATTTTTTTATAACGAGAAATTATGAGTTTGTGATTCATATAAACCTCGTCGTATATTTGGATCGCTTCGCTCTCCCCAAATAACTGATAAGTTATAAGGTGTTGTTATGGAGAATTGAATCCTCAGCTGAAATGATTCTATACCCAATCAATTCGACTAGTTCTGAGTGGTTAAAATTATATGGATTAATACCTAATAATAATGACAGACTACAAATCCTTTAAATATAAACTAGTAATTTATTTATTAACTGGTAGAAATCTCATTGTGCATGATGAGCCTCCTTGGTCCCCTTCTCATGCCCTCCTTCTAGCCCATAAATTATTTCAAGACTTTTAACTCTTTTCTCTTAGAGAGACGCCAAAAGCATTACGGTATCAATGGACTGTGAAGTCATGTTGTCCCCCAGAGTGAACAACAGAGAGTGGCGGATGGTCTCTTGCTGGGATGGGTAGACTTGTTTTAACTGATTTTGAACATGTATTCATGAAGGTGTACCTACATATTTTATTTTAAAATCGACTGATTGAAAACTGAAAAATAACATAATTGATCGATAATCGACTAAACGATTTGAACAAAATATGTCAAAAAATAATCAAAATCGACCGTCGACACCTCTATTAGATATCTCTATTGCCCCTCTTCTGAGGACAAACTACAATCAGCTTTGATCTTTGATGAAATCACTCTCTTCAAAAAAAAAAAAAAAAGGATAGTTTTTATGTCTTCAACAGCGATCAATTTCAATGATATTAACTTTTCCCTTAACAAATTATTTGCTCAACAACTCCCACAAAGTCATTCACTAAATGCATTGCCTATATTGTTTCAACTAACCGCCACCACATTTATGTGTTTGCCCAAGAAAATTAATCAACCAACTGATATCAAATTCATTATCAGCTACCAAACCTACAATATATCTCTCCAGACTCCAGAGTCAAGCAAGGTGGCAGATGACTTGGTGCCACGTCGGATACAATAATTTTAAAGATAATAATAGATTTTAGTACTTTTATCGGATACGCATCATCAAGAGAGTAATCTAAAGCACGTGCATAACTCGTGATGGAGAAAGCGATGATGGATTTGTGTTTTATGATATAATTATATTAAGAGACATATTTGATTGATGTAATTGAATATGTAATTTAATTTTTTTACATAATAGGAGTGAGAAGTTAGTCATTTTGTTGAAGATAACATGATAATTAACAAAATAAAAATAATAAAATGCGCATTTTATTTTGTTAATATTATTAAATATAATATGACTTTTAAATTTTTGTACGATAAAAATAGACAAAAATAGGCTCAAGATTATCTCTAATTTTAAAAACATTGCTCTTTCAGCAAAAAATGTGTGCAAGAAGTTGTTGCGTGTGATTACTCACACCAAATCAAGATTAGTAATCTGTTGTTGTGGTCTCATCTGTTCTGTTAAGACTTACGACTAGATTATCTTTAATCAACGCTCGAGAATCGATCAGAGTTTCAAATGCCACGCTTCAAAATCTAAGGGTGCGAGCAATCAGCACGTTAAGAAAACCCAATATTTACGCGCGACTTTTTAGTCGAGGTTGTCGACGGAGCTCTCTCTGCTCTGACAGACTGAGGCCGAGTATGCCAACGGAATGCCATATGCAGCAGCGGCGGAATCGTGATTCGGAAGCCATTGGTCACCGTTCATGTTAATTACTTTTCATTTCCTTATGATTCATCAAAACCACCGTCGTCATAACTCATAAATGATGAAGAAAAGAAGAAACAATAGTATCGTCAGGGGCTTTGTGCTTGTGCTCTTCATTCGCCGACGCCTTTGCCTTTTCCCTCTCATTTCCGCATTCTCCGGATGCGTCCTCCTTTTCCTCGTCGGAATTTCCCTTCTCTTTCCTCCTCTGTCCCACCAACAACGCAACTTCTTCCACCCTCGCCACTATCCACTGGTAAACCACCTCTCTACCTCCCTCCGATTCTTATTTCTGTCTAATTTGGTTGCTTTTATCTCCGTATATTTCTTGGGAGTTCAGCTTGAAAATGGCAGAGTCGCTTTTGGAATCCAAGTTGGAAACAGAGACGGTGTTTCGCGTTTTGACTTTGATTTCGAGTCATTTGGTTAATTATTTCTTGTGAGTTTTTCTGATGATGTGATGTTCATTTTGGATTTTGAAGGCCGGTGGAGGGAGTTCGGGTCGAGATGTGTGGAGTACGAGGATGTCGGGTTCCTTCCATGGATGCAGCAATTCCAGCCATGCATTTCAAAGTAGTCTCTCTAAACCTAACACCAATAAAAAAAATTTCCTTTTCATTTTTCAATCTTATGAAAAAAAATTCAGACACTTTACTTATGTGACAGATTGTTTACAGTATCTGTATGTGTTGCTCTGTTTGCATTTGGGTGTCTATAGTTAAAGAAATTTTAATTGAAGGGCATATTGAAATTTGGGATGTCGAATTAATCTTTTGCAATCTGTAACAGAGGCTGATGTCAAAACGCATCCCAATAGATACTTGTTGATTGCTACCAGTGGAGGCTTGAATCAACAGAGAACTGGGGTAAGTTGTGTTCATTTGACATTTCAATGAAGTCCCTTACACTTTCATTTCAATTATGAAAGCTCAGTTTGTTGTCTTATGGTTGGAACTTGTATCAATTTCCGGTCAGCAGCAAAGATCCTATTTTTGTTAGTAACTTGTACTTGTTGAGGAAAACAATCCAAATATTCTAATTTAGGACTCTTTGATTGTTCTTCTTCTCTCCTACTTTCTTGTTGCATTCAAATTTAGTGTTGAAAACAGCATAGCATATCTTTTGGTGCTGCAACTTTTTTAGATTTTTTCTTCTATTACTCATCTTTGAGGGATTTCATTAAATAAAATCTTGAGAAGATAAAGTTGATCATTTTGGGCTTTATCAATATGAACGGGGGCTAAGTCACTTGATAGTATATGTAACTGACACAATCTGATAAATGTGATTAGGCATTTGAATATCGTGCTAATTCAAGTAATTGCATAATTTATAGTGTTGTCATCAAATGTGATATGTTAATTATGTCATTTTTCTGAATCAATTTACAATGTACTGTGCCTGATTGTTTTTCAACAATTATGCTGCAGATCACAGATGCTGTTGTTGCAGCTTATATTTTAAATGCAACTCTTGTTGTTCCTAGGCTGGATCAGAAATCTTACTGGAAGGATTCCAGGTCTGCTCTTATATCATTTGTATTATGAATTATGTTACCATTATAATGTATGAGTAAGGTTCTACTGAAGTGCATATTACTGTGCATTGATATGTGACACCATGACACTCTCCGTGCAGCAATTTTACCGAAATCTTTGATGTGGACTGGTTCATATCATTCCTATCAGACGATGTGAAAATCATCACGCAACTTCCCACCAAGGGAGAGAAAGTCATGACTCCATATAAAATGCGCGTCCCCAGGAAGTGCAGTCCTAAGTGCTACCAGAATCACGTTTTACCTGCTCTCAATAAAAAGCATGTAAGTTTTCATTTCTCATGAAAACGCTAAACTGTTCCTTGTGTTTCACCAGATTCCTTATTTTTTAATTTTCACTTTTCATAGTATGCTTGATTTGGTAACAGAAAAAAGGAAATTGACTAATCTGATAACGCCAAAATAATCTTACAGTGGCACTTTATCCTCCTGATATATATCTGGTAGTGTAGCATGGGGAAATGGCAATCGAGGATCTCAAGCATTAGGTCTTGTTACAATATCATAATCACATCTACTGTTGATGCCACTACATAGGCTTGCAAGGGTAATCTTTCCAAAAAAAATGGCCTACATCCATTTTAATTTGGGCAAAAAATTTTGGGTTAATTGGCCACCTGTCATATGAGAACTCAACTTCAAGGGCAAAGCTTACATAATAGATTTTTGCAGGAGGTTTTGTTAATGGGGGTGAGGAGCGCTGCATTTGCTGTAATATATGAAAATTTGAGAAGTTAGTCTTAAATTTTAGTACTTAGCGCAGCCCAACTTCTGTCGATTGCTCTAGTCTCAGACAAGAATTTTACTTCCGTATCTGAAAGATGCCTTAATGAATGAAATTTTACTGAAATGCAGCAGTTCTGCCCTTGTTAGTCAGGTAATCCTAAATAATGATGATATCTATGTTTCCACTTGATTCTTGTGTGGTGGATAGGCCTATTCCTGAGCATTTTTCAATTTATTCAGACACTGAAACGTTGGACTTCTTCTCTTTTGATGCAGGCTGTTCAGCTCACCAAGTTTGATTACAGGCTTTCCAATATTTTAGACACAGATTTGCAGAAGCTGAGGTGTAGAGTTAATTACCATGCTTTGAGATTCACCGTTCCTATTTTTGGAATGGGTAAAAAGTTGGCTGAGAGGATGAGGATGAAAAGCAAGCATTTTATTGCCTTGCACTTGAGGTAAAGTCTTGTGTCATTGACTACAATTCCTAGAACTACTTGTGAAATCTCCCTAATAAGCTGTGTCCTATTTTTTTATCAACCATGACATTTTAATCTCATAATCTCTAAACTCTGTGGCCATCGTTATCATGTGAGGTTATTGAAAAATAAATTATGTCAATGAAATACTCTATACCCATATGTGTGGCTAGTGTTTGTAAGCACCTATAGAATGCCTTTGCACAATATGGCTTGTGCCTTGATGGAACTGGGGTTTGTCGCTTTTCAGGAGTATTGATTTGAGCTTTCTTACTAAACCTTAGGTTATAAATTTGTGATTCAACTTAATGGGCCCGGTTACAGGTTTGAACCTGATATGCTTGCATTCTCTGGATGTTACTTTGGTGGAGGAGAGAAAGAAAGGGTCGAGCTTGCTTCAATACGGAAGAGATGGAAGACTTTACATGCCAGCAACCCAGACAAGGAACGAAGGCATGGAAGGTGTCCACTAACTCCGGAAGAAATTGGTCTAATGTTGAGAGCGTTGGGTTTTGGGAGTGATGTTCACATATATGTGGCATCAGGTGAAGTATATGGAGGTGAAGAGACTCTGGCACCGCTGAAAGAATTGTTCCCAAATTTTCATTCAAAGGAAACCATAGCCAGCAATGAGGAGTTGGCACCATTTTCATCTTTTTCATCTCGCATGGCTGCACTGGATTACATCGTTTGCGACGAAAGTGATGTATTTGTGACAAATAACAACGGGAATATGGCCAGAATCTTGGCTGGACGGAGGAGATATTTTGGGCACAAACCAACTATACGTCCAAATGCTAAAAAATTGTACAAGTTGTTTCTGAACCGGAATAACATGACGTGGGGAGAATTTGCCTCCAGGCTACGAACTAATCAGATTGGCTTCATGGGGTACCCAAATGAGGTGAGGCCAGGAAGAGGGGAGTTTCATGAAAACCCAGCAGCCTGCATCTGTGAGGATTTTGACTCAAAAGCCAAGGGAGGTCAGGCTCCACAAAATCAAGCTCATGGTAGCTATATTACTGGTAGTGAGCAGTTAACTGAGGATTACCATGAGCAAGATTCATTAGATATGGATGACAGCGAGAATAGAAGTGGCGTTCTAGGGAATGTGTTGCAAAATGGCACACAAGATTTAGAAGAATTATTTTCAGACTAAATGATGGAGATTGGAGACTTCACTTTTATGTTCACAAGAGGATTAGCTAAAAAGTCGTTTCTTAGTTCAATTCTGCATCGAATTCTTGAATTCCCCATGAGGCTATGAAGTCCGATGCTTTTTCTCCTCGTGTATGAGGGGCTTGGAGAGTTTGCAGTATTTGAAAAGGATTGTACAGATTTGAGGCTTTGAGGACATGCTGCTGCCTCATTCAAGTAGAAGCTTCTTGGATGATATGAGCCCCTGTGATAAGGACCAAACCCAACTCCCAAGCCACCCAGACCCTAACCTGGCCCATGCGCACATGAGCTGAGCTATTCCCATGAGCCAGCAGGCCCACGAGCCAATACCCGAGGCCGCAGCCTCTAGTCCAACGAAGGCCCCTGCCTACCAATCAAAACCTGGGTAACAAGGGAATGTGGTGGCATCCTTATAAACAACATTAGAGTCCCCACGTCTTTCTATGTGGAACAATCTTATCACCCTGGCATTGCTTTGCTGAGATAAATAAGTATGATTCTTCCTTTTACTTTTTTTTTGACGATTTTGGCTCAACGTAGTGGTAAAAATATACTATGACTAGAGGGGTATATAAAGGGGTTAATTGGTACAAGCAATTGACGTTTTACTTTTCATTTTTGATTTTTTTTTGTTCTCTTTCAAAAAAATTTTCCCTCTCTTGGATAGATTCTATATTTTGATATCCAGAATATCTTGAATGGAAGCAGGATAGCAGTTGTAGTTGTCAAATCCAGCATTAGAAGTATTAATGCAAGTAGATTTTGCAGATGAAAACATATCCTATCATTTCCAACTTATTATAAGCATTGTTAGTGTCAAATTGACGACCCGGTCACTTAGAAACTTGCAGGTTGCCAATTTGCCACTAAGTAAGTATCATATTTCTAGAGTAAATAGTTGTATAGATGGGAGTGGTTCCTATGTCTATGATTTTGAGCGCATAATGCAAGAATTTCCAATTAATAACCTGCAACCAAGTTGACAGTGTTTCACTGTTTACTCTGTAATGCAGAATGCTTGTTACACTTTTTCTGGCTGCTTTGTTTTTCGACACAAAATTCATATTTGCATTTACTAAGAAGTAGATGGAAAGGAAAACATATTCTGCTGCAAGATATTTTTATTATGAATGAACAAGACTATTAGTGCACCGTTTTCAAGGACAGACAACAGCAGATAAGAGATTGATGAATGGCACATGTCATGTCTCATGAAACTCCAGTTTTATTAGCTAGGCATTTAGAAATGGAATGAAAACAGAAGCATGTGCCTATATATATATAGATATATGATCAAATGGTGATGATCTTTTTGTTAAATAAAGTGACTCAAAAAAGAAGAAGAATTATTTATACCAAAAGGATCTGGAAATGGAAAAGTTGTGCGAGGGAGAGTGAATTGTACCCTTGTACCCTTACCTCTTGGAAGTGGAGTTGAGACGAGGAAAGCGTAGAGACTCCACAGATTTCACTTGGACCCAACCCCAGTGAAAACAATACCTCTTTGAGTGTTGATTCACCCCCTCTCCACACATGTGCTGTCCTCAACACGTGCGGTATTGGTGTTAGTTGCCTGGGACTCCGCCGGAATCCTCGAATCCCACGCCATCAACAATTTCCCGTTAATACATTCTTCTTTCCAACAAGCTTTCAAGTCAGTTTTTTTGTCACAGCTTGGAATGAGAGTTACATACTTACATTCAAGTCAGTAAGACGCATGTGGATTCCTCATATACTGCTGAATCACTTTACATGAAAATGATATGTCAGTATATGTATGTATATATATATTTATATTCTTGATCACATGGTTGAGGTTGAGGTTCCTAGTATCTAAAGTACTCAACTCAAAAGTATTTTGATGCAACCTTTACACTGTTTCAGTCACACAGTGGTAGAATTAGTTACCGGGCTCGGCTGCAGCATATTATTCTGATTGAAATCACATACATATGATTCATATGGTCTCAACTCAAATGTCAATCAGTACTATTAAAATTACAATCATTGAAATTTTTGTAGTTGGAGCAAAATGTTCATGAGTGATTGATTGATGGATTAAAAAATAATGTGATGTTGTGGGTGCCAAATAATGACAAGACACAGAATTCAGATTGCCAGTATTATTGTCCGGTTTTCAAATTGTTATGGGCCAATAATGCAAAATGTCAAGTGCTTATACATTGGATTCTTCAGATCTTTTGTCTCCTCTCTTTCACTTTAGATACATCTCTCTCTCTATGTATAGATATATAGAGAGAGAGAGGAAGAGAGAGAGGAAGAGAGAGAGAGAGGAAGAGAGAGAGAGTTAACCATGGTAAAAGTAATGGGCTATTGGGCATGGTTGGTGCCCGATTTGCAATCATGCATTCCTTTTGACCCTATTTCTTCCCCACCAATTCAAAGCTGGGGGACCCAACATTTGAATGCCAAACATTCCATTCTCAGTCACCAATAAATAATCCAATCACTTTCTCCGAAAGTTAATGGAAGAATGCAAATATATCTAATATCTAAAATACCTTTATAAATACTTGGTGGGATTGGGGCCCTCTAGTCGCGAGTCCCTTCCTATTTTTTAATCGTGTTTATAGGTTTCGTTTAGCTCAGCTAATGAGACTACAAAACGACGTCGTTGTTATATATACTTGATGGGATTGGGGACCTCTGGTTGTGAGTTTTCTTAGTCACGCGTCTAGTTCGTTTAGCTCAGCTAGTTAGAATGCAAAACGACGTTGTTTTATACTAGATGGGATTGGGGGCCTCTGGTTCCGAGTTCCTTCTTGTTTTCTTAGTCACGCGTCTAGGTTTCATTTAGCTCAGTTACTTGGATTGCAAAATGACCGTTGTTCGTCATGTGATCAACTATGCCTTCCCGCTTTAGCTTTGTACGTGTTGTCTTTGTGTGGCGAGTATCTCCCACTTCTTCTTCGTCGCAAGTCAACCCCTTTTCCCCACCCCCTTACCCGAAATTCTTGCACCAACTTTTACCTCATGTATATTGTCATTTCAATTTTATGTTCCTCCATTGGGGCTCTGGAGTTGTCATTTATTTCTTTTGTGGTAACTTTTTGACTGTTTTCAAATCTCAAAGGAAAGAAGGTTTTTGTTTGGAAGATGAGGAAAGATGGTAAAAGAAGACAAGTAAAGATAAAATTACCATGTAGCTGAACTACCATGCATAGATTAGTTATCTTGCGAATGAAATTACAAGTTACTTTTACTTTATTTAGATATCTTCATGTTCAACCACTTTTGAATAATGCAGAGTTTGTATTTAATTTCTTCCTATATTTCCACATTCCTACTGTTTGTGGTTTTGTTATTCATTCAATAAAAAGTATTTGGAAAATCAATCAAAAATATTATGGGATTTTAATGATTTAATTTGAATTTTTTTTGCTAATTTTTCCTACCTCTATTATATATATATATATTAGTAATTGCTAAATGACGCCACTATAAAATTATAGCTTGAATAATCCCTTTGGAGATGGGAAGTCAGAGGACTAAAATCACAATGGAACTATTTTTGTTCTAATGATTTCTACCATTTCAAATGATTTGATGTTGGTCAATAGGATTTTAAAGAGACCCAATTTATACTCTTATCTTGAATTTCAATTTAATAAAAAAAATAATGCTAATCTCAATAGCCCGAATCAATTTGGTTGAATTGTTGTCATCAACAAAAGGTATAATCCCCTTGTTTATCTAAGCTTCTTAAAAGAAACATTAAACTCCAAGTTTAATAATTGTATATGATTGAACAAGGTGTAGAGTTCAAGTTTTATCTTTCATTATTTGGACATTTAATATGATTTTAAACTCGATCTCACGTGCACAAAAAACTTCTCACCTGATGAAATTGTAAGTTTTCAATTTTTTTTTGAAAAATTTCATGGACCTGATTATATTAAATTACTTATACCATAATAAAGATGAAGTATAACCAATGTGACTAAACAAAGAGAAAGCAAACACAAAGACGGTCATCACTAAACACTCTCGCATGACACTGTATTACATCAGACAACACTGGATGACCACCGAATGTTTTGAGAGTCTATCGATATGCCAGGTAAACAAAATACAAAACAAAAAAACTAACACACATTACAAACTTGGATCTACAACAAGGGTCTCAACTTCTCCTTCAATAAGAGAGGCCGGTCTCACTCAGATATGAAAATCTCAATATTGTAAAATTGATTATGTGTTGTCAGATCACACTATAAACGTTGAAGATCGAAAATCAACGACAGATAGAGGAGATCTATAATCGGAGGAGACAATCTCTGCAAAATCCTTATTCACCACAAAACATTAAAAAATTAAAATAGATCTAGATAAAGAAATGATAGATCAAACTCATGAATGAGAGGAAGAGGAAAATATGGAGAAAATGTGAGTGGGGATATATAAAAGTTGAGATTTTTTTTTTGAGAGAGAAGAGGGGAGAGAAGTTGAGAAAATGTTAAGTTGAGCAAAAACTAACACATGATTAGGAAATTGCTCACAAGTCACAATTATTAATTAATTATATATGCATTCATTGCAATCCCCACCATTGACATGCCATTCTACATTGGGACACAATTACATTATATATATGCACATTGAAAAGTTTAGGTGAATTTATATTTCTAAGGTAATCGACTTTTGTCCTTGAGACAACCCTCCTCCACTTGCACTACTTGCGGTTTATGCACAGAAGAAGAAGAAAACGAATTTGAATAATAATCTAAACTTCAAATATCTTTTACAAATAGATCGAATTCATTAAAAAGAAAGAAATATCAACGAGCTATCGATATATTATTATTATTATTATTATAATGCTTGCTCGAGAGCTTAATATTCGAATTTTAATAGTAAAAAATAAATAAAAGTGGAAGGATGTAGATAGTTTGGTTTCTAATGGCAAGACCATTTGATAACGTAAATGATGATGTAAAAATTCGGGCGGGCCGTTTCAGTCGTGTTATTATGCCAACTTTCTCTATAAGTTTGGCAAATATTTATTTGTCTCTTTCTTTGTATGTTATATCTTGTTGTCTTTTTTCCTTCTACTCGAAGGATCCTTTTTTATTGTGCATGAGAGCGTTATTAATATATGTTTAGGCTAAATCTGTTCATTAAAAAAAAATAATAATAATAATAACAATTGTTTTACATTCCGAAATCCAAAAAACTTCATTACAACAGCGTTAACACTGTTTCTATATGTTATACATTCTCAATTTCAGTTCCTAAATATACCGACCCGGAGAAAAATATATATATACATAATAAATAAATGTTCCATAGAAAAAATAATATGGTAAATGAAATGAGTATTCATTTTATACCTATATTAATATTGGAATGAACTTGTGTCAAAATATGTAAATGATTATGTAAACCATTTTTGAGTATGTGTAGTACAACTTTGATACTCCATTTTCATACTCATAGGGATATGGTTTTTGCTAGTTAGCTTAGTTGTCCTTGTTGCTTTACGTACCAAAATCATGAACTATCATCCTATTCCGGGTAAATGTAGCATGCATGTATAATACAAGTATATATATTTTGAGCCGCCATTATTTTGACAAAAATGTTGTAAACTATACTTTTATTAGCCCAATTCAACCAAAGTCTGTAGGGGAGCCAGACTATTTTTTTTTAAATCATTAATTTATTCATTATTTGTCTATGTTCATTTACTGCATATTTTCAAAAATTTTGTTGATAAATGAAACTTTAAAACGTTTTACCTCTCAAAATAAATGTTAAATTTTGAAAAAAAAAATTACATATTCATACTCAACGCGTAAAACTCTTTCTAAAAGGACACATTATTGATATTTTTTTTTTGCATTTTTTCAATTACATTGTTTTTAAAAACAATGTAATTCACATATATAATGTGTAAATTGTGTATTCGATCCAAAATTTTATTACGCTGTGATAGTATAATATATATATATATATATTCGTTGTTTTCTGCATTTTTATTGAAATTACGTTTGATACCCGAACCCATTAGGGTTTAATAGTTAGGACTCTAGAGTTTAGCACTAGGGATATTTAAGATTTTAGTAGCGAATCTGTTAGGATTTAGCGACTCTAAGTAGTTTAGGTTACAATATGAAAATTCAATACACGAGTCCGTTAAAGTTTTAACGATTTTATTTCCATTAAGATTTAACACTTATTGTTTCGGTTACAATATGAAATCTGATACACGAGTCTGTTAAGGTTTAACGAATCTGCTTCCCTTAGGGTTTAACACTTATTGTTTAGCTCATAACATGAAAATTCGATATACGAGCCCGTTAGGGTTTAATGAATTCATTCTTCTTAGGGTTTAACACTTATTGTTTATATTATAACATGAAAATCCGATACACGATGTCATATCAATACCTACAAATAAACACTGAAATCTACATAATCCACATATTAGTAAAAAAAAATAAATTAAAAATGACTGAAAAAATCTATTGATGATAGATCTTTACTGAAAAAATCTATTGTTGATTCTGGACATGTGATTTTTTTTTTGAAATCTAATATGTATTTTGAAAGATAAAGTGTTTTGATATTTCGTTTAAGAAAAAATAAAAAAATGATGCAGTGAATTTTTCAAATGAAATATTTTATTTTTTAAAGTTTTAATTTCGTCATATTATATACTTACAAAACATATCATGTAGATTTGAATTAATATTGACCTACAAATACTTGAAATATTTAGCCACATCCTTATTTTGAGGGGAGAGAGAGACGTGTAAGACTCTAATGCTTCTCGGTGAAGATGAAGGCATTTGGAGAGGGAAGATTGAATCCAATTAGACTTTTCAAGTTGTTTTCTTGGGCACAAGCCAAATAAAGCAAACATCCATTTCAACACGACTCCTGTGTACATCTGTGTGTGTGTGTATATATATATATATGCGTGTTGATAAATTTGCATCGAAGAAATATATATATATATATATATATATATACACGTAGGATAATTTTGTGTGTGTATATATATATATATATATGCATTCAATATTATATATGCATTAATCTGGTGTGGTAGTAATATATATATTTTTTGTATGAGGAGAATGGGGTCAATGCATGCATGGATTGATTGTGACTTGTGGAATTCTTAACATCTGAATCGGTTAGGCCGAGATTTGCATGAGAATGAAAAACGTCTTTGGTTGAATTGACCAAGGACCCCTTAACTACTTTCGCATGTATTAATATTAATATTCAATCCTCATTTTTTAATATTTTATTCCACGATTTCATTTATCAATATTAAATCTCAAACTATAAAATAAAATATTATATTTTAATTTAAATTCTCTAAACAATAGAGGAATATTTAGTTTTATGTGACTAAACCTGGGATTTTGAAGAATTCTAGGTTGACTGTGGTTCAAAAAATATCAGCTTTGTCCATGTCCATGGCGCTTGCTTCTATAAATAGTAAATGTGGGCTGCAGTGTTCAACGAATTAGGGCTACTTTTCCTTCCTATACAATAATAAGTCAATCTTTTACGGCTTACGATTATTAAAATAATTTTACTTCATGATTATGTTCTCCTAGACTCCTAGTCCTAAAATATTATATATTTCTTTGATTAAATTAATTAAATCCTAATTATTGCGATTAAGATCGGACTTTAACATACATTTGAAAGTTAAAAACTGAAACCAACTTTACTCAAAAAATTTGTGAAATATTGATTTTATTAGCAACCCTCTTAAATCACACAACCACCACCATTACTACACCATTATTGGTGGAAGGACCACTAATAAAGGGGAAAAGAAAGAAATATATCACCTTTCGTATCTAATGAAAACACAAAAATATCTTCTTAACGTACGTTTGTGAAAAAAAGACAGACTAATACCTCCCTTATCACACTTAAAAGTTAAGTTTATTTTACATTTATAATCGCTAATCTTAGATTATCTACATATTTGAGATATATCATGAATCATTAGTTCAGTTGTTCACGGTATTTTAGATTCGATGATCTTACTATGTTGATTTACTTTGAATCTAGACCCATTTTTGTTATATTATTTCTAACATAATTTTTATGAAATTATTTTATTTATTTTATTATTATTATTATTCGTAACACTCATAATGTCAAAGCGATTTATGTATTTTACTCTTAACTTTTAACCGCATTAAATTGTTTTAGATAATCATAATTCCAAATATACTAATAAAAATCAACAAGGGCATAACTGGAATAGCAATACTGTATGACCAAGAAAGACTCGTGGCGGCGGCAGGGGTCAAACCAAATCAACAGTCAACAGGCCAGGTCATTTTATTTTTACCATAATAAAGAGTTAAAAGACCCATAAATGGAATGCCGACGAAAAATAATATAATCTAATAATAATGTATTATTATTATTATTATTATTATTATGTATAATCTATGGCTTCAGTCTGATTAAAATTAATTTAAGTAAAATATAAAATTAAAGAAAGTGAAAGCAGAGAGAAGTCCAATAAACAATAATTGTTGTACCATAATACACGTCAGGATCTATACGTGTTTTACTGTTGATTTCTCTCTCCTCTTCTTTTCTGAATACAAAACGACGACGCACAACGAGCTGGCAAGATTCCCTCCCTGCCCTTCACCTCTTCCTCCTCTCTTTCTTTTCCCCAGGTTTTCCCCAGAAACAAACACCCACCAACATCTTCAATTTAGAAACTTTTTGTGTAGTTTCAGTTCCTTTCTTTTTGTTTATAAAGTTATTTATTTTGTGGGTTTTTAATTTGTTTGTTTTATGGGTTGTACCAGCTCTAAGCTGGATGATCTACCGGCGGTGGCACTGTGCCGTGACCGCTGCAAATTCCTCGATGAGGCAATTCATCGGAGATTTGCTTTCGCGGAGGCTCACGTTGCGTATGCTCACTCGCTGAAGCTGATTGGAGTTTCCTTGCATAACTTTATCGAGCAAGATTTCAGTAGTGGAGCTGGGGAGTTTTTTCCGTCGCCGAAGCTCAATCTTCCTCCGAAAAGAAAAGGAGATCCGATTGCTGAAGAGGGGGCCAATTCTTCACATGGAAAAGCTCTTCATTCCCACTCAAATTCCGGCTCTCACCTCAATTTCCATTCAGATTCTGACGCTGATGAAGACGATTCAGACACGCACTCGCTTCACCACTCTGGACACTCCTCTCCGCTGCATCACGCTCAAATTGGAAACCATGTAGACTACGATATGATTCCGAACCAAGAGGCTTTGGGGTCGTATCCTGCTGGATTTCCGGGTGGGTTTATGCAAATGAACTATATGAAGAAACATGCCACGCCGTCGGTTGTGTACCAGCAGAAACCTATGGGTCCCGAGACTGTTTATTACGGCGAATCTTCTGCTTCTACGTCCTATAATCAGCAGTATCCGAACACTGCCTACAATTCTAATAACTTTGGGAATCCGAATTATGGCGGTAGTGGTGGATATTATGGCTCGGCGCCGCCTCCGTACGGATCCTTTCCTCCTCAGATTCAGGCAGAGGCTTCTTCTTCAAAGCCGCCACCGCCACCGCCTTCTCCACCTAGAGCATCAGGTTGGGATTTCCTCAATCTGTTCGATGGCTATGACAAGTATTATTCAGCATACACGCCGAGCCGGGACTCGAAGGAAGTGAGGGAAGAAGAGGGAATTCCTGATTTGGAAGACGAGGAGAACCAACACGAGGTTGTTAAGGAAGTACATGGTGATCAGAAGTTTGTTGCTGTCGGTGGCGGGCCAAAGAAGCACTCGAAATCTGCAGTGGAAGAAGAAGAAGAAGAAGAAGATGATGAAGATGAAGAGGCGAGCAGTGGTGGTGGGGAGGCATCGCTTTACCAGACAAGGCCTAGTGTTGAAAGTAAAGGGATGGAGTATGAGGTGCACGTGGTGGAGAAGAAGATTGTAGATGATGAGAGGACCGAAGAGCGTGCCAGAGGTGGCAATGCTGGTAGAGGTAGAGTGAGAGACGTGTTTGAGGTGGCAGTGGAAATTAAGGTTCAGTTTGAGAGAGCGGCAGAAGCCGGCAATGAGATTGCAAAGATTCTTGAAGTGGGAAAGCTCCCCTACCAGCGTAAACTCAGTGAGTATTGGAATTGGTGTAGGACCAATGTGACCTACAATTATTTTTGTATTCTGAAAGTGAAAAACAAGGTTTTGCACTTTCCATATTTGCTTGCTTGATCTGTGAGAATCCCGTGAAGTTATCCTGATCTCTGTTGCTTAATTGAATGTTCTAATCACTTAAGAACATTGATTTGATGTTTGTTTGTACTAAACTTGGCATTGTTTAGTTGTCCATTAACATGAAATTTATGAATGTGTGAAGCAGTCTCTTCCAAGATGTTGCATGTGGTTACACCCTCACTATCAGTGGTATCCTCTCAACCATCTACTTCCAAAATTGTTGAATCATCATCCTCCACTGACAAGGCTACTCCGGCATATTTGGAAATTGAGGATGAATTGGCACTCAGGACAAAAAATCTTTCCTCCACCCTGCAAAAGCTTTACCTTTGGGAGAAGAAACTGTATAATGAAGTTAAGGTACGTTCTGTTGTTGACTAATTTAATGTCTCTCTACACTGCTTGACATGCTTCAAGTTGTTCAATGCTATTGAATTTATGAATCAATTT
Organism: Euonymus europaeus; assembly: GCA_963580455.1. Taxonomy (NCBI): domain Eukaryota; kingdom Viridiplantae; phylum Streptophyta; class Magnoliopsida; order Celastrales; family Celastraceae; genus Euonymus; species Euonymus europaeus. The sequence goes on along the minus strand of OY756970.1, from coordinate 17,080,391 downwards.
GTAACTTCCTGACCCTGTGTTGTCTTCTTGTTGCTTTCCAATTTTGTTATTTTTCTTTTTGAAGGCTGAGGAAAAGATGCGGGTAGTTCATGACAGAAAACGTAAAAAGCTGAAGCGTTTGGATGAAAGAGGTGCAGAGGCTCATAAGATTGATTCAACCCGTACCTTAATAAGAAGTCTGTCAACAAAAATTAGAATTGCAATTCAAGTTGTTGACAAGATTTCAGTGAATATAAATAAGATTAGGGATGAAGAACTATGGCCACAGCTAAATGAATTAATTCAAGGGTATGTGAATTTCAATTGTCGCTGCTTACTCTTGCTTTCCTTCTTCTTTTTTTTCTTTCCTTCTTGATGTGCTTCACTCGTTGCATCATATGTATTGTGTCATTCTTGTTTGTTTATATATTTTTATCTGTGCTATTGTCTCATCTCATGGGCAATTTCAATCCTTAAATTATTCATATCTGTGTCAATGTGTTATATATTTCGTCTTGAAGGTCCTCATATCATCATATGGAACATGATTAAACCTCGGTAGCTGGGGCAGCCCTTTTAAAACTAAATCTTGCTACTTTAGTAATGTACTTGCATATATTGTATGCTGTTGATACTATTATGCTCAAATTTCATTGAATCAAGAAGACAGCTTGATGTTTGAAATTTTGAATGCAATGAAAATATTAAGGTGCAAATTTTTGCCTTTTTGAAGTTAATACTTTGAAGCTGGTACATTGTATTAGGGACTGCAGTAAAGTATGATGGATTTGTAATTTAGTATAGGAGTAGGACTGAAGATTTGAACTTTATGCAGTGGGCGTATGAGGATTTCTGTTTCTGGTAAGCCATGAGGGTTTTGATTGTTGCCGGGGTAGGAAATCAGCCGTGATTGCTTTGGTGTAAGGGTTTGATGATGGTGATGATGATGCTTTGGTGTAAGCTAATAAAGCTAGGCTAGCTAACACTATTGTTAGATGGGCCTTGAGCAGTTTGGAATATTTAATCACGAGTGAGAGTGGTTCATGGAACATGCACGAGGCAACTAAAGGTGGGGCCTAGAGTGCGAAACTATAGTTTAATTAATTAGTTCCCTTGATCTGCTGGGGCTTTTTTCTAGTATGGGAAATTAGGTTTAGGTTTCCATTAAAATTGGCGAGGAAATGAAGTCATTGCTATTACTGTTGGGACTTGGGAGGTGGGTTTTTCTTTATTTTCTCTCTACTTTTCTGATTTGGTTTGGGTTATCAGTTTGGCTTGGGTGTTTAGGATATAGTATTCCCAACGACCATTGTTGGGCATAGTACTGGAATTTGTACAAATGACCATACAATTAATGGTTCTATACGTATTGTGAACACTGTTGAAAACCTTCTTTGGGATGTTAAATTTTTTAAATAAGTATGCGCAACCCTTTGTGTATTTATGTCTCTCGTATCGAGCTTTTACTCAATTTAACTGTCAATTATGGATGAAAAAAGCACCTATATTTCATATATTGTGATGAGTCATTTTTTATTGAATTCACATATATGAAAGAAATGGTGCTTACATGGGATCTTAAAACATCTTTGCCTACTGGATATTATTGGAAGCATCATTATGATAGTTTCTGTGGTACAGGTTGATGGTAATTATTGTCCTAGTCATCATAGTGCATAGGCCCATCAGAAGGATTTTGAGCCTAACATTGCTGATATCTGGTAATATTGGATCTACGACCAATTTCTTATTTTTAAAAAATGAAATGTGGATTGCTAGCGTTTTACAGCTGGCTTGATATATGCATATAAGATCCTCTAATTCACAATGGCACCATGGAGAAATTAATATCTGACTTGGTGCAAGGACTAGACTTCCAACTTGTGAGATGATGTGATGTGGGACGGGAGCGTGAAGAACCAGACCTAAACCACGTTAGCTCTAGAAAACCTGGAATCCGCCAGGAACCTATCTCAAATCCAACAAAACTTCTAATAATTCTATAAGAAATACACTTCTAATAAGGAAATTAAATAATTAAACCAACTCTCCTAATTACTAAAAGAAACTATGAAACTTGTCCTATGTTATGATGTCTTCCAATTTTAAATTTAAACCAAGGGTTTCGAGTTTACCTCTTGGATGCTTACATGTTTGAGATCTTTTTCTGTTACATGTTTGCACAACAAATCATTGTGCATTTAGCTCTTTGATGCTTATCTGATACATTCTTGTGGTTTTTGCTTTTTAGCTTTTAGTACGAAAACCTGTGGGATTATTTCTGTTAATGGATGGCTTATAAAATTCTGTACATTTTTTTTTACTCCAATGCTCTTGTGCACTTATGTGAGATGTGGTTAATTTTGATCGATAATTTTTTTTTCAATGTTGTCTGGTGATGTCTTCAGGTTAACTAGGATGTGGCGAGGTATGCTTGAATGCCATCGTACTCAGTCCGAAGCTGCGAGAGAAGCCAGAAATTTAGATCGCCTTGGTAGCAGCAGGAAGTTAAGTGATACTCACCTTGAAGCGACTTTGCGGCTTGAACATGAGCTTCTAAACTGGACTTTTAGGTTCTCCAGTTGGATAGGAGCTCAGAAGGGTTATGTGAGAGCCCTGAATAATTGGCTTATGAAATGTCTTCCTAATGAGCCAGAAGAGACGGAAGATGGAAGACCACCCTTTTCACCTGGTAGGATAGGAGCGCCCCCCGTGTTTGTGATATGTAACCAGTGGTCTCAAGCTTTTGACAGGATATCTGAGAAGGAAGTGGTTCAGTCCATGCGCATTTTTGCCATGAGTGTGTTTCAGCTCTGGGAACATGACAAGCTTGAAATGCGGGAAAGAATGATGGCCAACAAGGATCTAGAGAGGAAAGTAAGGAACTTGGATAGGGAGGATCAGCTGATACAAAAGGAGATTCAAACGCTTGATAAAAATATCATTCTGGGTGATGGGGGTAACAGTCTTTTGGTATCTGGACATGCCGTATTCCAAAGTGACGCTAGCAGTGGTAATCTGCAGGGGAGTTTGCAACGGATTTTTGAGGCCATGGAGAGATTCACTGCCGACTTCATGAAAGCATATGAAGAACTCTTGCAACGAAGTGAAGAAGAAATGCATGCTCAAGAAAGTGAGAGTGATTCATAGGGCTTTGGATCTAAACGCTATATCAACATGTGCAGCTTCTAGCTTTTAGCTTCATCAAGAAACTCTGGACACTGTGTTAAATCATAACGTACCAGAAAACAGGCTTGGTCGATATTGGAACTACCCACTGCTTAGCCCCATTGTGGACTGCTCAGTTGGGTGCTTGTTTTTTTCCTGGAGAAAGTCTGTTGTGCCTAGGACAAAATGTTAAGTGCCAACTCAGCAGTTTAAAAGATCTGTGTCAAAACTACTGCATTGGTGAAGGTGAAGGTGAAGGGCAGGAGGAAGGAGGTTGTCATACTGATATAACATCAGACTAGCCACCTTATTTATTTGATGATGCAGATACTGAAGCCAATACTGGGTTACTCGGCCAGCTTGCACATTATGCCCACAATTAACTTGATTCGTGACTCAAACCGCGCCCCTGAAGCTACTGTGCTTGGTCTAAAGGGGTTTGAGATCCTGCTTCTCCATTTGAAATGGTACTACAGGGAAAGTGAACCTCATCTTCAAAGATTTGCAGGATAAGCAGATTTCTTCCCAGTTTTGTAGGTTAATTGGGCTGTTTAAGAGTGACGCAAGTCATCGTTTAGCCCAAATATCTGATGTATAATAAAGTAATTAGGCTTATTTTTTCTATTTATATTTTAAGTGCTGTACACACCACAGTGATCTTAGATCCTAAGTGCAAATTATAAGCAACCCTACAAATTCCAATCAGGAGATTGGAATGAGCCAAATTCTATCTTGTTGAATGCTCTTTATTTCAATCACTTGTACAGACTCTTCAAGCACTTTGTTTTCATACTTTCCATGTATTTTCCTTTTTAATTTCATAGTTTTAAGTCGCCCTTTGGCAAATGAATAAAATTATTATTTGAGGTTTCTATCCATTCTTTTGGTGGAATTCAATCTTCCTTTGTACTGGGCTGTATTTCCCTTCACCAAAAGCTTACAAACAAAGAGAAAAACTAAACTAATTCGCAAATACAACCTAAGCTTGTAGTTGTGTCAAAAGTTGGGTATTATCAGGCTACCAGCAATGGCCATCTTACACAAGGTTGTTAAACTCGAGATCTTACCTAATATTGATGGAAGATTGACAATATCAAAATTTAAAATCGATCATAAAATCGTAAGATTTTACAATAAATTAAAAAATAAATGTAAAATAATATAATAATTATTTATACATTTATAATTAACATGATATATATTTTATAGGTCATTAAAATTATAATACAATTATTATATATTTATGGACACGTCTAGTTTTTTATGAACTTAAAAGAACTACGAAAAATATGATCAATAAAAAAAAATGGTAATTTTATTCCTTGATATAAAGACATATTTTTAAGATCAATTTTATGTAAGTGTGACATTGATAGGGTCTGATATTCAATCACACAAACTACCACCGTTCAATTTATTTGGGGTTTTTATTTTTTATTTTTATGACAATGATCAGTCAAGCATTTTGACTATGATCAAATCAAGGCATCTAACCATTCTTTGAGTTATAATTGATGGGCACCAACCTATAAACTTCATTTACACATAAGTCCATAAGCTGGTAAGCTAATCAAATTAAGATCAATAAGATCGTTATAAGAACGAAGACTAAAAATGTATTTTCTTATTAAATTTACTACTTTGACAATCATTTTATTAATTTAGAATCGTAAGAACGTGCCATATTACTATTCAGATAGCTATTTTGACAACCATGCTGGTTCATGAAGAGAATATATGCCTCCAAACCAGTGTAGAGCCCGAAATCTACAATCAATAATTTCACTCGGCTCAACTTTCAGTGGGCCCTAACAATCTTCTCAAATACCCCAAGATGCTCTAACTCCTGCACACACTTCAAACAAGAGACCGTGAGATCCCAAAGACCGGTTTGTGGGGTCCGATCGTTGGGGCTCCGGAAAGAAAGGGATGGTGTTTGAGAATTTAGCTAGCTGTGGTCCTGTGGAGTGATTGAGAGAGGGTTGGGTTCATCTGTGTTCTGGAGGTTTTGAAAATGCCGATCCCCTTCTCCAGTGGAGGAGGGGTTCTATTTATAGCTTTTTCTCTTACTATTTTTAGTAAGGGTTTTTAGGTACTTTGGCTTTGAAAAGACAATCTGACATTGAAAAGAAAGGTCTGTGTTGAAGTGACAACTGTTTTATAAGAGGTCAACTAGGAAAGGTGGTTTGGGACAAAAGATAATACTAAAATATTAAATGAAAGATACAATCTAGATAAAGAAACGATACCTGCAGCTTGACAGATGTGTCGGACGGCCTACCTGGGAAAGGCGAACGTCCCTCGAAGGCACAATAGGCGTGCTCAAGTTCCGGCGACCTCATGAGTAGGCGAGCTTTGTGACTGCTTTTAACTTTGAGCTCCAGTCTCTGGCAGAACTCAGCATCAGCGAGCTCTCATGTATATTGCCTTGGCGAATATCTGAACAACATGAATGGGAGATCTTTAGATGATGGAAACTTCACTCTCGGTTTGTTGACCTTTCCCGAAGAAGTAGTCCGTTGGGACGAAGTCTGATTTTTAACTTTAAAGTCCGGTCAAAGCTGATTGGATCATTTGATCAGTCAGATGTTAACTTAGTATGAACTTATCAGAGAGATTGACCTAACCCAATTTTGGTCACTACAACCGGTCAATTAATTCCTAACGTGTATAAATTATTCTCAAGTGGAACCAATTTAAGGATCCAACTAAATTTCTCAAGACCTTGTTGAAGTAGATTTTCGTTTGGACTATAGTTTTATCATCATCATTGGAATTTATTACTTATAAAAAGAGATTGACTGTTGTTTGTTTTATATAACTAATCAAACAAAATTAATATCTTACTGTAATTTATAATGATCATTTACGAGTTAAAAAATACTAGATAAACTATATATAACTGTTTTAGGACAACCAAGACTTTACTGCAGCAGAACAGAAACTGAACAATCACTGAAAGCAAAACCCAAAGAATACGACTTTCTTCTCCCAATCTCAGCTTTTAATATACTTCATTTAAAAAATTCAACAACCCAGAAACTGAAACCTCAAACTGGATCATGGGTTGCTGTCAATCTTCCTTTTTAGCAGAAAAGTACCACCACCGCCAGCGGCAAACCCACCGAAAAACACCGTCCACCGGTGGGTCCGAGGCGGCGGGAAGCAGAGAAGTTCCTTCCTTCTCGGAGTTCACCTTCTCTGACCTCAAAGCTGCCACGAACAACTTCAGCTCAGACAACATCGTTTCTGAGAGCAGTGACAAGGCCCCCAATATTGTCTACAAGGGCTGTCTCCAGAATCGACGCTGGATCGCCGTCAAGAAGTTCAGTAAGACAGCCTGGCCTGAACCCAAACAATTTGCGGTATCTTTCTTGCTTGGTTCTGTTATGTTAAGATTCCGTTGGTTTTTCACGGTTTTATATTTTGGGTGAGATTTGAAGGTGATTGTATGGTGTTTGATTTTATGTGTATTAGGAAGAGGCTTGGGGAGTGGGGAAGTTGAGGCACAAGAGACTGGCAAATTTAATTGGGTACTGCTGTGATGGGGATGAAAGGCTTCTTGTGGCTGAGTACATGCCCAACGATTCTCTTGCTAAGCATTTATTCCACTGTATGCTCTACTTTCTCGCATTTCTATTAGATTTGCTTAGTTCTTGATGTGTTCAGCAACGTTCCATGGCTGCTGGTTTGTTAGCAGTGTGAACTTAATGTTTTAAAACAATGAAAATGTTTTTTTTTAATATATGGAAGAGTAAGTTAGTGATTAAAATGTGCTTCTTTTCAGGTTTAATCTTTTTTCTGTAATTCATTGCTTCACTGCTGAATACAAGAATGTTTCTATCGCTCATGTTTGTAGTATATGTATGACTACCAAGATAGCCTTGTTGTTGATTCCTTGAAAAGGAGGGTTTTTGAATCCCGTGACATTGAATTGGCATGAATGTAGGTCAAGTGGGATTGGATTCTTATAGCAGTGTTTATTACGTTCTCTGTATCCTCCAAAATGCAGTTTGGAAAATTGCTTATGATCTTTTATCCTTGAATTTCTTATTTGATCAGTTTGATTTCCAAAATACAGTTATTTGAGGCCTTTGTTATTCAACACAGGGGAAAACCAAACCATTGAATGGGCGATGCGTTTACGAGTAGCCTACTACATTGCCGAAGCCTTAAACTACTGTAGTACTGAGGGCCGTCCATTATACCATGACATGAATGCTTATAGGGTTCTCTTCGATGAGGTATTCTTTTCTTCAATATGAATCAGTAATAATTTCATCTCAAGCAAATTATGAATCTTCTACTAATCTTTTGTTGGGACATGTAGAATGGCGATCCACGCCTTTCATGTTTTGGCTTGATGAAAAATAGTAGGGATGGGAAGAGTTATAGCACGAATCTTGCCTACACTCCGCCTGAGTATCTGAAAAATGGTAACGTAATTTCTTAGCTTCTGTTATGTGGTATTTATCATTTGTTTATTTTTTCTGCTTTTATCATTTCTTGAACCTGTATAAAAAACTGGCCCTAACTCTAATTTACATGTTTAGCTTGTATGTGTTTTGATACTTTAATACAAATGCAGTAGTGTGAGGCTTTATCCTGAACAGTAAATACAATTTTGTTTATTATTTAAAAGCAATTCAAGTGTCAGGAAAAAATGATTAGAGAATTTGGTCTCGAATATTGAATTGTTTGTTTATCGCATCTTCTATTAATAATAAGTCTAAACGATATTAACTAATATGGTGTGTTGTTTATCACATCTTCTATTAATTAATATGGTGTGGTGTTGCTATTTGCTTAATGTTTTATATTTTTATGTTGTTTGTGAGGGTTATTCAATAAATTTTATGGAGGTACCGTCCTCCTTTCTTAATTTTTTTTAAATGTTGTTTGAAACGTTTGTAATTTTATGTTTATAAGTTATAATTTCTTTTGAACTGCATTATACTTGATAGAAAAATTATTTCTCCCTTAAATTTTCATGACTATTTTGCTTTGCCATAATTTCGATGTTGCAGGCAGGGTCACTCCTGAAAGTGTTATTTATAGCTTTGGCACGGTCCTTTTGGATTTGCTTAGTGGAAAACACATACCTCCTAACCACGTAAGTTGTCTATTCTCGTATGTTGCTTCCCCCCACCCCACAACCCCCCCCCCCCCCCCCCCCCCCAATTTATGGTTCTATTTTTATATTGATCAGAATTTTTGGTTGATGCGTGTGAGTTGCCTATTTGTAAACATTATGAAGTGAGATTGTTTTTAACAAAAATATGCATGAGGAAATGTTAAGTTGATCAGTGATTTATGTCTCTTATTTTCTGCATGAAACAAAGAAAACAGGTCTTTCAATGAGAGAGGGAGAGCAAGAAAAAAAGCCTCAAGGGTATTCCCTGTTTCTCAGAATGGATGGCTATTATGGCGATCTTATTCTAGTATTTAATCAGCTGTCTTCATTTAAAAAAGGAGAAAAAGAAAGTAAAACTAGTGAATATATTATTCTCTGGCTTAATTTGGTATGTATAGTGACAAGATTTGTACAATAAAGAGAAGGTTTATCTTGATTTCTTTAATTCTTTTCTAGATGAGCAATGTTAGTGGAATTTTTAATTGAATCAGCGTTATACATATGTTGTGTATTAAAGGCATTTTTTTGATTGTTTCTGATATTTATTTGATAGCTATGCATGTATGCAGGCTCTTGATATGATACGAGGCAAAAATATTCTCCTCCTGATAGATTCACATTTGCTGAGAAACTTTTCTACAGAAGAAGCAACCATTGTAGTTGATCTTGCCTCTAAATGTTTGCAATATGAGCTGAAGGAGCGGCCAAGTACAGAAGACCTTGTTGCAACACTAGCTCCACTCCAAATCAAGACCGATGTAATGAACAACTCTCATTAAAACAGTCTATTGCTTCTTAACTTCGACTTTTTGAATGGATGATATTTAATTAGTAGGCCTGATAATTGTTAACCAAAATGTTGTTCATATGTTGTCTGAACAATGACCTGTATTATTTATTTGGCTTTTAGAGTTACATAGGCTCATTGTGGGTAAATGGAAACTGAGAGGAGAGAGAGTGAGAGATCCTAACCGAAAGCAGTAAGTGAGTAAGTGCATAGTTTGCTGAATTCTGAGAGGTATGTAACAGGCAAACTCCCGTGTACAAAGTTTTCGCAATGGGCGAGGTTGGAGACATGTAGGATGTATGGAGACCTAACTCCACATAATAAGTGGATAGATTCCAAGAATTGAACCGTGATCTCTAGGTCACACTCGCATACTTTAAGATGAAGGTACCCTAATAGTTTCAAGCACCGCGTTGTGTTCTATCATCTGACTATTAATTCTGCTTTTTCCAGGTCCCATCTTTTGCCATGCTTGGGATTTCAAAGCAAAAAGATTCCCTATCACCTCCACAGCGACCTCTTTCAGCTATGGGTGAAGCCTGCTCTCGCTTAGACCTTACAGCAATTCATCATATCTTGGTTACAACTCATTACAAGGATGATGAAGGAACGAATGAGGTAATACGACACTAGAAAGCCTTGCATATTAACCTTCATGCATTTTACACTAACGGGGTTATACGAGTACTAAATTTTTGCAGTTATCTTTCCAAGAGTGGACTCAACAGATGAGAGATTTGCTGGATGCGAGGAAGCGTGGGGACTATGCATTCCGCGATAAAGATTTCAAAACTGCGATAGACTGTTATTCGCAGGTATCCTTTCATTTGTTTCTATGCAATGTGGTTGCTGTGACTGTTAGGCGCTCTGCTGCCGAAATTTACCTAGTATTGAATCAAGGATTCTAGCATCCGATGCATAAGAATGCCATTCAGCGATTTAGTCAAGATATGCAAAAGGAAGCTGATGCATTTATGCATTGAATGGTCAGATGGGAGTATGGGACTAAGCTACCATCGTGCATTCTATAAAGTTATCATAGAAGAACACTAGACTTTGATCTCACAATTTGTTGAAAAGTGGCCAAGTCTGGAACTGGTTGAATTTAATTTATGACATCTTTTGCTATATTTCTTCTGCAGTTCATAGATGTAGGAACAATGATATCTCCAACTGTCTTTGCACGTCGTAGTCTCTGCTACCTCCTATGTGATCAACCAGATGGCGCCCTTCGAGATGCGATGCAAGCACAATGTGTATATCCAGACTGGCCCACAGCCTTCTACATGCAGTCCGTTGCCCTCGCCAAACTAGATATGCACGAGGATGCAGCTGATATGTTAAATGAAGCAAGCGAGCTGGAAGAAAAGAAGCAGCGAAATTCGCGAACATCTTGAGAACAGAGCTTTAAAGATTTGATATAAAATTACAAGACCCTTGTAGTTTAGGCTGCCATGTACAAAAGCTGAGCTGGGAATCGTAGTCGTAATTCTCCATTGACTGATGCATGTAGTAGAAATATATGAATACTCGCTGTGCATTAATTCATTTGTAGATTTTCCCTTTATATTGGGTATAATTTGGTTGACATGAATCTATAGATACACCCACACAATTTACTCAACTTCGATGATAGGAATCACTAGATCTTAGGTTTCTCTCTTATACCATACCAGTCTACATTTGAGTATCGCTCATATGAGTCGAGACAACATCGACAGGTATTCTCATTCTTCAACTTGGGGCAGGGGAAATACGGCTTTCTAAGAAGCCAAAACCACCAATCAAACTAGAAGATCATGGAAACACATCGAGGCAATAACCAGGTTTAGTGCTTCATTGAATCTCCATCAACCATCATATATCTTACGAAAAAAGGAACCAAATTGCTAGGAAGACGTGCATAAAAGAAACTAACATAGTTGAATCTGAATAATTAACATATCAATAGATAGATGAATAAAACAGCGTAAAATCCCTGATGTTAAGTCTTTCTATTAAAGCAGCATGTATCAGATATAACTCCACAAGAGCAAGTGTTCAGAGAGATGAAAAACTTTGTAATGGCAATGAAACAAAAATGCCTCATTTTAACGTCATGCAGCTTTTTAAATCATGTTGAAGCAGAAGGAGCACCAGCACTGCCTAATCCCATCTTCTGCCCTAACAGCGCAAGCTGCTCAACGAACTCTCCTCCGGTAAGAATTTCTGTTGCCCCGTACGTAACATGCTTGACAGGCTGTTGATGCAGGGCAAGCTCTTGTAAGCTGCCATATTCCACATAATTACCACCACCAATCATGAAAACGATTGCTTCTTTAAATGGTCCTTTTAGATGACTACTCCCAACTCCAGAGCTCGACTTTGGGGCACGAGGGTCAAACACAAGATAAGAATCAATTTCTGGATTTGGCTTTCCCTCCATCAACGCTTCCACTGTCCTAGTCAAGGCCAACTGTCTATCACTAGACAAGAGATTTTTAACACCCGCAGTAACAGCGCTAATTGACTGCCCGTAAAGTTTCTCAGCCCAATCAACGATGTTACTTCTACTAGCAGAACTTGCGGATGCCAATGAGACATTCAAAGATTTTATTTTTTTCACATACTGAAATGCACTAACGTCAACCCCAGACTCCCTGAGAGCTGCCTCCACTGATTCTACTTCCAACTGATTAATGCTTTCTGAAGATATTAAATACATAATTGCAAACCGCAGCTTATCAATCTCTGTTCCTTTCCCTTTAAGCGCAGCCATAAGTTCGCTTCGATCAATACCCCCTCTGATCATCATGTCATTCTCTTTCTTAGCATAGGAATCAAGAGACCTCTCTTTGATCTCCCCCAACAACACAGTTGCAATATTGGTGTGCTTGTCAATCACCTGCTTCCTCTCTGTCAACTCAGGCAGTGAGTTCACAGCATTCATCAAATGCTTTGTATTCCCAATCAAGTCTGTTCCATCAAACTCAGTTCCATCTGTCCCACCAGTCCTCCTGTTTACCTCATCAACATCTTTCTTGTATTTATTCAACTGTGTTTCAATCTCCACAGCAACCTCAGGAAATTCCAAGGACCCATTAGCCAGCCAAAAGGGATCTGAACTATCTAACTCATATGACCTCATGCCACCTTTTTCCCCCGGCACACTCAACCTATTAAGCTTCAGTCCAAGAACATCATGAACAAGTGGCCGATACCGAAAGTCATGCTGTATCCCAACTGATAACTCGAAATTCCTATCAAATATGCATAAAATTGGCCTCTGAAAGGAGCTCACAAAGGCTCCACCCTCTGTAAACAAATTGTTCTTTGACAACAGATGGTCCCTCAACCTCAGATCCAATGCTGATGCCACCATTTCAGCTGGTCCCCCTCGAGGGCACCTAATAATTGGCACCACAGCTAATGTAGCCAATACGCAAAACAACCCACTAACCACTCTATCAATAATTTCTTCAATCTCTTGATCCCCTGCGGAGGGATCATTCAACTGCACATAACAAGACTTCTGAGCCAATGTAAACAAATTATCCTCTAGCGTGACAAACTCCAGATACTGATCATGGACCTTAGCAATTCGATCGACTGAATCTGAATTGAGAGTCCCAGATGCAAGATCCTCAAGAAGTGGACGGGGTATAGATGACGAGAAATTGATGTGGAAGCTATCATAAAGAGAGCGAGATGCATCGGCCACTATCCGCTGAACGTTAATCTGAGTGGGTTGAACAAAGTACAAGGCAGGCACATCATGAACTGGTTTTCTGTCCTTGTCAATAAGAAAATATAGAGTGACACCATGCTTGCGTAGGTCCTTGACATGGATCAAAGGAGATAGTACATTTTGGCAAAACCTATCATAGATCAAGATTTTGTACACCTCTTCATTTGCAGTTCCTCCGGTTGCATTTACAGGTTGGTTCAGATTTAGCATACGCGTTATACATTCTGTATCAACCAATCACATATCAGACACAAATAAGATTCAACATTAAAGAAACATATCATTGCTTCCATTTGATAGCAAAACCTCCAGCTTTTTTCACCATTAGATACTTATATCATCATATGAATTCCTTTGCTATATGATTTTATAATACCATGCAATTTTCATTTCAGATTATACATTTAGTCTAAAGATATGTAACAGATTTAGCGAATAGGAACATGTTATCTTCGTTTAATTTCAATTTCCTTCATTTACCAAGTTGAGTAAGAGATCCAGAGATATCAAGGTGACAAAGCTCGTGTAACCCATGATTTCTTTCATTTCATAGCAATCATTTCAGTTTAAAACAGCATAAATACGTGCATCTATACATACACGATTATTACAATGAACATCATTACAAAGAGGTCAATTAAGCGCACACACACAATCGTAACATGGGTTCCCGTTAGGCTGTACCAAATTAGTTTCAGATCATGCAATTTGAAAGCGAAATCAACAGAGAATGAGAATGAGATTGAGATTGATAAGGATCAAAATTAGTGATTATGAACATAAAATGGATATATGTTTGCGTTTACTTTGCGAAGGTTGCCTCTTGAATAAGAGATCCAGAAAAAGAAGAGGTGACGATACCTGTTTGTTTCTGGCGAAGATTGAGAGCCATGGCAATGCAATCTCCGAAATCCGATTGAACTCGTTTATTCCTCTGTTTCGCTTTCGACTACTCTCTCTCCACAAATTCAGAGCTCGTAGAGGCGAGATCTCGGTGCCAGTAATCGTGTGCGGTGACAATCACAATAGTAAATTTATTTACCCACTAATAACTTTCCACGTCATGTCAGTCTACCAGTCCGCTCCCTCAAGAGTAAAGTCCTTCAGCCAATGAAAACCAGCCACGTTGGACGAGATCCCTATCCTAAAGGGCAACACAATGGGGACGTGCCCCATTAATTTTTTTTCATTTTTATTGCACAAAACGTGATGATATAAAATACTTCTTTTAATATAATTACATATTCTCTCTGATCTATTTTAATTATCTTTTATTTTTTTTTGAAATGTCTCAAAATGTATGTCCATTTCAATTAATGAAAGTTATTTTTTCCTTTTTTTTTATTTTACCCTTAACTTGAAAAACTCAACAATTAACTCAATAAGCATGCCCATTAATTAACTTTTTATGGTGTCAAAATATTTGTCATTATAGATAAGGGTATAAACGTCAAATTGAAAGGGAATTAAATATTTTTTTAAATTATGTGAAAAAATGAATGAGACAATTAAAACGGGACTGGGGAGAGTATTAAAACACAAATTTCTATACATTTCACTCTCCCCATTTTAGGCAAGCGAACAATTTTCATCTCATTTTAATTTACACCAAAATCAATACCGAGTCACACATTTTTTATAAAAAGTCAAGCTATCACATCAATAAATCACGTATGTTAATACAGTCACATTAGTGAAACATATATTTGTTGATCCATCAAAATTACATCATTCGAACCCCTAATGTATTTATGCCAAATTTTACATGCGGCAAGGGAAGAAGTATGACCCTTAGAATTTTCCTTGTCTTTTGCCAAAGAAGTTATGCGGATGCACAATCCGGTGATCTGATTGTTGTAGGGTTAGTTTTAGTCATTTGCTTTTATTTACAAAAATACCAGCTTGTAGAAATCAAATTCATGAGACGCTATGCCCCCTTGACATAATTTCATCGTTGGTCTCCAATCAACATTTTAATATTTGGGTTATTTTCGTAATTTCATGTTTTTCTACATTTTTATGTGTTCATGTTTGCACTATTTTAGGTTTGTAAACTTGTAGTTTATTCCAGTATCTTTTTTAATCAAAACTCTGGAGATTTTCTCCAATTTTTTTGATGGATTTCAGGTTTTCCGATTGAATGTTGGTTTAATCGTGTACTTATTGTTCACTAATCGTGGGCTATAGAATTCAAGCATGAAGGTAATGTTTGGTTTGAGGATTAGAGAGGAATAAAAAATGAATGATTTCATTACCACATTTGGTTGTATTATTAATAGTTTGAATGAAATGAATAATTTCATTCCTTTATTTGATTACATTATTAATAGGTAGAATGGAATGGGTGGCCATTTCACCACCCAGTTCTCATTCCCTTTAAAAAAGATCAGAATTTGACATATATATATATATATTATTTGGTTATCTTAAACATTAATAATATTATTATATACTATATATTAATATTAATATATTATTATAAATGATAAAATGGACATTGCATAAATTTCATTCACATTATCAATCAATACAACTTTTTATATGTATCAAACGTAAAAATCAAAATTTCATTCTCACTCTAATTCTCATTCAAATCATTCTATAAATCAAACGACGCCAAGAGTTCCTTCTATTTTGCTACAGCAACAGAATTTTACCTAAACTAGAAGAAAATGAAATAAAAAGGCAGCGCAAAAGGAAAGGTGGCACAAATAACTAGGTAAACGATAGAATCCACAAGATACAAGAGCTTTCACAAAATACAACCATTGAATTCACTCATATTCCACTTCCTAACATCTCTCTCACCCACCTTAACAAGAAAAAGGCTGAATATTTCTTGATCATGATCGAACACTTGATCACTCAAGTATTAAGACCATCGCCATGGAATGATTTCAGCATTAAACTGGTGCAAATTGACCAGCTACCGTGGAAATCGATATCAACACTCAACCTCCTGAATAATGAAAGTCCCTCGGCATTTGAACCAAGCAGCTTGACCATGAGCAGCAAAAACACGCTCATAGAATTCTTACTTAAGACGGTGTTTCTGCTTTACAAGTGATTCATTTCTTGCTAATTCTTGAGTCTTGTCACAAATACTAATCTTTGCTAACCCACCTGAGACCCCTGATCTGATACCCACCGTAGCTTTGGTCACCACTGCTTTCTCCCCCACTTTCTGCACTAGTGTATCCTGATTTTCTTCGGTGCTTCCTCCCTTTTTTAACTGCGGTATCACTGAAGCTACCATTTAAGAGCGGGTCATCTATTCCACGAATAATTCTCCGAGTGGATGACGATGTGGCAAGGCAAGTGTCATCCTTCACTTTTCTTTTATCTTTGTCATGCCTCTTTATATTTTGAGAAATCCTATGCAACTTCTCATTAAAACGTGTTATCCCCTTCTCCACCGGCTCCACTGCTTGGGTAACTGTGAACTTCACATCATTGGCTATCTGCATAGGATGCAAACCGGAGATTCAGCACTCTAAGCTGAGCTTGTAAAGAGGCAATTTGTAGAGAGATTCAAAACACAACATTAGTTTTACAAATATGGCTTACATATCCACCACCACCAACAAAAACATCCCGGACACTTTCTCTAATGGAAATTCCACTCTTGGCATCAACATCCGGCTGAGGGAGACGCAACTTTGTGGGACGCTCACTATCCCTCACTTCATCGGGATCCAGAGGACAATCAACAGATGCATAGTCTCCAAGGACTGAAACACTTCCAGGAAAGAGGTCTCCCATCATTTCATAAGGCTTTGCCGGATAAACATAAAGGTGCACAATAGAAGCAATGCCCATCTGTGCTGGATAAATAGACAGACTTGTTAAACTTAAATATATTTGTATGAGAATATAAAAAGGTAAATAACACCAGCACAAAAGCCTCCCATGGTGCGCGGCATTGGGGACAGACATCTGCTCACATTCCGAGGGAATAATAATGCTAGCTGTTTAAATATTCTCATTTCTTGCATATTGAATCATTGATACCTAATAACACTATTTCATATCTTTAGGAAGAAAGAACTCGTTTTGTCAAACCTATCCTGTCTCATCTTACTTTGATTATTTGGGCCAGGCCACAAGTTTAAACTATCAATTAGCTTTATCCACATTGTAACTTCAGGTAAAACACAGAATGCCGTTTTTATTCTTGAGCCATGCCTTACATATAGCTTCCACCATTCTATCCATTAAGACAGTTACATGTTCCTAAATTTCTTAAGGCATCTTCTTAAACTCTACCCTGATTTGGTTAGAACCGCAAGGCTAGATTGCAAATCACAGTTTCCAAACTTCTGGTAAGATAAGGTTTACTTATCTGATTCCAATACATTGAATCTACCTTAACTGTTGAGAACCATATTAGAATCAGAATGAAAAAAGAGAGAGTAATAAGTCAACTGGTCAAGATAACTTCAAAACAACTTTTGATTCAATTAAAGTAGCAGTGTTCCACCTCATCACTCATCACTTCTGTCAGACATGTATCAATAACAATAGAGAAAACTTAGAAATAAAGTATATTTTACCACCGAATCCTGAATTGAACCATATTCTAGACACGTGCTAATTGGCCCCTTTGTAGACTAAGACATACAAACACAAATAATCCTTCTGTAAGAAAAGATCCAAAAAATTTGCTATCTGTTCCCTGATGCTGCTGAATTCCCATCCCCATTGATCAATAAAAAAAAATGGATCACCAAATTGAAAGGGTCAGATAAGAATAAGAAGAGCTTTGGATGAACTCAGAAACAGAAGACAGGAAAATGCGTTAAGAAATTTATTAATTTTCATAAGGATGAAAAATGTCCCCGCCAGCCAATGAACTTTCCATTAAATATTCCTGAGTTCACCAGCATAAGAATCTAATACAAAATCTCATAATGAAGCCAAGTGTAATCATAGTTTTAATGCTATGAAAATATCAAAAGCCATGAGATTAAAAAAAAGCCACACACTGGAATATGTACCAGGCAATGGAAGCCACCTACCTCTATACAAATGATGAAGTCTTGTACGCTTGACTTTGACTGCAAGCCTAGGGCTAATGGACTTCTGAACAAACCAAGGGCGTAGAGGAGAGCAATTGCCACACCTTGCCACCAAGTCAAAAAGACAATTGATTTAAATGTCAGAAATTTTGCCAGAGGACCAATGTGCGCCAGTTCATCATGCGTGACAGTATAAAATTGTACTAAACAATATAACGCCCATGACTGACTGAAATTGATAACCACTGCCATGTAGGGATACCTACAAAGTCAGGAGAAGGCTGGCTTAGCTAATAAATTCCAAAATAGCATTTGATT
Organism: Euonymus europaeus; assembly: GCA_963580455.1. Taxonomy (NCBI): domain Eukaryota; kingdom Viridiplantae; phylum Streptophyta; class Magnoliopsida; order Celastrales; family Celastraceae; genus Euonymus; species Euonymus europaeus. Next base: position 17,062,260 of record OY756970.1, on the reverse strand, counting down.
AACAAATTATCCTCCAGTTCAAAAGGGTAAAAAAACACATCTTTTAGAATTCACATTTCAAAGTTAGAATGGTAGTCAACAAGCAACGAAATATGAGAGGCATTAGGACAATCAGCCCATATTAATTAGGCATGTGATCGGTAAAGAAGTTTATCCACACGTAATGTTCTTCATTCCAATAAATCATCTACATTGAAAACAAAGAGAGATGACGACATTTACGGACAAAAACATTTACAGATATAAATATCCAGTGCATCTCAAATGTCAAATAACCATATCGAGCAGCAAGCAATGCTCAAAGCATCCTCGCTCATTCCAGAAGATCATTTGTACAATGGCTCAAATGAGGTCATTATTATGTTGCAGCGCAAGAAAACAAGGAACTAATAGTTACTTTTATTGCACCCAAAACCTAAGTTACAAACAAACTGTCCAGTAACTAGTAAGACCACCTTACCCGCATCCCCATTTGAATTCTCCTTCACAATATACACCAAATGCTTCTAGTACAACAGCTAAGACAGCAGTCAAAGATTTGATTAGCATCTGCCAAAAAGTACATAAACTTTAATACTTAGAGGTTGAGAGGAAAACATGCAGAAACAAACTATGAAAAATTCAAAACAACGGAATATTTAATCTGTGCATGGAATTGGAAAGACATACATATTGAACGATGCCAAATTTGACAACTTGGTAGAACCATTGACCAAGTTTCCAAGGTTTTAAGATGTAGTTCATTGGGAAAATGTGTTTTACAGTTCCCTTTTCGTCATGTCCTATCAAAGGAGTCTTAGAACGCCCTTGTCTTTCCATAAATTCGATGGTCCTTTCTTCACCGCCTTTGAAAAGGGGAAAAAACAGAAAAATAAAAACCAAAGCAGTGATGAAAATATCAGCCAGTGAAGTAACCAAGAACCATATTCTGAAAATTTTAGAGTAGAAAAGAAAAGAAAAGAAAAGAAAAGTTTAGTGCATGGATGACCTTGAATGGATGCAATGAAAATAGAGCTACAAAGCCTACAATCCACAGAAAAAGAAAAAAAAAACCATCACCCAGAGTCTGTCATTTACTAACGGAAAAAAGTGTTGTTATTTGAAGTGAGCCATGAGGGTGTGATTTGATGACCATGGAAATCCATAACCAAGACATGGATACAATTGTGAACATCTGTAAATTTTCACTGCTATCAATGTATAACGTTCATTTACAACCAACAACCAAACTTTGTAATAAACACTAATTGCAAGATTAGATTTTTGAGACACCACTTCTTCAACCATACATGCAGTTCTAGTTGTTTCAAAACACAGTCAGATTCCCCCTCCCATTAGCATGCTTGATGGGTTTAACAGCTTGTACTTGCCTTTTCTAACTTGAATGCAACCTTGAATGGAAGTTAAGTATAACCTACGTCAGATGGTGGGTATTTCCCTCGCAAATTACTGAATACTTTATGCAAGGACAAATAAAATATTTGATGATAGATAATAGGATTGTTGAAGTGCAAAAGACCCAACGGCACAAACATGCCACAAAAAGTAAAAGGCATTATAAAATACATACCCATGCATGCAACAAGGTATCTTCCAAAACAATACATGGCAAATGATTCATAGCAATCCCGCAAGATCCCAATATCAACACTAATTGATGGATCCACCAACGATACAAACTGTTTCAAAGGTAGCAAAGTCAGTTAAAACAGAAAATTCACTCTTCGGTGTGAATATAACTATGAGTAGGACGGGGTAAAATTCCAAGGTTTAATAAAGCTGAATAATTAAAATTTAATACAAATATGAGTTAAATAAATACAAAAATACAACTATTGAAATCTTTGGTTCAAACAGGAAAGTTATGCATAGGTGCAAAAAGAATACATTTTCAAAACAAGAACGAACCCCTTCAGTGCCTAGTCATATTGGAAATCTAAGGGCACGTCTTATACATTTTCTAGCTTCATACCAAGCATGACATATAAGACCATACTAAGATAAAAATAAAATCGCATCCAAAAAATTTTCAATTTAGCGGATGAAATTTTCTCAAACCATTATCCCAGATTAAGCTGCTCAACAATACAATAAAGTCATGCTTAACTATTAAGTATAAATAACTTTGTACCAGCACAAAAGGTTTCCCAAATGCATATACTTCATTGACTTTTACATAACAACTTACCGACTCTACAGCATAGCAGGGAACCATCAATATAACTCCAATCAAAAACTTTTGCTCCTGAAAAGGTCAGGAACCAGCAAAACATCAATTACACAAGCGAAAACAGCAAACAAATTTCAATTAAATATGAGGGAAATCTAAGCCATCAACGGAGTGTAAAACCTCAGGATTTTTGTACGCAGACAGGTGTTCGAACACAAGGAACATGGATAGGCAAAGAGTGATAATTACAAAAACACCGGCAATGAGAATGGCCCATGTAGGAGGTGAGGATGCCAATAGATCGTGATAACTTGTAATACTCATCAGCTACTACCACCAGTGTCACTGCTCTATTCTCCTCCCCGATAATAAGCATAACTGAATTAATCGACTCCCCAACCAACTAACACATTCCGCCATCAATCAGAAACACCAGAAAAATCACCCACACCTGGTACGTCAAGAAGTCAGAAACTACCCACAAAATAAAATTATAACAAGAAAGGAAACCATTAAAAAGATACCGACTTTTCTCCCGCAAGAGTTTGATTGATTGCCCCAGAAAAGCTCGAGGAAACAGGGAAACTCGAGAATTGAAATCGTATGCTTCTCGGTTCAAAATCTGGCCTTTAGAGTAGAAGCGATGATTCATAGATCGTTATTATAAATAAAAAGAGGCCAGAAATCGCATAGCATGTTAGAATTCCGAGAGAGCCAGACAAATCAAATTCCAATTGACTTCACTTTCGCTATTTTGTTCATGTCTACGACATTATTGCACGGAGCTCCCCTAGCCCCCTCAGTTAAGTAAAAACTACACAAAGTCTCATTCTTTTTTGATAAATTGCAGAAAATTCCCTTGCAAAAAACTATTATATGTGTTTTTTTTTGGTCTAGTAAAAATATATGGGTTAAAACTTAAAACACTCTCTGATTTTATTATCTACAACTTTATCGTGAGTCCATATTTTTCCAGAAATCAAAAATTGAATCTTATTTATGCTTCAATCCAAGAATTCACAAAAGAAAAAAGGAGAGTGGAAATGAAATATTTAAATCTTTTATTTCTTAATCACTAAAAATGTGCATTGAAGTTTGAAAAAAAGTTGAATTAAAATATGCATTTTAAGTTACAAAAATAAGTGAAAGAATTTTTATCACACATGATATATAGTAGTGATTATTTATCATGTGTCCTAACAACACACGTTATCATTATCCATTAACTAATTACTTGGGAGGAATCCAGACATGGAATTATGAAGTAAATACTGCAATACCTTTAACATGCTTGTGAAGCAGTATATTCATTTATTGGATGTCCCAAAGGGGACTACAGGCAGACTTGTGAAGCATATATAGTCTGGTGTGGAACAGCAGCTAATTATATAATAATGTGCTAAAGGATTACTACACACATTTCTTTAACTTTATGTCTTTAGTTTATGAAAAGAAGTAACTTGGTAAAAGTTAATAATACTGAAACTGATATGCAACAAGTAGGTCTAAACTCTAAAGAGACTTTGCTATTTCTTTTTATGTCTGAAGCTAAATTGTCCTCCTATGCTAATGTAGTATGGAAACACTTTTGAGAGTGTGACTATCACCTAAGCTTCTTAGAGAAAAAAGGCAATAACAGTTTCATATAAAAGGAAATGTTTTAGTGAAATCAAAACTCTTTGCTTGTCTTCTCATTCTTGGGTCTTGGCTATATCCAAATGCCTTATTTACAGAACAATCCAATAATAGTTGTATTCTACAAACTACAAAGAAATATCTTCAACCCCAGAACGTGCAGTTTGTTAATACAATCCACCAGATCTTTGACAGTTAAACAATGGACAATCTCAAACTATAATTTCATAAGTTTGCAACAATGGAAAGGAAATCTAGCTTTAATATATTGTTACATGAACTATCTCATTTTCGACAGTCCACCGGCACCTCATCTCTGATGTGAACAAGTTGGAAACACTTTCTGAGGATATTCCGATTACCACTAGCCGTGGAATCCAAAGATGAATGCGTTCTCTGATAAAAGAATAGGACATGTGAAGCTTCTCTGTTAATAATAGGACATCTCTGTTAGGGATAAGTCTCTTCCAGGTTGATGTGATAGCAGTTGTGTTGATCCTTTGTATAATTGTATGTTCTTAATCATGTATTTAGAGAGGTTTGTTATGTTGTTTAAGGGACTTGGTTAAGTTTACTGTTGCAATTTGACCAAGACGTACAATTTTATGTAATGTGTGGCTGTGGTCAAGTCTTCTGGACTTTTCTTTTAGGCTCAAGAGCCTTGTAAAAAACATTGTACTGATGTTAATGGTGACATACGAGTTAAGAATGGGAGAGTTTGCTGAACACTCTTCCTCTTCTTCTTCTTCTTCTTCTTCTTCATTCTCTTACAATCAAAGTGATTGTTTCTTCTGGTTTTAACGTTAAACAAGTGAAGCCCTAAACTTGACAATCTCTTCTGAATCCTGTAGCCGTTATGACCAAATCTGTGTTGAGAGGGTGCATCCTTGCCATCAACCACAATTCCTTCTTTGCAGAACCTAAACTTTAGAGCCTTCTTCAATAGGATGCTTCAATCTTCAACTTTGTCATACAACTTTTCAGGCACTGTTGATATCAAACAAGCACTAATTTCTTGAAGAAAGCTATGTTTCAGGCACAATTCCAAAGTTGGCCAATTTCTGCTTACACTTAGCATAGCTTTCAACATTATGAAATGCATTGAAAATTCCCACCCAAAAAATCTTAGATCGTCCCAACAGCAACTATCAATTCTTCTAATAAATCATTTGAATTAACAATTAGGAAGATCATCGAAAACGGCAGTCATATAACTTTTATTCTTGCATGACTGATCTTTTCTTGGATAAAACATAAATGGTGGAATTATAGAAGCCCTATAATGATTTTGCTGAAGTTGACAATAGTTGTCTTAAGGTGAAATGTAATCCATAGGTCCATAAGGCATAAAAAGTTCAGCAAGCAAACCCTTTTTTCGCTTGGGATTCCACCCCATGTCCTTGCACAATACATCAATGTACCAAATTTGAACTGAACCAATACATGATTTCCGATAGTAGGGTCCCGACGACTGCTTCCAGTATTCACTCCAATTTGACACACATTTCTCCATGTCTTGTATGCTAGGTAACTTGAACTTGCCATCAAGAAGTTCTGCCAGCCACCGGCACCTAATCTCAGAGAGGAACAAATTCGAAACACCTTCTGAGAGTCCAATTACTGCTAGTTGGGGAATCCGCGGATGAATGCATTCTCTGAGTGAGTGATTTAAAAACATTAGCTTCCTATTTGTAATCATTTGTGTAAACCAAATATGAATCATAATTCAAAGTTTATATAAAACTTTCTGATAAAAGATATACTCACCTATATAGAGGAAATGTTTCTTTAGGGGACCCCAATATAGAGTCTTTAAATGCTTGGTTCACAAGAATGTCTTTCAGTTTCTCTTCACCTTTGTATCCTGTAGCTAATATGACCAAATCCGTCTTGATAGGTGCGTTTTCGCCATTGACAATAATGCCTTCCTTGCAGAAGCCAAAGCTTGGAGCTTTCTTCAATACGATGCTACCCTCGTCAACTCTGTCATAGAATTTTTCAGGCAGTAGCGCAATCTGACAAGAATCTAGTTCTCGAAGAAAGCTGTGTCTAGGCACCATTCCATACTTGGCTAGTTGAAGCTTCCTTTTAATATGGCTTTCGACAAATTTAGAGAATGTCCATCTCTGCAGATGTTATGTTATAAAATTAGTTCTAAAGAAGGACCATTTTGAGGTAGTTAAAAAACAAAATGGAGTACCAGAGGAGCAAGGAATGTCGCCAAAAGACTAAGCAGAAATCCTTCACCAGGCTTATGAACCAGAAGCTCAGCAAAGCGATTAAAGTATAGGAAAAACAAAGGTACTCCCCAGGGGAACAAATCTGGGAGGTTCCAGTGCTCAGTTTTGTATAAAACTGTGCATGGATGCTCGACTCCTGCAGATCCATAGGAAATTAAAAATCATGATGCAACAAATCCTAGCCAGTGAATTTAGTATCGCAGGCCACCAATCTTCAAACACAAAGACATTAAAAAGTGTTAATTACCATTTGCTGCTGAGCACTCCACTGCAATTTCCATTGCAGATCTTTGGTTCCCCACAATGGCAACTTTCTTTCCTTTGACAAGTTCAGCAGCACTAACATTATCCATGGCAGCATAGTCCATGGAGTGCACAACCTTTCCATGAAATGCTTCTGGACCCTTTGATAAGGGAAATTCTGGGATATTTGGAATTCCACTGAACCTCCCCATACAAAAAATCACAATGTCCACTTGATAAATCTGTTGAGTCTCAGGAAAATGAAGATGATGGTTATGATTTATGAATGCATTTACACTACTGGTAGCATATCGGTCACCAAACTACTCTGAAACCCACCTTGTCTATGACAATTTGGGCGTATGTCTCTCTTGATATCAGGATCAACAAATTGATGTTCAACAGATTTCAACTAATTAAAGAACTTTATTTTCTTTCTCATGTATAAGAGATCACATAGTTGAATACCAAGAATCTAACCAGCTAACAGACTAAAGTAATGGAACTAATTAGTGAAATCTGATACTCTACACATACCTCAGTGGAAAGGCTTTTGGTATTGACTACTTCAACCTTCCATTTTCCCCCAGAGCTGAAGGGTTCACCGTTGCCGCTCCATAGACTCCATGAATGCATTTCTTCATCAGAAGGGCCAACAAATTCAGTTCCAATAACTTTTGTGTCAAGCTTGATGTGCTTGAGCAGATCAAAACGCTGTGCATATGCTTGGATGTAATCAAGGACTTGGTAATGGGTAGGGAAATCTTCTTTGACTGAATCTGGCCATGGGAAATCTGAGAACTGATAACCTAGTTTGGGATTTTGGAGCTTTGTAGTCTCACAAGTGCTGGTCCATACTCCACCAATGTTACTCGTAGATTCGAAAACTATGGGATGGAAACCTTTGGAGAGGGTGTATTTGCAGGCTAGAAGGCCACTAATACCAGCTCCAATGATGGCTATCTGCTTCTCCATGGCAAGTTTATTTTGATGTGAATGTTCAACTCCTGGCTAGTAATATATATGCAAAACGCATTATTTAAAAAAAAAAAAAACTGTTGTTCTTAACATATTTTAAAAGACCCTTCTTTATTTTACACCAACTTGCCTTCCACTGCCGCAGGGTTGACTATCATGAAACCTCTGGTTTAAGTGTTTACTCACTTTAGTGATAGAAAATATTAACTATGACTAAAAATATTAACTATGACCTGCACATGCAATGGGAACTTCCTCTTAAATGAACAAATATAATAACAATATTTCTCAAAAAGATGGATCTAACTGGAATGGCCATTTAATTCAAGACAAAGCAAACACCTGCCAGAGAAGATCTGATCTGAATTGGAATCCATCAACTCCAAGCCAGATGTTCCAGCATGTCATTAGCGAGGGAGAGCTAGGCTTCCAAACAACGATTGTACATTGTACACTACTCCCTAAGAAGAGCCATAGTGCCATACATTATATTATATTATATATATATATAGATGATTGTACAAAAAAATACCAAAAACACAAATGGACATAGCTTGATACGCTGGGCAAGCTGACATGGCTAATATGGATATATGTTATTAATGAGTTATAACTCAATCCAAAAGACAAACTTGGTTTTCAACAAGTCATGCAATTGTTTATCAAAAAAAAAAATCATGACAAATTGCTATCACTGTCGGAGAAACTAACTTGCCTTCCACTGCCGCAGGGTTGACTATCATGAAACCTCTGGTTTAAGTGTTTACTCACTTTAGTGAGAAAAAATATTAACTATGACTAAAAATATTAACTATGACCTGCACTTGCATTGGGAACTTCCTCTTAAATGAACAAACATACATACAAATCAATATGGTTAAAATAATAATTAATTCAATTAATACTCACCCTTCTCATTGTCATCAAGTGACATGTAATAATAACATGGAGGCACAAATAATATCAAACACTTTCAATCATATGCACCATATATGAGGAAACAAAAGCAACAAACAAAAAGATGAATAACAAAAAAAAGCCCAATGAGCCCGAAATGAATCTAACATAGCAGGCTCTTGTACCATGGACTAAGCCCAAATACCACCACCTGGTTCTGGCCCAAGAAACCTAAATACCAGGGTCGTTTTAGGATTTCGACATCATTTATTTTGCCAGCTGTCGGTAGGCGATTAGTTTGCCTGATGAATTATTAATTATTATTATTATTTTAAGGAAAATGAATGCGCGAAGGAAACTGTTGAGAATCTGTTTCTGCCGTGTTTGGTGGTCTTTAAATTTTGATTGGATTATCGTCTGTCTCTCTGATTTTTCTCCTTGATTTCTGAATTCGATACTTTTATCTAATTTCTCTCAATCGAGGACAATCACGCAGAAGCGAGAACTGTTAGAGCTTTGGGTTCGATTACTTTTGGGGCTTTTAGGGTTTTCTATTGAAGAGGAAGATGGGAGGGGAGGGCGATTCGAGCGACTCAAAACTCGGTGCTGGTGGCAGTGGTGAAGGAGAGGGAGTGCCGATTAACATACGGAGCTCCAACGGTTCGAAATTTACGGTTAGGACGAGCCTTGAATCGACTGTTGGTGCTTTCAAGGCCCTGTTGACGCAGAATTGTGACATACCAGTTGAACAGCAGAGGCTGATTTATAAGGGTCGCATCTTGAAAGATGATCAAACCCTTGAAAGCTTTGGTAAGTTTTTTCATTTTCTTGTGAATCTTGAGTAAATTCGGTAATTATGGTTTTAGAATTGAATTTCTAGTTCCTGTGTTGTATTGTGATATTGGCGCTTGCTTTTGATACCTCGTTTGTGTGTCTAGTGGACTTTTGCTGTTTAGAAATATATGATTTAACTGTTTTAAGGGATTTCCTTGTTTAGGAATCTGTCCTGATCTCTACTTTTACTAGTATTAATAGCATTTAATACTGTATCATGTGTGTTAGTGTAATGCCGTGATTGCTGCCAATTATTGAAAAATAGTTGCTTTTGAATTATCGAGTTTGTTGCCACATTTTGCTGTTTATGAGAGCTCTATCGTGTATCCCTTAGCTGAGTGAGCTGTTACTGACTCTCAACTGTAAATTTTACTCTATTGTTAGGCACGTGGAGTATTGATTCTTAGGTATCCACATCTATGATATAATGATTGTATGAGTTACTTTTTAATTTTAGGGTCGTTCATATAATCATTATATTGGGCTTGATAATGCCGTGATTGGTTCCAATTATTGACAATCGATGTCGATGCTTTTGGATTTGTGAGTTTGTTACCACATTCTTGGATTTGTGAGAGCTCTATCGTAGGTCTGACTTAGCTGTTACTGGTTCTCAACGGCGAGCTTTCCTCAAATTTACTAATATGTAAGAATAGTTGAAGTTTTCTTGTGAGACACTTTTAATTCACTTTTTTTTTAATATCTTAATATTTTATGAAGTAAGAATTTATTTGTGAATTTTCATGAGAGTTAAATAAAAAATAATAATTGATGAATCGTTCTCTAAGAAAATTTCCAGGTAGAATTATATAATCTCACTACAGTTGCATAACAAATGTCCATGCCGCTACTGATGTGATAATGTTTGAATGTAAATTATATAAGAATTCAAATAAATTTATAGGTTTGAAGTCTTGGGAACAATCATGGCCCTTCAGTTGTAACGTTTAGTTGTTGTTGTTTTGTTTGGTTTTTCATGATATAGTGTACATTATAAATTTTTTGTAAAGAAATTAAGGGAGAGCTTTTGCCCTGCTGTAAAGTGTTTTTATTGCAATTGTCAAACTGTCATAGATTCAAACCATTTGGTAAGGCTGCATTTATTTGCTGTCCATGACCCCATTCTATTGTAGGAGCTTTGTGCGCTTTATGTTGTTTCCAAAAATTTGATTGAAGGAAATATGACAATTTTTTTTCCTTGAAAAAGCCATCTAGTTTATGTTTATTTCCATATATTATATGACAATGTTTTTTACGTATCGTATCTGTGCTACATAGATCACAATCGTTTGAGGTTAGCTACATGAGTCCATGAGAAAATCAAACGGAGTCCACTATGTGTTTTTGTTCCATCGTTCAATCGTTCCTCCACGTGTATTTCAGTGAAGATCTCGTTGTTCTATCATTCTCGTCATAAAATCATTTTTTAAAGTATTCTCATCATGAAATCAATGCGTGTGAAATTTGACTTTGTGATTGTGATGTTACAAATCCCTGTGTTCTTGCACCCACATCCCATGTCCCCGCATCCGAGTCGGTGCTACCTAGGTTTCACTGGATATTTTCCATCCTATTGGCAGTTTTTAATTGATGAAGAATGTCAGTTTCTGACATTATGTATCAGTGGCCCTTTTTTCCGAACGAGAGTAACCTTTTTCTCTCCCCCTTCTATTTTATTGAAGGTTTGCATGGTGACCACACTGTTCACATGGTTCGCGGTTTTGCACCTGCTTCATCAGCACCACCTGCTGCTACGGCAGTTAATGCTGGAACTCCGAACAGTGCGCCTGGTGTTACCCGAGGTGTTGGTTCTAACGATGGTGAGGGCTTTGGAAGTACTGACCATGGCGCATCGTTGTTTCCTGGACTTGGCCTTAATGCACTTGGTGGTGGTGGTGCATCTGGTTTATTTGGTGCTGGATTGGCAGAATTCGAACAAGCTCAGCAACAGATGACTCAGAATCCCGACATGATGAGAGATATGATGAACATGCCTGGAATACAGAATCTTATGAATAACCCTGAGTTAATGCGCACCTTAGTTATGAACAATCCCCAGATGCGCGACATTATTGACCAAAATCCGGAGCTTGGACATATACTGAATGATCCTGGTATTCTCCGACAGACAATGGAAGCTGCTAGAAACCCTGAACTCATGCGTGAGATGATGCGAAACACTGACAGGGCCATGAGTAATATTGAATCTTCTCCTGAGGGTTTCAATATGCTCAGGCGCATGTATGAAAATGTTCATGAACCATTTCTGAATGCCACAACAGTGGCTGGAAATGCTGGAAATGACTCAGGTACAAATCCATTTGCAGCTCTATTGGGAAACCAAGGTGTCGCACAAGTCGGGGATGCATCAAACAACCGTTCAACTGATGGTTCCGAAACAACTACCGGGCACACTGTTCCTAATTCAAACCCGCTTCCCAATCCTTGGAGCAATACTGGTGGTAATATCAAAGCTCATTGTTGTTGTTATCTACCCACAAATGTTAATAATAAAGTGCATATATGTATGAAATTTTTCAGGGGGGACGCAGGGAAACACTACCACAAGGTCAAGCCCTCCTAGTGATGCAAGGATACTGGGTGTTGGTGGCCTTGGGGGACTTGGTCTTCAGGGGTCAGAAAGCATGTTTGGGGGATTGCCAGATGCTGCTCAGATGAACCAATTATTGCAGAATCCGGCTGTGTCACAGATGATGCAAAGTATGCTCTCCAACCCCCAGTACATGAATCAGGTATAGTGGATGGAAAGTTTATTCAATTGACGTTAATCTTGAAGTTTAGAATGCTTTTTTTTTAATACTGGGTTCATAATTTAAGAAGTTAACCTTTATCTTAGATACTTAATTCCAATCCTCAACTTCGCGGAATGATGGATTTGAATCCTCAAATGAGAGAAATGATGCAGAACCCTGAATTTCTTCGTCAGTTATCTTCCCCTGATACAATGCAGGTACGCCATTCTGTCTATCTCTCTGTCTTTCTCTTCTCAAATATCTTCCTCCCTCTCCCAAAAACAACTTATGCACATGCTGATTGATAATTATGTGAACGTGTGTGTGCGCGTGTTTCTATGTCTATATGTTGGAATTTTGATGTAGGTTTGTTAATAAATATATCTCTCCACTGTGGCATCCAGTCTTGTCATAATAGACAGTAATTGTTTTGATTCGAGGGGCATGGCATTATTTTGTTTCTGAATATTGTTACATGTGATGTTTCAGTGAAGTTCAATTATTCGTGACCATTTCCTGTTTTCCTTTGTATTGCAGCAAATGCTTGCTTTACAACAGTCCCTTATGTCTCAACTCAATCGGCAGCCATCATCTCAGTAAGTTTAAATTTCTCTCTGATTATGTGGTTTAATGGCTGGAGCCTTATTGCCAATATAATAACATGTTTAAGATTGTGTTTTACTTTGAAGTTGATGCTTTAATCAGCTGTCCTTATGTTTTTTAGCGTTTTAGTTGACATCATTCTCCACCTCTTGTTCAAAAAAATATTATGATTCTATGACCCTTTATAATCTGCTATCTTTTTTCTTTTTTTTTCTTTCCCGGCCCTTATTCAAAGATAGTTACGGTTCCACTCTTGATGTGCCTTGCTTCCTTGCCTAAAATTCCTTCCATGTAGCTACGACTTCATACTGTATTTTCTTGTTTTTGGAACTTATTGGTGAAAGCACCTAGGTGCCAGCCTTTTGCAAGAATTTGATGACGTAGGACAATTTACTTGACTATTAGAAATTATTATTTTTGTTTTATTAGGAATTTTGTTTTTAGTATTTAATAGTAATTCTAGTCAATTTAGAAATTCTAATTCAATTTGGACTTTTATTTCAATTAGGATTTGGAGTGTCTTTTATTTTTAAATAGGATTTTGATTTCTATTTCGAATAAGATTTAGTTTTTTTTTTGGTGTGTGTGTGTTTATGTAAATAGGAGTTTAGCCTCCATTAGAGGCATAACTTGATAAGTTGATTTAATAAAATTTTATAGAATTTTCTCTTTTCCTGGTGGATTCCAGTTTTCTTTGGCTTAAATGTTGGTTTAACCTTATTTCACGTTTTCCCTGCATCACTTGCAGTAGTAAATCTATGGTACCTAGTATCGTTTTCATTTATCAATTCACACTTGGCCAAAAACATTTTCATATAAAATTGTGTTTTACATTTTTGGTCATTATTAGTGCTCTATTCACTTGTCATGCTCTGTACTCTTGCAGGGAACCCACACAAGCAGGTGCTACTACAGGTATGAAGCAATTGGAGGAAAAAATTTATAGGAGAGGCTCTCATAGGCAAATTGATTTGCATGCCTGAGCTCTCCCCCAAAATTTCTACAGTTGCTGTGCCTCTTGATAGTGTCATCTCTATGCCTCCCTTTTCTTTTCTTTTTCTTTTTGAATTTCTTTCTATCTTCACGCCACCCCCACCCTCTTCCTCTCTCACTTTCTCCTTTTCTCCATGATACGCTTTTATTTTGACTTGTTTTCATTAACAGGAGCACCCAACAATAATGGGCTTGAGTCGTTGATGAACATGTTTGGTGCTCTCGGAGCTGGTGGCTTGACAGCTCCAAACCAGTCTGTTGGTTAGAATTTTGCCACCATCTATTGAATTTTGTCGTAAACTTAAAATATCGGATATTGGATTCTCGGTGCCTTTTTGCCGCTACTGAGAACACAAGCATTGTTTTTTGTAGTACCACCGGAGGAACTCTATGCAACTCAGCTGTCTCAGCTACAAGAAATGGGCTTTTTTGACACCCAAGAGAATATTAGGGCTCTGCGCGCTACTTCTGGGAATGTCCATGCTGCAGTTGAACGCCTTTTGTCAAATCCTGGACAATGAAGTTTTAAATTTCTATGCTTTTAAACTTGAAGAAAAAAATATCATGGAGTTGTAGGATTATTCAACTTGAACAGAGTCGTCCTGAGAGGCAAGCCATGACAACACTTGCGGAAATCCATTTTAGCTGTGTTCATTAAACAAGTAGACACCACCATCACATAGCTGTGAACCTGTGGATATGAGCTTATGCAAGACTGAGTTTATTGGCACCCATCTCTTCCCCTTCCCCTTCCCCCTTCCCCCCTTTACATACAATGTTATATTTGAGTAGTTTTGTGAGGGCTATTAATGATGTGTACCATCTTATAATAGATACATTTATACACGTTCAATCAAATCTTGGCTTTATGCATCCCAATTTGTTGATTTATTGCAATTTATGAAATGAGAGTTATGGGTAGTTATAAATAACTCATATTTTAGGTTCTTCGTAGGGAACAGATTCGTCAAATCTTTAGGAGTTAGTATATTGAATTTTTATGTTATAATCTAAATAATAAGTGTTAAACTCTAAATACTAATTGAATCCTCTAATTCTAAGGATTTACAGGCATTTAGTTCATAATTCAATAAATTTGAGTATGTTTGGTACGAAATAACAAGTGGAATGATTGTTAAAATTTTAATAGTACAATTTCTATATTGGATATAAAAATAAGCTACCTAAATTGAACTAAATTAATCTAATGGATGTGATTAACTTATTATAAGGATAAAATAATCTTTTACGTATTAAAACCCATCCTTCCTTTTAGAGAACATTATTCCTACCATTTTGGTGAACTTGCCTATTCTCCAAAAGGGGTGGAATGAGGGTGAGATAAATTTGAAATTCTATCATCTCAAAATCAACCAAATAAGAAAATTAATGATTCTATCACCCTCTAAATGTCAAACAAATACCTAATTTTTTCGAGTAACATAAACAACATAATTCTGGCATCTGAGTGATTAGATAAGATGAAAATTTAATAACAATGATTTATACTAGAACAAGTAACATTAGTGAAACACTAATACTAGTATCAATTACACCCGTTTCTTGGGTCATGGTTTGCTTATTTGTTACACTTGTGGGCTAATGACTCAACAAGTTAACATATATATATAATTCATCGATTATGTGTTATTCAACAATATTATGAATATTCTCTGCACCTTGCATCTCATTTTTAAATAAATTTGAGGCCATGCGATCCTGTTCTCATTCTTGGTAATTTAATCATTTTTTCTACTGCCCATGATTTAGTTTGTTTGAGTTCACGACTTTGTGGAGCACAAAATTATTGATATACAGAATCATCAAACAATAATTATTTGAACAAATCATTATATCACATATAGTAATATACTATTCTTTGTGTTTAATTTCCTGTTTGACATATAACTAGCTAGTCATTAGACAGTCGCAGGCATGGGGAAGGGAGGATTTGAAAATTTTAATTTAATTTTATGTTGGATGGAAACTCTCTCTCCCAACCTCTACAACCAGAACCAGTACTAGTGCCAAGCATAGCTTAGATTTTGGATCATAAGCCAACAAAGCATCATCAATTGTTGAGTTATCTTCCTTGATTATTGCACTTTTTTCCCCCTCATATTTTATTTTGACCAATTGAAATATAAGCCTCGGACTCCCAATGCATTTGTAACCTGCCAACAACTCCATGCCACTCAGTCATTTCTAACTTAAAAATCAATATTTTTGTAATAAAAAACCAATTATTATTTCAAGACTCTAGGGGAAAAAACTTTCAGACAGTTCAAACCCCCAAAATCTCATTCCTTCAGGAGTCTATGATCAACACTTTTTTGCTTCTGGTCTGATCTTCATCAGCAGTGGCTTTGACAGTCGTACTGATGTATTGATTGATGTCAACTGCTTCCCTCTAACTTATAGAAGTATTATGTATGTATGTGCATTCATTATTTCATAATGACTCAGCATTTGCTGTTGATGTTTGAATTTTTGAAAAGCAGATTCCAATCCTTTGCAATTATACTATTCAGCAGAAGAATATTCATTTACAAAAAAAAAAAAAATATATATATATATATATATATATAAAAGATTCTCCCGTGCGATTCAGCGTAAACAACGTTATTTACGGAGTTCTAATCCTGACCTTCCATTATTTTACAAACTGATCTGATGGCGCAAGCATTTCAAACTCTCATCTCCTCTCACTCACCCATCACCGGATCGGAGTAGGTGGTGCGGCTTCGAGATGTGCTGAGTTGCTGCTTCGTGGATGGCTTCACGGGAGAGCTTCTACGGGACAGAGGAAATGGGTGCGTGAGAGGGGGAGATGGGTGAGTGAGAGGAGATGTGCAAGAAAGATGAGACGAAAATTTGAAATATTTGCGCTGTCAGATCAGTTTGGCAAATAATGGAAGGCTAGGATTAGAACTCCTCTAATTACATTGTTTATGCTGAACCGCACAGGAGAATCAACTTGGTATCTTGCACTGATTCTATTGGCTAGAATAATTAATACTGAGAGTTTTTGACTTTATCATATCGCTCAATTTGGGTGGTTGTGTACGACTTGGAACCAACAAGGCAGAGAATGACACAAGCATATTTTTTTATGGAACTATTAATTATATGAAACAGTAAAAATATATCATAGTTTAATATAATTGTATTAATTTATTTTAATTCAGACATTAGATACTCAAATAAGTTGAACCTCACCTCAATCTGTCACTCTTTATACATAAAATTAAATAAATTAATTAAGTAAATTAATGCATTATATTATATAAAGTCATTCTCGCATACACACCCTTGTAAATTTAAACTTGTGGGCAACCCTTTTTTTTCACTGTTATGGGCCCCCATAAGGAAATCATAGTTGGAGTCTTGGAGAGATTAAATGGGTGTCCGTGACTTATACTAGAATTTTCGTATATTATATGTGTACATATATATATATATGACAAAATCAATTGCTTTGGTGATAGTTTAGTTTGGTTCTCACTAAAATAATATCTTTGTTTTCATACAGAACAAAATATCAATATACTTAATGACAACTAAGCTAGGGAATCCTACAAAACTATGGTCGAGTTTCCACATATAATTAGGATTTTTATATAAATTAAAGTACACAAGTGCTTAGGTCAGAACCGCTACTTTAAAAATACTTCATTTTCGCTGTGCCTATTTTGACAAGTAGAGTCTAAGACTTAATTAAGAATAAAATTTGGCAGATGCGAGTGGATGTGAGTCAGCCCCAACAAATCCATTATTAAACTTAACCATCGAATAATTAATAAACAAAACAATAATTAATTTATGCTTTACATGTAACAAGGTGTTGGTTTGTTGTTAACTGTTAGCACTTAGCACGTAAGAGAAATCATAATCAAACATTGATTTAAATATATGTTTGTGTTGATTTTCAATTGTTGATGAAGTCATCCACCACGTATAATAGTGTTTATATTAAATATACATCATAATTTCATTTATAAACAAATATAATTTGTCATTCTCAAGTGCGAGCGCCCGTAATTCTACTCCCTCCATGGTTTTGTGTCCACAATTTTCTTCAAAAAAGTGTTGCATTAGAGCATTGCTCCAAATATAATAGTGTATTTTTAAGGGTTGGGAATTAATTAAAGTTTGATTAATTAGTGTAATTGCGTGGGCGGTGGTGCTTCCCCAGAAGCAGCAATGTAGGGCATGCCCTACTCCATAGACTATAATCTTACACATAATATCAGATTACGTCGACAAAACTATCGATTGGTTTGATTAACTAAATATTTATATTGTGGGTGGGTTGAATGCGGCAACTCGAGCAGACATAGTGAGGAAAAGAGAGGAATGGCCCCCCTAAAAATTTGAGAGCCACTTCAGGGGTAAATAATGGCTTTTACATTCAATTTGAAGACACAAATAGTGACCTTTCATGATACTCACTTTTCAAGGGTTTTGTATTGCTGTAACTTATTCTTCATTGGAGAATAAATGACGGAAAATAATTTAGAATTACTAAATTACATCAAGTGAGCAGAAAAAAAATGCTGATTAATACATACATATATATATATACACTCTTTGTAACATAAATGTGAATGTTTCATTTGTTGTATAACCACGTGAGGAAAAATATGTTAAAAAGAATGAGATTATTACATCTAATATAGGAGTAGAATCGATTGAAAATAAATCACGAGAAAATCGTTTAAGATTATAAGAGTATGCACAACATAGAGATAGTGATGCAGTGATGAAGGAAATTGAGAGAATTTGTATCGCAGAGAGTAGGAAATGAAGATGAAGACTTCAAAAAATGACTTGTGGTAAAAGAATGAATTCTAAATTGATGAAAATATGATATTAATGGTGGATAGTCATTTATTTTAACGGAGACTTATTCCTTGTGTGTCATAACTATTAGAAAATTCAGCTTAAACACTATAAAATTTAATATGTAAATCTGATGTCGGATAAAGTCTCAACACTTTTCACACTGTGAGTTGAGTTATGTCAGACCTAACACGTGAATATGTAAAAGTCATGTTTAAATGTACCGAGTATTAGTTTCAATACTACGCTAGAAATCGAAGCCTAAATACATCGATAAATACTATTTATTTTTGGTAACGGGCTCACAAAATTTTGTTTGGGGATCATCTCTGTAGTATCAAAAAAATGCGTTAATTATGTGAGAAGAAATGAATCTTTAAATATATATTGAGTTGTATGATCGAAGTTAACATATATCAGAACAACTCTCTTGTGATAGGTAGTGTATCTTTTTCTCTCTCTCTTTCTGTTTTTTGTGTTTTTTTGGTTGGGGTTTATATAACAAGGGCTCCTTTCAAGGAACGAAATCTTGTTCATATACCCACCTGAGCCTGAGTTGTTCTTCCAGAACCTCTGCACGAAGTGAGTTGCTTTCTTTCTTTTGTTTTTGCCTTTTCTTTTTAGACCTCAATATTCTTCTCTTTGTTTTGCCTATAAGTTCTCTGTTGGGTAGTGACCTCGTTGTAAGCTAAATGGTTGGAGGCTTGAAGAAATTTTATTTAAAAGTGTTGTTTGTTGATAACTCACTCTCTTAATTTAGTTCAATTTGTGAGTATTGACATCATATTGGAGTTGGGAAAATGCATCTTCCGTGGGTTTGTTTTGTGTTTTGTTCCTTTGTTGTTTTTATTATAAACCTTTTGTGGCCTTGAGTATTGTTGCTGATAGTTCTGCAAAGGAAGCTGATTTGAATTATGTATAATTTGCGAGTCAACCATAACTATTAATTCTTAAATTAAAATAATATGATCCATTGTTTGTTCTTTGCATTATCTGGTTATGTTAGTCAATGAAACTGTGGTAGGTTCCTTTCTCTGAAATGCATTTCTGATTGCAGTTCACTTCAAAACAATTTATTGTTCACGATGTTTCTGCGACTCAGACAGATTGGGTATTCTGATACAAGTGAAAGCAATCCATCCTGGAAGTTCCTCTTCTTGTTTTTCATATTTTCTGTACTTTGTTTTGGGTCGTGATGACGTTTGTGATTATTCGGTTGTGATAGGATTTCTTAGATTCAAATTTGAGGAGGAAAAAACATTGACAATATGGAAGATGGTGCCTTTACGGGTTCTGCTGTGGATTTGGATTTTATGGAAGAACTCCTGTCTGAAGGATTCTGGTTGGAGACCACTGATGCCTTCAACGTCTTGCAGCCGAACTCCTCAACCTCTGGTGCTCTGAGTGAACCAATGCTGTTTATGCCTCCTTTGCAAACAGGCACTAGCCATTTCAGCCTAAACCCAATTCAGCAGGTAATCTACAAGGAAGAAACAGGAAATCGGTTTTCTGAGGATCCACCTCTTGTTTCTCCGCATATAGAAGAACTTGTCAAAGGTGAAACTCAAAATCATAACAATGTCAGGACTACTATCTCTTCCGGCCAATCTGAAGCTTTCTTGAATGATGGCACTGAAGTGGACAGAAGATGGTGGATAGGGCCGAGTGACAATCTGGCTCCTTCTTCCTCTGTGAAAGATAGACTAATGCAAGTTATTGGATACCTGAAAGAGTTGACAAAAGATAGGAATGTCCTTATTCAGATATGGGTGCCTATAAAGAAAGAAGGCAAGCATGTCCTCACCACTAAGGACCAGCCTTACTCCCTTGATCCGAATTACAAGAACCTTGAAATTTATAGAACTGTTTCTGATTCCTATAATTTTGCTGCTGAGGCAGATTCCAAAGACTTATATGGGTTGCCTGGCCGAGTATTTTTAGGGATGTTGCCTGAATGGACTCCTGATGTTCGTTTCTTTAGAAGCGAGGAGTATCCCCGGGTTCACTATGCACGACAGTATAATGTCTGTGGGTCTCTAGCTCTTCCAGTTTTTGAACGAGGCAGTGGGACTTGCTTGGGTGTTATTGAAATCGTGACAACTTCCCAAAACATTGACTATCGCCCAGATATTGAAAATGTCTGCAAAGCTCTTGAGGTCTCTCCTTTTTCTACTTGTTCAGCATTTTCTTAAACAACTAGCAAGGTTCAGAAAATTCAAATACTGAACCAAAGAAGACATGAAGAAGTGAATCATTCTTTTAATTGAAGTATCAGAAAACATAACAGAATTTTATCAAAAAAAAAGAAAACATAACAGAATATTGACATAGCCTGTTATAATTCTTGCGTAGAAGTTTGATGTACAATAATGGCTTTCCGTTTGAAGTTTAGTATGTAGACATCATCATCTCATGTTATTTTTAATTTAAATCCATTAATAGAGTTTACAACTATGATGCTCTTTGTTTTCCATCTCCGTTTCCTTTTTGCCCATCCACAACCCTCTGGAATTTCTTATGTTTTGTCATTTCATTTATAATTATGTAATTAATTTTTGCTGGAGAGGGGTTCTTTATTTTTTGAAAGAAAATTATGATAGCAACCCCATGAAATTTCTCTGATTTTGTCTTTTCATTTTAAATATTTTATCTTAGTTATTAAATTAAGGGCCTTTCAGAGGTGCCAATGGTTATTCTCCCTTACATATTGTCCTAATTATGAACTAAGATAAGGGTTCCTTTCATCATGTTCTATTATTAATGACCATATTGATTTGCAGGCTGTTGATCTACGGAGCACTCAAGACTTCAGACATCCGAGTTCAAAGGTGGGTTATGCTATTTTATGAATAATTATTTAAGCACCAGAGAGTTATGACATTCCTGAGATCCAAGTCTTGCTTCCTTCTACCCAGGCTTGCAATGATTTGTACCAAGCTGCTGTTCCAGAGCTATTAGAAATTCTTGGACATGTCTGTAAAACACATAGCTTGCCATTAGCTCTGACATGGGCTCCTTGTGGTGAGCAAGGTGAAGGCGGAGGTTGGCATTCTGACGAGAACTATGCACACTGTGCTTCCACTGTGGATTCTGCTTGCTTTATTGCTGATCAAGAGCTTTTAGGCTTCCATGTGGCTTGCTCTGAGCACCATTTGTTTCGTGGTCACGGGATTGTAGGGAAAGCATTTGCAACAAGAAAACAATGCTTTGCCACTGATGTAACTGCATTTAGGAAGACTGATTATCCTCTCTCTCACCACGCTAAAGTGTTCCAGCTTTGTGCTGCTGTAGCCATTCCAGTGCAAAGCATCTATTCCGCATCAGCCGAGTTTGTGTTGGAGTTCTTCTTGCCAAAGGATTGCCAGGACGTGGAAGACCAAAAGCAGATCGTCAGCTCATTACCCTCTGCTATACAACAGGCCTGCCAAAGTTTACGCATTGTCATGGACGAGGATGTTGAGGTAGAAAACATATTTCCAATCAGGGAAACAACACTGTTTTCTGATAAAAAAGTTAAAAAGGAAGAAAATCGGACTTGTGTATCATCTTCTTCGAAAGAACCTTCTATGGAAGAGTCATCCTGGATTTCGTATATGATTGATGCCCAGCAGAAGGGTAAAGGTGTCTCCTTCTCATGGGAGTCTCAGAAAGAACCGAATGAAGGGTTCAAGGTCACAACCTATTGGGATGACACTCATGTGGAGTTGCAGAAAAAGCAAGCTTTTCCGCACCTACAGAAATTTCCAGAAACTAAAAGTTGTGTTGAAGGTGGTGGAGATTCTTCTACTGCTGGTGGCCCTGGCAGTCTAGGCAACAGAAGAGCAGTCGGATGGAGAAGGAGCAAGTCAGACAAGACAATCAGCTTGCAAGTTCTTAGACAATACTTTGCCGGGAGCCTTAATGACGCTGCAAAGAGTATTGGCGGTAGGGAATTATTAATTACTACTGGAATTCACCTAATTTTATTTTACTTCTTCAGCCAAATAATTAATCCAAGGATAATATTTGGTCTAGGGACTTGAAACCATTGTCCATGTAATCTTGGTATTAGCTGAGACCCAATAACATGATCCTCTGAAAACCTGAATTGTCCAAAGGTTCTTAAAAACTCCAAGTAATATTCCTAAATCTTTAGTGGTGATGACATTGACAAATGACAACGATGCTTAGATCTAAAGTGTTCTTGTTACTAAAGTGGAGAGGAAAAGTGAGAAGGAAAACACTCCATGAGCTGGGAAGGCATACATGCTATACCATATTGTTACCATGAAGTCTGAATATAATTTATCGACCAATTCCAGATAGATAGCATTTTCTGCTTCCCTTGTGTGTTTCTTTTGCATTTTCAATAATATCTCCGTGGAAAATACCTGAATTTCTGCGACATTCTCTTCCAAGGAGCTTACATTAATTTTTGTCTATGATTTGGTTTCAACTGCAGTGTGCCCGACTACTCTGAAGAGGATATGTAGGCGACATGGGATCACCAGATGGCCTTCTCGAAAGATCAAGAAGGTTGGACGTTCTTTGAGGAAACTCCAACATGTCATTGACTCCGTTGAAGGTGGTATTCCAATTGGATCATTCTATTCAAGCTTTCCCGGATTGAACTCTTCGAACTTTTCTGAGAACCACCCTTTTTCATCTGTGAATGCAACTGACCATTCAAAGCAATCAAACCCTCAACCTGAAAGTGCCATAATCGACCGTGGAGCTGCATTTTCAAACTCGCATTCCTCTTCATGTAGTCACAGTTCTGGTTCAAGTTGTTCCACCAGTGCAAAGGAGCTCGCTGCTGCTAAGAACTCCTCAAGTGGTAGAGATGCAATAGCAGAAGCTGGAGGAGCTTTGAAGAGAGCTCGCAGTGATGTAGAGCTATTTTCCTTGAATGTAGAGGAACCGAAGCTTCTTGCAAGATCCCAGAGCCAGAAGACATTCGGCGAGCATGCAATTCTAGAGACCCTTCCCCTGTTGCCAGGTAGTGGCTATAACTTTGCTGGTACCTTTAGAGTTAAAGCCACTTTTGGGGAAGAAAAAGTCCGTTTCGGTTTGCTACCAGACTGGAGTTTCACGGACTTGCAACAAGAGATTGTGAGACGTTTTAATTTAGAGGATGTCAACAATATCGGCCTCAAGTATTTGGATGATGATTCTGATTGGGTTTTGTTGGCATGCGATGCTGACCTCGAGGAATGTATAGACATCTACAGATTGTCTCAAAGTCGAACAATCAAAATCTCCATTCATAATACTTCTCGACCGATTCTTGGAAGTTCATTTGGAAGAACTGTCCCTCCTTGACAGCTATGACCAGTACTATCAGCTGTGGTGTTTCAGATAAGTTTTCATGTAGTTGCTTTTAAGACGTGTTGAATGTTGCAGAACTAGCAGCAGATGGAAATGTTTTGATATCTGTCATCTGTGGATGGTATTCAATGGGGAAAGAAGGGATTTCATCGAAAAGTCGTTATTTTTTTAAACTTGGATATCCTCTGCAATTGCGACATAATAGATAATATAAGCTGCTAAGATGATTTTTAGATTGGAGATTCTCAGTGACAGTATGTAATATAACAATGTGATATGTTCATTAGTGAACCTTCATGCTAGTATTCATCCTCTTGCAATTATTAGGTAGTAACTAGTAAGCCTTCTTGCATGTTTTTGGCCTTGATCAATTCAGCTGAACTTAATTCAGAAGACTATGGCGGGCATACTGGCAGTTGTCGTTCAATGTAGAACTTCTTGTGACAATGGTACTAGACTGGCAGTTCCTTCCATGTTCTTTGGAACTCTGCTCAATAAGATCGCCTGTGGATTCATTTTGTATATACAAAGAACACATTTTCTGCTCCCGTTGTAAAATTGCCAATTCTACACATTTCCCATATAAAGATATCAGAGATTATACTTATGCAAAATAACAAAGCAGTTTAGATGGAAGCTAAAAGAAAATGCAATATCAACTACAATTTTAATGATTTTTGTCTCCACTTTTCCTATGATTTGAAAATTTTAAGGTGTACCACTATGTTTGATCGAGGTATGCGGTCTAACACAATATAAAATCAACGACCTTTGATAGAGCCAGAACAAGGAAGCTATGGCCATCCCTAGATCAGCTGAGCAGCGATGGAGCAGAAGGCTCATCATCTTCTTGCTGTTTCTCGATCACAATACGCTTTGAGTGTGGACCAAACATACTCAGCACAACCTGCGAACCACAAACAAACGCACATCATAATCCAACACAATCTAGCTGTTCAGAATAACTGTGTAGTGTCATTTTCTTCCCCTTCAAATTATTATTAATTGTCCCTTCCTCAAATTGGCGCATGAGAAATTCTCCATTGCCCTCTCAATTCAGTCACATTGTAGGGATATCGCAGATCCGTTATCTCTGATTTTTGCTCACAAACATTATTTGAGTGATGTTGAAACATGTGTGTGGTCAGTTAAGTATGCGAAATTACTAACATTATTTTTTTGTAATTCCGCGTTACGAATAAAATAATGGGGTGCAATCAAACAGATATAGTAATGGATTCCAGTCAACTTACAGGTAAAAACACGAGCCCGTGCAAGAAACCAATTAGAACCAATGCGAGGTACATTTGAAAGTAATAGACCTGCAAAATTCAGAAAGCTACTTGTCATCCCGATGCTAGAACGATTTTCTTCTGGTTGATAGGGAAGAGGCACAAACCACAAAAATTTCTGATCTTGCAAAGCAAAGGACAATGACTCCAACAAGCTTTGTGAGTGTAATTCCACTGCCAAATATATCAAGCAAAACGAAAAGAAAATTAGATTTTGGTGGCAAAAGTAAATTTCAAAAACCCTCTCTATTGTTACGAATCAAAAACTATTTTGGAACACGTGTGTGGTCAGTGAAGTACATGAAACAGACATGGATAATGAAAACAAGAATAATAGAAAACAATTGGCAGCAGAATACTTGAACAAAGTTGGTCTATATATTAAAAGCTATCATGTTATCTTAGAACTTAAAAAGAGATTATAATGATGTTCACATCTCCATTCTAAAACTAATTCGTAGACCAGTAAAAGTCTGGAAAGAGCATTCCAAGTAGGAAAAAGCAACCACACTCCAACAGGAACAAAAGGAACTATGTAGTCAACCTGAAGACTGAAGCTCCCATGGTGCCCAGAGCCTCCTGGGCTCGCTGGTTCCTATCCCCATGGCTGACCTGTAAGAGAGAATCACCAAATGTACAAAATAATTATGTATCTATAAAAGCAACATGATATTATACTATAAGTACATAATACCAGTTAAGAATTCATTCTATAATAAGTAAATTCCCCAATAGCCAATGACGAATTGGGCGGTTGCAACTAACAGCCTTCTCTAGAGATGTGTTAGATTTGGAGTTCGGTCAAAAAAACTGTACTGGGGAAGGTCAGAGAAGCCAAGGTGCAGAGGTTGGTGTGCCTCCATTCATATCCACAAAACAGGACACCATATTTATCTAATGACCCAATTGGTAACCGGAGGATAGCATTTAAATAATTTGCAAGAGAAAGTTAATACTCACCAGGAAGGCATGTACGATATGCACACAAAACTCAACAGCAATTCCTATTGACATTATAAGATTTACAACAGAGACAGCATTTAGTTGAATACCCAGAATTGCCATTACACCCTGCAAAATAATAAGCAATCAAATACTTTACTGGGCGAAGGAGTGATTATCAGAAAAGAACAAAGATATGTTAATATTAAAAGACAGCTGAAGTAAAAGAATATCTTATATAATCAAGGTGAAGGATATACCATGAGATCCACAACTATCATCACCAAAACAAGTAAAATGATTGCTGAACTCCATAAACTGCATTTGGTAAGTGATACGGCAGAACCAAAGAGGAAACAAATTGAATTAGCAAGGGACCAAGGTATTCTTTAGTAGACATTTCATAACGAGTGAAAGTTTTCTCCAAACAAGAGAGATTGCTTGCCTGTCAGGAGCTCCAATTAATCAGGAGGATTGATCAGAAAATCCTTCTTAAAAACACCCCAGAAAATTATACCTTACTATTTTTTGGTATTTCAAAGATACCAAACCCACGCAAACAAAATAACAAATTTTAACTTGCAAAATTCTTACTCCGGAGGCTACGGAAAACTGCCTTTGTTCTATGTTTGCAAAAATGGAAAAGCAATGAAAAAAGGGTTTTTTCCTTTTATAATCTACGGATTGCACACAAATTCTAAAAGGAATTTCGAACCTGGATGTAATGACAAGGCAGAAAATAAATATAGCACCTGTTGAATAATCAGAAGACAAATTCAGTTAAAGCTTAGGCAGAAACATCAACAATTGTGAATTCTATATGAAATAAGATAAGTGTAGTTCCAAAGTTGAAATACCAAGAGCAACAGAAATATTGATCAATGCAACCCTCCATATATCCAAATACTGCTCGAAGAAGATATAGAACAACGCATACGGAAAGATATCCATCTGCCATAGAAAATTAATTTTGGCATAAGATCTGGACCAGCTCATTTCCGGAATCTAATAGTAAGATCTTAAATTAGATGATGCAGTGGAATGGTTGTATTAACAGTTAACATCCTGTTTCTGTAAAAATTCAGTCAATGCAAGTCATTTAACGGGCCTGTTTCTGTAAAAATTCAGTCAATGCAAGTCATTTAACGGGCTTTAAGCAGAGGAAACATTTAAGTAGCTCATTTACCAGAGTTCACATACCACACAAGTGTCAATTATGAGAATAATTAGCACTCACTTAACTTTCCAAGGCTTATCTAGTGGCTTCACCCAAAACTTGACAGTAACAGAAACATTAACCACCTTCCTCCAAGTTCAAAAAGAGCTCACTCACTAACGGCTCTAGTGTAAAGCATGCTATATCATTTAAATGTGGAAAAGTTAGCAACGAAGGTGGCTGGATAGAAATAAGTAACCAAATCATATATTGAAATGTAGACCTCAAGGAAGACTTTCCCAGAATATTGAAAATGGTGAGACCGCACATTAAAATAAAATATCTTAGAAACATTATCATCATCCTCTAATGCCCTACTTGAACAGAAGACTTGGGTGGAGATTTGATGTTGCTTATATTTGCCTGCCTCTGTTTACCGTCGGCATGAAGACATTCAATTTTTTACTAACAATAAGCCGAGGACGACAAAAAAAAAATAGTAAAGTGAAACAAAGCTCGACCGTTTTGAAATTTGCATAAAAAACCAAAATTTCCAAATGTCATGCATGAAATCATGGACACTAGAAGTCAAGAATTGAAGAAGATAGAGAAAACTTTCATTCTTGAGATAGTACCTTCAATGAATCAGACATTCTTGCACTGAAATCCCGTGCAGCTCGCAGTGAATTAACATAGTCACCCTGAGGATAGTGACTATCAAATCAAACACAAGTGCACCAATCCAATTTACACCAAAAATAGAACTATACCTGTTTGTTTAAGGGTGTGTGATATGTACGAAACTCTGACGCCCCTATAACACCACTCTCATAGCCTGTCAAAGCATTAGCAGCAAAGAAATGAATTGAAGGGACTCAATAATTTAGGAGACCTTGTGTCTTTTTTTTCAACACTTTATGTTAGCAAAAATGAATAATTAATTAACTAGTTTGGAAATAGAAATCTCAAGCCCACCATTAAGATCCACACTGTTGGTGTACGCCCCATGACCACCCTTTGCACAATCAGCAGATGGTAATGCATCAAGAAACCAAGGAAGCTTCTCCCTAAATTGCTCTGTAGATGGACGATTATCAACCAAGTCCGAGTGGCGAAAGCACTAGAAATAAAACCACCAGAAGATGTAGCATAATACATAATTCTCAAATAGATTGCTTTAGAGCATATTTGAGTCATATATAGAAGGCAGAGAAAAAAAGTAAGATCATACTGTTGTACAGTCTGCACAGACTCCACCTAAGCCACAAGGTCCTTCATCAGGTGAGCAACACGGCGGCTAGAGAAAAAGACATATCTTTAGCAATCATTGTTGTTTATCCAAACCCAATGAAAGCATGTTTGAAACTACATTCATTCCTCTAGTAACACAATATAATAATGCATAAGTTAAAAACAGTTTCATCATCAGCATATGGGTCCCAACATTAATGTGAATGTTTTTTTGTGTGAGTCTGAGAGAAAGAGAGGGGGAGAGAGAGATGTTATGACCAAAGGAAAAGAAATGTCTAAAATACCAAAAAGCAGAATAATTACAATATCCAAGAAAACAGAAAAGCCTCAAAGAAAGCAAAGCATTAGACAAAAGACAGACAGCCCAACCTGATCATCAGGTGGACAATAGGAACCATTTATAAACTTTCGACAGCAACCGAATGCCTCTGGAGATATCCATACAAGAAAGTCATCAAGCCATGAGGCGGCTGGCTTAGCAATGTAGCTTGATTGTGGTATTAAAGATGCTCTAGATATCTGCAGCAAGAAAATGAAGATGAAATAAACATCACTGTCCAAAGCCATGATCATGAAGAGCATAGTAAAAAAAAAAAAAACCCCTCTTTCAGTTTATGATTCAAACTTACCATCAGGGGACATAAATAACAGAAAAATAAGTGTTCTATAAAAAATAAATACATCAACATGGATTCAATAATTTTCAGAAAAAGAAAGGGCATTCAGAATTTGAAACAGTATTAAGCTCAGGCATTATATGGATGCAATTAAATGAGCCTTTCATTTCTGAAATGTCTATTTCATAATACACGAATCCACGGAAGTTGGGTATGTAAGATTCAGAGGTATGAGATAGGGTAAAAAACGAAAAATAATATGGTATCATAGAAGCATAACAAATGAAATTTATGACAATAAAAGATGAGAGTATATGCCTGATTGCCTTCAACTAAGAACATGCACATGAAAAAGCTTAAAAGAAGTTGTCCTTTGATCAAGCACTCTACTACAATACCATAAATCACATAAATATATCATACAAAGTGTCATTGGGATTTCAAAAGCTAGTTGATACCAAACTGAAGACCTAAGTATTGAAGGTCCCTGACTCCATACAATCGGGTCGGGAGTCACAGTTCATCTCGCTAATCGCAAATGGTCCATGCCGACTTAAACTTGATTACATCCAATCCTAGAACCAACTCATCAATACCTTTGACCACCCTTATGAAGTTGGCTGATTGATACAAATGAAACACTTAAGAACCAAAAGATACCGAAGATATTTTTTTCTCAGTACTCAAAAAATAAAATACTGTTATGCATTTAATATTATCCGCGTTTAGAAAACAATTTAATTTTGGTACGTTTGGAAATTCACATTACGGATTCTAATAAAGCCAAGTTCTACTAAGCTATGCTTCTGATAAGATTGTCGCACATAGAAAGATGTGGGAACTCGGGTGTTGTTTATAAGTGTGCCACCACTTCCCTGGTTATCCAGGTTTTCTTGTGGAAGGGCTTAGGCCTTTGAGGGACCAAGGGGCTGCGGCCCCTGGGTATGGGCTCATGGGCTTGCTGGCCCATGGGAACAGCTCAGCCCATGCATGCATGGGCCGGGGTTGGGCTTGGGTGGCTTGGGAGGTGGGCTGGTCTTTATCAGCTTCCATACGGCTCAGCTCAATTATATGAAAACAGTAGATAGCTTATGCTCAAGTTTGATTTGAATTTCATTTTTGAACTCATGGTTGCAATTTCAAACTCAAACATCATTCAAAACATACGCTCAAACATACTGAAAATGAAGTCTATTTAATAGTTATTTATGTTTGTAGAGATAATGTCAAACATATATACGTCAACTATATCTAAGTATGATATCTAATATGTTATCGAGCTTGACTAGTGAGCCCAAGGATTGGGGAGTAAATTTAGAGCAATGCTGTCAACATATGTAAATCTTTCAAAATCATACTTAGGCATGAACCATTGAAGGATTATTGTACGCAAATTCTATATATAACGATGCCATATATAGTCTTGAATGAGGTTTTCAACATCCACAGTTGGAACTTAAAATACAGGACCAATGTCTTACCTCATTCAAAAGAGAGTTTGGATCACACTGGCTAATGGAACAGAGCTTGTTTGAATCTCTTGATTCTAAGCTGAGCAAGAAAAAATTATGACAGGCCATAAAACAGATTAAAACTTGGCATAAAGTACAACATATGGCTAACTGAAAAAAAAAAACTACATTATAGATGCATAAACCCCGAAACGAAAGAAGTGATTCCGCACAACATCTTGCACCATTGGGCAAAGAAACTTCTCTCCCACAATTTCCCACCAACTACTTGGCCAAAACCTCTGTGAATATTATTATTACGCTCGTATTCTTAATTTCTTATCTATCACATGGACAATGAAGATCTTCTGCCTTGTTAATTAGGAGAACAATGCTTCTGATCCATTTAAAGAGCAAAAAAAAGAAATAAAAAGCATACTCACAATCTTATATGATTGGAGCAAGCTTACCATGAAATGGCATTTCCCCTACATCAATAAATACTTGATGAAAGAAAAAAAGTTCACTCAGATTTGCGTCATTTTTAACTTCATTTATCCTCAAGTTTCTGACCAACTTGCGATTCTTGGCGTTGATGCTCAATAATATGATCATTGCAATAAAATCAACTTGCTAAAAAGTACACAATGCAGTTTTAGAAAAGGTTTATTCATCAACCCAAGCCTTCACCAATTAAGTATCTAGTCAGTTTCATATCCTAAATAATTATAAAATGACAGTAGCAGCATAAACATCCTCAATATTTAACGAATTGTTAAACAAGAGGATATGTGTTCTGTGGTAACTTATCATGACTACGTTTTTCAATTTATTTTCAGGTGTCTCTCTCTTATGTTTTATGGGATGATGTACCAGATGGAAAATAATAAAAGAATGAATGATATTCTCTTAAACAACAGGAATAAGTAAAATGTACTGAGTGAAAAGGGGATAATGGAAAACTGCTTGAACTGATACCTATAGTTGTAATTCTTAACAACAAAATACAGTGGAGGCCCAACTCTGAGATATTCTGAAACATTACTAAAATACCCCTGATTCAAATGGAATAATCGAAGGTCAGATTTCAAGATAAGAAAAGATTTACTCCAAGTAGAAACAAATTGTAGAATGGGAGATAAGATTAACAAATATAAACCTGAAGATAAGAGTCACGAGGAAGAACAATATTCTGCTCTAAACCAGCTTCGATCCTTCGAGACAGTCCCTACAAAGGTACCAAATTTGAAGTATAAGGAAAATAAAAGAAACCTCAACGGAATACGGGGAAAAATTTGTATGTTATCAAAACTCATCAAATAAAGTGGGTTCTGTAAACATCTGCCACTTACGATGCTTGCCAAAGCAAAACCAACAAAGATAGCAAGGACAAATATTTTCACCCCCCAAAGTCCCAGAATAGGTGCATGAACTTCCTATAACATGGAAATAAGGGAAAGTTAACATGAGAACAAAAGTCTGAGAGCATATAATTTATCCTCTAGAAAGTACTACCAGTGTCTACCACTAGCTACATCTCCAAATTTAAACAGAAAATAGTTTCCTCAGGATCAGCACAATGCTTCTTAAAACATGATGCTTATTACAGAATCCATAAAACTTGCCTTCATGTACCAAGACAGCAGCTCGCCTCTTCTTTGACTAATGCCTAAGCTCCATCAAATAATTTGCAGGGATGATATTAAAGGATGGAAGAAAGCAGATATAACACCAATCTGAAAAGAATTCACAACACTACACAAAATGTTTAAAGCAATATGCAGAGAGTGCGTAAACAAATACCTTCGTCGGGTTCTACAGAAGCAGAAACTTTTATGCATGGAAAGCAGTCTATCCGATTATCCTCAGTTCTCAAAGCATCAAAAACTATCAGCGCAACAAAAGCAGTAACTTGCAAAAGAAAATCCAGTAGAACAGCCAAAGCTACAGACAGATACGAAAGATAATGATTTAGAGAACTGAGAAGTGAAATCACAAATATATTAGAATACAGAAGAATTTATTTAGACCTGCAAACATGGAAAACACGCGACAAGCGGGCATTGGAATGAAACTTCCAACTGCAAATGCCAGAAATTCAGATATACTTGCTAACGTTATGGATGGTCCAACTTCAACCAATGCACTGCTTATTCGTACTTCCAAAGGTAGCTCCAATGGTTGCCGTTTCACAGCATGCACCAATATACACATGTTATCTACCCCTACCTGATGGAATTTTCAGAAGCCAAAAGGTAAAACAAATCAGAATATTACGATGATTCACAAAAAAAAAATAGTAAGGCTCAGTTTGTCCCATTCACATTTGAGCAAACACCAATAGGCAGTTAGGCACTATCAATATCGCAAAGCACAAAGTATCATATTGGTCCAATGAAAACTGATATAAACACACACAGAAAGAGACATAACAGAGAAAAGCAACAAAAAAAAAAGAAGTTAAGACAAGCTACAATTCAGATATCAATGTTCTAAACAACAACCTCATATAGGGTGCTACTGATAATTGACACCACATAGAAAGAAAATAATAAACAAAAATAATTTACTTACAGCCAAAACCAAGAAAGGAATAACTTCCATAATGATTAATGTAGATTTTTCCCCGATGGCACTGAAAAATCCAACAGATCCAAGGACAGAAAGCATGACAAGCAAAACTCCGGAAAGACCAAGCACAACCTGGAAATGAGATCAGTGTGTGATCAGCTTCAATGCAGAAAAAGAAAGAAATGACACCCAATGTACAAGGTTCCTTTAGTGAGGCAATGTATAAACAGGGAAATCAATAGTTCTCGAAGAAATAAAAAATTGTAGGTCATGGATTTAAAAGGATAATAATATCTAACTTTATAAAGTGTCATGAAGCCACAAAGAGAACTTAGCATGCAGCAGACAAGTTAAACATACCTTTGATGAGATGTAGAAAGAAGAAAAACGCGGCGGATCCCCCAGTGTCATGGATATATAAGCGAACATTACAAGATAGCTTATCTGAAAAATATTGGATGGAAATATCGAATAAATAATAAATCATTTAGAAAACTCCCATTTTGAGTGACAAAAATTTCTAAGTAGAGGAGCATATAATCCAGATTATTTACAAGTTGATTAATGGAAAAAGAATCAATTCTTCAACGACTTACAGCTATTGTTACAACATCTGCAGTACTCTCTCTTTTCAATTCTTCCTCAATAGAACTTTCAGATGAAAATGAAAGAGTGAGATTGCTAGACTGTACCATCGGTAGCAGCTCATCCTGTCAATCATGAGTTCAGATCCTGATTTGAGTTCACAATTCAAAAGAATTGAAGGATATATTGTTCTATATTCAAGTTTCCAGGGAAGAGATAAAAGCAATAATTGTGTGTAGGCATTAAATAATAAAACTGGTGACTATGTTCTAAAGAAGTATTTCCATATGGCTTCCTACTCTCGAAAAGGGTATCTGTATTTGAAATGCAAATATGATTTGTGTACAAATTACAAAACCATGACCTCATGGCAGCCAAAATCAGAGAATGCTCAGTTAATCAGTTATACAACACAGTACAAAACACTGAGTCAAGAGTTTTAAAGTTTAAACTAAAAACTGCTTCTTTTCCAACCCAACATCGATAAATATCTTCTGACCCTCTTGTTAATTTGCCTTTTTCTCCAACATTGTGTTCTTTATTTTATAAAATAGCAAGATTTCACAGAAGTTCCATAAGAATATAAGCAATGCCAAAAATAAATATTCTGCTCCCAAACCTTTGTTAACTGAATGAAAGCCTTTTCCCAGGTTACCGCCTTTCCATGCTCATCACCAGCTTCATCAACTGCATTATTAACTGGGAAGGTAACAACAAATGAAGTAGCCTGGAAAAAAAATATCATTTAAGGGTCAGGAGAGACACAATACTTATAAGCAAGCAGTGATAATACTACCTCAGAGTAATTGTTTCCAGAGAATCCTCCTAAAGCAGTGCTTGGATCAAGTGGGGCCTCAAATGCGCTCAGACATGTGTCTGCAGAAGTATAATGCTGAAAAGGAGAAGATTGACGACTTAAAGTTTGTAAACATTCAAAAAAATCCTGTAGAATCCACAATAACAATGGCATTCCAACAATCATGTTTAAGAAAACAATAAATGAAAGACAGTTCAGTCATCAACCAAACAAATCCATCAAAGAGGGGAACCGCGAATAATAGTCTAGCAATGTAATCCTCCTTGCCTAAAAAATCATAACAAGTGTCAATTATACCAGTCTATAATCCAATACTTCTAAAGAAAGCTTCAATGGAACAACATAACCCGCTAAATGAGACTAATTGGAAAGAACCATATTAATAATAGCAGGCAAATGAACATTTAGTTGTCTTCAAAAGAGATCATATGACTGGGTCACAAAATTCCACATTCAATGAGGAGCTTTGCCTGCCGCCGCATAGGAATTCATACTTCTTGTATTTATATTCATCTATGCGCATGTCAGAGCTCTTCAATCATGTGCTTCACATGGAAATCACCTTCCAACATTAACATTTGTAATTTATGAACAATTTCACAATGCAAGTGATATACTTATAAGATGACTTACTGGGAAAGAAAGAAAAAATAAAAGAAATAGAGAAACCTTTATTTAGTCATATCATATGATAGGATGCCGAGAAAAGTGACTTGGTGGGTTGTAAACAGGGGGATTTCAGTTTGCCGTTTCAGTGTAGTTAAGGATAAGTATAAGAGAGCAGTAGCGAATCTAAGAACTAGTGAAAGATCTACGTAAGAATTCCTCATTACTATAGGTTTACACTAAGGATCAATTCAGCATTGAGCCAATTCTTTTGCAGATGGCATTGTCCTAGTGGATTAGACCATATCAAGAGGAGCTTGAAATTCAAAAATTGAGGACGAGCTTTGGAATCCAAAGGGTTTAAAATAAGTAGGAATAAGCCATAACATATGAATCATGATGCAAGTTTAGTACAGGTAAAAGATGAGACAAGGCAGCAATTTAAATAGACAGGGAAAAAACCCTAAAAGTGGGAATTTCAAATAGCTTCGATCTATAATTCAAAACGATAGAGAAACCAAAGAGGTGTAAAGCTGGTTAGGAAAATTGGAAGAATCCCTGGGAATTCGGTGCAACTAAAGAATGCCATTGAAGAAATTCTAAAGGTCTGCTATGTGCCCTATAATGATGTATGGTTTGGAATGTTGGGATGCTAAGAGAAAATATGCTCAACGAATGACTCCAGAAATAATTGAGAATGTTGGGATGGATGTGTCTCAAAATAAGGAAGGATTGGATAAGAACGAGACGATATGATCTAGGGTACTATTCAAAGATAAGATGCAAGAAAATTGGTTAGACCATCCAAAGCAGTTACTCTTAAGAGATTCTCTAAACTCCAGCAAAAATACATTTTTTCATTAATTTACAATATTTGAAATAGTAACAGCACATATCAGTTACTCTAAACAAATACTATAAATCATTTAAATATTCATTTTTCCAATCATTTTTGTTAAATTAAACATAGTTTATTTTATTACTATTATAACATTAAACCTTACCGTTGATATTATTTCTGAAAATGGATTAATCAAATATAATAAATATTATATGCAATACATATAAAATTAGTGATTTAATATGAGAAAATTGAATCCATTAAATCAAAATCTTCAATAATTAATAATTAGTGAACCAGCAGGTGCTAATCTTTTCAAGCTGATTAATTGTCCAATCTTTTCAGGTATTTTGCCTGTTAAGCCGTTCTCCAATAGCACCAGAGAATAAAGGTTAATAAGGTTGCCAAAGCAAGTAGGAATTTGTCCGATCAAACCCCGTTCGAGTAGAAACAGAGGAAAAACAGAGCTTATGAAGATGAAGCTTTGCACGAACAGAGTTTTAGGTGCAATTACTCTTGAGAAGATGACAAGAAGGTACCCTCTTTTAGAGAGCAGTGAGAGAGTATTTAGAGAGAGAGAGAGAGAGAGCCAAGAAGAGTTGAAGTAGAAAGAGAAGTGAAGAGGAAAGAGAGACGATGGCGCGGGAAGAGGAAAGAGAGACTGATTTTTGTAATAAAAAAAAATGAATGGCGCATGAACAGTTGTATGCATGATGTCCCGCACCACTGTAGCACAACACCAAAATTCAGTATGAAATCAAGTAACTGATGTGAGGCTTTTTTTTACGAAAAGACAGAACGTTCACTGTAAATTCCAGCTCTAGTATACGTTTACCGCAATTGGTGTGGATGGTCTTAAGATCTTGGACTTGTCAAATAGAGAGATATTAGGGCAACCACAATGACACAAAACTAATGTCCCCATTAACTTTCCAATTGGATCCCACCTTTATTACACAAAAGTGGTCCAACTTTCTTATTCACATCAGCAAAACACGTCTCTCAACACAGTCACATCACCAAAACACATCTCCCAATACAATTTTTCCATTTCCCATTAGTCAAGCTATTAACATTCCATTCCTCCATCCTTTTTTCCACTAAAACTAATATTGAATCTTACTTATATTACCCAAAAGTCAAGCCACATCAGAAAAACACATCTCCCAATACAGTCACATTAGCAAAACACTTCTCTCAATACAGTCACATCAGCAACGCATATTTCAATATAATTTTGATGGTCCTTCAAAATTGCACCATTGCAAGTGCTCTTAGTGCAGTAGTGTGTGGACTGCAACAAATTCAAGAAAAATATGCTAACAACAAGAGACGGACCAAAAAAGACACAGATAGAATGATAAGTGAGAATGTAGAGTTGGATAAAAATGAATGGTGAAAGGGATTTTCTCAAGGATCATCACTAATTCCTCTTATGGATACATGTAAACAAGCCAAACATCACTTGGGATAAAGACCTTGATGACGACGATGAGAATGATGACATGCATCCAAAATTAATTTGGGATTTTTTTTCCCGGTGACAAAACAGTTAGACAACTCCAATACATAGTGCTATAAACATTGGTGGGAGCAGAGAAGGGCAAGATGTCCATAACTCTACCCTTGAACTGTAGAGAGATTGTTTCTCTATGACTAGTTGTAGTAAAATATTGGAAAATTAAAATGGATGTTTGGGGAAAAGGCCCACATAATAGCACCCTTAAAATGAAATTGATCGAACAAGCAATAAATGAGTGAAAACAAAGGCAGCATTGCAATGACAACGCTAGTCTCTCTCCATCTCACCTCCACTTCTGTCATATAGATAATATGGTTGTCTTTAGAAAATCTAGGAAGACGCATATATATTGAAGGACATATGCTCAAAAGGCCCCCCAAAAAGGTGAAACAAGACAATTTGTATGATTACCTGAAAACAATACTCGGCATGACTGATTCCTCCATAGTAGTCGTAATTTTCAGGATCCATTTTATAATACTACCAGGGAGGCAAAGGTACATGAAAATGTAAATAGCATGATCAGTGGAGGAGAAGGTGGATAAAAGCACATTCCCCATGAGCATTCATATAAAATACAATGCAACACGAATAAAATATACACGTAAGAAAACCTGCAAAACACTTTGCGTCGCACAATCCTGGCCAATAGGCTTTAAGCAAATGTCAGTAAGAGATACCATTGAACCAGAATAGTTTGCACGAATTCCATCAATCTGTAAGAGATTAAAAAAATTTACATATATAAATTATTATAAAAACAGAATAAAAAAAGAAAATAAAAAGAAGCATCAAGCACCAAAAGGTACCTTCTTCTGTATATCAAAGAGTAGCTGAATATTATCCTCTGTAACAATACTGGGCAGTTTCCCATCCCTCGGATTCGGTAAGGTTGCTAATATAAGCTGTAATATAACACTATTAACACATCGAGATTGAGCAAGGGAGACAGAGAAACCTAGAATTTATGCATGAAATCACTGTGAGAATGCCAAAAAATTTGCTGGCCTTACATACTATTGCAGAAAAACCACAAATTTACAAACACGCAAATGCAGAGAACTAATATGTCACATACTAGATCGCGATGCTCAAAAATTCAAAAACATCAACCATGGGGAATCATCAGAAGCTAATTCTTTTACCATTTTTGCAGGGCCTGGATTTCAAAATCGTAGCAATCTATAAATTCTACGAAGTACAGCCTTTGTATGGCCTTCAAAAAAATTCAGCTAACAAGGACATTGTTATTAAATGAAGACTCAAAAGGCGCCTGCTGGGCCAAATAAGTCCTTTCGTTGCTTTACTTTCACAAAGTAAAATTCAAACCGGGAAGAAAAAATGATAAGAAAGAAAAACATCAGCACTACTATATTGCATCACCCAAAATCACTGGGTATAATAATTATTATTATTATAACAACAAAGCGGTAGTATGAGCAGTATATTACCTGCTCAATTCTGTAGAAGGGAGCAAGGTGGTTGTCAAAAAACCGTTTCTCTTCTGCTGCCCGACTACCAGGACCTACCCACAACTAGACAACTAGTTCTGTCAAGCACTGACCAATCTAAAAAAAAAAAATCAAGGAGCACAAAAAAAAAAAGCAATCCTCCACAGCTTCTCCAATTACAAAAAGAAAACAACGGGAAACATAGCTTGTTCAATAAAGTTCTCTCTTAAGGCAATATAAGATCTATATGTTTTTGGATAAATATAGACATAAAAATACAAATATGAATGAAAGGACCAAGCACATAGAAGTTGATTGTCATTTCATAAAAGAGGATCCTCTCAGGATGTATTGCTACTAGGTTCGTCAACTCAAATGGTCAACTCAAACGATCAACTAACAGACATCTTCAATAAATCTCACAGGGACCCTACAGTTAAATACATTTGCAACAAGCTTGGTGCATGACATATATGCTCATGCTTGAGGGGGAATGTTGAATATATGAGTGTATAGCTTCCTTTGTATAGTTGTCCATGGCTTTCTTTCTTTGTTTTCTCTCCCTCTTGGTTCCTTCACACAGATATTATGTAGGAGTCTTGCATGTCCCCCATCCCGCTCACTATATGAGCCTTGTGCACGGGTGTTGTTTAAAAAAATATAAATTGCTAGTTGACAAAAACATATGCAACTTTTGTGGCACATGCAAATCCAATTTATTTGAAACTAAAGCATCCACAAAAAAGGGTTCGTCAATTGACTCAATTTAATAAAGAAGAAGAAATGGCCAAAAGGGATGGACCACATTTATTAGAAGATGGACACTAATTCTTGAAGCAAACCACTTTTTCATTCACAGCACATCAATAGGGCTACTAACTCTCACAAACTATGAAGGTAAGATGAGTTCTTCACTGATAGGTCAAACTTTCGGCAAAGAGAAATGGACACTATATATTTCACCAACTTTGAAAGTAATACAGATGCTAAAAACGATACCTTCTCAGGCCGAGTTTCCACCTTGAAATTAATTAAACCTACACAAAGCAAGAGAACAATTGCAACCGAAGAACAAAGCACAAGAGTGGGATTTCTAGCAACCCATGTTCCATACCACCTGGATGTAATATAAATAGATTACATAAGCATATACCAGACATATAATCAATTATAAATGTATACTTCATTGGTGTCACCTGTAGAAACTTGACATATATTCTTGAATGACAGAAAGATAGAGCTCATTACGAACTCGGGGATCCATCCTATGCACCTAGGATTCATAAAAATTAAAAAAGGATAAAAAAATTTACGAAGCTTTCATCCCAATAACAAGAAGATATAACAAAGCTTCAAATACAATCCCGAAGGGAAAAAAAATAACACTTTCAAGACCATTACAGACAGAATCAAAAACAAAAGCACAGATTGAAACTGGGCATCCAAAAGTTGGCCCTTTCAATATCTTACAGACATTCAACAACTATAAAAGTGTTTCATTGAGTTAGAACGTATTGAGAACCTGGCACCTAGCAGTTCACACTTCACACTAATACCTAGGGCTTTGTAATTACGTCAACGAAGGCCGTATATTCAAACTTATCTGAGAAAAAGAAAGAGAAGTTTAATCGCACTTGAAGACACCAGGAGGACAACACAGCTGTGGAAAGAGAACTGCCAAGGCAGAGGAAAAGGATATGATTGGTGATGATTTGTGAAAAGTATTTGTCCCTTCAACAAGGCTACATGAAGGATTACTACAAGCAAAGCTTTGGAGAATTCAATGGGGATCTGTATTTAATTTCTTTGACTAACATACAAGTATTACTAACAATGCTAGGTCAGAATGTCATATTGAGACCTGAAAAAAAGGGGGAGGGCGAGCTAAGGTAATATGTTGAGAATGATAGTAAACAAGACCAAGAGAGAGGAAAACAGAGAGTATGAAAATGGGAGGATGACAAGCAAAAATGAAAGCACCTAAAAGAAAACAACAGTAGCAAAACACTGCAGGTTCGTCCTCAAATAGCAGGAGGTTTATCCCATGAAAGCAATAAACACTCTCATCATTGAAAAAATTGATTCCTAAATCCACAACCTAACAATAGCAAAAGAAGGAGTTCAGGCAGGGGATTGTCAATATCAGGATAAAGAAACATATTCACCTTCATTGAAAGGTCGCCCATTTGCATGTCCTCAGAATGAATTTCACTTTCACTCAACAGTGGTTCCAGGCTAGATTGATGACTCCTATCACTTTTCCGAAGAAAAAAAGCCCACCCAAAAAATGCAGAAACGAATATAATGTAGACAATTGCTAATGAAAATTCAAAGCATTTGACCTGCAAGTATTAATGGACAATATCATGTAAATAACATATATGGGCGCCAATTTCACAAGGTAATTTACCAATAAATACTTTGTTCACTTGAAAAAAATCATTTAGCCATCATCATATTAAATTTAGGACAGCTGTAAGAGGAAAGTAAAATAAACATAGATGAATCGAGTCATCAACATGAGAAGTCCACATCAGGCTGCTAAAAAAGAATAACGTCAAAACAAGGATACATTGACTCCAACCTCAAGATGCCCAATTCTAACAGAGCAGGAATGTTTTTTGGGTGGAGACGGAGGCTCTGAACTAGCACATGCAGGCGATGAAGGGCAATCACCACAAGAGCAGCCCAGAGAAGTGTCACCACATGAATAGATAGTTGTGTTCACCGGTACCATTGAGGAGTCTGGAATACTTGACCTAAATTTGATTGCATAAGGTGAACCAGGGAATCCTGGGTCCACTTTCTGGCCGATAAATGCAAACCACTCTGGCAAAGACAGTGGGGAACAAATCCTTTTACACTAGACACAGAAAATTATTACAGAGTAGAAATGGCAGAAAACATTCAATTCATTCTTAACTAGAGAGAGAAAGAGAGAGAAGTACAATTATGAGCATACCAATCATATGAATTTCAAGGGTAGTCTACTAAAAAGAAAATATTTGAAAAGGCACCAATATGATAAAAAAAATATTGGGATTGGCTAGATTGAATAGATGATGCATCCCGCCCAACCACTTGGGAGCGATCATCATTAAACGACAAAGTCTATTGTGTTCAGCCAGATACCTAATTCCAAAACTTGTTCAACACAAATTCTCAGTCCCTGTCATCTGTCACATCTGGTCAATGTGTAGTGCAACTTTAGGGCCTTAGCAACTTTTAGTGATACTCCAACCTGAACCATCCAGTCCGGCTTTTGCACAGCCCATATATGAATAATCAACTAAATAAATTTTCCATGTCTGCACCACATCTCTTTAGAGTGTAACATTCTCCCCCAAATATACATCGTGCGTAATGAAAACCAGATGACTATGTCAAGATGTATCAAATAAACAATAAAAAGGGTTATGGAACTTTATCTTTCATAAACCATATTAACATAAATCTAAGACAATTTGGTCAAGTAAAGCTTAGGCACTGGCAGGTACTCCACATATTATGTGGGGAAAGGTCTTCGTACATGCGATTGTGACCTCGCCCCCACTGCGGGAGCTTTTGTATGCGAGTTGTTGTTTACCTAAACCTTAGGCACTAGAAGCATCGTAAATAAGTGAAATTGATTAATGTGTAAAGGACAAAGAAGGAAGAAATATGTATAACCATTGACAATCAGTTGGGGATTCTTTAGTTACATTAAGTCATCATTACCATTCACTAAAATCAGTTAGAGTGAGGCTGCTACAGTGCTGCCCATTTGAAGGATTCTTCTGGTAAACTAAACTGAGTTCACATTAACCAAAAGCAACCAAGAACCGCTGCAGCATTCCAAGAGACGGAGAAAAGAGATTCCACATTCCAGAAACTAAAAAGAAAAGAAATTCCCACAAAGAAGATAGAAAATCAGTGAAGTAAAAACTAGCCATGAAAGACTTTAAGTTCCAGACTGTGCTGAGATATGGAAGCACTCAGATATCTATATGGCCAATCTTGTCATTCCTAATCCTAATTACCACACATGATGTAAAGCCACTCAGCCACAATATCTTTAAACACTTTGCCAAAAAGAACACTCACTTCAACCAGCCAAAAAAACACTTTACAGAATGAAACATCTTGACGTTATAGAAGGAAAGAAAAATAAATTAAAAAAATAGATGGACGTATGCCACGCCATCTGAACCAACAATGCCAATAGGCAGGAGTAGAAAGTGTATTGAGAAATCAAGACCAGGGGACCCACATTAATGGGCCTGAATATGGGCTTTGTACACAAGTGATGGTGGCCCGTTGTTACCCCCAAACGTCATAGCTTATGAGTTGGGTCCATCCAACTTACTTATAAAGCCACACTCACACTCTTATATTTTCAATGTGGGACTTGGGTGTGTTCTCCTGCACTCCCCTTACACACAAGTCCCTTAAATGAGTTAAATCCCCATCCCAATTCCCACTAGTCACATCAAACTCATGCACAGATGTGCTCATCCACTTGTCACATTATCTTTTGCATGCTAAGAGGAGGGTCGTGTACTAAGAGGTGGGAGGCTTCAATTTTTATTTTATTTTTTAAATAAGCCTCCCCATTGGGCCTCAAATGCACCCTCGAAACTTGACTCCAATACCATATTGAGAAATCAAGACTAGGGGAACCCATGTTAATGGGCCCAACCATAGGCTTTATGCACAAGTGGATGGGTGGCCCATTGTTAGTCAAAATCTATAGCTTATGAGTCGGGTCCTTCCAGCTTGCTTATAAAGTCACACTCACACACTTACATTTTTTATTTGGGACTCGGGGTGTGTTCTCCAACAAAGTGAAATACCAAAGCATCACGTGTTAAGGAACCCACAGACAAGGTCATATAATATGTTACCTTTGAAATTTCTAGCACCAGCACCAATAAAATCTATGGCTCTTGTATTCATTGTCCCAAACTTTACTTCCTTGCAAGAGTTGTACAATCCCTCTCCAAAGGAATCAGTTACATAATAGTCAATACCATCCACTGTCAAATTCTCAGAAACCTGGAAAAATAATGTGAAAAGGAATTGATTTTTAGGTGGAGTTTATACTAAAATGATGACTACAGAACACCGCATAAATAATAATCACAACTAGAAAGTATTGATTGTAGGCACATTTTTTAAAATCGAATAGAGAAGTTGTTGATTCAAGATGCAAGATACTGACACTAGGTTCAAATTATTGACCCCATCACTGAAGAGGGAAAAAAACATATACCAAATGGGGTTTAGGTGATGCTAGATGTTATTGCTGGGGCAGTTCAGCTCCTGAATATTAATAATAATAATGTTGCCGCTTACAAATAACATAGAAAGCATCCCGCTTACCCCCTCCA
This sequence comes from Euonymus europaeus, assembly GCA_963580455.1. NCBI lineage: Eukaryota > Viridiplantae > Streptophyta > Magnoliopsida > Celastrales > Celastraceae > Euonymus > Euonymus europaeus. The sequence goes on along the minus strand of OY756970.1, from coordinate 17,018,294 downwards.
ATAGTATCAGAATGAAACATGTTAGTAAAAATTTAGCAAAACCAGAGACCCCTTTATTTAGTAGATTTTCACCACTTTATGACCTAATATATTTTCTTTTCGCCTTAAGCCATCAATGATGTATGGGAACTTTTACCCAGGGAACATGAAAACATGGATTTGTTTTAGTAAGCCTTTCAAAATCCAAATAATTTGAAGAGAAATGGCATATCAGGTGATTAAGAGACAATGTTCTAGATAACATTGATGAGCATCCTGACCTTGGAGACAGACGTCACATTGATGAATAGACTTTGATTTGGTGAGCAAGAAAGTTCACAAAAGAGATTCAAGAAGTTCCTCAAACATGCTGGACAGCCAACAAAAAAAGGTATGGCCTGCAGAAGTCACATGAGTTGTAATTACAACGTCAAATGAACATATATATTTCGAGGCAATGCTAAAAAGTGAACAATGCTCCTAGCTGAAGAAAGCTTTAATTAACAATATACTTTTTCACACCTCCAAAAAATACAAATTGGATTATAAGAGTCTTCAAACACTTAAGATTTTCTTTTTAAGGAAAAAAAATTATGCAAGATATCAAGAATATACCAGAAGAACACTTTCAAAATTCTTTATGTTTTTCATACATAAAGAACGTAAAAAGTCTTACTTGTTGAACCTGTGCCCGCAATGTATCAAATTGAGCCTCTGTGCAACAAACATTTCCACTTATATGTGGACACAAGCTTTGAATCTTGGCAGAAAACAGCTCATCAGGCTGCAAGAGCATATGGCGTGCAATAGGTTTTATAAATTTAGTAGAAGAGAGGTTTAAAGAGGCAGAAAAAATAAATGAATTGACTGATCAATTTATGTAATTCTATGAAACTTGAATACCTTCACCGATGGAGAACCATAAGGACAATTCAGCACTTTCCCATCACTGCCTTTGCCACATATATCATACATAGCACAATATTCTTTTGAATGCCTTTCCCTGCCAAAAAAGCAGAATGTAATGCTTCAAATGAGAGAAAGTTGAGGAACATTCAAAGTTTTGACTAAAATGTGGAAGTTATATCACTATTAGCAGTTTGACACGACTTTAAAACTTAAACAACAAATATCATGAAAACAGAAAAAAGGAGATATGGAGACATTAACACATCAAGCCACATACATTGAGCAAAAACATTATAAATGAAGAACGGTTCAAAGATGACATCATCCTTTATTTTTGAATAGATATGATATATGTAGTAGTGCTAAAACTGGGTGTAAAACCCCTCATAAGAATAAAGATACATTGACTAGAACAGTCTTACCTAGATGAAATATCAGTAGGAATCAGCAGCACATCCCTAGCACCAATCTTTTCTGTCGAGAGTAATGAGACAATGAACACTAACTGCAGCAAACAAAAAAGAGCGATTTTGACAACAGCCACAATGTTAAATCAGTCGCAGAACCCCCTCCATGTTGCGACTAGCTATAGAGCTGAATAATTACTTTATAGTTTTAAACGTCTTCAAAATATCACCAAAAGGATCTCAATATTTTCGTTTGCTGAGAGTTTTTGATAAAGTAAATGGATAATTACCCTCCTCCTCCTCCTGCTTTATAGTGAAAATTTTCCAACTAACATGAACGCCGAAAAAATGTAATGATTGTGATGATCTATGTAGTTACAGCTACAATAATCAACCAATCACCCAGAAGTTGTTATTTGAATTAAAAAAAAAAAACCTCATCTTTATAGATTATACAACACATTACACAAGATGAGGCAAACCCTTCACTCAAAAAAAAACAAGAAAGAAAGAAGAAAACCCAATAATTCTTAAAATCCAAAGGAACAATTTCGAGAAAAGAAACTACATAGATTATCATCTCGTTCAAGCGATAGTAAGAAAAAGAAAATAACAAACAGATAATCAAACAAGAACAAAGCTACGGAATCGAAATGTTACCTGAATTACATAGAGGAGACGCAGAGAAGACACTGCCATTTTGCTTGGTACAGGAAGTATGATCGATAAAAGAAAAATAAGTATAACTCCTTCAGTATTAATTGGTATCTGGGTTTGCTTAGTTTTGGGGCAATTGACTTTTAAAATGGGTTGTGAATTGTGATTCTCAGTTACTCTGCCATGGAAGTTACAGAAATCCCCCTTTGTAATCCATTCATTGGAATCATAAGAAATGGACACGCAGTCTTCAATGATGACGAGTCAAACCTACTTATTTGTTGTTTTCGGCGTTCTTGTTGAAACGCATATTACATCGGCGTTTTACTAGGCGTTCAAATGTTTTCTTACTTTGTTATTCTTTATTTTTATTTTTTTAATAAAAAAAATGTTATTCTCCTTTATGTTTTTGTAGGAAACGGGTTAATATAACTTTTAGTCATCGAAAGATAGTTCATGTTTCATTTTGGCTACCGAAAAATAAAACGTTTTAACTTGGTAACTTAACTTTTCATTTTGTTCCAGTCAAGTCACTCGGTCATGATTTCTCAAATCCGGGCAGCCAAAAAGGTGACATGGCAGTTTGACTTGTTTCGATTAGTCCACGTCGAAAATGATCGCCACGTGGTTAATACTACTTTAAGTCACCGAAAGATAGCTCATGTGTCATTTTGGTCACCAAAAAATAAAATGTTCCAACTTGGTCACTTAACTTTTCATTTTGTTACAGTCAAGCCAGGATTTTTCAAATCCGAGCAGCAAAAAGGGTGACGTGATAATTTGACTTGCTTTTGGTTGATCCACGAGGAAAGTGGTCACCACGTGAAAATATTTTGTAATTTTTTAAATTCAAAACAATCGTGAGAAGTGAAGGTCCACTTGCGAGAACAATATGAATTAGTTGAATTTCTTATACTTAGATTATTATGGTATCGGGACGAAACGCCAATGGAGGCGAATTGATTCGAAGCAGGAGGTCTATGGTATGAATGGTGTTGCAGGGTTTGATCTCTGAAACCTAATTTCTACTTCTTAGTTTGACTGCGGGATTGGTCGTGCCACTAAATGATAATTGCGCTTAGAGGCCGCACAAGAGCATTCCGGCAATGACACTCAGTGGCCAGTTTGACCGAGTAGCTTTACTAGAACAAAATGAAAAGCTAAGTGACTAAATTGAAACGTTTTATCTTTCAGTGACCAAAATGAAACATGAGCAATTTTTCAGTTACTAAAAGTAGTATTAACTTATGCAAAATATTTCCACGTGGCAACTATTTTCCACGTGGACCAATCAAAAAAAGTCAAACTGCCATGTCACCATTTTTGCTACCCGGATTTGAGAAATCTTGACCGGGTGATTTGACTGAAATAAAATGAAAAGTTAAATTACCAAGTTAAAACGTTTTATCTTTCAGTGACCAAAATGAAACATAAAATATCTTTCGGTAACTCAAAGTTATATTAACCCGTTTTTCAATGAACAAAATATTACATGCTTCAACTCGTAAATTGAACCATTTTGAGTTCGTATTTTATTCTTCTCTATATTTTCGTAATTTTTCAACGAATGAAATTTTATATTTTATCAAACAAAAGCGATGGTATGGTTTTAAACTTAGATTGAGATGAGAGTTATGAGAGTTGCAAGGCTATTTGCACACCACACTTATTCCATCTCAGCCCTTTATTTATATACCCGACTCAAAATTAAAAAATTTCAAAATGACCTATTTTTTCATTTTTGGCAAGAAATTATAAAAAAATCTTAACACGCCCCACAGACCATACAAGAGAAACCTAGAAGGTACCATCTTCACCTGCGAAATCCATATTATACATATCTCTAAAATCACGATTGTCACTGCCTTGGTCCAGGTCCAGATTTTCGCACCTAATCTTCTTCAGTACCAACAGTGGCTTCTTCAAGGGCACTTTCGATCCTGTCAATTCATGATGCCCAACAGTGAAAGTATAGAATTCTTAAACAAGAAACCACCGATAGAAAGATTGACCTCGTCATTGGGTCGGGCTGGCCCAACAAATTAGGCCCAAGTCCGGTTTTGGCCCAAGTAATTCGGGCCAATAAATCGGGCCTCGGACTTGGCCCAATGAACTCGGTCTAAATATTAAATTAATATATACACACACATACATATACACACACATATAAATATATCTATACATATTATATATATATGTATTACATGTCACAGCGTGCATATAATTTGCACACTGTACTGTCACACACACCCACATATATAAAGATATATATATTTATATGTATGTATAGGTATATTTATATTTATGTATAGATATATTTATGTATGTATATATATGTGTGTTATATTTTTCGGGCTCGGGTTTGGGCCGGGCTCTGCCCCAAAAATAATCCCAAGTCCGCCCGAGGCCTAGGTCGGGCTGTCCAAGCCCGAGGTCCCATCTGGCTCGGGCTGGGCGGCCAAAGCCCACGGGCTATTTGATGAGCCTAAAGAATATACAGGTCAACGTCACCTGAAGGAACGAAAGAACAAGCCGAAAATGGGGAGCGAGAGAGAGAAGCTGATAGGAAGGGTGGCAAAGCTGACAGATTTCGAGATTTTTGGAGATGACCTTGGAAAAAAGGCTGAACTTCCACGACGCCTTGCAGTTTGACCATCGCCTATTCGAGACAATTTTCTTCGCCGTAACTGCATTTCAGTCAAATCTGCATCCTCTTTCCGGTGTTCCGCCATGAGAACGGTGCCAAGTCCTAGTCTGAGCCATCGATGGTCTTGGGTTTAGGATCCGGATCGGCCATGATTGAGGAAGTTGAATCTTGGAACTGAAAAAGACGATCAAGCCAGACAATAAGAGGGGTAAATCTAGATTAGTTTTTTTTGACGATAAGAAGGATGAGATGGGAGAAGTGTGGTGTACAAACAACTCCACCAGGAAAATATTGATGGATATTTTTCAGTAAACTAAAATGGGATTAAAAAATAAAATTTCACAAACAAGAATCGGATTTTTCACTCTCTATAGACTATTATAAGTTATAACCTCTACATTTTTCATGTCTTGGTACGTATCTGTGTCACAATTACAAAAACAGCAAAACACAATCTCTGGCCATCACAAGACTTTTACTTCAATGGATGAGGATATCGATTTCCATCCTGCGTCTGCCTAGGGTGAAGTGGAGAACGATGGTGTAAAGGCTGCTGCCGGCTGTGTCTCTGATTTGTAGTAAGGCCTGACTGACTTCTAGGCTCTAGTGGTCTCACATTGGCTGCCTCAATCCGTTCCAACGCTTCCACCACTTCTGCCATTGATGGCCGGTGCTTGGGTTCCTGTCCAAGACAATGCAGGGCAAGTTGAGCTATGCGAAAAGCAGCTTTTGAGGGATACTTGCCCTCCAGTCCAGAGTCCATCACACCCTTCAATTTTCTCTTATCACATAAATGTGGCTTGATCCAGTCCACCAGATTGTGTCTACCTCTTGGTCTATTTGGATCGAGTGCACGCAAACCTGTCAGCATCTCAACCAGAACGACACCAAAACCGTACACATCGCTCTTCACATATAGATGTCCTGTTTAAGCATCAGAAGCATTAATGTCGTTTCGGAATTCGGATTTCTAAAAACCAACTCGAGATGGGAAACCCAACTAGACTAAGATCATGGGGAGTACCTGTGGCAACATACTCAGGAGCAGCATAACCACATGTTCCCATAACTCGGGTCGTCACATGTGACTGACTCTCTGAAGGACCCAATTTCGCCAAGCCAAAGTCTGCTATCTTGGCGCTATAGGACTGCAATAGAATTAGTCACTAGAATGAGTTAAGAATTTCATGCATCCCTAATGACATATTAAAAGAGAAAACAAATACATATAGCTTTACCCCCACTTGGGGAAACCTTTTCTGTGGATTGATAGAGTAAACGTATAAATATCGATGGTAAGTTAAAGTCATGGCCAAGTATGTATAGGTCAAATAGCTCTACCCCATCAAGCAGTATGTTTGAGGCTTTAAAATCTCTGTATATCACTTGCTTCTCAGATGTATGCAGAAAAGTAAGGCCTTTAGCTGCTCCTATGGCAATTTTAACCCGAGTGTCCCATGGAAGGGGCTGAACAGCTGAACCCCCTGCACAAATAGAAATGTTAACAACCCAATGACATCTTTCTCTTTAAAAAATAAAAAAATCTATCACCTCTTACTTCCAAAAAGATGGTTTTCCAAGCTGCCCTTTTGCATAAACTCATAAACAAGCAGCAGCTCTTTTTCTTCCCAGCAGTATCCCAACAACTTCACAAGGTTGGGGTGAGATAGCCTTCCCAGGAAATTCACTTCTGACTGCATCAACAGTAAACCATAAATTTCATAGGGAGGAAAATATTTTGTAAGAACTCATAACTGGTGCATAACTCGTACGAAAATATTTTCTTTAAATGAATATGCATCCAATAAAAGCCGAATTCCTTTTCAAGTTGAGTTGAATTACCTGCCATTCCTCAAATCCTTGCAAGCTCTCAGAATTCAATTTTTTGACAGCAATAACAGTCCCATTGCCACTCCTTCCCTGTCCCTTCTCCTTCTCATCGAGCCAACCTTTGAAGACTGTACCAAAACCACCTTCTCCGAGCACTGTATCAGATCTGAAATTCTTGGTTGCAGCCCTCAATTCCAAAAAGCTGAAAACCCTCAAGTTGGGGTGGGGCAAAATCTGCCCATTCGGGCAGGACTCATCGCCACTTGAAGCTGAGAAAAGGCTGTTCCCAGAGATGTTAATGCTGCCCGAGGTTGCTGTAGTGCTGATACCAGAAGATGCTGTATTACTTGTTTTGTTGGATATCACTGTTTGAATCATACAATTAGACCGTTAGAAATTTGAGAGAGAAGAAGAAGAAGAAGAAGAAGGAAAATCGATGTTACTTAAACTGCAAAGAAATACAAAATGACCCATCATTGAGATTGAGAATCACCACCACCGGATGTAATTGAGGATTACAATCAAAATTGACGTATCAAAGTAGTCCAAAAGAACATGACGAGTTCTTTATATTATGCGTCTAATAATGAAAGTTCAATACAGTCAAAAAGGAACTAAAGAAGCCAGAGTAATTGTAAAACTGCAACTAAAGAACTCATGAAATGGAATCACATCAAATGAATATAGATTTTGTATAGAAAATAAAGCGAATTCGGAAAGAACATAAGAAAAATAACAAAACCCAAGAAAGAAATCAAAGACATTAGAATAGAAAGAAGAAATTATGCAGATGAAGATTACCTGTACTGAGATGGTCAGTGGTGATAGGTGTAGGGCTTTCAGCTGGAGAACCCCAACAAATACCCATCTATGAAAGGCCTCTTTGTCTTTACTTATTCTTCTTCTCCAAGACTCCAATTGATGTCAGATTTACTTCAGACAATCTGGAACCAGAGATACAAACTCTCTTAATTTTTACAAACCTTTTTCCTGCACTTCTTCCACTCTCTCTGTCTTGCGGTTTAACTTTCAACAGCTTGAAACCCCCAATAAACCAGAATCCTTCGGTTTGGTTGACATTTTGAGAGCAGAAAGGAGGGACTGCACAAGTCTACAACGACGCTGTGTGTTTTGAGAGAGAGATGCAGACTGCAACGTATTCCAAGTCAACTAGCGTGTCAGAAAAATCATCTCTCAAAAGGAAAAAGGATGACAGGCAATTATTATTTATTTTATTGTTGGGCTTGCTTGTATTTACCCCCATTTGGATCAGAGTATTGTCGTAGCTTATAAGCTGGCGGATAAGCTAGTGTTTTAGGCCCCGTTTGGGACAGAGTATAAGCTAGCTTATACTCTGTCCCCATATTCTCAGACATTCTCAGCTTTTACGTTTTACGAGAGCTTATACTCTATCAACATACTCTGATCCAAACGGACCCTAGCTGTGAAATAAACTTTCAAACAAGCTGTGTGGTGTTTGGATGAGAGTATGTCATGCATAGAGTATAAGCTGTTCAATTTACTTTTAGGGGTATTATTTAAGCAATTCTTCATAGTTCATACATGTATTTATAACAACATTGTTTAATTAATTTAAATTCTCGAACTTCCATTAAACTTCAAAATTCGAATGAAAATTATTATAAATATTTTTTAACCAAAATTTAAACAAACAAATAAATAAATGTGGAAAATTCATACAACATAGATTGAACAAATAGACGTACACACGAACATATATTAGCAAATTCGCAATATTTTTTTCCAATCACACATACGAATACATGTTTCACAAATACACGTGGTACACATACATACATACATCACAGTTGAACGTGGAAATTTTTTTTGAATCAATCATACATAGAAGATACATGTTCCCTTACACCTATCGTAGTGCAGCAGCAATTCTATCTCTTATTGTACCCATGTTCTGATCATCAGTAACGTCGTCACCCTCTCCGATATATGTCTCTGTATCATCCATTGCGGAGCTACTGGAATCTCCCCCCACCTCCTCTAACTGCTCATCAGTCCCAGTCCGCTGACGAATGTAATTATGCAACCCACAACACGCATACACAAAGTCCACCTGTGAAGGAAATCCATAATTAGACATATCCCGTAAAATCTTCCATCTTTGTTTGGTGACCCCGAACGTCCTCTCTATGACATTACGGAGATGTGCATGTCTGCGGTTGAATCTCTCCCATGGTCCGCTAACCCGTCGTCCATTAATCCAGTCCGGCAAATGATACCTCTCGCCCCGATAAGGAGCGAGGTACCCCGGCTTGTTTGCATACCCCGAATCGACCAAGTAATATTTTCATACATCAATTACAAGCCCGTCAACGTAATAGAGATAATATTGAATCCAAACTCATGATTCAAAAAAATCAAACTCACCTTCCGGTGGATGAGGGAAGTCAAACCCCGGTATCAAAAGAACGTGGTCCAAGACACGTGCATCATGCCCTGAACCCTCGAACCCAGCAGCAACAAACAAGAACATCATGTCAAAATCACATATTGCCAATACATTTTGGGTCGTTACACCCTTTCTATTAATGTACGAAATTCTTTGATCCCGAGGGACCACTGCCGGCACATGAGTCACATCCATAGCTCCTATCGTATTCCTAAAAGGATGTAATTTCCAATCTCTCATTATTTTAGCCGGCACTTCAGAGAATTGGTTTTCCCTCGGCTTAATCACGTTGGCTGCCAATAGCTTTACAGAGTTGAGGACTCTGTGGACCAACCTATTTACTGTCTCTGTGGAGTGTTGAAACCGCTCTGCTGCTAACCTGTTGCTACCACCCTGCCCCAGTGTAAACAAAAATATGCCCACCATCTCTGGTATTGCTGTGTTTTGAGTTGGTGCTAGCATGTAGTGTGTGGCTAGATCATTACAGAGTGCCCAAAACACATTAACTGGCATTCGAAAACTTTTCTGGCACCGAGTGGGATGTCCAGTTAACACTTCTCTCACAAATTCCGCCCCTGTAAGTGAGGAATTCCGACAACGGACTCGCGGCACAGGTTGCCTATGGGCGGTATAGAATTGAGCTGCAGCTGCGGCAACTAACACAAACACATCATCGTGCTCATCTTCAGAACTCGAACCATCGTCCATTTCTATATAAAAAAAAACAGCCACATCAAAAAAAAAATTGATAATCTAGCTGCACATTATGTCAATATATGCAAATGATGAAAAAAAAACATGGCAAAAAAAAAACATGCTGCACATGCAAAGGTTGGCAGCAAAAGAAATGGACATATGGCTGCAAAAGAAATGGAAATATGGCTGCGACAGTATGATCTCCAATCCAAATAAATCAAACAAATAAACCTCAATGAAATTAATATCCGAATCAAATGGAATGTCTCATTCTCAAACAAATAAATTGTCTCATTCTCAAACAAAAACTAAAACAAAAACACAAACAGAAACACAATAGTCCCGCAGTCCCAAATAAATAACAAATCCTGTCAATCCAAACATCATATGAAGACAAGTTCAAAACTATTGTCGATCACTCTCAAACTTCATGATAATGTAACCACTACGGAAAGAAGGCAACATGTCAAGAAAAATTCCCCTATATCGGGGTTCAGTAACCAACTCCAAACCAAAGTAATACTGCTGAGCTGATAGCTCTCCAGCTTTCATTAACTCATTGAGTGCAGCCCTAGCTTCATCTCTTTTTTCGGGAGCTGGAGTGGCAACTATGGGTGCAGTGCCACAGGCAGCGGAGCCCGCTGCAGATGCTGGAGAAGAGGCAAGCGCTGAATCGTTTCTCACCTTCAGCCTCGAAATACTGATCTCATTACGGACCTCCAGCGCACTAGCAATCCGGGTCATAGTTGCAATATCCTCGGTTCCCTTTGAGCCGGACTTTCGCTTCCTTGAACTTGAACTGATTTTCTGAGATGATGATGGCATGAGCGGGCTGCTTATGTTCCCGGTTACTCCTCGCCTAGGAATAGGAGTAGTGAAATCATCTTTGCTGGGAGAGGTGGCTGTAGATCTCACATCTTCCATTAGGGTCTGCACATCCACCGGTAGCGGGGTGTAGACATCATCACTCTCAAACCAATCTGTCTGCTCCAGAGGTACGTCAGTTGGAGTCTTTGATCCGAGGTGTCCAACTTTGGGAGGAACGCAGTACTTTCCAGTTGCAACTCCTCCAGCAAAACAGAAATCGAGCTGGTCACGATAGCGGAAACCATGTTTCTTGAACTTCCCGTACTCTTTATTCTCCTGAGAAAAAAGAGGGTTGTCAGAAATGTATTTGTGAATAACCTAACATAAATTAAATAATTCAATCATAATGGAAAATCACAATACAATTACATATTACCTTAATTTTTAACTCCCACCAATCATCACTCATATCAACTCTTCCGGTCACCGGGTCCCATCCCAATCCAGTATCATTCTTCGTCATGCGGGTCCACAAGGTCCACTCCTTTCTTAATTGATCCCATTTATTTTTTAAGGCTTCTTTTTTGAAAGCCAGACCAGTACGTGCCTGAAATCTATCTCTCACTTCCATCCATTCGAATTTGGACACCGGGGAACCGGGTGTCCTTATGACCGACTGAATAGTGTCCACGCATATGTCAACTAAAGCATCAACCGAGCTCTCAGACCATCTGGCCTTTTCAGCCTCAGATTGGGAACATGGTTGCTTCCCGAGTCTCGACATTTTCTAAGTTGTTAAAATGGAAAATGACACCTCCAGTAAGAGAAGGCATCACCAAATCACCGAAACAATTTCCATATGAAATGCACATATTCTAAAAATTATCACTCAAGCAAACCAGCAGCAATTCATAGCAGCCATACAGTACATGACACATGAATGCGATTTTTAATGAGTCCAGATTCAACATAAAAAAATTCGGATACACATGAACAGATTGCACAGTGAAAAACATAACGAAGAATCAAGAACGTGCTCCCGAGGAACTTACAACGAATATTTTAGCAGATGCCTTCAATCCTGGCAGTACCTCAAAAAACCTGCATGAAAATGATTTCAGGAAACTAGTAAAAATCAGTCCATAACTATTACATACTAGAGCCATGATTCAAATATGGCATTCATACATATCGAGTTTTCCTAGACATTTAATGTTTAACCATTTATGTTTTTAAGAGTGAATGAAAAAGTTCATAGAAGACTGCATCTACAAAATAGCTTGTGTTTTTCAATATTTTTTTCTCCACTGGAGTAATTTTTTTTTTCATGCACTCAACATCTGATTTATCCCAACAAATAATTTTAGCTCTCCAAGATTCAAAATAAACTCAATGGTGCTCTAACTAATGTCCAGCATGTTGATATACACAATACCAAGCGAGCCCAAACCTATAACATTTGATTGCCACCCAACTACCCAAGTTCATATGTCATCAATCTATTTTATGTAAAAACCCACAAGAATCAATGCTCTACACACACACGCAAACAGCTTAACTAGTATAATAATATGCAAAAGACTTCCAGCCATGTTGTTCAGGGAAAGAAAAAAAAACCTTTGGAGAACCAAACACATTCTCCTATCCACCACCAGCCTATAACTCACAAGAAGCACACTCAATTTCGAATTTATGTAAATCTCACAGAAGTAACAATTCAACAGTATAACCCACAACCACATGAAAAAAATATGAATTGTTGAGTATTAACTTCAAAATCACAGATTGAAAACAAATAATCAAAAAAATTATGCAACTGCTCAATCTTCTTTCTTCTACAAAACCCATACAACATTCACCCCAAAATCAAACCCAACAAATTCAGAAATTAACGCAAACGAAATGGGTGAAAAAACATCAATCAATCGAGCAGGACGAAGCAAAAAATGGAGAAGAAAAGAGAAGCACTTACCGAGATGGCTGAAACAGCCGAGGAGGAGGAGGAGAAGCGGAGCCTGCGTTCGCGAGACTGCGCAAGGGAGATGTTAGAGAATTAAGTTAGGTCAGGCAGTAAAGTCATAAAAATTGAAAACCAGTCGATTCTAGGTTACGAAGAGGGGGAACTTCGGGTGGACAGAAAAAGGCAGCAGATCGAGGGAAGAAGAACATACCTGTGGTTGCGATCTTGGTCGGCGGCGCAGAAGTGATGGCGAGATGCTGCGACGGAAGTATGGCTGCGACAGGTTGGGAAGCACGAGCTCGGGAGAGTTTGTGCCAGGGTTGAATGGGAGGCAGGGTCAAGTTTGTAATATGACACGAAAATTAAGGGCTCCTAGTGACCACGTGTCACCTACTCTTCCCAGCGTTCAGCTTAGCGTGGCACATGGCGTTCCACCGTGTTTGGCTTGGATCAGCGTACCCTAAGCTTACAAGCTAACGTGCAAGCTAATGAACGCTGATCCAAACAGGCGCTTAATTAGGCATCTCCAACAAGCGGATGCAAATTTACATTTGGAGAGCGTCTAGTATTCGAGTTAAGTTGCTCTAATTTGTTTGAGGAGAGGAAATTATTTGACTGAAAGATTTGAGTTCGACTCCTGACTTTTCGTCGTAGATAAGGAGTATGTATAATGAGACACTTGATAATTGATAATTGATAATGATAGTCGATAATATTTTAAAATGTGTGTTTTTGTTGATGTTTGTTGATATAAGTATATTAAGATATGTGTTTTGGTGATGTGAATGAATATATAACTTACTTTTTATATAATAAAAATGGGATCAATTGAAAGAATAAAAATTTTGAAAAACTTTTTGTCCGCATATAAAGAGCACAAACGAGTAGAGTGATCCTTGAGTCCTCGCCCAACCCAAGCTTAAAGTAATTAAGTTTTAAATAATTTATTTTTGACGATTAAATTAAAAAAATACTTTAAAATATTAATCCACCTATTATTATTTGAAATTGTGCATGGTGGACGAGTTGAACGAGAAAATGCTTTGTACGTGACTAGTGAATCAAAGACTTGTGTGTCTTGTCAGTACACACAAAGACAAAAAGAAAAGATTTATAAATAAAAAATGCAAAGATAAGACGTCATAGGTATAGGGGTTTAAGGTTTATTTATCAAAATCATTTTTTTTAATTTTTTTACTCCAACAAGGAATATGTAAATTGAATTTTTATTTTATTCATTTATATATTTTGTTTTTATTTGATGTAGAGGTGTCCAAAGCAGTATCGATAGCTTATAAGAGCGATTCACCATTTTTTATTTTTATATTTATAATTTATATAAATATTAAATTATTCTTTTAGTAATGCCTAAAATTTATGTGGTCACCAATTTTTTATTTTTTATTAACACTTAAAATTTAATTTAATTTAATAATAAATTCTCTTAAAATTATATTTATTAAATTTAAATTTAAATTGTATAATATTACACTCATTTTATATTAAAATAAAAAAATATATATACAAATAAAAAAAATTACAACTTATGAGTTATTGTCATCTATAAGTTTCACCAAATGTCTCACAGCTTATTTTACGGCTTATAAGTTAACTTAATTTTCATAACTTATAAATTAGATTATTTTTATAGCAAATAATCTATACCAAACGGAGACAAAATTTCTATAAATATGTTAATTTCAACTCTCAAGTGTTATTCAGTACTGAGATTTTCTTAACAAAACAAGGTTGACGATATGCCTTTTTCACATTTCTCCTCATGGAAATTGACTTTTCTAAGAATGAGAGATGTAAACAACTTTATAGTTGTGTAAAAAGATCCAAGGTAATTGCACATAATATATCAATCATCACCAACATTTTTCATTCCAAAATATGCAGAGAAATATCTCTTTATGCTAGCATCTCATTCTCCCCTGCCATATAGATCTAGAAGACTAGAAACCAGAAACCAAACAAATTAAGTAGGAAAGTTTCTTTATTTACTTTGTGGGCGCTTCATGAAGTGATCAAAGACTCGATAAATATTTCAAATAGGGGTATAGAGGGTCGGTTTTGATCAATTTTTTATAAATTTTAGTCAAACCGTTTTTTCGGTTATTGGTCGATTTTTCTATCGGTCTTAATGTAATATGTTTTTTTTTTTAAAAACCCTATCAAACCATTCGATTTTGGCGGTTTTTCTTGACAGCTTTAATTTCAAAAGCCAGATCAAAACATCCACATCTCATAACAAAAAATATCATATCGAAACCACCACAACAACAACTAAAAAATACCATATCATTAACACAACCAAACCAGAAACGATGTTTAGTCAAGGCTTTGGATATGTAGAAAGGACGATTGAAGGAGGAAATTATATCGGTTTAAAAAATATCACCTAAGAATCAAAGTCCTCACCACAAAAAGAAAAGAAAAAATGGCATATTTTTTAACATGTTTGAGGAGAGGGCGTTCCTGCGTCATTTTGCATAGCCTTTGGGCAACGGCTACAAGTTTGCGCATCGATTTGTGACCTCCAATTCTAGCCATTGCGAAGTCTCAAATTTGGGGACCGAGATTGAAGTCTCAAAATTGCGACCTTCATTGTGACTGTTGTTGGCTTGATGAAATAGACAAATTTTGAATGTAAATTAATGGTTGAAAATTTGCGACCTCATTTCCAATCTTTGTTAGAGACGCCCCACTGAGGAGGACAGGTATTATCTATCTTCTCACATATGTAGCAATTCTGTATTAGGAACATAATAGACTACAAAATGGGATTGAAAACAACACGCTCAATAATAATTATTATTATTATCTTTTTAATAAAAAAGTGGATGATTGTCAAAGTAAACTATTAAGAAGTAAGAACTGCTCACATAGTTGCTGTCCAATAGCAGAAATTGAGGCATTGACCAATACTCAAAGCACAATTCATGTTCTCACTAAGTTGACTGTATAGTTTGCTTTTCCCTCTTTCATTCAGTGGTTTTCTTAAAAAAATTATCACTTTTCTAGTCCAACAGAAAAGGTCCAACCTTTGAGATATTTCATAAATATAAAGTTGTTGGCTTGGCTACTTCATGCTTCTCAACAATATTCTTGAATCAAAATTAAATGCCTAATTCTTTCAAGTGGATAAATCAAGAAGAAAATCTATTCCAGTCACCGAATTTAATTAGATCAAATTGGTCAAAATAAGAGCCTAATGATGAAGAAATTTGGCAATCCAGCACAATCTGGATAGATACATGCACATCCAACTTGAATGATATTAGAGGAAATAGTCCTCTCAAGTTTTCGAACTCAAACTCACAATGAGTGAACACCTTATAATCCACAATGGTATGGTAGAGTATTTAATAACAATGGAAATTTTAGAGTATGTAGAGAGAGTAATACGAAAAAATTATATTGAAAGATGTGTACGATGATAGTAAAAAAAAGAGTGAAAGATTGTATAAAAGTACGAGAGATATGATATTGATGATTGATATTCATCATCTTTGCAACAACTTATATATGTTGAAGCAAAGCAATTGACCAGCATCATTTGGAATCACAAAATCTTGGGAAGTTGAAGAAGCATTCAATAACAGCTCCACTTACATCCAGAGAGTTTAGACAAGCCATTCAATGTCTTTTTGATTGCAAAGTTCACCCATCTATCAATATCACATCTGTACCCTGCATCCAAATCAAATTGAACTTGAAATTCTTCTATGCTGGATATAGGATAGGACCAGTAAACTAAAAAGATAAACTGGGTTTGAGCAAAGGTGTACTCAAGACCACATAAGAAGAAATTAAGGCTATCTTTATAGCTCATAAGACCAATTAACAAAGAAGATTTGATTTGTGAATACCTTGAAGATAACAAATAAAAAAAGTATCACTTGTGGAACCAAAAAAGGTGAAAAGCTTCCCATGCAAAACTATGTAGTTTGCAATTCAAACATTGCAGACTCCAAAAATGATTAATGGAAAAACCAACCCTTGGAATCAAACAGTTCTGTAAAAAGTCTAAAAAGCAATTTTAAAAAAAATCACAATTAACCAAGAGCAAAATAGACAGAGCAATGAAATCTACTTATATAGGTACCTAAGCCACTGATAGATCCATTCACAAAGAGCAAATTCGTTTGCATAACACAAGACCATTATTTAAGGAAAAAAGACAGCTGAAGAATTATTGAGTACGCGAACAAAAAAATTTCATCACTATTTGATTTTTATTTTTATTTTTATTTTTTTAATAAGCAAAATGGAAGGGGCACCACAAACAGAAACAAAAGAGGAGTCAGGCTCTCAAAAGAAGACCAAGAAAGACCACCTACTGGGATTCTGGGAACAAAAAAACCCCATAAAAGACCAACAATGCTTAAGTAGAGGGTTGAATTCAGAAACAAAGGTTCAGTAGAGGGGATGGCGGCAAATCAATGTCTAGAGGTGAGGCAGGTAGCCGGGTAGAGGCTTGAAAACCGACCGTTTACACCCTTATCAATCTCTCCTTTTTGCTCAATCCGAGGAATGAACCATGAATCAAACGTGAAAAATGAATCACATTGAAGCAGTAGCTCTTCTAGATTAGTTCGAAATGAAGATTGCTTGAGCAAGATCAATGAATAACATGTTTCTAATCAACTTCACATTTGCAATCCACAAGGTATCTTGGCTAATGGGAATTTTCCTGTCTGAAATCAACATACATCTTGTCTCTGCAAAACAATTCTGACTAAATAATGGTACAAATGACGCCCGTTTTCAGATTGCGGGCCTAAAAAATTAGGGTATGTTAATCTGCACAGAAACAACCACCTACTCATTCGGCCTAAAAAATTAGGGTATGTTAATCTGCGCAGAAACAACCACCTACTCATTGTACAATACTCAATACAGTTAGCTGTAGCTTGGACTTGCTCTACATCCAAGTAATTGCTCTCTTGTTCTTCCAGGGTCAGCAGAGTTCCAAACTGACCATTCTATGGTTATTTTGATTAAATGAGAGAAAAATAATAACTCCAATTATTCTCATAGCTGCAATGCTAAATCTAGTTGCGCAGAACCAAGTCGATTAGAACCATGGGACCCTGGCGACTGGAAGCCAACATTCAAGTCTGGAGGGACTGAATCTGGCTTCTTCTGCGGTGACAACATTGAGTCTGATTTTTCTTCTTGTTGTGATCCTTGCCTAGATGTCTGTGGAAGAAGCCCTGGTCTAGGGGATGCAGATACCTCGCCCCCAGAATAATGCAACAAACTGCTTGGGTGTACCACAACTGAATTTTTAGACAACTTCATCTCCTCTGAGTTTTTAGCATTTGAAGTTGATGGACCATCAAAGTTAGTATTAGTTCTAGATACAGTTTCAAGCATCCGAGACGACTGAAAGTTAGACCCAGAAGGTCTGGTAGCACCACCTATTTTCCCTATCTGGGATGGAAGGTTAAAACCATATGTACCCTTGACTCCGTTCATACCAGGGTGAAGTGGCGGGCTTTGTGTATTCTGAGAGGGAGGTCTTGGCCTGATTGCATTTGAGCTGTTCAAAGCATTCAACCCAGTCAGGGAATTCAATCTCTCAAAAACTTCTGCCTTTTTTACACTGTAGTTAGACGATCCGTTGGCAGTGGAGAGGGATGGGGAGGTAGTTTGAGGAGGGGGCTCGCTTAAATTGTAGGTCAAAGCCGGAACTGAGGGCTTCTCCGGCAAAATTTGTCCATGAAGTTTCTCGGAAAATTGTTCTCTCTCCCCTTCTGGTTCAAGGGTAGAACATGTCTCAACAGGATATGAAATTTCAGGACGAAAGGATGGGCCAGATGACGACGACAGACCAGCAGTTGGTGAAGATTGAACAAAAGGCCTCATTGCAATGTCATTTTCTCCAACCCATCCAGGGCCAAACTCAACTCCAGGCGGCAAAGCCTTTACTATCTTTTTGGAAGCCATTTTCCATGCGGCAGGTCCAAGATTTGAGGCAAAACGAGCAAGGCTTCTCGCATAACCACACTCTGAGTGAAATCCTATCTGAGTTAAATAAGATCCAAGTCAACAAACCAACAAATTCAAGTGACAGGTACGATAAATGTTAATGTCCAACAAGGCAACAATAGCATGATGCAGCACATGCTTGGCAGTGAATGGTTCCCCGCGACCAAAGATTTGATGGAATTGGAGATTGACTAAAGCTCAATATTACAATCATTTACTCATTATTTTCAGCTAAAGACTTGGATAGCATTTCAGTTCAGAACAGAAGTGACCTTAAACTAATTCGGAGGCTTTCAGCTATTCATAATTACTACACGACAGATTTGGCAGGACTCAAGAATATCAGCAAGTACATAAACATGGAACATCAAGAAGTAAGTACCGGCATTAGATGTTTCCTCTCTATACTGAAAGCATTGTAAACAGATGGCTCCTGTCGACCAGCCAAGGGTTGGTATTGCTTGTAGGTGTTCCGCCTGTTCTCATCGAGAACAACTTTGTTTTTTCCGTGCTTCATTGAATTGCCCTTAAAGATGAATCCTGAATAAACTAAAACCAGTTAAAGCCCCCTATTCAAAGCATCTCTAAACAAAGGATAACCACTAAAATTTAAAAAGCACAGAAGGTAAGCTAAGTCTGTAATGTCAAACCTGAGGCATCATCATTTCTCTCCAACATGCTACAATTCTTCTGAGAACCATAAGATTGTCCTGATGGGTCTGAAAAGCCATACTTGTCGGATAGAGAAGTGATTTTTCTAATATCACTGGACACTATATTACTTTCTACCCCAGAAGCAAGACTTGCATCTGAAGAAAAGTCCAAACCAGTACGCTCCAATAAAGGAGTGCCAAGATGTTTTTTGGAATTCTTGGTTGGTGGTCTACCCCTCCTCACTACCTTACGTTCAGGTTCGTTATCATCACTGTCTTGCCTTAAATTTTCAAAATTCTGCTTGGCCAGCTCTTGTATGGATCGTGCCTGGCGATAAAATCAAAATTTCAGACTATACAGAAATATGGCCCGAAAATAAAATAGCATATAAGAAAACGTAGGATGACTGCACCTGGCGAAAATAGATGGTATCTGGGGCATTATACTGCATCCCATTTGAACAGATTAAAAAAACATCTTTCTGCAAGATTAGAAAGAAAACAATTCAGTCTTCATTAGTCGGAGATGCGTAACTCTAGCAAATCAAACAGCAGTATCAGGTGATCATCAGACAAGGGTGTTGGAAAATCCAAAACACGAGGGTTGAGCCAAACATTTAAGATAATAACAATCAATCCAAGCAAAGTTTTATTTCCCTCAAAAAAGATTATTTTATAGCAGCAAGGATCGTCACAGAGAATGGGAAGAGTCAATCTCTGGTAATCTTTTGCAATCGAAATGGCTAATCAAATGAATAGTATATTAGTATATCCACATAAACTGAATGCATGTGAAGAAGAAAAGAAAGCAACTCAAGTACTACTGCATTGCATGGTTTCCCTAATCAAACAAACTAATCAAGCACGTGCCTGTTCCTCAGCTTTTTACAATACTCGGAATATAAAAGATTCTCCACAACAGAAATATAGATAATGCTGAAAAGGAGCAACCAAAAATTTCCTAAGAGGCTTTTGCTTCCCAGTTAAAAAGACCAGGCTAAATCTAATGCTCATAATCGATGATTATTAAATCAATCAATTTTGTTCTTGAGCCAATTTTAGCAGGCATCGCCTAAGAAATCTTGAATTCCACTCAATCGGGCTGAGTTACAAAAGAGCAAATACCTGTCACCAAGTCAGAGCGCTTGATAAACACATGTGGTTATAATGCAAACCAAATTTCTGGGGTTCCTTACATTCAAATGCAAAAATCAGATATCAAGAAACAAAAAAATAATACCATTTCAATTTCTTTAGCAAGTTCTCATAAAATATTTATCAATGAGAAAACAAAGATGCGTACATTTTATTAGAAAAAATTAAATGCTAAAAACAGAACCTAAAGAAACTTAAAATTCAAAACCATAAAAGTAATCCAAAACAGCAAATCCAATAGCCTGCTCTTGTAATTTTATTTTTTGCTCTTTCATTTCTCTTGTAGTTTGCTATTTGGCACCCTTCGATGGCGTTAAGAAAATTCTGTAGCATTCAAAATAAAGTAAGTAACACATATCCAATAGGATGTTGACACTACCTAAGACGTAACCAAAAGGACAGAAATCAACCTCAAACTGTTCTAAGTAGGAATAAACTCCAACAGTGAGTTTCTTTCGCACAGTGCTGAAATCCATAGGGTGTTCAACCACATCAAGGTAATCCGGAAGCTGCAAAGAATGATAACATCAACAAAAAAGACGGATACGAAAAAATAATTGCATAAGATAATGAAGACAATGCATCAACAAGTTATAACTCACCTCATTGAGGTCAACTGGCTCCGAGAATACACCATAAGAATCCTTCCTGAATTAAATTTATTCAGAATGAAACTAATCTTTGTCAATGGGGAGAAAATCTAGAGCAAAAAACGAGTCTGGGAATTAAGATCACTCTAGCTGAAAGACATACTTTTGAAGCCTATCGAGGATGAACAGTAATAGCTTTTCATTAGGTAAAGGAGTTGAGAGTCCTGAATCCAACTGAGTCCCTAAATAACCAACCGACGATCAACAGTCAAACAAAAAGTTCACAAATTTTCCTTTTTCAGCAAATGGGTGCAGAAGATAGTTGACGAACCTGGGTGTTTACTTGCTTGGTTAGTACTAGAAGCGGGCTTCTCCGCCTGAAGATCGATAATAAAAAGAAAAGGAATGATATAAATGAACTATTAAACTAACAGGTGATGATTCTTTTATTTGGAAAATGCTTTGGTAGCATGGCATTCAAATTTCAAACTTCAAAGGCTGCCAAAAAGGGCAAATACAGATACAGAAAACCCCGAAAAAGTCCAGAATCATTACTTATGAAAAGACATGTTCTTTTTCTTTGGATATGAGTCATGACAGTCAAATCATTATTCTGCCAGTCCAGTTCAACAGAAGACAGATTAAATCATTAAATACAATTTCTGAATATCCAATTAATTATAAAAAAATTATCTGAAAAATGAAAAATCACAGGAATTCTAGAGCCACGCACCGTCCAGATTTCAAATAGACGGATTTCCTAAGCCAAATACCAAAAGAAAGGGCAAAAAAAAAACACTGACCCAGTCAACCACTGCCACTGAAGTTCTAGAATTCCTAATATATATCCCGCAATTCAAGGAATTCCTAAATGACCTCAAAAGTAGTTTTGGCGCTCTTTTTCCTCAATTTTTCAAAGCGAAAACGGAAAACGGTAAAGTCCAAACCCTATGGAACTGATGGAAGTTAATAACATCGTTTTAACCATTTTTTCGAAATTCTGTTTTCCGAACGAAGCAATAATATTGTTTGTCGGGCACAATAAAGCCCAGTTTGCTGAATACCTTGTCATTCTCGCCGATCCCAGATCCATCCCCAATCCCATTGATTTTTAGCTTCTTCTGGTTCGACGCTGCAAGATCATGATTATCCTCCTCCTCGTTCAGTTCAGTATCCGAGGCGGCCCCGGAATCATGCATCGAATTTTGCGACGTAGGCAATTTGAGCACCATCTTCATCTTATTCTCTCTCCGCATCCCACGCAGTAATTCATCTTCATTGTCTGTATGGTCCCTCTCTGGCGAAACATTAGAATTCCTGCGGGTGGATCGCCGGAGAGGAACGGCAGTGGCAGATTTGTAATCAGAGGAGGAATTATGGGCAGTACTGTTGCTTCTCTTCTGAAGCTTCTGTTGTTGTTCTTTAAGGGCGCGTTTTTGGATGTCCATGAGAGAAGGCCTGCCCTTCTTCCTCTTCTCTACTATCTTACCCATCTCTTTATGAGTCTTTCTTCCTTTCCCCTCTCTCTGTTTTTTTGTGATTTGTTTGTCCTTCTCATTTTTTTTATTTATAAAAATCTGTTTTTTCCTATTTGATCATATTGACTTTTTGGAGAGAGGAGCATGCTCGTCACGTGAGGAGGAACACGTGGAGCGCATATGCGGATTTGGAATCTTCTTCATTGACGAACGGACAAATTCATTGGATTGGGGATGCACTATTGTGACTAGATAGTAGATAGTTTGGGTTTTAACATGTTGGATTGGGGATGCACTATTGTGACTAGATAGTAGATAGTTTGGGTTTTAACATGAGGACAGCTAAAAGTGAATCTTGTTTGATGTTGAGAGAGGTTATGAAATGTTTTCGTGGGTGAATATTTTTCAAATTTTCATTTTGAATGATTGAAAAAAAGAATGTTGGGAGATCTTCATGCCAAACCCTTTTCAACACCTCTTTCAAGCTGACCTGAGTCTCTCTCTTTCGACCCTCACTTGTAGATGGTCATCGTAGCATATTGCTCAATGTCGGTAGAACTGTAGAAGCTACTACCACCTCTTGCTGCTTTTTTGAAGAACTCTACCGCACATCTTGTTTGGCAATGTGACAATGTCTATCTTTATGGCATTGCTACTACCACCTCTTGCTGCCTTTTTAAAGAATCTGCTGCACATATTGTTTAGCAATGTTCATCTTGATGGCATGTTACAATTTTCAAACTTTCATACGCATCAATAATATTATTTGTTTTGGATTGTATGATTATCAATAAAATTATTCGTTTTAGATTGTATGATTTTTGTTGATATATTGAGCCCACACGATTTTGTTTTGTTTTTCCCACATCTTTCAATGAGAGAAAAAGACATTGTTGATATTGAGGGTGAACATTAAGGGTTTGCTTGGATTGGAAATTTGGAGAATTAAGTAGAGTAGTAATTATCTATCTTATTTGGATTTAGATAAGGAGGGTTTAGAAGGGTAGTGTAGGGGATAAGTTATCTTCTACATTACTAATTGTACCCGTGTTTGATAAAGGTGTAATAATTACAAAGTAATTAAAATTACATGGATAAACAAATACTCATATTTGGCATGCATGTATATTATTTACTTGGGTAATATTTTTAGGCAATTTTCTTCATATTTTGGGAGTAATGGTTATCAATATTATTTACTTGGGTAATATTTTTAGGCAATTTTCTTCATATTTTGGGAGTAATGGTTATCAATATAAATAGGTGGGTAATAATTATCCTAGTAATACATTATACTCATATTTATTACCCTCTTATCAAACACACCCTCAGGGTTAGGAGGATAGAGTAAGGGATCATAAATCATTTTAAAAATTTTAATTATTTAATCTACCTTACTCCTATCTAAACAAAATTAATAATTTATATTTTAATTAACTCTTAGTCTAGGTAAAATTTCATTTGATTATTTTACTCTACCCTACTTAATTTTACACTACTCTATTTAATCCTCCTTTCTTTTTATCCAAAAAAGCCCTAACACTTATTAAATCCTCTTAGTCGTAGTTCTCACATGACTCTCTTACATGGCCGGCCATACTTTTAGGATAACCATTTTTCGTAAATCTCAGGCAAGAAAAGCCCATTGGAATTTGCTGAGGAAGTTTTGAAGAAGGCAGATGATCAGTATAGTGGGTTCAACATGATACTGGTGGATCTTGATGATCAAGACTTGACGAATTGGAGCAACAATTTTGACTCTTAATTCTTTCTTTTTTATTTGGTGGCTGGAAATCAACTTCACCCAGCGATCATCATGATTCCTTGTTGGAAATGGCAAACGTATCTTCTCGAGACACTCGAGTACAATAACAATATATTATTACTCATGGTGGAAAGTTAATAGCAAAACAAGTACAGAGATTATTTAGGTGCCATAATTTACATCATCAACGCGTACATACATACACAAATATATTATATATACATGCAGTACATTGCATATATATAGAGGCAGGTATTATATATTAGTCTTAGTTACCGAATTCAAGAGGCACAGGTGACACAAGTACAACCTTGGCCGCACCTGCAGGAAGCCTTTCCAGTCCCAGTGAGTTCAGCGTTCCTTCCACAAGTACAGGGGTTGCACCCGCAATGCTCCCCACAAGAGCATTTCCTGTGCTCCTCTCCTGCCAAGGTCGGCTCACTCGACCTGCACCTGCAACCCAAACCGCCGGGGCACGGCATTGGGCACCCACACCTGTCGTTGCATACTGCCGCACCTCCACTCACATCTGCCATTTTTTACTGATAATTATTCAGTGCTTGTAATCGCTCCTTAAATAACATTTCTCTGGCCTCTGTTGGACGACGAGTGTCCTAGCGGAATGTACACATGGCATTCTTGCTTGTTCTGTCAGTACACCTGGCTCTTTACATTCTGTCCGAGGTACAACGCGGTGCTACGTGGCAGACAAATTAATTACGTGGCATGTTTCTCCTAATGACAAACACCATTTCCAATTTTGCGTGGCTTCTTTAACTCACAGCTGTCATCTATTTCAAGTTTTTGGCTCTCTCCACGCCAAAATCGATCCAGAATCAGCAGTAATGCGAGGAGAGTCATCAAATTGGTATCGATAAACAAAATCTTCTACTTATTGATCAAATCGAGTAAATATACAAATGAGAGTGGAAAAACTGGAAAACCCAAATAAGTGAAGAAAGGCTTCCTTATTTACTGCTTACTGATGATCATTGCAAGTAAGACCGTGCTTGGTATGAGGATATGTTTGGTATGAGGATTGGAAGCGATTGAGAGATTTTGAATTGGGAGAAGTTTATGAAAGTAAACTTTGTAACTTTGTATTTAATGCAATGGCACTTTGAACCCCTCATGTTTAACGGTTCAGAAAGAAAAAGAGAGATTGTGAGGGATTTTTAAACCCCTCCGAATTCATCCAAACACCTCAAAGTGTCGCACCAAACAAAACAGGAGTTCGATATTCGCGAATCCCTCTCAACCCATGCGCCAAGTAGATTAAATAAACAATTGGAGAGTCACAAGACTTGAAGAGCAAAATAAGCAAAAAAATACTTCCTTCCAATTTATTGTACAACATTGCAATGAGTCATGTAAAAAAGCGACCATAGCAAACAATCTTTTGAGCCGCAAGTAATGACACAAACTGACTACAGAACAGTTTATTCTAGCACTATACCTTCACAGAGAAAATTTCCGCTAGAGCAAACCAAGTTCCAGAAACAGCAAGAACAAGTCCCAATGACACAATCCCAACATCCACAGACCAGCCTTTCCACCCCATCTCTTCCTTAAATACTAACAAGTGAAACAAAGCAGGTAAAACAAACCCCAATCCGCAGCATACACTGCTACCCACCAAAGACAAGAAATCTGCAAAATTAGGCACCAACAAAGCAACCAAACTGACCACCAAAACCAGCACCCACCTCATCCACAAGCAATATCTACCACCCCAAAACCTTCTTTCGGCTATCTCGTAAACTGGATTCATCATCAGAGGAAAAGTGAAGAACAGATTGATACAAAGACCCAGTTGAACCAAAGTGCTCACTACTCCAGCCCCTAAGTTAGCAGTAATGATATCTTTGGTTTCCTGACCAAAAGCAAAGTAACCCAATGCTCCAAATGCTCCATATATCAAAGAAATGATAGCCATGCTCAATCCCAAGCTTCTTCCAAACTTGTCCTTGTCTTTTGCCTCGGATTCTAAAGGCAAAACCATACCAATCCCTTCAAAGGCATACACAGCCACACCCATGCCATAAAAGAACACAGACAAACCCCCAAAGGCTTGAACCGGCAGCCTATCATTCGAAATAATTATCACATCGTCCACGAGTACCGCGGCCATTGCCCCAAGATCAACAATATCAGCGAAGATACTCAAAGGTGCTAGATGGGTCAAGCTCGGGATCGAATTCAACCCCAACTGAAATGGGAAACAGCCCCAAATATACAAACTCTTGGCGGAAAATCCCCAAATACGCGAAGAATAGAAGAACGATTCGTTTGAAAAATTGGCCAAGGTATTGGCAATGAAAATTAGATACCCAACACAGAAACCAGCTTGAGAAAGCACGATCATTACATCCACAACGATTCTCCCAATGGACCCGCAAACGACGAAACCCAAATCCCCAAAAGAAGCGATCTTGGAGAATTCGGAAGTTGATTCCAGTTTCCGACGGGTGTGAATCAACAGCATCATGCAGTGGTAGGTCAATCCGGCAACGGAAAAAAGCATAAGGAGGCTCATGAGCCATCCCGTGCGCTTGAAGGCGTACGGAAGTCCCAAAACGCCCGCACCCACGATGGCTATGAAGACATTGGCAAATGTTTTGGGCTGAGAGGAGAGGGGCACCGCCGTTGCTCCTCCCAACAGAGGCGAATCCTCCCTCGGCCGATTAGGAGATGATGATTTCTTGGCGAGCACCATTTTTCTGATAGGAATAGAGAAGACGGAGACGTGTGGGCTTTTGTTGACAAAGAATGTCGATAAAGGAGGCGCCCTTCGCCTTTCATATTATACTTCGATAAAGAGCAGTTGCATCGTGACCGGCCATTTGAATTGTGATTTTGTCAAATTTTAAATATGCACGAAATGATTCTGGGTTTTGACCATTTTGTCATAGCGGGCGTGCACTCAGTTTGCTCAAGCTTGATCGAGAATACACCGAAGTTGAACAGAACTTGTCGATTTCTCAGAACTTGTGGCTCTTTCTGACCGTACGAGTTCGAAAGCACGGATAAAAAGAGAATAAAATTATAAGATTTCTATCAAAATTGAATTTGTCATTTGCAAGGGAGACTCCTAGTCTTAACTCTGTCTCTGTTTAATCAAGGTGTAATTTATATTCATTCAAAAATATGACCCACATTTTTACCTTAAATTTAATTTATGTTGTGTAATTTATATTCATTCAAAAATATGACCCACATTTTTACCTTAAATTTAATTTATGTTGTGTAATTTATATTCATTCAAAAATATGACCCACATTTTTACCTTAAATTTAATTTATGTAGTATGTGAAATGATAATTGATTACAAACATATATGTAAGTTCACTTTCCATCTGATATTAATATCGGAAAGTCCTTCACAATTTATGTGGCATGAGTAATGTCGTGAAAATTATATGCAAGCGCACGAAATTGCAAACAATTAATATAAATATCGAATATCAAATATCAAATATCGAACTTTCAAGGAATATTTAATTCAATCAACTATAAACTACTAATTCAATTGCAAAAAATACTTGGATACAAAATGCAAACAATACTTATATACAAATTTGTGTTTGAATAATTGAAAAACAAACTAATAAAAATTAATTAATAGCAACAAGTAAGTGAAAGAAGAATCAACATTAAGAAATACTAGAGCAAGTGATTTCACCATATATATCTCAGTTTAATAAACCTTGAACAATTATTATTGTTATCAGTAGATTTTTCCTAATTTATTTGACACACACTTCTAAGGTAATATCAAAACTCAAAACTACTCCTAATCAACAATCATCTATTTCAAGCACGATTTAGGAAATCAGAGCGCATTAAAAAACAATAAAGAACCAAAAAAATAATGCATAAATTATGAATCTATGTCTGACATTCATTCAATTTAAGGCATGCATGATACAATCAATATTCAGTTCTTTCTTTTAGATAAAACAATGATAAATAAATCAATCAAACATTGACCATATATTTAATAGCATTAAAAACAATCTTGAACACATAATAATGAATAAAAAGTCAAAAATTTATTGAAACTTCAAATCCAATCAAGAAAATTAGGCTACATTATAGCTCTAGTAATGGAAATTAGTTTATGATATTAATCATATAATCAAAGCAAAGAAAGAATTACAAAAAATTACAACCCATCTACAAATGTAAAGAGTGAACCGAATCTCTCAATTGTCTTCTTCTTTGTTATAGCGATTTTTCTCCCTTTTTTGCATATGCTACTGCCTCTTCTTTATGTGCTCCTCCTATGTACGTTTTTGCCCTAATATTCCCTTTTAAGAGACCTCTCTAAAAACCCTTCTTTTACTGTCTCAAATGCCCCATTTAATGAAGTTGAAATTTCGAAAATGCCCTGCTGCATAATCCGTCCAGGTTGTGTGGTCTGCAAAGATGACCATTTTACAGTTGTAGTTGAGAAAACTTAAATATAATAGTTGTAGCCTCTTAGCTTTCCAATGCATCATAAATCACATTTTTTTTGGACAGTAGAATGAAAGTAAAAAGGAAAAATGTTAAGGATACTTAAAATTGCATGTGACCTCTGCTACAGCTGACTTTGTACACTCACCATTTCTTTATCTATGGTCCAAAATTAATAAACTTGATATCCACGTGAAGCTTGATATTTTTAGTTTTGAATGCCAAAAGAATCAATGAGATCGGAGTTTTATAAAAATTGCAGTGGCTATTCCAGCGTTGACACGTCAAAATACATATTAGTATATCAACAACGATATTTTACAGCAATTCCATTTTTTGGTTTTCATTCCTGGATCAGTCCCGATTCATCCGAAACCTATGCAAACAACTCATAAGTGGTATATTTAAGCATGTTTAAACATTGAAACCTCGAACGACACATTAAAATGCAAAGTAGTTGTGTAAAGGTCACAAACTCATTTTTGTAAAAGAATAAGACATTCTTTTTTCCAAAATTCTCGTGATGGCTTGTTAAATCGAAATGATCATACGCACAAGTCATAAATCACTCAAACTAACTATTCAAAATATAAACTAATTAAAATACTCGCTAAAATAAAATATGACTTACTAAACCTCAATTTGTGCTTAAAAAGACTAAAAACATTCTCGAACTAACTCATGTACAAAAAAGGCAGCATGAATAACTCTACAAATCAAAGAGTTATCAAGTAACTTCCTCATTTTCTCGTTTTCATTTCATTTTTCAATTGGGCTTTGCGTTGTAGCTATTTGACCCATCGGAGAAATAGGTTAGAATAATTAAAGAGTGATCTGATTATGGTAGTCTCATGGTTGAGAGATAAATACCAAATATGATAGCAGCCATGCGGTTTGTTGAATTTTAGTAGTGTTGATGATGGTATGTGCTGGGGGTGAAATTGTGAAACTTGCTGGGGTTCATCCTTTGGACTCTCTCATCCAATATTTCCAATAATAAATGGAAAAAAAAACCTTTGCATCCGAAACCGTATTGAAAGAAAGCTCGTATCCGTTACGAGAACATAAAATCTCTGACGACCAAACAATCCAAGAACTTCAAAATTAAAAACCTACTCTTCTACACCGTCCCTCTCCTCTCCTCTCCTCTCCTGCTGCCTTTTCCCTGCGAAGCTCGATGGCAACACCAATAGCCAAATCAATGGCGGCGGCGTCGTCGATCTTCTCGAAGAAGCAAAAGAAGAAGAGAAGCAAAGACAGTCTCTCGGACCTCAAAACCCTAGGCCATCAGCTCCTCTCCTCACGTGCCCACATCAACAACCTTCCTCTCCTACTCACCTTTATTTCCCCAACCTCCCCTCCTTCTCACGTACTCGAGTCTCTGCTTTCTCTTCAGTCTTTCTTCACTCCTCTGCTACCGGAGCTTCCTGCTGCCTCGTCCTCCAAGATACTCTTGAAAACTCAACAGGTGGAGGACCCCGAGTTAATCTACAGGACGTGGCTCCGGTCCAAGTTTGATGAATTCTTGAGGCTGTTGATCGACGTCGCTGTCTCCGAGGAAGCTGAAGAGGCTTTGAAAGTTGGCTTTTCGTCGATTATTTTTCAATTCTCCGGAAGTTTAAAATTTTGGGCTCCTCAAGGTTTTTTTTTATTTGAGTTCAGGAGGTCGTGTTGGATACGATAATGGAGTTCGTGAAGCTGGGAAGCGGTGGAAGGTTCAATTCCTCAATATATCATAGGATGATTCATAGTATTGTAAGTTTTATTTGATTGTTTGATAAGTTTGAATAATATATGGGACCACTTGCTCATAGCTCTTGTTTTTTTTTTCTTCCCTTTCTCAGGTTCATTCTTCCGCACCTGTCGAGTATATTTCTAACTTGCTTGCATCAAAGTATTTCAAGTATATTGATATCCGGTACGATTTACTTTTGCATATTGCCTTACTTTTCCCCAGTATTTCTTTGGCCAGAGATTTTCTTCTTTATCAACTGGATGCATTTGCTCTTCTTCTACCAAATTCTGTCTATGTAGTTACATTTTCGAGTTCTTCGTGAAAGTTTACTGAGCCATTATGTGGACTGGATTGCAGTGGCTGACTTTATGGTCTTCTTGTTACAGTTATTTTTCCTACATATTCCTGGAAAAATTTGCAAAAAATTTGGAGGCAAAAGAGATATTTGGTACCTACTTTTGCGTATTGGATCTTCATATTTATTGTTTAAGCTACATTTTTTTCTCTTTTTTAATTCTATTGGTTTTTTCCTTCTTTCTTGCCTCATTGTTAGACAACAAAGCCATCAATTCAGAAGTTGATGCTGGGAGTTATTCAAGGGAAAGGTTAGTTTGCCTTTTAAAAACTTTATGCTCAAGATAACCGTACTTGCCCTTTTCCTTTCTCATTCTAGGAATTATTTAGTCTTATATTTTTTTGGGGGCAAGATTTTTATTAGGATGTCGGGGAGAGGAGGGGTGGGAGAAGAATAAGGATACATTCTTTGAGATTGGTAAGTTTTATGAAGTATGAATACCTCTTGGGCTAATTGAATTGATCAGCCCCCCTCCTCTCTTTGATTTCTCTCAACGTGCTTTATACAAGTAGATGTGTGATAGGTGAGTCTTGTTTTATATCAGTCCCAAGTCTTGTGTTAGATGACATTCTGAAATAGATAGAAAATTTTATTCTCATTGTGAACTATTATGATTTGGCTAAAAGTACAAATTCTAAAGGTATGAGCTGGTTTCTTGCAGGATTGAGCTTTATATTCACAGGATTCATTACATAATATCACGCATACCCCCTGTAGAAGGAGTTGATGAAAAGACTAACCTCGAGATGTGGAGTGAATTAGGTGATTGCTTTCTTTTTTCAATCTGAAAGCTGAGGTTTTTCACTTGTTCTGGTGGCATGCAGTTGTGATCTACTGATCTCTTGATCCTTGTTGAAAATGCATTGTTTAGGTTTTATCTTATTGCCTTACTTTTTCCATCCGCTTTATAGATGTATTCATGATTCATGATTCATGATGGAAAGTACTTTTGCTTCTTTTCCTGGATTTTATCCACTCTATGCCTTTAATGAAGATGGAAAATAGTTTTTCTTTTCCTGGATTTTTTATACGCAGTCACATTGCAAGGACCAAGGTCTCCATTTGATAAGATTGAACATATGGCAGTCTACATTTTCTGATAATTTTTATTGTTTCTGCATTTTTTTTAATAGGGCCTTCTGAGCTCTCAAAAACAGAAGACAAGCAGCTCAAGTCGGAGAAATGTAACAGCAATGTAAGTTGTTAGACGTTTAGAAGAATGTTCCTTTTTAGAATTTCATTTTGTCTTGTTCGCAAATGTTGATTGATCTTTCTTCTTCTCCCCCCACACCCTTCTATAACCCATTCAGGCATTGTCAGCAACTACCATTGCCAAAAAGATTAAATTAAAATTTACCAAAGCATGGCTCGCATTCCTTAGGTTGCCTCTTCCAGTTAACGTATACAAGGAGGTAATCTCATAGCTACAATGTTTTACTCGCGTTTAAGTGTTGTTTTATCATGCCCTTTGGTCTTTGTATGCACACTAAACCATGAACTGGGATTCTATTAGAATAATCCGTTATCAAATGGATGGGGGTTTTGATTTATAATTTGTAACTATTCTCTGCCTTAGTTCTTCGGTATTGGGAAGTGTTTAACTGTCAAACTTTCTTTACGTGTTCTCTTTGTTCATATACCATAAACGTTGGAATGCATCTTTATTGACCTGTTCTTCTGCTGATGCTTAGGTTCTTGCTACTCTCCATCAAGCAGTGATTCCCTATCTCTCTAATCCTGTCATGTTAAGGTGAAATTCGATTTCGTGATTTATGGCTTGAACTTTGGTTTAAGAATGTTGTCTCATTCAGTAGCTCTTTTACTGTTTTACATTGTGCAGTGACTTCTTAACAAGATCATACGACATTGACGGCGTTGTTAGTGTTATGGCTCTTAGCAGCCTTTTCATCCTCATAACTCGGCACGGTTTAGAATACCCAAACTTCTATGAAAAGCTTTATGCACTGCTAGTCCCTCCTATCTTTATGGCAAAGCACAGGGCAAAATTTTTCCAGGTAATGTGAAATACTTTGATTTCATCAATTTCTGTCAAGTGAACTTGAAATCATACATTTGTTTTGTTTAGATTTTCATAGCAAATTTTTTGAAATTGAAATCAGTATCTGAGATACAAACTCGAAATGTATATGGCCTTTGGAATACTACTGTTTCTTGATATCATTAACTTCCTTTTGAGGATGGTGATAGGAACCAGCCAAGCACACGCACATACATGCACTTAGCACTTAGCAGGCCCAACCATCTAATAAGGCTAAAGCTGTGAGAAGAACTAGCATACACACTTTAGAAATACACATCATTAACTGTGATTTTAAATGAATTTTGGAATATATGGTTGAACACTACTTTTTAATTTTTGGTGTTGCAGTTATTGCCTATCCTTTTAAAAATTGTGATTATTTTGATAACTAAAGAATACTTGGAAGACTTCTATAGTGGGTGGGGTTGGGGACATGCAAGATGTATGCAAATCTTACACCCCACATAATATGTAGAGAGTGTTTACAGGAATTGAAATTTTGACCTCTAGGTTGTACTCCTACAACTCTTTCATTAGGCCACATGTTCGCCTGTGTTTCTTGAAAGATAATTAATATTTTATCCTTTACATTTTGATTATCTTTGTGTTTTTTCCAAACGATATTCAAATCTGAGGTAGATTGCAGAAAAAGTTTTAACGGTTTTAAAGTTGTTTAATATTGATATGCATATCTAATTCACTGAATGTGATGCATATTTATGAACTGAAAGAACGCATCGATGTAATTCCTCAAAGTTGGACTCTTGAGGTTGTCTTTGGATCCTGATGTAATTATCAAGTAGCGTGCACCTTACATACCCATAAACACTACGATTATTAATTTTTTTTTTAAAAAAGAAAGAAACACAGAGACTTTTAAACAAATATTAATCCAAAAGAGTGCAAGAATTGAAGATGGACGAAGCCTTCTGATGCTCATTTATCTTTGTCTGTGCCTGGCTATTTTCTGAAATGTAGTCTTTGTTGTTTGCTGCAGCTTTTGGATTCTTGCCTGAGGTCACCACTTCTTCCGGCATATTTGGCCGCTGCTTTTGCGAAGAAATTAAGTCGACTTGCACTCACAGTCCCTCCTTCAGGATCATTGGTTATTATTGCTCTGATTCACAACCTTTTACGGAGACATCCTTCAATTAATTGTTTGGTCCATCAGGTATCATTCCATTCTTATTATTTGTTGATATTTTCCTGTCATATTATCGAATTTAAAAAAAAAAAATTGTGGCAATTGTCGGTTCTCATGAGATATAGAATGATCCTATGTCCTAGATTCATCAATAATGAAAATCTTAGCGCAACTGCTATAGATGAAAAATGGGGGCTTATGTAATTTGTAATCACATCATTTATTTAGCTAATATGTCTATGGCTTTGCACTTTTGTTGACCATGATATTATGCAGCAACCAAGTAACTCTGGGATGAGCAAATTGACACAATGTCTAGGAAATTAAGTTTTTGATATAATTGCAGGAATATGACAGTGAAACCACTTCAGATGATGGAAAATCAGAGAATACTGTCAGTAGCTCAGATGACCATGGAACTGGCACATGTACATCCAGCAGCAAGCCTGGTGTTGATCATTTCAACAATGAGGAAAGTAATCCTATGAAGTGTCATGCCATGAGTAAGTCTCCTCTTTAGTCCATGGCATATGTTAATTTGCATTTCACACGAGTGATGTAACCTTGGCCGTTAGTAACTGTCCTCAAATAGTTGCTATCTGGCTTTATTTTATCTGTCACCAGTATTATTATGTGCTGGCCTGTTGTGAATTGACTTCTGTGAAATGATCTACATAAATTGGATCAAACTTAGATGGCTACCAGGTCTTATTGTCCTTAATGATAGTTTCCAAATGCATGGTTGGTCCCTTTTAGTTTTGTTTCTATATTCTTCAATATCACATGCAAAACACGTTTTTTGCACATATATGGACACCCAAATGATGAAATGATGTTCTATGGTTATAGAATTGGACATTAACAGCAGTCTTTGAACAGGAAGTTCACTCTGGGAAATTGACACGCTCCACCATCACTACTGCCCACCTGTTTCCAGGTGTGTTCTTAATGCCTGATTCACGACAAGCCATATGCATTTGTTCTCAAATGTTAGAACTTTGGTGCTTGTAGGTTTGTTTTGTCACTTGAGGAGGGTCTTACGGTCAAAACCACTGAAATCGATATTAGAGACTTTTGTTCTGGTTCGTATGCAACAATATTCGGAGAGGAGGTAATTTCCTCTTTCCTTTGCCATTTTTGCTGAGAGTTTGACAGTGCAGTTAGTAATCTTTTGAATATAAGTTACGGCATTTAATGATGGTATCAGTTTCAATTTTTCCTAGTCCAATTAGGCTTTGCTTGTTGCCTATATGAATTGTTTGACAACCTATGCTTGGGAATGTTAAAGCATATGAAAAATCGATTGTTTAGTGTTTGATTGACGCTTTCTTCTGGGATTTGTGCTGGCTTTCATTTTAACCCGAGTTATGCAGTGTGTCAGGGCATTGATTACCTATAAGCTCTTGCTCAAAACCTTGTTCACTTTGCAGTTTGGACGAAGGGTAAAGCAGGTCCCATTGGCATTCTATAAAGCAACTCCTGCATCTTTGTTTACAGAGTCCGATTTTCCTGGTTGGACATTCAAATTGGAGGAAAGCAAGGACTGTGATACCGTGGCTGCCAAAAAGACCAACTTTCCTGAGGAAAAGGTTCACATTTCTGCAAAACGGTTGCGATTGGATTGTTCATAATTTGTATTGGAGATGTGGTGGTTAATGAAACAAATTTTGACATTGTCCAATTTTTGGGATGATCTTTTGTATCTTAACAACACATGAAGGTCTGAACAATAGCAGTCTCAAAAGTGTTGGTTCTTTGTACTCTGGAGCATGTAATTGTTGTTTTTTTTTTCCTTAGATGGAAGTATCATTTCTGATATTAGGTTTTTATCCGTTTTAGGATGAATGATTGAAAAGTTCCTCAAACTCATCTTCTATATCAATACTAATATGTCCTTGGTTTAATGAGCTTTACACAAGCTCTTTTAATTTAAATAAAAATTTAATGATTGAGTTTATGCTTATTCTCTGATGTCCAAATCCAATGGGTGGATTGCTTATTTAATGATAACTGAAAGAACTTTTGAATTTCTCCTCTGCAATTTTCATGAGAATTAAGCTCTCAAGTCAATTTATTATTAAGTGTGTAAAATAGTTTGATAATGAAAATTATCGAATAAAATAGTTTGATAATAGAATAAAAATTACGAAATATGAGTAAATGTGTGAAATAACAATTACAGTAGGAGAAATTGAGAATTTTTTTATATATAATTGATGTGATGATTGACGATGAAATTAAATTTATAAACTCATATAAGCTGTAACGAACGGACATTTCATTTAATGTTATAATCGGTAACACAAAACGTCAAAACCCTAATACTATAATATTCCACCAATCTACCCACTAACCCACGGTCCCACACTTCCATTTAAATACATAATCAAGTTCGGTGGATTAAAAAGAAGCAATCCACCCATTGGACCCATCTCTACTCCATTCGACAATTCCCATTAAAAACAATGATAATTTCTCTTTTCCCAAGGCAATAACAAGAAAAGGAGAAGCCCATTACACCATGTTGACTTCCCAAAATCCCCATCTCTCCCTCTTTCTTGTGTGGGGTTCATCTATCTACTCTGAAACCAACAAAATCTGAATGTATCGACACTGCCATTTTGGAAAAGGCTTACGTCCAGACCCACTTGAAGCATTTGCCAAAAAAGAATTCAATGGTTCATTCTAATTAAGGTTCCAGCTGGTTCCTCCAATGTTCGTATCATTTTGGGTTATTACTTGACAAGTGCATAGTTACTTTCTTGTTCTTCTGTCTACAGTGATAGATGGCTAATTTTATATGAGAGTGATAGATGATTATTTAGACAATTGGAATGAATTATTTTATCTATTATTTGTTGTCTAGAATGTCGCATGGATAATATCTGATAAGAAGCTTGTATGATATCTATCATGGTTTTTCTTGGATTAATCTCCTATGATAATCGTCTTTTATCTTTGACAAAATCATTATCATCTAGGTAGTTGATGAATACTAATCATCTGAAGCGATTAACCAGATCTGATTTGATAAGATTGATTTGTTGGTAAACTCATTTTCTTCCCCAACGATTTTATCTCTTGAAGATAGGTTTATGTATAAATATCACACGTCTCTCATGAAAAAGGCATCCAAGCAATTAAGAAATAATTTAAAGACCGTGTTACTGCTTTGATAATTCTTGATTCATTTTGTCCTCTCGTATTGTTGAACATTAGATCAAATACGGTGATGTTAGTCATCCCTAAACAAAACATCTGAAAGTATTCATAATCATATGTGATGACACATACATTAAAAGATTTGAAGGCAAATTCACAATTCATAATTCAAATTCATGAAAAATGTCTCTATTAGGACACTTTTGAGATGTTTTTTGTTGGGATACTTAACATTTTTTGATCAAATATACAAGAAAGTAAGAGAGTATTGGGGAGTGAGTGTTTGAAGACCAAATCCTTGCTATAGTGTCCGCGGGACTCTAAAACTTCACATGGCCACCCGAAGATCTTTGGTAGACATCAAAGGTTGGTTTGAGCTAGGTGGACTCCCAGCAATATCGTCACGAGAAAAATCTTTGGTGAATTTTGAGATACAGTAAAGGTGGACTCATGTTGTGGGAAACATACACTAGATTAAGGTGGGTACTCTTAGAAGTAAGATCCTACACGTTGTAACATTTTTCACCATTAGTGAATTGTTTCGATATCAGTCGCTTTATGGATTTGATGTTTCTCTTCTTTTTGAGTTTTCTCATTAAAATTGTGGTGTTTGATCTCTGTTTATTATTTCAGATATTTTTTTAAACTGTTGATTAACTAGTGTGTGTACGCATGATTTCATCGTTTCTTGTGTGAGTTTAATTTTCTATTCAACTATGATGATCTTGTGATTGTTGTATCGTTCAAGAATCCTTCTTATTCAGTAGGCTACAGGTTCTAACTAGTCGTTTGGTGTTGAGAATGTTTTGAGTGAGAATGAGAATGGGAATGAGAATGAAAATGAGATTGGGAATGATAATGAGATTTTGATTCTCACGTTTGGTATGTATAAAATTGAGAATGAGAATGAGATATGTGTTTTTTCTATTATGCCCTTTTACCTATATATAATTAATAAATCCATTTTATTGTTTCCAACCATGTGTAATGAACAAATAAAATCAGTATAATTAAATTAATAAAATTTAATAAATTAAAACATGTTTAAAATTATGACACATTAATTAATATACAAATTAAAATAATTGTTTTCTCTATTATGCTCTTTTAACTATATATATTGTTCCTAGCCATGTCTAATGAACAATTAAAACCAGTTTAATTAAATTATCAACAATTAGCAAATTATTGAAAATTATGACACATTAATTAATATACAAATTAAAATAGTTGTTATGATAATAACATCCATGATAACATTATCCAACATACTACATAACCATGTTTGTCACAACAAAATAACAGTACCCATTAATTTTCCATAACAGTACACATTGTTTTCATCTAACGGTTCAAGTGTAATGAAAATGAGGGTCAAATGGACATTTCCAACGCAATTCCATGTTGAATTGCCTAATCCCACATCAAAAAGTGGGAATGAGAATTGTGGGAGAGAGAGAGGAGGGAATGGAATGGTTGATTCCATTCCCTCAACATTTGGTGAACCAAATGATGGAATGGATTATTCCATTCCCTAAACCACCTATATTCTCTCCCAATTCCAACAACCAAACATCCCCTAAGTGTTAAATGAAGTGGCTTATATTTCACCTAAAAGTTCTAGAAAATGGAAAGTTACCCGACGAGAGAGGGGATTAGAGCGAAGAGGAGCACCGTCCATTTTCTCAATTGAAACTCACATTTATTACGTAAAAATATATTTA
Source organism: Euonymus europaeus (assembly GCA_963580455.1). Lineage (NCBI taxonomy): Eukaryota > Viridiplantae > Streptophyta > Magnoliopsida > Celastrales > Celastraceae > Euonymus > Euonymus europaeus. The sequence goes on along the minus strand of OY756970.1, from coordinate 16,979,714 downwards.
TCAATACAATCAAATCGTCATAACACATTTCTCAATAAAACAAAACACATCTTTCAATATAAAATCATTATTCAAACATCTACTCTTTTATTCTGTCATTCATTTTTCGACAAAACTGCACCAAAATCAATATTTGATCACAACATCTTTATAAAAAGTCAAGTCACGTATTTATCGATATCACCAAAACATATCACTAAATACAAAAACACAATAAGTTACCCATTTTAGGTGCTCTAATCTCAATTCTTGGATCTACCTCCGGTGGTTTGATACATAATGAAGTAATCCATGGACAAATTGTTGCTTAAAGTTAGGAGTGTATGATGAATAACATCACAAACCACAACCAAAGCATCCTTTTCCAAATATCAATTGCTATTTTTTTTAATATTCTGAAACTTTCCTTGTTTCCAATCAAAACACGGAAGAAAAAGCCTGCAACTTGCAAGAAGCAGATAAAAGACCTTTTTGAAATGGACAAATTTGCAATTCCAATGTGCAACTGCTGCCCTGCAGTCACAATCCAAGTACAAAATCACCCTTCCAAAGTTCCAATCCATCATTATCAATATTTATCATCACTCAAGTTAGAGGGCAAAAAAATCTAACACAATTCAATCCATCTTCTATAGAACTATTTTATGCCCTGTATGAATCAAATATAAATATCTTAAATACAAATAATAAAACATTTTTCTATAAAAAAAGATTACTACGTTTATTTTTGAAGAATCAGCATGGTCTCCCTGTAGCATTAGACATTAGCATCATGATCCATCATCGTCGTCGTCACTATGTTCCACTTGCGTTTATTTCTCGTGACACGGCACGGCATAAAAGACAACAAGGGAAAAAGATGCTCCTGCTGACTCTTGAGGTTGGCAGGCATTTGCTTTCCCAACAGTTCAGCGTCTCAGACTGCCTGCCTTTAGACCAATTTCTGTACCATCCTCCTACGTATCTGCAACTATTTCCAGCATTCCACTTTTGAAGAGTACGTGGAAACCCAACCCAAAAGGTGTTCACTTTCTGCTTATTATCCGAGAGAATCATTCACTACTACTGTGCATTTAAATTGGTGGAAAAGTCTTCTACTACTATCCTTTTTATGTGATTTCCCACCTGTTTTGCCTTTTTTCTTTTTCTTCTTCTTTTTTATTTATTTTTTTACAGAACCCTCTTCCTTGATGGGTGGTTTCTAACTTTCTATGGGTGAAGGTTTCTCCTCTAAAATGTACGTCATTTGGTCGTGAGGTGAGTGTTATTTCCCCGTGACACCCGGAAATAGCCTGAAATTTCACTTTTCACTTTTTGGCTGCTCCTTTTAATGGCTAGTAAGTTCTCATTTATTGGATCTTGTTTAGCAGGACAAGTTGATTCTCTCTCTCTCTCTCTCCCCTATTTTTTTTCCTGCCTCTTTCTGTATCATAAGCCTTTACTAATTTCTTTTAAATTTTTTGCTCGTAGTCTGTATGTGGGAACTCCAACTGGGTTTCTCCTGGATAATTTAAATTACGTTGCTTTTGATCCCTATTCATATTGAGTTGATCAAGGGTGCTTCCTGGCTTGGACAATGATGGTTTTCCTGATTATTTATGCCTTTCTAGGCCGTTGATGTGGTGTTCTCGGCGGATGTTATGGAAGTTTTCTTTATATCTTCTCATCAAAGATTGTGTTATTCTAGTATAGGTTGCTGAAACTTTGATTTATTAGTAGTTGAAATTGAGTGTTCAATCTATCCATTTATGTGTTCTCTGTTCTATTTTGGATACATAGGGCCGGCATCACCATGAATTTGGGATGGCTCGTGTCAATTCTGGTTCTCTGTGTTTGCTCGTTTTCAGAAGCAGCTAGAGGCCCCAATGTTATAAAAATTGGAGCAATCTTCGCCCTTGGCTCTATTAATGGGAAAGTTTCACAGATTGCCTTGAAGGCTGCTGAGGATGATATAAATTCCGACCCAAGAATTCTTGGCGGAAGGAAATTGTCTATAACCATCCATGATTCCAAGTTCAGTGGATTTCTTAGCATCATTGGGGGTAGGTGTGCGTTCCTTAATTTACATGTTTTTATTTGGTATTGTTTTCATGTTCTGGCTAACTCTATTCTCAAGCTTCATGTTTTTTTGTTGGTGACAGCATTACAGTTCATGGAGGCTGATACTGTAGCCATAATTGGTCCACAAAATGCAGTTACGGCCCATGTACTCTCACATCTTGCAAATGAACTCCATGTTCCGTTCTTATCGTTCACAGCTCTAGACCCCACCCTGACTCCTCTACAGTATCCTTACTTTGTACAGACAGCACCCAATGATGAGTTTCAGATGACTGCCATTGCTGACATTGTAAGCTATTTTGGCTGGGGAGAGGTTGTTGCTGTTTATAGTGATGACGATCAGAGCCGAAATGTTGTGACCGTCTTAGGCGATAAGCTTGCGGAGAGGCGCTGCAAAATTTCCTATAAAGCAGCTCTTCCTCCGGATCCAACAGCAAGCCGCAGTGATGTTATGAATGAATTAGTCAAGGTTCAACAGATGGAATCGCGAGTAATTGTTCTGAGTACCTTCTCAAAAACAGGTCTCTTGGTTTTTGATGCGGCCAAGAGTCTTGGCATGATGGAGAATGGCTATGTATGGATAGCTACTACTTGGCTATCTACTGTTCTTGACTCAACTTTGCCACTGACTTCAAAGACAGCCAACACAATCCATGGAGCTCTGACACTTCGCCCGCACATTCCTGATTCGCAAAGAAAGAGAGCATTTATGTCGCGTTGGAACCAGCTGAGCAATGGCTCCATTGGTTTGAACCCTTATGGTCTATATGCCTATGACACCGTTTGGATGATTGCACATGCTGTAAAACAGCTTTTAGACCAGAATGGCTCCTTTTCATTCTCCAATGATTCAAACTTAAGTGGTATTGGAGAAGGAACTCTGAATCTTGAAGCATTGAGCGTATTTGATGGAGGAGAACAATTGCTTAAAAACATTTTGCAAATCAATATGACCGGCTTGACGGGTCCTGTTCAGTTTAATTCAGAGAGATCGCTGCTATATCCTTCATATGAGATCATCAATGTGATTGAAACTAAACATCGGCAGATTGGATACTGGTCCAACCATTCTGGCCTTTCTGTCGTGCTCCCTGAGACACTTTATGAGAAACCAGCAAACCTTTCATTCTCAAACCAACATTTATTCAATGTAGTATGGCCTGGAGGAGGGACAGCTAAGCCTCGAGGATGGATTTTCCCAAACAATGGAAGGGAGTTAAGAATAGGAGTTCCAAACCGAGTTAGTTATCCAGATTTTGTCTCGAAAGTCAATGGTACTGATATAGTCCATGGATACTCCATAGATGTTTTCCTTGATGCCTTAAAATTTCTTCCATATCCAGTTCCATACAAGTTTGTTCCTTTTGGAGATGGTCTTGAGAATCCCAGCTACGACGAACTTGTGTTTAAGATCATATCAGGCGTAAGTAAAATTCGGCATAAATGCGAAAATGGAAAGAATAGGAAGATGCTTTATTTAGCAAGAAAGGATAATAGTGTAGTCTTGTACTGATCCTGTGGGCTGGTTCTTTCAGGACTTTGATGCTGTTGTAGGTGACATTGCAATCGTCTCAAACCGGACAAAGATTGCGGATTTCACTCAGCCATTTATTGAGTCTGGACTAGTTGTGGTGGCACCTATTGGGAAGTTGAATTCAAGCCCATGGACATTCTTGCAGCCATTTACTCCTTTGATGTGGGCTGTCACTGCAGGTTTTGTCCTCATTGTTGGATCTGTTGTATGGATTCTTGAACACAGAATTAACGATGAGTTCCGGGGTGCCCCTAAGAAACAGATGTCCACAATCATATGGTGAGTGAAAAATCATTGGACATAAATAAACCCAAACCCATATTATTTATATGATCAGAAAGTAATTAAACCTCATTAGCAGCAGCTTTAACTTCTAATTTCATGCTGAAAACCTTATTATGACAAGCAAATGAACTGATTATTCTCCATTGGAAATGCTTTTTGTAACTTCTTGAACTTGTTATTTGTTTCCATACAGGTTCAGCTTCTCTACTATGTTTTTTTCCCACAGTAAGTTATATTTTATTTTCCTTTTCTGCAATCAAAAATTGGATCTAGAATTTACTTATCACGGAAACCAACTATTCCATTTCTGAACTTTGTCATTCAGGAGAAAATACAGTGAGCACATTGGGTCGCCTTGTGCTGATCATATGGCTTTTTGTAGTATTGATAATTAACTCAAGCTATACCGCAAGCCTGACTTCAATCCTCACAGTTCAACGTTTATCCTCACCCATTAGAGGGATTGACAGCCTAGTGACAAGCAACCAACGTATCGGATTCCAAGTTGGATCTTTTGCGGAAAGTTATCTGATTGAGAAACTAAATATAGCAAAACATAGACTGGTTCCTCTTGGGTCACCTGAAGAATATGCTAATGCACTTGACAGGGGAACTGTTGCTGCAGTAGTTGATGAAGGACCTTATGTCAAGCTCTTCCTCTCGGACCATTGTGCTTTCTCCATTAGAGGACAAGAGTTCACCAAAAGTGGGTGGGGGTTTGTAAGTATCTCAAATTCTTGACATTAAGCTTGCTATTTGAAGTTTTTTCCCCCACTTAACTTTTTCGATAAGTTCAGTTAATTTTCTGGAACTTCATGGTAATTAAACTGATGTGATATATATGATTAAAAGTAAGAGCTCTACCAATTTACAAGACCAGCTTAAGAAAAAGCAACAAAGTGGCGAACACCGAGTCAATAATAATCAAAAATATAGAATTGTGTGTGCCCAAGGAAGAGGGGAGTGCATTTGTCAGTGCACTTTATTATTATAGATTGAAAATAGAGTGAGAAAAAAACATACTTATTGCAAGACTCACAAAATGTATTTAATGGTGTAGATATGCACTAAAACCAGTGGAAAAGTGCACGGATACTCCCCTAAACCCGTGTACCCAACCCCCTGTGAGCTTATGTTGGCTTTCTTGGGCAAGTCTAGGGTATATGCATCAGAATTAAACAAGAAAGAATGATGGCTTCATTTTTTCTCCCTATACTTCGACCTTTTATGGCCATTTTGCAGTTAAATAGCTTAAAGCAAAGTCTGCATTCAATCATTCATAAAAAAAAAATCATGAGAAACTGCCATATGTGCTCTTCCATTGAAAGTAATGAGTCAAATTATGGAGGTGCATGGCATGAGTTTTGCAAGGTTTGGTATTGTCGTATTGCTTACCTTCAGCATAGGCCCCCAGAGGAACCATTTGGATTTATTTATTTGGATAAGGTTAGGAGCTTCATGAATGAACCACCATAAAAGTTTGTTAGAATTTGTGACCAGAATTCAGTTTGGTATGATTCAAAAAGTTCGCGGTGCGAAAAAAATTTGATGAATTTTTTTTTAGAGGGTCTATGATGGGAGCAGAGGGATCGGGCCTATAGGCCTGGGACCGTAGCCCACATTTTGGGGGTGCGGTGTCGGTATGAACCTTTTATGATTATGGTTTCGGCTCGTATTTATTTGTTGTAAAACCGTCACCAAATATCTCTTATACCTGTTTTTTTCACATAGTAAAATTCTCTCTGTCTATCCGTGCTTTGCTATTTCTTTTTTCTTTTTTCTTTTTCCGTTTGAGGGTTTTCCACATAAATGATTGTGTTCTTATTCTTTATTGTTGTTTTTGGTTCGAATCTATTGTTTCAAAGTTTTTTTTTTGCATGGGTTAGCTGCCGAACCCATTGTCAAGCCACCACAAAGTGTGTTCTGATTTTAATCTTTGTATGGACATTTCTTTATTTGTTTCCCAGGCATTTCCCAGAGATTCGCCTTTAGCCATTGATATGTCAACTGCCATCCTTGCTTTATCTGAGAATGGTGAGCTTCAGAAGATCCATGAAAAGTGGCTGTCATCAAGAAAGGCTTGTCGTTCCCAGAGCTCTGATACTGATTCAGAACAGCTTCAGTTAAAGAGCTTCTGGGGACTGTTTCTGATATGTGGGATTGCATGCTTGCTTGCTCTGCTCATATACTTCTTGTTGATGTTACGGCAGTTCAGCCGTCACCCGCCTGATGAATCATTGACTCCTAATCAAGGAAGCGGTCGTCGTTCTTCATGCCTGCGGATCTTCTTATCATTTGCCGATGAAAAGGAAGATGAGAGCAAAAACAAATCAAAGAGAAAACGCAAGGATTCGTCGTCTTTTAATGGTTATATGAGAGAAGACGAGTCTCGGGATGGATCAGTGAGGATAGATCGGGACATTTCTCATGAAGTAATGGGAGTTGGCCTCTTTAATCCGTCCTAGTTTGGTTTCTAATTCTTTTGCAGTCCACATGTAGTTTGTTTGGTGGGACTGAAGTTATAACTCTAAAATTAATAGTTAATTTATGAGCTACTAAATTATTATTTTAGACACTTAAAATTGGTGGAAAAGTTATTACAAAAGAAGATCTAAGATTTTTTTTTTTTTGAAAAATATAAAATTATACACATCATCAAAAAAAATATTTTTTAATGTCACATCAAATTTTACTTGACCGGACAAAAGAAAATTTGACTGACGATTAAGATTGAAATAAAAATAAAAATATTATTTTTGAGTTAAATGAGTTGAAACTTTGATAAATAAATTTTTCAGTGATCAAAAATTATATTTATCCGTTAAATTTGTAAGGTCCAACAAAATAGCAAACCCTTTACACAAAATTTTAACATTCAAAAGTGCTGTCTTTTTACTTGCGATAAGGAGTGGGGTAAAGAAAGAATCAAGCTTTCTTTTGTTCTGCTCAGTGACCGCCATGGCAGTTTGTTTCCAATCTCAATTGAAACCCACAACGTTCTTTCCCTCCACAATCACCAACCCTAAAACATCTTCACTCCTCAGTTTGCAATGTCGATGCAGGTTCTCCCTCCCCACCATCGCCGTCTCCGAGCCCGAACCTGTTTTCACTTCAGTAGAGTCTTTTGCCCCTGCTACCATCGCCAATCTTGGCCCTGGCTTTGACTTCATAGGCTGCGCCGTTGAAGGGCTCGGTGACTACGTGTCAGTCACCGTTGATCCCTCTCTTCACCCTGGTGAGATCTCCATTTCAGACATATCTGGGACTGTACCCTCCGTCTCCAAACTCAGCAAGAACCCGCTTTGGAACTGCGCCGGTATTTCTGCTCTCGCAGTCATGAAGATGCTCAACATCCGATCGGTCGGCCTCTCGCTCTCTCTCCGCAAGGGTCTCCCTCTCGGTTCGGGACTCGGATCTTCTGCTGCATCGGCCGCTGCCGCTGCTGTTGCAGTCAACGAGCTCTTCGGATCGAAATTGAGTGCGGAAGAGTTGGTTCTCGCTGGCCTTGAATCCGAGTCCAAGGTGTCCGGTTACCACGCAGACAACATCGCGCCAGCGATCATGGGCGGGTTCGTACTAATTAGGAGTTACGAACCGTTAGAGCTAATGAGGCTGCGGTTACCGGAGAAGACAAAGCTGCACTTCGTCTTAGTGAGCCCGGAGTTCAATGCCCCAACAAAGAAGATGCGGGCGGCGTTACCATCGGAAATTGGGATGTCGCACCACGTGTGGAACTGCAGCCAGGCGGGGGCGCTGGTAGCGTCCATTCTGGAGGGGGACTTGGTGGGGCTGGGAAAAGCAATGTCAAATGACAAGATTGTGGAGCCCAGAAGGGTACCACTAATTCCTGGTATGGAGGGTGTGATGAAAGCTGGAATTAAGGCCGGCGCATATGGGTGCACCATCAGCGGCGCAGGGCCGACTGCTGTGGCAGTTACGGACAATGAAGAGAGAGGAAGAGAGATTGGGGAGAGGATGATGGAGGCATTCTATAGGGAAGGAAATTTGAAGGCATTGGCAATGGTTAAGGCCCTTGATAGGGTTGGTGCTAGGCTTGTTGCTAGCATTCCTAGATAAACTTTTCGTTTCAACTTTCAGGACTTTTTTTCACTTTCATGTGGGTGTAGAAGAAGAGCAATCACTTCAATGCAGTCTTCTTGCAAAAGCTTTTTTAGAATTCTAAACATGCCCTGTTCGCCAAAAAAGTTAGAAAGTCAGTGGAGATTGGTGCAACTGCCATAGCCATATTTGGTTTGTTCCACTAATGATAAACCTCAATATTTTTTTGTTGCCCATCAACATAAATTTCTTTCCTCAAAAGCTTTGCCATAAATTTCACAGTAGGAAAGTCGGAGACTGCTGCGGAGCTTGAGACTCATCTGAAATCCTCCACAAGAGGGGATGAAAAATTATGTCCTTTTTCTTTTTTCTACAGAACGAAAGAAAAGCCAACCAAAACATGTATTAGAAGTAGTCAAAACTGTTAGTGGCCAAACTCACTCGTTTATTACGTCAACTTGTTTTGCTCCGATGGAGAAGAACTCAGTGATGACTTCGAGGGGCATGCCTTTCGTTTCTGGGACTTTTAGGAAGACAAAGATCCAAGACATGATGCACACAACCGCATACATCCCAAAAACACCAGCAAGGCCAATGGATTTAAGCAAGACAGGGAGTGTGTATGTGACTATGATGTCGCCAACCCAAAATGTAAGGGCGCATATGGCAATGCAAATGCCGCGGACCCTTGTGGGGAATATCTCAGCGCAGAGAATATTGGGGATCGGTCCAAACCCCATAACGAAGCAGCAAAAGTAGACCACAACACAGACAGTAGAGATTGATGCATTTGCAACTTTGCCAAAATTCACGACACTTCCAAGGACAAGGATAACGAGAGATACTATCAGAAGAGGAATTGTGTTGAGTAGCAAACTCCTGCAATAGTTGACAATCAAGAATAATATGAGAGGAGAATTCAAAAGTGTTCAAAGACAAGCCTAATTGTTATCATACAAATGTAAGCAATTCAACATCTTGCAACTCCACCTTTTGCAGAAGTTCTAAGCTCGGATAAACGATGTGATATATTTATAGCCAAGATAAACTGTCAAAATATATAAACAAACTGATGATTCAAGGAATCTCACATTTTAATTCGGATGGAAGTTAAACAAAATGATCGCTTTCATATTGTTGTTGATATTCTTATAGAGCAACATGTATAAAAAAGGGCAATGAAATTGAAAAGTTCAACGTCTTATGCATACATCTCTTGCTTAGTTGCCAAATTCAAAAGCAAGTAAAACAGTAATGAACATTACTTATTACATCTTTAGTTCTAAGCATTTCTATTTTGAAGCCCTAAAATCACAGGACACAGCTAAATGCAGCAACAAAGGTATATGCATAAGCTGGCTAAACTAGCCAAGCTTTTGGCGATCCAATTCAAAGATAAAGGAAGTCATAAATATCATAAATACACAATAAACACAAAAGATACGTAAAGACTATTCAGCTGAAATGGTTTGAGCAACAAATTTATCTTCTTTTTCAAGCAGGAGCCAAATCATCAGGCAATAAGGGAATGAAAAAGAGGTAAGGAATCACTATGCCTTTCGCTTTTTCATGATAGGCCACCCCAACAAATACTTTAATTAAAACACCAAAAGACATTATACCATGGTCCAATTTTTCATCATCAACTATGCAATATAGGAAGAAGGAAGCCCTACAACCACAACCAAGTTGGATTCAAGCCTCCAGATCCCCATCAAAATATGCCAGCATCTATCTCATGAGGAAAGAGGGACACCGTACTAGATACAAAGATCAATTTTGAATGATTTAGTTTCTCCCTTTCCACATGCATGGGTGTCGGACACGACACTGCACAAATATGTCGCCACGACAATTGTCAAAATTTTACGGACACGACACATCGAGGAAAAGGCAAATAAATAACTAATAAATATATTTAAATTTAATTCATATAAATATCCAATTACAAATCAAGCAGGCCCAAGCTAAAGTTTTGTCTTTTTAATCTCTGCCTCTGTTGTTTAAGAAGGAATTGAGAAGGTAAAAGGTCTCCTCTAATTTTTTTGTTTAAGAAGAAAGTGAGAAGGGCAAAAAATATTCTTTGATTTGTCGTTGAGAAGGCAAAAAAAAATAAAAATAAAATAAAAACATCTTATTTGTCTATCAAAAATATATATTTTGTTTCTTTTATAAAATAGTTTGTCTTAACCTTCATCGATGAAAGATAGGTGTCGTCACGCATGCACAGTTTGTCCAACAATTGCATGAAGTTTATTTATTTATTTTTATTTCTTTTACATGACATGGTAACATGCATTGTCTGCTTGCTAGCACATACTGTTTCCAAAGATCAATATTGAATGATTAAGTCTTTTGCTTTCCACATACTGTTTCCAGAACCCCATTAACCATTTGTTCTACAAGTTCCAGAACTCCATTACTCACAACATCTAATATGTTATCAAGGATACAGCAGGCAGTCAGCTCGCTCACTCACTCACTGGTTTAATAAGAACAGATATAAGCTTGTTCATCCATGTATACAAACAACTCATCATGGAAAAGAAACACATTCGTGCAATGGCATTGTTATGCATTATTTAATGACATAATTATGCCAGAACTCAGAAGTCGTCTTAAAGATGCATTGAAAAAAAAGTACCTTCTTCCAGCTATATCCATAAGCCTCATGGCTATAGCTATGCAGGGGAGCATTAACACGGTTGTAACGCCACTGATAAGCAGGGATGCCGAGGTTGAGCCAATGCCAATGTCAGAAAGAAGGATTCCTACACCTGCTTGCTCAAGAATTTGAGGAGTGTAGTACAGAACACCATTTATACCAGAGAACTGCATAATTGAAAAAATCCAAGACAGAAGAATCATTGATCCTAATTTTATAAGTGTGCCTTGGCTTCAAAACACAATGGAGCAATCTTTAAAGCTACAGCAACTATATCCTAAAATTACAAGTTACATCCTCAGATTCAGAAGAAAATTTAACAAAAGAAAGGTATATGTATAAAAATAAAGATATTGCATGGTCAATAAAAAAGTAAGAGCATAAGCTAAGAACCACCAACGAAAATATAAGTTCCACCAGTTCCAACCAACAGAGGAAAAAAAAGTAAAAATGTTAGATGATAAGCATAGGGAATTCATGACTCCTGATTCAAAATTTTACAATTATCAATATATGCAACGGAGTACATCGGCCGAAACTTTTCAGGGCCATGGAAAAAAGAACAAAGACAGCAATGATGATGATGAAGACATCGAGAATGGTGATTGAATAATAGAAGTTGATCCAAACATGATACTGATGTTTTTGGTTTTTCAGAATGCAAAGATACTAATGTTTATAGCAATTGGCACATGTACTTGGTACACCATAATCAATATTCAATGGCATAGTGGCATGGCAAAGACTATAAAGACTAATGCTTATGGTTTTAGAAACTTAAAGCAACATATAAGAGAGAGTAAATGAGTAATGAAGAACCATTCCATTACAATACACAAGGGACAGACAATTGGGAAAGTTAAGCTAAATTGGCTGCTACATATGCAAAATACCGAACTGAGTAAATGTTAAGGGTTACCTGCTGGAGTATTTGAATCCCGATCCCGACAGCCAATGCACGCTTGACTCCTGTTTCAAAGAGGTCTTTCCAAGCAAGCCCTGAAGTTTCAGCTGGGTGGATCATGGCTGGTCCCACTGGATGCTGATTCAAAAGCTCCTTGGAATAAAGAGCCGGTTGACTCACCACAGCAGCAACCTGTATAAGTTCACCAGCGGTAGGGACATCGGCACCAGACATAGAGACTAGAGACCCACGACGATAACCCGGAGTACCCTCTTGGTGTAAATAAATCCTTTTGAATCCTCCTTCCTTCTTACCGTCTTGACCTTCTCTCTCAGACCATTTCCAAGCCAACTGCCAGCCACTACCAATTCCCATGCTGCCAACTGGTTCTCCATTTTCTTGCATCAGGGTGCCATGTCTCATGCTTGCAAGACTTCCATGAGAAGGCCCAACCATGTCCTTATCCATGCTTGTTGTCTGGCGTGAAATCAACGGACTATGCAAGTTGTCATCAGAATCACCTCCACCAGCATCAGCATCTGAGTGGTATTCCTCACCCTCTCTAGCGAGACTCTCCTCATCCCACTCCACATTCCTAGGTTGATTCCCTCCCACACTGAACATGCTGCCAAAGTGTGGGAAAAGTGTGCTCCCTAAAATGCTTCCTGTGTCAGGAAGCTTTTCGTGTACACTGCCAAAGAGAGTGACAAGAGGATCCACAAAAGCCATGCTCTTGTTTGCCAAGCTTCCCTGTCGCGACACAATACCAAGAGTACTCTGCCCAGTGACGGGTCTGGCAACCCAGGAAAGACCTTGTTCAGGACCATATAACTTGATTTGGTCTTTCACGGCAGATATATCCTGGTCATCAGTGAGGTCATTGGCTGGGCCAATAATGTAATCCTCTAGCGATGTTTCACCTCCAACTCCAAGTCCCTCAACCAGTAAAGCCATCTCAGCTGTTATTAGGCATTATATCATTAAATTGACAACATAATCAAGCCAGTGCAAGGAAGTGGTCAATTTTTCCCTCAAAAGGCGAGCAATAACTCCTACTAATGCCAAATATCAAAGAAAAAACAATAGATATCATATGATTAAAGCAGTGGCATGCACCAGGAAAGTGAATAACTACATGCAATTGAATGCTTCTACTCTTCTTTTCTATCAGCCCCTCCAAAATCAATCTAGTGATACTACATATTTTCTTCCACTTCTGTTTTGCTTCGATTTAATAAAATATGCCACCCAGCGTAAGCCTTATTTTATTGATAAAACAAAATATCTATGACATGTGAAACCAAGAACTATTTCAACAAAGCTGGTTCTGATATGAATTCATTCAAAATGGTGGTGATTATATCAATGTATCCCTGACTATTTGATTTGGATACATGAATGGGGTTGACACACCAGAAAAACTGATACCAAAAACGGAAATTAATGCAGTAACCTGAAACACCGGAGACCACTAGCTATTAGGACTCCGATCACACTGGCTGTCAGGATACCGGGAAATCAGAGGGCAATATATAGGCACTCCATGTGTAAGTCATGCATAAATCAACCACTACATTGATGTGTTTGAATATTCAATTAACAGCTGTACGTTAAAAAAAACAATCTAAAAGGACAGAACCGTTTTGAATTGAGAAGGAGAATAATGATCAGTGAAATGATGAATTTGTTAAATTCATAAATTGCTTGGATATTTAATGACCATTTTCCCTTCTTTTGTCTTCAGAGAATCATATAGTGTGAAATAGCACAATTGACCTGATTTTAATCACGCTGAAATGACTTTCGATTAAATGGATCACTGCTTCTCTAGCGTTCAAGATACTAACTACTTTTGCCAACCTCAAACCCCCAAATAGATTATTGTTAGCGTCAGCTCCCAATTACCTCACTGAACAACAGATTCCTCACTCCAGTTATATGTCATACCTACCCAAGCACACCAATACAAGCCCTTTATTTGAAACGAAAGCTCTGCATATCAAGTGTTCCATGGCCAAAATAACCAATTATTTTGAAAGAGCAGAAAAGAAAAACTAACCAGTGACATCTTCTCTTCCACGCAGCTTCTGCAAAACGCGCCTGGCCTCAAGCATCTGTCCTTTACTCACAAGCCATCGTGGAGACTCGGGCAAGTAAAATACAGTCAATGCAAAATAAATAATAGATGGTATAAAAAGAACCCCAAGCGTTAATCTCCAGCTGGGTGACTCCATCAAGGACATTCCAAAAACCATACAATATGACAGGAACATTCCTCCAGATCCTGTGAACTGGGGGAGAGTATTCAGCAATCCCCTTATTTCAGGGGGAGCTGTCTCAGATATATACACTGGTACCAAAGTAACGGCCAAACCAACCCCAAATCCATCCAGAAGTCTTGCCGCGAGTAGGACATAAACATTCGGAGACCAAAACATCACAAGACCACTAACAAAATAAAGGACTGATGAGATTATCAGAATAGGACGGCGGCCTAGATAATCTGCAATGGCCCCAGAGCACGTAGTAATTAAAGTGGCCCCAATCAGTGACATGGCCACAATTAGGCCTTCAATAGTAGGCTCATTTTCCAAATTAAATTCCTTCTTTATGTACAAAACAGATCCTGCAGCGAAGACGGGAAGAATATTGGTGATAATGGTTATAAAAACCCTAATCTACATCACTCATCTTTCATAAAGGGGAAACAAATGTTAGTAATTCAACTCAAGGAAGCTCGAGAACCACGCCATCAAGAAAATCCAGCAACCAGCTCTACCGCTGAATAACAATAAATCAATCATTGTTCAAGAAGTCTCAAGGCGCAAACATATTTACACGTTCTCAGGAAATTCAAGAGAAATTTGAATATGGAAACTGCATAAACATTGTCTATCAAAACGAATGTTTGAAAGCATGAATTACCTGCGATGGTAGCATTATCCCACCCTTGCAGCAAGTTACCAATAGCAGCAGCAATAGCCACAAGCACAGCTCCACTCATCTTTACTTTCCCAGTGACACCAACTTGAGATCTTCTCAGTACTGCAAACTAATTTAGAACCCTGAAAAGGAAAACCAAAACCACGGATCAAAACATGCAGAACATATTCGCGCCCACCCAAATCAATAAATTTAGAAACCACAGTTTATGAGCTAAGTCCTGAGGTGATCAACACCATCTCGATGATACAACGGAGACAAAAACAGGAAAACCCAGATATCCAAATCTTTGAAGGAAACTAAATGGGGTGTTTTTTGGTTACCTAGGAAGAGGAAGAGAGACAAAAAAAAAAGCTTTGGGTGGTTAGAGTATCAGGATCCATCATTAGACCCAGAAAAAGACATCAAATTTGTATCGCATAAACATTAATGTAATAATAATGGGGAGAGTGACTCGCACTGACGAACATAGAAAAAAAGGCAATAACCTAGTTTGCTGAATGAGAAAGTAAGAGCCAAAATAGAAACACAACTTAATGCCTTCGTCCTCTACAGTTGAGACAGCTGCCCTCCGAAACTCTCTCACAGCCCTGCACGTCACCATTATCTTCCTCTGCACTTGATTGCTCGCTTGTATAATTCAGGGACCATGTCACGCTTCACAATGTCAAAAAGTTACAACCCAGATAAAATTTCATGTGTAAACCCGAGAAAATCTCCCATGAAGGTTTCTTGTCGTCAGACTAGTAAAATAGAAGAAGATTCTGTGATTGAGATGACCAGAAACCCCATAATGGAGAAAAAGAGTCCGGATATGATAAATGCCAATCAGTCCAAGATCCACTTGCGGGAACAGGAACTCTAGAGATCGGAATCTTCTGGTGTTTTATACCCAATATAAGAGTTGGAGGCTCGTTCAGGAATCATCCCAATAAACAAAAAAAACAAAAAAACTGACGAGTTCTGATCTTTTACCTAACTCCTACAGTGACTAGAAAGGTTAAGAGTGTGTTTGGAATAGTATATCAAGAAACAAAAGCATACCTGAGAAAATGAATTTGATATATTTTTTCCTCATTAACAAAAACATGGAAGTAACTAAATTACTAAAAGGAGATGTTATGGTCTTATGGATTTAGAATCAGAATTCTGACTGTCATTTAGGGCTCACACCGGTCAGCAACAGAGAAAAAACTTGCAAGGATTTGCTGTTGCTGTGATTGAGACAAAGATGTGGCCTGTGGGAAGACTGTATGTTTGGCTAGCTCCCAATCATGCTGGCCAATGTCAAAACGACTCAAATTTTGTGATTTGTACGAGGCATTTACTTTTTCATGATCATCCACAAATAACAAATTCTGACAAGTTGGAGGAAGACAACTGCCTGGAAAACGATTTTAGCTTCATTTCAAATCGTCACGATTTTGGGACAATTTTTGATTTTGTTTATGTTGGATTAGGGTACCTAAATGGATTAATGAATGGTTAAAATACACGAACTAAAATCGATCCAAATCCTAAATCGAAATCGTACTCGACTAGTCGACTAGATCTTACCATTAATTAATAAGTTCTGAAAAATAGTAGGAAGTATGTTAATGAAAGGATTATAATTGAAGCACTTAATCATTAGTAGTAAAATATATCGTATTAATATATATATATATATATATTAGAAATCATTCTATATAAAGGTACACTATAATAATGATAAATTATAATATGATAAATCATTTTTCTTAAATAAAACGAGATAATAGAATGATAGATCTTGTTGTAGTAGTATAATCACATGATAAATTAAATTATGTTAAAAAGGTGAATTGAGTTATATATTTATAAAAAATATATATAAATCAATGTTACTTTAGTATGATTGTAAACAAATATCTGATAATTTATGAAAAAAAAGTTATAAGGTAAAAAGTAAAGACGGGTAAACAATTATGAAATGTTTTGATTTTGAAAATTTAAATGGATTTTTAAACAATTTTGGAATGGTTTTCGTACAATATATCTTAATTAAAAACGGTTTTAATATTCTTTAATTGGATTGGTACCTGACTTGTTGTCATCCAATAAAAAATTTATTATAAAAAGTAAAAAATAAAATTTTTGAACTACAATTGTGCACTTTTATTTGTTCTATTTTGTTGGACCAAGCATGGAGGTATGAAGCATGATTTGCCTCTATATTGGCTCTAAAACACTTTAAAATCTCACTCACAATTACACTAAAATTAATATCGCGTTTCACCTCGACTACACCAAAAATCATGACAAAAAATTTACACAATTGCAATAATATATTTTATTGAATCAGTCACATTAGATAAATATTCATCTACATCAACAAAACAAATATCGAAGGGAGCGTTTCATTGAACGTGTGTTAGCTTATAATAAGCTAGGTTATATGGTAGGTAAATTATAAACTTAATTCCATTGGTCAACAATCACATTAATCATATACCAAAAAAGTTCGCTCAATTTTTCTTATTGTCCCGTTCTCTCACACATTTGTCCTTTCATCTCTCAAAATAAATGTTAGATTTTGAAAAAAATTACATATTCGAACTGAACGCATAAAACTATTTTCAACAAAACTCATATTCAATAATTTTTATTTCATTATTAAACTAATTTATATACCCTTCATAGTAAATTGATAGCTTATACACTATTAAAATTTACACTCTATCAAACAGCGCACAACTTATTTAACAACTTATACGCTACACAACTTATTTGCTAACTTATATATTGTCATACATATTATCATCCAAACGCACTAAAAGAGAGAAAAAAAGTATATATATATATATTGTAATTGATTTAAAAAATGTAAATTCGCTATGAATAAATTTATTCGGCCCAATTCATACAAAACAGGCCCCCTAGCCCAGCCCAAAGTCAAGATGGGGATTGGGGAATTCCAATTCGAACCAAACACATTAATGTGCCCTATAAAAACTGCCATAAACCCCAAAACCTTCGAATCTGAAACGGTAACGTGGACGCATTTCCTCCGAGAACTCAGACATGTTCAGCGAACTTTTTACTATTCCAAACACGCCGACGTACCAGGAACGTCTCCCCCTTTGCGGACCTTTCCTTTTCGGCTGTCACAGCTCCTTATTTGAACAACTTCTGGGTCATCTTTTGGTGGGTTTCTGCCGTAACTCGTGAAAACTGAAAAGGCAATCCCGAATCCGGGGGTTTTTCTCTAGATGGGAGGGGTTGATGTTAAGGGGAGGGTTTATAAAGAGCTTTCACCTGGGCCTGCCTACTATGGGATTTGTACTGTTGGAGGAATGCTCAGTGCGGGAACTACCCACCTTGCAATCACTCCCCTTGATGTCTTGAAAGTCAATATGCAGGTTACCTCTTTAAATTGCACTCCGATCCATTCATCAGTTTTCATTTTCATTTTGAAGCCAAAGGTTTTTTTTCTTTGTAAGTTTTAACTGTGGGCGTGCATTTTGGGATCACTTTTCAATGCTACAGTAGGAGAACAATAACGTTGCTAGTATTTCGTTGCTTATGAATGTGGTTGGTATTCCATTTCTTGTGCTTAATTTACTAATTTCTCTGATTTCTTTCTGGCTCATTGCTGGTACATTTCATCTCAGTTTGTTCTAAGTTGTGCTATACTTAATCAGAGATCTGTGCCTGAATTTCGTTCTTTCTATTTTTTTCATTCGGAAAAGTAGGTTTCAATGCAGCTTATTGTCATACATGAAAGGAAAACTGTAGGAACAACGTATGATATGTTGATTATTCAAAGCTATATTAATGATATATGAGGCTCTTCTAATCCACTACTGTTTACTACAGGTGAATCCAATCAAGTATCACAGCATTTTATCTGGATTTTCAGCCCTCTGGAAAGAACAGGGAGCTTCTTCACTATGGAGAGGTTGGTCTGGAAAGTTCATTGGATATGGGATTCAGGGCGGCTGCAAATTTGGTCTTTATGAATACTTTAAGAGGCTTTACTCAGATGTCTTGGTAGATCATAACCGGACTTTCATATTCTTTCTCAGCAGTGCATCTGCTCAAGTATTTGCTGATGTCGCTCTCTGTCCATTTGAAGCTGTCAAAGTCCGTGTTCAAACACAGCCTAAATATGCAAAGGGCCTGGTTGATGGGTTTCCAAAAGTCTATGCAACTGAAGGGCTGGCGGGGTACTTACCTCAACACATATGATGATCTTTCCCTTTCTCCTTCGCTAACGTTTTTCACTCTCTTCTTTGATTGCAGATTTTACCGGGGGCTTTTTCCACTTTGGGCCCGGAATCTTCCTTGTAATATTTCTACCCTTCAACACTCTCGTTCATTTGCGTGTTTTGCTAGTCCTAGCTTATGGATTTAATAAGTTTTTCTCTTAATTATTGCATGATTTGCATCAGAAAGCATGTTCAGCTCTTAAAGGTCCAGTGATTTTGTCAAGCTTACATATTCTGTTAATGGTTCATATTCTTTGATATCATGATTTTTGGAACAGTTTGAACCAGCAAATTTGCATGCTGTTATAATCAAGTTAAAGAAATGGCTATGCTTGACTAAACATGAATGTATGATTTAATAGCAATTTGCCAGTTACCAGCAATCCAATTGTATGATATTGCTTGTTTCGCATCTATTGTCTTTCTGCTTCAATTTTCTTTTGGATTGATATATTCTGAACTGTTTGTTTCTCTCTTAGCTGTGTTGTTTTGATTTTTGTATTGCAAAGATTCGCTTTAAGGTTGAAGTATGGCGGTAAAAAACTAGTCCATGATTATAGGATTAGGATAGACAATTGGAACATAGGGTTACTTACAGTCTTATTAATGGAACTAGTTGACACCACTATTAGATGTAGGGTTAACATAATGTGTCTACTGGAGAATAAATGGGTGGGTGAAAAAATCTAGAGAGATTGTAAAAACAGGTTATGAATTGTGGTACACTAGAATGGATAGGAATAGAAATTGTGTAGATATTGTAATAGGTAACGAACTAAAAGAAAATGTTGTGAAGTTAAAAAGTAAAGTAGATACTATCTTAATGGCTAAATTGGCACTAGATAATGAGATAATTAATGTCAAAAGTGTGTACACCCCCGCAAATATGATTAGACAATACTAAGAAATAATTTTTGGGGGATCTCAATGGGATTGTTCAGGGCATTTCTAGTTGGAAGAAAATATTTTTAGGTTATCTAAATGTACATGTATGGAGAGATAGTGAAAACTTTGATATTTTACATGGCAGTGTTGTTATTTGTTAATGTGCAAAGCGCACTCGAAGCGCCTAAGCATCACATCGCTTCAAAGTGCAAAGTGTACGCTTCAAAAACGTAAAGAGCAAAATTCATAAATTATTTAATAAATTCAATAATAATAACAAATTATATATATTTCAAATCAACACACAAGGTATCAGGTGTTTTAAGTGAATAATATGAAATTATAAGGGTTCAAACTTCAAAATTGAAAGCACTCCTAGTTCTAAAGTACCTTTATCAGATTTTTGAAGTCCACAAACTTTCTGATGGTGCAAGTGTTACTCTTATGTGAACTTTAGAAAGAAAATATAAAAGAAAAAAAAGAGACCAGAAAAGGGATCTTCTCAAGAGATCGTCTTAGAGTGGCTGAAGCATTTGTAAGAATGCGTAGCCGTGTAGGAATACATCAGAAGCAGAGACAAAGTGAGAAGCAGGGAAGAAGTGAGCAGAAGAAACGAACTGAGAGAGACGAAGTGAGCAGAAGAGAGAGAGAGAGAGAGAGAGAGAGAGAGAGAGAGAGAGAGAGAGAGAGAGAGAGAGAGAGAGAGAGAGAGATGAATGGAGTAGCTTAAATACCTGAAAATCGGAGAGAGAGAGACGAACTGAGCAGAGACCGGCTGCCAATCTCATTGAATTAGGGATGCACTTCTCAATTTCTCTCATATGCTATGTACCGATATCAATTTTCATCCATTGTTGATGTGTAAAGGTTATCTTTAGTTTTGGGTTTTCAATTTCAGAGGGATAAGCCCAACCTCAGTCCAAAAACAATGATGCGTGCACCTGCATTGCTTCTTCTCGCCTTGCGCTTCAATAGAAGCGTGCACTTGTCTGCACTTAGAAAATTGACGTGGAGCAAGATGAAGCGAGGCACGACCCCTTTGAACTGCCTCGCTTCGTCTCTTAAGCGAGCGCTTGTATCTCTTTTGACAACACTGGTACATGGAGTCATGGAGGGTATGAGTTTGGGGATAGAAATGAGGTTGAAGAAATTATTTTCGAGTTTGTCGTGTCACATGACTTGTTTCTAGTAAATACTTGGTCTCTTGTTTTTAGGAGTGGGCATAACTCTCGTTAGATAGATTTCATTCTTGCGCAGAAGATAGATGGAAGACTTTGTAAGGACTCTAAAGTGATTTCAGAGGAGAGTCACCACACAACATAGAATGGAAGTGGTGGATATATGCTTTAAGAAATGGCCTACAAGTAGAGTAGTTGCAAGTATAAAATTAGGTCGTGGAATCTAAAAGGAGATAACCATATTAGTATATAGCTTTTTTAGAGAGAAAATGCTTAAGAATGCAAAATTAGGTTGGGGAAGCAAACCTCAGGTGGGAGAGATGATGGTTTGTATCAAACGTGTACCAAAAGAGGTACTTGGTGAGTCGAAAGGCCCCTATATACAAGGTAGTTAAAACCATGTTTTAAATAGTAAAATTGCACAATTTTATGATTTTGCCTGCTAAAAAATAGTTAAATTGGAGTGAAATTAAAAAAAAAATTGTTCAAAATCTTTTTAATGATTTTGCGCCAATGCCGATAATGAAGGTGATGATGAGGCCAAAGTGGATAATAGCATGCACGAACCACTTTTATCATGTACTGTCAGAAATTTAACCTTCATTTGAGGAAAGCCAAGCAAAATGCCTCTTCCTCACCCTGCCTTTTATTTTAGTTTTTTTCATAAGCTTGTGCAGGAGTATTTACGAAGTTTCTAGTGTTTGTATGCATAATCTTGTATTTATCACTAAAGCAATGAATATTTATGTGCCGACTTTTGACATTCTGATTGGCAGTCTCCATGATAATGTTCTCGACATTTGAGCACTCAGTGGACCTTATGTATCGCAACATTATGCGAAGGAAAAAAGAAGATTGCTCTAAAGCTCAGCAGCTTGGCATAACCTGTTTAGCAGGGTATGCAGCTGGAGCGGTTGGCACTGTGATCTCTAACCCTGCTGACAATATTGTTGCCTCACTTTACAACAGGAAGGCTGAAAATGTGCTGCAGGTAGAACCTCTATCTGTAGTTTTTTTAAGACCCTCTGAAACTCTCTCTCTCTAGCCAGCCAGTAAGTTAAATGGATTGACTACATTTCTTCTTATGTCCTTTAGGCCATGAAGAATATTGGGTTTGCTAGCCTTTTCACTCGCAGTCTTCCAATAAGGATGACAATAGTGGGGCCCGTAGTTACTCTGCAATGGTTTTTTTATGACACCATCAAAATTTTATCTGGACTGTAAGTGCTTTATTAGTTTATTCTTGAGTCTTGACTCATTTTGAAAAGGATATATATATATATATATATATTTTTTTTTTTTGAAAAAATGTACATTAGCATTTTTTGTATTTTCTTACAATTTCAGTTTTGCGATGAGAAATATAAAGTCCACTCAGACATCTCAGCCTTTTATCTTGAATATGTGTAGGGCACGTGGCTCTATTTTCTCCTCTTCTTTTAAACTAATGAAGAATAAATTAAGGCTGAGAGATTAAATGTTCCACAAAAGGAGAGTAATGTCATATTCTTTTTGAAATAGAAGTTTTGGAAACTGAAATGATTTGTGATAGGGCATGACGTTTTTTCCTAGCAGTGAAATACTATTGATAGGGCATATTATCTTATAGTAGTTAAATATTATTGATAGGTCATCACTTTTTCTTTTTTCTTACTTCATTAAAAAAGGGCATAACTTTACTTTACTTTCAAAAGGAATGCATAGTAGGAAATCAATCGCTACAAAGCAAGGTGTAGTCATTCTTAAATCTACAAAACATAATAGAAGTGTTCAATTTATTGCAATTCCGGGTTTGTTTTCTAAACAAGTTCAAATCTTGGATATATCCTTTCTGTATTGAGGAGGTATGGTTATGTGCACTTTGTCCTTCTCCTGCATCACCTTTGCTGGAGGAGCCTTCTAATGGGAGTTGTTTAATCTAGTTGTTTCATAAATGGGATGCGCGGAATTTGCAAATTGTTAGCTTTTCAATGTTATATGTTGTTGAAAGCTCGCTTTCATTGATCTTCAAAGGCGGTGAATGTGATCAGATTTCTCTTTGCATTCTGCTTACCGTTTGCTGTTGCTTGTAACTTCAGGCCTACTAGTGGAGGGCTTAACAGAGACACGAAAGAAGCGAACCTATCACCTTAAAGGTCAGCGGAGTCTGGAAGCTGTACCCTCATAGGCTGATCGCTGCTATGCAATAAAAGATGCAGGTCTATTATCACAGGGATAGTTTTTATATTTATTGAGCTGATTTTCAGTATTCTTTGATTCTCCCTTTCAATTGCATTTAGTCATATAGAAAGCAAAATGAGTGTTTCTCCCAATTAATTTTTTTGATATATGTCATAACAAGATGCCTGAATCAGTGTGCTGGTGTTATGAGATCTTTATTTTGTTTAATGATCAATATCAAAGTTAAGGGCCAGTTTTGATCAGGAAATACTTCTTGTATGTTATGTAACAAATCATGAACAACTACAGACGTTATCTGGTGTCTGCCATTGCACATTTATGTTGTTGGGTAAATGCAGGACATAACCTTGTAGCAGTTTGTTCAAGCTGATGGCTTGTGTTGATGTTGAGTTCCTTTTACTTGTGATGAAAGTGTCTCTCTGTCTCTTTGAACGAAAAGGCATTGAAAACCACATCTAGTAACCTACCATTGGCATTATGGTAGTATTAGAGCAACTCCAATAATGAGTTGTTTATTGGGTTATGTAAATTGTACTATGCATACTTAAAAAAAATTACATATTTATTTACATATTTTGACTAAAGTTTATTCCGACAATAACTCAATGAGCTCTGAAATGAGTTCTCATATCATTTATTCATATATTTTAATCATGATCCATTAGGATATTAACTCGCCCCAATAGTTACTTGATTGTTATTAACTTGTTATTAACTTATAAGGTGGTTAACTTATCTTTAAAAATATGTATCCTCTCTCTCTCGTGTTCATTTTGAGTACAAAAATGTCACGTGGTCCAAGTTTTTATGTCCCAATATAATCCATGCCAAAAATGTAATTCAAGCCTACAAGTGGCATGACATGTACCGTTAAATAAAAATGTACCACTAAATAGCTTGTAGTCCAACATTAATTCAAGTTTATTGTTCACGTAACATGTTTTGTAATCATATGACATAACAAAATTAAAATTAAAAATTACATACTTTTTTATTTTTTTTCATAGATTTGATTTAATATTGGATTACAAGCTATTGCGCTGGACTCTTTTAGTTTCAAAATTTGTCCACCATGACATATTTATGTGTGATGCTATGTAGACTTGAGTTATGTTAAGACTTAAAAAACTTGGACTACGCAATGTATGTTTTTGTTATTTTATTTTTTTGTCACTCATGAGTTTTTTTTTCTTCCCAAACTTGGGAGTTGTATATTTTGCCATTTCTTTTATGATCGACTCTCACAACATAGACAACTTGTGTCAGGATGGGGATCTAAGCTGGGGCGCCACCCCCTCTACAATGAGAAGAAGGAAGTGCAGTCCTTCTCCTTCTGTCTTTTTGTAAGAAAAGTCCAACAGAAAAGAGAGAAAGAAGTTTGAATTCGTGCTGAGATGTAGCAAAGGCAGGATCCATGCGCCTCGTTTAAGTATCTTTTTGTTTCAATCAAGCATTGCTGTTGGAGATACCATTTCCGTCCCTATTTTTTTCGTGCACACCCCAAATTTAGGGAATCTCATTTTTTTAAAAAAAAAAAACCGAATCAAAGTATACTGCTTTTTTTAATTATTCAAAAAAATCGTTGACACCCCAAATATATTTCTTCGCGACATTATCGGTATAGAGTTTAAACCAGTTAGGGTATGGATAAATCTTTGGTATGCAAGCATCAAAAAATGTAGTTAGAGCATCTCCAATGATAGCCTCTCTAAATTTTCCAGCGCGGTTCAACTTCTATTACAGCTGATATTACAAAAATACCCCCACCAATGGTGCTCCGCCACGTCATATGTGGACCAAGACTCTTGATGCCTACTAGGCAGTCTCCTCGGTAAGAGTGCACCAGCTGGACTTACCAAGGTCAAAAATAGCTGGATGTGGTCCACAATCATAATGGGAAGACCCACTTCAACAGTGGTCTCTAGCCCTATATAATGCTCAGCAAGTCAGGTATTATCCAAGGGAATCATAATCTAAACTTTGGCAAATTGAGAGCTCTAGTCCGAGGAGCTCACCTGATTAAATACCAACTGACTTGAGCGTCGGAGCGCCAACGCCAGAGGACTACCTCTGGTGCGGCCTTTAGCTCACCTTTGCTCATTGTGCTTGGTTGCAGGATCGCTTGTCTGGTCGGTTCCTTGGAAGGACCTGAATCCCTAAAAGTCCTGCCTGGTAGGTAAGCTGCCTGACTGCCTGGTAGGTAAGCTCCTGACTGCCTGGTAGGTAAGCTGCTCGACTGCCTGGTAGGTAAGCTCCTGACTGCCTGGTAGGTAAGCTCCTGACTGCCTGGTAGGTAAGCTGCTTGACCGCCTGGTAGGTAAGCTCCTGACTGCCTGGTAGGTAAGATGCTCGACTGCCTGGTAGGTAAGCTGCCTGACTGCCTGGTAGGTAAGCTGTCTGACTGCCTGGACACCCAGACTTACATCTTGCCCGGCTGGTCGGCTCCCTGGAAGGTGATCCCTGGTCGGCTGCTCAGCACCTCGGCTCCCTGGAAGGTGACCCCTGGTCGGCTCCCTGGAAGGTCACCCCCTGCTCGGCTTCCCGGCTGGTCGGCTCCCTGGAAGGTGATCCCTGGTCGGCTGCTCAGCACCTCGGCTCCCTGAAAGGTGATCACTGGTCGGCTGGTCGGCTCCTTGGAAGGGTCTTCACCCTTGCTAGTCTTGCAAGACTGTAGGTCTGACCGACTGATCGTCTTCTTGGTACTGGCACCTTTTTGACGTCATCAGTTTGGCGCCGTCTGTGGGAAACGACTAAGTTTCATCTTCTTAGAATGGTTAGACCTCGAAGAACTAATGTGAATGATCCTGAGACATCTCATGCCCATCATCTGGTAGATGATGCCGGGCAGCAACACCAAGATCATGAGAATCTTGCAAGGCACGAGGTACCCTTGGACGCGTCCCAGGTCCAAGGAGTAAACGTCCAAGCACCATCACAGGAGGCAGCTGGTCCCCCCATCAGTGCTGCACGGTTTAATCAGCTTTGTCAACAAGTGCAGCTCCTTACTGAGATGATGATGGCTAACCAGCAAGTCCGGCCTTGGTCTATTGAGAGGAATGGGGATGATAGAAACTCTACCTCTCTGGAGCCCAGGAGCAGGAGAAGAGATGACAACCGAGAAAGAAACTCCAACGCCAACAGGAACACTTATCACGCCCACATCAATGATGATGTTAATAAGCACCTTCAAGAGGTAGATCGCAAGCTAGCAGCCTTACAAGGACGCAATATCATTGATGAGATGTGGGACAGTTCCATGACTCCCCTGTCTAGGGATATTCTTGAGACAGATATACCTCGTGACTTCAGGCTACCCAACCTTGAGCAGTATGATGGGAAGAAAGATCCCTATGACCATGTCATGGGATACAAGTCTATGATGGAATGCAGAGGAGCCTCAGATGCGGTACTGTGCAAGGCCTTTCCTTCTACACTTATTGGACCAGCTCGGACTTGGTTTATCAACCTTCCCATACATAGCATTTACAGCTTCCAGGATCTCTCCAGGAAGTTCAGCCTTCGATTTGCAAGTGCTAGGAAGCCTAAAACCACCAATCAAGATCTGATGGTGATCAAACACGAGAAAGGAGAATCGTTTCGTGACTTTATTGGGAGATTCAACCAAACATGCTTGGAGATCCCAGATGTACAGATTGCTGTGGCAAATGCTGCT
Source organism: Euonymus europaeus (assembly GCA_963580455.1). Taxonomy (NCBI): domain Eukaryota; kingdom Viridiplantae; phylum Streptophyta; class Magnoliopsida; order Celastrales; family Celastraceae; genus Euonymus; species Euonymus europaeus. The sequence goes on along the minus strand of OY756970.1, from coordinate 16,953,117 downwards.
CTGATCAGGACCGTCCGTCATGAGCAGTTCTGCAATTCATTGTCCACTGATGCACCCCGGTCCATGGATGAACTTCTGGTTAGGACTGAGAAATATATCAAGGCGACTGATTCATTGAAGTCTTCTCGGTTTGCTATACGAACCTCCCCTGCTAGAGCTAGAGGCTCAGGTGACCGCCCAGGAGGGTCAGGTGGCGATCGAGGAAGTTATCCCAGTCGAGATCGGGGTCCCCTCACTGAGGACCGCCAACTTTGAAGAGTCAATAAATGATGAGCTACTACTCAATAACCTTGATCTCCCAGAAGGGACATGGAAGAATGCAAGGATCCGGACTGCTGCATATAAACATAGAACAACTCAATACCACAACAGGCGAATAAAGAGGAGAAAGTTCCCTGTTGGAGACCTTATTTTAAGAAAGGTAGTAGCCACAGGAAAGCATCCAGGTAAGCTAGGTGAAACTTGGGAAGGACCCTACCTCGTTGTGAAGATCTTGAAAGAAGGCACATACAAAATCGAAGCCAAAGAGACCCAGGGATATGAGACCCTGGAATGTGGATAATCTTCGAAGATACTATGTGTAATGCTTTATTATAACACATGATGTTTCTATTTTATGTATTTGTTTTCCAGTTTTGAACATGCAGGAATGAACAAAAGCTCAGGTCTCTTTCCAAAAATAAAGCATCGCAATACAGGAGAAGGCTTTGACCTGGACAACATGCAAACTTAGCCAAAAATTGGCTAAGTATCAATGCCACACCGACCAATGTCATAAGATGACAAGGCAAAATCAAATTTCCCAGAAGAGGAAACGAAGATATAACAAACCTGGTCGGCTTACCGACCAGGATAACTCAAGAAGAGGAAATGAAGACACTATCAACATGGTCGGTATACCGACCAAGATAGTATCTACTCAACAATGAAGACTTAAGACCCCAATAAAGAGGGTCCAAGAGCCACAGTCGGTCTACCGACCAAGATGGCATTCCAGACATTCCTAAAAGGAAAAAGGATCTTCAAAGATCAATGCCACAGTCGGTCTACCGACCAAGATGGCATTCCAGACATTCCTAAAAGGAAAAAAGATTTTCAGAGATCAACGCCACAGTCGGTCTACCGACCAAGATGGCATTCCAGGCACTCATAGAAGAAAGAAAGATCTTCTAAGATCATAGTCGGTATACCGACCAGGGCAGTATCCTCATCCTTTGAAATATTTAAGAATTTGGGACTTACAAGTCCTAAAAACAGAAGAAGACTGGTCGGCTTACCGACCAGAAGGGCAGGCTGTCCCTCAAAAACAAAAACAAAAGTACAAGTACCTAATGTGGATTACCGAGCAGTAACAAAATTCTGATTTTATTAAAATGTCAACAGGTTTATTACAACTTCTGAGCAGAGCAACAGAGGGCTAAGCCCATACAGAGGAAGACCTAAGCATCTAAGGAAGGAACTTCTGAGACCGGCTCCTCGGCAGAAAGTGCATTCCCAGGAGCAGACAGAGGTGCCTCCTCGGTAGTCAAAACTGGGGGATGATGAGACTGGTCTGGCAATGACCCCTGATCGGCAGCTACCGTCTCTTCTTCCTCCACCACTTCAACTTCCTCATCAGAAGCCTCCTCCTCCGAGAAGTCGGTTTCTGCAAGGCCTCTTTTCCTCCTCTGCTCAGCTTTCCTAAAGGCTTCAAGGATCTCCTCCTTGGACTCCTCAAGGTGGTCCCTTCCCATGAGAGAATGACACAAGTGTAATCTACCACGGAGGATTTTACAAAAAATTGTTTTACGACTGCTCGATGGCCAATGAGCCGCGCAAATATGGACCGTTGATCCAAGGGTCTGGGCTGTCATCTCCTCATTAATGGAATGGCATAATTACTCCTCTCATCGATCTGCGCAAAGCGACGCCTCGATAAGGGAGTTGGGGGGCAACTGATATTATAAAAATACCCCCACCAATGGTGCTCCGCCACGTCATATGTGGACCAAGACTCTTGATGCCTACTAGGCAGTCTCCTCGGTAAGAGTGCACCAGCTGGACTTACCAAGGTGAAAAACAGCTGGATGTGGTCCACAATCATAATGGGAAGATCCACTTCAACAGTGGTCTCTAGCCCTATATAAGGCTCAGCAAGTCAGGTATTATCCAAGGGAATCATAATCTAAACTTTGGCAAATTGAGAGCTCTAGTCCGAGGAGCTCACCTGATTACATACCAACTGACTTGAGCGTCGGAGCGCCAACGCCAGAGGACTACCTCTGGTGCGGCCTTTAGCTCACCTTTGCTCATTGTGCTTGGTTGCAGGATCGCTTGTCTGGTCGGTTCCTTGGAAGGACCTGAATCCCTAAAAGTCCTGCCTGGTAGGTAAGCTGTCTGACTGCCTGGTAGGTAAGCTCCTGACTGCCTGGTAGGTAAGCTGCTCGACTGCCTGGTAGGTAAGCTCCTGACTGCCTGGTAGGTAAGCTCCTGATTGCCTGGTAGGTAAGCTGCTTGACTGCCTGGTAGGTAAGCTCCTGACTGCCTGGTAGGTAAGATGCTCGACTGCCTGGTAGGTAAGCTCCTGACTGCCTGGTAGGTAAGCTGCCTGACTGCCTGGTAGGTAAGCTGTCTGACTGCCTGGACACCCAGACTTACACCTTGCCCGGCTGGTCGGCTCCCTGGAAGGTGATCCCTGGTCGGCTGCTCAGCACCTCGGCTCCCTGGAATGTGACCCCTGGTCGGCTGGTCGGCTCCCTGGAAGGTCACCCCCTGCTCGGCTTCCCGGCTGGTCGGCTCCCTGGAAGGTGATCCCTGGTCGGCTGCTCAGCACCTCGGCTCCCTGAAAGGTGATCACTGGTCGGCTCCTTGGAAGGGTCTTCACCCTTGCTAGTCTTGCAAGACTATAGGTCTGACCGACTGATCGTCTTCTTGGTACTGGCACCTTTTTGACGTCATCAACAGCAAAACACGACTCTCAGTACAATTATATCAACAAAACACATATTTTAATACAATTTTTTTCAATTTTCATTCACAAACACTCTAAATATCAGACGTTAACACCATTTCTCTCATACTTTTTTACCATATTCATTTTTTCTACAATTTTATACATTTTTCAATACAATTTTTTTAAATTACTCTCTCTACACATTTCAAAATTTCTAACACCATTATCAAGTGTCTCATTGCAGTTGCTATTATGGGATAAATTCCTCCTGATCACGGGCCTGTGCATGTAAACGCAAATCAGTTTATTGTGCAGTGCCGACTACCGACACTACGTACCCGCACAAATGGCATCCACCCTATGTTCTGAGCTGGAAAGTTTCGACATCTGTCAATACGTACCGACACTTTTTAAGCTGTTTCCGAAGGCCAAATCTGATTCAGACCATCCAACTCATATTTAAAACATTATTAATTACTTGTCTATGTAAATTGAACCACCCGACACATCATCCCAGATAAATACTGAAAATTTTAAAAATAAATATGCAAATAAGATAAAAGCGAAGAGCAAATTAACATTTATATTATACAAGTACTAGCAATTGCTTCTCCAACAAAAACAAATAGATACAGCCAAGGATCCAACATTAATAAATACAAAACAAATTACATTAATAAATGATATTCGAGAACATGAAATGAAATTAAAGAATATATGTAATGCTTGATCTACTACGCGTAATCATTCCAACAACTCGTACAATTCAATGAAGCTGTAACAACAACACTAGAGATATATAAATTGGCCTCAGAATAAGAAATAATCCTTTCCACGATCCCAATTCTACTTACAAGTCTGAGGAAGAACTCCGATGTTGTCGTGAGGACCGACAAGGCGACAGATCTCGGACTTAAACTTGAAGAAAACGTGTCTCCAGCTTCCCTTGTTGCGGCAGCCAAGAATTATGGTTTCCTCTTCGTTCATCTCCAGATCTTTGGCGAAGGTGGGCTTTCTGGAGAGGATCCAAGTCCACCATAACTCCCACCATTTCTTTATGGAGCTTCCAGTGTACTCTCCCATGGACGACATCGATTTGGATCTAGGAAAGTGACTTAAAATCGAGGAAGAGGACGACATCATGAGTGCAGCTCCAGGCTGGATCTTAAGTGACAGTGACGACAGCCTTCTTCGAATCGTTTGCTGCTCCTGATCTTGTGAGACCGGGAGCGCATCGCTTCTCCTTTGGAATGTTTGGACAATGGAGCTCATGGTTGCTAATTTAGAGAGAAAGAAGCCACTAGTTGAGATAGCCGATCTGAGTCTGACTGGTGAGAAAGTAATGGGAATGGGAGCAAAGACAGATATGTAGAAGAATGAAGGGGAGAGAGGGTGAATATGAACTATGTTGTGTTCACAATCATCACAGGCTGTTTTATTCCTTTTTTCCTCCCTCTCTCTTGCGTGTGGGGATGGAGGTGGATTGGCCACGACGGTGATGGTGGGGTCTATTCATTTTTTACTCTCTATTATAATCCACCATTTTTTCTTAAAATTTCATAATTTGCGGTTCAAATATCTAATTAACAATAGACTTAATTATGTTATTACAATTAATTTGATAACTCATAACGGTACTAGCTTATTTGTTATTATTTCCAATGTTGATAAGTTAACGGAAAAGGAATAATGTATGAGAATGTGTATTTTTATTGATGTGAATATATTGAAATATGTGTTTTGTTGATGTAACTTAAATTTTAGCTAATAAATGTCAGATCCAATATTAATTTTAGTAAAAAAAAGATAGAGGAATGAAAATTAAAGGTTTAACTAATGGAGAGAAGAAATTTTGTATTGAAAAATATGTTTTACTGAAAGATATGTATTGAGAGACATATTTTATTATTATGAATAAATCTCTGAAATTATTTTTTATATGATGGAGATGAGATCTAAAAATAAATTTAGTGGAAACATTTTCCTATCGGATTGTGGTCGGCCCATATATGAAAGTAATTGAATATCGTGTGGGACCGCTCTCGCCTGTCGGTTGTAATGTCTAGATCTGTTTTTAATTTATAAATATTTATTATATAGAACCGAGTTTAAATTCCTTTTTAAATGACGTTGAGTTTTAATTAAACGTCATTGACGACTTGTTACAGAAGTTAAAAATTCCTTCCTGATTTTTTTTAAAATAAAAATATATTTAAACGTCATTGACGACTTGTTACAGAAGTTACAAATTCCTTACTGATTTTTTTAAAATAAAAAATACTGATTTTTTAGAGAAAATTTTAAAAAAGTATTGGGTTTTGTACACAGGATAAACCCTGGGGGTTTGGCTTAGGTTTTGCTTCGCGGGTCGGGTCGGGTCTGGAATGCAACCAGATTTAGAAATTAGAACCCAGTGCAGCCCATTTTTCAATAGAATCGGCCCAAGCCTTCTAACTTTCATTGCAGTCCATGTGTGAAATTTACTGAGAGAAGCTCTCGACTTTCTTCAATCAGAGGCTCAATGACCCGACTGATTTTTACTATGTACTTACTTGATTTACAAGCTATTCCAGTCTTAAAAAATATTCAAACCAAAACCCATCACATTCATTCTTTCGTATCAAAATCAATCCTAAGCACATGGTGGTGGAATTTGAGTTCCTATGTATTTAGCTTTGACATTTTTACAGGAGGAAGTGGCATGTTTCTCCCCTGATGAGTACTCCAGATGGACATCTTCAAGGTATATATGCTGACATGGGATTCCCCTGCTACATTCCAGTGACACTGCTACCGGAGACAACGACGTCCCTCTTATCTTCCTGAAATATATCTCACTCAGCTTCACCTTTGAAGGTTCCTGATACATGTCAGTTAATACAAATAATTCATAAGTTTCTGCCATTTACTTGAACAAATTAAGTAACTTTCACACATTTGACATGCCTGGGAACTGCAAGAAGAGAACGGGCAATAGGCCTGATCGATTATGATCGGATTGGTCACATTGTTCATCACAATGTTTTCAAATGTCATATTGGTGGCTGCACTCATACCAGGTGAATCAGCCCATGTTTTGATTCTGATGCCATTCATGGTTCCACTAATCCTGCAATCTCTAACAATCAATCCTCTCACGTCCCCTTCGTTTCGGTATCTTCCCAGGCTTCCAACACTAATCATTCATGCTAATTGATTTCAGATTCGTATATATATTTCAAGTATTGCATGATTTCAATCCACAAAATAATATTTATCCAGTGAAATACCTGATGCCATGACCAGGGCCACAACTAATTTGACTGATAGTCACCTGAGAATTGCCTTGTCCAATTGAGATGCAGTCATCACCAGTACCTATATATGATTGAGAAATATAGATGCCAGAGCTTCGCTCTATATGAATTCCATCAGTATTGGGACTGTTTCCAGGTGCAGATATTTTGATCTTACTACCTTTGAAGTTCTTGCACTCTACAAGAGCTATGTGGAAGAACTTGCTGTTCACTGAAGTTATGCCTCTAACCACTGTCTTATTCATTGCCACAAACTTCAAATTCTGAAAGAATACACCATGCACATGAGGCTTTTTCGAAATTTTCTAAATGTTTCCGAGGCATGAAAAGAGACCAATATAACAGTGAGCTGCAAAGCAAGGGGGAAAAAAGCCACGGAACTTACTGTTGGAAGGAGTTTGCAATTGGAGTTAGTTGGGCAGTTATTATGAGGCCAGGCTTTGGAACCTTGGCCATCAAAGGTTCCTCCTCCGGTCAATGTTAAACCCTCTAACCATGCAAACTCGACCCAACCAGCATTGAATCCGTAACTGGATAAGTTTGTGGTAGCCTTCAAGTGACCCTAAAATCACAGTTGGTCAATTCAGTTATAGACAGATTGCTTGGACAAAAAAACTCGAGCACAAATATATTCAGGCGGCGGGTTAGTGTTTTTACCTTGAGACGGATAGTTAATGAAGATACATCTCTGCAGGGGCCTGCGAATCTGACAGGGCCTATCAAGTATGTTCCTTTTGGAATCACAAGGTATACCTTACCAGTTGCCTTACATGCCTCTTTCCAGGCTGCAATGAAGGCCTGAAACCACAAATGAGAGAAAAATAACCATTTGCATTGTTCTATAACAGCTTCAGCTCTTACAAAATAACCTCCACATTTGACACGGATGGCAAAGTGAAGATCAGAATAAATAAAAAAAATTATCTCTCTTGTTGAGTTTGTAAAAGACAGGAACACAAACTTTGCTACTGTCGGTTCTGCCATTAGATTGAGCACCAAAGCTGTTGACATTGAATACGAGAGAGCTCCTTGCAGTGTGATGTGATGCACCTGCCTTGACACCATGAAAACAGAGTATGGCCAGGAGCAAGAGCACTTTAGCTTCAGATTCAAGGGTCATCCTCCCCATCTTATATCTTATATTTTTTATGTGATGCAAGAAGAGAGTGTGTTTTTCAGCCAAAACTAAGGTAGCGCTGTACTTGAAGGGTGGGGTGGGTTAATTGGGGTCTTTGAATTTGAAGAAATGAAGGGAAGAGCGGGCTTGATCAATTATAGTAACTGTCAGTTCAGCAACTCCCTCCCCACTACTTCCCTCAATTTTGACACATGTAACATGGCCATCAACTGCTGCTTTCCACTACCATTTTTTAAAAGAAAAATCTTCCATCCCTTTGGCGGTTCTGTCGTCTCTCTTAGCACTCCATGGAAGTCTATCATTTTCAATCACTTTGGCAAAACTTTATGATCACCCGCTACAGCTCCGATTAAGAATACCAATAACAATAGCCAACAAGAAGTCTTTTTTCCCCTCCACCGGTAGAGTTCATACGATGACAGAGACTTTCCACATGAGTTTTCGGCAAAAATTGTGAAAAGAGCTGGGACATGATCAACTAATTCGTCCAAAAAACAGAGAAACTTCAGACTGTTGGAGTATGAAGTTGAAAAATTACAGAGTTTCATTTATTTTTATTTCTTTACACCTGCACACTTTGACAATGTGTAACAGGTGCCTCTCTAGGGCTTCTTTTTACCATTGAGATAAATAGAATTTTCAGTCTCTGCAGGCTGCAGCCATAAGCTTTGAGCTGCTGAGAATTGTCCAGCTAATCTCATCTAATTGAAATTTTAACTTGGTATCAGAGCCTATGGCTGACAATGGAGATGACGATCCTGCAGCTACTTTTACTTCAGAGAGTACTGCCAGAAAAATGCAGGGCTCAACCATGACAAATTCTAAGAGCAGAGAAGTTTCTGCTACTGGCTCCTTGGGTAGTCAAAAGCCAACAGGACAGTCAGGAAATACTTGTGCTGTGGAGGAACTTTGTTCGACCTATGATTTGTGGAAATAGAATGTAGGGTTTTATCACTTGTGCCAAGAAGTTTCCACAAGAAACTCGGTCCCTCTGGCTCAAAAGAAGTAAATGAAGAAGAACTTGTAGAGAATCCTGAATATGACAAGTGGGTTGTCCAAGACCAGATTTTGTCGGGAATTTGGGTGGTTGTATAATTCCATGGAAACTGATGTAGCAGTTGAAGGTCAATCAGAGATGTTTTTGGCTTTAAAACAAAATCCAACATCAAGTATTACAAGAGAGAGTTTCAGAAGCTGCAGAAGGGCAGAATGAAGACGTCTGAGTTCCTGAAAAGAGCTAAGAAACTTGATGATAATCTTGCCTTGGCTGGAAAACCTGTTCCATTAGAGGATTTGGTTCAACTCGCATCAAATGGCAACAAAGTGTCCTCTCATACCAGCAGAGCAATCAAATTTGGATTTCAAGCATTTAATTGCAATACAATATCAAAAAAATAATAAGATTCATGGCAGTGTTAGGTGTCAAATGCACCTATTGTTCTAGTCTAAAAGAACATGTTTTCCCCATGATTTTGGTACAAAATATTGCCCAATATGTGTTATTGTGTTCAGGTGTTGCTGATGGGATGATTATTCGAAAAGTTGTTATTGGACGCCATTTGTGACCTGGGCACGACCGCAAGACGCGGGGATTAGTTTTCATGTAACAAAAAGCCGACGTGACAATTAGAGTTAGGCTTACCTGATGTTTTTGATATAAAAAGAGCATGTTCAACCATAAAGAACATATACAGCAGACAGGAAAAAGAAAAAGAGAAGTAAGAGAAGAAAGAAAACCATAGGCAGCAACGAAATTGGAATCAAAATCAAGGACTTGTCATGAATATTTTTTATTTAAGAAATTGAACATTGTTCCTGAGTATTGTGATGAATTTTATTATTATTATTATGAGTAACTAATTTCTTTTTTTGCTAGGGTTTGGTAAGTTATTCTACCAAAAACGTTGTTCATGGATTTGATTGACGATTATACCAAGTTTAATTTATTATTTTTTGGATTTATTGTTGATTTTCTATTGTTATGCATGTTTGATCAACATCATGTTTTACAACTTGTTAGTTAAACATATTCGACTGACCATAACCCGGTGTTTAACGAAGTAACAAGAACTTACATAAAATCCAAGTTTTGGGAACATGAATATAATTGATTAGGCAATAGCCCATTACCCTAAATTGTGCGATTGTCGATTTTCTAGTACCTATGTTTGTCTTAGGATGTTCTTAGGAGATATCAAACCAAGACTACTATGATAAGAAAAGATAATACAATTTAACCAAAGTCGAGATTGTTGTTTAGAAAAAAGCCTTTTATTAATTTATGTGCATAGCTGGAGGTAGTTGAGTATGTCAATCTAAAGTAAGTTTCCATCTATTGATATTTAATTCAATCATAATTTTAACTATTAGATAATTTACAGTATTATTTTGTACTTTGATAGTTGATACAGTCTTCACGGATACAATCGCATTCACCATTTACTTTCCTTCGATATGTACTCTTGCGATTGAATAAAACCCGTTGTTATTTGAATTGTGGATTTTATTTGTGATAAAAAAAGTAAAAAAGTATTGATCAGGCAACACATTAAATTCAATGTGATGTGAAATTATCCATAGCAGCACAAGTGCTAGTCAGCACCCCAATAGTACGGTACTTTTCCTGTTATTGTACAAGCCTACAAGGCAGGTAAATTGACAGTAAGCTTGGTCTATTGAGAATGGGAATTAACCTGCACTGCTCATTGCAAGGACCACAACCCTCTCATCTTTGGAGACTCATAACTCATCTTTGGAGTTTTCTTTGCCCGGATGCTCAACATAAGATGAATAGGCTTTGATTATTGACTCGTACATATAAATTCCTTTCAGATATTCAGCCTGGTTCAGATGCTGCAACCATGGAAAAATAACTTGGTTTAGGACTTCGGATGCATTATGATCCACATTTCAATGGGAAAAAACTATATCGTGTAGGACTCATTACCATACGCAACAACAACAAAAACATGTTTGGAAGTTCACCTCATTATGGTCATGAAGAAGAATGGGAGTGTTCGCCATAGGAGAAAAGCCAATAGCTGGCAGGCCTTGGTTGCGGAAGTAACGAGCATCTGTTGCGGCAGGAAATATTTCTGGTTTACCAACCTTTCCACTAGCCCTTTGGACAGCCTTTTCCAATAGGGACCACCATGGATGAGAACTGCCAGTGGCCGTAATGCTTGGCATCCCAGAATTGTCTGTCACAGGGGCTTTCTGCTTAAACTGCCCAAGCTAAAGATATAATTAGAGAAATGCCTACATAATTTATGTGAAGCAAATATGTTCCCAATTCAAGAAACCAGCATTTAAGAACAAAACAATGCCAAGTATAATAAATTTCCAAATTTCTCCAATCAGATCTACCTTTTTGTGTTCAAAGTCAGGAGTCAGGACAAGGCTTCTTCTTTTGCATTAACACAAACTTTCTCCATAATCTTAGTTATCAGTCAAACACTCCTTTAACATGGTTTTATTTGAATTATACAAATCAAAATCGTAAGGCCTACCCTGTTTTAGCAAAAAAACCATTCCTGTTTCTCTGCAGTGTACAAAGAACATGCAATCACAAAACTTTCAAATGTCATAAGCATATTCGAGAATACTGGAAAAATTCTCCAATATTAGAACAACCACTACAGCCAACAGAATCAAAATTCTCATGCACTGCTAATGAAGGTGAAAATACTAATACCTCATATGTCATATTGCGTGAAGTAGGTGCCCACTCTTCAGCAATCCGCCTCTCCAAAGATTCTGTGTCAGCAGTAGGTGGGACACGAATATCAAAACCTGCTTCTGCTTCAGACGGCTGTAAGTTCATGACAAATCCCTGCGAGGACAAAGGGAAGGATCACATTATACTGACTACATTAAGAGCAGAACAAAATACTCAATGTAAATTGAAGCTACATAGGCAATTCTCATCAGAAAAGGTCTAGTGCTATGTTCAGTTTATTGCTTGGCATGCGATCAAAACTCATCACCTCAGGAAGTTGGTCTGATTGGCTTTTTGATATTGAAATCTTTGAAGTAAAGATTTCTATATAGTTCTTATAAGCATTTACACAAGCAAATCTTGTAATTGCAGAGTTCTATCCAATGTTTAAAGTAATTACACCAAGGCCCTAAGCCAGCACTAGGTAGTAGTAAAATGACTTGCACAAAATATAGAGCAAAGCAAATCATTGACGAAATATCAAATAAGGTCAAGAATTAGATACAAGGCACTTACAGTTGGAGATGGTGTGCCGGCCTTAAGAGAGACCATATTCACTGAAATGACTTCACCTTCAGCCTTCAAGCCAGCTTTGACCATATCAAACTGCGAAGCTCGAAACCTCCTCACGGTCTCAATGCTTTTGAACAAATTCTCCATGGCCGAGTTTTCATAAAGCTTTGCTCCATGGCCTGGTGGTCCAGTTGCCTTTATCACCAGCCACCAGGGGCTTCTCTCTCCATAAAACATCCTGTACTCCTCAGTCGGCGAAGCCAGCCCTGCTTTTCATATCCCATGATTAGTTTACTAGCCACATCAAGCAGAAGAAAACTCTGAAGAAACAAACAATCCCAAATTCCCAGTTACCTTCGTCGAGGACTATACCCACGTTCATGTTCTTGAAGACGTCAGAATCGGCGAACTTCTCCGCTCCGTCGTGGCCGCCAATCTCCTCGTCGGGGGCGAAAGAGATGTATATGTTGCGAAGGGGGTTAAAGCCAGAAGCTTTCAAGCGACGGATGGCCTCCAGGTACTGCATACCGACACACTTCATGTCCTGTGAACCTCTGGCGTAGATGTTTCCATCGGGGTCAACGTGAGCACCGAAGGGAGGGTGGGACCATTTGTGGTGCTCGACTGGGACGACGTCGGTGTGGGAGTAGAGGAGGATGGATGGGAGAGTAGGGTCGGATCCTGGCCACTTAAGGAGGACGAGTGGTTTCCTGGCGACGAATTCTAGGGTCTGGGATTGGAGGGAGAGGGATTTGGCCTCGGCGAGGAGGAAGTCAGCTGCTTCCCCGTAGAGAGGAGTTGGCTGGGCGGTGTTGATCTGGAGGTACTTCTGGAATCTTGATATTATTGCTGATTCTGGTAATTGATCATCCGCAGCAATTGAAGCAGTGAGAAATAAAAACAGTATCAGCAGAGAAACGGTGCTTCTCCTCATCTCTTTGCTTGGAGAGAAAGAGTGGAGCAATGGAAGCGAGTGGGTCACTGATTCGCAGTGGCTAGACAGTAGACACTAGAAGTCATTTCAAGTGGGCTTCTAAGTGGGCCTTACTTCGCTTCTTTCTCACTTGGGCTCATTAAGCCCAAGTGAGAATGTCCAATGAATATCTATACAATAGGCACTAGTAGTCATTTCAAGTGGGCTTTTAAGTGGCCCATACTTTGCTTCTTTCTCACTTGGGCTTAATCTTGGTCTTCGTGCTCACTATTATTAAGCCCAAGTGAGAATGTCCAATGAATAGTTGAATACTGCAGAATAACTAAAAAATGTTGACTGCTGCAGTGCTATGTAGCTTCATCATGTAGATTGTTATTACTAATTGGGATAAGTATTCAAAAGCCCCTTGTATTTTTCGAAAATGGATCTTTTATGTAATTAGAAAAATGTTGATGTGGAGTTTATCCTGTGACATGGCTTTATTTGCATAAAAATGAGAAATATGTGTAATATATGACATGGAAAAAAACAAATTAAACATAAAAACTAAAATCAATAGTTTCTTATTCATCAATGGCCGCCATCCGGTTGAAGATTTCGGCCACACCAACTCAACGATTCTAGCCACATCAATCCGACGAACCCGATTTGAAGATGAAGGGGATTTTCGAACTGGATTTGGCTGGAATCTTTAGGTTTCAAATTTGGGTTTCATATCAACGTGAGATTGAATATAGGTTTCATATACAGGTTTCAAATACTTTCTAAACAAATACCCGACGAATCTTGATCTCGAATATTTTCTAATCAAAAGCTTTAGTTGTTGAGCTTTTCAAGTTAGGGGTAAAATGAATTTTGGGACATTCCAAAAAGGAAAATGAGACGTAGGAAGTATATTTTTTATGAAATAAAAATAAAATGATAGCTGATAAGTGGCTCAACTCACCCCTCTAAAAGGCCCAATAGAGGAGGAGAGGATACCACATTATAAGGCACTTCACATGAGGTTAAACCTCCGATGTGAGATTCTCTAACACTCTCCCGCACGTGCGTGGGCTTACGGTCTTACTGAATGGGCCCAAAGCACGTGGGTTAAGGGTATTGCCCAAAGGAGTGCAGAGTAGAGCTCAACAATCGCCGCTCCGATACCATGATAAGTGGCCCAACTCACTCCTCTAAAAGGCTCAATAGAGGAGGGGAGGATACCACATTATAAGGCACTTCACATGAGGTTAAACCTCCGATGTGGGATTCTCTAACAATAGCTTAAAAGTGCATGATAATTTGAACGGTTGGATGCTAACAAAAATACATTTTTTTTGGTATCATTTAATTTTATTTCAAATAAAAAAATATATCATTGAATTTATAATATCGATTAAAATACAAATATAATTTTTTTTTAAAAATATTTTGACACTTAAAAATCACCTACAGCAAGCCTGTTGTTCAAATTATACACCAGGGTCCTCTATACTATATATAGCTTTCGAAGAATGAAGTCAAGACTTCAGTATGGTCAAATTAATAATTGATAGCTCGCATTTATATATTAATTCCGGTCAATAGAAGGGAATGACTGGGAAAAATGCAGGAACCTCGCTCAAGCAGGCACGCGTCGAACACCTTGACACCATAAATCTCAATCATCATCGAAATGGATTGAGGGTAGGTTCAGTGGGTAAAACCACTGGGCCCCTCAAGTGCCTCAATTTGGGGCACCAAATTTTTTAAAAAAAATTGAAAAATTGATAAACGTGTAGTGTATATCGTAATGATTTCAACGGTATATTTTTTGTTCTAAATAAAAATCAGAATCATAGTGATCTAAAATTAAATGTTTAGATTTTAAATCCGATAGTTTAAAATTGTCACACATATTTCACAATGATTTTGATTTTTGTTTCAAACAAAAAATATACTATTGGGATCGTTACGATGTATACTAAACATTTATAATTTTTTCATATTTTTTCAAAAAAAAATTAGTGATTTTGGGGCACTGGAGGAGTCCAGTGGTTTTACCCATTGGACCACCCCTGGATCCCATCGAGATTAGGGTATTCTTCGATCTAGTCCACATCCTCGGGATTTATATCTCGATAATAGTAAGAGCACATGTAATGATGTGTATTTAATGAGGACATTAGATGTTGTTGGAATATATATTTTTATTATATTGAGATATGTGTTTTGTCGATGTAATTGTATTAGGAGGTGTGTTTTGATGAGACCAATCTTGATTTTTGTGTAATTTTATTGTGAAAAGGATTTATAAAATGAAAATAGTTGATTTGAATAATGGAGAAAAGAATAATTGTATTGAGAAATGTGTTTTATTGATGTGGTTGTATTGAAATATATGTTTTGCTAATACGAATGTATTGAGAGATGTGTGTGGTTTGATTTTTTGTGTGATAGAAGTAGGGTCCAAAAATAATTGTAACAGGGACAATAATTTCCAACCATTGCAGGTGCTAAGTAGGGGTATTCAGGGCAGGCTAAGAAGCTCACTCAGAGTCCAAAAATGAATACGAACTCACGAGGGGAATTCTTCGCCCAACTCAAAGATCAAAGAAAAATGTTTCTTAATATAATTAGACCACTCTTAAAACAATGATCACACTTCATAATGGAGTAGTATTTTTAAGCACTATAAAGGGACACCTTCATCAAGTATATTTGGACAAATAATTTACAATCTTTACTGTTAATATATATTAACTTAATCTATTATGTAATTTTAATTATAATTATTTTAATCATTAGCTAGTGATCCATGTGTTATTTACTCTACAATCATAGTTACTAATTAACACTAGTAATTGTACAGGTTATTTTAATAAGAAACTCGTAAATAATCCTAAAAATAGACTGATTGTTATGTATCACAAATCTATAATTGAATTAATTGTATTAAACTAATTATAGTTGAATTATAAATTTTTAATATAATATTTGATGATTAGTCACTACTCTCTAAAAATGGTAATTATAAAATATTTTTTCTGTATTGCTTATTTTATGCAATTTTTACTAATATAAAATAATCTATGTAATGCAATTAAAATAACTATAGTCTTGCAGTTCAAGTTTTATTTATTGGACTGGATGTAAACGAACGACATACAAATAGTCCAAAAAATTCGAGAACAAAACGAGTAAGATTTGTATGTCACCATGTTGGCGCTTATGTGGGAAAGAAGATTTCCTAATTTAATCATGGTCTAAGTTAGGAATCTCATAGGGACAACAGCCAGATCAGTGCTACTCACTCATGGAAATGACCAAGAGCCATAACGAAACTCCTTCGATCAACAACCACCAAAAATCCCCCAATTGCTCAACCGGATCAACAGAATGCCCAGTTATTGAGGAGCATATTGCTTAGCTAATCCAATAGGTGCAAGCTTTCTCTCAAAGGCTTGATCAGATTCATTCTCCCTCGTTGCAGGATGCCGCTCTCAATGCGGCTAACAAAAATATCATCGAGAGACAATGGAAGAATCTAACAATGTTTCTAGGGGTGTAAATGAGCCGAGCCGCTCGTGAGCGGCTCGGCGTTCGGCTCGAAAAAAGCTCGTTCGTGTTCATTTGCATAATGCAGATATAGATCCTCCATTTGATGCTTTGGATTGGTGGAGCAAAAACAATTTGAAATATCGCATTTTGTCAAAGATGGCGTGTGACATTTTATCAATACCTATTACTACTGTTGCTTCGGAATCGGCTTTTAGTGCCGGTGGTAGAGTTATTGAGCCACACTGTGCATCTTTGGGTACTGATACAGTTCAAGTCTTAATGTGTGGTTGTGATTGGCTTAAAGATTATTATGGCATCAAAAGGAAAGGAAAAGTAAGTTTTGAACTTTTGTAAAACATTATTTCTTTTATAGTGTGTGATAGTGATTAACACCGTTGAGTTTTCCCTTATAGGTTGGCAATGACACCATTGTGTTTTCCCTTCCATAAGCTTGAAGACAAAGTTGTGGCATATCACAATTAATGGTTAGTCTTGAATCTTGATCCATTTACATTTTTCCATAATTTTTTTCTTTTTTTTATTTTTGTTGAAGTTGCAAATTTTAGTAACACATTACATTTATAATTTTTTTTCAACTGCAGGAACTAGGAAGATGGAATGTTGCCATGTTGGAAGTTTGGAACATTAACATGTTATGGTTTTGTTATTTAGTTTTTGGATATGATGAACATTTGATTAATATTGTTTATTTGTTTAGGTTTTGAATACTAGTTTTGCTGTTGGTTGGGTTTTTGGAGGTGATGATTGATGAACATTTTGATTAATATTGTTTATTTGTTTAAGTTTTGAATATTAAATTTGTTGTTGGTTTTGGTTTTGAATATTAATCTTGTCGAGCTCGTGCTCGTTAATGGATTTACCGAGTTTTTAACGAGCCAAGCTCGAGCTCGACTCGTTTATGAATTTTTCGAGCTTTTAACGAGTCGAGCTCGAGCTATCAAAATCACTTATCGAGCCGAGCTCGAACGTAAATTTTAGCTCGAGCTCGAGCTTCTCATATTTGAATCGAGTCGAGCTCGAGTACCTCAAAGCTCGGCTCGGCTCGTTTACACTCCTAAATGTTTCCGGCTTCACCAATTGGGTCTCCGACCAAGAAGAAGGGCTCCAACAACGGAGATCGAGCAACAAACGACAAAAAGCGTACCTAAAAAGTTAAATCTCCTTCTCCAAAAGCCGAAAAAACTCCACCTCCCCAGTACAACAATTCTACTCCCCCTAACACTTCCATAAAAATGATTTTTGGCATATAAGACAATGACAAATACGGCAAATTCTATTGAAGATCAGGTCATGATATCGACAAATATCGTCATCTCAAGGACGAGATAGAGAACCTCATACGACAAGACTATCTTAAAAGTTATTCCAACGCGGGAGATGTGAAGAGGAGACATAAAGGACCAAAAATATTGGGTGTGTTTACAATTATAATTATCATATCTCTAATATTATTAATTATAGAGTTTGTTTAATTTTAATTATAGGATTCTATTTAAATTAAACTTTTATTTATTTTCAAATTTTTATTATTTGATTAATTTAGTCACATGTCGCGGTCAAACACCAAAAAATCAAACACGTGGGTAATTACGTTACCTATTTTATAATGTTATATTTTATTTATATTATATGAGTGAATTTCATGTCTACTGTAAAAACGAAAGAATTGTACTCATCTACAACAGTCAAAGATACGTTCTAGTCGGGCGGTACTTACACCTTTTCTCTATTTTTTTCTGAATTTTTTTCCACAAAAAAACTGTCACTCTTTCTTAGTCTCCCCGTCCCTATTTTATAGATTCGTTTATTTTTTAAAATATATTAAGAAAATTTAATTAATATAATAAATTTATTTAGTTTTCTTCTTAGTATACCTTTTATTAAGACTATTTAAATAACACTTTATTAGCACTAAAATTTAATGTCAATTGTTGATAAATACGAACAACAAATGAGGGTATATTAGTAAACTATTGATTTTTACTTATTTTCAATAAGAAAATGAGCTATAATTTGAGACTTGGGAGAAACTAAAATAGAAATGCGGTCTATCAAATAGAGACTGAGGGAGTATGAGATTAGGGCACTCATGGTGGTGTAATTTTAATAAGAAATAGATAATGTATGAGAATGTGTGTTTTTATTGATGTGACTATATTGAAAAATGTGTTTTGTTGTTGTGACTGTATTGAGAGATGTGAATGAGTATGTGACTTAACTTTTTGTAAAAGATGTGAGATTCGATATTGACTTTAGTGTAATTTTGTTAAAAAATGGATAAAATAATAAAAAAATAGATGTTTGACTTTTATTGAGAAATAAAAATATATAAGAATTTATATTTTGCTGATATTAGTGGATATGTGGCCTGAATTTTTATGTAATAGATGTGTGACAGAATATATAATTTTGATGGAGAAGTTGCTTTTAAAGAGGAGTAGCCGGTACTCTTTTCCGGTCTCCTCCAACAATTTTTTTCATGCGTTTTCTATTTTATTGTATTTCAATAAAACATCAGATTATGATTTTTTTTCCTCTAAAATTTTGTTTAAGAGATGGTTTGACTTCAAGGATCGGGTATGATCCATAGTAGCAAACCCGAGATTTGAGATCACTCTAGGGGCACAAAAATAATGATGCAGAGACAACAATTTCAATTGTTTTTTTTGGTTGGTTGACTTGAAAATCACAACCAGGGACAAAAATTTCACAACTCGGCAACTGCGGGAAAAAAAACCCAAAAAATAAGTAAAGGCTGTTAATGATTGAGTGAAGAGAGAATTAAACGCATAATTTGTAATCCAAAATTAAAACAACAAATTGGGCAATCAAATTAGAACAAATAAACAATCCGTGGTGAGTGGAACTCAAAACAAATTAGAAGTTTAGAATAATCATTGGATTACAACGATTTGAACAATCACACACATAAATAATCCATAAGAAATTACACTTAAAAACTATAAAAATGAAGAAAAGGCAGATAAAAGAAAGAGAAGGTGACGATGTGAGATAAGGGAATGGCTCACCTTGGCCGTCCGTTTGTTTTCTTTTCTTTCCGTGCTGTCTGTCGTCTACTTGTCTGATGTTCAACGCAAATAAGGACAAGTGGGTAACAGTCTATCAGTTGGAGCAAATGAGAAATAGTAATTTAATAGGATTTAGGGCATTATTTGGACAAGCGGGCTATGAACTGGGCCTCTCTTTTTTTCCCTTTCCCTTTCAGGAGGTCTGTTTTGTTTGATTTAGAGTATATCTGACAACGTATAAACTGATATGCAGAGAGTATGTCAAGATCAGCGTTTTTTTTGGGCCACTGGGAGCATAAGGTAGGACTGCCTCTCATGATCGATGATTCTTTAGTACGTTACGAGTTTGGAGTTTCAAAATCAATTATTGATAGTCGTGATTTCGATGGGTTTGAATTTGGATTTAAATGTGATCTACTAATAGAACTTCTTAGATTAGTGCTCTCAAATGGACATATATGTGTTGTTCATGTTATTTTTCATGTTTGTTTGATTAGTCTAGTGTAATACGGTATCACTCGATCTCCGACGACATCCGGTGGAGTATGGAGTCGTCCGAATGTCCGACGATGATCGATTGTGTGATTTTCTTTTATTAATTCTCTCTCTTATTTGTGGCATTTATTCTATCTCAATGATGGTTCAAGTGCCTACACATGCACCTCAATTATTGTCTAACTTTTTAGGTAAATGAGTACAATAAATCTATGACTTTTTTCAAACAAAAAATTACAATAGTCAAATAAAATATCACTTAAATAATAATATATGAGTTTCATTTTTTTTGATAAAAAAATATATGAGTTTCGTGATGTTCATGCACAAAGACAACTATCAAAAATTATTTAATTTTTTCTTCTCCATATATTTAAAATATTTAGGCCGGGGAATGAAAAGTATGACTGCATGTGCATTATTGAAAATTCCAAGTCTTGGTACAACAAAATGGCGCCAGCAAACAGAGACTTATCGTAACATCATGTTTGTTTTCTATAGATAATCCTATTTAAAATAGTGTCGTCTACTAATAGTCACGAGACAATAATCTAATAAAAGATTGGAAATTGGAAAAATGATAAAAACGTAGAAAACAATGAAATTAATGTGCGCATTTATTGACTTGATGCATGCAATTCAATTAATTAGAGTATATTATGATGACCCAAAATTTTAAATTAAATTAATTGTCATACCATTGGTGCTGCCTACACTACAAAGTCCATAATTCTGATTTTGATTTATTTTTGGATATATATATATATAGTATCCGCGTAATTTTTTAAAAGTTGTTTATTAATCAAGCTTTTAAGAAATATGCAAAATAATAGTAAAATATTAAGTTCATTGATTATGATGAAATTATCCACCTTTCAGATAATGACATGTATAAAACTATTGACCAAAGAATATTATATCGAGTAGTTTGATCATATAACATACACGTCGATGTACCAAGATCCATCTAGGAAAGACTCTTTGGTTTGGCCAAAGCGTCATCACATTAGTAGCCAAATGAACAAAACACCTTGGTTACGAAGGTGTGTTTGCCGCCAAATAAGAAAGCGATCCAGAGAGATTTCACCTACAGACGGACATCTACTCAGGTAAAACTCTATCATAATTTCAAATTTTAACATTTGGTTAGAGAAAACTCAAATATCAAGCAACCTCATTAGTATTTCTCAATATCGAACTGACTTGAGTATCAGAGCTTCTGTTGAGGTACACATTGTGGACTCCATACCTTCTTTTTTCTTTCATAGGATACAAATAGTACTATGCAATTTCACATATAATACTCTTATTAGAGCAACTCCAACATTAAGTATGCATTTTGAGTATGCATAATTGTATTTGCATACTTGAATAGTACTTTGCATACCTACTTTAATTTTTTGATTCCAACAATGGGTATGCATTTTTAAATTTTTTAAATTTTTTAACTTTTTTTTAAGAAGAGCCGCGCGGCTCTACTCTTTCCTCCCCAGGCTCACTTTCTTTGAGAAATCTCCCAAAACCCATCATTATTATCAACCAAAAAATAGAAATTTGTTGCAGTACATGGTCGAAATTCAGGTCCCATGAAAAACCCATTAACTCTTCCTCCTTAGACTCTGTTTCTTAAGTGGGATTTCAATATCGTAAAGTAGAATGGTTCCAGCGATTTTGATTTTGCAACAAATTTACTAGATCTGTGAGGAGAGGCCGGATCTGTGGGCAGAGGAGGAAGAATTTAAAGACTTTGCTTCATGAATCGACACTGTGCATAGCCGTTGGGCAACGGCCAGAAATTCGCGCGTTGATTTGCGACTCCAATTTCAGACGCGAAAAAGTCGTAAATTTACGAACGGAAGTTGAGGTCGCAAATTTGCGAACTCGGATGCGACCGCTGTTGGCTTCTTCAAATCAACTACTTTAGATGCAAAAGAACGGTTATGAGGTTTGCGAACTTGGATCCAACCTCTGTTGGAGATGCCCTTAGTCTTAAAATACTTTTCTTTTTGTAGCCTTAAAGACCTAAAGTGTAATGTTATTTTAGATAAGGTTATTAAAAAATGACCGGATCGGTTGATTGATCGTGGACCGATGTTCTTTTTCGGTCTCTTCAAGGCTTGTGAACCAATTGAATCGTCCATAATTAATCTATTTGAACCAATTCGATCAGTTCATTAGATTAAAATAGAAATATATTTTTAAAATTTGCTTTTGATATGATTTGAACTCATAACTTGTCATTCCTAAGATATATATTATAACCAAATAAGTGATAAGATTTGTTTTCTGGTTTGAAAGGCATACATTAATATATGATATTTCATACATGTTCATTTGCATATTATAATGTATATATCGTGGAGATAATGCACTAATTTGACATTCTACTCAAGGAATTGTGTGCAATTTGGAGAATATAAATCACTGATTGAGGATTTGCCTTCCTAAAAGGACTTCAATATTCATATAGCATCCAGAAAAGCAATAATAGAAATCTAACATCAAAATGTAATAACTTCTATCGAAATGACTAGAAAATAATACATTTTGGAATGTATTGATTTTTCATTGTTGTAGTTGCTATATTATTTTTGCGATAATTTTTATGTTTTAACTTGTAAGACATGCTTTTTCATACACGAATGTTTGAATGTAAATAACTAGTCTAAAAATAGTTGACCGAATTCGTGCTAAAAAATGGTAAAGTTTTGAGTCGCAGAGCTTGTATTTGATGTGAGGAAATTAATACTTTTTGTGCTTTTTTTTTCTTTCTTATATGTCTCTGATTGTGTATGACTTCTCTTGGATTAATGACATAATTTTGGCATATCAGGGAGTGATACATTGTGTGTTTTTGTATGATGGTTTGATTCTTGTGTTACTTTATCATTCTTCCCAAAAAATGAGGCTTTTGTATGTTGGTAGACCACTTGCAGCTAATTTAGGTTAGGGGCATTTTGTTCAGAAATTATTGAGGCATGTAATGCACAAAGTTCATCCCTCCCCTAAAAAGCTAGATTCTTACACGTTGTTCATACTTAGGATGTGTTTGATAGGAGTGTAATGATTGCAAGAGTAATTAAAAATACATGGATAAGTAAATATTCATGTTTGATATGCATGTAAATTATTTACCCTAGTAACTTTTTAAAGCAATTTTCTTCGTATTTTGAATATAATGGTTATTCATAAGGAGAGGTGGGTAATAATTACCTTAGTAATACATTACACTCATATTGATTATACCCTCTTATCAAACGCAGTAATGGATGATCATCTTTGAAAAAGCATTTTATGGTTGTCTCTGAATAAATTGACTGGTCGTGAAGGTGCATGAATTCTTTGATTTTAGCTCTCTCATAGCTTCTAATGGTTGAAGATGTGTTTTAAGACCAATCAAGAAAATAAAAGGTTTTATCTCTCTGATATTCTGCATTTTCACGTTCTTATCTAGCTGCTATATTATTTAGTTGTTAATAAATCACCAATTTTTACAAGGATACAATTGCACAAAGTTGTCCCCATTTTTTTGCCTTCTTGTCCTAATTTGGATAATCTTCTGCAACTGATCTCTGTAAAACAACAAGCTTAGTGTAAAACTTAAAAGGAGAATCACAATGATGTCAAAGATAATGTGTCATTAGTTATTGATGTGATTATATTGAAAAATGTGTTTTATTAATGTGGTTGTATTGAGATATGTATTTTGATTATATGGATGATGATGTGGCTTGACATTTTGTAATAAAGGTGAGACTCAGTCTTAATTTTGATGTAAATTTGATAGGGATGATATGAAGAATAAGAAAGTTGTTGGGTTGGATAATGATTTTGTATTGGGAGATGTGTGTTTACTGATGTGACAATATTAAAATATGTGTTATGCTGATTTAATTATATTGAGAACTATATTTTTGTGAGATTAATTTTTAAAATATACTAGTCCATTATAAATTGCTTATTTTGGTTGCCCTATTTACCGTGGTCATCACGGGTCACTCTGATTTTTTTTTTTAAATACTGAAAACGGTCGGGGGGGGGGGGGGGGGGGGGGGGGGCGCAATGTACCTTTTGTTCTTTAATATTTTATGGAATTTCATTTAAATCCATTGCAGACCCCATCCCCTCAAAGACGAGCCCACCACATTACATGTCACCATGTGACTGGAAGTCATTTTATGTGTAAAGAGTATCACATTAGCTAAGGGTGGCAAAATTTTGTCAATCAGATGATGTATTTGTTTGACCCGAATTTAATTTAATTTAGATATTAATTTTATGTTTATTATTTAGATTTTAATATAAAAATTTTCTCCGAATTAGTTGTCTAGACTAGGGATGGCAAAAAAACCCGATCCGCACACTATTCGTAGGGTATTCGATCCATTTAAAAACCGAAAACCGATCCTATAGGGTTTGAAAACGGTTTTGGTTATTTTTTTAAAATCCGTCACGGTTTAGGATCGGTTTTGGTATTTGATGCCGAGTTTAGGGTACCCGAACCGATTAATAAATGGTTAGGGTACCCGAACCGAAATCGTACTCAGAACCATAACCGACCTGACCCTACCCTACCCTTAATTACAAGTAAATTCTTAAAAATATTAGTACATATGATGTTAGAGAAATGATTCGAACCTTATACGTTTATAAAGAAGTAAATCACTTAACCACTAGTCTAATTCTAATTTATTTGTCATAGACTTTCATAGTTTATAAATATATATTGAGTATGAATTTTGGTTGTGCGTAATAAAGTTTAGATTTTTACTTTTATGAATATAATGTATATGAAGATTAAAAGTTTGATATCATTTTAAATAATAAATTAAAGTGTTTAAAGACAAAAAAATTAAAAAAATACAATAAACATTATTACGAAGCCACGAACGCTAATTTCTCTCTCAAAGAATCCATAATCTGAAATGTACTCGTTAACACTGTACCGAAAAAATCAAACAGACTAAATATAAACTAATAAAATTTGAATTTATTACATGAATCTTGTTGTCTTGTTGATGCAATGAAGTGATTAATGTCTAAGGAGTAATAATATGGTATTATCGTGTAGTTCATCAAGACATTGGACTCCTTTCTATTTCTATTTCATTGTATTATTTAATATCTTCATCATTAATAAGTATCTAAGACTTGTCAAAAAATATTATTGATTTCATTTTTTAATTGAATTAGTTAAATGATAAACGGGTATCCGACGGTAAACGGTTATGGAACGGTTCCGGTTTTGGAAATCTAAATAATTTTTTAAACGATTTTGGTATATGATACATTAAATGATAACGGTTTTTGTATTTCTTAAATGGAAGGGTATCCGACCCGTTATCATCCCTAGTCTAAACCCTAAGAGCATCCACAATGGTGGGTACATCCCATTTCTAACAAAATTTAAATTGGGTCACACCTTTATTATACAAAAAGTCAGATTATATACTCACCCATATCATTAAAACACAAATCTTTATACATTTTTACTTCTAAAAAAAAGTCAAACATTCACACTTTCATTCTTCCATCCAATTTTTAATAAAATTATACAAAAATCAACTCACATCCATACACCCAGATCAATAGAAACAGATATTCTCATGCATTATTCTATTCCTAGCAAAAACTCACCATTTAAATCAATCCAAATGGAGACATATATAAATATCTGATAAACAACGTACGTTATACAAAACCTAGATCCACCTGGATGGAACTTTTGTCACCCTTGACAATAGCACTCAAGGAAGCAGACTGGGAAGAACGGAATTGTCAACATTTGAAAATGGTGTTAAATTTAGACCCATTTTCCTTCTGTCACGTGCCATTGCAATCGTCCCTCCACGTGCGACCCGTTATCATATTTCTATATATATACCCCTCCACCTCCTACGTTTTCGACCCACCAGCAGTCCTTGGAAACCTCATTTCACCAAAACGAGCCAAGTAGTTGGCTCCGATCACAATCCGGCTGCCACTACAACCACCGTTAGAGAAACCCAACCCACACCAATGGAGGCCCGCCGGCGATCGAGCAAGCCCATTAGCGTGATGGAGGATGACATCCATAATTCCAAGGCAATGGACACCCTTCCTCTCCCTTTGTACATGGCCAATACCCTCTTCTTCACGTTGTTCTTCTCGGTCGTCTACTTCCTCCTCACACGCTGGCGCGAAAAGATCCGCACATCGACTCCCCTTCACGTTCTTTCTTTCTCCGAGATATCAGCCCTCGTCGCCTTCGTCGCCTCATGCGTCTACCTTGTCGGTTTCTTTGGCATTGATTTCGTCCAGTCCGTTATTCTCCGTCCTTCCGTAGACGTATGGACCTCAGAGGATGACGACGAAGATGTTATTATCAAAGATGACACCCGCAAAGTCCCATGTGGTCAGTCCCTCGACTGCTCTCTTCCTCCTCCCTCCTCTGTCGTCGCCAAGCCCAAGGTCGTCGAATCAATTCCTGTTCCTGCTCCTTTGGCCAACGAGGAGGACGAGCAAATTGTCAAATCAGTGGTGGCTGGGACCATTCCGTCTTATTCCTTGGAGTCAAAATTGGGGGATTGCAAGCGTGCTGCTGCCATCAGGCGCGAGGCCCTGCAGAGGATTACTGGAAAGTCTCTTGACGGGCTTCCCTTGGAAGGATTTGATTATCAGTCCATACTGGGCCAATGTTGCGAGATGCCTGTGGGTTATGTGCAGATTCCGGTGGGCATTGTCGGGCCTTTGTTGCTCGACGGGAAGGAGTACTCTGTGCCCATGGCTACCACTGAAGGGTGTTTGGTTGCCAGCGCCAACAGGGGCTGCAAAGCCATTGCCTTGTCCGGCGGCGCCACCAGCGTCGTACTCAAAGACGGGATGACCAGAGCACCTGTTGTGAGGTTCGGTTCGGCCAAGAGAGCTGCCGAATTGAAGTTCTTCCTGGAAAATCCTGCCAATTTCGAAGAGATTTCCTTAGCTTTCAACAAGTATGTTTCTTCAAGTCCTCGTCCTTTTATTATCCATATCCAGTTTTGTTTCTTCTCTTATACCCTTCAGTGAATCAATGATCTAACTGTATTGTTATGCTGGGTTCATTAAATTCAGATCAAGCAGGTTTGGAAGGCTTCAAACCATCAAATGCGCAATTGCGGGGAAGAATCTTTACCTGAGATTCTGCTGCAGCACCGGAGATGCTATGGGGATGAACATGGTTTCTAAAGGTGTCCAGAACGTCTTGGATTCACTCCAGAACAGTTTCCCTGACATGGATGTTATAGGCATCTCTGGTAAGTTGCTCCTCGTCAACTCTCTCAACTGAATCGATTTAATGGATATCGCCGAAAGAAACAATTCATTAAAGACTGCTACTTTTTATGATCAGGAAACTTCTGTGCCGACAAGAAGCCGGCAGCAGTAAACTGGATAGAAGGAAGGGGAAAGTCTGTGGTGTGTGAGTGCATAATCAAGGGAGAAGTGGTGAGGAAGGTGTTGAAGACTAGCGTGGAGGCCTTGGTAGAGCTTAACATGCTCAAGAACCTTACTGGGTCTGCCATGGCTGGATCTCTAGGTGGCTTCAATGCCCATGCCAGTAACCTTGTTTCTGCTGTTTTCCTTGCCACCGGCCAAGACCCCGCCCAGAACGTGGAGAGTTCTCAGTGTATTACCATGATGGAAGCTGTTAACGATGGAAAGGACCTTCACGTCTCTGTCACCATGCCTTCAATAGAGGTAACAATTATTTCCATTCGACATTCAAACTGTTTTAGGTTCTCCTGGAATCAAATTAAAAGAGTGCCTTATTGCTTGAGTTGTCAAGTTTTATTTATCTAACAATCTCTCTCTCTCTTTCAGGTTGGCACAGTTGGTGGGGGTACCCAGCTAGCATCTCAGTCGGCATGTCTGAACATTCTTGGGGTGAAGGGTGCCAGCAAAGAGACTCCAGGGGCTAACTCAAGGCTGCTAGCCACAATTGTAGCAGGTGCAGTTCTTGCTTCGGAGGTCTCTGTCATGTCAGCTATTGCTGCTGGACAGCTTGTGCAAAGCCACATGAAGTACAACAGATCCAGCAAAGATGTCTCCAATGTTGCTGCTTCTTAGATGAAGAGAGGCAGATAAAGCATAAGCCTCGGATGTCATTAAAGATGCCAAATCAGCCAATTAATATGAATAAGGAGCGTCTATCAGGCATATGGGGATGCAATTTGGAAGACGACTGAGATGAAATAGAAGAGAACAATTGAAATCTCAATAATTGAAAAGTTTCAAACAGTTGCTGTTTGTATTCTTTTTTTCTTTCTTTTGTAAGTTATATTTCTTTTACTCATGTTAAAGCCAATATTGTAACAAATAACATCAAAGCAAGATTTGTGTAAAATAAAAAAAATGGTTACAAATATAGTTTTCTCTTTTTTTTTTTTGCCAGATTTCTGACTCATTTGTTTGCAATTGAAACTCTTATGCATTCCTTGTGAACTGGTTGACAGCTGCACTTTATTTCTTCTTAACTAATCTGTTAATTGGTAGTTATTGAGAAGATGAGAAGCTTCTAAGTTCTAATTTGTTCTCATATACAAATTTAATTAAGCCAGCTCACATTAATTGAATGGGCGGTCTACAATAAAAGGAAAATTAAAATTAGGAAAGAAATATGTCAATGTCGGCTGTAGTCAAGCCAAAAGGGGCAGGTTGAGCAACCCTGCCACCATTCGTCCCATTAACATGGTGTTTGATTTTGATTGGGAAAATGAAAGAATGATATTATTCTTATCACATGAATTAATTTGACTATGGCAACTGTGTTTTTATCTTTTAGTCTTAAAGTGAGTATGGTCTGCATACCTTTTTAGGAATAATATTGTCTCATTAGTTGACATTCTACGATATACTTGGCTGCCATTAAATGTTTGTTTATTTAAGACAATTTAGTTGGACGATTTATCAGCTGATTATTTTATTGGCTTCCATGATACATTCCCCCTCCTCCTCAAAAGTATCACATGATGGGGATTATTTTTTATCACGATACCATAACTCAATCTGTGTTGGTTTGGATACATCAACAAACACAAATCGTTATATATTTTTCTCTTTCTCAATTAATAAAAATACCAAATATTAAGTGGGCCTCATCTAGTTTTTAACAAAATTATACTGAAATTATATTGGATTTTACATATTTTACAAAAGAAAGTTACATACTCATTCACATCGTCAAAACACATATTTAAATACAGCTATATCAGCAAAAATACACATTCTCATACATTATCGAGTATCATTTTCAAGAGTCTATTGTACTTGCTCTACATATTCCTCTTCCTAAATGTGTTAACAATACAGACTTTTTACTCCGCTTTAATGCCAGAGAGTTGATCCCTTATGAGGTTAATGAAATTGTTTGGTAACATTCGTTTATTTATTTATATATTCCAATACTCCATGCATACAAACTAGTGATTATTTTTCGCCAATTAAAGTGTTTACCACTTGCCTTGATATCTTACCATTTTCTCCCCACAATACTTCGAGGACATGCCATCAATGAAATAATAATACTATAGTGATTGTAATAGACAGAGAGACTTGGAGATGGAGAATAATGGCAGTGCTATTTGTGCTTGGAGTGGGCTGGACAGAACTAATGCAGCCGCTAATAATCAGTTTTATGTGGAAGGACCGAAGGAGACTGCAAACAAGAGTCTTTGATTCATGTTCATTAAATGGTTATATCTTTGGATTCAATTGAGCTATTTTAAGAGAAAAAATTAATACTGTCGCGATCAAGACATTTTAATGTTTTTACAGAACAGGGCCTACTGTTAAAAAAATAAAATAGGCCCCAAAATATTCAGTGAAAAGTGAAAACAACTCATTTAAAAAATAAAATAAAAAAACTAGTTGCAGGGTTTTCTCAATGAAGTCATCGAACGGATTGCTTATCCATCTCCCACGCTAAGTGCTAACCTATGCTTATATCTTGTGTCAAAGCCTCAAAGGAGTTATATTACTCAGAGAGAACCTTCTGTAAACAAGTTAACAAAAGAAAAATAACTATAATTTGGAACTTCTTTACTGTTACAGGCTCGACTAAGTTCAATACAAATGCCAATAATATGAAAGGGGAAAAAAAAGCTATAGTGAAACACAGACTACGATAATTGATGGAAATGTAATTTGAAACTTCAGTCCACAACCAAGCCACCATCACAAAGCAGGAAAATGCTGACACTAATACTCAATATCAGTACTCAGTAGTCATCACCCCTGGATATAACCTCTTTGCAGGTTGGTCGCAGTAAGATGGTATGCTCAAACTGCGAAACGTAACTGCCTTTGGTGTCACATAGAGGAGGATAAGGCTGCCAAAAAAAAACAGGGAATGAAAATCTTAATCTGTCCAGATGTACAAGTCATACTGAAGTGATAACTTTAGCATAAATAGAGGATGCCCCAATAAAACAATATGACTTTGCAAAAACTACATCACCTATGCATAAAAGCCACCACGGATTTTACATATTTGTTTTAGCAGAGAATGCAACTCGCTCCTACAAAAAAAACACAGCATTTTTTTCCTCCTCTTTCGAGCAAAGCACTGCACTGTGGTGAAAATATTGGCCCGCTTATACTCGAAGCTAATCTAGGAATCAACTTGGACATTTGAGTTATTAGAAAAATTACTAGTAAGCACTAGTCCTAAAGGAGCACTTAGTTATTTCAATCGAGTCATCGAAGTGTTTTCAAGAAATCAGTCAAAATTTGGTTCAGAAAGCTGCTTATAGTAATCTGTCTCAAAGGGCCTATGAAAGGTTACTTGTAGGCATTTGATGACTTGTGTCTCATGAAACACGGAAAAAATCATGATTCAATCTTGGACCTTTCGAGGCATCATTGCGTTGAATATGGAGTTTAGACACTTGCACGCAGCTTATGCCATGCAAGTTACTTCATAGTTGGACGCTTCATTTATAAGTAACAGCACCTAATACATTTACATCCTCGGGATTACAAGTCAACCTCCCAAGTAACTAGTGTTTGTTTCGTACTTGAGAGCTATAACTAAATTAATAAACCAACACACATGCATGACATCCATCAGATATTAGTATTAGTTTAGGCTTAGGTTTGGATGGCCTGGAATTCTGATAACATGCAATTAAAAACACGTTTTGAAGGTTTAAATACTGCAATACTCTGGCAAACAAATTAGTAGCCAAAAAGCAGCACTATTAGTAAAAGAGATCTAGAATTTCTCTCTAATTTCCTCCAGATTGTGTGGACCTTCATTTAAGTAAGGCGAAACTCTATCGAAGGAAAGTGGCATGCCATTCTCAAAAACAGACTGTCAAATGTGCCAGTAATAATTATGCAAGCAAACAAGAGATAAATACCTGAACCACGCCACTATCACACAAATTCTTCAGTGCCATTAAATATTTAGTCTCCCCAAGGCGGTCTAGATACCGCCTGCAGAAAGCCAATGTAGAAAAGTTTTTGTCAATTGTTGCTAAGAGCTGCTTTGCTCTGGGCATCCTCAAAGGAACATAACCCACTTCAAAATTTTTCATGTAATGACTGCACTCTAGATCTTCTCTGACATATCCTTTTCCTACATAAAGAGAAATACAGCTAATATACCGAAATGTAACAAAAGACATCAACATTTAATCTTTCACAACACAGGTGGGTCAATTCCCCATCAAATGGAAAACCAATTACCTGTAGATGCAAAAGTTTCAATGGCAAAAAACTCTCCCTCCTCCATCTTTGTTTGCTCCCCTCCTTTCACAATTGGAACAGATTTTCCAGCATGAATCTGGTAGCGCCCAATGCTATGCCCATTCAAGTTTCTGATACTTTTAACTGCAAATGACATTTTGAGTCCACCATCGAGCACATATATATATCCACATATATAAAACGATTTGGAAAAAACAGGCTGTGAGAAAACAACTGATGAAATGGTTGCAGGTTATATGAAGCATTCAAAAGGGAATAAAACCCTCCTTTAATCAATGTCCTATCAGACTGCCACCACCAAACCTCATTCATCACTCTATACAAAGTCTCGGTCATCCCTTTTTGATGGTGTCTTAGAACCACAATCATTAAGCGGCAATAAGATTAATAGTAATGTCCCAGTATACCATCACAATGCTTCTCCTCCTCTCTTAGTCCATGAGAAGGTAAAAATATCGGTATCAATAAAAAGGAAATCTTTCGATTTGGCTGTTGAAGGATGATTAAAAGAAAACAGACCTCCAGTGCATCACATTGAGACCTTGAAGTACCAGAAGATATATACCTTGAAACATCTTTCCATTAATTTCGACCTCGTAAGATTCCATGACCTCCTGGATTGCAGCACCAACATCACAAAGACGGACATCGATCCCAGCTTCCTAATAATTAAAATGACTATCAGCAGCAGTCTGTCTCAAGTTTAAGGAATCAATAAAATCAGCTGATTCCAACTAAATTAAAAGAGCCACTGAAAGTAAAAAACTTAAAAATCGAGACTTTTGAGCATCAAGGCAGCATTTACAGTAGATTCTTCAAACCACAGAAACATAGCAGAATTTTTTTAAAATGTTCCCATGAGACCCTTGTGCAGCCTCTCCTAAATAGAAGGAAAAATTGAAAAGAAGGTGCATGTCTTGCCCTCACTTTTAGACGAGCAAGAGAATGAATGGTAATAAGAAAAGCCCAGTCTCTGGATTTCCCACCCATTTTTTAGCAAAAAATGTACTGCAGACCTGGAGAAAGTCTCCAACTCAATATTGTTCCCAATTCCAGGACTTCAAATAAAATAACAAATCCGTTCATCCCTTCATGATATTCCCCCTTCTCCTACAACCAAGGAAGATACTCGAGAATAAAAAGGGAATTGAGAATTTGATTATGTATCGCAGTTTCATTGCAGCAAACACATTTTTGTTTGCAGGTGAGGGAGAAAAGTTGCATGTATGAACATGAAACACCATGTAGCAGATTAATAAACTTTTCCCAGGACAGATTTTTAGTTTACTTCACATTGTGTGATAGAAACTTGAAGCTCATTTAACTGTTGCATCTTGCCTTGAATATTAAAGGCTAAAGATCGCCAAATAGTTGTTTAATAAAAAAATTAGGAAACAAGAGGATGCAAGAATTTCATCTTGGCTTGGATATTTGGGTAGACCCAAATTACCCAAAAAAAAAAGGGGAAAAAGGGAACCGAACAGAATAAGCCAGCAGAACCGAACTTAATCGATTCAATCGCAGTTTTCTTATCCGTGGTTAATTAGGTATTTTGGGTCCTCACAAAGGGGAAGGAAAAAAAAAGGCATTGAGGTAAGCCAAAATTTTGGGTAATTGAGGTATATATTTTCAATCGGGTAATTTGGGTGTATATATAATATAAACTTAATGCTAATCTATTTATTATTCAGGTAAGTCGGGCATACATACAATTAATACTAATCTGTTTTACTATTGGTGTCATTTGGTTTCAAAAATTCAGAACCAGAACCGAACCGAACCGAATAAGAAATTTAGCATGAAAATATACCCAAACCAAATACTGAAATTATGGTTCAGTAATTAAAAACATGTGAAACCAGAATATCAGAAGAATGCTTTTCACCATATAAATGGAACATTTCAAGCACCAAAGACACATCACAAATTAATTGAGGTCATATGCCTATATACAAGTTCAAGAGTCTTCAAAATATAGACACCAAAAAAGCCAATAGTTTGTTTTCAGTAGACAAAAACTAATCCAACAGAAAGCTCAATAATAGTATAATACTGTCAACAATGAGACCAGATAACTGTAAAAGACTGAATTCCAGCTACCTTGATACCCATATTGGTGGCTTCACGTGAAGCTTCAAGCAATGGATCAAACATAGGATTAAATGCCACCGTAAATGCACAGTCAATTATAGATCCTGTAAGTCAAATAACCCCCCAATCCAGAGTCAAACCACCAGCCAAAAAATATAATGCAGATAGATAACAACACTTCACCTTATATACAACAGCCTGCAGTACCAAGATTACGAGTTTACTGCAGAAATGTGGCTTTAAATGAAATGAGATTGTCAAAACAGCAAATGAAGTATGAGGCAACTACCATCAATTTGAGTTCCAAAGTCCAGCTTCATAACATCATCATACTGAAGCACAGTCTTATCTCCTGTATTTGGTGTCCAATGAGCAGCAACCCTGACAGTTAAAAACCGATCCACATAAATACATTATCAAACAAAAGAAAAGGCAAAAAAAATTCATAATTAAATTCAAGGTTTACCAGTTCAAAGAGCATCCGGTAGGGAATGCAATGCCTGCTTGCAGACCATTCTCAGATATTAACTTACGAACTGTATTCTCCAGGGTCTCACAGATGTCAATCATTAACATTCCAGGCTTCAAAATGCCTCTAATATGCTTTCGAACCTACTTGAAATGCAAATATTATGAAAAAACTAAAAAAATGATAATGACCTGCCCATACTAGCAACATAATACTTGTCATATAACAAACGATTATTTAGAACACAAGACCAAAAAGTCACCTGCCGATGAACTTCTGCTGCTCGGCGAATTGAATTATATAGCGGCTTCTGAAGGCGCTCCAACTCCCTCTTTTCTTCAGAAGTTGTTCTCCATAAATTACTAAATTATCAAAAGAATAGCTCTCATTATTCAAGCTTACAAGGATTCCTACAGAAATATTATAGAGAACACAAACAAGCACAAGTATATAGAAAATTGTGAATCACCCTCGGACTATATCTTATGTGATTGATCAATATAGGAACTAACAGATAATGCATTCATTTTCATTTTGTACTTTCAGATTGAAGCAAAAACTCACACTCACTACATAAATAAGTTGACAGCTAGACCAAGCCTGAGAACTTATTACAGCATTCTAATGGATCAAGCAGTCACTCCAAGTAAACACAAAAGGAAGGAACTGACAATGGTCACCATAATGTTTCTGCTTATTGCTATATTAAGAAACAACAAAATAATAATAATAATAGTAGTAGACTAGTAGAAGTAGTAGTAACTAAACAAAGAGAAAAGTTGCTTCTCATTCCTTTAATTAGTGAATTTAGTTCCTCATTACAAGTAGTAATAGACAGCCATTGATCACTAATATCAAGATGCAATTGTAAATATAATTTGGCTACATATTATGTTAATTGTGAACCTTTAAGTTACAAGACAAGAAACAAACAAATAGAGGCTCCGCTCTCGTTTCCAAAATGAAAGATATGATGGTAAGGAAGTCTATTAATGTACTCACTCATCTTTGTACTGCTGAATTTCACCTTCAGGAAACTCCCCAGATGGGTAAAGCTCGTTGACAGGAATCGATGGAGGATCAGTCTGATGCAGCACCTCCTTCTTTTTCCTGTGAATTTCTAATAGATGTCACTTTCAAAATATACTAAGCCCAAAGAGAGGAGATTATCAAGTACAGAAAAGAGTTTCTCACTTGCTTTTACTTTTCTTCTTTTTCTTCTTCGAAACTTCTGTAAGAAAACAGATTTTGGATGAAAAGTAGTACATAAAATAGAGAATCAGATTAACAATAAGATGATAATTCACAAATGCACCACTTTTTAAAAAAAATTAAGTTCTTTTTTGGCAGGGGGATTCAAATCTGCAACTAGAATATTAACAAATTCACACAACTCTCAGTCAACAAACGACAAATAGATATACACAATGATTCAGTCCGAATGGCACATCAGGTCAAATAAATCATATAAACAAACACATGGACAAAGTAAATCATCGTGTTTACAGAATGGTTGCATCTATCCATGTACTTTACAGGTAAATGCATAACACTCCATATAACATTTGAGATGAAATTAAGTAAATTTGACGATTTTCTTCACTGTAATAGACAAAAGAAAGGTATTAAACATCTTGCTGAGTATCTAATTTATGTAATAAAATTGCAAACAGAGAACACTTTCTTATTCAGCGGGAAAATTTTGAAATTTGTGCCCACCCCACTATTGAGAAATGAAACCATTAGAGCAGTTAAAATCACCTTTGCTCCCATCTTCATCATTTTCTAGCGTTGAAGAAAGTTCACTTGACTCTTCATTGACTTTTGATTGCTCTGACACTCCATGCTCTTCAACGACTGGAATTTCTGTTTTCAAGTTTTCCTCCGCCATTATTGACTGCCCGTTACCATAACCTTTCTCGAGTCAGATTTATGCAACACAGTGACACACAAGGATCACCCACAACACTTCAAATTTAGGATGAGAACATCATTAATCTCAACTCTCTTAGGATTTGATTGAGAGAGATCTGGAATTGATGTAGAATTGGGTATACTTAAAGAAGTAAATTACTGTTTCTGGAAAATCTGGAGAATAGTTATTTCCTCACAAACTTGACAGGAGAGAAAAGAATAGAAGGAATAAAATAAAATAAAGCGAGAATCAAAGAAGGAATCAAATCGAATATAAAGAGAGAGAAATGTTTGATGAATTGACATAAACATACCTGGAGCTTCAAGAATCGCCGTTGGTATGAACCTGCAATCGACTTCTTCTTCCGCTAGGGTTTGCCCTGCGAGAGAACCAGTAGTGCTGTCAGTTGTGTTTCGAGTTTCGACTTGGTCTGGTCGTGGCGGCTGCCTCTCTTTACTGGGCTTTACTTGTATGGCCCAGCCTTGAAATCCCTGCTGCCTCAAGTTCCCGGTAAAAGTAAATAAAATAAAAATGTTACAAAATCTAATTTTTAATACCCAATTCAACTCAAATTTACATGACATTCTATGTAAGTGAGATATGTTGGACTTTTTCAAAAGTCAATTTAACACATTTTTTATTTATTATTTAATAAACAAAATTTTATAACATTTTTCCTATAAAAATACAGTTCGATTTTGACTTTTTCAAAAATCAATTTAACACATTATTTATTTATTTTTTTAATAAACAAAATTTTAAAACATTTTTCCTATAAAAATACATGTTTGATTTTGAAAAAAAATTATATATTCAAACTTCACGCGTAAAAATCTTTCTAATAAGAGTCATTGTCAATAGTTTTTATTGTGTTTTTTCAATTATATTATTTTTAAAAACAATATAATTCATATATATGATATGTAAACTGTTTATTCAAGTTGAAATTTTGTTACACTATGATAGTAGAATATATATTTGTTATTTTTTGTATTTTTATTGAAATTATGTTGGGTATCCTAACCCATTAAGTTTTAGTAATTAAGGTTTAGCACTTAGGACATTTAAAATTTTAGTAGCAAATCCGAGTTTATTATGTTACAACATGAAAATCCGATATACGAGCTCGTTAGGGTTTAATGAATTTATTCTCGTTAGGGTTTAATGAATTTATTCTCCTTAGGGTTTAACACTTATTTTTTAGGCTACAGTATGAATATGAAATTGGAATTCATCAAAATTAAACTCGAATTCATCCAATTCGGGTCAAAATGGACTCATTTCGGGGCCCCGTCAAGGGCTTCTAATGGTTGAATTGACCTGACAAGGACTGGGTTATATGCTCCTCAATCTAACAAGTTTAATGGAGGTGGTGGATGTCACCGGCGTTGGCCGTGGGGGCCGGATCTAGCCATTTTTCTATGTGGTGGCCGCAAGTTTGAAAGTGAGATTTTGGGAGCTACACTTGACTAAATGAGGCGAGGTTGGTTGGGTTTTCTTGCTCGTAGTCTTGTGGTTATTTTAAGACAAACCACATCGTGAATGATTGGCAGATAGCGAACATCTGTCACCGACAATGTGATTGGAAACAAAATTGTTGAGTGGAGTGAGAGAGGAAGGAAAAATAATTAAATTAAATTCATTTTATTTACAATAATGTCACCGGTCCATTCTCAAAATTGCCCAAAACATAATTTTGACGTTTTTGGTTTTCAAAATCACATATTTTCAGTGTTGTTTTTTTTAAAAAAAACAACCAAACAAATTGTCACCAGTTTGAAAACACAAAACAAAATTGAAAACTCAAATCAAACACACTCTCCTAAAATTTTTGTATTTCAAAGTGTCCCAAATGAGACAATGTACATTTGTTTGAATTTCAAAAGTATATTTTCTTCCCAAACCCTGTGGTCTATGACTTGCCACATATGATTTGAGATATTTTGAGACACTTTATTAGGTGTACCTAGTATTGTCAGCTGTAAAATTAATAACTAGCGTATAGACTATCAAATAAGATGTTGGTTTTTGTTATAGCTGAAATTATGATAGTGTATAAGATGTCAAATTACTACTAAGGGTGTATTTGATAGGAGTGTAATGATTACAAGAGTAATTAAAATTACTTGGATAAACTAATACTCATGTTTGTTATACATGTATATTATTTACCCAGGTAAATTTTTTAGGTAATTTTCTTTATATTTTGTGTGTAATGATTACCCATGAGAAGAAGTGGGTAATAATTACTCTAGTAATGCATTACACCCCTATTTATTACTCTCTTATCAAACATACCCTAAGGGTATTAAAGTATCGATAAGGGTATAAGTTGTGCACGCTTATTACGAGCATTAAAGAAAAAAATGATAAATCATATCTTATGAGCTCAGAAAAGGAGCTTAAATTACTCTTATGTCAACCAAATAGGGGATGTTTATGGTCAGTTTTGAATCTTTTGATTGGTTCCTTCACATATTTTGATCAAATGATTTAATCGATTGTCAATATATCAGTTTTCCATAGTAATATACTATTAAGAAGTTGTTTATATGAGACATCGAGTCTCTAATAGAGATATCATAGTTTTATTGTCTAGACTCCCTCTCCTAAAGACCTCACGACCATGAGTTCATGATTCATGAATTCCAATCCTTCCACAACCAATTTGCCTAAACAAAAAATAGACTAAAATAAAAGTTTGTTAAAATGTATTTACAAATTTTATCTTTTTAAAAAATCAATAAGTCAGTGAAGGGTGATTAATTATGGAAATAAAAAGGTTAAATCATATTTATGTCCTCGTTTCTTTAAAGTTTAAAGTTTAATAAAGTTTACTCTCGTGGAAAGCCTAGCAAGATTTTACAAATAATTTAAACATTTAAATTTATTTTCCACGTCATTTATTTAAAATAAAATAAAATAAACTCAGCTTTGCCTTTGGATATCCAATCCATTGGATGGATATGGCGAACAAAAAATAGGCAAAGCCTGTAGTGGGAGAGACTATGGACTGTGCATTCATGCGCTTGCTGGGCTCACAGAAGCATGTCAGTGAAATCCCTTCTCTACTACCTTCTTCTTCTTCTTCATCATTGAACTTCTTGTGCTCTTCTGTCTCTCCGTTCACATTCCGAAAACGCTATAAAAGAGAGTTGGGGATATCTGGTGTTTGGAGGCCTCCAAATTCTCAGCTGCAGCCTGAACCTGAACGTAGAAAGCCAGAGTCCGAGGAGACGAACGAAATCAATCGACAACAGCCAGAACCGATCAATTCTGCAATAATATCTTCTTGCTTGGTGGGTGTTCTCACAGGTATAGGTGTGGTGCTCTTTAACAACGTCGTCCATGACATACGTGACTTCTTCTGGGATGGGATTCCCTATCGAGGTGCCTCCTGGCTGAGAGAGGAGCCCATCCAGGCCGTGTGGGCTCGAGTAATTTTGGTGCCCACTTGTGGCGGCTTGATGGTAGGCTTGTTGAATTTGCTTCGACAATATTCGTCACTTCCCGATGGTTACATAAAGCCTGCACTTGAGCCCTTCTTGAAGGCGTTGGCCGCCTGTGTTACTCTTGGCACTGGTAACTCCTT
This sequence comes from Euonymus europaeus, assembly GCA_963580455.1. Taxonomy (NCBI): domain Eukaryota; kingdom Viridiplantae; phylum Streptophyta; class Magnoliopsida; order Celastrales; family Celastraceae; genus Euonymus; species Euonymus europaeus. The sequence continues at coordinate 16,913,728 of OY756970.1, read as the reverse complement.
GGGGCCGGAAGGACCCAGTGTCGAGATTGGCACATCCATTGCCAAGGGAATTGGCTCTGTGTTTGATAAAAGTTCTCAAAGAAAGCTGTCCCTCGGAGCAGCTGGCGCTGCTGCAGGAATCTCTTCTGGTATGTTCCTCTTCTTAGTGCCAATTATTAATGCATTTTTCTTCTCTTCATTCAAGTTACTTGTTGCTTTTTGTCCGCAGGATTCAATGCCGCTGTTGCTGGCTGTTTTTTTGCTGTGGAGTCAGTCTTATGGCCGGCACCATCAGATTCATCCCTGTCAATTACCAATACAACCTCTATGGTTATACTCTCTGCTGTAATAGCTTCTGTAGTGTCAGAAGTGGGTCTGGGTTCTGAACCAGCTTTCAAGGTCCCAGATTATGATTTCCGCTCTCCTAGTGGTAGACTTATCATTTTTCCTATCTATAGAAGTTTACACAAGCACCCACTAGACATGTTGATTCCACTACTATTGGTGCCATTACTTTCTTCGCTCCATATGCATTTTGAATGGCAATAAACAACTAGTTGTAATCAAGCATCGGCTACTCTTAGCATAAAAAAACTGATAATGTTTTTGATGCCTTATTCAAACTCAGTTCAGTTTAATAAACCACCTATAATGGCATAACTCAGAACTTTTTCTTTTGAATTTCGAAAGATTGTGAAGTTTACATTTAGAGCTTTTCATCTTATTTCAGAACTCCCACTGTACTTGCTGCTGGGTATCTTATGTGGCATGGTGTCATTGACCTTATCTAGATGCACATCGTACATGTTGGTAATTGTTGAGAATCTTCAGAAGGCACTCAGGATTCCAAAAGCTGCGATGCCTGTATTGGGTGGCCTAGCTGTTGGAACAACAGCATTGGCATATCCCGAAATCCTTTACTGGGGATTTGAGAATGTTGACATCTTGTTGGAATCTCGACCATTTGTAAAAGGCCTCTCTGCTGAGCTATTGCTCCAGCTGGTGGCTGTCAAGATTTTTGCAACTTCTCTGTCCCGTGCTTCTGGCTTAGTAGGAGGTTACTATGCCCCTTCTCTTTTTATTGGCGCTGCAACAGGAATGGCATATGGGAAAATCATTAGTTTTGCAGTATCTCAGTCCTATCCAACATTTGATCTTTCTATCTTGGAAGTGGCATCGCCCCAAGCATATGGCCTGGTCATTTATATTTTAAATTTTACATACAAATTTTATGCTTTAAACTTGAGATTTGGCACATTTCAAATTGATGTTCTATTTTGGAGAAATAAAAAGATGTGGAGTCCAGGACTTGAAAGTATCTGAAACTCTGTACGTCTTGGGAACTACATTTTGCAGGTTGGAATGGCTGCTACCCTTGCTGGAGTGTGTCAGGTGCCTCTTACTGCAGTTCTGCTGTTGTTTGAACTGACACAGGACTATCGGATAGTTTTGCCACTACTTGGAGCTGTGGGGTTTTCCTCTTTGATTACATCTGGGCAAACAACAAGAAAGGATGTCAAAGATATTGGAAAACCTAAAGAAAATCAGAATTATTTGAAGCAACAACTATCTTCTGATTTTTCTGTTTCCAAAGAGGCATCTTACACAACTAATCTTTGCGAAATTGAAAGCTCGCTGTGCAGCAATGATTCTGGCGGAGGGCAAATACCAGTTAAGAAGAAAATTCTTGTTTCAGAAGCCATGAGAACAAGATATGTCACCGTTTTGATGTCCTCTTCACTTACAGAAGCAGTGAATCTTATGCTTGTTGAGAAGCAGTCTTGTGCAATGATTGTTGATGACAACAAATTTTTGATTGGTCTGCTGACGCTTACTGATATTAAAGAATTCAGTACAGTTGCAAAAGCGAAAGGCGGTAAACTCAAGGTATGGTCATTGGTCATTGGTCATCATATATCTGTAGCAAAGCATTAGAACAAAATTTTATTGTAAGTTGATGTAAATCAAGTACTTTTGAAATTCCAGTTGCCAAGTAATGAAGAAGTAGATAAGGAGCAATAGAATAGAACAATATGATTTATTATGTCGGCAACTGATATATGTGATTTTTCTTTCATTGAGATGGAAATTATTAAATGACATTATAATTAGGAGGAAGAAAGATAAGGAGGACAGAGGAAACAAGAAGAGCATAAGAGGTCGTACTGATGTAGTACTCAATATAATGCGGGACTAGGGCTGATGTAACTTCCCCAATCCTGCAGTTACAGCAGAAGCCTTGTGTGCAAGGGGAGTTGTTTACCTTTTACCTCCACTTCTGACACAAGAAGGTTGGACCTTGAACAAGGACTAATATGTCGACTCTGTATACTCAATCTAAACACTAGATTAATGAAGTAGATATCCAATACACATACTTTACTCAAGTAATACAACCATGTATCATCAATTATAGCTATTCATGTTGCAGGATCTTTTAGTATCTGAAATGTGTTCTTCATATGGTGAAAGATGTCAAGTAGCATGGACTGCCATACCAAATATGGACCTTCTTTCTGCTCAAATGATCATGGACAGGCATGGCATGAGCCAAATTCCAGTTGTTTTGGAGCATGATGAAGTCCACAAAAGGCATCTAGTTGGTCTTTTAGACAGAGAATGTATAACTGTTACACGCAAGTAATATTATCAACTCTCCTAGGTTATCATCAGATTCTTCTTTCATATCATATGAACCCCTTGCGTTGAGCATAAGCACCTTGTTTCCTTTATTTTTAGTTGTAGCTCAAATGTTGCGGTTCTCATGTTAGCTGATTTTCTTTCTCCTTTCCTTTGCTTGAATGCAGTGCTCTAGAAACTAGAGAATCCCTCGAGTAATATTTCCATGTGAAAGGCATGGCTATGATCAAGGATGAAAAGATGCGTCATAATATCTTCTGAAACAATAAAAAAAAACTGGTCGTTCAGACGAGTGGATTTTTTTATACATTTTGTGGTGCTAGCAACCTATAGAAGTGAAAACTGCCCAGGCACCAGGCTGACACGACACCTACCCGGATGGTCTCACCCTTGAAGGTATTGGCTTCATGTTTTGTTTCCCTTATTTGTAGTTGTTGATTTGTTGTTCAAATGTTGTATTTCTCATGTTAGCTAATTTTTTTCCTCCTTTCCTTTGCTGAACACAGTGCTGTAGAAACTAGAGAATCCCTAAAGTAATATTTCCATGTGAAAGGCGTGGCTATGATTGAGGATGAAGAGATGCTTCATGTAATGAGTCTGCTGAAACAAGCAAAAAACTTATGGCCTAATCCTTGACGGTATTGGCTCAATGTTTTCACTCATCTAAAGTGCTGGGATGTCGAGCATAGCGGGGACTATCGAGCTCAGGAAAGGAAAATTTGTTCGTTGTCTGGTAAAGAAACAAATATAAGGATCTTAGTTGCCATAACAAGTGAAAGGCATGTAGAGACATTTCAACTTTTTGTTCGGAAGAAAACTCGAGTAGTGAGAACTTGCTGAAAGATATTCTAACAGGCTCGATTTCATGAAAATTATCTCAAATTTTTTCCTTTTGCCGTTTGAAGACCATAAATTTTCATGAAGCTTTGCTCTTAAAGAAAGCTTTCCACATAATCAACTGGAGTTCGGAAGTTATTACCCAAAAAAAAAATGTTATCTGAACGTAATGGAGTAGGAATAGCAAGTGTCTGACAGCGTTCTCATGTTCTAGATGTTTTATGTATCCTTCAGTCCACCTTTTTCTTAGCCAACAACTTGACTTTTCGATCATCTAGAAATTAACAGGAGTCTGCAAGAATTTGCCCTCATTCCTGCCCACTAGATTTTCCAATATCACCACCATTTTATCTCAACAATCATGCAGTGCCAAAGAAAATTTAACTGCAAGGACACAAATTCACAAGCTAAACAAACCTTACTATTACTATTGAAACAAATACATTCAAGATTCATGACTCTCAGAGAGTTTGATACATAAAATTTAAGACTAAACTTTCCACTAGTATCTTTGAAAAAATAAAAGAGGAAAAACAATCAGAGAAATCCAGTCTCTTTTTTCACAAGAGACATATACCAATGACATGGGTATTTCACTTATGTCTTGGAGTACCATTGATCAGATGCCTTGCTTGCGTTTTCTTGCTCAATTTTCACACTCGGTTCATCAATTGCCATGGGGTCCTCATTTAATGCCTGCGAATATCAATGTAAAAGGAGGAAACGAATATAAATACAGCAGGGGCAAGCATGTCCTCTAAATGCATCCAAGTCTAGTTCATGCTCACCTTCGCACTTGCAGTCTCATCAGTTGTTGCATCAACCCCTCTGGTTTGCTCAGAAATGCCTTTCTGGCTCTCCTGACAAAAAAAAAAGGACAAACAAGTTAAATTACTGAGGGAGAAAATTAAATATTGGAATAACACGGGGTGCTGCAGAGCCTTTATCCAATATTCCAAAGGCTCTTTCATGAAAAAGAGTAAAAGAACTCCCACAGTACCCCGCATAATATGTGGGGATGTATGAATTGGATAAGTGACGACCTCTAGGTTGCAACCCTGCAACTCTACCACTAGGCCACATGAGTATTATTACTACAACAAGGGCAACTGACACAACAGTATAAGATACATGATAAGCAGTTCCAGTAAAATTATCTAGCATAATTTTTTTAATCTAGCATATCTAAAATCTCACACATTTTTTTTATACAAAAGAGAAGCTGTACTGCAGTGTAATATGCCTACAAAATATAAAAGTTACATAAGCTTGAAACTAGAACATTAGATATATGCAGGCTGTGATAGAATAGCAATAAGAGTGAACTATCTGGGCGGGTAAAGAGGAAAAAAGAGCTGTGCATGAAATGCGGTTGGCATTCATAAGCATTTACATGAAATCTTAGAAATCTTAACTAATGACATAAGCCAACAATCTCCTAATTAAAGAATTGGAACACACATTTGTTCTGAAACTACTATTGTACAAATAGCCATACATTTCCCAACATAAAACACCTAATATGGCACATCAAAAAAACTAAATTCAGCAATTATTCAAAAACAGGAATAAACATACCAGAACTTTTGGTTCAGGTTCAATTATTTCTCTCTTTACTCTGCTTGGTAGAGGCTTACTGCAAATAAAAGTCACTAAACGAAATGAAAAGATGAACATAAGACAAAAATAACCAACTGGCAGGTGGAATCGAAAAAGGTACCGGTCATCTTCATCCATCTCAGAATCGGGATCCCATCTCTCATCTGCATCCACTTGATCTTCATCATCCTGAATATTTCCAGACACTCAAATGGAATATTAGAATGTACATGGAGCTAGTTTAATTTCAATGACACACAGCATAAACTAGAACTAGATTAGGGCATGCTAGCGGCAATATGCATGAAATGGATTTTTTCTTTTAAAAAGGACCATGGCTTCCCTGATAAGGAAGCAGTGTTACATTATTTTCCCTCTAACCCTCCATTCAGAAAGAAACATGTCATCTCCCCCGGTAAACAATATAATGGTTACAAGAAGCTACATTTTCACATCAGTGCCTGCATAGAGCTACAGAAGAAAAGTACAGCCATGCCATTGCTATACTCATAAACCCATTGCCAAAAAACAAACAAAAAATGCAAACTTTCAGCCCACCAATGACATGTTAAATGAATACAAAAGTACAAATTATCTTTATATTCCATGTGCTGGACCTATGTTCGACAACTAAACGGCCTCAAAGTGAAAAGTTGTTGGGTCATCAACTCATCATCAAGAAACAATACCGAACTAGTTAAAACTTAAAACATAGAAAAAAAATTCATTTATCTATATTCTTCACATATATCCAGAATTCCAGATTGGTGAGGTGACCATGATCCTATGTACTCTGTTTCATCCCACCTAAGAGGATGTTCTTCATATGATGCTAACACCACAAATCGTTTTCAATTAACATCGCTCAAGTCCTTTTTTCCTAGTCTTTCATCCTTTTTTTGCTTCTTCAACTTGATAACAGAGTTTGTATTATTGACAAACCTTTTTACCACAAACCCTAATCATCTAAGGCAATGTTCACCTTCACACCCCTATAGTGGACAAATGCATAGACTTTTTTACGAAAGAACATACCTAGTATATAAATATTCATTACAACATAAACATCTTTTTGTTCTTTGAAATGCAAGACATCAACAAACCTTACTTGAATCATCTCATATTGGGTTGAAGGACCAATGTGAGGAGACAGAATGAATAAGAACATCTGTTTGCACCCTAAGACGGAAAAAAAAGCAAACAAAAAGTAGCAAAAATACCTCAGGAAACTTTGTGTCAGGCGGTGCTTCTTGGAATTGGACGCTAGGTGCATGCTGAAGCTTTGAAAGATTTTCGAGAAGCTTGTCCCGTATTTCTTCAAGTAATTGACGCGAATTTTTATTTTCCATGTTACTAGGTGCAACATGAAGAGTATAGTCCGGACCAAAATACTCATAGTATTCATGTTGGGGCATATTGTCATCAATTTCCTTTCCGAGAGCAACCCCTGTCTGAATTACATATGACATACAACGGGAAACATCTAAATAATTAGCTAAAGTTCAAAGGTGAATTTTCCATATATTGAATATAAAATATCCAAGAAATGAGTAGGCAATGTGACATATAGCATCAATACAGTGAATTTAAGCTGATTAACCTCATCTTCCCTTGCAATTATCAGGCACACCTTAGACCATATTAAAATTCCAATGATTTGTGACACATTTATGGGAACCAAAGACAAACAAAGATGGAAAGAAAATGAACACTGACAAAACTGTCACGTTATAGCAATACAAAAACATGATCCCAAGGCATATATTGGCAACAACAGATATAGTACTGCTCACAAACATCATTATTCCCTTCTTTACACAATTTCTAATGAAAAGACATTGACAACAATGACAAAACCAAGTGCATCTTCTGATCTTTTGCCACCAATGATAAACCTTTTTAACTGGCATCATACTACAAAAATAACCTATATTTGTTGAAGTCATGTCGGTAACACCCTGGTGATCAGTCGAATTTAGAATAGTAATAGAAAAGTAAAAAACTATACCTCATAGCACCAGCAACGAGCAACATTCCGAATGGTATACCCGCCCCCGCCTACCAGCAGCAATGGAACATTGAATGATCTCATAAATTTGACACACTCAGCATGGCCTTTGATTGAAAGATTGAAGCACCCTAACCTATCACCAGACAAGGAGTCAGCACCACACTGGAGAACCACGGCACCGGGCCTGAAAACTTCCATAACTTTTCCAATGATTGGTTTAAACAAAAAATGGTAACTCTCATCATCAATCCCATCATCCAATGGAACGTTGAGGGAATAGTATTTCCCTTTCCCATAGCCAATATCACGTACGTCGCCTGTACCAGGAAAATAATCCCCGAATTTGTGGAATGAAACTGTCATGACTCTATCGGTAGTGTAAAATGCCTCTTCTACTCCATCTCCATGGTGGATATCAATATCCACATACAAAACACGCTGCAAGACAAGCAAGGAAAGCATGAAAAATCACAATATACATCAGGCAGTGTTGTCACAGAACTTAAATTGAAATAGATGGAAAGGAGACACGTTTCCCTTCTAACATAGAACTAAAATCCATTTTATCAACTGACATGAAACCACACTAGTAAAAATCAGAAGTAAAAAAGAGAGAAGCAAATAAAAAGACCTCATGTCGCTTGAGGAGCTCCAGAATGGCGAGGACAATATCATTCACATAACAGAAGCCCGAAGCCTCACACTTCTTAGCATGATGAAGGCCACCCGCCCAATTGATGGCGATATCGCAGCCATGGTTGAGCTTGACAGCACCACCAACAGAGCCGCCAGCATAAGTTTGACAGAAGGAGTAGAGGCCATCGAAGACAGGGCAATCCTCGCCGACATTAAATCGCTTGAGCTGGCGGAGCAGATCCTGCTGGGTTTCGGGAGTAATGCTACGAAGGAAGGAGATATAATCATCAGCGTGAAAACGACAGAGGTCGCGGTCCTTGGCAGGAAAGGGCTTGAGAACTTGCATGTCTTGGAGGAGTCCGTAGTGGGCAAGGAGGGCGTGGGTCATACGGATGCGATGGGGTTTCATAGGATGGCCCTGGCCGTAATAGTAGTTTCCAACTTCTGGGTCGTAGAAATAGCACACCTTTCTCTTCACCCCATCTGGCCCCGACGGCAGAGAATTGCCTCCGGCATCCATCGATTTCAACCTAGGAAAATAAAGAAGAAGAAACGCCTAGAAAAACTAAACTGACAAGAAAAGCAAAACTTCACCATATCAAGCGGAAATTCAAGTATTTTCAATGCGCTAACCTTCCACGAAACAACAACCCGACTGATCAGTGGAAGACCTCGCGAAATCCTGGAAATCCGCAGTTCCGCATCGCCTACCAGGTCGAATTTGCTTTGCTTTCTCAAACCAAACGGGTTAGATTCGGGTTTTGGAGAATGTTAGATTTGAACTGTAAGTATAAGCCCAATGGACTTAACAAGCAGCACAGTTTGAAATTAACGAAAAATGTGGGCTTAATTAAAAATGGGCTAAAAAAGTGGTCAGGCCCAATGCTGTCTGCTTGGTGTTTATGTGTGGATAAATTCAAAAATGTTTTAGAACCCAACTTTTATTAGCCCAAATAAACCCAAGTCTACATGACACTCCATGTTGGTGTGCTATGTTGGACTTTTTTAAAAATCTATTTTTATTTATCTTTTTTATAAACGAAACTTTAAAACGTTTTATCTCTCAAAATACATGTTAGATTTCAAAAAAAATTACATATTCGAACTCAGCGTGTAAAACTCTTTCTAATAAGACCCATTGTCGATAGTTTTTATCGCGTTTTTTCAATTACATTATTTTTAAAAATAATGTAATTCATATATATTATGTTTAAAGTGTTTATTCGAGCTGAAATTTTATTATATTATGATAGTATAATATATATTCATTATTTTTTTGCCTTTTTATTGAAATTACGTTGAGTATATGAACCCGTCAGAGTATAATAGTTAGGACCCTAAGGTTTAGCACTTGAGACATTTATGATTTTGTAGTGAATTCGTCGAGGTTTAGTGAATATGAGTCTTTTAGGTTACAAAATTGAAATTCGATACACGAGCCCGTTAGGGTTTAGCGAATCCGTTCCCCTTGGGGTTTATAACACTTATTGTTTGGATTACAGCATGAAAATCCGATACACGATCTCGTTAGGGTTTAGCGAATTCGTTCCCCTTGGGGTTTATAACACTTATTGTTTGGATTACAGCATGAAAATCCGATACACGATCCCGTTAGGGTTTAGCGAATTCGTTCCTCTTAGGGTTTAACATTTATTGTTTAGGTTACAGTATGAAAATTCGATATACGAGCTCATATCGGTACCTATAAATAAACACTAAAAACTACGTAATCAACATATTAGTACAAAAAAAACAATGTAATTAAAAACAATGTAATTAAAAACAATGTAATTAAGAATGAGTGATTAAAACCTATCGATGATAGATCTTGTTGGATGGATCTTTACTTGCTGATTATGGATATGTAATTTTTTTTGAAATCTAATATGTATTTTAAGAGATAAAATGTTTTAAAATTTTGTTTAAGAAAATAAAAATAAAAATATGTGCTGTGAGTTTTTCAAATGAGATATTTTATTTTTTAAAATTTTAATTTTACATGTCATTTGCTTACAAAGCATGACATGTAGACTTGAATTAATTGTTGGGTTACAAAACTTGGGCTATTTAGCACTACTCGGATAAATTTTTGGTTCTGGTGGAGGACAGTTTGCACACAACTCAAGCATTGATTGGCTGGCTCACCTACTTCTTGAAAAACTAAAAGCATGCAGGACATGTTTCTGCGAAGTATCGACTGCTTCACCACCAGCTCCTCCCATAGTCCCCGGCTCTGCTCCTTCTACTTCTCCTCCTTAAAATTCGAACACTCTTTCTTAGTTTCTCTCATGATTTTATTTTTAATAAGATTTTTTTCTCTCTTTTGGATTGATTTTTTCTTGTTTGGATCAGTTGAGTTTAATTATGTTATTCTAATTTTTCAGGTGACATTTTAATTTCAATTCCAGTGAATCTAATTTTCAAATAAATTTAAAGTCAAGAACATGAAACGATGTCATGTTTAGTTTGTGGCCAACTGGAAGGGGATGTAGGTGTAACAAATATTTATATATTTATAATACAATCTTGTGAAGATGTCACATTTAACAACTATTCATATATAAAGCCTCTATTTGTTTTTTATAGTATATGTCAGCGTATACTCTGTCATCTATATTCTCAGCCACTCTAAACTTTTACGCTTTACAAGAACTTATACTTTATGAGATATACTCTGATTCAAACGGACCAAAAATGATTGATGGTAGGTTATGGATAGGTTGATAGGGGGTGTGGTAGGGTTTATAGGGTTGGGGGATTTGTTTAAGAACACCCACTAGAACCTGGCGAAGGACAATTTGCACACAACTCAAGCACTGATTGACTGTCATTCGCAAACACTCTAAATATCAAGCATCAACATCATTTCTCTCATACTTTTCTACCATATTTCACTTTTTTCTACCATTTTACACATTTCTCAATACAATTTTTTCAAAATATTCTTCCTGCACACTTCAAAATTTTCAACGTCATTTTCAAGTGCCTAATTGGAGATGCTATAACGATAAACATGACATGTGTAATAAATGCTCTCTCATCTAATTATTTTTTCCACCTCCGTCCACTCGTTATAGTTTTCCTTTACTTTATAAAAATGGAATTTGCAACAACCAAGCAGAAAGTGGCTCACCCAACTAGCTCCGTTAATACTCTACATTACATAAGCTTTGATTGATGCTTGAGATTCTTTATAACCCCATAAGAGAGGGTTATATCTATATATATGTAGCAATATTCAGTCTGGGTTATCATGGAGGAATAGCTTTGCTAATTGTGTTTAGTTTGCTAATGGATAATAACGTAAAAGGCAGCAAAGTGTGCGTCACTGGTGCCTCTGGCTTTGTGGCTTCCTGGCTGGTTAAACGTCTTCTCTTAGCTGGGTACCATGTGATTGGGACGGTTAGAGATCCAGGAAACGAGAAGAAGTTAGGGCATCTATGGAGGCTAGAAGGAGCGAAGGAGAGACTCCGACTAGTGAGAGCTGATTTGATGGAAGAGGGAAGCTTTGACGATGCAATCATGGGATGCCATGGTGTCTTCCACACAGCTTCACCTGTCCTCAAGCCTTGTTCAGATCCAAAGGCAAGCATTGATCGAGAAACATTGAGTATAAGTAATAAATTTGCTTGCTTTTATTGGATATTAATTAATCATTTAATTGCAGGCAGAAATCCTGGAACCAGCTGTTGAAGGAACCTTGAATGTGCTGCGTTCATGTAAGAAGAACCCAAAGCTAAGACGTGTGGTTCTCACCTCTTCCTCATCAACTGTGAGGGTACGAGATGACTTTGACCCTCATGTACCGCTCGACGAATCATCTTGGAGCTCCATTGAATTATGCGAGAGGCTACAGGTGATCAACCTTATACACACACACACACACACAAGTTGTATTATCTAACATGTATCTGCTAATTAATGTAATTTTTTTTATATTATGCGAGAGGCTACAGGTGATCAACCTTATACACACACACACACACACAAGTTGTATTATCTAACATGTATCTGCTAATTAATGTAATTTTTGTATATAAAAAAAAATCAGATCTGGTACGCCTTGTCGAAGACTCTTTCTGAGAAGGCTGCATGGAAATTCTGCGAGGGAAATGGGATTGATTTAGTCACTGTTCTACCTTCGTTCGCGGTCGGGCCTAGTTTGCCAGCTGATTTATGTTTTACTGCATCTGATGTCCTTGGCTTGCTTAAAGGTTCTGTTCTTGAATTATTTATATATTTTACATCCATCTCTCTTTATTCCAATCTTTTAAATACCGATTAGACGACTGGCATGTAATATAACCGATTTACCGATTGTGCAGTACAAAGATTTTATTAATTTAGTGATTAACATTTAAGATTAATTTCCTACCTATATATGTGCTCACCTTCAATTCTCACTAATAGTATTTTTAACATATTTTTCCTAATCCAAACAACAAACATCCCACATCGAATCATCACTCTTATAGTTAAAAAACCTTATTAGGCTCTCGTAAAATTCATTATTAAAAAATCACTTGAGGGATCGATCTTTTTGGAGAAATTAGTTTCTTCCTTCAAAATCAAAATAAATATCTTTATTAATATATGAATGAATGAGTGGTACGTAGTTATTGATTGGCTCGTGATTCCTTAATTAATTTGTAATATTGAGTGCATCATGCATGCAGGGGAAACAGTGCAGTTTATGTGGCATGGAAGGATGGGATATGTCCACGTTGATGACATTGCCCTGTGTCACATTCTTGTATACGAGCATGAAGCTGCTGAGGGACGATATTTATGTAACTCTACAGTAATGGACAATAATGAGCTAGCATCCTTGTTATCATCCCGTTATCCATGGCTTCCTATCCCTAAGGGGTCCATTTCTAATCCTGATCAATTATTATTAATTAAATTCAGATTCAAATTCAAATTCAATGACTGCATGCTTGTTTTGATCATCAGGTTTGAGCAACTGAATCGACCATGGTACGACTTCGACACTTCCAAGTTGAAGAGTTTAGGGTTGAAGTTGAAGTCCATTGATGAGATGTTTGATGACTGCGTAGCGTCACTTGTGGACCAAGGATATTTGTCTTCTCCCATCTAATATATGAAGCAATTGCAATTATATATGATAACAATTTAAGTTAAATCTTATTTCCATCTAATCTGTTGAGTTTTAAAATAAATTAGTAAATGAATCGAGTAGCTCATGCTTTGGCTAGGGCTACGAGTTGTGTGTCTGATTGGGATGTTTGGGGTACTGTCCCACCCCCTTGAGATTTATGATGTCATGTTTTTTCGATAGTGTTTAATGAAGTTTCACTGTTTCAAAAAATATTAATTAATCCCTTTCTTATATGTGTCTCTCTTCTTGGGTGTATTTTATGTTTGTTTGATATATAGTATTTCTGTTGTCAAAATATAAGTTAAGGTAGAGAATAAAAGTTAGTGTAGAGAATAATGTTTGAGAGTATATCTGACACAGTATAAACGTGGGTAAACAATATTAATATATTAATCCAATTAACCTCCACCGGTTTGGCTCAGTGGATAAGAGCGCTGGAGGTTATCAGAGTGTGTGCTGGGTTTGAGGCTTGCTGTGCGCATTGTGCACGCTTCCTTGACTTTGGTAGGTCAATGGGCCTGTTGGACTTTGACATGCGTAGAGCTGGGCCGGTGACTTAAATGCTGACGAGTTGGGGGTAGGCCCGAAGGCCCCAGGTTGTCGGATTGGGCCGGTGCGTAGGGCGGAGCTCGCTACCTGGCCTGGGCCGGACCCTGAGTATAAAAAAAAAGTATTAATTCAATTATATGGACGCCACACAAAATTGGCAGGCCAAGCTAACCACACACGTGTCTTCTGGCCATAAACTGCTGTCTGCTGCCACGCGCCACTAGCTACTTCAATCCGACGTAGACATTTTTGTATAAAGATAAAATACCTTCGAATTCTCATTACCCTTACTAGTAAAACAAAGCAAAGCAACAACCGAATCATCGAACCAGAAATATTAGAAGGTATTAAGTCTCACTAGGATGACAAAGGGTGAGGTACTTTTTATTTAAAAAATATTAAAATTGTTACCGTTCAATATACTTTATATCAAAATCGTTTAAAAGATCATTTAAATTTTCAAAATCGGGACCTTTCCATAACCGTTTATCGCCGGATACTCATTTATCGTTTAACTTTTTCAATTTCTTTCCTAATTGATTGTATAATGTTTCCAAACACTCGATATATATTTATAAACTATGAAAGTCTATAATAAAAAATCAAACAATTAGATTAGTGGTTAAGTGATTTAGTTTTGTATACATGTGTAAGGTTCAAATCCCTTCTCTAACATATATACTATATTTTTAAGAATTTACTTGAAATTAAGGGTTAGGTCGGGCTGGGTTGGTTATGGTTATGGGTACGGTTTCGATTCGGTTTTGGTTCGGGTACCCTAACCATTTATTAATCGGTTCGGGTATCCTAAACTTGACATCAAATATCAAAATTGACCCAAAACCGTGACAGATTTGAAAATAAAAACCAAAGCCGTTTCTAAACCCTATAGGATCGATTTTTAAATTTTAAACGAATCGGATACCCTGCGAATAGTGCACGAATCAGGTTTTTTTGGCATCCCTAGGCCTCACCACCTTCTTGTGCGACAACGACTACGACTATATGAAAGAGGAAACGACAGCAGACGAGTCTCCAATTAAAATGATCGATTCTCAAAAAGAAAAAGAAAATATCACACACAATTTTGTAGGTGTTAGAGTATTCAAACGATAGAGTTATGATTGTCTAATCACACTGATATTAGAAAACACATTTATCTTGCAACAGGGATGTTGGACAGCTGTGCTAGTTTTGAACTTGAGACAGTCACCTCGCATGCATAATGGACTGCCAAGTTAGTATAGTCTGAAGATACTAAGCCCATGCAGAAAGATCCACTAGCTAGACCGCAGCCCACTAGAGACATAAGATTTTAATAGTGAATCTTATGTTATGATATTTAATGTTACACTATGCTTGACATTGTAATAATGAAGGTAATATGAATTTTCGACTAGTTAGGATCCACATTAGATATGACTGAAAGGTTAGTTTGGGCTGGATTAAGGATATGATGGTCACGCAAATTGCACTTACTCTGCATGGAATCCAAGTAAGCTTCACGTAACCTGCATGTGTATCAAACTATCAACATTTAAAACATGTATCGCAAATTTTTAAATATGCATTTTGTTGACAAGAATTCTGGTTTTGTTTTTATAGAAATAATTGATTTAAATCATTGATCGATTGATACAGAGTCTTTAAAATTTTAGGATTGATTATCTCGCCTTTTAAAGAATGATTTTCTTCCTTATTTTAGAGATAATCAATTCATTTTACTAAGGAAGTCAATTCCTTATTTTTTGGTCTTTTGTTTTAATTGATTATTGGAAATCTTTTACCTAACCTATAGGAATAAGATTTTATACCAATTTGGCCGATTTTCCTAGGGTTATTATGAGACATCTACGTTTCCTATATATATATGTTTAACCCAAATTTTTGTTAAGACTTTTTATTAAGACTTATATCGCTTATGCTCTGAAAAGTTTCATATTCTTTGAGCAATTTTATGAGCACTATTTGAGCGAGTTTTGATCTCAAAAGTATTTTCAATCATGCATATATCTTTATGGGGATCTGCATATGTTCTTGGATATTGAAATCTTCAGTGCAACTCTGGTGCAATTGATAAAAGTATTCAGTGCGACTTTGGAGCAATTGGTGGAAGTTTCTACTTGGTGAAAGGTGTATTATGTGACTCAAGCAAGGTATTAGAATAGGTGTGGATCCTAGCTATAGGTGATTCTTGTAACCTATGGTTATAGTGAATTGTTTCAAGGTTTATGACTTTAGATACTCAAGATTTTTCCCTTAAATTGATTCAGGGTTTTTCTCATAAAACTATTGTTTACTTGGTATTCGTAACCAAGCATTCGATTTTTCACACTATTTACACTTCACAAATTTCTGGTGACACCTTTTATTTTTACACCCTATGACAGAAATAGAATATTCTTTACACACGAGGACAAGGAAACAACACAAAACTCTTCAATCACAGAAGAATGATTCCTAGATCAAAAAAAAGAGAGTCAAGCAAGTACCTTGCCATCGACGACTAGCTAGCCAATCGACATTGGTGGTGCCGTGCTAAGTGACCTCGGCCAAAGCAAAAGCCTTTCCGTCTCTACCATTATTTTTGTTTTCGTTGCAAAAGTAGGAAAGACTGGTTTTTGACCAAACCCCGATTATTGTCTTGTTGGGATTTGAATGAGAGGTAGAAGGGATTTAGCATGAGATCAGTGAATCCAATGTAAATGATCTAAATTTATAGTTGCGATTGGTGGGTAGCGGGGTTGGTGATACTTAGTGAGAACGAGCTAGGAGAGATTGAGACGAAATGATGAAATTATCCTTGACTTTTGTGGGGTGTATTAGATTAAAAAATTTCAAACAATTTTAGAGGTGCTAATAAAAATTAGTGAAGTGCAAATAATCCTAGCTTTAAAAGATTATTGTGTATAATAATTATGTGCATTGCAGGCTTACACCGTTACACGCATAATAAAATGGTCTCAACTGCTCGATAGCGACCATAGGGGTCCTCTTCATATAGCGGGCTTGTGGTCGAAGTTATCCAAGACACTACAGTGGCTAATACGGTGTGGTCTCTTCATATTTTACATTTCCCCCCCTTGTTGATCAGTATTATACTATTTAGGAAAGAAAGAAACAAAATATTTAAGATGAAAGGTAAAATTAATCATAAAAAATGCCACATCGCTTCTTCGTAGCCTCATAAATTCTATTTCCTATCTCAATACGGATGAACAATCATATACCAGGAGTGCCTGTCGGTTCAGATATGTCCATATATGGCGAAACTTCTAAAACATTATCTTCCTGCACTGGTGTTTTTTCCCGTCTTCTTTACAGGACATATGACGTCAATAGAGGGCGCTGAATGGCCATATTAACCATAATTTTAAGCCTACCCGCCGCATATTGTACAAATGCAACGGCATGTTCATGGTCATAGGGGGTACTAGTTTGAAGTTTGAGCTCGTATCCGTCAGAACTTTCTGCTGTAAATTCCTTTTGTTCTGATTCTTTGTCTGTTGCAGAGTACATCCGATAGTCTGACTGTCAAAGTGTGTTCCTTTTAACATTTTGTCTCTTCCATTCGTGATGTAGGTTGATTGGTTCTCTGCGTGCGTCAATGGAGCAGACAACAGGGAGTAGCGAAGCCAATAGTTCAGCGAGTAACAGGAAGCCCGTGAACAAGTGGATGGCCTTTGAAACCAGCAAGTCTTCAGAAGCAGAAGCAGCACCAGCACCTTCTGATGAAATTTCCCCGGAAAAACATGGACTTGTAGGGCACCAGCTGAAGTCCTCGTCAGATGGGGATAGGTACGGTGCTGAATCAAGAACATCAGAGGAATCCGAAGTTGGTGGCGTGTTCCCAAGGGTTTCACAGGAGTTGAAATCTGCCTTGGCATCACTGCAGCAAACTTTCGTTGTTTCCGACGCCACAAAACCAGACTGCCCCATAATGTACGCCAGCAGTGGATTCTTTAGCATGACTGGTTATTCAACCAAGGAAGTCGTTGGGAGGAATTGGTGAGAACTCGATCTCTTTCTCTCTCACGTAGTAGCCAACAAGCCCCCTTAATTCCTCTCTTCTACCATAATAATCAATGCTGGATTAGTTTATCTTTGTTTGATTGCTGTGGTGGCATGCAGTCGGTTTCTTCAGGGTCCAGAAACAGATGAGAATGAGGTGAAAAAGATAAGAGACTCTGTGAGGAGTGGAAGCAGCTACTGTGGCAGGCTCTTGAACTACAAGAAGGACGGCACTCCTTTTTGGAATCTCCTTACAATCACTCCTATCAAAGATGACTCTGGCAATGTCATCAAGTTTATTGGGTCTCTTCCTTTTGTTCAGTCTTTCACTGTTGCACTGTTTGTGTTTTTTCCTTTCTTTTCAATGTTGGATATTGGTATTGCAGAATGCAGGTTGAGGTTAGCAAATATACAGAAGGGATAAATGAGAAGGCACTACGCCCAAATGGATTGTCTACATCCTTAATTCGTTATGATGGTAAGTCAATTTCCAAACTGAACTTGTTTTGGGATGAATTCTTACATCTCTAACGAGGAGCACATTCCATTTACCAGCTCGACAGAGGGACAAGGCTTTAGGATCCATCACTGAGGTTATTCAAACAGTGAGACATCCAAAATCTCACATTCAAGTTATAAGTCATGACTCCTCTGGCAAGCAAGAAGAGCAAGATAAATTCGGCCTTGATTATCTTCTTCCTAAATCTGTTGAGCTCGAGAACATGAGCAATCTTGGTTGCCAAACGCCTCAATCAAATTCCAGAACAAGGTCTTCCCTGGAATCTGGAAAGAAATCTAGCATATCAGCTCGCGTTTCCTTGATGGGGTGAGTTTCTAATTTGAATCCCATTTTGTGTTTGTGTGTGTGTGTGTGTGTATATATGCCTTTTGCTTTCTTGCTATGTGTTGGATTGCACCATAATCCAGAATTAGTAAGAAGTTTGCGCAATTTATTATAATCAAGTTGGCGTCCTCTATTTCTTTTACACAATTGTGGGTGTTTATGGGAGCACTCTTACTGAGTAGATATTGCATGTTGTGTGACATCATGGATTCTCTTGCAGGTTTAAAAGGATGTCTTTAACCACTGCAGGAAAGGATGAGCAGCAACCAAGTTTTGAACTAGAACCAGAGGTGTTAATGACCAAGGAGTTAGAACGCACTGACAGTTGGGATCGTGCTGAGAGAGAGAGGGACGTACGCCAAGGCATTGATCTAGCGACAACACTGGAGCGCATTGAAAAAAACTTTGTGATCACAGATCCCAGACTTCCTGATAACCCTATTGTAAGCTTGAACTTCTTAACAATTAGTTATGCTGATGTGACATAAATAGTGAGAAATCGAACCTTTTTGCAAACTACTCAAGGAATGATAATTGAACTGATGGCTGACAGTGATTAAGTTAACTGATTCTGCCTGAATCACAGTTTTCTTCACATCATTCAGTGCCTTGATCCTTTCTGTAATTCACAATCATAAGGAGGGGGATTTTTGTTGGCATAATAAAGTTGCTTCTAGGCATCACGTGTTCAGACTTTGGAGCCTCAAGCACTGTGTGTGACTGACATTTACACAAATATGGAAAAATGATATAATTTGGTTGTGAGACTCATTGGAAATGTTTAAATTGGTAGCATATGTAAAGCATTTGCTTGCTGATATAGCTTATTGCTATTGGCGATAATGATTTCCTTTAACTTGCTTTCTTTGGTTCTTACAAGATTGCTGGTTCAATTCCTTTGTTTGTTGTCTCTTATGGTAATGAGGTTCAATTACATTGAGCTGTTAATGGTGTTATCTCTATTGTAAAAGAATTTATCATTGTATGCACCATGACCTTGTATTTTATTACTTTTCAAGCTAATTACAGAAGTAATCTAAAGTTCAGAGTGGTGCCAACTACATGAAAGCTTGACTTGTTGATAATTGAGTGCAGATATTTGCATCTGATAGCTTTCTGGAATTAACGGAATATACCCGTGAAGAAATTTTGGGAAGAAACTGCCGGTATATGCAATTTTCTGTTGTTTATGACTCCATCCCATGACTGTCATTTCTCCCACATTTTGAATTAAAAAAACCTTGGAACGCTTCTTTTCCATGACTTGAATTCTGTACTGACGTTCTTAATAATACAGATTTCTTCAAGGACCTGAAACAGATCAAGCAACTGTCTCAAAGATTAGAGATGCTATCAGAGAACAAAGGGAAATCACTGTTCAATTGATCAATTATACTAAGAGCGGTAAGTAACTGCATTCATTTTCCTGATGGTGCAAACATACTGTGACGGATGGGATGTTGGTTGTGGTATGCAATTCTTGGCACAGTCCTTAGTGAGGACAGAATAGTTTTACTTTTTTTTATTACCATTGTGAGTTTTTTAATTTGCAGGAAAGAAATTCTGGAACCTATTCCACTTGCAGCCTATGCGTGACCAAAAGGTTATTTTGTAGATAGCCATCTCAGGTCAAATAAATTCTTCTGCAATTTTCTTTTAACATATTCTTTTTACCTCTTTGGTTGTCCAGGGTGAGCTACAATACTTCATTGGTGTTCAACTAGATGGAAGTGATCATGTGGAACCCCTGCGCAATCGCCTTTCAGAGAGAGCAGAGCTACAAAGTACAAAGCTGGTATGCATTTTTCATATGGCCTACATATTTGTATGCTGATTGGTGTCTTATGAAGTGACATGATCATATCATAGTCATCTAGGAATATATTGTGATTGCAAAGAAGTTTCGGACGTGTGTTTTGGAGTATTAGCCATAATAGATATAATTAAGTTATGATGCTTGGGTCTGATTTTATTTTCTCATAGTTTACGTTCTTATGCTTTTTCAAATGTTTCTTTATATTAGGTTAAAGCTACTGCTGAAAATGTTGATGATGCTGTTCGGGAACTTCCTGATGCCAACTTGGTAAGGTATTCTCCTTTTTGCTCTATGTCTGGGATGTTAACTAGCCAAGTGTTTTCTTCGTTGAAAGCTTTATTCTTCCTGACTTTTCTGAGGATCCATGTGTCGATCAGCCATGGCTACTTAACAGGATGATATGGTTGATGTTCTATATGCATTATGCATATTAATGAAGACTTCGACGATCTTAGAGCTTTCTCACACATAAGTCCATATAAAAAATCCTTTAGGCCCTGCATTAGTAATTGCACATCCTAGTTTGTGCATTGCTGAAAATCATATTTAGATACAGGCTTCAAGCTCATTTGGAAACTTGGTCAACTGTCTGCATAATGTGACTAGGAAGATGCCTCCTGGCGTTCTTTCTTAAAAATTAACGAAATCAGTATTTGTCTTAACATCTCTGGATTTGAAATGCTTTTACTGTAAGAAGTTCCTTCATCAATTATTTGGTAAATGTTTCCATCCTTTCTACTGTTAGCTTTCACTAGTTTCCTCAATTTGCGTCATTGAAGGATTTGAATCTATTATTATTTCAGTAATCACATCGAATCAAAACTGATGCAACTTTTATATGATAATTATCCAGAGGCCAGAGGATTTGTGGGCAATTCATTCTCGGCCTGTCACCCCACTGCCTCACAAAAGGGATAGTTCCTCTTGGATAGCTATACAAAAGGTAACACTTTGGAAGATTTTATATCTTAACCTAAGAGTTTGTAATTTCATTTCACTGTTTGTGCTGCTGGAAAACTATTGCTGGCACTTCCACATTGGAAATTCATATTGTATGCCTTCTTGAGGCTGTTGGAGAAAAGCATATGCCTCTCTATGGCTTAAATCAAATATGTATTCTCTTTTAACTGTATTATTTTCCCCCTCCACCACTGAATCTACTTTAATATTTCCTTATGAATGCTTATTTTCACAAAATGGAGTTTCATTTTACAATATTCTGGTGAGATATGGTTTGCAGTACTATTTTATGGTTATGTTTAATCACTTATATTCTACTAAAAAAAGCCGGAGAATTTTTTTCCTTCATTGATGGTCTTGTCCCTTTCATCTTCCTCCTGGCTGCTCGTGTCATCAGTTTGTTTGTCTGTTCCTTGTTTTGCAGATCACTTCACAGGGAGAAAAAATTGGCTTGCAACATTTCATGCCTGTAAAACCTCTAGGATGTGGTGATACTGGCAGGTTGTACTATTTTACTTGTCTTGATTGAAATAGTAGATTAATTATATGCTTTCTAGGTAATATTTTGATGATTGATAGTCTTTGTTAGACCACAAAATGTCCCACCTCGGTTTGGTAAGCATCAACCATGCGGATTATAAACCTGAGCCCATCTCCGATTAAATAAGGACAATAGTCACATTAGTCCAAAGCTATGATATAATTTTTTATTTATGTGCATAGACGAATTCTCGACTTTATTAGTTTGTGGCTTGACCAAATTGTTTCACTCCATGTTTCAGTGTTCATTTGGTGGAACTTAAAGGTTCCGGTGAACTGTATGCTATGAAGGCAATGGAAAAGTCTATGATGTTAAATCGCAACAAGGTATATTTATATGTATGAAAAAGATTGAACAGTCTCTGACTTTGCTGTATGTTGTAAAACTGGCAAATTCATATTTCATAGATAAGTGGCTCGATTGATTTAAGAATCTTGTTGATTGCTTTTACAGTGTCATACGATGTTATATGGTTTTCATTTAGATGTCAATATTCTGTCTAAAACTCACTGTTGGAAAACCAGAAAAAAGTCGCCACAATGCTCATATGCTCGTGTATTCATATCAATGCTTGTGCAGTAGAATTACTGCTACTTCATAACGCTCGTGGATTTGATTGTTGTGAAGGTTCACCGAGCATGCATTGAAAGGGAAATCATTTCATTACTGGATCATCCATTTCTTCCCACACTGTACACATCCTTTCAGGTATTCTCTTTCCTTTTCTTTCTTCCCCCAAAATTATTAATATACCATCAGTTATTGTGGAGGGCAAGCATGCTTGGTTAAACCAGTAGAGGCCATCTAGTTTATGTAACTTCTCTTTGATGCTAATGCTGAAGATTACTTACTACGGTTAACTTATCTCTCTTTTACTCGCCAGACTTCTACGCACGTTTGTTTGATAACAGATTTCTATGCTGGGGGTGAATTATTTGCTTTGCTTGACAAACAGCCAATGAAGTCTTTTAAGGAGGAATCTGCGAGGTACCCCAGTCTGCCATATTAGTGTTTTACAATGCTGGTGCCTACTCATTAATTTCTTGTGATATTTGGAGATCAGTGCTCTCGGAAGATCTGATAAACTTCCGTCTATACAAACCTTTTGTACTATAAATAATTACCATCACCTCTGCAGGTTCTATACAGCAGAGGTTATCATCGGATTGGAGTATCTTCATTGCTTAGGTACCTTTATTAATCGAAAATATAAAATGCTGTGGTTGGACTGTTAAATTTTTTTGTTCTCTGGAGGATTTCCTCATAAATCTCTGTGCTTCAAGAAGTGTAAACATCACCATTCAAGTCGCTACTATCATGCTATTTTTCCGCATTAATGATAAATCATTGCCTCTAAAGATAAAGGCGAAAGGGGGAGAGAGATTTCGGTAATAGAATTAATCAATTAAGCAACTAGCCGACTATTTATTGAGATCGACTACAAGTGTATGAGCTGATGTTGTTAGATGGAGATGAAAAAACCAAAACTAATGCCCATTAGGTGGTAGAATGTGCTTGTAAATTGTTACGAGACTAAGTTCATAACGAGTCTTTTCATTTCTCTGATGATTGTGACAAAACAAAGCGAATTGGATGATCTATGGGCATGTAGTCATATGTGATTTGTATGTTTTTGTTACCATAAATTGTACGGGTTACTGCATTGTTTTCGCTCGTTTTAGTGCTTATAAGACGTTATTTTTATGATGATCTCATACAGGAATAATTTATCGGGACCTGAAGCCTGAAAATATTTTACTCCAGAAGGATGGACACATTGTTTTAACAGACTTTGATCTATCTCTTATGGCGGCATGCAATCCCCAAGTACGTTAGCATATGGCTGCCATATATCATATTTTACTCTGTATTGGATACATGCTCACAGGGTACTTGGTACTTTAGTCCTTAAGCATGGATCTATGGCCTTTGTTAAACCAAAACGTCTTCATATATGAGTCATGATTGGTTTTGTTGACTGCTTTTGTAAAAAAAATAGAAAGTAAACAACTTTCGTGCACAGGACTCTCACGGTGGATGGAGTTGGGGACATGCATGTTGATTGCTTTTATAATTTTCTAAAAAATTGACGATGTCATGCAGATTATACAGCAACCGCTGCCCAATAATCGGAGAAGATCTAGAAGCCAGCCACCACCACTATTTGTTGCAGAACCGTCAAGCCATTCAAATTCTTTTGTTGGAACTGAAGAGTACATTGCTCCTGTATGGTTCATTTTTCCTTATGCTTAATCTTATTGGCTTCATGATAGTTAAATTATCTTCATCTTTTTATTAGATGAAGCAATACCAATTAACAATCCTTGATAAATTTGATTCACAAGTCAATTAGATTTAAGGAATTGGTCTGCCCATTTATATTCAGAGTTCTTATGAGGTCACTTGATTTCAGGAAATTATAACAGGTACTGGCCACAGTAGCGCTATTGACTGGTGGGCTCTTGGTAAGCACATACTGAGCACATGATAACAAAAGCAGGGTGTGTGTAGCTTAGCCAGTTAGCCTCCCAGGTGTGTAAGTGATTTTTGCTGCATTTGTTTTTTCAGGTATTTTATTGTATGAGATGCTCTATGGTCGTACACCTTTTAGGGGAAAGAACAGGCAGAAAACATTTGCCAACATATTGCGCAAAGATCTTACCTTTCCGAGCAGCATTCCGGTAACATTTTACATCACATTCATACTTACAGCCGTCTAGATCAATTGACTACGACGGCCTTGTCCATTCATGTTAGCATGATGAGTTCTGTTCTAAATATGATACCTGTTATTTGGTCGACAGCAGTAATACCAGGCTTCATGTGTTGTTACAGGTTAGTCTTGCAGCAAGGCAGTTGATCAATGCATTGCTGAACAGAGACCCTAGCGGCCGTCTAGGATCAAAAGGTGGTGCCAGTGAGATCAAGCAACACCCCTTTTTCCGCGGAATCAATTGGCCTCTGATACGCTGCATGGTATGGTAGTATTTCTGTTGATGTTCCGAGTAATCGAACTTTTTCTCCCTGTTTCTAAAACACATACTTGCTTCCAAGTTTTCACGCTACTGGTAGTGATCTTGAATACTATGTTTACAAGCCATGCATGCCTCCTTATGTTGCAGAGCCCACCACCATTAGAGGTGCCACTTCGATTGATTGGAAAAGAACCAAAAGCCAAGGATGCACAATGGGATGATGATGGAGTGCTTGTTAGTCCTATGGACATGGATATTTTCTGAAGGTCCTGCTTTATTCACAATTTTCCATTCTACTCTACTCGATCTCCTGGCTAGTAAGGACAGTTCTACATCAAATGTATGCATAAATAAGAACACCAATGGCTCCTTACTGCATCATATGCTCTCAGTATAAACCATTCACGTGTGGTCTGTAAATAATTTGTGCACAATTTGAACCAACGACCCTGTGATCACCACTTTTTTTGGATGGAACAAAATCGACTTGAAAGTCAGGAATCTTAGGAAGGACTGGAGATTATCAGACATTAGATCCGATATAGCTATGGCAAACGTTTTCCAAACTCGATGGAAGAGAGTAGATCGTATAAGATGTAAACTAGGTTATGAGGACTGACATCGTACAGCTATGAGCATGTATCAGTCAAGAATGGTGAGATTTTAATACAAAAATCAAAGAGCAACAACACTAACAAGTCGATTTTCAAAGAAATTCACTGAAAAACAAAATATAACAGAATTTCATATACATGACACATCAAAGTTCAAATACAAAGGCCGACAGCACTGCCAACATCCTACTTGGTGGCCTGTGCAATTATGTTACTTATGGAATTGGCCTGCTCTTTTGCAGTCTCAACCAAAGAATCCTACAGAACAATACAATGCACTAAGCAGAACGGGAAAAAAGAAGAAGAAAAGATAACAGCACAAAGGAGCATCGAGACCATAATTGAACTATACCTGTGCAGCTATTAGCCGTGCGACTGTTTTCTTGCTCGACTTTGCAGTTCACCAGCAATTAAAAGCTCGTCCAGTATATAGTATGCCTTCCATCGATGAAGTAGCAAAAATAAAATAAAGAAAAGTACTTTGTGACACTAATAAATTACTAAAGAACTTCTTGAATGGTAAGAAAAATTTCCAATGTTTCAATCCTTCTAAGACCGGTAAGAAAATTGAAACCCTAACAAACATCAAAAGAGCAAAATTGCATACCTCGTGGAACTTGAAAATCAAGTCCAATTCGCAAACCTGGGAGCATAGATAAATAATCAATTTTTAATAACTTCAGTGAATTTTTTAATGCCCTAGAAGCACGCATATCTTTACCTAAAGTCACAGATTGAGCTCGCTTACACTGCCAAAGTATCGGTCCAAAATCTCAACGTAATGATGTATTATTTCTAGAACCTCTAATTCATTAGCATCTTGATATTGGCACATGCAGAAATATAGACTAGCATATCTGCAAAGTACAAAATTGGAATCAAATTTGTTCATAATTTCGTATGAAGCTTTCATGGACAATTATTTCCAGAGGACAAGTTCTTCAGTTTGATACTGAACAGTTAAATTTCAGGCATTACCTTTTATAAACAACTTTGTATCCTCTCCACTCCACAAAATTAGATAGCTTGGGAGCTCGGCTTAGAATTACTCCACTGAGCTCACGAATAACCTTCTCAAAATGTATTAGGCACATCGTCATGTACAGATAGATATCACAGACGCAACAAAGCAGCATGAATTTCAGAAATCAAAACAAGACCACAATTAGAAAGTAGTCTTGGCATACTCATCGAGTTAAAAAAGGGCATCTCAACAGTAACAATTGAATTGCTTCATGGTCAAACTAAGAATTAAGAAGTAAAGGCCTTACCTTAGTTCTTTCCTTCTGAGAATAAGGTGAATACCATTTTGTCAACCTAACTTTCCCTTGTCGACTAATAAGGAGCACAAAATGAATCTGAAAATTTTGCAAAATCATGAAATGAGAACCTTCAAATCATCTTCTTTTACAGCCGGTGACACAAATGATGAGACAGGATATGTTCTCCAGTCGGCACTGCGTTACCTTCTTATCGTGATCTTAGAGGCAAAGATGTTTAAAGTAAAAAAGTTTTGCATCATATTAGTTGGTTCGAGTAATCATAGCCAATTTATGTCCTACAAAGTGCAACTGAAGAATAAGCTTGCACGAGGTGTAAGGTTCGATTCCCCCGCCCTCAAAAAATTAAGAATATAACCCCATACCTTATCAAAAAAAAAAAATGTGCAACTCAAAAAGTAATTCTTAACTACTACTAGATATAGAAAGAACATCAGCCTCTTCATCATTCCAGAGAGATTATATTTACCCCAACAAAGTATATATCCATATGCACACTGCACATAACATAAAACTCAAGCGGGAGATCCTTAAACAAAGTAAACATTTTTCAAATGCCTATCATGGTCTAGATCACCATCTTCGATTAGATCTTTGACTTTGAGACACGCAACATTTTTCCAGTGCCTATCACAGTCTAGACTCTAGATCACCATCTGCGATAAGATATTTGAGACACGCACCATATAATATCATGCAGCTCAACCTACCTGAACAGGAATATAGTGAGCCTTTATTTAGAGTAATAGTTGTCTTAATGAATAAAGCCTTTCTATCCAATTATCAAGCATCATTTATATCGAACATTTTTGAGTCGAAGAGTTGGAGATCCATGGATCTGTGAATGGATTCAATTATGTCCAGCCAAAAACAAATAAAGATTTGAATCCAAGATCAAAAGAAGAGCCATATCAATATATCCAAAAAAGGCCAATCATTTGAAACAAATCCTCCATAAGATAACACTCGATATAAAAAAAAACCTGATTAATGCGGGTAATTCAAAAGGGTAGACGAAGAAAAATTCTAAATCTACGAATCAACTCATACAGAGCAAATGCAACGCATATCCGAAGCATGTTCCTAGTGATTTCATCAAACGAAGACAGACCTACCATCGTTGATTGCTGCTGTGCTTTCTCCTATTCGGAAATCCCTCCAGCTTCGACGAAACAAAATCGAGTGTAAGAATTTTGGGCCAATAGATGGGCTGATAATGTAAGGGTTAGAACGGCCCATAAACAAGCCCAAGCCTAACCAATATATATCAGCAAATGAGACAGTCAAGGGGCCCAAAAAGCCAACAAATTGCAGACAATGATTTTAGTATTTTACACAACATTAGAAATTAAGAAAAAACTAGAAACCCTCCGGTGTCCTTGAATTTATATATACTTGGGCTAAAAACTTGTATCCATTGGGCTTGGCCCAAAGAGAAAAGACCTGCAGAGTGGGCAGGTAAAGCGATCCCTGTCCACCCATTTGTGAATGCAGTCCACATGGAAGATGTGGTTGCATATGGGGAGTTTGGTCACCAACTCCAAGTCATCACCTTCTTGATCCAACCCTACCAAGCAAATGGAGCAAATAATAATCTCATCCTCATTATTAACACTACCACTGCCCTGCAACTGCAAGCAGCTTCCTTTCAAGTCCTCGAACCGCGCCGCTGGAAGGCTCATGTTGTCAACTACTACTACTCCTCCAGGATGATGATGATCAGTTGCTGATGAAGTACTATTAGAGTAGGTAGTGATGATGCTGAGAAGGGCTCGTCTCATCTCTTGGATTGGAATCCAAACGCATGTGTAGAAAACAATGATAGCTACCGATACACTACGCTGAGGATATACCACAAAAACCATGCTTAATTTCCTTCTTGTGGAAATATTTACTTGAATGAACTGAATGTTATAAGTATTTGCAAAGCAATGAGAGGGTGGAACTTGGAAGAGTTCCTTTATATATAGTGATCACTATTTGCTTGTTGGAATTAATAAACAATAATATTATTTGTCAACTGTTAGCAGCGTCGGAAAAGAAAAGAAAAGCAAGCTATTGGTTTGACAATAAGTGGGTTTAGTACTCAACAAAACTATGTACGAGACGTTTGACAAAATCATGCTGGCTGTAGGATGCACACCGTTTAGTTTAGTAATTAATTATTTAATAAAAAAAGGTTTCGGAGTCTTTATATATCCAACCTTGAATTCTATTGCAGGGGCCGGCACCGTCCCCAGCTTCCCCCCACATTGTTTTTTATTTTTTTAGGTTATAGCGTAGACCGGTACATAATAATAATAATATATAATAACTCACAAGAACTAACTTCGAGTTTATCTATTGTACATGAAAATATCACGTGCTTGGTCTGATAAGCGTCGTTTGCGGGCTATTGCTTGTGTGCTCCTGTTTGGTAGAAAGCTTGTCTAACAAAATATAAGTTAGATACGCATTTATGACTTTTTTAAAATTATCATGTATTTGCCTGATACGAGTAATTTACAGGTTATTACATAAACTTATGGGTTTATTGATTAGAATATGTTAGCGCTAATTGACGATTTGCGGCTCCGTTATAATTGTGACCGGGTCCCAGCGGAGCCGCAAGTCGTCAATTAGCACTAACAGTGTAGACCCGAAGGATGATGGTTGCGATTTCCATGTTACGATTTTTTATGGTCCAAATTCTCTTTCAACAATTTGCAACTTCAGTAAGATATAACTACATCAACGCGTATTTGTGTAGTTGCCATGTCTAGCAACCAAATACCACTAAATACCTTGATTAGCAGAGTAATCATGTTTTCCTCTTTTTTTTTTTGAGATAAAACTAATGTACAGGTATGGAGGTATATATGTAACTGATAGTAGATATTGTTCAGTATTAACATTAAACCTGCAATTATTTTTATTTTTTTTGTTCTCTAACGAGGGTAATTTTGAAAAACAGTTAAAATAGATTGTTATACTCTCATTACCATCGCAATACCATGAACCAAAATCCATAACATTATGTTCAGATGACAAAAATCCTCGCAGATCTAGAGATCCTAAAATTCAGGATCAGGTAGGGTATGATAATATCATATCCGACCCCGAATTATATATGTAATATTTTATATAAAAATATATTAACACATATATTTATATAAATAAACATATATGTCAATATATTTTTTTCTGGGTGGAAATATCCAGACCCGCCATGCCCGTTTGCATCCCTAGAATGAGACAGGTATACTGCTGCTGCACCAACCACTCCAACCAGTTTATCTTCTTTTTTTTGTTTTGTTGCAAAGAGGTCAAAGACCTAGATATATTTAAACCCAATCATGGGCAGAAATAAGCACTCGTGCCGCTCGAAGGATGGAAGAACAACTAGAGATGGCAAATGTGTCCGTATCCGTGGATTTCCGATCCGATCCGATCCGGTCAAACAGTAGAAAAATCCGTTGACTGGATAATGGATATGGATATGGATAAAATCCGAATTTTTTGAATGGATATGGATTGGATATGGATTCAGGCATATCCAATCCGAAATCCGTATCCGATCCGACCCGAACGTGCGGATATCCGATCCGATCCGATAATATCCGATCCGATTCTACCCGATACACGCACACACACATATATATATATATAATATAGTCTATATACAATTATGTAATTGACAATTAATATATTTATATACATTATAATTGTCAACGTATGTAGACGTTTGACATTTGTAATATGAATTAATTGTAATTTTTAATAACACTATATAATGTGATATGATCTCATACTACTAATTTAAATATTCAATTTACTAATATTTTTAAAACTCTAACTAGTAAAACTAGTAATTAATACTAAAAAGTAAAAACACAATAATGTAAACCCCTGTAATTTGTAAATCCTAAACCTAACAATAACATTAAAAACTATAAATCTAGTCCTAATTGTAATTTGTAAACCCTAACATAACATGCTAATACTGCAAACCCTAACCCCTCAACACCATAAACTCTAACCTATAACACCACATACCCTAAGTCCCTAACTCTAACCTAACACCACAAATTATAATCCCTAATATTGTAAACTTTAATTCTAACATTGAAACCCTAACCCTAGCACTGTAAAGTGTAAACCATGATCTAACACCACAAATTTTAATCCTTAATATTAGCAATTCCTGTATCTACTGTTGCTTCAGAGTCTGCATTCATTTCTAGTGGGAGATTAGTGAGCCCTCATTGTAATCGACTTCATCCAAAGATGATAGAGGCATTGATGTGTGCTCAAAGTTGGTTGTGGAGTGAAGAGAAAAAACGTGATGGTAAATTTATTATATTAATTATTTATTTCTCATTTATTAAGAATTTATAATATTCTTAAAATGTTAATCTTAGTTTGCTTTTTATATATTTTTTCTAGGTGGAGATGACTTGTTTGTTTCAGATGGTTATGCATCAATTTATGAAGAGGATATTCATGTGCATGATGAAGGTATTAACTTTTATAACTAATAAATTTTAATTCATATTGTAATTTAAGTATTCAAATATTAAGTCGTTGACTTGTTGTTTTTGATAATTGTAGGGTCCGAGATTACATGTGACAAATAATTGAAGATGATATTCAGTTTGAATTTGTCAGTTGATGCAAACTTTTTGATTTGTAATATTTTCTGTAATTAAGAGTTTAGACTTTGATTCTAGAGAATTTTCTATGTTGCTGGATGATTTTTGAAAGTATTTGTACTTTAAACTTTAAACGTTGGCTTACGTTCCTAGATTCATGAATCATGAAATTTTAATTGGTGCGATAGACTAGCAAATTACTTGTCGAATGGATAAATCCGAAATCTGTGGAGAAAATCCGAAATCCGATGGATAGGATATGGATTTAGATTTTTTTTATCCGTAGTATATGGATATGGATATGGATACATAATTTTTATTTAGGATCGGATATGGATTTTGAGAAATCCGATCCAAATCCGACCCGATGCCATCCCTAAGAACAACCAAGTAGCAGAATGAAAAGAAAACAGAGAAAGAAAGATAGGATTGAAAACAAATAATTTAAAAGATGGAAATTTATCAAGCTTGGGCATTCTCCCTTTTTTGCTCCAATTGACCCTTTCAAGCTCCACTATACCAGCCACTTGAGAAGGAACTATCTCCATCCAAACACTAAGGCTTAACTCATGGAATGACAATTTGGCTAAACCATGAGCCACGGAATTAGCCTCCCTCTTTACATGACGCACAGACCAGGCCGTGAAGAAAGAAAGGATGCGCTTCATCTCCAGAACAATTGGGTCAGGTGTTAAGAGTATCTTCACTCGGAAAATTTAAATGTCATAGGCAATAAGCAAGAGCTGTAAAATAGCTTAACATCAACAGCAACCTTGTCAACGAATTATAGAAACAATAAAGGCAAGGGCAGCTCCCTCTACCTAGGTTTGACTGACTACTTCTTTAATGATAATAATAATAATAAAAAACCGACCAAATCACTAAGGATCTTGGTATACATTAAAATTTTGACGCTACGTCTAAACTCTAGAGTTAAACATGTCAGTCCCCTTTTATCAAATGGAGATGACCGACCACATGGTACAGCAAACAATCAGCGGAGGATCAAAGGCTGTCAGATGTCAAAAATAATAAAAATAACTACAAATCCAGAAGCATGATATTAGGGTTGGGAGCTTAAGGAAGCAAATGACGACTCTGGCTAGAAACTGGCCTTCCCATGCCAAAACACAACTTGCATTTAAGGAGATTCACCATAATAAATTCTAGATGGTTAAAATGCAACACTTTGAGACATTGTCTGTCTAGCTGCTGGAAATGAAAAATAATGATGTGTTTTTATATATGCAAACGCATACATTATTTCTACCCAACAATGCTTTCCTTGAATTACTCATCTAATGAAACTAAATTATTCTCCAAACAGGAAAAAAGAGTCAAAATACTATAATAATCAAAAAAAGAAGAAAGGTTTACTTCCTAAACTAAGACCCGAGTCAATGTGTGTGTATATTGTTTGTTCTGCATCTGCGTATCCATTTATAGTACGATACTTTTCTGACAAAGACGGTATTCAGATACACTACATTATTTACAAGTCGTTTCATTCTATTCAAACCTGCGATCAAGCATTGAAAATTTCAGAGTCCACATGGTGAATCTGAAGGCACAACAATGTCAAATTGACTCTCTAGAGTAAACCCATAACGATATAATAAACACCACAAGTCTTAGTAAACACAAATTAGAGTATCTTCAACTGATGAGAGAAATTAGGATACAGATGAACAAGCAAAGAAGCAAGCAAAAGGCCAAGCTCATATTCCTTACAGAGAATACAAAATTATAGAGGATCAGCAAAACAAACAGTTGCCGGCATTTGAATCATGTTTCCCAGCATTGAACTACTGATTTTATACAAAACACAAATATTGATCAGCGCTATCATACTCATTCAGAAGGAGAATCTTCATTTTCCTTTTTTTGGACTCGCTTCATTGCAGAGTGCCAAAACTTAATTGAATATATCATAAGCTATATCTTTGTGCTCATCTAATTTGCATGATAAACAGAGAACCATCACTAACATGGGCTAAGGTATTAGTGATGATAAAGATTAAAAAACCATCGAAGCTTTCATCATTCATGACAAAAGAATGTCAACTGTCAAATTTTCCCTATGATGCTTTCTCATCAACAAATCATTGGCTAGTTGCACAATCTGTGTACTGGCCTGTCGTTTTTTTTCCCAGCATTAGCAATCAAGGACACACGAGCATGTGGCCCAGTGTAGAGTTACAGAGGTTAACCTATAAGTCACATGTTCAATTACTAAAAAAAACATCACCACATATTATTTGAGATAATGTCTACAATCTACATACATCCTGACTGTCCCCGACACCCTCCCCCACTGCGGGAGCCTAGTGCATAAGAGTTGTTTACCTTATTAGCAATCAAGGAATAATCACTAATATGCAGCTGCAGACAAGACCGGAAATGACATCACTATCAACATCATCTCGCAAGAACTATCACCCAAACACTCAGCTCACCGACATGCTTCACATGTCCTAATAACACAAGTACGCTGCTTGCTCTTCTTCTTCCTATGGATACCTACAAGAACTCCATAATATATGCTGACTCACACAACTAACATTGTTCTGCTAAAAGGTGTATTCTCTTGTCATTTTTACTATTACTTTAGTGTAACCACCTAATAATCATACCATAATCGCTACTGCTGCCCCATAATGCCACCTTTTTACCACCTAGCACATCTTACCATCTCTAATCTCTTTAAAAAAATCTCATATACACCTATTAAGGGTTTATTCTAAAACCAGGTCCACCTCACACCAGCAATGACTATAATAACAACTATAGTTCAACATAAAGGCAATTCCCAATGAGGTCTTAGCACAGTATCAACTATGTTATGAAATAAACTTCCCAAAGTTGGATCCGTATAACTTATCTCAACTTCTTGAGTAAATGGTATGAAGGGATAGTCCATAGCATACTTCAAAAGGAACTCAACATACCCAAAAGGAAAAAAGAAATGCATTTCTAAAGGGCTAGATATAAAAACTTCACACCAATAAAACATACAAGGAATGAACTGTAACAGCATTATTAAACAAAATCAGAACCAACAGGGATAGTATGACATGCCGTAGTGAAGATGACAGAACATTGCTCGATTGCTCATTACAAAATAAGATGACCAGCACCTTCACCCCAGCCAGAGAGCTGTGATTCTTAAGAAGAGAGCCTTCACTTATGAAGTTAGAGAAACTGTTCTTTATTTGTGAGATATAAGCATTGAAATGTATAAACCTTGATCACCATCATCACCAAAAGTATGGAAAAGTTTGCAGTCGGAAGCCAGCATACATACATTTATTTTCTATGAGCCAAGAAGACACTCAAAATGGTTTCCCTGACGTCTTCTTCCCAAAGATTGCTTCCCACACGGAGCCCGAAAATGGTGCATTTTTATCCAAGAAATCTCTAACAGATTTGTCATTAACAAAGAAACCTTTCTGCCTTAAGGTTTCAATAACTTCCCGGGCTTCTTCAAAACCCTTCTCTCTACATAACCCGTCAATCAAGCCAACGAAAGTGGCGACATTGGGAGAATTTCCAGCCTCTATCATTTCTAAGCAGAATTGAACAGCATCATCCAAGAAATTACATTTATACAGTCCTTGAATCAAGACCGAGTAAGAGAAAGCATTAGGAGTAATGCCGTTGTTCTGCATCTTTCTAAAAATTCTCTTGGCATCGTCGAGCTTATGGGCCTTGCAGAAGCCCTCAACGACAGCAGTGTAAATGACAACTTCTGGAACTGTGCCTTTCTCGCGCATAAGCCCAAAAAGCTTCATGGCTTCTTGAACGAGGCCATCCTTGCAGAGGCCATCGAGCATTGCAACCGCATTGGGAATTAAACCGGTCTCCTTCATCTTCTTAAAGATCTCACCTGCCTCCTCAGGAGGTTTTTGCTGTTCCTGTTGATGATGTTTTTGTCGAGGAAGGGCAGAAGGCTGTGCCTGAGGACTCGCAAGCTTGAATTTTTCAAGGAAAGAATGGTCTGATTCCTGATCATCCCTCTTCAGAGGAAAATTGGAAGTTTTGGGGCTCTGTACTTGATGATCAGAAGTGGGAGGTCGAGGTCGAGATGTGTTGGGTTTTTCAGGAGGAGAGTGGCGGCGGAAAGGTCTCTCAGCTCTCAGAGGCCTGTTGGGAATGGGCTCCGGTGGAGTTACAGGAGTCCCGTAGCTGTCGTCTCCTGCATCTACGGAGCTGAAACGCCGTAGTTTTGATGTAATAATCTGCGACGACGGTTGACGGTGATGGGGATGGAGTTTCTTCAACGCCCCAATGAGCAAACCGCGAGCCATGACGATACCAACTGATCGTCTGATTCTGAATCAAGCTGAGGTTTAGTGGGATAGCTTAGGGTTTCAGTCTTTCAAATACTACAAGGCTAGATTGGTCATTTTAAAATGTTTAGGGGGGCAATTCAGAAAAAGGACAGCACTTCCACTGCCAGTCTGTCACTGCAGATAAGTGTCCAGTAAGCTAATAGCATCTTTGATAAATAAATAAAAAAACTAATAGCATCTATGAGCGCTGAAAATTAGTGCTAAAAATTTTGGAGTGTGTAGAGAGAGTTATTTGAAAAAATTGTATTGAAAAATGTGTAAAATGGTAAAAAGAAGTGAAATATAGTAGAAAAGTATGAGAAAAATGGTGTTGATGCTTGATATTTAGAGTATTTGTGAATGAAAAGTGAAAAAAAATTGTATTGAAATATGTGTTATGTTGATATGACTGTATTAAGAGTCGTGTTTTGCTGTAATAGAAGTGGGATCACGCTAGAAATTTTGGAGAGTGTAGCATTGGAGATGCTTTAACATTACTCGTGAGTAGCGATACGCACGCATTTGATTGATTGAGAGTGTACAAGTTCATGGATAAATTTTATAGAATATAACCTATCAAATAAGTTATATGTTGTTTGATAGAACTTAAATTTTAGTAGCGTATAAATTGTCAATTTTTTTTTAGAGATATGCAAATTAGTTTAATGAAGAGATAAAAGCTATAGAATATGAATCTTGTTGGAAAAAAAATTATGCATAGAGTTTGAATATGTATAATTTTTTTCGAAATCTAACATATATTTGGAAAGATAAAATGACAAATGTGTGAGAGAACGGAGACAATAGAAGAAATTGATGAATTTTTTTTGGATATATGAATTGATGTGATTGATGATCGATAAAATTCTTATAAGCTCACTTAAGTCCAACACAACGCATGATTTTGAATCATACATAAAAAGTGATAAAGAAAGAGAATTAGAGATGTCAAAAATATTCATACCCAACAGCTACTTGTATAACCAGCCCCAAATTATTCGGGTATGCCCCGTTTATTAACGGGTACGGGTATTTTCATGGGGAAACAGTGGGGCGAGTACGGGAACGGATTTGTCAAAATCCAACTCACCCCATACCCGTATATATTATTAATTATATATATATGTGTATTATTTATAATATATATATATATATATATTTTATTACGATTTATATTATTATCAAGAACAAATCAATAAAAAAACCCATAGAAATATATCATTTGGGTATATTTAATTTTTTTAGTAAACGTATTTATTTATTTAATGGTGACATACATATTATGAAACACAATAATTGATCATTAATGATTTCGTATATAAGTTACTATAATTTATTCTGCCCTCTCAAAATAAATAAAGATATCTAAATTTTTTATTGATTTAAGTTTTAAAATTTATTGCAATTTTTACAATTTAAGTTGATAGGACAAGTAAATAAGCAGGGATTCCCCACCCCAACAGATACAGGGATGAGACAAAAGTTAAAATACCCAGCAGGTATTTTCACGGGGACGAGTAAAAAAAAATTAACGCATACGGGGACAGGTGAAGGGGTCCCCGTTCCGTTGACATCCCTAAAAAATATATGTAAAAAGTGAAAAAAAAATGTATTAGGAAAAATGGATTGGGAGATATGTAATATATAAATAGTAAAAAAATTGTATTACGAGATGTGTTTTGATAATATGAATGAATATATAGTTTTACTTTTTATATAATAGATGGAATTCAATCGAAAAATTGAGAGAGTGTTTTGGGAGTATCATTGGACTACTCTAATACATCTATACGCAACTCACAAACGCAAGCAGAATGTCTTCTATATGCTGATGCTGAGACAGGAATAAAAGGGACTGAGGCTTCAACAGCAGGTAAAAGGTCTCTTCTTCCATTTATTTTCAGATTGATGATATCTTCCCCTCTCTTCCCCTCTTCCCCTCTTCTTTGAACTGCACTCTGTTTTATCAATCAAATGTCTCTCGATTATTTACACTGCCTTTTATGTGGCAAAATGATAAGATTATATCTGCATTCCTTAGTTTATGCATATCTGTATTATTGAAGTGCACTGGCTTGATAAGGTCGATTACTCAGGAAATATGGACATCATCTCCGGTCAAAGAGCTAGTAACATCACGTGGTTCTTCAGGGATCGAGGTTTCAATGATAAAACTTTCATGAAATCTTTAGAAAGTGCAAGCGTTTGGAGTTTGCACAAAGTGACAGAACCAATGAAAATTAGGCTTACTTGGGAAGCATTGGCATACCAGAAAGAAAGCTTCCTTAGGTTGTGTTTTGAAGTGTCCCAAAATCTTTACACTTTAGTCTGAATGAAAAGCTCGTTTCAACGGTTGAGTGCATCGGTAAATTTTGAACAAAACCAAAAGAAGTTGCTTCTGCAATATCCAAATTTCCTCACATACTCTCCCATAGCGTGGAAGAGAAATCTTCTGGTTTTTGGGATACCTGAAAAAACAACTTGGCAAATTAGTATTGCTCAACCAAAGACTACTAGCTATAGCATTGAATCGAAGCTGACAGAAATTGACAGTTTCCTTGTCAATCTTGGCCTCACAATAGATGGGATGTTTGGTAAAGATCAGGTGAAACACACATTTATTATAATGGCTTAAAGTGTAGACAAAAGGCTAAGTCCTACTTTAGAGCTTTTGAGATCGGTTGGCGTGACAGAAATGGATCTTCAAGGCATAGTAATGAACTTCCCTGAAATTCGAATTTCTTTGTAGGGATGTGAACAAGATCCTAAGACCCAATTTAGCTTATCTAAAGAAGTATGGGTTTAAAGATGGACAGAGAGCAGCTTTACTGACCGATTACCCCCGATTCTGTTCAAGAGCATCCATAATTCTTTAGGACCTAGGATCAGGTTTCTTCTGGAGGTGATGGGGAGACACATTGATGAAGTTGCTGATTGTCCTGAATGTTTCTGATATGGTTTGAAGAAGACAATGGAGGTGGAATACAAACTTTTGAAATAGAGGAATATTGATTGTAGCTTTATCAAAAGGAGTTCCCGGTAAAGTTTGGTTTTTTTAAGGATTTGCTTGACATGACAGTGTTCTCGTCTTATGTTTCCTTTTTATGTATTTAGCTCGAGTAAATCTTTTGTTTTTGTATTTCTCCTTGGCATTAGACTGATTCAAGTTGTATATTGTCCTGGGAAGATCAATTGAGAATGGAGCCCAAACATGCCTACTAGATTGAGGTACATGCCAAGTTTTGAGATCGAGTGTTTGAATTCGAGAGAAAAAAAGTAAGCAGTACATAAAAGACACCCAATTGAGAATGTGAACCTTGTCGCGACCTTTGTTAGTCCCTGGTACCAGTTGTGTTAATTCCACAACTTCGAAGCCTGAGATTTAAACTGGAAGATGAGATGAAGCCCTTGGTAAGCTGTTTATCCTCTGTATTCTGAGACTGTATTGGGCAGACAATGTTATGCTAGAAACTGAGTCATCAGTGATGCTTGTTGCAGTAGTCATGTCTATGGAAGGCCATGTGAAGACTGGCTTGAATGGAGATACCCTGGGGGCTGGCATAGCTCCAGAAATAATCTGGACTATATCTAGTGTTGTAGGCCTTTCGATGTGAATCGGATGTGAACATGCCAATCCCAGAAGTAAAAGCCTTTCTGCTCCATTAATATCAAAATCATTTTGGAGCCGGGCATCAACAGCTTCGTTGATGCGCCTTTCACGATGTAACATCCAAACCC
Source organism: Euonymus europaeus (assembly GCA_963580455.1). Classification (NCBI taxonomy): domain Eukaryota; kingdom Viridiplantae; phylum Streptophyta; class Magnoliopsida; order Celastrales; family Celastraceae; genus Euonymus; species Euonymus europaeus. The sequence continues at coordinate 16,874,614 of OY756970.1, read as the reverse complement.
AATCAACCAAGGAATAGAGATGCTGGTCATGGTGGACCTTGGCCCCAGGGTTTCTGCCACAGACGACTTCCAGCACCACTGCCCCAAAGCCAAACACATCAGATTCTGGGGTAGCCTTTCCTGTGTGGAAGCACTCCGGGGCAACATAGCCAATTGTACCGGGAACTCCTCCTAAATCCAGCTCTGCATAGGAGTTCCTATCCTTCTCTAACGCTCGCGCAAGGCCAAAGTCTCCTAGCCGTGCATTGAAGTCCTCATCAAGCAAGACATTGCTGGCTTTGAGGTCCCGGTGCACTACCTTCTGATCACACTCGTTGTGCAGGTAATGTAATGCGGATGTTAACCCAATTAGTATCTTGTTTCGATGACTCCAATTCAGAGTAGTCTGGCCGGAAGCCTCATATAAATGCTTCTCCAGACTGCCATTAGGCATGAAGTCATATACTAGTAGAAGCTTCCTTTTCTCGTAGCACCACCCTGAAGTCCATGATAACAACGATTATCATCAATGTAAGGATGAAAGCTGTCTAGCTTACACGAAAACTACAGAAAATATAGATTTAACAACAGAGACAGCTATGTAGTAAGTGCCTCTATGTACTTGAACATTTAGTTTGAAACAAAATGAGTGATTATAGGAATGCTATGCTTCAGATTCCTTAAAATCTGAAAGTTATAGTGAACAATCTTCTTGAATGTAGAATAATGGAATAGGGATCTTGATTTTTGGCATGCTTCTTGAAGATGATGATATATTGCATGGAACAATCTATTATAAACTTCACTGGTCAACATTGAAGGTGCGGGAGGCCCAATGGATGGGGAATATTGGAAAGTGGAAGAATTCTTGTCAATAATGGAACATGTACGTTATTCTAGCAGTCCTAACAGGTGCCATGATCGTCTGACAACTCTTAAAAAGTCGTTTTAAGTAAATTACTTCAGTGATGAAGGGAATAATTACATACCTAGTAACCGGACCAGATGCTTATGGCGAAGACGGTGAATGATGGTGAGCTCAGCCAGGAAATCATCCTTGCCGTTGATGTTGTCTCTTGAGAATTTCTTGACAGCAATTTCAGTGATATTTTCACTATGACTATGGGGTTCTTCCCTGTCATGTAGTAAACCTCTATAAACCACCCCGAATCCGCCTTCCCCGAGCTTCATGCTTATGTGGAAGTTGTTGGTGGCTTTCTTCAGAGCCTTATACCTGAACTCCCTTGGCATCCCAGGCAACCATCGCAACTTGCCAAATTCACTATTCTCTACATCTTGAAGTCTTGCTCTTCTCTTGCGATTCACATAAACAGCTGCTGCGCATAGAACCAACACTATCGTGATGAAAGGAGCTCCCACCCCCACAGAAATCTTCAACCAGGTGAGATCTTTTTCATTTGGTAGACTATCTATTTCTAAACTCCATTTCAAAACACAGTTCAGTTCAATCTGGGGTTTACCTGTAGAAGCAGCAAACCCAAAGTAGGACTCTTGTTTCACATAATCCTTGAGGTTTATGGTCTCATTAAGAAGTGGTTGTTGGGGCTTTTGCTCCCCTTCCTTCACCATGTACACCTCGAGCCTTTTGGACAATCCATCGTATTGGACCCAGACCATGTAGTTGGTGCCTTCTTCTGGTGATATGGTGATGTTGTAGTCATCGAGAGAGATGGTTTTGTTCGATTTGACGGAATTTATGTTGAGCCCTATGTGGTTGTCATCTGGGTCAAAAGGATCTTGCTTTTCCGTATCGAATTCAATCGCTATGATCCTGTTTGTGGGATTACCATCGGTGGTTGCATTGGTGAGGCCAAGCCATTGCCCATAGCTATCCACAGGTATGCTGAGATCTGGTGCTATGAGAAATGCAAGGCCGTGACCAGCATTCCAGGTAGCTTCTCTGTAAATATTAATGACAAAGGTTGATGTGAAGGAGGCCAATACCTCATCTTCATCATTATCAGAAGACAACCAGAGCGTGAAAGGTTTGTGGTACAAAATGCGGCCAGACTTGTTGTAGTGAATGTCGATAAATTGATCGTTGAGGGTTTCAGGAGTTAGCTGGAGGGCATTAGAATAGATGGTGGCATGGTCCCCTAGAAACTCGAAGAACTTCTCGTCCCTCCCCTTAGAAAACCCGTCGTTATATGAGAAACTCTCTCGTCTAAATGCTGCTAATACTCCGGTGGTCGTGGAAGAGGAGGATAAATGCAAAAGGCAGAAAACAATAACTAATTTGGATGTACCCATTTGAATCAGTTTTCTGTAAAACAGGATTGGAGAGGATGGATATGTGTGATCGAACTGCTTAAGGATTTTGCTACTTCCTCTTTTATCTTTTATGTCGAGTGATCATGAAGTATTGTCTAAAGAAGTTTAGCTTCTCACCGCGGACGGTGACCATGGCTTTGATAATTTGACTTTTCCCATTTTATGTTTACTTTGAATTTGTCTGTATTTGATCATTTCTTCTTTATTTATATTCAAGGAATACGAATATGCAATACCCTTGCAGTTTCAAAAAGTCAGAAGATATACACACACACACACATATATACACATATATGTCAATATGTTGTGATAGCATAAACCAAGTCTTTTTTGTGATATATATGAATAGAAGTTTCCGAGCAAAAGATACCTTAGTTTACCAAGAAGACGACCTTGCCATGCCTGCAAGTTTGAGGACTTTTGGTTTATAAACTAAAAATAAAATAAAAATAAAGCCGGGGATATGTGTAGAATGGGTTTATTATTGCAGAAGTGAAGAAACCCAAGGTCAGCAAACTTGAAATCGAGGATGTTAAGGAAGAGAGATCGATTGAAATATTTAGGGATAAGTATCTCTACTTTTCTTTTCAGCTCCTCAGTTTTTTTTAAGCTAAAGAGCTCTCTAAACTTTTCAATTTGACTAAGGCTCGTCTTTTGGCCAAATTCTTTTCAAACGTAGTTTTTTTTTATAAAAAAAAATTTAGGTGGATTCATTCAATGTCTGGGCTATATATGTATATTATTTTAGCTGTATACATTTGACGGTCTTATTCTTTTAAAAATGGGAGAAAGAAATTAGGTGTTGTTTGGTTTGTCATTTTCAGTCCATTTTCAATTTTTAAATTTGGCGAAAACTCAAAACTCGTTTCTTATGTCAGTTTTCGAAAATGACTTTTGAAAAACACTAAAAACTGATAACAACGTAAATCTAAAAATAAACTTTTTTTCGTTTTGGGTATTTTCATTTTTCAATTTTTAAAATAAAAAACCATTTTTTCCAGCCCACCCCATTTTTTCACTTCCTCCATTTTTTTTCTGTCTTCAATGTTTCGTAATTGGTATTTGCGCAGCTTATAGTTCCACTTTTTCTTCGAGCTGGTATTTGCTTCCTCTTTCTTTGGTCTAGCCTCTCTTCTCTAATTTTGTACAGTACAACAACTCTATCTTGGTATAACAAGGAGCAGCTCAAGAGGAAGTTGGAGATTGGAAGTATGCGAAGTGAAGATCGGAAGTCCTCAATCTGGAAGTTCGAGATTACAAGTCTCCGAAGTGGAGATCGGAAGTCCCCGATCTGAACCTTAAACTTGTGGGAGGGAGAAAGGGGGAGAGAGATGAATAGAGTTGACAGGTTAGACTAGTTATGGGAGAGGAGGGACTTAAGGGAGGTGTCTCGATGAAGGTAGACGAAGCTGAAGGTCAATAAAGGTCGAAGGAGCTGAAACAGAGACGAAGAGGGAGGGAATTAGGGTTTCGTGGGATATGGGTTCAGACCGGATGGAGTGTGGCGAGATAGGGTTTGTTTTTGTGTTTTTGGGATGGGACCGCTAATTGTTCGGGTGTCACTATCCCCACCCATTTTGAAAACGGGTTGTTTCCGTCAGTTGCGTAAATTCGCCTCTTCTCGCCCAGTCTCCTCCCTCTGCCATTTACGAAGGTCGCCTCTTCTCGACAAGTTCTTCCTTCCCCCTCTTTCTTCCGCACTTCATTTCAACCAGGTTCTTCCTTCCTCTTATTTCCTCTGCATTTCACCTGCACCAGGTTCGCCTCTTCTTCGACTGTTCTTTCGATTTTGATTTTATTTTGTTTATGTTCTAGGGTTTCGCTGTCGTTCCGCCTCTTCTTCGAAGCTTTCCGTCAGCATCGGGTATGATTCCAGCTAGCTTAATCACATTCACCTTGGTAAGTGGATTTGCATCTTCTTCTTTTCTTCTGCTAGCTCTGGCAAGATAGGAGGAGATGTGTGGGAGAGGTATAGAAGCATATGCATTGAGAAGCTGTTTGAGGAAATGCGTGAGAGAGGTATTGAAGCAGGTGCTCATTTGTATACTCAAATGATTAGTTGATATCATAGATTAGGAAATATGAGGAGAGCCTTTGCATGTAAACATCCAATTTGTTAGCTAGGATATGGCCTTGCAAGGCTGCAGCAGTACTTTTTAAATTTTAATTAGCGTTTATTCATTAACACATGCACATTAAAGAAGCCAAGAGCTAGTCCCACATGAGATTTGGCCCTATCCTCCTTGTTTTGACATGAGATTTGATAAATACAATATGAGCTTATCCTCTAACGCCCAGCGCCAGAATTTAATCTATTTCTCCTGGTCTTTCTTAAAGTTTTCCTCTCATAGATATTTGGCATTGGGTTCTCCCTCTGTTCTGCTTTCCTTCGTATTGGTCATTTTATCTTTATCTTGTGTGATGCATTGATGCTTGGGACGTGCCCTTTTCTCTAAAATTTCATTACTTACAATAGTAGGCATAATATGTTATAAACATTTGCCCTCCCCATTTAAAGCATTAAGGAAGTGAAGCTCTGCCCTTCTGCCATCATGCTTTGCTTTTGTTTGTAAAAGATGGGTTATTTGATATTGTTGATTTCTAAAAGATGGTATCCCAACTCCCAAGGTCCAGTTTCTTATGAAATGCAGATTCTTCCATTGCCTTCTGGTTGTTACAATAATTCGTAGAATTGAGTCATGATGTTGTAATATTTGCCCGCTTGCTAGTGTTATGCAAATTCTGTGCCGGCGCATAATTTTCATATTAGCAAATAATTTGTGTTACTGTTGATTCTAACCGTGTATGTTTAAGAGGGGCCACAATTCTTTTATATAAAATGGGACACAGTTTATACAAAAAATTGTTGTATGATCTAGTCATTTTTATGACAAAAAAAATGTTCTTATGCATCTTTTAATGTTTCAAAACAAAGTTAAATAATGTCCATGTGTGACATATTAAAATATATAATATAAATTCATAAAATAAATTATCATAAAACAATTGTTTAAAAATTGTAAACCAAATGCATTTTCAATTTTTTGAAAATAGATTCTCAAAACAAAAAACTTAAAAATAACTTTGAAAACTGAAACACAATAAAGTCTATTGTTTCATAACATGGGGCAATAAAGCCTCTATTGTTTCGTAACGTGGTTGAATTATCTCCCGTGTTAAGACCAAACTCAAAATTCAACAACGCAATGAAAACTAGCATATATGTATGTCAATTAGTAACCAAAAATTTCGATGTCAAGGATTGTTGATCGTGAATGCCAAAACATCAATTCAAGGAGTTCCTCCCAAAATGATAGCATCGGCAGCCTACTAGTCTTCTAGACTGCTTATGTTGATTGCATTGTTGCTTAAAACTTCTCAATTAGTATGACTATGAAGGATCTGAATTTTGTTGGGATTTTATGCTTTGTAACATGAATTTGGATGCGTAAGATGTTGATTTTCATTACGTTGTTGAATTATAGGTTTAATCTTAGTACAAGAGGTTATTCAACCATTTTATGACAAGTCATATTAGTGCTTAATTGTCCAATTTTTTAAAAGAGAAAGGACATCAAATGTATATATCTAAAATAATATATATGCGTTGCCCAGTTCAATCTGCTTGGATTTATTTATTTTTTATAAAAAAGACAGCCATATCAACACATAATGGACACGTTATCAGATTTTAAAGGAATTTAGCCAAAAGAATAACGTGACCCAAATTGAAAAAGTTAGAAGACTTCTTTGACATAAAAAACTTTGAGGGACCAAAATGACTCAAAAATGTAAATACAAGGATCAATCTGATATTTATCCCAAATATTTACATTTTCATGGACAACTTGCAAACCCATAGTCTTCTTTAATAACATACTCCAAAACATATCCATATCCGATTGGCGTGTAAATCTATATCAATATCCATACAAGGTTAACAGGGTTGTCCATACCCATGTCAATTTGCTCGGGCATATTGATTATCCATGGCTATATCCTGATAATCGAATCTGTCCGATTTGAATTAAACTAAATTTGCACATAAGTTTATAATCAAAATTCAGATCTATAAAAAATAAAATAAAATAAACCAATTTAGTTATCCAGAACCTAACCAAAATTGAATTATTGTCTAATTTATTTGTCTAGATTAATCTATCCGGATATGGTCAAATTGAGTAAGTCCAACATTTCAAATCAATCCAGATCCGGACACACAAAAATTTCATAAAAACCTATATCATCCGACCCAAAACCAATTTTTTTGCTCCCCAAGTCACTGGGTGCTTGATTTTCTCATAAATATGAATATAACAACAAAAGAAAGAAAGAAGAGAGTCACAATGTCTGCCTGTCATCAACAAAATCCGTCGTAAACTACGTACCCAACATAAAGCCAACCATCATATGCGAAGTACTTTCAAGCCCTCGTTGGCAAATTGTCACGAACATTGCAGGCAAAACATCAGCAAAGAAAACAACAATAATCCCAAAGAAGACTCTACAAATCATTTTTACAAAACAGAAGAAAGAAAGAAAGAAAGAAAGCAAGCAACTATAATCCAAACGAAGATTCTATACCCTCAACTAGAAAATCCGTTACCTGACCAGCGTAAAATGCAGGGTTAATACTTTCCACTTGAGGAGAAGATGCAGACCTGAAGCGGTTGACCTTGATTGAAAAGGTTATCCAGGCATTTCTCAACATTACTGCCGTTGCAGTCGGGTTTTACAACTTCATCTACCTTTCCGGACACACTTATCACCAGACGTTATGCAGCCCCTGCACTTAAGAATCATTACTCGAAAATTATGAAAAAAACATAATGTTATTGAGACAAGAATAGTTATGCAAGTAACTCCATTGACAAGCCATACCTGTAACAAAAGTATCTATGACATGGACTGCTAGTTTCTCTCTTAGAATGAGCATACGTCTTTTGCAGAGAGTCGAAGAGCAAGTCACTAATATGGTAACCACCAAAGGACCCATTATCATTGAACTTGAAAGGATTCAAAGCAACGGCAATTTCATCAAAAGCATTTAGTACACTGTACAATAAAACAAATTTAAAAATCCCTCAATTTCTACACCATCCAAAGATAGACAAACAGCCTCCTTCATAAAAACTATCTTCAAGTATATATAGGCTTGGCCTTGGTTAGAGGGGGAAGGTGGAATTGAGGAAGAGACTAGAGAGACAAGGCTACTATGCACCATTACAAGCCATCTTTCATATTAATTTTTATGTTCTGTACTTTGATGGACAATTGTAGCTTATGATCCTCAATGTCTTTCAAAACTGAAAGAAGGTTAGCCCGATAAACTTCACACTTCCTATTGGCAAACTCCAATTCATTGGTAAGCTCCCGAATCTTCTTGTCCATTTCATCCTGTTAAATAAACATAAGTTTAAACAGGTCACATACTCTAGAGGCAACTGCCGATGCATTATCACGAGCAGACAGCGGAAACATAAAACATTCTGCTAGACTGTAAGAAAATGAACACAGAAAATGAGATAGGCAACCCCATAAAAAAGCAACAAAGAAATACATTGTCCTGCTGAAATGTTCATACAAAATTATAAAGTAAACAAGAATAGACACTCTAGAAACAAATAAGTTATGGTGCGCTAGTTGCAATTGGAACAGAGAAAAATATGCCACGACTCCCTTGTACAATTTCAAAATCTTTCGAGAACCCATTGATTACAATGTGAATTGAAATTGAACAACTGATATGATTTATGATTATATTATATCCAATGCACAATCATAAACAAATTATGCAACCATGCCTTCAGAAATGACTGACTACCAAGTACATAAAAAAACAAGGCTCTAGAATAAATGACCATGGATTTCATCAGTCATAAGTATATATTAGCTTTAGAGATTTGTTTTACCTAATGGATGTGAAGAGACCATGACGATTCAGATTCACTCATGCTGTGAGTTTTATTCAAGAACTATATGAACCATTAGCCAGAGACCAAGTTAAAATGCCCTTTTTCACCATATTGAGCATACACATTGAGAAATTACTATAATAATCACTTTCTTAGTAATGGTATAAAAGGGTCAGGGTTGCAGATGCAGAACTATTTTTTTATATAAAAAATGAAGATTCTAACCTCAGATAAATGTTGACTAGAGACTCCCTGATGATTCCCACCGGTATTCTTGGCTCGACTTCCAGCAGTTGAAGAGTCCCCCTTTACACGTCCATTAACGGAAGCAATTTTACCCTCGTTCTTTATAGCAAGAACAACTCTTTTTGCAGCCTCTAGAAGAGCTTCCATTGCAATATCATAGGTTTCAAGAGACTTTGCATTCTCTTCTACAAATTTGAAGGCCTCATGACGTAAGGTATTGTATCGCACAGTGTGAGATTCTAGATAACTTGTATATCGATCAGAAGTACGTTCTTCCAATATAACACTGCTCTTCGCATTTCTGGTCCAGCGTTTCAAAATGAAATGAGATGGGAGAGTAAGCACATTGGTCACTCTAAAGACTGCCAATATATGCCTGCAAGGAAGACCAGAGAATTCAAACATCTGGCAAGTACAAGTTGCCTTCATCTCCAAAACAATGAACTTAACATAGTAAGCTTTATGATCCTCCCCAAATTTCGCCACCTGATATGTAATGGTGCCACCATCATCATCGGCCTTAGATGCCATAAATGTTAGTGTCCCCACTAGCTCATCTTGAAATCTAGAGAATAGTTTTCTCGTATAAAATTCGGATGCTTGCTTCTCCATAGGAGATGGAGTCTTCAAAACTGGAGGAGTGTTTATTGTATCATAATCAGCTTTTACCTCCTTCTCGTTTCGACTCTCAAGAGCTTTCTCATAAAGCTTAAAGAACTGATTTAAATTGGTCGAGGCATTCACATACCCATCGAAGTACGAGTTCATACTATCACTTCTCTGGGTTATGGACATTTCTGCGAAAAAGGTATCTCGTAAATATACTGGGACCCATTGCCTGCGATCTAAGTAAATAGTTTGAAGCCACTCATGGTCTCTGAGTTCATATCTATCAACCATTGACAACCAACAAGACTCAAATTCCTCAATTGACTCTGTCAAATTAACACATTTATGGAAGTCGGATTCAAAAGCTGGATGCCTCAGAAAGATATGGGACAACTTCTCCTGGCATTTTTTAAAGATGTGCCATTTGCAGAACCGGTGACGAGTTTGTGGGAAAACTAGGGTAATGGCTGATCGTATCACTGAATCATGATCAGTGGTGATAGACACAGGAGGGCGACCGGACATTGCCATCAGCCAAGTATTAAAGAGCCAAACAAATGATGTTTCGGATTCATTTATTAAAAAGGCACAACCAAACAACACAGGATGCCCATGATGGTTCACTCCAGTGAATGGGGCAAAAGGTAAACGGTACCTGTTTGATCGGTAAGTGGTGTCAAAGGTAACTGTGTCTCCGAAGTAAGTATAGTTCATCATGGCCCTAGGATCGGCCCAAAAAACATTGCTCATGCACTGATCCTCGTCACCTTGCACAGCGTAGAAGAAATTGGGGTTATCAGCATTCATTTGCCTCAAGTAATCCAAAAGAAGCTGAATGTCTCCTTCTAAGCTCTTCTGCCGATTGTTTCGCATGTAATTCCTACAATCAACCTCTGTAAAGCCAACTTTACTTATCCCACCATATTCCTTGATCAAGGCAGACATGATCCGACGAGGCCCCATTCCAGCAGCCTGCAAGGTATCAATCAAGGTCTTCGCAGGCCCTGAGATTTGCCTATGAGAACGAAGGCAATGGACCTGATCAGGAGGAACCAACTCATGGTTATGCTCTCTGACGAAACCCGAGACAACCCATTTCCCAGAATCCTGCATCTTCACGGACAAGGAGGCTTTGCAACCGACTCGAGTGATAGTTCTAGGACGCTTGATCTCTCTGTCCTTGGTACGCTTCTCATTCAAATTCCTAAACCCCTCCTTGGCACAGACGAATTGCCTCTGTATAATAGCACCGTCACGCCTTGATCGGCGGGAGGAGCTAACGCGAGTACTGAAGCCGACACGGCGAGCATATGAATTGTAGAAGGCTTTAGCGGCCTCTTCCGACTCAAATTCCATTCCTTCATACGGTTCTAGATCCAACAGGTCCCCTTCCGGAAGGTATATTTCGCCACCGCCACCATTACCATAAGCAGAAGCATTAAAAATACTAGAAGTCGCAGTAGACGGAAGTGGGCTATCGGCCATGTCGTCGTCATCGACCGGGTGCTCAATGTCGAATGCATCATCATCTCCATCGCGGCCACTATTACCTTCTCCGCCCAAACCTATATCGAATTCGATTACTTCGTTGTCCATCCGGAAGACGACAGCAACTATTCAGTCCAGGCGGAGAAAATAAGAACTGACCTTCATAGACGTTTAAATAGTTCTAGGGTTTCTTTCAAATGAGAAACCCTAGAAAAAAGGAGATGCCTTTGATGGAAGGCTTTCGGTCGGAAAACAATTGAAAACCACAATCTTACTAGAGAAGGCGCGAAGACAGCGAGTACGGCTTTGCACTTGGGAGGGAGAGAGTGTGTGCATGGAGCACGGTGGATGGGTTCAGGCGAGGATGGAGGGGGCGCTCTTCTACACCTGCTTCGCAGTCTCTATCGACTCCTTTGTACTATTGCTTCTTCTCCACCGTCCGATTTCATCATAATAATGTGAAATTCCATTTTTATTTATTTATTATCCAACCTCTAGTAGTCACCGGACTTACCCTACAATTGCTTATTTATTTATTTAGAAAGAAAAAAAAACCTATTTATTGTCTTATACACATGTTTATGAAAAGTACTAGAATATAATTAGAGGCTAATGACTCAATAATTTAATTGGTTTAATGACATTTTCCTTTCTCCTTGAGTTCAAATATACTGTATTTATTTCTTTTTTAATTTTATCTATTTTCGACACATAGTTTTATTCAGAGGACTTTCCTAATCCTAGGTTAGGATGGTTAAGTCAAATTATGTTTTATTTGTCGTATGGTGTTTTCACACCACCTATATTTTTGTTAATGTTCAAATTTATCTCAAAATAGTTTTAGTTCATGTTTAGGTGTTGTTTATTTGGAGAGAAAAAAAATGTGATTGTATTTTAATTAAAACTGATTTACTCGATTTGTTTTTTAAAAAAAAATCTATTAAGTATTACGAATTATGTTTTACAAACTGTTGAAGCCAATTATACTTACAACAATGGGCCGGTTAAACAAGTCTCTGAGCTCAATTTTCGTCCCAATGTTGCCTACAAGTTTGTTAATTGCTTACGTGTATTTTTTCGATAAAGTATAATGACATGGCAGACAACTGTTATAGACCCAATAAAAATAAGCCACTTGGTACTATAGTTTATTTAAAAGTAAAAAATTACGATTAACAAAAACCTTGAATCTTTCTCTCTGTGACAAGGTTTTCTTCTTTGGCAAGGCCTTCTTTCCTGGCAACGTCAAGAAACTAAAAAAACCAAATATATAAACAAGCGCCAAGCTCAAGGATTTGGACGGAAAACACAAATTTGGCGAACATAGCAAAGAACAACGATGAAAAAGTAGACCCCATAGAAATGAAGGGGAAAGAGCATTTACATAGCAAAGAACAACGATGAAAAAGTAGACCCCATAGAAATGAAGGGGAAAGAGCATTTTTTGAAGGTTCATTATTCTGGGACTCTTGTTGATTTTGATGGTGGGTGAAGATTGGGTTACCTCGTGGTAGTCGGATGCAACTTTTGGGACCAATGGTGGTTGATTTGGTGGTCGAACGCCAAAGATTCGTGATCGGGGGTGAGAGAAGCGACCCACTTGTGTTTTGATTTTTGATTTTTTTTAATTTGTATTTTAATTTTTTTAGTCATGTCATCTTTACACATGTTTTTATTTTTAAGAAAAATAAAGTCATGTAAGATATTCAAGTACACGTCAGCCATTTTTAACGAAATTTTAGATGTAGGGCTAACGAAACCTATCATCTGACGTGTAAGAGCTTCAACATGTCAAAAAATAATAAAAGAACTTAATCGAATCATTTTGAAAAATAGAGGGGGCAAACTGATATTTGACTCTTAATTAATTTATATATTGTCGAGTTTAGTGATTTAAGTAAACTAATAAAAAAAACATATCGTTGGATTCGTAAAACAGATTAGAATACAAATACAAATTTTCATTTTTTAAGAAAATGTCTTAAACCCCAATAGTTAATTACATATATATAAGAATTCTTCTAGAGCTCCTAAAATGAAGTCCTAACTTTTGGGGTATAAAATATGTATTTTTTAAAATTTGGAAAAAATTATATTTGTATTTTGATATATTTTACGAATTTGACGATATATCTTTTATTTGAAGAAATCAAATTCATCATTATTGAAACATCGAATGTTATGATAATCTATAATTGACATGTCTTTTTCATGTTATATTCTATTTTTATTTTAAACCGAAAAAAAACATACGGTTGGATTCATAAAACTAATCAATTTACTAATATAAAATTTTCAATAATTTTTTTTAAAAAAAATAATTGAACCCTAAAAGTGACATCTCATTTTGAAATTTCATCTTAGAATGAAGGGTAACGTCAAACGTTTGTGTGGATTAGATCTACCTTGCCTCCATGAGAGGTTCTCATTCTTCTCATCCACCTGTAATTAAATTACTTATTGGTTTTTGTCGTCAAAGAAGACGGACATAAGAATGTAGTTAACAAGGTTTAATCATATATAATACAGAGTACATAACATTAAGCACTGGCTGCAAACAAGATAATTTTCTGGAATCCTATTGAATTGAACATAAAATAACGAAACGGACCCAATAATCCAGATGGTGGGCTTTCAATCAGGTGTTACCCATCAATTCCTAGTGTAAGTCTATGACTAATGATACTGTATAAATGGGCTTGTGTTAGGCCTCTGTACCAGTAGCATTAATTAGTATTTAGTCCAGTTGTTTGAGTGACTCAGTCATTCTCTTAAGAGAAGCCCAATTATTTGGTATTTCTGAAGACATTAACGATGGATGTAATGATGTATCTAGTTTTTTTTTTTTCTTTCACTGGGAAGAGATGGATGCTAAAGCTATTTGGAAGAAGTTCGAAGATCTGTAATCGACGAGAAATTTGATCAACGAATAAGTTGTATGTGAAAAAACAATCCCATGGATTACAAGTACCCATGAAGGCGCGAGAATCAGTAGTGTTGAACATCTCAGACTTATATATTACATATGGTACCAGATACACATGCATGCGACATAGTTATTCCATTAACAATAGAATACCGTGAGATATACAAGCATGAGATACAAATAATTTTCTAAGGAGAATACCAGTCTTAATTCTTGTGAAGAAGAAGAAGACCATGAAGTTTTGATTATTGAGTTAGTATTGCGAATGTTGATTCAAACAGCAGTACTGATATTGGTGGAGATCTTCTCTCATTCACTTCAAGTTCAAATTCAAATTCTGACTCATGGATTTTAGATTATGGCTGCGAATATCATGTGTGTCCAAATGATAGTTGTTTTTAATAGTTTCAGATCCTGTGAATACATGATGCTGGTACTTTTCGACTAAGCAATTATGAATTAAGCTGTGTAAAAGGCTGTTGGAGTTGGTACAATTAACATCAATATGCATGACACTACAACCCGTCATCGCCGACGCTTTAAAAATTATGCGAATGATAAAAAACGCTCTTAATTTGGATTCGAGTTTACATATGATCATCTCAGTTTATTAACTGAGCTAATCGAAGTTCATGCGAAATATTCGAAACTTGCACGAGCAAAATCACTCCTTCATTTCGAGATTGTAAATAAATATCGATATTTTTCAATAGAATCATCATGTAGTAAATCACAAACCGATAAGTAGCCATGCATCGCCATATATCTCTAGCAAACTGCAAATACAACCCTTTTGTCTTTTGATAATTAATTTATTCATTCGCATACACACACACACACAGAGTATCATTCACGTAACATCCCTTCGATTTTTTTTTTTTTTTTTTTTTTTTTGTAGATCGATCTTTCTTTATACCATCATTAATTGCTAAAAATAAAGGGAAGGCAGACACTGATCACCTTGATCCGTATTTATATGCATGGTTGACTTTAATTTGGGAAATATAAACCATTTGGATATGAATTAATTATTGTTGGATTTGAACCAGAAACAACTTCTTGAATGAAATTAAAGGGGTCCAATCCAACTATCCATGGGTTCTGAAAATTACTCAACGTTGAGGTCAATGATGAAGGCGCCCTCCCCATTTGAATGACTTTAGTAGTATTAATTAATTTCAATAATTTAGCAATAAAATAATTAAGACCAAGCATTAGATTTAGAACAATCAACCATATATTTGCCAACTAAAAACCATTTGATTTATTACATTATTGTTACATTACATCCAAGTTGCAAATGGAGGCCCCTTGGCTTGAATGTTCAATGAATCTTAATCTCAATCCACAGCTAGATTTTCCTTTGTTATATATTTATATATTGTGGGAAAATAATTAAGCAAGCCATTCTCTTTCTCGATCTGTCTTTCTCATAAATTTTTGTTTTTTTATTGATTTTGAAGACGTATATATATATATATAGACTTGTCCTTGCATGAAACAGTCCTCCACAAAGGCCAGAGAAAGAATGGCTAAAATAAAATAAAAACAAAGAACACTACTTTGACCAGTATCTATAATTCTATATTTAACATCCCCAAAGAAGATAAACCTACCTAGTTCTAATGGCAGTAGGAACAAGGAATTAAGGATGTCAACTTCTCATCAGAAGTAGAATGTGTCGGGACGTCTCTGGAGCAGTCAACATCATCTTTTGGACTTATATATAAGTGCAAACCTCCCCTTCTCTTGATATGTTCTTTTGAAGAGAGTTATTAGTTCTAGGACATATAATTATTTTATGATATCAGAGTCATGTTCATTCCGATATGCAAGTGCATCACTAGTTTACGTGTAGAGACGTCGGTCTGTCCACCTCACATGTGCGGGAGTGTTGAGACCTTTTGTATTGTATATAAGTACAAACTTCTTCTCCCCTTAATAAGATCTATTGGAGAATTGGTTCTACGGCCATAATTATTTCAAAATGTAAACTAATGAGACAAATATTAGAGATCTTAAAAGCATGCAATGCTATCTAGGTGTTGAAAGTTTGAAACTCCATGTACAGACCAAACTCTGATCTCTAAAGACTACAGTACAATATATTTCCTCCTGTCGTAGTCAAATGAATTAATTCACGTGTTTCGTGTCTCTGGTAAGAATAATATCACCCTTCTTTCATTTTTTCAATCAAAATCAAAATCAAAATCAAACACCATGTCATGAAAATTAAGGTGCTTCTGTCAACTAGGTCAGATGCTCACAGCAACTACCTCATTTGCTAGCCAAAAATTGACTATCTTCTCCCAACAACCATCCATATATCTGCATATTTCTTTTCCTTTTTGAATTCTTTATTGTCGCCCATTCCATTAATGTTAGCCTGCCAGCCCACGTTTCGGGCATTTTATGTGTAAATGATCAGATTGTCCATCTAATTTTTAGGTATTTACCAGATTGTCCTTCGTCTGACAAAATTTTAATTTAATTTGCCTCCAACACCAGACAAGTAGATGACCGTACTGTCCGTCTACTTAATAAATATTTGACGAGATTGTTTTATTTTTGTAAATATTTTTGTCCCCTCCATTGTTGTTCAAGTTACTTCACGATAATTGGTGGAGGTTGATTTCTCAAGTATTATGCAGGTGGGATCTTCTATTCATCAAATATGATTTTTTGGTGATCTTTATAGGTTTATTCTGGCTTTGGCATCCTCCTTGACAATAACTACCATTTGTGTAGCAGTGCTCTCCAAATCTAGCCTTTTTTTTTCTCTGTTATGGTGCTAAGATGTTGTTTTTGCACAAAGCTGTTATGATTTGTAGTGTTATATGATTTTTTCTCCCTTGCATGAGATCTTTTAATCTCATGTTGTTTGTTTGTTTGGTTCCCCTTATGTGGGGTTTGTCTCTCCCTGTTACGAGGGAGTTGTTTTCCTCTCATAAGGAGAGATTTGTTATCTCCTTAGTAGAGTTGTATTTCTCTACTTAAATCCTTAGTAGAGTTGTATTTCTCTACTTAAAGAGATTGCTGTTCTAATGAAATATAAAAGTTTCTTCTAAAAATAAAAAATATAGAGCTGTAAATATATTTATATAAATTTATTATTCTCTACTAATACCTTTATATGTAATAATTAGTTATAACATTTAAAACAATATTTATGCTACGATGTAACAAAATAAACCAAAAGGATATATGTTGACATTTAAAACAATATTTATTTACAAACTATATGTGCCTTACAACAGATTCAGATTCAACAACTAAATAAATTCTCGTTCTCTAAACTATCATCTAAGAATAGATTCAAACTCGCTGGTTTCCATTTGCTAAACCAGTTCACGGATTGGTTTAGGGATCAAACTATGAACGTGTGCTTAAGAGCAACTCCCGTCAAAGTAGGTAAAATTGTGGATGTAAAATCAAATATACAAAAGTAATTCTTTGGAGGTGTAAAAATTTTGTGCTCTAATAATAGTATGTATAAATGGGGTTTGTAATTTTTTTTTGGTACCAACAAAGTTATAATGTTAGTTATGATAGTTTGAGAAGATGTAAATCGAAGACGAGAGATGTATATTTATATCTTTCTTTCTATTTATATCTTTCTTTCTATTTATATCTTTATGGGCTGATCGTTTGATATAGTCCAATAATTCACAAGAAATGCATAAAAGTTGAAATTGCTAACAGATTTAAGAATTTTGGCCAAAAGAATGAAACACAAATATTTGCATTAATTTACACATGTTTGGTTTGATGTTTGTTACATCATACAACCTTTAACATGAGGAAAATAAATACAACTTACAAAAGAAGAAAATAATACAAACAGTAACTGCTTGAAACTACGAATAGCTGAGATTTTAGTTCTCTTCTAAAGAAATCTCAAATCGTCTTTCCAAATTGCTCCTCTGCATATATGCCTGACAGACGCTCCTTTAGTTAGATTGCGTGGTTTGGCATCTTTACTGACATCCGAGGCTCGTGTTTTCTGTCTCTCCTAATCTAAGAAGAAGCAGCGGCAGCATTGGAGACATCTTTGCTGGATCTGTTGTACTTCATGTGGCTCTTCACAAGCTGTCCAGCAGCAAGAGCTGACATGAGAGAGAGCTCCCCAGCAAGAACTGCACCTGCTACAATTGTGGCTAGCAGCCTTGAGTTAGCCCCCGGTGTCTCTTTGCTGGCACCCTTCACCCCAAGAATGTTCAGACATGCCGACTGAGATGCTAGCTGGGTGCCACCACCAACTGTGCCAACCTGAAAGAGAAAGAGCTTGTTAGATAAAGAAAACTCGACAATTCAAGCAATAAGGCACTCTTTTAATTTGATTTCAGGAGTAATTAAGAGTTTGAATGTTGAATGGAAATAATTGTATACCTCAATTGAAGGCATGGTGACAGAGACGTGAAGGTCCTTTCCATCGTTAACAGCTTCCATCATGGTAATACACTGAGAACTCTCCACGTTCTGGGCGGGGTCTTGGCCGGTGGCAAGGAAAACAGCAGAAACAATGTTACTGGCATGGGCATTGAAGCCACCTAGAGATCCAGCCATGGCAGACCCAGTAAGGTTCTTGAGCATGTTAAGCTCTACCAAGGCCTCCACGCTAGTCTTCAACACCTTCCTCACCACTTCTCCCTTGATTATGCATTCACACACCACAGACTTTCCCCTTCCTTCTATCCAGTTCACTGCTGCCGGCTTCTTGTCGGCACAGAAGTTTCCTGATCATAAAAAGTAGCAGTCTTTAATGAATTGTTTCTTTCGGTGATATCCATTAAATTGATTCAGTTGAGAGAGTTGACGAGGAGTAACTTACCAGAGATGCCTATAACATCCATGTCAGGGAAACTGTTCTGGAGTGAATCCAAGACGTTCTGGACCCCTTTAGAAACCATGTTCATCCCCATAGCATCTCCGGTGCTGCAGCAGAATCTCAGGTAAAGATTCTTCCCCGCAATTGCGCATTTGATGGTTTGAAGTCTTCCAAACCTGCTTGATCTGATTTTAATGAACCCAGCATAGTAGTACAGTTAGATCATTGATTCACTGAAGGGTATAAGAGAAGAAACAGAACTGGATATGGATATAAAAGGGAGAGGACTTGAAGAGACATACTTGTTGAATGCTAAAGAAATCTCCTCGAAATTGGCAGGATTTTCCAGGAAGAACTTCAAATCGGCAGCTCTCTTGGCCGAACCGAACCTTACAACAGGTGCTCTGGTCATCCCGTCTTTGAGTACCACGCTAGCGGCGCCGCCGGACAAGGCCATGGCTTTGAAGCCCCTGTTGGTGCTGGCAACCAGACATCCCTCAGTGGTAGCCATGGGCACAGAGTAGTCCTTCCCGTCGAGCAACAAAGGCCCGGCGATGCCCACCGGAATCTGCACGTAACCCACAGGCATCTCGCAACACTGGCCCAGTATAGACTGGTAATCGAAGCCTTCCAAGGGAAGCCCGTCAAGAGACTTTCCAGTAATCCTCTGCAGGGCCTCGCGCCTGATGGCAGCAGCACGCATGCAATCCCCCAATTTTGACTCCAAGGAATAAGACGGAATGGTCCCGGACACCACTGATTTGACGATTTGCTCGTCCTCCTCATTGGCCAAAGGAGCAGGAACAGGAATTGATTCGACGACCTTGGGCTTGGCGACGACAGAGGAGGGAGGAGGAAGAGAGCAGTCGAGGGACTGACCGCATGGGACCTTGCGGGTGTCATCTTTGATAATGATATCTTCGTCGTCATCCTCTGAGGTCCATACGTCTGCGGAAGGACGGAGAATAACGGACTGGACGAAGTCAATGCCAAAGAAACCGATTAGGTAAACGCATGAGGCGAAGAAGGCGACGAGGGCGGAGATCTCGGAGAAAGAAAGAACGTGAAGAGGAGTTGATGTGCGGATCTTCTCGCGCCAGCGCGTGAGAAGGAAGTAGACGACCGAGAAGAACAAGGTGAAGAAGAGGGCATTGGCCATGTACAAAGGGAGAGGAAGGGCGTCCAATGCCTTGGAATTATGGATGTCATTCTCCATTACACTAATGGGCTTGGTCGATCGCCGGCGGGCCTCCATTGTTTGGTTGCTCAGGCGATCGGAGCCAAGTAGTTGAAATGGGTTTTGTAGTAGTGGTGGTGAGGAGAAAAGGGTGGGAGGTGTTGGGGTATATATGAAGGATGTGGTGGGGGGGGGGGGCGTCGCACGTGTGAGAGGATTCCTGTAACACGTGGCAAGGAAAATGGGTCAAATTTTAACACCCGTTTTTAAATGTAGAAAAATGAAAATGCCTTCTTTCCTCCTATCTTCCTTCCCATAAGGCGTAATTTGATTTGATACTAAACTTTTTAATATATATATATATATTATATTAAAAAGGAAAATACCCAACAGGAGGGTGTACTGAATTATAAAAAACGTGTTTCATAAAATGAGTCTTTGATAAAAGAATCAAACCATGTAAATTGAGAATCTCGCTTCCTTTATGATAAAAAAAACTTGATCAACTCGCTAATCTTTGCGATGTTTTTTATTTTTTTTTATTTTTATTGAATGTGTTTGGATCAAATTAGGAGTCTAATGATTTTTTTGTCTCAAAATAAAATATAAACAGAAAATAATATATATCTTTTTCATAATCTTTGATTTTATTTGACAAAAAAAAATATTGTTGAATTTATAATTCAAATAAAACAACGTTCAATTTTTTTTAAAATAATAATTTATTGATCATAAAATATATTACAACAAGATTCCTGTAAAAATATTATAGCAGACTCCGAACATTTCAAACCGCAAATAAAATAGTTTTATTTGAGAATACTCGATTGATTAACTCTCGCAACCCTTGGAAACCAAATCAATAATTGAAGAGAGCAATTGCTTGACACATCAACACACACATATGTATATATATATATATATATACACACATACATATACACATACACGTCTAGGCTCAAGAGCGGGATCCCACTTTTATCAATTCGTGCAGGATCTCACTCTAGGCCATTCGATTAAATAGAACAGCTAAATCTGTTTTTTTTTTTTTAAAAAAAAAAATGAATACCCAAGTTATTCCTTGGATTCCAATCTCTCAAATTTCGATCTCGATCTGACAAAACCCACCCTCAAATCAAAACATAATTCACCGAAACTCATTACCATAAGTTTTTACATTTCTCCTTGTTTGCAATTAATATAAAATGAAAAGACAATGATGCTCCGTTTGTTTGACGAAAAATTAATTTCTGAAAATATTTTCCTCACTTTATGGTGTTTGAGGATGGAAAATAAAAATAATAAGTTGAAAATGTTATATAATCAACTCAATTTTAAGACTTTAAAAATGGAAAACAACTTCCCTTCTCAACTTTGGGATGTTGTTTTCCCCAAAACTATGAGCATGGATGTGAACATATTGAGTCACATATTTTTAACTCAATACACATTTATGACCCGTAATACTTTAACCAAGTTAATTTAGATTGTGTTTCGCGTACATATAAACATATACGTATTATATATATACATATACATATGTATGTTTACACACAATAAAAGACATTTAACAATAAAAAAATGATTTGTTTTAAAGAAATTTCATTATTGTCAATATTCTATATATATATATATGAATATGAATTCATGTATATTCACACGAAACATACACACGCATTTGTTGATCAACATAATAAAAAATGTTATATTTCAAATTTTTAATTTCAAACAAACAAACAATGGAAAATATTAGTAATTCTTTGTCCAAACACTAGAAATTAGTTGTTTTTACATGATATGTTTTTCCTTTTTCCATAAGATGCTTGTTTTCCGTCAAACAAACGGAGCCTGAGATCGTTAATAAATCTTTAACTCTTTTTCCACAACTTCGTCAGCTATGGAACAGCTACAACAACATAACTAAAATTTGAAAGACAATGACCTAGATCCGTGAAAACCCATGCTTGATTTGGGGTTGGGGTTCAGGCAAAAGGGAAAAGTGAGAGATGGAGAAAATAGATCGGGATCGAGATTCCTTGCACACTTGATCTGTTTGTGCAAGTTGAAGATTGAGATCGAGCAAAGAATCAATTGGGTCTGAAATGGGTGTTCATTGGGGGTTGAATCGGGGTCGAAAATGGGTGATCCTTGTACTCGGATCGAATAAGATTGAAAAAGACGGAGAAAGTGCTGTGAGGAGAAGAGGTGCGCAAATAGGAAGATAAAGGAGCTTAGAGGAGAATAGGTGCTCGAACAAGGAGGAGAAGATGCAAGAGGGTTTGTGTAGCACAATTTTTTTGTAAAAAATAGCTTTGACTGTCGGATTAATCCTACGGTCAGAAGCGGGATCCCTCAACAATAAGTTTGTGCGGGATCCCTCACGTGAGCAAAACCATATATTTCAATTATAAATTTAAATATAATTATATATATTTTAATTCGGTAAAATAATGTTATACTTTTTAAATAGATGATTAAAGATTGCATAAAGCTGTCACCATTTGCAGTTGGTAGCTGTCTCTAATTAAGCCAACTTTTATATATATATATATATATATATATATATATATATATATATATATATCTATTATATTCTCTTCATTAATCACCAAACCACAAGTACAACCCATTTTAATTTTCTGAAACACACTTTTAAGACTAATCTACTAACTTTCAATTATATATGTCTTCATCAAATTATAGTTATGATACCAAAAATATCTCTCCACCTCCACCATAATGCCTCTTTCAAAGATTAGTTAGGAACAATAGCTGATTAATTATAAGCTATTCTTAATTTAAAATCCGTATTAAACATTGATAATGTCTCTTTCCCCAATTCAAAGATAAAATATTCATATATCCAGGGGTTGCATGAGGTTTCTTACAAGTGTTTGCAATGACTAATCAGATGATTAGAGATTGTATAAATTATAATAGCTGTCACCATTTTAGATTATGTAGCTATCTCTGTTTAGGCAAACTTATTACCTACTATATGAATAGGTTTGAGTAACAATTTCAGTAGGTTGGTTCAAATGTCGTGACTGTTTGAATAATTTTTTTTTATGGTAATATATATATATGTTGAATTATGATGTGACTCATTATAATGAAGAACTGAATGTTAAAATTCAAAGGTAAAAGTTGAAGGCTTTGCACGGAGATGAGGAGCCCGAAAGGGCTCTGAGGGTAGTTTTGTATTTGTACATGGTAGAAACTAGGTTTTTTATATAAGCCATTTATCTCTTGTAAGCGGCATTCGGCAATTCATAGTGAAAGAATAAGCTTCTCCGTGAACGTAGGTTATTTTGACCGAACCACGTAAATCCCTGTGTCGAATCTTCTATTGTTTTTGTTTTCTGTGCTTGTGTGATTTTGTGGACACTGTCATGTTCATGTCTTCAAGCACCAACATCTCTTCTTCATCTGTTTTTTTTTCCTTTCTGACTAGTTGATATTCAAATGCTGGACATAGACATCATCCAGACACCAACAATTGAATTGCAACCCTAAGTTCATGTTGGTTCTCTAAATGGGATCAATTAAACGACGTACATAAAGATTATGACAAATTGACTTAGAAACATGTACAAGACCTCATACAGATAAGGACAAAGACAACCCAGAAGTAGTACCTAAAAGCAATACAATCAGGATAAATTGTTGCAATGATTTAAATTATGACAAAAAATGGTTTAAGTGAAGATCTAGGTTTCGGCCATGGCTTTCTCCTATTGGTCTCGATTTTGCGATTTAAATGAAGAAAAGAGAGAGGGATACTTGGAGAAAGGAACGGTTTCTGATTGGAGAAGAAGGCTTGAGTAGAATATAGTTCACACAAAATTACATAGCTTATATATTCGCTGATTAATTAAGTAGCTCTTCATTAATAATCACTATAATTAAAATAAAATAAGATCCCAGATGTGTGTCTATGAATACATAGGGCTATGATAATATGTGTCCTAAGGGAACGTGATAAGAGTGATTTAATTGTCCCCAATTAATGTTATTTTTCCATCTAAAAAGTAACTAATTAATGAATTTTAACTCATATTTTTTATAAACTCAAAATTGCACTCAACAAAAAAACTTCCTCCAATACTCATTGATTTCTTCTATGCATTTGAGTATTTTAGTGATTCTAATGTTATCATATAATTGATTTTGAAGGGGGAAAAAAACAATCATAAACCCTAAATCCTATAATCTAACCCCTGAATCCCACAATTTAAACCCTAAATTCTATGCTAAACTCTAAACCTAAATCTTAACCTCTAAATATTAAAAACACAAAAAGAATCCTAAAAAATGATTTGGAAGTGATTAGGGGATTAATTATGGCTAATTAAACTTAAACTAATGACGGTCCCTTTTCTGTAATATTAAGAGTCTGTCATAGCCCAACACAAAAAAGGTGGTTATGGTATACGCTGGCTAAGTGGCTATACTGAAATATATGAAGGTAATAAATAAAAAAGAGAGCATCATTAATTACTTACTAATTCTCTTTTACAGATCTAGTGTGCATTAATTTGATCCCACATTTGTTGCTTGGGATAAGGGCTTGGTGATGATGAAAGATAGCTAATATATGGTTTTATTTGCATTCAAATACTATAAATGAGACTATCTAATTTGACTAAACTGAAAACTTGACTTGATTAGTCAAAACCTATATAGTCTATATACATACAAAATTAATAATATTAGTTTACCTGATCAACCTACATATAAGTCAACATTTTTCAGTTCCCATACAATTAGGCATTAGCCATCAACAATATTCTAATTGTAGGAAAAAAATTCCAACCTAGATTAAGTTCTTATTCCACTAGACAAAAATGCTGATCAATATTTGAAACAGCCGCGCCCAATGGCTGACTAAATCAATTACTTGGTAAATCCAAAACTGTCTAATTGTTCAAACCCTACCAAAGAAACCCACTGAAACACAAAACAGCATTCCACTTTTCCAAATAAGGTAGCCTTCCACCGGAGACCCATCTCATGCAAAGGATAGAGAGAGGATTAGTGGATTTATAACAGAAATATGATACAAGACAAAATCTTCTTTTCCTTTTAATTTTCAATTAGACAGTTGGAAATTAATATGTTAATAGATAACTTCAAGCACATTAAAAATACATTCTTTTACATAGAGAGAAGGTTTCCTCACCTGAAGAAAAGGTAAACAAGGTTCAAGCCTCTGCATATGTTCCAATACAAGTAGTTAAAGAATATGAAAGCTCAGGCAACTCACTCAATTAAAAGCAAATCCAAAATTGTTACTCGATGACTCAAATACATGTGTGTAGTATATGCTCTAACCGATTATTAAAAAACTATTAAGGGGCCTATACATGACTGGAAAACATTGCTTAATGCACGCAGAACTTCTCCCGAGCTATGCTCGCTCCGCACAAGGTCGACTAGAAGGGGAAATAATTGAGAGGCATACCTCTTAAATGAATCCCTCTCCATATTACTCAATACCTGCAATGATGACACGAGCAAGGATGTCTGGGCCGCTAATTCTTCCTTTTTGGCCGAACCCAACGGAAGAATCCAGTGCACAACTGGCTGGTTAACTGGTTTTTGGGGTCCAGATCCACTACAGTTTATGTACATCTGCAATATTTTTTCGCACACCGTCACAAGCTGCAGTTCTACATTTATCTCCTTAGATATGGATCCATTATCTACTAGTAGATCTTGGAGGAAAGCGAGATAATTTTGCAATGACTCGTTTTCAAAATGAACAGTTGGAGGCTCAGAAAGCTCCAAGATGGAGCACGCTCTCTGCAGCTTTTTCAGCACTAGTGTCTCAGAGTTCAGTTCATTGGCATGTCTCACAATAGATGAAAATATATCAACGAGTACCAAGATGCTTGCTGCAGACAAGAACTGTAGCTGCCTTTTGTACAAATCAGAGACAACCTGAGAGAAATAAAAAATAAGTCAATAAGTAATATGACAAAAGCTCAATATCAGTGACGACAGTAAAAAAACTTGATTTATGGAAAGGCATGAAACATCAAGTGTTAATAGTGTTTATAATCTTCACCAATCTAACACACATCATAATTTGGCATTTGAGAATGGATAGTAACGACTGTTGAATCCAATGAGAGAAATGGTCAGCCAACTATAATGCCATGGAGGAGACCTATTAGAACTTCATGTCCTTCCTGAGGATAGAAACCCAGAAGTGTAAGACGGGTAAGGATGGTAGAAGTTAAGAAATGTTTGAAGAAGAAAGCAATGGGAACTTCTTATCAAAGGGCAGGAATTCAATGAGAAGATCAACATATAGTACAGATAACCAGATCTTAAACCAAATTGTTAAGTCAGTAAGTCCCTTAAATGCTAGATGAATGGAAGAAAAAATATAGAAAGAAAAAAACAAAGAGAACTTGATCTAGTCTTTAATCGATTTGGAGAAGGCATATGATGGGTGCATAAAGAAGTGATGTGGTGGGTTCCAAAGAAGGGTTTCAGGCTACATATATTAACACAACTATGGGTATTGGAGCAACAGCTAATGTAAGAACTAGCAAAGAATCTATAGAACCCCATTACTATAGGTTCACATTACGGATCTCGTTAGTCTACTCAAGATTAAGCTGCTTGGTGACTTTTTTTTTTTATTTTTAGCTGCTTGGTGACTTATTTGTGAATAACATTGCCTACTGGATGAGAACATATCAGCAGTTAGCTTGAAACATAAATGTGAAGTTAAACTTTGTAATCCAAAAAGTAAAAAATAAATAGGAATACAAACGAGAATGAATGAGTTTTGAGGAACTAATTAAAATATAGAGGAAAGAAATGCTTAAAAAGCTTGAGAATTTTAAATATCTTGCGTTTATGATTCAGACTAAAGGAGGGAATGAGGGAAATGGAGTAAATAAAACTAGAATTAGTTGGATGAAAGTGGAAGAGTGCATATAGGAATTTGTGTGACTATTTATACCCATGAAGTTAAAAAGGAAGATGCTATTAGTTTTCTATAAGCCCACAAAATGTACTGTCCAAATGTTGGGCTATTAGAGACAATAAGCTCAAGGAATGAGTCTAGCAGAGTAAATGATGCATTGGATGTGCACCAAACCAAATAAGATAGGATGAGATGCAGAGAGCCAGAGACTATTTGATATAGGTAAAAGCATCACTGATAAGGACCACTCCCAAGCCAGTGTTTCATGGACGCTAGAGAGCCCAGACCCATACCCCACACTAACAGTTCAACAAGCCCAGTCCACGTCAATGGGTGCACCCAAGAATCGATTGTAGTCCAACGGGCCTCTACAATCAAGGTCAATCCATATCATGTGAAAACCCATTGGACATGTTAAGTGACATTGACCCTCCTTATAAATAACACTTCACATCCCCATCTTTCCGATGTGGGATGTGTGTAACAATTCCCTGCTCTTACCGAGCCCACGCCCACGTCGGCACTCTCTGCAGGTACCAGGCCACACGGAATTTACGGACCCTTCCTACCCAACCCTGGATCCACAAGCAGCACCTCACACAGACGCGGCCCAGTCCAAAGTTGATGGACGAGAGGCCACACACAGGGCCACAGTTGGGAGATTGACATGCTTCGATACCATTGATAAGAACCCTTCTCAAGCCAGTGTTTCATAGAAGCTGGAGAGCCCAAACCCAATACCCCACCCTAACAATCCAACAGGCCCAACCCACATTCATGTGCGCACCCATGAACGGGCTATAGTCCAATGGGCCCCACAATTAAGGCTCATCACTATCATGTGGGATGTGTGTAACAATCACCAAAAGATAATACTATGAGAAATAGTTAGCTAAGATGTTATAGGAATGGCCAACATAAAGGTATCTGAAATGCGTAGAACTAACAAAAAAAAGGGGAAACTAAAAAAGACATGGATGAAACTGATAAAAAGGACAGGGACCATTTAGGATTAGTGAGAGTGTAGATATCAAGAATAATAAATGGTGAATGAGAACTCTCTGCGTTGCATTCTCACCAATTTCTCATATAGACTTGTGTAGTTGAACCAAACACTGTTAGGGACAAAAGCGTTGATGATGACAACGATGATCAAATGAGAACTGCCAGAAAGTGCAGCGATTATGCAAGTAAACTCGAACCCATCAATTTTTTAGATTTAACCATCACAAATTTTTTGTGATTACTAGTTGATGGATAATAGAATATGGGGTAACGTTTTCAAATCTTATTCAAATTTGTTCTAGACTACAAGAGAGGAAGAGAGAGAGAGGACCTGAATAATAAGTAGTTGCACAGCAATATGGCTCTTCATTCTTGAAACCACATATGCTGCAGTTTGTATAGCGTCATCATCAAGATCATCATTGGGCAATCCATGATCGGAGAAAGTATCCATATCAGCCTGAGATTGAGAAATGTCTGGCACCTCAATGTCATCCATGCTTCTCAAAACCCTCATAAAGCTTGGCAAGGTTGATGCAGCTGCCTGCTTCAAGGCCAGAAATATCTCTCTCCACTCATCTTCCGAAAGCTTGCTACCCAATTCACTGGCCAAACGCAACAATGAAGCAACCCCAATGCCGGCAGGACCCTGAACAGGGCTTCTAATGAATCCCGTCAGTATCAATATCAAATTTCGTAGTTGGGACCTCACTACATCGAAAGATGTGATGAACAGATCAACTAAAGACTGTGCTGCAACTGCAGAAGTTTCAGGATCCCAGGTATCCACTTGTGGAGAGACAGAAGCATGTGGATTCTGGTCATCTTCTAAGTTTGTATACTTATCGTATCCACTATTGAATATTGGAAAAATCACAGACCTAAAAACACCAATCCAAAATGTCTCGGAAAATAGATGACCATGATCCTTGAGAATGTTAAATAGCACTTCCAAAGCACTCTTTCGGATAGCTGACCTAGGATCAGTTGTCAACTTTGATAACCCTGAAACAGAAAGTATCAAACTTAAAGAAACTTTGAAACAGAGTCCGGATATATATCTTTTGCATGGGGCATAACATCAAAAGAGAGATTCTCAAAGCATATCTTATATTCGTAACTGAACTAAGGGATAACTTGGCTGAAACGGAGTCGTTTTCCTATCCTGATATAAAGATCAACTCTCGCATGGAAGCTTCTACTCAGTTCTGATTACTTGTATAAATTGCTCTGTATAGCTCTTTTAAATTTAACGAGAAACCTTTCCTTGAAAACCTTAACTGTAAAACAAATGAATATTTTACATATAAATGAATTTAGGATATAGTTGGCAGTACAAACAATAAACTCACCACATGGGGTTCGGTAGAACACCAACTACCCAAGGGAGCATAAATTTCATAATCCAACGAACTGTTCAAAACTTAAATTTTAAAGTTAATTTTTGCATAGGGCTAGTGCGTGATAATTAGACAGTATAATCCTATTAGATCTAGCCATCTCCTGTTTCCTTTTTCCCTGGGCATTAACTCTGTCTAAAATGGAAAGCCTGAAGCCTCTGCCATACAAGACAATTAATAAAAATATCAAATTTAGCTCTGAAAGAAAGTTACCTGTGAGCAAAGGTAGCCAAAAGGATCCATGATCATCTTTGTCTGCGGGAGTTCGAACATCTGAAGCATCCTCATTTGCTGAAATGGATGAATCATCAATTATGCTCCTCTGATTGCAAACAAGTCCTCCATCTGCAAGTTTGACAGCACAGAAACGGAGAAATGCAATGGCATTGAGACTAATGTCACTGTTAAATTTGCTATTTGTGAAGGTGATGAGGCATCTAACACAGTCAGTGAATGTGATAGTCTCTGTCTCCGTAATATAAGGAAAAAATTCTCGCACTATTTTTTCCATCGTCTCAAAAGCCAACAAGACGATGTTCTTGCGCTCATCAGCTGCTGCAGTAGTAAAAACCTGAGAAAAGTACAACCTTGAATGAGAAGAAATTTTGTCAAAGTACAACTACAGAACAAACTTTTCAATCTACAGGGTAAAATATCGGCTATAGACAATCTATTCCCCTGGATGACGCCGCCTAAACCCTTCTGCTACATATATATAAAACTAATTTCATAGAAGAGAGATTCAGTGGTTCAGAAATGATAAGATCATAAGACTGAGTCTGACCATCCTAATAACGCCACAGACAAAGGTGATCTCATAGAGCTTAATATTGATATCTTTGCAATGATTCTTGTGTCATAAGTGCAGCAATAAGACATCAAAGCACACCAAGTTATGGTGACAACTACTTTTATTGCCCAGACAACCACATGAAAAATGCAAGAACAAGACTAGTAATTCATCCACATGACTAAAACAATAGACAGAATGTAATAGGCCTAAAACAAAATGAGTACTCAAAAATTAATTAGAATCATCATATATTTGATTTAAAGTTTCTATTTATTCAAGACAGACTGTCCTCAAAATTCCACATTGGACTTGAGAGTTACTTTACTAACATTGTGCAAAAGTTAAAAATATATATATATGTTCTCAACATACTTTTTAAATGATGCCATATTATCAGTTCAATGCACCTTCCATCTTGCATTTCCCAAATTAAGTGAGTTCGAGGCCTATATTACAAAAGAAATGCGCAACAGAGAAGCATACCATAAATACACTTTTCCACCCGGATTTTACGTTGTTGAAACGACTGAGGACCATTTGAGAAATGCAGCGAACAATTAACTCCCTAATTTCTGCTGAGCTGCTTTTCTGCATAACAATCACAAATGGCCTAAGAAATTCGTTCTGGAAGTTATAATTTGCTAGCTCTTCACGTTCCAAAAATTTCATCGCAAGTTGCCGCAGTGAATCCATTACAAAAATAGCAACAGAGAGGTTCTCTGACAACCCAACTGAAACAAAGAAGTCGGATAGAACATTCCATATGCGAGACCAGACTAATCTGATGCGGTTCATATTGTAATGCCTGCAGACGATAACAATTTTTAAATATGAAATTCATCTACCAAAGATATTTTCAATGTCAACATGAAGATTAACATCT
The DNA here is from genome assembly GCA_963580455.1 of Euonymus europaeus. Lineage (NCBI taxonomy): Eukaryota > Viridiplantae > Streptophyta > Magnoliopsida > Celastrales > Celastraceae > Euonymus > Euonymus europaeus. The sequence continues at coordinate 16,844,130 of OY756970.1, read as the reverse complement.
TTTGGGGCGGGGGATGTTGGTGAGGGAACAGATGAAGGCTAACATCTTTTATGGTTAGTAGCTAAAAAATCAATGAAGTAGTACTGAGTTTGTCTATTTAGTACTCCTGAGCTTGTCACATAGTGTTTGAAGAGAAGCACATTGTCTGTACATAAAAATCCAGGACATGGTTTTTTTGTCTCTCTTCCTCAACATTACATATAAATCGCATAAATGTTGATACACTGCCAAAAGAAAAGATGAAGAATCTTACGCTATCTCAACTATTTTTGTGAGGCTAAATACACGAGGGTCTGTAGGAGACTGCAGCTCAGATATCGAAACTTTGCAAAGGGATTTCACAAAAGCTACTATTGCCTCACTGTTCAGCCTTTGGCTATGGGCAAATACATGGTTCAACTCAAAGTTCCCAATCTGGTCCAGTAAATTCAAGTTTGCAATAAAATTATTAATCTGTTCTGGAGTTACCAATCCCGGAGCATTGACCCCAACACTTGTGCTATCATACGAACCTCCTCGTACAACAGCCATTACAGCAGGATTCTGTAGGGTTCCTTTTTTCTTTAGATAAGGATAATTCAGCGACTTCAGTGTTTTTTCATCTGTTTCAACATTAGGTGCTGAGAAAAAGGATGCATCTGGTGGTGCACCCTCTCCCAGCAGCTGCAGATGCTCAATTCGGGAGAGGCATGTCAATATATGTTCCCATGCTTCCTGAAGATAATTTCCATCTCCAATGGCAATTGATATTATTGCCTACAAAAAGAAAAATTGGCATAAAGTTAAGATAATGCAAATATTGTGCATAATTGACGAATTGCATAAAATATTTCTTATGGACAGTTCTATAGTTCTGCATGTATACCCATGAACGCACAAACAATTTAAAATCATGATGACCGACAATCTAAAAAGCTCAACCTTTTTTGACATGTTTGGCAGACGGTAGATTAACAATCCATCACAAGCATAAACCAACCTCATCATACTGCAAAAAAATCTTTATGAAATATTAATAATACCTTCACAGCCTCAATGTTCTTTTGCTTCATATCTGCAGCACAGTGTAGATAAGTGAACTTGGCCATAGATGTAACAAATGCATCTCTCTGGGTCTGCATACCCATTACTGCAGTAACATGCACAGCGTGCCGAAAACCCTGCAAGCATTGTGATGTTGCATGCCTGTCGTCACTTTGATCAAGAGTCACGCTGAAAGCAGCCAACATGGGACCCCAGCAGACCTCCAACATGAACCTTAATATTGCAGCATCAGTAACAGCATGATACACTGACCTGCAATGCCCATATGGAATGGAATTATTATGCAATACAACATAAGAGCCTATATAAGCTGTTTGGCAATTTTTTCTTGGTGGTGAAAATGAAAGTTTATTGCAGGGCACCAAGGGGGGTGAGTTACAAGGCAGAGAGAGCAAACACAAAAATTAAGAAACATCAAAAATTTCTAGAACATTGGAAAAGCTACTAGCAAAATTGCAAGAAAATCACAATCGCAGAGTGCGGAACCATTCAGCCTGTTTGGTAGAAACTTTAGGTTTCCATACTCCTAGTTACCAGTTACCACCACTACCATGAAAGCAGCTAATTTGCTTTGTAGAAGATTTTCACTGCAACACCCCATTTATACTCTTTCCACATGATTGAAAAATCTCTATAATTTTGGTGAGAAAAAAAATCTCTTTCTCCTTGCTAATTCTAAATGTCTGTGCTATGATTCTATGCAACATCCCCCACCCGGTGCAACATGCTTTCTTTTGTTATGTGCAGAAGAAATTCAAAATAATTAATACCGCTGGCAAGATACAGGAACCGGCATCGTAAATCAAGTAAACTTCATTCTCAACCAAGTATTTCTTGAAACACAGACATAAAAGATAAATGGGAAAGTTTTGTATGATCTAATTCGAAACCTAAGTACATTCCATAAGCCCCCCAATGGAACCATTTATGCCCCGAACACTGTCAATCTCTCAGTAGTCTGAGCCACACGTCCTCATCATATATAGATAGATAGGATACCCAGATTGATAACTAATTCGTAAAAGAAAAACACCATAACAGTCAATAACGGAAGCACTAAATATGCACTAAAATAGCTTACTCCAATTTCCCTGAATTTGCCTTAAACTGTTCCTGGATGTGCCTTATAAGGAGACCATTAGCGCCAAATGGTTTTTCTTCGGTTTGCTTCCAAGAGACCAAGTTTAGTATACCATCCAAACCTAGTAGTTTATTCAAGGTGTTTCCCTGTTTGCTCTGAGGAACAGAAGAATCGGCATTCATTTTTATTTCATTTTTTACTATTTGATCATAGACGGTGCCAAGATAATCTTCAGGTAGATCCTTGCCATCATCAATTCCACGATTGTTCCGGATGAAATCAGCCTTAGTCATCTGCAGAGCCAACAAATACAGAGGACTAAATAGTTACAATCAAAACTGCTTTATCTTCAGATAATTCTCTTTCTTTTCTGAACATAATATCAACATAATATCTTATAATTACCCTATGAAATCTGAGTACAAATATATCATCAATTTCAAATGGCAATAAAAATTAACCAGATTTTTCAACAAATTCTATGTATCTTTTTTTTTCTCAGCTTATCTTTAGGGAATTCTTTACATTGCAAAAGGCTGTTATGAAAAAACGGATATTTAAAGAATTTTAAGGTCAATATCACTCTAAGAGAATAATAGTGTTCTTATTTGGAAGACAAATTGACATATCATTATGCGTCTAGATTTCTTTTTTCGTTCTCTTATTATGGGAGGGGCTGTTAGGGATAGCATACAACACCACTTGTTATTGTTTCCACCAGACATTTATACATTCAACCAAAAGAAATGACAGAGTAGGATATATATGTATATATACATACACAACTTTGTAGGATTGGGTAGACTATCTTCCGTTCACAGTGAATGACATAAGAGAATCAATGTGATGAATCCAACTAAAATTTTCTTATGTATTCACGTACCCAACACAAAATGTTATGGAACATGGATAATCAAGCAACAATTATCATTATCAGCACCTAAGGCAACAATGCAGACAAATTATGACTATCTGGTTGAATAGAAAGAGGTTAGGGTTCAGCAAGCAAACCTTATCTTTAACCATGCTATTATGGGCATCTGTGTTAAGCATTATTACAGAGTAGGCAAGAACATAAGCAGTATCTGCACTAGTAAACGAATTCAGATTGCATTTGCAATAGCGCTCAGCAAACTTTTCCATGATGCGGTCAATCTTCTGTGCCTCTCCAGGTAATCTGAAGCCGCGAAGGAAAAACCTTATAGATTCGCCAAAATCCATTCCTTTGAAATTAAATGAGTCAACATAAGCATGCATAACTTTTAGACAAAATTCATCTCTTTCACCCAAGTAATCACCAATCAAGGATTCATTTAGGCCAGTAGTTTTCTTCAGGAATGCAGCAACATCCTCTGGGGAACCACCAGTCTTTTTGGTGCTGATCAGAAACTCAATGCCCCTAGAAGGTTTCCTGTTAAACAGCGAGACACCCTTCTGCATTTAACAGAAGAAAATTGTCACTAAAAACCATATTCCTAGCAAGACGAGAAAATAAATGAATTAAGTCAAAGGGAAAGAACAAGAAATACATATTGTACAAAAAACATGCATGTGATTAAATAAAATGTCATCATGAATATTCATAGGGCACTGAAACAGTAGACACTTCCAAGAATAAATAGAATGATTTGTGAAGGTTCAGGGTCATTTTTTTTCCAATATACTACCTGGAGTTCAATCTTATATGCTCGACGCTGCTCAAGAGTGGCAGCATCTGAAAATTCAGAATTAATTTCTGCATGTAGGTCAAAGTCGGGGATGGTGCCATCTTCTGCACTCGGGGTTGAATTGTTCTCTGTTAAAACATCACTCTCAGAGTTTCTAGGAACATAGGAATCTCCTATTTTCAGCTGCTGGTCCATCCATGTTCCCATTGAACTGATGATACTGACCAAACACTTCACTGATTCATGGCGAAATGTAATATCATGTGCTGTAGACAAAGTTGTGGTTGAACCAGGTGTTGGTCCTAGAGCAGTTTTCAGAAGACCATTGACAACCCTGCAAACATCTGAAGGAATTATAAAGGATTTAATACATTTATATCTGCCGAACCAGAAATTACAACAAAAATAGGAAGAAAGTAATAGCCAACAACATGTACCAATGAGAAGGACTGGAGATAAACCAGTTTAGAGTTCTAAACTCGGTATATATTTCCCAGCATACCCAACTAGGTTCTATTTAGACCATAAAAGCAATGAAGAACCAAAATCGTCTACAGAAATTATGAAATAGTTTTTGAACTACTGATGTTAATTTTAACAAGAATTGAGCAAACCAAAAATCCTAACCCCAAATTAATTCCAAAAATAAAGAATGCAGGGATAGAAATTCCCAATTCCTATGTTTTAAAACTGAAAACAGAATAGTCGCCCTGAATCTCTCAGGTCGGGTCGGATAAACTCACCATCACTTCTCAGCCTCTCACAGAGTGTATATCTATCTCTTACTGATTGTATCTCTCCTCAAGCAAATTTGTATGAAAACTCTATATTATTGTTCATTCATGAATCCACATATATAGGCTCCTAGTAATACTAATAACATAAAAGCTTCCTACAAATAAAATTAGCATTCCTAAACAGTAAACTAATAAGACTCCAATTCTACCAATGAGTTCATTTTACAAAATAACCTAATAAAAGTCTCATAAAACCAATAACATATAATAAATTCAAAATTCCAACACACCTGAAAATTACGACAATACCTTTACTAATGAAAACTAAAAGAAACTCAGTCAAAATACACCCAATAATAAACTAACTGATGAAAACATAAAATTAATGGTCTTCTTGCATCATTTCTTCTCTCCCTCACGAACTTGACTCCGGTGAATAATGGAGAAATATTTGCTGATGTAGTGCTAATTTGTTCTAGTAACTCATCTTCACAAATCTAGCCAGAGGAATGAACTTACTCTTGAATTAAGTATCAAAGCAACAAGAGTAGTGTCTTCTTGAATAACAGAATTGCCAACTTGCATTGATTCCATTTGAAACCCTTGATTGGAGTCAGGAAAAGTAAAAGCAAAACATCATTTTCATGCATGTCATAAAATTTGTCAGGAATGACAAAATCAATAAAACCAATAGGTTCCACCACGTTGACTTTATTCTCATCTTGAGTAATGAAATCTGACTCTTGCATCTCAATCATCTTTGAATTGGCATCAATTTATTTTAATCTAAGCTGTTGGATATCAGTTTCTGCAACAACTGCAAATTCGTCATCTTTGATCTCTGCATTAGTGGATTTGCAATAGACTCCTTTACAACATCTGATACTTTCAGAACTTCATTTTCTAGCAGAAATTTGTCTCAAACAAGGAAAGTTTAAACCTTTTCTTCCCATCGCATGTTGCACTGCTACTTCTTCAATTGTTGCTGCCACATGCTCACATTCTTCTCCCTTAACCTATAGAAATTCAGCTTCAACTACAACTAAACTCAACCTTGTCTTAAAAGTTAAAACCAGCTTTTTTCTTTGTCTTTCCAAAAACTTTAAGCAATAAAAAGTCACAGCAGTCCATTCTTGGGATCAAAGAATCAGTAGATGCTGCAATGGAGTCCAATGTAACTTCGGAGGATTGGTTCTCCCTCTCGGAAGTATGTGTTGTCATCTTCTCGATGTTACGATTGTAATTTATACCACTCCTTGTTGGCATAAATGGTTAGAGAGATTGTAGGTTGCTCAGAACCCCTCTATGAAATCAGTTGATGTAGTTTTTCAACTACTAACGTAGATTTTAAATTTCAAAAATAAAAAACCCTAGGGCAGAAATTCCTAATTCCTATTTTTTTAAAAATTTAAACCAAAATAGTCACCTTGAATCAGATCGGGTCGGATAAACTCATATTCAATTCTCAGCTTCTCACCGAGTGTGTATCAGTCTTTCATTGATTGTATCTCTCCACAAGCAATATTGCATAAAACTATATTATTCATTCATGAATTACATCCACATATAGACTCCTTAGTAATCCTAATAACATAAAAGCTCGGCCTTAAAATAAATCCAGGATTCCTAAAAAGTAAACTAATAAGACTATTTCTAATAATGAGTTGACTTAACAAAATAACCTAATAAAAGACTCATAAAGCAAACAACTACTAATAAATTCGAAATTACAACACACTTAGAAATTACAATAATACTCTTACTATGAAAACTAAAATAAACTTAAGTCAAAATAGACCCAATAACAAACTAACTGATTAAACATAAAATTAATGGTCTTCCTGCATCAATTAATTGTATGTTCATATGAGTATAAGTTCATGAATGATTCATCAGTTACTTTTTTCCCTTTGGAGAGGCCCCATATCAGAGATTGATGAGTAACAGCCCTCTCTATCCAATCGTACAATCATTATGCCTTGTTACAGCCACCTCCAAGAATTAAACTTAGAGTGAAGCGTTCGGTTTGGAGTTTGCAGTCTTTTAGTTATTGCATATCCAGTTCTCAAGCAAGGGTGGCATTCCTATTTTAGCTTCACTTGGCTCTCTACAATTCTATCACTAACTACTTCTTCTATCACTTTCGCATGTGAATTAAATATTTAAATCAATGAGTAGCTATTGGGAGAGCAGTTTTTATCTACTTTCACAATATACCCTCAAAACAAGTAAGATTTTTCCCCATTTGATCAAAAAGTTCCAAAATCTATTGCTTTAGTCACAGAAAATTCTCACGCTTGCAATCAAGTAAAGAATTCAAAAAATGACATTTCAAAATCAAAAAGTGAATTTAGTAGTGTTTGACCAATATATGGTTCACAAACTACAGAAATGTGTTACCAAGACTCACCCAATAAAATAATAAATACCCTATAATCTTCGTGCCAGCCTAAAGCAAATTGTTTTAAAATAATAAACTATTCAATCTTCAAAAAAGATGAAAGAAGTCATCCAATAGCTACTCTGTTTGTGAAAACCTAGGGAGATGATAAAGCATATTTTCTGACACAGTAATTAGCAAATGTCACCACGGAAGACGTTTCTTGATATTATAGGCAATAGCTTGGCTTGAGTAGTGACCGGCTTAGGGACAATGAGCTAATTGCATAGAAGAACAGTCATAATAGTTACTTTAGCCACTACTCGAATCACATGGAAAATAACTCAACAAAATTTTGGACAGGAGAGATCCTCATTAGTGCCAACTAAAGACAGGTGGTTAAGAACCTTTTTGTCTTAACATGTTTGCCATGTGGGCCCACTTGATACAGTGGATTTAGTTCCTTATAGATATGAATTTTCTGCTCAGTCAAAACAAATGAACAAGCACAACAAAGTGAGGCAAGGTGACACTAAATTAACTGACAATTTATTGATTTAAATACAATTTCATCGCTAATATAATGATTGAGGGGTTTTCAAAAAAACAGGAGGACAAAATTGATTCCTTAATCATAATCACCATGTATTATATCGTAGATTGCAATCAAACATAGAGGAAAAAACTAGACATGTATAATACCTCTCATATATGTTAGGAGCATCAACGTCGCAATCATAGTTGACAAAAATATCAATGATAAGCTGTGAATCTTGAGATATCTTCTCCAGTAAGTTAAGTACAGTCATTTTCTGCAAGAAACTAGGCTGGTTAACATTCTCAAGCACCCGGAGAACCAGCATGGGAAAGAATATACCAATTTCTGCTTTCAACCCAGATCTATATTTTGATAATAAGCTCATAAAAATTGAACATTGAAGTTGGAAAATCGCCATAACAGACAACGCACTGTTCTTTAACAATGACAAACAAAGATACTGTTTGATAGCATTCAGAAACCTGTAGCAATCAGAGAAAATTTTATATTATCCATCCGAAAAAGGGGGCAAGAAAAGAAAAGAGATAAAGCAGAGCCAAAAATAAAAACATATTCGAGACAGAACACCCAAAAGTACGTGCCGGGAAAGGTATAAATTTATGCGACCAACAAACAGCAATGAGATGCAATTTTGAAGGGGTAAATGATGTTGGTGGGATTCCATGGTATATTTGAACAGAAATCGAGTGCAATTGGCATATCTCATGTCTCCAGTAGTTAGGATGCTTAAGCAAGCTAACATTATTTTTCTATATTTCTCGTCTTTCCACCTCCCCCATAGAAAAATTATGAAAGTTGATAGTAAACTAAGAAACATGATTTTGATTCCATTATCCTAGTAGTGTCTAGTTCTTTCGTTTTGGTGCATAGCACTAAAAGGATCTTTGCCTTCATTTGTTCTGTTGTACTTGCTTCTTCAGGCAGCACAATCTTTGTGCCCCTTATTATTAATGATATTATGTTCTGCTTTGGAAAAGAAAAAAAAAACTAAGAATTTTCGAATTAAGCAAACTAAGAAACATGAAATTGACTAAATCTAACCAATCTTAAAGCAAAAGAATTAAGGCCAATTTCAAAATGAAATTGCCATCAGTAATTACCAGGAATAATAGCAATCATCTGATAATTAAATAGGAAGTTCAAAAAAATGATAATAATCTAATGAAAGGATTCTACACACCGATCAGTTCAGAATCACTTGCCTCTCATTTGTTCGCCAAATGGGACCCCCATTGTCCATTATGACCTTGAGTAGCTCCAATGACAAAATCTTGCCCCTCAGAAGAATCTGATCATCTGGGTTATCCTGCGAGGTGAATTTCATTGATAACTTGCACAGGTTCCTAAAAAGAAGGAACCCGTCCTCCCTTAACTTGCTTACAAATTCAACACCACCGCCTGATTCACCTCCCTCATCCGTTTCTCCACCTCCACCACCAATGGCCCCTTTGGGAGAATCAGTATCACCATTTTGCAGTTTTTTCGATGATGCTGGAATATGTATCGTGAGCTTCCCATCAGCAACTCCTTCATTGACTCCCATAACCTCGTTAACAAAATTCTGACAGAAATGAACGGAACTACCTTCATTCAAATTCTTATCCGCAAACTCCAACAACTCATTAACTGAAACCGTTTTGATCATAGCATCCATGGAATCCTGCTCCACCCTAGTGAAAACAATCAACACAATCTGCGCGAGAACCGACTTGGCACAGATCTGATTGGTGCCATTCAAGCCACCAAGATAGACATTATAACAAGTCCTCACAATGTGAACCAAGCACTCACCACGGATCAACAAACACTGGGAACGCACGGCAGCAAGCAGCACTCGAAGAACGGAGAGCTCGATAGATTCCTCTCCTATGCCACCAACTTTGCAGATTCCCTCGATGAACTTGTTGAGAACGGCGCTGTTATGATCGATCTCGCCTCGAAGAAGGCCAAGGGAGAAGAGTTTGAATGCACATTCCAAGGCGGGCTCCACGACTTTAGCATAGGCAGAATCCAGTGCAAGAAATACAGGGTGGAGGAAGGATTCTGCATCGGCTGGAGCGACCCCGAAGAGAGGGGAACTCGGATCCGGATTAGGGGAGTCGGAGAGGGACTCGAGCTTGTCGAGTGCCGATTTGCAGGCTGCCACCAGGTTGGAGTGTTTTCGCCACGCCGCGTTCTTGATGATCTTGTCGAGGGAGGGCCCCAGCACCCTCCCGCACCGGGAAGGCCCTCCTAAGCCCTGTGACGCCGACATTTCTGATTCCGATCCCGGATGCGACTAAGAAACGCCACCGAATGCTTACGGTGAAACGAATGCATTCACCGATCTACCCCTTCGTTCTGAAATGCAAAAGCGATTAATTTGTCCTGCAGGTCGCCGACGACGTTTGATGAAAGGCACGAATGACGGAGAAGGCATGGACTTCTGAATATACAATTTCGTGCTGGAGAAGGCCGGGCTGAATCACATAGCCTCAGGTGCAGCCCGATAAGAATGTAGCCCATAAGGTCCATGAACAATGCCCATTAGGCCAATTAATAGTTAAAGCCCGTTACTGAAAAGTCGAAAGTGAGTAGGGCCGATAGGCACATTTGGGCCAATTTGAGCGCTCATAAACGCAAGAAACTTCTACCGTTTCCTTCTTTCATTGTCCTCGTCGTCTGAGCTTCTGGTCCAGGCATCTTCTCCTTCGAATGACGACGACAGCGACAAAGTGGTTACTTGCAGCGCGAAGTCTTTTTCCCTGTGGATGGAGAGCAGGGACCAAACCAGAGAATCGAAGTACGATGAGAATTCGGATGGCGAGGGACAACACCAAGAGCAGAATGCCACTGCAGAGAGGGAGGATCCTCAGCATTGAAGCAATCCAGGCAGCGCAGTCCCTGAAGCGAGCCAAGCCTCAAGAGATAAACCAAGTCCTCAATTCCAAGTTTCGCCGCCTTTTGAAGCGCGACATGGTGGCTGTCCTCCGCGAGCTCCTCCGCCAGAACAATTGCCTCTTGGCTCTCATGGTTTTCGAAGAGATTCGGAAGGAGCAGTGGTACAAGCCCCAGGTATCATTGTATGCTGAAATGGTCACTGTATTCGTTAACAATGACTTCTTCGAACAGGTTGAGCTTCTTTGCTCATATCTGAATTTGGAGCGCGATCTTCAGCCGGAAGTGGAGGGCTTTAGTGCTCTATTGAGATCCTTGGTGAGATTTAAGCTCGTTGGGCTCGTAATGGAATGCTATAAGTTGATGAGATCCTTAGAATTCGAGCCTGATAGATCCTTGTACAGGATTCTGATTAACGGTTTAGAATCAATGGGAGAAAAAGAGCAATCCTGTATTGTGAGACAGGATGCTCAGAAGGACTATGGTGAATCTTTGGAGTTTCTGGAAGAGGATGAAGAAGAAGAGATGACATTGAGCCATAGATAGAACTTGAGTAAAATCAGCACCCCCATTTACATAGAAGCCTTTTTTACCACTTATTGGGAAGCATTTGCTAGTATTTACCTTTTACTTTGGGATTCTAACTTCTGGAGTTTCCAGAGGAAGAGGAAAAGATGAAATTGTATGATAATTAGAATCAACAAAAAGTTGCCACATTTCTGTATGGAATTCTTGTTTTACCTGTTTTCCAATTCCCATGCAATGGCTCATTTAGCATCAAATAGTTTTTTTTTCTTTTCCCCCAGCTTTCATCAATGTTGGACATGCAATCTCTTTTGAAGAAGGAATGTTGAAAGAAATGTTATTCACTTCCGACACCGTTCATAAACCAATGGTAGTTGTGGAAGATTTCATGGTAAACTTTACTTCTGAATAATTACCCATTGCATCTGCTTTGCTCTTTTAAATAACAGACCATACAAAGACAAAAATGAAACCTTATATTTCATCTATAGGCTTAGCTTTCTTGCCTTCAATGGGCATTGAAGTAGACTATATAGTTTACGGCCCAGCTCTAACCTTCTGTTGCATCAGCAACCCTAATTTAAAGATATGTCTAGATCTAGCCACATAAGTTGGTAAGGGATACTGTCTGCCCACTTCTGTAGTCAATTGCAGAAGCTTTCCCAGCTAGAACTGTTTCCCCTCAAATGTTTGACCAAACTTCCACTTTGCCGGAGCGACATTGTAAGATGCGAGTGTTCTTCCGTTACTGCTAGTCACCTCAAAAGATAGAGGCTGTCCAACAAGGTTAACATTGGATTGCCAATTCTGTCCCCAGTTCCTTGCCATAGGTAACCACCCAGTTCTTGATCCCTTTACTTTTACACCAACCACTTCACCGTCCAATCCCACATTGGTAATCAGGACTTGACAGAAGTGAGAACTTCCGCTCAGTGTGAATCTAAGCCCACCCCTCCTTTCACATTTCACCCTATACAAGATTAGAATCTTAGAAATAGATAAGAGAACCACAATCAAAGTTTTCAATCATGTGGGATATAAAAAAATTCCATTACCTTCGGAACTGAATTGGCACTATATCAGCTTTTCTCTCTGCAATTTCAGCAAATGCTGCCTCTGAGATCTCAAAGTGTTCCTTGGGGAAGTTACACCAGCCACCATATTCAGCAGAAAGCCCATAGTTGGGAGGACAGAAATCAGTGGCGGTGAGAATCACAGACGGACTCCCCTGCAAGCACCATAAGATGTGGTCTACACACCTGATCTCAAAGCAAGCCCCACAGGTGCTTCCCCTTTTGAATAACATACTACTTAGTCCTGCACTGTACTTCCCATAGCTAACCTTGTGAAGATCACCATAGCCACAAGCACCTTCTGCAAATACATCAAGACCCATAAGACACTATGTCATTCAAATTGAGAGTCTTGCTAAATATTGAGAGTAAATGAAAGAACCTATAATGATAGACCCATATTCATCTGCTTCTTTCGTGTATGTTGCTGTAGCAGATTTCCATTCATCATCCTTGGCAGTAATTATGTATGTTGGCAAGAGAATGAGGTATAGAACCGTGGCTTGAAGGGCATCCATCTGAGTTACAATATATTTCTGTGGTGAAGCCTGGTCTGTAATTGAATGAGAAACTATCTTTTCATTTGATTCATTTTTGAGTCTTTTATGACAGGACTATTTTAGAAGAGGGTGAAGGAAGAGCCTCTTTTTCTAAAGAAGAAAAAAGAAATGGATTCAATAAGTCGTCTTTCTTGAATAGAAGAGGCTCTCTTTTTTTGGTTCACATTTATTATCTTGTTCTGTTCTTCCAGGAGTGGAATGGAGACTTGCAAGAGGGCTTTATTGCCTGCCAGTTTCTATGCAATCAAGGGAAGGGCTCAAGGCTTTTGTCATGGCAGGAGACAGGGAAAGCGGAAAAAGCCTGAAAGAATCCAAAGAAATTATCTTTGTTCAGTCGAAACTCCGGCATTAATTGGCTCTTCTTTTGAGACGAGACCAAAGAGTTCACAAAAACAAAAGAGAGGGGACCATGAATTTGGATATGGGGTCTCTATTTGGCGGGGATCCCAAGTTCTCACACGGCCTTTTGCTTAATTTCATTTGGACAGTGCCCAAGGAGCAAGTCAAACGAACCGATTAATATGGAGTAACAGATAACAGTAAACAAAAAAGAAACAGACTTTTATATCAAAAAAACATTCAAACTTGAGGATCGAAAAGATGATGAGAGGAAGAAAAACATGATATCCTTGAGAGGAACAAGAGAGCCAACTGAGGTGTTGTTGCCTATCACGATTGCCACCAACACCAACAGAGTCAGAGCCTCCACTCTCCAGCATTCCAAATTTGCTACCTATTACAAATGGGTTCATTTATCAAATGCTTAGTCTACAAAATTGAATTTGCATTCGATGCATAAGAAGCACAATACTATTATTCACAGGTTCCTTCCCTTTATTTGAAAATTGAATGTGTAGGAAGTAACTCAGTTGTACTTTGAAATTACTCTGACTAAATGGGTCTTTGCATTAACTTATTTTTGGTGGTTGACAACTAGTATGTGCCGAAGCTGTTGATCTTTTGTTTGCATATTTTATAGCCTGAAACGACCAAGTATGTAATCCTGCAATTGGCACGTTGGAGGCATGCTTATACTGGCACAAGTCTTTTCCTTGAACATAAGCCAGTCATCCTGTGAAGAAATCCATGAACGCTCACTTTAGTTTTCACTACCAATAATCCCCACAGGAGCAAAACCCGTCTAGAAAATGATGGTATCGGATGGGATCCCTGATCACAATGACCCTACGTTCCATCTTTGCGACGAGTTTTGCAAAGAGATGACAGTCTCCACAGATCCTGAGATTCTTTCTAATTCTAATAGTTGTCTCCTTCGACAAACTCATCAAACCAAACACAATTGCTAGTTTCTCACCATGGAATCTTAAAGAGTCTTCCATCTGCTCCTCTTCAAGATCTTGCAGAACGAAATTTGTGTCAGGAATATAACCCATTTGCATCAATCTATGAATTAGCAGGTTGAGCTGTCTCCTGATTTCATCTATTTGTGGATGTGAGTAATCTCCCTGAATGAAAGCGTGGATATGCTTATTCACTTCAACCCAACTGCACCCTGGTTCTTTTCTAATTCCTCTTTTCTTCATAGCCTCTCTAACTTCTGCAACATCTTCCCACCTCTGTTTAATTGCATAGATGTTAGACAATATTATATAGGTTCCTGCATCCTGTGGATCCAACTCGAGGATTTTATTTGCAGCATGTGCAGCTAGATCCACATTACGGTGAACCCTGCAAGCACTGAGCACAGTTCTCCATATCACAGCATCAGGTTGGGATTCCATTTCGTTGATCAACTTAATTGCTTCTTCAAGCTTCCCAGCCCTTCCAAGAAGATCAATCATGCAACCATAGTGTTCCCTTACTGGATCAATTCCAAAAAGATGCTTCATTGACCGGAAATAATACCACCCATCCTCCACAAGCCCGGCGTGGCTACAAGCAAACAGAACCCCTACTATTGTGATATAGTTTGGTTTAGTACCAGAAGCTTTCATCAACTCGAACAACCGAAGAGCCTCTCGGCTGTAGCCATTTTGTGCCAACCCTGCTATCATGGTGCTCCAAGAAATTACATCCCTTTCCGCCATCCTAGCGAAGACAAAGTTTGCATCCTCCAAGCTGCCACATTTGCAATACATATCCAAAAGGGCATTGTCGAGGATCAAATCCGGATCGTATTTCAGTATATGAACGTGAACTTGTCTCCCCAGTTCTAACAAGGCCAATGCAGTACACCCTCTCAGGACGCTTGTCAGTGTTGGCTGACTAGATGGAAAACCAGCTCTCTTCAACCTCTTAAATAGATTCAAAGCTTCAACACCGTGGCTATTCTGCGCACACCCTCCGATTATCGAGTTCCAGACCACCACATCTCCAGTCTCCATGTCATTGAAAATGCGCCAGGCATTTTGCATTTCGCCCCATTTTGCGTAGATATCAATCAAGGCACTTCGAACGAACACGTCCGAGTCAAGGCCAACCTTACCTATAATACAATGAAGCTGCCTAAGGTTTGGCAAGTCATCGCATGCTCTCAAAACCGAGGAGTAAGTGTACATATTAGGCCTAACCCCTTGTCTAAGCATCAAAACCAAGAAGCTCAAGGCCTTGTCGTTAACCTTGGCAATAGAATACGCAGAGATCATGGTGGTCCAAGAAACGACGTTCCTCTCAGTCATTTTGTCGAACAAACTCTGTGCATCATCCAACAGGTTGAACTTCACATACATACCGAGGAGAGTGTTGATTAAGAAGGTCATGGGCTGGTACCCATTTGAGAAGACATGCCGGTGGACAAGTTTCCCTTGCTGGACAGCTCTGCGAGCCAAGCAACACTTAATGAGTTGAGAGTAGGTGATGCAATCAGCATGAATACCGAGTGTCTGCATGGCATTCATGGCTTTGATTGCCCTGGGCAGGTCGCTTTGGTAGCAGAACTTAGTGAATTCATCGAGAAGAGATGATGGACTTGGGATGTAAAGGGACGCAGGTGGAGCGGGAACGGAAGGAGGTGAACGTAAAGGAGAGGTGGGTGTTACGCACTTGAGTTTTGAAATGGCTTTCATGGCTTTGAGACTTCAGGATCAGGTGATAAACTGACGATGAGTAGAATCAAGAATGGCATCAAATTCGTTTAATCCCTGTGTACTTGTCATCCAAGCAGCACTTTTTTTCCTTCAATTCTGAGAGTATCAATCAATTCATTTCAGTGACGCATTTTTGTAAGGGCAAGTCATTCATAAAGTAAAACATCAAATACAACCGTAGCTTTTTTGATAAAATCCTATTTGGCTCTATTTTTTAAGGTCAATGACCATTGCCGGAGGGGACTCGAGCTGTCGCACAACCAGAGAAGGGGCTTAGGGCGCTTTCTTTAACAAAGTTTATGTCTGTTTTATCCCAAAACCTTGATTAGAGCATATTGGGTTCCCAAGCTACTAAAATGGGAATGGTAAGACATCATTTTATTAGTACCATGAATATTGAGTAGTGTAAAATTAGGGTGGTATAATTTGGGTTAATACAAAATTTGGTCATGCAAAGACTTTTCATGTTTCATTTTTTTCATTACAAATAAAATATTTTAATTTCATCACCCAACACTCAATCATTTTTTTCAAAATTTGGACAAACAATCTGTCTATGTGGTGGGTTGATCTTGATAGGATTTATCCATACCCCCCTATACCCAAACCCCCTACTCCCATCACATCATCTCCTCAACATTTAATATTTTTCTCTCCTCTCTCGATTCTATCTTCTCTCTCATGTCTAGATTTAAATATTAAAAGCCAACGTTTTTAAAAAAAAAAATTATGAGGAAATATTTATGTCAATTTGTTAACTTTGATATATTAAACGTATGGTTGTAAAAATTAGGTCCTTTTTTCTCTAAATAAATCTTTTTTTTCTGTTCAAAAAGCAATTAGTGCTAAAATCATAGTTCCAAAGCTTTGATATCAAGTTCATTCCATATAGATTTTATGTGTGTGTATATATATATATCACATTTCTCCTCACCAAACCTAAAAAAATCGAAGACTCTGTCCCCGAATCCCTTTAATCAATAATTATGACTCAAATTGAATATTCACAATATGTGGATATTAAGAAAAAAATGTTTTTTTATTAAAAAAATTTGTAAATTGAAAAAATAAAATAAAAGCTAATATATGCTTCTTCTAATTGACACTTCATATATTTACTGTCGTATGTGGCGTGATGATGATATTGCCTTGTACAACAAAGTGTCAGTAATGAATGATGTCACTAGTCTCATATGAATGAAACTAGTGTTAAGTTTATACAGGCAAGTTTCATTCGTATGAAATTAAGTATTATAATCATTTCGGAAGCAGAGATAGAAAAGAGGAAGGAGAAAGTCATTCAAAATTCATTGATTCGATTCATATCCATAACGTTCAATTTGTACAAATATATATACAAGATATGTACTTTAAAGACTGAAATAACCAGCAACAATTTCAAATGAAAAACAAATCAAATATCTCATTTCGTTGTATGAGTTAAGTGCTCAAATCATAGTTCCAAAGCTTCGATACCGAGTTCGTTCCTCACCAAACCTAAAAAAATCGAAAACTCTATACCTGAATCCCTTCATGGGTCTGTTAATTGCCTAACATGGGTCTCTTAATTGCTTGCACATATAATGTGGTACTACACATTCTTCATCCTAAAGAGAGCACGACATATCTTTCACTTCGTACAACCCCCTACCATCATTACAGCGCATTGTTATTGCAATAGGACACATAAATGATAACCATTATGTCAAGGTTAGTTTGACGGGAGATTATCTAATGTCTCCCATATTTTCTGGGTGGGTTTACTATAGGTATGATTGTGCAGCTACATGGGCTACTCCGTATGTGGAGCGGTTTGATGCTTATATGCAGTCAGTGCGGCCTATGTTTTCTTTCGATAATTTTGTTCATGTGCTTGATTAAATTTATGTAGTAATAAAATTTCTCCAATTTATTATACATTTATGAATTTTTCATTTTTTTTTTGAAAAGTTGGTGCATCAAAATATTGCACTGGTTGAATTCACTATTTTAAACACAAGATCGTTACTCTCCCAAAAAAATATTTTTTAAGGGGTGAAACAAAAAAAAATTCAAATTATTGTACACAAAACACTATTGACATACGGGGAGACGATATAAAATGAGTAGAGTAAGGAATAATAATCAATTTAGGAATAAATACATACTTTTATATTTAATAAACTATTCGCATGTGGGTGTGAGTGAATAGAATATATGGACCCCCTCCCCTATAATTATATAATTAAATTGTTATATTAATTTTAATTTTTTAATTTTTTATTTTGTTTAAATATGTTAATTGTGTTAGCATAAAACTAGTTATATGTTACTATGGCAATTCGATCGTAAGATGATTCTCTTTATTGAACAAAAAAGAAAATAACACGTATACCCTTTGGAAGGATGGTGCAAAGGTGGTGTTGCTGCCTCTTAAGTAAGCTGTCATTAGTGTGAGAAGGCAAACAAATGGAATGCAGACTGAGAATTTTCTGACTAGGCGAAAGTTTGAAACGGAAGTTCGGGAAACAGGGCTAGGGCACGATACTAAAGACGCTAGCCCCTATATTAATTTTTTTTAAGTAGAGCCGCGCAGTTGTACTAGTTTTTTAAATACAGCCGCGCGGCTCTACTTTAAAGAAAAAGAAAAAAAAAAGAACCCGCGCTGCTGTACCTATCCGTAATTGTACATTATTAACGAACATTGATCCCAATGTTGTACAAACTTTGATAATAACTTTACACAAACTTCGATAATAAATTTGCATGTGCATGAGTCAAGTCATGGGGAATAGGAAGTTTAAAACTGAGGGTGTTTATTTATCCAATGTCATGTGAAAATGGATTTACAAGTAAATCAAATGATAAAAAATAATTAATGTTTTTGAAATAAGGGTTTTAGGTAACCCTAGCCGCACGAAGGAGACGTCGGAGACGCCTCACGAATCTTCCCAATCAATCGCTATTATCAACAATCTCTCCACTGTAGGCACTGCTTAATTGAAGAGGTTAAGGAAGAGGGTTTTTAATGTACCCCTGTCGGAGCCTGCTACAAAACCGTGGAGAAGAGTTCCGAAGTACACTTATTGCCTCAACTTCATTCACACACTTGTCAGCTCAGTTGGTGAAGACGACGTGTGAAATGTTGTCTCCATTGCTCGTGAAAAGGGAGGAGACTGGGTCAGTATGCTTCTCGAGCTCAGGTACGGGCGACTCAGTCACATGTGCTATGCACAGCTAAATTCCTTCTGAGACTCCACTTCCGGTCAATCGTGCTTGTCAGCCTTTATCACCGTTGCTTAATCAAAGCTATAGATCATAATAAAAAAATAATACAAAGACCACAAAGAACAACAAACCAGGTGAGATATCGAGAAACATGCAAGTAGAAAGTGAAAATTTGCAAACAAAGAGAATTCGTGTCCATATATAGCTAGATCAAACGGATCCATAACCAAATTGAAGACAAGATCGGGTGAGAGAATATTGGAGTCGATATGGGAATTGAGAAAGCATGAATGATTGAAGAACTAATGGTAGTCGGGAATGTCAATGAAACGAGTTTGGGGCGAGGACCCTTTATTGATTTATCCTTCTTGGTATTCGTTAGATAAATTCTTTCACGTCTCATTAAAATACACGTTGGTTATTTTAATTTTTACATCATCCAGCCGACGCAACTGCAATCGTGAAAATTATAGTAAATTTTACACATGGGTGGATTATGATAAATTATATATGAAATCATCATTCGTGAATGCATGAGTTCAACAATGATGTGTAATATCCATAAAATAAACAAATAAATCAATGCATTTACTAGAAAATTTAACATACGCAAAACAAATATTTGTTTGGGTTTTTTTTAGTGATTTGTTCTCGTTAATTTTATAACTAAAACACACACATATATATGATGACATATATATTACAAATTATAGATATATATAAGAGAATTATTCTATACGGACGCCTGTGTATGGGCTTAGTGTAAAACCTGACAATCAAAAAGTGATTTTAGTATGGGGCACACAGTTAGGGACCACCACTAACTCACAAAAATTCCCATGCCCGTATACGGGCGTTCGTATAGGAGCAACACCCATATATATATATATAAGTAATAACATATAGTATAAATAATACACACACATATATAACTAATAACAGATATTGGTACGGGGTGTGTTGGATTTTGGCGAACCCGTCTCGTTGTTTTTCTCATAAAGCTAAAATTTGTGCAAATGCAATAAAGCTAAAATGAGGTGGTATTTTTTTTTTTTTGGGTTTTGGCCAAGCCCATTTATTTTGTGTAATCTTTTATCAAGTAATTATATTAAATAAATTTTATGGCCATGATAAGAAAAAGAAGTCAATCATAATATAATTTTGGCTCCTTAATTATCACTTAAAATGGAAGAAAATAGGAAGTCTTCGAAAATTAAAGGATGCCATTAGCCCTTGATCCTGAGTAGCTGCAGCAATACACATTTATTGGGAAATGGAAGAATCTTATAGGTCCAAGCAAAAACAATGAGCTCCAATATTGTTAATTGGTGGGTTAATTCTGTTGAGTCAAATAGAAGAAAATAGAGATTGGCTTGCTCTGCAAATGTTCCATTACTTGGGTCTCACACGATATTCATCTGATTTCACACATTTTTCTTGTAGTGGATTCCATTTCTATCTTATAAAAATTAAACTAGTAAATTCTTATCATTGTATCAATACAATAGTCATTTTACTTTAATTTAAAACCAAAAATACGTCTTAAAATTCAACCACATCAACAAATATAAATTCTCATATATTATTCATGCTTCGTTAAGAAATTACTATTGTGATTACTCGCCGTGTTTGAATGAACACCAAGTAAAGAAAATTGAAATTGACATTAGCCAAAAAAAACTAGCAAAACAATCTAACAAATTTATATAATTATACATTTATACTATAATAAAAGACATTATAATTTTTATTCTTAATCATATCAACATGTCCATTGAGGCTCAGAGTTTATTGGCTTTACATCGTAATCCTTCCATTTCTTAATGAAAGTTATGCATTTTCTAAAAAAAAAAAAAAACCTGTCTGTCAATACAAACGGGTCAAAAAAATAGAAATTGTAAAATGCTTTGCACCCCATTGCAAAGGCTAGCCGCAGAGTAAATTCCAAGTCTAAAATCGAAGGGAAAGGCAGAGAACTAGAGAAGTACCCAACACACATTCGAATTTATTTTGCTCGTTTTACTTTATTGGCAGTCCAAATACATGTAAAGAAGAGAAGAGGAACCAAACACGATTTCCCGTTTGAGATTGTACTACGAGAGAGGGAAAAAAATGGAGAGTGCGTCGGAGTTGGTACCGTTTCCGTTGCTGATGACGCCGATCGAAGCCAATTACAGGGCTTGCACCATCCCCTACAGATTCCCTTCCGACAATCCCAAGAAGCCAACACCAACTGAGCTCTCCTGGATCGACGTCTTCCTCCATTCCATCCCTTCTTTCAAGTACCCTGCCTCGCCTCTATCTTTCGATGTATGTTTTGTTGTTTCTAACATTTAATTATTGTGTTGCAGGAAAAGAGCTGAGAGTGATCCTACGGTTCCTGATGCACCTGCCAGAGCTGAAAAGTTTGCTCAAAGGTTTGTTGGTTCTTTTCATCTTGTTTATTGTTTGTTTGTTGTCTGATTTTGTTTTCTTGTGTTGTGTTTTCATTTTTTTTATTGTTTATTTGTCTTCTGATTTTGTTTTTCTCTGTGTTGTGTTTAGGTTTCATTTCTTGATTCTTTGTTATCTGATTTTTGCGTGCTACCATGTCAGTACTTGTATTCAGCATTGTTTTTGCTTCATTGTTTCAAGGTATGCTGAGATACTTGAGGACTTGAAGAAAGACCCTGAAAGTCATGGTGGCCCTCCTGATGGCATTGTGAGTCTCAATTCCCACCTTGTCACCATTTTCATTTGCTTAAAGAAATCATCATTTCTGACCATGGGGAACTGATTTTGAATTTTGAAATATGTGTTTTTGTGTATTTTGGTTGGGATGTTGTAGCTTCTCTGCAGACTGCGTGAGCAAATACTCAGAGAGTTGGGATTTCGTGATATATTCAAGAAAGTCAAGGTCAGTGGTTGCTAACTTTTTTTTTTGGGTACATCCTCTTGTATGCCAAAATCATTGACTTTACATTCTAGTCACCCTTGATAACAAGATAAAATGTGTGCATTTTGTGACTGACATGGAATATCTTAGAAATCCTAATGGGGGCACTTTCTCATTGGCAAACCTGTTAGAACAACAACCAATACCTGTTAGTTACCAAGGCTATTTTGGCACGAGAAATTTGAATACTGACTTTGTGTAAGTAATAGACTTCCCATTGACTTATAAGATGATTCTTTTCTTTTCTTTTTTGTTTGCTCATTGCAGGATGAAGAAAATGCAAAGGCTATATCGTTATTTGATAATGTAGTCCATCTTAATGATGCTATTGAAGATGAAGGCAAGCGATTGGAGAATCTGGTTCGAGGAATTTTTGCTGGAAATATATTTGATCTTGGTTCTGCACAGGTTAGTCAACTCTTGATCATTATACTTCAAAATCTTTGTCTGATAATCTGTAGACTCCTGATGCATCAAAATGTGCAACTATTCCTGTAGTTATGAATATAGTACTTGATACTCAACTAATTATTGTATGTCAGCCATTGGTTGTCTTTCATTTGACGTCTTTGGTTCAAAAGTAGTTAAGTAAGGCCTTGGAACCATGATCACCACCTTTCTTTATCTAGAATCATATTACCCTGTTGAAACGTGAATCATCCTGTATAATCTCACTCTATCTGCCAAGGTCTCTCAGACCTTGTTTGAGTCTTCTTAATCTTGAAGGACAAGTTATCTTTGTGGTGCGTAAGAGTCTTTGTTCTTGGCTCCATCATATCTGACTGACTAATGCCATATGACATTTACTGCTGCCGACTCCAACTTTTTACGGAAGTTTTGTCTTTGTACTGTTACAATCTTGAACAATTGTGTGATGATGATTTATAAGGAATTAAGGCGATACTAAAAACAGGAAGAGGCGAGACAAAAATGACATGGATGGAAGTAATGATGAAAGGATCTATACTCAACAGTTGTAGTAGAGAGTGCAGCTTTATGAAGGCAGGGACTGAAGGCATAAAAGACTCAACATTGTTGTTTCATGCTCATTTCTCTTATATATTCATATAGCTTACCATGAAGTTTTGATAAAGGGTTTGATGATGATGATTTGTACCTATATTTTTTTTGCTATGCGTATACTTCTTTAGTGCTATTCACACATGCTAAATGACATAATGCGGACTCTTAACAAAATTACTTATTGCTTTCATTTCCTCATTTCATGAAGCTTGCGGAGGTTTTCTCAAGAGATGGGATTTCCTTTCTGGCTAGTTGTCAAAACCTTGTTCCTCGCCCGTGGGTTATCGATGACTTGGACACCTTCAAGGCAAAATGGAGCAAGAAATCTTGGAAAAAGGCAAGCTCTTGGTTGTGAGTGGGGTTTTTGCTATCATGTGGATGTATCTTGTCCTAATCACTTCTTCATGACAGGCTGTTATTTTTGTTGACAATTCTGGTGCAGATATAATATTGGGTATCTTGCCATTTGTAAGAGAGTTACTAAGACGTGGGACACAGGTTAATTTCTTGATCTAATGCCTTTTTTATGTTGATTAAGCATAAGGTCAAAATATCAAAATCTCATTGATTTTCGTTAACATTTAGTGGTTTTTTCTGTTATATTTTGGTTGGTAGAATTTTTGTTTTGCCTAGTTATGAGGAAGTTTAAGCACTACTGACTTTGATATTTTTGATATTACTATGCATCTGCACCTGTAAGGAAGTTCACAAAATTAAAGCATATTTCTCATAAAAATTTACAGGAGCATTTGCCACTTAAGTTGCATTAATTTTGGGCATCTGTGTGTTTTTGTTTTTAAGCATGAAACTTATTAGCTATACAGCTGACCGGAAAATCAATATTAATTTCGCCTCATTTTTGTCAACACTAGTCAGTCTACATTGGAACTTGGAACTTGGAACTGATCTCTCCCCTCCCTCACTTGGTTGTTTTGTTAGACTCTTTACATTTGAAATCTGAGTCCATGTTTTATCTTAAAGCCTGTCATCTTAATTTATGATAGAGATTGTTTGGGTTCTTCTGCTCCATATGCACTGTTAAGTATAAGTTTTGCTGAATTACTGTGTTCCTGCATGCGAAGATAGTGGATAGTCATACGCCAGTGGTCATTGTTGCATCATTGAGTTTGTTTTTTCTTTTCTTTTTTATTCTTTGCAGGTTGTGTTGGCCGCGAATGACTTGCCTTCCATCAATGATGTAACTTACCCTGAACTGATTGAGATTATATCAAGGGTAATAATAAGAAATTTATGGCATTTAAGATTGCAATACAAATTGGTGAACTGATTTTATATGTCGAACTTTAACAGTTGAAGGATGAAAACGGGAAGCTCATTGGTGTTGACACTTCAAATCTGTTAATTGCCAATTCTGGCAATGACTTGCCAGTAAGAAATGAAAAAATCCAATTTTCATTTATGGCGCTGATTGAACAAAATTATTCCCATATCTTCTGTTGTTATACTGACAAGGTCATTCATTTTCTGTTCCTTGCAGGTTATTGATCTTGCAAGTGTCTCACAAGAAATTGCCTATCTAGCAAGTGATGCAGATCTAGTTATCTTGGAAGGCATGGTATGTTCTTACCATTTTGAGATTCTACTGAAGTTTTAAAAGTAATTGTAATGGTTTAGTGCTATTTTTTAATTAAGATTTCATATTAAGTAGAAACATTCGAAAAATAAACTGAACTAAACAGATTTGGACATGAACATGGGTACCCATATATTTTCTGATATACTAGCCATGCATTTATTGATGAAGACCTTTTCCTTTGTTTCCTGCTGGGTGCAATTTGTGGATGACATTACTGAAATGGAAGGCAAGCGAAAATTATAGTTGAAAATTGGGGACGATGATAATGTCAGTTTTGCATATGATTCTTTCCATCTGTTTGGTATAATCTCCGCATATGGAGACCTTACATTTTTATCTCACCTCGCTTTGAAAGCATATTAGCGAATAACAGATCATGAGAAAGGACCTTCTGCTCAAAATGATAACGAGAAAGAATTTATAGTTGTTTCACCGATTAATGTTGAATTTTCCATCAGAGTGAATAATTTTCAATTCCTTTGACAGGGTCGTGGAATAGAGACGAATCTTTATGCTCAATTTAAGAGGGATTCTCTCAAGATTGGAATGGTAATGATTAAATTTGTGACATTGTTGCTACTTCAGTATCACATTTTTTTATTTTTTATTTTTTATTTTTATTTTTTAACTTCATTAATTTATGCTATATGTTTTATGCTTTCTTGTTACAGGTGAAACACCAGGAGGTTGCCCAATTTCTCGGAGGGCCGCTTTATGACTGTGTCTTTAAATACAATGAAGTTTCGAGTGAGTTAGATTGATTCCTACACTTCTAACCCATTTGTCAATTATCAGATGCACACACATGATTAGATTTTAGTGCCCGGAGGCATATCCGTGGACTTATAGAAGTTATCTTCTATGATTAATAAATCATAGGGAAAATTCTTATGTTTCAGAATTTTTATTGATTTAAAGGTCGATGCGTAATAGTTTTGTATTCGAATCTATGATGCTATATATGTATATATATTTGTGTGTGGGCACGTTGGATGACTTTATGCAATTTCTTCATTCCTGTGTTTGTAACCCTTTGTGCTTGGACTATTCATATTCACATCTATTATAGATGCAATGCGGATTTCAAAGCCAGATTCTTTGGCTGAGGAAATGACAAGTAATATGCCTTTTCTCGAGAAAGAATGAGAAAATTTATTTGGGTAGCGGCTGTTACATTCTGAGTATCAGTTTATGCAATTCGGAGGAGACTCATTGAAAGAAGTTTTCGTTGAGAATCCAAGAGAAAACAACGGGGGGATATTGTGAGAATAGTGTATGACTGGGAAAATCTGCAGCTTAGCTTCATTTAGTCTTGATGGGGTAAGATGCTAACTTATTGATACCGCAGTGCCCTTCGGGATTTCCAGTGTTTCTCTTGATCCTTATGTATCCTCTTTCCCCCCATTTTGGCCCCCAAGAGTTCTTGACAATGATATAATCTGACCCCTTTGATGTTCCATATCCAACAGCTACTACTCCATGATCTAGCTCACTTCCACAAGGCCCATCGAATACTCCCTACAGAAGTCAGTGCATAAACAAACAAGGAAAGGAAAGAAAATAGAGAAACTAAGCAAGTTAGTTGTAGGCAAAGAGAGCTTATTCACCCCACTGTAAAGCTGGAAATCCCTGCCAGAAGCTTGAATAGCAACACTGAGAGGCTGGTGAGCCAGGGCCTTGAGGAGACTTTCTTCGTCATTTTCCGGCACATCTTCATAACCACCGATGGTCACTACCTCCATTTCTTCCTGAGAATTATGCGTACATTAATAACAGTTTGAATCTGGGCATAATGCAATTTGCTTTGTGTTACCTTCTTCTCCTCGCATGTTCCTTCTTCCATAAGATAAGGGTAGTCTTCCTCTCTATGCAGTCCACCATTGGAGACAATAAACTCGAATGCATAGTCCATTAGACCACCATAGCAGCCACTATTGAAACTTCTGTCACAATCTACCAGCTCCTGCTCCGACAGAGAAGTCAGATTTCTTGTGACAATCTGGTTTATGCCCTCAACGGCTGCAACAGTTGAAAATGCCCAACAACTGCCTGCATTTTTTATTGTTGGATTGTCTCGATTAGTTATGGAAAGTATCATGCTAGGAAATGAATTGGGAAGAAAGCTTTTGGTACATACCGCAAGAACCTTGATTCTTGACCTGAGTGACTGCTCCTTTCTCTCTCCAATCCATAGACTTTGGCAAATCAGTGGCACTTCTGTACATGAAGTTTTTGATGGAGTGATCTCTCCTTGTTCGGATCTCAGGTTTCAACCCGAAATACTTGTTCTTGAACTCCTCATGGCTCAAGTCAGCAAATTCGTTTAGTCCAAGCCAGTAGCTACTGACTAGCTTGTTCCTCCTGTCCATGTGCATCAAGTTATCCATGAATATCCCAAATCTGTGAAGCTTTTCTTCCACACATCTGTATGACTTCCCGTGTTTCGACATCCACGATTCAAAGAGTTCGTTGAGTTTATCCATGGCATTCAAGTGCTCTGGTGAATAACCCACGATTGAAAAATCGTGAGCAGCAGCTGAGTAGATAAAAATGGATGCAAAGAAAGCTAATAGTGCAACTTTAGAAACTGAGAAAGACATTTGCTGTTGTTGTTTTGAGGATATTGGTTTCCACAGAGAGTTATATATTAGCTTTAGTTTCAGTATGTTGCCTTCAAGTGAAGTAATCGAACGGCATGACAAGTCTTTACGATTGGTTCTTTTGGCATAATTTTCCTCTACGCATGCTCACTAATTTCTTTTATGTTATTAGCTCCCCCAATTTATGAGTAATTCAGAAGACAGATGTAGTATTAAAATCGGGCTTGGCCGGCATTTTCAATAAAGTCAATAGAGCCAAGTCAAAGGTCCAGACAACTTTGATCAAATCAAAGCCGAATTTAAATTATGGCACAAAGGATCCGAAGCCCAAAGGGAAAGCTCAGAGCCCACAATATAGAGTTGGAGCTCGCCTGAACTGGGTCTCACTCAATACAGATCGTCTCGTCTGAGTATAAAAGGATAAGTTTACTTTGTCAAGCTCAGAGCTTGCCAAAAGGTAAATTTGCTTTTCTTAGGTAGTCCGTCTAACACATCCGTTGGACTGCAAGAAACCACTTCCTTTGTCCAACTTTGTACTTTCATTTAATGCTTCTATACTGCTTTTGGTCATAAACCTTCTTTTTGGATGACCTTCTGTAAACTAGATATCATCTCATGCTAATTCTCTCGTAGTAGTGTCAGAGATGTCTGTCAATGGCAAAAGACCGCAAAGTTCTTACTAAATTTAGTAAACCCATACATTATAAATAGCGTCCTCCTTCTTTGGAAGAGAGGATGCACATTTGAAACCAGAACCAAACTTACAGAAACTCTCTCAACTTTCTCAGCCAAAACACTCACAAACACTTACCTTTCTTTCCCAATCTCTACCACAGTCATCATCTTTTCATTCATTGAACTGACATGATCGTCAGAGCCCCAACGATCGATCCCCCAAATCTAGTCCTTGGGTTTCTAACGATTCTTTTATTGAAGAATTGTGCAGGATTTGGAGCAACTCGTATTTCTTGAAGGTTATCAGTGCCCACCTAAAATCCAAGTTCTCGGATTTGGTGATTGTGGATTCCGGGCATTTACAAGTTGGTGCCCACCTTGGGGCTCTGGTAATTTTATTGCAACAAACAATTTGTTTTATATTTGTTGATCATGTTTGAAACACCCAACTACGTGGTGGAGATTATGGCCCAGTTGACGACGATAAGGGAGGAGCTTCGCCAGAACACGACACACTTGGAGTATGTGGAGGTGGAAAACAATAAACTCAGAGAGCAATGAGATGTGGAAATTGTAGAACTTGCCAGAGTTGACAAGTCTCCAGTAACTTTGATGCCTTTAGTACTCATGCTAGAGCATATCTCTACTAGAAATATCATTCCTTTTTAGAATCTTTTCCTGCGCAATCATTTCCTCTCTGGATAAACTTCTTTTTAGTGGGAGCATACCCCCTATTTCTCGGGGATGCTGATGAACAAGGCAGTGAGGGCACTAGGCCAGACCGACCTTCATTGTTCGTCCCTCCTCACCAGGCTAGAAGTGGAGAGCACAATGAGAATGGGTTCACTCGTTTCCTAAACAAGATGGAAGCTAAGATGAACAAAGTACTTAGAATAGCATCTTCATTGAAAAGAACTTCACCCATCTTCTATGCATACTCTTCTTTTGCAAAGCATATTCTCTCTACTGAGCTACCCTTAAGTTCATGCTCCCTAAACTTAATATATATTCATTATTCATTGCTTCAAACAACGTAATATAGAGTACGTATAAACTCATAATTGAGTTATTTTAAATGGAATTGATCAATTTATAGTGAAATAAACTCTAAAATTTAAAGTTTTATGTATTCATAATAAAATTGTAGTATTTTTTGAAATTATACTGTCACGCCCCGACCCCAAGAGCGCGACCTGGAATAAGGTCGATAACTATTTTAACCAACTAACAAAACCCCGCCACAATTTTTCCGTTTAATCTACATATATTTATATATATATATATTCTTACACACACTTATGTATATATATAGTTGTGTATTAGCGAATAATCATACAACATTTACGGAGAGAGAGCTCGGCTCTCCACCTCCAAAAATGTGTCCCCATTTTATAAACCGCTAGCATGATTATTTAAAATAATAACTTCTTACCACCAATAATTACGTACTATATAATTTTCGACAGTTCGCACTTATATATATATACATACACGCATTTATATAAATTTACGCAAAGGTCCATATATAGCTCCACACATCATCCGAGGAGAGCTCAGCTCTCAATTTCCGACATCCTAATTTAAGTCTACCATGCGTTTTAGAGAGGTTAAATATGTACATATGAAACCTTAATGCCGAAACGACACCCTCTCCAAAATGGCATCATCTCCTACCGGCGGTATATGCATCCTATCTAGCTGCCCGGGCCCCATCGTCAGCTCGATCAACCCTACTAGGCTCACTTGTAAAAAAAACAAATACAGGGAGTGAGCCGAAGCTCAGTAGGAAATATTGTAATCCAGGGAGGAAAGTAAACGAATACATATCCAATCCAACATCATATAACAACACGTCACATGTAATTAATATTCAATTGTTCCACACTTTCCCACAACCCCCATTCTCTCCGCTTACCGACCTCCTCGTCGGAAGCTAATCTTCTCCGCTTTCCGACCTTCTCGTCAGAAGCAATCTACGAGTAAGGAAGGTAGGCACTTTCTTCTACCCGGGACTTGCCACCCCTTCACTATGTGGCCGCATAGCGAATCCTTACTCGGATCATCACCACTGTACGTACAGGGCCATTTATTTCCTTTCCACAGCAATTCAACCTTCCATCCCATAAGCCTTCTCTCAACCAAGTAAAACAAACCCCATCCCAAGTTCATAAATCCTATAATTCATAATCAACAAGGAAATGTACGTTCACAAATTCCAAAGCCAAATGAAACCATCAATACCACAACATCTTGCACATCCATAATTACACAAGACAATGACACCTAGAACTTCCAAATAATATACAAATAATCACAGGAGTTCTAAGTCATTACAACCATATAGACATCAACCATACACATTGTAATAACTCTGTATGTACTAGTGTAAAGCCTCTATAATTTCGTCAGTTTTATTTTATTTACTTATTTTTATTTTTTTCCTCCCTAAGCTAGCCCAGCACCCATGCATAGATATAAATTACAAGCCAAACTAAAATCTGAGACTTGCGTAGCATTATCTATGTGGTGGAAATTAAAGAAATGAGATGTTGCGGTCCCACTAGATGATAATATGAAACCTACACATTCAAACGTAAAGGCCATGCAAGAATTCTCAAATAGAAAAGGACAAAAAAATTTCTTTCAACTCAGGTGTGGTCCATTGCTAATGTAAGAACAGAGAGAATGAACTCAGCGCGGTCCTACCCACTTGAAACCACCTCTCTAGGAATATTTAATCAAATATACGAGTGATTGTACCACTTTCAGTTCAGGTTATCACAAAAACTATAACACCAACTATCCAATCAAATAAAATAACAATCAAATAAACATTCCAACACCAATATAAAACTAAATTCCAGATTAATTTGTACCATCACTTATAACCACCCAAGGTTTCCCTCATGCCAAGATTATGATATCTCCTACCTGATAAAATCTATCTTGCTACTGTCTCTTTAGCATTCGGTGGCCACCCCACAGAGAATAACACGTGCGGCAGATGACTCTCTTTTCTAAACCTCCCAGATTCCAAGCTTCAACTTTCCCAAGATCAGCAAGAAAGAGACAAACATGGAACCCTCAAGGAATATGCTCCCACTCTCTCGAATATACTTCTACTTTCCAGACTTTGTATTTCTTTCTTTTTTTCTTCTTCTTATCATGTACATATCCCATTATCTAACAATTTCTAAAAAAAATATTAGTAGCTTTTTCTACACTCTTCCCAACCCTTCTTCCTCATTTAATATTATATATATTTTTTTATATGTAAAGCCTATTTTACTTTGCATATTGACCACATAACCCTCCAAGTGTGTACAAACTAACATTTTTTTGCGGGTCAAGATATCACATATACTGTTATTAACAACAATGTAATTAGACACTGAAACTTCACGTATCAATACACAAAATAATGTATTTGGTCAATTTATGTTGAAATTTAATTGTCAATATATATCAAAACATATATATGATAATGAAATTGGCAAAATGAACACTGAAATTGAAATTACGTAGTTTTTCAAAAAATTCAAAATGACTGAATAAAATCTATCAATGATGAGTCTTGTTGGAAAGAGTTTTTGTCTCTGTTTTGGGATATGTAATTTTTAAAAAATCAAAGACACATTTTAAAAGATAAAATATTTTAAAATTTCATTAAAAAAGGTTAAAAAACCAATTTTCAACCTCATAACAACTTGAATCCGGCAACCCCGACCAAATTATGTTGTTTTTGGAAAACAATGTAATATGTCAATCTGGCCATCCATCTTCTGCAACGTCTTCGACCACCTCTAGCAACAAATGTAACTTTTATCTCATTTGTTTACAAATTTCAAAAATTACATTGTATTAAAAACAATGTAATATTGTGTTTTGACAATCATTTGCATGAAAATCATTTTGAGCAGTTCTTTTTAAGGAAAAAAATAATGCAATCACATGTCTGTGTGGGAAAAAAATGTATTACACATTTGTATGGCGGAGAAACAATGTAGTTACATCTCTGTAGGGTAAAAAAATAATGTAATCAACTGTTGATTCTTGTTTGTCTTCTCTAGAAAAAGAAACATTTGAGAGAAGATGAAGGTGGAAAAGAAGAGGAAATTTTATGAGAGAAATATTTAATTTTTAAATTTTGAATAAAAGATAAGCAAAGAGATGAGAGGAAAATTTAAATTAAATGTGCACACTTACAATGTACCCGCATTTTTCAAAATAAAAATATTTTTCGGGTCTACAACTGTTTTAGGTACGACACCTGTCTACTTGTTTTAATAAAAAAACACACATAAAGTGTGACCACACTGGGATAGAACCCAGACTAAACAACACCACATAGGATGTACTACCACTAAGCCGCAGATGGCTTAGACGATCGCTATGGCAAAAGAAAACCTATATCACATATCCCAATAAATGAGCAAAAACGACACGTGTCAACACCACATCAATCCCACAATTTCAAATATAAGATGAGGATTTTACAAATTTAATCTTTGCGACTGTCAGAAGCAATTGTATTAACGCGCATCCCTGAAATTAGGGTTCATTCTTATTGGCTTAAACTAGTTGTAATGAAAATTACACATACATTTTCTTCTATTTTTCCTTTGGAATGGCTAAATTCACAATAATCTTCTGAAAGTGGGAAAAAAAAAATCTAAGCAATATAGCCTTTACGTTAACCATCCATCAAATACACCGAGGCAGGAGAGGAAATCCTTGCTACCTTTGCAGCTTCCCAACTGAGTGCAGATAAACTGAAACTGAGACAACACTGAGAACAAAAAAAATAAAAATTAACATTACTGTTACAGTTTAAAAATAGTGAAAATTTTAATCACCACCCCTTCCCTCCAAAGCAAGCGCACAAATGCAACCGGAAAAAAGGAGAAAGTGCACGTGCAGGTTTGTGTTTGGAGCGTATGAAATTAAATATGATAAGATGCAGTACATTTCCATGAAACCCATATTTTTTTTAAATCTTGATCTATCGCAGTTTGTAATCATTCGATTTAAAGGTCTAAACAACCCCACGTTGTACATGGGCAAGCAGGAAAAAGAAGTAAATGTGTAGGGACTAAACAATTAGCTAACTTACGTCGAGCCAAGGAAGAAGGCGAGTGAAAGATGAAAGCCAAAAAGAAATACAGAAACAACCGCTGTGAGAAGCATTGCCACTGAAGTAGAGTACACCTGCAAAACGTTTGGTCACTAGTCAGTATCCAAAATACCATTCACAAATGAAGAGAAAGTGCTGAATGCATGTTCTTCCATTTCTAGACACTACACCTGAAATAGGCCAGAAACACAAGCATTAAACTTTCTACAATTTTTTCAGGAAAAGGGAAGGAAAACCAAAAAGAAAGGGAAGGACCAAAAAAACGAAAACAAGAGTGAATGTCTTATCAATAAAGCAAGTAATAGAGGAATAATAGGATTAAGCCTCATATGTAAAACTCTTCAGCCAAAGATGATTCTGATTCACCACCAATAGCACAGCATTGGAACATTATACCATTGCAGATGAACCCAAAATTAGGGAAGATAATAGCTATTTTAAAGACTGTAGCAGACAAATCAATGCAAGCAGATTAATTTTCAAGTTGGTCATTTCTTTTCAATCATGCATTCATGCCTGGGATCTACATCATGCGTTCACCAATTACGTGAAGAGAAGAGTCTTTAATCGAGGTACATGTCTGGGCCTAATAATAAAACATCAAACTGCTCCATGCAAATGCAAATCACTAAATTTCAGACCATAAGTAAGCTGACAATTCATTTACCTTTACAATATTGTCTGCATACTTCATCACCATAGATACAGCAATGCCACTGTAAAGAAGCACAATATGTTTAGTCATTGTGTGAGAGCACAATAATTCTTTTTCCTAAGAAAATAACAAGATGGAATATATTGTTGAACAAAAAATCCTGAATTAAACAAGACGATGCTCCATTTCATATAGTGATTCCAAAATTTCTCGTGACCACCCAGTAAAATTCAAGGGATTCGCCAAAACATATAAATGCATACTCATCACAATATAGAAAACAAAGCCTGTGACAAACTAACTACATTCATCATCCCATAAGACATACGCATCTCATACCTGAGTGCATGGTTAAGAATCATGAGAACTGTAATGAATGAATATCCATGAAAGAATCCCCTGACAATAAAATACCACACGTGAACATCATACCAGAGAAGGAAGTTTCATAGGTATGGATGAATTCCTCTCACAACAAAGTCACCAGAAGATATCAAGAAAGAACTGTCAGGAAAGAACAAAAATGTTGTTTTTACTTGTTCATGACAACATCAAAATCTTGAATCAGTATTGCAACAGCATTGAAGGCCATCCCAAAGACATACAACCAGAAGTTTTGAACATTTATGTTTCTCGAAGGACGCTTTTTCATTATAGCCTGCCAAAAGTAGAACCAACATTAGAAACAATAATCAATTCAAGGCTAACAAACTCAGCGTTCCATTATCTGTACTCATTAGAGCTCTGCACATCCTCAATCATAATAAACATCAAGTCAGAGAATTCAGTTAAAATTTTGAAGTCAAATCACCTGAATTTTTTTATGAATGCTAGTATCTTTTGAAACACAAACCACGTTGCAAAGAATTTTGGGCAAAATACTGAATGTGAGGTTAAATAATCACCTCAGTATACACTCCAGCGAACCCACTTAAAAGTGCCATCACCTGCATAACAATTATCAACTGTTAGGAGAAGTAACATATATGATGTAGAAAGGTTTTTAAAAAATTTCGTTTCACAAGATGACTCTTCTGAAAAATTGCTGTCAATACTCACAATGGCCATTATCCAACCTTGAAAAGGTGTCTGAAGAACATGCTCAGAACTGCAAAACAATGTCAGATTGTAAATTATATCGTAGTACTTTTATTGAATTAAAACAAATATTAAGCTTCGAGTAATGATTATGCACATTAGAAACAGGCAAAATAATTTCCCCTTATCCAAAGATACTTTTCTAGTCCATGATGTTAAAGTTTTTTATTATTTATGTTTTTTCCATTATTATTAACTCGAGAGAAGGCTCAAAATTGGGATGTTTCACCAGCAGATCTTTTTTCCATTAAAATTGTTATAGCTCACACATAACATAAATTTTTTCATCTAAAACTTGACCGTATGTAGATCATCTACATATACAAGCAGCTTCAGCATCTTTCACTTTGAACATACGTATATGATAAATGTTGGGGGATCCAAAAATGAATTTAACCAGGGGTCATTGGCTGAGATAGTGAACTTGACCGCGGTATGTCAATAATTCTAAGCGCAAGTGGGAGGTTGTGAGTTAAAGTCTCATGGGTGTTTTCCATTATCGCAATTTGCGAGATGCGCCCTTTCTTAGCCCAGCGTGTGCAAATGTCACCTTGCATTATCTTCCTGCAAAGGCCCAAGATCTTCCATCTAGCCCAGGGTTTACTAATCAGTTGTCCGGTGGATAGCTAAGTGGTCCATGTTACCAAAAAATTCAAAAATGAATGTGTAAAAAAAAAAAGAGCAGTGACATAACAAAACAAGCTTCAGATGAATCCAATCAAAAAAGATACTTAGAGAAGTGTTTAGGAAACACTTACTTAGAGTTCAGTTGTGCAGTGGTGCAGCCAGCACATAGTAGAATGAAAGCTGCCCATTGTATCTCACTTAACCTGAAATTAAAAAATGGTAAGAACAGAATGCAAGAAAACAATCTTGCTAAGTCCTTTTCGTATTAGTATGTTTTCTCATTTTAAAGTGCACTGGACTATTTGCTCATAAAAAAAAGAAAGATCATTTGCCTCTTCATTTTGGCCACAGAGCACAACAACAGCTGCGCTCCAAGTTTCATATTTTGAGAGGCTTCTTATTTTTGCAACTTATTTTTGCAATGAATAACATTAGATTTTAGAATATCTGGATGGAAGAAACAGGATAGAATGTACAAAAGACACTCAATTATGCTTCTCTGCCAGCCTTTTAAATTAACTAAACATGACCAAGTTCATGAAACATAGCACTTGGAACATCTGGGTCAATAAATGCCATTCATTTACCTCGTTATCATGGTCGTCATAAGTCATAACATCTATTCAATCAGAGAGAGTGACATTACAAAAGTATAGTAAGGAGAGCTCACTTTTTCTTGAGTATTATTCGGTATAGAACACCTGTGCTGATAATATTCAGGTTCTTCAATATCTGATATCCCGGAGCATCCACATAGGCAAAGATGTAATACTGCCATATGATATTGCAAAGCATATCCAATCACAACCCAAGAAAG
The DNA here is from genome assembly GCA_963580455.1 of Euonymus europaeus. Classification (NCBI taxonomy): domain Eukaryota; kingdom Viridiplantae; phylum Streptophyta; class Magnoliopsida; order Celastrales; family Celastraceae; genus Euonymus; species Euonymus europaeus. The sequence goes on along the minus strand of OY756970.1, from coordinate 16,808,212 downwards.
AAGAGAATGCTATTGCTACAATGATATGGACAAAAAAAGGGATACAACCCACCTGAAGTAGATTCTTAACAAGGTAAAGTGCAGCAGGAATGGGGTAAACACTGACTTCGTCGAATGTTGTACTAAGCCTGGTAGCATGATATAGGTAAGAAAGCAAGGTGTTAAAAACTCTGAGATATTAAGCTCAGCATAAGTTATTCATTTTATTACAGTATCCTAGCACGAAACCAAATTGAAATAACCTGGTATCTTCAGTAACACCTTCATTTCTCCATATCCTCACGAGAGCTAAAAGTGACAATGCACACTTCAAAGCCTCCACCTAATTCCATTAGATCTGATAAATGTTCAAGCTTAAGTCAATGAAAAAAATAGCAATTGGAGAACGAAAAGTTGGCTTACCATAAAATTGGCAGTGGTAACACTGTACTCATACTTGCCAGCCCTCTTGGACCAGACAATAAGTATTGCTTGTGAACTTGTAAGAAGAGTCAATGCAAAGGTAACAGTTGTCCTGATCCAATGAGGGAGTAAAATAGCATAAGAAAACCCTAGTGCTTCAAGCAAATTGCCATAGAAAGAAGGAAAAAATCTCCAACAATCTTACTTGCGCATCCACCTGGACCTCTCAGATGCTGCCATGTTCACCAGTGGAGCTGCGAAGAAAAAAACATAAAATTGATCTCCAGAAGTATCGAAAAGTGGTGATGGATTAGGTTTTTGGATTAAAAACCTGAAAGGGGTTTGCCTCCTAAGCTCTCAATGTCGTCAATTAAAGAAGTCCCATCTTTATCCTGAAAATTTGAATAGTCACGTCAGAACAATGGATCAAAAGACAAACTCACTTCAGCAAGCAAAGGAATTAACCAGTGTTGTTGGGAAATAGTTCATTTCAACCTCCGTAAAGAAAAAGGAAAAAAAAAGGAATAGACCTCGTCCTTAATCTTCCTGTACTCCATTGTATAGCATCAGTGTCCTTTGTCTGTAATCGTCTATTTCTTGCGGAGCAGCTGGAGATCTCTGTTACAGTCCTCTCCAACTGAAGCCATGAATGAGAAGCCAGCGAGGTGCGAGATGAGTTATTGGGCCTTTTCGTTTTTAGCGAATAGGCCTACTATTAGTAAGCTCCAACAGTCTCAAAGTCCAGTCTGGAGAGCCCATTTCAAATGCGATGACAATTCCCAAGGTTGCATAAATAATTTTTATTTATTTTATTATTTGACATGAAATTTTTTTGTTAAATGAATATTTGAGAACCTATGAGTAGTTGCAAATTTTTTAATAAAGAGACATATTAATGTTATATTTCTATATTACTATGAGAATTATAAAATATTAAATAGTTTTAATTATTACTTATAATATATAAATATATATGTGATAATTAATAACATTGAACCCGGTTCGAACCACGGTTGAACCCGGTTCGAACCACGGTTGAACCCGGTTCGAACCACGGTTGAACCCCGGTTGGACCATTGAACCATGAACTGAAGAATTTTCCGGTTCAATGACCGGTCCGGTTTTCAAAACCTTGACAATTCCCTCACTAAACGAACCTTGAGTAAATATGGTAAGAGCAAATGCAATCAGACATATCTAATTGTTCATTAAATTTAAAAAATGTATCTCATATCTATTCAATAAAATATAATTTTTAATATCAAATTAGTATGACACACATTTTTTAATATTGTTATATTAGCAAAACACATCTTTCAATACAAAATCATTTTCTAATCATCCACTCTTTCATTTTCAAACAACACTAATCCAAAATTCATAATGGATCTTACATCTTTTACAAAAAATCGAGCCACATTATCATCCATATCACCAAAATACATTTCTCAATATAGTTACATCAACAAAACACATATTCCAATATAGCCACATTAGCAAAAAAACATACATTATCATACATTACCCATTTTCCGCTAATTTCATATCATTGTATTTGCTCTAAGATTTTAGGGGGAAAGGATAATATTTGAGAATGTTTTTATTGATTTGGTTATATTGAGATATGTATTTTGTTAATGTAACTTTAGATATGTATTTTGATGGTGTGAATGAATGACTTGACTTTTAGTAAAATTTGTGAAACTCAATATTAATTTTAATGTAATTTTGTTGAATGGTGAATATGAATGAGCCAACAGAAGAGTAAATATTTTTATAAATATTGAGATAAAAATATACAGAGATTTGTGTTTTTCACGTCCTTCGTCTTTTTGTTTTCACTCTGCCTTGGTCAGGGCCAAAGCAGACATTTCAGTTTCGAAGCTTCTGTTCGATGATCTGAGGTGGTCTGTAGGAATCCTGGCCATGGTTTATGGATAAATAAAAATTTCGAGGAGGAATATTCTTTGATTCCATCACCCTTTCTCTCTATCCATCAATCTTCTGTCTTGTGTCAAATAGACGTCGAGAGAGAAAGAGTGGGGTGGAGGCAGACGCGTAAAAAATGGAACTAGCAGCATCCAATAGTATTATCTCCCAAAACAGAAACTCCTTTATACATCGCACGAGTCTTCCATTGCACAAACACCCTTCAGAATTGTACTCTCACTCTCAATTTAAACGCACCCATAAATCCAAAGTTCCATCCCTCGCCATCTCTTCTTGCGCAGCAGGAAACACCGCTGTCTCTAATGACCAACTTCGTGGCTCAACTTCCTCTGACACCACCGGTATTACTCGTAAGTGCGATCTTTCACACTTCCTTCTCCTTGTTCTGAAATAAAGTCCTTTCCTTTTCACTCCAATTTCATCAAATCATGTCCTCTTTCAATGATATATCTGAATTGTGGATAAACATTTTTGGGTTTCAAGGGTTTTAGGTTATGTAGGTATGATCATTATGTGAAATTAGGTTTGAGAGATGCTAGGAAAAATTAGGTTTGATATGTACAACCAGGTGAAAGATTATGGTCGTGGCAATACCAATCTTATTCTATATCTTTATATATACTATATTTACCATGTGATGATGGGATAGGTATTACTGTTTTCAGTTGGAGCAACCTCCGTAGGACTTCGGAATAAACTAATTTGTATCAAGGATATGGAGAAGATAAGGATCTTATGGTATGAATTTTTACAAATTAGTTTAAGTATGAATTGAGAGAGTTTTTAGTTTTTATGTATGAATTGAGAGAGAGTTGTTGGTGTGTGAATCGGGTTGATTAACATGGAGAGTGTTCTTGCAACTGGTTTTGGATTAAGTCTTTTGTGGAGCTGAAACTGATTCTGGGTGACTTCATCTTACTTTATCTCGCTATGATTACTGTTCTTATTACATGCTTTCTTTCTTACCATAGTCCTCCTGTTCTCTGCCAAAAGCATGGTCAGAATTTGCTAGAAATGTATCTGGAGAATGGGATGGGTTTGGAGCAGACTTTACAAGTGAAGGGAAGCCAATCGAACTTCCAGAATATGTTGTACCAGAAGCTTACAGAGAATGGGAGGTCAAGGTTTTCGATTGGCAAACCCAGTGCCCCACACTTGCTCAGCCAGACAACCCTTCTATCACTTACAAGACTATTAAGCTACTTCCCACAGTCGGGTGTGAGGCTGATGCTGCCACACGATATAGCATTGATGAAAGAGTTGTCGGAACTGCAGATAATAGAGTTCTTGCTTTTGCATATCAAAGCAGTGGATGCTACGTGGCCATCGGGCCAATTCAGGATCATGGAATGCGTAAGTTATTAGAATTGGAGTACTGCTTGATCAATCCTCAAGATCGGGAGTCTCGTGTAAGGATAATTCAAGTTATTCGTTTAGGTGATGCAAGCATGGAACTGCAGAATGTTAGAGTCTTCTGTGAGCAATGGTATGGGCCATTCCGAGATGGTGAACAGCTTGGTGGATGTGCCATTCGTGATTCTGCATTTGCATCCACAGCTGCCACGTTGACTTCTCAAGTTGTTGGTGCTTGGCAAAGTACCAGTGCAGTTGCCAGATTCGGTGTATGTCAAACTGTAAGTTTTTGAACCTTTTTCATTGTTGAAGCATCATGCATTAGAAACTTGAATTGTTTTGACTTACTTCCTGATTTGTTTTTGTTTCAAACTTGTCCTGTGAATGGCAGAGCAACCTTCAAGAACTTGTATATGACAGTGAGCAGAAGACGACAAGAACTGAACGCGACCTCATATTGCTTCCAAAGAAACTCTGGTGTGTATTCAAAGCTAATGAAGATGGTGGAATGTTCAGTGAGGCTGGATGGTTGTTAAACGACAAGCACGCTATCACATCAAGATGCATATTCTCCGGCGATACTAAGTTGAAGGTAAGGACTATACATCAATCTGGCTTAGACTGGCTCTTGATGGTTAAAATTGTCCGAATGGTCTCTCAGTTTGTTCTTGTTTTGACATAAATTGGCGTTTCTTTCTGCAGGAAATTTCAATGGCACAAGAAACTGTAATTTCATGAAAGTCTAGCCAATCAACAACAGCAATCAGCCTCAGGGATTAGCGCAAAGGAGCTAGACAACAGCTTTATTCGATTAGTATATGCATCAGGGTTCAGCAGGAATTCAATAAAGAAAATAATGAACAGTTACGTGGTGGACATCAAAGTGAGTGGTTACTTGAAATGCATATAGAGATGGAACCTAGTCTAATATTGGCTTATATGAAACGCATTTGATTGATGTTTTATCACAAATTTTGAGCGCTTGACATCTTGGGTTATCTTGGGTTGGGGTGAGACCTAAGGATCCATCTGTGCACTCAGGATGCAAGTAGAATATTAGTCGCAAGTTATGCGACGCAAGAACGGAAATTGAACTTGGATTCAGTCGAATGATCTAATTTTCCCAAGTCGGCTACCACTGCGCCATATGCCCTGAGGGCTGTGAGCGCTTGACATCTTATGTGTACCAATTCATGGGAAGAACAAAATGGCAATCGCAAAAGTGTCAATTCCAACCTTCATCATCTCCTGAGGAGCTCATAGGACACTTGATCAATATAATGAGCAGTCAAGACGTGTTCTTCAAGATCAAATAATATAACGTGAAAAAAAATTATAAAATGTTTCGGATTATGTTCAATGATCCAAAATTTTCTTTTTTTTTCACGATTAATTTGATTTTTATTTCGAGCAAAATGTACCATCAATCTCACTATCCCGATCAAAACAACTCGATAATTATTTTTTTTCAAAAATAAAATAAAATAAAAATTTTAATGGTTGAAAAATATCACATGCCATTACAGCAGACCCGCGATGCCCAATCAAAGGATCGCTTTGGGTTCACCCTACTAGCAAAAGTAAAATATTAATATACTCGACTGCTGACCAGAATCTGTAGTGAAAGAGACGATATCAGTAATTCAGTGAATTCTTCCTTCTGCTTTTTCTCTTCAGTCAATAGGAAGCTCCAAATAAAGCACTAAAAAAAAACTTAGAAAACCTGGATAACTGACAATTCACACTAAGATTTATCAACTCTTAATTCATACAATAATGCACTCTCAAGTCATACTACAATGCAGACATATTTCAGCAAAAGCTCAAGTAGAAGACCTCCGGGAGGTCCAAAATTGCTTCTTGAGGCTTTCGTGCTAAGCATCCTCATTCCTCAGAAGGCTTTGCAGTACAACCTGTCAACGTTTGGAGTCGGATCATATAGCTCGATATTGAAATAATCGGATATGAATTAATTTAATACCAGACAAAAAACAAAGCAATGAAGCATCATTAGCCTGATATTCAGAAAATATATTGACATTTACATTCGGCTTCACAACAAATCAAACACGCAACCTGTAATTTTTTATTTTTTGTAGAAAGATCAAAATCCGTTTGTCTGATGTTTCCCTTCAGTAGAAAATATACTGATAATCAGTTTATCAGAATATTTGCTAAAGCTTGCAGTGTTAATAGTATCTCTATGTTCCATTCAAAAATAGGACCTACAGGTTCTTTTGATCTTCCCTCCTTTCAATCTTAAATATCCAGAATATGAGGCCTGTTAGAAGCTATTCTACAACGGGAAAGAAACGGCACCAATTTCTATTGAAATTAAACAGTAGAAGGGGGAATTGTAATATCAAAAGCAAACAATACCTTTACACAATGTCCATAATCGCCAGCTAAGGAGCACCCGGTGCATCTATCATTGTCATGCTCAGACTGCCTCGCATAGTTCGTCTACCAATACCAGCATTTCCTTTTTGCATCATTGCAACAAATTCCCCATAATCAATCCTTCCATCCTAAGAACAATAAAAAAAAGTTAAATATGTTGATCAACCATGAATCAAAATAAGAAATTAATGCAAGAAAGACCTACATTTATCTTACTTAAATTTTTATCAGAGTTTAGATAGGATCATCATGCATCGTCCCACTCACTGATAAAGACCAACCCACCTCCCAAGCCACCCAGGCCCAACCCCGGCCCATGCATGCATGGCTGAGCTGTTCCCATGGGCCAGCAGGCCCATGAGCCATACCCAGAGGCCGCAGCCCCTTGGTTCCTCAAAGGCCTAAGCCCTTCCACAAGAAAACCTGGGTAACAAGGGAAGATGGTGGCACCCTTATAAGCAACACCAGAGTCCCCATATCTTTCGATGTGGGACAATCTTATCAATACTCGCCCCTTCAAGACCAACGCCCACGTTGGTCGAGCACCATGGACCTTCTACCTATTCCAGGCAGGCACTTCCATGGCCGGCCACTCCGCAGGAGTAGGCCCGAAGGAGGAGGATCGACAAGTCCTCCGATACCACTGATAAAGACCAACCCACCTCCCAAGCCACCCAGGCCCAACCCCGGCCCATGCATGCATGGCTGAGCTGTTCCCATGGGCCAGCAGGCCCATGAGCCATACCCAGAGGCCGCAGCCCCTTGGTTCCTCAAAGGCCTAAGCCCTTCCACAAGAAAACCTGGGTAACAAGGGAAGATGGTGGCACCCTTATAAGCAACACCAGAGTCCCCATATCTTTCGATGTGGGACAATCTTATCACTCACACAGCAAGAAAAATACACAGATGCACACACACACTAGTATGACACCCATTGCCTGAACCATAGACATTATCTGTCAATAGAAAAGGCCGATATGGATGCAAGGCACTAGAGAACAAACTTGAAGCATCAAGCTTACAATTAGAAGTCAAATCATATCTAGGAACTCCTACAAGAAGCATCCATACATTTGCATCCAGCACATTCACTTAGAGAAAATAGATGTAGAGAGAAAGGCGGATGTTAATTAAGATATCAAGACCGAGTTTAGATGACTAACATTATCTTGATCAACCTCTCTGATGGTATCCTCAAGTAATTCATCGGGCATGTTATGTTCATGACAAGCCGCCTGAAGCTCATCTGCTGTAATATAGCCACTTCCATCCTTGTCAAAGTATTGAAATGCAGCCATTAGATGTTCCTCACGTTCTAGTTTGTTAAGATGGATGGTTGCAGTGATAAATTCTCCATAGTCTATGGTCCCACTGTTGTCCACATCAGCCTGAAAAAAAGTACAACAAAAATTAGCCGAGGGTGGAAAACTCTAAAACTGAATTATAAAATAAGCATAACGTCAATATATTCAATATCACCTTCATAACAATAAAGTACAACACATTTTTTAATATAGATTCCAATCTCAAAAAATTTGCAAGCCAACTAAATCCAAGGAATACTGAGCAAGTACTTTGCAACAAAAACCAGAAACACAATGAATTTTTTAGAAGGAAAAATGAGTCACACCTAGCATAAAGGCTCCCACAGTGGTGGGAGGGTCTGGAAATGAAATAATAAAAATATTAAATAGAAAAGTTACTGACAATTACACAGTCCTTAACAACTACAGACTATGTTAATTTCTTTTTTCTTTCCCATTCTTTTTCCTTGCTTGAAGGACGCAGAAGACATAATTTTGGTCTTGAAGCAATTGTCTTACCGCATCCATAAGGTTTCGTATCTCTGTATCATTCATTTGTGAGCCATATCTTCGTAAACCAGCTTTGAGTTCATCGAATGTGATTGCACCACTGTTATCAGTATCCATTGCCTTAAACATTTCTCTCAATCCAGCAATCTCTTCCTCAGAGAGGCTTTCCGCTATTACCTATAGCAAAAAATAGGCCAAACATCTCATCAGACTTAGGTTAAGTTTTTGGCCTTGGAAAGGAGCATACTAGTCGACATCAACCATATGTATTTTAAATATAAAAGTTATCAAAACAAAATATAATAAAGCAGCTTTATCAGCATACAAGTATTATTTTTTTCATGTACTTACCCGCAAAGCCATCTTCTTTAATTTGTTCATTGCAGAGAAAGTTTTCAGACGAGAAAGCACAGCTGGATCTAGTGCTCTGTCAGGAGCAACTCCATTTTCACAAATCCAAGGATGGCCTACATATGTGAGGAAGTGTTGGAAATTTGATCTTGGTATGAAAAAATTAAATGCATTAAGATAGCATAGGAAAAGGTAAAAAGATAAACAACTCTGGTACACAACACTCTGGCATTGGGTGGGGTCGGGGGACAAACAAAATGTACGCAAACCTTATCCCACATAAAATGTGGCAAGACACTTTTTAGAAATTGAACAAGTGACCTCTAGGATGCACCCTACAGCTCAATGTACATAACAAATATGGTGAATACTCAGTTTCCCAAAATCTTTCTCTTGGTCAATTCCTGGAAGAAGAAAAAGTTCTTAGAAGGGAAATTGAATTTATTACGAAAGAAAGAAGTTTCAAGAGACATCCTGAGTTTTGTGAGCAGATCACACGCAGTGGTATTACGTGGGCTATATACATTAATAACTAGGTTAGTCATCATCAATATCGGAGCCTTTATCCCAATAATTTTGGGATCGGGTACATGAGTCTAAAAGAGATTCAATGGGAATCCACTACATGTATTGTTTTCATTCCTGTCTAGGATTATACTTCCATCAATTCTTATTGAATCATATTTTTTTACTACTTTTTTTAAGTCTTCCTCTAATAATGTGTTTGGTAGTAAATAAGGAAAATAAATCACAAATTCGGAGAGCATCTTCCTAAATTCCAACGACAACAGAAAAGTTCTCTAGAATATCCAGAAAAAACATTAAACATACATAGCACTTCATGAGCAGTCAAACGTCCTGAAGGCTGAGAGCATAACATCTTCCTTATAAGGTCCTTTGCACTGTCAGATATAAGGGGCCACGGGTCTGAATCAAAGTCGATATGTCCCTTCAAAACAGCATCAAATATTCCCTGCTGCGTTTCTGAACAACATGCAAATAAGGCTTTTAGCATAATTCACATAAAGCAAAACGTTCATTCTTGTTATGGTGGTACACCAAAAAATAACCAATTTTGCATACCTGCCCAAAATGGTGGTACACCACTAAGCAATATATACAAAATCACCCCGGCAGTCCACACATCTGCTTCTGGCCCATAATTCTTGAGAAGTACTTCCGGAGCAACGTAATACGGACTACCAACCACATCAGTGAAAACTTGACCTGAAATGGTAAAGGATTTAGAAAGTTGAAAAAAACACTGCAGTTCAATATGAAATTCTTTTCTTTAATAAGTAATAACATGCATGTATGATATGATATGAAAGGTGAAAAAAAATTCAATCCGACAAGTGTAGATAAATTAACTTGGGTGCATCAGGCAACAGCCAGTCTTGTATGCACTTAGATTCAAACACAAACTATCCAACACCGACATTAATATAGACATCCACATCCATATAATTCAATCAAACCTACCAGAAAAATAGGAAACGTGTTAGGTACCTGGTTTGAGGAATACAGACAGTCCAAAATCAATGGCTTTGAGAGATAAATCATCGTCTTTGTTAACCAACAAAAAGTTCTCTGGCTTCAAATCCCTGTGCATAACCCCAAGGGAATGACAAGCCTCAACAACCCCAACAATGATCTTTGTCAACTCAGCTGCTTTCCTCTCGCTGTAGTGACCCCTCTGGATAATTCTATCAAACAATTCACCACCTGCACAAAGCTCCATCACGATATGCACATACAAGGGATCTTCATATGCGCCTTTAATTGTCACAATGTTCTTGTGACCAGCCAAATGGTGCATTATCTGAATCTCCCTTCTGACATCGTCCACATCCTCTCTGGAGATCAATTTCCTCTTGGAGATGGACTTACAAGCAAACTCAATGCTCGTGGCAATCTCGGTGCATAAGTAAGTAGTACCAAATTGTCCTTGTCCTAGTTTATGACCTAGCGTGTAAAGATCGCGAATGTTGGCAGTCTTATGGCCAAGAACATAGTAAGCCTGGTTATCGGGATTCCTTCTCATGATGGTATCTTTCTTAGAAGGGCTAACGGCAGGCAAATGGTTATCTCTTTTGGAGTTATCCTTGGAGAAATCACTGGCCGTGGTGAGGCTGGAAGGGGAACGATCAGAGTTGGAGCGGTCAGAGGAATTTGTGTTTGGCTTGGAGGTAGATTGATACTCGGGCTGAGTGCCCTGAAATAATTTCCCCTTGAAAGATCCACGGCATGTATTGCCCATGAAACAGTCAATGTTCCCCTATGTTATTGCTATTATTACCACACTTCATTCAATGCTTTTTCCCTCATAAAAAATGCGTCATCAATCTGATGCATACGAATAGAAAATGTTGCATAAGCATATCAGTCCAGACACAGAAAAAGAAACCTCAAGATCAACAACAAAAGTGACAGCAATATTTTCTAATCCACACAAAATTAAAAGCAACCCAACACAGATCAAACGCTAAATCAGTGTTTATTTCAGCAAAAAACTTCATTACTTGTGTCAAAATTATAGAAAAGGGAAGATAACTACTTTACCAATATTTGCTTGGTCAGGGTTACAAAAGAAAGCTACAATCAGGCAACAATAAAAACCCAACCTTGCGAGAAACCCAGAAAAGAAAAAAGTGAATGGATCAAGATATCGATTGAAACCAGCATCTAAATAAATAAAAAGTGAGGAAGAGATGGATCTAGTACCAGGTGGTATATGCAGGATGAATGGAGCAATGAACAAAGCAGCCGTCGAAAAGAAACAAAGGAACTGAAGATTATAAAAGTGGTTCAGAATCAAAAATAGCAGCTGTCTATTCAAAGTTTCCAAGATCTTCACGTTGATTATCATTTTGATATAAGTTTATATCTGGACTAATGTTATTGCCGGGAAACATCATCGGATGAGAGTGCTGACCAGCTAACCTCCCCTATTTACTTCGCTTTTTAATTCCTGAAAAACAGCATCTTCTAAATAAATACCCAAACCCACTTCCTTTCTCCTTCCTCTTTTTGTTTTCTATCATCTTTTTAAATTTGGATAATCATTATTACACTACAAAAATGAAAATATGAAAGCGAGAAACCATAAAAAGGAAAAATAGCAAGGAGATTCACCGTTGACCCTGATTGGTGAGGAAGAGAGTTAATCTCGGAGTGTAATGAACGATGATCCAATAAATTTTTGGTTTCCCTGGTGGGTGTTTAAGATTAAGTGCAAGTGGTTCTTATTCAAACTGCGTTTCCTTCGATAGAATTTTGTCGGGAACAAAAATAAATGAATTGAAACTTGTTTTGTTAGTGTGACTGGATAATTTATTTATGAGGCTATGACAGTAAAATATATTGATACAATACAATGATTTGTTTATTTTAAATATAATAACTTGATTTTTAGTGTAGTTTAGGTGGGCCAATATTAATTTTGCTGTAGGTATGAGAGGAGAAAGTATAAATGAATTCTGTCTATTTTTTTGTCAAATCAAAATCAGTTCGGCATTTCATTAGAGCACATACAATGATATGTGTTTAATGGGGACATTAGATGTTATTGGAATGTGTGTTTTTACTGATGTGACTATATTGAAAAATGTGTTTTGTTGATATGGTTGTATTGAAAGATGTGTTTTGTTGGGACCAATCTTGATTTTTGTATAATTTTGTTGTGGAAAAAATGTAGGAAAGAAAAATAGTTGGTTTGAATAATGGAGAAAAGAATAATTATATTGAGAGATGTGTTTTGCTAATGTGGTTATATTAAAATATGTGTTTTGTTGATGTGGTTGTATTGAAATGTGTGTTTTGCTGATATGACTGTATTGTGACATGTGTGTGGTTTGAATTTTTGTGTGATAAAAATGAGGTCCATAAATAATTTTAACGGATACAACAATCTAGGAACCATTGCATGTGCTCTTAGCACATTGTCCTTAATGGCACGTGGCCTCACTCTCACCCTCCAACCACCACGACCTCCTCCGTGCTCGGACTCACCCACGACTTCATTTAACCACATTGAATTTGATTAGTCTTCTTCCTTGTCTATCCCAAAAAACCAAAAATTACAACAAAGTCCCCACCCATTTCCATAGCCATCTTACAAATCACACCTTACCAACTCACCACCCTAAAAGCTGACGTGGAATACAAATCAATACCTCCTCTTAACGCAATGGCACTTGACACTGTCGAATCCTGAGAATTTTTCGAAGACGTCGTTGGGGTGATTGTGACACCTCTTCTTGTTCAGAGCCCATGACATTAGAGGCTTCGAAATGGAGACTGCCTGATGAAGTAAGTGCGAGGATCCTTGCTTTTTGTTGGAAACACTTCCGTCCCCAGTGATAGCTGAGGACATGAACGATGAGTTTGATGCCTCTAGGGCATATGGCTCAGCGGCATCAGCTGTGGTCTCAAGTTTGGGGTAAGGCGGAGTCCCGGGTTCGAGTCGGTCAATGTGCACGTTCACCTGGTGATTTAATCTGCCCACTTAGCTGTCCCTGTCGTTGTGTCGCATAACCTGCGACTTACATTCCACTGATATTTCGAGGGCACGGGTCAATAGACGGGCCCTTAGGTCCCGCCTCAACCTAAGTTTGATGACCGAAGTAGCTACCAGAAGAGGATGGACAACAGCGTGAGTATGAGTCTTTGTCTTTTTATTATTGTTTATAATAATTTTTTGTGAATGTCTGTCTTTCATTATAAGCTATGACAAGACACATTATTAGAGGGGCGTAGATAGGGGTATTAATATAAGCATTCTTATGAGAGAGATTCAAATGAGACACACCAATAGAGCCAACATGGAGGCCAACCAAACCTCATGCTACCATATTTGGCGGCTTTGGCCCAACAAATTTGGGACATGCAAGCACAATTTGTGCTATTTGCTAGGTCATTTGTGCAAAAAAAAAATGTATTTTTGTCGGGTCATTTGACATTGTTCATGCTCCAACAGTGTTAGTTTGCTGGCTTTATTCTAAGAGCAAATGCAACAATGCATTTTTAATGGTATATTAAATTTATAAAATGAGTATCACATCTATCTTACAAAATACAACTATTAATACAATTAAATTAACATAACACATATTTCAATATTTTCATATCAGCAAAACACATCTTTCAATACTGTTACATCAGCAAAACATATATCTCAATACAAAACCATTATCAAAGTCACTACTATTTTATTCCTGCATCCTATTTGTAACAAAATTACATCCAAATCAATATTAAATCCCACGTCTTTTATAAAAAAATCAATTCACATATTCATCCACATCACCAAAACACATATTACAATACAACTACATAATCAAAACACATATTTCAATATAATCACATCATCAAAAATACAAATTTACACACTATTCTGTTGGCTCAGCAAACATCCACCGACGTGGATGCTCTAATGGGGTAAGGAAATTGGTTGGCCCTACAAATGAGACATTAGGTGGTTTTTACATTATATATACACATTTTACACATATTTATTGGACTAGGTTCATTTCTATTATATAAAAAGTTAGTAAATTTATATCAATACAAAAATCATCTTATTTTTATTCTCAATCACATCAGTAAAACATATTTCTCAATACAATCACACTAATAAAACACGTTTCTCAATACAATCACATCAATAAAATCTAAATCACAATACATTACTCATACACAAGCAAAATGCACACATTGTGAATGCTAATATTGCACCATTGAAAGCATTTTTTCCCCTTATGTCCAGTTGAACAAGACAACAAAAATTACTAACAGTCCATTATAAGTGCTTATTATTACTGTCAAGTTTACTTTTAAGAGGTTATTGTGTTCCATGTGTCCTTGGGCAATTTATAAAAACTTTTTAAATATTTTCTTGAAAAATAATTTTTGAATATAACTCATTTCTCCGAAGGTGTGTGATTCTCCAATTCAAAATATAGTAACCTAATCTAGCCCATAACTTATGAACGACAAAAGTAGGAGTGTCAACGTTTTATTTTGATCGATTTTTTGACATATTTTGACCAAACCGTTTAGTTGATTATGTCGATTTTCGATCCGATTTTATGTTAGTATAAAATATATAATTTTGTTTAATTTCGAGAAATTGAAAAAAATAAACGGTTTTTTAACAACATAAATTTAAAAATATCTATATTTTTTTTCCAATTGGAATTCGATAAATTTCAAATTTCTCAATTTTTTGACAATCCTAAAAAGAAGCAATTATGTTTTTCAGAATAAAAAAGTGTGAGCACACCCTTTTTCAACATATATAAATGGTGTGGAATAGTACTAATTATGGGGCTGCACTACAGTAACGTATGGTCAAATGACGGTTTCACTACCGTTGTCCTAATAACTGTTGGATTGGATTACCAAAAAAATATTAAATCATAACCATTGAATTAATGAATTGATTAAAATTTATTTTAATTAAAATATTTTGTCAAAATAACTCAAATACCCCTACGGTTAATACTTCTACGCTTCTCTCTATGTACGAGATCAACTCTCGCTCTCAACCTCCTCCATCGCCACTGCCAATGTCTTTTCCGTTTCTGCCTCCTCCATTCAATCCTGGTAATTTATTTGTTTTTGTTAATGCTGCGAACCACCTGAAGCTATCCTTCTCGCATCCACTAAAGCTAGAAAAAACTAGAGCTCTAAAGCAAGAATTGCCTCTGATTCTCTCTCCCCAATAAGGACAAAGCTTCAATCAATCCTCTCTGGAAAATTGTTACAGAATTTGAAATCAAAAGTGAGAAACAAGATATTGAAGCACCCATCAAGCCAAAAGGGAGAGAAAGAAGAAGCGGAGGAGGAAGAAGAAACAGTGGAGGTGGAAGTAACAGTAGTAAGAGCTTCACAGATCTTCAGTTTGAGGAACTAAAAGGGTTTATGGATCTGAGATTTGTGTTTTCTAAGGAGGATAAAGATTCAAGCTTGGTTTCCATAATTCCTGGGTTGCAAAGATTGGAGAGAATAACTGGTGAAGATGAACATCAAGAAGAGAGAAAGATTGTCAAAAGTAGTGTTGTTCAAAGGCCTTATTTGTTAGAAGCATGGGATGTATTGGACAGAAGAAAGGAAAAGTCAGTAATGATTGATTGGAGAATTCCAGTTCTGGGCAATGAAATGGACATGAAAGATAATCTCAGGTTTTGGGCTTACACAGTTGCATATACTGTTAGATAGTAATACTCAAAACACATTGATTTCTTGTTTGTGCTTATCTTTTTCTTTATTTATTTTATTTTTTGAGTCTTTTTGGTCGAGATTGTCTGATCATTCAGTGTGCCAATTTTGTTGTAACCTTCTCTGCATGTCCAAGACATGTAATTATAAATAAAGAACTGGATCTCCGTTGGGTTGGTATTCATTTGGTGAGTTGTTCAGTTCAATGTTCCATTTTATTCTTATTTTTTTCAGTTTAAAAAATAAAATTCATTGAGGCCAAGTAAAACCCTTGAAGCAAGTATTCATATCATAAGTCTGCAACATTAGGGGACATATGGCATGTCCAAAGCTTGAATAATTGATTTTTGGGGTTTTAATGGTTAGGTATTTGAATTTAATATTTATTTCAAAAAATATATATTTAATGATTTTTTCATAATAACAATGATATATTAGATACGATACAGTAAATTAGTAGTAACAGGTTTGTTAATTTTTTTTGTTAGTAATAAGCTAAATATTTATATCTATTTTTGTCATTTCCTATCTTTAATAAAATTTTGTAAACAAAATAAAAATTATTTATGAACATTGATTGAGTCAACTTACACATGTCGTTCGTTTAAATGGACTGTACGACGTCCAGTCCTTTACACGGACTGGACGCTAGTAAAGCCCCTAATTATGACCTTTTGCAAGTGGTAAAAGAAGCGAACAAGTGATTAAAACTAAATCAAATGGTATTGTTGCCAAGTGTGAGTGGATTTCTCTGCCAAATTTATACAGACTTGAAGTTGAAGAAATTGTCAAGTGTGAACTACAGGACCAAGAGGATACGCAGACAAGTTGACTACGTTACTACATTTCTTAGACAGACTACCTTATCCACACACCAAAAATGTAACTTATTGGAAGAAGAGGGAAACTTAAGTGACTTTGAAGTTTTTTTTTATGCCAAGAGTGAATACTTAATAGAAACACGGAGATTCAATGGGTACGTGAGTTACACAGAGCGAGGTAGATCTCTCCCTTTTTACAACCCTCACTATAACATAATGGTGATAAATCTCACTCAAATTGGTAATGGTGGAAATTCGAACACAATACCTCACACTCCCTACACAGTAAAAAGATCAATCAGATCACTACCTATTGGTAAGTGCCTCTGAAATAGTTGAGAGCAAGCAAGCATTCAACAATATATAACATTTAATTTTAATTTTGGTGCCAAAATGTTCAATTCAATATTTTTGTGTTTTTTTTTGTCAAGAGATTTAAAATTCTTTTAATATAAATACTATTATTTTAATTTTATTTATTTATTCCTATATTTATAATTCATTTACATATTTGATATATGGAATTAAAATTAAATTGAACATAAAATTGAATCTAAGAACATTATAATATACTGCATAATATTACATAACATTCAATACAAGAAAAATAGTCTCGTCTTAAGCAATAAATTTTCAAACTTTATATCTCAAGTACTTTAAGTCACAAAATCATTTCATGCCTACTAAACAAGAGAGAATTCACAACAACCTATAAAATAATTAGACACAATTTTCAGCAGTCTATCAAAGTTTTTATAAACAAAGAAGAAGAAAACAATAGTCAATGAAATGCAGTAGCTCCTCCTATTCCCATAAAGCTCCTCAAACACTACACAAATGAAATAAATTAACCAAAATTAACAATATCAAATGCAAGAGCTTTTCCGCTAGTAGCGCATCTTTCATTTTTCTAAGATGTTTATGTATGGTATCGTAATTTATACTAATCGTTTTGGAGATGCGTTGATGATTTTGGAATAATGATTAACTCACTCCAAAAGTATTGATAGGCACAACATAAAAATCATCAAAGTTGTGAAAACGATGTTATACATGGTATAAACCAAACGGTTTATACCATCACTCCTCCTCTTCTCTTATTTACTCTCATATGTTGATTATTTGTTATATCTTATTATTACATAATGGAACACCGAGCAGATTAAATATATATATCTTATGACTAAATTGTGATCTTTGTGATAAACTTAGATTTAATTTTTAACTTTATTCATCCAAAAATTTTGAGGCTAAATTCAACTTTATTGGTAAACTGAATTTGTTATTATAAACTTGTAAATATATTCATAGATAAAAAAAATATCATACAATCGATCTATCTAGAATCTTCAATCAACATTATTTTCACACATATAAACCAGTGTTTTGAGAACCGGACCGTATAAACCAGTGCTCTGACTGGTCGGTTTGACCTATCAAACCGGTTGACACGGTCTGACTGTGTTAGACCGGTTAGAATCGAAAAAATCAGTATCCGTTAAACCGGTTGAACCGGCCAATTTTAAGATTTCAGTAAAAATCATTAAAAAAATAATTCTAAAACTAATAATAAGTAATATATAAGTGAGAATTGGGTTATTTGCTTATTTTGTATTTGAATTTTGAATTTTGACACTTTTTTTTGAATCATTTTGTTGCTCACATACATAGATATCTAAAATTTATCTTAAAATTGTATAAAATTAATCATATAAAATATAAACCTAAATATTTTTATGTATTTTCTTTTTTATGATTGAACCGGTGGTTGAACCAGCTCAACCGATAATCGGTGCCTTGATCGATTCGGTTTTCAGAACACTGATATAAACATGATAAATATTATTGTACAAGAAAGCGCACCTTGAACCATCGCTTTTAACTAGGGAATATGAATCACCAACCTTGATCGAACTCCTTGATCGATATACGAAAAACGGTTTCTCTCCCTTATTTATATTTCGTTAATGTTGTAATTTTTTCGTCACGTTAGATGGAAGTTAGTCGTGTATATATAGATAAGGAGAACACCTAGGTTTTTTACTTAACCCTTAAATCTCAACCGTCCATCATGGTTAGAGTTTTATTAGGGAAAAAAATTCAAATAACATTATAATTTCAAGAAAAATGTTATAGAACCCAATTTTTCTTAGCCCAACTTAATCTAAGTCTATATGACACTCCATGTAGGTGGGTCATATTGGAATTTTTCAAAATCAGTCAATAACATTAATTTATTCATTTACTGCATATTTTTTATTTATTTTTTCAAAAACGAAACTTTAAAGCATTTCATTTTCCAAAATACATGTTAGCGCATAAAAATCTTTCTAATAAGACTCATTGTCGATAGTTTTTATTGCGTTTTTCAATTACGTTGTTTTTAAAAATAATGTAATTCATATATATGATGTGTAGACTATCTATTCAAGCTAAAATTTTATTACACTATTATAATAGAATATATATTTGTTATTTTTTTCATTTTTATTGAAATTACGTTGGGTATCCGAACCCGTTAGGATTTAGTAGTTAGGACTCTAGAATTTAGCACTTGGGACATTTAGGATTTTAGTATCCAATCTGTTGGGGTTTAGCAAATCCAAGCCTTTTAAGTTACAACATGAAAATTCGATACACGAGCCCATTATAGTTTAGCGAATTCGCCCCCCTTGGGGTTTAACACTTATTGTTTAGGTTACAATATGAAAATCTAATACACGAGCCCGTTAGGGTTTAGTGAATTCGTTCCCCTAATGGTTTAACACTTATTGTTTATATTACAACATGAAAATCTGACATACGAGCCCATATCAATACCCATAAATAAACACTGAAACCTATATAATCCACATATTAGTACAAAAAAATAATGTAATTAAAAATAATTGAATAAAACCTATCAATGATAGATCTTGTTTGAAAAATCTTTACTTGTTGATTCTGAATATGTATTTTTTTTTTCAAAATCTAATCTAATATGTATTTTAAAAGATGAAGTGTTTTAAAATTTCATTTAAGAAAAAAACAAAAAAAATTGTACTCTGAGTTTTTCCAATGAGATATTTTGCTTTTTAAAATTTTTATTTTGCATGTCATATGCTTACAAAACATGTCATGTAGAATTCGGTTAATATTGAACTACAAAAGGTTGGAATATTTAGCGCCACCCTAATTTCAATCACTAGAAGTTAGGGATTCAACTAAAAATCTTGCCAAATAATAATTGTTATGTGGACCACAATAATGAGAAATTATTACTGCTTACAGAACTAATAAGGCATGATGATAATCTATGTTTTCAGCTTTCACACACACACATATATTTGTTTTGATGAAACAGCATGAAGACCATAGGATTTTGAATTCAATAGAATAGTTGCAGACTAAAATAATTTAAGTCACATGATTTAAGCTTTACATGCATAGATGACATTCCAAATTGCATAATTATTATTTTATTTCCTATCTCTCATCATTTTTATTTTCTCTCTATTTTCTTGTATAATATTAAAATGCTAATATGATATTGAAACCTTACATGTGAGTTGAAGTGATGTTAAAGTAAATGCAAAATTATAGGTAGGTCTATTTTATGAGATTTATCAAGGTTAAGGTTAGTCATTTAAACTTGTTTGCAACTAAATATAGTTATTAATTTTTTAAATTAATTTCAATTTTATTTTTTGGATTCATGGTATGGTTTGATGTTTTTAAGAAAAGTACATGTTAAATGAAGAAAATTTAATTTAAAAAAGTATATTAATTTATCTCTTCTAATTAATTATTTTACTGTCTTAATCAATACGCTGAGCATACACGAACCCGTTAGGGTTTAGCGAATTCGTTTCTCTTAGGATTTAACACTTATTGTTTAGGTTATAACATGCAAATTCGATACACAAGCTCGTTAGGGTTTAGCGAATCCGTTTTCCTTAAGGTTTAATACTTATTGTTTAAGTTATAACATGAAAATAAAATACATGAGCCAATTAGGGTTTATAAAATTCGTTTGTCTCAGGGTTTAACACTTATTGTTTATGTTACAGTAGTAAAAAAACACAATTACATCATATATACTAACTACATTGTCTTTGAAAAATAATTTAATTAAAAAATACATTAAAAACTATCGATGATGAGTATTGTTAGAAAGAGTTTTATGTGTTGTGCTCGAATATGCAATTTTTTTTAAAATTTACCATGTACTTTGAGAGATTAAACGTTTTAAAATTTTATTTATGAAAAAAAATAAAAAACCTGCAGTGAAGTAGACTGAAATACAAATAAGATATTTCAGTGAAATTTAAAGTCCATAAGTTTGATTTTATGAACCGACCTTCAAATATCTCTAAAATAAAAATAATTTAAAATAAATTTTAGATTAATATACGAGAAATATCTCATGTCGAGCTAAGTGGTTGGAGTTTGCTCTTAATTAGAAATGGGTCCGAAATCCCAACAATCCAAAAAAAAAAAAAAAGTTTTGACATCAGCCACAACCACAGCCAGCCAACATGAACATGATTGGGACCCAGACACACATGGGCTTGGTGGGTCCAAAATCCAAATAATTGACAGCCGAAAACGGTTTGGAGAGGTGGATCCCGTCTGATTCTCTCCTCCTCAGTAGATTCCTAGTCCCAATCACTATATGCACCAGCACATGACGCATCCCTTGGGAACGAGAACAGGGGCTCCGGAACCACAATTCTGACTATAAAAATCACTTAATATTTTGATTATTGAGGAAGAAGGATTCCCAGCTTATTTTCTCAGGTATGCTTCTGTTTCTTCTTGACACTCTTAACTCAAAATCTATCCAATCTACGACTACGGTAAAAGACCATAAGTCATCAGTTTTTGTTCTTCTTTTTATTGGGATGTAAGCCTATTACGAGCCACCGGTTTTAAATTTTAATATGGGCTAAATAGCTGTAAAAGACCAGAAGATTCCAATCTCCATAGTTCCAGTTTGCCCATAGTGGATCTTGGACTGATTAGCCGTCTGGACTCCTTTTTTTTTTGGGGTCGCTGAAGCAGAGAATCTTCTTCTATTTTACTAGTCTCACGACAAAAAATAACCCAAAAAAATCACTTTATGGGAGATTTTCTGGTGTTTATTCATCATACTTTAAATTGTAAATCTGGGTTGTCTTAACCTTTTGATGGGGTGAAGGGTGACATTGCCTTTGAATTATACGAGCGAGCAATCGGAGGAGGGTATTGGTGACGTGCAGGGCTGTGAGAGAGTTTCGGAGGGCAGCTGTCTCAGTTGCAGAGGCCTAAAAGGGCTTCAAAAGTTCAAAGTTCTGTTTCTCTTTGGCTCTTCCCATCGAACTTTTTCATTCGGCAGATTAGGTGATTACTTTTTTCCCCCCCTTTCCATTTGAGTGTCATTTTCCCCATTATTATTATAAGAATACCTTTCTCGGATGACTTTTTGTATGTCGAGTGATGGGAATTTGATGGCTTTTTCTGGGTCTAATGATACCTGATACTTTCACCTCCCAAAGCTTTTTTATTTGCCTTTCTTCCTCTACCTAGGTAACCAAAAAACCACTCATTTTGTTTTCTTCTTAGATTTGGATCTCTGGGTTTTACTATTTTTGTGTTTATTGTATCGTCCTTTTAAATGTGTTTTGCTCTATATGGTGTTGATCCACTCAGGTCTTAGCTAATTTCCTGATTTGGGTAGGCAAGAACTAGTTCTGCTTGTTTTGATCCGTGGTTTTGGTTTTCTTTTTTAGGGTTCTAAATTAGTTGCAGTACCGATAAGATCTAAAGTTGGTGTCACTGGGAAAGGAAATATGAGTGGAGCTGTGCTTGTGGCTATTGCTGCTGCTATTGGTAACTTACTGCAAGGGTGGGATAATGCTACCATCGCAGGTAATTCATACTTTCAAACATGTTTTTTGATATACAATGTTTATGTATATCCATATTCAAAGTTCACTTGAATATCGTGAGAACATTTTAATATATTTGTGCCTTAGACTTCTCGGACATTGATTTCTTGTGGATCAGTGGTAGAGCTGGTTGCTGGATTTGATTGATACTGTGGTCCTCGAGCTTCCTTGTCTTGAATTACTGACTTGTTTCCCCCTTATGAAAGATGGGTGATATAGATTTGGATTTTTATAACCATTATCACCAAATATTCTTTCTGTCCTTGCTGCAGGATCTGTTTTGTACATAAAGAAGGAATTAAATTTGGAAAGTGAGCCTACTATTGAAGGCCTAATTGTGGCCATGTCACTTATTGGGGCCACTTTAGTTACTACATGCTCTGGAGCCATTGCAGATCGTCTAGGCCGCCGTCCTATGCTGATATTCTCATCAGTTCTATATTTTGTTAGTGGTATTGTGATGTTTTGGTCTCCTAATGTTTATGTCCTACTCATGGCAAGGCTTCTAGATGGATTTGGGCTCGGTTTGGCTGTTACTTTGGTACCAGTGTATATATCTGAGACAGCCCCTCCTGAAATAAGGGGATTGTTGAATACTCTTCCCCAGTTTGCAGGTTCTGGCGGAATGTTTCTCTCATATTGTATGGTTTTCGGGATGTCATTGATGGAGTCACCCAACTGGAGATTAATGCTTGGGGTTCTTTCTATCCCATCTCTTATTTATTTTGCTTTGACTATATTTTTCTTGCCTGAGTCGCCACGATGGCTTGTGAGTAAAGGAAGGATGCTTGAGGCCAGGCGTGTTTTGCAGAGGCTACGCGGAAGAGAAGATGTCATTGGTTAGTTTTTCTTCTCTACTCAGCATTTTGAATAAAGGTCCTGCATTCATGTGCTTGGGTAGGCATGACATATAACTAGAACCGGGAGTTTGTTGAGAGTTGGAACTAGCAATATTCCATGTGAGTTTTCGGTTGGCAAAGTAGTTAGGATCTTGGATGCTAGAGAAGCAGTGATCCATTTACTCAAAAGCCATATCGGGGTGATTAAAATCAAGTCAATTCTGCTAATTCACGCTATAGGATCCTCTGAAGACAAAAGAAGGGAAAATGATCATTAAAGATCAAAGCAATACATGAATTTAACAAATCCATCATTGCACTGTGCCACTGATCATTATTCTCCTTCTCAATTCAAAACCAGTTCTGTCCTTGTACATTGTTTTTAACATACAGATGCTAATTGAATATTCAAACACGGAAATGTAGTAGTGGTTTATTTATGCACGAGTTGTGGCAATATATTGTCCTTCAATTTCCTGTTATCCTGGCAGCCAGTGTGATTGGAGTCCTAATAACTAGTGGTCTACGGTGTTTCAGTTTACGCCATTAATCTCTGTTTTTGGTATCAATCTTTATGGCCTGTCAACTCCATTCATGTATCAAAATCAAATAGTTGGGTTTAAGATTGATGCTAATGACCAGCTTTTTTAATGTATCCATGCTAGTACCGGTTTTTTATTTTAAAAATAGCTATTGGTTTCATATGTCCTAAATCATTTTGTGTTCTCTAGAAAATAAGTCCTACAAGGCTTTACCCTCAATTCTTAGATGGCATATTTAATGAAAATTGAAGCAAAAAGATATGGAAGAAAATATGTTGTATAACTAGATTGATTTTGGAGGGTCTGATAGAAAATAAGAGTAGAAGCATTCAATTGCCAGTAGTTAGCCACTTTCCTGGTGCATTTCAGTGCTTTAATCATATGATTTCTGTTGGTTTTTCTCTGATATTTGCCAAAAGTAGGAATTATTGCACTCCTTTTGAGGGGAAAAATCAATCACTTCCTAGCACTGACTTGATTATGGTTTCAATTTAATGCGATAATGCCTAATAACAGCTGAGATGGCTTTACTGGTCGAGGGACTTGGAGTTGGGGGTGAAACATCGCTGGAGGAGTACATTATTGGCCCAACCAATGACCTCACTGATGACCAGGATATATCTACCGAGAAAGACCAAATCAAGTTATATGGTCCTGAACAAGGTCTTTCCTGGGTTGCCAGACCCGTCAAGGGGCAGAGTACTCTTGGTATTGTGTCGCGACAGGGAAGCTTGGCAAACAAGAGCATGGCCTTTGTGGATCCATTAGTCACTCTCTTTGGCAGCGTACACGAAAAGCTTCCAGACACAGGAAGCATTTTAGGGAGCACACTTTTCCCACACTTTGGCAGCATGTTCAGTGTGGGAGGGAATCAGCCTAGGAATGAGGAGTGGGATGAGGAGAGTCTTGCTAGAGAGGGTGAAGAGTACCACTCTGATGCTGATGCTGGTGGAGGTGATTCTGATGACAATTTGCGTAGTCCGTTGATTTCACGTCAGACAACAAGCATGGATAAGGACATGATTGCACCTGCTCATGGAAGTCTTGCAAGCATGAGAAATGGCAGCCTGATGCAAGAAAATGGAGAACCAGTTGGCAGCATGGGAATTGGCAGTGGCTGGCAGTTAGCTTGGAAATGGTCTGAGAGAGAAGGTCAAGACGGTAAGAAGGAAGGTGGCTTCAAAAGAATTTACTTACACCAAGAGGGTGCTCCGGGATCTCGGCGTGGGTCTCTAGTCTCCATCTCTGGTGCCGATGTCCCTATAGCTGGTGAAGTTATACAGGCTGCTGCTGTGGTGAGTCAATCAGCTCTTTATTCCAAGGAGCTTTTGAATCAGCATCCAGTTGGACCAGCTATGATTCACCCAGCTGAAACTGCAGCTAAAGGACCTGGTTGGAAAGACCTCTTTGAACCGGGAGTCAAGCGTGCATTGGCTGTTGGGATTGGTATTCAAATACTCCAGCAGGTAACCCTTAACTTTTATTCTATTTGTTTATTTTCTTTCTGAGAGAACGATGCTTGTGTAGCAGGCAATGTAGTGGAACTTTCCCTGTTATCTGTTGCTTATGTCTTGTTATAGAATGGTTCTTCATTAGTCCCTTTTATGTGCTGCTTTCAGTTTCTAAAACCATAAAATTGGTTGGAATTTTGTACATAGGCATTCCTCTTTATAGTCTTTTCCATGCCATTAATTATGGTGTACCAAGTACATGTGCCAATTTCTATAAATATTTGTATCTTTGCATTCTAAAAAAATAATAGTTTAGTATCATGTTTCTTGGGTGGATCAACTTCTATTATTCAATCACCATTCTTAACATAGTCATCATCGCCGTCTTTATTCTTCATGTTCTTGAAAAGTTTCGGCCTTCTTTATTGCATATCAATAACTGCAAAATTTTGAATCAGGAGTTACAAATTCCTTATGCTTATAATCTTAAATTATTATTTTTTCCTTCTGTTGGTTGGAAATTGCTGAAACATATATTTCATTGGTGGTTTTCATGCACAGAGTAAGGCAAGATGTACCCTATGCTCTTACTATTTTATTGATCATACAATTGTTTATTTTTTTACATGTACCTTTCTCCTCTTTAAGTTTCTTCTAAATTTGAGGATATAACTCGTAATTTGGTTCTCATTCCTGTGGTTCCTTTAGCTTTATAGATAGCTCTATTGTGTTGTGAAGCCTAGCCGTACTTATAAAATTCGGATCGATGATTCTTCTGTCTTGGATTTTTTCAATTATGCAGTTCTCTGGTATAAATGGTGTTCTGTACTACACTCCTCAAATTCTTGAGCAAGCAGGTGTTGGAATCCTTCTTTCTAACATGGGCATTGGCTCTGCCTCAGCATCCCTGCTTATCAGTGGGGTTACAACCTTGTTAATGCTCCCCTGCATAGCTATAGCCATGAGGCTTATGGATATAGCTGGAAGAAGGTAACTTTTTTCCATTTATCTTTAAGACTTCTTTTGGCATAAACACGTCCATAAATAATGCATAACAATGTCATTGACTCATTGCATGAATGAATTTCTCTATGACAAAGTTGTATGTATACATGCATGAACAAGCTTATTGCTGTTTTTAGTAAACCAGTGAGTGAGTGAGCTGACTGCCTGCCATATCCTTGATAACATATTAGATGTGAGTAATGGAGTTATGCGACTTCTAGAGAAAATGGTTAAATGTGGTTCTGATAGGAGTATGTGGAAAGGGAAAGACTTAGTCTTTCAAAATTGATCCTTGTATCTACTGTGCCCCGGCTTGGCATCCCTCTTCTCTAATGAGATAGATGCAGGCAAATTTTAATGGGCTGTAGGCTTGAACTAGGTTGTGGTTGTAGGGATTAATTCGCCCTATTGCTCAATAGTTGAAGATGAAAAGTTGGACCATGTTATAACTTATAATGTCTTTTGGTGTTTTAACATTCCATATTTGAATAGTATTAGCTGAAGTATTTGTTGGGCTGGCCTATCATGGAAGTGTTCTGATAATCTTAAAAGGCATAATGATTCCCGCCTCTTTTTCATTCTCTTATTGCCTGATGATTTGGCTCCTGTTTGAAAAAGGAGATAGATTTGTTGCTCATACAATTTGAGCTGAATAGTCTTTACTTATCTTTTATGTTTATTGTGAATTTAATTATTTATGAATTCCTTTTTCTTTGAATTGGATCGCCAAAAGCTTGGCTAGTTTAGCCAGCATATGCATATACCTTTCTTGCTGCAATTAATCTTTGTCCTGTGATTAAAGGCTTCAAAGTAGAAATACTTAGAACTAAAGATGTACCAAGGTATGGTTATTGCGGTTTTACTTGCTTTTGACTTTGGCAACTGAGCAAGAGATGTATGCACAAGACAATGTGAAAATGACATCAGCTTAGAACTGTTGCTCTATAAGAATATCAACAATAATGTGAAAGTGACCATTTTGTTGTTCAATTTCCCTCAGAATTAAAATGCAAGATTCCTTGGAATCATCATATTGTTTATTTATAGATTTGACAAAGATTCTATTGGCTGTGTAAAAAGGTGGAGTTGCAAGATGTTGAATTGCTAACATTTGTATGATGGCATTAAGGCATTTCTTTGACTAACTTGAATTCTCCTCTCTCATATTTTTCTTGATTGTCAACTATTGCAGGAGTTTGCTACTCAACACAATTCCTGTTCTGATAGTATCTCTCGTTATCCTTGTCCTTGGAAGTGTTGTGAATTTTGGCAAAGTTGCAAATGCATCAATCTCGACTGTCTGTGTTGTGGTCTACTTTTGCTTCTTTGTTATGGGGTTTGGGCCGATCCCCAATATTCTCTGTGCCGAGATATTCCCCACAAGGGTCCGTGGCATTTGCATCGCAATATGCGCCCTTACATTTTGGATTGGCGACATCATAGTCACATACACACTCCCTGTCTTGCTTAAATCTATCGGACTTGCTGGTGTTTTTGCAATGTATGCAGTCGTGTGCCTAATCTCATGGATCTTTGTCTTCCTAAAAGTCCCAGAAACAAAAGGCATGCCCCTCGAAGTCATCAGCGAGTTCTTCTCTATCGGAGCAAAGCAAGTCGACGAAACAAATGAGTGAGTTTGGTCACTGACTAATCGACAGTTTTGACGGCTCTTAAAACGTGTTGGTTTTGGTTGGCTTTTCTTTCCGTGTAACAAAAGAAAAGACGTAATTTTTCATCAGCTCCTGTGAAGGATTTTAGATGAGTCTCAAGCTCCACAGCCATAGTCTGGGACTTTCATCAGCTCTCGTGATTATTGGTTACTCTTCTTGAGAATTCAAATCGAACATCCTCATTCCTTTTTGCTGCATAGAGAATTAGACATTTTGCAGGCCTTGAGAAAATTGTTTCCCTCAAAGTACCTGGCTACTGATAAAAAAAACCACAAGACTTCAGAATAATATCAATTTTGCTTGTATGAGAAAATCGTAAAAGGACTTTTGCAGTAAAAAAAAAAGTAAAAGGGGGAAAGAACACAAAAACACACTAAACCCCTCCTAAATCTTTTAGGACTTTTGTTGGGGAAAAAATAATTTATCAAGGAATATTACCAACAGACCTAGCACAGACCCTGTTAATGGCCTTCACCATTGCCACTGCCTTCCTTGAAGAATCCCTCCATCATTCTCCCCCATTCTTCTTCTTCCTTCTCTCTTCACCGTCTGCCATTGCTACCACCGTCGACCGTGCAGTCCGTGCTCCTCCTCTCTTCAATGTCTGCCACCGACCTTGCTCCCCTGATGGTGCACTCAAATGCTCCAGTCTCAATTGCATCTTTCTTCTCACCCTCCATACCAGGAATTAACGGGGACCCTTTTGGCTAGGTACTCTTGTTATTTGACAAAAAACAGTGAAGCTTGTACTTTGGTTGGGGAAAAAATATCTATTTGTTAGAATGCTCTAACTAAAAGTATGATTCATGTGCTGATGAGTTTTCTATGTTTGATTTAGGTAATCTTTTGTTTCAGCTCTCACTTTTGTCTTGAGAACACTTTCCACTCAACTATTGTTTCGACAGCAGTTTTCAATCAGGATCAGACTAGAAGAGAGGAAAGAGTTTTAGTTCTCTACTGGAACTGAACGCAGAATCTGCATTTACTAACAATGCAAATCCAGATTCAATGATCCAAGCCAAATTCAGAATCCATCAACCAGGGGAACCAGCTTGGACTTTATTCAATAAGATTGTAGATCAACATTACATATGAAATGTTGTCAATACATTGGTTTTTGTAGACTTTCAAGTACCATTGTCAAAATTAGCTTGGATGATATATCTCTACCCAGACAAGCAATGTCTATGCTTAGCTTATATACTAAAGACTATATGGGGGGCCAAATTATCTGCAAAAAAAGAAGGTGTCTTGTAGTACAATTAGGATGGATTAAAGAGGCCAACTACTCTCACTTTGCCTCTCACGAGAAATGACCCGATCTATTCTCACCGATCCATCCTGAGACTCGTCGTCTTTCATATACGATGACAAATCCTTACGTTTTCTCTTTGATCTGCTTTTCCACTCGTCTTCCCTTTCATCGGCAAATGATAAGAATGTCCGCAGGCGAGAAGAACTCCCTTCACTACGAGTCAATGATTCATCAGGGGGGTGACGGCTGAACTGCCTTAAGATCAAGAAGAAGTATATGAGGAGAGCAAGCAAGCATGCAATCCCACAGATCAGAAATAGCCCCCAGAAGCTCTTTAACTGAAGCTGTTCTGCATCATCATCAGAGCTCTGGGAAGGACAAGCCTTTCTTGGTGCCAGCCACTTGTTATGGATCTTCTGAAGCTCACCATTCTCAGACAAAGCAAGAATGGCAGTTGACATATCAACGGCTAAAGGCGAATCTCTGGGAAATGCCTGGGAAACAAAAAAAAGAATTGTACATAAAAAGAGTAAAATCAGCTCCAACTCTTATCCAATAAATACATAAAATCCACACGGTTCCCTTGGAGCCTAAGCTGAAGGTAAACAAATAGCAGACCTTGCATAACTCACGTGCCAACTCCTTAATTTGACTCGTTAATTTCAATGGTAGAGCACATATGGCAGTTTCTCATGAAACTTATTTATGAATGTAGGCTTTGCTTAAGCTATTTAACTGCCAAAATGATGTTCAAAGGTTGAAGTTTATCGAGAAAAATGAAACCATCATTCTTTCTGGTTTCATATAATTCTGTTGCATATACCCTAGAGTCTAGACTTACTCAAGAAAGCCAACATCAGTTCCAAGGGGGTTGAGTACACAAATTCTAATTTTCTGATTATTATTGACTCAGTGTTTGCTGCTATTTCTTATCCTGGTATGGTAAATTGGCAGAGCCCTTACTTTAAGTATATATATTATATTTGGAATACAATCCTTCAATAACTTATACGCAAAAAATTCAGAATTTGAAATCAACCTAGATATCTCTATGCAGCTCAATTTAATTTCCATGACGGACTAGAAAATTAATTGAAGTTAATGGAAAAAGGTCAAATAATAAGCTTAACGATAAGAATTTGAGAAACTTACAAAACCCCACCCACTTTTGGTGAACTCTTGGCCTCTAATGGAGAAAGCACAATGGTCCGAGAGGAAGAGCTCGATATAAGGTCCTTCATCAACTACTGCAGCAACATTTCCCCTCTCAAGTGCAATAGCATACTCTTCGGGTGACCCAAGAGGAACAAGTCTATGTTTTGCAATATTTAGTTGCTCGATCAGATAATTTTTCGCAAAAGATCCAACTTGGAATCCAATACGTTGGTTGCCTGTCACTAAGCTGTCAATCCCTCTAATGGGTGAGGATAACTGTTGCACTGTGAGGATTGAAGTCAGGCTTGCAGTGTAGCTTGAGGTAATTATCAATACGACAAAAAGCCATATGATCAGCACAAAGCGACCCATTGCGCTCACTACATTTTCTCCTGAGTGACGAAGTTCAGAATTGGAAGGTACGTTTAGGTGACAATAAATTCAGGTCAAATTTTTGCACTAATTGCCAAGAAGGGGGAAATAATATATAACTTACTGTGGGAACTAAACATAGTAGAGAAGCTGAACCTGCAGTGAAATAGCAAATAACATATTCAAGTTAGAAATCATTAACAATGAAAAGGGATTCTGCATATTGAATCTTAACTACAACAATTGTAAAATGCAACATACGAGATTGCCTAAGTAGTAAATTCCTTCTCTCATCGCACGCATGAAAAGAAATCTTGACACACAGGTATGGCTTTTCTCATTCATCCAGATAAAAGAGAAAATTAATTCATCTGCTTGTTCATGTTAAGGTTTTCAGCATGACATTAGAATTTAAAGCGGTAATGAGGTTTACGTTTCAATCATATACAGCATATGGGTTTATATATGTAGAATGAATACGCATCAGTATTTGTCAAATGATTTTTTGTACTCACCATAGAATTGTGGCGATCTGTTTCTTAGGAGGCCCCCGGAACTCATTGTTAATTCTGTGTTCAAGAATCCATACAACAGATCCAACAATAAGGAAAAAAACTGCCATGACACCCCACATCAATGGAGTAAATGGCTGCAAAAATGCCCATGGGCTTGAATTCAACTTCCTGACAGGTGCCACCACAACTAGCCCAGACTCGATATATGGCTGAGTGAAATCCACAATCTTTGTCCGGTTTGTGACAATTGCAATGTCACCTACAGCAGCATCAAATTCCTGAAAGAACCAGTCCACAAGATCAGAAGAAAACTACAATATTATCATGTCATACGTAATAACACATTTTTCTCCTTTCCATTTTCTCATTTATGCTGAATTTTTACTTACGCCTGACATGATCTTAAGTACAAGATCGTCGTAGCTGGGATTCTGAAGACCATCTCCAAAAGGAACAAACTTGTATGGAACTGGATATGGAATAAATTTTAAGGCAGCAAGGAACACATCTATGCAGTATCCTTGGACTATCTCGGTACCATTGACTTTTGAGACAAAACCTCGATAGCTAAATCGGTTGGGAACTCCTATTCTTAACTCCCTTCCATTGTTTGGTAAAACCCATCCACGAGGCTTAGTTGTCCCTCCTCCAGGCCATACCACGTTGAGTAAACGTTGGTTTGAAATTGAACGGTTTGGTGGTTTCTCATAAAGTGTCTCAGGGGGCATGACAGAGAGGCCAGAATAATTGGACCAGTATCCAATCTGCTGATGATTAGTTTCAATTACATTAATGATATCATACGAAGGATCTTGCAGCGATCTATCCGGATTAAACCGAATAGGACCCGTCACACCAGTCATATTGATTTGCAAAATGTTTTTAAGCAGCTGTTCTCCTCCATCAAATACATTCAATGCTTCAAGATTCAGAGTTCCTTCTCCCATATGACTTAACTTTGAATAATTGGAGAATGAAAAGGAGCCATTCTGATCCAAAAGCTGTTTTACAGCATGTGCAATCATCCAAACGGTGTCATAGGCATATAGACCATAAGGGTTCAAACCAATGGAGCCATTACTTAGCTGGTTCCAACGCGACATAAATGCTCTCTTTCTTTGCGAATCAGGAATGTGCGGCCGAAGTGTTAGAGCTCCCTGGATTGTATTGGTCGTCTCTGAAGGCATTCGCAAAGTTGAGTCAAGAACAGTAGATAGCCAAGTAGTAGCTATCCATACATAGCCATTATCCATCATGCCAAGACTCTTGGCCACATCAAAAACCAAGAGACCTGTTTTCTTGTAGGTACTTAGAACAATTACTCGAGATTCCATCTGTTGAACCTTGACTAATTCATTCAGAACATCACTGCGGTTTGCTGTTAGATCCGGGGGAACAGCTGCTTTATAGGAAATTTTGCAGCGCCTCTCTGCAAGCTTATCACCTAAGATGGTAACGTCATTTCGGCTCTGATCATCATCACTATAAACAGCAACAATATCTCCCCAGCCAAAATAGCTGACAATGTCAGCAATGGCAGTCATCTGAAATGCATCATTGGGTGCTGTCTGGACAAAGTAAGGATACTGAAGAGGAGTCAGGGTGGGGTCTAGAGCTGTGAACGATAAGAACGGAACATGGAGTTCATTTGCAAGATGTGAGAGTACATGGGCCACAACTGCATTTTGTGGACCAATTATGGCTACACTATCAGCCTCCATGAACTGTAATGCTGTCATCAACAGAAAACATGAAGCTTGAGAATAGAGTTAGCCAGAGAATGAGACAAAGCAACGTGAAAATAGAAAAAAGTTCGTAGACACCTGAAAAAATACCAAATAAGAAGCATGCAAAGGAACGTGCACCTACCCCCAATGATGCTAAGAAATCCACTGAACTTCGAATCATGGATGGTTATAGACAATTTCCGTCCGCCAAGAAATTTTGGATCGGAATTTATATCATCCTCAGCAGCCTTCAAGGCAATCTGTGAAACATTTCCATTGATAGAGTTAAGGGTGATCATAGCTCCAATGTTTATAACATTGGGGCCTCTAGCTGCTTCCGAAAATGATCGAACACAGAGAACCAGAATTGACACAAGCCATACCAAAATCATGGTGATGCCCTATGTGATATTACCTAGCATCCAAAATAAAATAGAGAAACGCATAAAATGAATATGTGAGCACTCAAAATTTAACTACTAAATCACAGTTGCAGCAACTTATGGTAGAAGTAACAATTTTTGATAAGAAGATATAAATAAAACTTCCGGAACATTCAAAGAGAATAACACATCAACATCCTAAGGCATTAATAATCAGGCAAATCATCATTGTCCAAGCCAAGGAACAACCTTACTCAACCCAAAATGAAACACAACAGGTAGGAGTTCCCACATACATACTCAGAGCAAATTAAAAAAAGAAATATATATATATATATATATATGTATGGTTTTAAGGCATGTGATAAAGCGAAAGGCAGGAAAACAGAAAAAAGAAAAAGAGGAGGAAAGACAAAAAGAACAAACTTGTACTTACTAAACAAGATATACTAGATGAAAAGTAGCTAGCTTTGAAGAGGAAGCAGCCAAAAAGTGAAATTTCAGGCGATTTCTGGGTGTTACGATGAATTAACACTCACCTCAAGACCAAAGGACGGATGACGTTCTAGAGGAGGAGCGTTGACGCTTAGAAACCACCTATCACTGGATAGTTTTCTATAAACAGAATAAAGAAGAAGAAGAAAAAGAAACAAGTGGCAAATCACATAAAATGATAGCAGTAACCTTTCCGATGAATTTAAGTGCATAGTAATGAACGAGAGAATACATCGAGAAGCAGAAAGGGAACAACTTGGTGGGTTGGGTTTCCACTTTCTCCCCAAAAGTGGAATGCTGGAACTTGTTGGAGAGAATGGAATGACCGAAAATGGTATAAAGGCAGTGTGAATTGCGCTGGGATTTGGTAATGCCAACCTCAGGAGGAGCATCTTTGTTTTTTGTCTTTTGGAGGCATCGCAGACGTAGACAATGACTGTTCAAGTGAACATAATCTCCAGTCTATGGCATTGCTTTTTTTCTTTTAAGGTATTTATACATACATATATATATATATAGCATTTGTATTCAACGAACTTCTATTTTTTAATAATTTACTAAACTGTGTAGAATCTATTAAAAAAATACGATTTTTTTTATGCAATGCCATTGAACTTAAGTAATTTGATAATGATGGATTGGATGCTTGATTTTGGACTTGAATTGTTATTGGGTGGATGAGGGAAGGATAAGAAGAGCATTTGAAGCTTTAGTTCCACATTGGAATTGCAATTTGTCCATTTCAAAAAGGTCTTGATCTGCTTCATTGGAGGCTGATTCCGTTTGTTCCTTGTTTTCATTGCAACAAGTAAACAGCAATTGATATTGGTGGTCCAATAGTCCCAAGCCACTACAAATTGTTTGACATCACTTAACACTACCATTCATATTTTATCATGAATCCTTCACCAGTGTCAAGTGAATGAAGACAACAATTTCCTTGGCTCTCTTGTTTTTCCCTCAAAAGAGAATGATTATATATCAACTTACCAAAGCTAACAAATGGGTGGGAGCTGAAATATGTCCACTATAAATGTACCAATTCAGCTGATCCATCATCCTCTACTTACCACTTCTACAGGCTTCACTTTTACTAACATTTGGCTAAATGTTGTTTGTATCCATACAGGACTCACAATAAACATTTGGCAGAGACGAGCAAGTGAGCAACGGAGAAACATGTTAAAATCTGTAAAATCATCAATCAGAAGTCTTATTATTCATCATACAGTTTTGGAGGCAAGGTGCTACTCTACCACTATAAATTGTAGCAGCTTTATGTCCATTCATTACATATCAAAGACAATAATGGCAATCAGCGGCAGAAATAAGCCTGCTCTGTTAAAAAAATGAGATGATGATTTTTAATGACATAAAAAAAATGATAGCAAAAAAGGAGGAATGCCTTACAGCTGATCACTCTGCCAGAACTTCATGGTCTTTCTGAACTTCAGTATGTATACCCTTCTAGCGCAGGGTTCGTAAATCAAAACAAGTATCACAAGGCTTGCCAGCAGATATTTCTACGTTCAAATCTTCACCAAATTGGCAGCAGTGATGAACATTTGATGATCCGAAACAACATTGTAACCTCAATCAAAAATCCTCTCCCCAGTTGCAAATAGCAAAAACACAACAGAACTAAAAATGCAGAGCAACCCTGGTATTAAAAATACTGCTCTCCAGCTTTCGGGACCTGAGAGATCTGAATAAGAACTTTTAGCTCCTTCAAGAAGCCGACCAGTCAAGTCAACCCCAATAATTCCGGCTAATGTGCCAGCAGTGTTTGAAACTCCCATCAATATTCCTGCATATCTTGGAGCAATATCCATATGATTCACGGCAAAGCCAGCTCTCCCCAGTGCCAAAAAACCAAGAGCCACAGAAGAACAAAAGACAGCACCAGTAGAAGTCCTAAAAATGGGCAGTGCCATTAATGCAAGAGAAGCTACAACAAATCCAACTGTGTTCAAGAACTTCCGAGTTTTCGTCACGGACAAGATTCTCATTGTTATCAAATAATCAGCAACAACACCACCAATGTTTGAGAAAATGAACATGTTTAGATATGGCACCATTTTAGAAGAACCCATTTCCTGGAGACTGAGCTGGAGGCCCAGCTCAAAGTACGTAGGCAGCCAGTTCATCAGCACATAAAGGGCATAATGGAACGTGAAATTATTCACCACAATTGCCCAGACCGGCAAACTAATTAGAATTTTCTTCCATGGAATTTTGGCACTTTTGACAGTAGTCCCCCCATTCTCCATTTTTATCCTCTGACTTACTTTGACTGGCAGCAAAGATTCCCCAAAACCAGCCGCAGTAGCTTTTGGATGCTCAGACCGAGGTGGGTCACTGGCATAATTAAACCAAAGCAGAGACCACACGATTCCTAAAGATGCTTCAGCAAGAAATACTGACTGTGGGCCTTTGAACTTCACCAGGCTCGGCAGGAAAAGCATTCCAGTGGCAGCACCTAGGTACATTCCAGATGTTGTAAGAGAAACAGATCTAGACCTTTCGTGGGGTGGAACCCACTGTGCCAATACAGTGTGGATTGATGGGAATATGAACCCTTGTGCAACACCAACAAGCAAGCGTGCAATCACCAGCATCACAACCCTATTGGGATCTAGGGGGACTAAAAAGCAAGTTGATGACCATAATACAAATGAAAGGAGAAGAACCTTCCTTCCCCCTATTTTCTGAGCTGCCCATCCTCCAGGCACCTGAGAGCAGGCGTACCCATAATAGAAGGCAGAGAGCATCATGCCTTTGCTTGATTGGTTTACTCCAGCAGCATCAGCCGCAATGGTATATGCAATTGAGAACCCCACACGTTCTATATAGCAAACACATGTACTCATGAAAGTTAAAACGACAATCAAGTAACGCTTCGGGAATTTAAACCCCTTCATACTTCACCGATGTGTGAATATGGCAGCATATACCATATACTTAGTTGTCCTCAAATGAAATCACCTGCCAAAAGCTTGCCTTTTCTCATTCGTTTCTAGGAAGCAGTAGGAAGAAATGCATGCAACCAAGATACCAGCACAACCTTGTGAAGAGAATTGTACCATTGATGTTAGGCAGTAAAACATGAAAATGAAAAGGCAAAACACAATCGCTCGAGCATAATACTACTGTGTTCAACTGAATAGCATGATATTACTTTTAAAAGAAATGTGACCACTAGCAGTTTTCAGAATAACTGTACTATCAATGAAGCTGAAAGAATACAAGGAGAATAGGGGAATCAACATAAATTGCATCAATGCTTTGCAGCAAATGACTTAGCAAGACATGCCATTTTTAGCATAGACAGAAAACCCTCCACTGCATTCTGCCTCAGGATTTTTGTACATTATTGACCACCCATTAAACATAAATCACTCTTTACCCTTCCATTTTCAATACACTGCTTTTTGTCTATTCCCTTCTCAAAATGGCATTTATGTTATCTGCTCACAAGCAAACTTCTGAATGAGTTATGCATTCTATGAAACATTCAACGCTAACAGATCCCAGTATAAATCAAGACCAACAGTAAAATGGGAATAAGTTGTATGTATATAGTAAACGAGATCAAGTTGTAAATGGGTGCTCACACAAATGCGCAAAAGGGTATCTTTAAGAAGAAACGCCCTAAACTTTTTGACAAACATATTTTGTATCCTAAACCGAACCAGTAGCCTCTGAGGAATGTGGATTCTTGAACGATTCGACAATCACAAGGCAATCATAGTTGGATGAAAAAAAAAATCAAAATTTAACCCACACGGGAAACAATAACCCGGAATGATAACAAAAATGGATGAGGTACCTCAATTAGAATGAATCACTGAATTCTTGTTTGCCAAAAGCTTCGATTGGGTAGGAAAGTAAGATCTTTAGGAGAATGGCAGTGTTAATGCATCCACATCTTGCTGGGGTTCCAGAGCAGATGAACCCTACAGGCCTGCGCCACAGAGAGAGAGTTTTTGGGAAGTCAACGTGATGTAATGGGGGGTTTATGACAGTGTTGAATCACTCAAAAGAACTTCACGTGTTGCTCTTCTCTGACGTCTCAGAGATGCAATTTCACCTCTGTCTATCATCAACAATTTCACCCTCAGCTGTTAAAAAAAACAAATAAAAGAGGATAAAAACAAAAGATGATAATTATGTATTAATGTATTTATCTACATTTTGTCCATAAGAAATTTACCATTCCTGTGACTATAATTTATTTTTACTTTCTTTATCTGATAAAGATGGTCTTATTTTTTTTCACACAGTTTAAAAAAATTTAATTAATACAATAAAAACATTTAATTTAATTTTTATACTTTATAATATATCCTTAATTAATGAATTTTTTACTGTTCATGAAAGATGAAAATGTTTGTAAAATAAGGAAACAAGTTAAATAAGAGTCTTTTAGGAAATTAACTATATTTTAAAAAGTGAAACTAGATAATAATTTGGGACATATAAATAAAAGAAGTATGACTATCTTTAAAAGAGTATTTAATATGTGTTTTAATCATTGATTATAAATACACATGTATAGCTCACTTGTCATCCAACCATTCATATTAATTAGCAACCCCAAATAGCTCAATTGACGAGCTAGATCGAATATAATCTCAAATCTCAGTTGAAACCCTCATCGCTTTGTCTTAATAAAAAAAACACACATTAATCAGGAATCACATCTTGAGGATCTCAAGTATTATCTTTTATTTTATCTAAAAGTATTTCAAAGAAATATCCTTCTAAGATAGACAAACATCAATGAAGAAATTTTTTTATTGTTATCTATCAACAATATATTCACTTTCTCTAATACCAATTTCTTTTGATAAATTCTTAGTTTCACCTCCCTCATATAGTTATATACCATATACCAAAATTTGTAAAACTCAAATGTTTTTTTTTAATCTCGGATTCAAACGAAATAAATCATGATATATTCAAATATTAGAATCTCAATGGCCACTTAATTGCAATATTGGTTCTAAAATAGTATTCTTTTTGACTTTAGTATTCTTGATAAACAACTTGTGTATAGGATCATATGATCCCTTTGGAAAGTATGACTATTAATATCATAAAAGTGATCCTTTGATTTATGAGAAAAAGACAACAATCGAATCCTCCAGATTAGAAGAACAGAGAAACCAACACTTTGAGACTCACATTGCTAATACCCTCATGTGCTAATAACTAAAAAAACACTTTGACACTGTCAAAATCTACTCGCTGCCGTTTCACACAAATGTATATGACCATTTTCCTCAGAAAAATTGATCTTTTCTGCAGTCTCACTATCAGAATCCTTGCTTTCCTCCAATTTGAATGTCAAACCACGAAAATCGGACTCCGAGAAAAAGATTTAGGAGTTGCTTTATAGAATGCCAATGGGACCTGCTTTACCCACGTCTAATCTGCAATTAGAAGGAAACAAGGTTTCCAGTAAGAGCTTATAGGTAATCATCACATGCCCCGACACACGTCATTAATGGAAGGAAAAAAAGAGAGAGGAGAGAAATAGTTGAAGCCTAACCCAGGTTGGGTTTAATTTAAATGAGAAGCCATGACTAATCCCAGGAGACATCGCAGAATAAACAGAAAAATAATCTAATTTTCACATATATATTTTAGCATGGCCAGCATATGTTCTCAGCCAATTCATATAGGCAACAAGCAAATCCTAGTTGGACTAGGACTAGGACAACTTGAAACTGATAGCATCATCAAAAGCAGCACAAAAACTTTTGATGCTATATTCAACAGGTTAATAACAGGACAGCACTGTCAAACTCTCATCAAAATGGCTAAGGAGAGATGAAATTACCTCCTCTCTGATCTCCAGTGACAAAACGAACCTACAAGCACAAATAGTAGTCACATTTGAGAACAAATGCATAGGGCTTCCATTCATAAATCTACAGCACATTATTGGATATGTATATTGATATTAAACAACTCGAGAGCCCTTGAAGTATCTCTATAATCAACCTCAAATTTGAATATCATTTGGAAAGTTATAAAGATAAACAAAAAATTGAAGGATAAAACATTAATTATGCATTCAGGAAACTCATTAAATTCTATGCTCATGTCATTTCTCTCTTGTGATCAAACTAATCGAACGATAGCTGCAACGCCAAATCAAAACTAATTTTCATCCATACATTGCATCACTGTTAAATGATGCATATTTCTAAAGTGTGCATGTTATTTATCCCCACAGCTTACTTTAGTTTGGTAATGCAAAACAATGTTCAATATACACAAAATCATATCGCCAGTCACCGCCCCTAAAATGGTTCTTAATGATATCATGAAACAGTAGTATCCCAAAGGCCACATACAATTTCAGTTTGTATCTCGGATACTGATTTCAATTTCAGTTTTGATATGAAATTAAGAATAAAAAAGTATGATTTCAAGTTCACTTGATAGCGTTCAACACAAAGTATGTCACATAACCTGGGAAAATTTTGCCTGCGCTTTGCCATAAATATAGAAGCTATTAACAGTGCATAAAGTTTTTCATAGAAGTTTGGGTATTCTAAACCGTGCTGAATTATGAGGACGAAAAGGCTGCAAAGGCCATTACACTAACCACAGCATCAATGTCGTATGATCATGTTAAGAAGTCACGGCACAATGTAAAAGTGCTAATTAAAGGGACAAAATTCTTAAACAAAAAGTCACGTAGTAAATCGAAAAACAAAGTTCGCCTTAATATGACAGGATTAGAGACATAAGGAATCACTGCCTGATGGAGAGTAGCAAGAACCTAAACATCAGCAGGAGGACAGGTCAATAAAGATGAATTCCAGCGTGTTGTATATGAACAAAGAGAATAGGTAAAGACAAGTGAGCATATAAACTCTTCACAGTATAAAGAACAAGCGCTCCGAGAATAGTTAGAAATTAGAAATCAAATTGCCCTTTTGAAACGATCATAATGGAAGTCCAGTTCATAATTTACTTTGAAGAGAATATCAAAGGGTATGATAAAACAACACTTAAACATGGTAAAGTATTGTGGCTATGCGATTACCTCCTTGTATACATTAACTGGAAGCGGCAACCTAATGAATGTGAACCATGCTTTGGTAAATTTTAATTTTATCCCTTTGGCAATGGTAGCAGCTGACAATGCCTGAATAGGTTGCAGACGGGCTGGGGGAAAGAAAAAAGATAAACAAACATTTGAGAACAATACAAAAATAAAATTATAAAAAGGAAGACCGGAAGAGTCATCTAAATGACTGACAACTGACATTGCTGTTACTTTTCTAAGACTCAAGCTGCTTTATCTTCGGTTTTTGAGGGCCCAGATAGCTCTTTAGGTTTGACTTGTTTAGATGAAAGCTCTGGTCAAAGGTGGAGAATTAAGAAAATTTATCAGAAGATGAAACGAGCCATATGTTCAGTATTGTTAAACGGACCTTGGTCCTTGCATTGCGATTGTGTATTGAAAATCAGGAAAAGAAAGCAAAAATATTTTATATATCTTCAATATAGCCATAGAGTGGATAAATACATGAAAAGAAGCTAAAGTGAATACATCTATAAAGTGGATGGAATAGAATAACAAGTTAGGAAATAGGCCAAGCTTGCCAGAATTAAAATCAAAACAATGTATAACACCAAGAGATCAGTAGATCACAACCACACAACCCCAGAACAAGGGAAAAACTTCAGTTTCAAGATTGGAACCAGAAAGCAATTACCCGATTCACTCCACATTTCGAGGCTAGTTTTTTCATCAACTCCTTCTACAGGGGGTATGTCATCTGTGTGATATTATGTAATGAATCTTGTGAATGAAAAGCTCAACCCTGCAAGAAGCCAGCTCAAACTTTTAGAAGTTGTACTTTTAGCTGAATCAAAATAGTTCACAACGAGAATAAAATTTTCCACCTATCCTAGAATACATCATCTAACACAAGAATTGGGACTCATATAACACAAATAAGACTCACCTATCACACGTCTAATTGTATAAAGAACGTCGAGAGAAATCAAAGAGGGGAGGGTGACTGATCAATGCACTTGGCCCAAGAGGTACTCATAACTTTCGTAAAAGTTTACCAATAACTCCAAGAAGACATCCTTATTCTTCCCCCACCCCTCCTCTTCCCGGCACCCTAATAAAAGGTTGCCACAAAAAAAAATCAAAAGGGTAAGGACGATTTTCTCATGCATAAATTTTTAAAAGGCCAAAACTAACCCTTCACTTGAATGACTCCCGGCATCAACATCTGAACTGATGGCTCTGTTGTCTGACAAGAAGGCAAGAAAAATAAATAAAGCAATAAAATTTAAAAGGGGAAAAGATATAAATAAAAATAAATAAGAAGATCCAGTAAAAGAGTAGGTACCGGACATCATTATACTTGAGATACTTTGATGCAAGTAGGTCAGAAATATACTTAGCGGGTGCGAAAGAATGAACCTGCAAAACGAACAAGAGGTATGAATAACTGGTCCTAGACATCGTTCAAACTCTAAAACAATCGAATAAAACTCACAATACTTTGAAGCATCCTATGATATATTGAGGAATTGAACCTTCCTCCGCTACCCAGCCCCACGGACTCCATTATCGTATCCAACACGACTGGGTGTGTTGGGAGATCGGTAAAGACTCTTTTTTAAAAGGATTGGTTTCATCCGGACACACCTGGTACATAGAATTTTAAAGACTTTCAATATCAGTCTAATATAATTATCAACTATTTATAAAACTATTTCTAATTGAAATGTTTTGACCGATTTTGTTATTTCATATCTTTTTAGAAGAAAAA
Source organism: Euonymus europaeus (assembly GCA_963580455.1). NCBI lineage: Eukaryota > Viridiplantae > Streptophyta > Magnoliopsida > Celastrales > Celastraceae > Euonymus > Euonymus europaeus. The sequence continues at coordinate 16,765,766 of OY756970.1, read as the reverse complement.
AAATAGAATTGATATTTTAATACACTTTCGCTAACACTTCAATTAGAAAAAACTCTTTTAAAATAAAACTAATAAAAATTATTATCTTTATAATCGATCAGAATCACTAATTTAAAAATATTTTTTTTTGCTACCCTATTTTGTAAAGTAAAGCCTTCCTCAAGTCAAATAAAAATTTAAAAAATCTTAGAGTAGTTCAACATTTTAAACTCACAGGAATTGAAAAATAATTGACAAAAAAACCAACTTTCAACGTCTCTTCTACTTCCTTAGAGACAACTACGTCGATCAACATCCTCACAAATTCATTAAACTTGAAGTGGAGCCACGTTCTGTAGACTAACTTGGGGTCCTCCACTTGTGGAGTTTTCGAAGGGGTCTTGGAGGATGAGGCAGTAGGAAGCTCCTATAGTAGAGGAGTGAAGAGAGGCTGAAGATATAGTAGAGATTCGAGCAAGCACGTGAGCAGGAGGGGAGGTTGGGGAGATAAAGGTGAGGAGAGGAGGGGGTTGTTGATGTGCGCACGCGAGGAAAGGAACTAATGACCTAGGGTTTTGAGGCCAGATAGATATCTTTGCTTCGCTTGTTTTTAGGCTTCTTCGAGAGAATTGCCGACAACGCCATTGATTTGTATAGCAGCGAGTTTGGAGGGAAATTTGAGGAGATGGACGGTGCCGAAGAGTAACCCCCGTTTGGATCATACTATTGTCCTAGCTTATAAGCTGGCGGATACGCTAGTGTTTTATAAGCTGTGAAATAAGCTTTCAAATAAGCTGTGTGGTGTTTGGATGAGAGTATGTTATGCATAGAGTATAAGCTGTTCAATTTACCTTTAGGGGTATTATTTAACCAATTCTTCATAAATGTATTTATAATAAAATTGTTCAATTAATTTCAATTCTCGAACTTCCATTAAACTTCAAAATCCGAACATTAGGGTTTTCAACAAAATCATTAGCGTAAAAAACCGAAAATTCGATTCTAGGTTACGAAAAGGGGGAACTCGGGTGGACAGAAAAACGCAGCAATTCGAGGGAAGAAGAACATACCTGTGGTTGCGATCTTGGTCGACGGCGAAGCTGCGATGGCGAGAAGCTGCGACGGAAGTGAAGCTGCGACAGGAGAGAGTAGGTTATGAAAAGGGGGAACTCGGGTGGACAGAAAAACGCAACAGATCGAGGGAAGAAGAACATACCTGTGGTTGCGATCTTGGTCGGCGGCGAAGCTGCGATGGCGAGAAGCTGCGACGGAAGTGAAGCTGCGACAGGAGAGAGAGTTTGTGCCAAGGTTGAATGGGAGGCAGGGTAACTTTGTAATATGACACGAGAATTAAGGGCTCCCATCCACCACGTGTCAGCTATTTTTCCCAGCGTTCAACTTAGCGTGGCACATGGCGTTCCACTGTGTTTGGGTTGGATCAGCGTACGCTAGCGTTACACGCTAACGTGTAAGCTTATGAACGCTGATCCAAACAGGCGCTTATAGCTTTCAGTTTTGTTAAGGAAGCATTGGTTTTCAAAGATTTTATGTTCTCGTCACGGATACGAGCTTTCCTAGGCCATAAAAACTGTGAGTATGATGCAACGGGTTAAGGTACTCGACCCGATAAGTTGATAATAGGGCTAGAATAAACTGTTGTAGTAGTGTGGAGCAAGTCCAATCAACTCTCAATGAAAATAGATTTTTCAAGCGAAGGGCTACTTTTTCTCAATAGAGAAAAATGACTTGTGTAGATCTTGAAAATATCTGAAGTGTTTCTCTTGTTTGACATTTTTTTGGACCCACAAAATCAATCAAAAATATGGATGTGGAAAATATCTGAACTTCACGGGTACCCGCACAATCCGCCCCTAATCATACGAGTATGCCCAGTTAATTAACGGATCGAGTAACGGATAATGGTAGTTTCAAGGGGAAAACAGAGGTGCGGGTTTGTTGAAATCCAATATGTCCTATACCCTTATATATTATTAATTATATATATTATTTATAATTTATAATATCTATGTTATTATTTTATAATTATTTATAAAATTAACAAGAACAAATCAATAAAAACCCATAAAAATATATCATTTTTATATATTTAATTTTTTTAGTAAACATATTTATTTATTTATTTAATGGGTAATATACATAATGTTCAACTTATGAATTGATCATGAATGATTTCGTATATAAGTTAGTATAATTTATTCTACTCTTTGAAATAATAATAAGACATATCTATAATTTTTATTGAATTAAGTTTTAAAAATTATTGAAAATTTTACAATTGGAGTTGGCGGGGCAAGTAAATAAGTAGGGATTCCCTACCTCGACAGGTATGGGATGGGGCAAAGGGTAAGAATTTTTTTAACGGGGACGGGAGAAGGTGTCCCCACCCAAACCCGCTCTTTAGACATTCCTAATCAAAACTAGAAAAATTGTGATTTACATACTGTAAACCCTAAAATTTACAATCAATGAAATGTCAAAAAAAGGCATTTGATAACATGATCAACTGCACTATGTCGAATGAAAGAAGGTCACCACAGTGAACTTGAGATAGTCAAATCCACTGATAGAGAAGATTTATAGTGAGAGAAGTGATGAGGTTTTTAAAAAGAGTAGTGAAACATAATATTGATCGAGAGCTTTTAAGAGACTTTGACTGTGCTGTCTATGTCGACAAACATTGAGCTTGACTTGGGTTTTGAACCTTTGTTTAACGTTGGTTCATACTTAGAGTGTCATTTGTATGAGTAGCCCAGTCCATGGGCTTTATAGGCTTGATGTTCTATTGTGAGTTATGTATGTTGTACGGACCGCAATAGACTTAGGTTTCATTGGGCCGAGCAAGCTTCTAGTGATGGAAGGGTTGCGTAGGTCTCACTCCAATGGACTCTACAAGTCTAATGTGTCAAACGAGATTCATGAACCTGGATTCGCTAGCCTCACAAGCCTTATACACCATGGAAGGACTGCGTGAGCTCCAATCCAATGAGCTCATAAACATCATTTGGGCTCACAAGCCATAAGTCGAACAGCAGCGTAAACCTTCAAGGTCCAATTTATAAGAGAACGATTTTTAACCCATAGACAAACTATTTGGGTACAAGAAAGGCAAATTGAGAGAGAAAATAAGGTAAAAAAACATATGTAAATAACACTTTCTATATTTTTATAAAAATATAAAAATGATTGTTAATTTTGCTGTACTATTGCAGTAAACTATTGATAATATGGTGATACACAAACGAATTTCATTTACCATTGGAGTTGCTAGCGATGAATTTGTCTTGTTTTTGCCCTTGGCCCTTTTTTTAAGGTCTTGAGTCAAAATTAAGATTATATAAAATATCACATAAAGTGTCGAATGATAAGATTTAAGCTAAATTAATATAAAGTACACACAACACCAATATATAGAGTTCAGACTTTAGAGTGAATTTTTATTATAACTTCCTACATCTGAAAATTCACCTTCTCTTCTTTCCACAAATCTTTATCTAGATGCTTTTCATAGAAGCAAACCTCTCCACCCAACTTTACAAGCACAGCTGAAGTGCTCCTGGTGCCATAACGTCCCTGAGCAGTGAACCCACTTTAGCTTATCCGTTGTTGAGGCAAATTAGATAACTTGTATAAAGAAGATGAGAATCAGGATTTACCAATGGCGTGTCCATATCAACAAAAATGGAACTCAACTCATATGCCTTCTCTGGTGGATATACGTCAGGCAGGATGCTTATATCTTTTGTTGTATCTGTCATTAATCTTTCAATCATTTCCTTCAATGGAAGTTCATTCTCACCGTACTCGAGCAATAGTGCTTCAAAACTAAGGCGCAGTCGTTGGGCCTGAAAAGGAGAAAGGATTGCAGTGAAGTTGTAGATTGGTTACCCACCCAGAAAAACAGAGTCAGGATGGAAATTGTTGCAACGGTAATATTCGATGGTCAATAACCAATACGGATAATGCCCTTGCATTGCTGAGTGAGGGTTAGCAAAAAGTAACCAAATGACCATCAAATGCCTTTGCTTCTTTGAAGGAGGAAAAGAAAATGAAGTAGCTACTCATTGCTGAACAAACTTCATATGAAATGAAGTTGACAATGAATTAGCTACACTGACCTCAAATCAACATAAACATATAGCAGAAATAAGCACCAAGAAATTCAGGTTAAAAATGATATATGAAGTATCATATACCTCCTTACCTTGGGCCAAGGAGAATCAAGGCTTGCATTAGTTAACACATGTATCCCAGGTGAAACCTCTCGGATGGAACCTTCTTTATCTTCTTTGCTTCTGTTGGTTACATAAATGATGCTTTTGGAACCTAGATCAACCAGTATCAAGTTGAATCCATTATAGTGATCCGCCTCCTTCAAAACTTCCAAAGCAAATTCTAATGGACTCATCTTACTCTGAGATTAAAAGAAACCATTATGCCAATAGCATGGCCTTCAAAATAAATACTATTAAACAAGATGTCAACTAACTGAAAACGAGCAATATGCAACTCGTCTCCTCAAAATCCAAAAGAATTCTTTACAATGAAGGTTATAAAAAGTATTGGATCAGTACGAAATGGTATTCAGACGGAGAGAATGAACAACAGATGCAATATTGTGGGAATAGAAACACCTCATGCCAAAAAAATTTGTTTCCAAACCCCTTTATACTCAACTAAATCCCCTCATTCCCAACAAGCTTAAATGTTATTAGTATGCAATTGACTTGGGGGCGGGCCTTAGAGCATGCATATCACTCCTTGCACAGTAGAGCAATGGTGCAAAATCGGGTTGGAACCCTTAGATATTATTCTCTATCATTGACTTACCAAAGCAGACAATTTAGTCAATCACTTTGTCCAAATTCATACAAGCTCAATCTTGCCGCAAACAAAATATACAACCAAAAAAATTTTCTCAAAAGAAATTTCCATAAACAACATTGTCAATACTCAGGAAGCTCATAAAGAGTTAATTGTCACATGGTAAGAATGAGATCACCTGCAAAAAGGTAACAGGAAGGTCTCCTCTGCTCTTCACCAGAGAAGTCGATTCATGAACTTCCCTAACATTGGTCACAAAAGCCAATCTACCTTCTCTAGAGCAAGCCAACCATGTCCCACCAGCCAACCCATCTCTTCCGCCCAGAACCTCTCCACCTTCCCACCACGCCAGCGGCACAGTAGGCCTTGAAAAAAATAACAAATAGTACCACCTAATCAACCGGAAAAATCTCACAAAAAGTTAAAGACTTTAGTGAAATTAAAAAAATCCCAACAGTTACCTATTATGGAACTCGTCTCTGTTCAGTAGTAAGATGAGTGGGTAGAGCGGGTGAGCTTGCCATAAAAGCACTGCTATGCACATGGGATTTCGCTTGATTCTCTCAAAGTTGCAGAACCTTTCACGCGAGACCTTCAACTTGATCTCCTTCTCTCTCGCGGCACCACTGTTCCTCTTATAATAGATAAAGACCAAAACTATGTTTCTATCTAGTCACAATTCTGCATCCCAATCCAATGACTTGCTCCGCCGATCGCAGAAACGTGATGAAGATCCCAAACCAGCATATGCTCTCCAGTCTCCACGTATTCCTCCTCACGTGACGAGCAAACTCCTTTTCCGGAAAGTCAATATGAACAAATAGGGTAAAAAAAAGATTTTTATTAAAAAAGGAAAATAAAAAAGGACAAAAAACAAGACCCTGTTTGTTTGTTTTATTAAGAGAGAGAGAGGGAGGTAGGAAGAGAGAGACCCAAAAAGAGATGGGCAAGGAAGTGGAGAAGAGGAAGAAGAAGGGCAGGCCTTCTCTTATGGACATCCAAAAACGCGCCCTTAAAGAGCAGCAACAGCAGCTTCAGAAGAGAAGCAACATCACTGTCCATAATTCCTCCTCTAATTACAAATCTGCCACTGCCGTTCCTCTGCGGCGATCCAGCCGCCGGCAGCCAAATGTCTCCCCTGAGAGGGATCATGAAGACAATGAAGAGGAATTATCCAGTGGAAAGAGGAGAGAGGAGAAGATGAAGTTGGTGCTCAAATTCCCCACCTCACAAAATTCGCCGCCTGATTCAGGGGCCTCGGATACTGAACTGAAAGCGGAGGACGATGACGACAATCATGATCTTGCAGCGTCGAACCAGAAGAAGCTCAAAATCAATGCGATTGGGGATGGATCTGGGATCGAAGAGTGTGATAAGGTATTCAACAAATTGGGCATTTTTTGTGCCCAACAAACAATATTATTTCTTCGTTTTGAAAACAAAATCCAGAAAAATAAACGTACAGCTTCGATGGGTGTTGGGCTTTACGGTTTTCAGTTTTCACTTTGAAAATCGAGGAAAAAGAGCGCCAAAAAAATATGGCTACTTTTGAGGTCATTTAGGAATTCCTTGAACTGCGGGCCTCTGCAGTACTTGGAATTTCTATAATTTCAGTGGAAGTGGTTGACTGGGTCAGTTTTATTTTTCCTTTATTTTTTGTATTTTTCTTAACAAGTCCATCTATTTAAATCTGTAGTTCTGGACGGTGCGTGGCTTTAGAAATTCTGTGATTTCTAAAATTTCTGGTGATATTTATTTAAAATTAGATGCGGTATTTAATTTAATATTTATAATTAACTGGATATTCAGAAATGGTATTTAATGATTGAATCTGTCTTTTATTGAAGTATTGAACTGTAAGAATAATGATTTGACTGTCATATCCAACAACAAAAAGTATTTATCTTTTCTTAAGTAATTATTCAGAGACTTTTTCGGGGTTTTCAAGTAACTGTATTTCCCCTTTTTGGCAGTCTTTGAATGCCATGCAACCAAAGCCTTTCCACAGCTGCCTGGTGGTTACAACTCACCCGCCATGGAAATAGAAAAATGTTTCTTCCCCTCAACTCATTTTAACCCCCATTCATATGAAGTGTTAGATGTTTAGTAGGCTCTAGACCCTAGCTATGTGTTCATAATCTTTTGATAATTAATGAGTATCCCATGTGCCACATGATTGATGATTAAAATGAGGGATTATTTTTGGGCGGAAGCATTGCTTATAGAAATAAAAGAATCTTCTCCTGTTAGTTTAATAGCCCCAGCCCTTTGATATCATTCCTGTTTTTCTATTATTGATTTTTAGGGGGAGAAGCCTGTTTCTAGTACTAAAGAAGCCAGCAAACACCAAGGTTCGTCAACTATCTTCTGCACCCATCTGCTGGAAAAGGTAAATTTGTGAACTTTTTGTTTGACTTGGTTGTTGGTTGGTTACTTAGGGACTCAGTTGGATTCGGGACCCTCAACACCTTTACCTGATGAAAAGCTTTTGCTGTTCATCCTTGATAGGCTTCAAAAGTATGTCTTTCAGCAACAGTGTTCTTAATTCCTGACTGTTTTTTGCTCCAGATTTTCTCCCCATTGACTGAGATTAGTTCCATTTTTTGAATAAATTTATTTCAGGAAGGATACTTATGGTGTGTTCTCCGAGCCAGTTGACCTCAACCAGGTGAGCTATAAACTTGTCGATGCATTATCCTGATCAGCTTATGCAGTCGTATTTTCATATCCCTATTTTGTGTTGATGTTATGCATCCATTGCAGCTTCCGGATTACCTTGATGTCGTTGAACACCCTATGGATTTCGGGACCGTTCGAAAGAAACTCGCTGTTGGAGTTTATGCATACTTAGAACAATTTGAGGTTGATTTCTGCCCTTTTGTAGTGTCTACATCCTATTGGATTTGTGTCACTTTTTTCTTCTTCTTTTGAATTCTAAAGAAATTTTATTGAGGAATCACCCGACCCGATAGTACCCATTTTTGGAACATCCAGTGCCAAAGTCACTGAATGGGTAAGTCACCAATCCCTAAAACGGACTATGTAATGTACTTTATCTGTGGGGTTACGGGCGGGTAGAGGTTTCCATTGTATCAATCTACTCGTGTGTGATTCCTGTTGCAGCATATAGTTAGGGGTGGATGCAGGGCGAACGATTTCAAAGTGGACTCCCAACTCATTAGATAGAGAAGATCACCATTCAAATTCCAAGATCTCAGATCGAATCTATATTAATATACCAACTTGATCTGAGATCTCTTATTCAATTGCTCATTCAACGGGCATTCTCAATATTATGCCTTGAAAAGGACTCGAACCTCCATGCTCTTTAGCACGAGATTTTGAGTCTGCGTGTCTACCATTTCACCACCAAGGCATCTTGAAAGTGAATCGTATTCCAAATAACAAACTACAAGAGATGAAAAAGCTGGAAGAAAGTTACAAGAAAAGGCTACTGAATTTCGCACTTTCAATTACTTATATGGTTTTGAATTTAGGTTTTTTGGGGTGCTATTTTTAGCATTTAATATCCCCTCCTAAAATATATACCCTTTTGTTTTCTCAATGATAAAAATTCTATGAGAACGTGCTACAGAAAGTGATATGGTATATGTTTTCTGTTTCCTGAAATCTGTATTTCGCACTTAAACGGCGAGTTGTTTAGATTTATTGCACCCCAGTAATTCGGTTTGCGTTGTGGTCACCTATGTGTTTATCAAGGGCTCTGGTTTGGTTCCAATATCTAGGGTTGTAGTTGCTGCAAGTCTGTCAAGTTTTCTGCTCTCTGTCAGCACAGTGAGATAATTAGTATTTATGGGCTCTTTTCATTCCCTCTTACTATCAGCACAAATTGTAAAAGGAAGCGTTTCTAACCTTAAGTTCCAGTGGCTTATTTTTTTGTCAATTTTTTTTTTCTTTCAAAAAATGTTTAGACCTTTCCAGATTAGCATTGGAAATTAGCTTTACCAAATCAGTTTAACAGGGGTGTTGCAGAAATGGAGTCATGGTCTCCTTAAATTGTTTTCTTAGAACATGTATTGCCGGAAATTGAAATCCCAACTAAGAGGAATTCTTGCTTTCTTTGGCGATGCCTGCTAAAATTGTGTTAAGACTGCAGTTGATTGATTTACTCATCATCGATTATGATCCTTAGATTTAGTCTCTTTTTTTTTTTTTTTATCTGGGTACCTAAATCCTCCTTTAGAAATTGTTGGTAGCTTCTTTTCAGCATTTTGGTGCAAATTGAAAACCACATATATGTATATTTTTATTGTGGACAATCTTTTGTTCCCCGAATGTTGTAAGAGCCGAGGAACATGCCTGTGCTTGGTTATTTCGGTTGATTAGGGAAACAATACAAAGCAGCTTACGCTTCAGCTTTTAATGGCTGTTAAAAAAAAAGTACCTGAATTGCTTCATTTTCTTCTTTATCCACGTTCAGTTTTTGTGGATATATAGTTACGCAGACTATTCATTTGATTTTCCATTTTGACTGCATTCTGCTCACCGACCTGCAAACATTTGGTGCCACTTCTATGATAGTGGTCCAACTGAGTAAATGCCCACAGATGACGTTAAGATGATTTATTTAGTGGGGACTAGACACCCTGAAGATAGGAGTACAGTAGCAAATTTTCATTAGGCATTCAGGGTGGTAAAATTGCATGTCTTGTGTGCTATCCAGCCCCCTGCACAAGAGTTGGTATATGCACTATATACATGTGTTTAATGATTTGTTGCTGCTCCTGTGATGTTCTTGGTTCATTTGTGGCCCATCTTTTTGTATGATGTGAGTGAGACATGAAAGGGTTAATAAGAAAAAGAAGCATATAAGTATGGCCTCTACTCGGTTATAATCTTGGGTGAGATTAACCTCACTACACTCAAGTGGGTCGCTGCGGGTGCCTGCTTCATTTGTTGTTCTTACTAAAGATATAGCTCATGTTACAAAAGTGGAGTAGTCAGACTGTTTTGTCATGCAATCAATCTGGTTTGATGTCCCTGGACCATTGGTTCTATGGACAAGGGTTGGATGGGGTTAGATTATTTGGGATTTTACTCTTGCCATCTCTCTGTGATTATCCTTACTGCTATAAAAGAATCTTTTGTTCTTGATGCAAATAAATTTCTGCTTGGATTGAATATTGTTAGCTTAAATTTTTGGCAATACTCTTAATTTGGATTTGGCCAACACCCATTTCTGACGACCATCTGATGCTTCTGTCTGATTTTTCTAGAGCTACACATCTCTAACAAATGAAGACTAAATTGTTAACTTTCTTAATCTTGCAGGAAGATGTTTTTTTAATCTGTTCGAATGCAATGCAGTATAATTCCCCAGATACCATCTATTTTCGCCAGGTGCTGTCAGTTTTTGTTTTCTAATATGCTATTTTATTGTCAGGCCATACTTATCTATAAGCTGAAAATTTGATTTTATGCCAGGCACGATCCATACAAGAGCTGGCCAAGAAGAATTTTGAAAATTTAAGACAAGACACTGATGATAACGAACCTGAACGTAAGGTAGTCAGGAGGGGTAGACCACCCACCAAAAATTCCAAAAAAAATCTCGGCAGGCCTTCATTGGAGCGTGCTGGTTTGGACTTTTCTTCTGATGCAACTCTTGCTACTGGGGCTGAAAGTAATATTCTGTCTAGTGATATGAGAAAAATCACTCCTCTATCAGACAAGTCTGGCTTTTCAGATCCATCCGGACAATGTTACGGTTCTCAGAACAATTTTTGCTTGTTGGAGAGGAATGATGATACTTCAGGTTTGACATTTACGGACTTAGCTTGGTTTCTGTGCTTTTCAAATTTAAGTTATCACCCTTTGTTATACATAGATGTTTTGAATAAGGGGCTTTAATTTATACAGGTTTTATCTTTAAGGGAAATTTAACGAAGCACGGGAAAAAACAAGTTGTGCTTGATGAGAACAGGCGGAACACCTACACGCAATACCAAACCTTGGCTGGTGGACAGAAGGCATCTGTTTACAATACTTTCAGCAGAGAGAGGAAACATCTTATGCCGGTAACTATCTTCCTGATGTTCCATGTTTATGTACTTGCTGCTATTCATGAGTCCTGGAAAATCTGTCGTGTATATTATGAATAACTGAAAACCTCAGAATTAAAGATGACTTTTGCTCTGTATTGAAATATTATCCAAGCTTTTTGCTGAAAATAATGAGTAAATTGTAGAATATTGAGCTCTAGGAAATCTTCAATTTCAACAACTCTTTAGTTGTCAAAAGGAGGCATAAGAATATTGGGGAATGAAGTTTAAAGCACCAAGTATGTAAGAATAGAATCTCTGCAGATGACAGTTTTCATTGCAAGATCATCATCTGATTAAATGCTGGTAGTTCTCAAGGATTTACATATCAAGATCTTCTCACCACTCAAGTTTTAGGGGAAGATTTCATTTAAGATCATTTGCCGGTTTACCTTCAAAATTTGATTGGGGCCCCTAATGTGTACACTTTGGTTTGCGGACAACTGAAGATGTGGCCTGGGTCATTTAGTCCCCTTTGCATGTATTGGTTCTGATTTTGGTTTTTGATTTGTAACATCTTGTTTTCTCTGTTAAAAAAAAAAGGTGTTCGTACGGAACAATTCACTGTCGAAGTCTCCTCCAGCATGTGCTGCACAATGCCTTTGTTGGATCATATATGCTTTATCGTACCTGTCACTTGCTTTTGTTTGTTTACTTGGATTTTTTGCGACTCAGATAGGATTTCACTCAGAGTATGGTTATGCAAGGAGCATTGCTCGTTTTGCCTCAAATCTCGGACCTGCTGCATGGAAAATGGCTTCAAAAAAGATAGAAAAGGCTTTGCCATCGGAAGTTAAGTTTGGCCCTGGATGGGTTGGGGAAAATGACATTGCTCTGAGGCCATTGGTTCAACTCTCACCAGCTACTGGTCCGTCATCGTCAGCTGGGAAATTTCCTCTTGAGAGTTCATATACTATTGAGACATGTTCTACCACTGAACCAAAAGTAGAGAAAGAAAAATTGTCCGAGAAACTTCAGGGACAGGGTTTGTCAGAAAAGCCTTCAGTTCCTTCGGCTTTGATTGACAATGTAAGCAAGCCCCCTCCTCAGTCTACCTCCCCATCCGTCTCCACTGTCAACAGATCAGACTCATGTGTTGAAAACACACGAGTTCTTGAGAGATTGAATTCCCTGATTGGGTCAAAGGCTTTGGACAGCATCTCGAATGCAATCAGGCCAAGACCTTCCTTTCAGAATACACAGAACCCACCACTTCACCCTGGCATGAACGGAGTCAACAGTACATATGGTTTTAACCTTCCCGCTCAGATGGGCAAAATAGGTGGTGCTGCCCGACCTTCTGGGTATAACTTTCAGTCACCTCAGATGCTTGAAACTGTGTCTAGAACTAATACCAACTTTGCCCGTCCACCAACTTCAAATGCTATAAACTCAGAGGAGATAAAGGTATCTGGAAATTCAAATGTGGTTCGTCCAAGCAGTCTGTTGCCTCCTTCTGGGAGCGATGCATTGACATCCATTAGACCAGTGCTTCTTCCGCAGTCATGTTGGAAAGGATTGCAACCGCAAGAAAAACTAGACTCAATGTTGTCACCTCAGCAGAAGCCAGATCCAGTCCCTTCTAACTTGAATATCGCCTTCCCATCCTCGGGGTCCCCTAGTTCTAGTCAACTTGATTCAGTGCAGCTAGATTTAGCATTGCAGCTATGAGAATAATTGGTGTTAATTCTTTTTTCCTCTCATATAGTTAAAATTAACCATAGAATTGGTTGGTTTGGCACTCTGCTGCTCCTGGAAGAACAAGAGAGGAATTCTTCAACGTAGAGCAAGTCCGAGCGACACTTGACTGTATTGAGTATTGTAAAATGATTAGGCGGTTGTTTCTGTACAGATAAATGTACCCTAATTTACAGGTCCGTGATGCAAAAACAGGCCATTTGTAACATTGTAAGACCCTGATCTAGTCAGAATATGATTGTCGATACAGAATGTATGATGATTCTGAAATCAATATTGATTCAGTTAGTAGAATTCCCATTGGACAATAGTGGACTGTGAAGTTGATTCTAAACATGTTATTCATCCGATCTGGCTCGATCAATCTTCATTTCTAACTGATGTAGAAGAGCTGCTGCTTCAAGATTATTCATTTTTAGCATTTGAGTATGCTGAGTCAGGATTCATTCCTCAGATTTAGCAAAAGGAGAGATTTGGCTACACTAAGGATCATTCAATGTTTGCCCTCCCATGTGTCATGTGATAGTTTTTCAATAATTCTTATTGATTGGCGTTAAAAATTCGCTCGATTTGGATGATGTATTAGGATATGACCAAGCTAGGTCTTTTTGGTTTATATTGCTTTTCTAATGGGGGCTCAAGCTAGGTCTTTTTGGTAAATATTACTTTTCTAATGGGGGCTCAAGTTAGTCTTTTTGTTAAATATTACTTTTCTAATGGGGGGCTCAAGTTAGACGTGAACGTATAAGTCTTCTAAAATATGCAGCTAGATGCTCTAAAAGTTATGCATTCGACCGTAGAATGTGTATTGTATGTGTATTGTTTACATGGTGGTCTCTTTTTATAGTGGTGGAGCTCTCCTATTTTGAATTGGAGCCGAGCCCTTGCGAAAATTCGTGTTTTCATAGGAAACTACTCTAATTGAGAGAAAGTCTTTGTTAAATAAGAAACTCGTTTCGGTTAATAACTCAATATTGTTTAAGGATCTAGGTGCATCATTGATCGAGCATAGTAATTGATAAACCGAACTATGTGTATTGACCAAGATGACTTCTGATATTTCCAATGATACGTGTGAGTGTCTAATTGGAGGCATTTTTTTTTGGTATCTATCACTTTTTTTTTAATGGATTCAATTAATAATCCATTGAAAAAGAGTCACGCTGGCCCAGCATTGTCCCGCTGTGAAGTCCTCTGTTAGATCCCCTCAGCTCCAGTTTTTTTAAACAAGGATGCATTCGCTTCGCGAGCTCTAGCAAATAGCTGTCGTGCGTTTTTGTCTCTCAGATTGTCAGACAGTCAAATAATTTTGCTTTTATGCCCCTAAAGTCTTTGCTATTTATGTAATCAATCAAAACTCCATACTCGGCAAACCGCTTCACCAGGAGACATTAGTGCCGGCCTCCCCTCTACTGAACCTGTATGTTTCTGAATTCAGCCCTTCTGAACTGACAAAGGGGATTTTATCTGCATCTCTCTTTCCGGGTAAGTTCCACACTAATTATATAAAAATAAGCATCATCCGCCAGGATATTCTTCAATATCTTCTATCTCGTTCGAATTTCGCAACAATTTCTGTCAAATGAGCTCTGTGTTTTTTAGAACAAAGAAGGCCTCTAGAATCATCTCCAACTTACACACTTTGCAACTATATTCATCTCATAACCTCGCTCAAGTTGAAATCCTGCGAAACCCATGTTCCCAAATTCAAAACCCATGTAGGGTTTTGCAGTTTTCGACGAAATCCTCCGAATTCCCCGAATACGAGATGCCTACGGTCACCTGGGGTGTGGTCCAAGGCAAGAAGGAGAGGCTTGTGAATCGGGTAATGATTTGCGATTACCTTAAGAATTTGGGAATAATTACTGATGAGTTGGAGAGCATAGAGCTGCCTTCCACCGTAGAGGTCATGAGGGAGCGTGTGGAGTTCTTACAGAAGTTGGGATTGTCCATTGATGATATTAATGAGTACCCATTGTTGCTGGGATGTAGTGTACGTAAAAACATGATTCCCGTGTTGAGTTACTTGGAGAAAATTGGGATTGGCAGGCCTAAACTTGGTGAATTCGTGAAGAATTACCCGCAAGTGTTGCACACAAGTGTAGTTGTTGAGCTTCAGCCTGTGGTGAAGTTTCTTCGCGGGCTTGATGTTGAGAAGCAGGATATTGGGTATGTGTTGCAGAAGTATCCTGAGCTTCTTGGGTTTAAGCTTGAGGGTACTATGAGTACCTCGGTTGCCTATCTTGTTAGTATTGGTGTTAGTCCTAGAGATATTGGACCTATGGTGACTCAGTATCCGTACTTTCTGGGAATGAGAGTTGGGACTACAATTAAGCCGCTCGTTGATTACCTGGTTTCTTTGGGTTTACCAAAGAAGATTTTAGCTAGGATGTTGGAGAAGCGAACATATGTACTTGGGTATGACCTTGAAGAGACAGTTAAACCAAATGTGGATTGTTTGATTAGCTTTGGGATTAAAAGG
Organism: Euonymus europaeus; assembly: GCA_963580455.1. Taxonomy (NCBI): domain Eukaryota; kingdom Viridiplantae; phylum Streptophyta; class Magnoliopsida; order Celastrales; family Celastraceae; genus Euonymus; species Euonymus europaeus. The sequence continues at coordinate 16,750,703 of OY756970.1, read as the reverse complement.
GAGGTTCTTCCTTCTGTTATAGCGCAGTATCCGCAGATTCTTGGGTTGCCCTTGAAAGCCAAGATGTCTTCACAACAGTACTTTTTCAGTTTTAAGCTCAAAATTGATCCTGATGGATTTGCTCAAGTGGTAGAGAAGATGCCACAAATTGTTAGCCTTCACCAACATGTGGTTATGAAACCTGTTGAGTTCCTTTTGGGCCGAGGAATATCGTCTGAGGACGTGGCTAAGATGATTGTAAAATGTCCGCAGTTGGTTGCTTTGCAAGTTGGACTCATGAAAAATAGTTACTACTTTTATAAGAGTGAGATGGGGAGGCCAATAAAAGAGCTGGTGGATTTTCCTGTGTATTTTACTTATAGCTTGGAATCCAGGATCAAGCCACGGTATCAAAGGTTACAGAGCAAGGGGATTAGATGTTCACTGAACTGGTTTCTCAATTGTAGTGACCAGAGATTTGAAGAGAGATTGCAGGGTGATTATATTGAGTCCGAGGGTTTGCGTCCTTCATTTTCTATGGGTGGGAAGTTAAAGCTACCTAGGAGTGAGATTGTGTCAGATGAGGAGGATCAGAGTGATGACGAAGTGCTTTACAGACGCACTGTTTCTCTTTAGCAAACTTTTGTTCTGTTTCATCTATGAATCAAATACTGATGAAATTTCTTTATTCGCATACTCAATTCTTTAATCGCCTTCTTATTCCTTAAATAATGTCTTGTGTTATTTTGACCATCTTGCTCTTTATGAATGGGTCTATAAGTAGCTTAGGTACCTCTAAGTAGAGATTTTATTGTTCTGGCTATTTTGCTCTTAGTTAATTGTGATATTGTAATTTTCTTCTTCTTCTTCTTCTTTAAACTGTTTACTTTACTGTGGGATTCTAAGGATTGGTTTTTATGTTAATAGTTTTTGGTGTCTGCAATTCCTAATTGCAAACTCCATAGCTTTCCATGGGAGACTTTATAATTACTTTTTTTTTGTTCCTTAGGTTATGTTTTTGTGATTTGTTATCTTGAAAGTATCCTCCAATCAAGTCTTCTTTTGTTAATTGGCATAGCGGAGTGTGCCTACGCCTTGGTCTTTTTTTCCTGTCAAGGAATTCTTATGAAATATAAAGATAGCTAGACTTCCTTGTTATGTGGCTCTTGGGTACGTCATTGTTGTTATTATTTGTGTATTTCCTGTGCAAAATTGATCGTGGGGATTTTTGGTTTGTTTCTCTTTGTGAAATGCCTTGTCCTCTCGGGTGCCAATTTTGCAGCTTCTATGGTAGATTTTGCGACCACTTTCTAGTGATTGTTCCTTTAATCTTGTTTTTGTGTTGTGTTTGAAGTAAGTATTCATAATCATGTTCTTTTTTATGCAGTAATATGCTTTTCTGGTTATCTTGCTCTTAGTCCATGCAATAAATCATTATCTTTCGATTATTTGCGCTGCAGAAGTGATTGTGTGAGTCGTTGGTTCTTTCTATTAATAAGATACCATCCAGTAACCGAAATGTCTAAATTTTGCACACTACACAGTACACAGCCTTGACATGGAAGGATTCACGGTTACCATGAATTTCTTGGGAGAACACCTTCAACCAAACCCAATTTATCTTTTTTTATGACACTATTGTCTGTTCGGGCTCGCGAGTCGAAAATGCAGGATGAGCACTTGCCAGAGCTGATGGGTTGTTTGACATCAACCGAACCGACGATGTTGTGAATCTTGAATTTCATAGATTTGACAGGATATCCCAGTTTCTGAAGGATTCCTTCCTGCAAACTTTGTGGTAGCAAGTTTGAATTCCTCTTGGCTTCTGGCAACAACGCAGACTTTCTTGGATGGTTATGTTCAGTGTTTCTAGCGGGGGATGCTACTCTTTTGCAATCAAACACAAATTCACACTCGATATCACGTTTCCAACAGGCAGATTCGTATGCATTTTCTGCGACAGAATGATCATGGGAGGATAAGATTTCGAATCTGCCAGATATATGCATATGCATTTCTGGTGACGATGTTAAGAATCTATTCCTACCATAATAGCAAAGTTGTACTGGGCATTACAAAAGTGATCCTGGGGTTTACAAACAAAATCCAAGAAAATAAAACACCCGAACACAATTACAACGAAACAAACACACATTGGATAAAAGATAGACAAACAAAGACCAGAGGATAAACTTTGACAGATTAAGTAAATAAAATAAAAACAAAGGACTCTAGTCTTCGCACTGAGGTATAATGTAACCAACAAACTTGTATTTGGAGAATCATATCTATTAATTTGAATCTGATAATTTTAGGCAGCAACAAAGCAGATCTGAAAACAAAAACCGATATGAATGTAGATAGTAGCATCATCTTCTTCTTTATAAAGAACTTTTATGCACATATGTTACAATTTTTTATTAAATAAATATGCGTATTACTTATTTATAATATTAATTTTAGGGACAACGGGGTGGGTTGAGGTTGGATCATGCATGGTCGTCCCGTCCCCGCTCTTCGGGATAAATTGTTTGTCCCATTCCCAAAGCAACTCAGATTGTCAAACCGGGAGGCCCGCCCCATAATTAAAAAATAAATAAATAAAGCATGACATTAATCTAAATAAATAAGTTTTAATATAATTATTCAACATCAACGTTTAAAATCTAAAATAATTAAACAACAAAAAAAATAAAATCCACACATACAATTATCCAACATCACATTTTATAATCCGAAATAATTAACAACAAACAAAAATTAACAACTACAATGGTTAATAAAAAACTTAAGGGTGACTACTATTAATTAATATTTATTAAAATTTGAACTTCTATATAAATGTATATATATAAGTTGTACAGTGAGTATCGGGTTACTAATGGGGCGGGTTGAGGGTGATTACTATTAAGTAGTATTGATTAAAATTTGAACTTCTATATAAATGTGTGTGTATATATATATATCAGTTGTACAGTGAGTTAGTGAGTATCGAGTTATTAATAGGAAGGGTTGAGAGACTGATCCGTCTCCGCCCCGCTTCGCATGCGGTTTGAATTTTTCTGCCTCACCTTCGCCCCGCCCTAATATCAGGAGGAAAAAAATTTGCTGTGCACGGAGCAAAATTGTCATCCCATATTTATTTAATTCAATGCCCAATAATAAAATTAAATAAACTCTATTCATTTAAATTGTGAATTGTCTGTTATCTACTTATCTTCTTCCATTGAAATTTCTTGCCTTTGACCGACGATTTCTCTCACACGCTAGTTGACTTGGAATAACTTTTCTGCATTAAGCACGAAGCCTCTCTCTTTCACACAATCACACATTCATCATTTTTTCTTTGTATTGGACGCGGTCCTCTCTCTCTTACCACTTCTGCTACTCTGGATTATTGTTTGTTTATCGGGGTTTTCAAGCTGTTCAAAGCTAAACAGAGAGAGAGAGAGAGAGAGAGAGCAAGTACTTGCATAACCCATCTTACTGATTGAACGGGAAAGATTGAATTTTTTTTTCTTGGTATTTAAAATCAAAAGAGAAAGTTTGCATCTTTTTCTCCTTGTTCTTCCTCACATAAAGCCTGGATCCAGATAGTCTGAAGAAACTCCGACATCGGCTAGCCAAGGACAAAGACAAGGGGGTCTTTCATAGATGGGGATTTGTTGGGGTTCTCCAGCTGAAATCCCAACACCTCTCACTACTGATCATCTCAGTACAGGTAATCCTCATCTGCAAAATTTCTTTTCATCCATTCTAATGTCTTTGATTTCTTAGGGGGGTTTTGTTATTTTTCTTATATCTTCTTTTAGAATTTGCTGTATTTTCTTTACAAGTCTAGATTCATTTGATGCAATTCCATATCATGAGTTCTTTAGTAGTTTATTTCGGTTTTTACTCTGACTCTGACTTGTTGGTTCTTTTTTTTTTTACTGTATTGATGTGTCAATTTTGATTGTGATTCTCTACTATATCCGGTGGTGGTGATTCTCAATCTCAATTATGGGTTAGAGCTAAGTGATGGCTTAGGCGTTCATGAATGGCACACAATTTATATCGGCTTTCCTTTTTTATTATTTTCGACTTCTAACATTCTAATTGTGTGATTCATACAGTGATATCCAACACAGCAAGCACTGCAGCATCTTCCGGGGGCAGCACTGCAGCATCTTCTGGGTGCAGCAGCAACGTCTCTGGGAACAGCCTTTTCTCAGCTTCAAGTGGAGATGAGTCCTACCCGAATGGGCAGATTTTGCCCCAACCCAACTTGAGGATTTTCAGCTTCTTGGAACTCAAGGCTGCAACCAAGAATTTCAGATCCGATACAGTGCTTGGAGAAGGTGGTTTTGGTAAAGTCTTCAAAGGTTGGCTCGATGAGAGGGAGAAGGGACCGGGGAAGAGCAGCATTGGAACTGTAATTGCTGTCAAAAAATTGAATTCTGAGAGCTTTCAGGGATTTGAGGAATGGCAGGTAATTCAACTCAAGTTGAAATCGAATTCAGCTTTCAATGGATTCATATTCATTTAAATAAGATTTAAGATATGTGCTTCATTTGTGGTTTGATATCTTGCATTGTAGTTGATCAACGTGGGATTTCCAGTTCTTAATAAAGGCACTTAGACTCCATTTTTGAAAGTGGGAGATGAATTAGGATTCAGTTAGAATAGTAATGGAAATGGAACGAAGGGGCGGCTCATTTTCCGAGATTATAATGTATGAGAGTATATACATCTATTCGTATAAAAAAATCCTGGCCAATTTCGCAGCCAAGTATATGATAATTGACATCGAAAATGTCCTACTTTACGTGGAAATTGAAGTACTTTACTTTCCACACTAGATGCTTTTTAGTAACCCTATTTATTTACTCTCTCACATGTGCCACCTTACTTCTGCAAGTTATGAGCCAGTTACAACTTACAATTTATGGTTTACTTTTGATGCAGTCAGAAGTAAGTTTCCTTGGACGATTATCTCACCCTAACCTTGTGAAGTTGTTGGGATACTGCTGGGAAGAAAAAGAGCTTCTCCTTGTTTATGAGTTTATGCAAAAGGGCAGCTTGGAAAACCATCTTTTTGGAAGTAAGTGTTGATAGATTTTTTGATTATTTAAAGAAAATATAAGGCCATTGGGTTGTTGACATTTCTATTTGTGTAGGGGGTTCTGCTGTTCAGCCCCTTCCTTGGGACATTCGGATTAAAATTGCCATAGGAGCGGCTAAAGGCCTTACTTTTCTGCATACATCTGAGAAGCAAGTGATATACAGAGATTTTAAAGCCTCGAACATACTGCTTGATGGGGTAGAGTTCTTTGACCTATACATACTTAGCCATGACTTTAACTTACCATCAATATTTATACATTTACTCTGTCAATACACAGAAAAAGGTTCCCCCAAAGTGGGTTAAAGCTATATGTATATGTCTCTCTTTTATAAGATATCATTAGGGATGCATGAAATTCTTGACCCATTCTAGTGACTAATTCTATTGCAGTCCTATAATGCCAAGATATCAGACTTTGGCTTGGCGAAACTGGGACCTTCGGACAGTCAATCGCATGTGACAACCAGAGTTATGGGAACATATGGTTATGCTGCTCCTGAGTATGTTGCTACAGGTACTCCCCATGATCCTTAGTTTAGTTGGGTGCCCATCTAGAGTCAGCTCTTTAAAACTCTGAAACGACATTAATGTTTATGATGCTTAAACAGGTCATCTGTACGTGAAGAGCGATGTTTATGGTTTTGGTGTCGTTCTGGTTGAGATGCTGACAGGTTTCCGTGCAGTCGATACAAATAGGCCAAGTGGAAGACATAATCTGGCGGACTGGATCAAGCCACATTTATGTGATAAAAGAAACTTGAAGAGTGTGATGGACTCTCGACTGGAGGGCAAGTATCCCTCGAAACCTGCTTTTCGTATAGCTCAACTTGCCCTGCATTGTCTTGGACAGGAACCAAAGCACCGGCCATCAATGGAAGAAGTGGTGGAAACATTGGAACGGATTGAAGCGGCAGCCAATGAGAAACCACTAAAGCCTGTATGCCGTTCAGGCCTTCCTACAAATCAGAGACACAGCCGGCAGCAGCGTTTGCACACTCGTTCTGCGCTTCATCCAAGGCAGGATGGAAATCGATATCCACCTCCATTGAAGTAAAAGTCTTGTGATGGCCATCTGCTGTGTTTCTTTACTGAAAACCCTGCATTCAGTTATGGTGGTGTTTGTAGCGTGACACACACGTACTAAGACAGGAATGTGGAGGAGTTAGATTTTAATTATTTTGGTAGGTTTTATTGAGCATCGTTGTCTGTATTTACTTAAAATGGGTAAGAAACCGTGATTGTTTCTACTGCTTAAAATCCCATCGCATACCATTTGAGTTGCTGGGCCTGCTGTAATTTTAAAGCTGTAATATATTTTTGTGCTGTAACAAATTATAGGTGCGTAGTATTTTGCATAATGTATCTGACGATTTATTTATTTTTATTTGAAACAATAATTAAATTTAATGTGAAAAATGCATGACAATTTTAGATCATTAAATATAAACTCAAAACATCTGATGTAGATGTTTTGATCGCGATGAATTTGATGTACACCGAGATTTGAAAATCCAAGTTTTTAGATGCATGAGATTCGCTCAGCACCTTACCAAATCACCCACACAACGCCAAACTACATCCAGAGTACTAGATAATTCGAGTGTGTAACACCCTCACGTGCAAGCGTGTCTGTTACATTGTTTATTTGTATGGGAATGTGCTCTACAATAAACTCCACAAAAAGTAAAGTCATGTATTCAATCACATCAACAAAATAAGTCTTTTAATATAATCACATTAGCAAAACACAAATAATTATCTCTTTCTCATGTTGGTGTAGACAATAATATTGTTGGCATTCATGTTGTCTTCAATAAAACGAGTCTATTTTGAACTACACAACTATACCAAAACTAATACTAAATCTTATCTCTATAACACAAAAATCAAGTCACTTACTCAGACATATAAAAAAACGCATCTTTCAATATAATCTAATCAACAACACACAAATATCTAAATATTATCCCTTTTCCATTAAACTTGCACCAACCTTGAGGGTGCTTAACCTCTACAATATTACATCAGCACCATTTATATGATTTTTTTATGACTCATTTATATAATTTAAAATTTTAATTATACGAATCCCTGATTAATCTCATTCTATTAAAACTCCACCAAAAATTATAAATATTTCTGAATTGACCCTCATTACAGATTTTTTAAAAATTGCAGAAGACATCCCACCTCTGCATCCCCGTTTGACTTTCTCTTCATCTCTCACTCCACGAACTCGACGGCACCGACTCACCCGAATTGGAACTCTGTTCTCTCTAGGAACAAGAGAGGCACTAATCCAGTAGATCCCAACCCTGCAAAACAACCGCAAAAGAGAAGCGGGTAATGTCAGTCTGCATAGTTGCAATACGTCCTCCTCTTTCAACAGCTTTCCACATAATCAAATCAGCAACCACCATGCCAATTTTTGTTATAGCCATCATCATTTGCTAAACAAAAATCAGCAATAAATACAAGAGGTTGAATCAATACATACTTGGGGTCGATGGACTTAGAGAAGGAACTAGACTGAGCTTTGCCTTCTTGGAATGCCCACTATTCCTCCATTTTCTTCCCTTTCCAATCTCCTCCACCAACCTTGGCCCCCTCTTTTCCTTCGTCTCCATCTCCGATCTTCTCCTTTGACTTTCTAGTATTCCTTGGCAAGGCACCCATTAGACTCATTTGAGCTCCCCTTTTTTAGGGTTTGACAGAGGACGAAAGAGGGGATAAGAAAGTGGAATAGTGAGGAAACTGATCGGGACAGATGGGGTGATTTAAGAGTTGAGTTTTTAGGGGTGAAATTGAAAAACATGAGGTGTCAATAGTGATTCTCAGGAGTCCAAGCGACTTGCAAGTGAAAAAGCCTAATCTAACAAAATCCATATCAGCTGTGCCCAAGCAACTTACGAGCAAAAAAGCCCAATCTAACAAAATCCATACCAGCTGAGCCCGTCGTCTTACTGTCTTCAACTCTCTCTCTCTCTCTAGTTATCCTGCGCTTCGTGGGCGTAGGTTAAGAAAGCCTGCAGCCACTGCAGTAAGTACACGAAGGAGCGATTAATATAAATATAAAAGGCTTCCTTTGTTCTTCTTTCGCTCTCGGTTTCCATGGAAGCTCGGTGGAGGACCTGCGCGAGCTCCATTTATCTTCTAATCTATGTGATCTCGCTGGTAAGCCTCATAGATTTCGCGACTCAGTCCTCGCTTTTGTCTTTTAAATTTCTCTTATTCTCTCGTCTTGAGAGTTGAGACTGTGATGATGGGATCTCGCACTTTTGCTTTTACAATTCTATCATTGTATGTGCGATCCTGTTTTTGCTTGTGCTCTGCGGTTTATGCTTAGGCTTTTACTTTTCCTTTCGTTTATGTGTGTATATGTGGTTTGTTGAAGTGGCTCCTTTAATGTGTGAGTTTTATGGGAATTAAGGGGACGCAATCGTTGCGTTTCTGTAGAGTTTGTTTCTATATTTTTATCATGTCTAGTGCCATATGAATTATTTGATTCTTATTTTTGATCTCAAATACTGATACATGTGTATGTTTAAGTACAGTTTTTAATTTTATTTCCTCAATTGATGTATGAATGGTGAAGTTATCAAGCGGAGGTATCTTGTGTTGCTAATCTTTATGAAAATCTGTATCTGCTTATGCTATACAGCTTTTGCATCAGCAAATACAGTTAGTTTTTGCTTATATTTTTATAATTTTTTTCCTTCAAATGTATGTCTTTGTAAAATGTAACTTTGATTGCATATTACAGTTCTTGATGCGAATTCCACCATCAGCTCATCTAATGTATTGAGTGGTCAGGATTCTAAATTGAGGCATTTTCTGTTGAGTTTACTTGCATAGTACTGTTTCATTTTGTTAACTTGCCTGATTTTCCTCACTGAGGATAATGTTTTCATTTATTTGATCCTGTATTTGCCAGTACTTTTAAGATTTATGCTTAAAATTTGATTTCTTGTTACTTTTAGTCCTATATGTGTGTGTGTGTGTTTGTAAATGTAACCTTTGATTTGCGTACTAATTTTTTCCACTCATATCTCAAAGATATAATTTTTTTTGGTTCAGGTTATGTTTGATGTTGCTATTGTGGGTGCAGTAATATCAGACCAGGGACCAATGTGAGATTGGAATTACTTTTTTTTAGTAGTTGTATCTATTGCTTCAATTTCTAATTGAAATGATTTTTCACTTTGTCTGTGGTTTCTTCCAGTAAAAGAGAACTTAAAGCTTACCGTCCCTTGTCAGATTGTGAAAGATGCCACGAGAGACAGGTTTTCTCACATCTTTCTTTCTAGTAGTTTCTAAATACAGTTTTTGCTTTAGATCGCTGTGATATGCATGTATCCTAGATAGGGATCAAATTAAGCAGGCTATGAAAGATATACTCTTTCCTAGGATTTTATTAATTTTTGTTCATTCTATATTTAGTCAACGGTGTCTGTTTCTTACATCTCTCTTGGTGTTGACACTTCATCTTATTTTTCACGCACGAGAAAGGTTACATTAAATTGCGAAGAATTGGGCCCAGAAGACAATCGTTTCACTTCATTCATTTTTCTCTTGGTATTTTAATTTGAAGTGTTTAAATATATAGAACAGAAATTTCATGCTTGAAAAAAAATTAACTCCAAATAAACAAGATTCCCATAGTGATTGTGATTCATTGGTGAATTTGCATGCAATTCTTCTCCTAATGGAGTTCAGTGGCAAAGAGAAACCAGTCAAACTACTGTTGGCTTGGTATTGATGTTCTTTATTGGTAAAGAACCTAGATCTATGACTCCAAAAGTTCCGTCTACTATGCCATTGTTCCCATGTTTGAGGAATGATCTCATGAATGTGTTATTACGTGACATGCATTTTAATGTGAATAGTTAATGAGTTGTACATGTATTAACTATTTGGCCAATTGCTTGCTCGTCTGGATCAGGATGCTTCTTTTGATGGTAGGATGGCTAATCGTCCAGTTGAGGTAATAGTAATTCTGTTCACTTTGCTACATCTAAGGCAGTAAAGCTATTACTTAAATTAAATCTCTTCAACAGGATGTTGACATAATAGCAACGTACAGTGATAACTCTGGCACCGTTCGATTTGGTAAGATGAATATGAGGGATCTTTCTGCTTCATGGGTCTTGGAAAACCGTAGTGATAAAGACCATGGCCACAAGACTGCACAGGTAATACCTAGTGATTTTGGCTTCGAAATTTTTATAGGAATATTAGACATAAATGGAGTACTATAAACTTGAAAACAGTTTTTAGCATCCACAACCACCATATGTCCAGAACTGCCACATAATCTCAAACCTTGGTGCTTATGTAGTATTAGTAAAAGGCTGAAGCTTGAAAATCAAACTTTTAAGTTGTTAGTTTTAAGTTATGAGATCCAAAGAGCAATGTTCTTGAACCTTGCCTTACTTTCAGACTGTGGAAGACTCATCGCAAGTAGTTATGAAAGTTCGACTACATGATACAAATTATTTGTATCATCAACAATCTGGAGATGGTAAAATCCAATATCCTGTGAAGTTACCACTCACCCCAGAGAAGCACTCTCGTCAGGTGAACTATCAAATCCTTTCGGTTTTGCTATTCGTATACATTTAGTGCAGTTGATTTGGATTTGACAGTTCCTAGTACTGCAGAGGATGCGGAAACAAAGGAGGGAAAATCGAACTGCTGAGCTCATTCGACAAGATAGAGAATCTGATAACCAAACAGAAGCAGCCTCAATCCAACGTTCCAAAAGCCTGGACGCCACGGTACTGGGAAAGTACAGTATTTGGAGGAGAGATTATGAAAGCCCTAATTCTGTGTCTACCACCCTAAAACTCATGCGTGACCAGATTATCATGGCCAAAGCGTATGCAAACATCGCTAAATCTAAGAATGAAACTGCTCTTTACGAATCTCTTGTGGAACACTCCAGAGAGAGTCAACATGCTATTGGGGAAGCAAGTTCGGATGCTGAACTCCACCCGAGGTATAGATGCTCTTTGTTTATTGTTTGGCGACTAAGTTTATGTTTCTGTCCTTATATCTTACATGGATCTATCACTTGCTGTGCTTACCAGTGCACTTGATCGAGCTAAAACCATGGGTCACGTTCTCTCTATAGCAAAGGACCAATTATATGAATGCTTCTTAGTGTCAAGGAAGTTACGGGCAATGCTTCAGTCTGCTGAAGGGAATGTAAACTCACTGAAGAAAAAAAGTGCATTTTTGATTCAGCTAGCTGCAAAAACAGTTCCAAAACCATTGCATTGCCTTCCTTTGCAGCTGGCTGCGGACTATTACCTACTTGGTTATCAGGGCAGAGAGTTCCCAAACAAACAAAAGCTCGAGGATTCTTCTCTCTATCACTATGCCATATTCTCTGATAACGTACTAGCAACATCTGTAGTTGTCAATTCCACTGTTCTTCATGCAAAGGAACCTGAGAAACATGTTTTCCATATAGTAACAGATAAATTAAACTTTGAAGCAATGAGAATGTGGTTTCTTATCAACCCTCCTGAGAATGCAACTATCCAAGTGGAGAACATTGAGAGCTTCAAGTGGTTAAATTCTTCTTACTGCTCTGTGCTGCGTCAGCTTGAATCTGCAAGGACTAAGGAGTACTATTTTAATGCAAACATCTCTGATGGGACAGACAATCTCAAATATAGAAATCCAAAATATTTGTCTATGCTTAATCATCTTAGATTCTATCTTCCTGAAGTTCACCCAAAACTAGACAAAATCCTTTTTCTGGATGATGATATTGTGGTTCAGAAGGATTTGACCCCTCTATGGTCCATTGATCTCCATGGGATGGTGAATGGTGCTGTGGAAACTTGCAAGGAAAGCTTTCATAGATTTGATAAGTACCTCAATTTCTCTAATCCTAAGATCTCTGAGAATTTCGATCCAAATGCTTGTGGTTGGGCTTATGGCATGAATATTTTTGATTTGAAAGAGTGGAGGAAGCGGAACATAACAGGAATATATCATCATTGGCAAGATATGGTAAGGGTTCAGCTCCCTTTTCTTCTCCTTATTTCTCACTTCAACCCTTTCTGTCAGTCCAAGTGCCTTAAGCAGTAGTATGAATTGAGTCATCTAATTAACTGAACTTCATGTTATAAATGTTGTCAAAGCATTTTTTGTAACCAGAATGTTACTAGAAAGGAAAATATAGGTTCAAGCCTCGGGATGCAATGAGGCTTAACAAATACATCGGGGAAGTGCTTAATGAAGATGAATTTTTATATGTTTAGGAATACTGTGACCTGTGCTGGGATGGGGGCTGCAATGATTTTTTTTCCTAGTATGGGAAATGGGATTTGAATGGCATATAATGCAGTAATTTCTCGTTCTTTCTCCGATAGCATGTGCCTTGTTAGATTAGCAGTCAAGGTATTATGCTGTTATTTTAAGTGTTAATGCATTCGGCTGACCATGACCTCTGGAATCATAGAAATTCTTAGCTTCTTCTTAACGCTCATCTGTATCTCGAGAAAGCAAACTAATTTTGTTTTTGGTGTCAGTGAAAAAAACTGCACATTTTTGCTGTACTTTTGACTGATGAAGAAACTGCTTTGCAGAATGAGGATCGAACATTGTGGAAATTGGGTACATTGCCACCGGGATTGATCACTTTCTACAACCTAACCTATCCGCTTGATCGGAGCTGGCATGTTCTGGGACTTGGTTATGACCCTGCCCTGAACCTGACTGCGATAGAGAATGCTGCTGTCGTACATTACAACGGGAATTACAAGCCATGGTTGGATTTGGCCGTCACCAAGTACAAGTCATTCTGGTCTAGACATTTAAAGTTTGATAACCATTATCTCAACCTCTGCAACATAAGTGAATAGATATTTCCTGTTCCTCCTCTCACCCCCTCTCTTGTAATCATTTCCACGTTTCTCCTTTTTAAGAAGAATGGATAGTTATTGTTACATTCTTTTTCCCTGGATAGGGGCCACAAATGGTATATTCTATCCCCTTAAATGAAAATTTCTTTGGCCTTTTAAAACTTTTTTGAGCCTATTAACGTCCAGAAAGTGCAAGGGCGGAGCAAGAATAAATCTCTGAGTGGACATTTGAGAATTTTTCTGTAATCATGTTCTGTGATCTATTCGTAAATTATAATCATACAAGAATTGATGCTATGCAATGGAGGTGAAGAGAAGGGATACAAGGATCTCAGAGTTTGCAGTTTGTGGAAAGCCTAGAGAAACAATGGCGTCTTCGATTCAAAGAAGCAGGTACAGATTGCCAAATGCAGTTGGAAAATATTAAGTATCCCAACAAAAGATATCCTAAACGTGTCTCAATATAAACTTAATCCATGAATTTGAATTTTGAATCATGAATTTCCTCTAAATCATGATGTATGTGTTGTCAAATAAAATTATGAATACTTTGAAATATTTTGTATTGAGATGACTAAAACCACCAAATGCAATTAGCATCATAAACCTCCACAAAGTCGAAGGTTGGTTTTTTATTCATGTCAATGACAAGGTTTGTAGATTCATTGCTGGAGATGAGTCCCACCCATAAGCCAGTGAGTTGAACACTACTATAGTCGAGCAATTGCATTAGTTGTATGAAGATCCGATAAATAAATTTTGCATACACCTCCATTGATATTTAAATATGCAATGGATTAAATTCGATCAAAAGAAATACAAGTTTCACAAAATAACCATTAATATGCTATTCAACTGCACAAATAATCTGGAAAGCAAATTGGTACGAGAAATGCTGTCAGCTGTCAACAGCTTTTGCATTCCAGAGACAACTATTAGCACATAAACAGCAGGTCAAAATGGCACGAGAGCCAGGACACAGAGAAACCAGTAATGACCAAATTCCTACGAACAGATACTCATATTTGTTACATCCAAGTATCCAACTATTTCTTTATAGATTTCCCCAAGACGTTTAGGGCTGCAGCACGTTGCACTACCTTTGCTGTAATATGAGAAAACAGAAAGAGAGCGATAAATTTGGATTCTAGTAGAATGTCTAATTGAGATAACAGAGATGACCAAAACAAAACTTGCAGTTAATCCTCGTAATGAGTCTCCAAAGGCGCATCTTTGCATTCACAATTCACCAGGATAGAGAGATTCTGTTTTTTAGTTTATCTCTTTCAAATTGAAATGAAATGAAAAGTTTGAAACCCACAATGTTGTGTTACCTTCTTCCAAAGAAAGCTGGATTGATCTCTTTTCCAACTCCACGGCAAGTTTACTAAGTTCGACTGATGAAATTGACCTAAGCGCTGATCATGCAAAAAAATTATAATCACTGTCATATAATTTCAGCCATTTGAAAGGTTAAAAGAGTCTCTAAAGGTGCATCTTAGAGGTTCAAGGACGTACTTTGGACATACTCCTCTTGATCTGATTGGTCTAATTTCTTCAAGTATAACTGCAATTGCTGATATCGCTCTTCCCAGTGCAGACTTTTAGTCGTATTACCCAATGATACTGTAGCGGTAACAACAGATTTGTAATTGGACTCTGCTGTTGCTGACCTCTTATTAGAATTTCCAAGAGGAACAGAAACTGATGGCTTTCCAGATGAGCACATCAAGGGAGCCACTGGCGAAGGTGCAACTGCTGGAAAGCGAGCAAAGTTTGGCTTCTTAACGTGGATTCTTGGTAGGATAGTCACTTCTTGGTTACCAAATAGCTTTGCATGTGGGAAATCAGCATTATTGCTCAAAGCATCGCTCTTGCCTAATTCTGCCTCAGGTTTTCTACGAACATAGACAAGTTGCCCATTTGCACAATTACTGGCTGCGGGTTGGGGGCACGAGGAACTCACAGGACATTCGTCTGAGGGTCTCTTGGAACCAGAGACCTTAGCAGTATCAACAATTGGCTCTCTATCTTTCAGTAATGCAGGATTTCCTACAAGACTGGGCACTGTAATTCTATTATCGTTCTGCAAATCTTTCAGTGGTGTTTTCTTCACAGCAACAGGCAACTGCTTATCATGAGCGGGCAAGTTAGTTTCAGCACTAGCCAGCCCATACTCACTGAATTTAGAGTCTGTCGATTGTTGAACCATCTGTAGCAACTAAAATTTCAGAAAGCTCATAGTCAGCAAAATAGAGATAAATAACGACAGTTCTCAAACTTAATAATAAAAGGAGAACTCATAAAACATTAACTATGGGTTTTTGTTTTGTCCAATTTTGAATGTGAAATTTATTAAGAAGCACCAGGCAAGGGCAATCCAAAGACAGTTACCAAGAGGATAAGCTAATAAATACAATGAAAGCGTACAACATAAGTTGTTGAACTGAACAGTCGAAACAGAACGCCAAATGTATCAAAAATTATACCCAAAAGGTTGGACAAATCAATAAAACCCAGAAATATCCTTCTTGCTTTACTACAGGATATTATAAGTTAATAATATTTGTATAAGCAATATTTGGAATTCTCACTAGGACATCATCTAAGAACTACCATAATATTCTTGCATTTCTGAAATTCTAGCAATCAAGTTTGCATGCCATGGACAGAAGATGCAACCATAAGGGAAAACACGCTGACTGTATCAAGCAAGCATTACAAATTCCAAGAAAACTCATATAGGAGACATAATGAAATGCAACTACTAAACTAAAAAGGCAAATATATCATATCAGTTAACATGTCACTAGATTTTGCACTCTTCAAAATCCACTTCCAACTTAATGCAAAATCATGTTCTCAAAAGGAACTTCGAAAAAATCACTTCTAGGAATGTGAAAAACATCATTTCCCACTTTGACGGGCTTATACATTTGTGCCGAAGTTAGTAAGTTATTCTGCAAGCATGAAGAACAAACTCAATATAACATTCACACCCCAATTCTGCAGAGTAGCAGACCATTCTTCTGAAATTTTACTGGTTATTAACTGCTCTTAACCTCTTAGAACTAACAAAGCCATATTCGTAGCTCCATTTTTCTTGTGTACCAGGCTTACCGATACTAGCCATTTTTCAAATAATTAGCGGTTACCGGGCTTGGTTTTATGAAACAAAGCCAATATAAGTCCAAAGCATAACATTAAAAAAGGGGCTGGGGGGAACTCATGAATAATGGCATCTTGAAAATTGTTCCTTTTTTTAAAAAAAAAAATCTTCTTCAACTACATTAAAAAAAAGGTGATGATGTAGACAATCTTCATCTTCATTTGTAACAGTTGAGACCAATAATTACAAAAAGCGAAAGTACAGTGAATGACACAGATCTTTTTACCAAAGTTTGTTCTCCAAGTCTTCATTTTTATCTTATTGTGTCTACATCTTCCTCAATTTGTACCAAAACATCATCTCTAACCATGCCAACATGAAAAAACGACACACAATGCTCAGGCAATAGTAGAGGGTTTGAAAAGGGGACATGTATACAGCTTTACTCACATATATCATGAAGATGATGTTTTCTTGGTTTACAACTTAGATGTCAATATATGCTTAGCAATTATAGCATGAGAGAGAGATTTATAGTTTGCATGTTCAATCTAAACAGCTTTAGGTTGAATTTTATGAAAGTTAAAAATCAAAAATCATCTTAAACAGTTTCCTTAGCCAATCCATATAAAAAGAGGTTAGTGAAAAAGGTTCAGTTCCCAAAAAGCTTATTAATAATAATTCTATCGCAAGGAAGCTCTGATGAAAGATTCTTTGAATGTTAGGAATGGAGCAGTCCCTTAATTTTTTTTACTTTCAATAGAAACACTACAGGTAGAGAATTGGACCTTTCAAACTCTTTTGAGAAGACCATCAATGAGACTTTCATTTATAGTGAGGAGGAAGATAAGCCCCATTTGAAGGGCTTCAAGTATATGTGAGGTAAATTCGAAGTTTAATCTGACTACTAGATTCTTGGAATCTCAGGCAGGGAAAATAGAACCGCTGATGTCCCTGGAAGACAACAGAGAGGATGAAATATGCAAGCCAGAGTCCCTTTTCTATATCAGGAGGCATTTTGAGAAGACATATTGAAAACTTGTAAAAAAAGATTAGGGTCTTGGTAAATGAGTTTTATCTTTGTAAAATAGAGTCCATCATTCACCCCCTCCCCCATTGTTATTGGTTTAAGTGGATATCTAATCGTGCTTCTAATTTCTTAGGAGTTCTACAGGCAATCACATATTTATTTTTAGAAAATGAACTACTAGCATGGTCTATCTAGTTTTGGAACGCAGAGGAGAATAGTGGCTGTTCAACAATACCTCTTGCGATATGAGGAGAGCAATCAACTAGTGGCTGAGAAAACTTTTCAATTTTTATTTTAATGCAGGCATTTCTACTTAATGTTTACCCTATAACAGCATTTTTCAATGTAAACTATTGGCTGTATTTCCTTTTGGATGGCACCACCTCGGTGCTTTTCAATGAATTTTTTTTCCATACTAAAATACAATCTAGTAAAAACATGAAATGATCTAATTCTAATCCATTATTTGCATTATGTCCCGGTTCGTTTGTTAGCCTACAAAAAATTATTCTTCATTCAACAAAGACATTCCGTCCCATGATGGAAAGTGGAAACTATATACTCACAACTTTAGGATTTACACAGAAATATGCAACTACAATACGCGAACTAGGCATTAACAAAGAATAACTAAAAAAATCTTAAATTTTTATTACTTTCTTTTATTAGAACGTGGAACCACCCCAGGCTAAGGTCGCATTGGACCCATCCATCTGCACAGCAAGCACTAGAAACTATCACCAAAATATATTGGTAACATTTTAATTCTAAGATGCACTGCGTGAGATTCAAATCCAAGAGCTACAAATTTACAACTGGTCCTAGAGTTCCATTCCCTTTCCGCCATAATTTTAAAAACCGTACCGTACTGGCAGTTGAACTGTAAAACCTGAACTCATGAAGCGGAGGTCTTACAAGGATAAACAGTAAAAAAGTTTCCAATAGACAAATGGAAATACAATTAAATCTAGAGTACTCCCTCAAAAGAACATGGAATCATCTCAACCAATGTGCACAAATTCACTCAAGCTCATTTATTGTCTACTATAAATTATTTCCTTAAACATATTTGTTCTGTCTCATGCTAGAGCTATCACTGAAAACTAAACCTACCTAAAAAAGAACAAAGACTACAAACAGATTAGGAATTTTAAAATAAAGACCATATCAATCCGTAGATTAATTGACGAGGTCGCATGGAAAAAACATGAAATAGCCATATCCAATACGCACATTGTTTATCCCTCAAGTTCACTATGAATTATTTGAAATCTCATGATATCCCTATCTACTCACAATTACAGCTATCTAGTACCATATACAATGATTATGCAGAGATTTAGATTGATGAAGAATAGAAAAGGCACTAAATTGAAAAGCGAAAATCTTTTGAGGCTGACAATGAACTATACAAATGACAAAATAAGGTTCAAGACAACGGGACTCATCAGTCATCAAAGGCTCTCCCATGGCTTGCAATTGAACGTCAAGCAACAATCAGCACAGCATTGAATTTAAAACCATAGAAAGGCCCATAGAGCGAAGAATTCTTCATTCACCAAGAACTAACAAACAATTTAGGGTTACAACTTACAAGTCGTGTTAATTAAATGAAACATAGAAATTAAAACTACCAAGGAATGCCCATCAATAATCTTTGTATTCTGACCAAAATCTCCAAATTTGTAACAATTCAACAACCGAAGAAATAATAAACAAAACCGAATTATTCCACAGAAAAAGGGGAGAAAGATTATAGAGAATTTGAATACAAACTGAGAGCGAAGAACATCATTACCTTTTAGCTCATTAAGAAATGAGAACGCGCGCGAGAGAGAGAGACAGAGAGACGGATTTCAAAAGCTTGCAGAACCTTTTGGCTCCACTATGTCATGATATCGTAGTTCAGTCCCTCTGAGATATTATTTCGCTCTCCTTAGATCTTAGTGTATTTCCATTTTGGTCCTATTATTTTTGATACATTGACGATAAAGCCCCTTCAGTATTGGAAATTCACCAAGATATGTCTGTTTTCTACTGGGTAATTGACAAAAAATTAGTATTTCGCTAATATATGTAAACACATTATAATTATAGTATAATCACTATTGCTAATTTATTAACCCTAAGAAATGAAATCTTGCATTCCCAATAGCCAAGATCCACCATTCACAAGTACCACACTTTTGCTATCAAACCCATATAGTACCACAAGATGAGACCTTGATCTCACACACCTGTGTAGTCGTATACACCCTCAGTTAAAAAACTGGTTACAAAACAACAAATTGGCATGCACAAAGCCAAGATTTGATTGAACATGTATAAATGTATCTATTAAGAATTAATAGCCCTCACAAAACTAGTCAAATAGAACATTGTATGTAAAGGGGGAAGGGGAAGAGATGGGTGCCAATAAACCCAGTATGCATAAGCTCAGATCCACAGGTTCACGGCTATGGAATGGTGGTGTTTACTTGTTTATTGAACACAGCCAAATTAGATTTCTGTAGTGTGTTGTCATGGCTTGCCTTTCGGGGCGACTCACTGTCCAAGTTGAATAATCCTACAAATCCATGAGATTTTCTTCGAGTTTAAAAGCATAGAAATTCAGAACTTTATTGTCCAGAATTTGCCAAAAGGCGTTCAACTGCAGCATTGACATTCCCCAAAGTAGCACGCAGAGCCCTAATGTTCTCTTGGGTGTCAAAAAAGCCCATTTCTTGTAGTTGAGACAGCTGAGTTGCATAGAGCTCCTCCGGTGGTACTACAAAAAACAATGATTGTGTTCTCAGCATCGACAAAAAGGCACCGAGAATCCAATATTTTGAGTTTACAACAAATTCAATAGAACGTGGTAGAATTGAGAATTCTAACCATCAGGCTGGTTTTGGGCTGTGGAGCCTCCAGCTCCAAGTGCGCCAAACATATTCATCAACAACTCCAGCCCATTATTGTTGGGTGCTCCTGTTAATGAAAACGCATCAACATAATTACGTAATAGTGTACCATCGGGAAAAGGAGGGGATAAATTATAGAAGGAATGCATATATATTTTTTAAAGGGGTGCATAGGTATGATTGACACTATCAAGAGGCACAACAACTGTAGAAAATTTGGGGGAGAGTTCAGGCAAGCACATCAAATTGCCTATGAGAGCCTCTCCAATAAATTATTTTTTGCCAATTGATTCGTACCTGTAGTAGCACCAGGCTGTGTGGGTTCCCTGCAAAGAGCACAGCGCATGTCAAGTCAATTGCAGTAATAATCACCAAAAATGTAAAAACACAATTCCATGTGAAAATGTTTTTGGTCAAGTAGGAATTTATAAATGAAAATGTGTTACTAAGTTCCATAAATTTAAAACTGCAAGCTCTTGCAAAAGGAGGGCACCCCAGGTGCCTTTCATCAATGAAGTTTCGAAGAAAGACAAAAAAAAAATGAAGTGGTAGCTGCATGGAAGGAATTTGAGGCAAGGAAGCAAGACACATCAAGAGCAGAACCATAACTATCTTTGAATTAAGGGGAAGAAAAAATATAGCAGATTATAAAGGGTCCTAGAATCATACTATTATTTTGAACAAGAGGTAAGGAGAAAGATGTTAACTAAAATGCTAAAAGATAAAACAAAAGGACAACCAATTAAAACATCAACTACGACGTAAACCACTCTTAAACAAGCTCCGAAGCTCTCATATTGGGAATAACACTCCAGCCATCAAATCATGTAATCAGAGAGGAAATTCAAACTTACTGGGATGATGGCGGCCGATTGCTTTGAGACATAAGCGACTGTTGTAAAGCAAGCATTTGCTGCATTACAAAGGGAAAGGGGAAATGGTCAAGCATAATTGAACTTCACTGAAACATATGTAACGATATTCAGAGATAAAATAATCCCATGCCCCTCAAATTAAAAACAATTACTGCCTATTATGACGTGACTAGATGCCACAGCGGAGAGCTATGTTAATCAACAAACCTACATCAAATTTTCAATATATAAACATAGAAACATGCACACACGTGTTCACATATTTATCAATCAGAGTAAGCATAAGTTTGGTTTGGGAGAGGGAGGAAGATACAGGAGAACGAGGCAGAATGGCATACCTGCATTGTCTCAGGGGAAGATAACTGACGAAGAAATTCAGGGTTCTGCATCATTTCTCTCATTTGAGGATTCAAATCCATCATTCCCCGAAGTTGAGGATTGAAATTAAGTATCTAAGATTGAAAGTTCACTTGTTAAAATATGAATCCAGTATAAAGCATCTAAGCTTCAAGATTAACATCTGTTGAATAAAGTTTCCATTCATTATACCTGATTCATGTACTGGGGGTTGGAGAGCATACTTTGCATCATTTGTGACACAGCCGGATTCTGCAATAATTGGTTCATCTGAGCAGCATCTGGCATGCCACCAAACATGCTTTCTGACCCTTGAAGTCCAAGTCCCCCGAGGCCACCAACACCCGGTATCCTTGCATCCCCAGTAGAGCTCGACCTTGTGGCTGTGTTTCCCTGCGTCTCCCCTGACAAATTCCATACACGTATACCCTTCATTAGTAACATTTGTGACAGAATAACAACAACAATAAGCTCTAAGAATATTACCACCAGTATTGCTCCAAGGATTGGGAAGCGGGTTTGAATTAGGAACAGTGGGCCCGGTAGTTGTTTCAGAACCATCAGTTGAAGGATTATCAGATGCATTCCTAACCTGTGTGCCACCTTGGTTTCCCAGGAGAGCTGCAAACGGGTTTGTACCCGAGTCATTTCCAGCCATCGTTGTGGCATTCAGAAATGGTTCGTGAACATTTTCATACATGCGCCTGAGCATATTGAAACCCTCAGGAGATGATTCAATATTACTCATGGCTCTGTCAGTGTTTCGCATCATCTCACGCATGAGTTCAGGGTTTCTAGCAGCTTCCACTGTCTGTCTGAGAGTACCAGGATCATTCAGTATATGTCCAAGCTCCGGATTTCGGTCAATAATCTCGCGCATCTGTGGAATGTTCATAACCAAGCTGCGCATTAACTCTGGGTTATTCATAAGATTTTGCATGGCAGGCATGTCCAATATATCTCTCATCATGTTGGGGTTCTGACTCAATTGTTGCTGAAGTTGTTCGGAATCCGGCAGTCCAGCACCAAATAAAGCAGGTGCACCACCACCACCACCACCACCAAGTGCATTAAGGCCAAGTCCAGGAAACAACGATGCTCCAATGTCAGCACTTCCAAAGCCCCCACCATCGTTAGAACCAACACCTCGGGTAACAGCTGCTGCAGTGTTTGGAGTTCCAGCATTAACTGTGGTAGCAGGACGTGGTGCAGAAGAAGCAGGTGCAAAACCCCGAACCATGTGAACAGTGTGATCGCCCTGCAAACCTTCATTAAAATGGAAGGGAGAGAGAAAAAGGTTACCCTCGAACAGAAAAAAGGCAACTGATACATAATGTCAGATACTATCATCCTTCATCAGTTAATTACTGTCAACAAGACTGAAATATTCCAGAAATACACTTGCTCACATGAACAAGCAGTTTAACAAGGGAAACAAAAAGAAAAGATAAGACGTAAAAGTCCACCCAAAACGGACGTCATCTATTGTCTGAAATAGCCCATAGTCAAATTGTGGAAATAGCATGTAGGGCCATAACCACCAAACAAACACACAGATAATAAAATACGAAATTGGAAATCTTCTTTGTTTTTCCCTTAGCATTCAGGCAGATCTACATCCTTTTCACTCTCTCTTTTCTTCACTGTGTCAATTAATACCAGTAAGTAAGTAGCCTCTTTCTTCTCTTTTTCCTTCCTGTCCCTCCAAGACCATCATTCAGTTATCACTGAATATTGAGAATGCAATGTGGAAATTCATGTGAGATTGCATACAAATACCTAGAGAGAGAAAAAGAGAAAATTTCTCAAAGAGAAGGTGCGAGAGTGGTCATAGAGGTTTAAAATAGAATCAGCTTTTACAGGAAAAGAAGGATCTCTGAACATATACTTGCGAGTTGCGACATTATCTTGTTGGCCAATTCTTTCTTCAGTCTTTTTTATAGGATGTTAACTACAACTCGAATGGAAGGAAATAAATCTAAATAATTGATGGAATAAACATAAACTAGATAGCTTTTTGAAGGAAAACAAATATTGTCGTCTTTCCTTCAAACATGTTTTTGGAAACAACAAAAAGCACACAGCTCCTACCATAGTACGGGGTCAGGAAGGCAAATAAATGCAGCATTATCAAATGGTTTGAACCCATGAGAGTACGACACTTCTGTTGCAATAGAAACTCTTTACCACAGGTCCACAACGCTTAAGCTCTACCTTTACAGAAAACTTCTAATTTACACAAATCATGAAAACCAACTAAAAATATTAAATATTGCAAAGGGCCATTCCCCAAGACTTCAAACCTATACATTTACTTGAATTCGTTATGTAAATAACATTCGAACACTATTGAATGAGTGGCGTTATGAGCACTTTTTTTAATGCAACTTTAATGAGAACATATAAATTCTACTTGGAAATTACTTGGAGAATGATTCATCAAGTTTTTATTATTTAAACCTCATGAAAATTCACTAGAAATTGTTACTTGCTAAGAGATTAAGCTATAGAAATGATTGTAACTTAAGAATATAAAATTGAATCTCAAGACATTTTAATTGTTACAACTTAGTAAACTGAATTCTTTTTCTTCCATTTACATTTATAATATTTTTTCCAAAATTGTCAAATCAAATCGAATTGTATGAATAGATGGATCAAAATTTTGTATCATGAATTGCAAGATTCACTTAATTTTTAATAATATATTGTAAAATATATGCATATCCATATAAAATGAATATATGGCACATACATTGGAACAAATAACAATATCAACCTAATTTCACTATATATTATCAACAAAGTCTCATTACACACCAAGTATTATATAATATAACAACGATAATAGTATATGACACACAAAGTATTATACAATATAAAAACGGTAACATATATTTTTTCCTGTGAAAGTAAGTATGATATATTAATCTCTCTCATCTCACGGTGTACCACTAATTTTATTTGTGAATAATATATGGATTAATCTTACATATTTGAAATCACTTAGCTGATTTAGTATAGTAGATTTTTTAAATTAAATAGGACTGGAGATGGGTTAGATGGTTTCCATAAAATACTTCAAATCTTAAAGTATATTTAAATGACGTGACAATGTGTTTTTTTATTTGGTTTTGTGTACACGCAAGACAGTCCGTCTCTAACCTTCCATCATTGTGTTATTCACTTATTCACCCCCCACCTCTCCCCCCTCTCTCTCTTTGTTCTTCATCAACACGAATCAAGAACAATACAAACAACGTGAGTGGTCTTATATCGGGTTTTTTGTTTGCTCAATTGACTCAAACATCATATCGGGGTTTCTATTCATATCAATTGGAACTCTCTTTCGTCTTCTCCTTGAATCATATGAATGGTACCAATTCTAGCGATTCAATTTGTGAATCGCATGTTCTTTCTCATTCATGATATTATATGGGTTAGTCAAACCGGATCGCACGAATCAAATCGCGAAGTGTACAATTCTAACAACCATGATCCTTTCCTCCAAAACTAATACGCATTAAATCCTTCTCATTAATTTTATCAAATATAACAACTTCCCAACAACACTTAGTTATACCATACACTCCCCACCATAGCAAATCACACTGCCAAACACAAAACTGCAAGACATCAAAGTACTTGCAGGAGACATTTATGAATAATTGAAAGGAGTAGGGACCTAATTGCAATCTCTCGCAGACCTTGAGTAACATTGTGGACTAACCAATCCAATCACACATACAACAAAAACACAGATAGAAAATTGTTTTACAATCTATAAAAGGACAGACAGAAAGGTGTGAGGGCATGCCCTGACGCTGTCGTCATACATAAAAACAATTCTCTCAATTTTATCAACACATCCATCAAGCCCAATTATACCGATCATATGAATTGAAAAATTAAAGGGTAAATCATACAATCATTATATCATAGATGTGGATATCTAAGAATAGATGCTCCACATGTCCAATGCTAGAGGAAAGTTTACCGTTGAATGATAATCAGTAATGGCTCAATTAGCTAAGTAGGACACGTGGTAGAGCTCTTATAAACTAAAAATGTTTCAAGCTTGATATAATGATTATATAAACTGTTAAATTGAAAAGTAAATCATACAATTATTAACATAAATGTTGAAATCTACTCCGTGCCCAACAATAGAGAGAAGTTACTGTTGAGAATCAATAGCAGCTCCTCTTATAAACAACAATATGTCGCAATAAACTCACAAATCCACAGGCATCTATTATCAACCAATAATTGGTACCAATTACGACATTACAGTAACATAAATAATCCAGTATCAGCCTACCAGACAGAATATATGCTTTTAATAGGAATAAAAGTAGAAATCAGAACATATTCCTATCCAAGAAACCCCTCAAAATAGCTAAATCGTAAATTTCTAAACCGCAAGAGTCCACAAAACACAAAAAACTGGTATCAAAAGCAAGCGCCCATATCATAAAATAACACAGAAACTTAAAAAAAAAAAATCTATAGCCATAAATAATGAATTTACTCAGCATTCACAAAAAAAAATAATAACAAAAAAAAAATTTACCAAAGCTTTTAAGCGTTTGATCATCTTTCAAGATGCGACCCTTATAAATCAGCCTCTGCTGCTCCGCTGGTATGTCACAATTCTGAGCCGAAAGAGCCTTGAAAGCCCCAACAGTCGATTCAAGGCTCGTCCTCACCGTAAATTTGGAACCGTTCGAGCACCGTATGTTAATCGGCACTCCCTCTCCTTCACCGCTGCCACCAGCACCGAGTTTTGAGCCGCTTGAATCGCCCTCTGCTCCCATTCTTCCTCTTCAATAGAAAACCCTAAGCCCCAAAAAGCAATCGAACCCCGACTAAAACAATTCTCGCTTCCGATCGTTTGTCTTCGATTGAGTGAAATTAAATAAAAGTATCGAACTCAGAAATCAAGAGAAATGAGCGAAATTGAAAAACAAAAAAGGAGAAAAACGAAAAGACAGGAAGCAAAGATTAATTCTAACAAACACGACAGTCATCGGGCAATCAATCGCGTAGCGACAGCTGGCAAAATAAAATAATATGACGTCAAACTCCTAAACCACCCGGATGCGCAAGTGCGCAACTTGGTCATGCTTGGGTCAATGGTACAAGAGCCTGGTACATTGGATTTCATTTTGAGCCCATTAGGCTTTCTAGTTATTTTCTTTTTTGTTTGTTGTTTTTGTTTTCATCGGTAAACAATTATTCAAGGCAAGAAGGTTAAAAACAAGGACCTCATTTTTTTTTTGTTAGTTGCGTTTGATGATGTTTAAGCTTTTATATATGTTATGGTGTATTTGATTGAAGATCTTTGATCTTGTTTTAGTTGAGCGAAAACACTCGAGGCATTCACGAATCATAATTAATATGATTAGCAAATAAATAATGTGAAAAAAATAGAGAGTGAAAATCGATATCAGACAACAAATAATTTTACATATAACTCTAAAAAAATGTAAAAATGATTTATAAATATCATCGTTTAATAATTTGTACTAATACTAATATATGTAATTAATTACAGTATTTATGTTTTTCCTAAATAATGAATCAAGCATCAATAATATTTAAAACAGCATATTAGTTAGCACATGTCACTCAGAACCTCTAGACAGTGTAGTGTTTTATTATAGCAAGACGGCTACTCGTTGTGCCATTCACAATACAGAATTTCCCACATTTTTGAGTGTAGATAGTGACTGACAAGCAAACATACTATTTATTCTTAATGATGATGTCAGTAACTGTATTTCCAATGACAATCATAGAAAACCAAATTCGCCATGGGCAATAAATGTGCAGCATCAGTGTACATCTTTGGACATGAGACACAAGTATTCAGAGGATACACAAGAACAAAAGCACAGCTCCTCAAGATTTGATTCATAGCTCACAGTCACAGGTATGCGACGATCTAGAGAGAAAAAAACTAATCCACTACTTCATCAGATTAAAAGGAATGTGCTCACACTTGCTCATATGTTGCAGAAGAGAATTAGCCTTTCTTTGGGCTCTGTTGGTTCCACATCTAGCCAACTCTACCAAATCTTCATATACACCATACTGAAGTGCAGCCAAAGTGAAGGATGAACTGTTCAGACCCAACTCAAGAAGTACTGCTGTGGCACATTCCTTGTTCTTTGGAGTCCCATTCTTAATGATTTCAACAAGGGTTTTGATTAGCGACAGACTTCCTATCTCATTTCGTCCTTCGGGGTGTGATGCAAGGAGTAAAAGGATCGAGAGTGCTTCATCAATCATGCCTAAGTTCTTGTCCTCGAGTAAACGAAGCAGTGGAGGTACTACGCCTGCCTTAATTATCCTGGCCTTGTTGGCTTGGTTTAAAGACAAGTTGAAGAGTGCAGTGGCAGCATCCTTTTTACCTCTGATAGTCCCATTTTGCAGAAGATCCACCAAAGGTGGGATTCCATTCAAGGTTGCAACAAGTACTTTGTTCTCATCAAGAATTGATAAACTAAATAAGGATGCTGCGGAGTTCTCTCTGGCAGCATCCGTTCCATTCTGCAGCACCTCAATTATAGCAGGAATAGCTCCTTCTCTAGCAATAAGTCTTTTGTTTGCCTCATCGATTGACAAGTTCAGAAGTGATGTTACTGCATGCTCTTGAATCTTGGAATCAGGATAGGACAAGAGTTTAACGAGGACGGGGATTGCTCCATTGTTCGCAATCAAAATCCTGTTGTCCGGACTCTCTTTGGACAGCATACGGATCTTCACAATGGCATCTCTACTCATGTCCAATTGACAAGAGGTTAGATTTTGTATCAAGGAAGATATTTCCTTGATGAGCTCAGTAGACGAGCCACCGGAGCCTCCACGACTATCCTTCTTTGGCAGTTCATAGTCATTCTTCTCACACCACTGCAGAATAAGGTTGCGTAGGGCATAGTTTGGTGCCAGTGACAAGTGATCCAAAGTTTGTCCGGTCTTTGGGCACGTCCAATGATTAGAGTTTAACCACTTCTCTATGCTCTCTCTTTCATAAGTCTTTGAAACGGCAAGGAGAAAGATGAGTTAGCCAATATAAAGTGAAGACAATAATCTGAACTGCAAACACATAAAATTGATGAAATAAAGTCAAGAACTGTTTGATTTATTTGATTTTTGTCCATGACATAGAATTCAAGCATACCTGCCCAGTTGCCACAATAACAGGATCTGTCATAATCTCTAGCGTGATTGGACAAAGGAATTCATGAGGAATTAGCAAGGACTGGCATCTCTGCAGACTCTTAAGAGAAATTGGGGGTTCTAGCACATTGTTCTCGTTGACTCCTGCAATTTTTCTGAACTTATCCAAGAGTTGCAGGGTATGCTGAATGCTTTCTGCATTATGTGCAACTCTCTTTTTCACTAATTTTCTAACAGCTAATGTTTCAGCCTTCAAGTCTACTATAGAATGCAGTTCCAACTTAATAGCCAACCTTTCTAGTATCGCAATGTCTGCATTGCGGTCATCCTTTTGAGAGAATACAACCATCATATCCATAGCTAGTTCCATATCTTGGGTATCAGTCCGTTTTTTGGCTCTTTTTAGTTGCATACGCATCAACTCAACCTAATTTAACCAATAATATTAATAAGAATATAAGTAACGAGAAAATGAGTAAGCCAGCAATATATAGAGAAGATGGGCTAGAGAAAGATACATAGAGCAGGCATAGTGTGCCGAAAAGAAGCAGTAAATAGATAGCAACACATGGCGGTGCAGCAGCTGTTCTAGTCCTCAAACAAACCAGATTACACAATCAGAAGACATCGGAAACATAAGCCTTGTATATCCAGTGCACAAAGAAATTGGAAACATAAACTAATGTATTTGATCGCTGCGCCACATAAAACATGTTAAGTAGATGTTCCTGGAAAATACAGAATATGTATATAGCTTTAATGCACCAAAGAGCGTTAGAACAAGTTCTGAACAGGCATCTAAAGAAGCATTTTCTAGTTCTTTTTGTGGTTTTCATTGCATTTTCAGCCTAACATACTCCAAACAGCTTCAGCAGCAAAGTTCTACTAAAATTCCATAATTAGCTGAAATGTATAGATATTTTTAGGCACCAATGGTCATCAAGCAGTAGAGAGAACCGCATTGTACCTTCTAATAACACTAAAAGTTCCACATAAAAGGGGAAAAAGGAATAGGCATACCTGCTCTTTCACTTCAATTGAGATCCCAAGCTCCTGATAAGGCATACCATCCAAAGCCTGGTTTAATTTGTCATAAACTCCATGAAATCTACTCATCACAGCCTCACTCTCCAGTGCCTAATTTGACAAAAAAAAAACAATTAAGAAAGTAAAAAATCATAATTAAAACAAACTAACAAAGACCCACTTACAAATACTGGTAGAGAGAGTAAATAAAATCGCACATAATTATACTAACCAAATAAATCTTGCTTCCATAGCAGCAATCCTTGAGTAACCTCTTAGCTCCAAGAAGTGCCTTATTCAGACGATCCAAGCAATCAAAGGCCTCACTCACGACCGACCCTTTATCAGTCTCTCTTATCTCCTCCAAAAGTGGCACTAGCAGCTTCAATCTTCTCACCAAATTCAAGCATTCCTTTCTCTGGGTCCTCTTGAACCCAGAGTAAGATCCAACGGTCTCAATCACTTCCATCAGCTCCCTAACCAATTCGGTCTCGTATGCACCGTTGGATGAACTCGAATCACTAACCTTATCCCTCTCCATTTTCTCACTCACTCACTCACTCAGTCTCCCGGCCAAAGTCCAAAACCGGTACCTCAGACCCTCGATTTTCCCGGAAAATCAGCGAAAATATACACTCGCGGATTTTGAAATACAGTTACCTCGAACGCGGTTGTTTCATATTATTGACAATGTGACGCGTCTTCACGTGCACCTTCCACTATGGTGAGTCCCACTGTTTTCTTTCGTTTAGCTTTGGTTGGGTCCCACTATTTGTAATCTTTCCCATCTTTTCTGTCTTATTTGTGAAATCTGAGGACATAGCTATTTGTTTTTCTCTAGATGGGGAAATTAAGTGATGATGTAAGATAAATAACAGCGCTTTTGAGCCAGTAATTTTTTATTTTTTTATTTTAAAATTATGAATATATTTTGATCGAAATTACAAGTTTAAAGTTATATTTTTCGTATCAAACAAAAATCAAATAGACAGTAAAAATTGAGATATAATTTTTCGAGTTTATATTTAATGATTGAGAATTATCGTGTCTTTTTCATTGTCTACTTGATTTTTTTATACAAAAAATATATCTTTGAACTCGTAATTCCAGTCAAAACATTCGTAATTTTTAAATAATAAAATAAAAAAATTACTGGCTCAGATCTCCTTACAGGGGACCGTCATAAGTAACACTAGTGATATTTATTAATAAATAAATAAGTTATATATATATATCAAGGAGGTGAAATATCGAACAAAATAAAGAAAGTCAATGGAGTGGTAGGCTACACAAGAATTTTATGACTATCATTATAATGATCATAAATCTCACTCAAATTGATAACATGGAAAATTTAAACACAAGACCTTTATCTTTCTACATAGGAGAAATCTAACCAGACTATCACTTATAGATATTAATAAATAAATAAGTTGGGTATGTTTGATTTGAAGAAATAATTATCACTAATTATTCACTTGCTAAATGATTAGGCAACTTAGCTAATCATGACATGTAGTCATTCATTTAAGACTTGTATCAATTTACTTAATTAATGAAAATGATATAATTCCGAAATTGGGTCGATCTTGAGATTTCTAGTCAGTTGTCAAAATTCAATGACTTCCACATTTCGCAGATAGAAAATGAGAGAAATCTATAAACACGTGTTGATGTAGGATAGTACTTGATAGTTCAGATCCCAAAATGCAGGTTTGTAGCGCAATTTCGGATTCCTTTATATTCTAGTCACAGAAGGCAAAGTTTGGAAGCAAGGTGGAAAGTATCGAAAAATTATGTGCTTGTTTAGCTTGTCTGTCTCTAGAGTGGTAACAAATTATACGCTCATAACTTACGTTCGGAGTTTATACACTCCATCCATCCATATTAACACACACCGAAAATTCAAGGTCATAATTTGGATTGAGGAACATTGCTTTTAAATGTATCATCAAATATTGGTCATTCGATCTTATCAAATTACACGAAACACTGATCAATTATAGGGGTGGCAAAAACTCCAGTTTGGATCAATATAGATGTCGGGTTGGATAATATAGTGTGTTTATGAGATATTTGTATGTTTGGATGAGAATTGGTTTGAATTTTCAAATGTGATTAATTGAGTATACCTGGATTGGTTTAAATTCGAACAAATAAATCGAACAATAATCCAATCCGAGTTAGGTTTTGAACAACTAAATCAAACAAGATTTTTGTGTTTGTGCTCTAGTCCGATTTTAAACGGG
The DNA here is from genome assembly GCA_963580455.1 of Euonymus europaeus. Lineage (NCBI taxonomy): Eukaryota > Viridiplantae > Streptophyta > Magnoliopsida > Celastrales > Celastraceae > Euonymus > Euonymus europaeus. The sequence continues at coordinate 16,719,009 of OY756970.1, read as the reverse complement.
ACAAATATTTGTGTTTAAACCTGAATTTTATACATATAATTTATGTCCAAGCTTTGTATAATCCGGGTCTGATATAATTTTGCCACCTCTAACCAATTAGAATGACCGAATTAATTGAAGAAATGGCATACCTAGTCTTGAGGCGGCAAGACAAACTTAAAAAAAGGTCTTTTAAAAAATTAGAAGGGCTTAAATGAGTTTACTTTTTATTTTTTATATTGAAATAAATTAAAAGTTATTGGGTTAATTTTTCTTAGTGAGACCTAAATGAATTCAAACTATTATAATATTAACCTTTTTCAAAAATAAGATTCTTTAAGATGTTGGAAGCCTTGTACGGTGGCCCACCCGACTCGAAAGAGGTCTCTAAACTAGAGGTGACTCCTCCTTAAGTTGAGGGATCCAAATTCGAAGATGAGCACTAGTCGCACCCGACTTTTAAGTTTTAACTAAGTATATTACACTCTTAAAAAATCCTAGTAAAAAACATATCATTATGAGTTCACCCGAAGTTTCATTTTTTTTTTCATTTTTTTCATAGGACACCCCACCACATCTCTTTTAGGCATTTCATCAAACACAATTTCACCATGATCATCTTCATAGCAAGTCAAGAAAAGTTTAACTTCAAGTCTTCAACAAAAACTAGGTCTGTATTGCATGCTAAAAGCTTTCTAATCACTAGTATTAAACAGTCCAATTATGCTCCCAAAGGTAGTACACTAAAAGAGGTATGAAAAACATACTTGATAGGTTTCTCTCTGACTTGGTACTCCTAAAACTTGACTTCATGATTTGCATTTCATGTGATAAAATCATTTTCATTTGGAATTTCAGCATTAGATCGATCGGTGTCCTCTTTGCTAAGAATACAACTTTTGACATTTGATTGGTGCCTTGGATTTCAAAGGCAACTTTTTTTTGTTGGGATGAGGGAGTATGAGGGTGGGAGGAGCAGGGATATGAGTATGAGGGTGGGAGTTCAAAGTATGAATCTGTAAGAGAGAGGCCCCCTAGAAGGCAGACCTATGGAAGCGAGAAAGGTCGAGTCACGGACGATCTGAGGAGGATGATTAGAACCAACCCTCCCATGGTAGGCGTGATGAAGATCGCAGTCGAAGTCCATCTCTATTTTGCGTGAGAGAAGATGGGAGAAGGGAAAAAAAAGTTAGTGCAAAAATGGTAGAAACAAGAGAGGTGTTCATAGATGGGAATTTTTGTATGTTTAATGGAGTGAATTTGAAAAATAGAAAATTGGAGATAAGTCTCTCATTTTTTAAAAAAATTCAATAAAAACACTCCTTCATATGTTCTAACAAATCCATAAAGTTTAAATTAATATTCCAAAAAAAACAAAACTTTGAACGAACTTTTTTAATTGACCATATTAACCTCAATTATATTATTTAATGATATAAGCCCAATTAATTAAATTATTACTATTTTTTGTTAAATCAAAAACAAGATTACTCATATTAGCACGTTTGATTTTGCACACTTCGTGTTTACTATTTTTTCCACCAATTTGCTTCATTCCACCATTGTTCTTCACGAAATTGAATTTCTTATTTGATTCATGCAAATATTTTAAGTCAATATGCTGATTTTAATAAAGATAGTCAGCATCATATCAATAATTTCGAAACAGATATAATATCAAGAATATTATGTTTGAAGAATGAATCCCCAGAATTTCATTTAAAAATGTCACGACAAAAAAGATTGAAACATAAAAATTTCATTAAAATCAATTTAAGATCAGCAAATCCAAAATACATATAATATCAATAGATACAAAACATTTATAATATCACAAATGATGTTTCAAGAATGATTCACAAGAATTTCATTTAGAACTATCTCACAATGAAAGTTAAAACACAAGAATTTCATTTAAATAAATTTAATATAAGCAAATTCAAAATATATAACAAATCAAAACAAATATAATATCGACACATCCAAAATAGATATAATATCTGCAGATCCAGTTTTTCTATCTCTTTATATCAAGAACTTTGCTTGTAGATCTGTTTTGATCAAACAAAAAGGACTAGAGTCACTTCAATCAATAGCATAGATAAATAACTTTTGTTGACTATGAAGGTGGGGGATATGATGAAATAAGATATCAGTGGAGGAATAAGAAGAATGATTAAGAAGAAGGAAGAAGAAGACGAAAAAAAAGAATGATGCGAAGATAATAGATAACGGATGAGGAAGAACAAGAACGAGGAAGAAGGAGAAAAAAGGGAGAAGAAACAAAATGAGAAAAAATATTAACGTAGTGTTCTTTTACATAGGTAAAAATATTTTGAATAATTTATAATTTCTATACTTATTTCTAAACTTGTTTTTGAGTTAGCTCTTACCGCTCATCAAAATCAAATTCGAATGAGAATATATTTGGAACTTGAAATGGCCGAAATGAAAGCCCATATCCAGGCTTAAGAAAGGCCTAAAAGTAAATACAGAAGGCCATTTTAAAGCCCAATATAGCCCAAAAGGTCGAAACTAGCAAATTCAAAACGGTTACCTAATGGTTCCAATCGGGAGTTCGTAGTTCGTGACAGGCTGACAGCACAGGCATTCGATACGCTCACTGCAGCCTTTATCTGCTGATGCTAAACGAGCGCAAAGGTTTTTCTTGGTAAGATCTTCGTTTTTGATTTTGGGTTTTGGTTTCCTTTCTCTTTTACTCATTTTACAGCGAACCAAACAACAAAGCGTTTGATCAACGGTTCTTTCTTTTCTGATTGAATTCTATATTGCATGGATTTGCGGTAAACTATTCCCTTTTTATTTCATAATTATACTTTCCTTTTACTGATTTATAGGAAAATAAAATGTTCCTTTCACTATAAGAATTGGTGAGTTTTCATTGATATTTGTTTGGCGGTTTCTGCTCTGTTTTCAAATGAGGTTTTTCAGTTATCTACTCGAACGGAAATTAGGAAGGTTTCTCGATTTCCAATATTGAAGAATCTTTTTATGTGTGGAATATTTGATTTCGAACATAGTTTTTATCATCTCTGCGATATTTATTTGATTTTGTATTCTCGTTTGCTCTCGCTGGGTGAAATAGTTGATTTATTTATTTTTTTGTTTCCTGTCAACCTTTCACTAATCAATTTTTTGATTGAATAATTTTCATTGAGTTATGAATTGTGAGTTCGCTTGGATATGTTTCTTTTTTTATGGATTGCATGAACAATGTTTTTCGTATTATGCAAAAAATTCAGATGTTTTGTGTACTGATAATTTGATTTCTGACATGCTATTTCGCATTTTGCAGCGTTACCCTAAATTATTTTATCAAAATTCGAAGCTATAATATAGATTTCTGAAAATGCCAGTCACAAAACTATGTGGCAACAAAATTTCTAGTGGGATTACAAGTAGAAGTGATAAATGGAAGAGGTTTACAAAGATTTCAGGGGTACATCCAAGTGAAGTTTGTAAGGCATTGGGCTCTTCAGGTGTGATGTCAAACTGTCACCTATCAGCAGAGGGCATGTATTCATTGTCACCGCTGGTGGCCCATCGTAGAAAGCCCTGTTTTCCAGTGGTCCGTGATCAATTGAGTTCAGATTCTGGTGTTGGAGTCGCTGGTGTAGAAGAGCAGTTGAATTTTGAAGAAGAGTCGTCTTTGTGCAATTCAGAGGAGGAAGAAGAGTAAGACCTCCAAAAAAAAAACCTCCATCTTTTATCTGTATTTGTCTTTAGTTTATACTTCTTTGCTGGTTTCCTATTAGGTTGAATTACGTGTTTTTGATAAATTCAATTATTTGTTTGTAATATTTGAAAGATAATGACTAGACCATATATTTCTGTTTGTGACCTCCCCATGTGGTTATAGCTATTGAATTGCTGATTAAGTTTTGCCCTTTTGCCAATGCCATATCAGTTGAAAGAGTATATATGGCAAATTTACTGTGGATCAACTAATGGTGCAAATAGGTTTTTTGTCATGTGTCCAGTGTCCACAAATGACTTGCTAATATTTCTGTCCTTTTCTTATTTAAGCAACAAAAGGATGTCCTTTTCGTATTTTGAGAGTCTGTCTTCCAGAGGGTAAGATTTACTGTCATGTTTGCTTTGTGAAGTGCCAGTGATCAACTTGCTAATATTGTGTTTTCTTTTTGAAGTTGGTTGCGCCTAAATGATGATTATTATGTAACTTTTGTTGATCTTAATTTACAGTGAATTGGCACGAATATCTAATAACGAAGCACGTGCTTCTGATGTCAAACGTGAGCTTATAAGGCTTTCTTTGCCTGCAATTGCTGGGCAGGCTATTGATCCTTTAGCGCAACTTATGGAGACTGCCTATATTGGTAGAATGGGTATGATCTGTACTCTTAAATGCTATTATTACAAGAATATTTTAATCCTATATACCAAAATTGGTGCTCCTATGATTTGGTTGGTGTCTCTAAAAGCTTAAAAGGATGTCATATGATGGGGTCTTTAAATGTGTCAGACACACATTTAAAACGGTTTTATTGCTTTTCATTCTGCCACTAAAATATGTGCTGCTACTGTTTCCTTGCCCTTTGGATCCCCATAAATGTTTAAATTTCTACTTTCCATAATGTAAACATCCTTTTAATTCATACTTAAAACTGATTTAACAGTCATTTTACTCGTTTATTGCTCTAAGAGTAATTTTGTGCCAAATGAAGTATATTTTTCAGTTGTTCTGGCTTGGATCCATATGGGAATTCATATTTTTGATTCACCTGGAATTTTGAATCAAATATTGTGTTGGAGATTGATTGTAGCTATAGTTTGAGAATCGAATATTCAATAAAAGTATTCTGTTTAATTTGCATATGTTATTTTATTAATCTAATCAAGAATGGTCGAATTTACTCGCACATGAAACGAAATGTTGGTTTACTTTTGAAATTATTATTTATTGTTTTAATAATATTTAGTCTAGTTATAAATAAAGAGGTTTAAAATGACATATATAAATATATAAAATTATTTATAGGAATAATGATATCAATAATATGAACAGATTCATCGTTTGATGTCTTAAATTTAAAGAAGATACATGCCGCTTTTATAAGTTTAATTAATGATAAGAATCACTATAATGTTATAGTCAAAGTAACTCCAACAGCCGCCTAGTCAAAGTAAAGAATACAAGTTGATCATAGATATGCATCATGTTAACAACAAATACTAATAGTGTGGTAAGTTGATGAACTGAAAACGAAAAGGCAAAATTCTGATACTCACTTGAAAAACATTAGCAGATGTGATTCTGCCAGCTTAACGGATCGAGCTCCAACATAGAAACTGGTTGCATAAACATTAAAGAGTAAGACGAAAGAAAGTTCGAATCCTATTCCGCTAATCAGGCCTTGCCTTATTCCCGTCTTGCAAAACGACACCGTCCGAATTGGGTCATCCTCAGTGTTAACCTCTCCATTAGAACTCCTTTTCTCCACCTCTAAAGGGCCTCTTGAGGTGGTTGCCTCTTTCCCGTTTGTACCATTGTCATAGTGCCGTTGCTCAACCATCATCTTGGCAGCTAAATGGCAATTTATATCCTTTCAAGAAGTTTACAGATTGGATCCCAAGCTAGTAGACGAATTCGATTCAGACCCAAAGTTAGCTTCCTTCTTTATCAAGCGCCTCTTTGATTGAAGAAAGATTGATCGATTCCTGATGTTGTCCGACCTTAGACCCTAATTTTGAATTCTCTAAATCACTAACTGCCTGCAATTCAAAAACCTCTTGAATCAACAATCCATATAAAAATAAAGGAGGCAAAGATGGAACGAATGAAGCTCACTTGTTTGTTAGCAAGAAACCGCTGCTTGCCATGGCGGCAACAATAGCATGCTAGGAGTTTTCAAGGGTGGGTTTGGTGAAAGAGGGGCTCTGGGTCATTGTAGGATTTTAAGGTAAATCAATAGCACAATAAATGTTTTTAAAATTTCCTGGTTGAAAAAAGGTAAGAGAAAACTTAGACTTTAAAATCCACATTAAAACCCAATCTAAATAAATTATGAAATCCAGGTGGCAACTCCAGGTTCATCCTATGTGTCAAAATGGTGTTCAACCAAAATCTTGCTTCATAAATTATATATAGTATAGATTTGAAATTGATATACACATAACATCTATAGAGCTGAAACATGGTTGTTAGAGATGCAAACCGGAATAATTTTCTATAGTTGCTATCAGAATCGGTTACCAGAGTTGCTTACTGATTTCAGTCCTGTGTTGCTTCGTGAGGCGGGCATGGATAGAGACATAGAGAGTGAAGATTGAAACTTGAAAGTCGTTATGTTTTACTTGAGAAATTACCAATTGAAAAATGGTAACAAGAGAACTAGAAACTGTGTTCACTTGATAGAGAAAAAAAAAACTGGGCCCTCAGGGAAAAAGGATTTCATTAACGTATTTCCTTAATTCTTTAATACTGTTTTGATATATTTTTTAGAAAAACTAGAAAAAGCAAAAGAGCAGCGGTACCAAACAGGCTCCTTTTTGTTGTTTTTCATCTTCTCCCCCTTAAATTCATGAAAAGTTGAGAGGGATTTTTCTCTGTTGTGTTGAGTATATATGAAATGATTAATCTTTGTTCTCTATGTAGGCCCTGTGGAGTTGGGTTCAGCTGGTGTGTCCATGTCAATTTTTAATAATATATCAAAGCTTTTCAATATACCTCTTCTTAGTGTTGCAACATCATTCGTTGCTGAAGACATTTCTAAAAATTCATTAAAAACTTCTACTTCAGGTTAGTACAAATTGCTTGATGATCTTTCTTTCAACAATGCTTCTACGGCTTAATGTATGCTATAGGAATTATTGATTAAACATCTCTATCTATCTTTGTTTGTGAAATAGGTGGTTATCTAATTGACAGTACTAACAGTAAACCTAAAGATGGGTTAGCTGAGAGAAAGCAACTCTCCTCTGTATCTACTGCTTTGCTTCTAGCAGTCGGCATTGGCATCTTTGAGGCTACAGCTCTGTTTTTGGGTTCTGCTCCATTTCTTAACTTAATGGGCATATCGTTAGTAAGTCTAATAGAAATTTAGTTTATGCAACAGAATAATTAATCTTATGCCTCTCTGTTTGCACGTGTAGTGGCATACGTGGAAATTAATTCTTTTGCAGATGTGCATGTTTATTATTTTTTCCTCTCCTTGGTTTATTACATGTACACTTTTGACCATGGGGAGGATTGTGTTTTATGCAATATTTTCATTGGAGAACTCTAATTATCAGTCTTGTTATCATTATTTAAACTAAACAATAAGTTATTAAATGACATGATGCTTCCCGGTAACTATTTTCACAACAGGATTCGCCAATGCGCATTCCTGCAGAAAGATATCTTCGGATAAGAGCCCTTGGTGCTCCTGCATACGTAGTTTCCTTAGCTCTTCAAGGCATTTTCCGTGGCTTTAAGGATACAAAGACTCCTGTTGTATGTCTAGGCAAGTGTTTGTTTTAATTTTTAAAGGTATATTGTTCATTTTGAAATGGTTGAAAGGAGTATGTACCTGGAAAAAAAGTTGAGGGCTGGGTAGCTGTGGTTTCTAAATTTCTTAGGGCTTGTATTTCTCAATGACAGTCTATAAGCTTTCTTTTTTGAAGAGATTGGCTAGGCATTCTCTGAATCTTGGTGAACTGTTTCTTTTAGTGGAAATATTTGCATAATTCTGGAAGGGAAAGTTAGCCATGTGAGTGGAAAGTTCACTTTGAAGTTTGTAATTATGACACTCAATGTTGGTTGATTTTTGGGGATCTGCCATTCCACAAATCCACTTTTTGCATAAGAAAGTTGACATTGCGATAGCAGCTTGATTATGTAGGCGGTGAAATCCAGTTCAAAATTTTGGTTGATTATGTAGGTGGTGAAATACAGTTCAAAATTTTGGTTGAAACGCCATGAAAATCCAATTTTGGTACTGCTTGAAGAAGAATATATTGTTATTTGTTTATTTATTTATGTTTATAAATTTTCTTGTCAAAAAATTACTTTTCTGGAGTAATTGACATAGAATTTTATATGCAGCTATCGGCAATCTGTCAGCCGTGTTTTTGTTTCCCTTGCTGATGTATCATTTTGGATTGGGTGTTATTGGAGCGGCAATGTCCACTGTAATGTCCCAGTACGTCCTTTATCCAGTGTTGTTCTTTTACTTTTTTTGGTCTTCTATATTCTGCCATGCCCATGCTAAAAATTCATTTGCAGATACATTGTCGCCTGTATTATGCTCTGGTACTTGAATGAAAGAGTTATATTACTTCCTCCAAAGGTTGGAGGACTCCAATTTGGAGTCTATATGAAATCTGGTGAAGCTCTCTCTCTCTCTCTCTCTCTCTCTCTCGCTCAACTTTTGTAAGCTAGGCTTTATTGTACATTTATTTTGTCTTGGTAGAAATGCTCCTATACTTTCTTTTTTAAAAATTTGCAGCTAATAGAGTTTGCAAATTGCAATATGCTCAAATTGACTTGCACGTATTGAGTCAGTGGACTGACTCAATAGTGTCTTCACTTTTGTATCTGTTTTGCCATGCAGATAATATAAATGATGATTAAAATATTCATCTGATTCAAAATTGTATGGCTTATCTCCTCTGTTTTATTAAGGTTTGGTGATTTGTTTACTTATCAATGATGGCTCTCTTCAGGTGGCTTTCTTATTGGAAGAACACTTGCTGTTCTAATAACCATGACATTGGCAACCTCGATGGCTGCTCGTCAGGGTGCAGTGGCTATGGCTGCACATCAGATATGCTTGCAAGTATGGTTGGCTGTATCACTTCTTTCAGATGCTCTGGCTGCATCAAGTCAGGTATTAGAATTCCTTTGAGCAAGCCAGTTATTAGATTAGCAGTATGGTTCGTCATTTTATGTTGTTTTTAAGACAAGCATGTGACCCAGTTGTAGGATACAACTAAGAGGTCACAAGTTCAATTCCTCTCCACACATTATGTAAATATGTGAGGTAAGGTCTATATAGATCTTGTTTGTTCTTGACCCCGCCCACCACAGGAGCCTTGTGCATCGGTTACCTTACCTTATAGTTGATTATTTCTTCCCTATAATCCTATTAAATTTCTGTTAGATCTGATTAGTCAGAGCAGTAGTGAAGCGCTGAAGACTTGTTATAATTGTACTCGACTAATTAAGAAGTTAAACATAAGATGAAATATTCACTGGTGAAGTAGTCATGTGATCGAAAAGTTATAGCAACAGTGGATCTTTTGAAGAAAAAAAAAATAAAAATTCCGTGGTTAATATTATTTTTATGTGTGTGATGTATGGATTCTAATTTTCTAAAGCCTTGCTATTTAATTCAAAATTACTTGATGCGGGATCCAGCACTTACTATGGTCATATTAATTTGTCACCTGCAACATTTTTTTAATGCTCAAATTGTTTCTCTTTTGCAGGCCCTAATTGCAAGTTCTTTTTCTGAGGGAGACTATAAGACCGTAAAAGAAGTTGCCAACTATGTGTTAAAGGTGAGATCGCTGGTCTACCTTGAGCATGTCTTGTCAGACCTTATGTTAAAATGAGATTTAATGTTTCTGTTAGATTCTAGGTTCACTGTATTGGATATCCACTGGCATTTTTCTTTCCACAGCTTGATGTACATGTTTGTGCAGATTGGATTGCTCATAGGCATTTTCTTAGCTTCATGTCTGGGTCTGTCTTTTGGTTCTATAGCCACCTTGTTTTCCAAGGATGCTGATGTCTTACGAGTTGTCAGAACTGGGATACTGGTAGACACTTACACATTTATTGATTGCTTCTTTTTCATTTCTTTTTTTAAGTTTTTACTGGATTTTGACATGTATGATGATCTGACTTAAACTCTTTTAAAGTTTGTCTGTGCTAGTCAACCGATTAATGCACTGGCTTTTATTTTTGACGGTCTACATTATGGTGTTTCAGACTTCCCATTTGCTGCACGCTCTATGGTAAGTTGTACTTTCGTTCCATGAATTTCCTGAGATCTCCTAATTCTTGGTCTGATGGTTGCACATGATAATCTCTTTTACTAGATGTTGGTGGGTGCAGTAGCATCTCTATTTTTGCTCTATGCACCTCCAATTGTTGGCCTTCCTGGGGTTTGGGCGGGCTTGGTCATCTTTATGAGCTTGCGTGTGGCTGCAGGATATTTCAGGTAATTCATGTGAAGTTTCTCTTCTTCGTGAACATAGTTTATGAAAACCTTATAGTATAATGAATGTAAAAGTTTTGCTTATATCCTAAAAATTATAATGAACATACTAGTATAAGCGACATGTAAGTTTTGGAGAAAGTTCTAGTATACCTTTGAGTGCACATTTGTGGTGTTCTTAATTAATGGGGCTACTAATGGTGTGTCGGGGTCGGTTTAACAATGTTTATTTTCTGAATGTTGATGTCAAGCGTATATGTTTCCTTCACCCCAAATTTACGACACCGCTATATTTCTTAGAACTTTATTGCATTTTTTAAAACTCACTTCAAAATTTCACCTTCAAGTTTTTTTATTTTATTTTTATTTCATCAAGTTACTTGAAAGTGACAGACAGCCTGCAAAGGTCTCTCTTTGTGTGGATTTGGTTGATCCAATGTTTTTTGTACTTGTTTACTGATTACTTGATATTATTTTCAGATTGCTGTCCAAGTCGGGTCCGTGGTGGTTCATGCACAGGGACTGGCAGACTATTAAGGTTAGTGGATTATCTAGAACACAATAGTATTAGATACCAGTGTGTGTCAGTCGTTAAGATTTTCATATGACTTCTCTGAAACAATATTCGATAATTAGATATTTCGGGGGAAAAGTTCTTTTCTAAATCTAAGAGCGAATAGTAAAGGTTGAAGGCAAATTTTAATAGCAAACATGAAGATGTAAATGGGCAGAAATTATTGAAAAAAATCAATGTATTGGCGGCTCTCAATTATTCTTATAGAGCTATGTATGTTTTCAGTTTCTATAGTATGGCCAATTTTAAATATGCAATTCTAATCTATTTCAGCTTGCCCTTTGAGAATTGAGATGATGGGAGTCTGGAATAATTGGCGGATGGCCTCAAGAGTATGTCATTAGATTCATTTGAGCCGAACATTGAACTCGTATATTGTTTCAGTTGAGATCTTGATTAATCATTTACCAGAGTTTTTTTTTAACTGCTGTTCAGCAATAAATGTTACTTTGAAGGTTCGTCATTGGCAATTAATGAGAACAACCAAAATATTTGAAAGGGTTATATTGGCAAAAGCTAATCTTACTGTCAACTACTAAAACAGTTTCCCATCCCATGTGGATCTGATTAACAAACTTTTGGGAGAGTAATGATAATTCTTTAGAGAACTGGAGTGGACAGTTATGCATATGGTGTGTGTAGACATGTATAGTGAGGTAAAGTAAGTAACAGCTGCCGACATATTATGTGCAGAGATTGTTTCGAGGAATTGAATTTATTACCTCTAAGTTGCACCCGTGCAACTCTACCATTGGACACATGCGCAGAGCATTTTCAACCTTTTTGATCCATCAGTTGAGCACAATTGCATAGATGAACATGAACAAATTCATAAGTAGCAATTTCAATGTCATTATCCAATCTCAAAATGGTTAAGAAATAAATTAAACTGTGGACTGAAGTTCAATTAAATATTTGCCCAGGATATTATCAGGAATTGTTGAAGCTGTTGATCATATAACTGGTCGAAGTTCGCCAGTAAGCAAGGCAAATTTCCGGTGCCGTGACAAAACAGAAGGAACTCTAACTGCTTGAATTCTAGACTCCAAGTTGTCAGAACCAGTCCATGCTTGTTGCTTAGCCTCATTTAGTATAGTTTGCAAGATTTGAAGCGGATCACCATGGCCAACAACCAAGATTGTGCATCTGCAGAACAGAACAGAACAGAACAGAACAGGTCTTTAGCAAAAGACCAAGGGAAAATATGAGGGTTATAGTTCTTCCGTTGGCACTAGAATAAAAGGAAAAGGAGTTTAGTCTGCTACCTAAAGTCATGCATAATTTTATTTTTTCTTTCTAATCACTCAAGATGGCATTATCAGTGAAATAATCGGAAGGCCCGATTCGCCAACAAATACTAATTTCAAGGCCATTCATTTGAATCAATTACCTTGTTTCTGCTAATGATTAAACAATTTTTACACAAATAATCAGCCCAAATTCAATGGGCTAATGCAACATACACCGTGTTTCCGAGTGCTCGAAATGGATTTCACGGTGATAATCTATCAAGTAGAGGTGAGGAACTGAGGATCCTTTAGAATGCTTCCATTATTTCTCCCTGTATCGAAGAAAGATGAGTATTTTACCCATCATATTCGGACTCCATAGTCGCCACAGCACTAGCTAGTCTCGAAGCAACATCGTCAACACTTTCTCCACCTTCTGGCCTTGTGAAAGGATCTTTCTCATCAAGAGCCCAAATCTCTGAATACTGTTGATAGATGACAGTGAGACAATTTAATAGAAATGGTACAAGAAGAAAGAAACAAACTAACAAACATACAACCATTGCTTAAATTTCTTAAATATATGATCTAACTTAGCCCCACGTAATTGACACATTAATCACAGAGCAGACTCCAAACCCCCAATTGCTTAGCTTAAATATGCCAGAAAATTTTAATAGATTGTCGTTCTTTTTTATTTTTCTTATTTTCTTCGAATGGATAGCTCTTTTAATCCCACACTTACTTTATCATGTGACATGAGTTCAAATGAAGGGCCAAAATAACGCTCCCGAAGATCTTCTATCACCTGTCAGCACATATTCATCCGTGTTTAGCAGAGATAAAATCGATATAGAGAAGACGAGAAAGTTATTATTATTTCTTGTTTTTTCAATTTTTGTCAGGTAAGTACCGAATAATAGACCAAACCTTGCTTCTTTCAATTTCATGGCGGCACATAAATACTTAAGAAGGTTGGTTAACTCACCTTGCACTGAGGGCCATCAAATGGAATATCCATAACAGATGCAACAACTTTAGCAGTGTGCCTTGTTCTTGCAAAAGGTGAGTAGCAAATTCGGACATTTTCAAGTGGGATCTTACTTTCCGTCAGCTCCTATACAAGTAACACAGATACAAATGTTTATGAAGAATTTTTTTCCCCTTAAAATTAGAACATCATCCTGAATGAAATATGTACAATGACCAGATTTAAAAATGATAGACAGCATGAATCTTCCAACGCCTTTGCAAATCTTAGACAGTAAAAAGGCCCAATTTACTCTCCCCATTCACACATTATGATTTATGACTGAAAATCAATAAAGATGACAGAAATTAATTGGTTGATTTGGTTACAAAATCATACAAGCCTTTCATAAATTTTCACATCAATATATTCAAAAAACTTAGCACGCGTCATTTTTTTTTCCATGCTGACAGTGAATAGCACTACTGATATGAAAATTCTGAATGGAGTAGATTAATTTTGATTCAAACAATCAACGAAGTAGTAATCAATAATCTAAAAATCCCAGCATTGGCCAAATCTGCTGCAGAAAGCCATAATTTTGTTTTTTGTTTTAAATTTTTTGAAGAGTCATTTGCGTAGAAGGCTTCCCTGGGTATTTTTTTTAAGTCATTATGTTTGTCTAGGTAAATCAGGTTTAAGAATCCTAATGTTTCCTTAACCCAATAGATGTAAATCTCTATTTAAAAGCTTGCCTGCTTCAAAAATAAAGGAAGAATTTTCATGCAAAGTTGCAAAAGGAGAAATTCCCTCCTTAGAAATCATTGATGGCTAAATATACCACAATGCATGTAGAATATGAAGTATAAACACTAGTCTTTGTTTTCATAAGAAGAAAGGAACAGTTTTCTACCAGCAATTTTAAGCTAAGAAAATATACCTTGAGGAATAATTCTCCAGCTGACTGCGCTTGACTGACTCCATCAGATGCTAATTGAAACTCAGAACGCACGCCATTTTCCTGCGAAAATTACTTCAGTAGCATTCTTAAATAACCAGCACAGAACTTAATTTTGAAGAAAATGTGCTTTGGCTCATGTAACTATGGTAATTATAAGCACAGAACCCATGTTCATTATCATTTCAATAACAAGTAGAACTGAAAGAAAAAAAAACAGAACTGCAGTCATGATAACCACCACGACGTTCCAAACTTAATCGATCGAATTAAAAAGTCCATCGCAAAAAAAAAAAAAACTCAATAAATATATAAAAAAACTATGAGCATAAGCGTAAGAATTCATAGAGGAGATCAATTTTATAAATCATCCGGAAAAATATCTGTGAAAAAAAAATTACATCTCCGAAAAGGAGGAAGATATACAAACCAGAGAGGAAACAATGAGGCCTCTCTCATTCGGTACGCTTTTGCCGTGCCGAAGAACCCAGTATCGGTTCCTCAAAAACGATGCACTTTCCTCCATTTCCGTCTATCAGGTCAGGTATCAACCTCCCGTCGAAGACTGTTTTCTGTTTTCAACTTCTTCCTTCCACAAAATCTCGGGATAGTGAAACGGCGACTCCGCTTACGACGTGGCTGGTTTTCATTGGCTGAGGGACGCAACATAACGTGGAGAGCTATTAGTGGCTAAATAAGCAAATTACTGTGACAGGAACCGCAGATGATTACCAGCCCCTGCTAGATTGGTGGAAAAATTCAGATCCGGATAAGGATAGGATGATTAAAAAATATTTATATGTTCAAATCCGAATTGATTTGGACAATAATTCAATCTAAGTTAATATTCGAATAACTAAATCAGACTAGATGTTTGTATTTAAATTAGATGTTTGTATTTAAATCATAATATGTTTTTAAATTGAACAAATATTTTACGAATGTTCCCAGTCAATTTCAGTCCTCATTAGATCAGACAAAATGTTGGCCCGGACTGTTACACACCCAGATCTCTCGCTCAAATAAAATCAAAATACATGGCTCTAAATTCTATGAACAATATTGTTTAAAGTAAAGTTTGGTAGAGCAGTCACATTAGTTAATTAGTTCTTGAATAGACCGGCCAGCTCAATCTGAAGTTGAAGCTTGCTACTTTTGTCTTTTGTTGCCTGCCGTATGTGTATTTTATCCTTTTTCTTGCCAATCCTTGAGTATTACATCCTCCAAATGGTACCAAACACCCATTAGCTTTACAAAATCACCAGTCTATTCAACAGACAGACTTTGGAATGAATCCACCAAACAAGTCGAAGCTTAGCTTACAAAATCTCCAGTCTCCTAGTCTATTCAATAGACAGAGACATTGGATGAATCCACCAAACACAGAGACTTTGGAGAGTGGCCCTCTACTACTCTTTGTTCATTCGAAACACAAAGCTGACTGAAAAGAGTAGCAACATGAAAACATGCGTCCCCATTCTTAGGGAGGGTGACATGTTAATAAGAATATATTGCTACATTTACAAATTCAATATATTATGTTTGTATGTAAACTAAACTCACAATTGCAATATATCAGATTCTTTCAGAAATAGATGTCAGTTTGCTTCGATTGGGCTTTGAGATCTTTCAGTTTCTTTAGTATGTTTGCGAAGTAATCTTGCAAATACTTCTCCAGGGTACCTATATCTTTCTGATCCACCCCAAGAAGGTTGAATGTCTCACCCATTGGAACCGAGAAAACTGTGTCGCTTGACAGAACCTGAGAAATTTCCACCACACGAACACAATGTTCTTTGATCATGTTTTTGTTTCAAATAAAGTCGAAAACAAAGTCAATATGTCCTAGATTAATGAATTTTCACCAAGCCATGCTTGTGATGTTAGGTGGAGAATGGAAAAGCAATGCCTCGAATAAAGTAAATGTTTCATGGTTTTGATGATTTCAACAAGATACAGAGTTCGTAGAAAGGGGATTTTTATGAACTAAGTGGAACATTGCGATTGATAGAAGAAACGTAAGCATGCCCTACCTCTGAAAAAGCCAATCTGTCGGCCACATCATTAGTCCATTCAAAAAACCGAGTCAATTGGCGTGTAAATCTCAAGATGGAGACTGGGACTGTGGTAACATTTGCATCCTGCCCTGCGAGTCTTTCGCACAAAGTTATCACCTAAAGACCAAGGAGGCACATTTAACATGGAGAATCCGTACACCATATTTGTTATCAATGAAAAAAAATGGAATCTTGAAGCAGCTATCAATAGTTATTAATATTGTTTGCCGTACTGATAGATAGGTTATACATTATAACGAAGGAGGGAAAACTAAATCGAACATTAGAGTAAAGTAGCATTTGATCTCTTTGTTTAGAAAAGGAAAAAATATTCTTATTTTACCTCTTGGGTGGTCCATGCACGAGGACCAGCAAAAGTAAGAAGCTTCCCATTAATTTTCTCATTTCGTAACGCTATAAATGTAAGTCGAGCTACATCCTATCAGCAAATACACATGTACTTAGATATAATGGATAATCAACAATAAAATTTAGCTCCTTCACTTCAAGAATGAATAATAGAAATGATTTATGCATGCACAACCTGGGTGTCCATGTAAGCAATTCGTGTAGGAGCATCTGTACCCCAAACCGATTTCTCTTCCAGAATTGGCACTGCATATTGCCCAATAAGGCCCTGAATGAATTTGTACAAAGCATTAATACTAAGAAAAGAAGAAAGGTCGCCGAAAAATATATCAAAGTGAATAGAAAAAAAGACAACTGCACAAGCATTTGATTAAAAAAATGCACACAAGTATAAGATAATGATTATTTATATGTCAATGTCCTAAAATCGTTTTTGCAAATATGCACAAGTTAATGGTATATTAGCATTTAGCTTCTTTAATCTTGGACTCCTAAGTAAGATATGTTTCTCTTCTGATTAAGTAGCTCCCTTGGCATGCATAGTTTAATATTTAACAACTGCTCATCAAGCCGACATATTAGCTGAAATTCAAATGCTATCAGTAATATAATCACAGATAAAAAAACCTCCACAATATTAATTCAGGAGACATTTACCTGCATGAAACCACATAGCCGAATTACAATGTGATTAGGGCCAGATTCCTGAAGAAACTTCTCAGTGCAATATTTAATCTCCATTAGTGGCACTTCTGGATGCTTGTCACAATTGTGGATAGAGTAGAATACATATTTCTGAATGCCCATGGCTTTTGCGCTTTGTATAAGAGCTACTTTTCCCTCCCAATCTACCTAAACAGAACAAAAGGATCAGATAAACCCAGCACAAATAACATAACTTCAAAAAATCCCAAAGAACGTCAAGATATAGAAATATGCATTAGATAATTGCATCCAAAAGGTCTTACAAATTGTTCATCTTCAATTCAAAATAACTTCTCTTGAATTGAAAATATGTTCATCACTCCCCTATGGGTTTCCCTTCATTGGCCAAATATTACTAAATATAAGCTGGAATTTAAATCTTACAGGTTTGATGGGCTCTTCCGGTCTCCCAGTGGCACAGTCAATCACTGTATGTATGCCAACCAGAGTTGCAGGTAAGGTCTCTGGCTTGCTAAGGTCTGCCTGCGCAAAACAACACTCTACAAATTCAGTAGTGAAACCTCAGCAGCAAAACAAAAATCAAGAAACCCAGCAGAGAATTTCTCTTCAACAAATAAATTCTGGGTTACATTGACAACGGTGGCGCCCCAATCGCGAAGGAAGTCAGCGGGAGCGGGTCGGGGCCTCACAAGGCAACGGACATCGTAACCCTCATCGAGGGCTCGCCTCACAATTTGCCTCCCAAGAGTCCCAGTCGCACCCACCACCAGTATGCTCGTTGGCCTCACCGGAGTCCCCGGAGCCAGATTCACAGCACCTACAGGCGCCGCCGTCGCACACCTTACAGATAATCGGACATGGGGTTTCCCTGTATATGAATTAGAGACATTAATTGAGGGAAAAAAGGGAAAAATTAACGAGAGATCAAATGTGAAATTGCAAGGTTGGTGATTAACTGGCGAGAGAGATGGACGAGGACGGGGAAGTGGACGGAGAGACAAGAAGAGACGGTGCTATGTTAAGGCGCCAGGAAAGTTCACCGGTGGAGGCGGTGGTTGGAGAGGATGCAATGTGGTGGTGGTGGTGGTGGAGCTTGTGAGTTGTTGGGAGCCTCCACGCCATTGTCGTTTTTGGGATTGTCGAAGTGGAGGGAGAGGAGAAGAGGGACGAGGAGAAAGAAGAATGGATAAGAATTCTGCCACGTCATTCGATTGTATGGATTATAGTTACATCCACGTGTACCACTGAAGCTACCACTTCCTTCCCCAGTCCCAAACGACGGCGTTCCGTTTCCACAATTTGTATTTGCTTTTGTTGATAAATTGAAGGTGGAACTTTTGCACCCAAACAATTATACTTCTCACTCAATTATTATCAAAACCCCAATTAAAAGTACGACCAAATCTGAATACACTACATTTTAAACTAAAAACTAAAAATTGATTGCACCCGCACTCAAACTTCTTCTTCATTGTCGTTGCAGTCATCTCCTGCATCCTACCCATTTTTCTCTCCATTGTTTGTCGTAGTCCCTTTCTGATGAGCTTAACCTGTGAGATAATAACCCACTAAACTAAAGCGAAGACTATGCCTATAATGGCACACACCGGAATCAAGATCTCGGTAGCGAGATCTGGCAAAGTGATACTTAACATGGAAAGTGAGGCGAAGGAAAGTGAGGAAAAAGTGAAGAGGTGGAGCAGTTTATATACAAGAGAGGAGGTGCGGCTGTGGGTTTTTGAGGAGGTGCAGTTGAGGGTTTTCCCAAATCTATTTTGGTTTGATTCCTTAGAGAATATGTTCCCGGGTTTTTGATGCAGGTGGGCCCCATCAACTCATTCCCGTGGCCTGTCAACCCACACAAACTGTCGTTCAACAGCCTAGGCCTAGCCCAATTGCACCAGGCTGATGAGAATCTCACATCGCTAAAATAGGAGTATCGATCCTAGCTTATAAATGCACACTTCCCCTTAACTTACCAACCAAGGTTTTCATGGGCCATCATTCCATGGGCCTTGATTATAGCCGGCCCGCAAGAGTGTCAGTTAGGCTTTGGATGGCAAGGGGAGAGCAGGTCGACCGTTGTGGGTTATCATTACAGGCCTACAAACCATACACCCTAACCCATCCACGCATGACCTTCCGGACACATGTGTTAGGTTGTTCATGGCAAGAGTCGAACTCCTGACATGACCATACACCCCAACTCGTCCACGCATGGCCTTCTGGACACATGCTTTTTAGGTTGTTCATGACATGAGTCAAACTCTTAACATGACCATACACCCCAATCCATCCACTCATGGTCTTCCGGACACATGCGTGAACATGCTAACCATTGAACTGACATGCTATAACATGTGGCCTGCATACCAATTATTGTTGTGGTGCATATAGCCCCACCTTAAATTGAATTACATTAGGTTGATGCCTTCTTGGTTGCAAATTGGGCTGTTGGGGGTGACCGACTTGGATGATAGATTTGTTAAATCGAATTAAATCAAGTTTATACATAAATTATAAATATTCAAAATTTTAATTCAAACAAAAATATTTTTTCATATTTAATATTGGGTTTGGCCATTTGGGTCCAAATACAAAAATATTGTCATATTTAATTTTTTCATACTGTAATCCGAATTGAATTATTATCTGATTTACTTGTCTGAATTTAAACCGAATTGAATTATTAGCTGATTTACTTTTTAAATTTAAATCAATTCGTGTATGGTCAATTAAGTACATCCGAAAATCAAAATCAATCTAAGTCAAAAATCAAAATTAACCCTAATAAACACTTTATTTTGTCCCATCCGGATTGACTCATACCAAATTTTTTTGCGACCCTAATTGCGGGTTATTAATTGAAAATTATTGTTTATGCACTCGAAATAAAATATATTTTGGATATGAAAATATAAAATCGATCAAAGAAGGAGAGAACTACCAAAAAAACCAAAATGAAAAGTATAACATCAATTGCTTGTACGGTTGTACCGATATCCCTTTATACTATACACTCCCTAGTCATAAATATTTTTTCCCCTGCCTTGGGCAAGAATCATCAAAGCAAAGGAAAAGGGCAGAATCATACTTTCTTTATCCCAGCCAAGCAATGCCACTGTGGCTCTTATCATCCAAGAAGCTTCTACTTGAATGCAGCAGCAGTAGATCGTCAAAGCCTCAATTCTGTACAACGCTTGTCACATACTGTAAACTCTCCAAGCCCCTCATATATGAGTGGGGAAAAGAAAACATCAGGTGTCATAAGGACTCAACTAGGATACAATTTCTATATTCTGGTGCAAGTCTCCATCATTTCTCCATCATTTCTCCATCATTCAGTCAGAAAATAGTTCTTCTAATTCTTGTGTGCCATTATGAAACACATTCCCTAATGCGCTACTTCCATTCTCACTGTCATCCATATCTAACCAATCTTGCTCGTGCTCATCCTCAGCTAATAACTGCTCGTCGTGAGGCTGACTTTGAGGAGTCGGACCTCCCTTGGCTTTTGCATCAGAATCCTCGCAGATGCAAGCTGCTGGGTTTTCATGGAACTCTCCTCTTCCTGGCCTCACTTCATTTGGCTCCCCCATGAACCCAATCTGATTAGTTCGTACCCTGGAGGCAAATTCTCCCCAAGTCATGTTATTCCGGTTCAGAAACAACTTGTACAACTTTTTAGCATTTGGACCAATAGTTCGTTTGTGCCCGAAATATCTCCTGCGTCCAGCCAAGATTTTGGCCATATTCCCGTTGTTATTTGTCACAAATACATCACTTTCGTCGCAAACAATGTAATCCAGTGCAGCCATGCGAGATGAAAACGGTGAAAATGGTGCCAACTCCTCCTTGCTGGCTATTGTTTCCTTTGAATGAAAATTTGGGAACAGCGCTTTCAGTGGTGCCAGAGTCTCTTCACCTCCATATACTACTCCTGATGCTACATATATGTGAACATCGCTCCCAAAACCCAATGCTCTCAACATTAGACCAATTTCTTCTGGTGTCAGTGGACACCTTCCACGCCTTTGTTCCTTGTCAGGGTTGCTTGCATGTAATGTCTTCCATCTCTTCCGTATTGCAGCAAGCTCAACCCTTTCTTTTTCTCCTCCGCCAAAGTAACATCCAGAGAATGCAAGCATATCCGGTTCGAACCTGTGACAGGATCCATTAAGTTGTATACTTGTATCAGAAAAGGTTCTTCTAAAAACGAGATCTCGGATTTTCAACTTTAGGTTTAGTAACAAAGATCAAATCGATACTACTGCAAAACAATAAACCCAAGTTCCATCAAGGCACAAGAGGTATTATGGGATTAGAATTTCACCGCTGGCCGACAGAATCAAGACAAGACTGTCGATAAACAAATTAGAACACAGCTTATTAGGGAGATTAATTCTCAGAATTGTAGTCAATGACAAAATAAAACACTTTACCTCAAGTGCAAGGCAATAAAATGCTTGCTTTTCATCCTCATCCTCTCAGCCAACTTTTTACCCATTCCAAGAATAGGATCAGTAAATCTCAAAGCATGGTAATTAACTCTACACCTCAGCTTCTGCAGATCTGTGTCTAACATATTGGAAAGTCTGTAATCAAACTTGGTAAGCTGAACAGCCTGCAGAAAAGACAAAGATCTCCAGTGTTTCAGTTTCTGAATAAATTGAAAATGAAAGACTAGGCTTATCTAGCATCCAAAAACAAAGTAAAAGCATATATATGTATATATATATACACACACACGTCATCATTATTGGGGATTACCTGGCTAATATCAGGGCAGAACTGCTGCAGCACAGTAAAATTTTGCATTCATGAAGAGTCTTTCAGATATGAGGTTAAATTTTTGTTTGAGACGAGAGTCATCAACAGAAGTTGGCTGCATTTACGTACTAAGA
Source organism: Euonymus europaeus (assembly GCA_963580455.1). Classification (NCBI taxonomy): domain Eukaryota; kingdom Viridiplantae; phylum Streptophyta; class Magnoliopsida; order Celastrales; family Celastraceae; genus Euonymus; species Euonymus europaeus. Next base: position 16,697,116 of record OY756970.1, on the reverse strand, counting down.
TTGACTTCTCAAATTTTCATATATTACAGTAAAGGATGTCCACCTTCTTTCTCCCACAACAACAACAAAAAAACCACCCCCAAAATCTATATGTTGAGTCTGTAAGCTTGGAGTTTAGTGCTCATATGGCAGGCTGCCAATTAAACAAACCCAAAACTTTTTGCCTGATTTCACATGGATATAGAGGCATTCTCTAGGAAATATTAGCCTCTGAAGCCTATTGTAGTTTCATCAACAGTAGATGTAATTTCGATGTTGTAACAAGCCCTATTGCCTGGGATCCTGGATTGGCATTTCCCCATGCCACACTACCAGATAATTTATCAGGAGGATAAAAGAGCCGCTGTAAGGTTATTTTGGTGTGATCAGATTAGCCATTTCCCCTTTTCTTTTGCTACCAAATCACGCATATTATGAAGAGTGAAAATCAAAATATAGAACATGGAGAAACACAAAGAATAGTTGAAGGTTTTATACAAGAAGAAAACTTACATGCTTTTTATTGAGAGCGGGTATAACATGATTCTGGTAGCACTTTGGAGTGCACTTCCTGGGTACGCGCATGTTATATGGAGTTATGACTCTATCTCCCTTAGTGGGAAGTTGTTTGATGATTTTCACGTCGTTAAAGAGGAATGATATGAACCAGTCCACATCAAAGATTTCGGTAAAATTGCTGCACAAGAAGTCTAATGCTGTCACATTTCAATGCACAAGAATATGCACTGTCCAAAAATCTCACTCATCCATTATAATGGTAACATAAATCGTCATTCAAATGATATAAGAGCAGACCTGGAATCCTTCCAGTATGATTTCTGATCCAGCCTAGGAACAACAAGAGTTGCATTTAAAATATAAGCTGCAACAACAGCATCTGTGATCTGCAGTTAATAGTAAATTGATTCAGAAACATGAGATAATTAGCACATCACATTCAATGAAAAGACTACAGATTAAGTAATTACTTGAATTAGCATGATATTCAAAAGCCTAATTGTAATTATCAGAAGTTGTCAGTTACATATACTATCAAAGGGTCTTAGCTTCTCTTCATATTTATGAGTAATAGAAGAAAGAATCTAAAAAAGTTGCGGCACCAAAAGATACGCTATGCTACAACACTAAAGTTTAATGCAGCAAGTGGTAGGTGAGAAGTCGAACTATCAAAGAAAATAGGATCTTTGCTGCAGACAGAAAATTAATGCAAGTTCCACCCAGAAGATAAAATACTGAGCTTTCATGATTGAACTGAAACAAATGTTCCTTGCCCCAAAAAGAACGCAACTTACCCCAGTTCTCTGTTGATTCAAGCCTCCACTGGTAGCAATCAACAAGTATCTATTGGGATGCGTTTTGACATCAGCCTCTGTTACAAAAAGACAGAGCTTATCTCAACGGCAAAAATTTCAGCATGACCTTCACTTAAACATTTCTTTGGCTATAGATAGATCCCCAAAATGCAAACAGAGCAGTACTCACTGATACTGTAAATAATCTGTCACATAACTAATAAAGTCTATTGACTTTCTTGTCATGAAATGGCGAAAAGGCGAAAATAATATTTATTGATGCAGGCAAAGATGGTTTAGAGAGACTACTTTGAAATCTATCGCTGGAATTACTGCATCCATGGTAGAAAACTGACATCCTCGTACTCCACAAATCTCGACCCGAACTCCCTCCACCGGCCTTCAAAATCCAAAATGAAGATCACATAATCAGAACAAGAAGTCAGAACAAATGATGAACCAAAGGATCCAAATACGTCTGCGAAACTTCAAAAAGCATATGAAAATCAAAACACGTACCGGGACGCGAAACACGGTCTCTGTTTCCATCTTCGATTCCAACGCGACTCTTCCATTTTCAAGCTGAACTCCGAGAAAAACAAAAGGATCAGAACAACCGAATAAGACAGAAATAAGATTGATCAGAAATGAGAATCCGGGGGAGAGAGAGAGAGAGAGGTGGGTACTGTACCAGCGGAGAGTGGCGAAGGTTGAAGAAGTTGTGTTGTTGGTGGGACAGAGGAGGGAAGAGAAGGGAGATTCCGGCGAGGAAAAGGAGGACGCAGCCGGAGAATGCGGATATGAGAGGGAAAAGGCGGCGGCGAAGGATGAGCACAAGCACAAAGCTCCTGAAGATGTTAGCATTCTCTCTCTTTCTTTTCTTCATCGTTTATCACCACGGTGGCTTTGATGAATCAATGATACGAAAATAAAAGCATTTAAAAGGAATGGTGATGGTTGGCTTCCGATTCACGAAAACCAGTGGCTTCTTCGTCTGCTGCTGCATATAGCATTCCGTCTCGCATACTCGGTCTCAGAGCAGAGAGAGCCCCGTCTACAACTTCGACCAAGTCGCGCGTAAATATTTAACCTGTTGATTGCTCGAACCGTCGGATTTTGACGAGTGGCTCTAGAGTATCTCTGATTGATTCTCGTGCGTTGATCTATATCAGCTAAGATCAGACCACCACAATGAGAAAAGCTTCTGTCACGAGCTCCGCACGTGCGGCTGTTATGCTGATCAAATCAAACGAACGATTGGGACGTCATAGCACGCGCTTTTACGAGCGTGGGAGAAGACAAATGCTTTATGTCGCTTGTTGTTTTTGGGTTTTTTTTTAAGTTAATAACGCTTAAAGATGTGATTAATAACGGCTAAGCTCTTCTTTTCTGTCTTCACGTATTTTTCATGTTCAAGAGGCTGTTGGCAACGGATTTGGGAATTTACAATAACAAATTTTAAAAAATAAAAAATATGATGTGATTTGTCAGGCTTCTGAAATCATTAGATTAAAGGTGCATTTGTATTAACATATTTTTATTTATTTAATTTCGATCAAATGATTGGATGGTTGGATCTGAGGTGTACCAACATCGTCTCATTTGTCAGTTTATGGGACGGCAAGTTTAATTTGCAACTGATTGAGTAATTAATTGTTTAATTAAGTAAGTGATAATGAAGTTTATCAATGTGGATTGGTTGATGATTGAGATGGTGGTTAGTTGAACAATAATACTCCACATTAGTAAAAGGAGGAGGACTTGTGGGAACAAATAATTAATTAATGGTATGTCATTGAAAATGCCGTTGAAAACCCATCTAATTAATTCGAATTTCGAACACACAATTACTTAATATTATTAGGTATTAACCACCCCAAGGCATGACCAGACCAGGTAAAGCAACTTTGGAATCTTCGTTTTTTGTTTTGTCTGCTTAAAAGAAAATATAAATTAATTCATTTTGGCCTTACTTCTTACGTCGTACAAGATTTCAAGTGTCTGTTACACCCAAAGATTTCGTACAAGATTTCAAGTGACTGTTACACCCAAAGATTAAGTACAACTAGAGCCCTCTCGCGTCAATCGTTGCACTGGAGCCATAGCCCTCTCGCCCGAATTGTTACAGTTTCGTATAAAGAGTCGGACGGGGAGAGGTCGAACGGTCCCAAACCTGCCACAACTGTTGGACGCCATACATCTCGACCCGGCTCGGGTCCGCCAACCGGCATCTCCCTCGGAACAGCGACTGTACGGGCACGTAACAGCTTTGTGCCATTACAACTAGGGCACCAAGGGAAATTGTCTGCCATGATCGTCCAGACAAGCACGCTTAGACCTAGTAGCTGAGTTAACACGATCGGTCCACACATTTTCGTTTACAGACCAGTCAGAGAATAAGCGATGACTTAAGAGAGATTGAGAGACGACTTATTGTATGATCATTAACGGCTAGCGATGGATCATGTATATGCACAAAATTCAAAAAATATATTAATTAATTAAAAGTATGTTAGAAAGAATACAATTAAAATTTGATATTTTCACTAGGATGTCAATGGGGCGGATACCCTCCACCCGTCCCTGTACCTATTAAAAAAATTCTTACCCGTATTCGTTAAGTATTTTAATTATTGGTCCATCCCCGTACCCGTTGGAGCAGGGAATCCCTGCTTATTTACCCGCCTCGTCAATTCATGAGTTTCATAACTATGTATATTATATATTAAATAAATAAATACGTTTACTAAAAAAATTAAATATACCCAAATGATATATTTTTATTGATTTGTTCTTATTAATTTTATAAATAATAACATATATTAAAAATAATATACATATATATAATTAATAATACATAAGAGTATGGACATGTTGGATTTCGACAAACTCGTCCATGTACCCGCCCCGCTATTTTTCTCATTAAAATAATCGTACTCGTTACCTGACCTGTTAATTAACGGGTCATACTTATATGATTTGGGGCGGGTTGTGCGGGTATCGTTGGGTACGAATATTTTTGACATCCCTAATTTTTACTGCATTAATCAAATTTTTTTAACCTGTGTGAAAAAAAGTAAGACTATGTTTATGGATCGGAGGGAGTAACATTTAATTTAAGAACAAATGGAACAAATGTTTGCATTTAAAGATTTTATAGTTTCAAAAACTTACTTTTATAGGAATAATAAGAGTACCCCACAGTTCAAGTACTCCCCTTCCTTTTGTAAAGGGACCTTCTGTCTCCCCAGTTAGAGGGTGTTTTAAGTGTTTGTCAAGGCACCTCAAGACCATTGAATAGGCATATCACGTTATTGCAATATTTTTTAAATAACATCGATGCATGTTTTCTGAGTTGTTGCTGGATCTGGGTTCATTCCTCTTTGATATGTACGTAAGAGAGCATAAAAGAGATTATACGTTTATTTTCTAAACTCACAGGCTTACACTCTCTATCATTTCGTGGTGGTTACTCATATTTGATTTTGTAAGGATTTTTCACGTTCTCAAGATTAAAAAAGATGGCTGAGACTAGATTAGATCTTGTCTGTAGGGACCAAAATACAGTACAAAGAACAATGAGTAATTTAATATATGTTCTTGTCAGATTGGTTAATGTTACAGTAACACATGTCATGTTCGGCCCCTTCTCCTCTCAAGTCTCAACCAATTTGAACAGTAAAAAAAGGAGGAAAAATCTGACATTACCATGTGATTTCAACTGACTTGTATATAATCATACCGACTTGGATTAATCAGTCGTTTCTCTCTATAATCTTCTCCTTACTGGTGTTTAATGGAAGAAATCCAACTCTTCACACAAATTATTTGCATGGGCCCGTTAATATAAACGAGCTAAACTAGGCCCACTGGGCCTACCAACATACTATCACGTTTTTCAATTTTTTTTATTTAGCTTACTGCTTATTTGTAGTGCTTTACTGGTATCGTTTTGCAGTGGTGCGCCTCCAGAAGTGAGCTGAGAGTTTTCAAGCGGCCCAATTTGGCCCGTGAATGAATTGATGAGGCCCAAATATTATCGTTTTCTACTTTTCTTTGGTCCAATCATAATCTTTTTTTGGGCCCAAACATAATACTTGCTAATTCTAGTGTTTTTTCCCCTGACAACTTGTTATTTATATTAATATAAGATAGAAAATGAACATTGAGTGATGCAGTAGCAGCAATCCATACAACAAAATGCCCCAAACAAATATAGTACTCAAAAAAGTTTATCCCAGTGAAGTGAAAAGTGAAATATAATCAGAGGGAATGCAACTCAGAGTTGCAGACCTTTTGACTCACTGAGCCATCTAAAAATAAGTTATGAACACATTAATAAAAAGAACAGTTGAATTGGTAGAGAGATAGATAGAAAGTAAAATATATCATGAGATAAGACTTAAGATAACCTATTTGTATTGGAGGGAGATATATTGAAACATCAAAGTTGCTATAGACAGAATAAACTTAATACATCATGAAAATCAATCGATCTGTCAGTTTCAGATCTAGATCCGGAGATAGATCAAAGTATAGCTAGATCGATCATCTTCATATCCAAAAGCACTCATCTTCAAACCAAAGTTGCCAATAGGCCAAAGGAAAAATCTGCCACAAGCAATCATATAGAAAGTAGCTTGACAAAGAAAGAAAACTAAAATAGATACTCCATCCGTCCAACCATATTTGATAGATTCGTTTGTTTTTTCACACATATTAAAAAAACTCAATTACACTAGTCATTTTTATTTATTTCCAATAAGGAAGTGGACTACAATTTTGGATAAACCAAAAAAAAAGACAACATATCAAATAGGGACGGAGGGAGAGGGAGTATAAAAATATAGAAACTCGATTGATCCGTTCAAAATAGAGGGACTTGATCGACCTGTTTTGATAACTTGGTAAATATAGAGACCAAATTGAGACTTATCCCATATTAAAATGACAGAGGAGGAGGAGATGGCGGTGGCTGGTTGTTAGGAAGAATTGCATTAATTTTATGCAAGTCTCGAAGCTTATTTTGTTCACCCACACCATTCTTTCTCCGTATACCATTCTTTGGATTTGGTTAACCAAAATAAGAATGGAAAATTGCTTGTGTTTTTCTGAGGCCTAAATAAAAAAACATTAGACTTGTGTTGTTTCCTCATATCGGTGTTGTTTGCAAAATATAAAAATAAAAGGGTTTTTTTTGACAAATGGCTAGTAAAATACATGCTCCAAATAACAGTTTAAAAATAATTATAAATTGATTTTAATACATTATAATTTTCTACATTCCGGAATTTTTAAATGAAATATTCTTTTTAAGGGTAGTGAATGGGCGATAAAAAAAGGGGAAGCATTAAAAGAGGAGGGTGCAGGAGGCTGCGTTGGTGTGCGTGGAAGCATCTTCTTCCCTTTGGCAGAGATAAAGAAAGGCAGAGCCAGTACGGCAATCACAATGGAGATAGGTGCACATACTATGACAAGAGAAGGGAGTCTGGTTGTGTGTGCATGATATTTATATTTAAATATATAAAAAATAATAAGTGTTGGATTGCATAGAATAAAGAAAATTGAAGTAATCAAGTTATATAGAACTATAAGTAATTTTAATCAATTGGCTTAATTTAGTTGTTTATATGCGGTTCGGTAGAGCGTAAATTTTGATAGTGTATAAACTGTTAATTTACTATTAGGGGTATATAAAATATTTTAATAATTAAATAAAAGCTATCGAATATGAGTCTTGTTGGAAAGAGTTTTACGCGTTGAGTTCGAATATGTAACTTTTTTCAAAATTTTACATATATTTTGAGAGATAAAATGATAAATATGTGAGAAAATAGGGGTAATAGAGGAAATTCATGGATTTTTTTTGATATGTAATTGATGTGATTGTTGACCGATGTAAATAATCTTATAAGCTGTAGAGCGTATAAGCTCTACTGAACGGCCCCTTAGTTTTCATGTCTCGTCTCGGGGGCGAGGCGTGACAGATCTTGTAGTGACTTCGTCAAAAATCGGGTTAATACAACTTTTAGTCACTGAAAGATAGCTCTTGTTTCATTTTGGTCATCGAAAGATAAAACGTTTTAACTTTATAACTTAACTTTTCATTTTGTTTCAGTCAAGCCACTCGATCAGGATTTCTCAAGTCTGGACAATCATAAAGGTGACGTGACAGTTTGACTTGCTTTCATTGGTCAATGTGAAAAATGGTCACCACGTGGTTAATACTACTTTCAGTTACTGAAAAAATAGTTTATGTGTCATTTTGGTCATCAAAAAATAAAACATTTCAACTTAGTCACTTAAATTTTCATTTTGTTGCAGTCAACCCAGGATTTCTCAAATCCGAGCAACCAAAAGGGTGAAGTGATAGTTAAACTTGTTTTTGATTGGTCCACGAGAAAAATGGTCACCACATGGAAATATTTTACAATTTTTAAATTCAGAGCAATCGTGAGAAGTGAAGGTCCACTTGCGAGAACAATATGAATTAGTTGAATTTCTTCTACTTAGATTGTTACTCGATCGGGACGAAGCGCCAATAGATTCGAATCGATTCGAAGTAAGAGGCTTATGATATGAATGACGGTTTAGGATTTGATCTCCGAAACCTAATTTTTGCTTCTTAGTTTGGCTGTGGGATTGGTCGTGCCATTGAATGATTGCACTTAGACACCACACAAGAGCATTCCGGCAACGGCACTCGGTGGCCAGTTTCTTGCATCGTCTAAATTATTGGCGCTCTATCTTTTTATATATTCAAATTTTCATATTTTTTAAAAAAATTGCATCACGTGACAATCATTTTCCACGTGAACCAATCGAAAGCAAGTTAAACTGTCACGTCACCTTTTTGGTTGTCCGGATTTGAGAAATCTTGATCGAGTGGCTTTACTGGAATAAAATAAAAAGTTAAGTGACTAAGTTGAAAAGTTTTCTCTTTCGATGGCCAAAATGAAACATGAGCTATCTTTTAGTGACTGAAAATAGTATTAACTCTTGCAAGATATTTCCACGTGGCGACTATGTCCACGTGGACCAATCAAAGTAAGTCAAACTGCCACGTCACTTTTATGGCTGCCCAAATTTGAGAAATCTTGACCGAGTGGCTTGACTGGAATAAAATGAAAAGTTAAGTTACCAAATTGAAACGTAATATCTTTGAGTGACCAAAATGACACACGGGCAATCTTTCGATGACAAAAAATTGTATTAACCAGTCAGAAACCTCAACTACCTTAGATTCATTGACAGGGTTAAGAGAGAGCGCCTTCCATTGCTCTTCTATCTCATCCATCGCAATGAAACAGACAAAAAACCACCGTTAGGGGCGGATAACCAAAGAAAAGAGGCAGACCTAAGAGGGATACGGATTCCTCCCCTCTCTTGATGAACGAGTGCATTTAAATACAGTTACTTGAGGAAAAGATAAATAAATCCAAGCATTAAAAATATAGGTAGGATGTCAAATTTGGAAAAATATATATGGGAAGGGAATCATGTTATCATGCAAAAGACAATCAATCATTCTTTGATTCAACACATGCAGTAAAATCATGTTATCATTGCAAAAGACAATCACTAACACGTATTGAATTTATGAAAAGCAGGATTTTTCTTTTCTCCGAAATCTTGAGGTTTTTTTTCAAAATATCATTTTTAAAATAATTAATTTAAGAAATAACAATCGGTATTATTTTTTCACAAATAGCAATACACGTTATTGCCAATAACATGATTAGCTTTGTACTTTTTGGAATCACGCTATTGACAATAGCATGATCCAAGTTTATAAAAATTACACTAATCACGCTATTCATAACAGCGAGATTCTTCACTTTCTGCTTACTCTCGTATATAATTCAAGAAATAACTAAATTAGAGTTCCACCATTAGATTATGAGAAGAGTGGCAAGAAGTGGATCCATATGAAACCTTTCCTTGCCTAGTGGCTTGGACTATGGTCCTCCCAAGTACATCATCCGAACGAACTAGATTCTATTGATTTGTAGGACACTCGATCCGTTTCAGCTAAGCTAATATAGTCTCTCTTCGATCGAGCCATGTCAGTCTCGATCGGTCTGAAAGACAATCAATTTATCTCTCAATTTTCTGTGAAGAGGAGGGAGAAAGAGTAGGATCTAATGAAAAAGAAGAAGTTAGCAATCCAACCATGTTATCAGAGGTGGAACTATACGTTTAACTGGGTGATCACTAGTATCTATTCGGGTCGCTAAGGCTTTCCCACTGCAGAAGAATCACGCTATTATGCTATTGGCAATAGCTTGATTCCAAAAATCACAAAACTAATCACTATTACTATTTGTACAAAAAAAAAATCAATTGTTATTTTTTAAATTAATTATTTCTTAAATGATATTTTGAAAAAAAACTCCGAAAACTTCTATGGAAAGTTTAAACCCACCCCCTTTAATTCATTTGTATACCCCTTTCAATCTCAATTTCTATGCCACTGCAATAATATATATATATATATATATATTTCTAAATTGGAGTACTAGACATGCCATAAATTAATATATTATTGTACGAATTAAACGTGTGACACTGAGGCATAAGCTAGATTTGGACCTTTTACGGTCCACCAACAACTCATGTTATTAATTAATTTAAAATGATAAAATGTTTAGAAGTTAATTTATTTTAATTAATTAAGGTATAATAATATTATCAATTATTTTAAACAATAATTTTAATTTCATTTATATAAGTAATTTATAATTCCAAATTAAATTTAATAAAAAATATTTATTATAATTTTTTTATTGAAATAGAAATTTATAAAATTAGGTATAAAATAGAGAAGGTCCAAATATTTAATAAAAATTTTCCAATAGCAAGGGGGATAGTGGAGCACTTTTTTTTCTCTTAAATTATTTTTTCCTCTCACCGGTGTAAGGGAGGACAGGGGAGCATGTATTTTTTAGTTTTTTCTTAAAATTAATTTAGTTTTTTCTCTCACTTAATTAAACACGTCAAATACTAACTCCACATCAAATACTGACTGTGACTGATTGTAGTGCGCAAAATCCCTATTCCTTCGGTCTGGGTAAAAATACTTTTACAAACAGTGTGATGGTTACCCCATAAAATCTCTCTGCCCCACATGAGTTGAGCCGACAACAACAATAATTGGTGCACTTGCATAAAAAGAAAGGTTGAATGGGGTATACGAATTAATTAAAACACGTGCATTTAATGTTTCCCAAACTTTTAATAGGTGCGTGGCACAATTTTATCCGTTAGATTGAGTTGACTGTTATATAAAATGTTTAAAACCATTTTCTTTTATGCGAGGTGGCGTCTACTCCATCTGCTAGATTAAGTTCACCATCATATTTAAAGTGATTGCACGCATTACTGACCAGGGAGGAATCGAAGCCCTTGTTATGTAAACCAAGCACAAAGAAATAGGGATCACAATTTTCCCCCAACCTGTCCTGAGAGGACACGCCCCTCCCCGTGCGGATTTTTCCCGACTCAGTATTGAGACAGGGCGGGGATGAGGCAAAAAATTGTAACCCACATGAGGGGCGGGGTAGGGGCGAATCAGTCTTGTAACCCGCCCCGCTAGTAACCTAATATTACCTATATAACTTATCTATATATTTACTTTATAACTTATATGTATATGTAAATTTATATTTTAATGAACACTACTATACTAGTAAATAGTAATCATCCTTGCGTTATTTAATTATGGTATATCATATTTATATATAAAACATATAATATACCCTTACTCGTAATTCGATTGAATTGGATGATGTGTTTCTATTGTAGTTGTTAATTTTTGTTCATTGTTAGTTATTTCAGATTATAAAGTTTGAAGTTGGATGATTCTATGAATTTTATTTTGTTTATTTTTTGATTATTTTGAACTTCAAAGATTGGTGGAATGATGTTGGATAATTATATTAAAACTAATATATTTAAGATAATATTATGCTTGAATATTTTTAAAATTTTAGGGTGGGGCGGGGCACCCCACGGGTTGATTGGGGTAGGGATAGGGGCATAAGGCAAAGAAGTTGTCTCGAAGTGCGGGACGGCCACCATCCAGCCTCGCCCCATTGCCATCTCTATAAAGAAAGAGGCACGACCGAAAACATGACAAATAGGGAATAGCATGGCAACTGTTCTTTTTGCAATCGCGTAACTGAATCCTATAATCATTTATTGTTGCATTGTGATGGGCCAAATCAGATCTGGAATAAAGTTTTGAAATGGTGGAGCGCTTCATGGTGTGTATTCCCAACACAGTTGATGATTTTTTTGAACAATGGAGCTTTTTTGCTGTTGGCAAGAAACAATTCCAAGTGTGGTACATGTTGTTCTCTACCATTATGTGGACCATTTGGACCGAGAGGAATAGTGTCATTTTCAACTATAAACAAGTAGATTGGGAGAGTGTGCATTACTTGATCTTCATTCGATTTGGATTGTGGCTAAATTCTCGTAGAATTTCCCTTCCCTTCAATGGGCCAGAGCTTCTAAACTCTTCATATGGGTTAAATTTAAATCCTCCCTTCATCATACCTTGAGACCTTCATTAACGTGGATCAGTCCTCCTTCGAGATATTTAAAGTGGAACACAGATGGATCTTGCAAAGATTCGAGATGTGGTTTAGGAGGGGTGTTACGTGAAGTGAATGGCTCCTTCTTGTGCAATTTTTCAGGTCCTTGTATGGGATCAGATTCGAACTCGGCAGAGCTGAAAGCAATCAAAACTGCTCTTGAGATATTGGTGGAACATGGCTTTAATGACACAATGAATATTATCATAGAATCATATTCTCATAAAGCAATTAATTGGTTGACAGAAAATCCTTCTCATCCGTGGCAGCTTGATCAAGTATTTAACGCAATTTCCAATTTATCTTCAGTTTCAATCATACTCGGAGGGAAGTCAACTCGGTAGCCAATGCCCTCGCAAAACAAGGTGTTGACAGAGACCACATGTTTGTAGCATGGCTGTAAGAAATTATTTAATTTTTTCTTGCTCCATTTACTGGTTATGGTTGTTGATATCTTATTGGTGTACTTTCTCCATTTTTCTTGGTTGGCTGGCTGTGTTTTTTTGGGGCCTTCAATGCTTAGGTTTTGCAGGAGGAAGTTTGGTGTTTATGTTTGTTTTGAATCTCCATCCTTAGAGGGCTCTTGACGGGAGGTGTTATTGGTGGTTTTCGAAGGTCTTGGTGGTTTGGAGGAACTAGGAGATAGTTTATTCTGTTCTTGAGTTCTGGAGATAGTTATGGTTGGCAAAGGCTAAAGAGAAGTGGTTTTGGCTTATTCAGAGTGGCTGGGCGGTGGGCTTCGTCTGTTTTTCTTGTTTATTTGTAGGTTATTCTTGGCTTTGTTGTACTATTAGTTTAGTTTTAGCTTTTCGTTTTGGCTGGTATTGTATGTTATATTGGCTGCAAGTTCTTCTAATTTGTAACCACGATATTTCTCTGTCATAAGTGAGGATAATTAATAAAATTTATGAGGTATTGTCCTCATTTATTTATATATATATATATATATAAGGAATAGCATGGCCTTGGAATCAGATCCAAAAACATAAAAAATTGAGAATATCTAATTTTTATTGAATACGACACGTGTTAATTTGATATCTGATAATTTTTGTAGCTTTATGAGATTTTGGAGTGAATATAATATTCAAGTAATTTGAATATTGATGGAATTAGTGCTTCCATTTTCAGATACACTGAATTTATACAACTATTCAAGCACATCAACAAGAACATTTGGGCAACCGTGCATTGACATATATCTCAGTTAGTTTTAAAACAAGTAAAAATATAGTGGAGGATGAATTAGTAATTTTGGCAAAAAGAATTGTCAATCAATTAGCACAAACACAAAAAAAAGGTCATTAATTTGACAACTTATGTATTCTTGCATTTGGGTCTAATATAGCCTTGGATTTCTTATTATCAGAGTTATGACGTGATTACCCGCTCTGAAAGTAAAAGAAAATAGAAAATTCACATCAAAATCATTCAATATTTTTAATTATTAAAAGTAAAAAAACAAAAAAAATAACATCGGATCATTCAATATTTTTAATTATTAAAAAAAGAAAAATCACATCAGGGTCATTCAATGTTTTCAATTATTGAAAGTAAAAATAAATTCACACACATTCACCATCTTTTAATTATTATACATAAGAGATAAAAATATATATTTATTAAAAGTGTATACATAAATTTTCAAAATTAGATGATTTGTTTTAAAAATTGTGAAAATAGTTAATATCTCAATTAACTATTTTCACAATTTTTAAAACAAATCATCTAATTTTGAAAATTTATGTATACACTTTTAATAAATATATATTTTTATCTCTTATGTATAATAATTAAAAGATGGTGAATGTGTGTGAATTTATTTTTACTTTCAATAATTGAAAATATTGAATGATCTTGATGTGATTTTTTGTCTTTTAATAATTAAAAGTATTGAATGACTCCGACGTGATTTTTTTTGTTTTTTTTTATTTTTAATAATTAAAAATATTGAATGATTTTGATGTGAGTTTTCTAATTTTTTTTACTTTCAGAGCGGATAATCACTTCATAACTCTGATAATAAGAAAAAATTTACTTTCAGAGCGAGTAGTCACGTCATGACTCCGATAGTAAGAAAAAAAAGAATTGACGCACATTTATAATTGTTGAATTATTGTATATAAAAGACCAAAATAATAATTATTAGAGGTGTATATATAAATTTTAAAAATTAGAGGGTTTATTTTAAATATTGTGAAAATAGTTGATTGATAATACCTAAGATGTAGAGAGAGAGAGGTGATGAGTTATGGGATGAGGGCTGTAGATGTAACGATCCACCCCAGTCCTTACTGGTTGGCCGGGCTCATAGACCAGTACTCTCAACCCCTCTCTTGTCGCACATGTGAGTTGTTGAAGATGAGACTCGAACTACCCACCTCCTTTAACATAGGAGTCGTGTCTCACTATGTCACCAATTAAGCCATGACTAACTTTCGTCCTTAAATAAAAAAAATTACTAACTTTCGTCCTTAAATAAAATCGTTCCTTATATCATAACAAATATCCAAAATAGATGAAATACACTTATACCATAACATAATAACATTACAAATAAAAGTTATCATGGTGCTTATAGTAACCTAACAAGTTTATGAAATTTTGTCTTAAACATAAGAATAGAATATTGCACGTCAAATAGCTTCTTAACAATGGTCATCTTCACTTCATCATCAAAACCCAAAATAGCTGTAGTGTGGCATTGTCTCGTAAGCACGTTTGTCATACTAAAAGCACATCAATGACTTTAGACAAAATAATTGTGGAACTAAAAGCACGTTTAATAATTAAAAAATTACATCTCTTTTCTCCCTTTTAACTAAGAATCAATATTATTCTAAAATGAAAAAATAAATTAAGTGTTTAATTAAAGAGAAAAAAATAAACTCAAAGAGGGTTGAAGACAGAGGGATCACCTTCACTGGTTGTGTTATCGTTCTAGAGTTTAGTTTTTATTTTACAATATATATAGTAACAATGAGGGTGTTTTTTTTGTCATTTGACATATTATCTCTTATACCAAGCCGTTCGTATAAAATAAAAAACAAATTGGAGGTGTTTTAATACTATACGACCTAAAACATATAAGAGGTCTTTTGCATAAAACTATATTATTCTGAATGAGTTTTTAAAAAAATATCCAAATATCGAATAATCGTTATTAAAAAATAATTTTATACTACACAAAATCATTATCTCCCGCTCCAAACGGATACTGAATACACTAAAATGCATAAAGCGAAGGAGGATAGAAAAACAACAGAGAAAAAGAGAGAACAAAGAAGAAGCGATAAAGAAAATATCCCCGACGACATACAGTAATTAAAATGAATCCAAAGATTCATATTTGGTTCGGGAAGGGGTTTTGAAATAAATGGAAAGAGAGAAAAAAAGAGAACAAACAAAGGAGAAAGGGGAAAAAGCTAGTCATACCCCTGTTGACGTTTACAATTACCGCCCTTGGCTGACAAAGGAACAAACGACGAATCTTACAGTAATAAAGGTCAGAGAAAGATCATTTCACCACAATTTGTCTTTGATCTTATCGCCTCCCTCCCTATTTCTCTCTCCATTTTTCATTGGCTCATTCATTGACCATGGTGTCTTTGATTGTATCTCTTGATATTGATATGTCAACTTTTCTTGACATGTGTAAAGTGGAGAGATGTAAAAAGAATGTTTTTTCCGTTGTTATTTTGCTTAGCAAGGAAATGCCCATAGTTTTTTTTCTTAAAAAAAAAAAACAAAACTCAACATACTTTTATTTATGATTTTGTATATAGATATATATGTCACCCAGTGGGTGAGTGGGATATCAATATATATTTTTGATTGAACACATTTCGATGTAAATGTAGCCTAGAGTCTCTAGGGGGTCTCTTTCTAGATGGGACTCCCGTAATACATAGAGACACACAGTGGCTTGCTGTAATTTTTTTTACAGAAGGTCCAGCTGTAAATCATTTTTAACCATTAAAATTTTTTCTTTTATTTTTAAAAAATTAAAAGTGTGTTCTGATCGGGATTACGAGTCCAACGATATATTTTTTGTGTGAAACAAAAATCAAATGAATAATAAAAAATTATGATAATTCTGAATCGTTAAATATAAACTCGAAACATTCTATAATAATTTTTATTATCCATTTTATTTTTATTTGACATAAAAAATTAGCGTTAAACTCATAATTTTGATTAAAACACAATTACAATTTTTTAAATAATAAAATATTTTTTTCAGAATAAAAAATGCCCCAATAGTTGGGTCTGCTATATAAGCACCATGATAGTTTTTTTTTGTGATGATATAAGTGGATTTCATCTATTTTGGATATTTGTTATGATAAAATGAACGATTTTATTTAAGGACGAAAGTTAATAATTTTTTTATCATTAGATTACCAAAAAAAACATTGTTAAAAAATAAAATCACCAAAATTTTAAACATAAATTTACAGTGGTGCATAATTTAAACACATAATGTTTGTAGAGTTTGTTTATCGTGATCTTGACTATTTTTTTATAAAAATAACTTCATTTTAGATTATACATTTTGTATAAGTATTTTCATCAATATTTACATGATGTTAATTACCTATATATTTATAATGCTGTTAAAGTCTTTTTTATAAAAAAAATGATGTTGAATTTTGGCAATTTAATTTTAAAATTTGGTTGTGATATATCGAGTTTGGTTTAAAATTAAATTATGAGTGATTTGGTTGATTGTTTAATTGAACTTTGAGTTACCTATGAATGGTGAAACAGACAAAAGAAATATGAAGAGACTTCTCATATTAAATGGCTGAATTGAGGCATAAATTTTGATTTTTCTAGATAATTATTACCTCAATGGTATTTATCTTTCTTTCACATTAAATTGCAAATTCTTTCTTTTAAATCCTACGTGGATTGTTTTTTCTCACTATTAATTTGTGAAATTGATCAAATAGAAGGCTTTTTTTTGCTTTTACCTTAATAAAGTATATACTGGATGGTTTACCCTAATAACATGTGAATATATAAAAACTATTAAAAAATATATAATGAGCTGCGTTTGACAACGTGGTAATGTCAAAAGGTTTTTTTCCGTTTCAATATAATTGTATTAATTAATGATACGTAAAAATATTTGAGAAGAAATACCATATCATTAAGAAAAAAAGGGATATAATATTTAATTTACTTGAAAATAAACTAGATAGATAATTCATAATTGCGTTTCTCTCCCTTCAATCCCAGGTGGCTATATATATATATAGATGATTATTTAACAGGCCACATAGATTTTAAGGTAATTTACGAGAAATTATTCAATGGTCTGGGTATACATCAATGTGGTACACCTAATGGTATGATTGACATCAATGTGTGTCATCTCTCTTACTTTTTGATTGACATCATTATCATGTAAATATCATCTGCACTCTTAGGTGTGTGTAATATGAAAATGCATCCACACCACTTAATAATTACTCATATGGAGTCATATTTAAGTGAGGGCAACATTAATTATTACTTATTGCCAAAAACAATTGTGTTATTTATAAAATCCATAAATTAAAACAAAAATCTCAAACGTATCCCGATCAAAGCCATAGGGACACGCTACAATGCCTTGTCGCTTTTGTTAGTTTAACTTCATCCCCTCCACTCGTCACGTAGGCATATCCTAGTCAGCATGTCAGTCTCACCACAAATTGCGCAGGCGATTTAAAAAGATCAATTTACGTCATTCTTTCCTTTTTAAACGTCTGAGGTTTGGTTTGGTGTAATTTTTTTCATAACAGATGCCATTGTAAAAAGTTTTTTTAGAGTTATAAATTTTATATATATTTTTGTTCGAAATAATAATTAAATTCATTTGGAATGAAATGTTGAATGTTACATCCGATCGATGATTTAAAATTATCATGTCTTTTTTTTTTGTTGAATTTGAATTTTATTATGAAAAAAATACATCGATAAATTAAATAAAAGAAATATTACACATTTATAATTTTAAAAAATAAAATAAAAATGTGTAGTTGCGATAAGTAATAACTGCTACAGTGGGCCTGTTGTTAAAAAAATTAAGGACACCCACAACGAACTATTTTTACTGGCTCAATTACCATTCATGCTTAAACAACTCTGATCTGCTGACCTCTTTTAATATACTTGGCAATATCCTCATGTTGGTTTGCTCTTGGCCCATTGAGCATGCACACATCTATTTTATCTTAAAATGATTATTGATTTTCATTTTTATTACATAAAAATTAAGTCAACAAATTTACACTGTTATAATAATATATTTTGTTGGTTAATCATATCAACAAAAACACATATTTTAATTTTAATAAATTTTATTATCCAACAAAAAATACCATGGTTGCTCGGCTTACAGCAGACCCCAGCCACTCTCTTTTATCCTCGCGAAACAAAGAGCTCATCGTTGATGCTTTCGTTATAGTTTCATGGAGCCTACTTAGTTATTATTGATAGCACTCATTGCCCCCATCAGATTCTCGATGCGTTTGATGCGTTTGCAGCCATCGACGGTGGTAGTGCCACCAAGAACTTTCTTGGCCACTTGATGGGGTAGATCCCAATACAATGTCTCAATCATGGACACGTACATTTTAAAAAAAAAACATCATGAGTCCTACTTGACAACACCCTCTACTGTTTTTTGTCCTCTTTTACTTTAGCTTTAGTACATGCAAAATGATAGTTCTGCTGGTATAAGGATAGGGGGTTAAAAGTAGAGGGTGTTGATTTATCAAAATCCAAATCGAAACCTTAGAGCAACTTCAATAGAACACTTGAAAATGAAGTTGAAAATTTTGGAGTGTATGGAGAGAGTGATTTGAAAAAATTATATTGAAAAAAGTGTAAAATGGTAGAAAAAGTGAAATATGATAGAAAAATATGAGAGAAATGATGTTGATGGTTGATATTTAGAGTGTGTGAATGAATATTGAAAAAAATTGTATTGAAATATGTGTTTTGTTGATTTGACCGCATTGAAAATCATGTTTTGCTGTAATAGAGGTGGGATCGCGCTAGAAAATTTGAAGAGTAAATAATTGGAGTTGCTCTTAGCATATCAAATTTACTAATCGGAAGTGTAAGATTTAAATAGTTGTTAAAATTAACTTTAACCGACAGAATTTTGTGGTGGGGTATTTTGAAATATTTGATTTATCCTTCCCTTGTCTTCTACGACCTTTGCGTGGTGTGATTTGATTGTTTTAATTGACTATTATATGTAATTAATTATTTGTGTTTGTTGTTGATTATTGCATTGTCGTTGCATATTTAATGATTTATAGCTGGGATCTTTAATATGTCTCAAATATTATATACTCTATATAATACATGTATATATATGGTCAGGTGTGTGTGTGGCATTTGTTAAGATATTATACGAGTGATACCATAAAAGTTGGCTAATCCAGTCTTTAAATAAAGTAAAAACAAAAAAAAATGCTTTTGGTAAAAAATAAATGACACTGATGATATGCTCGATAAAATATAACCAATCAAGTCGTCGTTCGTGTTAGAGCTAGAGCAATTGGACACATCCCTACTGACTCACCCACCCTCTACCAAGGCTAGTCAATTATAGGAGCGGCAGTGCTAGGTAGCCGATGTGTTGGTGTCTCATGATGACCCATTCTTAAACGGCATGTGACTCAACATAATGTGTGACTCAATGTAATGACTGAACAAATTTGACTTTTAAAATATAAATACTCACGTCCTCTCTCCTCTGCTCTCACTTTCTCCTCCTCTCTCTCATTCCCTCTCTTTCTCTCTATTTCTCCCTAATCGTCGGAGCTCAATGTCAATCATTCGGCCACCGATCGGAGCCACCGAACTGCAGTGCCGGAGCTCGATCCAGCCACTGTATGTTACCCCTTCCTAAACCACCACCATCATTGAATTCGTCTTAACGTGCTCTACATGTTTCAACCATTGGAAGGCCGAAATACTTGTCGAAAAATTATTCCATTGTTTTTTATCAATGGAATCTGGACCAAGAGTTTCATTATCCATCTAATATACCTCCATTCGAAGATGTAATATGTGGACCCCCACACTTAATTGTAAAGTTATGATTTGTTTCGATCACCAAGATATTTGAATTCAATAATTGACTTTATTGATAAAATCAATGGAATAACAACAAAACGGTAGAAATAAAAGAGAACTGACTATTTCATTGTTAAAATCAATGGGTTAGTCAATTCCATTGATTTTAACTATTAGTTGAACCATTGGTATTCACAATTCAATTGCTTTTATGAATGGAATATACAATGGTTAAATTTTAATCTCAATTAATAATGAAGTTCATTAGTATTGTTGTAAAATGTTAGATATTTTGATCATATTAATCATTTTTTTAAATGGATTTATCAATTCCATTGACTTTATCAAAGGAATATATAATAAAGTTTACAATCCCATTGATTTTATCAATGAAATATGCAATGGTTAAATTTTAACCTCAATTACTAATGAAGTTCATTGATATTGATATTGTTGTAAAATGTTATAGATTTTGATCATTTTTTAAATGGATTTATGAATTCCATTGACTTTATCAAAGGAATATACAATGAAATTTACAATGTCATTGATTTTATCAATGAAATATTTTTCTGATTAATCAATGTTATTTTTTATCAATGAAATATATTTTGATTTTTCATATACATTGATAAAAATAATGAAATACCATATACCATTGCTTTTTTCCCTTACAAAATATTTCATTGATTTTATCAATAGAATATAGTATTGATTTAACCAACTCCATTAATTATCTAGGTAATCATACCAAAATCATATCTTCAGAGTTTGCATCCAGAAAAAGAAACTTGTTGGTGAGAGAAAGCAAAAATGGGAGGGAAAAACTCTTCAAACTTAAGATTAAAGCATAGTGTCCAGATTCCATTGATAAAAAAACAATGGAATGATTTTCCGACAAGTATTCTGGCCGTCCAAGTGTTGAAACATGTAGAGCCTGTCAAGACGAATTCAATGATGGTGGTGGTTTATGAAGGGGTAACATACAGTGGCCGGCCGGATCGGGCTCCGAAAGTTTCGATTGTCCCCGGCTTCAAGGCAAGATTCCGACAAAATAAGCTGTTGTTTGTAGCAAACGACGGTTAGGGATGAATTATGATGCTCCGACGCTTTATATCGGTGGCGGGATGGTCGACCTTGAGCTCCAACGATAGAGAAGAAATATATATATATATATATATAGAGAGAGAGAGTATAGGAGAGAGAATGTGAGAGTGAGTGAGAGAGTGTGCTGGGTTTTAAAATTCAAAACATGACCTAAAAAGAGTCAAAATATGAGTCAACAATCCAAGCTGTGCATATGAGGTGTCATTGCCAACTCAGCTCCACCTAAGTGTGGCATTGTTACGAAACACGTTTGTCATACTAAATGCACGTCAATGACTTTAGACAAAATAATTGTACAACTAAAAGCACATTTAATAATTAAAAGAATCACCTCTCTTTTATCCCTTGTAGCTAAGAATCAATAGTATTCTTAAATGAAAAAAATAAATTAGGTGTTTAATTACACATAAAAAAATAAAATCAAAGAGGGTTGAAGAGAGGGATCACTCTCACTGATATTGTTATCGTTTTATGGTTTAATTTTTCTTTTACGATATATATAGTAAGAATGAGGGTGTTTCTTTTGTCATTTGACATATTATCACTTATACAAAATATTTCGTATAAAATAAAATACGAGTTGGAAGTGTTTTAATACTATACGACCTAGAGCATACAAGAGGTCTTTTGCATAAAATTATATTATTCTGAGCGAGTTTTTTTTAAAATGTCCAAATATCCAATATCATCATCAAAAAAAATTAAACTATAGGAAATCTTTCTCTCCCACTCCAAACGGATCGTGAATACGCTTAAATGCGTAAAGTAAAGAAGGATAGAAAAACAATAGAGAAAAGGGAGAACAAAGCAGAAGGGACGAAGAACTATTCATATCTCCAATGACGTACACTATTAAAATTCATAAAGTAAAGGAGGAAGGAAAAACAATAGAGAAAAAGAGAGAACGAAAAAGAAGGGAGAAAAAACTAGTCATACCCCTGGTGACGTTACAATTACCGCCCTTGGCTGACAAAGGAACAAAAGACGGATCTTACGATGACGAAGGTCACTGAAAAGATTAATTCACCACAATTTGTCTTTGATCTTATCGCCTCCCTCCCTATTTCTCTCTCCATTTTTCATTGGCTCATTCATTGACCATGGTGTCTTTGATTGTATCTCTTGATATTGATATGTCAACTTTTCTTGATTGTGTCTCTGTATGATACGGCGGCCCATGTTTTTGGTTATTTACTGGCTCCTAATTTCGATCGTTCCATCTAATCGACGGTCATGATTTATTTCAAAAGAAATACTCTCATTTGCGATTAATCTGATCCATTCTTCTTCTCTAGAATTATTCTCTTGCTCGCGTAACTTGATTTCTTCAGCCAAATCGTGATTCCGCGCACGCTCTAACCACAATCGTGCGCCTCCGAACCTTGCTCAGTGCACAATCGTGACTTCGACCAAGAGCAGCAACAATGGCGGCTCCAACCTAGGGTTCATGGGTTCTCCAAGCACATCGCGATTCAATTCTTCTCCGACCTATCTCCGCAAAGACTATAAGCATCGTGATTTCGATTCTTCTCCAGAAGGACTGTGACAAATTCATGCTTCAATGAAGATGGAGATTTACGTATATGGAGCTTCGTATATGGAGATTCATGGTTCAACTTTGACTGATTGTTATTTTGATGGATATTTTCATATATGGAGATTTTTGTTATGTTCAATGTTTTTTTTAGTGCTTGTATATACCTTCTCAGTATAATACTTCCTGTTGATGTTGCTGAGCTTCTTATGATTTTTTCATTGGATACACGGGTTTTTTGTACCCGAAACTCCTAAACTACAAATTATTTTCTAAAGTTTCATTATGTTTATGGCTACTGCTTGTGTGCTCTTTATTTGATTGTAGGATCAACATCAATGTGGTTTAAGTGAAGTTATTGCAAAATGAACTTGGTCAGTAAAATAATGTCATATAAGCACTGATTGGATTGTGTTTTTCACATGCAAAGCATTGGTTGGATTGCCCTGCTTACAGTGTCTCTGTCTTTGCGTATTATTGAACCACAAAATCATACTCTACTGGTTACATTTTATTGAACAGAGAGTAGTCCAATGTGGGTACACCATATCATTTCACTTCTCGAATCCAACCATCATTGTCGGATCTACCAAATTTGAGACAGTCCCCCAATTCTAGTTTTTTCATGTATGCAATAATTTAAGCATGCTCTTGAATTAGTATGGAACCACCATGACTCTCATTGATGTTTTATATACCATGATATACTAGTAAGTTTGTGATTAAAACAATAATGCTCGTCTAATGATATTTCTTGTCAAACATGAATGTGCAATTATGATATGGATCAAGTGGGAGAATGTAAGAAATAATAATATTATTTATTATTATTTGTTTCTTATTATTGTGGTCCACATAACAATTATGATTTGACAAGATTTTAGTTGAATCCCTAACTTCTAGTAACTAAAATTCTAATGTTATTTGGGTTGTTTTCCTAATAAAACTCTCTAACTGTGATGGACGGTTGAGATTTAAGGGTTAAGTGGAAAACCTAGTTCCTCTCCCTATCTATATATACCATTAACTTTCATCTGACATAACGTAAAAATTACAACACTAATGAAATATAGAGAAGGGAGATAAACTGGTTTTCATAGATCGTTCAAAGAGTGTTTCTTCAATATCAAAGTTTGTGATTCAGATTCGTAAATTGAAAGTGATGGCTCAAGGTACGTTTTCTTATACATTAATATTTATGATGTTTATATATGTGCAAATCATGCATATTGAAGATCGTAGATAAATCGATTATATGACGTATTTAATTTTGATCAATAAATAAATAAATAATCATTCCATTTTTGATTGAACACATATCAATGTATATGTAGCCTAGGGTGTCTAGGGCGTCTCTTTTTAGATGGGAGTGACGTAAAATTGTACTCCTATAATTGACCAACAACGACAAACAAAAATAATTAAGGGTAATGGTATTTAAACCCTCGTATGGTAATCATATTCCTTTAATTTTTTTAATAATTTTTTTTGCTGTAATACACTGATTACAAAGTAAAAAAAATTATTAAAAAAATTAAGGGATATAATTATCATATTTGGGGGTTTAAATACCATTACCCAATAATTAATTACATATAACAGTCAATTAAAACAATCAAATCACGCCACTCAAATGTTGTACAAGAGAAAGACAAGGGGAGGATAAATCAAATATTTCAAAATACCTCACCACAAAATCCTGTCGGTTAAAGTTAATTTTAACTACTATTTAAATTTTACAGTTTACACTTCCGATTAATAAATTTGATATGCTGACTTGGATTTGGATGGGAAAAAGGAGAGAGAAGCCTTGCTGGTTCGTCATCAACCCTTGATTTCAAGGATTTGTCTACGACTACGATCATGATTTCAACATCTAGCTAATTTGTCAAACTAACAAAAGCGACAAGGCATTGTAGCGTGTCCCTATGGCTTTGATCGGGATGTGTTTGAGATTTTTGTTTTAATTTATGAATTTTATAAATAACACAATTGTTTTTGGCAAGAAGTAATAAGTAATGTTGCCCTCACTTAAATAGGACCCTATAAGAGTAATTATTAAGTGGTGTAAATTTATGTTTAAAATCTCTGTGATTTAGGGAAAAAAAATAATAATACATATAGTAAAAAAATCGTACTCCAAAAAAATAACCACGCGAAGCATGGCAATGCCACTAGTTGATTATGAACATCGTATAGAGTCCATTTTACATCCAACACTCCATGTTAAATGATGGACAAACAAATTGAGGATACATTTTGTGTGTCTCAAATATTATCGTTTGACAATATTTGAACCCATCCAAAGCACTCATGATACAATTTTCATAAATGGATGAGTTTTTCAGTCATTAAAAAAAAAATACATCAATCTCTTTTTGGTTTATGCTTAATCGACCGAAATGCATATTGTTGTGACTATGTCTCATAGTCCCACATCGCTTGGGTATAGGTCTTAGGACTTGTATATTAGAGTAAGCTTCTCTCTCCCTTCGCAAGGCTTTTTGGGAGGAGAACAATGAAACCCCATAATTATTGCATGATATCAGAGCTTAGATTACTAAAAGTCTCATATCGCTTAAGTATGATCCTCAAATAAGAAGAAGCTCCTCTCTTCCTTTATGATACCTTTTTTTTTGGATCCTAAACAAAGCCGCCCCACACAGTCAACAATAATATGTCTCTTTAGCTCCAGAAAAGCCGCCCCGAAATATATTTTCTTTTAGTATAACTTTTCGTAAATAAATGACGAAAATATAGAGCTACGAAATATGCCCTCACTTACTAACAAACCATTAGCCACATCGCACACTCCACTTCCTATAAATACCTATGCAAACAAATCATACTCACAAAACTTAAACTTGCAATAATAATGAAGTACTTGTGGGTCTTCATAGTTTTCTCTATTGCTGTCCTGTCTCATGCTTGCTCAGCTCAGCAATGTGGGCGTCAAGCTGGTAATAGAAGGTGCGCTAACAATCTATGTTGTAGCCAATATGGCTATTGTGGCCGAACCAATGAATACTGCTGCACAAGCCAAGGCTGCCAAAGCCAGTGCCGCAGATGTGGCGTAAGGACTGTTGGTGAAATTGTTGTTGGTGACATTGGAGGCATAATCTCTAAAGGCATGTTCAATAATATCCTTAAGCATAGAGATGACGACGCTTGTGAAGGCAAGGGATTCTACACATATGAAGCTTTCGTAGCCGCTGCTAGGTCCTTTCCTGCCTTTGGCTCCACTGGCGATGATGCTACTCGTAAAAGGGAGATCGCTGCTTTTCTTGCACAATCTTCCCACGAAACTAGTGGTAGGTAACCGATTGACTGGTTTTACTTTTATTTATCATAAATTAACTCACTTTATTGTGTTATATATGTACAGCAGGATGGCCAAGTGCGCCTGATGGTCCTTATGCTTGGGGCTACTGCTTTGTTAGGGAGCGAAATCCGCCATCTAAATATTGTGATACTACAACTCCATGTCCTAAGTCATACTATGGCCGTGGTCCTATTCAACTCACATGGTAATTTATACAAACAGTAACAGTTTACGTACATCCATTAGGAGGGTGAATTAATTATACATAATTTTACTGACTTAATTACATATGTGATAATTAATCAACACTAGGAATTACAACTACGAACAAGCTGGACGAGCGATAGGAGCGGACCTTTTAAACAATCCAGACCTTGTGGCAACTGATGCTGTCATATCCTTCAAGACAGCAATTTGGTTCTGGATGACTGCACAGTCATCAAAACCTTCTTGCCATGATGTAATTACAGGGAGTTGGAGACCATCCGCATCAGATAACTCGGTTTGCCATGTTCCAGACTATGCAGTTGTGACAAACATCATCAGTGGAGAGATTGAATATGGTAAGAGCCGTAACCCACAAGTGGAAGACAGGATTGAGTTCTTTAAAAGGTGATGACGTCAAAAAGGTGTCACTACCGAGAAGTCAATCAGTAGGTCAGACCTGCAACCTTGCACAGATACCGAGGATGAAGATCCCTCCAAGGAGCCGAGCAGCTGAGCAGAGAAGCCTTGGTTGACCAGCTGAGTAGCCTGCCAGCCAGCTTACCGACCAGTCAGGTAGGGCAGTCCAGGTTGATCAGCTAAGCAACCTAAGAGCTGAGCACAACAAACAAAGGTGAGCTAAAGGCCGGACCAGAGGGTGTCCTCTGGCGTTGGCGCTCCGATGCTCAAATCAGTAGGTATTCAATCAGACAAGCTCCTCGGACTAGAGCTCTCAATTAACCAGTACTTAAATTGTGATTCAGTTGGATAATACCTGACTTGTTGAGCCTTATATAGGGCTGAGGACCACTGTTGAAGTGGGTCTTCCCATTATGGTTGTGGACCATATCCAGCTGGTTTTCACCTTGGTAGGTCCAGCGGGTGCACTCTTACCGAGGAGACTGCCTGGTAGGCATGTAGAGTCCTGGTCCATCTATGACGTGGCGGAGCACCATTGGTGGGGGTATTTTCGTAATATCAGTTTCCCCCCAACTCCCTTATCGAGGCGTCGTTCTGCGCAGATCGATGAGAGGAGTTATTGTGCCATTCCATTAATGAGGAGATGACAGCTCAGACCCTTAGATCAATGGTCCATGTCTGCGCGGTTCATTGGCCATTTGTTGCTGGCCGTTGATCTGAGATTGGTCTTTTGCTATAAAAAGGACTTGGGAACGAGTCATTCCACACTTCCTCTGAAAGTTGAGAGCTTATACCGAGCAGTAGTTCATACCGAGCAAGATCAAGAGTCAATCCTTCAATTTTGACCTACCGAGCAATCTTCTAGGTAAGCCATGTCTTCTTCTAGTTCTAGTACGTCTATTTCCGGCCTTTCAACATCCACCTCTGGTAGTGACCGAGCATCTACCTCTACCGATGAGGTGGTTATAACTCAAACCAATCCTCCCTTAGCAAGACGAAATTCTTTCCCGGTAGAACATCCTATAGAGTATGCCCCCCATGACCTACCTCCTCCTAATGAGAGGGGTGGAGGTACCGATGATAGCATCTCTGAACCGACCTACCTTTCTTGTGACCTATCCAACAGTTATATTGACGAGGTAGTGGCCAAGTGTGGTCTGCCCTTTCCATACCGACGTGTGGGTGAGGGTGAGTCTCCTTTTCGACCTAGGAGAGGTGAGTTTGCTATCTCACTTCGGTCACTCCAAGCAGGTGCTAGGATCCCCATTCCTCCAGCCATAACTAGCCTTCTTCGTCGGTTTAATCTCTCTCCCGCCGTTCTGGCACCGAACTCTTGGCACTTCCTGGCCAATATTGTTTGTCTTTCTCACAGATACCATCTCGGTATCTCTTCCTCGGTCATTCAACACCTTGCTCTCCTGTGCCATTTACCGAACTCACCTGGCCTTTTTTATTTAAAACTCAAGCCAGGGCTTAAGATTCCTCTGTACAACCAGTCCATCAAGAGATGGAAAAATTCATACATTTTTATAAGGGTTCCTCTTCCCGAAGGAGAGGAACTTCCTTTCCGAACAACCTGGTCGGTACCACTTACCGATCAGTTCAACCGTCCTCCACAGTTGAAGGGCGATGAGTTGAAATTGCACAAATCCTGGAAGGAGCTCCTTGTTGTTGGGGCTGATACCGACATGAAGTTCAGCCCACAGGACTTCTCGGTGTCTAATTTTGGTTACAGATCTCGGCAAGGTTTGCATATTTTTGATTTTTCAACTATTTTATCTATCACTACTGATCGGTATTCACTTGACTTGTGGTCATGCTTTGCAGATATGGCCGACCTTTCTGAGTACATGGCGATGAACGCTGCCCCTGCTCCTCGGCAACAGAAGAGGAAGAAAAGTAGCAAGGGTAAAGACCCTAAGAGGCCACGTGTGGGGGCCACAGGGGAGACTATGGCCTCTGAGATTGCCCTCACTGGAGCCACTACCTCGGTTACTACAGTGACGCGAACTGCTCCTTCTCCTAGGATAGGGACTCCTCGGCCCATGGTCTCTCATATTCCTCGGCAGGTAAATGATCCCCCATTGGGACCAATTACCGAGGAAGATTTTGCTCGGCATGCTCCAGAATGGGATGTCAGTCAAACTGATAGGGTAGTCAACCCAAAAGTGGCTACCGAGATGCTGAAGCACTTGCCTACTCCTGCAGACTATGACAGGGTGTCTGGTCTGACAGCTATGGAGCATCTGACTCAGATGAACTGTCTTTTCATGCAGGTACGACTTTCATCTCCTCAGCTCGGTAACCCTATTTTATTATTATTATATTTTTTTTTAACGTATTGTTTCTTTTCAGACTGCTGTCCATCTCTCTGCTCTCCCCTCCGGCATTGCTCGGTTTGCTTACGAGGAGACAGTTCAACGAGAGAGAGCTGATGCTGCCGAGGAGAGAGCTACAAAGGCCAAGAATGAGCTCAACTTGTTGAAGGCCGAGATGGAGGAGACGCAGCAGACTTACTCCGCTCATCTGGAGAAGGTTGCTCGGCAACGAAAGGAATTGAAGGAAAAAACGGCCTCCTTAGAGCGCAAGCTGAAGAATGCCGAGGAGACCTACCAAAGACTCCTTGGTGATGCCGAGCTGCAGACAATCCAGAAGTTCAAGGAGTCTGAGGAATTCAAGGCTGCTCTTAGGGAGGAAGGCTTCTATGGGTTCCGAGGAGGTGTCAAGGAATCCAGGAAGCTGCTCGTCAAGGCTGGTCTGGACTCTTCCATCCTTACTCCATTGTGTCCTTCTCTTATGGGAAGGGATCATCTCGAGGAGTCCAAGGAGGAGATCGTAGAGGCCTTCAGGAAGGCTGAGCAGAGGAGGAAGAGAGGCCTCGGCGAGATGGACTTCTCTGAGGAGGAGATATCTGATGAGGAGGTCGAAGTAGTGGAAGAGGAGAACTTGGGAGCTGACCAGGGAGCACTAAACCAAGTTCCTCAACCAGCTGCGGAGACAACCGAGGAGACACCTCCAGCTCTCCCAGCCAATGTGCCTACTGCCGAGGAGTCTGGCTCTGGAGTTCCTGCCTTAGATTCTTAGGCCTTCTCTTGTATGGGCTTAGCCCTCTTTTGCTCTGTTCTTAACCTGTATTGAACTTCTTTGAATTTTAATGAAACTAGGATTCATGAATGCTCGGTAGATTATATACTTGTATATTTTGTTGTTCATATTCACTTGTCGTTATGCTTTTGTGGTCGGTAAGCCAACCAGTCTTCTTGCATTTTTTGGACTTTTAAGTCACAAATTTTTCTAAATACTTCAGAGGATGAAGATACTTCCCTGGTCGGTAGGCTTCTCAGGGCCTTTGTGTCTTTGCTTTCATGGAAGCTTTTTATTCCTTTTAGGAATACTCGAGTGCCATCTTCGTCGGTAGGCCGACAGTGGCGCTTTTCTTTGAAGATCTTTTTTTTCTTTTAGGAATGTCTGGAATGCCATCTTGGTCGGTAGACCGATTGTGGCTCTTGGACCCTCTTTTTTTTGGGGTCTTGAGTCTTCATTATTGGGTAGATACTATCCTGGTCGGTAGGCCGACCAGGCTTATAGTGTCTTCATTTGCATGTTGTCCAGGTCAAAGCCTTCTCCTGCATTGCGATGCTTTATTTTGGGTAAGAGACCTGAACTTTTATTCATTCCTGCATGTTCAAAACTGAAAAGCAGATATACACATAAATAGAAACTATCATGTGTTACAATGAAGCATTAGACATAGTATCTTCGAAGATTGTCCACATTCCAGGGTCTCATATCCCCGGGCTTCCTTGGATCTTCGATTTTGTATGTGCCTTCTTTCAGGAGTTTCACAACTAGGTAGGGTCCCTCCCATGTTTCACCTAGCTTACCTGGATGTTTTCCTGTAGCAGCTACCTTTCTCAGCACAAGGTCTCCAACAGAGAAACTTCTCCTCTTTACTCGTCTGTTGTGGTACTGAGCTGTTCTCTGTTTATAGGCAGCAGTCCGGATCCTTGCGTTTTCCCTAGTCTCTTCTAGGAGATCCAGGTTGTTCAGCAAGAGCTCATCATTCGTTGATTCTTCGAAGTTGGTGACCCTCAACGACGGGACTCCAATTTCGACGGGGATGACTGCCTCGGTCCCGAAGGAGAGGGAGAATGGAGTTTCACCTGTTGATGTCCGAGGAGTAGTGCGGTATGACCACAGCACACTAGGTAGTTCTTCAACCCATCTCCCCTTTGCTCCATCCAGCCTTGTCTTCAGTCCTTCAAGGATAGTCCGGTTTGTCACTTCTGCCTGCCCATTAGCCTGGGGATGTGCCACAGAGGTAATCCTTAGGTCAATGCTAAGGTCTTCGCAGAACTTGTGCATCTTTCTGCTCACAAATTGTCTTCCATTGTCCACCACCAGTGCTTGTGGCAAACCGTACCTGCAGACAATGGTTCTCCATATGAAGTCCATCACCTTCTGTTCTGAGATGGCTGCCAATGGCTCTACCTCTATCCATTTAGTGAAGTAATCAACGGCAACAATAAGGTTTCTCCTCTGCCCCGATGTCTGGACAAATGGTCCAAGGAGATCCATCCCCCATTGTGCAAACGGACAGGGATTTTGGATGGGGATAATGTCCGAGGAGGGTACTCTCGGCACATTTGAGTGCCTTTGACACTTATCGCACTTCTGTACGAGCTTCTTAGCATCTTCCATCATGGTAGGCCAATAGTACCCGCACCTCAACACCTTGTGACTTAAGGTCCTGGATCCTATATGGCTTCCACATATCCCCTCATGCACTTCTCGGAGCGCATAGTCCGCATCTCTGGGTGCCAGACATTTCAGATACGGAAGAGTGAAGGATCTTCGATATAACTCTCCCTGGATCAGGGTGTACCTAGCTGCTCTTTTTCGGAGGCTTTTTGCTTGGTTGCGATCTTTAGGCAAACTTCTGTCCTCCAAGTATTTCTTGATCGGATCCTTCCAACTCGGCTCATGACCGACATCAATGTCCGCCATTAAAGTTTGTACTTCAATGCTCTTCTGCGGGAGTATCTCCACTTGAACTGAAGTAGGTACCTGTACTGAGGAGGCAGATGCCAATCGTGCCAACACGTCAGCCCTTGAGTTCTCCACTCTAGGTATCTGCCTTACCTCCACCTTTGGTATCCTCTCCATCAGTTCCTGTACTTTTGCCAAGTACCTAATCATACTTGGTCCTCTTGCTTCGTATTCTCCTTTGATTTGCTCCGTGACCAGTTGTGAGTCACTATGAACAATCAAATTTTTAACTTCCAGCTGCTCAGCAAGGCGTAGTCCAGCCAGCACAGCCTCATATTCTGCCTCGTTGTTCGAGGCTTTAAAATTGAATCTCAAGGAATGTGCTATGGTCATGCCCCCCGGGCCAAGCAGGAGAATGCCGGCACCACTGCCTTCTTGGTTGGATGATCCATCTACAAACAATTGCCATTGTTGAGATGCAGTGGAGGCAATGTCCTGATTGGGCTCTCTATAGCATTCAATTATAAAATCAGCTAAAGTTTGGGCTTTCATAGCCTTCCTTGGCTGGTACTGAATGTCAAACTCTCCCAATTCAATAGCCCACTTCACTAATCTCCCTGAAGTGTCTGGCTTTTGGAGGACTTGTTTGAGTGGCTGGTCAGTCAGGACAATTATCGAGTGTGCTTGGAAGTAGGGTCTCAGCTTCCTTGCTGCCACTATCAGTGACAGAGCAAGCTTCTCAGCATGGGAGTACCTTGTCTCTGCACTAACCATCATCCTGCTGATGTAATACACTGGTCTTTGCACCTTGTCTTGCTCACTTACTAGCACTGCGCTTACCGCGTGTTGTGATACTGCTAGGTAGAGGTACAAGACTTCGCCTTCTCTTGGACAAGTCAGTAGAGGAGGTTGGCCTAGATAATCTTTAAGATTTTCAAAGGCAATTTGACACTCAGGTGTCCAGACAAATTCCTTGGCCTTTTTTAATGCCTGGAAAAATGGTCTACATTTGTCGCCGGACCGAGCAAGGAACCTTCCTAGTGATGCTGCTCGGCCGGTCAGCCTTTGAACTTCCTTTGCATTTGTGGGCGGCTCCATCTGCAGGATTGCTTCCACCTTTTCAGGATTCATCTCAATACCCCTGCTGGTTACCAAGAAGCCGAGAAACTTCCCGGATGCCACCCCGAAGGCACACTTGTCTGGGTTGAGCTTCATTCCAAACCGATCAAGTGTATGAAAGACCTTGCGCAGGTCAGCAGGGTGGTCCTCAGCTTTCTTGCTCTTTACTACCATATCATCCACATAGGCCTCCAAGGACTTTCCTATTTGATCTCTGAAGATATGGTTCACCAACCTCTGGTAGGTGGCTCCAGCATTTTTCAATCCGAATGGCATCACCTTATAGCAATATGTCCCCTCAGGAGTGATGAATGAGGTGCCTTCTTGGTCTTCGGGATGCATTCTTATCTGATGGTACCCCGAATAAGCGTCCAAGAAGCTGAGGAGCTGATGTCCTGAGGTGGCATCTACCAGCTGATCAATCTTTGGTAGTGGATAGCTATCCTTAGGACATGATTTATTCAAGTCGGTGAAATCAACACACATCCTCCATTTTCCATTGGCTTTCCTCACCATGACAACATTGGCTAGCCATTCAGGGTATTGGACTTCTCTGATGAAATCTGCATCCATTAGCTTCCTTACCTCTTCCTTGATCGCTTCTTGGCGATCGTGAGCAAAGTTTCTTCTTTTTTGCTTGACTGGTCGGGCACCAGGTATGATGCTCAGTCGATGTGTTATCACCTCTGCACTTATGCCGGGCATCTCATCAGCACTCCAGGCAAAAGTATCTACACTTGCTAAGAGTAGTTCGGTGATCTCCTTGGCCATTGTTTCCCCAAGTTGAGATCCAATGTGGAAGTTTCTTCCTGAGCCAGCCATAACCTCAACTTTCTTGAGTTGCTCTACTGGAGTGGGCTTAAACACCTGCTCCTCTGCTCTCATATCCAGGCTGCCCACTGAGATCTTCTCTTTCTTCCTCTCCTTGAGTTCGGTGAAGTACGTGCTCCGGGAAGCCTTTTGATTTCCCTTCACTTCACCTACTCCCTTCGAGGTGGGGAATTTCATCTTCAAGCAATAGGTTGAGACAACAGCTCTCACCTTGTGAAGTAGTGGTCTTCCTATGATGGCATTGTGGGAAGCCTTCACATCCACTACCAACATGTCCACCATGTGCATCACCGTCCTGGGATGCGTTCCCAATGTGACCGGGAGGGTTATCATTCCTTTTGGTATGACTGATTCTCCTGTGAACCCATACAAGGGTACTGAGGTCGGCTTTAGCCTATCCTCCGAGAGCTTCATAGCTTTGAAAGTATGGTAGAATAGGATGTCTGCTGCACTCCCGTTATCTACCAAGATCTTTAGGACGTTAAAGTTGGCGATCACCGCATCGATTACCAAGGCGTCATCGTGAGGGACTCGAACACCTTCCTCATCTTTCTCTGAGAATGTGATGACATCCTCATCCCTCTTGACTCTTTTTCCCTTGGCTAGCTGTTCGGTGAGGCGAGCATATGCTCTCCCAGCTGATGTACTTTCTCCACCTGCTGCCAACCCTCCAATAATGACACCACAGAAATCAATTGTTCCTGCCGTGCCTCTCTGATGTGGAGGAGAATCTTCCCTCCTCCGTGGCCTTCTATGGTCATCATCTTTTCTGTCATCTCCCCTTCGTTTTCCTTCTCGATTTGCAGTGTACCTCTTGAGGTGTCCTCTTCTTATCAACTCCTCAATCTCATCTTTCAACTGAATGCAATCATCGGTATCATGCCCTTGGTCCTTATGGGACCTACAATATTTGTTTGAGAACTTCCTCCTCTCTGCAAAGGTGGCACTCATCTTCTTTGGCCATTTGACCAAGTTCTGGGCCACTATTTCGTTCAACACTGTCTTCGGGGGAGCATTCAGTGGAGTGTAAGTATCAAAGCGACTAGGTGGCGGGCCAGGTGGAAACTTCCTGGACGGCTGGTCTATTCTCCTGTTATCTTCTCTTCCCGTCCTCTTGTCGCCGCTTGGTCGGCTACCTCCTACCCCTCCTGAGCGGCCCTTCTCACTAGAGCCTCTCATTCTATCAGGAGAGGTTCGTATCGCAAAACGAGAGGACTTGAGAGAATCTGTTGCCTTGATGTATTTCTCAGTCCTTGCCAGGAGTTCATCCATGGACTGAGGAGCGTCAGTGCATAATGAGTTGCAGAACTGCTCATGACGCACTGTCCTGATCAGAGCAGCATTTGCTACAGCAATTTGGACGTCGGGGATCTCCAGGCACATCTGGTTGAATCTTCCTATGAAGTCACGAAACGGTTCTCCCTTCTCGTGTTCAATCACCATCAAGTCCTGATTGGTGGTCTTGGGCTTCCTAGCACTAGCAAATCGGAGACTAAACTTCCTGGATAGGTCCTGGAAGCTATAAATGCTGTGCCTAGGAAGGTTGATGAACCAAGTCCGAGCAGGTCCAATAAGTGTTGAGGAGAAGGCCTTGCACAACACCGCATCTGAGGCCCCTCGACACTCCATCATAGACTTGTATCCCATGACATGATCATAAGGATCTCTTTTTCCATCATATTGCTCCAGGTTTGGGAGCCTGAAGTCACGAGGTATGTCTGTCTCGAGGATATCCCTAGACAGGGGAGTCAGGGAACTGTCCCACATTTCATCAATGATGCTGCGTCCCTGTAGGGCTGCTAGCTTTCGGTCTACCTCTTGAAGGTGCTTATTGACATCATCATTGACCTGGGAGTAATGGGTGTTCCTATTGGTATTGGAATTTCCCTCTCGGTTTTCATCCCTCCTCTTGCTCCTGGAATCTAGAGAACTTGAGTTTCCATCACCCTCGTTCCTCTCAGTGGTCCAAGGCGGGCCTTGCTGGTTTGCCATCATCATCTCAGTGAGGAGCTGCACTTGTTGGCAGAGTTGATTGAACCGTGCAGCACTGATGGGAGGACCAGCTGTCTCCTGTGGTGGTGCTTGGACGTTTCCTCCTTCTCGGACTTGAGGCGCATCCAAGGGCACCTCATGCCTTGGAAGATTCCCATAATCTTGGTGTTGCTGCCCGGTCTCATCTACCAGATGATGGGCATGAGATGTCTCAGGATCGTTGGTTCTTCGCGGTCTGACCATTGTAAGGGAACTTAGTCGTTTCCCACAGACGGCGCCAAACTGATGACGTCAAAAAGGTGTCACTACCGAGAAGTCAATCAGTAGGTCAGACCTGCAACCTTGCACAGATACCGAGGATGAAGATCCCTCCAAGGAGCCGAGCAGCTGAGCAGAGAAGCCTTGGTTGACCAGCTGAGTAGCCTGCCAGCCAGCTTACCGACCAGTCAGGTAGGGCAGTCCAGGTTGATCAGCTAAGCAACCTAAGAGCTGAGCACAACAAACAAAGGTGAGCTAAAGGCCGGACCAGAGGGTGTCCTCTGGCGTTGGCGCTCCGATGCTCAAATCAGTAGGTATTCAATCAGACAAGCTCCTCGGACTAGAGCTCTCAATTAACCAGTACTTAAATTGTGATTCAGTTGGATAATACCTGACTTGTTGAGCCTTATATAGGGCTGAGGACCACTGTTGAAGTGGGTCTTCCCATTATGGTTGTGGACCATATCCAGCTGGTTTTCACCTTGGTAGGTCCAGCGGGTGCACTCTTACCGAGGAGACTGCCTGGTAGGCATGTAGAGTCCTGGTCCATCTATGACGTGGCGGAGCACCATTGGTGGGGGTATTTTCGTAATATCAAAAGGTATTGCCAGATACTTGGAGTTAGTCCTGGAAAGTGCTATGAGGAGAGGACTTTTGTGTCTGGACTCGTGATGGAAACTATCTAAAATAAGCACTATGCTGCTTTTTAAAAATAATATATGTATGTGATGATCTCCATCTTGGGTACAAGATCTTCTGAGATCATTTGTTTTATGTAATCATGTGAAATAGTGAATAATCTAGGCCATGACCAGGCCTAATGTGTGTTTTATCAGATGTTCTGAAGGTAAACTTTATTTACACTTCATTAATTTTTTAACTACTTTTAGTATATTTACGCCACACAAAAATTGAAAAATATTTAATCATACTTTAAGTAACCGAAAACTCACACATCCGAATCAAAATAGGTGGCTAGTTCATCAACCCGATATTAAATTTAATTTTTTGAATGACATACTGAAAGAGGAGGTCTATGTAGCCTAGCCTGAAGGCTTCTTGATGACAGTGGGAGAAGATAATGTAGATGGGCTTAGGAAGGCTCTATATAGCCTCAAGCAGTCACCAAGTGCTTGGTACTCAATAGGTTGACAAGTTTTTTTCGAGGCAAAGATCTCCAGAAGAGCATGAATGAGAGTACTTTACACACTCTAAAGGAGGGCAATTCCATTTCTTGAATGACTAGGGTTTTTTGAAGTATTTCTCGAAGATAGAGGAGGATCAATGCTCAGATCGAAAAATTATCTCTAAAATTGCTTGTGTGAAATATGTGCTTGAAAAACGCAGTATGCTGGGGTGAAATTCAGTGATTGTGAATGAAAAATTACACAAGAATGATGGTTTTGAGAAGGTGGATGCGGGTGCCTACATGAGCCTAGTACTTGGAAGTTTATTTTACGTATTTAATCTCTATTAGGCTCGATTTGATGTTTGGTGCTAGCTTGTTATCTAGATTCATGCAAAATCCCTGTAAGATACATCTTGATACTGCTAAGAGAATGATAAGATACCTGCAAGGGACATTAGAGTATGGTATTAAAAAGGTTCAACTGGATTAACCTAGTTCAGGCTTGTCTAATGTGTTGTTTGAATTTTATATTTTCCAAGCTTATTTTTGGGAAATTTGCAAAATTAACCTTCTCGATAATCGAAAACTCATGTTTGACCTGCTTCTTGAAAAACTAAATAAATGACCTACTCTAGCAATATTATGACTAAAGTGCCCTTCAGTGGTCAAATAGTCGAGCACTTTGGTCGAGCATTTTTTGTTATGTGACTTTTTTATCGAGTGGGGCAAAATTTGTGGTTGAGCATTCAATTTTTTAAAAATAAAAAAGTCCTAA
Organism: Euonymus europaeus; assembly: GCA_963580455.1. Taxonomy (NCBI): domain Eukaryota; kingdom Viridiplantae; phylum Streptophyta; class Magnoliopsida; order Celastrales; family Celastraceae; genus Euonymus; species Euonymus europaeus. The sequence continues at coordinate 16,659,464 of OY756970.1, read as the reverse complement.
TGCAATTGCATGAGGGCTCTATCTGTTGTCAGACAATCGAAAACATTAAGGAGGCTAACAATTTCCCATGGATATAATCGAAAGGAGCGAGGGAATTCTCTTGAAGGCAAATGGTGGTCCCTGAAAACTCTGGAGAAGCTGCATCTACTGATGCAACTTCTGCAGAGTTCTAAGGGACCACCCTCCCCTCTAGGTCAATTCTCTAGCTGCTTTGGATTCCATCCATAAAAAATTGTTGGCCTGCTTAAATATTTTCGATTCCCCGACAACGCATAGAACCCTCACACAAATTGCATGAGGGCTTTCTTTTAAAAATTTTTGTTCAAAAATATATAAAAAGATGATGAAGTCATGCTCGACCACAAATTAAGAAATACTCATCCATAATAATTAAATGCTCGACGAGGAAATGTTGAAGTGCTCGACCATAAATGAAGAATTGCTCGGCCTTAAAATATTGATGTAATCAACATAAAAATAGAACAGATCACTGCCCGACCAAATAAATGACGAAATTAAAACGTGGATTAATAAATACTAGACCACAAACAAAATGTGCCCGACCTCATTCCAAAAAGACTTAAAAAAACCCAAAGAGAAGCTTTATTATGAACAAACATGCAGGAGAGATTAGTGACCTCAATACAGAACTTCTTCATTAACAAACATGCAGACGAGATTAGTGACCTCAATACAGACTTTTTTCGTTAACAAACATGCAGAGTAAACCTAATAGAGAATTTTCCTTCATATATATAGCATGAGAAAGAAGACGTTAATGAGAGATTGTGAAGTGGAAAGAACAGAAGAAGTTAATGAGAGATTGGGAAGAAGCGAAGAAGTTAATGGGAAGTGGAAGAGGCGAATTGGAAGAGGGTTATTTAGTCTTTTGGTTGCAAAAGTATGTCATTTATTTATTTATTTTTAAAAAAGGTTAAATATGGATTTTTGATTATCGAGGAGGTTAATTTTGCAAATTTCCCGATTTTTATATTGAATGAGATGCATACTGATGAGTGCAAAATACACTCATGTTTATGAGCTTTCCAGCACAAAATACTGTCCAATTGTGTGATTTAATGACAGGTACAGCTGGATACTATTTATTTGGAAAAGTTGATTCTGGATGAAAAGTGAGCCAAGGCGACCGCGAGTTGTGGGATTTGCAGAAACGGGTCCTGCTGACGTGGCAATAGGGACAGTGTTTTTTTAGGGTTAAAGACTAGACCCTAGGGGCTGAAAACCTCTCCAGATTTTCCAAAATACAGAGGGCAGAGAGGAGGCACTCCAAGCTTTGCAATTCCTTAATCTTTCCCATCGATTCGAATAATTGTCTTGAGTATTTTTATGGTTTTTAGTATGAGTATGTGTAGCTAAGTACTTTTTAGGTAGGATTTAGTATTTTCTTCTACTGAAATTTTGTGCACAGATTGATTGTTGATTAGACTGGATTTAATTAATTGTTCTCTAAATTTATTGTAGATTTTCTATTGTTATGCATGTCTGGCCATCATCATAATATTTAGGAATTGTTAGTCGAACATATTCGGCTGACAATGACCCGGTGTTTGACGAAGTGACAAAAACTTGTTTTGCGATTCAGGTTTGGGAACATTGAACATAATTTATTGGGTGATAGACCATTGCCCTAGGTTGTGCGATTGTCGATTTCCACGTTCTGATGCTTATCTTAGGAAATTCTTACGAGAGACCAAACCAAGACTCTTTTGATAAGAAAAGACCTTGAGCTGGATCAAAGTTAGGGTCGTTGTTTATGGAAATCTAATCGTTTGAGGTGGACCAAAGTCTTTCAATTGACGTCGTTAAATTCTTAATTTGTTTAATTACAGATTGATTTGTGTGCATAGGTGGAGGTAGTTGAACTAGCCAAATCCAAGTTAACTTTCGTCTATTGTTGAATTAGTTATTTTATTTAAGCTAGTTAATTTTTTCATTATTAATTTAAGCATACGAATTAATTTACACCATTGTTTGTCTTTCAATTGGTTTTTATAACAGTCCGTGTGGATTCGATCCCTTTCACTGTTAATGCCTTGCGACCGTACACTTGCGATTGAGTAAAATCAGTCGGTATTTATTGTGATAAAAAAGTATCGACCAAGTTTTTGACGCCGTTGCCGGGGATTGTTTGGTTTGTTACTGGTTGTTCACATGGCAATAGTGTTCATCTTAGTTGATTTAATTATTGTTAATAAACTTGTTTTGTATTTTCTTTAGATGATGTGAACGATTGTGGATGTCTTTAGTGGGAGTTTGCTACTATTTGTGTGAATAAATTAGAGCTTTAAGTTTACAGCACCCAGTAGCTATGTGTAATATGGCTTATGGACCCTATGATTAAAACTCTGTTCCGGTGCTTGAACATTTGAGGACTTATCCTTTTTCTATTGTTAAGATTGTGCTCTGTTCCAGTGCTTGAACATTTCGCCAGCACCATGACCTCAATGATGCCTAATCACTGCCTTACCTACTCAACCCCAAGATTCTTCGTGTGATTTTATTGTTTTCTGCTCTTCTTTTTTTGCAGGCCTTGGGGATGAAGGTAGTAAAGAAGACGACAGTGTTGTGTCACTTAGAAATTAGTTGAATACGAACATTTTTCGGTGATTGTCTGGAAAGATTATTGATAATCATATTCATATATTTAAAATTTTTATTTCTTATATCCGCTTGAAGAGAGGTAATTATCTTCTCTTTAGGTATATTAGTTTTTTGTGGCTTTCAGTCGATTATCAGTGATGATTTATTGTTAGTTGAAGATCTATAATTTCTTTTATATTCTGAACTAATGGAGGGATGGAAGAGAACCAAGTACTTCGAGCACAGTTTTCTTCCGCAGTCTCTTGAAGACGTAGATGCTGCAAACAAAAATCTCCTTACATCCATTGATCGTAAGTATCAAGTTTTGTGCTTATGTGGATTTGAATTTATGTTGGTGGAAAAGCGTATCATCAAATTATATCACCAACTGCAAATTGAATGACTTGCAGATTCATTGCAACTTGACAATAAATTGTGGACCTTGTTGTGAAGATTTGAGGGAATTGAAGAGTGGCCGCTGTCATAAGATCTTAGAAAATGCTGGAAAATATGTCTTCAAGATGGTAAGACCATAAATTTTTTCCCTTCATAATTAAGTGCTTTAAGCAATGTCGTAACCTCTTCCAATGCTCTAATTGGAGGATGAAAATGTATCGTCTTCAATAAAGAAGAATGTAAAACACAATCATAAAACTCGTTTTAGAGTAATATTATCCATTTTTATACCTAGTTCTCAACATTCTTCCATCTGCAATCTTTATAGGTGGACCAACAGTCTTGTTCAACACCGCGAAAGAGATCGTTCAATTTTTATTTCTTATATATATTCGCAAGGGACCGTTGAATCATATATATATATATGTTTGTGTATGAGTTTATTTCTAGCGAATGAGATTCTCTGATATATATTTTTTAATTTTTATCGACGGATTTTTAACTTTTAATTTTTTTTTTGAAATTTGTTACTGGCGGATATTTCCGTAGATAATTTCCAAAGGACAAATATCTGTGGGGAATTTACCGACGGAAATATGTTCCGTCGGGAATCAATAGCGACGAGCATTTTATCGACGAATATTTTTCCGTCGGCAATCCATCGGTAATGAATATTGCCGACGAATTTTTCTGGATTACCAACGGAATGGAAAATTCTTGTAGTGATATATAATATATCTATATGTAACAATCACACATACATATATAACATATATATATATATATATGTATGTATATGTAACATCACATATATATGGCATCAAAACAACAACAAAATAATATATATATATATATATATATGCATATACAATAAGCAATCAGTAAACATTTCATAACGTGTGACATATATCTACAAAAGATGTATATTCTTGTGTTGATGATATAGATCAGGAGAAAGAAAGAAGATGATGACGGTGAGATTCAATCCAGGTAATAGCTAGTGAAAAAAGTTTTGACGAAGAGATGACTACTAGATCCAGAGAAAAAAACTTTTCAAAACTTTGAAATATAATGATGAACAACTCCCTATCTTTTCTCTCCTTTTATCTTCTTTCTCTCATTTCTCTTTTCTCTATTTTGTTTTTTTTTTCTTTCTTTTCTCTACTTTTCTCTCTCTCTTCTTCTTCCCTTCGTTCACGAGTCTTAGTTTTTTTTATAAAAAGATAGAAAGTCACGAGTCTTCTTCTTCCCTTCGTTCATGAGTCTTAGTTTTTTTATAGAAAGATAGAAAGTCACGAGTGGCTGAGGTGTAGAGTCACGGAAATGAAACCCGTGAATAAGAAATTTTGTTTTTGTATGACCCGTGACTTCTCGAAAATTAGGAGTGTCCAATAATAAAAATGGAAAAATGTCTGACAAAAATTATTTTTGAAATACAATACCAACTTATGGTATGAATACATAGTCTTAAAAATACGAATTTATGACATGTGATTGAATTTAATCCTAAAAATACCAACTGATGGGAGTTAACTTTGGTCACCGAATTCCGTAATTAAAGAAATTGTCTCATGTAGTCAAACACACACACAGATACATGTATATATATATATATATCGAGACAAAAAAGTCTCTTTCACATAATATATATATATATATATATATATACACACACACACACAATGGTGCTCTCCTATGCAAACCGCGTAAATGTTAAAAAGTATGGGCTTTTATTGTCCTTCTTTAGATCAAATAAATGGCTTGGATGAAATCACCCCAAAATACCCAGTTTGAGACTCGATTTGGGTGAGACCCATATTCTTTTCTTCATTCGCAAGAAGAGAAATTCTTGTGTGAAATATGTGCCAACGTGAATAATGTATGTAATGAATGACTAGGGTTTTTTTGAAGTATTTCTCGAAGATAGAGGTGGTCCTCAGGTGGATCAATGCTCAGATCGAAAATTTATCTATAAAATTGCTTGTGTGAAATATGTGCTTGAAAAACGCAGGTGTATGCTGGGGTGAAATTCAGCGATTGTGAATGAAAAATTACACAAGAATGATGGTTTTGAGAAGGTGGATGCGGGTGCCTACATGAGCCTAGTGCTTGGAAGTTTACTTTACGTATTTGATCATTATTAGGCTCGATTTGATGTTTGCTGCTAGCTTGTTATCTAGATTCATGCAAAATCCCAGTAAGATACGTCTTGAAACTGCTAAGAGAATGATAAGATACCTGCGAGGGACATTAGAGTATGGTATTAGAAAGGTTCAACTGGATTAACCCAGTCCAGGCTTGTCTAATGTGTTGTTTGAATTTTATATTATATTTTCCAAGCTTATTTTTATATAGAATGAGATGCAAAGTCTCATAAAAGAAAATGATATCATTCCTGCTCGTGTAACAAATATTTTATAGGTGGAAGTTGTTGGACTACAAGGCTTGAGGGATGGAGACACAGCGCAAATGTCATTGAGCTGCATGCTAATGCTATCAAAAAGCCTCCCTGTGTCATGTTTGGTTACTGAAGCAAATGTGTCGCTATAATCCACAACTACAACTTGAGAATAATATTAGCACTATTGGAGAATATCTTGTGGATATACTCAACACAAACACGGATGCCTAATGAACCGATGTGTTATATAAAGGGAGGTAATCCTATTTATCTTACAACTCTCACCATAATGTGATAAATCTCATTCAAATTGATAGAATAGAAGACTCAAATATACAAAATCTTTCACTTCTTACATAGGAAGGCAAATTAGGCTACCACCTGTTTGATTTTTATTTCATTTAAATATTGTATTAGCCAATTTTTTAATGTTGTCACACCCATAATTGTGAATGACAATAATAATTATCCATCAAATTGTTGAAGATGTCTCATTTAAATATAATACCCAATCAGAATCGTATGGTTATTTGCCATAAATAAATAAATCACACAACCATCTATATCCAAAATTCTCTTTTGGAATTCCTTTTTGAGTTTTACATAAAAAAGAAATTGGAATGATCCATTGATCCCTAACAAATGACCCACGCATACATACATAATGCGAGGTATGGTGCATTCAGGAAAGGGATGGGTTGAGACAGTTGGCATGGATTTTAAGACAGAGAAGGGCAGTGAAGCATGGCTAGAAAAGGAGAGACAGAGCCATTGTGGAGAGGGGGATTTCTTTGAACGGAAAAATCCATATCTGGAGGAGGAAAAAAACTTCAGATAATCGAGAGAATTAAAAGAGAGCAAGCAGAGCCAGTTTGAAAGAAAGAAACCAGAGAAGAAGAAGAAGAAGAAGAGGAAAAAAGGGTTGAGTTGGTTTTAGAGAAAAAGAAAAACAATCCGAACAAGAAGAAGAAACAGGAAGTTTTGGGAGAGAGGCGGCAGAAGCGTTTTTTTGGCAGAGGAGAAATAGAGGTTGAAGGTTGAAGAAGATGGCCGGTTATGGCGTAAAGGAAGAAGATGAACAGTATCGGGTCTACCTGTTGGGCCGGATCTTGGAATGGGCTAAAGTTGTGGTATGGTTATGGTATTAGGCTGGGCTTGGGTACATTGTAGGAATAATGGGCCAAGGTTGTATCATGATTCATGAGGTATTGGTCCCATGTTTAGTTCATTAAACATTTATTTGGTTGAACTTCATATTTGTTTGGATCAATTAATATTGGACTTTTGGTCAATTTTATTAGATACTTGTTATTGATTTTTGGGGTTTTCACATGTAGTTTTAGGCTTTTAAATTTGTATTGGGTTTTGAGTTTTTTGTTTATTTTCATGATGTTTGCCCAAATAAATGTAATAATGAAATAAAAATAGTAAAGGTAGTGTAAGTGTTAGCTAAATTAGTACGCATGCTTAGGATCTATTTCCGTAATTTATTTTAGTGTATATGTTCAATAATTTCCAAAAAAGAATAAAAATCGTACGGTTGATAAGGTTTGTATATCATACCCGTCAAACATTCAATCACGTTACCACATTCCTTTCAAAAATAGAGTTTAAACTTTTCAAATGGGCAGTATTAATTTCTCGAAACGTTCCTTTTTAAATAAATTTGATCTAAAAATAATTTTAAAATAAAAGAAATAAATGACAAAGATTCAATTTATTTGGATATTGTATTTTAAAACCGACTAGGAGGACGACTTGAAAGTATTCAACTTCGTCCAAAATTTTTTATTTATGGTATCACTTGAATAAGTTGGTTTTATCATTTATTCAAAATTAATGAAATTTCTTCCACCCATTTGACAATAAACGATTTTTCGGACATATGAAAAATTCATTAAAACAAATTGGGTCATATGAAAACATTTTTAAAAATCATGAAAAATAAAAAAAAAGTAACCTATTAAGGAGTTGTGGGGTGCCTAACACCTTCTCCACACTCAAAAAACCCCCTTATCATTTTTTTTGGTTTGTAGACCTAACATTTCAGTGTCCAATTACACTATAATCAATTGGTGGCGGCTCTTACATCTCTTTTCCTTCCTTTCGAAGATGCCGATCTGCATCGTAACCCGATTGTGACAGAAGTTGATGTTTATTTTATATATATAAGTTTATGAGAGTATTGCATGTGTAGGGTATGGTGAACTGACATTTTACTTTTCAGTAATCAACAAAAAACAATTAATTACATATAGATAGTAGTCAGTTACAACAATCAAAAGGTTTGACAAGATACGGGAACACTATGTGACACTGATCGATTGACGTCTATTATATATAATTAGTGACGCGTCACCGATTGATATTGTATATACTTAATTTTTTTAATGAAGCGGACTTAATGACATTGAAAACATTTTTAACGTCACACAATGTGTAGAGACGCTTGTAATGATATCAACTTCATATGAGTAGTATTGACTATTGTTATATGTATTTTATTATATCAACTAAGTCATTATTTTTGTTGTCCTTATTATATAGTAAGAGACATTGTTTTTCTTTGGACGTCAAGGTATATGATGTAAGAGGCGTTGTTAATCATATCAAATTCAGAGGAGTAATACTCTGCTATCGTTATTTGTATTTTATTACCAAAGAAATATTTTTGCCTTGTAAAGTTATTTGCTGCATTAAAAATCTATTATAACAAATAAAGCGAAGTCCTTTATTATTTTTCAATTTACAAATCATGTATTTAACCGCACTCATTCCTTTCTAATTAAAAAAATAGAAGCAGCAAATTTGAAGCTTCGATTTCAAAAATTTCAATTACAATGCAGTTATTAATAATGTACACTAAAATACCTCAATTCATCATACAAAAGAAACCTAACTTCGTCTCCATTAATCAATTGTCCTTAAGAAAATTAGTTAATGCATCTAAACTACATACCAATGTACTTGTCAATTCATCAGGTATCCATTCCTATAAACTACTTTTCATTTCCATGTACAAAAAATATGAGGCAAGAAATGGAGCATATGACCACCATAAACTTTCGTAGATTATCTCAAGCTTTTTAAGCAACTTCAAATCCAATTAAAGGCGCCCATTTTGCTCTAACCATGTCGATCTCCTGTTGTGTCACTTCATCACTAAGGTGACAATTAGCAAAATATGCATCAAGTTAGAGTACGGTACTCAGTAACTAGAATTTGAAATATATACATTGATCAAAACAATTAAAGGGTTCTAAATATGCAAATAAACCTTCAATTCAAGGTCTAACGCAAGATTTTCAACAATTTCTTTCATGTATAAGAGTACATAGTACCAACATTTCAGAAATCCGTCTTTCTTACACACAGCCCTATGTCATGCAAGATTAGGTCATGCATTACTCATGCCTTGTAACATTATTAAAAAAAATGCAGCAACATCAATTCTAAACATACTCTCAATTGCTTAGAGCTGACTTTCCTGTTCGCAATTCCTATAGATGCATGATAATTGGTCGATATAAAGTGAAACCTGCAATATCAAATACATAAGGGTCTTATCCAATCTATAATGTATGCATTGTGGGATAGTATAAAAGTGAGCGAGATCGTATCTACAGAGACTGTGTCAATTACCAAGCAAACAATATAGCAATTATGAGAATAAATTGCAGAAATCAAATTATCAAAGATGAGAAAAATCGACTAAAAACTGTATAAACCAATCTGGAAAGAATTTAGCTTGAGATGATGTTGTTCTCTACTCTTGTCACTCAGTCACACGATTCAATATGCAATCACACAATTTGAAGATTTAACGTTGTCAATCAAGAGACCTTGGTCTGGCTCTCCTAGTTCTGACTTTCCTAAGCAACCACCTTGGCTTTAATCTAGCACAAGATATTTTCTTGTCAAAGGAGTCTCGGTTGGTGTACCTAAGAATGATCCAATGAATTTGAACTACCTCCATAATCAATGGTTTGAGTTCATTACCTGTTCAGGAAGTACATATGAAATATGGTATGAATGCCTTAAATTGTTTGTTAAAATACATATTGTAGTTGAAAACAAAAATGAATCTATTGAGGAGATCATATACCAATTTGTTGAATGCAATGGTGTGGGTTTTTTACACGTTTGCCTATTGTGGCCATATTGCTCGCACCTGCTGCACAACCTGGTTTTTGTTATCTCCCCTGTGCATTGGGCAATGATTAAAATAGTTAATTCAAGTAAAAAAAATAAATAACCAATAAATTACACCATTTCAGACATAATTAAAACTATTCTAAACATAATAAACAATATTCTAAAAGGACATAACACAATTCTAAATAGCAATAAGTCAATTATACAAATAAAAACTATATGAATTACACCATTTCAGACATAATAACCTATGCATATCTTCAAATACAAGAGAAACTAATGATGATTTTGGGAATAATCTACAAAATCTACAACATGAGATAATATGCTTAATTGTATAGGTGGAGAAGTATTTCATGGTCTTGGATTTCAGCAAGAACAGCAAGAACAGATAAAAAAAAAAACACTTGATGATGCATATCTTTATAATTTTACAATATCAGCTCTGTAGAGATCCTTATCTGTAGGAGAGGAAGGTTCAGCTGGATTCCAGGCTTGTCTAATGTGCTGTTTGAATTTTATATTTTCTAAGCTTATTTGTATATAGAATGTGATGCCAACTCTCGTCAAAGAAAATGATGTCAAATGCTGTTTGTGCAAACAAAGATTTTACAATTGTAGATGTCGCTGAAACTGTGTTTCAAGTCATTTTACCCAAAAGTCCCACACCCAAAAAAAGAGTGTGTGAGTATGTAGTCTATATAGAACGGTTGCCTTTCCTCTAGCCCCATTTAGGGTTTTATTAGCGTCTAGTCTGGACAAAAGACTGGACGCTATACAGTCCATTCTATTGAATGACACGTGGATGTTGACTTGGTCAACATCTATAATTGATTTTTAATTTGTTTTTCAAAATTTTATTATGAGAAGTATATGACAAAAATGGGTATGAAGTTTTAACTTATTACTAACGAAAAACTTGCGATGATAATAATTTTTTTATTTTTTCCATTTTTTTGTTGATGAATAATTTATAGAATTTTTATTTTGCTGATGGCTACCGATGAAATTTATTTTTTTGCTAACGGATTACAAGTGGAATTTATTTTTTCTCGACGGATACGGAATTTAATTTTTGGCCGACGGATTATTGACGAAAAAAATCCATCAGTAATTACCAACGAAATTTTTTTCATCGATGTTTAGATTATCTATGACGGTTTTAACGATAGATTTTTAGGATTACCGACAAAAAATTCTGTCTATAATTTGTGAAGTTCTTGCAATGAGATTAACGTCGTCAAATTATTAGTTGGGGCAAGATAAACATTTAAGCAATTTTTTTTAATGGTGGAGATTATAATATTTAATCTAATGGTAGATAGGGGACAATACCGTATATCTTGAACAAGTATATATCTTGAAAATATTAATTATGGGCAAACTGGGTATTTATTGTACAATGACATGTTTATTGTAATTTTATTTTATTTTAAAAGTTATTTTTTTCAATGGTGGAGATTATACCATTTAATCTAATGGTAAGAAGGTGGACTGTTTTTGTACATTTATTTGACTAGATTGTTTTGTAGTTCAGCCCCCCTTTATATCAAGCAAGCCTATGTACGTAACGAGGGCTAACCCCGATCCATAATTCCATATTGCTTACATGTATAGTTTTTTGTGATCTTGTTTTGCTTGTGTTTTCCAATTTCTTCGAATTACATGTACAGAAAATGACATATTAGTTTCGACTCATGAGAGTTGGACACATAGAAGTATCCAACAAAAAAACACTTTCACATAGAAGTACCTATTTTTCATGAGTGTCTTTGAAAAATTAAGATTTTACATACTCTCATATTTGTGCTTCTTCATCAGTAGACATAAATATAAGAAATCCGAGATCCGATTTGGAGGCATAACAGAAATCGAATTCTTCATCTTAATCTTGGTAGATCTGAAATCTAAAATGTTATTTTACTTCGATATGACATCGTACAGTTAATCGTTATTATTTTAAGATCATAATTTGTTTCAACATTACTGTTTAAGATCGTAATTTGTTTCACATAAATGAAAGCAAGGAAGAATAGAAACGATAGATCTAAAAGTTTAAATTGTTAAAAAAAAAGATCTAGAGAGGGGTTAAGAAATCACTTGTGCATATATTTTTCAAATCCAACAAGGATTAAGAAGAAGAATATCTAGAAATTAAGGGAAAAAAAGAAGAAGAGGAAGAGACAAAGGAGAAGGAAAGAGACGACGAAGAAGGAGGAGAAATTCGTAAGAGAGTGTATGATGGGGGTAAAAGAATAATCAAATATTTAATAGATATGTTTATGTCCATGTATTTTTGTTGGACTTGAATGTCCAAAAGTATTAAAATGGGTAACGTCCGTCATTAGCCCTTAAATGTATATTGTTGACGTAACCGTTGAGATTTTTTTTCCCTGGATAATCACTATTAAAACTGCTATATAAATTCATCTCATCTAACCCATAAAAAATAAAAAAAAATTGCTGATGAGAGCACATCCTAATTTTCAATACAATTTTGGGTCAGTGGGGATGTGTCCAATTTCTCAACGTCTGTTTGGTTGAGCGTGTCAAACCTACTCAAACATTACTATTCATACCAGCTTATACTTTGTCAGATATATTCTCAACCATACGGAACAATCGCGGGGACACTTGATCATTGGAATATTCTTTTTACTTCTCCAAGCATATCCCCCTTTTTTTCAACTTTTGGACGAAATGTTCAACATGAAATTTGAAAACCATTAGTGTCATAATTAAAGGAAACCAGTGTCATAGTCTCTGCACCGATTACTTTACCAAAGCTTTTTTTTCTTTCTCTTTGTTTAAGGATTGGATTAGCCAACTTTTTTATGGAGTCACACTCATATAATATCTTTAATTTTTTGAAGATTTCTCATCTAAATATGATAGACAATCAAAATTACATAGCTTTTTTTTCTTCCATAAACAAATAAATCAAGCAATCACCTATATCCTAATTAATTATCTTTTGGAATTCTGTTGACTATTACATTTAAAAGTTGGATGATCCATTGATACCTAACAAATGATATATATATATATATATATATATATATATATATATATATATATATATATATATATAAAAGGGGCTAGTTGATGGTGGAGTTGAGTAGGCTATGCTTTATGTATGAAAGTAGACTATGCTTTATGTATGAAAGTATATTGGTATTTGTACTGCAAGGTATAAAAGGGTGAAACTCTAATCCTGGTAAACATCCCGAATTTCTTCCATAGTGAAAAGCTGCAGCTTTTTCTGTGGACGTAGATAAATTTGCACCGAACTATGTATATTTTGTGTTCTTATTTTGTGCTTATTTTCTTGTTTGTGTGTTTCAATTACAACAAAATAATCATTAAATATGCACTAACAATGGTATGAAGTCATTGTTTTTCTTACACAAGTGTATGAGAGTGATATTTTCTATGGTTTGGTGAACCGAAATCTTTAATTTTGAGTAATCAACAACAGACAAAAACAATTACAGTTGGTTGTCAATTAAAACAATCAAATCGCGCCACTCAAAGGTTGTACAAGATAAGGGAAGAATAAATCAAATCTTTCCAAATACCCACTACGCAATTCTCTCGGTAGAAGTCAATTTTAACTACTGTATTTTACAATTTCAATTAATAAATTATGAATTAGGTGAAGCAAGATTTGGATTTGGATGGGAAAAAGGAGAGAGAAGCCTTGCTGGTTCGTCATCAACCCTTGATTTAAAGGATTTTTCTAAGTCATGATTTCAACATCTAATTTGTCAAACAGAGATAAGGCATTGTAGCTTGTCCCTATGGATTAGAAATATGTCGCTTTTAGCTCCAGTAAAGCCGCCCCGGATTTGTCTTCTTTTATTCCCTAACCTTTTTGTAAATAAATGACGAAATTCTAGAGGTATGAAATATGTCACACTTATTAATTAACAAACCATTAGCCACATCTCACACTCCACATCTCTTCCTATAAATACCGATGCAAACAAATCATAATCACAAACCCTAAACTTAAAATAATGAAGTTGTGGGTTTTAATAGTTCTCTCTATTGCCGTCCTCTCTCCTGCTTGCTCAGCTGAGCAATGTGGGAATCAAGCTGGTGGTGCCGTCTGCCCTGACAATCTATGTTGTAGCCAATGGGGCTGGTGTGGCAACACCATTGACTATTGTGGCAGTGGCTGCCAAAGTCAGTGCGGCGGCGGTGGCGGTAGTGTTGATGAAATTGTTGTTGGTGACATTGGAGGCATAATCTCTAAAGACAGGTTCAATAATATCCTTAAGCATAGAAATGATAATGCTTGTCAAGGCAAGGGATTCTACACATATGAAGCTTTCGTAGCCGCTGCTAAGTCCTTCCCTGCCTTTGGCTCTACCGGCAATGATGCCACTCGTAAAAAGGAGATCGCTGCTTTTCTTGCACAAACTTCCCACGAAACTACTGGTAATTAATTGATTGGTTTTTACGGTTAGAATAACAAACTAATTCACTTGATTGTGTTATATATGTACAGGAGGATGGCCAACTGCGCCTGATGGTCCTTATGCTTGGGGCTACTGCTTTGTTAGGGAGCGAAATCCGCCTTCTAAATATTGTGATCCTAAAACTCCATGTCCTAAGACATACTATGGTCGTGGTCCTATTCAACTCACATGGTAATTTATACAACAGTAACAGTTTATGTAGATATATCTAGGAGGAGGATACGTGAATTAATTAACATAATTTTACTGACTGAATTTGGTAATTAATCAACATCAGGAATTACAACTATCAAAAAGCTGGACGAGCGATAGGAGTGGACCTTTTAAACAATCCAGACCTTGTAGCAACTAATGCTGTCATATCCTTCAAGACAGCAATTTGGTTTTGGATGACTGCACAATCACCAAAACCTTCTTGTCACGATGTAATTATAGGAAGATGGAAACCATCTTCTGCTGATAACGCGGCTGGCCGGGTTCCAGGCTATGGTGTCGTTACAAACATCATCAATGGAGGGATTGAATGTGGCAAGGGAAGTAACCCAAAAGTGGAGGACAGGATTGGGTTCTTTAAAAGGTATTGCCAGATATTTGGAGTTAGCCCTGGAAACAACTTGGACTGCTACAAGCAAAGGCCTTTTGGGTCTGGACTCTTGTTGGAAGCTATCTAAAACAGGCACTATACTGCTTTTTAAAAACAATATTATATGTATGTTATGATCTCTATCTTGGGTACAAGATCATGTGAGATCATATGGTTTATGTGAAATGGTGAATAAATAATATATGAGCAGTGTTATCGATATCCACTCACGTACGGTGAAGCCTCAGCAAAACTAGGTTAGATTTTCAACAATCAAAATGGGTTCTTTTTGTGTTGGAATATGTATTTTGGCAATCGGTCAACTATATACTTGGTTTTTTCATAAATAAAAAAAAAAAACTATATACTTGATTTGGTGAGCGGTGAGCCTATCAAAAAAAAAAAAAATTATGTACTTGGTGGGATGGTGTCTACTTAAACCAGAGTGTACATGCTAAGCCCAAGCTCGAGTCCGGCCTAAAAAAATTACGAACTTGTTATAAATATTTTATGTAGAGGCTCATGAAAATAAGGTTTTTATATTACTATGTAGAGATGTGGTCCAAAAGTAAGGAGAATTGAGAAAATTTGTATAGAAAAGAGTTGGACCTCTAATCGCTAATCAAGAAATTTCGTCTATAACTATAAGAGAAGGGATCCATACTAGAATAAAGAAGATAAGGTTCATCAATCAGACAGGACAGATAGAATCGGTAGAGAAGGGGGAGACATTTATCTTTGTATAACATAATTGATAGAATTTGTATAATGTGCCTAAAAGTTAAGAATGTGATCACTGAGCATAATTACTGCTGACCAAATTTTGAAGGAAGGCCAACAGTGGGTTAACAAATATGCATCTTAATTGGAAAATCAAGGCCATGATCACGCCTAATGTCTTTTATCGGATACTCTTAAGCTGAGCTCTATTTGTACTTCAATCTTTTTAACTACACTTCAGTATATATCTCACAAAAATTAAAAAATATTTAATCACACCATAAGTAACCAAAAACTCGTACATTTATGATATATACCCCCAAAAAAGTACAAGACGATTATCAAACGAATGTACACTCGAATCACTATGATTTGTAAACTCCAAAACGCAATTAGCATATCAGATAGAAATTTATGTTTATGCCCCACACAAATGGTAAGACAGTTAATCGAAGGAAACAAATTCAAACATGCATACATAAAATAGGGAGTGGAGAAGAGAGACTTACAAGAGATGAGGTGTAGATTTCCAAGAGATCGACTTTTGCACCTGTGGAAATTAAGATTGAAAATTGTGAGACTTATTTTGTCTGTGGCAGCTCATAATAGGAGGCTACTTCATCAATTGGATGTTAACTCTGCTTTTTTGAATGACACACTAGGCCAACTTGAAGGCTTCTTGATGACAGTGGGAGAAGATAAGGTAGATAGGCTTAAGAAGGCTCTATATAGCCTCAAACAGTCACTAAGAGCTTGGTACTCAGAGGTTGACAATTTTTTTCCGAGCAAAGATCTCTAGAAGAGCATAAGTAAGAGTACTTTATATACTCCAAAGAAGGGCAATTCCATTCTAGGAGTGATTTGGTCATAGAGGTGGATCAGTGCTCCGATGGCATATTTATCTCTCAAACTGCTTATGTGAAGTCTGTGCTTGAAAAGCACAGTATGCAGGGGCGAAATTCAGTGATTGTTCCCCTGATTAATGGAAAATTACACAAGGATGATGGTTTTAAGAAGGTGGATGCTGGTGCCTACATGAGCCTAATACTTGGAAGTTTACTGTATTTGACCACTCTTAGGCCTGATTTAATGTTTGTTGCAGCTTGCTATCTAGATGCAGGCAAAATCCCAGTAAGATACGTCTTGATACTGCTAATAGAGTGCTAAGATACCTGCAAGGGACACTAGAATATGGTATTAGAAAGGTTTTGCTGGATTAATCTAGTCCAGGCTTGTCTAGTGTGTTGCTTGGATTTTATATTTTCCAAGATTATATTTATATAGAATGGGACGCAAAGTCTCATCAAAGAAAATGACATCAACCCTGCTCATGCAACAAATATTTTTTAGGTTGAAGTTGTTGGACTATAAGCTGGAAGGCTTCAGGAATAGAGATATAACGCAAATGTCGTTGGTTTGCTAATGCTATCCATAGCATTACCAAAGTTCAAGAAAACTTACTCATTGTTCCTACAATGCTTCAACATGTCTCCAATTACTAGAATCGGAAATCTAATTCACGATACGAACACCCTTTCAATTTCTTTGCAAAATCAACTTTAAACATTTTTTTGTTTCCAAAAATTATTCAGTGACATTTTTTTAGAGGGAACCATTTATATGGTGAGAAGAACTGTAGTTATTTCAAGTAACTACCCTTAATTTATCTAAACTTCTCTCCATGCATGTTGAGTTAGGTCAAACCCACATGGACGCCCATTTCTTAACTAAGTCCAACACTATCGAAAGCCTCAACTTTGTCATGTCTGGCTAGTAAAGCAAATGTGTCATCATAATTCACACCTACAACCTAACATGAGAATAACATTTAACCACCACTCTGACTTTACATATATTTAAACATAAAGCCATCTGAATTTAATTTGGTCTTAAAAACCCACTTCAGTCCAAAGCATTTTTTATTTCATTTAAAGAATGTATTAGCCAATATTTTCATGGTGTCATAATCATAATTATAAATGATAATCATAATTATGCTTCAAATTGTTGAAGATTTAAATATGATACCAATCGGAATAGTATAGTTATTTTCCCTAAATAAATAAATCACACAACCATCTATATCCTAAATTCTCTTTTGGAATTCTTTTTGACTTTTACATAAATATTTTAATGTTTGATAGTGATAACAGACGATAAATACCCTCAATCATGTTCTGACACGTGGCAAACTTTTCGGACATAAAAGGGCGTGAAGAAAACATTGCTACGGGAAATGTCCGACCAATATACATTGCTCGGTGTTCTCCAATCAATGTTACTGGTCGTCTTCGAGAAGGAGAAGATCTCCTCCTCTAACAGGGATTGTGTGCGATGCATATTGTCTCCTATTACTACGGAGACTATAAAAAGGAAGTGGACTCCTAATAGGAGAAGGACTCTCCTCATCCTTATAAAAGGATCTTGTTATCAGGTTTTTTGACTTAACTCTTAACTGCTATCAACACACCTAACTTCTAGAGCACCGAGCTATGTGTTCTAAAAGTCATATTGTTTCTCATCTTACTTGAGCATCGGAGCACCAACGCCAGAGAACAACAATCTTTGGCCTGGCTCCTAGCTTACGTGTCCTCATCTTAGCAGGTTCGTCAGTTACCAGGCGAAGAAGATATTACCGAGAAGACCTAGTTTGAGCAAACTGATACGTGTCAAGGCATAACCGGTTTTGTACTTCATCAGATAGATTCTTGAAAATAATCTCGTGTTCTACAAAGAACACTCATTAATCTTATAGCCCAATAAATCCGTGTGTCCATAAAATTTATTCAATTAAGTTCATAATTAATTAATTATATTTTTTAAGGCAAAAAATTAACATTGTTTGCATTTATTTCAACATTTTTTTTTAATATTGAAAATACCTTTCTATTTAAAGTTGAATGCAATAAATTGTCATATTATATAATATCATTCTTCACCAAAAGGCTGTAAAGTCTTTCTCTTGACAAATGAATACTTTAAAATTAATGTAAAAGAATCTTGCTTTCATAATCATGTTAATACAATGGAGACTTAAAATTCTTATAATTCATTAGAAGCAAAAAGAACAGCTCAGAACCAAGCTGACCTAAAATATTCTTTGCCAATTAATACAGCTTCCACAATATGCAAAATACAAGACAATTAGATTAATTCGATCAAAATAATTAACCCTAAAGAATTACTCCAAAATAGAAAGCCTTACAAAGCGTGCAATTGTCAGTCCAAACCTTAAGGTGGGAAATGAAGAAATGAAAAATGTTTACTAAGAATTTGGACAAAATGTAAATCAGAATCGTAGTTTCTTGTTTTTATTTTCTTGCTGGAGTTCATTTTATGATGGAGCAATAAAAAATAACAGACGGGATTTGATCACAGCAGAACGACGTCAGGTAAAGGAGGTTGAGGTTTGTGTTGATAGACTCACAATCCCACGAACAACTACATGAGCACTATCGTATTAGCATTGGTTCAAAACTAAATTTATATATGAGAGATAGCTTTTTGAGCTTTTGCTTTATTAATTTTTGACACTATCATATGCAATATAATGATACGAGTAATAAACAACTACATACAAGTTTGTTAGGAAATTATGAGAGCCATTGAGAGGTAGATTTGTGTCCTAGTTTAGCTTTATCCAAAAAGTCTAATCTTTACAATTTTTTGTTTGTTTGTTGCAGAGGCTTTATCAAAATAATGGAGAAGTCAAGTTAGTATTTCAAGCCAAAAAATTATTTTAGGTCGAGGTCGAATTTTCAGTACAAATATTTGGACTTGTATTTTGTTATGAATGTATTTAACTTTGACTTGACCTTCTCCGATAATAAGAGAATGTGATTAATAATCAAAACAACTTGTTATAAATACATACAAAATATTGAAAAAATTGAGTATAATTCTTAAAATATACTGAAAAATCATAGTATAATTCTCAAAATATACTAAAAATTTAAAATATAATTTTAGTATATAAATGAGATCAACGTCCAAAGAATTAGTGTTAATAAATGAGATCAATGTTAAAAGTACTTGCCAATGGACTTGATTCTATTGAACTAATGTCTGGACTTGTTTCTATTGAACAAATGTGACAAATCAAATCATAAATTCGTCTCAAAGTTGGTTTATTAACTAAATGTATGGAATCACTATAACTATTATTTAAGATAGAGAACTTTAAGTGATATGTTGCAGACCCTGTTTTTACTATTTTTCATATTTTGTTTCCTAAACAGATGGAAAACAATGTTTAGATAATATAGTGTGGACGTTGTTAATAAATCTCCAACACTAGTATGGTTTTCTTTATTTCTTTCTCTCTTTTGAAGAAAAATACAATTTTTAAATGTCAAATCTTTGGATGGGGACCAATGTATCATTTTTGGTGCATAAGATAATCATAACTTTTTTAAAAAAAATTAATGGATAATATGTATTTATCATTGGAAAATAACTAAATTATTTTTAGAAAATTCATAACAAATATGAACTTTAAGAAAAGTTAACCGTAGATCTTGCTAATTTTTTTAGTTTTGAAGATAAACATAAAAATCAATGGCTAATTTTTTTATATATATACAAAGTTTCTCTGATACGGACTTAAACTGCGGCCTTAAGTTACGGACTTCTTTTGTTCGCCGTCGATGCATCTTACGGCCAAACTTCAGTTCCCTCCTCCTAAAACCCAACGTGAGCGCGAACGATGTCTCAGATGAGCGATACAAGACGCGAGACCTCCACACCTTTGCCTATCCACGTTCGTTGAACCCAATTCTTTGTCACATTAATTAAAACCCACCAGCGAGCACCAGCAACCACCATGACTGTCACTCCTCCAAATCCATCTTCCTCTGTTAAACTCTGTGACTCCACACCCATCTCGTGGTATTTCGCTAAACCCATCGACAACCCACATTCGAGAATCAAAATCCTTTCGAGACCAGTTCTGTCATCCATCACCTTCGTCTCTGTCGTCCGAGATGGGGTTCACAATTTATCAAGTTGGGGCTCACAAATCAAGGTTCGCAATTTAGGGTCCTCCTCCAACTGCCTATTACGGTAAGTCTCCTCCAACCACCTATTAGTCTTCACTTTTCAATTATTTTTTGAAACATATATGGACATGTTCGTTAATTTCTTGGAGAGTAATTACTATGTTGCTACTATAAAAATGCAGGTAGTTTGCGGATAGACCATACTTGAAGCAGTGAAGGCTGATGCAGTAGTGCTATTAGTTGGTGGACAATGTGATTGAATTGTTTTTGCTGGATATGACATGGGTGGGTGATATGCTATTCGGGTGTTTGTGTTGTACGTTATCAGTGTCTTAGGGTAGCTAATGTGGGTTTTTGGTGCATATATGCAATCATGTGTGACAGAGTGCTTCGTCTGAAACAAAGATGAGTTTGATGTGCGAGGATGATGGTGTTCGATGGGACTGGAGACGATGGGTTTGGCAGAGGTGGGTATGCTCCAGGATGACCAAAGACGATGGGTTTAGCTGAGGTCCGCTCACGATTGAGACATCATTTGACCGGAGACAATGGATTTGGCAGAGGTGGGTATGTGCGAGGATGACCAGAGACGATGGGTTTAGCTGAGGTCTGCTCGCGATTGAGAGATCTTTCGCGCTCGCGTTGGGTTTTAAGAGGAGGGAGCTGAAGTTTGGCCGTAAGATGCATTTGACGGTGGACAAAAGAAGTCCGTAACTTAAGGCCACACTTTAAGTCTATATTAGAGAAGCTCCGTATATATATATTGTATCTATTATGATTTTAATAAAAAATTAATGAAACCAATGAATTTCTTATTAAACTAAATTTTTAAAATTTGAAAAATTCTCACTTATCTTGATTGTTTGACATTAGTAACAACACCAAAAAAATGCCAATGAACCAACCCAAAGAGACCGGGCACGTGACATGTCACGTGGCAAAATCACATGCTTCCTATACAACATTTGGTTGTTATGTGTATGTGCCAAATTAGGAAGGAAAAAAAAGTAATTTTAAAAAAGTGATGCTTGATAACCATCACAAATAAATAAATAAATAATCATTATTTAGAGATGAGAGGCGAGGGAGGAATTTTTTTAAGGTATTTTAGTTCTTTTAAAATTGATGAAGGGTGTTTTAAATAGTCTTAGTAAATTCTATGGATCTATTTGGATAATTGATTGAGTCATGAACTTAGAGTGTATACGTTTGCAAGGACGGACCTATTGGTAGAATACCGGAAAAAAATTAAAATGATCCATTGATCCCTAACAAATGACACACATAATTTGAGGAATAATAAACATTCCAACATTAAATCATTAAATATGCGGTGGTGCTAAACATCCTTAAGAAAAACATCTCTAAACTATCCACAATACATGTGACATCCATTATAACCACAAGATTTGGCTTCATTTTTAAATTTGAAAATTCAAAATCATAAGTCTCACTCACTTGGGACACTTATAGATACTTACTCTTAGAGATGCTTATCATTTTCGTTAAATATGAAACAGCAATGGTACTACGAAGTCAAAGTTCATTTTATATCTATAAGTTTATGAGAGTATTGCATGTGTAGGATTTGGTGAACTGAAATCTTCATTTTCAATAATCAACAACAAACAAAAACAATTAATTACATATAGTAGTAACTTGTATGACTATTAATTTTCTTTAAGGTGAAGTTAGGATGCTTTGTTAGGTTTCTTCATGTGTTGCCTTTTGGCAATGTGGGATATAGGCTTGGTAGAGTTGGATTAATTATTTAATTGCAGTTTAATTAATTTATGTCAAAATTATTGGATGGAAAAAAGCGATAGAATCATTTGAATGTTGGTATCTTACATCGTTTGGGATAACAATTCATGCATAACCTTAAGTGGCTTTTGTTGCTGTAAGACCTGTTATGATATGAAAGAGGTTCAAATATGAAAAACTAATTTAAAATTGATAGATGCGAGGATTTCGTTTGGATGACCAGCGATGAAGTAATGGAGTAGTTCCCTCAGCAAGCTGCATTTTTTAACAAGATGATCATAAGCAGATGTCCAATTTTACGATGATGCTGAGAATTAACTACACAAACTGTTGTCAACTCCTCTGTTTAATGCAAAATTGAATCACTTTTTTCATCCATGGTTACATGTGGCTTGGGAATGCAGAGCTCATGAATCAATTATAGTAGGACCAGACTTTAATTTTAACAAGTTTGATCAATGGAGACTTCACTAGACTTAAAAATAGATACGGTTACACTCAAGTTGTATTACCCATTGCCACCTATGCCTCAGATGTTTGGTCAATAAGGTTGTGAACGGCTAAACATTAAACGATGATTAGCAGCTAAACTACTTGATAAACAATGAAGATTAAGATTGACTATGTTAATAGAGAACTTATAATCGTAGCATGTTGTAATTAACACCCGCGCAAAGTGCGAGCACTCAACTAGTCATTATTTAGAGATGAGAGGCGAGAGATGAATTTTTTTAAGGTATTTTAGTTTTTTAAAATTGATGAAAGGTATTTTAAATAATCTTAGTAAATTTTATGGATCTATTGGGATAGTTAATTGGGTCATGAACTTAGTAGTGTATAAGTTTACAAGGAGGAACCTATTGGTATAATGCCGTAAAAAATTTGGAATGATCCATTGATACCTAACAAATGACACACACATATAATTTGAGGAATAATAAACATTCCAGCATTAAATCATTAGATATAAAACAACAATGGCACGAAGTCAATGTTTGTTTCATCTGTAAGTTAATGAGAGTATTGCATGTGTAGGATTTGGTGAACTGAAATCTTAATTTTGAGTAATCAACAAGAAACAAAAACAATTAATTACATATAGTAGTCAATTACAAGATAAGGGAAGGTTAAATCAAATCTTTCAAAATACCCACTACACAATCTCCGGGTAGTAGTTCTAACTACTATATACTTTACACTTTCAATTAAAGCATTTGATATGCATATTAGGTAAAGCAAGATTGGATTTGGATGGAAAAAGAGGAGAGAATTCATTATAGTTCATCCTCAACCCTTGATTTCAAGGATTTGTTCACAAGTCATGATATATATATATATCAACAACATCTAATTTGTTATTAGTATTATTATTTTAATAAAAGAATACAGTACTTCAATAATTTTATCAATAGCCTTAGCTTGCATTTGGCGGAGGGATACCACAAGAAGGAAACTTGCAGAAAAAGAACAACAAGACTAAAATAAACAAAACCAAAACCAACCCGTAACAAACCAAAGAGAAACCTGTAACAAACCTCAAGAAATACAGCAGCAGCACCAAAACAAATAAAACAATGACCAAAGACTAGCCTTAGCCTGCAGAGCCAACCGGAACATTTGACTTGGTGATAAGTTCTCATAATAAATTCTTGTCAAAAATAAGAGGTGATTGCTTGAGCTCTTATGTACAGTAAATTTCTTTAGAATCACTCCTATCGATCAAATGCCTTGTAATTATCGGGTGCACATGGGACGGAGCACTCACATATAGAGACGGATGTACATATATGCCACTGGTGGCACGGCCTCAAAAAAATAAAATAAATTATAGTTATGAATTTTGTGGAGGCCTTCGCACCACTATTTTTGTGCCCAAGCGATCTCAAATCCTGAATTTGTCACTGCTCACTACTCGAAAATTGTCATGTGACGACCGTGTATTGGATAAATTCGTCCTTATAAAAAAAACATCCATTCGAGATTTATTTAAAATACACTAAGACACCCTCTTATTGGTTTAGGCATATGCTGATATACATTTCTCTTGAAACTCTTCCAATTATATATAAAGACTAAATATATATATATAGCCTACCAAAACGCATAAAAAATTAACCCCAAACAAAGACTTTGTAGTCGCTTCAGCACCAGAAAGCCGCCCCGGATCGTCCGTGATCTTCTTTTATTCCAGCTTTTTGTAAAGAAATGACGAAAATCTAGAGCTATGAAATATGTCCCACTTGCTAATTAAGAAACCATTAGCCACATCGCACACTCCACTTCACTTCATATAAGTACCTATGCAAACAAATCATACTCACAAACCTTTAACTTGCAATAATGAAGTACTTGTGGGTGTTCATAGTTTTCTCTCTTTTTTCGTACACTTTTCTTGCTTGCTCAGCTGAGAAATGTGGAACTGATGAAGCTGTTGAAGTTGCTGTCGTTGGTGACATTGGGAGCATAATCTCTAAAAACAGGTTCAATAATATCCTTAAGCATAGAAATGATAATGCCTGTCAATCGAGGGGATTCTACACATATGAAGCTTTTATAGCCGCTGCTAGGTCCTTCCCTGCCTTTGGCTCCACCGGCAATGACGCCACTCGTAAAAAGGAGATTGCTGCTTTTCTTGCACAAACTTCCCACGAAACTACCGGTAATTAATTGATTGGTTTTCACTGTTAATATAACAAACTAATTCACTTGACTGCGTTATATATGTACAGGAGGATGGCCAACTGCTCCTGATGGTCCTTATGCTTGGGGCTACTGCTTTGTTAGGGAGCGAAATCCGCCATCTAGATATTGTGATCCTAAATTTCCATGTCCTAAGTCATACTATGGACGTGGTCCTATTCAACTCACATGGTAATTTATACAAATAATAACAATTTATGTACTTCCATTAGAAGGGTGAATTAATTATACATGATTTTACTGACTTAATTATATATGTGGTAATTAATTAACATCAGGAATTACAACTATCAAAAAGCTGGACGAGCGATAGGAGTGGACCTTTTAAACAATCCAGACCTTGTAGCAACTAATGCTATCATATCCTTCAAGACAGCAATTTGGTTCTGGATGACTGCACAGCCACCTAAACCTTCTTGCCACAATGTAATTACAGGAAGATGGAGACCAACCCCTGCTGATATAGCAGCTGGCCGGCGTCCAGGCTACGGTGTTATTACAAACATCATCAATGGAGCAATTGAATGTGGCAAGGGACGTAACCCAAAAGTGGAGGACAGGATTGGGTTCTTTAGAAGGTATTGCCAGATATTTGGAGTTAGCCCTGGAAACAACTTGGATTGCTACAGACAGAGGCCTTTTGGGTCTGCACTCTTGTTGGAAACTATCTAAAACCAGCACTATTGTGCTTTTTAAAAACAATATATGTATGTTATGTTATGATCTCTATCTTGGGTGCAAGATCTTATGGGATCATTTGTTTTATGTAATATGTGTGGAATAATGTATGAGCAGTGTTATGGATGTCTACGCACTCATGGTGAAGTCTCAGCATATCCAAGTTAGATTTCAACAAGCAAAATGGGTACTTTCCTTTGTATTTTGGCAATTGATATATACTTGGCAACACTAACCCTAAAAAAAAAATTGAGAATTTACAGAGAAGGACAAAATATAGCTTTTATATTTCAATAACGACAAAGTGATAAAAACATTATAAAAAAGACAAAAAAAAAATCTAACTGATCAAAATGCTCTTATGTACCCAAACTATTCCGCTTGGATCACCTTTCTTTTGCTCTCTCAAGGGATTTAAGAGCTTCTGCCCCTTCTTAACTCAATAACTTTTGCAACGAGGGAAGAATTACTTTTCCCTAATTTTCTTTAAAAAAATAAAAATTATATACTTTGTGAGATGGGTATGCAGTTAAACCAGAGTGTACATCTTATGCCCATGCTCAAGTCCGGCCCAAGAAAATCACAAGCCTGTAATACATATTTTATTTATAGGCCCGTGAAAGGAAGGTTTTCCCATGTAATTAATTAATTACTTACAAAAAATAAGTAGTGGGGAAAATATAAATAAGGTGGTAAACAATGCAATGTGTTTGTTTACTGAGCGAGAGTCATGCCATGTATAAAAGACACGTGACCATTTGACATATTGCACATCAATAGGAAGGAAAAAAATAATGCCCCAAAGACAGTCACACAGATAAGGGCGGAGCTAAACAAATTTTATGTATACAAAAATAATTAACTATCAAATTAAATTTAATGACATGTCATCCATTTGTCTCGAATTAATAAAATATAAAATATTATTTATAAAATTTAAATGTCATGACATGTACTCACATGTCTGGATTAAGAAAAAAATATTGATAAAATTGAAATGCAACGACATGTCACTAATATGTCTAGGATTAACGCAAATTTAGCCTTGATAGTGATAAATTGATATCTCCGCCGGTATGCTTCAATGCACACAAAAAAGGGACACTGTCATACACTATAAACATGAGTCACCGACATGACTAACACATATGTAATTGATAAATAACTAAGAATGACAAATTAATTATAGTTACCCCATAAGTGATATATTCTAGAAGTCACAAGTTCAATTTTTGAAAAGAGAGCTTCTGATTTTATTGAATATTCCCAAAGGAACAGACCCACTGCACACATTAATTTTTTGAAGACTTAGATTTACCAAATTATGATTGTATAAAATTATCTTAAAACCTATTTAGTTTTTGCACACATATTGGTTCTCTCAATACAATTAAATTTTAACTTTGTAACGCTAATCATTTTAATGAATTTTATAAATAATCATTTTTATGGATTTTTTCCACCAAGCAATTGCGCTTTGGCCCATAGGCCTTAATCACGTTTTATTAAAAAATTCTCCGCCTCGAACCCTTGACCCTGATAGCGTCTCAACTCAACTCCTAGAAAGTCAAAGGTTCGAGGCGCAGAGACAGAAGAATCTCTTAATAAAATTGTGATTAGGACCCATGTGTCCGAAGCGTGTAATTTCTTGTTGGAAAAATGAAGTTGCGAAGATACGGAGGACCATGAGAAATGTTGTTCTTCGAGACAACCATTCTCAATAAGAAAATCTCAGGCGTGATGAAGCTTCTAGAGAAACAGAGGCTAAAAAGGCATCTATTGTTGCGGGAAAACAGAGGATAAGAAAGCAAAAGGTGAAAGCTGTGAGTTAATTTGTGGGTGGGAAGAAGTAGTTTAAGATATTAAATAAAAGGTAATTAATATATATAGAATGGTAATTTGAGAAAGTCGAAAAAAGAAAAGAATTTCCAAACACATTAGTTACTTGTAATTACTCTTAACTCTTCTCCATGCATGTTGGGTTAGGTCATGCATGTTGGGTTAGGTCATGCCCACATGGGCGTGCAACCCACTTCTTAACCCAAGTCCAACCCTATCAAAAGGTTCACTGTATCATGTCTGGCTACTGAAGCAAATGTGTCATTATTACTCACACCCACAACCTAGCATGAGAATAACATTTAACCACCAATCTGACTTTATATTTAAACATCTAGCCATCTAAATTTAATTTGGTCTTGTAAAGCCACCTCAGTCCAAAGCATTTTTTATATTTTATTTAAAGACTGTATTAGCCAATATTTTTATCGTGTCACAATCATAATTGTAAATGATAATCATAATTATCCTCCAAATAGTTGAAGATGTCTCATTTAAATATAATACCCACTCAGAATCGTAAATAAAAAAATAAAAAAAATTGGAATGATCCATTGATCCCTAACAAATGACACACATACATACATAATTTGAGGAATATTAAACATCCGAGCCTTAAATCATTAAATATACAACACCAATGGAATGAAGTCCATGCTTATTTTTTATACATATAAGTTTATGAGACTATTGCATGTGTTGGGTTTTGTGAACTGAAATCTTAATTTTCAGTAATCAGCAACAAACAAAGACAATTAATTATAGTAGTAGTCAATTACAACAATCAAATCACACTACTCAAAAAGGTTTTACAAAGATGAGGGAAGGTTAAATCAAATATTTAAAAATACTCACTGCACAATCTCTCGATTGAATTCGATTTTAATTAACTATTACATTTTCAAAAATTATAAAGATCCAAACGATTTTTATTCTAAAATTATTCGAATAATACGTGTTATTCATATATTGAATGTGATTTTTAACAAGTCATTTGTTATGATATCATTACACCCGATGAATGAGCATCACACTTTATTTGAATGTTTTTGTGATGAAAATCACTGAAATCTCTAATATTATTGATATATTTTACACTTTCAATTAAAGTATTCGATATGCATTATGGGTAAAGGAAGAATGGATGTGGATTTAACAAGGAAAGAGAATTCTTGATGGTTCATCATCAACCCTTGATTTCAAGGATTTGTTCACAAGTCATGACATCTATTAACATTTAATTTGTCATTTGTCATTTGTCAAACCTACAAAAGCGATAAGGCAGTGTGGCGTGTCCTTATGCTGTGATTGAAATGTGTTTGAGATTTTTGTTTTAAGGCACTTATGTGCAAAGTTTTCATACATCATGATGCTTTTGAGTGTTTTCTAAAATACACCAAATTGAACTCCAAAGATTTGACTTGGTGATAAGTTCTCATAATAAATTCTTGTCAAAAATAAGAGGTAAGAATCATGTCAAGTATAAATTTCTTAAGAATCACCTTATAATTATTGGGTGCACATGGGACCAAGGGTGTAGGTATGTATAGGCTAAGGTGGGCTATAGTTCGGGTGAATTTTTTGAAAAAAAATTAGTACTTATATAGGGCCAGCCTACCTAGTTCAACCAGTCCAAATTTAAAACTATCCAATGTCAATTCAATAAAATAAGATTATTTAAGACATTTGACTCAATCTTTACTGGCAATCCAAATTTTTAGGTTAGAGTGAGACAATAATGAGTCAATCCGTATATCTTCCCCTTTCAATTTTAATCTAGAAACTTTTCATACGATGTTGTCTTGGATAAATTTCTCATAAAAAAATACATCAATTTGAGATGTTATTTAAAATACACTAAGACACCCTCTTATTGGTTTAGGCATATACTGAATTACATTTCTCTTGAAACACTTCCGATTATATAGACTAAATTAAAATATATATAGCCTGCCAAAACGCATAAAAAATTAACCTTAAACAAAGACATTATTAACTTTAGCTCCAGAAAGCCGCCCCGGATCGTACGTATCTTCTTTTATTCCAACCTTTTGTAAATAAATGACGAAAATCTAGAGCAATGAAATATGTTATACTCACTAATTAACAAACCATTAGTCACATCACACACTCCACTTCACTTCCTATAAATACCTATGCAAACAAATCATACTCACAAACCTTAGACTTGCAATAATGAAGTACTTGTGGGTCTTCATAGTTTTCTCTCTTTTGTCGTCCACTTTTCTTGCTTGCTCAGCTAAGCAATGTGGAACTGATGAAGCTGTTGTTGGTGGCATTGGGAGCATAATCTCTAAAGACAGGTTCAACAATATCCTTAAGCATAGAAATGATAGCATTTGTCAAGGCAAGGGATTCTACACATATGAAGCTTTTATCACCGCTGCTAGGTCCTTCCCTGCCTTTGGCTCCACCGGCAATAACACCATTCGTAAAAAGGAGATTGCTGCTTTTCTTGCACAAACTTCCCACGAAACTACCGGTAATTAATAGATTGTTTTTCACTGTTAATATAACAAAAAGTAACTCACTTGACTGTACTGTACGTGTTATATATGTACAGGAGGATGGCCAAGTGCGCCTGATGGGACTTTTGCTTGGGGCTACTGCTATGTTGAGGAGCGAATCCCGCCATCTAAATATTGTGATCCTAAAACTCCATGTCCTGAGTCATACTATGGTCGTGGTCCTATTCAACTCACATGGTAATTTATACAAATAATAACAATTTATGTCCTTCCATTAGGAGGGTGAATTAATTATACATAATTTTACTGACTTAATTATATATGTGGTAATTAATCAACATCAGGAATTACAACTATGAAAAAGCTGGACGAGCGATAGGAGTGGACCTTTTAAAGAATCCATATCTTGTAGCAACTAATGCTGTCATATCCTTCAAGACAGCAATTTGGTTCTGGATGACTGCACAATCACCAAAACCTTCTTGCCATGATGTAATTACAGGAAGATGGAAACCAACTGCTGCTGATATAGCTGCTGGTCGGCTTCCAGGTTACGGTGTTGTGACAAATATCATCAACGGAGGGGTTGAATGTGGCAAGGGACGTACTCCACAAGGAGAGAACAGGATTGGGTTCTTTAGAAGATATTGCCAGATATTTGGAATTAGTCCTGGAAACAACTTGGACTGCTACAGGCAGAGGCCTTTTGGGCCTGGACTCTTGTTGGAAACTATCTAAAACAAGCACTATACTGCGTTTTAAAAAACAATAGATGTATGTTATGTTATGATCTCTATCTTGCGTACAAGATCTCGTGGGATCATTTGTGTTATGTAACTGTGTGGAATGGTGGCTAAATAATGTATGAGCAGTGTTATGGATGTCTACGCACTCATAGTGAAGTCTCAGCATATATATCCAAGTTAGATTTTCAACAAGCAAAATGGGTACTTTTCGTTTTGGAAGATGTATTTTTGCAATTGATATACTTGGCGAGCCTAACCAAATATATATATACACACACACTTGGTGAGATGGGTATGCAGTTAAACCAGAGTGTACATGCTGAGCCCAAGCTCATGTCTGGCCCAAGAAAATCACAAGCCTGTAATAAGTATTTTATGTTTTTTTTTTGATTTTTTGATAAAAAATTAGTATTTTATGTATTAGCCCATGAAAGGAAGTTTTTCCCATATATGTAATTAATTAATTACTTCCAACAAACAAGTAGTGCGTAAAATAAAGTGGTAAACAATGCAGTATGTTATGACCTTTATCAAGGGCTATTAACATGCTCACAAAGTCACGAGCTTCAATTGTTTGTTACGGAGTCAGAGCGAGAGTCATGCCATGTATAAAAAAACACTTGACCATTTGATATCTTTCACATTAATGGGTGGGTTTGGCATGAAAGTAAGAATTTAGGGGTATAATTTATTATTCATGTAAAATGTTACAAAGGTAATAATGATTATGGAGAATAATATGGGTTCGAGATTGGGCCCATATCTTGTCGGGGTCCGAGATTGGGCTAGGGTATTGTCGGGGTCCGGGATCGGGGATCGAGCCTAGGATATGCCAGAGTCTGAGATTGGGTTCGGGGCATATACGGGTCCAACATTGGGCCCGGGTCTTGTCGGTGTCCGAGATTGGGCCTGAGTCTTGTCGAGGTCTGGGATCGAGCCCTGGACAGACTGGGGTCTTGGTTGGGACACTTTAGGGTCTAGGATCTGGCCCGGGTCATGTAGGGGTTTGAGATCGGGTCTAGGTCTCGTCAAGATCCAGAATCGAGTCCTAAACAGGCTAGGGCTCGTGCTTATGAACTCCTTGGTCTTGATATTCACGGAATCCTATAGCCTAATCAATTCGACATATACTTTCCAGTTGATCCTTGTTTGATCAATTTCAAATAAGAAATTTATATTCATGATCGATGATCAAATGACTTGCAAGGAAGTTGTGTGGGTAAGTTGTAGGATTGATCTAATTATTAAGTGTATTTATTTGTAGATTTTAAAAACTTTTCTTATGTCTCATTTAATATTTGGCAACTAAGTAAATAGAATTAATATTAAGTTGACTATTTGATAATCCTATTAACATCATGAATCCAAAAAAAAAGGCTGATTGGAATTATTAATAGCCTGGATACATCACGACTCTGGAAAAATATTTTCTTTGTAGGCCCATGAAGGAAGGCTTTCCCCAATTAGATATTAGTTTTCATCAATCATCTACCATACAAAACTCCAAAGTCCAAACAAACAAGCAGCTTGGAAAACAAGATAGTAGATTCACTTGGATTTTTATGGACAACTAGACATGCTCACTCTGCTTCCAGGATCAAAGTTATTGTCACCCACTTCTCTTATGGAGCTCATTACAAAGATAATTGTTACTGAGCAAGAGGGGATGACATAGAAAGTCCTAATAATTACCTAATTTGCTTCGCTGATTATCTACAAACACCACTAGAAATTGAGAACATTAGCATAAGTAGGAGTGCTAAAATTGTAGAGCAAAGGACTAATTATGGGTGTCAGCAAAAATGGGTCTTGGTTCAATTCCAGGCCCATGCCCAATTTGGGTACTTGGAGCTCCGGTAACTTTTTGTGGCCCATTGGAACTTTTAGAGATGGCCCATTATTAGTCACTTGGGCTTGTCCTTCTGCTTCTGCTTCTTGCTTGAAAACCCAATTTGATGCACAAACAGGTGCCATCGACTCTTCTTGGTTGCTACAAAATGACACGGTGTCCAGTGAAGAAACTGGTGGTGGTGGTGGTGGTGGTGATGGTGATTGTGATGGAGATGGAGATGGAGATGGAGATGGAGATGGATGGATTGAAGTGGAAGTAATAGTACTATAAGTTTTCGTCTCTTCCTCCAATGCTGCTTTTTTCTCTAGATCTTTCAAGGAAGTTGCCTTCCTGTATATCTTACACAACACAATGTCCTGCATTTTTGTGGACACTAATGATCACATGAACATAAATCAAACACTAATTGTAACAATTAGAGACAGGATTATCATCAATTAGTACCTTATCAGGAGAGTGGGAAGAATCAGGCAGACGATACTCATTCATGATCCAATCAGTCTTGCTTCCTCTTGGTGCTCTGCCTAAATAGAAAACAAGAGTCTTTTTGAGTCCAATCATCCGCCTAGGATCAGAGAGGCTGAAAATCTTCCTGTCAGAACCTGTTGCCTTCCAAAACCCTTTCTCTGTTGTCCTGTTAGGTCTCCCTCCACTGCCATGCTTCCTGTCTCTTGGCACAAAGAAGTACCACTCCCTCTCTCCCTTAATATGAGCCAATCCTACAAACACAACCAATTCAATTAATTCAAGTTCTTTACCTTAATTAGCCTGAAAAATATAAGCAAGCAATGTAAGAATATGTACCTGGCAAGTCCCAAGGATCGTGACGATAAATGTTAAGAACCCCAATTATGTGAAGATGTGAACTCTTGCCATAAACAATGTTTCTGAGGTAGAAATCAAGGAGTTCTTCTTCTGTTGGATGGAATCTAAAGCCTGGAAGATGAAGCTCTGGTGTCATAGTAGTTGTAGTAATATTATCCATAGTAGTAGTGCCTTTGCTAGGCTTGGTATGTTTTTGGTGAAGTCATGGGATATATATATATTGGCGTGATTAATCACTTTTAGTTGATTGATTTTGAGCAATATTAATGTTGGTGGGGTTGATTAAGAAGACATTAAAAAAAAAAGACCAAGTCTTCAATAGAAAATTTGAAGATAAAAGTCCTGAGATTTTGCTTGTGATATCCCAAGGAATGCTGTGGAACCCACACGGTTTCATCATTTAGTCTTTACAAAAGACTACAAAAACATTGTGAAATTGACGGTCACAAGTCTAATTCTTTGGCACATTTGCTTGACCTGTTTTATTTTTTCCAGGAAAAAAGTGATATTTTTTTCTTCTTCTTCTTCCAAGTGAAGTTCATTCAACACACACACATGAATTGGTTTTCTATTGTTTTGGTTCTTTGTTCAACAACAACAACAACAGAAGAGACCATACTATTTCAAATTCAAACGAGAAATAAGTGGTCAGTTAAGAATTATAAAGTCTCACGTCGTTTGGTTTATAACAAAAACCATGTATACCACTCAATGAAACCTTCTTCTTTTTGGTTTATAATGTAGAAAAAATGGAGCCATGCCGCCCCAAAATATATATATATATATATATATATATATGAGAACCGAATAATTCAAAATGAACAATATCTTTAATGTGAAAAGCCTTCAGATTTGAAAAACAAGCAGCTCTTGTCTCTTTTGTTAAATAAGATGACTTATATTCGAAGAATTACTTTACACTTCGACATTTTAGAAAATGATAAGTTGTGCGAGAGGGGAGTGAAGCTTATCCTGCAATACGGTACTGATGAGTGTCGATTAATTTTAGTATGTGTGGTATAATTATATTTTTCGATACCCAAGTAATTTGTTATAGAGGAATTTTTTTAAACTCAATTGTATACACTGAATTTTTCATAATAAAAAATTATAGATTCCGTAAACGTAAGCGCAAGAAAAAAAAACCACATAAATTTCATGTTATTCTTCTTTCTCTTATTCCATTTGATTGCTCTATATTTTGGTCTATTATTTGTTGTGTTTACTAGGTTCTATTTCAACTTTTTTTAATAGTATATATGATCGAAGATCATATTGAATTGACTGGGTTTCTGACTGCTCTCTTCAAATTTTATACTAAAATGGTCACCATAGTCTTACTCTTGTATAAGGAACTCAAATGTCTGCATGTTGGATCTGGTGGGTTATCTTTTTCTTTGTAAAATTTAAAATTATCTTAGGAACCTTCGACTATGTATGTTGTGTGTAAATTAATGTCTGACTCGATTTAACGTAATAGATAATGCGAAAATAAAATATAGAATAATGACAATCACACAAGACACAAGATTTAACGAGGTTTGACAAACTGCTTATTTCTCGAGTGAAGACAATGAAATTTCTACTAATATGAATGAAGGTTACAAATAGTTTCAATGAAAAATCTATCTACGCCAAGAACTATCCAAAATCTCATTTGGAACAACAAACCATTCTTTCACACTCTCAACCAAAACGGATTACAAAACTTCAAAGATGTCCAAAGGGTAGCCACACAAAAATATATATATGTTGAACTCACTTCGGGGTTCCTCCATATAGCATATTTATACTATATAAGATTCCTAAATAATCTCAACCACAAATATCTTTCGTTCTAATCTGATTCGAACTTGTCAGCAAGCCTGGAATGAAGCGATGTCCGGACGGGTAAGGACTTGCACAACTCTAGAACCACTTTCGACAGCCCGTCAAGACAACAACATAAGCTGTCCAGACACTCCAAGTTTCTCACCAAATATCAACAATCTCTACCTTGGTGAAAAAC
This sequence comes from Euonymus europaeus, assembly GCA_963580455.1. Taxonomy (NCBI): domain Eukaryota; kingdom Viridiplantae; phylum Streptophyta; class Magnoliopsida; order Celastrales; family Celastraceae; genus Euonymus; species Euonymus europaeus. The sequence continues at coordinate 16,624,226 of OY756970.1, read as the reverse complement.
GAACCAAATCAATCTGAACCAACAAGACTCCACCTGTTTCAGAAGAGCATGGGTCCATAAAAATGAACACAAAATTGAAAGAGCTAAAACCAAATACCAAGTATCAACATAGCCCCTCCAACTACATGAACACTTTTCAATAGTTCATTCTCCATATAAACCTCTCATTCTCTAGGGAAAAAATGGATCACATCCAAGACGTATTTGGGCACTCCGATTTCATATACCCAAACCCGTGCATCACTACCTTCACCATTTAACTTGTTCCTCACCTTCACAAGGTTCAAAGATGATTTAACATCAGCAAATTTGATTGAATCTCTTCCATAAAGCATTGAATTAAAAAAGGAACTATACGATATCAACAATGAATATTACAAAATAAGGGCTTGGTCATCCTCGTCTACCTTTACTTCAATATTCTTCAATTCTAAAACAATTTGATTAAAATTATCAATGTGTTGAATTATAGACGTACTTGAGACTTCGTTGTATACAAGCTCACAAGCTTGTCTCACAGCCCTTTGGTTGACCCCTTTGCCTAAAACCTAGCTCTTTGAGAACCTGATCTACAAGATATAACTAAATCAAGCGGTGAGCTTTCTCCTCCATCCTCGCTACTTGCTCCTTAGATAGTTTAGCTATATCAACAACATCAAAATCCTTGCACACCCACGTTATTGCAAAAATGCATGCATCTTTAAACGTCGCACATTGAACCCATTCTCTTCATCAAACTTTGATATGTCAAATTTAGCAAGAGCCATTGAACCTTACTTCGATACCAATTCTTGTGAATTCTGACTCAATTCAACATAATAAATAATACGGAAACAAAATAGAGAATAATGATAATCACACAAGACACAAAATTTAACGAGGTTCTATAAATTGCCTACTCCTCATACGAAGAGAACGAAAGTTTCACTAATATGAATGCAGGTTACAAAGAATTCTAATGAGAAAAACTATATGCCATGAAATAATGAAAATCTCATTTTCTCACTCACACTCTCAACAAAAATGGATTACAAAACCCCAAAGATGCCCAAACGGTTGTCACAAAGAAAAGAATTTGTCGAACTCATTTTAGGGTTTATCCATGTAGCTTATTTATATACTATATAAGAGTCCTAAATAATCCCAACCACAAATATCTCCCGTTTTCAAATCTGATTCAAACTTGTGAATAGGCCTTGATCGATGTGTTGTCTAGAAGGGCGAAAGACCTGTCTGGACAGACAAAGACGAAGCTACACAGTAACCAGGGGGCACCTACCCCTTGGATTTTAAAAATAGTTTACCTATATCTACGTATTAGAGACAATTAAGACGAGACAATCATGTGGTCTGATGGTAAGAACAATATCTTTGGACTTCAAGGTCTAGATTTGAATCTTTGCTGGCAGCTGCGCTTTCTGTTTTGTTTCTCTTATAATTATTTTCTTTTTTCTTCACTAAAACTATTAGTTTGTCTTTTTTACACTCAAGTTGTTTCAATTTTATAATTATTTTATCTTTTCTTCAACCAAGCTCCATTTTCTATTTTTTTCTTTTACAATTATTTTGTTTTTTTTCCACTCAAGTTCTATGTAATTTTTATTTATACGCAATTTAATCTATACAATACATACTAAGTTGTGGAACTCGACGAGCTTAGTTGTCGTGGTCATATATAATTCAATTAAAATGACCACAATCTTATGCATCAACTTATATTTATTGCAGTGCATATTAACTAATGACATAAAAATAGGCCCAAAAAATCCAAGGGTGCTGTTCTCGAATCCCCTTGGTACCCCCTCTCATCGAAACTCCTGATTGCGTCCCTACGGACAGATAAGAATTTGTAGAACTCTAAAATCACTTTCGGCATAGCCTGTCTGGACAGCAACATAAGTTGTCCGAACACCCAAGTTTTTCACCAAATATCAACACATTTGATCAAATATCAACACATTTGATAAACTCATCCAGTTTAGATAATGATCCAAAGATCATCTTGTCTAGCAAACTCGCAAAAAAATTTGTATGTGCATTTGATCGCCCAAGAGTCAATCGTCAAATATTAATTATACGTTATTTTAAAATATATAATTCCTTAATGTATAATATCCCTAAGTCTTTAAAATTGGCCCAAACACTATATAATAGTATTAACATATTACTGTTTTAGTGCTCCAAACGTCCTAAGGTTTAAAAAAAAAAATCTCTAATGCCATGTTTCGTTTGCGATGGGAGAGGGAATGAAAACTGGAACATGAATAAGAATGAGAATGAGAAATTTTAGAATTCCTATGTTTGCTTGGTAAAGGAATTGTGATAGAAATGAAATAAAAATAATTGATAAAAGACTATATTATACATTATTATGATAAGTCCTAACTAGGCTAATAATAATATCAAATAAATATTTTAAAAACATTATATTAATATATAAGTATGTGTATATTTCATTAACTTATTTTAATAAAAATTATATTAATATTAATATACTTATATATAAGTATGTGTATATTTAATCAACTTTTTTGAGAAAAAATTGTATAGGTAAAAGTGTAATTATTTTAGGAGGACAATGACAAAAGTATAATTTTACATGTAAAATGATTTATATTCCACCAGAGATTTCCAATTCCTAAGAAAAAATAAGGAATGAAAATTTTTGGAGAAGCAAGGAACTCGTCATTCTATTATTTTGCTTTGAGACCAACCAAACATGAGAATTTAAACGGAATGAAAGTTGAGCTTTCCTAATCCAGTCGAAATTCTCCAACCAAACATAGCGCAACTATCAACACACATATATATATACACATGTCATAAAGCTTTAACAATTCTCCAAAATTGAGATTCATGGAAGCAGCACAAAATATTACACTATGTTTGGTTCACGGCGGGAATGAGAACGGGAACTGGAACGGGAACGGGAACGGGAACATGAATGGAACGGGAATGGGAATAGGAATTTGTTAGAATTCTCATGTTTGGTTGGTAAGGGAATTGTAATGAGAATTATATATTCCAATGTTTGATATGCAAGATTCTTTAAGGAATAAAAATGATAATTAATAGTAAAATTTCTATATTGCCCCTCATGGACATTGAAAAGTCAATTAATTGATTACATCATGGATAAAATTGTAATTGGATTACTTTATGCAATTCCTATTCCTTCCGAAATACACCGTTGCTTAGTAATATCCAGGAAAGGAGAACTCCTTATTGTCATGGAATTTGAAATTTCATTCCAACTTTTAAAAACAAACCAAACAACGGAATCTTAAGGGAAATCGGAATTTGCCATTCCTTTCTGGGCAAACATAGTGTTAGGGATCGACACATTGGAATGGTAAATCAAGTAATTAATTAGTCAACTTCTTAACTGACTTAATCATATCAAATTAAGGGTTGAAGTATCAATAAGGTTGTGTAAAATCATAATTATTATTAATATTATAATATATAAGTAAGTGGTGGGTCATTCTGTATACATTCCAAAAGTCTTGAAAAAGACCATTTGACTTGGAAGTCGTCTCCAATGACCTGAAAAGTCATCCCCTCTAGTAATATATTCCCTCTTGAGGACCCCCTGCCACTATTTGCAAATAATATTTTCCTCTAACAAAAAAAAGATAATATATTAATATTTTTCTTAAATTAATAATAAACCTGAATATACGATAAAGTTTGGGTTTTGATGATGGAAAATGATATATATCCCATGGGGTTGTATTTCATGGGATTCCATATTTTATTTCATTGTATTATTACAATGGAATAACAAATTTTATTACAATGGAATAACGTATTCCATTGTAATAATATGTATTTCACTGTACTAGAACCTGTTATTCCATTGTATTATTACAATGAAATATCTCATACGTTATTCCATTGTATTATCACAATGGAATAAGAGATTCTAGCACAGTGAAATAATGTATTCCATTGTAATGGTACGCATTTCACTGTAATAAAATATGTTATTCCATTGTATTATACAATGAAATAAATTATGGGATCCCATGAGATATAAAACTGAGCTGTTTAATGATTAATAAAGAGACAGTTACAAGTTGCTACTTTCGATGAACTTTCCAAGAATTTTCTTGTTTCTGGGAAATGAATATTCCTTTGGAATCTGACTGCTTTTTTGGTGAAAGAGTTCAATAAATAATTGATGAATATATATATATATATATATTAGCTAGAAAGTGTATCTTTTGGTCTCTTTTTGATAGACTACATTTTTATTTTGGTATGTATCAAATTATACTCACTTTTTTTTAATTAAAAAAAATAGTAAAAATGACCAATTTATTAATATATCCTCATTTATTATGTATCTTTATATAAAAATGACATTAAATTTTACCAACAGTAAGGTGTGATGAAGTGGTCTTAATGGAGTATTTATTAGGAATAAATTAATACAATTTATTATTTTAATCATATTAATTGAATTTTCTTAATTTATGTGAAAAAAACAAACGACACTATCAAATGGGACGATCATGGAGTATTGTTCTGCACAAAAGCTTTGTTTCATGACTAAATTCAAACCCATTATTGAAAGCTTTCTGCTTCTGCGGGGGGAAAATTGAAATAATATTTACAAAATACAAAAATGGGAAATAACTTTTCCAAGAACAAAGTAACTTTCATAATCGTGATGGATGGCGATAATGAAGTAAAGGGATAATAGTACGCAGCTGGCATGCATGTGTAGCTACAACAATAAACATGCAAGAGTGTGCGGCGGGGTTATTTTTCATTTTAATCAATCTTGACTTGATCAAACAAACACCAACTTCGATGGCCTCAACACCCAAGTGTTGCTGCTTTGAAAAATAGGCGTTTCTGGGATGGGAAGAGACGGGTGGCTCTGCTTAGTATTTTTAAATGAATAATAATATTGTGGTAGTCTCAAACATATTTAAGCATCATTTAAGAAAAAATAGTCCGATAATGTTCATCTCATTATAATTTAAAAATCAAAAAATTAATTCATTTAAATCCTCTTTAATTATTATTATTATGAGGGTATATTTTTAAAATTCGTCATAAGACTCTCAAGACTCAGGTACGTCACTCTCGGTGTTTTGACGATATGCATTATGCATAAGGACAATAGATTGTCTCCATCTTGTGACTTTTTCTCCAACTTTTTTACAGCTATACATATTACACACACACGGTCATTCGCTGAATTATATGTATGCAACTTTCGAAAACCTTCACTGTCGTGAGTTCAAATCAAAGAGAGAAAACATATTTTCTCTCATGTGCACTTTAGGGATATTGTCCATGAGAGGTACTGTAAAGTTTTTTTGGGATTCAATATATTTTTTAAAATATTATATTTGTATTTTAATGTGTTTTTTACAAATCTAATGATAATTTTTTCTAAAAAAAAAAAAATCAACTTGAAAAGTTTATGGTAATTCTAGATTGTTGGATATAAAACACAAAACATTCAATACACTTTTCAGATTACATTTAATTTTTGTTTCGAATAAAAAAATATATAATTATATTCGTAAAATCGATTAAACGCAAATATAATTTTAAAAAATATTTTGGACTCCAAAAATTATATGCACATCTTAATTGGACTGTGATAAAAAAAATTCGTGTGTATATATATATATATATGATCGAGATTGAAGGAGAGATTGTGTTTTGTGATTTGACCTTAAGATGGCAAAATCGTAATTATGAAGCATGTTTGTTTCCCATCACATTCCACATATAGAAACTGAATTCAACCTTACATGGTGAAATTGATTAATTGACAACAAGAAACTGGACTTAATTAATGGAATCAACTCTCAAGGCATCCATGAACGGAAGAGGGGAGGGGAGGGTCGGTGCAGTGCATTTATCAGTGCATCTTATTACCGTAGATTGAAAAATGCAGAGACAAAAAACACACTTATTGAAGGACCCACAAAGCGTGTTTAATGATATAGATCTGCATTGCTTAAAAATCAGTTCAAAAGTGCACTGACCCTCCTCTAAACCCATCCAAGAAATACAGAAATGAATACTCAATTTTTTTTTAATAGACAAGCATCCATACAGATATTTTAATATTGGGTTCAACCACGCAATATAACGTACATTACCATTTGGGCCCCCAAAACCGGTGACATGCATGTAAGGAATGATATGGAGCCCATGAATAATCTGGACCTGGGCCTAACAATCAATCAATCATCAAATCAAACCATGAAATATCAGATATTCAGATGTGTGTGACAAAGCTTAACATAAAACAGGCCCAACTAGAAAAGGACCGAGCTATTATTTGTCAAGATGAAGCCCACATTTTTTTTTAAAAGTGTTGAAACCCCCGCAGTCTATTCCATATAAGTGCAAGTGTGCACTCAGCATTTCAGCAACACGATAGCAGCATAAGAATTCACAAATCAAAATAGAAGAATTATAAACTAAAGAATAAACATTTGGCCAACATAGGATAACATCAAGTTTTACTCGAATAAAAGCGTCTTGAGATAAACCCGGACAGACTAAATAATAAATTAAAATTATTGACTTTCCCTTTATTGAAGAGCTTCATCACCCTGCATCAAATAATTATTGCTAGAACACACCAGAAAAATTGGCGTGGTGAAGAAGCCCCTACATATGGATGAGAAGGTTCATAATTCACCTCTATGAGAAACATTCTTACGAAGGAATCCCGAGACAAACCTTATTTAACATAAAATAAAATTGCATAGCTATGCTAGTAACTACAAATCTATGTCAAAGGATGAGAGATAAAAGGAAAGATCTATGTCGAGGGGGAGGAGGAGGAGAGGCAGCAGGCAGGCACCTCGCCATCCTTCTCCGGTTCTCCCATAACTCTGAAAAACCTTTTTCGGCAATGTATAGAGAGAAAATTGAGAGACACGACTAGTCATATATTTAATTTAAAGAAATTAATTATATATTTATTCTAGTACCAATACAACTGGGGTCTCATATGCGCAGCCCGCATAATGGAGAAAGTGCGGGCTTGTTTATTTTTCAGCCATTGGATTTAATTTATGACTGTGATTTAACTAAGCAAAGTTGTCCATATTTGACCTGTTTTGACAGTAAGGGCACTATAAAGTTAATTGGCCAATAAAGTTAATGTGTTATGCTGATGGGCTGTATTGAAAAATATGTTTTGTTAATGTGGTTATATTGAGATATGTATTTTGGTGATGCGGATCCAGCCTTAATTTTAGTGTAAATTCGATGAGAATAATATGAAGGATAGGAAAATAGTTGGGTTGAATAATGATTTTGTATTGGGAGATGTGTTTTGTTAATGTGGCAGTATTGAAATATGTGTTATGTTGATTTGATTGTATTAAGAGTTGTGTTTTTATGAGATAGATGTGGGACTCAAAAACAAAATTGTTGGGCCATTAGGTGTGGAACCATTGTGGTTGCCCTAACCAATGCAGTTTGCGTCATCCTTCTTCTCCAGATCAGATCGCGACTTCGTTCTTCAATTCATATCAGATCGCGTTTGCACCTCATTTACCATAGTTTTCAGTAAATTACGAAAATCTAGTCCGATCCAGTCTCAAGAACACAAGTTTTGGTTTCTACAAATCGCTGCCTCCGATCACTTTCTCCAAATAAATTTCTCCGATCCGGTTTTCGCTTCTAATTTCTGGTTTAATTCCATGCTTTATGGGTTTATTCCATGTTTATGATTTTGTACAATCCTTGATTTTCTGGGATTATGCAAATTAGGTGGTACCTTCAGGGCAAGAAAACTTCGTTGATGAATGGTTATGCCGAACCAATGAATCACATGTGAAGGAGACGATGAAAAAAGCTTCGAAGTCGGAATTTGACTGGGGAAGAAAGCTTCTTTGATAAGCAAATATGCCGAACTGAGGAATTACATGTGGGTGATTGAATCGCGAAGCTACTTAGGTCTGCACAAAACGTGGAATCACTAAGAATGATGATTTGAGTGTTGTTCGATTCGGGTCTGCGCAATAAATGGGTAGAATTTTAATTGTTTTAATCTCAGTCGTCCAATACATCAAACGGATAATAATAAAAGTCCGTAAATTTTGTGTTTCACAAGCCTACGCATAGGAGCATGATTAATTATATATATATATATATATATATATATATATATATATATATATATAATATTATCGACATTATAGCTATATTCGACTCTAGTAGCACTTGTTAGTGGGAGAGTACTCCAAATGCATCCAACAGATTTTGTATGACCAGACGCAACTTGACATCGATTGGGATGCTGCTTTGGGTTCAACTTTATTGAAACTCAACTATTAATTTATAGCATGGATGCAGCTGGATCCAGACACACACACACACATATATGAGTGGTTTACACTGGGCAAGCATTGATCCCCAACTGATGATTGCTCATAATCAAATACTCTAGTCATAGAAAAATACTTTTTTGTAAGGATCCCACAATTGACTTCTGTGGAAAAAAAAAAAAAAAAAAAAAAACAGTAGAGTAGAGTGGTTGGATTTGGACGGTTTTATATATATCATTATAGTTTCAATAAATCATAAATTTAAAGCTTTAGATGAATTCTTATAGATACATATCATTCTGGTTTTTAATTTTTTTTCCTTCTTCAATAAGTTAATGAATCAAATCCAAAAAAAATAAAGTTTCAACACTCCAATCAAGTTAACAAGATGACTATGTTTTGTTGGTTCTGCATGAATTTCTGAGTATTTGGTCAAATTATGTGTGAAAACCTGGACTCCACAAACGCATGAAAGAAAAAATGTCGGTAATATATATATTACTTGACTCAGAAAAATGAAGACAACAAAGGAGATAATAGTAAACGTGATCCCCGAAAAATAATTTGTGTTACATTTTGGTCACTCAAAGAAAATGAAAAAAATTGTAAATATTAACGATTTCTATCTAGTCAAACCGACACCTGAGCGAATTGACCGTCTGAGGTCACTAAAAAATATCAAATGAACAAATCGACATAAAATCAAAAGTTAAGTGATTAAATTAAAACATTTTATTTTGAATAAACAAAAAAAAAAGACACATGTTATATCAACCCTATATTCCTCCAACAGCTGTTAACTTGATTTTGGGGCAATGAATATTATTGCTTGGCTTCCAATTGAGGCTTTTTGTGGCTTGTTCTTATCTTCCACTCATTAACAAGCAATAATTATCCCTTCATCTCCTACCAAACTCCATTCCATTGTAATCCTAAAGGGCCTACCTTTGCTTTTTGTGATGTCGGCATTGTTTGGGACAATACGCGTAAGCATCATTAAAATGATAAAAACCCAAATCCTCAAAATGATAGAAAATCTACTGCACGGCCTGCATTAAATCAATTTCCACATTATTTTGTTTTTTTAAAAGATACTTAAAAATCATATACGTGAAGTTTTTAGTGCATGGATCAATCTCATATAGTAAGTTTTTTAAAGAAAAAAACTAAATTTATGATAAAACGTTGATACAAATACGAGACACTATTATATATCATCGGATCAAACACCTACTTGACCTGTTATTATTTGTATATGAATTTCATTTTTTATGCCTGCAAAAATACGTGTTTATCGTCTACACTTCAAATACTTTGTATTTGTTATTTTTTATATATCAGTTAATATTTTTAATTAATGTAATGTAGGCGCCCCAACCCTTTTAGTATATCAATTATGTCTTTCAATGCTCATGAATGGGACCAGCGAAGAAACTTCTGTTCAAAGGTGCAAAACGGTTCACATTACAAAAGTGGACAAATCTCGAGTTCTCACTCACTTCTCGCACAGCACCAGCTGTTTGCCTGTTTGTGCAGAGACACAAAAAAGAGTCGGTGGACAGTGGACAGACCGACCCCCAATCCATATCCCCCCATATTTCTCTCTTTTCTCGACCCGTAAAAGGCCGCTTCCTCTTCCTTTCCCTTCTTATTAAACCACGTGTCAAAGCAATCCTGAAATCAATTTAGGAAATGCTGATCTGTAGTCCACATCCTTGACATTGTGCACTACTGCTCTGTTTCTTACATATAAAAAGCACACTTCTTTCCCTTCACTCCACATTCAACAATCCTCTCATTCTCAACCGGGAGAACCAAAATGGCTATCTTGTTTTGTTTTCTCTTCATTCTTATCTCTTCTGCAACCGCTTGTGATCGCTGTGTGCATCAATCCAAAGCTGCTTATTTCTCCCAAGCATCTGCACTTTCAGGTAAGGTCCAATTTTTTTTGCCCTTTATTTGGAGTCTTGTTTAGGCGATACCATGACTGTATCTTTGACATCAAAATTGAAATTTAAGGCAGACCCAGATGGTATTTTAGTGAGAATTTTTTGGTTTGTGGATCTGTTGCAGCTGGGGCTTGTGGGTATGGTCCCATGGCTATTGGCTTCAATGGTGGACACCTTGCAGCTGGTGTTTCTTCACTTTTCAAAGATGGAGCTGGTTGTGGTGCTTGCTTTCAGGTCTGTGTCTCCAATACCTCCATCTTTCCCTTTATAATATGGTCTTAATAATCACTGTCGATGTTTGATTGTGGACTTATCGTGGACTTATCAATGGCAGATAAGATGCAAAAACTCAGCTCTCTGTAGCAGCAAGGGAGCTAAAGTGATGCTGACTGATCTCAATCGCAATAACGAAACATACTTTGTTCTGAGCAGCAGAGCCTTCATAGCCATGGCTAGCCAGGGCAGGGACAAAGACCTCTTGAGAAATGGTATAGTGAACGTTGAATACAAGAGGTGAGCATACCCTATTTTAAATAATATTTTTTTAACACTTCAATAATGTAATAATCAAATTTTATTTTTCAATGGTTTTGTTACACCCACCACATAATTCATAAAGTTTTGAATGTGGACCAATTTTACATGTCATATGTTGGGACAAACAGGCAGGCACATTGATTGCATTAACGGTCCGAAATACAGACTATTATATTCATAGATAAACATTGAATTGTTACCTTAAAGTTAATCCCAATTATATTTTCATGTTGCAGGGTACCATGTGACTACAAAAACCAAAACTTAGCAATACGCGTAGAAGAATCAAGCAAGAAACCAAATTACTTGGCAATAAAATTGCTGAATCAAGGTGGACAGACAGAAGTAGTAGCCATAGATGTTGCTAAGGTAACTATTGACCCAAAAACGCACAAAAATCCATATGAAAAAGATGCTTGCTTGGATTACTAATACTGATATTGGGTTGCTTTTACTTCAGGTGGGTTCAATAAATTGGGGATTCATGAGCAGGAACTATGGGGCAGTTTGGGACACAAGTAGGGTTCCAGCTGGGGCACTACAATTCAGATTTGTAGTGACGGCAGGGTATGATGGGAAGTGGATTTGGGCACGGAAAGCAGTGCTCCCCGAGGACTGGAAAAATGGAGTGGTTTATGACACTGGAGTTCAAATTACTGATATTGCACAGGAGGGTTGTTCACCTTGTGATAGTGGGAAATGGAAATGATAAAACTGGGTCATTGCCACTGCAATACCTAAATATGTTGATAGATATCATATCTATATGTATTAGCTAGTATGGATAGTTGGATACCAAAAATCATCAAAATCAATTCAGTTGAAATGTTGAATAATTCAGAGCATTGGGAAATATATAGAAAGCATTTTTGTATTATCAGTGGTTTTTAATTTCAAAATAAAATAAAATTAAGTCCTATTTTTTTATCTCTCTCTAATGTTCGTTTTATGATTTTTTTTTTGTTTCTGTCAGTGTCGGATTACAGTCATTAGACAAATACTGATTTTATAGTAGCACAAACCTATTTTTTTAACTTAAAAATAAAAAATAACTAATTTAAACCCTCCTTTTTTTTAAAAAAAGAGACCCTATTTTTAGATTTCGTTCCGAGCTCCAAAAAATTCAGGTACATCACAGATAAGCATCTTGAGACCTAGTACTCAGAACCCAGCCCGACAACACTGAATTTTAGCCATTGTTTAGTGTACGTGCGCGTGGAAATGAAATCACCTAGTTTAACGAGGGACAAATCACTGAGCCAAATATTTTTTTTAATGACACATAACATACTTGCAACATACTGACATAGTGATCACACAAGTATTTTTTTTTTTTTTTTAAGGAAATGGAAATTTCCATTAGAACTTTCCCGAATGAGTAAAAAGCTCTCGAAGCTCCATTAAATAGAGATAAAACCCCACTAGATGGGAAGAAACTAATTATCCATGCAGTGGATAAGATCAACCAAACAAACATGTAAAAAACTAGAAACTTGAAGAAAATCAGTACAATAATGATAGATAACACCCAAAAAGAGCTAGATCTGAAATGATCTGCTACTATCACTCAAGTCTCAAGTATGTTGTAAAGAATTCACCGTCATGTGTCAACTAGGTCTACTACTGGGTGTCACCATCACTGAGTGTGTAAAATTTGGACAATTGAGACATACACTGTCACTAAGTTTGAATTTGGACAATTGAGCGTTTTTTTATTTTTATTTTATATGAAACAGGTTTACCTTCGGCATATATTAATATTGCCCTCATCAATGATGGAGGAATACCAATATACAATCATAATCCTTCAAGAATAAAGATTATAGAAGAAAACACTAATAAACCCAGGAAGGGGAATAAAAAAAAAAGAGGCAAAACAGTTTGCGTAACTAATTAAACGTTTATTTAATTGAGAGTATATCTGACATAGTATAAATTGATATCAAAAATAACGCCTGAGAATATCTGAAAATATACGTGACATAATATAAGCGGTACAAATGTTTAAACACACGAGGTGAACCATCCATGCCATTCAATACTTTTTCTGAACTTAATCAATCAAGAGTTCTTGACTTGTGTGCAAATAAAATTTGTAGCGGCGACAAGTCCATGGCCCACAATCCATCCATCCATCCAATCCAATCCATACGTGAAAATTGACATATATGTACAGGTCCCTATTTGAAACAGAAGCCCATAACTTGTTTTTGCTGTTGGAGTTAAAGCCCTGGTTTTGCCCAATATGATGATTTCTGAGCCCATAAAATTCACACCCAGATAGGCTGGCTAGATTTGTCAAGCCCATCAAAGGCAGTTGAGACTTGCTTTTTCAATAAGAGGCATCAAAGGTGGTAATTTACCTGTAACATTTTCAATGAAAGGAACCTCCAGTCCCTGTATATGGCATAATATAATATTATAATATTATTCCATGTCTAGAAGTAGATGCTTTCGAATAATTTACTTGTATCCATATAGGGTTAAAATTAGGTATTAATCAATTTTGCGAATGCATCTTTAGACTTTAGTTAGGCAGCAAAAGAGCCTTATCTTAATTATGTAAACAACAAGTGTATTTAATGTTTGACCCAGTCAACTCAAGTCTTTGACCCAAGTCAACTGCCCAACTGCATGGCTGCATGCATCAACTATTTCCATTCTTATATAGATATATGTACACACCGAAGACACATTCTTGTAATAAAGTTCACTTTGAATTCTTAAATGCCAACTCCAATAACAATGGAACATATATATTCAGTTTGAATTTCCAAGTACCCACTTTGAAAAGGGTGGTCAGTTTGCTTTTCACTTCCCCTATCCTAGGAAGAAAATTTGGTACGTAAACACAACAATAAAGGTAGGATCAAGTCATAAACTGATAAAAGTAGTAGTATAGGGTATGTCAATCTCATTAAATTATTGAACAACATTAAGTTCAGGGATTGTTTATATTTTTATAGTACTTTTCCAAAAACATTTAATGGAACTATCTATATATACACTACATACAATAAAAGTATATAATATGATTGAATTTTATCCCCACTTGCATGGTCCAGTGGTTTGAGAATCAATGAGGTATATGTTCACCTAAATTTGAATCGAAACATCCGCACGGATGCGCCGCGGATGGTTGGACTTGGGTGTGTTAGTGACTTGTTGGCCTAACGGCCATTTGAGCATGCAAGTAATTTGTCCAGATAGTCTGTATCTCCTCTCGGAAATGGCGAATCCACACTAGTGTCCAGCTGACCCCCTCAAAAAAAAAAAAAAGGCAAAATATAGGCAAAGTTTTAGAAAGACTTCCCTAAATTTTCAATTTAGATCATTCTGAAATTGAAAAATACTATCTTAGTCATTAGTTTCTTGAATGGATATGAGTTTTTTTAAAGTTCATTTAAATTTTTACTCGGTTGATTCATCATAATCACACAATTTCTTTATCAATTTGATAGTGATTATTTTTATTGAATTGACAATTGTCGAATTGTTTGAATATTTGTTAATTTATGTAATGTTAGTTAAAAGTCTTTAATGATAATTATAAATTTTATTATATGAAAGTGAAATCACAAGTTAAAGAGCCCATACATTTAATACTCTCTAAATAAAATTCGAGGCCTCTGAATCCCGCTAACTTAATCGTATCGTAATAAATTTAAGACTGGTTGCCACTCCTCATATGCCTTCCTGGCTTCTCCCTGACAGGATCTTACGGTGGTTCTCCAAGTATATGATATGACGACGCAAGCAATGTAAATGGCGGCCATTGAAGTCTTGTTTTATGATTGCGCCGTTGGGCTGTTTTCACCATTTAAATGGCATTATATTTATAGTCTTGGCAGCAGCTGTAACCTGTAACCTGTCTAATTCATTATTAATTGCACACATGCTGCTTTCATAAATGGAGAAGCAAAATTCAAAAAACAAAATCCGAGAAGAAGAAATGGTTTCTGACTTTCTATCAATGCTATGTATATAAACATACGAATATGTCGTATTGAATTCGCAAATAATAATGTAGAAATCTGGATGAACAAATTCTCTCCCAACCGTGCGATCGATGTAGAAATCAAAAATACATATTTGGTGGGACCAAATCCTCGATCCCCAGCACTAGTTGATCATACTACTGGGTCAGTGACACGTGTAACCTCAAAAGAGGGTACATTGACATTTAATACCTACATTACATTACATGCTATATAATGTTTGATTAGTCCCTACCCAACCCTATAAATAGATATATAGTAGTAGGCAAATCATAAGTTGCTGCATAGCCCATCACAATCAGTCAATCAGTACAATAACTGTGTGATCTCTTTATAAAGGTTGCGCAACCACAGTATACAAAACTAATATCCTATTAACCTTTTAATTAAATCCCACATATTTATTCAGTAAAACGCATTTTTTTAATATAATTATTTTGACAAAACATATTTTTAAATATAATTTTTTCCCTTCCATTAATAAAGTCATTGACATTTCATTTATTTATTTTTTTCTTACTAAAATTAATATCGAGTCTTACTTATATAATTAAAAAATTAAATTACATATTTAATCACATTAATAAAATACATCTATCAATACAACAATATCAACAAAAATATACCTTAACTTAACACTACTGCAAGCGCTTAGGGTTTGGGTTTCCCCAAACCAAATGAACATCCAATATTATGAACGAACGTGTTGAGTTTTATAATTTGACTTCATGGATGTGGTTGCACGCATGGCATGGCTGCTACAACTACTTGCACCTTCAAGCCTCAATTTTCTTTACAAAATTAATCCTTGATTTGATGTTAATTAATTGCTGTGTTGCATTTTGTAATGAATTAGACTCAGATTAATTGAGATACTCAGATTAAATTAAGTCACGAGTTATATTTCCAAACCAAACACAAAGATGTTGTCTAGTTTAAAGCATGCAAAAAAAATAAAAAAATTGTCTGATATAGTTGTCCAAATTCTAACCCAGATGAAATTATTGTCCGTTTTAATTGTTTGAATTTAAATTAATCTGAATATAATAAATTAAATAGATTTGAAAATTCAAAACAATCAAGATCAAGACATAAATATTTCATAAAATATCTATATTGTCCAATCGGAAACCTTTTTTTTTTTTTTGCCACACCTAATTTGGTGGTGCGTGGTAAGTTATTTTAATAATTATTTCAGGATTTTATTTATAATAATTAATAATCTTTGAACAGGCTTTTACTTGTGACCTGTGAGTGACCACATTGCTTTAGTGTGTGAACAAAAATTCTCTAGAGTGGGCTAGCTTTTTATTGGTTCTCTAAATTATGTGATTAACAAGTTATCATCAGCGCCCAATCATCGTTAAAACAGACTGCAATGGACATGCCTCTCCGTTCCTCTCATGGGTCTGGCCTGGTGCACACAAAGCTAATAACAAAACCTTGATTATCTTGATTTGATGCAGCAGCAGATAGGTTAGCCCTGCTGCTCTGCACGTGTTTTCACACGCCAAGTTATGATTTGGTGCATTAAAATCACACACGCAGAGATATAGAGCGAGAGAAGAAGAGAGAGAGAGTGATTGGATCAAGGCATATGCTACAAGCAATAAACACGAAAGTTCTACGATTCAGGCAATACATTAGGACACCTGTCAACGATTGAGGCACCCTTTCTGTCTCTCTTTTGTCTTTCTGCACCTTTTCAATTTCTTTTTATATAACCAATTTTGATTTATGGTTTATATTAATATATTTTGTGTCTGTGTTTGTGTGTGTGTATATATATGGTGGGAGATAGTACTAGTTTCTGCAATAGTGTCCACAGTGCACAATACACGCACGGTTAACTGGGGCTCCCTTGCAGGTATAATCCGTTTGAGACTTGTAACAAACAGCTAGTGAACATAACTTACAGGGAGTGGAAAATGGAAGGGAAACTTGTGAAGGACTCTAGATTCAAGAGTGTTTGTGTTTTCTGTGGTAGCAGTACTGGGAAGAGGGACTGCTACAGAGATGCTGCCATTGATTTAGCTCAAGAACTGGTATGTGATACATAAAATCTCTGGTTTGATGTTGCGTTTTCAGAAGTATTAGCTTTGAAGTCTATAAACCCATGAATAGATTCTTCATTATTGTTCATGAAGGTGTCTCGGAGGCTTGATCTTGTGTACGGAGGAGGGAGTATTGGATTGATGGGTTTGGTTTCTCAAGCTGTTCATGATGCTGGAGGACGTGTTCTTGGGTGGGTATTATACAACTTATGAATCGGGTATTACTTTTATTTTCGTTTGTTGATCAAAATTTTGCCTAATTTTTCTTGTTGGGTTTTTGCTACAGAATCATACCCAGAACTTTGATGTCGAAAGAGGTATAACATATAGTCGATGTAGTCTTGAAAGTTTGGTCCTTTTGAAAGCTCCTTTATGTCTTGAGATTGTATTTTTATCATTTTTGTTGTGGAGCCTAGATAACTGGAGAAACAGTTGGAGAGGTAAGGCCAGTGGCAGACATGCACCAAAGGAAGGCTGAGATGGTCCGTCATTCTGATTGCTTCATTGCCCTACCAGGTCCCCTGTCCCTTTCATTCCATCGAACAGTTTCTTTTTCTATCTTTTATTTTGGTTTTCTAGAGCATCTATGATGATGTTCAGTCTTTGATTCTACTTTCTTGGATTTCAGGTGGGTATGGAACTTTGGAGGAGCTGTTGGAAGTGATCACCTGGGCCCAACTGGGAATCCATGACAAGCCTGTAAGTATATGCAAATATTGATATAGTAACCAGATATCTTCTTAGCATAAACCTGGAGCTCAACTTTTTGAGTGTCAACCAGGTTGGTTTACTTAACGTCGATGGTTATTACAACTCCCTGCTCACTTTCATTGACAATGCTGTTGATGATGGCTTCATCAAACCCTCCCAGCGCAACCTCTTTGTCTCAGCAACAAATGCCAAAGAACTTGTTCAGAAACTGGAGGTGGGTTTTGCACCATTTTTGTAGTTCTGAAAGTGTTTGTTGTGTTGCTTACGTGGGAAAGACAATCTGGTTTTACACAGAATCTTAATTCAGTTTTCCCATCTTGGTGTCTCACCTTTTCTATGTAAATCATCCTTTCTTCTGAATGGTTACACGCATTTTTTTTGCCTTTTGTTTTAATCAGGATTATGTGCCTGTGCATGATGGAGGTATAGCAAAAATAATGTGGGAAGTTGAGCAGCAGCAACCACCAACATCACCATTGCAACAGGTGGGGTTCAATGCCTCCACTTTGCAGACTGAAATAGCTCTATAAAGGCAGACAAAAAAAGTAGAACAATTAGAAGTTGAAGAAAAGAAAGATGTTTTAGGCATTATTGCTATTATGTAGCCTGATTTTGTGTCACACACTGCCCATTTCATAATGGATTGTGTAGGATTTAAATGACTTATTAGTCATTAAAGTAGGAACATTGACATCTTTTTTGTTGTACCTAGTGAAAGATAAAAAAAGAAATGTTAACTTAATTCACTTGGGTTTATGTATTAACTTTTATTAAGCACGTATTTTGTGTCTGCAATTATGTAGAAGAAATTATATGCAAGGAAACAAGAAGACAAATCCAAAATTAGCCAGCTTTATTCTCAATGCCACAGTTCTCTCGCTACTGCATGCCTTTCTGTAGCTATCATGGAATCTCCCATCTTTGTTCTTATTCATCTGCACACTTTGTTCTTACAAAAGTGTTCTGAAATATGGGTAATGAAATGCAATTTTCATCATTCGGTGTCCTTGATTGCTGCTGTTGAAGGACTAATTGGACTCCTTTCTTCAGAAGATACATTTGGTCGGGTAACGTCGGGAGTCCTTTGTATGGATTTTTGTAGATGTTTTCTACTTCACATGCTTTAAAAATTGGTTGGCTGAAGGCTTCATTTTGGAGTCCTTGTTTTGTTGCATTTGGATTTGAAATTTGTGGGAGAGATTTTAACGTTTGAGACATTCACAACTGTTGATACTTGATAGTTATGTTTAATTCTTTTATTTCAAGTGCCCAAGTAGTTGTTGTGACTTGTGAGGGACCCCCCTGCAGGAAGCCAATCCATTGATGGGTTGTTGATGTTTGGCTCTAATTTTGCTTGCCTGGTCCCAGAGAGGCAACACAAGGGGGTACCCTGAAAAGAAGAATGAAGGGTCTAGGTTTTTGGGGCTGTGCAAGGGGGGACTAAAACTACTGAAAGAGAGTCAGAAATGCAGTTGGGGACCTTTCTATTTTTGTGGCTGTCCTGTTAGCTGCTGACCATCTGTTTGTTAGTCCTTTTGGCTTTGGCAAGGGCAGTAATGGTACAGAGAGTGAGTTCAGCCCTTGAAATCAAATCTTGTCGTATTTCTTTCCACTTGATATCAAAGGTCAACAGGGGTTATTCTCTTTTTAACAACAATGTAGGGGACCAATAATATACTATTGGAGAACAGCAGAAGGAACAAATAGTTTAGGCTTGGAACAGAAGATGCAACTTATGCTTCTTAAATTTTAGGGATCATCCAGGCTTCCTACTCATATTTAGTCAAGCACTTCAAAGACTGTTCATGCATATGTAGTTTGTGAACTATGTTTGACTGAATTTTCACGTTCTTTCTGCAGGCAACCCTATAAACCACATAATGGGGAAAAAACAGATGATAGTCAACATTTGTGCCATGTCTTTTTTTTTCTTGTGGAGAAATCTTGGGGTTATGTTAGCCATTGCTGTACATATGTAGACCCGAGCACATGCCATAAGGTAAGATGGAGAATGAAAAGTGGTCAACTTTATTGATAGACTAGAAAAAGTAAAAAACATATTAGAGAAACAAATGATGTCAAATTGCACATTTCTGTAAATTATTCTCTTATCAGCATGCACTGACAAAATTCTTACCATCTTCCCATCAAAATTGTTAGAAAATCAATACACGAGTGTGCACGGAGGGCAAGATTTGGATCCAAATTTGGCAAGGTTGACTCCTGTGTCATAGACTCCTCCATTTTTCCAGTTAATAGGGAGCACATTTTCTGCCTTGAAAGTCACATTACTGCCATATACTGTCACTGTAAATTTGAAACTTAAAGGCCCATCATGTTGCTTAATATTGATACCCCACAGTGCACCAAGTTTCTTCTCCATGGAGCTCCACTTTGAGGAATTCGCCTAACAAATATTGTCACAAGAAACAAAACATCAACATACATACACAAAGACATATATTTTATTTTCCTATGAATAAATATATTCAATACCATTTGTATCTGGATTTCTCTGATTTCTGTTAGACCACCTTGATAAACTAGTGTGATTGCCAAGTAACTTGGTCCTCTACTAAAGCCACGCACAAGTACTGTTAAGTTATGGTTTTTGTATTCACAAGGAATCCTGGTTCAACCATATTCAAATAACATTAATTAATAATTATACTAATCAGTGTAGAAGAAGTGAAGGAAATCTTTGTTTTGGTGTATTTTGGACTCTCCAATATCTTCTCACCTTTTATATTCCACATCAACAATGCCAACTTTCAAAAGCTGTTGGCTCTTGCCATTCTTGGCCATGGCCTTGAAAGCTTCTTTGGTGAGAACTAAGTCTGTTGTCTTATTGTGATGGAGGTCAGTCAACACAGCTTGTACTGCATTGGCACTGCAGAGAACTCGGTCCTTGCATGTTATCTGCAATTGATGACAAGCTTATTACACTATATTGACATTGTATCTATATACACACAAGTAGTTAGTATCAGATATATTATATAGACACACACCTGAAAGCATGCACCACACCCAAATCCTTGATTGAAAAGTGAGGGAGATCCTGCTGCAAGGAGTCCGCCATAGAAGTTCGTAGCGATTGGACCATAATCACAAGCACCATCTGCATTAATTTGCAAAAGCTTCAATTAAACGACCACCCACAAGAAATCTCACTAAATTGACATGTGGGCCAGTCTCAAAATTTGTTTTTTTACGATAAAAAAAGACCATCTTGGAACAGATAAAAAATAGAGGACACTCGTAAAAAATGAAGCTTACATGATAGAGAAAGTGGAGATCGTTTGGAGAAATAAGAAGCTTTGGTTGGGTTAATACAAGGATCGCAAGCAGAAGCATGTGAGATAAGAATGAAGAGGAAGCAAAGAAAGAGACCCATTTTTGTTTTCTTGCTGAGGATGTGAAGAAGTAGGAGGAATGGGCTTTATATATACAGAGAGAACAGAGTAGTTTAGAAAGCGGAGGTGTTGACTTGAAATATTAGTGCTATTTTATATTCATGTTTGGCTCAATTATGTTCAGAAACATGTTTCCAATGTCATATGGTGTTCACATTTCACCGAAGTCGCACAAAAAAGAAGAAGAAGGATTGCATGTCTTTGGATCTTCCAAATCTGGCAGACTTCTCTTGTTTGAATGAATTTGAAGTAAAAATAAACGAGTGGTAGTCTCTCTTACTTTATAATGTCTATAAAAAAGTCAATCGACCCAACCCAAGTTCATATTTTGGGAAACCATGTGAAGGCTCAATTCTCTATTAGAGTGGACAGAACAGAATCATCAATTAAACTTAATTGATTAAATAATGATGGACGGTTGTTATATTAATATTGAAATTCAGGAACAAGTAGTCAGCTCCTGATCTGCATTACATCCCAGATCACCGTCCAAAATGTGGAGAAAAAATGTTAGCTAATAAAGGCCATAGACACTATGTACAAAACAAAATAAATTAACTATCTGAGAATATAAATAAATTATGCAACACTTGTTCATTGTTACGAGAAATTTTGAATCAGAGTCACATTCCTAGTCGTGGACAATTGTTAAGAAAAGTCTAATATTGCAAAAATAAAAAATGGTGATAATATATAATAAGTTCATGGATATCTTGACCTAGTAAGATGTGTTTTAAAACCATGAGCCCTGAAGACTGAAAGGCATTAGGAGTTTTGTGATGACTTGGGCTTGAGACTTGAGAGTACAAATAATATCTTATTGGATAGTGAGGTTTGGACAAGAGAGTCTATTGATGAATCCTTGCAAGTTGTCATAGGCGATCGTGTGAAGAGAGGAAGAAGTTTAGTGCTGAGAGATTTTCGAATTTGTTGCAGGCAGAGACAGAAAAGGGGGAGGCTATATCGCAAGTGTGGAGAAGAAACAAACTTAGTTTTTTTTTAGTTTACATCAGAGTTGTTAAAAGCGAGCTTAAGCTCGCTTAAGCGCTAAAGCGAAGCGATCAGAAGCTTTAGCGCCTTGATCGCTTCGCTTCTGCGTGTTTTGTCGAAGCGAGCTTAAGCTCGCTTACTCTCGCTTTTGTGAGGCGCTTACAGGCGCCTAAAAATTGCTGTGTTGAAGCCATAAAAGTATAACAAAAATAGAAACCCTAGCCTACCTTTGCGTCTCTCTCTTCTCTCTTTCTTCTTTCTTCTTTCTTCTCTCTTTCGTCAACCTTTGTTCCTCCTCTCTGGCAGTCGCGCGAGTCTCTCTTCCTCTTATCTCTGGCAGTCGCGCGAGTCTATCTTCCTCTTCTTTCTGGCAGTCGCTCGCGCGAGTCTATCTTCCTCTTCTTTCTGGCAGTCGCTCGCGCAATCCTCTCCTCTCTTCTCTGGCAGTCGCGCGAGTCGCGCGAGTCTCTTCTCTGGCAGTGGAGCAAGTCGCGATCCTCTCTGGCAGTCCTCCTCAACCGCTGCTCTTCAACCGGTATTGTATTCTCTTTGATTCTCTGCTTTCCACTTTGCTCCTCTGCTTTCTACTTTTCATCTTCGGTACGCCTCAATTTCATCTTCGGTACGCCTCTGCTTTCTACTTTTCATCTTCTGAACCATTTATGTGTTATGTTTTTATGAATTATGACTTTGAGCAATCTAGATCTGTTCCAGCCTTCCAGGTATGTTGAAATGTCTATTTTATTTATGAATTGAGTGTTAAGTGACATGGAAATACAGAAAATCATCTTTTTTTCTGCAGGGTTTCAAAAGCGCGCTTAAGCTAGCGCCTAGCGCCTTGAAGCCCTATGAAGCCTCTGGCGCTTTGCAGCGCCTAGGGCTTTTAACAACTCTGGTTTACATTTCATTTGCCGACGGAATACTTAAAATAATTAAAATATATATTTTCATAATTAAAAATATGCATTTTCTTAACCAAAAATATATATTATTGACAAAACAAATTCGGTCGGAAAAAATGCAGAATTTTCAAACATTTAAAAAATTCAAAAATAAAAATTGAACATTTTACTGACGGAAAACTTTGCCTTCGGTAATTACCGAAGGACAAATCGTCGGCAACTTTTGCGCCACAATTGGCGCCAAAATATACCGACGAAATAATCCGCCGGTAATAAATTCGTCGGAAATCGGTCGATAAATCGTCCGCAAAAATCCAAAGTAAACTTTCATCGCTAATCTGTCGAAAATTACCTACCAAATATTTCGGTCGGTAATTAACATTTTTCTTATAATGGAACAGGTTGTTTAGCTTGAATGTGGATAGACATGTGTGACTTATGATTTAATTTGATGAACTTATCTCAGCCCATAAGTGACGGAAATATTGTTGAAAAAGTCACACATCTCTGCTCTATCTGCATTACCTGTTATTGTACATAAGCTCATGAATATCGTAAGACGTTTTAAAGCCATGGGCCCTAAAAGTCTGGGGGAGGGGGAGGGGGAGGGGGAGGGCGAGGCTTGGACATTATCATGAGAAAACAGATAATATCTTATTTGATAATCAAATTTTGGCAAGAGAGTATTGATTGATCACAACACAATTATATTTTTATTTGTTTACTAGCCCAAGACCAATTTGCCACAGCTTATACTAAGCCCACAAAACAGGTCATCGACACAAAAGGCCCAATGAAATTGTTATATCCTTGACATATCCCTTCGGACGAGCCATGATAATCTCCAAAGGACCAAAGTCCAATTCCAATAATGTTATTTTTTACTCATTTAAGCAGGTGGGTATGGAGGGGGTTTACCTCTCTCGAGGTAATGACGAAGTCCAATCAGTTCAAGAACAGAGGAGCAATCTCGAAAAAAAAAAACAAAAGTTTGCTGCAGTTAAAATAAAACGTTCACCTCAGACAATCTGAGAGTGAAAAACATTTATGGGTATGCGTCAAATCTGTTTATTAAACCGGAAATGCAAACCACAAACCAGACAAGACTTTCAAGAGGGCACTAAATTAGAGAGACAGTCCAAAGAGAGAAACTTCATCCAGCCCTGTTAAGCTAAGGAAACTGACAACTCCACAAGTCTATTTACATGGATAGCACCCATTGTACATAATATCAGTGATCTGAAATCCTGTGTCATAGATATCTCCAACTTTCCAGTTAGCAGGAATCACATTTTCTGCGTGGTACATTTTCCTGCTTGCAAATTGTGTCACGAAAAATCGAAGACCTATTGGCACACCAGCTGGTGCCTCACTGGTCTCCCATACTGCCCCATATTTCCTCCCCAGAGAAACCCAAGATGGATGCCCGTTCTAAGAAACAAAATCCAGTATCATGATATGAAAAACCGATATAAATACTCTTAAAACAAAAGTATAAATCATATATCTAGTGAAGTATAAAAGAAACTAGCTTTAATTTGGTTGTTAGGCAGACCTGAGGAATTATTTCTAGGAGTTTGATTTCTGTCTGACCACCTTGATAAAGCACCTTGATTGCCAAGCGATTTGGTTTGGAGCTGTATTCCTCCACACGAAGTGATACGTTATGATGTTTGTACACACATGGTATCCTGCTCCAAACAGATTGCATTATGGAAATTCATGCTCAGTTTGATGGGATCAAAGATATATGATTGTAAATGGTAACAGAATCTCTATACCTCTTATATTCCACATCCAAAGTACCACGTTTCAAAAGGTTTTTGTCCATGCCCTTCTTAGCCATGGCCCTGAAGGCTTTGCTGCTGAGAACTAAGTCTGTTGTTGTTTTGTTTTGAACGCCAGTCAAGACTACTTCAACTCCCTCGCCACAAGTAACTGGGTCCTTGCATCTGACCTGCCATTCAAAACAATAAAATTATCCCACTGTATATATATATAAATGAAGATATAGAGTATAGCAAGGATGACAGAGCACCTGAAAGCATCCTCCACAACCAACTCCATTGTTGAAAAGTGAAGTACTGCCAGCTGCAATGTGTCCACTGTAGAAGCTTAAGGCCATGGTACCATACCCACAAGCCCCAACTGCATAAAGTCCCCGAATTGCCCAGTAAATATCTCAACAATATAAAATTTGGGTTAGGAAGTATCGATCATTTAGGCACAAATCAAATAAACGATCGAGAAGCCATTAAGAAAAAAGATCTTACGTTTGTATGGAAAATCAGCTGTTTTGGGGAAATATGCAGCTTTGGACTGGAACACACAGCGTCCGCATTTTGCACTTGTAGTTGAGAAAAGAAGGAAGAGAGAAGAAAGCAAGAGAGCAGCCATTCTTGTTTGCCTGAGAATGTGCACGATGGGATCTGGATGGAAGGAGAAGCAATTGTTTTGCTTTATATAATTAGATTAGTGGTCAAAGTTCAGACTTTGAAAGCTAGCTAGCTAGGAAAGTTATTTTATTAGATTATAGTTCTGAAACATGTTAATTTGGCATGGCGTCCAGATTTACTTAAATTATTTTTATAGCAACTTGTTATTGAAGATTTGGCTTGTTTAGGGATTCTACCCCTTTCCGGCTGACTCCACATCTCCAGGATTCAGACCTTCTCTGACTTGCATTAATCAAGTCAACATTAGTAAGCTTTCAAACTGTCTTTCAAGTTTTTCAACAACATACGCTGCACCTGCACTTCTTTTAAAATAAAATTTACTACCAGAAAAGTTAGCATCAGTTTATTAAGCAATATCGATCGAGCAAACAAAATGTGCCACTCCTACACTTGGACTCATACTAACCCAAGTAGCTAACACTTACACTCTACATCTTAACAACTAAAGAACGCGCGCACTTGAACTCGATCATTTGATTTTAAGTGCGTGTGCGCCACCAGAGTTAAGTATTCTTTTCGTCACCACAAGATTGTGAATTTTTCAATCCTGCCGACGTGTTCATCAAACGTTAGTTCGAAGTGGTTCTCGATTGCGTCGGTACTCGGTAGGGTTGAAATTTGATCCATGCAGCTCCACTTAAAGAAGGCTCGTGGTTGTCATAATCAATAATGACGGGTTCTATGTAGGAAGGAATATGGATCATTGAAGTTGAATTCCACACGAAAGTATGGTTGATTGTCACTGTCACAAAGTCAAATGAAGCATGGTACAGCTGGGAAAGAGGCATGGGGGCTCGACGAATACACAAACATCTCTCGGCTGTTTAACGTAAATTTAGTGTGATAGCAAGAGATAATAGAGAGATGGAGGAAGAAGAAGATCAGAGAAAGAGGAGAACAAGTGAAAGAATGCTTTAGGACTTGCGTAGGGTTGTAAATAAACTTTCAAAACTGAAATCGAAACTGAAACCGATCAAAATCAAATGGTTTAATCGATTTTTTTTAAAAAAAATTACATATTTTATTCTAAGATTGATCAAAAAATCGACATAATTGACCGATGATTGACAAAACAGTTTCACTAAAGATATGTAAACAAATCGATCAAAACTGACTGTCGAGACCTTGCGTACCATTTACAACGGCCGTACAGATATAACTGATACAAGAATAACAAAACTCAAAAGTTAAACGGTGAGTTTAGCTTTAAACAAATGGACCAGAATTAAAAACCCAAAAAACAGAAGTCCATAGCTTTAAAAGATAAAACATAACGACCCCAACGTTGGCCCAGATGGAGGTTCCTCAAGCTCGGCCAAATCGCATCAGGAAGGAAACTATATCCTGACTGTCATTTTCTTTTGGCGAAGGGAATGTCTCTCCGTTGAGTCTATGCTATTTTGCTTGCAGGTCAGAAGATGATCCGTCATGGGGGAGAAAGATAACGGAGGAACGGCGTATCCTGGAGGAAGCTCATGCTAGGGTGATTATTTTTCTTGGCGATGGTAAGAAAAATGTGGATTGAGAGTTGGTGTGCCAATAAGATCGTTAATCAAACTTATTGATAAGTGCCAGAATATACATTCTAAAAATGATTACATATAGGCATTTATAAATGATTAAGGTTTAAAGTGATGTATTTGTGCATTAAACTCCAAATATTATTTTGGGCATCACTTTATTATTTTAAATGAAATTTTGCTTCCTTGTCATTTAACCTAAGCAATTGTGAAATTCTTTATCTATAAGTAAAAATATGTCATTCATGACATCACCATCATTTGCCTAAATAAATATCATGATATTTGTATGTGTGATATTTATTTGTATAATATTTATATGTGTGATATTTTTTATTTTATTATTTTTGTATTTAAAATATCATGATATTTACATAATATTTTGTCTATAAAAGGAAATGAGGTCTTTGATGATGGAGGATTGCAAGATTTCAAGATTCCAAAATTCCAAGATTTGAAGAATTGAAGAAACAAAGCAAGAAGAAGAAATCTTTTGGAGGAAGAACAAAGAAGGAGAAAAAGGGTTGTATTCCTTAGCTTGTATTTCTTATGTTTTATATTTTGCTTGATTATGTATAATTAAACTTTTGTAGTTAGGGCTTAACTTTGAAGCCCTAAACATGATTTCAATTATATAAGTTGTGTGGTGTGGATTGCAAATTTTCTTATAAGAATGATGATTTTGATTTTTCCATGTTATTTGAATTCTAATATTTTTGTTTCTTTGATTAGCTAACTTTGAAACATCTATTAGAGTTAATTGTTGTAGAACAAGATCAATTACCCTGTTGAATATGTTCTTATTTGCAACATATAATTTGGTTAAACGAATTATGAAAAATCAATTCTTGAATATCTAAGTACAAACACCATGTATTAAGATTCTTGTAACATTCATATTCTCTTTACTCCTATTGGGTTTTTAATTGTTAATTGATGCAAACATCATGCTAGATTTCAATTAAGAATACACGTACTGAGGTAAACACCATGCACTGTACATGCACCTAAGAGAGAATCATACAACTTGAGTTTGACCATGACCTTGTTGTGAATGTTGTCATCATATACTTGTTGAAAATTTCAATCTACCATTTCTTATAAATTGTTTGATTGTTTTGTGGTGGATAGTGAGTCCTAGCAAGGATTTTTGGAAATTGAAACTCTTCACTTAATATTCTTATTTTTAATACTAATGTTTTTTTTATTTTATGTTATAAGACTTAAACACCCCCCTACTATTATGTGTAAATTATATTCAAGTGTTAGGTTGTATATTTATTAGTATCACTCCTTGTGGGATCGACTTTTACTTGTCAATTATATATTATTTGTACAGTTATAAGATTATATTAAATTGTTACTAACGACATAACACTTATAGAAACAATGAGGAATAATAATGTATGAATAAATATCACAATTTTAACGAGAAAATCTGAAACTGAAAAAATCTCGAGGGTATAAAACGATCATCTTAATTATAAACAATCCACTTTTTTTTTTAAAAAAAATTATAAGGAATTTACAAAACCTCACTTTCTACTTTATCACTGAGTGATAATAAGCCTACAGCACATTCAATTGTAGTTATCAGATTGATAATCAACTCAGATCTAATCCGCTTGCGACTAGGATGATCTCATCCCACCTGGATAAGATAAAGAGTTTAATCAGGGCAAACACTCTTAGGGCGGATCTGAGACAA
The DNA here is from genome assembly GCA_963580455.1 of Euonymus europaeus. NCBI lineage: Eukaryota > Viridiplantae > Streptophyta > Magnoliopsida > Celastrales > Celastraceae > Euonymus > Euonymus europaeus. The sequence goes on along the minus strand of OY756970.1, from coordinate 16,595,667 downwards.
CCCAATTATGCAACCTACATGGAGGTTAATTCCATGCACTTAAAAATCATAAAATATATGAGTCGTATTTGACCACAAGATTTCCATGCTATAAAAGCCAACATGGATTACTTTTATGACAGTAAAACCCAATTTGTCTTCTTTTAAAATTCAGCTTTCTAGCGTTTTGTGAGTTTGTAGGCCTCCAATGGCCCAATCAAACTTTAATAATTTCACGTTCACTCACATCAATAATATTGTCCGTTTTTGGATTATCCGTATTTTGGAGATCGAGTTCTCACAATCTTTCTATACAGGATTCCAACACAAACGGGTCTTCATCCAAGTGATTCTCACTCTGAATCAAAATAGTGTAGTGTTGAATATGGCACATGCTTGTCGAGAAGCTTGAGCACCCATTTGTTGACTCAGATATGCCCATACCATTATCAGCCAAAGCCATGCACCCATTCTGCACGTGCTATGGCTCTTAAAACTTCGTTTGTTTATTTGGTTGACAAATCATTAGTGAATGAAAGTAACTTCCTTGATTGTCTGTGACTGTATAATTTGCTAAGTTTCATTGAAAGAGTATCAATAGTTGACACATTATATGTGAAAGTCTTAAATAGTCAGCTGACATTAGCGAATGAAAGTAACTTCCTTGTTTGTCTGTGACTGTATAATTCGCTAACTTTCATTGAAAGAATATCAATATATGACACATTATATGTGAAAGTCCTAAATAGTCAGCTGACATTAGTTCAAGCAATTCAAATTTAGACTGCTGATTGGCGCATGATTAATAAATATATTATTTATTTGGATGGAGGTTGGAATACAGATTATTTCTCTGGACTATATAAATGGAGAAGTACATACTACATGGTGGAGGAAAAAGCAGAAGCAGAGAACAATATCAAATTGAAGGCCATGGAGAAACAGAAAGAGATAGCCATCATTGGAGCTGGTATTAGTGGTCTTTTAGCATGCAAATATGCACTATCTAAAGGCTTCAGTCCTACAGTCTTTGAGTCCACAACCAATGTTGGAGGAGTATGGAACAATACTTGCGAGAGTACGAGGCTCCAGGGTGTGAGACTAGGATTTATGTTCTCCGATTTTCCATGGCCTGATTCAGTCACTGATGAATTTCCTAAGCATGATCAAGTTCTCAATTACCTCGAAGCATATGCAGAGCATTTTGATTTGCTCAAGCACATCAAATTTGAGACTAAAGTCGTGGGGATTGAATACCAGGGTCCTTCTGATGAAGAGATGCAATCTTGGAGTCTTTGGAGTGGCAATGGTGAGCCATTTAACTCCAAAGGGAAATGGAGAGTTGAAGGAGCAGATACCAAAAACAACTCAACTGAGGTATGTGTATCTTGATTGTCTTATAGTGAGCTTGCAACGACATACTTGGAAATATCAATATTTTCATGTGTCAAAAGATTATTGGTATGCAAATAGTATGTTTTATTCTATTCAGAATCAAAAACTTGAACCCGATTTTAAGTATCACCTGCTGATATTCAACAGGTTTATCAGATGGATTTTGTGATACTTTGTCTGGGGAGGTTTAGTGATCTTCCAAATATTCCAGAATTTCCCCCAGGCGAAGGCCCTGAAGTGTTCGACGGCAAGGTTATTCACTCCATGGACTATTCTGCCATGGACAATGTTAGTGCTGCTGAACTTGTCAAAGGAAGGCGAGTTGCTGTCGTGGGATTCCAGAAATCTGCTACTGACATTGCATTAGAGTGCTCGGCAGCAAATGGTGATGCACTGTAATTTATATTTCTTTTACATTCAATGTGAATTCATGTTCTATATCGGTTGAGTTCATTTGTTAATTTATATTGCATTCTTATTCTTTCATTGATATGAATATGCAGGAGTCAAGCTTCCATGTACAGTTCTATACAAGACTGCGCACTGGAACTTGCCTGATTTGTATCCATGGGGAGTGCCTGTGTTTCTTCTGTACTTCAATCGCTTCGCAGAGCTCATGGTTCATAAGCCTGGTGAAGGTTTTCTGCTTAGCCTTTTGGCAACATTCCTTGCACCTCTGGTACTTATTTAACTCAATATACTTCTTTTGCCTTTTGCTTCGTAGGATTGATTCTTGATGTTCTAATTTACTCGATTTGCTTTCGCAGAGATGGGCACTCTCAAAATTCGTTGAAAGCCATATTAAGAGGAAGTTTAGGTTGGCCAAGTTTGGGATGGTGCCTAAGCAAAGTTTTCTTCAAGACATTAATTCTTGTTTGATTGCAACATTACCTACAACATTCTATGACAGAGTTGAAGAGGGAAGCATTGTATTGAAGAAATCTACAGGCTTTAGCTTCTGCAGAGAAGGCATTATGGTTGATGGTGATAATACACCTCTGAAGACAGATTTTGTCATATTGGCTACAGGATATAGGGGTGAAGAAAAACTCAGAAACATTTTTGTGAACCAGTCCTTCAAAGACTCTATACTTGGGTCTCCAAAAGAAGCTGTACCTTTATACAGGTAAGCATTCTTTTTATCAGGAAGTGTAGGAAAAACTTGAACTTCTGGTTCATCTTTATGTATACAGATCATTAGAATAGGAAGCATTCCATATCTTTTTTTTTGTTTATCAGGCAATGCATTCATCCTCGGATTCCACAACTTGCTGTAATTGGTTTCTCAGAAAGTGGTTCAAATTTGTTCACTTCGGAGTTGAGGTGTCGATGGGTAGCAGAACTTCTTGATGGGAAATTTAAGCCGCCTAGAATTCAAGAGATGGAGAAAAAGGTGTCACAATGGAATGGATACTGGAAACAATACGCTGGACCATACTATAGGAGGTCATGCCTAACTGCCCTTCACATTTGGTACAGTGATCAATTGTGCAAGGACATGGGATGGAACCACAAAAGAAAGAAGGGATTTCTTGCTAACCTTTTTATTCCTTATGGACCAACGGATTATGCTTCACCTTAATGTATGTAATCAAGGTCGAACCGATGATTGATTTCAAGGTTTCTACAATCAAACCTCATGTTTCAGACCCACAGCAGCAAGCATTGTAAGAATACAAGCCAGATAAACCAATAAATACTATTCTTGTTTTTTGATTTTCTGTCTTCTTATGAATGTACTCGAGCATTAGAATCGAAAAGGACTAGCTTTCATCCCATTGTTTGTTACCAAAACGGCAGTTTCTATCTTGCTACTGAGCTTTGTAATCTGTGATTTTTAGTCTATTAGATACAAGAGAAGCAAAATCATCAATTTATAAATTATACCTTGATTACTAAAGATTGAAGATCATTTTGAATTGACTATGCAACTGATGGGAAAAGCTTTTCCTTGACAGACAATGTTTATTTGAAAATTTTGTTGGTTTAGCTCGAATGGATAATCAAAACGAGTAATTCTTGAGAATCCAAAACAACCTCCATGATGGTAACTAATTTTCTGAGTTCCTACGCTGTAACTAACTTGTACTCTTGTTGTCCTTTGCTGTAACTAAATGGTAACTAATGGTGGTTCTTGGTAATAGTTGTACTCTAAGTTCCTATGCGGTAACTAACTTGTACTCTTGTTGTCCTTTTGGTTTAAGCTTATCATATTATCTTTCTTTTTTGTGGTTCAGACAACTGTGAGCCTATTTTGTTGTCTAACCACCTGACAAAGAAAAAAGAGTTCTGATGCTTGTCTTGTTTTCAACATTGATGTGTCAACCATCAGCCCACCACCCAAATTGATACCTTGCAAGTTACATCCACCATCACATGGTTTTGCTACCCATGAATACCTGCAGTGGGGTAACTTCATTGAAGGCACTGTCTCTGGCTTAGTTCATATATAATCAACCCACCTCCATTGTTTTCTACAAAGTAGAAAGAACAATAGCATATACCATCTTACAAGGTTTAAGATCTTTTCCTCTGTTGTGATCTCCCCCACAGTAAGAATGATTAGTACCAAGGAGCTTACCAGATTGGCAAGGAAATGGCAGAACTTTGTGGCAATCAGGCGCAAAAGAGTTCCTTTTCCAATACCCAATGGAGGTTTATCTATGGAGAGTTTCAGAACATCATCAACATGTAAAGGACACTTTGTTGTGTACACTACCGATAAAAGGCGATTTGTGCTCCCTCTCAAGTTTCTCAACCATGAAATTGTTAGAGAGCTATTCAAACTAGCAGAAGAAGAGTTTGGAATACCAAGTGATGGGCCACTTTTATTGCCTTGTGATGCCAACTTCATGGAATATGTTATTCCTTTGATCCAAAATCACATGACCAAGGATGTACAGAAAGCATTGCTCATGTCCATTTCTGGCAATCGATGCTCACTGTCTTCAAATTTTCATCGAGAAGAAAAAAGCCAACAATCAGTGATCTGCAGCTTCTGAAGCAAATTTATAGGTTGCTTTTGTAGACTAGACGAGCGTAAAAACATATTGATAACTAATGAGAAGTTCTGATTTTCTTCAAATTTTCTGTCTCACTAAATTTTAGCAAATCCCATTTATTAAACCAACCGTTCTAGGTGATTGCAGGGAATGCTACTTTCTGGTATAAATCAAATCATACAAGGGTAATCTAAAAACAAGTGCACTTGGATTTGGGGTCCTTTTAATTAGTGAGAACCTTAAAAACAAGTGCACATGACATGACCTACAAGCTTCTCAAACAATTGCCTAAGCCTTGGCAGCTGTGTGTATTTATTGAGTCCTCTACAGCCCCACATTCTAACTGATATGGAACACATCGGTAGCTGGAGTTATTGCACTGCAGTATGCAAGAGAAATAATTTACCACATTTTAGTGTTGGCTTTCAGTTAGGTATGTAACTACACTCTTACTGCCTTGTCTGTCACATAAGTAGTGTTTTCCAAGAGTCACAGCTCACAAAATTTGTAGTCACTTCCATGATTCTTATTTTTGTTTGACCCTCAGTGTTGGTTATCAAATAGGTATGTAACTGTATTCATAGTTATTATCTTCAAAGTAGTTGTCCTATGTGTGGATTGTAGAGTTCTCCGAGACTCACAACTAGTGGAAAAAATTTGTAGTCACTTCTGAGATTCTGCAACTTGCTAACGTTCTTGGTTGGCATACTGCACAATGCAGACACCATCAGACTTACATATTCACGATGTCGTAAGCTCTGAAACAACAAGTACTTTCTTGTGAAATTATGAATATTTCCCCTTCTCTGGTTGAGATATATATAGTGCATGCATGCAGTTATCAACACCAGCATTTTGTACATTATGGTTGCTGATTCTATTTTAACTTGATTAAAAAATTATGTCGTAGTTTTCTACCAGTTTCAAACTTTTTGAAATGCAGAAATGGCAATACATCTTTTGCTTGTAAAACAGCATTGATGACTACCTTTTTCAGGTTCTTTGGCTAGGCCTTGGTCCTTCCTTTGTGGTCCTTATTTAGGGTGTTTTCTTTATTTTATTTGTCTCATTTTAGGTTGTTTAGTGACGATCTTTCTTGTAACAACAGTATTCCTCCGTCATAAGTGAGAGATTTTAATAAAATCTAGAGGTACCGTCCTCTTTATCGAGGGAAAAAAATATTGATATTCAACAAAGGGTCAAGTTGTCTATAAGGAAATAATCATCTTAGTTATAAGTAAAAAAAAATTCGAGGCCTAAACGAAAATATTTCTACTGAATTTGACAGCATATTTGGGTCGAAACGTCCAGGAGCAGTGAGACTTGTGCGCGGGAGTTAACCTTCTCTTCTACCAAACATATGCAATCATACATCCATGATCCATGACACTACGACACTTATCCACATCACTTTGTATATATTCATTTAATCTTATCAAATTATCTTATTTTAATATTTTTTGTTGTTGAAAGAGTTTTGGGCAAATGTGTTGCCTGACAAAAAGTACAGTTCTGATTCTTCTCTTGTTAATGTGCTGGTTGCAAATTTTGATAAAAACATGCCCACCTCCCAAACAATACCCCTCACATGCTTTTGCTTCCCATGAATACCTGCAAATAGGGTAGCTTCATTAAAGGTACTGTCTCTGACTCAAGGCATATATAAGCTGCCCACCTCAACTACTTTCTACACACAGCACAACTGTAGCCTTCAGTAGACAGTAATCTTAAGATCAATTGCCCCTTTCTGTATACTCAGAATGATTAGTACAAAGAAGCTCATCAGATTGGCAAGGAAATGGCAGAATTTTGTGGCTATTAAGCAAAAAAGAGTAAGATTTCGCAACACTAATAGGGGTGTAGATTTGGAGAGTTGCAGAACATCATCAACAAGTAAAGGACACTTTGTTGTGTACACTACCGATAAAAGGCGATTTGTGCTTGCTCTCAAGTTTCTCAACCATGCAATTGTTAGAGAGCTATTCAAACTTGCAGAAGAAGAGTTTGGATTACCAAGTGATGGGCCGCTTTTATTGCCTTGTGATGCCAACTTCATGGAATATGTTATTCCTTTGATCCAAAATCACATGACTAGGGACGTACAGAAAGCATTGCTCATGTCCATTACCAGCAGTCGATGCTCATCATCTTTGAATTTTCATCAGGAAGAAAAAAGACAACTACCAATGATCCGCAGCTTCTGAAGCAAATTTTAGTTTTGATGTTGTCGATTAACTAGTGTAAAGATATACAGATGAGTAATGATAAGTTATGGTTTTCTTCATATTTGATGTTCTACTAAATTTTAGCAAACCATTCATCAAACCAACAGTTAGGTAAATGCAAGAAATGCTATTTTCTGGTATAAATCAAATCATTCAAGATAATCTGGAAGAAGAAAAAAAGTGCACATGGATTAAGGGTCCTTTTGATAGATCTGTGACAACACTTGCCAAAACATTCAAGAAGAGTCTAAAATAATGAAAGACTAGCCAGACAACTAGTGTCATTCATAGTTTTTGATGGTCTGGATTTGGTTTTCAGGTTAGGTATGTGACTGTATTCTTTAGTTCATATCATCTGATATGCACTTTTAATAGCCCATTTCTTGTTGGAAGTAAAGATTCTGCAATATTTAGCCGGATTATTCGTGTTCTTGTTTCGCCATAGCAGATTGCTAGCATTTACAAGAATCATTCCAGATAATTTATTCAAGAACATCAGAGTATTTACACATCTAAACAATGCGGTACGGACCAATCACATTGCCTTGTGCTGCATTTTTCTTGTAGCAATTAATCTTGTTAATCCAACACCAGCAATTTGTTGATCTTATCCAATTTTGTTTGTAAACAATTCATGGTCAGTTATGAGCCATTAGGTGCATGAAACTTATCAAGATAGCCGACAGAAATACATTTTTGGCTTATTATCTTATCATTCTTTTCTTGTGGCTCACAAAATGTAGACCCTATTTTGCAGTCAAACCACCTGACAAAGAGATAGTTCTGATGTCTCTCTTATGCTCCACCTTTATGTGCTGATTTCGGAACTCAACAAAACATGCCCACCTCCTAAACAGTCATTTACACAACCATCACATGGTTTTGCTTCCCATGGCATCCATTATTGGTTCAGCTACATTGAATAGGCTGTCTCTTGATTTTTGCATATATAAAGCAATCCACTCCCTCTGCCTGATACACAACACATCTCAATATTCAGAACTCCAAAACATTTAAGGTCATTTCTTCTGTTGTGATCTCACCACCACAGTAAGAATGATTAGTACTAAGAAGCTCATCAGGTTGGCAAGAAAATGGCAGAAGTTTGTGGCGATCAGGCGAAAAAGAGTTACTTTTCCAACAACCAATGGAGTTTTTGATGTGGAGAGTTGCAGCACAACATCAACAAGCAAGGGACACTTTGTTGTGTACACTAATGATCAAAGGAGGTTTGTGCTCCCACTGAAGTTTCTCAACCATGACGTTGTTCGAGAGCTATTCGAACTAGCAGAAGAAGAGTTTGGATTACCAAGTGAAGGGCCTCTTACATTACCTTGTGATGCAAGCTTCATGGAATATGTTATTTCCTTGATCCAGCATCACATGTCTAAAGATGTACAGAAGGCACTGGTCATGTCTATTTCTAGCAGATGCTCGTCATCTTTGTATCTCCAGCAAGAAATAATAAATCAACAAGAGATGTACAGCTTCTGAAGCAAATATATTTTAGTTTTGTAAAATTAACTCCTGGTGGTAGTGAACTAGTGATATACAAATGAGAAATTACAATGATTTTCTACATCTTTGGTTATTTTTCTGGTGCAAAAACCTATTATCATCATCATCCGAGTCTTTATCCCAAACTTGGTCGGCTATACGAGTCTGAGAAAATCAAATGGAATCTACTATATGTATTCATTTCCGCAATTCATTTCTAAGATCATACTAACTGCTATTGCAAAAACATCTGGGCCACAAAAATCAAGTAGGGTATTTCAAGATCAACAAAATAATCACTAAATTTAGAGCATCCTTGTTTGTCAAATCGACAGTTCTATGTATATACGAGAAATGCCAAATTGGTATAAAATATATAAATTATGTTCTTGGCATGTGATATGGTTTGTACTGTTGCTGTAATCACACTTCATGCACAAGTTCATCTGAAAAGATTCGAATACAACATAATTAGCCTTGAGCGGCCAGTTAATTCTTATTAATTGCAATAAGTTATCAACCAAAATTGTTGAGACAAAAAAGAAAATAAAAGGAAAGCAAGAACTCCTCAATTGGCCAACACAACCTCATTCTATTTAATCTTTTTTAAGGTTGAGAGGATTTCATCAATAACCTGATATTGGTATCTACAGTTCGGTAAGGGGAGTGGCCAGGCTAGAAGTAATTGCAGGAGTCACTGATCGGATGTTGATGTCAAGGGGAAACAAGCGATACTGAATATCCAGCTCCCTGAATATTTTCACCATCTCTTCTACCAATAAAGCTCTTCTTGCCCATCTCTCCCCCATGTTCTGGTGGTTCATTCGGTGTGATGGCCATACTGCAAACCTCAGCTTTGCGAAGTCCTCAACGTCCTTCAGTACAACCATGGGAGAAGGATTCCAATGCTCCTTCTTGTTCTCAATGTAACTGCATTAGCATTCATTCAAAATGATTCTCGCTTAAATTGGATTCTTAAAATGGGGATTTAGTGAATGCCTACTCTCATAAATACCTTGTTATCCTCTGCTTCATTACAGCAATCTTCTCTGCTGGAGTTGATATGTGTACACAAAACTCTACTGAATCACCCATGTCAGGACTACGATAAAAGTTGCTGATAAGCATCGTCGAAAGGGTACTATTCGGATATATGATCTTCAGATTGATATATCTCAGGAAAATAGTTGTCAGAATGTTCATCTCTTCCACAACCATCTGAAAACCAATAGCATATAAGCAGATTAGCTTCAAATATGCCACAATGGAACCACGAGGTCATATGAAGTTCCTTTTTCTGCTTACCTGTACTCCATCAACTTCACACCTATCACCCACATCAAAAGGGTGCAAAACAAATAAGAAGATAATTGCTTCAAATATTGTCTTGCAGGTATTTCCAAAGATGAAGGCCACAAGGACTAGCTGCGAGCTTACAAAGAGGAGAAACTCTCTTGTTGCAATTCCAAGTATGACCAACCAGATGACAATGACAATGATCCCCACTATTATGTTAACCACATGATGAAGCTTATTCACAGCTGTCTTTGTATCATTCAGCGTCAATGCGAGCGCTCTCCTTTCTCTAAATGCATTCACCTACAAGAATTCCAATTCAATTATCTTATTAGAAACCTAGTAGGACATCAAAGATCATATGTTTATGGACGCGTTGCTGATGTACATTGCAATAACAAAGACAAACAAAAGATACAGCAATCTGCTTGAAACCAAAAAAAAAAAAAAAAAAACCTCAGGACCCAGATCTTACCACCCAGTTCTTTAGTGATGATTTACTAATTCTTTTGCTTTCAAGTGCACCTTCAAAGAGACTCATGGACTTCCGAGCCTCATCTTCTCCCATGAATCGCATCAAATCTACCAAGTAGATGTTCCTGACATATCATTAATTAACACACATGATAAACTGGACATTGATTAGAAAGAAAACAAAATTAAGGCTATTGTGCAAAAAAAAAAGGTGATCCTGAAGTATATATATACATGTAATGTAGCCTTAACAATTGACAGAACCAAAAAAGGCTTCATAATCCCCCTTTTCTCCGAAAGCACAGGCATTGATTAAGAGCATATTTTTGTAGGATAAAAAATGATTGAATGGGCTAAGTAAAGAAGAAGCATTACTCACTTCGAACCATGTTGAGCCACATTATTAAAAATCTTCCTCGCAGCTTTTTTAGCCTCATATTCACTCCTGATTTGCACTGCCGATTCATCACCTTGGCTCGCGTCTAATATCTGCTCACCCAATGTTGTCAATGCACCATGTCTTACCATTCTAATCAACCTCTTCATATTCCAAGCTGATACATTCTTAGAATTAAGCTTATCTAAATGATCAATGGTGATCCCTTCATCCTCTTTCGTGGAAAGTTGCAGAGAAAATCTAGCACTCTTTAATTTAAAACTTTTGCCAAGGACCTTTCCACTCTTTGTGGATGCAAAGGCAAATGACCTGAGTTCAGGTGGTACTGTTGCTCCAGCATTCTGCAGCTTACAAATCTCGGGTGCAGTCCTCTTTGCCTCATCTTCTTTCCACCCAATCTCAATCAATGGAGGACCCAAAAGTGTTTCGATCACAAATTGATTAAACAAGGATTCCTGGATCCTATCAAAGTATGTGCTAACATGGAAAGAAGAAGCAAGTACCTTAACCATTAAAGTTTTAAGTAGCCATAGTAGAGTACCAATCAAGAAACAAACCAGAACTTGAGTGACATATTTAAGGGATTTGGTCTTGGTCTCCCTCTCTACTTTCTTATCAAACAAGAATTGCCATGCAATCAACACAAGCGCTAACCACAAACAATTTTGCACTGCCTTTCGCAATCCATAAACGAAATACAAAACCCTCTTTCGTAAAAGGAAGTTTCGTTCAATACAATAGACTATGATCCGAATCCCCCACCCTGAAACCAATCTCCCACATATCAAAACCAACACCATGACCTCCCATTTCCACAATTTCAAACCCCACACACTCTTCTTCTTTAAAGGTCGAAACAATAGATTGCAAATTAAAGCTCCAATAATCAAAACCAGGCTTAGCCACTGCATTATAGTCAATGCATTTAGATTCTGGTTTCTGTATTCTTCAGGTAAGTCTTCTCCGGATAAGGGGTCATCCTCCTCCTCCTCCGTTGCTTTACCTGTCATTCCAGACCTTAACGGCCCAGATTTTCCAACCAATCTCCCTGAAATTCTCTCCACCTCCTCCAGCGGTGGGTCTTGAAGCCGAGACTTGGTTTTTAATCTTGACAACAACCCACTCCCTCTCTGTATCATCGAAGGGTGCTTCTCAAAGGATGTGCACCTCACAACCTCATCCTTGTTTTGCTTGCCTTTGTAAACAGAGGAATTGGAAACAGAGGAAGGGACGAAAGAGACCCTAAGCTCCTTTGAAGGGGCATTGCTACCCAGAAACTCCTCCGACGGCGGTGGTACACATCGATTGTCTCTCATCTCTTCCATCTCCAAGTCCATGTCAAGAGTAACCTCACCGCCAGCATTCCTTTGTTTGTTCAAGAACTCTCCTATCAGCTTCGTCGGTGGATCCTGAATGTTCATTTGTTGATTCTCTTCACCTTCTCCCCAGTAAATAATGCTGGATTCCCGCCACATTTTCCCGGTGGTATCTAAAGGCTCGTTGCTTCCGCTGCTGCTGCCGTCACCCCCGTCTACTTTGACGATTACCTCTCTCCGGGTACTCATTGGCTCCAATTGTTGTTCAATGTTGTGGTGCAATAGAATTGGGAGTTCTTCAGGGCTGCTGGACCCGCTAGTGCCGCCTCCGGCGGATATTCTTCTAGAATGCTTGTAGGTGCCAATGGACTTGAATGATTTCTTTAGAGAGAAATCCATTTGGAAAACTGAATGATTCCATTCTTTTCTTTTTATATATAAAAAACCCAATTTTCGTTGAATTTCTATTTGAATTTCGGTTCCTTGTTAAAGGGAGAGTTTTTCGTTGAAGCCATGGACTGCGATTTTGATTGCAGAGAATCAGAGGTGGCAGAGGAGACGAAAGGTGGGAGGGAGATTTGCATTGCTTTTGTTTTTCTTTTTGGGCGAATTACGAAATTGCCATTGCGTTATAAAGGAATTAAGGTATTGGTTTAAACGTTTTATTCGAAGGAGAAAAAATGCTCATCCATTCATAAAATCTTTTTTAAAAAAATATTAAATTTTAAAAACTTAATTAGTAACAATTTTTTGAGTAATAGTTGTTTCGAGTTTCAACTAATTGAAGAAGGTCTATACGAAAACATAAAAGGAAGTTGGTTAGTATAACGAAATTGCATGTTAGTAAGTGTGTTTTCTCAAATTTAATGAGACTTAAATCTCACACTAAAAGAGAAAATATGTACATCACTTGATAAGGAAGAATATTTTCTTGGATTTTTTTTTAATTATGATTTAGATCAGATATGAATCCAACTCGTGGGCTCAAGGTGACATGTGTTAGACCGAGAAAAATCCAAACAAACGATATTGGATGGTATGGATATGCACGAGTTAAGTAAATGTGAAGAGTATGATAAATCATAAATATACTTATAATTATCGTTAATATTTACAAAGTTAATTGACAAGTTACCTCCAAGTTGGAAGGACATCTAAGCATCTACAGTGGTAACTTTTGAGCCAACGCTTTTTTACCTAAAAAAATTATGCACACATGTTAATGTCAAGTTGTACATTCTAATATACCGACAGTGGAGCAAACTATCAAGCACTCCAAAAGAGGGAAGAGATGGATAGAAAGGAAGGGAGGGAAATGAGGTTGGAATCAGATTTGGAAGCTTTAATATGCATGCTCGGTTCCAATTATTGTTATGGAAGTTAGCTTGGATGGTTTTGCCAACTCGTCAATGCCTCTCCCACATTATACAACTTAATAATGCTCAGATAATGAGGTGTCTCATTCGCTCGTGAGAGAAAGAATAGTTATTGCATTTCCCACAGCTTTAAGCTGTGAAATACAATTGGATAACAAATGGACTCTACTCTTTGCCCTCTAATTGCGATTATTTGGGGATCATCTAAATGGTAGTTGGATCCTCCAGTGTTGGGTAGACATGAGATGGCAGGTTGGGTTTCTATCATTCTTCATCCTCAAAGGATCGATATTGATATAGATAGAGTTGTTTGGCAAGAATTCTGGTTGTTAGCGATGGTCTCTTTTGATCAAATTTGGTGTTATCGCAGCAACGAGTTTGTTCATGGTGCTGCTATTATTTCTCCTCATATATCATTTTATCTAAAATGCGACTCCACCATGTTTATGTCGGGCATGGAATGTTCAAGATTTTGTTCCTTTATTCTCGACAGTTGATTGGGTTCCTCCATCAAACTTAATTTCGATACTGCGCTGAATTCTAACGTCTCTTTCTTCAGTTGCCATTGCCCGATTTTTTTTTTTCAGTTGCCATTGCCCGATTTGTGTATGGAGAGGTGATGTTTGCATGCGTTTCTAGTGGTCCGCGTGTTGACCCCTTGGAGGGAGAAGCCAGTGCTCTCCGATTGGGTGTTCATGAATGTTTTCGGCTAGGCTGTCAAGTTGGAGTTGGAGGGTGATGCATTGCTTGTTGTTCATGGTGTAACTCATCCTCATTTGGTTTCCTCTTGGACTATTGAATCTTAGATTGATGATAACCGAGGGCATTTTCAGAATTGGTTTATTTCTAAAGTTAGCAGACCATTATAATGTTTAGGCAGATCGCTTCGCCAAATGGACTGCAACTTGTGTGTTTCTGAGAATATTCTCAATTGTTTCATTTTAAATTTTCAAGATTGACTTGTTATTGACTTAGACTCTTCATATCACTGTTATAGTTTAGTGGAATCTTCGTTGTTCCTCTATATTTTCTTTGTTCCTGATAAAAAAAATTGCCTCCAAAACGTCTTAGGTATAAAAAGAATGCAAAAGCAAAAGAATCACAAGCCAATCCTAGCGTATTTATAATAGTATACAAAAATTTGAAAAAGCAACACAAGGCCAATCCACTAGTATTCATACTAGTACATATTTATGTCCTAGTATATTAATTAATACGAGATTGAAGGGTAACCAAAATAGTAGGCCTTTATGGGTTTGAATTCTATGGGAGGTGGGGAAAGGATTTTCTTACCTCTTGTGGGGCTTAGGTGTTATTATATTTATATCTCGCGGGACTAGTGTAAATATAAATATATATATATATATATATATATAAATATAGTAGTTAATAGGTATTCAATGATATATATTACTATATCACAAATATAATATTACAATGTCATCAATCTGAGTCTCCAACACTTGAAATGTTACCAAATTTCTAAAATCAAATATATTTCTATCCTCGAGTAAAATGTCATCCATATCCCAGTGACAAAGCTCATCCATATCAGCATCCCTTAAACACCCATTAGGGATACTAAATAGCATGAGAAAGAGATTATAAAAGGGGGTGGGGAAAGATATAACAAATCAACCAGAAAGGATAAACAAGAAAAGGGAGAAAAATAAACGCAAAAAATCGACATTTGGGAAATACTGTACAGTGTTGATCCAAAATCAGCTAAAAAAATATTCATAATGAAATCCCAAGATTGCTGTCATGAGGTCATTTTGGGTTACCCACTTTTTGAAAACTCCTGTCATCGTCAGTGGTGGCCCCGCCTGAGTACAGACAGAAATCCCCCTGATGACTTTTCCTTTCGCCTATCATCCACCTCCCCCCCAACCTGTTTATAATTGTGTTAGAAATTATCTATATAATATATACATATAATAAAACATAGTAAACAAATACATGTATACAATCAAATACATGCATGAAAGGGGAGCTTGACAAGGATACAACATACCTCCTTGGCTATTTGCTGCAGAATCCCCAAAATTTCAGAGAAGTCAAGTCTGAGTGTTGGATCTTGCTGCCAACATTTTTCAAGCAACTCGGTGAGTTTTGGATGGGAATGTTTTGGGATTGTAGGTCGTAAACCCTGAAATTATGTCGGTTAAAGTTAGCAGCTTGCTCGCATAATTTTTATTTATTTTTTAGGTTCAATTTTGGGCTATAGGCCATAATACCTGCCTTAAAAACAGTCAAAACGTGTCAATGTGGACAAATAGATTCAGCTAATGTTCAAGAATAATTCATGTACCTTTTGGACTACGCCAACAGCTGCTTGTAGTGGCGTCAAGTATTCATAAGGAAGCTGAACCCAGACAAGTAAATCATAAATAACGGAAACAAAAATTCAAGTTTTCAGTTAAGCAATGGAAACTAAAGCTAATACCTTTCCAGTTAGCAACTCCCATAAGACAATTGCAAAACTGAAAACATCAGCCTTGTGATCATAGGGCTTGTGTTCTATAACCTTAAATGAAAAAGAACTTTTGTAAGATATTAGTGAGATCCATAACCAATGAGAAATCTGAAACAACTACAACCAAAAAATCATAGCCAACTTGAAGATGCATAGCAATTACATCAAAGAAAACTAATGAACAACATGTATGTACTATTAGATTAAGAAAAATGAGCATGTGCATCATGGGAAACAGAGATGCCGAGGAGAATTCTAATCAAATTCAGTAACCAGAACGCTACCTATGGAGCAGCTTTATTTATACAGAGGATTCTCCTCAAAATTTGGTACATATACCAACTGACAAAAAGAGTAAAGGTATTCGTACGCATGGAACACTTGCAAACAACTTAATAGAGCTCAAGGCTCAAGATAAAAAAAGGTTCACCTCTGGAGCCATCCACCTGTACGTCCCTGTTTCTGCTGTCATGACTCCAGATTGTGTTTTCACTCTAGCAACACCAAAATCAGCAACCTTAACCACCTGAAATGAGGATGGTTGAATGAAAAGGTAAACCACTTGCAGTAACATAGGAAATAGAGATGCGGTGGAAAATCCTGTGTACTTAAAAAACATATAATTAAAATTGTAACATGATATGTTACTGCAAGTGGCTCACCTTCTAGTTTAAAACTGCAGTTCTTTTGCAGACACATAGGAAACAGAGATGCCATGGAAATTCCCGTGTACTTAGAAAAATATAATTAAAATTGCTAACATTATATGTTAGTATGTTACTACATGTGCAGCACCTTCTAGTTTAAAACTGCCATTATTTACAACATGATATGTTGCACAATAAGAGATGAAGGCCCCAAAACTGTTTTTTTTTTTTTAACTTTCCACCGATTTTTTACAAGTGAGATGAGCATGCAAATAATTTTCAATATTGGGGAAGTTATACGATTACTAGTACAGATGAGCCATATTTTGGACCTGAAACCAAGAGACCGTCATTTTTTTCCCAGGAAAGCGCATCAGCATTCACAGATACACAGTTTTTGTCTACTTCAGAAAAGACAAAATTAAATATGAGACTTAGGAATAGCAATGCAATAATTTCACTTTCAGACCAAAGGACAACTGAAATCAATAATGTAAGCATTGAAAGGTAGGAAGAGTAACAATCTTCAAGTTCATTAGGCAAAAGTACGAAATTACAGCATAATCTCATAGTAGTGTAAAAGGAAAATTCTTCATCGTATATCTACTGCTTTCCTGAAATCGAACGCAATAATTAAGGAAATAACTATGAGCATGGGGGGGGATAAGATTGACATAATTGAAAATGCAAAATGGGGGTGGGGGAAGCAACTTACTTCATTTTCATCCATAAGAAGATTGGCTGCCTTCAAATCTCTGTGAATAATATTATTTTGGTGCAAGTAGTTCATCCCTTTAGCAACATCTATTGCTACCTTCAGTAAGGTTGGCAGCTTAAAAACACCTTTATGCTTGTGCAAGTAGTCATACACACTTCCACCAGACATAAATTCTATATTAATGGAATAACAAAAGCAAATACGAGAAAATTAGAAACTTGAAATGGAGCCATGAAGGAAACAGTAACGAGTAGTAAAATTAAACACGAGAAAATTTAAATCCCATTTTTGTATCTCTTTAAAACGTCTTTGTATTTACCTGTTACAATGCATAAACTTGGAGGCTTGGTACATGCACCTATAAACTGTACAACATTTTTGTGCCGAACTTTTCTGCAATTTCAATAAACGATTTACAAGTTCAAAACTAACAAACAGTGGAAGATTTTTTTTTCATTATTTTAGAATATATATGCACGCCCATACATTGCAGATAACTTAAGAAATTTATTCAAGAATATGAAAGACCAACAAGCTGGAATGGAATGTTGATAAAGACACAAAAATATACTGTTGATTCGAATGAAATAATTGCAGCAAAATTTCTATATAGATTGATCTTCAAAGAATAATAGTATGAAAATCTTGTCTAGTTCACAGTATATACACATAAGTATTCCATACAAATTACGTTGTCTATTTGTTTGCAGTTTTCGCTTTTATATCACTATCCATTGTTAAATTGTTTTAATCTTACGTGAAAAATATCCATAATTGCTTTGGATCCTACAATCTGGTTAACAGATAACTAGTACAAATATAAAATTTCACAAACCTCATTATAAAAACCTCCTGAGCAAATTCTATTTGCATATCTGTATTTACACGTTCAGGCTTGAGGACCTTTATAGCTACTTCCTGGCTACAATATGTGCCTTTGTACCTGCATAGGTCAAATAGATAGTTTATTGACAGTATACCCACAATAACCACTTCTGTCTATCGTGCAGTGAGCTTACAGATCGCCATATGACCCAGATGCAACTTTGTTCTCGAACTTCAAGTGTTTAGTGTCAATTTCCCATACATCAGCCCCATCATTAGGTATTGGTATGTGATTTGGTATGTGATTAGTATCAGATTGTAATCCAGCTTGTTCATTTTCCCTGGATGGAGAGTATGAACTAGGAACAGGCCAGGCCTGGTTCTGCAAAGCAACCATTCAAAGTGAAATGGAGAAGAAATTTTAGAATAAAGCATGAAAGCATGGGGAAAAATCAATAAAAAAATAAAAGCACAACCGGTTCTTTACATAAGGAACTCCCTAAAAATCAGAATGAAAAGTTATCAGTCACAGACCAGTCGTCAAAGAAAAAACTTGATATAGATGGGCAAAGAGATCTAGAAAAACCATTTATCCCAAAAGAGAACTTCCAAGGCCTTGAATCAAATGAATATAATCTAGGGCATAATTAATTATTCCAAGAAAAAAATTCAGAAAATGTATTACTTTTTTGTAGCAAATTCAAATATTTCAAGTAGCATGCTGCAATTTAGTTGTAAGACTATCCAATCAATGAGAATTGCTGGTGTGCGTGATGACAATACAGGAAATTCATAAAAAACCCACTAGTAGAATAGATTATAGAACAGGTCGATACCAATTATACAGTATATAAGGAAGATTCCGAGCCAACAAAACCAAACCCCTAGTCAAGACAACAAACAAAGCCTTGAACACCAATTTGATCAGGGTCAACTGCAAAATTTTCATCTCATCCTTTGGAGTAGCCATGTTAACTCTCGCCCATATTTCATTATATGCCCAATGACTACAGAAACCCAGCATGACATGGTATGGCCAACAGTAGTACTCTGGCCAGTACCTAATACTGCTATCCTCTCCCAAAATAAACATGTCATGTAGTGATTTCAATTACAGAACATATAATGCATTGCGGTAAACTTCGCAATGCATATCAGGCCATCTGATCATCCTTTTTAGGGACTTTTAACTGTATTGAAAACAGAATGACTTGGCAGAAACCGACAATCCTTTCTAGAACATGAATTACACAATAATCGAACTGCCACATTTGAAATTGAGCACAATTTTTCAAAGAAATAGTTGACTTCTTTCTCGAGAAGAGATGGGAAACATGCACAATCTCATTTGATAGAATAGTTGGCCCAACTCCTTGTGGTTTGAAGAAAAACCCCAGTTCAATTGGTATTTTTTTCACACTAGTAGAATCAATTTACAAGATACTTGAAAATTATCCTTATATATTTCATATCAATGAAAGAAACTGGACAAAGCCAAAAAAATAACTTCAAAAAAATACTGTGCTGCAGTGCTGCTTGCAGTTTGAATTCCGTGCGTAATTAAAGCACAAAAGACGAGTAATGGTAATTACCTCAATCTTCAAGGCTTCCTTCTCCAATGCAGCTCTAAGCCGTTCCGTTTCCTGAATTTTCCAATACCATGTGGGTTTGACATTGCACTTCAAATGAGCCAAAATATATTTATTTCCTACTGAAGTGCTAAAAATGGAAACGCTATATGCTAAGGAAGCAAAACAAAAAAATACAGATTTCTTAGCTTCCAATTAAACAAGAGTATTCCAGACTCAAATAATTGATTAAACTCAAAGCTCGAAATTTTTTTTATATATTCAACAAATTTATGATGAATAGAAAACAAAACTCTCCCAGTCTACAGTGTTGTTGAATCACCCTTGTTTCCTATAAATAATGAAAAGTTAGTTAAGAAAATAGAGAGTACCTCATATTGCCAACCATCAACCACAAAAACATCTAAAGAGTAACCATCAGCTGTGGAAAAAGCATGCGCTTCTTGGATGTTCAGGCCAATCTCAGCAAGTAAGGATGTTAACTGCAATTTTGCACAAGAATAGTGTGATAAAATCAAAGTGGGAGAGGAGACTTCATAGGAGTACTTGCAACGAAATTCTTCGCATACTTGAAGTTCTATCAAGAGCTTGTAATTGAAAATTTAACACGCAAGCTAACTTGAAAATCGTACAAGGTACTAAACTAGATGATCCATAAGTAAAGTGTCATCAGCTCAAAACATGTGAACATGCATCTAAAGCTTAAGCACAGGCATTGGTGGATGCACTTAAGCATGCACAGTTGCACACACACACCCCACTCACAAACACAGAGATAGTGGGCAAGCAAAATCATTTTAAATCTCATTTTAAAAACAAAATGAAGCATAACAAGCACAATTCCCATAAAAACTACCTCTTCAGAATTTATAGCATCAGTCAACCTACTCATGTTAAGAATTAACTATAGTTACATTACAACTTACAAGCATTCATTGAATGTAACAAACTGGAGAGTTAACAACCTTATATGACTTTTCGCAAAACAATATTTCAAATGAAACAAGAAATCAATAAAGAATATGACTTTCCAAGTTCATGATAAAACATTTTCAAAACCACATTCTATCTTTACTTTGAAGGGCAATCCTATCACTTACCTGGCTGAGAAGCTTCGGCTTGTCATCTGTTGAAAAAGTAATTTCATGCAGGGGCCTACAATTTAATGAAGTAGCAAAAACTGTATAAACTTCTATCATATAAAATTAGCAAATTATATTTTTATCCCACTGGCCATGGAGAAACTAGTTGTTCAAACTTCGAAGATTTTCCAGATAGCTAAATTGAAACAAAGTAATATATAAAGAACACGTAATAACTTTCTAACACGACCAGTAGAAACAAGAATCAAAATTTTACACCCTTAAGTATTTTATGTCATTCAAACCATATGCTTTGAAATTTAGACAATAAGCTTAGATTTATGTTTTAAAAAAACCATTAAACTAGTTGCATTGATCATTTGTAACAAACATGACAGAAGAAGTAAGACAATGTAAGTAACTGGATTGAGGTCCAGGTGATGATAGCATGCCAATGAATAAGAACTTATGTGAGATTTAGTGAAACAAATAGCCTTCTATTTTCCTCTTTCTTAAGAGCGAGCTCAAATCTACAATAAGGCATCAAAAAACTTTTCTTACAAAGCAACAAAAAATGCATGGAAAAGGCACTTCATAACTGCTTTTCAAATACTGCTCTAAGAATCCACTATTTTAAGAATCCACTAGGTTTCATCTTCATAATATGTGGCATGCGAGCAAGTATTGGTGTCCCACTGCTTAATGAGTATCAAGGAGGAGAAAGAAAAAAATAACTAGTTGAGGCATAAGTGTTCTAAGTAACCTTCATTTCTTTTTTCTTTGAACCGGATAAAAAGGACAGTCAAACTTAAAAAGTACTTTACAAATTTACGCAAGACAAACCATAACCTATTTAACTAGACAGCATCAAGAATTTCTGCCAGCAATAGCCTAAGAACATTTCTGGATGAAAATAGTTACCGAGAATATTGTGAGTTAGCATGTACAGATCTATCCCCATCTTGATCTTCAGATTTATTTGCTTCAAGTACAAGGGCTTCAAGATTAGGCGATGAACCAAAAGCAGGTGGTGGATGTGCACTGATGATTAAAAATCCAGCCTAAGAAGTCAGCAATAATTTGGATAATAGTTCAAGAACAAAACTTGACAGAATATAAAGCAATTAATGTAGACTATACAGCCAAATGAAAAATATGCACAGATAGCTATCATAATTCGTAAGAATTAAGATTTATGAGGGTTTCAACAAAAATAATTAGATTCTGATAGTAAGAATCACACCTCAGTCTGCTCTTGGGTTGTGGAGATTCTTCAGCGGGAAGATCTGAAAGCACAGAATCAGCTGAGTTGGAATCGGATATATGATGAACCTGCCATAAGAGAGCAATTTCATATTGCAATGGAAATGCAACGAACCATATAATGATTATGATACATGCTAAAACAAATTAAACCTAAGGAAACCCAATAATAGTTTCACAAAAAGCTTGTGCAGCAACAGATGTTCCTATTCCAGTATGGGAAAATTGCCACTTATAAGCATGGAACAAACAGCAAGCATACACTATCATTTTTTTATAAAACATTTTATTATTAATTTTTCGGGACCCAGGGAAGGGGGAATGGAACCTTTCACCTAATGCAAGTGACGCGGAGTAAGCCATAACTATGCACAAGAGCTTCTCAATTATACACTTTATCATAAAAGTTAAAGATCTTCTCTATTTGCAGTTAGCACTTGAATTTCAGGTATAAAATGATATGATTAGCATTGGTGCCCACTGCAATTACATGAGTTTTACACATTGGGAAGCATCAACAGCTGTAACACCACAGAAGAGTTTCAATAGCCCATAATATGAGCTTTTACCTTGCTCGTTTTTCACTCAACATAATCCGTAACTTTATATTCAATGCTAAAAAATAAAGTCACCAGAAAATTCGTGGTTAAGTTACTTCTAACAAAGATAACCGTAATTAATAAATTGATAATGCAACGATAATCAAAACATAACAATGTGTGAATATGAGGTAGTGAATTATTAGAATTGATAATTTCACCCATTGTAAAAACACATCCAGAAGAGCCAGTTCTCTCATTTCATTTACTGGAAAGATGTGCCTATATTTTACCAGAATTCAGAATTCTCCTGTCACGTATTCAACTAATAAAGCTTGTTTTTCAAAATAACTTAATGAAATAAGAAAACAAGCTCGGTAAAAACTAGATAGCAGCTAATTTATCCAAGTCAAACACTGTTTCAACCACAACAAAAGAAGTAAAAAAAAGTCAATGACTGCCAAGGAAGGGCAGTTTCTTCCGCATGGCCATCAATCTAATCCAAAATTATTCAATGCCATTCAAGAAAATAAAGCTACCCTCGTAAAGGTGTTTTCTTCATACTGGTAAGTTCTAGCAAGAAAGTGAAATTGTGACTACTCATTGAATTCAATATTACAACAGTTATTCATGAATATAGACAAGATTTATGTCACATATGAAATTCACAGTTGCCCTATTAATAATTTTCTAGTACTTTTAACCCTAAGAATTTCTCACCATGGATGTTAATAGGCATATCAGCTGCCAGTATCCTCAATACTTGGCGATAAATCTACTAAATCAACTCACCTGGACAAGTCGCACTTCAATTGCAGGTCTATTGTCGGGATCATGAGCCAAATGCAATAAGCGCTTGTGCATAAGAACATCTGCTGCCCTCTCTACATTCACATCCAATGCATACCTGCAGTTAACAAACAACAAATAGATATGAAAAAGACAAACAGACGAATCCAGGAAATATAAAGAAGCAAAGCCATCTTAAAATCGCTCCCAATCTAGCAAAAATGAAATCTAAATAAAAGAGACTTTAAAATAAAAGTAAAACAATGCGGTGACCAAGACCACTAAGCAGTAACCATGACTAAATGATATGCTTGAGTTTTGTGTATGTAAGTAGCTGTGCAAGGAATATATGCAACACCAATGATTAAGAAAAATCCATATCCAAAGAGTAGCCATTAATCTTTTCGAAAAAATATTCAATGCATCCAGAGACTGAATCTAAAATCCAGAATATAATTGAATCTACATATAACATGCAATATTCAAGAGGAAGGTAAAGTTACCGAGCGGGGAGTCGATTAAAGTGAGACCAAAGATCTTCTTCGAAGCCAGGCCGATTGGCCTCTTCATTGTCGGACTCTTTGAGTCGACGGAGCACCTCATTGTACACGTCAAGCTTCTGCCTCTGCTGCCGCCTATGAACAGGTGATGACGACGTATCGGCCACTCTACTCCCGCAACTCTCATTCTCCTCCATCACCACCATTGAAAAAACGAGAGGAAATTATCAGCCAAACAACGTAGCAAGGAAACGCTGTGGATTTTTCAGCATAATTGGTATATTCGTGAGAAGCAACCAGAAAGGGCACCAGGTTTAGGCTTTATATGAAGAATTTGAACAGAAATCGGGGAAAAGAGAATTAAATTTTTTTTATAATAAACAGACTTATAATATGAGGGGAGTTGTTTTCTGGTGCCGTGACTGTCTATGAAGAACTGCGAATCCCTCTCTCTTGCGGAAGAGGAAAATAGAAAATGGAATGTTTACGGTGGCAGATAGCACCACTGATTCACGCAGACGTGGATTTTACTGAAGTTTATCAAATCTCAACTGCTTTTATTATATAGTATAAAACATAATTTTTTATTTTTATTTTTTTATTGAGGAAATAATAATGTATGCTCTTGTAGGACACGAGATGATGGCAGGTCCGCTGTAGTTCTTTTCCCGGCAGCCACGGCGGCCCGCTGTAATCTTAATTAGTAGTATATATGCTCGCACTAATTAGAGTTGTTCTTAGTAAATTGATGACTGAATAATCGCTGTATTATTATTATTACTATATAAAGAAATCTAAATTATCTAATTAAGAATTAGAGCGTTGATATGATACAATAAGGTTCGTCTAAGAATAAAATAATTTGTCTCTTTATAAGCGATAAATATTAATAACAACATAATTTCATCGATGATAAGACTCATAAGTGTTCACAATAATAACTATAAAATCAACACAATATTTATATTTTTGAGGTCTATACAATGAGGTATTTCATCCTATTTCTCATACAAACATAATATTATGTGACATTTAACCCCCAACAATCAAGATGACATGGCAACATATGTGCCTTCTTGAGACCCTGTTTTACCTAAGGTAATAAATAGATAAATAGATATTCCATTGAATATTTTTAAAATATTATATTTATTTTATGATCATTTATATGAGTTCAACGGTATATTTTTGTCTAAAATAAAAATCAAGTTTTAGCATGAACAATACATGTCAATCATGGACTGTTAAATATAAAATCAAAACTTTGTATGTCTCGTTTGGTAAGAAATTGGTTTTTGTTTAGGACAAAAATAAAATACACCGTTGATTAGATCGATTTGATCAAACCAAAATAAGTGTCTTTAAATAAGTTTTAATTTTAGTCATTTGATAGGATCGAATAACTCTCTTTTTTAATAAGGGGAAGGGGATGGTACTCAAACTCGAGGTTCAAGATTACAATTGATCTAGTTTCGACAACAAGAGCTTCGTGAGATTCGTGATTGGATCGAATAAACATCTTTATTTTACCTAAAATAATATATATATATATATATATATATCACATGAAATTCTCAAAAAAAAACTATTTTAATATGGCGGTGCACTATTTTTTAAAAAACAAAATCTAAAAAACTCATAAATGTATAGTATTTAGTATGACAAATTCAACGGTCTATATTTTTTGTTGGGGGAAAAATCAAATTTATTATGAAAAATGCATGACAATTTTAGATCGTCAGATATATGAGTACTCAAGACATTTAATTTTAGATCGTAGTGAATTTAATTTTTGTTTCAAATAAAAAATATGTTGTTGAATTTTCATACTAAATGTTGCACATTTATAAATTTTTCATTTTTTAAAAAAAAATTTGGTGCATTAAAATTACAGAAGTGTCCATGTGGTTAAAGTTGGACACAAATGTCCAACTAAACAAAACTTTTTCGCATAAGTACCTACCTATTTTCCACATAAGTGTCTCTTTTAAAAATTAATATTTTATATAATCTCATATTTGTCATTATTTATCAATAGACATAAATCTAAGAAATACCTATATCTAATATTTGTCATTATTTTTCTTCTTCTTTTTTTTGTTAGATTTGAGATCTGAGATCAAATTTGGAAGCATAATTAAAATAAATTCTTCGTCTTCATCTTGTTAGATCTGATATCATAATTTGAGTTCATATATGATATCGTATAGTTATATGTTACTGTTTCAAAATTATTGTTTTAATATTATAATTTGTTATGATTTTTAAGATCACATTCTATTTTGATATTACTGTTTAGGGTTTATGGTTTAGGAGATTTAGAGTTTGCGGTTTAAGGTTTATAGGTTAGGATTTAGAGATTGTATAGATCTGAGATCTTATAGTTATATGTTACTATTTCAATGTTATTGTTTTGAGATCTGAGATCAAAATATTTTTCAATATAACTATTTAGGATTTAGAATTTAGGGTTTTATAGTTTGGGATTTATAGTTTAAAGTTTAGATATCATACAAATCTGAGATCAAACTATATGTTACTATTTTAATATTAGTGTTTTGATATCATAATATGTTATGAGATCTAAGATCATAATCCATTTCAATGTTACTGATTAGGGTTTAGAGTTTAGGGGTTAAGATTTTGGATTTAGGATTCATAATTTAGGATTTAGAGATCGTACATATATATGTTACTATTTCAATGTTACTAATTTGAGATCATAATATGTTATGCTATATAAGATCATAATTTGTTTCCATGGTACTATTTAATGTTTTAATGTTTAGAATTTAGGATTTAGAGATCATAAAAATCTAAGAGAAAGAAAAAGAAAATATGACAATTATATTGTTTCTAATGTCATTGTTTAAAATAGTAACATGAACTCTGAATGAACATGTCAAAAGATTTGGTAGAATTTTATAGATTATTTTCAGATTCAACACCCAATAAAATGAACCTCATGAATATCAATGAAGAATTTAGGATTGATCGACATGATTTACAGGTAGTATCAAATCAAATCATTCCAAATTAATGGAGGATTTGATTGATTCATTTGAAATATACTCTTCCACCTTTTTTCTTTCTATAAATAGGTATATTATGTATTAACGTAGGCAAAACAATAAGAATATATGTAGTTAGAATAGACGTGGGTTTGATAACCTGAAACATGATGAATACTGGTACTTATATATTTGTATTCTATTACTTGCCCTCGTATTTATACTTTCAATGAAAACCTTCTTCATCATCGAAAAATTATGGAAGAAGAAAATGATTGACCCAAGTCCAAGCTTTGATATACTTTCAAAATCATTCAAATAATACTTGGAGAAGTATCGTAGAAGTCCCTCTATGTTCGAAAACGGGTCATTAAACTCTCGTTTTTTTTTTCCTTCATCTATTAAGTCCCTCTACTTTTTTTGTCATGTGTATGCCACATCACATATACACATCATAGAGTTAACTGTCAAGACAACACCGTTATGACACAAAATGATAAAAAGCTTGTTTAGACCATTATTCAAAGTAGTGAAGCCTAAACAGACCCAAAAAAAGTATGAGAGCTTAATCGATCCATTTCCGAGAGTGAAGGCTTCTACAATACTTATCCCAACAATAATGGAAAAAAATTAGATGCAGTTTCAAAAGATTGTGTAAGAATTGTCAAAGTCGATCTTCAATTAATGGAAGTTTCATCCACCGATGGGAGAGATCAAGCGGTCATCAAGGAAGATGTCTGCCTCTAAGAGGAAGAATCTTTGCTAGTTATGGTACTGACCGTACTTAATCATACATTGTTATCAAGCATCATATAGCATTGGGAGGCCCACCTATCCCATTGTTATCAAAGCATCCTATAGCATTGTGATTACTCAAGCAGAAGCACCCCGGGTGGCATGTTCAGTGGCTCCCACTGATTCTGGATAAGACTAGAGGAAAAAAGACATTTGTACCCCCTGTTGCTTAGAAGGCCTACGTTTTTAATCTGGGACACATCACGAGTCATTGCATCAATCCAAATTCCAAACTCCAGCGATCTACTGTCACTCCTCAATGTTTGGAGAAGGGGTATAACGGTCATTTAATTATATATTTAAAAAAGTAGTATAAATGTACTTGTGCCAACGCATATGGTCCCTCTTCTATATAATTTTTGGTTCAAGAAAATAAGGTTTTTTATAAAGTTAAATATTTATAATTAGTTTGATACAGTACAATAATTTCATGAGAGGGAATTATATATATATATATATATTAATGCGTGTCTACTTCTTGATGCTGGCTTGTGAGGTGGAGAATGAATATTGTTGATAAAAAAAAGAAAAAGAAAAAAAGAGAGGATGCAGACACTGCAATACGCGAAACCTTTTTTGTTATTGTTCTTCATCGTTTTCATTGTGTGTGAAAGTGAGAATAATGTGACTTTGTTTCCCAGCATTTTAGGCAACCATTCTGATGGTGGGGCACCATTACCTTTGCAAAATGCATTCTATATAAAATAATTGTAGATGCAAAAAATTTGTACGATCCACACGTGATCAGCTGCTGAGAGGGTTGTACAAGGAAGAAAAGAGAGGCGATCCTTCGTGATTCATTTCCACTCCAAAATTCAAGTCAATGTCTATATCAAGAGGTATTGAATAATCTAGTCATCAAAACTGTAGTGTGAACATGAACTTAACCTTAACCTTAACCTTAACCTTTCTTATATAGGGTCAAAGTGCCTAATGAGATAAGATCCCTAAATGAATATATACTTTCAGAGATTAAAATACGAGTTTACGAGTAAGATAATTTGAATTTTTAATATGTTTGGAATCTTAAGAAATGGCTATAGAAGAACCATTTGTTTTCTTGCTAGTACATTTAAGAGATGGTAGTTAGATTATTCGAAAGAATATGCTGCCAAGTTTACGAGTACGTACTAGCTACTTATGATATTACTTGGTACTTTATATATTTAATTTTATTATATATATGGTAAGACTTGATCTATTATAAAACACTCAAAAGCTGACACGTGCATGCAAATGGGGATCAATATAGGTTGACATTAATCAATCAATTGGTGGGGAGCGAATGAAGATTGAAGAGGAAGCCCCTGTTCATGGGATTTGGTAAAGACTATTAGTAAATAATATCACCAACTTAGAGATTAGATTGGATTGGATTAAAACTAATTTTAAATTACCTATAATTAAGACCAAACCTTTTTGTTTTAAAATAAGAGGAGTGGAAGACTAAAATATAAGTAGCACCAATTTAAGCATATGCCTTAACCACCTTAGCTGGGGAGTTGTTGGTAGTCGTAGTCAATTAAGACTAAATTCTAAACATTAAACTAAATCATAGACTTTATATAAATTGATTTTAATCTTAACTATTTAGGGTTTATTTGTTTTATAATTGTATTTCATAGCTTAAAGTTGTCAAAAATGTTGTACTTAAAGCTATGAAAAATGTTGTGTAATTTTTTTTTAATCTTTCACGAGGTGTCCTGGGTGGGCCCCAACTGTGGGCAACTCCTTTAAGCCCGTACCACTCCCAGATTAATCCCCACTCGCACCATGTCGGCCCAATTAATAGGTAAAGTGCTAGCCAACAGGATACTCCATACGAGAGTGAGGATCGAACCCCCAACCTCTCTTAAGGGATGAAAGCGCCAAAATCACTCACACCAACCCATGTTGGTTTATATTGTGTAAAAAGTTGCGGAGTCCACATCTTTAAATTGTATAAATTGTCATGAGGTGTTTGATTTATTTTTTTGTTAGATTAATTTTGTAGATAAAATTAAAAAAAAGTAATTGAAAACTTTTAATATATGAATGGACAATTATGTAATGTGGTTGTAAAATATTATGGGTTCCACAATTTTAAGCTCTGAAAGTCTATGAGATGACAACATTTCATGTTGCACAACTTAAAACTGTGGGACCCATAACTTTAAGCTATCAACAAAATGTGTCGTTTGATTGACACAACATTTTATATTGATCCCACAACTTTAAGTTGTGCGAAATCTGAAACAAACGCACCCATAATTATATCCAACTACTTAAAAGTAACGATGTTTATTTTAGTTAAGGGTAATTGGATTTGATTACACAATATAATTAAATGACATATTTTATGTACGCTTAATTGTAGTTGATACTAATTTTCTTTAATAATATATTTCACAATGGAAAAAGTAAGAATAAGAGTACTTATAATGGACAAGTTTCCTTAATAATTTGCTGCATTTTTAATAGGACATGAGGAGGCTTTTATTATCCTTTTTAATGAGACATCGGAAAGTGCACTCCAATGGCGCACTTTTAATTGCCCAAATTTGTCAGGATCAACATGAGGCATGATGACAAAGCGCATGCCACATGTTGACTCCATTTGTGGTCTCATATCATACCCATTCATATTTTACATTAAAATTAATATTAGATTTCATCTCTATTATGAAAATAAAATTTGCAGATTTACATCTTTGTATCAATGCATTTTGTTAACCGAACCACATCAACAAATTACTCATCCACATACATTTTCCATGCCCCAATAAAAGTCCACCATGGAGCGTTTTTGTTGCTATTACATCTATCTTGTATACACATTAGTGACTCAACCCCTCACCCTGCCTGCACCACAGCCACCGAAAGAAGAAAAAGCTTGTTAAAAAAACAAGGTTCATCTACTTTGTGATGTGAGAGTTGACATTAGATTATCATTTAAGATTTTTTTTTAATATTTTATGTTATCAGAAAATGCGTAACATTTCGAGTACGTAGTGTGTCTTTTTAGAAGAATTTCGAGCTCCCGTAGTGTTTTTTTCTTAAAGGTTTCGAGTTCGTAGTTGAATCCCTACTCACCCAAACATCTATAATGCAAAACATATTGAATTTAGACGGTCTTATGTAACAAATTCATAAACTCTGAGTTATTAAATTCGCGCACACACATTTTCACCGATTAAATTATCATTTAAAGTGATCGATAGTTGAGATTAGATTATCATTTAAGATTTCTTCAATATTTTATGTTGTGCGTAACATTTTGAGCAGTTGTAACATTTTGAGCAGTTGTAACATTTGGATTAGTTGAATGACCAAGGTTGATGATCCTTGGGTAAGGTAGTCAAAGCAAGCGTTTTGAGCATGAGAGATCGATCCGGAGCACCAATTTTTTTTATTATTATCCAACTCATTAGTTCTGTCCAAAATCTTCAATACACTAAGGTCTTGCATGGGGGAGGGGTTCACTTATTCGAACCCCTTACTTGACACGAATACCTCAAGGTGTTTGGAAGGGTGTTCATGAACCCCTTCCAACATCCATTTTCTCAATCCCTCAAAATGAAGAGTTGAGAGATGTTCGCTCACATTAAAAGCTCTCAACCACTCCCATACCAAGTAAGGATTAACATTTTTATGAATCTCTCTCAACTCCTCTATCAATCATAGCCTAAGAGTTCAACTAAAAATAAACTCTAACTTTTCTCCTCCCTCTTGTCCTTGCTTTGTTTATTAATGTCCAAATCACATCCACGACACACGTTAATTTATTTAATTATTGTCAATTTAGTTAGCTCTCTTCGTTGATCTTCGTTGAGGAAGAACGTGTGAATGAAATTATTGATGAATTTATGCGATCTTTTGACATAGAATATCAATTTATGGTGTCGGTTTGAGATAAACCTGTTTGAATCCTTACTTGGCCAAAAGCTTGTTGATAAGTGGCAAAACATATTGAATTTTGACGGTTTTATGGAACTAATCCATAAAACAAGCCTCCACATCTACGCGCCTGCATGTGACATGCATGGAATTGCGAAGAGGACTGAATTGATTCAATTTATAATTATTAAAATAATTTATAAAGATAAGAGTTGTAGACTGTTGACTTAATTAATGAGGTGGCCTTTGGAGGTAACGAAAGGACAATAATTCCTGCCAGCCAAACTGAGCCTTGTGGCTTGTTATAGGATACCCCAAATTCCCACGTTTTATTAAAGATATAAAATATAAACACTCTTATCCATACACAGAGTAGAAGTGGATATGCTGTTTGTCTGCTGCGTTCATCATGTTTATTGTTAATTAAATAATAAGTTAATATATCTCCAAGCAAGCTTGGAACTCAAAGTCAAAAGACAAAATATAGCAGTTTTACCCTCCCGTCCCCTCCCCTCCCCTCCCCTTACCTGGTGTGCTTTGCATATCTAAAGATGGGTCCCACAGGCGGCGGTAAATTCCAATTTGAGGGCCCATGGGCTTCTAGTTCAACGATGCTCAGTTCCAATTTAATGCAAACAAAAATTACAGATTTCTCCATTTGAAATGTGTTTTCTTTTAGATTTAGGCAATTCAGACTAAATAAAGGATCATCAAATGCAACAAGTTAATAATGAAATCCGAGAAGCTCAGTTGACAAGTTAAATCGTTTATAATCCCAAACTTCTAGTCGAAACCCCCACCCCATTCCTTGTTCAAAAAAGAAAAAAAGTTAATGACTATTTTCATAGCTTAAACCCATAACACCATATCAAACTGAGCAACACAATCCCAAGACAGGTCATGATTTAAGGATCACTAGATGCTGAAGTAACCTAGTGTACGCAACTCTGCTCTCGCAGCTTCGACTGACCGACAATATCTTCGTGCTTCAATTTAAACCAGTAATGTCTATATTCAGTGAAGCAGGAAAAGGCAGAGACGACAGAATGGGTGAATGTATGCTGCAAGAAGTTCAAATCAAGATTCACAACAACCAGCATCTTTAAAAAACAACAAATAACTTCATAAGAAAATGAGTGTGTTTCAAGTTATTGGTCCATAACTTCTCCCTAGTTCTCAGCATCCATAATATCTTCATCATCGCTATAATTCCATCCATCAAGGATCCACTGCACAAGTTCATCACCTTCAAAATGATCATGCCTACCTATGGCATCTGACTGATCCAATATGTCAGCTCCCAACTCCTCACCACGGCAAGCTACATGCAAGAATGGTCTATTCCTAGCTAAAGCATCCACAATATCTCTATTTATACTTCCAGTCACTCCCAACCATCTTAATCTCGGAAAGTAAGGCTTCTTTAACCACCGGAATGCTAGTTGTGTAATACCACCACATTCGTATAGATCCAACAATCTCAAGCTGCTACCTTGCCAACTGCCTTCATCAATCTGCATTGAGGCCAATGCCATCACTGATACGTCACCTATGAGTCGACACCTTCGCAGCCGGAGAGTGGTAATCGGAACTCGACATCTTGCTAAAGACAGAAGTCCATCATCAGAGAGATTAGGTATATTGGATAGGTCTAATTCTTGTAACCCCAATTCAGAAGATCCATCAAATAATGCAGGGATGCATCTATCTGTAAGCCTTTTGCAGCCTCTGACTGACAATGAAACCAACGAACTTATAACTCCCCCTCTTAAGAAGGACAATCCCACATCACTTATATCAGTGCCATCCAGTAGCAAAATCTTCAATGTTGGAAGAACGGCAATGGCTCGGAGGGCTTCATCCCCAATGTTTTTGGATGATCTCAAGTCCAGAACTTTCAAATCCATGTTGGATACCAAATTGGCAATTGCATGGTTGCTCATAAGACGGCAACATCTCAAGCTGACGTGAGTTAAAGAAAGAGAAGTCGCAGAGATATCATGAAACACCAGATCAGTTAATTGGATTCCGCGGAACACCCTAAACTTGTATAATTTAGAGCAAGAATGCAATAACGTTTTGAACCCCGTATCAGTAACACGGGAAAAGCCACCAAGACATATACTCTCCAAGATGGCACACTTGTCAGCCATTAGGAGGAAACCGATATCATTAACATGGTTGAAATAGGTAGTAGTATTAAGGAACTCCTGACTCCGAACTAATGAAAGGTGTTTCAATTTCCCATGCCGATTAATCTGCCTCACGCCAGCATTGGTGAGGTCAAATGCAACTGGTGGTTCCATGGAAGGAGCATCTCTAAGATCCAAGTGTGTCAAGGAGATGAGAACCTCTGATATTGTTCCAACCATAGCATCAGTAATATAGTCTACTGAAATACACAACTTCTGAAGGCATGGCAGAATGGATGCGGATCGAACAGGTCCTATATCTGGGCTTAGCATTTCAGTCACTGCTATTGAAGAGACATGGCCAATCTCAAGAGAAACAAGTTTATCTGAAGCCGGAGCCCAAACTTGCGCAGAAAGATGTGTGTCCAATAATGAGAAATCAAACATCAATACCAGTGCCTACAACAATTAAAATTTACAAAAAATTAAGTGAAGTGGAAATGTGGAATAGACAAATCCAAAATATTACAATAAAGATTCCAGTTCTACGAATTGTAAACAGCAAAAATAGCACAAGAAAACACAGAAAAGACAACTCAAAACATATCTGCCATCCAAATTTAAGGAAAATTTCGTTAACAAAAATGCTGCAATGCTTTAAAACATCAACTAGCATCCACATTAGTATTTAAAGGGTCAAGGAGAAAAATAACTGCATAAAATGCCGTTCAATTTTAAAAAAAAATTGACGAATTATTAAGCAAATATTTGTGCTTGTCGGAGTCTTGTGTCAGTGTCACAAACCTTTTTTTTTCCGTTTTCACACCCAAACACAAAGAAAGGCTGTTTTCACTATGTTTGGAAAGAAAAGAATACGAAAAAAAGAAACTTTGGGATTGGTCACAAATTAAATATTTTTTTTTAAAAAAAGGCAATAATGTTTGTATGAAATTTAGAAAGCTTTAATCTATTCCATTTAAGTCATTAAAAATTTAAAATAAAGTTGATACACATTTGGAGCGAAAAGTTTACCAGCTTACCCTAAGAAATATCACTTTATTCCTTCGAAGCCTGAAGGTTAGTCAATCGACAAAAAGTTTAGTAGTTTACCCTAAGAAATATCAATTTATTGCTTTGAAGCCTGAAGGTTAGTTAAAGGAAAATTGGTGTCAATATTCTTCATGCCGATTTTTTTTTTGGATTTTCTATCATTAATTATCAGGAAAAAAAAACATGCATGTATGTTCATGCAAAAATCCTATTCAATGCTAAGATGGAAGTCATTGTCATTATCCAAGCCTTTATATCAAAAGTGTGTGATGGGCTACATGATTATAGATAAAACCAAATCCTCCAATCATAGCAAATGTACTAGATGATTATAAAGAGACAAACACAGACCACAAAAATAACTAACACCTATCACATAATGAAATACCGTATTTTTTTACTTATATGCCTGAAGGGATAATAAATTTAAAAATTTAGAGTCAAACATTATTCACAAGAACATCCTTTGGGCATCCTCTATGCATTCTTTAGTCATCAAGTAGAAAACAATGCATGCATGCTCAAGCACATATATATCTTTCCAGACGAGAAATAAAATCTAATTCAATATAATCAAGAGAGAAACCAAATACACGGACGGTTCCAAAAGGAAAATTTAACATAAAAAAAGCATATTTTTCCTTATAGGTTGGTATATTGTGTAGCCAAATGCAATTAAGGTTTGTACCATTGACATTGTATTATGTAAGTTATGTTGTGGACTGATGCGCATATTCAACATGTTAAAAGAGTGACAAAGTTGATGCCAAACTAACTGACGAAAGGTTCACAAAGGGTAAGTGAGCAGCATGGCACTTCATCACCAAATCAACCAATACATGATGCTAGATTCCTGTATGTCAGTGGGGGGCTAAGCAAATTTGGTCCGAAAAAATTTAATATTCATCAAATATGCCAGAAAGATTAGAGAATCCAAAATTGCTACAAACGATGTGTCCATGAGCCAAGAGTGTGCTGTAAAGTCCTTGTGAGTAACTGAGCTGTGAAACAAACAAGAAAGTGCAAATACTGTGAAATAAGGCTCTTAGAATGACCTAAACACTTTTTAAAAATTTGAATATTTACTGTCTAGACAGACAGAAAGTTAACTCAAGGAAATAAACTAAAACCCATATGATGACAATGATTATGAACAAATATTTTTTAAGTATGCAATAAAACTCAAGGCGACCCAGTGTTAGAGTTTGCAAATATGCAACCTAGAGATCACAAGTTCAATTCATACAAAGTATAAACAGTCTCTGGCTCTTTGCACATATTATGTGAGGATAACGTCTGTATAGTGTGCACATCCTGCCCGTGCCTAACTCCGTCCACTATGGGAGCCCTTGTGCATGGAGTTGTTTACCTTTATGCAATAAAATTTAAGATGATTAATGCATAACTATAAATAGTAGCAAAAAATCTACTGCAAAAGGCAATTCTTAAATGCGATTCAAGTGTCACCAAGATTTAATGAAAATTTGGAGTAATTAGCACCACATAGACAGACTTCTACTATGAAACTACCTAATGGTTACAAGAGTTGTTTCACTGGTAGGAAAATTTAACTGCCAACAGTACCCCAAGTATCCATAAATATAAAATATTCTTGACTGGCCCCAACTCCAAGATTCTTTTTCGTGAAAAAAATTATTTCTTTTTGGGAAAAATTCTAGTCAATGCCTAAATTTAAAAAGAAGAATCCCTCAAAAGAGATGCAGCATAAGAAGCTTTATGATCACTTCTTATACCATACAGCTGCTGTTATTCTATATTTAACAAACTGGCCTTGCAAGAAAGCCTTACTTCTAACTGAGTGCAACGACTGATTAACTCCTCCAGATCAGATATATCAATAATCCGCCCTCTTTTCTCAGCTACTGATCCCAGGCAGAGAGACCTGATGAGAATTTTGAATACAAAATCGATAACAACAATGATTTAAGCAGATAAGAAATGGCACACATAAAAGATTAATGCTATACTATGAAGTTAATGCCTATGAATTCAAGGTCAATAAAATATAAGTTTTAGCACAAAATAAGGCTTATAAGTTATAAGCATATAGCAAAAAAGATCACCTCAGATCAGTGCATCGTCGTCCAATTTCAGATAGCAGTTTCCCACTGAAATCCATACAATTTCGAAGGCTAAGCTCATGCAAAGAAGGTCGTATTAGAAGATCAATGGAAGAATCATCCAGCCGATTGCAATCAACCTTCAAGCTCCTTAGATGAGGATTTGGCGGCAACAAAGGCCTCAACAAGTCTGTAGTTAGCGCAATGTCCTGTAGAAAGAAATGAATTAAATTCCAAAGCCCGACTAACATTTTGTTAATTAGTTGCTAAGAAACTAAATATGAGAACTGAACTTTCCATATTTTGTGAAGCTAGTTTTTAAAACATTGGTATTCAACTTGGGTTTTTCTTTGAGATACTAATGACGCCAATAGACCTATCAATATTCAAAGTCAGTCAGTACTCAGCATTATATCTTCATCATCAAATAGATGCATGCTTTACTGATAACAAATTAAAGCTAAGATTTGAATATATTAATTAACAAAATTTCGCATTTTGGAAGCCCAGAAATAAATACAGAGTGAAAAACCAAAAGGAAAGGCCAAATCTTAGATACTCTCTCCAAGAGATTACGAAATGATTCAAACTTCAGATATGAAGAACTTCCCCAAAATAAACTAAAATAAGAGAGAAAATTATCCATGAACAATAGAAAGTAAGCTATATTCTCACTCTCTACAGACTTCACCCACATGATTCTATACATCAACAGGGGACCAAACAAAACTACATAAACTATGCGTATTTCTTGGAATCAAACAGGGGCAAAAGACCATAAAGGTCTTCAATTACCCAAAAACTAAGATTGTTATTGAAAATAAAGGGAGGGCTTACAAGGAGATTGAAGTTGGGGAGAAAAGAGAGGATGTGGGAAGCGCAGGCCTTGCAGGTCTTGCACGTGGACGCCATCGAGCAGATGGAACCCACATCGAGGTTCGTCATTATGGTGGCGAGCACCGCAGACGGCAACTGCTCCACCCCAGCCTCACCACTTCTGTCTTCGCTGTTGGACATCTCTCTATGTATCTCTCTTTCTCCTCAATCTGGATCTTAAAACTATCTGGACAATCTGTAACAGAGCATCGTGACGATGTCTTTCTTTTTCCTTCCACTTTTCATATTTTTTTATCAAAAAAATAATAAATAATAAAAATAAAAGAAGAATCGAGCAAGGTAATAAATTAATAAATCACTAAAACCTTAACGCCCCTAAACTCTCTGTTATTTGCGAAAAACCCCTATTCTTCAGCTTTATTGACATTCTTATATCAAAAAATGCTGTTCGGTGCTTTAAGAAAAGCCTCTGCAGCTTTGACATCACCCACTTGAACAAATTTATGATGAACTTTGGTGACAAGTTTCACTGCATTTTAATCTTGCAAAGAGAGTGCTTTTATTTTACCATTAGAGTACTTCACTTTTCTTCAAAGTGTATTTACCATTTAATTAGTAAGAGTTTAATGAGCTCTTGAGTAATTATTTGAGCATCATGACAATGGACAGCAAACTCAAATCAAACCAACCTGGACTTGCAACAACTTTTCCTGTTCATTACATCCTCAAAGAAATATCATTTGATAATGTTCTGACACATGAAGAGAAACAGATGCACCAACTTCTCTGCTTCTCTAGGAACCATCCATCTGGTCTGAAATGGTCAGCGAGTGCGTAAACATTCGCCTAACTCATAGCAAATATATATACCAAAAAGCTGTTCAGAACCTAAAAGAAAAGGAAAGGGAAATGCTGTACTTTATCCTATCTTCAGATTATCTCAGTAGCTATCAACTTCCCTGAAGCTTCTAGAACAGTCTAGTACATATGCAAAATTCATAGCAAATAAAGTAAACAATTTTCGTGCACAAGACTTGCACAGTGGCCCGGAACAAGCACGATGCATGTAAACGTTACCCCACGTAATATCTGGAGAGGTTGTGACCTCTAGCTTGCCCTTGCAACTCTAACACATCCACAAGACCACATGTTCGTCTATAAAAGCTATAATAAATGATAATTAAACAATCTTAACAAGAAAGTCTTGCGGTCTCTCCCCGCATTTACTAAACAAGGAAACCATACAAAATATCTGAGTTCTTAGCAAATCCATAATCAAGATTATGTGCATATTCTTTAATTTTTTTTCTTAATCAGCAAGAAATGTAAATACTAGAAATTGAAAGAAAAAAAAAACTGTGCTAGAAATTACTACACCAGCTCTGCGGTGGAGGAGTCGCTGGCTTTAAAACCCTTCCATCTATAATGGAAAACATTCCAGATCTTTAGCACAAAAATCACGAAAATCAATGCTGTCCAAAGTGCCGGAAAGATCCAATGCCTTAGCTCTCTTCCCACAGCCACACCATCCCAGTTGCAAATTTGGTCTATTTTTAGCCAAAGCTTCCACACCTTCTTCGTGTGTGGTGCTTGCTGACAAGCACAACAATTTTAGCTTAGGAAAGTAGGGTGTTATGAACCACTGAAATGCTAGTTCTGTAATACCACTAGAATTATAGAGATCCAACAATTGCAACTGACTATGGGCTAGTGCTTCAATTGAAATATCAGTTATCAGTGGACCCCCTTCAATTCGGAGCACAGCAATTGGAGCTTGACATTTTGCAACTGATAGAACTCCATCATCAGTAAGTTTAGGAATGTATGACATATCCAATCTTTGCAACTCCAATTTCCAAGACCCTTCAAATAGGTAAGAGATGCCTTTACCAGTAAGTTGTTTACATCCTCTAACAGATAACGAAACCAATGAACTTATCACTCTCCCTCTTAAGAATGACAATCCCTTGTCACTTATATTAGTGCCATCCAGTAGTAAAACCTTCAACTTTAAAAGGGCACCAATAGCTCGAAGTGCCATCTGCCCAATTCTTTCACACCATCTCAAGTCTAGAATCCGTAGATCTGTCTTCTCTACCAAATTTACAATTGCTATGTTCGTCAAAGAGCTACACTTTCTCAAGCTGACATGAGTTAAAGAAAAGTAACTTCCAGAGAGATAACGAAACACCTGACCAGTAAATTTAGAGTTCCCCAAAAATACCCTAAACTTATATAGCTTAGGGCATGAACGAAATACTCTTTCAAAACCCGCATCTGTAATATGAGTAAAGCCACCAAGACAAATGCTTTCCAATTTTTTGCACTTTTCAGCCAGAAAATTTAACCCAACATCATCAACTCCCATGAAAGAGGAATTCTTGTACTTTGAAATACGAACTAAGGAGAGGTGTCGAAGTTCCCTATTACGATTAAGTTGTCGAAGCCCAGAATTTGTCAGGTCATATTCGATTTGGTCAATTTGTTGAAGACCAGAGTTTGCGAGGCCATATGCAATTTGAGGTTGCCAATGTGGAGCATCTCGAAGATCAAGATCTGTCAAAGAGATAAAAGCATTTGATATAGCAGCAATCAATGCATCACTGATGAGGTCTACTGAGAGACGCAGTTTTTTAATGCATGGTACGTTGGATGAGGATCCTTGTTGTCCCACATTTGAGTTTAGTGTCTCAACCACTGCCCGTGAATCGATAGAGCCGATCTCCAGCGAGGTGAGTTTATCTGAAGCTGGAGCCCAAATTTTAGTAGAAAGCTGAGGGTGAAATGCTGATAAATCAATCATCAGCACAAGTTCCTAACAAAATTTGAAAGGAAAACAGATAATAGATGATGTGCAGTAAAAGATTCATAACATCACAGAAACTAGAAAACTTTAACACGCAAAAAAGATTTTAAAAGAAAAAACAACACCCAACAAAGATGATTTAAAGAGATTTGGCATTTTGAATTGGCTGAAATTTGATTAAGCAAATGATGCAATGCATTAAGACATCATCTATCATCCAATTTTTCATTTGGATGGTCAGGTAGGGAAGAAAATACATAAATGTCTATCATTTTCTTCAATATTTTAGCAAAAACATTTGGTTGATTAAATCTGAAAGGGCAATGATTTTGAGTGAAGCTCTTCAACGTATTCCATTTAAGTTATAGCAAGAGTAAAATCAATTGAAAGACGTATGACCCAAATAAAATAGTGGGTGCCATTGCATAAGATAACCCGTAAAAAGACAAAAAAAACTATCCTTGACAAAGTACCTCTTTCCTGAAGGTTAATACAAGCATGAAACCTGCATTAATATACTTTAAGTGGAAATATTTTTGGCATCCTTTAAGCATTCATTGGCCATCAAACAGAAAAAACAACGTATGCATGAATGCTTAGGCATATATTAATATCGAACACGAATTCAAAAGTAACAACTGAAATACGGACACAAAATAAAAATCTTATGTAATACCAATTATCCAAATAGGATCAAGCGCCCACCTTATAAAAGATGTCAATAATATGTGAATAATGAAACATTCCGAAAATGAAGAAGGTAAGAATGATCTTAAAAAGTTTATGATAGTTTTAATTCTAAATTTCTAATTACTCTGATGAAATATATAATGCAACATCATACAGAAGCA
Organism: Euonymus europaeus; assembly: GCA_963580455.1. Lineage (NCBI taxonomy): Eukaryota > Viridiplantae > Streptophyta > Magnoliopsida > Celastrales > Celastraceae > Euonymus > Euonymus europaeus. The sequence continues at coordinate 16,554,843 of OY756970.1, read as the reverse complement.
AACTGTTATAACAAGGCCAGATGATGACAATATGATGAAAGATGTACCTCAAGCATCCGAAAAACTCAAAATTATAAAGGCATAGGTAGAAAATAATAGATCCTAAAAGGTGACAAAGTGTCATTAACTGTTCTTAAATACCCCACCAAGGTCACAAAGTGGCAACAGAGTTTCATTAACTTTCCTTAAATACCCCCATTAAAGTCACAAAGTGCTGTTTTAACGCCTCAACGAATGCAAACCACAAAAAACTACGGAATCAACCATGAACTACAAATTTTTCCAAAATTGTAGCAACTCCAAGTTTCTTTAGATCGATGTATCAAATATGACTACAATGTTTATGGAAGGCCGATCTAATCAATGCCTAAACTTGAAAATATGGATTTCTCAAAAAGAAACTCGAGGAGTTAAAACAGTTTCAATCAAAAATTTACAAACTAAGTAGTTGCAATCGAGTCTTACTTCCAACTGAGTGCAATTATTGAGTAATTCCTCGAGATCAGTCACGAGAATCCTCATCCCTCTTTGGTCAGCGACCGATCCCAGGTGGAGTGACCTGATGGGAAAAAATTAAATACCTCTGATTACACCAATGCTTTAAATGGAAACGAAAATAGGCATCGCAAACGACTATATTGGTTTAATGCAAATGAATTAACAATATGCACTATCACAGATGTAATAACCTTTACAAGCACAACTAGAGCAATAAGAACCACAACTACACAAGCTTACCTAAGATCCTTGCACTGATTTCCGATCTTATACAACAACGACCCATCAAACCAATCACAGTTTCGTAGGAAAATCTCTTGCAAAGACGGGTTAATTAGAAGATCAACATTGGTGTTATCCAACTCTTGGCAGTCAATCTCCAAGCTCCTTAAATTAGGATTTAGCCGCAACAAGCGCGCCAAAAACTCTGCCTTAGGCACAATGTGATCCTAAAACAAAACAAGATTTGTTCACTTTCAAAACCTTCCAGCAATATAGTGACTGAATGAAATGATTAAACTCTCAATATGTATCATAATTGAATTTTTTTTTATTCTTGGAGGTGAAAAGGTTCCTTCTTTCACATAAATAATAATGACACCAAGCTCATATGAGTACCCTGTAATATTACTTTGGTCATGAAAATGAAGAGTTGAGATCATGAAAGCCAAACAGATTAACTCAAAACGAAGTGAAATTCATTTCTTCACAAGCATCATCGGATACGTTTTGATACAACAACAGAACACCCTAAAATACAAAACAAGGCAACAAGCTATGTGTCTCCTCACCGTCCAAACAGAGACGAGTCGCATAAAAAAAAAATCTAGTCTTTCATATCAACAACAAAAAAGAAAAAAAGAAGAAAAAGAAAAAGAACGTACTCGAAAGGATACAAGAGAACTTACAGGGAAATGGAATTTAGGGAGGAATGTGAAGACATCGTAGGCGCAGGACCCCAAGGTCTTGCATGTACACGCGAGAGAGCAGATCGAAGCCACATCGAGCCTCGTGATTATGGATTCTAGGATTTCCGACGGCAGCTGCTCCAGCCGCCTCTCGGTCCTCTTTCCGCCACCGTCCGCCATCTCTCTCCTACTCTAGATCTCCGCGTCCATGTTTTCTGTATTCTGTTGACCCCGTCCCTCTCACTCTATGTTGTTGTCTCTATCCCGGTGATTATATGTCCGTACGCTCTGACGTGTCTATCTGAGAAGAGAATTATGGTAGGGTCCATCATATTTCGAAGTGAGTTCCTTGTTTAGTTTTTTAGATGACTTAGCTAACCACAATGTCAAGATAATGAAACATTAACTGTTGATGTGATTGTATTGAAAAATGTATTTGATTGAGTGATTGTATTATGAGATATATTTTGATGATATGAATAAGTATGTGACTTGACTTTTGAGTAATAAGTGTGTGACTCACAATTAGTTTTAGTGTAAAAAGTGAGGAATGGTGTGATTAATGAGATAGTATTGAAAGATTGTTTTGATGATATAGTTATATTGAAATATGTATTTTGCTGATGTAAATAAGTATGTGGAACCACTTTTGTGTAATAGAAGTAAAATCCAAAAATAAAATTGTTGGGTCATTAAGTGTATAACTATTGCGGTTGCCACTCATAAATTAATGGGGAGATATAACGTATAAGAATGTGTATTTTTTTATGTGATTTTATTGAGAGATCTGTTTTATTCATATGGCTTAGTATGTGGTTTGATTTTTAGATAATAGAGATATGACCCAATATTAATTTTAGTAAAAAAAAAAGATGGAGGAATGAAATCTTAATGGTTTGACTAATGGGGAAGAGAAAAAATTGTATTGAGAAATGTGTTTTTCTTATATAATTATATCCAGAAACATGTTTTGTTGATATGGATAAATATGCGAGACCAGTTTTTAAGTAATAGAAGTGATATTCAAAAATAAATTGAATAGACACATTTACATGTCCTAGTTGCTCTTATTCATTTATTCAATGTGATTTTGCTTGTTTGTTTCGTTAAAGGATAAATAAATAAAAAAGAGTATTTATTTAATTAAAGGGTAAATTTACTTAGTCATTTAGATTTTAGACCATTTCCTCCATACTTACTCAGACTTTTTTCTATTGCTAGATCTCTTTATGTATATTTTTTAGACTAATAAAAGTGAAATATGAAAATAATGTCGTTTTTGCATCATCCGAGGAATCTGCAATATAGAATGTTTAAGTGTATCTTTCGATGAAAAATAGAATGGATGGATGGATGGAAAAACCTCACAATAGATAATTGTACGTACAATGGGTGTTTCTCAAAATTTTGAAACTACAAAGATGCACTTAGAAATGCCATAAACTACGTGGGATTTGGTAGCTTAGTTGTATTTAATATAGATATCTTCAATTCGGACAAGATCGAAGAACCCGTCTAGCAGTCTGTACTCTCGGAATGTCGGTAGAATATAAGTCGCAGGTTATGCGATTCAATGAAAGGAACAGACTAAAGATTTTAGATAAGTCACACAAATTACATGAGCAACCCTTTTTACGCGCATCGAACTCAGGTGGAACCCTTCCTACACCGAGGCCAATTCATACCGTCGATACTCGATCCATATACTTTGGGGGCGATTTAATATAGATATCTTATTATTACTGACCGTGATGAATTAGAATTTCATACATTCTATAATTATGGGAAATTAGGTCCATCAATTGTTCTATAATCAGGGAAAAGCATCAATCACTGATTGCAGAGAAGGAATGGGTTTGATGTTGTGTCTGTTAAATCCAGCCTCCTTGAGAATATATTCCCATTGCTCCAAGCTTCTTTCTTTTCCTTTGTTAGTATGGGTCATCATTGCAATATGCAGCATCAACCTCAGCTTCTCAAGCTTGCTTTCTTGTTTTTCATTGATCACAGCTTCCACAATTATTACCTTCCCTTTCTCACTTGGTATGGCTTCTCTGCAATTCCTCAAAACCTGAATGCACTCATCATCTCCCCAGTTATGCAAAACCCTCTGAAATTATCAGACAAAAGACCAATCACAATCAATGTGTAATTTTTTAGCAGATATATATATATAATTGAAATATTGTAGCCAAGATTAGGTACCATGAGTAAAACAGCATCAGCACCTGAAACAGTCTTGAACATGTCACCACCAACATGTCGAACATTATTGTTATTGTATTAGCAAGTTTGTATAGTCAAGGATAGATTAGTCTTTGTATGATAAGTTTTTAATATATTTTATTCCTTGTATATATGATGGTTTTGTATCATCTGATAACCCTAATGTGAAAAGATTGTTTTTCAGCCGCTCCCCTTTCATTCCTTTTGTGTTTTTCTTGAGCTCTTGCATCTGGTTTGTTGAGCTCTTGCATATGGTTTGTTAAGGTTTTCATGGTATCGGAGCCAGGCTATTGATCTGTGATTCCTTCTCTTTCTCATGTCTACGTCTTCTGAGATTTCAACCTCCACTATTGGAGTTTCATCTTCTGCCGCTATCGACGCTATTTCTTCAAACTCTGCTCCGGCCTTAGCTGCTGCTGATGATCCTATCATTCTCACCACGGCAGATTATGTTGTCAACAAGCTCATCTCGATCACTCTTATGGGTGAATCAAATTTTCATGTATGGAGTCGAAATCTTCTCACTGCCTTGGACTCTCATAACAAACAGAGTCTTGTTGATGGGTCTATTGAGCCATTGGATTCTAGTAATCCTCGTTATGGTACTTGGAAGCGCTGCAACAGCTTGGTGGTGACTTGGATTATGAATTGTGTTTCTTCTGAAATTGTTGGTAGTCTATCAACCTCTGTCACGGCCCGTCAGTTATGGCTTGATTTAAAAATTCACTATGCTTCATCTAATGACACTCGGGTATATGAGCTTCGTCAAGTTTTAGGTAGTACTCGCCAAGGAACTATGACAGTTACAGAGTATTATACCAAACAGAAGGCATTTTGGGATGAACTGGTCTATTACAATATTATTCCTGATTGCACCTGTGGGGCTAAGAATGCTCTTGAAGCATATCAACAAAAAGAGGCAACGATGTTTTTCTTGATGGGCTTAAACGAATCCTTCTCCACTGTTCGAAGTCCGGTGCTTTCTATGGATCCCTCACCCACAATTGTTAAAGCCATATCAATGGTCTTACATGTTGAGCGACAAATTTCAGTCCTTAATCTTGGACTTCAGTCACCCACTCTGCCTTCTACAGATTCCATGGCAATGGCTATTCGGACCGATTCAAGTAAAGGTGTTTTGTCTGGGTATATTGTAATAATCTGCCGACAGTAGTCACCCACTCTGCCTTCTACAGATTCCATGGCAATGGCTATCCTGGACTTAAGGCTTTGTTGAATTAATAATCTGCCGACAGTAGTCGGTAGATTATATTATTAAAATAAAGTTGATTTGACATGTGGACTATTATATTAATCTGAATTATTGTGACGGTTATCTCAAGATAGGATTTATAGGGTCCTGTTCCTATTAATTATACTGATAATTTGGTTTTGGTCCCTGAGGAGGAATTATTAGTTTTTCTATAAGTATGGTTCTAATCCTATTGTTAGATCATAACTTGAAAAACATAAATGATTCTATTCTTGGAAGATCATAACCAACAGATGATCCAACAATTCAAGAAACTTCATGGATCAAGGTATGTTCTTCATTTATATTTATAATCTGGCATTAGATCCTCTGTGGAATTAGTTTAACAATTGGTATCAGAGGCGTTATGCTAGATTATCAGTTGAGCTCTCTGTATATTCTCAAACCTGTGTTGTTGATCCGAAAGAAGAAAAAAAAAAATTTGTTCTTGATCAAGGCTACCCGATCCAGTGATTGGGGAAGCCAAAATCAAGTTTCTCTGGATCAAGATTCAAGAGTTGAATTCAAGGCCTCTCTGTCATCAAAATTCGATAGAATTAATCACCGGATTCCGGTGAATTCAAGCAACCCGAAGAAGAAGAAAAAAATTGTGAAGTTTTGTTGGTTTATCTGTTTTTGGTGATATGTAAGGCCTATTTTCTACTTGAAACCGCCGGCAACGGCGCTGGTTTTAAGGGCGGCGGCCGGGGTAAAACCCACAAAGCCGATCCGCTTGATCTGTTGGTTCAACAACCGAAAACTTGTTTTTCTGATACAGACCAAGTTGGAGCGTTTTTTCTGCGATGGAAGACGTCGGAAAAGGCAGCCGCGCCACCTGCAGCTTCCCTGCCTGCGCAGTTGCAGAAATTGACGGGTGAAGAAGACGGGTCGCGTGACCCGTCTGTCTTCAACTCAATTCTTTGGATAATGGGCCAGCAATTCCATTTCGGGCTAAATCTATGCATAATGGGGCAAAAATCAATTAAAATGAATTGTTTGTGTTTTGGGCCGGTTAATACTTTTGGGCTTCAATTAACATTTGGCCCGTTAACTAACTTAAGTTTTATTGCATTTTGGGCCATTCACATCTTTTGGGTTTTAAGGACTTTTGGGCCGGCTAAACTCTTTTGGGCTAACTTGGATTAATTCCATTTGGGAATCATTTGTTTCATTAATTTGGATTAAAATGATTTATTTAAATTAATCTTATGTTAAACTCAATTATGTAGACTTTAATTAAATTAGACCATAAGGATATTGGGTCTAATTTTTATTTATGGGCTCACCTTTATGCTTTTATTAATTTATTGTGCAATTTATTTAGTAATTTTAATTGCTATAAATTTGCATTAAAGTCTACAATAATTATAAGGGTCATATGGGCTGCCAACTTCGTCTGATATTTCAGATAAATGAATTGATATAATATGTTGTCAAAGTAGCCTCTGTTGTGTTGATTTGTTTATTTAATGAAATATTAAGATGTGTGTATTATTATTCATGCGAATAATGATCGGCCCAAAGGAAGATTATTGTTTGGCCGAATAATAGATACACTTGTGATAATAAATATGTGACGGTTATCAAGTTTACCATGTGGGTAATAGGTCGGCCCAAAGGAAGACTTATTGCTTGACAGGATTTACTGTCAATATTTGATTATTGCATTGAGAGTATCATTTGCAGTTGATTTTTATGTCCAAAGGCAATTTATCAATGTTGCACTCGGTATCTTGTTATATGCCCATTATTTATGTTCATGTTATGTAAATTATTACATTTAATTATGTTTTGTTTATAACATGAAATTACTGTGAGCTTATTATGTATGTATTCCTTGTTCAGTATCTGCAAATGTTACAAATGTTTCTGCCAATATCAATTCAGTTTCTGTGCTTAACGGCGCAAACTTTAAGGTCTGGAAAGAAATGGTTTTAACCGTTCTCGGTTGTATGGATCTTGACCTTGCACTTTGGACAGAACGTCCTCCTCCTCTCACTGATACTAGTTCCCCAGAGGCTAAACGGGACTATGAGAGGTGGGACCGTTCTAATCGCATGAGTGTCATGATCATGAAACTTTCCATTCCTGAAGAATTCAGGGGCAATGTGCCTGAGGAAAATGCTAAAACGTTCCTGGCGGACATTGAAAAGCTTTTCGTTAAAAATGAAAAAGCTGAAACAAGTACTCTTTTGAGTAATCTTGTTTCAATGAAGTACAATGGTCGCGGGAATGTAAGGGAGTACATCATGAAGATGTCTAATCTCACCACAAAACTGAAAGCACATAAGTTAGAGCTGTCTGATGACTTGCTCGTGCATTTGGTTCTTATCTCTCTTCCTGCACAATTCAGTCAACTAAAAGTGAGCTATAACACCCAATCGGTGAAATGGTCACTGAATGAGCTTATAGCTCAATGTGTGCAAGAAGAAGAAAGATTTCAGGGTGATAAGATATCCAACATTGCTCATTTGGCATCTTCCTCAACCGGCAAGAAAAGAAAATGGCCTAAGAAGAAGGAAACTGCAGTTGGGACACATCTCAATTTAGTTTGTTCTGAAGTTAATTTAGCTTCTGTACCAAAATACACTTGGTGGGTAGATACTGGTGCTACTACTCACATAAGTGTATCTCTACAGGATTGCCTGTGGAGCCGACTGCCAATTGATGCTGAAAGATTCATCTATGTGGGCGATGGCAAAAGGGTAGCAGTGGAGGCAATAGCTACTTTTCAATTATCTTTCAAAACTGGTTGTAGTTTGAATTTAGAAGAGACCTATGTTGTACCGTCATTTAGACGGAACTTAATTTCTGTTTCCAGTTTGGACAAACTTGGGTATATTTGTTCTTTTGGAGATGGTAAATTTAGTCTTTTTGAAAATTCATCTTTAATTGCTACTGGTATTTTGATTGATAATCTTTATATGTTAGATACTATTGTCCCATTACATGAAACACTGCATGCTCATTCAAGTGGTACAAAACGGAAATTGACTACTGAAGATTCTTTAATGTTATGGCATAAACGTTTGGGTCATATCTCTAAACAGAGAATTGACAGGCTTGTGTCAGAAGGAATTCTTCACTCCCTTGACTCAACAGACTTCAACGTCTGCGTCGCATGTATAAGGGGAAAACAGACAAACATAAAGAAATTAGGTGCCAAGAGAAGTTCAGGCGTCTTAGAATTGATTCATACTGATATATGTGATCCATTCCCTAAAGCTTCATGAAATGGTCAACAGTATTTTATCACATTCATAGACGATTTCTCCCGTTATGGGTACTTATATTTAATCCATGAGAAGTCTCAATCACTGGATATGTTCAAGGCTTATAAAGCTGAAGTTGAAAATCAACTTGGCAAAAGCATAAAAGCTGTCAGATCTGACCGTGGTGGTGAATACTACGGTAGATATGATGGATCAGGTGAACAACGTCCAGGACCTTTTGCTAAATTCCTAGAGGAATGTGGAATCGTCCCGCAATACACAATTCCGGGTAACCCTAGCATGAATGGTGTTGCGGAAAGACGAAATAGAACACTTAAAGACATGGTAAGAAGTATGATTAGTCATTCTTCTTTACCAGAATCTCTCTGGGGAGACGCACTCAAGACTGCAGTTTATATCCTTAATCGGGTTCCTAGCAAAGCTGTAGCTAAAACACCTTATGAGCAATGGTTAGGCAAAAAGCCTAGCATAAGGCATTTGCACATATGGGGATGTCCAGCTGAGGCAAGGCCGTACAGGCCGAACGAAAGGACATTGGACTCCAAAACTGTTAGCTGTTATTTTGTTGGCTACTCCGAAAGGTCAAGAGGTTTCAAATTCTATGATCCCTCTACTAGGTCATTTTTCGAGACGGGAAATGCGAGATTTTTTGAGGATGTTGAGTTTGGGGGGGAAGATAAAATAAGAGATGTTGTCTTTGAAGATGAATTTATTTCTCTTCCTATTGTTGCTATTGACAATGATTAGCTTATGTTTCCTGACATTGTTCAAGATGCAAATCCGGAAAATCAAGACAACACTGAGGAACTTCCCATCCAAAATGAAGAAATTGCTCCACAAGAGCAAACTCAACAACCTCAAGAACAAATGCCATTAAGAAGATCCAATAGAGAAAGAAGAAATGCTATTTCAGATGATTATATTGTCTTTCTCCAAGAACATGAGTTTGATATAGGAGTGGAAGATGATCCAATCACTTTCACTCAAGCCAAACAAAGTTCTAATTCTCAAAAGTGGATTGATGCTATGAATGATGAGATGAAATCCATGAAAGACAATAATGTTTGGGATCTTGTCGAATTGCCTACAGGTTTGAAACCCATTGGTTGTAAATGGATATTTAAAACCAAAAGGGATTCAAAAGGCAATATCGAGAGATATAAGGCTCGTCTAGTCGCTAAGGGTTTCACTCAAAAGGAAGGCATTGATTATAAAGAAACTTTCTCTCCAGTTTCTCTGAAAGATTCTTTTAGGATTATAATGGCATTCGTGGCTCATTTTAATATGGAGCTACATCAGATGGATGTAAAGACTGCGTTTCTAAATGGTGACATTGATGAAACAATCTATATGGTACAGCCATAAAATTTTGTATCAGGTAATTCAAATAATCTGGTCTGTAAATTGAAGAAGTCCATCTATGGTCTCAAACAGGCTTCTCGTCAATGGTATCACAAGTTTCATCAAGTTATTCTCTCGTTTGGTTTTGAGATAAACTTGGTTGATGACTGTGTTTATCATAAGTTCAGTGGGAGTAAATTCATTTTCTTGGTGTTATATGTCGATGATAAACTACTGGCAAGTAGTGATATAGGCTTATTGCACGAAACCAAGAGATTTCTGACAAAGAAATTTGAAATGAAAGATCTTGGTGACGCCTCTTTTGTATTAGGTATTCAGATACATCGGGATCGTTCTCGAGGTATTCTTGGATTATCACAAAAGAGCTATATCGAAAGAATTCTTAAGAGATTCGGCATGAAGGATTGTGCACCAGGAAATACACCCATTGCTAAGGGAGACAAATTTAGTCTCGATCAATGCCCCAAAAATCAAATGGAAATTAAGGAGATGCAAAAGAATCCTTACGCATCTGTTGTAGGGAGTCTTATGTATGCTCAAGTATGTAAGCGTCCGGACATTGCGTTCATAGTTGGCATGTTGGGTAGATATTTGTTTAATCCTGGAATGGATCATTGGAAAGCAGCCAAACGGGTTATGCGGTACTTACAGAGAACAAAGGACTACATGCTCACTTATCGGAAATCAGAGAATTTAGAGATCATTGGATACTCTGATTCTGATTTTGCTGGATGCCTGGATAGTAAAAAAATCCACAACTGGCTATATTTATTTGTTGGCTGGAGGAGCTGTTTCATGGAAAAGTGCCAAACAGGCACTTATAGCTTCTTCCACTATGGAAGCTGAGTTTATAGCTTGTTATGAGGCATCATGTTATGGAAAATGGCTACGGAATTTTATCACAGGGCTGCGCATTATGGATAGCATTGAAAGGCCAGTAAAGATATACTGTGATAATAATTCGGCTGTGCTATTTTCAAACAACAATAGAAGCTCTTCGAAGTCAAGACACATTGACATTAAGTTTCTTGTTGTTAAAGAAAGGGTTCAGAATCGTCAAATATGTATAGAACATATTGGTACAAACTCCATGATAGCAGATCCACTCACTAAGGGTTTAACACCCATGGTCTTTCATGAGCATGTTGCTCATATGGGTGTTTTACAGTTTGATGATGTACTGGTTTAGTGGGAGTGTTTTGTATTGCATTTGTTTTATGTTCTAAGTTTTTCTGCAGAATAAACATTTTGTTTCTACATTCTGAACATTTGTGAACTTCCAATTGCGGTAATGCATTAAGTTTGTGGAAGATAAAGTTGATCTCTATTCGGTTAAAGGAGGACCAGTTGGAAACATGCATGATAAAGATTACATTGCATGTGTTTCCATGCTTCATAACCATACTTGATTTATGTCATTGACTATGTCAGTATGTGTGACCATTGATGGGTCTAGTTACGAATAAATGTGACGAAGGCTGCTTTGATCTCATGCTAATATATTTGATGGACCAGATTGTAACGGTTTCAAGAAAAGATAGCCTTTGGTGCACACTTCGGATACACAATATTATTCAAGATTAACTTATAGTCCAAGTGGGAGATTGTTGAATTAATAATCTGCCGACAGTAGTCGGTAGATTATATTATTAAAATAAAGTTGATTTGACATGTGGGCTATTATATTAATCTGAATTATTGTGACGGTTATCTCAGGATAGGATTTATAGGGTCCTGTTCCTATTAATTATACTGATAATTTGGTTTTGGTCCCTAAGGAGGAATTATTAGTTTTTTTATAAGTATGGTTCTAATCATATTGTTAGATCATAACTTGAAAAACATAAATGATTCTATTCTTGGAAGATCATAACCAACAGGTGATCCAACAATTCAAGAAACTTCATGGATCAAGGTATGTTCTTTATTTATATTTATGATCTGGCATTAGATCCTCTGTGGAATTAGTTTAACAGGCTTTGCCATTCAAATTTCAGACCAGAGGATGGGCATTTGCTATTTTGAAGAGAGAGAGACAGAGAGTCCATTTTGTTAGGACAAGAAATATCCACAAGAGTAAAGATGTTCATTATTTCATTAAACAACATTGATACGAGGATGTCTCTTTGCTCTAGTTCGAAGCAATCAATTACAGAAAGATTCAAAGATCAATAACACAACACACCACATACAATCAATAGCATTACAGATCAAGGGAAAGCCTCGATAACGGATTGCAGGGCCCGAATGGGGTTGATGTTATATTTGCTAAATCCAGCCTCCTTAAGAACATAATCCCACTCCTTCAAAGTCCTTTCTTTTCCTTGGGTTGTATGAGCCATCATTATCATGTCTACCATTAACCTTGCACCCTCTAGCTTGTCTCCTCCATTCTCTTTAATCACAGCTTCTACAATTATAACCTTCCCTTTATCACATGCGCCTACTGCTTCCCTGCAATTCTTCAGGATTTGGATGCATTCATCGTCTCCCCAATCATGCAAAACCCACTGCAATTCATCAAACAAAATGACTTGTAAAAACAATCACAATTCTCTGAAGTTAAGCTAGTAATTAGGGCGAGTGATACAAACCTTGATGAAGGCAGCATCAGCCTTTGGAATATTATCAAACATGTCGCCTGCAACATGTTGAACGCCAGGACATTCTGTGGCAGCAGACACAACATGAGGAAGATCAAAGTTGATGCCTGTCATCCATGGACAAGCTTTGACCAAGATACTCAAAGCTGTGCCATTACCTCCACCAACATCCACCAATGAAGAAACCCCATCAAACATCTCTCCACACCTTTCGAGTATCGCAGGCACTACGATTCTTGCATCACAAGCCATTGCATCATTGATGAGTTTGCTGTGAGCAGAATCAGCCTCTGCATATTCCCACACATCCTTGCCATGAGCGCCCTGAAAAGCAGTAGTACTAATTGCAAGCAATTGGCTGCTTAGACGATGCCAAGGTGCCAGCATAACAGAGCTGCTCTCTAGCAGAAGAAAATCACCCATGCTCTTCTCTCCTCCTCGTCTCAGTAGACGGCGAGACAGAGGTGTTTGCACATAACCCATTGTGCCTTGGCTTGTGGGTTCCTCTTTAAATAGTCGTTCATGGACCAGGAATCGCATAAGTCGGTGGAGCAAAGATGGTTCACAGCCAGTTATGGAGGCTAAGTCGGGAAGTGTGATGGGAGTTTTGTGGTTTTCTAAGACATCAGCTATGCCAAGCTCAATGGCACACTTTGCTGCTGCCATATTCACAAACCCAAAAATGTATTTCCAGATTTCCACCTCTACTTCTACATCTCCTTCTTCCTTCACTGCCTTGATTGCATCTAGCTTGTTTTCGGCCATGATTCTTACTCTGGTTGTGAGTATCTTGAATCCAAAATGCTCTGAATATATAAAGACCCTAATAGCCTAGTTGCTTGATGAGCGTAGGTACTCTGTGAGCTCATTCAGAATTGAAAGAAATAACTTTATGTGATTGGAGTATATGCCTACGTGTTTCAATCATTTAAAAATCACATTAGCTTCGCATTTCATGGAAAATCATTTCTGCATATTATATGAGCCGGGGACAGAATAAAGAACAAATATTATTGTAAAAGTAACTATCAGTGACATCGTGAGGTGATTTGGTGCATCAAATATATTATATTTTAATGCGAAATCCGACAGGATGATAAATATATTATATGTTGTGAACACGACATAGACAAATAATAATGATTTAACTGTTTAAGCATGAATCACGGGATGGTTTACTGCTTCATTAATGGCTATTTAGTATCTGTTTCTAGAAATTATACTTTCAAATAAATTTTTTAGCTCCAAAAAATTGTGTAAAAACAAAGTAATTTTTTTCCGAAAAATATTTCAGTAATATGTGACATTCATTCATTGAGTATCGTGACATAATATCAAGGGATCCATTGAAAATCACACTCAATAAATGAATGACACATATTATTATTGGGATAAAAATCACTGAAATTTTTATCATTTTTGTTGTAGTATATCCCTAGGTGTTTCTATCATTTAAAAATCACATTTGCTTCGCATTTTATGGAAAATAATTTCTGCATATTATATAAGACGGGATCATAAAAGAGAGCAAATATTATTGTAAAAGTAACTTGCAGTGGAATTGTGAGATGAATTGGAGCATCAAATAGAAAATTAATAATGCTTTAACTGTTTACGCAGATTCATGGGATGGTTTGTTTACTGGTTAATTAAGAGCTATTTAGTATCTGCATCTAGAAATTATTATCATTACTATTTTTGAAAATAAATATTTTAGCCTCAGAATATTAAAGGCACTAGGATTTTAGGTAAGATAGTAAGGATAAATAAACCCAATACCCAAACCTATATAAACCCAAGTCTAATCTACTCTAGTCGGTCTAATCAAACTTAATTTGAATAAAAATTATTAACCCAAACCTATATAAACCCAAGTCTAGTCTACCCTAGTCGATCTAATCAAATTTAATTTGACAGAAAATTATTAATCCAAACGTATATAAACCCAAGTCTAGGGTCCGTTTGGATCAGAGTATGTTGATAGAGTATAAGCTCTCGTAAAACGTAAAAGCTGAGAGCGTCTGAGAGTGTCTGAGAGTATGGAGACAGAGACAGGAGCATAGTCTACCCTAGTCGATCTAATCAAACTAACCAAATATGCTCTTAGCCTCAGAATATAAAAGGCAGTAGGACCTAAAACTTGGTATCCCGACTGCCACCGAATACAATAGTAATTTCCTGCTTTTGCAGGCACAGAGCTATGATTCTATTGTTATGTTTATCTATTCTGGTATGTTCAGACATGACAAGGCCTCTTTGACATGAGATGAACTGGCATCCATATTGTCATGGCTGTTGATATATACACCCACCTTATCCACACACTCAATTGTTTGAGTTTTTCTAAAACTTCATCTTAAAATAAATTATTTTTAATTTTAGCATCCGTTTGATAATATTATCAAAACCAGCACTATAAACCCAACTTTTCAGCACTACAAACCCACCTTTTCACGTTTCTAGATCTTGTATGGGTCCGACTGTTCGACATGAGGCAATTTCGAAATTTCTCCTACACAAAGCCTCCTAGAGAGGGAAAAAGGCGAGAGATGGTGGTATTTTCAATCCCAAGCTCAAAAGGTAGGTTTAGAGTACTAATTTTGATGATATTATCAAAGGTATGCAAAAGTCATCAATAATTTATTTTGAGATGCTGGTTTTAGAAAAACCTCACTTTGTCTTTCCTCCTTTCCCAAGTTGCAGCCTTTCTCAATATGCCCCATCCATTAACTCATATTTTTTTAAAAAAGCATATACATGCGATAGTGTAGTTTCTTTTATTCACTTGAAAGACGATTCAAATTTTCCTAACATATGTTATTTTTTTATTTAAATCCAAGAAATACGAAAACGAGTAATTAACGGGAGAAACTCGTAGCCACATAAGGGCTACGAATACAATGACCCAATTTTATATCCAACAATTTAGAATTATCATGCACTTTTTAAATTGAATTTTATTCTTTTTAACAAAAAATATATCGTTGGATTCATAAAAAACATATCACAATACAAATATAGTTTTTCTAATTTTTTAAAAATGTCTTGGACTTTAAACGATATATACATTAGAGGAAATTTTGTATATATATACAGTATTATTATATATAAGTACATGATATAAATGTTGGTGAAGAGGCAGAGGTTTTAATCTCTATTATTATGCTCGACATATTAATTCGACATAGAGTGACAATTCAGAATGTTTCACGCCATGTATCAGTGACGTTGAATAGAGCATTGAAAAGAACAAAGTATGTTAAGTAACATCTGTTTTGAGTGAGAAAAAAGAATGATCTTCTTTCACAGTGCTCCAGTTGGGTTTTTGTTCTTCGGTTTAGTTTTCATGGGTCTTTGTTCTTAATGGCGTTCTCCCACGAATAATACAAAGGCATCTGTGTGGGTAATCTGTCGCAACTACACCTGAGTTTGAGCCAAGCTCGGTATGGTCGGCGAAATTGGTGCACAAATTCATTTATGTTTGTTTCTTCTTTTTTTCTCATGTTTTTGTTACTTGATTTGAGTTTGATTAGATTTTGACGCAGTCAACCCATGTTCGAAAGATCAAACCGGAATCCATAAGAAAGAGAAGAAATTTTCGAAGATAAACTTTTCAATAAAACAGTAATGGGACTACTTGGAGTCTCTACAAACCCTAAAAGCATAACAATAATATAGGAAAATACCAAAGGCCCAAAATATTGGGATTTGTGACTATGATTTTTCGGCCTACTTATGGTGGTGCGTGAGGGTGGTTAAGATGATTGTAAACCCTAGCCGCAATTGTATTCTGATTCTCTGAAAAGTAGTGGAACTCTCTGCAACTCCAAGGACGTAGGCACAATTGGCCGAACCTCGTAAATCTCTCTTGTTTTCGTTTTTATTTATTTCTATTTTGTCTGCGTTTTATCTTCTAACATCCTCTTGTCTTAGTCAATTTTCACCATGGTCTCAAGTATCTGCTCCCATATTGGATTGACTTAGATCGTCAGAGCCCAATGACCAACACCCCCACAGTCTGTCCCTGGGTAGCTAACGGTAGAGTTTTGAGTTATTTTGTAGTTTGATCCATGCCAGCATTATGAGGTTATCAATAATGGCTTACGAGTCCAATGATTTTTTACCTCTTTAATGCGCTAAAATTTTCGGATGTTATTTTCATTGTTTTGTGTTCTTACCCCAACATGCATCACTCCCGTTGATTGTGATCCATCTTCACAAGAATTGCAGCATCCCAACCCAAAATAATGATCATTTTTGTCCTTCCTCCAGGAAAGGATGGCTGGTGCAAAAGCTAATGGCATCTCTTATGACTATCGAAAATGCGATGTTAGTGAATATACCAAGGGGCCTACTCGAAGCAGGCAATTGGTAAGTACTGCCGCAAATTCCAACACAAATTACAGCTACGCAAAAGTGGCAGGGTCACCATACAGAAGTAAGGCATCCAACCAACCCATCTCTGACCTGTTTTTGTGAGTTTTTTTGATAAATATGCGACACTGCTATTTTATTTAATTTACCCAATACAAGTGCTAAAAGCCAACTATCATTACATGCATACATATATAGATACACAAGGTCCGCACTGCTGGGTGAGTGAGTGGTACTGGTACACCTATGTGGGACTCACCGCATTTAAAAGTTATTTTAAAATGTCTTCAACATATTAATGCAAACCACTATAATTAATATGTTGTCTACATGTTTTTGCAAAAGACAAAAAAACTAAACGTATATGTATATGTGTGCAGGTGTGGTTGTTCAATGCAAGAATTAAAGTGTTTTTTTTTCCATAAAAGGAAATTTGCTTTGAGAGTAACCCAACACAACAAGAAGAAGAAAAAATTTATTGCAGATAGTTCCTGAATAGTATGTTAGCTAGTAAAAAAAAGAAAAAGAGTGAGTGATATTTTATCGGGTGTATTTGAGATTTGGGTGAATGATTTCAAACTGATATTCTACCATTGTATTCCATAGTGGTTATTACTATGGAAGATTATTGTATCCATTATTTATATAGTGAAAGTTTTAAATGGTGTATGAGTCCAATGATTTTTTACCTCTTTAGCACTCTAAAATTTTCTGATGTTATTTCTATTGTTTTGTGTTCTTACCCCAACATGCACCACTCCCGTTGATTGTGATCCAATTGCGACTGCTTCCATACCTAATTCTTGTAAAATATAGTCTCTAACTGCAGTATACAAGTTTCACACAACTGTCCAGACAATTATTGGCTTAGTTATGAAATGAAGATAGATTAAATTCACAGTACATTTGTCAGCTGGTATATTTGAGAGAACCTGAATCTTTTGTGGCATGCATGGGAGAGAGGCAGAGTTGGTATTTCACCTTCGCTGATCTCTGGAGCTTTTATGATGAATAGACACATGTCGTACACCTTCTGAGCATAGCAATGGGTTAAAGAAAAGGATAGCAGAATCCAGATTGATCTACGCATTTAAGATATACGCGCCAACAAATTACTTCTACCACACTTGTCACAAATCCCTCACAATTGAACGCTTAGACAGCTACCTATCAACCAACAACAGATGCATCTATTAACGTTGATTATATATAATGTTGAAATATTAAACAAAAAACGAAAGTTAAAGCAAACCATTAATTCAATCCATAGGGTGGCATTTCACATTTTGAAGAGAGAGAGAGAGAGAGAGCTAGAGCGAGTTTTTTTAAGACAAGAAACATCCACAAGGGTAAAGATGTTCATTATTTCATTAAACAACTCCATAAGAGGATTTCTCTTTGCTCTAGTTCGAAGCAAATGATATTTTTTATCAGTTACAGAAAGATTCAAAGATCAACAACACAACACACCACATACTATCAATAGCATTATAGATCAAGGGAAAGCCTCGATAACGGATTGCAGAGCCGGAATGGAGTTGATGTTATATTTGCTAAATCCAGCCTCCTTAAGAACATAATCCCACTCCTTCAAAGTCCTTTCTTTTCCTTGGGTTGTATGAGCCATCATTATCATGTCTACCATTAACCTTGCACCCTCTAGCTTGTCTCCTCCATTCTCTTTAATCACAGCTTCTACAATTATAACCTTCCCTTTATCACATGCGCCTACTGCTTCCCTGCAATTCTTCAGGATTTGGATGCATTCATCGTCTCCCCAATCATGCAAAACCCACTGCAATTCATCAAACAAAATGACTTGTAAAAACAATCACAATTCTCTGAAGTTAAGCTAGTAATTAGGGCGAGTGATACAAACCTTGATGAAGGCAGCATCAGCCTTTGGAATATTATCAAACATGTCGCCTGCAACATGTTGAACGCCAGGACATTCTGTGGCAGCAGACACAACATGAGGAAGATCAAAGTTGATGCCTGTCATCCATGGACAAGCCTTGACCAAGATACTCAAAGCTGTGCCATTACCTCCACCAACATCCACCAATGAAGAAACCCCATCAAACATCTCTCCACACCTTTCGAGTATCGCAGGCACTACGATTCTTGCATCACAAGCCATTGCATCATTGATGAGTTTGCTGTGAGCAGAATCAGCCTCTGCATATTCCCACAAATCCTTGCCATGAGCGCCCTGAAACGCAGGAGTACTCATTGCACGTAATTGGGTGCTTAGACGATGCCAAGGTGCCAGCATAACGGAGCTGCTCTCGAGCAGAAGAAAATCAGCCATGCTATTCTCTCCTCCTCGTCTCAGTAGACGGCGAGACAGAGGTGTTTGCACATAACCCATTGTGCCTTGGCTTGTGGGTTCCTCTTTAAATAGTCGTTCATGGACCAGGAAACGCATAAGTCGGTGGACCAAAGATGGTTCACAGCCAGTTACGGAGGCTAAGTCGGAAAGTGTGATGGGAGTTTTGTGGTTTTCTATAACATCAGCTATGCCAAGCTCAATGGCACACTTTGCTGCTGCCATATTCACAAACCCAAAAATGTATTTCCACATTTCCACCTCTACTTCTACATCTTCTTCTTCCTTCACTGCCTTGATTGCATCTAGTTTGTTTTCTGCCATGATTCTTACTCTGGTTGTGAGTATCTTGAATCCAAAATCCTCTGAATATATAAAGACCCTAATAGCCTAGTTGCTTGATGAGGGTAGGTACTCTGTGAGGTCATTCAGAATTGAAAGAAAGTACTTTATATGAGTAATACTAGAGATTTTAGTGATTTTGATCCAACAAATATTTCAGTAATATGTGATATTTATTCATTGAGTATCGTGACATAATAAAAAGGGATTTATTGAAAATAATACTCAATAAATGAATGATACATATTATTGTTGGGATAAAAATCACTGGAATAGGTGTTTCTATCATTTAAAAATCACATTTGCTTCCCATTTTATGGAAAATAATTTCTGCATATTATATAAGACGGAATCATAAAAGAGAGCAAATATTATTGTAAAAGTAACTTGCAGTGGGATTGTGAGATGAATTGGTGCATCAAATAGATAATTAATAATGCTTAAACTGTTTACGCATGATTCATGGGATGGTTTGTTTACTGGTTAATTAAGGGCTATTTAGTATCTGCATCTAGAAATTATTATCATTACTATTTTTGAAAATAAAATTTTAGCCTCAGAATATTTAAGGCACTAGGATTTTAGGTAAGGTACTAAGGATAAATAAACCCAATACCCAAACCTATATAAACCCATGTCTAGTCTACTCTAGTCGGTCTAATCAAACTTAATTTGACTGAAAATTATTTTATTTTAATAATATATCTCTTTTCCATTTTCTTACCTAAATTTCAAGAATTTCAAATTTTTCGATTGAGATCCACTTCTATTACACACAATTGGGTCCCATTTATTTATTAACATCAACAAAACACGTCTTTCAATACATTCACATCAGTAAAAACACATTTTTCAATATAATTTTTTTCACTCTTTATTGTCAAACTCTCCAAATATCAAGTGTGTACATCTTTCAATACAATTTTTTCACTTTTTTTACTCTAAAACACATCTCCAATACATTTTTTTTAGTTTTTATATATTCTTTTTTTTATCACACTCTCTTCATACTCCAAAATTTTTAATATTTATTTTCAAATACACCATTGCACTTGCTCTTATTTTCGATAATTCTTCTCATAGATTAGTCTTATAAAAAAAATTCAAATAATTAATATTTATTCATGGAACGTCATATCAGATATATAAGATTAGTTATACAATATTTCAACTCAAACAAATATCATTCAATCACTCAACATGCCACATATGCAATCATCTAAGAACACAAAACAGCAAATTTGAACAGTACCTTACCACATGAATTTTGGGCAATCAAATCACGAAATTTCTCAATAATTTCTTCATAAAAAATGTTTATTATGATGTGAACTAGATCTCTGTAAAATTTCAGCTTAATCTAAGTTGATTTGATATAATAACAAGAGTTAGATTCACCACTAGGTTCACCAAAAACTGATTTTGTATAAGTTTTAGATTCAATGAATCTACCATCAAATTCATCACTTAGAGTTCATAATCAAATAGCATAGCATGATATAATCATCAAAACTAAAATGTAGGACCTTCGGTCCAACAGACTGAAAAAGTGTTTTTGCTCTCATTTTTGCAAGAATATATGAATTTCGAGTTTGATTCCTCACTTCCCATACACAGGGAATCAGTTACTAAACTCAGCCTGGTGCATCAAAGGGTGGAGCAATAATAGAGGATAGCTGGTGGACAGAATTTTCATCTAACTTGGAGAAATAATAGTGCTTGATTCTGACCTCCCCATGTCCCTGGCCTACCATCCACCCACCGCCCTAGCTTACCACCCGCCCACCAGCATCTTGTCCCAACAGCCCTGGCCTACCAACCACTCAATCCCATCAACATCTGGCCACCACTCCTCCTACAAATTTACCATACACCTAGAGCCACAAAACCCAAACCCAGTTAAAACATACCATAACCAAAAAACTACCGACTCCCAATCAAGTAGCAACTTCACCATATATTTTGAGAACTTCCCTGACTGCAGAGAAGGCGTGGACAGAATTCTAACTTGGAGAAAAAATTTCAGTTATGCTTCTTATATCTAAATTGGCCTTCTTCTTGAAGGCTATCTAAAACTTTTTTTTACCTATGTTTGGTTTTCCTCCGTGTCGTGTGAGGTTTCATATTAATATATTGTGAGCCTGCTAATCAAAAAAAAAAAATTTGAAAGTGGTCAAGTATTTTACATATGGGTGCCGAAAGAAAGGTTACATTGCGATAAATTGATTGTGACTGCTTCCATATATATATGTAATCCTTCTAAATAGTCTATTGCTGCAATATATAAGTTTCACATTGAGTTCAGAATCTCTAACTGTCCAAATAACTATTGGTTCAAATTTTTTTGTTTGTTGATAAATTGGCTTAGCCACATGATAGCATTAATCAAGCCTCATCAATAGCGGAGGAACACCAATATATAAAGAAGACCTTCAAGGAAAAGACAAACAAAAAATAAGAAGCGAAACAAGGAAAAAACACCAACATAACAAAAAACAAAACCACAAAGCTGAACTAGAAATCTATGTCACCATCACTGCCATTAGCCACAACATACCCCACATGCAGGCATAAATTATGAACAAGCAGCTATCAAGACTTCCCAACCAAAAGTACAGCATTCAATCATTTCATGAGATGAGATCACAAAAGCCATAACACATATCAGACTCTCTCGTGTACCTTCCTTTGCCAACAAATCTGCCAATTCATTGCCACCGTGCCTTATATGTGAGAAAGATAGGTTGTGTAATTGCAATTGAGAGAGCTCTATAGAGTATGCCAAATGCGCAAGTTTCCAAGGATAATCTACTAGCTTCCTCACCCACTTACAGGAGTTAGATGAGTTCGTTTCTATAGTGATAAAGGAATCAACAAATTATGTATGTGCTATTGTTAATGATAAAGCCCGCACAATGGCTTTTAATTCGGCTTCATTTGATTCGCAAACACCTGTATAACAAGAAAATAGACCAACATTCCATTATTGGTTCAATTATGATATGAAGACAGATTAAATTCACAGCATATACATTTGCTACTTGGTATATTTGATAGAACCTGGATCTTTTGTGGCATCCACGGGAGAGTGACAGAATTGAGTATTTTACCATCACTGGTCTTTGTAGCTTTTATTATGAATCGGTGATAACTCTATGATTTATAGAGTTATTCGTGCTACTTTTGTTCTATATGAGTTAGTTCGAGAGTATTTTCAAATTTTTATGCACAAATTGATGTTTCGTATGTCATATTTCATATTAGTGAATATTTTAATTATTTCATGCTTTGAGAGTTAGTTTGATTTATTTATGACTTGTGTACATGATCATTTCAATTTAGCAAGTCATCATGAAAATTTTAGAAGAAAAATGTCTTTCTTTCTTTACAAAAATAATTTTTTAAGCTTTTCACTGCTACTTTACATTTTAATGTGTGATTTGAGATTTCAATGGTTAAATATGATTGAATATATCACTTGTGATTTGCTTTAATGATTTATACATATTTTGGATGAACAATGACCGATTTGGGGATGAAAAGTAGAAGATGAAAAATGTTGTCAAAGAATATGTTATAAAATTTCAATTTTGACGTGCTAACAATCAACTAGCCATTGTGATTTCTGTAAAATTCTGATTTAAGTGATTCTTATAGCGTTGAAAATTGCACATCTCAAGATTCAAGTCGATATCAATTTTATTCATTTTGGACCACAGATAAAGAAGTTGTGAGCGTACAAGTCAACTGCATATAAATCCAACAATGATAAGTACACTTTACTATCTTGCTAGTAACTTTCACTCTATCACCCAGAAAAATGTGATTTAAGATGTGTTGGAAACCTAAGAGAAAGGGCTACAACTGTTATATTTTAAGGTTTCTCAAAATATGGCATTAGGATATTGTAAAATGGTCATCTTTTACGGACTATAAAAACTGGACGGAATATGTAGCAACAACAAGGGTATTTTTGAAATTTTAGCTTCATTAAAAGGGTATTTGAGATAGAGTAAATGAAGTTTTTTATGGAGGGATTAGAGAAGTCTCCAAAATAGAAGAGGATGATAAAAAAAAAAAACAAAGGCAGACGCACAGCAAAAAGGTTAATAACGCTTGACACAATTTTCTAGGGAAAAATTCAATGAAACAAATAGGAAGGCAATTAAGTATCCGATCCATTCTCTATATTCGTAGTTGAGTTTTAATTTTTTTTCTTTACTTTGATTCTATGATTATTATCATGAACTAATTTTCATTCCTAGAGCTATGATGTAACCTAATTTTTTTATTGAATTGAAAGTTTCAATAAATTCTTGACTTTTATTCAATGTTATGTGTGCAAGATTGTTCTTAATGCTATTAAACATCTGGCGAATGTTTGATTGATTTATTTATCGTTGTTTTGTCTTAAGGAAGATTCATAATTTATGCAGTGTTTATGGTTCTCCATTGATTTTAATGCACTTCTAATTTCCTAAATCGTGCTTAAAAAATACGATTGTTGATTATGAGTAGTTTTGATATAGTCTTAGAAGACATGTCAAATAAATTGGGAAAAATTCACTGATAACAACAATAATTGTCCTAGGTTTACTAAAATAATATTCAATTGAAATAACTACGGTGAAATCATGTAGTCTAGTGCTTCTTAATCTTGATTCTCGTTTCACTTACGTGTTGCAATTAATTAATTTTCATTAATTTATTCTGTAATTATTCAAACTCAATTTTGTATTCAGGTACTGTTTGACATTGAATTAGTAGTCTATAGTTGATTGAATTAAATAGTGTTTGAGGGTTCGATATTCGATCTTTGATCACTATATTACTTGTTTATAATTTCGTGCACTTGCGAATAATGTTCACAACAATCGACACGTGTTTTACATTGTCTGGTCTAAAATGTAAAATCCATTATTTACATTTTTCTTTGAACTTCATTCTCTCATCACAAACATGTTGACATGACTGTCAAGCTCAAAGAATAAAATAGTAGTTTACTTTCGTAAAATTGTAAGTGTCACTAGCAACTTAAATGGTGCAAGTTCTTTGATTTGCAGATTTCTGGAGACTTTGTCAAGACATATATAAATAACGGAACTCATGAAGAGAAATGTGCTCCTCTTAGCTTGCAACATCATGAAATGATACTTATCGCAAATTAGCCTTCTCTTGAGTGGTTTTCCAACGTCTAATTATGTAATACTTCTCCCAAATTTGGCCTCTCTTTTAAGTGGGTTTCCAACACAAATTAGAACTGCACAAAAGTGATAAGGTCACTATAAAAGCTAGTAGTAGCCAGCCCATAATAATTAGGCATCCAACCAACCCATCAGACCTGTTATTGTGAGTTTTTTGTGGAGCCGGTAACGGATACAACTAAGTGCTAAAAGCCAACTGTCATTAACCTCTGTGGACCAAAGGTACATTACATACATATATATACACAACGTCTGCACTAACCACCATTGATTGTGATCCAATTGCCACTGCTTCCATATGTAATTCTTCTAAATAGTCTCTAGCTGCAATATATAAGTTTCACATTGAGTTCGGAATCTCTAACTGTCCAGACAATTATAGATTAATGTAATTTATGATCATCGAAAGATTTTTCATGTTTCATTTTGGTCACCGTATGTTCAGATGTTTCAACTCAGTCATCATAGTTTTGAAACTGTGTCAATTCGAACACGGACAGTTTTTGGACAAAAGGTATTGAAGACCCTGATTAGATCAATATGTGTTCAAGTGTTCAAATTGACACAGTTTCAAAATTATGGTGATTGAGTTGAAACATCTTGACATACGGTGACCAAAATGAATTAGGAAATTTTTTTCAGTGGTGTGATTATATGTTACATTAACCCACTTATGATACGAAGACAGATTAAATTCACAGTTTATTTGTCAGCTGATATATTTGATAAAACTTGAATCTTTTGTGGCGTCCATGGGATAGAGACAGAGTTGAGTATTCCACCTTCACTGATCTCTGGAGCTTTCATGATGAATTGACACGTGTCGTACACCTTTTAAGATGTCACAAATCCCTCACAATTGAACGCTTTAGACAGCTACCTACCAACCAACAACAGATGCATCTATTAACGTTGATTATATTATATATAATATAATGTTGCAATATTAACCAAAAAGGGAAAGTTAAAGCAAACCATTAATTCAATCCATAGGGTGGGCATTTCCCATTTTGAAGAGAGAGAGAGAGAGAGCTAGAGCGAGTTTTTTTAAGACAAGAAACATCCACAAGGGTAAAGATGTTCATTATTTCATTAAACAACTCCATAAGAGGATTTCTCTTTGCTCTAGTTCGAAGCAAATGATATTTTTTATCAGTTACAGAAAGATTCAAAGATCAACAACACAACACACCACATACTATCAATAGCATTAGAGATCAAGGGAAAGCCTCGATAACGGATTGCAGAGCCCCAATGGAGTTGATGTTATATTTGCTAAATCCAGCCTCCTTAAGAACATAATCCCACTCCTTCAAAGTCCTTTCTTTCCCATGGTTTGTATGAACCATCATTAGCATGTCTATCATTAACCTTGCACGCTCTAGCTTGTCCCCTCCATGCTCTTTAATCACAGCTTCTACAATTATAACCTTCCCTTTATCACTTGCTCCTACTGCTTCCCTGCAATTCTTCAGGATTTGGATGCATTCATCGTCTCCCCAGTCATGCAAAACCCACTGCAATTCATCAAACAAAATTACTTGTACAAACAATCGCAATTCTCTGGAGTTAAGCTACTAATTAGGGTGAGTGATACAAACCATGATGAAGGCAGCATCAGCCTTTGGAATATTATCAAACATGTCGCCTGCAACATGTTGAACCCCAGAACAGTCTGCGGCAGCAGACACGACATGAGGAAGATCAAAATTGATGCCTGTCATCCATGGACATGACTTGATCAAGACACTCAAAGCTGTGCCATTACCTCCACCAACATCCACCAATGAAGAAACCCCATCAAACACCTCTCCACATCCTTCGAGTATCGCTGGCACTACAATTCTTGCATCACAAGCCATGGCATCATTGATGAGTTTGCTGTGAGCTGAATCAGCCTCCGCATATTCCCACACATCCTTGCCATGAGCGCTCCGAAATGCACAAGTACTAATTGCACGTACTTGGGTGCTTAGACGATGCCAAGGTGCCAGCATAACAGAGCTGCTCTGGAATAGAAGAAAATCAGCCATGCTATTCTCTCCTCCTCGTCTTAGTAGACGACGAGACAGAGGTGTTTGCACATAACCCATTGTGCCTTGGCTTGTGGGTTGTTCTTTAAATACTCGTTCATGGACCAGGAATCGCATAATTCGGTGGAGCAAAGATGGTTCACAGCCAGTTATGGAGGCTAAGTCTAAAAGTGTGATGGGAGTTTTGTGGTTTTCTATAACATCAGCTATGCCAAGCTCAATGGCACACTTTGCTGCTCCCATATTCACAAATCCAAAAATGTATTTCCATATTTCCACCTCTACTTCTACATCTTCTTCCTTCACTGTCCTGATTATATCTAGTTTGTTTTCTGCCATGATTCTTACTCTGGTTGTGAGTACCTTGAATCAAAAATCCTCTGAATATATAAAGACCCTAATATCCTAGTTGCTTGATGGGTAGGTACTCTGTGAGGCTGAATTTCACCTCATCCACACGTCGATCATTGACATTGATTGGTCGAGATCCTACAAAACACTCAAAGAACATTATTAGAGTTGTGGTAGTGGCCACTTTTGGCGCTCCAACTCTCAAATTAGTAGGGTTCTCAAAAATTTAAGGAAAGAATAATAGTTATTAGGAATATGTGTGCGTACATTTTTTCATTGTCTCCCTCTTTCTTATATAACTTTTGTAATGCACACGGTGGCTTCATTCATTATCAACCGTGTTCCTCATCAATTCTTCACCATGTTTCTCAACCCATTGTGGTCATACGACAATGATTGGTGCTTTCCGCTCCTTGTATTCACCATCCTTATAGTATTTGACTTTTTCATGGTTCATTTGATTTTTATTTTTGCACAAAAAAGATGTCATTAGATTCATAATTGCAAGCAAAATACATTCATAACTATACAAAATAATATAAAACTTTAAATATTTAAAAATATTCCCAAAATAGGCACTTAGAGTAGGACACAAAACACACATAATTTAAAAAAAAAAAAAACTTGAAACATCTAAAAGTTTATTTAAAAATATTTCTCAATATTCCCCAAATAGGCCTTTTTAGCCTCAGAATATTAATGGCAGTAGGACCCAAAACGTGGTATCCTATTCTGGCTGGCACCAACAGTAAAGGTCTTGAAGAAAAGATGAAACCTTTTGGATTTTGCAGGCTTTGAGCTATGTTTCCATTAACAGCGACAATAATGTTGGATATTTACTGTGCCAATAAATACTATAAAAATTTATATTTTGATGATGCAATTATATTATAATATATATTTTATTAATAGGGTTATATTAGAATATATATTTTGATGATATGGATGATGATGTGTCTTGACTTTTTGTAATAAATGTGGAACTCAATTTTCATTTTGGTGTAAAAATTTGAGAGAAATAGTATGGATGATGTGAAAGTGGTTGGCTTAGAGCATCTAACTACTCCAAATTTTTTAGTGCGGTCTCACTCCTATTACAGCAAAACACGACTCTTAATACAGTCATATCAACAAAACACATGTTTCAATACAATTTTTTTCAATTTTCATTTACAAACACTTCAAATATCAATCATCAACATCATTTCTCTCATATGTTTCTACCATTTTCACTTTTTCTACCATGTCCCATTGCACTTGCTAATGATTTTGTATTTGATATGTATTTTGTTGATGTGACTATATTGAAAAATATATTTTATTGATGTGATTATATTTAAAGATGTATTATACTGATTTGATTATATTGAAAGATGTATTTTTATGTAATAAAAATGGGACTCAAAATATGAATTTGTTTGAAATAAACATTGGTCATTGTAGATGCTCTTATTATTTGTGTCATTCATTCTGGCTTGTTCAGACAAAACAAAGGCCTCTCTGACATAACATTAACCAGCATTCATTCATATATAAATGAAGAATTGCTACCGTGTAGATAGATCACAAGTAAATAGACTGTAAAAAAGGTATAGTAATAGGCTCCCCGTTATTTCTCACTTGAAAATTATATATATTACATGAGTTTGTACCTCATGAGATCTCATACGTTATTTTATTATATTATTATATAATAAAATAAGTTGTACAATAGAATAACGTATTTCATTATACTAAAATCTATCATTTTATTATAATAATATAATAAAATAACGTATGAGATCTCATGTGAACTTCTAGATTTATCAAAATACGGAAGCTAAAAATCAATAAAATATAATTATTCCTGTAACCAATAATACTCTGGTGGCCACGCCGACCAGGATCAAAGGAGCGATGCCGCCGACAAAGTCGACAGTGATTTGAGAGGTGACCTTCGTGACTTAGATCGGAGGAGCTTTGTGATTTGAGAGGCGAGGTCCACTGGTTTGGACATAATTTTTTTGAGAAAGGAGGCTACACGGATAGGAAAATGCTAAAGGTACATAATATATTGTATCCATAACCTACATAATCTATGTGGCATGCTGATTGTGCATGCCACATAGACTTTTTGGGAGACAAATTTTTTTGTCTTCTTGTGAGTTGCCCTAATTCCCGCCTATTGACTTGGAGATTCCCGCTTGTCTTCCTCTTTGTCTTAACTCAACATTTTCTCTCTCATAGTTAGTGTCATTTCAACTATTTTTAGTATCATTTTTCATTTATTTTCATATTTGAGCTTCAAGTGTTCTTCAAAATGGAAGGAATGGAAGGATTTGTAGGCGAGTCAGAGTCGTCGTTGTCAAGGTATGTATACGGGGGGTGGATCGATGGCTTCTGGTTGGGTTTTTTGTGTTCTTATCTGTGTTATGAGCATAAAATTGTCATCTTGATGTGCTCCAATGTCTTGTTTTGAGTGTTGGTTTCGAGATTTTTGTCCGAAGTTTTGGGTTTTGATTTATTACAGTTGTTCGAATTTTAAGCTTGGATTTAATGGAATTTTGTATTTGCTGTGAGGAAATCATTGTTTCATTTATGTTGTCTGAGCATTCCGTATGGTTTATTTAACAGATTATACTTAATTAATGACAATGTAATTGTTAGTTTTGAGTTTCGATTTATTACAGTTGTTCGAATTTTAAGGTGGGATTTAATGGGATTTTGTATTGCTGTGAGGAAATCATTGTTTCATTTATGTTGTCTGAACATTTTGTAGGGTTTATTCAACAGATTATATGTAATTAATGACAATGTAATTGTTCGTGCTGAATAAATAAAATGTTGCAATGTAATTAATTGTGTATGGTTAGCATTATGATGATTTTACTTTCGATTAATTTTGTATGGGTAGCATTATGTGAGTAATTTATTTCATTGCAGTTACATATTTTACAAAGTCTTATGCCATTGTGTTTTGTCACTGAATAATTTATTGCATTGCATTCACATATTTTTTGTAAGGTGATTAGGGTGGTGACAATGGTTTGAGGTTTTTGCTACTATGAATATTTACATTTTTTTATAGGGGGATAATGCTGAATTTAATAGAGCCAGTTGAGAGTATCTACAAGGTTGAGGTGGAGGAACCAGTTGGATCTAATGTGCCAGCTGCTGGTATGTTATTTGACTCAGTTGATGAAATGTTCACTTTTTATAAAGAGTATGGTGTTGCGAATGGTTTTTCTGTAAAGAAGAGGTCAATCACTAAGGATGGAAGTGGGATTCACAAATATTTGTTGTTCACATGTGAGAGGTCGGATAAATATCAAACTAATCAGTGCATTGCACTGCCTAACAATCTAGTGCAGCACAGCATGAGCATCAACTCAAAGACAAGAGGATGAGCAGATACGCTGATTTTTGTGTTATGTTAGTGTTATTGATATGAGGTTAATGTTATGCTATGTAAGTTATTAATGAGAACTGGGATGTAGGATATGCTTTTTCTTTTTTCCTATACTGAGGTTAATGGTTTTAATGAATCATATTCGTAATATTTATTGTTTTTCTAAGTTTTTGTGTGTTCGGTTGATCCTTATTGCATTAGGAAGTGTCTAAGTTTTTTTTTCTTATTTGGACAGGGGTTAAATGCATTGCATTATTTGTTAATACATTATGATAAAAATGCAATGCAATATAAAACATTATATCTCCGAATACATTGTCTCAAAATGCATTGCACTGCCTAACAACCTAGTGCAGCACAGCAGGAGCATCAACTCAAAGACAAGAGGATGAGCAGATACCCTGAATTTTGTGTTATGTTAGTGTTATTGATATGAGGTTAATGTTATGCTATGTAAGTTATTAATGAGAACTGGGATGTAAGGTATGCTTTTTCTTTTTTGCTATACTGAGGTTAATGGTTTTAACGAATCGTATTCGTAATATTTATTGTTTTTCTAAGTATTTGTGTGTTCGGTTTATCCTTATTGCATAAGGCAGTGCCTAAGTTTTTTTTCCTTATTTGGACAGGGGTTAAATGCATTGCATTATTTGTTAATACATTATGTTAAAAATGCAATGCAATATAAAACATTACATCTCCGAATACATTGTCTCAAACTAATCAGTGCATTTTGCATTGCACTGCCTAACAACCCAGTGCAGTTGTCTATTGTATCGTTAGTACACATTATTATTATTTTCATTGTCATTTGCATTAATTCATGATCTTTTAAGCATGGTTTAAATTTACGTGAGACATTACCATCAATATAGGCAACTTCATAAAGTATTGTAATAAAGTGAAGATAACAAATAACAAACAATATACCATAGACATTAATGTGCTAGTTTAATCATTACACATTAAAACCTGTCCAAGTTTAGGTTAATTAGTCCAACAAAAGAGCACTACTAATAAACTGTTAATCATAACAAGATATTATCAGCATTGGACATTCCACCCGCGCTTCGGATCGTTCAAGAAACTATGAATAAGATTAGCTCGAAACTTGAGAATTTCATCCCTTTGAAGCTTTTTTGGTATTTTACGATGTCTAAAGATGGACTCCATGATGTATATGCATATAATGCCACAGTCAACCCTGCAAACAATGCAATGTCCTGTGTAGTTAGTTCCATTATAGCAAAATTAAAACATTATCAAATTGTTACGTAACACTCACGATGCATCAGCTTGTTGGGGTGTGTCCCAAATTGTCAAAAATGGTGGTTTTATGTGTTGACTAGGATCCAGTATGTCAAAAATGCATAAACGCAATGTAACATATAATGCATAAACGCAATGTAACATATAATCTTCCAATGTACTAGCATTGTAAACATTCAATGTAATATTAATCTCGGGACAACGTCATCACCCATGCTATCCACTGTCTACAGAGTTGTGCAGTTATTTGCCCTCAACAATCAAAAATTAATTGATTTGATGCCAACCCAACCCAAAACCATCAAGAAATTAACTAATCAATGTAAATATAGGCATTAAAAAAGCTTGAGAGCTTTCAAACAACGACCATGTAATCAAATTTGAATCTAAAAACTTCATATAAGCACAATGTATTCCTCACAAATCAGAATGCAGCAACCGATAATAAGCAAAATGCCATCCTCACAAATCACAGCGCCAATGAACTTGTGCAATAATTTGGCATCATAAAATAAACAAATTTTAAATTGGAGCAATCCCAACCCAAATCTATCAACCACGTTACTCCCCAATGTCAATAAAGACATTCAAAAAACTTGAAAGCCACAATGTAATCAAATTTCAATATAAAAAATTCAAAATAACACAGTGTAATCAACAACTTCCCCAGCGTAGCAACCCCTTTACATTGAATCCATAGAAACAAAAACAAAATTTAATCAATAACACCCTCAATGACTCAATTAAACATTTTAACAAACACAATGTTTTTTGTGGGAGGAGAGTGCATTCCAATACACAGAATTCATTTAAACCCAAGAAAGTGATTTTCCATAATCAAACTGGTCGATACATAGGTCAAAGAAACGCACCATATTCATGGATTGCAATGTAATCAACGATCGCAGTGTAATATTCACATTCCCATACCACAATGTTTTACAGAATGAGTGTAAATTTCTTACTCTCCGCATAAAAACATGAATAGAATCAAGAAAAGAGTGACCCAACACCACAAAGCTTTAAACTAATACAATATACCTTCGTTGCAGGCTCAACTGTAATGATGCAATGTCAAACTCGAACAAATTTCACTGTTATGGCCAATAGTAGGAATCATCGTTGGAGAAACAATTGGTAAAAATCAGAAGATTTTTCGCAGCTTCCTGAAGGTGCTTTTTGAGTCCAATGTTCTTCTGGTTACACTTCTGGAGTTGGTTTCATTTTTTGTCGTAAAATGTGCCGGTAACTAGAGTTACCATACCACAGTTAAAAGTGTAATAATGACCACTTTTGAAATTTCAAAGTTCAAAATATCTGACTACATTGCCAACGTGGACTGCCATGTGTATTATATACATTATGGATACCAAATCTTATGTACAACTAGTATTATCGACACGGATATGGGTAGAGAAGTAATTGCATATTTCATATAAGTATTTGTATGTCCATTTTTATTTATTTATTCATAATCATTATTTATAGAATGATCGATCATTTCAATAGAAAATGAATTATTGTCTCTCGTCTCCAATTCCTTTGAATTAAAATAATAATAATAATAATGAATATCGAAACGTCTTTCACATTTTAAAGAAAAAGAAAAACATAATTGGGCTCTACCTTAAAAGCTCTAATAAACCTAATTGTAAAACTGATTAGATTGGGCCTGGGCTAATCTCAAATCCAGCCCACGTTTGGCATGGGCTAAGCTCAAATCCAGTTTGTCTTCTTTCTTTGTGCGTTCTATGATTTTATCTGTATTCTGTAGACATTTTCGATTCTCTTCTCTCTGTCTCTCTCAATTTCTACCGAAACCTGGAGCACAAATGGCGGACTGGTCCCAACTACCACCCGAACTACTTGAGCAAATTGCAAAGTCGCTCCTAACCCCCTTCGATCGTATACGTTTCCGATTGGTGTGCTCTACGTGGCGATCCAGCTTGACCCCGGAGCCCCGTCGCTCTTCGCCAGGTTATCTGATCCTCCCCAACGACGGTATATCCGATACCACTTTTGGTTTCCACATCTCCAACCGCTCTATACTCCTCCTCCAATCCGCGCGACTCGGCAGCCAAGCGGAACCGAGCCCTCATCCCGCTTGGGTAATCAAAATTGAAGAAGATTTGCCCGATAAAAAGAGCTTGTTGAACCCATTATCGAGACATCGTTTTAGTCCTCTACCAAGTGACTTCCCAAGCGTCTTAGATTTGTCGGGTATTCGGGTATGTGAATTGGGCCAAGATTACGTGCTTCATTCCGTCAATTATAAATATGTGGTTGGTGATGGTAATCTGTACATGGAGAAGGTCGCGTTGAAATGGGTTAGCATTGAAAGTCATAGAGATTTTGTGTTGCTTACGATTCACGTATCGGGAAAGCTGGCGCTGTTCAGGTCTGGAAACAAGAGGTGGACGACAATCAATGATATGGCGTCTCCCTATGATGATGTCATTTTGTTCAAAGGGGAGTTCTTAGCCGTCGACAACAATGGAAGAACTGTGAATGTGGAGGTTACTGGCTCGCCACCGGAACTGAGGTTGGTGGCTAACCCTGTGTTTGGAGGGGACAAGAAATACTTGCTGGAATTTGAGGGGCAATTATTGATGGTAGATATGTATCTTAGTATCGATGCAACGGAAGGTGGTCCTCTGGGCTTCGGTGGGGAGTTCTTGGAGCATTTAGCTGTTTATATGAGGGAAAGGACTGTGAGGTTCAAGGTCTATGAGTTAGATGAAGAAATGCAGAAGTGGGTGGTGGTGAGGAACTTAGGAAATAAAGTGCTGTTCTTGGGTGACCATTCTGCTTTTGCAGCATCGGCTTCTGATCTTTCTCTGCCGAAGGGAAATTGCATTTTCTTTGTAGATAACTTCTTCTATGTAAGCAGCGAGTATTGTGGTGGGGATGAAGATGGAGAAATGGGTGGTGGTCAAGATATTGGTGTTTTTGACTTGGATAGTTATTGCATTGGACCCTTAGGAAACTATCCTCAATATTCCAAGATTTTCTGGCCTCCCCCACATTGGGTTTTCTCTAGTGGATTGGGGGTAAGGATATTTATTTGTGTTGTTTTGAAACTGTGAATGTGTGTTTTGAAGTTCTTGTTTGCTATCGGTATTTTAATGTGGGTTTAGTTATGGTTGTGTTGTGAAGTTCTGGTTTGATATTGGCATTTTAATTTCTATTTTACGTGGTTTTAGTTAATGGTTGTTTCTAGTTTTCTCAATTTGGGAAAATTTCATTATTTGTTCATGTTTTGGAGATAAAGATTAGGCCTTTTGTAGTTGATCAGTAGGATGGTTGGTGATGAATTAGAAAGGATAGCAGCATGATGGTAATCAAGATTTATAGCTATTACAGGAGGAAAATGTTTTTCTTTGTCATATGAATTGGTTTGGTTCTTTCATTAAAAAGTTGCCTGCTTGAAGGGTAGTCCAAGAACACAACAGCAATAGTCATAATAAATAATTTTGCTTTAATTACAGCTCTTCACCTCTTCTGGTTGACACTTGATAGTTACTTAAGTTAGATGTGTATGGTATCCTGCTATCCTCATTTTGTCACCACGCAGTTACTAAATTGCAGCCTCCTGTTCCAACCAAGACCATGAACAATTACCGAAAGAACTCTTGGCTGGGTAGAGATGCACTTAATAAGCATTTTCGTGTTGCTGGTTGTGTGCATATACCTCGAGACTCTAATTCTTGGGGAATCAATTTCTTTGTGGCTTTTCATTGTCATGATCCCCTAATCGCTGAAACTTTTGATGAACTTTTTGATAAATCAAGTAACTTTTGGGGGTACTTGTTAAGTCTGCTTTGAAACTCTCCCTTTCAATTTTATCTCCTTATAAGGGCGAGTTTTCATCTCTTCTAAAATGGCATAATGAGCTTCTTGTCTCGTCTAGTCCAATCATCTGAATCCCTGTCAGGACTCAGTATTTATGCTCATTCCTTCTCAATAGCTAGAATATTTTTGCTGAAATCAAGAAAGATGAATACGCCCGTAATGAAGAGTGAAGATGATGTTATGGCTCGGAGCTGTTTTTATTCTTCGACTTCGATGTTAAATTTCAGTTTCTAGTCGTGGTTGATTCCACGGATAATTGATTTCCTTTTGTACTAGAATGCTATGCATCACATAAATCCGCATTCATTCTCTAGATCGTAGTCTCAAACGAAATATGGTTTGATTACTATGCTTTTGTGTTTGCTTATTTGCTTTTGTAACTAATATTCTCCTGATAAACAGCTTCTTCTCTATATGATGTATCCTAGTTCTCAGTTGTTTTTTCCTTGAACGCAGCAGGTGCAAAATCAAAATCACTCGGCAGAACAGTCTCAGTGAAGTGCTGATAGATTTCCTTGGACATAATCTCATCTTAAATCTTTGTTGAAGCTGGCGCTAAGGTAGATGTCAGGCAATCGAGATGTTTTATGGCTTGTCAGTTGCAAATTACCAATATATATGTTCAAATGCTCTGTGCAAAATGAGTAGACCATCTCTTGGTATTTATTTATCCTCTTCAGTGATTTGACATTGAATTAAATGAAAGGGTAGAGGATATATGAGAAAATTTATTGAGGATAACATGTTAAAGCATTATACCAAGCATTTCGTATCAAATCAGCAGAAAGATCATAACGATAATATGGAAAAATTGAAGAAGGATTACAGAGGTTCCTGGCAAAGGCAAAAGCAGCATTGCAAGTCATTTTAATTCTCGACTCTACCACTAAGGCTTAATTTACAAATATCGACTTTCTATCCGTTCCCAGCTAGAAAAGGTTAAAAGGATACGTATCTTTCCTATGCAATTACCATAATAATAAAAATCATTAACAAAACTCTAGAACATCGTATTTCTAGTTTCAAAGAATATACAAAATGCTCTTTCTTCTTTTCCTAATTGCCACTGTCTAGCTTCTCAAGTCAACTTTAGGTACTCTGTTTCTATGCTTAGTAAATGCTATAAGCTCGCTTTGCTCTAAATGTTGACTCTTCTGTGTTAATCCCGCTCAGGAGCATCCCCCGAAACCCTTCTTGCACTAAGGTTTCCAGCACAAGACCAAATCTTCTCAAAGTCTGATGGGAATGGTTTTTCCAATTTCCACTCTGGTGCCTCTTTTAAACAAGTCGTCCTCAGAGAGGATGGTACCCTTCCTGGACTCCGAGTTATTGGACTAGAAGAGCAAAAGGTTGGGGTTGCAAATGGCGAGGCATAAGGGGTGTGCTGAATTGAGAAAGGGCTGGGTGACATCCGCTTCTGGATGGGAATGCCACCTAAACCTCCCCTGCTGAAAAGGGACATTGATTCTGCCGCAGCACATCTCTTAGTCGCATCATCAACATATAGAACATCATCTATCCTTGCCGTAATGTTGAAGGCTAAGCTCTCCATTACTCTAGAGTAACTTTCAAGAATGGACTGCCCAACATCCTGCAAGAATACTAACCTTATCACCATCAAGATGTTACACGAGTTCCATGCTCTGTTGTTTCTAATTCAACAATATATGAAACTGCATCGCCATAAACAAGATAAATTGAAAAGGAAATATACAAACTACCAAGGCCTAAAACAGTTGCTGGAAACCTAACACCAGTAGAAGGGGAAAAAAAATATTGTGGCCATGCCTCTTTCAGTTTTTCATAAAAACACTAGTTCAAACTTCAAATCTAGCTAGGGCACCACAAAAATTCATCAAAACAGATCGACGATACCAGACTAATTTTGACATTTACTGCTTAAAAGCCTTAACATTAAGTTCCAGACAATGAATGCATCTCCCAGAGAACAACTCCGGACTTAATTGTCATCACAAATTGTCCAGACTGATAGTGTTCCCTGTGTTACTATTAGTAAATTGTAGTGGTTCGAGGGCCAACAGCTTCAATAATGATGCGCATACGGTAAGCATTCATTGCAGCCAGCCCTCAACACCTTACGGTCCCCAACATTGAATTTTGACTTCTTTAATTCAGTATGCTCCATCAAGTAAATTACTCTAATTTAAACTGCATCATCGGTTACCCTAACGGGTTATTGTAATTGATAATAAGTAGTTATTCATCCATGACAATATTGAAGGATCAAAGCACATACCTTATTGTATTGAATCTTGTTCATATCCAGTGCGGTCTGAGGGAGACCAGGGAATCTAATCCTCAGACTTTGTAAGAGACACTCAGCTCGTTGGGCAAGAAAATTATTCTTTTTGGAGACAGAAACAAGGCCCTTGACCTTACCACCCCATGATGAACGCCGGACTTTCATGTGCTTTCTTAGGTCTTTTTGCTTCCAAACATGCACTGCAGCCTCAATCCTGTTAGCAACTTCCAGGGTGTGGTGCTCTGATGAAAGGTCTAGACAATCCAGAAGACATTCTGGAGAGAACTTCTCAGCAGTTACGTAGCGATAGATGATATCACAAAGACAAGCTTTCCCCCTCTGAATACAATTGCACATAAATTACAATGATAGTTTTGAAGGAGAAGGAAAAGGAAAATAAAGTTCAGATATCTCAATATTGTATCCATAAGATCAAAATTTGGATTTAATGTTTTCCACTAACAATTACAAAAAAGAAGATCAAATTCCATTGTCTGGTAATTCTTAAATGGTTTTGAAACAATTTTATAAATTATAGAAAATATGAGCTTAAGTTATTATCTCAAAATGACCTATAAAAACAATCAAATATATATTCAATTGATGAGACAAAAGATATAATGTTCATGGTACACAATTATTTTTTTCAAAAACAATTGTTTTGTAAAGAAAAAGACTTGAAAGCAATTCTTTGTGCATAATTGGCTACCTCTATAGTCATTGCTGTTGAAGAACTAAGGTGAATCACAAGGGGAGGAGTGGTATTCATAATTCCAGAACTTTCATAAATATTTATGTGAAAAAATCACCAAATTCTCCCATCGGTAGAGCACAATACCTAAATATAATGTTAGCCCATGAATGAGAAATGCCAATATATGTGAGCATTTCAATTGAAAGATAGAGCGAAACAAGCAGCATAGAGAGGAGGGCAACCCACATAAATTATTGGCTCAACCAAGAAAAATGATGCACCCCAAGGCAAGTAGCAAAAGAACAGCATTCATGCTAGCAAGTTCTGCACCAGCTAAGTCATACAATACAGCAAATAGTAAAAGTCAGAGACTAAATATCCACACCTTCGGTAAAGTCTCCAAATATGCAATGGGTATCTCCATTTCAGCAAGCACACAACTATTAATAGCCATGGCAGCTTTCAATATCTGGTTTGTGCAATCCCTGCACTGTTGCAACTTCTTTTTGGCATCCTCCGACAACCCATCTGGCGGTACTTTAGGACAAGGAAGCCACCACTTCTCTTCCTGTCTAATAGAAGGCTTCTGACCAGAGACCCCCAATGGAAAGGCATCACAATCACCACCATCACCCAGAACTATCCCCCGGTCAACATACCAGAACTCTGTATCAGAAAACCCATCAAGCAGACTAATCAACATGGCATCCAGCTTCTTCAAGGCAGGCAGATTTACATATAAATCCGACCGAGGCCTTGTCTCCATCACTTCAAATGTACCCCCACCAGGAAATTGTTGCATCGAAGGAACAAGTTCAACAATGGAATCGCTCACACACAAAAGCCAATCCATTTCTCGGCGCCACATGGCCTTTTTCTGAGGGGCCAGTGGCTCTAATCTCCATAGTTCCCCAAACACCGTGGCTGCCGGTGCAAAAAAATAATAATGGAATTGCATTTAATACAATACACATAAATAAGTGATTTTATATGACAGAGTGAAATAGAGAATAACCAGAGAGATTTGTAATGGCATTAGAAATTGCCAAGGCTGTACAGACTCCTTTTCCTCCACCAGACATGTCCTCGCCTAATAGAAGCTTTGCGAATCTCTCTTTCATCATCTCAACCTCTGTAAAAGTAAATTACACAAAAGCATAAAATAAATATTAAAATGAAGAAAGAACAGATGGTTCTTACTTCAGCACGGAATGAGATTACTAGTAACTAATTGTAACTGCTCGAGTTGAAGTATATAATAGAATAATCAAAAGAGCAATATAGTAACCAAACATGTAATGGAAATAAAACCCTTGCTGATGGCGAGGCTTCTAAATAATAGATGCTTCATAGCAGTATTCAGCAGTTAATGCGATTTCCATTCGGAAACCCAGAAACCACGATTATTACTTTGTCGCATTTCATATCATTGTTCTGTAAATTTCTAAATTTATTTTCTCTTGGTCTTCCTTCTATTTTTTCTTCCCAACCAAACAGGAGGTCACTCAATGGTCCAACCGGAACAAGAAAAGAAAGCACTAAAAATAGAACAAGATAGATTACCAGACAAATCGGTCTGCCGTTTCTCAGAATTCTCGTCCCAGACAACCACATCCTTGCCTCCAATCACAGGCATCATCACAACAGGCGCCGGAAAGCAGATGTTCCCGACTACTGGCCGGGGAGACGAAGCCATCGAGCTGGAAGCTCCTTCTCCATCAAACCTCCTGCCCGAGAAGCTACTGCAGCTCTCCGACTCGCTAATATCAGCACTGAGACTGTAACTCCCACATCTCTCGCTCAGCTGATCGGAGCCTTCCTCCGACGACACGCTCCCCATCTTCAACACAAGAAATCGCAAGATCTCAGAAGCACATCAGGTCACGCTGAAGGAAAATGTAAATGAGACTGCAAGTAGCGGTGACTAGTCGCTTTGGTGAGTGATGATCTGATCCTGATAAAGTAGACGAAAGCACGCTCGCAGTTTTTACTCACACTGTACTGTATCACTCTCTCCCTCCCTCTCAACTTTCGCTTTCTCTCTCTGAAATGCTACTGTTGATGATGCTTAACTAACCGGTACTGGATATGGGAGAGAAGCGGAAAAGCGAGAGAGAGAGTCTCACGCTCGTTTGCAGGGCCTCTGCCTTTCCGTGACGGAAGCGTTTAACACCCGACACCGTGCTTTATCTGTGGAGCCCAGCTCCTGACCTTCATATACTTCTTTTCTTTGGATCCATGTGCGTCCAATTTTGCCACGCTGGATGCTCGTATGACACGTGGCCTGTGAATGATTACATGGCCATTCGGATATTGACGATGGCTCTTCCAGTGACGATAAGAATTATTGATAACGTGGCTTTGTGCCAGGTGCAAGAGTGCCTGATTGGATTGGTTGGCGGAGCGAATTCCAAACGGCGTTTTCATCATACGACGGAAAACGCCGTACAATCTTTAAATGCTGTACAATCTTGACCTTTCGTGGAAGGAAGAAACCAGTCAACCAGTAGGTATTCGACGGAGGGGATTGAACCCCGATGAGAGAGAATCTTTATGGCCGAAAGGGAGCCAGCATTATGTGGAAGGGAAGTTAAATGGACTGTCGGATTTAATTATACGTACGGTAGATACTGTGTTATACGCAATCGGTTTTGTAAATCGTGCAACGTGTTTACTCCACGACGTATATTTCTTTTATGTCATGGATATCATTCAATCCGACGGTTGCAATTGAGAACCTTATTGATCCCGATATTTGACAAATGATTACTCTAATCATGTGGGAAGAGTAAATGCAATAAACCAAATTTAATAGCCTATTAAATTTTGAAAATGCGTTTCACATAAAAAAATACAATTTTCAATACATTTAAATTAATATAAAACATATTTCAATACTCACACATCATCAAAATACATAGATCAATACAAAATCATTATGCAATTATCTGTTATTCCATTTTCTCATCCATTATCAAACAAAACTAACCCAAAATTCATAATGAATCTCATATATTTTACAAAAAATTAAGTCACATCATCATTCATATCACCAAAATGTATCTCTCTATACAATCACATCTACAAAACATATTTTCCAAATACAGCTATATCAGTAAAACATACATTCTCAAATATTACTCACTCCCCCCTAAATTCATATCATTATATTTGCTCTAAGGGTCATCAAATAAATGGCATCATCTCTATTTCTCATTGTTTTATGAGGTAAAAAAAAAGAGTTTAGCCATAGCGTGGGCCCCACTGATTGGCTGCAATTGGCGGATTCTGTTGTAGGGACATTTTAGTTCAATAAAAAGATTTATTTCATTATTTATAAATTAAGTAAAAACAAATGTGTTCTAACCTAAATTATGAGTTCAACGATACATTGTTTGTTTTAAATAAAAATCAAATACATCGTAAAAATGACACGAAAATTATGAGCTATTAAATCTAAATTCATAACATATTATCTCAGTTTTTTTTACTGTTCATTTGATTTTTCATTTGATATAAATAATATACCGTTGGACTCGTAATTTCAATCAAAATACATTTATAACTTCCAAATAAAAAAAAATACTAGACTAAAATGTCCCTATAACGGGGTCTCTGTAAAACAACACACTGATTATGGATGTCAACGGGGTGGGTACCACTTCACCCGGTACCCGTTAAAAAAATTATTACTTGTACCTGTTAAAATATCCGCTGGGGATTTTAATTATTGCTTAATCCTCATACCCGTCGGGGCGGGGGATCTCCGCTTATTTACCCACCCCGCCAATTCATGAGTTTCATAACTATGTATATTAGACATTAAATAAAAAATAAATATGTTTACTAAAAAAATTAAGGATTATTTGGTGATAAGTCTTTTATATGGACTTTATATTCTATTTAGTCTTTTTGAAAAGTTTGTAACTCAATACATACTCAATTATTTGAAGTTTAACTCAATAAGCACAACTTTAAATTTTAACCTTAATTAATGACAATTTTACCCTTCCCTCATTTAAACCTTTCTTTATTTTTATTATTATATGATTGCTCTTTATTTAGAAAATAATTATTCTAATACAATAAATATAAATACAATCACATAAAATTGGGTGAAATCATATTTTTTTATCTATATATTTTTAAAGATAAACTAATATTTTCACTTTTGATGAATCAAAATGAATAGTTAATCAACAAAAAAAAATTCTTTTTCGAAAATCAAGTGCACTCACAAGCACAAAATTTACTTCAATTAGTAACCTGTGCATATGCATTAAAATCTGTGAATCACTATATTATCAAAATCAACAATCAAATACTTGTGCATGAACAAAACGTTTTGCAATATAAATGTCAATATTTTATTGCATTGTTAACTAACATGCAAATTCAATAACTTATCAGAATAATATCATAATAAAACTCAATTCATTTTCAAACAAAACAAAATATCAGAACAATTTCTAACCGTTTTTGTGACTTTTACGAAAATTCTCTGAATTCTGGGTAAGAAATCTTATGAATTTCTTTTTCATAATTTCAAAAACTCTTATGAATTGTTTTGGTGAGTTTTGTAAAATCTTATAAATTCTTGACAAGTTTGAGAGTTCTCTGATCATCTAAATTTTTGATTGTTTTTTATTTGATTTTGATAAATCCTCAAAAAAAATTATAGAAAATTTAGAGGATTTCTGGTAATAAGATATAAATTTTAGGGTTTTGAGATTTAAAATATAAGTGTTTAGAGTTTAGGGTATAAGGTTTTGAGGTTTAGGAGATTATAATTTATTATTTAGGATTTTGGGATTTAAGACTTAAGGTTTAAGATTTAGGGATTAGGAATATAAGTTAGTAAAAACTTATGATTTTCTTCTTATTTTTATAAATTCTTCTTAATTATTTATAAGCTTTTTTTGTTCAAAATTAAAACTAGAATTATTAACATTCAGAGGATTTCTAGTTATAAGTTTTAAAGTTTAAGAGTATATGGTTTAGAAGATTAGAGTTTAGGATTTTGGGATTTAAGATATTAGTATTTAGTATTTTGAGATTTAGGGTTTTGGGGTTTAGGATTTAGAGTTTTGGATTGTTTTTTCTTTGATTTTCTAAAATTCTGCAAATTTTTATTATATATTTTATTAAATCCTCTAATTTTTTTGCTTAATTTCAAAAATTTCTCTGATTTATTTTGGTAAGTTTTGCCAAAAATTTGAGACAAGTTTGTGAAATCCTCTGAGTTTTTAGTCGCTTTTTGTTTGATTTTCAAAAAAATTATATTTTTTTGATATATTTTTTTGATATATTTTTTATGAAATCTTCTAAAAAATTTTGCTTAATTTTGAAAACTCATTTAATTGGTTTTGGTGAATTTTGACATATTCTCTGACTTCTAAATAAGTTTGAGAAATCCTCTGAGTTTATTCAAAGAATTTGACGTATGAACATTTAAACATATCGATCATGAGTCTCACTGGAAAGAGTTTTTTGTGTTGATTATGAATCTTTTTAAAAAAAAAGAAATCTAACTTGTATTTTGAGAGATAAAACTGTTTTAAATTTTATAAAAGAAAAAAAAATAAAAAGAATCCGATGATGTCAGCATATGTCATCCACATAAGGACTTATTGGAATAAATGTAGTTTTGTCCATAATTATTTAAAGGATATTATGGAAAATTGAAAAATTGAAGGTAGTGAATGTAATACACATTTTTATTAAAGAACTTATTGGTGAATCCCCAAAAATTAAATATACCCAAATGAAATATTTTATGAAATTTTGCATTGATTTATTCTTGTTAATTTTGTAAATAATAATAAAAATAATAACATATATATTAAAAATAATATACATATATAATTAATAATATATACAGGTATGGTGCGAGTTGAATTTCGAAACTCGTCCTCATACCCTCCTCGCTATTTTCCCTAAGAAAATATCTGTTACTAGACTTATTAACAGGTCATACCAATATAATTTAGGAATGATTCTGCAGATATCTATCGAATACGGATATTTTTGACATTCCTGTCACTTATTGCATTTGCGTATTTACCAACTTATTAAATAACTTAATATAATCCATCAATTACGCTTGTGGACTTGAACAATCCACGTGTGAAGAGAGAAGAGAAGTTCATAAAAACAATTTTATTGGCCCAATGAGG
This sequence comes from Euonymus europaeus, assembly GCA_963580455.1. Taxonomy (NCBI): domain Eukaryota; kingdom Viridiplantae; phylum Streptophyta; class Magnoliopsida; order Celastrales; family Celastraceae; genus Euonymus; species Euonymus europaeus. Next base: position 16,510,486 of record OY756970.1, on the reverse strand, counting down.
CATAGCATATACGGTGGCACGTGAAAAAACTTAAGGCCTGAAACACGTAGGTCGGCTGGTCGGGTCCCTAGGAAAGCTGCTGCCGTTAGATACCGTTTGTCTGTTACCAACTACATGGGAGCTATTCCCTGCTTCACATCACACAACCAATTTCCTAAAATCGATTAATCAACCTGATCAGACCATCACGGTCTTGCAATTAAGTTTGGGCTTAATGAAAGGCCTAAGCTTAAATGTTTTTGTGATTGTCGAGCCGGGTCTAGCAAGTAAAATATGGCCATATGTTTCTTAATATGGGCCTGACCCAGATTTTGAAGAGTGGATATAAATTAAGGTAAAATTATTGCTCCGTTTGTTTGACGAAAAATCAAATTTTGAAAAATATTTTCCTCACTTTATGGTGTTTGGTGATGGAAAATAAAAATAGTAAGTTAAAAATATTATATAATCAACTCAATTTTAAGACTTCAAAAATAAAAAACAATTTTCCTTCTCAACTTTGGGATGTTGTTTTCCCCAAAACTATGAGCATGGATGTGAACATATTGAGTCACATATTTTTAACTCAATGCACATTTATGACCCGTAATATTTTAACAAAGTTAATTTAGATTGTGTTTCGCGTACATATAAACATATACGTATTATATATATACATATACATATGTATGTATACACACAATAAAAGACATTTAATAATAAAAAATGATTTTTTCTAAAGAATTTTAATTACTGTCAATATTATATATATATATATGAATATAAATTCATGTATATTCACACGAAATATACACACACACATTTGTTGGTCAACATAATAAAAAGTGTTGTATTTCAAATTTGTAATTCCAAACAAACAAACAATGGAAAATATTAGTAATTTTTTTGTCCAAACACTAGAAATTAGTTGTTTTTACATGATATATTTTTCCTTTTCCATGAGATGCTTGTTTTCCGTCAAACAAACGGAGCCTTATAAGTAAGTCTACTTTATGAGATTTATTAAGAGTAAAGTCACTCATTTAAACGTATTTGCAACCAAGTCTATTTATTATATTTTTTATTATTAATTTGATTTTTATTTTCTAGATACATTGCAAGGTTGGAAGTTTTCAAGAAAAGTACATATTAAATGATGAAAATTTAATTTAGAAAAAAATATTTTTCTAGTTTAATTAAGTATTTTACAGTCTTAATCAATATGTTAAGCATACACGAGTCCATTAGAGTTTAGCGAATTCGTTATCCTTAGGACTTAACATATATTATTTAGGTTATAATATAAAAATACAATACACGAGCCCGTTAGGATTGAACGAATCTGTTCCCCTTAGAGTTTAACATTTATTGCTTATGTTACAATCAAGGTTTTGAAAATCGTACCGGTCATTGAATCGAAATTTTTTTGGTTCATGATTCAATGGTTTAACCGCTGTTCGAACCGGATTGAATGTTATTAATTATTATATATTTATATATTATAAGTAATAATTACAAATATTTTATATTTTATAATACTCATAATAATATAAAAATACAATAGTAATATGTCTCTTCATTAAAAAAAAGCTCGCAACTATTCATAGGTTCTTAAATATTCATTTAACAAAAAAAATCAAATGATAAAGCAAATAAAAATTACATATGTAATCATATAATCGTAAATTAAAGTTATTTATTGCATTTCAAATTAAGAATTATATGAGTAAAAAAATGTATATTGCAAACATGTTTCATCATCATATAAGCATTTATGTCAAAAAGTTTGTGATCGACAAAATAAATATATAAAAAAATTAAATATTTGAAATAAATGTTTGTGTTTACACACACGTATCTTTAACAATATGTTACTGCTATATTTATTAAATAAACATAGACATATATACGATATATTTTTATACATAGTTTTCAGAAATACTATATATTCAATAAATTTAATTAATGTTTCACTTTAAGGAAATAAACTTGAGAAATATGATATATTAATTAATGTTTCATCTTGAGTCAACAAACTTTTATAGCTTAATTGCTTAAAAAACTAACTTTTACTAGAACTAAAAGCAATTTTCTAAAATTTTACAATCAAAACAGGCTTAACAGGTTTCTGTGTGGACCAATCGGTCCAACCGGCCACTAGTTGATTCTCACTATCCAGATAGGATTGAGCGCCAATCACCGGTACAATCGCCCGGTCTGGTTTAGTTTTGACAACCTTGAATATAACATGAAAATACGATACATAAGCACAATAGAGTTTAGCGAATATGTTACCCTCAGGGTTTAATATTTATTGTTTAGGGTTACAACATGAAAATACGATACACGAACCCATTAGAGTTTAGGTTACAATAATGGGGAAAAAAAGGAAAATTCCGGATAAGTCACTTATTTAAATTTTTTATTCCAATAAGAACACTTATATAAATTTCATTCCAATAAATCTAATAAGTTTAAAACACAATAAAAAAAAGACAATCAATATTTCAAAAATGACAAACCATTAATTTTATTTTTCATAATGACTAAACTAACCTTGATTGTATCTATTAAAGGAATAAAATCATATTTAATTAGGGTTTAAAATAAAAATTAGGTACACATAATATTTTTCTCAAGGAAATTTGATACACCTAATTTACTAATAAAAATTTGATACACGAGCTCATTAGGATTTAGCATATCAGTTTCTCTTAAGGTTTAACACTTATTGTTTAGGTTTTCACACGGAAATTCGATACACGAGTCTGTTTGGATTTAGCGAATTTGTTTCCCCTAGTGTTTAACACTTATTGTTTATGTTACAATATAAAAATACGATACATAAGTCCGTTAGGGTTTAGTAAATTTGTTTTTCGTAGGGTTTAACATTTAATTGTTTAAATTTAGGCTACCATTGACTCATAAAAGATAAGTTATTTATCACTATCTTATATATATATATATATGCGCACGGAACACATAGCTGACCTTTTAATAGTAGTATATGATATTAATCAATATGAATACTAAAAGAGATTAAGAACTTTGAGCCACGTAAGTAGTTTGATCAACAGGGCATTAACATGTTTATTAAGTTTGAAGTTAATTCTCATTTATAAAACATAATTAAAGATTTTAATCTATGAAAAGAAGAAATATCGCTCAACCCTGTCATGCCATGGGGGGTTGAGATATTGCCATCTACACTGGATCTTCAGTCTCTCATAGAAGGGAATTTTTTGTGGTTTTGCTTTCTTTTTACTTGCCAGGCGTTCTTTTACTTCTTTTCTTATTCTTTTGTTAAATAAATTGCTCATAAAATCTCTATTCCCATATCTACACCTGATGCTGATACCTATTTCTTTGAATTTGCAGATGGCTGGCTGAGTAAATGCAGTAGTTATTGGGCAAGTCTCCGTTGTGGCGGGTGGTCAAGGATTGCTGTGGTTTCAGCCTGAACTATCATTCGCATTGCTGTAGTCTCATGCTTCTAGGCTATCCTTTCCTCCATTTTCTATTTCTCCCTCCCATCGCTCGCTAGTGTTAACTACCAACTATTGTACATGAGAGAGATGTATTCGCTTAAAATGCATGGTATTCTGGATCTCGAGAGCAACTGCTATAGATAGTATAATTTGCAACTTTTGAGTACTTTTTTAACATTTATTGTGGTGATCAGTAAGAGTATTTAGTTGAATATGTTAATCCCCGAAGAGATGTGATGCTGGTGCTGTAGGATCTTTGTGTTAATTAGCAACTCCTTCATTCTTTTGTTCATCTTCACTCAAGAAAGTCTGGCTTTTAAGAAACTCTATGGACGAATTAATTACATGTAGTAAAGATTATCTCAAGTTCTGGATTCCTGCATAGTCTATAAACTGGTTTTGATGAATTGATTTACAGGAAATTTCTTGAATTCTGAAAATTATGTCTGCAAAAGCGAATTATGAGAATTCAGAAGCACAACAGCATTATTCAATTTCATTCCATGAATTACACTTAAACAAGTAAAACAAGTGCTTTTATAAAAAAAACAAAGAAAACAAGTGCAACATTGAATGGTTGATTATTGAGATGAAATTGAAAGAAATTGGGGCGGAGGCCGGAAGGGTGTATTCTGGACTGATTACGCCTTGGCTAACTCAGCAAAGTTAATGGGGGATACAAATCTTTTTTCACCACCAAAAAGGGTGACAGCAGCTAACTGAGAGGCTTTCTGCGTAGGATGATACAAATCCCAGAACAAATATTCGCTCCTATTCGAACACAGATTAGCTGTTGGACTACAGATTTCTTCTCCATTCAGTTTCCCAGCCCCACAACATGCACCTACCACATGGTTGAAACCTGAGAAGCAATTAAGACAAGAACACGGATCAGATTTCAGCATATACTAATTCCTTGCAGAAAGAACTACATCTAGCTTACCAAATGCAAGATGGTTCTCGATAACATTTAGTGTCATTTCGTAAGCATTTCCAATGGAATACTTCATGTCCTGATATTCCAAACTGAGTTTTCTCATTAGGGATTCAGTCAATGAAAGGAAAGCTCGAGCGTGCTCATTCAACTCTTCCAAGCAACCTCCAGTGCCATTGAAAATCCTCTGTGAAGGACAACATCCGATTGGTGGAATGCTTATGATGCCGAACTTCCTTGCTCCAAGTCTTAGTAATTCCTGCATATAAAATATGAGTTCAAGCACTCCACATTAAACCTTAGTTTCTTCAAGGTTTTATCATCTGACATCGTCAACAGAGAGAGGAAGCTCACCCTTAACTGAGATTCAAATGTAGCCGATAACCCGTATCTGAAGTTTAGCTTAGGTACGCTACTCTTTGAATGGTAATATTCAAAGATATCATTGCTACCAATGCTGATGAAGAATAAGGACTTTGAGGTATGTTCTTTGGCCTTTTGTGGACCCATTGCAGCTTCAACAATGAAATGGACAGTCTTGAATTGCTGTACCTGTTCTCCCAGTGAAATAATATCCCTTTGGGTTCTGACTGGAACATCTTTAGGATTGTTTTCTTTGCCGATCTTCATCACCGACTGATGAGAGAAATTGATCAACCTTATATCGATTCCATTTCACAGAGAATATAAGCTAAAACCATATGTCAAAAAGGGTTACTGGATTACCATTGATTTTCCTGTTATGTCAAGAATGCCAGATCCTCCAGAGGCAAAGTTAACACCCGTGAAGCTATATAATTTGAGAAGTTCTTGGTTGTTCAGCAGAGAAAGAAAAGGCGGCGGACTTATCTTCATACCCATCAAGATAGCTGATTATAAAACCATTCCAAAGATATGAAACATATATCGGTTAATACAATATAATGATTAATGCCCCTAAGAACGGACAGTAATAGATTAAGAGATTTTAGTGTCACTTACCAAGAAAATCTGCACTGTTAAGGCCATTACTGAACCTTCCAGTTGGTATTGAGAATGGAAAATCAATTCCATTAGGAGGGAAGTTGACGGCGAAATTGCTTTCACGTAAGAAGTTGTTGGTTCCAACATCAGCTGTTGAGTCTCCTAATATGTAAATGGCAGGCACCACCTGTGCCTTCACATTGTGAAGAACAAGCATGGCAATGGAAAGGACTAGAACAAACAATACATTTGCCATGAGTGAGAGAGAGAGATCACTCTAGTCTCTATTTCTTTTTTGTCTATGTTCATCCCAGCTCAAGATCTTCAAGTATTTATAGCAACCGTGTAATTTTGCCATCAAGTATGCAAAGTTGAAGGGGCAACTGTCTCGCTTGTCGTTGGCATAGTAAACATCTAAGCCTAGTAAATTCCACTGTCGAATGTTTTGCCGTCTGACTCAGTCCATACCTATGTACAAATTTATTTTCATTGGTATTGCCTGATACACAATCAATGATGAGAACAAGGAGGCTTGTTCATTTGTCCTCATGGAGTTATCTCTTAAGCTACAAATTAAGGTCAATGCCGAACGAACGCTTCAAAATCTCCAAATGAAATTGGCCTAGCAGGCACACCGGCCGACTCAGTCAATAGACATCCGCAAGGCCACAACCAACGGAAGTCCTGTACATGTATAACCTTTTAAGTGTCACTATTACATGAACAATGAACCCTTTCAGAGCTACTGAACCATATATCTTTTATTCAGTAGAAACATTGAATGAATTTATTTTCTGCAGAATTAGCAATGCTTGTGTTGTATAAAATAAATGTTACAATTTCCATTTTCAGCAAAGAATGTTTACATAAGTCACAATAACTCATGCTTAATGGGATCAAGTACTTCAGCCTGTGGCCCTGCCACAGAGAAGGGCATTTGATGGAATTGGATGCTCATCTCTCGTCGAATTTGAGGGCGTATATACACGAAGGTAAAATTGTTGTCCGAGATATTGTCTTGCCCAAAATTCAGTCCTCATGTTCCACATTCCCACATTATCTAGTGCTACATAAATAGCAGTCCATGATTTGGGATACACCTGCAAATATAACCATAATTTTCATTTGTTAGTGCTATTTAAAAGCCTATTTAGCAGTATTTGTTATTTGGCAAACAATATTTCACCTGAGTTGTGCAGCGAGAGATAGCATCTTGAAGATTGTACTCATTTCGATTGTTTGGTGACCATGTTCCTGCATCCATTCTGCATTTGCAAATAGTTAAAAGAATGAAAATATGATTTCTAAACATGTAATGTTAAAAATGATGCAAATTCTCACCCAACCACCCAGAAGTTATATCCATTCAGATGCCAGGTCTGGACAATACTTTCTTTGTTCTGAATCACAATCTCAACAAAGTCACGCAAATTGGCACCCATGACTGATGTGTCTAGATGCATTTTCTTGCCAGCAGGATAATAATCTGGGATACTTCCCACCTGAAACACACCCTTGATCTTGAAGTAATCTGCAAGCTTAAGAGGTGTGTCAGCTGGGACAAAAGACACTCCATTAACGGCGTATCTTTGCTTGCCATCAACTTGATCTGCCGAGCTTACTAGCTGGATGGTTCTAGTAATGTTGACAAGACCATAGTGGTATGATCCTTGAGGGTTTGGTCTCGGCCCGCTTGCCGTCAGGTTAGTCCTGATAGACCGAGCCTGGTTGAAAGACCAGCTAATGTCATCGCTAGCTGGTCCATTTGGAATTGGACCAGAGACAGGACTGGCAGAGTTGCTGTAATGAAGGATGGCAGTGGTGTTGAGGACCTCGGTAGTGAAACGAGTTGAGACAGCAATATAGTAGTCTTGAGGGGGTTGGTCTGCTGTGATTAGAACAGAATATGATTGGCCTGCGTGAATATCTAGCGATGTATATGTATTTTGGACAGTGTGGGTTCCCTCAACTTCAACAAGTTTCATCTGGTGGCCCTGAATGCAAAAGTTGAGTGAATTCTGAAACCCCACATTTGATATTCTCAGCCTGTAAGTTTTCCCTAGAAATAAGAGGTGAAACCAATTAGTTCAGAATTCAGATAGTTCAAAGATGGGAAATGTATCCAAAATTTTGGCACAATAGTAAAGTTGTTTCATTGAAGTGTAGACATCATAACCAGTGAAGAACCTACAAGTGTGAGAAGTTGGTATTATACCTTGTTCAAAAGTGAAAGATGCGCCGCTGCCACGACCGTTAATGAGGATACCATCAGGGGAAGGAATCTTGTGACCACCATCTAATATAGCCTTCAATATCTGCAAGTAACCATAAAACACCATTATTTACAATTTTTGTAAATTTCCTCTTAAGCATTGCAACAAACACATGACAGACTATCAAATTCAGACAGCATTTTGAGCCTACCGAGTGATTAGTCTTGTACCAATCTCCAATAAGAAGAGTAAAGTCTCCAGCAGGTTCAGGGAAAGGGACAGGAATCAAAGGCCTGCTAAGGATTCTAATGCCTCCAAAGCCACCTGCTGCCTTGTGGAAGGCACTTGATGGGTAGTAGTAGAAGCTACCAATTTGGTCTTTAACTTGCAGAGTGTAAGTGAAGTTCTTCCCTGGAGGGATTGGACATGTCGTGCCGTACACTCCATCTTCATATGAATTCTTCCTCTGCTGGACCCCATTCCTGGTTTTGTCAAATTTTCAGTACAACCATCCAAAGTCCAAACCATCAGAAGAATTTAAAGGAAATAAACTTCACTTTTGATCAGTTTTTACATTTCCTAACATATGGGCGACCTTTAGAGGTGCTTGGCTTCAAGAGTTCCAAAGTTATTGGGATTCCTCCCGAGTTTTCTGTGGATCGGCAGATTCACATTGGTGTTGGGTTTCGGACCTCGACCCATTTACAACGGGTAAACTCCGTTGTTATCCACTAAACTCTAGCCTCGGATTCAACTTTGTGGGAGCTTGGATCAACGGTCTTAGATAATCCACATGAATTTTATGAGCCGTCAAATTCGGGTGACACCCTAGCTGATACCGAGGACACAGGCCGATAGAGGGTCTTTTGGTCCAGCCCAAACCGAGTTAACCCTAGCCCAAGTTTAAAATTGTGTGTTGACCTATAGTTTGTCGGTTACCGAATTTTTTTATTTATTTTTTTTCCTTAAAAATTAAATAAGGAAATCTGATTTTGAGTTTATTTTAATTTCATTACCATAACTACACTTAGCAAGCAACCAAAACAAGTATGGTGAATCAATAATGTACATGGTAGTAAAATCAAATTATTAGTCAGAAAAAAAAAGGAAAAAGAATACTCACCATGATATGAGAAAAGGCTCTGGCAAGTTATTATGCACATTAATAATGAGATTGTCATTGGTGACTGAGTATATATCAGGCCCTGGAAACTGTCCATTTATCAGAATCCCCTGCAACAATAACAATATCAATCAGAATCGAACAACAAATTGATTAAGATCATCAACATTATATATATATATATAGATACATACCTGTTGTGGGATTCCTAGAGGATAGATAACTCCATAGGTGATGTTCCAGTCAAAGAATCTGTAAGGATCTTCAGCGTCGATGACATTACTTGCCAATACAATCACCCATGTAACGATAACTACACAGAGGTGACAAATCGTATCACCTCTTGCCACCATTTTTGAAGGATTAGGAGAAGCTAATGGCCAGAGACTGTGATTGAAAACGGTTCAGTTTGGTCTGGTGAAGGAAGGAGGCGGCAGATTGAGATTGAGAAGAATTAGAGATAATTAAGAGAAGGTAACTGGCACACAGACACAGAGGATGTGTATTGAAGGTGCAATATATACAAACCAAGAAGAACGCAAATATTTATATATACATATATATATAATATAAAATTAAATTAAATTGACAATAAATTTAATTAATTAAGGTGGTGGTGCCGCGTTTTTGGAGAGAGAGTTGCCATATTAATATGCATGTATGTATGTACATATTAGTGAGGTAGGGAAAATATTGGTCCCACTACATATGTTTTGACTTCAACAAGGTCAAATGAACGTCTTCCACGTGTACGCGTTCTTATTTAAGGAAATATATATAATTTTAAAGTCTTGATTGGTTGTTGTCTTTCCTGAATTGAGATGATTTTGTTGTTTGATTTTTATGAGAAATTTAGTTGATTAAACCTCTTTTTCTCACATTATCTTATATATAATTTATCTGCTAAAAATAATACATAATCTATTATATTAATATTATAAACTGTTAGTAATTGCAAAGAGACCACCTAATTTCCCGTTGACTTTATAAATTTAGGAGATTTCGTTTCCATTGCATCCGAATGTTTAGCAAAAAGTATTTCCTCATATTGTATGATTAAATTTGTAAAAATACACCCAAATTATAGTTGCTAAAAATAATATCATCCCTAGATTCATCAGCCAAACACGGTCCTATATTTTACAGATGATGACAACAACGCCCTCGTAATGTTGCGGTTTCGTGAAACTTCGGACGCAATCACGCAACCGCGTGACGGCTGGGCGCTACAATACCCGTGATTACGGACGCGACACACGGAATCCGGGTGGAATAAAATAAAAAGAGTTCACGACCTTCGATGGTAATTAAATCGAGCGGTTGAAATTGTCTTTCCCACTAGTAATCCAACGAAAAAGGGAAACGTTGACAGGTGGATAAAGGTTGGGTCATTAAGGTTGCTTTGCTGCTTTGTCAAGACAAACGTATGGAATTAATGTTGGAGAGCTGTAATATGATTGGCATGATTGGATTCAGTGCTGGCTTCAGATTATTGGCAAATTAAAATATGTGTACTGTTTTTTAATAAGTCAAGTCAAAATTTGTCCAGACAATGGAAAGTTCAATTTTTTTTTAATCTCTCTACAATCATGCTGATAATATCAAATTAAATTTTATCATAAAGATAGCCAGATGGGATGAAATTAATTTTAGGATAATATACAATTATACATAGCTACTCTTACATTTGATGAAAAGACGAACCGTCCCTCTCACGTCTATAAAAAGATAAAAATTCTCTCATTTTGTATTTAAAATTTAACTATATTTTAGATTTATAATTGTTTGTCTTATATTATCGGCATTTTAGGGTTATAATCGTTTATCATTGATAATTAGTTATATTATTCATGATATTTTAGATCAGAAAATCTTCCTTTTTACAAATTTTTTTCAGGGGTGTTTGTCTCTTAAATCTGAAGATCATATGTATTTTACCATAATTTTTAACTGAAATGAGTGGTGGGTTGTCTTTTTACAGTTGTAACTTGAAGGGAGTGTTTGTCTTTTTCATTAAACATGGAGGGTGAAAAAATATAAAATCATAGTTGTAATTAGACAAGAAGATAAAGGAGATAATCTTGAGGATAATAGTCAAGAAAATTCATTTTATGAAACAGCGAACTATGGGATAATCGTTAAATTTAGTTTTTTTTTTCCACTCATTAAATGGTATTTGATTGTTGGGTTATATTGCACTCAACACTAAGAGTGTTCAAGTAACCAAGTAAGTGACATGTATATCATCAGGGCCGGCCCTAGCCTATTTGGGGCCCGGGGCAAGAAATTTATTGGGGGCCCTCAAGGTGGGGTTCGGGGCGCTGCCCCGAAAATTTTTTTGGAGTTCGGGGCAACGCCCCAAATTTTTTTTTTTTACACATAGTCATAAGTTTTAAACTAATAATAAAAATTAAAGTAAATAAAATAACAATAAATTTTTGATGGCTGGAACCCAATTTTGGGAGGCTAGACCATCACGCCTTGAATGTTATTACATTAAAATTAAACTAGTCATTACAATATTCAGTTAAAAAAATAATTACATGAAATCACATAAATATTTTACACCGTACTGCATTTTGAGAGGCAAAGTCATCAATAACAGCTTCGAAGTCACACTTCTCTAATACATGTTTTAGGGCTTCTACCCCTAGAATTAACAATAATATTGCTTTTAAAAAAAAAAATTGGGCCCCCAAAAATTGGGGGCCCTGTGCGGTCGCACAGGCCCGCCTCTGTTCAGGGCCGGGCCTGTATATCATGTATGCTTGCATCTTTTGTTTTGCTTCATGGGCCAAATGGGCTTGACTTTCGATTTTATTGGGCCACTTTGATTCCAGCATTGGAGCCCATGCCATGTAATGCAATAGAGACCGTGGGCTTCCAAAATTCTTAGCCACAAAGAGTGACACGCATTTCATTGCTAAGATCCAAAAAAACAAAACACAATCACGAAATGGATGCGATTACTTATCCACAACCCCTCTCCTTCACTCTCAACACTACTAAGCCAGTAATTAATCAGTGAAGGATTCTCTCCCATGAAAGTTCAGTAAGGATGGACTCTCTCTTGATGCACCAGTCTCTCTCGCGCCTCAAACTCTGCTCTAAACTGGTTACAACCTCACATTTCACATCTCCATTCTCTCCCTACCGCATCAGACCGACCCACTGCCAGCGACAGTTCACTCTCTTCGCCATCCAAAACCAGGAACAACAGCACTCCCAACTAACACAACAGACCAAGCCTCAAGAGGGCGACGAGTCGTATGGAGAAGTCAGCAAAATCATCGGTAGCAAAGCACTCCAAGACGGGTCGGGGATGGCGTACTTGATCGAGTGGAAAGACGGTCATACCCCTTCGTGGGTCCCGCAGAATTACATCGCCAAAGACGTCGTAGCGGAATACGAAACTCCCTGGTGGACTGCCGCCAAGAAAGCCGACGACCAGGCTCTCGCCAATATTATCTCCGCCGAAGACGACCGCGACGTGGATGCCGTAGATCGCGAAGGCCGAACTGCTTTTTTATTCGTCTCCGGGCTCGGGTCCGAGAAGTGCGTTCGAATATTAGCCGAAGCCGGTGCTGATTTGAACCATCGAGACAATAGCGGGGGATTGACAGCGCTCCACATGGCGGCTGGGTATGTCAAGCCGGGTGTTGTAAAGTTATTGTTGGAGCTCGGGGCGGATCCGGAGATTGAAGATGACAGAGGATTGACGCCATTGGATTTGGCGAAGGAGATTTTGAAAGTGACCCAAAAAGGGAACCCGATGCAATTTGCGAGAAGATTGGGGTTGGAGAGTGTAATTAGGAGTTTTGAGGAGGAATTATTCGAGTACGCGGAGGTGCAGGAGATAGTGGAGAAGAGAGGGAAGGGTGGCCAAGTGGAGTATTTAGTCAAATGGAAGGACGGTGGAGATCATGAGTGGGTCAAACCGTGGTTTATCGGGGAAGACCTGGTGCGGGACTTCGAGGCTGGGGTTGAGTACGCTGTGGCTGAAGGGGTGGTGGGGAAGAGAGTTGTGAGTGATGATGGGATGAAAGAGTTTCTTGTGAAATGGACGGATCTGGATGAGCCCACGTGGGAGCCGGAGGAGAATGTTGATCCTGATTTGATCAAGGCCTTTGAGGAGGCCCAGGCCCAGAATAATGGGCTGGCTAATGTTGATCCTGATTTGCTTGAGCATGATAATAAATAAGTATGCATGATTGTAGTTATTTTATTTGAATTTATATAATCAATTAATTCCTAATCCCCTGAAATCGATTTCCCTATTTAATTAAAAAAATAATTTTATTTATAATTGGGGAAGGAGATGAGTCTCGAACTCAATATTTGATATTATATACGAATCATTTGGTCGCTAGAGTTATTTGGGGTTCGGAATAAGCAACTTATTTAAATCTAATTTATCTCTTAAGACCTTATTTGAATTTTAAAAGATTATGAAGTAAAAGTCTTTGAAGTTGATTTTCATAAATAAATAAAAAAAAGTCGCTGGAGTTGATATTCAAGAAAACTCAAAGAGAAATTTTCAACCCTTTTTTTTTCTTTCTCTTTTAAAAAGCCACGTAGGTCAGTTTTTAATTTCGTAGGCCCCACCTCCAAATATTGCCTCACATATAAGGGCAACGTAATGACCCAACAATTTTATTTTTGGGTCCCATATCTATCTCATAAAAAATACAACTCTCAATACAATCAAATCAGCATAACACATATTTCAATATTGCCACATCAGCAAAACACATCTTTCAATATAAAACCATTATCTAACCCAACTATTTTCCTATTCTTCATATTATCCTCATCAAATTTATACCAAAATCAAGGGTGGGTCCCATCTTTATTACAAAAATTCAAGCCACATCATCATCCACATCACCAAAATACATATCTCAATACAACCACATCAACAAAACACATTTTTCAATACAATCATATCAACAAAACACATTAATTTTGTTGACCCATTAACTTGACATTGCAAGTGCCCTAACATATTCCTGAAGTCTAGACTTTTGCGTTAAAAGCGTTCACACTTTTGCTCAAACGCCCAACTAACGCGTGCAACCACGCCTAATTTATCACCCGTCCGATGGCTTCCAAAGAAAGCTGCGCATATGATAAGCCGATAAAGCAAAGGCGTCAACAGTACGCACACGGCAGGGACAATTCCGTCCATAAACTGACATTACCTTCTCTGCTACTTATGAGACTTCTTTACACTGCAGTCTCCCTGCGTTACCCGTTCAAGACCAAATTGAATCATTTCACACAGATAAAAGTCTCGCCCAAAACACTTGAAACCCAAATTCTTATCCGTGTCGTCTCGGTGAGTTAACTAGGTCGAAATGCACGCGAAGACGGATTCCGAGGGGACGAGTGTCGACACGTCATGGCCAGCAAGGTCGCCGCCGCGCAGGCCCGTTTACTATGTGCAGAGCCCATCGAACCACGATGTAGAAAAAATGTCTTACGGGTCGAGCCCAACTGGCTCTCCGGCTCACCATTACTACCACTGCTCCCCGATACACCATTCTCGCGAGTCCTCCACCTCGCGGTTCTCCGCGTCGATGAAGAACCCCAGGAGCCTCTCTGCGTACAAGCATGTTCAGATTAATCGCGAAGATGACGACGACGACGATGAAATAGGCGGTGACGATCGGGGTCCGAGCCGCAATGTGAGGCTCGTTATTTGTGGGGTTTTGGGGTTCGTTGTACTGTTCACGACGTTCTCGTTGATCTTATGGGGCGCTAGCAAGTCTTACAAGCCTAAAATCATCGTCAAGGTAATGTGTTTCGACTTTCGCTCTGTTTTGACTCGGTGAATCGGTCGCTGTTTTTTGAGTTGACTCGGTGAGTTTGATGGGACGTACAAGTTGCGGAAACCTAGGGGAATGGGAATGTGGGTTGGACCGTTGGACGTCGTTTCGGTTGTCTAAATTCACTGTTGTAGGGGTTTTTTAATTCGTTTTTATTTAATATAATAATTAATTATTATACTAAGTATAAAAATATGTGCTTCTGAGGGTTAGTTTTGTTGGAACAGAACGTAGTGTTCGAGAATTTTAATGTACAAGCGGGAAGCGATGGGTCGGGAGTGCCAACAGATATGCTTTCGCTAAATTCGACGGTCAAGATTCACTACCGAAATCCAGCTACATTCTTCGCCGTACACGTCACCTCTACTCCTTTCCAGCTTCACTATTTCCGGCTTCTGGTTGCCTCCGGACAGGTAAAACAACGGTCTTCTCTCGTTTCTGTCTAAATGTCTCCTTTATCCACGATAATTGTATTAGAGAATGTTTATTATAAGGGCAATATAGTCATTTCAGCTTATAGTTTGTGAAAGCGTAACTTTAACTAAATACAGAGGTGGGCCAGATATTGAATGCTGGCTTCTGGTATGGGCTGCCTTTATTGGAGGGCCTCCTACAAAACCTGCAAACTCTGCAGAGCCTGCATCAGGCACAATCTAGTATTTCCAAAATGCAGTGGGGCCCATATACTGGAGTACATTTGCTTTTAATGGTGTTTTGTGATTAGATGAATTTAAGAATGTTTGACAGAATTAGAAATTGATTATCAGTATGTTTTAGGAAAATGATATAAACTCATATGTTCGGAATTCATGGTAACTTATATCTTGTTATTTTATTAATTTATCAACTTTAAATATAAATAATTATTTATCCTATTGTTTTAATCAATATGCTCTGAGCATATATTTGGTCTTCTGATTTTGTTCTAATTAATTATTAAGTTGTTCGAGTTTAGCGAATTCGTTATCTTTAGGGTTTAATATTTATTGTTTAGGTTACAACATGAGATTTTGATACACAAGCTCGTTACGGTTTAGCGAATTCATTTATCTTAGGATCTAACACTTATTGTTTAGAATTGGACTCCTAAAATATGGGCTCACTACCTATGTTTTATCTCTTATCTTTTAACTGATTATGTAGAAAATTATAACAAGTTTGTCCTTTGAACAATGATAGCTTTTCCTTAGAACAGATCACGAACGTCAGCCTTTTATTAGTTGCGTTGTAATGATGTTTTTTATGCACATTTTGTAGTAAATTCATCCATTTTCTCGGAAGTGTTTATCTAATCTAATTCATATTTACAAATGAATTGAACAGATGAAGAAGTTTACACAATCAAGGAAGAGTCAGAGGAAGGTGGTGACAGTAGTGCAAGGCCATCAGGTGCCACTTTATGGAGGGGTGTCGATTCTGAAAACTGATAGAGAGCACCTTGATACAGCCACATTGCCTCTGAATCTTACATTTGTGTTGAGATCGAGGGCTTATATACTTGGAAGACTGGTGCAGTCCAAGTTCTATTGGCGAGTCAGATGCTCGGTTACTCTAAAGGGTAACAAACTTGGCCAGCCCCTTACTTTGGGAGATTCTTGTGACTACCGATGAATGGCCTCTGCTGCTTGCGTGCCCTGAGAAAAAAAAGCTTGTCTTCTTCTCTATTCCTGATCCATTCTTACATTTTGCTTCTTAAACGTTTATTGTTGTAAAAAATCATATCTTGGATGATTTAGGACAGATAACAATTTGGCAGCAGATCACAGGCTCTTGCAATGGAATTTTTTTTTAACCTATCAGGTCCCCTTCCAGGGTCTTTTCTTGTCAGTATTTCAATTGATAAGGCAATGGTTTTGAATTTTGATACATGCATGCCTCCGTTTGGGACAGAGTATAAGCTAGCTTATACTCTGTCCTCATACTCTCAGACACTCTCAGCTTTTACGTTTTACGAGAGCTTATACTCTATCAACATACTCTGGGCGATGCCATAAAAATTTTGTACATTTTTATATTGAAACATTCCCGAACTCTACCTCCCCAATGCTCGGAGAACTTGCCTGCTAAGCATATTACATATTTTTAGCTCAAAGCGGCTGCTTTCCGCTATTTGATAGATACATTTTGCTAGTAGAATGCTATTCTATATCTTCTGCACTTAGTACATGTAGATTTCGCAAGGAGTTAAAGGGTCTTCACTGAATTTTTGGAAAGTCAAAACAGGAAGGCACTATGAATCTATGATTACAAAACATACTTGAAAAAACTGCATACATCTATCCTTAGCAAACCCTGCAGTGACAGGAATTTGATGTTCGGGTAGGAAAGCTTCTAGCAATAATAGATAGCAAAAGAGAAATTCAACAGGTTTGACACAAGTGCTTTCTAGATTCCCCTAATCATTCTTAGCTAAATTAGTGCCTTTTTCATCTCCTTCATTCTTGTGACTTCCTGGCAACTTCTCCTTGATCTTCTCCAAGAATCCCTTCTTGTCTTTTGTTTCCTCATCTGAGGAATGCACATCTGCAGCTGCTGCACCCTCCTCTGCCTTCTTGTGCTGTCCCGGCAGCTTTTCTTTGATTTTCTCCATAAGACCTTTATTTTCTCCTGCATCTGTTGCTGTAGTATCACATTTCTCTCCTGGAATGCACGCATCTTTATACTGATCTCGATCTTCCTCCTTTTTCTTCTTTTCCTTCTTTTTCTTCGTCTTCTTTGCGCCTTCTCCTCCTTCTTCACTAGACTGCACATAATCCAGAGTTTATTGTCCTTTTGTTGCATTGTTTAAACATGAACACCAATATAAAAAGTAAACAAAAAGGGTTAACTTACTGAGCTCGAGCTGCTTTTTGAGCGGTGGAGCTTCTCCATGAGAGTGGGCTTTTCGTCCTGTTTCTTAACCTCTTGTGCTTTCTCCGAATCCGCCATGACCATATCTTCTGTGGGTTCATGATCTTTCTTCTTTAAGAAATCAAACATCCCACAGCCTTTATCAACTGCATCCTTAGGTGCAGCAGCCTCATTTCCATGCCCCATTGACTGACGATCTTCCATAATTCTCAATTTGCACTGAATTAACAATCTTTCCAATGCTTTGTGGGTTCACTTGTAATAGTCCCTGTATTTATAGAAGAAGTCTATGGTTGTTGAACAGTAATCAATTACAAGTCACATGGTTGATGAAGGAATCCAAGAAATACAAGTTATCAAGACAAGGTAATGTGGAGGAAGGAGACATTGTTATGGCATTATGTGAAGAATATGTACGGATTGCATGGCAGAGACCCCTGCATTAGCTCCATTTTCGGTCCTTGGAGGATTAAAACTCTGAGATAGTCGGTTTGGACGGTGCTCACTAATCAAGGTTGTCTGCACACATGGTTGTGCTTGTCGATGTAAAAACTGTCGAGACTATTTCAGTGAATCTATTTAAGTTGGATTCAAAATTACAATTCGCAAGACAAAAATGTTTACTATTGGCAAGGCATTTTATATTTATATATATATATATATAAATGCTACATGTAAAGATTGAACTAATAAATATTGTTCCAACATTTCAGACAGCATTTAGCAATTTAAAATGGCACTTTAAATTTTTGACCCAACCCAAACGCATATTTCAAAGAACATTTTAATTAGTTAACATTTCAACCAACATTTCAAAATTGTTCCAAAAACTAGCATTTGAGCATTTTAATGTGTAGATATCCAAAATACCCTAACCATATCAGATATATTCCAAAAATACCATGCATTCTATTTTAACCCTAACATCCACTCTCCATCCTTTTAATTTCAATTTATTTTCATCTTCAACATTTCTAATATTCACAGACGAAAGATCACCGTTATTTAATAAAACAAAAAGAAAATCTGACGTGAGGCCCTCAATTGTCATTCTTGTATAATGAATTATAGTACTTTTTCGTAATAATTTTTGCAAAAGATTAATATAAATTGCATAATGTGTCTGTGTTTAAACGATATTGCTAGTATTTAAAACAATAGCGTGTGTATATATAAATACATATATATATACACTATTGATGATTACCAGAAGTGGGATCCCAAAAGTCTTTTTCCGTGCTAGATCCAACTTACACCATCCATTGTGGTGTAATGTGAGGCAATGTGTGATGGACACCAATATGAATGAAGTAATATAAATCTCGCACTTCAAAAAGTGTGTGAAATCCCACTCTTGAGAATAGCCAAATTGCTTACCAAACAGACATTATAAACAAAATATTATGAGAAAAATTGATTTTTTTTTCTGGATATCTCGTTTAAGGCTTAAAGAAGTTAGCATTTACACCTTGGTCATGTATATTCCAAGAGGCTGCAAGCACCAACATAACAGCCAAAGCCATGCCTAAGCAACCAAGTAGAAGATTAATACCCCACATTACACTAACTGGTCTTGGTTTCTTGATCAAAATCCACATGAAACATGGATAAACATATGTTAAAGGCAGTGTAATCCCTCCGATCAAAGCTGCTAATCTTCCCAAGAATGGAAATGCCACTGCCACCAAGTATGATATCCCTCCAAAGAATATTCTCAATCCTGTCCTCACCCACCATGGACACTGCCTCTTCTTGCTGCTGATATACCTCATCTCCAAGTTGTCGAAAACCGGCATCACATAGATTTGATATGAACTCAGACTGTTTATGATGATCAACATGTATATAAGTCCTTTTACAGACTTTGAAGTAATGTGGCCATGGTATTTCACAAATGCTGTCAAAATCCCTCCTTTTGGAATGTAATCTGTTGGTACCTGACAATAATTCAAGCTAGTTTAGTTTACACTTTTTTTCTTCTCTCTCTTAAACTTGTGCCATTTAGGAAAGGCTGCTGTAAAAATAATCTAACTTATAAGCTTTGAAAATTAAGTTAATTTATAAGCAGTAAAATAAGCTCGACCTTGTCTCTCTTTTTTTGTGACTAAGTTGTGATCTTTTACCTTGTTTCCATAAACCCAATATCCTGCTATTGCCAAGGGAAATAGGGACATGGCTATCAGTGCATATGACACAGTGACTCCTCTCCACATGGGCTTCTTTGAGGCTTGTTTTGGGCTTGAAGGCAGCGTTCCCTGGCATAAAAAAAATACAGAAAATTCAGTTTTAAAATTCATGGGCCATAGCAAAATTGGGCCCAGGCTCTCCAATCACAAGATTATTATCCTATAGTATTGTACCTGTATCTCAAGCACAAGATTATGGCCTCTGAATGCAAGAACTATGATCCCAATTGCAATCAAGACATTGCTAAATCCAGCCATATCTGAATCGGGCTCATCCGGTGGGCCGTATGACACGTCATTGGG
Organism: Euonymus europaeus; assembly: GCA_963580455.1. Lineage (NCBI taxonomy): Eukaryota > Viridiplantae > Streptophyta > Magnoliopsida > Celastrales > Celastraceae > Euonymus > Euonymus europaeus. Next base: position 16,490,619 of record OY756970.1, on the reverse strand, counting down.
CCGACCTTTGGCAATTGACAAGGCCCAAATGAGGGTGCAATAACATAGGGCCGTGACTGCCCCGACAAAGGAATACCCAGCAATGGAGTTCAGGTTGGGCCGCTGGGCCATAACAATAGCCATACATGTAAACACCAAGAACCACTCAGCACTAGTCAATGACTTGTGTTCACAGGTGGCCCCACCCGAACAAATCAAATGGTAAAAAAGCTTCATGGTCCCACCCCCATTGATGATCAACATCACACATGAACCCCCTGATAGATACATCACTGGAAATAAAGCTAGCAACTTCCCAAGCCTTGGACCTACACACGCGCGCGCACACACACATATATATATAATCACTTTTAAGATATAATTAATTAAAAATTAGATTAATTTTGGGCCCCATTGGGCATGGAGTCTGTGGACTAACCGAAGGCGGCTATGGACAGGTGGAGATATCTGCTGTAACGAATTCCCGGGACGGCTTCGTGAAGTTGGACCAAAAGCCATATCGTGTAGAGTTGCCACGCAAATGCCACCGATAAAGTTACAGTTCCCCAGGCCCTGCAACCGTTGATCTGAGTTAGCCGTGTAGTATTGACTATTGACTTGTACTAGTTTGACTCCAAAAACAAATTAACACGTACAAGTCACCTGATTTCTGTGTTGATTTCATTAGCATACAATAGAACAAACATGTGGTAGGTAGATGAGATTAGTTTAGTGTTGAATTTTTTTAAGAGTTAAATTGTATGGGTTTGAAATATTTCGAGTTCGATTCTTACAGAAAATAACATTTTTATGGTTATTTGTTGGGTTTTGATCCAACTTATCTGGTTATAAGGCGATAATTTTTTTTTGTACATACTTGATTATAAAACTGAATATATATATTTAATTATTCGAGAAAGATTTAGATTGACACCCTAAAAAAAGATCGATTCTCCAACAAATGTCGCGGGAGTAGAAGAATAACACACCAAAAGAGATGATGATGATGCATCGCAGATAAATGACCAGAAGAAAAATAAAGAAGGAAAGAAAGAATGAAAAGTCACCATCCAAGAGTGGAGAAGGCAATAGGAAGGAAAAGCGCTTGCATCCCAATTCCTGAAGAAAGCAAATGAAAGACACAGGTGAAGAAATTCCCATTTCTTGATTCTGTGATCGGAAGCCAATCCTCATGTGGGTTTTGGCGCTCAATCTGAAATTCATCAACATTTCTTGACGAACTGTGTGGATCAATCACCACCTCCAGGCCCTTCGTGGGACGACATTGGTTGGTATCATCACCGTCATCATGAAGAGACAAATCTGAAACAACACCATATTCTTCATCAATCACCACTTCTCCCATGGCGAACCAACAAACAGCAAAGCAATCTTTTTCTTCTTTGCTTCTTTCGCTTTAATTAATTCCTGTCTTGGCGGGGCAGGTGGAGCTGGAGATTAGGGAGGGAGGGAGGGTGGGTTTTATATGTCGAAGTGGCGTTGTGTTATGTTTGTAATTCTCTTTTCAAGGACAAATAGGAGTTGGATACTTTATACTTGGATATAGGGGTATTCAAATCTAATCAGCGATCGAGAAATCGATCCGAACCATAGTTTTTCGGTTTCAATTTTTCGATTAACGGTTTCGGATTCGGTTATGAATTTAAAAAATTTTCGGATGTTTTTTCGAATTCGATTTCGGATTTAACCGAAAAAACCAAATAATTTTTTTTATGTTTTATATATTTACTTATTTAAATAATTAAGGTTAAAAAAATTAAAGAACTAGGGCCAAATACAATTTTTAATTTATTCATTAGGGCTTAAAATAATATTTTCTCCCCTACTTTTTCTCTCTCTCACTGTTTCACTCACTTCATTGAAAATAACATTATTTATGTATTAATATTATTTTACCTTTTGGGTTTCAAATAGTTTTAGTCTTGTAATTATAACATTATTTATGTATTTATATTATTTTAACTTTTGAATTTCTAATAGTTTTAGTCCTCTAATTATCCTTGATTTTTTTTAATCATAGTAGATTGATGAAATATTTTTTCATCGTCAAAACCGAAATCCTATCCAAACCAAAAAGTTTCGGTTTTTTCCGATTTGATTTTCCTATATATATTTTTCGGTTATGAATTATAAAATTTCATAACCGAATCAATTCGGACATTTCGATTAACAACCCAAAACGGACACCCTGGCCCTACTTGGATATGTCCAAATTTGGCGACTGCATGATGTATGTCATTGATCATATATATATATATATATAGGTCATCGCATAAGTCACAATAAGAGGTGACGTCAGTATGCTGATCTAAGCTTAATGATACAATGCACGTATTCCCATCGATCATACATGCGAGCGCTCATGTTCAGATCTGCAAGTAAAAATAGCCAGAAAAGAGATTCATGAATCTGAGAAATCACTACTCCCTTTTCAATTTTTCTAACTAGCCTCGCGTGAGTAAAAAGTGATGAGGGTCCCGCCATTGAGATACAGGCACGAAACGGAAGATACATCTGAGAAGATACAAGGGAAGTGCACCTGAGAAATATAAAACAAATGACTAAATTAGTAAAAGCAAAGAGCAATAATGCAGCTGACAAAGCCTCGCACTGACTATATTTTGTTATTTTATTAATTATTTTACTGTTTTAATCAATATACTGAATATTTATTCAGTTTATGATTTTATTGTAATTAATTATTTTTATTAGGATTTAGCGAATCCATTCTTCCTAGGGTTTAACACTTATTATTTAGGTTATAGCATGGAAATCTGATACGAGCCCGTCAGGATTTAGCGAAATAATTTCTCTTAGGATTTAACACTTATTGTTTAGATATGAGCTACTGTAAGCTCGTAAAATATGAACTATTTATCACTACCCGATATATTTGAGTATTTTAAGGCTTACAGAGGAATTTGGAAAGCAATTATACTAGCTCTTCAAAAATCATCTAAGTTACGAATGTGACAGTAATATAATTACAATGTCACGTAAAATCAAAACAGAAAATCTCGAAGAGCAGCTCACCCCTCACGATTATGGGCTTTCATAATAAGTTTCTGATTAAGCAATGCATGTATTTGTAATCATCTAAGCAATTTTCTAATCACAAATGTCCACAAACCAAAGAGTGAGCAAACCCTACACATACACAATAACCACTTAAATTAAAATCATGTACCAGTCAAAAAGGACTTCTCCAATTAGTTGAAAACTTGCACTCCAATATCCTAGTATTGTTCTAGTAATACTGATGGGACAATATTAGTTTTGATTACTCTTGATAGTTTCTTGGAAGCTTCGAAAACAAAAACAGAATCAAGAAAAACGAAAAAAGCGAAGCGATTACAATAAATGAGAAGAAGGATATGAGAAAAGTCACCATCTAAAGCTCGGACGGTTGGACGACTTGTACATATATGATTACAATTGATGGTTAGCTTCAATTGCGTAATAATTTATTTTCTGTGAAAGTGATTCAAGGATGAGATTATTTTAGACTTTGTTCTCTGTGTATTTTCTCAATATGTTTTACTGTGATATGGCTAAAGAGAATCCATGCAGTCTATTCCAATAAAATGATTCAGCAAAAAAGTATTTCAATAATACAATAATTACGGCATGAGCATTAATTACGGCAACCAAAAGAAGACGATTTACAAATACCATGAATTTTCAGAAGCAACTTTAGACAAAAGGGCAGAAAAAAAAAAGAACAAAAAGCATTGAGGACAATGGAGCCATTACCAAAAACAAATTTATAGAAAAAAAATATGAGAGGTCGAATAAAGGTCGCGGATCCTAACCTCTCAAAGCACAACTTTCGACAATCAGTGGCCAAAAATGAGTAGCGAAGAAAATCCATAGGAGTAAAAGTGCAAGTAAATCCAGCAAATAAAACCCACAACGGCGAGTATAGGTAAATTCACTCTCGAATGATGAAGTTGTTGGTAACTAAACAACCAATACATATAAAATATGAAAAATGGAAATAGTTTATTTCATTAATAATCAAATATAAACAAAATATAAAAAATATATCATATATGTAGAATTGAAAGTGAGAACAACTAAAGTTACCAAAAATCGGATCGGAATGCAAACACGAGATTGAAGTGAGGTATGCCAACCGAAAATCTCCTTAAGGTGAAAATGTCTCAGCCACCGGTGTCAATGCTAAAGTAGGCAAACACCTTCCAGGATACAACACTCCCTTCTACCGGTAGGTGACACAAGTATACCGGTAGGCTCGTTCGAATCAAGAATATGAACAACACTCTCAAAGAAGAAGAAGAAATTTGACTGGAAAGAAGGAAGAGAGTTTCGACACAAGCGTTAAGCTTTGGAGAAAATGGTGTAATCTTTCCATACCATTTGGGCTACTATTTATAGTAGAACCCAAGAAAAACGTATTAAATCCAGTATTAAACCGAATTAATATTGTAACAGAAATATTTGAATTAATTCCGTAACGGAAATTTTGAATTTTGAATAAGTCTCATGTCCACATTTAACGAACCTGGGTAGTGGGCTAATAAGCCTCATGGTCCACATTCAACGAACCTGGATAGTGGGCTAATAAGTCTCATGTCCACATTCAACGAACCTCGGTAGTGGGCTAATAAGCCTCATGTCCACATTCAACGAACCTGGATAGTGGGCTAATACAAAATATTAAGCCCATATGGGCTACATAAGCCCGAGCCCGGGCCGGGCCCATGTGCATGTGTTTTAGTGAGCCCAAATTCATTATGTAGAGTCTTTCTCCCTCACAAAAGCTTGGGTGTCATTGGACCCAAGTCTTACATCTAACACTTGGGTTTATAAACCCAAGTCACACAACATAATTATGAAATGTGAGATTCCCATGTTTTTATTATTTTGCACTCAATATATCATGCTTAACATGAACACTTTGGAGTCAATTTCCATTCAATCAAAAAAATGGTTTTAGACAACCTTTAACTCCAATCTCTAGTCTTCATATTGAAGATTAGAACTCACTAAATTACATTCAACTAATACTCAATTAATTGTAAATAATTATTGGTCAAATAGCGGTTGACCACCATTTTTCCAACAGAAGTACATGCGAAAAACCCATGGATGCGAAGACATGACTCACGCCAAACACCTGTTAATATGAGGACGTGACCCATGCATGCACCCTTAAAAGAAGATGAAGGGATAAGACGATGGTAGCTCCGTTTGATTTTTTATTTTATTTTATTTTTTATAAAAGATGATAGTATCTCATCAGTTTATTAAAATATTCACTTATGTCGGAGGAATACCGTAATTAAAAATAAAAACAACAATAGCTCACTGATGCAGAAGAATCAAAGCTCCATGATGATAATTTTCACGGGAACATTAATGCTCCTACTGAAAAATACTTGCATTTATTAAGAAAAACGATAGAACCAACGAAAAATTGCAGCGCCTTTCACCGATGAACCACTTTAATTTGATGGTTTCAACTTTTCGGTCCGTGAAATCATTCACCTGAGGTCGAAGGAGCCTAAGACATCAAGACCAGAGAAAGTACCACTTTGCAGAAACAAAACCCTAGCTCACTAATGCAGAAGTTTCAGAGTAACCACTGCACAAAACTACCCTCACCGACTCAGGCACAGCTTCATGCATCTCTATCAAATGCCAAAAAAAGGAAAAAGTGGACAAGCCAAAGGCGGAATCGTAATTACACTCGCGACACCAACACCTACATGACGCAGGGCTTCAAAACGAAGGCATACTGGCCTGGTGAAACGATGTCGTTTTGCGCCACCACTTGTAAGAGCAACGCGCGGCTAAAGCAATGAACAGGTTCTACTCGCCACCTAAAAGCTTCAGATGTTTTACTTGTCATATGAGGTCCTAACTTTAAGATATGAAGGCACACATATATAAATATATTTTTTTAAAAAAATTCAAAAAAATTATATTTGTCGTTTGATCAATTTTATGAATTCAACGATAATATATATTTTGTTTGAAATAACAATCAAATGTAACTTAAAAAGTGCATGACATATTTTTAATTTTTTTTATCTAAAGATCCAGAATTATCATGTACTTTTCATGTGAATTTGAATTTTGTTTTCTGTTTGACAAAAATTATGGGTGAAGTTCAGAGGAACTCCTCCGAACGCTTAGATTTTCAAATATGAACCTCTCATTTTGAGAGATTCAAAGATATTCACCCATTAAAGGACATTATAACAATTTTCTTCATAATTTTTTTAGTGAATCCTTTTAAACTCTACTAATTTCTCAAACAACAGTTTATACTAAAAGACTCAACCCCTACTAACCCAACATCTCCCAACCCGTCCTTCGTAAAAGGTCTAGCATAGCCCTGGGCTCTTGCATCATGCATAACGGGGAGCACTATACACATATATAATACATCACATGAACAAGGTAGATGCATATATATGATTATACATTTGTGTGTGAACCAATCAAAAGCTACATGCTAAGGAAACTTCACAGGCATTTCCTCTACAATATTCATACACATTTGAGTTGGAAGTCCAATTTCCAAGCTCCAGTGGCCCCATAAATTGACATATTTGCTTTATAAAAAAGTAAGCAATAAGTCAACAACTACAGCTACAAGTGTTTCTTAATTTCTAAATCAATCAAAACCCTCCTGATAAATACTTACACCTAACTAATATGAGATATAAGATTACAAGTCTAAACATTTCTAACATTTTGGAGCCAAGTATGTTCTTTTATGACAGACTTTAAACGGTCAACAATCTCCATAATTTTGCATCCAATAGTAAGTGCTATTTTCCTCCCCAAATTGAGGTCATTTGAAGGGAAACATTAATTTAATAGTTGGAAGAGCTTGAGAAGAGAAATACACAAGTTCGAAGGGTGTTGTTAAAACGTTTTGACGCACAAACCACATGGGGTGTTCATAACTTTTAGCCATATATATACTTGCCTAAAAATATAACCATAAGCTGCCTAAAAATATAACCATAAGCTGCCGTATTCGATAATGGATAATCACTATAATGTGAGTCATTTTTCTTCCCTCAATGGGTCGAACTGCTATGATAAATAAGTTTTAAGTTGACATGATAAAAAGTGAAGATAGTGAAGAAGAAACGTTAATAGTGGCACAATATCCATATATAGCCTGCCCCCATCTTGTTCATTCTTTTAAAATTAAGGACCACTCACCCCAATAATGTCTCCCAATATTTTTGAGGACCACTCACCCCAATATTTAAGTTACAAAGGAAGATGTTGTTTGAGGCTCTTTTTGAGTAGTGGACTTTGCCTTTTTCCCCCCTTCTTTTGTCAGTCTTATTGGGTATTCATACAATTCTTCACAAACTATATGGACATATCATATTAATTAATGGATCGAATAACGAACATGAATATTTTAATTGAAAAAATAGCATGACGGGTATGAAAATGATTTTGTCAAAATGCACCTTGCCTTGTTCTTTGTATATATTATTACTTATATATATTATTTATAATATATATGTTATTATTTTTATGTAAATATATTATTTATAAAAATAATAAAAATATATCACTAAAGAAATCATAAAAATAAATTATTTGTATATATTAAATTTTTAATAAATTTTTTTATTAATTTAATAGATAATATACATAGTTGTCAAATTCATGCATTGATAATTGATGATTTCTTATATAACTTAATATTATTGATTCATCATTTTCAAATAATTAAACATATATTTTAATGATTTTTATAATTATAGTTTGAAGGGCGGATAAATAGATGATGACTAAAAAAATACAGAGATGGATAAAAATTAAAAAATTAAATGAATATTTGCATGTAGACGGACATATACATATATTTTTTAGGAGTTCGAGAGAAGTCTCCACCCAAAACCCCCCGTTAAAGGATGAATTGGAAGGCTGGGATTTCATTGTCGGTAGTCCAGGAAAAATGAAGGGCAGTGATGAAGGGTGCGCAAGGGGGGGTATTTTGAGGAAGTGTGCCATGGAAGAATGGTCGAGTATAATAAAACCAACCGATGATGAGGGTTTGGAGGACAAAAATGTAAACCAATTCGAATTTGCGAGGGAAGTGGGAGAGGGGAAATGGCAAGCAACCTGTCGAGTTTGATGAGCGAGCTCCGAGAACGGATTGCAGCATCGTCGTCGACGCCTCCGAACAACGGAGAGGACGATGCTTTAGAGATACGATTTCGTGCTATTCTACCCAATCTCCTTCACACCTATGTTGTTCCTTCATCCTCCGGTACTTTCATTACTCTCTGTATTAACCGAACTTTCTGGCCTTGATCGCGTCTACTTCTCGAGAAAATAAATATAGACCTAGAATAATGTCCTATAGGCTCTGTCTTTCATCTTCACTTTCATGATGATATAAAAAAAATAAGAAACAGGGAATCTATTAGTTACATTTTCCCAGTAGGCTTGAGCAATAACAGTAGTTCTGTTTTTCCCGGTTCTTGGATGTTAAAATTGTTGGGCAAATTAAGAAAATGAACAAAATTTAGTAACTCAGCTCCAGTTAGGGTCTATCGATAAAGGCCCAGTTTGGTTTGGGTTTATGGAACCCTTGTTGCTTTATTAAAATTTATTCTTTAAGCAAAAAGTTCCTTTTTTCTTGGGAGAGAATTCCGAATCATCTCTCTAAATGAAGGTTTTGGGGTTTAGATATTTCAGTTTGAGCCAAATCTTGAGTAACTTTCTGTGCTAGTCTACTCCATTTGACTAAGTTCAATGAAGTGGAGTTTTGTTAGAAGTTGTTTGAGTCCAGCTAATGATCAATGGAGTGTTAAAGTTGAGGGACTTGTTGGTGCTTCTTTTACCATGCTTTTTTTTAGGGCTTATGTCACATTCTTGTTTATGTTTGACCTCTTGCAGCCAAGGAGAGAGAGGTTATTGCTGTGCTGAAGCTAATATCTCATACTGCAAAAAATTTTCCGGGTGTTTTTTACCATGGAAAGGCCAGTGCAATTTTACCTGTGATTGGTCGGATATTGCCCTTCTTTGCTGAACCTGAATTCTGGTAGGTGATTTGAGAAGTTTTATTTTCCTATTTAATCATTTTTCGTTTTTGAAACATGTTGTCAGTTTATTCAATATATTATTTTGTTCTTAATCTTTGTAATGAAAATCATATTATCTGGTATCGACATTGGCTTGTTGTGCGAATTTGACTTGAACTTTATTTTAGGAGAATTTGAATTTTCTCCCCTATCAAAAAAATGAGGCATCAAATTCAGATTAGAACATAATTAACTCAGCAATGTGACTCACTCTAACAGTTCTAAATGGAGCCAGTGTGTTGCCATGCAAAGAAGCTGTTTACTCTGGAATGCCTGCATTTTTCCTTTTTTAACCATTCGCATCTAAGGAGATTCCATCTGCTTCCATAAGGCCTATTAGAGCCAGAGTTGTTAAAGGCGCTAGGCGCTGCAAAGCGCCAGAGGCCTCCAGAGCCTTTGAAGCGCTAGGCGCTAGCTTAAGCGCGCTTTTGCGATCATGCAGCAAAAAAAGATGATTTTCTGCATTTTCATGCCACTAAACACTCAATTCATAAATAAAATAGGCATTTCAACATCCATGGAAGGCTGAAACAGATCTAGACAGCTCAAAATCATAATTCATAAAAGCAAACATAGCACATAAATGGTTGACAGTGGCAAATGTTCAAGAAAGAAGCCAAAAAAAACATAAAAATGCAAGCAACCAGCCAAGCAATCAAATAATCTAACAGTCACAGATGCAATAAGCCAATAATCAGCCAATCATGAATCATTCCTCTTCTTCATCATCGTCATCGTCATCAAACTCATCATTGTCTGCGCTAAGTGCGCTTGACATTCGAACTCCTCCATCCTCCTCCGTCTCATCTAAGCCAATGCCAATTGCAATATCTTCTTCTTCAGTTTCAGTAGGTAATGGAATTGATATTGGTGGATTTGAAGAGGTTGAAGCCTTTGACCTTGTTTGTTGTCTAGTTGCTCTTCTTTGACCAGCACCAACAGCTTCACCTACAACACCCCATGTTAAGTCACCACCATTGTGCACAAGCTCATTCTCACCATCCGAGCTTGCAGCCATTTCTCCAACCACCCATTCATTGCAAGCATCGATATCATTCAATATTATAGGATCAATCTTGTCCCTCATTTCATAACGAGACTTCAAAGTTTGGTTGTACTTGACATAGATCAAGTCATGCAACTTTTGATGCTCTAATTTGTTCCTACGCTTGTTATGAACCTTCAAAAAGAGTTTTATTTATTAGGCATATGTGAAGTTGTAAACAAAAGTGTAAAAACTAGGAAGCGGTACAAGGCAATAATTAGTACTTACATGCTCAAACATGCTCCAGTTTCTCTCACATCCAGAAGCACTGCATGTCAAACTAAGAATTCTAATTGCCATTTTCTGCAATTGAGGAGCTGAATTGCCAAATAAATTCCACCACTCAGCTGCAAATTTGTAAGTTAAGCAACCAAATGTTAAATAAATAAATTTGGCAATGAAGTAAGTAATGAACTACATATTTAAATCTTACTAAAGCAACCAAATAGTAATTACCAGGGGATTTGGTGCTCCTTGTTCGAATTGCCAAAGAATTGCCAAATTGACCTTGAGCTCTTTTGTATAAATGTAACTCATCCATAATCTTCAGTCTAGAATCATCTGATTCAATCATTCTTTCAATACATCTATACAATCCACTTGTAAGCTCCTCACAATTCTCAATGCTAGGATCATTATAGAAAAATTCTGGATTTAAGTAATGACCCGCTGCATGTAAATCTCTATGAAGTTGGCATTCCCATCGTTCATCAATAATTTCAAATATTTTCTTGTATTTTGTTGGCCTTCCTTCAAAAGCCGATTGAATAGCCTCTTTGGCTCTATCCATTGCCTCATAAATGTATCCCATAGCCGGCTTTTTTTCATTGTCAACTAGCCGAAGAACTTTCACTAGGGGACCCATCACCTTTCGGATATAAACAATATTGGCCCAAAAAGCCGGCATTAGAACAATTTCATATGCCCTTTTACCTTTGGCATCCTTAGCCCATTTGCTATTCAACCATTTTTCTGAAGTGAACATATTTCGAATACACTCTTTTTTGCTTCCAAGACTTTCCAAACAAAGGAAAGTCGTTGCAAATCGAGTAACCCCATATCTTACTAATTCACTGTTGTTTGTAAACTCCCGCATCATGCTCAAGACACCTACATGGTTATAGATATAACCAGTTAGGAAAATAGCATTTGAAAGTGTTCTTTTCACCTTTTCTATCTTCCCAATGTCTTCCAATATGAGATCTATGCAGTGAGCAGCACAAGGAGTCCAATACAAGTGTTTCCTCTTCGCCATAAGTAATTCACCTGAAAGTAAGATTGCGAAAAAAAAAAGAAGTCAGTCAACTAATTTGATATGATGAAAAAAAATTGAAACATGAAACAATTTTACAAATCATAATTTGAAAGTTAAAGCTCACCGGCAGCTTTGAAGTTGCTTCCATTGTCGGTAATCACTTGCACAACATTTTCTCCTCCAATGCGTTCAACAAACTTATCAAGTAGCTCAAATATCTTCTCCCCGGTTTTCATATAGGATGAAGCATCAATAGATTCAACAAACATTGTTCCTAAAGAACAATTCACCAAGATGTTGATCAAAGTTCTATTCCTTTTATCCGTCCACCCATCTGACATGATTGAACAACCATGCTTTGCCCATTCAATCTTGTGAGCTTTCATCATTTGCTCCGTGTGATCAACCTCCTTCTTAAGAAGCGGAACCCTCAACTCATGGTAACTTGGTGGTTTCAAACCTGGGCCATATCTACCTATAGCTTCAACCATATCCTTGAAGCTATTTAAGTTAGCAGAATTGAATGACAATGCTGCTTGGTACCAAAACCGAGCAATGTATTGCACAGTTTCAGCTCTCAATTCTTTGTCACACGCCTCATTGATAGTTTTTTGTTTGAGCTTTGCTCCTATGTTTTTCTTCCTCTTGAAGAACATATCCATTGGCCCCTTTACCCTCTTGGTAACATTAGCTCCTTCTCTAATTTCTAAACTCCCACTAGCTCTTTTGCCATTAGGCCTAACAATTTCTTCAACTTCGTCTTCTTCTTCATCATCACCAAAACCATAATCATCAACATCTTGAAGCGGGTGATAGGCTGTAATTTCCTTTTGCTTTTGTTTCATACGCATGTGATTCAGCAACTCATCTTTCACATGTTGAGGACACTCCTTGCATGGTGCAGCATTTTTAAAAATTCCAACCTGATGTTGTTTTGCACGATATATCCCACCATTTGTAAGCTTCTGACAAAAATTACATGTAATAGCATTTGGATTGTTTGGATTCATCATGTGATTATACTTCCAGCCAATGTCTGTCAACTCCCTTTCTTTTGACTTGCCTCTTGCATTTGAGGATGTAGATGACACTTGTTTGGACGGATTAGACCCAGAACCACCCTCCATTATATTTATTTTGGTAATTCGCAGACCCCCCAATCCCTCCCCACAACTGATCAAAAGAAGTAAAGAACCGAAATTAGCAATTGAAAAAAAGCTGAATAGGAAAAGTAGAAAGCAGATTAGCAGAGGAGCAAAGTGGAAAGCAGTACCAGTTGAAGAGTAGCGGCAGGCGGCAGCTTGAGGAGGACAGAGTCGCAGCTCGCGCGAGTGCCAGAGAGAAGAGGAGTCGCAGCTCGCGCGAGTGCCAGAGAGAAGAGGAGTCGCCACTCGCGCAGGAGCCAGAGAGAAGAAAGAGACGCAGAGAACTCGGCAACTCGCCACTCGCGCAAGAGCCAGAGAGAAGAAAGAGACGCAGAGAACTCGCCAGTCGCGCAAGAACCAGAAAAAAAAGAAAGAGACGCAGGGGAGTTTCTATTTTTGTTATCGCGGGGCTAGGTAGGCAGTAGGCTAGGGTTTCATTTTGTTATGTTTTTAGGGCTTCAACACAGCAGGGCTAGGCGCCTGTAAGCGCCTCAGAAAAGCGGTAGTAAGCGTGCTTAAGCGCGCTTCGAAGAAACACGTAGAAGCGAAGCGATCAAGGCGCTCAGGCACCTGATCGCTTCGCTTTAGCGCTTAAGCGCGCTTAAGCACGCTTTTGACAACTCTGATTAGAGCAGCCCAACCAGGCGAGACAAAGATTCCCTCCTTATCTTATTCTAATATCCTCACATATGTCTCAGAGTATGGTACAGTTACCTGCTGTTAACATTTTAACCATTTACATCTAAGGAGATTCCATCTGCTTCCATAAGGCCCATTAGAGCAGCCCAACCAGGCGAGACAAAGATTCCCTCCTTATCTTATTCTAATATCCTCACATATGTCTCAGAGTATGGTACAGTTACCTGCTATTAACATACCTTTTGAATAGAAAAAAGTGTCAAGGTTACCCTTCATTTTTGTTTTGGGGGTTGGGGAGGGCGGGGGGGCTTGGTGTGGAAAATGATGGGTGGTGAAATGTGGTATCCTAATCCTATCCATTTATTGTCTGGGGATTCAAGTGTTAGAAATGGGTGGGAGGGCCGTGAGTTGCTCAGCAATAGCTTCTAGTTTTGTACTGGTTTGGCTTTTGTCTGTGGCAAGAAGTCTAACACAGTTTTGCTTTGGTGACTAGAATATCTTGATTAGATGTCTGCCTTGAAATCTTTCACTATCACTCATATAAACTATTAATGCCACAAAAGCACAGCACACACCAGTGACACCAGTAACAATTTGAAAGCTGCCTCTCACCATTTGCATAGCAAGAAGTTGTAGTTGAGTAAGAGAAAGAAGGGTATATATGTTAAGTGCTTTCTGGATTCATGGAAGAAGTGAAATATTCGGCTGGTACTCCTATTTCTGAACGTGAAAATTGGTCAAGTGCGAAGCAAATTTCTAAAGGCATACCAGATAGCTTATGAATTTTGTGAAACTTTGATGTGCTAGGTTTGCTTCCAATATGAGGAGGAATCTGTCTTGGGCTGCTTGTCTTCTGAGAGGGAAAATCCCTTTTCTTTTCGTTTGCTTGTGGGTGATTAGAGAGGTATATAGAAGCAAATTCTTATATTATGACACAAGCCTGTCGATTGTCATTATATGCTGGAAACATATTTGACTTTGGTGGTGGAGGATAGAGAATTGAGTTTGCTGTTGCTCGTCCTTTGAAGTGATTACCTTGCAGACTTGCAGTTTTGATGCTACATATGGGAGTCTTTTGGGGATGAATTGAATCTCCATCAGAGGGGAGGCTGGATAGTTATTTGACATTGCCAGTATCAATTGTAGCTCTGTTTGTTACATCCGATCTTAACTTCTTAAGCCAATTTCCAGCAGAGTTGCTAATTTGAGAAGACAAAATCGAAGCCATGATGTTTGGTATCTGTGGGTTTCAAACATGAATTGATGAGACAATGAGTGTTTTTTTAGATATACAGGTGGCCATGCTACTTTCCTCCAAATGACTAAATTAAACTATTGAAGTACATAGAAAAAACAATGTTTTCCCAGTTTTTGCTGTTTTTTTTCCCTTCCTCTTGAGCAACTGACTAACTCAAGAATGGTTCTATTGGTAGGTTTCTTTCTAAATTAAGAATTTTGAAGCCTTTGCAGTTACAATTTTTTTATGAATCTTATGGGAAAAAATAGCTTCCTTTTGTTGAGGGCCTGAGGCAGTATTTGGTGCAGTAATGTCCTCAGTCCTCACTACATAGTCCCAATTAAAATGATTATGCTTTTCTTACTAATCATTTTTTTGGGGATATTATCATCTGTTTGACCAAGGTGAAATATATTTCAGTTCTCGACATGGAGTGATCTTTGAGACCGTTGGATCATTATTATCCTTGCTTCGCACTGGAGCACGAGATGCATACCGACAGTTTTTCATTGATGCCATGGTAACTATTGAAGGTAACAAGACAAAAGAACTCTATAGAAGTTTCTCTTATGAGTTGATGGTTCTCTTCTTGAAATAATTGACCAATATTATATAGTTGTCAGTATCCATGGTGCTTGGGTTATATGATTTTCTGGGGTGACTTTTTGATGCATATTTCCAGGATGACACAATCAGTTCATATCCTTTTTCTTCAATCTCTCTCTCTTTCTCTGGGCTCAGAACGGGGTTGGGGGTCTGCTAAGATACTTGTTAAGGAGCTGCATATAGTTTCATATATTTGCTGTTGTTTTCATTATTACTTGATTTCATGTACGCAGTTTAAACTTAATGGAAATATAACTTGCATTTCTCTTTACACAGATCTTTTACACGTGGCGTCAATTTGTGCCAACAATAGGAGTGTTGCAGAATCTGCAAGATCCAGTGTTAAGTGTTTCTGTGAGTCTTTTACTGTACTGCTCAATGACTCAACCTGTCTTTGTGATCTCCCAGAAAGTAGTAAGCTCAGCGATGGCCCAGGTATTTTGATTAATACTACGGGCAGGAGGAGATGGCTGCCTTTTGCAGCCTGTATCGTTAAGCTTCTGAGCAAATGCATTGCTGAAGGAACTCTGTATGTGGAAGGACTCATAGGTGTGTCCAATGTTTCGGCTGCATGCTCCCTATTATGTTATGGAGACGCTGATCTGCATATGGTGGGTGGCAGCATGGTTATTACTTGACAATGATAGTTTATATAGTTTCTCTAATGGGCTTGTTAGATGCAATGGTTGGAAATATTGTGGCTTATCTGACAGCTAAACAACTTTATGATAGGCATGTTTTGACTTTGCACGCATCGTTCAATCAGTGATAAATTATGACATTGTTCCTCATGAGAATTTGATCCAGTCACTATGCACCATATTGAGTGAGGACAAAGAGGGATTCCCTGTATTAAGGTATGTATATAGACCTTTCCTCTTCATTGCCAAAAGTCTCATTTTTTACCTAAAAAGAAGGATGCTCTGTAGAGTTTCCCTGGTTGAAGACATCTAGAAATGCATTATTCTTTGTGGAGTTTTTTTGTTATATGTACAAAAAATCAAAGTTCTAATAAGTGCTTGTAATCTTGGTTGTTTTATCATGGTTCACATGATCATTGGAAATGTTATTTTCTGTTTCCTTTTCATTGCTTTATTTAATCATAGATGGTTTTGTCCTATTGTTTTAGATTGCTTTCTAATATCAGGGTTACAATACAGAGACATGGTCTATGATTCCTCTTTGGGAACTTGTCTTGATGCAATACACTCTAGTTGTCCTGATGATCTGGTCAAGCTCACAGCTGCTGATGTAATCAATGTTTTTTCTCAATCAGTGTGCAAAACCAAAAGCCAAGAACTCAAGGTTAAATAACTAACTTGGTCTTACTTCGGGAAGTTTGGCCATTATTGTGAGGAATACATTTTTCTTTATACCTTAGATATTTGAGAGACTAGATTGTTGAGGTGGCTAATAACATTTTCCATTTTAATAAGAATTGACATTTTTTTCAGGTTGCATTGTGCAATGCGTACACACGGATTGCTAAAGCTTGCCCCCCTCATATCTGGAGGCCCCAATCTCTTATTAATATGCTGTGTCTTCCTGCACCTTGTTTTCCATTGATTAATTGCTTTCGAGTAGCTCTGTCCCTACTTGGTCCTGATCATAATGGAGATAGTATAAGAAATAATGATAATTTGGATTTACCATTCCCAATAAATACCTCAGTTGAGGGCTCGAGGGTAGGGGGGAAAAGGCTAATTCAGGATGTAGATGGTTTCAATGTCAAACGTCGTAAGGTAGATGAAGAAGTTATGGCTTCTGATACTGATGTTCCAGTGAAATGCAAGCTTTATCATTCAGTGTATTCTGAAATAGAGGTAGATTATGCCAATTATGTCTATAAATCACTTCTTTCATTTGTGGAACTTTTGAACCCTCCTCCAGCCAAATCCAATTCTTTTGGGTCAGATGTTTTGTTATCAGCTCTTAGCATGCTTTGCATTGCTTTCTCTACAAATACAAAAACAAATATGTCACTTTGCATCTTTCAGCTGATGCATGAATGGATCCCTTGGATATGTGAGCAGGTATGATTAAATTTACAATTCTTTGAGAATGTTACAGTTTTGCATGGTCATTGATTGAACTTACTTTGTGTAGGCAAAGCAGGGAAGTTCAATTCCACTTTATATTTCCATCTTTCTGGAAGGAATTCATGGCATCATGCTTATGCAGAGTAAGAGAGTTCTCAAGTACAATCCATCATTATTTTTTCCATACCTTCATTTTGTTGTTGACTTTATCTCAAAGGTTCTGGTAAGAAAACTGATAATTTCTTGCTAACGTTACCATGCATCTCTTAAAACTAAGAGTAAAGGAAATGAAATGAAAGAATGAAGGATAGGGTGCTCTCTATCCTGATTGAATTTTTTGTTGTTTTTTATTAATTATAATTACTTCTTCTTTGTCTTTTTTTTGTGTGTGTGTGTGGTAACTGGTAAGTCATGATGGTGAAAGACTTGGAGAGTTAAAAGTCCCTCGAAACCCTTTTTTGTTCTTTGAATTTGAAAGTTAGGTTTGGGATTGATTCTCCTATACGTAAAGTAGAACTTTAGGGAGGGGTCGTTAGTTGTTACCCATTACTGGAGTGATAAGTTGAATGTTCTCTTTTTATTACGTTATAGCTCATTCTGGAAATGTGTAGTTGCTTTTAGATATCAATAATCCATTTGTAACTCTTTGAGCTTTTCATGTGATAACCAGGCACTCTTTCCATTGAGAACAAGCTCCTCAAAACTAAGTGTTATGATGCAGATCTTATACATGTGCTAAAGCTTCCATGGACCCATTCCCTTTCCATTAATGAGCCTCATCCTTCATGGAAAATAAAATGTATCTCTGTCCGAGTGGCATCAAAGCTTGGACCTAGTTTGAAAACTGAAAGTGATTTGGAAATCTTGGATTTGGGTCTTTCCGATGAAGTGGAAGAAGTTCGATTGGAAGCGATGATTTCTATGCCAGTAATGGTCTTGTGGTCTGGTCTTGAAGTACTCACACACATGTTTAGAAGGCTACAGTAAGGCGAAAATGAAACTTACTATTCCTTATTTCCTTTTATTACTTATGGATTTTTGACTGAATTATTCATTTTTCGTGTGTAATTGTCGAGGAATGAAATCACACGCTGAGAAACTTCTGTCTGAATGCATTAGTTAACAGAATAAAAATTTATGATATATTACTTTTGATAGAAAAGTCTCCTTAAAATTTAAATGTTGTGTGCCTGTCAGGAAACAAGATGTTTAGTTTGTTTATTGCTACTGCGACTGCGATACACAAGTCACAACATAGATATGCTAGCAAATCCTGTTCAAATAGAATATCTATCTTATTGTGCAATTTCATTTGTTTGGTGACAATTGGTTTTGAACGAGGAAAGAAATATGTACTCGTATTTGTGTCTGGACACCGTATATTCGATTATACAGAGCGAGCCTTTATTTTTTTAACAATATGACATTCAAACGATTTGAATAAAACCAAGTATTGACTACTTATATAGTGAATAGCTTCAAGTTAAAGTATGCTAAAAGCCATCAAATCTTTTTCTTATGACAAGGGAATTGTGTTGTGAGTATTGTGGTTGTATATTGAGATAAATAAATAAATTATTTTGGTTCGGTTTCTATTTCAATTCATGCAAGAACTATTACTTTTTATTCACTCATGTCAAGATTGGGTTCTTGCGTTTTCACTATTTTCGCAATTGAATAAATAGGCTTCATATACTTTTGTGGTGGAGCTTATTGCACCTGTCAGGTTATTAAACATCCTAATAAAGTGGAGAACTCGATATGTAAATTTCCATATGCTGAATCCTTGTGCGTATGTCAAATTAGAAAATTGATGTTTCATGTAAATATTTTCCAGCAGTATTATGATGATTGTAGATATCAGACATTGCTAGTATGATAATTAGCGTTCAATCCTCCAATTATGGTAGTAAGCAGAAATTTTTACTGAAAACGTGGACAAAATATAGTTATATCAATTGCCCTCAAAGTTTGAACAGATTGTCCTCTTTATGTTCGTTATATCTTCCAAGTGTAAAGTAATATGCGCCTAAGGTATTTTTCTTAAATTAGCTGTGGCCCCTTTGTGCATGAATTTTTCAATGTAAAGAGTTCTGAATTAATTCTATTACTTGCTTTGTGTTTCTCAATTTGAAGGTTTTTGGAGAAAGAAGAGCACGCTAAAGTTAAGAAAATTATCCCTTCTACTCTTGGCTTTCTATCTTGCCTTTACGGATCTTGCAATGGTCTTAATGCTGTAGATAAAGGTGAATGCAAGTTGTTTCTAAGTGTTGATACTGAAAAACACATTGAGACTGTAGATTATTTACTGCAAGGATTCTGGTGCTCAAAGTGTGACAAACATGTTAAGCACAATCACGAGCTATGCACAATGGAACTGGCTCAGATACAAAGTGTGGAAGTAGGTTCGAATTGTGATTTTCTCCATTTGCAATCTTTCTTTTTCAAGCTTATCTATAACGAGTCTTCCGAAGAGATTGCACTTGCCTGTGTGAATACTATAAAGCGTATCCTTGTACATGGGACTGCAGATATTTTGCTTAAAACAAGACTGGAGTGGATTAAGTGCATTGAATTTCAACTACTTCATAGAAATAAAGCTGTAAGAGAAGCATTTTGTTTACAGGTTAGTTCCTTCCTTGAGGATTCTGTATTGAGCTGTCTATTTGTAGATGGGGATGGATCAAATAAGAATAAAGAACAGAAATTTCTGGACATTATTAAACATGCTTTGGCAGCAACTGAAGATCCACAAATTTTTGAAACTCTTTTGGAGTCTGTAGCAGAAATTATGATCACCGTTGATATTTACAGTCAGCTTTTCTTCTTCTCTCTTATATTGTTGGTTGATCAGCTGGATAACTCACATGTATCGGTGAGGATAAATGCTTCTAGATTAATACATAAATGTTGCTCCTTCCATCTTAAAGGAGGACTTGAGCTACTCCTTTCGAAAGTTGTTCATATTCGGAATGACTTGTTTGATTATCTATCTTTGAGACTTGTAAGCCGCCCCAAAATTGTCAGAGAGTTTGCGGAAGCTGTTTTTGGTGTTGAAACAGAAGAACTTGTAAAAAAAATGACCCCGATAGTTCTTCCAAAGCTTGTAGTTTCTCAACAGGACAATGAACGAGCGATTCACACCCTGTATGAGTTAGCCAAGTGTTTAAATACTGACATGGTGCCTCTCATAGTTAATTGGCTACCCAAAGTGCTTGCATATGCTCTCCATCAAGCAGATAGGCAAAAGTTGCTTAATACTCTGCAATTTTACCACGAGCAGACGGGTTCTGACAACCAAGAACTATTTGCCGCTGCATTACCTGTACTTCTTGATGAACTAATTTGCTTTCTTGATGGTGGTGATCCATCTGAGATAACCAACCGGTATGGAGCTCCTAAACTTACTGATCAATGTTGTTTCCTTTCCGTTCTCCTTTTTTCTTCTTTTTTTCAGATATATGGTTTGGAGTCTCTTTCTTTTAGATGTATGGTTTGGAGATGGATGGACAAACATTTTTTTTTTATCCCAAGTTGGGATTTTTTACTTTAGTGTTCATATGCATTATTGGCCCTTTCACATTTGAACAAGTAATTGTTTTTATGTTGTTTATTGTTGTTAATATTAGTTACTTTGTCATTCAATCCAGTAAGTTTGCTTGTTGGTTTGAGGCGTTTCACATTGTATTTATGTACACACACACATCTAACACTCCCCCCTCATGTTGGTTGGGCAACTACGATGGGTCAATGCACAACAAACAAGGCCCAACATTGGCCATTCGCACACAATTCCACCAAAGGTATTGTCCACTTTGTATTATCTGGTTTCTACGGATGCATCTAGCCTGCATGGTTCTATTCTTCTTGGGCCGTCTCACTTTATGGTAATTATGCCTAGGAAAAGACCTTGTTCAAAGTATTGGAGTGCATAGGGGAAACACATGTTGCATCCCAATATTGTCCTCTTTGGGGTTCTAGTTCGCTGTGAATATATCGAATTACTGTCAAGGTTTTGTTCCATTGGGTTTTCATACTTTGGTACTTGGGCCCATGGAGGCCTTGTTGTGTGGAAGGGTATAGGGCTTCCTCTTATATACGACATCACTTTTATTACTAGATCTGTGGCTCTCACTATAGGGATCCAATTATTTTCAACATTTTCAAAATTTACTCCACTTTAGAGTTTGTGAATATAATATAATTTAGTAGGGTATTTTGTAGGATAATTGAAATTATTTTATATGTTCAAAATAGTTAGTATAAATTACATATTATTAATATTTAATCCCAAAATTGAGGTCCTTCAGAATACTTTCGAGCAGGCGTATTTTTTTTTCTACTTCCAACATGTGACATATTTTTATGATTTTCTTGGCTTATTTTTACATGATCTTTAGTTTACGAGTTTTTTTTTCCGCAGTTCAGTAGGACATGTGAAGAATTGCGTTATGATATGTTCATTTTAATTATTTGTGGAGCTATTATATGATACTACGACATAGCATAAGTATTGTTGATCACTCTGCCAGTTATGATAATTTCTTTCTCTATAGGTTAGCAAGGGTACCTGATATGATAAAAGAAGTTGCTAAAGTGCTGACTGGTGTGGAGGATCTTCCTGGATTCTTGAGAAATCATTTCGTTGGCCTCCTTAACAGTATTGATAGGAAAATGCTTCATGCAGAGGATGTTTCACTGCAGAAACAAGCTTTGCAGCGTATTGAGATGCTAATTGAAATGATGGGCTCTCATCTTAATACTTATGTGCCAAAATTGATGGTTCTTCTCATGCATGCTATTGATAAGGAAGCCCTACAGAGTGAAGGTCTATCTGTCTTGCACTTTTTCATCGAGCAATTGGCAAATAAATCTTCATCTAGCATCAAACATGTAATTTGTCAGGTTTTTGCCGCTCTTATTCCCTTCTTGGAGAAGGAAAAAGAAAGTCCTTCCATGCATTTGAATAAGGCTGTGAAAATATTGGAAGAACTGGTTTTGAAAAACAAAATTATCCTTAAGCAGCATATACATGAATTTGCTCCACTTCCCAGCATTCATGCACTAACAGAAGTTAATAATGCTATCCAAGAAGCCCGTGGATCCATAAATTTGAAGGATCAGTTGAGAGATGTTGTTGACGGTTTAAATCACGAGAATCTGAATGTGAGGTATATGGTTGCATGTGAGTTGAGCAAACTACTGGATCTGAGAAGAGATGACATTACTGCTCTGATCACTGGTGAAGTTACATCAGAAATGGATGTTTTGAGCTCTTTAATCACATCGTTACTGAGAGGATGTGCAGAAGAATCAAGAACTGTTGTTGGACAGCGGCTTAAGTTAGTATGTGCTGATTGCCTTGGTGCATTAGGTGCAGTTGACCCTGCCAAAGTGAAGGGTCTTTCGTGCCAGCGCTTCAAAATCGAATGTTCAGATGATGACCTTATCTTTGAGTTGATCCACAGGCATCTGGCCAGGGCATTTAGAGCTGCACCAGACACCATTATTCAAGACTCAGCTGCATTGGCCATACAGGAGCTTTTAAAGATTGCAGGTTGTGAAGCATCGCTGGATGAGAATGATGCTGCTCGTGTATCACAGATGATGAAGAATAAGGAGATTGTGAAAGTCACACCACATGTGAATAAGAGTAGTGACAGCAAGGAGATGAATAGGAGAGGTCAGAGACTGTGGGACCGGTTCTCGAATTATGTAAAAGAGATAATAGCTCCTTGCTTAACATCTAGATTTCAGCTTCCAAATGTGGCTGAGTCAGTATCTGCTGGCCCTATCTACAGGCCTTCTATGTCTTTCAGAAGATGGATATTCTTTTGGATAAAAAAGCTGACTGCACATGCAACTGGCTCTCGTGCAAGTATATTTAATTCTTGTCGAGGCATAGTGCGTCACGACATGCAAACAGCAGTATATTTGCTGCCGTATTTAGTACTTAATGTTGTTTGTCACGGTACTGAGGAGGCACGCCAAAGCATAGCTGAAGAAATCCTTTCTGTTCTTGATGCTGCGGCATCAGAAAACAGCAGAGCTGCAGTTCATGGTGTTAGTGGTCGGCAAAGTGAAGTTTGCATTCAAGCTGTTTTCACACTCCTTGATAATCTTGGGCAATGGGTAGATGATGTTGAACAAGAGGTGGCTCTCTCCCAATCCCTCCGACCACCTTCTAAGCAACAGACTTCCAAGTTAAAGAATCAGAGTCCAATTTCTTTGACAGATCAGGATCAACTCCTAATACAATGTAGATATGTTTCGGAACTTCTAACTGCAATCCCAAAGCTAAGCCTTGCCAGGGCTTCTTTCCGATGTCAGGCTTATGCAAGGTCTTTGATGTACTTTGAGTCCCATGTGCGTTCAAAGTCGGGTTCGTTTAACCCTGCCGCAGGGAGGAGTGGGATATTTGAGGATGAAGATGTTTCTTATTTGATGGAAATATATAGCTGCATGGATGAACCTGATGGGCTTTCTGGTTTAGCATGTTTACGTAAATCATTAAGTTTACAAGACCAGCTCTTAGTAAACAAAAAGGCAGGAAACTGGGCTGAGGTTTTAACTTCTTGCGAACAGGCTTTGCAAATGGAACCCACTTCTGTTCAGAGGCATTCAGATGCCCTTAACTGTTTACTGAACAAGTGTCATCTTCAAGCCATGGTCACTCATGTGGATGGTTTAATATCTAGGATTCCTCAATACAAGAAAACATGGTGCATGCAAGGTGTGCAGGCAGCATGGAGGCTTAGCAGGTGGGACTTGATGGATGAGTACCTTAATGGAGCTGATGAAGAAGGCTTGCTTTGTAGTAGCTCTGAGAGTAATGCGTCCTTTGAATTGGATGTTGCCAAGATTTTACAGGCAATGATGAAGAAAGATCAATTTTCAGTTGCTGAGAAAATTGCATTGTCCAAACAAGCTCTCATTGCTCCTCTTGCTGCTGCAGGTATGGATTCGTATATGAGAGCTTATCCGTTTGTTGTTAAACTTCACTTGCTGCGGGAGTTGGATGACTTCCACTCTCTTCTTGCTGAGAACTCTTTCTTGGAGAAATCATTTCACTTGGGTGATCAGAGGTTCACAAAAGTAATGGAGAACTGGGAAAATAGACTGAGATTTACACAACCATCCCTCTGGGCAAGGGAGCCACTTTTGGCTTTTCGAAGGCTGGTGTATAGTGCAAGTGGTCTTAGTGCTGAAATTGGGAACTGCTGGATTCAATATGCAAAGCTGTGTCGCTTGGCTGGTCACTATGAGACTGCAAACCAGGCAATTTTAGAAGCCCAGTCTTCAGGCGCACCTAATGTTCACATGGAAAAGGCCAAGCTTATGTGGAGTACTAGGCGATCTGATGGTGCTATTGCAGAGTTGCAGCAATCTCTCCTGAACATGCCGGTAGAGGTAGTAGGATCCGCTGCAATATCATCAATTACTAGCCTCTCACTTGTTCCCCTGAACCCACCACCTTTACCTTGTGACACGCAAGCTGCAAATGAAAATCGAGAGATTGCAAAGACCCTCCTCTTGTACTCCAGATGGATTCATTATACTGGGCAGAAGCAGAAGGAAGATGTTATGTGTCTTTACTCCAGGGTGAGGGAACTGCAGCCCAAATGGGATAAAGGATATTTCTACATGGCTAAGTATTGTGATGAAGTGCTTATTGATGCTAGGAAACGCCAGGAAGATAATTTTGAACTGGGCTCTAGGGCAGTCGCATCAACCTCTTCTATTGCTACCTCAAATTTAAATTCAGGGAGGCGCTGGTGGTCTTACTTACCTGATGTACTGTTATTTTATGCTAAGGGCCTTCATCGGGGGCACAAGAATCTTTTTCAGGCACTTCCAAGATTATTGACTCTTTGGTTTGATTTTGGGAGCTTTTATCAGAGTAGCAGCTCATCATCCAATAAAGATTTGAAAAAGGTTCATGACAAGGTAATGTTGTACTTTCGGCTTGAAATACTTGTTTTGTGTATAAATCTTAATGGCATTCGAAGCCCCACTACTTCATTTCTTTCTCAATTCATGTTTTTCCAGGTAACGAGTATAATGCGAGGCTGTTTGAACGGTCTGCCAACTTACCAGTGGTTGACAGTGCTGCCTCAGTTGGTTTCTAGAATCTGCCACCAGAATGAAGAAATTGTTAGATTAGTTAAGGACATCATCACATCTGTTCTCAGACAATACCCTCAGCAAGCTTTATGGATTATGGCTGCCGTTTCAAAATCCACCATTGCTTCAAGGCGGGAAGCAGCTGCAGAGATCATACAAGCTGCACGAAAAGGGTTCAACCATGCAAATGGCAATAGCAGCATCTTTGTTCAGTTTGCTAGCCTGATTGATCATCTAATTAAACTTTGCTTCCATGGGGGCCAGCCAAAAGCAAAGACAATCAATATATCAACTGAGTTCAGTGCCTTGAAGAGGATGATGCCCATGGGAATCATCATGCCCCTTCAGCAATCCCTCACAGTTAATCTTCCAACCTATGATGTGAATCTTTCTGATTCACGTACATCTGATATATTCTCTAACGCAGATCTTCCGACAATATCAGGAATAGCAGATGAGGCTGAAATTCTTACATCTCTGCAGCGACCTAAGAAGGTATATTGTTCCATAGTACTAGATGATAAAGATTACTGGAGTATGGAAAGTTTTTCGTGAAGTAGAAAATAAAATTTCCCATTACACCATTTTTTAATTTTTATTAAAAATATTACGATATGTTTCGACACTAACCATATTTTCCTTCCTTTATTCCTGGAAGAAGAAACATGTTTAATTCTTTTGAACAGGCTGCAATTTCCAAACTTTTCCTGTACACAGATTTTTTTTGATATGATATGTTTTGAATCTTATGATACTGCTCTGATTATATTTATTGTACTCGAGTATGAGTGTCACACGCATGACCTAGTCTGACACACATGTTAGTATGTTCCTTGCGTTTTCTTAATACTGAATGGGAAAGAGTTGTAACTGTGTTCGCTTGAGGTCATGTATTCTTGTCTAACATGGAGATATCGTGATAAACTGAGCCAAGCTCCCAAAATTACACATGAAGATCTACGTTTGTCTCTGTATCTGTCTCTGTCTCTCTGTGTGTGTGTTTTCTTAATTTACATCTATTTGCTGTTGTGCCCTGATTCGTTATTGTTAATATGTTGGCTAATAGTTCACAAAGGACATACACTACATGTCATTTATTCGTTTTTGAATTAATTGGTCCCGTCGTATTTCAGATTGTCTTACTGGGTAGTGATGGCATTGAGCGTCCATTCCTCTGCAAACCCAAGGATGACCTCAGGAAAGATGCCCGTATGATGGAGTTTACTGCTATGATAAATCGTTTATTATCCAAATACCCTGAAAGCCGTCGGAGGAAGCTCTACATGCGCACCTTTGCAGTAATTCCATTGACAGAAGATTGTGGCATGGTGGAATGGGTGCCGCACACTCGTGGATTTCGGCATATACTTCAAGACATATATATAACATGTGGAAAATTTGATAGGCAGAGGACCAATCCTCAAATTAAACGGATTTATGATCAGTGCCAAGGGAAGATGCCTGAGGATGAGATGCTGGAGAATAAAATCCTTCCAATGTTTCCTCCAGTTTTTCATAAATGGTTCTTGAGTACATTCTCTGAGCCTGCAGCCTGGTTTAGAGCTCGAATTGCTTATGCTCACACAACTGCAGTATGGTCCATGGTTGGGCATATTGTAGGATTGGGTGATCGACACGGAGAAAATATTCTCTTTGATTCTACGACTGGTGACTGTGTACACGTTGATTTCAGTTGCTTATTCGACAAAGGTTTGCAGTTGGAGAAGCCTGAGCTGGTGCCTTTTAGGCTAACACAGGTACAGTAGGCTTTATGATATGATAGTATTTTCTGATTGTTAAGAAGTTCTGAATTATGGCTATAATTTTTGAGAATTTTCTGGAATTAATTGGTTTCGTCGTATTCTTTTGCAAATAATATGCAATTAACGTTTTGTTTGGAAAAGAAAAATGTTTTTCATAATCACAAAAAAAATTTAGTTGTTTTTTCATATTATTTTCTTCCTATAGATATTTATGGCTGCACATGGTTCCCTGAACCTCATATATTATTCTCTTCAATACCGTTTACTAAACCTGCAGAACATGATTGATGGCTTGGGCATAACTGGATACGAGGGTATCTTCTTGAGGGTCTGCGAGATCACACTTTCAGTATTGAGGGCACACAGGGAGACTTTGATGAGTATTCTTGAAACTTTCATTCATGATCCTCTTGTGGAGTGGACAAAATCTCACAAATCCAGTGGCGTGGAAGTTCAGAACCCACATGCACAGGTTTGGATCTTTGGTGGTGTTTCCTATGGCATTATTTTATCCATTTAGCGCTTTTACTATTTAATAACTGCAACATTTATGAAGTTATCTAAAATAGTTTGTGATCAGTGCAAGTGCAGAATTTGCAAGGCCTACCAAATCTGTCTTTATGAAAAGGAAAAAAACTTGACTTAATTTGAGAACTGAAGCCCTTTTCAGGTATCCATAACTGTCAGAAACATTATATGGGTTGAAGCTTGATGAACTAGTATGACCTTCCCGTTGAGAATTGCTTTCGACTATAAAACCATTTTAGAGGTAGTAACATCATTAGCTTTGTGAGGTTACATCGTGGAGAAGTATGTATACTTAAATTATGGTATTTTTTTCCTTCTTCTGTTTGCCCCATCAATAAATAACTGTTGTTTTGAAGAGACCTTGTCTGCCTTCTCTAGTTTATGAAAACAAAAATTTAGAATGTTGTAGATAGCCCCTTAAATAGGTAAACATTCAAATTGAAAAATTTAGAATGTTGTTTCACTGGTTGCTGGATTGGATTTACCTTAGAAGCACCTTCATATCTCATAGATTTCTACAGATCAGATCGAGGGCATAGTATAACATGAACTGAAGCATGCCTTGTTGAATTACAGCGTGCCATTAGTTACATTGGAGCAAGGTTGCAAGGAGTTGTTGTGGGCGTTGGGGCAGCTCCATCTTTGCCTCTAGCTGTTGAAGGTCAGGCACGCCGCTTAATCGCAGAAGCAGTCTCCCATAAAAATCTTGGGAAGATCTACATATGGTGGATGCCATGGTTTTAAGGGGAACTGTAGTGGGAAGTTCTGCATTAATTGGACATGGACCAGGTAAGGAGCAAAATGTTTCTTTTCCTGTATCTCAGTTCAAGCATTTCGTTTTTGATGTGCGTAGCTGAATTTTGTAGACATGAAAATAACTTTAACTGCTGCTATAAATGGACATCCATGTTCATGATATGGCCATTTCTGTATAATTAACAGTCCTTGGGCTACATTAGTTAATTAATACATTCGGCAAACTCTGACAGTTGTTAGCATCAACATTTCTAGTATTATCTTCGTCCAATTAGTGTAAACTTTTGTGGTCAGATGGGTAGGTCTGAAATCTGTCTCTGTTCACTCATTTCTTTCAGAGGGCATCATGCTAATTTTTTTTTCTTCCAGAATTTCCTTCCACTTTCTTAAGGGAAACTATAGGTTGGTGGCAACGATCATCTTAATTAAAGTTTCAGGCTTTCGAGTTCCACGCAAAAAATGAGCATGATATATCATTCTTGGCTCCAATTAAAGAGGGAAAAAGTACACTTCCTGGTGAGGACCTCATTCATCTGTCTGGTCATGTGCAAGGATGTTTTGTGTGACAGTCGAACTCCTGGCATAAGTAAGAGTTGAGCTGGGCGTCCATTTGATCGAACTGAGCTGTTATACTCGACATCCATAAATGTACCTTGCTCAGTAGCATTTTCAGCTTCTGCACAACCAAATCTCAGGGCCACTTCACTTAAAAAATATGTCTAGTAGATGGCCAGTTTAGCTGAATTTTCTTGAATCCTTGTTTGTATATAGATGCTTTAACTAATTTTGTCAGAGACTTGGCTAATTTCATCATCCTTTAAGCAATAAAAAAGCTTTAAACATTATTTCAACCATAGAAAATAACAGATATGCTTGCAGCAGGATATTTGAAGCCAAAATGTGTCATTTTCATCATTGTTCTGCAGTCAACAACAGATTGTGGTAAGCTAGCAGGCATTGTCTCAAGACCCATTGTTACAGCATCTTTCTCAGCCAATTCTTTGTTTAACCATATAAGAGGCATTGTCATCTTCAAGACTGAAATAGCCAATCCTTCACAGCTTTCCCTTTGGCAACAAAGCAACCAATATTCCTCCTATCAATTCTCATAGGACTTTTAGTTTGAATCATCATCTTTTTAACCATAATTTTGATGGGTGATTCCCCTCTAGCACTGCTATGCTTTCCAGACCCGCAAACTACTGTAATCCCTGCAGGAACCACAAACTTTCTACCACCGAGCCTACTTCTCATCTCCTCCATCCACTGCAACATGATCAGGTATGCCGGACCCAAATGCATTCCGTGCAGATCCAATTTCGCCTCCACAGAATCCCACTGCATTGCCTCCTCCAAAACTGATGAACAAGCCAACTCTTTAACTAACATTGCCTCACTTTCACTCAAAATCTCTACCAGCTCTTTAAATGATAATGGAAAATCATTCAAACCTTGCAGCATCCCAGTTAGTGTGGGACAAGAATTCAAGGCTGTATTGTAAGTCCTTATTGACATTGGGATGCCTGAAGTTCTCATCTTTTGTAGCCAAAAAACCATTCTGGGAAGCTCATTATGAGCTCCATACGACGAAAGAATCATATTCGAACACACTGTATCGATCTTGAAACCTTCATTCTCCATTTCATCTATACTTCTTTGCATATCTTCGAACAATCCCAATCTTCCATACGCATATAGAACTGACCTAAATTCAAACAATGATGGCTTAATCTCATTCAATCTCATCTCCTCAATCAAAATCTGTGCTTTTTTAGGTTCCCCCCTTTCACACAAACCACCAATCATTGATTTATAACCTTGACGTCTCACATAAACAGAACAAGAATCACAAACAATCCGATACAATCTATCATAACAATCATCAAAACCCCTCTCGGATTTCTGCTTGGATAGAGACTCAATCAAATTGCAATAAAACATAGCGAGTTCTCGCTCTCGAGATGATAATTTAGAAGTAGCTTCAATCATTAGGTTTTCACATTCCTTGTCTCTTCCTCGTTTATCAAGCAACGCAATGAGATCTGCCATTAGTTTGGGATTCCAATTGAACCAAGACGCCTCTGTGATTCTGTAATACAGCTGCAAACAAGCAAAATTTCTGGTCGTTACTACCGTAAAACAAAAATTCTAACAATCAAATAAATAGGCAATCAAGCTAGAGATGTGAGTGCCAGTCACCGGAAGAGCTAGAGAGGAGAAGCGGGAGTGGCCGTCTTGAGAGGAAAGTAGATAGGATAGTGCATTTAGAGCCACGGATTTCGACGATGCAGCTACGAATTTCCCAATCAAGCGGTCGGAGAGTGAGGAGTCTGACGCGGCGAGGTTGTTCAGAAACCGTTCGCCTTGTTTTGTTAGCGCCACCCGTCGAATTGTGGACTTCACCAACCGCGGCGGCGGCGGAAGTGATGAGCGACTGCACAAGAGAGATATAGACGCCGGTGGCGAATAGATGCACACGTGTGGATACATGCTTCGAGATCCAGCGTCGACGATGAATTTCTTCCATAAAGCAAGCAACGTTCAAAAGGTGTGCTACGTCAGCAATTCTAGTGGAACCGGACATATCAGATGTGGGCTCCACATGCCTTACCTTCTTATTTCACAGGTGGAAATTAAATAAAAATTTATCAGAATCTCTCTGCGAGATCACTGAGAGGCATTCTCTTCTCGCACTCGCTTCGCTGCTCACTGAGTTCACCACCGATTCATACTCTTCATAGATAGAATTGAATTGCATCGATGAACAACAGCAGGAGCAACAAGAGGCCTATAGGGAGTCTCGACAGGGCAGTGGTAGATGTTTGGCAAAGGGAACTTGGCCTACTCTCTACTCGAAATTTCGCACACCGTCTCGCAGCTTCGGAGGTTCTCTTTATCCTGGATTATCTTATTCGACTTTATCTGTTCCCTTTTTCGATTTTTTTCTCTGTTATTTTTTACGTCATTTGTTTCTATTTGTGTTGCTGCTTACCATTTTACTTGATTATTTTGAGGGGTCAATGCGATTATGCTGGTGATATCAATTAGATTAAGCTTCCTTGACAATTAGTTAATTGAACTTGGATTTTGAATTGGTTGTGGTTAATCTGATGAAAGGCTGCTTCGCCTTTTGAATTTTGATGAATAAAATTTTGGCAGAAGTAGTGAATTTAACAGTTTATAAATTTAACATCTGGGGAAAAAATCCAGCTATCTAGAGATAAAATGGATCAGCCAAACAAGGGATGGTTTTCTGGACTATTCAAGCTTGGCTTGAGAAACTTTACTCTTGCCTTTGTTGAAACCTGGTAAAAAGGCTTCTTAGTTCTTACAAAGAATAGCAGGAATGAGTCCTAAGCATATAATTAACGTTATTTCTTCAATTAGTTTAATTTTACCTGTATGAGCTACAATGATAAATATCACCTATAAGAAACAATGAAAACTTAAAATAATATTTACAGTATTGCATTTGAGCTCTCACAATTGCATTAAAGTAGATGTTTATGTCTTCATAAATATCACCTATAAGAAACAATGAAAACTTAAAATAATATTTACAGTATTGCATTTGAGCTCTCACAATTGCATTAAAGTAGATGTTTATGTCTTCATTGTCTGAACAAGTTGAGTGAAAATAAGTTGGAAATCTTTTAAAGATGTTCATCTCTTCAAATTTCCTTTCTGCTGGCCTCCCTTTATTTGGCAGCTAGAGGCGTGAATCTCAAGCCTGAATGGAGAAGCTTACACTAGTTAGTACAAATTTTTAATTTATAATTGTTTTGTGTTTTAGGATCTTGTACTCAGACTTGATACCTACAAGAAGCTAGAAAAACACCGAGGTTGTGTGAACTCAGTGAGCTTCAATGGAGATGGTGACATTTTGGTATCGGGATCTGATGACATGCAGGTTATACTTTGGGACTGGCAAAGTGAGCAGATAAAGCTTTCATTTCATTCTGGTCATCTTAACAATGTTTTCCAAGCAAAGATTATGCCATACTCAGATGATCGAAGCATTGTTACCTGTGCTGCAGATGGACAGGTAATTCCATTTTTATCATCAAGACGAGATGTGTAATTTGAATTTCGTGAAATGTAGTCTGCCAATTTCAATGTATTATAACTTTCATTTTGGAGCTTCATGCTTCCCTTGTTTAATCATGCTTCTGTCAGAAGAACTATCTTCTCTTGTATTGCGGTATTCTTTTTTTGTTTGAAAGCAAACGAAATTTACTGTGAGTAACACCAAGTATAAGTGTTTATTCTTTATGGCAACCTCTGCTTGATTGTAGGTTCGGCATGCTCAGATTCTGGAGCATGGGGTGGAGACTTCTTTGCTAGGAAAACATGAGGGAAGAGCTCATGAGTTGGCTATTGAACCTGGGAGCCCACATATATTCTATACTTGTGGTGAAGATGGATTGGTCCAGCATGTGAGTATTGATTGTCCTAGCGAATTTCATCCGTTTGATCTGCTGTTTCTTACATCTTCAGGTCTGGCACAAAATACTAGTTTTAAGTCGTACATGAGGTGCAAATGAAAATAAAATGCAGGGGGGAGATTGAAAATACTTTAATTGTTCTCGCTTCATTCTTTTTGTATCTTTCCAGTTAAATTTTTGTACTCCCAAAGTTCCCAATTGAAATAGCTGATTCAAAGCCTCGAGATGTCCCTAATCCCTATTGAGCAGATGTAAGCTGTGTGTCCCTTGTTGCCTTGTAATTCTGGTTCTTCTGTCGTTCTGTTCATTTATCTTTTTGTCACATTGTTTGTTGATTTCAATATGACACTCTCAGTATCATTCATTGATTTCAAATACATGTAGTGTATTCCCGTTGATTTTCTCATACTCATATAGCCAACTCCAAACTTTTGGACAAAGGCTCGTATGCTGATGACTGTCAGCATCATTGCAGTTTGATCTGAGAACTGGTGCTGCTACAGAACTCTTCACGTGTCATCCTGCTAACGATAGGAGTTTCATGCCAGTCATTCGTCTGAATGCAATCGCAATAGACCCAAGGAACCCAAATCTCTTTGCCGTTGCAGGGTCTGATGAGTATACCAGACTGTATGATATCCGCAAGTATAAGTGGGATGCGTCTTCTAATTTCGGTTTACCTACTGATCACTTCTGCCCTCCTCATTTGATTAATGATGATGGAGTTGGAATTACAGGCTTGGCCTTCTCAGATCAGAGCGAGCTTCTTGTCTCATACAATAATGAGTTCATCTATCTTTTTACTCAGCATATGGGATTAGGACCTTTTCCAGATCTACCTTCTACCAAATCTGTGTGTAGTGAAGCAAGTGATTTGGGATCGGGCTCACGAGTGCCTTCCTCACCCATGGATGCTGAGGAAAAACTCATTCCTCAGGTCTACAAGGGCCATCGTAATTGTGAGACAGTGAAGGGCGTGAACTTCTTTGGGCCTGGATGTGAGTATGTGGTGAGTGGGTCTGATTGTGGCCGGATTTTTATTTGGAAGAAAAAAGGTGGAGAACTCATTCGTGTCATGGAGGCAGATAAGCGTGTGGTCAACTGCATTGAATCTCATCCCCATAGGACAGTGCTTGCTAGTAGTGGACTTGAGAATGACATCAAGATATGGACTCCAAAGGCCATTGAGAGAGCAACTCTTCCTTTGAACATCGAACAGGTACCTCAATATATCATCGTTAAAATTTTTGAACTTGGGTAGAATTGTTGGATGGGTAGGGGCTGGTTGTGATGGTCCATGCATGGAATATCACAATTAATTGAATAAAATAACACTGTCATACCTTGAGAAATATCAGCTTTAATTTTTATTTTGTTTGGGTACCCAAATTATCGACTTTACTTAACCAGTACACTTGGAATGTTAAGTAAGCAGTATCATGGATGTTAGGATCTGTTAGAGCAATCCCACATTGGGGGATTTAATCCCATGCTAACGGCTCTATAATTGAGTATCCTTCCCCCCTCTATTGGGTCTTTAAGAAGGGTGTGCTGGGCCTTCTTATCATGGTATCGGAGCGCCAATTGTTGGGTTTACTTTGCACTTCTTTGGGCAATACCCTTAGCCCACGTGTGTTGGCCCATTTGGAAAGACCGTAAGCTTACACACGTGCGGTGGATTGTTAAAGCAATCCCACATCGGGGGGTTTAACCCCATGCTAACGGCAATACAATTGGGTATCTTTCCCTCTCTATTGGGCCTTTTAGAGGGGTGTGCTGGGTCATCTTATCAGGATCATTCATGATGTAATAATTTTGTGTTTTATGACTTGAATCTAAAGGATACAACCACCTCTTAGATTTTATTTAGCTGCTCCAGTGTGCCTTACTCTTATCATTAATTTATCTTGGAGATCACTTAGTCAATGGTTTTCAATTTTATGCATATCACAATGAAAAGTTGAGTCATTTCAGGGGTTTGAAAATAAGTCTACAATAAGAAAAAGTTGGCTTTAAGAAGCAACCCCCTAACAACTTTTGAAAGAGTTTGATGCCCTTTTCTCTGATAGAATAAAATGATAGAATTGACTTATTGCTTCTGTGGATTTTCCTCAGACTATCTTCTTTGATGCCCCTCTTATACCTTTGTTCTTGGGTCATATAAATTCCTGCTTATCAACAAGAAAAAACACGACTTTTTGAAATCACCCGAGAATAAAAAAGAAGAAGCAGTTTTACATAATCTGCTTCTACAAGTAAGCCAAACAGCATAACTCCCAATTTTTTTAATCTAAGCACCTAGAATAAGTAACATCAAACTCTCTCATGGAGATGATTCTTTAAGTAGTTTTCAATAAGTAGCAAAGCCAAATTTGGCCTAACTGACAGTGTGGCATGCTATAGGGCCTGTTCATTAGGGGAAGTTCCCTGAATGCCGTAGTTCATTCTCAGTGTTGGCCTTGTGATGTACTCGATGATCATCGTTATCATTTCTATGCCGATCATTTTTTCGACGACAATGATTCGATAATGACATGTCTGATGATGATGGTGGTGACGATGATGAGGACTAAGATGCCAACAAGGATGACCGCGACCATGATTTTAATTTTGACAATAATGATTTTGATAATTTTCTAGTGGTTATTATAATGGGAAATGTTGATGTTTGATTTTATGCTTTCTATGTTCAGTTGAGACCAAAGATGAGGGGCTGGATGTATAGACTGGCTTCACCTCAGGACTTGATGTTGCAATTATTGTCAATGCCAAGGCAGAGGACTAGCCCAGATCTCGGGGAGGAAAACTCTTCTACAGGTCGTGAACTTCTGGAACTTGTGTTGACATTTAATGCCAACAGCGATGCTTCTTCTGATGATGGAGGAGGTAACTCTGGTCCTGAGGACTTCTTTGGTTGAGCTTTTTTCCTGTGAAAATTGATAGTAAAGTAATTGTACATACTTACAAGGTTTAGAATGAGACTTTTTTCTCGGGGCATCACATATTGTAATACCCAATGCCAATAATGTCTTTCACTTTTAGGTTGCTTTTCCTTCGTCTTCTTCTTCTTCCTCTAGTATATATCTGTGTGTGTTTTGTATATATTTATAAGAATTCAAGGATTATCATTATTCAAGTCCAGCTTTTGGGCTAATCATCAATCTGACGAGCCGATGTTCGTAATTATTCATAATGTGCATACATAACTGAACCATAGAAATGTATATTTATCTTTCAGCCAATTGTCTAGTTTCCTGCTCGATATCTTCTTCTCAGTATCAGATTCTGCATATGCTGGTAAGGTTTAGGCTGCTTGAGCAGCTGGAAGGAAAGGTTTGCAATTGGGTCTAGCTTGCTGTAACCTGACCTATCTTATGAAAGAACTATTGTCAGTCTCTTGGCGTAGATCGCCATGCGAACTTCGTTCAACCTAATCCGGCATTTGGCCCCGCTATGAATCCATTGAATTGTTAGTATGTCACAACAGGATATGCCCAAATAACAGAAGCACACAAGAACTTGAAAACTAAAATGATTTCAGTGCCTATCTCATGCAATGTAAATGTAGCCCTGATCGAATATTCCTGTAATTCAAACTCTCATATTAGTGTCAAAGAATTTCTTTATGTGGAAAGATTAATCCAAAGATGTCAATGTGACTTGAAACATAGAGACCATGAAAATGTAACACATAATATGCAAATGCGAGTTCCAAGTGGAGAGACTGGAAAAGGAAATTATATGATGTACAAATGCAATTTGGTATCTTAATTCAATTACATACATATTTACACACTTAATTTAGTTTGTGAAGAAATAACAAGTATTTATACAATACGAATATTCGAGTGCATTGCACAAGCAGTCGAATATTTGAAACCAAATCTTCTCCATTGTACAGTCTCTCTTTTTAAATGGAGACGGCCAACATTTAGTCAAATGCTCCGGCTTCCAGTCTGCTTCTTAATATGTACTCGGATTTTCTATAAGCTCCCAAGTTTTATTTTTGACTGGAGACCAAGCTTGGACATTGTGCGAGTATCAAACTAATATACCTGATTGTATTATATCTGCTGCTAAAGTACATTCTTAGATTGCTTCGATGTCCTGAAGGGTCTCCGAGAAAGTAAGTACCATATCCAATTGGTTCAGAGTCTTCAGACTAGGGAGAAGCCTCAAGCCTCTTCTACATCATATACATTATCCTCAGGTGCTGCTGACTTCGTGTTTGAAGTCGGAGGAGCCCTTATCATACAACTCTGAATGAAGGCGATTATCTGCAAAAGTTTATACATTTTCTTGTATTAAATTTAAACCAGAGTAAAATACATATTGAAACGTCCCAGCAGCTTAGTTACGGTCTTAGCAAGTAAATATACAATACTGGATTTCCCTGATTAATTAATAGCTGAAAGCGTTGAACCAATTAAAAGGGAAAATTCTTCTAAATGGATCTACTGCTACCATGCATGCTTTACACCCACTGATTTTTTTCAATGACACAAAAAATAATATGCTAGAGTATTAATAACTTCTATATGACATGATATTGGAATTTGGAAGAAAAAGCAGTCACCATTGTAAGAATCGATGAATTAATGCTTGAGTTTAAATGGTAGAACTGATACGTAAATCTTCTGTTATGGGATAGAAACGAGCTTTTACCATCAGAAATCCAGTGCACAAGATACTGAATCCAGGGAAATAGAACGGCGCTCCTTCAGACAAGAACAAAGCTGAGTAGGAAACAAAGTTAGTTCTAGTTGGACAAATTCACAAGATTAATTCAGAAAAAGTTCTGAAAGTACCTGTGAGGGGACTAAAAATTAATGGGGCAACAATGTTGGCAAAGGAACTTATGCCTGAAATGCATCCTTGAGCTTTCCCCTGATGTGAGGTGAAGCCAGATAAAAAGACGGTAAAAAAATACTACTGGTCATGTAGTTGTAGAAATAATGATAGAAAAAGATGGTGCAACCCTTGGATGGTTCTATATACATACTCTCCTTCATAGGGTAAGGTTATCAGAAAATTCAATCAGAAAGAGATTGAAGTTTGTACATTTCTAGGATTAAGGTTTGCCTGAGTGGATTGTTTTATGTTCTAGAAGAGTTAAATGCTTTCAAAGAAATATAACTGGTTATTCTGTAATCTTTCAAGTTATCATACAGAGATGTATAACCGTTATGGTCAAGTTTCATATGGTGATAACTTTACCCAATTTCATTGGTGGACTCACTTGTTCATTGGGCCCAACTTGTTTTGATGCAATGCTACGTAACTGTCAAATAAATAAAAAAACTCAATCAGCAAGCATATCCACCGATGGAGCAAAAGCCTTCTGAAAAACCTGGAGCAACTTACAGATGGAGTAGCAAGAAGTTCAAACGCATAAAATACAGTAACCACCATCGGAACCTGCCCACAAGAGAATGGTTCTTCTAAGAATTATATTCATATGAAGTAAAAAGTAAAGAAAATTCAGGATCATTCGGAGTGACGAGAACCGTCAAAGTAATAAATGAAATATATCAGGAGATTCTTGATAAATGCGAAACAGAATTTCTCGATCACAAGAAATAATTATAACACATAAGACAGGGTTTGAAGTTGCAAAAGTTGAAGAACAATTACCCATGCTGACCAAGCAATGCTGTTAATTATAGTCTGCACAAAAGGACATAGATATCTTTAGCACTTTCTTCATTGCAAATGATTACAGTCATTAACACAGAAAAGAGTCTGAAAATATGAGTCAAATTTATGTGTAGCATACTGAATTTATGGCTCATACATTTACGCTGCCCAATAAGAGACATAATGAGAGTAATCTTCCCTCTCCCATAGCAGGTACCAAAATGGGCATTAGAATCAACTGTAGGATTCAATCGACTAAGAATGACAATCAGTTGCAACAATTAAAAAAGTCTTCGAATACGGCTGACTATTAATAGGGAGAGGGGAAGAGTTAACCTGTGACACAGTCCCTGCAACTGCCATAATTAGCATCAAGTCAGCATACTGATTTTTGTCATACTGAAAACGGGCCTTCAAGAAGTACTGCATTGGACAGTCCATCCAAGGTGATAGAAAGATATTTTCATCAGAAATAGTTTGAATGCAAAAAGGGATAAAGAAACCACTGAAAATTACCAATGAAGAAGACATCATCCCACTTTGTGCAAGACTATAGAAGAATGCAACAACTGCTACTTGGGATAATGTGACACTGCAAAACAAAATATTTTTCGTCCCAGTTTCAATTATCTCAGGCCTTGGTGAATGGAAAGAATATCGATACAAGAGTAACATCATCATCATCAAAACCTTTATCCCAAAATTTTGGGGTTGGCTAAACGAGTCTATGAGAAATTCAACAGAAATCTACTACGTGCATTAATTTCCAGCATTCATATTTTCTATGCAGTATCATTCTTTCATCAATTCTTATTGAATCCAAATTCTCTCAAGATACAAGCGTAACAAGTAGTATAATTGTGGTGAAGTTTCAGTAATTCTTATGACAGTCATATAAATGATTCACTACGTCATCCCAAGAAGAATAATAAAAGCATTGCGTCCCAGTGATTAGTGTATATACCTAATCAGATATCCTCCTCTTAGTGCAAATGAGTGATTAAAAACGTGATTAATGCTACTGGGTTAACAATTCAAATTGCTTATCTGGCATGCCCAATTGAGGGGATATAAGCACTCATACCTACTCTTCAGCAAGCAAACAAGATCTCCAACTGATGGGATTTTCTTGAACACCGGTACATGCCTAGGTAAATCGCAATCAATTTGTACCGAATTATCTGGTCCTTCCTTCAAGATTGGCTGCGTTAGACCATTACCCTTTGCTATACTTTCCTTAAGAAAAACTCTCATGTACACAGCAGCAGCCATTGAGACAAAAGCTGCAACCTAAGTTCCAAAGGAACTAAGAATGTCACAAATGAAAGTGGAGATTGATCCTAACTGAGAAAGTGACTTGAGTGCATAACCTGGAATGTCGAAGCTGGAGAAAGGAAGCGAGCGGCTAAGGTTCCACAGACAAGTGCAGCTGAGGTCACACCAGCTAGAATTGCAAATGCTGATGCCCTTTTTCCCTCTGAAATCCTATCTGCCTGAGAAACATAATAAGTAATGACCAAATTAAGCTTCAGCACATCAAGTACTATATGGACCATAACAACAATGACAAACCTTCTTCAAAAAATCATCTTTGAAGTACATGAACAATTTGTATCATCGTTCCCAATCAGGATCTACAGCTACGATTTTTCATTATTTTTTTCTTTCCCATCTATATCACATATCTTTTCTTCCATTCCATCCATATTATACTTGTTTTTAGTTCAACTTTTTCTTTCTAAATTTTCAGGACCAAATATGGATTAGAATAATCTTCTGGTGATTTATACAAATAATACGGATTTGGGTTTTTCAAAATAGAATAAAATCTAACACCCATTGACTCCATTTTCATTATTCACATTCCTCATTCTTCTAACTTCTAAAGTGGGCCAACAAAAAATTCAGATATAATAATCAAATCTAAAAACCAAAGAAGTACAGAAATGACAGTAGTACAAGCAAATGGTGAAGAGTCTGAGGAGAACATCATTACCACATAAGCAAGAGCGAGGCAGTTTGTGCTGCCCTCGGAGACCATGGCAGTGAGTATCCTGAGCACATAGTAGGCATAGAAGAAATTGGTGTCCCTGCTATACGCCAAAATCGCTGCATAACAAACAAAAATAAGCAAATAACTAAAGGAAAATGATATGTATCCCATGGGGTTGTATCCCATGGGATTCCATATTTTATTTCATTGTATTATTACAATGGAATAACAAATTTTATTATAATGGAATAACGTATTCCATTGTAATAATATGTATTTCACTGTACTAGAACCTGTTATTCCATTGTATTATTACAATGAAATATCTCATACGTTATTCCATTGTATTATCACAATGGAATAAGAGATTCTAGCACAGTAAAATAATGTATTCCATTGTAATGGTACGCATTCCACTGTAATAAAATCTGTTATTCCATTGTATTATACAATGGAATAAATTATGGGATCCCATGGGATATAACCCCATGGGATATAAAACGGAGCTGATAACTAAAATATGGGCCTGAGCCAAGTTTAATCTTGATGCAAGTAAAGCAAAAACTTCGATGCTTGGGCTTTTTCTATGTCGAGGCCCACTGGCCCAGCCCAGCTATACCTAGAAATGATTGATTAAGACAGACCCTTCGGCCTTTGTGTTGAGAGATGAAACACGTCCCACATAAGTCTCACACAAGACCAACCAATGCCGCACTTATAAAGGTGGTAGGATAATGTTTTGTGGGGGCCAAAATGGACTTTTCAAATGTGATAATTATATTTTGGATGAATAAAATTTAATAATTATTTAAGGAAAAGAAAATGGAGGGTGAGAAAAAAAATAGAGTAGATGCATACCTAGAGGAATAATGGAGAGGGTCAATGGGAGTGTGAGCAAAGCTTTCCTTCCGTACACATCTGATAGATTTCCAATTACTGGCATCATCACAACCGTCCCCAATCCTATCACCTGCAAAATTAATTAATAATTTTTTAAATAAAAAATATTTCAAAATTTTCGAATAAATAATTATCTATTCATGATTAAAGTATTTATTCTAACAAGAGGACCCATAAACAGAAATATTAGGTATTCAAATTATTTTCATCCCAAAAGCATTCTAATAGTGTATGACACTCATATATTGGGTGTGTTGATCTTATAACAAAAAATTCATTAAAAATTGTGTTCAATAAATGAGTGACACACATTATTATGATAATTTTGAGATGTAAATCACTGAAATAATGAAAAACAATTAATATAATATCTTAAAAGGAAAAAAAGGAGGGCATTGCTTGTAGACAAAGATAATTAAGAAACCAATTTGTCATTTCCTAATTCCTATCGGATAGTATGGTGTGAATAGTAATCCGCCCACTTTGAAGTGACGTTGGACGTTGGACGTTGGAGAAACTGGGTAGTGGAAGTGCATTTCTTCAATATTCTTTTTAGATTTATTCTTATTTATATGTACCAATGAAATCGATCGCATGAGAATATTTAGATAATGCTTTAAATGATTTTAAATTCAATATAAATATATATATTAAAGAAACAGTACTTAATTAATTAATAACCTCGAACAGAACAATACTCGTGAAAGAAACTAGATAGCTAGTTCTTTGTCTTCTTCGTATCCAGTTCACACCACAGGGAAAATAAAATTTCTAACCGAACGGAAAAGAATTTATGTATATAAATTTATGTTTTAATGATTTGACTGTATTATGAGACATATTTTAATTTGTTGATATGATCGAATAAGATCCAATAGTAATTTTTTAATGAATAATGGATTACTCCCAGCAGTAGGTTAACAAAGCGGCATGCGACCATGGAAATTATTATTTGTTTCCCCAATTATGTATATGCTCAGTATCTGAAAATATTAGTGCCTTCGGAAAGAAATCAAAAAAAAAATTAAGACATCAAAACCCAGAAAACCCATTTTAGAAGTTAAGGGAATTAACGAGCCTTCAACTTCAAGATACAAAATTTTACTTGTTGAACAAAACATGATGAAGAGAGAGTGAGAGAGACTGTATGTATGAGAGACTCACTGCTTGTTGGATTCCGGTGAGGTAAATGGCAAGGGAGCATTGATCTTGAG
Organism: Euonymus europaeus; assembly: GCA_963580455.1. NCBI lineage: Eukaryota > Viridiplantae > Streptophyta > Magnoliopsida > Celastrales > Celastraceae > Euonymus > Euonymus europaeus. The sequence goes on along the minus strand of OY756970.1, from coordinate 16,448,201 downwards.
CCGGGCAAACAGCGGAGATGGTGACGTCTGTAATTGCCGGAGTCACAATGAAAGCCCCAAAGGTAGACATGAACACCGTCACAAACAGGTGGCTCAGCCCGGCTAACGTCTTTTCCATACTATCTACCTTAATTTCCAATTTTTTATTTGGATTTTGTACTCTCTCTCTCCCTCCCACCCTCTCGCTCTCCCCCCCACTAGTTGTGTACTTGAACCAAAACAAAGACGCCTACTCCTTTTATGAAGATAATTCATGTTGGAATGGATATTTGTGTAATTTCACATCTAGAGAGGAAAAGAACAAAAGGGGAGAAAATGCTGATTCCTGGTGGGGCACTCCGCTTCACTAGTCACTGGTCTTTGTGACTAAACCTGAATGAAATGACATTTTAAGGGGAAATCAAACAAGTTAAGGGTGAAAATTGTTCATTCTCTCATTTGATAAAGTTTATGATTTCTTCTAAACTCATTCCATCTCCATTCCCTATCTATAAAGATTAGCAAAATTCACTAAAAAGGTGGTATTAACTGATCTGCATTAGTGTGAATGATTTTTGATGTTTAGTGTGCATTTGGTACAAGAGTAATAGGATGTAATGGTTACAAGCGTAATTAAATTTTAACTTTAGTTATGTTTGTTATATCAGTATACTTTTTACCCTTGTAATGTCCTCTAGTAATTACACCCTATATTTTATATGCAAAATTTACTAACAAGGAGACATGAGTAACAGAAAGTAATATAATTTATTACCCTCCTAATTTGAGATTCGAAGAGAAAATTTTGACTCGGGCCGATTCCTAGACCCCTAGATGACCCAAGCCCGATCCCGACCTCGGCCAAACTGGGACCTGGGATGACCTGGGCCCAGACCCCGAGATGACCTGGACCCAACCCTGAGATAACCTAGACCCAAAATGCCTCATGTCTCGATCCCGGACAGTGGATGACCTCGGGGCTTGATCTCGAACCTCGACATGACATGAGTCCATTATAAGACTCTGACCTATCCCGAGCCTAATCCCAGACCTTGACGTATCCTGAGCTCGATCTCAGACCCGGCCTGTCCAGATCTCAGACACCGATAAGACTCAGGCCCGATCTAGAACACAAACAAGACCCAGGCCCCATCTTGGACCCCTACATGACCCAGGTCCGATCCCGGACCCTAACCTATCCCGTGCCCAATCTTGGACCCAGGTCTCTTGAGCTCGATCTCGGACCCCAACAAGACCATGGCCCATTCTCGAACCCCTACATGACCAGGACTCGATCCTTGACCCAAGCCTGATCCCAAACCTTGACCTATTCCAAGCTCGATCCCGAACCTCGACAAGACCCGAGCCCGATAGCGGGCCCCTACATGACCTAGGCTCAATCCCAGACCCTGACCTGTCCCAGGCCCAATCCCGGACTCGACAATACCGAAGCCTAATCTTGGTCTTCTATATGACCCGGACCCAATCCTTGACCCCAACCTTACCTCCAGGGTAGCAGTATTACACTAGTAATCCATAGTCATAATAAACAATAGTAATGAATAGCCAATTAAATTTGACTCATATTTACTAAACAAGGTTAACAATTATTCTTCATATTCATTATTGCGCTTGTAATATCTTAAATGGATAACAAATTATATCTCTAAATTCTTACCTGCATACCAAATCCATCCTTAAAAAACTATTTTATCCTCATTATTATTAATAAATAATCACTATCATTTAATTCATCTATACTATTCTTTTTAAGTAATTTTTTTAGGATAATATAATTAAAAATTGTACAATTAAAATTCTAATACTGATACTCACTCTTTATTTCACACCAAACGTGATAATTTTCATCTCACACCCAATAATTGTGATTCACACTTATCAAACTATCCCCAAATGTTTTGTAAGTATTGATGTTTGAAGCCCCCCATATGACGTAGTTTCTAAAGTTATCGTGCCCTTCAAATAATGGACCTATTTGATTTGCTTCCCAAAATATCTAGCTACTCAATGTCAGCCCACAGTAGATGATTGATGACAAAACATATTGGGTTTGAAGATGTGACGTGACTTCAAAGAAACAAAGTGGCCCAAAGACCCCAAAAGTGAGTAAAGATATTTTTGGTCCTTCAATGACAATGCTGCTATAAACGCCTAAACCCAACAAAAACACGCCCAGAATTATATGTCGTGAGTGAGAATTCAGTCAATGGATGCCAATTCGACAGATTATGACTTGCAATTCCATCACACGCTCTTGGATTTAATAGATTGTGTTTATTCTTATTCTGTCCCTTTAGAGTGTGATATATAAATACGTAATTAACAAGTGACAGGCTTTCGAGATGTGATCTCAAAGAATTTGCGATAGTTAGGCCGACTAATCATTGGTTGCATGTGAGCCGAAATCCATTGGGAGTGAGAGAACAATAGGTGGTCCGGCCCAACTAAACACCCACAATCTATCCTTGCTTATTCAATATATTCAAGACCTCTCAAAATTACAAAGCTTTTGTCTCCCCAAATCAAAAAAATTGACTCTCCTTTTCTGGACCTGCCCCTTATATTTATAAGGGAAGGGTATGAAATCCTTTCCTCGAAATATGGGATCGGATTAACTTATTTAATACATCCATTTTTGTTATATATTCAAATCTGGCTTGATTAACTCCACTATAATTGTGACTCATCCGATCCCACAATGGTTTTAGGGGATCGATCGATCCCTCAAAGCTTTTATGGGTTTGGCCGATCCTTCAATGCTTTTAAGAGTTCGGCCGATCTCTTCCATGTTGGTCACATCCCTCTTCCCTCTTTCCAGAGATGATTGGGCTTGGTCTCGATTTCTACCACGTTGACAGTCGAATTTTCGGACATAATAGCCCCCCCCCCCCAAAGCCAGGTTTAAGCTTGTTATGGACGTGGCTTTGTAAAATGTGAACAACCGATTAAATTGCCTTCTCGATTTTAGCGCAACAGACCATTGAGGTCATGTCCATTTAACGATTTAAAATGGGTGTTCGGCTTTAGAAGAAATCAATGGTCAACCGTTGAAGCCTCTGGAGTTTTGCTTTCCCCTCTTGTCATGCTGAAGATAATGTCTTAACTGTTACTCCTACTCTCCACAGTCAACCTCTGACGAGGGAATGCTTCGTTGTAGATTGTGGGGTTGGCATTTCACTCAGTGCGGTAGCTTCTCTGCCCCTTCAATGGTTTTAGGGGTTTGGTCGATTCCTCAATAATTTTATGGGTTCGACCAATCTCTCAATGATTTTAGGGGTTCCGTCGATCAATCATTCCTAAATGATTTTAGGGGTTCGGCTAATTCTTCAATAATTTTAGAGGTTCGATCTGTCAATGATTTTAGGGGTTCGGTCTATCCCTCATTCTTCAATGACTTTAGGGGTTCGCTCGATCTCTCAATGATTTTAGGTGTTCGATCAATCCTTCAATTATTTTAGGAGTTCAGTCGATCCCTGATTCCTCAATGATTTTATGGGTTTGGCCAATCCCTCAATAATTTTAGGGGTTGGGTCGATCCCTCAAAGATTTTAGAGGTTCGGTTGGTCCCTCATTCCTCAATGATTTTAGGGGTCCGACCAATCACTTAATGAATTTAGAGGTTAGACCGATCCCTCAATGATTTTAGGGGTTCAGTCGATCCCTCAATGGTGTAGTGATAGTGTCTCAACCAATTATATAATCGTTGGGGTTATATGAATGACCAAAAAAACGAAAAAACTAAATAATGAATTTCTAAGTAGAGTAGAAACTCTAGATTTCCATTTTTTAGCTTTTACTTTACTCGAAAAAAGAACTAGATTGTGTAAAAATACAAACGAATACTTACCGAAAATCTATGATCCTTTATTGAATGGTCCCTCACGCAGAAAGATCAAAAAGTTGTTTTTATTCCCACTCAGAAATGAAACTTACAAAAAGAAGTCTATAGATCCACCCTGGATAACGATAAATAGAATTCACGATATCCTTTTTACTACTAATTTTGACCAAAAACAAAGAATAGATACATTTGAGAGAAAAGCATTTTCAAACCACGAACATCGGGGAGAGGATCGAAGAAAAATTGGAATAAATGAAATAAGTAAAAAAGTTCCTCGCTGGTCATACAAATTAATCAACGAGTTAGAACAACAAGAAAGAGAACATGAAGAAATTTCGGTAAAGGATTATGAAATTCGTTCAAGAAAATCCAAACGTGTAATAATTTTTACAGAGAACAGGGATACATACAATAATACGAAAAATACTACTAATCCTGAGACTAATCATGGAGACAATAATCCTAATGCTAAGCCAGTAGAAAGAGAAATAGCTTTAATACGTTATTCACAACAACCAAATCTCAACCCAACTCTAAGGAGGTCAAAGTTCGAGGCAGAAGACGGGGAATTTCCCAATAAAAGAGTGATTAAGGCCCATGGGCCTGAAGCTTGTCATTCCTTAGTGGAAAAAATCCACCACAGTTACAATATCTAAAAGATATATAGTTAACACCTTATAAGGATATGTGTGTGTCCGCTTAGACCGACAGATATCTGGATTTTGGAAACCACACGACTAATAGAGTAGAAAGCCAACATGCTAAGCTGAAATAATATTTGTGCTAATCACAGTCGGACTTTGAGAGATCTATGAGATAGAATCATCATGTTATATAGTCACAGGATACAACTATCAAAGCAAGCATTGAGAAAAACAAAACCATTGTCCCTCACTGCTTCAACATATATTACTTTCTGGATTTACATAGTTTTGTTTCAATCGAGACATTAGATCTCATTTGGATAAAGTTTGAGCTGTCAGAAGATGTCAGAGAGTTTGGCTACAGATATCGATGTCAAATTTGTAGGAGCCATAGACTATCATGTGCTCACGAACTAGCCATGTATGTGAGCAAATGTCAAACTATACCTCTTGATGCCATCGATAAATTTTGGAGAAATCTTGATCTATTTCTGCGTGAGTCGCTTGAAGAATATGATATCGACTGTACAGCCGATGTACAAATGTTCACATAACAGTTCAAGCATCAGACAAGACATGTTAAAGTTAGTTGACTAAGGAAGTTGAGGGACATATTCAAACCTTCTAGCACTTCTCTTCGTTAACCGGCTTTGAAGTCTAACATTGAGGGCGCTCCTCCACAAAGAAAAAGGTACCTACCATCGCCCAAAACAATCCAGCTGAACGTGTTGTTGATCACAGTGAATTTGTTCAGCAACAGGAACCTTACAGACACAGCTCAGCATTCTTACGCCCCGATTCAATGATCTTTGAGCATGATTTTTTATACTCTAATGAACAAGCGAGACACAGTTGTTCCTCTATTTACAATACTCAGTCACTCTCGACACAAGATGTGAGAGCAAATGTAAATTCTGACTTTCGGTCAATAGTTGTGTCTCTTGGTCATTAGAAGGATGAATGACCCAGTGTCCGATATAACTTGATAGCAGAGACTGACACATTTTGAGGACAATATGTTGAAATACTTGGCGGTTATGAGAAAACATGTGTTGTTAGACACTCACTGAACTTTCTTCAAAATGATGTCAAAGCACCGTTTGAGCACTGGATGACAATATCTGAGATAGGTTTGTTGATGTCTTTCACATATAATGTGATATTACATGTTCGTCATCGTACCGAGAGTTGGACGTATCTACCACTTTGTACAACCCCCCACCATTTTAGCATATTACTATCGCAATAGGATATGTAAATGGTAACCATTATATCCATGTTGGTTTGACGGGAAATTATCCAATGCCTCCCATATTCCCTGGGTGGGTTCATTGTAGGTATGATTGTGTATTGTGATGTACTTGGACTAGACTGATGATCATCATCATCATTAAATCTATGCCGATCATTTTTTCGATGACGATGATTTGATGATGACACGTCTGATGACGATGATGACGACGACGACCGTGACCATGATTTTAATTTTGACAATAATGATTTTGATAATTTTCTAGTGGTTATTATAATGAGAAATGTTGATGTTTGATTTCATGCTTTCTATGTTCAGTTGAGACCAAAGACGAGGGGCTGGATGTATAGGCTGGCTTCACCTCAGGACTTGATGTTGCAATAATTTTCAATGCCAAGGCAGAGGACTAGCCCAGATTTCGGGGGGGGGGGGGGGGGGGGGGGGGGGGGGGACTACTCTTCTACAGGTCGCGAACTTCTGGAACTTGTGTTGACATTTAATGCCAACAGCGATGCTGCTTCTGATGATGGAGGAGGTAACTCTGGTCCTCAGGACTTCTTTGGTTGAGCTTTTTTCCTGTTGGAAAATTGATAGTCATTGTACATATTTTCACGGTTTAGAATTTAACTTTTTTCTCGGGGCATCACATTTTGTAATACCCGCGCGTGTTTTGTATATATTTATAAGAATTCAAGGACGATCATTATTCAAGTCCAGCTCTTGGGCTAATCATCAATCTGACGAGCCGATGCTCATAACTATTCATAATGTGAAGAAATACAATTTGGTATCTTAATTCAATTACGTACATATTTACACACTCAATCTAGTTTGTGAAGAAATAACAAGTATGTATACTATACGAATATTCGAGTGCATTGCACAAGCAGTCAAATATTCGAAACCAAATCTTCTCCATTGTATATAACGCCTGCAGTCCCTCTTTTTAGATGGGGACGGCCAACATTTAAGAATAAAATGCTCCGGCTTCCAGTATAAAACAAGACTGCTTCTTAATATGTACTTGGATTTTCAATAAGCTGCCAAGTTTTATTTTTGATTGGAGACCCAGCTTGGACATTGTGCGAGTATCAAACTAATATACCTGATTGTATATATCTGCTGCTAAAGCACACTCTTAGATTGCTTCGATGTCCCTAGAGGGTCTCCAAGAAAGTAAGTACCATATCCAATTGGTTCAGTCTCCAGACTAGGGAGAAGCCCCTTCTACATCATATACATTATCCTCAGTTGCTGCTGACTTTGTGCTTGAAGTTGGAGGAACCCTTATCATACAACTCTGAATGAAGGCGATTATCTGCAAAAGTTTATACATTTTCTGGCATTAAAGCCACAGAGGAAAATAAATATTGAAACTTCCCGGCAGCTTAGTTACGGTCTTAGCAAGTAAATATACAATACTAGATTTCCCTGATTAATTAATAGCTGAAAGCGTTGAACCAATTCAAAGGGAAAATTCTTCTAAACGGATCTACCGCTACCATGCATGCTTTACATCCATCGATTTTTTTTCAATGACACAAAAAAAAAAAATCTCTAGAGTATTGATAACTTCTATATGACATGATATTGGAAGAAAAAGTAGTCACCATTGTAAGAATCGATGAATTAATGCTTGAGTTTGAATGGTAGAACTGATAAGTAAATCTTCTGTTATGGAAAAGAAACGAGCTATTACCGTCGCAATTCCAGTGCACATGATACTGAATCCAGGGAAATAGAATGGTGCTCCTTCAGACAAGAACAATGCTGAGAAGGAAACAAAGTTAGTTCTAGTTGGACAAATTCACAAGATTAATTCAGAAAAAAGTTCTGAAAGTACCTGTGAGGGGACTAAAAATTAATGGGGCAACAATGTTGGCAAAGGAACTTATGCCTGAAATGCATCCTTGAGCTTTCCCCTGATGTGAGGTGAAGCCAAATAAAAAGACAGTAAAAAAATACTACTGGTCATGTAGTTGTAGAAATAATGATAGAAAAAGATGGTGCGACTCTTGGATGGTCCTATATACACACTCTCCTTCATCGGGTAAGGTTATCAGAAAATTCAATCAGAAAGAGATTGAAGTTTGTACATTTCTAGGATTAAGGTTGGCCTTAGTGGATTTTTTTATGTTCTAGAAGAGTTGAATGCTTTCAGAGATGTATAACTGTTCTGGTCAAGTTTCATATCGTGATAACTTCACCCAATTTCTTTGTTGGACTTACTTGTTCGTTGGGCCCAACTTGTTTCGATGCAATGCTACGTAACTGTGTGATAAAAAAAACTCAATCAGCAAGCACATCCACTGATGGAGCAAAGCCTTCTAAAAAATCTGGAGCAACTTACAGTTGGAGTTGCAAGAAGTTGAAAAGCAGAAAATACAGTAATCACCATCGGAACCTGCCCACAAGAGAATGGTTCTTCTAAGAACTATATTCATATGAAGTAAAAAGTAAAAACTAAAGAAAATTCAGGATCATTCGGAGTTACAAGACCCCGTCAAAGTAATATATGAAAATATATCAGCAGATTCATGATAAATGCGAAACAGAATTTCTCGATCACAAGAAATAATTATAATACATAAGACGGGGTTTGAAGTTGCAAAAGTTGAAGAACGATTACCCATGATGACCAAGAAATGCTGTAAATTATAGTCTGCACAAAAGTATATATATATCTTTAGCACTTTCTTCATTGCAAATGATTACAGTCATTAACACAGAAAAGAGTCTGAAAATATGAGTCAAATTTATGTGTAGCAGACTGAATTTATGGCTCATACATTTACGCTGCCCAATAAGAGACATATTGAGAGTAATCTTCCCTCTCCCATTGCAGGCACCAAAATGGGCATAAGAATCAACTGTAGGATTCAAGCGACTAAGAATGACAATCAGTTGCAACAGTTAAAAAATTCATCCAATACAGCTGACTATTAATAGGGAGAGGAGAAGAGTTAACCTGTGAAACAGTTCCTGAAACTGCCATAATTAACATCAAGTCGGCATACTGATTTTTGTCATACTGAAAACGGGCCTTCAAGAAATACTGCATCGGACAGTCCATCGAAGGTGATAGATATATTTTCATCAGAAATTGTTTTGATGTAAAAAAGCGATAAAAAACGACTGAAAATTACCAATAAAGAAGACATCACCCCACTTTCGGCAAGACTATAGAAGAGTGCAACAACTGCTACTTGTGATAATGTGACACTGCAAAACAAAATATTTTTCATCCAAGTTTCAATTATATCAGGCCTTGGTGAATGGAAAGAATATTGATACAAGTGTAACATCATCATCATCCGAGCCTTTATAACAAAATTTTGGGGTCGGCTAAACAAGTCTATGAGAAATTTAACAGAAATCTACTACGTGTCTAAGTGCATTCATTTCCACCATTCATATTTTCTATCCAGTATCATACTTTCATCAATTGTTATTGAATCCAAATTATCTCAAGATACAAGTGTAACAAGTAGTATAACTGTGATGAGGTTTCAGTAACTCTTAAGACAGTCATATAATAAAAGCATTGCACTCCAGTGATTAGTGTATCTAATCGGATATCTGCCCCTTAGTGCGAATGAGTTATTAAAAAAGTGATTAATGCTACTGGGTTACAAATTGAAATTGCTTATCTGGCATGCCCAATTGAGGGGGATATAAGCACTCATACCTACTCTTCAGCAAGCAAACAAGATCTCCAACTGATGGGATTTTCTTGAACACTGGTACATGCCTAGGTAAATCGCAATCAATTTGCACCGAATTATCTGGTCCTTCCTTCAAGATTGGCTGCGTGAGACCATTACCCTTTGCTATGCTTTCCTTAAGAAAAACTCTCATGTACACAGCAGCAGCCATTGAGACAAAAGTAGCAACCTAAGTTCCAAAGGAACTAAGAATGTCACAAATGAAAGTGGAGATTGATCCTAACTGAGAAAGTGAGTTAAGTGCATGACCTGGAATGTCAAAGCTGGAGAAAGGAAGCGAGCGGCTAAGGTTCCACAGACAAGTGCAGCTGAGGTCACACCAGATAGAATGGCAAATGCTGATGCCCTTTTTCCCTCTGAAATCGCATCTGCCTAAGAAACATAATAAGTAATGACCAAATTAAGCTTCGCCACATCAAGTACTATATGGACCAAAACAACAATGACAAAACTTTCTTCAAAAAATCGTACCTGAGGTTATGTACATGAACAATTTGTATCATCGTTCCCAATTAGGATCTACCGGTACAATTTTTTCTTCTTTCCCATCTATATCACATATATTTTCTTCCATTCCATCCATATTATACGTGTTTTTAGGAAGCTAGTTCAACTCTCTCATTCTAAATTTTCAGGACCAAATATGGATTAGACTAATCTTCTGGTGATTTATACAAATAAAATACAGATTTGGGTTTTCCAACATAGAATGAACTCTAACACCCATTGACTCCATTTTCATTCACATTCCTCATTCTTCTAACTGCTAAAGTGGGCAACAGAATTTCAGCTAATCAAATCTAAAAACCAAAGAAGTACAAAAATGGCAGTAGTACAAGCAAACGGTGAAGGGTCATAGGAGAACATCATTACCACATACGCAAGAGCGAGGCAGTTTGCGCTGCCCTCGGAGACCATAGCAGTGAGTATCCTGAGCACATAGTGAGCATAGAAGAAATTGGTCTCCCTGCTATACGCCAAAATCGCTGCACAACAAACAAAAATAAACAAATAAGTAAAATATGGGCCTGAGCACGGCGGTTCGGCCCAATAAAATTTGATGGGCCAAAGTTTAATGGCTGCTAGATTGGTAGATCGATCCTAGATGCATGTAAAAGAAAAATAACTTCGGAGCTTGGCCTTTTTCTTTGTCGAGGCCCACTGGCCCAGCCCAGCTATACCTAGAAATGATTGATTAAGACAGACACTTTGTGTTGGGACTTGGGAGATGAAACACTTCCCACATAATAAGACGCGCATGCCCGCCAATGCCGCACTAACTGTATAGGTGGTAGGATAATGTTTTGTCGGGGCCAAGCTGTACTTTTCAAATTAATAATTATATTATGGATGAATAAAATTTAATAATTATTAAGGAAAAGAAAATGGAGGGTGAGAAAAAATAGAGTAGATGCATACCTAGAGGAATAATGGAGAGGGTCAATGGAAGTGTGAGCAAAGCTTTCCTTCCGTACACATCTGATAGATTTCCAATTACTGGCATCATCACAACCGTCCCCAATCCTATCACCTACAAAATTAATTAATAATTTTTTAATTAAAAATATTTCAAAATTTTCCAATAAAAAGTTCGTCTATTCATAAAGTATTTATTCTAACAAGAGGACCCCCCATAAAAGAATAATTAACAAGATGACCAAACACACTTAAATTGCTTTATAGAAAAGCAAAAAGAATATACGCATTGAATTGTTTTGTTAAAATATTCATTAATTTATTAAAATGCATAAGATATTTTGGGAGACCCATTCGTCTTTTTCGCCAAGCATGCTTTTTATTTATTAAAGTATAAGTAATCTTTTATTTTTTTTAATAATGAAATGCAGCAAATATTATATTTAAAAAAGAATAAAGAAGAAGAAGGGCATTGCATGGAGAAAAATATAATTAAGAAACCAATTCGTCATTTCCTAATTCCTATCGGATAGTATGGTGTGAATGTTTAGGGTTTATAATTAAAGAGGTAAATAATTAAAATAACAAAAAAAAAAGTCTTTTTGTGTGTATCTGGTGAGACATACAGACCGCCCTCTTTGAAGTGACATTGGCAGTTGGTTAAAGTCACAACCTGGATTTCACGCTGGTAAAAATGTCTTTTTGTGTTTTACTGTTTAGTTTTTTGAAATTTAGGCAGAGACAGACAGCACAACAGTGACTCATGCACTAATCCTTAGGAGGCAAGTGTACATAAATCTGCCAGGAGTCGGTAATACAACGATAAATAAATATCAAAACGGTGACTTTTAGAAAAAGAAGAAACTGGGTAGTGGTGGCCACTATACACCTCTTCAATGTTCTTTTGAGATATTTTATTTATATGTACTTTCTTTATTACCATCGAATGAATGAGATCGATCGCTTTAGAATATTTAGATAATGCCTAAACAGAACAATCTTCTTGAAAGAAACTAGACTGCTTTTCTGTGTCTTCTTCATAGCAAGTTCGCACCACCGAGCAAATCAAATTTCTAACCGGAAAGAATAATGTATAGAGATTTATATTTTTATTAATGTAATTATATTAAGAGACGTGATTTAAATTTTTGAATAATTAAGATGAAAAATAAACTTATTTTGTTGTGGATTATACGAAAGACAACAATATTATTGGTTATAATAAAATAAGAATAATAAAATATATTGAAATATGTCTTTTTTTACGTGATTGGATATGCATTTGATTTTCCCACAGTACAGATAAGGCACAACATTGATTTTAATGAATAATGGAGTACTACCCTCATTGCAGGTGCTCAACAAAGGCCATGCGGCCATGGAAATTATTATTTATTTCTCCAATTATAGTATCTGAAAATATTTAGTAATCAAGACGAATTTGTGTAGTGACTGTAGTGCCTTTGCAAAGAAACCAAAAAAAAAAAAACAAATTAAAGACATTAAACCCAGAAAACCCATTTTACAAGTTTAAGGGAAATGACAAGCTTGAGCTTCAAGATACAAAATTTCACTTGAAGAAAAAAAGATGGAAACAGAGTAAGAGAGATTGTATATTGTATGAGAGACTTACTGCTTGTTGGATTCCGGTGAGGTAAATGGCAAGGGAGCACTGATCTTGAGCCGGACAAACAGCGGAGATGGTGACGTCTGTAATTGCCGGAATCACCATGAAAGCACCAAAGGTAGACATAAACACCGTCACAAACAGGTGGCTCAGCCCGGTAGATCCTGGAGTGACAAAAAAATCTTCAGGCGGGCCGTTCACTATGTTCAAGAACAATAGGTGGTCCGGCCCAACTAAACACCCACAATCTATCCTTGCTTATTCAATATATTCAAGACCTCTCAAAATTACAGAGTTTTTGTCTCCCCAAATAAAAAAATTGACTCTCCTTTTCTGGACCTTCCCCTTATATTTAAAAGGGAAGGGTATGAAATCCTTTCCTCGAAATATGGGATCGGATTAACTTATTTAATACATCCATTTTTGTTATATATTCAAATCTGGCTTGATTAACTCCACTATAATTGTGACTCATCCGATCCCACAATAGTTTTAGCGGATCGACCGATCCCTCAAAGCTTTTATGGGTTTGGCCGATCCTTCAATGCTTTTAAGAGTTCGGCCGATCTCTTCCATGTTGGTCACATCCCTCTTCCCTCTTTCTAGAGATGATTGGGCTTGGTCTCAATTTCTACCACGTTGACAGTCGAATTTTCGCACCATAATAGCCCCCCCAAAGCCAGGTTTAAGCTTGTTATGGACGTGGCTTTGTAAAATGTGAACAACCGATTAAATTGCCTTCTCGATTTTAGCGCAACAGACCATTGAGGTCATGTCCATTTAACGATTTAAAATGGGTGTTCGGCTTTAGAAGAAATCAATGGTCAACCGTTGAAGCCTCTGGAGTTTTGCTTTCCCCTCTCGTCATGCTGAAGATAATGTCTTAACTGTTACTCCTACTCTCCATAGTCAACCTCTGACGAGGGAATGCTTCGTTGTAGATTGTGGGGTTGGCATTTCACTCAGTGTGGTAGCTTCTCTGCCCCTTCAATGGTTTTAGGGGTTTGGTCGATTCCTCAATAATTTTATGGGTTCGACCAATCTCTCAATGATTTTAGGGGTTCCGTCGATCAATCATTCCTAAATGATTTTAGGGGTTCGGCTAATTCTTCAATAATTTTAGAGGTTCGATCTGTCGATGATTTTAGGGGTTCGGTCTATCCCTCATTCTTCAATGACTTTAGGGGTTCGCTCGATCTCTCAATGATTTTAGGTGTTCGATCAATCCTTCAATTATTTTAGGAGTTCAGTCGATCCCTCATTCCTCAATGATTTTAGGGGTTTGGCCAATCCCTCAATAATTTTAGGGGTTGGGTCGATCCCTCAAAGATTTTAGAGGTTCGGTTGGTCCCTCATTCCTCAATGATTTTAGGGATCCAACCAATCACTTAATGAATTTAGAGGTTAGACCGATCCCTCAATGATTTTAGGGGTTCAGTCGATCCTTCAATGGTATAGTGATAGTGTCTCAACCCAACTCTAAGGAGGTCAAAGTTCGAGGCAGAAGACGAGGAATTTCCCAATAAAAGAGTGATTAAGGCCCATGGGCCTGAAGCTTGTCATTCCTTAGTGGAAAAAATCCACCACAGTTACAATATCTAAAAGATATATGGTTAACACCTTATAAGGATATGTGTGTGTCCGCTTAGACCGACAGATATCTGGATTTTGGAAACCACACGACTAATAGAGTAGAAAGCCAACATGCTAAGCTGAAATAATATTTGTGCTAATCACAGTCGGACTTTGAGAGATCTATGAGATAGAATCATCATGTTATATAGTCACAGGATACAACTATCAAAGCAAGCATTGAGAAAAACAAAACCATTGTCCCTCACTGCTTCAACATATATTACTTTCTGGATTTACATACTTTTGTTTCAATCGAGACATTAGATCTCATTTGGATAAAGTTTGAGCGGTCAGAAGATGTCAGAGAGTTTGGCTACAGATATCGATGTCAAATTTGTAGGAGCCATAGACTATCATGTGCTCACGAACTAGCCATGTATGTGAGCAAATGTCAAACTATACCTCTTGATGCCATCGATAAATTTTGGAGAAATCTTGATCTATTTCTGCGTGAGTCGCTTGAAGAATATGATATCGACTGTACAGCCGATGTACAAATGTTCACATAACAGTTCAAGCATCAGACAAGACATGTTAAAGTTAGTTGACTAAGGAAGTTGAGGGACATATTCAAACCTTCTAGCACTTCTCTTCGTTAACCGGCTTTGAAGTCTAACATTGAGGGCGCTCCTCCACAAAGAAAAAGGTACCTACCATCGCCCAGAACAATCCAGCTGAACGTGTTGTTGATCACAGTGAATTTGTTCAGCAACAAGAACCTTATAGACACAGCTCAGCATCCTTACGCCCCGATTCAATGATCTTTGAGCATGATTTTTTATACTCTAATGACAAGCGAGACACAGTTGTTCCTCTATTTACAATACTCAATCACTCTCGACACAAGATGTGAGAGCAAATGTAAATTGTGACTTTCGGTCAATAGTTGTGACTCTTGGTCATTAGAAGGATGAATGGCCCAGTGTCCGATATAACTTGATAACAGAGACTGACACATTTTGAGGACAATATGTTGAAATACTTGGTGGTTATGAGAAAGCATGTGTTGTTAGACACTCACTGAACTTTCTTCAAAATGATGTCAAAGCACCGTTTGAGCACTAGATGACAATATATGAGATAGGTTTGTTGATGTCTTTCACATATAATGTGATATTACATGTTCGTCATCGTACCGAGAGCTGGACGTATCTACCACTTTGTACAACCCCCCCACCATTTCAGTATATTACTATCGCAATAGGATATGTAAATGGTAACCATTATATCCAGGTTGGTTTGACGGGGAATTATCCAATGCCTCTCATATTCCCTGGGTGGGTTCATTGTAGGTATGATTGTGTATTGTGATGTACTTGGACTAGACTGATGATCATCATCATCATTATCATTTCTATGCCGATCATTTTTTCGATGACGATGATTTGATGATGACGCGTCTGATGATGACGCGTCTGAAGATGATGATGGTGACGATGATGACGACGACGACCGTGACCATGATTTTAATTTTGACAATAATGATTTTGATAATTTTCTAGTGGTTATTATAATGGGAAATGTTGATGTTTGATTTCATGCTTTCCATGTTCAGTTGAGACCAAAGACGAGGGGCTGGATGTATAGGCTGGCTTCACCTCAGGACTTGATGTTGCAATAATTTTCAATGCCAAGGCAGAGGACTAGCCCAGATTTCGGGGAGGAAAACTCTTCTACAGGTCGCGAACTTCTGGAACTTGTGTTGACATTTAATGCCAAAAGCGATGCTGCTTCTGATGATGGAGGACGTAACGCTTGTCCTCAGGACTTCTTTGGTTGAGCTTTTTTCCTGTTGGAAAATTGATAGTCATTGTACATATTTTCAAGGTTTAGAATTTAACTTTTTTCTTGGGGCATCACATTTTGTATTACCCGTGCGTGTTTTGTATATATTTATAAGAATTCAAGGACGATCATTATTCAAGTCCAGCTCTTGGGCTAATCATCAATCTGACGAGCCGATGCTCATAACTATTCATATTGTGAAGAAATACAATTTGGTATCTTAATTCAATTACGTACATATTTACACACTCAATCTAGTTTGTGAAGAAATAACAAGTATGTATACTATACGAATATTCGAGTGCATTGCACAAGCAGTCAAATATTCGAAACCAAATCTTCTCCATTGTATATAACGCCTGCAGTCCCTCTTTTTAGATGGGGACGGCCAAAATTTAAGAATAAAATGCTCCGGCTTCCAGTATAAAACAAGACTGCTTCTTAATATGTACTCGGATTTTCTATAAGCTGCCAAGTTTTATTTTTGATTGGAGACCCAGCTTGGACATTGTGCGAGTATCAAACTAATATCCAATTGGTTCGATGTCCAATATCTGCTGCTAAAGCAGATTCTTAGATTGCTTCGATGTCCCTAGAGGGTCTCCAAGAAAGTAAGTACCATATCCAATTGGTTCAGAGTCTCCAGACTAGGGAGAAGCCCCTTCTACATCATATACATTATCCTCAGTTGCTGCTGACTTTGTGCTTGAAGTTGGAGGAACCCTTATCATACAACTCTGAATGAAGGCGATTATCTGCAAAAGTTTATACATTTTCTGGCATTAAAGCCACAGGGGAAAATAAATATTGAAACTTCCCGGCAGCTTAGTTACGGTCTTAGCAAGTAAATATACAATACTGGATTTCCCTGATTAATTAATAGCTGAAAGCGTTGAACCAATTCAAAGGGAAAATTCTTCTAAACGGATCTACCGCTACCATGCATGCTTTACACCCATCGATTTTTTTTCAATGACACAAAAAAAAAAAAATCTAGAGTATTGATAACTTCTATATGACATGATATTGGAAGAAAAAGTAGTCACCATTGTAAGAATCGATGAATTAATGCTTGAGTTTGCATGGTAGAACTGATAAGTAAATCTTCTGTTATGGAAAAGAAACGAGCTATTACCGTCCCAATTCCAGTGCACATGATACTGAATCCAGGGAAATAGAATGGTGCTCCTTCAGACAAGAACAATGCTGAGAAGGAAACAAAGTTAGTTCTAGTTGGACAAATTCACAAGATTAATTCAGAAAAAAGTTCTGAAAGTACCTGTGAGGGGACTAAAAATTAATGGGGCAACAATGTTGGCAAAGGAACTTATGCCTGAAATGCATCCTTGAGCTTTCCCCTGATGTCAGGTGAAGCCAAATAAAAAGACAGTAAAAAAATACAAATGGTCATGTAGTTGTAGAAATAATGATAGAAAAAGATGGTGCTACTCTTGGATGGTCCTATATACATACTCTCCTTCATCGGGTAAGGTTATCAGAAAATTCAATCAGAAAGAGCTTGAAGTTTGTACATTTCTAGGATTAAGGTTGGCCTTAGTGGATTGTTTTATGTTCTAGAAGAGTTAAATGCTTTCAGAGAAATACAACAGGTTATTCTGTAATCTTTAAAGTTATCATACAGAGATGTATAACTGTTCTGGTCAAGTTTCATATCGTGATAACTTTACCCAATTTCTTTGTTGGACTTACTTGTTCGTTGGGCCCAACTTGTTTCGATGCAATGCTACGTAACTGTGTGATAAAAAAAACTCAATCAGCAAGCACATCCACCGATGGAGCAAAGCCTTCTAAAAAATCTGGAGCAACTTACAGTTGGAGTCGCAAGAAGTTGAAAAGCAGAAAATACAGTAATCACCATCGGAACCTGCCCACAAGAGAATGGTTCTTCTAAGAATTATATTCATATGAAGTAAAAAGTAAAAACTAAAGAAAATTCAGGATCATTCGGAGTTACAAGACCCCGTCAAAGTAATAAATGAAAATATATCAGCAGATTCATGATAAATGCGAAACAGAATTTCTCGATCACAAGAAATAATTATAATACATAAGACGGGGTTTGAAGTTGCAAAAGTTGAAGAACGATTACCCATGCTGACCAAGAAATGCTGTAAATTATAGTCTGCACAAAAGTATATATATATATCTTTAGCACTTTCTTCATTGCAAATGATTACAGTCATTAACACAGAAAAGAGTCTGAAAATATGAGTCAAATTTATGTGTAGCAGACTGAATTTATGGCTCATACATTTACGCTGCCCAATAAGAGACATATTGAGAGTAATCTTCCCTCTCCCATTGCAGGTACTAAAATGGGCATAAGAATCAACTGTAGGATTCAAGCGACTAAGAATGATAATCAGTTGCAACAGTTAAAAAATTCATCCAATACAGCTGACTATTAATAGGGAGAGGAGAATAGTTAACCTGTGAAACAGTTCCTGAAACTGCCATAATTAGCATCAAGTCGGCATACTGATTTTTGTCATACTGAAAACGGGCCTTCAAGAAATACTGCATCGGACAGTCCATCGAAGGTGATAGATATATTTTCATCAGAAATTGTTTTGATGTAAAAAAGAGATAAAGAAACGACTGAAAATTACCAATAAAGAAGACATCACCCCACTTTCGGCAAGACTATAGAAGAGTGCAACAACAGCTACTTGTGATAATGTGACACTGCAAAATAAAATATTTTTCATCCAAGTTTCAATTATATCAGGCCTAGGTGAATGGAAAGAATATTGATACAAGTGTAACATCATCATCATCCGAGCCTTTATAACAAAATTTTGGGGTCGGCTAAACAAGTCTATGAGAAATTTAACAGAAATCTACTACGTGTCTAAGTGCATTCATTTCCACCATTCATATTTTCTATCCAGTATCATACTTTCATCAATTGTTATTGAATCCAAATTATCTCAAGATACAAGTGTAACAAGTAGTATAACTGTGATGAGGTTTCAGTAACTCTTAAGACAGTCATATAATAAAAGCATTGCACTCCAGTGATTAGTGTACCTAATCGGATATCTGCCCCTTAGTGCGAATGAGTTATTAAAAAAGTGATTAATGTTACTTGGTTACAAATTGAAATTGCTTATCTGGCATGCCCAATTGAGGGGGATATAAGCACTCATACCTACTCTTCAGCAAGCAAACAAGATCTCCAACTGATGGGATTTTCTTGAACACTGGTACATGCCTAGGTAAATCGCAATCAATTTGCACCGAATTATCTGGTCCTTCCTTCAAGATTGGCTGCGTGAGACCATTACCCTTTGCTATGCTTTCCTTAAGAAAAACTCTCATGTACACAGCAGCAGCCATTGAGACAAAAGTAGCAACCTAAGTTCCAAAGGAACTAAGAATGTCACAAATGAAAGTGGAGATTGATCCTAACTGAGAAAGTGAGTTAAGTGCATGACCTGGAATGTCAAAGCTGGAGAAAGGAAGCGAGCGGCTAAGGTTCCACAGACAAGTGCAGCTGAGGTCACACCAGATAGAATGGCAAATGCTGATGCCCTTTTTCCCTCTGAAATCGCATCTGCCTAAGAAACATAATAAGTAATGACCAAATTAAGCTTCGCCACATCAAGTACTATATGGACCAAAACAACAATGACAAAACTTTCTTCAAAAAATCGTACCTGAGGTTATGTACATGAACAATTTGTATCATCGTTCCCAATTAGGATCTACCGGTACAATTTTTTCTTCTTTCCCATCTATATCACATATATTTTCTTCCATTCCATCCATATTATACGTGTTTTTAGGAAGCTAGTTCAACTCTCTCATTCTAAATTTTCAGGACCAAATATGGATTAGACTAATCTTCTGGTGATTTATACAAATAAAATACGGATTTGGGTTTTCCAACATAGAATGAACTCTAACACCCATTGACTCCATTTTCATTCACATTCCTCATTCTTCTAACTGCTAAAGTGGGCAACAGAATTTCAGCTAATCAAATCTAAAAACCAAAGAAGTACAAAAATGGCAGTAGTACAAGCAAACGGTGAAGGGTCATAGGAGAACATCATTACCACATACGCAAGAGCGAGGCAGTTTGCGCTGCCCTCGGAGACCATAGCAGTGAGTATCCTGAGCACATAGTGAGCATAGAAGAAATTGGTCTCCCTGCTATACGCCAAAATCGCTGCACAACAAACAAAAATAAACAAATAAGTAAAATATGGGCCTGAGCACGGCGGTTCGGCCCAATAAAATTTGATGGGCCAAAGTTTAATGGCTGCTAGATTGGTAGATCGATCCTAGATGCATGTAAAAGAAAAATAACTTCGGAGCTTGGCCTTTTTCTTTGTCGAGGCCCACTGGCCCAGCCCAGCTATACCTAGAAATGATTGATTAAGACAGACACTTTGTGTTGGGACTTGGGAGATGAAACACTTCCCACATAATAAGACGCGCATGCCCGCCAATGCCGCACTAACTGTATAGGTGGTAGGATAATGTTTTGTCGGGGCCAAGCTGTACTTTTCAAATTAATAATTATATTATGGATGAATAAAATTTAATAATTATTAAGGAAAAGAAAATGGAGGGTGAGAAAAAATAGAGTAGATGCATACCTAGAGGAATAATGGAGAGGGTCAATGGAAGTGTGAGCAAAGCTTTCCTTCCGTACACATCTGATAGATTTCCAATTACTGGCATCATCACAACCGTCCCCAATCCTATCACCTACAAAATTAATTAATAATTTTTTAATTAAAAATATTTCAAAATTTTCCAATAAAAAGTTCGTCTATTCATAAAGTATTTATTCTAACAAGAGGACCCCCCATAAAAGAATAATTAACAAGATGACCAAACACACTTAAATTGCTTTATAGAAAAGCAAAAAGAATATACGCATTGAATTGTTTTGTTAAAATATTCATTAATTTATTAAAATGCATAAGATATTTTGGGAGACCCATTCGTCTTTTTCGCCAAGCATGCTTTTTATTTATTAAAGTATAAGTAATCTTTTATTTTTTTTAATAATGAAATGCAGCAAATATTATATTTAAAAAAGAATAAAGAAGAAGAAGGGCATTGCATGGAGAAAAATATAATTAAGAAACCAATTCGTCATTTCCTAATTCCTATCGGATAGTATGGTGTGAATGTTTAGGGTTTATAATTAAAGAGGTAAATAATTAAAATAACAAAAAAAAAAGTCTTTTTGTGTGTATCTGGTGAGACATACAGACCGCCCTCTTTGAAGTGACATTGGCAGTTGGTTAAAGTCACAACCTGGATTTCACGCTGGTAAAAATGTCTTTTTGTGTTTTACTGTTTAGTTTTTTGAAATTTAGGCAGAGACAGACAGCACAACAGTGACTCATGCACTAATCCTTAGGAGGCAAGTGTACATAAATCTGCCAGGAGTCGGTAATACAACGATAAATAAATATCAAAACGGTGACTTTTAGAAAAAGAAGAAACTGGGTAGTGGTGGCCACTATACACCTCTTCAATGTTCTTTTGAGATATTTTATTTATATGTACTTTCTTTATTACCATCGAATGAATGAGATCGATCGCTTTAGAATATTTAGATAATGCCTAAACAGAACAATCTTCTTGAAAGAAACTAGACTGCTTTTCTGTGTCTTCTTCATAGCAAGTTCGCACCACCGAGCAAATCAAATTTCTAACCGGAAAGAATAATGTATAGAGATTTATATTTTTATTAATGTAATTATATTAAGAGACGTGATTTAAATTTTTGAATAATTAAGATGAAAAATAAACTTATTTTGTTGTGGATTATACGAAAGACAACAATATTATTGGTTATAATAAAATAAGAATAATAAAATATATTGAAATATGTCTTTTTTTACGTGATTGGATATGCATTTGATTTTCCCACAGTACAGATAAGGCACAACATTGATTTTAATGAATAATGGAGTACTACCCTCATTGCAGGTGCTCAACAAAGGCCATGCGGCCATGGAAATTATTATTTATTTCTCCAATTATAGTATCTGAAAATATTTAGTAATCAAGACGAATTTGTGTAGTGACTGTAGTGCCTTTGCAAAGAAACCAAAAAAAAAAAAACAAATTAAAGACATTAAACCCAGAAAACCCATTTTACAAGTTTAAGGGAAATGACAAGCTTGAGCTTCAAGATACAAAATTTCACTTGAAGAAAAAAAGATGGAAACAGAGTAAGAGAGATTGTATATTGTATGAGAGACTTACTGCTTGTTGGATTCCGGTGAGGTAAATGGCAAGGGAGCACTGATCTTGAGCCGGACAAACAGCGGAGATGGTGACGTCTGTAATTGCCGGAATCACCATGAAAGCACCAAAGGTAGACATAAACACCGTCACAAACAGGTGGCTCAGCCCGGTAGATCCTGGAGTGACAAAAAAATCTTCAGGCGGGCCGTTCACTATGTTCAAGAACAATAGGTGGTCCGGCCCAACTAAACACCCACAATCTATCCTTGCTTATTCAATATATTCAAGACCTCTCAAAATTACAGAGTTTTTGTCTCCCCAAATAAAAAAATTGACTCTCCTTTTCTGGACCTTCCCCTTATATTTAAAAGGGAAGGGTATGAAATCCTTTCCTCGAAATATGGGATCGGATTAACTTATTTAATACATCCATTTTTGTTATATATTCAAATCTGGCTTGATTAACTCCACTATAATTGTGACTCATCCGATCCCACAATAGTTTTAGCGGATCGACCGATCCCTCAAAGCTTTTATGGGTTTGGCCGATCCTTCAATGCTTTTAAGAGTTCGGCCGATCTCTTCCATGTTGGTCACATCCCTCTTCCCTCTTTCCAGAGATGATTGGGCTTGGTCTCAATTTCTACCACGTTGACAGTCGAATTTTCGCACCATAATAGCCCCCCCAAAGCCAGGTTTAAGCTTGTTATGGACGTGGCTTTGTAAAATGTGAACAACCGATTAAATTGCCTTCTCGATTTTAGCGCAACAGACCATTGAGGTCATGTCCATTTAACGATTTAAAATGGGTGTTCGGCTTTAGAAGAAATCAATGGTCAACCGTTGAAGCCTCTGGAGTTTTGCTTTCCCCTCTCGTCATGCTGAAGATAATGTCTTAACTGTTACTCCTACTCTCCATAGTCAACCTCTGACGAGGGAATGCTTCGTTGTAGATTGTGGGGTTGGCATTTCACTCAGTGTGGTAGCTTCTCTGCCCCTTCAATGGTTTTAGGGGTTTGGTCGATTCCTCAATAATTTTATGGGTTCGACCAATCTCTCAATGATTTTAGGGGTTCCGTCGATCAATCATTCCTAAATGATTTTAGGGGTTCGGCTAATTCTTCAATAATTTTAGAGGTTCGATCTGTCGATGATTTTAGGGGTTCGGTCTATCCCTCATTCTTCAATGACTTTAGGGGTTCGCTCGATCTCTCAATGATTTTAGGTGTTCGATCAATCCTTCAATTATTTTAGGAGTTCAGTCGATCCCTCATTCCTCAATGATTTTAGGGGTTTGGCCAATCCCTCAATAATTTTAGGGGTTGGGTCGATCCCTCAAAGATTTTAGAGGTTCGGTTGGTCCCTCATTCCTCAATGATTTTAGGGATCCAACCAATCACTTAATGAATTTAGAGGTTAGACCGATCCCTCAATGATTTTAGGGGTTCAGTCGATCCTTCAATGGTATAGTGATAGTGTCTCAACCCAACTCTAAGGAGGTCAAAGTTCGAGGCAGAAGACGAGGAATTTCCCAATAAAAGAGTGATTAAGGCCCATGGGCCTGAAGCTTGTCATTCCTTAGTGGAAAAAATCCACCACAGTTACAATATCTAAAAGATATATGGTTAACACCTTATAAGGATATGTGTGTGTCCGCTTAGACCGACAGATATCTGGATTTTGGAAACCACACGACTAATAGAGTAGAAAGCCAACATGCTAAGCTGAAATAATATTTGTGCTAATCACAGTCGGACTTTGAGAGATCTATGAGATAGAATCATCATGTTATATAGTCACAGGATACAACTATCAAAGCAAGCATTGAGAAAAACAAAACCATTGTCCCTCACTGCTTCAACATATATTACTTTCTGGATTTACATACTTTTGTTTCAATCGAGACATTAGATCTCATTTGGATAAAGTTTGAGCGGTCAGAAGATGTCAGAGAGTTTGGCTACAGATATCGATGTCAAATTTGTAGGAGCCATAGACTATCATGTGCTCACGAACTAGCCATGTATGTGAGCAAATGTCAAACTATACCTCTTGATGCCATCGATAAATTTTGGAGAAATCTTGATCTATTTCTGCGTGAGTCGCTTGAAGAATATGATATCGACTGTACAGCCGATGTACAAATGTTCACATAACAGTTCAAGCATCAGACAAGACATGTTAAAGTTAGTTGACTAAGGAAGTTGAGGGACATATTCAAACCTTCTAGCACTTCTCTTCGTTAACCGGCTTTGAAGTCTAACATTGAGGGCGCTCCTCCACAAAGAAAAAGGTACCTACCATCGCCCAGAACAATCCAGCTGAACGTGTTGTTGATCACAGTGAATTTGTTCAGCAACAAGAACCTTATAGACACAGCTCAGCATCCTTACGCCCCGATTCAATGATCTTTGAGCATGATTTTTTATACTCTAATGACAAGCGAGACACAGTTGTTCCTCTATTTACAATACTCAATCACTCTCGACACAAGATGTGAGAGCAAATGTAAATTGTGACTTTCGGTCAATAGTTGTGACTCTTGGTCATTAGAAGGATGAATGGCCCAGTGTCCGATATAACTTGATAACAGAGACTGACACATTTTGAGGACAATATGTTGAAATACTTGGTGGTTATGAGAAAGCATGTGTTGTTAGACACTCACTGAACTTTCTTCAAAATGATGTCAAAGCACCGTTTGAGCACTAGATGACAATATATGAGATAGGTTTGTTGATGTCTTTCACATATAATGTGATATTACATGTTCGTCATCGTACCGAGAGCTGGACGTATCTACCACTTTGTACAACCCCCCCACCATTTCAGTATATTACTATCGCAATAGGATATGTAAATGGTAACCATTATATCCAGGTTGGTTTGACGGGGAATTATCCAATGCCTCTCATATTCCCTGGGTGGGTTCATTGTAGGTATGATTGTGTATTGTGATGTACTTGGACTAGACTGATGATCATCATCATCATTATCATTTCTATGCCGATCATTTTTTCGATGACGATGATTTGATGATGACGCGTCTGATGATGACGCGTCTGAAGATGATGATGGTGACGATGATGACGACGACGACCGTGACCATGATTTTAATTTTGACAATAATGATTTTGATAATTTTCTAGTGGTTATTATAATGGGAAATGTTGATGTTTGATTTCATGCTTTCCATGTTCAGTTGAGACCAAAGACGAGGGGCTGGATGTATAGGCTGGCTTCACCTCAGGACTTGATGTTGCAATAATTTTCAATGCCAAGGCAGAGGACTAGCCCAGATTTCGGGGAGGAAAACTCTTCTACAGGTCGCGAACTTCTGGAACTTGTGTTGACATTTAATGCCAAAAGCGATGCTGCTTCTGATGATGGAGGACGTAACGCTTGTCCTCAGGACTTCTTTGGTTGAGCTTTTTTCCTGTTGGAAAATTGATAGTCATTGTACATATTTTCAAGGTTTAGAATTTAACTTTTTTCTTGGGGCATCACATTTTGTATTACCCGTGCGTGTTTTGTATATATTTATAAGAATTCAAGGACGATCATTATTCAAGTCCAGCTCTTGGGCTAATCATCAATCTGACGAGCCGATGCTCATAACTATTCATATTGTGAAGAAATACAATTTGGTATCTTAATTCAATTACGTACATATTTACACACTCAATCTAGTTTGTGAAGAAATAACAAGTATGTATACTATACGAATATTCGAGTGCATTGCACAAGCAGTCAAATATTCGAAACCAAATCTTCTCCATTGTATATAACGCCTGCAGTCCCTCTTTTTAGATGGGGACGGCCAAAATTTAAGAATAAAATGCTCCGGCTTCCAGTATAAAACAAGACTGCTTCTTAATATGTACTCGGATTTTCTATAAGCTGCCAAGTTTTATTTTTGATTGGAGACCCAGCTTGGACATTGTGCGAGTATCAAACTAATATCCAATTGGTTCGATGTCCAATATCTGCTGCTAAAGCAGATTCTTAGATTGCTTCGATGTCCCTAGAGGGTCTCCAAGAAAGTAAGTACCATATCCAATTGGTTCAGAGTCTCCAGACTAGGGAGAAGCCCCTTCTACATCATATACATTATCCTCAGTTGCTGCTGACTTTGTGCTTGAAGTTGGAGGAACCCTTATCATACAACTCTGAATGAAGGCGATTATCTGCAAAAGTTTATACATTTTCTGGCATTAAAGCCACAGGGGAAAATAAATATTGAAACTTCCCGGCAGCTTAGTTACGGTCTTAGCAAGTAAATATACAATACTGGATTTCCCTGATTAATTAATAGCTGAAAGCGTTGAACCAATTCAAAGGGAAAATTCTTCTAAACGGATCTACCGCTACCATGCATGCTTTACATCCATCGATTTTTTTTCAATGACACAAAAAAAAAAAATCTAGAGTATTGATAACTTCTATATGACATGATATTGGAAGAAAAAGTAGTCACCATTGTAAGAATCGATGAATTAATGCTTGAGTTTGCATGGTAGAACTGATAAGTAAATCTTCTGTTATGGAAAAGAAACGAGCTATTACCGTCCCAATTCCAGTGCACATGATACTGAATCCAGGGAAATAGAATGGTGCTCCTTCAGACAAGAACAATGCTGAGAAGGAAACAAAGTTAGTTCTAGTTGGACAAATTCACAAGATTAATTCAGAAAAAAGTTCTGAAAGTACCTGTGAGGGGACTAAAAATTAATGGGGCAACAATGTTGGCAAAGGAACTTATGCCTGAAATGCATCCTTGAGCTTTCCCCTGATGTCAGGTGAAGCCAAATAAAAAGACAGTAAAAAAATACAAATGGTCATGTAGTTGTAGAAATAATGATAGAAAAAGATGGTGCTACTCTTGGATGGTCCTATATACATACTCTCCTTCATCGGGTAAGGTTATCAGAAAATTCAATCAGAAAGAGCTTGAAGTTTGTACATTTCTAGGATTAAGGTTGGCCTTAGTGGATTGTTTTATGTTCTAGAAGAGTTAAATGCTTTCAGAGAAATACAACAGGTTATTCTGTAATCTTTAAAGTTATCATACAGAGATGTATAACTGTTCTGGTCAAGTTTCATATCGTGATAACTTTACCCAATTTCTTTGTTGGACTTACTTGTTCGTTGGGCCCAACTTGTTTCGATGCAATGCTACGTAACTGTGTGATAAAAAAAACTCAATCAGCAAGCACATCCACCGATGGAGCAAAGCCTTCTAAAAAATCTGGAGCAACTTACAGTTGGAGTCGCAAGAAGTTGAAAAGCAGAAAATACAGTAATCACCATCGGAACCTGCCCACAAGAGAATGGTTCTTCTAAGAATTATATTCATATGAAGTAAAAAGTAAAAACTAAAGAAAATTCAGGATCATTCGGAGTTACAAGACCCCGTCAAAGTAATAAATGAAAATATATCAGCAGATTCATGATAAATGCGAAACAGAATTTCTCGATCACAAGAAATAATTATAATACATAAGACGGGGTTTGAAGTTGCAAAAGTTGAAGAACGATTACCCATGCTGACCAAGAAATGCTGTAAATTATAGTCTGCACAAAAGTATATATATATATCTTTAGCACTTTCTTCATTGCAAATGATTACAGTCATTAACACAGAAAAGAGTCTGAAAATATGAGTCAAATTTATGTGTAGCAGACTGAATTTATGGCTCATACATTTACGCTGCCCAATAAGAGACATATTGAGAGTAATCTTCCCTCTCCCATTGCAGGTACTAAAATGGGCATAAGAATCAACTGTAGGATTCAAGCGACTAAGAATGATAATCAGTTGCAACAGTTAAAAAATTCATCCAATACAGCTGACTATTAATAGGGAGAGGAGAATAGTTAACCTGTGAAACAGTTCCTGAAACTGCCATAATTAGCATCAAGTCGGCATACTGATTTTTGTCATACTGAAAACGGGCCTTCAAGAAATACTGCATCGGACAGTCCATCGAAGGTGATAGATATATTTTCATCAGAAATTGTTTTGATGTAAAAAAGAGATAAAGAAACGACTGAAAATTACCAATAAAGAAGACATCACCCCACTTTCGGCAAGACTATAGAAGAGTGCAACAACAGCTACTTGTGATAATGTGACACTGCAAAATAAAATATTTTTCATCCAAGTTTCAATTATATCAGGCCTAGGTGAATGGAAAGAATATTGATACAAGTGTAACATCATCATCATCCGAGCCTTTATAACAAAATTTTGGGGTCGGCTAAACAAGTCTATGAGAAATTTAACAGAAATCTACTACGTGTCTAAGTGCATTCATTTCCACCATTCATATTTTCTATCCAGTATCATACTTTCATCAATTGTTATTGAATCCAAATTATCTCAAGATACAAGTGTAACAAGTAGTATAACTGTGATGAGGTTTCAGTAACTCTTAAGACAGTCATATAATAAAAGCATTGCACTCCAGTGATTAGTGTACCTAATCGGATATCTGCCCCTTAGTGCGAATGAGTTATTAAAAAAGTGATTAATGTTACTTGGTTACAAATTGAAATTGCTTATCTGGCATGCCCAATTGAGGGGGATATAAGCACTCATACCTACTCTTCAGCAAGCAAACAAGATCTCCAACTGATGGGATTTTCTTGAACACTGGTACATGCCTAGGTAAATCGCAATCAATTTGCACCGAATTATCTGGTCCTTCCTTCAAGATTGGCTGCGTGAGACCATTACCCTTTGCTATGCTTTCCTTAAGAAAAACTCTCATGTACACAGCAGCAGCCATTGAGACAAAAGTAGCAACCTAAGTTCCAAAGGAACTAAGAATGTCACAAATGAAAGTGGAGATTGATCCTAACTGAGAAAGTGAGTTAAGTGCATGACCTGGAATGTCAAAGCTGGAGAAAGGAAGCGAGCGGCTAAGGTTCCACAGACAAGTGCAGCTGAGGTCACACCAGATAGAATGGCAAATGCTGATGCCCTTTTTCCCTCTGAAATCGCATCTGCCTAAGAAACATAATAAGTAATGACCAAATTAAGCTTCGCCACATCAAGTACTATATGGACCAAAACAACAATGACAAAACTTTCTTCAAAAAATCGTACCTGAGGTTATGTACATGAACAATTTGTATCATCGTTCCCAATTAGGATCTACCGGTACAATTTTTTCTTCTTTCCCATCTATATCACATATATTTTCTTCCATTCCATCCATATTATACGTGTTTTTAGGAAGCTAGTTCAACTCTCTCATTCTAAATTTTCAGGACCAAATATGGATTAGACTAATCTTCTGGTGATTTATACAAATAAAATACGGATTTGGGTTTTCCAACATAGAATGAACTCTAACACCCATTGACTCCATTTTCATTCACATTCCTCATTCTTCTAACTGCTAAAGTGGGCAACAGAATTTCAGCTAATCAAATCTAAAAACCAAAGAAGTACAAAAATGGCAGTAGTACAAGCAAACGGTGAAGGGTCATAGGAGAACATCATTACCACATACGCAAGAGCGAGGCAGTTTGCGCTGCCCTCGGAGACCATAGCAGTGAGTATCCTGAGCACATAGTGAGCATAGAAGAAATTGGTCTCCCTGCTATACGCCAAAATCGCTGCACAACAAACAAAAATAAACAAATAAGTAAAATATGGGCCTGAGCACGGCGGTTCGGCCCAATAAAATTTGATGGGCCAAAGTTTAATGGCTGCTAGATTGGTAGATCGATCCTAGATGCATGTAAAAGAAAAATAACTTCGGAGCTTGGCCTTTTTCTTTGTCGAGGCCCACTGGCCCAGCCCAGCTATACCTAGAAATGATTGATTAAGACAGACACTTTGTGTTGGGACTTGGGAGATGAAACACTTCCCACATAATAAGACGCGCATGCCCGCCAATGCCGCACTAACTGTATAGGTGGTAGGATAATGTTTTGTCGGGGCCAAGCTGTACTTTTCAAATTAATAATTATATTATGGATGAATAAAATTTAATAATTATTAAGGAAAAGAAAATGGAGGGTGAGAAAAAATAGAGTAGATGCATACCTAGAGGAATAATGGAGAGGGTCAATGGAAGTGTGAGCAAAGCTTTCCTTCCGTACACATCTGATAGATTTCCAATTACTGGCATCATCACAACCGTCCCCAATCCTATCACCTACAAAATTAATTAATAATTTTTTAATTAAAAATATTTCAAAATTTTCCAATAAAAAATTCGTCTACTCATAAAGTATTTATTCTAACAAGAGGACCCCCATAAAAGAATAATTAACAAGATGACCAAACACACTTAAATTGCTTTATAGAAAAGTAAAAAGAATATGGGAAAATTAGGCTTAGATCCAAATTTACTTACTTTTAAAAGTAAAAGGACAGCTGAATTTTTTTTGTTAGTTACGGTCCTACTAATTTTTAAATTTATTGAATTAAGGACAAAACTTGAAATTTCAGATTTGTCATTGTTATTCCAATCAAATATGATTGAAAACTTATTTTTCTCGCTGTGGATACTTCCGACTTTGGATTGAGAAGAGGCCAGTGGCGTTGGAATCATGAGGTCGAGACGAATTCAACTCCATTGTCCTTGCCAAGATTCGACATCGAAAACTGTCGATCCGAGGCCAAACGTTCATAACATAATTTGCTTTAATCCGATCGTTTCTCGAGTCAAATCGAGGTGAGATCAATTAGAATCGTTAGGCCCAGACAAATCCAACGCCACTAGACTTGTCGAGATCCGATATTGGAAACTTCCAAATCAAGGCAAAATAGTCGGCACCAATCAAAAACATGTTTTACCTCGATCTGGCCGTTTCTGAAGACGGATCGAGACGAGAGCGGTGGCTTTGAACTCATCTTGGTCGGGCAATTCCAACGTCACTGGTCTCGCCTCAATCCGTCATCGAAAAGTGATTACCTAGTCAAAAAACATTTTCGAAGGTTCTACAAAGAAAAATAACACTGTACATTTTATGATGATATTATTGGTCCATTATCTTGGTCTTGTTTTAAGTGCTTCCAATGGTAAGAATTTGTTGGTTTAGTGAATCTGAACTTTCTAGTTCATCACTTGGGACATAGGTTTTTAATAGCAAATCCAGGTTTTGATCTGTCGAATAGAGAAAAAGTAGTTCTACAAGAAAAAATAGTTCTAACCAATTTTGGAAGTTTGAACCCCCAGTATTTAGGGTACCCGAGCCCGTTAGGGTTTAGTAATTAGGACCCTAGGGTTTAGTACTTGTGACATTTAATATTTTAGTAATGAATCTGTTCCTTGAGCCCGTTAGGGTTTAACGAATCCGAGCCTTGAGGTTCATCACTTGGGACATAAATGTTTAGTAGTGAATCTGTGTTTTGGGTCTGTCGAATAAAGAAAAAAATTACATAGAAAAACGAATTGTACAGAGAAATAAAGGTTCTACAGAGAAATATAGGTTAATTAAGAGAACAAAAGTTATGCACTAATAGTAGAACGAAAAATGTGATTTCATATTTTTTGGCCTGACTTTTATGTCGAAACTGGGTTATCACTTGGGACATAGAATTTTAGTATTGAATCCTAGTTTTGGGTCTATTGTATAGAGAAAAAGATATTTTATGAAAAGAAAGTGATTCTAAAGATAAATAAAGGTTATACAGAGAAAATATAGGTTCTAAAGAGAAAAAGGTTCTACAGAGAAATAAAAGTTTTACAGAGAAATATAAATTATAAAGAGAAAGAGTCATACACTAGCAGTAGAAAGAAAATTTTAATTTCATAATTTTTGGCCTGACTTTTATCTCTGAACCGTGGGACATATGATTTTAGTATTAAATCCGAGCTTTGGGTCTATTGTATAAAGAACAAAGTGATTATAAAGAAAAATAAAGATTCTACAGATAAATATATATTCTAAAGAGAAAAAGAGTTCTACAGAGAAATAAAGATTCTATAGAGAAATATAGGTTATAAAAAGAAAAAAAAGTTATGCACTAGCAGTAGAACGAAAACTATGATTTCATATTTTTTGCCTATGTTTGAACTTTGGGACATAGAATTTTAGTATTGAATACGAGCTTTGGTTGTATTGTATAAAGAAAAATATATTTTACAGAGAAAAAGTGATTCTAAAGATAAATAAAGGTTCTACAGAGAAATATAGGTTATACAGAGAAAAATAGTTTTAAAACTATGATTTCATATTTTTTTGCCCAATTTTTTTGTCCGACCATCAAAATGATCGTCGTTGGTCTCAAAAGAAGCGCAACTATGAAAGGAGTAAAGCCCGACCTACGACAGCTAGAACAGAAGTTCATAGCAGCCGAAAAGCCACCGCGAAGCTCCGACGACGCCCTAAAACTTCTTTTCATTGCTGTAGCTGTTTCCGACGTTAGATGGAGGTAAGACTGGTGGCGTTGGAATCGTTTGGCCGATACGAATACAACGCCACAAGTATCGCTTCAATCCGATGTCAGAAACATCCAGATCGAGGCAAAATATGTTTCGAACGTTTTGCCTTGATTCGACCTTTTCTAGCGACGGATTGAGGAGAAACCACCATCGTTGGACTCCTCCCGACGATACAATTTCAACGGCAGTGGTATCTCTTCTATCAGATGTCGGGAAAAGGAGATATGATTGTCGAAGATGAAGACCACATATAATGGATGAGAGGGATAGTTTGGGTAATTTAATTTTTTGTCTTTATTTTTAATTTTTTAAATGAGTTGGACCTCCTTCTAAAATTAAACATGATTATGTCATTTTATCTAATTTGCCCAAAGAATATACGCATTGAATTGTTTTGTTAAAATATTCATTAATTAATTAATTAAAATGCATAAGATATTTTGGGAGACCCATTCGTCTTTTTCGCCAAGCATGCTTTTTATTTATTAAAGTATAAGTAATCTTTTATTTTTTTTAATAATGAAATGCAGCAAATATTATATTTAAAAAAGAATGAAGAAGAAGAAGGGCATTGCATGGAGACAAATATAATTAAGAAACCAATTCGTCATTTCCTAATTCCTATCGGATAGCATGGTGTGAAAGTTTAGGGTTTATAATTAAAGAGGTAAATAATTAAAATAACAAAAAAAATGTCTTTTTGTGTGTA
Organism: Euonymus europaeus; assembly: GCA_963580455.1. Classification (NCBI taxonomy): domain Eukaryota; kingdom Viridiplantae; phylum Streptophyta; class Magnoliopsida; order Celastrales; family Celastraceae; genus Euonymus; species Euonymus europaeus. Next base: position 16,414,921 of record OY756970.1, on the reverse strand, counting down.
TCTGGTGAAGCATACAGACCGCCCGCTTTGAAGTGACATTGGCAGTTGGTTAAAGTCACAACCTGGATTTCACGCTGGTAAAAATGTCTTTTTGTGTTTTACTGTTTAGTTTTTTGAAATTTAGGCAGAGACAGACAGCACAACAGTGACTCATGCACTAATCCTTAGGAGGCAAGTGTACATAAATCTGCCAGGAGTCGGTAATACAACGATAAATAAATATCAAAACGGTGACTTTTAGAAAAAGAAGAAACTGGGTAGTGGTGGCCACTATACACCTCTTCAATGTTCTTTTGAGATATTTTATTTATATGTACTTTCTTTATTACCATCGAATGAATGAGATCGATCGCTTTAGAATATTTAGATAATGCTTAATTTAAATGATTTTAAATTCAAAATATCTATCAAAGAAACACTACTTAATTAGTAATCTTAAACAGAACAATCTTCTTGAAAGAAACTAGACTGCTTTTCTGTGTCTTCTTCATAGCAAGTTCACACCACCGAGCAAATCAAATTTCTAACAGGAAATAATAATGTATAGATATTTATATTTTTATTAATGTAATTATATTAAAAAACGTGATTTGAATTTTTGAATAATGGAGATGAAAAATAGACTTATTTTGTTGTGGATTATACGAAAGACAACAATACTATTGATTATAATAAAATAAGAATAATAAAACATATTGAAATATGTCTTTTTTTTATGTAATTGAATATGTCATTTGATTTTTGCACAGTACAGATAAAGGCACAACATTGATTTTAATGAATAATCGAGTACTACCCTCATTGCAGGTGCTCAACAAAGGCCATGCGGCCATGGAAATTATTATTTATTTCTCCAATTATAGTATCTGAAAATATTTAGTAATCAAGACGAAATTGTGTAGTGAGTGCCTTTGGAAAGAAACCAAAAAAAAATAAAAAATTAAAGACATTAAACCCAGAAAACCCATTTTACAAGTTTAAGGGAAATGACAAGCTTGAGCTTCAAGATACAAAATTTTACTTCTTGAAGAAAAAAAGATGGAAAGAGAGTAAGAGAGATTGTATGTATGAGAGACTTACTGCTTGTTGGATTCCGGTGAGGTAAATGGCAAGGGAGCACTGATCTTGAGCCGGACAAACAGCGGAGATGGTGACGTCTGTAATTGCCGGAATCACCATGAAAGCACCAAAGGTAGACATGAACACCGTCACAAACAGGTGGCTCAGCCCGGCTAATATCTTCTTTTCCATATTATCTAACTTAATTTCCAATATTTTTATTTGGATTTTGTACTCTCTCTCTCTCTCTAACCACTAGTTGTGTACTTGAACCAAAACAAAGACTCCTACTCCTCCTCTTATATATGAAGGTAATGCATGTCGGAATGGATATTTGTGTAATTTCACAGCTAGAGAGGAAAATAACAAAAGTGATGGGAGAAAATGCAGATTCCTGGTGGGGCACTCCGCTTCTCTTTGTGACAAAACCGGAATGAAATGACGTTTCAATGGGGAAATGAGGGTTCATTTTCTCATTTGATCGAGTTTATGATTTCTTCCAAACTCATGATCCTTTCTTCATTTTCTCTCTATAGATATTAACAAAATCCTCCTCCTCCATGTAAGAATCAATTTATGATTTTCTCACACACTCATACTCAGTCTTTATTTCACACCAAATATCATGATAATATTTATCTCATATTCGATTCACACTCTTCCAACTGTCATCCAAATGACCCGCAAAAGTATTGATATTGAAGCCCCCTCCATGTAAGACGTAGTTTCTAAGTTGTTTTGCCGATCACTATTTGATTTGATTACCAAAATATCTAGTCAATGTCGGCCCAAAAGTTGATGATGACAAAACAGATTGGGTTTGAAGATGTGGCGTGACTTCAAAGAAACAAAGTGGCCCAAAGACCCCAAAAGTGGGTAAAGATATTGGTCCTTCCATGCTGCTAACGCCTAAACCCAACAAAAACAGGCCCAGAATTATATATCTTGAGTGAGAATTCAATCAATGGATGCCAATTCGACGAAGATTATGACTTGCAATTCCTATCACACTCTCTTGGATTTAATATATTGTGTTTATTCTTATTCTGTCCCTTTAGAGTATGATATATAAATACGTAATTAACAAGTGACAGGCTTTCGAGATGTGATTTCAAAGAATTTGCGATAGTTAGGCCGACTAATCATTGGTTGGATCATAAGGAGTTAAGTTAGTTGAGGAATTAAAAGAAGATGAGGAAAATTATTAGAATGACTTCACGTAGATCACAACAATTAATAATTAAGCTTGAAGAAGATGATAATATTATTATACACAAGTTTTCTCTTTGATTCCAACTCAGGTGTAGGCAATTGCATGTGAGCAGAGTCGGTGAATTTGCGTTAAGTTGGTTATACCTCACCAATTTATTAAAGGAAAGTTTTATACACAACGACAAAATGTGAGGAATTTATTTCAATAATAATGAGTCAAAAATAAGTTTAGAAATAAGGAAAAAGTGTTGTATTGATCAAAATATCCTTCTTTATTTTTCCTTGTGCTCCTCTCCTCCTTGCGGCGCCACTATATGGAAAGTTGATCGTTCAATCACCATTTTTGACGAATGAACTATCGAAATGAAGTTTTAGGTCAACTCGATCAAATTAATTCTAATCATCACCGATCGTCGATTATTATTTCAATCACCTAAAAATCTTCATGAAATCAAGATCATCATTTAAAAAAGGGTTCGATCCGACCAATCCAGCCAACGCCAGAAACCATCAACTCATCGAATCAAGGCCAATTAGATTTGGAACTCGATCGGTTACAATGAGTGAAAATCATTTTGATTTTAGATCTCAATATAAGATATTTATTTGAGATATACTGATATTAAATTTGTTTTAGATATGACGATATTAAATATATTTTGATAATTTATATATGTTTTAGATCTAATGATATAATATATGTTTAGAGAAGGAATATCTGATCTAGTTCTCAATTTAGGAAGATAAGGGTAATTATGTTAATAAAACAAATGTTTACAACTTTTTGTCCTTTATGTAATATTTTTTCCAACTTGATGGACTTTATAGAACCTGTTGTAAAACAAGCTCAGAATATTCTCAAAATCAAGATTAACGAAACTAGTGTTTATGAAGAGTATTTAGAATAACACTTAACAGAAATTTAGAGAAAGATTTAGAGAGAGTTTCAAGAGAGAAATGTAGAGAAATTGGTATCTCATTCATTTCACTAAACATCCTTTATATAGGATTAGTTTACAACAACCAAATCAATTGTTTAATCAACTACTAATAATATAGGTTTAACCACTTCCTAACCACTCATTTAAATAGTTTCCTTCAACTACTAATAATGTAACTTTAACCACTTCATAACTAGCTTCCAAATGTACTAATCAAAGTGGGCATCCACTAATCAATATCATAATACTCCCCCTTGGATGACCACGTATACATAGAATATGTCTCGTTAAAATCTTACTAAGAAAAAAAAACCCAGTGGGATAAAAAAAACTTAGTGAAAGAAAAGAGTACATCATTCTTGTATAAAATTTGTTGGAAAGAGTGAATGGATTGCCTCGTTAAAACCTTGCCAAAGAAAAACCCAGTGGGAAAAAACCTTTGGTCGAAGGAAAAAGAGTACAATTCATGTTGATATCTTCATACCATTACTCCCCCTGATTTGTGCACGATAAACCTTTCAGATGACGCATTCCAATCTGATATACAAACTTTTTGAATGTTGCTGGTGGGAGCGCCTTTGTGAACAAATCTGCCAAATTATCACTGGAGCGAATTTGCTGAACATTGATTTCCCCACTTTTTTGGAGATCATGTGCACTAAAGAATTTTGGAGAAATATGTTTAGTTCTGTCACCTTTTATGTATACTCCTCGAAGTTGTGCTATGCATGCAGCGTTGTCTTCATGTAATACTGTCGACACATTTTTGACAGATTGAAGTCCACATCTTTCTTGAATATGTGAAATCATTGATCTCAACCACACACATTCTCGACTAGCTTCGTAAATTGCTATTATCTCGGAATGATTAGAAGAAGTTGCTGTAATTGTCTGCTTCACTGATTTCCATGAAATAGCAGTTCCACCATAAGTGAACACATAACCAGATTGAGATTTGGCATTGTGAGGATCAGATAAATATCCAGCATCTGCATATCCAACTAGTTGAGGCTTAGACTCAAATGAGTAAAATAACCTCAAATCAGTTGTACCCCGGAGATATCTGAGAATATGTTTTACACCATTCCAGTGACGTCGAGTCGGAGCAGCACTGTATCTTGCCAATAAATTTACTGCAAATGCTATATCTGGCCTCGTACAATTTGCAAGATACATTAGAGATCCAATTGCGCTTAAATATGGTACTTCTGGACCAAGTAATATCTCCCCCTCATCCTTGGGTCGAAATGGATCTTTCTTGATATCAAGTGAACGAACTACCATCGGAGAACTCATAGGATGAACCTTATCCATATAAAATTGTTTCAACACCTTTTCGGTATAAGTAGATTGATGGATAAGAATTCCCTTAGTTATGTACTCGATCTGCAGGTCGAGATAATATTTTGTCTTTCCAAGATCTTTCATCTCAAATTCTGCTTTTAAATAATCAGCAGCCTTGGTTAACTCTTCAGGAGTTCCAAATAAGTTTAAATCATCAACGTATACTGCAATTATAGCAAATCCTGAATCTGATTTCTTGATAAAAACACAAGGAGAAATTGGATCATTTGCGAATCCTTCCTTAACAAGGTACTCAGCAAGTCTATTATACCACATTCGTCCGGATTGCTTCAATCCATATAACGATCGTTGGAGTTTAATTGAATATAAATCTCGAGGTTTTGCTTCAGGCAATTTAAATCCTTCAGGGACTTTCATGTAAATATCTGTATCCAACGAACCATATAAATATGCAGTAACAACATCCATTAAACGCATTTCTATATGTTCAGCTATTGTTAAAGCAATTAAAAATCTGAATGTAATACCATCCATTACAGGAGAATATGTCTCCTCATAATCAACTCCGGGTTTCTGCGAGAACCCTTGTGCCACAAGTCTAGCTTTGTATCTTGTAATTTCATTATTTTCATTTCGCTTTCTCACAAATACCCATTTGTATCCAACGGGTATGACATCTTTCGGTGTCTGGACTACAGGTCCAAATACTTCTCTTTTATTTAAAGAGTTTAACTCTGCTTTGATAGCTTCTTGCCATTTTGGCCAATCATTTCTACGTTGACATTCATCGATGGATTTTGGTTCATGATCCTCATTACTTCTGGTAATATCAATAGCAATTGCATATGCAAATATGTCGTCGACAATAATCTTACTTCTATCCCATCTTTTTTCACGATTTATAGAGTTCTCATCATTATATGATACATGTACCTCTTCCGGAGGTATTATCTCGTCAGGAGATTTTTGGATAGAATGTTGAGATTGAGTAATGATATTCTCGTCTGGATTTTCATTCAGCTCTTTTGGAGCATTCTCATCAGGAATATCCTCTTCTAGAGGTTCATTTAAAACTTGTGATTTCTTTTTTCGAGGAAATCTATCTTTTGCACCCACTGGTCTTCCACGCTTCTGACGTGGTTTTAATTCATCATTTATTATATGTCTTTCAGGGACATCAATACGTGCAGTTGCATTTCTAGCTGGAACATGAGACTGCAATACCTTTGAAGTATCAGTAAAAGCATCAGGCAATTGATTAGCAATATTTTGTAAATGAATAATCTTTTGAACTTCAAGTTCACATTGTTTTGTAGGAGGATCAAGATGAGATTGTGTAGGAGTGTACCAACCAATATCTTTAACTTTATAGGACATAGAATTTTCTTTTCCTAAAGGAGGAAAAATAGATTCATCAAATTGACAATCTGCAAACCTAGCTTTGAAAATATCACCAGTTAGTGGTTCAAGATATCTAATAATAGAAGGAGAATCAAAACCAACATAAATACCAAGTTGACGTTGTGGTCCCATCTTGGTGCGCTGTGGAGGTGGAATAGGAACATAAACTGCACAACCAAAAACTCGTAGATGGGAAATATTAGGTTGGTGACCCAATACCAATTGTAAAGGTGAATGTGTATGGTGTGCTGAAGGCCGAATACGAATCAAAGATGCAGCATGTAAAATAGTATGACCCCAAGCATAATTAGGTAATTTACTTTTCAAAAGCATGGGACGAGCAATCAATTGAAGACGTTTTATAAGAGATTCTGCTAACCCATTTTGTGTATGAGTATGAGCAACTGGATGTTCAACATCAATTCCTAATGACATGCAATAGTCATAAAATGTTTGAGAAGTAAATTCACCAGCATTATCTAATCGAATTGACTTAATGGGATAATCAGAAAATTGTGCTCGTAAAAGAATAATTTGAGCTAGCAATCTAGCAAATGCAACATTACGAGTAGATAATAAACACACATGTGACCATTTAGATGATGCATCTATCAAAACCATAAAATAACGAAACGGTCCACATGGTGGATGAATAGGTCCACATATATCACCATGAATGCGTTGATGGAAATTAGGAGATTCCATACCTACCTTCAGGGTAGATGGTTTCACAATTAACTTTCCTTTTGAACAAGTGGCACATAAATAATCTTTAGGCAAAAGAAACTTCTGATTTCTTAATGAATGTCCATTTGTATTTTCAATTATCCTACGCATCATGGTAGAACCTGGGTGACCAAGGCGATCATGCCAAAGTACAGATTCTTTTAGATTAAAACACTTCTGGTGTTTTATCTCATGATCATGATAACTCTTATGAGTTATAACATGCGATTCAATCCACTTTATAATAATACAGTATAATCCTGATGAGATAGCTTTGAATCTTTCTAACACAAGCTTCTGGCTTGATACAATTGAAGTAATGTATAGATATTCTATATCATTTTCACTTCCAGATTCAATGTGATATCCATTTTGGCGGATATCTTTAAAACTGATCAAATTTTTTCTTGATCTGGGAGAGTACAATGCATCTCCAATGTAAATTTTTGTACCTCCAGGCAACACTATATTGGTTCTTCCAGAACCTTCAATTATTTTTGATTTACCTGAGATTGTATGAACACTTGCTTCAAGCAATGTTAAATCCAAGAAATATTTTCGATGTTGAAATATAGAATGTGTTGTTCCACTATCAATCAAACACATATCTTCATCAATCATTTTTCTATAAAAGAAAACAAAACAAAATTACTTGCATCACATATTAACTCAAAAATATCATATAAGTAAGTATTATATTGTATATAAATATTAGAAAGTATAAACTTGACAAGTCCGGGGTGAGTAGCTGAGTGGTGGTGAGAACCAAACAAAAAAAAAAAAAAATAGCGTAGGAAAAAAAAATGGTCCGAGGTTCGAACCCACCGTCACTCATTCCGGGCTTTTGTTTTTTTTTTTTAATTTTTAATTTTTTTTTAATTAAGTAAATTGATCTAAAGAATATAAAATACTGAATTTTATTTCTTGTAATTGAATACATTCATAATTAAAACACAATACAAAAAGTAAACATAACAAGTACATAAATTATTTACAAATATCGGGATTTTGTAAGAAATCCGAAACTTTCAAATTAACTAAATCATTAAAATCCCCAAGATCATCAAAGTTGTCCAAATCATCATCATCATCAAATTTGGCAAAGTTTGTTTCAGTAAATTTTTGTTTTCCTTTGATGGAAGCTTGGTACAACTCAACCAAGTGCTTTGGCGTGCGACAATTTCGAGACCAATGTCCTTGAACACCACACCTATAACAAATAGTTTCTTGGCCCTTCTGGGGCTTATGATGATGTTGACTTGATTCTCCTCCAATATATCGCTTCTGGCGATATGGAGTATATGAGTTTTCATGGTTCCGATTACCATTCCAATGACCTCTACCTCTTGCTCTTCCTCTTCCATAACCACGTCCTCTCCCACGGCCACTATGAGATACTGCGTTCACTTCAGGGAACGGTACGGCTCCAGTAGGACGAGACTGGTGGTTTTTCAACAACAACTCATTGTTTTGCTCAGCCACAAGCAAACATGAAATTAATTGAGAATATAGTGTGAACCCACGTTCACGATACTGTTGTTGTAAAATCATATTGGATGCATGAAAAGTAGAAAAAGTTTTTTCCAGCTTTTGAGATTCAGAAACGTTTTCACCACATAATTCAAGTTGTGTAGTGACTTTAAATAAAGCGGAATTGTAATCACGTACAGATTTAAAATCTTGAAATCTCAAATGCATCCAATCATATCTAGCTTTAGGAAGAACTATATTTTTGTAATGCTCAAACCTTTCCTTTAAATTTTTCCACAAAACAAGAGGATTCTTTGTAGTAAGATATTCATTTTTCAATTGATCATCAAGATGATGACGCAGAAAAATCATAGCTTTTGCGCGATCCTGCGGGAATGCGTTATTATCTTCTTGAATGGTATGACTAAGACCCATAGCTTCCAGATGGATATCAGTTTCTAACACCCAATTCAAGTAATTTTTTCCCGAAATATCAAGAGCAGAAATTTGCAAGTTTGTAAGCTTGGCCATGGAAACTATTATAATAAATATAAGTTTCAATAACCTTACCGCTAATCTTGAAATAGGAACAAACCTTCGAATGATGAAACGATCGTGCTGATAACGTGTTGTAAAACAAGCTCAGAATATTCTCAAAATCAAGATTAACGAAACTAGTGTTTATGAAGAGTATTTAGAATAACACTTAACAGAAATTTAGAGAAAGATTTAGAGAGAGTTTCAAGAGAGAAATGTAGAGAAATTGGTATCTCATTCATTTCACTAAACATCATTTATATAGGATTAGTTTACAACAACCAAATCAATTGTTTAATCAACTACTAATAATATAGGTTTAACCACTTCCTAACCACTCATTTAAATAGTTTCCTTCAACTACTAATAATGTAACTTTAACCACTTCATAACTAGCTTCCAAATGTACTAATCAAAGTGGGCATCCACTAATCAATATCATAATAGAACCAAACTTATTAGAGTTTTTTTTATTAGAACAAAACTTTTAGTGGAGGGACCTTCCACTAATTTTCCCTTAATTAAATTATCATATATAAAAAAAATTCTCCTATATTCTAAAATGAGGTTTTAAATTTTGAATTTACTTTTGAAGTCCAAAATATTTTAAAATAAAATTGAAAAATTTATATTTGTTTTTTGGTTGGTTTTACGTATCCAACGTTCTCTAATTATCATGCATTTTTTTTTGTTGAATTTGATTTTTCTTTCAAACAAAATATATATATCGTTGGATTCATAAAATCGATCAAAATATAACTATATTTTTTTAGAATTTTAAATAAATTATTTTAGACCCTAAAATTTGGGCCTCATATAGCAGAATTCATCAGATATCTATATATAGAGAGGGGTGGGGGGGTTGGCCGCGGTTTGGGGCGCGGGGGGAGAGACAGACAGATCCAGCCTATTGTAACTACAAACATTTTGAATACATTTGTTAACAAAGTCAACAACATCGCGTTACACCCTAATTGAACCTTTTGTTTTTTAATTACCGACTTTATCAGGATTCTTGGCACTTATGCTATATATATATGCAGCATATATATGACTCAGATTGCATAAGCTTTGGCACACGAAGACAGAGAAAATGAATTTGAGAGTTACAGAAGGGATGTTGTTGAGAAGCGGAAATCAGAGGAATGAGAAGAGCTTTAACGTAGTTGAAGCCATTCCTAGTCAAGTGAGTAATGGTGTTGTTTCGTATAATCATAGTAATGGAGATGGGAGTGTGAGGATGAAGATATTGGTAAGGAAGCAAGACTTGAAGCAAGTTCTTGAGAGCCTGCAGGGCGCTACAACTATTTCTTATTCTGCTTATAACCACCACTACTCATTATCCATGGAGCAAGGATTGAATCTGTTGCGAAGGAAGCATCGTTTGAGAGCCTGCAGCAAGGAGAGTCGGAGGAAGGGTTGTTCATGCACTCCTACGCTACAAAGTATCTCGGAGGACATTTGAAACTCCGGAAATTAATTATGTACAAAAACAGAAAGTCTCACATCGCTTGGTGAAAATTAAATTATGTGATTTATTAGTTTGACTCAATACTTCAACACTCGAGATGGCGGATAATTACTCAAGTAAATTGGATCTAACATCATCTCCTCCTTCTATATTTCTCCTCCTTGTATTGAAATAATTTTCCCGCTCATAAGCATAGTCGAAGGTATTCTTAACTTACTATGGCAAATTAAAAAAGCCTCCGATGAAGCTAATTATTGAATATAGCTTATATTTTTCTGTCTCGACAATATGGACTTCCACATTTGCACTTGAAAGCTTTCACCGGATGAGTTTTATCATCAAATCTGATTCCATAATCCTGAATCACATATCAATATACTAAATTAGGTCATTACTTGAGCCAAAACATACAAATATACTAACAAAATTTCTTTTTAGTTATTGAATTTGAAAACCTATGAGCACTAGCTAACTTTATTTATATACTGACCCAAGTCAACTCTTCCATTGGTTCCACATCCCTGGTCGTGAAAAAAGCAAGCTGTAACAAGAAAATAATTACAATTTAATTACCATATACCTAGTCTCTAATTAAGGGTCAAATTAAAGTCATACGTGATAGTAATGATGATCTGGAGTCTCTATTTCCACGGGTATCTCTATCAAGTTCGAATCATGGCATCTAACAAACAAGGGAAAACAATGTTCAAGTAAGTTATAATAGTAACTAGTATTAGTTCCAAATATTTGGGATCAACTACGTCATAAGAATAGTAGATGAGAGGATGAAATGAATGAGTTCATCAATCTTTATGTGATCAAATGATACATTTCTTGTCGTATCCGGTTCGAGTGGGCGAGCCTAGAAGCCTCTAAAAGATAGGTTCAATGGTAGTGGATGAGCTGCCGGGCAAAAAAGATCAGTGCTCTAAATCTAACATCACCCCAAGCAAGAAGTGTGTATATATATAGTGCAGCCAAAATTTCACATTAGTAACAAACAGCACTTTTGTGCTCAAGCTAGCTGCTGTGGACTAATATTGCACCGGGAAGACAAAGTTGTGCGGAAAAATATAGATCGGCCCAAAGCAGATAAAGTATTACTGGTTCGGAGGGATGGATTGTTACACTTCTAGGTGATGAAAGGAAAAGTTTATATGATGTAGAAATGTAAAACCATAAGACAGTGATTCATAGATACAGATTGACATGATATGGATTCATGTAGTCGACCCAAAATTATATAAGATGTATCTTTAATGAAGAAGAGGGTGTGGTGGAGGAGATCATATATACCTGTGATTTATAAATCTAGCAACATTACCAAACTCAGTTCCATCCAAACAAAGAGCCTCCTCATCTTTCAAAATTCTCTCCGAATTCCAATCTGCATCTAGTAATACTGGATAGGTATGCTCCTTTCCTGCTCTTCTTTGGTTTCGCTCGAACAATTCTATATTGGTCACAATCTCTCCAACATACTCACAAACAAAACTACCTTTCTTCAAGGCATGGAGCGATCGAACTCCCCAACCTTTCCCTTGAGATGTTTTGAATACCTAAAACACCAAGTAGCATAAAATATTAATGACATACATAGCATCCAATTAAAAATATCTTGGATCGATCTTCCAAGAAGACGGATAAGTAGAGATGTAGTTATATATAGGATTAAAAATGAGCAGTGTAAGTTGAAGAGTGCATTTGGGGTTTTATGAAATCGAAGGATTCCGTTGAGTTGGAAGAGAAATTTATATAGGTGAGCTATATGGCATGCAATGATGTATGGTTCCGAGTGTTGAGTTATCAAGAGACAACATGTCCAAAAAATGAACGTAGTAAACATGCGAATGTTTTTGTTGGATGTGTGATCATACGAGAGAAGAGATTATACAAAATGAGGTTATTAGATCTAAGGAAGGAGTAGCACATATTGAAGATTAGTTGAGAGGAAATCGTTGGACATGTGCAACATAGAGATAGTGGTGCGACAATAAGAATAAATGAGAGAACTGGTATATATATGAAAGGGTAGGAGGCGACAAGAAATACCTAAAAAATGGCTTGAAGTCATAAGAAATTATATGAATTTAATAAAAGTGAATGAATGATGATTCATCATAGAAATGAATGAGAGAAAATGAATACACGTGGTAGATCTTTGTTGATATGCTCATAGACTCATGTAACTGACGTCAAACTTTTGGAATAAAGGCTCAGATGTTGTTGATCATAAATGATGAGATATATATATATATATATATATGTATATATGTATATAGTTACCTGTATATTGGCTTTGATGCCTCTTTGAACAATTCGATTTCCACACTTTTTACTACATCCACACTTAGACCAGCACTCCTTTATAAACTTCCTGCATAAATGGCCTTCACATTTCTTCCTTCTCTTGCCTCTTTCTAATGGGCATTTTTCGCAATAGTAGTAGTCCTTCCTCTTAGGTTCCCAGGTAATTTCGATGCACTCATCAAGAAACTTCTCATCAAGCAAACCCTCTCGAGTGTAAGCAAACACACCTCTAGTCTCATAAGCACATGCGCACGGCAAATCCGACGACAAACAATCCCCAAAACATTGTGAACAAGAATTATCATCGGATATCCGAGCAAGCGAAAAGTTTACATGAGCATCTTTGTAAACTATATTTTTAGCAATGTAAAAGAATCTGGGCAACTCGTTAAAACCACCATTATCATTAGCTAGAGAGATCTGAACACTTTCCGCTCCCTTGGTTATGTCTTCGGTATGGAGTAGATACTTGTTTTGAGTTGCCATGGTTGAAGATGAAGGACCTTTGGGTTGTTCTTCCATGCTTTTCTTACTGTAGTTATTGATGATCTATCCCAAAGAAAATACGAAAAACTCAAATTAAAATTAAGCAAGAGGAGCCAAGATGATCACAACCAACACGTTATAATCTTTAATCCCAAATCCTATTCACGTACCTTAGAAATATTATGATTAGGGTAGACCGATTGGCCGCTATTGGAGACAATTAGTTGTTTTCTAGAATCCAGCTGGGGATGATAGTTATTGCAGCCTCCAAAATATCCATCAAAATTGAGTTCGCTTGAGAAATCATGAATTGGATTTATATCCTCGCCCCTTTTCCATGGTTCCATACATACATACTCCACCCTTAATTTACACTATATATATCGAACATTGTCCCCTGCATGCATGTAACAGAAGGGTTTTAGCTGAAAGTTTGAGCTATCGCATAACAAAACAAAGAGAAATCAAGGTAACCAAACTACCATGAAGAACTCGTAGCATAAAAAAGTTAAGTTCAAAATTTAGGCCATGCTTGGCTTGAGGGTTGTGAAGGATTGGGTTGAATTGGCAAGGGTTGGTAGAGGTTCGGTTGTGAGGTGTTGGGTTGAAAGGAGTTCATAAAAGTGAACTCTTGCTTGGTATTGAGAGAGGTTGAGGGTGTTTTTGTGAGTGAACTCTTCCTAACACCTTGAGGTTTTCGCTCAAAGCAAGGATTTGGAGAGATTTGCGAACAAACCCCTTTTCAACACCTCTGTCAAGCAGACCATTACTATCTTTTAAGAAGTAATCTTCTTTTACTATTACAAATTATAAATAGCGTGAGAAGGCACTCAACACTCGGGATGGATACCATAGCAAGTCGATTATATTAAGGAATATTCTGAAAAACTTAATTAATAAACTCATCCAGTTCAAAAGGAATAAAGTTGTCAATATCTTATTTTCTCATGTTTTGTTTTGATTTAAGGAATGTACAGCTTATACTCTGTCAGACATACTTAAATATTATTATTTACATCAACTTATACTTTAACAGATCTACTCTCAACCAAACAAATGCTTAAGCATAAGAACTTCTTCCCTAAAGAATGCACTTGGGGAAGCGCCAGCAGGGTTCGTCATCAACTACAACAAAAAACCCAACTCTGCCATCACTGATACGTCGGCAAAATCGAGCAAAATTTGAATGTCATCATAATCAAAAATTAAACTATCTCGATACATACATAGTATCACACAAAGTTATCATCAAGTCATCAAGCAATCAACATGAATAATAAATAATAAGGGGGATAGATAAATCTTCCAACTTGGAGAATCCAAATTCGACTCTCTTTTTAAACACAACGACTTACTAAGATGTTCTGTGGAGGTGCACATAAACGAATAACTTAACATAAATCTAAATAATTAAGGAATGGATGAGTTGGATGAGGATGATTCTTTCAACTCTGAGAATCCAAATTCAACTCCCTTCCTTCGTTCTATTTGATGAGATCGAGTAGGGAAGCATAAAAAAACAAATTATCATACGTATATCATAAACGAATAGATGAAAACAAAGATATTTTATAGATATTAGGTAGGCATGGAATAGTAAAATAACATAAAATCAACAAAGACTACAAGTATTGGTCAGGATTGAATCTTACAACTAGGAGAACCCAAATTCTGAGTCGTCCTTCAATAGTTCAATTGAAAGAGTGCTGCTTATTTGTAAGATGTTTTGAAAAGAGAAAATCAAATACATGACGACATAAATAGCCATGATTAATAAATATATATATAGATGTAGATGATTATAAGAAAGAGAAGACAAACTACTTACCAGACACCAGTGACTGTCGAAATTGAAATAATCTTTCGAGATTGAGGATGAACAAACCAATGAACCCTAGCTAGCTAGCTAGGTGGTTTTAGGGATTTGTTCCAACTTTTTTGTCTGACAATAGAAATCTGCGGCTAACTCAACTGCACAGATTTAAACCTGATTGGGATTAGTCGTTCCCAATCCCGAATACGGAAGTTTGAAAATTCATGTATCTGTTAATATTTATTCTATATAAGGGTCTGCCTATTTAGAGTAACAACCAATCTCTCCTCTTCTAGGAATTACCTTGAGGAGTTAGCCACCAAGTCCAATTCAAACACAAACACTATAATATATTAATTTTAACATGTTTTTGCACCAATATGAGAGTATTAATCTTAATATTCAAGATTACAACTCAGGTTTGGTTTTGTCTAATTTTGAAATAGTACAATTGTTCACTGTGGAAGCATAATTGCAATCCGAAGTGTAGTGGTCATCACACCTGACAAGTCGAGCAAGTTTATAAGCAAAATCTTCAAGTCTCTGATAATAGCCAGAATGTCTTAACACACGTGTGATCAAGCTTTTGACTAGTTTGTCACACATGGTATGAAAGTATTTAATAAGGTGTCTCATTAGAGACTTGCATGTAGCACACTTGTCATGAAGAGCCCGACAAGTGTCTCGAGAGAAACTAGCATATATCACATTTGTCATTTGTCATGAAGAACACAACAAGCGTCTCATATATTGACTAAATAAGCAACGAGTATCGAATTTTCTATTGGTCTAAAGTAGTATATAAGTGACGTAAAACTCTTTTTTAATTTGATGGACACAAGTGGATTATGAAAAACACACATAAAGCTCTTGGTCCTCTCTTGAACTCATTTCCATCATCAAGCTAGTCAAGCTTAAGGGGAAAGAAAGAGGACTAAGGGGAAAGAAGGGAGAAATTGGGGGTTCAAAATAAAGTCTCGTCTTCATGGGTCTGGATAAATTTTGTTTATAATTATGTTCTTAGATATTTAATTTGTAGAGATCATGAGAATCCATGATATTTGATTATGTATATAATGTACTTGGAGAGATTGTTTATGTCCACAATCTCATTAGTGGCTAACAAAGAAAGCCAACAAGGAAGATTATGACAAAAAGGAAATGCTCTTCCTTTACCAGTCCAAGTGAAAAAAGTGACGAGGAGAATCAAGATGGTGATCAAAATAGTTGATCGAATTTTGAGGAGGAAAGATATCGTAGGAAGCACAGCCCAAAAAGAAAGTTGATATGGAAAAAATCAAAAATTTCGTAGACTCCATTGAAATTTAGTCTAATGTTGGCAAAGTGACAAAAGCCCCCAAAGAGAAGAATTCACAGAATGAGTAATATCATTCAAAATGAAGTGAATAACTCAGTTGTTGCTGGTTTTTCACTGTCGATCGAATGAAGGGATACATAATATGAATAGGCTGATTTATTTGCTAAGGCTCACACTATGTGCTGTCTGTTAGATGGCACTGATGCCTTGGACAGATGGTCGTTTTCTGAGAATTTCTGATTTATTTTCATCAAATCTAAGAGCAATATATAGTGTTCTGTGGATGGTAGCTCTTGTCGTTGAAGGATTCTCTTTGAACGAATCCGATTTGTCACTAGGGAAAAATCTTTGAGAGTGGCATCCCAATAAGCAGACGAGTTGTAGGGAGTGGTAGGATTTGTCATAGCATTATTTATTGTGTAAATATCGGGAGAGAAAAATGTAAAAAATAATATATTTTACTAATTTAATTTTTAGATAAAGAGGTGATGGGATCCATTTAAATTTTTATAAGAATGGGATATTGACACTATTGGAACAGGGATGACAACGGGTCTAGTATCCTTCTATTTAAGAAATATTAAAATCGTTACCGTTTAATGTACCCTATACCAAAATCGTTTAAAAAATCATTTAAATTTTCAAAATCGAAACCTTTCCATAACCGTTTATCACCGGGTACCCATTTACCATTTAACTTTTTCAATTTCTTTCATAATTGATTGGATAATATTTTCAAAAACTCAATATATATTTAAAACTATGAAAGTCTATAACAAAAAATAAAACATTTGGATTAGTTGTTAAGTGATTTAATTTTGTATACATGTGTAAGGTTCGAATCCCTTCTCTAACATATATATTATATTTTTAAAAATTTACTTGAAATTAAGGGTCGGGCCGGTTATGGTTATGGGTACAATTTTGGTTCGGGTACCCTAACAATTTATTAATCGGTTCAGGTATCCTAAACCCTGCATCAAATACCAAAACCGTGACGGATTTGAAAATAAAAATAAAAACCGTTTCCAAACCCTATAGGATCGGTTTTCAGATTTTAAATGGATCGAATACCGATCGAGTTTTTTTCTATCCCTAAATTGTGGTGTTCTAACCAACAGTCCAATCGGAGTATAATTAGTATTTTTTTTTTAAAGGAATTAGTAACTATTTTTAGTCTCAAAAGAAGGAAAAAAAAAGGGGTGTAGAAGCCCAAAAAAAAAAACAGCTGGACTTCGCTTTTCAAGCTTGAGATCGTCGGCGGTAGATCGACACCTTCCAATATTCATCTCTGCGGTTTCTCAGGGTGAAGGAGGAGTGGTTTTGGTTTTCCTGGGAAGGCGTGTACTGTAGTGTCGAATCTGGAAAGCTACACGTGGTGCCCCACTCACATAATGACCTTTTTATTTATCATCATCCTGAATTCCTGACACGCAGGTGGCAGGACCGGCAAAACAAAACCAAAACTAACCTGGCTCATCTCTCAATCAAGACCGACTTTTGATTCCCTTCATCTTGAATGGTTGGTGTTATCATCTTCTTACTCTATAATATCTCTGCAAAAACTACAGCTTTTGAATTGGAGTAGGGTTCTCAGTTGACAAAGTAGCGGTAAAATCTCTTTCAATTTCATTCCTGATTTTTCGATCTGGGTTTTGTGTTGTTTTATGTAGGGTAGAAATCGTGTCTGGTTCTTCATTAGGTTCGTTTGTTTTCCAATAATGGGAAACGGTTCACAGTAAAGCACTTAATCCTGGATTCTAGATTTGTCGGTGTTGTTGATTTTTATTTTCCTCCTGTTCCGGTTTGGTGCTGGTTTATGCCTATTTACCTTCTGCATTGAGTATGAGCCTATGTTTCTAAATTGGGGATATGGTTATTGCAATTTTATAATTTTAACTGTCTGTTTACTGGAAATATCTGATAAGATGCAGAACTTGGCAATTGTTAAATTACTATAAAACATGAAGTTAATATGGATTGGAATGTACAATTGATTCAAGCTTTGCTTTATAAGTTGGTAAAGTTTCAGTTCAGCATGTTGAGCTCAAGCTGCTTGATCCAACTGTATTTAGGACTTTGTTGAGCTTGTGTCTGCTCGTGTCTTCTTAGCAGTCAAGCTTGTGTCTTCTTGAGAATGAGAGAAGTGTTATATGCTTTACTCATTGTGTCGTTTGGTGTGTTACCTAAGTACCTAACATGGCATTTATTTTATAAGTACTGTATCTTCCATTCCGATGATTCTCCTTTATGGATATCAGCCTTCCTTATGAACTTAGACCTACTATTTCTTTTTTCTGATCATCTTAATCTTTAATTGATCAATATTTTCTCTCAGAAACAGAGGAATTCATTGGCTAAGCTAACATCTGTACAAATGCCGGAGTCCAGGAATGTCAAGTATGTGGAGTTGGGGGAAGGTTCTTCCCCCAACTTGGAGAAGCTCCGAAAAGTGTCAGTCACCCCACTTGTTTTTCTGATCTTTTACGAGGTTTCTGGAGGGCCATTTGGTGTTGAAGATAGCGTTCAGGCAGCCGGCCCCCTTTTAGCCCTTCTTGGTTTTTTAGTTTTTCCATTCATATGGAGCATTCCAGAAGCCTTGATCACTGCAGAAATGGGTACTATGTTCCCAGAGAATGGGGGTTATGTAGTGTGGGTTTCTTCAGCATTGGGTCCTTACTGGGGCTTTCAACAGGGCTGGATGAAATGGCTTAGTGGCGTTATTGATAATGCACTATATCCTGTTCTATTTCTAGACTATCTCAAATCTGCAATTCCAGCATTGGAGGGCGGTTTCATCAGGATCTTAGCAGTGCTAATTTTAACTGCTGCTCTCACTTACTTGAACTATAGGGGTCTAGCCATTGTGGGATGGGTTGCCATAGTATTGGGGGTTTTCTCACTTCTTCCTTTTGTCTTTATGGGAGTTGTGGCTATTCCTAAACTGAATCCTTCCAGATGGTTGTTGGTAGATGCAGGCAACATAAACTGGGGTTTGTACTTAAATACCCTGTTCTGGAACCTGAATTACTGGGACTCTATTAGTACTCTTTCGGGAGAGGTGGAAAATCCTGGTAAAACTCTTCCAAAAGCTCTCTTTTATGCTCTTATCTTGGTTGTATCTGCGTACTTCTTCCCTCTTCTGATCGGTACGGGAGCCATTCCAGTCGATCGTGATTTATGGTCTGATGGGTACTTTTCTGACATTGCTAAAATTCTTGGAGGTGTATGGTTAAGATCCTGGATTCAGGTGGCATCTGCTTTGTCAAACATGGGTATGTTTTTAGCTGAAATGAGCAGTGATTCTTTTCAGCTTTTGGGGATGGCAGAGCGTGGAATGCTTCCAGAATGTTTTGGCAGGAGGTCTCAACATGGAACTCCTCTTACTGGGATCTTATTTTCTGCCTCTGGAGTAATTTTACTGTCATGGCTGAGCTTTCAAGAGATAGTAGCTGCAGAGAACTTCTTGTATTGTTTTGGTATGATTATGGAATTTATAGCATTTGTGAAACTACGAATGGAACACCCAGCAGCATCTCGGCCTTATAGGATACCTGTCGGAACAGCTGGATCAATAATAATGTGCATTCCTCCAACCATCCTTATCTTAGTGGTTTTAGCCCTTGCTTCCTTCAAAGTCATGGTTATTAGCATCATTGCCGTGATTTTTGGGCTTGTTCTGGAGCCTTGTCTCCGTTACTCTGAGAAAAAGAGATGGTTCAGCTTCTCCAAGGATTCGGTCATACAAGACTTTCATTCTGTGTCATCGTGACTGTCCTGAGTCACTGGTATTTATCTCTTGGCTTTTGAATGGAACACTAGTCCTTTACCCTTTTTTCTTGACTATGAATATAGTGATGCATATTTAGCAAATTATCGTTGAGAATTACACGAGTTTTCATGAAGATATCGGTAGCGGGCACGTGAGAACTGCTTGGTATCCAGTTTCTAGAACTACATGAAACTCACTGGCATATGAAAGTGGTGCACTTAACATTCAATGAAGAATGCCGTAGAGGTACAGAACTGCTTATTTATCAGAGCTTTTGCTAAATGGCTGGTCCAATCAAGTTCAATTTTTTTAGTGTATTAGATAATTAGAAGGTTTGCTTCTGAAGTTTTTAGCAGTTGACTATGTCTCATATGATTATATATCATATGACATTGTGGCTACCATGAAAGAATTCTATTTGGGAGCCTGCATTTCGAGTCCTGTTATATTTCATGAATAAATTAAGTTGCAGATCTTGACAGTCGCCTTAATTTGAATTTTGAAGAGTTGTATTTATTTATTTTTATTAGGTTTGAATTGTTGTGTTTCTTGGCTCTGGAATTAGCTGGCCATTGGTTTTTGATATTTTCAGTATCGACAGTGTACAGAGAGACGATGAATAAATCAAGGCTCGGCAGTCTCTGTTTTTTTTCCCCCTTCTGAAAACTAATCAAAAATCTTTGGGGAAAAACATCCATTGAGTTCTGAATGGAGATGGGCTTTTGTAATATAATCTGATTATATTGGGTTTGACAATTTGCTTTCTCTATATTCATTCAGTTTTGCTAAAAATTCCAAATCCACATAAGCATTCCACCTCCCACAAAGAACCACGATCACACCGGAATTCCTCTGTCCGGTCACCGATTAGAACAGTTGACCCCTAGAGTGGTGAGGATGGTCGGAAAATGAATGTGGTGGCTGGGAAATGAATGGACTTCCATTCGTTGGAAAAAAAACACCCAAAAGGACAAGGAGGTTGTGACACAAATCGAGTCGATTCGGTCGCCTCTATATCTCCCACAACGGACTCCATATTTGGTCTCCCCAGGGCGAGACATACCTTGGCCATCTATTTTTGGGTTAATATCACTTTTAGTCACCGAAAGATAGCCCATGTTTCATTTTGGTCACCGAAAGATAAAACGTTTCAACTTGGTAACTTAACTTTTCATTTTGTTCCAGTCAAGTCACTCGGTCAGGATTTCTCAAATCCGGGCAGCCAAAAAGCTGACGTGGCAGTTTGACTTGTTTCGATTGGTCCACGTGGAAAATGGTCGCCATGTGGTTAATACTACTTTAAGTCACTAAAAGATAGTTCATGTGTCATTTTGGTCACTGAAAGATAAAATGTTTCAACTTGGTCACTAAACTTTTAATTTTGTTATAGTCAAGCCATGATTTCTCAAATCCGAGCAGCGAAAAGGGTGACGTGATAGTTTGACTTGCTTTTGATTGGTACACGAGGAAAATGGTCACCACGTGAAAATATTTTGCAATTTTTTAAATTTAGAGCAATCGTGAGAAGTGAAGGTCCACTTGCGAGAACAATATGAATTAGTGGAATTTCTTCTGCTTAGATTGTTATGCTATAGGGACGAAACGCCAATGGAGGCGAATTGATTCGAAGCAGGAGGCCTAGAGTATGAATGGTATTGTAGGGTTTGATCTCTGAAACCTAATTTTTGCTTCTTAGTTTGACTGCGGGATCAGTCGTGCCACTGAATGATGATTGTGCTTAGAGGCCGCACGAGAGCATTTCGACAATGACACTTGGTGGCCAGTTTGACCGAGTGGCTTTACTGGAACAAAATGAAAAGCTAAATGACTAAATTGAAACATTTTATCTTTCAGTGGCCAAAATGAAACATGAGCAATTTTTCAGTGACTAAAAGTAGTATTAACTTATGCTAAATATTTTCACGTGGCGACTATTTTCCACGTGGACCAATCAAAAGAAGTCAAACTGCCACGTCAGCATTTTTGCTGCCCGGATTTGAGAAATCCTGACCGGATGGCTTGACTGAAACAAAATGAAAAGTTAAGTTACCAAGTTGAAACGTTTTATCTTTCGATGACCAAAATGAAACATGTGTTATCTTTCGATGACTAAAAGTGATATTAACCCATCTATTTTTTGGCCTAATAACTACCAGAATTTGGCAACCCGTGCAAATTACATTGTTTTCAAAAATAATGTAATATGTTGGTTTGGCCATCCAACCATCTTTAACAACATCTCCGGCCACCTCTAGCAACAAGTAATTTTTTCCTTGTTCCATATTTTCAAAATTATATTGTATTAAAAACAAAGTAGCATTGTGTTTGACACCCATTTGAATGAATATACTTTTGGGACAATGTATCTATCTACCTTGTTAATCATTGATTTTTATACTAATTTTTCTCCAATTTTTTTTACCCATTATGAAAATTACATTAGTTTGAAATTAGTGTAATCCCAACTCTGTATAACAAAAACAATGTAATCGCAGTTTCGTATGAAAAAACAATGTAATCGCAGCTCTGTTCAATAGAAAAATAATGTAATCATCTCTGTAGGTTTTGTCCTTGTTTGTTTTATAGAGAGAGAGAAACTTATGAGAGAGAAGATGAAAGTGGTAGAGAATAGGGAAATTTAAGAAAGTATTTGATTTTCCAATTTTGAATAAAAAAGAAGTGAAAAGGTGGAGAGAATAAATATTAAATTTGTTTTTCAATGTAGCAATCACAATGACTCAAATTTCCTGGCCTAGCAAAATCACATATTGGATCCTATCTCTATTACACAAAAAGTCAAATTACATACTCACCTCCTTCAGCAAAACACGTCTCTTAATATAATCACATCAGCAAAACACAAATTCTTATACATTTTTCCTTCTAAAAAAAAGTCAATCATCGACACTTCCATTTTTTCATCTCATTTCTAACAAAATTACATACAAATAAATACTGAGTCTCATATCTTTTACAAAAAGTTAAATCACATACTGATCTACAATACCAAAACACATTTTTAATACAAGCACATCAGCAAAACACATCTCCCAATATAGCCACATTAACAAAAACACATATTTTTTATACACGATCTCATTCCAAATAAAAATCCACCATTGTGAGTGCTTCCATTTTCTGTCACAAGCTTACATTGTGTAAACTCACGATATCCCTCATTTTGATGACACCATAACCGTAAAGAGCAGGTGACAACAAGAAGCTCAGCAAAAGTTAATCCTGCAAAATAGCACCAACCTTATCTTGGTCCACAAAGAGAGCTCCATCAACATTAAGCTTTAACTCGCCCATACTTGGAATCATCCACATCCTATCCCGAACAACTGACCCTGATGCTTGCATAATATGAGGAGCTTGGTGAGGCAGAAATTTAGAGCATAAAAATCCAACTTTGTTTGCAAAGTGATGAAAAAAGTTATGAATTGCACCTTAAATTTTCATGAATGGATTCAATTGGATCATGTATTTTCATTTGGATCAAATTACACCATCAACTTTCATGTATATGCTTGTTAGTCTTGATCATCAAAAACTGTATATTTTAACGAAAATGAGTGATGTGGATAGCTTAAAACTCGACGCGTGGCAAAACATAACATTTTAATCACCAATGAATTTGTGTCATGTCAGAAATAAAGTGACAAATCAACTAAATTTATTGAACATTAATGAACATGAGGCGAAAAGGTTAACGATATTCTTTCTTAAAAGTTGATGGGACAATTTGATCCAAAATAAAGTACATGACGCAACTGATTCCTTTCATGATAGTTCAGGTGCAATTCGTAACTTTTGTCCAAAATGATTGACTTTAAATCCAATTCCTTCATGAACTATAGAATTTGTAGTACTTCAGGGAATCCAAATGGGAGTAGCAGAAGTGACTCAAACACCAACCGATCCTAAATATATTAAGCACATGCAGTAGCCATCCAGTCCAAGAAATTTAATGTGGCCTTCTTGTTTAACTGGTGGGTTGGTTGGCATATGTCGTTCAAAAATGTATTAGATTTAAATAAGGATGTGCTCTGGCTGGGTTCTCCTTGGGAGCAGCAACAAACTGTTCATGGGGAGAACCATATGGATCCACATGTTATTGTCAAATCGGATATTACAACCTTTTTTTTCTATCAAACATCGCTGTCTATTTTGTATTTTGGCCACTTTGCAGAACAAAACAAGCAACAAAGGATAAAGATGCAATTGATCTATGCATTCTCAAATCCGTCTGCAGTTTGAAGGTGTAGTGTATGATGGTCTGAAGTCTGAACTGAGCCCAAATAGCTGCTAGATACAAGTGTTTGCAGGGGTGAAAATGAGTGTTCTCAGAAACTCTCCAAAAAACTCCCGTAAGGCCATTGAGAAGAAATCGTCTACAACCCTTAAATTCTTGTTTGATATGGATTCCAAGAACAACAGTGCAAGCAACAATCTCAGGAGTCCCAAGAATGTCGGGCTGACTTGTCAGTCTGAACCCCAAGAGGTCCTTTCCATAATCTCATTCTGCTCCTTCATCTTCTCATTCACCGATCCTTTGGAATCTCCTTCGCAGCAAGACCTCAAGCGTCTGAAGCTCAACCAGCTCTTATCAATGGTTAAAACTTCAAAGAAGCCTCTCTCTGATCAGGTTCTTCCCTCTCTCATGTCCATGCTATGCGTTAACATTTTCCGCCCTCTTCCTCCACCTTCAAGTAGTTGTTTTGCCTCAGACCTGCCCGACGACGAAGAAGTAGTTTCTGCTCCTTCACCGGCTTGGGCTCACCTTCAACTTGTTTATGAAATCCTTATTAGGCTAGTACTCAATGAGGATCCCAAGACTCTTGGCAATTACATTGACAATCGCTTCCTTATCAATCTCCTCTCTCTTTTTCAATCTGAAGACCCGAGAGAACGCAAGAGCTTGAAGAATGTATATCATAGGATATACTCTAGATTTACTTTCTACCGATCGTTCATGAGGAAATCAATGAATGATGTGTTCTTGAATTATGTGTTTGTGGCAGAGAGACATTGTGGGATTGGGGAGCTACTAGAGATATGGGGAAGTATCATCAATGGTTTTACTGTCCCATTGAGAGAAGAGAACAGACTATTCTTGATGAGAGTCCTAATTCCTCTACACATGACTAAAGGTATGCAGATTTACCATAGACAGCTAGCTTATTGTGTTTCTCAGTTTGTACAGAAAGAGCCTGTGCTTGGTGGTGTTGTCGTTAGAGGAATCTTAAAGTACTGGCCGGTAACTAACTGTCAGAAGGAAGTTCTGCTAATCTGCGAAATCGAAGAACTGGTGGAGAATATAGACACTGATCAGTATAGAAAGTTGGCTCTGCCTATTTGTACCAGAATCGTGAAATGTTTGAACAGTTGGAATTCGCAGGTACACAATATTTTCCTGCGTAAAAGTCATGCTCTTTTTATCTGATTACTGGGAATTTTACCATAAGCAGATAACTAGTTCAATATGAAATAAGTGAAAAGGGAAAAAACCTTGGAAACCACTCAATATTTCTAAAACCTGGCCTCCTTATAGTATTTATAGGGCTTGAAGGTTTACAAAAGAACTCAATTGCGTTCATTTCAGGTTGCTGAACGGGCGCTGTACGTGTGGAACAACGAGCACTTCGTGAAGATGATATCCTCAGCAGCAGAAGAAGTGTTTCCAGTGCTAGTTGAAGGCATGGAGAAGAACCTGAAGTGGCATTGGAGCAAGAGCGTTAAGCGGTTGACGAAAAATGTGAAATTGATGCTGCAAGGAATGGATCCAAGCTTGTACTGCAAGTGCCTACAAGAAACAGACCAGAAAGAATCTAGGGTTCTGCAAGAAGAGATCAAGAGGAAGCAGAATTGGGAAATGCTTGAACTTGCAGCTGCCCAGAATCAGTTTGTTCAAATATGTGTTTCTCATCATTGAAGAACATAGTTTATGAAAACAAAATAGGAAAGAAAAGAGAAAAAAAGAATTGGTCTGGTTTATCAAAAAAGAGGAAAAAAGAAAGTATCCAACCCGTTAGAAATAGGTGTACATATATAGCAACATGATCATCGTTAAATCTGATCAAAGCATGTCTACAGTTATGCTTTAAATGGCTGTTTTTCTTATTTCTTTTTCCTTATGAGACCTTTGTATTGATAGTTAAGAACAAGTAACAACTACTCACCCGATAAAATTACAGTACATGAACTCTAACCCGTCTGAGGGTTGAGGTAGTGGTACTCAAAGTTGGTAGTTTATCAACAAAAAAGGGAAAAAAAGATGGTATCTTGCCCTCTAGGCCCATTAAATTTTGACCAAGAATTCATAGACGTGGGTGTAAATAACGAATTGGAAATGGGATTGTTATTCGCTTTAGATATTTTTGGTTTTTAGAGATCATTCCATTCTAAAAGAAGCCAATCATGACGAAAATCATGTGGGTTACTCCAGTATGTGTCAATAGTGGATTGTCTAATTACGTAAAATAAATATCATGGATTTATATTTCAGTCCAACAGAGCTCAGTTTAGGCATTCCCTCTCTAAGCCCATCTCTCTCCTTTGTCTCTCGCGGTGGTGTCTCAGATCAAAATCTCAAAGGTATCTCCACCTTTTCAGAACTGAAATTATCCAAGTTCTTGCTTTCTTTACATTTTCCCAGTTGTACTGGCTGTTCCAGATCGAAGTTGCAGTTTCTTCTTATCAGTTATTGGTGTTTCTCCGATTTGATTATCTTTTATTTTCGTTTGATTGTGCTTGATGAAGCGTTTGTAACTTAATCTAGTTGACTTCAGTAAAATAATAGTTGGGTTTTTGGTTTTGGTGATGAAAGTGTGGAACTTTATACCTTTGGATGAGAGGTTGTTAATGGTTTGATTGATGTGTAATGTGTTTTTATTATTGACTTTTTTATTTGATTGAGTGGTTTTTAGTTTCTTACTAATGGAAATGTGTAGTGATCGTCGATGATTAGAGTTTCAAGATGCTGTAATTGTGGCATTTATTAAATTTATGATTGCTGATAGATATCTGATGATGTAAAAAATGTGTGTTCGGACTGGATGACAAATAAGTTGGTCAAACATGTTGCTTTGCTGAATAGCCTACACAATAAGCAAATGTGAATTGGGAGGGCCCGGGAGGTGTGCTCTGGAGGACCACTCTGACGCTCAAGTTAGTGCGGTTGTTTGCAATTGGGAGAGCTCAGTCTCTCGTAACTTTCTCAACTTAAACAGTAAAAATGCAAGTTGTGATTAAAATTTTACCTGGTGTTTAAAGTTCCTTTTATATAGGTTGGAGAGTTCTAGTTGTATTTGAAGTAGGCTCCCTCTCCCCTAACCCTAACCGTGTTTGTCGGAAGTTGAGTCTTGTTGGGACTCTTCCTGTAATGGGAGTCGGACTCTCGGGAATTTAATCTCCTATTGAATGACATACAGTGGTTGAGACCGAAGTGTCCTAATTGAGGATAACCGATGTGTCATTTGAGATAAATTGGGCTATCCTGAGGTAAAATTACCAAGGCAGGTGTCTTTTAACAATACCTATTTAACCACCTCGGTGCCGACCGAGGCTGCCCATACTTATCAGACTTGTTCTTTGAGTGACTTGTGTCATGTTTTAATTGGTAGGATTATTTTGACACTATCAATAGTTAATGATTGTAGGAATTTTTTAGACCTTTATGTACTTGATAGTTAATGATAGTCAATAATATGAAAAATGACTGGTCAATTTTTCCCAGCATCACTGACTTGAGTTATGAAACATGATATATGAATAAAGAACTAATCACAGTTTGAGTGACAAATAAGTAAAGGATACAAAGGTATCATGAAAATAACAACAAATGGACATTTAACGCTACCTTCATGTTCATTTGTGCTTTAAAGCTCTCCTCTCTCTGTGACCAGCTTTGATGACCTCCAAATAGTGGCGAGGACAGAGATGCATTGTTCACTAGCTCATCCTCCGTAACGTAGGAGAGATTTCTAAGAATTACATCAGGAGTTCTTCCTTCTGGAATAACTATACTGTCGGGATCATTTGCAAGAGGAATCTGACAACCCAAAATAGGCAAAATAATCAGGCATATTTTTACAGCATAAAAGCTGTAACTTTGAAGTAAAGATGTTTCCATTGTCTTACGGTGTTGTGGTTTTGGTACAAGTCCCATCGTGTCTGATGATGCCAAAAACTGTCCGTCCTAGCTGGACACCAATCAGTCAGGTCAGACTCCAAATTGCTGAGCTGGATGTCCTGCACAGTCAGCAAACGTAAGCTAAGAGGGACCCCGAGTTAGTTCGGGGGGGCCCGCTCCGACGCTCAAGTCAGTTAGGTAATTCTCAGTTGGGAGGGCTCGGTCTCTGAGAGCTCTCTCAACTTAAGCAACAGTAATGCTAGTTGTGACGTAAAAATTTACCTGACGCGTAAGCCTCCTTTTATAGAGATTTACAGAGTTCTTATTCTATTAGGAATGAAACTCCTCTCTTTATTATCCGAACACATTTGTCGGAGTTGTAGGCCTTTTGGGTCTCTACTCCTTGTAGGATTAGGACTCCTTAAAGAATGGATCTAATTTGGATCCGGCAATGGCCGACCGACCATCCACTTGTCCTGAGGATGACCGACCGACCTATGTGCCCAGTGACACCATCACGAACTCATGGTTGAAGGCCGAACCGATCTGTAAAGGAAGACCGACCGAACTAACCACCGGCCTAGGCGGGCCTAAGAAAACCAAAGTAGACCGACCGACCACTATGATACTCCAGGTCTGGTCGGTCTATCAAGGCGTGAAGCCGACCATCCGAGGTGGACATTATACACGTGTCACAATCTCATTGGATGGACCAGTTTTGCCATATCAGATGCCCCCTACTCCTTTTTTGAATCGTTTCTACGATTTCCAATGAAGGAGTAATGATGACCAGCTATGCCATTAATGCTGAGGCGGCGATTCGGATCAACGGTCGAGATGGTGGCTAGCCCAAGAGTCGCTGTAATCTGTGCCGTTAATTCGCCCAAGACGTCCACTATAAATACTGGACATGTCATTTTCAATTTTCCTTACTGAAGAGCTTTGAAAAGTCCGAGCCGAACTGCTGCAAGCCGAGCTTGATAGACAGACCGAGCTATCTGACAATCCTTTTGCTCTCTCCCTTCTAGCCGAGCTATAGCACATTCTCAGGTTAGTTCCGGCTCTTCTTGTAAGTATGTCTTCCGATTTTAGTTCTTCTTCGTCTACTAGTTCGGACTCGTCTGACGCTCGAACCCTTAGTGATTTAAACTCTAGGGTCAATGTAGAAGCTCCATCCCCCAGCTTAGGCAGCTCGGTTCGGATCACTTTTGATCCTAGACCAGAGGTTGCTCCTTTCGGTCTTCCAGTCCCCAATGATAGGAGAGGAGAGAACCCTTCAGCCAAAGATGTCGAACCGACCGGAATTAGTAGTTCTTGCCTAGACGAGTCCTCTCTAAGAATAATTAGGGAGGAGACTGGTATTCCTTGGCCCATGAGGCTAATCCGTCCAGAAGAAAATCCATTCCGTCCGGTAGATAATGAATTTGCAATTTCTTATCATTCTATGAAGCTCGGCGCTAGGGTCCCCTATCCTCCAGCTGTGTCCAGCTTTTTAAGGAGATCCAACATCTGTCCGCCCTGCCTAACTCCTAATTCTTGGTTCTTCCTCTGTACCATCCTAACTCTTTGCTCTAAGTATGAAATTCCTTTCTCTTCCCATGTCATCCAGCATATTCTTAAGCTGAACCACCATCCTAGGTCAAAAGGCCTTTACTACTTTCAGTTTAGAGAGCCTTTCGTCGCCCCTAAGTACGGTTCGTCCATTAAGAGGTGGAAGCAGGGATACTTTATAGTGACCGTCCCACTTCCTGAACATAGTAGTTTGCCTTTTAGAAATTCCTATGGCGTACCTCGGATGAACTATTTTAATTCCCTTCCTGAGCTGAGCGATGATGAGAAGGGTTGGTTAGATACCCTTACTTCTTTTCTCCCTCCCAATCCTTCCGTCCCTCTGGTGTTCGACTCAGAGGACCACTCAAGGGCATTTACCTCGGATGTCCTTAAGATTGGTGGGTCAGAACTTTACCTTGCGATTCCTATTTGTTTAGTTATCTATGTCGTTCGGTCTCTAACACACTACATTTCTTTCAGATATGGCGAGCATGAACGAATACTTGTCCATGTTCAGTACTGGTTCGGGATCAGGAGCCGGTCCGTCCAAGAAGCGAGCAGGCAAGAATAAGGGTCCAGCTAGGGATAAACGCCCCAGGCGTGATAACTCTGGAGAGACTGCTGCTGCTGACCGAGCCCTCCGTGCGCCAACCGAAACCCACACCACGGTTCGGGTTCGGACTAGTCAGAACATTTCTTCCACTCCTCCTTTGCCGACCGGTCTTCCTATCCATCCGACCAGCGTAAGGGTGCCCCCGAGGGGGCGGATCAGTTCGGACGACATGGTTGTTCATCAACCGAACTGGACCGTCTTGGTCAGCGATTCGGCCAACAATCCTTACGTGGCCGGTCAGATGGTGTCAAAGACCCCGACACCTGCTGATTTTGAGAGGTTCCGGGTCCTCTCCCTAGCGGACAAGGTGTCCGAGATGAACGTCTCGGCTATGAGGGTAAAATACTTCTGAACTTTAGCGAAAATTTTCGTTCTTTTTGTTTTTTTTTTATATTTGGTTGGTCGGTCGGTTTTTTACACTTGGCCAAAATGATTTGCAGCTTCTCTCGTGCCTCGCCACTCTTCCAAGTGGTATAGCCGACCTGACCGCCAACGAGACTGCTGCGCTGGAGCGAGCCGAGTCTGCAGCTGAGCAGAAGGCTAAGGCAATCAACGACCTCGAGCGTGTGAAGGCCGAGCTGGCGGAAGCAAAGAAGGCAGCCAGAGCCGAGGAGCGGCGTCTCAGAGCCGAACTTGAAGACATACAGTCTGAGCTGGAGTCTTCAAAGGCTGCTGCGGACTCTCGCACCGAGCTGGCTGTTGCCAAGGCGCTCCGGGAAGGACGACAGTTGGGGATCGACCAATTCAAGCAGTCCGAGGAGCTTGGGTTGATGCTCCGTCAGGAGGGTTACTTTGGTGTCCGTGGAGCTTTCAAAACGGCCCGAAGAGCCCTCATTGATGCGGGCCTTGACCCTTCACTTCTGGACCAGTTCTGCCCCCCCTTAGTGGGTAAGGACGACTTGGTTGAGCCGAAGGAGGACATCTATGAGGAGTACAAAAGGGCGGAAGAGGCAAGGAAGAAGGCGGCCGAGCCGTCCAATGAAGAGGACGAGGATGAACGAGAAGATGGCGAAGTTGAGCCTCTGACCGATCTGACCCTGCCCGATCCGACCATTCCTTCTGAAGTTCAAGCACAAGAGAATCCTTCTTCCCAGCTGCCTGACCAACCAACCAGTCCACGTGCTGATCCAGCCGAAGTAGTTGCTGAGGTGGTGGTCGAGGAGTCTTATGTAGATGTGGAAAATTAGGCATTGTACTTGCTTCCCTTTTTTTTGTTTCTATGTAACTTTTTACTCTTTTAATAAAAGGCACTTTCTTTCTTTCAAGTGTTGTGTGTTCGTACCGTGCCATATTTTTGAACCACCTCGGTCTCTTTTTCTGAGTAAGGATTTTTAAACTTGGTCGGTCGGTCGTCCTTTAAGACTTAGGATTTTTAATCCTTTTGGTCTGACGGACCGGGTATCTACATAATTAGTATATCGCCTCGGACGGTCGTTTTTGAGACTTAGGATTTTAATCCTTCTTGACTGACGAACCGAAGAGTTCCAACGATCATACCTCTTTGGTCGGTCGTCTGTAAGGACTTAGGATTTTTAATCCTTTTGGTCTGACCGACTTAGAGTCTCCATGATTATACCACCTCGTTTGTCCCTTTAGACTTAGGATTTTTTATCCTTTTGGTCTGACCAACCTGGTGTCTTCAAAATTATACTACCTCGGTCAGTCGTCTTTAAAGACTTAGGATTTTTTAATCCTTTTGGTCTGACCAACCGGGTTTTAAATTGCTCCAAAGTCGCCTCGATTCGTCCTTTCTAACTTGGGAATTTATTCCTCTAAGTTAGGACTTTTTGTGGCACTTTACTGGTTGTTGGCTTTTTGCTGACTGACCATATCTTCTTGAGGTAAAGCTGGCGTCTTTATTCATCAAAACAATCGAACGAAATGGTAGCTCTAAGGCTTACCTTTTTACAAAACTATGATAGATCTTACCAGCTAACCTATTTTTATTTGAAAAAATAAAGGCTGAATAAGCAAAAAGGAACTAGACGTAGTACCGTCTGAGGTTATCAGCATTCCACGGCCTCATCTTCCCAGGCTTACCTGGGTCTTCAATCCTGTAAGTCCCTTCTTTGAGAACTTCAATAACACGGTAGGGCCCTTCCCAGGTTTCGCCCAGCTTTCCAGGGTGTTTCCCTGTTGCCTCTACCCTTCTTAGGACCAAATCCCCTACAGAGAATTTCCTCACACGTACTCTCTTGTTGTAGTATCGTGCGGTTCTCTGTTTGTAGACTGCAGTCCTGATCCTGGCTGCTTCTCTCGTCTCTTCCAACAAATCAAGGTTGTTGAAGAGTTGTTCATCATTTTCCTGTTCATTGAAATTGGCAACTCTCAAGGACGGGACTCCAATCTCTACCGGGATAACAGCTTCTGTACCGAATGACAACATGAACGGACTTTCACCTGTTGAGGTGCGAGGAGTAGTCCGGTAGGACCAGAGTACTGAGGGCAGCTCCTCTATCCATTTTCCCTTCGCATCATCCAGTCTGGCCTTTAATCCCTGAAGGATAGTTCGGTTGGTCACTTCTGCCTGACCATTCGCCTGTGGATGGGCTACCGAAGTAATTCGTAGGTCTATCCCAAGGTCTTCACAAAACTTGTGCATTTTGCGACTGACGAACTGTCTCCCATTATCTACAACCAGGGCTCCTGGCAGTCCATACCTGCAGACCAACGTTCTCCAAATGAAATCCATGACCTTATTCTCAGAAATCATGGCAAGTGGCTCCACCTCTATCCACTTGGTGAAATAATCTACCGCCACAATCAGATTCCTCCTCTGTCCTGCTGTCTGGACGAACGGACCCAGTAAATCCATGCCCCACTGAGCAAATGGACATGGATTTTGTATGGGAATGATCTCTGCTGGTGGCAGATGAGGCACATTAGAATGCCGTTGACATTTATCGCACTTCTGTACCAAAAGCTTGGCATCCTTCATCATGGTTGGCCAATAATAACCACATCGAAGTACCTTGTGGCTAAGCACCTTTGCTCCAATGTGACTGCCACATATCCCTTCGTGTACTTCCCTCAGAGCATAGTCTGCCTCTCGTGGGGCTAAGCATTTCAGGTATGAGAGAGTAAAGGATCTCCTGTACAATGCCCCCTGGATAATAGTATACCGTGCAGCTCTTCTTCGCAAACTCTTCGCCTCATTCTTATCCTCAGGAAGCCTTCCTTCCGTCAAGAAAGACCTTATTGGGTCTATCCAGCTAGGCTCCACTTCAATCTCCTCAACACGAATTTCATCGCGTATACTCTGCTGTGGGAGGATTTCAATCCTGACCGAGGTAGGTACCTTGGTTGAGCTGGCGGATGCTAATCTAGCTAGCACATCTGCTTTTGTATTTTCAGCTCTTGGGATGTTCTTCAATTCTACTGTTGGTATCTGTGCCAACAGCTCTTTCACCTTTGCCAAGTACTTGATCATACTGGGCCCTTTTGCCTCATATTCTCCCTTGATATGCCCAACCACAAGTTGAGAGTCGCTACTGATTGTAAGGTTTTTCACTTCCAATTCTATAGCTAATCTTAGGCCAGCTAGCACGGCTTCATACTCTGCTTCATTATTAGATGCTTTGAACTGAAAATGTAGAGCATGTTCTACTATTATGCCCCCCGGACCGAGGAGCAATATGCCAGCTCCACTTCCATCCTGATTGGAAGAACCATCAACAAAAAGCTGCCACTATTCTTGGATGGCTTCTTGATCTTCGGCCGATCTATGGCACTCAACAATAAAGTCAGCTAGTGCTTGAGCTTTGATGGCTTGTCTGGGTTGGAATTGGATGTCAAATTCGCTCAGCTCAATCGCCCACTTGACCAACCTACCCGACGAATCAGGCTTTTGCAAAACATTCTTCAATGGTTGGTCAGTTAACACTACTATGGGATGGGCCTGGAAGTAATGCCTCAATTTCCGAGCTGCTGTTACTAGAGATAAAGCCATTTTTTCAGCCTTACTATATCTGGTTTCTGCATCCAGCATGACCTTACTAGTGTAATACACTGGTCTCTGCTCCTTCTCTACTTCTCTTATCAATACCGCACTGACTGCATGTTCAGATGTTGCTAGATAAAGATAAAGAACTTCCCCTTTCTTGGGGCAGGTCAACAGTGGTGGTTGGCTTAAATATTTCTTCAAATCCTCAAAGGACTTTTGACATTCTTCTGTCCAGCTGAACTCCCTTGCCTTCTTTAGGGACTGAAAGAATGGTCTGCATCTATCCCCTGATCTTGCAAGAAAACGTCCCAATGAGGCAGCTCGGCCTGTCAGTCTTTGAACTTCCTTTGCATTCCGTGGCGATTCCATTTTTAAAATCGCCTCAACCTTCTCAGGGTTGACTTCAATACCTCTCCTGGTTACTAGAAAACCAAGAAATTTTCCCGAGCTTACACCGAAAGCACACTTATCCGGGTTTAGCTTCATCTGATATTTGTCCAGCATTGAGAAGACCTTGCACAGGTCTGCTGGATGGTCTTCCGCCCGCTTACTCTTCACCACCATGTCATCCACATAGGCTTCAACGTTCTTTCCAATCAGATCAGCGAATATGTGGTTGACTAAGCGCTGGTAAGTGGCTCCAGCATTCTTCAACCCGAAGGGCATCACCTTATAGCAGTAGGTTCCTTCGGGGGTGATGAATGAAGTGCTCTCCTCGTCATCAGGATTCAACTTTATCTGATGATATCCAGAGTAGGCGTCCAAAAAACTTAGCACCTCATGTCCTGAGGTAGCGTCGACCAGTTGGTCAATCTTGGGAAGTGGATAGCTGTCCTTGGGACACGCCTTGTTAAGATCTGTAAAATCCACACACATTCTCCATTTGCCGTTGGCCTTTCTCACCATCACGACATTAGCTAGCCAGCTCGGATATAATACTTCCCGTATAAAATCTGCATCAAGGAGCTTCTTCACCTCTTCTTTGATAGCATTCTGCCTATCAACTGCAAAGTTCCTTCTTTTTTGTTTAACTGGCTTCATCCCAGTCTTAATGCATAGATGGTGAGTTATGACATCAGTATTGATTCCAGGAATATCATCCGCGCTCCAGGCGAAAGTTTTCAAGCTGTTTTGAAGAAAATCTGACAAGCCCGTTCTCAACTTATCATCAAGTTGAGAGCCAAGGAACAGCTTTCTGGACCCTTCTCCCACCATGAGCGGGACTAGCTCTTCTGCCGCGGTTGGATAGAAAGTGCTGTCTTCCTCCCGAACATCCAAACTCCCCATTGATACTGAAGACTTCTTCTTGTCCTTCAGTTCGGTATGATAAACTCCACGAGCTATCTTCTGATCTCCTCTAACTTCACCAATTCCTCTGGCAGTTGGGAATTTCATTTTGAGGTGGTACGTCGACACCACCGCCCTAATCATATGTTGGAGGGGTCTGCCAATAATTCCATTGTAGGTTGCTTTGATATCTACAACCAACAGGTCTACAATATTCATCGCAGTACGAGGGTGAGTACCCAGGGTCACAGGTAGGGATATGATTCCCTTAGGAATGATAGGATCCCCGGTAAAACCATAAAGAGGTATGTCGGTTGGTTTCAACCGGTCTTCAGAGATCTTCATCTGCTGAAAAGCATGGTAGAATAGGATGTCGGCTGCACTTCCATTATCCACCAACATCTTTTTCACTGTAAAATTTGCTATGATTGCTTCTACCACTAGAGGATCATCATGTGGATAATGAATCTCTCCCTCATCTTTCTCTGAGAAAGTGATGCTTTCTTCCTCCCTTCGGTTCCTCTTTGGTGTGGGCATTTGCTCATTTAACCGGGCGTAGGTTCTTCCTGCTGATGAACTATGCCCCCCGGCCGCCAGCCCTCCAATAATGACTCCAATGGTTCCAGCTGTCCCATCTTCATGTCTAGGAGACCGATCTCCCCTTCGGGGGGATCTCGATCTACCCCTTGATCTCTTTCTCTCATCATCCCGTCTATCATTTCTCCTTCCGTCATCCCTTGACCTCTTATCTCCTCTACCAGTTGTATACTGGTTCTGATGTCCCCTCCTGATGAGGCTTTCTATTTCATCCTTCAGATGCCTACAATCATTGGTGTCATGACCATGATCCTTGTGGAATCTGCAATACTGGTCGGATGACCTTTTCTCTGGTGGTGACCTCATCTTCTTTGGCCATTTAACCAAGTTCTGACCTCTGATCTCAAGAAGCACATTTTTCAGGGAGGTGTTTAGAGGAGTGTAGTTATTATACCTCTTAACTGGTTCAGTCTTCTGGGATGATCTATCATCTGTCTTCCCTTTACCTTTGGATTTGTCACCATCGGTTCGGTCAGGCGTCTGATTCTTCCGTCCTGAAATTCTGCCAGATGATGAGGCGGTTCGGACTGAGAAACGAGATGTTTTTAGAGCATCTGTTGCCTTTATGTACTTCTCGGCCCTGGCCAACAGTTCCTCCATAGTCTGGGGCTGCTCTGTGCACAATGAGTTCACGAACTGTTCATGTCTTACCGTCCTGATCAAAGCAGCATTGGCAACTGCTATTTGGACATCGGGAATTCCCATACACATCCGGTTGAAACGAGTCATAAAAGCCCGCAGTGATTCCCCTTCCTCATGCTCAATTACCATGAGGTCATTATTAGTGGTCTTCGGCTTCCTCGAGCTTGCAAAGTGGAGAGCAAACTTCCTTGTTAGCTCTTGAAAGCTATGAATGCTGTGTTGTGGAAGACCCAGAAACCAGGTCCTAGCCACTCCAACCAGGGTGGCGGGGAATGCCTTACACATTATGGCATCAGTTGCACCTCGGAATTCCATCTTGGCCTTGAACCCCATAACATGATCCCTAGGATCCTGGGTTCCATCGTACTCCCTTAGATCGGGATGCTTAAAATCCCGTGGTGTTGCAGTATCTAGAATGTCCCATGACAATGGATTGAGTGAGCTATCCCACATGTCGTCCAGTCCCCCAAAACCTTGCAAGGCAGCAATCTTCCGATCTACCTCTTCTAGGTGTTTTTCAACGTCTGGAAGATTAGTTGCGCGAGTATCTCTCCTGGTACTCGCCACTGAATTCCTGATGTTGTTATCCCGTTTTCGGGTCATCATGGAGTTGCCCGAATTAGAGTGCCTATCCTCCTGATTTTTTGTGACCGGCGGATTCTCCTTTGGGATTTGGTTGGCTAAAACTGCTTCAGTCAGCATCTCTACTTGTCTGCAGAGCTGGTCGAACCTCTCCGCAGAAATTGGTGGGTTGGGCTGACTTGCATTCGCCCGGTCTACCTGTTCTTCTTGCTGGTGATTAACTTCCAGGATAGGAGGGTCTTCTTCCAAAGGTGGAAGGTCGGTCCTTACACCAAGACCTCCAGCGGTAGATGACTCAGGATCGACTCCTGTATTTCTCCTCAGTCTGACCATTGTGAGTTACTCTTGGGAAGATATTATATCTCTTCCCACAGACGGCCCCAAACTGATGATGCCAAAAACTGTCCGTCCTAGCTGGACACCAATCAGTCAGGTCAGACTCCAAATTGCTGAGCTGGATGTCCTGCACAGTCAGCAAACGTAAGCTAAGAGGGACCCCGAGTTAGTTCGGGGGGGCCCGCTCCGACGCTCAAGTCAGTTAGGTAATTCTCAGTTGGGAGGGCTCGGTCTCTGAGAGCTCTCTCAACTTAAGCAACAGTAATGCTAGTTGTGACGTAAAAATTTACCTGACGCGTAAGCCTCCTTTTATAGAGATTTACAGAGTTCTTATTCTATTAGGAATGAAACTCCTCTCTTTATTATCCGAACGCATTTGTCGGAGTTGTAGGCCTTTTGGGTCTCTACTCCTTGTAGGATTAGGACTCCTTAAAGAATGGATCTAATTTGGATCCGGCAATGGCCGACCGACCATCCACTTGTCCTGAGGATGACCGACCGACCTATGTGCCCAGTGACACCATCACGAACTCATGGTTGAAGGCCGAACCGATCTGTAAAGGAAGACCGACCGAACTAACCACCGGCCTAGGCGGGCCTAAGAAAACCAAAGTAGACCGACCGACCACTATGATACTCCAGGTCTGGTCGGTCTATCAAGGCGTGAAGCCGACCATCCGAGGTGGACATTATACACGTGTCACAATCTCATTGGATGGACCAGTTTTGCCATATCAGTGTCTAACGCAATGTATAACTTGCTGTGTTTCTTACAGATGGCTGCAAGAGAAGCATAAACTTTAAAACAGTTACTAAGAACAATTTTGCGAACAGAATTAACAACATTTTTAACATTTTTTTTAATGATTTAAGAGAAGAGGCACCAAATGGGGTTTACAAAACAAAGGAAAAGAGTCAGGTACAACAAGATGGATTCCAGACAATTTCTCATGATGTTTCGAGTATTAAGATAGGGCAAACCAATGCTTACTCACAAATGTTTCCCATCATCAATGGACGTAATTAGAGACAATCTATATTAGGGAGATAGAAACACCTATGGCTCTTT
The DNA here is from genome assembly GCA_963580455.1 of Euonymus europaeus. NCBI lineage: Eukaryota > Viridiplantae > Streptophyta > Magnoliopsida > Celastrales > Celastraceae > Euonymus > Euonymus europaeus. The sequence goes on along the minus strand of OY756970.1, from coordinate 16,376,346 downwards.
CCACCTTGAAATGACTTAAAATTGCTAAATAATGTTGTTCAATATGCACAACAATAGCAGCCAGAAAAAATTGAATTTGATGGACATAAGATTGTCATGCAAATCCTACCTAAGCATGAAATCAACCACATATCAGCCAACAAGACCAAAAGAGTCCATGAGTTCGAGCCAACTTAAGCGCAGGTTTTAAGGCTCGAGGAAAACAAGACCTTCATCAACCTCAACAGATGCCATTTCAGGTATGAACTCGATGTTTGGAAATCAGGCCTACAAAGATTAAAAAAGCACTCTCCTTTGCTTGCTGATGCAGCTTTTTCTTAGTTTTTCCTGTTTTGGGTTTTGTTTATTTTGATGTTTGTTGTTCCCTTGGCAGTGAAAAAGAGCAGGGCAATCTAAGAGCTGAAGAAAGTAAAACAGTGTCATGACAGGAACTTTAAGATGAACACTACAAATTCCATGACAATGGACATCTAAGAAATATACCTGAAAAGAATACCAATGAAGATTGGCATGACCAAACATGAAAAAACAATACGGACAGGATGAGTAACATCCACACGATGGCAACTACAAGAACCAACCGAACAATCCCCCTCTTCCAAACGATTTTCACTGGATAATCCTGTGGCAGTCTCCCAGGAGAAAAGAAACCACCTTCAACATCTGCATCACCACGTTACTTAAGTATCTTGAGGCAAAGCAAATCCTCATACACCACTTGATCAAGGATACATAAAAAGAACAGCTACACCAATTCACTTGCATAAGTTTCCTAAGCTAATCCCACCATAACCCTCATCGTACACCAAAAATAAAATGGGGTACAAAAAAAAAGGGTAAACAACACCGGCGCACTAGGCTTCTCCTTGCATGATGTATGCAGACAATGATTTCTACATCATTATATATAAGAAAGCAATGGAAACCAAACCCACACGTATCATTGACCAATAACTGCTTCAAAAGTATAACAATTCACTTCTTACACAACAACACAATGAAAAGTTCCCCTGGCATTCAAGACCAATTAAAATGTTATTAAAACTAAATATGCCTTGTCCTTACCTTTAGACCGCGGTGTTTGATTACTCCGATCTCCGTGCCGGTTTAACCGGAAAGACACTGGCCGTTGAGCCTCACCCTCCATATAATTATTTCCTTGAACTCTTCATCACCACAAGTCCATAACAAATGTTCATAAGCTGTACATAACAGGAAGAAAAAAAAATAGAGAAAACATCACTAATCACAACAAAAAGTTCAAACAAATTCATTCAAATAAAGCATAACAAGCATATTGAAATCAAACGATGCATTTAGCTTAAAAATCCACATCTTGCAAAATATTATCTTCATTAAGAAAGTGGAGGACCAAAGGCTAACTTGTGAATCAATACGCAACTGCAGAATCAACTATTGAAACCCCAATGATAGAAAACTGTGAAAAGAAAGAACATTTGGGAGGCAGCAGAGCGTAATGGAGAAAGTGTAGTGGTGCAAGTACCATTACTACTGTCAAACAAAGACAGAACACAGATTCAATTACTCAGAACTCAGGAAATAATTTCTTTTTTTTTATTTAAAAAAAAAAAGAACTTTGAGATATGCAAGTGAAAACGGAGAAATGTTAGAAGTACCCAGATTCAGGAAACTCACAAAGAGGAAGCAGAGGTCTGTTATAAAGACGAGCAATGCAGGACAGGAAATCTTCAAGGTATCCCACCAATCAGTACTCGTTCGTTGTTTTGAATCAGATCCTAGGGACGAAAACTGAACTAAAAAGTAAAACCAGGGCACCTTTTTCTTCAGTGGTCGCCGGTGAATGAACGTGAATTCCACCACTAATTGTCAAAATGTCTCATATATCCTCCTTTTATTATTTGTTAATTCCCAATTGCAATAACTTTCTAAATTTGTAAAATTTCCTCTCAGCTTCCTCGAGCTCCTCCGTTCTTCCTCCTTCTCGATGCGTATGGACAACTCTCCACCGAATATTGATTTTCGATCATAAAATCGAAGCTCGGGTTGTGATTTTGGAGAACTTCTCCTCTACATTATCCTTCTACTTGAATGACGTAAAAGTTTTAGAGCTCTAGCTCTGATTATCGGTGTTTTTGGTTTTCGGATTCGGATCTAAAGCTCGGATTTGAAGCTCGAGACTCATTTTGACTACAGGTCAGATATTGAACCCTAATCAGTAATGCATTATGTTTATTAGTTGGTATCTATAAAGTGGATGTCTTCATTATGTTGGGTTCATGAAAACCGTGTAGTTGTGTGCTGCATATAGGAAAATTGTGAAGCAATGGACGTTAATTTTCTACATTATGACTGATTTTGAGTTCTTGGCAACGGGTTGAAAAAGCAGTTGTTGTTATATGCTGTTTAGAAGACTAGCATTATGTGAAGTTTTGGTTTAGAATAAAGTGAACTTGTGTTTAGAATAGTATATATTCTATTTAGTATAGTATAATTATGTTTAGAATATTGTTTTTATTTTGTGTCCTTGTGAAAAATGATCCATTGGGAATATATTGTTCATTTTTTGAAGGAATGAAAGAGGTGAGCATTTTGATTCAGTATTTTGGAAAGTGGGAAAAAAATGAAACGCACTACACATATAAAGGTGGGAAAAGCAAGGCTATCATAGTCTTAGAGTTTATTTCTTACTGTGAATTAGTCGATAAAGTACATGATATTACAAAGTTGCACCATAATGATATTCAGATGAAGTGCCTTTACAATGTGCGTTGTCCTACCGAGCCGGTTGAGATCGAAGGAGATGATGATGTTCACTGTTTTATTTGGTGTAATATGGATAGAAGTATTCCGGCTACATCTTTGTGCATATCTTCTAATATCGGAGGCAGAATTGATGATTTCGGGGATAACTTACCAAATATCCAACATAGGGATGACGTGCATAATTTTGTAGAAGGAATAGAAGAATTTCCTGGTCTTGGTTTCAGGAGAAACAGAGAGACACTGCCAGGCATTGATGGAATAGAACCACATAACAATGAACCTACTGTTGAACTGTATGATGATGATTTTGATGATCAAACTCATGAGGCAGCCTATGATATATCTGATGACGTAGTCGATGATGCATTCCTTGAGGCAATTGATTATGCAGTAGAAGATCATAATAATGGTCGGAATAATCAGGCAACAAATACATCCCATTCTTGCCCCAGGAATCCTTCGATCAATCGTGCAATTGAGTCCAATGTTGAGTATGATGGAAGTGCCGAGGTTATGAGAATTGGTGACATTTTTACGGAGAAGAAGATCTTGCATAAAAGGTTGTGCAAGTATGCGGTGAATAAACACTTTCAATTCAAAGTTGTCAAGTCTACCAAAACACTATTTGTGGTTCGGTGCTGTGTTGATGAATACAACTGGTGGATGCGAGCTACTGCAATGAAAAACGTTTCTTTATTTCAGATGAAGAAGTTTCGTGATGTTCATGTATCGTCTAATTGTCTGAATTTCACTGATAATCGACAAGCAACAAGCTCGTTGATTGGTGACTGCATAAAGTCTAAATACTAGAAAGTTGGTCGAATTTATAGGCCCAATGACGTCATTCAAGATTTTCAGAAGGAAAATGGGGTCAAGTGTAGCTACTGGAAATGGTGGAAGGCTAGGAAGTGTGCCCTTAATTCTATATATGGTACTGTAGAAGAAGGGTATGCTCAGCTGCCAACATTTTGTAAGATCATCGAGTCCAAAAATCCAGGTACGTGAAATACTGCTCCATTTTAAAATTATGTTTAGAATAATTGTCATTCTGATTATAATAGTATTACTTTTGTTTTTAACTGTGTAGTTTATGTTTGGAGTTTTGTGAAACTTGTTTAGAGTAATGTAGATTTTTTTTAAGAATGCTTATTATAATAGTATTACTTTTGTTTATATGCTATTAATATTTTCTTTAAGGCTGCTAAGTGTTATAGGGTGTCAGAGTTCCAACGTGTAATGTGCCAATTGAGGCAATTTGAAGACGGAAAGGTGTATAAGTATTTGGAAGATGCAGACTTTGAGAGATGGGCCAGGGCATATTGCCCCGTGGATCGTTATACCATCATGACAACTAACATTGCTGATAGCGTAAATGGGTTCTGAAAGAGGCTCGCTTGTTACTAATAACGAAGTTGATGAAGTACCTAGTTGAAATGCTACAGAGATGGTTTCATGAGCGTCGAGAAAAAGCACTTGCCATGAAAAATGATCTCACAGACTTCTATGAAGATGTCTTGAAAGCTCGACGAGTGAAAGCTAGTCGAATGACAGTTGAACCCATCAGTGTCCAAGAGTACCATGTTAGGGATGATGATCTTAGAGGGCAAGTGGATTTGCAACGCAAAACCTGCTCTTGCAGTGTATTTGACATTGATCATCTTCCTTGCACCTATGCTTGCGCTACAATTTCAGCTAGGAATTTATCGACGACGCCTTTGTGCTCAAAATACTATACGACAGACATGCTCCTCCTAGCTTAGGCAGAGCCCATCTACCCTGTAGTCAGCACTGATGAGACTGTGGTAGTTGAGGATGTTGTTTGTCCGTTACCTCCAGAACGCATCATTCGAGTTGGTGGACGAAAAATTAGCCGAATACCATCAAGAGGTTAGTTTTCTGTATTTAACATAGTATTTTTAACATTTGGAATGGTTGTTTACTTTTGGAATATATAACATTATATTTAGAATTGGTTTCACATAATTTTGTAACTTTTAATTCAATTGAGAATCGTTTTTATTCAGTTTACAATAAGTTTAATTACGTTTGGAACAGGTTTCATTATGTTTAGAATAAATCACATTATTTTCCAAATCTGGTTCACGCAATTTTTTACTTTTTATTCAGATTAGAATAGTTTTTATTCAGGTGAAAATAGTTTTCATTACGTTTGGAACAGGTTTGATTATGTCAAGAATATATCTCACTATATCCCACTGTCAATTTAGAAGAGTTTTTTGTCGGTTTAGAATAGTTTTCATTACGTTTGGAACAGCTATGAAACTGTGGGGATTTGAATATTAATTGTTGCCCAATGCACAGGGGAGACACAATCGTCTAGGCGCTGTGGCAGGTGCAGACAACATGGTCACAACCGACAGACATGTAAAGAGGCCACACCATTGCATTCAACAAATAAGTATGTCCTCCAAAAGAGAGATTTGTTTTTTAAAAAAAATTGAGTCCATATTTTGAACCATAATGTCATGGCTCATCTACTAAATACTTATTCAATAGGTAATCATGGAATACAAATGATGTATGGAGCTGAGGTGTGGCGGGTGTTGAAATGCGCAACACCTAATGTTATTCATTTAGTAAGAGATTTTTTTCCCATACCCAACAATCCCTGTTTGTTTTTAAGAACAAATTCGTACATATTTGTAAGAGGGTTTGTCAGACAATGTCGTAATGTGGATTGAGAGATCCAATGAATGTATGTGAACACAAGGCTGGATAGTGGATACTTTGGTATGAAAGTAGAGTGCTAGGATAAAATGTCTGTTATCTATCCAGAATACCTAATGTTCTAAACAACATTAATGCTAGTTAAAAATCAAATGAACATTACAAGTAATCTAAGCCAAATGAGCCACTCTAAACTAAAGAATACCAATTCAAAACTAGAGTAGCATTGTTCTAAACTATATTAAGGAATTACTCTAAACTAAAGAAAAACAATTAAAAACTAGAGTAGAATTGCTCTAAACTAAATTAAGAAATCATGATCAGCAACCCCATTGGCCCAGCCAATTCTCAAACGCCATTTGCTTCCTGTATTTGTTCATGTCATTCGCTTTCAGGATCGATAAAGGCATGTCTGCAGATAGTAGCTCTATGACTTTAATGTAGAAAACCCCGCAGTCCGACCTGAAAAATAAGTACATTAGTGACGCTTTTTTTGGGAAATATATTTTAAGAGCTATTTGAATGTAATTAATACGCACCCATTTAGTTGCTGTGGTACGTAGTCTGCCCTCTAAACTTTCCATTTCTCCTCATTTTTTCTTGATATTATTCCTGTTCGTAGTAATACCTTAGGTAGGAGTGTCCGAAACGGCTCAGTTTCGGAGTTAAATTTTGCAGCCCTAACATGGCTTTTGAGCGAGTCGAACGCAATTATTTGTCTGTCTTTCATGTCCACCATCAATGCTATCCAGTGGTCTCCGTTGATATTGAATGGAATGTAGACTTTACCCAACCCCAACCAGGAAACATTGTCCCCAAAACCACGAACAATGTTTTGAAGTCTATTGTCTTTGTCCCAGTGCGCTGGATCGACATTCTTCTGAAACATGGACCATCTGAGAGTCATGTATAACTGGAACAGTAAAAGAACACATCAGATGATACTACAAACATGACCATTCCAAACAAAACATAAACTATTATAAATGAAATTAATGACTATTCTAAACAAAGTTCTAATTATTCTAAACATAGTGCGCACATACATAATATTATTAATAATTGTAAGAGGAACTTACAGCGAATGTTGTATTCATAATATGGCATTTCTGAGGGAAGACAGTGGGGAATTTTGCTTTCCTAATCAGCATGTAGTATATGGACGTATCCAAATGTTGCATAAAAAATTGACATAACTTATTTCAGTAACAAACTAATTAAATGAATAACAGTAATAGGAAAACAATGTAAAATTGGATGCCCATACCGTGTCACTTAACCAACTCTCCTAGGTCATGAGCTCAGTAAACCATTTTTTGTTCGCCTCACAAGTTGGTAACTGAAATGTATCGTTATCCATCATATTTTTGTAAAAATAATCAAATTCTTCCTCCAACTCAGCAGCCAATACTTGTTCCGGATTGAATTTAGTCGGCAGCTCAGTCGGGGCCTTAGGTCTCTTGGAAGTGGGATCAGTGTATGGAGACATGTGATACTTGCTCACCTTCATAACCCTCTTTGGCCCTACTTGCATTGCATCATCAGGTATGGCTGTCTTTCTTAAAAACTCTTTTAACTCGGGACTGGCAATCACATATGATGTATCTACTGATAATGGCTTTGGTGGTGTGTACAGAGTAAGATCAGTTGATGGACTAACATTTGCTACCTTCTCTTCATCATCTGCTTCAACTAGGTCACTTTGAACTACCTTCTCCGCATCTCCTGCTTCCACAGTCTCACTTTGGACTACCTTCTCCGCATCTCCTGCTTCCACAGTCTCAGTTTGGACTACCTTATCCGCATTTTTCGCTTTCGCAGTCTCACTTTGAACTATCTTCTCTTCATCTTCTGTTGCTACATTCCCACCTACATTGTCATCAGGAAACTCCTCCTCCACACTCTTTATCACCTCTTCCAGTATATCGTCAGCCTCCTTCTTCTTTATCTGGTCCTCCCTCATCACCTTTCTCTTTTTCAATGTTTTTATCCTTCTGAACTCTTCTTGTAGAGTTGGTTCAGCTACTTCAGCAAAATGTGGTTGAACAAACCTTAGTGATGTCCTCCTTTCAAACATCACACTAGGGTCAGGGGTCCTCTTCTTTGGTGTGGCCATTGAAGTATATTTTGGATATACCTTCTTCTCTGTACTTCTCTTCTCCACTACCACACTCCCCACCTTCTTCACCTTCTTCACATTGGCCACATTCTCAATCTTCTTCAACTTCTCCACCTTATCGAGATTCTTCGCCTTCTTTTCCGACACGGTATCCTTTTCTTCACCTCTGACAAGGGATTGAATCTCTCTATTCATCTCATCCATTTTTCTCAATATCATTCTTCCTTTTAGTTCCAGTTTCTTATTCAATCTCTTCTCTAAGGCTGATAAATTCTGAGATATGATCTTCCCAATTTCATTAACCGAATCACCCTGTAATTTAACATTTCATAAATGAAACTGATCCTCAAAGAAAGAAAAACATTTAGAACTAAAAACTTCTAAACATAATAAGAGAAAATATGAACAAAATTTAAACTGTTCCAAACAGAATATGATACTGTTGTCAACATAAATAGATTGTTATCAACATAAGTTGTACTATGCCAAACATAAAAAATCTATTCTCAACATAAGTGAAAATGTTCCAATCGAAAAAGCAAACTGATCCAATGTAAAAACAAGTTGTCCCAAAATAAAATAAAACTATTCTCAACAGACATATAATGCTTATAAACAACTGAAAAATAATACTTCTAAACTGAAAGATGCTATTGCAAAAAGTGTTACAAAATATGTATAACATATCATATCATTTATACACACCAGCGATGCTTCATTTTTTGTGTCTTCTTTGATACTTCCAGGTTGATGGGCTTGCTTTTTGTGCTTTGAAGCCTTAAACACTGGCGGTTTTACACTTATGCATACATTGGCATCAATCAACCGTGTGTATTGCTCCTCCATTTCAACCAATGAGGGTAACAGACTTTCATGCACGTCAAACTCATCATTGTCAAGCACATGATCAATTGCAGTAGGCTTAGGGGATACAGTTGGAGATCACTTCAACATCCGTGGATGTTGGTCTTCATCCTTCACAGCAAAAGTTTCACCCAATTGTGGGACAGCCTCATAAGCCCATATTTGAAGCAAAATAATGTTCCAAGTGTCTAATTTCAATAAATATAAACAAGACGTTTTAATGTATAAACACTAAATATTCTAAACAGACCTACATTGGTTCTCAACCCAAAAAATTAAGTTCTAAATGAAGTAAGCAACTATTCCAAACGAAAACATTCACCTTTTCATGGAAAATACCTGAAAGGAATATGGGAACCCTACGAGGTTGTAGAAGTCAATTTTCACCCCTTTCTGCTTGAATTTATGCGCTCTCGCAAGTAAGGCTATTTGGAGTCCTTCACAAGTTCTTTTGAAGCTCAATGTCCTCCATGGGAACTCATTGAATTTTTGCAAGTCCATAACTAAATTCAAGAAGTTAAGGTCGATGGACAGCTTTGTCTCCTTACCAAGTAAAACAACCTCAACAAAGTATACCAGAGCCAGCTTCAACTTCATCTCTACCTCCTTACATCCAATGAACTTCTCTTCCAACTCTTTGCATGATATTAGTGTTTTCCCTTCAAAAATTGTATCAACAATGTAAAATTGCCCAATTTCTGGTAATGGATCAAATTCCGGCAATGGGGAACATGTCATACCCGTTATTAGGTTGAACTCCCTAATGGAGAATGTCGTTCTCTTTTCACATAGTCTAAAAACCATTTTTCCCTCATACTCATCCTTTGGAGCTTTGACTTGGCGTAGGAGAATTTGGTGTATGATCTGCGGATGGTTTTTTGGTGCTTTTATTTGTAGGAACCTCCCAAAACATGAATTGTTAAACTACTTTAAGCAGTTAAATTTCCCAAGTTATTCTCTAATAAGGCATGTGGCTTGAAAAAGTCTGCAGAGAACATTCACCTTAGAAGGGAACCTGTCTGCCTCTCTTATCCTATACTCCATTTAGATGGACTACAAACAAACAATTAAGTATGCCCAATGTAACGAATTTCAAATTTGAGATGTTATAAATACAAATGAAAAAGCTATTCTAAAAAAACCAACAAAAGTGCAAAATAAAACCTAATTTGTCATATACAAAACATTAAAACGTTTCACAACCAAACTTTTACTGTTATGAACAAACTTGACACTATTCTAAACGAACATTAACGGAGTGATAAACAAAGGCAAAACTGTTCACATAAAAACTTCTAAACTTCTAAACAAAACTGTAACTACTTGATACAACATCTTGTTTAGTATCATCCACTCAATTCCAAATTCGTAAAACCTGGGAAATATTTACATTTCATCAAACCTAGAACAACTAACTTCAATCCATAATGGAATACCCAATATCACCCAAATAAACAGCAAAACCTACCCCATAACCCAAATGACATGATGTACAACAACAAAACCAGTAAACAACCAAAGGACAAGGGACATACACTCATGCATTTCATACCATGAGCAGACACATTATCGTTCTCCTTCCAATTCTTTCAAAACGAGATCATCAACAACAAAGGGAAGATATGAATAACCAGTAAAATACATGTCTTACCCGTGCGTGCTGGACTGATAGAAGTAATGGCAAGACCTCGTGAACAGCAGAACGAATGGGAACTTTCTTTGGGTGCAATGCTAGAATGCTTCTTTGGTCGGCTTAGCGTCGTTCTTCCTTCCTTCGATCTTCCGTTCTTCATGCACCAGTGGTAACTGGTAAGGTAAGTTATTTAATTTTTCAAAATTTTAATTAATTAAAGTAGTTTAGTTGGAGGGAAGAGAGTAAAGGTGGAGTGGGGGCATATGAGACATTTCCTTGGTTAAAAAGGTTATAAGTTAAGTTTTTGTAAAAAAGAGTTAGTTAGCAAAAACAGTTTTATTTTTGGATCATTTTGCCAAATTTCCCTCTCAAATCACAACCTTTCTGCAAATCTATCTATCTATTACTTATATATAATCTATCTATCTATCTATTATCTATCTATCTATCTCTTATATATAAATCTGGAAGAAGCGCGTCCTTTGGCGGCGAGTCGTCGTTAATTCTGGAATCGCGCGACTGCTTCTTTTCCGCAACGATTAGTACACCAAAATGACGTCGTTCGCCTCAACGTCGTCATTGGCATCATCCCTCCTACACCGCCTCACCGACAGCATCTATATCTCACTTCCTCCGCTTTTCTTCGCCCTCTTCTCCACACCTGTTTTTATACCTGATCGGCTAATTCCTTTCAGATTCCTATTGTTGGGTTCCAATCGTCGCTGGTGGTTTCTTAAGGTGGGATTGTGTGGCGTATGGACAGCACCTCTGTTGACAATTTGGTCTTCCGCTGCTTCCCCAGCTAATCCCGTATGTTTACCCATTTCGTGCAGGTTTTCGTGAAACCCTGAGCTGTTGAAACTGAAAATCAAAGCACACAGGTAAGGTGTTCTTCTTTGGGGCCTTCTCCACCATATTATATCTGTTTATTTGTCTTGCTATTCACGATTTGTGACTCGATTGGGTTTGTGTTTAAAACTGAATTGAGTTTCTTGATTATGTTGGTTAGTCCATTTGTGCTCAGTTTCTTAATTTAGTTGTTGGTTGAAGCTGGAGTAACTCTATTGGACCATTCCATGTGTGTTATAACTTTGTGTGTTTCAATTCAAGATACCTTGGCTAGGTCTTATGCTTTTCGCGGCTATGATTTGTTACTTTCAAATCTACTCTCTATGGACTTTTGTTTTCTGAATTGTGTTGTTCCAAAACAACCTAATAAACACAATTGAAAAAGGCTACTTGCAGATTCAATTATTGAAAAATTGTGGCTAACTAAAACTATAATTCTTTTAGGGAGCTTCTGATTGGAAAAGGCTACTTGCAGATTCAATTATTGAAAAATTGTGGCTAACTAAAACTATAATTGCTGCAGAATTGAGGTTAAGATGCAACCAAGAGTGGTGGATTTTGAAGACAGCAAGAACCCTACCACTACTGTTAGAATTAAGCAATCAAAAGGTTTGCTTTCATAAAAAATAGCTCTACAAGTTAATATTATTTTTGAGGCCTTAATTGCTCAATTGTATTGTTTGGGGATCCATGGAAGTATTTGTACAAGAAGAAAACTAAATCCATGCCAGTAACTCGCTGGATCAATCTCTTGATCAAGCAAGATTGTTGTCTCAAAGCAAGTAAACTTCTTTCTCTGTTTTTTCTATCTTCTTTCCAATTCTTCTGTCAATGGCTCATGTGAGTTCGAGAGTTCACACTTCAAATTTTTGTGTTTAGATATGCTCTCAGAAAAAGAGTAAAATATATGTTGAGAATATGATGGAGTCATTTAAAGTATCATAAGTATTAAGAGCGCTAAAGTAGGGTCTAACTACTGTATGAGAGCAGTTCTTTTTGCAGGTTTACCAGAGTTGAGATCCCACAAGGTATGCAATTCATGTTTTGCAAATTATTGGTTTCTTAGGCTGTTAGTGTAATATGCTGTGATGTTTTGGTCGTTTGTTTATCCCCCTCCGCTTTCTTTACATTCTGGATATATTTTATCCTTCCTATGCCAGCATTTTCATCTTTTTATTGTAGTTAAGGCTCGATTATCATTTGTTATCAGTGTTTTGCATAGCCGTAGAGAGATTGGGCAAAAGAGGACACCGATGGAAATGTCTCAAAAGTCCAAAAATTTCTATGCAAATTTTGTAATGTGGGGCTGCATAAATAAACTCAAAGAGCGCACCAGCACCTATTGAGAGAGTGAAGTTCTTTTTGCAGAATCAAGGAGAACTGATAAAGAGAGGACGACCCAAAATACCTTATATGAGTGTTCGCAATTTTTTTAGAAGGGTCTTGAGAGAGGAAGGTCTGGTATCTTTTTGGAGAGGTAACCAGGTGCATGTCATGCGGTATTCCCTACTCAGGTACTACCTCACTCATTTCCATTTTTCCCTTTAAAATTCGTTCTAATTGTCTTCATCATAGGTTATAAACTATGATTTTTTCTATGTATAGATGAACAATGGAATGATGTATTTTGATTATTTGTGTTTTTCTCCTGCAGCTTGGGTAATGCTTAAAAATGATAACCATCTACAAGCCTCCTAGAAAATGAGTTTGCTTACTGTGGTTGCAGAGATTAACTATACAGTTAACATATTTGTTAACAATATCTCTCAAAGGCACATATGAGAGACTTATCTAAACAAAACCACCTTCAAGTCTCATCATTTGTGGTTTTAAAAATATATATTGATATGTTTCATTAGTAGGGAAATCATGTGTTGATATTCTGATTAGTGTTAGCAAAGCCAAATGCAAGTCTATGGTGCTTATGGAAAATTTTGTTGCTCTTAATCTGTGAATGAATGATTATTTTGAGATAGGATTCCCAATAATGTTGCATCTATAGCAGCAAAACTTAAAGAGGTAAAGAAACTAAGATTAGAGACTAATATATTGAACAAAGAAGCTTGAGAGAGAACTGATAGGCATGAAGGCATCTCTGACCAAGGAAATGAATGAGCTCAAAAGTGCAGAGAGGCTGCAATTCACTTTGACATAATCAGATTTAATTCTACTTTATTTTAAGGATGCCATTCTTTTCATTGTGGATGTTTATTTTAATCTGATGGACGGATTGCATATTAGTGATGACCAGGTTATCATCAGTTCTGGAACCGTTACTTGGACGCTTGGGGCTGTCATGCTTGAAGCTGGGAGGGTACTTCCAACTGGATTACAAGTGCACAAATAAAAATGTGTTCATTAGTCTTTATTGTAATTTTTCTTATTTCATTGATTGTATTCTGTGCACTATCATGTTTTGGCAAGTGGATGACAGGAATTTTTCAGATACAATATCTCTCATTTTCCAGGCATAACAATGAAGGTCTCAAACATGATGCCCTTTTTTCTTTTTCTTTTTCTTTTTTCTTTTTCTTAAACATGTTACTTGGAAAATTTGACCATATGTAATGTCAAAAATCTTATTTTTGTTTGAATTTGTACAATTGTACCTAACCAAATTGCTGAGGAGATGCTCAAAGCTTTCAAGGACATGGATTCTTCTTTTTAGTTAGGGGGAGCTTGGTTTTTTTTGCCCTCAAAACTGGACTGAAGCTTCCCTGAAAGGACTCTCTCCCTTGCCTCTTCAACACTAAAGACTCTTGATACGGGTGATAGTAAACCTACTCTACTCATTGACATGACTACGATGTAAGAGGGATCTGTGTATTATAGTTTAAAAGGGTTCAATGATTGCTTGGGGTATCTAAACGTGGTCATTTGGGAGTAAATGACCATGATTTCAAACATATATGTTCATATTGAAAGACAAGCTTCATATGACATTTTTCTTGAAAATGCTATTTTCTTAAATATTGTTTTTTCCCTTACAGCTATGACTCCTTACAAAAATGACGTTTGTCCAATGAAGTTGCTGCTTTCTCACGACTTTTCAGATTAACATTCTAATGGTGAGGAACATATTTTAGATTACGATGGGTTTTCGTACATGGTTCATCAAATTTATAATGACTCTGCAATTGTTGTAGATGGAAAGCTTATTCAGGAAGCTTACAACATTGCTTCTTACCTCTCCTGACCACTAGATTTTGACAATATTTTTTGTTCTCTATAATCTATTGCAATTTCTTCCACCCAATCAATTGTCTTGAAACAAACGACATTGGCTCCACTTCTTTGGGACTAAAGCATAGATTCTTCATGGTAGAGGAAATATCTAGCATTTGTGGTTTGATGCTTAGTTTGTTTATAAGGGCTCTATGAATCCTTTTACATTCTTAAAATTGACTTTCGTAATACACGAATAGCTGACACACTCGCTTAACTGACCACGACGTCGACTGGTACACCAAAACGACGCAGTTCAATTCTCGCTTCATTCAAACGTCGCCGAATTCAAACGTCGTCGACGTCATTGCCAACGTCGTCATTTCCAGATCCATCTCAAATTCTCGGTGTATCCACAACGATGCCGTTCAACTCTCCCTTTATTCAAACCCTCCCGACGTCGTGAACCCTCATTTTGATGTGTGATGCTCTTCCCTTCAAACCTTGATTTGTGCTTCAACGAAATCATTGAACCTCAACTGTGTTCTTCGACGGCTTCTCTGAAAGGTTAGTTTATGAACCTAGATCTGACAACTATTTCGTTCTTTGCTTTGTTATTCCCTTCATCCGCTTTTAGTAATAGATTCTTTGACCAGGTGAAGGGCGTGATTCTTGGGGGGTTTGTTTTGGTTACACCTCTCTGTTCCCTGTTTTCTCATACCTGGATCTATAGGAAAACTAGATTTTTGGAACCGGGTCCTTAATCTCCCTTCCCTAAATCGTGCGATTGTTACTAACTTTCTTGGGTACATTGTTGCTTTTGTTTTTGACAGTTCTCCCGTTTTTGCTTCTAGGAGCATGTCGACTCCACCCGGGGATGAAATTTCTCCTATTAAATGAGGTAAGTTCCTAGGTTAAGCTTATATTTTCTGTTGATTTCTTTGGGTTATGTTGAATCCTGGATTTTGTTGCCCTTCAGCGCCATATTTCATCACCTCTTTCATGAATCCCCGGTATTAGACCCTATTTAAAGGGCTTTCTTTTGGTCTTCGTAATAGTTTCAGAACCTGCAAGTTCTGTGATTACAGTCAACGAGTTTCTTTAGCTCAGGTTCAGTTATTTTCTTCAATTTATGTGAAACTTGGTTCACTGATGAACTGAGCTTCATATTTCCCAATATCTCTATATAATTCAAACTATAAATTATTGAGCTTCAATGCAATTAGTGGAACCATCTTCTCTCTCAGTCAACTTTCTCCATGTTTGGATCACAGGTGACAAATTCCTTCAAATATGTGGCTTATTGAGGGTGGTAGGAGGCTATATGAGTTCGTATTCATTCTTGCTACTTTTTCTTGGTCCTTGGTCACTTTGATTTTCTGGTGATTTCTCTTTTGTTCATACATTTTCTTTGTCTTGGAACTATTTCGGTTGCAGCTGCATTTTCTTTTTCGTGAAACTATTTCTTCTTCAAGTTCTGTTGTTGCCTGCTTCTTGGAATTTTGGGTGGCCATCTGACTTTGAAATGTATGTTTATGGTGTTTCACTTATTCAATGTCTATTATTGTGCCACGCATAAGAGGTTTGTTTATGTAGTTAGAGTTGCCTCATTAAACACTAGAATCTGAACTTCATTTTAGTAGAAATTTGACCAAAATTATGTCTTTACTAGCCAATTTTGAAGACTCTTATTTAACCATATATTCTTGATGTATAGAAGTAAGAAGATCAATGACACCAATCTAGGTAATTTTCATTAATAACTAGTTTTGCTTTCATTTATATAGATGTATATGATTCATCTAGGGTTTTCTTCGTGTTTTTTGTGTGTGCCTCTCTCTCATATTTATGAATATTGAATTTTTTAGTTATTTCTTATCCATTGCATCAACCTCAGATTAAGGTCTGTCATTTGAAAGTGGGACTCAATATAATTTCTACTTTTCCTAGCTAATTCCCCAAACTACATAGTACATAGTTTATATCAAAAATCTTGATTCTTTAAGGTAGATTAATTAATGCTTATATGATAAAAATTGTGAACATCTTGCTCTTTTTGAAGACCTAAATTAACTTTATGCACCTTCACAATGCCTACAGATTTATATAGTAGAGGATGCAATAGTAGGTTCTTGGGTTTGTTCAGTACATGAGCTAAGCCAGACTATACTTTTGAATCTTGGCTTGGCTCTGAGTTTTGACTGGGAAATACCCAGCTCTTTACAAATCATGTTCATATAAGAAAGTGTAAATTATTAAATATCATCACTGTGCCTTTTATTTTATTATTTTTATACAAGATTTTATTTATTTAAAGTGGGTTCATTTTAATTCATGCAAAAAGCTATGATTGTTTTGTGATATGTCTGTAGTGCCCAACACGTCGTACCTCATTCAAGCTTTTGCTTCTTTAGGTGGTCGCTAAAATCCAAGATGTGTATTGTTTTGCATTCAATTTGTTCTAAATGGGATGCTGGTGATTGGGGTTATTTGATTCATTTATGGTAGTTGGTCTTACTGACCTGTGGTATTATTTCCTTCAATGGGTCCCAAAATTCACAAACACATTGATTTAGAATATATCTATTTGATGCTACATAGAAGGGAATTATTGAAATTAATACAACTACTAGACCTGAATTTTTTTGGCTTGAAGCTGAGTTCTTAGCTACAATTTAAGCTAAATTTAAGCTGGGCCTAAATTTTATTGTCTTGAAGATGAGTTATTAGCTCAATATTTTTTTTTGCTAGAATTTAAGTTCTACTTGATTTTTTTTGCTTCAATACGAGTTCTTGCTAGAATTTAAGTTGAACATGAGAAATTTATTAAGTAAGTATGTTCTTGGTCCTTCATTTTAAGCTTCATATTGTTCTCTGCCTGACTAATTCTCTAACTAGATAGACCAGGCAATCCTATCATCCCCGTTGCTCTACGGATCCTACAGTTCATGGAAAGTTGGTGATAATAGGTATGCTAATCAATTTTATTTGTATGGTTTCTTTTGTATGATTTCTTTTGCATGATTGATCTGCATACACTCCACTTCAAGATTTTCCTACTAATGGTCATTACGGGTGATGGGTTTTTACATAATTTCCCTACGTAGTTTCAGAGGTAATTATTGTTGTCTTAGTTTCAGAATTGTAAGCTTAGTTTGTTGGGATTTATATTTAACTCTTTGTGTTTCATTTTGCAATCGTGTGCTACTTCTCTTAGCAACTCCACATAATCTAGCTCTGTCTGATTTTCAATTTAGTTGCTTCTTCCTACCGTTATTGAGTTTCATGCTACTCACATTTTGTGCTTGGTCCCGTTGTTTTGTTGGTTGGGTGAGTTCTATAATCATCTAACTAGCCTTACTTACCTATGACTTCACCAAACAGCAATATTCCTTTTGTTTTTTTAATTGGTGCATACTATTCTTCTTATTTGTTTTTGCAATTGCTATTCCTTCCTTTTAGTAGGTGCTACTTAAAGCATCACTTTTCTATCATTTGTTCTGGAGCTTTTCATTGTTGTTGTTCAAGTCTTATGTATATGCTCATAAATTATTAAAAGCTCCTTTACTGGTCACTTTTAAACTTTACAATTATTTCATTGCTTCTATACCTTTCGTTTCACCTCCAAATGCTTCATTTGACCTGTGATCCTGGCCATATTAGTGTTAAAGTTGTGGTTTCTAATTCACTTTTGATGTGGTCCAAGTATCATTGAGTAACAAAAACTGCGTCTTATAGTTGTTGTTTTAGTTGTCATTTAAATATCTGATAATGTTATAAAGACCAACAATGATGGCAGTCATGGCCCCAAGAAATATAGAAATTGAATGCAAAAAATTTGAAGCTGGAGCTTTTACAATATCAAATACTCTTTTGTGTGATTTCATATATTACTCAATTTGAAATTTTCACATTGCTACATCTAAATGTATTGACCTCATGTTTTTACTTTTGACCTTTGTTGTTCAACAGGTCATGATATTTGACTATTAAAACAAAACTCTTAATCTCACAACTTACACTCCTTCGTTAAACACCGAGTCTACGTGTTCTTCAGGTTCAGGTTGATAGACACTGCTATCTTATAAACAATGTCTCTTTTATGTAATATGAAATCGGAAAACTAATTTTACATCGTGCTATCCCGCTGGAGCATTCAAGCTTTTATGTAGTATAATATATAAATCTATATGCACAGCTTCTATTTTATTGATTTGGGAAAAAAAACTTTCATTTGTATGCACATTTTTTTGTAACAAAATCGAAGTATACAGCTGCTCAACCAACAGGTGAATCTTACATGGTTTGTATCACATTCTATTGAAAGGCGCATAACGAAAGTTGCGATGGAGATTGAAATGGAAACACACCGTTGCAACGCACGGGCCAAAAGCTAATACTTGTAAAAATCCCACATAGTTTTGACTTTTAACGTGAGCAATAGGATATATAAGAAAAGTTTCACTCTCTAAAAAAAAATTGAGAGTTAAAGTGTCTGTTCGATAGAGCATGGCATAAACTGTAAAATAAATTGTGTCTTATTTCGTAAAGTGAAAGTTTTGATAGCGTATAAGCTGTCAATTTACTCGTAGGAGTATATAAAATAGTTTAATAATGTTATCAAATATGAGTTTTGTTGAAAATTTTATGCATTAAGTTTAAATATGTAATTTTTTTTTAGATCTAACTTATATTTTGAGAGATAAAATGACAAATGTGTGAGAGAGTAAAGATAATATAACAAATCTTTTTTTTTATATGTGACTGATATTATTATTGATCGATCGAATTGAGCCTATAAGCTCTATCGAAACGGTCGAGAATAACAATTAATATATTTGATGTCATTGGACTGACATCTTCGAGATATGTGTTATTTGGTGGGTATGAATCATCAATTGATTAAATAAAAGCTAATAATAATACATAACAAACTGCGCACTTATTCTGTTTTGAAAAATTGCCAATTTAGTCCCTATTTTGTAGGGATGGCAATTTTCACCCGGCCCGCCCCGAAGTGCCCCGTCCTTCTCCGAGAGGGTTTTCTCCGACCCGACAGTGGGACGGGGCGGGGACGGGGAGACAAACTTTAACCCCAATGCGGGGCGGGGCGGGGACGGGTGAGCCCCGCAACCCGCCCCGAAGTGCTAATAACCCGATACTAGCTATACATATATATATAACTTATATATAAGTAGTTATATATGTATATATAACCTATATATAAGTAGTTATATAGAAATTTTATATATATGTTATATATATAACATACTGTTAGGGGCGGGGCGCCCCGCGGGTAACGCGAGGCGAGATGAGGATGGGGCGGAGTATGGAAGTGCGGGGCGAGGACGGGGTGACCATGATCCGGTCCCGCCCCGCCCCATTGCCATCCCTACTATTTTGGACTTCCATGCACGAAGTTGGAACAACATAGACATAATTAGTACAGTCTGCAAATGATGCAGGGCCCAAATTGAAAAAACACTGTAAAGCAAACTTTGTCCACCCGAAAGATCAAACTAAAAATTATTTATTTAAATTTCAGTAGACAATTAAAGCTAATTAGGTACAAGTTGTTGAAATAGCTGGGCTCCACTTCAATATTTAATAGCCACGGATGATAAAAAAGTACTATCATGTGAAATTATTGAGGTAGTTAATTCTCATTAAATGTATTAATTTTTTGTTATGTTGGGTGGTGGGGATTTAGGGTCAATAAAGTAATTATATCAAAGTCAAAAAGCTACACTCGTGAGGATCAATCATAAATATTTTCGCTTTTTTTATTTTGTACATTCTCAAGATAATGATCATATATATAGAGACTCACTCTATTTTAAAATTTTAATACGTTACGGCCAATGGCGGACGTACTATTTATTTAGAGCAACTCAACTCAGTGACTAGACTCTCGAAAATTTTCATTTTTTTAAATGTGTCTCGCATTTTAAGTCTACTCACATGTTAATTCACATCATCAATACACATATTTAAATATATTTATATTTAAAAAATATAAATTAATATACATTCTCATTTTTCTCCATTAACAACATCTAAATATCATATAAGTGTCTCTCATCATTTTTTAATGAAACTACACCAAATTTAATATTGAGTTTCACATCTTTACAAAAAATCAAGTCACATACTCATCCACATCACCAAAACACACATCTCTCAATATAATTATATCAGTAAAAAGATACATTCCAATATCATTATCAAGAGCTCCATTGTACTACATTTGTTTCAAAATAACCATCGTTTAAGATTTTTGCACAAGAATTAAGGAAACTATTAAATAACCTGATACTAATAAAAAATAAATGTATTTGACTAAAACACCCTTATTAATATTAATGTGAGCACTTATTAAGCTCTTAGTGAAAAACAATAATAAGAGTAAATTTGAGAAAAAAAATATTAATTATGCTTTGGATTTATAGAATGACATATATTTTGAAACAAAAATAAATTTATAAAACGACAGTTATTATGAAACAGAGGGAGTACATGCTTTCATAGAGGATGCGACCAGTGAATTGAAAGAAATTACATTAATCTTAGTGACGATTAATGTATAGGCTCCCAATTAAAAAAAATTATAGACCCCAATAGCCCAGATTTTTAAACAGTTCTCTTATGCCACAAGTCCATTCAGTCCTCTTACTGTGTAAATCTACCATATATAACAATAATACTATGTGTTTTCTTATTGTTTTGAAGTATTATTAATGTGTTTTCATTTTTGCGATATATATTCGTGAATTGTAAACCCATTTTACCATAAAGTAGAGATTGCAAAAAAAATTCGGGAGCTTGTGTCTTAGAGGTGAGCTTGAGACTGATGCACTTGTTGGTGGAATTTCAGCGGATGATTATAACTTACATGTTACAGACATTTACATTTGAGAATATTTCATATGAGATCCTAAAATAAGTTCTTAAAATGAAGTTCAAACTTCTAGAGTCATTTTTTGGATCTAATTTTTTTTTATAAATTATACTTGTCTTTTGATCGATTTCACAAATCTAGTAACATATTTTCTGTTCGAAATAAAAATTACATACAACTTAAATCGTGTATGCAATATCTTTAATTTTACATCCAAGAATCCGTAAGTATCATAATATACAATTCATGTCCCTCCCAACCCTCTCTCTTTCGCTTGCACTCTGCAAAACACAATTACTTGATTAAAATCAAAAGCGTGATTTGGGGCGAGCGAGCGAATACATGAAAAAAACCTGACGAGGTCGGAATGAAATTGAAATTTGGCCGAAATTCACATGCAACTAGAATTCTTAATAGATTCACGCGTTTGTTTTTTGCTAGAGAGAGGGAGGAGGAAAAAAAACAGAGTTTGAGAGAAGAGAGAGAAAGCGCCTGCCACTTGCTACTTCTCTATTTTCTTCGCCATTTCCGCCTCAAAAAGCGCCAAACAAGCCGCTTTCCCGCTTAATGTTACGGAGATAGGTAGCTTGGGTCGCCGTCTTGATGCTAACATGCGCTGCAGAATACCGCACAAGGTCGAGCAAAGTTACCTATTAGGTATTTCTTGTCGTACTTGAAGCCATGGATTTTGTTAGTGTAGAATACTGAAATGCTTGATTTAGCTTATATTTTGAGTGTTCCTGACTTTTTTAGTTTTTACTAGTTTATTAGAAGGTCGTTTCTCTCGAACCTAGAGGGAAGACAATTAAAACGACGCCGTGTAAGTGTCCACTTTGCATTCTAAATCCTAAGTTATCCTCTATCATTGAATACAATTCCTTTTAGTTCGCCCAACCCCCCATCCTCTCCGTAGTCCACACTGCATATCAATCAACGCAAAGCGACTTATCGTCGTTGCCGCCTTTTTTGACAGCGTCTCCATCGCCTGATTTCCGGTGTGACCCTTTTCCTCTTTCTAGTTTAATTTCTAGTGAAAGCTCTGATTTTTGGGTTTGATATGAAAGTAAAAGAGTGATTAAATGCGTGGTTTTTGGTTGTATGATTCGTTGATTTGAGCAGGAGAAGATGGAGCCAGAGGTAGTAGAGGAGGAGCTAGTGTTGCCAACTTATTTAAGTTTCAAAAAGATCCAAATGCACGAGAAGTACCCAAAGGGTCAATCTAGAGGCAGGCAGTGGAAACACCTCAAGCAGATCCTCCAAGCCGAGAATTACCAGAACTGCTCGCCCGATGAACCCAATTGTAAGAACTTAGGGCATTTTATTGAAGTCACACAAAAAAAAATTGAGGCTTTGAAAGTTTTATTAGAGTTTGATGTGTAAGATTGATCCTGTGAACCCCATATGAGACTAATGTCCTCACATCAACTTAATCCTATTTGTTAAAACCTAGATGATGAAGTTTAAGGTTTAAATTGTCGCATTTTTTTAATAATTAAAAGGTGTGAGCTCTCTTAATCAATGCTATTATTACAAGAAATTCAGTGATTATGTCTGGAAATATGCTGTATTTAGGGTTCTTCTGAAACGCTTGGAATATAGTAACCATATGTGGAATGGATGAGTGGGCTGGTTTCTGATAACTGATACTCATAGCTATCCCACAGAATTCATGCAACACATTCCAGCCTGATATCAACTTCATCCCCTATCTTCTAATATTTAGATAAGGGATTTCTGTTTGTGGGTTATTAGATGGTTGATGATCCAAAATATGACCATCTGTGGGGATCTAATGTTTAGCAACAATGTAGCCATTTGTCTAAATTTTAATTTGCTTGAAGAGATGGTTGAAGGACAAATTTAGTGGCTTTGATGGTGTCTATATGCATGTTCACATTTGCATTGCTTAATTATGATTGTTGTATTATAGTTGATATGATTGTCTATCAAAATATGATATGTTAGGTCATTTGCGGTTTCCACCACATTGACTCCAATTTTTTGTTTTGTTTGTGAGAACAAACATTGACTCCTTTTTATGATCTTATTTTGCAGATATTAATATCGAATCACCACCATCTATGCATCCACCCATGAGAATTTGTGACATGACCGGGTTTGAGGTAAGCCCCTTTGTGGACATGATCTGTGTAACTATTTCATTGTCAAAATTGTTGTTGATGACTATAGAGGATTTAACGGTTATTGTTCTCACACAATCCCTAGAAACCAAGACCAATTTTCTCGGAATTTTTGCCGTCTTTCTTTGACTCTACTAAAGTTTCATATAGCTGCATACAGCCCCCTTCCTTCTTTCTTATATTATGCATTGGGTCTGAATAATCAGGTAGTAAGATGCTGACTAAGTAACACAAGCTTGAACTTTAGGGTACGTCTTGGCCATAGGAAGAAGATTCATTCACCAAGAGGTGAGGAATACCAACGTATTATGGGCTTTGTTGGAGAAGATAAACAAATCAGTCACAAAAGTCTTTTATTACATATATCTTCTCACACACCCATAGAAGGATTACATGATAATATTTTGTCTTTTATTACATATATCTTCTCACACACCCATAGAAGGATTACATGATAATAGATGTAGACTGACTCCTAGACTCTTCATATTCTGGCACAATTAACAAAGACACAACACAACTTAAATGACTATGACTCTAATTTCAAATAGTAAATACGGACTCCTCGTAAGTAAAGAAACTTAATTTAAGTTTATATTTCCATCACTCCTCCTTAAACTTAAATTCTAGTCATTCCAAGTCTGGCTCTCAGCTTGAGAAATCTTCAAACTTCAATGCCTTAGTAAATATATCAGCAACCTGATCTTGAGACTTCACATACTTGAGCTGAACTTCCTTTTTGCTGATGCTTTCTCTAATAAAATGATACCTTGTGTCGATGTGTTTGCTTCTATCATGAAAAATAGGATTCTTTGCCAAAACAATGGCTGATTTGTTATCAATACAAATTTTAGTACCTTCCTCTTGAGATATATGCATCATCTGCAACACCTTTCTCAACCATATTGCATGACAAACACATGCAGCAACAGCCACATACTCTGCTTCACAAGATGAGAGGGTAACTGGGTAACAATGAGTTGCTTTTTCGAACTCCAAGTGAATGCGGCATTTCCAAAGAAAAATAGAAAACCTGTTGTACTCTTTCGGTCATCAACATCTCCTCCCCAATCACTATCACTATAGCCAATCAAATTGAAATTTTCAAAAGATGAGTAAAACAAGCCATACTCCAAATTTCCTTTTAACATATCTCAAGATTCTTTTAGCAGCCTTCATATGTGATGAAGTTGGTGTCTCAAATAACGACTGATAAGACCAACTCCATAAAGACAATCAGGCCTAGTACAAGTCAAATACCTCAAATTTCCAACAAGCTTTCGATACACGGTTGGATTCACCTTTTCTCCATCATCAACTCTTGACAACTTAACTCCACACTCAACAGGCGTATTAACAGATTGACAATTCTCCATATTGGATTCTTGCAAGACCTTTGCATATCCACTTTGAGAAACAAAAGTTCCTTCATCACTTTGCCTCACTTCAATTCCGAGGTAATAGGACATGAGGCCAATATCTGTCATCTCAAATTCAGTACTCATCTCCTTCTTAAATTCTTCAAACATTGTTGAATTGTTTCCTGTAAAAATGAGATCATCAACATATAAGCAAACAATCAGCATATCACCATTCTCCTTCTTCTTGACATAAAGGCGATATTCATGAGGACACTTTATGACATAAAGGCATATCACCATTCTCCTTCTTCTTGACATCAAGGCCATATTCATGAGGACACTTTATGAACTCCTTCCTTCTGAAATAATCATCAATCTGGCTGTACCAAGTTGTTGGCGCTTGCTTTAAATCGTACAAGGCCTTCTTTAGCTTCAGAACTTTGTTTTCTTCCCTTTTCGCAATATAACCCATTGGTTGTTCCACATACACATCCTCCTCCAAATACCCATTCAAGAAAGTTGATTTTACATCCATTTGAAATATTCTCCATTTCTTTTGAGCAGCCAATGCTATGATCAATCTAATTGTTTCCAAGTGAGCAACTAGAGCAAAAACTTTGTCATAATCAACTCCATGTTGTTGGCTGAATCCCCTAGCAACGAGTCAAGCTTTAAATTTCTCAACCTCTCCTCTTTCATTTTTCTTGATTTTATATATCCATTTCACGCCAACAGTCTGTTTTCCTTGTGGAAGATTGGTCAGCTCCCATGTGTTATTTTTTTGAATTGCTTTTATTTCTTCATCCATGGTCAATCTCCACTTCTCATCTTTCAATGCTTCTTCAAAATTTATGGACTCTGCACCTACTAAAAGACAATAAAGAGCAGAATCATTTATCTCATCAGTATTTTCATAAAGGTCTTGGAGAGTCCTTATCTTATGAGGCCTTTCAGATGAGCTTGGAGGACTTAGATCATCATGGGCAGATGCTGGACTTCTTGGAGATAAAGGAGGTTGATCAGTAATGCTGATTTGATCATCATCAAGTAAAGGAAGGAAATTGTAATCCTCCTCCTGAGTTTCCCAATTCCAGAAATTATCTTCCACAACTTAAATGACTATGACTCTAATTTCTAATAGTAAATACGGACTCCTCGTAAGCAACGAAACTTAATTTAAGTTTATATTTCCAACATTTCAGTGGTTAGTGTACAGTTAATTGATGGACTCTTAGCTCCAAGCATGACTAGGAGCACGATTATGATTTTGAATGATATCTTGCTTTGATTTTGGATGGAGTGATCTCATTGGAGTCACAGGTTGTGCATCTACTGGTACTGCACTACTGCTATACATCATCTCTGGAGATATAAATAGACATTTAACCGCTGTATCATTATTAGCTTGAAGCACCTCTAGAGCATCTTGCACCAAACCTATTTCTTTTGAAAGAGGAACAAACCGTGTAAGAAAGGAAAAAAGACTTGAACCACCTCTCAAGCATCCTGCCGCTGAGCCTTTCTAAAAAGTGTTGGCAAATTTTCAGGGTCCAACCAAGACATGTTACTTAGGCATTGTATTGTTTAAACACCTTCCTGGTTTGATGCTTTTTGTGGCGTAAAACAGACTTCCATAACTTAATCTGCAAGTCAACTTTTATTTTCTGCAAATTACAATTACAAATCCTATTTTGTAGGCACCGTACACTGATCCAAGGACAAACCTCCGTTATGCAAATACTGATGTCTTCAAGATGGTAAGATCACTGCCACCTGAGCATGTGCAAAGGTATCTGGCCCTTAGAAACGCAGCAGTTGTTCTCAAATAACTCTAGAAGTCTCAAGAGAATGATCACTTGGCCAAAAAGGAAATTTTTCTGATACATATTCCTCTATGTACCTGCCTTCTGTCTTCTGTAAACAGAATCTGACATTGGATTACTGGTGTGGTCATTGAATATATCTCAAATTCTTTTGTGTTACAATCTGTCTGATATGGGTGGATATATATTGGGTTTAAGATTGCTGGTGCTATTAGTAATGTTATAGAAGCACAGATTGAATTTACTTTGTGATTATGATTAAAGCATGAAATTTAATTGCGTTTTTTTGGGGGTGTGGGTGGCTTTACCTTGTTAATTTATATTGAACCCAGTTGAATATCCTAGAGTTTGGCAGGCATTAATATTAGGGCTAGGGTTGGGGCTGGGGCTGGGGCTGGGTCGGTTTTACCATACAATTGATCCATCGCCAAGTCGATTTTTCGGGTTGATAATCAACTACAGTACGCACAGAAGTCGGCCATTTCTAAAATACTGAAATGTTGGTTGGTCAATAATAGCGGCCAACTGACCCTTAAATATTTGAAGACCACGCCTTGCCTTTCAAAATTGCAAATGAAACTAGGATTTGTCTCCAGCCGGACCAGTCCACTAGAATCTTTTGCTCCCACATGAACTTTCTGCGATATAAAAAAACCAATTAAACTCCATTCAAGAAATTACTCGAGATTGGAAGCATTGGGCGAATACTCTCCCCTCAAGACAGACACGGAGCACTAAAAACAAAACGGAAGAAAGAACAACGTCGTTTTCTTCTCACAGTGTAGGCTAGAGACGTTGAGTTCGGCGAAGTAAAATGAAGCAGTTTCGCGACGATGGGAAAACCACCGGCTACTTGCCAGCTAAAGGCTGGAAATCCACCAACTTCGTCGTTTTAGTAAAGATATGGAAAGCATAGAGGAGATGAAGAACAAAAGGAGGACCTGAACAATTTATAGACAACCGAGAAATCAACACCATTGTTGAAGCAGCACCGACTTGCTGATCGGTAATATCTACAGGCCAACAACATACAAAAAAGTTATTCACCTTATTGGATACCTAATAAATGCAGAAATTAAAAGAGACATCTCAAACAACATTTCTCATAATTAACCACAATGAAGAATATTATGTTAGGCTGTCTAGATTCGGCTTTCCCTGCTGGTGTTTGGTAGTTCTGTTGTTTTTTTTTTTTGATGAGGGTAGTTCTGTTGTTTGTATGTGAGGTTTTGGCCATCCTTTGTGTTCTGTTTTTTGGTTGTGTGTTATTCTGTTTGCTTGTTTCTGCCCTGCTTTGTGTTGGTTGGGTCAGTCCCGTTGTTTAGGTAGTTTAAATCTGAAGTCTGGTCTCTATTTTCTCTTCCTATTTAATCTAGGTTTATAACTACGGTTTTCTTCCGCCATAGCGAGGGTTATTAATAAAATCCAGGAGGTAATGTGATCTTTTATCCAAGAAAAAAAAAACGCAATGAGAAATCCCTGCAAGATCAAAGCAATGCTTGACCTCTAGATTTTTAAAAACATCGGAAACCACACCCTTGATACCTCATATGAAGCTGCTACTTGTTTCAGAACCAAAACCAAACATAGACACCAAACAACCAAAACCCAGAAAAACACAATAAAACAACAAACAAACTTTCATACTATAGAACTAGAACTATCAGATACAACATTAAAATTTATCAAACATAGACGCCAGTGCTCCCCCATCCCCAAATCCCCTGAATAAAAGTAAAAAAAAAATAGACGCCAATGCTAAATCACTTTTCTCCAAGAACTTCCACTTGCAAAATTGTTTCGTGATCATGATTAAAACATGAAATTTAATTGCATTTTAATTTCTTGGGGGTTACCTTGTTAATTGATACATGAATTCACAATAATAATAAAAAATACTCAATTTCATCGAAAAATAAAATAAAAAACACTCAAGAACTTCCGCTCATGATTAAAACAAGAAATTTTAATTTCATTTTCTTGGTGGTTATGCCGATGAACCTTGTAAACAAGAAAACAATGTGAATAAATTTTCCTGGCAACACCTGCGCATATAAAAACAAGTGAGCCCTCGGCACATACACACAAACAATTGACTGTAAATTTTAGCTGTTTGTTTACAAATCAATGGCTAAAAAAGCATCAGTTGGTTGTACAATCTTCACTTTCATTCTTGCAGCAATAGTCGTCATATTCTTAGCAATCGAGTCAGAAACAAAAGGAAAAGAAGGCCCATATGACTTCTCCAAAATCGCCTCTGTCTATCACGTGAACTTTTGCCGGATGCCCGGCCGTTATTGTCATGGGACGATCCAAGAATCATTCTTCATTCACGGTCGATGGCCAATTTATTTACCTGATGAACCAGTCCCAAAATTTAATAAAAGTGGGTGCACTACTATCCCACCAGTAGATCCAGAGGATGTTGTGAGTAATATTAATCACATTAGTTTTTTATTATTTATTTTTTCACATCATTAAATGTAATTAATTATATATAGATGGAAGTAATTAATCTTTTGTTGTTTGTGTTGATGTTGATCGATGCGAATAGATAACGCAACTAGATTCAGCATTATTGGGGAGAATGAGAGTATATTGGCCTAATCTGCATGCCCTCAACAATTTTCCAAGGAGCAAAGGCTTTTGGAAACACGAATGGAAGGAGCATGGGAGATGTTTTGATCAACCTGACAAACCTTCGCATTATTTTGAAAAGACTGTAGAGTTTGCCGAGGAAAATAATCTGTTTCAAATCCTTAAAGAAGGTAACAACTAAACTAATACTACTATTGTATCTTTCAGAAAACGTACGTTTTCTTATATTTCGTTTCAATTTATTCTTTTATACACGTATATATTTAGAATTATATAATAAGTAGGTAAATATTTTTCGATATAAATAGTTTTTTTTATTTATTTATGAAAAAACAGGAGGCATTGAACCTGACGATATGGGTGGATATCTTGGTTCTGAGCTTGCTCAGGTGTTTTCTGATGCTTTAGAATCAGAAGTTGAAATTGTGTCGATAGAACTCAGACGTTATCTACTCTATGCGGTGATAATATGCATTGCAAAGGACGGTTCAAGAATGGATTGCCCTACTCCATTTAGTGGAGGATGTATCAAGTCTGACCTCATATGGTTACTTCCAGGTCCTCCAGCTGCTTAGACAAAAGAATTTCTAGTGTTCTCCTTCTTTTTGTCTTCACTTAATTCAGCGAATAAGATTGAATGTCATATTAATCACCTACTCTCTCTTTTCTTTTTCATGTTTATTAATGTATGTTTTCTTCTATTTATTATTAAATAGGAATGAGGAATGAGAGTGGGAAAGGTTACCCGAGGACGACCAGCGGGCAGCCATTTTACGGCCCGGCCCACGGCTCATATGACAAAAGGGATGAGCTCGACCCTATTTTTAGGCTCATTTAACATCACGGGCCAAGCCCGGCTCGTAGGCCCCTAGTCTTGGCTTTAAAGTATTTTCATCTGCCGAAGTCTCCTGTACAATTGCAAATCTTAAGGCTTCCGGCTCTTCCTCGCATGGTATCCAAAATGCTGAGTGTTTTTGCACTTCTGTCAAAGTTACATCTATGCTAGGTTGATTCCAATGGCAATCTCTGAGAATCTTGTCACTAAAGATAAAGCTAAGAACCCATTGACACCTGGCTTTTTATGCTAGGAGTAAATTTAAGCAGAAGTTTTTTTCGGGAGTTAAGATTAACACCAAAAAATCCACATTTTTGTACTCGGACTCAACACCACCAATAGACTACCAAGAGATCATCAAATCTCCACGTATTTGTTCCACCAAGATGCAACTGCAACATTTTCCGACGGCAATTTCCGGCAGTATTACAACATTGTAATAGCTGCAGATAGTAACCATTGCTTTTCAAAGTCGCAAGGCAACCATTATGTGGTTCTCCTCAGAACCAAAGCCAAGAAATAGCAGAGCATGGAGTCCACCGATGCTAATGCAACAATGAGAAGTGCTACAAGAACAAGAGTGAGGGTAGCAGTCTTCAGCTGCAAAAACTCAAAGGAAAACACCCACATGACCACAATAAATTCCAAACCTTAAGATATTACTTCAAAATCACAATAAACTCCTACAGGAATTTGAAATTAAAGAAATGTACAGTGCTTTAAAATTGGTAAAAGATATTTCAAAAGCAGTCATCAGCTTACTTCCATGATTCTATGACTTTAAACGAAGTCGGATAGACATACCGTGCTTTGGAAGCTTGGCCACTCTATGTACTTTAATTGACTAGGTTGCTCAACCAGAAATACAAATAGAGATCTCAGAGCCCTAAGAACAAGATGAAACACCAGTTACATCACAATGCTGTCTTTTATGTACTTATTGCCAAAAAAAAAATATGAATGTCGACTTGTAATAGGCCTACAAATAATTCAACATCAATACAATAAAATTTTGTCGGTCTAAAAGTAGAATACCAGATCGCTTGCTTGACAAGACTAATCCAAAAGGTTTCCTCAGGTAAGCCACCATCCTCAAAGCTCAATTGTTGATAATTTCTTCCCGCAAATAAAGCATGCTTGATGTCAGACTTGTTTGCGAAAAAATACGGAATTTTCTGTCTAGAACTCTACAGGGAAAAACTCCAACAGTTATTTGTTCATACTAATATATCCTAATTGGACAGAAAAATCATATGACAATTTTTTTTAACAAAAAAAAAAGGAACAAAAGATCACCATTCCAGGCCTTAGCTGAACAGCATTGTAATCATTAAATCTGATTCCATTATATCTCTGGATCCTGAATAGGAGTTTAGTAGGACAAGGGTATGCCAAGCCTGCAGTACACAGGGCAGAGTTTATGGTAGAAAGATATCAAAATCAAACAAACATTATAAGAATTATAGAAAAACGAAAACATAGACGAGATGGAGAACGAAAGAAGGACCTGAACAATTTATAGAAAACCCAGAAATCAACACCATTGTTGAAGCAACACCGACTCGCTGACCGGTAATATCTATAGGTCCACAACATACAAAAAGTTATTTTATTGGGTACCAAATAAATGCAGAAAATTAAAACAGAAATCTCAAACAACATTTATTACTAATCACAATGAGAAATTCCTTCAAGATCAAAGCAATGCTTCACCTCTAGAATTTTAAAAACATCAGAAACCACACCCCAAAACTTCATATGAAGCTGCTACTTGTTTCAAAAATTCTAATAAGCTCATGCTATTTTGCTAAGTGCCTACGCTAAAAAAGCTTTGGCTTTAATATGATGCATGGAATAATAGACTCACATCACGGTATCTCTTTTTTTTTATCTTTCTCGTGTAGTAACCTTTCTCCTGCATTTTTCTATTAATGAAAGCTATGCCGAACACCCTAAAAAGAAAGACAAAAAACAGCACAACCTTTAAAACTAACACCCAGTAGAGGTAAGTAACATGTAAAAAATGTTTATTTCTTTAGAATTTCTCAGAAATTATTGATTATCAGTTGCTAAGCTTCATAGCAAGCTACCCCTTGCACAACTATATACAACATCTACATACTATTAAAACCGAACAACTATATACAACATCTATATAAATTAAACAGCAATTGAAACTCCATACACAACTATATACAACATCTACATAAATTAAACACCAAGAGGGGAAAAAATGATACCTCCAGCAACCTCTGAGAATTTCCGAACAGGATTGAGTATTAATTAAAGCGTTCGAGGCAAAAAAGAAAACTGGGAATAACCAGTATATATCACGTTACCAAGTCAAACCCCAGATGGCCGGTACTCTACAGAGAGAGTGAGGCAGAGAGAGAAACTAATACCCAGAAGAGGGAGTCACGGCATTTTAACTTTTCAATTTAAACCAAAGAGCCAAAACACAGAAACACAATAAAACAAGAAACAAACTTTCATAGTATATAACTAAAACTACCAGATACAGCATTAACATAGACCAAAAACCAATTGAAACTCAATGCACAAACATTAAAGTAAACTACAGCTCCGACAACCTATGAGAAATTCCAAAACAGGATTAAATATTAATCAATCCATTCGCGGCAAACAAATAAGAATAACCTGTATACATCACGTTACCTCGTCAAACTCAGACAGCAGCTACTCTACGGGGGGGGAGAGAGAGATAGTGTTAACAGAGAGAAAGAGAGACCGCATCGAGCTGGAGTGAATTCGCCGATTTTTGCATCTCTGCTCTTATTAAGCACCACAAAACGAAACGTTTCAGGTTTTCAGAAATAATTGGGCCTCGGCCCATGTCGTAAATGTATAAGATATTCAATAGAGCCAAATTTAGAAAAAGGAACTTTTCTCATGGGCCATATCACAGTTTTACATTTTAACCCATCAACATATTTTTATAAATTAATACACTTAGGCCTCGATTGGTCACCTTTGTATTATAATAATGCTTGTCTTACAATGTTTGGTTTAATTTTGACTCTTTTATTTTTAGTAATCACGATAACTATCAAAACTCTGTATTCTGATTACAGCTAGTAGGACTATTACAATTGCACTACATTGAAACCAAACGGGACCTTAAACTTTGCAATAAATCTTTGAACATCGGTATCCATAAATTTACCTCTTAATGTTTCACATAAAATTGAAAACACACAAACATAATTACATCAATTAGGATGACAATATTTTGGCACTGGAAACTGTCAGAACAAGATGTTCTTAAATCTGCAACTCTTGATCTTCACCGGTATATGCACAAAATCTTGGAAAGATAGTCCAGAATCTAGATAGAGACGATTGCTAACATTGCTGCATCGAAAGAATTTTCGCGCATCTCCGAACGACTTCAATAAAGGAAATAATCCGAAAATGGAACCTGTTCTCGTAACTCATTGAAGCGTCTGTTCAGGCTGCGAAGAGCTTGAATGTGAGGTTCGTCCTCCTCCACAGGTATTATTCTAGCAAAGCTTCCCTCTCCGAGGCTGTCAATTATCCGGTTGGCAGCTTCAAGTCCGGTAACATAAGCTTTTTCCTGTTAAAGTATTCATTGAGACAGATATTGACATTGTCAATAAAACAGTTAATCCAAACAACAACAAAAAAAATAAAAAGTAAAAAAGGCACACTTCAAATCTGACCTGTGACCACGAACCGTGTCTCGTTACAATCCAGTCTCCCGCCATGAACAGGTTTGGGATTGATGTTGACCCTCGCATCATAGATTTATATGAACCTTACAGAAGAATAAAGAGGAATAAGGAAAGAACAGGAGGGCAGACAATAAATAAAGAGAAGATATAACCGGCTCATTCCGAATTTCTTAGAACAACTACCCTATATATGATTATCTAGTCACCAAGTTATTCCCAGTATGTTGCTTCCAACTGCAACCTGATTGCAACCGCATTGCCAACAGTTGTAGCATAATGAGAAAATAATAAAACCCACTTTTATTTGATTTTCAATAATTTATGTCTTACTTTCCAAAACAAGGAAATGGCTTATACACCTACTTACCTGGAAAGAAGTGCGTCAAAGATTTGGGATATCTTTGGATCTCCTTGTCTAGAACAGTTGCAGTCTCAAAATCCTTGATGTACTTAGAAAGATAAGATGACATTTTTGCCACTACAACATCATCCTTCAGCGGCAATTACTCATTAGCATGATACTGCATACAGAAAATTCAATGATAAAACAGAGATAAGTTATCCCGTCTCTAGTAAATTATATGAACAACTTAAATTTAAAAGAACATGGAAGAAAAAAGCAAACAGTCAGACTAGCGGGAGGCAGAATGGTACTTACAAAATCAGCTTCTAAGATTGTGACAGGATCATCTTTATGCTCATCATACAACATGTTCAAGTCAAAGAAAGTCCAACCAAATGAATCTCCAAATCCAGAAGCAGCATTGCTTGTTTTTGGCACATTAACCTGGTTGTATATCGAAAATGTCACGAGGAAACAGCTTCAAGATAGAAGCAATTTTTAAGATCTAGAATAAGTACAAGGGTACAACAAAAGTATCCCAAAAAACCAGCCAAATCTAAGAGATAAACTTAGCGATTGCATTTCATATTAACCAGAATCCACAATCAACACGTGTGCAAGAAAAAACGTTGAAGTGGTTTTACCCAAGAAAGAAAGAAACTCGTATTCTATCACTCAGTCTGATAAGAGCAACTCCAACCTAGGATGTAAATGAAGATGTATATGGCCCAACTGCCATTTTACATATCCATACCCTCAAATCAGAGGTCCAACCCAGGTTGTATAATGGGGTGTAAAATATATCCACAGCCCGAGTAGATTTAAATATATATCTCTTGTCTCCAATCTATAGCCCCGAAAACTATCATGACTACCATTACAACTATCATGCAGCACTAAAAAATTTACCACCTCATTTATATAAACTGCCATTGCAAGCGAAAATTTTTACAACTCCTAAAAATCACCATTCAAGGTTGTATATCTCATTTACAACCCCAATCTTACATACTAAGGTAGAAATTGCTCTAATACAACCTGTCCCAAGTCCAGATAAAAAATGAGAGTTGTGTAGTTTGATAGAAAGCATTAAACTAGCAAGCAACCACAAATAATTGGCAAAAAGACTTGGGTAATAATGATTAGTTCCAAAATCTCAACAAATTTTTTCATTTGTTGAGCTAGGAGGTCAAAACTAATACTCCCTCCGACCCGCACAAATAGTCCTACTTTCTATATTTAGCTGTCCAAATTATAGTCTACTTTCACTTTTTAGAATATAGTTAATTAATTAAATTCCTAAAAGATCCCTATTTAATGTGCTTCGTTATCTTACAAACATTTTCATCTTTCTATGACTATTTGGGCTACAAAAAAAATCATTAATTAAGGGTATATTAGAAAGTATAAAAGTAAAATTTAATTTTTTTACTGCATTAATTAGATTTTCTTAATCTGTGTGAAAAAAGAAGTAAGACTATCTTTATGGGACGAATGGAGTAACTACTAACTAGGAGCACGAACTTACTAGCCACCACAATTTAACTAACAGCTATTACTAGGAAAAAAAACATCAACCTCAAGTTTCAACCAAATATTAATATCATTTTTATCTATCTTTATGTTTCATTTTAGAAATGAAAACTTTTAGTATAGTAAGTTAGAATCAGACATCTTTACATTCTTACCACAAGGGTGGAAATGCCAAGAAAATATACAGTTTCACTTCACCCACCTTCCTATCAAGCCGAAGCTTGGCAGTGAGTACATCAATGCTGGACAAATTTAGAACCTTCAGAAAGTCCTCTCTTGCACACAATGCTGCACTACACAGAACCCATTTACCAGTAAAAATGGGATAGCATGAATCCAACACATGGAAACGTCTTGCCAGACATGTTTGAGTGACAACATCCAATCTGGCTATTCCAAAATCAGATCACAAAAAAAGAAAGAGAGAAGATGTTTAAAAAGATTTCAAAGCAGCAAACCTGTTATGAATAAGTTTCCTAAGTGTCGAGATTCCGATAGCTAAGATAACTGCATCAGCCTCATAATTCTCACCACTGCAAACTACTTTTGAAATGCTATTTGTTTCCTCATTAAAAATAACATCAATTGTTTTATTGACAATCAGAAATTTACAGCCTTTAGTCCTCATGGAGTCCATCCATGGCTCAAAAATCTTTTCTTTGATCTTCCCGCGGCACCTGTTATGTCGTTAGTAACAATTTAATATAATCTTATAACTGTACAAATAATATATAATTGACAAGTAAAAGTCGATCCCACAAGGAGTGATACTAATAAATATACAACCTAACACTTGAATATAATTTACACATAATAGTAAAGGGGGGGTTTAAATCTTATAACATAGAATAAAACAAACACATTAGTATTAAAAATAAGAATATTAAGTGAAGAGTTTCAATTTCTAAAAATCCTTGCTAGGACTCACTATTCACCACAAAACAATCAAACAATTTATAAGAAATGGTAGATTGAAATTTTCAACAAGTATATGATGACAACATTCACAACAAGGTCATGATCAAACTCAAGTTGTATGATTCTCTCTTAGGTGCATGTACAGTGCATGGTGTTTACCTCACTACATGTATTCTCAATTGAAATCTAGCATGGTATTTGCATCAATTAACAATTAAAAACCCAATAAGAGAAAAGAGAATATGAATATCACAAGAATCCTAATACATGGTGTTTGTACTTAGATGTTCAAGAATTGATTTTTCATAATTCGTTTAACCAAATTATATGTTGCAAACAAGAACATATTCAACAAGGTAATTGATCATGTTCTACAACAATTAATTCTAATACATGTTTCAAAGTTAGCTAATCAAAGAAACAAAAAAATATTAAAATTCAAATATCATGGAAAAATCAAAATCATCATTCTTGTAAGAAAATTTACAATCCACACCACACAACTTATATAATTGAAATCATGTTTAGGGCTTCAAAGTTAAGCCCTAACTACAAAAGTTTAATTATACATAACCAAATAAAACACAAAACTTAATAAAAAAGTAGCTAAGAAATACAACCCTTTTTATTCTTCTTCCAAAAGATTTCTTCTTCTTCAAAAGATTTCTTCTTCTTCCTTTGTTTCTTCAATTCTTCAAGTCTTGGAATTTCGTTTCATAGGAATTTTTGAATCTTGGAATCCTCCATCATCAAAGACCTCATTTCCTTTTATAGACAAAATATTATGTAAATATCATGATATTTTAAATAAAAAAATAAAAAAATATCACACATATAAATATTATACAAATAAATATCACACATACAAATATCATGATATTTATTTTGGAAAAATGATGATGATATCATGAATGACATATTTTTACTTATAGATCAAGAATTTCACAATTGCTTAGGTTAAATGACAAGGAAGCAAAATTTCATTTAAAATAATAAAGTGATGCCCAAAATAATATTTGGAGTTTAATGCACAAATACATCACTTTAAACCTTAATCATTTATAAATGTCTATATGTAATCAATTTTAGAATGTATATTCTGGCACTTATCAGCACCACACCATATCAAAATCTTTCTATATCCATCCACAAGAAAGAAAAATATGTTGAGGACTTGAGGAGTTAAAATAAAATTAAAAAAATAACAATTTTTTAAAAAGAAAGACTGAGGATGTAATGCACACTAAAAAAAACTTAGACAAAAAATGGATACAATAGAAAGTCTAGTATAATATCAGGCAAATTGAATTGTTAAGCAAAAGAGATTAAATGAACTAATCTTTACATTGTAGTCTCCTCAATACTTTCAGTTGATATACTCTATTCAAATATCCCAATTGTTAACAGAGAAATTGAACCTGTATATCTTCAGTAAATGCATGTATTCATCTCAAGCACTCCATTGGATGAATAAAAGGACCCTTGAAAGCTACATATGTAAAGTCCACAAGCATCAATGTAATTCAAACTGCTTCAAAGTGAATTAAGTTTATAAAAACTGTGGATCATCCTCGAGTATCGGGATTTTTTATTGACCTCAGGAAATAGAATAAGTATGAACATCATATTCTTGAGTCTTGAACTTAGCTATCTTTGTTTTAGAATTTTTTTTGCTATAAGGATTATTCTGACACCAAAGGCACATAATTTAATAGCGAAAACAAATGTGGTAGGCACTAATTTGGAAAGAAACTAACTTTGTTTATCTCTATTGTAAAAGAATAAATAAAAGGAGATATCATGAAAAGTTACAAAGCTTCACTTCTTTTTTTCAATTCCACTTTGTTCAACCCGTGGGCTGTCAGAAATATATTTAATATTGAATATCCAAAAGCTAACTTTCCATGCAATGGGGCTTGAACAATCAAACCTGGTGAGCAAGGACCAAATAGTATAACACCCCCAGGGTAGCAGCAGCACTACATTGCTCTCCCGGAGCAAACAACCCGATATGAACCAACGGACTGATAATATCCCTATAAAGCCTTTCAGAGTAGCCAAATTGTTTGAAAAGCTCCCTCGCAGTTACTAGCAGTAAAAGTTCCAGATAAGACACTTAAAACAATTCATCTTTAAGTTTGCAAAGTGAATATAACAACTAGTTCCATAATCTAGAGAGGGTTGTCATTTTATCTCCTTACTTGAGTCATATTTCCTCCAGGCTGTGTCAGTGTTGTCAAAGTCAATTACTGAAAATGGGAGGTGCATATTAGTCAAATGGTGGCAAGATATCACTGTGAACTATTGAAAAATACTATGTTTAACATAATCAACATGAAGACCTTAGTGGCAACTGGAAGCAACCGTGCCCATAAAAGACGCTATTACTCAATTTATAGTATCTACTTCAATTTGACACTAGGAAATTGTTACCAATTTTAAACTATTGATGCCTAGGGCATTATTTCTGGAAAAGAAAATTTTGTATTTGTTCCATATAGCAAATAAAGTTTAACTGGATATCTAAATGGAAAAGGGCTTTTGAAATTCATAAACAATCTTTTGCAAACAATTAAGAAGCAAAGAAAGAAATCCCAACAAATTCACTTGCTTTTTCTAAACTCAAATATTGGGAATAAGTATACCTGCAGCCATTAGAGGAAGTGATGTTAATCTGTCAAGCAATGGGAGCCTATTGAACTACATATAATAGTTGAAGACTCATTAAAATTGAAACACTATTCTAATAGAGAGCCCATAAGCAAAAAAAATGCAATGCGGAGCATACTTGAGGGTAAAATAAGGTCGCCAATGGAGTTGGAAGTTGAGGCAGATCTTGAAATATTGGAAATTCAACCTGCAAAACAATCTCGGAACTTTTGTCGTGTTGTCTATGAATTCAACCGCATACAAGTATAAATGGGCTTGCTTAATTCTTGAAAATGTTGCACTAAGAATGCCGGTCCATTGGATAAATTTTCCAAAAAGAACAACATAGAAAAACGAAGTTGTCTCTGCCTGTCAGACAAGGTGGTCTATGAGCTTTCCATCATTTTCGGACACATTCTTATAGTTAAACTGAAAGCTATCACTAATTACCTCCAATCCCTCTGCAAAATATTGTGCTGATGTTGTCCAATGAGTGAATGGCTTGATGCCCAGCTCATCTACAAGGCTGAATATATTCTAGAAGGGATGCCAGAAACCTGTGAAAAAGGTAGAATTCAGAGAATAGAATTCAAATGGCATAGACAGATCACACTAACCTACAAATAACTTAATGCATTCCCATAGATTGTTGGCCAAGACGACCCAATTTTGTTAGTCTCATCATTTTTTTACCTTTTCTCAAAAGTGGCTCAAACAAGCCGTTCTTCCTTCCAAAACTATCTAATATAAACCAATTTATTTCAAAAACAAGAAGAAAAAGTTAGTCCCAAGGGAGAACTACCCTGAATACCAACATCATCGGCGCCACCAAACCCATTACCACTCTCAAGAACAGTGACATCAAATCCCTGAAAAACATTAAATCCCCAAATACGCACTTCAGATTGAATAATAACTCAAGTTTGAAAAAAAATTGAATCATAAAAGACCAAATATAATTAACGAAGGGAAACCTGATTGCAGAGGTGGTGGGCAACACCAAGGCCAGCCCATCCAGAGCCAACAATAACGACCTTCTTTTTCCTCTCCTGAGGTCCGCTGACATTAGTTTGTAGAGTCTCAGCCCTGCAAGATAACCTGAG
The DNA here is from genome assembly GCA_963580455.1 of Euonymus europaeus. Classification (NCBI taxonomy): domain Eukaryota; kingdom Viridiplantae; phylum Streptophyta; class Magnoliopsida; order Celastrales; family Celastraceae; genus Euonymus; species Euonymus europaeus. The sequence goes on along the minus strand of OY756970.1, from coordinate 16,336,368 downwards.
AAATCTACAGTCTTTTGAGGATGGCAGGCAAAGCGTTGGAGTAAACCTTTCACAAGTTAACATTTTAGAGCGGTTTTCCAACCAACTCTCTTGTTTTCTTTTCTTTTCCGCCTCTGATGCTTCACTTCGTTTAGGCTCGAATTGTCGATTTTGGAGTGTTTTTAAAATAATAATTCTAATCGGCCATGAGAATAACAATTTTGGATGATTTTAGTATAGATTTTTAAAACAGTTAACTCAGTACTTCAGAAAATATTAAAACATTAAATCTAAATAGTTTTTAAAAATATTATTATGCTCATAGAAATAGAATCGAAAAAATAAGACATGCTTCTGTGCTTCTAAAAGAGAGATCCTATATAAGCACAAGCTAAAAATATTATAAGTCCTCACTGAAAGTCCATGAGTCTGATTGATCCGAAAGAATGGATGAAGAGTGATGTGAAAATAGGGTTGAGAGGGTAAAAAAGACAATAAATTTCAAAAACTCTCAAAACACTTCGATTTAAGGTGTTTTAAAAATCTATCAAATTAAGACTACACTGATTTTGGAAGTTTTGAAATATCTAAAAGTAAGGGTGCGTTTATTTCACATTTCGCACAGCTTAAAGCTTTGAGGTCCACATAAAATATTGTGTCAATCAAATGCTACATTTTATTGACAGCTTAAAGCTGTGCAAAAATGAAATGTTGTCATCCCATAGGTTTTCAGAGCTTAAAGTTGTTGGACCCACAGCATTTTACGACCACATTACATAATTGCTCCTCCGTTTCTTAAAAGTTTTCAATTACTTTTTATTGTAATTTTATCTAAAAAAATTAATCTAATAGAAAAATGAACCAAACACCTCATAACATTTTTATACAGCTTAAATTTGTAGGCTCCACAGCTTTTTACATGGCATTTTTGATAGTTTTGAGCACAACATTTTTTATAGCTTAAAACTATGAGACGTAAGTATGAAACAAACGGACCCTAAATATTCTTAAAATGTAACAAAGATTTTTAAAATCACTAATTTTTAGTCACTTAAAAAATCACTCATTTTTAATCATGTTCAATCTCTCAATCAGAGTTTAATTGTTTTTATTTATTTTATTTAATTGTTTTTATTTTTTATTTTTTTTGGACGAAGATGTACACTCTCCTTGCCACAAGTCCAAAATTGGCAAATAAATGTAGATTTTTTGTGAAATGAGAATTAAATGCTACTATAATATGTATTTAATGAAATATGATTTTGTTTGTTGTGTGAATATGCTTCTTCTTCTTTTTATGAGAAAAGATAAAACTTCATGGATTGATTAGAAAGGTGCCTCTCCATTATAGGGTGAACCTATGTAACTAAAATTTAAAAAAATAAAAGTTTTTTTGATAAACACATTGAGAGTTTGAGATATCGTATAACTTTCATCACATCAACTTGACTTATTGAACGAAATAACTCAGGCGACTCATCATACTTCTCACTTGTTAGTGTCAGAACTACGGTGATTGATTCGATCTCCAACAACTAGTCGTACATGAATTTGACCTATTGAACGAAGTATTTCATAGACGACTCGTCATACTTCTCACTTGTTAATGTCAAAACTAGAATGATTGATCCAACCTCCAACACAAAATTCAACAGCAGTATTTCATTTTGTGATAATAAAAAAAACTCTCTTTTTTCTATATTTTCTATGCTATTGATGAATAGTCACTTAGAAAGGCCCATTTCTGTTGGACAAGCTTTTGTGTATAAAACTTAAAAAAGCCCGGACTTAATTAAAGGTGTAGTTCAACAGTGCAAGATGATAATTACTTATTTCAATTATATAAAATTAAGCCATTTTTTTGGAAACAAAAGTACCAAATCTTTTGAAGTATTAGATAAATGATGGGCAGATGAGTTGGCTGATAATCAATCCTTTTACTTTTAACATTTTGCGAGGAGTTACACACGTCGATCAAAAAATGGACCAAATTAAATTTTACATTGTGTAGATGAGTAATATGTGGAGGATGGAACCCTAGACCGAAAGACTGAACTATTAGTTAGGGGAATAAATCTATGACCAGTTGTAAATACTTTTGATTGTGATTATTTTTTAAATTTTTTTTAGCTCAAACACATTGAAATGATATTGTCCGTTATGAGTCAAAGGTCCGCACAAATTTCTTCTTTTGGGCCGTCTTCAAAGTATTTAGAACTATAAAACGGGTGACTGATTACTTATATATTAGTCAACTGGGTTATGTCCATTTGATGATCGAGTCTTTGCTCCGATACTGTATTATAAATTTCAGCTCAAACACATCAAAGTGATGTTGTCCATTATATGTTAACCAAAGGCACTCGCAAATTTAATCTCCTAATCCATTTTCATAGTAGTTAAGCTCAAAAATACGTCAATCTTGTGAGAAAAACTAAACTTTAATTTGTTTATGTAACACTGAAAGTTTGGTGTCTCTCACCAAGATCGTTAGTTAACAAAATATGGAAACTTAATTAGGAAAATAAAAATAAATCAGAACATCACGATTTTAACGAGGAAACTTTACTGGAAAAACTTTGAGTCTATAAGTTTCCAACCTTGAGAAACAATCCACTAATCACAGATCAAGAGTACAACCCTATCTTTGACCTAAACACATCGCTTGTACATCTCATTCATTCAGTGTATGTTTCAAGTCAACTCACCTTGGTAGAGCTCGCTTTTAGCGCCTCCAAAAGATTTCACGAACAAGGAATCACTCATTTTCACCAAGAACACAGATGAACTATGAAACTCTTATCTTAAGGTTACTTCATTTAGGTTATCTCGCAATGGTCACAATTTAAATTTTAAAAACCAACAAACACTCAATTGGGTTATATTTCCACGAACCGTACATTGAATATTAATTCCAAGCATTTGAATTCTGACCATTCAACAATCAGGAAGGCTTGACCATTGCGTTAGTTTCTAGAGAAAGATTGGGTACTATTTATTTATTTACATCATACTAGTCATTTACATATATGCATTAATCAATCAATTAATTAGTGTTGGGATTGTCTATCATCAGAATAGGTTTTTCCTAATTAATCTTTGTTTATCAATTCAGGTAGTTCCCATTTGTGTCATGTTTCAAATAATGATTTAATAATCTGGTGGATTAGCATACATAATTGTTCTTCAACCTAACTACAAATGGAGACAAGAAGAAAGAGATGATGTTCCAAATCAATAATCCACTTTTTAAAAATTGTAAATATTTGAGCCACATGAATCATGCTAATTGCCTCTTTAAGCATATACAATGTGAAAAGGTTAGTTGTTAGTTCACAAAAATATTAACATATATATATATATATATTTTGATCGAATATTGACATATATATTAGACTAATATATGCGGCCGTGTGCCTAAAGTCTATCAAATTCAACATTATATTTTGATTGAAAAAAAATTAAATTCATGACGATAGAAAAAAAATGAATATTTTAAATTTATATCTGATTGCCTTAAATTATTAGGTATTTTTTATGTAGAATTTATTGGATTCGTTAGGGTGAATACTATACACTGATGTTTACAAATACAAAAAAATTGATCACTAAACGCTCTACAACGGAGCTTCTTGTAATAATATTGTAGCGGGCCCAACTGCTCGAGATATATACCTATATATATATATATATATATATTTGGTAAAGAATTCAATTCAATAGTATATTGAATATTAATCTATAATATCCTATTGAATTGAAATTATAAATATTTTTAGTAACATATTAATCAATCTCATCCCCATATATGGGTCATGTCATACACTATTATTTTATGGTAATTAATATATAGTTAAATACACATCGGTATGAATAATGTGTGGAATTTTAGTGAATTAAGTGGAATTGTATTTGAGATTCATCGTGTTAATTACTCGCATCGATATCCGAGTGCAGTTATTTTAATTAATGATTTTTTTAGCTTGCTAATTATTTTCAAAATTCAGGAGACAACCCTGATATAAGGTTAACCTAATTTTTCAAGACCAAAAAATATAATTATAAACTATGCAAATAATTGTGATTAAATCATGCATTACTTTAATTCATAGCTTGAAAGGTAGCATCTATGGATTCGAAAAATTTTGAATTCAATTCCCATTGGAAGTAATTACTTTGTGATCACGGAGTCTAATATATAGCTCGAGTTTAGATCCATAATCGTTTAAAAGATAAACTTATATAGCGTGGTTTCAATTATGAAAAATAAAATAAAAAAAGTAACATCATATCTTAAAAAATAATGGCCTCGAAACAAGGTGACTTTTGGGTGAGTACTTCTTTGAACTTATTAATTATTCAAAAATCTGTTTGGACAATGACTTGTCAACTATTGCCTTGTTGCTAAAATTGACCTTATTAGGTTTTGATTTGCCCTTCTTGTTTGTCAATCTTATAAACTATGTGTTGTCATGGATTTCAACCAATCAAAAACACACAAGCACAAAAAATTAAATAAAATTTTAGAAAATTAGACAGTGATTTTTACGCGGTTCAGTCAAAATGTACCTATATCCACGAATGAGCTCCTATTTCTTCCACTATATGAAAACGGCATGTGAAGTACAAGACATAACTAAGGCTTATATTGGTAACCCTAAAATCTATCTTATACAATGACTAAAATATCCTCGCAAAACCTTCTCCTTTATCACCGATTCAGCATGTTTAAAGTCTAGTCCATTAATACAATGTTCCACATCATAATTCAACACTATGTTTTCAATCCAATCAGAAACCAAGGTTTAATGCACAGTAAAAGAAGCTTAATTAGTTGATCATGATTTTCACACTTTTTGTATGTTAATCACTAATCGTTTGATTAATCCATTCAATGTAGATTTGTTTAAAGCTTTAATTTCAACTATGCGGGCCCCATTACACAGTAGTATAGTTAGTTTTTCAAACCGAAAATTTCAGAGGTGATAAATGTCTAGATTTGGGAAATTAATTGTAGTGGTGATGTTGGACTGCTAGAGGTTGAAATTAATTAAAAGTAATAATGTTTTAATTGTCAAATTAAGTTCACACAATTTAATATTTATCAAGGGTAAGGATTGATTTTAATAATAGTAGTAATAATATCAAGGGAGGGGTGACACTGAATAATAATGACGTCCAAGGAAAAAAAGAAAGGACAAAGAGCCAGTTCTCCAAATCAACAAATATTAATTGAAATTGACAAAAAGGAATAGATGTAGTTAAAGTGCAGCCAAGGGAGATAGAATCATAGAACGAGAAAAGGAGTATACAAATCCCAAATCAATGAAAAAGTGAGATTAGATATTAATTGGATTGTGAGCAACGATGCTCAAAAGTTGTCATTTTAATTATTTATTATTTGAGAATTCTTTTAATTATTAACTCTTTCTTTATTTGTAAATACAAAAACAATCATAAAAATGACGTGTTACTAATCAGACGACGATGGATGATCAAACTGTCACATGAACAATTTTACTGTCACATGATATATAAAAATTGCTTGCATGATTTGAAAACTGCGGTCAAAAATAACTAAAAGTTCAAAGTCATTAATGGTTTGGATTCCTTCAACAATGCATCTCTTCCTCTCTCTTTTTTTCTTTTTTAATTTCAAAATCTAAGATTCAATGATATATCCATGTTTAGCATCAAATCTTGCTGACTGATATCATTATATATCATATAATACTGGAATTTTCCCCAATTGAATTCCATAAACACTGTAACAAGCATCATATATATATATATATCATACATCATTGATGACACATGCATGCATAGGTCCCAAAAACACCGCTCTCATCAGGATAATAAAATAATTGCCAATTTTGATGGGTAATAAACTATTAGTTGGAAGAATTTGAAAAAAAAAGTGTAGTCTATACGTTCCAAGTCAATGGTCAATTGGATGCTAATTAGAAGACTCCAATGCCGATGATCCCATAACTGTAAAGGCTTGAATTTTTATTTGATAAAAAATGCTTTGAAAAGAACATAAACAATAACCCATTTGAGTTGTTCTGAGGTATGGATTATCTAAGCTGTGTTCTTCTAATCATTAATTTCCATGAAACTTCTAATCCTATTGGAGTTTATTCTTTCAATGCACAAGAGAGATGGAAAGGAGTAAAATTATATGAATTCAAAACGTCGTAAGTTTGAATACAATTGTGAGGAATATTTTTATAGTCACGCGTTGAGTTTTTGTCAAATTTTTGCATGCAAAAGTCTGTCGATATGATTTTAGGCCTATATTAACTGTCCATATATTTAATTTATTTTGTGTCATTCTTGGTTAATAAAAAGTAAGGAAGATAATTTATTTTTATTTTTTAAAAAGAACAAAACCCAAGTCCCAATAATTAATTCATTTATTATTTAGTTAATGAACATTAATTCGACTATAATTGCATGCATATAATTTTTTGAATCTATATATTATAGAATTATTAAGGGAATATCAATGTACTTTTACACTAATTTTTAAGCATTTTATATCTGCACTATTAATATATATAATAAATATATTTGTCTCTAATTGTTCGATTTATTACTCCTCTCTTCCCCTTAGTTAAATGAAGGGGCCACAGTGCATTAATGATGCTCAACCTAAGTACATTGTTTTCATATTAGATATGACTTTTCATACATAGATTTGAGTTGAAGAACGCCATCTGTATTGTCCATCTCTGGTGGTTATGATAAGGCTGGATATAGCCAGCTTGCAAGCAGTCATGATCAATATTTTCCTTTTGTTTCCTCTTTTTTCAAAAAAATAAATTACTTCTTCTCTTGCATATCAACATTTTTACATCCGTTACTCAATTATTGAGACATGCATATATACACATATATAGGTCTTGTTTTGACTTTTGAGAGACCTGTGGCATCTCTCAATTTGAATATCACCGTCTACCACTTGGGTGATAGTCTATAAATAAATCGCATAAGTTTTAAAAGTCTCGAGTTCAATTTTCACTTGGAGTCATGCCATTGTGATCACATATTGAGCTTCAATCCAACTTACGCTGCTGTAATATGAGAAAATTATGTACATGCGATTTTGATGGCCCGAGTTTAGTCTCATATAGATATGTAAATGACAAATATATTTTTATGTGATTCTCGGTTAAAAAAATAAAAAACATATCCCCTCCAAGAAAAAAAATGACATCCCATGATTATATGAAAGCAAGACCGTTTATATATATACACACTTAAAAGGATCATGCATGATGATGATGTAAAGTTCAACCAAACAAGCGTGTACATTTTCTCAAATGATATCTTGCTTGCCTTTTCTTTTTTTTCTTTTGTGTTTTTTTACTTAGTAAATAATATTTTCATGATATTATAAATGCTCCCAAGTTGCTTAATGATTGACTCTTTTGTCTTGTGGAGCATATATCTTGAGTAGGACCCAAATCCATTGTGTTTTAAATTATTGGCAAGTTGTTGGGTTGTTTTAATTTTATTTTCCCCTTATTTTTAAATTTATTGTGTTGATAATTTGCAATTATCCAGTACACATATATAGTGGGTATGTCTTTTATATTTGTGTACATTCTTTGGCGTAAATAAAATATTTCCAATAATTATATATTTTATTAGTTATTTTAGAGTTGTGGAGGACTTTTATTAATTTCTAGTTGCAAACAAAAGGGTCTTTAGCTTGTTATCATCGAGCATAAGAATAAACTTATCCAATCAACATACAATTAATGGAGTGCGACTTTCACAACATTTTAAATGTTAGGTATAAACTGAGATTTCTCCTCTTGCCCTTCAGCTTTATCTGTCACTACTCTTTTTTTTTCATGCCCATCCTATAATAAACTGATCGAGGTCGGTCCTAATCATTTTAGTGTCTAAAACGACAAGGTATAATGTTCAATTTCCCCGATGTAGGACTAAGCCCGACCGGGTTATTTCCCCGAGCCGGGTCTCTTGACCTGATGTACATTTCAGGACCAATATTTGATGGAATTAAAACCATACGAAACAGCCTGCTTTTGAAGGCAAATTAAATAATTAAACCATATCAACATCTCAAACCATACACAATTAGAAATATTAGAAATATACATCACATGATCTATAATGGAACACAGTATTAGATTTCATTAAATAAACACATGCATGAGAAACAATACATAATCACACACACATATACATGTGGAGGAAAATGAAGGTGATGTTTAGTGGCTCAAGTTAGCTATCCTACAATGGAGTGTGTGCATATTCATTAAGGAGAGGTAGAGTGACATTTTTGATAAGGACTCAACAGTTGCACTATTTGACAAGAAACATTACACAGTTGGTGGATCATGTTTCATTGTCATATATTATTTGAGTCCTTGTGAATGCATTGCCCAACGTTTTATAACAACGTTTCATTGCTACAAAACTAATAACTCATTGATTTATTGACTCTTTATCAATCAATGAACCATATTAAGCAAAATTTAATCCGATATTTTTTTGATAATCGAAATCATGTAAGTTTGTTTTTCTAACATTTCATACGAGTCTAAACTAAACTCGAGTTGTCACACAATTTATTTTTTTTCTGTTAGGCCAAAAGTGAATGTGAATATATATGTGTAAAAAAAAAAAAAGCTTATGAGAGATACAGTAATCAAAGGTCGGCTGGTCTCTCCAGTACCTAAAAGCTCCTTCTAGAGTCTCATGAGTTGTGTCACTAAGCTCTGACCAATGAAATTCACACAGACACACGTGTGTCTTCCAGCACCCAATCTCGTCTCGCCACGTCATAAGAAGACAAACTTTCCTTAACTTTGCATCCAATCTCGCTTCTCATTGGACTATACATTGCAGCAATCCTAGATCAGATTGTAGAGTAGCAAAACCCAGCTGGGTTTCAGACTTTGAGGGCGTGACTAACCAGAAAAAAGTGACTCTCTTAACAATAACGTTCACCACCCGATGCACAGTGTCTATGTGCTATCCTCTTTTAGGTTTTGACACGTGTAGTATTTGTTGTGGAAGGACACGTGCATTCATATGAACAGAGGTTCATGGAACATTCAAATACTCTCATATTATCATAGCATATCACTCTCTCAATAACCTCATTTTGACCCTCTCCCTTTCTATTTTCTTCTCTCTCTAACCATAGTGGTGTGGAGCCCAAAACTGGACCTCTGCTTTGCTGGCTTCAAGCTCTTCATTGTTCGTCTTTTATGGGGGTTGTCTCCTAACTAAATATATAGGGAGAGTCTTTCATAGTTGGCCATTTTCACTTCTCCATGGTATGTTCCTTCTACAATCTCATCATCAACACCCCACTACCCAGAAAGAAAACCCACCACATACAAATTTTCGTTTTTTGTTTCCTTCTCGCTATCTGGTTTTGATCTCGATCGATCCATAGATCTAGTGCTTTGAATTTTGATTCCCACTTGAAGCTCCTGTTCTTGAACCTGCAAAGGGAACCTGCTTTGCTAAAGTGGTTAAATTAAAGGGTAAGAACCCTTTTGGTTTCTAACTCTTTTTCTTCTTTTTCTTTTTGTAATTGTCGGAGTTTTGAGGTGTTGGGATTGATGGGGATATCTGGGGATTTGTGGGTTTGATTTTTCAGTGTGAAATGTCAGACCTTCTGAACAATCCCAATGTCTGACCAAACCCTGGTCCGGGAAAAAGTGGGACTTTGACCACTCCTTTTTTTCAAAGCCCTCGCTTTTTCTTTGTATTTCGGTTGTTTGTTATTTCATTATTAGCGGCTGTTGTTTTGGTCATGGGTTTTCTGTTTTAGTAGGAAATAATGATGTGCTTCTTTATTATATGGCTTCACTTCTCTCCTTGTCTGCTTCAATCCATTACGAAAACTCACTCTAAATAAAAGGCTGCTTCCGGCCATCCTTTCTTTGATCTATAGGGTTGTTATTGATTTCTGTATATTTGCTTGCTGTTGTTTTTTAGTGCTCACTGTGCTAAGAAGTAGAGGAGAAGAGCCTTCACACTTGGTTTCTTGTTTCAAACCCTTGAAGCATGTGTTGAGGCCTGATTGTACTGTTATCGCTTTCTGTTGTCTTGCTGTTTGATACTGGATTCTTTTGGTAAAAAAAGTCGACGGACATAGAATACATAATTGTGGGTTTGCGAAAGAGTAGTTTTGAGTGCATTTTTAATGAGGATTATTTGGAGGGTTGTTTGGATGAGATGAGGGATGTTATCTGGGTTGATGAACTTTTTGACGGCCTGTTTTCGGCCAAGTTCCCAAAGATATGTGCACAGAAACTCAGATACGATTGGTCGTCAAGATGGGCTCTTATGGTATAAAGATCATGGGCATCACTTCAATGGTGAATTCTCAATGGCTGTAGTGCAGGCCAATAATTTACTGGAGGACCAGAGCCAGATTGAGTCTGGCAGTCTGAGCTTGCACGAGTCTGGTCCATTTGGTACCTTTGTTGGTATTTACGATGGTCATGGCGGTCCAGAAACATCACGTTTTATTGCTGATCACCTCTTTCAGCATCTCAAGAGTAAGTGATTTGAACTTCGGTGGGCTTTTTCCTGCATTTTTTCGGTTTAGTGTTTCATTTGCTATTTTTATTCTGTGCTTAAAATTGAGCTCTGTGGAAAACTGAATTTGTAGGTGTGTGTACGTCCATTTGTGTTTTCCCCTGATCTGAATAGAATTTATTAAATAAGAGATAAACCTACAAATTGTACATTAAGTTTCCCTCCTAAGTTTTGCAAGAAACACTTGGGAAAATAAGTAGATAAGTGCTACAGTTGATGTCAATATCAGCTCAGGGCACTCTTTAAAAAGCTCAAGCCGGAGACCACCTCGGAGAAGTTTGTAAAATTGTTTTATTAGAAGACTAGCTGAAGAGCTCTGATCCTTAAAGCCCTGTTGGCCTTTTCCAACCAGATACACCTTATGCCTTTTCCAACCAGATGCACCTTATTACTGAAAATCTCCTACTACATTAGGTTTTCTCAGGTTGTCTTTCCAAATCATCAAAATCTTATGAGTAAAAAGTCATTTGAGTTATCTTATCAAGTCAAGTTCTTATAAAAATTTACAGATTCACTACTGAAGAAGCATATGATGATATGACAGTCATCTGGCTGCAGGAGACAAAAACATTGACCTTTGAGGGAACTTTGGCCTTTCACGTGTAATGAGCCTAGAGAAAAGGGGTTCTAGCAGACTCACACATCAGTAACATAGGTGGATTCACAAGTGAAGTACTGAATTTCCTTCAGACCAATCTAGGTGGCCAAACCCTCTTTTGAAGTGCTGAAAAATAACCAAAATTCTTATAAAATATTGGGTGGTACGCCCTCGTTTCCTCATGATAAAGATTTCTAAAAAAGGTGTAGAATTCGAAAAACAGAGACTTTATATGACAAGTGGAGCATGTGCAATTAAATAGAATAGATATTGGTAGGATTTTGTTGATCCGGTGATTGTCGATCAGAAAAGAAATTGAAGATGATAATTTCTTGTTCTCGTATCTCCAAAGCATAAAAAACTTTGGTGAATTTAAGAAAGTATGTCCTTGGAGTTGAGTGAACATTTCTTTGCAGTTGCTATAACTGTTGGAAGTAAACTTTCATTTCTTATCACTTTCTTTCCCTGCCTATTTAATTTATTGTTATTTAGAGATCAAAGGGTTTTAAATAATTTAGTGAGCACGTTTTACTTGGTAGACCTAAGTATACAGACCAAACCTCTCTGCAAATATTTTTCTGATTTGATTTTCGCATGTCAGGGTTTACTGCAGAGCAACAGTCAATGTCTGTGGATGTAATAAGAAAAGCATATCAAGCGACAGAAGAAGGTTTTGCCTCTATCGTCGCCAAACAATGGCCTTTGAAGCCACAAATTGCTGCAGTTGGATCTTGCTGCCTGGTTGGTGTTATCTGCAGTGGAACCCTTTACATTGCCAACCTGGGTGACTCCCGTGCTGTTTTGGGAAGAGCTGTGAAGGCAACTGGGGAAGTTCTGGCCATCCAGCTATCAGCAGAACATAATGCTTGTATAGAGTCTGTGAGGCAGGAGTTGCAAGCTATGCACCCTGATGACTCACAGATTGTAGTTTTAAAACATAATGTATGGCGTGTAAAGGGCATTATACAGGTGAGTTTTCTACCCGATTCCCCTTATTTTGCTTTTGAGATTACTATAATACTTTCCATGGCTGGTTCTCTGAATCTCTGTTATTTTGCACCAGTAGCATCTTTTAGTCTTGGTGATATCATTTGTCAATACCACTCGTAACATTTTGGAGCACCAAATTCAAACAGAGATGTTCTGATTTCATTTTAGTGGTTTAATTCGCCTCTTTTGCTGATGATGTAATCATCTGGCAAAACCAAATTTTGGTTCATATGACATAAGAGCATTAAACTATCAATAACTTTTTGTTTTTGTAGTTACACAACTTGCTTATTGTGTTTCAAATGGTTTCACAAGTTCAGTGTATTTAGTAAATTTCCTGATTGTTTTGTCAACTTGTGAGTCGTAGATGGGATTAGTTTGGGAGGAAATATATAATTTCTTGTTGATTATCCTTTCAAAAGAAAATATTGTTGATTATGCCTCAAAATTTGGTCTGGGATTTAATTATTTCAAGGAATGGAGTAGAAAAAGGAGGGCGACTAAAGATGATGGAAAATATATTTGTAGGATCTCAGGTTGCAGAAGCGTCTTTTTCCATAGTCTATGGTGTCTGCATTATATAAGATATTGAAGAAATCAATAAATCAATATGCAGAGGTCGTTTGTGGTTGAGTAATATAAACATTAAAATATCTCCCAATAGAGTTCTATAATGGGGTTTTGGCACTTTTTTTTGTTCACTTGAACTGAAGGTTGATTACGTGTTTGTATGTGCTTCTACCAATGTCCACAGAATACCATTTTTAGAATTCCCAATATCAGACAATGTTAAAAACTCATGATTCTTTAAGATTTTACATCTTCATCACGTGTTTGTTTGAACCATATGATCTGGAGCAGCATTTTTGTTCGAATTTGTACTCTGATTATCAAGAGTTTTTGGATTTTCAGGTTTCTAGATCCATCGGTGATGTATATTTAAAGAAGGCTGAGTTCAACAGGGAGCCTTTATATTCAAAGTTCCGTGTTCGCGAACCTTTCAAAAGACCAATATTGAGTTCAGAACCATCAATTTCCGTGCATCAGCTGCAGCCACATGATCAGTTTGTCATATTTGCTTCTGATGGGCTTTGGGAGCACCTTAGCAATCAAGAAGCAGTTGATATAGTTCAACGTCATCCACGGAACGTAAGATATGCTCGCTTTCAACAAAATTCTTATGTTTAAATTTTTTTCTCAATTCCAGCTGCATTAGTTATAAATTCGAAAGTTCTAGTCTTGCATCTGTTTTTATGATTAATTTTGGAGTCTTCAAAACTATTTTTCTAATGTTTAGCTATCTTAGGTCAACTAGTTGTCTTGTCCATTGTGATTTAGTATTTCCTCTAGGGGAGCCTCAGTCTGATGAAGCCCCACTTTAATGGTTTTTCATCCAGGCATGCACACTAACATTCTGGGGCAGTAACAATTGGAAACTATTCTGCCTAACAGTATTATGGATAGAGAAGTTTTGTGCAATTCTGTGTGCAACTTTTTCGTTATTGGTTTTTTTTGTTCGCCATTGTTGGTTATACCCCATGAAACTTTTGTCTTAATGCTATCAGTTGGGATGGGGATGCGATGATCAAATCGAAAAGCCGAGTTAGAATTAGTTCACATTTCAGTTCTAATCCTTTATGCAGGGAAGCGCTCGGAAGCTAGTAAAGATTGCACTGCAAGAAGCAGCAAAGAAAAGAGAAATGAGATATTCCGACTTGAAGAAGATCGACCGTGGTGTACGTCGACATTTCCACGATGACATCACAGTAATAGTTGTCTTTCTTGAATCGAATTTTGTGAGCAGGGCTAGCTCTGCCAAACCTCCTAGTGTATCGATTAGAGGGGCTGGAGTCAACCTGCGTCCAAATACACTGGCTCCTTGCACCACGCCAACGGAAGCTGGCAATAACTGATAAAGTTGTATGTCGTGTTTTTAACTTTTTATCTGTCATTTGATTCTCTCGTGTGAATACCCAGGTAGCTTCCGGATGAGCGAACCGAGCTCTTTAATGTAATGCTGTAACTGTTAACTGGGAACCAATACTGGCATTAAGCTTATTTGTCAAAAAACACTTACAGAGCTGGAGAAGAGTAGCACAAGGTGACAGACAGTCGCTTAGTTTTTTTAGAGCGTCTTCAAGTTTGAGATGAGTACTGAAGCAACAGCAGGTGTATAGAAGTTTCATATCTCTGATCAACACGCCTTTTTTTCACCCCTCATTGTCTGAAAAATAGGTTTCCCAGCTAATATCATTCCAATGAGGAATCACAAAGGTAATTTTTATTACATGGATCCTAATTATGAAGTAAATGAAATAGAAATAATCTTGGACATTATTACTAGGGACATTTTCCATCATCCTATCAAAACCTATCTGTAAACTTAGCCATCTTTTCCTCCCATTACATAAAAAACGCTTAAACATTACTTTTGTATTTTTGTTACTGTTTTGAGTAATTTTATTAGCATAAGTTAACATTTGAAGGTGAGTATGAGATGTTATCTAGCCATGCAAGTTTGCAGCATAAGTCATTTCAATCTGCAAGTTTCGCATTCCACGCGCATGCAACCAAACTCGCTCTACAGTGCCCAACCATGGTTGGGACGTGTCCGGCAGGCCGATCCTCCACAACTAGGTTGTCACCAACTGCTATTTCTTCCATTGGTACTTCATCACTATTTCTTGGAGGCATTTTTGATGCTGTTTCACAAAGTGTTCCGCCAAATTGTTTACAAATAAAAGCTGTTAGCACAAAATTGGAAGAAAATAAGATGTTTTATTTGCAAAGATGAGTATCAAATGATCGAATAGGATACCAAACCTCTCAAGAAAAGTCCATAAAAGGGTGAGAAAACTATCAAATCCTTCCTAATGGCACTAAAACTAAAGGCTAATGTCATATATGTATGCCACATTTGGTAATTGCTCATAATCTAACATGTCAACATTTTCTAACTATCTAACAGCATCAAAACCTCCTGGCTATGTAACCATCTGGCTGAATAATTGTTCATTCTTTCACGCCCTGCAATATAACTTGTGCTCTGATTACTTACATTATTCATAATATTCTTAAATGATTCATATTTTTAAGACGCAAGAACTTCATACTTTTTTAATCTAACTTTGAGCTATGTGTCGAGAGCATTTTTTGTGCTCAAGACAATCCATGCCCTCCTAAAATGGCACCATTGTATGTGTTCATTGTCACTTCGTCAATGACAACTGTGTTTCCAAGTACGTATAATCACCAGCCGCATCTTTCCAATAACCTTTTCCTCTCTCAAAATAGTGCCCTAAAATTCATTGCCAGAGGGACAGGCTTTTGATATGACCTTTAAATTTTAGAACATGAATCAGAGCTATACACGACAGGAGAGAATGGTATAAGACCAATACTTACCTTAGAAGACGAATCTTCAGTTTCACCATCATTTCATAAGCTGTGTTTACAGGGATGCTAATGCTGATTATACAGCAACAAACTTTATCAAACTCTGCCAGCGTGGCATATTAACAATACTCTTAAAAATAAAAGACCCGTGGCTTGTAGAATATGTCGTATTTTATCATGTAAACTAAACTGGGACGTAACCAAACACAAATTGTACAATCAAATGTTAATTCCCTCGAAAGGCTGTTCATCTTGTAGTAATCATCAAGAAGATTGATTCAATGTAGTTCAAGTTTCATAGTAATAGCTTTGTACAATTTGGAACGATATACATCCTAATAAAACTCGGATATTAGTACAAATGAATAATCACAAGTTCTACGATTCAAGTTGCAATTTAAACGTCCTCTTTTGCCTACTGTAGATACAGAGAGACCAAGAATTGAGAAAACAGTACAAATTCACTAACCACAGCAGCTGGAGAGTGTACACCAAGAAACGGCACAATGTCTACTTGCAACAAGTTCTCAACAGCAGACCCCACCACGGCACCAGCCACAAGCCCCCCTATAGTTATAACTATGGCCTTTCCTGCAAAGACAAACCACACAACTTTCAAATAATGAAGCTGAAAGAAATTAAATGATACTGTCATGAAATCTGAAGTCAATGCGTGCTACGCTTGAATGGCAGAAAATCAAGCAAACCATCTGGACTCTGGATTGTCCATCACAATAATATGCTTAAAAACAAACTAAGAAGTCTACTTTTCAAGTTACTAACTCTGATAATTTCCAGACTCTACTTCCCTAGCTGAATGGAAGTCTTAAGAGTAGATGACCAAATAATCAATAGCATTGTCAGATAGATAATTTCACAACTTTAAAACCCTGCTGTTTCTCTTGCTCCATACTATCCAGCTATTGGAATGTGGTATCAGGTCAATAATTTATTGTCTTTTTGCCGAAACTCAAGAACTTCCGGGCCATTTAACCCTCTTCTGCAGTACTGCTATAGGCCCTAAAAACTCTACAAACCAAACCCCAAAGAGCTGGACCAGCTACACGTACAATTAAGTAAAAGATAATTCAGAGACTCCCTATCTTCTTCACACAGATAACACATAGTGATAACGGCCCAACCTCTTCTGCAGAATAGTTAAAAATGTTCCTTAAAGTGGCTTCTCTGTCATGTACTGTTTTCTTCTTCTTCTTTTACCCCATGGAAATTAATTTTCAAACTCTACTCCTTTCTTCAAATCCCATAGTGTCATCAATTTAGCAAAGTCAGTGAAAAATGCTTGTATGTCCGAGTATAAGAACTAAGATCTCAACACAACTAAAATTTACCAGATTTGAAAGCATTGATTCCAGATCTATCAGAAACCAAAATTTATTTCCACGTGAAGAAAACTTCCCAATTCATGCGAGAAGTAAATTCAATTCGATATCATTTTATAAAAGTGGAAAGAAAAAAATGACATAAGCCCAGATGTAATGGGAGACATAACAAGAAAACACATTACCGAACTTCACATTCTTTTTGGTCATGAAGTATAACGAAGCTCCAAAACTTGTACCCAAGATCAACCCTGGAACATCACTCCCAGCATACGCTGCTGTGGAGGATGTGGAAGCTCCGTTAACGTATGTTAAAACCATCAAAGCTCCATATACACCAGCTTGTATGCCCAGATCACCAGTCGATGGTGCCTCAATCGAAATATGTGCTTTCTTGAAAGTAGCCTGTAGCCACTGCTGCACTGATCCTGTTCCAGGAGCATTGGTAGACTTCACATCAGCATAGCGGATACTACCACTAGCAACTTTTCCCGCTCGGCGCTGAGTTAAGCTCTGCATAAGCAGCATGTCATATGCCGCCTCAACCTAAAGCAAAATCAACCATAAAGGTCACAAGGAATAGATTGAGATTTTGCATATCAATAGCATTATAAGGGAATATATATTTGTTGGCATTGCTGCTCTAGGGAAAGTAAAGGTAGCATAAATGCAACAGCTACAAATGGTTTATCGTGCGCTTGAGTTAATCTATGACATCTATACGCTATAATTCTTGAGAAACAGTCTTATTGTGGAGATAATGATAGCTGTGTCTACAAGAGAATTTCAAACAATCTTCACCTTACGACGTCAAAAAAGAAAATAGCTCAATGGCAAACTACACAATAAAGAATGAAATTTTAATTGTTAGCATTAATAACATAATCCTTAGGGCGTGCAAAATTAAATTTGAGGTCAGAACATAAATTTTAAAAAAAATTACCATGCAACTCTATTGATCTAGATAGATTGGCACATTTTTATGAGTTCTTGATTTTGCAATTGCATACCAAATATCTTGCGTTCCCACTGATTAAAATCTCTAGGAATGGATGATAAATGTCTGTTAAAAGCGTTACTAGGTGATAATCACCCAATAACTGGAATCATTACATACTGCAATATCTATAAATGCCAAAATGTCATCACTTTGCATCGATTAAACTACAATTGTGTAGTGGGGTTAACAGCGTACACCAGGCAATCTAGAACAAAAAAAAAAAAAATTAAACTACAATTGTCGGGTTCAAAAAACACTCCAAACCTCATCAAATAAGCAGCTGTATTAAATTAACTAACAATTTTGGCTTCTCAATTACTCGCAGGCTCAAACTGAACCCAAATTTCAATTTTGCAAGGTTTAACATCATAACTTACAACAGACACCCAATCAATTGTTTAGCCAAAACAATTAATTTCCACACAATATATTGAGAAAAGATGCCAAAAATATAGTAAACTAGTAATTGAATTCAATCTGATGCTCACAATATTCCATATCTAATAGCTATCTTGATCATTTTTCCCTCTCGAAAAAACCCCACATGTGAAAATTGAAAAGCATAAAAAGGTCAACAGAATCCCAAAAGACCAGCCAAGCTGGCATCCTGAGCCTCTAACTTCCAAAAAAATCACAGAAACGGAATTGGAGACGCAGTTCTCCGATTCACTCGGAGAGACTGGCTAATATAATTTAATGTCACACCCGGAAGCCAGAATCACACCTTTCTCGTTTGAGTACACTCTCAACACTTTCAGGTGCAAATTCGAGAACAAAAACCCAAGTCAGAACCAAACGAAAGGTGCAATAAATAACCCAAGCAAAACTGGGAATCTGTAGATGCGTTAAACATAGATAGATCAATAGAAGTAATCCAGCACCAGAAAGCAGCAGAGAGACACACCTGCTCAACGGCCTCGGGGTCGTCCTTACACGAAGCGACGATCGTGTTCTTGGCGCGAAGAATCTCGTCAAAGGAGGCGCCTTCCGAAACTCCGAGTAGCTTGAGCGCGTTCTCCACGGTCATCTCGAACGGCGCCGAATCATCGGCTCGCGACCCCGCCCTTGCGCTCCCCGCCAAAACGCGCCGCTGGGTCGGAATCACCACCAGCGTTCTCCACGCTCCGGCTTTGGCGGCGGCGATGGTCTTGGGGGGGTGGAGATGGGTTGGAAGAACCGGCGGTCTTCGAACGAAGGGTGAACCGGTATAGAGGCGGTTGGGCCGGACTGAGAGAATAGCTGCCATTTTTGGGAAGAAATTGTGAGGCCTAGAGTCTACACAGTGGAGCCACAAACGGTTAAACTGACTTGGATTTTTGTTTTCTATTTTCGAAATTTTAATTTGTTACAAAATTTTAATAATATAATATATTAGAAAGTAAAGTTTTGTTTTTTATAAGATTCTCAAACCCCTAATTCGAATTGCACCTATTTTCCTTATTTTAAATTTTATTTATTATTATTTTTTTTAGAAAAAAATCACTTGAATTAGAGTTGATTATCAAAGTTGAATTAGAGTTTCATTTTATTTTTAAAATTTATGAATATGAGTATACTTTATATACATTGGCTTTCAAATTTAATAGATACATATATTTATTTTTTAGTTGTAAGGGTTGATTTTTTAATATATTTTGCCATATGCTAATTTTTCAATTTTTGATCGGACTTTTGGACAATTGTAATGAAAAATTTGTTGTTCTTTTTTCAAAAGGGCTCAATCAAATCGATGTTGTTGATATTTTTTTTTCTTTGGCAGTCCTATTTTTTCTTTTGAAGTACTGTATTGAGATTTTTGCAAATCTAATATCTTATTAGTTTGCTCAATAAAGCAAATAAGTAATCATAGGATGAGGATAGCAAGCATCAATCCACTAAGCAAGCACCCACTAATGGTAGATGGTTCTGCTTTGGATGTGTGTGTGTCAGCAGATTCATGTTGGGGAGGAATAGGATCTACTCCTGCAAGACTTGCATCATCGTTTCTTATTCTGAAAATCTCCACCCATTTAAGATGGCATCATGGTATTGCGGCCTAGAATGGATGTCAGGTTGGAGTTCCAGCCACAGATCCTGCGGCAATTCCTCCTTCACAATATAGTCTATATACACAGGAACATGACACCCATGTGTGCACAAGATCACATCTGCTCCTCTTTCAGCAGTTTGATTGTTGATGAATATTTCAAAAACCCTCTGGTTTATTTCAGTTATATCCAGGCCAATCTCGCAGAAATAGAGCCTTAAGGTATGAGAAGCCAGAATCCACCCGGAAAAACCAGCTCAAGTTGTAATTCATATTGATTTGGGGATGAGAACCCATTGTTCGAGCAGAGCGGTATATGCTTTCCGGTGCAGTATATGCGGGGCAGATATATGAACGGAAAGGTCTACTTAGAGAGCTCTACCCCAATAGCAGCCCCGAGTATGTGATAGAGGTCGGTCGTCCAAGAGCGGAACATATAAGTATCAGGTTCAGGTGATATAGTTTCACCTCCCACATTAATTGAAGGTGTAGATGTACCTGGAGTGGAAGAGTCTTGCAGTCAGGTAAGGAACTTCAGGAACAGTTGGGTTTGTGGTGAAGGCTGCTGATGCATGGGAATCCTTGTCTGCATTGGAAGCTACAAACTCTTTTCTAATGTCGCTGCTCCAATTCCTGCCATTGCATAAGAAAGTCTTCAAATCCAGAGAACCACAGTTTACAGGTTTTCTGATGGAACGTAGAAGGAGTTCTCTGCAGCAACTGATGCTGTGGAATGGTGGAAGAAAAAAAAATGATAAGATAAATAACAAAGTAAAAACGCTTGGAGCTTAAACTCGTGATTATTGACAATGCTGTGTATTCTCCAATTACCAACATCAAATTGTTCCTATATACACACAGAGATAAGTATTATTATGTTAGTCAACTCCATTCTGCTATTTAATTATTCAGCTTGACAATAAAAGACAAGAATTTTAAGATCAAAATCTATGAAAATATACTTTTATAGTGTTTTTTCTATATCAGATTTTAGCTGTTTGCCACAGTGAACCAACCATATTTATACCCTGAGCCTGAGAAGGTCCTCATCAGGTGGCATGAAATGGAGAATAGCTAGCATTTGATAAGCTCCAAAGTTTTTTGTTCTTTATTAGCTTTTCAACCTTCAAAAGTGTACCAATTACTATCAAACTCCTTTCCTCCAATAGTTCTCCTTCATCTTCATTCTTCAAAAAACTTGCTCTAGTATTTGTTTTTTTCTTCTTTTTACTTCTATATAAAATTATTATTATTATATATATCCAAAAGTTTTGACACACAATCATGTATGATGGAAATGGAATGGTCGAAGATTTGACTTTTTTAAACTAGGTGTGTTACTCACTATAGGCTCAGGAAACAAAGAGAGTTGTGTAAGAACCGAACCGGTGATCAAATCGTGTTCTAATCGGGTTCAACATAAAAGGCTTACGTCTCGCCTTGCGATCCAAAAACGCATCGCGTAGCGCTTTTGCGTATTAGAATTTTGAAACAAATAAAGCCTCGTAACTTAGTTGATGGAGTATTTGGCTTATGAATGAGAGGTAAGAGGTTTGAATCTCACATAAAAAATATATTTTTTTTGAAAATTTATTAAATGAAATTAAAATGGTTCAAATTAGTCGATTTTGATAGATTCAATTGGAGAACCGGCCAATTCATCTAAAAAATCGGATGGATTAATTTTCGATTTTCATGCCTTGACTAAACCGGACTAAAGGCCGGTCCACGGTTGAAACGGTCGGACTGGCCGATCTGGTTGGAATAACCTTGGTAAGAACAAGATGTCTGACAATAGTAAGAAGGGAAATGGTGTCTCATTATTTTGATGAACCATTTTTTCATACAAAAGAGGATTATGCAAACACTTACTCAAAATATCCCTTGTCAGATTCTGTGATGGAAGGACACAATTTTTTTACGAAGAATTCACCATGGTATATTATATTTGATCCATGCACAATATCCCGCAAGATCGATACAGTAAGATGGATCACACAGGGGAAAATGCATGAGCATGAAGCACCTAACCATTTTGAAAATTCAGACTTGAAAATTTCACTAAAAATCTCTTTGGGACAGTCAAAGTCAATTTTTATGCATTATTTCCCGGTAACATGACAGCAATTCCCTACATCAGTTTGGTTGTATACGAGGACTACTCTAAACCAGTAGATACGGCTGTGGAAATCAACACATATCATAATCTTGAGCGGATAGATTGACCTCCATTTTGGATGAAATTGCTACTAGAAATCACCTTTTGTTTTTTTTCCTCTCTCTTTTGCTATAAAAGCAAAGCAATATATTATTTAATTACTCAATAAGGCAATAGAAAGGAACTCCATTTCCTTTTGGAACCATGTTTTTCATTCTCATGTTCATCTGCAATCTCATAGTCCTCATCTCTGCTACACCATATGTGCCAGCAGATAACATTGTTCTCACCTGCAGCGTACCTAGTCCCCGTACATGGATTTCTCCTTACGTGCGATCAAAATTTCTGCTGTCAAATACATCTCGCGTGTCCGAGATAAATGCTGAGGATCCTGATATTCCAAAAGCTTGCATATTTCGTAATCAGTTTAATTACACAGTTCCAGTCTCCCCTGGTCCTAAATTCATCAGGCTTCATTTCCATCCAGAGTCATACTCGGGCTTAAACATTTCAAAAGCCTTATTTACAGCTACTGTTGGCCAATTCACTCTTTTCAGTACTTCCAAGTCCTCTTATTCTGGAAAGAAATTTGATGCTACGTACACCACCATTAAGGAGTATATTGTTAACATAGATGGACGAGCACTAAATATCACATTTACTCCAGCATCAGATTATTCTGATACCTACGGCTTTGTGAACCAGATTGACGTTGTTTCTATGCCTCCAAGTCTGTATATACGAGATGTTCGCATCCCAGTTGTTGGTTATCCTTCACAATTTTACATGAGGAACTTCACAGCACTTGAGACAATTTACCGGCTCAATGTAGGTGGTGGATTCATCGTTCCGAAAGATGATACTGGCATGTCTCGCTCCTGGTCACCTGATGATGATTATCTAAATTTAAACGAAACCAAATCAATAGCTCTCAACTCTACGGCGGCAGTCAACTACAGCTCCCAGGTTCAAGCATATACGGCACCAGCAGAGATCTACACCACAGCCAGAATAGCCAGTAACATGACATGGTCCTTGCATTTGGATTCCAGTTTCTGTTACCTCATTAGGCTTCATTTCTGTGAGTTTGCAGAAGATTACAACGAATACCTTCTCCGGTTTTTTCCTGTCTACATCGGAAACAAAACCAATGAACTTCAAGCAGACGAAATTCACTTGAATCAAGGGAGAGGTGTCCCAATTTTCAGAGACTATGTTGTGAATTTCTCAAGGAGTAGCCAAAGCATAGAGCTCATACATGTAGCTATAATAGGTAACTCAAGTGCTGGACTGGGATACAATGAAGCGATCTTAAATGGGTTGGAAATCTTCAGATTGTCTGACCATAGCAACAATCTAGCAGGTCCCAACCCATTTCCTGCAAAAAAGGCATTAGAAATTTCACTTGAAGAGCCTTTGAAGAATTTGAAAATTCCCAAGGATATCGTCTTGGGCATCATGGTAATTGTCACTGTTTTCTCCATTCTTATGTACATTCTTATGTTTATCCCCTTGCCAAGATTCTCTTACTCTACCTGGGCCAAGGAAACTACGCAGTGGCAACCATCAGATAATTGCCCCTGCTTCTCACTGAATGAGCTAAAACTAGCAACTGGAAATTTTTCTCAAGCCTTTCTCATTGGTGCTGGTGGGTTTGGCAAAGTCTACAAGGGCTCCGTCAACAATGACACGCATACTGTCGCCATAAAGCGTGCAAGTCCTAATTCACACCAAGGTCTTGATGAATTTAAAACAGAAATCACCTTGCTTTCTAAGCTACGACACCGCCATCTAGTGTCTTTAGTTGGCTATTGTTCTGAGAACCAGGAAATGATCCTTGTTTACGACTTCATGTGTCGTGGTACTCTTCGTGATCACCTCTACAAGAGCAAAAAGCCTCCACTTTCATGGAAGCTGAGGCTCAGTATATGCATAGGAGCTGCACGAGGACTCCACTACCTCCATACTGGCTCTAAAAACATGATCATTCACCGTGATGTGAAGACATCTAATATACTTTTAGACGAGAATTGGGTGGCAAAGGTTTCAGATTTAGGTTTATCTAAGGTTGGCACCAATTTGACAACACATAGTGGCACGCATGTTACTACTTTAGTGAAAGGTAGTTTTGGATACTTAGATCCGGAATACTATCGGCGGAAGAAATTGACAGAGAAATCAGATGTCTACTCATTTGGTGTTGTATTATTTGAGGTACTTTGTGCTAGGCCAGCTGTGCTAGAAGTGAGGGAGATTGATGAAGAGGAGCATGAGAAGGTGAATTTGGCACAGTGGGTCGTACATTGCTATGAGAGACTAGATCAGATCATCGACCCGAACCTACAGGGAAAGATTGATCCAGAATGTTTCAAAACATTCACCAATGTAGCAAGGAAATGTTTGGCTGATCAAGGAAATGAACGGCCTTCCATGGGTGATGTATTGTGGAATTTGGAGGTGGCATGGAAGCAGCAAGAAAATGCAGAACTAAAAGAGAACCGGGGATCCGTTAAGCCTAGTTGGAGGTTCAGGGTGGACGGACAAGTGACCCCAGCTATTGATGAAGAGCACTGCATTTTTGTTAATAATTCTGATCAGAACGTAGGAGAAGAATTTTCTGAGATCATGGAACCAGTAGGACGTTGAGGTGTTCTTTATTCATGTCTAGCTAATATTCCGTGTAATTCGCCTTTAAAATTCCCCTCTATGATTTCCTGTACTTGTTATTAAGATTGCCTGCCTATAACACATTGTTTTCATGCAAAGTAATATGTTACTGAGACTCTGAGCACTTTGTTGCAGACTTTGAATATGGGTATTTAATTGGTCATAGAGCACTGAAGGCAGGAGTTTTTGTTCCACACATAGACACTGCAGTACCTCCAAGTCTTTGAACATAACACTAGAACCAATAGACTTCCTTGCATTCATGGAATATCTTCAAATCCACGAAACTGCAGCGTAGTTACAACGGATGCCCTATCACTTGGGTGCATTAACATTTTATGGAAGACTAAAAATAGGAGTTGACGCGGACCATGATTGTCTATGAACCTTTCAATTTGTATCACTATCAGAAGACTGAGAAGACCCAATCTTGAGTCTACCTTGCCTAGCATAATTGTTTATGGAGACTACTAACGTGGAAGAAAAGGGTATTTCCTTCCACATACTTGCATGGTGATTTTGCAGGATGACCCATTTTAGTAAAACTCATTGACATCACAAACAGTCAGTAGGTTATCATACTCTTTCCAACAATACCACACAGTCAATATGCTCCACTGCATACGAAAACAGATTATAGCAATGACAAGTCTCAGATGTGTCTCATTCCTTCCTTCTGCGATTTTCTTGACGACCATTACCACATTGATTTGGACTTCAAAGATTTTACTAAAGGGAAAATCTTCGACGACGATTACCATTTACCATAGTTTAGTGGTGGATAGTTTTGACTGGCAACATTCTTTGTTGTTTTTGTTCTCTCTCCCAATAGGATCTTCATGGTCGTTAGATAATGGTGAATTATGCTACTGATAAAGCTCGTCCTACCTTTTGGGGAGGGCAGTGGTAGTTGTGGTGGTGGAGGTTATGATGGTGGTAATACTACTAGTGATGGGATACGCTGGGCCGTGTAGTTGAAATTACTTATTTTTCGAATGTTGCTGTATGTTGTCGTTCCATTTATGTTTCCAGTTTCGTCATTCCATTTGGTGGTTCCTATATTTGACCCATTTCTTACCAATAAATGTAGCCTCATTGTATCTATGAGTGATCTGCAGTTTTGAAGTCTCCTCTTGTCTAGTTCATGGTTGTCTGTAGTTTCTTCTGAACAGGAGCGGACCCATATACTACCGCCCAGTGCCAAAAAAATAAAAAATATTTAATATACATAATATTTTATGTGTGGAGATTAAAAGTTATTAGAATTACTTGCTTGAATATTGATTATTGACTTAAAATTTATCATTAAGCACCCAAATTTTTTTCCCCGCCCCTAAATATAGCTCAGGACAACTCAAGATCCTGAGTCCGCCCCTGCTTATGATCACTTGTCCCCTCTAGAATTTATGCATTTATCTTTTTATTTCTTTTGAAGTACTGATATCTTTTAAACCATTTTATTTTCTTGTAGCATAGAGAATGAAATTTCAAAACGTGTGATATTCAACGTATGTCATTTGATATGATTCAGCCATTCCGTCTGCACTTATATGCCTGACAATTTCACGAATACAAAATGCCCTTAATTAGATTTTAAAAATTCAATTATTATTAAAGCTACAAAAGATTATCATACAAAGTAATATTAATAAATTAATATTTTTTTTTTGTGTTAGTTCAGTTTTGCGTGAATTGTATAAATATTTTAATTATTTAAAATTGAAAATACATAAAAAGAGAAGGAAATGGTTAGCAAATTTTGAGTGCTAAAAAAAGTATTATAAATATTTTCATAAATCAAACAAATCATGTTTAATTAATTATTAGTAATAAAGCTTGATCTTGATTTTGCATGATCCAGTTCAATGGCACAAGATGAGGAATTATTGCAAGATCCGGATGCATTTCTACATGATATTGAATTATAGTATGACTCATTGTGTTAATGGGCTGGACTTTAAACCTCAAAGGTAAATTAGAAGGCTTCACGGAGAAACGAAGAACACGAACACATTATTCCAGAATAACATAAAAATCACTGTATTTAATTTTCTTTTGTGTTATTACTTGTGCTTGTATGTTCTCATTGTGTGATATTGATTACAACACATGGCACATCTGAGACTATCTAATAACTTCTCAACAAGACAACCAAGTAATGTTAGGAAAACTCTCTGAAATTACCAATTATTAGTCTTTATCCAGATTCATGAACATGGAACGCCGTGGTTTCATGCAGGAGAATTCAATTAATGTTAATTAGGAAATCAAAGTGAAATTACTAAATTCAGCGGGTGGTATGCCTCTGATACCTAGGAAAACATTGGAAGCTCTGTCCAGAATATTGAACACCATTCTCACTGCACACTTTCCAGAGACAAAGACTCTTCAGTTGCCCAAACTTGTCCTATATAAAGCACAGTAGAAAAAGCAGAAGCACTAAACAAATTTTAGAGGAAAAGGAAAAAAAATGGGTAAGCCTGGAAGCTCTGGGAAATCCACAGGAGGAAATGGTGGCAATGCAGGTGGCAAGTCTACCAACACTACAGCACCTCCTGCAGCTGGTGGGGCTCGTTCGGGGAGTGGTGGTACGATGAAAGCTCCTGGTGCTGGGAACGACACTCGCATAGATAGGGATGTCTTCGAGAAAGACCCTGCTGGCTATTTCCGCAGCTTGCGTGATTAGAGCCTAAATAAAACTAGACTGGAATAAGAATGTCATGCTCTACTAATCTCTTTTGTGGCACCTAGTATTATGATAATGAATGAATAAAATAATAAATCTTACTACTATGTCTCCAACATCCCAAACCCTTTTTGTTTCTTTTAATCTTCAAGAGCAAGAGCAAACATAATGGGTGTGTGTGTGTGTATATCTACAGTTTTATAAAAATGTGATTGAATCTTAAGAGTAGCTGCATATATGGCAGCCAACAAAAGAGAAGTGCATGAAATTTTTCAAGATCTAGGTGCAGGATCAGCGGTAGATGACACTGTGGGGAGGGTAACCATGACCCAACAGTTGATTTTATGGTAAGGAAAAACATACTAGTCCTTGAGAGGTTTCCTTAATTCCTTCGAATTTCCAAAGTGGACCAAATGCAGTTTTGCTACAATTTGGGACAGTATAATTAAGTTTACACAAAAATTGCACTCAGGCAAAGGGATGAATGCACAAAAAGAAAGTGCAGCTGAGTATTGTAAATTTGGTATACTCTGGTGATACAGGGGCTGCCATAACTACTATAACTATGCACCAGCAAAACTACAATAATTATGAGGAAGATGGTAAATCAAAACTTAAACAATTAAACTTCATCTTTTTCTCCTCTTGCCTTTTCCCAGTTGTCCAGATTTAGCAGCATGTTCCTGTTCTTGTAGGAAAGCAAGAGCTTTCCCATATTTCTCTGCTCTTTCTTCCTCCAGTCGTGCCTTGTCTCTCTCCTTCACCTCGAACAAGAAATGATTGTCCTTGCGCAATTCTCGAGCTGCCCCCTTGGCTTCCTGTTTGAGGAGTTTTCTCAACTTTCTCTGCTCAGCCCTTTCACGATCCAAGTCGTAGTCTCTACCCTTAACAAAGCTGCAGAACAATATGTAAATAGAAAGCTCAATTTGATGAAACAAATTATGCAAGGGTACATAACAGAATAAACTTATAAAGTGAAAAAAAGGAAACATTGTGAAAGATAGAAGGGCGGATAAATTACTTTTCTTCAAATTTTGGATTAACTAATTTGATAGGCACTGGTTTCCGCTTTCGCATTTGAAGTGGTTGCCGAAGCATGTGATGCTCATCGACTTTCTTCTCAATGAGCTGAGCAACATCCTTAAACTTTTCTCGTAAAGCTTCTGGCATGTTCTCCTGCCCAGCCACTTCACGTAACATGGAAAATGGCAAGAAAATTTCTGGAAATGAACTGAATCCTTCATATGTATCCACAAATCCTCTTAGAGTTTCAACCGCAGTTAATAGCACGCTAGCCCTGCATATGGAGAATTCATATTTTATCAAATAGTAAACAAAATTGGCAAATTTTAGATGGCAACATTGCCTGACATGGCTCATAAATTTTGTTTGCACAGACATGTCAACATCAAAAAACCAAAAACCCCACCCCCTTGGGTCCAAACCTTTTAGAGGGAGAGGGAGAGAGAGAGAGAGTCTGTGGACCATGGAATAAGACATCATTGAATGTACACCTTAGTGCATCCTCTAATAAAGTGAATCATCATCATAATCCGAGCCTTTATCCCAAAAGTTTGGGATCGCCTACACGAGTCCATGAGAAAATCAATGGAAATCTACTATGAGCACTTGTTTTTGCCATCATACTTTCATCGACTCCTATTGAATCTATATCCTTTCCTATTACTTCAAGCCATGTCATTTAAGGTCTTCATCTTCGCTACCTACTCTCCTATGCAAATTCTATCGATTGTTCTCACTGCAACACCGTCATCTCGACGTTGAACATACCCATACTATCTTAAATGATTTACTTGCAAATTATCTTCAATTGGTGCTACTTCAACTTAGATCTAATAATCTCATTTCGTATAATATCTTTACTCGTGCGGCCATACATCCAATGAAGCATTCACATTTATATTACATGCATTTTTGAATATCTTGTCCCTTAATAGCCTAATATCATGAACCATATATAATCAGAGGTCGAATGGCTGACCTATAGAATTTCCCCTTCAACCCTACAGGAATCCTTTGGTCGCATAAAACTACAGATGCACTCCTACACTTCATCCACCTGTTTTTAATCCTATTAACTACATGTTCACTAGTTTCTATCATCTTGAAAATTCCAGCCAGGATACTAAAAAACTTACTTTTTGTTACTTCTCTCTGATCGAATACAGTTAATAAGAAAATAAATTACAAACCTGAAATTATCTGAGCTGAAAAAAGGAGAGTCCTCTGGCAACTCCATTAGCACGACGAAATTTAGACAACTGACGTCATTTATGCGGTCATGGATGTATAGCATGTGTCTAACCGCTTTTAATTCCATATGATACAACTGTCAAATAGAGATCACATAAATGGTTGGTCTTTCATACAGTTATAAACACTTGTTATTCAAATAAAAGTATAAAATGACGATTTTTTTTAAAAAAAACCATCACTGTTGGACACAAGCAAATGGAAAACACCCACGGCCTTTTACTTGGGTTGAAAAACTTGGTTATTTTATTTTTCTTGTTAGCCTACATGTGTAAGTTAAACATCAGGACTCAAGTGAAAAAAAAACCATGATAAAAAGATCTAATCTAATTGAGACATGTACCTGAGATTCCTGAGCTGATACTCCTTTTCTGTCAGTAATTGCCATTAGCAATGTCTTGAGAAACATTATGGCTTCAGGACAGAACCTCCGAGATTGTTTTACAACCTGTTATAAACATGTGATGCACCATAAACAACATATTTATAGTGTACATTACATTATAAAGCTTCACACATGAACAATTGCACTATAGCTTTCCTGAAACTAACAGGATTGCATAATGAAATAGAAACTTAGATATGAATTAAACCGAAACAACGCTCATGCAGAAGGTTCTTGCACTAGGCAAGATTGGGGATAGGGATATGCAAGATGTACACAAACCTTAGCTCTACACAATATGTGAAGCGGCTATTTTCAATAATTGAACCTGTGACCCCTAGGTTGCACACCTACAACTCTACCATTGAGCCACATGTTCAACTGTATATGAATTAAACCCAGTGTGAAAAAACCTCAAGAACTAATAGGCAAGAGACAAGTTTATAGAACTTGTAGAACAAATAGAATGAACATCAAAAACATTAAACAAGGGATTGAGGGTGCATACTTTGAGAACCATAGAACATAAGAAACAACCCATAGCAACATTACGACCAGACAATATGGGGCAACGCATCAAATATTCACACATCAACAGTAATGCTGGTGTAATGACCACGTGACGGAAGTCAGAGCACGGATAAATCATCGACCACAACCTCAGGAGAAGCAATGTTTTCAATGAAGGCCAACAACCGTTCTCTGCAAGTAAAATAAATGTTCAGCTGGATGCAACATATTGACAAAGTTATTAGGACCAATGACTTAAAAGCATATAATAAACCACCTGGGTTTCTAACTTCCTCACAAAATTGAGCACGGGTGCGTAATATTCGCTGACGAGCACATATTGCAGCAAAGTACGGGATCTCTGCACTCAATTCCATCAAGGGCTTGACCAACAAATTTAACAACTCAAAATTCAAGGGCTTCTTATTTGCTAAAACAGCAAAATACTGCAATAGAATGCCATAAAACACCTGGAACAATTCAGATACCTTAGTTTTAGGTAAGAAAAATTCTAAACACGTATTGTGATGCTAATCAATAGAAACACATCAAACTACTCCAGCTCTCATGTGCATAAACTTTACCTTTTCCTTTTAGAACCAACAAAAAAGTTCATAATTAGCCTTAAATGCATACAAGCCTTTTCTTTACCAAATAGAAATTAGATAACACATAAGGACGCACAAAAACATGAGGCATACACACACATGGCACATCCATCCAAAATAGCATGCAAATTTCTGGAACTGCAGAATAATGCTCATTGCTCACAGACCTCATTTTTTACAATCTTCCTATTGTAGGATCTAAGCATCACTTTTCACTTCGACACAAACACACACACACATAGAGGAATCTAATCTAAAGACACAAGGATCCAAAAGGAAATAATTAGAAGCTAAATCTAAAAGGAAGGAACCAAAAGAAATCATACTTTCTGCAAAATTGCACAATATTATCATGGTAATAAAGTAAAATCATAAGAATTCTCAGTTGATAAAAACATCAACTAAATTCAAGGATTGAAATTTTAATGAGTTATTGTTAACCAATCAAACAGCATTGTTAGCAGAAAATCTTGTCATTTATATGTAGTTATGTACTTCAAATTTTATTTTGCACTGACTAATTATCTGGTTCTGAACCACAACACTGAAAGAGTGCTAGATTGAAATTATCAAATAACAATCCGTTACAATTCTTACCTAGAAGAATAAGCAGAACTACTCTTGCTTTACATTCTAAAGAACTAATATAATCCAGAAAGAAAATAGTTAACTAAATTAGGAGATGTTAGGGAAACAAGTGCTAAAAACTTACATATGCCCAGTAATACACACATGGAACAAGCAAAGAAGGTAGAAATTCTTACCTGCATTTTCTTCCGATTTTCTGCAGCAAGCTTTATGGCATTGCTTGCCCGAATACGGTTAATAACAAGAAGAACATCAGCATTAGAGCAGTTTTTCAACAGCCCACAAAGTTCCTCAAAGCTCTTTGGAGCTTCAATTAAATAGGGAATGTCAACAGCAGATGCTTTAATTTTTTTCCCATCCATAACACCAGTCCTAACTTTAACTGCATCAATGTTCCTAGACTTTATATGCTCCCTTGGCTTTATCTCTGGGTCATCACTGCAGTCAGTTTCATTATCTTCTCCATCTTCCAAATCTGTGTCAAGATTGTCGTCATCACTTTGTTCCCAATCCTTCAGGGAAAGAGAACTTTCTTCATGATCATTGTTTTCATCTTCATCTTCATCAGATATTTCTTTGTT
This sequence comes from Euonymus europaeus, assembly GCA_963580455.1. NCBI lineage: Eukaryota > Viridiplantae > Streptophyta > Magnoliopsida > Celastrales > Celastraceae > Euonymus > Euonymus europaeus. Next base: position 16,303,989 of record OY756970.1, on the reverse strand, counting down.
ATCATCATCTTCAACACTTTCTGAATCCTCAGAAGAACCATCATCATCATTTTCAGGATCTGCACCATCTCTTCCAAGAATCTCATCAATCCAACCTTTCTTAGTTCCAGGATCGTCATCAAGAGCAAAGGAATCACCCAGGTCATCCCCTGAAATTGACAGTGACTTCTTCACAGATGGTTTTTCAACATGTTCATTGTCTTCATCACTAGAGTTGGAGTCTTCATCACTAGAGTTGGAGTCTTCATTCGCGAGCATTCTCTTCTGACGTTCTTCCTGAAATTGACATTGACGCATTAAAAGTGAGATAAAAAATACAGAAAAGAAATATAACATCCATTTCACAGAATATTATCAATCAATCCATGAAGCAGATAGGGAGATGACTGTTATAATTTCAAGGTGTCAGTTCCCTACCCCCAACCAGAAAACTAACTTTTCATCCACATCCTTCAAGGGAAAAAACTGTTCACAATGCACTCCGAAACAGAGGTATAAAGGTTACAATAACCAATACGTTAGATAAAAACATGGCAAAAATTTCACAACCTTAACATGATAGTGCCTTTGCATGCCCATTGCTAATGTGGGTATCCAGCTATAAGACACTAAATAGCAAGAAACTAATGTCAACCAAAATGGTTCCCAACATATTTTCACAAAGAGGTCCAGGGTGCTTCCGAGTTCCAATGGCAAAGGATTATGTGGTGGGTATTTTAATTTACTAGGCAGAGTACATTCATTTATTTTCGCATGCAAAGGAGCATATACATGAAATTACACATGCACATTCGACCTAAAGTAACATTTAGAACGGCTTCAATATACCTCAAGTCTCTCTAATTGCTCTCTTTCCTCCTCGGCAATCTCTTCAGGAGTCTTTGTTCTGTCGGATGGGCGCGCACGAATGTCAAGTACCATTTCTTTGACAAGTTTATCATAAGAATCCGGTTGTTCCTATCGAACACGAGTAGAAAGAAAGAATTACACCACTCAGATAAGTTGTAAGTTACTAAGATCAAGCTTATCATATAGGAGAATTGGAAATACAGTTTCCAGAAGAATAATAAAACGTTCTTTAACTTTTAAGATAAAAAGTACGTAATTCTTCATAGGACTGTGATTCAATAAGCAAAAAAGGAAACAAAATATACATAGCGACGGCACTAAAACCTTCAAGTTCAAATTTAGTTATTAACCATTTAACCTACAGTTCATCTTTCAAGTTTCTCAATACCACGTCCATCACAAAACATACCTGAGTTCCTACTTTCTGAGGAGCACTTAATTCATCCTTCTTCGCAAGCTCATTTGGAATGCCCTTGTTCACAAGAGCCTTCAAGGCATTCATCTTCCCTGGTTCAGTCAAAGACAGTAGAGCCTGAGAATGCACCAAGGATGTGAAGCTTTTATCTAAATCCTCCATCAACTGTTCATTTTCTTCCTTATACTTGGCCTTTTCTGCCTGGTAAGAAATGAAAACAAATATAACTAAATAAAGCAAATGAATCAAGAATTCAATATAATTTCCGTACTTAAGCAGTTAGCACCTTGAAAAATTTGCTCTTCAAAATGACCTCTTCCATGACATCCTTCCTGCTCTTTTGCTTCTGTGGCAAGAAAGCGCAATATAAATCATGTCAACGGTATAATTTAATCACAAGTATCAACACTAACTGGCTTCCAAACAGGGCTCGCTCTGTGCTACATATAACTCAGTAATAAGCAACATATAATGACTTCATAAATGAAAATATCTCACATTTTCATCCCCTTCGATCAGGTTTCTTTCCCCAGGATTCTGTATAGCATTATGCTTCAAGATGGTCGACTTCTCTGCAAATATAAGAGATGTCACTGAATACAGAAAGTTATCAAAACATAGGAATCAAACCATACTGTAAAAAAAAGGCTAACAGAATGTATTTTCAGAATATGTCATTCATCCTTAAAATATTTAGGATAAGATTTACTATGGGAGAAAAGAAGTCAGAGCTTGCAGTCAACCTAAATACTTGGTTAACAAAAAGTCTTCCATCCACGGAATCAATCAGAAACTCATTGACAAAAACATAAACGTAATTTTTTTATTACTTTCAGTTGCTTCTGCACCATCATAATTATCATCATCAGAAAGCAATTCATCGTCAAAATCATACTTTCTGAATGAGATTGCTAACAGCATTATGAAATTTTTTAACTCATTGACAAAAAAATAAAGGTAATTTTTTATTACTTTCAGCTGCTTCTGCTCCATCATAATTATCATCATCAGAAAGCAATTCAGCATCAAAATCATCCCTTTCTGAATGAGCACCTAAGCCAGGAAATTCAAAATCATCCTCTTCTCCATCTGATAAATTATACTTGCTCTTCTTGCTCAATTTTGACTACAAATTACAACAAAAGAAGAAAAAAATCATTTAATAGATTATACTTTTGCAGGAAGAAACAAAGAAACAATTGGACTTCCACGCATTTAGCATACAGGAATAATACAAATCCAACATGAAATAGATTTTGCTCACCATATGAACCTCAAACGGTTAAACTAGAATAGCCAATAAATTGGTGACTTAATTTGATGGTTTTCGATCTATCAAGTGCTAAAAACAAGAACAGCATATTCATGGGATGATGATTGTGAACATGCATTGCTAGTATACCAAACCAGTAATTACATCTTGATAGCTACATTATTTACTCACCTCAATAAATCCTCAAAATATATATAAAAAAAAAATTATACAGTTGAAGAATGAAACTGAATAATATAATTTAGCAATGTTTAAATACATATGACCACCCGAAAGTTCAAAGGAAATATAATGGAGGGGCCACCTAGACCTTAAAAGGAACCTTAATTAACATGAACCATAACCATAAACAACCAACTTTGACATGAAAAATATAAGAGAGCAAAGTAAAAAAAACTATGAAATAGTTAGTCACCGTCAACTAAAAGCACATTTTCAGTAGCAAAGAGAAAATAAACCAAAGCAATCCACTGCACAAACAATCTGCAGATGCATAACTCAAATCTAAATTACCCGACGTTCACGCTGCGACCTTATAATGGCCTTATCAAACTCGCCTAGAGCCTCATTCTGCTCTCCAATTCGCTTGTCTACGAAGACCGATGCTTTGCCGCTCCGCTCATATTCCTTTAACAGTGTCTTCTTCCTCTGCACAAACAAAACCAACGACCCCAATCAGAAATTTCCCAATATACATAAGAGTGCGTAAGAGAAGTATAATCGAATTAGAATCAGTAATACCTTTTCAATGGCAAGGGAGCGGGCAAGGCCGACGCGTTTCGGCTCGCCCTTGCGTTTCTTGCCAATAATGTCAAATTTACGGCGAGACCAGATGGTTTCGAACGGATTCGGTTTCGGGGTTTTGGCTTTCATAGCCACAGTTTCAGGACCTGTCTTCATCTTTCTCTTTTTCTTGTTGCCCTTCTTGCTCGGGGTTTTTCCCATTCGTGAAGCTGAGCTGGGATTTGGAGATGGTTTTTCCTTATGCTGCAGAGTGGCGACTTTTTGGAGAATGAAGGTGGAACGTTGTAGGTATTCGGGGCTCTACAATCCTTATAAAATTGTTTATCCCCTTTTGTATTTTGACCTACTAGGGGTAAAGTTGCCGACCGGCCCAATGTCGAAGGCTTGAAGCCTAGTGATAAGGGAGAGACCCACTAGGGTAAAGTCGGTCGCCACCCTATAGCTAGGACGTGTATTCCTTACGTTGCAGTAGCCCTGTTATTCAAGGTCAGGTGCAGATATATATGGTATACTGTATACATAACTAATATAATATGACAATTCATGAATCGTGATGGGTGATTGGGATGAACATATATAGTTAATTTATAATTTATATTTTAAATCATTCCTATGAATTAATCCATGACATATAAATATCACATTATTATTAGTAATTCCAGACGACGATAGTCATATGACGTTGTGTACCACGAGAGTACGGACAACAATTTAGTTATTTCAAAGTGTATTAGCATCTAAATGGAATTTAAAATCCTCATATCCAGCAATTAATTAATAAGGTGAGATCATCCAAGATAACATATCAAGAATAATTCATCTCTTGCAACATCAAGATTATACATATATATATATGCTATATATATATATATACCAGATGGTTTAAGCAAATATGGAATCATGGGACATGGCATCAAACTCAAAAGTCTCTCACTTGTTTTCACTATGTTTATGCCCTAATCCCAACTGATTATAAGTTAGACATAGATACATCTGCAGCTGAAGCAGAAAAGCAGCCCAGGTTGCACGAGTAGATGGGTTCCAGTGTGAGGTCAAGCTCATTTCTTCTCACTTGTGGCACTTGTTCCTGGTATGAACCACTGCATCCATCACAATCATTATTAGTCATTCAATTCTCAACAGTAACTAATTAAATTAATGGAATAAGATGTCAATCAATACACAAGAAGAAATTCTTAACTACCCCATGTTTAGACAGGGAAATAGTGGCTGTGGTACAAGGTAGGAAGATGCATTGTGGCCATGGTTTTGCTGCTCCCACTGTATCTGTTGTGCCTCTACAGCCTTCTCCCTTTCCTTGATCTATATACACACATATATACACACACATTCAATTGCTACAAACAATTGAAAATTCAATTAGTGATTTAGTTACTACTGCAAGTCCTATCTTTGTGATTATTTATGGCATCTACTCACACACACACAAAAATGTATATGGCCACCTGTTTAGCTAGCAAGTTGTTTTGATCCTGAATAGCCTTCTCCTGTCATATATACAAACAAAATCTTATTATAATTGCAGAACTTGTAACAATTAACAGACAGCACCCTTGAAAAAGGATTAACACACACACACACATACATATATGTATGTATATCATGTCTAACTAAAGAAATGTAGCATTCAAAACATGTTTTTAAGAAACATATATACCTGTCTTTGAAGGTCAGTGATTGACTCATGCATGAGCTGGTTCTGCAAAGAAGGAAAAGAAAAGCCAGTATTAGGTGCAGCTATACCAACAAAGTTTCCGAAAGTACGAATTGTATAGTAGTTCCAGTACATACCCTTCTTGATCGAATCTGTTTAAGGGCAGTGTCAATCTGTTGCTCTAAATTTTGGAGCTCTTTCAGACTCAACGCATCCAGATTTTCTCCCATGTAATTCCTGAGTACCCATTGAAGAATTATATAGTTACTTACAAAATTTAAAGAAAGAGTCCATAACTACATGCATGCACTTGTATGTATGTATATGTATATATATTATATAAATGTCAGAACCTATGGCTTTTCTGTAGAAGTTCAATCCTAGCCTTAAGTCTGTTGTGCTCCACTGACCAATTAATCTGTACAATACAACTCACATAATGGTCAGACTATCTTTCCAATATGTAACTAGCTAGTGTGACTTGAGGATCAAAAGAAAAGAAAAAGAAAAAAAACCTGTGAATGATCAGGTTCAGCTGCAACCAGCTGCCTCTCTGCATAAGAATATCGCTCATAGCGCTCCAGTATATTCTCCATGCTGTCTCGCAAGAAAGAAGAGTAGTGAATATTAAAGCATGGATTCATGTGAATTGGATGAATTTGAATAGTAATTGACATGTATTAGGGTTTCTAAATTGATAAAGCTCGGTAAAAGAGAACTTTCAATCATAAGCTTATTGAAAGATGTGTATCCAATATTACTTCATACAAGATTTTGTACATCCTCTCAACCTTATAAGTCAGGTCATTAAACTTGTTCTCGACCCTATTCACCGTAGAAGTCTAGTTTGTGTGCGGAATTTGTTTATTTTTTACAAGATTATAAAAAGGTCTGCGTGCATCAAATTTGTTTTCGACCCAATTCACTGCAGGAGTCTTGTACTTGAAAATTTGTTTACCTTTAGAAGGTTTTGTACAAAAAAGTACAGCAAGGCAATGTGTTATCTTTTGAAACTTCAATATTGATCAGCCATCACTCTTGGCTATACAAGCTAAGAGCAGTACGGAACCTCTCATCTGCCTTGATTTCAGTTTTTAAATAAAAAAAAAATCAAGGAAGAAATATATCCATAGTTGTAAGGCAGATTTAAAAAAGGAAGCTTTTCCTTCTATAAGTTGTACTCAGATTGATGAAGATCACAACACACCTACAGAATATTATGGAGGTGACCATACTCTATACTCTACACCCTACACTCTACAGGGTGTCCTCTCTAGTAGTAATTAGTTGTACTCTCTAGTCTCTATATATATTTTCTTCTCCTAACCATCAAAAGAAGAGCTCACACATACACAAATCTTGGTTGAGTTTGTTGCCTAGCTCCTCCAAGGTTAAACCCCATCATATAATTCATGCTTCTTCCAATCCAATCAATAAATAAAATCAACAACTATACACATATTAGGTTATATATATACTAGTAATGAATTATGAATTGAAGTTGCACCACATATGGCCATGGACCATTCCACTAAGTCAGATCAGTAGTACGTACATAGCTAGCTAGATATATATTCTGATCATGAGTCCTTGTAAATTACATGAAACTCGATCTGTGTGGTCAAGAGCTATTAAGTAATTAAGTTCTTATATATTTGTTATAATCAGCAAAACAAATAAATCAAATTACCATTTAATTAATTTACATGAAGCAACTCAATTAACAACCTAAACTAGTTACCCAAAACCATGTTAATTAAACCCCAAACTAACTTTGTACAAGCACAGATCAAGAAGTAGTAGTCAATTGAGAAAGAAAAAGAAAAACCCAACAAGACACAAACAAAACATAGAGAGGCGACCAAGCTAGGTATATACGTCTGAAGAAAAGAATACCTGGAATCAGTGGAGTACTCAAAGAGCTTCCCTTTGTGAGAGAAGACAATCAAGGCAACCTCAGCATCACACAGCACAGAGATCTCATGTGCCTTCTTAAGCAATCCAGCTCTTCTTTTGGAGAAGGTCACTTGCCTGTTGATCTTGTTCTCTATCCTCTTCATCTGAACCCTACCCCTCCCCATCTCTCTCTCTCTCTAAATGTGTATATATATATATATATGTATGTATGTATATAACCCAACACACACAATACACAGAAACCCAGAGACCTTCAATTCAGATATATTTGCTCTAAATAACCCAAACAATGCTCAAATTGGGATCATCTGTTTTAGGCCATTCTTTCTTTCCGCTTTTCCTTTTCTTTCTAAAATGCCCAGTTTAGCATGGCCACATATATATACTCACAATTCTGATATATAATATATGGAAACCTGGTTTTTTTTCGGGGAAATGAAACTTCGTGGTTTGGGAGAAAACCAGGGTGGTTTTCTGAGATTGTGCTGTCGAGTTGGGATTGGCTGAGATGCCTTCATGGTCCTATTAAAACTGTCACATTCTGTACGGAATTTTCTTTTGGTTTGTCTCTGTCCCTCACTCTCTGATGCGTTGACGGCGGTGGTATTTTTGGAAATACATTACTTTAATCTTTTATCATTAGTGCTACCACTTTGGTACTTGTTTATATTAACAACATTGAGAAAGGTTATATATATACTGTCTATTACGTATTCTAGTCATTAAAAATATTTCAAAATAAGTTTTTTTTAATTAATCCGGAAATGAAAACTTTCACATAGCAATCACAATAGTTGAATTTTGTTGGGTCATGTGTGTAATATATTAGAGTAACAGCAGTGGTAGTCTTTTTTTTGATACTAAGGAGGGGAATACCCAACACAGCAGTGGTAGTCTTTAATTCAGAATTAATAACTCATTAATAACATAAGAACTATCGCAACCAATTAACCCCATGAATCCATATCAGAGTAGCCGAAAATTAATTTCCTTAATTCTAGTTTCATCAAAAGACATAAATACATATTTTTAACGTGATTTGACTAGATGATCAATATATATTCAATCAAATTGGTGATCAAACAATCAAGCAAATAACATACTTTGAAACTCAACAATTAGGAACAAGAATTATGAATCGAAACAAATCAAATACTTGTAATAGTGGAATTAACTTGTAATCCTCATGCTTGGCTTCGTCAAACCCTAGCAACGAGTTTAGTTACAACCCATAATTAAGAATAAACACACAAAAAAAGAGAAGAAAAAACCATGGAATTAGAACAGAAAATAAGAAGAGACTACTTTTCACAAAATTAAACATCTCTTTCTAATTGGTTTGAGGACCCATTTGTAGTGAATACAATATCCTTGAAGGCTTCCCATCAATTAGTTGACGTTTAAATCATTAAAAACCCAATCAAAATAGGTTTCCTTCAAAATCATCACAATTCTCGTCTGAGTCGCACAATCGATTGATTGCATATCGGCAAGGATTGAGTGCTCGAAATTGCCTCACCGATGTTGTTTGCCTTCTCGGGTGATCGATCTCCTATTGGGCACAAATTGAATTTCCGATTATGGTTTTGTGTGAACAATGACCCGATTCTTCTCCAAATGTGCTTCAATTCAGCTACGACTTCACTTCAACTCCCCCACAATAAAATCACAATAAAACTTGTAATATCAACTCAATTTTTAGTAAAAATGGGATAATTGTGATAGAAAATATGCAACTAGATGTGATAAAAAATATACACATCAACTAGCATGCGGAAGAGTGACAAAGTTCATGCTCCCATGTTTGCCCAATAAATGGGTCCCACAATAAACATACTCATATATTATATTAAAATATTGAGTTTGACATCTATTACACCAAAAATAAAGTCAATAAATTTATACCATTGTATCAAATGATTTTTGTCGGCTCAGTGACACCATAAATATATTTATACACGTTAATAAAACACATATTCCAATATATTTTGTGGTATAAATACTACTTGGTACTTTTTTATTAAAAAAACATTATTAAGGCCGGGGATGAGCAGTGCTTAATTATATATCACAAGATATTCAAAAAGAAGTGTTGGAGAAATCATCTTAGACCCCCCAATACATTAACCAAGTCGAGGATTCCAAAAGGCTTGCTTTCTCCCCGTCTTATCAAACATCGATTCTCTTATCTCTTTGTCTTTGTCATCATTCATAGCATAAAGTACGGTTCTTTCTTTTTCTTCCTTGCTTAATTTGCTGGATTTCAAACAAGTTAACCCATCAAACGGAGAAGTAACCCTCTCCACAACAAATGTCCTTCCGTTTCTTCTTTCACTACCCTTTTTTGTTGACTGGGCGCTTGCGCTTGTCCATCCTTCACACACAACAATTAACGACCTTTTTTTTCTTCTAAGAAAATATAAATTCATAAAAAAAAGTGTCACAATCTCTAGATAAATTCTCTCTCCACTAGAGAGTGAATCTACACTAAATATATAGTCATGTAATTAAGCTCTTAAACCACATAAATTTCATGACAAATTAAACGAACTAATGTGAGCTATCAACTTCTTCCCACGTCGCACATGCTGCCTAATAAACACCTCCAACGTGTTATGTGGGAATTAACTATTTGGTCTTTTAGATGAGGTGTACTCATAGACGACTCGTCATACTTATTGATTTTTAAATTCATAACTGCAGTAGTTGAATCCATCTCCAACACAAAATTCGACACACCTTTAGTTCTACTCTCGATCAGGACCAATCTAATCTCCCTAGCATTCCTCAACACCGCCCCTACCCAATCGTATTATACTCTTTGAACAAAACCTCATCAACATTCAATTTCAGTTGGCCAACCACCGGTGCCAACAACTTTTTTGTTGTTTTGTTCTTCTCGAACAATAAATAAAAAGACATATGTTTTTAGTGAAAAAACTCTAAATACCAATGGAAGTATCGCTAGGTTTCTTTTCTTCCTAAAGATGTTAGGGGGAATATACCACTGGGGAAATTGTTTTTACCTTATTTGATGCAATTAAACGTGCAATAATAAACTTTGTAAAGCAATAGAATTATAGAAAAACAAATCAAGCACAAACCAAGAAACCATGAAAATTTTGTGAAAAACCCTTCAATGCAAAGAGAAAAATCACTAGGCCTAGCTAGTCCATGGAAATTTTCCAATATATATCAATAGTAACTGGATTACAAATATCCTCTTTAGAACAACTTCAGAGACTAGCCAATCGTCAAGAACACAAATATTCTGAGGCTGTAGTGGCTACAGGATGTAGAGTGTAGGGTTGTAATCTTCAACCCTTTAATTGTATCGATCAAAATTTTAAATGCTTGTAAATTTAACATAAAGTCGTACTACAGACTCCTATCGTGCCCATATCTGTCACACCATAATATTTGTGCATTGTGGTGGCCACATTGGATGGCACTATGTTTGGCCCCTGTATCATAGATGTGTGTTGTGAAATAATGTATGGCTCTATTGGATGTAATAAATAATATAAAAATAAAATAAAGAATAATGACAGTCACGCAAGACACAAGATTTGACGAGGTTCGGCAAACTACTTACTCCTCTGACAAAGACAACGCAAGATTTAAAGGCTTGAAACGACGCACCGTCCGAACACCTCAAGCCTAGAATTACTTCTGCGCGCCACTACCTGCTATTTTGAAGAATGTGTCCGGACAGCTGCCATCCGGCACCCTATGACGGTGTCCGGACACACAGAGTTTTCCACCAAATCAACAAAAAATATATAAGCAGCTATCGTGTGTGCTTTTCCATAAGCCAGAGAAGTTGGATATTGTTTACAAGAATTACGAATTCTGATTAGAGAAGATCAACGAATAGAAAAGTAGAGCTGTAGAATAATATTGAACGATCGATGATTCTGATTAGGAGATTCGAATTTTCCATACGATGAAATGTGAGATTCTTACATTACATGTGTGTTTGTCCATGCTCCATTCCCATTGACAACACATGCATGGGGCTATACATAGTACGTACGGACTAATACTAAGTCCTAATCCAATAAAAGCCGATATTAGAGCAAATTGATAAGTTGATACAAAAACTCTATCAACTTGTCTATATTGCAAAGGAATTGGATATTTATTATCAATCACATCTATTAATTGCAGTAGTTGAAGGAAAAAGTAATGGAAAGTTTGTGCATGTCAATTCTGGAGAGGTAATTGTCTGGCTCTCCCTTTAAATTAAACACTTTTACTTTCAAGATTTGACATTTGCTGAATGGAATGGAATAACTGGTCTATTGACAGTGTATCCAAACCCGCAAATTAAGGAATCATATCAGGATTGGATTAGTTGGTGTTAGAGAATTTTATCAGAATCTTCCTTCAGAAATAACAGGAATAAAATAAAATTTGAAATAGAGAATAACGGTACAATTACAATACAAAAATTTAGGTAGAAAATTTCGAATACTAGAAGAAAATCGCGGTTGTTGTCAGACATATCCAAAGAAAATTTATAATGTGAAAAATGACCACAACCGCACTCTCAATAATTGGATTAGGAAGTAGTGTTTCATGTATTACAACCACACCCTCTTGAACCTACAAGAAAAATATTAATACGGTAACAATATCTATAGATATGAAAAATAGCAAATGAGAATCAAAAAACTTATACTTTGTCCTATTGACTAGTGATGTTTCTTGTTGTGTCCTCATTGACATCATACACTGTATTTATACCTTGATCGACCTTCCCTCATATCTATTTCATTTGTCAACGATGTTGATTTGGCCGACTATTTTTGGAACGCCTAAGTGCTGGATTGGGAATCAACATTGCACCATGGTATGGAGGCCATTCTACATCATTTGGAATGGGGTTGAAAGCTTGTGTGTACGTGTTCTCATAAGCCTATAAGGTGAAATTCTCTTCTATCAAGTTACTACAATCGACTTCATTGGTAGAACAACAAGAATTGACTTGAGCATGGACGATGACGGGGAAGTTTAATGTTGATGGCGTTTACACTATGAAGTCCCTTGCTGCTTTATCATTTAGTAATAGTGAGGCCACCTTGATCGACCTTCCCTCATATATATCATTTCATTTGTCAACGATGTTGATTTGGACGACTATTTTTGGCACGTCTAAGTGCTAGATCGGGAATCAACATTGCCCCATGAAATGGGGTTGAAAGCTTGTGTGTACGTGTTCTCATAAGCCTGTAAGGTGAAATTCTTCTCCATCAGGTTACTATAATCGACTTTATTGGTAGAACAACAAGAATTGACGTGAGCATGGACAATGATAGGGAAGTTTAATGTTGATGGCGTTTACACTGTCAGTCCCTTGCTGTTTTATCATTTAGTAATAGTGAGGCCACCTTGCTTGATCTCTGCACTTCAAGAGTCTGGACGGGCTGGTATCCTCCAAAGGTAGAAGTTTTCCTTTGGTTGGTCCTAAACGTAGCATAAACACAAGGGATGAGTTATGAACGTGTTGGGATAATCAATGCTGCCAATGCTCACTGCCCCTTTTTGTAATTTATTTCCTGAATCAATAAACCATCTTTTGTTGCTTTGCAAGGGAGTTGCTGAGATTTGGTATAAGATCTTAAACTGGTGGGGTGTTCAAGTTTGCCTTCCTAGTTCCATCTCTTCCTTCTTCAGTGAATGGAATTCTTTTGCTCATGGTAAACTGCAAAAGAAGATTTGGTCTCTCATATTTGCCTCAACTGATGGATTCTTGCTATGGGCTCAAGATTAATTCCATTATTTACAAACCACCTGGCCTCCTGCTGTTTGGCTGGCCCCTCCTAAAGGAAGTTTTAAATGGAATACTGATGGCTCTTGTAGAGGAAGCGAAGCAGGTTATGGGGGAGTACTGCGGGATCACCATGGGAATTTTCTATGCCTCTTCTCTAGCTCTGTTGGTAATATTGATGCAAGCTCTGTTGAGATTACTACTATAACCAAGGCCCTCTAGATCTCTATTTTTCATGGTATGTTGTCTGTCAACATCATAGTGGAATCAGACTCCCTTAAAGTTGTCAAGTGGATTACTAGCAGACCCAATTCGCTTCACCCGGGAGATTTGACCAGCAATTAAATCTGATTGAGATAGGCCTCCACGAATGCATAATCCACATCATCAACATCATCACCCACGATCTGCAATGACATTGTTGACAATAATAAAAAAAGAATGACTACGTTGCATACAACGTCATTCATAAAAATTTAATGAAAGTGACGTTGTTATCAGTAAAAACAAAAAACAAAAAACAAAAAAAAATTCACATAGCTATATTTGTAATTAATTAAATAATAATTATTAAATGGAAGGGAAAAAAAACTCGTCAATAAGAAAGAGATTTATAGCTAGAAGGTGTTGGATGAGGAAAAAATCTGAAGTGGGATTTACTCACTAAAAAGAGCTGCACAGGTTCCACACCATGGGTTGCGTATTAACAAATAAGGCTAAACCGGAGGAATCTAAGCTCGTGGGGAGCTAGCTAGGAGGAAGAACAATAATTTCTTTTAACTCATCCATCATGCACGTGCGGTTGGTACTTGGTACATATTAGATGATGTTCAGCGTGCTGAACTGCTGAAGTATCAACGTGCAACTTGGTTACTGAGTTGGCATTCTGTTGTAACAGTTTTTGACACACGCGACACTTACTATCATCAGAGAGTTACTATTATTAGAAAGATAGCTTAGCTATATATATATGTGTGTACATACTCTGTGAAGAATCAATTTTAATGAGAATGAGATTCATTCAATTTTCTCTGCAAGTTTCTTCTGTTCTTCATTCATTATTCTTCAAGACAGTTGCATTCACTCAATTCAACATGGTATCAGAGCGGTTTCTTTAATTTCTTTGCATCTGTAACTGTCTTAGCAATTCGTTATCTACTTTTCTTGATTTCTTCATCGATCATTCTTGATTTCTTCACTGATCATGGCACTCGAATCTGTCAAAACACCATCACCGCTTCAAGATCCTCAAAGCTCCTATCATTTGTCTAATAATGACAATCCAAATCAAGTTCTGACTACAGAATTACTCAACTCAGAGAACTATGGTCCATGGAGAAGAACTTTGGTCATGTCTCTACAAGCAAAACGCAAGATTGGTTTCATCGATGGCTCCATGGGGCAACCTGCAATTACAGATCCTAATTATGCTATTTGGATTGCCAACAATAGCATGGTCCAATCTTGGATTTGCAATTCAGTCATCAAGGAAATTGCCTCTACTGTGGCTTATGTCAATTCTGCTAGAGAACTATGGTTGGATCTGGAAGAACGTTTCTCTAGAGGTAATCGTGCTCGGATATCTCAATTACAACGTCATATTGGTTCTTTGATTCAAGGATCCAACTCAGTCACAACCTATTTTCATCAGTTGAAATCTCTTTGGGATGAATTAATGGCTTTTAGGCCAATACCTGCTTGTGAATGTACACCTACTTGTGTTTGTGGAGCTTTGGCAAAGATTGCCTTATATCAACATGAGGATTATGTGGTCAAATTTCTGAATGGTTTACAAGAATTTTATGATCCTGTTAAGGACAGAATTTTATTGACTGATCCTTTGCCTAGCATCAATAAAGTTTTCTCCACTGTTTTACAAGCAGAGATTCAAAGAGAAATTACTACTATTACTTCACCTGTTGTGGAAGCATCTGCTCTTCTTGCAAAGACCAACACAGGACGAAATTCTTCCAATAAAACTGCTATCTGCACTCACTGTGGCAAAACTGGACATACGCAGGAAAAATGTTATCGTTTGCATGGATTTCCCACTGGTTTTAAGTTTACCAAAGGAAAGAATTCACATGCCAATAATGTTCAACAACTTGAAGTTGCTGCTTCTCCATCACCAGCACCATTCTCTTCAGCTAATCAAGTTCCCTTTACGATGGATCAATGTCAGAAATTATTGGCCCTGATTTCGTCTTCTAGCAATGGTCCCTCAGCTGCCAATCATGTTGTTCATGCTTCTACAGGTATACCAATTTCTTCCTCAGTTTTCTCCACTTCCTCTTTGTTGTCTCCTGCCAAAAATCTGACTTGGATAGTTGACACGGGAGCTACTGACCATATGATCTTTGATTCAGCTTTATATACTTCACCTCCTTCTCCCATAAATAGTGCTGTAAATTTGCCTAATGGACAAACTGCTAAGGTTACTCATATAGGCACTGTTCAACTCAATCCTTATCTTCTTCTTACTGGTGTTTTATGCATTCCCAGTTTTACATCCAATCTCTTGTCTGTCAGTAAACTAGTCAAAAATTCTAATCATGCACTGATTTTCACATCTTCATCTTGTTTCATTCAGGCCCTACCTACATGGATGACGATTGGAGTGGGTAGAGAATCCAATGGACTCTACTATCTTTCAAAGCAATTGTCCTCAGCTTCTTTTTCTTTTAATAAAACACCTGTTGCTTGTTCTACTTCCTGTAATCACAAAAACAGTACTACTGCTTCTACAGTTACTAATAATTGTTCTTTGTTTGATCTATGGCATTATAGGCTTGGTCATTTGTCATTACCACCTTTACAGGTTCTTCGTACTCATGTACCAAATATTTCTTCAAATAAGCATTTGATTTGTCCTATTTGTCCTTTAGCTAAACAAAAACGACTTCAATTTCCACATAGCAACAGTGTTACATCATTACCTTTTGCTTTAATTCATTGTGACATCTGGGGACCTTGTTCTACTCCTACCTTAGGAGGTCAGCAATATTTTCTAAGTATTGTGGACGATTACACTAAGTGCACATGGGTGTATCTTATGAAATATAAGTCAGAAACTTCCACTATTCTGCAGTCCTTCGTCAAACTTATTTGGATCCAGTTTCATCTTCAAGTTCAAGTCATCCGGACTGATAATGGCCTAGAATTCCAAATGCCTGTGTTTTATTCTTCCTCAGGTATCTTGCATCAAACTTCTTGTGTTGAAACTCCTCAACAAAACTCAGTTGTTGAAAGAAAACATCAGCATCTCCTTAATGTTGCTCGATCACTTAGGTTTCAGGCTCATTTGCCACTTTCTTTTTGGGGGGATTGTGTCCTTACTGCAGCATATCTTATCAATAGAATCCCTTCTCCAACTTTATCCAATTTAACTCCCTACCAAAAACTTCATTCAAAACAACCATTATATTCTCATTTACGAGTTTTTGGTTGTTTATGTTTTGTATCCACTCTTCATAGACAAAGAACAAAATTTGATGCTAGAGCTGTTCCTTGTCTCTTTCTTGGCTACCCTACTGGTGTCAAAGGTTATAAATTGTATAACCTCCAAACTCATACATATTTTCTTTCCAGGGATGTGGTTTTTCATGAAACCATATTTCCCTATGCCAAATCCTCATTGTTACATTCTTTTCAAACCCTTACCCAAAGTTTCACCCCTAATCTGGTAGATTTATCTACTTTTCACGCCTCACCTTCTAGTTCTACCCCACCTCTTTCTCCAACTCTTGGTCCATCTCGTTCTATCACAACCCCAACAACACCTGATTCCTTGTCTCATATTTCAATTCCTCCACCAGTCTTACCTGGTGATCATTCTTCCTCCCCAGCTCATTCTTCCTCCCCAACCACTTCTGTTCCTGCTTCTCCACCACCCATGCACAATTCACCACCCCTCCGCAAATCAACAAGGTCATCTAAACCCCCTTCTTACCTAAAGAATTATCATTGCAATCTTTCTTCCACTCTACCTATCATCAGTACTTCTCAATATCCCATTTCCAAAGTTCTTGCCTATAATTCTTTGTCCCAAACCCACAAGAAATTTTGTCTGTCTATTTCATCCCATACAGAACCTCGTACTTATCATGAGGCATCTAAAGATTCTGCTTGGCAAGCTGCAATGCAAAATGAACTCACAGCTTTAGAGGCTAATCATACCTGGACAGTGGTACAACTACCACCTCACAAGCAACCCATTGGCTGTAAATGGGTGTATCGTATCAAGTATAGGGCTGATGGAACTATTGAGCGATTCAAGGCTCGTTTAGTTGCTAAAGGCTATACGCAAAAATATGGAGTGGACTATTTAGATACTTTTTCACCCGTTGCTAAGATGAGTACCATTCGATTGTTTTTAGCATTGGCAGCCATTAAAGGTTGGCATTTACACCAAATGGATGTCAATAATGCATTTCTGCATGGGGATCTTCATGAAGAGGTTTACATGACTATGCCACCTGGTTATCACAGTGAGGGGGAGCTTTCTCACAGATTTGGTGCCCCACTGGTTTGCAAACTTCGTAAGTCCTTGTATGGCCTTAAACAAGCCTCAAGGCAATGGTTTTCCAAATTGACTACTTTCTTGTTAAGTCAAGGTTTCAGCCAATCCAAATCTGATTATTCTTTTTTTACTCAACATCATTCTACTTATTTCATTGCCTTATTGGTCTATGTCGATGATATAATTGTTGCAAGTAATGATTTATCACGCATCAGTTTATTGAAGACTTCACTGGATGCCACATTCAAGATCAAAGATTTGGGTACTCTCAAGTACTTTCTTGGCTTGGAAATTGCCAGAACCACAAAAGGGATTTCTATTTGCCAACGCAAGTATGCTACAGATATCTTGGAAGATGCTGGTTACTTGGGTTGTAAGCCAGTTACATTTCCCATGGAGTCTAATCTCAAGCTCTGTCAAACTAATAAGGATTTGTTGTCTGACACCACTTCATACAGAAGGCTTATTGGTCGTTTACTTTATCTTACTAGCACAAGACCAGAATTGTGTTTTTCTGTTCAGCAGTTGAGCCAATTTTTGGACAAACCTGCCAAGGTACATCTTGATGCAGCTTATCGAGTTTTGCGATACATTAAGCACAACCCAGCTCAAGGGTTATTTTTCTCAGCATCATCTTCTCTTCAAATAAAGGCTTTTAGTGATTCGGATTGGGGTGGGTGTGTTGATACCAGAAAATCTATTACTGGATATTGCATTTTTCTCGACCAGTCTTTGATTTCATGGAAATCAAAGAAACAATCTACTATTTCCCGCTCCTCAGCTGAGGCTGAGTATAGAGCTCTTGCCACCACTACTTGTGAGATCACCTGGTTGCTTTATTTGCTGAAAGATCTTCAAATTCTACATGACCAGCCTGCTTCATTATTCTGTGATAGTAAGGCAGCCTTGCATATAGCCGCCAACCCCGTGTTTCATGAAAGGACGAAACACATCGAGATCGATTGTCATGTTGTTCGTGACAAAATACTTGAAGGAACTATAAAGACATTTCATCTTTCTTCTAAAAACCAGATTGCAGACATCCTAACCAAACCTCTGGGTTCTCTCCCTTTCCATACTCTACTTTCCAAGATGAATGTGCTTGACATTCATTCCTCTTGAGGGGGAGTATTAGATGATGTTCAGCGTGCTGAACTGCTGAAGTATCAACGTGCAACTTGGTTACTGAGTTGGCATTCTGTTGTAACAGTTTTTGACACACGCGACACTTACTATCATCAGAGAGTTACTATTATTAGAAAGATAGCTTAGCTATATATATATGTGTGTACATACTCTGTGAAGAATCAATTTTAATGAGAATGAGATTCATTCAATTTTCTCTGCAAGTTTCTTCTGTTCTTCATTCATTATTCTTCAAGACAGTTGCATTCACTCAATTCAACAGTACACGCATTCATGGATTGATCCACCACTACCATTTCTGGGACCCGCCAAAGTTCCCAATATAATATTTACACTTTTTTTGATGTTATATATGTTCTTCCATTGTCTGCTTCTTGCCCTAAACTCTAAAAGTAAGATGAGGATGGTAAGATTTCACATCCACATAGGGTTACTATTTTAGCTTATAAGGGAGTACAAATCTTATGTTATCTACTTGAATTTTCAATAAAGAGTTGGGTTCTAACTTATGAGCTCGGAGCATCATCCTGCGCCTGCAATCATTAGTCTTCATCATTGACATCGAGAGAACTGGCTTACGCCAAATTAGTATGCCCAAGATCAACGGGCAATATAGTGGCGATCAAACAATGACTAAGTATTTAGAATGGGGCCACACAAAAAAAATGAAATCCATACTCAAAGAAAAGAAGACCAACAAAGTATGATTGAAGTCTTCTTAGCCACTACTCGGAGACATGCAAGCTCCAGAGGGTTGAAATGATAAGATCCCATCAAACACCATGCAGATTGGGGGATCTGCATGCATACAAATATGTTTGATAGAGCGTATATGTTAGTTTATACGCTGAGCTTATAAGCTCAACTTCTCTCTACACATCAGCTTATACGATGTCAGACTTGTGTCTAGCCCTCTAGCTAATAACTGCAATTCTAAATGTTGAGGCTATTGAAGAGGGTTGTACTTATAGGACCACATTGAAAGAAACTATTCATTGGGCTTATATAATTAGGCCCACAACCAGCTAACTCATTGAAGTGTTTCTTTCACAAGATCTACTTGCAGTGCATGCTAGTTGTAGTTTTCTACACTGACTGGTCACACCAGTCACCAGCACACCACCTCACCACCGTGGTTTCAAATCATACTGCACTAAAATGATAGCCGGCTATGGATCTTTTTATGGTTCATGTATACTCCGAAAGGTTTTTTTTTCAAAAAATTATTTTCCTTATAAAGACAACAAAACCTTCATCTTTAATTTCAGCCTCAAAAAATGGACGTTTCGATGATTTTTCGGCCAATTTTTATTTTATTTTATAATTTGTCAGTTTTTAGGTTTTCTTTTTTAGTATTTTCTGTATTCATGGTAATTACACTACGAGATACAAGAGTGGAACTACAGCTTGAAATTACCAGCCAAATCTCAAATGTACCCAGTATATAATCACTCACTCTTTCTCTACAAACACACTATGCATGAACTCACTCTCTCTTTGCAAGTATTACTCTATCTCTGCATGAAATATATGCAATAATTCTTTCCTGCTCTCGTTGTGTTGTGTGTACTTTACTCTGCAAGTAAAACTCCTATTTATAGGAGTTTGCCAAGCCTTGCATTGAATGCAAGCGTGACACCAAGCGACTATCCAAATCAAATTATGAGATACGTATGGTAACACTTTAAGTTATAAGATAAAAGTCTTCCTAACATTTATTACACGACAACTTTAAATTGATCTTTTCCTTACCAATCTTATTTTTGAGTCTCCCTTCCTTTTAAACATCAAAGGCAAAGTCTTTGTAGGTTTTATTGTGATGACCCCACATGGGGTTTATCACCGCCCAACAAGTTGAAGCTTTATGAAGAAGAATAGAAATGGATACATATACAACCAGACCAGCAATATAACTTCTACTTTCTTTGAATTTTTTGGTTCTTCGAGGAAAACCACTTGTACAGTTTACGTAACTTCACAAAATATCAAAGCATCCAACCAGGGTTGAATTGCTTGATGTGTCGGGTGGCGCCATTCGCTTGATCTGTTGACTCCATATGGTAACTGTATCGATCCAAAAAGAAAAAGAAAAATATTTAGGTAAAGAAACTGCCAAAAATGACGTAAAAATTCATGCTTGAGGAAGAATTACCCTATTTGCAGTTATTGCAGCGTAAAGGCTCGAAAAAAACCCTCGGTTGGAGCAGCCTGCGGGGCAAGGCCTTGGT
The DNA here is from genome assembly GCA_963580455.1 of Euonymus europaeus. Taxonomy (NCBI): domain Eukaryota; kingdom Viridiplantae; phylum Streptophyta; class Magnoliopsida; order Celastrales; family Celastraceae; genus Euonymus; species Euonymus europaeus. Next base: position 16,283,450 of record OY756970.1, on the reverse strand, counting down.
ACCCAGCTTCCAATGGTCGCATGTGAGCATTTGAATCCTCCAACTGTTGCATTTAGTTATTCAAAATTTGCATGAGAGTGGGTACTCAGAGCTTTTGAGTTACAGTGTCAGGCTTAAACATAAGAGTTGGATATTTAATGTCTCTAGGTCGAATTCTTGGTTATAAACCCATTGTTTTCTTTCATTTTGTCAATTTGGGATTACATGTGGATTCACTCTCAATAAACAGAAATGAGAAACAGGATTGAACAAGCACAGAAACATGAAAACTGACCGGAGATTTTGTGTTTTCCGGCCTCAATTTGGACAACCACAGAAAGAGATGGAAAAAACTCTTTACCTAGTAAAGAAGTTAACTTGCAAAGGAGCTCTAGGAATAGTTATTGTACCTTCTTCCTTAATTCTCTGTTGGCTTCTAGCAGCGTTTCTTCCTGAAGAGGCAGCAAATTAAGAGCAATACCAATTTTCAATGGAGTAGCATATATATATATATATATATATATATATATATATATGTATGTATGTATGTATGTATGTATGTATGTATATGGGGTTGTGTGCAATATTGAATTATTCAGAGTGAAATGGACTTACCTTCCTCTGAAGCTCAGCAAGTTGATTATGCATAAATTGGCTCTGCAGAGATTGAATGGACAAATAGACTAAGACAAATAAGTTGGAGAAAGCAATTTATGTTTAATGGATATCACTTTATACACACACACACACACACCCCTTGCTTGACCTAATTTGCCTCAATGATGAGTCCAGCTGATGCTCAAGCCTTTCTAGCTCCCTGGAGGCCAAATCCACCAAGTCTTAACCAAGAAGATTCCCGCAGGGAAAAAATGTTTTGGGAGAACTGTACATGATTGGATTACCTCTGCGAACGTTGTAAGACTTCGACTTTGGTTTTTTGTCTCACATATTCCTGATAACTACTCTGCTTGAGAACAATTCACAAATTAGATTTTTGTCTAAATAATTAAGTTCATCAGGCGCCAAAGGGTTTTGGGAAAATCAAACACAGCCAGCAAAGAAAATAAACTAACATGTAGTGATCAGTAGTAGAATCCTAATAAAAGACAATCTCCACCTGTGTGTCTTTTCCTTCTCCATTCGTCTCCATTGATCCATAAGTGAATTAATGTTTGATACCTCTCAAGTGTTTTGGCCATGCTTCAGTTGGAACCCAAAATGAGTCAGTAACACTGTAACATTGAAAAATTTTTGGAGAGAAGGTGTGCATTTTGTTAGCTTGGTTCATATATAGTTTCCTTATCAAAATGTCTTTAATGAGTGCGAGAATATGTTAAAGTATACCGGATCATATATGTTTGATATTTGTTTAATTAGTCGACCAACATAGGAAATTAAATGTTCTAGTTAAACAACATTATAGCTAAGATCATATCATTAGACATTTTGGATTATTTAGTCACTGCATGTCAAACTGAGTACATTTATCTAATATTGGGTTCCCAAAGAAAGCGCACAAAAATATATATATATATATATATATATATATAGTATAAATGTTTGAGCTAAAACACCATTTATCCAAAATGAACCTTAGTAACTTAACACTTTGCCATTCATTGTTGACTTTATGGCTACCATAAATAGTAGAAATTCTGAGATGTTTAGCAGCTTGACGGAACTTACTGAGAAAGCAAAAGGCTTGCTTAGAATGGATCAAATGGAAATTCCGGCTGTGAGACTCAATACTTAGTTATCTTCTTTGTATGTCTTTATGTTTTCATCTCTTTGCTTATTTCCTTCATTTCATCATGGGTTAAGTTATTAACCCATGCATTATGTGCCTTCGAAGAAAGGTTTTTCTTCTCCTTTCATGATATAAAATCTCCTCTTTTTTTAAATAAAAAAAAATACTCCCATTCATTTGTTATGACATAGATTAGTTTTAGGAGTGAACCCACACATGTAATTCCATATCAAAGAAAATCAAAAGGTTGATAACCAAGAGTTAGACATAGAACATATAAAACATAACTTTCGATTATCATAATAGGTAGTTCGACTCGACAAGTACAGTACCTCCTTTTAAAAGGAACATAGCTTATTCGTTGCAATTTGGCAGCAAGAAGCATCAGACAATCTAAAAATGTTTCAAGGGATATTAGTATCATCTATATCTTGATAAAAAGATTTTGATCAAGATCAGAACAAGTATTTAAAAGTGTGTTAAAACTAAGAAATTGAAAGGAAATTAGCAACATAAAGTATCTATCTGTCTTATCAGTGGTAGACCCAAAAGATGTCTGCAACCCAATTCGCTTTTTATTCCTCTCTTTTGCATGTGTTACTTGCACTATTAATATTCCTGTCAGTCTGAAGGTTCAAGGAATAGCCAGTGATCCTCTGTGTGTAGAACCTGTTCTACAAATTCTCGGATACTTTCGTTTTGGATAAGAATTTCTTATCCAAAACCTCAAAAAGAAGAACCATCTTCTTTCTGTTTAGACTTACTCACGTAAATGTTAGCTATGGGTCTCTAAGATTCTTAGACAGGAAATATTTAATTATTCTATCTTTTTGAACAAAATTGAAGGACGTGGAGTTGTAGTGCACCTTTAATTTAGACATTCAAAGGACCAGCATTTTCACTCTAAAAACCTAATCTGTGACCCTATTCTGAGCGCTTTAGTTGTAAGTTGTAACCATATGTATACAATAGATTTATATATATATTTAGTAATAAAAAAGAACCCAGAAAACACTACACTTCAGCAAAGTTTATTATAGTTAATAATTTTTAGTTTTCTTAATGTAAGGGAAATGAATTAAACTCATAATTTTTTGGTAATTAAACTCATAAAAGCATAGAAATGAGCAAGGAATTAATAATATAAACTGGACAGATTCAGATCTAATATAGAGAACCCAGATCAAACAGCCATTGATAGAAATTAGAAAAAGAAAGAGAATAAAGTAGGAAATAATACACATGAAATACCTAGGGCCGCTGGAGAACTCATAGAGCCTGCCACGATTGCAGAAGATGATGAGAGCTACCTGAAAGCTCGTAATATTTCTTCAGCAACCCATTCCTCCTCTTGGCAAATATCACCTGCTGATTTATCTTGTTCTCTATTCTCTTCAGCTCCACTCTTCCTCTTCCCATATATTCTGTTTTTTTCATCCTCTATAAATATTAATTTAATAATAAATCTACTGTTTTTGCTAAAATAATAATAGGAATATGATCCCTTCTCTCTCTCTCTGTCTCTCACTGTGGATATATATGGTTTCCAAATTATGCTCCTCCTCTTCCCTGTTCAGTGCAAGAAAGAAATGTGAATAGTGTCTTTTGTAGGTGAAGTACTATTCCTCTCTTTAAGTTTTCTTTTGAGGGGAAAAAAAAACTAAACTTTTACTTTCTTCCGTAGTGACTAGTGATGACTGTGTGCATGTGTGACTGCAAAGTAGAAAATTTGACAGCAACCTTCAAATTCCAATGACTTAAACCTAATAGGTGTCGAGTTTACAAGGGAGGGGCATTTAGAATCATGTCAGAGAGACAAATATAAATACCACATTGGTCGTCATGTTATGCAGTGGTCAGTTGAAATACATTTCGGATGAACGTGGGTATGGTGCGATTGCCCTAGTAATAGGTGCGGGTGCCCTGGTAATAGTAAGTTAGTAACTGTAAATATACTCTTGGTGTATTCTAAATTAAATAGAAATTAATATATATTTTAATGTAATTGAATAGAGATCCAACTCTCATCGTAAACCACGAGTACCTGAGATGACACTCATATTTATATGTCCGTTTAAATTTGTCTTGAGTTCAAATCTTCATCACCTCATTCTCTGTGCTAAAAAAACATCGTAGTGTGTTTCCGTTCAAACTTGAGAGTAACTTGGTTTCCTGATAGGTTATCTTCTTCTGATTGTTTGTATCTCTGCTTTAATAGTTGTTCTTCTGGTTTATGTTTGCCTTGGCTTGGATATTAGGTTTTTTTTCCTTTCGATTTTTGTAGTTGTCGTTAGGTTGCTTAGGACTGTAGTGTTTGGCTTGTTTCTTCCCTCCTAGGGACTGGAAAGTGGGTGTTTGGCCTATTTGGGTTACTTTTTTCTGTTTTGTTTGTTGTTTCGGGCAGTTTGGGTTGCTTAGGGTTATGGATGCTTCCCTTGTTTGGCTTGTTCCTCCACTTTCTTTCTTTGTCTAATAATACAATCTCTGAATTATATAAAAAAAATTATCCAATTAAAAAACCTAGGAAAACACAAGAAGATGGTAAGACGTGCTCATGTTTTAGATTGCATGGCATCCTACTGGCTCTTTCTCATGCCTAGTGTAAGGCATGCTTTCTATTGTTCTTTTCTTGTATTTCTTGGAGAGGTTTTTAGCTTGGAGAGCTTTTGGTCTTCGATTATTGGTGAGTTCTGTTTCTTCTTAGTTTTGTGGATCCTGATTCCATATAGAGGAGGCAAGGCTTCTATTTGTGAAAGCTGTGAAGCTTTGGCTAGGCATGTGCAGGTTTCCTGGTTGTATTTTGTTGCTTTGTGCAGTTTTTTATGGGGTGTTTTTTAAGGGCTGTTGAAGTTGCGGTTGAGCGGTGGTTTCTTATTTTTTTGGTTGTCTTTTTGGTTTTTTGGTAGTGGTTGTTCCTTTGGTTTTTCTCTTCTTAATGTAACCACGGTATTCCTCCGCCATAAGCGAGGCAATTAATAAAATTCAGAGGTACCGTCCTCTTTATAAAAAAAAAACACAAGAAGATGGTAAATTATGTCCTGAAATTGCAAAAGCAATCTCATATGATAATTTCAACAATTAATTATGGATAGTGCTATATATTACAACTGCAAATCAGAGCCACGTGAAAGAAGGATAGGAGGAAGGAAGTGACACCGGTGGAAGAGGTAGAACTGAGAATAATTATCATATTCAAATGAGACAAGGATATCAACTAAGTAATAAATCTAGTACAACAAATCCAATGCAGCAAGCTGCAACCCAAATCAACACAGATAGGAAACTGGAACAACAATCTCAAATCAAACCAGGGTAGTAGCTTGTGAAAAATCATGGAGAAATCGCACAGGCTCCAAAAAACAATGCCTCATAGAAAAAATCAAAATTGGAGTAAAAGCAGAGCTGAAAACACAGTAAGTAGAAGGCAAAAGAGTGCGATACTTAGAGTGGTGACGAAAGCTGCTCGTCGATGTGAGGAACCAGGTTGGAAGCATGAGAAGGTTGCTCAAAAGTGGCGTAGGTCACGTCGAAGTGAGGAACCATATCACAAGACATGCAAAATGCAAGTCGCGCCGATTAGGGTTTAGAAACTATTAATGTGGTGTGCAAATAGTGGTGTGCGTTGGGGTGTATTAGATTAGGTTTCAAAAATTGTTAATGGGGTGACATTGGGAATAAGTGGTATGCAAATATTGTCACCCTTAATTATTAAATATCAAGTAACAATAAAATTTGGCCTCTAATGATTATCCTAATTAAATTTCATTCAAGTGTAATATGTGATACAATATGTAATGAATAATACGTTAACAAACACACAAGAATCACAACAACACAATATCAAAAATACAAATCTGCACACCAATCGGATAAAAGTTATTTGACCTAACAATTTAAGTCGAAATGTAATGAAATTTGGTATGTAATATCACAATACCTTAATGAATATTATATCAAAAATTCATATCAAAATTTGAAGTCTACTTATATGAACTATGCAAAGACATATTAGTGTTCCAGAAAAGTCACAATAATGGTTTAGAGAAACGTTTACTAATACAATTACAACATCAATCAAATGATCAATACACAAAATCAAACAAAGCATGTAAAGAATAAAGTGCACAATGATATATAGTGATTTAGAGAGTCTTTCCTCCTGCAGCATTAGTCATTTTCAAAGCTCGAATTCGATACTAGCCGATAGAAAGTTCTTCGCCTGCTTTTGCACAAACACACATCAGTAGTTACAAAGACCTGAAAATAAGGTCAAATTCAGCGATGGATTTACAAGAAGAATGAGCAGCTGAGGAAATTGAACGATGATGTAGATGATGGAGCAGAGAGTGATTCAAGCTCTGATTTGTTTGAGTTGGCAATCTATGATTTGGGTTTCTACTCAAGTGGATTAACAGTGTATGAGACTACTCATATGGACACCATCAAGAGATCAGCACCACCGTATTTTGAGGTTTTTTTTATATTTTTCGAAAAACAAAATTCATCAAATAAGAAAAAAAAAATATAGCAAAGATATTGAAAGTTTTTTCAAAAAGATTCTCAATGAAACTGAACCTTAGCTTTATGTCTATGGACCATCTTTCCGACATTTTTTTGTTGAGAAAGATGAGCTCAGGGCTGTCAAGTGCTGGGGCCCAATATGGGATTGGAAGCCCAATTTGGCCCTCACAAGACAACTGATTTCAGTCACTGTTGACTCGTCTCGATTTTACAACATGGACTTCGTCAACTTTGACCTCAAGTTTGAGTCTTTAAACGTTGTTTGCCATTAGATGAAAAGTAGTTTTATTGATTTGAGTCCAGGTGCGGACCCAAGGCATAAGGTATGGTTCAATTGATCCCACTAATTTTTATTATTTTTTACATATTTATATGATAAATTTTATTTTTGATCTCATAACATTTTTCTTTTTTATCCTACCTAATGTTTAGTTGCATACTTGGCTTAGAGGAATTTTTTATTTTTTAAAGCTCAAAAGTGGTTTAGTTCTCTGATTTTGGCCCAATATGTGGGTATAGATTTAAGATTACATGATTTTTGTGATAGACATGGTAAGATTATTGACACAAATGGCATGGGAGTGTAATTGTATACAATCACTTTAAACACTCCACAATTCACTAATATTATCAAAAGAGTCATTAAAAACCTTCAAGTTTTGTTTCCTTATCCGAAGGCCGGTTTTCACAAAATTTTCTTATTTTTTTAGCCTTAAAAAATAAAAATCATGAATAAGGTGACATATTTTTCTTAAACTAATCATTTTTTAATAAATAATCCTTAAAAAAAATCGCTGCCCTAACCCCCCCCCCCCCCTAAACTTTTTATCTTCCCTCTATGAACCCGACCCCATATGTTGAGCGGGTTGGGTCTGTCACGGCCTGACCCGCGGAACGTAAGCTAAACGACAAAAGACATGAACTCACACTTGACTTGTCACAAACTGACATAAGATTTCAACAAAAAATTTGGCAGCATCTCCCCATAAATTGAAGAGTGTCACCCTGCACAAAATTTAAAAAAGCACTTCTATAACCAAACCAGCAAAATCCAAACATCCTCCATATTACGAGCCCCTCAGATGTTCCACAGTAATCACAAACGTAATACATACGGCACAGGAGTTCCGATCACACGGAGTCCCCTCTCGACCCATCCAAAATACTTATATCATACCAGTAAAAATTCAATCACTCACCATTGAGTAAACAAATGTAAAATTTCTCCCGTACCATAAATAAGAAACAGATTAATATTATGAACAACTCTACTATGTCAGGCCATTACAGTCAAGCCCCTTCCTGTTGATTTGGAGTACCTGCACTAGTAGATGGCTCACCTGAAATGATAGGAAATGAATAGGATGAGCCAAAGGCTCAGTAGGGATATCAAAGAGAATAGCAAACAAAGGCAGAAATGTGAAGAACGGAATATATGCAGCAATATGCTATGTAAGCAATGTCTCCGTACACCCATCCGAACCTCCAAACACCTATCACATGACTCCGGTGAGGTCGTGGATCGCTCCCACGCCTTCATCCTTCACCATATTCACCGACACCGTAAATTGGTCCGCCCGGTAAATCCATGGAGAATGTGAAAATCTCTCAATACAGTTTTCTTTTTTTTTCTTTCCATTCCATATCACAATAAAATCACCAACCCCGAACCACCAATCCTAAACATGGAAACACCTGAACCCTTATTCGGTGATCCATCATGCCTCTAAATGCACATTTAAAAATAATTTGAATACAATGTCACATAACTCACATCACATGAAGATCCAAACACGTGTCAATCGAACTTAACACGTTTAGGGATAAATGTGTATGTACATACAATCAATCAAAGGAAAGGTCTTACCACAAATTATATAACGGGTTTGGCTCTCTTGGAACAATTAAGAGGAGCCCAAATGTTTTAGGAACAAGGAAAGTTTAACAAAGAAGAGAAATAGAAATCCCTACCTCGTATTAATCGCGAATTCCCATCAATATCGCAAACCTTGTCCAAGTCCGAGACATACAACCTATAAAATTTGCCCAAACTTTCTTCAACCGCATATAATCCCCCATCCCAATTTAAGCTACAATCTAATAAAATATATTTCATTTGTTTCAATAAACACTAATAAAATAAAATAAAAACTCAAAGTCTCAAGTTCCATATTCCCCAATCTCCCATTTCTCTAAAAATCTCATAATTCGTCATTCAATTAAAGACTAAACTTCATAATCCACTATCTAATATTTTTTCTTTAATATCAAACTACACTTAATTAAAGCAATGTTGTCAAGAAAATCTCACCTCCTTCTTGTATTATCTCAAAACCCACCAAGAATGGACTCCTTATTTGATTTAGTTCAAATCTCCCATTTGAGCCTATTTTGTAACACAATATAGATTTAATTTAAACTACCCAACAATAAACTTGTCCATGAATCTCAAAATCTCCAACATCCACTTAAACCTAAAAATTTTAGAATCAAAGTTTACCTCAATCCTTCTTTCTTCTGCTAGGCAAATGTTGTGGCCTTGTTGTCTCACATGTGAAGAACCTGTATTGGCCGGAAAAATGGTCGGGAAGTCGCCGGAAAGTTGCTGGAAAAATCAGTGTCATGACCCGTGTGTGCGTGTGTTCTCCATAAGTGAGAAGTAGCTCCAAAAGTGAGAAATAGACTTCCACCGAAGGTGGAAGTCTGGTCCTTTTAAAAGAAAAAATCTTTTCTTTTAACTTTTGACTTTGACTATTACAATTTTATTTTTTTATTGTTTTATTTTTTTTTTTAAAAAAACAGACTAATTTTATATTATGGAAGAAGAAGAAAAACCCTTCTTCTTCTTCGGGGGTTCACAATGAAGGGACATAAACCTAACCCAAGTAAAAAGGAAGGAAACAACAAGAGCAAAAATACAACAAGACGAACAAGAATTTAACTTTTTATACTATTAAGCCCCTTCAAGGATTTAACTTTTTGACTCACATTTTTTTTTCTTTTTATTTAAGCCTTAATCTAATTAATGTTATTAATTTTATATATTTATTTTCCTATTTTTCCGGGACAAGGTATTACAGGGTCCATCCCTGTTTGAGTCTGGTTTACATGCATATAAAGTTCACCCCGATTGCATAGGGTTGAGACTGCAATTATTTTAAGGTGCAATGTGTGTTTAATGCAATTTCCACCATTCATGTGGGCTATCACTATCCCACTTGAAACCATGTAAATCACATTTGAATGGTGTAGATCACTTTGGCGTGCATTTTAGGCCTGCAATCATTGCAAGAAATCCTTGTTGAATCGCATATCAGAGTGGAAAGTTATGATAGAAACACTGAGGCGAGCTCAAGAGTCGCATCTGTTTCTTGGCTAGTTAGGAACCTAAACAGCACAATAAAAACAAGATAAAAAGTGAACAACATATATAACGCATTCTACGCAAATCAAGTCACATATAGTTCATCTTCCTCAGTCCCTTTTTGGCCAGATAATCTGCAACTAGGAGTGGAGCCAGGAATTCACATGAGGAGAGCCTAGGGTTGAGGGGATTGCTCCCGGATTATTTTTTTTGGATTATTTATTAAAAAATTACCTAATTTTTCATTGATTGTAACAAATGAACCTTATATAAAACACTTAATAAATAAAAAAGAAAATATATAGACTCCGCCACTGTCTGCAACTCCGCTTCTGTATTGAAAGGTTAGTTTGCGTCTCGACGCGAATAAGTGCATTGGATAGCAGCAAGTTTCTCTCCCTTTGGGAGTGCCAAACACAACGGCATTGCCCCAAAACCTTGATTTTTGACATTCAACTCTTCTGAGTAAAAAAACACAAACTATAATATTTTTGCACATCTTTTTATCATTATTTCTGAGCCCATGTAAGAGTGATAAAAATGATTTACTTAATCTAAGTTGAGCAAACATAAAAAAATTGTACAATATATAATATACAAATAATTTCTGTATTACCCGACTTGGCTATATATTAACAGAAAGGTTAAAGTATTCCAACAACAAACATCTCAAAAATATCTCAATAGAGACATTAATTGCTCATGAATTCGAATTTTTGAACCCAAAATTTGCCTCTAAATCCTGTGGTATATGTGCTACCACAAAGAATTACGAAGAGTTTGTGATATTTTTTGTTAGGATGACTACCAACATCGATATATAATCATAGCTAGTATTAAATGATTAAATCTTACATACAAAAATAGTTATGATCATATTTAAACAATACATTATTTTTTCTTTTACTGAGAATGACATATTTAAATATAGCTAAAGTACGCAGGATCGTTCGAGCCACGTGCATGCAAATTTCTCACCTGACAACAAGATAAGTTGGGCCAAAATTTCGGGCGTAACCGCAAGGATATTGATGATTTCATTTAAGACCTTCCGAGTCCATACAATTTGACTCTAGAAAGATCCACCACAAGGTTGTCGCTCAAGCAATTAAAAAATCCAGAAAATTAATTAAAGGCTACAAGACTTAATATATAGGGTGCGTTTGGTAAACAATATAGCATGTAGCATATAATAAAGCTTATATGCTGGTAGCGTATATGCTGCTTAAAATGCTGGCATATATGCTGTTTAAAATGCTGTGGGTGTTTGGTTAACTTTTTTCTGAAAAAACATATATGCTGTGACAAATTACATACATGGGTAGTAGTACAAATAAATTTACAAATGCAATTTATATTTATTTAAAATTAATTTTTTTTACAATACGACTATTTTAAAATTTTTAACACTTTTTACATTTTTTACTCAACTTCTCAAACATTTTTAGTAATATTAAAATATTTTTAGATCTTTTATAACAAATATATTTTAAAAAATTAACCTATTTCAGAAAATATTATTACAGATCCCTTTTCTTTAAAAAAAAATTCTCATATTTTCGGTTTTTAAAATATAGATATTACAATATTACAATATTGTTAAAATTTTTTACATCTTTCCGGATTTATTCATAAAAAATTTAGAAATTTTTTACAATTATTAACATACTCCTGAAGACTGTAAAATAAATATAAAAAAAAGATCATATTTTTGACTTTTTTAATATAAAATATTCCAATTTTTTAAAATTTTCGACATATTTCCAGAATTTTTTATTAAAAATTCACAAATATTATTAAATTAGTGATAAAATGATTAAAAAATATATGTCATATCTTTTTCTTTTTAATATAAATATTAAAATATTTTAAAATTTTCCACATATTTCCAGATTTTCTTATTCAAATTTGACAAATATTATTAAATTAGTAATAAAATGATTAAGAAAATGATTAAAAAAAATAAATGCTCTTATCTTTTTCTTTTTAATATAAATAAATATTAAAAGGAAAATTTGAAATTACAAACAATATTTCGCCTCCTAGTATTTTTTACCAAAAAAAGAAGTTATAAATACTTCAACATTTTGAATATTCAAATTAATATTTTAGTATAATAATTAAAGTTTGTTTTCATAATTAAGTTAACTGTACATACTTCCATATAATTCAAATACATAATCGAACTACATCTTATGTTAGCCTTTTTTACAAAATAAAATATACTACTATCTCGTACTTGAACTATATAACTGTCCTGCTACTACGTCCCGAAATGCTGTCATGTCAGTATCGTCAACCACAACTGTGTCATCCATCTCTACGTCATCCTCGGGATCAATATCCACCTCCATATTCGACACACTAGCCGATGTAGAGGCATATTCATGAAAGTCTTCATCATTCCGAGCATCAATTCTAATAAAGTTGTGGAGCGTCATACAAGCAATCACAAATCGAGCTTGGTCCTTCGAAGAGTAAGAAGGCATGTCACCCAATATTCTCCATTTTTTCTTGGTGACCCCAAATGTCCTCTCAATAACATTTCTCAGTCTCGCGTGTGCCTTGTTGAATATTTCTCGAGCCCCAGTAGCCGGTGCTCCATCTCTGTAAGCTGGAATGTGGTATCTATCTCCTTTGTATGGTGCAAGATATCCAGTTCTGTTGGCATATCCTGCATCAACCAAGTAATACTTCCCTACAAATATAGAGTGAAACAAATAGTTAATGAAATAAAAAAATGAATTTTCAATTAATTTTTACCTGGTGGTGGGTGCGGGAAGTTCAGCCTCTCCGTACGAATAGAATGATCAAGAACTCGCTGGTCATGGGCCGAACCCTCCCAGCCTGCAGACACGTACGTATACAACATGTCAAAGTCACATAATGCTAAGACATTCTGTGTAGGTATCCCTTTTCTCCCAATGTATTTGTCACGTCTGTCTGCGGAGATAACAGCTGGGATGTGTGTCCCATCCAGAGCTCCAACACAATCTCGAAAAATATATCGATAAGCTATTTTCCCATGCTCTCGTATGTACCTAGGGGTTTCATTTAGTTGATTCCCCCTAGGTTTAATGATATCTACTGACAATGACATCATGGCCCTAAGTACCACATGGATGTATCGACTGATAGTCTCCCCAGAATGTACAAAGCGTTCTTGAAGATCTCGATTCGATTGGGAATGAGCTAGAGCGTACACCAAAATAGCAACCATTTCTGGGATGGTAGTTCTTCTACTGCCCCTTAAGCCGTAGTCATCTCTCAAGACCCTGCACAAGTTTCTAAAAGTGTTCACGCCCATTCGGAAAGTCTGATAGCAACGTATCGGATGACCTTGTAGGACATCCTTTACCCACATGATTCCGGTGAGCTCACATGTTCGACAAGGATTTCTAGGGATAGTATTTGTCGAAGAGCTAGCAACTTCACACATGTACGTTGTAATGCCTAGCATAATAATCTTCTGTCTACGATACATGTCATCACTATCGCTGCTCTCGCTACTATCATCCATATCTCTACAGGAAAAAAAAACAAATCCATGTTTCAATTACAAAACAATCATATTAATTCCAAGTGACTTAATGCAACAATCTAATGGGAAAACAAATCCATAATGATGCAAGATTTCATAACAGTAGCATATTCATATTGGAATTCATATCATAGAGTCTGAAAAAACAAATTTAAATCCAAGTAGTTTAGAATAACAGAGCCTGAAACAATACTAGCACATACATGGTGCTATCGGGTTCAGAATATACTAATTAAAACAAAGAACAATAATCCAAGCATAACCCTATCCAACTACAAAATCACACATGTGGACCAGTGTCACCACTTTTCTTCCAAAGCCTTTCCAGGTAGCCAAACCGTGCACTTGAGGGGAGTGCCAAGAACAGCAGCCTCTGAGAACTATTATTGAAAAGTTCTATTCCATAGTAGAAGATCTCCGGATGAGAAGTTGTAATATCGAGCTCTACTAGTGCCTTCACGGCCTGCTCATAGGTTGGATCGATGTACTTTTCAGTCTTCTTGGCCTCGTAGTACTCTTTTTTCACAGCAAAATAGGCCCGCTGCTCATCAGTCTGCGTGCTAACAAGGCCGACCATAGTATGCAATGACTCACTGGTTTTGCCATTTTCAGAAGTAGCCATCCTTTTGCCATTCCGGTTTCCACCACTAGTACGAGCTCTCTTCCCGGCTGTCATGGACTCCTGCCCTGGAGTAGTAGTCTTCACAGGGGAATGACCAGTTGAGTGCAAATCATCCAAGTCATCGAGTGAAGTCTGTGTTGGCAGTTGAGGGGTGTAGCAGTCAGCGCCAAAAACATCATCTAGGCCGTCATTAGCGGTTGCCGGTGCAATGGCCTCTTCACCTGTCGCATTCTTGCCACCCCACAATTGGTCTTGCTCATCACGCAAAGGCAAACCAGCAGTTTTGAACTTCTTGTATAGTGGATTTTCCTATTTTATGCAAAATCATCAGTTAATAACTGAAAATGTACAAAATTAATGGCTGAAATGTACAAGTAAAAAAAAACGACAAGGAGAATCGACTTACAGCAATTCTTGCCTCCCACCAGTCATCTGAAGCATCCACTATGCCAGTCTCTGGATTAAAACCCAATCCAGTCTCAGAATTGGTCAACCTATTGAAGAGCTGCCAATTTTGCTTCATATTGTCATGCTTAGTCTTCAACTTCTGGGAGGTGAATATGGACCCGGTAAGTTGCTTAAACTCATCACTGATTTTTTCCCACTTCATTGTTCCCATGTGCTTTTTCTTCCAAGCAATAAGTAAATCCAGAAAAACTTTTGTAAGTGGCTGATCCCATTTTGTTGCCCCCCCTTCGGTATTTTGCATAACCTCTTTGCCTTTCCTACTCATCTTATGCTACTCACCCAGCAAGACAGACATTTAAACAGTGACAACATCATGAACAATTAATTGGAATGCAGGGAAAAATTCAATTAATCCAGTGCTACATTCAAACAGTGTCATTGAAGAAATGGGAGGCAGTGGCATATGCAACATACATATGGGAGGCAGTGGCATATGCAAAAGATTGAATTTCAGGTTCTAAACTGATACTAAATAACAGCAACCATATTTAATGAGCCAGCAAATGACTTTCACATTCACAAAAGTGAAACACAATGAAAAATGCCATGAAACAGTGTCATTCAGCAAGTTCAAAATAAAGACAGACCTAAAAATATGAACAATGTGGTGCACAATGCGAAAATTATGTGGTTTTGTCGTAAGCAGTTTGAAATTTCAATTAGAAAGTTCGAATGAGCAAAAGAATGAATTTCAGGTTCAAAAATTGAGAAACAGTGGCAAATCCAGGAAAACAGTGTCATTTCCAAGTGAAAAACAAATGGGAGGCAGTGGCATTACCAACATTTACTCAATAATGTCAATTAATTGTCAAACTATCCTAAATTGATAGTAAATAATTGTTCCCATATTTAATGAGCCAGCAAATGACTTTAAGATTCACAAAAGTGAAACACAATGAAAAATGCCATGAAACACTGTCATTCAACAACTAGAAAATAAAGACAGAACTAAAATATGACAAGTGTGGTGCCATATGCGAAAATTATGTGGTTATGCCATAAACTGCGTGGAATTACAATTACAAACTTCGAATGACCAAAAGAATGCATTTCAGATTAACAAAAAGTGAAACAGTGACAAATTCATAAAAACAGTGTGATTCAACCATAACTTCTATTTTGATATGAAAAGAACAGTGTGTTAAGCACATCAAGCAACAATAAGAGGTAGACAATGCAACTTATATACAAATATAAGGAAGACAGTGACATTTGTTTAAAAAAACAGTGTCATTAGTTTAAAAAAACAGCAGCATATGCAAACTGAAAATCAACTATGGCAAATGCATAGAACATCCCATGAAATAGAAATTGAAAACTACATCACAAATGCAATTTAGAACCCCATATGAATGCATGAAAGCAGTGCATTATAAAAAAACTCCTCCTCTAGTATTTGTAGAATTCTCATGCATACTACCATTGCAAAACAATACAAGTCAGCCAAATTACTCATCACAGCCATCAATTCCACAGTAGGTCATAACTCATAACCGGGTCATCTAAGGAAGTAATTGAAATCAAACCAACTAAAAGGCTTCACACAAAATTTAATACCGGCAGCATCAAAAAGAGGTTAACAAATTTCAACATAGCATCACAAAAATAACATAAAATCATCACAGATGATTGGAAAGGCCATTAACATGCTATAAGGAGGTAAGAAATTAGATAAATGTCGAAGCCCTTTGTTGGCAGTTTGCTAATTTTGCAAGAAGTGATGTTCGGTAAATGAAATGTGTGGATGAACTAACTGTAAACCTAAACAGTGACCCAATTCCATGAACACCCAAATTTCTTTCTTCCCAAACCAATGGTAGTACAAAGAAGCTTCGTAATAGGAAGCAAAAATCGCAGGTAAACCCTAAATCGAAGTAGCACAGATGAACTATGAAAAACCTAATAATGGTAAAATCATACATGAGATCTGTGGGAGTAAAGAGGGGACAACTCGATGCATACCTGTTGATGCTTTTCCGGTGACGAATCGAGAGTGCAGAGACAGATGACAGTCGACGGAGGTAGCCAGAGGGGAGATGGATGCCCATGAGATTAGGTTTTCGTAAATGTCCGTACAACCCCCTTAGGCTATTTAACCCATAAGGGCATTTTTGCCATTTAACGCAAATTACAGGGGCAGACCTGACTTTGCACCCTTCCAAGTGGATAAATGGTTTTTCAAATGGTTTTTTGGTATTATTTTTGAAATGGTAAATTATATGGTAAAATGGTGTATGCTGTTTGGTAAATGTAGCATTTCATAACTAGCTTACATGCTAAATTGACATATATGTTGGGCTGAAATGGTTTGCCAAACAGCCCCATAAACTAGTTTTTTCTCATTCGATCAAAGTACGTACCAAAAGTAATTAAGAAGTCTGATGCAGTTCTAGTTCTTCAATAAAATTAACATTACAACATCAAATTAACAGGACATAGAAACGACAAGAAAACAAACGAAAATTAACAGGACATGAAATGACAGGAAAATAAAAGAGTTGACACACAAAAACATTAATCAAGCGAACGTTCACGGCATTGCCTGCAGTGCAGTTGCATGCATTACTTCATTCCTGCAAAATCCAAGCCCTTGAAAACAACATAAAATTTTAATCAAGCCCACTTAAATATTTTTTAAAAATAGCTTTCACAATCAAACATGCATATATGAGAATGTATGTATGTATATACACACACATATACATATACACATATACTTATCACTTACATTAGAAGCAGCGCTTTCAGGAATTGATCCATCTGGTGAATTTGGAATATACCTAGCCCACTGGTAATCCATGATGTCAACAAGTTAGAACATAAAATAAATTACAAAGGTAAATGAAACATCTGGAATTTACATTATAATTGAGATTTTACTGTAAACCCTAAACATGCAGTTAAGATGGAAAAAATTAAGTTACATTTTTGGCCGCAGTGCTAAAAGCGTCTCGATGTGGTATCTCAGGATTGGCCGCTTTGATCCGCTGTATCTCCTCCCTTCCACACAACATATGAGTATAGACATAACATTAATTAATTTGAAGTTATATATAATTAAACCCTAATAATTAATTAAGGTTGTGTCGAGAGAGCATGTTGTTTAATTTATATTAATTATAAGAATGTAAAAATATATATAGCTTACTTCATGAATCGATTGTAAGCAGAAGGAAGCCTGTGTTTCTTCTCAGGAGCTGCAAATTAATTAAACCGAATCAACATTAATCATAGCAATAAATCAAACAACAATATTATATATATATATATATATATGTGCGTGTGTGTCGTATTGAGATTCAATAGGGATATATACGGTACGTTTGACTACAAATGGTGCTGTTGGTGACAATGGTTCACTGGATGTGGATGAGGAGGAGGAGGATGATTGTCCCTTCCTGAAATCACTGCAAAAGGCCTGCTTCTCCTTAAAAAAAAAAAGTAACATACTATTTATGTTAGTAATAAGAGGCCTAATTAAGTAGCAGTGTTGTTAAAAAATGATTTAGATACCTGAAGATTGCATTGGTGATGGTCAAGACACTGGCCCTGAAGTGAAGGTCGGCTGGTAAGAAAGGAAAGGTTGCTACAATGACCACATTTCACTGTCACTGGGTCCAGCAATCTTTTGCATGGAATCCCAACCTGCATATACAAACCATATAATTACAAACACACCACCACAATATATGTGTAGAAAATAAGAAGAAGAAGAGATGGTGGGATTAAACAGGATTGATTACAGCAAGAACAGTGTTGCAGAAGTTGCAGCGGACGTAGCAAAGATGTTCAGATGGTGGAACCGAGTCCATGGACACCCTATCACCTGCTTCTAGGCTCATGTTCATGATGATTTGATGACTCTCAAAGACAACAAGTAGAGAGCTTTTTTTTAGGGTTTTTGTGGTGTAGGATGAGAGAACACAAATAGAGAGACAGAGAGAGTAGCTAGTGGCTGTTGATATGTATAGCAAACTCATTAACAGAGTAAAAAAGAAAATGTAGCTAGGGTTACTAACTATAATAAAAAGGTCATTGAAACTGCAGCAGCGATGCTTTATTGCAGAGCTGATTAGTATCTCAGACCACACACACTAGTACGTTCGAACCTCAAATCTCGCGATATATCATGTTCGAGAACAAATCCCAGTAAATATGTCTTTTTTTTATAACCTGAAAAATTATCAACTCAGCGTGTCACTTTGTCATTCAAACCCCCAGTCGGGCCGCCAGCGGCCAGCTCACATAGAAGTTATTAGGCGTGAGAGTCGAACTCGTGACCTCCGCATTCGCTAAGAGTTATGATGATCAATTTCAGCATCCTAGCAACACCTCGTTGGTCCCAATAAATATGTTTTGCTTGTGATTCATGCATGCAAATACCTTTCCATTTAAATTCTGTAATACTAATTTTTTTAATTTTTTTTAAAAAGGGCAGAAGAAAATACATGTCCTTTTTGTAATTATAGTACGGCCATGCATTGCCACGTGTCATAATGATTTGATTGGGTAATATTAGGTCCATACATAATTAGTTGGTTTTGTCACACATGCATGAAATCAATTCCACATTTTTTTATGAGTTTAGAAGTTTCATATTTTTAGAGTAATGCCCTCTTTTCAACGACACCATGATTAGCATGTCAAATGATCTTATTGACGACAAACTTTTCTCTTTTATTAGGACAACCTTCCAACCACGTGTTAAAACTATTTTAAGCTAGTGTTGACCGTTAAACCAAATGCATCGTATATACTAGTGTGCATGCCTATGTTAAAAAAAATATAAACTCACTGGCGAATTTATTTCGAAAATACAAATAGTATATCTTGTAAAATTATCAAATATAAGATAGCGTTAGTTTTAAAAACGTCTTCAAATATCAGAAAACTTACTTGATAGATTGTAATATAATTTATTTTTGACTGCTTATGAGTTAATTACTTAATTTTCTATAAACTCTACAAAACGGACACGAGCTCGAAATTTATAGTAATTGAGCGCACATGCAATACTATTTATAATTAATCAAAATTATCGAATTTATATTGCTAAACGGGCACCCTAATTATTCATCCTTCTCCTCGATCGAAATTCCATTTGAAGAAGCAAGCTAATTGCACAATAACATGATATTTATTCTATGGAATTCATTCAAAACACAACTTGCCTTGATTACTCCACCAACTCTTGCATGACTTGATCAACATGGCATGTGCATATATGAACATCAATGGACGAGCATGAGGCCAATATATATATATATATATATATATATAATATATATGATGTGCGATGCATGCATGTGGACGAAATATCGAGAGAATTGGATGAAGGAAAGTAATGGGAATGGGAAATTAAAGATGGTAACTGTCCAGGCATCCCATCTTTTGTGGGTGCTATGTTAAACAAGGAAATCTGAATGTGACAGATGCTACTATCACAACTCACAATCACACGCACAATAAAACACTAGAAGCTGGAGAGATTTTATGTGTATTTAATAAGTGATGGGACAATTCCCACATTTTCCTTACATAGAAATAAAGTCATAAACACACTTGGTTTCCTCGCCATTCTTTGCCGGTATAAATCCGCTTTCCCTAGGTTTTCTCTTCTTCTTACTTACAGTACTACATGCATAGCTGGTGGATCTATTGCTTTTAACTTTCTCTCTATCCCCCCTGCTGCATTTCTAGGAGGCATCCCCATGTGTGTTCTCTTCTATTTGGCTTCTAGTCTCGTTGGTTCACACATACATAGTTCTGTTTCTTTAACGGATTTGGACACAATCGTTGGATCGATGATCTCTTCTCCTTCTTATACATTTTGGGAAATTTGGAGTAGATATTTCAATCTCTCTTAAAATAATAGTTTTGCTTATTGGGGATAAATGATATTTTTGATCACTCGAATATGACATTTGTTACAACTCAATCACTGAAAGACTAAACGTTTCAAAAAAGTCACCCACAAAAATGACAAAACTAAGTCATGTCACGGTCATGCTTGACTGGATTTCCGTTAGTCAAACTATTGATCTGACACATTGACCAAATGAAAATCGTTTAAAGGACGGATAAGATAAAATGAAATCGGAGGTGACACATTAACGTTCATATTACCCTCAAATTGCGCTAACGTGGTCACCCACAAAACCGAATCGTCAATAAGTGCCATAATAAATATTTTGATATTGATAAAATATGAGTAATTAAGGTTTAAAGTGAAATTTTTGTACAATATTCAATTACAAATATTATTTTCTATAAGACTTTATTGTTTAAATATATTTTGCAAGCTCAAAGGCCATTTAGTTTTATCAGTCTAGGTGAGCACCCTAATTGAAGCCCTCATTGCAGTGTAGGCCGAATGAAAGGTCCAAATACTTGCAATTCAGCCATGGCCCAAGTGAAAACTATTGTCAATTGCATCAAATAAATATTGTCACTTATGTATATGTATATATATATATACACACACAATTGCTTATCTCAACAATGACATCATCACATCTTCATTTTGTCGAGAAAGTGAAGCACAATTCCTCCAATACTTTGGCACCACACTTGCCATCTCATCAAGCCACATGCGGTCCATTTGACCAAGCAAATTGTTATGTTTATCATTTGCAATTCAAGACTTGTATCACAAATCAAGCAAATCAAGATCAAAATAAATCGCAATTTGTCAATATTTGTGGGACTCATCTCCATCACGTCACTTTCCAGTCAGTTACTTAATTTTGGCTCCTCTACACCTTTCTCATTGGTTATGGTAGCTAATGACTTATTTTTTGTAATGTGGTATTTAATTCCTAAGCTTTCTATCAAAGGGAGGATATGGGATTGCCATAACAAGTAGTTGGAAATTTCCAACTTGATTGAAATCATGCTCTTGCATTGGGAAACTCAAGGATAGACAATTTTGGTTTTGGTGTTGGTCATTTTGTTTTGAGAAATCAAAGAATTAATTGTTGTAGAACATGGTCAGTTGTCTTGTTAAATATGTTCTTACTTGCAACATATAATTCGGTTAAAAACGAATTATGAAAAATCAATTCTTGAATACCTAAATACAGACATCATGTATTAGGTTCTTATTTTTGTGACATTCATATTCTATTTTCTCTTATTGGGTTCTTGATTGTTAATTGATGCAGACGTCATGTTAAATTTCGATTAAGAATACACATACTGAGATAAATGCCATGTATTTAAGAGATAATCATATAACTTAAGTTTGATCATAACTTTGTTGTGAATGTCATCATCATACATTTGTTGGAAATTGTCAATCTCTCATTGCTTATGAATTGTATTATTGTTTAGTGATAGATAATAGTAAGTCCTAGCTATTCTTTCATTGATCGAAACTCATCCATTCTTAATCTTAGTTTTAATTTTAGTTCACTCTTCGTTGTTGTTTTAATTCTCAAAAACTCAAAACCCCATCAATTATAATTGTGCATGAACTATATTTAAGTGTTAGTTGCATATATATTAATATCACTCCTCATGGAATCGACCCCTTGTTTTTTCATTATATTCTACATTATTTGTACACTTACGAAGTATTTTAAATTATTACTAATAACATAACAATCATGTCACGGTTAGGGACTAGATTTCGATTAGTCAAACTGCTAACCTGACACATTGATCAAATGAAAACCTTTTAAACGACATACAAGACAAAATAAATTTTGATGTGGCACGTTAATGGTCATATTGCCGTCAAATTGTGGCAATGTGATCTAGGGCGTGAGTGGGTAGCTCTAGTAATTCAAAAAGAATCCTAGACAAATCTCACTGGTTGTGTCATTGAAAGAGAGGTTTAGGGATTTTCTAAAACCATAATGTTTCTGGATAGCGGAAAATCTTTCATTGACAAGTTCAAAACAACTCAAGAATCCTTCAATTGTCGTGTTACAAAGGATGTTTGATAGTGACTTTATGGGCAATTTGATGCTCCTTTGATAGTATACGCTAGAGTATAAGCTGATCCAAACGGACCTAATATGTTTCTTTGGACAATGTAGCATCTAAATGATGATTGTGTGGCACAATCATAGAATGATTTTTCATTTTATGGAAAATTTGTCACATTTTAAATTTCATCATGACTGTTTTATTACATGTTATGATAATCTTGCATAATTAGTTATCTATTATTAAGTTATTCGACAATTTAGTGGAATTTTTTTTCAAAAAATATATGTTAGAAATATTTATTTAGACAATTCACAGGTTTTTTTTGGTTCAAAAAGTCAACAATTTATAACTAACCAAAATCTAATTAAATCTGACTGTTGCACAACTCAATTATTTTTCATTCATGAAAATTGGAAATGGAAGAATTCGAAACAACTCTTTATTGGAAGGAAAAATTCTTACTTACATATACATAGTAATTATTAGTCAATTACAGGCTTACTTGCGTTGGCCCAACTCAACTCAATTATAACATTGGCCAAAAATATAAATAAACGGTATTATTAGGTATCCCAATGAAAAGTATCCCAAAACATCCCTAATACATGTGGCATGCCTAGTCATCATTTCACTAACCAATTTCATTTTCTTTAGTCACAAATACTCATCTCTCTATTGCTGGTCATTTTAAAAGACACAAACTTCTCTTTCCTCCATTTTTGAATCAACGTCCTCTCTCTCCCTCTCCTCTCTCTTTCTCATCTTCTCAGTGAGAAAACAAAAAAGGAAAACACAAAAATAAGGTTTGATTTCTGTTTTTCTAGATTTTTCTAGGTTCGTTATTTGAATATTTTGCTTTTTCTGAATTGTTTTGGTTCGTTCTTCGAATCTTGTGTTTTTCCTTTATTTTTTTGTTCATTCTTCGAATATCATGTTATTTTAGTTTTTTTTCCTTAAATAAACTCAGATTTATTTGTTCAAAAGTGCTTTTTAAGGGGGGAAGACAAAGAAAAAAAGATAAGGACTGCTATAGGTGTTATAATGCACTGGTGTGGATATCTAATATATTGTTATGGGTGTTTAATGTACTCTCAGATCTACTTGTTTGCCTATTTTCTAAGGGGGAAGAAGATGAATACAAGATGAAGACTTTTCTGGATATTTTAATGTACTATTGTGGTGTCTAATGTACTGTTATTGATATTTTATGCAATGTTTTGGGTAACACTATTTTTGGGTTTATCACATTGTTCCACAACATTTTAATACACTGTTTTATTTTTTTTTGCATGATTCAGCCCCAAACCTATTTTTTTAACAACTGATGTTACTGTCATTAAGGGCAATGCTATGATTTTTTGTACATTAATGCTATCACATTGTGCTTAAAAAAAGAACAAACATTATAACAAAGTTAAATACATTGAACAATCATGAGAACATTGTAAAAATTATGACAGTACACAATGTAATAATGCATTGTCACTATAAAAAATAATGTAATAAGACATTGTCAAATAGTCAATCCAAAGTAACAAAACAAAATGTAAAAACACAATGTGATATGACATTGCCATAATAAAATATAGTGTAATAATGTACTGTCAAATAGTCATCACAATGTGATAATGGAGCCAAAAATAAAACACAATGTAATAGGGCTCTGTCATAATAAAACGCAATGTTATAATGCACTGTCAAGATAAAAACATAATGAAATAACAGTGCAATAAATGCGAAATAGCATTGTAATAAAAAGACCAGAACAATGTAATAAGACACATAATAGTGTACTAAAACTTTCTATGACACTGTAATAAGGCACCCAAAACAGTGTAGTAAATTGATCAAATGTTTTAAACACTAAAAACATTATTTTCAAAAGAACAATGTAATAACGAACGATCCATTAAAAGATATTGACAATGGATCTTGTTGGAAAGAGTTTTGCATGTTGATTTCAAATATGTAATTTTTTTTTCAAATCTAAAATGTATTTTGAGAGATGAATCATTTTAAAATTATATTTAATAAAAAATGAAAGCATTAAAGAGAGAGAAAAATATTTGCATGTCTTAACAACTTTTTTGGAATTGTTTCTTTCAAAATTCTCACGTGTTACATTTTATTTATATTTATTAATTTTTTAAATTTTAAAATTTCAAAAACATATGTGACTGAGGCATTTTTGTATCAATTTTTTTTTGTTTGATTAATTTTCCATGTCACTATCCTAGTCACGATGTCCACAAAGACTAGGAATATTATGGATGCTATAATGTTGGAACGTTGAGCATTTTCCATAAATAAGAAGACAGCTACCCAGATTGAATGTAAAGTTATAAACAGTCTTTACCAATAGGATTCCACGTTCACGGAGGAGGGTGACCTACCAGTGAGGACAACCAACCCTATGCTATCATTTTAAAACTATTATTATTGAGTTTGTGGAGGGAAGAAGCTAAAAATTCCGTCTCTTCTTTACACTCCCGCCATTTAATCGCTATTTGTGTTCGGTTAGGGTTTTATCAATCTATCAGCGTTTCCCTCTCCACAAGAACTTTACTCAGCGATGGCGAAATCGGAAGAAACAGAAAAACCTGACAGTCTCGAAATCATTTCAATCGGGTCACTCTACAATGGACCATGGGACAAGAAGTACTGGAGCAGCTCCAGGGTTCGATTTCTCTCTCTCATATCTTGGATCATAAATGCACCCCCCACACACTGTAGATGATATAATTTGTAAATTGAAGTTAGGTCTGGTAAATTCTGAATCGTGATAGAATTGAATAACCTGTTGGGTTGATACTCTGTTTTGAAGTGTAATCAGATACTCAAAGGGTAGATAAACGGCGCAAATCATTCATCATAGTTTGAGCTGCGTCTAAATTAGGTTTTAAATTGTGGAGATACTTCTATTTATCCTTTCTGTTTTATTGAATCTGAAATTTATCTTCTAGGGCTAGGATTTGGAAAAGCAAATAACGGTAGGGATTGTGTAGCAAGTTGCCGCGATTTTTTGAGCTGGTCCATATAAAATTTATGTTTTATCAATATGGCTTTAAAGAGGCCAGATGCCGAGGAAGATAAATATCCTGCATACGAGAACAATTTTAGTTGAAATTTCAACTCTTAATTCCATTTCAGGAACAGCAGCAATGCTATCCTTAAATTGAAAATTGTATTCTCTTCTAGAGAAAGTTATAACAAGTATCAAGAAAAAGGTCATTCGTGCGAAAAGAGAATACTGCAGCGAATTTCATACAAATCGTGCTAAATACATGTAACAGTGGTGAGTTTCATACAAAATCTCTTTGCGGGATTAGTTTAGTTCTAACCAGTTTTATCATTTGGTATACATTTTTCTTTGCTTTTGGAAAGTTAACGTGGATGCATTTCATGCTGATTTGTCCTTGGGGTAAGCTTCGAGGTTTGGTCTAACTGTGAAAAATAGATTTTAAGCTGAAATACCACTAAAATCCCACATGCATTTTCAGTTTTTTTGGTCAAAAGTAAAAGTTATCAGCATTTTAGATATTCCTTTCCTTTTACATGAACTAAATACACATGCACTAACACCAAGTCACCAAGATACACACACGAATGTTAACACATATAGGATTAATCAACAACTATTTAAAAAAAGGGGTTTCAAGTCATTGATGTTTTCTGTTTGATTATTTACTTTATAATGATTAGATTTTTGTAAACCCATGAGAATGATTTTGAAAATTTAATTAGCTTTGACTGATAAGTTGATTAATGAAGTGAATGTTTAGGTAATAGGCGACGTACTTTTTCACTAAGTTTCTAATTGCATGATGAGTAATGACTTGGAAGCTGGGTCTTTTTCCTATGAACGTTGGAAGCTGTGCATAAGAGTTTACTGTTATGGCTGTCACATCCCATATTCTGTAATTCTCCCAACTGACAGGCTTCTATTCATGTACTTTAGGGTAAAGATCGCTACCCTTATCCTGTTGGATACCATGCTGTTCAAGGTCATTTTGGGAGCACATATCAGCTGGAAATCAGTGAAGGTCTAAAAGGGCCTATATTTATGGTTTGTAGCTCAACTTCGTAGCTATCAACTTGTGATCCTAGTTGGTTTTAGCTCAAGTCAAACCAAGCTAATCAACACTTTCATATTTCTGTAGATCACTTCTCCAGCGGGAGATTCATTTTCTGGGCAGACTCCAGATATCGCATGGAATAAACTTCAGAAGAAAGGCTGCCTCCACGTGAAGATTTGGCAGGGCAAGAGATTTTCATGCAAGATAGATGGTGCAGAGGTAGGTCCTAGAGTGTTCTATAAAACTTACAGCTCTGTTCTTGAGTCAAGACATAAGCCTGACAAGCACCCATGTGGTGGTATGTTCTTGTCATGGCTGCACTGATGTATATCAAGGGAGTCAAGGAGCCTCTTATGCAAGCTATGACATTTTTGAGTCCCCAAGAAATCACTCCTTCTGTAGCTTCTGTTACTTATTGCACATAGCTAATGGAACTGATCCTTCATTTAGGGAACAATATCAATATATAGCTTTCGTAGAGTCACATATAAGGAAATACATTTTTATTTTTATTTTTATTGGATAATTTTCATGCAAGTAATGCATTCTTTCCGCTCCCAAACATTATCTGCCAGAAAAGAAGTACTGGACATTTTATTTTTGGTTTGAAGTAATTTGGCATAACCAAATTTGTTTTGATGCTTCCATAATCTTCCTGGTCCAATTATTTTATTATACATTAATTTTGCTTTGTTTGTAAGCTTTTGATTTCTGAAATATGATTTCCTCAATATTCATTCAAGTTACACTAAGGCAGTAATCATAACCAAGACAAAACATGTGACCAGAATTTTAGCTTAATCAGTGAGTATAACACCCTTGAAGAGTACATTGCGGAAGTCCTATCTCAGAATTGCAGATGTTTTTGAAATTTGAGTTGCTTGCAATTTGGATGATATCGCAGGCTCGTAGTTTTTTTAACTCATGACTTCTGTCTATCATGTTATGTAATAATTTATTGGCCATGCGTTGCTGATGTATGTGGATACTAAAAGCATGAATTGTACTATGCTAAATCATATTCCTTTTTTTTTGCATGCATTGTGCAGTTTTTTGGTTTCAAGAATCCTTTAGTCCAGAGATTACTTCGGGAACTTGTAGCAAATGTCAGTGGAACAACAGAACAGAGCTTGCTATATTCCAGTTTCTGCAATGCGACTTCAACAGATGAGCATGATAATCGATGCGTAGATGCTTGTACATACCCCAATTTACTTCCATACTCAGCAATACCAAGGATTACAGGAAAGAGAAGTGTGAGACCTGAAATCATGATGTCAAAGGCAGTTACTCTCCTGAAAAGATCCAAACCTCAAGAAAACTCACACCCAATACATGGAACTCAGAGGAATCATGAGCAATGTAGTTCCTCTTGTTCGCCATCCTCAATTAAGGAGGGTGAAATGTGTGGAAATGAAGGCACATTTCCAGCATCTGTGCTCCTGAAGTCAGTAGTTGACGAAGGATGTCATTTCTCATCCGTGGATGTTTTGCCTTTGAAATCTTTTATTATTTCTGATCGTCATAAAGTGAAAGCTCTTCCCATTGTTGATGAGAATGGGGTTGCTAGTTCAGGAAAGTTCAGATTTACTAGTGCAGGCAACAATACCAGTACAGAGGAAAAACCTGTAAGAACTATTGGCCTAAACTTGTAGATTAGACTACTCTTACATGGAACCCTGTGATGTTTGTATGCTTTCTTCTATTTATTATATGTAAGAAGTTACGAACTGCTCCCCTGAATCTTTAGAGTTGATGACTCTTACATTGAGTCCTGTGATGTATGTATGCTTTCTTTTATTTGCTTCAGTATGATAATGCGGAGGATGATTACTTTTGACATATATATTTTTGTAGAATTAATATATTTCAAGAATCAAGAAATGTTCTTAATTTCTAAGTTCTAACAGTTATATAGGCCACAAAATGTTGATCTGCAAGAGTTCAGTTCTCCATTAGCAATGGGAGATGAAGATGGAGATGAGCCAGTTCCCCAAAACTCTACTGGTTTCTGTGATATGAATCTTTGTGCCCCTGACACCTTAGATTCTGGGCAAGGTATTCCTTAACTTGTCCACATTTGCATGCTAGTCTGGCTAGTTTTGATTGCCCAAGCTGTTGGTGTCCATTGTAGGTGAAGTTTGATTATTCTGTCATTCACAGCTTATGGTAATTTAATGCAGATACTATGAATTTTGCTCCAAGAATAAGGGATCAAATTACTTGCAGTGCGAAGCTGGAAATCAATGAAGGTGATATAGTTTTTTCTGAATCACAGGTGACTGAATCACATGAAGAAGTAGGCACACCTGTTTCAAATATGAGTTCTGGAAAGGGCGGTTCGGATTCAGTTGACCAGGATATGGTTAAGTTAATGATGACAGCCTGGCTCCCTCAAGCGATTCCATTGCTCATGAAGAATCCAAAAAACAAAAAGAAGTCCGCCACCCCCTTGGAGTGTATTACCTGTAGGCCAACATCTGAGAAGGGAAATGAAAAACCTAGATACTTCACTGATGCTCAGCCTTCTACTATAGATTTTGATTCAGTTGTCCCTGTTTTCGAACATACGAAGTCAGTTGTTCTTGACAGTTATGAGGATGATCAGTCCATATATCATGCTGACCAGCTAGAAATTTCTTTCAGAAGTGCTAATCAAACTAGTTGCTATAATGACAATCATCCCAATACTGAGGAACAGTTTGTTAGTACAGATATCAAGGAGTTACCAATCTGTCATGTTGAAACTTGTGAGGATAAAGAAAATTTCTGCAATGATGAAGTGCACATGACAATGAGTGAAAGACATATCAAGGCTGATGTACTGATGTCTGGTACTTTTTCAGGTCTTGTTTCTCCGCAAAAGATATGTCTATACGAAGGAAACCAGGACCAGTCTGTTTGTTCTAATTTAAAAGAAAAGATGGGAGACATTGATATCCATTCTGACGAAAAAGAGCTCAAGTGCGCACCAGAATCTACTGAAGGTAATTAAACCCAAATTTTCCTGTAACTATATCTTTAGTACTCACTTAGCATTTGCATAAGGGAAGCACCCATATTACTACCCATAAGTTACCGGTACGAGTCTATATTGGTGCCTCCTATTTAGAAAGAGCATGTTTATCAGCTTTTGCAAGAGATGGATATTTATGGTAAAAATACCAAAATAGGGAAAATGAAGGGAATTCTGTCTACAGATAAAAGTTTCAGACTTCCATATCCTAGGTTTTGTTTTTTGTTAAGAATTATCTTCTAATGCATAGGCTGGTTATGTTTCTACAGGTATTGATCAAAATGGTGTGAATGCCAAGTGTATGGAAACTTCTATCCAATCACCAAGGAAAAATTTACATGTTGAAATAGAGGTTGCTGAAATGAACCGTGCATCTTTAACTGAACTTCCATCCAAAGTATATGCTAGAAAGAAACTTCGGAACAAAGATGGTGTAACGGGAAATTTCAGAGCTCCACTTGCGGCCAGTAGTAAGTGCAGAAACTTTGATGATGGCCCAGTCCTTGAAAAAATGGAATCACCTTGCGCATTTGAAAGTCACCAAATTACTAGTACTGACAAACCTTATACAGACTATATATTTGGTGCTGAAGTGATGTTTGGGGAACGATCCCATGGTCTACAAGTAGAAAAGACTACAATAGATTCCAAACTATTGAATGTTTCACATCATAGTAAACTAGAGCTTGAAACTTCCCCATCATTTCAGAAACAGGGGTCAGCCAGTAGCATGTCTGTTGCTGGTGAAATTCATAGAAGTTTGGATTTGGAACTTAGTAGTAAACTGGAGCTTAAAAATGAACTAGAGGGAAAAGTTGACCTCGTTGGATGCTATTTGCACCCTTTGCCTGTTATATCTTTGTTGTTGAGAACAAAAGGGAATAGCATCTACGTTTGTGTTTTATGTGGCCATCCTGAGGATAAAAGCAAAACCCTGTTTTATTATGAGTTAACTACTAAAGAATCTGAGTTAGGATTCCCTTCTTTTGTTGGTCAGACATCGGTAACACTGCCATCGTCAATAGAAAACTCTGACAAAGAGGTAGGTATTATTTTTTTGGAACTTTGCATATCTCAGTTATTCTGGCTTTTTCCCCTTAATTTCTTCATTGGCTTGTCTATGATTTATTTACTTGCCTTTTTTTTTAATTTCTTTTGTTTCGATTCATAGATTATACATGAAAGATCAGTTTTGCAGTTCACTCCAGATGGGCAGTGCATTGTTTTACTTGACAGTATAAGAACACCGTACTGCAGGTTGACTACTTCAGCTTTATATTATGCAGAAATTTTTTGGAGTGGTAAAATTATGAGTTTAATTTCCCATAAATGCTTCAGGGAAGGGAAACTGGATTGTTTGTGCTCAACATGTTCATCACATTGTTTTGAGGACAATGCTGTGAAGATTGTGCAAATAAAGGCTGGTTATGTTTCAGTTGTGACGAAATTGGAAACAGTGGAAAATGTGCTGCTTATATTGGCATGTGAACCTAGTCATCTCATTGCTGTTGGTGAGAGTGGAAGACTACAAATTTGGGCCATGAATTCAACATGGAGGTAAAGCCTTCTTTCTTTTATTTATATCATGATTCATGAATTGCTTCCACTTAATTATGTTGTGTTGAATGTAATTGAACTGCCTACATTGGCCTCGAACATGGCTTGCACCCGTGCAATCTGAAATCAGATGCTAGAAGCATTGGTTGCTTATTTAGTAAGTGGAGTCATAAATGCTTGAATGCAGGTATTTTTGTCCTATGATAGGCTCACCATTCACATGTATCACCTTTTTGTGATTTTTCCTTAATTGCAAAATATACCTTTTCCATAGGGATTTCTGATTTTTTTGTTTGACAGGTAGTGAGTTGTGTCTATCATGGCATTGTTTGTGTTGATATGGATTATCAATGTCTACAAATATTTATGCAGCATCTGCTGCTCAAATTTGAAAGCTGTACATGAGTTGACAAGAGCTTAATCTGTCTTCATGGGTTTGTCTTCTTTGATGGGGTCTTAATCTTTGAATCTGGTTGTCCCCACTGTACCTGCCACTTTGCTAATGGGTTAATAACTTAAAATTGAATTTGCTGATTTCAACTTCATGGCCACTAATCCAACTAATTTATATTTCCCCTCTTTATTGTTGCAGTACAGCAACAGAAGAGTTTTCCATACCATCTAATGATTGCTTATCACCTTCAATTGTGGAGTTGAAGAGAATTCCTAAGTGCGCTTCTCTTGTCATTGGTCACAATGGTTTTGGCAAATTTACTATATGGTATGAATATTTAGCTACAATGGTTTGTATCTACTGCTTATCATTTCAAAGTTTCTTTGTATCGCACACGCTGGGTTTCTATATGGTCTTTCGTTCTTAATGAGAATTGCAAAAGCTTCTATATCACATTTCTCTGATTTAAGTCATCTAATATTGAAGTAGATCAATCATAGCATTTTCTTATTCTTTTCTTGGTTTCCCCACTGTAACTTTATGAATTATGTTATCTAGAATTCTAGATCCACTTAAAGAGCATGGAATTCTTTTATCAGAAAACCCATGTGCTCTTGAATTGTTGGTAAGCAATTTGAACTTTAGAATAATTTGATGTATCCCTTGTCATGCTGATATGGATTCTCAATGGAGACTTTAAATTGTTAACTGATTTTGAAGATTGGCAGTAGTTTTTTCTTTGTTGTTAATTTTGAACTTCAACATAGATGAAGCCCAATAGATTTTTGTTCTTCTGGTTACCCCATAGCTTTACATGTTATATAAAATTTCTTCACTCTGTTGTAGCAGTTTATGTAAAAATTTGAAGACACTTTAAAGTTACAATGGATCAAAATTAAACATGCAAATGAAAAAAAAAATACACGTTGCAATAGATCTGAAGTTCTCTGTTTATATTCTCCTCTCCTTTCTTGATGTTTTCATTTGTTCTGCAAACTTTTTTGTGCTTTTCACCTGCTAATATCTTAGAGTTATTATTTGACTTCTCGTAATATGTATTTCCCCCTTTTTGTCCAAAATGAAGGAGATAATACATAATTGACACTTCGTCTTCTGTAGGGATATTTCAAAACGAACCTCTGTGTCAAGGTTTTCTTCTCCAAGTGCTTCAGTTTTTCAAATATTTCCAATCTGTTTAATCAGTTGGGAAAGCAAACACTGTTTTATCAGTAATTCTACAATGGAGGATCACATTGATGGGGTCATGGCTGCAACAAATATGTGCATCTCAGGTCACGGTGAGGGGCATAACTCTCCACCAGCAGATGGGGAAGATGTTGCCGTGTGGCTTCTAATTTCAACTGCCCATGATTCTTATGCTCAACATGGCTTTGAGGCAAGAAATTGTCAAGCAAATTCAGTACGATGTTGGAGGCTTGCTCTACTTGTGAAAAATATGGTGATCTTTGGCAGTGCGTTGGATCCAAGGTGCTTCCCATCTCTTTCAAAAAAACCATGCAAAATGTGAATTGTTTCGAGCATGTGTTCTGTTTGGTTTGCTTTGTTATAAACTTCTTTGTTTTCATTGTAACTGTTAAATATTACTTGATTGTTTTGCCATGAATGTCACTATTGAGGGATAGATAGATAGATTTCTATTACATGCATGCAGCATATCAAGAGAAAGTTTTGATTCAGACTTGGGAACACCTCTTAATCAGTGACTCATTGTTATTAATTATGCTTCTAGCCGACTGCTTGGTTAGGCAAAAAGCAGTTGTAAACAATTGAGGGAAATTGTTTTACTGTATACCTTGCATTAATAAACAATAAATTGAATGCTAAATGCATTTGAGATCCTAATGATTGTCAAAAGGTGTAAATATGGCATATCTTGGTGCTGTGTAGTTTATTTGAATTTCTTGACGTTTTTGAGGATTAGATCCAAGAATTTCATTTGCTATGAGTTTGAATTCTGAAATATATTGTGCAGAACTATGGTAATTGGTGTTTCTGCTGGTCGTGGGATCATTGGTACATGTGATGGACTTGTGTATATGTGGGAATTGTCTACGGGATGTAAACTGGGTTCTTTGCATCACTTCAAAGGTATGCTTCAATCTTGGCTGTGCATTTTTCATTGATTTGGTGTGTGGATATAAAACATGGGGTACGATTATTTGTGTACATTTAAACACACTAATTCCACAAATAACTGACCATTTTTTTTCGGCCCACTAGACATTATCATCTAGGAATCAATAATTCAGTATGGGAATTTTTCTTCCAACTTGTTAGTTTGTGTATTGTTCATGCCACATGCTCTTTTCAGAGTTGTGCTTGAACTTGAGCAAAATTGGCGCAATTCCGTTCCATCTTAACTCGTAGCAAACTGGATTAACCTTCAATAACTAGTTAAGCAAACCAAAACATACAACCTTTATATATATTTAAGAACTCTATAAAGTAGACAAAAGATAACTTTTTTTTAAGTTTTTAACTTAGTTTGGTTTTGTTTTGAAATTTTTTGCCAAGGTCAATTCATGAACACCTCTAATTCTTTTCTTTTATTTTGGGAAGGGGAAGGGAGTTGGGGTTATGAGGAGAATGCCTTGCACAACTTGAAAGATTTGTGCAATTTCTAAGATTATTAGTTTATTACTGCCCTTATGTTTTAGCTTAGTCTTTTTGATGAATGTTTTAGTATGTTTGGGAAATAGAATGCTATTTTAGAAATCATTTCATTTGAAGTTCTTGAATTTGCAAGCTTATTTATTATGATGGGGGATGGTCATGCTTTTTAAGTGGAGGGAGAGGTCAGATAATTTTGTGTGATGAACATCTAATATTGGCTGCATTCTGTAAGTGGAGTGTGGTAAACTAATGCTCTAAGAATTTTCCTCAAAAGGTCCGGGAAATTCATTAGAATGAAGAACTAGCAATTAGCTGATTGCAGATCAATGGTATTAAGATGATGCCCAGGCTACTCTTGGATAGAACAATTTCATGATGACATTGCTTAATTGTTGTTTGATGTGATGTCTGTGATTGATGGTTCCTCAACTCCAAAGCCGAAACATCATATGCATCTGAAAAGCTACACTACACAACCCAACATAATGTCTAATAGTCCCTTTCTCTCAAACCATAATCTGAAACTTGCGTAGCTTCAAAATCACGGTACACATTCTTGCTTGTGGTGGTTGTAACCACACTCCATTTTGACATCTTCCACAACAATTTTGTCCTCTTTGTCAAAAAAAAAATAAAAATTGTCGTCTTTAAGAAACTAAAGCATAAATAAATTAAAGCTTTGAAATTTTTTTAAATTTCCTCCCGAGTTATATATAACAAATAAAAATCAAAAAGTATTCCTTTGAGACCTCTTTGCCAAACAAAAATTTAAATAGACTATGCAATAGGGTTTCGCATGTAGTAGATTTCCTTTGATTTTGTCATACTCATGTAGCCAATCCCAAACTTTTGGGATAAAGGCTCGGATGATATGATTCATAAAAACTCGTGTAGTCTTCCACTTGATCAATCTATATTCTGCATCACTAACCTCCACTGATATGATTAGGGAAACTAGATTGAGAAACTCAATATTTGTGTCATAATGGGATGGTACCTTGACAGACAGGGAAGTGATTTTTCATTATTTATTAAAATTTATTTTGTTTTTTAATTCCTTTTGAACAAGGAAAGCTGCTTTTCTAGTTTTGGCTTCATTTTCCATGTTTTTGGCCTGTTCTTAGAATATCGTAGTTAATAGTTCATTCCCATGATTTTACAACTAGCATTGACCCCCGGGATTTTCAAGATTGCTTGCTTTCTTTTAAGGTTTTTTTTTGAAGTTTTTCTGTTTTCCCCTTTCTTGGTGGTTTGTTCTACAAACACTGATCAATGGATCATGCTGTTTATTGTAGAGGAATTCTGTTGGGCTTGCACAGCATTCCAACTGAAGCACTGAGTCATCAAATTTGTTTAGAAATTTAATTGAGAGACAGTGTTTGATAGCAGCTCTTCTTAGTCAAGTTATTGTGTAGTAATTTCACTGATTTATTTTGCAATGATATTAGGTGGCAGCATTTCTTGTATCGCTACAGATGATTCGAGTTCAAATGTCTTAGCAGTTGCTAGTGAAGGATGTCAGCTGCTTGTTTTTCATGAGTCACAAAAGGGTTTATCTTCATTTTCTTGATATATATATATATATATATATATATTACTTGTGACATATTAGTACAGAGGAGAAGTTCCCTGAATGGCCTGGACATTTGCTATTTTTCTGCTGCCTGTGTATAGGTTCTTTCTTTTCATATCATTTTTTTCGCTAGTGAAAGTGGATATGTAGTTGCTGGTGAATTTGATCTATTCTCTTGTTGAGCAATTTTGCAGATTAAATATCACCACCATGCTTTTTCTGATAGTTGTCTGCCCCCGTGAATAATTTTTTTTGTTCCTTCCCTAGCAATTAGCAAATATGAGGGAAAGAGACGACTTCTTTGTTTCTCCCATTCTCTTGCATGCTACACTATGAGTTCGCCAACCTAGAATTATCTACTGAAGTGTAGATCAATACGAGTAATACAAATATAGGTTATGTTGCAATTTGGCAGGTCATGCTTTTATTTTGTGGCCACGCCAATTTTCAGTCGAGCACGAGCTGAGATTATAGCGTGGGTCTGACGGGCCGAGTTACTATTGTACTTTATTGTACTGAGGGTGGGAGTGCGTCAGTCAAATTCAATAAGAGCAACTCGGAAGCATTGCAATTGTCCTTGTTAAAACCTTTTTTCCAAAAAAATAATTGGTAAAATTCGGTTCCTTGGTTCAGAATTTGAGAATATGGAAACAGGTAACTGATACTAAGCAACCAGTAGCTAATGGTGAGCATCCATTAGCTGTTATATCTAGAAGGAAAGGTGTACAGGATTTGGCTCAGGTCAGGAGAGTGCCAGTGATAATGAGGTTGTTGTGAGGCCAGTAAACTTCACCAATGGTTGAAATTGAAGTTTCGAAGTTGGTGCGGAGTTCATACTTGCACTGAACATTAAACAACATATGAAAATATTGTTACATCCGAGCTTGTAAAACAACAAAAAGTTCTCCTTTTATCCTTCCCATCGAAAAGAATGCACACATAATCCAGGTAGGTTATTGGGACTTGAACATCATTTTCTACCTCGGCTTGCTGTAAGATTCTGACGATCGCATTTTGAATTACAAAAGAACTGTGAACAAAAGGGCTCGTTTTCAATACTCAAACCGGACGGTTACCTGCCTAAATCTAGTGTCTGTTCTTTGGTGCTCCTGAAAGAAACAGAACAATGAGGTATTCTGCATTGAGGCATGATCTTTATTAACCTCTTTTCTGATAGAAAGGATAATCACGCTTCCCCAACTCCCTGAGGGAGAGGAAGAAAAGCCAAAATGGAAAGCAGGCAATAAGAGATAAAGGAGAACAGCATTAACTAGTGGAAGATAAAGGATCCACAGGTGTAGAATCCCTCCATTATATACAAACTCACACTAAGGAAAACTGAACTCGACCCTAGTTTGAAAATTGAGAACCGTCAAGCTTCGCTGCTGCTGGCTTGTCCAGAAACCAGACCAACTTCCCTTTAGTTGGTTTGACCATCCGCGCAGGCAATAATGGGTCGTTGCTTCCCAAACTATCTATCGCCAAGTGGACAGCCTCTGCCTTGCTCTCACCTGTGGCAACTACTGCCACATTTGATGCCGAGTTAATGACAGGTAAAGTAAATGTGATCCTCTCGGGAGGTGGCTTAGGGGAATTGGTGATGAAAGTTACCCATTCAAATTTCTCATCAAGCACCGACTGCCCGGGAAACAGTGAGGCAACATGTCCATCTGGTCCCATTCCCAGGAGAATGAGATCAAACTTGGGGCAGTCACTGATATCAGACACACTGACAGTCCGTTTTTTCACCAACTGTCGGATGACAAACTCATATTCATTGGCGGCCTCCTCTGCTGAAACAGAATCATTGATGGAATACACATGGCTGGGTACTATTGGTACCTGCTAGCACATTATGTGACATTCATGATAAATTTTAATAGATGGCGAACCGGAATGAAAGTAAAAATGGCAACAAATCCGTCTGGTTCCTGACTGAGCTGAAACCGAAACTAAAACATGTACCTTTCAGTAACTAATTAATTGTCAGCAGCATAAGATATGCAAAGGTGACTGAGGATCCGCCTATCTAGTAAAAAAATGAAGCCCACAAATCGTGCTCCATAAGCTAGACTTCGAGTTTAAATTCTAGGAAGGAAGTCCTTGAAGCAGACTTCACTAATTCCCCCCTTCCATCTGAAGAGTAGAAGAGAGCGGGGAGAGGCTACTTCTATTGGCAATTATTACCGTCAATTACAATGTGAAAGACCAGCAAAAACGTAGAATCAAGGGTTGGCAATCAGGATTAAGTAGAAAAACATTCTAAGAATATCTATAGAGGCTGTTAAAAGTATGCAATCCGTATCACCTTTAATTGTTTTACCACACAAAGAAGGTCGTTCAATGATGAGATTTAGTACTCAACGATAATCGCAATCTAGCTATCCACAAGAGCGAAATCCAGAAATTGAATCGTACCAGCACCAATGGCAAGGAGGTGATAAGATCTGGCACTGGCATGCACGCCAATGAATAAATCGTTTGTTTGAAAGAAAAAGCAGTTCTGACACTCAATTCCCTATTAGTGCTAACATCCTATAGTATTAAGACCAAAAGGAAGAGCCACCGCATAAATGAGAAAATGAATGAACAAACCTTGGAAAGAAGGCCATCCTTTGCGACCTTATAGTTGCTATCAACATGATTTTTCGCCACTACGCGTTCATCCACCCAAAATATATACCATTTAGCCCAATCGACAGTCTTCTTATAAGGAGCCTCACAGAGTTTCCTGGTCACAAACATAAATCTTAACAAATACACCAAAAATATAGAGTGAAAAACGTCAAACATATAGAAGGAAGGTATAAGATACCCAATTAAGCTAATGACAGAACCACCAGATAAGGCTACGGCAAAGACACCATGCTCCTTTACTGAAGCCTCGGATAATTCAGCAACATAGTCAGCCAAATAAGTCCCAAGCTCATGCAAACTCTCATAAATCCTCAACTGTCCTCTATCTTCATGAACCCCAGAATGAGCCATTCTTTCAACAAGTAACAACTTCAAGGTTAAAGAACACGGGGAAAAGGCACCAAAATCTCAGTAGGAGAGAATTTTCAAAAATCAAACATCAAAGAGATCAACATTGTGGTCAGACTGAAAGGTTTCAAGAAGCAATGAGCATCAATACACTATTAATCATCTAAAAAAAAAACACCAGAAGAAATATATACAAAGGCAAGCATTAATGAACGTTGATTGCCCAACAATGTAATCTTTGTACAGTTATCCAAAATTACAATTTGAAATTCATTAAACAAGGTTGTGCAAACCCAATTCGTAGTTAAAATCAGTCAATGCATGCACTTCATTCTGACAACTAGGAAGTAAACCCACTAAAGGGTATGATCGATTGATCATTAAACAAAAAGATAGTGCTAGAGAAAACTGAATCGAAACATCTCCCAAACTGAGATACCCAGATCACCCAATAGAAGAAGAAAAAAAGAAACCCAATATCACATCCCACTACACAAACAGAAAGAAAAATTATAGAACTCCCATGCAATCAAAGATTTTGGTACCTGCAACAAGAGCAGCAAAGGAAAATAAAAAAAACCAAAGGAAAAAAAATGCTTACAGAGAGGAAGAAGAAAGGGGAGATAATGGTGGCCGAAAGAAGCAAGAAACTGAAGAAAATGGAAGATGGGTATCAACACAAACACCAAATTATTATCATAATATAATAAACAAACCCATTTATGTACACCCACAGACGTGAAGTTATATATATCGTTGGCATTATCATCTCCCTATTTCATTGACTGATTTATTGTAATGAAAACCATATGGAAAAGATTTTTTTACCTTCGGCTTTCCACGTGCATCAGACAAATCACACACATACAATCTGTGTACAAATTAAACGGCAAAAAAGGCCTGAAATATTAGAAGAGAAAAAAATCTACTTTTACAGGATAGGAGAGAATCCCTGGTAAACTAGATCATCTGCTGTCACATCTCTATCCGGAAAATAAGTACAAGTATTTCTACACCCAATATTAATATCAATATTGTAATTGGTAATTTGGACTTTTGGAGTTGACATTTCTAAAAATAGAAACATTTACATGAATAAATCTGTAACTACTCCATTGTCGATGTCATCATTTAGGGTAAAACATGTCCAGTGACAGTAACCAAACACTCGTCCTTATCAAATGTTGACAAAATGCACCATCTGTTACTTTTTCTTGCAATACTCCATCAGAATAATATTTTAGAATATGTTTCTTGTGATATTGGTTGATGGGTTTTTTATGAACTTTCTTTCTTTTTTGGGATTTCTAGCTTTTTCTTTGAACTTGTGGTGTTTGGTGTTCTATTTTTGTCATTTTTTCTTTCTTTCCTCCCCAAACCAAATTAGATAATTAATTTTACCTGTTTAAGTTCTTGAGAAATTATTGGAAAAAATAATAAAAATGATGAAAAAAATATATATCAAGAAAAGTTTGTAATCTCTTGCTATCAATATCAAACCAACAGTGAGACCAAGTGAACTTAAGAGAACAAAATCAAAACCCCACACCCTTGACAAATCAAAAGGACTTCCTACCCCCAACTGTTACAGGAATCTATTGGCATTATCAAAGCCTGACATGATAAATGGTCTGGGGTCTCAACATATTTTGTTTGTTTACTTTTGTGGACAGAAGTATACATGAGTGCAATGGCCATTTCTTGCTTCTTTTTTATTTTTTACTTGGACAAGAAGAACAAAACTCCACTTCCATTTTAACTAAGTTCTCTTGAAAGCAACTCCCAACTTTTTAGCATTCCCTTCCCGGTGTTCAACTCAACTGATAAAAAAAACGTTCTTATTCATTGTGCAGGGTTTGAATCCACGGACAGTGTATTTATTTTATTGTGTAATACGAGTGTGAATTTTATGTGCCATAAAATCATAAAAAAAAATTAAAAAACTCCCAACTTTATCACTTCTTTCACCACAAAATTGGGAGTGGTTTAGCAGGACTCAAACTTCCTTTAAATCACTAAATGACATGTATACATTTGTGTATAGAAAATAATCTCCTATTGGGTTCTTTAATTTATTGGTGAAATCTGCTCTGCCTCCCACCACCCCAACAATGTTTTAGCTCCCCTAAATCTTGTGTAGCTTAGATTTAATAATATTAATTTAAGCTTATTTAAATGTGAAAAAAATGGTTGACTAATGCATGCAATAATGATTACTTATTATGGAGCATCTAAAGACTTACTTAGGGCTCAAAACACATAATTAGAATTGTGTGAATCTCATTAATTCCATGATTTGTGCCACTAGCTCAATTATTGTTGTTTGCTATTTATATAACAGGATTTTATTTTATTTCAAATTTTTAAATTTTACTGTTTAATCCCACTTGTCATGATCATAATCTCAAAAGTAATTATCATCTCAGAATATCTAACTCAAGTGCACCAATAATTCTTATCATAAACTAACATTAATGGTATCAAATCCTTTATTATGGAGGTCATCAAAAGCATCTTGTGATGATGTCCATAGGAAGACAAAACAGTTTTTGAATGAGTGGGGCAAATGAAAATAAGAAATTACGAGACAGACTAACCACAGACCAAAATTTTCCAACGATAATGAATTTTTGATCATCAATTCTTCCTATCTCGTGTCTTACCTCATGGCCACGTGATGAGTTAACTTATCACGTCATCAAGTGAGAAACTTCTATGTGTGCCTAACAATTCGAGTTTGGATTGACATCGAATATTTCAGGATAAATATGTATGGTGTCGTTCTCGATAAAAAAAAAATCAAATATTAGTTTTCAATGTGACATTTGATCAATTATATTATATTATATTTATTTAAAGCTAGTTTAATAAGACACCATTGCATGAGGAATTGCAACCGAAAACAACACAGATGGGACATATAAAATTAAAGATAATCAATAAGCAAGCAACGTACGGTTTTTCTAGGGATTATGTCAACAAATTCTGCCCTTAAATTCCAAGGATGAAATGGTTATTAATTTTCAATTACATTAATGAAAATAATCACAGCCATTAACTTTGAATGTTATTTTTAATTATATATATTAAGATTCATTCTTGAAGTTGCTTTCACGTAATTAGTTCTATCAAGTTGGGTAGAGGCTAATGCCAATAACAATGGTTATAAATAACTTTAAAGAAAACAAAAAAATTAAGAATATTGAATTTTGATGCTAAAGCCAACAACCCCTCAACCGAAGTGATTAAAGCATATACTCAGACATGGGGAATATCTAAAGTTCGAGTTCTCCCCGGCTTAATTACTTTTTTTATAAAAAATAATAATAAATGAAGCTAACCCTAGCTAGTTGATTTTGCATATCTTTAGGAAGAGCTTACATTCAGTCTTGGATCCGCTTGGGATTGGAATTCAAAGATTCTAGAATTTTCTTATGCTCAAAAGATTCTTAATTTTTAAAGTAGCCCCCATATATGCAGAATTTCATTGACTCTTCACTATTTATGTGGCATAAATGCTTTGGTGATGATGATTAGAACAATTGCAATTATGCATTCTTGTTGGGTCGATAGAATTGTATTAAGAGATATGTTTTGTTGGTGTGATTATATTGAAAGTTGTATATTACTGATGATATGGCTTCACTTTTTGTAATAAATGTAAGATTTAGTATTGATTTTGGTGTAGTTGTATAATTTTGTGGGCTCATTTTTGTTGGAGAATTGATTTAGGAATAGAGAATGGTTGGTTTGACCAAAATAAAAAAAATAAAAATGTATATGAATTTGTGTTTTGCTGATAATGTGTTAGCATTTTATCGAGAGACGTATTTTATTAATGTAAATAAATATATGATTTGAATTTTTATATAACGAATTAAATGGTATTGAAATTTTTTGTAATTGGGAGTGGTTGCGAATATGAATTGCCAGAGTTCTTGTTCATTAATGGAATCATTAATCAATTGATGGGTGGGATGGGAAACAAGATGGGATAGGGTCCAGCTAGGAAATTGGTTATTTCAGCTCCCAAACAAGATTGGTCAAATATAGGGCTTCTCTTCTATGTTGCATTTGTAATTCTTCATAGGTTCCAAAGCTATTTTCCTCTTGATGTTATGTCAACTTTATGGCTACAGTGACAGAATATTCACAAAATGTGTGAAGGCAATGGGCTGTGAAATCTTTCCCCACAAAATAGGTTGGATGACCTAATTTAGGTTTTTTGTCAAGTAGTGATGAGAAAATAAAACGTCCAAATCATGCATATAGTGGTCCAAGTATGTACACAAACATAGAAAGAAAGTAATAATCAAGTGAAAATGA
Source organism: Euonymus europaeus (assembly GCA_963580455.1). Taxonomy (NCBI): domain Eukaryota; kingdom Viridiplantae; phylum Streptophyta; class Magnoliopsida; order Celastrales; family Celastraceae; genus Euonymus; species Euonymus europaeus. The sequence continues at coordinate 16,240,712 of OY756970.1, read as the reverse complement.
CATTTGTAATTTTTTGATTTAGTGGCATACTATAAAAGCAACGTTTCTACTCAAACCTGTTGATTCGACTCACGAATACCGGATTCAAGGCTTCAACACTTTATTGATTCAAGAAGAATCCCAAAGTAATTGAATTTTTTTAAAAAAAACGGCTTGTCTCTTAATTTTATTCAAGCAAAAACTTTCCCTTTCATATGATATGTTGCAACAAAACTAGAGTAGTCACTAATTTCCAAACAAATATGGGTCCCTATTTTCTTTCACATTAAATATATATATACACACACATACATAATGTAATCAATCTGCAAACAAAAAATTTAAATGAAAATGAAGAAAAGTTGCCCAAGGAATAAACAAAACTCAATAAAAAGCTGCAATTCAAAACTTAAAACAAAAAATAATAATTATGAAACACTACCTTTTTTACTCGGGCACTGCGGAGCGGGAGCTCAAAGTAGTGTGTATGTTACATGCGTAGATAAAGATTACTTAGCAAGCAAAACGCATGCCGGCATGGGATAAATAAGTATAACCCGTAACTTCAAGCCAAAAGGAAATGTGACGTTCATATCCTATGATTAAATATCATATGATTAAATATTGGGGACATAATGATTTTCTATTTGAATAAAAATTCGGAGCTCTCTTCTACAAATTACAAATAATGTGGTGTCCACCTAAATAAAAATATGAAGTGTGCACTGAAATTAAGAATGAAGTGGGTGCAGCACTAAAAATATATAGTTTCATCTCCCTTCTCATAATCGCATCTCTACATTCCCGAACACCATCTCCTTTGCATTTTTAGGATTGATTTTCCAATTGCAGATGGCAAAATAGGCCGGAGAAGAAGCCATGGGACAAGAAGAGTGTGGAGACTTGCAAGATCTAAACATTCGAGATGTTGAAATAGGTGCATCAAGCAAGGCAATGAGGATTGTTAATAGTAAATCATAATAGCTTCCTCAGATCGCCAAGAAGAAAAGGGCAAGAGGGAGGGAAGGACTACGAGTGCTTTTGAACACAGCACCAACCTAAGAACCCAAAAACTCGAACTCTAGAAAATTCATGTTGCAACGCCATTACGAATTTTCAATACAATAGTATCCAGAATCAAAATCTGTTTTGTCGAACTCACATCAAAGTCAGATCCCAAGGTCATTGTATTTTTTTTTGACGAAATCACAATTAAAATTTACAGAAAGATTTGCTCTGTTAGAGTTATCAGCATGTCACGTTGTGTGTCCAGACCACTGAATAATTTCTTATATAGATGAAATTTAATTCATAACGACTGACATATATTAAAATTTAAAATAAGATTTATTCAAATTAAAATTAACTAAGTTTAGTCAATAACCCCATATAAGTTAACAGATCAATAGATGAATATTGAGCTGGTTGATTTAAGTGTTTCCAGTGGATAAATCATGCCACTAAGTTCTTCCCAAACCACAGCTGCTCATTCTTCTGCAAATTGATGCAACACGAGCCCGTAAGACATACCATATGGAAATGCTATGGCTGACCACCGACACTTATCAACAGCAAACCAATGAGAGATCCTGGAACCAATCATCTGGCACTCAAGACTGGCCGCCGTGAAAGCTCTACCACTCCAAAACTCTGTGCATCTAGTTCCAAGGCGCATTATGTCAAGTACGGTAAGAAGGCAAGTTAACAATAGCACTTCCGGCAGATGCCTGGTTTGCTGCACGATTGCTTCCAAAGTTTTGTCGATTAGATTCCCTCGCAATTCTAGAGCCAAACTATACAAATAAAACACAAAATGAAGTCGAGTATGAGTTTTCAGTGTGATACAACATGAAGTTCATATTACCCGACATGCAAATCAGGTAATAGAAGGTATTTTGAGTCTGCTTACGACTGTTTATAAAGTTCACAACTGAGCTGAATATAATTTTTAATGCACAAGTACGATGTCTAATACTCTACCAACGAATTGTTATTTGAGCTTATCAAGAATGCAGTGAAGAATTCGAAAGAAAATGCTCACCTGGATAGCTCTTTTTGGCAGAACCGATGCTTCATGCAGACCAAGTAATCTTGCAACCTTCAAGAAAGATAATTTATCATTTGATACTAGTTCATGAGACGAAATGAAAACCTACAAAATGCTTCACAGCATATTTTATTGATATCTGTGTAGTGAGAAAATAATCAGAGCACCAAGATGGTTCAATGAAGTATTGTACAAAAAAATAGAGAAACACAAGACCTAAAAGACATCTTCGCAAAGATCTGAACACAAGTCAAGTCTTAAAGTTATCCAATACAAGCTGACCGGTAATCTAAGTCCAACACCAGGTAAAGAGAGAAATTTATGCTAGTAAAAGTAGAACTGAACACACCAAAAATAGAGAGGAGCATCAGAATGGAAAAAGATAGGCCTGGTGCTGTTGAGAATGAGGCTTGCAAAACTCTTGTGCTTTTCCTTTTTTTCATTTTCTTTTCTTTTATCTTTCGGTCTTTCCAACAGTCATGATCCATGGAATGCAGTTCGTTGCATTTCCAAGAAATAATTTTGGCTCTATTAAGGCCAGGGAGATTGATTAGTTTCAATTTCATTTTCTTCAAGCCATGATGCACAACAAAAAGTGCATGTGACATAGTACGACAAAATATTAGTCAAATTTCTATGCAATCTACAAGCAATTGACATCTGAAATGCATGCCTAGATAGTTGCTGTAAGTTTACAGGTGCAGTGGCCTCAGTGACACAAACCAACAGGAATTCATATAAATACAAAGATCCCAAACTAACATGTGGTCATACTCCCAAGTTCAGTGTAGAACAAAAAATGCAAACCAAATAAAAGTATGTAGCACTGACCTCTCTCAAAATTTTCTTATCACCGATTCCACTAGGTTGATCAAGGTTGGCAATCTCCCACAAAGGAATATCCAGCAACGTCCTTATAACATCTTCATCCAAGAAAGGAAATCTAGCCTAATAAAAGCAAATGGACAATTAATATGCCAAACAAGTTGGAGGTACAAGGAGTAATAATATATGCCAAGAGTCATCAACAAATACCTCCCTCCCGTGATCAGCAATACACCTGTCATCTCTTCCCATGTTTCTTCTCCAGATTCTCTGCATGTCCAACTTCATTTCCTCATGAAGGCCATGCCAACTGATGAGAACATGTTAAAATCCAGAATAAGTAGAAAATGGGGACATGCAATCCTTTAGAAATTATCATAAGATTACTTGGTATTAGGAATTAATTCTCTGCAAGACTGCAACTATCTGAATTGTGCCAAAGTATTTTGCTCTAAAAATTAGAGAAGTTAAGGAGTCAGAACCTTTGTAACAAAAGCTGGAAAAATCTCTTAAGAGTCAGCTCGGGAAAGCATGTTCTACACTTGCCGATAAATCACAAAAAAAATAAAAAAAAAACAACAAATTTATTGCAGTTTCAATGCTGAAGTGTCAGGTGACAAATATTTGCATTTTGCAGTCCATTATTAGTAAAGCTGAATTCCATAATGCATGAGTAATTTTATGTTTAAATCCTATTTTGTATATTTAGATTCAAGTGTACTAGTTACTATCAGTGCTGTACACTGGAAAACTCTTCTGCAGTTAAGGTAAGACAGCACACACATTTTAACAGTCAACAGTAACTATAACACGACTAAGGATCAGATGGAATCATGGAAAACACTTCCTTCTTTGTCTTCTTTCCAGTATCCTAATTCCTAATAGGTTAATATCATAACTGGGACACAGAGGCCATGGTAAATATATCTTTAAGCAGTCAGAAAGCCACTAACACTCAATCTGACCACCGGTGAGAACTGTGAGTGATAGGAAACCATGGGAATAGATCAGTCCTAAGAAATGAAGATGGAAAAAGTGGGTCGGTTAGCAACAAACTTGAAGATGAAAGTCTAGTAAATAAACCACAAGGACAGGAGTAGTAAGAAAGGAAAAAACCAGACCGAATTAGCAAAATATAAGCTAATTATGGGGAAGAAGCAGTATTACAGCACCAGAGTAAATTTTGTTGATATTTATATCCTACATTCCACATCTAAATTTTGTTGATATTTTTCGGACACAAGCTATCCTTTCCCATGCACATGCAAGAATACAAGCTAACGAAGAATTGTTGATATTTATATCATACCTTCCACATCTAAATTTTGTTCTGTGCCTACCATAGCCAGCACACTGCTCGTCTGCACCAGAACCAACCAGAACAACCCTGGCCTTAGACTTGTACCTTACAAGTCGATGATTCTCTTCAACAACATCACTCAATTTTTCATTCACCCATCCATCACCACTAGAAGCTAACCATAGAGCAGTTCCTATATTCAGGTCCTGAAACAGAGAGTGGTGAATTGATTATGCATCAAAGAAACATGTAGAAAGCGGCACATTTGAAATTGTTGATTGTATAAAGCAAGAAATCTGAAAGCATTCATTTCTACAAAACAGGATGCTAGTATAGAACCATCTCACTTGCATTTAACAAAGAGCACTTATTTAGAGAACATGAAACAGGGTACCATGTAGGTGTTTGCAGGATTTATGAGCGACATGACGTGCTTCATTTCTGAGGTCAACTTTGTCAAGTCAACATCAATATTGACAAGCTTCCACCTGTGTTCCAAACATGAGCTCCAATAAGGACAAAAAAACCCCAAAATGACCATACATCAGAAAGTGAAAAGCAAATAAAGTGTGAGTGTGTATGGACTATGGACCAATTATAAATGAATCAAACTCAAAGGCATCATAAACTTATGTCATTTATTTTTGCTTAAGAATAAGTCATCCCGAGATAGTGGGCCAGAGGTCTTCACCTTGTTCTTTTTTGGCAGAATGAAGTCCCTTTACATCATCTCGAGCTTAAACCTCGAAGATGGCACTCATTTAAATTTTTCTTGATGTCACAATTCAACTTTCACCTTTTCTTAGCCAACATATTGTGATAATAATAAAATAAAAAAAAACTAATTTAAAAAGTTTTCATTTATATTTAGCCACTATGAACAAGTCCATCCAAACTAAACCAAAAGTGCAGATGTTCACTATTGATACAGCACTCACATATCTTAGTTGCATGAAGCTTAGTAAAGTAAACAACACCCGTCCACAAGACTCCCGCAGTGGGCGAGGACATGGACATGAAAGATTATGCAGATCTTACCCTCGTATAATATATGGAGAGATTGTTTCGAGGAATTAAATATATGACATCTAGATTGTACCCCCGCAACTCTACCACTGGGACACATATGCATGAAGCTTACAATTTAAAAAATTCAATGCAATTGAAGCTACTGTCTAATGATCTACCTTCTTGAAGGCGCAACTTTTTGAAGTTCCTCTACTCCAGCCTTGGCAGTGATTCTATCAGGAGCAAACTCACCATCAAAGCTCACATTAAGCAAATCAATTCCATCTAGCAAACAAAATTTAATTATTTTGCGAAGTCATCAGGCAAATCAAGAGAATTTGTATAGGAGGGAGTAGGAAATGAAAATAAAGACCTAAAAAGACATGACTTGACGTAGTAAGAAAGGATATAGATTCCATAGGAGTTCTTGAAAGTATGATCCTAGATATAAATGAATGGAGAAAACAAACACATGTAGTGAATTCTCGTTGATTTTCTTATAAACTCATGAGCCAACCCTAAACTTTTGGGATAAAGGCTCAGATGATGATGCAAAGTCTCTGGACAAATGAAGAAGAAACGATATTGAAATCATATTTAGAGCAATTATTCTAGCTTCCAAGCTTTGCTATATAAAAGATGTTCCACAGATCATGGACTCATTAAAAATATGCTGCATCAGTACCAAAAGGGATTGTATTAATTACTGGACTCTCTCTCAAAGTGGCAAGAACATCGTGGAAAAAAAAGTTATTGATAAATAAGTGAATCTTTTCCTGTTAGCCTCTGAATTCCAAACTCAAAAGGGATAAAACACCAGTCTAACAGCCTAATCTGACAAAAAATAGAAAGCCCATATAACCCCAAATATGAGGATGGTGCACAAACAAGTCACAAAAAATCCTGATTTTAAACCTAACATAAGCGCAGAAGTTAAAAAAGGAATATCAAACAATAAGAACTTCCAAAAGGAAACAATTTATAATTTCTATATTAGGAGCCGGGAAGCAAGGGACCTTATTCCATAAGTCATAGGTAGCCAAAACATTTAATGTCCAAATTTTACGTAAAGCAAAATCAATATGAAGACACTCTCAAAAGGCTCAACGTAAAATTTAATCACGAATTCTATACATTGCGTATTGCAGAAGAAAAAAAGGGATCAATATTTTTATTTTGAAAATCATTTAAGAAAAACGAAAAGCAATATCAGCCAAAGAAGTAACCCAAGCTTTTGTACAACTTACAGTGAGGATCCAGGCACTCATCCAGTAATGCCGCCAGAATCATAGAATCTAATCCACCAGAAAAGAGGACTGCCACTGGACCACCTCCATCTTGGATACTATCATAGGTTTCTGCCTGCATGTCAAAATCCAATTTAGTCTTGAAAAAAAACCTAACCAAAAACATCAACATCTTATTTGTTTTAAAATAACAATCCTTGATTGTATGCACCATGTCGAGCATTCCTTCCATAACGGAAGAAAAAAAGACCAACTGATACTCCGATAAACCTGAACTTATTAAGAAAATGTGTTCTACATTTCTGTTGAATTAAAAAAAAAAAGTTTCTTCTGGAGTGACTGAAACTGTTTGATTTTAAACGAAAATAAACACAGAAGTTGAATAAATATTTCATTGGACTTGAACTAATTTCTTTTAATTGGCTTCAATCAAAAGAAAAGGGACAGAGAAATCCTTGCAGTAGTTTATGTCATTCAATTTTTATGTTGGATTAACGGTACATACAAACAAGTATACCAACTGCCATTCAGCTCAATCACCTGAAAAATTGTATGAAGTGAAGTACGCCGCACCATGGAAATTCTTAGCGCAAACAGCAGCTCCTGTGCCGGAACCCAAACTGACATTTCAGAAGGCTTAAGTCAGTAAAAATGAAACCCATAGTTGCAAATAATCATAACTATGAAACCTACAGTTGAACTAAGTATTACATCACACAAACATCAGACAACGGAATTATTAAAGTAGATAGCTGAAACTCAGAAGTTACAAAATTCAATCATTATGAAAAGATTATAACCTGAATCAGATAGAATATTTGAAAATCTTGGACACGAGTCATGTTGCCTAGTAAGAGAGTCGGATATAGATAACTCTTCAGGTTTGGGTTCAACGGAACTTCTCTCCCATTTAATGAGCTCTAATAGCATGGGATTGCTCCAGCCATGCCCTTTAACTTCACCAATAAAGCATCCGTCTTGTCTTGAAGAATCCATGGATAAACTGTTTATCCCACATGGGAGCTCATCCCAAAAATTTAGATCATTAGCTGCATTCTGAACTTTGAAATCTGTACCAGATTGGTGGTAAACCGTATAAATAGAAAACTAACACATTATGCAATCACCAAAATAAAATATAGATAGAAGTCAGACTTCCACTGTTATTTGAGCAGGACACAATTGTCTTTTGAGCCTTGAGATAATATTAACAATTCATCAAACTGTAAAAACAAGCGGGTGGTCATTCTCATTTTCTAAATGTGCGTGGTCTATTTGTCTTTTGAATAAACATCAGGAATCGTAAGAGCATTTTACCATATTATAAGCTCAGTTTGAGAGGGAGGAAAGAAGAGAAATCAAAATAGGAGGAGAAGCAAGGAGGGTCCACTTGTTATGTTCAATTAAACCCAACCAGTTTGGGATTTTAACATTAGTGAGTTGAATTGAGCAAAACATAACTTAATATGCCTTTTCCAGGCTCCAGCCATTAATGAATTGAAAGAAGCCATACAATCCGCCAAAGTTGTATTTATTGTAAAAGAACAAAGGAACAGTATGTGTCGCAAGAACTCAAGTGTCGGACAAAGAAAGAAAAACAGTCATCATTTCAGATGGAGCAACACAATTTCAAAAGCATGTATAGCCAGATAGCTTGATGCTTGGAGAGGAAAACATGCAGAAGACCAAACTGAACTAACTGAGGATCACCGCCCTTTACCTCCACAGCCACAATCCCAAAAAAGGGAAATGGTCAAAAGTTCTCAATATACACATTTGTAAGGAGATTTTGACATATTTGGGCAGACAATTAACAGAGCATCTAGCTAATGCTAATGCTACAGTTGAAGGAATATGAATGACAAATTTTGATAAGAGGATAACAGACATGTAAATGAGAACCTATATGACAAAATCAAGGATTTCAATTGCCAAAATGTTATATAATAATACAGTAACAGATCCACAATCAAACAAGATGTAGAAAGTAACCTGATTACAAAGTATGTTCAAGTTGAAGAGAAAGTTTCTTTTCAGTCGGTCTTTAGAAATAAAAACATTTATTTTCATCATACTAGAAATCTTGCAAATATTCTTTGTACAAAAGAGTTGAACCAAAATAAGAAAAGATTAACGCTCTACAAAGCATTTTATACCAGAACTCTGATCTACAGAAGAAAATGGTGATACAGAAGATAGCAGGAACCGAGAGTCCTCTTCAGTTGGCCAGTGAACCAGTAGGCTTCTTCTACCAAATGCATCCCTACCAAACCACAGTGTCCGTGAACTATCCTACAGATAATATGGATAATATGGCAACCAAAACCACCCCAAGTTCAGAGACAAGAAGCTAGAATAAATAAGCTGAACCAACTGACCAAAAAACTACAAACAAATATGCCACTTGCAATTACCTGCCAATAGATGATGGCCCATGGCCCCTTGATTGCAGAAAGAACATCAGGAACAGAAGTTCGCTCTTCACAACTGCTAGAGCTTACTTTGGGATGCCTGTGGGAGTTGCAGGAGCAACATTTTCCCAGAGTTTCCAGGAGAACTTCGGCATCATTGCTGTCAGTGTCAACATGAACTCCTCCGAATATTTCACCTTCAAAATATAGGCAGTCAATCAGATTCCAAGCTGATAATAGTATAATACACAACCTACTACTATGGTGGAATAGATGAACACGAAAAAAAGAGTAAAAAGAATGAAGGAAAATATTTTGCTTTACAGCCAAGAAAAAACTCACCATTATAAATAAGGACATTGCCAAAGGAATCTGCCAAGGGCTGAATTATGGGATTCAAACCCCTAAGTTGTAATGTAGCACCAATAAAATGCAGCTCTGCAACGGCAACAGGTTCTGACACGTAAAGATTACAGGGGCCTGCATTTGCTTTGTGTCCAACACGTTCACTTTCATTATGCTCTTCTTCCAAAACCAGGGAAGATATCTGTAGCTCCTCAACAGCAGTCGAAAGTAAATGGAGAAAAACCTTCTTGCTGCCCAATCTATCCGGACCTCTCCTCCGTAGACCCGCCTTAAGGTCGTCCACAGAGAACACCGGCTGCTACACCAATTACAGCAGTTACTAATGAAATCGAAACTAAACACATTAACACTTTTGTTACGATAACAACCAATAGACCCTGTTCTACACGTTTATCTCAGTTGGCAGGGAAAAGGACGAAGCAATAAAATGGTTCCAAGTACAAGAGAAATTCAAAAGCTCAAATTTGTACTTGCGACTTCCTTTTCATCAAACTCATATGATTGAAAGCTTACCAGCTTGTCTTCTGTAGTAGCTGAAGATGGAGAATCGAGGTTGATAGCTGACAAATCGATGCGAACACCCAAAACAATTAAAGCTATTCCACACATCTCAGTCCGTTTTTTAAAACCCTAAACCCTCCTTTGCACTTTGAATGGGGTTTGGCAAGGAAACCTCCAAAACTGTCTTCTGTGATGCTTAAATTTTAATAGATTAAATAACTTCCTGACCAGCAAAAACCTGCTTCCGTAGCATAGTGGTAGTGCGTTCGCTTCGTAAGCGAAAGGTCGCGAGTTCGATCCTCGCCGGGAGCTGCTAAATATATTATATCATTTGACATTTACATTTATACATTTATAATTTATAATTTATAAATAAGTATTTATATTTATTTATTTGTTATTTTTATATAAAAAAATTAATAATGTCTTGGGACTGCGGCTAGTCCAGTGGTGACTGGATTGTTGATGGTTGGCTCATCTGAAAATTATCTTTTTTTGAAAAATACTCACTCATCCATAAAAATTTAATAAAAAAATTAATAATGTCTTCGGACTGCGGCCAGTCCACTGGTGACTGGATTGTTGATGGTTGGCTGATCTGAAAATTATTAATTTTTTTCTTTTTTTGAAAAATACTCACTCACCCATAAAAATAATTGTACTTTTTTTTTCACACACATTAAAAAAATCTAATTAATGGAGTGAAAAAATTAAATTTTGCTTGTATACTTTCTAATATATCATTAATTAATGAATGTTTTTTTTAGCCTAAATAGTCATATAAAGATGGAAAAATTTGTAAGATAACGAAGTATATTAAATAGATATCTTATATAAATTCAATTAATTAACTACATTTTAAAAAGTAAAATTATACTATAATTTGGAATAAATAAATATATAAAGTAAGATTATCACTTAGTATATGAAAAAATAGATCATCTGTACGGAACGGATGGAGTATCACTTAGTATATGAAAAAATTGCATAGATATTGTTTGGTAGAGCTCATGAGCTCATCTTAGCTGTGTATCAATTTCTACTCTGTCAATTTATATTCTCTATCAAACACATATACTTGTGCTGTCGAGATCATATAAAATCGACCAAATGTGGAGGAGAACAAATACTACTGCCAAAATACAGAACATGTATAACCAACTATCAACATTGCATATGCCAAATCCACATGAATTCCTTAAAGTGACTGAAGCAAACACTGATGCTCTTCTGCTGCCACTATATTCATGATATTCTCTGGAATTTTCCCAAAAAGATAAATATATTCATGATCTTCTGAGATGGCTTTGGTGATGTTTTTACAGTCTCCTTCAAGAATAATACTGTGGAAACATCAATTTCCAATCGTTAACTTCTTATCGATTTCTTCCCTTTTTATCTTGCTCTTTCTAGCTGGATTGAAGTTTGCCATTTTTCTACCCCATTTAATTGTCTATGACATTCATAGTGTAACTTCAATTTAGATTTGGTTTGGAAGATCATATAGCAATGTTATATTTTGGCCTGGTATTTTATATCTTAAAGGAAAACGTAGAATGGTGCAATAGCATTATTTTATTTTTGATGGTCAACTTGAAGCCAAGATTTTGAAAATCGAACCGGTTGAGTGGTTCAACCGACTTTAATAGAATAAATTTTTTATATATGATAAATAGTGATTAAAATATTTTATATTTTATTATACTCAAAATAATATAGAAGTACAACAGTAATGTGTTTTCATTAGAAAATTCACAACAATTTATAGGTTCTTAAGTTTTCATGTAACAGAAAAAAAATGTCAAATGATAAAAACAAATAAAATTACTTGTGTAACCAAATAATGATAAATTCAAATCAAATTTCATTACAATTCAAATTAAGAATTACTTGTGAGTATAATCATCTGTATACTGCAACCATTTTTCATCATCATATGTTACTGCAATATTTTTATCTTCTACAAATATGTCAGTGTAATATTTTTATTATATAAAAGCAAATATATCATAGATATTTTTATACACATTTTTGAGAAATATTATATATTTAATTAATGTTTCGACTTAAGTCAACAAACTTGTGTAGCTTTATTTGTTAAAAATTAACATTTTGTGAGACGTCATGGGTTCTATCCCATCCGAAAGCAATTTTTTAGATTTTCTCAAAGAAAATTGATTCAAACGGTTTAGTGGGACCGCTCGGTCCAACAGATTCACGAACGATTCTCACAAATGGGATCAATTTTCAAATTTTTGCAAAGAAAATCGGTTCAAACGGTTTAGCGAGCCGACAGGTTCAACCGATTCTCACAAATGAGACCGATTTACAACTAGAGATGAAAATAGATCGGGCGTCCGCGAGTGGCCCATTAAAGGCCTAGCCCTAGCTCGGCTCGTTAGACAAAAAAGTCGAGCTCGAGCCTGTTTTGAGGTTTGTTTGGTTAAATGGGCTGGGGCTAAGCCTATAGAAGCCTGGATCGTAGGCCCTAGGGCATATATATATATTATATTGTGTATGTATGTATGTATGTTGTATATATATATATATATATGGTACATAAATGCTCTTAAGAGCATCTCCAATGCTACAACATTCCAAATTTTTCAGTGCGGCCCCATTTCTATTACAGCAAAACACGATTTTCAATGCAATCAAATCAACAAAACACATCTCTCAATACAATTTTTTCACTTTTCATTTACAAATACTCCAAATATCAAGTTTCAACAACATCTCTCTCATATTTTTATACAATTTTTCACTTTTTTCTACCAGTCTACACATATTCTAATACAATTTTTTTCAATTTTCATTCATAAACACTCTAACTATCAAGCATCAACATCATTTCTCTCATATTTTTTTTCCATTTTACATTTTTGAATACAATTTTTTCAAATCACTCTATCTGCATACTCCAAAATTTTCAGTATCATTATCAAGTGTTTTATTGCACTTGCTCTATATGTAACATATTATAGCTATTCTTTGTAACTGATTTGCAGAAAATGAAAACATACAGGGCCTAAACGGGCTGAGCTCTTAGCTCGGGCCTCACATTTTAAATTCAATTTTATAAAAAAATATGTTTATGAATTCAATTTTATTATTAATGTCAATTATTATTTAGCTAATCAAAGTAATTAATTATATTTTTATTCATTTATTAATAGTTTTTATGTTTACACGCCTCGACAAGATAGCTATGGCAGTAGATATTTGAATTACAATCATATCATTGATTTTTTAAATATTTTCAAAGCTTAAATTATATTATGCTTCGTAAATTAAGTTTTAAATGACAAGTTTAATTTAGAAGTAGGTATTCATTGCCGAGTGAACAACTATAATTTACGAAAATTCCAAATCATTTTTTGCTAATATTTTTGGGTTATTAATTCTACTGCTGAGATTTATTCACTTCATCGACGGTTAAAAAAGAGTGGTGCAAAAGAGGACAATGTAGCAATCTATCACGACCGCCAAACCCACAGTGATCTGCTGATCAAATCATTGACGAAGTGAGACGGATCAAACAAATCGTAGGCACTAAATAATGTTGTGGACCAGCGCCATACCAAATCATCTTTTGTAGAAATAATTCTTTACCAATAGTGCATAATATAAACATTCTGTCCTCGAGTGTTTTTGGATTAAGGTGTCCTCTGCGTGTGCGTGTGCGTGTGCGTGCGTGTGTTCAGGGTGTGTGAGTGGTGCACCGTGGATTCGGTGTACTGTTTGCGCGTCTTCAATTCCACCTCGCTTGGGATTAAGGTGTGTGGGTAGTATATATGAGATTCCGCGTTACCTAGGATTACCGGTTTTAGGTAATGGCGTGTTTCGTCCCTATACTACCTATGTATCAACAAAAAAGTGTTTTTGGATTACCGTCCAAATATGTCATAACACTCTTCACTTGGGTTAAGACAAGCTTCTCTCTCCTCCGGTGTTCTTCTTATATTTTCTCTTCGCCAAATTTTTTAATAAAAATTGAGGAAATGTTCTTAGTTTTCTAGATTTAAATAAAATGTTCCAAACAAATAATATGTAATTATTCTGTTAGGGGTTTACTTTTTGTATGTATAATTATATTCCAATTTATTGTAATAGACTGAAACAGTATTGTGATAATATGAATGTATAATGTTATTATTGTGAAAATCTTGTCTGCGATTTTCGATGGTATGTACCAGTGTGGTATACAAGTATTGTATCGTACGCACCGCTAAATGGAATGATGTTTGACACAGTGGATGAAATGTTCAATTTCTAAGGATAAAGATTATTATGACATTGTGAATGACTTTATGTTATGAGAATATCCTTAAAAAAGGACAGCATTAAGGTGCACAGGTATTTATTGGATTTTTATGGGTTTAATTATATTGTAATGTAATAAACAAATAATAATGTGATAATCTAAACATTTAAGTGTAACCACTCTAGACAAACGTTTTACTTGCTAATTTGGTAAAAACTTGAACATTGATGGTTGATGAGAATATATTTTGGACTGAGATGTCCATTACTGGATGAAGTGAGATTATGAACACTCTGAACACTTTTTCAAAGTTTACGTCAATTCGAATACCACACTTAAATAATTGGTTGAGCAGAGCGATATGTATTAAAAAAAAGATTGAGAAAGATAACCAAGCAAATTTTGAGTATTTTAATTAAAATAATAAACGATATAATTTCAACACGAAAACAATGTAATTGCATCTTGAAAATTATGTAATTATAATCTGATGGTGAAGAATTGCTCTCCCTCATTTACTTGATTGTCGATGAAACTTTGACGTGCGATCACCATTCGCAACACAATTAGTCTCAAAAGAACCGCAAGATAATAATGAGATAACCGAACAACCCCTTACATGTTTCATCCACCATAGCATTTGGCATCAGCTTGGAAGATCACGCCCACTACGAAGAAAATAGTTAGATCTGACCACCATTGTCTACGAATTGACGCACCTCCACCACCATTGAGTTCGTCTCAATGATAGACATTGATTTCACCTTTTAAAACAAAAAAAAACTCATGGGAGGCTGGATTTCAACTTAGAGAGGAAGAGTGGGAGAGAGGAGGGTGGGAGTGAAGGAGAGTGCGAGATTGCCTAATGAGTTTCAAAACCCTCTAAACCTATTCTTAGGTATTGACATGAAAAATTGAAGCATGAGTCAACTTTATTACAGCTACTTTGTTTAACCTATAGTTACATTATTTGAGTTCCGACAAAATTTGAAAATAATACCAGTCAGCAGCTCTGTCATTCGTCAGTAGGCTGATGGAAGCTCATATACATTTTCCCCCTCATGTATGACTAGCACGGCCGAATTCTTTATAATTACAAACAAAAACCCTTTTATTGAGAGATCTCATAACAACAGCCCTTCCTCTGTACTGTACGGTGCCACAATAAATCTCTCCGCGGGAGATTCTGATTACGCTGCAGAGAGGTAGGTGTCAATCATTCATTGACTCCGATTCCTTATTTATTGTTCAGTTTGCTGATTGCCGATAGATGATAGATCGATCGTTTGTTCATGATAGGTTCTGTTTGAGATTTTTTTTCGTGGTTTAGGGATTTAGGTCCTTTAGATCTAGCGTGGCCATGACTGTATGGTATTTTTATTATCTCGATTGCGTTCAGATTAATCCTTTGAAGATTGGAATTGTCCTCCGTGAGTTGTTTTTTAGTTAAAAGTCCAAACTTTATGTTAAATGTTCTATCTTCAGGTCAGTTGCATCTGAAGTATTCACTATTCACATTATTTTTAATGTATGTTTTGCTGAACAGGCAGGTTTTTTCATTAATATTTATTTTGGGCCATCTTGTCTTGCATCAGCTTGTTTAAGTGCGGTTCTGATTGTGTTCTTTTCTGGGTTTGGGTCTGTGTCTCGTTCCTGATTGCGACTTAATTACTTAATAAGGTAATACCAGTTTGTCTTCATGCAGTATCGGAATATACATGTTTTATTTTAGAAGTTGAAGGTTTATGGTTTGGTTTGCATGTTATTCCTCTGCTGGATGGTTTTGACCATTCTAAATTGTTTAAAAGATGGGGGATTGTTGTAATATATGCCGTACTCTTTTAATATAGTGAAGTTTATGTGGAATGTATTTTGCGCATTGAGTATGCTTATTTTGTTTCTGGCGATTGCTAATCTTATTCGGTATTATTAAATGATTGAGTACTGGTACTATATTTATGCCACCAAAATATGTTTCTCGGAAAATAGTGCTTGATTTGGAGTGCTATGTCTTCTTGATATGGAACTTGTATTGCTTTAAGAGTTTAATTTTATGTACTGAGTTGTCTAATTGTCTCTTGTAGTTTTTGTTTTCTTTGCTCTTTTTAAGAGATATATCTATACAGATTTTGTAGTAGTTATTGATTTCCACGTTTACTCATGCCTTGTAATAACTTTTTGGAGCCTTGTAATTACTCTCCCCTCCCTCTTAATGCAGGTCATGGAAACCCATGAAGATTCTTCTATTCTTACTCCACAAATAGTGGGGAATGCATTTGTGCAGCAGTATTATTCTATTCTGTCTCAATCTCCTGAGTTGGCTCACAAATTTTACCAGGAAGCCAGTGTTCTTAGCAGGCCTGAACTCAATGGTCAGATGACCTCTGTCACATCCATGAAAGTAAGTTTTGTAGATTTCCAATGTGTAGTCAAATTAATTAAAGAAATGTAACTAATAACACACACCCCCACCCCACAATCACCCAACCACACACACACACAAAAAAAAAAGCCCCCTCCAAAAAAAATGCCTTTTCTTTCAGATATATTTTTCAAGATTTTGTTTGACACTTTTAGGCTGTGAACAAGTTATGTCTATTTCCACTCGTTTTTTTCAATCTTAATAGAATGAAAAATGATATTAATTTCTTACCAATGTTTTTTGGAGCTGTTTTAACTTTTAAAAGATGAAAAATTGGAAAGGACATATGATCACTTTTTTTTGAGGCATGTTGTTTCTTTAATATTGTATAGCATATTATGTTGTTTCTTATGGAAGTGAACAAATTGTTGTATATTTTTTCAAAACTTCATCACCACTATGAATGGAGAGAAGCTATCTAATGGCTTGGCATTCTAATGTGTAGTTGTTTGAGTTTTAAAAGCCGCAAGTATAATTTGTATCGTAAAATGACTGCATTGTAAGTTTTTTTTGGTTAGATTTCGATACTGCCAAATGTATTGTACGAAACCTATTTACAAATCAGGTTTTGCAAGTTTTCAATAACTATGGTTTCTCTGCAGCTATAGTTTTTTACTTTTTTATGGAAATTTTAGCTAATGCTTTAATCTTTATCAGCTGTGATTGCATTAATAATCCCTATGCTTCTTCTTTTGTGCTTACCATTTCATTATTGTTCCATTAGTGGCTTGTCTTGACTTCTTCCTTTAATAAGTTTTTTTTCTCCCTTCTATAGAAAGCTTTCACCTCCACACTACTTCTGGGTTTAATTTTTTAATGTTGGGAGGGAAATCTACCATTTTTTTTTTCATTTATTGTTATTTTGAATTTCTGTAGGAGCATTACATTGATAAGCATTTCTATAACTATTGTGTTATATCAGATATCGATATTGGCTGCAATAGTGACACACATTGCAAAATGGAAGATGAATTAGATACAAATGAGCACAATAGTGACAAAAAATAGAACCAAAAACCTTATTTTCTCTTTGCACCCTGCAGGAAAGGATTAAGCGTCTACAGCGTTTTTTGTGTCCCTTAGATTGTGTCAATTAGGGTTGTGCTATTTCACTGCAGTGATCTTATCGTGCTTTTGGTTTTGTTTGGACAGTCTTCTTTCTGTATGCCAATTTCTGATTTTGTTTAATGACTGCGCTTCTTTTTTTTTTCCCTTTGTAGTTGGTTCGTTGTCTTGTTCTTCTTTGTCGTCCATGATTTTCTTTTCAAGAAGTTTGCTCATTGATATCACCCGTTCATATTATAAGATGTTAAACTATGATGGTGCAAGTTTGATCATGTGCTGATAAATGGGTTTTCACTGTTTGTGGATGGAATCAGGACATCGATGATTTCATTCTGTCCATGGACTACAAGAATTGCAGAGTTGAGATATTGACTGCTGATGCACAAGCTTCTTATAATGGCGGGGTGATTGTTTTAGTGACTGGTTTTTTCACCGGAGAGGGCCATACTAGAGGAAAATTTTCACAGACTTTCTTTCTGGCCCCACAAGCAAATGGATTTGTTGTGCTGAATGATATCTTTAGATATATTGAGGCAAAGGAATCAGGAGATGTTGTGACAGTTGGCAGTGTTGATGAAGAAAGTGCTCTAACTGCTCCTTTGACTCCAGATTCTGGTAGGGTTGATATGCTTTGTCTATTTTGGTTCTTTCATCATTGATGTTGCTTGGGGGATGGGTGTTGTATCCTTTTTTTTGTAATTTCTCAGCAAATGATTTATTGTTAGCTTATGCTTACAGAACCAGTTCTTGTTCCCATTTCCCCTGTGAAAAATCACTCAACTACCACTGCAGAGGAGGATACTAGTAATAGTGAAGAAGTTGTCCATTCTCCGGCCAATGGAAAGATAGAAGTCTTAGAGGAAAGAGCTGCTCCTGCGGCTGAGCGAGTTGTTACGAGCGAAGTTGATACCCTCCCAGTCATTGAGAAAACTGCCCCAACTGTCCTGGAGGATAGTTCCAAAAAGACCTATGCATCAATAGTGAGTAGACGGCAGTTAGTTTGTTATGAGCATCAACATCACTGTTAATTGACTTGTTACTGTAATTGTTGGTTCAGGTACATGCATTGAAGGGTAACGCTTCTCCATTCCATGTGAGGGTTACACCTGCTAAACCTGTGGAGCAGCCACGTGTAACTGCTACAGTATCTGAAACATCGATGCCAGTTAATAATAATGCCCCCGAGAGAATTAATGCAGGTCTGGGAGTTTTTTCTTGCTACTTCTTTTAGTCATGAATGTTTGTTGGTGGATTCTTGCAAAAGATTCAAAAGATTTCTTGTTTCGTTGATTTTTTCTGCAATGTTATCCTTCTTCTTAGCAGCTAAGGGCCATTCCATATTTGTGGCAAAGTTGCCCATGAATGCCACAGTCGAACAGCTTAGAGAGGTCTTTGAAAAATTTGGAACGATTAAGCGAGATGGTATTCAAGTCCGAAGCTCTAGGGTTCGTATGAATTTAATTTGTGCAGTTCATTTGAAATAAAAATACTTTTGATAGACACGGGGCTTAAAAGTCTTTTTTTTTGCATTAAATTTACTCTTTTTTTTTTTTTTGTGTGTGGGTGGGATTTCTTTATGCAGGAACAAAGAAGCTGTTTTGGTTTCGTAGAATTTGAATCTGCTAGTTCTGTGCAGAGTGCTCTTGAGGTATTTTGTTTTTTTTTTCATCTCACTGTTGACGGTATGTTGAGCACTCCAACTTTGAAGTCATGCTTTGCATACGACTGCAATTATTGCATGTATTTTCTTTGATAGGGGAAGCTGAATGATTTGAACTTATCTCCTTTGGCATTTTCAAGTAATTAATGTCTCTTAAAGTTGTTAACCTCCATCTTTCACATTCAAAGCTGTTATCGAGGATTACACTTTAGGAAATAGAGATTTGAAGAAACTCTCTCTTTGTGATACCGTCTGAATATTATTTCTTAGCTATTTCTTTGGTTGAGACATTTAATATTAAGAGAATCCATGCTTTGCTTCAAAGTATAGGAAATTCTGCGTTGGCAAAAAGTTTTCAGGAAAGTTTTCAATGGCAAACGTGTTTTAAGTAAACTGATATATATGTGTGCTTTTTATGGTGTCATGAATTTATTGTTCTCTGTTATTTTGAAAGGACTCTATTGATGTCAATCGGACAGTTTTCACTGACCATGTTCTAGAGATTCGTGCCAGGGTTAATCATTTAGGGTTGGATTTGCGTTTTCGATGATTAGGGTTTGGAAAGAACTTGAAATTAGGGTTTTAAAAGAGTAGTATCATTAGCCATGCCTCACGATTCTGAACAGATTGAAGGATTAACAAACATTAAAATCAATATTGTTCATAAAAAAAAACTATTGAATCGTATTTGAGGCGGTAGAGACATTGGAGAAATCGAAGAAAACATAAAATTAGACTAAATATTAGCTATAAAAGACTCTATGCCATATTGCCATGGATCTACATAGCTTAGATCTTTGAATTTACTCTTTCGAAAACTCTTTAGCTCCTGAATCATCTATTTATCTTCAACACTTTTGAATTTTCTGGTGTTTGCTTTTCTTAGAGCTTTAATTAACGACATCTTTTGATGCTAAATATAATAACATTCATTCCATACTATTTCAGGCTTCTCCTGTCTTAATAGGTGATCGTAAAGCTCATATCGAGGCAAAGCGAGGCAAGTCTGAACATTTATCTTTTTCTCTATTGTTCTAACTTATTCTGTTAGACCAATAACTATTTGCTCTACAAAATTGCAAATTTTACTCTCATTGTTTACTTTTATATATTCTGGATCGAGTTTGTTTGCATCTTCCTAATGACTGTTGCTTCTGTCTGTTAGTAACCCTATTCCTTCTTTGCATAAATTGATATTGCAAGATAATTTATTAATTTTGACTGGAAACAAATTCTAATACTAGCATGTGAACATTTGGACTGTTTTCAGCTGATAATGATGGTGGAAAATACCCACCCAGACGGGATCGTTTTCGAGGAAACAATTTCAGGGACCGCGGAAACTTTGGTGGCGGCCGTGGCTATGGGAGAAATGATGGCGAAGAGGGTGGAGCTCAAGCTCAGGGCTCGTCAGGACGCTATGGAGATGTTAACCAGAAGGTTTATCAGAACGGTGGACGAGTCGCCCGTCAAGGTCTGGGCCAGGGTCCACATGCGATGAAGTAGGCTGCTGCTCCTCGCAGTATTAATATTTTTTCACCGCAATTAACATATTGCCGTAAGATTATAGAGAATTTTTTGCCGAGTCAGTTTTACCATTACTGGAATTTATTTTTTTTGTTTTTTTTGGACGGATTTGGATTCTTTAACAATATTCACCGACACCCCATTAATCTTAAGAACTCATTATTAAAACACCTCACTCATCCCACTGTTGTAACCCTACTTAATCTCGGTTCGTGATTTGCGTGGTGGTGCATCAAATCCCGACCCATCGAATTGAGCGTTGGGACCAACTGCGAGGAGATTTGTGGTACATACAATGTACCCGAACGACGCTCTATTCAATATCTGCCACTCCAAGCGGAAGAGGAATTTGGGTTCACTAGCGACGGTTCGTTAGTGATACCGTATGAGGAATCCGTGTACGAGGAGGTGCTTCGGTATATATCCAGATCCCCGTCTGGTAAGCTTGGTTTCTGGCCCAAATCTCTGGCGTTGCTTCAACAATGCTGCAGAAGGAAGCGACTCGAAAAGATAATTTGAATGCACCACTGATGTGACAGTTCGGGTTAATAGTACATGGGTCATCGAAATATGACTTGTATTTCATTTTGGTTATCCAATGATAAAACGTTTCAAGTCAATCATTAAAATTCTAAAATTGTGTCATTTTCACCACCGGGAAGTCTTTGGTACAATTTCGCAATTTTGGTGATCGACTTGAGACATTTTATCATTGGATTGACCAAAATAAAACACGGGTCATTTTTCGGTGACCTCATGTACGATTAATCTTCTCTTCATTCTTCAACCTCAGTTCTCTCTCTCTGCTCAATTTCTAAAACTGCTTACTTAGTTTCATCTGATGTGTTCCTCTTGAATATAATCCAATATGGCAATGAATTACATAGGAAATATTTTGACATAAAACAAAAGGACTAATTGGTGAAGTGGATGACCATATGACAAATTCTTGTTTCTTTTTTCTATCTGGCTAGAAGTAGAGCAAACTCAAGTTAATTGCCTTTGTCTGAAACAATACTAGTGAATCAGCTGCTACAGCTACTTTAGGCACCCCCAATCAGTATGTCAGTTCTTAAACTGTCTATAGAACAAAGAAGACCATTGCTGTACTAAGGCTGACTTTCTAATCCCTTTTTATTGAAGATTTAAGTCAGCTGGCTCACAACAGAAAAAATGCCACCCAAACACAGGTTTCATAAGAACCACTGACCAGATTTCCCCTGTGAATAAGGGAACCATTCTGACTCAGTAGCTCTCTCTCTCTCTCAACAGCAAGAACGAAAGCACTTAGGCCACGAACAAGAACGCGGATAGCAGTAAGATAAGCATGGAAACCAGCCACAGGGAGCTTGTTTTGGTGCCGCTTTGGAGTCTGTTGGTTGGTGATGCTGCTTCTCATCATCTGTTTTCGCAGAAGCACTTCCTACCGCTTCTGCCAAACTGCAAGCAATTCAAAAAAACATGCATGATGAGTTTGTATAGCTGCCCAATAATAGGCACTTTATGGAATTAACATCTGTAGAATCAGAAAATGTGAATTTATGAAAATGTTAGAACAATGCAATACAAATTGCAACAAATGTAAATGAATTTCAGTACGAGTTGTTTTAGCATACAGTATCATAGGAAAGCAGTGAAGACTGAGAGAGAAGCGTACGTAGGCGAAGAATTATTGTGCAATCGTTTTCGGCTACAGTTCCAATGGCAGCAGAACGCTCAGCTACAACTAGAACAACAGCAGCAAGGCCAGCTACAATTACAGCAATCACAGCTAGGCCATTTACATTTAGAAAAATAGTAGCAGCTAGGCCATTTACAATTGGAACAATTGCAGCAGCTAGGCCATTTACAAAAAGAACAATAGCAGCTAGGCCACCTAAAACAGCGCCTTGGCTGTGAATAGTAGCAGAACGTCCAGCTACAATTAGAACAGTAGCACGATCGCCATGCACACTTCTTCTTTCTGCAACACACAAACAGTATATACCTCATCCACAGATCACCAACTTTGGGAATTTCCATTCAGTCATGCAGTCATATATCACACACATGTATTCATGGCGATTAATTATGTGTATCCAGTTTACAAGCACATACGTACACATTGTATTTTTCCAGTTTATTTGCATGCAAATGTCGAGTTCAATCATGAATGCAAATGGGGAAAGTGTTTTACAGATAGAGAACGACATTGATTGACCTACACTGGGAAAGTAAAGGAGTTCCGGCTGATTCCACTTTCGGTAGAATGGTTGGAATTGGTGGAATTCCAAGATACTACTGGAGCCTGGGCCTTTTGTTCCTTTATGTCTTCCTCATTTGACTTTGTTGCATCTTTCAGAGGCTCATCATTTCCCGGTACAGGAGCTGAAACTTCTGCAACTGCACTCGCAGGAGGCGGGCTTAGCATGAATAATTCAACTGACTTGGTAAGTTCTCCAGACTTGGTTAGATCCCCATACATAAGAACTTGCTCCCTGAAACTACTGTTGCCCATATGGAGGCTAAACAATGATTCATTGGAAGCAGCACTCCAGTCCATGGGCGTTGAAGGTTTACTTGATTCAAAGATGGAAGATGGAATCCTAAGAGGATCATATCCTTCCAATCTGTCCATCGTTTGGATAGGTGGGGATTGTGTTGTTGGCGACATTGCATTGGCTAATTGTTTGCTGGTGATGTCAGAGGTTTGAGAAGTTGATGTCAGACCATGAGATACATTGTCGACGGCTTCTGATTTTGGATTGTAAGCACTGCAACCTTCATTTTGATCAACTATTGGTGTTGGTCTCATATCCTCATTAGCTTTACGTGATATGGAGTTGTTAATATTATTCACATCCACTTGAAAGAGATCATCTGTTGATGAGACTGACGAGGATGAAGAAGAGGAGGAAGACACAAGCTTTTTGGCTGGAATGGGTTCATGACCTTCACTAATAGAAGCATCTGGTACTGTTCTCGAATCCTTACGACTATGACCACTACCAGTGAGTTCTAAATGTTGGCCTGATTTCTTACTGCTCCGACTCCTACCAACGACTTCTGGATATGTCTCTGGATTGATCTGAAATTGGTTGCCGCTATCAGATCCACCCACAAACCCCGGTTTTAATTCAAAGTAACTACTGCTTTCATTTTTATCAGCAACATCTTCTGAAAGCATACTGCTTCTATTTGCATCAGTGACCTCCAGCAGTGTTTCTGAATGTTTCTTGTTGTCATTCCCATCAAGAGCCTCCGGATGGGTACCTGAGATTTTGCTCCCACCACCATTTCCGCTCCTTTGTTCCAAGTCCATGATGAAACACTAATCGAGTTCAAATCTCAAATGCTTTATACTACTTTTTGACAACTAGTAGAGTAGTACTAAACCTGCAGGTAGAATACAAAACAAAGTGAGAATTAAAACAACAATAAGAAATAAAATGGCATGAAGTATCAAAAACAGAATTCATCAAGTCTAAAAAAACCCATAATTGAACAAAAAAACACAAGCATTGAAGGTTCTTAAATGGCAGAACACACCCATCCCCAGTCTTTGTTTCAGAACACAAATTCCTTCGTACATTCACATGCTCAATATCATTTTTCTAATATCCATTTCATTGATATTCATTTGTTCATTATAAATGAATGAGCAAGAAAACCCAATCATCGATTTAATACCTTCAGATCCAAATATGTTGAATCCTTCATACAACAAGCCGCTAAACTTTAGTTGCCGGATACGACACCCGACGATTCCCACAGCTTCACTTTGAATACATTTCCCCTTAATCTGCAATCACCATAACAAATCAACCAAATCACCGACATTAAAGGGGCATATTTAAAAACAAAATTGAAAAATTTTCAAATTGAAAAGAGGTGAAACCCTAACCCATGATTACTCGGATCTAACCTACCTGAAATTCGAAAACCCAATTTGACTCTGGAATTACTTTCGTTTGGTTAACTGTATAACATCTATGTTCGGTAAAACTAAAAACATGTATAATCTCTCTAAATTTTCTGTCAATTTTTTTATTTTTGATTTTGGGAAGGAAAAAACAGAATGAAGAAGATGAGGAATTAGGGTTTGTGCGTGGAGATTTATTGACTGAAGGCGATGCGACTCTTTCGGGGATTTTAGATTATCACTGTAACCAACTCCAGCTGCATTTCGCGCCATCCTTAACTACTCTATCACCGATGAAGAGTAAAATGTGCTTATATTTTAGAATCTTAGATTGACCAATTGAACTGTGACACGTCAATGGTGATTGACCATTCTGTCATATCATGTGGCATGCTGTTTTGTTGTAAATAATAAATAAAAAGTTTGAAAAAATGACAATTATGTCTTTTACGGAAAAAAACTAAGTTGTTATCAAATTTTTATTTTATTGATATCATTGTTGTGAAAATTATTCGCAAACGCAGGAAATCGGAACAAGTAATAAAGTGGTCAAGAGATCGAATGTTAAACCTTCTAGTGCTATCCCATTAAATCAATTATTGATTCCTAATTAATCTTAATGACACTTGGATATAAATTTTTGAGATTGATTTATGACTAATTAAAAACAACAAGTAAATCGAAAGATAAATTAACTGATTAAGAAGATCAAAATTAAGCAACACTAGAATATATGACTTTACCATAGCTTTCTTAATTGAATTTGAGCTGTAACAAACCTTGAACAATTATTACCGTTATCAATGGATTTTCCCTAATTGATCTGGCAAATCTTTTAAGACTATGTCAAAACTAATCCCAATTAACAACCGTCTTTGACAAACACGAGTTTAGAAAATCATAAACGCATTGATTTCAGTGGAAAATCGGCAAACATTGCATAAATCATGGAATTCGTATCCGACAT
This sequence comes from Euonymus europaeus, assembly GCA_963580455.1. NCBI lineage: Eukaryota > Viridiplantae > Streptophyta > Magnoliopsida > Celastrales > Celastraceae > Euonymus > Euonymus europaeus. The sequence continues at coordinate 16,215,222 of OY756970.1, read as the reverse complement.
TCATTCAATTCATGGTATTCATGACACAATCAACCCCAAGTTTTTCTTTTTAGCCGAACATGGATAGTTAAATCATTCAAACACAGGCCAAGTATTCAAAAGCATTAAGCGCAATCATGAGCACATAACGATAAGTAAAATCAACGATTTATTGAACACATCAAATTTAATTAATTCAAACTAGGCTACATGCCTACATCACAACCCTAGCAATTGAAATTAGTTCATAAATACGAACAAAGAATCAATAATAAAGAGATACAACCCATCAAAGAACACTAACTGAATCTCTTGGAAGCACGAAACTAGGTTGGCGGCTATCCTCTCAATCCCCTATCTCTTTCTGTTACTCCCCCCCCCCTTCAAATTCGTGCCTTTTACGTTTCCTAACAAGTCCTTATTTTAGAATCCTAGAATCACTTAGTTTCCTTAACTGTTTAGGAAACAAATATCTGTCCATTATTTTGCAATTGAATTCTAGACTAAATGAAGCATATTCTCGAATAGAACTCCTCATCAAAGATGTAGTTCCGAATGTGTAGATAATTATGAGCTTTTGAATTACTCGATTTGGATATCAGACATTCAAGTTATGGCCTTCTAAAGGTCCTTTCCACATACATACATCTTGCTTTTGATAAGACTTCCCGACGTAACGTCGGGCCAACGTTTAAAGGCCCAAACATACTCTGATTTGTGTGATCTAGCACTTCCTGGAAAGTTTGAGATATCCTCTAAAAGTTTGTTAAAGATCGTATCATTCTGTGGGATTCTCTATCTGATAACCTGTAAAACATTCAGGAAAGTCTCAAGTACAATAATCTTATAAATTCCACTTTTAAACACACTTTATTAGCATTCCCAAATTGAGGTTCCTACACATAAAATATAATAAAAAAATCAATCCCATCAAACACAAGATTGAATGATTTGACCACATATAAGTGATGCAAATATGTAGAAATACGATCACATCAACCCTCATTTTCTATCTTTCCAATTTAACACTCAAATCGAATACTCCTTCTCCTGCGACTATTCTGGCCAGTCAATGGATGGGGAGGGTGCGTTTAGGTCTGGGTTACACTTTCGTGGTAGTTACTTGCAACGACGTTGTCACCGGTGGCCAGATCACACACTTTTCTTCATGATTGGCCGCAACTTCAAGGTCAAAATCCGGTATCTTCTCCAGTCGTCATCTTCATCTTCTTGCCGGCATGAATCATACGTTATTCTTGACAAACTGTACTAATATGTTATTCTTGCCGGCATTAATACTGCAATTATATAGAATATTATTCTTGTTGCCATTAAAAATTGCAGGTATAATTACGAAATACTACCTGTGTTTTTTGATAGACGTAGGTATAATTAGGAAATATATGCATGCGTTCATAAAGAATCACAGGTACAGTTTCGCAAATAAAAATTCGATTTCTTATGGTGGGGAGGACTCGGAGCCTTGTCGGTAATTGTTTTAGAACATTGTGAGTTCCTGCATTTGTTGAGCTGGTTTTTGTTTGTTTCACCTTCTTGTGCTTAGAAGACCTTGCTCACACAAACCAAACAAATATTGAGCACACTGCTAATTTTGTTGTCTTGGTTTCTAAATGTTTTGTTGGCGTCCAATATCAAAAGCCATTGTAAACAACAAAACTCATTTGTTGGACTCCACTAAGAAAACCCAGAGAGCATTTAGCATCTAGGCCAGCTATGTCCAGACGAATAATTTATTAGGAATGAGTATTGTCAATGTGAAAATGAGCTCTTGTCCTGCACATATAAGAAGCCTCTCTTACTCTTTACAAATCCAACATGTTAGGAATTGAGCATGCGCTGCAAACTGTGGCCAGAAGCCTTGGATGGTGAATTTGTAAACAGTAGGGGGTTGACATCTCTGCTTGGCTGAGTTGAGTTGGAAGTTTTAACTACACATTGACTATCCACGTTTTTGGCCACAGATTTACTTATTTGTTTTGATTTCTCTTTTGTTTGCTGCACTTATTATCAGTAACTAAATCTTTTCTATAGCTTAGATTGGTTTATTTTCAGTTATCCCAATCGTTGAGTTGTAAATATGAGATTTCATGTGAAGTTCATACATTAGTGAATCTTATGTGTACAGCTAAGCAGCTGGGATAGGATCTCAAAGGATCTAAACTGTTGGGATCTTTTATCATTTTTGATTCCCTGCAACAAATGGAAGGAACATGATGAAGAAGCTCCTGGAAGAGTTATAGAAGATCGATGAACGTCAAATGTTCAGCTATCTAAAGCAGAGTGTGTAACATGTTTAACTCATTCTTCAATGAATATGAAGGAATCCTCTTTCTCGTATGAATTTGTTAGACCGAATACTACACACACGGTTACAATTCAAGAAGAAGAAAAAAAAGACCCAAAACTATGCTAGAGGAGGGGCTTCTGTAGTTTTAAGTTTTAACAGCAGCTCCAGAGCATCCAACAAATGGCTGCTCAAAGGGACTCGGTGAACAGAAGCTAGCATTGTAAAAAGTATTACAGCTGGTGCATCTCTATCATTTTCTTCTTTTCGGTAAATGCTACTGTAATGTAAAGCGTTTTACAAACACTAATCTCATGAAACCTAGCTAAATTTCACAAGATAATTCATGGCAGGCAGAGGCATCCATTTTTAGTCGCAAAAGAGTGATTACCACACACAAAAATCCAAGTCTGCTTTGCTCTCTTTCCCACTGAATCTTAACAGCTCCAGAAAATTCCCAAGCAGACATAGAAGATCTGCTCCGATATAGAGAAACCTCGTGGCTGATTCTCTCCATCATTTAGCTCTAATCTGCAGACAAAAATATTGATTGGATTCGCCCTCCTGTCACTCCATCAAAGTTATCAAAAGATCCAATACAGGATCATCTTCGAACAATTACTGCAGCAGTTGTCTATCTTGTGAGGAACCAACTGAGCCTTGAATGATGACTCGCAAAGAGCTTATATTTCACCCTCATTTAACAATGTGAGGCGAAACCTTAATATCTGCAGGGTAATCAGTAAAATTCATGGGCATTGACTCTTGAATTGTCAAGAGCATATTTGGAGGATGAATTGTTCGTCTCTGCTTCAGTGTGAATATTCAAGCAACTGAACGATTATTCAAATGGCTCTAGATTGTAATGCATTTAACCAGAAATAAATTTTCAAAAGACATGTTGGTTTCATTTCCAAAGAATTCTTGATATCTAGTCCAAGATTTTGCTAAGCAGAGGCTCTTAGCCCAGTGCAGGAACAAAGAGCAGGCAACTGAAGTTCAACATTCACGTACTCAGACCAGCCCAGTTCTTAAAAGCAATAAGAGCTTCCATTTTTCTGAAGCTCCTCTTTCTCAACTTTGACACTTTGAGCTTCTTATGGGACTCCATGAATGCTTGTTTATACCTCCACTTATCCACGAAAATCTTCATCTTTTGAGATTTCTCTACAACTTCCATTACTGCATCAAAGAAGCCGCCTTTAACAAGAGCATAGAGGAATGCATCAACTAAGTTGTGATCGAATTTAATTCCCTCATCTCTGTCAGCTGAAATCCTTCGCTTAACCTCATTCCATAACATTAAAACACTGAAATACTTTTCTGCAGTCACATTTCCGTTAATTAAGGACAAATATGCTTGGTCATTTGGTTCAAACTGCAGGAATATCATCCTTCTCAAAGTCCTCCGAGCGTCTTCTAACCGTCCTGCTTTACAGAATGCATGAATGATAGAATTCCAATCATGGGTTTTCACTTCAATTCGGGGATCTTCGACAACTTCATCTAGAAAAGCTGCCATTAACTCAGGGCGATGATTCTCCATCAAGCCTGTCATTATAGTCAGGTAACTGCCTTTCAAATCAGTCATCCTTGCCTCTCTCATGTCCCGAAACAAAGTAAAAGCTGACTGAAAATCTTGGCTCACTATGGATGCTTCTATTAGAGAATCATAGGTTCCTACATCCATCTGAAGCCCTGAATTGCTAATCTCCATTACCAATTGAGTAGCTTCAGCCGTACGATGCTCCTTGCTGTAGGCCTTCAAGATTGGCACATAGACCCCAATCCCCACAGATTTGCTTTGAGCATTCATTTCATCAAGAATTCTGTGGGCCTTATCCGATACTCCGAGATTGATACAAGCAGTAATGATACAGAACCCAATGGATTTATCCAACTCAATTGATGAATGCTCCAATTTCTGAGTTTCAAGGATCAAAGTTGCCAAACCCTTTATACTTCCATCCTTCAAAAATCCTTTTACTATTTCAAAATAAACCTCTTCTCCAACTTTCAAATGTTCTCCATCACTTTCTTTCAAGCCCTGAATAACTGCAGCAGACGCATACTCCAAATTGCCAGACTTAACATGGCCACGGACCAAATTAGAATACATAGCCCATTTATTCGAAAAACCAAGCCCACGAAACAAACTCTGCAACTCAATTATCTTTTTCTCAAGTTCTTTCAACGCATATAAATAAGCAAGAAACCCAAGAGTAGATTCATCAGGTCTAATATCCAATACTGACATTGTTTCCACAACCCTCTCTGCATCCCTCACCGATTCTAGATTGAAACAACACCCTTCTAGTGCCGCATTACAAGCAGCCAAATCTGGTTTCATAAAGTCCAACTTCTCGTCTAGGGCAATCCTACAACTCTCCTCAAAAACCCTCAAATAGGAAACAAAATTCCCATTCTTTCTACTAATTCCAATAAGCGAATTCCCCCATAGTACAAAAGGCATGAAATACCTGTTCTTGAACATGCACTTGATCAAGGCGAAGGCAGGCGCAGCAGTGTTGGCACATTTCATGGTCTCCAAAAGGGTCTTCGCCGTTTCGAATTCTAGCAAACCCGGGTTCTTCTCAACGATATAAACAGCAGAGGCAAATGCCCTCTTGAGGTTGTGGGTTTCAGAGAGGGAGGATAGATGCGTGATGAGGGAGTTTGTGAGGCGCTGAGAGGGAAAAGCCGAGTTGGAGGTAAGAGACTTGAAGAACTTCCAAGCCTCATCGGTGTTGTTGGTCAGAAGAGATTTGTGGAGGGCGGATTCAAGGGTAGATATGTGTTGATGGGTTAGGGGTTGCGGTGGGTTTGCAGGTGCCGGCGGCGGTGGGTTTTGGTTCAGAGAAAAGAGTGACGGCTTGAGAAAGGAGTAGAGGTTCGGGACTTCCGGCGTGGAGGAGAAGGGTCTGAGTGTAATGGTGGGGATGGATCTTCTTCTCCACATTCTATTGTCACAGTGACGCGACGAGCTCGTACTCGTCGATGTGTTTCTCTATATTCATCGGCCTGTTCTTGTTGCTCGACCAAACTACTATGGCCTTGGTTATTAACAAGATTATTTAATTATTTAATATGCAATAACTATAATGAAATTAATTAAAAATGATCTTTCACAATTTATGTATTGGTAATAGAGAGGGGGCATTTACACCCAAAAACGTATTCCTATCCACTAATTATTAATATTATATATTTTAATTTTTTGTGTGAGATTATAAATGAAGTGATTATCATTCACAAATCGCATTCTCATAATAATACGTTCATATCGAGGTGGAGGTATAAAATGCAAAGACAAAAATGTGAAATACTATTCAAAACTAAGAATATGTAATATCACATTGTATTTATAAGCAATCAAATAAATAAATAATCTCAAAAAAAAAAAATGATATCGACATCTAATACTGAGCAGTACTGGTTTATCTAGTAAGTTGTGGACAGAACATGCACACTCATAATCACCAAATAGGTCAATATACTCGCTTCAAAATGTTTTCAGCTTGCTAATTAAGTCTTATTGAATGTCGATCAATGCATTATTATCATACTCTAATAACCTAGCAATAACCCTAAATTCACAATTTTTATCTACTTTTACATCTTTCATGGATAAAATATAATGCTGCATTATTGGCGAGAACTAACCAACTGATGTGATGTAATAAGTAAAAAATATTAGTGTGGTGGAAATACCAATTGGGGAATATACAAATTTCTAAATTTTTTAGAAAATCTAATATTAATAAATTTATATTTAATAATTTGGAGATGAGAATACAATTTTTTGAGCGGTGTAAATACCATATCCCTTGATAATAATGATACATTTCAATTTTGGATATGCATTTGAGTTTTTTTTTTTTTTAAGTCAACTAGCGTATTTTTTTTCCTTTTTAATTTATAATAGCCCAATTATCTCCTGAATCAAATTGACTCAAAATTTTTTTTATCTTATTTTCATTTGGAGCAATATCCCGTTGAATTTTAGATTAACAATCCAAATTTACAACATATAATGTCATTTCTGATTTAAAAAATATAGACAACAAAAATGGGTAATTTTCTTTTTTTAAAAAGTTTCAAAACGAGCTCCTTATTAAATAAATGATAAATTACATATAACATCCCTTACATTTGATGAAAATACAAATCTCTTATACAGACGCAAAAAAAACTTGACATTTATTTTCATAAATAAAATAAATTAAAAATTACCAAGACCCAGTGATATATGGGTCTTAAGGTATTCGAAAAAACACAATTTGTTGACGTAAATGATATTTCGAAACTAAAAGAGAAACTTTGATGTGGAGCTTCCATGTTATTTCAGTATTTAGTTTAGAAGTGTGAAAAATTTGTTAAATATATCATATAATGATATTCTGATACTTCTATGCATAAAATGAGTCATTTCTTGAGAAATTTTTAACCAACGTTATTTCGCGAAACACCTTTGTCAACTAGATCGTTTTCATAAAATTCTCAATTTAAGATGACCTGATCATGAATAGAGAATAGAGAATAGAGAATAGAGAATAGAGAGAGGGAATCAGTTTGAACAGAAAACGTGGGTTTAGTCTCCCAATCAAACGCGGGGTTTTACTCTTCTTGGAAGTTAGAAATTAGAATTTGGAGCTTGGGGTTGACTCTAACTGTGCAGGAGGGTCCTGCGCGTTGTTGAAAGACAGGGAGTAAGCGATCAAACTAAATCCTCCATGAAAGAAGCGGAGGAGCGTCCGTCGCTGATTGTTTTCGAAGAATGGAACGGCTCCTCCTCCACTAAGTTATCTAAAACTGCCACTATAACTGCGTCTTCTTCTCTCACTATCCAGAGGTTCTTTTCTCAAAGACCACCTACAATTCCCAACCCCTCTTCCCCATTCTCAATTGTAATCCCTAATATTTTCCTTTCATTCCTGCACGATATGCAGATCTGGAAATAGCTTGGATCACGTTTGGAGACGAGTTCTTCAAGCATTTGTTCCCGAGGCAAGAACCTATTCTCTCTTATTCCTCCAGTTTTGACTCACTCTGTCGCTTCTTTTCTTTGTGCCAATTTAGACATTTCTAGTGTTATTGGAGTGAAGTATGGATATACATGAATAATCGCAGGGATTTCCTAGCAGTGTAACTCCAGATTATGTTTCATTTCAACTATGGGATTCATTGCAGGTAGTTTAATGCATTTATTTTTGTTGTGTTGGTGTGGAAGTTCCAAATTGATGCTTCTATTTTCAGGGCCTCTCGACTTACATAAGGACTATGCTTTCTACACAAGTAAGTACAGTGATTCATGCTTTATTTGATCTATTGAGTAATGGAATGCCTGTTTATGCCTTTCTCTCTACTTGAAATTCCTTTAGGCTCTCTTAAGTGCCATCGGGGTTGGTGAAAAATCAGCCACAGTCCTTGGAGCCACATTTCAGGTAGAATTTATGTGACCATAACTATTTACGAATACACAGAATGTCAATGTAGTTTGCATCACATTGTGTACTTGTATTTACTCATGAGTAGAGGTGCAAACAAGCTGAGTCGAGCCAAACTTTCTAGGCTCGAGCTTTGTTTAGAATTTTAGTCAAGCTTGAGCATGTTTAGTTGTCTGACTATAACTCCATGCTAAGCTCGAATCAAAGGTTTTGTTAAACTTAAGTTTGTTAAATTGATGTCGATCAATCAAAAATATAAATTTTGACCTCATTGCAATGTATTGAAATATATATATATATATATATAAACTGACTTCTGTATTCATTATCTATGGTATTATATATATTAAAAAGTAAAATAAGGCAAAGTCCCAGGAGCTTACAAGCCAAGCTTTACTGAATCCTAACTTGACTCGTTTGTTTAAAGTTGGTTGTGACTCAGCTTCTTTACGGACTGAACCAAGCTCTAGCGTGAGCCGAGCCTTCGCGTTAATTTGCAGCCACCCATATTTATTATACCCCTGCTTATGAGCAATGCAGATAAAGAAGAATGCTAATGTTCATAATATTGATAAGACATTCATAATATGGTTTTAAATAAAAATGTGGCAGTGGTTTCTGCGGGACCTGACTGGAATGTTTGGAGGCATCCTGTTCACGTTTTATCAGGTTTGTTATTTCCTGCTTATGTAAATTTATAGTTTACCTGCTGCTGCCTGCAGGATATTATGTGAGTTTTTTCAATTTCGATGAAAATTTACTTTTTCTGGAGAAGAAGGATTTTTGAAATGGTTGTGTAAGATTATTCATGGTGATTAATTATTTATTTATTTTCACTAGATAGGTAAGAAACTAATGTTCATTTCTTCTTTGCAAAAGTCTAATTGATGTGATTCACATCAAGACTTTGATAATGTTTAATCAGTAATCCCATACTTATCAGGGCTCAAATCTGGATAGCGATGCAAAAATGTGGCGTTTGGTTGCTGATCTTATGAATGATCTTGGTAAAGCCTCAGATTTTTTTTTTGTCTTTTATAAACTCTAGTTCATGGGAAAAAACATTCACACTGATGTGTGTGGCACTTGAACTTGTTCTAAAGAAATGGATGCTTGCTGTGAAGTTGATGGTACTTTTTACAGTTCTGGATGACAAGGAATGCTGTTATATTGCAGGAATGTTGATGGACCTTGTATCCCCTTTGTTTCCTTCAGCATTTGTCTTTCTCGTTTGCTTTGGGAGCCTGTCGAGATCATTCAGTAAGTGTCTGTTAATAATATTTTCAAGTGTAAAACCTCTGAATGTATACCATAGCTATTAAGCTGCTTCCAAAATGTCTTGGCCATTCACTTAGTTCATGTCAAAAGATTTGTTAGTGCTATATCAAATGTGAACTGCCAAATATGATCCATTGATAAAATACATCTGTTCTGCAAAATGCCATTCCTAGCTGTAAATGTAACCATGTTTGAATTATAGAAAATGCAACTATAAGTTTAACAATCATGGAAATTTCAAATATATGAATTATAGAAAATAGGAAATACTGCCTTTGTCCTCAATGTTTCGATTGATCTCATTTGAAATTGTCTTTTCAATTAGCTGGTGTTGCTAGTGGAGCAACTAGAGCTGCTTTGACACAGCATTTTGCCCTTCAGAATAATGCTGCTGATATATCTGCCAAGGTATTACTACAGCCTTTTGTATCTTTGGTACGAGCCATGAATCTCATTTATGATACATTTTGAATGGCTACTAAATGTTTTCTATATCCATAGGAAGGAAGTCAGGAGACTTTGGCTACGATGATCGGAATGGCACTAGGGATGCTTCTCGCTCACATAACAATGGGGCATCCTGTGGCTATTTGGTTTTCTTTCCTGTCTCTCACTGTGTTCCATATGTATGGTAATTTTTTCTTTTTCTATTGCTGCTAAACGGTATATTTGTAGAATGGAAACTTGCTATTATTGTTAGTTGCACTTATGACAATGGTATTAGCTTCATAATTTCTGAGATGACATAAGATTTCAATTTCAATTTTAAATTTTCACTTCCAGGGACCGAAAAGCCTAAAATAATGGTTTTTATAAGCAAAACTGGTGGTGCTAATAGCCAAAAATGAGTATGGGTTAAGTTTTTTAAGTGGAGGGAGAGATGGAAAGAACACATTCCATGCTTTTAAACGGAACCAGTAAATGATCTTCAAACAAAGTTAACTCCCGTGCCTCGTGTTTAACTTTATTGCAAGGTGATGGCATCTAAACGATGCAATGTAAGCATTTTATTCTTAAATAGGCTGCTAAAAAATTTACATTCAATTTTTTACTGCATCCAGCAAATTACAGAGCTGTCCGGTGCCTTATTTTGACATCTTTAAACACTGAAAGATGCTCAATTCTTTTGCTGCACTTCATAGAGACTGGCCAAGGTAAAGTTTATTAACTGTCATCATTCATTTATCATTTTCCATTTCATTTCCTAACCCTTAATTGTCAAGCTCAAGAATTTGTACAATGTAGTATTCAGTTGAAGTGTATCGGAAAACTAGGGTGCCATTGGTAACTCTACAAAATTGAACATCTTTATTTTTTTTAAAACTAACTGTTAACAACCAATAGATCTGTTGAGTGTTCTCTATTTAGGTTTTTGTTAAACACCTATTCAAAAAAATTCTGGTTACCAGATGGCTAAACTGCTCATTGCTATAAATCCAATCTCAAAATATATTTTTATTTATAAACCAACAATGTTTGTCAAATTTCAAATTAGGTAAGCCAAAGAAAATTAATTTTATTTTGGTTATTGATTTTGTTGTCCAATCCTATTTAAATATATGTATTAATTAATTTTTTGTTGGTTCTTAACTTTTCAGTTTTGGTGCCTACATCTGCCTGAACTTTTTTTTTCCTTTCTTTCAGTTCTCTCCCCAGAACAGGTTTCTAGAATGGAGCATGTTTTACCCATGTGGGCCATTTCATGGAGCTTGAAGAATGAGAAGTTGCTGCATAGGCATGTGCATTTGGGTTTCAGGATTTCTTCACTTAATAATCAGGAGATGTGAGTTTTGCGATTCTCTAGGCTGGTAATTTTGAAATCAGGGTTCCTTTTTTGCACTGGCCATTTATATAGTTTAAAATAGCATTGGTTCACTGTTATCTCTTCTAGAAACCAACTGTCGAGGCTACCTTATCCATTCGTCCATGCCTCCAGGGCTTAGATTATTTGAAGTCACTCTAGGGCCAAAACCCTTGTCTCTTGATCCGTTTTCTTATGCACTGGCTCGAGGCTGATGACTTAAAGATTTCTACTTTTAATAAATTTTTATAGACCTGACAGTTCAATATCCTCAAACAGGATGGAGCTAGTGCAGTCTGTAGAATCTCATTATGAGAAAGGTTCGGTCCTAGTCACTACTTTACATCAAAGACATTTTTTTCTTCTTCATGACTACTTGCTTATTTAAGCTGTTTCAGCAAAATACTTGCTAGTGGAGCTGAAGGGAAGGATCGGTGTTATTTTGCACAAAGATTCAATTGCTGCTGATGGCCTGCAGTCATTCATTCATGCACTTGTCATGGTGAACCTTCTGGCGAAAGATAAATCTGTACATACAGAGAGTCAAATGTGGATGGATCAGAAATATATGATTTTTGTCCAGAAGGTAATATGTTTATTATGAAATTAAGATTGTTTCTCATTTACTTCTCAAAGTCCCCATGGTAATAGATGCATCACCTTATTTGGATGACAACATAGGAGCCATATTCTATGAAAATGTTCATGAAAACAGCACTGGAATCAATTATTGTACTTGTAGAAGTATTAGGACTTAGGAGTCTCTAAATGATTAAAATTTATCTTTTGTCACCCAAGCAGGGTAGCCCAAAGGAATGGGATGGGACTCTGGGACCGACCATAAATTTGGAGGTCTGGATTTGAGTCTCACCTAGCACATCCTGGTTTTAAAATGATAATAGCTAAAATGATAGCAGTGGTTTGCAATAGGGTCTGTTCTTTTGCCATGAACGGTGACTTACAGGGAAGAGAGGGATTTGAGTTACTAGGCTTAAATGGAAACTGTGGAATGGTTTAAGCACTTCAAAGAAAAAATTTAGGGCCTGAAATAGGAGAGAAATATCTGTACCAGAGAAAATAGAGCAAATTAAGAAAGACATCAGCCTAACCATCACAACTAGGGCTCCGTAACACCACACAAAAGGATGATTGCATTACATATTCAAAGGAAATAATGTGCTGGAAAATCCTCAATATCATTCATTATCATCATCATAATAATAGGAGAATACATCGATACATCTAGAGTTCTTAGTTATCCAAATTCTAACAAAATAACAATATAGAAGACTAATAATTAGACCTTTCCCTAGTAATTTCAAAATTCCAGTAAACCCATAAATTCAAAAAATAACCCTTATGAAAATCAAGGAGAACCCAATTCAAACTGACCCAACAATTATTGAACTTAGAAAACTTAAAATTAAGACTTAAGCTAAATATAAAGGACTTTATGAGGTTCCAATGTACTTGTATTGAGTTAGTTATACTACATTTTCTGACAATTTGTTGATTTATTCTGACTCCATGATATACTTAACTCAATACACTAACAAATGTGCGCTGTTTGTGACTTTACGTTCTTGACTGTGGTTAGCAACGTTAATATTAGAAATCCCTCTACTTTCATCTAGTTGTACTATTCCATTATAACAAACTCCATGATTTGGATTTCGAATTGCAAAAGCAACCCTGGCTTTCTTGAAATCGGTGTATCAATGTAGAAGTTACTGATAAAATAGTAACTGAACTAAATGAAAATATTGACTTCATTTTTTTTTAATTTAATTTCTCAGCTTAAGTCATCAGGTTGGAACACAGGGCGTCTTCTTTCACCTTCCATCGCATGGAAGGCAAATTGGAAAATTGAGAATAAAAAGATTGAGTAGCATGTCCTGGTACCCAACATGTCCAATAGAAATTATAGTGGATGGCATCAGCAATCTTCAACATGAGCAACAGAAATGGCAAAGGGAGATAAAGTGGTCAAGTAGTACATGAAAGTATCTGACCTGAAGACCATGCAATTGTTTGGGTTCCGGTTATTTGGTGAGAAGATGATGTTAAAGTTACACGGTGTAGAGTAACAGGCTATTGACACAGGTATTTAGAGTAACCAGTTATTCAAAGTGGACTCTTTATCTTGAGAAATTTCTACAAATTTGATCCATATAACTTGGAGTGATATGTTACAGCTGCTAATTCATGCTGTCTTGGATAATACATTTGATTCAAACTGGGTTCTGAAATTGGAATTGGTTTCAGGCTTGGATGATTATGGCTTGCCAATTAGACCTCAAAAAGCTGACCAATATGTTCATAAATATTTACAGCCAAAATCTAGGTTGATTATATTCTTTCTTGACAAGTAAAAGCAGCGAAGAACACTCTGAGAAAACCTAATTCCGAAGCCAAGAGAAACAAATTCTATCCAAATGATTGAATTCCAAATTCAATTGGGAAACTATATCATGCCTAGGTCCTTCCACGCATGAGGAGGAAACAGCGTATCTTCACGACTTCAAACCAAATTCATATCTACTCTGTTTTGTTAAAATAATTAAATACTTCTCTGTTGGGGTTGCCAAGAGAAGAAAATAAGAGTCTTTAGGTGCTGCCACAACCTTTCACTTCTTTTCTTTAGCACAACTAGAATCAAATCCTTTTGACTACCAGAACAAAAATGAAAAGTGAAACTAATCAGCATAAGGTAACGATTCATTAATGAGAAATCAGCGAGCGAATGACTGAAGATCTATTATACAAATTGTCAGTCACATTTTCCATCACTTTATGCCTGAAGTTTAGTTTCTTCAGTTTATTGAATATTGAATTGAACATTCTTGAAAACTATATACAACATTCAGAAACACCTATTGGACCAACCTGCTGCAGCTACTGCTCTCTCAGGTTCATCATCAAGTTCTTTTTTCCACATAAAATGCTTCATACGACTCCAGAACAATGACCTCGTAAACACGTATTCATTTTCGATGCCCTGCTGAGGCCATGAGAACGCCAACGGCAATAATAAACATAGACAACATACTGACAAGTAACGTATATGTTCGTCTTGATGATCTCCGGTACTCACCAAACAGAAGTATCCCCCAGAAAGTGCTCACAAGTGGAAGTGCCTGAAAATGACCACCCCAATCCCAGTTATCTATGACAGGAAATCTACATGGGTTTCAACATAAGTGCAGAAATGATAAAAATGTATGATGAAATTACTGAAAAAATGAAGAAATCTGCGATGACTAAAATCGCTACGATCAATGGGATTGTTCTGCATATTGATAGCATTGTGTTGGTACCTGAACGGCATCTGCTGCTGCATACCCTGCAGCTTGACCTCCCATAAATTGTAGACCGTTCCCAAACCCACATAAAAGACCTGCCAAAAGGGCCCAGCTTCTTCCATTCGAGTCATTCAAATAAGCCTTTAATGATGATCTTGGTAAGTTCAGTACAGGACGGTAAAGGAAGGTGATATTGAGGACGATAGCGATCACAAAACAAGAGACAGAGAAGTAGAAAAATGCAGTATACACAACCAACTTGGGCACCCCTGTTTTCAAAGCGTGCCATTGATCATTCGTGGCCAAGTTAAATGCGGGTGAGAAAAGAGAGAAGCAAAAACCAGCAAAGAAGGTTATAGCCAGGCCAATTACAGTACTCTTGCCAAACACCTGCAAAAAGACCCAAACCGAGACGTTAAACCACAAAGATGTGTTGGTTCCATGAATTGAATTGCATCGCATTTAATTTAATGCACCGAGTTGGCATCATTGCATAATGAAATAAAACCAGCAACCTTAATTGCTCTCCGGTTCTCGAGCTCCACAAGAAAGTCTGCAGTTCCAAATTTTGCCTTCTCTACAGTAGCATTTCCATTCTCCAGATCGTTTCTTTCTGTTCCCAAAGAGATTATAAAAAAATAAAAAATAAAAAGACTATTTCGGCTACCATGAAAGCACATCAAGAAAAAAGGCAATAAAACTACAATAAGTGTCGCACACTTGCCTTTGAATGCTTCATCGGATGCTGAAGTAACTGTCATTCTGGAAAAGAACAAAATTTCGGAAATGTTACATGATCAATTGATTAATGCCAAAGACATCATGCTGTATATAAATGTAAGTCATTACCATACAACAATACTAATTACTAAAAAATTAAGGATGGGATGGGGCAAATCGAAAGCATAATACCCAAAAATGAAATCCACAAAGCTCTGCACATGCCGAGAAAATGCCCTCTGAATCATTTTCAACAGGACAAAAATATACTTTCATTGGAAAAAAAATCGACGACACCTGTTGTGTTGACATTTTTATTATCTGATATGTCATTTCAAAAGGCAGGCTAAGTAAGAGTTTCTTATCAATCTCGTTACAAACACACATCCTCATTGCAATAATAGTGCAAAAAGACTCATCCAACTATTAATATGTTCCTCTCAAAGTGTTAGCTATCATTTGCCCGAGGAGGGTAAAAGAAACTACCTCACTATCTTTTGCTAGCTTGGATCTGAAATTTATGTGTGATATGCCCCAAAAAATGTGACCAATACAGGAACTAGACACAAATCTCACACATACTAATCAACAAACCAAGCATGCTTAGCCATTAAGACAACAGAAAGAAACCTACTCTGACACAAGTTTTTTATTGCTTGTTAAACTGCTGATCTTTGCTCTATTATCTGCTGCATTAGATGAGTGAACAGCAGATCCCAGACATACGGCAATCAGAAAGCATGCAACACCAGGGAAAAGAATCTCAGCTTTGTTAATTTTGTCGTCTAAAAAGTAATTCAGGGTTGTGCCTGTTAACAAGTCAAACAAAAAGCATATGATATCTCATTCCAGACCATATATTTACTAGAACATCCAAAAATCAAGCTTTTCAAAAGGAAGCCAGACAGACCTATAACAACAGTTATGCTGGAAGTAATAACTTCTGTCACTGATAAACCAACAAAAGCCCAAGCATATTGTGTTGATAGATTTCCAAGGCTAAGGACCACCCCACCAGCCATTGCAAATAAAACAGATGGCCAATTATCCTGCATCAAACACCCTAACGATTAAAAAACAGATTGTGAGTATACTATGCCACTGCAAACAGGATGCAAGGCCGAGTACTCTTCACCAATCACATCAGAAGGATCAATCCCAACATACTTGCGAGTAGACCAACATAAAAATTCAAAAGTGCAAATTAGCAGTATCCGTGACTTCAAACAATGACAGGGAAAGCAAAACCGAAAGACTTCACACCTCTTTAGAATGAGATTATGAGAAACAAATTTTCATTTCCATATTGTGTTTTAAGTGGAGATTTCAAATTTTCATCTAGAACTGCATTTAGACATGGGCATCAATACTAATGCAATCTGCTGCATATAATGTCAATTAGGACAAGCTATTACATCTGTGACAAATATTAAGATTATTACCAGAATTTCTGAGGAAAGAACAGCAGGACATATGAAATTAAAAGACCTACAATGTTCACTAGAGTTTGAACAGCAAATAAAAACACAATTAAGCGCACCTGAGAAAGCTGAGTTAAGAAATTGGGCTTCTTAGGTGTGCTATTACCAATCTCACCAAAAGTGAAGGCTATAATTACAGCAGCCAACAGATTTGTAATTGAATAATCAAGGTAAGTATGCTGGGGAAGACGAC
Source organism: Euonymus europaeus (assembly GCA_963580455.1). Lineage (NCBI taxonomy): Eukaryota > Viridiplantae > Streptophyta > Magnoliopsida > Celastrales > Celastraceae > Euonymus > Euonymus europaeus. The sequence goes on along the minus strand of OY756970.1, from coordinate 16,198,716 downwards.
CCCGTCTTTCCAAAAGAGTCAAGATGGCAGGCCATGTTCCCAAGAAGAAGAGGGAAAGGAGCATACACACTATGGCACCTCCTTTGCTCTCCACCAGATACATTTTCAATCCACTTAAATGAACCCTCTCACTTGGTAGAAATATCAAGTAAGTGGCACCTGAAAAATCCTGCAAGAAAGTTCAGATCTTAAATGAGGACAACTCCGGTCTCTCTTGTTTTCAAAATCAACCAAACCCACTGTCTGGTTAAGTCATATTACATGTGTTGACTTACACAACATATAATTATCAAATCATCCACATACAAAGACCAACACAAACCAAAAATAGGGAGAAGAAAGGAGGAATCAGACAATTAGTAGATTGACTTATACAATGTAGCCTAAAAATACCGTCACTGGAACAAGACATAGAAAAGGTCGACAAAAACGGCATAAAAGAGACATGTTGACTACCAAATTGAGATCATCCACAAGAACCCAGATGCAAAAAAATCAACACGCACCATATCGAATTGAAATAAACCAAAAATAAAAGGAAGCATAGAACTTAAAAACTTAAAAGGAACTTATGCAAATCATTTAAACCCAGAAAGCAAAAACGTGAAAGAGAAAGACATACCAATCAAAGAGTATATGAATGGGACGAGTATATGAATGGGACCATGGTGGGTCTCTAGTATATAACAATAAACAGATACAGATTCCTCCCAACAAATCAATTATGATCGCCTTGTACAGGCAATCACATATGAATCTCTCACTGTCTTTCCTGATTGGGAGATGTGGAAAGTTGGAAAGAGTCTAAATGACGTGCGTCACACTTTGAATCTTTTGGGAAACTGTAGATTCCTGAGGAGATATGGATGATCCCCGATTATCCCTTTTGATTCACTTTTTCCGTATTTATTATACCATCTCTTTTTCTTTAGTTTTGCTTCTTACTCGCCAAGTCAATGCTGTCGCAATCACAGCTTGCATGAAGAACCAATTCCCTCCAAGAGCGTGCGGTGATGTATAATTGCGTGCGTTTCTCTTAATTATCAATTATTAAAAAAATTGTCACTATTTGTTTCTTTCTTAATTATCAATTATGGCCTCAAGGCTAGATTATGGCCTCATATCTAACTTTGACTGAAATTTATGGAAGCCATCTTGCATTGAGATATTTCAAGCATTTAATAAGTGTTGCTCACCTCTCATTATTAATAATGACTTTTCAGTGAGTTAGGTCTAGTCCACTAGTTACATTTGAGGAGGAATAAAGTCGTGCGGGTCTGTTGTATCTATGTGAATCGGCCAATTCATGTATGGACCCAATATATCTAATGAACCGGAAAACCTAAAACGGACAATATTGTTGGTGTGTGGGGTGCGAAAATTATAATATGGTATCAGAGCGAGGTTACTCGGTCCAGTTACTTAGATATGACATCTACTCCACTTGTTGGGTCTGTGATATAACCCAGCTCATAAGCTCGGAGGAATGTAAAAGTCTCACATCGAAAGATGTGGGACATTTCAAGCATTTAATAAGTGTTAGCCCACCTCTCACTACTAACAAAACATTTTTCCTTGTGTAGTGAGTTGAGCTTAATCCACTTGCTACATTTGAAGAGGAACAAAGTCGTGCGGGCCCATTGTATCCATGTGAACCGGATAACTCATATATGGGCCTGATGTATCCAGTGAATCGGACAACCTAAAACGGACAATATTATTGATGTGTGGGGTGTGAAAATTATAACATTATTTGCTATTGTTGATCTTCTCTTTTTCTTCTAACTTTTAGTGTTCTATATATTATTCTGGCTAACTGGTATTATTCCCTGCATGGATAGTGATTTTATCCTCATCTTGTGAGGCTTTATCTTTATCTTGTGGAGTGTTCTCTCCTTCGAAAACTGCATCTCCTTCGAAAGTTTCTCCTCTTTTGGGAGTCTTCTAATGATATTACTATATTCTCACAAAAAAAAATGAAAGTTATTAATAATTTAGTTTTATGATTAAAAAGACGATTATGTTAAGAAAACTCATTAGTTGACACTGAAATTTTATTTTTTTGGCTTGTAATAAAAATGGACAGGGATTTGGTAAGATATTTTGATGTTTCAAGGCTTACATTAGTTCGTTGTTGAGTTTTAGTTACGTCAGTTAATTGGACTTTGCAAAAATGAGAAAAGGGCAGGCAACAACAAACCTAGGGCAATAGATAGGGACGTTTGTAATTGATAGGGTATATTCTTCGGGATGTACTTTTTAAGTGCTTGGAGGTGTATTTTTTACTTAAATGACCCAAACTATTGCTTGTCTAACCACGCGAATCCGACTCCCTCCGAGTAAATTGCCAAACGTTGCGTTAGTATGATGCACCAAAAGTCCATAACTAATGGGACGCTATCAATACACACAAGTTGTTGATCCATTTTTGAAATTTGAATTGCAAACTATCTATCTCAATTCTCAACTACTCATGTTGCTCATAAATCAATGTCATCCTATTGATTTTAATACACCACATCAACATATGACATGATGGTGCAAATCTTCCTCCATCAAATTTCGAAAAAAAAAAATTGTTCAATCTGTTCTGAGCATGCTCATTGGTTCCAGTCACCTCTTGCACCTGCTTGAAATAATAAAAAAATATTATTTTCAAGCATAGTTTTCAAAATCGTACCGTGATTCAAACTGTGTTGATTGGAGGTTCAAGATTTTCGAGATTTAACTAGTACAATGAAGTTTAAATTACATGTTAATATAAATTAATATGTATTTTCATACATGATATGTAATACATAGTTATAAAATACATATATAGAATATTTTATAAAAAATAATGAAATACCAGGTAATTTAAAAATAAAATAAAAATACAATTGAAATGTTGAGATGTGATACACTGATATAATATTCGAAATTTTAAAATGAGTTTTTAAAAAGAAATTGAAAAATCAAAAATGAAATTGTAAGGTTAAAACTCATGTTGATCTCCTCACCTTATATTTTCTCTCACCTAAAATCACCTCTCTAGTCCTCTATCTAACTCTCTCTCTCTCTCTCTGTGAGCGTCAAAGACCTCAAAGAATTGTGTGCACAGATCGACGAAGTATTGAAGAGAATGAGGTGCACACAATTCCTTTTCTTCTTTGCGTCGTCTCATCGATCTGTGAATCATGCAAGTTTTCTTACAAACCGACGGTTCACAGTCCAGGTGAAATTTCACGGTCCACGTAAAATTTCACAGTCCAATCACAATTCTCTTGGTTAAATGACTTAAACGGTAAATTGTAAGCAAAAAATTGAGCTGGCTGTAGATTCAAGGTATTCCCGGTCTGGTCTGGTTTTAAAAGATGTGCTTTCAAGTATCTAAAAAATTTGGGACAATTACAGGTCATCCTCTCTCTCGTCCACTTCATTCTAATTCGTGTCTGTTAGATCAAATATTCTGAAAAATGAAGACATCTAATCCCTTTTTTTTTTTTTAAAAAAAAAAACACTATATTAGAGGGGTGGACCGTATTCACTATTTTAGAGGGTGTATTTAAGAAAAAACCCAAAAAACATTCTGGCCAAAACGAGGAAGTGCCTAAAGGATAAAATTATAGACTGATTGTCCAGGTTGGTGCTTTCAGGGCAAATGCCACTCGATGTAAGCCCACCTTTATGTACACTTATCTGTCACCGCTGTCCAATACAGTTGAGATATATCAAAGACATAAGCAGGGTCAATGGTGACAGTAGCATCCAAAGATACTTGGTAAATGCCAAAGGGGCAGAAAACACAACCAGGGTTGACAGAAAAACCATAAATGATCTCTTGTTCATCCGTCTGGCGAGGATAGAATCATGTAATGGTTCATTACATCAAGACAAACCACAAATAAGAATTGCTTAACATCTGAAAGAACAGAATCAGTAATTCTCTTCTCCCTATTCTGTAAACCAAGTACTGGTACCTTTCATCACACATACTGACATATCTGACTGATTTAAAGCCTATGATTCATGGTGGTGCTCTGTAGGCTGCTGTTGCAAGAAATTTCCAAGCAGCCGCTGATCGAAGACCAAGTTGGGCAACTACAAGAAAAAATGAACTGAGACAAGGCCGTAAAAGAGAAAGGGAAAGGGAGACAGAGAAGAGAGAGAGAGAGTGCATACTTTGTCACCAAAGAAGACTTTTGTATTATTAGCTATTGCCTCGATGAATTTAAGCTCAAGAAATTGAGGAGTGAGTTTCATCGTGTTTGCTTCTGCTTCTTTCATTATGCTGAAAATGCACATTGCAACACCATAATTACTTCAATGTAAACATGGTAATAGGAGCTCAGAGCAGAGAGGGAAAATAAAGATAATAAAAACAGGGGATGCATTGTTTTCACCGGTAGAAATAAGCATCAGCCAAACTCTTCTCACGATCAATGTACATTTGGTTCTCGATTTCTTGCTGCCTTCTAGCACTGTCTTTCTCCATCAACTTCTGTTCCATGAGAATTTGGCTAACATTGGCATTCTTCTCAGCTTCGCTAATAGCCATCTTTTTTTTGGTTTCTTCCTCTTTCTCAACTACTTTTTGTCTCTCGACGGCAATTAAAACCTATATATTTGAACATCCAATATACCCAGCATCTCTAGGATGAGTGTACACTTTTACAAAATGATTATTGGCATGCAGTTAGTCTATATGTTTCTTAGCATAATGGCACTAGCACATCTGCACATGCATGCATGATTATTTTGTGAAACGCTGAAAATTCAAAGTACAATCAAATACTTTAAAAGCATCCTAGTTGACCAGTTTCTATGGATGTTCACCATCCAGCAAGAATGTCACGTCATAAAACTACAGTAACTTACCAGAGAATCTTGATGACAAAAAGTTATCGACCAAGTTCAATACAAGAATAGGAAGAAAAAAACCAGACTTCCAGAATCTAAAAAAAAAAAACTGTTTTTATTATGCTGCTGAGTCAGTTCCTACAAAAGTAAAAGAATGAAAATGGAACTAATTGACAAGTTCATGTTTTTCGTGACTTATCCTCTTTGTCACAAGCATATGTATTTTACTACTTCACAAACCCAATTTTTTAAATATAAGCAAAGATCAGCTCTTCAATATCATGACCATGGAAGAACTATTTTTCTTAAAAATAAAATAAAGGGTAATTTTGGCTACATAGGACATAAAAAAAAAAGAAGAGGAAAGAGGGGGATGGGGTTTCTCTCGATTTTGGCATCATGGGCCCCAGCAGAGGCCCGCACGACGGGCTATTAGTACAGTGGCCAAGTGAACCGAAGCTAAAGAAGGGAATTTGCAATAAGCAGTAGCTGCCCTTCATGCAAAGGGAAGTGAGTCGTTCTAGTCTCCAGGTCCAAGGTCTCACTCAAGGCTCCAAAGCGCGTTAACCTCCAGTCCAGGATTAATAGAATCAAGGGCTAATAAATCCTACCTGCTTGGTTAGGGGCCTTAGGGCGAAGTGATCCATAAATCTCAATCGTAAAATGAGAAATAGTAAAAGAAAGAATCAGAATGTTTCGATATATTTCTCGAAACAAACGAAAAGGAAACAAAAGATGAAACATAAATCATGGATCAACTAAGCTCTTTGGGGGACTTTCTGAAGAATAAAAAAGCTCCTATTCTGAAGGGGGTTTCTTGCTCTTTTCAATTTTCTACTATGCTCAAGAGAAGGAATGCCTGATCAAATTGATCGGGTCATGTAGGAACAAGGTTGTCTACGGGTTTGTTATGAAAATGGAACTAATTGACAAGTTCATCTAAAGAAATTATGGTATACCTTAGTACGTTCTTCTTCCATCTTCTCAAAATTCTGCCTTATGCTATTTGGGATGTTAGGCTTTGTAACACGCACACTGATAATTTCAATACCTGGAGCATAACGAGTGCAGTCACCTTGAAGAGCATCTTTCATCTTTTCGTCAATCTGAAAAGTTTAAGATAAATTTCTTAGGCAAACATACATATAAATATTAAATACTGCTTATTACTAGTCCTAGAAGTAAATATGCACATAAGACACTAGCTTATGGAACCATGATATTTGAAATTATAATAGCCAATAGGTGACAGATGTCTTTGACTGAGTCTGTTTCTATAAGTTCAATCAAAAACAATACCAAGTCCTAACATATGAAGTAAAAAATACAAGGCCATTACAGCAATAACTACACAGCACTTACGTCATACTACATCTCAAGTTATGACAAAAACATTACTGAAACGTCTATAGGATTAGAAAATTTGGCCCCATTTTTGTCGTTTAGGGTACACAACATATGTTTCACTATGAATTCTTATCTACCTGGTCAAAACCATCTATGTAGACTTGTTGGAGAGAATGAGAGCTGCAGAACTGATTGATTTCATGATGAATTTTGTCATATATCCATGTATTGTCATAATCCACACCGTAGTTGACAAGGGTCTCATACACATATTCCTTACGAAGCCGGTTAACAACCTGAAAAGGATCCACATAATACATATAAATTGAGAACGTCAGAATTATGTAACCATAAAATTTTATAGAGAGGAAAGTCTAATAGTCCTACCTCAATCTTCCCAAAGGTAATCATAACACCCCCTTTAGTACCACATGGAATGTCCCGCACCTACATTTTGAAGGACAAAGGGAGTCAAGTATATTGATGATTGAGGTCCCGATTCTTCGTACTGAGGATATAAACTTACTTGATCTGTTTGAAGTGTAACCTGTACAGGCTCAAAATTGGTTATAAGAGGCATCTTTAGATGGAAGCCTGAAATTACAAAAAATAGTTATAAAAAAATATATGCTTGAATTTTCCAACAAGTGAGCAACCAAAGAAAGAAGAATCTCCTAGTAATACCTGGATCTGTAATTGACTTTAAAAGGGCACCTCCTCTCCAGTATACTCCAACATGACCTTCTGGGACTTGGTGCAAGATGGATAAACTATTTTTTGAGGTTGATGACGATGGAATCAAAATCTGCAAATTGTAACATACATCATAGAATGCCTAACACTCAACTAGAATTACTCTAGTTTATAAAAATTCAATAAAATTTTTGCAATTAACCTTGCTATTTTGTCAAAATTTAATCAGAACAAGGCAAATACAAAGGAGAGATTTCTGCCCATCAAAGAAGCACCTTACAATTTACAAGAACCTTTTGGTTAATAATAAGCAAGCCAATGGAACACTGAAGGTACAACTGTTTAATTGAACTAGATTATGGTCATTACTTTTTAAAAAAAAAAAAAAAAACTGGAAGTCTGAACAATAACATACAATAGATGTCAGGAGGATGTTTGTAAGAAAGAAGAAAATGCAAGGTGAATTTATCATCATTTAATGGTAACATTGATGTATTCTGAGGCTGCAAATAACAAACATTTTATGATTCTTTTTGAGTCTAGGTATAAACTAGTAGCATGGGATTCACAATTTTTTCGGAGACAGGTAAGATGTACGCAGATCTTACCTCCGAAATTTCGAATAATATGTGGAGAGACTATTTCCAGGAATTGAACATGTGACATCTAGGTTGCACCCCTGTAACTTACCAATGAGCCACATGTTCGGCTGTCATCCCCCAAGAATGCATGGATAAATTCAATCTAATGGACGAATTGCAACAATAGTGGGGGTTTTAGGCTTTTAGCGGGAAGGGAACGAAAGGGAGGGGGAGGGAGAAGGAGAAGGAGAAGAGGGCCAGGCAAAGGTTGGGAAGAGGAACAAATTACTCTTACATATGCTTGCAGGCCACAATATTTCCAGAATACAATTTTGTAAATGAAAGGGAAAATAGCAACAATTAGATGCTTCATCTAATACAACGTCTATAAAATTGCTTTCGAAGGCCTAAATCTCTATGTAACCTAAAGTTCAAATAAAATTTTAATTAATATTAAATTGATTAGAGTGCAATGACCACCATCACGTCTTGACCTGAGAAACATTCAACAGAAATAATGGATCTTTTTTTGAAAAAAAAATCCACCAAGGAGGTAAAACACAGGAGATATAAACAATACAAATTACAAAGCATGGCAAAAGAAAATACATTAAGTGCCCACCAGGCCAATACTGGATCCTTGACTTGAAGTAGTTGTTAAAAGAAAAGGTGAAGGAATTGTGGACTGATCACATGATAAAGCAGCCATCTAATTGTTTACAAATGAGTAGGGATGTGTACAGGGACTCAACGGCAAAAGTATAATTTCTTAATTTTGAAAGACACTCTCAGATAATAAACCAATCTTAGACATAATGAATAAGAACTGAAGAAACTTGAATAAAAAACATAAGCAAGATTGGGAACAAAGAGGCATCTTGCAAGAAAGAATGTAGGTGTCAAGTGACTTCAATACTTTCTGGCCAGTAATTATAGAGTTCCAACAATAGTATCCTAATGGTATGGAATATGGTAACCAGATATGCATTTTAATAGAACTTAAGTAGCAACAATAGTATCCTAATGACTGGAGATTCATTTACCAAAAGAACATACAAAATAAGTCAGCCAAATCCAAATCCATAGAACAAAATAAATCAGAACAGAAAAGTAGCTATCAAACCAAAAAAAAAAATTGAACAATCCAACAAAACCAAATCGTCTAATACAATAACGAGTAATGCCGCTCACTAGTAATAAAAAATGTTGCATTTAGATCTAATAAAAATTTCAATCCGAGTTACCGAGTTCATGCTCATAGTGTCATACATAATCCTCGTGGACCAGTATCAACAAAAAATAATAATCAGGCATAATTATCAGATAAAAGGAGCACGGAAAATGCATTGAAATCAAAAGATGAAGAAAGAAAAAAGCATTAGGTTAAGGTAAAGCATAAGATAAAAATCGCGAGAAATGAAAGATGAAGCGTCATGCCAAACAAATCATAACTCAGAAAATATCACGACAACTCTGTCACAGAAAAGAAAGCCTAACAATCAATCACGAGTACAGAATTTACTGTTCATATGTCAACATAAGGTTCACATGTCATAAAATAACCCGACTCCGATATATACCATATCATAAAGTTTAAGTTTAGTCTTATCCAACTTCTTCAAAAGGCCTAATCAGGAAGAGCACGTTTGCCTCTATACACAAATATATATATAGCAACATGATCAACCAATGTGATGATGTGATGTTCTTCAGAAAACACTTTGTTTTTTTCGGTAATTAACATAAGGTCAAAACACTATAATACATGAACTGTACTGATGAGGGAGTGCGAGGGGTTTACCATGGAGAAGATAGCAATAAAGGAGACGAGGACTATAAGAATGAGAGAAAGTTCGCCCCCACCAGCAGCCGGCGGACGAGGATTTGGAGCTCCTGCTCTCTGCTGCGGATCCATGGCGGTTTCAATGATTTAGATATTTCAATTTTTGGCGATGAGAATTGGACGAAGATTAGATATTACAATCGGAAGAAGATTTCTGCATTGTCAACGGGCTAGTTCGGGGCGGCAACCTATTTGCCCTTTGCCCTACCGTCAAATTCGTTGAATATTTTAATCTTTTTTCCCCTGCCCGTCACTCATCTACGGTTTATCTGTATATCTCGAGTCGTAATCGTGACAATTCAAATGAATTTTCTCATGAATTCTTATAAAAAAGTACTAAAAATGAAGTCTCCCTAACAAAACAAAAGGTGAATTTTATTTTAAAATTTCGTGGGAGAATTCTTACTATTGGACCCAATAACTGATGACTGGTTCGGACAGGTTATGCGAGTACGATCAAGTCCGAGTATTTCAAACATTTTCAAGGAGGAGTGTGTTCGATGATCGATTGAACCGTTGGATTGATTTCATCAAATGCTTTGGGAGACTGATAGATAGTCTCCGTTAAGCAACCATAATCGTGGTGGTTTTTAATGTCTTCATAAACTTTTTCATTGGATCTCATTTTTATTATATAAAAATAATCAAAAACCAATTATATAATTAGGTCACATATTTATCTAAATCAACAATACAAAACTCTTCATACAATTTTTTCATTATCAAAAAGTCAAGTGACTTTACATTACATTCCCCCGTCACATACCCCATTGTATGCTTCTCTTATTCTAGAGATCATGAATGATTGCATTGTGGATATGCCAGGATAATTTCAGTGGAACAAACTTCAATTTAAGAAAAGTCTCACCAATTTTTTTCATCGGGCAAAAGATAGGTAGCGTAAGTTGTGAGCTGATGATGGAGATTTGAAAGAGATTTTGGAGACTCTGAGAGTAGAAGAAAGTTAAAGTTTAGGCCTTGAGGTTATTTGAGAGGAGAAATAGATGAAAATGAAGAAGGAAGAGAGGAAGATTGAGGAAGAAGAGAATGATGATTACAAAGTGACAACCATTCATGATTACATTGGACAAGAAGATTAAGGAGACAATGGATAGCGAATCAAATAGAGACATCTAATTTGAGGAAAACATGAACCTTGTTTTTGAAAGAAAGGGCATTTGATTTGAGATTGACCTTTTATTTTGGTTAAATTGGTGTCATTGTAAGATAGTGTTAGCACGAATTCTTTTTTAAAATTTTCATATAAGCAAATATTTGATGCAATCGGAAACACAAATTCTCAAATTGAGAGAACCCTCAGATTTATTGAATAATAAAACAATTAAAAGTATTTGACAATGATTTTATAATCCTTTATTTATAACCTAAAACAAAGGGAAACCCTAATTGAATTAAAATTAGAAACTAACTAAAATATTTTAATTAACACATAAGGCTTTTAAACAGCCCCGAAAACAACTATTGCCAAACCTCAAAAGTCATGGGACAGTCAAAGTTTGACTTGCATCTTCGAACCCCTTTTCTTGCACTCCAAATTAGGCATCTCTTGAACCTCTAGATCGACATCCACGTTAATATTGGTTGAAAAAAGGAGTTTCAATGAATTTTTAGGGTCATGTCAATATTTTAACTGATCAAAAACCAACCAAACCCGGTTATGACACGACTCAATTTAATCATGATTATTTTGTAATGGTTGAATTTTCAGTAACTAAACTGTAACAAATTTTTCTGTGAGTGATCAAAAGTATCATATATTCAGTGAATTTATTTTAAAATTTCATGGGAGAATTCTTATTAAGGGACCCATTAACTGTCGTCTGTTTCGTATAGATTATGCGAGTACGACCAAGTACGGTTATTTAAGACATTCTCAAGAGTGTGTTTGATAGTTGAGTTAACCGTTCGATTAATTTCTATCACGTTTTGGGAGACTTCGATGGGTCCTATATTGCAAATGAATCGCGTGTTGCGACTTGCGAGGTTTTCCCGAACCGAAAGAAAAGTATACGAGACAAATGGGTTGGGCTCCCATCCGGAAGTGAAATTGTGTCATGGGCTGGGCTCCCAAATTTAATATCAAGCCTGGCCTTTCTATCCTTGTTGAGTTATTGGTGAGTTTTATCTTCTGGATATTGAGTTGAATCAAACAGAACAGAAACCAAATGCAACCTAAATATTTGTAAAACTTGCATACGGACATCTCAAATTCTGATTCTACTAGTTTAGTTGTTTGTCACAATTGTTTGTAGCCTTCGCGGTCTTCTTTTAGTTTTTACTTTGAGTTATAAATTATACATTCAATTTACATCACCAAAGGTGGTAATAACCCTAGGATAAATTAAATAACTCATGTTTTAGGAGCTCATCATAATTAATATTTAAATAATAAGTGTTAAACCATGAGCATATAACACATTTGTTAAACCTTAATGAGCTCATGTATCGGATTTTGAAGTTGTAACTTAAACAATGGTGTTAAACCATAAGGGAAACAAATTCGCTAAACCATCATGGGCTCGTGTATCGGATTTTCATGCTATAACTTAAACAATAAGTGTTAAAACCTCAAAGAGAACGAATTCGCTAAACCTGAAGGCTCTGCTTGGATTGAGGGGCAACAAAGTAAGGAGAATTAAGTAGAGTTAAGTGAGGGGAAAGAAAAATTATATACATAACTTTGCTTGGATTGAGGGGGAGATAAATGGGGTGTGTTCATTATACTCTTTACTTGGATTGAGAGTTTTGAGTGAGGGGGAAATTTCATATTTTTTATCTATTTTCTTATCCTCCCAAATTGGGGTGCTAAAGAGGGGAAGAGGTACATATTTTTTAAAAACTTAAAATACCCTTAAGAAGCCTTAAAAGATACTTGCTTTTGCATTTTTATTTAAGGGCATTTTAGTAACTATAATGTTTTTATTCCTCCCCTCACTCAAAACTCCCAATCCAAGTAATTTATTAACTCTCCCTCACTTAACTCTCTTGACTCTCAATCCAAGCATAGCCTAACGGACTAATAATTAATGATAGTAAAATCATAAAGCCAAATAAATGATTAACATATTGACGAGGCATTAGAATAATTAATTAGAATAAAGAAATTAATAGAATAACTAAATATGTGCTACCATGAGTTCCCAAAATACGTGTTACATATCATTTTTCATAACCCTAAGACATCAAAATTATCACTACTACTTTAACATGTCAATAATCTTTGACACATAATGTCATATGTTAATGAGATATACCAAAATCGATAGAATTCTGTCAATTCACAAATATATGTTAAGAAATTATTTATTAATTTTATACGAAATGTCATACATTGATGTGATATATCAAAATAGAACCATATCAATTCACAAGTGCCGGTAAATTGGCACCATCAACATATAACGTGGTGGCACACGGTGTCACATGCTAATGTGATATATCAAAACCCGGTAAATTGACACCACCAAAATATATACCAAAATCAATAAGATCTTGCCAATTCACATGCCGGGTAAATTGACACCATCTATATAACGTGGTGGGACAAAACCATTGAACAATTACTCTAAAGAAATGTGCTGGGAACGTCAATTTGTCACCCCCACGTCCACTGTGGTCCAACAATGCAAGAAAAGCTCACATTGACATGGCAGATTCCCCATCTCTTTCAAGCAGTGCGTTTTTCTCAACATATCACAGCTTGCTAACCCAAAACAATTAAGAAGAAGTGCAAATGCTCAAGTATAATCCACATAACAAGCACAATTTGGTTTTCTAAATCTAAAACCTACATTAAATTGAAAAAAAATACTGCCTCTCCAAATGTACAGTAGGAAATGTATAAATAGAGATTATCAAAGTTAATCCCCAATACTACTAGTCATATATCACCCCCACCCACAACCACAAAAGGGAATCCAATTCCCAGCTTTTACATAAGATGCTAGTAAAGTAGTGGGGTTTGCCTCCGGATGACAGTACAAAATTACATGAATATCCCCACTTCCCCTCATTCGTGGCAAAATCTCATCCACATGTCAAAACCAAACCCCACTACTTTTTCCCTACATAGTACCTTATCAAAAGCTCATTCAGCCCCAGATGAGGCACAGGACAGAGATCCATAGAGTCAAAGAAATGTACAAGAAGTGAGAGGCTGATATACGAGCCACACCACCATTAGGGTCAGTGAAGCCAGTGCCACTACCGGTAGGACCAAGTCCAAACACTGAAGGAGTTGGAGTTGTGCCTGTAGTTGGTGTAGTTGGGGTTGTGCCTGTTGATGGAGTTGTGGAACCACCAGTTGGGGGTGCTATGGAACCACCACCAGTTGGGGGTGCTATGGAACCACCACCAGTTGTGGGTGCTGTGGAACCACCAGTGGGTGGAGTGGTGGTTGGTGTCCCAGTGTTGCTGCAATTGCCAGGAAACCCAGTTAACAACACTAGTCAAAATTCCCAGATAAAGCCCACTTATGCAAATGACTCCAAAAACCCAGAATAAAATGTGACTCAAGCAAATATTTTTAATCACAAGGTATGATGAGAGAAGGAATAAGAGAGATGACTACGGAAATATCAACATCATGACAGCTCACACCTGTTGAAAACCAATTCAATGCATGATAAACAAGTGTAGGGTGTTAATTAGATCAAGTTTTGGTTAATAAAAGGCTTCTTAGATCAACAATCCAGTTCATATCTACCATCTCTATTTCATTAATTTCATAAACTAAGGCATAGAAATGGAAGAACGGTGAGATGTATGCCAGAAAGTCAAAAAGATCACAAAGACGCAAAAGAAGAATTCTTTGATGGAGCAAAAATTCCATCATAATACAGAAAGATTTGAGAAGAATCAAAGGAAAAAAAGAAAGAAAAAAAGAGATCTCTCATGGAAAAAGGGGATCCAAAGTTCTCAACCCAGATGTGAGACAATCTTCTTATTAGCAGATGAGAATATAAGTTAACAAACATAGTGATCAAAACAGGATTCCATACCTTGAACTTGAAGGATATGAGCAACCAGAAGCAACAGCTGGATGGGTTTACAAGAAAAATAAGCAAAAAAGGGGAAAACAATTAGTAATCAACAAAGATGTGCAAAAAGGATTAAGGGTTTGCGAGGACGAATTCTTGCCAAGAGGACTTCTTACTAGTTGGAGGATTGGCACTAACGGTGGCAGCTCCTGAAAAATCACAGCTTCCAGTAACCTGACTCTTTCTTTGATAATAGCTGTTGACTGCATAATTGCAGTGATCTTTCACAGTGTTTGGTTGATAACATGGACCATTCTGAGTGATTGGTGTGCAGTCAGCACCAGCACCACAAGCATAATCTATGGCCTTCTGAAGAGCTGGGTCGCCTACACCATCTTTACACAAGCAGTACGTGGCACCTAAAACAAAAGAAGACCACCAGTGATTCAACAGTAAGGACAACATAAGCAAGATCACAAGAACAGATAAGATCTCTATAGTTTCAAGCTTCACAATCCAAGCAAGAAAATAATAAATTGAAAATATGATGAAAACCCATCTCATAAAACTTACTTGTATGGCCAGTAAGGGAGAAGAGAAGCACCAAGAACACTAAAACAGCCATGATTGACACAAGATTTTAAAAGGAAAATCTGGGAAATTAAGCAGCCTTTATGAGATTGAGGCTGAAATTTAGATCAAGATGAGGGGGAGACAGAGAAGAAGAGGAAAGTTGGGTGTTTTGAGAGTGGATATTTGCAGACAAACAATAAAGGATGCCAAGAAAGAGTGACGGTGGATGCCTGTATCTGGGTTTGTATAAAGTTTTTCTTTTATGTGTTGTGTGCAATTCAAAGCATTTTTGAAGTATTTGTTGTAAAAATATTATGGGAGAAAGGTATTATGGGGAAATGAGCTAGATAAAGCTTTTTGTCATGTACATTAAGCATTCTTTTGTTCGTTTATAAAAATGGCTTCCAAACGGACATAAACTCATGTGCATGATTAAAATTTAACCCAACCTGGTTTAGCATGGTTTAGTAATGTTAGGTGGGTCCTACACTTAAAGGCCCTTTCCATGTGCCATCAGCCCATCAACTGTTGAGTTTTGCACCACTCAACTTGGTTTCTTGATTTCTTTTCTATTTTGAATTCTCACAATCTTGTATGAGATTGAATTTGGAATTTGTAGTTGAGAAATTTCTCTGCTTAAACTTTATGAATTCGAAAGATTATGAATTTAATTTTTATTATTAGTGATATCATAGTGACTAGACATTGGTCTTTCGTTTGAACCTAACGACTCTAATTTAAGCCCAAATTAACTATTCAAAATAGAAAAAAATAAAAAATAAAAAAATATCGATCTCGATTATGAAAAAGAAGTGAAATTGGTTTATTATCAATCCTTGATATTAGACTCAACTGAATCATATAATTATGTTTGTGTATCCTGGATATTTGTAAGATTGTCTCTGTAAATTTGCTTCTTTTGAAGAATCTACATAATTATACATTTCCTTATTATGTCGGTAGCAAAAATCACAGTGAAAGTGAAAGAAATTCTAATCTAAGAAATCTAGACACGGAGCTTCAACATTAATCCTCTTTTTGACAAAATCCAAAATGAGATGATGTAGTCAAAGTTTGACCAGCTTGAAAACCCAATTACGTAATGAATCTAGAGTTTAATTAACCTTTCAGGCTTTCACACCCGCTCTTAAGAAGAGTCGTGTAGTTAATTTCTAGGTATTATTCAATCCTTAACTCAATCGTAAAGGAGTGAACGAAAAATTGCAAAATTGAATAACAAACGTTGAGAGATGATTTGTAACATTTGAAGGATAAACCTCCACCCAAAATGTAAGTGAACGCTAGAAGGATCCATGTATGGAACTAAACTACTTATATATATATATGTGATTATTCTCAAGCGCGGGATTCCGCACGAGATTAATCGTGAGGGATATCGTGTTTAATGTTGATGTGTGTACAAGTGTGGTGTGACCACACATTTGTACACACATCAACGGTGCTCAAGTGCATCCCCCACAATAATTCTAGTGTGGGATCCCGCGCTTAAGCAGTGCTAATATATATATATATATATATGAGAGTTTTCTCTAATGTGTAACTTATTTTTAAAGTCTATTATAATTTTAAAAAATTGGAAAAATTATATTTGTATTCTAATAGATTTTAAGAAACCTATGATATTTTTTTGTTCAAAAATAAAATAAAATTCATGAAGAAAAGTGCATGATCATTCTAAAAAGTTGGATATAAAATACAAAATATTTCATAAAATTTTCAAGTTGCATTTGATTTTTATTTCGAACAAAACATGTATCGTTAGATTCGTAAAACCAATCAAATACAAATATAACTTTTAGATTAAAAATATATGTTTTGGACATCAAAATTGATCTCGAAGGTTAGATATACATGACGGACATGAGAGAAAATATGGTGACTAAATCTCCGTTTGGATCAGAGTATGTTGATAGAGTATAAGCTCTCGTAAAACGTAAAAGCTGAGAGTGTCTGAGAGTATGGGGATAAAGTATAAGCTAGCTTATATTCTGAAACAAACGGAGGCTAAAAGTGGCAAAAAATAAAGGAAAAGTAAGGTAGGATGCCTAAATAGTAAACTCAACAAACAAAATGTGGGTGGCAGATTCTACCGCCAATGATGAGGTAATGCGTTCACCATCAGGCTGCAGGCTGTATAATTGTCGAACAACAATAAAATAAACCCTCCTTTAGGTGGTTGGTAGCTTTGAGATCAATTTTTTTTTTTAAAAAAAAAAAGTCTCTGGAGTTCTTAAAGTGCTGGAATGGGCTTTTGAAATTCCAATCTGCACAAAAAGAGAATAAAATTAAACTGGACCACACAACAACAAAAGAAGAAGGAGGAGGAGGTAAGATGCCTTCCCTATCAGAACGTGTGTTTTTATAATATTGGGAATCCTTTTGTTAAAAAGTTAACAAGAAGAAGAAGAAAGAAGAAGTTGGCTTTTGCTGTTTGGAGGATAGCTAGCTAGCAATCAGGTCTTAAAAAGACATAAATTTGACCAACAACAAAAGCGAAATCCCATTCTAAATGGTTGTGGGCTCTATTCACTCAACGTCAACCAACCTGCAGTTTCTAGGAAATTAAGCAAACTTTTGGTAGATCTTGAGAGAACGTTATTTCTCATGCACCACACTTGCCTAGCTCGCTCTTGCAGCTAGGATTGAGGGAACTCAGTGGTTTATATAATCTCTGCGTACCTCTGTATGGATCTAGACATACATAATATAGAATTGTGAATGTCTGAAATAGTCACAAGAAGTATGCATGGCTCATTTACCCTTCTAGTTGCTAGGATTCAAGTAACCACGACGCAATCAACATGGAGAGATATGAGCATGATCAATGTTTGAAGAAGAATGGACACGATCAATGCAGGTTTCTGCTGTACTTAATTTGATTTTGTTTGTAATTGTAATTGTTTCTGAGAGCCTTGTAGTTTACTTGTAGATTGTGCTTTGAATTTCAGAAACCTGATGATGAGGAGACAGAAATCCTGAGCAATGAGGAAGAAGACTTCAGCTTGCCACAAAGCTTTTTTGTAAAGGAAGAGTCATAGGCAAGGCTATTGTAAGTTATTCTTTATGTCTAACCATTTATTTCTTTCTCATAACCATGGGCCAAATGGTGACAAGATCTTCATTTTTTTGTGCCAACAAGGGGGGGACGTTCGTTTTCATCATAACAACTAGTAGAAGGTCAACAACTCTTATTGGAAATTCTGCAATGTCTCGTCCAAAGTCTGTTCTTACAATAGCAAGTTGGTCCACGCGACCGAGTAGTCTAGCCAAAGAGTGGCCTACCGAATCGCCCTTCCTTTTTACATGAACACACCCTTGAATCTGCAACCGACTCATCAACATATGAATTAGATTGAACACATGCCCCATTGGAGAATCTTGGAAGCGGTTCGAGGTAGCCGCCATGATAACTAGAAGACAATCGGATTCAAGAAAGAAATTCGTTAATATATCCATGCAACTCACACACCTCAAGAGCCTTCAGCATTGCCATAGATTCCCCCACAAAAGGGTCACTGCTACCTGCAAACCTTCCAGAACCAGCCAACCTCACCGACCCGTCATGATCACGCACCACCAAACCTACTCCATATTGATTCTCATCGGAGAAGGTAGCAGCATCTACATTTACCTTCAATAGTGAATAGCCCATCAGCAGGAGGAACCCACCCAAAGACCTCCACAATCGAAGATCAAGAATGGGCCGCGCGCCAACTTTGCAGCCTGATATGATGGAAAATTATCAGCCCTGTTCTTCCGTCTGCGTATATCTCCTTAGTGTTTGATGATGGTGCTGAGCCCTAGAGTGAAGCAAGTTTTGGGCTGTTGGATTATGGAGCTTTCTTATTGGACTTACTTCTTTTATTGGTTTTTAGTTTATTAACGGATCCATGTGTGTCAAGCTCAATCTAGTGTTTCATTATCATTTTAAATTCAAATGTGTTTTAATACTTTTTATTAGGTCTTTTCATAAGACCGTTGTAGTCTTTTGACCGTTGCCTGCCTTATCTCATGGCAGTATATATATACTGTAATTTGGTCCGTTGATGCATGGAATGAATACATGTGATTCATTTGTTTTTCTTATCTCTCATCTTCTTCTTCTTCCTTCTTCTTCTAAGCTATTCTTCACATCTGCAAATCATACAAAATACAAGTTATAATATGGTATCAGAGGCCTCGAGTCCTCCAGTTATTTCATCTCAAAATGCTTCTAGAGTTTCAGAAGCTATTGCAGTAGCAACACAGTTCATGAGGAATAGTCAACAGACTTTACCTCCTTCAAGTTCCGTTGGAACTTCAATTTCTTCTATATCTACATCATCTAACTTGACAGTGCCATTATATCCCTTTCCATACAATGACTACACAAATTCTCTGCCCACACCTCTACCTTTCCTCATGCCACCTATGTCACAAAACCCTCCCATTCTTCCCACACCACACCAATTTTCTACTACACTGCAATATCCTACAGTACCTACAACATCTTTCAACTACCACCTCCACCCGCTCCCATCTTGCAAACACCTACATCAACATTTGTGCAAGCACCTAATTTATTTAGCAACCCGTACACTTTTCTACCCAATGATTTTGCAATAAGCAAACTTATAACTCTTGAGCTCAATGGTTCTAACTATCACTTATGGAGCTCCAACTTCAAGAATTCTCTTGAAGCAAGAAACAAGGTAGGATTTATTGATGGATCGCTACCCATTCCACCACCTCAAGATCCAAACTATCAAGTTTGGAAACAGGGTAACAGCCTTATTAAGGCTTGGATTACAAATTGTGTAGCTCCAAGCATTTTAGCAAGCATGACCACATCAAACACAGCTAAAGAATTATGGGCAGAACTCAAAGGGAGATACTCTGTCCTCAATGAGACAAGAGTCTATGAAATCTACACTGAATTAGCAAGCATCAAGCAGAAAGGACTATCGGTTACAGAATACTACTCCAAGCTCAAAGCTCTTTGGGAAGAAGTCCAAGATTATGAACAAATACCAGCATGCAATACATGTCAGTCACACCAGCTCATCCATGCCAAAAGAGAGAAAGAAAAGCTAATGCAGTTTCTAATGGGTCTACATGAAGATTACAAGCATGTTAGCAGCCAAATTTTATTAATGAACCCTTTTCCAACTGTTCAAACAGGACTTAATGTCATTCTTCAAGAAGAACGAAAGCAGAGAGTCACAAGTACAGAAAAGGCAACTCAAGAAGATGCTCTAGCTATGGCTGTTAACAGGTTTAACAACACTCAAGCTCAGACAAATTTTAGATCCAATCAAAGGAACTTTACAACCAGTAGAGACACAGACAGAGCCAAAAGAGAGAATGAATCATCCAAATCTTCTCAGCCTACCAAGGAAACATTTTTTTGCAGATATTGCAAGAAAGACAATCATAACATTGATAAGTGCTACAGGCTCAACGGTAAAAGACAGAAGCAAAACAATAATGGCAAGTCACACACAACTAATCAAGTCTCAAGCATAGTCAACCCAGAAAATGCATCATCAACTGCTGGAGCTCTGACCAATGATCAATGCCAAAAGTTAATAGCTTTTCTTCAAAATCAAATGCCTTCATCTGAGAATACAACAGTCAGCCAACATTTTGCTAATATGGCAACCTTGGGAGGTAATCCTAATTCTAATTCTCATAATTACAGTTCTACTTGGATCATTGACAGTGGTGCATCAGATCATGTCATATGCAATCATGCCATATTTCATGCATCTCATCCTACATTTAATTCATATGTTTCTTTACCCAATGGCCAAAAACATAACATCACTCATATAGGAAAGGTTAAATTGACAGACAACATAATTCTATCTGAAGTACTTTGTGTACCTACATTTAATTATAATCTTATATCAGTAAATAAGCTAGTTCAACAAAATAATTTGACTGTGATTTTTACACCAGAAAAATGTGAATTGCAGGATCCTCACACCTTGAAGAGGAGTGGGATGGGAACTGCATCTAAAGGTCTGTACTTCTTTCACCAACATCAACAACAGCCTAGTTTAGTGAATTTTGTCAAAACTCATGAGCTATGGCACATGAGGCTAGGGCACCCATCTGAAAATGTAACCAAGCTTTTACCAAAAGCTATTTCTGGCAATATAAAAGACTGTTTGGACTGCCAACAAGGAAAAATGAAAAGAAAACCATTTTGTATTAGTTCATCTGCTACTAATGAATGCTTTGATTTGGTTCATATGGACATTTGGGGGCCTAGTTCCATAGTTTCTATTGATGGTTTTGAATATTTTTTAACCATTGTAGATGATTTTTCTAGGGTCACTTGGGATACTTAATGCAAACACAAGCTCAAACAAGAAATTACATTAGAGCTTTCATCACCCACATCAAAACTCAATTTAACAAAGTTATCAAAACTATTAGAACAGACAATGGAAAAGAATTTTTTATGCAAGAATATTACACTTCAAAGGGAATAATTCATCAAACATCTTGTACTTACACACCCCAACAAAATGGGGTGGTTGAAAGAAAACATCAACATCTTCTCAATGTTGCTAGAACATTGAGAATTCACAGTGGTTTACCAGAAAGTTTCTGGTCCTACTGTATCCAGACAGCAACATATCTTATAAATAGAATACCTACTAGAGTACTAGACAAACATACTCCCTATCAAATTCTCTTCAAAAGGCCAGTTAATTATGATAACCTCAAAGTTTTTGGATGTTTTTGTCTAGCTAAAATCCATAAACCAGATTCAAAATTTTCACCTAGAGCTACTCCATGCCTTTTTCTAGGGTATCCTCTAGGAGTTAAAGGTTATAGAGTATTTGATTTAAACACTCAAGAAGTCTTTATTTCTAGAGATGTTTATTTTAAAGAAGATTTATTTCCCTTTAAAAATAATCATGTCACAACTAATCAATCAAACACCACCACCATTATAAGTACAACAAATCCATCACAAGACACATCAAATAACAACTTAACAACCTCAACTCAACAAAACACTAGAATTAGAAGGAAACCAACTTACCTAAATGATTATTTGTGTGATTCCGTTACTGCATCTGCATCAAATCATATGCATGCTTCATCTGGAATTAGTTATATTAATTCTTCATCTGCCAATATGCAATACAATCTATCAGCATCTATTTCAAAACATATAGATAGTTCCATTACACATTTTCTAGCTAATATCGCCAAACATCAAGAACCAACAAGATTTCAAGATGCTTTAAAAGATAAAGAGTGGTGTCTTGCTATGCAGGCAGAAATGCAAGCATTAGAAGATAACAAAACTTGGGAAATCACCACTCTACCCACAGATAGAAAGCCAATAGGTTGTAAATGGATATATAAAATAAAATACAATAGTGACGACACTATTGAAAGATATAAGGCAAGGTTGGTTGCCCAAGGTTTCAATCAAACTGAAGGTTTTGACTATAAAGAAACCTTTGCTCCTGTGGTAAAAATTACCACTGTCAGGATTTTTCTGGCTTTGGCAGCTATGAAAAACTGGATAATCTACCATTTAGATGTGCATAACGCATTTCTAAATGGAGATCTTGAGGAATAAGTATATATGAGACTTCCTCCAGGGCACCCTCAGAAAAACACACACTTAGTTTGTAAATTAAAGAAGTCAATATATGGTTTAAAACAGGCATCTAGACAGTGGAATCAAAAATGCAGAGAAGCTTTAATTAAATTTGGATTTACTCAAAGCAAAACAGATTATAGCTTATTCTTTTACAATAACAAAGGCAACATAATTATCTTATTACTATATGTTGATGACATGGCAGTTGGAGGGAATAACATTTACTTAATTCAGAAATTTAAAAGTTATATTGCATCATGCTTCAAAATAAAAGATTTAGGAAACTTAAGATATTTCTTGGGCCTAGAAGTTACTAAACTTGAATCTGGATTATCCATAACTCAACAAAAGTATGCTAAAGACCTTTTGAATGATACAGGCTTGACCAATTGCAAACCAATAAAATCCCCAATTGATACCAATGTTAAATTGTCTATTAATCAAGGCACTCCTTTAGTTGATCCCTTAAGATATAGGAGACTAATAGGAAGACTAATGTATCTAAACTTAACAAGACCCGACATCACTTTTGCTGTTAATACCCTTAGCCAGTTCATGAAATCACCTACTGACATACATATGAATGCAGCTCTTAGAATTTTAAAATATATCAAGGGTACCCTTCAACAGGGTCTCTTGTATCCTACTGCTAACATTTTGCAGGTTAATGAATTCTGTGATTCGGACTGGGCTGCATGTATTGACACTAGAAGATCTGTGACTGGCTACTGCGTTCAATTGGGGAAGGCTCTAATTTCCTGGAAGTCCAAGAAGCAGAAAACAGTATCACGATCTTCTGCAGAAGCAGAATATCGTGCAATGGCCTCAGCCACGAGTGAACTTGTTTGGATTAATAATTTACTGAGGGAAATACGAGTTCAACATATCAATCCTATGAATCTCTACTGCGACAATCAGGCGGCCATACAAATAGCTACCAATCTGGTATTTCATGAAAGAACAAAACATATTGAACTAGATCTTCATCATACTAGAGAAAAAATTCAACAAGGTTTGATAAAACTCTTTTACCTTAATTCTGCTGATCAGCCAGGAGATCTCTTCACAAAACCTCTTGCTGTTCATCGCATTCAACACCTTCTTAGCAAGCTCAACATGATCTCAGATCATGATGAGCTCGAGGGGGGGGTGATATGATGGAAAATTATCAGCCCTGTTCTTCCGTCTGCGTATATCTCCTTAGTGTTTGATGATGGTGCTGAGCCCTAGAGTGAAGCAAGTTTTGGGCTGTTGGATTATGGAGCTTTCTTATTGGGCTTACTTTTTTTATTGGTTTTTAGTTTATTAACGGATCCATGTGTGTCAAGCTCAATCTAGTGTTTCATTATCATTTTAAATTCAAATGTGTTTTAATATTTTTTATTAGGTCTTTTCATAAGACCGTTGTAGTCTTTTGACCGTTGCCTGCCTTATCTCATGGCAGTATATATATACTGTAATTTGGTCCGTTGATGCATGGAATGAATACATGTGATTCATTTGTTTTTCTTATCTCTCATCTTCTTCTTCTTCCTTCTTCTTCTAAGCTATTCTTCACATCTGCAAATCATACAAAATACAAGTTATAATACAGCCAGCAGAACACCTTGATAATCCTCAACAAACGCAATGCATTTACTAGCCAACTCCTCCGCTGTCTCTGATTTACCACCAAGCAACACTTTATTATGATGCGTACAAAGAATCCACATAACAGTCATGATAATAGCACCAGTTTTTTTTATCACCGGCCGAAAGAAGAGAAGCACACCAATCAACTATGGGCATGAAGAGGCACCTGCAATATTGGTAGGGTTACCAGGGGACCTCCAAAATTAGACACAAATTTGCACCTACATATAATATGTTCCTTGTTTTCCACCAGGTGGCCACACAAAACACAAAAGCTAGTCACACAAATTTCCCTCCTTCGGAGCAAACATCCATGAGGAACCACATCTTGAACCACACTCCAAATGAAGTGTCTAATTTTTGGGGGAACATGAGCCTTCCATAAGCTTTCCCAAGGAAAAGAAGAGCCCGCGGAAGAAGATGACATAAAATGAGAAATTTGCATCTTCAAGATACAAGCTTGCCTAAATCCCGACTTCACACTATAGTTTCCATTAGATTCCCAATACCAAATAAGAGAATTTTCCACCGGAGTAGTGGGTAAAGGAATTGCCCGGATGATATCAACCTTAAATGGGAGGAAATATTCCTCTAACTTGCCAACATCCCAAGTCATTCTTGTTCAATCAATAAGAGACCCCGCACTAGTTTCACTAACATGCACCGAAAGGGGAGATATTGGTCGGCAACCACATTGGTGCTATTTTGTTGGGCCAACAAATTGTGGAAATATATGTTTTTGTTGATATGGTTATATTGAAATATATGTTTTGCTGATGTGGTTGTATTGAAAGAAGTGTTTTGGTGATGTGAATGATTATGTGGCTTAACTTTTTATAAAATATGTAAGACCTAGTCTTCATTTTTGTGTAAATTTAATAGGGATAGTATGAAGGATGAGAAAGTGGTTGTCTTGGATAATAGTTTTGTATTAAAAGATGTGTTTTGCTGACGTGACAGTATTGTATTTTGTTGATGTGACTGTATTGAGAAATACGTTTTGCTGACGTGGTTATATTAAATAGGGATAATATGAATGATGAGAAAATGGTTGTCTTGGATAATAGTTTTGTATTAAAAGATGTGTTTTGCTAACGTGACAGTATTGTATTTTGTTGATGTGGCTATAATGAAAAATACATTTTATTGACGAGTTGTATTAAAAGATGTATATGATTTGAATTTTGTGTAATAGAAGTGAGACCTAAAATATAGATTTACTGGCCCAATAAAATGTTGCCATTGTGAAAGCTTATAAGGAAAAGAGAGCCATGGATCCCACCGGATCTAAATGCCATCACCACTCCCACACCTCCATCTCGCACCACGCTTAACAATGTCAATAGAAGAGCAGAAACCTCTCCATGTAAACGACCCATTGGATCCCAAATTGGCATTAAGCACCTTGCCAGAGGGGTAATATTTACTCTTACAAATTCTGGCTAACAGGGGTTGAGGGTTTTTCAGCATCGTTCATACCGACTTAGCTAGCACATTGTCATTGAAGCACTCCATGTCTGAAAACCCCAGCCCCCCCCCTCCAATTTTGACTTACACAATAAATTCCAAGAAGCCCAATGGCCTTTGGCTTTGACCCATTTTTTCCCCACCAAAAATCAGCAATAACGCTCATGATTTTTCTGCAAACAGAACGAGGCAATTTAAAGCAAGTCATTCCATATATAAGAGGGGATTTCTTGAATCACTGATTTGAGCAAGTCACTGATTTGAATCATTGCATAAGCACGTGACTTCTACTATTTTATATGATAGATTAAGACATGTTAATTATGTACTTTAAGTAATTTAGTTATATTTTTGGGTTATAAGTTGATATGTTCTAGGCTCGGTTTGGCTCCCTTTTAACATATATGATATTTCAGCAACTACAAATTCAACGTACAAAACAAAAATAAAAATATAAAATAAAATAAAATGCAATCATTTTAAATTGGTTTTTATAGGAGTGATGAAATTATGTCTGATTCATATCCGAAATTTGGGTCCAAGTACAAAGATTTTATCCGATTTAAAATCGAGTTTGAGTCAAAATATAAAAAAAGTTGTTCGATTTAATTGTTCGGACTCTAAACCGTATTGGAGTATTGCTTGATTTACTTGCTCGAATTTAAAACCAATATGGATATAGTCAATTAAGTACATCCGAAAATTTAAATCAATCTGTATTCGGACATACAAATATATCGTAAACATTTATATTATCCAACCCGGATGGACCCATACCTGAATTTTTGCTATAACATTCTTATTTAAGTTGCAATATTTTGCATACCTAAAGGATAAAATGGTAAAACTATGAATTTCTTTTTGTAGGCTTAGGGGCCGTTTGATAGAACGTAAATTTTAATTGCGTATAAACTATGTGGTATTTGGTAGAGTGTAAGTTTTAATAGCATATAAGGTGTCAATTTACTAATAGGGATATGTAAAGCAAGTTAATAATGAAATTGGGTCTTAATAGCTTATAGACATATGTTTATATATATGCTTATAAACCCTATAAACATATAATATATATATATATATATATATATATATATATTAATGTACCATATTTATATAACATGAAAGTCTTAATTCACTCTACTAATTGAACTTTATAAGCTAGAGCCAATAGTATAAAATATAAATCCTAAGTTTTCAACCATATGTTAAACCTTGACGTATAGCCCTAAAGTCTAAAGTCTAAACATTAAAACTAAACCCTAAATTATAAACACTGATCATAATTTACCTAAAGTCTAACCCTAAAGTCTCAACTCCTTAACTCTAAACTCTAAAGTCTAAACATTAAACCAAATTTACATAAACCTTAAATCTAAACCCTAAAGTCCTTGGATCCTAAACCTTAAATTATAAACCCTAATCCTAATTCATCAAAATTCTCAACTCCTTGAGCCTAATTCACCTATGTTATCTTGGATTCTTGATTAATTGGACACTAATTAAATAAGCATTTTTAACAATGTAATATACTAGTTGGAGTTGAATACTAATTCGGGGCAGGGCAGGGTAAAAAGACTGCCTCAAAAGGCGATGCGGGCGGAATGGGGGCATTCTTTCCCTGCAAGGCGGTCAAATTTCGTCTCCGATCCGCCACGTTGCCATGCATGAGTAATTCAAAATGTACAAATTCAAAACTTGGGAACCTCCATATATAGCTCGCCTTGCTCGAAACATTTTGAAGCAATTCTTCATTTGTAATGCACGCTAGAGGTAATCTATATCTATATCTATATATATAATAAAGGTTTTAACAATGCACCACAATGAGCCATCTAGGATGTAAGAGAGAGAGTGCAATTATGAATTATCTATCTATTTTATTTTCAATTAAATTCAATTATATATCCATTTCTTCTTGATGATAGAGTTTTTCTTCTCAAATACCTTCATATATCATAAATACCATTAATTAATATCATTATATTGAAACGGAAAAAAAAACTCTTCATCTTATCACATTGTCAAACACAACTCATTATATTTTTCATGTCAGTTTTGATCTCTTTACAAGTTATTGGGGTAAATTATCTAGTATATATACTTTATTGAGGTAAAAACGAAAAAACCTCATGTTTGATCAATTTCACATATTGATAGTGAGGAAAATCGATCCACATATATTTTTTTTGGTGGTAAAATTGGACGACACCTCCTAAGTTTATTAAAACCATCACCTATGGCGGAGGAATATCATGATTACAAAACCCATGCCAAGACAAAAGAAGAAGAAAAACGAACTCAAAGAAAAACCTACACAAAAAAGAAACAAACAAAGAAAATCAAGCAAGCCGAACCACATGAGAAGAAGAAGCACATCTCCCCAACAAAACAAAACACACCGAAGCCGAAACACAGTCAACAAAGAACAACGGAGAATGACCGAACCAAAGAAATCCCAACACCACAGCCAGCTGCACCTAAACCATTACCACTACCAACACGAAATGACAACCAGCAGAATCCAGCATAAGAAAGAATTTGCAATCCCATGTGATGGAGAAATGCTCCACGACGATCCAAGTAGGATTCAAGATAGAGAATTTGCATTTCAATATGATAGAGAGATAAATATCATTAAGGTAATAATTTTCTAGAAAAATAAAAATTCATGACAATTCATGCCTCAATTGAGTCATTCAATACGAGAAGTCTCTTCATATTTCTTTTGTCCATTTCACCATTCTTAGGTAGCTCAAAGTTCAAATAAACTGTCAAGTAAACCACTCATAATTTAATTTTAAATCGAGCTTGATATATTACAATAAAATATTAAAACTCAAAATTCAACATCATTTAAAAAAATATTTTAACAACATTATAAATACATATGTATATAAGATAATTAATATTGTACTTATGTGTAAATATTGATGAATATCATTATATAAAATGTACAATTTAAAATGAAATTATATTTATAAAAAATATAAGCGAAAATCACAATAATTTTTTTCCAGAAATATAATGGATATAAATTACGCACCATTTAAAATTTATATTAGTATTAATGAAAGATACAATTTAAGGAAGAAAAAAACTGCCAGTAGAGTAGTTCTTAACTGAAAATCCAACTCGCTCATTCTCATAAACAAGCTGTTCTCGCTAATTCAAAACTTTGCGATCTTCCGATCGGGCGGTTCGATCCGTGATCACAGATTCCACGCAGTGAACGGTGTCTGATGAATTTTTCGCTAGAAATGTGATAAAATGGCCGACGATACAATCATCGTAAATTGCTCAACAGAGGAAGAGGACAAGAGCAAAAACAAGAACAAGGAGAAGAAGGAAGAGGAAGAGAAGAAAAATGTGGATCCAGATTTGTTCAGTTGTTTGCTTCAACCTGCCAGTTCGGATGCTGACCCCGATTATGTGGGCATAAGGCGTCTTCTCCTCTCTCGGAAAGTTAACTCCGGTGTTTATCACCGAATGGTGAGGCCTTGTTGTTTTGAATAACTTCGATGCATATGTACATGTACCTGGCATTTGTTTGTTGTGTCACTGTTAATTGAATACTTTACTCTTTTAGATCTGTGTTTATTTGGTAGTTTTTTTGGATGTTAAAGGCATAGTGGAGTTGAGTTAACTTACAGACAACTTCACTAATTCGGGGACGGTGATGAATTTATTATTGTAATGGTAGGGTAGAGAGTTAGTATACATTGTAGCCGTCTGATTCAATGAGGATGATCTTGGAGAAATTCTTGCGAAGCTTGGAATCCCATCTTGAAAGACTACTATGTTTCTTGCTTTGTTAAACTAGAACAAAATTTGAATCCATAAAAATTTCTCCAGCATTTTGTTGTTAGGACAAGATGTAGGTTTGGAACTGATGGCTTTCACATCATTAAGCTTCACAGATTTCATGTTTTGTTCTGCATTGGGGTTAAGGTTAAATAAGTAGGGACGGTGTACTGTGTATAACTTATAACAACTATGGAAACTGTATCTTTCATTAGTGGCTCAAAGTTGTATAGATTTCTGTCGAGGCAATATAGCAGTTGGATCTGGGTAATAGCTTTTTATTCGGTTCCTTTATTCATTTAGGTGCTGATGTCTGATGGGCTTCAGTCAATAGTTTCCCAGGTAATAAAAAATCCTTTTTTTAAAAAAAATCTTGCCCAAAAGGGAAAAGAATATCCAAAATGCTAGAAACATGGAAGAGAAGAGAAGACTGAAAAAAGGCAGAGGAAGGGCTGAAGAGAAACTGAGCATCATATCATGCATATGATTTAGCTTGATTATAAAAGGATGGATACTGAACGCCAAATTGAGAAGGAGCTGCAATGTTTATTACTTTATTTCGTGATGTCTTATTTATGTCTTCACTAAGATAGTAAGATCCAACACATTTATTAATGCCATATTTGTTTTCTGTAGCAAGAATGCTCAAGTATTCCAGTTTATGAATCTTTCACTTAAGTGGCATCAATGAAATTGAAATTATAGTTTGAACTCTAGTTAGTAGTGGTAAAATCATACCTGTGAAATTGGATTCTTCTTGGAAGTTGATTTGCTTGATGTATTAATCTTCAAACAGCTGCTAAGAACATTATTCTGTTTTGAAGGATTGGAGATGCTATGAAAAAGGCTATGTGGCATATCGTAATTACATTCGCAGGCCAAGAAATTGGGAAAGTATGCACATACCAAGCCACCATAGCACTCCGGGAAATAGGTTGCTGAAACTTTACTTGATGGATACGAGTATCCAAGATAAATTATTACTTTTTCTTGGATGATGAGGATTAAATTATTACTTTCCTAATTAAATTCACAACTGTGAAGTGTGAACTCTTGTTTTAATGTGATATGTATAAGGATATTACAATTGCAATAACCTCTGAGTGATTGGAATTTACAAATGGTACTTCAATCCATGAAAGATTTCTTTAGTTTAGGACCCTAGATCTGATAATGCTTTGATATGAATAATAGGGGGTGGCATCTTCCCATCGTACTACCTTTATTTCCCTACTAGCGTACTGCTTTTAGAATTTTCTTCATAGAATCGTTGGAGATGGCTGAATTTTTTTTATCTGAATTATTTTTTAGTAACCTCCAAATTTTCTTTCCTTATTTTTTCCTAAAATGAAACATAAGCTTGGGGAATGATCTACTTGCAGAAATCTGTTATTGTGGACAGATCTGCAAACTAAGATGATGTTTGGGTGGAGGGTGGGTGGAGTGGTTAGTACAGGGAAGAGAGCAACTAATTTTGAAGTGGGAGTGAGAAAAAAAACTGACATCTTCTGACTGTGGGTGGCATATGTTTTTTCTGCATGTGAGATTCCTATCAGAAATTTGTGGAAACTGCATATTTCTGCATTACATGATGCATCTATTCCTGATTAATGATTGAAGTCTCAGAACCCAGACATTAAAGGTTCCAGACCATATGGCATTAAAAGCCCACTAGATATGTGGTCTGAGATAGACGACTCGCTTTTTAATTAAACAAAGTAAACTCTCATTTAATCAGTAATAATTGATAGTCGGTTATGCCGTGGTTCTTTCTAGAATTTCCTATGATTTTGCAAAGTGAACTACATGCTCTGACATCATTCTCTTTTGTTCTATGTTTAGATGACCATGAACTACTTTATGACTGTAATTTCTAATCTGGGATTACTATTTAAGTTTATTTTTCCATACAATTCTGACATCAGGGTAATTTACTGGTTGATGCATCAGCGGACGATGGCTTCCATCTTCAAGTCCACTCTCCCATTTATTTGAGGTGGAGAGCTGGAGTTCTAGCAGGGTATGTAAGACCATGTCAATTTTTGTTCAAGTCCTTCGTAGTAGTTTTATTTTTATTTTTTTGTGTGTTATCTAGATTTCATGTATGCCGTAGACAGAAATTGGACTGGAGCATGAAATACACCACAAAATTTGATATCTCAGTTGCTATAAAGTGAATAATTTAAGATCTAGACTCGTGAAGCTTGTTGTGAAGTCACAATAAAAACTTACTGCTTTTTTTATGGGTAAAGGAAGGGAAAAGGTAAAACTGAAAAGAAGAACAAGGGACTCTGTATGTAGTGTTTAACCTTTTTTGTGCCTTGTTCTGTCTTCCTTTTCTTTTGTGGTGAGCTGATAGTTTCCTTGAAAGATATCATTCTTAGAACTATGACCCTTGGACTTCTGAGCATATGCTTTTTGTCCAGCTAACACTTTTTGGTACAAGTCAGTTTTAAACAGGATTTTATATCTCGTAGAAAAATGAAATAACCAATTACTAGTGGTTGTGGGTGATGCTAATATTCGGGGTTGTAGGGGTGTGCTTAATGTCACCCCACCTTGTAAGGGTTTGACATTTCAAGAAAATAAATTGTTTATTCATCATTTTCTTACTATTCCTACTAAAAATAATAAGTTGCATGAATTCCTCACAGGATCCACCAAGCAGCAATCTGGCTTCTGGTCACAGAACAAGCTTCAGCTCTAGCGCAAGTGACAGTGATCATCCTCATCCTCATCGTCGAGTTGAACCTGCATATTCTTTTGTCGGAATGCATTGCATCTTTGACCAATGCAAAGCAGCAGGTAAACTTTCAGAAACCATTTTGGCAAGCCATCATTCTTTTTATTGCCAACTTTAATTTGAGTAGAAACTTTGATCTTTTAAAATGAATCAATTGTTCCATATGCAGTTACAATGCTGAAGTTTGGGCACATGAGTTCAGATTTATTAGCATATGGGGCATCAGATGGAACCTTGACATTGTGTACTGTCTCTGACCCACCATCAGTTATCAGACAGTTAAAAGGGCATTCTAAAGATGTCACAGGTTGGATAAAGTGGTATTGTTTCTGCAGTCTTTTCTTACACCTTATAACCTTGTACCCGTAAATGTTTAATTTGCATTCTGGATCTTTCAAACCTATAATTCTACAACATGACCATAAGCATGATCCAACTCCTGATAAATCCCTTGGTTGCTACACACTCTGTTAATCTTTCTGTAATGTTGCTTCTCTAATTGTATATAATTTGAGTAATAATTATGGCAAATGGATCTATACAAGAATAAAAAAAGTGAAAATTGTAGCAGTGAAGAGTTACTTTAATACAAAATGGACCTTTTTAACAAATTTAATCTTACCAGTATGTGCTAATATTAGTGATTTGAGCTTCTTTTTTTTTGAACTTTGAGTTTTAAGCTCATACTTTTGGACATAATTTTTTTTTAGCTTTGATGTATTCTCATCAGACTCAAGTACCATAGTAATTATGTAACTGCCTAATTCTTGCAATTGATATTTCACAGACTTTGACTTCTCATCGAATAACCGGTACATTGCATCATCATCCTTAGATAAAACTGTGCGAGTATGGGAGTTAACAAAGGGCCTTTGCATTCGAGTCATATATGCAGTCTCTTCACAGTTGTGTATTCGCTTTCATCCTGTAAGTACACGGTTATGTTGAAACCGCTGAGTTATTTATGTGTGTCAAAGGCTTTCTGTATTGACTTACCATTTACGCCTAGTTGACGAGCCTGTTTTCATAGACCCATGCTGGATGAATGTATAATTGCTCTCTCTTGAGTTAGTGCAAATGTCAGTTGAAACTAAGTTACTTCATGGTCCATTTAAATTGATGTTCCCTTTTATCATCTCTGATGCAGGTAAATAACAACTTCCTTTCGGTTGGCAACGCTAACAAAGAAATCACGGTAATCTCTGCATACTTTTGTTTGGCAAATTTTGAGAGAAAAACAAAATATGTTAGCCCTGGAGTTTGCTTGATACTTTGAGAACTTATTTTCTTGGCTAAGAGCATGAAGTATGTAAGATGAATATTTGGTTATACTAGACATTAGAGCCTTATAGTCCTTCCCAAAAACTTCTCTAATTAATATGGACCTATTTTTGGTCTAAGTTGTTTGGCTAGATTCCTGATTTTTTTTTTGTGCACACTTGTGTGAAAAATTAACTGCAAAGCCCACTATATTTGCAGTCATTGAGGTGAAATATACTCTTATGACTTGTTCTGGACATGTTGTTTAGATGAAATTGTTGCTTTATATAGTCTATTTTATTGGTGATCACATCTTAATTGATATGCAGGTTTTTAATAACAGCACTGGGAGAATTATCAATAAGTTGGTCTTTGACAATGAGATTACTTCTATGGACCATGATCACACCGGGCAGCTTGTTTTTTGTGGAGATGCGCAGGTTTCTTGCTGCTGCTTTTTTTTTCCCGGGAGAAATATATGTCTTATGGCTAAATTATATTTATTTATATTGAACATGCTCTCTCATGACCTAAGATAAATTTATTTTTGTCTCATGGTCAAATATTTGCAGGGGTGCATATACTCAGCAACCATGGATTCCCACACTGGTGCATTATCTCGTTCCCATCGCCATCGAAGTAGCAGCAAGCGCAAATCTCCTGTCACAACTGTCCAATACAGAAGTTTCTCTCTGCTTGCACATGGCCCCGTGTTGCTCACTTGCACTCAAGATGGAAGTTTGTCTTACTTCAGGTGTGGCCTAGTCTTTTGCTTTTAGGTTTAATTCCAATACAGCGATTGACAGTCGTGTCTTGGTGTTCCAGTATTGCGCTGGAAATAAAAGGTTATCTAACTCTTCGCTGCTTACTCAAGTTATCTCCACGGTTCCACACTATCCGGGCTTCTTTCTGCCCTTTGCTTTCCTTGGAAAAAGGAGAATATATAGGTTTGGACATCAGTCTCTATGCTGCACTCCTCGTGTTTATTTATATATGATTGTATGGTCTGTTGGTTGTGACTTTTTCCCCTCTAATGTAGAATTACATAAAATCAGTAAAATGATGCAAATTTTATGATCTACGAGTTTAAGACACAAGGGCATGTTGTAGCCCCCGACCAATTTGCTGCCACATAATGAGTACCTTACACCATCTGGTGTACAGTAAAACTGGGAAATATTAATCATTCTACTGGGTATAAGCCTAGACGTACTCCAACGATTGACTCGCTCTCTTAGCTGGTATGTATCAGCCCAGCAAAACATGTCTAGTGTGTCTGTGCAACTGTGCATGCGCGGAGACACAGAGAGAGATTTACATCCATAAAAATGATTTGAACTCTCATAATTGTTCAACGAGGATGGGAGCTTTTTTTATATTTCTGCAAGCCTTGAAACTGGAGGGGTTTGTCAAATTGGATTCTTATATACAAACTTTCTCAAGATGTTGCCTTTTTCAGAGTTCCAAAAGAGTAACATTTGCTTTGCCTTACTGACATCATAGATTTCTCTTGATTTGAAGTTTCTGGAAGTGAGGATTCAAATGTCTACTTCTATGATTTAACTCGGCCGAGGCATACGTGTGTTAACAAACTACAGGTCTGTCTTATGTATGTACACACAGGGTTTTAATAGTTAGTCCATGTAAAATGCACTCACTTGACAAAATCATTTGTGAATGCAGGGGCATCGTTTTCCGGTCATAGGTGTTGCCTGGAACCATGGGGAGAACTTGTTGGCATCATCTGATATGTATGGCATCGTTATTGTATGGAAGAGATCCAAGATGAGTTGAAAGAATTACATAGGAGATCCAAGAGAACTTGTTTGCCTGATCGAACCATTCTTTTGTAGAACTGCTGAGCCATTTAGCTATTCTTATATTACAAATATATCATGATTCATTGTCCTGGACATTGGGGTTGACTTCTGCAATGTCATCGTTTGAACCAAAATTTTGTTCTTATCGTCCACAAATTCTGATGAATTTATCAAAATGGAACCACATTCTGAAAGTGAAAGTGATACATATTCCTCATCTCGTCTAGCATTCATTAGGCATTGAGCTAACTGCACGTATACACCATCAACCAAGAATCTGTTGCTGCCCAGTTCCTTCTTCACATATCATGCCTTGGCAGTGCTCGCACAAACAAATTGGGTGATTAGTCTAGAGATTACTCAACCGAATCGTATAGAATTGTTTTATTCTCATTAGAAGTAATATTATTATGATCACATGTAAAAGTAATATTCTTATGCTTACACGTCGGGCTTACTTTTGCTTTTGATTAGTGTCTAGGGTAAATCTCTCTAGGCTGAACCATGTAAATTTGTACAATTCTGACTAATAATATTATTGTGATCACACGTCATACTTATTTTTATTTTTGTAGTGTTTAGCAGTGATGGAGCCAAATAGACACTAGGGCCCCCCATTTTTTTAAATTTTTTTTATATATGTATACTATATGTATAAAAATAATAACAAACTAAAATAATTAGTTTATATATAGCCTTATATAAAGTGTTATATTATATAGTTTTTATATGTTAGAGCTTTTAGTATGAAATTAGTAACTTTTGGAGATTGATGGGTTTTTTTTCTTCAATTCTTTGCACTCTTATTAAGCCATTTTGATTAGTTAGTTATTAATTTAATATGCTTTCTAATATTATTTCTCAAATTCTTTAACAATACCTTGGCTAAATCTAAGGATCCAAAAAAATAGGTAATTTTTCAATAAATAACCTCAAAAAAAAATTTGGGGGCACCCAAACCCCAACCAACCCTAGGCCCCCCTCATACTAATTCCTAGCTCCTCCCTTGATGTCCAGTGATGATGAATCTCTCTAGGCCGAATCATATAAACTTGTTCAATTCTCATCGAAAGTCATATTCTTATGGGCACGAGTCAGACTTTTACTTTGTATAGGATCGTTTACAGTCGCAAAGAAAAAGTGCTCGCTCAAACAATTACTAACTATGCAAAGCCCGTGCACCAATTGACTGAAATATCAAATAGGGTTTCGATGCAGCCTCCACTCACAATCTCCTCAGCCTTCAGGTCTAGCAATCAATTTCACGGGCTAATCATCGAACGACAAATCACAGATTTGAAGCCAGCTATGAGGGGAAGAACAGGTGCAAGCCAAGTAACCAACACCAAAAGCAAATAATAAGCAACATCCTGCACCGAGGTCTCAAGGAGGAAATTGAAGTGAAAAGACATTTAAGCCAAAAGAAAGAAAAAGAAGAAAAAATAAAATAAAAAAAATATATATATATATATATATCTATTCTCTCGTCAACAAGATATAAATACTTAAAGATTATACAAGAGAAAAAAAAATCTATGTTATATAATTACAGACCACCAAACACATTTGACCAACAAAGGGAAACAGGTCCACTAATCACTGTCCATCAAACCAAACCATACAAACCAGTTTCCCTCACATAATAATACCGTGTGGCCATATATGTGCCTCTTTGCCTGAAGACTACCCAATGTAAGATGAGAGGAACATCAAATCCCCGCTCTATAAATCTACATCAACATTTGATGTTCATGTACCTTGTCATCTCCGGCGTCGTTTTGTATCCACCTGAACACCAAGGCAATGCATAGAGGTCAATCATACTGTATTAGCACTCAAATGTAAATCATACTAAAATAAAATCACAACCTCCTTGTGCTGGCTTAAAATTCTAATTTTGTAACAGTACGACCACTGGCATGTAAGAAATATCCAGTCATTCAAATAATATTAGTATCTGTATCACACAGTTCAAATGACAAACAAAACCCATGCGGAGTAGGGTGGGGGGTTTCAGTCTTTATATTCACAAAATAACTCCAAATACACTAATTCAAGAAAGCATGCAGCTGCAACTGACATCAATTTAAAACATGGTAAAACATTACAGCTGCGATCTCTTTTTATGTCCTAAACAAACAAATGCAAACGATTAAGAAACCATCTCCCTTCTCTCTGCAAATCTACAACACAATCACAGAAACAAACATGCTTATACTCTAACCAAGCATGCTTCTTGATATACTAGTCCAAAGGCTTTGTAATGCAGATACAAAGCCTAAAGATGTTTATCGTTACCAACACGAGCCAAATACTGAATCATTCAACCCTTGGGTGATTGGTTTTTGAGATGAAGCTCTGCTTGAGCTTGCTTCAAAAATAAATTAAAAGAAACCCATGATTTGGTTCATTTTGACTGTGCTCGATTAGCTTGCAACCTCACTAAAGCTCAAATTGGTACAAAAACAAAACGAACAATATTCGAACATCTGTTTAGTTCTAAATACATTTGAATTTGATAATAATACAGGGTCAATACAAGATTACCCCTTGTAGTATGACATCTCCCTATAGTCTCATTTTTCGTTCAAAAAAAGTCCATGTGCATCAAACTTAAAAAACATTTGAAGTGCCTTCATCCATACTTCACCTCATTTTTAAAGTCTATAAAGCACTGGGCACCACATCGTCATCACAAACTTTGGAATCAGAATTCCATTTGGCCTCTAAATCAGTATCCTAACTTTTCAAAATCCACTCTTCCTAAATATATAAACAGCTTAGTACCTGCCATGGAAATACATTCGGTTGTGCTAGGTATCCCTAACAACTCATATCCCTAACATCCCTAATCCTATGTGGCACACCCACACACCACAAATTTTGGCCCCATTTTGACATGTTCAAATTCAAAATTTATCACATCACTCACATAGTGATACTTAGCATTTTCCAAATACATTCTCTGAAGACTCTTCGTGGATATTGGCAACACTGAATCTGCAATTGGACCAGCAGTTTTTTTGGCCATGTCTCTAATCCTCCATATGGCCTTGTCTTTCATAACCCCGCCAAAAAAATATCACGACTTAAATATTGATAAAGGTTGTCTACTTTAGCTGTTTGCCTGTTTCACATACGTTCCTAAGGCAATTTGAGAAGCAGCGTACAAAGGCCATAATGGGAGCTCATCCGTCATAGGCTTGCATGTGAGGATTTGCTCAAGTATATCTTCAAAAAAATGAAGATTTCTAGACCACGTTTCCTGCTGATTAGTAACAGCCTTTAATAAACATTTCCCGCTATTTCCAAGATTCTCTTATTTCATTCAAATTGCCTTACCTTAAATTGCCACCTCATTTTACAACAATAGTAAATGCATTGAAAATATAAAAGAAATAATTTGTTCGCCAGACCAGATGATTGTTTGAACTTATTCTAAAAGAACAAATTGTTTGAACATATTCAGTTCCATATTAATAATCCAGAAGAGATAGAGAGAGGGAAATAGAGATTTAGAAAAACTGGGGATGATGATGTGGGGCCAAATGGACTTCCAACTGTAAGTTTGTGATCATGTGGCAACCAAGTATACTTGTAGACTTAACGGTGTTAGTAAAACAGGTCTGGAAGAACTAAATATGTTAAAAGTTCAAAGCATAGGGAATATTTCAGTATTAAGTGAAATCACAAGGACTAAAAATGTTACATGTAAAACCATTATCGCTAATTCTGTAAGTAAGGATATACTATATACGTCAGCTCAACCTCACAAGCTGAACATCATTATGTTTAACCTCGGGATCAAAAACTAAACAATCACATATTTGGACCACACTTATTGGATTAAAACAAAAGCAATCGTTTATCTGGTGCTCTAACGATTTCAAAATTTGGTAAATCACAATCAACCAATCAACAGACTACACAAAAATACAGCCACTAAAAATTATAACTCTCAGAAATACAGAACGAAATAGTAAAAGATGACAGGAGTTATAATGTTAACAGTTTCATGTAGGTAGTGAAGTCAATTTATCCAGCAAAATATTACACAGGTGAGGACATGCAGGTCAACTCGGGCACTGAGCACAAGTTAAGTAACCAAGCACCGATATGAAAAATGAAACTAATACGATAAATACAGGCTCTCAAGGCACATTCACACTTCAAATAAAAGAGAGTACCTTTATATCTGGCTCTCTGGAGACGGTATGAGAATTCTGTAACTTCTTTTGACGACCAGAAGAACAAACTTCACAAAAGAAGTGATCAAGTCTTTTGGCCTCCTCCACGGTCATTTCAATACAAGTGGGATGGAACCTGGACCGAAAGTAGTTTGCTAAATATTGCATCAATGTTCACAAAAAGTTCTTCATAATCCCCCACCCCCCAAACACCCAAGGTTCTTCGCAAATTGCAGGCATGTAGGGTTTACTCTATTTGGCAACAGTGAATGAATACATTGGACACATCAGTCACATATAACCTATTTTTGCACTATTCCCGAAACTTATAAGTACGATCATGGAGAAATGTGACCCGATGGTAGTGGTAAAGTTACAAAGGTACAACTAAAGGTCACATCTTTAATTCTTGTAAACAGTTTCTCCACATATTATGTGAGCATGTGAGGGTAAGGTCTGAGTACATCTTACTTGTCTCCGGCCCCACAAGGCCTTGTGCACGAGAATTGTTTACCTTTTTTTACATGTGATCATGTGACCCAATGATCAAATTGCAGAGGTGCAACCTAGAGCTCACAAATTCAACTCATAGAAATAATCTCACCACATATTACATAGGGATAAGATCCGAGTAAATCATGTCTCCGACCCCGCCCACCTTGAAAACCTTGTGACGAGAGTTTCTTATAGTTTTACAAGCGAACATGTGGTCTAGTGGTGGAATTGTAAGGGTGCAACCTAAATGTCACATGTTCAATTATTAGAAATAGTCTCTCAATATATTATATGAGGATAAGACTTGCATACATCTAGTTTGTTCTCGTGGCTATTGCAGGAGATTTGTGCACGAGTGTTGTTTACTTTTTTATTAGCCAAGTATGATTGTGATTCCAAATATCATGCTTCTAATTTATTTCTATGCTCTCAACTCACCAAACCTTCACTTATAACTCCAAAAGATAATTGGAATTGGAGTTGGGTCTCCACTATTCAGACAACTATCATTCTCCACATAACTAGAGCATTCAAGTTGATGTAATTAGTAGTGGGTATTCTAAGGGGTAAGGTTTTATCAGTCCCATTCATTATGAGGCAAACAAGTAGGAGTGTCCAAATCCGATCCACAACCGAGGAATCAATCCAAACCAAGGTTATTCAGTTTGGTTAATGGTTTTGGATTTAACCGAAAAAAACCAAATAAAATTTTATATTTTATATATTTAGTTATTCAAATAATTAAGGCCCAAATATAATTTTCAATTTCTCCATTGGGTCTTGAAATAATATCTCTATTCTCTACTCATTCTCCTTCCTCACTATTCCACCGACTTCATTTTACCAATGCTGATCTACAATACTCTAGCACCTATGTCCTATAGTTAGAGAAGAAATCAATACCAAAGAAACTTCACCATCCAATTTTTTTCTTTAAGCTTATTAAATTGATGAAATGTTTTCTAATTGCCAATTCCCAATTTACTAAATTAAAACACATGTATTTCTATAGTTTCAAAAGGTTGGAACATGCTTTTGACTTTTTGTTTGGTTATCCGAAAATCAATCCGAACCGGAAAAAAAAAATTCGGTTCGGTTATCTGACATATATTTTTCGGTTACGGATTGTAAAATATCATGACCGAATCAATTTGAACATTTTGCTTTCAGTTAAAAACCAAATGGATACCCCTACAACCAAGCAAACATGTTGTCAATGGTTAAGTTACAGATGTGCAACTTAGATATCACAGTATCACAGGTTTAAACCCCCACAAAAAATAACGTTTCTACATATTATGCGGGAAAAGATGCATCTTGCCTATACCAAGTCCGCCCACTGAGGGAGCCTAGTTGTTTACCATTCATCATGAGGCAACTTGCCACTACCCACTCAAGCTTGTTTCTTGCTCCTGAGAGCAAGAAATGTTGGTAGCTATAATCTTTAAAATTCAGGAAAAAATGAAGATAACTCCATCCATAGATGCATAAGTTGGCCCATGGTATTTTACTCCCAACTTAATGATGGAATATCAAAGTTCCTCACATTACAAAACTTATCCAACATCAGATTAGAAAAATCAAGGGATTCAAGATAAATAAGTAACTCACCAGTCACTGCAATCTTCACACTGAACCATTAGGTCATCAGGGTTGTAAGGCATCTCGCATTTGCAATAGCTGCCACATTGAGTAGAAGGATAAACCAGAGTGCTTAATTTAAGTTGAAAAATGCCTTGAAAATACAGTTTTTTTTTCTCAAACAAAAACTGAGAGAGAATGTGAAGGAGAAAACATCAATATGCTGCAGTTGTCAAGATACAGATAACAAATTTAATTCACTTGGTAGTCCAATAACAAGTCTGTGTTCTCAGCAATCAAGTTGTGAGTGGAACTCCAGAAATGAGGTGAAACTGAAACGCACTCTACAAAGTATTCTCACTGAACTAAAACGCAGCCCTACCATATACACGAAACCACAAATAACCAAAAAAAAAAAACTTAACCATCAAAATCAGTAAATATACAATCTAAACAAAATTGATCAACAATTTAGCGTTCGCACATTAAAACTAAAAGAATTGAAAGCAAAAAAAAAACGCAATAAATAAGCGACATACACGGCGACTCGATCGGGATTGAAGGCTCCAGTGGTAGAATTATAGTCGAAACGACAGAAGAAGTCTTCATTGCCAACCGAATCGAGCTTGGTGTAGCTCTTGAAGTTGTGGACTATACACTTGGCCTCAATTGTGTCAGCGCTCTGCACATCGTGATGATCGGAGAGGAAGACCTCCTTTGAGCCGTGGAACTTCCGCCGGCCACCGATCGCCTCTTCGGGTCGGTAGTACCATCGCACGTGCACTTTCACGTTGGCCCCACGCGCATCCGACTCGATCCGGTCGACCCTCGCCACATAGGATGGCTTCCCCGGATCGGACGGCCGCATGAGCACGCAATCCCCAGCTGTCAAAAATCATTTCCAAACGATTTTAAATTTGATCCCAATTTTCTCGCGAGAACCTTAAACAGCTGTTTGTTTCGCGGGAAATTACAGGAGCACGAAAGAAGAAAGAAAAACTGATTGATTTCGTTACCTTTGATGGATTTGTTGACGTGCTTGACTGTATAGGAGTCTAAGGTGCGTCTCGGTGCCTTCGGTTTGGCCATGGAAGTTGATTGAAGAAGCTCTACACTTTCACTACTAGTGCCACTGTAGCGTTTGTTGAAGGATACACACAGACACGCCTTAGAATCCGGATGAAGAAAAAAAAACAAATAATAATAAATAAATAAAAACAAATTGTCGTTTAATTTTTTAGTCGCTTCTCTTTATTTTTATTTCAAAGTAGAGATCCAGTGCTCGCCGTTATGTTTACTTTACGCTTCCAGTGCAGCGGTGGAGGCTTAATCACCGTTAATCAAGTACATAATGGAGCACTGTTGTGGTAAGTTCGAAATTAAGTGGACTTCTAGGGGTATTTTTTCCTTTGGGGGTTAAGGGTCCACGTCAGAGGAGGAGATTGTTATGGAAAGTTCGAGCTGGATCATAAAAGCGAGCGTGCTGTTCACACTTCACACAATGGAAATGGAGACTGGAAAGTCGAAGATTTGTTATGGTGCGGTCGGGACTTGTGTGAGACATCTTCGTTGTAGGATTCGGGTACTGCCTCCTGATATCGCCACGTCATATCCATTTATGTTTCTGATGTCGCCATGTCATCATTTTGTTTTAAGCAACAATATCAAATTGGTGTTGACCGTCATGGACACTATACTGTGAAAAGTGGGTATAAAACATGAGTTGTGGCTTAGATCCCTCAATGATTGTGCTGGTCCGAGCAATGATACTGGCCAAAAACTATGGACACTAATTTGGAGGGCTGTTGTACCTGAGAAGGTTAAAATATGTTGTTGGAGGATGTGTAAGAATTTTCTTCCAACTTTTACGAATTTGAGGGATCGAACGATAGAAGTCCATGCAGGGTGTATCTTTTGTCATCAAAATGATGAATCTGTGCCTCGCCTATTTTTTGGGTGCCGCTGGGCTTGGT
Source organism: Euonymus europaeus (assembly GCA_963580455.1). NCBI lineage: Eukaryota > Viridiplantae > Streptophyta > Magnoliopsida > Celastrales > Celastraceae > Euonymus > Euonymus europaeus. Next base: position 16,155,248 of record OY756970.1, on the reverse strand, counting down.
CAGTTTACGATGCAGCGGGTATCCAGCCGGTAAAGGCTCATGATAGTAGAGTTAACTTTCAAAGTTGGCTGGAAGCTCAAGCTGTTGAATTATCAGCAGAGTCATTTGCCAAGTTGTTGATCTGCCTTTGGCAGATTTGGACCTCTCGTAATGTGGTTGTTCACCAAGGCACCATGAAAAATCCAAGTATGGTAGGGGCATTTGTCACAGGGTATCAGGAGGAATTTCAATTGGCACAAGGTGGAGTGCAGGGGCTTCATTGTCAACCTATTCCAGCTTTGATTAGATGGGCACCCCCTCAACCTGGCCTGTTGAAGTTCAACTTTGATGCAGGCCTTAAAGATGGGATGGTGGGATTGGGTATGATTGCTAGAGATTCACTTGGAATTCATGTGGCTTCGAAAGTTGCTAGATTAACTGGTCCTAGAGATCCATTTTTTGCGGAGTGCTTGGCTGCAAAGGAGGCACTTTGTTTTGCTAAGTCTCTTGGGTGTATTAATATTTGCTTGGAAGGTGATTCCTCCATGGTGATCTCAGCACTGAATAGTGGGAATGAAGATTTATCAGAGGCTGGATTGTGCATTAGCAGTTCCAGAGATTTGTTCTCTTCTTTCGCAGTGGTGTCCAGCACCCATGTCAAACGTGATGCTAATGGAGCTGCCCATGCATTAGCCAGATATGCCTTATCCTGCCCAGAACCAGTTTGTTGGGTTCCTTCATGTCCTGATATGCTTCTTTCAATTGTTGCGAATGATTGTAATTTTGACTCTTATATTTGAATCTGATCTTTAGTTCAAAAAAAAAAAAAAACTCCTGATGTTAGTTTATTGCAAGTCAATTCACAAGTAACCTAGGAGTGACAAAAATTCAATATCAGATCGATCTCAATTGCATAATGTCGGGTGTTTATCAAGGGCGTCTCTAGGATGGAGTGAGAAGGACGATTGCCTAAGCCGTCCAATTCCAAGAGTATCACATATGAAAATCGATATATGAATTCATATTAGTACCTATAAATAAATATAGGAACTTACATAATTCACATATTAATATTAAAAAATAATGTAATTAAAAATGACTGAATAGAACATATCAATAATGGATCTTGTTGGATAAATCGTTACTTGTTGAATTTTCAAATAATATATTTTTTTAAAAAAATAATTTTCCATGTCATACGCTTAGAGCATCTCCAATGGGGGATGTATATGAGTGTGTATATGACTCAACTACCATTATACACTTATATCTTTAAATGTGTCACTCAAACCCAAGATGTATATCGGGTTATAAAATATATCTTCATGAGTTGAATATGTAAATATACAACTCAAGCTTCTAATTATAGTAAGAACGAATAAAAATGTGGGAAACCTAACTACCATTTCCACCTAAAAAAGCAAGAATATTAAAGATAATAAAGAATATGTGATATACATCCTCAATTATACATCCTACCATTACAACACAAAATTTACATCCTAAAAAATCATTATTCAAAGATGTATATATCACTTTACATCTTCAACTATGCATACTTACATTGGAGATGCTCTTGTAAAGCATGTCATGTAGACTTGAGTTAATATTGAGTTACAAAAACTTAGGCTATTTAGCACCACCCTTATTATAATAGTCTTAAACACATAAGTCTCACTTAAGGAAAAAAAAAATAACCTAATAATGTTCATACTATTAGAACTTAAAATAAAAAATTAACCCGTTTAAGCCTTCTTTAATTATATTTTTATCATTTTTTAAAGTTCGTCCTGAACCTCTCCACATCCTGAATCGCCACTTGTGTTTATGAAGTTTTAGCATGTTACCAGAATTGTTTTGGATTTTTGAATGTATACGTGGATTGATTTAAATTTAAACAAGTAAATCATACAATAATTTAATACGAGTTAAGGTCTGAACAACTAAGTTGAACAATATTTTTTCACATTAATTAGGCGTCAAATGGAAATCAAATTTCGTGAGTCTCAAACATCATTTTAAAACTTATGTTCAAACTTCACATAGTCCGAATCATTACGAATCGGACAAAATTTTATCACCCCTATAAGAGCCCACCTAAAAACAAAATTCCACAGCCTTCGTTTATGAAGGTGAACAATACCTCAACTGAATTGAACTCAAATCTTTCTCGATTCTTTATTCCCATTTCTTAATTTCTTCAAATCATAACATCATATCATAGTATAGATTCGAACATAATGATTTCACATATAATCCACATGCCCAGCCCAAATCTCTCTCACGATCTCACCTCCTTTTTCATCCCTCTCAATTTCTTAACGACCCAAAATCAGTAAAAATTGCATTGCGAAATATGGGTTTGCTTAAATCTCAAAACGCACAGAAAACTTTGCTTGCTTATTATTAATGTGGTATAATATTGCGTGTTCTTAGACTTTAGTGAGCGATCTTTTTACCAGAGAAATGGCTGGTGCATCACCACCTATCTCCTCCAAGACTACCAACACATTATCAGTTGGCTTCAACCAAGACCTTGGAACATGGTACCTGAAAAATGAAAGCAACAACCAACTTGTTCAGGTATCAATCATATATCGAACAAAAAAGAGAGTTTCAGAAAGTTTACCATTTTTGAGTCGGATGGCCGCAGCGAGATTGGCATTTGATCGCAGGCCGGTATGTACCGGTATAACTGCATTTAGTGCAATTTCCATTAGCAGAGACAGTCCAGTACCTTCCTATGCTCTGTCCATTGATCCATACTTGACCCTTCCTCATGCTTCTCATGTCCAAACCCAATGGCTCGTCTCCTTCTGGTGCATCAAAGTGAGCCTGCAAGTTAAGTTCAACTGGCATTGTCAACGTTGTCCTAATCGGCACATGGTGGAGAATAATTCTTAGATATTTCTGTGTGTTGATCATACCTTATACCATGTTAGCGGTTGTATTTTCAGCGCAGGAAATGGCTGTCGTCTCCATTCAACTGAATCTGGAGAGCCTAAATTCATGGCTTCTCCTTTCAGGCCAACCTTTGCAAAGAACATTCGTGTGATATTAGATTATAATAATGCACGTACTCCGTGAAAAAACTAAAGCATCGGAACATATTCAATACTCACGGACCTTGTGTGACCATTGTTGCTGAGACAAGTCTCTCCTTCCCTTGTCTAGCCCGTCCAGGAAAATGGGTCCTAGGATTCCTGTTTTCCAGGTCTCAAAGTGTGCACCTATGTTCTTCATGCACAATTAATGATAAAAAATAAGTTTTACGCTTGAACAGATAAAAAAGTTGCTTAGGAAATTTTTGCATTCCAATGTGTTATACCAAGGATTCTATCAGATTCTAAGAAATGAAATTGTGTAGAAGCAGATACTAACTGGCAATCCGACAGCAATACTGAGCAGTGAGATTTTGTTCCTCCCAGCAAGCAGATTGATGCTTCCCGTAAAAGTAAAGCTTCTGCCTTTCCGAGTTCCATATGCAGATCCTTGATCAAGAGCACAACACAATTATTTAGTCTCTCAAGTGATTGACAAGCAAGTTATAAACCAATTTTCAAGGCTCTCCTGGCAAGAGCATGAATCCCGACATAAACTCTACCTGAAAGATGTTGATTAATAAACACATGCATGGCATGCCCTGTTGAATGTACAGAGAGTGTGGGGGGTCGGCCTCCATGAAGAAATGATTCTGATGAACTTATATCAACACTGGACAGAATTGTGATCATCACTATTTTTTCGCCTCTATACATTAAAATAAGGGAAAAAATGGTTATTTTATATTACCTGGTTGTGTACCATAGATAGTCACTAACGTCTCTGGTGAGATTTAATTGTTCCAGGAGGCCATTCAACGTGATTTTGGCTGCACCGCCAACTGAAGGTATGCCTTCATTGATGGCCTTCCATGAGAGCAACTTTGTCCTCGTGGGCAGCATTTGAATTTTTGATTTTCTGAGTTTAACCTGCAAATGAAGAGAAACTACGACTATGAGTGAATGACAGTAATAAACATTACATGCAGTAACAATATTAACCAAACACGAGAGAAAAATTTGTGAAAACAAATCAAGAATCACTTTTATGTTGTTTTATCTTTGAAAATAAAAATTAACTACTCTTCTGTAAAACGGAGAAAAAAAAAAGGATTTACTTACTTTGGCAGTGTTGAAGACGACATGTTTACAGTCTTGGAGGATACTGATCGACCAAGGTCGCAGTTTGTAATGTCTTTTATTGAAAGTGACCCTTGCAGCTGACTTCGGATTATAGTTTGAGAGAAAGGCTACACAGCCACCTGAATCGGAAGAGAATACGTGTGCCTGGAAACAGTAATATCATGTTAACACAGTCTCAGTCTGAGATGGTACAAAAATGAGATGGTGAAATACAAGGAGAAATGCCAACAAACAACCACTAGTTTGACCTTCATTGACCAAAATCAGCTACTTCCATTGTAGACTGTATCTACAGTCTATATGTACAATTCATGAACTGAAACTTACTAGAAAGGTCAATCGAATGTAGATTAATTATGCTCACAAATGCGAGCCCACTTTAATACTGATTCGAAAACAAACCTGCTCATAGTTCCCAAGAAGTGTCACTTGAGGATCCGCAGAAAGCAAAGCTCTTTCACATAACTTAACAGCTCCATGGAGTTCCTTCAAGTGGCTGTATTTGGGTTCCCTTATTAGTCCTGTCACAGAATAATGGTGACGTTATGAGTTAAAATCCCAAATATCTATGCGATTAATCGCGCCTAGCAATATCAGAGGGCTCAAATCATTCACCATATTCATCAATAGGGGCATCATAATCATAGCTGGTAGTAACGAAAGGGCCTCCGGCAGTTCTTCCAAAGTTGGTCCCTCCATGATACTGCAGAAAACAAGAATTACAAAAGCTAATTTATATTTTTTTCCCATTAGAAATAATAATAATAAAAAAAAACCACACTACAAGTACATATTGTGGCATTATTGGCTCAGACAAGTGTGTAAAGCATGCCAAATTTAATGTCTACACCTGCCTGAACAACCTTGGTTATGTACTGGTGTACTAGAAAAGATTAATACCCCTTCAGATGGCCTGAGTACAAAAAGTTAATATGATAAATACACTTGACACTACAAGTTAACATATCTGCCTTTCTTAGAACTCAAGAATGCATAGAAGTAGTTGATTTAATTTGCATTGACAACTACAGGGATTTTAATCAGGAAATATTAAACAACTAAATTGGGACAAGCAACCCAACTAAATAACACTAATTTTTTATAGGAACAAATGCAGAAGGAATTAAACTGTCCCTGACCATGTAATAGTTGATGAAGGATCCTCCTTTCTGTATGAACCTGGCCACTGCAAATGCTAAATCTTCAACGGGTCGTTTGTAAATTGGCCCACCAAAGTCTGTAAACCTGAAACAGATTGAAAGAGCAATTCAATATGTTTATGGTACAGAACAGTTAAAGCTTGCAGTGGTAGGAGATCAACATACCAGCCAGTCCAAGCCTCAGTCCACATTGTAGGTTTGTAAGGTTTGTTTGGAGTGAAATAGTCACAATAAAAACCATTGCACGTGTTTATCTGTCACCGGAATTTATAACACATGCCTCAGACTTTATCATTATTTGACCATAAAATGAGAACAAAAATCAAATAAAAGGTCCTCACATAGAGAATTAGAGATGTGGTGAAAGATAACATAAATTTTATGGCAGAGTACTAATCTGCTTACCACTGGGTCTGGGGCATCATCTTGCTTGCACATAGCCCACGGAACTCCAGTATTCATCGAAACAGCCATTTTTGCAGCCCAAGTCATATATGTATAGCCATCATTTCCAAATGCCTCTCTTTCAGGCTGATATTCATTCTCAATCTGTAGAAATATACACACATACCGATGACAAGTAAAATGAATTACCATTGCTGCATAAAGTAGGAAATCACGGTCTCTTTGAAAGGGTTTATGTACCAGAAATGACGAGCAGATACCTGAGAGAGGATTATGGGGCCACCTTGAGACTGAAACAACTTCTCATTCTTCATCATTTGAACAATCTTTTGACTAAATTTTTGCATTGCTGACTGCAAATACCAAGGTTGTAACTTTCTAAATGCAAATGTCAAATACTTAGATGAAAAATTACAAATGCCACTAGATTATAAAGAAAACATTGGCATTGTAAGTTTATATGATTTATTATTTCATTTAGAGAGTGATGAAGGGAGAGACCTTGAAAGGCTCATTATCTGTTCTAAAACTTATGCCTGGAACATACTTCAACCACACAGGAAAACCCCTGAAAATTAAAGAAAGAACAAGAATCTCAAGAGCATGAAAACCCCTAAAAAGCTATTCAAACTCAGCGAAAGATATTAGGCATACCCAAAATTCCATTCTGCACAGATATAAGGCCCAATGCGAAGATGCACAAAGAGCCCTGCTTTATGGACTAATTTGATGAAACGAACCAGATCATATCTCCCCTCAAAATTGTACTAAAACACAAACAAAAACTCAAATTTATAATGGCGTCAGAGGAAGAAAAGAAAAAAAAAACACAGAAGTCAAGAAAATGAGGAGAAATCATGATACATTGTCAGGAGAAGGTTCATGGACATTCCAAAAAACATAGGTATCTACAACATCCAAGCCACCATCTTTGGCCTTCTGTATAAGTCCTTCCCACATCTGCACTACATTTTCATTTGTTTTACTTTCAAACCCGTCAAAAGATCACATATCGAAACAACATTTTGAAGCCCCAAAAGCTATTACCTGTGGTGTGCTCCTTGGATAGTGAATAGAACCAGAAAAGAGAATTCTTCTCTGCCCATTAATGACAAGGCCCTTCCTGTCATAGGTAACATTGCCCTTTGTCAACTGGAAAAGTAGAGATGCCCATATACATAGAAAGAACCAGTTGGGTGCTGAGTTCGCACCCATTTTTATCTTTAGAGAGAGAGAGCGGGGGTTTTCAGAAGTGAAGAAAAAAAATGTGGAGTAGAAGAAACAAAAGAATGGGAGAGACAAGTGAGAAGAATGGGGTGGTGATGGTGACGTGGTCTTTCTCTGCGGCGGATCAGAGTCTCGTCAATGTTAATGAACACAAGACATTTTTATTAAAGAGTTTTTGTGTTCGAAATTCAAGAAAATCATTGCCGGGTAAGAAAACAGTAAAATATCTGTGAATATTCGCGTGTAAATGTTGATTTTGACTTTTCTGTATAGTGATAAGAATATCACCCTAAAATCAATATTTTATATCATTAAAAACTCTTTTAATTTAAATAATTTTTTAATAATTATATTAATTTTATGTATTTTATCTCTCGTCTCTCTCCTCTCTCTTGCTCTCCTTTCCCTCTATGATTTTCTTAACTGCACATTGATGGATCGCAGGGTCGCGATGAGAAGTTAGATTTTACATTTGTGCTTCCGATTGCACCATTAAGGATTATGAAGAAGCTAACTGAGGACATGTGAGGATTGCCACTTTTTTTTATAGAAACAGCAGAAGATATATATAGATAAAAAACAGGTAAGTACATATGGGTCATCAATGAAGAGAAAAATACAAGAGGAAGAGGAGAAGAACTGTCAAGAAACTGCATTGCATTAACATTCATGGTCTATTATAGTCTATGCCAGATTATTAAATCTTCTTGAAAATCAACTCCATCCTTCGTTAGAGAATCCCCTAGGCCATTTATTTCCTTAGGGTGATTGTTATGAGGGACAACATGTACCATTTTTGGGGTGGAAAATGTTGATGCATGTAATTAATAATGTTGATTGATGCTGGGATCTAAAGGGTGGGGATTGATTTAAATCATTTTGACCATATACAAGGAAGTGCTAGTGGGATATAAATTTAACTAATGTCAAGTGAGAGATTTGATGTAATTCATTGATATACAAGAAGTGTTTCAGACAAATGAATAAGCACAACACAATCACTTAGGGTCCGTTTGTTTCGCATTTCGCACAATTTAAAGCTGTTGAGCCTGTATACATTTTGTTGACAGCTTAAAACTGTGTTGAATGAAATGTTGTCATGCCATATTTTTTCACAGCTTAAAGTTGTGGGACCGATGTCACATTATATAATTGTCTCTTTGTATCTTATAAGTTCTCAATTATTTTTATTGTAATACTTTTTTCGTAATTTTGTCCATAAAATGAATCTAATAGAAAAAATGAATCAAACACCCACAACATTTTATAAATCTTAATATTGTGGGCTCCACAGTTTTCAGTTCAACATTTTATACCGCTTAAAACTCTACAACATTTGACAACTTAAAGCTCTAAAATACAATTAATTATGAAACGAACGGACCATTAATCGTTGCGTAAACCACGGTCCCAAATAACTTCCCTATCCATTCACAAAATATATCACCAAATACCTAAAATTACTTTAAATCTTCAATTTGTAAGTGAATTGCTTTCCTCGTCTAAAAATGGATTAAGGTTTAAAAGGTAAGAATTAAGTGCTAAGCTGGGATACTTCAGTCTAAATAAATTTTACGGACCTATTGATAGTATTTGATTCAACCATAGATCTAGTGATGTATGAGTTTATAATAAAAAATCTAATTAGATAAAACACGTTTAGCTAAGCATGAACCCCACAAAATTCGTGAAGAGAACCGTAGAGTATCAAAAAAATTCTGATAATATCACGCATGCAGCAGTACCCAACCTAACAACCCATCACGCACTACTGCTTATATATAAGGTCTTAACTTTAATTAGTAAATGGTTTCCATTCTTGACAAATTTTGTCGACTTCAATGTAATGAAACCCACTTTGGATTCGTCACATGGGACTGTCATTTGGATATTTTTATGGAGGAATCCGAAGCATATAATCATTGAGACTGTCATTTCTTCGTTTGTCAATGAAATCTAAAGCAAAAAAAAGGCAAAGAAACTGGGGCAGTTCAAGGTCAAAACAAAATGTGCATGATGACTATAACCTAGTGGAAGTGTGGAACATTTGATGATGAGACCCAAGCAATGTCCTTGCTCAATGCGAGCTCCACTATTCACACCCAAGGGCCACATTGATGCTACATAATCCATATCGTTACAATTTAAAAAACAGGCCCACATTACTCCAAGGTTATGACTCGCGGCTCTAGAATATAAGCGTGGAGTCTAAAATCAATATTCAATGGATATGAATTGTAGAAGGTAAGATCTACAATCTTATAAATGCATGTTATTGGTAACCTGTAATCAAAGTCAAGATGTGAGTCGGAGAACTTGACACCTGAATGATGCCTAAAGAAGCTTTGATGGTCAAGTCAGCAAAGCAGTCAACATATGTATGATAGACAATGCAGTATCCAGTATGTCGTAAAGGACTATGTCAAAGATAAAGGTCTAGGATTTTCAATGGAAGTTTGTTATAATACCTGAGAGCTTCAAGTATTTAGAGACGATGAAGAAGAAAAGTACCCTGCTTAGGGCACACGGTTCTCTTTTTATAGATTTGATGGTCAGATTAGTTGTTTGAGAGGGAGAAGGTATTGTTCGAAGATTGGGGACATTTTCATAGAAAAGGTGTCAGGTTAGTAGGAAAGGACAATCTTGTGATTGCGTGTGTCAGAAGAGGGAATTGGATTGGCGAGATTTGAGAGAATATGTCCAATATTTTAGACGTTGTTGGGAGAAGTGTATGTGGTTGTCATAATGAAGCAAGGGACATGAATGCTATGATGCAATAAAAAAAATACGATATGAATAGTTCAAAGCAATGTTTTTAAAATCAATCGATCAGGTCAACAATCAGTTATCACAGTAGTTCGTTGGTCATTCCTGATTTAAAAATATTGGTTCAAAGGATAACCTGGTCGACGTCGAAGTAGATGAGACAGTGTCGTTGTCGAAGAGAATCTCGTCCGATCCCAAAGGATGTTTTGAGCCTTGCCATTGACCTTTGGTTTGTAGGGAGCGGGTAGATTGTTATCAAAGATAATCTCGACTGGGCTTTGAGGGTCGTTCTGGACTAAGCTGTTGATCCATGATACCCATTTCTGAGCCCACCAATTAAATTAAAATCATCATATGTACGTATATATTTATATGTATTTGTAATTATTTTGTATCGTAAAGTGTGAATGTTGGGGTGTCCGAGCTCTGTCATCCAATCACAAATCTTGATTTTAGATTTTCCTTTTTCACGTTTCCCAATACACAATAATGTTTTTTTTCTCTCCCTGACAAACGTAATTTGAATTTAAAAAACAAATAAATAAAATAAAATAATATATATATGGCTTCTGCCTGATCCTAGGCGGCTTTGTTTGTTCGATTGTTGGGCCTTACTTTCATAGGTACAAGGTCTTTTGTGTTTAATTACAGAAGTTGCATGTTACTTTGGATTTGGGGTAAATGAGGTTGTTAGTGTGTTTCCAAGTTACACCTATAATTGTATTCTTTTTGTCAATCCAAATCAACATTAAGATAGTTGCAGTTAACGGTGAATTGGCCATGTAAAGTGGGTTAATTGTCCAAAGGGGATGATCTGTCTGAATTACCAAATTAAAATAAATTTGAACTTTAAATTATCAGTTCAAAACATTCGAACATTCGATGTTTGGGTTGAAACGTGTCTAATTTTTCGCAAATTATATAAAATTTAAATATAGATCGGTACTACTAGTCATACATAGGAGTGCAAAAATTCGAGTTCGGGTCCGATAACAAAATATTTACTAGATATTTGCATGCCCGACTTGAATTAGTTTGAATTTTTCCACATATTTAATTGACTATACAGAGGTTGCTTTAAATCTCGATAATTAAATACAACAATAATAAAATCCGAATCAGGGTTCAAATAACTAAATCGAATAAAATGTTTGTGTTTTGACTCCAATTCGATTTTAAATCAGACAAATTTTTTGTGTTTGGACTTAGATTTCAGACATAAAACTTATGTTCAAACTCGATTTAATCAGGGTCGGATATAACTTTTTTTGTTCGTAGCTCCTACATAATATATGTGGCAAGACATGTCATCATATTGAAATGGTAATTTCAAAAAGATTAAAAACCTTATCTCTCACCCCTTCTCTCTCATTCACGCACATTTTTATAAGATTCTCTCGCTTTCTTTCTCACACACGTGGGGATGTCAACGGTTGATTTTTTAACATAATTTGATCAAGTTGTTTATTCGATTATTGACCAATTTTTCAATTTTTGATCGGATTTTATGTTGATTTTAATAAATATATAAAAACCAATCAATCGATTCGATTTCAGTTTTGCCAAATTTTCCGATAGTTCTAAATACATGAATTGTTATTTGCATCATGTATATGGAGCCCACAAAAAAGATCACAAACCATACAAAATCATAAGGTGCATCATCATCCACCAATTTGTCGTTTCTCCTTTCTCGTCATGATTGTGGATAGGGGCCCATTAGCTTGGGTAGAGAGACCACTGCCACTACTACTTTACACCATAAAAGAGAAAACGACCCACTTTGATTTAATGACCAAATGACCTAATCAAGGTAAGAAATTCCAAAGGATAATAAGAGACATAGAATTTGGAAAAGTTTTACCATATATGAACAAACACAGGGCACTCCCACTCCAATTATAACCCTCCATATTTGGAAGCTATTTTTAAAGCAAATCAAGAAGTCTTATTTTCGGATTAATGTTTTATTAAATTTAATTAACTTTTACATTTGTAATTTTGTTCTCAAGTGGTTGCCTTCAAGTATAAGTTCTGATCGATCTGATATGCTCAACAAGTATTAATACACGCTTAGATAAACAACATTAGTCGATGCTAATAATTAATACCCAAAATGGGTTTACATTTGAGAATCTTTAACCGCATTTTTGTGCATAACTTTGAAGAGGTTTTTTTTGCCATAGTTGTAATTATTTTTTTCTCATTAAAAAGTAAGTAGTATTTATGTCAACAAAAACTTTTTTTTTAAATTAAGAATGACATCATACAAATTATATGAATCAAGAATAATAAGGCCTAATTAAAACTGCAAAAGGACCTGGCCTAAAACATAAGTCCAATAGAAGTGAGGCCAAAAAGTCCGGCTTTAACAATCGCCCAAAACAATTGAAAACTGTAGCAGACAAGTATAAAAGGAAAATGATCAACAAGGGAATAGGTGATTGGGGAACAAAATTAGCATCCTTGTTCTTGGAATGCAATCTCTGCATGTCAATAAAAGAATATTGTTATTTGCATCATCGACGTAGGTTGTAATTCTAACCACGTAAATCATTGTGTTCTTATAAATCTAAAACATCAAACTCAACAAGAAGTAGATCTTTTGAATTGTTGCATCAATGTTTGCCCCAAGGGCATAACCAACATTGGATAGGGCAAAACTTTGTACGGGCCGGGGTTTGAGGGCAATGTTCCCATTTTTTTGGGATATATATCACTAATTAACATTAAAAAAAATAAAAATTATATACATAAATTTGATCAAACAATTATAATTACTTTTTTTTTGAGTTCTTAATTCGATCAAATACTTTTTTCTCAATATATGTAAGTAGACAATCATATAAAGTTGGAGCTTAAATTTTATTTTTTAAGTTTTTTGGATATTTTGGACTAAGGGTCTGTCTATTTGCATTTTATAGTTTTAAGCTGTCAAAAATATTGTGCTTAAAATTATGAAAAATGTTGTGTAAAAGGTTGTGGAGTCAACAACTTTAAACTGTATAAAATGTTGTGGGTGTCAGGATGACAACATTTTATTTTGCACAACTTAAAGCTGTAGGGCCACAACTTTAAGCTCTTAACAAAATGTGATGTTTGGTTGACATAGTATTTTATGCGGATCTCACAACTTTAAGTTATACGAAATGTAAAACAAACACAATCTAAGTTTTGGACTTTTTGTACATTACAAAAGAACAATTGACTTTTTAGGGGTACATTTGTCTACATAAGTTAATAATAAATTTATATATAATTAATTAATAAAAAAATTACAATTAATTCTTTTAAGTTGCCCCCTCTTGTGCAAGGGTGGTTCCACCCATGGTTAGCCCTTTGTACATTGGATATGAACTTAAACTCAAACATTCAGGCATGCATGCATAAAAATTTATCTCCTAATGACATGTTAAATTAGGCTAAAATCCGATGCATGCTCATAGAATATTATTTTCGATGTGAATCGAACTCATGACTTTCTTAATCCATATAATTTGATTTTAAAGATATTCACCAACTGCACATCACACAGTTGTTGAATAAAACATCACAGTTTGAGAGAAGAAATGTTTTTTTATTCATGATAATATATTTGCTTTTAATGCTTTAGGACTAAGAATAAAATTTCACAAATTGGATAAGCTCAGGAAAAAAGAAGAAAAAAAACGCAGTTGAATTTGAGCCAAACATGATTTTGAGCTGAGTCGAGCCTAGACAAACAAAAAGTTTGGCTTGGCGGCTCAGTTTTTTCATAAATTCATAGCCTTCATGGCACATAAGTATAGGTAAATAATACTTTTGACTATTGAAAGATTGATCAAGTTTCAACTTAAGTATTGAAATTTTGACTCATCCATATGCATGGACATGGTCAGCTTCCTCAATATACAAGTAGGGATTAATAACACTTTTAAGTACTGAAAGAGTTAATACGTTTCAACTCATGTACTGAAATTCGAACTCATCCAACTCGGGAATTAAGTTTTTTTTTTCTTTTCAATTCTAGATATCGGACAACTTTTTCACAATTCTAACAGGTTAGCTGATATAACATAAAAAATATATTATTTTGACTAAATATAAAAAATAATCAAAATAAAGAAATCGGCAAAGCTTCATATGCGATTGGAGGTGGGCTTCCTTCATCGGCAAATCTGTATTGACGACGTTGAAAGTGGGCTTCCTTCATCTGCAATAGACTGCTCCGAACTCTAAATAAAACCCTATAAGCAAGATGTCAACAGTGGCTCAAGAGGAGGAAGAACTGATCCATGGACACATAAATGAAGAATCAAAGAACAACTAAAGAGAATGAAGTTGAAATCCATACCTGATCTCAGACTTTAACCAAAATTTGGAGCAGTTGTGCAAGATAAGGACAAAAACTAGAGTGGATGTTGAGGGAAGTGGACTTGTACTTTGGTCAGGAACTCGACATTGATCTCAATGACTGAGCAACCATATTCGAGCTTTAGGACGGCATAAGTGGTGGAGCTAGAGATAGAAGGATCAATTTTACACATCATCAATATTTGTTGCGCCACATCAAAAAAAAAAAAAAAAACTTCTTAATGCCATATCAGATATTTATCTGCTCGAACATTAGAAAAATAGACTGGTGATGAGTTTTGAAATAAAATTGAAATATTGATTCGCGAGTTGGATGAATTCGAATTTCAGTACATGAGTTGAAACGTGCCAACTCTTTAAGTATTTAAAAGTGTTACTAACCGCTGCCCATATATTGAGGAAGCTGACCCTGTCTATAATTGAAACAAAAATGAAATCTCAATACCCGAGTTAGATGAGTCAAAACTTCAACACTTGAGTTGAAATGTAATCAATCTTTTAGCACCCAAAAATATTATTTACCCCATAAGTATATAATAACTAAAAATAAAGGGGAAGAAATAGAAATACAGAAACCACATAGCTGTCCGGGGTCTGTACAACGGACCTATTGTGGGGGCATTTTAGTATAATAAAAAAATTTATTTTATTATTTAAAAATCATGAATTTATTTCGATAGAAATTACGAGTCAAACGATATATTATTCGTGTCAAACAAAAATCAAATGAACAGTGAAAATTAAGATAAAATATTTATGATTTATATTTAACGGTTCAAAATTATCGTGTCCTTTTACGATCAATTTAACTTTTAATTTCGATCAAAATATATTCATAATTTTTAAATAATAAATTAAAATTTTTCACCAGACTAAAATTCCCCTCCAGCAGAATTCGCTGTAAAAAATTTACAGCAAACCCCGAGCAGCTTAAACGACATACCAAAACCAAAACCAAAACAGAAGTAGTTAGCACAAAAAGACAAAAACAGTGATATGGGTGCGCCACTCTTTTCCATTAAAAGTTTTTATATATTTATTTATACGCAACTAATAAAATAAATTAAACATTTATAAAGATAGATATGCTAGTATTATATGGTGGATATTGCAGCAGAACTAGACCTTCCATGAGGATCATGAGAGAGAGAGAGAGGGACAGCTAAGATTGTTTTAGAGAGAGAAAGTTGGAAGGTGTGTTTGGGGAATACAGATTTAAGAGTGGGATTTAGTTTAGGTCTACCAACTGGTAGTTAGAGATTGGAACTCCTTAACCAAACACACCCTTCAACAGCAAAACTATGTGAGAACCAGAAAGCAAACACACACACAAGTCAAGTACCAACTGACTCATCTGGAGGTTTTAAGCAAGAACCCACCACCCAAAGTTAAAAAGCAAATAGATTTTCTTTACCCACACCAGAAAATAAAAAAGAGGAAACTAGAAAGATAGAGAGAGAGAGTTATCATTTCCTCTTTTTAGAGAGAGAAGGTAGTATAAGTGTCTGCGTGAGAGAGAAGATGCTCACGTGGGTATTGATGGATAGAGGATAAATGATTAGAAATAAAAGACGAGAGGAAAAAAAAAGTGAATAATTCATTGTTCTTCTGAATTATTGGTATTCTTTTTTTATAAATTTGTATTAATATTTTTTTTAGTGTAGGTATTGTGTTCTTGTTTCTTGTGTGTATATGTGCATGAAATAGTCAAAGGAAAAGAGAAGTGTGTTGTGTTGTGGAGTATTGTATTGGGATCGGATTTGTGCATCAGCGGAGATCGGGTGGTGTCTTTGAGATTTCCTGTTCCCCAAAACACCCACAAATTTTACTGATTTCCAGGTATTTTTTATTGCTTAATTTCTTCACTTTTTATCTTTCTTGATTATCTTCTGCTTCTCCTGTGATATTCTAAACACAACTGTTAATTTTTTATTATTTTCTTTCAATTCCCATGTCCCTCGAGTGGGTTTGGAAGCAGATGATGATTGATGGATGTTAATCATAAAAAGTAAAGATTACTATGTTTATGGATATCTATGGGAGCTTATAGATTCTGGGTTTATCTGGATTGTTTTTCTGTTTCTTTTTTTTAGCCAAAGCTTCTATTTCTTAAGTTATTTTCTATGGAAATTTCAGTTTATGGAGTGATATTGTAATCAGATTCGAACAAGGGGGCAGGAAAGTTTCAAGAAAGAAGAGATGGCCACATACTACCCTAACACAAATAATGAGAGGGATGCAACTCCAATGCTCTATTTAAGGGAATCTTTTCCTGTTTCATATCCAGAGGCACCAATTCTTCCTGGTAATATGATGATGTATATGAGTTCTGGGTCATACACAGATGCACCAACTGGGAATCTTCAGCAGCCAAATAACTGTATTGAAATGCACTCTGTGGAAGCTTCAAATTCTACTGCACAGCATCAAGAAATCTTGCCAAATCTTGGAGGTTCGAGAATGGGTGAGCATGATTTTAATGCTTGGAGGGATGGGAGAAATGAGATGCTGGTCATGCACTCATTAGCTGCACCTGCCAATCTTCTTCATGGTGGACAGAATTTGCAGGGCCAAGGATTATCTCTCAGCCTTGGCACACAAATCCCATCTGGAATCCAAATGCCTTCCATTCCATATCGAAATCCAAACCCGGGTTTTTCCTCGTTCTTGGGCCCTAACCCTTCAATTACAGGCGAAGAAGGTAGCAGGAATGCCTCTTCTAGAGAGGAGAATTCTAGAAATGCTGAATATTTGCCACCTGGTCTTTCTGGTGGTAGTCAAGACTCAAATAAGGGAGATTTAACTCCATATGGAATGTCAAATATGGCAAGGACTAGTCCTAATTCTAAGTACCTCAAGGCAGCTCAGGAACTGTTGGATGAAGTTGTTAATGTACGAAAAGCTCTAAAGCAGCCTGACAGAGAGAAGAACCAAAGTTCACATGAGCACGGGGATAAGATTACCAAGGAGGGGGATGGAGACTCAAAAAAAGTGCCTTCAACAGAAGAATCCGAAAATAACTCTCCAAGTGAGCTTTCACATGCAGAAAGACAAGACTTGCAGAATAAGTTGTCTAAGCTTTTATCCATGCTGGATGAGGTAAGACAATCATGCTGTAGTCTCCCGAGCCTCTTCTCCTGGCATTAGTTTTCTATTTTGCATCTGTATGTTACTGTGACAATGAAGTGGTCTACACTGAATGCAAATAAAAAGTTGCATCTCAGATTTTACTTAACATCTCTTTCTGTTCTGATAATTTCGTACTGGTTACAGCATTGCCAAACTCTATTAACACTAACATTGAGATCTGATTTCTGTTCGAATTTTCCTACTTTTTCGTACCGAGCAAATGTAAATTTCTCTGGATGTATATAAGGGAAAAGAGAGATTATGTGCATGGTTGCCTGTACCACTTTGCTTTTTTGGCTGATATGAGTAGGGACAAACTGTTCTGATTGAATTCATGATTTCTCTGTTGTCCCTAGTACTGTTGGTGTTAATTCCGGAGTCATATAAAAGGGTTTGGATGTGAATGAGGATGATTTCACTTGGAGCACTTGAATTTACTGCCTGTTCTCTCAGAAGAAAGCTAAGCAATTGAGATATTTTACTTCCTTCCAGCATATTCAGGATTTCAGTCTTTCTCACCTTTGCATTGGCCATTGGGGAGTTTTAGGAATCTCAGAAGTACAAGAAAGTTTCATAGTGTTTGTATTTGTCATATTATACTTTCCCTTTATGTGAGTTTTCTGTGAGAAAAATAAGCTATTAGTTTGTTATGTTCTATAATCTAAAATGGAGGAGATTGCCACTGCACTAGTCATGAGCCTTTGTCTCTCATATCTTTCTGTGTATGTTTGTATTTATCTGTGGCTGGAAGAAACTGCACATTAAAACATTGACAATCCACATTATATTTCTTCCTTCAGACTTTCACATTTTTAGAGGCTAGAGAAAAGGGGCCTACCTTTCTTTTGATCGATACATTTCATTGCACTCTGTCTAAGTTTTCAGACGGACATTTCTGCTTGAGAAGAGGGACTTTTTATGCAGACCATGACCAACTTAGCCTTCTGCATTAGTCATAAAGCTCCTTGTCTTGATAGCTTTACACTACTTCTGACCCATGTTCCACCTAGTATTGTTGAGCTAATTTTCCATGCAAGAATTGTTTTTTCATTCTTTTATGTATCAATCTCTAACTAAAGATCTTGGTCTATTTTTTGATGAAAACTCTCTCACTCAATTGGTTGATAATATTTAGATTCATAAATCATAAGGTGTAATAATGATTATTTGATTGCCACAGGTTGACAGAAGGTACAAACAGTACTATCATCAGATGCAGATTGTAGTTTCATCATTTGATGTGATAGCAGGATGTGGTGCAGCTAAACCATACACAGCACTTGCCCTCCAAACTATATCTCGCCACTTCAGGTGTTTACGCGATGCCATTACTGGCCAAATCAAAGCAGCCCGTAAAAGCCTTGGCGAGCAAGATGACTCAGAAAACAGTAGAGGAGTTGGAATAGCTCGCCTCCGCTTTGTGGATCAGCAGCTCAGGCAACAGAGAGCTCTTCAGCAGCTTGGTATGATGCAACAACACACATGGAGACCACAAAGGGGGCTGCCAGAAAGCTCAGTTTCAATCCTCCGTGCTTGGCTGTTTGAGCATTTTCTTCATCCGTAAGCATCACAGCCTTTTTCTTCAATATTTTTTTTTTAAAATTTCGAAACTTGTCCGTGGGAAGATATCTTATTGCTTCAATTAGACTTACTTGCTGATCCTGATTCTTAACAGTTACCCAAAGGATTCTGATAAGATTATGCTGGCGAGGCAGACTGGACTGACGAGAAGTCAGGTATGAATGGTCTAAGCATATTATTCTCCAGAACTTACAAGGTTTGTCGGTGAGCTGATTCTTTTGACAGCTTTGTATGTGTAATTTGATCTCGTAAACTGTTGCATTGCTTAGGTCTCAAACTGGTTCATTAATGCAAGGGTGCGTCTCTGGAAGCCTATGGTTGAGGAGATGTACAAAGAAGAGATTGGTGATGCAGAGATGGACTCTAATTCTTCTTCTGAAAATGCAGCCAGGGCAACAAAGGGTGAGATGAAGAACTCAGAGGATAGAGGAGGGGAAGAACTGCAACAGAGCGCAAGTTCAACAGCCACTGACAAATACAGCCCAGGACATTTGATAAATTCCAAAACTGACAATGTTCCAGATGTAGAAATGGCCGGATCAACAGCGAGAATCGATTTTCAAAATGTGATGCAAAGAGAAGTTGAAACCGAATATGAGTTAATGAAGTCGAGAAACAATCAAAGGGTCACCATGGACGAATCTAATATCTTCCCAGAAGCCATGGTTAATCCTCAGGACGATAGGTTTATGGCTGCTGCTTATCACATGTCGGAATTGGGGAGGTTTGGTGGTGGAAGTGGAGTGTCTCTCACCTTGGGGTTGCAGCATTGTGAGGGTGGCAGCTTGCCGCCTATGGCTGGTGGCAGCCATCACAATTTTGCTTCCATGAGAGATGACAACATTTATGGTGCTCCAGCATCCTCAATTGGAGCAGAAACTACAGATTTCGAATGCATGAATACTGGGGATCGGCAGCAGAGGTTCAGTTCATCTCATTTCTTGCATGATTTCGTAGCGTGAAAATGATGGATTGCAGATTAACATGGCTTCCTGTTATTATTTTTGAGGAGAGAAGGGAAGCGAAATTATCAATGGGGATCTTTCCACTCCTTAGAGAACATTCATCTTGAATACAAATGCTGAGGGGTGGGATATGGTCTTCTCAATATTAACTGAATATAATAAAATACAGTTGTAATATAGCAGGAAATTAGTTGGAAGATCAAAAAGTTCGTAAGCTGTATTTCTTTTTAACAGTATGGGGAGGGGAAATTGTTTAAACAATTTGTAATCAAGGAGAAATGGGAGTTTTGGAATAAGGATTGTGGACAACAGGTTCCTAAAGTATATTGGTAAATGACCCATAAGACGGTTCTTATCTACATCATATCCCAGAAGAAAGCAATCCATCAAATTGACAAATTCCAACAAAACAGCAAAATCAGGCAGATGCCAAACAAAGTCTGTTTGAAAACATAATAAACTGCAGTGAACATGAAAAGTTAAATTAAGCGTAAAAACAGCTGAATGCTCGGGAAAGTTGATGCATACAGAAAAACAAGGCACCTAATATGTATTTCCCATGCATTTAAAGTGAGATTTCCTGTACCATAAGATGAAGAAAAAGGAAAAGAAACATGGGTGGATTCTAGTAACACCTTTTGGAAGAACTGTCTGTACAACCTATGCTTCAGCCCCGTGGTATGATGAACTACCTGAGAAACATACAGAAGTGAAGTTAAGATATAATAACTGCACAATTCATGTATGGAAACTTGAATAGCAGAAAATGACTACTGTGGAACTAACCTTCTGTACAAAGCCCTTATATCTTCATGTAAAAGTGCACTCTCCATGAAGATATCGCCACTTTCTTTGATGTCAACGGTCTCCACTTCAAACTTCTGGAAACCACAGTGCTCATTCCATTCAAACCACATTTTCGCAATTGCCTCCTTCTTGAAGCACGTGGTGTGGTCTTCCTCTTCAGGAGAATTAGCAGCGATCAACCTGTAAGTATATACCTTCTTTTTCTGGCCGGGTCGGAAAGCGCGTCCTATGGCTTGTCGAGTCACCGACGGATTGAGATGAACATCTAATATTAAAATCCGTGATGCTCCAACCAAAGAAATACCTTCTCCACATGCTTTAATGGATCCAAAGAAAACCTTTGCATCTGGGGAATTGTTGAATCTTTCCATTGAGAACTCGCGCTCTTCAGAACTTGACTCCCCTGAGATAACAAAGATTTCTATGCCCAGAGTCCAGCCTCTTTCCTTTATTGTGAGCCTCTCCAGAAATTTTAATGGGAGGAGGTATTGGCTGAAAACTAGAAGCTTTTCATTAGCCGACTGACACAAGTTTAATATGTTGAGGAAAAATTTTGCTTTGACTCCATCTTTGATACTTATCTTTTTCAACGTGTAATCCATCTTCTCATCTTCAGTCATTGAAGAGTTCTCCAAGGACTTCAGTGCTGGATGCAGATAAACTGCACTCCCAACTGAGTTTCTCTTAAACTTCCTCTCCAATTTCTTTAGCTTCTGAACTTCTATTTTCTGCAAAGAAGTCAGGTTAAGCAGCACACTGAAGTCAACCAACCCAGGAAGATCATCCAAGAAATCCCCTCTGTAGTAGTGAAGGACCTCTTTTGTCATCTCTCTTAGGTCTTGGATGACCTTCACCTTTCTTGTAAAATCCTCATCCTTCTGCAGAGTATGCTCCACCGAATCATAGAAAGCTAAGTGTGCACTTGCTTTGACATGCTTCCTTGAATCTGGTATGTGTGCTCTACTCATTATCCGGCTGATGATTGACTTTGAAGCATCCAAACGAAGGAACTTTGGACGAACAAGATTTAAGATGTTGAATACCTCCTTCACGTGGTTCTGATATAGCGTTCCTGAAAGAACCACTTTCCGTGGGGTTTGAACCTTGGCGAGTGATTGCAACACATCAGTGTTCTCATTCCTAGGCGTGTGCCCCTCATCCAATATTAGAAGGGAAGGCGCCTTGAGTAGAATTTCTTTACAAGCTGTTGATGCCTCATCTGTGCCATCGTCGGAGACAATAGTGGAGAACTGTTTGTATCCTAGAAACAAGATACTTTTGTTCTCTACCCACCGTTCTAAGACTTCCAATTGCTGATGTCGCCTTTCTGCTTTCACTATGTAAAAATCATATAGCGGGAGATCCTCTACTTGCCATCTCTGAAACTCCTTCTTCCATGTAGCCAAGATTCCTTTAGGAAGCACAACCAATGGTCTGGCATGAGGATATTTCGCTAGGAAGCTTTGCACAAAACTTATAATCATGAATGTCTTTCCAGATCCAGGAGCATGGGCCATAATGCAGCCCCCAGGATTATCAGCCACCAAGTTCCTGCAAAGGAAATTGAAACCCTCCACTTGATGAGGCTTCATTTGCCTCATATGCCTAGGGTGCGCCGAGATGTCAGTCACAGTAAAATCTTTGTCAGAGAATTTAACTTCAGCCATCACATTTGACCCTCTGTCGTTGGCGTTCCAAGGATCAGACACGTAACTTCGAGAAGTCCGCTTGGCCTGAATCAAAACAACAACAAAAAAGCGAAACAAATTGCAGACCATTAACAAAAACTTGCTTGACTGGGTCTAAACAGATCTGCCTATCAATGACCTTGGTTTTAGAAAGGATATACAAAAGCTACTAAAGTCTGAAATATAAAGATGCTGGACCATAATATGGCATAAAAGAATAAATTTGCACATATCTTTTCCAGTATCACATTAAACACTAAATTTAAAAAAGTACTGTTAGAAAAGCTAATGCATGAGTGGAGGCCGAACCTTGTTGAACTGGATATCGATTATGGTCTCAATGCCTCTTTCAATGACCCCACATATGCGACAAACATATCCAATATCATCCTTTAAGACAAAAGAATGATCACAGTCTTCATCTTCTTGCGTGTGTTTAGCACCTAAGGGATCTTCAGCAACCTCCTACCAGAAGCAGCTTATTATAACAATAGCAATGACTTGGCAAGGAATGGATGATTGCGCATATCAGAGTGATATTCAAGAACATCCTACAAACTTACAGTATTGCTCCTAAAATTAGAACTATGTAACATCTAGAACATGCAATCGACAGTAAGGATTTATGCAATCAATTCAACCAACAATGGATCCAATTTGAAGAAAAAAAATGAAATTAGTTGATATGAAATCATTAGACATCTTGTGCAATACTCACTGGTCACTTAGATTAAAATAAAAAAGAAACAACCATTTCAGAATATAAAACAACAGAATTTCCATTTAATTATAAGCCAACATACAGAATTCATGATTGAATAATTATATCCTCATCTATTATGGCCAGATGGGTGACCTATTTTTCAAAATTTAATACGAATTGTGTTGTGCCAAACCGTTTAATCTGATCAGTTATTTCTATCATGGTACGAACTGAGGACAAAACCTAAAAACATATTGGTTTTTTTCCCCTTGGCTATGCAGGATATACAATCTTTGAACTGATTAAGAATTCATCCAACAAAATACTTAAAGCAAACTTGATGAACCTCCATCCTTTTTTAAAAACAAGCCAACAGTTTCTCTTTTTTTGTCATCCCTTAAATTTTCAGCAAATAATAATAATAACAATAATTATAATATCCTTCAGTATAAATTTTCACAGCCGCTAATTAAAGGGTGAGAGCAAAAGATATACCAATAATCTCAACTAAAAACCAGACAGAAAGAGTAAAAGATAACTTCCAATTGTCTCAATGAAATGAACAAAAACGGAAATACCTTGGAAACTTCCAATGCCATTGTCATTTCATTCCAAATATCTCCCAGACCATCATCTTCAATCTCAGTTAGATCCGTACCATCCTCTTCCACGCCAACATATACGCCTTTATCCTTCTTGAGATCAGTCTCACTTGCCAAACCAACTGCTTTGATTTCAGTCATACTCACTGAAGAGTCCCTAACCTGAATATGTAAATTATATCAATAGTTATAACTTATTATAGAAAGAGTATAAAAGCAATCTGAACTATAAAAGATACCAAGTATTGAATAAAAACACACAGCCTTCCCACAATATATACAGAACTTGGCAGTAACATGCATAAAATAGAAAATATAATGGGAATACCTGAAGAACAATCAGATTGTCAGTGCAGAAAAAAAATATCTATGGACAATCTGAAGGACATTGATGACTCAGAACATGACATAGGTTGAGGTAACCCATATTATGGTTGCATCACTCCATTCAAAATTCAAATTTCACTCAAACATCTCTTATGAATGAAGCATTACTGTTTTACACTTTTACTCTGATAAGAAGACATGCTAGCCTCCTCATATTTGTCAGTTGGCAAGTGAACTAGTCGACTTCGTACAATCCCATCACCCCACACAAAAAGGGAACAACTGTTGCAACACCAATTTTGAGCTCATTGATTTGCATGCAACTAAGCAACTTAGTCACCAAATTCTAACTAGAGCAGCTGGGTTGGAGGAAGATTCTTGGTCTCCAGTCCCATTCCCAAGGACTCCCAAAGGGTGTAACCTCATAAGTGAGCCACACATTTTAAAGAAAAGCTTTGTTCAAATCCATAGAATCCAACTGATTCTTGCAAATGTTGTAGGTTCCTAGAAGCAAGAATGACATCAAATTGTCCATTGGGATGGTCAATTGCTTGTAATGCCTGTGTAAGATCATACTCAGTCAAAAGTCAAAACATTTAGATCATGTTGTGAGAAAGCAAACAACACAATCATACAGAGAGAGAAGTAGGGACTAGGGACCATTACCAAAATAAATAAATAAAAAGTTAGGAGGGAAACAAACTGTTACATATTACAAAATTGCACAAGAGTATGCACATACAAAAGAAAAGGAGCAGATAAAGTTGACTGTAACTAAGCTGAAAAGAGTTCTTAAAACTGAATTGCGTGGCAATTATCACCTACACTTCACACTTGAGATGCATCATTATTGGATTGACTAGAAAAATAAAAGAAAGACATTTGACAAATGAGCTGAGGCATGGATTTTATGTTTATGATACTTCCGGTCCGATAGGCTAGAATCCACAATTTACCACATTTGTCCAGAACATATCCACCCTCAAAGCCAGCGAGAAACACAATATAATGAATGTTACTATTTTAAATCAGTTATGGGTCCTATAAATGCCACAATACTTGGACATGTAACTCCAAGACAAAAGAAGCAAGAGAAGCTCACCAACATGTCCTTCGTGAGAGACTCTCCAGTTAGCTTTGGCAACACAACCTCAAGATAGGGAGCAGGCCTCCAATCCCTTTTTTCCTCATCATCCGAATCAATGATAACAATGGGCGATGCAGCTGCTGGAACATTACTTGTAACAGAGTCATCCTCCAAATCAGTAAGAGTATTTTTTTGATAATCTGAATTCTCCTTGCTATCCCTTCCATCGACATTTCCAAGCTCATTTAGCAATTCTGGATATAAGCTGAATAACGGACCGACAACCTCCAAGTTCCGAGCAAGAAGTGCCTGTATGTCCTTTGTCACACTTCCATATTTTCCTTGGTCCAAGGCTTCTAGAAGATTCGGCACAGCAAATGGATCAGAATAGTCAATAACTTTAGCCGAAACCTTTGACTTCCTCTCTTCATCACTAGACAACTTCCTTCGTTTATGTCCCCTGAAATGCAAATCTGTTGTCTTCATCCTTTTCAAGTCCCTAGGAATAAGACTCCGTTAACAAAAATTAACGAATCAGCACAAAGCACTGACATGCGAGAAATGCAGAAGTATAAAACCCACGGTTTCTGTCACTCGTAAAATCAAATAATGCCAAAGATCAACTTCCCAAAAAGTAGAAAAACAACAGTTTAGGGATTGCCCCATGGATTTTGAACAAAAAAAAAACAAATTACATTGCATATCACTCCATGAAAACTACGACTATTCGTATACGAATGAAGGGGAAAAAACACACGGAGAGAGAGAACAGAAAAAGTATCATCTAACGTACAAAATGACTGCCATTGCTACAGGCTCCATTGATTATAGAAACAACAGAAACCTAGCAAAACCCTAGTTCTGACAGAGTACAAATTAATTGATTGAAGAGTTAATTAGAGGGAATGAACAAGAAAAAAAACTCACATTCTGTCTTCACAGTGGAGCAATGCTTTTGGTGCGC
This sequence comes from Euonymus europaeus, assembly GCA_963580455.1. Taxonomy (NCBI): domain Eukaryota; kingdom Viridiplantae; phylum Streptophyta; class Magnoliopsida; order Celastrales; family Celastraceae; genus Euonymus; species Euonymus europaeus. Next base: position 16,129,321 of record OY756970.1, on the reverse strand, counting down.
GGAGTGAGAACTGCGAACCCACGCCGTGCGTTTTGGGTGGGGTCTGAGAATGAAGAAAGACTGCTTTGGTGGGCCCGAAAAGATGGTACGTATGAGCGACCACCATTTTGCTGGGTCAATAAATTCTACGAGAATATGTGTTTTTTGGTGATATAATCATATAATTGTATTAGAATATATATTTTATTAATGTGATTATATTGAAATATGTGTTTTGGTGATGGAGATGGTTAAGTGGCTTTATTTTTTTTTATAAAATATATGAGACTCAATAATAATTTTGGTGTGGTTTTGTTATAAATGAGATGCAAAATGAAATAGTAGATACTTGGATAATGATTTTGTATTGAAATATGTGTTTTGCTGATATAGTTATATTGAAAAATATATTTTGTTGATATAAGTGTATTGAGAGATGTGTTATATTTATTTAATTATATTAAAATATATGTTTTTGTGTAATAGAAATGAAAACTAAAATATATTTTTGCCGAGCCAACAAACATGCACCATTGTGGGTGCTCTAATACTGTGTTTGGATATATCGAGTCAAGGTCTAAAACGGGGATGGGATAGTGCATTAGTGTTGCACCTGTTCGACGAGTTTTGTTTGTCTGGTAATTTTAGTTTGGGTAAAGGGTACAGAACCCCTAATGTATGACCAAATTTAAAAAATCTCACCAAACTATGAGAGTGTATATAGCCCTAGACGTTTGTTGAACTTGATTAACCTATTACATAAAACTATAAGAGCGTTTAAGCAATGACAATGAACTAAAAACTGGAAAAACAAACCACCTTTTTCAAAATAAGAAGAAATCTACAAACCATTAATTTGTGGAGGTGAACCTGGTGGTAAACTGTCTGGTGGTGGTTTGGCAAGATGAATTTGTGGAGCAGGAAGAAAATGGCATACCTAACATTCTCAATACTTCAAACTTGATGAAAGATGTAGTTGCTATGATGTGAATTGCATATAGAGATGGACGAAAATCCCAAATCCCTTTGTTTTCATGCTTCAGGGAAGAAACATGAAGAAACCATAGTAGATAAGGACAAAGTAGAGGACAGTTTTATTTTTGGTGTCTTATTAGTTAATTTTAATCAATTTTTAATTAAATATTATTAATCAAACAATTTAATCACATTTAGGGTTTAAACGTGAGCCACATAGGCAAGTTGACAGTCATCTCAGATGGTCAACAAATTTCTAGGGGGCTATATACACTTTCTCATAGTTTGGGGGATTTTCTCAATTAGGTCATAGTTTAGGGGTTTTATACCCTTAATCCCTTTAAGTTTAATTAAATTTATGGTTGAATAAAAGTGAGGATAAAAAGTACATAGATCTCACATAAAATTATTTTCCCAAATTATAATAATTTAAATAGAAATAATATGTATCTCGGACTTCTACATCTTATTATATCTTATTGTGTTATTACAATGAAAAAAGTTATTTTATCGTGTCATTAACAATACAATAAATTATTCCATTATGCGAACACAATGAAATAATCATGTCACATGTGAATGAGATACCATGTGATATATAGCTCTGATATTTTTAACATTGTTGTAATTTAAATACAAATGTATTTATCATAATTATCATCATCATCTTAACTACATGATCCTTTGGTCACAAATGCATAAACAAGCGGAATACATAAGCGCCGCTCTCTCTCTTGACTACTCCTTTCCATTAAAAAAAACTACTTGAACTCCTCCCCTCCTCCGCCCAAACCATCTCTTTCTCTCCCTTCATCCACCATCTTCTCATCCCATTTGTTTGATCTGCCCCTTTGCTATATCTGATTTTCTATTTTTATTTGAATAAGGATTTTGTAGGGATTCTATTCTCCAGTTCTAGATCTCCATCATCCGTCGCAGATTTCCGACCATCGATGTTCTCGGTGTCTCTTAGCAACATAAACTCGATTTCTAGCTCTGAGTTTTTTTAGATCTGAGGGGAGATTCATGGTGTATTTTTATTTATTTTATGTTCAGATTGCTCAGGTTTTCCCCGAGACAGTGTTATTGAGTACATTCTGGTATGACCTGAGTTAGTTTTTTATTTTTGCTCGTCAAATGTTGTTCTCCGCATTGAAATTCCTCTGTGAAAGTTTGTAAATTCTTATGTCACTTTGGTGTCACTAAATGTGACTTTTTAGATTATGGAATGAATTGTTGGGTTTGAAAAACTACATGGGCCAATGAGAAATCAACAAAACTCTACCTTGTAGGGCAAAACCAGCATTAGATATTAAAAGGGTGGAAATTTTTAGGGGATCCGGGGCAGTGCCCCCATATTTTAATTATTTTTTGAATTGTATATATATATAAATATCACTTCTTAACATTATATAAAATTAAAAATCATATTCATCAATTTGATAAAATGATTACAAATTTTTTATGGAATTAGATTTTTTATGGGGTTCTTATGTTTCGGTAATATTGTATAATAATCTCATTGATAATTCGATTAAAGAAATAGAAAATTATTGACTCATTCATCTACATCTGATTCTCAATCGCTTATTCACAATCTTTATAATTGAAAGTATCCTATCTATGTTGCAAACTTGCAGTTGTCACAGGTAAAGTCAAACAAGGACGGGAGGGATTGGGGAGGAGGAAGATTATAATAGGTTTTAGTAGAGAATAACACTTAATCCTCTTATTGAATTTGGATATGTAAGATTGAGCTTTTTAAGCTTTTATGCTACATGTAGGCATGGACTCACAATGTCTAAAAATGGCTATAATCAATAGGAGAATTAGACTTATATCCTAATTTATTAACTCTTATGAGTAAAAAAGCAGTTGACGTTTTTTTGATAGTTAAAGTCCAACTGATTTTTTAACTTATTGATTTAATACTTGAAATTACTGATTTGTTATTGTTATTGTAGTCAAAGACGAAGCAGAAATTCGCTCTTGATTTTCTTGATTTTCGTTGAATTTTAGATCGAGGTGAGACCGGTAGCATTAGAAACATCAGATCGAGACGAATCCAATGTTGTTGGCCTTGCCAAGATCTAATTATGTCAAAAAATTTGGATCGAGGCAAAATGGTTGAAATGCATTTTGCCTTGATCCGACAGTTTCTGGCTATGGATTGAGGTGAGGTCGGTGGTATTGGAATTTTTAGGTCGAGACAAATCCAACGCTATTAGCCTTGCCAAGATCTGAAATTGAAAACTGTCACATAGAGGCAAAATAGCTGGCAATGACTGGATCCCATTTTGCCTCGATTCGTTCATTTTTTACGGCTAATCGACGCGAGACCGGTGGCATTGGAATAGTCTTGACCAAGTGATTCCAATGCTACTAGCCTCTCCTCAATTCGCCATCGAAAAGAAATTACTTGATCACAAAAATATCTTCGACGGTTTTATAGAGAATTTTTTATTTATAGAGAGAAACAGCACTATGCGTTCTTCCAATGGTAAGAATTTGTTAAATTTAGTGAATTCAAACTTTCATGCTCATCAATTGGGACATAGGATTTTAATAGCAAATCTGGGTTTTGGTCTGTCGAACATAGAAAAAGTGGTTCTAGAGGGAAAAAGAGTTCTGACCAATTTTAGAAGTTTGAACCCTAGTGTTTAGAAGTTAGGACCTTAGGGTTTAGCACTTAAGACATTTATAAATTTAGTAGCAAATTCATTCCCTAAGTTCGTTAGGGTTTAGCGAATTTTAGTCTTGAGTTTTATCACCTAGGACATAAGACTTTAGCAATAGAACGAAAACTGTGATTTCACGTTTTTTGGCACAACTTCTTTGTTTGAGCCTTAAGGTTCATCACTTGAGACATATGATTTTAGTAGTGAAATCGAGCTTTGTGTTTGTCGAACAAATAAAAAGATATTTTATAAAGAAAAGGTGATTCTATAGATAAATAATGTTTTTACAGAGAAATATAGATTCTAAAGATAAAAAGAATTTTGTGCTAATAGTAGAACAAAAACTTATCTTCCCTAACGAAGGCAGACAAAAACATGCAACACAACACTGGAGTACACAATATTCAGACGAAATAAAAATAAAACATAACACTGGAGTATGTAGTAGTCGGACTAAAACGACACTCAGATACTCGGATAAACTAGACGAATGAACATTTGCATTGGTTATGTAATCGATCTCCTCTCTTCATCAAGATTTGTCTACATGGATGTCTATCTCCTTCATATCTAAAAGTCTTATCACTATACATCAAGTATTTGTCGTCGGGACACGCCGGAGAACCAAGAAGTCGTGACATATGGATGAGATCTAGAGGGATTTGACATATATGAAGAAATTTGACAAAATATTTGACGGATATAGAAGAATTTGAGTAGTGAATTCATGGTTGCCCTTTAAAGATCCTTGAATCAGGCATTATTCAAACACAAACATAAATATTAAGGAAAATTTACAATACATGCGGAGTTGTCGGAGGGGACAGAGAAGAGTAGAGAAGGGATGGGGGAGAGGAAGAGGAGGTGGAGTAACTCCTACTCTCCCAAAGTTGAAATTTTTTGGAGGGTTTTTAATTATGAGAATGCATGTTGATAAACTCCCAGAAACCACTTATAAATTAATTAGAATCCACAAAACAATACAAACACATATTAAGATTATAATAATTCACAATCAAAAGTTCACAATAACATAAAATAAATATAAATTCAAACCAATTCACAAGAAGAAGACAAAATAGCCTAAAAAAATACAAACTGAATCAAACGAAATCAGTGAAAAAACCCATAATGAATGAGGAAGTATTAAAAATAATGGTTATCATTTTACCTTAAAAAAAACATAATTGGATATTGGATCACCAAAATCAGAACAAGGAGTTGGCAAAATCCAAAATTAAAATAGGTTTAAACCAAGTAACACACAGAAAATAAGACAAGAAAAAATTATTTGGGATACCTTAACCTTGTTTCCAAAAAGTAGGTTGTTTATTGAGAAGGGGGCTATAATTAGGCCTAACTACCCTAAATCTGCCAAAATCATTTTTTTAAGAGTTAGGATTAGTAGAGTTTATGAGCTAAGGTTTATAAGTTTGGATTTACTCTCCATTTGGGGATCATAAATGACTGGAAATGATGAGTTTTTTAAGTGACTAGAAATAAGGTTTTTTTTTGAAAGTGTGAAGATATCATTAATCAAAGTCTGCAATTACAATTTGTGAATAAAGAGTTGACATGAGTCACCCACACTTTACCCAATGAACTCCGAATTGCAAACCACGCTAGTTCATGGGCCTTCTTGTTCCCTTAACGAGAAACATAGCAATAAGAGCCATAACCAGCCAAAAAGCTAATCAACTCAATATTATAAATAATAGAACCGACAGTGAAACAACAACGAGGATTGTTAATTTCATGGACGATCATCAAGCAATCAGATTCGTAATTCTCTAGAGTGCACCCAAAATCAAGAGCAAGATGAAGACCCTCATGAATAGTGGAAAACTTCGCCACAAACACATCAAAAAATCCGTGGATAATTGAAGCCTAACAAGTCAATACAACACCATCATGATCCCTAATTGCTCCACCCACTACAATAAAACCCAAACCATCATGAATGGCAGCGTCTATGTTCATTTTGAGCCTTCCAAGTGAAGGCCGACTCCAAGCTCTTGGACCCCCTGTATCACATGGGGAGACTGACAAAAGCACCCTTATTTGGGCTTTTTGGAACTCAGATAAATAGGATGTTGCCCAGTCAGAGATCTCCATGGCTTCTATATGTGCTCCATTAAAATGCCAATTATTGCGTCTTCGCCAAATCGACCAAAGCACCACACAAAACAATTCAAACTTGGGCTTGGGGAGCGAAGAACACAATATACATTAGGCATCAACTATAGATATATATTTACTTGTTTTTATTTTTAGGACACTAGTTTGGGGGTTCAATTCAGTGTTAACTTGCCGACTTTGAAAAAACTCTAAATCGAGATGTTTTGAGAGTTTTTGAAATTAATTGTCTTCTTTACTTTCATAAATCATATTCTCGCATCACTATTCTTTCATTCTCCCTCTCTCCGTTACTCCCTTCTTTTTGTCTCACTTTCAAAATCGATGCTTTAACACTTTCTCAAGTAATGGAGGACTGAATTGTTTTGAAAATCGCTGCTAAAACCATCCAAAATCATCATTCTCATAATCATAACAACTACTTTATAAATACCCCAAAAACGCTACTCTCATATTTATCAAGTAGAGTTTTAGAGGTTAGAGCAACTTCAATGGGGGAGTATTTGGTAGCACTGAAAATTTTGGAGTGTGTAGATAGTGATAAGAAAAAATTGTATTAAAAGAAGTGTAAAATGGTAGAAAAATAGTGGAAAAATGACAGAAAAGTATAAGACATATGATGTTGATGTTTGATATTTAGAGAGGTTGTAAATATAAAGTGAAAAAAATTATATTAAAATATATGTTTTGTTGATATGACTATATTGTGAGAGTTTTAATGATGTGAATAAATAAAATATGACTCAATTGTGTATAATAGAGGTGAGACCATCAAAACATATTCGATTTCGGAAAAATGGTTCACATCGAAGATGATTTAAGCTCATATAGAATATTCAAAAGGTTTTTAAGTTAAAAAAAAATACATAATTTAGGGTCAAAGATTTTTTTTTCCTACAATAACACGAGGATAAACAAAATACTCAAGTAACACATTAAAAACCTTGATTTGGGGGGGGGGGGGGGGGGTGTATTGCTAGAGATGGCAAATGAGTCCGTATCCGTGGATTTCCGATCCGATCCGATCCGGTCAAACAGTAGAAAAATCCGTTGACTGGATAATGGATATGGATATGGATAAAATCCGAATTTTTTGAATGGATATGGATTGGATATGGATTTAGGCATATCCAATCCGAAATCCGTATCCGATCCGACCCGAACGTGCGGATATCCGATCCGATCCGATTATATCCGATCTGATTCTACCCGACACACACAGATATATATATATATAGTTCATATGCAATTATGTAATTGACAATTAATATCATTAATATATTTTGTAATATGAATTAATTGTAATTTTTAATAACACTATGTAATGTGATATGTTCTCATACTACTAATTCAAATATTCAATTTACTAATATTTGTAAAACTCTAATTAGTAAAGTTAGTAATTAATACTAAAAAGTAAAAACACAATAATGTAAACCTCAAGTCCCAACATTGTAATTTGTAAACTCCAAGTCCCGACATTGTAATTTGTAAACTCTAAATCTAACAATAACATTTAAAACTACAGATCTAGTCCTAATTGTAATTTGTAAACCCTAACGTAACATGCTAACATTGCAAACACTAATCCCTCAACACCGTAAACCCTAAACCCATGTTATATAATTAACTCTAAACACTAATACACTATGTTATATAACATAGCTCATGATAATTACGGGATTACCTAATATATGTAACACATATACATATAATCACGAGGAGAATTGGAGAAACAGTACAAAAGTCGAGATGATTAAAATGTGATATATTTTGTGTTCATCTTTGGGTATGGGATATATATGTCATGATCTAACAAAATCTGTGACAACATTTTTGTTACTTGCAAAGTGTATTATATTTAAAGCTTAAGAACATTTGGTTGATGGCTACGAGTTGGTGGAGGAATATTATGTTAGAATGTATAAAGTGAATGATAAAGAATCTACAGTAGATGGAATGGTCATCTCAACTTCCAAAGAGAGTTCAGTAACTATTGATAGTGATTATCAGTTGTTTGTCAAAAGGATGAAGACTAATAAACCTAATAGTTTCAGAACTGAATTGGACCACTACTTGGAGGAAGATATTTTGCCTGATAATTCTCAGTTTGATATTTTACTATGGTGGAAGTTGAATGGGGTAAGGTATCCTATCTTGCAAAATATTGCAAGAGATATATTAGCGATTCCTGTATCTACTGTTGCTTCAGAGTCTGCATTCAGTTCCAGTGGGAGATTAGTGAGCCCTCATCGTAATCGACTTCATCCAAAGATGATAGAGGCATTGATGTGTGCTCAAAGTTGGTTATGGAGTGAAGAGAAAAAATGTGATGGTAAATTTATTATATTGATTATTTATTTCTCATTTATTAAGAATTTATAATATTCGAAAAATGTTAATCTTAGTTTGCTTTTTATATATTTTTTCTAGGTGGAGATGACTTGTTTGTTTCAGATGGTTATGCACCAATTTATGAAGAGGATATTCATGTGTTTGATGAAGGTATTAATTTTTATAACTAATAAATTTTAATTCATATTGCAATTTAAGTATTCAAATATTAAGTTGTTGACTTGTTGTTTTTGATAATTGTAGGATCCGAGATTACATGTGACAAATGATTGAAGATGATATTCATTTTGAATTTATCAGCTGATGCAAATATTTTGATTTGTAATATTTTATATAATTAAGAGTTTAGACTTTGATTCTAGAGAATTTTCTATGTTGCTGAATGATTTTTGATAGTATTTGTACTTTAAACTTTAATTTATGTTCCTAGATTCATGAATCATGAAATTTTAATTGTTGTCATAGATTAGCAAAATACGTGTCGAATGGATAAATCCGAAATATGTGGAGAAAATCCGAAATCCGATGGATAGGATATGGATTTAGATTTTTTTTATCCGCAGTATATGGATATGGATATGGATACATAATTTTTATTTAGGATCGGATATGAATTTTGAGAAATCCGATCCAAATCCGATCCGATGCCATCCCTATGTATTGCCCTATCCCAATTCTATTTATTGATTGAAGAGAGAGAAAATAAGGGGAGAAAGAGAGAGAGGGTGGCTCGCTTTTGGGCGGTCCCGAAGCCGGTCTTTCTGGTCACGACCATATGGATTTAAGATTCTCCGCCATCTTTCATGTCTCCGTGTTCGATACCCTTTCTTTTCCAATGGGCCTGATCCACTCTCCTCTGCCGACGTGACCATTCTCTACCTACTTATTTATTAATATTTTATACTTCCTCGTCTGTTCCGAGTCTCCCCTAACTTGACCTCCTGCAATGGGTTCTCTGCAGCGCTCGCCTGCGATTAAGGTATCGAGACTGAAATCCCTCCCAAAACGCTATAGCGAAGTCGCTTTTTTTTTCCTTTTTCAATTTCAGTGGAGAATTTTTTGAGTTATTTTTTTGGTGGGTTTTGTTTTTGTTAGGATGCGAAAGTGCTTATGGTTGGAGCAGGAGGTATTGGCTGCGAGTTACTCAAGACCCTCGCTCTCTCTGGCTTCCAGGACATACATATAGTAAGCATATGTGACCCCCCTTTTCTTTATTTCGTTTTAATTGAGAGGAACTACTGGAAATTGGTTTGGCCTCTTCTAAGTGGAGTTGAACTTTACTAGGGCTTCCCATGGATTTAGCAGTGTTTTTGTATGTTTGTTGTCCCTTTTTTTTATTTTTTATGCCTACTCTTTGAATTTTGGACCTCGGCTTTAAAGGGGTTAACGGGCGAAGGGGCCGTTGTTTCTTGTCAATATGTGTTTTAGAGTTAATATATTCCGAGGAAAGCGCGGTTGGTGCAAAACATCTGTCTGCGTTGGAGCTGAATTGCTATATTTGTGTTCTCCAGATGAATTCAGGCCAGTATCCATGGAAGAAGGAGAATTATATGAATTAGAAAATTACATATTTACATGACTTAAGTAAGACCAATTGGCTATGGTGATGTAGAGATCGGTAAGTAGAGAAGTCATAATAGTGGAGTAGTCTTCGAATGGTCTTTACTGAGGCAGGCCATTTGTTAAGTACACTCAGTTTTGTGTTACCCGTGGTGGTGGCAAGTGCTAATGGTGGTGACTTGGTGATGGATTTTGCACAATGGAAGGGATGCCAAATTGAAAGCAAGTCAAAATGCTGGGAGCTGTGGAAGGTGATGGGGTGGCTGGTGTAAATAGTGTTGAAGGACTATGATAGGTGTTGTTCCCTTGGTTTTAGGTATTTTTCTTATAAGTTGAAGGGTTATGGGTCACTCCATCACTACCCCTGATGATAATTTTAAATGGTAGAGCTCTTGGTGATGGTGGTTTGTGGGTCTTTTTTTTTAAGGATCTAGTGGAAGTAGATGCCTTGCTGGTGGTTTCGATGGTCTAGGTCAGCAACTTGAGGCAGTGGCCAGTAACTGCGCTAGTCGGCTTTACCTCATTCTTGGTGCCTTAACATTATTGGTAAACAACTTCCGCACATAAGTTTCTCCGCATTTAGTGGGGTCGGCTTTACTTAACATTATTGCTCATAAGAAAATCTTCAGCCCACCTTGCAAAGACATTTGTAACAGCCTTAGTGCTATAAACATCTTTGCATGGTAAGGCTTTCAGCTGCTCATTGACTGTCCCATCAGATTATGTCATCATGTTAGGGGGGAATGTTGAAAATACTATAAAACTAGTAGTGTTGATAATCTATACATGAGTTACCATTCTCGCTGTTTGGTTAAGCTACCATCAGTAGTTCATAACATCATTATTTGGGGATACAATACAGTTTTAGATACTATTTTTTTCATTTATTTAAAGATTGCTAATATGAGTTTCTCCTGACATTCTATATATTTAAGATTTGTTGTCCGAGCCTCCTGTATCCTTATCTCATTTTTCCCGAATCTTATGGATGAGAAAAACTTTGACGTCAGGCTTAAATTCGTTGTTTACATATTAGCAATTAAGATTTCTTTTCTTGTGTTGTGAGCTCGTGCGGAATTTAAAGTTTTCTTCTTGTGAAAATTTTTCTCTCCTTTTTTTTCTTTCTTTCCCTCTGTTATGGCAACAAACATGCTTTGCGTTTATTTTTGGTTTTGTGGTTATAGATTTATGAAATTATTTTACCTCCTGTAGATTGACATGGACACTATAGAAGTCAGCAACTTGAATAGGCAATTTTTGTTTCGTCAGTCACATGTCGGGCAGTCTAAAGCCAAGGTGAGAACACATACATGCTAATTTGTTTTTTCCCCTCGAAGTGCAGTTTGAGTCTTTCACCTTTCCATAACTTGCTAGTTGATATTGTTTTGGTCAGGTTGCTCGCGACGCTGTCCTAAAATTTAGGCCTCACATAAGCATTACGCCATACCATGCAAATGTCAAAGATCCTCGTTTCAACGTTGACTTCTTTAAGCAGTTTAATGTGGTTCTGAATGGACTTGACAACTTAGATGCAAGGCGACATGTGAACCGTCTGTGCTTGGCAGCTGATGTTCCTTTGGTTGAGAGTGGAACTACTGGGTTCCTGGGACAGGTGATTTATTGTTTCTGATGTTATTTTGGTTTGAGTTCATCTCACAAAATCATTGTTGATTCTGTTCATTTTGCCACATTTATATTGTTTAAATATGTTTGGTAATGAGGGAAAAATTGTGTATTCAAAACCAAAAATATGAAAAAGTGGCAGGGAAAAAGAAGTGAAGAGAAAAGAGAGAGATGTGCTTGTATAAGTTCTTATTCATGGATTAGTATCTGACATGCTGCCAGTGTCAACGTATAGTTCAGGGGCAGTATTTTACTATTTTGATTCCTCCTATGTTTGCAGACAAGTTTTGGTAATGGGAAGGCAATAGCTGCTTTTATGCTAACATCAGTTACAGAGTCCCTATTGATGTCTCTTATTAAGTTTGTTCGTGCGGCACACGTTTGAGCACTTGTGACCTTATGAAATATGCTTGTCTTAGAAAATAATAATTAAAAGTGACCTCCGTATAGGCTTATATGCTCTCTCTTAGATATGGGCAATACAGTATTGGTATCTTCTTAGAATTTGGAGTTACAAAAGCAGAGTCTTCTCTTGTTTTTCCGTTCTTAATTTTCTTTTTACTTTCAAACTGAACATTTAAATCTCTGCAAATTTTCTTCTTGGTATTATGGTAAATGAATTTAAGGCCGGACAGAGAATAATATTTACTTAGCCTTGGGGAATAATTTGACTTGTAGGTTTTTACGTTAATTTCTTAGTAATAAGCTGAAGGTCTTATTAATTAAACAATCAAGTTTCAGAAAAATGGTTGCGAAAATATATGTTGTATTCTTTCAAATATGATGCCATTGCATGTTTCCTCTCACCTCCCCCAGTAAAGGGAAAAAAACAAATGTAATGTGTGTCTGCAACTCTTCGGTTTAGTAAATGCCTTAAAGCTTCATACTAGCTGTAAATTTGGAATCACTTGGGGCTTTTGGCTTTTTATGGCATGTGAACAGCGCATAACTGATGTGTTTAATGTTACCAAACTGTTGATATATCTGCATGTTATTTGACTGTCCCACGGTTATTATTAATTGCTTCTGATGTTGGTACTTCTTTTCTTTTTTGCTCATTTCTTGGGATCAGGTCACTGTACATGTGAAAGGGAAAACAGAATGCTATGAGTGTCAGCCAAAACCTGCCCCGAAATCCTATCCTGTATGCACAATTACCAGTACTCCATCAAAGGTACAGGTCCCTTAATCTGTTGTGTTTGCACTTGAAAGAATGGGCTCTTGTGGCTGACTATCTTTTCACCAGACAACTCGAGAAGTAGAAAAGCATTAAGTTTACATGTTGTTAACTTTATTCAAGGTGACTTGAATATGATGAAACAGTGAGAAACACATTAATATTTTCTAGAACTTGAAAAAAATGTTTCTCCTTTTGCCAATTAATGTTTATTGGCAGCAGCAATCTTTTGTCTTAAATTGCTGCTAACTGGTGCTATTGTTTGTTGGAATTCCTCGCTGCTTGTCAAATGAGCTCGACTCTATTATTATTTTAATGTGTGACTTGTGAGGTTAAGTACTGCTTTGTTTACCGGTTAGCTGAGTATAACTCAATACTTATGTGAATTACAATATTTGATTATTAATGGAAGTTTCTTGGTGAATTTCTGCTCTGAGGTTTCTTAGATCTGTTATTGTTTGGATTCACAGTTTGTACACTGTATTGTGTGGGCCAAGGATCTGCTTTTTGCAAAGTTGTTTGGAGATAAGAATCAGGATAATGACTTAAATGTGCGCTCTGGTGATGTTGCTAGCTCTTCTGAGCACGCAGATGATGCATCTGAACGAAGAAAAGGTGAAGATGTTGAGCATTATGGAAGGAGAATATATGATCACGTTTTTGGTCATAACATTGAAGTAGCTTTGTCTAATGAAGAGACATGGAAAAACCGTATCAAACCGATGCCAATATATAGTAAGGATGTCCTTTCTGATAAACTGCCTCAACAAAATGGTACTGTAGATATAAGTTCTGCAACTGACAACTTGTCATCATTATCTGCCATGGCATCTTTGGGCCTTAAGAATCTACAGGATGTCTGGAGCCTTACGGAAAATTCTAGGATTTTCCTTGAGGCATTGAAACTCTTTATGGTTAACAGGGCACAGGTGTGCTTTCATCTCTTGATGATTGATTGTCCTCTTGTTCAATCAATATAAAGTTATAAAGTTATTGTTTATTTATTTCTTTTTTGGTCTTTGTTTTTGAAGGAGGTTGGGAACTTGACATTTGACAAAGATGACCAGTTAGCTGTGGAATTTGTAACTGCAGCTGCGAATATTAGGGCTGCTTCCTTTGGGATCCCTTCGCATAGCCTTTTTGAAGCTAAAGGCATTGCTGGTAACATTGTCCATGCTGTTGCAACAACAAATGCTATTGTTGCTGGGTTGATTGTGATTGAAGCGATCAAGGTGCTGGAAAAGAATACTGATGCTTACAGGTGTGGTTCAATCCTTCACCTGAATGTATTTTTCCCCATTTTGAACTTCTGGCTCTTTTTTGAGTTTCTCTTTTAATGTCTTGGCCATAATAAATTCAGCTGTTTTACTCATATAATTGTTGAAGTCAACCTGAAGAAGTTAATTTACTTTTTCCCAGCAGAAAAAAAAATTGTATTTGAATTCATAACTCTTTCGGTTTCTATACGGACATTTTTTAGAACTCTTGGTTCACTTGATGTTATGCCCACACTAAAAGGGAAAATTTCTGCACTGCAAATATTACTGGAGTACCTTTTATACAATGTAATTAAGTTTTCTAAGACCATATATAGTTTGTCCTTAAGTCTTAAATACCGCATCTGCAACTGGTTTGAGCAGTTTGTCTGCCACCAGACTAATAAGCGCTTTGTTTCTTCATGACAAAGCCCTTTTTCCCACATCCTGGTACACTGACCCTGGAAGGCTTGTGCATTGTATGGATGCCAGTATCCATCTTTGGGTAATTATATCGCCCAGTTAAAATCATGTGTGATGCAATTGCTCTGATAAATGATGTAGGAATCCCCTGGGAAGCGTTTTGAAGTTTTGCTCTTCCCCTGGGAGAGTAATTGTAGGATTTTTAATTCCGTAGAGCCTGGTTTTGATAGCTTAATAAACAGTTGATTTTCCCCTGGGGTCTCCTGGGTGATGCCTAATAATGCTAAATCTCTTATAAGGTACTGACGGGCAGAATATCCAAAGAAAAGCCTGTTTAGAACTATAAAATTTTGTTGTGTACATATGTACACAGTACACCATAGAATCTGGCTGTCTTTTGAGCTTTGATAAATCTTACCTTAAGGCTATCAAAAGAGAGTATTATTGCCCAGTTTAATTATGAAGGTTGATGTTTTGTCAGTTCTCTTTGGTAGTTAATGTTGTGAGGTGTTATTTTATGTTCACCAAGTTTGGTGAGGTATTATTTTATTGTATTTATGATTGTCTTGTAGCTCCTAATTTAATTGTCAATGCAGGATGACTTATTGTTTAGAACATCCATCGAAAAAGATGCTTCTTATGCCCGTGGAGCCCTTTGAGCCTAACAAGTCATGCTATGTTTGTTTCAAGGTGTTTCTGAAATTCTCTCTTCTTTTAGCAATTCTGCTTATATGTTGTTTCATGTCATACATAATAAGACCCCGCTTTTGTGCAGACACCACTGATACTCGAGATCAACACTCGCCGTTCAAGGTTGCGTGATTTTGTTGAAAAGATAGTTAAAGCTAAACTTGGCATGAGCTATCCACTAATTATGGTCGGGCATGCACTTCTCTATGAAGTCGGTGATGATCTCGAAGAAGATATGGTCAAAACCTATGCCGCAAACCTTGAGAAGGTAGAGTCACTGCTTTGTGCTTCAAAATGATTTCTCAAAGCACAATTAGTTTCTTTTCTTTGTGCTCCCTTCTTTGGGGAAAAAGGCTTTGACGATGATGATTTGGTCTTTTTTCTCATTTATTTTCTTCTACTACTTTCAGGTACTATCTGAGCTTCCTTCTCCAGTTACAGGTGGGACAATTCTCCAAGTGGAGGATCTTCAACAGGAGTTTACTTGCAATATCAGTGTGAAGCATAGGTTTGTCTTCACCAGACTAATACTAGAACTTTTAAGCTGCGTTGATATAAGATTATTAGTATAATAATGAACAAAAAGGCTTCATTTTTTCCGTTTCATAGTTATTTTCAAAACTCTGGCAATGTCCTCTTAGATCATGCTTTTTTTTTTTTTTTATTATTATTATTATTATTATTATTATTATTATCTGTAAATCTTGAAGAACCAGGCTGGCTTGAATGTTCTAGCTGGACAAGGGGTTTTAACATTTTGTTAATCTCTAGATTTGTTTGTTTGAGAAATACATCATTGATCATCTTCTATTTTAGCTGCTGATATAGTAACAACTTACTTACATACCATCTATTGGGCAGATTGGAACTGTTATTGGCCATTGTTTGCTCAGATATGTACTTTTTTATTAAGCAATTGTGCCTGCTTTCATTTTTATGTTTCCTTGGATGTTTGAAACTGTATTTTGATGTGGATTTATTTTGAAGCTGTGTCTTTTAGCTTTGGTTTCTGCAAATATACTTATGTATATGAAAGGAATAATGTTATTGATATACACGTCAAAGCAGTGGTCGTGTATCTTGTTATTTTTGTTGTTTTTCCCCCTTGCTGAATCTTTTTACTATGTTTCCACATCATATGAGGTTTTTGTTTAGTGTATTTTCTCTTTTTGGGGAAGGGAGATAATTTCTTTTTTTTTTCATGGAAAAAATTACTGCATTCAATGTCACCTTGGCTGATTCACTAACGAGACCAAAATAATTTGGGCATTTGAAGTTTCCAGAATTTGTATTTTTATGCCTTTAAGAACCCCTTGTTGGATTACGTTTTAGTTGGTCTTGGATGATTAGCTGGCTTCAATTTTGGCCTAGACAAGATTAAAGAAGTAGGGCAACTATTAGTTGATATTTTAAGCAGCTGAATTTTATGGTGATGTAATGTGTTCGTGATATTAGCTTTTTTCGCATTTGATGTAGCTGCATTCGACATATTACATATACTCTTGCAGGGAAGAATTTGATGAAGAGAAGGAACCTGATGAAATGGTTCTATCCGGACTGACAGAAGCTCCTTCAATGGCAAATGTTGATCACCATTCTATTGGAAATGGCGGGAGCACGTCAAATGCATTGTCAGCGGATATTACAGAGCCCAAGATGGATGTGGAGGTTGAGGAAATTTCAGACAGGACTGAGAATATTCATCCTGCGATGAAAAGGAAATTACCAGAGGTTTCCCACACTACAAAGGTTGTCTCCGGTGACGAGACTAGAAATCACAAGAAAGTGGAAAAGCTTGACGACGAAGACGATGATGACATCATCATAGTTGATCATCCGGATGTAGACAACCACAAGAAGCAAAGATTGCAATAATTCTTGCTTCAAAGCCTAATTGTGGCGCAGTCTTACTCCTGACTTTGTACCATTAGGGAGAAGTAATTTTTTTGTTATTAGAATTGCTAGTTGTAATCAGTAGCATTTTGCTTTGAGTTAGGTAATGTAGAAACTAATGTTTGTACAAAAATGCTATGCTGCCTCTTGTTTCTTTTGAGGCACTGTTCTGAACAAATAATACATTACCACGAAATGCAGGTTGGGGATTTGCCATTATGTGTTATTTTACCTTTTGGCAAGTTAGGCTCCAACAAAAGGTGTGGCAAACTGGTTGGTACTTGCCACTCTGCGGCACGGATAAGGTGGTACAGCCATTTCTTTCCTCTCCAAATACTTTATCCTCTTCTTTGCATCACTACGTTCTTGCTTCTTGAGATCTTCAAGGCAATGAACATCTGCCATACAAGTAAATGACCTTGCTTTACCTGAATAGTACCTTGACAATCCTCTCCTGCAACACAAAACCACAAACCCATTAATCAAATACTCACGATTACAAGAACCCAGATCAAAAAAATGTGAATTTAGCATCCTTACTTCCTCGGGAGATTGCTCCTTAGTGAACCCATGTCAAAGTTCTTCATTTCAGATAGATTTTCCATGGGAGAGAGGGAGATGAATTTGACGATGATGGTGTAGGTGGTGAAATTTATAATGGCTAACACGTCATAGATAGATTGGGATCATATTTAAGGCTTAGTTTGGTATATATGTGGGTAAATTTGAAACCACCAAAAACACAGCCTATGGTCGAGGAAAGGTGAACACAAGCATGTCCACATCCTTATCTACATTTGCTCCTATTCATTAATTCAGTTTACTTGGCAGCCTCTCAATTCTATAAAGATGGATCCACTGGTTCTTGGTCTATGTGGGAACAAGCAAGGATTGATAGCTACACAAATTTTACATTTTCATCAAGTGGTCCATGTGTCTGCCACTGATTAAAGATGTGGTGAATGAGTTTCATGAGCTTGTATGAGTCACGTCGCATTAGAAACTTCATGTTGTGCTTCTTATACCAAATTTTAGCCCAAATACAGCAGAGGAGACACTATTCACATCAGCTTTGCAAGTACTGGTTTGTTGTATAATTGATGTAGAAGTAGAATATGTTTGCATAAAGGTTTATGCACCTTGTGTACCATCCGAAAGAGCAAATTGTCTAGTAGAAATCAAAAACCCGAAACTCAAAATCGTGTGAAACTTGGCATACTGACTCAAAACGTTGATTCCCATTGGACCTAGGGTTTTCTCATTTTTGTTTAAATAGGATTGTAAGTCGTCAGGTTTGACAATTTTGATTAACTAAAACTTCATTTTCATTTATTTTAAAAGAATAAAGAGAATCAAAAGGGGCAGAAATCAAGCTAGTTTGTGGCTTAAGATGCAATGTTGTGCTTAGGACTGTAAAAAATACCAAACAAAATCAAAACTGACCAAAATCGAATTGTTTGGTCGGTTTTTTAAAATTTGTAGAACCAGAGTTGCATGACTTTTTTTTCCTCCAAAATATAGATTTTTCTTTGATACATATGTGTCAAAATTACACTAAAATTGTTGAATGAGCTTTTCAGAAGAACAACAAGAAGTAAAGGTACTCTTGGTGCTACCTGGACCCTTATCATCCGAGGCATCAAGGATCAATGATCTTTTTTTTTTTAAAGAAAGTTCATTGTAGTGCATCTAAGATACAGTTCATACTTTTAGGAGGGATGAGGATTGGTTAGTCTTTAGAGGTCCTGGTACTGTATTTGTGTTCTTCTGATTCAGGCCAACCGAAAAAAGCAGAACAATCTTAAAACATCAGTTCATAACTAATGCACTGTCAGTTTATGTAGGAATGAATTTGCTGGCTTTACAATATGAAAAAAAAGCCAAATATCGACTTTTGAACCTCTTAGGAGGTAACTATTGATGGGTTCCATTTAGATTTTGAATCATAATTCAACTTCTCCCAGATCATAAACCAGAAGATGATGGTTCAAGCTCTTAGTTGTCCTATCTGTATTGAATTTATTGTTCCTAAGAGAGTGGAAGGAGTTGCGGGAATTTTTTTATGTGGCGGTCAGATCAGAAGAACTTCAATAAGAATTTATTTTCCTTTGGGGTTGATTCAACGTAGTTGCATCGCCTACGATCGCCAAAATTGTTGTACTGTTATGTAATATAGAATGACACATAGGCATACATGTACATTAACAGCACATTAATCATTCTACATTTAGTACAATCTCCCTCAAAAGGTGCTTAATTTATACCTATCCCTAAAGATTGTTTGAATCATCGATGGGCTGAACTTGAGCCGGGCAATTGTTTCTGGGTGTGAAACTGGATAGTTATCGAAGGTAGGAGTACAATCAGCTACAATGGCTCGGGAGGCAAAAGCCACGATTGAAGATGATTTAGTTTCGTCCTCAGACTTTCCTTGTGTAAAAGCCTCTTGTAGCTGTAAAGCATACTCCAAGTTCGACAACACATCTCCCATTGTAGGCTTATCAACACCATATTCAGCCAAACACTTCTCTGCAGCCTCAGCAAACTTCTTTATTGAAGGATTGATTGTCCCTTGGAGAAGAGGGTCGATGATTTTTTCGAGCAAGCCCTTTCTCTTCCATTGCATCGCCCGCTCAGAGAGGCTTACTTGTTCTCTTGGGAGTTGTGGATTAATAGCAGGCCTTGCACACAGTACCTCAAGCAGCACCACACCAAATGAGTACACATCTGATTTGTCTGTCAGTTGTTGCTTCCTAAAGTACTCAAGATCCAAGTAACCAAAACTTTCTTTCACAGCTGTGCTGACATGACCTTGTGTATCTTATGACAGACCAAAATCTGCAACCTTGGCAACAAAGGCATCATTGGTGGTCTTAACATCACGCTGAATGATTCCTTGTGTTGTGCCACTGTACAAGTAGTGAAGCCCGCGAGCAGCTCCAATAGAGATCTCCAACCTTTGCTTCCATGACAATGGTGGCAAATTCTTGCCATACAAGTGATCTCTAAAAGGATCGTTTTCCATGTACTCGTAAACTAGGATCATTTCGTCGTTCTCGTCACAGTACCCAATCAATGACACCAAATGACTGTGCCTGAGCTTAGACAACATCTGAATTTCTGTGTGGAATTCTGTGATGCCTTGTTCGGATTGTGGGTTTCCTCTCTTGACAGCAACTTTAGTTCCATCATCAATCACACAAAGATAGACATTACCAAATCCACCAACACCAATTATGTTTCTTGAATCAAAGTTCTTGGTCGCTTCTTGCAACTCAACGAAAGAGAAATACCTTCCTAAGCCTAGAGTTGATGAGTAGAAGTTGCTCTTGTGAGAGCCTATTGAGTTCTTGCTTGTCATGAAGCTAGTGTCATCAGCATGAAGAGGAAGCAACCAAGAAGAGAAGCTATTCCTCTTTTGCCAATCTTGATGTCTCTTGTGCCACTTGATAACCATTGCTCCAAGACCCACAAAGGCACCAAACATCATAGCAAACCCAACAGCAGCTACTGTGCCATGATTGGCTATACTAGCACTGCTACCATCAACCCCAAATTCACTATCCAAACTGTCAACTGAATTGCTCATTTTCAATACCTCCAAACCATTCAGAATAGCATTGATTGTACCGGTATCCTGATTCATTGGACCAACCTGCACAGAGAGTTTTCCACTAATCATCTGGGTTGCATTCACCACAATGTCCTTGTAATATGAGATCGCCAAGCCGCTGGTGATGGTCGTCAAATCCAATCCAGAGATAGCCATTTTTCCATTAATATACACATTGAAGTAGAGGTCATTCTTGGCCTTGCTAACAATGTCACAAAAATGCAACCGAATCAAAGTTCCCAAATGCAGCCTAGTGTGTCATTATCAGATGTGATCAATGGTTCTCCCATGCTAAGCCTGTAAACAATTTGGTATCCGAATGTAGACAACCCCGAATAAGGATTAACAGGGAAGAGGGATTGACCTTCATCGACAACCAAGCTATCAGGAGCGGAAACAACCTCAATGCCATTGATAAAAACAACTGAATTCTTCATGGGCACAAACTTGAGTGAAAATTTAGGCTGAGTAACATTGATAAGATACTCCTTGACAATAGCTTTGGAGCTATTATTCACATTGAAGCTATGGAGCAATACATACTCATCACTAGGGACCGAAAATGTAGCTGTGTGAAGATCAAAATGAGAGTTATTCAGTGGAAAAAAGTGAAGCCTCACCCAGTGTCAACCAGGACTTCTCATATCAAATGTATAAGTTTCAGGTTCAACAAAAATCCTAGCAAACAAATATATAGGAGAAGGAATATTTGCAGAGGGGACAGTGACTTTTTGTTTATCTTTGGCATTCAAATAACTCTTGGCTTGTTGATCTGTCTTGAAAATTCTTCCATCAGGAAGTGCAGACAAGGAGGTGGAACCACAAGCTATGAGAATATTATCCGTGGGAGTAAAAATAGTCGGGCCGGCTGCAAATACAGTCTGATGCCCTTAAAGAAAAGCCAAAACAATAGCCATGAGGAATGCCATCGATGGGAAGGACGACGATCACATTAAGACAATAGAAAACAAGATTGTGGTGATGTTTTTAATTGGTTTATTTTTCTATCTCCATCTCCCTCCTGGTTGAGGGGGAAGAGGAGGGTATGTTTTCAGATTTAGACAAAACAAGAAGGAGGAGCTTGAAAAAGGATGTGTTTTTGTGCTTGAATCTCTATAATCAATTGGGATAATCATCATCTGGTCAAGTTTGCTAGTTTTTTTTTCCCTGAATTTCTTGATTACAAGTGGAGGTAAGAAATTGACAGTCGAAATAGGATTGTCTTATGAGGCTGTGTTTGTGGAGCTTAATTGGTTCTATCTTTGGTAACCACCAACTGATTTAACTGTCAATATATGCAAGGATTTAAAATGGTCAAAGTCAAACACTATTCATAGGCTAGCTGTTTCATCCCATATATGGAACCTAATTAATAGTTAACCAAATTTGCATTTATAATTAATTACCTTACTTCTTACAAATCTAATTAGTTAGTTACCCTATTTGTAAATCTTTCCCAAATATATTTTATGCAACATTTGAAACAATTTCCTCTCATTACATGCAAGGTATGATCACAATACACATGAGCTTTTTATCATACATCTAAGGAATTTCCTTTAATCTATTGGATTAATTTTTTTCAATTGCCTCCCAAATTAATTTTGATAATTTTATTGTTGAATAATTTAAACATAACGATATGATACATTCGACCCATTATTACAATCATATGGATGTAACCCAGATGTCACAAATTCAATTCCTAGAAACACCACCTTAAGAAAGAATGTGTATCGATACCACTCTTGATTCATGAAATAGCTATGCCGTTGATTCGTGTCCAACTATTTAGGGTTGATATAATTTAGTCCTTCGATATAATACTACAAACAGATTATCTATATTGATAAAATTTTAAACATAGCAATATATACAAAAAAAAATCGTGGATATAAACTTTTCCTACGATTGAGTATCCGCTGGGTATGAAGGCGTCACAACATTGCAATTTATTCGACCGCAAGTACAAAAAAATATAATTAAATCAATAGTTGCAGTTTCAAACCGCAACTATTTTTTAAGCAAGGTTTAGTAGACAGATTTAACAAGACATATTGCTGCGGTTATACCAATCAAGTTAAATTTGTAATAGACAAGTTAATTATTGTATGTAGAAACGAAGAAATAAATCATGTAATATTTTTTAATTAAAAAAATGCAACATTTATTTCTACTTTCCAATGAAATTTTAGAATAACTCAGGCAAAACTCGATAAAAATATCTAACAGATATTTTTCATTTCTATGCTGAAAATTAAGATAATATTTCCACTAATACATCAAAATTATAAGTGATAAATATTTTATAAGAAATAAATAATGATAAACCCTAATACAACTCAAGTAGGAAACACAAGAAACCATCTCACTCTGAGGCCATGCAACCAACACCACGCCTAGAAGTAGGAAAAACAAGAAACAAAGCACTGCAAATAACACCAACCATCAATGGAAAACTCTCCATAACTTCATCCATCTCCTTCTGCTGCCCCGGAAACAAGCAATTCGTAACCCTATGATCCGAAAATGCGATAGCTATAAACACCATAACCGACATGATTGCGTGCACAAGATCAGTGAATCCAACTCTGTACTTCTCATCTTTCGGAATCTCCACTTGCATTCCAGGCTTGAACACAGCCAACCCATTAGTAGTCACAAATCCATAGTACATTTTCCCATCAGGCCCTTTAAAACTATCCGTAAAATGAAAGAAGAAGCAAGAGAGTGAACAGAGTCCTAACAGCACATAGATCATCATGGTGTTCACAGAGGAGCAGTCCCCGGTCCGGTAGACGGAAGGGAGAACCATTTCAAATGTCAGGAGAGTGCCTGTTGGGAGGAAATTGACAAGCATTGTTGTTTTAGATATGGTTTTTTGAACTCCTTTCGCGACGGCTCGCCTCTTTCGGCCTCCGCCACCGGGGCCAAGACTCAACCTGGGAAGAGTGGTGGTGGGGGTGGATGTTGTAGTAGGGGTTGTGGGGTTCTCTGGTGGGGATGCATTGTAGACTTTTATTCCAATTCCTTCAGTTTGTTGCTCCATTTGTCCTCGTCTTTTGGTAGTAGAGAGAGAGGGAAGGTTATTGATTGTCGAGGATAAATAACATACAAGGAAGTTGGTTTAATTGGATTTATATAGAAAGGTTCGGATTTGAAGCAAGTAGTTGTTGACGGTTAATTACGACGTGTCTCAAATCACTTTGTTATCCTTTTACCTCCCTTGAGTAGTGTCTACTTGATAAGGGTGGTTCAGTAATTAAACTTGTGAGGATAAACACAAACCTCCATGTCCCAAACTGAAAAATAACTGCCAATAACCGCTTTCCCACTACAAAACCAAACCCTCCCACCATTGTTACACTCTTTTTTCTTCTTCCTTTCTTCATTATTACAAAGCCTTCTCTCTCTCTCTTTGCCATGAAGAACAACAATACCGAATCATATCTTCATTTTCGCTTTCCTGCCTTTCCATCTCACGACATCGTTCCATATTTTTCTCACTCTTCTAGCACTTCAGGCGCCAACCAACCACAGAACGCCCGCAAGAAGCGCTCCCGTACGGTCGAGGTAGACTCTGGTGCCGCTGCCGCTGCCACTACAAGCAATAGGGGTGGTGCCAATGACAACTCCATTTCCAGGCCAAAAAAGAGCAAGAAACCTGACCCTTCAGCGCCAAAGATCACTCGACCTTGTAGCGAGTGTGGGAAGAAGTTCTGGTCTTGGAAAGCACTTTTTGGGCACATGAGGTGCCATCCAGAGCGCCAGTGGCGCGGCATCAACCCTCCTTACCAGTTTCATCGACCCTTCTCGTCATCGATGAACAACAATGAGGGCTTGACGACGACGAAAGAGGACCACGAAGGTGCAGCTTGCTTGTTGATGCTGGCTAATGGAGATGTAGCTGTTGCAACTGAACTACAACCAGAAGTAATTCCTTTACTCCAAGGAACAGAGTCAATGAATTGCAGGTTCGAGTGCTCGAGTTGTAAGAAAGTTTTCGGGTCTCATCAAGCGCTTGGTGGTCATAGAGCTAGTCACAAGAATGTCAAGGGATGTTTCGCAATAAACAGAAGCAATGAGGGGGAATTGGTGCAGGAACATAGCTGTGGAGGAGGAGCAGCAGCAGCAGCAGAGGATGATAATGATAGGGTGATTGGTTTAGGGCACCAGTGTAGCATTTGTTTGAGGGTTTTTTCGAGTGGGCAAGCATTGGGAGGGCATAAGAGGTGCCATTGGGAGAAAGGAGATGATGATCTCATGAATATTAACACCTCCATAGATCAAGGTTCTAGTAATCTAGACCTCAATTTGCCTGCTCCAGTTGAACAATATGATCATCATCATTATGATTGTTCTTTAGGATTTGCATTGGATCTAAGGTTAGGACTCTGAAGGCATTATTTGATAATTTATTAGAACAATTTGGCTACAGCTTCTTGTTCATTATAATTAAAAAGGTGAATCTGGTTCCTCTTAAGCTAATCCGTCACTGTCACTCTCTCGCTTATATCAGAGGACCTAGTTCCATGCAAGTCATATTGGTTCTCTAACCTGGTAAAGGAACTGGTACATTGTACTAACCTTATAGCATCAAGCCAATGTTAACCTTCATTTCCATTGTAATGCATACAGAGCTTGGTGGTGAATTTGTTTATCTCCAACGGCAGCTACATTAAAACCTGTAGAGTAAAGCTGAAGATAAATACTACAAACCTGTAAGGTCATGAATCATTGAATGAACCCAGTAAAAAGGACAAAGTGGGCAGCAGCAGCCTGACATAACCATATAGTCTATAACCAATAAAGAGCGTCATTGGGTCGATCATAATATGCACAAGGCAAGGAATAAACAAATTAATCTGTACAGATATGAATCAAATCACCAGTAGTGATCATAACTTTTTTCCCACTGTTTTTCAACACATTTTTTATAAATTGCTTTTCATTTTTCACTTTACAGTGTTAACTTCACATGCTAATCCTGTTGAAATTTCACATCTTCAACAACTCTTAATGAATGGCCTCCCGGACCCTTCGCAATCCTTTTTCCCAGTGAGATTGCAGAGGTGATCGACTCTGAAATCAAAATAGAATAGAAAAAAATTTGAGTCCTCAAGTTGCATCCCCAGAATTTATATCTAATTAGAATAGCTATCTAGTTAAGTTCCATAATTTCAATTTCAAAAAAAAATTCATCCCCAAAGAGGAGACATAGTGGCAGTCTGTGCTACAAGGTTTATTTGCATTTGCATCCCCAAAGCAAGCAAAGGCAAACTTGTGACAAGCACAGATTAATGAAAAGCATTGAGATGCTCACCTCCTAACCAGTAGACCATCACTTGCTAGATTTAGCCCAGAAGAACCCCTTCTTTCTAGAAGAATGAGTCTCTGACATGGATTTACTCCCCTTAGATCCAAAAGAAAAGTGCCGCCTCAAGAAAGGCTTTCCTAAAGAGCTTCCCATGCTGGAGCTTGATGCCATCTTGGGACCTTTTGCATCATGTTCAGCACTTTTTACATGATCGAATGCAGCCGAACCACTGTGAAGATCACTATCCATGATCTTCCTTGACCTCTTGCTTTGTTTAGCCTTCATATCCATTTCTGCTTTCAACACCTTTTGGGACAGTTTATGGGTCTGCTTCTCTCCCAAAGTACAAACTGGGCAAGCAGGGTCATACTTGTCCATCTCAGAAGTCATTTTCTCCAAACAGTCAGCATGGTATACATGTCCACAGATCAAAACAGCAACAACAGAAAGATCGTTAGTGGCAATAATCTTCTGGCTGCTCCATGAAGATTTCTCAGTCAAAAGCTTTGAACAAATCCCACACGTCTGTAGATCAACAGAGGGTGAAGACGAAATCCGGCTACTCGACCTAGATATGTTAGCACGATTGAAGCAAAAGGACTCATTATCAGAGGACCATCTTTCTCTATGAGATGTGGCCATGAGTTCAGAAAAGGCATGCATGGACCATCCATCTGAAGAACCACCATGCGAAGCCCCATTTGACTCATTACTCCATGAGGGGATCACTGGCTTTTCCCCACTGAGTGAGAGGTTATTTGAAGACTTAAATCCTTGAATTTGGTTATCAGATACGTGCACTGATGGCAAATGTCCAGGAGACTGGTTGGGCCACCTTGATTCAGTTAAGCTCGGACAATGCAGTTGACTCTGGGGCAACACAGCAGATGTCGAAGGCAATGAAAGAGACAGTTTCATAGGTGATGGACATGACACAGCCGGTGATTCATTTGATCCCTTTACCTACAATGTTATCCAGGATAGGGACATAATACATCAAGTTAGGGGAAAATGCATGTGCAAACAAATGATAACAGTAAACAAGAATCATTCCCCAAAAAACTTACTTGTTCGAAACTGACATCCGTCGAGTCATTTCTCAAGATAGATTTATCTGCCATATACATGTTAAAAGGGAAAATAAGTGTAATATTACTACCAAACTGAGCAAAAAATTAGCTGAAGAATAAATTTTAATTAGGCTATCGACCTATCATAGAATATCCTAATCATCCAAAAATTGAAAACAGAACAAGTATCTTCAGCATATTCTTTTTTCTTACACCTATTACATCTGAAGATTAGATCAATATAAATTGCCTTGTAAAGATGCAACACTCATGAAAGGAAGACAAAAAAACGCTACAATTATTTCAAAAACTATATCTAAATCCAAAGAGGATGACATGCTACATAATTGTGAGAAAGGATACAGGATAAGAAAACTTGAACAACAAGATGTTTATGGGAATGGGACCCAACAAAGATTTAGATACTCATCACGTCAAAGCAGTCACTATAACATTAGAATCTGAACAAGATTCCATTAAAGATCTCATGAAGTATATCCATTATCCAACCTTTCTTCTGCAAGCCATCATGCCCCACAAGAAAATCCACAGATCTGGAATGCTACCATTAGATTTTTAACAGGATTCTGAGAGTCCTATTTCTCTTGCAACTATCACAGTAATCTTCAAGAAGCACTCACACTCATCTCATCAGAAATATTTTTGACCTGAACATTCTTATATTAAAAACATTTAAGCCAGAAGAAATTTAAGTGGGAATAGATGGACAAAGAACAAACGGCATTTCCTAAAAGAAAAAACTTACAGTTGCCAAAACTTTGCACTTGGTTCAAACACTACACCCCTAACTTCACCCGAGAAGGTTACCCAGCCAACCACAAAGAAATTGAAAAACATTCTCAAAAGTAGCAGTAGTGACCCAAAACCCAAGAAATCACTGAAGAAAAAGTTTAACCAAGACTTCTAAAGAATCGGCACCCCTCAACCCGAGAATGGCAGTGTCTAGGGTACATAGAATTTTGCAGTTAGATCAGCTCCCATTGACCTGTTTTTAAATCATAGAAAACCCCATTTTCCAGTATCAAAACCCCATTTTCCAGTATCATCCAAATACCCCAGCCAGAAGGCTCAAAGCCAAAAAAAAAATGCCGTGGCAGGGAAGAGGTGTGTGTGAGAGAGAGCGGCGGGAGGGGGGCGGGGCCCGGTGGCTGGGTGCGGGGGGGTTTTCTCTTATCATTACCAACCTCACATGTAAAGGGAGATGCACCTCATTCCCATCATTTTCCACATGACAAAACATTATCTTGACTCTTAATGACACTACATGTGTGCATAAGTCGTCAAATATTTTTTAAAAAAACTCAAAAATTTGTAAAAAAAATCCAACTTTTCTCTCCAAATTCTACCAAAGGATGAAAACTAACAAGTATTTGCAATCTTATCAAAAAAAAATTCCTAGCACTATTTGAAATAGAAGCGTACATATAGCAGTGAGTTTAGGCTAATAAGTTTCCGCAACACCTTTTAAAGAGCTGTTTATTAGTTCAATTGGAAGGAGAAGTCAAGTTATTTGTAGTACGGTGCTCATTGTGTTATACTAAAAGGATTGTTCGACATGTGATCAGAAATGAAACCTTTTAGTTTTCCAAGAAAATTTGAATACTCTGGCCTAAAAGTAACTGAAATCATATAAGACCAATCTTTTAATAAGTAAATCTATAAAATAACTTCTATTAAATAATCAGCCGAAATCTTAAAAACCAGTTGTCTCATCTTCCTCCCATATTGCTTATGCTTCTGCTTGGCAATATGGATAAGCTCAGCCCCTTGAGTTTATTTAGCAGAAAACATATATCCTGGATTTTCTCTTTTTCACTTTATTTTGAGTTACTATCATTCTTATTCAACAAAGAATTTCAGTTCATAATGTGACCTCCACGTTGATAAAATAAACTATTCACCTCCTTCTCCAACTTAAGTGAGCCTGAGTCTCTTTTCATAGATCAATACAACCAATTTCATAACAGGGCAAGAATTTAATTCAGTCGTCTAAGATTCTTTTCCCAGATGCTTAACAAAGCCCCGTAAAGGTGAATCTTTAGCTTTGAATATGACATTCAAGTGTGCATACTTGGACCACATAGGGAAAAGGTAGTGACAACAATGACTTCCGATTTTATCATCTGCAAACCCATCAGGCAGCTGAAAATTTAGCTATGATCATTTCTGTCTTTTGGATCATTACTATGATCTCAACCTAGTTATCTTTCCATCTAATGGTTTGAGAGGCATGAGGAAGGACCTTACCATTTTTTGGTGCTTCTCATAGGACAGAACAGAATCAACAAAGTCTTTGAGAACGTTCAACTTGTCAGATCTCAAAAGGGGAAGAAAAGAAGTGTACCACTCACCTCTCCTTTTTTTCTTAATCAATTAAAATTCAGTGGACTTTCACTGTCAACATTCATAAACTTGATCTTGTTTACTCTTTTCCCTGTTCAGCTGCTGCAGAGTTATCAATAACTCAAAATTTTCAAAAGAACTAAAGCTAAAAAATGTGCAACAATAACTAGAGTCGAGACATCAAAGACAATATATTGGAGAAGGAGCTTAAGGCTTAGAGTTATTGTTAATGAGCTAGTGGAAGTTGTTAGGACTTAGGATCCATCAATGAACTCTTGCCCAAACTTGACTATCAAGTAAGATATTGTCCGTTTTCCCAACCCAAGTCCAAGCCCAACCCATCATAGGTCTTCTAGAACCTTTCAAGACCTTCCAAAGGCTTTCAGGGCTCAAGGCTTTAAAACCCGTCTTACTAAGTCAAGAAAACACATGGGCTTATAATCTGTCCATTATATCTTTATTTTAGAGATGTGAGACTTTTTTTGAAGAATCTCACCCTCACTTGTGGGCCGAGTTCAAGCGTACCAAGTGGAATTAGCATTCACACATGTTCACCCACATACAAGCTAAACAATATGCTCTTATACTACTTGTTAGGACCATCAATGGACTCTCGTGCCAAAACTTCAAGGTTTTAAAACGCGAAAGGCGATTTGAGGCGGTCAAGGTAGGTTGAGGCGAGGCGATAGCCTCAAGGCGATCGAGGCGATCGCCTCATTCCAAACTAAAAAAAACAGGATTCTTAACATATAAAAGCATCAACAATAATCATAACATTGAAAATGTTCATGAAAACATCACACATAATCATCCATAACATAGAAATATAAAATGTCTTAAAGAAAAACATATCCCTAATATCAGGGGAGGTCTCTGGCGAGGTCGAGAGCTGCTGAGGATGTCTCCGCCTCACCTGCGCCTCAGACCTCCTTGAGCGGAGGAGGGCCTCAAGGCGGCCGCTTCGTTGACTGAGGCGAGTTTGACCAAACTCCGATCTGAGGCAACTTATGCGATTTGGTGAAGAGATCAAGGCGCCTCAGTTCGAGTTTTTAAACAATGCCAAACTTCACTATCAAGTAAGACATTGGCCACTTTCCCAACCCAAGTCCAAGTCCAACCCATCATAGGGCTTCCAGGGTCTTTCAGGACTCACGGCATTAAAACGTGTCTTACTAAGACAAGGAAACTCATGGGCTAACATGTCCATTAGATATTTATTTTAGCAAAGTGAGACTTTTTCTCAACAGAAGAGAGGTACAATTGTTAATACTACTATAGTTTGTCTAGTTTGGAACTTTGAAGGGAAATGAACAAAAGAGCTTTTAAGGGAGAAGCAACTCTCATGGTTGTTCGAGGATTAATAAATAACTACTCTTTCTAGTTTGTGCAGTTAAATTTTTTAGGTAAATGTAATTGATCTCATATCGTGTCCAAGTTTGTAAAAGGGTAAAAACCCTTAGTACCCTTATTCATTCATGTGACAATCCAATTCTCTTCAAATATGAGGCGGAAAAACTGCAAACAAATATAATCAACGATATAGAAGTTGCCTGAAAGATCCAGTTCTCCACTATTCCGACAATATCTATAAAACTTTAGGATCAATCTGAGAAAGGAGGAATGTGTGAAAACATTTTGATCTTCACTAGCACTTCCACAAGTAAGAGATAACACATCAGAAAGATCATTCCAGATGCTTACCTGAACCAGGAGTCCTCGAATGCACTGCAGTTCCTTCAGAAAATGGAGACTTTCGCAATGTACGTCCCTGAAGACTTTCAAACGGGCTTCCATCCTCTGATGCACATGCAGATTCGCACTTTGTATCTGAACCATCATTCCTGCTTATTCCATCAGAAAACCAACCTACTGAAGTCTCTTCACCAGCTACTCGCCCTCGGTTATCCCACCGAAAGCTCCATGTTGGTGGTGAATATCGTATATTCCTATGGAAAGCCTCACTACCTGATCCACTAACAATAGTCTTGTCTCTACCAGCAACACAGCAAGCAGATCCCATAGTTAAGTGCACCAAATGTAATCTCAAAAAAAAAAGCACCCTGCAGTTGCCACTTACATCCTCCAAGTGATAGATTCAACTTCTAGTCTAACAAATGTCACTCCAAGAAGCAAGCCCAGTATTTGCTGCACCAGATAATTAATGCAAGAAAAATCAATAACTAATGCTAAGTTGAAGATAAATGCAGAGAGTAAAAAACAGAAGAAAAAAAAAACATAATTGTTCTCCTGTGGAATTCAAAAGTTAAAAGCAACAGAATAAGCACATATTCTGAAGTGATGATAACCCGTGCTTATTAAAAGCTAAACTTTTCCAATCCTCCTAACCAAAATTCATCATACCATATAAAAACCTAACAAGTAATAGCAAAAAAAAAAAAAACAACTTAAATAAGACAAAGAGAACGCAACTGAAGCAGTTCTCATAAGATTTGCAAGATATACCCCATATACGATTTCAGAGCTATTCAATCGAACGTCAAAGTGAACAAAAATGAATCCAAAGGATCCCTAGTCAATAGCATCATTGATAGTCAAATGAACAATCATAGCTGAACAAAATAGCTGATTTCGAAGTTACGGCAGCACAGTTTCCCCGCTTTTAACTGCTTCCACCCTAATAAACTCACAAGCACGACTGACAACAAAAGGAGGACCGAAAATCAATTTAACCTACTACACTAAGGACACTTGAGAGAGTCTCTGAATCGGAAAACCTAAACAAAAACCCTAAAAGTAGAAAATCAAACCACCTCAGACGTCAGGTCTTTCATGAGATCATTTTCAAGCCAAAAACACTCCTCGTAACAAAACTAAAAAAATTACATAAAATTCCCCGTAACAAAAATAAATAAGATTGATCAAATCCGGATAATTAATAAAAAAAATAAATCATTAATCAATATATCGTCGTGAAGGAAAACGAGAGTCTCCGCATCCCGCATACAAACCGAACCAGTCGACTCGATCGAGCCTTACCTTTACACAGCTTCAACGCGGCACCGTTTCAGAACCAGAAAGATAGTTTCAGGAACGAGGAGCGATCTTGGAGAAGAAAAAAAGGAACGAACAGTGTAAGGCTGCTTGTGTTCCTCTCGCTTCAGAGAGAGAAAGAAAAAGAGGGCAGTCGTTTTAGACTGGTTTAACTGACGCCGTTGGAATCCTCTTGGTTGGTTTCGGTAGTCGTTCCGTTAGGTTTGACGGCGTTACCAAATTATGGAAGTCAGAAAAAAGAAAAGGACGAATATTTTTCTCCGAGAAATTAACAACATTTCGGTTTGTTGGCATACCGGAACCCCGAAAAGAGCAGAAAGCGGTAACGACAAACCACTGGTGGTTTCTTATGCACCACGCTGAGTGCGTACTACGCATTCCATTTCCATCCATGCTTTTCACGCTCCACGGAAGTATCGCAAAAAAGTTAAATTTAATTTAATTTTACTTTTGCGCTTTTTATTTCACTATTTATTTATTTATCCTTTTTTATTGACTAGAAAATTATTTAAAAAAATACTATAAATATTATACAATGGGTGTTACGTTATTTTCTTCACTAGGGTCGGTGAAGTTATTAAGATACCTTTTCTAATGTGACTTTTTATCTCCTCCTTCAACTGCCTATAAATGGTTTGGTCATGATTGTCACTGGCGGACCAATTTACACCAGTTACGTCCATTTTAAAAAAAGTAATAGTCAAGTATATATAAAAATTATTTTTGGAAGTGAGTCACCCGATATTTGTTCCCTTTAGTCTATATAGATTTAAATATCTACAATGAACATGTTGGCCCACATACGGAGTACACTAATCCAACAGATGATTTGAAACTTTGGATCAGAATATGAAAAGAGCGATTACGAAATCGAATGAGAAAAGTCATGATTGTCTACTTACTTATAGTGGATTATACGGATGATGATGTCAAAATCGTGAGTCACAGTTGGACAATCAATCAATATGGTTAGACTCGCTATTACTGAGCTGTACAACATGCACTACAAGCAAACGTAAGTTAGGAAAAACCTCGAATTGTTTTGGGAGATCCGCTCCGACGCTCAAGTCAATAGAATAATTCGCAGTTGTGATGACTCGGTCTCAAAGAACTCTCTCAACTTAAGCAAAAGTAGTGCAAGTTGTGATTCGGATTTTACCTAGTGCGTGGGGCTTTTTTTATAAGGACTCATAGAGTCCTTATTCTATTAGGAATGAAACTCTCTTCTTCTTCATTTGAGCGTCTTTTCGGAATCATAATCCTTCCATGTCTCTACTCCTCATTGGGGTAGGACTTCTGTGGGATATTGATCTTGTTAGGATTTGGAATCAGGATGACCGACCGACCATCATGTAGGTTCGACCGAGGTACCTACATGTAAGCCGAGGCACTCATCATGTGGGAGGATAGAATGGCCAAGCGAGGTCTTGTTCCCGAACTATCATATCTGGCAGAGCCATCTTACATGGGAAGGGATAGCCAAGTGAGGTATTGTGGCTGAGCTATACCACATAGGATACCTAGGATGGCTCAACTATGTCTTCTGGTTGTGCTATGTAATGTTTGACAAGCTATCCTAACTTTATCAAGATTATGAGGGATCTCAATTGCGGCACTTGAGCTGACCAAGGTGATGGATGACGTGGATCGTCTGAGGTGGAAGATTACACGTGTCATCTCTTCATTGGTTGAAATGTTTTTGTATTATCAACGGAGGAAGAAGTGTTACTTTGATCAAATTTGAAATTTCTAATAAATTATTATGTAATACTATAAAATTATGAAAGCTCGTATGTTACACTTGTAATCGTTTATACATATAATTTTTATAATACAACATTATATTTTGAATTCATATATTTTTTTTAAAATGACATACAAATAACTTAAAAATATTCGAGTTGTGCTGCTTTCGAATCTCATCACTTATTTGCCCCCTCGATTCTAATATTTGGGTCCGTCCTTCATGACAATGATGTCGGTGGAACTTAGACTAGTTTTCCTTTGACCTCTTGCTTCTTGTGGACTAGAATGTATTTTCATGCCAAGATGTGAATGTGTAGGGTTCGGTGGAGACTTTGAGTGAGGCACGTAATTGTCTCCACAGTTTGATATTTTCTGGTTTTGGTTCAACTTATTTTGAGTCAAAGGTGTAGGAGATGTTGATGGGCCTTTCGGCCCAAAATAAATTTTCACATTTAATATTATGATTTCTTTGTAAGGGGGTATTAGTCTCTTTCAGGTTAATTACGTATTTTAAAAAAAGACGTCCACTAATTAAATTACACAATTTAATTATTAGCTTGAGATCCCAAAAAAAAAAAGTGACCTCATTATTACATATGTGTAATCCAAATCAATGGATTGGAGGAGACATGATAGGCCCATTATATTGTAATAATAATAATAGGCCCATTTAGAGCATAAGAGGCAGTCCATCGTAATCTAATTTCCCAACGTTATGGGTGGCCAAATGTCAAACGTAAATATATAGGTTGTTTTTTTTTTTTTATAATTGAGAATGACACTAAACAAGTTTTTTTCTTTGAACAACTGACATGAACATGAACTTGGGTTTTCAAATTCACAAGTATGGAAGTTTTTCACCTGTAGAGAAGATAAATTATGTCAAAATCAAACGCATGACTACGAAGATAATTGAACTTATAACCTTTGAAGCTCGTACGATTAATCAAATAGGTCACCCAATCTCATTGAATTTTCAATCGAGTAAAACTGAGTATATATATGCAACACAAATATTATTTACGAGGCACACAAATCTATTTCCATTAAAAAAAAGACACATATAGCAGCTAAGTCTGCTTTATTTTTGTAATTATTGATTGGATTTCCTGCCTTTTTATATATAAACCACCATCCAGTTGGGTATGACCTTGAAAGGAGAGGCCTAACAAGAGATGGTCTTGGATTATTATCAGTGGCTTATCCAAATCTTTGAGGGGGCCTAACGAACTCTAAATAGGACTTAAATGAGTTTTGAACTAGTATATTAATAATGTTTTAAAAAAAATGAGATTGAAGATTTGAAAGCTCTGGATGGCAGTCCTTGTCACCCCACCCGATGGACGCCCCAACTCATAATCTTTAGTGTTCACTCTAAGAACTCGTAACTTGCTGGATTGCTTGATTTTTCCTAACATGTGATCAAGAATCATAAGATTAATTTTGACCAAAAAAAGGAAAAGGAAACTTGCATGGAAAGATCATATTGTACAAGACAGATAATACGTCTTAGATTTATTTAGGTTGGCTTGTGCTGTAACTAATTCAAGCAGCACCCTATCATAGTATATAAGTTCAATTGTGGACGTCCATTTCATTATCATTCATTTTTATTTTATTTTTCAAAAAATGATTTAAAGTTAATATGAATAGCTCTCTTTTCTCACCTTTAAATGTGGATAGGAGAAACTTGATGATTTTAGTTATTGGAGTCCAAGAGAGAGGCAGAAGGAGAAACTTGAGATTCATGACTGGTAATAGGAATACTGAATGCTGATTGTGCTTTTGTCAAAGCAGAAACATCTTAATTATAAAAGAAAAAACTCATAATTTACACAACAACAAAAAACAAGGATAAACATAAGATTAGGTACTGGTCATCATGCACTCTATAAGCCTAGGCTTGTAGAAAATACAACCGCTGGAGAATAATGTTTTAATAGTAAATTAACTGGGAGGAAGCAATGGAAACATAATCAACCATTTTCAGATGAAGCAGAAGTCCCCATGTCAAGGTAACTAGGATGATGAGCCTCTGCCGCTCAGGTCATTTTCGCGGCTCAAGCTGTTTTCTCTGCTGTAAACAACTTTAGCGCCCTGTGAGATATGAAGAAAATGGACAACGATTAGAAGCCAAAAAAATGCATTATGCATATGTGATGAGAAGATATCAGTTACCACTGATATGCCTGCATGAATGAAAAGCTTACTTGGAAGATTGTCCCAAGTTTTTTCAATCCCTTGGCCCGTAATTTGAGGACATCTTTGGACACAGTAGGGTCTTTAAGAACCTGAAAATGAAAAAGCAGGTAAGAAATCTTTTCCACATATACAACCAAAGTTTGAGAAACTTGCGCAGTAACACAAGTTAAACATGTAACAATGGCACATATCTGACCCAGTCCACAGCATCAGGATCTCCTGCATTGGCTAATTTAAGTTCAATGAGCAGGATCCTTGAGAACAAAGGAAAAAAAGAGAGAGCCTAATACCCATTCTGATATTAGATCAGGCATCCAAGCCATGTACATATTTAAAACTTTTAAGGTTCCCCAAAGAGGAAAATTACCGAGACAAATATACCAACGATTTTAAGTCCACCATTGCACGTTATATTACATGGCATCTTAGGAGAGAGAATGACAGCTATAAGACAGTTATTTCCACTATCAACAGTCATAAAAAGGTAAACAATTCTCGTGCACAAACTTCCAGCAATGGGCGAGGTCGAAGACAGGTAGGATGTATGCATACCTTACCTCTCCACATATTACTCTCACATAATATATGGGGAGGCTGTTTCAGAAAAAAAATTCATTCTTGTTTGAAGAATTCAGGGTTTTAACAAATGTCAAACAATCATAAACTGCTGGAAAGTCTAGATTTATCCCCTGAAGTTTCCAACAGACAAACAAACATTACCTAATAGAGGACTCAAAAGGACCACGACAATACCACAAAAGTTATAGCTAGCAGTAGCAAAGGAAAACTAATAAGGAAAAAAAGGATTGCGACTCACTGCTTGGCAAACTCGTGACAAAGTTGTCTCAATATCCACTACATTAATCTGCCAAAGGGATTGAATCATTGTATCCTTCTTGTCTTCAATTATTTTCAGTAAGTTCTCCTCTTTATTATCTATTTGGTTTAACTTCTTCAGCTCTTCCTGTATTTGGATCAAAGAAACAGCACCTATACAGAGAGAAAAAAGTTACATCTTGAATCAAGATAAAAGAAAAGGAGCCCACTTCATTGCATGGAGGGACACAAGAAAAACTGTACCCGAAGCTGCCATCACTTGTGATTTTATTTGGTGTCCTTTATCGCGTACCCATTCTGCAAAAAATGGTACTTTCGTGTAGCGTATGTCCTTTCCAATTTCTCTGGAAGCTTTCCTTATGTATATGTAACCAATGGTATGCAGCATCGCCTCACCAAAAGCTGAAAATTTTGAGTCAATGTAAAGTTAAAAAGGAGAAATCCAAATGAAGATACAGTTTCTTTTATCATTAGTAAAGATTTTCTGCCAATAAAAAGCTGGAGAAAGTTTGATTTTAGAAGTATGGAAATAATTTAAATGCAATATCAACAATGCAGAGGTTTAGGCTGTTTGCAGGTCTTCCAAATTCAACATAGATTTTTGAAAAGTTCCTTTACTGCACAATGTAATATCAATATCCATGTTGGGAAATCTTAGAAAACAAAACAGTATACCAGCAGATGAAAGGCGCCTTGCTTCTGAATTTGCCCATTTTATGAACTCGTCCGTACGACCTTCAACAAATGGTTCAAGGTTATTTTTCAGAGTTGTTATAAGCTTGTCTTGCCTCTCTTTCTGCAATGCCTGGAAATAAAATAAAAATTGATAAATCCCTTAATCAAGCACACATGATAAGCCAAATTATTAATAACTTCAAATCTTCAATGAGAGAAATATACTTTCATTTTTTCTTGAACGTTATGCTCGGACTTCAATATCTTGTGAATCCTCTTCCATTTCAATAGATGACAAAAAGGCTAGAGCCAATTGCCCAACATAATCTTCAAAAAATTCACTCCCAAATAGCATGCCAAACACAGCAGCAGGGTCCACCATGGAGTCCCTGAAAAAGACATACGATATTAATGAAAACCAGCTCGAGGATGAGGGGATTCGATACTCGAAGTAAGGGCAGGTAAACATTGGCACTGTAAGTTTTTATAGTGTCCTCATCCAGCTGCTCTACAACATTGGATACTTAAGCAAGTTTTCAACCATAAATAAGCCACACCTTGATAATTGTTCAATCAATTTCTGATACAAACCCGATAATGAAAAAGTAGATTATTCTATAAAATTCCAAACTCAATTTTTTGTGCTTGCACTCATAACTAACATGAAAACTCCTTAATTTCAGAACTGTTTTCTGTAAACATGTAAAAGGATTTTGAAAACTAACTTCTGAAAATACAAAAGAAAAGAAAAACTTGTGCTTCTGGTCGATAAACATACTGTGGAACCCCTGCCTTTCCATATTTGTTGTATGCTTCACGCTTTTCAGGATCACTCAAAATCTGGTAAGCCTCTCCAAGGGCCTTTCCACAAGTAACAGAACAAGGAAAATAAATAACCAAAAAAAAAACAGCAACAACAACAAGAGGGGGAAATCTTCCTATCATGTCACTCATTACATGAAATATCAAGATGACTCAGAGAAATGGCAATAAAGATAAGAAGAAGACGAATGCAAACAAATCAACCGATATTGATTTCCAATAACAATAGATTTAAAGAATTGGTTTTTCCACATCTTAGGTTACAGGCTAAAATGACGTTTAGACCATTTATGGCTGAATTAGCAAGCACTGAAGCGGATAGCTTAGCATAACTCTATCATCTGATCTACTTTTGATAACTTCATCATATTATCTCCTTTCCACTTAAACATCAAGTTTAATAGCTTACCTGAAAATTCTCAGCGGCTTTTGGGTCTCCAGGATTTTTATCTGGATGAACTATCCTTGCCTGCAAACGAACAACAAAACCCTCATGTTAGAGAAAGCAATTGTGCCAGGATACACGTTCTCTCTCTCTCTCTTCCCCTGTTTTCTCAAATAAATGAAAGGCTTGCTATTCAAGCAAACAAACTTGCAAATGTTATCATGTTACTATATTTAGACAAATTTCAAGCGTTTCTAGCCGCTATACTTATCAAGTACAAAATTTGAAACACAATAGATGGTATAGTTCAATTGGTGGATTTAAGCAATGTCCTACCTCTCCCAAGCGAGTGACAGTTCTGTTTGATGAACTTGAATAACAAAAACCTCAAGTAAAATAGTAATAAAAGGCAGGGAAAAAAACAGTTGAAGCGACTGAAATGAATGCTAACCTTGAGGTAGTAAGCCCTCTTGATATCAGCTGGAGAGGCATCAACATTGACACCCAAGATATCATAATACCCAGTCTCCTTCACCATTTTATTGGATTTAGATGGAAACTTTGAGATTTAGAGTGAAGAACCAATTAGCTTCATCCCCAAATATGCGAACAATAATAATCACAACAACAGCATTAAAAAAGTAGCAAACAATAAATTACACAAGCAAACTGTCTTTACCAATTTATACTGAAATGGGTATTCAATAAGTTCACTGATTAATCGAAAGAAGTGGAATATATAAAAGACAAGAAGATAAAAACTAGGCCCTTGAAGATAATTTAAGTACCAACAACCAATGACAGCTGTCCATAGAAGCTGAGCTGTGCTGAGGCCAACGAAATACCGATAAATTTATGAATAAGATGAGATCAAAGAACCAAAAACAGAAGAATCTGATACTTACATGTAGGGATAATGGTGGGTTATTTGTTTACGATGTCTGAAAATACAGTGAAAAACAAGGGCACCCAGATACCAATGGAATCAATTTCAAAGAAAGTAAATAAGATTTGGGGGATCTATTTATGTTCCATGAACCAGAAGGAAAAGGAAACACGAAATGAAACAGACGCGGCTAAGGAAACAATCGAGCGGCGTCGTTTTCTTTGTAACCTTCGCACAATGCCAACCTTCATGGTTCATAAAGAGCGGAGGACAGCGCGGCCGCTTTTTTTTTTTAACGGAAAAATTCAAATGTTTGTTTAATTGTGATATATTTTATAGATTATAAACTAATGTAAAAAAAATAGTCTGAAAATGTTAAAAATTATGTCTAACAAAATATAAATTATATAAACTGTACAAACGTTTCATTAAACTGACGCAAAATATAGACATTTTGATGTCTAAAAACTGAACTTGACGTGTAGGCAAGTTCCTGACATTTTGATGTGGATTCATGGCCATGCATAAAAAAGTAAGAAAATAATTATATTAATGAAATATCTATATAATAATTAAATTAAGTAAATATCTAAAATTAAAATATAAAATATTAAAGATAACAAAGAAAACATGCATTTAAATTTTTTATCGAGTAAAAATCATCTATCATTTATCGTCACATCACGTAGGAGTGTGTATCAAACAATATTTGTTCTCTTGTATGAATGTGTCAATTAATAATGAAAATTTATATATCAACCATAGAATTTTTAGAAAAATATTAAGACTCCTCTACTCAAAAATGTCTAAAAAATATAATTTAAAGACTTGAACTAATATTGAATTTTTTTATTTTAAAAAAACCGCTTATATAGATACTTGTAGAAAAACACTTCCCGCTCTTCGTCTCTTGCGTGAGTGAAAATGGAGATAAGCACCATGTCACAGGCTCTGCAACTCCATGCCAAACTCCTCAAAACACCCCACAACACCCCCGATCAAAACTATCAAAAGGGTCTATTCAATATCTTCACCTTCGCTGCTCTCTCTCCGTCCGGTGATCTCAAGTATGCCCACTCAATTCTCAACTCTCTCCGCGATCCCAGCTCTTATTATTACAACACCATGATACGGGCATACTCCCAGAGCCCAGACCCTACTCATGGATTCTCAATTTTCCTCTCCATGATCCACGACCCGATCAGTACTTTTCCAAGACCCAACAATTTCACCTTCCCGTTCCTCTTCAAGTGCTGCGCTCGTTCGAGACTGATTCGATTAGGAAAACAGGTCCACGGTCAGGCTATGAAGTCGGGTTTTGGCACGGATTTATATATACAAAACTCATTGATTCATATGTATTGGGGGTGTGGAGAATCTGGCCATGCGGGTAAGGTGTTTGATAAAATGAGTGACAGAGATGTGGTTTCATGGACGGCGATGATTGACGGGCTCGTCGACAATGATCAGCCAGTCAAAGCCATAGAATTTTTTGAAATAATGTTAAATGATGGTCTTGAGGTTAACGATGCAACAATCGTTTCGGTGTTGAGAGCCTGCGCTGACAGTGGGGCGCTGAGCATTGGGAGAAGGGTGCACAGACTTGTAGAAGAGAGAAATGTTGCTTTAAAATCTAACGTGAGTACAGTCCTTATTGATATGTACGCCAAATGCGGGTGCATTGACAGTGCAAGGCAGGTGTTCGATGATATAGAGGACAAAGATGTTTTTGCCTGGACTGCCA
The DNA here is from genome assembly GCA_963580455.1 of Euonymus europaeus. Taxonomy (NCBI): domain Eukaryota; kingdom Viridiplantae; phylum Streptophyta; class Magnoliopsida; order Celastrales; family Celastraceae; genus Euonymus; species Euonymus europaeus. Next base: position 16,087,903 of record OY756970.1, on the reverse strand, counting down.
TGATTTCAGGCCTTGCTAGCCATGGAGAGTGTGAGGGAGCGATTGGCTTGTTTAAGGAAATGGTGGAAAAGTTTAATGTAAAACCTGATGAGAGGACAATGACTGCTGTTTTATCTGCGTGTAGAAATTCAGGTATGGTTAATGAAGTTTTCAAGTACCTCAGAACAATGCGAAAGAAGTATGGAGTGAAGCCTACAATTCAGCACTATGGATGTGTAGTTGACCTGCTTGCAAGAGCAGGAAAATTGAAAGAGGCTGAGGAGTTCATTAGAAAAATGCCCATTCAACCCGACGTAGTGCTGTGGAGGAATTTGATATGGAGTTGTAAGGTGCATGGAGATACTGAGAGAGGTGAACGTTTGATGAAAGAATTTGAGCTTCTGAGGAGTGGTGCAAGTGATAGTGATTGTGGGAGTTATGTACTTGCTGGCAATCTGTATGCATCAGCAGGAAAGTGGGATGACAAAGCAAGGGTGAGAGAGTTGATGCGTCAGAAAGGGCTTGTGAAGCCTCCAGGGTCTAGTAAGATTGAGGTTGATGGGCTGATTCATGAGTTTATATTTGGAGATTCAAATCACCCCGATGCAAAAATGATATATATGAAGCTGGATGAAGTGAAGGAGCGTCTCAGAAAAGAAGGGTATCATCCAAAAGTTTCGGAGGTATTGCTAGAAATGGATGCTGAGGAGAAATCTTATCAATTGTGGCACCATAGTGAGAAGCTAGCTGTTGCTTTTGGACTAATCAAAACAAGTCTAGGGTCAGAGATCCGGATAGTGAAAAACTTGAGGTCTTGCGAGGATTGCCATGAGGTTATGAAACTAATATCAAAGAAATACCGGAGAGAGATAATTGTTAGGGATCGAATACGCTTCCACCGTTTCAGAGATGGGTATTGTTCGTGTGGTGATTGCTGGTAGCCATGAGATTGTTTCCGCAAGTTGATGGCTTCTGACACATTTTTATAGCAAGTTGATGGGGGACCGAAATGTTGTTCATTATCTCAAATACGGATTTTGGGGCAAATTTATTCAATTCATCAGCATCTAAGATAATTCAGTGCTTTGTCAAGAAAAGCGATAAAACATAAACTCATGGAGTGCATGCAATAAGCTTTACATGATCAACTGGGTATATTAGCAGAGAAGGAAGAGTCTCAGAAATTACCACAAAGTGAAAGCTTCTTTAAGGTCAATTATTATTGATTGAACAAAGAGTTTTACTTTGATCAATGAAAGTTACAATTTCATTTTCTGCATGGTTTTCTTGTGTGCGGTGACTGGTTTGACAAAGAATTCAAGACAGTAAAGAAAAGAGTCATTGCAGATTGCTTTATATTTGTCTTTTTCAGTGACAGAATTATTATAATACACCATCTTACTCGAACAGGAACCTTGACATAACTAGGATTTCCGTTGCTGTGGCTACTTTGATATTTCATTTTTGGACTTAAACATTGGATCTTGATAATCAGATTTTGTTCATACTCTTTTATGGCTTTTCATCAAATAGGCCATATTAATTTTCATAATTTGTTTTCTTTCTGAGAAGCTAAAAATTATATTGGAACTGGGGCATCAAGGAGGTGCATCCCAAAGAGACACTTCTCATAGTTAGCGTGTGATTTTGAGAATTAGTCGATCCTACGCAGTTGCAGAATCGAAATATGAGCTGCGAGTTTATCCGAACAGGGTCGAATAATTCAAGGGAAAATTCCTACCCTTGTTCCTTGTGTTGGAGTGAGACTCCATGCCAGAAAGTGTGTGCAGAGTACAAGCTACAAATAAGAAGCCTAATTGACAAGTCTCTTCATGCTGGAAAAGGGGTCAGATATAGTTTCTTTTCCCAAACCGGCGAACGGCGGATGGGGTTTCCAGACTTTGATGTCTCTGCAATATCTCAAAGATGAAGTTAAAGGGTTTATCACGAAGCATTGTTTGATTGTACAGTAAGCATAAATTCTAGTCACCTTCAAGTTAAATAGAATTTCTTGAGAAACCATGATAATTGTTCTTGCATTAATGTTTCATTTAGCTATTATTTGGTGAATTGTGCCAATACAACTTTGTAATGATGCTTGCGCAAGTTGTTCAATAGTCTTTTTAATTTGTTTCCAAAAAATATTAATGTGTTTGTGACTGATTTTCGCCACATTGACATTTGGGTCTGGCTCCTCTCTAAAACAGCCCAACTGTTAGGGCTTTTGGGCACTAGACCTGCTGCCGATATTACTAATACAGTAAATTCAATACATAAAGATTGACATAGACAATATATGCACGGCTGAAAGTTAATGCATAATTTTTATTAATCGAACAGTGTAAGCATACATTTGAATTACAAGAATGAAAGACAGATATGAAAGCAAAGGCAATAACAAACCTTTTTGGCGAACAGAGTTCAAGTAGGAAGAGTTTAGATGGAGTGAGCCACGGTAAATCTTAATCTCTTTAAAGTGAAATCCGCCCAGTTTATGGTGTTTTAACTCTCTTTCAACGAACACCTCCCAAAATACGATACTCCTTTATTGACGGTGGTTGACACTCTAATACAACAATCTAAACCACTCTCAGACTTTGACAAAGAAAGAAAAAATGAAGAAGGGAGTAGAGATATATTTTATTGTACGAATTTTGTTAATAGGCGTAGGCATAGGTAGGAAGCTCAAACAACAACCAAGCCCACAAAATCGTAGATTATGAGACGATTTTTAATGTCAAACTTTTGACTTGGGCCAAAATCTTCTTAACCATCCATGGCTTTTAACAATCCGTTAATCGATAGTGAGAGACTTAGTCAACCAAGACCTATAATTTCTTTTCAAGTATCTAACAAGAACGGCCTCAGACAAGCAGTTCTTTCTTAAAAAAAGAAGTATTCGTTGGTCCAGCTCAGAATCTATAATTTTATATTATTATTTTTTGTCAGAATATTAATTATTTATTCGTGCAATTTTTGAGATACTAAAATGGTTAGGACCGATCTTATTTATATTGTATTGTATGTATAACTTGCCGTGCAGCTTTGGACATTGGTTAGGATCGCGTTGCTTTTATACTGTATAAGATACTTGAAAGAGAATGGAACCTTCCACCGACAACCATTATAATTCAACTAATTAGACACAACTCTTGATTTAAGGTTTTTAATCTGCTTTCTCTTTCCTCCTTAATTTAATCAATCTTTTAACAACTTACAAAGTCCTTGGTCACTCCCTATCAAGTATCAACACATCATCACCATTAGCTTCACAAAAAGTTCATTAAAAAATTGTTTCTAATCTGCAATTAATTATTTAAACAACAGATTTATACCGAATATTCTATGTGGATTGCATGGCTGTCCACACGATCTCACACTAGTCACCCACGGCCATCAAGTACTCCTTGCGTTGCATTTTGCAGAGGAGAGGTCGGATTGGGAGAGATTTATGAATCTCTCTAAACTTATAAAAATGAGGGGTTCAAATTTAGAGTATTGGGAGAGGTTTATGAACTCCTCCAAATCTCATCCATAATTTTTATCAAACAGGAGTTGGGAGGGGTTTCTTATGCATTCCCATCCCTCCCGACCTCCATTTATAAAATATCAAGCAAGACGTTAATGAAATCAAATCCAAAAAAAGGCATGACACTAGACATGCCAGTATATACACATATATATATATAGTTGGAGTACTTCTTTGTTGATATGCTCATCTCTCTCTGTCTCCACGCCAGATGCTTTTGGACAAAAAAAAAAGATTAGAGATGAACCACCCAACCTAACTCTACTTACTCTTTTCAGTTTAATTCTAGTCGGTTGGTGTTTAGTTTTTTATTCTAACATACATCAATTTTCAAATATTTAGGGATTAAGTAGGTATATATGTTCACGTGCTGCCTAGTGATTGTCTTAAATTGGCAATTTGGCATGCTTTTTAGTCACTTGCCCATTGAAAAAATGATTTTGGGATGAAGTATTTTTCTAATCGATTAGCTGTCTTTTTGTTCAATTTGTTCATGGTACCATACATGCTCTTAAAATGGTGATTTGATTAGGCGTAAAAGGATTCATTTCCAACTAATTTGACTATTCTTGGTGAGCCAAAGACAAGCAGGTGATACATTATTGTAACTGTCTCTCGTTTTTAAAAAAAAATCAATAACGACATCATACAAAGTCATTACACTCGTCTATTTTTTTTTACATTACTACATGATAAATTGAGTCAAAATTCAACGTGTTAGTCCAACAAACACCACATTTTTCATTATAAACGAATAGTTGTTTCATCATGTCTACTAAAGCTTCTCGTATTCCATGCCATTTATAGAGTGCTTTCAATAAACGATATTTTTTATGTGCATGCATACCTAATTACCTACCCATCAAGGTTCAACTTGCACAGCTACAATTTGTAGTCACTAACTTCTAATTTTACAATTATTACAAAAAAGAAAGTAATTAAGAGTGACTTAATTCCATAATATATATGCTTTGCTTGCTTGTCTAGTGATGATTGTTGATCATGAACTTTAAAGACTTAGTTTGATTATTAGTGAAAGTAAAGTCCTTATGAACATTTACTGGATTTTGGCCAAACTTACTCCATCTTCGAATGAATTTTTTTTGTATCTTCGAGCTTAAATTTGTATGATATCATTATCTTCGAATGAAAATTGTATGTGTTTTTAACCGTAAATTTGTATCGTGCCGTTGTTTTCGATTCCCCTAAAAAAATCTTGGTGATGATTATTGACTACTACCTTATAAAGTAGTCATGAAAATGATTGAAATAAAGTAATTAAAGTTGCATACATGATTACGGAACCATGATTTTAACTTACATACACGCATATCATTAGATTGTGACTTGACATGCCACCTATTCGTCATCTTGCAAGTTGCAATGTCTTGTATGATATCGAAGAAAACTGTGACATCAAAATGCAAGTTGTGATTTCTCTATTTGAGATGGAAATGCAAAAGTTACTGGTAAGAAAACTACAACCTCCAATTTTCCACCAACAGATCAGATCAGCCAGGTTGCAACCCTTTTGCCATTTACTTTGGAGTTTTTTTTTTTCTTTTTCCAAATGAGTTTAGATAGATTTGAATGACGGAATGAATATACGTTGTACAAATGTTTTTCAAAATAATATGCATTCAAAAATATTGTCCAATTAACGCTCTTTCATTTTTTATTTCTCAAATTGGATTCGGGTAGGTCTAGTGGCTTCCCTCGATTGGGCCATTAAATTTTTGTTTGCAAAAATCTGAAGAAATTTTTTTATAAATGTGTAGTTTGCACGTAATGTTCCTAATAGTATGTTTTTTGTTTGAAACAAAAATCAGAATCATATTAATCTAAAATTGAATATTTAGATTTTAGATCCGACAGTCTAGAATCGTCACATATTTTTCACAATGATTCTGATTTTTGTTTCGAAAAAAATATATCGTTGAAATCGTTGCAATGTACATTACACGTTTATCATTTTTTTTTATTTTTACAAAAAAAAAATTAATACCCCAAATTGAAACACTGAAGGGGTCCAGTGGTAAAACAACTGGAATCGGAATTGGAGCATTGAGGTATGTAAAATCTTCTTTTGTCATTTTTTTGTTTGACGGACAAAAATATTGTTTTTCTATCATTTTGATGTAATGTAATTTAACTGTATTATAAATAAAAAAAACTAATTTAATATAGCAAAAGAAATCAACTCATAAATTAATTTAATATGCCATAAAACATTAACACATCTAAGTTTAGAATTTTGATGCTTTTTATTGAGTCCTCTCTCTCCACAAATGTTACATTTGTTCTTACCACGCTCTTACTGATGCCCATTTCATTTGTTATACGAGTTAACTTTGGATGATCCATTTTAGAACGTGGCTGTTCTAGATCAACGATCATTCATAAATCATGGTATGGATGACTGAACCAGAATTGAAAAGAATTTTGCCGACTTGGCGCATACATACTCTCGTAGGCATCTAGTGTGAAGAAATATTCGAGATATTGATGAGGCGATATGTTTAGGCCGGAACAAGCTAATATCATTTTTGAAAAGTAGGGTAAAAAATAGTAAAAATAAAAAAAAAATGATTTGATTTATGCGTGAAAAGTGGAGTTTTTAGCAAAAAAGAAAAGAAAACAAAACCGGACAAAAGACAAAAACTAAATTATTCTATCAAAAAATATAATGTCAGTTTTATTTTGGGAAATATTTTCAAATGAGTACTGTTTTGAGAAATAATTGTGAGTGGGGTTTGTTATAAACCTATAATGAGAAAAAAAAACCCTCCAACTAGTATATGTAAGGAGTGAAATTGGAGCACCAGAAACATACTTAAATATCATGTTTATCAAATACAACTGTGGGTGGGCGGGGCCTTCTGTAATTTTTTTTATAGCAGCCCCGATGGAGGGGCATTTTGGCCTAGAATTTTTTTTATTATTATTATTTAAAAATTATGAATGTGTTTTTGATCGAGATTACAAGTCCAACAATATATTGTTTGTGTTAAACAAAAATAAGATGGATAGTAAAAATTGAGATATAATATTTCGAGTTTATATTTAACGGTTCAAAATTATCGTAATTTTTTTACTCTCCATTTGACTTTTGTTTTGCACAAACAATATACTGTTATTCTCATAATCCCGATCAGAACATATTCATAATTTTTAAATAATAAAAAAAAAATTGGCCAAAATGCCCATATAAGTTTTATGTAGTACTATATCAAATATATATGTATGTTGTACCATGTTTATCAAATTATAGTACGTCACAGAACTGAGAAGTTCCAAATCTCCACAACTTCGGACTCATCAGCAAATTCGTCAAACTAAGTTTCCCTTAATAATTAATGTAATATCAGGCTACGGAATTAATGTTTTAGGGAAATCACCATAGTGTCAAAGTAATGGATCATTAGTTGCTGATATGACTGTATTAAAAAAATTATTTTATTGATGTGACTGTATTGAGAGATATATTTTGATGATATGAAAGAGTATGTGGCTTGATTTTTAAGTAACAATGATGAGACCCATAATTAGTTTTAATAAAAAAAATAAGGAAGAATGTGTTGTAATTTACACACTCCCGACATAGTAACAATATTATTCGTTTTAGGTTGTCAAGTTCATTCCAATGCATCGGGCCTGCATGTCTTTGCAGGGCCGGCCCTGGCCTATTTGGGGTTCGGGGCAACGCCCCGTTTTTTTTTTTTTTTACACATAGTCATAAGTTTTAAACTAATAATAAAAATTAAAGTAAATAAAATAACAATAAATTTTTGATGGCTGGAACCCAATTTTAGGAGGCTAGGCCATCACGTCTTGAATGTTATTACATTAAAATTAAACTAGTCATTACAATATTCAGTTAAAAATATAATTACATGAAATCACATAAATATTTTAGCTAACATGCATATATAGCTAATAAACAAATGCACCCACCGTCCATGCTTATACTACAAATGGATAAGTTAGTTTCATCAAAAAAAAAAAAAATTGGATAAGTTAGTCCGTAGTGTAAGCCTTACTTTAGCAATGTCGTCTTCTCCGACTACACCAAAAGGTATGATTTTGGCTCCGCATGTAGCTGCCATCCTGACAAACTCGGATTGCTCCGGCCAAAACATCTTGTACTCTTCACCCTGAAGATTTTTTGGCAGTCAAGAGTTTGTGAATTATTTGAGCATCTTCTAATTTAACAGTAAAACCCTGATGCGAGTATTGAAGACATGCACAATTAATTAATACAGCTGATCAGTTACAATATTACATTATGTCTAGTTAGCAAAAGAGATCCCTTCAACTCGTAATGATGAGGAGAAAAATAATATTGCTTTTAAAAAAAAATTAACAATAGTATTGTTTTAAAAAAAAAAAATTTTGGGCCCCCAAAAATTGGGGGCCCTGTGCGGTCGCACAGGCCCGCCCCTGTTCAGGGCCGGGTCTGTGTCTTTGTTCCTCCTTAAGTTTAGCAAGTGAACTTGGACCTAACTCACTAGACAAAATAAAATGTTTTATTACTAGTGAGACAGGGTCTAACACTTATACGCATGTTTGGTAGAGAGTATATGTGATAGAGTATAAGCTATCGTAAAACGTAAAAGCTGAGGGTATTTAAGAATATGTCTCACAGAGTATAAGTACCAAACATGTGCCTTGGAGTTTCCGATGGAGCGGTAAACTACAAAAATTAAAAAGAAAGAAAAAAACGCCAACAGTAAAAACACTGCTGAGCACTAAACATAGAGAGACAAAAATTGGGGAAACGAATGGGATTAGGAATCGAGGTAAACCTACTTGCCAACGGAGAATATTAGTTTTGTAGTACTGCTTCGCCAAACATATGTATTAAGCTAGCTGTACTGCTACTCTGGCAACGGTTCACAATTTTTTTTTAACTTATATGAATATTAAATTATTCTTTTACCAACATTTAAAATTTATATGAATAATAACTTTTTTATATTTTGTATGGTCTCCAGATTATTTTTATTTTTATTTTTATTTTTTTATTAACAATTAAAATTTAATTTAATAATAAATTCTCTTAAAATTTATATGTATTAAATTATACTTTTAATTTTGTATAATATGAAACAAACAAAAAAAGTACAAATTAAAATTAAATTTTCACAACTTATAAGGTAATATCATCTACAAATTAAATTTGTCGATTGATCAACTCCTCAAAATTGCATTTGCATTGGATATCATTGTCAATTGATCGACTGACTTTGCCTCTGCCTCAAACCTGAAAGTTGTCCAGAAACACGTCAAGACAACACCTTGATATATAACGAGCCTAAAACTCTATGCGCGCTCGCTCGCGCGCACATATAATGCGATCCTCCGATGGGATATTTCGCACTAAATTCTATGTTGGGGATATGGAGATTTACTATATATGTAAGCCACCATTAACTGTCTAATACTCCCTCCGTCTCATTTTAATTGTCCTTTATTTCTTTTTGGGATGTCCTAAAATGCATTTCCATTTCAATTAATGAAATCTATTTTTTTTTCATTTTATCCTTATTTATATCGTTAACTTTGAAAAACTCAATAATTAACTCAATAATCATGCACATTATAAATAAGGATACAAATGTCAAATTGAAAGAGAATTAAATATTTTTTTAAACTGTGTAAAAAAGTGAAGAGAATAATTAAAATGGGACGGAGGGAGTACTCCATAGAAGTCTCGTAAGACAAGAAAAGAACTAACGTCCGTTTGGATGAGAGTATGTTTCATAGAGTATACTCTCTCGTAAAACGTAAAAACTGAGAGTGTCTGAGAATATGAGTGACAGAGTATACGCTAACGTATACTCTGAAACAAACAAGTTGCTAATAATAAAATAGCAAGAAGAGCTTCACAAGAGCTGGAATTCTAATAGAACATTATTAAACACAGAAGGAGATTTCAGACGAATTACACATACTTATCAGCTCTTGATCATAAACTACATCGACTACAACTAATCAACACTAATTTTACATTTCAAGAGCGACCCAACAACCTCAATTATTCCTTACTCCTTGATAATCTCTCCCTGGCTTGAGAATTAATAGTACTCGTTAAACAAGTGATCAGCAGATGCCATGATTGGTTGATTCAAATAAGCCAAGTTCAATGTGTTCAAGAAGCCATGATCATCAAAAGCAGTTACACAATTGTTTGCATTAACAATCTCATTCAGAGATTCCAATCTGTGGCTAAGTTCACCAGCTTGAGCTCTCAAGACTGAGTTCTGAGCCTCAACATTCAAGTAATTTTGTGTACTGATGTTGATGCTACCGATGATCTGGCGGTTCTCCTCCTTGAATTGAGCCACCTGAGCCATCAGATCGTCCAAATGCTTCTGCTTCCTCACCCTGGACCTTTGAGCCGATTCGCGGTTCGATATCATTCTCTTCCTCTTCCTCTGGTTAATCAATGCCCGCAAGTCTTCTTCAGAACCTGAGTTCTGTATCGGTGATGACCCTGAAGATGTGCCACTAGAGGAACCCATTTATGATGAGACCCAGAATTTAACAGCCTTGTTTGAACCAATTACAAGCAAAATCCAAGAGATATTTAACCCAAATTGATGAAGAAATTGCAGACAATAGTAGTATACGTGATAGAGCTACCTAGATTAACTAATTTAATGGCAAATTGATGGGAGAAAATTAGATCTATGAAACATAATATAACCAGTAGAGGAAAACAACTGAGAAGGATTGAACAAGATGGGTCCTGCGCCTAAATGTGGAGCTTATCATGCACCCGGAAAGGAGGATTTCACTGAGAATTGGAGACATGAATCTCAAACATCATGAATCTCAAACATCAAGACTAAGATATTAATCATCAAGTCTGGGCCTTCATGTTCCAAAAAAAGACACGAAATTGATGAAGAAAACTGTGATTTGATGTTAAAACAAGACAAACCTAGTACACATAACTCTACTAATTTATCTGGGGTGGGTGTAGCTAAAAATTAGAATGAGTCACAAAGGGTGCTTGGTTCTGAGTTGAAGGAACTCACAACCAAAGAGAAGAAACGAAAACCTACAGAATGGGATGGATCGAGGGAGAGAAGGGGAATGGAAAGAGGTTTGGGAAGGTGAGCAGTGGGTAGGATTTATAGACTAAAATGACTACCAAGTTGATTTTTTTTTTTTTAAATGATTAAAATGAAAATGTGAGGAGAGATATTTCTTAAAAAATAAAGTAAGAACTTAGAAATCTCCTCTGAGAGAAAAGCTTATTGGGATAGTTGAAGGGACATGTGAAGTGAGAGAAAGATTGCTCTGAAACTCTTCAGATCCAGCTGTGAACCAACAGATCTCACACAGATCATCTTCGCTAGTTGTAAAAAATCAAACTTAATTTTCCCCCAATAGCATCAACTTTAAGATAAATTACATATCAGTGTTTGGTAAACATTTTCAAAGAGGATACATACTCTGTTTTAATATACAATTTACACACCAAATGTTACGTAATCAAACAATTCAACATTCCATATAACATTCAGCATTTTTACCCATTTTTTGAAATTGTCATTTTACAACATTTCAACAACTTTTAAAGTAATAAATGATTATACTGCCTCAATCAATTAACTATTGCCCAAACTAGCTTATATATAAAATCCTACAAAAACGTTGCAATTTTTTTAAAATATTTACATAAAAATGCCAGAGATATGTTAGTAGTTTTAAAAATATTTGCAATATTTAATATAACAAATGGACGGATATATGTTATATTATTAAAAGTTTGAGAATAGTTGTATAAAAACTATAAAAATATGTTAATATTTTTAAAAATGTTAGAATATTATTATAAAAATGTAAAAATATGTCAAACATTATTAAAAAATTTAGAATAGTTGTATAAAAATGTAATTTTGATTTATAAAATATATAAAAATATTTTTATCAATTTGTGCTACTATCCATTTATATAATTAACCACAACATTTAAAACATAATACCCCTCAAATGTGAGGAAACACAACTCACATTTAATGAAAGAAAAAAAGACTACAAGGTAAAGCATTTAATAACACTCGACGGTTATGAAATTGTAAAAATTAATAAATTAGTAGAAAATTTTCATAAAAATAACAAAATTTGATCTCAATACAATTACAAATGAATCAAAATCAATATTCTCAAATTTAAAAAACTATCAATAACTGAATTATCAATTCATAATTAAATTAGAGATGCAGATTATATAAGACAAATGATTATTAATAAAAAATAAAGTTAACTGCTGTAAATAACATCTATTGACTAATAAGTATGTAAAAAATCATAGTTCCCCCGAGTTTTTTTCCTTTTAAATAAAAATATTTTCATAACTATTTATATAATTATTGGTCTCAAATTATTTACCTAGATAGCAATTGACACTATTCAAAATAGCGTCGTATTTATTTATTTATTTATTATATAATTTTGGCTTATTGACGCTCCAACCTTGACAGAGGCAAAAGGTTCATTTGCTATTGGATGAGACTCTTAAAAATTGTACATTTGTACTTGATGATACATGAAAATATGTTTTTGCTAATGTGACTGTATTAAAATACGTATTTTAATGATATATACAAGAATGTGGCTTAATTTTTGTAAAACATTTTTTAGTATAGTTTTATTTGAGAATGGATGAGACTTGAGAGGCACTTGACATTTAGAGATTTTGTCAATAGAGAAAGAAAAAAATTGTATCTATTTATGTTTTATTGATATAACTATATTGAAATACTTGTTTTCATAATGTAGATGAATATGTGAGTTAATATTTTTATTACTTGTTTTCATAATGTAGATGAATATGTGAGTTAATATTTTTATGTAATAGACGTGAGACTAAATTGAAAATTGAAAAATTTGAAGAATATTTTACCACTAGGGTGTTCAAAGACCTTGCTTTTGGATTATTTTATTAAAATGAAATTGAGTGGTGTTGGTCAGGTGGAACAAGGGTCTTGTTTGGGCAGAGACAATTATAATGATGTAATTTTGATGGATCAACAAAATTATACTGAAATATGCATGTTTGTTGATGTGTTTGTATTAAGAGATGCATTTTGCTGATTTGAATTAGTATATTACTTGACTTTTTGTAATAATTGTGAGATCAAATATTGATTTTGTTGTAAATTAAATTTAATGGGGACAATATGAAGAAGAAGAAATTTATTTGTTTGACTATATTGAGAGACGTGTTTTGCTAATGTGACGTGTTTCTCAAAAGAAGAAATTTATTTGTTTGACTATATTGAGAGACGTGTTTTGCTGATGTGACGTGTTTCTCATTATTGTGATTATTACGTGTTTTATTGTCGTGCGCGAATGTATAATTTAATTTTTTCTATAATAAAAATGAGATTTAATATGTGATTTTAATGCGACATTAAATTTTTATTTTTGTGGTTGTTTCCTCATCCATGGCTTGGCCGGTGGTTGTTGATTACAAAAATATTACTATTGTTAGAAAAGAAAAGAAAAAAACAGTTCCCAAAATGTCGCCTAGTTTTCACCATATAAAAGCTGGAGCAAGAAGTATTTTCCACCAATGATATCCTGACACGAGTTTACATCGATATAACCAAATCTGGGCATGTAAAAAGTCAGCAGCTGTGCCCCATATTAATGATTTTTGTAGGTCACTGACCGTACTAAAACACCATAAGGTCCATAACTAACCCCGTGAGGTGCACAAAAAATGCCAAACATGTTGGGGGTATTTTAGACTTTTCAGTGATAGACAGTGGTCAGATTCCATTGCAGGCCACAGTCTCTGTCCCTGCTTAAACGAAACAGGTGCGTGCTGTTGGTGCAGCAGAAGAGGGTCTCTGCCATGTGCCGGTTCTTTTGGGCTTTGGTGATGTTAGTAGTTGTTCTATTTTTTTTTTGGCAATTTAATTATTTATTATATTTTTTTTAAGCTCGAAGAAATAGGAGAAAAGGTCGGTTGCATTTTTGGTGGAGGGTGTTATTCTGAAGAGGTTGGATTCCTTTTTATTTTCAGTCCATTTGGTCGACATTCGGTGGGAAGAATGAGACCAGATAAATGTGAAAATCACCGGTTCTCTTGTTTGACAGAGGTTGAGAATGTGAAATCTTAAAATCATTTAAGGTCCGTTTATTTTATAATTATATTTTATAGTTTTAAACTCTATAAAATATTGTGAAGTGTTTGATTTATTTTTTTTGTTAGATTAATTTTGTACATAAAATTATAAAAAAAAGTATTATAATAAAAATAATTGAAAACTTTTAAGATATAAAATGACAATTATATAATGTGGTTGTAAAATAGTGTGAGTCCCACGACTTTAAACTGTCAATAAAATGTAAAATTTGATTGACATAATATTTTATGCGGACTCGACAGCTTTAAGTTGTACAAAATATGAAACAAACGCACTCTCAATCATCATTCTCCTCTTATGAAGATTAACAAAGCTCACCAAGTGATTAAATTCGCTAATCTCTACAATGAATGATGAGTTTTGATCTTTAAAATATTGTCATTTATTGAATATGGCAAATGTTTATTTTACGCTTGTGACATAGTCACACTTAAACTCGTTCGATTGACAACCTATTAAGGAAGATTGGTGCATCTCACATGCTAATTAATTCATCAAATGAAATAAATTGTCCGTTTCGGGCTTAAAATTCGTACGATTTTATTTTTTTAATGGTAATCCTCATTGACAAAGATTGAATCTTTCCTTGTAAAATTACATCAATAACTTACACCTAACCGACATGATTTACAAATCTTGATAGTATTCACCAATTTTTGTTGCTACCAACTTTTGGAGTTGGTCAAGAATATTGCATATAATGTGACACCGATGGATCATAGATGTTCACAAGGTTAGCAGCCAAACAAGCAAGACTTGAAACAAAATTAATTTGTTGTGGATGACTAATTAAATGCCCAAGTAGGCCAGGCCATGCGTTAAACAGTATTAGTCTTCAACTACATTGCCGACATAGAAATGTGTTTTATTGTCTTTTGCTTTGCTTGTATGTATAGTGTATACTAGAACATTCCTTCTTCCTGAAAAAAAGTATATACGTGGAACATTAAAATAGGGAAAAAATTAGAAGGAGAAAAAAAAAAAAGAGTGAGAGAGAGAAGGTTTGTCGATTTGTCCTACTCAAAAAATTTGAAATATCTAAGTCATTGTCATGAGTGGGGGCTTTCTATTAAAGCTGAGTAAGCCCACTTATCACCATATACTTGGCCCATCTAGATATAATCTTCTTTATGGGCCTACAATGGCAATGGTCTGTATAATTGAGCCTGTCAATTTTCAACTGGGCCTTCTCATTTTGCTCGGCCTTTAAATCAATCCAGTTGATTGTATTGGACTTTGCCCTTCCGAGTTACGGCCCACATAAATTGAGAGCCGCTATTCACCACGCGTTTTTTTTAATCATTGCACACGCTTTTTAAAATAAAAATTAAGTTTATCAAATTATTTTTATATCTAATTACCTTAAAATCTATTTACTTTTTACACTCATATTTTTAGCTCAACACAATTAAATTAAATTAATCTGGTTAATCCTAATTCTTTTAATCTGTACGCTCTTCTTGACACTTTTTTTAAAAATAAATCAAAATTATGAATTTTTTTTTGTAAAAAGACGTTATATCATTATGAGGGGGTGTTAGGTGTGTTGTTTGAAATTGTTTATGAATAAGTTGCAGTGCAAGACAAAGTAAATTAATCTATAAAGGTAAAAAAAAAACATGTTTTATATTTTGTCGATACAAACTAGCACATCAGACTCCTTGGCTTATTCCTCCTACTCACGCCAAGATCGTCAGCGATTTCCCTAACCACTCGGCAATAAGTTCGATTTTTTCATTTTCAGTTGATCTCAGACATTTTTATCAATGTGATAGAGCCATTCATAAAAAATATGGAATGATTAAGGTGTATTGAGTCCAAAAATGCGTGCAAATATCAGATCCCTAAACAATAACACGATTTGTCCAAATGATGCAGTTGTTTTTAGTGATGGGGAATACGCATCTGACTCACTAGATAGTTTTGATGATGCTTCTGATGAAGAAGGCATTGATGGGGGGAGAAGAGATGCTCATCCAATACTTAGAGAAATTAGGGATGACAAAAATCCTCGTGGGTTCAGGGACCCGAAATTTCAGATATGGGGCCGGGGTCGGGTACCACTCGAAATCTCTTGGCCGGGGTGGGGGTGGGGGCGTGGGGTAGGGTATGGCATTACCCGACTCGTAATATTATGTAGTATTTTATATAAATATATATAATATTACATATATATTTGAATATATTTAAGTCATTTAAGAAAAAAAATTGAGCCATTGATATATTATATATATATATATATATTTTAAGTCATTTGATTGATAAATAATAGACTCACACACGTCTGATAGTTGCACTACATATTTTGCGACAATGACGACCCAATCTCAGATCCTCTTCTTGCATTCTTTGATGTCGCAAACCTGTCGAGTGTGTTATTTGATGGTCTAGTTCCTTCTACTTTCAATGAGATTGCCCTGACGTTAGTAACACCTCTCCTTGTCAAATGGATTGTCCACTTTTTCCCCATGAAACCATGAACAGAGAATTGATAGAGTAAGTGTTGTACATTGATTTCCATCCATTTTGAAATGCTAGCGTTTTTAGCATGATTAATTATTCTTATACAATTTTCTCATTAATCAATACACACTCAGTTTTATAGCTCAGCATGATTGATTGAAATTAGGGGCTCAGTGTGATTTTTATGAGTTGCCTATACGATAATTTCACGTCAAACAATATAATTTGGTACTAAATAGTAAATACATAAAATAACAGATAATTTATATGACATATACGATAATTACATTATTTTAAAAATAATGTAATTACCTATTCAAGGCATGAAATAACTTAATTCTTAGTTTAGACTCTCTATTATATTGTTTGAAACAACCAATATATGTCCTAATATCATGCTCCAATGTCCCTCTAAAAAAGAATCATGCTCCACTGAGATTTCATCTCAAACGAACAGTTTACAAAAGATATATAATAATTACATTATTTAAAAAAAATAAAATTCCAATAAAAGTACATAAAACAACGAATATATGTTATATTATTTTATTGCAATGAACTTGAATAGACAATCTACATAGTCTATATATGAATTATATTGTTTTTAAAAATAATGTAATAAAAAAATGTTCAATAAAAAACTTCGACAATAGATCTCGTTAGAAAAAATTTTATACGCTGAGTCCAAAAATATAATTTTTTTTAAAATAGAACATATATTTTAATAGAGAACATATTTTAAAATTTTGTTTATTAAAAAAAGAATGCCCGACTCTTTTTCGTATGAGAATGCGCTTAATTTGTGCATTTTTATTTTGTCTCAAAAAACGGAGTTCATTAAAAAAATTCAAGTTTTGCCATGTCATGTGTATATTTGATATTGCCATGTAGATTTGGTCAATTTTAAGTTTTTTTTTTGTCCATTTAGCACAGTCGAAACAAAAATCAAAGAGAGAATTATAAACGAGTTAATCGAAATTCATAAACACATCACAACCACAAATCAACGAAACTAAAAGCCATTACCAATTATTTATGGAAATATATAAATAAAACTATATAATTATTATTAATTCAGTTTTATTTATTTATTTATATTGTATTATTAATTCAGTTGTGATTACTTTCCTATTGCTCCCTAATTTTCTCAAATTTCTTTTTAGGCACTTGGAGATGCCTGTTTTTTTTCCTTCTGCACTTGTATATTGCGAAGGAAAGGCGACTATATGTGAGGGTCCATATTCTATGGTGCCGTGCTATTGGGAAATGGGGCGGATCTACACTTGGGCTTAGGTGGGCTTCAGCCCGTATGAAAAAAGAGGCAAATATACTTCTACTTTCTTCTACTCTGTATCTAGATCAGCTGTCCCCATCCCGCCGAGTGCAAGGTCAGCGTCTTCGTTTCTTCCAATCTGCTCCACGCCTCCACTGCTCCAGGCGGACCAGGCCTCCAACCATCCAGCAACCAGCGTCTACGTTTCTTCCTCCGATCTTCAACTCTGTGTTACGCTTCATGAATTAGTTGGGTCGTCACAATCCAAATTTCGCTTCAAATGTGCGGTTAGTTCAGTTATGAATTATAATGGCAGGCACAACTGTGATTAACTGATTATGTCGTTAGCAGTATGTACAGTGCTAATTTTATGCTATTTTAGTTATGCTTTTGCCTCCTGAATTTTATGCGTTATTGTGGGTAGCCCTTGGCTGTTTCTTTGTACAAAGTTCTGGTGGGAAGGAAGGTACCATGGGTCATCCCAACGTGGATTGTTAAGTTGCAAAAGGATCCTTCATGGAGCCATATTGGGATTAGAAAGGAAGTTTTGTTGACTACTTCAATTTGGTTAAGTTTGTAGCATCTGATTGGTAGTTGATATAGGCATCTAGCATTGCACTAGATAATATTAGCAGTTGTCCTTTTGTGGACTAGGAATTCTTTTTTACGGTTAAATGCTGAACAAACACTAAACCATTTTCACATAAATACAAAAGGAATGAATGAAAGGAGATGAGTATAATACCAAGTAAGGCAAAAGGAAAACTGGTACCCCACAGCCACCAGGCTAATGCCAATCCTTAGCTTAGATTGTTGAGTGAGATTGTAATGCCTTTTTCTAGGCATTCTCAATTGCTTCTTCAGTCACCACCACTTCTTCCCCCAACCTTCTTTGACCAAGTTCTATCATATCAACACTCTCTTTCGCAAACTGTCAGACACAAATCAAGCAACAAAAGAAAAATATTATGGTAAACAAATACATTAATTTGTTTTCTTATTTGCTTGCCACATGAGAGCATTGCTTGAAATGTTGAAATCACAAAAATAGGAAAGACTGCTACTTCTTATACGCCTGTAAATCATTTTGGTGGATTTTAGTGTAAGAAATGAGGTCAAGCAATGAATCTTATTGTTGTTACATTTATACTTTGTTAATGGAAAATAAAAACCCTCTACTGGCTTGCAATCCAGGTGTAGTGTTACATTTTTATTAGTCTTTCTAATTTTTTTGTGGTGGATTCTGTTTACAAATTATGCTGGCTTTAGATTAGGTTATGTGTTTGCTACCACAGGCTGCAAATTAGATTCATTAGTTCTCACTCTAACAATCTTTGTTCTTACTGTTATCAGGAGGTTTTCAGTCACGCGCTCTCTGTTGCAGACTTTGTTAATTGGGCTTCCAATATTTTCTGCTATTTTTCACAACTCTGCTACTCAGGTTTGGAATTTTAAATATCATTTACTTGCTGATTTGTACTATTGCATCTTTCAAATCTCTAATGGAGAATTGTGTTTAGAAGTTATGCTGTCTTTAGATTAGTTATGTGTTTGCTTATGTTTTTAATTAGTTTTCATGGCGAAAGCCACATCTTAAATAATTGTTTGAATAGCTCTTAACGACTTTGTGTCTCCCATATGAATTGGGGGGGGGGGGGGGGGGGGGGGCGGGGGTGCCGTTATAATGTATGTATATATTTTATTTTCTACAACAGCTCTTGACATGTTTTTCTTGTGGTGTAGCGGTATGTGTATTGTTTTGCATATCAGAGGATGGAGTTCGATCTCTCGCATTTACAATTTTTTTCCTCTTTTTCTATGATAAAATTGGGCCCAATTCCTTGTCCAAACTATACCTACAAGGCCCAATTCAGCTACTGCCCTAATTTCGAAAGTCATAAGCAATGACAATCTTCCTCTAGCCCTCATGTCTCCTCACTTCTGAGCTTTGTAACGTTTCTCTGCTATGAACTTTCAGAACTCTCTAGTCTCTCACTCTCTCCGTCTTTCTCAGACTCTTAGTCTCAGTGTGACAGTGTCTCACTCACACCTGAGCTCTAATTAAGACATTAAGTAAATAAGTAATTCTGTAATTATAGTTCGAGTGTTCGATGAAAACTTAGATCTGACATCAAGTCACCAACGTTCAGCAACACTTCCGTTGAGGCGTTGAGCGGTTGAGGCATTCTGGCCTTGAGGGTTGACTGATTGAGGGATTGAGGCTTCTAGGCAGTGGGCTCTGCGGCTGCGCTCTGGCACTGCCAGCGCCTTCAATTTGATTCTTCAGTTCAATTCAGTGACACTCAGGTGATTTCATTCCCGGTTCTTCTTCAATCTTCAGTTGTGTAACTTGTGTTAGTGTTATTGTTACGTGTGTTTAATTGTTTAGTGTTACTGTTACGTGTGTTTAATTTTTTATGTGTTACTCGTCTCCATGTGTTAAATTGTTAATTTCATAATTTGTTATTTGATATTGATAATGAATTTATTAATTTAATCATAATGAGTTGTCGAAACTATAAGTCTGGATTTGAGAAAAGAAAAAAAAAACAATGGAGGATGATTTTTCAAGTGCATGAATTGCACATTGAATATTGTTAACTATTTCGGTTACAGTTGTCTCTGATGAATGAGCGAAACTTTTCAAAGTCGAGACTTTTTTGATAAAGATTTAATATAGGATTTTAAGAGGGCCCTTTCATAGAGTTTGTCTAGGGGTCCCGAAATCTCAGGATGATGAATTGCATCTTAGGGTCCCTTTCACCATGTATTGTTCAATCATCATCAAAGATTCAACACTGAATATAGCCATAAGAAATAAATCCTGTATGACATCTCGATCATCAACACTAAATGGACATTTGGTTTCTTCATTCCTTCATTTTCTTTTCATTTGGCTTCTTTAAAATGTAAGGTTAGTAGCTACACTGAAGTTGCTTTGGTTTTTTTTCTTTTCTTTTTTTATGCAATTATGTATCCCTCTTATTATATTAGAAAAAAACCATGCATGTAATTCCCTTCCCCGACTTTTCCTTGAAGGACTTTTGAAATTGCACAACACTGAATCATTTAATCACCCAAATCAATTGAAATATCTGAAAATGTTTAAGTATCCTTAAAGAGTAAGCATTCCTAAAGTATCCAAGTGAGTGAGGCTTAATATTTGGAATTTCCAAATTTGAAAATGGAGCTAAATTTTGTGGTTATGATAAGTGCCACATGTATTAGGATGTTTTAGAATATTTTTTCTTGAGATATTTAGCATTATTGTAAAATATCAATCCTACAATCCCCTTCTCTCTTATGCTGACTAAAATAGATTGTGGTCGTGATCTTATATTGACGCAGGGGCAATGCCTGGGTTCTTAACTAGTCTATCTATCTATACTTATATTAGTCTGTGCACTCCTGCCTTACGCTGACACTGACGAGTCCCAACCTTTCTTCCTCCTGTACTCTCGCGTCTGGTGTTTTCTCCCAAAAGGTTGACGAGTTAAACGACGCCGTTTCCAATCACTGACCTACTTCTGCAGCCTCTGCCTTTTTCCCCCACTGACTAAAAAATCGTTCTCCCTCTCCCTCTAATCCATTTTTCTCCCTTCCTTGCTCTTGGTTGTTGTTTGCTTACGATCAGTCTTTATTTGGGTTTGCGGTTGCTCTTTCGCTTCTTGGGTCAGCCTTCGTTTTAGGTGCCGTGTTTCATTTGGATCATCTCTAGGTTTGTGTCTTCTAGATTCAATATCTTCTGGTTATCGGTTCCCGATAATTCCAGTTGAAATCTTGGACTTTGGTTCTAATTCTGCAACTGCCTACCATGCGTATTGCAATCTAATATTGTTGCGACATTATCGGAGACGATTGCCACTTTGAACCCCTCTGGTTTTCGTATTCGGCTTCGATTCTTGGCCTCTGTCCTCTAGGTTATTGTCTTTATTTTCTCTATCTTTAGTTGTGTCGTTGTTTTCATGGTCAGCGATTAAATCTTATTGTATGCCAGTCCGCTTTTGCTTCCTTAGGTCGTCGTTAAATTTGGATAGCCACTGTTGCAGGTTATTATCTTCTGTTTCTAAAAATGACTAGGCTACTAAAATCCAAGGTGTGTATTGTTTTGCATTCAACTTGTTCTAAATGTTTTGCTGGTGATTGGGGTTTTTTCCTCTTATAGCATAGGCAGAATTCTTTGTGCCATTTTAATTCATTTTTAAGGTATGGATTGGTAGCAAGTAGCAACCTTACCCCTTATTTTTCTTTGGTATTGAGAAATATTTTCCCCTGAAGATCCAAGAATTGAAAGTTATTTCTGTGAATTACAAAGATTTATGTGCCTACAGAGAATGATTGGATCAACACCAGTAATTGGTTCGGATTAAAGCGACAATTGACCATGTGAAATAATCTCAGCTTATTTAGTTTTGTTATTAAGGATCGTTAGCTGCTTAATAGTGGAACCTGTTGATATGTCTTCAATTAGAGGTGAAGATTCTGATGCTTGATTTCTTACAGCAGTTGCTATTTAACTGAGGGAAGAATCTCTTCCGTTAGATTGTAAAGAATATTTGAATAGAGAAAATGAGAAACAAACGGGAATATTTCTTGGTTAGCAGCTAATGAAGTCACTCTCTGAAATCTTAGGCTTTTATGCCTTTGATTCCTCCTCAATGGTCAGAGAAGTGTTATGCTGACACCTCTAGGCTTTTAAATCAATGTTGTAAAAATCGCTAGGCGCCCGCTAGGCGGTTTGGAGGGACTAGGGATTAATTGCATTAATCGGGGATTAGTCGGGGATTAGTCGGATTAATCGTTTTGAGTTTTTATATATATATATGCAACACATATCCCATACATAATAGGAGCTCCCCAAGAATCAGTCATAGGCTCGCAGCAATGGATGAAGGAGTAGTTTTGGCTTGTTTTAGGTTGGTTATGTATTGAAAAGGTGATTTTATGAAGGAGTTTAATTGTTTTATATTGGGTTCTAATGAGCCAAAAAGAATTAGGGCTTTACATTGGGCTTTAAAACAGAAAATGAGCCAAAAGAATAAAATGCGCAAATTAGCCTACTATAGGCTAGACGGTTTAGGCGGGATTAATCGGCCTAGTCGGTCGCCTAGGCGGAATTAATCAGCCTAGTCGATTGACTAGGTGGTCAAACTGCCTATCGAGCTCGCCTAGGACCTAGGCGAGGCGGTAGGCCCCGCCTAATTTAAATTTGAGATGATGGAATTTGGCCCTCTAATTTAAATTTGTTTTTTCAAGAATTATCAATAGATGGCAACCTCCTCTTCATGTTATTTCCACCATTATCTGCTAATTAGTTAGGCCTTATTACATTGCCATCTTTGTTTGTTTAAGTTACATGGTTTTTCTACAAATTATTGTTCTGTAGAAGTTTAAGGAAAGTTCATGGGATTGTTTGTTACTTACATATGCCCATTTTCAGTCGTACTTTTATTTATGTTGTTCTTGGTGATTCATGCATGTGTTTTGCCGACCTTTTCTCATTTATTTTTTGAGGACAACTGGATTGGGTATGTAGAAACCTTAAATGGCCCTTCAAACTTTTGTCCAGATTGCTATGCAAATTTGTGTTATATATATATATATATGTATTGCTATGTCATCTTGCTTTCCTTTTGTCTAATCTGGTGGAAACAGGACATGAGACTATGAGAGTTAAATTACTGCTGAATATATATATATTTAAGGTTCTATGAACAATTAAAGTATATCACATCTACATGGGATTAAAAGCACATGAATTTATTGTGATATAAAAGGCGCTATAACAGTAGTGTTAGACTTTCGTAAGTTCATGTAAAATGAACCAACTATAGACTTGCTTCTTTACCAAAGAACCTTTGGTGATCTAAGAGCTTATTCTCTTTACATGATGAACCAACCATGGTACTTTTAGTTTGATTTCTAAGAGTTTACATAGCAGAGAGAGGAAACCACAGCTGATTCCAGGCTTTTGAATGTGTTTTATAATACAACGTCCAATTTGCTTATTTGTTTATTTAATGCTTAGAATATTAATTTGTATTTTAATTATTAATTATTTTTGACAATGTTTTGTTTTAAAACAATCTCACTTGATTTTAATTAGTGCAAATAGGTTGCGTTGCCTTTGCTAATTTTGATTAGAATGCTTTTTATGTTATTTGCAGATATAGATTAGTTGATCTACCCCGATTTTGTAGGCTAAATTCCAGTCAGCTAGAATACATTCTCAGGCTCCTACCCTTCATTCTGGATATCTTTAAATCAAATGGCCCTCTTAGGCAACTGGTGCATTTTAAAGAGCAATTATTATGGTGTAGTGTTACTTTGTCACTTTTCCAAAATTTGTCACCAAATGTATTCTGATTGTCCTTTGTAGACTTCGGCTTCTAGAGGAATTATTTTACAACCAGCTTTTAAATCCAACAGTTTGATGTGCTCATTAAAGGTTGGTGATTTATGATATGCATTAATACAAGTTTCACATCAAATAAATAACTGTAAAATTTATATCAATGTGAAGACATTAGTATGGATTCTTTTTTTTTTTTTTTGCTTACTTTCTTGGGTTTTCATTCAAGTTCCGTTTTGAAAAAGTGATTTTGATAAGCAAAGAACTTCATTTTTGGAGTCCTCACAAGAAGCAGCAGCGGAAGCCAATATTGTTAACACGACCATTTGCAGAGAGACCAATAAAATCGACTCAGACAAAAAAAAAAAAAAAAGTGTACCCTATAATTTATACTTGTAAATATTGGATACTGCCATAGACCTCATAGCCCATTGATTATGGGCCCATAGCGTGATTGATACAACTATTACTTAGAGGTCCTCTCTCTCGAGGCCCAGAAGCCCAAAAACCCATAAAAAATTCTTAATTCTTAATCCTAGCTGGCCACGAGACTCACCAGCACCGGTCACCAGACACGCTTCACTGCCTCAGTACCTCGCGGCTCGCGGCCACCACTGGATCCGATCACCTAAACCAGTTGGTTCCAGTGTCGCGCCTCTGACGTCGGACGACGAACTGAATTGACTCAATAGAGTGAGAGAGAGCCAGAGAGGTAAGAGCGCCAATCTCACGTCGTTCTTCCCTCAATCCTTCATTCCTTCTCGCATCGGCAATCACTAATAGAGTATCTGTCTATTTTGAATTTGAGTTTTCTAGTAATGAGATGGGATTGGGAAAGTTGGGGGTGCAAATCGCGCTACCCCACTTCTTTCCCTTTCTTTCCACCTTTTTCTCAACTTAATTCAACAACAGTCTAACGCCACTGTTGCAGTCGAAAACCACTCCTCCTCCTCATCCCTCTTCAATAAGAAAACCCTAAGTCTAATTTGTAGATTTCTCGAAATCAATGATTATTTGTTGAATTGTTTGGGTTTTTCGTCAACTCCGATCAGGTATGCCTTTTTTATTCTCGATGTTTGGCCTTTTGTTTTTGTTTGCTAAATTTTCTCAATTGAGATGTACCAAAAGTGTTGCGATACCATGTATGGGAGGTACACATGTTTACGCACGGCATGGAAATTGTATTGTACGATATTGCTGTCGCCCTCAATGTCATTTTCTATATGCACTAAATCCTCCATAACCGATACCTATATTGGGTGTCATACAATACTGACAAGTACGGTTACAAATAGCAGTGAACACTTCTATAATGTAGCTAGATACTGAGTTACTGATTGGAGTTTAATCTGATTCACTTCTACATTCTGTGGGTTTATAGGTTTTTAAAAAAGGATTTATGCGCAGGGTGATGGGGAGAGTATAAATTTTCATGATGGACCCTTTTGATGATATTATTTCTGAGCCTGCTGTAGCAAATGGTGAGAGATTCTTTTGACAATTTGACATTAATCATCTTAATTGTGCTCGGCTCCATTGCACCAATGCATTGCATGTGAGTTTATACTCAATCTTTTTGCAGCCCGTGCTGGTGGCAAGTTTCAACCCAAGGCCAAGGCACGAATTTCACGGCCAAGGAAAGCAACATCTACATTGGTTCCTCCAAAGCTCTCTCGTGATACACAACAATCTGAATTAGTTAACAGTTCCTCTGAACTTGTTGCAAGAAAAGAGGTAAACATTTAAACCATCTGTTGCTATGTCACCGTACTGTTGTTTGGAATGCCTTTGGTTTTATCACCATTAGACATTTATTCATTTTAGGCAGAAGCTGCAAGCAATGATCTATTGGCTGGAGTTCTGCAGCTTGACAATGACAGGACTTCAGGATTAGGAAATTCTTTCCAATCAGCTACCACAGATACTCTGGATGAAGTTGTGGTGGCTGATAGTGGTGTAGATTATTCTTCAAGAATTGCAAAAGTAACAGAAGAGGTAAAACCGTAAAAGACTATATATCTCTATCTTTGTGTGGTACTTTTGATTACCATTAACAGTTTTTTATTTTTCAGAATGTAGATATCTATCATGGGGTGGATTTCCTGAATGATATGCTTACCCATTCCACAAGTGGGGCAGGTTAGGTAGAAGTTTTTTTAGTATTCTCTTGAAACATTTTGTTAAATTCTTTCTATCGCAAATTCCTGTATTCTATTAGAAGTGAGCAATGCAAGCAAGTCCTACCATGAGCTTGACATGGATGCCCATCCTGAAAGGTGTGAAGAAGTTGCCTTTCCTAATAATGATGGACGTTCTGATGTTGATGATACGTTGGAAGCAGAGGTGAGGTTTATACTCTCATAGATGACAATCTCTCTTGGTCAAAACATGTACTTTTGATATTTAATGAGAAATGATTTTAGTTTCAGGAAGAAGGGGCCTTTTTTGGCTTAGATACTCTGGATATTGTGTCTGATGCCGCTGTTGTGCTAAGTATGTACAATAGCTGAAAATATATATTTTCCTTGATTT
Organism: Euonymus europaeus; assembly: GCA_963580455.1. Taxonomy (NCBI): domain Eukaryota; kingdom Viridiplantae; phylum Streptophyta; class Magnoliopsida; order Celastrales; family Celastraceae; genus Euonymus; species Euonymus europaeus. Next base: position 16,061,606 of record OY756970.1, on the reverse strand, counting down.
TCTTTTTTCTTTTTTTTCCCCATGTTTTGACCTTAGCTTTGGTGTGTTTGACTTATTTGTTTGGCATGTTCAATTCAGGACATAATGGAAAATATCAACCCAAGCCCAAGGCACAGACTGGAGAGGAGAAATGTGTGGGCGTTTCTCACCAGGAGACAATTGAGCATGATACACCTTCACCAAATTCTCATTCCTTGTCTTTTGGAACTGAATGGATGAATGAGAGCTCCATTCCTAACTTCCCATCTGGTGTTCTTCATGACTCAACCATGGGGTTTGATGATTTTGTCTCCCATGATACTGCTAACTGTGGACTTGCAACAAATGAGGAGCAAGCTAATCCTGCTACAACTTTGAATTCAGATGTTGCTGTTTCAGTGGGTGTCCTTTTGGAAAATGTTCCTAAAATAGCTGAGAAAAAGGTGGTCCTTTTCACTTAAACCTTTTTTTTTCTTGGTGGTTTACATATTTGTTTCATTATGTTTCTATCATATTTTTGTCATTTTATTGGCATTATTAGAGTTTCAAGGTGAGCGAAAGAGCTTCTGTGAATTCAAATCTTTCTCGAAAGTTGAAAAATGCATCCATAACTAGGGAGACAAATGAAGGTAGTGAATCATCAAGGCAGACGCGCAAGCTTGTTGCTGCTAATAACCTTTACGATGAGCCTGATGATGAGGATCATCATACTGAAGATGATGTTGTTAATGATGATGATGATGATGATTATAGAGTAGATACTGATGTTAATGATGATGATAGAGTGGAAAGTGGATCTCAGAAGAAAAAACCTCGAAGAAAGTCAAAGTCAACGAAACACGTGTCTGACAAGGAAAAGCCAATTAGAAAGCGACAGAGAGCAAATGGAGCACAGGCTCAGTCGACCAAAGAATCTCCCAAGAAGTTTTCGCACTCAACTCGTCGCAAAAAAAGACGCGGTAATTTTGTCTTTTAGATGTGAACAAATGTTGGATATGATGACGATAATTTCTTTTCCGAAATAATAGGGTGGAAGATTGTTCGACAACAAATTAGTAAATTTTTCTTGTTTGTAGTTGATAAGACTTTGCTTGAAATGCCGGAAGATGAAATTGACTATCAAAGGCTCCCCATCAAGGATCTCATTCTGCTTGCAGATTATAAGGAACGGTTAGAGGTACATATTCCTTCTCTTGATTATGTGATGATTACTTTATGTCTGATTTGAGTGAGCTTTTATCGTCTCACTGTCACAGCTCTTATATTTTGCTTTTGCAATTCTTTTTATAAATTTTATTTCTTTTTCTTGCAGAGCAAAGAGGCAAAAGCATCAAAAACGCCCTTGACCGATCAAAGGTACCCAATACGATGAAGTTGTCTTTCGTTGCTTGGATTTAGATTTATAGTTGGCTATTTTTTTCTTCAGTGCCCAATAGTCCAGTAAATTTGAAGCATAGATTTCTGCTCCTTTCCTAATAGCAAAACATTAATGTGTCTTAACGACATGGTGCATTTTCCTCTTTTGCTTCCCTTCAAATATTTTCCCTGTTGGGGAAAAATGGTAGAAGACATTTTGCATGCTTGTTCTTTGGAAGTCATTATCATTCTTGCAGCCTACTAAAGTTAATTTGTAATATTGGTTCCCTTTTTTATGCAGCACTGAGAATACGTTTCATGAGGAGGGTACCTTTCATCAAGATGATTCTAATAACGAAGAGGAGACCCTTGCCTCAGAGCAAGGTGACGATTATAATGATTACCGAGCAAATTATAAAATTCAGTCTGGTCCCTTGTACTTCAACCACCAGTCTTATATGAACAAGACACCAAGAACACGATGGTCAAAACAAGATACAGAGTTGTTTTATGAGGTATATGTTGCTGTTTTTGGATAACCTATCAATTTCTTTTAGAACTCTACCGTGCATAAGTTGCATTGTTAATTCATAGATTGTCATCCATTAAAAAAAAAAATCCAATTAAAAAAGAGAGTATAGATTGTCTTGTCTGTTATTCGTTTTTGGTCTTGCAAAAACTCCTCAGGTACCTAAATTCGCACAACCATACGGTAGGAGAAAAAAAAGCCGAACTAGTATTATAGGACTCACCTGAACCAGAGTATGCTAATTGGATTGAGGTTTAAGAAAAAAAAATTCCTTTTAATTTTTCCTCCAAACATCTGTATGGAGTGATAATCGTGACCAATCTGTTGTACGCAAGAAGGGTATGTGGTTCAAGATAAATATAAATTTTCTATCCTATTACTTTTTGGTCGATGAGGGTTTAAAAATCAGGAGAGTTCAAATTTAGGATGCATGGTTCAACTTTGATTTGGGTTAGTTGAGCCTTGACCCCTGAATTTTTTCCCAGCAAGAAAAAATGGGTATTTTAAGTGTTTTTTTTGTTTCTTTAAAAATAGGGAGAAGAATATGAAGGAAGTTGTAGTGATGTTTGTAAGGGAGTTGTTTTGTTTAGGTTAGATTAATATGATATTTCGCTCTCTGATAGGAGGTTAAGGTAATGCTGGAATCTCATGGAGTAAGTATTCAGAAGAAAGTGAGACAAGAATGAGAATTGGTTTCCTAATGTAAGATCCATGGTGGGAATTGAAGATGAGAAAGAAAAATAGAAAGGAGAGAATGAAGACAGAAAGAAAGAGAGAGAGTGGGAAAAATTGCTTTTTTGTTTCCAAAATAAACTGAATACTCAAAATTTTAACCAATATTGTATGAAATAAAAGAAGTATTGGGTACTTGTAAACCTAAGAAGTAGTTTAAGATGAACACTTGCCAGGTGTTGGACTGAGGAAATAAAGGGAACGGAAACTGCGGTGTAAATCTAGGGATTGAAGCAGTGAGAGCAATTGGAAGCATGGGAGGATAAAGTGGATGTTTTGTTTATCTTGATGCATAGTTGAATAAATCGAGAAATTTAATGGTTGCAAATTGTCCAAGTATTTTTTAATGTTGTAGTTGCTGTTGCATTTTCATATTATTTAATGTGATTCTTCACGTGTCTAGTTCTATAGCATGTCAATTGATGCATGGTTTGATATGCTTCAGGCTGTTCGGCAGTTTGGAACTGATTTTTCAATGATACAACAACTTTTTCCTGGACGAACACGCCATCAAGTTAAGTTGAAATATAAGAAGGAAGAACGACAACACCCGTTGAGGCTTTCAGAAGCAGTGACCAGTCGTGGCAAAGGTATTTTTATTGTTTTTATTCTGCCCTCTCCCCCCTTACCCACCCTCATGTTCAAATAAAGGTTTTCAGAGAAAATATTGCTTAAAACAAAGGGGGTGAGAGAATTCAGTGTGAAGGATGATTCCTGCCCTCTTGGTAAAAGCTCAAATCCCCCATTTAAAAAGATCATGGTGACACTGATAGTTCTAATTACCTTAATGATAATGCTGATGGATAATAGTGCTCGTTTTCATGCATATCAAGTATATTAAAGATGATCCTGAAACTAGTATTAAATGTCTACTTTTGGCTATAAATTAAATAGTCTATCATGGCATTTTGTCTGCATAGGCAGGCGAGAAAATAAAGGGAGAACTGGAGGCAGAATACGGATGCTAAGTTAGTTGCAGCAAGAAGCCTGCTTATGGATGCTTATCGTTGAACTCTGATGAAGAGTCTACTTTGGGTTTTTCTTACTCTTTATTATACATTTTTATCTTGTAGACCATTCCCACTTTCAAAAGGTGATTGAGCAGCTGCAAAAGGTTGCTGCTGAAGCAGAACAAGATTATAATGGGGATGACCCAATTGGTGTTGCGGGCGAGGAGGCTCGGGATTCGCCTCTCGAAACCAATGTATGTCATGTTATGTCTTGTCAGATTTTTCATGTGCTCTGTTTCTATGGTGTTAAGAATATTATGATTTTTTGTAACCTAACCTTGTAGAGCACTCAATGTCTAGAAGCACCTCAGGCACTTTATGCACAAGTAGGAGATTGTTTAACACTTCAACAAATCTAAAATTTTAAGGGTGTGTTTGGTGTACATGTTTTCTGTTTTCATTTTCGAGTAAATAGAAAACGCTTCCGAAAATGTTTGGGAATAGAAAACAAGGGAAATAGAAAATACCGGAAATAAAAAACAAATGAAAAATAAAAAAATTTGAAAGTCATTTTCTAGATTAGAAAACGCGGAGGATGGAACCTCTCTCTTTCTGTCTCTGTCTTAGTCTCTCTCCTTCTTTCGCTTGGAGCCTCTATTATCATCACGCTTATGCATACGGCATATCCATCTTTGGAAGAAACTTTTTGAACTATGCCTCCTCCCATCTTCTTCCATTCATTCAAAAACTAGGTTTTCTTCTATCATTTTCGATTCAAATCTGACCATGGGACAAATTTCATGTCCATGTCAACACATAAACCTCGCCGATTATTTTATGTGGTTAAGTTTGGTAGTTCTCTCCTTATTCTTCTGAATTAGTTTATTACAATCGCATTGAATTTGTGATTGCTATTTTTGAAATTTGAAATAGTGTTTAATTTTGAGATCCCATTTACAGATTAGGCAGGTTTGAAGTTATCTCGAGAAATCACTTTCATGTTCTGCTCTCGATTCGAATTTTATCCTCGTGTGTAGTTCTTGTTTGTGTCATGTTTTCTAAACTTTTGATGCCTATCTTTGGGGCGTGAGGATTGTAGGTTTTGACCTTTGTTTGGTTATCTGTGTGTGAAGAATTGGTAACCAGATCTTGAAAGTTGGCTTCTCTAATGAAATTAATTTGTGATTTTTTTTTACCATAATATTATTGTACTAGCTTTTCATTTTTGGCTAAAAAGGCTCTTTTTTTTTCAAATATATTTCTCTACAATTGGTAACCAGATCTTGAAAAGTTGGCTCCTCTAATGAAATCAACTTGTGATTATTTTTTTTTCACCATAATATTTTTGTACTAGCTTTTCATTTTTGGCTAAAAAAGTTCCATTTTTTCAAATATATTTCTCTAGATTTGTCTATCAGTTAATCCCCTGCACATCCCACAAGGGGGATCCCAACAGCTATTCGAATTGCTATTTCTTGACGCATTTTGTGCCTTTTTTACATTAATATATAATTTAAAGAAATGTACCAGGCAAGATGCTCGTGTATTCATCTGTGCTAAATTAATGGTTTTTGGTTATCCGTATGTGTCATTCCATTGGGAATTTCTATCAGAGGCTGCAAAAGAGCTACCTATAGTGCTATTTAGGTACATGATGATTGCTTTTATGAATATCGATGATAATTCTTATCCCTTTTTCTTCCCCAAGATTGTAAATTAGCAAGTTTCTCATAACTTGTCTTCTTATTTATATTTTACAATTACAATAGTTATCTGTGTGAACTTGGTGGCAAGTTTAGACAATTGTTTGAGCAGTTATTTTCGGTGATCCTGCATTTGAATGTTTTAATTTGCAAGGAGAAGGAATATTGGAACATTCTTCTTGTTAAAAACTTAAAATTAACTTGTCCATTATGGCCCCTTGTTTTACCCATCTTCTGCTGTTTTTGGGATGTGCTATTGCATGTCCCTGATGTCCCTCTCTCTCTTTTGCACACATGTACATAACTTGATGAAACACAAGGTGATTTAGTGCATTAGAAGATCTGGTAGCTCACGGAGCAAATTACATTCAATGAAGCCAAGCCCTGTCAAACAATAGATTGTTTGTTGCCGGAAAGTGTTTTTTTTGGTTTTGTTTTATACAAGTGCCATGGAAACTTCAATTATTATTTGTTTCCCAAGTTCTTGATGAAGTTGTCATTGAGTGAATCAATGAAACATCATCATCAATTTGATCAGAGATTGATGGAGATGATGAGATTGACCCACATTTGAATCGTGGGCTGAATATGAGCGTTACCAGTTTATTGTCTTTTGATTTGGTGCTTTAATTTCTGATACCCGCGAACCACGACTCCTCATTTTCACTCCCTTGTACTTCTTCTTCTTCAATGTTGATGATGATGTTGCTGGTGATGAATCTGACAGCATTTCCTTTGATGGGTCTAATTGGGTTTTCTGCTGTCTTCACTATTGCAAGGGAAAGTGCACAAAAATGTGATTCTCTCTTGTAAATTTTCAGTGTATAGTCCCTTACAGCCTGCTTGGTGTTTTATATTCTGAAGTTGAGCTTTTGTAGTGACAAAAGTTTATAGAATTATGTGTCTAAAAGCTACTCATGTTGCATCTTGTGGCTTTGGTGTGTGTATAATGCTTGAGTGGAGGGAAAACCTCTCAGCTGCCGCCTTATATTGTCTGACAGTGTTTCAGAAATTAAATTACATGATCTTGTGTTAATCTCGGACTAAGTTCTCTAGCTTGGCAAGAGTACCACGTCAGTACCAGGCTTTGTTGTGTTTTCCCATTTATTGATTGAATAGGAGTTTACTCTTACTTGATGAGAAAGGATATGCATGCTTTATATCTCTGAACGAGACATTAAGTAATGAATACATTTCATTAAGATGTAATGTCTGATTAAGAAGTGCCCTCGTCTTATTGTCTGATAAAGTGTCTCTCTTTATAAGTGGGCCTATTTAAGTTGTCAATCTCGTCAAGTAGACTGAGCATGATGTCTGGACTCACTGTTGTGTAACCCAACCTCTGTGACTGTGATTTTGAGTTGGCCTTGGATCATCACGACCAGTACAAAATAACTTCATTCTGTAGTTTATTAAATGCATTCTTATCTGCTATATATGTTACTTGTTTCACAGTTCTAACAATGTAGTGATTTGCCTGCAGGAGGAAGCGGTCAAATCAAAGGAGAATGAAGATGCAGCAATTGAGGATCAGGACACAGACACTGCTGCGGTTCAAAATCCTTCAAAGAATGATGGCAGTGAGGATGAGTTTGATTTTTGGAGTTCATATAAAAGTGCCTATTAATTTCGTATTTTTTTTCCGAATCCAATTTTCTACTGATAAAATATACCATAGGTTGTTTCTCTGTGCTCTCACATTCTTTTTGAAAATATGGGAATGAATATCAGGGAAAAGTATAATGTGTTCACTTTTTCTATGTTTTGGATTTTATTTTGGATATTTGACTTACCTCATGTTGTTTGTTCGAATTCGGTTATGCGAGACAGCAGAGGAAAAAGGGATAGAGAGGAACCTCTGCAAATCATTGGAATATATGGTCTTGGGACCGAACCAGGAAAAATCAACCGAACTATGAATCCATTTACAATGGATGATGTTCCACCATCAAAGTGGAAAGAGAAGTTTGATGAACTTTTTGATCATATTCTTCCCAAACCATTCATTCCTATAACAGCTCGTCCCTTTCCATCTCCTCTGTATTAATATCTCATTTCGGTTTCAAGTATGATTGATCGATGGCCCCAAATTGGCTCTGTCCGGTCAATAAACAGTCCCTTTAGTTTCTGGATTTGCTCTTTACTAATTTGTAATTGCATTAGCTAATGTGGTTTTGCTACTCTGTTGATGAGACAACCAGCTTTTGCTGGTCAAAAAAAAAAAAAAATTGCAAATTTCAAGCACAAGTTTAGGAGTTCATGATGATAAACAACAATTGAATTGGTGTTGAATATCAAAGCAACTAGCTCGAAAAGGAAAATTGTCACTAATTTTTTAGGATACAATTGAAGATCTATTTTGGTCTTAAAAAAGGAAAAAAAAGAGAGAGAGTATATTCAATATGGGGAAGGTATTGGACAACCTATAATTTTTGAAAAACGATTGCATTTAAATGTTTTCCTATTTGATTCTAATTTATTTTGAAAAATGATTGTATGTCCTAATTGTTTTTGATGATCTTTTATGTCTGTAACAAGTTAATGTTTCAATTGAGAAAGTAGATAAGTGAGTTGGTTGAAGTGGAGTGATGGTGAGAAGGAGATGAATTATTGTGAGGATGTGGGAAATGGGTTGTATTCGGGCCAAGTGGGATCAGAGTTTGGATATTTCATTTATTATTTTTAAAACAAAAATTAAATCCGAACAAAAATCAGTTACTACAAATATGAAATCAATCTTTTCGGTCAACCGTTTGCTTGCAGCAGCAACAATCATAAGGGGCGGTACTATTTGTACACCACTTTTTTTATTTTCTTTTCTTCTAGTGGCACCCTATTAATGATTTGTTAACCCTAATCTAATACATCCAAAAGCGCCAAAAACTCTTCATCTCTCTCCCACCCACGATTTCCTCCTTTCTCCCTTATTCTCTTTAGTTTGAACTGTCGCTCATTCCATGAGAAACAAATACGACATGGAAGGGGATCCGGACTACGGTGTAGACATCAATATGATAATCAAGGAACTCCTCCATCATCAACCGCTATCTTTCCGTTCTACTCTACTGCAGGCCTGTTTGATGTTTCTTTACTTGAGGTCTTAGAACGCCGACTTTGGTTTCAAGCCCACGCATGATCGTATCTCTTTCGTTTCGATTCATTGCGCCTCCTCCCATTCCAGGGAAGACAAGAAGGTCTCATGTCGGCTTTCGCAAGTTCATTAACTACTTGGACAAGCCAATGAGCGTGCCAATTCCTCAGGGAATGAGCATGCTCCTAAAATCACAATAGGTACTTCACTTTCTTTCCTCATAATGCGTAATGGAAGGAATTCAATTATAAATTTTTGTTGATCATTACAGATCATGTCACTGTGAGTTTTGCTATAAGTTGTGGACCTGGAGGTCAGAAAATTATATCCTATAAAGTGTGAGTTATCACTTTGCTGGGAACTTGGTTCATTTTCAACAATTGAAAACTCATTTGATGTTGCATTCGTTTTTGAGAGTTAAGGATACTAGGCAGGGTCTTGACTTATCCATGTGCTATTGTTTTTGAAGGCAATAGCATTGAAATTGGCAGGTGTAATATACTCTATTTTTGGTACAAATGAAGTTAATGGGGTGTTCTTGGATATATTTAAATTTTTCAAAAAATCATATTAAAAAGGGGTGCGTAAGAAATATTCTAATTTTGGCACGGAGTGCAAAAGTAATGCAGTGCCATTGGAAAAAAGTCGTGTGTAAATAGTGTCACTCATCATAAGGCTTAGAGAAACTCCTCGAGATATCTTTTAATTGAAAGTCGGGTTTTTTCCCCTATCATTTTCTTTTACAATCCAATCTTGTACTGATATAATATATCATAGATTGGTTGATGCGCACGAATAATTTGGTGATATTTGCCTAAACTCAGAAGAGATAAATAAATATATAATTATTGTGAAGTTCTGTGTTCCTTTTAAAAAGAAATATGTTTAAATAGTGTGTTTGATGAGGCTCAAATTTTGATTTAAGAGTTTAAATAGATAGTCAAGCCTAGTTGAGCTTAACTGAATCTCAGTTATAATACAATCGAATCGAGCTCGAGCTCGAGCTCAAGGAACGCTTGTAACTTTCTTTGCTTTTTATCAAATTGAACCACACGTTCCATTGTTTTTGCGTAGATCATCGGGTTTTGGGTTATAGTTCAAGTCGGGCTTGCTCTGATGTTTTTTAAGCGAAGTTAAATTTGATCAATAACCTTGTTAATGGGTATTGAGTTAAATTTTAAACAGAAGTCTAGCCCAAAAATTTACAATGTTTATCGACCAAGACTGACACGGAAAATAATATAAATAATTAACTATATAATAAATTTTATATATAAAATATTTTGACAAAATATTACTTTTTTACAGGTGAATTGATGATTACAAAAGGTATATATGGTCCTCTTAAATATTTATTGGGTGGATCGATCCAAGATCGATAAAAATAGATTCAGGGCAATTCGATAAATCTTGAGTATGATTGAGTCACTAAGACCACCAACATCATACACTCGATGTGGGTGCATGACTCTAAATTAAAGTAAAGCTTTTGTTTTTTTAGTAAGAGTTAATTATATGACAAATCTTTTTAATTTATTAATTATATTGATGCTGATAAAAATAATTTTATCTTTTTAGATACAAAATGATACTGATAAAAAATTATTAATTATATTAAAAATATACTTTTAATAGAATTATTTTTAAATTATTAATATTAATGTCAATTGATCAATATAGATTTGATATTATAATAATAGTAACATAGATTGAATTTAATTCTATAAAAAATGACTGTAAAAATGAATATTTAAATAATTTAAAGTATAATTGAGAGTAATTAATATGTATTATTACTGTTTCAAAAATTATAAATTGATAAAAAATATACTTTTATTAAAATTAAGAGATTCTATTATGAATATTTGTGGCGGATGATCACCCCTAATTTTTACAAGTGCTTCAGCCGGTTGGGCTCGACTCAGCTCGATTACTAACGCTTTCATGTATTGTGATGTTACACATGTTCTCCACTTATATGCACACTTTTTTTTTTCTTTAAAGAAGTAAAATCATTTTATAATCCCAAGTGCCATTTGGACATTCAAAAAACGCAAAGGCAGAAAAAGTCAAAGAGATAATTATTTTTTAAAAAAAGTAGAGTAAGCAGTTTCTTCATTTTTGTTGGACTAATTTGCAAAAACACAAAAATAAAACAAAAACTACACTCATCATTATCGTCACCCTCCTCTTTATTTACACCTACCGCCGGCAGATTCCTTTTCTGATGCACCCCCTTTTTTGACTGCCACGTGTCAATCCCGACACTCCAGAACTCCGAGCCCTACACCTCCACGTAGTAGGTCTCAACTACTCACCTATAAAGCTGTATTGGCTCCCTCTCTCTCTTCTCTCGCCAATTTCGCCGTCGTTTAATCCGGCGAATTCTAATTTATTTTAATGTGATTTTATCATATATCCGTTATACGAAAAGAAATTCGCAGATCGGCTGGAATTCTCCTGTCAGATGCATTTATGGCCGTTTGATCTTTCCTCGTAACCGACATTTATATTATTCTCTCCATCTGGTAATTTTTTTTTGTCTGTTTTTTTTTCTTTCTTCCGAATATTTAATTTTCTTCTCATCACCTAATTTTGCTTGAATTCAAGATTTCGGTTGGGGTTTTGTGATTGGGATGCGAGGCGTTTTGAGAGGGTCTAAGCTGTTGCATTGTCGGTCTTCTTGATCGATAAACCGGATTTAACCACGAAGTTTCAGCTTTCTTGCCGAATTCCGATATGTCAGGACCGCTGGATCGTTTCGCGAGGCCTTGTGAGTTGATCTGGTCCTCTGAAAGCTTGATTGATTTTTTGTTCATATGAATTTTGTTGTTCTAGAATGCTTCTATTTTCTTTTTCTTTTTTAGGGTCTTACTTTTAGGTTCAGTTTAATAGGTGAGAATTTTGGAGTCATTATTGAGAAAGAATGAAGCTTTTGAGCTACGTTGCTCATCAATTCGGGTGCTTCATTTCGTTTTTGCTGTGGAGAACTGATCTAAATTGAGTGGGATAATTTGGTTAGGTTACAGTAGTGAAAGATACCAATTTTGGAATTTGTACTGGTTTGGTTTTCTTTTTTCCACATCTATATTACTTTTGCTCAGCTTCACGGTCATCAGTTATTCGATAATTTCCCCCAGCTATCTTGATAACAAAGCTCATAGCTTCTTTGAAATCATGAACTGTGTTTCTAGGTTAATTATTCTAGGTCTTTTTGGAATCCAACTCAACTTTCAGTTTTTCTGTTTCTTTCTTTATTTTATTTTTGATGATTTTGTCGGTTTTTATTTGGTGATAATTTCTTATTTCTGTGAAAACAAATCTTCAAAGTTTTCAAGCTCTTGGAAAATTTCACTGCTCCTTTTATTTTTCTTGCTAAAAGTTAAGTTGAGTTAAGTTTTTAGTGTTGTAAAATATGTTTTTGGACATTTATTGCATGTGATATTGAACTGAAAATGTAGTATGTGTTTCATACTTCCATTGCCCAGATGGCTGACCAACCATCTGTTCTTCATTATTTTTTCAATCATTTAATGATTTGATATATCACAGGCTTTGAGGGTTTCTCCGGTAGTGATGAGAAGAGAGAAAGGAAATCTGACTTTGAGAACTCGGAGGATGAGAGGCGATCAAGGATTGGATCTTTGAAAAAGAAGGCAATAAATGCGTCTACTAAATTCAAGCATTCTCTCAAGAAGAAGAGCACTAGAAGAAAAAGTGATGGCCGAGTGAGCTCTGTTTCGATTGAGGATGTTCGTGATGTTGGGGAACTGCAGGCTGTTGATGCATTCCGACAGACATTGATTATGGATGAGCTACTGCCAGAAAGACATGATGATTATCATATGATGTTGAGGTTTGTCAATCTTTGTTTTGTTTTTTCTTTTCCTGAACTTTTATGCATACAACAACTTCCCTGAGTTCTTCTTTATAATTGGATTTTTTTCCTTCTTTTGCATTATGATGTAATAATTACAAACCAGCTCATTAGAGCAACAGCCATGTTTTGGTTTTCTGAGCCCCCCATTTTCAGTTGGGAACTTAACACCATTAGATTAACCAGGCAGATCATTTTTATCTGCTTGTTTTACTGATGAAATATTATCGTCAATTATATGTAGGTTTTCAAACATTTAAACTCGTTTACTTTATTTCGAGTTTAGTTTCTCCTTTGACTGAGATCCTCTTGGTTTTTTGCTTTCACTCAATCTTGTCATGAACATTGTGATTGCATAACAGCAGCCTTTGTAAGACTTTAACAACTTGCAGGTTCTTGAAGGCAAGAAAGTTTGATATCGAGAAAGCTAAGCACATGTGGGCTGATATGCTTCAATGGAGGAAGGAGTTTGGCACTGACACTGTTGAGGAGGTAACTAAATTCTTGGATTGACAAATATTGCAGCGATGCTCGACCTTTTGTCTATTTATTTATTAGATGCAATTTATTTATTTATTTTCCTGCATTTTTCTTGTGTTTTTACCATGTTCATGTTGCCAGGATTTTGAGTTCCAAGAGAAGATTGAAGTTATAAAGCATTACCCACATGGTTACCATGGCGTGGATAAGGAGGGAAGGCCTGTTTATATTGAAAGACTCGGGAAGGTTGATCCAAACAAGCTCATGCAAGTTACAACAATGGATCGATATATTAAATACCATGTCCAAGAGTTTGAGAAGGCATTGGCTGTGAAGTTTCCGGCTTGTACCATTGCTGCAAAGAGGCATATTGATTCAAGCACAACAATTTTAGATGTTCAAGGCGTGGTAGGTTGCTTTTTACCATCTATGGATGTAACCGGCATGACCAATCACGTCTCACTTCATTTTCTTTTTCTATTCTTTAGGGCTTAAAGAACTTTACCAAGTCTGCACGGGAACTTATCATGCGGCTACAGAAAATAGATGGTGATAATTATCCTGAGGTTTGTAATCTCAAAACTGCTGAAATTGGTTACTCCCTAAATTGCTTCACTTTTTTGTGTTAGAGGGAAATAAAATTATACCATACAGCTGACATGATTTTTTTACATTCTGCAGACTCTCTTTCAGATGTTTATCATCAATGCTGGTCCTGGATTTAGGCTTCTCTGGAATACCATAAAGACTTTCCTAGATCCCAAAACAACTTCCAAGATTCATGTAAGTCTAACATGGTTTTGTTCTTTACTGCAGGAACATTGTTCATGGCTTTGTTAGGCTTGATGTCTCATATTCTTTTTTTTATTTACTGATGTGCATTTTTTTTGTTTGGACTTAATTTAGGTTCTTGGTAACAAGTACCAGAGCAAATTGCTTGAGATTATTGATGCTAGGTAATTGGGATACAATCTGTGTATGATGCAAATGCTTTTATCAATTTCTGCTAGATTTTTTTGTGTCTTTATGTCTATTCAAGTCATGCTTGCACTGATTTTGTCAAATTTGCAATTTATGCAGTGAGTTGCCAGAATTTCTAGGCGGTACTTGTACCTGTGCTGGTCATGGAGGTTGCCTTCAGTCTGATAAAGGGCCATGGAAAAAACCAGAAATATTAAAGGTTATCTTCTTACTTTTTTAATTCTCGAGTTGCAGTTGTGGGGTTACTTTTCTTTTGCCTCGGTGTTTGCCTTCTGATTTTGCAAACAAGCTGTTAGATTTTGGTATTTTTTCCTTCCCCCGTATCCTTTGTTGTGTTGTATTTCTTTGTTTCTAAAGAAAGGGGTTCAAACCCCCATTGAACGATCAGGAAAAGACCATTTGTAACTAGGATCAATTGGTTGATGTATTTGAATGCAGATGGTAATACATGGTGGAGCACGACGTGCTAGGCAGGTTATAAAAGTTCTAAACAGTGAGGGGAAGGTTATTGCCTACGCCAAACCACAGTATCCAATGGTAAGACCACTCGAATGTTACTTTTAGCCATTCATAAAAAAAGACTTTCCGAGTGTTATGGGTTCCTACATCTACATGTTTGTTCCTTGTCAAGATTTGTCACATTATTGTGTTTGTTCTGTCTTAAAACAGTTAAAAGGTAGTGATACCTCCACTGCCGAGTCAGGATCTGAAGCAGAAGATATTGCTTCTCCAAAAGCAATGAAGATGAAGAGTTATTCACATCTTCAGTTGACTCCTGTTTTTGAAGAGGTAGTTTTTAATATCTTATCGTACTTGCCATATTAATTCGAAATAAAGTGACATTTTGAGAATGTTTCAGATAATAATACCTTGCAGGGTTGTGTTTATGATCTTGAGGATCCATTTTGCACTTTCAAATTTTGCTTTAGAATATGGAAATTGATTTCTGTGAATTCTCAAACATAGAACTTCTTGGTTCATTTTTTTCATTGGGGATTGAAGTTGCACTTGCACTCTCTTTGAGCCACTTTTGCTCCATTTGGTTGCAAAAATGACCATGCATGTTTTTCTCCTCCAACTGTTGAAGCTTACCACTATTTTATTTACATAACTTGGAAAGGAAATTATAACATTGGTATTCAAGAAAAGATATCATTTCCATATAGGCATTCAAATGAATCAGATATTTGTCAAGTTTTTCTTCAATTTCATTTCTTGATGTTGCAGGCTAAGATAGTTGGAAAGGTAAGCTATCCTGGTAGTTTCTCAGGCTATGATGAATATGTCCCAATGGTTGACATACCTGTTGATGCTGGTTGGAAAAAGCAAGCACCCATCCAGAGGACCTCTACTTCCAAAGGTTAGCAAGTCTGTTCTCATTTTTCCCTGTGTTTTTATAATTTACTTTAAATCTTTAGGTGTCTTATTTTCGCGCTTGCTATGTTAGTTAAACTTTGCCAAACAAAGATGGAACCCTCTTTAAAGATTGATTGTGTTCCTAGATCATGCTTAAATAATTTATATAGAAGTCAGTGATTAGGATCCTTGATTTTATACCAGCATAAAGAAGCATGATTGTGGCAATAAGATTTATTCCATTTGTTCCCTTTTTCGTTTGGAATGGGAAGAAAATGTATTAAAGCACAATGAACCACAAATAAGCTAATGACCTTCACTTTTTCACTCTTCATTTGAGTAGTTGGATGGGCCCAATCTTCCCTAACATCAGTAACAAACGGCCTCTATTTACTCCCTGATAAAAAAAGGGCCTCTATTTAGTCCATTAGCACTATATGAAGATTGTAGCATTTGTTAAGAGAATCTTCCTCTTGTGGTTGCACCTTATTTTATTTTATCGATTTAATGTTCTTTAATATGTTTAGCTTGGGTTACATTCCTTTGGTCTAGGAGAGATTTGATGAAACTGTTCACACACATTTTGTAATAGAAAAGAACTACTTATTCATGACTGCAACTATATGAAAATGGTAAAGGTAATTTTTTATTTACCGGACTGCATTTTATCTCTGTTATTTGGATGAGTTAGTCGTTGCTGGGCCAAAATCCATCCATCCATCGAACAGTTGTCTTGTCTCTATCTCTATAGCTAATTTATGGAGTCATTTATGTTCATTATTCATCCAGAGTGAATCAGAGAAATCCGCAAGTCATGTCACAAGATTAGCCTAAGATTGTTACAGCTGAGTCCATGTATTTAATTATGTGGTGTGTATATATATGCACCTCATAATGTTTTAAATGATTTGCATGTATTTGGTTATGCCTTCTGCTAGTTATGTGTAATGCTACTCTGCAGTGCTGGATACAGATTCCTTCAAGGCTTCTTGATTTGTTCATTTGATTCCTAAAATGCTTTGTCAATGCAGGGATATTTGTCCCACCAGATACTCAAAAGACTCCAGAGGGAATTCGTGCTCGGATTGCGATAGCACTAATGGGCTTTTTCATGATGCTTCTCACTTTCTTCCGTTCAGTGTCGTACCATGTTACTAAGAAGCTTCCAGGCACGTCTTCAGCTCATGAACAAACTATTCCTGAACCTGCCTTTGATGCAACACAGGAGGAATTCCGCCCCCCTTCACCAACACCAGGATTTACAGAGGCCAATCTGCACTCCAATGTGCTGAAAAGGCTTGCTGAACTAGAGGAGAAAGTTGATATACTTCAAGCAAAGCCATCAGAGATGCCCTCCGAGAAGGAGGAGTTGCTTAATGCTGCTATTTGCCGTGTCGATGCCCTAGAATCGGAGCTGATTGCTACTAAAAAGGTACAGTTTCATAATTCCTGAGCAATATTTTTGTTTCAGGAAATCACTATCTTCATCATCATTGTCCAAGCCTTAACCCTTGTCATCATTTAAGATTAATTAGGAAACAACAATAACTATTATTTTGAGTCTAATATGTTGATTCTTGTTTTCCATTCTATCCGTGGTCTTCACTCTCTATTTAATATCCTTGTTTGTTTCAGGATAAATGTTGATTGTATTATCATTCGATTCTCATTCTTCTCACTTATGTTTGTGTAGTTTAGCCTAAAAGTTCTCTACTTACATTAAGTACTTTACTTTTGCACTTTGTTTATCAGAGTACACACGGCAACCTATTTCTGGTCAATAATTTATGTTCCCTACCAAATCTGGATGTCATAGAACTGATTTATAATGACAAGGCTTGCAATAATAATAATAACCATACATTGTGGGTATCTATCTTTAAAGCATGCATGTCGGTTGACTTACCTGCACTGAGTGTCCATAATTTATTTCTCAATAGTTACAGCCACATAATTAACAATTTGATGATGTGCTTGTTTCTGAGCAGGCACTACATGATGCTTTAATGAGGCAAGAAGAGCTGCTTGCTTACATAGACAGTCAAGAACAAGCCAAATTCCGGGTAGGTGGACTGATTTGCTTTATTTTATTTTATATTGTAAACATCTATCTACAAGGCTTTCACAGTGAGTGGAGTTGGGAACAAGTAAGATACACTCAGACCTTACCCCATATAATATGCGTAGAGGCTGGCTGTTTCCTGAACCCGTGACTTCTAAGTTGCATCCATGCAACTCTACCACGGGGTCACGTGTTCTTTATTTTATTTATATGTCATACAAACTTTGAGACGCATGGCTAACATATTTATTTTTTTACTGCACGTCAGAAAAAGAAGTTTTGCTGGTAGATGTTTGATCAATGGAGAGAGACGGCCTGGACGAATTGGCTTGAAACTTGAATACCGTTGCATCTCCAGGAGGCTGACACACAATCACTTGTTGATCTTGTTGAACATATACTCTATTTCAAACAACAATTTTATGAATTACATGTTTTGAAAATACATGTGTGGTTTCAGTTGAACATCGGTGCGTGCATTGCGATGCTTGAACTGATGAGTTCTATTGGGAATTTACAGACCTTCATGTGATCATATTAAACTATCTTGAGATGCTGTTGTGGATTATTTGCAGTGCTGAAGTTTTGAATAATGCTGCTGCCGCCAAAGTCATTTACTGACTATGAGAGTTCACATAATGTTTCGGTAGAGGCAATAGAGATGAATCAACTATGCCCTCGTCGCTGAGATGTTGTTTAGTGTGAGATTTCTTGTGCTCATCCAAACAGGCTCAAAAAAGTTTGATTACAGATTTTAGGTTGGGCTTGGATGATGATATAAAAGTATTTATGAGGAAAAAAAAGATACTTTTGACGACCTTGCTAATGTGGAGATATATGATCAGGGTGGACCTCGGATTTTGGAGTGTATAATTATCATCTAATAGTTTAAGAGACGTGTTTCATTAAATCGAATCAAAAATTATGGTTTCGACAAATACAAATCGAACGAATAATTAAACCAAATAAATCGAACCATCATTGTTCGGTTTGGTTAGGTTAAAAATTGAGTTCACAATCATATAATATATAAAAAGTTGCAAAGAAGTCTCTGAATATCGAATTTAATTATTTTACTTTTCGGTTATATTTATATATATTAATTATTAAATTAATTATTTCAGTTCTTTGATTTTAAACTGAATTTAATTTTTCAAACCAAATTAAAAGTTGAATTTTAGGGAATACTTGAGCAAAAAATGAACCAAAATAAATTAAAATCTTCGAGTTGGGTTGGTTTTGAACACCCCTACGAAAACTTCATTCGGCTGGGGGGGTTTTGGCCCATAAATATATAAATAATTGGACCTTAAGAACATCATTAATTTTATTTTTTTAATTACAATGTTCAATGTACGTTTGGAAAGAAAAAAAGAAGAAGGAATATCATGCAAATGTCGAAAATGTGGCCATTTATGCAACGACAGAATTATTGACACCCTTAATTTTATTTATTTTATCCCCTCTCAGAGATTATTTGAAGACAAGTCACTCTAGGGTCCATATTTGTGTAAGGACAAAAATATCATCCTATAGGCGTATCATCAAGCGATGTAATTTGTGGATTTTTGTATTTTCATACTTGTGTAAATATGCATTGTGTTCGAATATGTACTTTTTTTTTAAATCTAACATATATTTTGAGAGATAAAAATGTAAATGTTTAAAAGAATAAGGATAATAGAGGAAATTGAGGGAATTTTTTTAGTATGTGACTAATGTAATTGTTGACTGATAGAATTGAGCTTATAAACTACTTAGCTTATATAAACTCACACAAGCTCTATCAAACGGTTACAAAATATCCATCGTTCAAGGAAACGTGTTGTTGTTTATAAACTTTGCTGCATGAATTTTCTCTCACCATCTCAAGATTCAGCCTTCCTCTTTCCATCAACCAAAAAATATTTCTCTCGGAGATCCACAGAGAAAGGTGCCCATAAACCCTAACTGGCGTTGAGTCTTTAAAAATTAATTTTAGAAATTCACAGCTTTTGGAAAGAAAATAAAAATAAAAATGATGTTTTGGGCAATTTTTACAAAGGATCAATGGCACTATTGTTAATAAAATGAACTTTATTTAATGATTTTTTTTTCTTCCTCCCTCCTCTCTCACTCCACCCAATAATTTTGTTGACATCACATTGTCACGGCCGATCTTCGCCATCCGGCTAGCATTCGCGAAGTAGTTGGTCTTAAAAGAATCACAAGATGATGAGTAAGAAAACCCCAACATTGACTCATTTTGTCAACCCTATTTGATGAAATCTCGCTTGAAAGAGAGTGGCAATCAAGGAGGAAAATGACCCGATCCGATCACCACGACCAACGCCGATGACAACTACTAAAGATATTACTAGAAAGAATTTTCATTAACAAACCAAGAGGATTATAGATGCTTTATACAAGAGGAAGCTAATGGCTAGAAAATACAATTACAAGTGAGATGTGACAACTAAACAAAAAGGCTCAACTATCCATTGAGTGTACAAAACATATATATGCTTTATTCTTGAGACTTGAACTGGGCCTTGTTGAGATTATTGGGCAGATATTAGTGATTCTTGATTGAAGTAAAGAGATACCTTTATTAACTTCCCTTAAGATTGGTGGTCGTTCAAGAACTGCAATCTTGGAACGAAGATAAGAGAAGTTATTATTAAGAAGAGATTTCGTCAAGATAACTACAAACTGATCATTTGTTGAGATTTTTTTGTACGTTAAGAGTCCCTTGATTAACAAGAACTAAGATCGACTGCTTTGTGTTTCATCATTGAGTGAAGTACTGGATTAAGATTGAGGTTTGTGGCTCCTTGATTTTTGGAGTGAATGAGAGGAAGTTTGAAAACTGGACAATGAAGTTCTCGCAACAAATCCCGAAACCACACAAGTTCAGAAGTAGTGGAGGCGAGTGCGCGATATTATGCTTCTATGGATGAAAGGGCAATGGCTCGTTGCTTGTTTGAGCTTCAGGAAATGGGAGTGTGTTTGAGAAAAATAATGTTGGCAGAGGTTGAGGAGTGATCATCGAGCATTTGGGGAGAGAGAGGTGAACATCTGTTGGTTTGTGCATAAATTGAGCAAGATGATTTACTGCAAATCCAATATCAAGATGAGTGAGTGCTTGTTTGTTAAAGAGTATTTAGCATAGAGTATAAGGTAGTGTATAAGCTGTGAAAATAAGCTGTGAAATAAGCTGAGTGATGTTTGGTAAAGAGTATATTTTCATAGAGTATAAGTTGTCAAAATTACACTTAGGGGCATTTATACTACTTAATTAATTAAACAAATAATATGTATCATTTTAATTTATTTCCTATTTATTTTATTTTGGCATTTAGAGTACTTTTTTAATTAAACGAAAAATATGCATCATTTTAATTTATTTTTTAAAGTAAATAGAATAATCATTAACTACCTTGCAAAGTATTATTATTAAAAAAAAATAGCATACATGTTCGCTAATTAATTATACATACATGGCTTACAACATCATCGTGGTACACATTTACATTTATAACAATAAACTACCCTAGTGCATTAGCAATCATATCTCTAACCACACCCATGTTGTGGTCGTCTATAAAAACATCACTTTCTACATTTTCCGGTCCTTCTTCATGTACAACGGAACTGCTGGACTCGTCCTCCACAATCTCAAACTCCTCGTTACTTCGGCTCCTCCGTCTAATATAATTGTGCAATGCACAACATGCGACTACAATATCTACCTGTGTCCCGTACTTAAAACGCGACATATTATTAAGAATCTTCCACCGCATCTTCGTAACACCAAATGTCCTTTCTATGACACTACGAAGAGATGCATGCTTCCGGTTAAACTTCTCGCGTGGTCCACTGGCGCGTCGCCCATTCCTCCACTCCGGCAAATGATACCTCTCACCCCTATCAGGCGCAAGGTAACCGGGCTTGTTAGCATAACCGGCATCCACCAAGTAATATTTCCCTGAACAAGATCAACACGAATAGGTTAACGATGATGTCCTCCACTACGATCATTAATTAAAAATTACAAACAAAAACCAGCAACATACTTTGAGGCGGATGTGGAAAGTTATATGCCGGAACAGAATGCACGTGGTCCAACACGCGGGCATCATGGGCGGAACCCTCGTATCCAGCAGCAATAAATAAATACATCAAATCAAAGTCACATACCGCCAGTACATTCTGTGACGGAAAACCTTTTCGGTTGATATACGGGATTTGTGATGCCCGCGGTATCACTGCCCGTATATGTGTACCATCAAGCGCTCCTATCGCATTGCTAAAAGCCCATGATCGCCGATCACTACTTATCTTAGTCGGGACCTCTGAGAATTGATTTTCTGTAGGCCTAATGACATCTATCGCCATCTGGTACACCGACCTCAATACCCTACTGAATATCCTACTAATGGTCTCACCAGAGTGCTGAAAACACTCACAGGATAGTCTGTTACTTACTCCATGCCCAACAGTCAACAAAAAAATAGCTACCATCTCGGGAATTTGAACATGCCCAGTTGATTCGAGTATGTACCTCTCAGCCAAATCAGTGCATAATTCTCTAAAAGTATCTACAGATAAGCGAAAATTTTCCTGACACCTAACCGGATTGCCATTCAAGACATCCGTAACCCATTGTGCACCCGTTAATGATGATGTCCTACAACGGTTACGTGGCACTGGAGGAGATCCATGATAGTGGTGATGATACACAGCAGCGGCTGCAGCGGCTGCCATCGAACTGAAATAGACTTGGTTCTCATATTCCTCATCAGAGCTAGATGTATCCATATCTGCCAAAGTAATTGAGGAGAGATTAACAGTGGAACATTCCACAATTGTTGTAGCTATTATAATGCATTCTAGGACAACAAAAGATTAACACAATTAAAACATGAACAGCTACTGTAATGGCAGGGAACTTTTGTTACAAAAAAAAACACAATATGCAATCTGTAAGTTGGCAACCTCATCACAAGATTTCACCTAGAACCTCCGATTCAAAAAAAAATCAGAATTCAATCACAAATGCATTGTAAAAAAGTCTCAGCTCAGCAAAATATCAAACACAATTCAGGTTGCATAACACATCAGTCTCTCATCACAGTTCATATTATTCTACTTTAAAAAAAACTTAGAAATCTACTTATTTTACTGAAACATCCAACAATAATTCAGTTCCTCAATTTATTCTAAAGGCAAAACAAACTCACTGAACATGACTCTACCAACACATCAGTCTCTCAACACTAGAACCCTCTCACTTTCCCTCTTCACCAGCAAAACGAGTCAGGAAACGAAGGCGAACAGATGGCACCATATTTGGAAGCACACGACCTAAGATAGGATTATCTATCTTCTCCAAAACCAGCAAGTACACATCCTCACTAAGAGGGCCATCTTCAAACATCTGATTGATGATGGACAACACTTCATCAGGCCTTGAATTAGTAGTTGCAACTGAATGGCCTGCTGTTGAGGATGCCCTTCTCTCACTCCTGCGCGTAGCTGCTTCTTCGTTCTGAACCTCTAGTGCATCTGCAATCCTGGAGATGGCAATTGTGTCAGTGTTCTTCCTCTTCTTTGCCGTAGGAGTACGTCCTGGTTCTGATGACGAGGTCCTGAATCTGGCAACAAACTCACTGTTGTTGGGCATTGAGGATTTTTTCTTAGAGTATGGGGTTTTCTTTACCGGTGAGCTACCAGTGGATTTCTCCGGCTCAGACTGCAATCTGATGCTATCTTCGACCGAGTATGGTATGTATGCATCTGGGTCACACCCCTCAAACCAGTCAGTCTCCACAACTTCATCATCTAGAGTGTTCAACCGCAAATTCTCTCCACTAGAAGGCACTCGAAGGTGCTGCCCAGTTGCAATACCACCAGCAAAATAGAATTGCAACTCATCGCGATATGGAAAACCATGTTTCCAAAACTTTGCATACTCTTTGTTTTCCTGCAGGTTATTCAAAGAGATAATTAAAACATGAAAAACATAAGTATAATAATTATTAAAACATAGCAGCTTTTATTACCAATTAAAATTAATAACACTTACCTTAATCTTGAGGTCCCACCAATCGTCGGACATTATGGCTCTCTTAGTTACCTCATCCCAGCCCATACCTCTCTCATTCTGAGTCATGCGAGTCCACAAAGACCAATCCTTTCTCAACTGATCCCACCTATTCTTCAGGGTTGCCTTTGTGTATTGAAGGCTAGTACGCTGATGGAATTTTTTAGCAATTCCATCCCATTCCATCTTTGGCATAGGTGAACCTGGAGTCCTTGTGATCTCCTCAAGAGTCTCCACACAGATATTTACCAATGCATCAACATTCCACTCCTCCCATTTGGTTTTCTCATGCTCAACCTGGGTCATGACTTGCTTACCAGGTCTCGACATTCAACAATCCTAGGTGAAATTTTTTTTTTCTAGACTAAACAGGTTTGCACTTAGAAAGAAAAATGCGTTACAGAAAAATCTACATGCAGAATATATGGAGCTGAAAATGTAGACACTTTTTATTGTAACTTGGCAACGTCATCACCAGATTTCTCCTACAACCTCCAGTAAAAAAAAAAACAGCATTCAAGTTCAATGCTTTGTCACCAAGTCTCAGCACAACAAAATATCAAACACAGTTCATATATTACTGTACTAAACAAAGCAGCCATACAATTGCTACTCTACACAGTTATGAGAAAATATGAGACATTACATACAACATAAAATTTCACAAATCAGAGCTCACTTTACAGCATAAAATTTCAGTCATCACTTTACAATACCAATCCTTTCTCAATTAATCAGTGATCTCACATACAGCATAAAATTTGAGGGTAGTAATCATAGAATACAAATCAGAGCTCACTTTCAGCATTGGGAAAATAAAATAATGACAAGAACCCTGGCATACATTTTATTTCAAGCTCTGAAGATAGTGAGAATTTGTAGCCTAGCTCAATTGTTATGCAAATCCATAGTTTAATGCCAATAAGCCCCTATCGCATTGCTACTACACGTGCTCAGTTCAACTGCCTCAGAGAATTGTGTATGCCCGTGCATTGTTAGGGACATGGTTATCCACTACACGTGCAGACTTATATGTGGTCTCTTATATGTATTATTAATGTATGATGACTAGGTTGATATCTCATTGTTTTGGTGAAGAGTCAGAGACCACTAAAGATGACCATTGCAAAACTTGTGAGAAAGGAACAAATTAAAGTTGATATCTCCTTGTGTATTGGTTAAACATGCCGAAAACAATTGTGCAGACTTCAAATGCAGACTTATCCATGGCGTTTGCTATTGGTTCCGAAATCCTTGCTTCCATTATATATTCGTAAGCCTATAGTTCCAAAATCAGCAGCTTCTATAAACAAAGAATCTCATCACAACTCTTCTGGACACTAACATGTACAAAAACTTAAACAGAAATCATATTATACAAAATGAAGATGACTGTTGAAACACTGAATCGGAGATAGGGATGAAGACATCCAAAAATTCCCACCAAATCCTATAATTCGTTTGAAATCAGACAGTGTATGTCAACAAAAAACCCTAGAAAGATTACTAAAAATGGAGATAGCCTAAATCGTCCTCTAAATCTAGAATGAAGAATAACCCTAGATCGTGGATGAAGACGAGACATAGGTGATGAATCAAGATGGGGGCAGACATACCTGGTCAGAGATGATGAAGAGAACAGCAATCTGGGTCGCTGCTTCCTCCGATCGAACTTCCGCAGTGGACTGCTCAGGCGCAGCGCGTTCTTCTCCAATTTCGATCAGTCTGCGTTGCTCGAGCTGGGACAGTGTTCTCTCAAGGGTATGCTGGGAAAGTATCTCATATTTTATGTGCTTTACAAGACACGTGTACACCCATAAGGTGAGCGTAAATGATGCATTTTCCTCTAGCGTGTTATGAATGTTTGGTGAGCAAGCTTATACACTAGCTTATGAGCTAGTGTATAAGCTGCCAAAAGCTTTAACAAACAAGTGCTGAGACTCAAATATTGGAGAGTGCCCACTAATTGTCTGAATTGAGTTGGATCATCCAAGGGAGTGCCATCAGCGGTATGGGCGGTGAAGTGCACTAGAAGAGGGATGCTCATTGTTTTAGCACCTGCCATATCTAAAAAATCCAAGATATCCCGAATATACCTCTGTTGGGAGAGAAAGAGACCTTGAGACTGATGCTCAACTTCAACACCAAGGAAATATGATAGACCATTTAGCTCCTTAGAGAGAACTTGGCCACCATAGACTTGGTAATCCTGTAAAGAAGCTGGTTGTTGGAGCTAGATAGAATGAGATCATCAACAAAGACAAAAATGTGCATTAGATGTCAATGATCGCGAAAGATAAACAATGATCGATCAACTTTGGAATTTGTAAACCCCAACTGAAGAAGGTAGGAACTCAATGCATTGTACCAAGCTCTAAGGGCTTGTTTAAATCCATAGAGGGACCTATTCAACCTGCATAAAAAATTAGAAAATTGAGGATTTTCAAACCCCTTAGGTTGTCGCATAAACATTGTTTCATGCAGGAAACCATCGAGATAAGCGTTATTCACATCAAGATGGTAAAGAGGCAAATGGTTAATGACATCAATGGTGAGAACAACATGGATGGTGGTTGGTTGAATGACAAGGCTAAATGTATTGTGGTAGTCAAGACTCGATAATCTAGCAAAACCTTGGATTATGGATTATGGAGTTGATGAAGGTGTGGGGTCATCGTATGGCTAGGTCCAGAGTCGAGTAACTATTGTTGAATAGGCCGAAATGCAATGTTTGAGGGCGCGGTAGAGGTGGAGTAGTTGACAGAGGGAGGAGCTTCATTTGCATAAAATTTAAGATGTCTACACTTGTTGGCAGGATGGCTTGGCTTTTTACATAGTTGACACACAAGACCACCACAACAATAACCCCCAATTGTTGTTGACTATAATTATTGTTCCAAGATTGTTGTTTGGAATTAGTCTAAGGAGCCCGACTGCCTCTACCACTAAGTAGAGAGTTTTGAGAATAGTTTTGGAGTTGATGAAAGTTTATAATAGCGACATGAGTTTGCTAAGCGGTATCCAAGCTAGTGAGATAACCTTCGTGGAAAACAATGATATCTTTTAGCTCTTCAAAGCTAAATGGTGTCTCGCGAGTGCGTTTGGAGCCAACCATCCCAACATATTCATCGGTATGACCATCGAGAATATGAAGAGTCAAATCATCTTGAGAAATTGGATAATCGATAAGAGCAAGCTCGTCTTCTAGAGACTTCACAGCTTATAAATAATCGGTCACGGATTGCACTCTTTTTGAAAATAAGGTAGTAGCGATTTAAACTGTATGACACGAGAGCATAAGGACTTCGCGTATAGTTTATGAACTTTGGCCCAGGTTACGGCACTAAAGCCAATGTCACCAAAAAAAGGGAGAATCATCCCATTAATCGACGCAACAATAACATGTACTATAAACTGATCTCGGCTTTGCCAATGGAGATAAGTTTTCTAAGGAGATGCATTAGCAGAAGTGGGATCTGGGACAGTGGGTAAAAGAATTTTTTATAACATAACCAGTCCGACCATAAGCCTTTAATAGTGAGTGAAAGTTAATAACATTTAATTTAAAAGGGATGTGAGATATAACATGGATTGACATAGATGAGGAGTGCCTAGCGAAGGGCACATAAAAGTAGCTAAAGTAGAAGTGGTGCTCATGATAGGTGAGGATCGTGACTTGTTGGAGTTGAAATCATTTGATACCATAAAGAGATTACTAGAAAAGATTTTCATTAACAAACCAAGAGGATTACAAAAGTTTTATACAAAGGGAAGCTAACGGCTAGAAAGTACAATTATAGGCAAGATGTGACAGCTAAACATAAAGGCTCAACTATCTATTGAGTGTACATAACGGATATATGCTTTATTCTTGAGACTTTGTGTAGCATCCTGAGTTTTCAAATAGCTTACGAGATAGGGTAAGGGTTACATATGACAGTTTTTAGATTTTCTGTGGGTAAAATGAAATGTGTTAAATAGGACCATAATAATTTCAAATGTGCTAATATGTTTTGAATTAGATAGAACCGAAATATTTTTATTAAATTCTATGTGATAAATTAAAATTAGCGGCACAAGAATTTTCGGGATTAGATTTAAGATGGTATGGTTTGAAATTTTAGAAGTCAAGGGGGGTAAAATGGGGGTAATCACTAATTAATGGCAGAATGGTAAATAAAAACAAATTGTTTAGTAATTAGGGTGATAGAGCAAGGGCATAACAGTAAAAAGCTAATAAAAGAATTTAAATTATAAATATTCTAATATTGTATGCTAACTGAGGGAAACCTAGATGAAAACTAGTGAGGACCATGGGTGAGTGATGATGTCGATGGAAAGGTGGAAGGGTGATTTCGATGAACGTTGATGACAAGACAAATACCACGGTGACGAGGACGGCGAGAGAATCAGAATCTGCCATTTTCGGACTGAATGGGGTGAACTTGAATTATCAACGGAGAAGAAAAGGTTCATGGGCCACGACTCTTCAACGCTGGATATCTCAGGATCCCGGCCATTGCGAAGATAAGGAAACATGGCACTAGGTTCCTTCCACTGTCCTCGAGTTGTTCGTGGCTGCGGTGAGGTTTACCGTGATCCCATCAACGGTGACCTGTTAACAGTCACCCACGAGTTGATGCTCCGGGTTGACCCTACCTAAAGCACTTCAGGCAGACCCGATCCATGTCTAGTTGACCTGGCTCGAACTCATCTAGTTTGACCTCTAATTTTATATGATGATTTTATAAATAAATATAAATTAATAGACTGGTATATTATTATGGATTTCAAGACTAGTTCACTCAACTGAAATATTGGAATTTAGAAAAGCGCAACGGGTAAGTAATATCAAGCTGTTTTACGGAACACTGTGATGAATGTTTTGTTTATGTTTTATATGTGTAAAATGTTATGTTTGTTTGTGTTGATTGATTGTCTTTGAATTGTGATCTATCATATAATGATCCAACTATATTATGGATACTATGAATGATGGTTTATTTATGCTATTTCTAGATGGAATATGATGAGAAATTATAATGCTTATGGAGGTAATGTTTACTGGTTGCTCTACATGAAGCACGACATATCATGACATACACGGCATGCACATTAAAAGAAATATTTTTCAAACTTGGTAGAACTACTACATGGAGGATATACTGGAAAATGAATGTTAAAATTATGTTGACTGGATAGTGAAAAGGTTTATTGACTGGAAAGTGTTTTTTGATAAAACACTTAATTAAAGGAAAATTCTAATCGATTGCTTTGTAGCAGTGTACCTAAGTTAGTACTGAAAAAAGGATTTAAATGGTTGTCTTCTCTCTAAAGATATGTTCATGTGCATTCATGCATAAATATTACTTGTTGGGGCTCGGTTCACTATGTTTCGTGATGCATATCATGATCCTCTTGATGATTGTGCTGACTTAGTCGTTGGTGGTGTCATTGCGAATCCATGGTGATGATGCTCATGTGACAAAGGTGAGATATTATTTACTGCACTTTATTTCAAGTTTAGGTTAATTCAAGTTATTGAATTTTGGGTTTCAGGTAGACTTGATTAAAGTATGACATTGCTATTAAGATATGTATAGATGTTGGATGACCCAATAATAATAGTATTATTATGTGAGAGATTGATTGATGTTTAAGTATCATATTATTTAGCATAGGGTGGTATAAATTTGCATAAGCCAAGTAATGTGGTAAGTGTTAAAGTTTATAGGAGTGACGTTCTGACTTGTGGACCTGCAGAATGCGGTGCCATGGGACGAGGGGTAACATTTGGATTGGGCCTTGTTGAGATTACTTAGGCTGATACAAGTGGTACTAGATTGGGCTCAAGTGCTACCTTGATTATCCACCACCTCCATTGAACTCGAAGGATTGAGGAGCACCTAAACCAGTCCTTGACTGATCATCTCAACCATCGAAACACCTTGCATCGGCGTTGGCTCAAAATGGGTCCATTTTATCCTTATTTGGATGAATTTCACTTGCAGTTGGATGAATTTAAGTTGAATATGGATGATGAATTTCACTTGCATATGAATGAATTTGAATTTCTAAAACTATTCGCAGAATCATTTTAAGAAGTTAAAATTTTAAAACAATTTCCAAACACAAATTAATTTTCCAAAAAAGTCTCTGTCCCTCAAAGAAAACTCTATCTCCCTTGACATATAGTGCAGCGCTTCTCCAGTTTTAAGCTCTCCAAATCTTTCAATTGGGTTCCACATTTATTATATAAAAAATTAAGCTACATACTTATTCATGTCAACAATACATGTTTCTCAATATCGTCACATCATTAAAACTCAAACTCTTATACATTTTCCTTTTTCTATATTAACAAAAACTCCAAATGTCAAGTGTTTCTCATATATTTTCTAATAAAACTATACAAAAATAAATACTGGACTCATATCTTTTACAAAAACACCAAAACATTCACATCACCAAAGCCACAAAATCATTAACATCACCAAAATAGATCTCGTAATACAATCATATTTATAAAAATACGCATTCTCATGTACTATCAAATACCCAATGGGAAATGATATTTAGTAACCATACCCCTCAAAATATTTTAATAATTTGTTTTCCTCTTAATCAGTGATTTACTATTATTTTATTGATAAAATATATTTTTATTTAAATGTCTATTTTACCCTTATGGGTTAGTATCCGTATCCCCTTATTTAGTATCTATACCCCTATCTCACATGTCACTTATCATTATAATGAAAATTAATTTTTTATTATTATTTAGTATAAGTTTTTTCTTTTACTTTTTATTATGAATTTATTAATAAGTTTAAAGAATATATTTGTAATATTTTATTATTTTATCCTATATGAAGTTCTTTATTATTTTTAATCCCCTTAAATAAATTACTTTACAGTTATTACTGTTGAAACTTTTTAAAAATTCTACAGTAATTATTGAAATAAATAAATAAATATAGAGATTACTAACAAAATCTAGTCAAAAACTAAAGAAATGTTTGATAAACAAACAATGAATAAGCATGAATGACTGAAAAAAATTGCTTACGAAAATATAAAAATGTCATATCAATAGTGTTATAATTGAATATATACAAATATATTTAGAAACAAAAAATATCAAACATTTTTATAAATTAAAAAATGTTTATTAGGCACACATTCGGATAAAATAATAAAATATTAACAAATATATTCTTTTAAGTTATTAATAAATTCATAATAAAAAGTAAAAGAAAAAATTTATACTAAATAATTATAAAAAATTAATTTTCATTGTAATGATGAATGACATGTGAGATAGTGGGTAAGGACACTAAATTAGGGGATAAAGTTACCAATCTATAAGGGTAAAATAGACATTTAAATAAAAATATATTTTATCAATAAAATAATAATAATTCACTGATTAAGAGGCAAAAAAGTATTAAAATATTTTGGGAGATATGGTTACCAAAACGAGGGGTTTAAATACCATTTCCCATGCCCAATTTTGAAGCCTATTGTATGCTCTTATTTAACTACCGTTCAAGCTTCAAGTACAAAAGGAGTTTTAGAGGCAAAATCAGTTTCCGCGCAAATAGTCTCCTTTTACTATTCAGTCACACACACCAAGAAGTCCCACCAATTCAATCAATGGCGGCTACAAACCATCTTCTCTCTCGCTCTCCTTTCCTCCCAAAAACCCTGTCACAGCAGCAGAACCCATTTTCGAGAAACGTCAAAATCCCCTCTAAGTCTTTCCTCTGGGCAAAAGCAGTCGGCTCCCAAGAAAGCACAAAATCCCAAGGCCGCCCCCAACAAACGGCATTGTTCCACCACTGCTTCACCAAATCCTCAGATGGTTACCTCTACTGTGAGAGCCTTAAAGTGGAAGATGTAATGCAGAATGTTGAGAGAAGGCCGTTCTACTTGTACAGTAAGCCCCAGATTACTAGGAATTACGAAGCCTATAAGGAGGCTCTTGAGGGGTTGAACTCGGTCATTGGGTACGCCATTAAGGCCAATAACAATTTGAAGATATTGGAGCACTTGAGGCAACTGGGTTCTGGTGCGGTACTGGTCAGTGGGAATGAGCTGAGATTGGCTCTCCTTGCCGGGTTTGATCCCAAAAGGTATGATTTTTGTGCACCATGGCATTATTATGCCCAGACACAATATTTTTATTCCTTTTTTTTTGTGAGACCGAGGATTTGTTTTTGACATTTTTAGTTTGAACAGAATAAACATATTGAAACATTCTTCTTTTAATAAATATACATACATATACATCATCTAGTTTATTTCAGAGTCTTGCCTCTGGTATCTTCAGAGTAAGGTTTTGCATCCTAGGCCAGGTAATGGACAATTTAGTAGCAATGCTGGAATCTTTATTTCGAATTTAAGCATTTCTTCCTCAGGATATTCCCATTTTGCATTTGATTGGAGCTGTTGTTACAAGAAGGTGATTAGTTATTTGTTTCTGTTGTTATTTAGTCTGCTTAATTTGGTTTCAATTCAATGCTTTGTTGAACAGGTGTATTTTTAATGGAAATGGAAAACTGTTGGAGGATTTAGTTTTGGCTGCCCAAGAAGGTGTTTTTGTTAATGTGGATAGTGAATTTGACTTGGAGAACATTGTGGCAGCTGCAAAAATTGCTGGAAAGAAGGTTGACGTTTTACTACGGATCAACCCGGATGTGGATCCTCAGGTAGGTTGTAGCCTGAGTGTAAGATATATCAAGATTGAACTACATAAGGCTTGGGGGGAGTTAGATCATGTTGAGTTAATTTGCGTGTTGATGGAAAAACTATGGGTTTCTTTTGTCTCAGTAGTCATTTTTTAGATTAATAAGCTTTGATAAAGATGTTATAAGTGGTGCTTGACGAACAGCATAATCTTTGTGAATATCTTGAGCTCTAGGATGAGCCAAGTTTATCAAACAGTTTTTTTTATTATCATATAAATTTACTTGGGCACTCATAAGATATATATGCATATTTGTACATCTATATGTATTGAGGGTGTTCATACACTGTAAGAAATCTTTGAATAATTTAATCAAGATGATAGGTAATTGAAACTTGGAGCTTTGGCTGTCCTTTCCTTAATATTTTGGGTCCCTAACATTTCTGTGTAAGCTTCCATATTTCAATTCATTGTCTTACATGTTGACATACTTCTGATGTTAGTGTACAAATTATATTAGGTTCATCCTTATCTTGCGACGGGCAACAAGAACTCTAAATTCGGGATTAGAAATGAGAAGCTACACTGGTTTCTGGATGCTGTGAAGGCACATCCAAATGAGTTGAAGCTTGTGGGGGCTCATTGCCATCTTGGTTCAACCATTACAAAGGTAATACGTGAGTATATGAATTATATATATATAAACACATACACATGTTTTCACTTATCAGATGGAGCTCACAGTTATGAACTCTGCGAGATGGACTCAAAGTTGCCCCGTAACTCATTGGTGTTAGTTTGAAGTGTTAAAATATAGTTATATTTAGCTACTTTGTTCACCTCTGGACCTTGTTAAACTATGCAGTTTCATATGTACCTGCGTTGGCTGGAAAGTTTTCTTGCTTGCAAGCTTATCATATTAACTTTAAAAGTCAAACACTTTTTCATGGGTTTCAGGTGGACATTTTCAGAGATGCGGCAGTTCTTATGGTCAACTACATTGATGAAATACGAGCCCAGGCTTTGAAGTTGATTACTTGAATATTGGAGGTGGTTTGGGCATAGATTATTATCATGCCGGTGCTGTGCTTCCTACGCCTAGAGATCTCATTAACACTGTGAGGATCATAATTTAAAATGTTACTTTACAGTTTCTGGTGTGAATGCATTTGCTGCACTTATTTCATGAACTCATTTTTTAAATTGTCATTAAAGAAATAATGGCTCTTTATAGATAATGGTTAACGGATAGTATGCTTGTGTTTTAGTCTCCATCTCTATAGCAAAGCGCTTTGGAAACCCAGACAAAATTCAGTGATTTTGTTCTCACGAGATATTTATTCAGGCTTCAGCTAATTACTAATATATCGTACTTGTATGTCTAGTCGACTTTTTGATTGTAACTAGGGATGGCAATATATTATTTAAACCGAATGACTAATGGGGTGGATATGGATCAAAGTTTTTTGACCCAACCACGAATTGGGGCGGTGACAAATCTTTTCTATGTCCTGACTGTGATCCATCATGTGACCCGATCCGTATATATACAAATTAATACATAGATTAATATTTATATATATGTATATTTAGGGATGTGAGATATTTGTACATATATTAATATAAGTATATAACACATATTTTACTTATGGAGTCAATATTTGTATTAAGATCGGGGCATTGGCTCGATCCGCTCCGTTGCCTTCTCTAATTGCAACGTCTACGTTGATTTTGGAAAGTGAATTCTTAAGATTTCAATCACTGAGATAATAGTTTCACAATGATTAGTATCTTTTTAGCAATCCTTAAATCATCGCACATGCACTGGCAGACCTGTACTTAGTCAATATATAGATTTTTTAACATTTACTCATTTTTATTGGCATAGGTTCGAGAATTGGTCCTTTCACGAGATCTCAATCTCATCATTGAACCAGGGAGGTCACTCATTGCAAATACTTCCTGCCTTGTTAATCGTGTTACTGGAGTCAAAACTAATGGAACGAAAATTTTGTTGTGATTGATGGTAGCATGGCTGAACTCATCCGTCCTAGTCTTTATGATGCTTATCACGTGAGTATCCTGAATTTATCAGCTGCTTTGCTAATAAAACCTGATCATGTTTAAAACTGATAGAATGTTTTTATTGGTGGTAATAGTATATTATCATACTGTTGTATTGTTCTCTGATAGATAACAGCTATCTATAAACTCACAGAAGTCTGGGCCTCATATTTTCGGGATGGCCCGGCCTGATGCCGACCGCAACCAATGGTAGCTAGATTTTTGTCTGATGTCAATTGAAATGGCTTTATCTTTATCTTTAAATGTAGTGCTTCAAAGCATAGTTCAGATGCTGTTAAAGTGAACTATGCAAGTGTTGTCAGTTACATCACTAATTGCTTGATAAGTTTGTTTTTTCCCTTTTGGTTTTAATTGAACAGAGTCAATCTATCAGATTATCTTTGTGATTTGTGAACAATCATGTTGGTAGTGCCGCCTAAGCATTTTTTTCCCCGGCTAGGCTTAGTCGTTACCTGAGGTGATATTCATTTGATGTTGCCGGGCTACTTTTTTTTTATGTTTTTCCTTTTTGAGAAATATGGTTACTTCGTTACATTGCGCACTTGTCGGAATTCAACCCCCCATGTTCTCATAGTCTTAGGTTTGGAGGCAATAATTTGTGTTTTTAATGAATGACTTCTAACATTCTGCTCGAATGATTTGTTGGTTCTTTTACAGCTTTTTCCCTAAATAGATCAAAATTGATTTGTTAGTTCTTGGTTGTAGCACATTGAACTGGTTTCTCCTGCGCCAGATGCTGAAGTTTCAACTTTTGATGTGGTGGGACCTGTCTGCAAATCTGCAGATTTCTTGGGGAAGGAGAGAGAACTTCCAACCCCAGCTAAGGTAATGTGTTTGGCCTTATGCCGGGATAGTTGGGACAATAGCCTCACAGCTTCTAATCAAGAATTTTGCTTTGCAGGGAGCTGGCTTGGTCGTGCATGACGCAGGCGCTTACTGCATGAGCATGGCATCAACGTACAATCTAAAGATGCGCCCCCCTGAGTATTGGGTATGGAACTTTCTCTCTTCCCTGGTCTGCCTTGCAAATGCAACTAGAATGATTGATTACTTGAATTTTCTCCTCTATCCCTTTATCTATTGTATCTTGTTCGTTGTCCCACCCTTCCGACACTCTGTAAAAGAAAAAGGAAAAAATTGCTATGGAATGCTTCACATTGAAGATTATTAGTTTTTAGAATTGATGTCAGTTTTGTTTCCGGAACAATTTCTTGACATAATATTTTGGCATTTAAATACTTGTTTTTAGGTTGAAGATGATGGATCAATTGCCAAAATCCGACATGTTGAGACATTTGAAGATCACCTGCGATTCTTTGACGGCCTGTGATTGAGATGTTTTTCAGTTATTCTGTTGCAGGCAGGGGAAATTGAAAATGACACTTAAATGCATTGTTTGTTTCCCTTCTGTTTATCCTGTATTTGAATTGAACTGGATTTTACGTAAGGACCTCCATTTGATCATCTCTTAGAACTTTAGAAGAGATGATTACATAAGAGTTGGGCAAGTTCTTCTTGCTTATCGAAGCTCCAATGTCTCCTCTTACAGCTTTAGTTTCTCAAAATGACTAGATATTGGAAGAGATTGTGCTTTTTGGGTACGTTGTGTATTGCTAATGTAAGCGGATATGTCTTGACCTAAAGGCGTGGAACGTGTTATCGTTGTGTGCTCGAACAGATTCTGGAGCCTCCACTTGTTTGAAAATGATTGTGATATCCTTTCCATTGAAGCAGCTTCGTTAAAGCCCGAAAAATATAACATACACACACATATATGCATACATAAATATATCTATACACAATATATATATATGTGTGTGTGTGTGTGTGTGACAGTGTGCATGTAATTTGCACACTGTCACACTGTGCAATTTACATGCACGTTGTGACATGTGTATATATATAATATGTATAGATATATTTATATGTGTCTACATATATATATATTGTATAGATATATTTATATGTGTGTACATATATGTACATATATATATATATATTGTATAGATATATTTATATGTGTG
This sequence comes from Euonymus europaeus, assembly GCA_963580455.1. Classification (NCBI taxonomy): domain Eukaryota; kingdom Viridiplantae; phylum Streptophyta; class Magnoliopsida; order Celastrales; family Celastraceae; genus Euonymus; species Euonymus europaeus. The sequence goes on along the minus strand of OY756970.1, from coordinate 16,025,627 downwards.
TGTATATTTATGTATGTGTGTGTATATATTAATTTAATATTTAGGCCCGGGCCCATTGGGTCAAGCCCGAGGCCCAACTTATTGGTCCGAATTACTGGGGCTAAGGCCAGACTTGAGATTACCAAATTCCCGACACGGTGAGTTGTAGCAGTTGTTAGCATTTTGTAATAGCTGGTGGGCCTTGTTAGGTGGGAGTGGTTATTGATTTTGTCTTTTGTTTGTTGTTGGGCTGGGCCATGCTTGTTGGTAGGTTTATGGAGGTCCTTCGGGTGTTAGGGTTCAAGCTGGTTATTACTCTTGTATGGTGTTATGCAGTGGAGGCGGGTTCCCTCGAAGAACTCTATTGTATATGTTCTCTTCCAGTAATCAAATACCTCTATATTTCTTCCCTAGTTGTGAAAGAATTACTGCAGGTTGTTACATTTGGTATCAGAGCCCACGATCCTCATTATGGAAACTCCCAATGTTGAGAAGGTTGCCAAGTTAATAGAGGCTGTCGACGGCTTATCGCAATGTCAACAGGCTTCTGAGCAACGCAGTGACCAGCATGCCAAAACTCTGGACCAGATTTTAAGTCAACTCCAGGAATTATCTGTGAGGTTAAATTCTCTTCGCGCGGAGTCGTCACAGCGTCTTCCTGCTGCCAGCAAATCTGTGGACACCGGGAAGGGTCCTCTTCCTGTTGAGAGTCCTCTTGAAGGGGATGGGAGTACGGGTCGGCCATCACGAGGTGCTTCGGGACATACTCGACGCGATCTAGGATCAGGAGATCATGCCGAAGGCTTTCATGTTCAAACAGCCAAGCTAACCTTTCCTGAGTTTAACGGCAAAGATGCTGCTGAGTGGCTGTTGCGAGCCAACCAATTCTTTGATTATAGCAATACACCCCCACAACACCGCCTGCGTTTAGCAACTATGCATTTACGTGGGGATGCTCTTCAGTGGAGTGAACGACTTCGTCGGGCAGGAAGTTTGTCGACTTGGTCCGCGTTTTGTCAGGATGTTGATGTCAGATTTGGTACCTCGGTGTATGAGCGACCACGAGGGCTGTTAGCTAAATAGTACGGGTCGGCCATCACGAGGTGCTTCGGGACATACTCGACGCGATCTAGGATCAGGAGATCGTGCCGAAGGCTTTCATGTTCAAACAGCCAAGCTAACCTTTCCTGAGTTTAACGGCAAAGATGCTGCTGAGTGGCTGTTGCGAGCCAACCAATTCTTTGATTATAGCAATATACCCCCACAACACCGCCTGCGTTTAGCAACTATGCATTTACGTGGAGATGCTCTTCAGTGGAGTGAACGGCTTCGTCGGGCAGGAAGTTTGTCGACTTGGTCCGCGTTTTGTCAGGATGTTGATGTCAGATTTGGTACCTCGGTGTATGAGCGACCACGAGGGCTGTCAGCTAAATTTCGGCAAGGTACTATGGGAGTGGAAGAATACTTAACGAAGTTTGATGCCTTAGCCAATCGTTGCATTGGCTTGACTGAAGATTTCTTGGTGGATTGCTTTATCAGTGGTTTGCGAGAGGAGTTACAGGCAGGGGTACAGCAGTTTAACCCACTTAATGTCACAGAGGCTTTTGGGTTGGCGAAACTTGAGGAGATGAAAGTTGGTAGTAGGCGTTCGTTTAATTCTTTCTATGACAGCAGCAAGTCCAATTCCACTTCCAAACCCAAATTGGATGCCAAGACTCGCATACCCATCAAAAAAATATCTGAAGAAAAAATGCAAGAGCGACGTGACAACGGACTATGCTACCATTGTGATGATAAATGGAAGCCTGGGCATAAATGCAGGGACGTTAAATTGTATGTGATAGAATCAGTTGTAGGCCAAGGGGAGACCTCTGAGAATGATGTTGAGGAAGACATGCTTGAGGCGCAGGGTGTCGAGATGGCTCAATTGGCTAATTTGGAAGAACCTGAAATTTCTCTTTATGCTATGGTGGGTTCTGTGGCCCCGCGAACGATGCGTTTGAGGGGTGTTTTGGCAGGGATGCAGGTGGTTATTTTGGTGGATTCAGGTAGTACGCATAACTTTGTCGATCCTTCTATTCTTCATCGAACTGGGTTGCCGTGCACAAAAGATAGTATTATTAAGGTCCGGGTAGCTAATGGGGATCGCATCCGTAGTTGTGGAGTGGCCGAGCATATCAGTTTGGTGGTGCAGGGTCACCATTTCATAGTCGATGCTCATTCTCTACCATTGGCAGGGTGTGATGTTGTTCTGGGTGTTCACTGGCTGGCGACCTTGGGCCGAATTGAATGGGACTTTGCCCAACTCTTCATGAGTTTTCTTCATGGTGGTAAAAGAATTAAATTGCAGGGGTTGATGCCAAGGGAGAATGTGGTGGTTGGGGGAGACTCTTCTGAGCAGTTTGTTCATAAAGGAGATAAAGGCGTGGTTTTGTGTTTGGTGGAGGACACGGGTCTTACTGGGACTGCAGAGGTAGATGTACGAATTACTGAGGTGTTGGCTAAATTCTCATCTGTTTTTGCTGAGCCTCGCGGGTTACCACCAGTTAGATCTCATGATCACCAAATTGTGCTTCGGGAGGGGGCCCAACCAGTTAGTGTCTGGCCATACCGTTATCCATATTATCAAAAGGAGGAAATTGAGAAGATTGTACGTGAGCTGTTGCAGACAGGGGTGATTCGTCCAAGTCAAAGCCCTTTTTCTTCCCCGGTATTATTGGTGAGAAAGGCGGATGGAAGTTGGCGAATGTGTGTGGATTATCGGGCACTAAATAGGGAGACTGTGAAAGACAAGTTCCCAATACCTGTGGTGGATGAGCTATTAGATGAATTACATGGAGCTGTTATTTTTTCGAAACTGGATTTGCGCTCTGGATATCATCAAATTCGTGTGAGACCGGAGGATGTGGCCAAGACGGCTTTTAGAACCCACGAAGGTCATTACGAGTTTTTAGTGATGCCTTTCGGGCTAACTAACGCCCCTTCCACTTTTCAGAGTTTAATGAATGAAATTTTTAAGCCGTATCTTCGCAAATTCGTGTTAGTGTTTTTTGATGACATTTTGGTGTATAGTGGCGACATGGAGGAGCATTTGCGACATTTGCAAGTAGTATTGGAGGTCCTACGCAACCATCAGCTCTATGCAAAGATGAAGAAGTGTGCTTTTGGTAGTGGGGAAGTTGAGTATTTGGGCCACTTAGTGTCGGCAGCAGGGGTGCGGACTGATCCCAAGAAAATATCAGCGATGATCAGATGGCCTTTACCCAGAACTATGAAGGAGCTGCGAGGGGTTTTGGGCTTAACTGGGTACTATCGAAAATTCATTCGTGGGTATGGACAGATTGCAGGTCCCCTGACACAATTATTAAAAAGGGAGAGTTTTACTTGGAGCAAGGAAGCCACGGATGCTTTTAATTGTTTGAAGGAAGCGGTAGCCGAGCCACATGTCCTTGCCTTGCCGGATTTTTCCAAGCCTTTCGTGGTTGAATGCGATGCCGCCGGGACGGGAATCGGGGCTGTTCTGATGCAACAGGGTCGCCCAATTGCTTTTTTCAGCCAAGCCCTCAAGGGAAAGGCCCTCCATTATTCAACATATGAAAAAGAACTTCTAGCATTGGTCACTGCCATTCACAGGTGGCGTCCATATCTCCTGGGTCAAAGCTTCATTATTAGAACAGATCAGCAAAGCCTCAAATTTCTTTTGGAGCAGCGAGTGGGTACTACACTCCAACAAAAATGACTGGCAAAATTATTGGGGTATGAATTTCGCATCGAGTACAAGCAAGGAAGGACTAATCTAGTGGCGGATGCTTTGTCTCGTCGCTCTAGTGAACCCGAGTTGGCAGCTTTGACAGTGGTAACACCTTCGTGGGTGGAGGAGTTGAGGAAATATTATCAGCAGGATGGTGAAATTCATGAATTAATTTCGAAGGTGGAAATGGGTGATCCGCATCTAAAACATTTTGTTTGGAGGAATGGGTTATTGTATCGAAAGGACAAGTTGTTTGTGGGGAGTGGGTTTGCTCTCAAAGGAGCAATTCTCCAGCATGTTCATGATAGTCCTATCGCGGGTCACTCGGGAGGTGATAAAACTCTTCATCGGTTGAAGCGAGATTTTTATTGGCATGGGATGAGACGTGACGTGAGGCGGCTGGTGGAGCAATGTTCCCTTTGTCAACAAATGAAGTCTGAAAATTCTCAGCCGGGTGGTCTCTTGCAGCCATTACAACTTCCTGACAGAGTATGGTCATGCATCTCCATGGATTTTATCGAAGGCCTTCCAAGGTCAAAAGGATATAATGTAAATTTTTTGGTAGTCGATCGCTTGAGTAAGTATGCTCATTTTATTCCAGTTGGTCACCCTTTTACAGCAGAGGAGATAGCTGAATTGTTCATGCGGCATATATTTAAATTGCATGGGATGCCCCAAGCAATTGTATCTGATCGTGACCCAATATTTACTAGCAATTTCTGGCGTGAGTTGTTTCGTGTGCAGGGAGTGACATTATCCCATTCTACCTCTTATCATCCTCAAACAGACGGCCAAACGGAAAGGGTGAATCGATGCTTGGAGACTTATCTGAGGTGTTTTGTTGGAGATCGACCGAAGGATTGGGTCTTGTGGCTGGCGTTGGCTGAATGGTGGTACAACACCAGTGTTCATACTGCCACTAAGATGACACCTTTTGAAGTTGTTTATGGTTATCCACCTCCAAGTTTATTGACATATGTTGGGGCTGAGGTTGAAGGAACCAGTGATGGGGAGCAGGACTTAACCAAGAATGAAAAAGGTCCAAGACAAACTTGTGAAACAGCGAGCAATCTTGGGTTTGGTTAAAGAGAATTTGTTGAAGGCTCAAGAGCATATGAAGATGAATGCTGATCGCCACCGAAAGGAGAGGGAGTTTGAGGTGGGTGACTGGGTATACCTTAAACTACAACCTTACAAACAGATGTCCTTAGCGCAGAGGAAGAACTATAAATTGTCTCCCAAATATTATGGTCCTTACGAGGTGTTACAACGAATTGGCCCGGTTGCCTATAAGTTACGATTGCCTGAAGAAGCCTCAATTCATCCGGTGTTTCATGTCTCATTGTTGAAGAAGCGAGTAGGGGCTCATGTGCTGACGCATCAGACGCTGCCTCCAGTGGATAGAGACGGAGTTTTCAAGCCAGAGCCCGCAAAAATTCTGCAGCGGAGGTTGAAGAAACATAGGAATCACGGCATTACTGAAGTCTTGGTCCAGTGGTCTGGGCAAGGAGAGGAAAATGCAACGTGGGAACTCCTATATGAATTGCGAAAGTCTTTCCCTCACCTTGAGGGCAAGGTTCTGTAAGGGAAGGGGAATGTAGCAGTTGTTAGCATTTTGTAATAGCTGGTGGGCCTTGTTAGGTGAGAGTGGTTATTGATTTTGTCTTTTGTTTGTTGTTGGGCTTGGCCATGCTTGTTGGTAGGTTTATGGAGGTCCTTCGGGTGTTAGGGTTCAAGCTGGTTATTACTCTTGCATGGTGTTATGCAGTGGAGGCGGGTTCCCTCGAAGAACTCTATTATATATGTTCTCTTCCAGTAATCAAATACCTCTATATTTCTTCCCTAGTTGTGAAAGAATTACTGCAGGTTGTTACATGAGTGAAAGGAGAGAGAAAGCAAAGAGAAAGTAGTTTTAGCTCATTGTCTTTCGTGCACTGTCTCAATGTCTATTTGTTAGTCTCTGGTTTTATCTCTGACCTGTAACCGAAATTCCCGTCACATTTCTTCTTCAAAAACCCTAACTAGCATTCTCTATCTTTTGCAGCTTTACTTTACTTTGGATTCTTAGCTGTTGTCGAAGATAATTCAAAAAAATTTCGTTTTGGTCTCAGATCGGTTGGTTACTTGCTCGTCTCTTGCTTTCTTTTAATTTTTTGGTCTTCAATTTTGCTCGATTACGGATTGAGTTTTTTTTTCTTTTTCTTTTTCCGAGATATGATTGAATTACTTGGTCATTGTTGTGATTCTGTTCGACAGAATTGCTTAGAAATTGTGTCATAATTGTTAAACAGTGATGATACCCAAGCTCAAACGACATTGTGTCACAAAGGTGAGAATACAAAGTGCCTCTTTTCTTCATGATTTGACATAATTGTATTTGTTTATTCATTTTATCATTTCTTTTATTTGTTTATTCTGGTTATATATGTATGTACATGGTTTGCTTGTAAGTTAAGTTAATGAGATATCTCAACTTCAACTCTGTTCTTGTGTTCTGATTCTGTTCGGCTGATTTGATTTACTTTGATCTTCCATATTTTGTCTTGAGAGAATGCTTGTATTTTGTGTGTTGGAGTGGAGGATTGGAGCCTCTCAGCGAGTTGTGACGACTGCTTGAGGAACTGATGATATATCCTACATACTAATTGGTCCAGTCGTGTAGGAAAGTAAGGACAAGGGCAATTGAAAGATTGAAATTTATTTTGCTGACTCTGCTAAGCTCATATGTATTATGCAGTTGAACGGGATGATTACATACATGTTGCTTAGACTCTGTCTTCTCTAGATTCTGTGACTTATGCGCCAATCACTGCCAACTGAATCAATGTTGCTTTCCTTTTGAATCCTATGGTTTTTAGAAGTAGACTTTTCTGGACTAGTTTGATGGATTCATGGCGTTTCAAGTTTATTTTCAACTGTAATGCATGATATTTGGCAGTCTTCAGCTTTTGACTTTCGTGGGGCTTTTTCAAAATTGTAGTTTTGGTCTCCAAATCTTCTCTAGTTTCCCTATATGTGGGGATCTGGTGGTGGTGGAGCTGGAAAACCCCCCACTACCGGAGCAGGTTGGTTCAAAAGTTAATTCAACCTCCTCTCCATACCTTCAAATCTCTGAAGGATGGTAACTACAGCCCGCTGGTCATTCAAAAGCCACTGCTCATCAAGCTGGCCTTGGATGTACATCATTGATTTTGGAGGTATGCTTCGTGGGTTCTTACGACTTTGCTACCAAAATGTTAGAAGCAATCCACAGAAAACTAATTTACTGCTACAAAGTGCTCCTAACAGTATTTTATGAAGTATTTCAAAACAAGAGCTGCTCCTGTTCAGAGCTCATCTCTTGAAAACCCAGTTAAAAACTAGGGAAGAGAGAGAGAAAAAATTCATGTAAAGGAATTTCTGTTAAATCATTCTTCACGTTCATTCATTTTGCAGACTGCTGCTAATATAGCCGTGACAAGGCTTACAGAGTTACAGGACTCCACTACCCACGATCTCTGGTACAAGATTCGATTTTTAGGAACCTTTTATAGCTAAACTAATTACCAACCTAACATGCAAATTGCAAACCAAACCTACTTAATTTCTATATAATAGACAAAAATGACATCGTTGAACTCATACTACTGGATCCAACGCAGCATTAATCGGCCCAATCTTCTTCATAGGCAAGTCCAACAACAAAATAAGCCTTGGCGCCAAAAACATTCCTTGGCGCGAAAACAAAATCTCAACCTGAGTTTTACGTCAAACTGGTCATGACAGAGTCCCAGCAATTCAATCAATGGCGGCTACAAACCAGCTTATCTCTCACTCTCCTTTCCTACCAAAAACCCTAACACACCAGCAGAACCTATTTTCCAGAATCTTCATTTTACCACTCAGAAACTCCAAAATCCCCTCTAAGTCTCTCCTCTGGGTCAAAGCAGTCGGCTCCCAAGAAAGCACAAAATCCCAAAGCCCCCAACAAACGGCATTGTTCCACCACTGCTTCACCAAATCCTCAGATGGTTACCTCTACTGTGAGAGCCTTAAAGTGGAAGATGTTATGGAGAATGTTGAGAGAAGTCCGTTCTACTTGTACAGTAAGCCCCAGATTACTAGGAATTACGAAGCCTATAAGGAGGCTCTTGAGGGGTTGAACTCGGTCATTGGGTACGCCATTAAGGCCAATAATAATTTGAAGATACTGGAGCACTTGAGGCAACTGGGTTCTGGTGCGGTACTGGTGAGCGGAAATGAGCTGAGATTGGCTCTTAGTGCCGGGTTTGATCCTAAAAGGTATGATTTTTTTGCACCATGGCATTATTATGGCCAGATACAATATGTTTATTCCTTTTTTTTTGTGAGACCAAGGATCTGTTTTTCACATTTTTAGCATGAACTGAATAAACATGTTGAAACATTCTTCTTTTAATAAATATACATACATATACATCGTACATCTATGAAATGTAGGCATCTAGTTTGTTTCAGAGTCTTTCCTCTGGTATCTTCGCGCCTTCGCGGTAAGGTTTTGCATCCTAGGCCAGGTAATGGACAATTTAGTAGCAATGCTGGAATTTTTATTTGGAATTTAAGCATTTCTTCCTCAGGATATTCCCATTTTGCATTTGATTTGAGCTGTTGTTACAAGAAGGTGATTAGTTTTTTGTTTGTGTTGTTATTTAGTCTGCTTGATTTGGTTTCAATTCAATGCTTCATTGTACAGGTGCATTTTTAATGGAAATGGAAAACTGTTGGAGGATTTAGTTTTGGCTGCCCAAGAAGGTGTTTTTGTTAATGTGGATAGTGAATTTGACTTGGAGAACATTATGGCAGCTGCAAAAATTGCTGGAAAGAAGGTTGACGTTTTGCTACGGATCAACCCGGATGTGGATCCTCAGGTAGGTTGTAGCCTGAGTGTAAGATATATCAAGATTGAACTACATAAGGCTTGGGGGGAGTTAGATCATGTTGAATTAATTTGCGTGTTGATGGAAAAACTATGGGTTTCTTTTGTCTCAGTAGTCATTTTTTAGATTAATAAGCTTTGATAAAGATGTTATAAGTGGTGCTTGATGAACAGCATAATCTTTGTGAATTTGTTGAGCTCTAGGATGAGCCAAGTTTATCAAACTGTTTTTTTTATGATTATATAAATTTACTTGGGCACTCATAAGATATATATATGCATATTTTTACATGTATATGTATTGAAATCTTTAAATAATTTAATCAAGATGATAGGTAATTGAAACTTGGAGCTTTGGCTGTCCTTTCCTTAATATTTTGGGTCCCTAACATTCCAGTGTAAGCTTCCATATTTCAGTTCATTGTCTTACATGTTGACATACTTCTGATGTTAGTGTACAAATGATATTAGGTTCATCCTTATGTTGCTACGGGCAACAAGAACTCTAAATTCGGGATTAGAAATGAGAAGCTGCACTGGTTTCTGGATGCTGTGAAGGCACATCCAAATGAGTTGAAGCTTGTGGGGGCTCATTGCCATCTTGGTTCAACCATTACAAAGGTAATACATGAGTATATGAATTATGTATATATATATATATATATATATACACATGCACATGTTTTCACTTAACAGATGGAGCTCACAGATATGAACTCTGCGAGATGGACTCAAAGTTGCCCCGTAACTCATTGGTGTTGGTTTGAAGTGTTAAAATATAGTTATATTTACTTACTTTGTTCACCTCTGGACCTTGTTAAACTATGCAGTTTCATATGTACCTGTGTTAGCTGGAAAGTTTTCTTGCTTGCAAGCTTATCATATTAACTTTAAAGGTCAAACACTTTTTCATGGGTTTCAGGTGGACATTTTCAGGGATGCGGCAGCTCTTATGGTCAACTATATTGATGAAATACGAGCCCAGGGCTTTGAAGTTGATTACTTGAATATTGGAGGTGGTTTGGGCATAGATTATTATCATGCCGGTGCTGTGCTTCCTACGCCTAGAGATCTCATTAACACTGTGAGGATCATAATTTAAAATGTTACTTTACAGTTTCTGGTGTGAATGCATTTGCTGCACTTATTTCATGAACTCATTTTTTAATTTGTCATTAAAGAAATAATGGCTCTTTATAGATAATGGTTAACGGATAGTATGCTTGTGTTTTAGTCTCCATCTCTATTGCAAAGCTCTTTGGAAACCTAGATAAAATTCAGTGATTTCTTTCTCACGAGATATTTATTCAAGCTTCAGCTAATTACTAATATATCGTACTTGTATGTCTAGTAAACTTTTTGATTTTAACTAGGGATGGCAATTTGTGCCTAACTTGATCCGCCCCGACTAGATTTGTGCGGATATTATCTAAACCGAATGACTAATGGGGTGGTCACGGATCAAAGTTTTTTGACCCAATCACGAATTGGGACGGTGACGAATCTTTATTATGTCCCGACCGTGATCCATCTTGTGACCCGATCCGTATGTAGACAAATTAATAAATAGATTGATATTTATATATATGTATATTAAGGGATGTGAGATATTTGTACATATATTAATATAAGTATATAACACATATTATACATATGTAGTAAATATTTGTATTAAGATCATAAGTTCATGACTAATGACTCATGAGATGTAAGATATTTATACTTTATATTGAATTTCTTTGTTTCGAAGGCTTAAGAAGTTTAAGAATTTAAGATGTTAATCATGAGATGTTTATACTTTATGATTTTATGTTGCATGTTTCGATTTGAAGACTTAAGATTATATTATTTATTAAAGATTTAAAGGGTTTAGAGTTGTTATTATCTTAGTTACTATAGTTTAAGGTTTGAGTTTTGACTTTAGGGTTAGGATACAAAGTTAGACTTTAGTGAATTTTTTAATTTATGGTTATGTCAATAATATTAGGAGAGTGTTAGGGTAATATGGTAACCAATTAGGCCAAAAGGTTATTGGGTTGGGGACGGATAAAGGTGGGGCAGATCGGGGTGGTAGCGGATCGGGAAAATCTACCTTGTAGGTCGGGACAGGGCAAATCGAGGCATTGGCTCAATCTGCTCCGTTGCCTTCTCTAATTGTAACATCTACGTTGATTTTGGAAAGTGAATTCTTAAGATTTCAATCACTGAGATAATAGTTTCACAATGATTAGCATCTTTTTAGCAATCCTTAAATCATCGCACATGCACTGGCAGACCTGTACTTAGTCAATATATAGATTTTCTAACATTTACTCATTTTTTTATTGGCATAGGTTCGAGAATTGGTCCTTTCACGAGATCTCAATCTCATCATTGAACCAGGGAGGTCACTCATTGCAAATACTTCCTGCCTTGTTAATCGTGTTACTGGAGTCAAAACTAATGGAACGAAAAATTTTGTTGTGATTGATGGTAGCATGGCTGAACTCATCCGTCCTAGTCTTTATGATGCTTATCAAGTGAGTATATCCTGAATTTATCAGCCGCTTTGCTAATAGAACTTGATCATGTTTAAAACTGAGACAATATTATCATACTTTTGTATCATTCTCTTATAGATAACAGCTATCTATAACTCACAGAAAGATGTATATAGAACACTTCTCCTATAAAGAGCGGACGTCCGTGTAATTGTGTGCAATGGTTCATTGGTTTGAATTGTGGTGGTGTCTAAACAGTAGACCCACCGCAATACTTTGGAAGACTTATTAAACGGACGCTCGCATTTTATAAAATGTGGACATCATATAGGTGAATAATAGTGTATATATATATATACAAAAAAGGTTAACTACCAGAATATCCAAATACATAGCAGCACTACAAGTGGCCAGTCTTTATACATCACGTGTCTTTTCTTGAGCTGTAAGTCCTCCCCTCCGTACATATGCCTAATCATTCTCTTTTATTTTTAATACCCTAAGCCTCGGGCATGCCTGGCCTTATTTTTAGCTGTGCCTGGCCCGAGCCCAAAGAATATTACACACTACATAAATATATATACATATACATATATATAAATATAATTATAGTGTATATATATATGTACTATATATGCAACAGTGCAATATATGTTGCACTGTGACAGTGCATATATAATATGTATTTTCAAAAAATTATATATATTTTTTAAAATTTATTCATTTTATTAATATATATGATAAAAATAGTTAAAGTCCGAGGCTTAATGCCCGAAAGCCCAATGGTAGTAGGATTTTTTTTTTTTCCTTAAAAACTCGAAATTCAATGTCATTATCAAATCCTTCTTTTCCCTTTTCTTTTTTGGCATCATAGGCATACTATAAAATTTAAATGTAGTGCTTCAAAGCATAGTTCATATGCTGTTAAAGTGAACTATGCAAGTGTTGTCAGTTACATTACTAATTGCTTGATAGGTTTGTTTTTTCCCTTTCGGTTTTAATTGAACAGAGTCAATCTATCAGATTATCTTTGTGAACAATCATGTTGGCAGTTGCTGTCCAAGCATATTTTTTCCCCCGGCTAGGCTTAGTCGTTACCTGAGGTGATATTCATTTGATGTTGCCTGACTACTTTTTTTTTTTTGGTTGTAGCACATTGAACTGGTATCTCCTGCGCCAGATGCTGAAGTTTCAACTTTTGATGTGGTGGGACCTGTCTGCGAATCTGCAGATTTCTTGGGGAAGGAGAGAGAACTTCCAACCCCAGCTAAGGTAATGTGTTTGGCCTTTTGCTGGGATAGTTGGGACACTAGCCTCACAGCTTCTAATCAAGAATTTTGCTTTGCAGGGAGCTGGCTTGGTTGTGCATGACGCTGGCGCTTACTGCATGAGCATGGCATCAACGTACAATCTAAAGATGCGCCCCCCTGAGTATTGGGTATGGAACTTTCTCTCTTCCCTGGTCTGCCTTGCAAATGCAACTAGAGTGATTGATTACTTGAATTTTCTCCTCTATCCCTTTATCTATTGTATCTTGTTCGTTGTACCACCCTTCTGACACTATGGAAAAGAACGAGGAAAAAATTGCTATGGAATGCTTCACATTGAATATTATTAGTTTTTAGAATTGATGTCAATTTTGTTTCCGGAACAATTTCTTGGCATAATATTTTGGCATTTAAATACTTGTTTTTAGGTTGAAGATGATGGATCACTTGCCAAAATCCGACATGCTGAGACATTTGAAGATCACCTGCGATTCTTTGAGGGCCTGTGATTGAGATGTTTTCCAGTTATTCTGTTGCAGGCGGGGGAAATTGAAAATGACACTTAAATGCATGGTTCGTTTCCCTTTTGTTTATCCTGTATTTGAATATTTGAACTCGATTTTACGTACGGACCTCCATTTGATCATCTCTTAGAAGAGTCGGGCAAGTTCTTGCTTATCGAAGCTCCAATTCCTCTTACAACTTTAGTTTCTCAAAATGACTAGTTATTGGAAGAGATTGTGCTTTTTGGGTATGTTGTGTATTGCTAATGTAAGCGGATATGTCTTGACCTGAAGGCGTGGAACTTGTTATCGTTGTGTGCTCGAACAGATTCTGGAGCCTCTACTTGTTTGAAAATGATTGTGATGTTTACTTTCCTTATCACATTTGCCTTGCCTTGAGTCTTAGCAACAATAATGCAAGCATTCTTGCTGCTCAGACTTTGTGATTTGAGTTTATCAATGATTGGCCTTTCTGGGTTGCATAGTTTAGGATATCCTTTCCATTGAAGCAGCTTCATTAAAGTTATATGGACCAAACTATCCTAGTACTCTGGTCCAAACAACTCAACCCACCTTTGATTTTTTGAATCTTTGTGAACATAAATTCCAATTGTGATGTGTCTTCTCAGTTATCTCTCTCTTGCCTGATCGGAAAATTGTATAAATTGAGATGTCACTCTTTGATCTCCATTTGAGTTAGCGGTTAAAATTTTGAAGGTTCCTCCATTAGTGATTACTATTTTTTTTTTATCATAGAATTATCATTCGCTTCTGATGATGCCAAAAATCGTTCGTCTGAGTTGGACATCAATTAGTTCGGTCAGAGCAAAAAATGTTTGAGTTGGATTACTTGTCCTACAAACAAACGTAAGTTAGGAGGGACCCCGAATTGTTTCGGGGGGGTTTGCCTCTGACGCTCAAGTCAGTAGGGTAATTCGCAGTTAGGAGGGCTTGGTCAAGTCTCTCAACATAAGCAACAGAGTTTACCTGGTGAGTGTGGCTCCTTTTATAAGGACATAGAGTCTTAGTTCTACTGGGAATGAAACTTCCTTCTTTGTTACATGAGTGTCTTTATCGGAGTTGTAATTCTTTTAGGCCTCTACTCCTCATTGGGGTAGGACTTCTGTGGGATATTGGATCCTATTAGGATTTGGAATCAGGATGATCGACCCACGATCATGTAGGTCTGATCGAGATACCTGCATGTAGATCGAGGTACCTGCATGTAGATCGAGGCACTCATCATTTGAGAGGATAAGATGACCAATCGACGTCTTGTCTCTTGTGGTCGAGCTATCTTATGTGGGAGGATAGGATGGCCAAGTTAGGTCTTATGGCCGAGTTATCCTATGTGGTCAAGCCATCTCATTTGGGAGGATAAGATGGTCATTGAGATCTTGTGGCCGAGCTATACCACATATGATACCTAGGATGACTCGTCAATGTCTTCAGATTGTGTTATGCAATGTTGGACGAGCTATCCTATTTTTATGAAGACTATGATGTATCTTAATTGCGACACTTGAGTTGACCGAGGTGATGGATGAAATGGACCGTTTGAGGTGGAAGATTACATGTGTCATTCCTTGATTGGTTAGAATGTTTCTGTATTATAATTTTAATTAATAGTTTCGTGAATTTATCCTACAGGTTGAGTTAATTTTCCAGTAGAGAAGAAACAATTATCGGTTGGTGAATGGTGACACGATGGTTTAGTAAATTAAAGAAAAAATAAGGGGCATTTCAGGTAATCAGAACGTGCTTTTGGATTTCTCTCGACGCTCGTCTCTGGTTTTTCTTCTCTCCATCGTCCTTCTTTCCCTCTCAATTTTTTTTTTTAATTTTCGTGTTTTTCATGTCACAAAGCAAATGGCACGGTGAGTGAAAGGAGAGAGAAAGCAAAGAGAAAGTAGTTTTAGCTCATTGTTTTTCGCGCATTCTGTCTCAATGTCTATTTGTTAGTCTCTGGCTTTTTCTCTGACCTGTAACCGAAAATCCCGTCACATATCTTCTTCAAAAACCCTAACTAGCATTCTCTTTCTTTTTGCAGCTTTACTTTACTCTGGATTCTTAGCGGTTGTTGAAGATAATTCAAGATTTTTTCTTTTTGGTCTCAGATCGGTTGGTTACTTGCTCGTCTCTTGCGTTCTTTTAATTTTGCGGTCTTTAATTTTGCTCGATTACGGATTGAGTTTTTTTTCTTCTTTCTTTCGAGATATGACTGGATTACTTGGTCATTGTTGTGATTCTGTTCGACAGAATTGCTTAGAAATTGTGTCATAATTGAGAGAATGCTTGTATTTTGTGTGTTGGAGTGGAGGATTGGAGCCTCTCAACGAGTTGTGACGACTGCTTGAGGAACTGATGATATATCCTACATACTAATTGGTCCAGTCGTGTAGGAATGTAAGGACGAGGGCAATTGAAAGATTGGAATTTATTTTGCTGACTCTGCTATGCTCATATGTATTATGCAGTTGAACGGGACGATTACATACATGTTGCTTAGACTGTGTCTTCTCTAGATTCTGTGACTTATGCGCCAATCACTGCCAACTGTATCAATATTGCTTTCCTTTTGAATCCTATGGTTTTTAGGAGTAGATTTTTCTGGACTAGTTTGATGGATTCATGGCGTTTCAAGTTTATTTTCAACTGTAATGCATGATATTTGGTAGTCTTCAGCTTTTGACTTTCGTGGGGCTTTTTCAAAATTGTAGCGTTGCAATTAGTTTAATATTGAATCGCATTAAAAAATTGATGCTTTTTTGTACCTCCATGCTAATGGTGCATCTCCTTTGCCACTTTGGTGATTTTGACATTGATTTTCATAATGGTTTCTAGGTTCTTCCACACTTACACAAAATTCGGCTGTGCGGTCGTCATTTACAGACATCACCTTTAAAATTCTGTCATACTTTGAATTCGATAATGTCGGGTGACTCCACCATTATCCTTTCCAATGGAAATGTTAATACACAGCCTGATCCACAGAGGACTTACCAAGTTGTTGTGGCTTCAACCAGAGATATGGGTATCGGGAAGGATGGGAAGCTGCCTTGGAGATTACCTTCTGATCTCAAATTTTTCAAGAATATAACCATGACTGCATCAGATTCTGGAAAAAAGAACGCTGTTATTATGGGCAGGAAAACATGGGAAAGCATTCCCCTTCAGCAACGGCCTCTTCCTGGTCGTCTTAATGTTGTTCTCACTCGTTCTGGGAGTTTCGATATTGCTACTTCTGAGAACGTTGTGATATGTGGAAGCTTGGCTTCAGCATTGGAATTGCTAGCTGCATCTCCATATTGTTTGTCCATCGAGAAAGTTTTTGTTATAGGAGGTGGCCAAATACTAAGGTCTGTACTGGCTGCACGTTACTTTGTTTAGATTTTTTCTTTTCTTTATTAATCCTTTTTTCTGTACAGGGATGCTTTGAATGCGCCTCAATGTGATGCCATTCACATTACCGAAATTCAGACCAGCATCGATTGTGACACTTTTATTCCTACGATTGATTCCTCTGTATTTCAGCCCTGGTACTCATCCTTCCCTGTCTTGGAGAATGACATTCGATATTGGTTTACAACTTATGTTCGTGTGAGGAGTTCTGCGATCGAATCCTTTAGTCAGAGCAATGATCTGACCTTTAATAGGAACTCAGATTCTAGTAAGTTTGAGGTAAGGATGTTCTCTTTCCTGCCCAAGAAAATTTTTGACAGGCATGAGGAGTATTTGTATCTCAAACTCATGGAAGACATCATATCAGAGGGCAATCTGAAGGACGATAGGACTGGAACTGGAACTTTATCGAAGTTTGGTTGCCAGGTAAGCAAAAGGTTAGGTTATTTAGCAGGTTACTCGTATTTAAAAAATCAACACTCATGCACAAGGCTCCCGCAATGGGCGGGGGTGGGGGTAAGTTTTATGTACTCGGACCTTACCTTACATAATATGTGGAGAGGCTGTTTTCAAGAAAGAATTGAACATGTGACCTTTAGGTTGCACTCCTACAACTCTACCACTGCGCCACATGTTTAGCGGGTTAGACGTATTTCTGGGAGTTACATATTTTTCATACGCTGACGGTGTACATTTGATCTCCCTTTCTATTTTCTTTGCAGATGCGGTTCAATTTACGTAGAACTTTTCCACTTATAACAACCAAGGCATGTGCAACTTCTTTTTGTCTATATATTTATATATATACAACATTTTCATATTCTTTTGAACTAATTTTTAAGTAAACAGAGTGCATAATTGATTTTTTTTGTTGTTGCTGATTGCGTTATATGTTATTAGAACTTTTAAATAGCTACTTTGCCTTCTTCAGCGCAAGGACGATTTGAGGGGTATTTTTAATTGTTTAGTTATTGATGTTGACGTACATTGTCTTCATTTTTGGTCCACAGAAAGTATTTTGGCGAGGTGTTGTTGAAGAACTGTTGTGGTTCATTAGTGGATCAACTAATGCCAAGGTAATGATTATTCTGTGTATTTATGCATTCAAGGGTACATACTAATGATTTTCAATGAAATACACTCCCCACCACAAGAGAGCAAGATATGCAGTACCATGAAGGAATTTGTTTGTTGTGTGTTTTGATGACAAAAGTATGTCCAAAGAAGTTAGGCTCATTTGTAATGTTGTTCATAGGTGAAAGAGGGGCACATTATTGGTGAATATGCACCACTACGATTAAATGATTTTCCATATTTCTTTAGAATGTGGCATGAGTTCCATAGGTCTCTGGTGTAGGATAGATCTTGCTCGCATACATTATCCCATTTGAGTAATGATCAACTTATAGTTTTTTCTATTATGAAGTCCGTTCCACTTCTGACATATGCCTTTGTCCCCTAGCAGATGGGCATGGTGGTTATGCAAAATGCATTTCCTTAATATAATTTATTCAGTCTATTGAACATTCCCCCTTGTAAAGGCGTGTCCTTAACTTTTTCAATTAACACACCCGCTCACTATTTGTTAGTAGATTGTATTATGTGCAGACAAAAAATGTGGGAAGTACTATGCAGGAGAGCTGAAAAAAAATTACCCTAGTGCATACAAAAACCATTACTTTAGTTTAAGCTTAAGTGTCAATTTTTTTTCGTAGAATATACTTTACACGGGAAATCTATAACCCTCTCTGTGCATATTACCATGTGAGATGATCACATTTCCATAAGATGTCTGCATCACCGTCCAGATATTTCCTTATCGGTTTTGGTTTTCTGCGGTAGCAAGGTGAAATGGATTACATTCTAAATAGTTGCTTTCAATAACAGGTTCTTCAGGAAAAGGGCATTCATATATGGGATGGCAATGCTTCTAGAGACTACCTAGATAGGCAAGAAACTGTCTGTTTCTTATCGTTTCTTTAGGGTTCTAAATGCTACTGTCATACTGTTCTAACTTCTTTGTAATTGATGGTTTCAGTGTTGGGTTAATAGATAGGGAGGAGGGTGACCTAGGTCCTGTATATGGTTTCCAGTGGAGACACTTTGGTGCCAGGTTGCTAGATATATTTTTCTAACCACAACCCTCCAGTTCATGTTTGTTGATAGATAATTTTTCATACTGCCTTGTTGTTTAAATCTTGCATTCTACAGGTATACTGACATGCATGCTGACTATTCTGGCCAAGGGTTTGATCAGTTGTTGGATGTTATTGAGAAAATAAAAAACAAACCAGATGATCGGAGGATTATACTTTCGGCTTGGAATCCGTCGGATCTTAAACTTATGGCACTTCCTCCTTGCCATATGTTTGCGCAAGTTAGTATTGGCTTGTTGTAGTTGTGTTTATTCTGTTAGTTTTGTTTAGTGATTTGTAAATCCTTACTTTTGTCTTCATTATTTCGCTTTTGCAGTTCTACATTGCCAATGGCGAATTGTCATGTCAAATGTATCAGCGGTCTGCTGACATGGGTCTGGGTGTGCCATTTAACATTGCGTCATATGCTCTCCTGACATGCATGATTGCTCATGTTTGCGGTATGCTCTTCCAGAACAACCAATAAGACTGAATTCCAGAAATAACAAGTTTTGTGCTGCAGTAGGGATACTAAGACTGAAATCCAGAAAGATGCATTGCTAAGCCATTCAACCAATCCCCAGGAGCCTTTTTAAGTTCTGTATGTTGCACCTGCTATTTTATGGGTTTCTGTGTTGGCAGAGGCTGGCACCCAAGTTTGCTATTATTTATTTCTTAGGACATAGTTTGCTTTGGGAAATTGCATAAAATGAAGGACTAATTTGGGTAGAAGATGAATATGTGTGCTTCTTGTCTCTTGCTAGGTTCAATTCCTCCATCTCTCAAAAAAAATCATATAACAACTTAAAACTAAAAAATAGAAAATAATGAAGTTGCCACTGAATACTCTTCATAATATGTTGTTTTGCATTATGGTACACTTTCTACCGTGACAGTGCAAATTTCTCTACAAGTCACTTACTCACTTTTAACGTGCAAATTGGTCAAGTATTAAAACTGGAATAGTACCTCCTTTAGCTCTAGAAAGCTGTGTAGACTGAGGAGGCAAGGGATATCCTCCCATATATATATTGTTTCCCTGTATTTGGACCGGTGTATTGATTTTTAATCTATTTGGAATTGTTGTTTTGTTCTTCAGAAATTATTTCAATTACCTATTATCATCTGCAGACCTCATTCCTGGTGATTTTATCCATGTAATCGGCGACACTCATGTATATCGCACTCATGTCAGGCCTTTACAGGAGCAGCTTCAGAAACTTCCTAGGCCTTTTCCAGTATGTATAATATATGTAAAAGATACTCCATTTTGATTACATCACGAACCCATTGCAAAGCCAACTTTTGGTTTTGGGTTGGAAACCATTTTTAGTGTTTTCTGTATTTTAGTTTCAGTTTCGCTTTCGTTTGCAGCATTTGACATTTTCTTAACTGTTGTTTAATGCAGATTTTGAAAATTAATAGAGACAAGAAGAATATAGATTCTTTTGTGGCAGCTGATTTTAAACTCGTAGGATATGATCCTCATGAGAAAATTGAAATGAAGATGGCTGTATAGAGCTTTCATGAGTTCAGTAAACTCAGATATCTGCCACTGTCTCAGAACTATCTGCTCATAGTTTTTAAGGCAAGTATATATGTTACACAGTTTTCCAGATGATAATCTTATGTTTCTGAATGCTGCTGCCCCTGTTTAAGTTTTGTGCTTTAATTTGTCTAGAAAAATTTGCTCATTGCCTGCATAGTATCCATACATCCGGGGAAATAAAAAAGTATGTGATGAGCGTATCAACTCGAGATATTATGTGGGATGTGGTATACAAAAGAAAAGGAGATTGTATTCGTGGCTAATGATTAAAGAAACTCAACTTTCTTTATCCATAACGGTTGCTGTTTTAAGATATACATAATAGCATCTTTCTTCTTGCGTATTTTTAGATACACTAGTGCATTTCGAGTTCTATCAAGTCAGAATTATCTTTACACTTCTCTGGTTGTAGAGAACTCTGAGACTTGTTTTCTTGTTTGTTTTAGGCTGTGCTTCTGGAGGCATCAATTGACTAAATAGCTTTTGGTGATGTGATCGCGAATCCTTTAGTTCGACATACTTGATCGGTCTAAGGTGATTTAGGTAACCTTCACGTTCTTTATTTTTTCGTACATATCCTTCTCCTAAATGCCTGGAGCTATCCCTTTTGTTAATTACTGCAAACACTCCGTCAAAATGCTAATTTTGTATCAAAAGCGTGTTTGTGTTTTGTTTAATTTTATTTTTTTTTATAAAACTGTTTTGTTTAATTTATTGAGTGATTTTTTGTCTTCCTGGGCACAAAATTTTTGTGTTTTCACTCTTATTCGCTTTACTGGGATGAAGATAGGGATATGGACAATGACCTTATTGAGGCCTGCTATGGTGTAACCGTTGCATCATAGTTTTACCTTTTGATGCTCCCCTCATTACAATTTACCTACCATAAAACCACCTGTACCTGGGGACTAGCTCTTGTGCCCTGTACTTGAGAAAACAATTGGCAACTCTTTCAAATTGGTCCTCGAACATGAACTCATCAGGACTTGTCCTTGCAATGACAATGGTTGCCCTTGGTTGTTGCTTATCAGATATTGCAGGTATCAATGACAATGAGTGCGGATAAGATTGTAATCCCCAATTAAGATTTTGTCGGATGGCAAGCCTCGTGGACGGTCAGGATTTCATGACAATATAAAGGGTGTATAAGTGATAGGGTTGTAAAAAAATCAACAAAATCGAAACTGATTAAAATTGAATTGTTTTGTTGGTTTTTTTACTAAGTCTGGAAAAAAAATTGACATATGGATCGAAAATTGACTAAATGGTTTAACCAAAATATGTTTTAAAAAATGATCAAAATTGATTGTTAATAACCCTAGTAAGTGGGGGTGGGGGAGGGCTATAATTATCATAACAAAAATTGGTTTCAATTTTTCCTAGAAATTGTGTTAAATCATAGTTTTTCTTTCAAAAATGGCATATAGAATTTAGAAATTATTAAGAATTTAAGATTTAAGGTTTTTATTATTTTTAAAATCTAATATGTTTTAACATTTTGAACACAAAAATATTTAATATTTAATAGCACTAAATTATGATTTAATAAAAAGAAATTGTGGTCTCTAATCTCTATACCAAAATTAGCTGGACAGCTGCCAGCTGCTCGTCATTGCTAGTGATATGTACGCAATAGAACGAATCATATGACAGCTGGCGATCACTCAAATAAAAGGATGCCACGTGTATCAAGGACCTGAATCATGCATTGGGCCGAGGCTTTCTTAGCAAGATTGTGCCAATTACATATATATGGGCCAATTCTACCCGGCCCAGTATCTTATATTAACGGGTGATCATCAACTAGAAGACATGGACATAGGTTGCCCATAGGGGTGTAAGTTCGGTTTTTGATTCGATTTTTAACCGAAATTGAAATGTTCAAATTGATTAGGTTATGACATTTTAAAATCCATAATCGAAAAATATATATCAGATAATCACATCAAAAAAATTGAATTGTTTTCGGTTCGGTTCAGATTTCGGTTTTGACGATTAAAAAAATTTCATCAATCTAATATGATTAAAAAAAAAGTTCAAGAATAATTAGAGGACTAAAAATATTAGAAATCCAAAAGTTAAAATAATATAAATACATAAATAATATTTTTTCAATGAAGTGAGTGAAATAGTGAGGGAGGA
Organism: Euonymus europaeus; assembly: GCA_963580455.1. Taxonomy (NCBI): domain Eukaryota; kingdom Viridiplantae; phylum Streptophyta; class Magnoliopsida; order Celastrales; family Celastraceae; genus Euonymus; species Euonymus europaeus. Next base: position 16,003,524 of record OY756970.1, on the reverse strand, counting down.
GAAAAGTGGGGAGGAGATACTATTTTAAACCCTTATGTATAAATTAGAAATTTTATTTGGGCCTAATTCTTTAATTTTTTAGCCTTAATTATTAGTAAATATATAAAACATAATAAAAATTTATTAGGTTTTTTCAATTAAATAAAAAATTGAATCCGAAAAACCGAATCTGAAAAATATCTAAATTCATAACCGAATCAAAAAATCGTTAATCAAAAATCGCCTGTGTTGGTATCAGGTGCACCGGGACTAGAGATATCCAAGTTTGTTGAGATTGCAGCAACTCACCACACCAAGTCAAATTTGTGTAGCTGTACTCCAAATATTTTTTTTGGTCGCAAAACTCACCTCACTTCACTATAATTTAAGTACTCACTTCATCCACCGTAGAAGTTGAATACAGCCCAAGGCCAAATAGACTAACGAAACATTTAGTTAGTGTTTTGAAAGGGGAATGAGATGAGGGTGAGAATCGCTCATTTTCTCGTTTAATTGAGTTTAAAACAGAGAATCTTAAACTCATTTACCCCTCACAAAAAAATGTGGTATCAACTGATCTTTATAAAGGAAAATAAGTTTTAATGTTTAAAATACTTTTTTACTCCCATTATTAATAAATTATTACTATCATTTAATTAATCTATACTATTTTTATGTAAAAAATCAAAAAATAATATGAAAATTGTACGATTAAAATTTTATCACTCATGTTCACTCTCATTTCATATCAAACGTAGCAATATTCATCTCACACTCATTTTACACTTACTCATGCTCGCACTCAATTGACTGCTAACCAAATGTCTCGCAATGGTCTCCAACATGGTCTCCACACGGTACACGTTGTTATGTGAACACCCAGTTGCTACCAAATCAAAATCTGAAAACTTTCTCCCGAATCACAGTAAAGTCATCGCCACAAATCTTTAATAATTGAACTCAAATAAAATAAATCCAATTGCTGTAAATCTAGAGGAAGATATTCTGCTGTGTGTAGAAAAAAGCAAAAAGTTACTTTTGTTGCAAGTGGGGAGAGACTCATGAAGTATCATACATACAAAAACAGTTAATACCAACTCACTCATCCATCTTCTTCCCAGAGAATTTATACCAAGTGTCTCCATTAATTTTGTTATTTTGGGGTCAAGATATAGATGCCATTCTACATGGGTCTGTCTTTTCACTGCTCAAATACAAGCAGTATTTAGGGCATGAATTTGTTCCCAAAAAAATACCCAATTGTCAATTTTAAGAATCAAAGCACATGATCTCTTCAGAACCCAACAATCAGGATTTAGAATACATTCCTCCCTGATCTTTTATCCAATCTAAAACATACCTAATTCCCTCGTCTACATGGTGTACAAAATTAGTGCTTTAGAAGATGTATCCGATGAACTACTTGGGTAATCTCCTAGTTGGTGAATTTCTCCGAGATCAAATCATATGGACTCGAGAGATCTTAAGTTTAATTTCTATTTCTACTGGGAGTAATATCATTGTAACCACGAGGTGAATTTCGGTTGATCGACATTGATTTCAATTCTCAAACTCACAAAAAATAGAAAAATTTGTAACAAAATTTTTCATGTGGCAATACAAAGAGGAAGATCAAAAGCAAAAGAGGGAATTTACATTGCATTTATGATATAACAGTGTACACAAAACACAGCTAAAACATACTGATTAAGTTATAAACAAAAGAGTATGTATGTCTAAAATACAGAACACTCTTCTTCCCTGATAAACCTCTGCTGCCTAGCAATGAAGGCCTCAATTGTTTTCCTGAATTCTTCATTGCTCATGTTATCTTCTGGGTACGGCTTCTTCATCAAGCCCTCGCCTTTCTCCGAAAGTCTTCGTCTTAATTCCTTGCAAGGTTTAAGACAATTCACACTTTTTGATTTCTCAGATTGGCTTCTTCTATAGTGCTTGGTTTCTATAGCATTGTGAGTATCTCCAGTTACTATCCTCTGCTCTTCAAGGATACTCTGTTTTTCTCTGTTTTCGACTCTATACACATCCTGACTCCTCTCGCTCTTCTCCAAAAACTCTTCATAGATGTCAGTACTCGGACTATTTTTCGTCGAAAACTGACCAGATTTAGCAAATAGAACGATGACAATAGCATTTCCAATAACAAACACAAAGCGAGGACTAACCAGAGCCATCGACAAGTACTTGACATACTCACCGGAATTCTTGAAAGCAATAGGAAGCTCAACTACGAACCTTGAAATTAAGAACAAAACAAGGCACGCCTCAACTATCCTAAAAAAGTTTCCGATCTTTTGACGTTGGTGGTGCTTCTTGATTGCGTTGGCCTTCTCGGCTCTGATGTTGCTGATTCCGAATGAGTCCATCAAATTCAATGGTTGAGTGAGTGAAGTGTTTTCGAATCTTTGGGTTTTTCACTCGAAGTTGAAGTGATAAACCTTCGAAGATTTTGCAGAAACAGCAGATAGGAGAAGGGCTACCATGATTACGGTAAGTATTGTGATTATTTTGCTGTTTGGAAGCATAGAAACACAGAGTGGGAAGGACGGTAGAGGTCCTAGAAAGAGACAGAGTATGCTCTGTTTTTGCCTGCCTTGGCTTTTCACCTGAAATGGTTTTATTGTTATTGAAATCAACAAAGACTAGGCCTATTTATAGGAAAATAAAACCTTTAATTTATTTTTTATTTGGGTTATGTGCTTGGATGGATATTATATTCCATGCTTTAGTTTATTGGAATTTGAAAATATGTCAATAGTGGGTCTTTTAACCAAGAACGACCCGGCCCAGCTTGGGCCGGACAGACAGTCGAGTTGGCCTAAAACCGGTCCCTCAAGTTTACGTGTATCCTTATCAACATGCTTTCGAGTTATTGTTTACTCAATTTGTTGCATTCCATACTCACATTCATAAGTTAAATTATGGACAAGTTCCAAAGAACTCAATTGACGATTTAGATCATATATAATTTCAAATTTCGAGTTCAAACTTCACTCCCTTCCCTTTATTTTAAAAAAAAGGGGATTAGCTGAGATGGGATGGGAGGTTATAATCCATAAGCTTATGGTCATTAGGTCTTTATGGTAGGGAGTCTAGCCAACTAGGTTAGGACAAATGTGCACTGGTTAAAGCATTAGACACCAGTTATTCAGTTTCTCTAAACCGATGTAAGTAGCTACTACCTCTATCCCTATTTGATAAACTCAATTTCTATTTTGGTTTATCCTAAATAATTGTCCACTTTCTTATTAAGAATAAATTTTAAAAAATCACTATTTTACTAATCTACCCTCTTTTATTGTGAATCTTTATTAACAAATGACATTAACCTCTAGTAATAATAAAGTGTGAGTGACGTAGTTGAAGGGTATATTAGAAAGAAAACCAACTAAATTTATTGTTTCAATTATATTAATTGTGTTTTCTTAATCTATATGAAAAATAAATAAGTCTATCAAATAGGGACGGAGATAGTAATTTAGACAACAAAAATCTAAAATTTGACAAAATATGGGTTGCATCAATATCTCTTATGCTATGTTTGGTAGCACAATTCCAGCAGGAAATGAATGATAAATTCTCATTATCCATGAAATTATTTTGTTTGGTACATTGTTAAAGTCTATAATGGAATTTAAAATTTATTGTCATTAAGCAATTTTCATTTCCTTAATCTTCCTAAAGAATCTACAATTTCTCAAGGAATGAGAATTGTTAAAAGTGATGGAATTACATTTTTGCCCTTATGAATAAATATTGACCATTAGATCAATGTACACGAGGGGCAATATAATATTTTAACAACAATTCTCATTCTTATTCCTCAATAAATTTTGCATACCAAACGTTAGAATACATAATTCATGTTACAATTCCTTTACCGGTCAAACACATGAATTCTAACAAATTCATGTTTCCATTCCCGTTCTCGTTCCCGCTGCGAACCAAACATAGCATTAGAGTTGTCGATAATAGAGATTTTTTTAAGAAAAACTAATATAAGTGCTCTAATACACCCTCTTTTACAGTGTACTTTTTTTATTAAAAAAAACTTGGAATTGCATAATTTATTTTTTGAATATTCGATATATGTCTAAATTTGGACCGCCACGCTTGCTTATATATATTTTTTACCCGACGATAGTATAGATTGGACCAAGGCCCAATTTATTTATAGCCGTAAACGTATTATTCTAGGAGAAAATCAAACTCAAAATCTCACGAATCTATATTTAAATAAACTCACCATTAGGTCATTGTTCTCTCCCCTTAAGCTAAGATACTGTCACCTTAATGAAACATTGCAATCCTAGGTATGTGGAAGGAGGGCAAAAGTACTCGAACCAATATAATCTCAAGTTTTCTTACTTGGAAACTTCGGATTGGCTGAAGCATTGTCAATGCTTGCCACTCCTATTTCTTCCACATTAAGAAAAATGCCACTTAACAGCTTCTCCTTTCTATTAATCTTTTTTATGTTACTTTTAATAAAAAGGTTTTTTATTTATTATAAGGAATTCAGTTACTTCTGTGTTCACTTCTCTTCAGACCCACCAATAATGCAAACTTTAGTGAAAATAAGTGCAACGTGGCCAATGGACTCTTCATATCTTTAGTTCCTAAAAGCTTGAAGTCCTTCCTTCCACATTTTCACTAGTGTGAGTCTTCTAATGTTCCTCAATTGCCTTTGATGTTTGGGACATTGATTGATTGAGACATTAGACGCCTCTCTTTTCCCTTTGATTGACAATATTATAGGATTCAGGTCTAAACAGTTTATATTAACTCGTTACATAATGTTATTGTATTTCATTATAAATATAAAATACGATGTTACAAGGAAATGAGATGATATGGGTTGTTTAGGCCTATGCCATTTATCAATACTGTTTGGTATTTCCTTAAATCCTTTTATCTTTCTACATCTTTTTGGGTGCATTTCTTCTCTTTCTACATAATTCTATATAACGAAAAATGTCCGTAAATATTATTATTTACGGACTTTTGTGAGTAATACCCCACCTCGTCCTACTCCAGGCACGCCCCTAGATCATCTCTCACTTGATGTGTGTTTTCTCTTTCCGCACTCCCCACTAATCTAAAAAAACACAAAAGCAAGTCTTATTAAAAAGAAAATCCAAACCCACTCGAAAGGCTAACTAAATGAATGATTGGGCTTATTAGTTGGTAGGGTCCATTTAAGTCTCAAATGGACTAGATATCTAGGATCCATTTGCTCTAATATTATTAACATTATTATCCCACTCAAAACAGTGAAGAGAATAAAATGAAAAGCAAACCTTTGGGGCCTGAATTATGATATTAGTCCACGTGGATTGGGTTCTCTTGAGCAAAATTCTTAACAAGAAAATCAAATTCGTATCAAATGCTAATTCCAAGTATAATCCTTCCTTTTTGAAGTTTGTTAGTGCAAAAGTCGTTTGCTTTCGAAGGCTCTTTAGAGGAGTCGATAAGGCATACACGTAACAAACTCAACACTACTAGTTGATTAGATTAATCAAATTCCCTATAAAGTTGTTTCTTTTTAGTTGATTGGACATCAAACTACCTTTCTTATTCCAATAATATGATTTCTCTTCGGAATTTAGAGGAGTGTGTGCTGATTCGATTACCAGTTTCGATCGAGTAAATGTTACAAAATCCTCAAAATATAACCCTCATTCCACCCATAAATTTATGTCACGTGTGAAATAATTATCGATTATAAACGTACATATATGATTCACTTAATAGAAATCACTTCATATTCATTAGGGGACAAATGAGAGACATATTTTGAGGGTGAAACATTATTCCGGCCGATATTAGCTTATGTTCTAATCATCTCAAAAGGTAAAGAAAAATTCTAGGCATTTCATGCTTATTTGGGATATGTAATATGTCCTAGCTTTGCTTACATAATTCATATGACATTAGATTCGGGTGCATTGGAATGCACTGAAAAATAAAAATGCTCTCCTTTGTAATCATTCCTAAAAGCCCATGGAAGGCCCAGTCCAAGACAAAAAAATGTTGAAATGAGTTTTAAGTTGTTCTAATTTGAGTCTATAATTCATACTTATTAGCTTTTCTACTGATTGTTCCATAAGCACTCAAAAAGGCAAAAAATTTGTACATAAGACTCTTGCCGTAGGTAAAGTCGAGAACATGCAAAATGTAAGCAGATTTCATCCTGAGATAATATGCAGAGAGACTGTTTACAAAAATTTAACAAATGACATTTACGTTACACCCCGATAACAACTCTATTACTAGACTACATATTTATCTATAGTTGGAAAAACTGAAATGCATTATGAGCATAAACATCAATTGATTGGGAAGGCTCAACACATTGAGTTCAAATCATCAAAACCTAAGTATCTTATCCATTATCATATTAGTGATTAGTCCTTTTGAGGTCCAGTGAAACATTGATTTCAATTCTAAAAAAGTTGGCACAGAAGTAGGAACGAATAGTGACAACTTTTTTTCAAATGTATAAGCAACAATAGCAAGATTTAAACAAAAGAGGAACTGTACATTGCAGTCATGATTTAGCAATGTACACAAACATGCCTTAAAAGTGGTCTAAAGTACACAATGCTCTTCTTCCCTTATAAACCTCTGTTTTCTAGCAATAAAGGAATCAACAGTTTGTTTGAATACTTCATTCCTCATGTCATCTTCTGGGCATGAATTCTTCGCCAATCCCTCGCCATTTTCGATCACAGACCGTCTCAATTCTAATGTACAATTGTGTGCTTCTCCAATTGCAATACTCTCCTCATCGAGTGTGCTCTATTTTTCTCTGTTCTCATCTCTGTATAGATACCCTGCCTACTTCAATCACTCCTCTTCAAGAACTCTTTATAGAAGTCTGGTTTTGAACTACTTTTCGTAGAAAAGTGACTAGATTTAGCAGAAAGAACGAGGGCTATTACGTTTTCGAGAAGAAATACGAAACGAGGACTAACAAGAGCCAACCTTGAAGTAGTCACTAGAAAACTTGACAAAAATGGGAAGGTGAAGTGTGAACTTGGAAATCAGAACCAGAACAATGCACAGCTCAAGAAGCTTGAAAAAAACTCTCAATCTTTTGACTTTCTCAGTGTTTCTTGATTGTGTTTGCATTCTCGGCTTTGAAGTCGAATGAATCCATTCTCTATTGGAATAAATCTTCTGATGTTGAATGAACCCCTAGCTTGGTACCAGTGTGATATATTTTCTAACTATATTGAGTTTCTCACTTAAAATAAAAGTGACATACCTGCAAAGCTTCGGTAGCAACTGCAGAGTTTCCTTCGACAGAAAGAGGAAAAAAAAGGAGAGTGAAAGGACATAGATGGAACAAAGTATGGTCTGCTTTGGCTTTTCACTTGAAAATCTTCTTTTTTAAGTGGGCGGTACCTTCATAATTTTATTTATAGCGTCATTTATAACGAAAAAATACCGTTCTTGTTCTTGAAATATTGATTGAATAGGTTTGCTATTTATAAACTTTGGAGAGGTAATTAATCGTTATTCTATGCTTTTGCTTTATTGAATTTTGTAATATTCCAGTAATGGGTTTCTTTCTAAAGGCAAGAATTCTCTTTTATGTTTTGCCTCATCATACCCACCAAAACAAAATTTCATTGTGTTGTAGTCCAATGTATATTTTTATTAACACATTTAACATTATGTCTTTTCTACTACATTAATCCAGATTGCCCACGTGGATATCTGCTAAACCCTAAACAACATTTTGAATCTTTGATATCTGGTGTTTTGTGAAGGCAGGTTTGTATAGGCAATAACAAGGGATTCCCCTTCCTAATTCTTACTCCCTAAGAAAATGTCACGTGAATAGTTTATCATTTCTCTTTATTTTCTTAAGTCACCACTTACCACTAATGCTCGCTGTCTAGAGGCCCAAGTCCACCCACCAATAATGTAAATTGTAAAGTTGTGTTTTTTCTCAATTCAGACTTGTTTGAAGAAGATGTGGACATTTCAAGTCTTCAGTTTGTATAAGCCTTTACATTTTACATTTTGGTTGGAGACACACAATCAAACCCCTTCTTTTTCTTTCTCTCTTTAGATTTTTAATAGGTGAAGCATCAACCCATGAATGTTTTATGGTTGTGAGTTCAGGTTTCAAATGGTGGGCCGTAAAGGAGTCGGCCAAAGCCCTTTGTAAGTAGGATTGTAGGAGTACTTAAATAAGCTAGCTTTATTTGTACGCTATTATTTCACAACTATACTTCAATTTGTTCAATTTAACTTTGACCATCAATCTTTCAATGTATATGATGTTCACACCTCATCATTTCATCTCTCAATCAAGCAATAACATGAACAAGAAATCTACATACTTAAATCTTTGTTGTCTTCATCATAGGACAACACAGTCACCGACAACGTCATCCACCCCACCACGTCCTCCCCAAAAACGCCCTCCCAACAAGTGGGATTATCACAATCGTGAATTTTTGGATCTACAGCATTTTTTTTGAAGTGATTGTAATTTATTGTGAATTATTCTAGTGGGTTTATCATTGACTTATGTATTTTTTTAAATATTTTTTGATGACACAAATTTGTGGTGTTTTATTTTGTGAAAATATATTTGTTTGGCTTTTTTTTTGTCATTCGGTATTTCATAAATGTGTGAGCTTTAAGTTACTTTGGGTATAGTTGGATAATTTTCAATTTACGAGGGATGTAGATATAATGAGATATAGTAGAAAGCAGTTTGAGGCAAATACGCTCACCCTCAAATAAGTGGAAAAATTTATACTCAAATATCACTTCACTAACTCAGTGACCAAAAACCACTATATTTGCTTCTTAATGTAAACAGATTTCTTGTTCCAAAGTTTTTGATGAAGAATGAATAATCTTCACAAAATTGGACACGTATTTGTACGTGAACTAGAGTTGTAGTTTTCACCTCTCTCAGATTCTAGACCAAATGTCTCTTTGCTCATCCTCTACATGTTAAGAATATCCTGCAATTTGTTAGAATTTGATTCAAACTTATCAAAAATTTGGAGCATGCCTTTTTCAGCATACTCTCTCTTCTTACTTTTGCCTCTGTAAGGTACGTTACATCGCATGCTAGATCAAATGGGCAATGTGCTTCCATATATGTAATTTCTTATTGCAACTCTTGGATTTTTCTCTCTAATAAGTCCTAGTTTCTCTTCATTGGCCTTGATGCATTCTTCAAACAGGTTATTGTATGCCTTGGAGTTCACACATATCCATTTATGAATCACTATCATTTGCGCTAGATCCGATTGTTAAGTCCGTGAAAATAACCGAAAATGGAACTAAATCCGATTCTTCTGTGTCATTACTCTAGATCATTTGATAAGCATTTATTTTCTTCTTATTATTTACATATTCTTGTGTAAAATGACCAAATTCTTGACACTCAAAACATTGAATAGTTTTAGTGTCCTTATTTTTCTTCTCTGTCGTCTTTATATCAGATGTTGATGACTCATTATTTTTGAATTCTTAGTGTTCTTGTTTTTCATAAAGGCCTTGAAATTATTTATTAGTAACTATAATTCATCAAGAACTTGACTAAATTCATGAGTTGAATTAAGAGCAAAATCTTTGATTTTTCATTGAGACAAAAATTTACATCATGGGTTTGCAACAAGCCTACTAATTCTCCAACCTTTATCACATCACCATGAATCTTTTTGAAAGTGATCACAAAATTTTCCTTACGATCTTGTTTGAAAAAATAGGTTCACCCATTGTGAAAGATGAATCAGAGATATCACTTAACTTGGCATAGAATTCATCGAAGATTTTGTTTTCCTTCATTCTTAGAGTTTCAAACATTGTAGTCAAGCATTGTAATTTTGCATGTTTCATAGTATTTGTGTTACTTCTAGCAAGTCCAATACTTCTTTAGCAATTTCGCAATATGAAAATCTACGAAACTCATCAATTGTCAATGTTAAAAACAAAGCATTTATCGACTTACTGATCTAACTTGCGATATCAAAATCAACCTTAATCCAAGTATTAACAGACTTTAGAAAATCTTTACCTTCTGAATCAATGATAGTTGGTGTAGTATAACCATGTACAACTGATAGTCAAAGACGTTCATATATGAATTCAAGTAAGCTCTCGTAAATGCGTTCCAATATGAGTAATGAGAGCCATCAAAATGTGGTATTGAATTTGTTTTAGTTTCGATATTGACACTTGCTCCGATACCAAATGGAAGTTTGGTGTACCACGCAAATACTGTTAGTCAACATTAAATGGAAAGTAATTGCGAAATATAAAAATAAAATGAATACCACAATTTTACGAGGAAACACAACTTGAAAAAAATATCAAGTCTATTAAGCGACTAACTTTCAAAACAATCCACTATTATAACAAAGATTACAAACTTATCGTAACATAAAAGACATAGCTTGTACATTACGGTTCAATGTATGTTTTGATCGAACATCAACCTACCAATGTTGAGTTTGCTTTTGGCACCTCCAAAAGTCTTCACCGCCAAAGAATCAATGGTGTCTCCACTAAGAGCAACCACGATCTCCTCCAATGGATCTTCAAGTAGTGTGAACTCACTCTCACACGGAAAACTCTCTTGCAAACAATAGCATAATTTCAATTAAGTACAAGAGAGGTGTAAAACATGAAGCAATCACAATGTTTCTGGTTTTAGCTCATCCTCTGATCAACGCCATGCCCTTATATACTGTTGAGAGGCTGAGATGATAAACAAATCTCAAAAAGATAAAATTTTACCTGGAGGATATATAGAAACTCACTAAAAGAGAGAAGCATAAACCGATAAGGGGTTTTATCTCTTGCTGAGTTTAGTTTTATCCAAATTCCAAACTAACTTCTAAAATACAACTTAATTCTATCACAAACATTATCTGATAAAGAGACACGTCATCAACGTCTACCTTCCCCTCCCACCTCACAGTCCTGTCCTCCGATGATAAGTCAGTTCCCGGGGAATCCAATTTCTTCTTTCTCGTCCTCTTCCGGCCATTTTTTACTGGAGAAGCATATGTAAAATTGAGGATTGCTTGTGTTTCCTAGCAAGAACTAATGAGTTGAGTGAGGAAGTACTAATCAGTATTACAGATTTTTTGAGTGACCGGCCAATTGAACAGGTTTCTGGGTATTGCTTTAGCTATGAAAGTCACTCATCTTTTTTACTTTTCTTCATCTGGACTAGCGATCTAGTGGCCGGATGCAAAGCCAAAGAGCAACCCATTTGGCACCTACAGCTAACACGTAAGTCAACTTGCATGAATAATATGTACTAGTTTAACAGTAAACCAAACAATTCTGGCCGTGAAAAGTGAAAACCTTCTTCTTTTCTTGCGGTATATTATAATCATAAATCAAAAAATATTTCTCTCAGAATGACCGATTGACAAGTGTACACCCCTCAAATTGTCAATTGCAAAATTATAGCTTCCATACTTTAGGTTGATCATGGGCCATACCTTGTAGGCCGTTCAAATGGGCCGAGAGCTCATATATTGGGCCATGTCCATTAAACAAACAAGGGAGGCTTTTGGGCCCGTTATATAACAGTTCACTGAGCTGTAGTCATGCCTAAAAAAATGGGCTTGCACCATTTTTATTGCACTATAAATAAATACTTGTATAACCATTGAAAATCAAAACGATTAATAATTTAATATGGACGGTAAGATTACTAAAGTTGGTGATCTTAAACTAGTACCGTTCACTGTACATGGGTTGAAATATTTGGCATTGACCCCTAAAGTGATGGAACTAATGCATGTGATTATCACACTTCCCTAGGTCTTATTCTTACACACACACACATATATATATATATATAACATATTTCTAGGTCTAAAAATTCTAAAATATAAGCGTGAACTTGATGCATTTCCATTAATTAAGGCTTAATCAAATCAATATTAAGTCCTCATAAAAAATATATATATTAGGTCAATTTTAAAAGCAATTTATTGCTATTGAATTAATCATACTTGGTTGATCTCAAATTATTGATTTTCTCTTTAAAACAACAAATTACTTAATCAATATTTTCATTATTTCAAATTTGCATCAACGGGGAGGCTTCTTGTCAAAAGATTATAATTTTATTATGTAAATTTGACTCGCATATGATGTGAGGGCCTTGAAAGATATAAGTTTATCAACCAATAATTTTGATTAAATTTAATTAAGTAACATGGGGGGAGATTGATTATTTTAAGTGCAGCGTATATTAGTTTTACTTTGAACTATCTATATAATTATTTGGGTGATAGTTTAGTTGGTGAATCTATTTGGATCAAACCGTATGAACGTAACTCTCGAGAGGTCCTGAGTTTGATTCTACTAGGAGTAATATTCTTGTGGTCATGGGCTTGGTTTATCAGAAGGAAAACTTATGTACCCACAACGACGCAGGCTTGTTGACTCAAGTTCAAACTCATATCGAATGTCAAAATAGCAAAATTGTATCATAACGTTCTCATTATCAAGAAAGTAATTAATGTAAACAATTTTCACAATAAAATTTACACAAATTAATTAAATCGATCAAGATGAGTCAGAATAACCAACTAATTAATTCAAGATTCGGCTGATTTGAATTTTATACGTAAGCTAGATTTTCTAAAAGTTTTCCATGCCGATGATCAAGGAATTCAAAGATGGTGTTGAATAAATTAAGACAGACAAATCTTAAGATTATCAAGAGCTTAGAATAACAAGGTGCTTTGAATTTGCTACATCTCTCTATATTTTATTAACAGGGAAGATCATGATCACTTGTGCTTATCTTTATGCTTATATTATATACGTATATGTAATACAATGAATAATCTCATGAGGGCTATACATTCTGCTATAAATGCCCTAACCCTCATCCCCTTTTGGCACCATACTTGTAAGGAAAAAACATGGCAGCTAAAGCTCCTAAATTGGTTTTCTTCCTAGCTTTTTTCTGCATCCTTGTCTTTCTAGTGAGCGCAGGTTAGTGTCCATTACTATGTGTTTGTGTAATGCGAGAGTGTCAAAGAGTTGTAGTCTCATATCAAATTGACATCACTCGACTGGGTGGCATAGATATAAGCAAAGGTCCAGGTCTTTTCATACAAATGAAGTATTTTTTGACCCTAAATATTTCAAAGATGATTCAGGAGAACAAATCCGTGTAGGCTAAAGAGTCTAGAGTGTGAATATCACTTCGATGTGTTTGAGTTGAATTTTCTTACAAAGAGTACTGTACTATATATATTGTGTGTGTGTGTGTCTAATTTGTATATGTATAAACATGTGTACTAATCAGTTAAGGTTTATATATATGCAGAAGTGACACCTCAAGTGTACAAGCTGTGTGAGCAGGCAAGCAAGACATGGTCAGGGACATGTAGGATAACATCACACTGTGACAGGCAATGCAGGACTTGGGAGCATGCAGAGCATGGTGCATGCCATGTTCGAAAGTCTAAACACATGTGCTTTTGTTACTTCAAGTGCAGCAATTAATCAATCAATGGTTAATTAGTTCATTATCGTTGGAATAATTTCATGTCAGTCAGTCGTCTAATCATAATTAAGGCAGTTAATAATGCTTTCTTAGCGAACCTTTGAGCACTAGTCATGCTCAGCATTGGGTTCCCTAAGAAATTTTTTAGTTGTGAAAATAAATATGCATGGTGTCGTCTTTTGTTTGTTTAATTTCTCCGTCTCCTAGTGCTTGTACTATGTACTTCAAATTAATGAATAAACAAAGTCTGTCGTTGTGTCTGAAAGATGATCCAATTTTCAGTATTATCTATGAGATCGAATACCTTATTATGCCATAGTTGGATCACTAATCAAATCAAATTGGATGTTAAAAGACAAACATTTCCACATCGGTTCTGTGCAATTGAGCTGATGACGATGTTGTTTTAAGCGTGAGTTCAACCTCAAATATTTGAGGTGCATTTTTAAGGACAAAGGATCCGTTTGTTATCCAAATAATTGTGTACTGGAAATGCTTACTCTCTGTCAATCAGCAAACGGGAGGTTGGATCTCTATTCTCGGCTCTTCGTTGATTATGAGGAGATTGGATATCTGTTGTGGTGGCTTCGTTGATGATTGAGACTTGCTGGTGTCACTACACAAATGAGGAGAGGAGGAGGGGCATGATTGTCTTCCACATCTAAAAAATCTAAAATGCAATGAAACGTTGATATGGATCAATGTCTCATTTTTTAGCGGGTTTAAGTTGTGCCAAATGCAAGTTTTAGATGAGTGTTTGGTAGATACAACATTTGAAGTAGGTCCCACAACTTAAATCTGTGAAAAATGCCAAACAAACGGAAAATCACTTTGTTCCTTAAATGTGAGATCAATTCCTTTAAATCGTAGAGCGTCTCCTGAAAGAATAAAACCGTGCAAATTTAGAACCCAAATTAATTACAACACAAAGGAATTAACATGCTTGAGAATTCTAGGATTGAAGTGACCCATTTAGCTATTCCGCGAGCCTAATGTTTCCTTACGAATAATATATGCTAGATTCACCTAAAATACGATGCTTATTTTACTTAGCATATTTATTTGTCATGCCTCCCATACTAAGTTGGCTTATGTTTGTATTTTGCTTGAGCATGCCACGTGAGATTTGGTTTGGTAATATATTGTTTTGTTCTCGCATCCTTGCGTCTTACTCTTTGTTTATACCGTGGTGGATCCGCTGCTCTTTCTTTTCTGTCAGCCGGTCGGGTAGCTTTTATGGGCCTACCCACATCAAATGCTACTTGGGCCCATCCGTCATTTTCTATTAAAAAGTTTGAACCTAATATGTGGCCCAAATAAATGGTAACCAAGAAAATTATATAAAGAATTAATTATTCAAGAAAATTATATATATTATGATATTAACTATTAATTAGTGGTTGTACACTTTATTAGTATATTTGGAGGCTACTTATGAGTTGATTAAACCTATATCATTAGTAGTTGAAGGAGATTATTTAAGAAGTGGCTAAATCAATAATTTGATTGTTGTATACTAATCATATATAAAAATAAGTTTAGTGAAATGAAAATACACATCGAAGTGAAGAAAATCATTCTCTCACTTTTCTAATTTCTCTCTTGCAAACTTTCTCTCCAAATATTATTCTAAATACTATTCTTAAATAGCAGTTTCCTTAATCTTAATTTTGGGAGAAAATAAGTTACTTATTTATGCTTGGGGGCATGCTAGTACATGCCACATCTTTGATTCGTATTCAGCCTTCAGCACACCATATATGTTCACCTTTACAATTTGTATTAGATCACCAACCTAATATTGTCCATTTACAAGTGTTTGGTTATAAAGTTTATGTTCCTATTTCATCTCCAAAGCGCACTAAGATGGGACCACAATTTCAAATTGGTATTTATGTTGGTTTTGATTCATCTTCTATTATTCGATATTTTAAACCATTAATTGGCGATACCTTCAAAGCTAAGTTTGTAGATTGTCACTTTGATGAATATGTTTTCCTCTTTTAGGGAAAGAAAATTCTCAATCCTATAAAGTAGAAGATACTGATTGGTACACTCCAACACAATGTCATATTAATCTCCCACAAAATAGTGTGAACTCATTTACAAAATATTCCTAACTAATTGTCTAATGTTTTTACTGATACTTTGAAGGTATTGTTGATGATTTAAACTTAGTTGGAACTCTTGAAGAGTTAGCCAAGATTACTAATTATTTAAAAACAAAATTTCAGATGAAAGATCTTAGAAAGACGAAATATTGTCTCGGCCTGTAGATTGAGTACACAACTAAGAGAATTCGTATTTATCAATCTACTCATACCGAAAAGGTATTGAAGAATTTTATATGGATAAAGTTCATCCTTTGAGTTCTTCAATGGTAGTTCGTTCACTTGATATCAAGAAAAATCCGTTTCAACCCAAGAATGAGGGGGATATATTACTTGGTCCATAAGTACAATATAAGTATAATTGGATCTCTAATGTATATTGCAAATTGTAAAAGGCCTCATATAACATTTGCAGTAAATGTATTGGAAAGATATAGTGTTCTTCCAACTCGACGACACTGAAATGAAGTAAAAAAAAAATCTCAAATATCTTCGAAGAACAACTAATTTGGGGTTATTTACTCATTTGAGTAACAATCTCAATTAGTTGCAAATGCTAGATATCTATTTGATCCTCACAATGCCAAATCTCAAACAAGTTATTTGTTCACTTATAGTGTAACTGCTATTTATTGGACATTAGTGAAGCAGACATTTATATCAACTTCTTCTAATCATTCCAAAATAATAACAATTTACAAAACTAGTCAGGAATGTGTGTGGTTGAGATTAATGATTTCACATATTCAAGAAAAATGTGGACTTCAATTTATCAAAAAATGTGTCAACTATCATATATGAAGACAACGTCACATGCATAGCACAACTTCAAGGAGGATACATAAAAGGAAATACATTTCTCCAAAATTCTTCAATGCACATGATCTCCAAAAGAGTGGTGAAATAGATGTTTATCAAATTTGCTTCAGTGATAATTTGACAGATCTGTTCACGAAGTCACTCCCATCTGCAACATTTAAAAAGTTTTTATATCAGATTGGAATGCGTCATTTGAAAGATCTATCCTGAAGTTACTAATCATGGGAGTAAGGTGTAAAAATATCAATATGGATTGTACTCTTTTTCCTTTGACCAAATTTTTTTCCTATAGGATTTTGCCTTGGCAAGGTTTTGACGAGGTAATCCCTTCATATCTTCTACCAAGTTTCTATACAAGAATGATATATTATTTTTTCTTTATTAAGGTTTTTATCGCATTGGATTTTTTCTCATTAAGGTTTTAATAAATCACATTCTATGAGAAAGTATTATGATATTAACTATTGATTAGTGGATGCCCACTTTATTAGTATATTTAGAGGCTAATTAAGAGCACTTTATTAGTGTATTTGGAGGCTACTTATGAGGTGGTTAGACCTATATCATTAGAAATTGGAGTAGACTATTTAAAAAGTGATTAAACCATTAATTTGGTTGTTGTATACTAATCTTATATAAAGAGAAGTTTAGTAAAATGAAAATACGCATTAAAGTGAAGAAAAACATTCTCTCACTATTCTAATTTCTTTCTTACAAACTCTCTCCAAATTTCTCTCCAATTATTATTTTAAATACTATTCTTAAATACTAGTTTCCTTAATCATGATTTTGGAATACTTTGATTGCTTGTGTTTCAACAATATATCGATTCTCAGGGCGAGCAAGACTTTCCGCCCAATTTACTCTAGGGATGGCAGTGGGGCGGGGCGAGGACGAAATAGGGGCGCTTCGCCCCCTTATTCCTCTGACCCGTCCCCGCCCTGTCAAGTCTCTGCCCCACCCTAGTCAAATATTGTTAATCTATTTTAAACTATTAATGGTAAATGACTCAAAATTTATACGATTCTAATTTATTAATCTATTATATTGTCAAAAATATTTAATTAGTGTTCAATTAATCAAGAATTCAATATAACATATAATTATTTCATTGATGACTTATGATTAATATAACGTTATATAGATATATATGGTACATTAATATATATTTCTTAAGAGATACGGGGCAGGGGCGGAGAAACTTCAAATCCCATCCCTGTCCCGCCTTGTCGTCTTCTGGGCAATATTTGGTACCACGTCTCTACCCCGCCAAAGGATCGGGGCGGGGAAAACCCGCTCGGGGTGGGGGTGGATTTACTCTATTGTTAAATAATAAATTTGTAAATGCACACGAGCTTGTTGATTGGAATTTAGACTGATGTGGACATATGAAAGGGCAAATTATTAGAGCAACCACAATCGTTAATAAAAAAAAATTAATTGAGTCTCACTTCTATAACAAATAAAAAATTATTTCACATTAACAAAATACATATCTCAATATATTTTTTTATTATACAAAAGTCAAGTCACTTAACATTTCATTATTAGATTCATTCCCTATTAAAATTAATATAAATCTTTATCCAAAAATTGAACGATATGTTCAACCACATCAATAATACACAAATTTTAATACGCTGACATCAATAAAAATATACATTTTCATATATTATCCCTTTCTTGTTATGTTGTAGGTGGCAGGTGCTCTCCCTATCTAGGTATTGGACCCTTGGTAATGAAATTATTTGGAATTTGGCTGCAACACGTGTACGATCAAGAGTAAACCCCCACAGCCACTAGCATCGCCTGTCAAACAAAAGCAATTAAATTCAATATCTATGACTTGATTGGATTGTTTATGTAAATATATATGATTTGGTGACTTTCATGAGCAGAATGTGTTTGTTTTTTCTCTTGATTTCTGGGGCCCACCGGTTCATGGGCCGAGAGGGAATATGATGGGCCACATGTGCTCCAATGTAACGAGAACCGTCCATGTGGTTAGGTAGGTGAGTCCAAATGCTAGCCAACACTATCAGTATTCAGTGTACACTACACAGGATTGAGGTCATACTTGTGTGGAAATGCCTACACACGGCCTCACCTGATAATATCTCTCACGTTTCAAAACTTAATTTTCATAATTATTAAAGGAAAAAAACGTAGAAGACTAATTGTTTGCTATAAGCCTATAAATATCACATGAAATACTGGGTATCAATGAAGACTTTTGTGGTCATGCACGGAGTTTTAAGGTAATTTTTCTACTTATCGGGTTGAAAATGAGTCTGACGGTTCAAATTTAAACTAATATCGAATAAAGTGAGATTGCATGATATTATTTTTGGTTATGAAAGACAAAAATCGAGTTGATGCAAGATAAATATGTAAGATTGATATTCACACCAAAGGGCTCTGTGATTACAAGCCCATGGAAAATTGCACTTATTATATTAAACAACTAGAAATGGATTGTTATTATATCCTGCCTAATCAAAATATCAAGGAAACCCATTATTCTCAAGAGTAACATCATTGCTCATTAAGATAGTGCAATTTGAGCTCATGTTTTAGTGAAAATCATAATCATGCACTCACTATCGATCAGTGAATTAGCAACCTGTCAAGTGGCAAGAAAATTTTGGTTCCAACACTCTCTGGAAGTGCTAGCATGACAATGCTACAAGACCCAAGAAATATCTGTTATTCTTTATTTTATGATTTTTTTCCCAATAAATGGACAGGTGTTTGGGCTGTAATGGGATTAAAAAGAGCATAGGAACTTGAAGAATTAGTGAACGCACATTTACACACACATGGTCCTTGACCGATAGAGATGGAGTCACATGCAATATATAGTGTTTTTCTAAAAATGGCCTAAAAACCCAATCTTGGAAGGTTTCTCGTGAATAGCTCACATGCAATAAAGCTTATAAACAGCAATCCCCATCCCTATTCACAAGCAGTTCACATTTAAGTCTTCTCCTGATCACTTCTCTCTCAACAGTCAACTCCATAAGCTTAAAAACTTCAAGTAAGCCTCTTTGAGTGTGTTTCCAATTTGATTACTTACTCATTCCATTTCTTCTGATTAATACTAACTTTATATGATTCTTACTTTACTTGCTGACTTAGTTACTCATTGTATAGAGTTTTCTATACTGGGATTTGTGTTTTCAGTTCTTTTGGAAGTGCATCATTTGTGATCCATCCTCTTCAACCTCATCATCTGGGATAGGTTGTTGCGAGGCAATACTGCAATGGGTTCTTGCTGTTTGGGCTTGAAAGCTAATACCCATTTCGCGAGCTCCAACCTAGGTTGTCTCAAGAATGAAGACTATGGGTTTTTGGGGGAGAGGGTCGTAGGGAGCCTAAACAGTGCTGTCTGGGTAAATCAGTTGACAAATAGCTTGAAAGCTGAGAAGAGGGTCAAGAAGGTTAAACCAGGAGTTGCTCTTGCTGTTATTACATCAAATAATACGAAAGAGGCTGTGGTAAGTTTGTTTAATTCCAAAATCCATTGTGTTCCTGAACATAACAAGTATATCTGCACTCATTCAAATCGTCAATTGCTCCATATGTGAGTATCTAAAGAGCATTATGATAATCATTTTCATATCTGCAAGTTCCAATTTGGAATTGAATAGTCTGATTCACTTTGTTTATTGGGTTTTTTTTTTTTTTTTTTTGATAGCTGATGCTGTTCCATATGGTGTTTTATGTTCTGTTTGGTTTTAGCTTTAGACTTTACTGCATATTTGAAGAGTCTCTGTTATATTATCGATTTTTTGGGGTTAATTTTATCTGATGGAGATGCATTTATACTCTTGGATGCTGATTTTAGACATTGAAAGCACCAATTTTTGAGAGACTAAGAGCAGATCCGAAAAATGTGGCTTCAATCATACTGGGAGGAGGTGCAGGGACTCAGCTGTTTCCCCTCACCAAAAGAGCAGCAACGCCTGCGGTGAGGCCATTTTCTATCTAATTAGCTCGGTTTGGATTTCAATTCATTTAATTGAGCAAAGTTACACCTCTTTCTTATGTAATGATGTGGTTTGATATGTAGGTTCCCGTTGGAGGGTGTTACAGGCTTATTGACATACCAATGAGCAACTGTATCAATAGTGGCATCAACAAGATTTTTGTTCTTACCCAGTTCAACTCAGCTTCGCTAAATCGCCATCTTGCACGCACCTACTTCGGTAATGGTATCAATTTTGGCGATGGATTTGTGGAGGTAAGAAACCCTTCATAAGAAGAATTGTTTGACTGAATTGGTTTTTTATGGGCTGAATGCCGTTAGATGTTTGTGTCATAATATAATACGAATTTGGTTGCGGATATATTTAGTACTTATGCTTGTATAATGATATTGCTGCATGTCAGAAAGAAAATTGAATGTTGTCTACAGATTGTAGGGATTTGAAAGAAAACTGCATTCAGCTATGTGCATAACCCTTGAAATATATCGCTACTCTCTTTTTTCTAGTGATGATAAATAAACTCATCTTAATAGGTTCTTGCTGCCACTCAAACACCCGGAGAAACTGGAAAGAGGTGGTTCCAAGGAACAGCAGATGCTGTGAGGCAATTTACATGGGTTTTTGAGGTATTTGTGACACAGAAATGTACTGAGACTGATGGAAATCCATGTAGTTCTTGAATCACTTTCTCATTGTGAAAAGGAGTTCAGGGTTCATTGCATTGATTCTTGCAGGATGCTAAGAATAGGAATGTTGAAAACATATTGATATTGTCCGGGGATCATCTCTACCGTATGGACTATATGGATTTTTTGCAGGTATTTCCCTACAGATTGTAGTCAATTTCTTATCAGAATTCTTTTGAAAATATTTTTTACCCATTTTCAACATACTACAGCATCATATCGACAGAAACGCTGATATCACAATTTCATGCACACCAGTGGGTGAGAGGTTGGTTTCACTAATCACTACTCCTCCAGTACTTTCTTTCTTGGTTTATATTATCCTGTCACAATATTCAATTGTTTCTTATTTCATCTGGTTACTGTTCAGCCGTGCTTCAGATTATGGATTGGTGAATATAGACGCCTGGGGCCGCATTGTCCAGTTTGCTGAAAAACCGAAGGGCGCTGATCTTAAAGCAATGGTAATCGCATGATTAGATACGCCAATTAACTGAATTTTCTTTTGACGCTTTAGAAAAACTCAATGCAGATAACTGAACTCCTCTGATATTTCCTTCTCCATTATCTTGAACCCAGATTCTTAGCCTTTCAAGTAGCTACTTATTAATCAAGTTATTCGACAATGATGAAATCTAAATTATATTCTTGTTTGATTCTCTGCAGCAAGTGGATACAACTCTTCTCGGGCTGTCGCCACAAGATGCCAAAAAGGCCCCATATATTGCCTCAATGGGTGTCTATATCTTTAAGACGGACACTTTGTTGAAGCTTTTGCGATGGAGGTATCCTACTTCCAATGACTTTGGATCTGAAATAATTCCCGCAGCTGTTCGGGAGCATGATGTCCAGGTAAGAAAACTGTACACAGTTCAGTATCATCTTGACCTTCTTAATCTTTCTCCAAACTATTTAAGTACTTCTATATTGCCTAAATATCGAATCTCTCTTGTATTAACAGGCATACATCTTCAGAGATTACTGGGAGGATATAGGAACTATAAAAACCTTTTATGAGGCTAACATGGCACTCACTGAAGAGGTTGGTTTATCCGATTCTACATCAGCATTTTTTGATTTATTGCATCATTAGCTACATTGCCTTTCATGCACTAAAAGGGTGTAGATGACTGAGAACTCATGCCACTCAAAGGAAATTACCGTTGGGCATTCTATTGGATGCAGATTATAAGATATGCAAAGTAACATCATTTTTTTTCTTGCAGAATCCGAAGTTTGAATTTTATGATCCTAAGACGCCTTTCTACACATCACCGCGATTCCTACCACCGACCAAAATGGAAAAGAGCAAGGTGAGTTTGGATACTTGGTATCGAATCTTTTCCCTTGAGTTTTCCTTGCCTAGGTTCCCATGTTACTGTCGGCTTTTGCAGATTAAAGATGCAATAATCTCGCATGGATGTTTCTTGGGAGAATGCAAGATTGAACGTTCCATAGTTGGTGAACGCTCGCGCATTGATTCTGGTGTAGAGCTTATGGTAATTCATCTTGTCTTGGTCTCTAATCTTGCTCTTTCTTCTTCCAAGCACAACTAAGGTTGTAGGCAAGAAGTTTTACAGTTTTCCTAATGTGTCCTATCAAACAGGACACCATAATGCTGGGAGCAGACTATTATGAAACCGAGCCTGAAATTGCATCCTTGCTTGCAGAAGGAAAGGTGCCGATTGGGATAGGACAGAATACGAAAATCAAGTAATTACACTCAGACAATCAAGTGAAATTGGTGCAATATGATAAATGCTTAAGTTTTGAAGTTCTGACAATGATTTTTTATAAATTTTCTTTTTTGAAGGAACTGTATAATCGACAAGAACGCGAAAATAGGAAAAGATGTGGCTATCGTGAATAAAGAAGTAAGCAATAATCCCCCATTCTCTTTTAATCCTTACAGTTCAGTTCCCATGATCTCCATTCACGTTCTGGTTTTGCAGGGTGTTCTTGAGGGTGATAGGCCGGAAGATGGATTTCACATCCGGTCAGGTATAACAGTCATACTGGAGAAGGCAACGATAGAGGATGGCGCGGTTATATGAACCGGATGCAAGTAAAGCCACGGAATGTTCCAACTTCCAAACATGAGAAGGTGAAAACAATCATCAAGCAGTGCAGTTTATCATTGGAGGGGGAAGAGGATTGTCCGTGCAGCATTTTGGTCATGAAAAGTAACACGCTACGTTACAATTGCTATGTAAATTAAAAGCTAGTTTCCCTAAATAGTGCTTTTTCTTCGTAGAGGTTCATGGTTGAAAATGAAGCTAGAACGTTCAGATGTTAATATATTGATTTATGGTTTTTTTTTTTATTTTTTTTGTATGACAAAGATGAACAAGAAGAAAAGAACTACGACCCTCACCAATCGAAGCCAAAACTATGGCTAGAAGGGGTCACAACCACTCTTCAACCGAGACTGAAAATTGGAAAGAAAAATATTGATTATGGATTGATGATGATGAGTTGACACACCGTTTAAATATGGTACAATCATCTTGACTATATACACACGCACACATTCTCTTATGCGGACCTAAAATAAAGACCTCTGTTTTTCTCGACACATATCAATGCCGATGCCTTATTCAGAACATGTACTTTTTCAGGGGGAAATGAATAAATGATTGAGATACAGGCCAGAATACGTACCAAGGCAATATTCACACTATACAGAAATCTGATCACCATGTGACAAAATCACCAAAGCAGTTTTTCCTTCTGTGAACCGATGAGAAATGGCCGATGTGAAAGACAACCAGGTTAAGTTTCATCCACCAGAGTCCAGTGAGTTTCAAAATCCTTGAGTATTCCAAACTAATACAGTACCCTTATTGATAAATTTGCATGGCCGGAAACCAGTCATGGTTTTTCCCATCAGAGCCATAGCAGCAATGCTAGGAAACTCCTTTCGGTACTCAAAAGCAGTGGCCTTTGAAAGTAGTGGCTCACAAATCACTGGAGCTTCAGCCTTAGTTTGTGGAGATGTAGCTTGATTATGGCACCACCTCTGGATCCAAGGATGTGATAGTATTATATCGCCTTTCCCCAGTACATCATTAGAAGATGACCCAGAGTTTTTTATTGGCACTACTGTCTGATCTATTAACATCGGCTGTTTCCCACGACA
This sequence comes from Euonymus europaeus, assembly GCA_963580455.1. Lineage (NCBI taxonomy): Eukaryota > Viridiplantae > Streptophyta > Magnoliopsida > Celastrales > Celastraceae > Euonymus > Euonymus europaeus. The sequence goes on along the minus strand of OY756970.1, from coordinate 15,979,261 downwards.
TTTATCCATCTGTGGGTCTGGACTAGCTATACCACGTCTCGACATTTTGCCAAAGACGTTATGAACTTTTTCTTGGGGAGAGGCTTTTCCCATTTTCATGCACTTCGTTCCATAACCAAAAGAACCAGAAGCACTCGACTTGAGGCGTTTAACCCATCTGCTACTTGGCTCTGGCCCCAGTTCATTGTTGTAATCACTAAATTTTGAATTTGTACACCATTCAGCATGTGGAAAAAGGGGGTCCACATTCAAAGTCTGGGTTCTAGAGGTACTTGTCTCTCTATCATATGACAAGCTTACAACGCCTGCAAGTGCTGGAGGTTCTTGGTTCATATCAGGTATCCCTGCAAATTCACAACCAGACATTACACACTAGAAGCTCACATTACTGAAAAATTGATAAGCTAACTGCCTTGCAGTCTCAATCTCCACAAATACCATTATGCTATCTTTATTCTTTAGAATTCAATTTTTAAACCAAAAAACTATACAAGCATTCTTTAATTATTGTCAAAATTCAACAAAATGGCTTTTACGCCATGTATGGACTCTGGACACTGAAATATACCATCACTGAGTACAGATAGAGTAGAAATACGATCACATACTTCATATTACAACAAAAAATTATATAGGGAATAATGATTTAAAGTGAACATTCATGCCCAGCGAGAACAGATAGGGACCACGTTCGCATGCTTTGAAACATTGTTCAACAGACCAAGTGACATCTTTTTCCAAAGGGATCACTAGCTTCAAATTCAGACCTCAGTCACATGTTTAAGTGGCATCAAACCAAAAGGAAAGTTTCGAAAAAATTCATCAACTTTATGCTAACCAACATAGATCATAGATGACATACCTCTATAGTTATGCAAACATTGACTCAGAATGCTAAAGAGGAAACATTGTTGAAAGAACAGAATATAGAAAAATCTACCTTATTTGACGGAGACAAAGCACATAAATAACTTGTTATGAATAGAACAAAAGCACAACATCAACAATACCATAGATAAATTGAGATCATATTATATAAAGATAAAAAATTACCGTGCACAAGGCTCCTGCGGGCAGGGGTTGGGGAAATGCAAGATGTACACATACATTACCCTCCACATTAAAATAGAGAGCCTTTTATGAATTAAACCTGTGACCACTTTGTTGCAGCCCTGCAACTTATCACTGGGCCACTGAGATTATATTATATACGTACGAATATACTTATATTATATGATACATGTACGAACATACTTATGTCAACATTCTGTTTAGTACTTTAGTTTATTAATTAAACTCGGTAATGTAAAACTAGGAAAGATATCCACTTGAGTATGATAAAAAAAGTTCAGAACCTATGAGATAAAATGTACACATACCAGAAACATGGTTTTCACGAAGAGAGTTCATGTCCATAGTATCAGTTTCAGCTGATGATTCATTCCATATTTGAACAGCGGAGTTTTCAACACCTCCAGTCATCCCTTTACATTCAATTTGTGTGCAGCTATCTAAAGCCCGTAGTTTCATTCCTTGAGCAACCTGGGAACTGAAATCCGGATATAAACTGAATGGTTCACCGACCATTTTTCCTTTATTTTTGGTAGACACCAATGACTCCCTGAACATTTGACTTCCATCAGACACATTTACATCCGTCTTTTCTGTGATCGAGAAATTGTGAGTTTTTTGAGGGAAAATGGGAGGGCCTCTGGATAATTCTTCAGTGGAATCTTCAGCAGTACATAGTCTCATAGTTTCCACATCACGAACAGAACATGGAAATCTTGGTACTGAGTAACCCTGGTAATACAAATTTTCTAATTCAGTCTCCTCTAGTGAATTGCTTCTTCTTGGAAAGAATCCAAGCGCACAATCATTTTTCATATTCTGGTGTCGTTTACCAAGGAAATCTGGTGCCTTACTATTGCTTGGAGAGGGATCATGAACTAACAGAGTTGCTCCATTATGAATTGGCTTCTCTTTAACAAAAAGAGACAAATACCCCTTATAATCACTATTCATAATGCGCTCTTTCGATGCTATGACCGAGCATGACTGATTAATTTCTTCTTCCCTATGTGACAATAATGACTTCACAGAAGTCTCACTTCTGTTCATTCCATGTGGCACAATTTTAGCAGCGGACCGCATAAAATCATCATGAGAAGACGATGAAGCAGCTGAACTGTCTTTTCCAAGAGTCTTAACAGGTAGAAACTGCTGTTCCAGGCACTTTGTAATGCCTTCAGACTGAAAAAGATACTCTCTTGATGAAGTACCAATTTCAGGAGGAGCACGTACAGGCAGTGAGGACAATTTGTTCTCAGTTCCACCTGAAGAACTAAGGAATCCAGAATCAGAACTATTGTTTAACCTAAAACCTATATGATGGTGTGAGGTAGTTTGATCACTTTTCACCTCACTTTTCACCGCAAACATGCTATCTTTGGAGACATCAAACATTGGAAACGCCTTAAATATTTCATTCCTGGACTTTTTTGAACTCGTTACCAAGCCATCGTTCACATCATTATTTGTTTTGACCTCAACAAATTCCTTAAAATCTAAAGCATGTTTAGAACAATCTGTCGATACCTCTGGCCTAGTTAATAAAGGGAAACTCATGGTCTTATGATCATCTCCCTTGGGCTCAAAATGAAGCAGCTGTTGCTGTGCTGGGCTTGCTGACTTAATATTTGAACTCATCCAATGAGCCATCCAACCAGATTGGTTAGGATGCAGCGGCTGTCGGATCATTTCATCATCTCGTGGGTTTGACATGATAAAAAAAATCCACTAAACTATCAATACGAACAAGGAAACTTCAAAGGTCTATCTAAATCGACCTGAAATTGCAGTTAAGGAAGCAGTGTTTAGAATCAAGATGGTCATCACATGTAAACAATATTTGATAACACCTAGAACTCAAAAAGTATTGCAGTCTATATTCTATGAAGTCCACAAGAGAAAGATTGCACATTAGATATTGCACCAAAATTGCAAACGCGATGGGTTCCATCCAGACCCAGTTTGAGGCAATTGCAAGATCTAAATACCCTTAGATGTCGACGAAAAATTGCAAACCCTAATGGATTCCAAAAATTAAAGGATATTTTCTCGCTATTTTTAAGTATACATCAGATTATAACGAATTATGCCTACACTCCAGAATCCAGATCAACGACTAAAAACCCGTTCCCATTTCTTACAAAAAAATTAATGAAGTTAAACCCAGCATCCACAACCGACTATTCAACTATGCAAACACACATACACATACACATACGCAGAATTCAATGCTTCATATCAGAATGGGGGAGTGGGCGCGAACTAAGGTGTAATCCAGTTAGCTTTAACTTACCTGGCAACAACCCAGACAAACATACAGGCAACCTTAAGCTCAACAGTCGAGCTTCAAATTCCCAGATCCGGCGAAAACAAGCTAATATGTTCTTGTACATAAAAATCTATTTTAAAAGAATGGCGATTATGTGGTGGATATGGAGAACGCGTCATACGTTGTCAATTCACTTTTATCTTTTCTGCTCAGCCACACGTTCCGGGAAGTGAAACAATGGTGGGATCCATCTCCCTCAAGCAACCACAATAGTTGCAATTGTAATGGCCCAACAATTTTGTTTTTAATCCCACATCTATCTCACAAAAACACAACTCTCAATACAATCAAATCAGCATAACACATCTTTCAATACTGTCACATCAGCAAAACACATCTTCCAATATAAAACCATTATCCAACCCAACTATTTTCCTATCCTTCATATTATCCCCATCAAATTTACAACACAATCAAGGCTGGGTCCCACCTTTATTACAAAAAGTCAAGCCACATCATCATCCACATCAACAAAACACATTTTTCAATACAGCCACATCAACAAAACTCATTAACTTTGTTGGCCCATTAACTTTACATCATTACAAGTGCCTTAAAGTTAGGGCGAAAATACAGTTTTTGGGTTCGGTTTGAGGCCGAAATCGAAAAAATCAAAAATCGAAATTATTTTAATATGTTAAACTGAACCGAATACATATCTCAATACAACCACATCAACAAAACACATTTTTCAATACAGCCACATCAACAAAACTCATTAACTTTGTTGGCCCATTAACTTGACATCATTGCAAGTGCCTTAAAGTTAGGGCGAAAATACAGTTTTTGGGTTCGGTTTGAGGCCGAAATCGAAAAAATCAAAAATCGAAATTATTTTAATATGTTAAACTGAACCGAATCATATAAGAATTAAAACCAAATCGAAATAAACGGTTTGATTTTTGGGTTTAAATCGAATTTATGTTATATTTCACCTAATGTATTCATATTAGTCAATATTTAAATTATAAAAAAATAATGCAATTATTTTTGATTTTATAATTCCAAAAAAAAAACATAAAGAAAAAAATGGATCAGGCCGGCCGAAGGCCCGGCCCAAAAGCCCACCTTCACTGAGCCCGCCCCGAAACCCAATTGCTTTAAAAGGGCTTGGGCCTTAAAATGCAGGGCCAGCCCGTGCTCCTCAAAATTTTCTCTTCGTCGATCGTCAATAATGATATTCAACTTCTGTACGGTGTCACCGTCGGTAACTACAATATTTCCTTTAAATTAAAATAAAATAAAATAAAAATAGTACACGCACAATCAGTTAACCCGCACAGATCTGCTTTCTTCTCGTCTTCTAAACAACAAAAATTCGATCTCTTCACAAAGACAGCAGCGAGACTCTTTCTCCCTCTCTATCTCTCTTCGAGTCCAAGAAAGGTCAGCTCCTTCTCTTATGTTCCCTACAGTTTTTCACTATATTCTTTTGTCGATTTTCATCTCCGAATCTGGCTTTTTTATACTGTTTGTTGTTCATTCGGGGATCTGCATCTGTAGCTTGTTGTTTATACAATATTGGCTGCTTGTGTTCTATGGAATCCTTGTTTGGTTGCTTAGTAGATTGAGCGAATGTTCTGACTATCAGAGGGAAATCTCGGATCTAGTAGGATTTTGTGTTGTTTTGGATTAGTACATATCTGATTTAAGAGAAGCTAGGTGTGATTTTCTGAATCCCGAAAAGCTGGGGGATAAAATCCGGGCCTTAATTTCTTATACTTTCTTGCGTTTTCTCGGCCATCAAATACGGGATTAGGTTTTTCGCCCTCGTTTTTTGATATATTAATTATTCACTGGTGTTTACATAAGACCATTGCAATCCAGCCCTATAATACACATATCAGCAACCCCATTGTGTGGCTTGAAGGAATTTTGTTGTTCATGTTCTTGATTTCATATAGATATTTGAACTGTGACATGCGCACATAAGTATTCACATGAAACCCATAGTTTCATGTGCGTATGTGATACAGGCGATTCTTGTGAGTTGATTTGCTTGATTTCAGTAGATTATGATATTATATTTGCAGGTTTTTAGGGTTGTGATTGAATGGAGGGGCTTGGCGGTGAGGGTGCCTCTGTGGCATCACCTGTGTCCCAGTGGGCTCATGATGCTTGGAGGCTGTACCAGTATTATTTGGATAAGACTACCCCTCATTCAGTCTATAGGTGGATTGCGACTCTTGTAGTAGTGGCTATCTACTGTTTACGAGTGTATTATGTTCAGGGCTTTTACATCATCTCGTATAGTCTTGGGATCTATATACTGAATTTGCTGATTGGGTTTTTGTCTCCTCTGGTTGATCCTGAACTTGAATCTTCAAATGGGTCTTTGCTACCAACAAAAGGTTCTGATGAATTCAAGCCATTCATTCGCCGACTTCCTGAGTTCAAATTTTGGTAATTAAAGATGCTTCCCCCACCCTCTGTTTTCATTGCTTGTAATATTTCTCAATGTACATGTTAGCTGCAAGCTTCTTTTGATATTTTGTTTGAGCAATCTCATATCTGATTGTCATTTTCTCACATCTTTTATGTGTTGGGTTATCTTGATGTTATGGAATGTGACATTTTTTTTATCTCACCACTTTTTTGTTGTTGTTCACTGTTTGTTTCGGAATTTCCTGTCCTTTTTATAATTTTATTTTAGAGAAACGGGGTGGGGGAATTTGAGAGGAAGCTTGAGATATAGGGAAGCATTTTCAGTTTTTCACCACCAAATTTAAACCATGTGTTTAGTTTTCTCGCCTCTGCTTCTGATGCCTTTATCTGCTGTGATTCGTTGGAAATTTTTTGCAAGTTCTCGGTGTTGTATTTGTATTGTTGTAACCATGTGAAGTTTGATATTCTTGCTTATACTTCAATCAAGCTATTCTTGGTTTATGGTAGTACCATGTCAATATTGGTATCCATTGGAACAATAGCAATTACTGTTTCATAGCTCCTTTTTTCAAATGGTGCATGGAACAATCAACCTTCTAGAAAAAGGAGAGGATACATGAATTGATTGGATGATCTCAGAGATTTGATATTATTTGTTGCTAGTTGCTAGCTTTCTTATGATGCATGAATGATGAATAGACCTCAAGCAATTATTGGTAAAGAATTTAAATTTGCATTATTCTATTGCTGTGTTTGAGAGCAAATGAGCTACTATTGTATAAAGATTTAAGACATACATTGGATGGTGGGATTATGTATTTATGTCCTATGAATCTTGTAATTTTTTTTGTCTGTTTCTATCGTTGTCTACATGAGTTGCCCCTCTACAGTTTGCGAAACATTTTTGAGCGAACACATTTAGTTTATGTGCAAGCATAGGGTAAATAACATCCATGATTCCCTGTCCAAAGTTGAACTCACAAGTTTTAATTTCTCTTATTGTGTGAAAATAACTTAATTTCAATGTTCATGTAATCACTTTTTTTTGGTTTTTGTCTGCTTGTTATTACGTGGTCACATGGCTAGGTTTTTTTCGTTGAAATATTTAGCATACAATTCATGATGAATTCTTTCTTTAATTTGGGCTGACATTTTAGAAATTTTCAGGTGGTGACAGCAGTACCTTATAGACTCTGAATGTTGACTTTTGGATATATACTTTGGACTATCTAATAAATTTTCATTCGAAAGATAATATCATAGAATTGAGAAGTCTTTTCACTCATCGTGCGTGAGCGTATTTATACATGCTTCTCACTTTAAATGCATGCGGTTAATGCTGTTGTTATTGGCTTCATGTTTCCAGGTATTCCTTCACGAAGGCATTCTGCATTGCATTTGTCATGACCTTCTTCTCCATATTTGATGTTCCTGTTTTCTGGCCTATATTACTTTGCTACTGGTTTGTTCTGTTTGCCCTCACAATGAAGCGCCAAATTGCCCACATGATCAAATACAAATATGTTCCACTCAACATTGGAAAGCAGGTTAGTTTCGTGTACTTACCATGATGTCCGTGATACCTCTCTCGCAAAAGTTGCTTTTGGATACTACTTTTTTGTGTCTCCCTAAACTACAAATTTATGCATGTGAAAGATGACATTCTGGTTTTTTTTTGTTTTTGTTTCTTTTAATCTTTGACAGAAGTATGGTGGTAAGAAATCTTCTGCGAGTAGCAGTGGCTCCCGTGGTGATTGAAGCTGGGGTGTCTTATAATGTAGCAATTAGGGGAAGAAACTAGCAGTAAAAATCTGTGTTTGTTCATTTTTTACTTCTCCTTTTTGAGGGACATGCTTCAAGATACGATGGAATGCACATAGAAAAATGTAAAATTAAATTGAACGTTGCATTTTATGATAGCAGAAGTAGTGCGGATGTGCATTTGGTGAAAGTCTATTGTTTTGACAAACATATTAAGAAGAAATTCAGTTCCAGTACTTGTATTGATTGGTTTATTACCATCATTTCTTGATGCTCTGTGTGTGTGGTGTAGTGGAGTAAAATATCTTTGTTATGATCGTGCCATGAATACTGAAGAGGTTCATCGCCATGATTCGGGATCCTTACATTTTCTTCTGCAGTTGAGGGCTTGCTGGTTTGGTATGGTCGTGCTGGTGCCGATTTCATGTGGTTTGAATCCTTATACAGTATTAGAAGGAATGTTAGTGGTTATACAGTATTAGAAGGAATGTTAGTGGTTTTTGTACCGAGTAGATGAAGAATCATGTTCTTTTAAGTTGATAATATATAATAGAAGAATGTTAGTGGTTTTTGTACCGAGTAGATGAAGAATCATGTTCTTTTAAGTGGATAATATATAATAGAAGCGAATTTTGAAATTTCAAACATAAAGCCCTCTTTAAAAAAATATTTTATTTTCTGTGGTTTGTTCTTTTAATTTTTTTTTATAAAATCAAAATCACATGTATAATGCATTATATAGTGATTGTTCGTTTATTTTGTTTATTTTATATTTGGATAACAAAGATATGTGAATTCTTGGAATAATCAATATTGAAACCTCATAATAAATATATATTTTTTTATAAAATATTTGGTTCTTAAAAGTCTTTATAATATATATAAACACATGCAACTTTTTGAGTTCCAAACTTTGAAACCTTTTTTTATTTTAAAAATAATAGAAATAACTTTTGATAATATGTGAACGAAGGTGACTCTTTAAGTCCTCAATTTTGTCTCCTATTTTATTATTTTTTCCCGTTCGATAAAGGCATAACTTTTGATAATATGTGAATGAATGTGTCACTATTTATTTTTAAAATTTTCAATTTAAATTAATTGGTATGACACATGGCAGCATGTGGTTATTTCTATTTGAGGTCTCCATTAGTTGATACAAATTTCCTCCTTTTTTACATGAATTTTTCCCTTTTAGATGAATTTTACTATGCTATATACTTTTTACGAAAAAAATTAATTCTTTTCTTCAATTAGAGACCACCACACAAATGATAAAAACTGTAGCGGTGGGTTTAGTGAGCATTCTCAACCGTTTCTCTATCTTTATCCCTGACTCCCTGTATTAATATGTAGATTAAGGATTGGGATATGTTTAGTGGGTTAAAACCACTGAACCTCTCAAGTGCCTCAATTAGGAGTACTAATTTTTTTTAAAAATTCAAAAAAATGATGAATGTGTAGTGTATATCGTAACGATTTCAATGATATATTTTTTGTTCGAAACAAAAATCAGAATAATAGCGATATAAAATTGAATGTTAAGATTTTAGATCCGACTATATATAATTGTCACACATTTTTAATGATAATTCTGATTTTTGTTTTGAACAAAAAATATACGGTTGGAATCGTTATGATATATACTATACATTTATCATTTTTTTGATTTTTCTAAAAAAATTTGAGCACTTGACAAGTCTAGTGGTTTTAGTGTAAAGTAAAGTAATATAGAGCCATTTTTTGTGTAGTTCACCCAATATAGTCTTACATATAATTCTTCATATAATAATTATAATATTTCAAATTCTAAAAATAGAAGAGAGAATATAAGATAGTGTATAAAATATTAAAAAGTACAAAATGTAAGAAATAAATTTTTAAAAAAGAGAGGAAAGAGTATGTTAAATATTGATTACTTAATATGTTGGGAATGACTTTTCAGTCTCTAGATTTGAGGAATATAAATGGATTGGGAGAATGAGATGAGGAAGGTAGGGATGACAATTTGGCCCCCTTCCATTTTTACGAATTTTTCCGATTCGACTTTGGGACGGGGCGGGATGGGGAGAAAAAACTCAACCTGCATGTGGAGTGGTGCCAGATTAATTCCATAATCCGATATTACCTAATACCGTTATATACTTATATATACGCCATTATCTAGCCCACACCGCTTCTTTGCCATCCCTAGAGGAAGGAGATTGTGATAAAAATATGTTGGATGACTATATTCCTTAAACAGAGGGATAGAGAATGTGATAGAGACATTGTTGAGAATGCTCTTAGGCCCAAGAATTTTCTTGGAGCTTCGACTCCATATAAAACTACGTCAAGGGCCCATCAAGAACAATGATAAGAGTCTGAACAAACTACAAACTTTAATTGCATCTCACTATTTTTGAATTATACCCTAGCTTTTTTTCAACTTAGTTTTGACCCACTATTTTTCAAGGTATAAGATGTTCACATACCATCCTTTCATATATCAAATGTGTGGCAATACAAGCAAGAAACCTACACCCTTAAATCTCCACGTTTTCGTCGTTGGAAAACATCATCACCGACAACGCCATCTCCAACCACACCCTTCCTGACAATGCCATCCCCAAAAAGTGGGACTGTCAAAATGGTGAGTTTTTAGATCTCCTGTATGTTTTTTATTTGTTTTTTCTTTGAAATGATTACAATTTATAGTGAATTGTTTTAGTGAATTTATCATTAACTTGTATATTACTTTTAATTATTGGAATGACATTATCTTTTGGGGCTGTTTGTTAGATTTTATTTTTGGGGGTGTATTTCATAATTTGATGAGTTTTTGATTATTTAGGATGTGATTAGATATCCTTTAATTTATGTTGGATGTAGATATATTAGAATGTAATTGAAAAATAATAAAATGTAAATACAGCTCACCTAAGAGTGTATGTTCAAGCCCAATAAGTTAAGGCTAAAAAATATCCAAACTGAAAGTCCAATTAGAACCAGCCAGCCCAAGGCCCTGAGGCCCATGTGTACAATGCTTGTCAAAAATCTCTTTTATTAATCTGCAACCCTAAACCCCTACACAGAGCTTTCCGAAAATCGCAACATCATGGGGAAGGTGAAAGGCAAGCATAGGTTGGACAAATTCTACCGGCTCGCCAAGGAGCACGGTTACCGTTCTCGTGCCTCATGGAAGCTGGTTCAGCTCGACTCCAAGTTCTCCATCCTTCATTCTTCACGCGCCGTCCTCGACCTGTGCGCCGCCCCAGGTGGTTGGATGCAGGTCGCAGTCCAACGCGTCCCCGTTGGCAGTCTCGTTCTCGGTATTGACCTTGTGCCTATTGCCCCTATACGCGGCGCAATATCTTTCGAGCAGGACATAACCAAGCCTGAGTGCAAGGCCAAAATTAAGAAGGTCATGGACCAGCACGGGGTCAGGGCCTTCGATTTGGTCATCCACGATGGTTCTCCCAACGTCGGTGGTGCCTGGTCTCAGGAGGCGATGAGCCAGAACGCGCTCGTCATTGATGCTGTTAGGCTCTCAACACAGTTCTTGGCTCCCAAGGGAAATTTCGTTACGAAAGTACGTATGTGGCTGATTTGTTTTTCACCTTTGGCTTATGAATTCGATGCTGTTTATGATGTTTTTTAAGATGTTTTGAGTGATTCTGTGGTTCTATGTTTTGATTGCATGACTCATTGAAACTGGAAGCTCTTCTAATCTTAATTCGTGACCAGGGCTACATTGCTTGTTTTACTTCTTTCAATTTGTTAAGTTTCTTCATTTGAATTAGAAAGAAATGCTTGAGAAATGTACTTCTTTGCACCACACATTAACCTCAATTTTAAAGTTAATTCTAAATTTTCTTCTAAACAAGGAAAGCTCATTGAATATGTTGCTGCTGTTTCATCCAGATCTTTTTTATGCCTATGTTTTTTCGTCATGGCACATTGAGAACCAATTCTGATTGCTTATCATTTGTCCTTCATTAGGTTTTCAGGTCCCAAGACTATAGTTCTGTCGTCTACTGCCTCAAGCAGGTGATTATTGTACTCCTGCTAAAATATCTCTGTCATAAATCCTTGGGCACCTGTTTTTATGATTTTTTTTGCTTTTTTTTCACAGTTATTTGAGAAGGTTGAGGTTGATAAACCAGCAGCAAGTCGTTCAGCTTCTGCAGAGATATATGTTTTGGGTCTAAAGTACAAGGCCCCTGCAAAGATTGATCCACGTCTTCTGGATGTGAAGCATTTGTTTCAGGGATCTATAGAGCCACCCCGAAAGGTAATCCTTCTCAAAATAATGGAAAATTCGAATCACACTCTCATCCATCTCCTACATATACATACATACATACATATATATATATATTGTTTTAACCGGTTATAATCTTATCTGCTTTAAAATGTAGGTGGTTGATGTACTTAGAGGTACAAAGCAAAAGAGACATCGTGATGGGTATGTGGTCCTTTCCCTGACGGGACCAACCTCATAATTTTTTTTTATGCGGGCACATATTACTACCACTATTTTAGTTTCTAGTTCTAGAGTAGCATGGTGTCCCGTAGTATTTGGGATTAATATTAAAAGGTGTTTAATGCTGGTGGTATTAACATTAGGTGTCCAAATGCTAAAACCTTATTCTTTATTGTGATTGAACTTGTTTGTACTCCCCAGCAGAGGGAAATTAAAAGGAACTTATGTGGTGGATTTCTGTCAGTTTGTAATTGCTATAAACTGTGGCAGCATATTATGATATGTGAATATAGGTATTTCTCCATGTTTGCAAAATATGAATTGTTTAGTTGCTAACTTAGTTCCTAACTACAGCTATGAAGATGGAGACACCACTTTGAGGAAAGTTTCTTCAGCTGCAGATTTCATTTGGTCAGATGCTCCGCTGGAGATACTTGGTTCTGTTACTTCCATAGCCTTTAATGATGAGGCTTCCTTGCCCATTAAGGATGACGCTTTAACAACAGAAGAAGTAATCTCTCTCTCTCTCCCTCTCTCCCATTAAAACTTCATATTATGTTTTTTACAGTTTCAAGCACTGATTAGGGTGTTCTCTGGCCAGGTTAAAACTCTGTGTGATGATCTGCGTGTCTTGGGAAAGCAAGACTTCAAGCATTTATTGAAGTAAGCTACATGCAGAATTCTGCCTCCCTCTTCCTCCATTTGCCTTTTACATTTTATATATTTTGGTAATCTGGATGAGCGGTGTGAGCACAGCTGTTGGGCATCCTTGCACTTAATCTGTTTGTCATGTGAATGCGCATCCCTCCTACCGCCCATGCCAAAAAAATGTAGAATATTGTAGCAGTAGTTTATGAGACAGGGTTTAAATTTTAAAAATTCAAGGCATTGACGTGACTAATTGCATTCTAGGAGTTTTGACAAAGGTTGTGAACTGACCCACTCGATTGATGATCGAAAGCTTTGGGGCGAACATGATTGTTTTGATGACTAAGTCATGATGTGCATTCAGTGATTTGATTTAGATATTCAACTTGGCATCCATTAGGCATAATAAATATCTTATTAGTTTTTGTTTGTCAATACGATGCCTAAATGGCATGGCTTGTCCTGTTTGTCATGACATGATAGAATGGGCATAAATGAGTTATGATTTTGGCATTGGCTTCTGAATGAATATAGGCTATTTTTTTGGCACTGGTTCACTCTGGGCTCATATGGTCCTGAGCTGCTCCATGGGATTCCACCTGATCAGTGACTGACTTACTGTATATTTAACAGACATAGAATGACTCCCTTTTGCTTAGATCTAATACTTCATGTGGAGAAAACCTACAGTACCTCCATTTTTGGCAAATGGTAGCCTATTCCTTAGGACTTAAACCAGGGGCAGGTTCAAGTTCCCTCTCATGCTAATAATTTAAAGAAAACATGACTTGTCAAGGAAAAAATTTCCCTCTGGTGTTCAGTTGGAGATAATATCCTCCACAAACAATGCATTGCAGTTGGCGATTGAGCTTTTTCAGATGTCAAGGTCAAGTTAACTTAACATTTTTAAATGCTTTTTGTCAAAGCTGGTTTTCAAATTGATTGCACTGGGTCTTAATGCTAAATCAAGCATATGTTCTCATTTCAGAACATCTATTGGTGATTTCGTGAGATTTTTAGGTTCTTTTGAGATGTTTTATCTTGCACAACATTTTTCTCTATGTTTTGCCTTCCAGGTGGCGTCTACACATAAGAAAGGCTCTTTCTCCTTCACAAAAGACTACTGCAGCTGTAGCAGCAGAGGGTGGTAAAAAAGATGCGGAGGATGACGATGATAAATTGCTGAATGAGATGGAAGAGCTGACGAATGCCATGGAACGCAAAAAGAAACGGGAGAAGAAGCTTCTTGCTAAAAGACGAGCAAAGGTTGTCCTTTTAATTCGTGCTTCCCATGAAGATAGAACCTTTGTCTTCTGTAAAGATTAATCCTCGTTTGGGAGGTTTTACTGTGTATATACCATCCATATGCATTTTTCTTGTTTAGTTCATACTTTCTTGCGTTGAATATTTTAGGACAAGGCTCGAAAGGCTACAGGAATGCAAATAGATGCAATGGAAGATGGTTATACTGATTTTGAGTTGTTTTCACTCTCTTCCATAAAGGTAATGTCTTTCTTTACTAGCATTTTTGTGCTTCCATTACTGAGTTCTAAAACAAATGATCTGGTAGTTTGCACCAAATTGTGATTCAAGCATAACGATGGTGATCATTTTCATATTTTGGACAATTGTTTGTGGGGAGGGGATGCACAACTATTTTAAAAAGTTGGATATTTGTTTACTAGTCTAGAAGGTAATTTAATTTTTACCCTTCCCTTCTTCTTATTATCCATTTTTTTTAAAGGGAACTTGAGCTTTATCCTTTGGAGTTTGTATTAAATATTTTACGTTTCTGGATCAGGGAAATCATATTTGATGTGGTTAAATGATAATATAAATCTTCCAAGTATCATTTATTATTGAACTGTGGGGTGCTTACTAAAAATGGTTTCTTGGGTGTATGAGACCAGTATTAATAGCGCCTTTTCCTTCTGTTGTTATATTGGATTTTATTCCTAATTCCTATCCTTGCCCACTTCTGCTTCAGAGCTAAACCCCCTTCACATAATCTGGCTGGGTACTCAAAATTTGACTTTACTTGGCTATTTACAACAGTTTTATTTTTTGGGTGCTGAAAATTGATCTGTTCTTTTTTTTTCCCCTTCCAAAAAACAAATAACTTTACTAGAACATTTACTTACTGGGTACCTAAAGTCATCATTTTCACATGATCTTATTGCTCCGTTTTGGTGGTTTTACAATCGGGTTACAGGGAAAGAAAGATCTGGTAGCTATTGATTCTACTGAATATGATGATGAGAATGGCGCCTTAGGTGATAGTGATAAGGAAGAGAGTCCTGAAGACCACCCGGATCACTCTTCCAGTGAGATAGATTCTGACGAAGAACGCAGAAGGTCAATTCCTTTTACCTGTGTATTACAGCTGTTTCTGGTATGAGGAATAGAGTGACTGAAATTTATATTTCTGTAAAAAAAAATATCTTGATACTAGGTATGATGAACAAATGGAAGAGATTCTCGACCAGGCTTATGAACGATTTGTGGCTAAGAAGGATGGGAGTACTAAACAGAGGAAGCGTGCAAAACAAGCATATTCTGATCAAATTTTGGAGGTATGGGGCTCCTCTAATGATGTTAGGATCTGTTGATATTTGTACATCTTCTTCCTCAGCCTGAAAATTTGGTGGAATTTGAATTTTTATGACTTTTTTCCCCCCAACTCATGTTCATACAAATGGTATTCGTTCACATAGATGTGTTTGTGTGTCCATTTGGGAAGAATTATATTACTCGTTGACCCCATTTGTTTCTCCACTTGTGATTTTTCTCAAAAGTTTTTTTTTTTTTTTTTTTTTGCATTTAGCTAGTTGTTATTTCCTTTCTGAAGCTACTTATGCCGCATTGGTGAATATACCACTTGGCCATCCAGCTCTAATGTTGCTTGTAAACATGTGTTGGAAGTGGACGAGTTTGCTGCACTACATTGTTTCACTATACCTAGTTTTTATTTTCTGTTTTCCTATGCAGGGTGATGAAAGCGATGATATTGTTCACTCTGATTATGATTCAGACAAGGATCACGTTGACCACGAAGCGAACCCTCTTATGGTGCCACTTGATGATGGGGAAGCACCAACTCAAGAGGAGATCACAAACAAGTGGTTTAGTCAGGATGTTTTTGCCGAAGCTGTGCAGGAGGGTGATTTGGGAAAATATGATAGTGAAGATGAAATGCTGGTAGATGGAAGGGCGGAAAAACTTCATGTTGCAGAGGCGGCCAGGGAAAAAAAGGCTGACCATGCTACTGGGTCCACCCGTGTCCAACCACAGGCTCACAAGGATGAAGATGACTTTGAAATAGTCCCTGCTCCTGCTACAGATTCAAGTGACGACTCCTCGTCGGATGAGTCGGAGGATTACGATGTTGATACGAAAGCTGAAATTTTGGCTTGTGCAAAGAAGATGTTGAGAAAGAAACAAAGGGAGCAAATACTTGATGATGCATACAATAGGTATATGTTTGATGATGCAAACTTACCCAAGTGGTTTTTGGATGAAGAAAGGAGGCACCGACAGCTAATCAAGCCTGTTACAAAAGAGGAGATTGCTGCAATGAAAGCACAGTTCAAGGAAATTGATGCCCGACCTGCTAAGAAAGTTGCTCAGGCCAAAGCCCGAAAGAAGCGGGTTGCCATGAGGAAACTTGAGAAGGTACGCAAGAAGGCAAATAGCATAGCAGACCAGACAGAGATATCCGATCGTTCGAAGACAAAGTTAATTGATCAACTATATAAGAAGGCAGCGCCCAAGAGACCTAAAAAGGAATATGTGGTTGCGAAGAAAGGAGTCCAAGTCAGAGTTGGCAAGGGGAAAGTTCTTGTTGATCCACGAATGAAGAAGGATGCAAGGGCAGGTAAAACGGGAAAATCAGCGAAAGGCAAGAAGGGTAAGAGCACGAAGGCGGCTAATAAAGTTAAAGGATCAGCAAAGGCTTCAAATATGGGAAAGAAGGCAAAAAGCGGCAAAAAGGGTATGCGTCCCTAAGCTGTCGTGATTCAGAGAAATTCTAATTATCTTTCCATATCTGTCCTGCCAATTGATTTTGTTTGTTTTTAATGCAAACTGGTACTGCAATTTTTGTTTGTTCAAGTTACTGCTCAATATTGTAATGAGGGTGAACTAGGAAGAATGATCATGGTCTTTTAGTTGTGGGAGAGCTTTTCTTTTTGATATAAAACAACTAAATTCCAATGACTGAACTAACTGATTTCCCTATCATTTGTAAAAGTGTGTTTTCATCAGTTAAAACTGTTATTGGATAGAATGGTACACATACATCATCTGAGCTGCCTGGAAAAATTATTGTAGTTCTTTGGTGGCAAGTTTGTTCCTCATGAAACAACGCATAATATGCCATGGTCATGATAAGCTAACATAAGAATCTCATACATAATACAGAGACACTCAACTTACAGACGAACTGATTAAGATACAGAGTCACATCCAAAAACTCGTCATACCCTAATTACTTCGCCAAAGGAGGATTCAGACGAACTGATTAAGATACTCACAGAGTCACAGTAGTATTCATCCAAAAACTTGTCATACACTAATTACTTATCAAAATTCTGATCAGTTTAACTTCAGAACTTAAGTATTCAAGAGTGATCAATTTATACCAGTGTATCCAGGAACTCGCTGATTGAAGTATATTTTAGGTGTGGATACAGTTGCGTTCCTTCCACCCCTTCAGAAGGCTCGATATCAAAGTATGTATGATCTCCCTTAACAAAAACGGAATATATAAAAATCATCTCCATGTTGCTTGGATAAGGAGTCTCTGCAATGCGTTTAAAGAAGTGTAAAATATAATAATACAAACAAATATTAAAATCAATTTAATAGACATAAATAAACACATAAATGACGTGTTAGGATATCTCAAGGTTGGGTATCTGTACAACTGACTCTTGTGTCGTTATCATCACTAGGATGTGAATTGTGAGTGACAATGTGAATTTGGAAGCAGCAGTAACCATGGCATGGACGAGTTCAGGAGACAAGTCATTGCTCTG
The DNA here is from genome assembly GCA_963580455.1 of Euonymus europaeus. Lineage (NCBI taxonomy): Eukaryota > Viridiplantae > Streptophyta > Magnoliopsida > Celastrales > Celastraceae > Euonymus > Euonymus europaeus. The sequence continues at coordinate 15,961,566 of OY756970.1, read as the reverse complement.
TACAAAATTAGTGCATGAGCAGATAGCCATACAATCACTAGAGGGTAATTTGATCTAAGCGAGTGGTGAGTGAGATCATCTGATAGCGGCTGACAAGCCGCAAATAGAGAGTCAGCAATGGACTCAAACTTCTGAAAGTAATCAGTAATGGGGAGGTTCCCATTTTCCTTGCAGAGTTGCAAGGTGATATTAAGTTGCATAATACAAAACTAGCAGGGGGAAGCAAATAGTTAAATCCAAATGGCACAAAAAAACTGACTGCACAATGAAACTGATACACCTAATGAAGGTTAAGCAATACTAAAGATAAACTGGTTCTTATTGTTCACCAGGAGGAGGAGGTGAGGTTTGGTTTTAGAATCTGATGTACTGAGTTCGTTGATGACCACCAGTGGCCAAGGACTGCTTCACCAATGAAACTGAGGATTTGTGGACCACGAGGGTAAGGCGTGATCTGCTGATGAGGTGTCCGAGGATATGAAAAATATGGAAGAGTAATTCTTCTTTCTTTTTTTTTTCTTTTTTTGATAAGCAATATGGAAGAGTAAGTCACACTCGCCCTAAGTTAAATAAAGTAAAAGTATGAATAGGGCACCTAGACCAACTGATAGAGATAGAGACCTTCCCAACAAATGTCGACTTCCTAAGCTTATCAAGTTTTCCATTGCAGCTTCATCCCTTTCAGTTGCAATTATAAATCCATAATTCAGTGACTGATATTCAACTGTCCAAAATATCACGCACATCCTCTTTGGTTTCATTGCAAAGCAACTGATTTTTTTAGGACTTCCTACTTCTCTGCATGAGAAATATGGTGCGTTCTAGAACCATGCATCTACCAGCTTCACAAACATCCCCTGACTAACCTTGAGCACATATTAATAAATGTCAAGGGAGAGCAGGAAACAAATCATTTTCCGGTTATAGATGATGTCAAAAGGTACAGATAAACTACAAATTCTCATTAGCCACTAGCCAGTCAGGATGCCAAATCATTGTATGTATGTATGTTTATTAATAAATAGAAATCAGTACAATTGCACTATTTTCTATGGATCGAAAAAGAAACACGCGCTAAATGATTTTCTGAGAAGATTTTGAAATATGTAAGAAGTTATAAGAGATGGTAAATGTCATGAACAACTGATACCTTTGATTTTTGTAAGAAGCTCCTCTTCTGATACATACAGCTTCTCAAGTTTCTTTCCTATTTTGGTCTCCCAAATCTCAACTAGCTCATTCAATGAGTAAATATTTCCTGGAGGTCGTAAATACAGGACCTTATTCAATGCACGCGGATCATCAACTGCAGCGATAGTGAAGGCAGCAACATCGCTCTCTTTCACAAAGATACCTGCCAAGTGCCAATAAAAGAAGAAAAGCAAAGGTATTCTAAAATATCCAATGATTTGATGGAAAATGCCTTTCTATTTGGCAGAAAGAAATTTTGTGACTAGGCTGAATATGTAATAACAGACCTTTAGTATTTCCATCTCCAAAGATCGTGACCTTGTCCCTTGGAGGAGTCTTTAGTCCTGGTTGAACCAGTGATGGAAGCAAATACCGCATAAAGAAATTACAACAGATATAAGTATAAGGAATGTGTGCGGCTTCCACAAGACGCCGAATCTCAGCTTTCCGTGAGTAGAAGTTGTAGTTGAGGTCAGATATCTGAATTTTGTCAGGATCAGCTCCAAATTCCGATGGAATGAACCTCTGTGACAATCCAAAAATGTTATCTAATTGGACAGAAGCAGTTTTCCGAAATGAACTATTGCCTTCCAGCATCTAGAGCTCCTTAGTTGCACAGAAAACGTGCATAAAGTGTAACAACTATGTTCATATGTATGCTAAATGCAACAAAACTATAATAACTCGTCAGTTTTAGTGCTCACAAGGATCTTTGAAAACCTCAGAAGGGGGGAAAGAGAGGAAGAACTAGATGTAGAAACCTAAACGACATCTGAAATATGTAGACTCATCACTAGTATTTTGAGAACATCCTCAATCACAACCAATTAAGAAAACAAAAGCAAGTGTACAATAACTTGAAGAATGAATGACAAATAAGGATGAAGATTTGTGCATAATTTCCTGATTATTATTATTATTTATGAACATGCTTTCCTGCTTGACCAAACTAGTCTGAATCCCCGCTCTTGATCCAACACACTGACCAAATAATAAGAATCAAGCCACGAGCCCACGAATACATATGAAGACATACAATAGTTTCTGAACTGATAAGCACAAATTTCCTTCATGCTTACCTATCATTTACATGCATTACTAATAGATCATACTGTTAACTATCAATTACAGGTGCATGTCAATGTATCAAATTTCCAGATCCTTAAAAGTCAATTTTCATAGAGATTGGGAACAATTAGCCAGAAATTGTTACAATCTTTGTTCCCCAACATACAAGGGAATTTCTATCTTCCAAAAAAGTAGAAACTTATGCGAGCAGAATATACCTCCACTTCTATTTACAGTGAATAGTACCTTCCACTTGCTCTAATTTGTAAGTGAACGACCAAAACAGGAAACAACGATGAAAGAAACATTAAGCAAACAACCTTGATGCAGCCAACTTCTTTGATGACTTTAATAAGCAGCCCTTGCTCAAGAACCTGTTTAGAGGGGATAGCACAAATCACAACATCCACTAGCTTCACTGCTTTGATTAGACTCTCCTCATCTTGCAATGAACCCTAAAACCCAGAAATGAAGACAAAATCAAATAAAATAGACACCATAATGGTTTTAATAGACTGAATCCAATGGCAGAGAGTGTACCCTGAGGAGAGTCACACCAGCAGTGGACAGAGACTGTAGCTTGTGCTGCTTGGAGGGATCAGTGAAGGCCGAGTCTCTAACAAGAGCGAAAGTTGGGTGACAGTATTTGAGGCTGCAACGGGCCAAATCATGCCCCATGCTTCCTGTAGCTCCGATTACCAGTACCCGACTCTTCTCCCCCATTTTTTGACGGGTATTGTTAGAGCATCAAGGGTAGTGTAGTGAGATATTTTCAAAATTGGTTGAGTTTTTGGAAACAAAACTCACCCTAAAAATTTATTTGGTTGTCCAGTTTTAAAAATTGATTTTAATTAACGTTTAAAAACAAAAAATTAAAAACGCCAAAATATTAATATATTTTTGTTCTTTTTTTTAATGTTTTTATGACATTATCTTTATTGAAATATAAAAGTTATAGTTTTTCGTTTTGTGTAAATTTCCCTAATTTTTATTGTGTTTTTCAAAACAATGTAATTAATATATAAGCTATGCAAATTATTTATTTGAAGTGAAAATTCATTGTACTTTGATAATAGAACATATATTCGTTGTTTTTTACATTTTTAATTGAAAATAATATAATAACTGAGCATATGTCTGTTTGAGTTGAGATTTCATTGCAGTCGTGATAATATAACATATATTTGTTTTTTCAAATAAATAATGTAATAGATTTTAATAATGAATCATCTTCAGTCATGGATCCAGCACGTGTTAAAGTTTGTGTATGCACAACATCTCATATTCTTTTCATTTTGAACTTGAACTCCAAGGTTAAGATTTAATTACTTGAAGGAAAATAATTTCCAAGAGTTTCAAAGACTCGATCATTGGCTCATTGTAGAAACCATTAAAACCTGAAAACTATTGAGCGTATCAATAAAAAGAAAAAGAAAAAGAAAACTCCATTGGAGACGCCCTTAGTTAAAATCGAACAAGCACATCTATTTTTAAGCCATTCAATTAGATCAAATGTATTAAACCCTAATTTAATTTAATTAGATATATCGACTTAAATATAATTATTTATTTTAACTAAAATAAGAACGCATTTACTGAAAAAAAATACTACATTTTAAAAACGGTATCAAGCACTTCGCCTGAAGAAAAAAAAAGTGCAAAACCAACATCAATAGGTAATGTCTTAATATAAACCGTATGATGTGCTCATAAAAAAAAAACAATAATGAGAGGGTAAATTTTTTTGAAATAATCCAGCCGTATCATTTTCCCTCCATATCAATTAAATGAGGTACATGTGTCAGTAAAATAGTTTCTGAAATTGAAAGTGTCCAACTTGACCTGCCTACATGATTTGTCATGTAGATTTAGGATCCGTATAATTTTCTAGGGATGAAAATACGGTTTTTTGGTTTGGTTTGATATCGAAACCGAAAAAACCGAAAATCGAAATTAGTTTAATATGTTAAACCGAACCAAACCATATAAGAATTAAAACCGAACCGAAATAAACGGTTTGGCTTTTTGGTTTTTCGGTTTAAACCGAATTTATTGAATTTATACTGTATTTATCAATTTGTTTTACTTTTATTGTTTGACTTTTACTTGAGTGAATAATAAATTTACTAAATAATAAATAGTTAAATATTGATAGACTAATACTATTAAATATTGTAATTTTATAAGTGTAAAGTCTATAATAGACATTATAAACTAATATATATATATTTTATTTAAAACATATAAATAAAGTTCAGTTTTCGGTTTAAAATCGAAATTATTTTAAATAAACCCAACCGAATCGAAAAACCGAAATACATAAAAACCGAAACCGATTAATCGTAAACCAAACCAAACTTCGTTTTGCAATTTGATTTTTGATTCGGTCCGATTTCTTTCACCCTTATCATTTTTATTGGGAGTTAGGACATACTTGTGCAGTGACCGACTCACATATCCTCTAGCCTAACGGCGTCGTTTCACTGAAAACGGCTCCTGTGCGAACTTTTTAAATTTTTGAAATTTAAAACAAAGAGAAAGTAACGGATCCGAAGTCATTCATGATAATCTGTATATTAATATTTTCCTGATACACTTGGCTGAAACCCACCCTTCACTTTCTTGCGTGAACTGCGAAGAAAGATTATTGTACTAGTGAGCCTCCTTCCTTAGCAGGATCACCGTCCTCTCAAGGTTATTTTTTTCCTCACTCTGTTTTGTTAATTTCTTGATTTAGAAGATGAACGATCTGATGACAAAATCGTTCCTGAGTTACGTAGAGCTCAAGAAACAGGCAATGAAAGACCAAGAATCAGAGGCAGACCTCGAGATGGGCCAACTTGACCCAACCAATGAACAGAACCTTTCTCTGTTCTTCCAAGAAGTGGCTCCAATAAAGTCGGACATGGAAGACATCACAAACCTTCTCCTTGATCTTCAAGACCTAAATGAAGCAACAAAGTCCACTCACAGCGCCAAAATTCTGAAAGGAATCAGGGAGAGAATCAATTCAGACATGCTCTCCATTCTTCGAAAGGCAAAGAACATCATATCAAGACTGGAATCACTCCACCAGTCTAATTTGGCTAATCGTAAGGCCTCATTGTCTTACAATGAAGGAACTCCGGCTGATCGAACCCGGATTTCGGTGAGTAATGGATTGAGAGTCAAATTGAGAGAAATGATGCGTGATTTTCAGTCCTTGAGAGAACAAATCGAGAAAGAACACATAGAGGGGCTGAAGAGAAGGTACTGCAGCGTGACAGGGGAGGAACCCAGTGAGGAGGTGATAGAGAAGATGATGATTTCAGGAGGTGGGTTTCAAGAGAAGGTTTTTGAAGGGAAGGTGGATTTGGCTATGGAGAATCAAGAAAGGCATGAGGCATTAAAGGACATAAAGAGGAGCTTGACAAAGCTGCATCAAGTTTTTCTTGATATGTCTGTGCTTGTGGATTCACAAGGTGAAGAGATTAAGACTATTGAAGAGAATGTGAATCATGCCAAGACCTCCATCAATGGTGGGACTAATGGGCTTTTCTATGCTAAACAGATGGAGAAGAGAAGGAATTGGGCTTGTTGTATTGGTGTTTTGGTGCTGATTTTGTTAGTGTGCCTTGTTGCCACTTTATCTTAATAGGTGTCTGAAGTTGCCATTATTGCAGATGATGCAAAAGGTTGACTCTTATGGTAAAATTGTCAACAGAATCCTTCCAAATATGTTTTGTGATTAGGTAAAATTGTCTACGTTGCTTCCCACATCTTTGTGTGGTTGAAATAATGGCAAGTCCAAGCTTGTTTTTCATGTTTTGATCTCATATTCATTACCTCTATCAAGTTTTTTGTCACCTTCAATTTGATGCCCTTGCCAACAGAAAATCTCCTTCATCAATATTTCAGCAGCATATCAAACTGTTTACATCAAACATTGGCCAAATGACTTGAATGTAAAACTAGATCAAATGAAAGTAGAAGGAACAAATCTCTCAGAATAACGTCCTAAAGAGGGTGGAAGTTGACAGTTATCCTCCAAGGGGCGCAAGCTCATAAGCAAGAAAAGTACAAATGTTTTGAGCTTATGTGATTAAATTAGCCACTCCTAAGATATTGAAAAGTGCATTGCTTGATTAATCTTTTAACTGATTGTCCTCTTCCCTTGGTCTTGATTTCTGCCTTTATAGTTTTCTCTTGTAATCTCTGTAAGCCACTTGCAATCACCCATAACTTCCCACTTAATTTTTTCAACTTCTCGTAACCACCATAACCAAATAAACCACTATTGGTTTGTGGCAACTCCAAATGAATGACATCTTAGGCGAATGATTTTTTGGTGTTAACACAAATCATATGGATCTCAATATTTTTGTCTCAGCTATTTCAAATGTTGAGATAGATGCACACGATTTTCATATGGATCACGTGTGCATGTGAAATCCATGATTTTACATGGATGATATGCATCCATTTCAGTATTTGAGACAGTTGGGGAAAAAAAATACTGAGATACTTATTGCATTTTTGATATTTTCAGTGGCAGAAGCCAACTATGAATACTATGGTGATTGCTGAGTTAGGCAAGGACAGACGGTGGAGAGGTGGCCCTTTCTGTAACATATATCTGTCGTTCGAATATATTGAGATATTAGGCCATTGGCATGCTCAAGTTGTAAAAGATGAATACAATTTTCTGTAATCTATTTTTCTAATACATCTAGGAGGATGTCAAAGGTAAAAGTCAAATAAGATGGGTCTAAACACAAATATGCGAAGAAAAGTGGGCGTTTGAGTGAATTAATTGAAATTTAGTGTCATTTCCGTCATTCTTCGCAGTGGAATCTCCATCGGCTATAAAGAGAGGTGAAACCCTAGTCTCTAATTGTGTTTCCGTTCTCTTCACCTGGGAAACCAGAGCAGCCGCTCTCTCCTGTCCCCGGTTTCTCCATTAACACACACACACAATCACAAACACATATGCGCAACTAGACTCAGACATTAGAGGAAGATAAGGTGCGATGATGATGAGAATTATGAATCTCGTTAGTCTGACATTTAGCTGACGACAAACTCTCTCATCCATTCAGATTCTGAGCACCTTCTCTTTCTCCTCTTGTATTCTTGACTTTCCCACGATTAATCGATCTAAGGTTTGATTGATCGAGAATTTGTTTGGTTAATCTTTATGTGCTGAAACAGATGCATTTGATTTGGCAATAAGTAAGAATTTTTGTTTGATTATCTGGAAGTAAATTTGTTATTCTGTGAATATTAAATTCTTTTATATTTTTTGTTCTTACGAAAGAAGAGATTTTTTGAGTAAAAGTTAATATGATTAGATTGTTTTGAATTTTTAAACGTGTATTTGTATTTAATTGGTTATATCTGAATTTATATAAATTTATATAATAATTCAAAATAAATTTAGATAATAATTTAATTTAGCATAGGTTTCGAACAACTAAATGGAATCATATTTGTGTGTTTTGATCTTAATTAGATTTTAAATCAGATTTCTTTTTCTTTTATTTAGACTCAATTTTGATTTAATCTAAAACGTTTAGATTAATGATACCTAAATTTGAGCCCACGTGTCCTCCATTGATATTTGATAGTCATTCCTATTTTTTTTTTTTAAATATCTATACTAGACTAGAGACAACGTTGTTTTTGCATTTTGGTTAATCTTGTCAAGAAGAAAATAGTAAACATCATAAAGCATTAAGAGTACGGCTATTTGTAGCCCAAGTTTTTTCCGCCATGACTCAAAACTAACAAACTCCATTAATTAACATTCATAATCTTAATGTAGCCCAGTTGCCTATTTTTTCAAAAAACCTCAAGGACACTCCAATATGCACAAACAAAACATTTGTATAGCTTATTTAACCCAAAAAGCATAGCAGGACTAAACTTCTAATCATAAACATTATTAAATCATACACATAATCCAAAATTACATTAGTTTGGTAGTAGTTTGCAGTAATAAAACATCTAAACACATAAACAGTTACTCAATGATATTGACAAGTTGCAGTGTCACAATTGTTGGAAGAAATAAGGTTTTGAAAGACTACTATCCTTGCAGCAAATTGTTCTGGCTAGCCTTTTGCAGCTTCATAGTGATGTTCGACCCACATTTTGTACACTGGAGGGACTGGACAATCTTGAAACAGCTCCATCCTGACAAAGTGAGACCCATTAATGTAACACTTTTAAGAGTTTTCAATTGTAATATTTAGGCACCTTTTCTCTAAGAGGGAAAAAGGAGATACATTGTTCCCGTGATATGAGCAACACAACTATATTGTAGCATATAGCAATAACGTTCCCCTTGTACGACATTATCATCCAATTCTTTGAGTCCACTATCGCATCTTAGCAGTCCACACTTCGTATCAATTCCTATGCACCGGACAAGAGAGAAAGAACCTTATCATACAACTCTAAATACTTTTGTAACTCAGCAACTAGATCCTTCCTCACTATTCTCCAACCTTCACTAGTTTCCCAACCATAGAATGATGACACAACCACTGAATCCACATTGGCTATCATCTGATATATCAATTAGGTAAGTAATGTATTGCTGGAAGAACAATGGAAATTGGGAGAGCCATTTTCCTATGACTCCTCCTCTAGTCCTATATACTTTTAACTTAGGAGAAGGGATAATTGTTTTTCTTCTGCCATGATGCTTTTGTATTTTGCTGTGAATTTTGTTGCGAATGATGTTTTGACTTCTCTTAAGGTTGTTGTTGAGAATGATCTTCTGACTTTTCTTGTGTTTCTTGTTGTGACTTTTGTTGCACCGTAGGCTCTAATTGGGCTTAGGATCTCCAGTTTGGCAGCTCATCATCAAACACATGTGACCTCTTTGCATGCTCAAATGCTAATGGCTCTCTCTAGTAGATGTGTCATTTGCTTGGATGCCTTTGAAGCTCTTTTGCCCTTTCTTTCTTTCTTCCTCTAACATTTACCTTAATCTTTGACTTTACTATACGTGTCCTGCTAGCGCTACCAATACATTGCAGTTACCTTTTAAGCTCCAGTTTTTATGGTGTAGTTGCTGCTTCAAATCTTGCTCTTATCATGTTCGTCTCCATGTCTATGGTCACTACATCATTATGGACTTCATTCCAAGGACACATGCTAAGCTTTCTCCAAAACATGTGAAGATGGCAGACCATAACTAAACTGCAACCTATGTGTGCAATGCTCTTTAGTGACATCATTACTGCCTATTGAGGTTAAATCTTTATGAGTTTCTTCCAATGCTGCATTGAGCAGTTCTTTGAATATTGGATCCCTAAAGCTGAGTGACACCCTCGTTAAACTATATTCAAATGATGCCTTAATATCAAACACTCGTCCTCAAAGCAACATGTGAATGTGGGTGAAGGATTGCACAAACCCTCATACTGAAGTTGTCAGAAACTTCTTCACTTTGGCATCACTACCCTCTACTTTGTTGGTGGTAGTGTTTCCCAAATGGAGATATTGATCAACAAATTTAGACACAAAATGAGTCATGTACTTGTCCAGCCATGAGACTTTAAAATAATCCATATCAGTTGGATATTCGTCGAACCTCTGCTCCATTTATCTCACATTCTCCTCATAATCAAACACGGCTGGAGAATGCATCACAGTATGCATATATGCCATGAACTGATCAAATTTAGATTCCAACTTAAAATCCCTAATGCAATTAGTCAAGACATTTTTGGTAATGTGAATTCTACAGACCATATTTTTGGCACCTGGAAAGACCTTCTTTAGGGCATTCATCAACTTCGTATCAGTAATGAAAGCTACATCAACCATAGTATGGAACAACTCTCTTAAACAATTAAATGCCCATTCATAGTTTTCCTCTTTCTCTGCACTCATATAACAGAAACCAACACATAAGGTTTTCATTGTAGAGGTTACTCCAACTATTTGAAGCAGAGGAAGGTGATATTTGTTGGTTTTGTAAGTATCGTCAAACATGAACACTAATGGGAAGGCTTTTGCAAGCTCAATTGAAGTAGTACAACTTAAGAACAACTCTTGAACAACCTCTGTGTTGGGCTCACACCTATGCCTAACCACATAGCCATTGTAATTCAGTAGTTTAAAAAAATGCTGCATATGTGTCTTGCCTGGACTATCCTTAAGTCTAATAGCCATTCTTACATTGTATATTGTCTTCAAAATTATGATGTTAGTTGGATCTATTAACCTCAAGTGATTAAGAATATCCCTAGACCTCACCACTTTTGCTAAGCCTTTTGAAAATCTTCATCTCTTCATTGTTCAGCCTACCAACAAACGAATGCCCCACAAAAGACTTAATTAGTTCATGGTTGTGTAACCCATTTATAACAACAAGATCCCATCTCCCCATGCTTTTCTCACACACAAAAGCTTTAGATTAAAAGGGCAATTTGTCTTCTTTATTGAAGACCTTCCCTGAGAGGTTTTACCACCTCTATACTTACCACCACAGTTACAACCAAGAACTACCCTAGGGGTTCTCTTCGTAGTATCCAAGTCTGATATCATAACCACAACTACAATCCCATTTATACGTCCACAACTTCTAGCATATTCAATAACAAGCTCTGCATTCTCAAAAACCTACAGTAACCGCAATATCTACACCTTATATGATGCCAAATTAACAAAATTATGCCCTAACAAAACATTTCAGAGATCAAGAATGTGACACATACCGTATCAGTTGTGAAATACTATGTTGTGTCCACTTCAACCTCCACAGGAGCATGAAACTCTGACAAATGACTAAAATCCTACCAAATGCGAACATGCAAAATGCAAATAAGGCCTAGAAGGCCAGAATACAAAATGTTGCAGCCGCTTCAAAACCTAGAATGCCAAAGACATTGCTACAACGTACCGTAGGTTCTTTGTCGTTCATGTCCATGTCATCTTCATCGAAAATATCCTCGTCCGTGAAGTCATCATAGTCATATTCCAACTTGAAGTCCTCATCAAAGACCATGGTGTGTAGCGAGAATGAAACAGAGCACGAGAAGAGAAACAGAGGGAATCGTAGTTTAGTTTGACAGGTGGAGTGTCACGAGATTTAAAGTTTAAGGGTTTTTTTGGGATATGGCAGGAAAAACATAAACATGGGCTACAAATATCCCTACCCAACATTAAAATAGAAGTGATAAAATCTGAAGCCCACTTCAGTGATTAACTGAAGGCCCAAACTAAATTTTAAAAGCATCTTGGCCCATCTATTTGTCCAGCCCGTTTTTGTGCTCGTCCGTTAGGCACGGCTTACTTTTGTCACATTACACGTGCACAGTTCAAAGTTCAGACACGCGATTTTCTGGCGGGTGCCACATGGACTCCAAGCGTCGAACAAGCAGCCAACTCCACCGAGCGAACCACCTGACCGAAAAACATAAATACCGGGAAATCATTGGAGGCCGTGGTGATTGAAAGAAGAGACGCAGAGACAGAGAAATGGAGGCAGTGATAGTGGAAGAGGAGTTTTTCTGGAGAGATGTAAATCTGCCATGTTTGATCCCACCAGTAACAGAGCCAGAGCTTGAAGGGGATACTGGACAGACAAGGAGAGGCATACCCAGAGACATTCTCTTCGCAATTGATCATGATCCTAACAGCAGGGAGGCCTTTCATTGGGCCTTGGCTCATCTCTGCAGGCCCCCTGACACCATCCACCTTGTCCATGCCGTTTCTAGTATGTACATGCATCATTTGTCTTCAATTCAATCAAGATTGATTTTTTTTTTGTTGTCGTTGGTTTTGATGTGTTTATGGGTTTGGTTTAGGTGTGAGGAATGAGGAGCTTTACCTGGCTACTCAGGCGCTCATGGAGAAGCTCGCTGTTGAAGCTTCCCAAGCAGGCGTGGTACGTATGAGCTTTTCCTTGTGTTCCTCCTCATTTGCGCCCCAGTTGTTCGACAGAAGTACTGAGTTATCGATAAAATTGGTGCCATTTTAGGTTGCAACGGTGGCTCGGATAGTCAAAGGGGATGCAGGTAAAGTTATTTGCTGGGAAGCAGAAAGGTTACTGCCTGCAGCTGTGGTGATGGGTAGCAGAGGCAAAAGCTTAGTTACAAGGTTGTCCTCCTCCTCATTTCCTTATTCCATTATTCTCTCTCGCTGTCTGACTCTCTGATTGTTGAGTTTCCTACAGCGTCCTGCGGGGAAGCGTGAGCGAGTATTGCTTCAAACACTGTAAAGCAGCACCTGTTGTAATCGTCCCTGAGAAGGTTTATCCTTATTTCCCTGCAATATTTGATTGCAAGTAGGGAAGAGACAATGCTGACAATGGATAGTTTTACTTTGCAGAAGCTGGAGACAGATCGTTCACACACTGCATCTAGAACATGAAGAGGAGAAAATGTCAAGGAGCTGGAGGTCCTCGATATCTGTAAATAAATAAATAAATATGAAGTCATTTCCGTACTTATTGTTACACACTAGTTGGGAGTGATACACTATAGTGTATTATAAAATGATATGTAAACGTATTGTAATGAGAGTTTACGTATTTCTTAATAGTTTATGTAAGGAAGATGTGCGTATTTGTACATAGTTTGGCAAATCCGTCTGATTATTGTCTGATGCAGTTAACAAGTGGTTATTATTTGAATATAGAGTTCTTCTTGGCCGGGCCGGAAGGTCTGGTCTCTTTGGGCCAGGTTGAGCCCATGGGTTTATGCTAGGTTTCTTGGTGACATAATTTCTGGAGCTTAGCTGGTTTGGGGGATGATTTTTCATGAATTATTGGTTTAGAGTAAAAGAAGCAAGAATGTGAGTAGTATAAAACAGATATTCATCTCGGTGGGTGTCAGCTTCTATATAATCAATTGCTTCAAAATGAAAGGCGCAGAGAGTCTGAAACCTGAAAAAAATTACAAGAAAGAAAGATAGATTGCACAAAAGAGCAGAAAAATGGGGGCCCAAGAAAGAGAGAAGGCAATATCATGTTTCACTGTCACTCAGAAAACAAAGAGAATCAACAAGATCTTGCTGCCCATTGCTGTGAATGATGCGAGGTCCACTTTCTTCCATCCATTATTCTATTTCTATATATATATATATAGCTTTGAAAATGAAAGGGAGGCCATCTAGTCTAGTGGTCCTGCTTTATGGCTGAGGCCCACGGTCCAACAATGAAAGGCTTCTTTCTCTTTCATTCAGACACAAACGTCAACTCTAGTCTTTCATGCAATGTTCTGGCACACTGAACATTTGAACTTGTGCTTTTTATCAGATCATTAGGTAAATGTACTTTTGCTTCTCCATAACATTCTGTTTCCCAATCATCTATATTTATATAAGCTGCCTGCATTCATCATATATACCCTTTATGTTTATGGTTCCAATATTGCTGATTCTAGTCAGGTTGTTATTGCTTTAGTAATCAGATGCATCACTAACTTCATAAAGAGTTGGGATAAGAAAAAGACAGTGCTTTAATGTGTATATCAATGGATGTTTTGCATAGGCAAAACTAACTTGACACAAATGTGCTTTGTCAAAAGAATCAAATTCATTTTGTAGATCGGGTAAGTTGGGTCAAAGTTCAATACACGACATGATAGATTAGACCAAAGACCAATGCGTAGGCATAAGAGTATTGCTCCTGATAAAAATCGAGTTTATTACTTCTTCCAACACTAAGCCATGGTTAACAATCCTGCAAATGTAATAGACACCTTTGTCCCCTCTCTCTCTCACAATCACACAACTGTTTAATGTTAATGTCAATTAATTGGGGTGAATTATGGGTGTCTCACTCAAAATATATCCTCTTGTCCCAAAAGGGCGGCGAGTAAGTTCCACAAGTAGGCTCAGGTCCATTGTCTTTCGTGTAACTGCTTGAGGTTGTCACTCAATTTTATCCCAACAGAGGGACAACTTGCGCCAATGTGTCATCCTCAACACATTTATGAGGCAATTACTCTTTCTTTTTGGGTTGATTTGCTTTCTTCTTCTTATCTTTGATGTTGGATAAGCCACAAAATGGTGTTGCAAGCTACTGGGTATATAGCTTAAATGGGTGTATACTGTTAGTGATTCAAATGCTGTAAAAAAGAAGTTATTGATACAAATTAAGTATAAAACTTATTCATACTATAATGAAAGTATACATTCAAATATATACACGCTATATGCAGGAAAAAAAAACTAGAAAAATATATGAATCTCATCGGTGACCGATGATGGGTCTTCAGGGTAAATTTCCTGAGAAATAAAATGATCGATAATATCCCAATTCAGATCTCCATTTTGAGATTGCTAGCTTCAATGGGGCCTGCAAAATTAACTATATTATCTTTAGTATTGATGTTTTAATGATGCAAAAGCTTGACATTTCATTGTATAATGAAAAGTGAGTCAAAAGACTATGATTATATATACATATACACACATATATATGTGTGTGTGTGTGTAGTATCAATCATTGGTTGTTCAATCCACTTTGGTTGGCATCCAGCCTTCATAAATTCATCAAAGAAACAGTAAAAAGAAAGACTGACTGGACTTGTTGGTTCTGTATATCTTACCTGTAAATGGTTGAGATGTAAATGATGGTCTCCCTTGATCAAAGCTCACATTGTAGAGATTTTGTAAATCAGCATCCCAAGTTGGTGTGGCCTGCATAAAAAATGTCATTATTTCAACAATCACAAACATCTTCAAACTCTCAAAAAAGAAGGGAAAAAAAAAGAAAGTAGATACAGGATTTTAAAAGAAAATTACAGTGAAGCAAGATGAATCATTAAATGTTTCGGGGAGCGATACGGGAGTGCTAATTGTTCTTCTTAGGCCAATATCGGTAGGATTAATCATCGATATTTCGATTCCTGAAGATGAAATCAATTGTTGTTGAGCTGGATTATACTGAAGGAAATTAGCAGGATTCCTCATGTCTGTACTATTATTAGCAGTAGAAGCAGGAAACACCTGTTGGTGGACAAAAGCAGCAGAATATAATTAGTAACCCCAATAAAGATAAACAAGACTTAAATGCTCAGAATTTGTGAAACAATTTTCTTTACCTCTTTTGCAAACAAGCTGTCAATGTTGAAGTCAAGTCCTGGACTAACAGCAGTTAATTTCATTGACAAGAACTGTTTATGGTCACATGAATAAAAGAAGATCAAACAAGGAACTTAAGAAGACCATCATAACATATTTGAAGAATAGTCGAATAGTAAAGTTGAAGATCATTATCACCTCCACTTGTCTTTGAAGAGACTGAACATAATTGATAATTTCATCAAGCATTCCTGCTTTTCCTGTGATTTTGTTGCAACCAGGGACTAAATCTTGCAGATACTTCATTCTCTCACTGATCTTTTCCCTTCTAGCCTGCACAAACATGGAACATGTATTAGACATTGAAGCTTGAATGGCTTAAACAAAGAAATTGATTGGCACTCACTCTTTCAGCTAAGCTGTGGCTATCAGTGGCTTGACCACGGCGTGCCCGGACATGGATGTAATCAAGCTTTTGAACATCAGAGACTTTGGAATTGTCCTTTGAAGTATCTGCAGAACTTTCTTTCTTGTTCTTGTTGTTTGTGGTGGTGGTGGTGTTGCTGTTGCTGCTACTGCTTTTGTTGGACTCTCCATCTTCTGCAGATACTTTGATTCTCTTCTCTTTTGAGTCATCTTCTCCAACATCAACCTAGAAATTACCCAAAAGAGGATTCAATTAATAGCTAAAAAATTATTCTCTCAATGTATCTGTTGTGATCTTGGGTACGTAAGGAAGACATCAAAACAGAGAGAAAACAGAGCACAATAAATTGTTGAATCGATCAAGATGAAGATACAAGAACCAAAGCACACCAACCTTAGTATTTTGCACCTTATCTACTTTTCTCTTCTTGGAACTTTCTTTGGGAACCAAAGAAGTAATATTTTCAGACAAAGCAGACCCTCTCCCTTCCACAGCAGCCTCCGCGGCCGACGCCGGCCAACTAGCAGTTCTTGAAATACCATAATTGATGTCAAAACCCGGCCCGTTACCGTACCCACAAGGCCCGATTCCCACTAAATCAGGCCACCCGTTTTCCATATCCGGGTCGGGCTTAAGAAGTACAGGGTCAAACCCGTTCTGGAAACCATGAACCGAATTGGGAACCGAAAACACTCCGCCCAACTCGCCGAATAAATTCGCTTGCACTTGTTGGTGGTGTTGTTGGAAGTGTTGATCTTGTTGCCATTTGAATTGAGCCCGCTGCCTCTCCAGTACAGTAGTGTCCGTACACTGCAACATCTCCGGTAATAATGCTCTATTCATAGCCATTGGAAGAGATAAATCAGACTAATTTTTAACTGTAAAAGTAGGTTTTTTTTGGGAGTTGAACGAGTAGTAGTCTCGAGCTAGCAAAAGAAGAAAAGTGCGGAAACGTAGGGGCAAAAGGAAATGAACGAATGGGATGTGTTATATAATAAATCTAGTTTAATGTATTTTAAATAAATTAATTGGAGTGGTGGTGGCCGGACGCTGAGACAACTATTCTGTCCTGGCCGGGCCAGTATATTTGCCAGACAGAGCGAGAGAGAGAGAGAGAGAGGTGGGGATGGGTCATCAGGGAGGGAAGCTACCGAAAGTATCCATAAAGCAGAGGTGGGCTGTGGGACCGACTGACATGACTTCCACGTGGGCCTGTCCGTAGCACTGCAAAACGGCGTAGGTTTTTCGATCGCATGTGTCTCTGTTGCAACGGAGGTTAGGATATTTTTATCTGACGATGGGATTAAGGTTGAGCAACCACCATGATTGTTTTGTTAGAAACAATAAATAAATGTTGTAGGAGATATATATATATAATAATAATAATAATAAATTATTGCAATAATAAACTTGAGAATTCAAAGAAATCGTATAATAATACCAATTATGAAATTATTAAAGCAAAAAAAAAACTAAAGAAAAGAAGGGTTGTCTTTTTTCTTTTTTATTTATGCGGGTGTCCGGACCAGCTTACGCGCACCTCGAATAATCTCACTGGCCCTGAAAAAAGAACATGTAAGATCCCAGTAATCCAAGGTGTTTTTGTGATCGAGTGGAGAATGAAACATGAGACTCTGCACCTAATTAACCACAAATCCCAACATTCGCTCTTACCACCAGACGAACCCACCTCGGATTGAAAAGTAGGATTGTATTGATTTACTTCATGGAGGACTTGATCTGACATGTCAGATTGATGACGTGTAACAAACTGGGTTTCAAGTGTTGGGATTGGTAGTAATTTGAACACAAAGAAGGAAAGGAAAAACAAGATTGCTAGATTTGATATCAATCGAGGATGGAAATTGCGTGTGGTGACAAGAATGGGGAAACTTCTCATTTATTTTGGTAGTTAAGAGTCCTACTTCATTAGTTTTAACGACTAGTTTGACGTAATAATATGTTTAAAATTGTGTTTGTGAGATAGTGATTGATGTTTTGGGCTGACTATATATGTTTTATTAGCCTTTTCTAATAAAGAACATTGAGGTTTCAATGCAGGCAATCAATTATTAATCAATCATTATCATATCAGATTTCTCTTAGTTGTCAAAAAATTCGGTCTAAATAGTGCAATTGTGGCACGACCCATATTGGCTTCATCGATAAAATTTATCATCAAGTTCACGGGCAAGATTTATCGAACCACGTAATGTGTGTGTGTGTGAATATAGATATTGATTTTTGATTTTTCTATTTTTCCATCAGTTATTTGCTCCGCACAACATGTATCTCTCTCTATATATCTATATATATATATATACATATATAAAATTATATGACCTAATGCACACAACAAAAGGCAAATGGGTTCTGTATTTTTTTTCTCTATCTCATTCAATTGCTTTGGATTAATTTGTAGTCTATCAAACCAATTTAAACCCACCCCTCTTGGCCGAGTCAAGTTTCCTTCTACATTAAATTCATTTACTAATCACCCACTGTACACACACACACACACATATATATATATATAACTTATCTATAATGCTGTTGCTTTTGCTTTAGCTAACTTGCTAGCTTGGTCGCAGTACGTGGTCATATACTGTCACTTCAAAATTTTGATTGGGAAAAATTAAATGACAGCCAGGGCAAGTGGGTTGCGTAAATTAATCCGCAACCAAAAAGCAAACAAATTTTATAAAACCGTGTGGTTCTTTGCCAACAGAATTAGAGAAGGTGACAAAGTATATGTTTTTTTTATGTGGAAGAGTTAACACAAAACACTGTGACAATTAATATAGCAGCCAAAATGTGTGACTCCCGATTTGTGTGTGTGTATATATATATATATATATACACTACTCATTCATGATTAGTTTCTCAAATTTTACATGTCCATGGTGCATCATATTTTGTAGCACAAAACTTTAGTAAAAAATATGGTATGGCTTACCTATTATATATTATAGGGTCAAGTTTCAAAATGGCCCCTCTACTTTAACGAATGGACCACTTAAGTCCCTGTACTTTAAAACGGACCAAACAAACCCTTCTACTTATCAGATGAGGTCACGTTAGCCCCTCAACAAATTTTCCATCCAAAATTGCTGAGTTGGCTGTTAAGTGGTGACGTGGAAATAATGACGTGGAAAAAGAAAAATACACGCCAATCATAGGATGACACGTGTCCAGAAGAGATTGAAACTACAACTTAACAGCAATATTTCGTTCCATTTAATTGATCTGAAAGGGTCATTGAAGCCCTTATACTTCTGTATGAAGGCCAAATAAGCCCCTGTACTTGAATTAAATGGCTCAAACAAGCCCCTGTCACAAAATCTGATCATCGTTCTCTCTTGACAGAATTAAAATCTCATCCCGAACAACATAAATCAAGGTCCAAAAAATATGACACTACTAACAACAATGCATAAATCAGTCTACATCCATAAGAACACAAATTAAGGTCCCGAGTCACTACATTATTACAAACCATCATAAAAAAGCAGGCATAAAATCCAAGATAAATCAAGGTCTCTAATCACTCCATCATCAATAAACATCCATAAAATCCAAGATAAATCAAGGTCTCTAATCACTCCATCATCAATAAACATCCATAAAATTCAGCATAACAATACCAAACATGATGAACATAATGCAATACTATGGTTTAGGATGACTATTGTCTTTTGATCCCGTATTTGATTTTTGACTTCCACGATCAATGACCCTTGAGATGGAAGTTCCAGGCTACAAAAGAAAACCATAATCACATTATTTCAAACAATAATCAATGGAGAAAAAATAAATTATGATAAACTTACATTTAGAATTGAACGTCCGGTTTCAGGATTAATGTAGAGGCCAAAACCAGTTAGCAAATTCTTCTTTCTTGGTTTGGTCTTTGGTCGATTTTCTTTGTGGAAAGGACTGACATACTTAGATGTTGAGCCACTAGTTCTTACTGGAGCATTAACAGAAGCATTAGCAGAACCTACACCCTCCTGCGTTGGTGTATGAGTGTTAGTCAAGTCAGTTATTTCACTCCTCTGACTACTGCTACCTCCCCTTCCCGGACAAGTTTTGTTTCTTGCATTGTGTCCTTTTCCCTTGCAAACATGACAAGTCATGCTTCTACCTTCTCGGGACATCTTAGATTTCACAATCATCTCATTATGTTCCCTTCTCCTCCTTTTCTTAGGTCTACCCGGCATCTTCCTCAGCTTTGGAGGGACCACTGCATCTCCATCACTTATTGGCCACATATTTTCCCCTCTGATAGGTTCAAGTGGCCTCTGATAGGCTCTGATGTATGTAGGTGTCCTATACCAAAGATTGATATAATCTTCAGCTTTCTCACCATTGTCATGCACTGCTCGTATTGCATGAGGGCATGGAATTCCAGATAGCTCCCAAGCACCACATGAACACAAACCCTCTCTCAATCTAACAACAAACTGACAGATACCAAATTTAACCTCAAAGCTTCCTCCACCATTCCATTCTGACACCCACTGAAAGCTCTCTTTCACATTGTTCTGAAACTTTTTGTTGATTAGTGGACCCCAATCATTCTTCCATGTATTGACAGCAACTCTCTTGTCCCTTATCCTTCGCATAACTGCCCTTCGTATATCTTCAAGCATTGATATGATGGACTTAGTTCTTGCTTCCACAATGGTCCCATTAAAAGCTTCACACAAGTTGTTGTCGCATGAATCACATCTTGAGAATGGACTAAAGAAAGCTTTGCACCAATATTTTTTGTCTACAAGCATCAAGTCCTTGGCTGCAGCAGGGTTCACCCTCTCAAGTTGTTTGTAATTCCTCTCAAAGTCAGGTCGATTTGTACATTTTGCAAGTTTCCAGAAATGGTCTTTCAAGTTCCTTCCAGAATGTGTCTTCGACCAATTCGCATACAAATGGCGACAGCAGAACCTATGTTCTGCTTTGGGCCAAGTACTCGCAACTGCACCAACTAGCCCCTGCAACAATGACCAACACAATTAGAGGCAGCAAGGTTTCCAACTCAGAACCCTTCCATGTGAGTGATTCATAAGCATGGAAGTTTCATTGGGTTCTTCATATGTTGGGCTTGGTTCAATCATGACCCAGTTCAGATAATCAACAATATGTACAAGTCAAAATATGTAACATATAAATGAATTCCTGAAAGAAAAAAAATTATAAATGGAATGGATTGTAATATATGCTGTTGCAGTGGTTTTAATACATGCAATATTGCAAAGTCTTCGACCATGTTTTGGCATCTATAGAGTCTTTTTTGGTTCAGAATATGCATTGTTAAATGTTTGAACTTGTAGAGATATGGCAGACTTTGAAAGCACTTCTATTAACCAGCACTAATGAACATGATTTCATACCATTTCAAAATAGATGAATAAAGAAGCACCAGAACACAAAGCAATTGTTGTCAGGATAAAAAAAGAGGGTAAATTCATACCTTTTGTCTATCGCTAATCAAAGTGAAGCCTTGCCCCTCAGCACTCCCTAAATCATGCTTCAATAAATTCAGAAACCATGTCCAAGTTTCTGAATTCTCAACCAGGACTACTGCCCACGCCAGTGGGAACATTTGGTTATTACCATCCCTTCCCACTGCTACAAGTAGCTCCCCTTTCACCAATCCTTTGAGAAAGCACCCATCTATCCCTAAAACTGGCCTACAACCATTTAAGAATCCCACTTTGCAACTTTTAAAGCAGCAATAAAAAGCCTTAAAGCTTGGTGGGTCATTCTCATGGTCCCTATCAGTCAACAAAGAAATAGTACTGCCTGGGTTCGACAAAAGCAACTCCTCTGCATAGTCTCTCAGCCTACCATATTCCTTCACACAATTTCCCGCCAAATCTTGCACAATCTTCTTTTTAACTCGTTTGCATAGAGTCAAGTTAATCTCTAACTGAAGAACCTTCTCCATAAAAGGCTTCAAGTGTCGGATTTTAACATCAAGATGAGTGGCCACCATATCATAGAATTTGGAAACTAGATATTTCTGGGTCAACCTCTTCAAACCCCTTTTCGGTTCACACGTGTGCTCTGGAACATATGTTTTGACTTGAAAACCATCGACATCTTTGTTATAAGAGCCAAATATTACCCATGGACAGCCCACATTCCCCACACATTTAGCTCTACACCTAGTCGGCTCATTCTTTGTAAATCTAATATCATGTCGGGTAGCAATAGCATACTCTGTAATAGCTTCCTTAAATTCAGCATTAGTACGAAACAACATACTCAACTCAAATGTAGGGATACCTTTGTGGTTTTTATATGAAGGGAACCTACTCTTCTTCCGAACAGCCTCATCCCGCAACTCTTCATCCTCTTCAGTGGACTCTCTGTAACTACCCGGGTCCGATGAGTCGAAATAGTCACTGTGAATATAGTCAGAATCATCAGCAGTGTCATCACTCTGCACATCCTCCATCTGAACCTCAGTAGCCTGTGCAGCAGTACCATCTCCAGTATCCTCATGAGTTGCATTTTCACCCTCTTCACCCTCACTCTCATGCAAAAGAGCAACAGATTGCCACCCTCTTCCATACTTCTTTAGCTTCTCCCTAGCAGTAACTACCTCTTCATCATCTTCAGAAGAGTTGTCCACAGGTAGGATGTCTTCTTCATACCCATCAGTACTATCGTCAGACTCAGAACTCGAATAACTCAGTGGCGCTTGTTTTCTACATGCTCTGGCCTTGAGTTTCACCATTTCAGTGAGCCTACAATAATGAAATAAAGAATCCAGAATAAACATAGGAGGAACAATATATGATAACATAAAAGCCAACAAAGACAGATATAGACAGATATTCAGTTTAAAAGTAAAACTTTGATTAATTATGCATCAATGGCATCTTTAGAAATTGTAGAGAAATTTACAGCGTTGGCAGAGTTATGGCATGTGAAATTGCACATTTAAATGAAAAGGAACATAAAGAAATTCTTCATTTGAGCATAAGGAGAAATCTCATTGACTAAAGAACGATTGCAAAGTAATTGCAGAACACAAAAGCTAATTATGGACCTACAATGGAATTGCAGAACATCAAAGCAATTAAACCCCAGTGTCCCAGTGCCCCCTTTCTTTGCTGCAATGGTAATTGTGGAACATAAAGGAGAACAAGACACTAAAGAAAATGGCAGACAATCAAGAACTCATGTGATCAAAGACCATGTCGACAAGCAAGGTAAAATCATGCCATAAAAACCAGCTCCTAAATTATCCATAGAACCAGCTATTCACCTGAAATTGTGGACCGAGAGCAAATCGAAATCGAAATCCTTGAAAAAATCAGCAGCAACCAGAGTAGAACTTCCCCAAATCGAAATGAACAAAGCAACAACCAGAGTAGAACTTCCCCAAATCGAAATCCCTGAAACAATATAAAGCCCCTAAATCGAAATCGAAATCCATATATCGAAATCCCTAAATCGAAATCCATATATCGAAATCCCTAAATCGAAATCGAAATCCCCAAATCGAAATCTTGTAATAGACACACATAGCACAAATGAAATGGAGAACACAATCTAATTACCTGGTTGAAGCTCAGCAAGAAAACCTATCTCTTGGTAGAGCTGCTGCTTCGATGAGGGGCGACAATGGGGGGCGAACGAAATGTAAGGGATGGACCTCCATTTTAGGGCTTAACACTGTCATGTATTTTCTTTTTCCATGTCATTATCTTGTTTTTGAAAAAATAACATCCACGTCACCACTTAACAGCCAACCTAGCAATTTTGGATGGAAAATTTGTTGAGGGGCTAACGTGACCTCATCTGATAAGTAGAAGGGTTTGTTTGGTCTGTTTTAAAGTACAAGGGCTTAAGTGGTCCATTCGTTAAAGTAGAGGGGCCATTTTGAAACTTGTCCCTATATTATATATACATATACATATGATAGATCAAATATGGGCACAATAATAGTAGGGATCATAGAGATGGGTAATCTAGGAGGCATTGTGGCAATGAAATATTGCAGCAGATCCGATGTTGAAGGAATCCTTGTTCAAACAATGTTCTCTCTCTCCCACCCTCCCTCTTCACACACACAGTGTGTGTGTAAATATAAGCAACTCTATAAAGAGAGAAAGTTAGTGCATTGTTTGGCTCGATTTGCTTTAGGCATTCCTTCTGATGTTTCTTGGTTTAATTTTACTCCTCCTTGGCTGTTTAAAGTCCTGGAGAAGGATTGTAATACTGTCTCTTAATATATATGAGTTGTTTGTTTCTCAAAAAAAAAAAATCAGTGCATTGGAGACTGTTTTGTCTCATATAGCTCTGTATTAATTCCAATTGCAAGAACTATATGCTATGAATTTCTAATCATATTCAAATAATGAATACTATGGGCTTTCCTTCTCTTCTTTAGTATGGGCAAAAGACACTAAACCTATGCACGAATACCCACTAACTAGACCACGGCCTACTCCGAGTTCGAATCTTGGGCGCACATATGAAACGCCCTAATCAAGAGAACTTACCAACTGAGTCACTTCCCCGTCGTTTAGGTTTTCACATGTTCTAATGTTAAATTCATTTTTCCATTTTTAATAATTTTGTTTTCATCTATTTGGATTAGGATTACAGTTTTCAGTATTTAAGGAGATGTGACCATGTTCACTAGAACTTTTGATGATGAACTAAAATATTTATTGAGGTTTTCTCAATTTTAAATCAAGATCCATTCCAATTTTTATTTAGTATAGTCGTGAAATCGAATACACATAAAAACAACGCATAAATCATAGTCAAACAACTTAAAAAGGTATGTCCATTCCGAGCACAAAAAT
Organism: Euonymus europaeus; assembly: GCA_963580455.1. Classification (NCBI taxonomy): domain Eukaryota; kingdom Viridiplantae; phylum Streptophyta; class Magnoliopsida; order Celastrales; family Celastraceae; genus Euonymus; species Euonymus europaeus. The sequence continues at coordinate 15,937,029 of OY756970.1, read as the reverse complement.
GTTATAGAATCCAACTTTTAGTAGCCAAACTCAACCCAAGTCTACATGACACTCCATGTTTGTGGGCCATATTGAATTTTTTCAAAAATCAATTAAGCACATTATTTATTTATTTTTTAATAAACGAAATTTTAAAATATTTTTTCTCTAAAAATACATGTTAGATTTTGAAAAAATTTACATATTCGAACTCAGTATGTAAAAATCTTTATAATAAGACTCATTGTCAATAGTTTTTATTATGTTTTTTCAATTACATTATTTTTAAAAACAATGTAACTCATATATATGATATGTAAACTGTTTATTCGAGTTGAAATTTTGTTACACTATCATAGTAGAATATATATTTGTTATTTTTTATATTTTTATTAAAATTATGCTGGGTACCCTAACCCGTTAAGTTTTAGTAGTTAAGGTTTAGCACTTGAGACATTTAGAATTTTAGTAGCAAATTCGAGCTTTTTTAGGTTACAACATGAAAATTCAATACACGAGCCCGTTAGAGTTTAGCGAATTCGTTCCCCTTGGGGTTTATAACACTTATTGTTTAGGTTACAACATGAAAATCCGATACAAGAGCCCGTTAAGGTGTATCGAATTCTCTTCTCTTAGGGTTTAACACTTAATGTTTAGGTTATAGTATGAAAATCGATATACGAGCCCATATTAGTACCTATGAATAAACACTGGAACCTACGTAATTCACATATTAGTTCAAAAAATAATGTAATTAAAAACAATGTAATTAAAAATGACTGAATAAAACCTATCAAGGATGAATCTTGTTGGATAGATCTTTACTTGTTGATTCTGGATATATAATTTTTTTCGAAATCTAATATGTATTTTAAGAAGTAAAGTGTTTTAAAATTTCGTTTAAGAAAAAAAAAATTGTTGTGAAATTTCAAATGAGATATTTTATTTTCTAAAATTTTAATTTTCCATGTCATATGCTTACAAAGCATGTCATGTAGACTTGGATTATGTTGGGCTACAAAAACTTGGACTATTTAGCACCACTCTTCCGAGCATAAGACTTCCACGTTTTTATCCTTAAGATTATCATTTTGTTTGAGAGATTAAATCTTTACTTATAAATCACTAATCATTAATGGCTTCACCTAATCGTTATGAGATAAAATTCATAATAAAATATTACCAAACTAGTCCCTAAGCAATCCAAAAGTATCTACTTATATCCAAATTAAGTACTCATTTTTGCATAACCAACTGCCACAAGCATCGATCCGGACAACAGTTTCTGCAGGCTTGATTCGGTCATGATCAAATCAGCAGGCTTGGCGATAGGTGCTCATCATATGTAGCGGATCTTCTTTTGTTGTTGCATTAACGATCATTAAATGGTGCGAGTGTAGAAACAAAGGATTGCATTGTATGTTTACATATATAAATTATATAAACATCATATTCCTTTTATGTGAGGGGATGTTAACTCGAAACTTTGTCTCAGAGCTCACTCTGTTTATATTACCGCATTTGAAGGGTAGATTCCTTCTAAATAAAGTGACAAATTGACAAGAATACCTATATATATATATATATACACACACACACAAATATGCACGCCATTGTTAGATTGTTACACTTTAGGTGTCAAGTATTGGCGGACTTTAAGGCAGGATTTCGGAAAGATTTTGGACACCTAACATCACAGGTGTGTCAGAGTAGCACATGTGTTGAGGGGTGAACCCAACACTTGAGGAGGACCGTGCCCAATGGAGATTTCTTGAAAAATTTCACGCATCCGTGGGTACTGCTCGAACCCATAACTTGTAGTTTGGGGGGAGAGTCACTACCACTAGACCATATGATCAAGTGGTAGTGTCTAAACCCCACCCGCAAGAGGTCAAATGTTCGAGATGAGGAGGTATGAGATTTCTCAGTAAATTTTCATTGGGTGCAACCAGTGGGCATAGTACCTTTTGGAGTGTTGGGTTCACCCTCGATATACGCATTACTCCGGCACATGTGCATTGTTAAGTTCCCGGAATCTATCCAGAATCATACCCTAACATATAAAAAAAAACACATTTTAAGGATCTCGGAGGAAATCATAGGACCTAACAACGGAGACATGCGGGTTTTCAGTTCTCTTTAAGGACGAAGTTTAATAGAAAAGTGTTATTTTGTAATACGTATATTGATAAATAATTTATACAAAATGAACCCTACCTCATATCTGTTTACAATACTGCTGTGTATAGTTTTCAAAATAATTCACCATTGAAAAAGAAAGGGTTCTTTCACAAATTCAGCTTATTCCTCTCTCTCTCTCTCGCTCTCTCTCAAAAATTCATCTCTCTTTGGATCTTTCACTCTTCTTTCTCCGTAGACTACATTTTCTAGTCATATCCAACCACAAACAATCCACAGTGGCATTTGGCCCAATCCGATTAGACCTTATCTAAGATACTCTCAACGAAAACGTCAATGATGAAAATCTTAAACATTCGTTAGATGAGCTCGCAACTAAAAGACCGACTTATTAATTGAAATTATCCACCAATGTATAGCAAGATCACCCACCCTAACTATGCTATCCGACGTGAGATCGCAACATTAGTGCCAAAACTATATACATATTTACAAAATAATTTAGAAGTATTTTTTTATATAAATTTAGGGCTCATGACCAATTTATATATCTGAAAATGTACGTCAACCATTTTGACAATTCATCGTATATAGACTAAAGTCATATGATTTGATTCAATGATGCATAACAAAAGGAAATGTCCAAACTCCAAAGTGATTTTGTACCACGTAGCATTATGAACATGTACTAGAATTCTATTCTACTTTCCTATTTATTTGCAAGAAAATGTGAAAGGCATGGTCGCCTAACCAGTTTATTCTGACATTTTCTATCACTTTCTATACTAAAGAGCTGAAGAGAATAATTGAAGGACTCACGACATGCAATTGGCACTTTTGTCATGGGCCTAAACTGGGCCAGGTCTATTGTTCATTTGGGCCTAAAAGATCCACTAGGCAATTAAAAAGGGAATAATTACAATATTTAATTTTCTCATAGTTTCTACGATTTTTTTGTCAAATTTTTATTGGGTACATGAAAAACAAAAGAAAAAAAAATACATGTGCATGGTTGGAGAAGAAGAAAGCAATATAAAAATACAAACTTTAAAAAAGTAAGATTTGAAAAAAGTAATATAGTTGGAGTGTACAGTGTGAAGATAAGAAGAGAGTAGTGAAAGAGAAGTAGGGTTTGTTCTCTTAGTTGGCGTGTATATATATATGGTTAGGAAATAATGGTGCATTGCATGACACTATTTGGCAGGGTGAAGATAAGAAGAGGGTCAAAATGAAATTGTTGGAACAGTGCATGTCAGTCAAAAGACAACAATATGCCAGCCAGTTTGCAGTATCAAGTACAGTACTAAAGACAACCCCCATGTCCTGTTCCTGCCTTCTTCTCCATCCCTTCATGCTCGACTTTCATTTAGAATATGTTCATAACTTCATGTGGTATAATTTAGCTGGAATTAGATGGCATGCAAATTTATTTCTATAAATACATATTATTAATGTTTTGACTTCACAATATATATATATATATACACACACACTCACATTACCAATTAATTAAGCATAGTGGGAGACATGATTGTAGACCTTTTTTTTGATTGTAGACCTAAAGATATAAAATCACATATTTGTTGTACGGAGCCTTTGACAACTCGCAAAGATCAAACTAGTGGGTTTTGGAGCTAATACGATGTGATATCGACGGTCACGTTAGTCTGATGGTATAAAAATATATAGTGAGATAAGTAAAAGGCTTTCAGAGAGAGAGCGACAAAGAATATCCCAGTCTTACTGAGATGTAGGTGAATGCCTTTATGAGATTGGGAGCTCTCATATTTATAGGAGTTTGACTGACATGGTTGTCACATGAGCTGCTGAAAGCGGACAATAATTTCTTGGGCCTCGGGCCTTAAAAGAGTTGGGCTTTGTTGGTTGAAAACGGCCCAACACTTATAAGTTAGAAGGTTTATAAGCATGGTCTTCTAGGTCTCGTAGGTGTAGTTATCTGTGGCCAATAGGCATGGTTACTAGTAACCCGTAGGCATAGTTTTGTAAAATGCATAGCACGATTTTTAGCCCATATGATGATCACATGGGATTTCAGGTCCTATACCATGAAGAACAAAGACTTTGAAAATATATTATGTTATATATATATATATACACACTAGAATGCTCACATGAGTGATCCCGCACAACACTTATTGTGAAGACCACCTCTTCTCCCAATTCAATGGTGCAAAGGGTGTCCAGCATTGCGGGATCTCGCATGTGAGACACCCTCTATATATACAAATAGGGCTGGAGATGGGTCTTTGCAATGATGATATTGGGACATATTCGCTGGAAAAATATGTAAGTTTGACTCAAGATTGAGGATAGCATATATAAATATATATACATATGTATATTGAGTGCCCAAGTTAGCAACCAATCTAGACGGCTGTCACTTGGGTACTCACTTTTTCACCATTAAAAAATCGTGAGTTCGTAGAGTGGGAGAGGTGAGATTATTTTCTGAAATAAATTTGTTGAGGGAGAGATAGGGCATATCTCACAATGGAAAATTCATTAGATGCAAATTCGGATTTCATATTGTTGGCTCTATTTTGCTGCACACTACCAAAAATGTCAATCATGCATGTTATGGTCACGAGACGATTGTTTTGAGCATGTTAGAGACTTATAGTTAGCCTTAAAGTGTTGCAAATAGAATGAGAAGTGGTTTTAATTGTATTAAGACTTCTAAAACAAACGATACGAAAAAAATGACTAAATCATAATTTTATTATGAAACTTCAGGAAACTCTAGATTCACTATAAAACGTTTTACTAGAAAATCACACTAAATGAAAATGTCTAAATATACATACTTCATTGATGAATGAAATAATACAAAGAGGTTTGAATTTGAAAGTGAACTGTAAATGCAAGTAGAGAATAACTAGAATGCTTGAAAACTTGAAAATGAAAGAATGTAGATTTAAGACGTTGGGATGGATTTTGTGTGTGTTTTTTGTCTTCTTCTTTGTGCTTTTATGTACCTTAGTGATTTTTTTAATTAACTGTCATTGATGTCATGACTACAACCACCCGAGAATCTCTCAAGTATATTTTATCTTCTTCAATTGCTAAGATAATGCTTAACTATGCTTCAATGGTGCCAAAAACCTTGAGAACATGCTCTTTCGTGCTTCATGATGAGCTGAATTCGAGTAAAATAACGCTCCACCAAAGTAGGTAACAAACTCCATTGCCTAGATTTTAGGCAACTCATAAGTTAAGTCTCATATCTCTTAATCAATATAGCTGGCGCCTATCTAAAATTTAAATTAATGGCCAATTTCTTTCCCTTTACTTGCCCCGTATAAATTGCAATCAGACTAATCCATTTCTAGTGATGTGCGGCTCATTTTCTGTGTTCTATCCACTTAGCTCATGTAAATTGCAATCAAGCCGATCCATTAACACATGACCCAATCCTTAAAATATATCCAGCCCAACCCGTGTATAATTAAGGTGTAGACATATATTATTCCTTAAGTTGATATATGGTAGATAGTTGCCCACTATATGCCCATTATTATTTTAGGTACAATTGAACAACACTACCACCACTGTCCTCCAAATTCTGCTGTTTCCAGACACCTACGACCTTAAGATTTTATCAGTTCCAGCTGCCTCATATGGCTTCAACTAATATATGGTGTTTTACGTGGTACTGATGACCTTAGACACAGGTGTTGATGTCGTTAATTGCTAGAATATTTTGTTAGAAATAGTACATATATAATTAATAATGTTGAGGCCCCATATGTATCATGATAATGGGACACAAAGGCCATGCAATGCAAGAGCATTCACTTATTACTTATTTGGATCACTCTATGGATTGTGAATGGCACCATCATAGTTGAGTGAGAAAATATTGTCCTAATAACGTGGATGTGAAAACTCATGTCCCATATTAATCAGCCCTCGATCAGTGAACTATTACGCACTCTTACAAAAACGGCTATTTCTAAGCACCACTTGGAAGAAGGACTAAACTTCTTCTAGCGACGGTTGCACTCTTGCAATTCTACTCTCAAATATTATCTCTAACTTAAGTGTCGGCGGTTTTTCCGACTAAGGAGGGCTGGCTGACCAAAATTTCAGCTCTTTGAACGGAAAAAGAGGGCCGACGAGTACACTGTGAAGGATCACAATAGTAGTATACCAAATACTTAACTAATATATACGTAAGGAGTGTGATTAGTCCTTATTGGCATTCACATTATCTTGCTCGCGACTAGCTTTTTACGAGTATTTAAGAAAATTAGTTCCACTCATGCATTCTAGCTAGTCATGATATAATAATTGCAAAGAAGGCACGAAGAAAAATAAAGAAAAACTGTTTATGTTTAGGGTTTGAAAGTGGAAATTATATATGGGCCTTCACTTGGATATTTGGACAATTAAATGTGGGTTCCTTCCAACTGTAAAGGCAGGCTAGCGGTTGTGTTTGAGTCATTGAAGATGGTACTTGATCGCTAAAGCAAAGTCAAATATGATTTTGAGAGAGCCAGCTGCATTTGATCCATCGTGTTATCCTACTATACATATTGTGATGGTGATGGTGATGATGATGATGATGAGCTTGAAAAGAGCTTTATAACTTTTTGAACCATTCACTCATGTGGCCATGCACTGAACGTTGACCTATATTATTCTGTCGTCGGGTGAGAAACTTTTTACTCATCTTAAATTTTTGTTGGCGTGGACTTGACGTCCTAAGTTTAGACTCATATCTTGATGTTCAGATAAACTTGTATGGTATCATTTTGTTACTATAAACAAAATAAGTATAGAGTACTCCTGGACCTTGGTTGCACAGTAATTATTTCAAACTAGACAGCTAAAAAAGAAACAAAGAATAACAATCAAAGTGGATTCATTTGAGTGTTTCAAAATCCTGAGTTTCATAGACAATATGAAGAGATTTGGATACAGATTTGACTGGAATATTAGATATGGTTAGTACTTTTTGGCAATGATAAATAGTGAAAACTCAAAAGCTTTTTTCCTCCTTAGTGTGCCAATGAGTAATGATAAAGACTAAAGAGCCCATTAGACAGTCTTATGTTTTTTTTTTTTAATGGGTCCAAATTTAATTTTGTAAATGGGTCTTCACTCTTCAGTCTAAAGTTTAAACAAAATTGTGTCATAAAACTTTTACAAATTGTAAATTGGGCCTATTTTTCTTCATTGGGCTTCACGAGGCTCCCATTTCGATCAACACAAATTCTAGCCCATTGAAACAATGTCAAGGCCAAACATGCATGTACTACCAGGAGAGAATCACGCCTCAAATTTGATGGAAATACCGACACTCTTTATATTTATAAAAATACAAAAGAACCAACTATTACGATTAAAAAAGTTTTATTTTCCACCAAAAATAAAATAAAATTATTTTCCCTCCCTTTTATAAAAAAAAATGTTTTATTTTGTTTTGTGCTATTTTTTTTTTATAAAAAAACTAATCAACAGGTTATATTTATCATTTTTGTTTATTAATAATATCGTTTCAAAGAGTCATACTAAAAATCAACAAGTGGTTAGTTCAAGGGCACGGTGTTTGTTCTCCTTAAATAAGGTCTCGAGTTCGAATATTATGAATGAAAAAAATTCTTGTTGAAAGAGTTTTGCCCCCTTAATCAGATTCTCTTGACTCGATCTGAATCTGAATTTAGTCGTAATTCTGTTAAAAAAAAAGGAGTCGTACTAAGGGACGTTGCCGCCGCCTGAACCCTAAAATTTTTTTCGAACTTATTGAAGTAACATTAATGTTCTTAATATTAACACATCCCAATATCAATTTCTGGCTCCCCTTGAAAGCAACACATGCATTTCTGCTCTTTTCTCCCAAACAAGAGCGGCCGAGCTGGGGCCTCGTGAGGGTTCGATCGGATACAGCAGAAAAGAAGCTAGGCAAGGCTTGAATACCCCGTCAACTGACAGCATGCAGCACCACCTGATCGTGTCTGGTCTACAGAGACACATGAAACAAGGAAATAACGTGATCGTCACTGTTGTACGTAAACTTCAGAATCAGATGCATTAGCTGTGACTTTTTGGAATCTTGCTTCGTCGCATGTACGTATTAACAAGAATCCCAAACTCTAATTCCCAATGCATTTAATTACAAAAAATATCAACAAAAACTGCACGAATGCACATAATATTTTGATATATATATATATATATAAATTGGCTAGCTTCGACCCTCTATCACCACCCCCACCTTATCTTTATATATAAAAACATACCAATGCTATGCACATACAACTCCATATATATATATAGAGAGAGAGAGAGGTTAGAAAATTAACATATTAAGAGTGAGTTATGGCTTCAAGCGGCGAAGCTTCTAGAAACTCAAGCAGCTTCTCGACTTGGACGGCAAAGCAAAACAAAGCGTTTGAGAAGGCACTGGCCATATACGACAAGGACACCCCGGACCGATGGCAGAATGTGGCCAATGCTGTGGGTGGTGGAAAATCAGCGGAGGAAGTGAAGAACCACTATCTTCTTCTCATTCAGGATCTCCACAGTATCGAGTCCGGTCGTGTCCCTTTACCCAACTACAACTCCTCTACCAGTACCTCCACCACCACCACCAACAGCTAGTATTGCTATTAATGTTCATGAAGAACAAAGGTATATATGTACTCTATATTATCCTTCTTATGTCCCTTTTTTCAAGACAAAAACATTAATCATATATTTCTAGTTTAACAATTCTGCTACTTAAACATGCATGCACTCACTTCTCACCAAATGTTATATATGTATCTTATAGGATTATATATATATATATATATATATATATATATATATATATATATATCAGACTGCTGCAACACAATTATAGGCTGTTTTTTCACCCATGCATATTAGGAGTTCAAGGAAAAGACCTTCTTGCTTCTTTAGGGAGATTGTCTATCTCTTTAGTGCTCTTAGAGAATGATATAAACCCTACTGTAATGGCTGCTTATACCGACTTTCTCCTTTAATGAAATCATGTTGATGGTAAAAAAACAACAGAGATTATAAAAGAAGTTTATCAAAATATTCTAGAAGTAACCAGTCAAGGTAGACCGTGTACGAGTTAGCTGGATTTTGAGACAGAAACTTTGCAGCCTATTTTTATGTTTTATTTTATTTTTTTGTTTAGAAAGTTATGGATATTCAAAGCTAACATTAATTAATGGCCATTTTTGTTGCTTGATGTATATATACAGGCTCTTTAAGTATCTTAAGCTGCAGTAGAATGGATCATACCAGCATGTCTCTCTCCTTCTCTGTATGGAATTGACATTTCTGTTCTATATGATCCAGACCTCAATAAAAATCTCTCTTTCCAACATAATTTTTTTTTAAATATTCTTGAGAAAGGTATACATGACAACTTGGGATTATAAGCCCAAGTAGCATGCCTACGTTAGCTGTGTTCTCAGTTATTGTATAAGAGACAAGTCCCAGAATATGCGTTGCAAAGTCAGGAATTGAAGCCGTGCCCTTCCAGGAGGACCGCCAAAGGCTCACCTTTTATCATTTACACCATATGTATGCCTTAAGGCTGATATACTGATATACATGTTTTTAACCATTGGGCCTTTGTGATTCTTTTGTTACATTATTTGATAATGTCAAAAGCCCGGCCCATCAAAGACTGAAGACTGATCCAACACTAAGCCGCCCCACCACCAACTAGGCCCACCGAATCTCAGAGATGCTTCAAAGTCCAATTTTTTTTTTTTTTTTAATACCGGGGACGATAACATATGAATTTACACTTTGCATATAAGTTTTTCACACAACATGATAACTTTGCATATAAGTTTTTCACACAACATGATAGATTGGGTGAAAGTCTTTCATGCAAATTCAGAAATTAATAAATAAGGGCTGTGATATTACAAAAATACCCCCACCAATGGTGCTCCACCACGTCATATGTGGACCAAGACTCTTCATGCCTACCAGGCAGTCTCCTCGGTAAGAGTGCACCAGCTGGACCTACCAAGGTAAAAAACAGCTGGATGTGGTCCACAATCATAATGGAAAGACCCACTTCAACAGTGGTCTCCAGCCCTATATAAGGCTCAGCAAGTCAGGTATTAAAAAACTGAATCACAATTTGAGTACTGGCTAATTGAGAGCTCTAGTCCGAGGAGCTTGTCTGATTGGATACCTATTGACTTGAGCGTCGAAGCGCCAACGCCAGAGGGCTACCTCTGGTGCGGCCTTAGCTCACCTTTGTTTGTTGTGCTCAGATCCCAGACTGCTTGGCTGATCAACCTGGACTGCCCTACCTGCCTGATCGGTAAGCTGTTTTACAGGCTACCCAACTGGTCAACCAAGACTGCCTTGCTCGGCTAGTTAGCTCCCTGGAAGGATCTTTGTCTGTGCATTATCGCTGGTCTAACCCCCTGAACGTCTTCTCGGTAGTGACACCTTTTTGACGTCATCAGTCTGAGTCGTAGGTCGAGCTTAAGACACATGCATTGATTTGTTCAAGTCTAGGACAAGGAAGCTCCCCAGAAACTGCCAAGTACAGAAGAAATGGTACTGGACAAAGTGAGATCCACAAAAGCTCAAATGGGAAGAAAGAGAATAGTTACTAAAAAGTTTCTCACAAGTGCTTATGAAAGCAACATATACAGATAACAGAAGCAGCATGGAGTAGCAAGAGAACATATATGGTGCTTGTTTTCAACTTTGACAAATGGAAGTTTCACCTGAACTTCCCAACTTCGAAGGAAAACTCCCCTCCCAGCACATTCAGATCTAGGGATGGCAAAATTCCCCGCAGATACCCGACTCAAAATCAGAATCCTGTGCACAAATGTTGTTTACAAGAACATAGCTATATATTTATAAAATAACAAATTAAAAATCAATATTGACAACAAAGTTGTTCCATAAAATGTTATGCAATAGTATCCTTTTTTTTATTCATTCGCATCAATTACACATAAAAACCAAACGCATCAAGTTGACAAGAGAGGAAATATCCTAAATGAAAACAAAACAGTCACATGAGATATGACAGAGTTCTCAAAAAATTGCACGATTTTGTAAATGACGTCCTGGAGAAGACAAGAGAAAATTCAGTAACGCTGCTTAAATGAAATTATTCTTAAGAGAATAGAGTAGATGCAGGTAACCTCGTTTGGGCAAAAGCAAAGCTTTTCCTGTATCACATGCCTATAAAAAAAAAAAAAAAAAAAAAAACTTATCAAGTGCCGTCAGTATGAAGTAGCGGTACAAGAATAGAAAATCCGGACTTACCAAACCAGCCGCGTGAATGGAGGGGCTGATGTTGCTCCTACTTTCAGGATACCCTGAGTTGATCATTTTTTTGTTATTATAAAGCTCGTTCTAATAGGCGAACATGTGGCTCAATGATAAAGTTACAAGGATGCAACTTATTAATCACATGTTCAATTCTTGAAAATAATCTCTTCACATATTATGTGGGGCGTCCCGGCCACTGCAGCTTGCGAGAGCCTTATGTGCACGTGCACACATACAAAGCTCGTCGTAGATTGTCTAAACATAATAATCAGACCGGTGAACGATGCACATACTGTAAACTCACCACAAATTTAAGCATGAAAATCTTAGGTCTTAATAATTCTCTAACAAGGGATTAGTTAAGTTACAAATAAATTGATTTAGCAGGATTAACATCTAGAGCGAATCATATAATAATCTTCATGAGGCGGCATTTGGAAACTGTATATCAAGAATTTCTTCAGATAGTTGAATAACACAAATTCATCATATTAATTAGTAAGCAACTTCTTTGAAATTGATTGATGTACGAAGAGGAGATGATCGATTCATACATCAGAATCTGCTGAAAACTGAATAAAATGAGTTTACTTGCAAACTTTTTGTCTCTGAAAATAGAAGAATGTGGACACCATGTTGATGGTACAAAGACGAACTCATTCTGCATGATAACTACAAATGCAAGAACAGATTCTTGAAGACACATTTTCATGATTTCCAAGCCACAGAAGACATTATGGCTTTCAACGCCAAATAGTCATACCACCCCAGCATAAGTTACAGAAGAAAGAAAAATAACATGGCAACAATAAGGGAACATGAACATTTGCTAATCAATCTATCAAGGTAACCTTCACTAAAATATAAGAGAGTTCAACCAATATGTTTGTTGAACTACACAACTGTCTGCACCGGATACCTGTGGATGCAATCGTCCCATGGGTTGTTAACAGAGGGCTTCACGTTCCTAAGAGCTTCCCAAACTGCACTGTTACATTTAAATCCACTCCCAAAAGCAATCTGCCAGACACGGTTCCCCTTCCGCATCCTACCCTTCGCTTCTGTGTATGCCAATTCATACCAAATGGAGCTAGACGAGGTGTTACCAAACCGATGGAGAGTCATCCTAGATGCCTCCACATGAACGGGCAGAAGCTGCAAATTCTTCTCAAGCTCATCAATTACAGCCCTTCCACCAGCGTGGATGCAAAAGTGATCAAAAGCAAGCTTAAAATCAGGAATATAAGGCTTGACTTTCGTATTAAGCAACTTCTTAGAAGCCAAGGTGGCAAAAAACAGGAGTTGCTCACTTATAGGCAAAACCAGAGGACCCAAAGTGGTGATATTAGTCTTAAGCGCACCACCAGCTATGGCCATGAGATCTTTTGATAATGAAACCCCAGTCTTTCCCTGATCGTCCTGTTCCTGATAAACACAATTAAATGCTTTATCATCGGCTCCTTTATGGGTTCTCACCACATGAACAAGCTTATACTTGGACCGACGCATGTCTACTGCTTTGTTAGACAGCAAAATTGCAGCACCCCCAAGTCTAAACAAGCAATTGGGTATCAACATAGACTTCTTGTTCCCAAAATACCAGTTCTGAGTGATATTCTCTGTACTAACAACAACCGCATAGGTGTTCCTATGAACTTGCAGCAACTCTTTTGCAAGGTCAACAGCTATAACACCAGCACTGCAACCCATGCCACCAAGATTGAAACTTCGAATATTACCTCTTAACTTATATTTGTTAATAATCATAGCAGAAAGCGAAGGAGTAGGATTAAACAAGCTACAATTAACAACAAGGATACCAATGTCTTTAGGCCTCACGTTTGTGTTCTTAAAGAGTATATCCAGTGCACCAAACATCACGTCCTCGGCCTCCTTTCTCGCAGCAGCCATTGACGGCCTCGGAGGGATGTAATGCATCGCTTCAGGGACGTACGTCTCCTCCCCCAAACCGGAACGCTCGAGAATCTTGCGCTGGAACTCCAAGGAGGACTCGTCGAAATCTCCAGTGAGCTTGGAGTGCTCCATGAATTGATGGAATTTGACTTGAAGATGATCTGGGGCACGGTAACAGGCGTAGTCGACGAGGTAAACGGATCTGGGTCGGGTCATGATGTTGACGGTGGATCCGAATACGAGAATAGCAGAGCAGGTAATGACTGTGACGAGGTTGTACTGGAGGTGCAGCCAGAGCTGGTGTATGTCATCTGGGTTCATTCGTGACGCCTCGAGAATAATGACTGCCATCAAAGGGACCAAGCAGAGCTTCAATAGATGGGTAATCAAGTAGTGATACCCGAGCTTCACGTACTTGAGATTCACGGTCTGTAGAAAATCGGGTAATCGCCGTCTCTGCTGGATCTGAAACGCACCATGTCCGCCATTGGAAGAGTTGGATTCATTCGTACTCATGATTAATTGATAACAAAATCAGGATTCCGGGTCTGATTACCTAACCCAAATTGATCAAATTAGGAAATGAAGTTTTTTTCCCTATATTTCTATAGGTCGCTGCGGGCGTTGTGTATCACTGTCTATATATACCGAAATGGTTTTCAAACTTCAAAGAGAATATGGATCAGGATTATGTAGAAGGCTGATTTGGCTGGGTCTAGAAGGGGGTTTATGCACCTACGAAGCTACGACGACGACCCAGTATTGTATATTGTCGAACAAGCAGATAGAAAATTGCAAGATGTGTAGCTAATGAGTCTACGCCGCCATGAGAGAGACTGCTCAAAGGTTGAAATGAGTAAATGACTCTATTTCGGCTCTGCTCTATTTCGCAAGCTTGATCGCGCGAGCGAGAGAGCGAGGGAACCCTATTCTAAGGGTGGTGTGCAAATCGGACCGAAACCAATATACATAGTTCAATCTCTGGTTTTGTTTTTTTAAACCATGGTTAAATCGGACCGATTAAATATTTAGCTTATCAGCTTAAGAAGAGCAACACTTATCAGCTTAAGAAGAATGTGGAGGGAAAGTATTCCTTGATAGTCACCTACTCGGGTAATTGTTTTGAGGCAGACTGTAAACATCCACGAGCAATGCATTTCCTGATTGTTGAAGGGGAAGTAAACAGTGAAAGAAATTTGGAAACTCTCACACTCGAAGTGAAACTTATATTAACTGAATTTAGTGGCGTGATACCAAATGAACTTAAGAATACACTTCCTCCTACAAGGGATGTCACGCCCTAATCCGCCAGGCACATGACGAGTAGCTAACCCAATCACTCTGAACACAATTTAAAACAATAATTAAATATTAAGATATATATCTATATATATACACATGAATAATTGGATATAACAGAGCTGAGACTTCGGCTCAATTACCCCAGTCTAAACTATCTACTCAACACTTACAGAACGAACCCTGTATGTACACCTACTACTCCGTCTTGTTTGTACCCAGAGTCCGACTGACCATATCAATCTTAACTAGGGATGTACAAATCCGATCCACAGCCGAGAAACCGATCCGAAACTGTGGTTATTCACTTTTCGGTTTCGGTTTTTTGGTTAACGGTTTCGGATTCGGTTATGAATTTATAGATTTTTCGGATATTTTTTTCGGATTCGGTTTCGGATTTAACCGAAAAAAATCAAATAACTTTTATGTTTTATATATTTAGTTATTCAAGCAATTAAAACCCAAAAATCTAAGATTTAGCCCCAAATATTTTCAATTTCTTCGTTAAGGATTGAAATAATATCTCTACTCATTCTGCTCTCTCACTCGTCCATCGACTTCGTTATTTCAATGTTGATCCACAATATTTTAAGACATATGTTGTGCAATGAAATAGAAGAAATCAATACAAAAGAGACTTTATCCTTCAATATTTTTTTTATTTTTCTTATTAGATTGATGAAATGCTTCTTAATTAGAAAATTACAATATCAAAACACATGTATTTCTATATTTTTAAAATGTTAAAACATGTTTTTGCCTTTTGTTTGGTTATCCGAAAACTGATCCGATCTGAACCGAAAAAATTCGGTTTTTTTGGTTTGGGTATCCGAATTATATTTTTCGGTTATGGATCGTAAAATATCATAACCGAAACACTTCGGATATTTCGGTTAAAAACCAAACCGAAAACCGAACGGACACCCCTAATCTTAACTGAAAAAAATGAGAAGTATGAGGGGTAGCCGAAGCTCAGTAGGAAATATCGTATCCACTGAGGAAAACAGTCAATCACTAACAGTAATAAAATAAAATAAAATAAACATCACTTCAAACTTCTTAGCCCCACCTATAATATCCATGACTTCTGCATTCCACATATGTTAGTCGGATTTGCATTAACAACACGTTCCGCATTGTGTTTCCAGAACTCACATCCATAACCATGGGTAAGGAGAGTAGACATCCTTCTTCAACCTAGACTTATCACCCTTCACTATGTGGCGGCATAGAGAATCCATACCTGGATCTTCCCTCTATATGTACAGGCCACCCACTTGTTCACAACACTTCAATACATATCTTCCCTTCTCAGAACCTCTTTCCCAATTAAAATACTCAACGGTTCAATTCATAATGAAACTAAACCATATCATAAATCGGGGATAACAACCAACCCAAAACTTCTTCCATAATGTAATCGACAACAAGTAACAAGTTACACAAAACAACTTTTACAAATACAATATAACACAAGTCATGGTTCTCCCTACAACACTTCTTTACCAATATATGAAATCAACCAAATTCTCAACACTTTCGACCGCTTTAACATCCAAATTAACAACACTGAGTACATGGCTACTCTATCCAAAATTAATGTTAACAACACACAAATTAAACTGCAAAAAATCTCAGATTACACAAGCCAGCCATACCATCAAACAAACACAATTCCAAGAGCTACTCTATCCAAAAGTAATGTTAATAACACACAAATTAAACTGCAAAAATCTCAGATTAACATAAGTCGGCCATACCATCAAGCAAACACAATTCCAAGAACTCAAGTATACCACCAAGAAATTAACATTTATAGCATACAAGATATATTACTCAAATTATCACCAAGTTAAAGTAACTCCTATCTCAACCAATGGAGATCTCAACGCATGTTCATTATCATTTATACCACATCATTTAAACAAAGAAGAGCAATTAATTGGTTCCACCTAATCCATTACAGTACATCACGTATGAGTTATATATATATATATATATATATATAGCTCAAGCACAAAGCAAAATTCCTCACAATTTAACCAAACTTTATCAGTAGAACACACAAATTTATTCACTACAAATTCAATCCGATCATAAAATCAACAAGAACACTATTCTAAATATCCAAGCATACCATCCGAAGGTAAGATAACACATACAAAAGTAATTTTTTTCCAGATCATCCCAAAGTAAGGATATTCCCTACTCGTTAAGATATATCTTGCTATTTTTGTCTTTAAGAACCTCTAATCTTTCTCTAAGTTTGGGTCTCCTCTTCCAATCCTTCTCTAAATTTGGGTCTTCTATTCCACTAGCCAATTGTTACCAATATCACCACTATAGTAGAAGCAAGACACCTTAAGTAAATAGTCAATTTACCTTACCCAACCAGGACTTTCAGCTCTTCTTGAATCTGATGGCAAGAATTCAAATTTGGTGGCTACTAGCAAACCCTCCCCTCATATCTCTGTTCTTTCTTTTGATTCTTATTTTCTTTTCTTTTCTTTCTTTGTTTTTTTAACATTGGATATCTTTTTAAGCAATTCCACTTTAACCCCCATTACTTTAGTTATTTACAATAAATCCCTACACATATTCTTTCCCTACCATACTAATTAAATCCTTCCCTTTTTTCCAAGTTCCAACTCAAATTTTTCTCCTAATTAATTTCCTAAATTTAGTTTAGTATATTTGGCTATCACTAAATTATTTTGATCCGAATTTAATTATCGTATCTTCTAGTGTAATATTGTACATGTGTCACTCTCTTATTCATTATTTATATTATTCTCGGTTTAAGATATCACAAGGGATATCCAACACTATATTGACCTAATTTTGGGAGCTAGCCTACCTAATTTAAATCATTATATGATAAGTCTTAAAAGAGAACAAGATTCTATGGGAGAAGGTGGAAGAATTGTTGAAGAATGTGCACATTTAAACGTGTATGAGCCCATGTGTTGTTCCTGCGCTATTAACACGTAAGTGCAGGAGCTTCAAGATGATGTCAAACAGAAAATGCAAGTTGCCATTGACAGATATAAACAAGTTGTAGATAGACATAAAAAGTTTCAGACCTTTGACGTTCGTGAGGAAGTTATGTTATTTTTACTAAAGGAGAGACATCTAGCAGGCAATTACAACAAGTTACAGCAGCGGAAGTATGAGAATTACTTCAAATCCGATTAGGGCTACTGCACTTTTTAGGGTTATATGGTGTTTCTTTAGAATCGAAAGAATTTTGGTCTGTATTGTTTTCTCTGTTGAGAAACGGATATGCAAGTGTTAGTTTGTGAATCAGCCATGTGTGTGCTTAAGATGTGTCAATGAGGCCCATCGACATGATGGGAAAACCCAAAGTCAGCCAAGAACTGTATATTGCGTCATGTCGACAAAAGACCAAAAACAATAATTTGGCGAGCTCTATTTAAATCTCATTATTCTTTTAATATACCTCGATATATCTACACCATATAAACTAAAAAATATCTAATTACGCTCTAAGTAACTAAAAACTCACATATTTATGAAATAAACCACAATGACAAAAAAATAAACGATAATACTTTTACATAATAAAATATCAAAAATTTGTGTTGTCTCACAATAATTAAAACAGTACACAAGTCAATAATAAACTCATTAAAAAAACAAATAAAGAGTACTGCAGAATTCACCATTGTGATAATCTCACTTGTCAGGAGGGTGTTGTCGCCTGTAGTGGAGGGCTTTGAGGGGATGACATTGCGCGATGGTGTTGTCAAGCGATGAAAAAGTCAAAGATTTAAGTGTGTAAATTTCTTGCTCATATTGTCGCGTGATTGAGAGATAAATGATGTAATGTGAATATCTTATGCCTTAAAAAATAGATGGTCAAAAATAAGTTGACCAAAGTTAAGGTGTAATTGTGAAATCTATTACTTTAATTAAAGTTGGGCCTCAACAATTTTCACATCTTTATTTTTTTGGTTGAAAGTCACATGGATTGTTGATTGTGTGAGACATAGTATGAGTGAGTTTTGAGTCAATAATTACATGACAATAATTTCAGTGTTTGCTTTGATTAGTAATAAGTGGAAGGGTGATTGAGTGTTGATATAATACTCATCCACAACACATACGGCCTTTCATTTGCCTAATACATTTCACCTGTTAATTCATTCTAAGACCTTAGAAGAATGCGCTAAACCGTTTCTCAAGGCTGACATACTCATAACCAATATCTATAGAATCACACTCTTTCTTGATTTTATTATCATATATATCAATGCTTGCTATCAGTGCAGTAGTTTGTAATCTTTAATTTATACATTCATTGCTCAAAGAATAATAAATTGATGTGAAAAACCTTTGAATATCAACAACAAAATTATGTTCAAAAATACTGCAGAATGGAAAATTTAGTATCTTATCATTTAAATATTAAATTCCAAATGTAGTTGCTTCAACTTCAATAAAATTAACTTCTACAAGATAAAAGTTAAACAGTATTTAGAAAGAATCATCTCTTTAACGCATTCAATGTATTAAGCAACCAAAAAAACCATAGAAAACTTTATAATGGTGTAATATTAATTGCAATGAAATAACACAACCCAATGAAATATAAAACCTTTGAATCATCCATAGTAAAAAATCCCCTATATAAATAGAAGAATTCTATGAAACCTAACAAGTAAACACAATGAATATATATAATGCAGACATCACTGATCAATCACTTCGAAAGACTACCAGAAGAATCGTTAAGAAACATATTAGGGCGTGCAGTACATGATCCTCTAGCGTTTCCATCTTTACGACAAAGGTAAATCCTATCAAATAACATCTACTTACTATAATCTAACAAACTTTTAAATATGCTCTTTTTGAAAGCTGCAAGAGATTCTATAAAATCGTGAACAAACCAGAAATATCAAAGATAGTAGATGTTTGAAAGCTTAGAAAAATGTTGAGAATTCTTACCAACACAGAAGAGGATCTTCTAATCTTCCTAAGGGCTTCATGAAATGTAGATCCACTACTGCTACAAGCCATGCATCTTTACTTCAATAGAGGAATGCGATTCGACGGTATAAAGCTGCTTAAAAAAGCAGCGAATGTCCGTGTTGACTTCAGTCATTATGCTTACTCAATTGCACTGTTCACAATGAGAAAAATCCCTCCATTAAGAATAGTGATGCAACTATTCTATGATGAAGAAAATGAGAAAAGAAAAATAATTCGACACCGTCATACACTCATACCCTTAGGCAAATGCTAAGGCCTGAAACGTTCTCAAGAATACGACAAGCACATTTCTACCGCAACAACGGAGCGAACCATTGGAATCGAAATTGGGAAACCATCATAGGAGAGGAAGAAAATAAGTATATGTGTCTATCATGCAACATCGATATAGAGATCTTCAAACTCAACCAATTTATGATTTGATAGAATCCTAAGTTTTTTTAGTTTCACACAATATATACTACATACGGAAGTTGTTTTGCGATGTAAGTTATTTTGATGATTACAATATCCACAAATCGATGTATTGTACGCAATTATCTTCAACAATGCTTAAAATTATCAAAAAAAATATTCTTATCATAAAAACACAAAAAACCATTTGCTAATTGACTTATTTCTGATAGGTGTAGAATGCACCTATAATTCTGGGCTTTAATTGTTGTAATTGGTATGATTTCAAGATCGAAATACTGCCCAAAATACATGTTTTCTTGTTAGGTATGGATGAATGCAAAGATGGAAATGCAAGCTGGTTCTGGAGGAAAAGTGCAGCCTGTTTGCAGCCGCAGAATTCCAGCGGGAAAATAAAAACGGTGTCACTTTGTTAAGTAGTGTGGCAAGTTGGACTAAAGGGAGTTGACCAAATTTCATCCACAAATTTTAGTGGTCAAAACGGTGTAGTATGAAGGAATTACTAAAAATGGAAATTGGACAGAACAAAAGCAGAGAAGAAAGATAGAATGAAAAATTCATTCTAGAAGAGATACACGGCAGTGGAGAGAAGAGCTGGGTGATTGAAGGGGAAAGACTCGAAGATCAAGTGGACTCTTCTCTACAACTGGTTTTGGGTTTTCATTTCTGTATTTGAATATGTATATGTGTAACTAAATTACTTATTAGCTTGGGTTTGGTTAGTTCTTGTATTTGATCTTGGTTGAACAATTCTATGGTTGATTACACTAGGATTAATTTATGAATCTTTGAATTAATTGATGATTTCTTGTTATTGTGAATGTCTGATCAACTTCATGATGTAGGGGAACTGTTAGTTAGGCACATTCGGCTGGCCAATACCCGGTGTCTAACAAGTGACAAAAATCTGATTAAGGTCTAGATTTGGGATTTGTAAACACAATTTATTAGGTAATACAACATTGCTTAAGGTTGTGTGATTGTCGACTTTCTAGTTCGTATGCTTATTTTAGGAAACTCTTACGGTACGCCAACCAAGACTCGTAAGATAAGAAAAGATTTTTAGGCTGAACTAAAGCCAAGGGTCGTTGTTTAGGAAAGTCAGAGTTAAGAGAGCCGGACCAAGGTCTCTTGATTGACGTCATTAATTCTTTAAATTGTGTGATTGCAATTGGAATTTTGTAACTGAGTGATAGTACAAGAACGAGACTAACCCAAGCTAAGCCTTACCGCATTAATTTACATCCTTTCCAGCCACTTTTATTCAGCATTTTCAGATCTGATTTTTCTGCATTTTAGTTTAATTATTGCTTTGTAGTTTGTTCGGTAGTTGAGCAGTCTCTGTGGATACGATCCCATTCGCTTTTATACTATTTACGACACGTACACTTGCGGATAGGGTAAGACCCATCTTTATTTGATATTGCAAGGTTAACTTGCGATATTTTATATCGACCAATTTCGGTGTAACATTTAATGGACACCAATTAACAAATGAAAAATCAAATCAGTTGTAGAGGACCCGCAAATAACTTACATGGTCAATATTCAGATTCATTTGAGTTGAGTCCCACGCCTTTTATTGTTCAGTAGGAGGAATTTGATTGCTGATGTAAGCGCGTCTACCTCTATATGCCAAATAGAGTAGTTCGATTTCCTCGAGAGATTGATACGAGCCAAAAGGGGAGAAAAAATAGGCAGCACTCTCTTACACCTATTCATCAGAGATGTGGAGAGTTTATCAGAGATGTGGAGAGTAAAAGTGCGATGCCACGTGGCTGTTGGGAGACAGTGGACACCTGGAGGCTGCACGTGGCACAAGACGACAAGAAGTATTGAGAGTGTGATACGTAACTTGAATAACCTCACCCCGCCTTTGGTGATGATCATGAAATCCTCAACTGACCTTCAAAATTCAAGTGCAACTTCTCTTCAAACTTTAAATGAGGATTGCATGCATGATGCTAGGAGGGAAAGCAGGAGAACGGTTACTACACTGTACTATAAATAGATCACTTGTAACCATTATTGGATAGTAAATAAAAAATACAGACTCCACCGTGGATGTAGGCATTCTTGTTGAACCACGTAAATTCTTTGTATGCTTTTACTTTTAATTCAGTTTTTTAGCCTGTGTGCACTCAACCTATGAAACCCTAACATCGGTGTGAATTTTTGCATCAACAGAAGAAGAAAGAAAGGGAAAACGCGAGACCATGATTCGAGAGGAAGTGAGAAGAATAGGGAGAAAAGAAAGGAAATGAGAGATCAATTAGATCAACTAAACAAAAAGATGAAAGCATCCATTTCTAAATGGAAAGGGGATTCCAACTTGTTTAAACTCCATCTCAAATAAAAAAAAAGGCTTCCAAGCAAACTTGCTTTTAGAAACGATATCCACCCACAATTGAAAAAAGATGAAGCTAAACTGGAGTTAAAAATCCTATAACAAATGGCCTACCCACTTCAAACGAGATGGGAAGAAATAACTTTCTTCTTTTCAGACAGGATTGATTTGCAACATCGACTTGAACCAGCTATGCATATAAGAGGGAAAGTGGTCTTTTCTAAAGGTTATTTTATTTTCATTCTGTACTTAGATAGACTAAAATACCGTCTAATGTTCAAAATGAGAATAACCACTACACCATATCTTATGAAAATAAAAGAATGATAAACTATTATATTAATTTATAAATTGTGAAAAGAAATAATTATTAAAAAATAACATATTATAAGAGTTTAAAAAATTATTACACATTTCACAATATTTTACAAATTATAAGAAGAGCGATTTATCATCTACAATACTTAAACAATACTAAAACGTTTAAAAATTATTATACTATTAAACTAAAAAATCAATAATAAGGAATTAAAAAAAAAAACCATGCGCGTGGCGGGCAACAATCTAGTATTAAGGTGCACAGCTCAACAATTTTCCTACCAATCTTACAAATTGGGCTTTCCTGGCTGCTTCTCGACTTCTCGTGCTGGTCAAATCTAAGCCCAGCAGAAGTAATGGATTGTCCAATCCATCATACAGAGATTGGGCCTAACCATAATCAACGTAACAAATATGCAGCGGCGATTAGTCAAGGCCGCCACTGCAACATTCGGAGCTTCGTCACCGCCGAAGATCAGTACAAGTGTACGGCATAACCTTGTCTGCTTACCCTTTGAGAGGCTAGAAGAAAGGTCGGTGAAAGACCATCCAGAGTGATTTGGCTTCTGCTCTGAACGACACTCGAGCCGGATAATAGTGTTCAGGTTTTTTTTTTATCATTCGAATTCGAATATTTGTAACCAATGACAAGCTACTAATTTCACTTGAATCGATGTAAGGTTGATGATGTTTGTGCTTGTGATTAGCGTTATCGGCTCAATTAAATTTCACTTTTTGATGTTTTGAAGGTTAGAAATTGTACGTGTATGCGATAGTTTTTTTAATAACTTTCTTAAGCTCTCTTCGTATTTTAATTGTAAGAATAGTGGAATTAGTCTAATGTTACAGCCCTTATTTTAGAAAATTACTTCAGATTGTTTTGTAATTCAGCTTCAAGAATCCCTTTTTTTGGTGGCATTTAGTTGTGGGCTAAATTGATTGGCTTTGGGTCTTGAATACATTCTTGATTTGTTCTTGTTAACTAATCTTACCCTTCTAATAAATGATACTTTAGAGTCATTTCCTCTCTTTTTTCCCGCTATGCAACTGATAGGAAATATTCCCAGAACAACTTCTGATGCTTTGAAATATGCTTGCTGGATTTTCAAGTCAAAAGCCAGCTGCAGAGAAAAAGTTTTCGCACCAATCCCTTTCCCAAATTAATGAAGAGGGAAGTAAAAGGGAATGGGAAAACATAAATGGGGAAGAGGTGGAGAATTTGAGATCAATGTTTTGAAGTCCTCGAGGAGATTAATTGGTTCCTTTCTTCATTTTTTTTTGTATTTGTATTTGATTGTATATTATTGCAAAGCAGAAGGTTTTATTATTAAGGAGCTTGTCCCTGCTATTTTTCTTTTGATAGAAGTCGAGTAATTTAATAGCTTGACATTGACCCAATTCAAAATGAGTGGACAATTATCAAAGGATCTGTCGGGTTTATTTCTTTGTGGTTTCATTGATTTTATCTGATGGAAGGGTTCATTATCTTTTAGGAAATACTGAGGATGGAGACGCAAAAAACTGAGAATGATAAACACAGAGCCGCTGCTGGCCCAAAACCTGCCTTGTCTTCATGTCGAAAGAAGAAAGGTGATGCTACTTTTTTGCAGGATGTGAAAGACCACATTGATGAGTTCATCAATGCATCTATGGATGAACACAAAAGTTGTTTTCAGAATACCATCCAGAAGGTTCATTTTCAAATTTAATTATCATTCATTACTGCTTGCCATATAACTATGGTATCATTCCTTGTTTGCTGCTAACCCTTGTGCTTCTTTTCAGATGTTTGGAATGTCAAAAATTGTTGCAGGAAGAAATGCCGAGGCTAAAGCAGTTGAGAGTTCTCTGCCGCTTCAAACAACTCTTGCAGACTGAAGTCTCTTTCCTCCTCTCCTGGTAGCTACATATTATTCTAGAAGCATGTTGTTTCTCGTGGACGTAATAGTAATTTTTATCCCACCACTATGCTATGGTTACTATTTGGAAGTTTAAATTTTGTCTTTGGATGCATTTTTAATTAATGAAAATAATGTTTATTTGACCTATTCAGTTTTAGGACTGCTCTCTGTGTCTAGTAGTTAAATGTCTCACTGCTGAGTTAGATTAGGGATCAATTTGATTGGAGATTGATGTATCTTATGTGAAATTTATGTTTCTTGTCCAGATTGATTGGCTTCGTTGAACTGTCTGCGTAATAATTAAATAATCATATTTTTCATTGGCTCAAGTTCTTGTGACATGGTATTGGATCCTCAAGTAGCTTCAAGTTCAAAATTTTTAAAACAAGTGTCCTACTTCTAAATTGACATTTCACGAGTTTCTCCTCACTAATATACAATGAGTCTGGCACTCCCCCGAGTGAAGGGAGTGTCTGTGCAATACATAGTTTTCATCTTTGCATTGCAGCAATTTATGTTAGCTGCAATGATGTTTTGCCCTTGACGTAAAACTTGTGTTCTGAAATTTTGTGAAATCTGTTATTGCTAAGGTGTGACAAGCATAATGAAGGTCAATAAAATATAAGGAACAAGTGATGTACACCTTGAGCACATTGTTTTTTATAATATATATTTTTATCCTAATTCATATTCCTAAACCTTAAAACCTGGAGCACATTCTTGACCCATTATCAAGAAATTCAGGTTATGTGTTATTATTTTATCTGTTTATTTTTTATTTTCACTTTTTTTTTTGTCACGGTTTTATTTGTTGGAGTTTGCACACGAGACTGAAGTTTTATTCCTTGTTTAATAAACAAAAAATTGTTCTCATCAGCAACTGTTTTATTATGTAGTACAACCAAATGAATTTAGTTAATCAATAGAAGTTTTGTCGTGAAATTATAGATTCCTTCGAAATTTTGACATCGGTAGGAGTCTATAATTTCACGACAATATTCTTCCTCAAGGAAAACTGGTGTGACATTACCGGACACACAGTAGGTGTCCACATCCTCCAGAAAAAAATTCTGGGTTTGCAAAAAGGATGATATCTGTCTTTGTCAAAGAGAGAAAAATGGAAAATTATTGTGTGCTCATCCACCAGCTTTTCATTAAAAATTATGGCATCCTTAATCAACACTTCAAAACTACATGCATATCGTGTTCTGTTCTGGTACTTCTGGAGGATAGTCTTTGATGAAAGTTGCTTCACTATTGCAGTTACTTAACGTGTTCAAATAAAGAAACCAGCCTTTTCTATCTAATATTTTTGAAATAATTAACACCCATCTATCCGGTGCCCGGGGTGTACAGTAAATAAATTACAGCACAGCAGAGCCTCCTGTTGTGGTTTAGGTGCCCTAATATACAGTAATTTTTTTTTTAAAATCTTGAATTTATTTTAATCGTTTACGAGTCGAACTACATGTTTTTTTTTTGTCCCAAACAAAAATCAAATTCATCTCAAGGAAGATGGAGAATGTTTCAAGTTTATATTTAATAGTCTAGAATTTTTCATGTCTCTTTCATGTTTAATTTGTGTTTTTTTTTGGGACAAAAAATATATAGTTGGACTTGAAAATCCAATAAAAACACTTTCATTATTTTTTTTTGTAAAAAAATAATTTGTGGCCTAAATCCTCAGCCTCCCAAATAGGGACTTGACCACCACCAAAACAGGATTGCCATATGTCAACTGTTCCTTCCAAAAATCTAGTTCCTTTACAGCATCTTTGCCTTCTTTTCTTTCTCTGTCTTTTTTTTCTTCCCTTTCCCGTCTATTTACTTGCTCTTTTCTCTTCTTCATGAGTTTTTAACAGTAAAACTATTGGTTATAAATCCAAACAATGAAGCAGTAGATTAATGGAAACAGAAGGAACTTGATTTCATGCTTAAATAGTAAGAACAGTATTAGATGATGCCTCTTCATTCATAAATGCATCAGACACAGATACATAAAACACTTGAGGAATATATGAGGTTGAATCTCGGATTTGTGATTCTTGAATTTACCAGTATATACTGTTCTATATATCTACTACTCCTACGTGTTATACAAAGAGCAGACCAATTAGTTCTTTATTGCTGCTAGTTTTTGACACACTTCGAGACTTCGTTGATCTTCAAATTCTTCATCCTGCATATCAGAGAAAGAAAATGGTATGAGACTCCTCTATTTATATGAACTTTATCTGGGTCATGATTAGATAACGATAGACTTTTGTCATTTTGGTCGAGTCTTATTCCTAAATATTTTGGGATCGCCTGCTCGAATCTGAATGAAAATTTAGATATCACAGGATTCATTAGCTTAAGATATGAACATTAGGTTTTGCATACTACCTCTTCTGGTCATCTCTCATCTTCCATTATTACTCCCCCTAGTAGTCCTGTAATTAGGGAATGAGACTTGACCTGACTCAATATGATAGATATCCTTCTCAAGGAGCTCATAGTGGCTCTTCACTTCTTCAGCTGTTTTTCCACCAACTGCCCTGGCCACATTGTGCCAACGGTCCGGGGTGTCCTTGTCGTACACAGCCAAAGCCTTCTCAAAGGCCTTGTTTTCTTTGGCCGTCCAAGACCCACCGGAGCCACGCGATGACATTGAACTGGATGCCATTGATTTCTAAGAAATTGAATCAAAATGTGGAGAAGAAATTTTTTGTTGGAGAGGCTAAGGAGGATGATATGATGGTGTGAATGATGAAGAGTCAAAGAAAGAAGACTATGGTCAATTAGATGATATATGAAAAGGAGGTGGCAAAGCCCCCTCTTTATAAGAGGGTGTAGGAGGGGGTGAGGTGGGGTACTGCCAGTTGGCAAAGAAAGTCTTCCAAAAAAAACAAAATTTGTAGAATTTTTAATGATTTATCTCCTTAGGACCATAAATGAAGCAGGAAGAACAACATCAATTTAGGAGAGGAGAGAATCAGTATCTCCAATAAATTAGGGTCCATCAATTAAAATTTGAGTCGTTATCTCTGAATTTAGACTTGCTTTCTTACGCAAAGTAGAACAGAAAGTACTACAAATAGTGCGACCTATGGACATACAATAGCTTAATTCACAAGACTTGATGGAGGTTTTTTAAGCTCTTAGGACATATTAAAACCTTAATCCGCCATTTTTTTTTTTGAAATCTCCGAAGTGGATTCTTTTTTACTGTTCTATCTATCAAGACCTACCATCTCCACTAATTTCATGGCATCCATATCTTTTTCTACTTTCCTCTTTATCTTCTTATCAACTATCAGTATCAGAAAATAAGGTAAAATTTGCTTGGTTAGAAAAACTGGAAAAAAGATGTGCTTGGCATTGAAGAAAACATAATCAGAAGATAAGTTTTAAAAAATAAAAGATTCTGATATTTTGCAAATTACCTTTTCTGTTCTATTACCCTCCCAGGAACAAGGGTCTTAGGTGGGGTCAAGCTTCAAAACCACAAATAAACTTTCCCGTGTGCACCACAATCCCACATTTGTTGTTGTTACTTCACAAAAGTTTGCTGCAACAAAAGTCTGATGTGTTTGATTGTGTAATCTTCTCATCATCAAATGTGATGTTTGTAAGTGCTCTCTCCTGAACAACATTCCAAGAGACTCTAGCTGGCCTTTTGGTTCCATACAATTATTTTAGTCTGTTTTTTTCCTCCAAATTTGCTATACACTCTTGTGGCAGTAGGGATAACACCCTGAATTTGGGATTTGCCAATTAGTCTGTGTTAAGCTGAAAATCTCCAAAATGTATCTCGAAGGGACCGAGGGAGTTGAACCGCCAAGCCGAGCCTTGATGAACAATGGTTTAGGTCAAGAGTTTGAAACCCCATTTGACTAAATAGTCCCTTGAGGCTTTCACTAGGGTCTGCGGTGGTCTTGATAATAACCTTGCGCGTGTAGGACGGAGAATTTCATTCAAACAAGTCTTTTATTTTCTTTTGTACTTGGGTTGGAGAATTTCATTCAAGCATAACAACAAAAACATGTCAGTACAACAAAACGTCTTATCAGAACAAGAAACATACTCATAGAAATCTGCGAAACTTTGGTTCTTTGCTCCACAATCAAGGCCCTATATTTTGTACTGATATTCTATTTGGCTCTTTACTGTTATGTAGTAAGAGTAATCTATTTACATGCATCTCTCTGCTCAGGATTAAATAATCCAATACGTCGTACATTTCTGAAACACAAACCAGGTAATAATTCAAAATACAGTTCTGCTATATGTAACAAGGATCTCTGTAGACAATTTGTATGCTTTGTCTTCTGCTGTTAATTCAAGATGATTTTTTGCTGAAGTCACAAAGATTTGCTGGATAGTTTTATCTTCTTGTTCTTCAATTTTTAACCCAATATAGATAGGAATCATTTTTTTCTCTTTTTTTCTATTTGATTACTCCCTATCATAAAAAGAAAACTGATAAGAAGGTTTGTTTTAGCATGGGTGGGACATGTATCTGTGGTACTGGTGATTGGTGAAGCTGCACAAATCAGATCTATATATTCTGATATCTCATAAGCAACCAAAATGCTATCATGTCTTAGAATCTTGTACTGGATGCTAGGAGTCCTTACAACCCCACCTGTCTTGATTTCGAGTGATCATGTTTTTTAATATATGCCAGTACTTTGTGTGATGTGATTAATTACTGCAAATTGGTAGGCTGATTTTCTTAAAAGTAGAGGTTCCATAAAGTAGCCATGTCATTCTCTCTTGAATTTGTTTGAACGTATGCAGATTGCATGCAAACTCTCTCTCTTTAATATGTTATTATCAACTTTTAGGCTCTGGTATAATGTTGTTTGGGACCTTTAGGTGCTGCTAAAATGTTATCAGATAACCCATATAAGTTACCTGTCATAATTGTTGATAACGAATATCTCTTTCAAGAAAGTGATGGGATCTCTAAAAGCAGAGAGACTAAATATCGGCATCAGAATAGAGAAGCCGGAGTTGATACCGTGAATATAGGCTGGAAATTGGTTGTAAATGGCCCAACCTATTTGGCTAATATTGGATAATATCTTGCAAGTAAGACTCCATTGAGTCCTTTTCACATCAAGAAACCACAGAATCAATCCTAAAAGTGGTATTATGGAAGGAACATAATATCAGATTAACGCATAGTGCTCTCTGCAGTTATGGATTAGGATTCTTGAAATGTAATGGAATAAGCCATAAGAACGCAGTTGCTGCATACAATTGTGATTCTTTTACCCTTCCTAGTTAGGAATCACATGTTTTGAGCAGAAAATTTGGAAAAAAGTAGGATCTCAATTAGTATTATTTGTTGCACAGAACAGTTGTACGAGTCATCTTCAAGGGATTCTGATGAAAAGCTAAAGAAGCTAGCAGTGGTCATTAGTTGAAATTTACTTGATCATAAAACATTCTAGGATTCTGTACGATAAAAGGAGAGATGCTTTGAGATACATCATCTCTTATTGATATTTTTGGGAATCCTTATCATCCAGTCATCCACGTGCCGTCTCCAATAGGATTCAATATCTGTGGATTCCCCCCTTCCCCTCTACAAATACTGATTTTCTTCTCCCAGTGGTCCTTCACAGCTGCAACTTGCAGATGGTGGATTACCATCAACTTTGAGGACCATGATGTAACTCTGTAAAGGTCCTATTCAAATAGAAACACCCAATGTAATTTGTGTTTATTGGTTAGATCGAGTCCTTTGATTGTCATAACTTATGATTGTGAAGTCTAGAAGAAGTACTTCATCAGTAAGGATTTCATCTGTTCGGACCATAAAGCTAGGAATCTACAATATAATGGAAAGGGAATAGAGGCCACCACCAAGGACACCGGCTGGTCCTAGGCAGCCGCAAAAGGCATGAAATCTCAATTTTTGATAGAATCTTTTAGTATTGTAAAGACATCAAAAAGAGGAAGAAACAGAAATAGAGTTCATAGGTGCATTCAGCTGTAGGAAGTTGAGAAGGTATCTATAACAAGATGCAGTAGAGTGTGAGAGGAATATGCAGAAATGCTGATTGTGTGAATAAGATTTTTACACCCTGCCCCCAATGATAATAAATATTTTTATGCAAGATTGATAATGGGTATGTGGCTCAGACAAGTTAGATACGATTTGGCAAATCAAATTGTTGAAAGATCATGATCTATTGGACTATTTCTTGACTGGTTGAGATTTACAAATGCTTACATCCTTGCAGGGATTCTGATTTTGTAAGATTCACTGGGCCTAGACCAAGATACTGTGGGGGCATGGATTCTCATCTCTCTTGGTGGATCCTATGTTATTATTCCTGGTAAAGTGTATCGCAAAGTTAGTTTTTTTTTTCCTTCTCCTTGATGATTTACCTAGCCATGCATGTGCTTTGTAGGCTAAAATATTTTCCTTAAAATGAAAATTTTCGATAATAATCCCCACACACACATCTATATAATCCCGATTTAGGATTTCTCGAACCTGAAAATCACGGACTGTGTAGAACGGATATTGACTTGCTCGCAGCATCTTGGATTGCCAATAGTATTTACACTGATATTAGCAGAATGACAGTTGAATCAGCTTTTGATAAATCTCCTTTTAGAGAAACTGGTTTAGATCAGAGTTTCTTGTTATGAGACTCCTTTTCTGTTTAGTATGCTTTAGTTTTCATACGTTTTCTGCTTTTATTTTCATAAAACAATCCGGAAAATACATTTGATTGTCATTTTGGTAAACACTGAAAGCATAAATTCACTTGTAGACAGAAAACAAGAACAGACTACTAATAAAATAGGAAATGGGAAATGAAAATAGGGAACAGAAAACAAATCTGAGCAGACGGGTTCACATTGTATGTAGAAAATAATCACAGGCTTCATATTTGTGCAGCGACATTAGATCAAGATTTGGTTCACCAAGGTGTGGAGGAGATTTGTAGTTTTAAAAATTGTGACGTAATGAATGGTTCCTGTATCTTTTACCATTTTAATGAACTGTTTCAATGATGTTTCATGCTTTTCTCAACCAAAAAAAAATGATGTTTCATGCTGTTATTTGGACCAGTGTAGAATGCAAATATTCTTGTTTCAGTGCCTATGATGAATTTTATGTTTTATAAGGAAACGGACAACTAAGCACTCTAGAGATCACGAGTTTTATAGCGACGTTCGCGAACCCTCATTTAATCAGTAGAATGTGGTGAGTAACGCTAAATAGCCTAGGTATTTGTAGTCCAATATTAATCGAAGTGTGCATATCATACTTTGTAAGCATGTGACATGACAAAATTAAAATTTCAAAAAATAAAAATATTTCATTTGAAAAGATGTACTGTACAATTTTTTTTTATCTTTTCTTAAACGAAATTTCAAAACACTTTGTGTGTGTTTGAAAATTGTTTTTATTTTTAATTTTTAAAAATGGTTATGAGAATAGTTGTTAGAAACATATTTTTTTATCACTCAAAACGCTCGAAGTGCTTTTCAAATAATCTTTGAAATCACTATTGACACTTTCACTCATTTGTGTGCTTCGAATGCCCAATGTGAAAGAATTTTCCATATAGGCCTTAGCCCATTTCTCCTTTTTCCCATATATTCGAGTCAATCAACTATTATTCACTAGATTGTAGTCATCGAGCATTTTTTTTCCACTTGATCTCGAATTCTTCAATATCTTCATATTCGTATATGCACTTGTTAAAATCTGTCATAAATGGAGAGTTGTTCCTCACGTAACACCCAAGATGCTTCAATGCACTCTGCCTAATGTGCCAAGTACACAATCTATAAGATACATCCGGCCATTCAATCTCTAAAGCACTTGTCATCGCAGCATTTTGATCTGTAAAGATTGTATGAGGCTCCTTACCCCCATGTGCATTCACAAAAGTGTTAAAAAACCATTTGAAAGATTCAATCGTCTCATCATACAAAAGCGCAGCACCAAAAATCACTATCTATCTATGGTGATTATATCCAATAAATAACCATAGGGGTCTCTTCCCTTCATTAGTACCAAAAGTGGTATCAAAAGTTACAACGTCACCAAAGCCAACATAATCATCCACCATTTTTCCATCTACCCAGAATATGTTAGTGACTTGATCAACATTATCAAGTTGTAGAGCATAGTTAAACTTAGCATCACTCATATTCTTCTTCTCAAAGTAAGTGAAAATGCTGTCAAGCTCCTCATGAGCTATATCTCTTTTTCTTCTTGATTTTAAATATGATTTCTGGTCTTCAATCACAAACCCAAGCTTTCCCCTACCATCGGCTTCCTTGCTCATTAATTCTTGCGTCACTTTTGGAGTAAGTCCTGAATCATAAGCCAAGTCAATCGCAAATGCATGAGCCGAAGTAAGTTCTCTATGCGACCTAAGCATGTGAGTAGTTATCGGAAGTTGTAACTCATAATTATGTTCCTCCATAAACTCTTTCACTATATATCTCTCTATCTTTCTGTCTAAAAAGACTTTCAACCTCGTCTTTCAATCTGTTCTCGAAGCTGAACGAGCCTAAGTCATGTCATTCTCATGTATCTTAACTTTCTTTTGACCCGCCTTCGAACACACAAATAATTTACTAACAATAACTCCATTTTTGTCCTTATTATCATAATCTTTTCTAACACCAAAACCCTTATTCTTTGAATAAGCTTTCCAAAATTGAAATGCATCATCTACGGTAAGAAATTCCATACCAATCTTAGGAATCCAGTCTTGCTCTTCATCCATTGCTGAAGGGACATCATCTTTAGTGGCAATATAGGATTCCATACTGAAAAGAAAAAAATCAATGCAAAAAAGATCAAATATTGGTTCCCAAACAATTAAAAGGAGTCTACTATATACGAATTTAAAGGTATGTGAATACACCAATCTCCAATTCAACACCTAACAAGTATTTTAATGATTTTTATCATATTAAAGAACTAAAAGTTGGCTAAGAGTTGTAAAATAAACAAGTATTTTACACAAGATAATGCTTCAATCGAAATAGAAAGAGATAAAAGTTGTCTAACAGTTGTAAAATAAACAAGTATTTTACACAAGATAATTCTTCAATCGAAATACAAAGAGCTAAAAGTTGGCTAACAATTGTAAAATAAACAAGTATTTTATAGAAGATGATGCCTCAATCAAAATACCTGATTCAACCTCGAAACTTGCCGCTATGTGGCCAACAAAAATGACAAGAACTTTGAATTGATCAGAGTTTTAGGTGGTTGTTTCGATGGAGATTAGGTTTACAAAAGAGAGAAAACATTTGCAAAAAAGCGGGAGAAGAGAAATGAGGAACAGAGCAACAGGGATGAATCCCGCCCACGTGATGGAATTGTCTTTATTTGAGTTGGAATAGACTCAGCCATTGGATCAAATGTTTAAAATCTAAGGGTTGAAAAAACAACCGCACAGCCCCTGGGTCCATTGTGGGGACTATAAGAATAAATTTGTGCACACTTTGGTCCAAAACAGACAAAATCAGTAAATCACTATAATGTGTACCGAACTTTCGTTTTGGGCCTTTTGCTTGGGGTCAAAGAGGTATATCAAGGGCCGAGCCTGTAAAAGTCCAAACATTATTGAGTGGCCTACTGAGCAGCCCATTTGACCCAATAAAGAATTTCGTGGGCTAATGATATACTGTCTGCCAGTAAAGAGTTCGACAGTTCGTTATGGTCAAACTAATAATTCTTCATCCTCGTCTAAATTTCTCTGTTCAACCTAAAACACTAAACCTGTTAGTATTGCAGAAACAAAGCAGGGTAAGATCAGACATAACTGTTATTGCTCTGCTGTCGAAAGTATTTGAGTAGTGAATCGGCAATGGCTGCAAACAAAACACGAACAAGCAGCTTCTCGCGCAACTTTTCGGCTGCACCCTCGTCTCAGACACCCGGAATCAAGTCTGGTCTCAATGGCACAATCTTTGTCTCCTCTGGAATTCCCGACCTCGACAGTAAGTAAACAACTTCATTTGTTTCTTTGTGCATTGTTTCTATTGGTTTATGGAGCAATTCAATTTTTTATTTTTTATTTTTAACTTTTTTTATTGTTAATATGTAGAGATAATGGGTGGTGGGTTTCCTCTGGGAAGCCTAGTAATGGTGATGGAAGATGCAGAAGCGCCTCATCACATGCTCCTCTTGAGGAACTTTATGTCTCAAGGACTTGTTCACAACCAACCTCTTCTATATGCCAGTCCTGCCAAAGACCCAAGAGGATTTTTGGGTACTTTGCCCAGTCCTGTTTTGTCTAAAGATGATAAATCTCATAATAAGGATCCAGAAAAGGTGCTTCTCTTCCTTAATTTCCTTCTTTGTTCTTCGTCGTTCGTTTTAATTTTCTTTTCCTTTGTATAGGTGAAAATTTTGAATGATGTGTTGGGATAAATTTCAGGATAAAGGGTTGAGGATTGCTTGGCAGTACAAGAAGTATTTTGGTGAACATCAGCAAAATTATGATAGTCATAAAGGTAATTTTAAAAAAAAAAATTAATATAGGGCGTTGAAATAATTTTCTATTGAAATCCCCATGGTATTTATTTGACTCCACTTTTGAATTTCATAAGATCATTCGCGTAATATATACAGTACGTTCTCAAGGGATGATTTATCGCTAATCTGACCCCATTGGGCTTGGTCATTACCTATTGAATAATTCAATTTCCATTAACCTCATCGAGCTTAATTGTTCCATATTAGACAATTCAATGTCCATGTCTTGTCTATTTCTTTTCCTTTTCAAAATAACTTCCAAATAGTCGCCTGCCTTCGAATGGATGCATTAGGTCCTTGCCATTATCAGCTTTGTGCATCTCTAGTTCCCCTAGACAACAAATAAATTATAGTTGTTGTCATCCCAAAGTTGTAAAGTACGCCCAGAGAGGACCCTTACCAGTAGTTGGACTGCTAGTGAGGTTTGACTTTTGAGCCTTGAGGAGGGATCACATTGACATGGTCCTCATATGAGGTGACCATGCTCGAGGGTAGATGCAAGTGCAGCCAGGCATAAAAGTAATATTGTCAACTAGGGAAATTGGCACAAGAAGGCATCTCAAACATTGCATTTATAAGAGAGGAATCCGGCTTTCATTGGGATGACATTCTTATCATGTTAGGGACATCATAATTGAATTTATGTCTAACTTTATGTTATATCGTTATTTCAATTTTTGTGTGTTGCAGTTGGTAAGCAAGAATTCTGCAATGACTTTGACTTGAGGAAGCCACTGGAGAAGCAATTTCTCGGTGGACATCGAGTGGATTGTGTTAGCTTACAGAAAATATCTGATCTTGGTGCGCTCCAGGACCATTGTGCTTCATTCTTAGCTCAGTTTCAAAGGTATTCAAAGTTCAAACATGATTTCTTGCCTTCTTGGACACTGAGTCATAACTCAACACCTTTTTTTATTGATGCTCTCATGTTTAAAATTCGTTAGCTGGTATGCCAAGTTTTCTGCTTTTACCTGTTGAAGAATATATGTTTTTCTTTTTCCTCCTTGATTAAAAATATAAGAGGGATCAGGTAAACCTTTTGTAGATATTTTAAAATATAATTATCTACATCAAGTTGTGTCGCGTGTGCACTTTTGAAATGGTTCAGTTACCTTCTGAATTTATTTGTTTTACAACTTTTGAATTATTTATTGCATGTCATCTGTCTTGCAAGCTCAACTAAGAAATGAATGTAAAGCTCAATGAAACTTGTTTAGTTGGTTCTTTCTAAGATGTGGTGAATGGTCCTTTAAAAATCGATTTATAACACATTCAATTTGGGTGCATTAGAGTCTTATATTTTGTTTCCTCATATTTTATTTAGTTATGTTAATCCAAACAAATAATGTATATATTCCCTTGTTTATATCCCCAGAAATGATGGCAACATTTCATGTGTTGGCCGACTTGCCATCCAATCACTCTGTGCTCCACAATGTGAATATTCCACCATGGTAAGCGGCGGTTACACATTTTTTGTTATGCGCTTAAATATTTTGAAATCCCTTGTTTACGAAGTCCTAGTTCATTTGCTTAATGTTGAGACCAAAAATTTCAAATTGGCTGTGCATTGATCCTATTTGGAAAATCTTTACACTGATGTTCTTTTATCTTTTACATCTTGCTGTATCATTACTATCGCAGGAATGGGAGATGCTTTCCTTCATCAGGTCTCTGAAAGGCATGCTAGCATCTTCATATGCAGTTGCAGTGATAACCTTTCCACCTTCCCTTCTTTCGCCATCATCTTCTAAAAGATGGCAGCACATGGCTGACACTTTGGTTTCTGTCAAAGCAATCCCAGGTTTATTTCCACACTTGTCCACATTTTGTATGCTCTTTTTTTTTTCTGGTCCAAGTTCTCATTGGGTGATTGTTTCAGACGAGGATAAGGAGTTGGCACAACTCCTCACGGGCTACCAGGATATGGTTGGCCTTCTCAATGTACACAAGGTTGCACGTATCAATACACAGGTAACATAAAAGCAGCTTCATGTCAATCTTGTGTGATGGTTATTTTTCTTGAATTCTGAATTTTCGATGCGTATCAGTCCTCACGCATGCATGAGTGCGGACTTCATGCATCTTCATGCATGTTCAGTAATATCCACCCAAACCTTCAGCCTAGTGAAGGTGAAGGCGAGGAACACATTTTCACTCTAAAAGGTTGATATGGGAAAAAAACCTGCCCTTGATTACACCTGAGAAAATTTACCTCTTGCATGGCAGCTACCATCTACAGTCATGGGTTGCCTGTCTTAGATAACCGGCAATTCGAGTACTATTGTGGGTCTTTCTTTTTCATTTCCCTTTTAACCTATTTTGGGTCTTTCTTTCTCGTTAACCTAGATTGCTTTGTTCAATCTAGTTGTACATAGAGTTTGAACTCCAAAATGTTTCTTGTCACTTAAGATTGGCACACGATAAAATGCCTTCCTCCTATTACTGCTCATAATCTCAAGTTCTATTATTCCAACCTTATTTGCAGGTTCCCGTTATTCTTGAGGCAACAACCTTCTCAATAAAATTGCAAAAGCGTAGGTTCTTGGTTCTGGAATGTCTCAATCAAGCTCCCATCGATGGGTCAAGTGGAAATTCGTATGGCACAACGGCTAGTTGTTCAGGGTCATCCAAGACTGGGACTTTGGATTTCTAGTTACAGTTCAGTAGTTTGTGATGAGCAATGCAGCTTATCAGAGTCCTTTTAAACCCACCTATGAGATCGACCAGCGCAGTCCAGTTGTGCAGAGAAGATTAGTGCCGGTGATTCCATAATAGTCCCTGTCAAAATTAAGCAAGGGTCCTCCGCAGAATGCTAGAAGACTCGAACATCGCAGGCCCTGAATTGCGAAAACAATGCTGCTGGGGATTCTGAAACAAAGGAAGTGTTTCTATTGAATTAGACAGATTGAGAAGTGTACGTTGTACAACGTTGAGAGCGAATGAAAATTCAATGACAAAATTGCATAAGAGTATGTACCCTTATATAAACCAAGACTAGCCACTGACTTCAATAGACAACAGTGGAACTGACAATATTGAAATCAATTGAAATTTAATTGATGGTTTTTTTTCCAAAAAAAAAAAGTTCATGTTATTTGTTAAGATTGACCGAAAACTTATTGAAAATTAACTAAATAATTTGACTAAAATATATTAAAAAATGGATCAAAATCGCCCATTGACATCCGCTTTTGTAGACTCCACATGAATGTGGCTGGGTTTG
Source organism: Euonymus europaeus (assembly GCA_963580455.1). Classification (NCBI taxonomy): domain Eukaryota; kingdom Viridiplantae; phylum Streptophyta; class Magnoliopsida; order Celastrales; family Celastraceae; genus Euonymus; species Euonymus europaeus. Next base: position 15,898,663 of record OY756970.1, on the reverse strand, counting down.
GCGGCTAAACTGTCAGGTGGTTTGCGACTGAGGACTTTCCGAATAAAAAAAAAACTTATTAAACTACAAAATGTTTGGTTCTTGTAGTTTAATAAGTTTTTTTTTTATTCGGAAAGTCCTCAGTCGCAAACCACCTGACAGTTAGAAGTCCTCCTCTCTTTCTTTAATCTATCTTCCTTGCTTCTCCCTCTATTCTCCGTTTCTATTTCTTCTTATCATTTCTCCTGTTGCTATTTTCTTTGACCTTTACCTATTTGTGGTTTCTCAGCTTCTTCCCCCTTGTTTTCTTGGCTCCATGGATGAAATTCTACACCGTACTGAATCCCTTTCATGTGAGGATGACTTGGATGTGACCCTAATTCCAGACCCTGATGCCGTGCATAGTCTTGCAAAGGTTACCCTCCTTGCTCGTCTTGTTTCTAAACGTCTATTTTCCATTCCGTTGCTACGGTCCATTTTGCTCAGGCTGTGGGAAAATGTCCCTAACTGGAGTATTAAAGAGCTAAAGAAAGGTTATATGGCAATTCATTTCATGTCAGAGGCTCATCCTCTCATTCTGCTGGAAAAACAACCTTGGGTTATTAATGGTGCAAATGGAGGAGTTCTTTTTTTTTACAAATGGCCTCTTGATGGGGTGTGGCAGTCTGTTGATTCTGACTTGGTTCCGGTGTGGACCCAAATTCACGGTATTCCCCCAACTCTGATGACAAAACGTAACGCCCAAGTTTTAGCTGCTAAAGCTGGCACCCTCATGTGTCTGGATCCTGCTTTGGAGACGGAGAAAATCTCCTTAACGTATTTACGATTCAGGGTTCTTATCAATCTTTCATCTCCTTTGTTTGCTGGCTCTTTTATTCCCCTGGGTGCTTCAAAAACCTGGATTCAGTATAAATACGAAAAATTGGCTGCCATTTGTTTTAATTGTGGAGTTTTGGGTCATGATGCTAATTGGTGTGGCAAAGGAATTGCTATGGTTACTGGTGTGAATGGACAGCAAGTGAAACGGTTTGGTCCTTGGCTTAGGGTGGAGTCTGCGTCCGTTTCTTGTTTTGATATGCTTGAATCTCATGGCGTCGGACAATCATTGTTCCGGCAAGGGGATGCACCGAATACCCAGTCATATCACAGTACAGATTTGGTGCCTATCAGCCACCCTACTACTGTTGCATTGACGCAGGCAGAGTCTACTCCCACTACTAGCAGGTTGTCTTTCTTGTCAGAGGGTAGTGGCTCTGGTACCCATGTCGGTGAGCTGTCATTGCATAGAGCTTCGGAGAAAGATCCAGCTGGGCTTGCAGATTCGTTTAGGCCCACAATGGAATTGCAGCAGAACATACCGGGCTTCCATATGAACAGGCCCAACTTCCAGTCTACTGGTATTTGTATTAACCCAACGCCTTCTTGGAGTGAATGGAGTCAGCCCAATGCCTCTAAGAAAAGAAAGCCCTCTTTTTTCCCTTCCGGGGATAAGAATTTAGGTGCCATGGTTTCTTCTCCAGTGAGAAAGTCTGCTCCACGAGTGATCAAGCCTAGAGCTTCTACTTATATCACGAAAAAAGTGAAAGTCTCAAAATCCTTATCTGCTCAAGTTACTAAATACACTGTTGATGAATCCTCTTTGACTGAGGTCCAAGTTCAAGTTATCCAGAATTTTCACATGGCCGAGGAGGCGGGCCGACCCATGCCCCCACCCTCCCAATGAAAGTTCTTTCTTGGAACTGCAGAGGGTCGATCCGCCCTCTTGCAGTTAGGGTGATTTCGGATCACATCCGTAAACACAACCCGGATGTTATTTTTCTTATGGAAACAAAGGCTTCTGAAATATATATGGATCGCTTGGCAAACAAACTTGGTTATTATGGATCTTCATCTGTGTCTGCTGAAGGTTTGAAAGGAGGCCTCTCTGTTTGGTGGAGGTACAAACTGAATATTAGAGTCATTAGAGCTTCTCGGGATATGATTTGTTTTCTTTCAACTAGGGGATTCCCTGAGCAGGAATTCTTGTTATGCTGTGTTCATGCTCCTCCATATTTTAATCGAAATGCTAGTTTTTGGAATTCTTTGCTCCGTCTGACTCAATCTTTTGGTGATAATTGGTCCATTATGGGTGATTTAAATGGTACGATTAAACCTGCCGAGAGGTGGGGCGTAGCGGAAGTCCTTTCAAATGGCTCGCGGGGTCTTCAAAATTTTTTGTCTCTATCTGGAGGTGTGGACTTGGGGTTTTCTGGGCCCACTTTTACATGGCATAGGAAGAGGAATCAATCAATAATCTGTAAAGAGCGACTTGACAGGTCCATTTGTAGTGCTTCTTGGCTATCTTTATTCCCACAATCGGGTAATCTTAATCTTCCTATCTGGGGTTCTGATCATGGGGCTATTATTTTGGATACTTATATGGAACGCTCCTTTAAAGCAAGACCGTGGCGATTTTTGGCAGCTTGGTATCTTCATGAGGACTGTCACTCTGTTATTGCTAATAGCTGGAAACATCAGAGAAACCAATCTCCATATTCTAATTTGCGGGCTTGTCAAAGGAGTACTCAATTTGCCCTTTCAAGTTGGAATAAAGTATCTTTTGGTAAGTGTCATCAGCGGTCCATTGAGCTGCAACAGAAACTTTCTAGCTTGCAATTTCTGCCCCCTTCCCTTGATAACTCGTTAGCCCAAGCTGCTGTTTCTAGGGAATTGGATGACACTCTTGCTCGAGAAGAACTTGTTTGGAAGCAAAAATCCAAGGAAAAATGGCTTCGTGAGGGTGACCACTCCACCAGATTTTTTCATGCTTCTACGCTTATTAGGCGCAAACGGAATTTCATCTGGACTTTACAGGATTCTGCTGGAGTGTTACGCTCAAATCTACGAGATATGGAGAATATCGCCTTAGATTATTTTCACAATCTTTTTCACTCCTCTAGCCCAGAAATTTCTCATGAATTGGAATCTCTTTTCCAGCCTTCAGTCTCGCACTCTATTAATGCTGCCATTGTTCAAGTTCCTGATTCCCAGGAAATTTGGGAGGTTATTTCAAAGATGGGCAGTCTTACTTCTCCTGGTCCTGATGGTTATCCTCATATTTTCTACAAAGAGTCTTGGAGCACGGTGAAGGATCAGGTGATTACTTGCATCCAAAATTTCTTTATTTCTAACTCAATGCCTGTGCATTTGAACAGGACTTTTATTGCCCTAATACCAAAGAACAAAGATGGGGTGCTGCTGGAGAATTATAGACCTATTTCTCTTTGTAATGTCTCATACAAGATCATTTCTAAAATTTTGGCTAATCGATTAAAGAGTTGCTTGGATGATTTGATTTCGCCCTTTCAAGCATCTTTCATCCCGGGGAGAAACATCACTGATAATACTGTCATTGTGCAAGAAATTCTTCATTTTATGAAGCGGCAAGAAGAATCTAATCCCCTCATGGCTATTAAAATTGATCTGTGTAAAGCGTATGATCGCTTAGAGTGGCCTTTCATTTCTAGAGTCCTTCGGGCTTATGGATTCTCTGAGCTTGTTGTCAAACTTATCATGCAATGCATCTCCTCTACTTCGTTGGCTGTTCTTCTTAATGGTGTTTCTGATCCTTTCTTCTCCCCGAGCCGTGGTATTTGCCAAGGGGATCCCCTTTCGCCGTATATTTTCATTCTTTGCACGGAGGTATTATCTCGGTTAATTGGGGAAAGCCAAGCTCAAGGTCATCTCCATGGGATCCAGATGGCTGTGGATGCTCTGACAGTGTCACACTCCCTCTTTGCTGACGACATCTTTATTTTTGCCCGCTCCTCTCCTCAAGCAGCTGTTGCCATTCAGAACTGTATTACAAAATTCTGCTCTTGGTCGGGCCAAAAGGTCAATATGGGTAAACCTGGTATTTATTTTTCTGCTCAAACTTCTTCTTTTTTGCGGCAAGAAGTGGAAGATATTTTTGATATTTCTCAAATGGATGGTACGGAGAAGTACCTAGGCAATCCTCTTTTTCTATCTAGACAGCCATCTAAAGATTTTCAGTTTCTTAAAGCCAAATTGCTCCAACGGCTGGAATCTTGGAAATGTCGTTTTCTCTCCCAAGTGGGGAGATCAACCTTGATTAAATCAGTGGTTCAATCTCTACCATCTTATTCGATGGCCTCATTTAGAATTCCTCTCTCTGTTTGTCGTGCTATGGATGCTATTGCCAGGAGGTTCTGGTGGACAGGAAGCAATTCTAAGTCCCGATTCTTAGCTTTAACTCATTGGGGTTCCCTCTGCCAACCTCGCAACTTTGGCGGTCTGGGATTTAGGAAGTTTGAGGATTTTAATTTTGCTTTACTCATGAAACTTGGTTGGAATCTGGTGGCCAAAAAGGATTCTATTGTTTCGCAAATTCTTCAAAGCGTTTATTTTCCTGGGAGTGTTTCTTCAAAGCCTCATTTATCTGGAAGGGAGTGTTGCTTACAAAAGCCCTTATTATGAGAAACTCATGTGCTTTGGTGGGGGGTGGGGAAACCATTGATATATGGCATGTCCCGTGGATTAGTACTCTGGCTTCGGGTATTCCAACTCCATTGAATAATGTCCACTATGATCTTGTATCTCATGTTGATCAACTTTTTCATCCTCACTCCAGATCTTGGAATGTGCTGCTCCTTCGACAACTATTTGATCAACCCACGTGTGAAACCATTTGTAAAATTGTGCCCTTTACAGTGCCTCGTTTGGATTTCGTTGTTTGGATGCCTAGTAAGAAAGGCAATTTTACCACGAAGAGTGCGTACAGAGCTCTTACTCATTTTTCACATCCAGTAAGCTGTATTTGGAAGAACATTTGGGGCTCTCTTCTCCCTGAGAGATTAAAGCACTTGTTATGGCGAATTTCTAAGGACTTGCTTCCTTCCACGAGTCGCATTTCAGCAGCTTTAAACTTCCCTCGTACTCAATGTTTTCTATGTCACTCTGAAGAAGACTCTATGCTGCATTTATTAACTAGGTGTCACTTCTCTAGAGCTGTCTTGTTTGGCTCTAGATGGAACATCAGACTAGAGGATTTCCAAGCGCCATCACTTTATCTCGTGATCGACAAAGTCCTTAACTGGAATATTCCTTGTGATTTACCTTCTGGCCTTAATATGGTTCTTGTTATTTCTGCTGTGTTTAGTGATGAGATTTGGCGTATGAGGAACGAAGTGGTCCATAATCGTTTGAACCCGCTTCCTTCGAAGTGTTCTGAGTCCATTCATAAACGTGTGGATCTTATTATTAAAGCTTTCTCCTCATCTTCCAGGTTACGGGGTACTAGTTATGTGCCGCAACTTGCTGTGGACCAGCAGGGATTTTTCCTTTTCTGTGATGCAGCTTTAAATCATGGTATATCTGGGCTGGGAGTTGCTGTTTTTCAGGGATCTTCGCATCTTTTCAACCACTCTATTGCTGGATTTGTGTCTGATGCTGAAGAAGGAGAGCTGTTGGCCATTCATCTTGCCGTTAAGCTTGCTATTTTCAGGAGCTGGCATGCAGTAACAATTAGATCGGATAATCTATCATGCATTTCAAGTTTGAAAGCTTCTATGATGGCTCCTAGCTGGAAGCTGTCCTCTTTATTTTATGCGACTTTAGATCTTATTTCTGTTTCTAATATCCTTGTTTCTTGGGAATGGATCCCGAGAACCCTCAACACCCAAGCTCATGTTTTAGCCAAAGCTGCTTTCCAGCAAGCTTTGGTGAATCCCTTTGCTTTGGGCTTGTTATCTTTTTCTTCCATCTCTCTGTAATATTGGACTGATTTCCCGTTTTTAATTGTTAGTTGCTCTCCCTTGTCTCTTTGACAAGGATGTTTTCATCAAAAAAAAACTACAAAATGTTTAGCGTACATCGATGAATTGAGTCCAGCAAGATAACTATCCAATTTCTAGGCTCATAATTTAGATGGTACATTAAGGATTTTGGACTGGCCCACGAAAATTCCAGAGTGGCCCATCATTTATTCTTGTTCCAAGCAATAAGACATTGTTTGTTTCACATTTCGCACAACTTAAAATTATGATGCACATATAAAATATTGTGCCAATCAAACGCCACATTTTGTTGACAGCTTAAAGATGTGTGACCCACAACCTTAAACTGTACAAAATGAAATGTTGTCATGTTATCCCACAATTTTCACAGCTTAAAGCTACGGGGCCCATAATATTTTATAGTCACATTACATAATTGTCTCTTATATCTTAAAAGTTTTCAATTATTTTTTCTTGTAATACTTTTTTTGTAATTTTGTCTACAAAATTAATCTAACAGAAAAATGAATCAAACACCTCACAAACATTTTATACAACTTAAATATGTGAAGCCCACAGCTTTTTATACAAACATTTTTCATAATTTTAAGCATAACATTTTTGACAGCTTAAAACTATGAAATACAATTGTGAAATAAACAGACGCTAAGACTATACTTGACATATGGGTTATGAGAGGTTGGGTTGGAAGGTGTTGGGTTCATAAAAGTCCACCCTTGCTTGGTATTGAGAAAGTTGGGAGGGGTTGAGAGTTGTTGAGAGTGAAGATTATCATATTTAAAAAATATTTGCAATTAGCATTTAAATAAATCTAAGTGGAGATTGATTGTTCACCAAGGGATTGGCAACTTTTTTATTGGTCCGCATTTCCTACATGATAACACTCCTTGATAATTAGTCACTCCAGGCCTACATTTTGGACATGAATTGTAAAACCATCATCAATGTCTTTAATTGTTGCACAGCATCCAAATTATTTTCCCTGTGTAATTGAAAAAATAGCAAACAGCATAGGTAATATTATTATTTGACTTAGAAAATAAATACATTCCATATCTAGGTTGCGATCAAGTTGTAGAAGATTTGAAGTATTCTTCCTGTTTTTGTGCGGATCATCTGATGGATTTTTTTATGTGTCTTCAATCTCAAGATTGAGATATATCTTTGTTGTCGTAGTACTTGATAAAGTTATTTTCTCTATAACAAAAAACAAATTGTGAATGGTAAATTTTGTTGATTACCACATTGCTAAAACTCGGCATTTTATTTTGTATCCCCTTTGTCCAACCTCAAGTTCTCTCACAGGAGTATTTTGCATCTTGTACACCTATAAATGCATTAAGAGAGAATATTAATTTGGGAAGTTATGCACAAATGCAATAAAAAAAATGGTGAAATGTGAAGGACACCTTGATTTAGTTCTTGAAATATTTCATGATATACAACATTTTTGGAGTATTTCTTTTGGTCTTCAATTTCACCTCTTGCTAATATTCTCAATCTATTACATGTTGTAACACGTGAAACAGCAACATATAATTGTCATGACAAAATACTGGCTTTGGAAGGCACAGTCCGACCTTTTCGAGCATTTGTCCTTGACTTTTATTTATCTTCATGGCATAACATAATTGCCGACGCTTCTGACAAAAGACCATTTGCTTTGTGTAGCCGGGATAACTATTCATGGAATGTATGCTTACTGACCAGTGTGACTCCTAGTAATAACAATAGCTTCCACAACTCGTTCTCCTAATCGTTTCACAACCAATCTAGTTCCGTTACATAGACCGACACTTCGATTCAAGTTTCATAGCAACATAACATGTGAGTCTATCTTAAGATCTAGCACATGGTTTGGCAGACCATGGAATGTAAGTGAATTTAAAAATTCTGTTGGATATCACACATCGTCATTTTCTGAAGCATCTATACCTTTTGAAATGCAATCAAAACTAAAATAAGTTTTCTATTGTGAAGGTATCAAAGATAACACTTAAGAGTTTAGCAAATTCGCAACATCATTTATCGTTCTAATAATAGATGCTCTACTGTCATACATTCTTGTGATATCATCATAGACTTTTGTTGTTGGTTTGCAAGTGAAATATCTTGCAATATTTCCATAGATAAGATCTTGTTATACACACCTCTATTGTATCATGTCTAGCACCCTTGATAACAACGGGAAGTATCTATCCAAAATCATCTCCTAACAACACTGTTTTTCCTCCAAAAGGCACATAAGTCAATGATTAGTCATCATTGCCAAGGATGTCATTTAAAGATATGTCAACTGCTTCGAAACATTGTCGGTGTACCATTGGTGGTTCATCCCATATAATAAGACTTGTCTGTTGAATAAGATCACCAAGTTGGGTGCCCTTTTTTATATGACAGCTAGAACATTGATGTATATCAATAGGTATTTTAAATCTTGAATGCGCAGTTCGATCACCAGGTAGTAATATAGATGCGATGCCCGATGAAACAACACAACGAGTAAAATTTTTCCTTCTGAACTCAAACGATTAATAATAGTTTGATATATAAAAGTTTTTCCAGTTCTACCATAACCATATACAAAAAGAGACTTCCTTTCATGTCATAAACATAGATAACACTGCATGATACATTTTTTCTTGCTCGTCGTTTAATTGTTGCTCCATGTTTCTTGTACAATGTTCAAGCTCAGAAGTTTTGTACATCAATTCTTCTCTTAAAGCCGTATTATTCAAATCCTGAAGTTTCGAAACAGATGTCATTGAAAGTTTAAAATCACTGAGTGAAGCTCCATTTTAAATGTTTAAATTCTTTAATCTACCTTACTGTGTATCTCACGCTACCTCCTATTTAAATAAAGATGATAATTTATGATTTAATTAACTCTTATTTCATTCAATCAAGGTAGAGTTTCATTTAATTACTCTACTCTACTATACTCTACCCCCACTTAATTTTCTCTTACACTACTCTACTTAACCCTTTTTTTTATCCAAGCAAGCCCGGGCTTACTTGGATTAGAGTATTGGAGAGTTAAGTGGGAGGATTAAATAGATTAGTCATTGTATATTTTGCTTGATTTTAAGTGAGAATGGGTTATGAGGGTAGTGTAGGAGATAATTCTACTCTCATTAAGTGATAATTATAGCCCCTCAATTTGGGGGGTTAGGAGAGTAGTGTAGGAGATAAGTCATTTTTTTATTTTTAAATGATTTATTATACCTTGCTCTACCTCCTATCCAAACAAAGTTAATAATTTTTACTTTAATTAACTCTTACTCTATCTAATCAAGATATAATTGTATTTAATTACTTTACTCAACTATACCTCACTTAATCTCACTTAAACTATTTCACTTAATCCCTCTCTATCCAAGCAAGCAGAGTCCAGTCCAAAATAAGAGGAAATGAGCCACAAAGCCCAAAATACCATGAAACATATTTCATGGCCGAAATAAGCCCATACAAGCTAATTGGCTGGGTCGTGTGATCCATTAACCTTTCTTTTACTTAATTCACAAATCATACAGGCAGAGCAAATATTAACCTGTCAAAATAATTAAAAAAAAATCAAAGAATAAACAATTTCTATGTTATGGTGTGCCTCGACTAGAATAGAGTAACAGACAACCCATTTGCATTTAAAATGAAAACCCACACATTATATATATATATATATATTTATGGGTCCAATTACTATTTATATACTCTTCTAAGTAATCAACTCCTAATAGTTGGAAAGTATTATTCTCTCTTTGAAAATTGTGAATTCAATTTTTACTGAACTCGTACATAAAATTATCATGTGATTGCCCGATAAGCATAACTTACCAGACTATTGTGTGCAACCACTAAAAAAATACATATCATACCAAAAAAATAATTACTCAACTAATTAATAACCTATCTTTGTCTATATGTCAATTATAAGGTTTTGAAAAAAAAATGATTTGACTAATTAATTTGATAAAGAACAGGACTAAAGTGGTTGTCAGCACGAGGTTCGATGATAGAAATGGTGGCACCCATCTTTCATTGTCATGAAATCAAACTTAAATAATCTTGTATTCTGTTTGACAACACACACGGAACAGAGACAGGACACGCCAGTACAAAAGGGTCAACCTTTTGTACCGCGGAATCCCATATATTCCATACATACACGGGCTATCTAGCCGATGTGGGATAAGGGACATGGGAACAACACTTAGACCACCTAAGCCATCTAAACGCGACACGTAACCATACACACTTGGACCCACTACTAACCACAGCGTTTATTCTGTTTGACAACACACACACACGGAACAGAGACAGGACACGCCAGTACAAAAGGGCCAACCTTTTGTACCGCGGAATCCCATATATTCCATACATACACGGGCTATCTAGCCGATGTGGGATAAGGGACATGGGAACAACACTTAGACCACCTAAGCCATCTAAACGCGACACGTAACCATACACACTTGGACCCACTACTAACCACAGCGTTTATTCTGTTTGACAACACACACACACACGGAACAGAGACAGGACACGCCAGTACAAAAGGGCCAACCTTTTGTATTAGTAAATAATCTTGTATTAGTAAAAGAGAATATTTGCCTTGCAAGGTATCTCCATATGATAAAAATATTGTTAATTTGTACTTGAGGAATCAAAAAGAGAGAGCCTAACATGATGGAGTCAAAATTAAATAAATAATAATAAACACTTAGGGTCCGTAGGATCTTCTTCAAGATGGGCAAAATTGTCTTCAACAAAAATAGAAGCTAGAAACGCAACGAGACGCTGATTCATATCAGCGTTTCGTTTTGGACCGCGTTTAAGCGATCCAAAACGCAATTTTTTTGAGCCCGTTTGGTATGCACCACATTTTTAGTGGGTTCCACAGCTTTAAGCTGTGGGAAACGCATACCAAACGAGCTCTAATGCTACCATTAAAGGTTAGTAGCTTTAGTTAGTTGGAAAATTATCCTTTTATTTTCAATAAAAATCAATTAGAACAATGTACAATTGGGATGAAACGAGAAAATGAATCTGTATAATAATTAATTTAATATTATTTGAACCGTCTGACTTAATTAATTTTAAATTATTTTTGTTTTATCTAGTGGATAATCTCTATTACTGTTTCAAGAAAGAAAAAGAAAAAAAACTCGTAATAGTAAATTTAACGACCATCAAAAATATCATTTCCGATAATGAAGGTAGTCGAATTGGTTGAGGACGAATCCTTTTAACCGAATACTCGACTTCATTACATTTGGCGATTTGACAATATGCTTGGAGAGATCAAGACGATCAAATATGTCTAGAACGTACATATGGTAGGATTTCATCACACAAAAAAGAAGAAGAAAGAAGAAGAAAATAATGTAATGTGATTAAAAATGGGGATTAGGTAGATGATGACACGATTTGGCAGCGGACATAAATGAAATTGATGGAGTGACAAGTTGTTAGAAGCCTCGAGAAGAAAAGTGGTGGTTAACTTGGCTTTGATGATATGTTTTGACCATTTCTAGAGAGTAAAGGAGATAAGGATCCACGTCATCTAACACGATGATTCATTTCCCTCTTTTGATTCAAAATAAAAAAAAGGAAGATGAATACTTGGAATTAGGTAATTGATTGAAAAGTATTTTCAATTAACTCATTGCATGTTCCAAATCTTAGTAATTTGATCATTCTGGTTATATTTTGATCAGTTTCCCAACAAAAAATTGCTGACCGTCACATTTTTGCTGCACTGGCAAAAAATATGACACGTCAGCATGGTTAATACAACATAACATCACCGAAAGATTGGCCATGTTTAATTTTCGTCACCCAATGTTCAAATGTTTCAAGTTAATCGTCAAACTTTCATTTTTGCTCCATTTAGATCACCCGGGCATATTTGTCCAAAATCAGACAGTCAAAATGGTGATGTGACAGTTTGACTATTAAGTTGTTTGTCACATGACTTTTTATTTCCAAGTGGAAATATGTATTTTTTTTAAAAAAATGAATAATAGTTGGACAAATCAGATTGCACCACATGGAGTTACCATTAGATAATAGTTGATCACATTTGTTTCAAAATAGTCATTGAAATATAATATTTGCACTTAAACAAAGTAGAGTCATTTGCCAATGAATCCAAACAGAGGCAGTTCAATATAACTGCACAAAACATGATCTAATCCTATAGCAAACTATCCAAAATGTGATCCCACATGATCAAAATACATCAACAGGAAGCTCTAAGACAAAATGGAGAACTAATCCGAGCTCTAAGACAAAATACACATATGTTGGGATTCATTGGAAAATGACTCTGCTTTGTTTAAGTGCAAATATATATTATCTTTCAGTGACTATTTTGAAACAAATGTGATCAACTCTTATTTAATAGTAACTTCATGTTGCGTGATCTGATTTGTCCAATTATTATTCATTTTTTTAAAAAAATTTACATATTTCCATAAAAGGTCATGTGACGAACGACTTAATAGTCAAACCGCCACATTAGTAGTTTGACTGCTCAATTTTGGACAAATCTGTCGGGTGATCTAAATATAACAAAAATGAAAGTGTGTTGATTAATTTGCAACATTTAAACATTCAATGACGAAATGGAACATGACCAATCTTTCGGTGATGTCATGTTGTATAAACCCCACGCCAGCAAATTCTATAGGAAAATTGACTGAAATTAGATCACAGTGTCCAAATTACAAAAAAAAAAAAATTACAAGTTTAGTGAACTAATTGAAAATTTTTCGATCGCCAATTAAATTGTAAATACCCCTATTTTCAATGACTCATCCGGACTTAACCCTAAGGATGTGTTTGATGAGAGAGTAATAAATAAAAATATAATATATTACTAGGATAATTATTATCTACCTCTTCTCATGAATATCCATTACAGGTAAAATATATAAAAAAAATTGCTTAAAAAAATAACTCGAGTAAATAATATACATGCCTACTAAATATGAATATTTATTTATCAATGTATTTTTAATTATCATTATAATCATTACATGTCTATCAAACGCACCCTAAATAAAAAAAATACAGTGCCACGACACACTGAGAATTTACAATTTACTTTTTTTTGGATGAGCACTTGTCAAACTCATCGAATTTTCATAATAACTCGTAAATCACAATTGCTAGAAAAGTCTAAGGGAAATTCGTGTTGACTTATCTAACCGAGTCAACTAGGAGGCCGTGACATATTGGAGTTGATTGCTCCTTGGCATTACAGATAATAAGGGAAATTAGTATTACGGATGCTGGAGGACCGTCCAAACTAAAAAATATCACACTTTTGAAGGTCAGGCGTCGTGTTTTCTAAGTAAAGTTTATACTCATTTTAATCAATAAATTTGTTGCTAATAAAGTCGTGCATATCCCATATATTCATATCCCATATCTATCTATACTATCCTTTAAACTGGGTGGATTTGGGGCTCTGAGAGCGCGAGTCCCCCCGGTTCCCTCGTACTCTCGCGACTGTCCGATCCCCTCCTTCCTCAAACGGCGCCGTCTAGCCTGCAACTTGCCACGCAAAACGACGCCGTCCGTCGTTCACGTTTCTCCACCGACTAAAAACCTTCTTATTCTTTCGATCCAGTCCTCATCTCCATCTAATATTGTTTCACAGGCTTGGCTTCTGCGATTTCTTCCCTCAATTTGCATCCTTTTGCGGCGCACGGGTTAGTGAGGTATCCCCTGCTGCGTTTTCGTAAACTTCCTACTTTTTCGATCCAGTCCCCTTATTCATCTAATTTTGTTTCACAGGGAAAGCTTCTGCGATTTCTGCCCTCGCCTTGCTTTCTTTTGCGCGGCACGGGTTATTGAGGTATCCCCTGCTGCGTTTTTGTTTCTGCTTAGGTTTTGCGTAATCTCATATTTTATTAGTTTCTTCCTTTGTCCTCAGAAATGGTTTTTAGGGTTCAGTTTTCATTTGTCTACTGTTGCTTTCGGACTTCGCTTCTTAGACTTTGCAAGTCATCTCAAATTCGATTACTTCCTTACTTTGTTCTCAGAATTGGTTTTTAGGGTTCAGTATTCATTTGTCCATCATTGCTTTCAAGCTTCGCTTCCCTTCATTCCAGCTTCTTAGCGCAGCTTACGGGTGATTGAGGTATGTTGTTATCCTTTTATTGTATTTTTAGCCTGATTTATGATCAATCATTGTTTGGTGTTCACGTTATCCTTAACAGGTTAGGGGTTTCTTCTGGTTTTTACAATTTATTATCTAAGCTCAACTTTAACCAAGGTTCCATAAGGGTGGTTAAGGTATGTTGTTATTCTTTTATTGTAGTTTCATTGTTAGGTGTCTTCGTTGCCCTTCGAGCTTTGTTTGGGTGTTTCCATTTTGTGATATAAATTGAGGTTTAACCCTGGCGAGTGAAACCACTACTGAGATAAACCATTAGAAATACGAGCTATAGGAAACCTTTGATTGGAAAAGGTGGGATAGCATTTTATATTAGTTGGGTCTGGGTTTTAGCATTTTAACCCTAGCGAGTCAAACCACTACTGTGACTCCCTTTTTTTCCCTTTGCTTTAGGAGTGTTGATATCAAAATATTGATAATGTATTCCCCCCCCTTCTTTTTGCTCTGGAAGTTGCATATTTGCCTCAGTATCACTCTTTCAATATCACTCTTTTAATTATTTTTTGTTCATTTGTTCTTCAATCAATTTAGTAAATTAATAATATTGGCCTTGATGATGATGATACGTTCGTGGCTTGCAGGGAATACTCCAATCTGACGCATCACTGATCACTGTGTCAAACACAACCCCTGTTCAGAGTCACCACAAACTGTAAATTAAATGGAGAATGTGATTAGCCAATTGACATATATATAGTGTTGATCTTTTGCAATAATCTGTTTAAAACTTTTGTACATCATATGATCATACTTATGATATAGTTGCCAGAGGAGCAGGTGATGTAGGTTTGAGAGCAGCCATGGGGCTGTCAGAGTATGAATTAAACATAGCTTGCATTACAAAGTGCAGCTGAGGTATGAGGTATGCATCTGCTGAGGCTTATCTAATACTTAACTATATTCTTGGTGGGGCTGGAGCCTCCTCTGGTTGAGTAGCAAACACCTGATTCCTTTTTGTAAATTGCACCTTTATTATAACTTCATACGTGAAGCACTTATGTTAAATATTAGATGTTGAGGGTGGTTCCAGCTACTATTTGAGGAATTTTTTAACTGCTTGGGTGTTTTCATTCTTTGTGTCTGAGTTCACTATTTAATACAATTCCACCGATAGTATTTTTGATTAATTCATTGACTCATCTAATTTGTTCGTTTCTTAATAGTGTCAAGGACTGCTATCATTACGTGGTTGTTGGTGTTGTGTTTGTCTGAGCAGTTTGTCTACCAAGTAGGTGGTAAATACCTATCATGTCATCTGGTCAATAATTTTTTAATTCTTCCCTGTAATTGCTTCAAATTCATAACTTTATGCAATGGAATTGGTGTTGAAATTGGTGTCAATAAATGGTTAGTTATTTTTTTATATTCTTTTTGGTTACAATTTTTTTACTATCAATTTCTAGCATTCAAGTAGGGGAGGTCTGTAATAATAATTCCATTTACAGTTTTCATCGCTTCTCGAGGTTAGTAAGTCGCTTATATGCTTTTGGAATCTTTTTATGTTTCTAGCTGTTTTTTTTCCCGATGTTGCTATGTCAATTCTCTTTGATTGGGTTGTTTTTTTGTTTCCCCATTGGTTTTTTGTGAATTGGATCTTTGGTTTATTGTGGCTGTTCAACGGAAGTCGTTTGTGATTATCGACGTGTTCAAAGGTAACTTTTCTTAAACTGTGTATCTATTTAAGTTTTGATTCTTCTGGTGTTTTAGCTAAACTATTTCAAGCCATGTGGATGTTCAATAACAAGAGCACGGGATTTTGATTAATCGAGATTAACAACCAGCATAAGTTGTTGAAACTTTATGTCAAGAAAAATAATAATGATAAAAGTAAGCACTGCTACTCAATCTCTCTGTTTTTTTTTCTTCCTTTGTGTTGATTGCTCATCATCATGACTTCTGTCGAGGATAACAAAATACATGGTAGAGATTGATCATATCTAGCATTTGATTGACTTGATTAGTGGGTTTTCCTGATAATTTTTTTAAATTTTTTTTGAATCATAATGTTTGTCTGCTGAGCAGAAGTGAGATGAATTTTTTATCTTCTATTTGTGAAAAAGTACCTGAAAATTTTCTTGCATTGTGCATTCTACTAAATACAATGAAAGACTTGATTATTATGCCTTTTCCCCTTCATAAAACATGCCCAAGAATATAATTGGTATTTATCTGCTTTCATTTAAGGATGATACTTTTGTAGAAGAGCGTCCAAGAATCCACACAAAAGGCCCAAGCAAATCTGCGAAAAAAAGGTAACTGAGTTTTGTTTTGAAGATGAATGTATGTTTTGAAAATGCTTATTTGCTTGCAGTTTGTTGTGCTTTTTACTGTGCTAATTGCTTTTAACACCATGTTGTGTTGATGTTTAATCAACTTTGGAAAATATTGAGCTCAAATTATTTAGTGAGCTACATGCTAGAAGATTGAATAATACAATCTTTTATGTTGCTTGAGCAAACATTGTCCCATTAATACCATGACCGTATGAAAACTCAAGACTCTCGACTCTTTGAAAACTGTTAGCTGTATTTGATTGCTAAACACATCAAGCAACACCTATTTCTTATTTCCTTGAAAATGATTCACCATTTTTGATTCAATTGCTGAATACCTATTTGCTACATATTATTCTGCTACTTGCTCAGTTCTCATAACTTATCCTAATATAATGCAGGAAAATGGTGCAAGTGTGGTATTTTAAGAAGTTCTTCCTTTCTTGAAAATAATTCACCATTTTGAAGTGTAAAATCGAGTTAGATAGCAATTCAATTGAGCTTCTGCTACTTCTATTTTGTGTTGAGTTTTCTTAACTTATCCTAATACAATACAGGAAAATGGTGCAGATGTTGAATTTTTGGAAGTACAAATGAAGATTTTGGTCGATGATTCCTATTTCTAATCAAAAGTTGGCATGATTGGACCATAATATATAGGAGAATCTTGGGGACAATTTTTTTTCATTACCTCTTTGCAAAAGGCAAGTCATTTCGCTATTGTATATAGGCCTCTAGGATTCTAACTAATAGTATACCACCTACTCTACAAAGCTTTCTCATATTTTGAGGGTCCTAATGGTTGTAAGATATCAACTTGAGGTAGTGAAAGGAGCCTTTTGTCCATATTTTTGTCTTCAAACTTTGTTTGTTCCTGTCTGTTAGAAGTTTGTTGTTGTAAGCTTATGTATGCATGTTTGTTGATAATGAAATTTTATTACCTACTATCATTCAAGAATCAGGCATTATTTGTAAGCTTATGTATGCATTAATATCACACCCGCAGCAACGCGCGGGTATCGATCTAGTATCTATAATAATGGGTAAACTCAAAGTTTATCATATTTTATTGATATTTCTGATAAGAAAAATATTATACAATCCAATTTTTATTAATCAGCACAACTCAATCCAAATCTACATGTCATGTAGGCGAGTCAGACTAGACTTTTTCAAAAATCAGTGAATAATATTCATTGGTTCATATATATCTCTCTATTTATTTATTGCACATAATTTATTTATTTATTTCATAAACGAAATTTTAAAACATTTTATCTCTCAACATATATGTTGGATTTTGAAAAAAAAATTATATATTCGAACTCAGCACGTAAAACTCTTTCTAATAAAACCTATTGTAGATAAATTTTTTTTTACATTTTTCAATTAGATTGTTTTTAAAAACAATTTAATTCATATATATGATGCGTAAACTCTCTATTCGAGCTGAAATTTTATTACAGTATGATAGTAAAATATATATATATTCGTTGTTTTCTGCATTTTAAGTGAAATTACGTTGGGTACCTGAATCCGTTAAAGTTTAGTAGTTAGGACCATAATGCTTAACACTCGAGACATTCTATGATTTTTATAACCAATCCGTTAAGGTTTAGCAAATTCAAACATTTTATGTTATAACATAAAAATATGATACATAAACCCGTTAGAATTTAACGAATCTAACTCGTTAAGGTTACATTTTTCTTAGCCTTACTCTTGTGAAAAAGACTTGCAACTACTGTGGTTGGGATCTCTTTTTAATGTAAAATCATGCATTGTTTGTTGCCCATGTTGTAAACCCAGACGACATGATGTGGAGGATATCCACTAAATCTTAAAAAAGAAAAAAAGAAGAGGACTGTTGACCACTACACAAGTAGTGATTGACTTCACTTTTTTTTTATCACTTTTTCTTGTATAGAAATTTCAGTGCTTGCATATATTATTTCCACTTCTTAAAAAAAATTAAAAATATGATACATTGATCATTAGATTCAGATCATATAATTAAAATTCTAAATATTCTACATTTCACGATATGACAAATGCTGTCAAAACAATCACATGCAAATATATATTTTGTGGATACAGTAACCGAACTTTTTTGCAATGACATTTCAGTCTAGCTAAAAGTATATCGTGCTTTGAATCCTTCTCACTCCCACACTTATTTATTTCTGAAAATAATCACGCCTCTCCATTTGAAGGAGAGTGAGTATCGAGAAGCTAGCCAATATGTTGTCTATTCAAAATTTCACACAATATACGGTCAACGGAAAGGAAGTTATGATGTTGATTGTGAACCTCTTGGATCCGCTAGCTAGGAATTCAAGGAATACACGACCAATATATCGTTTACACTCCAACGTCAAATCGATAATTTTCTTAGAAGTAATTTAAGAGTGTGAATTCTCAGTTCAGATTCTGTAGTTAAGATGAGTTTGAATGTTCCTCTTGTGGTTATGACATGGGTGTCGGGATTCCACCGAACTCCCCATCATATATACGAGATCTCATGGTCATTAGGATTTAGGACCACTGGGATCATATTGTTTGGGACTCCATCAGATTCCCGTTATTCCATTTCTCTTGATGTATATATATATATAGAGAGAGACATTTTCATACTAGTTAGAAATACAACTACGTACCGGTAGTAGTACTAGTATTTAAGAATTAAGATAAGCTATGATGTAATGTGGTTGGCTTTTATGGTTGTTTGACCAGCAGCCTAAATTACAGTTGATATGTAACTCTTGAAAATTAATTAATGTTACGTTGTATTTTTATTTCCTTTACACGACAACAGCTGGTCGTGGTGGTTGGAGATTGGACATAGGGTTTTACGTGCAACCAAAGACCAAGTACAGCATATGTCATCATTTATTTGTGTTTACAAGTGCAGTGCAGTGGTGCTTTGTGTGGAAAGTATGAGAGCCTTGAATGCGAACACAAGGCTGATCGGCTGATAGGGACTTTGTGTGAGGGTGTCAAAATAGTTTGGTACTTTTGTGGGTATGGGGATTGGCTTATTTTAATTTTAATTTTATTTTTTGGGTTTCTAATTCTTTTGTTTTCTTCTAATATTTTCAATTTCATCTTCATTTCAAAATGACTAATTAAAGGTGATCATGTCAAAAAAAATTATCAGCCTAATTAGTAAATCAATTGATTAGATATGTCTCTTCGAAATGTTGCGTTGGTCAAGTCTACTATTTTGAGGTATGTTTGCGTAACCTTTTCGACGCTCAAATCAATATGATTAAAAATACAGGTTAAGAATTAATTTACTTGACATTGGACACTCCTAATTGCCTTAGAAGTATAATTCTTCCTACTTTATCACTTAGAGAATTATTTGGAGGGTTAATCCTATCTTGATTCCTCTTCTAACAGTAGTGGATTATCGATTTCATACCGAGTTGTCTCCTCAGATATGGTTGTTTAAAAAAAAGTCAAAATTGAATTGACTTTAACCGAACCATTTGATCATTAATTTTGAAAAAAATACATATTTTATACTAAAATTAGTGGAAAATTTAAAAATAATTGATAATTGACTAAACAATTTGACAAAAAAAATTCAATAACTGATCGAAATAGACCATAAACACTCCTAGTTGTTCATGTACCTCGGTTCAGTTGTACTACACAGGTGGCTCGTTAAGGTCAAATGGGAAAATCATCTTCTCATATGTCACGTGTCGATATTTGATTGGTATGATTAATTAAATTGACCATCAAAATATGATCTAAGAGATTGGATTGGAAAATACCTTTACCACAAGTTGTTTGTGTTGGATTTTCATATGTCGAAGCAGGACTCAACTCGATATTAAATTGACCAACCATGAACATGTTCTACTCAATAAATTTTCCAATTGTCCGACCCACAAGTGAGGGAGTGTTAAAGATAAAAATATCCCGCATCAAGCCTTTAAGGAAAAGAAAGTATTGAATAAGTTAAAATTCAATCACTCTTAATAATAGAGTTTTAAAAATTGAGTAATGAAATTAGATTAATTTTATACCCCATTTGAACAATTCAATTGCGTAGATTCTTCTTATTGTTTATGGACATATAAGCAGAATCAGTACTTTGACACTAGAGCTGCCTTAAATCCTTCGTTCATATATATATACACACGTTATTTTATTGTAATAATACAACGAAATAAAGTGTAAAAAAAAACTAAACCCTAAATTCATGCATTGAGGATATGGGGGTTGAGTCCATAAATTGGGAAATCAGAAAGTACTATACATACATGTTGAGCGGAGAGGCAGGCATTCCAATCAATTTAATTACAAATAAATGTAGCAATGAGTATGTCCATAAACAATAAATACTCCCCAATCAATACCAGTCTTCCCCTCTTTTTAACTTGTCAGTAATGTTAGGCATTCAATTAATTTCCTATTGAGTCAAATTTAGGATGGACTGTCCCTGTGCATAGTATATCTCTAATTATTCACAGAAGAAAAAAAAACCTATAAAATCTATATCCAATTAAAACCTGTAATTCATGTATTCAGGAAAAAATTATTCCAAACAATGATGTTTTATATCACATGAGATCTCATACGTTATTTTATTGTAATAATATAATGAAATAATAAATTCTATTATAATGAAATATATCATTCCATTTCATTGTAATAAAATCTGCTATTTAATTGTAATAATACAGTGAAATAATATATGAGATTCTACTAAATACAAATTCATAAAATATATATCATTTTCGTATACCAAATAAAGGGAAATTGTAGTCTTCATCCAAAATCCCCCAAAAAATTGTTTAGTTGACAGAGAGATACATCTTCCATGCCAGCCCAACGTCTCTCTCTCTATATATAATATAATATAAACCCAACACACGTGTAGTGGAGCATCACTAGTTTCGTGAGCTTGAGCTGGCGAGAGCGACATTATCGGAGGTCAAATCCCCCGGTGACACTGCCAAGCCACCGGCGCCTGACCTGCCTCTTCTGTCTCACCAATCACTCATCACTCACCGAACCCACCGGAGACTAGACTCAACCCCACGAGCTCGGGTACCTTTCAGTCGGGCCACTGTTCGCTTTATGAACTGTCAGTGCCTTCGGAGTCTTTTTTTGGGGTTTATTATGAACAAGGCAGTGTATTTTTAAGAGGAGTATCAGATGGTGATGGTCCACCATTGATCTTGACCAGCCACTCTCTCTCTCTCTAGAGCGCTCTCTCTCTATATATATATAATTATTAGTTTGATTAGCATATAAATACTGAGAAATATTTGATTACTGCTATTATTTTTAATTTTCTGTTGTTTCTCGTCAACTGAAGAAACTGGGGCGGTGAACCAGAGGGGGGAGAGAGAGAGAGAGTGGGTAGAGAGAGAAAGGAGGCGCAGAAAATTGACATAGTTCGGTGAGCAAACAGCAACGACAATTTGAAGGAGGAGAAGAATTCACGTTACTTGTGATTGAGGTAAGTATTGTGTTTTATTTTAGGAGCGTAGAGAGAGTCAGAGGAGGTGAAACAGAGGGAGGAGCGTTGCGTTTGTGAAGAAGAGAATTTGTGGATCAGGGAATCAATGTCCATGAGCCATGGTCGATCGGCAGAGCATAGTAACGCTTACTTTTCTGTTGGTGCTGTTATTCAGGTCCACATTTGAGCAGCAAGCGGAGAGACTGAGTTCCCGCTCCGAGCGAGCGGCTCTGCTCGAACTCAGATCTTCGTTAGGTCTAAGAAGCAGGGACTGGCCTAAAAAGGCAGACCCATGCTCGATTTGGAGCGGCATTCGATGCCAAAACGGCAGCGTTGTTGGGATTACCATATCCGGATTTCGAAGGACGAGAATTAGTAGCCAAAGCCCGCAATTCGCTGTCGATGCACTTGCCAATCTCACTCGGCTTGTCTCTTTTAACGCTTCAAGATTCTTGCTTCCTGGTCCAATCCCTGACTGGTTTGGGCAGCGGCTCTTGTCGCTGCAGGTGCTTGATCTTCGGTCGTGCTTGGTAAGAGATGGTATTCCATGGAGTATGGGCAACATGACTAATTTGACTACTCTGATACTGGCCCAAAATGCCTTGACAGGTATAGTTCCTTCGAGTTTGGGGCAATTGTTTGGCCTTTCGGTTCTTGATTTTTCGGGGAATTCGATTAGTGGATCTATTCCGGAGTCATTCGGGTCTCTTGCGAACTTGACAGTGCTTGATATATCCAATAATTTTTTATCTGGGTCGATTCCTCCGGGCATTGGTACCCTTTCGAGGCTTCAGTACTTGAATCTTTCTGGCAACAGTCTATCCTCTTCCATACCTTCTCAACTTGGCGGCCTAGAAAGGCTGGTTGACCTTGATCTCAGCTCGAACTCATTGAGTGGGTCCCTGCCGCTTGACTTGGGAGCTTTGAGGATCTTGCAGAAAATGCTGATTGGGGACAATTTTCTTGGAGGGTCTTTGCCAGTCAATTTGTTTACTGCACCACGCCAGTTGCAGATTGTAGTTCTGAGGAACAACAATTTCACTGATGCTCTGCCTGAGATGCTGTGGGCAATGCCTACATTGCGGATTCTTGATGTCTCTGGCAATAATTTCACTGGCGTTCTTCCCAGCTCTAGCTTGAATGCCGATGCAACTGCTGTACTATGTAATATTTCAGGGAATATGTTTTATGGAGTACTCAAACCTCTTCTCATAAGGTGCAGTTTTGTTGATCTATCTGGGAATTACTTTGAAGGCATGATCCCGGATTATCTGCGTGGTAATACATCTTTTGTCAGCAATTGCCTTCAAAATATCTTGAGGCAGAAGACATTGGAGGACTGTGCATCATTCTATGCTGCCCGTGGCCTGACTTTTGATAACTTCGGATTTCCAAATTCCACACAACCTCATGGTGAACCAACTTCTGGAAAGAGCCACAGAAATGTAATTATATTGGCAAGTGTTCTTGGAGGATTTGCAGTCATTGTGCTTGTTGTGGTGCTATTATTGCTGTTTCTGTGCATCCGGAAGAGGAATGGCTCTACAAATCAAAGAGGTGTTGGTGTAGGACCGGTTCCTGTGGAGACTACTCCTACAGCCCCAGGAGCGTCGATTAATTTGTCCAGTTTGGGGGATGGATTTACGTATCAGCAGCTACTTCAAGCTACAGCTGACTTCAGCGATTCAAACCTCATTAAACATGGCCACTCCGGGGATCTTTTCCGGGGGGTTTTGGAGAATGGAATTCCTGTAGTCATAAAAAGAATTGACTTACAGTCAATTAAGAAAGAATCACACCTTGTGGAGCTAGAATTCTTTAGTAAGATTTCACATACAAGATTGGTTCCCCTTTTTGGACACTATTTAGAGAATGAAAACGAGAAGTTCCTGATATACAAGTACATGACAAATGGTGATTTGTCAAGTTCCTTATACAGGAAATCCAATTCGGATGATGATAGTTTACAGTCGTTGGATTGGATAACAAGATTAAAAATAGCATCAGGGGCAGCTGAGGGTCTATCTTATCTTCATCATGAATGCACACCACCTCTCGTGCACAGGTACATTGAAGACTTCTTGTTACTTTTTTTTAGTTCAAATCCGTCAGGACCTAAACAAATCAAAATTCAGTCTGCTCCTGTTTATTCCCACTAAGAGACTTCATGCCTTAAACCAATATAAGTTAGGGCCATCACCATACAAGCGGTTAATTCTGGCATCAGAGTTTATGTTATTCATATGTAAATCTTGAGCATTTTTCTACTTCCAGCATTAGTTTGTTAAGTCAATGCCATTCTACTATGTTTAATTAGTCAGTCCACATAATCATTATATTTGTTTAACTGTTGTAGCTGCTTTGTCTGTGCATTGATTTGTACTTCTTCATTAGCTTACATCAATAGCATTTTATGCTAAAAAATGCTTACTTTTGTCATGGAAGAGATATTCAAGCAAGTAGTATACTTCTGGATGATAAGTTTGAAGTACGACTAGGGAGCCTGAGTGAGCTTTGTGTTCAAGAAGGGGAGACTCAGCAAAGCATAATCACCAGGTTGCTGCGGTTGCCTCAGTAAGTATTACAATAATGCCTGCTTTTATCAGAAATCTGCTGATCTGTTACTTACCTGGGCAAATCATATATCTGTCATTAGTAGTCCACCAATGATATCATTTGGAAATATTAGTCATCTCAACTTCTGCCCGCGCACTTATTCAGATATGAGCTTTTATGTCTTAATTTTTTTTTAAAAGTCCAGTCTTCCAATGTTTTGCTTTTAGAGCAGTTGTCTGGTTGCTTTGAGCACACAGCAGTGTTATCCTTTCATCTTTTCCTTGGAAGAATATTTTAGCCGCCCAGCTATAACCCTTGGGTTAGCACTTAGCATCCTCTTTGTGCCCCCAATATAATCTCCGTTATTTTGGCCAACATAAATAAATAATAAGCTAATTTAATCTCTTAACATAATGCAATGAGGCATAAAGTGCACACTGGGGATTTTGTTTTTGGTAGTTTTTATGAACTTTTGAACTTGTGACATGTCCGACTTAGTGATCCAAATAATTTTAGCGGGCAGCTGACATAGCTCATTGATGTGGCAGAACGGGAGCCACCTTTTGTGGGAACATATGCATGACAGCATTAAGCTGTTGCCCGTAACATTAATTTCTGTGTCTCAGAAATATTTTGTGAAATCAGATAGCAGTGTTCAACTAACCATGAAGGATATTTTTTGAAATGAATGTCAACATTCATGATGGTCCAGTACAATTACTGTGAATGACACTGCCAGCATGGTGCTTCAGTTAAACTAAAACCTGCAAAATTTGCTTTGGTCATGATGCCTCCTAATTCACAATAAACTTGTTGTCTACTTATTTTGCACTATCTGTCTATTTCTAATTGTTTAACCATAAACTTTGTGAACTTTTTGGTCAAAGTTGTCATAATACTTCTTTTTTATGCGCAGGTCATCTGAACAAGGTGCTTCAGGTATGTACAAAAAAAAAAATCCTGAAACTTCCCCTTCGTTTCTCATGTCAACTTTGGTTTCATGCACCCTAAAAATTTAATCTATTTCGTACTGAGATAGTCATTTTTGTCTTAAGGTCCCCAGCATTAATCTGGATTCTTATTGTAAGTATTGCTTTGAGGCAGGCAGTGTTGTTCAAGCTTCTGGCTTTCATAGCACACCTGAAAAGTCATTTTTAGCTTAGATTTTCCTTGGTGTTCTTGAATTAGATGTCAGATGGGTTAATGATCACTTTGATATGGTTATTATCTTAACATTCCATTTTTAGATAAATTTCAATCTATAGGCACTGTGACACACTACACCATGCCGTATGATCACTGCTCAGTAATTTGGGGTAGCTCATCTCAAATTTATGATTGTAATTTATAAATCATTATCATGTAAAATTTCCCCCCATCTCTGTGGTTTTGGTGTCCTGTAGAAATCTGTAATTAGGCAGCTGGACTAAACAAAATTCAAAACTAAGTTGTCTTATGGAGAATTTTTTTACCTTCTTCTAGATTAACCATAAAACTAAAATTCTGTGTTCTTAAAACCCTTGGTGATTTTGTATGGAACTTCTTTGAGTTATTAAATGATATTTTTTTTTAGAGAATTATAAATATTTGGCAACCTATGTTAATCATATGCTACTCTAATCGAGTCCCAGACATTAATCCTAGCTTCTGATTATAAGCATTGTTATAACCAGTGTCATTCTGCTAGCTCGGATATGGATATCTTAATCATTACTGATAAAAGTTCTGCCCTCTATTGAGCAGTTTGACATACAACATGTATTATGATTCTTGCTTCGGTATTTAGCATACAGCCAGGACATTTTCATGATTTTTTCCATCTCTGATTTTGGTGATCCAGTATAAATCTGTAATTAAGGGAGCCAGATTTAACGAGAACCAACTATAAGTTCTTGTCAAGAAAAATTAGAACATTTTGAGT
This sequence comes from Euonymus europaeus, assembly GCA_963580455.1. Taxonomy (NCBI): domain Eukaryota; kingdom Viridiplantae; phylum Streptophyta; class Magnoliopsida; order Celastrales; family Celastraceae; genus Euonymus; species Euonymus europaeus. The sequence continues at coordinate 15,872,475 of OY756970.1, read as the reverse complement.
CCCGATCTCTGTTCTTATATCTGTAAGGCATGGTTTCCTGGGGTGCTGTGTACATTCCATTATCTGAGCTTTGTAGTTGGCCAGTTGTCCATGCATAAGTGAATTCAGGCGTTCGGTTTTTCTTCTCCCTTGAAATCATGTTTTTACTTTCCCTATCTTACACAACATTTCAAGTCTCGCAATATCTGAAGCCAGCCATCATTCACAGGGTTTCATTTTGGAATGCTGCTAGCTGCAACTTCACTTTTCCTGAAATTTTGCCGATTACCATTTCTGCATTTGTTTTCCCTTATTGTTTATGCGCCCATGCACATTTATTAGTGTTTGAGGGACACATAGAGATGCATTTGCTCTAAGGGCTTGCATAATTTTGGAATTGATTAGTTATCTGAAGGTTGTTTCTGATTTCATTTCTTGCTTTCTTGACATTCCAGGTTCAATCCCTGCAACATGTGCCTATGATGTTTACTGCTTTGGAAAGGTATTGCTTGAGCTTGTAACCGGTAAGCTTGGAATCAGTGCATCCAATGATACCCAAATGAAGGAATGGTTAGAACAAACACTGCCACACATAAGTATATACAACAAGGAACTAGTGACAAAAATTGTGGATCCATCTCTGATCATAGATGAGGATCTGTTAGAGGAGGTGTGGGCCATGGCCATTGTTGCCAAGTCTTGTCTCAATCCGAAGCCTTTGAGGCGTCCCCTCATGAGATACATCCTAAAGGCATTGGAGAATCCGTTAAAAATAGTGAGGGAGGAAAGTTCCACCTCAGCAAGGCTTCGGGCAACCTCTTCTAGAGGGTCTTGGAATGCTGCAGTATTTGGTAGCTGGCGTCACAGCTCATCTGATGTAGCAGCAATTCCTGCAACCTCCACCGCAAGAGCGGAAGGGGGGAGTAGCACGCTACAATCAGGAACCCCAGGTTCGCAGGGAAGTGGTCACAACAGTGGAGGTGAACATTCATCCTCACGCAGGAGACATTCTAAAGAGATTTTTCCTTTATCATCTGACGTACAAGATGTATAGAGACTATACTTATGTTTGGTAGAGAGTATGTTATACTCTGTACCAAACATATGCTATATCAAGATTAGAGAGTTGTCGATTACCATTCATTCTTTGTCAATAATACTACAGGCTTCCCAATTCGAGGGCCTGCTCTCGGGTACCCTCTTGAGATTTTGTGATGGGAGTAGCTGTATTAATTTGTTGATGAATCTAGTTGGAAAGATCAGGAATACAGGAAGAGGGTGCCATTGAAGACAATTTTTTTTTTTTTTTTGGTTTGAGGGCTTGTTTTTGGTCTTTCTTTTGGCTTGAGCGCTTGTTTTTTGGTCATCAAGCTTCCATTTTTGAAGGTGTTGATCCTTGTTTGTGGTTCTCATGCATTGTAAAGCGTAATTGTTTAAAGAGAGACAATTCTTCTGTAGAATCCCATTCTCAGTTCAACCCAGAAAAATTTAAACAAGGAAAACAAAAATAACACTAGTTTTATTTATTTTTTATTTTTTAATGTTTTTAACAGTACACCGCATAATGGCAACAGAAATAGAAATTAATTCAAAAATCAAGGTTCCACCGAGACTTGAACTCGGGTTACTGGATTCAGAGTCCAATGTCCTGACCACTAGACCATGGAACCAACTTAATGGTAATTTTACCAATCAAAAGGTATATTGACCGTAATTTGTTTCATCAGATGCTCCACCCGCCAACCATCTTCTGAAATGGTGGGAGCGGCGTTCCCTCACGGCCACTATGCCGTCCTGTCCACAACATCACCACCTTTTGAACCCCTCCTACCACCTCCACCGGAACACCAATTCAACCATCACCGTCCACCTCGACCACCGTGAACCAGGAGCCCAATTACCGCAAACATTACTCCAATCCACATGCTTGCTCCTCCGCCACCACTCAGAACAACCAACGCCAAATCTGGAACAACTCAACCACGCCATCTCACCCCAAGGAAAATTCAATGTACTGGAATTGGCCCTCTTCACTAAAAGAACGCAATTCCCTGGCTACATCCGCGCTCAATACCATAGCGACGCCGACATGACGTCCTTTGAAAACGCTATTTGAGGACAAAGGTGAATTTGGAGGATGGAAAATTGAGGATGACGAAGAGGAGGAAATGATAATGAAAGCGCTCAAGATCCGCGCGAAAGCAACGGCAGATATTTTCAAGGAAGCTTTTGAGGAGGAATGGCAAGTTCGGCACCTATTACGCCTCCAATTTTGTGGATAGATTGCCTGATTTCATCAATTTTGTTATGATCCGAATGGCCACCTCCCCAGAAGTTCAAATTCTACGTTCAATTCACGAGCTAGGACTGCCATTGAAGACCTGAAAGTTGTGCAACTTACAAGGCACTTGTTCTTCAGGTTGCAGAAAATGTGTAGTACTTATAATCATCTAGACCAATGGTAAACAAATCCACTCTGAATAAAGGAATGTAACGCTTTCTTTACCTTGGGACTCAGAAACATCCAGAATTAGACTCATATCAGGAAGCAGGTATGTCAAATGCTTTACTACAATCACATCATTTAAATCAAATCATTCCACACCCCAAAACTTATCAAGTTAGCAAGTCGATCTTATGGTATCTGATGAGAAAGGGGGGAAAAATACAGCTGTTCTAAATAGAAATTCCCTGACCGTATAAACTAGCATCTTTGTCTTCCGACCTAATTCAGATGAATTGCCTCATGCCATATTCCCTTTTTCAGTGAGAGAATTTTCAACACAGGTAATTTGATATGATTTACTAAATTCCAAGGCGACATATCGGGTTCCGCTTCATGAGACTAAGATCCACCTGCAAAAATGAAACATGTTCCAAGTCATCTCATGTGTCGCAGAAAAGATCATCTTACATTCCAAATGGAAGAGTATAAAGTAATAATACCTTGTGCCCGAAGAGATCTCGAATGTTATCAACCCCGTACAATATCATAGTTGGTCTGGTTCAAACAGTTAAAACTAGCATCAATATTTCACAATAAGGTCTACCAAGAGGACAACATAGCATGCTTGAGTATATTAACAAACCACCATGTTTTGGTATATCATATATGGGTAGTGATAAATAACCCATTTTTGAGGAGCCTATGTATAAACAATAAGTGTTAAATTCCAAAGGGAACAAATTCATTAAACTCTAACGGGCTTGCATATTATATTTTCATATTGTAACATAAACAATAAGTGTTAAACCCTAAAAGGAACAGATAAGCTAAACCCTAACGGGCTCGTGTATCGGATTCTCATGTTAGAACCTAGACAATAAGCGTTAAACAGTAAGAGAAACGAATTTGCTAAACCCTAACGGGTAAATAATTAATTATAATAAAACCATAAAACTAAATAAATGTGCAGTATATTGATTAAGGTAGTAGAATAATTAATTAGAATAGATAAATTAATAGAATGATTAAATAAGGGCTACCATGGATTCCAAAATATGGGCTATATATCATTTTTCATTATATATTTACCATCATGTTGAAAGATAGTAATTTTCTTACCTTTCTAGGGAAAGGCCCCATGCTATGACATTGACATCCTCTGGAAGTCCCATAGGACGTAACATTTCAGGTCTGAACATGCCAGAATTGCCAATTTCCACCCACTTCCCGAGGCCCTCATGATAACTGGTAAAAATATACACTCTCCATCAAATTCTTTTTACTGCAAGGCATGGAATAACTCCTTCAGAGAGCTCACGTTTAATACCTGAAAATTTCCATGCTAGGTTCAGTATATGGGTTATAAGCAGGCTTGAATTTCAGCTTGGACATGCCTGCACAAAATGGATAGAAAGAAATAAGATATCCCCTTGCAGCATAAACTATCTTCTCCATCATCACCAGTAACTTAAATGCTATAACTGGGCAACAATAGTTTCTGTTTGGATCATGAGATTTCATGATGGCAGTGTACCATAGAGACAACATTAGCCAACATTGAATCCCTTGGATCTTAAAATAGAAAAACCAACAAGAGAGAACAATTGAAGGAAAACAAATATGAATTTACACGGCAAGTTATGTAATTACCTAAACGTGAAAAGAAATCCTGAAGGACTCCAATCAGGTGACCAAGTGTAAGACCACGATCACACACCAGACCTAAAACCAATGGCATTCAAGAGCTCATTGATTAATAAAGAGTACAAACTTGGATTAATGATTGGTAATTATTTTTCCAGAGCCTGAATGCCAAAGGAAACCGAACATATTTTACATATATTTGCTTACAATACACCTTCTATCTGGTGGAACTCAGCTAGATGGGTCCGATCTACAGCTTCATTCCTGAAAACACGATCTATTGAGAAGTATCTTTTAGGGGTAAACCCTTGTTGCTGCACATAACAAAAGTAAAATGATTACCAGAGCCAAAGAATCATGGAAACCTAAACAAAAGCAACAAAGGTCTAACTCCAAAGGGAACAACACAGCGTACATAACAAAGTAAAATTCTTCCACGTGAAAGCTAACGAGAGATTAAAAAAGAAAGAGAACTTTGATAAAAGTTTCCACTTTACAATTAGGTACTGGAAAATCTCCAAATCTTCACTAGACAAATTGTGGACATGATAGAATTAATAGAAAGTTCTCTCTGAAAAGCAAAAATTCATTGCATTAAAATTGAAATCCAGTGTAACATTGTTCACAACTGATTATTCATATATTGAGGAAAAGGAGGTAAAACCGTAAAAGCAGCAGTAACTAAACAATAAAGCACCACAAATCAGACTCCCTAGTTTTTCCTCAAAAATATGTTCCAGTATTCATCAACCCTATTGCGGTGCTCCTTGAATTATATTACCACAAGGAAAATCAAGGTCAAACAATAAAAGAAGAAAGGGGCAAGCAAATTCATGCATTTATATGTTTGTGATCTGAAGTTTCCGTTCGATAATGACACAGAAATGTAGAAAATACAAATAACCTTAGTTCAAGTGTAATTAAACCTGTGCTAGTGCAAAAAGCATCCTAGAGGAAACTGCAGTTGTGTGAGTTCGCAGAACATTTTTCTTTGCTTCTTCTATTTTCCAGTCATACCCGTATCTGCCAGCAGAAAAGAGATTTCCATATTATATCTTTTGGCAACCACATTCCAGCATGTTAGTTCACTTTGCTCATAAAAACAATTACTAAGAAAAGATTACAAGGGAGGAGGAAAAGGTGCAATACCCCCGGGAACCATAACCACCAGACTCATGAACATGCTTCACCCGCTCAACATAATCTTCAGGTAGTTCCTGTGTTGTGGATGGGGCTGCATACACAAAATGGATACAGGGATGAGACAAAGAAAGGAGCAGACTTGCTGAAAAATTATGTGGACAAATAAAATACCTTGCAGGAAGAATGTATCATGAGAATCACGAGCAGGGTGTTGTTGCGGCTGAAACAGGGCATCGAAATTCCAGAAGCTGCATAACACAGAAATGGGTAAAATGTAAAAGCATACCAATGTATCAGTAATAAATCAAACTACAGGCAGAAAAATACAAGTGAAATTCAGGAAGACAAATTCATTTAGCTCATTTAGTCTTATAACGCACCTGCTCTCAACATAATTATTTGTCGGCATTTCCTCGAAACTGCAGGAAGCACCAATAAACAAAAATTTCAATGCTAGGACCAAAACGCCATCACAAGACACTAAAAGTATTCCAAATATTACAGATCAAAGTTGTTTGGCCTACCCCATCTGAAGGAAAATGTCCTTCAATTGCTTCTTCACCTGAGAATGCAAGGATGCTCAAATAAGGAACAAACAAGATGAATCACAACATAATGCCAGTTCACAACACACAATATGCTTTGCTTCAATGCTTAAAAGAAAAGCAAAAGAAGTCCAAATAAATTAGCTTAAACAAGGACCAAAGACGCAGAGGTTACTGTGCTAGGAACAATCACCCTTATTTCCAATTTTCATAAAAAGCGGTACTTAAATTTCGTGAAGCCTTAATCTATATAGCTACATGAGAACATGTGGCCCACTAGTAAAGTTGCAAGGGTGAAACTTAGAGATTGTTTAATTTCAAGAAGCAACCACTCCACGTATTATATTTATGAGATAAGGTCTGCATACATAACGGTCCCCGCCCATGCCCACTAATGGAGTCTTGCGCACATGAGTTGTTTATCTTTTTACCTTAATCTATATAGCTACCAAAAATGTAATAATGAATAGGATAACAATGAAAAAACTTCAGCCAAGAAGTCTGATTAAAGTTCCAATTATTTTCAAAGGCTTTCAATTATAATTCAAATAGTATTAGATGCTATTGCTAAAATCAAGAAAAAAAATCAGTGAGGGAAAGCCGAGATGGCAATTGGTAGAGCATTGAATTACAACAGTCAGAGAAAACTTGAATTTCTAAAAAAAACTTAAGAGAAGGAGATTATATCCTTGCCTTCATCAATGGGTGAAGGCAACCGCATTCAGAAGGTGGACCTTTGGCATTGAAGTTATATTCTTTGAACTCTAATTCCTTCCAATCACCCCTGAGAAAAAAAAGATGGCACGTGTTGGGAAACCAGAACTTTGGAAGCTAAAAGTACTCAACCCAGGATGCAGCCATGACATCCACAATAGTACGATACACCAAAATAACAACTTGTGATCAATTAGAAATGCTAATTTATTGGATAAGATAGGAAACAAAAATAATGCATTCAACTCAACATGGTCTGCAGCAGTTTCTTTGTTTATCAAATTACATACTTAAAGATTTCCCTCATTGATTCAAACTGTTTCAAATCAAAGAGTTACCTTCAAAAACGTTTCCTCTAAAGGTATGTGTGTGTAAGAGAAAGAGAAAGAGAAATCATTGTCACCATTCACAAACAATATACATTATATAAAACATAATTATACATTTATACCTCTGAAGATTTTCTCGGGTCAGATCAGTGGCAACTTTTTTTCTCTGGGGAGCATAATTAGGACCTTTTCTCACTGAATATCCCTTCCATGTCCTAAATGGAAGTCATCAGAAAACAAGCAATGACACCAGGAAAAGTTATACACAGCAAGACACATAAGGCACAAGTAGAATACTTGGGCATACGGCAAGTACCAAATACCAATGGCACCAAAAACCCATACAATAGCAAGAGAAGAAAAAAAGTAAAGGAACTAAAATGTAAAAGCAGAATGAAAAGTAAGATGATTACTGTAAAGCAATAAGCTTTCTTGTTTTGAGGGGGTTGACATCATCTTTGCCAATAGCCTAGAATAACAAAAAGAGCAATGAATTAGAAAGGAACAAAACACGATAGTTCCAAATTATACTTATAACAGGTAAATAAAGATTCTGACAGTTCGCTTCCTAAATTTCAGTACACTGAGAATGAAATCAAACCAACAGAGGCTAAAACGGGGTAAGTAGAAAGTAACTCATATTTTAAGAAAGAAAGAAAGACCATTCTTCAATAATATTCAATAAAACTAAAATAAATCATTCACCTGGCCCTCTTGTATACGCAAAAGCGAATCTTTGACTTTATCTTCCACATGTTGAACCTACAGGAAAAGGAGATGGCAAATCTAAGCACAATGGATATGCATAATAGACCCAATATTCTAGGTAGAATAAGAACAACCAAATCCACAAAGGATTGGAGAACTCCAAATTTCATAAAATCACAAACATTAATAACAAATGTGAATTTCAGAAATGTGCGAGGTTATTATACATTGAACGAAAAAAAACAAGTGTCATGATGTCAAAATATCAAAGCTAAATCAATAAAAATTCCCAAATGTATGCTTAGTTACTAAAAGCCCAGAATTAAATTAATTCAAAAATCCAAAGGTCTGTTACCTTCCTTGATACTTGCTTTCCCATCTCCACCCATTTATTCTTTCCAGCCTGTGAACAACCTATTTTGAAAACTGAAGGGTCAAGCTTTTTCTGCAACACCACAGTTTCAACAAAACAGTTCAGAACAACAAGAAATTGCCACGGCACGTCATAACTCTCCAATAGAATCCACACATCCTTTCAATTGATTATATCAACTGCGTGAACATCTGAATTGACTACTGTTTCACCTCATGCATAATTCCAACATTTAACAAGTTTACTCAACAAACTCAAAAGCCAGATTAGTCCTCACAATACCTGCAAATCTTCTTTGGGGATGCTACCCTCTGTCGGTACAGCCAAGAACAGCTGCACCTCAGGTGATCCTGCCGCAGCATATGTTTTTCCCTCATCAGTAAGCACCCACGCCTCTTTCTTGATATCCTGTACAGTAATAAAGTTGCATGGACAATCTGGCAATTTAATATTATCCTTTTCAACTGCATAGCTAGGTAATCCGCGGGAAGAAAGAGTTCCACAATGACCTGGCTAGCGACTAACTTGCTTCAATTCAATTCTATAATTTCAAAGCCAGTAATCAAGTTGCACAGACAATCTGGCAATTTAATATTATCCTTTTCAACTACATAGCTAGGTAATCCAAGAGAAGAAAGAGTTCCACGATGACCTGACTAGCGACTAACTTGCTTCAATTCAATTCTATAATTTCAAAGCCAGTAAGACGAATCCATAGACGCATACACAAGCTCTCACACTCAGTAAAGACGCATTTCGAGTTTGTAAAGCAAACGATATTAAATTGATTAATTGACGAGAGAGTAGGTACCTGGGCGTCGATGTATCGAAAGCCGTGGAGGCTCTTGATGACATTGACGACCTCGTTATGGTCAAGTCCACGCTCCGCGGAGAACTGCCCCGAATCCGTGATTTCTGCATGGTGCTCCAAGTACCCTAAGATCGCCTCCTCCGCCATTTTTCAGTTCGTCTCTCGCACTGGCTAACAGAAGATACGTAGTTTAACCTAGCCACTAGACAAGAATTTGTGCTCAAAGTACCAATGTCAACGGACCATGCTAGCCCAGCCCAAAACAAGCCGGGCCGTTCCAGGCTGGCGGGCCGGTTATTATGTACTTATAACCAAAACAAAACAACTGAGCGTTTCCTGAGCACTTTCGCCTGACACTTGAAAAACCAAGACACAAGATCCGGGAAGAGAGGGAGGACATATGCATAGAAGAAAGAGAAGAACACATCGTTAGAGGAAATCGAAGACAACAGTAATTGGTAGCTGAATCCATACGTATTCGCATCTGTTTTCTTTAATTGTTTCCGGGTTTTTCTTCCTGTCAAATTAAGCTATGTCCCTTCATGTGATTGTACATTGTTGGTGAATCAGAATCATTCGGTCGACCATGTTTTGCACTTCTCTTGTTGTTTTCCTTTGTTATTGATTCAAATTATGCTGTTTTCCCCTGGTAATGCAACTTTCTGATAACTCGTAGATTTTCTTTCATGGTATTATGGAGGTGTAAAGCATCGTACTCTTTAAAAGATTCAAAACATGATTTATTCTATGGTTTTTTGGAAGCAGAGATGGAAGCATTAATGATGGGTTCACGAGTTCCACCTATTCGTGCTTCGTCCATTCCAAACAGTCCGCACTGGTCTCCTGTTCTTCCTCCATCTTGCCTGAATTTGAAGAAAAAAATAAATAGCAGTCAAGTTGGGGTAATGAAACATCCTAAATCATTCAACGCAGTTGTTGTTTCAGCTCAATCATTAGAAGCCTCGACATTGGGCCGCTTCAACAATACTGTGCCATCCAAAGGTTATATATCAGTAACTCGATTTTTTGTATTGGTATGTTATTTATGCATTTGAACTAGAACAAATAGTTATAGTTGATATCCATTTTTGGACAATTGTAGAGGTACTTGAGATATGGAGGAATGCTGACGCAGTGTGCTTCGACGTGGATAGCACGGTATGTCTGGATGAAGGCATTGATGAACTCGCAGAATTTTGTGGAGCTGGGAAAGCTGTTGCAGAATGGACTGCTCGGTTGGTTGCCAAGGAAATGATTTAATTAGGTTGGTACTTTGGAATCCATGACTGATTTTGATTTTGAAATTTCTCAGGGCAATGGGTGGTTCTGTACCCTTTGAGGAGGCCTTGGCTGCCAGATTATCTCTGTATAAACCTTCGCTCTCCCAAGTTGAAGATTTTCTTCAGAAGCCTCCAAGGTAATAGGAATTTCTTGAACATCTTTATTATTTGTTCTTTCCTTAGTTGGGTCGTTTGGAGTGTTTAAGAGTTATATCAGTATATCACTCTATGGCTTATACGTGTACTGCTACACAATTTGGTTCTGTCATATTGAAATGCTTCCAACTTAAATAAATGTATTCATATGTGTCATCTACATGTTTGTCATACTAGTTTTGGAATCAAGCTAAGCACGTTGTGCTACAATTTGAGAGAGAATTTGTATTATGTACATATTTTTTTCGTAAATGTGTTGGATGCTGCAATGTTTGAGAGAATTTGTCTTCTGTTATTTTAATTATTGGCATATATTGGCATCAATGTTTACTAGACTACTTGATAACCACTATATTGTTGGACAAAACAGTTTGTGAATTTTGTGATCCACTCCTCTTCCATTGTATACAGAAGACTATTTGTGCTTTCTTATCAACTTACCTTCTAGTGGCTTCTCTTTTCTTTTCTTTTTCTTTGATTGTTTTACAAGAATGTTGATTTTAACCACTGTGGCCCTGGCCTAAGTCAGGATGGTGAGAAGCTTGATCACTTTGACTAGCGGCACTCCTCCTTCCAGGCCCTGTTCTTATAAATATGTTGTGCTTTTAAATGGGGGAAAAACCTTTTTTTTCTAGATGGAAATCCTAGAAAAGCCTTAGTGCTCCCCTCTCTCCCGCTTTTTTTATTTTCTTTTCTTCCTATTATTCGTTTTTTACATTCTTTATATTATTCATTGTTTACAACTTATTGCATACTCTAAAAGCATTTTCCAACCTCATTGCATAATCTATACTTAACCCATCCATATTTTGCATCAATAAGTCTTTTTTTTTCTTTCTCTTTTGATAAGTCACACATCCCTAGTCTTTAAAAATCATGAAAGCCCCTAATCAGCCCCAACTCACAGTTGATATCCTTCATGGGCTGTAATATCTTAAATCAGATTTCTTTTATCTTTTATTTTGTCACGATATTATTTTCGCATAAAATTTTAAATTACCTAAATGTTTTTTCCCCTTCTTATCCATAAATATCTTTAGAAACTGTTGGCTTCTTTTGTAGTGCAGTCAGTCCCTTTTTTATTGATTCTAGAGAAGCTGTAGAATTTAAAGGTTTGTTCTGCCACAAAGCCTTTTTCAATGCTTAACATTATCTCCTTTCACTAAGATGTTAAATTTTTTGGACCTCCTGAACCTTGCGTAAGCTAATTTTACTTTTGTCTGCTGTACTCCTTCTTCATTGAAGTTAGCTGGTATTATTAGTATAATCTTGGAGATGGTTTGGAAAATAATTATATGCTTTCTTGAAATCTAGCGTAAAGATAGTAAAGCAGGGACTGTTATTGATTACTACTAATTTACTACTTTGACTGAAAATGGCTAACTATGAATATTACCATGAATTTTTTCATTGGGAATATTTAAGAAGAGTAAAATCAACTAGTTGTAAGTAGCATATGGAATAGGAAATTGGAATTGCTTCGCCAATGTTATCATGTCATATGGCTGTTCTAAACAAAGATGAGACATGGTGTTCTGAGTTAATATCAGTTTTTATTTGCTCTTTCAATGTCCTTCCACCTGTCTTTTGGGCTATGTGGGACCACTATCATATTGAATTCCCCATTTTCTGTTCTACACAGGATTTCACCTGGGATTGATGACTTAGTCAAGAAGCTGAAGGCTAAGAATACCAATGTTTATCTGATCTCTGGAGGCTTTCGTCATATGATAAATGTATGTTGCTGAAAAGTTAAAATCATTCTTAACATTGTAGTGCTCCTTTCTTTAATATGGATCAGACCGAATATTTAGGCCTTGATCAGTTGAGTAAAATATCTTTCAAGATAGCATTAGAAGTTATATTACAATTTTGATGCATGACAAATAAGTATCTTCCAATATGATCTTCAAGCTGTCATACTTTAAACTCTCTTGGTAACCCGCTTCAATTTGATGGCACTTTCTCACTTCCAAGAAGAATTATGTTACCATGTTAAGTTCCATGCAAAGTGTAATTCTTCAAGGAAAGTTGCCTAGGTTTATGAATGAATGCTCATCCACTGTCCCTAGTTTGATAGTATTATGGGTAGATATTATACGATTTGCTATATCATTGTACTGAGTGATTTGGTCTCCTCTGAAGCCTGTTGCATCAATCCTTGGTATACCTCCTGAAAACATTTTTGCCAACCAACTGTTATTCTGGGATTCGGGAGATTTTATGGGGTTTGACACAAATGAGCCCACCTCAAGGAGTGGAGGAAAGGCTACTGCAGTCGAAAAAATAAGGAAGGTAAGTTGTTTTGTTTCTTGGTTGTTGAACGGGTTGCTTGTAAAACTGATTGATTGGTTTCTTCAGGCTCATGGATACAAGGCACTGGTTATGATTGGAGATGGTGCTACTGATCTTGAGGTAATTACATACCTTTGATCTTCCAAATCTTATGCTTTGAAACCCTGATGCCTTGACATGCATACACTTCGTCTTCCTTGCTGGTTTTCAACTTTCTTACACAAGAATAAGCTAGCTCGACATATCTAAGCATTTGATTAATTCTGTCTCAGAAGGAATATTTTGACCTAAACTGATCCAATAATTTAGTGTAAAATTCAAGGAATAGAAAAATCCAGTCAATGAAGAAGTATAAATTTTTTGCACCCGTTTTCCTTGAATAATTCAATTTTTTCAATCTTTAGGCCCGTAAGCCCGGAGGTGCTGATTTGTTCATTTGTTATGCTGGTGTTCAACTTCGAGAGGCCATTGCAGAACAAGGTGATTGGTTGGTGTTTGATTTTAAGGATCTATTGAGTTCCTTAAGTTAGCATGTGTTATTTTCAGGCTTCTTTCTTCAGTCTGTATTCTTGTATTAACTTTCCTGCTGCCATATCTGAGAAGCTGCAACTCATAATTTCCACCCCCTACAAACACCCCCCGCCCCCGCCCCCGCCCCCCCACTTCCACACCCCCCTCCCCCCCCCTCCCCCCCCCCCCACCTCTTTTATTAGTTCCCCCTGAGTATTCTTATATGTAAAACATTTTTGGTCTATTAATTCTTCTGAAATGATAATTACCATCATGATGATGATACTGCAGATTTCACACTACAGCCAGTTGACAGAATTTTTTATTTTGTAATCCTAATGTTTCTCCCTATTCTTTGCTTTCTTAGTAAATGTTTGGTTGATGGAATAGAGAGAGAATAGAGGTGGAAAAATGAATGAATCATTCCATTCTCATGTTTGGTATGTTAATTTTTTAGGGTACTCTCTCTCCTCATTTTCATTCCACCTAAATTTGGCAGGATTCGTCCATTCCATATGGAATGGACTATTAAATGACTAAAATGCTCTTATGTGTTATCAACTTTTACAGAAATTTTTTTATCGACTTATTAAGCATATAAAATAATAATGTAATAAGTAAAAAATAATAATTTTTTTTGAAATGGCAAAATGATATTACACATTGTTAGAGAGTAAAATGAGCACAACACATATTTTATTATCATTCTTAAAAGCAATTTTTTATATATATATATCAAATGTGAAAATCAAATTTTATTCTCATTTTCACTCAAATCATATCAATTCGCGTTCTCACTCAAATCATTTTACTGACCAAAGTAGATCCTTTGGTTGTAGCTACTCCTTGAAGAATAACCTCGGAAATTTAAGATAGAAACTTGTGAATAACCTCGGAAATTTAAGATAGAAACTTGTGAAAGAAAAGTGCTTCAACATAAAAAAAAATGCTAAAACTTACCCCATTTCTTGAATCTTGAGCATACTATCTTAGTTAGGACTGTTAATGCTTTTTGAGTCTTAATGGTGGTTGAAACGTGGTCAAGAATTGTACCCCCAATAATGGTGTGGGTGAGAATACTAATTTGGGAGGACAAATCAAAACCTCAAATGACACAAAATTTGAGGGAATCAAACATCATTTCACATAAAATTTTAAAAAATCTAATATTAATAAATTTAGATTCAATGATTAGATGTTGAGAACAGAAATTTTAGGGCGTAAATAAAATCACTCTAAAATTATTTGGTTTTAAATATTTTCTTATTTTTTTCGCACAATTTGGCATTAAAGCTAATCTCAAGATTAGATTGAGTTTCTTCATTCTATGTTAAAGGAACAACTATTTTCACTTGGAAGTAGATATTTTAGCTTAAGGGTATGTTTGATAGGGGTGTAATGATTACAACGGTAATTAAAAATACATGAATAAATAAATACTAAAATTCGGTAGACATGTATATTATTCATTCGGGTTTTTTTTAGGCGATTTTTTTTTTTCATATTTTGAGTATGATAGTTACTTATAAAAAGAGGTGGATAATGATTACTTTAGTAATACATTATATTTCTATTTATTATCCTCTTATTAAACACATCATAAATGATACGGAATATTTAATGTTGTTTTTTTTTCAGTTAAGTTGCATGGAGTCATGGAGTCGATGACGCATTATTGCTTGTCTAGTTTTCTTTCTTCATCCCACAAGAAGAATGACTATAACTCTTGACCTTTCTTTGAAATAGTAAAAGTTTGGTAGGTGGGTTGGTGCTTTTATTTTTTATGAGTTGCATTGGGGTCAACTATTTACTATTTAGTGCATTTTTCCAAATACAAAATCATCTTATTTCCTACTTTAAATAGCAAAACTACACATTTTGAGGGTAAAATGGCAATTTTCTTGTAATTTGCCATATCCTTCTCCTTTTTCTCGAGTGGCAAGTGGCCTTCCCAATTTTTTTAGATAATGCTCCAATGATAATAATGGGAGTCCAATATCTTGGATACAAATTTTCACCTTACTAAATGTAAATATTACCCTTCAAGTACACTACGTAAGCTCAAACAATATTTTTTTGGGGGAGGACTCGAACAATTTAGGCGTATAAAATTCTAAAAAGGGAAATCTCCAATTATTCTTGAAAGTTGGTTGATGTTCCATAAAAAAGAGAGTTGGTTGATGTCATAGAAACACAAAACTAATTAGGCACGAGAAATGCTACTATTGAATCCGTAGGTGTATTCTTCAAAGGAGAGTAAAAAACGAAACCTATAAAAGTCTCACTAGGCAAAATATTTATGTACGTACAGATTTAGAGTGGGTACAAAAATATTAAAAAAAGAAGAAAGAAAGAGGTTTTGTGCATCCTTTTCAATGCATCGGGCCTTCTGAACCTTGAACCAAGACGTTTGATGTCTTTGGATAAGATCTAAAAGAATCTCATATACCCCGGTGACCCACTTCCACCATTATTATATTTCGGATTACCCAACTCTATATCCAAAAACTCTTGATCGTTTCGTAGAAAACCAGAGCCAATCAGAAGATATTTTGATTAATTTTGTGGAGTTTACTATAGATTAAAGCTCAACCCACAACTACTTTTGACATTTGTGGATTTGATTTTGATTAATCCATTGAGGTTTGGTGGAGAGTGGAGGTTTGATCACACAAAAGGGTAAGGGCAAGAGTGGGACTGCCCGCGTGAGATAATTTACAACAGGTGAGTTGTTGTGAGGATGAGACAAAGTATTGGTCAATATTAAGGTTGTGTATTGTATTGGTGACTACAAAAAAAGTACATATGGGACAGTATCGGGAGAGGGAGAGAGTTTTGTCTGCTAATATGAGGTGCATGCTTCGTTGTCTTTTATCATCAATTTTTGTTGGTATATGTGGTGATTCATTGTTCATATTTTCTCCCTAAGCAGGCATTCAAGTTTGGTCCATGTCTTTTGCAGTTTTTAACTGTATGAAGAAATGACAAAAATTCCTTCTTCTGGAGTGTAGATTTAATTTCCTCCTGCTGCTGCTGCCGGTGCGTTCTTTAATCGGCTTTTTTATATATTTTCTTTCCTTCCTTCCAATTTCTAGATGGCTTTTGGTTTGCTTGATGATTATGTTTGGCTTCAAATTAGGGCAATATCGGTTTGGATGGAGACATTTTGTTCAGCTTTTGTTATCACTATTTGCAGGTCTTTTTTATTTTTATTTTTCTAGCTCTTTTCCCTACTTTATCTTTTGCTTCTTTTACTAATGTGGGATGTTACTGCAGCATTTGCTTATCCTTTGATTCATTGATTGCATTTGATTTCCAGTTAACCTTTCCCCGAAAGTATTTAGATTTCATCAACACGTCCTCAATTTTTGATTTCTCTCTGGTTCGCTTTCCTCATCTTTCTTTTGTTTGGAGCATTGGGTTCTCTGAACTATTTCTCTCAAAATTCAGAGTAGTATTTTTTGTGATACTGGTGAATAGTATCGTGTATGGATCACTTCATTACGTATAAGTCGTTTGATTAGCTGGATTTCATCTCTACCTGTAAAGGTTCAATTGTCTGTCTCTCGACCATATTCATCAGCTGGGTTTGGTTTTTGCTGCTTTTAGTTTTAAATGTCCAACGTTTGTGGCATGAATTGCATTGATTTCATCCTTGACTTGGCTGTAGGTACTTTCTTCCTACTTGATTTTTATTGGCATGGGTATCATTAGGTCACAAATTCAGTCAAAGTGAGAGGATTTCACTGAAAAGCAGGATTAATCACTCTAAGTTCATGGATAATTCTTATGAGACATCGAATGGATGTAGAACAGTCAACAATGACAATATGGTTATGCAACACATTCCTTACTTAACAAGAAATAGGGCATCACTACAATGGCTTGATTTGAGAATTTTTTTTGTTAAAATGAGCAAATGTGAGATTGATGGTTCCACTCCTGAGTCTCTCATACTTAGCCATATCCCACTAAATCCTGATACCCCTCTTGAAGTGAATGGTGTCAGGACCAGCATGAATTCTGATGGAGCATCGACTCTTCTTAGAAGGGATCGACTTGATAGGAAATCTGAAGAAACTACATTTGTCAGCACAGATAGTATACGGATGACTGGGAGCGTGAAGTTTGAAGTTTTTGATAAGGATCTCCTTGTGCTATCAGGCGTTTTAGAGTTGTGTAAAAGTAATGGTTTTGGTTGTGAATCAAGAAACAATGACCAAGGTTGGAGCATGAACATTGACTCAGATATGACCATCGAGACTTGCTTCCTGAAAGCAAAACAATTTATGGGTCAAGATTTATTTTCACTAACAATTGAAGTCTATGTTGCAGGATCATTCTTGGACACTCCAATAATCTTAACCAAGACTATGCTTGCAGCTTGTAAGAAAAAGGCAAATAAGGAAGGGTTCTTTAGAGTCGATACCAGAATTTGAGGCGTCCGAATGCAAAGAAAATATTCCTACCCAGTATGCTTTACAAGTAATCCTTTGTCCCAGGTTTAAATTTAAATTAAGTTATTTCTGTTTGCTTAGACTGTTTTAGTCATATACTATTATAGTAACAGGCTGACTGCATCTTAACTTCGATTTCTGTGATCACAGCCATCGCTTCTCGTCTTGTTGCAAAATGTACTCAAATGACCAAATAAATTTTTATCATGGATGAGCAAAAGCATGTGATTCAAGCAAATGTTTCATAATGAAAAGATAATGCAGTGGTACTCATTTTGTTTTTCACGACGTTGTTTGAAAAACCTTTTATGATTCTTTCTACTTTCTGCTACACATATCAATATATCACCATACTGAGTTTTATTTTCTTGTAAGGAGATGCAACTTGCAACTGAAAGAAAGAGGATAGCTTATTGGATAAAATAAATATTAGAACTCTAAACTTGAGAAAACTAAATGAATCGTTTTTTCGTCCTTTGTTAGAGTGAAACCAAAAACTATATAATGTTTTAAAACAGTAAATGTAAGGATATAAGCACCTATTATAATGCCAGAACCAGGATGGATACCTGTTTGTGTAATATATGAGGTCAAAAAATTCTTGGGTATGTGTGAAAATTGTTTGGATATATGTTACAGGAAAGTTGGATGCTGTGAACAACACAATGTTGCTAAAGTTGTAATTAGAAGATAAATGAGTTATGTCTATCCTGGCACGTGTTTATTCCGACTGAAGCCTCTTGCTTTGTGAATATAATGATTGCACCAATCCATACTTGCTGTCATACAGAGTAATTTGTGAGATGGGTCTTACAACCCTAATCAAATGAAGCAAAATGTTTATCTTATTGTGCCCAAGTCCTAACTATAGCCAAGTTACTATGCTGTTTTTTCATATTGAAAATTTTTATTTGGCTCTGTATCCTTCTTGAAAAATACATCGGAATTTACATGAAGACTAGTAAGTCTGCATATTGGGTGATAATTTTTGTTGAACTTTGCAGGCATCAGATTACACGAATAATAAATTTGAAAATGAAGATTACTCTGGGCTGGAATATTTTGAGGGAGAAGATGGGGAGGTATCATGGTTCAATGCTGGTGTTAGGGTGGGTGTTAGGGTTAGGGTTAGCAATGATTATAAGTACATTATACTAACTCATTAGTATAATAATGGTTAGGGTTAGAGTTAGAGTTAGCAATGGTTATGGTTATACTAATCCATTTGTTAGTGTAGTGTTAGGAATTGTTAAGGGTTAGGAATGGTTAGGATTAAGGTTAGGGTTAATGTTAGTAAGGGTAACATTCATGTTTTGTAACATGTTTTCATATGTTTAGTTAGATACGAGACCACTGATTTTTATTATTTTTAACATATGTCAAGAATTCATCTACAAAATTTATTTTATTATCTATTATAACTCTAAAAATCAACACATCACTAGTTTATTTTATTAAATTTTTTATTTTTTATATTGCGGAACCAACTACCTTTCTCACACCACCTTCAATTCAATTCTCACTTATAAGGGTGTGTTTGATAAGGGTGTAATAATTATAAGGGTAATTAAAATTACATGGATAAATAAATACTTATGTTTGGTATGCATGTATATTATTTACTTGGGTAATATTTTTAAGCAATTTTTTTTCATATTTTGACAATAATGATTACCTATGAGGATAAGTGGATAATGATTACCCTAGTGATATATTATGCTAATATCTATTAATCTCTTATCAAACACACCATAAAACTTAAAAGAATGTAAACAATTTTTTTTATCTTTCAGGACATGACGACTTTGAAGGCGTCATGGAGTTCTCCGAATTTGTACTAGTGAATATTCCACATGTGAAGGATCGGTAGTTGACTTGATTTGGGAATGAATTGTTTATTTGGATAGTTTACCAAAAGCTCATTACTTTAATAGGCCACCGGATTCATTCGACGGTGGCTTTACGTGGAAGTAAAATCACAAAATTACCAGCCTACTTATCTGGATTACAATTAAAAAAAAAACAATAGAACGTGACTGGACGACGACCTCGAGTAGATGAAAACAACACAAAATGCGCTATTATTGGGCAATGAGAGAGAAAGTCACGGTTCACCGGAATCAACGTGACGGCACCGATTTTCAATCGAATTTTTTAAAAATAAAATTGTATGTAGATCTATTATATGAGACTTATTAGTTTACAAGATTACTCATTTAAATTTATTTACAATTAAGTTTAGTTATTATATTTTTTATAATTAATTTGACTTTTATTTTCTACATTCATAACAAGGTTTGAGACTTTCAAAAAAAAAATATTAAACGAAGAAAATTTAATTTCTAAAATATATTATTTTTTCTCTTTTAATTAATTATTTTACTACCTTAATTAATATACTGAGCATATATAAGCTAGTTAGGATTTAATGAATTCGTTCTCTTTAGGGTTTAACACTTATTGTTTATGTTATAGTATGAAAATTCAATACACGAGTCTGTTAGGATTTAGTGAATTTGTTACTCTTAGGGTTTAATACTCATTGTTTAGGTTACAACATAGAAATACGATACACAAGCCTCTTAGGGTTTATTGAGTTCGTTCCTCTTATGGTTTAACATTTGTTGTTTAGGTTACAACATGAAAATATGATACAGAAGTCCAATAGGGTTTAGTAAATCCGTTATTCTTAGAGTTTAACACTTATTGTTTAGGTTTTCGTAGTGAAAAAAGATTACATAACGTATATACTAATTAAATTATTTTTAAAAAATAATATAATTAAAAAAATACTTTAAAAACTATCGATTATAGATTACAAATTGCTTTTATTCATTCTGATTAATTCTTGTTCCGCTTGCTCTAATATTAGATATGATCGAGGTATGCCTTATTTCGTTGGTTACTGCTTGTCAATAAGTTCCCTACTAGATGAATAAACGTAAGTTAAGAGGCTTCCCAAAGTATTTTTTCTCAAAAAATGCACTTTAATAATACCTTCTCATAATGTGTGTGAGTCTGTGAGGAAAGTACTCATAAGTCGTAGTTTTCAAATGTGTGTTGAAGGCCATAAATTATGTATGAAAAATACACCTGATGGAGCCCCTTTTGATACTGTTGACGAAGAAAATGACTCTTCATTCAAATAAGTTTTAGTTACAGCGACACAGAAACAATAATTTCTATCATATCACCAGATGTGTACTTGAATTCTGGCCTATTAAAGTCTCTCCTGGCGCTCGTTTGGCGCGCCTTGCCTTAAATTGACGACCCCTCTCCAGTGAACAAACTCACGTATTTCCCAAGCAAAATCATTAATGCATCTTCCCATCCAGGCCCCCTCCCTCCTACCATGTCTCATCGGAACCTGTTTTTTTAAAAACCAACACGTCCAATTGGGTACAAACCCAGCCCATGCGAGACAACCTCCATTTCTACCCCTATTTACGAGCAAGTCCTAATAGAGTAATGTTCGTACAAGAATGCATTGTAAAACCTAATCGTATTTAGAAAGAGACATTTTATAGGAGTTGCTGAAGGGGGGTGAACATTTGGTAGCGAGTTTACATTGACAGATACATTAAACCGGGCCAAGACAAACGACACGTCAGAGTTTGTTCATTTCTTGGTGTAGAATCAAATTCCATTCGGTGATGTTAGAATCTGATTTTGGCTTCGATTGTTTATGTTCTAGTTAAGGAACATTTACCCCACGTTTGGTTGAGGGTGAGATTAAGATGAGCATCAGTTTAAAATGAGCGGAGCATTTAAAGATAAAATTTTATATGTTTGGTTCAATGCGAGAGAATGAACATGTGTTTTTGTTTAAATATTTTGTAATGTAAATTACATTGCTATCCTTTTATAATAAATTGAGAATTTTAAAATAAATATTAAATTTGTGTTTTAAAAAAAATGTTATTCTCCCCATTAAAAAAATAGGGCTCATAAACTCATACTCATGAGTCATATTTTATATGAATCAAATAAAAAAATGAATTTTTTCAAAGTTTTGACTCAAATTTTATTCACCCAACAAAATGTGAGGTTAAGTTAACAACAAAGAGAGAGATGTGCACTTCCATAAGGTGTCGTTTTAGTCGTTTCATGTCGTCGTTTTAACAGTCTTCTGTTTTAGTCGTTACTGTGGCTGACTTTGGTGGCATCTTCGTAATAAAGTGTTAGATTGAACCCGAGAATTATGAATTCGTCACTGAACGTTACAACCTACCTGTCTTCGTCTTTACTTCGCTTTCAATGAAAAATTTAAAAAACAGGAAGGAAAGAAACTCTGTTAATCCGTTGAGCCCAAGTGCTCCTTCTCATTCTCTCTCCTCTCGTAAGTACAAAATCTCTCTCAGTACCCAACTTTCTTGAAGATTTAACAATTTTCTCATCAGCCAATTCCCGAATATTTAACAATTTTCCACTCCTACGCCGGAAGGAATGTTGGCCTCCGTCAACGCCTCTAACGAAACCTCCAAAAGCTCTTTCTCTCACACGCTCAACTCCGAAACGCCGTTTCTTAAAATTAGACTCTACGTCATCGTCGTAGTCGCCGTATGCATATTATTGGTTTCTCTGTTAGTCGGTGTCTGCATTTTCAGGCGCCGAACTTCTCGTAAGCGCAAAATGCGGGTGAAGAATAGCTCCCGCCTGATCCCTGTAGTGTCCAAGGAGATCTTGGAGATCAAGGCGGTGGGTCGGGAAGATAATTTGCAGAAAGAGGGGGGTAAGATTGGATTTGGTGAGTTATTGAAAATGGGGGAGATTGAGGTTATTAAAGATATTGAGGAAGAGAAGAAGAAAAACAAGAGTGGAGAGAGTGATGATGGCGGTTCAGGCTCTAGCAATGTGTCAATGGCCGATGCTCAGAATATCGGTTGGGGCCGGTGGTATAGCTTGAAGGAACTGGAGATCGCCACACGTTTCTTCTCTGGCGATAATGTGATCGGTGAAGGTGGGTACGGCGTCGTATATAAGGGTTTGTTGCAGGATGGGTCGGTGGTCGCTGTCAAGAAGCTTCTTAACAACAAGTGAGTTTGTTAATTGAAATCTAGGTTTTGCTTGTTTTCATTTTGAACTGTTTCTGATATTTTCATAGAGGACCGATATATTGATTTCATGGCAGCACTATTCATATCGGGAATTCTGTCAGTGGCCCTGTAATGTGAAGTTTTAGTTGATAAGACCATATTTGTTTGCATTTGAATTTAATTGATATTATCGATCAAGACAAAAAGATGATTAGCATGTTTGCGGGATCCAAGGTGTTCTTGTTATATTTAGTTGTGTGCCACTGTTTTACTCTTTGCCGAATAGGCGAATACCATTCCATCCTTGTACTTCACTGTTTTAACTCTTTTGCTGAATACTATTCGATCTATGTATTTGTGATCTTGTCCTGTGTCGGTGGGCGGATTCGTTTGTAGAGGACTGGGCAGTCCAGAGAAAGGAAAAGTAAATGGTTGCTTTGTTCTTTACTTCTTTAGCCCTTTTATTTATTTATTTTCTCAAGTTACCCTAGCTGTTTTATTTCTTTCGTATTGTTTTATACTGTAAAATTATTTTATTAGGGTTGAACTTTATTAACTTTTTCCTTAGCTTTCAGTTCTATCTATGCACTTAGGAGGGTTTCCAGTAACTGCAGTTATATACTTCTGGTGAAAACTGTTTTGAATTTGATTACAAAATCCCAGAAGATGAGGAAACTTGACCTTGATTTGTTATCTTTCATTTTTCCATACACTAAAATTACTTAGATGCTGATGAGAGAAGAGAATCCCTGATACGAACCATGTATATAAGTCGCTCAAAGCCTCAAAGAAAGAAAATTGTGAACGAGGAGTCGTTATACTCGAGTTTCTTTTGAAAATGAATAGCCTCTCTGTAAGCCATTACCACCAATAATGATTCACATGTATGTTTTTTTCATTCATGAAGTATCTCAAGATCTTAACATTGAGCTTTAGCACTTTTTTGGGGCAATGCTTTCAATTATTGTGGGATTACAATTAAGAATTTTGTCCCTCGTTACCCGAGTACTTATGATAATTCTTAAATGGAAGTTGATATGTGGAATATGGTGCTCATAATCTCATCATATTTGTAGGGGTCAGGCAGAGAAGGAGTTTGAGGTGGAAGTTGAGGCCATTGGAAAAGTAAAGCATAAGAACTTGGTGGGATTAATAGGTTATTGTGCAGAAGGTCCTCAGAGGTACTTTTCATAGTCTTTTTTTTTTATCATATCATATACCTTTTAATGAAGGTTAGATATAACTTCCATTGCTTTGGCTCTAATTCGCTTTGCTGGCACTTCCACTTTCCATGCAGGATGCTTGTGTATGAATATGTTGACAATGGCAATTTGGAACAGTGGTTGCATGGTGATGTTGGGCCTGTAAGCCCTCTATCCTGGGACATTCGAATGAAGATTTCCATTGGGACAGCAAAAGCGTATGGAGTTCTTTTCTCATTTCCTTTAAAATACGGAATCCTTTTGATCTTTGATATTCATATTTGATAGCATTACTTTGTTCATCTACAACATCATTTTACCCTATCTTGCATGATACCAATAATTTTTTTGAGAGAAGATTAGAGAATATCAATCAAATATGATGTTTTTTTCTGTTCTTGAATGTTCCACTCGTAGAAACACAAGTTCACTCAGAATCAAAGGTGGGAACTGGAATCCTCTTTCCGTATCATTGATTTAAAGCCTCATTTCCAGTTCCATAAAGACATGGTAGAGTTGAGATATCTTGCTCTGGCAGCAACTTTTTAATTTATAACTTGTGTAGGAGGCCATGTCCTTGAACAATAATGATTGACTTATCACTCTGAAGTTACAAGTTGACTTGTTTGCATTCTGCTGTGGGCAGAGTCATTGGGCATCTTAAACTCTAGGTCGAAGGGATTTAGTGACAGTAATGACTATCCATTATTATCAAACCTGCGATTTGCTATCATCCTTATAGTTGCCATTCCTAATTTTATTATCTCCTAGGCTATAGAACCATATCTTTTTTAGATGTCCTTTCTCTGGATAATTAAGTTTTTGTTGACACTATTTTTTATGTCTGAACTGTTGCGAATTTTAATTTTGTGCAGGCTAGCCTATTTGCATGAAGGTTTAGAGCCCAAAGTCGTACACCGTGATGTGAAATCTAGTAATATTCTTCTTGATAAAAAGTGGAACCCTAAAGTATCTGATTTTGGATTGGCCAAGCTCTTAGGATCTGAGACAAGCTATGTGGCAACACGTGTGATGGGGACATTTGGGTTTGTTCTATCTCATCTCATTTAATTCACCTTAAAAATATCTTCCAAACAAAGCATGTTTGTGCAGAAAGGAAGATGCACGTTTCCTCAAAAAGTTTTTATTCTATTTCAGCTATGTTTCCCCTGAGTACGCTAGTACAGGTATGCTTAATGAGGGGAGTGATGTGTATAGTTTTGGAATTCTACTCATGGAGATAATTACGGGAAGGAGCCCGGTTGATTATTCTAGACCACCTGGAGAGGTGAGAATAAGTTTTTCTTTATACATCTGCATCCTGTGCTAAGCAGCATCACAACATTGCTTCCTTTGTGTTTCAGATGAACTTGGTTGAATGGTTTAAAGGAATGGTAGCAAGTCGTCGTGGAGAAGAGACACTAGATCCTCTAATTGAAGTTCAGCCCACTCCTAGAGCACTGAAACGTGCCTTGCTAATCTGTCTCCGTTGTATAGATTTAGATGCCAATAAGCGGCCAAAGATGGGGCAAATTGTTCATATGCTCGAGGCGGATGAATTTCCTTTCCATCATGTAAGCACTGCTACCAAATTTATGCATTACATATCCATTCATGATAGTCTTTAAGTAATTTTCATCTAATTTAGTAATGCAATTTTCCAAGTAATATCTTACACCATTGTAATCTCTATGGTTAAGACAACTTTCATATTCCAACTGTGGGCGTGTTGAAATCCACTGTATGGAGAACAATATGTTAGTAACTCGGATGTTTTACCTAAGCGGTAGGTTTCTGAGACATGCAACGTTGTGAGAACGATGAGGCATGATGTTTTAAGATTTCAATTGCCCCAGAAAACAGTGGCTTCACCTAGACTTGTGGTTGCATAAATACTATTAATGCTTTGGAAACAGATTTTATTTTGTGACTTGTATTGAGGAACAAAAAAACATAAAGGGTGCTAACTCAGATCTTTAAACAGAGTTGCTTAGCGAATTGCAATCCCTTGTAGTTTCTCATCATAAGTAGCAAACTTTATTGTGAATCATAAATCAGAATGCAATTAACAGTTGTATGATTATGCTAGCGGTCCATAGCAGTGTTTTAAAAATCGTTAGAGGCGTACGCCTCGAGGCGCTGGCTCAAAGCCTCGAGGCATACGCCTCTCATGGATGAGGCGTGAAAAGCCTAAAAAAAACAAAGATTTTTAATAATTAAAAAAAATAAAAACAGCAAAAGAAGCCCTAGAAACACGATAGGCGTACATTCCAGTGTGTTTTCTCTCAATCCAGCAGCAGATTCATCGATCAGCCTCTCCTTCTGTTCCAAAATGGACCGGCCTCTCCTTCTCTTCCAGAATCGATTGCCCTCCCCTTCTCTTACAGTCCCAGAATCGATCGGTGTCTTCTTCTCTTCCAGAATCAATAGATTCTCTTCCACCTGGTAAGTCGACTACCTGTACAAAAGGTTTCGACGTGCTGGGGATTTATTAAATTTCCCTTCTTTGGAGCTGTCTCATATCTTACATAGCATTTTCTTCCCTCTGCATTGCATTTTCTGTTCTTTGGAAAATTTATCTACGATATTGGTTGGCTTGGATTGGTCAGGATATCCTTTTAAGATAATTTTTTAAAATTTTTTGGTAAAGAGAAGTGACTTCTGAAATACGATTTGGGATGATACCTTTTTAGCTATATTTTTTAATTAATGTTGATTACATGGTGATTACATGCTGCTGGCTTCTGTGATTAATGATGATATTCATATTATTTAAAGTCATTAATCATTTTATTGATTCACTCTAAAGCTTACTCCTCGATACGCCTTGAGGCTTACGCCTCACCTCATATAAGGTAAGCGCCTCGGTTCCTAAAAATGATTTTTGAAACCTTGGTCCATAGCTGATGGAGCTCAGTAGTAAATGATCTGAAGCGAAGTTTTTGTCATCCACCTAGTCTAGTTTTATAACACATCATTTCTTTTCCTCCTCCCTCCATAATTAGTTTTCTAGGATTAATTATTTTGGCCGCCTCATTTCTGTGCAGTTTCCTTTTAACATCTCTATTAATTCTAATGTTTGAGTCCTGTAGGAACTGCGGATATCTCGAGAGAAAGATACTCTTCCTCCACAAGATGTTTCAAACAAAGTTCCACACCCAATGAAGCCTGCAGGTGGCAATGTGAAGTCGAGGAGATAGTTGTTTAGAAATCAGTAGTGCCTAAAGGTCAGAATTTTGTAGCATAACCTTCACAGTTCACACTACATAAATAAATTATAGGCCCTGAATGTGCATATTATTTCAGTTATCCTTTCTTTTTCTTGTTATGTATTTGGTCATCATTCCTAAAATGTAGAAACAACTCCCACGCACAAGGGGAGCATGATCGGAGACTAGCAAGATGTACACAAGGCATAATATGAGGAGAAACTTTACGGGGGCTTGAATCTGTGAACTACAAGTTGAACTACAAGTTGAACTTCTACAGCATAAACACTAGGCCACGTGTTGAAGGTAAATAAATCCCGTGTATGAGGCTTCTACAGTGAGCGAAATGAGGGATAAGCAGGATGTACGCAACCTTACCCCCACATAATATGTAGAGACTTGTTTCCATGAGGCATGTAAATATGTATTTACTTCATATCTTAATACGTCTCAGTTTTTTGGTCAGCTTGCTAAAACTATGAGATATGAGATTTTTTGCTTTACACTATGTTTGGGGGAGAGGGTAAAGTAAGCAAGCGAGAGGAAGAGGAAGATATGATGGTGAAAGTGAGGAAAAATTAAAATGAAAGGAGTTTGGAAAGAGGAGTGAGATTTGAGGGATGATTTTGAGAGTAAAAAACGTGTGAGTTCCACTCAAAAAAATTTCTCTCAAAATTGAGAGGAAAATTGGGGATAGAGGGCAGAGTTGGCATTTCGCCAACTCTATCCCCACTTTTACATATATATAATGTGGGATCCACTGCCCACCTTATATAGAAAGGTGGTGGGTCCCACACATATACAAATAAATATAATTATATATATGTGTGTGTAAATATATATATATATATATATATATATATATATATATATATATATATATATATGATTTTGCTCAAGTACAGACTTAAAGAACGGACCTAAAAAAACGGACTTGTAATTTTGACCCTTAGATTAATCCAAGGGGTGAGGTGAAATGGCTTGCCTTCACAATCGTGTCTTCCGTCTCTCCTCTGGACTCCTCCAAATCGACCAACACAGAGCAGCGCCTCTCTCCCTTTCGCCTTGAGCAGCAACGCTTCCGTCGCGCCTCCAGCAGCCAGCGCCGTCTCTCCATCGTGCCTCCTCCTTCACGCCTAGCAGCGCCGTCTTCTCAATCGAGTGTCCTCCATCATCGCGCCGTCTCCTCAAGAAAGGGCGGCAGATTGGGTTTCACTTGAAAATTGTTGTTTAATTCTGATTCTAGAATTCATGTTTCAATTGTTTGTGGAGTATTTGGGAGAAATTGAGCTGGTAAATCTGGGCTGCCCTAAATTCATTTGAACATACATGAAATTGTCAAGTTGGAGCGTTTGATTTCTTTGCAAAATATGACTGAAATCCATTTATTATTTGCAAAATTTGTTGTGTATTGTGTTTCTTCAGTGTCTTGTGTTTTTTTTGTTAGAACTTTACTATGTCTCCACCAATTTGGTGGCTCGTGCTTACTAGCAGTTTTGGCAATCAACACAAGGCAGGTCTGTGGGAGAAAATGCATGACAATTAAGTTTGATTGTTTGAAATGCTCAAGCAAGTTAAAATTTTGAATTATGAATGAGTTGAGGTCAGAGGTGCCTGTTTGTGATGCAAAGGGAGATGTATCTCTACTCTATTGATTTTCTATAAGTTGTGTCAAAATGGATGTAGTCTGTTTTAAAGGCACGAGCCAGTCGTACTGTAGGTGTCAAAATGAATCTAGTGTTCACAAATGGGGATAACTATATTTTTTTTCTTGTATGATAGCCCAATTTTTTGCTTATTTTGTTTTCTTTTATTTGGGGATGAGAGAATGCTTTGTTTCTGAAGGCATGATAACCATATGATGCTAAAACATTAACAAATTATCAACAGCAGCACAGCTACCCCATTTTTATAGCAGTCCAATTTCTATAGCAGCTCCATTTCCACAACAGTTCCATTGCTACAGCAGCTCCATCACCACAACATCATTGAGTGGACTCATTCCTGCACAAAATTAACAAGCTCAAAAGAATACACCCACTTCAATCCATAGCAAACAAATGCACAAATTTAAATGTCAAATAAATATGGCTACTGGAAATAAATATTGCTACAAGAATTCTAAATATAAAAATGTCTCGACCGTGACTACGGCCCTCAAGAAGCAACTAGTGACATAATGCTCTAAATTTTCTCAACTGCCAATTCCAACACAGTAAACATAGTAAGCAGCCTAATTGTAACCAATGCATCAAACTCCTCCATACCCAGAAAAAGATAACCAACGAAATAGCAAATGGGTGAGCATACATTAACTCTTCACTCGAGGAGGAGGAGGCGCTGCTGCTGGAGGCGCGATGGAGAGGCGACGCTGCTGCTGGAGGCACGATGGAGAGGCGGCGCTGCTGCTGGAGGCACGATGGAAGCGCAGCTGCTGCGCGAGGGAAGCGTGGCTGCTGGAGGCGCGAGGGAAGCGCTGCTGCTGGAGGTGCGAGGGAGGCGAGAGGGAGAGAGGCACTGCTCTGTGTTGGTCGATATGGAGGAGTCTAGAGGAGAGACGGAAGACACGATTGTGAAGGCAGGCCATTTTACCTCACCTCTTGGATTAATCTCAGGGTCAAAATTACAAGTCCGTTTTTTAGGTCCGTTAAGTCTGTACCTGAGCAAAATCCTATATATATAATAAAAAATATATTATAATAAATATATATAATAATAATATATAAATTTAAAGCAACGATAATGTGGTAAATTTATATCAACATTATAACTCATAAAAACACATTTTTTCTTCCCCTACTTTTTGGGTAACCAAACAAAAGAATGTAAAATTAACTTCTCCTCCCCTCCACTCCCCTCCCTCCATTTTCTATCCTTCTCAAATTTTTCTTCTCCCCCCCTCCTCATTCCCAAACAATGCGTTAATGATTATGGAAGCCTAAGCAATAGCAGGTTTTGGAGGCTGGAGCAGCCAAGAAGTCTGAACTGCACAACGAATGGATCTCTGTTCCATTCCCTTAATATATTATTCCTTACAGGACTGACAAAGTATACACTTGTCTCCAATTCACTTTTGCTCTAAGCTCAGATGTAATTTGTTCATAACCACTGGGCCAATGGCTCAGTGGCCACCGACTTGTCCCAAACCTTAGTGCCCTTGGAGTGAAGAGGTCACTGGTTTGAGTCGGGGAAGTGGTAAGTTCTTGGATTTAATTGTCATAGCTGCACATCCCCCACTTTCAAGCCCTCGGGGCATATGGTTCAGCGGTGAGCTGGGGGCGTGGCCCTTACGTGGGAGTAGTAACGTGTCTGTTAGCGTACTTTGGTGCTCGGGTTAGAGTCACGTCAACGATACGCCCTTGATGTTCAGCGCTGGTGGGCCACCCTTTGGTGGGCAGCGTGAAAACCCCTATTCCCTTACTGTTGGACCCTGTCCATTGGCCCAGGACAGGGTCGGGATAGGACGGGTTCTTGGATCCCGCCCCAATCCAAGATGTAATTTGTTCATAATGTGTTGAAAGCCAACCTTTGACCACCAGAAAAGTTCAAACTGATAGCTGGAGAGTTCACTCTTTATACATGTGACGTCTTCAGTTACTTTTTTAGGATATTTGACCATGTGTAGCACGTCCCCACTGTTAGGTCACTCAATACCTGAGTAGATACAACAGACCATCCTTGTAGATTCAGAGGACCCATTGCTCAGTGCTTCCTCATCAAGAGGGTTTTGCTTAGAGGAGCAGCAACTCATATTAAGTTGGGCGCTCTTTGCTCTCTCTACACATTGTTTGGAAGGGAAGAGAAAATGATGGGAAGGAAAATTTGGATGTAAAATGGAGGGATTTGTAAGGAGTGTTTGGGAATTGAAAAGTAAAATTTGAGGAGAAAAAGTGAGGAAAAACAGGTGGGTGCCGAAAATTCTCTCTCAAAAAATGGGGAGATAGTGGCGTGAGAGAATCAGAGATGTTGGAGGTTCTAACACCTTGGCGAATGGCTTGGTATTATTATTGCCGCAGTCTGTGATAACGTTTTGAAATTTTTTGTTTTTTATTTAAAAAATTACAAAATTTATAGTTTTGATTGGAACCAATTCAATTATGTATTTTTTATCTAAAATAAAAACTAAATTCAAAATGAAAAAAGACTAACTATAGGCCATCACATTTAAATTTAAAATATTCGATGTTTCGATCGCGATAAAATTGATTTTTATTTTAAATAAAACATATATTATTACATATGTTAGATGAAAAATTACACATTCATAATATTCTTAAAACTCAAGAGAGAAAAATTTTGAAACCGAAAAGGGTTACGGTGGGTCCGGCTCGTAAAGGACCAATGTCATCTCCTTTTAAAGGACTGATATTAACATGATAATTCAAGTTTACTGGTTAACTCACATTACATAAGGATCCCTCCAGGCTCAGGTTTGGGGGGCTACAATCATTTTAAGGTGCAATGTGTGTTTAATACAATTTCCACCATTCATTTGGGCCACTACTATCACAATTCTAACAATTTAAATCACATTTGAATGATGTAGATCACTTTAGGCATGCATTTTAGGTTCATTGCAGGAAACCATTTTCCCCAGGTTCCAACACAAGAACCGGCAAGATTTTATTCGCCACGTGCGCTCTATTAGTATATCATCACTCAGAGCAACTCCAGTGGTACAAGTGTTATAAATTTTATAGTTTTTCAGTTGGGTCACACATCTATTATACACAATTGGATTTTACTTACTTATTTACATCAGCAAAACATGTCTCTCAATACAGTCAGATTGATAAAAACACATTTTTAAATACAATTTTTTTACTTTTCATTTATAAACACTCCAAATATCAAGTCTCAACATTATCTCTATCATACTTTTATATCATTTTTTTCCTATGATTTCTCACTTTTTTCTATCATTCTACATATATTTCAATACAATTTTTTAAATCACTCTCCCTATACACTTAAAAATTTCTAGTGCTATAAAACATCAACCCATTAAACATCTCCAATGCTTCCTCACTTTCAAGTACTCAAAATCCTCCAATTGGGTCCCACTTGTTTATTCACATCAGCAAAACACGTTTCTTAATACAGTTATATCAACAAAACATATCGGAAGTCTATTTGCACACCACAAATATCTCACTTCACCCCTTTACTTATACACTCCCGTTCAAAAATAGAATTTTCTAACATCACTTATTTTTCTTTTTTTTAAAAAAATAAACATAAATCCAACTACACCCCCAAAATTAATCCTTATTCTCTCTCCTTCCATCTCTCTCTCCTCCACTTTCCTCTCTCCGTTCTGCTTCTTTGCTTCAAACGAGGCTCCATCTATAAGCATGTCCTAAGCATCACTGTCCATTTCAAGCTTGGAGAAGCAAGAGCTTGCATGACATCTCTCAGGGCAGGTTATGGTTGGTCAATCATCAAGAATGAGAGAGTGAGCTTCCCTAACAAAGACAATTATGAACGAAGCCAAGACATAACTTGAGGGAGTCACAATCACCCCTCTAAATATTAAACATCAATTTCATTTTTATCGTATTTTTTTATTTTTTTTTATCACGTATCTTTTAATATAATTTCTTTTTTAATATTGTTTCCATATACTCCAAAATTTTGAGTGATACAAAATACTTCGCCATTAAACTTGCATGCTCTCACCGCAACCTCGCTAAAAATAGTTCACCAATAAATTCTAACTTTCCCTTTCGGTGAAAAGGAAAAAAATTCAGATAAAGAAAGAACAAATCTCAGATACGAAAACTGTTATATAACCAACCACACAAACGCTTGATCACCAGATCCATTTCATATTCATTGTGTGCTTTTAGGAGTTCGAGCCATGGAGGAGAAGCTGATACAGAGGCTGGAATCGGCAGTGGCTCGCCTCGAGGCTTTTTCGACGGGATTTCGACCGGAAGGCTCCGGGGAAGGTCTTGAGGATGCTGCGTCCGATCCGGCTATTGCGGCGTTCGATGATATGATGAGGCAGTATCTTGGTAGGGTTTCTCGTGCTGCCGAGAAGATTGGGGGACAGGTGCTCGATGTCACGAAGGTTGTCGAACAAGCTTTTAGTGTTCAAAGGGAGCTTCTCATCCAGGCGAAGCAGACTAAGGTGCGTGGTTTGTCTATAGCTGGAAACATTGTCTCTTCTTAAAGAAGCTTTGTTTCCGGTCTAGCTTCCTTAGCATTTCCCTTGGATTAGCCAATGAATGTTATTAAAGCAATTGCAAATTTAGATAGTATTAGATTTGAAATTTATAGAAAATTATACTGTGCATAATTTCATTGAAAATTTTGGAGTTGTAATTTGATCGAGGTACTATTGCAACTGAAATCTTTCTGTTCCATCTTTTCGGTGATTGGCATAACGTCTTGGATCGTCTACATTTGCATCTGATCTGAGTGTTCCATTTCAGAACTACTGTTCATATCAAAATTTCTCAGTTAAAATATACTTTGAGGATAATAACTCTTAGAAAATGTTCTAAGCTAGGCCAGAATCAGAACGGTCACCTCTGATAAAAGTTGAAAATAAATGACATGATAAATGACTTTATGGGGATACTTCGGATATACTAGAGCACTCTCAAAGTTCTTAGTAAAGAACCAGAACACATAATTTGAACAACGGTGACTCCATGCCAAAAAAAAAAAAAATACTGTAAGACTCTTTTCATGCTAAAGCACCAGCCTACTTAGACAAATACTGGAAGGTACTAAAACAAAGACCTGTTTGTATTGTTTCTGTTTAATTTGAAGTTTATATTTCATAGTCAATTCAATAGGTGAACTGTAAGTATGTGATGGTAAAATGGAGTTATTCTTTCGGTACAGAAACCTGATATTGCAGGGTTGGCTGAGTTTCTTAAGCCACTGAATGAAGTGGTAATGAAAGCTACTGCAATGACTGAAGGCAGGCGATCTGATTTTTTCAACCACTCAAAAGCTGCCGCTGATAGCCTCACAGCATTGGCTTGGATTGCTTTTACAGGAAAAGATTGCGGTAAAAGCAACTGCAGTGTTTGTTTATATGCTGATGGAAAGTTTTGCTTTCATTTTTTAATCTTCCTTTCCACATGCAAGGTATGAGTATGCCTATTGCACATGTGGAAGAAAGCTGGCAAATGGCTGAGTTTTACAGTAACAAGGTATTTATGTTATTTATCATGAGCCACAATTTCCATTTCGTGTCCAAACTATTAACTCAATTTAGTGTTCGAAGTAAAAAAAAAGATTGAAAGGCATGTAAAACTTGATATGCATAGTCACTTACAATTTTTACTTGGAAATACTACAAGGATGTTAATCATCAAAAGGCTACAGCTAACTCTCAATCCTGCATTGCTTTCTTATTCTTGGATTAACCATTTACATGAGAGCTTGTGCTGTGTTTGTTATTGTGTTATCAATTGAATAAGAGGGAACAAAAAATAAATTATGAAGTGAAGGCAGCTCTAGGATTTTTTTTAATAGGCCACATTACCATAGAGGCATAGAGTTTACCAATATATTGAAACTTTACGTCAATTTTTGCACTGGGTGCCTCTTCTTCTCAGATGCCGATCTACAATTTTTCAGTGACTTCACTGTGGACTGAGCTTGTTTGGTTGTTGCTTTGCATTGAGTTCTAGATCCTCATGGAGTATAAAAGCAAAGACACAAATCATGTTGAGTGGGCGAAAGCTCTGAAGGAGCTATATTTACCTGGGTTAAAGGACTATGTGAAGAGTCATCATCCTTTAGGGCCAATTTGGAATCCTGCTGGAAAAACAGCAACTTCTGCTCTGCCAAAAGCTTCTACACCTAAGGCTCCTGGTCCTCCTCCTCCACCGGCTTCTCTCTTAAGTTCTGAGTCTTCTCAGCCTTTATCATCAAGACCAAAGCAAGGGATGGCTGCTGTTTTCCAGGAAATTAATTCAGGGAAGTCAGCGACTTCAGGTAGGTTTTTTTTTGGTTTCCTATGTTTTATATGGTGTACTGGCAACTGTGAGTTGAATTTCTTGCTTCCTAGGTCTTAGAAAGGTCACAGATGATATGAAGACGAAGAATCGGATAGATAGAAGTGGTCATGTTGGTATCGGTGAGAAAGAGAGTCGAACTAGTTCATCCTCTTTCTCGAAAGCTGGACCTCAAAAGTTGGAGCTTCAAATGGGTCGTAAGTGAGTATTTATGATGCTCATGTAATGATTTACTTTTTATGTAAGGTTCGATTTAGTATTTTAGTATGTGATCTGGATGATGAGTCTGTTTTGCATCCTCATTCAGGTGGGTGGTTGAAAATCAAATTGGAAAAAAGAGCCTAGTCATTGATGACTGTGACGCAAAACAGTCAGTTTATATTTATGGGTGCAAGGATTCTGTTTTGCAGATTCGAGGTATACTCATGAGTCCAATTGTTTTCTAACTTTTATAGAATTTGCCTTTGTGCATTGATCTTTCAATATAGTCCCATGACTAGGTTTTTTTTTTTGGAGGGGGGGTGTTGTGGGGGGACAACGTGTTTCTTCTTTAATATAATTTGAACCATTACAGGGAAAGTCAACAACATTACGATTGACAAATGCACCAAGATGGGAGTTGTTTTTACGGTTAGTTTGAAAACGAAAATAAAAAATGGAACTTTTTTGCTCTATAATTAAACATGAAGGATTATAAGTTCATTTTATTCTTTGGACATTGACTACCAGGATGTTGTTGCTGCATGCGAAATTGTTAATTGCAATGGTGTTGAGGTGCAATGCCAGGTAAATTACCTTTTCCTTTTTTGCTGTTGTTTTCTTTTTTCCCAAAATATTGAGAGTCGAATCCTCATTGTTCATATGATGTCAAGTCAAATTCAAGTTCTTTAAGTTTGACTGAGAATATGATTTAAGTTTTGGTTATGGGAGAATTATAATGATATGAATTTTTACTTTAATGTCCTATTCTATTATAGGGCTCAGCTCCCACAATATCAGTGGACAACACAGCTGGTTGCCAGTTATATTTAAGCAAGGATTCTCTGGGGGCATCTATTACAACTGCTAAGTCAAGTGAAATCAACGTAATGACACCAGGCGCCGAGCCTGATGGTGATTGGGTACGTATCTGTATTCCTTTTTTCTCTGACATCTTGCAGGTATACTTTGTTCTCTTGTCTACTTTGTTTTTCATTACATGATTGAAGAGACATTATTTGATGATTCTTTTTTTTTCTTCCTTAGATAGCATTTTAATTGACATGTGGCTCCATGCATGATTTTTGAGTGTTTCTATGTATGCTATTTTCACTTCTGTTTCTTTTGTCTTCCACATACACAACGATTTTTGAGCATATACTTTTTTTTTCATGGGCTCTTGGTCTAACCTAGGAGCTTACACTCGGATGTTTATGAAATTAAAAACTAATTTTGTTTTAGGCTGATGTTCTGGAACTATGCTGGAGAATAATGCAAAAAATTGAAGAAGAAAAAAGAGGGGCAATAATTATTGGCCTTCGAAATATCATGTTGAGAGCCTCTTATTTGGCAGCATTAGCGTGCATTCGTGTCGAAGTAAATTTCTGAAGATCAATCAACATCAATGGCACGTGTTGTAAATTCCCTTCCCCCTTCTTCACAGTATGCCAAATACCATTGGCTACATGTTTCCAATTTAATAAGCTCATCTTTGAGGAAAAGAAAAGAAAAAAGCCATTCCGATTCATGGTTGGCCCACTGGGTTTCTTGTTGGGATAATTACTCCATTAAGATAAAGGCATCAGGTGATTCAGGTTGGCATAAAGTGCTTTTGTAGTGGATCAAACTGTCATCAGGAAAAATGTTGTGTGCAAATAATGCAATGTTGTGTCAATGCAAAGATGCGATTAATACAGTCAAGTGGAGGATTACAGTGGAAGAAAATTTACTTGATAAGCTAACTTTGGTTTTGAGGTACTTGTATCATTAGTCTGAATCTAGTATATTTTTGTGATGTTGATGCAACTTTGTGGAGCTGTTCGCACGTCAATTATCTCTTGGAGGTTGTCAGCTCCCACATAGATTTCATTACATTAAACCCATACAGAATGCGAAAAGTTTGAGTCCAATCTTCTTCTGTTATTTTCAGTCGAGTTCAGCCACAAAATGCTAAATTAATTGGGGCGTGGCTAGGTGTATACTAGTAGTTGTACTTCCCAGTATAATATATAATTATATGTAATGTAAGTTTACTGGCTGTCAAATCAAAGTGTAAGAAATCAATGACATCTAAGTAATTAACATTTTAATTGGTAAAATGTTTATTTCAGATTGTGTTTTGATTATTGTATTTGTATGTACTTAGAAGATGCATTTTTGCTAATTAATTTTCAGTGTAAGTCGATGATATTAGAAATTTGGAACCAAATTAAATTTGGACTCACTGTGTGTGCTCCTTTGTAGGGGGAGCATGCTTTGCCGCAGCAATACATTCATATATTCAAGGATGGCCACTTTGAGACGACCCCTGTCTCTCACTCTGGAGGGTAATTGAGATGTCATATTTGCAAATTTTGAGAGTCAGCAACTTTATTATTCATTTTGTGCAGTGTCTGGGTTGTTTCAATTTTTATCTCTTGATTCGGTTGTCAATGTAGTTTTGTGACACATTCATGAGTTGTTGGCTATTGCCCTATGCCATTCTTTGTTTTACCAGACAGTTGGCATTTTCTGCAACTTTTGTGCATTGCTTGTTCTAGATGAGTATCTTGTTGTGAGGTTTTGATGGTTGTGTTTGTTGTGATGAGATTTTTTTCCGTTATATCTTGAATTTATTCAATTTCTTGGCACCCAATCATGTATCCAACTGCTGAGGATATGTAGTGACTAAAATTGGGCATGGTCCATTTCTCTTACAAGTTCATAGTTAGTTAGCATTTAACTGGTCAAAGGTCCAGTCAGCTAAGTTCATAGTTAGTTAGCATTTGACTGGTCAAAGGTCCAGTCAGTTTTGACCAGATCCAAACTCAGAGTCAAAATTTCGGCCCAATGGACTAGAGTTCACCAAGAAAAGCCCACAAACAAAGGTTGAAGTTTTGGCCAACTTCAGCTTGCCTTTATGTGCTACATCGCTGGTCGCCAAGACTATTAGCATTTAGCTCGCCAATAGAGCTCAAAGCTAAAGTGGACATAGAGCTCGCCGACTCCAGGAGCTCTCCTCTCCACTGAGTCTTGGAGGAACATTCACTTTCCCAAGGTAGACAGTCTAACACTTTTGTCAGGTTGCAGATATCATTTCTTTTATCTAAGTTGTGTATTTTTCATTTAATGCTCTTATACTGCTTTTTGTCCAAAACTACATTTTCTGGCTAACTTGTTATAAGGTATGTGTCACTTCTTACAGACATTTCTCCTCACTATCAGGTTTGTCTCCTCAATGCCAAAAGACCTTAAAATTCTTACAAAAAATAGTAAGGGGAAAGACTAAATAAATCTTCTCCTCCACTAGGGAGCGGGATTGACATTCTGAAACCTCTATAACAAATACCAGAGCAATTCTCTCTCAACTACTTCTCAGACAGTTATTCCCCAAATATCATCCCTATTTTCCTGGTCTCCCCCATGATCACTGTCTATTCATCCCCTTGAAGCTGATTTGATCACCTGGGCCTCCTCAAACCGGTCTTTGGAATCTCATGGTTTTGTGTTTGAAATGTGTGCAGGAACTGAAACAGTTATTTGAGAGGATTATCAGAGCCCACTTACAGCTGAAGCTATTATATTCTCTGATTGTATATTTCGGGCTCTACAAGATACAATGCTGTCCATGGCTATCGAAGTCCTTGATTCCACAAATTTTAGTTTTAATAATAATGCGGCTTTGTAAAGAGTGATGAAAGGATTTGTTTTAATTCTTTGGTTTTGGGTCGGATGCTTTCTTGACTGGGCTAGCTACGCATTGAAAGGCTGAAGATCTTGTTATGGTGTTCTGTAATCTTCTAGTAACTTCACTAGGGATGGCAAAAAAACCTGATCCGCACACTCTTCGTAGGGTATCCGATCCATTTAAAAATCGAAAACCGATCCTATAGGGTTTGGAAACGGTTTTGGTTATTTTTTTAAAATTCGTCACGGTTTAAGGTCGGTTTTGGTATTTGATGCCGGATTTAGGATACCCGAATCGATTAATAAATGGTTAGGGTACCCGAACCGAAACCGTACCCAGAACCATAACCGACCCTACCCTACCCTACCCTTAATTACAAGTAAATTCTTAAAAACATTAGTACATATGTTAGAGAAATGATTCGAACCTTACACGTGTATAAAGAAGTAAATCACTTAACCACTAGTCTAATTCTAATTTATTTGTCATAGACTTTCATAATTTATAAATATATATTGAGTATGGATTTTGGTTGTGCGTAATAAAGTTTAGACTTTTACTTTTATGAATATAATGTATATGAAGATTAAAAGTTTGATATCATTTTAAATAATAAATTAAAGTGTTTAAAGAAAAAAAAAATTAAAAAATGCAATAAACATTATTACGAAGTCACGAACCCTAATTTCTCTCTCAAAGAATCCATAATCTGAAATGTATTCGTTAACACTGTACCGAAAAAAATCAAACAGACTAAATATAAACTAATAAAATTTGAATTAATTACATGGATCTTGTTGTGTTGTTGATGCAATGAAGTGATTAATGTCTAAGGAGTAATAATATGGTATTATCATGTAGTTCGTCAAGACATTGGACTCCTTTCTATTTCTATCTCATTGTATTATTTAATATCTTCATCATTAATAAGTATTTAAGACCTGTCAAAAAAATATTATTGATTTCATTTTTTAATTGAATTAGTTAAATTGTAAACAGGTATCCGACGGTAAACAGTTATGGAACGATTCCAGTTTTGGAAATCTAAATAATTTTTTAAACGATTTTAGTATATGATACATTAAATGGTAACGATTTTGATATTTCTTAGATGGAAGGGTACCCAACCCGTTGTCATCCCTAAACTTCACTGACCTAGTCTGAATACAGGATTTTTTTATTATCAAAGCTTGAGTTGGTGAATTAGTTTCAAGCCTGGTTTCTGAACTGCAACTCTCCTCTATGGGACTAAGTTGGCCTTTTCGTGTTGACTTCCAAGCTTTTGTATATGCTGAATTGGTTTTGGGTTTTCACCGAAGGAAATGATTCACGCTAAGATATTGTTAAAAATTTCAATAATTCCCGTTGACTAAAAGAAAAATGGAAAATAAAATTACGTGATCTTCTTTACGACTGACTAATCCAAAAGAAAATCATGAGCTGAACTACAATTTGTTCGTATTAAAAAAATTTAGAAGTCAAATACGTAATTGATATGTTTATTTTTTATTGTCAAATCGACATATATAATAAATTTCCTACAAAGTAAAAAATAAATATATTATTTGCGTAATTAAATCTTTAAAAAGTGTTAACTAAGAATAATCTCGAATTTAAGTCTTACCAACTCTGTTCTTTTTATTATAAAAAAACAAAAAACCTCTGAGAGTCTTGGTCAAGTTTAGTTTAGAGTCTTAGAGCAACTCCAATGGTGGAAGCTCCAAATTTTCCAGCGTGGTCCCACTTCTATTACAGCAAAACACGACTCTCAATACAGTCTAATCAACAAAACACATATTTCAATACAATTTTTTTCAATTTTCATTCACACACACTCTAAATATCAAGCATCAACACCATTTCTCTCATACTTTTCTACCATATTTCACCTTTTTCTATCATTTTACACTTTTTTCAATACAATTTTTTCAAATCACTCTCTCTATACACTCCAAAATTTCCAGCTTCATTTTCAATACTCCCATTGAAGTTGCTCTTACCAACTCTGTTCTTTTTACATTTCTGTTGCTTCTTTAATTATATAGCATTTATTTAGCAGAGTGTAGAGACTAATAAGTCATAGGCTGAGCTTACTCTGTTATTTTTACATTTCTGTAGTCGGAGCAGACCAACACCGCCTTCGCCTTCACCTTCACCTTCACCACCCCAGAGCAACAGCACAACCATTGCCTACTTCAATAATCTGCACTCTGGCGTACCGACAGTTATCTCTCTACTTTCTCTCTCTCAATTCTACTGATCGAACCGCAAAATTAGTAGAGAAATCTGGCTCTTCGGTTTCAGAAGAAAATTGTGATTGTTAGGGCTTAATTCGATGAATATGAGTCGCTATACTTGATTTCCTTATTTAGCTGACGATTCTTTCTTCAAATGTCTGTCGCTGAGCTGAAAGAGCGACACGCGGCGGCAACGGAGACCGTGAACAATCTAAGAGAGCGGTTGAGGCAGAGGCGACTTCAGTTGCTCGACACAGATGGTGTGATTTTCGTTGATTGCTCTGTGTTCAGTGTTTTTTCTTTTTCGTGTTTGTTTTGTTTGTTAGATCTGATTGAATTTTGACAGTCGCGACTCATGCGAGGGGGCAGGGAAGGGCTCGGGTGACATTCAGCCCCACCGATCTAGTTTGTTGCAGGACGCTTCAAGGACACACTGGAAAGGTAATCTATATACATTTGTCTTTTTTTACTTTCAGAAATAGAAATTCGTATGTGTATTCTGCTTTTATGTGTTTTCGCTTAAATTTTTTTGTGTGATTTTGTTAAAATATTTGCAATCTTGCTGCACAAAATGTTGGAATATTGGAACAAATGACTAATTGTAGTTATATAGAAATCATGTTAGTGAAGTGCTACATTTTTCCCTGGGAAAATTATTGGCCTGCGTGAGGGTTGAAGAACTGAAACTAGGTTAACAGGTATGTATCTCCAATCTAACTCGGAAAGACTTGTAGTTTCAAACAATGTGGAAATGAAAAGAATTGCAAAACTCTGAATCCTTGCTAAGTAGAGTATGGATTTGGGATCGATTTTGTGTTGGACACTATAAGGTAGAAATAGGAACTTACAGTGAGCAGAAACATTGGCCTACACAATTAAGTCTAATGGAGGATGAGATGAGGAGGACTGTAGCAAACAATGAAACAAGTAAAGTGCACCGGATCCCTGGAGGGGTAGATTGTCATAATCCACTGTATTTAGAATATTAACAATATAATAGGGACCTGATCCGATAATTTAAAATTTTGATGAGCATACTAAGATTGCCAACTTTGATCTATCACGACCATTATAAAAGAATCTCTAGTTTTTTTTTTCTTTTTTTGAGTGGGAAAATGAGTTCTTTGATTTGGTATTGGTTTCTCAAAATATTATGC
This sequence comes from Euonymus europaeus, assembly GCA_963580455.1. Lineage (NCBI taxonomy): Eukaryota > Viridiplantae > Streptophyta > Magnoliopsida > Celastrales > Celastraceae > Euonymus > Euonymus europaeus. The sequence goes on along the minus strand of OY756970.1, from coordinate 15,830,400 downwards.
AATTAGTTTTTCTTTTTGAGAATGTAAGAAGACGCATAGTGTGAAATCATTAATCAGGGCATAATAGAATATTAAATGTGCATTTTTTTTTCTCTCTCAATCTTTTATAGCTTTACTATGGTTATAAGCAAACATGGTTCTATGAAGAGTTCATACTTTTCTTAACTAGGTGGGTATATTTCTTCCTTCAAGGAATCCTGAATCTGATTGCTTGAAAATTCTTATCACCATTACATCAAATAATTTAAGTAGCATGTAGAGGGTTTGAGATTAATAATCTGTGGGCATTATTTGTTGTAATGTTTACATGAATAGTTGAAAGTTAGAAGAAACTGTCTATCTTCTCAACAATTTCACCCTCTTTAGAGTTTATAGCGGCTTTCATCTTTATACCACCTTCCAATTTGCTGTTCGAAGAAAGCATAACCTTTTTCCTCTTATACATCCACCCTTTAGCAACCCATTAGACTTTGCTAGGTCATTGGTGTTTGGAAACTACATGGGTGCTTGGGCATGGCTGGTGTTTACAGCTGCTTAATTCTAGGATGATGGTAAGATTGTTTGTAATTCTATGTCTAAATAATTGGTTAAACTCACAATTTTTTAAGGATTTCAGTATTTCACAGGTTTATTCCTTGGATTGGACTCCTGAAAAGAATAGAATTGTCAGTGCATCTCAAGATGGGCGGTTGATAGTGTGGAATGCTTTAACCAGCCAGAAAACTCATGCCATAAAGCTGCCTTGTGCATGGGTCATGACATGTGCTTTCTCTCTGAGTGGACAATCTGTTGCCTGCGGGGGACTTGATAGTGTGTGCTCAATTTTCAACCTGAATTCACCAACTGACAAAGATGGGAACTTACCAGTATCAAGAATGCTTAGTGGGCATAAGGGTTATGTCTCCTCCTGTCAGTATGTTCCAAATGAGGATACTCACCTCATCACTGGTTCTGGTGATCAAACGTGTGTTCTGTGGGATATTACGACAGGCCTTAGAACTTCTGTTTTTGGAGGAGAATTTCAGTCTGGACATACAGCTGATGTATTGAGGTAAATTAGGAATCATTAAGTTTCTTTCAAACTAAATCATGTTTTCATTTTTGTTACCCAATCTATTACCTTTTAGCTAGTTTTTCTCTGCCATCTTCACTGATAAAAACATTTACAATGTGGCAATTGAAATTTTTAGCCCTTTGAAAGACTTGGCTGAGGATAATTATGTTAATCTAATTGAGTTTACTGCTTGAGTTCTCCAATTCGCAATTTAATTAAACTTTGCATCGGCAGGAGCCTTTTTAGTGCATTGTTGTTCTCTGTTTGGAACTTGATGAAATTGACCTGTTAAGGTTCTTGTATATCTGAACTTGAAGCTTGCATGTGGAGAATGATGCACCTCTTTGGCTCTGCATTCTTATTTCTCGTTTTATGCTCGACTTTGTTCATAAACCTGTTGATTTTAATGAATTTTTTCCCATCTTAATAGATTTAAAACTATAAATTGTCCCTATTGTTTTTGATGTTATCATTTTACTCAGCTGGCCAGTACCATTGCCTGCTGCTTTGATACTTAATTGTGGCATAAAAGGTAGTGATTAATAATTGAACTCTAATGCTGCAATATAATGTTACTAGTATTTTTTACCTCAGTATCTCGATAAACGGATCAAACTCAAGAATGTTTGTCTCTGGTTCTTGCGATGGAACTGGCCGGTTGTGGGACACTCGTGTTGCAAGTCGTGCTGTGCGTACTTTTCATGGTCATGAGGGAGATGTTAATACTGTAAAGTTCTTCCCCGATGGCAACAGATTTGGAACTGGCTCAAATGATGGAACTTGCAGGTTATTTGACATTAGGACGGGGCACCAACTTCAAGTATACTATCAGCAGCATGGCAATGATGAAGTCCCTCAAGTGACTTCCATTGCATTCTCCATTTCAGGAAGGCTTCTCTTTGCTGGATACTCAAATGGGGATTGCTATGTATGGGATACTTTATTGGCAGAGGTATTCACTATCACTATAGTTATGAAACCTCTATAAGTTTTAGTCTAAAATTCTCAATCCATGAAAGTATATTTGTGTCGATTTTTCATGTGACCGCAAAGAAAGGGACCAAATTGCTTTCATTGTGTGATCAGTTCCACTTCATATTTGTTATCTGTTATTTTTCTTGTTTTTGGGGATCTATGTGAATCTGCTTGTTCTGTTGCGTTACAACTTTATCTATTGCTGTTACCACTCCAGTGCTAACCACCGTTATAACGGATTATTGGTTTAGCGTGCTAATGATGCATTGTCTCTAAAATTTGTTTGTTCCACACAGGTTGTTTTGAACCTTGGATCCCTCCAGAACTCACATGAACGCAGAATAAGCTGTCTGGGTTTGTCAGCTGATGGGAGTGCCTTATGTACAGGAAGTTGGGACACAAACTTAAAGGTTAGCCATGCTATGCCGTTTAATGCCATGTGCATGCATGAGAGTCACGAGACAAACCCTTCGTCATGCGTTTTCTCACTATTTGCAATCCCTTTGTCTGGGTCAATCTCATTTGTTAGAAGATGAATTGATACAAGTGGAGGAATAAAGTACTATAGTGATGATGTTGATAAATTTCTCACGGGCCTACACTCTCAGGCACTTCTTAATGATCTGGATCAAGCTTAATATGCGTAGAGTTTTTATAAATAAGGACACAGGGGAGTACATTAAGCATAAGTGGCTTATAAGATAATTTATTTATTTATTTTTACATATTTCAACAAAAAATAACTCTAAGAAGAAAGATGAGAACTAAGTTGGTATTTTTTCTCCTGTTACATGTATTTCCACATGTCAAGTTACATTCTCTGGCATACGTAAATGTGAAGGAACCAAGTGAATGGTTTTGCTTGCAATTCTCCACAAAATAGTGCTGAAAGATTTCATGATGGTGTCATAGCGAACTTCAAAAAAAATAAAAATAAATAAACAACTCCCGTGCATAAGACTCCCGTAGTGGACGGGATCAAGCACATGCATGATGTGTACATAATATGTGGAGAGTCCCTTTCGAGGAATTGACCCTGTGATCTAGGTTGCACCACTGGAACTTATCCCTGGGTCAGATGTTCACTTATACTCACCAGCTAACCTCAGCATAGCAAAAATATCGTTCATGACCTCATCATATTTGTTTGTAAATGTAGAGATTCATGTTTATTACTTGTTGCACAGTGATACATACTGCCCTCTGACCCCAATGAACACATGCACTCCCTTCTTTTCCTGATGGTAAAGGGAAAAGAACGAAATTCCAGAGAAGTACCCGTAAATTGAGCAATTTCTTACTCAATCTTCGTTTTCTTTGTAGCTGAAGGAGATTGGGGTGCTAATTTGTGAATATATTTCTAGTCTACTAATGTTCTTAGTTGTTTTTGCAATTCTTGTTTGCATCTGTGACAGTGATTTTATTTGATGAAATGAAGTATGCACTTTTTTTTACAGATTTGGGCTTTTGGAGGGCACAGAAGGGTAGTATGAGTCCCGGAAGAGCAAAAGATGTGTCTTCTGGGTTTCCTCTCCTGTCATTGCCATGCTTCTCTGATTTGGATTGGTCAGAGATGTTTGTGCTGTCATACTCTAGCATGATAGTGATTAGTGAGGTAAATCATAGTCTTGTATATTAGCTCCTTAGGATCCTGGTGCAAAAAGCTGGCAATTGGATTAACATAATTAACTGGCACTGTAGAATAATGTCTCTAAAAGGTGTTATTGGCCATGGGTTCTTGTGTCTTAACTTGCCCGATTATTTTCACCTTTTGGTTGCAGACTGTACCTTGGATTAAATTCACATTGTTTGCTTTGCTTATTATTATTATTATTATTATTATTAATTTTGCATTTGGACTTTCTATTAATATAATAACTAGTCATTTATATATTTTCTTATTTTGGTTTCTTCTGTATTATAATGGAACTAGTTACATTCCCGCCCTTTGCACGGCATATATGATTATGCTAAAAGCAGCTCATTTGCCTCATTCAAACCATGTGAGTCCCTTCTAAAACCCAACAAATAAGTGGAGTGAGTGAGGAGTGGTAATATGGTTGTGTGGAGGTTTTGTTTTTTGTTGAGTTGGTTTTTTTGGGTCTGTCTTGATCTTGGATCATTAATATTTGAATTTATTTGTCTTGGTTAATTTTATGGTTTCGTCTACCTAATCGGCAGAAAAAGTAGCCACTTAATGTGGTTTGTATTGTGGTCACTCTTATAATGCAATCAAATCTCAGACCAAATTTTTTTTTAGAAGGCAACTCATTTGCCTCTCTCATCGAATCTGGTAAAATATCTAAATTCTTTTATCTTAACTTTATGCGTATGTTATTATTTGAATATATATTTGGCAAAATTATTGGTAAGTTTACTTTATGAGATTTATTAGGGATAAGGTCACTCATTTAAACTTATTTGCAATCAAGTCTAGTTATTAGGTTTTTTATAATTAATTTGATTTTTATTTTATTGATTCATGTCAAAATCGGAGATTTTTAAGAAAAATACATATTAAATGAAGAAAATATATTAATTTTTCTATTTTAATTAATTATTTTATTATCTTAATCAATATGTTGAACATACACGAGTCTGTTAGGGTTTAACGAATTCGTTCTCCTTAGGGAGACTGTAACACCCTAAGTCGTGGGATAGCTTACGTAATAGGGCAAAACGACGCATGATATTTATTATAATTTTAGTGTGTGCAATAATAATTGTAAAATGAGATTATAAGATTTTTATTAAATTTTATGCGATAAACAAAATATATTATGTGCAAGAATTATCGAAATTGGAGTTAAAATGGAATTGACACAAATTATTGGAATTAGAGGATTGGTGAGTTAAATTAATGGCGAGATTGTAAATAGAAATAATGGTAGAAGGGTCAATTAATAAATAAATAAATAAAGATTCTGGTGTCCAATTGAAGAGCACAGCGAGGGGATTTGAACCGTGCTAGTTTCGAATGAAACGGAGGAGACATCATCGCGTAATGGCGGAAGAAACCGCACGGACAGCCGCTACACTCACCACCTCGATTCTTCATTCTCCGACCACCTTTTAGGTAACGTAATACGTCAATAAACTCACCGGTCCGTTCTCTACCTTCCTATGTCAGCGGTGAGGGCCACCACGCCCTATTGGGCGGCGGCCCGGTTGTGCAAACCAACATACCTGTTGACCCGCGTTTTGAGGAAGAAGATGAATAATCGGGTCAACTTGACCCGATTATCTTGGGTTGACCCGCCTAGCCCAATAGGTTTAGTCAACTGAGGCCCACTTGATTTAGGGCAAAACCATTAAAGGCCTAATTAATCTAATTAATTAAATATTACCTTATAAATGAATTGTAAGATGTTTGATGTAGTATTTTGGGTTTCAGGATGAACTCTTTCATACAATTACCGATAGCTAGGGAGAACATGCTAAGGTAAGTAATACTCACCTGTATCACGGAATTGAATGCTCAATGAATTGTTAATTTTATAATTCATGTATTTGTGCATATGTATATGGTAGAGATATGTTAGTATAATTGAATTATTTTGATGAGACTATTATTATTATAATATTACCCGTAATGAATATGTTGGTATTTGAGACTCAATTAATTGTGATGCTATGGGTATTAGGTTAGTATGATTGACTTATTTTATTGAGACTATTATTGTTTTAATATTATCTGTATTGTATATGTTTGTTATTTAAGATTGAATTGATTGTGATGTTTGAGTATCGGTGGAGTGTGAACCACTATGTGATGATATGTATAAGATAATGTGTAATGGTTGAATGGTCATGGAATTGAACTTGATTTGGGAATGTGATATTAATATAATATCTTGTGTAATGATTTGTACTTATATGAGACTGATATGATGACGGTTTTAATATTATTGGAAGTGACCCTTTATGTGTGATTTACTGAGGTATTAAATACTGTTCATAAGCACGATGCATTGCATTACATGAAAATGAAAATTTCCAACTAATGAGAGGATGTTTTTATGAACCGGGTATAACTACTACAGGGAGAGTGTATTGAAAAGTTAAGATTGAGGTTTACTGGAAATGAAAATGAAAATAGAAATGGTTTTTTACTGGAAGGTGTTCTTTGGTAGAACAATTAATTAAAGGAATATCTCAACCGGTTGCTCTGTAGCAGTTTACCTAGGTTAGGGGTTCGAGTACTGAAAAAATGATTTAAATGACTGATTGTTTTTCTAAAGATGAGGTTCATGTGCATTCATGCATAAGTATTATTTGTTGGGTCTCGACTCACTATGTTCCGTGATACATGTATTGATTCCTTGGATGATTATGCTGACTTAAGAGTTGATGGTGTCGCTGTAGATCCATGAAGAAAATGCTCATGTGACGGAAGCTAGTTTCATGGAAGATTGATCAATTAAGTTTTACATTTATACATGCACTTATAGTTAATAACTTTGATGCATGGTAATAAGTGTAGTTTCGGGAATGAAGATGAAAAGTATAAGATTAACAGTAGTATTTTTATATGATATTAATTGGACGTTACTGCTTATTTCAGATTAGGTCAATAATTAATTTGGTGAAATTATTTCTTAAAGTGAATCTGTGTTAAATATAGGGTGAGTTTATACTGTAATATAAGTAACGTTCTGGACTACAAGCCCGAAAATTAGGATTTCGTGGGACGGGACGTTACAAAGTATATAAAAGTAGACCCATTTGCAATTCTCGCTATATATTTTCAAAGAGCGGTGTTAAATAACCCAAGTTTTTGTAGCCCAACATTGACCCAAGTCTACATGGCATGCTTTGTAAGCGTATGACATGAAAAATTAAAAAATCTTATTTAAAAATTCACAACACATTTTTTTTTAGTTTTTTTTTCTTAAACGAAATTTTAAAACACTTTATCTCTTAAAATAAATATTATATTTCAAAAAACATTATATGTCCAGAATCAACAAGTAAAGATCTATCCAACAAGATCCATTATCGATAAGTTTTATTCAGTCATTTTAATTATAGTATTTTTTTGGTACTAATATGTAAATTAAATTGGTTCCAGTGTTTATTTATAGGTATTGATATGGGTTCGTATATCGATTTTCATATTGTAACCTAAATAATAAGTGTTAAACCCTAAGGAGAACAAATTTGTTAAACCCTAACGGGCTCGTGTATTAGATTTTCATGTTGTAACCTAAACAATAAGTGTTATAAACCCCAAAAAGAACGAATTCGCTAAATCCTAACGGGCTCGTGTATCAAATTTTCATATTGTAACTTAAAAGACTTGGATTTTCTACTAAAATTCTAAATGTCTCAAGCGCTAAACCCTAACTACTAAAACTTAATGGGATCAGGTACCCAACATGATTTCAATAAAAATGCAAAAAATTACAAATATATATTATACTATCATAGTGTAATAAAATTTCAACTCGAATAGACGTTTACACATCATATATATGAATTACATTGTTTTTGAAAACAATGTAATTGAAAAAAACACAATAAAAACTATTGACAATGAGTCTTATTAAAAAAATTACTCATTGAGTTCGAATATGTAATTTTTTTCAAAATCTAAAATGTATTTTTAGAGAAAAAAACGTTTTAAAATTTCATTTATTAAAAAATAAATAAAAAATGTACTTAACTGATTTTTAAAAAAGTTCAACATGACCCACTTACATTGTCATGTAGACTTGAGTTGAGTTGGGCTACTAAAAGTTGAATTCTATAATATTTTTGATTTTCAAATTATAACATTTAGCTATATGTAGGAGTCATTTTGAATTTTCATGATGGCTTTATATTGTGTTAAATCAATCACATTTTTTAATTAGTACATTAAGCTTTTTTAAAAAAAAAAAAACTAAATGTTAAAACAATTATCAACGAATTAACTAAAGATAACGAAATATTGATGGCCAAAAGAATCTTAGTAAGGAATGAGAATGGAAATATAAATGGTAATTCTTTCAATTTCAATGGTTGGTGAAAGAATTATGACAAAAACATTGACTCCAATGTTAGGGCAATGACAATGATGTCAAAATTAATGGGTCATTAGTTACTGATGTGATTGTATTAATAAATGTGTTTTGTTGATATAACTGTATTAAAATATGTGTTTTACTTATGTGGATAAGTACGTTGCTTGATTTTTGAGTAATAGATTTAGGACCCACAATTAGTTTTAGTGGAAAAAATATGGAGAAATGGAAAGTTAGTGGTGTGAATAATTTGATTGTATTGGGAGATGCATTTTATTGATGTGGTTGTATTGTAATATGTGTTTTGTTGATATGAATAAGTATGTGAAATTACTTTTTGTGTAATAGAAGTGGATTCCAAAAGCAAAGTTGTTGGACCATTAATTTTGCAATCCGTATGGAAACTCATTTCATACCTTGTTCTTGAAATGAGCTTTTGTCAAATTATGTAAATGAATATGTAATTTTTTTAGAGTATGCACAATAGAGTTTACATACCCGAATATACAACTCCTTGTTGGAGTTGCTCTTAGGGGTTTCAAACATTTAAGCCTTTAGCCTTCTTCATGTATTTTTTCCTTTTGTCTTAATAAAATGATTATTGGCACTCACCAATTAATTAAATACACACAATTAATCATTCAAAAACCCTAATTTATCTACACGGCTCTTATGTATACCATTTTAGCCTTAATCTTCTCCTCCTCCTTTATTCTTCCCTCGAAAAGCTCTCTTACCTCAACTCTCTCCATCGCGTCGGCATGGCTTAGGCCACCTTTTCATGTCGCGGAATGCATATCGGCCTCATCTTTCGTTGATATGAAGGCTGACTATCATGTATAGGACTCTTAAAAATCATCGCATGAAAGAAATGTCTTCATTGTCACAACGCTGGTCATACCATTGATCGCTGCTAGGTTCTTCACCCAAAACTGAATCCAAAGTTCTCAAAGGATCTGAAGGGATCTTAAAAGAAGGGCACTAATTCTAAGGCTTATGTAACAACTCATTCTCATACTACTCCTACTTTTGTTTCTATAGCTAATGGGAAAGATGCTCCTATTAAAGGTACATGAAAAATCAAACTTCTTTCAAATGTCATTGATTCTGATATTCTATATGTTCCTTCCTTCCCATTACAGTTACTTTTTGACGTAAACTAACTTCTGTTCTAAATTGTGAAGCTATTTTTACTCCTGACAAAGTTGTATTTCAGGACATCATCACCAAGAAGAAGATTGGTGAAGTGGGCTCTATTATTTCTCTTCTGATGCTTGGGTTTCAACTTGTCTTCAAGCCGTTGCCACTCCATCTCATGAGTGTCTCCTTTGGCATCGTCATTTAGCACATCCTTCAAATTTTATTCTTCGTAAAATAGAACCAGCTCTAGTGACACAATCTTTTGATTGTGAAATATGTCATTATTCCAAGTCCTCTAGACTTCTTTTTTCTTTATCATCCCCTCACACTACTTGACCCTTCGAAGTTGTTCATGCAGATGTCTGGGGTCCTTATGCTATGTCCAATGATGGTTTTCGATACTTTGTAACTTTCATTGATGATTTTTCTAGGGTTACTTGGGTGTACCTATTAAAATCTAAAGGAGAGATATTTAATTTTTTCCAAGAATTTCATATGTTGATCTCTACTCAATTTTCAGCTTTTATTAAAAAATTTCGTTCTGATAATGACATGGAATTTATGTCCCATAACATGACACAATATTTAATCTCTAATGGCATATTGCATCATACTAGCTGTGTTGATACTCCCCAACAAAATGGGGTTCCCGAACGTAAAAATCGTGATTTGTTGGAGAAAACTAGAGCAATTATGTTTCAAATGAATGTTCCCAAGGTTTCTTTTGTGATATGGCATTCTCACGATAGCTTATCTTATTAATCGTTTACCCAGCCGAGTGCTAAATTTAAGTCTCCTCTTTAAGTTTTGCAGGGTAAAGACATGCATTTGGCTCATCTTAAAACCTTTGGTTGTCTATGTTTTGTTCACCTACCAACTATCAGTCATGACAAACTTGATCATCGTGCTGTCAAATGCATTTTTTTGGGCTATTCGCAAACGAAAAAGGAGTACAAATGTTATGATACTTAAAGCCATAAATTATATATTACAATGGATGTTCGGTTTGTCAAGGCCATTCCTTATTTTGCAGCTTCTACAAAGGGGGAGGCTCTTAATGATGATCTTTTTCCTCTATCACACTCTGCTGCAAGTCCAGGAACTACTGTGGTTCTGATCTTCAATCACACTACTGATCCACTTTCGGCCTCTGATGTTTCTGCAGAGCATGTTATCCCTCTTTCATTTGATGATGTGCCTGTCACTGAAACTTCTTCATCTGCTATTGAGCATGCCATTGTGTCTACCACTGATAATGGTATACCCGATGAACTTCCTGCTCCTGAAACTCCCATTCAGATGATTTCTAACACCAAGGTGTCATCAGCTCCTCGCCAAAAGCCTCCACGAGTTCGCCATCCACCACCTAAGCTACATGATTATGTCTCCTGTATTGTTAGGTATCTTATCTTCAGTGCTATTACCTGTCGTCGATTATCTTCCAACCATGCAGCTTTTCTCACAGCTATCTCAAATGCCCATGAGCCTAAAACTTTTCGAGAAGCTCAGTCGAAGGCAGTTTGGCAGACTGTTATGGCTAAAGAGCTGCAATAATGTATGAAGTGTTGTCTCTCTTCCCCCAAGTAAACATGTTGTAGGCAGCCGCAGGGTTTATAAGACCAAATTTCATTTTGATGGGTCGATTGATAGACACAAAACGCATCTAGTGGCTCAAGGTTTTACCCAACAATATGGAATCAACTGTAAGGAGACTTTTGCTCCTGTGGAAAAAATAACCATTGTCAGAGTATTATTATCTATTGCTGTTAATCATGGCTGGCCTCTTTTCCAAATGGATGTCAAAAATGCTTTTTTGCATGACGATCTTGAAGAATAAGTTTTTATGAAACTTCCATCTGGGCATCCTCAAAGTGGGAACTCCAACCTAGTTTGCTGGCTCAACAAATCAATTTATGGTCTTAAACAAAGCCCACATGCATGGCATGCAAAGTTGAGTCTAGTTTTTAAAATTCTTGGCTTCACTAGATGCTCGGCTGATTCTTCCCTGTATGTTCGCCTTGGTTCCAAGGAGAGATTGGTAGTTCTGATCTATGTTGATGATCTTATCATTATCGACAGTAATGATGCTTCTATTGCAAAACTAAAGCAAGATCTTCAGTAGCATTTTCCTATCAAGGATCTTGGGCAACTTAAGTACTTTCTTGGGATTGAACTAGCCTCTTCCAACAAAGGATTGTTTCTAAATCAGCGAAAATATATTATTGATTTACTCACCAAAGCCAATATGCTCCAAGCAAAACCTGCGGCTACTCCCCTTGATAGTAAATTGAAGTTGGAGCGTTCGGGTGACCTGTTCAAAATTCCTACTGATTACCAGAAACTTGTTGGTAAGTTGATTTATTTAACTATCACCCGACCCGATATCACATATGTCGTTAGCCTTGTAAGTCAGCATATGCATGCCCCCACTACAAGCCATCTTGATATGGTTAAGCATATTTTGCGTTATTTGAAGGGGTCTATTGGTCGCGGTATTGCCATGACTAGGAATGGTCATACTAATGTCGTGGGTTACACATATTTCGATTGGGCTGGTGATATACTCGATCGTCGATCAACTAGTGGTTATTGCATGTTTGTTGGTCGTAATTTAATTTCCTGGAAAAGCAAAAAAAAGCAAGTCGTTGCTCATTCCAACGCTGAAGCAGAATACTGCACTATGGCATCCGCTGCTTGTGAACTCACATGGCTTATGTTTCTTCTTGTTGATTTGGGTTGTGCCACTTCAACACCCATGACACTTTATTGCGATAATCAGGCTACTATGCATATTGCATCAAACCCCGTGTTTCATGGACGTATCAAGCATATTGAGATGGACTGTCATCATGTTCGTCAACAAGTTCAGTCTCAGCTTATTTAAACTTAGTATGTGCACACTCAAGATCAGTTAGCTGATATTTTCACTAAGATCTTTCTACTGCTCATTTCTCTCGTCTATTGTGCAAGCTTGGCTCCATAAAATCCATTGGATCTTGCTTGAGGGGGAGTATTGACATATATGTGAACATACTGTGTCAATATGTGATTTGTTGCATTGTTTAGTGGTGTTAGGAGCAATTATCTGTAATCTTGGCATATGTTTAGGGCTATGATTACTACATGCATATACCAAATTGCTAATCATAAGGGAAAGATGTGATCATTATCAAGTCTTCTTTCTCCTTTATATACTTGTACATTTTGTGATACAAGATATAAATATTTCTTCTTCTATTATATTTTTCTACAAGAATGTTTTATAAAATGTTGAGAATTGTATTAGACTAATTTTAGGGGATTTTAATATCCAAAACCAGTGACTTAAAAACAATCCAAACAAGTATTGTCATTTTCAGTATTTATCACTTATCAGTCTTTCAAGTTGACTATAATTAGAGTGTCGCTCACAGAATTCATGGGTACTTTATCCAAAAACTCTCAATTTCACCCCTAAATGAAGAAAGAAAGGAAGAGCAAGTTTTTTGATGAAATACGAAACACAAACCCTGAACCTTAAACTCTCAATTTCTCTGGATTTATGTTATGCGTGGGGTGGAGTTTGAAAAAATTGAAAAAAATTAGAAATTAAAGTGTATTCATAATTCTTACGTTTTTAACTTGAGTTTATCTAAAGTGAGATGCACTTAGTTAAACATGAAATGCGACCACCCTTCGTCTAATAAAATCGTGCTTTCCAAAAAAAAAAAGGAAAAAATCGTAATACTAAAAAAATCGTAAACAGCTATGTCGTGGCAATTTCCAATCAGTTTATATATAGGTCCCTGCAATTACTGCGTGTACCTAACCTCACAGGATCTCAGCGAGTCTTGTATTTCCCCTTCCTTCGATCGATAGAGGATAGCGAACATCTTCCAAAATCACTGCTGTGTCTCGGGAGTCGGGACTTGGAGAGAGTGTGTATTTAATTTCACATTTGATTTTGGAGCCCTATCTTATATCGTGATGGCTCAGCCTCTGCTGAAGAAGGACGATGATCGCGACGAAGAAGGTATTTCTCTCGTTCGCGATGCATTGATTGGCGCTTTATGCCCTTAAATTCATTTCATTTCCCTCGCAAGATTGATTCCATAGTTGAATTCGTGTTTAATGTACAAATCATAGGTTACCAGTGTCAGATTGGTGCTTCAGTCCTAGATCTGTGTTCCGCTGGCCGTTATAATTTATCCGACATGATCTGTGTATGGTTAGATAGTGCATTTTCAAGGAGACGTGGTCTAATTTTGTTGATTAGGTTATGTTATTATGTTGATCCGATCTCTCCTCTTGCTTTGTTGTAGGTTTCTTTTTGTATGTTTGTAGCCCTTAAATCGCAATGTAGCTTGCGTACTCCTTGTAATTATTCGCAAAAGTTTAGTTGATCTGATGTGGATTGTTGAGCGATTTTACGTCCTGTGGTTTTTAAATTTTGTTTGCTTTGGTTCAGTTTAGATGCTTATCCTCGTAGTAAAAGCTTTTATTGTTCTGAAAGTCATTTTAGTTTTCATTGCTGGGATCAGATTAAGTGTTGTTATTCTCTTGCGTTGTAGAAATGATTACTTAATCTGGTTTTATTTCTTTAGCTATTTAAATATTTTAGCTTATCTTGATGTTGGTGTGTCGTTAATGTTAGTTTGAGGAAGTTTCTGTAATTTACTATATTGATTATTGAAGATGCACTATCATCCTCAACTGTGTTCATTTTGTACCTATACAGCTGAATACTCTCCATTTTTGGGGATTGAAAAGGGTGCTGTTCTTCAAGAAGCTAGGGTTTTCAATGACCCTCAACTTGATGCAAGAAGATGCTCTCAGGTCTTTTTTTTGCACAAGCTGAATTCCCGTGTGCATTTTTCTTCTTCATTGTATGAGAGCTGATCATATTCTTGATGCTATTTGTAGGTCATTACAAAGCTTCTTTATTTGCTGAACCAAGGGGAAACATTCACCAAGGTTAGTCTTTTCTTTCCTATAGAGATCTTGGTTCATATTTAACTTGTGGAAGGTAAAATCCATTCGATGTTATTGTTGTGTGGTACACAGAATCATGTTTTAATTCTTTTCTTTTATTTTTCCTTTTGTTTTACGTTTGTGGGTTGAGTGCAAATGTTATTGCCTGAATAATGATCATTACTTCTGTTTTGTCTTCTGTTTTATAGATAGAGGCAACAGAAGTTTTCTTTGCAGTGACCAAGCTTTTTCAGTCGAGAGATATTGGTTTGAGGAGAATGGTCTATTTGATAATAAAGGAACTTTCTCCATGTGCGGATGAGGTCATATGCTTGAATTTTATACTTCTTCTATTTTTTATTTTTAGTTTTTAGTATGTTTGTCATTTGGGGAAGGATAGATGCTGACTGTATGCATCATGTTTCAATGAAGGTTATAATTGTGACAAGTTCCCTGATGAAGGACATGAATAGCAAGACTGATATGTATCGGGCAAATGCTATTCGCGTGCTTTGTCGAATAACTGATGGAACCCTTCTCACTCAAATCGAGCGATACTTGAAGCAGGCTATTGTTGATAAGAATCCTGTCGTTGCTAGTGCTGCCTTAGTCAGTGGGATCCATTTACTCCAGGTCCTTTTTTTGGCCTCAGTGCTGTGTTATCATTGATTTTTCCTTTATTCACTCCTCGTTTGTCAAAATTCATTTAACATTTTGTTAAATATCGGCAGACAAACCCTGAGATTGTCAAAAGGTGGACTAATGAAGTTCAGGAAGCTGTACAGTCAAGGGATGCCCTTGTACAATTTCATGCCCTAGCCTTGTTGCATCAGGTATGTTGTGTTGCTGAGATGGATATGTTTTAGGGTTCCATAGAGAAGATGGTTTGTTTTCGATCCGATCTATAACAAGATTCAATTTTTTTTCTCTCGAAAAGCATTCTTTTAGGATGCTCAAGGTAATTTAAGAAATGTAATGAACCTTGTTCAGCTTCCATTAATATTTGTTTGTGCGGATATGTGTTTAATTTAACTTGCAATACCGTATTTTTTTTGAACTCAATGGCCTTTACCCTAAAGAATGAAGAATCACAGAAACAAGACTCTGTATCTGGTTCTACATTTCATAGAGCTAGTTTATACAGTTTTGCATTCATTTTGCCGTTTTCATTTCAAAGTATTTTTTAGTGCGTTTGGATATCTTCTTATGCAATTCCAGTTGCATCAAGGACCTTCCCTCTGCCCTACCCAAAATCGCTGCATGAGCTTTGTGCTCCCATGTTTTTGTGTTATGGATTTCGTATCGGACTCTTACGACAGAAATGTTGCATGATTATGTCAGATGCTATATTAACTGTGGCTAGTTGCATTTAAAAAAAATGCTGTGGATAGTTAAGGAACGGCTAGCTGCTTTCTAACTTTTTGTTTGGAACATGACTGATAGGAAAATATTTTTTTAATGGGCAATTGGAACATATCATAATATAAATTGTTTTGACTTTTTTCTGGTAGCGAATAACAGGATTAAATGAATTTCTAGTGCATGTGGATGTGGGCATGGAGTTAGACAATTAGTGATGACTAAGTTATGAGTTTCATAGTTGTTGCATGTGAAGATACTGTGGATTTGTCATCTTACTGAAAAATGTGTTCACAAATTTGCAGATACGACAGAATGATCGATTAGCTGTCAGCAAGTTAGTTACCAGTTTGACAAGGGGAACTGTTCGCTCACCTTTGGCTCAATGTCTTTTGATACGTTATACCAGTCAGGTTCGCATATTGGGGGGAAACATAATGTTCGCTGAAGGAATGTCATTTGGGGAATTTATTGTTATCTGTTTATCTTATTCGTATTTGCAGGTTATTCGTGAGTCAGCCCTAAATACACAAATGGGTGATCGCCCCTTTTATGATTATCTTGAAGGTTGTTTGCGCCACAAGTCAGAGATGGTGATTTTTGAGGCTGCAAGAGCAATTACTGAGCTCAGTGATGTGACAAGCCATGAGTTGACTCCAGCTATTACGGTTCTCCAGCTCTTTTTAAGTTCTTCTAAGCCAGCTTTGAGATTTGCAGCTGTCCGCACTTTGAACAAGGTTGATTATTGGATTTCTTTGCCAACATACCTACAAGAACTGTGCTTATTATTATTGATTAGTAAAATAATATCTCATTCCATGGGTAAACAATTTTCTTTCTTAATTTTGTGAGAGTCGCAACATGTACGATTTTTTGGATGTGACAATTAAATTTCCGGGGACAAATTTGCCCTTGTTGATCTATGGTAAATGGAACATGCTATTCTTTTCGTCTGCTTCAAAAATAAAGAATGTAAATATATTTGGTTGGTGAAAGTGTAGTCTCGTTTGTGTGAAAATACTATGAAAAGTGAAACTGCCGAAAATAGTTTTGGGAAAAGAAAATTTAAGGAGGTTGGAAATTGATATAAAGAAATATCTTCAACTAAAGAAACCCTTGGCAATTCTTGCAAGTCTTCAACAATTCCCATTTTCCATATGTTTAAATTTTCTTGCAGGTGGCTATGACGCATCCAATGGCTGTCACCAACTGCAACATTGATATGGAGAGTCTGATCTCAGACCAAAACAGAAGCATTGCCACTCTTGCAATTACCACACTTCTGAAGACTGGAAATGAATCAAGTGTCGAGCGCCTGATGAAGCAGATAACAAATTTCATGTCTGATATTGCAGATGAGTTTAAAATTGTTGTTGTAGAGGCCATTAGATCACTATGTTTAAAGTTCCCTCTGAAGTACAGATCTCTGTGAGTGATATTTATTCTTTGCGATTTTACCTTCTTGGAGTTTTAGGTTTATGGCATGCTTTATTAAGTGAAAATTTCATTCTTTCTCGTATTTTCTAATGTAATTTTTTTATGTTCCTTTACTACTTTCAGGATGAACTTCCTAAGTAACATTCTGAGGGAAGAAGGTGGTTTTGATTACAAGAAGGCAATCGTGGATTCCATTGTGATTTTAATAAGAGATATCCCAGAAGCTAAAGAAAGTGGGTTGCTTCATTTGTGCGAGTTTATTGAAGATTGTGAATTCACCTATCTTTCCACTCAGGTGGTATATTTATTTTTTTCTTCATTTTGTTGGCCTATCTGGACTCTAACTTTGATGATGTCTTTCTCTTTTTTCGTATATTATTAGATACTTCATTTTTTGGGGATTGAAGGGCCAAAAACTTTAGATCCTAGCAAATATATACGATATATCTATAACCGTGTGCATCTTGAGAATGCGACTGTTCGTGCCTGTGCTGTAAGCACATTGGCAAGGTTTGGAGCTGTTGTTGATACTTTAAAGGTAATAATTCATTAATGTTTCTTGCTTTTGCTTTTACCTGTACAGTATTTCCCCTCGTCAATGAGGGAGTTAATCTTTACTGATGCGATTTAAATTTTATTCTCCATGCAGCCTCGTATATTTGTTTTGTTGAGACGGTGTCTCTATGACAGTGACGACGAGGTGAGTTTCAGTATTGTGTATGTCAATTTCTGATATTGGAGTAGTTGTCACTGTTGAATGGACTCATAGAAACACGTTGAAATTGTTTTAGGTATCTGTCTGTTTGTTGATTTACCTTTACCCATGAAATGTATTCTTTTAAGTTTTATTTTACAATCTTTGGCCTGTAAAATATGTAATTTTGACTCACTAGATATCTATTTCCTTTTCTTGTGTACTTACTCAAATTCTAACTATTAAGGTCCAGTTAAAGCTGAGTTCTTGTGGGTTAAAAGCACCTTTTCATAATATAAAAGATGATGTTTTGATAGATATCATAATTCATAAAATAGCTCTTTGTCGGTGCTACTTATGACTTAGAAGTACTTTGAATCGAGGATTTCACTAGTTGAGATGTTCAAAGCTCATTTAGATGAATTCATTTTAGGTGCTTTTGCTGTGAAATAAAGTATGAAAATTACTTGGGCTAATTGAATTTTTTAATGGGTGAATTTGTCTATATTTGCTCATTTATAATGTTTGCACCAACAATCAGTATACAAATGTAGATATCAACTTGTATTTAATATTGTCGCAATAGTCAGTTGTATCCAACTGGTCCTGTGTGGTGTATTGTATATTTGTATTAACTATCAAGTGTTTGCATCTGCCAATATACTTTCTCAGGTTCGTGATAGAGCGACACTTTATCTCAATACACTTGGCGGTGATGGTTCAGTTGTAGAAACTGACAAAGATGTCAAAGATTTTCTATTTGGGTCATTGGATGTCCCACTTCTCAACTTGGAAACAACTTTGAAAAATTATGTAAGTTTTCTACAGTTATCCCTGTCCATCATGCATTTAATGTGGTCATGATACTTGTCTTATGCATACAATGTGATATAGGAACCGTCTGAAGAACAATTTGATATAGCTTCTGTGCCAAAGGAGGTTAAGTTGCAGCCACTTACTGAGAAGAAAGCCCCAGGCAAAAAGCCTACTGGTCTTGGTGCTCCATCTACTGGCCCCGTATCTACAGTTGATGCTTATGAAAAGCTTTTGTCCTCAATTTCAGAATTTGCGGAGTTTGGGAAGCTTTTCAAGGTTCTGCAATCAGATTTCTTATGGGACATTGCCTTACTGTGCCAAATTATATTGTTGCAATACCTTTTTGAGCATTGCTAATGTATTGTCGACCATGATCTTACAGTCCTCGGCCACTGTGGAGCTCACTGAGGCAGAAACTGAATATGCTGTTAATGTAGTTAAGCACATCTTTGATAGGCATGTAGTGTTCCAGTACAACTGCACCAACACAATCCCAGAGCAATTACTGGAAAATGTAATAACCAATTCATGATAATAGTGAACGCTATATATCTTTCACGTGACGTCCCTAAAAGTCTGCGTCTGATGCCAGGTCACTGTTATTGTTGACGCTTCAGAAGCTGAGGAGTTCCTGGAAGTAGCAACCAAGCCTCTGAGGTCTCTTCCATATGATTCTCCTGGTCAGACCTTCGTGGCATTTGAGAAGCCAGATGGAGTACCTAGTGTTGGGAAATTTTCAAATATGCTGAGATTCATTGTAAAGGAGGTATATGAGTTCTATTATTTATGTTACCCTGACATTTACTCATTTTCTTCTTTTCTCATTTAAAGATACCTAGTACAATTTCATTGGAACATCCACTGCTCTTCATGTTTCCCCCTTTCTAATCTCCGTCTATTCTTGTCGGTAAGGTAGGTTGCTGATGATTGAGTTGTTATTTTGCTATAATAGAAGTCTTTTTTTTTTGCAAGGCTTTGAAAATATAAAAAATAACTACATGTAAACAACCCGTTATTGTAGTTATATCTTTGGCACTTTTGATTATTTCATAGACATGGCGAGCATGATTCTGCTGCCAGCCTGCCACAAGGTTTGCAAGAAGTTTTATCTGAAAGCTGCTAAGTGCTTTTTCTTGATGTTGTTTTCATTTCTTCATTGTGTTTTCTCACCAGGTTGATCCAACTACCGGTGAGACGGAGGAAGACGGTGTGGAAGATGAATACCAGTTGGAAGACCTTGAGGTTGTTGCAGCAGATTATATGATTAAAGTGGGAGTATCCAATTTCAGGAATGCGTGGGAAAGCATGAGCCCAGATTTTGAGCGCACAGATGAATATGGACTTGGTCCCAGGGAGAGCTTGGCTGAAGCTGTGAATGCTGTCATCAACCTTCTAGGCATGCAGCCATGTGAGGTAAAATTGTTTTGTGCTGACATGCCCGACTATGGGACATTTTAATGACCAAACACATGCATGCAGAACCACCTTAGGTTTCTGGTGAAACATTATGATTTGAAAGGTGAAATTCGATGGGCTAACCCTATTGGAATTATGCTAGAATAATCTAGACAGGAAAAGAAATAGAAAGAGAAATGTTGCAAAACTATTAGAGGATTATAATTTGATTAGAAAATGTTGACATCTCTTTGTATGGGCTGCAGCAAACAGCTGCTAGTAAAATGACAATACATCTACTTCCTAATCTCCTTGGCAGTGTGGTGAAAAGCATTGTGTTCACAATCTAAAACAAAATTGTGGTCGTGATATTTAAGCATGCATTTATCTATTACAGATGGGACTATATATTTGCACAGCCGTTTGAAGAGCCAACACCAATTATTTCTTTGATTGTTTTTTGATGTATAGGGCACAGAGGCAGTGCCGCCAAATTCTAGGTCACACACATGTCTATTGTCTGGTTTGTACATAGGCGGTGTGAGGGTTCTTGTGCGTTTGCAATTGGGAATTGATGGCCAGAAGGAGGTTGCTATGAAATTGGTTGTTAGATCCGAAGATGAAACTGTCAGTGATGCCATACATGAGATAGTTGCGAGCGGCTAGTTGGTCAATTTAGTGATATTTTTTGGTCGTTCCTTTTTCGTGGATGACAATGCCGGGGGTAGGTGCCTTGTTGCGGAAAGAAGTTAAAGCCCCTTGACCGGAATCGAGGATTCATTTACAGTCATTTGAGCTTTCCGTTGATATGTTGACGATAAATATTCTCTCTTTGTATTATGCACATCAAGGTTCATAGGAGCATTTTTCTCCAGTTTCCCTTTTCCAACAACTTTGAAGTAGATAAAAAAAGTAAGGGATCTGTCGGCTTGATTGATTTACTTTTCGCTTGTATGAGTAAATTGTTATGCGTGGAAGGACACAACACATTTGATCCAAGGCTAATGATACAATATAAGAAAGTCTTCTAATATTCTCCCTCAAATTGGAGAAAAGATATCAATCATGTCTAATTTGTTACACACATTCGATCGGATATTCTAGAAGAGATTTGGTGAAAATATCACCTTAGTTGATCACTTGTATGCACATGCTTCAAATTAATCTCATCATTCTGTAATTTCTTTTTAGCAAAATGATAATCAACTTCTATATGCTTAATTCATGAAAGACATTCGACCGGATATAAATTGTAGATTGATTATCACATCATAATTGGGATGGTCCAGAAATAGAACACCCCATTTCTTTGAGCAATTTTTTCAAATAAATCATGTCACTAGAGATATGAGCAAGAACACGGTATTCTGATGCTGATTTAGCACTCTACTGTGCTACTACACTCTATTTTTTGCTCTTTCAAGAAACAAGGTTCCCACCAACAAATATGCAAAATCCTATGATGGACTTCCGATCATCTAGAGATCCAGTCCAATCCGCATAGAAAATTTCTCAATATGGATGTGACCATGATTCTTATACATCAACCCTCGACATAAGGGGTCTTAATATATCTCAAGATTTCAATGAGGAACCAGAGGATTCGACATATCACCAAGCTCAGAGCCCTTCAGACTCATCGTCTCCCTGCGAAGCCTTCTACTTTACCATTGATATTTAATGTTTAGTCCATTAACACTATAAGTCACATCATAATTCAACAAAATTAACAGTCAAAAGATGGTCAACCGGTCAAGTAAGCTAAATGGCTAACTAAAATGTAGTAAAATTACTTGAGTTATTTATTTGGCACTATATAGAACTTCAAATTACGAAAGTGAGCAATGACCATTTGAAATTTTTATAATCTTTCGGAGACCAAACAAATATTTAACCCTTCTCATTCCCATTTTGATTGATTAACTAAGAGCAACATCGATAATGAAAATTTGCTCCTCCCATTAAATTCACATATTGAGTCTCACATCTATTATACAAAAATTCAAGCCACATACTCAGTCATATCAGCAAAACATATATTTAAATACAACAATATCAGCATAACACAAATTCATATACATTTTTCTCTCTTCATTGTAGTCAATCCATCAACTTTCCTCTCCTCCATATCATTCCTATTAAATTTATATCAAAATCAATATTGGTTCTCATCTTTTATTACAAAAAGTCAAGTAACATATTCATTCACATCAGCAAAATGTGTCTCTCAATGTTAGCACATCAATAAAACACATATTTTAATATAATTATACGAACAGAATTGCAATTGCCCTAAACATACCATGATGCTATAAGAACAAAATTGGGTAAGCGACAAGTCCATTAGATTTCTGCGGCCTATTTAGTAGTACTGTGGGCCAAGCGTTTAGCAGATCTATGTACTTTAGAAGTCTTCATATTCAATAGTTCACCATACTAGCCAGGTCCAATTTGAATTGAAACCTACTCAATCATCTTCTCTCTTCTATTTTGTTCAAAAACTGAATAAGAGATGAAAGCTTTTGTTCTGTTACGAATTGAATATTGTTATTAATATGGATGATGCATCAATGTTGTTATTGTTATGACCCACCACTAAATATCGTTATTAATATAGATGACCCACTACTAAAATTATTGTGAAGATGATATATCAATATCTTTTATATATATATATACACACGTTATTTAATCTTTTTGAATAAAAAGGGGGAGGAAGTTCTCTCTGAACTAAGAAAATTCTCTAAAAATCTCTTTCAGAGAAATGTTCAACTAATTTCAGTTCTCTTTTTAATCATCAATTGGTGATTCAAAGCAGCAATGGATCCTTGGGCTCTAAATAAAGAATTAAAGGCAATTTGATGTCGGGAATTTTGAAAAATTGACCTAATTCATAAATATTTTTGGATAACTGACATTGTTTGAATTTTTTTGGAGAAATTACCTATTTTATGTTGGAAGTATCATAACACCCTTATATGATATACTTTATACAAGTTTCTGTCACTTTTAAACCAGAAACCAAAACAACATCAAAGCTTCATCTCTGACAAATCATTTATGGAAACAAATTGTGCTCTTTGGAATACATTGAGACCAGTATATCACTGGGTTTTGATAATTTTTAAATCATTTTGTTTATGAAAATAAAGATCTAGGTTTTTTTTTCATCTATATAAGAAATTTCCGAGTTCTTATTTGTTCATGATCTAGCACAGGTTTTTGAGTATTTGTATAAGGAAAAAATAGTGTTCGACCAAGAAAACATGAGTTAGACAAAAAAAAAGTATTAAACCAAGAAAAAAGAGTGCACAACCAAGAAAACATATGTTAGGCCAAAAAATAGTTCTAAATCAAGAAAATATGGTGCACAACCAATAAAAAATAGTGCACGACCAAAAAATTATGCGTTAAACCAAAAAAAATAATGCACAACAAAGAAAAAATAGTGTTATGCCAAGAAACCGAGGGGCAAAAAAATGCACGACTAAGAAAAATAGTGTCATATCAAGAAAAATAGTGCACAACCAAGAAAATTAGTGCATCTAGCACATTTTTTCTTGGCCTAACTCATGTTTTATTTGTCGTGCACTTTTTTTTTTGATTGTGAACTATTTTCTCTTGGTCTGACACTATTTTTTTTCCTTTGTTTTAGCACTATTTTTTCCATCTAATACATGTTTTCTTGATTGTACGGTATTTTTTCTTGGTCTAACACTTTTTTTTCCTTGATCTAACACTTTTTTTTTCTTCTTTGGTCTATCACTATTGTGATGTCTGTTAAGAATCTCATTTCACAGTTTGGTGAGACTGAAAATCCTGGCTTCACCTCTACAAAAATCAATGACAGAAGACAATAATTTGTCACAAGACAAACTACTTTGGGGTCTACCATCTAATAAACATAAACTACCTAGTTCTACATACAACCTGATAATTATATATTATAAGTATTATAATTAATGATGAACAAATTTACTCCAAGTATAAAAGTTAACAGGCAACTCCATCAGTGAAACATACATTGTTCAAACACAAGAAAGCCATAATGTGGACACTGGGCAAGCTAGAACTCCTAAAAAACTGGCGTAATTCATCTCCTTGGCTGTTCTTGAAGCACATACATTGATCCTGTTTGAAGAATTAATACTCGTTACTTTTAGCAGAAAATACCATTATCTGCTTAAATGCCCAGAAAATACTGATACTGTAATCCGTTATCATTCTGATTGTTTCTCACTTGTGTTAGAGGTTTGAGCTTGCTCAAGGACTCTCCCCTCGGCTTACAACCCCACTCTTGTTCATTTCACCACTTGATGCAGAAGCCTTAACCCCGTATTCGCTGCTTGTGTACTCTTGGCTGTCCATTGCCATCTTCCTGAATTTCCTCATATCTGTGCTGTATGAGCTATTCTCATAGTCAGAGCTGCTAGCAGTTGGGCTGCTGAAAATGTTACTTGAGCCAGGTTTCATCCCTTCGTTCAAGTCTTCTAGTTGAACATCACCTTCTAGTGCCCGTAGAATCTTTGTCGCAAGTATGTATGACAATACGTTAGATTTACTCCACAAAGGACTAGAGTTGCATATTTGTGAAACTAATACAACTAAAATGTCTGGCTTTTCCTGCTCTACAATGTATTTGTATTCTAATGGTCCAAATAATCGTTAATTTCTAGCAATGCAAATTTCAGTACATATCATTGCACTTCACCAAGAGACCATGTGATCATTTGTAGTTATGTATACTTGCGGTCAGGATATAATATAATGAGCTACTTTCAGCATTTCTTCATGTTTTCCCTAAGATTCAATGTGATGTCAAAATGCCAACATAAAAACCATTCATAGTACTGCATTGTACCTGGCTCATCTTTGGGCGTCTCCTTGCTGAATGCCTAATGGATGCAGCGGCACATGCCACCATACGAGCCATCTCGTGTTTGACATAATTCCCTTCCATGAAAGGATCCGCCAGTTCATCATAGTTTCCGTTCTCTAATGCACTCAAACATAAAGGTCTCGCCTGTTAAAAAAAATCATGAATACACCAAAATTTTGAACATCGTTAGTTATTGAATTTGTAATTAAATTCATATTCTAAGTTTATGAAAAAGCAATGAAAAGACTACTGATCCGCACCCAGTCCACCAAGCTCTCCTCCATCTCTCCAGTGGGATCAACTGGGCGTCGTCCGGTGATTAGTTCCAGAAGCATGACACCGAAGGAGAAAACATCAGATTTGTCTGTCAACTTGCCACTGGATGCATACTCAGGAGCCAAGTACCTGCATTAGCAGTTTTGATTAAAATCTCACACGTTATGCTATAAAGAGATAACCATGAGTACACTTCACACTCAAAAAAATCAATGCTTCAATTCAGTTAAAATGTAATAAATGCTTAATTCTTTTGTCAGTACCCAAATGTCCCCATGACGCGAGTTGACACATGAGTGAAGTTGTCTGAAGATAGCTTAGCCAACCCAAAATCTGCCACCTGAATTTTTATTTTTCAAAATGGCAAGTTAGCTTAAGAAAGACAAATATTAAGAATCCCAAACAACTGTTTTATGCTAGCTAGATTGAAGGCAATGCTAACAGAGAATGATACACATACTTGTGCCTCAAAACTAGTATCAATGAGAATGTTTGAAGCCTTAATGTCCCTGTGGATGATGCGAGGATGGCCTGCATGTTTCAAATGTGTTAACAAGTACATACATGTTTAGGAGAAAAGTTAGTGATATATTTAGGGGAATGACTTACAATCTTCATGCAAGTAAGCAAGTCCTTTGGCAGATCCAACAGCAATCTTGATTCTACTAGACCAATCCATTGGTTGGCCTCCCTTACCTGCAGATTTAAGAAATCCATTTCAATTCTAGTAGCAATGATATTTGTTGTGTCTATATATAAAGTAAAATGTACAATTGTGGAGCATACCATGAAGGTGGAATTCAAGGGTGCCATTGGGAACAAATTCATAAACCAGCATCCTTTGACCTCCTGCAATGCAATACCCGGATAGGGACACAAGGTGGCGATGATGAACACGGCTAATAATATCAACTTCAGCCTGAAATTCACGCTCTCCTTGTCCACTGCCTGATTTCAGACTCTTCACTGCAATTTCCTTCCCATTTGGCAATACACCTTTGTGTACATATCCAAACCCTCCCTGCCCCAACAGATTAGCCTGAGAAAATCCCCCGGTTGCAGCTGCTAACTCGTCATAGGTGAAGCTGCTCTGATTGAACCCAAGTGCCATGGATGGGTGAGGCGGAGGCAAGACAGGACCGTGTGCTCCAGAGAAATTGGAACTCATATCACTACTAACTGGCCCTGGTGGTGGCGGTGGAGGAGACATATGCCAGCCTCCATGGCCAGCACCAGGAGGTGGGGTTAAACCAGAAAATTGGTCAGTGTGCTGCCGTGGGGAGGGGGAGCTGTGCCAGTTATTATAATATTGATCCCCACCTGCATATTAGCAAAAAGAATCAAACTGTATTTATTTTTAGGCTCTTATAATTTTGATTATTTTTTGATTACTTTTAGGCTTTATTAAGCAAATATGGGAGTAGCGATTTTAAGATGTTTTTAAAGTTAACGATTATGACTAGTTTTGTGGTATTTTAAAAGCACCTCAATTTTAATTTTAAATATTTTTTCTATTAAATTAATGCTAAACTGATTTTGAGGATTTATTATTAAAATATAAATAAGTAAAATTTTTAAAAAATCCTAATTTTCAATCATTTAAAAAATCCTTCATTTTCAAAAAAATTTGTCTGTCAAGCAGAGCTTTACTAAGGAAAAAGAAATGAAATCCTGTATATATGTATACAATTTTTCTGATATGTGTTCGATTAAAGAAGTTTGAATACCTTGACGATGATGAGATTGATTCATGTAGTACGGCATCTGGTCATGCTTGGGCGGCTTCTTTTTCTTTTTACCGCACACGCAGCACAAGACCACCATAAGAATGAACAACACACTTGCCCCGACCAGGACTCCTATAAGAACCGGTTCATTCACTGAACTTCCCTTACCGTCTCCATTATTTGACGGTGAAGAATTTGACGACGATCCACGTGAGGGAGGCGAGAGTGATTTCGGGGGTGGTGGCGAATGATGGGACGACTTGGATGGTGGAGGCGGTGACGGATTGTTGTTGCCTTTAGGAGGAGGTGGGGAGGAATTGGAAGATGGAGGAGGTGGAGAATCTGAACTATTTGAAGGCGGCGGCGGTGGCGAGGACTGGGACTTGTCCGGGGGAGGAGGGGAGGAGTCAGGTGGTGGTGGTGAAGATTTCGAAGGCGGTGGTGGAGATGCTGGTGGCGGCGACGACGACGGCGGAGGGGGTGACGACTTCGGTGGAGGTGATGAATCGTCGGACGATGATGGAGAAGGTGGAGTTGGAGAGGAGGAAGAATCAGGCGGCGGGGCTGAAGCCATCTGAGTATTTCCCGACTAAGATTGTCGTCGAAATGTGCCGGGCATGCCCCACCGATCCTCCACAGTAAATAAAGCCCCTGGTATCACCTAATCGCATCAATCATATTCAAAACAAAAATCAACAACGAAGACATTGACATACACAGAGAGCATCCACATGTTGCAATATCAATGAAAAGGAAGAAGATGAAGAATCCGTACAGTCATGGCGAATGCAATATGATGTTCAAACTGATTAATGAATTTGTGAGATTTGAGAGAGAGAGAAAGTACCTGTACTCAAAGAATGGCAAGTTTCGATTCTCAAAAGAGAAGGCGAGAAGACATGTTCCAATGCTAAATGTTTCATCAAAGAAACGGAGAACCCGTGTATGGCGTGCAACCTCTGCCTATAAACTTGGATTTCCATTCCTATTTCAACGAAAAATCTTCTCATTCACTATACTATTTTTAGTTCTTCTTCTGCTCCTCTGTAACTTTGCATAACGTGGCAGTAATCCACAGTGATTGGTCTTCGCTCTTTCGGTTGTACTTGTCGTCCATCCCTTATGGATTGGGATTCAGTTATCGGTTTGTGGCCTGAGTGGTGCAACCTAAATATCAGATAATCAGACAGGTTGTTTTAAAATAAACAATAGTAAAGAGAAGAATCTAACCAGTTCGTTGGAAGAAAGGAGAAAATATATCCATGGATTCTTGAGTTGCAGAGATTTGGAGACGAGGCAGCAGAGGAGAGAAGAAAGGGGAATTATTACACTCTATGCACCGTATCATTAGGCTGCATTTGGATTAACATTTGAAATTTAACATTTTATGTAGCATAATGTTGATAGTATATATATTGTTTGAAATGTTGACATTTATGCTATTTAAAATGTTATAGGTGTTTGGATTATTTTATGTTGATAGCATATGTAGTGTTTAAAATGTTATGACAAATTACATAACATGATATTCATTAGGTGAAAGAGATAAGAGAGTAGGGTTTTTGAAGTCATTAAGATAATTTTATAATTTGATGAAAAATATAGGATATAACTGTCTTTTATAGCAAAAATGCTACAAAAGTTAGCATCACAAAATCATACCAAAAATGCTATTTAAATGCTTCACAAAATTCTACTCAAAATGGACGTTTGGTTTTCCAAATAATTTAAGTACATACAACATTTTAATGCTACCCAAAATGTTAATTCAAATGGATTCTTTATTTTATTTTATTTTATTTTTACAAAATCCTCATTTTATAAAAGTGAGATTAATATCATCATTCATCATTTGAACAAATTTTGTACAGTCTCCGCTGAGGAGATTGCTGATGTGGCAATTAGTCAATGATGATAGTAAAAAATTAGCTTGCGTGGAATCTTATTTATCATCCATGTCACATGGTGCTTATGTGGTGTTGTATTTTACAACACAAGTGCTGATACGCTATATCATATATTGCTCACTGACATGCAACAAAACTTCGATGTTCAATCATCAATTGCAACACAGTTTGTCTCAAAAAATAAGAAATCTAAAAAATCATATATAACACAACTGGTCTCCTTCACTAATTGGCAACGAAATTTTGATGTCCATCACCAATTGTAACACACTGGTCGCAAAAAAATAAAAATCAATAAGAAATCTCAAAAATCCTATAGAACACAGCTGGTCTCCCTCATTGACCTACAACAAAACATCGATGTTCAATCACCAATTACTACACAACTGCTCTCAAAAAATTGATAATTGATAATAAATCTCAAAAACCAAATAGCATGCATGGTAACAGTGTCTTATTACATTGTCACTGTGACATATTACATAGTCACAGTGT
Organism: Euonymus europaeus; assembly: GCA_963580455.1. Classification (NCBI taxonomy): domain Eukaryota; kingdom Viridiplantae; phylum Streptophyta; class Magnoliopsida; order Celastrales; family Celastraceae; genus Euonymus; species Euonymus europaeus. Next base: position 15,801,291 of record OY756970.1, on the reverse strand, counting down.
CTTATTACACTGTCACTTACAACTTTTGAGGATCTTCGTTCATCCATCATTTCGACAATCGCCACCTCGAAAAGATCTCTCAAGATTCAAACAAAAAAACTCCCAACACTCACCGGTAACTAAAGTGTAACAACCCTTATCTTTTGATGCTATAAAATATAATTAACCCTATTATTTACCTAGCTTTAATGGAAAAAAATATGGATTTTACCAAATTTGATGCAAGGAACTTTTGCATTTTATGTATTTTTTAACGCTAAATTTAGATATTTGATGCTTTCTTTTGCATAGGGGAAGATCAAACCGTCACTTGGCTCTACTAGGATGTGTGAGTGTGAGGATACCCTCATCTGCTTCGCCGGTTGTGCTTTTGAACATGGGCTCCTTTTGTGCCAGGAGAAGATCAAACCGATTCCGACTCTCCAAATGACATTTCAAGGCAGTGTTTGTTGTGTTATAAATAAATTGTGAGCATACCCGAAGTCGCTATAAGTCCAAAAAATATTTAGGAGATGTGCGTTGATCTGACTTCTAACTAGAAGATTTGTGCGTAGTTTGTTAAAAATAAAACCACTTGGTCGGGGGTTTGCTTTAATGAAAAGGATTTCATTATTTTCTACGCGTTATGTACAAAAAATAATAAAAACTAAAACATCAGAATGTATGAGCTTTTTTATTGAGATAACTGAAAAGTAATACATTCTAAAATGCATTGAAATTTCATTTATGATATACTAGAGTGCATGTAAAAAGCATGCTTTACAAGCTAAAATCTAGAAATAGTCATGGAGACTACCACTCAAGCGATGTTTGAGCTAAGCTATGAGCTAAGTAAAAGGATAATTGAGTCATGCTGCTACTGAGAGTAGTGTGGATCATGCTCCTGGATGGTGTCTTGATTCCCATGTTAGTCGACCACTCTCCCTCGAAAACAAGGAATCTAGGTTGTGGCGAACCAACTACAGCTTAACTTGGATTGTGGACTTCATTCTCTAGAACCTCTGAGGCATGGTGTGTAACGCCCCAAACCGGAAGCGCTACCGATGACGTCACTAGTCTCCTAAAGACTTCCTCTCACGTCAACCTAACACGGATTCTACAAAAAATTCGGCAACATCTCCCCGTAAATCGGAGAATGCCAACCTGAACAACAATCAACACCAAATATATATATATATATACATATATATATATATATATATCATAAATGAATCTCATTCCACAACCTAGCAGGGCCTCAGGCCAGCTAACCACAATCACACTATAGGCAGGGCCTCAGGCCACCTAATCACATGCAAGGTAAATTAAAGAGGTCATTCATCACATAACCAGTATATAGTTCAACATCCGGAACATAGTTTCATAATCTCGGTACGAGAGTCCCGATTTAACGGCGCAGCTCTCGACCGTCCATCATCCTCCTCATAAGGTAAAAGAAAGATAAATACTTAATCCATTAAACGAATCTAAATACTAAATGTACTAGATAAACAAGAGTTTTCACATTATCAAGAACCTAAGCTCCAAGGTGGCATTCCCATGTCACGTCTCCACCTACTGATCTGTCGGCTGGACATTCGTACCAGACTCACCTGAAGATCACAGAAGAGAAGTAGCGTGAGCAGAAGGCTCAGTAGGAAAATAAAGATTTAACGAGATAATCAGGTTGAATTGGAAAACATGGCATAATGAAGCAACATGGCATCTATTATGAGCACATTAATAATAAACAACTTCATCACCATATAGTCCCTCTTGACATTTTTCAACGGATGTCCGGTATATCATCGAAAACCTTGACACTGCCCCAGACCACATAGGTGTCACCTCATGAGACATCCGACACGGTTATATGACCAAACTCTTAATTAGCTCTCCAGCCATAAGACGTTGGTCTCGTCCCGCCCTAAGACTCCCACATCCACACGTAACTCTTATAGGAACTACGAGCCCGTGCCCGCAACTCCTAATGCATCTAATGAGCATGTCCAATATGCAAGAATAAACATATATAAAAATCCTCTATACATACGTAACTACGTGATGCATGTTTGAGAATAAATTATGCTTGATAGATGATCAAACATGTATTCGGTTATGCAATAAATTCAACAATAACATTCATGGCTCGTTCTTCCTAGGAAGCAATCTAGGCAAGAACTCAAATCAAAAACCAATGAAGGATTACCAACCGCTCTTTAGAATGAAGAGAGAAATCTCTAAGGAATGATATAAAAGGGTAAGAATCCCTACCTCGTTATCCAAGCAATAATAGAAAATGCTACTACCAATTTTCGATTTAGGGTTCCGACTTTCCCAAACCTAATAAAGAAGCAAAGTCGAACCCCATATAATGTCAAAACATAACCAACCTCATATATATATATATATATATATATGAAATAAATCAATAAACATCGAAATCAAACATTTCTCTTAACTAGGCCATATTAGCCTAAAATGTGCAATAGCACTCCCTTATACATACCCATTCCAAATTAACAATTTCAAGTCTCCTAATATATCTTATTAAACCCCCATATGAAATCCCAAGCTCAAATTCTTACTCGAACCCCGTAAACCCCAAGTTTTTCTCTTAGGTTTACACTAACACCCTATCGATTCCTTAACGGAATCCTCTCAAATTTGGAGGGTAGGTTACCTACTCCTAACTCACCAACATATCCAAAATCAAGCCTCAAACTCGAACTCAATCAACGGGATCGAAGAAATTCGTCCCTTAGGCACCCATTTTCCAAATATGCATGAAATCCCTTCAACTTCCATTTTTAATCCAAAAATTTACTCTACTTCACACTCCTATCACATTTCTAGTATGAATGACACAAAATATATAACAAAAACATGGAAAATTCGAAATCAAGCCTTACCTCCTTCAAGGGCAAAACAATCTCCAAAGCTTCTATACTCTACATGCACTCCAAACAATCTCCAAAATCTTTCTCCCTCACCTCTCCCTTTCTCCTTCTCCCAGCTTTTTCTTTCTCTATTTCTTCATCTCTCTCGGCAGATTGCTTTTCTTTTCAAAGAATACAAATGTTGCTGCACGGGTTTCGTGCAGCAACTAACCCCCTTTTTATTTTTTATTTTTATTTTTATTTTTATTTTTGTTCAATTAAAGCTCCACTTTGGTGGAGTCAAATACTCCACCGAAGTGGACCATTTATATTATATTATATATATATATATAACATTTTTAGTTTTATTTAATTCTATTTAACTAATGATCAACTAATCCTTATTCAGATTAACTTCATTCTTGGTATTTTTTTCCAAACTCGAATTCATAATTTAATCTTCAATTTATTATTATTATTGTTATTAATTTCGATATTTTTGGGTCGGGGTATTACATGGTGTGCTTTTTGTTCATCCCATTCCTTAAGAAATATTGAACTTGCACGAAGTGTCCATTCTTGAATCTACACGATAATAGTCGTGGCTCCTGGATTGGGCTTCATAGGTGGCTTTGGAAAATCTTAATGGTCTTGGACCTGTAGGAGTTCCTCTATTTTAGCTCTTTAGTCATGCACAACAGTTAAAAATATTATTGAGAAAAATTAGGAATGAAGTCATATGAAACTCCATGATCTGCTACACTTCTTGATCTTATTTGACTAAAAACTCGATATATTGTTAGCATGACATTCCCTCACTGCTTGACACGTCTTATAAGTAAATTACATGAAAATAGGCTCTTCAGACACTCTTGAAATCTAGCAGCCTGTGTTCTGAGTTTATGATAGCATGTAAATCTTTCAAAATGAGCAAACAATTAGAGAAAACTTCTCTTTTCATGCCATGTGTCAGTCAATGGTTGGCTTCCCAAAAGCATCAGTGGGTACCATGTTACCACGTGTCGAGAATGGCTGAAATTACTTTAGCTACAATTCAAAAAATAAAAAAGGAATTCTATTCTCTCCATTAATAGCATCCACACCATGAATGCTGGCCATGGAAAAAAAAGAGATTCACCAATAAAACTTTTAATGAAAGTGTGTATTATATTGATTACCTTTAATTTTTTAATGTTTCAAAATATCATTCAAATAATTCTAGACAAAATTATTCTTATTCTAATAAATTCTCATGTGCATAACATATACTGTCATCATTAAATTCTTTTTATTTTTTCATAAAATATATAAAAAAATATAGAATTTCTGAAAAATCAAGCAAAAAAAAATCATAAATTTAGAGAATTTTTCAAACTTTTTCAAAATTTAGAGGAGTTCGTAAAATTTATCAAAATAAATCAGAGAAGTTTTTAAAATTCTGCAAAAAAATAATCAAAAGATTTTATAAAATATATCAAAAAAAATTATGTAATTTCTCTAAATCAAATAAAAACGACCCTTAACGCCAAACTCTTCTACCCAAAAACTTAACACCTTAAACCCCAAAATCTTAAACACTAAATCCTAATCTCTTAACCCAAAAATCATAAACACTAAATTCTAATCTCCTAAACTCCAAAAACCTAAACTTCTAACCCTATAACCAAAAATCCTCTTAATGTTAAAAAATAAAGTTTTAATTTTGAACAAAAAAATATTATGAATAATTAAGAGGAATTTACAAAAATAAGAAGAAACTAATAAAAATTTACTAATCAATATTCCTAAACCCTAAAACCTCTTAAACCCCCAAATCCTAAACACTAATTTAGAATCTCCTAAACCTCAAAATCCTAAACACTAAATCTTCAAAACTCCAAATTCTTAAATTTCTAAACTTTAAACCCTATAACCAGAGATCTTCTAAATTTCATTTCAAAAAAAAAAATTAGAGGATTTCTCAAAAAAAAAAAAAACCAAAAATCCAGATTATCATAGGATTTCTTAAATTTACCCAGAATTAAGAGGCTTCCGTAAAACTCAGCAAAATAATTTGGAAGAGTTTTTCAAAATTAAGCAAAAAAATTCAAAGGATTTCTCTTCCAGAATTGACAAGATTTTTGCAAAACTCACCAATACGACCAAAAATTGGTTGAGAATCATAACCCTTGCTCTTGTGAGCTCAACGATGTCTTCGGTTCCCAAGACGGTGATCGGAGTTGGCCAGATTGAAGGAGAGAAGTTTTCGGTGATCGTGATAGAGATTATCTTCGTGATTCTGGTGGCTATGACGGACTATGACGGACAAAAATTTTCATGATTTATTGAGTTTTTGTTCTGGAATTCCAAGTTTCATTTTGGTTTTTATGGTAACAAAAACGATTGCCGGATGACAATGATCCATTGTTGGCAATGTTGTGCACGTGAGAGATAGAAAGATGTGTGAGAAAAAGAGATGATAAATTTGTCATTAAACCAACTAAAACATTAAATTTGTCTTTATTGAGCGAAGATTCAAATACTTGAGGGTGTATTAAGCTAGAAACACTTTTAAAAGACTAAATAGAATAAGAAATACATATAAATGACTTGTCAACAAAAAAATCAAAAAAAAAAAAAAAAAAAATCCAATGTTGTCATTTAAGGGCAGTAAGTTTGATGGTCCAAATAAGCGGCCATGGACTTTGGATGTGCCAATTGTTTGGCCATTACGTGAGTCCCTCATGATACACACATTTTACATAATTTTTTGGGATCGAATCTCACCTTTATCACACAAAAAATAAGTTAGCAATTTTTCATAATTGTACCACTATAAAAGACAGATTATTTTCATTTCTAATCACATTATCAAAATGGATCTCCCAACAACATTTATTCTCCTCAACTAGCAAACAACCATTGGAAGTGCTAACATGATCGACCACGAATGAAAACTAGTCATATGCTTTTTGATGGGGACATGGACGAGGAAAAGTAGATTTTTAATGGTTCTTCACATTTTTTTATATGTTCCAATAATACAAATTTTTGTTAGCCTAATTTTGGTGGGACATGAAAAATTCCCCATGTTGACTTGCTTTGATGAATATTATCTTTATCACACTCACATTTATATCAAAATTAATACGACGTCTCATATTTATTATACAAAAAATAAATCAGTAAATTTATATTTTTATATCAATATATTATATTGGTCTAATCACATTAGCGAAATTCGTCTCCTGATATATTTTGTTGTCCTCGCAAAAAATTATAATTATTAGGATATGAATAAGTAATTGGATGCCACAATGACAATTTACTAGTTAACTTATGTTTGGGCAATTGGTATGGCTTGAGAGTTGCCATGCTCACATGTTGTCTCCATTTGTAGAGTCTCATTTTTCTTAAATAAATATTAAGTTAACAAATTCACATCATTAATAAATATATTTTATTGACTAAATCACATCAATAATATATCAAAGAGAAGCACTAGTCGAACCCCCAGGCCAAACACTCTCCTACTCTTTACTTTTTGTACTTTTAAACATCCCGTAACTTTTTTACCCCATCACTGTTTGCCACGTGGTGCCGACGTCCCACGAGTCCTTTTTCTACTGGAACCATACACTTGTAGACCATAAATTCATGTGGATATGGGATCCATTTTTTGACTCATAGTTTTGAAATATTGTCGCCGTGTAGGCCATAAATTCATGTGGACGTGGGACCCAGTTTTGGACGTATTGTAGTTTGAGTTTTGAAACATCGTCGACAAGATATATGTTAAAGCATGGGTTCCACTAGATTTTATGTGGATAATAACAATTGTCTTAACACTAAAATCAAAGCCCACACCAGTGTTTGTTAAGCGAAAATTGTATAAATATATATATTGGGTTTGTAGAAATTATAGTCCATAACATGATAAATGAGTCTCTTCATGCATTTTTTTTGATAATCGAGAATGTATATAAATATATTTTTTATTGTTTACTAAATTTTTTGTTAAATTTAATTTATTATTAATTTTAATATTAAAATCAAACTAAATAAAAACACATGAAACTTTTATTAAAAATTATTATTAATTATTAATTCATGGACACTTTTTTTTCCTGGTAAAATATAGCCATTCACCAAGAAGACATTTCATACAATTATTTATTTGTTGATAATATGACCAGAGATAGAGGGAAAAAAAGAGACTATAGTTAAGCAAAATGTAAGAATTGCTTTAATTGAGAGGATACGTGTATATGCATGCAACAACATAAATGCAACATGCGAAATTTATAAATTATAAAAAATTAAATAATTACAACATGCAAAATTTGTAAATTATAAATAATTACAAAATACATAACAAGAAATTATAGATATAGGGGTTTGAAACTAGGGTTCATTTATCGATCAAACTATACCTATAAAATAAATATCCCAACAGATTCCACAGGACACCGGCCTTTTGTCCTTATAGAGCTATAGTTCCATAAGTATAAAGGACGAATTAAAAAATTATTCAAATCCAAATTACTGAATTACAGGTCAGTCCAGCTTTTCCACGACTGGAAGAGGACGACTAAAAGGGGTCCGCCAGCTTAGAATCCGAAGTGAATCCAAAGTACGGCAGGCCTTCTAAATTCTCTCTCTCATTTTTGAACTCGGACGTAGATCCCTTCGAGTTCGTGTCCTTACGACCAACAATCAAATCGAGAACCATGCCTTCCCGTAGAAGAACCCTCTTGAAGGTTATCATCCTCGGTGACAGCGGGTCAGTCATATGTGTGAATTCTATTTTATGTTTTGGCATGTGTGTCTATTTATGTATAATAAGTACGATCAAGAGCTATGAACTACAGTTTTTAGGTTTCAGATCGACTCTTGAATTTGATTGATCTTGATTCATGTTGGTCATCATATTAGTGTTTGTTCGCTCCAGTAAAGAAAATTTATGGTTATGGTTTGAATTATCGGAACAAAATAGTGAAATACATCTCGAGGTACTATTTTAATGTTTCTATTGTCTCTTGCTTAATTGTCTTGTTGAATTATTTGATTTTTGAATTATTTTTTTTGTGTGATTTTCAGGGTTGGAAAGACCTCTTTGATGAATCAGTATCCTTTTTATATGTGACTATTGTAGCAACAACCGGTACTATACTCCATGTTATTAAAATACTACTAGAAGCAACTATTTGCAGTAGAATGCTTTTGGAACGTGTGCCTTGACTTTGGGCTTTCAGATATGTAAACAAGAAGTTTAGCAATCAGTACAAGGCAACTATTGGAGCAGATTTCTTGACCAAGGAAGTTCAATTTGAAGATAGGCTCTTTACCTTGCAGGTTAGTTGTAGAAAATAGGCTCTCTACCTTGCAGGTTAGTTGGAGCACTTATTAGTTGGCTGTGTTAAAATTTCCCACTAAAATAAGGACGATCTTATAGTGGTAGTTCGGTGAACTTAACTGCCTTAGTTTGGATGCCTTTGCATTGTTAGTAAATTGTAGCTATTGAGTTGAATGGCTTCCATAGTTGTTTTTATCATTATTTTATAGTCTTTCTATATTCCTTTTGGATATGTAGATGTCTTAGTTTAAACTACAAAATTTAAAGAAAGCTAGAGTATGGTGAAGCCATTGAGGACACAATTTGAAAGATTTTGAGAGCTAATATGCATTCCATTAAGTGGGCTTAACAATTTTCCAAAATTTTAATTATGGTACGTGTGTTAGGCTTAGAAGACAACTTGGCTGAATGATGAACATATTAGAGGTGAGAATGTTGCATTGGATGTGCAGCAATATAAATGATTTGGGTATGTGCAACACAAAGACTTTGGTGTGTTGGGTGCGAACAGTCGAGGAAACTGAAGTTGAGGGGTCCTTGGGGATTCTAAAAAGGCATGGATAAAAGTGATAATAAAAGACATGGACTTTATAGGACTAATCTAGAATTCAGCTCTAGATGGGAATATGGGATTTGAATTGTCATGGAGAATCCACGATATAGATTTCAACTAATTTTCTATCATGGATTCGTGAAGCTGGCCGTAAATTGTTTGGTATTGAGGGTTTGATGGTAATGTGTGTGAACTTTTACTTTCGGGTAATTTCCATATTTGGGACATTTTAGACTCTTAGTTCGCAAGGGTCTCATATTAAATCGAGAAACTCATTATTTTTCTGTATTTGTTTAGAGATTATTTATGTATTAGAAAACTCAATATTTTTTTTGAAGGAGGAATTTTCATTCTCCATGTGGGATTAGAACTTAGAACGCTGTATAAGGAACTAAGGAAGTCTTGTCCAAACAATTACTGCAGGAAAATGTATGGATGAATTTACTTTGAAAGATTGTCGAACTTTTGATGTTTCCAAAAGGCCTCAGTTATATGTGTGTGTATTATTCTTGTTCCTCAACTTCTTACGAAACCTGTAATAATGTATTTATAATTTATTATGATTTGATTATATCTTAAAATTACATTGCGTTAGACCCATAAATAATGAGTGTAGTAGAAATAAGAGTGTTGTGTTTTCAACCTATGGAATGATAGGATAAGAAATAAGACTGTATGATCTAGTGCTGGTACTACCAATTGAAGATAAGATCCAAGAAAATCAGCGAATATGTTTTGGTCATCTACAACATAGAGATATTGGTGTGGCAGTCTGTTTACTTGAAATAATTCTTGTAGGATATACAAAAAGTCTCGAGGTTATGTTGGAATTTAAGTATTTAAACGGATGTTGGAATTGAGCTTACCCTTAACTCGTAAGTGTCAGGTAATTTAATTATGTGTTGCTTTTTCCATGCATTGTCCACTTCCTCTACTCCTTTGTCCGACAACTTATCACTTGCTATGTATGTAGACTTGGTGTTATTTTACCTGACATTAGAGTCTGCAAAGAGTTTTTACTTGGCATAATCATGCTAAATTAATCTCAATTACATGTTTAATCCCTTGAAATTTATCATTTGGCCTCAGTAACTCTGTTATTATTTTTGGTAGATTTGGGATACAGCTGGCCAGGAAAGATTCCAAAGTTTAGGTGTTGCTTTCTATCGTGGTGCTGATTGTTGTGTTCTTGTTTATGATGTCAATTCAACAAAGTCATTTGACAACCTTAACAACTGGAGGGAAGAATTTCTCATTCAGGCATGCATTATTCTTCTTTCGAGTTTTCCCAGAAAAATTTACAAAATGGAACAAGTTTTCTTCAAGTGGTAGTATCAAAGAAAATATTTAAGTTCTAATGATGACTGATTTTGCAGGCTAGCCCCTCAGATCCAGAAAACTTTCCATTTGTTGTTTTAGGAAACAAAGTTGATGTTGATGGAGGAAACAGTAGAGTGGTACGTAATTCCTTCACTTTGTTAGAAATCTCTCCCCTTATTTCTCCCCTCTTTCCATTGCCCCAAACATCTCTCTCTTTCTCTCTCTTTCTCTCTCTCTGAAGTGTACTTATGCTCACGCTTAAAGACATTCATCTATTCACTCCACCAAATTGTACGGCCCTTGCGCAGTAGTACCTTCTCTAGTATACCTCCGAGGCGGGAAGGTCTGCAGGTTAAATCCTGCAACCACATTATATGTCCTGTAACTTCGATCAAAAACATGTGGATAAAACAAGAGACGCTCATAAATTTATGCATGCTGAGAATAACAAACGTAGATACCGGCACACGTGTATTTGCAACCACACTTCTTACTTTTCTGATCCATTTACAAATCAGATGCTACTTCTGTTGAACCTTTCAGGTTTCGGAGAAAAAAGCTCGAGCTTGGTGTGCCTCCAAAGGAAATATTCCTTACTTTGAGACCTCTGCCAAGGAAGGCATTAATGTGGAAGAAGCTTTTCAGTGCATAGCAAAGAATGCCCTAAAGAATGGTGAAGAGGAGGATATGTAAGTTATATTTCCCTAATTCTCCTGCATGCTAGCATGCCCATAATTCTATTATTGGTATATATTCATCAACTGCTCTGGCCACTTTGTTTCCATTGGGATTGGATGGTAAAACATGTTTCTAAGCTAATTGCTTGATTTTCTGGTCTGTGAAGATGCCTGTAACTTTGTTTTTTAGATAAGCGAAGATGCATACAACTTACCTCCGTCTTACTAATATTGTCTGATAAATTTATGCTAAGGTCGATTTTTACAATTCGTTGTTCTTTGGGGAATTTTGTTTACAGATACACTACACAGTAAGCTAATGTTGAGAAAATTTTATGGGACACCAAACGTCTAGTGATTGAATGAGCACTTCTACTACAATGATTGTTTGATCCCAGAGTCTTCATTTTTTCCCTCTTTCAAGGGTACAGCCCCTCTCATACCCATTGGATCAATGATTGTGCAGTGCAATCGTTGTAGGAGAGCCAGGTTCAAATAGTTCTTATAGAACTCGTTCTACCGTCTAGAATTTCTTGATGTGCATAGATTCATTTTAGTTACTTTCTGTCTTTATCAGCTCAATTTTGATTATCATATTAGATTTGTTTCTATCAGAAATTAGACAATTCCTGTTATACTTGTCCTGTGATAACCTTGCTCTGGGCATGTTTAGTTTGAGTTCAATTTTTGTTATAAATTATGCGTGTTTAGGTTGTTTTGAACAAGCCCGAAATGGTACTGATATAAACTTTTTCCTGTTTTCTTTTTGGCGGGGGTTTATCCTTTATGAAGTTACTTGCCTGACACCATTGATGTTGCTACCAACAATCAGCCAAGATCAACAGGGTGTGAGTGCTAAATGACGCCTGTGGCATATATATTTTTCCCAGCTGAAATAATCTTCCTCTAGAATGCTTGCAATTATTCGTCCCTTTTTAGTGCTTATTTGTGTGTGAAACTACACTGTAAATTAATGGTGATCTATTGGTTTTGGTCTTGGTGCTTGCTATTTGCGATCATGTGCTGCCATTTTTGAACCTATGCCCATTGTGCTTCAACCATCTTTATTGCTAGCTTTGTAGATCTAGATGTGAATAACCATTGCGTTAAAGTTATACAAAGCTTGACTCTATAATTGCACTTCAAAAATAGTTAGCTTGGGAATTTTGATTTTGATCTCTGATTCTATGATTAGTAGTTGAGTACCCTCCACCATCTATTACTGACATTCCATGAGAAGTCCCGCAACATCCCCTCGAAGAACTGTCTACGTCCTCCGCATTCTCAAATTCTTCGTTACTTGTATTCCTCATATGAATGTAGTAACATAGACATTATTAGGGATATGATTGCTAATCAATTTTATTTTCACCGTATGACGAATTAGGTGTCGATGTTAGTGTTCAATATGTATGACAAATCAACATTACCTGTGTTATTTTAAAATTCGTGTGGATAATTTAAAATATGAAAAATTAGATTATTATATTTTTGTTAAATATTCTAACAATCTTATTTTATTATAATTTTAAATTTATTTGTTGTGTATTATTATTAAATTACTTACAATATCCTTATTGGTAAATTGACAACTTTTACTCTATGAACATATTAAAGTAGATTAATTTAATAGCTTATACAATCAGTTTAAAATAGCTTAATTTAACAGCTTATACACTAGCTTGTAGTATTATGAGCATGAACATATTTAAATATATTTTTGTATGGACAAATAAAAAATAAATCACATAGTTAATATATTTAAATAAATTTTTCTTGCGTATTTTAAATCTATAATTTAATTTTATTGTACCAGTTAAAACTCGAAAACCTTGAACCTTCAAATGATACGATTTGAGTCACGGTACATTTCTAAAAATTAGATTCTAAAAATGAGATTGTAAGACTTGATCCCCGTATTAATATATGAATTTTGTAATTTTTTGTCTACTTTTTGTTGGCAAATCAATAAATAACTCTAATTTTTTTTTCGGAGCATTGCCTGAACCCATCAACCTTTGACCACTTCCTATAAATTTTTGGTTCTATCACTAATATAGTCACCCCTCAATTCATTTTTTGGATCCATCCCCCGGCTGAACTTTCAGTTAATACGGTTTGAGTCACGATACGATTCTAAAAATTATATGTAAGACAAGATTCTGTAAGATTCATAATTTTATATGGGATAGGTTTGATAAAAACACTCCAGTATTTTTACATTTTTGATTGTTCAATATTACGGTCACCCCACCCCACCCCCAATTCTGCATGTAATTAGAACTTGTCAACGTGTATAGTATTTGGTATGCGGGATGCTTGCCATTTGCCAAGGTAGGTTAGGACTTCGAAGGCTGTTAAAAGACTCTGACCAGTAACATGGAAACTGAAGAACTTTGCTGTAGGTATTGGTTGTCGCACTTGTAACCTCACACCAGATGTGCCTGACACACACACACACCATATATACACACACATATACATAACATACTTTTTACCTCGAGACTTCCCAGAAATCTGGTCTTGTTGGCCAGAAAAATGGAATGTAAATTTTTTCAGGTATCCGAGAGGACCTAAACCAAATACTGTCACAATGATCTCCCGTCGTCCTCCCGGTTTGCCATTCTCTTTATCTTGAATATCTCCCGATGGTAGGATTCTCTCCAGGTCTTGGTCTCGGACTCGAGTATGATAACTACGTTTTCTAAGCCAGCAGGGAGACTTTAGATCCCTCATTTTTTATCCACAAGGTTGACACAAACACTTTCTCTACAGCTAAAAAGAACTTGCTCATCTGCATATCTGATTATGAAATAAATGGGGAGAACGCTTCATCATTTCTTTCACAACGTTTAATCAACTCTAAAACATAAGCTTCCAACGAAAGTAATTATATCTATTAGTACAAAATAACGTGCAAGGGAACCAAATTTTTTCATACACAGATAGCACATTCTTTCGCACCTGTTATCAAGAGGCAAAAACTATACACGATGCGAGATTACGAGCCATAAACAAGCAAGCTAAAATTGTGGTTGCAGTGAGTGAGGCTAAACACAAGCAAGGGTCTGCCTTCAACTATAGCTACTTGCCATTGTTCCATCAGAAGAAAGTGAACACGCTTCTCTTGTTGCAACAATGGCACACCAACATAGAAGCTAAAAAAAGTAACTACAAACTTCTAGTCAGGTATTCAGATTAGAGAAAACAAAGAGGCCCATGAAATAACTCTTCCAGCCAATTAAGTCAAAGAAGCTAGCCTCTAACCTTTGAGGACCAGTAATGAATGTATAACTCAATAAAACAAAGTCAGGAACTAAAGAGGCTAAGCAACCGTATGTTGACTTAAAAAAATGAAGTAATCATGGATTGAGCATGTGTCAAAGATGATCAAGGTTCAAAGAAGACAGCAGCAAGTAAAGCATAAAACTTGCCAAGTTGTAACTCCAAATTTAGTTAAACTCAGATTATTAAAATGGTCCTTTACCCTCTCACAATACGGGGAACAGCTTAATATAACCATGATAACTTCTGGTCTTCAGAATAATAAAAAATAAAACAAGGCCCTGAAATAACCATTCCATGTATCAATGTCAAACTAACCTGGAAAACTGAGGAGATTCACAACCAATAATCGCTGAAGAGGAAACTCAATTACATGGGTATGTCACTCAAGCAACAATTTTGTTTGACTATTAAAAAATTTATTAACACACCAAAATGGTGCAAACCAGAAACTACAAAACAGAAAGCAAAAGCCCAACCAGAATGTTACAATACCCAGAACACCACAATTTCAACTAAATAAAGCAATTTCATAAAAAAGAAATCTAAGCAGTTTCACTATTGTTTAAGATCCTACTGTTTTCTAGGAAGGCAATGGTTGATACAACCCTCAGATTAAACCATTTTACCTTCTTTTTTTTCCTTCCTCTCTCTCTTGGAAGTAATCTGTTTTTTTGGCTTGCTGTTGTTGTTTTGTGTGTGTGTGTGTTAAAAAACATTCAAAGCAAATATCCTGATTTTCTGCCTGCAAAATAACATCATACAGTCGGAAATGCTCTCAAGAGACAAATGAGAAAATAAAAAATAGGGCCATCAAAATCAAACTCAGGAAGCATTTAGCCACTTTTCCGTGTTTTCTCTCTGTACACATTGACACAAATTACTGTTTCACTCATCTACCTTTTGTTTTTCATTCTTTTCCCACATCTTCCCTCGGAAAAGTAAACTGACACATTTGAAATCTCCTTTTCCAAGTCTGACTCAACTATAATCACAATCAATTGCAATATGGGTTTTAGATTGCATTCACTCAGCCAAAAAATCATGTATGCAATATACCCTGAAAATCTGCCAAGTTCTCCAAGGACAGACGACAGGAAAAAGGTACTCACTTGGTAAAATAGGCCCTAGTCAACTGATGTATTAATTGGAAGAGGCTTGATTAAGGGTACACTATGCAAAGACTACTTTGTCACAACTGAAGGAGCTCTATCTTGACCTGAAGGCTGGACAGTACTTCCTGCTACAGGTGAGGCTACAAATGGGTTAGAAGTAGGAGGTGCAGTTCCCATGGGTCTTAAAATTGGTGGTCGTATGGAAGTCATGCTTAATGGGGGCCTTGGAACTGAGTTCGCAAAGTTCATAGTGACTCTGTTGGCAGGCAATGATGGCGGACCTGCTCTAGATGATGAAGGTGGTAAACCAAGTCGTGAAGCTATTATCAGTCCACGCTCATGGAATAACTTATGCCTTGACCTCTCCAATTGCTCCTTTCCTCTCATAATTATGCTATCCATCTCATTAAAGAAAGCTAACTTGGTTTCCAGCTTATGTAACTGCAACAAAAGGAATTGTTCAGAAAGTCAGACATCTAAAGAGTGCACTACACAACAGCGTCAGAAGACAGAAGCCAACTCAAAATTGGGATTACCTGCTTCTCTATCATTGATCCAACAAGTTGTCGGATTTCTTCCTCTTCCTGGTCTGCAAGAACTTTTGCCTTCACTGCAGCTGCCGAGATTGCAGAAGCAGCAGCACGCTTTAATTTATCAATATCCTGCATGTCTTTGGTCTCTGTGCAGTCATGGATGTCCATTTTACTGTCTTTTATTTTATCCTCACCTGGATAATCCAAGAATACATAAAAGAAATATGATAAGAAAAAACAGGCATTGTGCTGCATTTCTAATCGAAAATTTCATTTTTCCAATAGAAAATTGCCAGAATGCAATTTTTTCATTTGAGAATGCAAGTTTCATAATCTGAACATGCATCCCAGATTGTACGCAGATTTGATTAACTGTTTTGAATAAACTTCAAGAAAATATATTTGGCTTAAAGGTCTCTTCTCCAACCCCCACATTCTCATTTTTCCTATTCATAATTATCGCATCCCCTCTCAGGGCTTACATTGTCAAGCACACACTTACACTGAAAAAGACAAAGGGGGAAGAGAGAGAGAGAGAGAGAGTACCAGCATTTGTTCCATTTTCAATCACTGAATTTGATGGATGTAGAGGTTCATTCTTATCCAAAGACGGGGGATCAGACATCATATCTAAATCCTTTTGTGCCTCCAAAGGTAGAGAGGGTTCTCCAGCAGTATCTGATGGGACCAACTGCAACCCATTTTCCACAGAAAGCAAAGACTTAGATATCATATCAACATCTTTTTTAGCTTCTGTAGGTTGAGACTCCTCCCTAACAGAACTTGATATAATCAACTGCTGCTCATTGTTTTCAGGACACACAGAATCAGATGCCTTCTTATCCACATCCTTCGACACTTCTGCAGGTAGAGAGGGCTCTCCAACTGACCCTGACGTAGCCAGGTGACCATGAATATCTTTTTCCAGAGAGAGCATATCAGATAACATTTCCACATTCTTTACCTCTGAAAGATTAGAATGATCTCCTAATGGAGTTTCTTCTTCACACCCGTTCACACAACTAGGAGGAAACTCTGCCTTGGATGCCGAATCATCTGATTCTTTCAAAATATTTGGTGGTAGATCCTTCGCTAACTTTGAATTTCTTGATTCAGCAATATTTCCAGGCACAATTTCACGAGAAGCTGACTCAATTTCAGTATGTAATTTCTCAGCAGGCTTGAGATTTTCAGAAATCAAACTCCTTCGTTCTTTAGGAATAGAAATTTCCATTTTGTCATCTTTTTTAAAAGACAAATCCCTGCTACTCAGACCAGAGGCATAGTTCTCTTTCTGGTTATTGATCTGCTCCTCAATGTCTTTACTAGTTTGCCCATCCACACTTGCAGTAACAACACTGCAAATTCAGGCCATCAGGTATAATATTCACAACTACGACAATTACAAAAACCAAGAACTTTTTATACCTTTCAGAAGCACCAGGTTCATTATTGTCAATTGGGGGATCATCCAAAACAAAACAATGCCTAGTGGCCAGCTGCAGACCTGGAGAATTGCTGGAAACAGATTTTAAAGAACTGCGGGCTAACGCATTAGCAACATCAGATCCTGCCAACCGTGCCAGAAACACAACCTATAAAATACAGCAACGAGTAAATCATAGATTCAATAATGACAGTTTATAGACCATGTACTTCTGTCAATCCTTCAAATATTTTGGGGCGAAGGATAAAAACTATCATGCTCTGATGCATGCCCAGTCAGCAAAGCAATCATATGTACATGGTCACTGAAATTCAATAGAAGCACAGTTAGTTTTACACAGGAAAACTCCCTTACCAGTGCCATGACAGGATTTCCCACTTCACCAAATGAAATTGGTCTTCCAGGTGTTGGAAAATAACCGACAGCTCTAAAAGCTTCCCTTAGAGCCTTTAGCGCAATGTATTCACCAGTTTTATGAGCAGCCTTGACTTCACCAGTACCAGCTGATGTTGAAGCTTCCTCACCGACTTTCAAGTCACTAACATTTTCAGTTTTTGAAGTTTCCTGACAAGCTTTTGTTTCACATGCATCTTCTGGTTTTGCTTCTTCCATAGGAGAAGTTGAGGGCTGATCCTCACTAGCTCTAGACATACCCTCACCTGTTTCCTTATCATCCTTGGGAACAGAAGAATCATTAGTGGATGCAGCTGGATCTGCAGTTTCCTTGGAATTGGCAATAATATCCTCATCAGAATCAAGAAAAGTTTCCTCAATCGGCATTTGAACAAAATGTAAAATACATTGAGCTTTTGTTTTTGTGGCAACATGCTCCGCAATCTCATTCCAATTTTCTTTGTAAAGTTCCAATGCTTCAAGGAGGAGGAGGGTCTCCTGATCAGTCCACTTTCCACCACTAACACCTGGAACCTCAGCAGGCACCATGAGAATAAAATCTGATGAAGACATGTCGGAGCCAAATTTTCCACTATTAAAGCAATCAGTACACAAATCATAATCGGCCTGTCCAACATGAACATTATCAGTAAGCAGAATACAAATTATGCAGCATCTAAACTACCAATTAAAATAAATTACATCAAATCAGTTTGAACTGCTATACATGATTTTATCACTATTGCACAGTGCCATTTTCTCTGAAGGTATCATAGTTGACCTCCTTATAGCAGCTAGCTAGCTAGCTAGCAAATTCAAGGCATTTAGTCATTTTTCAACATAGAAGGAAGCATATTCATCCAAAAGAATTTTCTTTTGCATGAACTTTATTGAGTCCATTCTCGAGGGAAAAAAGTGTGGTTCTAGCCATGATAATTGGTAACCTCTTTACAGTGTTTTTTTAAGAAAAAGGGTAACCAATCATAAATAAGTTTCATCAACAAAGCCTTTATCTCAAATGATGTCAGGGTCGACTACTAAATCCAAACGAGAAATTACCAATGAATTCTCCTTCATCATTCATTCTTCTTAAAAGATGCACTCCCACCTACTTCTTAGAGTTCATGTCCTTTCTCCTCACTTGCATGCATGTTATTTTTGGTCTTCCTACTCTCTTTTTTTAGCAAGATAGAAATAAAGATTTCCTAATTTGGAAAGATAATAAATGAGATACACAAACTTCCCCATAAATAAACTTCCCATTCTCTCTCAGGCATAAAGCTAAAAAGTACCAACAACCAACTACCAAGACATTTCTCCCACAGCCAAGCAAGCCAATCAAATAACTAAGATGAAATACAACCTGACTCAGCATACTAACACATAAAACATATTTCAGGAGTTGTATTTGTCCGCAATCATGATTTTAGAATAATGTTCTTACATGCAAAATAACAGAATACTAGAAATTCAAATTATGAATAGTCAGGAAACAAGCAACCTGTGTCTGGCAATGGTAACGCTTCTGAGAGCAATCAGCTGAACAATAATTGCAATGGTACTCGGGTAACTCAACAGCTGGACCTTCTGACCTCACCAACTCTTCAGCAATTGAAGATGTTGGAAACACCCCAAAAGGCATAGCTGGAGTTTTAATGTTGGGCTTAGGAACCATGGGCAGACAAGGCTGAATAGCTTCAAACCGATAAAATCTATCAAGCAAAAAGTCCATTTTCGCTGTTCTGTTATCATCGGTGCTGGCAACAGCTGCATCTTTTTGGGGAAATGGATGGAAATTAATCAAACCCCAGTAGTCCAAGAATTCCATGACTTCCTGCCGTGCATCCAAATCTCCAACTTCAAGCTCTGATAGATTCTTTAATTCAATTAGAACATTTGGGTTTGAGTGGAACTTCTTCACGATCCAGTTACGAATTTCCAAATACACATCAGGAGTCCGGGTTTCAGATTTATTGTCGAAGAATGTTGGCAATGCGCGCTCCTCAAGAACATGGATTTTTTTCCATGAAAACCAACCTGAAAGCCACAATAACAAATTAATGTGGAAACCATAGAACAAATCTGCTCTGCTAAGCTTAAAATGGAGCTATTGGACTTGATGAAACAACCTCAATAAACAACACCCACTAAAACACTGGACAGTGAACACTAAGCCTAAGCTTCAAAAAATGTCATTCTCTGATTGTATCTTCATCTCCCTTGAAAACGTACAGTTAGGTAATAGAAATCAACACAAATAACTTTGTAAACATTGCAAGACTTCCCATCACGAAAGAAAAGGATTTCAGACACGAATTTGATACAACGAATATGCCCAGTTTAATTGCCAAATAACCAAGAGGTTCAAAATTCAGTTCTCTTCCCCTCAATATGCACTACCATTAAACCTTCAAAAGTGGTATGTCACAAATAGACAGAACTCAACATCTCAAACTTATAAGCATTATTCATCGCAAAACCTAAGAACCTACAACTCTGCCAGCATAAGCGCATACACACTGAGGTCTAGAGTCTTGACACATCAATATTTAACAAAATTTAGCTCAAACGATGAAGCAAAATCAAGAATTTTCCCCGCCTTCTTTTTCCTAACCACTTTCTCGACCAATAAAATGAAGAAATTTGTAAGAAAACTCACAACAATGTGGACCAAAACACAAACAGCTACTCACCGCAATGATTGGGTACAACGTGCGAGTTAGCATCTCGAGATCTAATTGCCTCAAACTCCACTTCAATTGCTGCCTCCAGTGCTTCTGACTCCGCCTCACTTGCCTTGCGTCGCTCATCATCAGCCAGGACCGCATCCGCAGTCAATATTGGCTTCTCCTCGAGCTTTACTCCGGCCACAGATGAAGCAACATAAGCGAGGCTGTTGGGGCTCTGGCGCGCCCGGGTCAATGGGCCGTTATGGATCGAAGAGTGGGAATTCAAATACTTATCGCGAGTAACGCGTTTCGACGGTGTAGACGAAATATTCGATTGCGATAGTAAATTAGCTTTCCTCTTTTGCCCTCCTGCTCGGCGCCGAGACTGAGCGGGCTCGCCTGGCTGAGTTTCAGTTCCCGCAGATGAGCTAGCCTGAGGTAGGGTTCCGACCTCGCGCCTTTTGTCCTCCATCGAAAGGGTTTTCTTTGTGTGTGTGTCTCACTGCTGGGGCTTCTGGTCAGGTATGGTTAAAGCCTACAAGGACAAGACACAACAATTGCGCTTATATTCATCAAACGATACCGGATTTGCTGTTTACAGCGGCGTAAATTGATTTTACCGGATAGTTATTTTAAGATCTGGAAGTACAAAATTTTCATCTTGCAATAACAAAAAAAATTTAAAAAATAAAAAAATCGAGAAGGGGATGAGATTCGAACACGGCAAAGCATTAGATAAGAGTCAGTTTGACAACTGAATTACCCGAGATTAATGACTTGGGATATAAACATAATAATTTTCTCATGTTTTCCCTCATAAAAAAAATGACAACTTTAGAAGTTTCTGGCAAATGACTCTGCGATTGAGCAACAATTATTATACATGTAAGGATCGATTTTTTTAATAGAGAACGAGTTTGAATCCTCCCATCTCCAATTCACCTGACTCAAAAAAAGAAAATTTATGAAATAACCATATATGTTGGTCTAATTGTGATTTGGCTAAGGCTTGGTTTGACATTATGCTTTTAAAATATTTTATTTTTTAAATATTGTGATTGTTTGGTTCAATAATTATTGTTGATAATATTTATGTTATTTAAAATATTTTGACAATTTATGTATAGGAGGTATTATCCAATTCATAATAAAATAGAAGAAATCAATTATCAAATTATTTCGCATTTCAAGAGTTTTACAAACATAATTAAGAGATACGTTCAGAGGCTCTACGAGTGTCTATGCTGATGGAGGCAAATAGGGTGTGAAAATAGTGAAATTGTGAAGAGAAGGATGAATAGAGTTTAAGGTATATTTGAAATATTCTTGAAAAATATGGGACATTCTAGCTATTTCAGAGTTAAAATTGTGAAATATTACCTTCGGCTACCAGTGGTAGCTGGTAATTTGGGACATTCTAGCTATTTCAGAGTTAAAATTGTGAAATATTACCCACCGGTCACACGGGTAATTGTTCATTTCTTTCCGATTTTAGTGCCATAGTGTTCCGATTTTAGTGAAAATTCTCAAGAATTTGATTGGGTATTTGGGTAATGGTCCTATTGAATTTGATTTTGATTTTAGGCTTTAGGGAACTCTGTTTTCTTTAGCATGATTGGGTATTTGGGTGGTTCACTGGTTCTGATTATATTTGTATACTAGTTGGCATGATTGATGATTGGGTATTTCACTATTTCAGTCTACTGTATTTGGGTGGTTCATGGTTGTATAATTGTATTAGGGCTCTTGTATTTGGTTAGCCTTGCTTAATTGTTTATCCTTATTTTTACCAATTTTTGTGCAGTGAACTACTGAATTGAACGAGTAAATGGGGAAATCATCAACTATAGATCAATATCAGAAAATAAATTTTTGTCATATATTGACTTGTTATTTCTCATATCAGAATCAAAATCAGCATTTGTTTTTGGAGTTGCCATGCAAGACAAGAGTCTTCCTTCAGCTAGTTGCTTCTTAATGCTTGCCTTCCTTTTGTCAAAATAGCATTGCAATGCCTATACTTTCTGCCAATCAAGAATGTAGCATTGTTGTACTTTCTTCCAATGTATAATTCTGAATTTATGATTATTTTGAATTCCTTTCATCATTTGAACATTGTAGTTTCAGTCCTTTAGTTACTAAAGTTCATTAGATATGTTCTTTGTAATTTTGTAAGCTCCATTTTTTTTTTGATCACACTGAAATAGTTGCAGGCTTGCAACTCTCATATTTTTTAGTATATTTTCTGCGACTTTGATAAATAATAGCAAAAAAAAAAAAAGGGGCAAAGCCCCCGAACCCCCACCAACTTATCGGCCCCCCAATGTCAACTCCTGGCTCCGTCCCTGGCTACCACTTCAAAATACTCACCTATCCTTGTGCTACTTTTTTTTTTTAAGAAAAGAACACTTTATTAAGCAAAAAATAGGGATGTTCCCTCTCAACGAAACAACTTATATTTGGAGGATATTCAAACAATTAAATAGACCTCATACAAGAATTTTTAGCACTTCTTGCAAGAGAATGAGCAACAAAGTTTCCAGTATGAATGACATGTTGAGAAATAGAAATCTAAGACAACCCATTATATATATATATGTTTTTTTTTGAACAAAATGCTTCAACCTCAAATCCACATAGACGTCCGCTCCAAGAGCCGCCACAACATGAGTATAATCCACTTCAATTGCGAAATTGCGGAACCCTTCACTAGCAAGATATCGCAGAGAACATGTCAATGCAAGAAGCTCGGCAAAAGTAGGATCTACTCGCCCCTAACTTTCTCTGATAAACAAAACAATGAACGACCAGCATCATCCCTAAGGATAGCCCCCACTCTAACTGCATCCAAATAAAAAAAACAACGCGGCATCTATGTTGAGTAAAACCCACCAATCAAGGGCACTGTCCATTCAATCTCATTGTTTCGAGAATTAGTAGGTTCAAGATTACCTTCATTACATGAGGCAAATTCATTGATAAATAACATCACCCTTACTACAAGAACAGCTATATATCATCACACTTCTACCTTAAAAAAACCAGCAAATTGCGATTCCTCCATAAGACCCACATCATATTGGCACATGTCCCATTTTGAAGAACAGGGCGGCTAGCATGGGCGACCGCCCTGGGCCCTGAAATTTGGGGGCCCAAAAAAAATATTTTTTTTAAGCTTATATATAACTAGATCGGAAGGCCCGAGCGATGCTGCGGGTTGTACATTTTCCCATGTGATAATACATATTGAATTAATGAGCCATTATAGAGAGCTTTAATCAACGTCAATGGGTTAAACCGTATTCAGGAAGAAATAATAGCACACAGCTGCATCTTCTAGGTTCATCAGCGTAAATATCTTGCTCAGTCGTGCATTCCAAAATCTGACACACCCAGCTACAAAAACATCAAATGAAGGCAGCGATGAATGATTGAAACCACACAAGAAGAACATACAGACAATTTTTTAATGGTTGGACGATAGGTTCTCCCTGCTGAACAGATGACAACAACAATAACCATACTTGAAGACCGTGAAGTTGAAGTGGAAGAACAAAGTCATAGGTAAAGTACAAAGCAGAAGTAAGAATGCATGCTTAAAATAACGTATGATTCAATCTAAATATGCGAAAGCGAATTACAAGCTTGTCATTGCTTTGGTCAGAAATTTGTCCCTAATCTTAGATGGGAATGAAACTATTAATAACAATTACATAGCCTTTTGAGGCCATATGAAGTAAATAATTGCAATGGTAAAATCATAACTGTCCAGAGTTAATTTTGTACTCACCTTAACAATTTGGAGATCTTGAAATCAGCAAAATGTCCACAGGTGAAGGCCAAGTTTTTACAGGGTATATAAACTCAGAACTCCTAATAAACGTAAAAAATAAAGTATAAGCATATTAATCCTTCTTGAACATGTAAAAACCCATGCATTTCTGCAAATCGTACTAACCTAACCAACAATTTAGATAAAACCCCAAGAAAAATATTTCACCCAATTAAAATCAACATGTAAAAAATAATGATTGAAATGGATGTCTTGCCTTGTTTGGCTTCTTGCCTCTCTAAAATTGGATTCAGAATTGATTTTTTGTCTGCAGGTTGCCAACAAATGAAGAATCCTTTTAGTGAACATACAACTAATGTATTAATGGAAAGTAATCAATAGATATATATAAGCATCTCAAGTTGAGCATACTAATAGTCCAAAACTCCACTGGTTGTATAAACCCTTCTATCATGCCACAGCTTTTCAAAGAATTAAAATTTAGTGGATTAGAACCAATATCAATATATTATTTGCTATTTGTTTTGCAAATGGATAGTCCAACACAAGTCCGTATTTGCTTGACTATGCCTTATTTTTCTCTATTTTTCAGATTGCTTAAAGTATTTACTAAGATGCTGTGAAGATATTAAATGAAGCAAAGAAATTGACAGAAAAGAGCAGTTGGCCACCCATAAATCCAGTAGCAAGATAAGCTAATGTCCAACAAATTTGATATTCACTTGAGGGAAAATAAGCTCATACAACACTCACTCAAATGAAAAGCAAGTAATAAGATGAGCAAAGAAAGAAATAATAATACCCGGTAGCAATGGAGAAAAGCAGAAGAGCTACTTCAGCTGTCTTTGGGTGTGGGCTAACATTTACATGTTCTGCATAGAAAATCAACGTTAAAGACAATATTAACGCATGAAATTACCTCAGTTAACAGGAGAAATTCCGTGCAAATATCGGGGAATTTGAAGTTTGAAATTCAGTGAGAAACTCGTTGCATAAATGATGAAAAGAAGGTGATGCTCAGCAAAACTACATATTGCAGTAAGCAAGGTCATGATACTGAGGTTGGAAGCAAATTGTGCTCTAATTGGCAATGAAGCTCAACCAACCAAAAAAATTCATCGAATGACATATACTATATATGGTCTTACCTCACAAGATTTTTTTTTCCTTAAGTTTATCCATACATGGAAACACATGGATTGGATTGGAAGAGATTATTTTCTTCATGTTTCAGAAAATAGAGAAACAAAATCAAGAACACCACAAATTAACATTTCAAATATGAGTATTTTTTTTTGCTGCTGTGACTGTACGTGTTAAGTCTGGTGGTGTGTTTAAGGCTTGAGAAATATAATTAAGAAAAACCCAATAACTGATACAAATTAAATGCGCACCTGATCATATTCTGCATGCTTGACTTTATCTTTCAGAACCTATAAAAGGAACTCCTCCTTTACGTGTCTGCATTGGTTCACAAATAGAGCACCTATTATGTCAAACAAAGGTCACCTCTAATTTCTGAAGACATGCTATTAAATCAAATGGAAGTGAAACATAAGATGAAACGCAGATTGGAATGAAATGAAAAATAACCAAATCATGGTGGACACCACAGATGATAAAACATTTGACAATATTAACATATAATCAACAATCATGGTGTACAAAGGTGAGAAGAATTGGATGCTAACATTATTTTCATTGGCTGATCATTGTCTCTCTTGAAGTCTTGATAATGGGGTATTCTAGTGGTTTAAATCAACCTGCATAGTTTTAAAAGAATTGGTTAGATGTGCTATGCTTTTTGGCAAGTTAAGTAATAACTATTTCAGCTAAAAATGATGTTTAAAACCTCAGTTATTAAATTCTAGGTCTTGGACAACAATGTCATTACAGCGGAATTCTTTATTAAGGTCTTCAGTTGTTTTCTTACTTCAATCCCTTTATAGTTGTCAAACTTTTTCTTTATCCCTTTATAGTGTATGAGAGAGAATGTAGTGATTCGTGCATAGAGAGAATGTAGTGAATCTGTCTATGGCCCCGCGCATTGCGGTGGGTCCTTAGTTGTCTTAATTGTGTTGTTATACTATGCAACGATCTTCCAAGCAGTGAGGGATTATTGCATAGCTGAAACCACCAGAATAAATCTCCAAAAAAAAAAGTAGACAAATCTATCCATTAGCAAAACTATATATTCTCACAATGACAAACTTAGAAGTAGTTTATTTCTGGGAATTAGAGCAACCTTATCATCTATTTATCAGGGAGAGTTGTTTCGGTTCTGATGTCTCACCTTTTGGATGGCACTAAGGAAGAGCTGGGTTGACCAAGCCTGATTATATGCTTGCTTGTTCTTCCCAAACTGTTGGTATTGGAACAACCACCTTAAGAGAGACAAACTTTGAATAGACATAGTATCATTTTTTTCTCTATAAATATATAGTAGTATGTTGTGAAATAAGATAATAAAAGTCAAATGTTTTGTATTTACAGGAATATAGTAAACAACGGGAGAGAGATGAACCTTCTAATTCATGGACAAATTGCGTCCAAACTTGGTTGCCATAGAGGCCCTTCAATAGCATCATAGCTTGTCCAGGTCTAAATTCCTTAGATTGAACCCATTTTTGCAATGGCATAACCAGCAATTACGCAATTATTAAATACAAACTTCATAATTTTCAGCCAAGCAGAAAAGGCAAACTCACCTATTCATAAAGAACAGTTGAAATACTTACTTCAGGTTCAACATATGTCAGCTAAAGCACAACTGGATTCAAACTAACAGCTAATTGCCAAATGTCCTATTATGTTAGCCTAAACTAAAAAGTTTGGCGTAAATTGATTCTCCACTTAGATGCAGAAATGATAAATTATACTCTTATACTTAACTGTCGTCTTATTCACCCTAATTCATAAACTGATAGTGCAATGATAATCAACACAAAATAATGTGTGAATAGGAGGTAGTGAATTATAATAATTGATAATTACATCTCATTCACTCTAGAAAAATAAGGGAAGACAATCACTTAACAATTATCAAACCACTTAGTTAGTATGATCAAGAAGAAAGCCCAAATGATTAATCAAGTTTTTTACCAATCAAAATGGTCAAATGGAGAAGAACCGGGCAAGATAAAGCAAGCGAAATTGTCTCCTCAATAAAGAATCATATAATATAGACAAACTACTTCGATAGCATTTTCTATCCATACTAAGTCAGAGACAGCGCTCATAATAAAATTGCAGCACAGGATAATAGCCAACAAAGCAGGATCCACACAACATGCCAATATATTAAAGAACAATTTGCTCCTAGAATAATGAAGATCACAAAAACACAGTGTGTTTATCATTAAAAACCAATCTGTGAAATAGAACAACTTGGAAGCTAATATAGCACATTTGGAGACAAAAGTTTCAATGTTGTAAACACTAACCTTGAGAGAGAGAAAATATATATCTCCAAAGGAGCATAGTCGAGTATTAAGCAGTGCAGTAGATCAAGTGAGCACGACTTAAAATAAGGTTTGGATAGCTGGAACAATCAGATTCAATGGATCATCATAATTTTCTCATAAAATAAATGAGTTCTTTCAAAATGTTAAAACATACATCCAAGAACATAACAATTAATAGACTGCTGTATCAAACCATTCTTCAGAAACCTTTCTCAAAAGCATTATCATAATATAATCAATCAGGGAAAGGCTGACAGAAATTAAATCTAATAATTAGACTGGGAATTCCCGATGAAAGTGAGAAAATTAGAAGAGAGGTAGATGCTAATTGGAGAGTCTTGAAGGAGAGGAAGGAACGTAAAACATGAAGAACACAATTTTCTCATGATAAAATCAGGATTCCAAATTGCATGCAAGATAATAATTATCTGTCAGGGAGAAGCACTGAAGAGACCACAAGCTTATTAGTTCTGTCCAGCAAAGAAGCTTCCTGTCAAAATAAACCATCACACACTGTAAGATGCAAACACAAAGGTTAAGAAACATTATCCCAAATATATTTTACACAAATGGTGAAAATACATAGAAGAAGTGTAGCGTAGCAGAAACCACACAAGTAAATTCGTAAAAAACAAAAGCAGTTGGGCCACAAAGAAATTGCTAAGAACAAACACAACCAATTAAGGTCACAAACACACATAATTCAATGGTCTCTGGCGTTGTAAATTTCTTAACCATCTTTTCTCTCTATCTATAGCTCGATGTAGCTGATTCTACACAAGATCAACCCAGAAAGTAGCCTCTTCTGAATTACAATCACTTGGCACTCTGCATGCTGCAGCTCGAGAACCAAAGTCAATGCAAGCATAATGAGTGATACGTCAATTGTATTCCTTGAACCCAATGATGTTCCTCTCCTGGGAGTAAATCAAAAGTTAGTGTTATATGATTATCACGATCATGATTTAATTTATAGTAAGGATAACATCAAGTAACATAGAGACAACGATGTAAACATTTTTTGTTCAAAGAAGTGGCTGAAGTAATGCCTGAATAACCTTCAAAATGATAAGCAAAAGACGTCACCACAGCCGGAACTTATTCAGACCAAAACCAATCATATGCTCCAGGTTGCTTGGCTGATAGTTCTTCCCTGATCACGTTCTCTAAAGGAACAGATAATAAACTGCACCAATGAATGATCAAGACATAAAACTACATTAATGCAATGGTTAAAAATCTTAAAAATACAGAGGCTGGTTTAGACATAAATGAATACCATTGAAGCAAAAATTAGTGAGAACTATGCAAGCATTGGTCATAAGTATTAGATATGGAAAAACACAGATGAAACTGAAGGTAAATAAAAAGAAACTAAAATTTCAGACCATCAATTTAACAGCATTGATGCCTACTTTGTTCACTTAGGTATTAAGCAAATACCGGTTTCCTCACCTGGGAAGAAACCTAGTAAAAAACACTGAAATATTCCTCTTCCTTTTAGAACTGAAGTAAGCATGAGTATTATCATTTTTTTCCTTTTTTTGAATGTGAATATGGCTTCTCTGCGGTCTTCAAACGCCAATTCCCAGTATCTAATAATAAAGCATTGGATTTCTGGTGATCCATCACCATATTTATGCATAATGTGGTAATTCAATCTTTGAAATTCAAATACTCTGTAACCAATTTTAGAAGTAGGCCATAAAGACCAAAAGGCAGCAAATGACATTAGAGTTTATGATATCAATTAAAGAAGCAAAACAGTCAATAATCTACAACATTTACATTATAAAGGGATAGAAGTAAAACTTTTAAACACATGACTCAAGGGTTAGATTGTACAAGATTCTTGAAGCTTGAATGCCTTAAAGAAGCGATGACCAGTTTAAAAAATAGCTTTCTAATACCTCCTTTGAACAAAAACGTTTACATCGCTATCTCTAGATTCTCATCGAGATGAAATCTCACATGTTGCTTGCAATATCCTGACCAAAACAGAGATTGACAAAGTTAGCCAAGCAAGCAAACCACCAATAAGAAGTATGTAAGTAAGTAAACCAACACTACAAAGACCAAAAGAAAAGTACGAACAGTCCCAAGCCAGCTATGGGTCTGTATTTTTCAGCTACTGTTGAGGAGGAGGTGAGTTTTGTGATGAAGCAAGACCTAGGACATAATCAAATAAGGGGAAAATATGCCAATCGACCACCAATAAATCTAAAAAAGCAAGCGAGATGTGACAAAATCGCACCTGTGATATCCAGCAGAGACAGCACCAGACATGGAGTCAGGCGATTACCGGAGCTGAGATGGCAGGGATCGTGGACGATACAGAAATAACAAAACGCGGGTGAGGTGTGAATGAGAAGAATATCTGGGGGTCCTCAAGTAGGAGGGGGAAGACACGTGGCGGGGAGTGGGGGTAATATCGGAGACACCGACAGCAAGAGGGGGGATCGGACGCCCGGGGCGAGCGTTGGTATGGGGATAGGACGGTCCTGCGAGGTCGACGTAGACGTTAGCCAGGGCGCGTACGAAAAAGAAAACGCTGGACTCGCCACGAGAGAGCTGGAAATCTTTCGACTTTAGTATTTAATAATATGATGTGAGGGGTAAATATATGATAATAGGTCAAATATGAATGGAAAACATCAAAGTGTTCAAAAGAGGTTGTTTGAAATAAACATACCTAACATATATGTATATATATATATATATATGTGTGTGTGTGTGTATGGGTGTATACATTACAATATTTTCAAGATTTCCTAGAAGTTTCCTTTAGATAGGCTAAGACATGTAGTGAGAATAATTCTTATATTTGAGCTTTTAGGTGGCTTGGTAGGATATGAGGTTTTGAATCACACTTTTTATCTTCATTTTCATTTTTTTCATTTCATTTTTATCACTTTTTTGAAACAAAAATTAAATCGAGACAAAAATAGGGTACTATAATTGTAATGACTGATTTTAATTTTAATGTAATGAAATTTAAGGAGCGATTGCCTAACCTTCCAAAATTGGGTTTCAACCATCGAAAAATTTCTTGTTATTCTATTTGCTTAAATGTTGATTACTGGTTTAGAATTGGACATTAGACGCCAAAAACAAAAATCTTGAGCGTTACCCTGAACCCAAAAACAAATTTCGGGGCGCTGCCCCGAACCCCTCCCTAAGGGGCCTCCAATTAATTTGTCACCCCGGGCCCCAAATATGGCAGGGCCGACACTGTTGAAGAACTTCCATCAACCAATCATTAAAGCTCAGACCTCTTCGTATATCTTAAGCCTACATATACATGAAATGCTATATCATAGTCAAGTTCCCCACATTAATATTATGTCCCTCATCCAATTAGGAGGACTCAACCATGCCCACCAGAGTGAAGGTCATCAATCCAGAAGTTGGTTGCGGGAGCCATTCCAGTTAGGTCGAGAACCAAAACCACCGGAGGACTGAGGGGTGGATGATTGTTTTTTATGATAGTGAGCTATGACAGTAATAGTGATGGGAGTAGTGATGTATCGAGCTATGTAGTCGTCTTGAGCCACTAGAACATCTTTTAATTCCTCAAAACTAAATGGAGTCTCTTTGGTGCGAATGGATCCGACTATACCCATGTACTCCTCAGATAAGCCATCCATAATATATAATGTCAAATCATCTGAGGATACATGATGATCTATAAGCGTAAGTTCATCTACCATAGTCTTCACACTTTGAAGATATTCAACCATGAGTTTAGTTCCCTTAAGGCAATGTGAGAGCTGTGACTTGAGTTGAAGAACACGCGAGGGAGACATGTTAGCATAGAGCTTGTGGATCTTGTCTAGAGCAGCAGCACTTATAGCAACTTCCCCAACCAAAGGAAGAACATTTCCATCGATAGATGCCACAATAGGATGCAAAATAAAATTGTCTTGACTCTACCAATGTTGAAATTTCTTTGTTTCTGGGGTATCAGTGATGAGATCGGTGGGTTGAGGAGGACAGGGTAGAGTAACATCTACATGTCCCACTAAGCCATAGGCACGGAATAGTGAGAGCATCTGAAGTCGCTAGAAAGAAAAATTGGTAGAGGCCAGCTTTAGAGGAATGGGGGAGATCGCATGAACAGAGACAACAGAGTTAGGCACAACAACAATAGTGGAGAGGGCCTGAGAAGATGAAGAATTCATAGTGGAGGAAGAGCTCAACTCGTTTGAGTGTAAGGGCTCCGATACCATAAAGACATTTGACGAAAGTATTTTCATTGAGATCAAATGAGATGACAATAGACTTAAATACAAGAAGTGAGGTCCAGAGATAACAACTATATATTACAGAGTACAGACTGACATAGCTGTTTGAAATTTGAATAGAAAGAAGTTAAAAGTGTCCATTGAGATAATATACTGAATATAGGGGCTGGGCTAATTACAACATATTAGCCGGTGTTATCTTGATGGGCCTTAACCGGAGCCTGGATCCTCTTTTTACTCTTATTAATAATGTCCCTCATCCAATCAGGACTCAAGTTCACTCCACATTAAGCTTATATGCACATTAATTTCATATTGACTTGTAACGAATTTGTAGGAAATGTAAATCGAATTACTCAAGATTTTACCAAAACCAAACTCTTCTACAATATGAACCACCACAAGTTTAAACTTCAAAGGACCTTACACAGATTCCTCGGGCATTGATTCAACCGGACGCATTTTCCAACCATATTTTTAGCCGTTTGGTAGACTATGAGCTACAAAACATAGTTTTCATTATGAATCACATATTGACAAATTATGACACCAAGCATAGATATGGTAGATTTAGTCTTCTACACAAAACGTTCCATCCGATATACCATATTATCACCCGAATTTATTGGGAGCAATGGCGGAACCACATGAGAATCAAGGGCTCGGGCCCTCCCGATTTTTCAAAAAAATTAAAAATAAATTATACATAATATTAACTATAAAATTACATTTTTACGGTACAAATCATTTTTAATATTTATTTATGTTATTTTGTATTTATTTATCACTATATGTTTAAATTGTGATTTCATATGAATGATATTCTATTGATTAGAGATGGTTACATGTATTTAGTGATACTTTTATTTTTCACTTTAATTTTATTTTAATCAATGAAAATTTTGATATTTTTTCTATAAATAATTCTAAAAAAATGGGGGCACTGCATCTAAACCTTGGCCAACTATTATTAGGCCCACTAATATGAATTTCTGTCTCCGTCCCTGATTGGGAGAGACTTTGTTGAGTTCCTTTGAAATTTGGAAAGCAAATAATACGTCTAAATGTTAATTAAGTGGAGAGATAAAAATTATAAGAATTCAAATAAGATGTTTAAACAAAAAAGGGTAATGGATAAATGAAAGAACCACCGTTTTATTCCACACATGAAACCCAGACACTTCCACTCACTTGACAACTAAAAACCCAAACTTCATAAGCACTTTTATTTAGACAATATGATACATAGACACAAACCACAAAGACTTCACTTATAGACTACTAGGAACACACACACAAACCAAGCTAGCAGACATGGCGACATATTTTTATATGAATTGACTATGGATTTGAAGTGACTCTCTTTGTGGTGCCATGGGCTTCGACAACACTGGAGCTGGGCTAGATGTTTTTGATAAAAGATTTCACTTCTTTGAGTCTCATCATCGCCAAATGCCGAGGCTCAATATCTTTCTCAAATGATTTTCCTTCCTTGACATTTTGATCATCCCCATATGCCGAGACGTTGGGCCTGGGCTCAACATCCTTGTCGAATGATTTCTCTGCTTCCTTGAGATTTGCGTCATCTCCGTATGCCGAGACGTTGGGCCTGGGCTCAACGTCCTTGTCGAATGATTTATCCGCTTCCTTGAGATTTGCGTCATCTCCGTATGCCGAGACGTTGGGCCTGGGCTCAACGTCCTTGTCGAATGATTTCTCTCCTTCCTTGAGATTTGCGTCATCTCCGTATGCCGAGACGTTGGGCCTGGGCTCAACGTCCTTGTCGAATGATTCGTCTCCTTCCTTGAGATTTGCGTCATCTCCATATGCGGAGGCGTTGGGCCTGGGCTCAACCTCCTTGTCGAATGATTTCTCTCCTTCCTTGAGATTTGAATCATCTCCATATGCCGAGGCGATGGGCCTGGGCTCAACCTCCTTGTCGAATGATTTCTCTTCCTCCTTGAGATTTGCATCATCATGGTAAGCTGTTACATTATTTCCTGATTCAAAGTCCATGACAAATGATTTTTTCTTCTTGCTTTCAAGATCTGCATTAGTCTTACAGTTGGTTTTTGAATCAGAGGTCGACGAGGAGACGGTTCCACTACTGCGAATAAGGCCTTGGATTGCTTCTGGCATGGGCTGATCCTTCATGACACCTCTCCAGTATTCCCCCAAATCTTTTCTTCCGTTGACATTGTTAGATGACTGTGCAAAATATCAAACAGCAAAAGTGTTTGCAGTAAAACAAACAGTAAATTTGCAACATAGAGTATATATGTATTAATGTTTATGATAAACTGATCCTGGAGATAGAGAGATGGAAATTAAGGTAAGTAAGAAGACTCTTTATTTGCACACAGAAGAAAGTGCTTACCAAGAGAAGTAAGGAGAGAGTGATCACTGAAAACCAATACTCCATTTTTTGATCAAACAACACTGCAATTGTGATATCCTTACCGTCCTTATTTATATATATAGATGTATGTAGACAACAAGACCAGATGGAATAATTAGGAAATTTACAACTACATACCCTCAACTTTGATTGAATTATAAGAAATATTCATTTCGTGCGTTAATTAAATTATGAAAAAAGTATTCAGAGAGTCCCAATATTTTCACAAACGGGTCGTTTGAGCCCCTGTATTTTCTTTTTCTTCGGTCGTTCTAGCTCTCATACTTCAAAAAGTGGGCAACGTTAGTCCTTCATCATGATTCCCTTAGAAATATGAAAATGATGTGGGAAAAAATTTAAATTACACGTAAATGTTGACATGACATCCATTTTGTTAAATCAAAAAAATTTAAATACTAAATTGTTTTCTCCTCC
This sequence comes from Euonymus europaeus, assembly GCA_963580455.1. Lineage (NCBI taxonomy): Eukaryota > Viridiplantae > Streptophyta > Magnoliopsida > Celastrales > Celastraceae > Euonymus > Euonymus europaeus. The sequence continues at coordinate 15,766,772 of OY756970.1, read as the reverse complement.
TCCCTCCCCTGTCATCAGCAACCATTCTTTCTCACTCGCCAAAATCCAACCCCACACCTGAGATAGCCGCAGCTGGTTAAATCTTCGTCCTCAATTGACATAGCTGCAGTCAGTTAAATCTGACCTCCCACTTGAGATAACTGTTATTGTCATTTAACATTTTTATTTTTTAAGAATCATTTAAATTATTTTCTCCTCCATAATTTTCTATTCTCATTCCATATGAGGTGCAATGGACACTTATTCTTGTGATGGAGGATTAGTCAGACCCAAAAAAGAGCTGTAGAACAGGAGCTTGCACAATTCTTATCCCTTAAATTATTAATTAGGAGGTCCTGTTAAAATTTATATTTCACATTTTTTTTATATCAAGGAGGGGCAATACTCGACACAAACACGAAGGCCTAGTAGGCTACACAAAGGGAGGTAGCCCTCTCCCTTTTTGCACAATTCTTATCCCTTAAATTATTAATTAGGAGGTCCTCTTAAAATTTATATTTCACATTTTTTTATACCAAGGAGGGGCAATACCCGACACAAACACGAAGGCTCAGTGGGCTACACAAAGGGAGATAGCCCTCTTCCTTTTACAACTCTCATCATAATGGTGATAAATCTTACTCAAATTGGTAGAAGGAAAAACTCACTCATCATAATGGCGATAAATCTTACTCAAATTGGTAGAAGGAAAAACTCACAAAGGGAGGTAGTCCCTTTTACAACTCTCATAATAATGGTGATAAATCTTACTCAAATTGGTAGTCACTTCCTACACAGTAGGAATACCAACTAGGCGGTCCCTTTTACAACTCTCACATAATGGTGATAAATCTTACTCAAATTGGTAGAAGGAAAAACTCGAGTACAAGACCTCCCACTTCCTACACAGTAGGAATACCAACTAGACTACCATCTGTTGAGGTATAAGTTAAAACATTAATAGAACTCTTTTAAAAAAAAAAACTTGTGCAAGTTTTTTATTCCCAAAATGGAGAATGCCTCTTTGATTATGGCATCAATCAACAAAGAAGATAACTTCACAAAATATTTAAAGAAGGGCCCTGGGACCTTATAATTGATGGATATTGTAAAAATATTTTGGATCGATGTCGATGATTGGATATTAATTGGTCATGGAAAACAAATCATTAATTTTATACGATATTTTTGTTTTCTAGCAGCACGTGACATCAGAGGAAAATCATATGATAAATATCAATAATTTTACATGCAATTGTTTTTTTGTTCCAATTATTATGAATGACATATTTTTGGTTTGTCTGCTTTATCAAACCAATAACTCGTTTTTGGAAGGGCATATTTACATGAACTGTAGACAAAAATTTATAATATATTTATCAAATGAAGTATCATCATGATTCAAGAGTTGTATTAATTGTTGTCTGCTTTGTAAAATAAGTGAAGTTCACTTGAAAAAAAAAGTGTGTAGCTACCATGATGGAGGGTAGCTTTAACACTGAAAATTTTATTAATCTGTAGTATTTATTATGACGAATTTAAATGTATATTTTTTAGATAACAATAATTTTGATTTTTGTTTCGAACAAAAATATAATGTTGGATTATCGTGCTAAAAACTTTGAGTTTATGAGCGACTAGCTTATCAAAGCAATTCACTATATCAAGAAAAACTTACAACCTATCTTTACCTAAGACTTGATTGTACAACTTAGTGAAGATCCAATGATATTTTTGGTGCTTCCAAAAGACTTCGTTGAAGACATAGGATCCAAGTAACCTCACGATAGCCTCAGTAGGTTAAACCAGACTGTACAGAAATCGTGATTCTTCTTCCATGTTAGGATCAACACGAGAAGTATGAAGAACATGATTCAAACACAAAACTCACACTCTCTCATACTTAATACATATTTGAAACACTCAAATGAACATCAAAAGAGAGAAAAAAAATACTCGAAGCACATAACTTTTAGATCTCAGTTTGATGCTCAAAGCTTCGATACCATTAACACAGTCGTATGTTCTTTATATATTCTTCTCTTGATAACATCACACGGGTCGTCGACCTCATCAAGGACTCCTCTTCGAGAATAGAGCTACATCCGATCAGGATAAGAAACAACAAAATATATCCATAAAAAATTATTGATCTTATCCAACTACTAGAGTTTTATCCTCAAGATTTCGTTTCAATCGGAACTCCTATACAAGATAACATCATGCACAATTTTATCTGAATAACAACGTGTTTGCAAATCAATACAGAGATAGAGTTCAAGTGAAATACCAACTGTAGAATTATAGATTTGGTCGAGGTAACCTCTAGGGCTAGCTACCAAAAGCCTACTTCATGGACTGAACAGCTTAATTTAGCACACAAGTGTTTGTTTGAGATCATAATCCCAACAATGGATGAGACTCGAATTCGGGATTCAAAATTACATGTGAACCAACTCGTTAACTGGTTGGTACCCCGATTTGTAGCTAGCACTAGCATTAATGTGTCATCTAATTAGAATGCATGTGTCTGTACTCCAATTATCATAGTTAAACTGTGGCGGGAGGTTCGTTTGTTTTTAGAAAACTAATGCTCAATAAGATTTCCATAGATTCTCGTATACAACATTTTACTATAACAATAGGATTATTAAACTCACAAAGATCTGGAACAAGATTGGTTATATGAAAAATCCACAACATGTCCCGATCAAATCTAGTCATGTACATATGAACTGTGCACACATGTTTTGTGACATTAGTTGTCTTATGAGTTATATGACATATAGTTTGTTTTCAAACTATGATGTAGACAACGTGTAGAAGTGAGTATACACGTAGGAAATTTTTGTGTGTGCGGATTTGATGGCTCGAGTTTAACTCATATCATATGTTTAAAGAATAAACTTGTATCATTTCGTTCTTTTTTTTTTTGGCAAATAGTTATTTCATATCCCTTCTCCGGGGGCTAACAACGAGGGAACATACACCAAACCCGGAACGAGAAGAAGAAAACAAAAATTTCGTTCTTGGTTATGAAATAAATACAAGAAAGAATAAACTCTCAAATCCCCTGATTCAAAAAAACAAATAATGCATCTTTTTAACAAGATCTGATGATGATCTTGGTGGCCCCCAATTCTGCAAATTTTTATATTTTTTGAAATATCGTGTTTTGATCTTGTTACCTATCCCTCTCAAATCACCATCGTCTTGTTTTTTACCAGATTGAGCTAGCTAATTATATTTTTCACTAGTAGATCCTTCCCTTGAAAATTCATATGCCTTTCAATTCAATAGTTCTTTAAAGGAAAAAACCCATATCAAAGCCAACATTGATGTGATATCTGACCTAATAATATCATAATAAAAGAATTTTTGTCGCTGCGCAGTAGCAAGACTGTAATCACCCATTCTGTTATTCTTTTCGGTTGTCATACAATAATTTTATCATCGTAATCATTAAACACCAATATGCTTGAAAACTCTCCTTACTTTCGTGCACAGAAGAAGCAATGTTCAAAGAATATAAGTACCAAAGAGAAGAAATATGGGCCAGAACTGAATCTTGCACCATCTCCATGCTTCTTTTTATTGTGATCCTGGCAATCTCCAAAGCCCACTTGACCTTACTTTTCTTCTCATTTGATGTTCAAAATCAAATAGAATCTGAAGAATTAGTCTTTTTAATATATATATATATAGGCATGCATTTTTATTAACGTAGATAGAAAATAGCACAACTCCATGGTGACTGACTTAGTCTTTTTTTTTTTTGTGTTGTCTAGGAGTTCTTTAATGTCTTTCCAATAGTAATTTTCAAAGTTTTTGTTCATTTGAATTTCTCTTGCTTTTGCAGAAATCTGTATTTCTTGAAGAAAGAAAATCGCATGGTAATTTAATATGTTTTTTCCTATTCCAAATTAAAAGTTATAGGGATATCAGAACAGACTTCTTTTTCAAAAAGATTTTGAAGAGAAAGGGGTTGAAAATTAGATAACAAATGGTTGAACGTTGATGTTCAATGTTGTCTCTAGTTGTGGTGTACAACTGTTAGGTTGGATTGTCTTTTGTTTCGGTTTACCATAACAGTAAGCATCATTCTCAATTTTCAAATATGAGTTATGTTTTTCAACCAACCTCTACTTCTAGTTCAATATGTGGCGATAGAATTGTCAATCAGGAAAAAAAATCAATCAGGAAAAAAAATTAATCTTGGAGATTTAAATTGAGAAATTGATAATTGAGATTGTTGGACTCTTAGACTTTGGGCTGGTCGTCCATGTGGGCTAGACTCAACTCAGCCCATCCAAAGGAAGTTGAGACAGTTGTCTTGGAGAGAACTGCTCTCAACTACTCATTTACGTTAAATGTATATGAGAAAAAGGAGAAGCGGTTCTTCCCACTTACTTGAACATACAAAGAAAGAAATCAAGGGAATGTATACTTGCAAAGAAGATAATAAAAAATATGTTCATACTATGAAATCGATTTTCGGTTCTAATAATTGGAAACAACATTGAAGCATTGTGAATCATACTACGATCCACGAAGTTCCCCAAATCAATCAAGAAAAGAGTGAGTTTTCTCAATCCTTTAGAATCTACAGAGATATTCCTAGAGTAGACATAAACAAAATATATAAAAAGAGTCCAAATTATCTATCTTAAACAAAACATATTATACAATCAAAATGGAAGAGAGATATTCCTCAATTTAATTCTCATGAAACAATTAAATTACTTACAAAACAATCTGTAGAGAAACATGAGGACAAATATAATTACATTCATATAGGATTAGTTTAAATCGGTATTAAACCTTTATAAGTCAATACTTTTATGCTTAAGAGATTGTAGAATATTAGAATTTAATGACTCAATCTTAAGTATTGTAGAAACAAGTTCGTGTAGTGGACCAATTTACATTGATTATTACCCAAAAGTTTCCATTTCTTGAAGTGATCAAAAACTTTTAGATACTTTAACTTTAAACGTCAAAACTCAAAATTACAAAATAACCGTCGGATCTCTTCCAATTTTGTTGATTTATAGGGTTCACTATAAAGCTATGTCGTCCGCCTTTGGTTCAAAAGCTTTACGAAAATCAGCAAAAGAAGAAACTCTGTTGTTACAAACTAATATAGCTAGATGTAATATGACGATTCCAATAAAATGGAATGAGATTACACTACCCAAAATATGGCAGTTACAAGGGGTTGTGCCTCCCAAAAAAATTGAAAATAAAAATATTGAGTACATTACTCAGACCAGAAATGGGAATTAGAAATTACTTTTATCATTTTGTTACTAAAACTGATAGAACATAACACTTATAAATACATTGGTTGAGCGTGCATCGATGAACTTCCCCGTATTTTTTTTCTGATGGATAAGAACAAATAGTTCCTTTAGGGTGGGTTCATGGCCCAATCACTTCTTATACAATGTAAATTCAAAGATAAATTTACTAATTACCAGCCGCTTGTGATGTTGTGTGTTAGAAATGGATCCACTAGTGTGGACATATGGATCCGCCGGTCTAAGATGCCAAATTCTTCTTTTCCTGCTCCGTTCTGATCACGTAACTTGAGTCTGTCCACTTCTTTTCAAGTTCAGTTCTCACATTCTCTGGGATCCATCTTCTTTTATCTTTGCCACTTCACACCCCATGCATTGCACGCTGAAGTGAAGTTTTGTTATTTGTTTCTAAATTTCCTTTAATTACTTTTACATTATACGAAGGACCCCATTTATACTTCTTTTACAAAATAAAAATTCAAATGGAGCTAGTTAGCATGAATGGTTGAGCATATAATAAAAAATGAACAAAAATTAAACAAATTGAACAGTACTTTATAATTACTTTGAACTCTCCAAATTAGTAATTCCTCAGCTTCTGAGTAGTCTTGCTCCATATAGTGGCGGAATTTTCAAACTTGCCCTTTATGATTTGGGTAATCTTCCAAACCAACATTGTCGGGCTCAAACCTATAAATGTTTAAATTAAAAAATCATATAAGTGACATAAATATTCACATAAATAATGTAAATTAAATAGAAACAAGGAAAGTGTACTTACGAGTCATCAATAGGTCGTATCCACATATCATCCGTGTCATGAACCCCAATCCTTTGAGACGAGGAGGATCCAATATCATTTGTCTCTGGTATTTGTGGAGTCTGGGTGTCGGGTATATTAGAGGTTTGTGTCTCGGGTGCATACGTAGGCGTGCCAGTGGGTGGAGGTGGCATGTAACCAATTTGTGGCATGTGGATAGATGAAAATGACATGTAAGCAGTGAGTGGCATGTGGCTGGATAGAAATGACATGTAACTAGTGAATGGCATGATGTGATGAATCGGGGATAATGGAGGTGAATGTCCTGACCATATATCATCGACCAATAACTAGGAAAATGATAGTCAGATAAAATTAACCGATGATAGTAATAAAGTATTAGGCGATGAACTCCCTCTGCCATGTTGACCACTAAACCTTGTATGACCTCGACTAGATAAAGTACAGCCACAGCCACTAGACTGATACTTATTCATCCACAAGAAAGCATAAAGGTAGACCAAAAGCCCAAATATAGAGTCAACAAAATTAAGTTCAACCCCAATCTGCTAGAAATCAACTAAAAATCTGCACATGAAATCAGCTTGTCCAAGAATATGAAATCTATAATTAAATGAAGTTGTAGCAAGCAGATACAACAACCAGTAGTTGCAGAACATATAGAAAATCAGACAAAGTACCCCAAAAAATGGTGGAGTAAGTCTCTGACGTTAAGTCAAAAAAATCTCACTTTTGTAAACTGTTGCACTGGAAAATAAAATTTTTTATGTTACTAGAACAAAGACCAAGAAGCTTTTTTCTCTGATGTTCTCATGTAATCTTCAACCTAATTAAGGAGAAACTAAATTGGTAACAAAATCAGGAAACTCGAATCCCACCCAAGCTTAAAACATCCAACCATGAGATGCCCAATGCTTTAGCAAAATTGCTCAAATTTGCTCACTTGGATACAAGTTCTTTTAGATATTGGAGTTTGCTACATTACAAAATAATACATGGATATTCACTGTTACCAATTAAACAACTGGCAAGTAGTACCAATGGTAAGCCAAGCAAACCAAACAGAAAGGCTCTTCTGATCATCAAACTGCTTATGAGATGTAAGAGGTTCATGCAGTATTAGAAAAGTTTCATTCAGTACAATATCAATAGAAGATGCAATCATGAACTAGGGTTTTGTGTTTGTCATCAAAGAAAACAGCCCTTTCGAAAGCACCGATCATTTCCATGGTGCCCGGTCTAAAAACCTACGGTGTTGGTTACACTTGCAGAGGGTCAATCACCATTATATGAATTTCAGTTCCAGATGTTCCCCCTCTTTCGCCGCTTGTTTAATTTTCTTATCTGAAACGTTAATCTGCAGAAGTCGTCGTTTTTATAGGATACATGAACCGATAGCTTCCCGCCCTTTCGTTTAAAATCAAGAAAGAGTAGGAAAAACGACGATGAGTGATTTTGTAGTTGACTGAAAAGTAAAGAGGCTATATCATCTTTTACAAACGCATCACACCGATTTCACTCGCCTTCATACATGGTTCTCCGAATCCACATCATCGTTTTTATAGGATGCATGAATCAAAAGCGGCGTGGCCGGCCTTTTGTTTTCCCAACGTTCAACGATGGGTTAAGAGAAGGATTGATGTGGCGCATGATTTAATTTAAATAAAGCAAAAACTAAATTTTAATAACCAGGTGGAAGGCTTGCAGAGTTTAAATAATCCTATGTGGAGCTTTGAGGAGGCAACTTTTCCTCTTGTTGATTCCGTGTTAATATGATGTATAGATAGATAGATAGATAGATAGATATCACGAGTATTTTTAAAACCCAATACATTCATCATCGTAAGATTGACAATTTTTTTTCTTAAAAAAAAATAATCCAAAGACTATCTTAAGTTGGTATTCTTAGGATTAAATTTATTCAAATACAATAAGTTGGTACTCTTTGAATCCAATGAATATCATGAGTTGGTATTTTTAAGGATGAATTTATTTATATCATAAAGTTAGTAATTTTAAATTAAACGTACCAAAGTTTGGTATTGATATTCCAAAAATCTTTTTTTATTTGAACTTTACAAAAAATTATCATAAGTTGATATCGTTTTCCAAATAAGCCATTTCTTCCAAATTAACCATATATTGCAATGAGTAAGTTTTTCATAAGATAGACAATTATTTAAATTTGATAATTATTTTTCAAACAGAAGTTGTAGGATGCCTAACACTTTTCTCATGTAAATTGACCCTGTACCTTCTTCTTTTTTTCTAGTTCGCGGGCTTCTTTTTTAGTGTCCAATTGCACTTTAAATTAATTGGTTTCATCTACCATATTCATTATATTAATTCCACAATAACCAATAATCAACTCACACAATTGATTACTATTCAATTTTTTGATTACTATTCAATTAACTCAAACAATTAGGGAAATTATGAGTTGAGGTTTGAGACTTTCATATAAGCATACCAAATTAGCACACTCATTTACATGTACCCAAAGCATAAATATCACACAATCATAAAAGAGAATCTGAAACTACGAATCTATGAACATACTTTGAGCAATCGAAAATCATACGCACCATTCGAGATAAGAAACTAGAAAAGGAAAATACTCACACATCATTCTAGCAAACAACATAATTTTATATATCAAAAATGAAATTCTTATAATGGTTTAATAGAGAGATCCTAGAAAGAGAGTAGAGAGAGAACTAGAGCTTTTCTGAGAACCAAGATGCAATTAAAAATGAGATGCCCCACATAAACCCCAAAACAAGGGTTTAGTATCTCTCTTACACGCTAAAAACCTATTTATCCTTACAAAGTCGAACCCCATTACATATTTGAATTCTCAAAAAACACTCCCAAATTTAAATTTTTGAATACTATTTCATTTATTAAAAAAACTACTATTTTTATCTTTATTTCTTGAAAGCGAGTACTTTTTGTACGAACAAGGAGGGACTGTTTGGACAGTTGTTGTTTCCTGCCTATTTTGGGTTCTAATTTTAGGAGCCTGTCCAGACAGGGTTCAAGAGGCTTGTTTGGACAGGATAGTCCCTGGTCCAAAATCTGGTTGTTTTTTTACAGCTTCAAGTCTTGAAAATCACAATTTTACCCCTATTTCTTGCAAAACCAATGAAAAACGCCATAAGTGATAAATAATAATACATGGATACGTCAATATATACTACTCAATCCTAAAATACTCTAATTAAATGGCATATGTCCCTCAATTTTGAGATACAGTCACTAATCTAACACATTTAACAAACCTCAATCCTCCCTTATGCTCTGGACTGGTTTGATTAATGTATGCAATTTATCCAACAAGGGCATAGGCTCATCACAGTTTTGCTCTGTGTTCTAACATGTTCAAATTACTAAAATTAATGTCGGAGCTTTCCCATTCGCTAAAGAGTTTTGGGAGAATTGGTATTTTAATATCATTCATGTAAAAGCAACATTCCTGGTTCACATCACGCAGTTCCAATCCACCTCCTACTTTAGTGAAATATTTTTAAAGTTGGGTGATAACTCTATTATTTATAGAGTTATTCGTGCTACTTTTGTTCTACATGAGTTAGTTTAAGAGTGTTTTCAGTCATTTTAAGCACAAACGGAGGTTTAGTAGGTCATATTTCGTTTTAGTGAGTATTTTAATTATTTCGTACTTTGAGTAGTTAGTTTGAGTTATTTATGACTTGTGCGTATGGTCGTTTCGGTTGAATAAGTCATTATGAGAATTTTAGAAGAAAGAATGTCTTCTTCTTTATAAAAATGAGTTTTTGGGTTTTGCACAATCACTTTGCATTTTAATGCGTGGTTCGAGGTTTCAACGCTTTAACATGATTAAATATACCATTTATGAGTTGTTTGAATGATTTTCATAGGTTTCGGATGAACCGGGACTGATTCGGGAATGAGAAGCAGAAATTGGAAGTGCTATCAACTATCGATGCTGATATACTGATATGGAGTTTGACGTGCTGACGCTCAAACAGCCGCTGCAGTTTTTATAAAACTCCGATTCCATTGATTCTTTCAGCGTTGAGAACTAGACATCTCAAGCTTCACGTGGATATCAAGTTTGTTAATTTTGGACGACATATAAAGAAGTTGTGGGTGTAAAAAGTTAGCTGCAGCAGAGGTTCGAGTCCAGTTTGGGTGTTCTTCACATTTATCCTTCTAACTTTCACTCCACTGCCCAGAAAAATGTTATTTAAGATGCATTAGAAAGCTAAGAGGAAGGGCTACAACTATTATGTTTCACACTTTCTCAAATTCTTGCATTAGAACACTGTAAAATGGTCATCTTTACAGACCATAAAAGCTGGACAGATTATGCAGCAGCAACATAAGGGTATTTTTGGAATTTCAACGTCATCAAAGAGGGTATTTGAGACAAATTAAAAAGAGGAATCAGGGAGGTCTCTTAGGAGAGAATATGAGGGCAAAAACGTGCATATGAGAGAACACAAAGCACAAACAGAAAAAGGGAGAAAAATCGCTGGAACAAAGAAGAAGGCAATTGAGAGATTTGGATCACTCTTACATTCATAGATGGGTTGTAATTCTTTTCTTTGTTTTGGTTCTATGTTTGACGTCATGAACTAATTCTTCTTGCTAGAGCTTTGATGTAGCCTGGTTCTTGATTGAATTCAAAGTTTTAATAAATTCTTGGCTTTTATTCATTGTTATGTGTTCAAGATGGTTCTTAATGCTTTTAAACATATGGTCAATGTTTGATTGATTTATTTATGATTGTTTTGTCTGAAAGGAAGAACAAAATATTGATTGTATCTTGAATGCCTTAAATTGATTCGATGTCAGATATGGATTCATAATTTATGCAGTATTGTTATGGTTCTCCATTGATTTTAATGCGCTTCTGATTTCTTTAATCATGCTTGAAAGAGATGATTGTTGATTAGGAGTAGTTTTGATATAGCCTGAGAAGGTATGTCGAATAAATTAGGGAAATCTACTGATAACAAGAATAATTGTCCAAGGTTTATTAAACTGAGATTCAATTGAGATAGTTACGGTGAAATCATGTGCTCTAGTGTTTCTTAATCTTGATTCTTGTTTTACTTGCTTGTTGCTATTAGTTAATTTTTATTAATTCATTCTTCAATCATTCAAACTCAATTTTGTATCCAGATACTGTTTGCAATTGAATTAGTAGTATATAGTTGATTGAATTAAATAGTCCTTGAGGGTTCGATATTTGATCTTTGATCACTATATTACTTGTTTGCGATTTCGTGCGCTTGTGAATAAAGTTTCACAACATTGGGCTACCCACGAACGATGCCGGAATTTTTGATCTAACAAAACTATTGGGATGAGTTAAATAACATAACCTCAATCAATATGAAACAAATATTATGTCGGTGTTTGGTAGCTCGTAAATTTTAATAGTATATAAGCTGTCAAATAAGATGTGTGGTGTTTGATAGAATAAGTTATAATAACGCATAAAAGGAGCGTATAAGCTATCATACAATCTACTAAATGGAGGCTTGTAGACCAATTGAATTACTCTATTCAATTTAGTGTACTCGAAACAGAATCATCAACTTGCATTGAATTCTTATCCATTGAACTTGGCTGATGGTGGAGGTTTGGTTCGCAATATTAGAGGAAGATGGATGACGGGGTTCATGATTAATATTGGGTTGTGTAGTGCGGTGGAAGCGGAGCTTTGGGCTGTTTCCAAGGGGTTGAATTTGGCTTGGAATGCAGGGTTTAGGAAGACTGTGTTGGAGACGGATTTGCTGCTAGTTGCAAATTGGGTGAATAATGGAGAGTTGCCCAACCTGTATTTCTCTAATTTGATTTTTGAGTGCCAAGTTCTGATAAGACGAGAGTGGGAGATTCGTGTTTGTCATGTGTATGGGGAGCGTAATCGCTGTGCTGACTTTTTGGCGACTTGGGCTCTCCAACATGAGGGAGGGTTTCATCTAGTTCATCAACCTCCTACAGATATGCTCCATCTGCTTTGGGAATATCATATTAGGGTCTGCTGGCCTAGAACTGTCAGGCATGTAATTGAGTGAGTAGTTTTATGGGTGTTCCCCTCCTTTGGATAAAAAATAAATAAATTCTGCAATTAAGTTTCAGATTATTGTGTAAACAAGCTTAATTTACAGATTATAAAACAATATTATTATTATAGATCGTTGGAATCAAAAAGTACCTATTGAGCTGCATCATCCGAGAACCTAGCGTCAAATGGGGCAGCAGTGGAAGGATTATTTTGGGCAGAGCCACCAGACCCCTGCTGAAGCTCGATCAGCAGTGATCTAACAGCCTTGCTCATCTGATTCAACCGGACTGCGAAAATTGGAGCAAGGCTGGAGTTAGCAGTAGCCTGGCCAGACATACCACCAGCCAAGGCACCAGTGGCCTCGTCGCTTTCGAATTCATTGGGAGAGACTTGGTTGAGAGTTCCATTAAGATTTTGAAAGCAAATAATACGTCTATATTAATTAAACTAAAAGGGGTCATGGATATATGAAACAACAATCGCTTTACTCGATCCCTACATGAAAACCAAACACTTTCACTCCCTTGACAACTAAAAACCCAAACTTCATAAGCATTTTTATTTGGAACGCAAACCAAAAAGACTTCACTTAGACAGTACTAAGAAACACACATAAATCAAGCAGGAAGACATGGCGACAGATTTTTATACGAATAGAAATAGGCTACGGATTGAAAGTGACATCTGAGTGGTGTCATTGGCTTTTACAATATTGGGCCAAGGCTAAATGTTTTTGAGAGTTACATCATCTTTGTATGCCGAAGCATTCGACCCAGGCTCAATGTCCTTGTTGAACTATTTTTCTTCCTCCTTGAAATTTGCATAATCTCCGTATGCCGAAGCATTGGGCCTGGGCTCAATGTCCTCGTCAAACAATTTTTCTTCCTCCTTGAGATTTGTATCATCTCTGTATGCTGAAGCATTTGGCCTGGGCTCAATGTCCTTGTCGAATGATTTCTCTTTCTCCTTGAGATTTGCATCATCTCCGTATGCTGAGGCATTGGGCCTGGGCTCAATGTCCTTGTCGAACGATTTCTCTTCCTCCTTGAGATTTGCATCATCATGGTAAGTTGTTACATTATTTCCTGGTTCAGAGTCCATGACAAATGATTTTTTCTTCTTGCTTTCAAGATCTGCAATATTAGTCTTACAGTTGGTTTTTGAATCAGAGGTCGACGAGGAGGCGGTTCCGCTACTGCGAATAAGGCCTTGGATTGCTTCTGGCATGGGCTGATCCTTCATGACATCTCTCCAATATTCCCCCAAATCTTTTCTTCCATTGACATTGTTAGCAAACTGTGCAAAATAACAAACATTAAATGTGTTTGCAGTAAAACAAACGGTAAATTTGCAACATATGTTTTTTTATGTATGGAAAATTAAGATGAGCAAGAAGAATCTTTATTTTGCACACAGAAGAAAGTGCTTACCAAGAGAAGTAAGGAGAGAGCGATCGCTGCAAACAAAGATTGCATTTTTTTTATTATTATCTAACAATACTGCAATTGTGAGGTGCTTACAGAAGTGATCTATCGCCATATTTATATAGATGTACATAGAGAAAAAGACTACATGGAATAATTAGGAATTTTACAACTAGATACTCTCAACTTTGATTGAATTACAGAAGTATACTTTTCGTTTGTTAATTAAAGATAATAATTAGGAGGCTCTGATAAAACTTGTATTACACATCGGGGTGAGATGTATGGAGTTGTAAGTGTTAAATTATGACGTGACTCATTATAACGAAGAACTGAACTTTAAATCCCAAATTAAGGTAAAGTTGAAGGCTTTGCGTGGGAGACGAGGAGCCCGAAGGTTTTGTAAAATTCACCAAAACTATTTAGAGGAGTTTTCAAAATTAAATAAAAAAATAAAATTCAGAGAGGTTTAATTATATGAGTGGAGGATAAAGTTATATTTAATTGAGGTTAAAATTTAAAATTGTTTTTATTGGGCTAAGTTCCAAATACTTGGTGATATATTTGGCTACAAATATTTTAAAAAGACTAAACGAAATACGAAATCCATAAAAATGACCTCTCACCGGAAAATTATTGAGCTTTATTCCCAAAACGAAAAATATCTCTTCAATTGTACCAAGAATCAATGAAGGAGATAACTTCACAAGAAAGTGGCCCTTGGCCCTTGGAGGGATATGCATGTCCTCATGATATGAGACATGGATCTTGTGATTTATATCAATAATTTTGCATGTAAATGTTTTTTTGTGTCCAATTATTATGAAGGACACATTTTTTTGTTTGACAGCTTAACAGACCAATAACTCATTTTTGGAAAGGCATATTTCCATGAAGTATCATCATAATTCCTGAGTTGCATTATTAATTGTTGTCCGCTTTGTAAGATAACTTGAAACAACGTCCAATCGTCTATATTAATTAAATTTGATTTTTTATTTTTAAAAAAATACACCGTTGAATTTGTCATGTTAAATACTACACATTTATATATGATTTTTCAGGTTTTTTTTTTAATTTTTTTTGATGCAATCAAAATGATGCACTGTTGGATCTAATAATTTTTAACACTGGACCAACCTGATCCATAGCTAGAACTAATTAACATTAATGTGTCATCTAATTAGAATGCATGTGCATGTACTCCAATTATCATTGTTAAGCTGTGGCGGGAGGTTCATTTGCTTTTAGAAAACTAGTGCTCGATAAGATATATGTGGAGCAAATATCAAAGATAAGCACAGGGAGAGCTGAGGTATTTAGCATCCAATGCCAGCGAGCGACGCTCCTCAATGCCGTCTCACCAATCGGAAACCACACGCCACAATTGGCTCAAATGGGCCCACCGCTCAACGATCGAGCTTATTTCATCATAGCTACTCCAAATTTCCTCACCGCCCTTATCTCTCTTTGCTATTTGAAGCCCAGAAGAACCTGCTTCTTCAAATTCAACGTCTGCGACTTATTGCGCCGACTTGTGCCTTCTCTTCATCGTCTCTCCTCAAGTATGGATTTCATCTCCAAATTGAAGGGTTGCGAGATTGGTTCTAATTACATTGTTTGACAAATGTCTAATTTTTGCAAGAAAATATTATTTCGTGGATGTCAGTTATCCGAACGAGAATGATTAGCTGAGAGATATCATTTGACAGACTTTAGGAATGGCCACCAAGAAACTACGTTATTTTTTTTATTAGTTAAGTACTTTAAATACCCTTATTGATAATTTAACATCTTCTACTCTAGGTAAACATTCAGCTCTACCAAACACCAACACAATTTATACACCCATTTAAACTACACCTTAAAATAACAAGGAGGGACTATCTGGACAGGTGTTATTTCCAGCCTATTTGGGGTTCTGATTTCAGGAGCTTGTCCAGACAAGGTAGTCCCTTGTCCAAATTTTGGGTGTTCTTTTACATATTTAAGTCTGGAAAATGACAATTTTACCTCTATTTCCTGCAAAATCAATGAAAAACTCAGATAAGTATTGTACATGAACACATCATATACTAACCAAATCCTAAAACACTCTAATTAAATCACACATGTCCATCAATTTTGAAGCACAATCACTAATCAACACATCTAACAAACTCAAATCCTCCCTTACGCCCTGGTCCGGTACTTAGCATTTAGTACTGTGGCTCTTATATTGATTAATGTATGCAATTTAGCCAACAAGGGCATAGGTTCATCACAATTTTGCAGTGTGTCATGTTCAAATTACTAAAATTAATCTCCGAGCTCTCCCATTCACCAAAGCTTTGGGAGAATTGGCATTTTAATATCATTCATATCAAACATTCTGGGTTCACATCACGCAGTTCCAATCCACCTCCAACTTCAAATATTCTTCAAGTTGGGCCACCCACGGCCACGGGTGATGCCGAAATTTATGATTTTAAAATACCATTGGAATGAGTTAAATAACAGAATCTCATCAATCAATTTGAAAGAAATACTATAACATATAAGCTTGCAGAACAATTGAGTTCCTCTATTCAATTTAGTGTACTCTAAACAGAATCATCAACTTGCATGGAATTCTTATACAAAATTCGGAAATTATGTTTCATATTATTATTATTATTATTATTATTTTTTTTTTGACAAATGGACTCAGGCTCAAAAAATATATTAATAAAAACTCTCACGAGGCGGAGGAATACCATAAAAAGATATCAATTATAGAAGAGGCCTTCAAAAAGAAAGCCACATTCACTATAAAATCAAAGGACTCGAAATACAAAAAATCATACGAAGAGATGAGAACAATATTAGAACCACACATCACAAATCAGCTTGCCTATTGACCACATTATTTGCTAATAAGCCAGCGACATAATTCATTGCTCTTCGATTGTGTTTACCTCCACAATTATCAACGGCTGTTTAATGCAATCAGTAGTGTTGGAAATTTGGCTCAACTTTCATTGGTTGTCCTCTCCTGAGTCTCCTCTATAATACTTTTTTCATTTCTATTTGACAGACTCGATTGCTATGTTTTTTCATAAAAATTAAAAAAAAAATAATATTATTAAAATAATATATTTAATTAGTTTTCTTCCTAATATATCATTCATTAAAACCACTCCACTTACACCTTATTATTACTATAATTTAATGTCAATTATTTATAAAGATACATAATAAATTGGGCTATATTAATAAACTAATCACTTTTACTTATTTTTAATAAGAAAGTGAGCTATAATTTTGAATAAATCAAAATAAAAAAAATTCAGCCTATCAAATAAGGATGGAGAGAGTAAATTTCATATTATTGTATGTGTGAACAAGCTTTGTAAATTACAAAAGCAATATTATTATTATTATTATTATATCTCGTTGGAATCAAAAAGTACCTATTGAGCTGCATCATCCGAGAACCTAGAGTCAAATGGGGCAGCAGTGGAAGGATTATTTTGGGCAGAGCCACCAGACCCTGGCTGAAGCTCGATCACCAGTGATCTAACAGCCTTGCTCATCTGCTCCAACCGGACTGCAAAGATTGGAGCAAGGCCGGTGCTAGCAGTAGCATGGCCAGACATTCCACCGGCCGAGGCACCAGTGGCCTCGTCAATCAGGAACTGGAATTCATTGGGAGAAACTTGGTTGAGTTCCATTGAGATTTTGAAAGCAAATAATACGTCTATATTAATTAAACTAAAAAGGGTAATGGATATATGAAACAACGTACAATCGTCTTATTCCCTACATGAAAACCAGACACTTTCACTCCCTTAACAACTAAAAACCCAAACTTCATAAGCATTTTTATTTAGACACAAACCCAAAGGACTTCACTTAGACAGTACTAGGAAACACACATAAACCAAGCTGGAAGACATGGCGACAGATTTTTATACGAATAGAAATAGACATAGCTATGGATATATTAAAAGTGACTATCTGTATCTGAGTGGTGTCATGGGCTTTTACAACATTGAGCCTGGGCTAAATGTTTTTGATAAAAGATTTCACTTCCTTGAGAGTGTCATCATCACCATATGTCGAGAGATTGGGTCTGGGTTTAATATCCTTCCCAAATGATTTTCCCTCATTGAGACTTTCATCATCACTGTGTCTAAAGAAATTAGGCCTGAGCTCAACATCCTTGCTGAATGATTTCTCATTTTCCTTGAGAGTTATATCATCTCCATATGTTGAGAGGTTGGGTCTGGGCTCAATGTCCTTGTCGAACGATTTCTCTTCCTCCTTGAGATTTGCATCATCATGGTAAGTTGTTACATTATTTCCTAGTTCAAAGTCCATGACAAATGATTTTTTCTTCTTGCTTTCAAGATCTGCAATATTAGTCTTACAGTTGGTTTTTGAATCAGAGGTCGACGAGGAGGCGGTTCCGCTACTGCGAATAAGGCCTTGGATTGCTTCTGGCATGGGCTGATCCTTCATGACATCTCTCCAATATTCCCCCAAATCTTTTCTTCCATTGACATTGTTAGCAAACTGTGCAAAATAACAAACAGTAAATGTGTTTGCAGTAAAACAAACGGTAAATTTGCAACATATGTTTTTTTATGTATGGAAAATTAAGATGAGCAAGAAGAATCTTTATTTTGCACACAGAAGAAAGTGCTTACCAAGAGAAGTAAGGAGAGAGCGATCGCTGCAAACAAAGATTGCATTTTTTTTATTATTATCTAACAATACTGCAATTGTGAGGTGCTTACAGAAGTGATCTATCGCCATATTTATATAGATGTATATAGAGAACAAGACTACATGGAATAATTAGGAAATTTACAACTAGATACTCTCAACTTTGATTGAATTACAGAAGTATACTTTTCGTTTGTTAATTAAAGATAATAATTAGGAGGCTCTGATAAAACTTGTATTACACATCGGGGTGAGGTGTATGGGGTTGTAAGTGTTAAATTATGACGTGACTCATTATAATAAAGAACTGAACTTTAAATCCCAAATTAAGGTAAAGTTGAAGGCTTTGCGTGGGAGACGAGGAGCCTGAAGGTTTTGTAAAATTCACCAAAACTATTTAGAGGAGTTTTCAAAATTAAATAAAAAAAAATAAAATTCAGAGAGGTTTAATTATATGAGTGGAGGATAAAGTTATATTTAATTGAGGTTAAAATTTAAAATTGTTTTTATTGGGCTAAG
Organism: Euonymus europaeus; assembly: GCA_963580455.1. NCBI lineage: Eukaryota > Viridiplantae > Streptophyta > Magnoliopsida > Celastrales > Celastraceae > Euonymus > Euonymus europaeus. The sequence goes on along the minus strand of OY756970.1, from coordinate 15,748,022 downwards.
CTCCAAATACTTGGTGATATATTTGGCTACAAATATTTTAAAAAGACTAAACGAAATACGAAATCCATAAAAATGACCTCTCACCGGAAAATTATTGAGCTTTATTCCCAAAACGAAAAATATCTCTTCAATTGTACCAAGAATCAATGAAGGAGATAACTTCACAAGAAAGTGGCCCTTAGCCCTTAGAGGGATATGCATGTCCTCATGATATGAGACATGGATCTTGTGATTTATATCAATAATTTTGCATGTAAATGTTTTTTTGTGTCCAATTATTATGAAGGACACATTTTTTTGTTTGACAGCTTAACAGACCAATAACTCATTTTTGGAAAGGCATATTTCCATGAAGTATCATCATAATTCCTGAGTTGCATTATTAATTGTTGTCCGCTTTGTAAAATAAGTGAAATTCACTTGAAAAAATTTATAAATGTGTTATATTTATTATGACGAATTCAACGATATATTTTTATTCGGGGAAAAAAGTATATTAATTATGAAAATGAAGGATAATTGTAGACCGTCATATATAAATCCCCAAAATATTTGATTGCAGATCACAATAAATTTGATTTTATTTCGAACAAAAATATATTATTGAATTCGTCATGTTAAATATTACACATTTATGATTTTTCATTTTTTTTAATTTTTTTTATGCAACCAAAATGATGCACGGTTGGATCTAATATTTTTAACACTGGACCTACCTGATCCATAGCTAGAACTAATTAACATTAATATGTCATCTAATTAGAATGCATGTGTATGTACTCCAATTATCATTGTTAAGCTTTGGCGGGAGGTTCATTTGTTTTTAGAAAACTAGTGCTCAATAAGATATATGTGGAGCAAATATCAAACATAAGCACAGGGAGAACTGAGGAGGTTATTCCCAATGTTTTCAAAGCCGTGCCAGCCATTGAACTGAACTAGTGACCAAGTCACGGCTCAATCGATTGAACCGGACTAGTGACCACTTAAAAAGGAAAGTTAATCATTTTTTTTTGTAATTAAATAAATAACACAAAATGTCCTACGTTTACTTTAAGAAAACAAACTGAAAAGTGAAAAATACCATAATTTATCATTAACTCTATCATTTTCATTCTATTAATTCCACAATAACTAATAATCAACTCACACAATTGATAATTATGCAATTAACTCAAATAATTAGGGAAATTATGAGTTGAGGTTTGAGATTTTCATACAAACATGCCAAACTAGCATACTCATTTACATATACGCAGCATAAATATCACAAAATCATAAGAGAGAATTCGAAACTAAGAATCTATGAGCATACTTTGAGCAATTGAATATCATACCCACCATTCGAGATTAGAAACTAGAAAGAGAAACTATTCACACATCATCCACATAATTTTATATATCAAAAATGAAATTCTTATAATGATTTTATAAAGAGATCCCAGAGAAAGAGTAGAGAGAGAACTAGAACCTTTCCAAAAACCAAGATGCAATTAAAAATGAGATGACACAATTAAATCCGAAAACAGGGTTTTAGTCTCTCTCTTACTTGCAAAATCATGCCCTATTACATATTTTAATTCCCTAAAAACACTCCAAAATTTAAATTTTTGAGTAAAAAAATCCACGTCTGTTCGGACAGAACACTATTTCATTTATAAAAATCCTACTATTTTTTGTTTTTGAGAAATACTATTTTTATTTCTTGAAAGTGGGTACTCATTGTCCAAACAAGGAGGGGTTGTCTGATGTGTTGTTTCCTGCCTATTTCGGGTTCTAATTTTAGGAGCCTATCTAGACAGGGTTGAGGCCTAGGGTAGTCCCTGTCCAAAATCTAGGTGCTCTTTTACAACGTTGAGTTTGGAAAATGACAATTTTACCCCTCTTTGCTGCAAAACCGATGAAAAGCACCGATAATTGATAAATAATACATAAATACGTCAATATATACTAACTAAATCCTAAAACATTATAATTAAATGACATATGTCCCTCAATTTTGAGGTACAATCACTAATCAACACGTCTAACAAACCCAAATTCTCCCTTACGCCTTGGGCCGGTTTGTATTTAGCACTGTGGATGACTATTATATTGATTAATGTATGCAATTTAACCAACAATGGCATAGGCTCATCACAGTTTTGCAGTGTGTTCTAACATGTTCAAGTTACTAAAATTAATCTCCAAGCTCTCCCATTCGCTAAAGATTTCAGAGAATTGGTATTTTAACATCATATCCAAAGCAACATTTCAGGTTCACATCACTCAGTTCCGGTACACCTACCACTTTAGTGAAATATTCTTCGAGTTGGGCTACCCACGAACGATGCCTGAAGTGATAAATAGCGCATATTTGAGGAGCTCGTAGTATCTTGTAGTTAAACAATAAGTGTTAAACGTTAAGGAAAACGGATTCTCTAAACCCTAATGGGCTCTTATATTAGATTTTCATGTTGTAACCTAAACAATAAGTGTTAAACTCTAAGGGGTTGGATTCACTAAACTCTAATAAGCTCTTGTACTGGATTTTTACGTTGTAACATAAACAATAAGTGTTAAACTATAAGGGGATTGTATTTGCTAAATCTTAATGGATTCGTGCATCAGGTTTCCATGTTGTAACTTGTATAGTAAGTGTTACGTCCTAAGGGGAACGTATTCACTAAACTCTTACGGACTAATAATTAATTAGAATAAAATCATAAAACTAAATAAATACTCAGCATATTAATTAAAGTAGTAAAACAATTAATTATAATAAGTACATATGAACTATCATGGGTTCTCAAAATATGAATCACATATCATTTTCCTTTGTGATTTAGCAAAACTATTGGAATGAGTTAAATAAGAGAATCTCAATCAATTTGAAACAAAAACTATTACATATATCATAAGCTTGCAGACCAATTGAGTTCCTCTATTCAATTTAGTGTCCTCGAAACAGAATCATCAACTTGCATGGACTTCTTAATTCTTATACAAAATAATTGGTAATTAAGTTTCAGATTATTATTATTATTATTAATTATTATTTTGTAAAATAGAATTAAGCTCAAGAAATATATTAATAAAAGATCGTCATAAGACGGAGGAATATCATACAAAAATATCAATTATAGAAGAAAGCCACATTCATTCACAATAAAACCAAAGGACTGAAAATACCAAAATAACATACAAAGAGATGTGAATATGTTTACCTCCGCAATTATCAACGTACGGCTGTTTAATGCAATCAATAGTGTTGGAAATTTGGCTCAACTTGCATGGGCTGTTGTAGTACCCCATTTTTGTCCGGGCACTTGTTATTTTTAATAACATGATAATAAAAATTGAAAAAAGAAAGAAACTTAATCAAACCCTAAGACCGATCCACTCAAATAAACCTACCCAATTAAGTCCAATTGCCAAATCCTACATCTAACCAAACTCACCAAATACCCAAAGGCCACCTAAAGCTACCCAATTATCAGGCCCAGCCCACCTAAAGCTACCCAATTATCAGGCCCAGCCCACCTAAAGTTACTCACCTATCCGGCCCAAATAATCAATTATCTATCAAGCCCAAATAACAACCCACTTAACCTACATCTAACCTATCCCACTCAAACCCTACATTCATCTAAAGGGAAAGTGGAGGGAGGCGGCACAAGAAGCCAGAGGAAAACCGGTGAAGGATGACGGAAGAAAGCAGAGGGAGAGAACGCACCAGAGAAAGAGAGAAAGTGGGAGACAGAGTGGTAGTGGGAAGGAAAGAAAGAAATATAGTGGAGATGGTGGAGATGCGGAGCTGGAGAGCACCGGTTGAGGGCTATAAAAGCCCGAAGGCCGAACGAAGCAGGGTGGTGAAAAAAAAAGGAAAAACGGAAGAAACGGATTGGGAAGAGGAGGATTTTCTGGAGGAGGATTTTCTGGGGAAGAAACGGAAGAAACAGAGGAAAAACTGAGAGAGGAGAATCCAGAAATTTGAGAGCAAGAGGCAGAAGAAGAATTAGGGTTTTCGAAGGGAGGAAGGTTCGGCCTTTGGAGGAAGATCGGAAGAAGAAAATCAAGCAAAAAGGAGGATTCGGAGGTTTGATTATGATTTCAGTTTTCGGTTTCAATTTGTCTATTTTCTTGTTTTCTTTTACTTTGCCAATCATGCATGTTACGGATTTCATTTAGCTAGGAATTATTGTTTGGATTTTGTTGTGCCTCGGTTTTGCTTGTTTTGTTGTTGCTCCGGTTTGGTAACAGGGAGATCGGCTGGAAGGGGAGGCTGGAAGGCGGCGCTGGTACGCAGGAAAACCAAGAGGAAGGAGATGAACAGTAATGGACTGGGTTCTTCTTTGTTGGGCCAGATTTGGTTTTTGCTGTCATCGGGTCGGGTTTAAATTTGTTTTGGGTCCGTTTTGTTAGTTTTGTTCTAATTTGGGTTTGGGCTAAGATTGCTGTTATTGGGCCGTGTTTAAATTGGATGCAGTTTTGGGTTGCTAGGTTGGTTTAGTTAATTGCAAGGTTTCAATTTGTATGTTGGGCCTTCATTTGAAATTTCAATTGGGCCGGGCTAGTTGTTATTTTGTATTTGTATTTGTTTATTTTATAGAGGTTATGGGCCTTATGTTTGTTTTGGTTTTTAGTAATAGGTTGGGTTGGGTTTTATTTTTATAAATGTTTGAGCCCAAGTAATGTAATAATGTAATAATGTAGTAAAATAGTGTAGATAATATTACTTAGATTAATATGCATGCTTATATTTAATTCCATGATTTATTTTGAGGTATATTTAAATAATTTTCAAAAAAGGAATCACATTATAAGATTGCTAAAATCCGCGTATCCAACTCGCCAAAAACATCCATTTTACAATCATCCAACGTTGTTTGGAGAATATCAAAGTATTGGTTTCTCAAGACATTTTCGTCAACCATCCAACCTTGTTTAGAGAATATCAAAGTATTGGTTTCTCGAGACATTTCCTTCGACCATCTAACCTTGTTTAGAGAATATCAAAGTATTGGTTTCTCAAGACATTTCTTTCAAACATTCGATTATTTTACCAGGTTGATAGGGTTTGTATACCCAATCCGCTTTCTTTCAAATCCGAGAATATCAAAGTATTGGTTTCTCATCCATCTTTCTTTCGAATCCGAGAATATCAAAGTATTGGTTTCTCATCCATCTTTCTTTCGAATCCGAGAATATCAAAGTATTGGTTTCTCATCCATCTTTCTTTCGAATCCGAGAATATCAAAGTGTTGGTTTCTCATTCATCTTTCTTTTGAATCCGAGAATATCAAAGTATTGGTTTCTCGAGACATTTCTTTCAAATACTCGATTATCGTAAGAGAATATCAAAGTATTGGTTTCTCGAGAGATTTCTTTCAAACATCCAATAATGTTAGAGAATTTCAAAGTATTGATTTCTCGAAACATTTCTTTTAAAAAAACAAAGTTTAAATTCCTTGAATAGATGTTTGGGAATATCAAAGTATTGGTTTCTTTAAATATTCTATTTTTGAGAAATATAATTCATAAATAATAATAACGCAAACTTTTCAATCTTTCTCCTATTGACCCAAAATTTTAATTACATTATCACTTATAAGTTATTTTAACGTTTATTCAAAATTAATGGAGTTTTCTTCCACACATTTGACAATAAATTATTTTTCGAACACATGAGATATTCATTAAAACAATTTGAAACATTTTTAAGAAAAGGCATAAACAATTTAAAAGGCAACCGACTAGGGAGTTGTGGGGTGCCTAACACCTTCCCCACACTCAATAGACCCCCTTACCCATTTTCTTTGGTTCGCAGACCTAACATTTAGTGTCCAATTGCACTATAATCAATTGGTGGCGACTCTTACATTTTCTTACATTTTACAGACATTTTCTCAAATAGCGCCCGTACGCGTCGTGATTTCGGTTGCTACAACTGGCGACTCTGCTGGGGATACCGGGTTTTTACTGAAGGGGTCGAGCCTTTGTATGGATGTTTATGCTTTTTTCTTAAATTTGAATTTTTGTTTACTATGAAGTTTAACACCATAGTTTATTGATTTATACGTCATTGAGGACACAATACATTACACACACATAACCCTATACCCGGGTTTTCCTTGTGATTAGTGAGGGTTGACCTACCACCTTTTTGGGATTTACTTCCCTGTGTAGGTGGGGGAAGACACTCTCCTGGATTGACGTCCTCTTAAAGTATTAAGGGATGGACTTTTGTTATCCAAGTATGGATCAAAAGTCACATAATCCAGTAAACCTCTCGCGTAGTCGCGTTGTAGTTTAGATACACAACCCAAATGCACATTAGATCTCCAGACATGTTAGGATTATCTATCAAACTAGGAACAACAACGGCATCCTTATTTCTAACAGTTTATTGTTATCTTATGATTGTACATCGTTGCACATATCCAAGTTGTGTTTGTTTTACATGTCCTAAATTGCAAATACCTTTCTTACTTTTTGTTCATACATACACTAGAGCACAAATCTTTGTAATCTAATTAGATAGTACTTGCAGAATGATCATACCGATAGGGACCAATGCACTAACATTAGAAGATACCCAAGGGGTCAGGGAGAAGTTAGAAGCATTGCAAGAAAGATGGGGAGACAGTTTGAAGGAAGAACAATTTTTGGGACCAGTGAAGAAAGTTACATTTCTAACTCAGGCACCAGCAGCCCTAGCTGAGTTATGGGAAGAACAAGATTTGCAGACAAGGAAAGATTTCAGAAATGCCTATGGACGAATCGACTATTTATTGACCATACAAGCACCAGTGACTCTCCTCCAGGCAGCCATGCACCATTGGGACCCGGCATATAGGTGTTTTGTCTTTGGGTCAGTTGACTTGTCACCATTGATTGAAGAATATGCCGACTTATTGGGATACGCTAAACACGCTAATAAAATCTACAATCCCGGAAAGAAGGTTTATGCAGAGGTCATTATTTCTAAGCTTCTTGGGATAACTACAAAGAAAGCCAAAGATATGGGGAAGATGCAAGGCACAAGATGGACTTTCCCGACTCAGATATTGATAAATTTTGCCAGAGAGAATTTCCATAGGGAGGAGGGGAGGTTCGCTTTCGCCATCATTGTTTATGGAGCTGTGATTTTTCCACGTGCAGGTGGGTATGTGGACAAAAGTGTTATTAACATGGTTGATGACGTCAGATACCGAGCAACTCCAGTACCAGCAATATTGTGTGAAACAATTCGATCTCTTAATCATTGCCGTGTTTTCACTGAAGGGAGATTTGTGGGATGTTCACAGCTACTAGGAATCTGGCTCGTCAGCCACCTGAAATATGACAAAACTATCGGAGCACCCCTAGTCCAGTTTCAAAAGGATGACTATCAGCTCAGAGATCCCATACAGGATTATGAGAAATCTGGATTGCAGCCGCAAAAACCTTCATTTGAAAAATGGAGATGTTTGCTCAGCAAATTAGACGAGACAAAGGTTTACATGAAGGCATTATGGCATAAATCAGATGGGCTACTATACAAATGTGGTAGTTTCAATTGGGTCCCTCTTATAGGCCCTTGGGGAATCACAAGTCAAGCCCCAACAATGTTTTTCCGACAAATAGGCGGGAATCTTTGTCGACCAGTGACACATGGCCTAAGGGAGTTGGAATTCTCTCTTGAGGATGATCAGGCAAAAATGATAATAAAACAGGTAGTGGAGGCTTGGAGTAATCCTCGAGGGGTAAAAATGGGAGCTTGGAATACTCATGGAAAAGCTCGATACGAAGCATGGCATTTAAAGAGTGCAAAATCTCGAGTGGCCTTCGGTATAACAAAAGAAGAATCTGTAGATGCGGACCAAAAGAAAAGGAAGCGGGCCCAAGAAGATAAAGTAGTGGTTCAGAAAGTGGACGAAGAAGCAGGAGGAAAGACGGCAATAGTAAAAGACCAGCCATTTTCAGAAGCAACCGTGGATATTGAGAAACAAGAAGTGAATGAGAGCTTTCAATCGGAAAATATGTCAAGTGACGACGAGATGGTAGGAGGGCCATCCGAACTCCCGGGGAAAGAAGCGAAAATAGTATGGAAGATGCTAGAAATGATGACAGAAAAATATAAGAAGTATAAAGGGAAATTCAAGGAAGCAAAGGCGGAATTAGTTAAGAAAGAGAAACGGCAGTCACAAGAGGCCTTGATAATCGAGACTGAAGAAGAGAAAAGAAAGATGCAAAAGGAGCTCCAAGAAGCGTGCAATGAGATCAAGCAGCTTAAGGAAACAGTCGCTATGCTGGAAGAAATAAACTATGGCGCAAAGACAGAAATGTTTGATAAAACCATACAGCTGAAAAAGAATATTGTCGAGATTCACACACTAAAGGAACAGATGGATCGTGTCTTGTATGAAAACCAACTGATCAGAGAACGATGTGATGCCTCAATTCAGCAAAAGGTGGCCGAAATAAGAGAGTTGAATCAGGAGAATAATTTTCTGCATGAAGAATGGAGCACACTACGAGAGCAACAACAAGGTATTAATGACAAGATCAGGATGGTAATGAGTCGAGCACTGCGTTTATCAGAATGGGCTAGTGATTATGAAATGTACGAGCAAAATTTGAGGATGAGCCAGATGCTAAACACTCCAGAACTAGCTAAAGTTTCCTCATTTTTAGCAAGTCTTCGTAGTGATTTACGCGTGATCAGGGAGCAAATATTCCAGATTCAATCAAGAAGCTCCAATGTAGTTGAGATTGATGAAGAAGAAATGTAACCTGTTGATTTACAAACCCTTTCAATGAAATGATTTCTGCTATTATTATCTCTTTATATTGCAAAGATTTATTAGATTTTGCACAAACCAGAATCACACTCATGCATGCTTTAAAAAAGGGGATAATAAAAGAAAACTAATGTTTTTTCATCTCCGTAATGTAGAGAGAGAGAGAATAAAGAACATATAAGCAAAAATAGCATCAGAAAAGCATCATCATCCCTATCAGACTCGCCTACAGCTAAAGCTTGCTAAGAGGATGGAACAAGAAAGAGAGAGTCAGAATCAGGAAATGGCGGAGATGAGGGAGCAGCTTGCCCTATTGGCTCAGAGCGTAGCTCTGTTAGTAAAAGGAAAAGAAATAGCAGGAAGTTCAGAGTTGCCTGTGGGTCCAGAGATTGCCACTTACCATACTACTCCACCCTACCCCCCAGGGTTTACTCCTACTCATGGTCAATCATTACCAGAATCAAATCAACCACAGTATGCTTCACAACCAAACCAGACATATGTCCCTCCAACTGGAGCTCTTCCACCTAATATTCATGTGGAGCATATTAATATGGTGGACCCCATTAGGGTTATGGGGGAAGATGTTCAAAACGTGGGCAACGTTCCCTTGGATGAATTTAAGAAATTGGAGAAACGAATGAGAGCCATGGAAGGGTTCAGCACATCGGGAGCTTTGAACCCGTCAAGTTTATGTTTGGTAAAAAATTTGCAAATTCCACATGACTTCATCTTGCCCAAGTTCAGCTTGTTTAATGGCACAGGTGCCCCGTTGGATCACTTGACTATGTACTGTCGGCGAATGCAGCCATACGCAAATAATGAGAAAGTAATGGTCCATTTTTTCCAAGATAGTTTGAATGGACCAGCCTAAAGGTGGTTCAATGCGCTCAACCCTACGTTAATTTCTTCGTGGGAAGATTTGGCAGAAATGTTTATGAAGCAATATAAGCATAATGAAGAGAAAGTTCCTACTGTTTATGACTTGCAAAATACTATGATGAAGGAAGAGGAAGGTTTCAGAGCATATGCTCACCGATGGAGAGATTTGGCGGCCCAGATAATCCCACCACTAACAGAAAAAGATTTATTGAATGCCTTCATTGATGCTCTTCAGGAACCCTATACTTCAAATCTGGCAGGAGGGGGTCATCGTGATTTGGCGGATATCATACATTCAGGTGAACGAGTTGAGCGTTGTATAAAGAGAGGGACTTTGTATAGTCCTAGTTTGGAAAAATCGGAGGCTTCAAAACCCAGCAAAGGAAAGAAGGCTGATGTGCATTCCGTGAGTTTCACTCCATCACCAGCTGACTTTAAGTCACCTACTTCAAATTACCAATCAAGGGATGATACTCCTAGCATGCATAATCCAGAAATATACTTTAACCAGCCACCAAATACATATCCTCCCCAATACAATGCTCCGTCCCTGAACCAATATCCTCAACACCCAAATGCTGGCCAAAACCTCCGTTCGAATTCTCCGAGTACAGACCTCAATCGATACCCTAGTAACCAAAATACTTACCAGAACCCTCGTCCAAATTTCCGGAACTCCAATCCTAGACCTCGAAGGCCATTCGAGCAGTTTGATCCTATTCCAATAACCTATACAGAATGTTTCACCAAGCTGCAAGCTCAAGGAGCAGTTGCTCCAATTCCTGGAAGAATCCATAAGCCTCCATATCCTCCATGGTATGATCCTGATCTGACATGTTTGTATCATGGCGGTGCACCGGGACACTCAACAGAGACCTGTTTACAATTCAAGAGGATAGTACAAGGGATGGTTGAGGCAAAATGGCTTGACCTTAGCGCGGTCAACAAGCCAAATGTCAATAACAACCCCTTGCCCAGTCATGAGAAGGAAGGAGTAAATCTTGTGGAAAATTTTTCTGATGTCAAAAGATGGGTTTCCGAAATATCAATGCCTTTGGTTAGTTTATTTGCGATATTAAGTAAAGAAGGTTTGATTGAAGAAAGTAAGAGCATGGAAACTGAAGATGAATTCCACGACCCGGCTAAGGTCTGTGAATATCATAAGGGACAAAAAGGGCATGTCATTGAGAATTGCGCTGCTTTCCGAGGAAAGGTGCAAGAATTAATGGACTTAAAAATGATATCATTACAAGAGGGAAAAATCGAGCCCAAAGAGGTCAATGTTGTCGGAGGATACTATCAAGGGGCCAGACCCAACTCCACGCTACAATTCGTGGTCCAATATTATGTGGAGGATGTGCCCCCGGTTGCCGCATTCAAGGTAGACTCATTATACAAAAGTGACAAAGCAGTGCCTTGGACCTATGAAGTAGGTACCAACAGTATTAAGGGAGGAGTGGTAGACAATGTCTCTGGTATTAGTGGGATGACCCGGAGCGGAAGATGTTATACCCCAGACAGGCTAGACGAAAGGCCAACAAAAGATGATGAGGCAGAGCGCAAAAGAAAAGGGAAAGATATACCCGGAATGGAAAGGTCAACCCCCCCCTCGACTGAGGGACTCTTCATGCGTCCAGATGATGCCGGACAGACGGTAAATGATTCAGAAGTGCAAGAGTTCCTAAAAATCATCCGACAAAGTGAATACATGATTGTGGACCAACTAAAAAAGACCCCGGCAAAGATTTCGATCTTGGAACTGATAATGAGTTCAGAGCCACATAGGCAGGTCTTGTTGAGAATGCTGAACTAGGCTTATGTGCCCACCAAAATTCCTACGGAGGCTCTTGATAGCATTGTGGGAAACGTATTGGCCTCTCATTTATTGTCCTTTACTGAAGATGAAATTCCGCCTGAAGGGATGGGGCATAATAAAGCTTTGCATATTTCCGCTATATGTCGCGGAAAAGAATTGGCAAGCATTCTGGTAGACAATGGGTCGTCACTCAATATTCTACCCAAAGAAACTTTTGAGAGATTGCCTATTGACAGGTCCTATCTTAAGGAAGTACCCATGGTAGTAAGGGCGTTTGATGGAACTCGAAGGGAAATCATGGGAGAGATTGAAATACCATTGGAGGTGGCTAGTATAACTTTCAATGTGTCGTTTGTTGTTATGGATATTTCTCCCACTTACAGCTGTTTATTGGGACGGCCTTGGATTCATACTACGGGGGTTGTTCCGTCATCGTTACATCAAATGCTCAAATTTGTCCATGATGGAAGGATCTATATAGTAAAAAGTCAGTCGGAATGGATGGTTGCTAGCTTGGCCATTGATGGCCATATCGATGCTCCAATGACTGGAATGGAAAGCTCTTTCCAGTCTTTTGAAATTGCTAGCGCTACCTATGCCAAAGATGGGTGTTATCCTGCAAAACCAGAGTTATCAAAAACAACAAGGAGTGTTGCCAAATTCATGCTAAAAAAGGGGTATCGCCCAGGAGAAGGCCTTGGAAAGAATCACCAAGGCATCAAAAGGCCAATAGAATTGGTGAAGCATTTTGAACGTTGGGGTTTAGGCTATGTGCCAACCAGGGCTGACAAGATTAGAGTACAAGAAGAGAAACAGGCAAAGAGAAATGTGAGACTAGAAAGAAAGATTGAGGTGCATAATGAATTACCCCCTTGGCTTTATGACACATTCATCTATGGGGGAATGCAGAACAAGATAAAAGTGATCGATGCTGGGGCAGTTTTTGGAAAAATCCAAAAACTACCATGTGAAGGCTCAACTGATCAAAGTGGGGAAGGTTTGGCAAATTTATTTGACCAGTTTCACGTCGCTGTTGTGGAGGGGGAGCAAAACCTGGTTAATGTACCTAATTTCGTCATTTCACGTCCCCCTGGATTTTGCCTTAGCAATTGGGCTAGCATGGAACTTCCAGTATCTCTCAAAGACTTGCAAGAGTAATCCCGAGTGCATTATCATGGTTTTCGTTTGAGTCTTTTGTAATGAGCATGTTTGCTTTCATTTCAAATAAATTTTACAAGTGTGGCGTTTGCATGTTTTCAATTCAGTAATATTTCCCTTCATGAAATAAAAGTTTTGAGACAGTTATCTGTGTTCAATCATCTTTGTTCCTAAATTCTCTATTCCTTTGGCCTTTGCTTCAATTCCACTCTCATTCAATTCTTTAACAGGACTGAAAATGATGATAACAAAGAGGACGAATTTAACAAACCAGATTTTGATGCACCTATTAGCAATGTTGAACCTGACTATGAAACTGAGGAAGAAGTAGAAATTTTACCTGAAATGATGAGACAGATCAATCAAGAGGAAAAAATAATACAGCCATACCAAGAGAAAACTGAAGTTGTGAATTTAGGGACTGAAATTGAAAAAAAAGAAGTCAAGATAGGCGCTGCTTTTGAGGGAGAAGACAAAAAGAAGTTGATAGATATGTTGCATGATTACCAGGATGTCTTTGCATGGTCTTATCAAGACATGCCTGGTCTTGATGCAAATATTGTTGTTCACAAGTTGCCATTAATGCCAGAATGTTCTCCTGTGAAGCAGAAGTTGAGAAGATTAAAAACAGATATGTTGTTGAAGATAAGAGATGAAGTAAAGAAACAATTTGATGCAGGATTTTTAGCAGTAGCTCAATATCCTGAATGGGTAGCGAATATTGTGCCAGTGCCTAAAAAGGATGGCAAGGTCCGAATGTGTGTGGACTACAGGGACCTCAATCGTGCAAGTCCAAAAGATAATTTCCCCCTCCCTCATATTGATGTCTTGGTAGACAATACAGCCCGACATTCAACATTTTCCTTCATGGATGGATTTTCAGGATATAACCAAATTAAGATGGAACCGGGAGATCAAGAGAAGACAACCTTCATTACCTTATGGGGAACCTTTTGTTATAAAGTCATGCCATTTGGTTTGAAGAATGCTGGGGCAACTTACCAAAGGGCTATGGTCACCTTGTTTCATGACATGATGCATAAAGAAGTTGAAATATATGTTGATGATATGATAGCAAAATCTAAGAAGGGGGAGGATCATATTGTGAATCTCCAGAAGCTATTTGATCGGTTACGAAAGCATCAATTAAAGTTGAATCCAACCAAGTGCACGTTTGGGGCGACCTCAGGGAAATTGCTAGGTTTCATTGTAAGTAGAAGGGGAATTGAGGTGGATCCTGATAAAGTTAAGGCAATTTTGGAAATGCCTCCCCCTAGCACTGAGAAAGAAGTCAGGGGCTTTTTGGGAAGATTGAATTACATTGCACGATTTATTTCTCAATTGACAACCACTTGTGAACCCATCTTCAAATTACTACGGAAAAGCAACTCGACAAAATGGAATGAGGATTGCCAACTGGCATTTGAGCAGATTAAGCGATATTTGCAAAATCCTCCAGTGTTGATGCCTCCTGTGGTTGGCAGACCACTTATTCTCTATTTAACTGTCTCAGAGATTTCAATGGGATGTGTGCTTGGGCAACATGATTCATCGGGAAGGATAGAGCACGCTATCTATTACTTGAGTAAGAAGTTTACAAGTTGTGAAATTAATTACTCAATGTTGGAGAAGACTTGTTGTTCGCTAGTTTGGGCAGCGCATCGGCTTAGGCAATACATGTTATATCACACTACATGGCTGATATCCAGGATGGATCCTATCAAATACATTTTTGAAAAGCCTTCACTTTCGGGAAGGATTGCTAAGTGGCAAATGTTACTTTCAGAGTATGATATTTTGTATGTCACACAGAAAGCAATCAAAGGAAGAGCAATAGCAGATTATTTGGCTGATGGAGCAATTAATGATCCCCAACCCATGGATCTGGGGTTCCCAGACATTGACATCATGACAATATCAGAGGATCAAAGTCAGAAAGAATTAAAGGAATGGACTTTGTTATTTGACGGTGCATCCAATATCATAGGATGTGGGATTGGAGCCGCATTGATATCACCCGAAGAGAGCGTTATCCCGTTCACAGCCAAGCTATATTTTGAATGCACCAATAACGTGGTTGAGTACGAAGCATGCACAATGGGGATTCAAGCAGCTATTGACATGGGGATTAAAAGGTTGCAGGTGTATGGGGATTCACAACTGGTGATTAGACAATTGAATGATGAATGGGAGACCAAAGATGGTAAACTCATCCCATACCACCGACACATCAAAAAACTAATCAAGTTTTTTGATTGGATAGAGTTTGACCATATTCCAAGAGAAGAGAACCAGATAGCAGATGCTCTAGCAACTTTGGCAGCCATGTTTGATGTAGATTCGAAAGGTGAAGGACAAGTGATTAAGATTGAGAAACGAGAAGTTCGAGGGTATTGTTCAAATGTGGAAGAAGAGCCAGATAGTAAACCCTGGTATCATGATATCTGGCAGTACATTGAGAAGAAAGAATATCCATCAGGAGCATCAGAGAATGACAAACGCACCATCAGGAGATTGTCAGGATCTTTCTTTTTGAATAGAAATATTCTTTATAAAAAGAATGATGGTGTAGTGTTCTTACGTTGTGTCGATGTCATGGAAGCCAGACAACTCATGGAGGAGATTCATGAAGGAATATGCGGAACCCATTCCAGTGGACACTCAATGGCGCGAAAGATTATTCGTGCAGGTTATTACTGGTTGACCATGGAGAAGGATTGCATAGAATATGCACGCAAGTGTTACAAATGTCAGGTGTATGCAGACAGAACACATGTCCCAGTCAACCCATTACACGTGTTATCATCACCATGGCCTTTCTCAATGTGGGGTCTGGATGTCATTGGTCCAATAGAACCAAAAGCTTCTAATGGACATCGTTTCATTTTGGTAGCTATTGATTATTTCACCAAATGGGTGGAAGCTACTTCTTATTCCAGCGTGACAAGTAGTGTGGTTCTACGGTTTCTGAGGAAGGAGATCGTGTGTCGATATGGAGTTCCGGAAAGAATTATCACTGATAATGGTACGAATTTCAACAGCAAGATGGTGAAAGATTTTTGTGATCAGTTCAAAATTAGTCACCATAATTCAACGCCATATCGTCCAAAGATGAACGGAGCTGTTGAAGCGGCGAATAAAAATATCAAGAAGATCATTGGAAAGATGACAGTAAATTACAAAGATTGGCATGAGAAGCTCCCATATGCCCTGTATGGTTACCGTACATCGATACGTACATCTACTGGAGAGACTCCTTTCTCTTTGGTGTATGGAATGGAGGCTGTTTTGCCTATTGAGGTAGAGATACCCTCTCTTCGAGTGATTTTAGAAGCAGGTTTGGAAGAATCAGAGTGGGTCAAAGTACGATACGAACAATTGAATTTGATTGAAGAGCGAAGATTACAAGCGATCTTTAGGGGACAATTGTATCAAAGAAGATTGGTAAAAGCACATGATAAAAAAGTTCGACCTCGTTCTTTCAGAGAGGGAGATTTAGTTTTGAAAATGATTTTGCCGCCTCAAAAAGATCACCGAGGTAAATGGACTCCAAATTATGAAGGACCATATGTGGTTAAGAAAGCTTTTGAAGGAGGGGCATTGATATTGACCGGAATGGATGGGGAAGACTTACTTCAGCCAGTAAATGTCGATGCAGTGAAAAAGTATTACTCATAAGGGGAAGCTCGCTGGGTTGAAAATCTGAAAAAGCAATCCATGTAAAAATAGAGTCGCAAGGAGATCATGATGGAATCGTCAAAAACCACTTTGGTATGTATGAGAGTTTGAAAGGAGTATGGATGAGGACTTTGATGGGGAAATGGTGAAGGGTGCATGACCAGAGTTTATCATTTGGGTTTAAGGAAATTCAATCTCAGCTGAAACGTCAAGTTCGACAATTGTGAAATAGGTGCACACAAAAACTGAGGCAGTTTTTGCATGGAATCAGAGTAGTCACATTTCGGTCCTATAAGGAATGCTACCTTATACACCCTCCATATCTTATTGTTTTTTTTGTTTTTACTTTTCTTCCCAATGTATTATGTACATACATGACCAGTGTTTCTCTGTCATTTATTTCTAATAAGATATTCTCAACTTTTTCTCATCCGTGGTTTTTCTTCATTCTCAATAGCCTCCGTGTTCCTGTTCACATCTCCTTTTAAATTTGCATATCATATAAATATCGCCATACTATGGGATTTATTTGAAATGGAAGCGATGCCATACAAGGGACAAAATACATGCATTAGGATATTACTCTGGACGAGAATTTGAGACATATTTGGCAGTTGTGACTGTAAAGAAGCTTGGAGAAGTCAAAGGACGTAGAGGGCATGAGAAATTTGAATATTAGTCTGGTTCAAGAAAGATAGGGAAAAATATTACATTTGATGGTGAAAAATGAAAGGTGCGTAATCGAGAACAGTGAAACGATGTGCAAAATATGGGAAAATACGTGCAGATTCGGGGAAATGATTTGGAAAAGATGGGGATGATGATGCCCACTGATGAAATGACCCGGAAAATAAAAAACAACAAAAAGCATGAATAATGGCCAAACGTGATCCCAGTTTTTTGACTTTCTTCAGCAATAGTACGATTCTGTTTTTAATACATTGTTTGTCTGGCCAAATACGTCGTTTTCTTCATTAAACGACGTTTTTTCCACCGAATCTCTTACCTGTAGTCCCGACAGGTCAAATCACCTTGATAGACTCGTGAATCATTTTGTATCCTCTCACCCAAATTTTCTTTTTTCTTTTCGGATATTGTGTATCTTCATTGCCGAATCTGTTCATTGTCTCTCTCCCAACTATCCTTACCATTATCATCGTTGTTCTTGATTTTGTTCAGATCATCGCAAAATTCACTTCCCTAACATTTTTTTTTCATCTCTTTTAGATGTCTCGTTTTTCGATCAATCGAATGGACGATAGTCTATCACCCCGCTCACAAGCAATTGTTTCATTTGCTAAAACGGAGATCATCCCTGAGCGACAATTTGACCTTCATATTCTTAGAGATTCAAACGCCCGCTGGGCTATGAAATACCTCCGAGATCGTTCCCTGTTATTTCTGGTTAACCCTGATCCTGAGGGTAATTTGTCAGTGTATCCTCGTATAGTTCGTAGTTTTTATGAAACTTTAGAAGTGTTACCACCGAGTGCAAGAACTGAGTCACAACCAGTTTATCAGGTGGAAATACTCGGTATAAAGCTTCGATTCACCACGGCGGACATATGCGAATGTCTAGGGTATCCTTCTTCTTATGAAGTGGCTACTGGTTTTCAGGCACCAGTATCTGTTTCTAAGGAGGAGATAATTGATGACATGTGTGGAGGACAGATGGATGAGAAAATAAATGCTACACGTCGCTCATATTTGCCGTCGAAGATGTGGTTGCTGGACGATGCTGTCCAGCATAACCTCTGTCCTATCGGTCATCACCACCAGCGACGAGGTAGGATTCTCTATGCCTTATACTATATGTATAAAGGAGTATGGTTCGATGTTGGGGAATTCTTTATGGCCACTATTCTGAAGGCACAGAGTTTTGTGGAGAACAGACCGACGAGGGTGGAGAAATTGTATTTCCCGCGACTCATTACTCGACTGGTTTTGAGTAAACGCATTCGACCTCCTCTAAACCAAGTTTCCCTACTTTATCCAGTAATTACCATACAGAAAAACCGTTGGCGGAAGAGTATTAGCCAAATGACCACCACTGCAAAAAGACTACAAGCATCGCGGTCTCGAGTCCTAGTATTTGGAGAAACATCTCAATCTGCTGCTAGATCGTCATCCCCTGATTATACTCAGGAAACACCAGCTCAGAAGCATCAATTGGAGGCCAGACGACAAAGGTGGGAGCAACTGTTGCATGTGGCCGCGAATGTGGATAGGCCCAATTGAGAATTTTACAGTGATTGTACTGTTTACCTAAGTCCAGCCCATGTTACAAAAATTCCCTGTAAATATTTGTGTAAATGTAAAATAAATAAAATTCATAAAAATTGCTTGCAAAAACAAAAAAAAAACAAAAATCAAAATTTTAATTCATTCAAAATTTAGCCAAGCCAGGAGTGGCTACATGATCCTGTGCAAATTTATGTATGTAAATACAAAATTCAAAATTCAAAGAAAATCAAATTCTTTCAAATTTGAGCCAAGCCGGAGATGGCTACAATGATCCCGAACAATTTTATTTCTTTCAAAAATTTGAGCCAAGCCGGAGATGGCTACAATGATCCCGAGCAATTTTAATTTATTCAAAATTTCAGCCAAGTCGGAGATGGCTATAGTGATCCCGAGCAATTTTAATTTATTCAAAATTTCAGCCAAGTCGGAGATGGTTACAGTGATCCCGAGCAATTTTATTTTACATGCTTCAATTGGTACAAAAATCAGTTTACTACTCCTTTGTGCGTCATTTACGATGTAAAGTCACACAAAGGGGGGCAGCTGTAGTACCCCATTTTTGTCCGGGCACTTGTTATTTTTAATAACATGATAATAAAAATTGAAAAAAGAAAGAAACTTAATCAAACCCTAAGACCGATCCACTCAAATAAACCTACCCAATTAAGTCCAATTGCCAAATCCTACATCTAACCAAACTCACCAAATACCCAAAGGCCACCTAAAGCTACCCAATTATCAGGCCCAGCCCACCTAAAGCTACCCAATTATCAGGCCCAGCCCACCTAAAGTTACTCACCTATCCGGCCCAAATAATCAATTATCTATCAAGCCCAAATAACAACCCACTTAACCTACATCTAACCTATCCCACTCAAACCCTACATTCATCTAAAGGGAAAGTGGAGGGAGGCGGCACAAGAAGCCAGAGGAAAACCGGTGAAGGATGACGGAAGAAAGCAGAGGGAGAGAACGCACCAGAGAAAGAGAGAAAGTGGGAGACAGAGTGGTAGTGGGAAGGAAAGAAAGAAATATAGTGGAGATGGTGGAGATGCGGAGCTGGAGAGCACCGGTTGAGGGCTATAAAAGCCCGAAGGCCGAACGAAGCAGGGGGGTGAAAAAAAAAGGAAAAACGGAAGAAACGGATTGGGAAGAGGAGGATTTTCTGGAGGAGGATTTTCTGGGGAAGAAACGGAAGAAACAGAGGAAAACTGAGAGAGGAGAATCCAGAAATTTGAGAGCAAGAGGCAGAAGAAGAATTAGGGTTTTCGAAGGGAGGAAGGTTCGGCCTTTGGAGGAAGATCGGAAGAAGAAAATCAAGCAAAAAGGAGGATTCGGAGGTTTGATTATGATTTCAGTTTTCGGTTTCAATTTGTCTATTTTCTTGTTTTCTTTTACTTTGCCAATCATGCATGTTACGGATTTCATTTAGCTAGGAATTATTGTTTGGATTTTGTTGTGCCTCGGTTTTGCTTGTTTTGTTGTTGCTCCGGTTTGGTAACAGGGAGATCGGCTGGAAGGGGAGGCTGGAAGGCGGCGCTGGTACGCAGGAAAGCCAAGAGGAAGGAGATGAACAGTAATGGACTGGGTTCTTCTTTGTTGGGCCAGATTTGGTTTTTGCTGTCATCGGGTCGGGTTTAAATTTGTTTTGGGCCCGTTTTGTTAGTTTTGTTCTAATTTGGGTTTGGGCTAAGATTGCTGTTATTGGGCCGTGTTTAAATTGGATGCAGTTTTGGGTTGCTAGGTTGGTTTAGTTAATTGCAAGGTTTCAATTTGTATGTTGGGCCTTCATTTGAAATTTCAATTGGGCCGGGCTAGTTGTTATTTTGTATTTGTATTTGTTTATTTTATAGAGGTTATGGGCCTTATGTTTGTTTTGGTTTTTAGTAATAGGTTGGGTTGGGTTTTATTTTTATAAATGTTTGAGCCCAAGTAATGTAATAATGTAATAATGTAGTAAAATAGTGTAGATAATATTACTTAGATTAATATGCATGCTTATATTTAATTCCATGATTTATTTTGAGGTATATTTAAATAATTTTCAAAAAAGGAATCACATTATAAGATTGCTAAAATCCGCGTATCCAACTCGCCAAAAACATCCATTTTACAATCATCCAACGTTGTTTGGAGAATATCAAAGTATTGGTTTCTCAAGACATTTTCGTCAACCATCCAACCTTGTTTAGAGAATATCAAAGTATTGGTTTCTCGAGACATTTCCTTCGACCATCTAACCTTGTTTAGAGAATATCAAAGTATTGGTTTCTCAAGACATTTCTTTCAAACATTCGATTATTTTACCAGGTTGATAGGGTTTGTATACCCAATCCGCTTTCTTTCAAATCCGAGAATATCAAAGTATTGGTTTCTCATCCATCTTTCTTTCGAATCCGAGAATATCAAAGTATTGGTTTCTCATCCATCTTTCTTTCGAATCCGAGAATATCAAAGTATTGGTTTCTCATCCATCTTTCTTTCGAATCCGAGAATATCAAAGTGTTGGTTTTTCATTCATCTTTCTTTTGAATCCGAGAATATCAAAGTATTGGTTTCTCGAGACATTTCTTTCAAATACTCGATTATCTTAAGAGAATATCAAAGTATTGGTTTCTCGAGAGATTTCTTTCAAACATCCAATAATGTTAGAGAATTTCAAAGTATTGATTTCTCGAAACATTTCTTTTAAAAAAACAAAGTTTAAATTCCTTGAATAGATGTTTGGGAATATCAAAGTATTGGTTTCTTTAAATATTCTATTTTTGAGAAATATAATTCATAAATAATAATAACGCAAACTTTTCAATCTTTCTCCTATTGACCCAAAATTTTAATTACATTATCACTTATAAGTTATTTTAACGTTTATTCAAAATTAATGGAGTTTTCTTCCACACATTTGACAATAAATTATTTTTCGAACACATGAGATATTCATTAAAACAATTTGAAACATTTTTAAGAAAAGGCATAAACAATTTAAAAGGCAACCGACTAGGGAGTTGTGGGGTGCCTAACACCTTCCCCACACTCAATAGACCCCCTTACCCATTTTCTTTGGTTCGCAGACCTAACATTTAGTGTCCAATTGCACTATAATCAATTGGTGGCGACTCTTACATTTTCTTACATTTTACAGACATTTTCTCAAATAGCGCCGGTACGCGTCGTGATTTCGGTTGCGACAGCTGTCCTCTCCTCTATTAAGTTTCAGATTATTGATTGTGTAAACAAGCTTTACAGATTACAAAAATATTATTATTATTATTATTATATCTCGTTGGAATCAAAAGTCTCTACTGCGAATAAGGCCCTGGATTGCTTCTGGCATGGGTTGATCCTTCATGGCATCTCTCCAGTACTCTCCCAAATCATTTCTTCCATTGACATTGTTAGCGGGGGCATTTCTAGAGTAGGGAGACACGGACAGCTGCTCAAAATTCAGATGATTTCGTAAAATTTTCCAAAACAATTTAGCAGAGTTTTCAAAAACAAGCAAAAAAATTCGGAAAGGTTTAAATGAGGGGAAGGTAAGGTTGTCTTTAATTGAGATTAAAATTTAAAATTGTCATTATTGTGATAAGTTTAAATAGTTAAGCAAGTACTGGGCTACAAACTTTTCAAAAGCACTAATTGAAATATGAAGTTCATATTAAAGACTTATCACCAAAAAATTCATGGGGAATTCACCGATAAATCCTTAAATGAAAATGTGTATTTCATTAAATACCTTTAACTTCTTAATATTCCAATACATCATTCAAATAATTCTAGACAAAACTATTCTTGTTCCAGTAAATCCTCATGCGCATGACTTATTCTCATTTTCATAACTTATGCTGACATATTCAGATTTTTTTATTTTTTATTTTTTATTTTGGGAAAAAAAATAAATTTGTTGCATGAAAAATTCTAGACCATCGAATATAAACTCTAAAACATTTGATTTTACATCACAATAAATTTAATTTTTTCCTCGAACAAAAATATATCGTTAAACTCATCAGGTTAAATACTACACATTTATGAATTTTCAGGTTTTTTTTTAAATGTTTTTGATGAACCAAAATGATGCACGTTTGGATCTAATATTTTTTTAACACTGAACCTATCTTATCCGTAGCTAGAACTAACATTAATGTGTCATTTTTTTTCCTTTTTTATTTTTATTTTTGAAAAGCCCAGTAACAACTGGAGCTTGAATTACAATCGAGAAGTATGCAGCAAAGTGCTTAGACATGGGAGCAGAATCCAGAGCGTAGAGCATTTGAACGGAACCAAGCTCACATGGGAATAAATATACATGTATCATTTGGACAATGGGGGACTCACTCACTTCTTAATAAAATATCAGACATCTCATGAACGTAGTAAAATTATCAAATTACTTACATTCTTATGTAGCAGTTATAATTAATTTACTATTTTCTTTATTTTATTGTATTCACCTTTGATGTAAAAATTGCATCGACAATTTCCATAGATTCTCGTAGGCAACATTTTAGTATAATAATAGGATTATTAAACTCACAAAGAGGAACTAGATTGGTTATATGAAAATCCACAACATGTCCCGATCAAATCTACTTATACGCATGTATGAACTGTACACACATTTTTTTGTATGAGTTATATGACATAATAGTTTGTGTTCAAACTATGCAGTAGGTAACGTGTAGAAATGAGAATACACGTGCGAAATTTCTCTATGCGCAGATTTGATGGCTCAAGTTTAGCTCATATCGAATATTCAAAGGATAAATTTGTATAATTTCTTTCTAATCGATTATAAATAAATACAAGAAAGAATAAACAACTCTCAAATCCCCTAATGTCAAAGAAACAAATAATGTCACACGCATATTCTTATATGCAAGAGAACAAACTATACATGACAATAAAATATGTATCTTCATATCAAGGTCAGATGATGATCTTGGTGGCCCCCAATTCTGAAGATTTTACATATTTTTTTAAATTTCATGTTTTGATCCTGTTTCCTATCCCTCTCAAGTCATCATCTTGTTTTTGGCTAGGTGCATATATATATTCAAACCAAAACCCTACCAAACCCTCCCTATTTTTGTCTTGTCATACAATTTTATCTACAATCAATTAAGTCCCATTCAAAAGGTTGTAGGAGGACAATAATGTTAGGAGGAGTTATTGCTTCACGAAATGCAAAAGTCAGTGGTCATTGTCCAGTACAATATGTTTGTGCGACATAAATCATTTTTATTTTTTTTGTCCTTTCTTTGTATTTATTTAATTCAAAAAAGAAAAGATTAAAAAATGTCATGTCCCTTTATCTTTTCTCGTGGACTACTCGATATGCATAGTCATTTGATGCGTATATGAAGTCAGTGTAATCCATATTTTCTTTCAAAATTTTTGTTTATAATGTCCTTCCTTGATTAAATTTACATGTAATAGTCAATTTTTTACAATTTGCATGTGAGAAATATTTATATTATTTATTTTTTTATAAGATCTTATATTTTAATTAATTTCTTTTAAAAGGGAAAATTTTAAAAATTTGAAGTAAAATTCGAGTCAATTTTTCCACAATATAGAAGTCTACTTCTTAAAAATTATTGTCTCTTAAGCCCAATTTTGTGATTTACTCTTTCACATCAAATAAGAGTATAGGGGTGTTTCTCATCACACATGTACAAGATGGCTGCCTCGGGTCTGCTGTAAAAAAAAATTACAGCGGACCCCATTGTAGGGTCATTTTAGACCAACAAAAAATTATATTTTATTATTTAAAAATTATGAATGTGTTTTGATCGAGATTACGAGTTTAATGTATATTGTTTGTATCAAGCAAAAAATAATTGGATTGTAAAAAAGACATGATAATTATGAACCATTAAATATAAATCCGAAACATTTTATTTCAATTCACTGTTCATTTGATTTTTATTTGACACAAACAATATATCGTTAAACTCATAATCTCAATCAAAACACATTCATAGTTTTTAAATAATAAATCTACAGTAAACAAAATTACAGCAGACTCCGAGCAGTCGTAGAAGAATGGGGACAAGTGCATGAAAATGCAGCACTCTTTTTATCAGCATGTTATCGACTCTACACCTATGAGACGCACACATAGGAGGAGACGCATCATTTCCCACAACAAGACAAACAATTAAAAGATAAAAAATACAGAGACAAGAACGTGATAGGAGTAAGGACAAACATGACAAAGAAATTTACAGATGAAAAATGCAAGAACAAGACGTGATGGGGGAGGGTTTAAATTAGACTAAATGTATTAATCAAAACCCTTTCATCTAAGTAGAACTAGTGGAGAAAATTTTTCCCAAGTAAATACTTCTGTTGAATATTCATTTTCACTGTGCATGCATGCCTTTCAATTCAATAGTATTTTAAAGGAAAAAAATATGGAAAACGGTATTTAAATCCACCCATTTTGATAACCAAACCCCATAAAAAAATTATTACATCTAAATCAGTGTATTATTAATATTTTATTAATAAAAATATATTTTTATGCAAATACCTATTATACCCTTATGGGTTAGTATCTCACCCCTAATAATATCACAATTTAATAATTATTGTCGTTGTGCAGTAGCAAGGGAGTAATCACCCATTCTGTTCTTTCCTGTTGTCATACAATAATTTTATCTTCATAACCATTAAACACCACTGTGCTTGAAAACTCTCTCCTTACTTTCTTGCGCAGAAGAAGCAGTGTTCAAAGAATCTGAGTACCAGAGGGAAGAAATATGGGCACCAAAATTGAATCTTGCACCATCTTCATGCTTCTTTTTCTTGTGATCCTGGTAATCTCCAAAGCCCACTTGACCTTATTTTTCTTCTCATTTGATGTTCAAAATCACATAGAATCTGAAGAAGTTGTCTTTTTTTCCTTTCCAATATATATATATATATAAACATTTGTAGCAACTTGGTCGTCATGGAATTGGAGCTCCTGTTAAGGCATACTCATCATCACACATGGATCACATGGACCCTCAATTGATGGTGTTCTTCACAATGAACAATCTGAAAATAGGAGACCAGATGCCAATCTATTTCCCCAAGAAAGACCCACTAAGCTCTCCTCAATTTCTCCCTAAAGAAGAAGCTGATTCCATTCCATTCTCATATGACAAACTTGACTACCTTCTTCGCTTCTTCTCTGCCTCTCGAGGAACTCCACAAGCTCAAGCAATGGAAGATACACTTAGACAGTGTGCAATAAAACCCATCAAAGGAGAGACCAAGTTCTGTGCAAATTCTTTAGAATCCATGGTCGAGTTCGTGCAAAAAATCTATGGACAGGACTCTCATTTTCAAGTACTAAGCACTAAACACTTCACAAAGTCGGGAATAACTCTCCAGAACTATACTGTTGTAGAGATTCCCGAAGAGGTTGCTGCACCAAAGATTGTAGCTTGTCACACTGTGCCTTATCCTTATGCAGTTTTTTACTGCCATAGCCAGGAGAGTGAAAGCAAGGTGTTCAAGGTTTTGTTAGTGGGTGATAATGGAGATAGAGTGGAAGCTGTGGCAGTCTGTCATATGGATACCTCACACTGGAGTCGTAAACACCCATCCTTTCGCGTGCTTGGGATCGAACCTGGGAGCTCTCATGTGTGCCATTTCTTTCCTGAAGATAATCTGGTGTGGGTTCCTGAACCCAACTTGATTAGTGCTGCTTGATTCTGTATTGTAACTATCGAAAGTCCTATATATGTAGTGCTTTGCCTGGCACAATGAAAATAATACGTGTGTGCTCTGTTTTGTTTTCTAAGCTTTGCACACACAAAAAAAACAAAAAAACAAAAAAACACAGAAGCAGTCGAGTAGAAGTTTTTAGAGTCCAAAAACTGCGAAGTTTTTAGGGATAAACAATCAATGTATTCCAAGTTCTTCCACTATATCTCAGATGCAAGGTAAAATAACTATAATCAGGAAATATGGATATTTGGCACCAGTACATTTTCAGGGTTTGTTGCAGTAATCCATTCCACAACGTAAAAGATAAGGACAAAAGAAAGAAAATTGTTGCCACCGGTTTCATTCCCCGAGGAGGAGGAGGAGGAGGAAAGAAAAGAAAAGAACATGAATAGATCTCATACAAAGCAAGTATTGCGAGTTTCAACTCCCATAAATTGACATATTTACACAGCTAATAAAAAATGATGAGAAGATAGATACATAAAAGACGCTGACAACAAATCTTAGTTCATTTCTAGCATAATTATTCCAAGGTGCATCCTTTGCCATTATTCCACAAAGTTTAGCAGCAACTGAGGAGAAGCAAGAACAATGATCCCGCAACTTTACAGATCAACCAGAACAGCGTCACAGCCCCCTTTTTTTTCTTGGATGAAGAGACTTGTATATAGTGCAGACTGCATGACATAGAACAAAAACAAAGACGCACAGTGAAACTTATTTCAACGGTTCCACACCACATAATGAGAAATTTATCAAAGATGAACGCAGACGGCTCACAACAAAAAAGGAAAAGTGTGGGACGCAGACAAGGATATTTGACATGCAAAACTGCTTCAATAAACAGCACATCTTTTAAACAACAAGTTTATTTCGTGAGCTATATCACAAGGTACCTAGGCACTATACAATTTCACAGTGAGCGCAAAATGCAGACATAAATTCAACTTCTACGGTCTAGTGTTGACTATATGAAAAGTCCAATAAAGAAAAGAACTGTCCAGTAAGGGAAATGACAAACAGTGAGATGAGCATATTCTAGACTAGATAAATATTATGACCTCGAAATACCCGCAGCAGATAGGAACCTGTATAATCCTAGAATGGAAATCCAGAATCCTAGACAAATCTAAATGAACTTTTATTTACTATTTAGCACTGTTGCTCTATATTGATTACTGTATGCGATTTAGCCAACAATGTAATGAACTTTTATTTACTATTTAGCACTGTTGCTCTATATTGATTACTGTATGCAATTTAGCCAACAATGTCATAGGCTCAACAAAGTTTTTCGATGTGTCTAATATGTTCAAATTATTAAAATTCATCTATGAGCTCTCCCATTAACTGAAGCTTCGGGAGAATTGGAATTTAAACATCGTATCAAAAGCAGCATTCACATCCAGCAGTTCCAATCCACCTCCCACTTTAGTGAAGTATTCTACAAGTTGGGCTACCCACAAACGATGCAAGAATTTGTGTTTTTTTTTGTTTTGTGATTTAACAAAACAATTGGAATGAGTTAAAAAACAGAATCATAATCACTTTGAAACAAATCCTATAACATAGATCGCAAGTTTGCAGACCAATTGAGTTCCTCTATTCAATTTAGTAATCAAACAGATTCATCAACTTGCAGGGAATTCTTACACAAATATTCGATAAGTTTCAGATTATTGTGTAAACAAGCATTACAGATTATAAAAACAATATCATTATTATATCTAGTTGGAATCAACAGTACCTATTGAGCTGCATCATCCGATAACCTAGCGTCAAATGGGGCATCAGAGGAAGGATTATTTTGGGCAGAGGCACCAGAAGCTGCTGCTTCAGACCCCTGCTGAAGCTCGATCACCAGTGATCTCACAGCCTTGCTCATATGCTCCAACCGGAGTGCGAAAATTGGAGCAAGGCCGGTGTTAGCAGTAGCATGGCCAGACATTCCACCAGCCGGGGCACCAGTGGCCTCGTCAATCAGGCATTCGGACCCTAGTCTCTGCTTCAGAGACTCCACGAATTCCTCCGCCCGATCGCAGGCCACCCTGAACAACTCCCACGTCTGCTTGAAGTTCTCGAGGGCCATTTCTGTGGCGACCGTCTTTTGGCCTCCGGAGAGGTCCTTGATTTCGAGAACGTTAGCTGCTGCAGCCACAAATTCCTGATACGCGTTGTTCAAGGAATCTACAATGTTGTCCATTCCGGCCGGCCTCCTCCACTCCAGAGCAAATCAGCGAGAACTCGCTTACGCCCACCGGTTTTTACTATAAAAGGAAAATGCTTGGGACCCAATGAGTGTGTGGGGTCATTAATTGGGGGCTTGTGGCTACAAAATCCGTAAATGTACCTGCGCTTAACTACCTTCACCTGGTAATGCAATGGCCGGCCCAAGAGCAAGAGCAACGGACCCTTTCTTTTCCTGGGCTTGTTACGTGGGCAAGTTTGATTGAAGAACTGGTCGTCAAAAGGTGAAAGGCCCGTCAAACCCGACTTTTGAGTGAATGTGACGGATGTATTTGTTTTTAAGAAAAACAAAATATTAGGAAATTTTTTGGTGTTTATTTCAAGCAATTTTCTTTTACATAATTGTAAAAAAACATTTGTCGCAAAAGTAACTATTATTCCTGGAAGAAAATATGATTTTTTCAAAAGATAAATTATCATTGAAACAAACGAAGTCTTATAAATTTTTATCTTTAAATCTACATGTCATGTAAAATAATTTGGAAAAGGGGGCTGCAATGCAAATTCTATACAATATATATCTTCTTTAAATCAACACTCTTCAAGTGGTTGAAAATAAAAGACAAAGTTTGATGGCAGGTCCCACATCAATATTATTAAAATTTATATAATAAAACGTATTAATTATATAATTAGAGACGGGAATTTCCGTCGCTAATTAGCGACAGCTAGTAAAATTCATAGTGAAAAAAGATTGAAAATTCAGTCTTTGAATCAATCATTCTTAAAGTTAAATAAACTACATCATGCCAAAAAGAGTGAGTTCGTAAAGTGAAACAAAATGCTTTAATTATGCAACAGTTATAGAAATGTTTTATCTTTCCTTTTCTCCTGAATGGTTATGCAATCTTAAGCACTTTTTAAGAATCAACCAGATGAAAGTTGAGAACCCATTACCAAGGCATTCCCTTTCGAGAACAATAATCGATTGCATGGACTTATACGCATGAATAATTTTCACTCTGCTTTCTAAGCAACCAAAAAAATGACAGGAATTTGCAATTTCGGCTCATTAGTAAACAAAATTACAAGTGAACAGAGGAAAACCCATGAAGAAATTCAAATCCATATACCAAATCATATAAGCCAAATACAAACACACAGAACCCAACAAGCCAAGACTAAAAGATCAATAATAATCACAAAAACAAAAAAGGCCATACCTGAGTCGAGAAACGAAGCAGATATCAAGCAACCAGATTTGAAGAAATTGTGTGAAGCAGAAAGGAACCACAGTTCACATAATCTTGTATTATTGAAGAAGAACCACTATCACCAGTAGAAGTCCAAGGAGAGATACCCTCATGCACCAGCAGAGAAACTAACCCAGGGACTTCATATACCCAAATCATTAGCATCCAAACAGAAATGATGGAACAAAATAAATAAATAAAAATAAGAAGGATTACCAGCACGAAGGTGGTATTGATGAACATAAGGTATTGATAAAAGAGAGTAAATCATAGAGTATAGAGGAAAGAACTTTCATCTTCAGCAATGGAGATTGTTGAGAGCCCAAATCGATCCCGTAGGATTTCGCTCACCGATTCATCTCCGTCTCTCTCCATATCCAGGGTAGCGCTCTGGTAGAAGGAATGAGGCCAGCACAAAAAGGGAAATGAAGTTGACACCTTGATAGAGAGATGGGAAGAAACGAAATCCAACACGGCATCATAAACTGTATTTGTTGAAGCAAATAAAGCAACGAAAACAAAAGATATTGATTGATAGGGTTTGGGGTGAGACACGGGGTGGTTTTTTTGAAGTTGGAGGAGGCGATTAGGATTTGATCCAACCCTCTGAAATGGATTTTGACTTCAAATGAAATCGGGCGGCTTAATGAAATTTTTGAACGAGGAACTGGGCAGCTAGGTTTTGAGAATTTTGGAGTCAAAATTCTTATAATTAATTAAAGGGTAAATGGTACAGAGCCCCCTAAAGTATGACCTAATTGAAAAAAAACCCCCAAATTATGAAAAACTGGATATAACCCCCAGACGTTTGTTGACCGTCTGAGATGACGGTCAACCCACGCGTTTAGCTCACTTTTAAAGAGTAAAATGTACAGAGCCCCCTAAAGTATGACTAAATTGAAAAAAAAACCTCAAATTATGAAAAACTGGATATAACCCCCCAGTTAGCCACCAGGTTTGTGGTTGATGTGGAACCAAGCAGTTCATCATTGGTTTCACCTCCACAGATTCATCATGCACTCCACCTCCAGGCAGTCCGCCACCAGGTTCACCTCCACATATTCATCCTCACAGTCCACCAGATAATACTGCACCCTTATTCATGCCAACACCAACAATGGGACATGAAGTAATTCTAGATGTATTTTGGACATGTTGTATGCTGACTTTGACTGTTAGTTTAGTCTCACTGTTATTGTTATTGTCATTTTCAATACACTCTTATAGTTTAGTCTAATAGCATTTATCCCCTATGTGGAGGTGAACCTGGTGGCGGACTGCCTGGAGGTGGACTGACATGATGAATCTGTGGAGGTGAAACCAATGATAGACTGTTTGGTTCCACATCAACCACGAACCTAGTGGCTAACTGGGGGGTTATATCTAGTTTTTCATAATTTGAGGGGTTTTTTTTCAATTAGGTCATACTTTAGGGGGCTCTGTACATTTTACCCTTTAAAAGTGAGCTAAACGCGTGGGTTGACCGTCATCTCAGACGGTCAACAAACGTCTGGGGGGTT
Organism: Euonymus europaeus; assembly: GCA_963580455.1. Classification (NCBI taxonomy): domain Eukaryota; kingdom Viridiplantae; phylum Streptophyta; class Magnoliopsida; order Celastrales; family Celastraceae; genus Euonymus; species Euonymus europaeus. Next base: position 15,716,797 of record OY756970.1, on the reverse strand, counting down.
ATATCCAGTTTTTCATAATTTAGGGGTTTTTTTTCAATTAGGCCATACTTTAGGGGGCTCTGTACCATTTACCCTTAATTAAACAATTTTAATAAATTAAATTATAAGACAAGTTGAGTTACAGGATTGTTTAGTAAAATATAATACAATTTTATAAGGCTGGTTTAGTAAATTAATTAGCTTATAATATATTAAAATTATAAAAAAAAATTGATTGTGTGATCGATCAAATGAACTCTAAATGAGTTAAAACTTGGCATGTAGCTACATTTAATCAATCTAAGAGTATCTTGTGAAGGAGCCATTGGCAAATGAAGTTCGAATGAGTTGAAACTTCACATTAGCTACATTTAATCATTATAAGAATATTCCGTGAAGGAACCTTCCCCCAAGTTTGAACTTTAATTGGTTAATTTTTTGAAAAACCTAAAATTTTACTTAGGTAACTCACTCGAAGTTAAATCTCTCATTTTGATTGTGTGATTGCTCAAACGAACTCCGAATGATTTGAAATGTTACATTAGCTACATTCAATCATTATAAGCATTTTTCGTGAGGGAACCTTCGACTAATTTTAAACTTCAATCGGTTAATTTTTCAAAAAACCTAAATTTTATATTTCAGTATCTCACTCGAAGTTAAATCCCTCATTTTGATCAGATGATCGCTCAAACAAACTTCAAGTGAGTTGAAACTTGATATATAGCTACATTTAGTCATTCTAAGCATATTTTGTGAAGGAACCTTCCACCAAGTTTGAACTTCAATCGGTCAATATTACAAAAAACCTAAATTGTACACTTAGATCATGTGATCGCTCAAACGAATTCTGAATGAGTTGAAACTTTATATGTAGCTACATTTAATCATTATAAGTATATTTCGTGAAGAAACCTTCGACCAATTTCGAACTTCAATTGCTTAATTTTTCGAAAAAACATAAATTGTATACTTAGGCATCTCGTTCGAAGTTAAATCCCTCGTTTTGAACGTGTAATGGATCAAACGAACTCTGAATGAGCTAAACCTTGACATGTTACTACATTTAGTCATTCTAAGCATATTTTGTGAAGGAACCTTCGATCAATTTTGAACTTTAATCAATCAATTATTTGAAAATTTTTAATTGTACACTTAGAAATCTCGTTCGAAATTAAATCTCTCGTCTTGATCATGTGATCGATCAAACGAACTCCAAATGAGCTAAAACTTTACATGTATCTACATTTAGTTATTCTAAGCATATTTCGTGAAGGGGCCTTTGGCCAATTTTGCGTTTTAGTCGACCAATTATTTGAGAAATCTAAACTGAGTAATTAGCGACGAAATTATGGACGAATTAATATTTCCGTCCCTAATTAGGGACGGATTTAGGGACGGAATATTTTCCGTCCCTAAAAAGTCAAAAAGTCAAAAAGTTTAATTTTTGCGACGGAATTAGGGACAGAAAAATTTATGTCGCTAATTTGGGACGGAATTAGGGACGGAAATATATGTCCGTCCCTAATTAGGGACGGAATAAATTTCCGTCCCTAAAAGGTCAAAAAGTCAAAAAGTTCAATTTTTGCGACGGAATTAGTGACGGAAATATATTTCCGTCCCTAATTAGGGACGAAATATTTTTCCGTCACTAATTTCCGTCTCTAAAAGTGTGTTTTCTTGTAGTGATATCCTTGTAACATCTTACATGCGTAATAAATTATACCCCTAAATATTCTTACCCCCATATACCAAACGCACCCTAAAAATAAAATATGTACATATAACTAGATGAAAAATGAAAAATGAATTTTTATCTAACCTAATAATTTATTACAGGATTGTAGAATTTTAAGAGATGCACAATACCATTCTTTCACACGAATCATATACAAGTTAGGTTTTTTTTTTCACTTTCAAAGAACGATGTCTTAAAGTTAAAAATTAAAACAAATGGAGAACAATAAATGAAGATAAACAACAACTTATATTTCCTCAGTCCCTATTTGATAGACTCACTCTCTATTTTAGTTTGTCTCAAATAATTGTCAACTTCCTTATTGAGAATAAGTAAAAAGATCACCAATTTAATAATTTATCCTCATTGATTGTGCATCTTTATTAACAAATGACATTAACCTCTAGCAATAATAAATTGAGAGTGAAGTAGTTGAAAGGTATATTAGGAAGAACACCAACTAAATTTATTGTTTCAATGATATTAATTGTATTTTCTTAATTTATGTGAAAAAGCAAGTGAGTCTATCAAATAAGAAGGGAGAAAGTATAAAATATTTTTTAACAAATAATTTATGTTTACCCTATATATTGTGAATGCAATATTTATTGGTTCTCATTATCAATCTCATTACCCAAGAGAATTTACTTACCCAAGATAATTTACCAGTCGTTATGTATGTAGAGTGGTTCGAGTGGGAATGAGAATGAGAGTGAAAATGAGATTTTGATTCTCACGTTTGGTATGTATAAAAACTGAAAATGAGAATGAGAATAAAATGTGTTTTGTCAATTATGTCCTTTACTAGTAGTATTTGTAGTATCATTTTACCCTTTTCAAATTTATTTTTTTACTTATTACGTTATTATTTTATATACTTAACAAGTCAAAAAAAATCTGCAAAAAAAATATTTTATGGGAAAAAAAATCTGCAAAAAAAATTCTGAAAATTTTTTTTTCTAAAAAAGTTACTTTCTGAAAAAAAACTACAAAATAAATGGGCATTAAAGTTATTTTTGCATCAATTCCATGTGACTTGCTGTATTCCCATCAAATTGAGATGAAATGAGAACGAAGAGAGAGTGGAATGTGACCAAAAAATAACACACCAAATGATGGAATAGATTGATTCATTCCTTATTCCCTCCCTATTCTCATAACCAAACATCATAAGGTTTTGTTTGAATAAACACAAAAGTAGTCTTGCCTGACTTTGGACACGGTGGAAGAGAGAACAGATTTTGCAGGGATAGAGTAAATTGAGATAAACTATACATATTTTCACTCCTTGTAGTTTTTCTTCTACTGTGCCTAATTCATCGTACTTTGTTTTTGAGAAAATTTGAGCGATTGATAGAGTCAACTTGATTAATCTCAACGTTATTAATTAAAAGAAAAATTATTTAATTGCAGGAGCCAATGAAATAGCGCCACGTCATTATAACTCTGGAAGATTTGCTCATTCAGGACCTGAGTCTTACGTGGACTAAATGGAATTTCAATAGTCAGTCTATGTTTTCGAAATTTGAAAGATATTGATCGATCCGACCCCAATTCCTATATACATTCTGTTCCTTCATTCCTATCGCTTTCTTGCATTCTATCAAATACTAGGTGAACTCTTTTTTGGTTCCCGAAACCCTAGGCTCCTAGCTAACTGAATCTCTCACGATGAGCGACAATGGAGTGAACGGCAGAGAAGACGAAATCAGCAGGAAGAGAAGGCATACCAGAGATGAAGTCACAGCATTTCGTGAGCTCGAAGTAGATGAAGAGAACGAGTTGCTAACTCTCTCGCTCTCGTTCCGTCCATCGAGAGGCAGGAGGATTTCGTCTCCCGGAAATTCACATTCGTCGATGATGCTGCCTTCACCGTCTCGACCACCGATGTCACACTCAGTACAACAGTCGCCAATGTCGATTATGCATAACTTGTTCCACAAACCACCGCCTCAGCTCCCTCTCCAACTGTCTCCGTCGCATCCAATCTACAGCCCTCGACCTACTGTCACAGTGCCGTCTCGGCCTGTTGTGTACCAAGAACCAGAAGTACCCCCACTCCGACTCCCACCCGCTCCGCACCAGACTCGTACTCGGCGTAACCCGACGCAGGCGCCAGGGGAAGGCAAGAGCGACATGATCCCCGCACCGTACCCCTGGTCCACAAACCGGCGCGCGACTGTGCACAATTTGGAGTATTTGTCGTCAAAGAGGATATTGAAGATATCCGGTGAGGTCCAATGCAAGAGGTGCGAGAAGCAGTATGAGATGGAGTATGATTTGAGAGAGAGATTTGATGCGGTAGCTACATATTTGGTAGAGAAGAAGAGTACAATGCATGAGAGAGCACCGAGTGTTTGGATGAATCCGGTTCTGCCTAGTTGTAGGTTCTGTGAGCAAGAGAATAGTGCGAAGCCTGTGATTAGCAAGAAGAGGGAGATTAATTGGTTGTTTTTGCTACTTGGACAGACTATCGGATGCTGCACACTTGATCAGTTGAAGTACTTCTGTAAGCATACAAGGAATCACCGAACCGGGGCTAAGGATCGAATCCTTTATCTTGCATATCTCACTTTGTGCAAACAGCTTGTTCCTACTGGACCCTTTAATCGCTGAGTTGGGTTGGATTCATATCTTGATGATTCGATTTTTCAGATGTTATTGTCATCTGATCTCCAACCTGCAAGATTATGTAAGTGTATGAGTGTATTGCTTGTTGTGTGAGTTCTAGAAGCCATAAAAAAATTGTGAATTGAAGTACCGTTCCTTTGGTTTTCTTACTTGTGTTCTTAGGGGGCCGTAAAAATTTTGTGAATTGGAGTACTGTTCTTTTGGTTCTCTGACTCCCATTTCTTTATGGCAATTAATAATACTTACGGCCATTTCTTGCCATTTAATTTGTGAGATTTCCAAAATAAGGGACATGCATTGCAAGTGTAAACTAAGTAAACACATTACTGTTGGAAAACTTTTGCCGCCGCCCGCCATTAATTTGGGCAATAGAACTCTTCACTTTGGAGTTTAGGCTATCAATTCATCAGTGTTTGTATTTTGTGTCATATTAATTAAGATAATGGATTGTTGAAATTTCAATCCAAACATATTGAAAATATTGTCTGCTTTTGAACATGAGCTCATACAAATTTATTTTTCATGGGCGGTCACCAACAATACTTGCACGTCTTCAATGTGAAAAGTCGATTGTTGCTTACAAATCACTCAGTTTTTTTTTTAAAAAAAAACAGACTAATTTTATATTATGGAAAAAAAGAAAAACCCTTTTTCGGGGGTTCACAACGGGGATACAAATCACTCAATTGGATTACGTAGACTGATGTGAAATTTTTAATCTCGACATGGATAGTGAAGTTTCATATTTGAGACCATGATATGATTTTAAACCACATGACAGCTAAATCTTAGGTTGGGGCGGGACCTAAGGGCCCGTCCACTGACCCGTGCCCTGAAAATGCCAGTGGAATGTAAGTCTCAGCTGTCCCTATATATCATGACAGCTAAATCTACAGATAGGGGTATCATTGGTTGATTTTTTTTCTCATATATACCCCTGGGTCAAAGCATTCGGTTTTGTGTTTTTGTGAGATTCCTTACACTTTGTCACAGAGATAACTAGTTAGGCTATTGCCAAGTGGTAGATAGATTAGTTCTTTCCACTGATTTGAAAATATATATATTAAACAATTTGATCTAATAAAACCTAGTTGAAATCTCAAAATATAAACGATTGGTAGTCATCACATTTCCCCTTCTCAACAAATAAATCTTAGTTTCCTCTGTCTTTTTTTTTTTTTTTTTTGAAGTTTCTTGGTTGATACTCATAGAAACTGAAGATTATATGTAACATGCATGTGTGTTGTACATCTCACTATACGAACGTGGGCTTATACCTGCGAAACTATATACCTGCAATTTTTGATAAACACAGGTATGAAGGTATTTTATCTACGATTTTGACCAACCGCAAGTATAATGAATTGTATAGCTGCGGTCATGTTGACCACATTAATGACAAATCACAAAACGGGGGCATTTTTTGTGACCTTAAAACCTTCATTTCCTCTAGAGGTCCATAGAGGCTCCAAATCGCACATGCCTGCAAACATATCCTTCAAATCTCTCACCCTCTTAGAGCCAAGGCCACCCTCAGCAAAGACACCAAGAGAGATGATCAGCTTCTTGGAGCTGCTCAAAATTTTAAAGACGGGACCAGAGATCAAGCAGGCAAACAAGCAATTCACGCGAAAGAATCATCTAGATGTCTCACCTCTGGATTAGGTCGATGAGTATACACGCACGCTATATATAGGTAGTAGCGTTTTAATATTGATTAGTGAATGTTCACTTTGTTAGTATATTTGGAGGCTAATTAAGAGCACTTTATTAGTGTATTTGGAGGCTACTTATGAGATGATTAAATCTATATCATTAATAGTTGTATGAGACTATTTAAGAAGCGGTTAAACCATTAGACGAGTCGGAGCGGGTCGATTTAAAATGGCCATATCTATATATGTACAAACAATTTTCATTATTTATGAGGGTATGCGACAAAGGAAGAACGAATTAATTGAAAAGGAAAAGAAAAAAAAAAGAGTTTTGTGGTCACATTTGATACATCACACACATTATGTTTGAGATTGTAAAATTAGGTGTTTGATATGACAACACTAAAACTAGGAGTACTAATGTCCACAAACTCAGATGCAAAATGCCATGCAACCACTTAGGGGTGGGCCAATTGATTGGGGATTAATTATTATAATTGGATGAATGAGACAATTCAAATATCCGAAATTTATATTAACCAAAAGCCTATGGTTTTTGGTTTCTTGTCACACAAAGAAAAAAAATACATCTTGAATTGCATTTCAAAACTAAATTGGATATTTTGCTACTTAATATTATACATATGTAGACTTGATGGTGCACTTAAATCATGATAAAAGAGAACACAAAATGAAATATTTGGGTGATAGATTAGTGATAAATCTCTCTGGATCAAAGTTATGGACTCGGAAGGTTAGAGTACAATTCCCATTGAAAGCAAAACAGAGAAGAAGATAAATTTATCTTCACCGTCCACCTCGATCTTCAAGGTCCTTCCCCAGCATTTTCAAGAGGGATTCATAACAAGCCAAAAAAAAAAAAAACACTAACCAACAGTAGGAAGAAAAAAAAACCCCTGCTCTTAACGTTTGTGATTGGTAACATATAAGGTCTTAGTTCCTAACTGGAGCTGGCCGTTATTTTCGCTCTTAACTATCTCTTTCTTGTTATTCTTCTTCATGATAATAGGTCTCCATTTAACAATATTACCAAACAACCCCGGAATGTCCTCAAGTGTCCTCCCTTGCGTTTCAGGCAAACAAAAGAAGAAGAAGAACCAACCTACCATTGCAATTGTGGCGTATAGAAAGAAGACCCCACCAATGGATATTGCCTTGTACAAGGATATAAATGTCATTGACAGGACGCCACTTGTCACTCTATTCACTGCCACTCCCATACTCACCCCTTGCGCGCGTAGCTTTAACGGGAATATCTCTGAACTGTAAACCAAGCGATGGGTCCCATTCCAATCGAGAAGAACGAGACAAAGGATAACACCATAGAGATAGCCAAGACGACGGCCCACGTTATTTTTTCACTATTGTGATCGATGATCGTGAGGCTTAACCCGAGCGTTGCCAGCGACAAAATCATGCCACCTACGCTGCTGAGAAGCAAGGGGCGCCGTCCGATTTTATCAAGCAAGAATGTGGCGACCAAGATGAACAATGTCTTGGTGAATCCAATGGCCACGGTGGCCAGTAGTTTCTTATCAGAGGATGTGATGCCTGCTTTTTCGAAGATACGGGGACCATACAGTACAACCGCGTCTATACCAGACGCTTGTTGGAAGAAGTGAATACCAATCCCTGCGATTAGGATGTGACGAACGGCTGCGTTAGGGCGGAGCAGCAATTCCTTCCACACGTCCTCTCCGTGACTTCGCTTCGGGACAGGCACGACGTCGTCGTTTTGTTCTTGTGGAATACCAGCTGCTTCTTTTATATCGGCTAATCTCAATTGTGCTTCTTCTACTGAATCGGATGTTTTGTCGAGAACTCTCTTTGCATCGCCGAGTCTTCCTTGCATCACCAGCCACCGCGGAGACTCCGGCATACCGAGCACTGCTAGGCAAATTAAAAGAGACGGAATCGCACCGGCTCCGAGCATTACTCGCCATCCCAGATTAGTCGGAAGCTTCGAGAAGGCGTAGTTTGATACATAGCCAAGCAATATCCCACTATTTATGAAAACCTGTAAATACAAATTCAAATATGCAAAAAAAAAAAAGGTTCAAATCTCAACAGGATAAAATTTGAATTTTGTGGTGATGACGTGGCAGATCTAGTGTAACGGACTTCTGGGAATGAGGTGAGGAAGCCGCGAGTGGAAGCCGGAGAGAGCTCGGTGGTATAGACGGCGGCAATCATGCATGCGTAGCCGACTCCGACACCGGTGACAAAGCGGCCAACCATAAGGAAGGCGTAGTTTGTGGCGAACCCCATGAGGAGAGCCCCGATGAAGAAGATAGCGCCAGCGATAACTATGATGTACCGGCGACCGATCCAGTCGGAGGTTCTTCCCGCCATGGCGGTGCCAATTAGACAGTACAAGTTGAGGATACCAACGAGGATTTCAACTTGTGTGTCGCTGATTTTGAGGTCGTCTTTGATGTAGATACTAGCTCCACTCATCACTCCAATATCTGTCACAGAGGAAATTCGTTTATCTCCACGTACAACCAGTCATTTAACAACGAACATAGCTTATAAAAAAAAAACATCGAACATATATAATTTAAGAAAACAGTGTAAACTGACCATAACCAAGCAGGACTGAAGTCATGGAAGCAAGTGATGCACAAACAAGAGCATACGTGTTTCTTTTTGGTTTCTTGGGAGGGTCAAAATCTTCAAGTGTTTTGGCTTGTAGGCTGGGAATGGCATCATTTTGTGCATTTGCACCTGCCATCTCTCTGGACGAGGGAGACAGAGACAGTGCGTGTTGTTAGAGTACTTCACAGTAATCAAATACTCAAGCTTAAGTGGTTATGGCGATGAAAAACAGGTACTACTTCCTTGGAGTTCCGGTTATTTGAGAAGCGCTCTGGGGGGTTTGGCTTAAATAGACAGGACCCAAAGGCTATGCTTACGTAATCCTTGGATCATTGAGTCGTTTTGAAAACGAGCCTAGTCATGGGAAAAATTATTCGGTTCGTTTCAAAGATTCAATCGGATTCCAACCGGGTTTAATAAAAGTATTTTACAAAAATACTATATATTAAGAGTAAGTCCTATATTCAAAACCTATCACTTTTCAATTAAAATTTATCAGTCCAGTTTATTGAGACCGGTCGGTTCCATCGATTGAACCTATTCAATACCAATTCATAAAAATCCAATTTATATGGGATGATTGGACCGGATACTTGACCAATCACTAATTGAATCGATATGATCGGTCGATTCTGTCAGATTTTGACAACCTTGAATCAAACCAGATTGGCTCTAGCTAGCTTTACATAATTCTTTATTCTCATTTCATATTGGCACACAATCATGTGGTGGACTTTAAAGTTTAAACCAAAGTAAAAATTACATAAATACTCACTCGAGTCAATCCTATAAATTCAAAAGGTTGTAGTTTGATTATGATCGATAACAATATTCTTATGGTATATGTTGGATTTGGCCCCAAATCGCTTTTTGCAGGTGACAAACTAATGTGCGCTACAACCCGAAGGCCCGATTTGCTCATATTAAAAGTCGAAGTGTAGCAATAATTTTCATTTTTTAATAGTTTTTCATCAGTTGTTAGGTAAGAAATTTATGTATATATATTTGAACTTGACAGTCCGAGTTTAGATGTATAGAACAAAAAACTTATATTGTTTTGAGTTTTTTAAATAATACACAAATAGACCACATAACATAAATTGGCCGCATATATTTTATCATGTGCAGATGTAATTTTCACCGTCCTATAGATTAACACATAAATAAATTTAATTTTGATTTATTTATAAATTTATGTCCACCACCAGTACTAGTCTATGAACAAGAGGAGTTTGATTAATTTGATGTTGCAACTTGCTAAAAGCAAATGTAAGGGTCCAGAGAAATCATTGATTCGGAGGTCCCATAATATACAACCAAATATGCACTGAATTTTCAGTGATGGAGATTTTGTCCTTGCATGCCAATTCCATTACGTTGCCTTAGCAACTGACAAATATATATATATATATATATATATATATATATATATATTTGTCAGTTGCTAAGGGACGGACACGAATAAGAAAAGGAGATGATCAATTTTTCTGTGTGTTAAGAGCTTCGTTCTCTGTGTATTTCCTCTTTCTCCCAATATTTAAGTATAGTTTTCCACCGCTGTTTTAAAAACAAGCATTTCAAGTTGTAAGTGAGCAGTTTCTTATACACACCGCTAGAAGAGGTATGAGGGTAAAATAAGTCAGACAAATAAAAATTTGTCAAGCAAACTCCAGAAGGGAAATGATGAAATTTGTTTCAGGTGTGATTCTCAAGAGCATTAGTCACATATTTGTCGTACGCCTAGACATTTAGTGGATTTATATCAAGTTTCAATAAAACGAAAGAAGAAAGTAGCGGAAACAAACTTTATTAAGTTTGATGATTTTGATAAATATGATGATCTTGAAAATCTTGACAATTTGACATATTTGGATGTTTTTGATTTCTTAGAAAATCCCGATATTTATAAATAAGTTTTTTTTTTATAAGCCAGGTTGAATTAGATTAACAAACAGATGAAAGGCTAGGAAAGAGATACAAAAATGATTCCATGATTGATGGGCGAAAACAAGCCACTACTAGGAGGAGAAGCAAAAGCAACTAACAGCATAGAACTCAAAAGCTCAGGACCAGAAAGACTACAGAAAAGAGAGACCATTTCCATTCAAAGGCAACACAATAAAATAATTAAAGAAGCCACGCAACCATCATATCCTCTCTATCGACACCATGCTTTGCTAGATAATCAGTGACAAAGTTCGCTTCTCTCCAGACAAGAGTAAATTCCACCATGTGCAGCCTGTCAACGCAGTTCTTGAAGGCATTGAAATGATTAGCAAGCTTCCAAGGATTATCATACTCCCTTTGTAGCCATTTAATCGAGAGAACAGAATCAGATTCAACAACCAAGATCTGATTGTTTGAACCATAATACTCATGAGCTACAACAATTTTCAGTGCTCACCTGATAGCCATTACTTTCGCAGACGTTGCATCCAGACCGTTTGCAGGACCCAAAAAAATACAAATAAAATTTTCGTCACTATCTCTCAAACACCCACCAATACCTGCCTTATTGGATCGAAAGGAACCATCTGTATTACATTTTTAAGTGTCTGGGGGAGGCACATTTTTTAAACACCAATCTTCTTTACTTGTTAAGTTTAATTGTTGTATTGTGTTTTGATTATAAAAGTATTTAATTACAAGCAATAAAATTGAGCTATTTTATAAATATTATTTTGATAAGTTTAAAATAAAAAATAAATTAAAAAAATAAAAAGTCTCAAACTACTGACGGTGGGTTTTGATATTCGAACCTTCTTTTCTATTATATATTTTATTGGATCTCACCACCACTCGGCCACTAATTGCGAACTTGTCAAGTTTATATATTTGATATATTTATATACAATCTAATATTTATCTATATAATACTTTTGAATTCATATGTGATGCAAGTTATTTCCTTTTTTTAGAAATATGGCTGCCAAAGACACATGTTTGACTGATAGTGCAACAACTCTTACTATCCTTAAACATAAGAAATATTTTCTACACTTGAGATTGTTTAAAACAGATGTTGATACCATCTTAGGCACATAAAAAAAAGTTGAAGTCTCCGGAAGAGCAAATATCATATCGCCTCGAGTAACAAAATTATATATTGAGGAGGCATTAGACTCTTCAAAATCTAGAAGAAATTTAACAAAAATATTCGTCAAAATGGATATCATTTTGAGTATGAAAGAGAAGGTAATAAAGATTACCTCTATATTATTTATATCATTTCAAGCCAGAAGTTTGTACTAGAAAAATTTGTGGTTTTTTATTCGGGTTTATACCATGCAAGTATAAAATGGATTGAAACACATATTGTGATGCTCCAAAAGCGCCCTGATTCGAATGAATTTATACTTTGGCATGATCGCCTTGGTCACCAAGGTTTTACCATGATACGTAGAATAATTGAAAATACAAATGGAGATCCATTAAGAAATCATAAGTTAACAACTGGCTTCCAGCCCCGTTGGTCAATCTCCTGGTCTTTTGCGTTCAGCGCACGCTGTATGAGTGCATGCGGGAGGTCCAGGGTTCTAATCCAATTCCAGTAGGCCGCGCGTTATCCGTCGCATGTGCCTCAGCCCACACTTAATTGCTTGGTCTATTGAGTGACCAGGGTTTTGGATCTGGGCCAGGGTTTCCTCAGACAAAAAAACTATCGGAACTTTCTTTTACCTAAAGATCACTTGTGTGTTGCGTGTTCACAAGGAAAGTTGATTCTGAGACTATCTACCCTGAAGGTAGGTGTATAATCTTCTAACTTTCTGCAACATCCTCATAGAGAGATATGCAAACCTATTTATCCATCATGTGGACCATTTCATTACTTTATGGTTCTAATATATGCATCATCTAAATGGCCATAAGTGAACTTATTATCTACTCGTAATGTTGCATTTGCTAGGTTCTTAACTCAAATTATTGGTTTACATGCGAAGTTTCTAAATTATCCAATTAAGTCTGTTCGATTAGAAAATGCTAGTGAATTTACTTCTAAAGTATTCAATAATTATTGCATGTCAGTAGGTATTGATGTTGAACACCCTGTTGCACATACTCATACTCAAAATGGTTTAGCAAAGTTACTAATAAAGTGTTTTCAGCGAATTGCTATATCTATGCTTTTGAAAAGTAAATTATATTTTGATGCTTCTGGGAATGCCATATTACATGCTGCATCAATAATTCGAGTCGGACCATCTACTCATTATTCATATTCACCTTTACAACTAGTGTTAGGTTCTCAACCTAATATTTCACATTTTTCATATTTTTGGTTGTGCTGTTTTTATTCCTATTTCACCTCTACAACACACTAAGATGGGATCAAAAAATCAACTTGGTATTTATTTTGATTTTGATTCTCCTTCTATTATTCGATATCTTGAACCACCAATTGGTGATGTTTTCAAAGATAGGTTTGCAGAATGTCACTTTGATGAATATGTTTTTCCTCCTTTATGATGCAAATATTCTTGGCATCATAAGCATAATGATATTTCTTGGAATACTATGACCAATCTCATTTTGATCCACGAACAAAACAATGTGAACTTGAAGTTCATAAAACTGTTCATCTACAAGGTAACTAATCAATTACCTGATGCACTTAATCATACATCAAAATTTTTGTAATCAAATATTCCTGCTAGAACTGCACAGTCTGCATATATCAATGCCTCTGAAGGAAAAACAACAAGTGATAAATTCAAATCACGGCAGAAACGTGGAAGATTTCTCCGAAAGAGAAATGTTTAAATTCCTACCAAAGCTTTAGCAGAACCTACTCTAGAAGAGCATATTTCTTTTATTGAGAATACTCTTGTAGTGATTACTCCTGAAGATAATACATTTATTGAATCCCAAATTTCTGGAAAATATCTCTTAAAGAGATACAAGTACCTGATAATGAAAATAATGAGCGATAGAAGTAAAATTATTATTGACAATATATTTGCGTATGCAGTTGCTATAAACATTACCAAAAATAATGAGGATTCTGAGCCTAAATTTGTTGATGAATCTCGACTTAAAAAGTGATTGGCCTAAATAGAAAGAAGCTATGATAGCAGAATTAAATTCTATCAAAAAGAGAAATTTTTGGACTCATAGTCCAGACACCAGAAAGTGTTCAACTGGTAGGATTCAAATGAATGTTTGTGCTTAAGCGCAATGAGAATAATAAGATTAGTCGTTATAAAGTGAGACTTGTACCACAAGATTTCTTGCAAATACCTAGAATTGATTATGATGAAACATATTCACCTGTCATGGATGAAATTACTTTTAACTTTTTAATTGGCCTAACAGTCGTTGAACGACTGACTATGTGTCTTATGGATATAGTAACGGCTTATTTATGAGAATCGCTGGATACTGAAATTTATATGAAAATCCTCGAAGGATTTTGGTTGCCTGAAGCAAAGCCTAAAGAATTATGTTCAATCAAACTCCAGCGTTCATTATATGGATTAAAACAATCTGGGCGCATATGGTACAACTGATGAAGTTAATACCTTATTAAAGAAGGATTTATAAATGATCCTATTTGTCCATGCTTATTTATTAAAAAAATCAGAATATGGATTTGTTGTAATTGGTGTTTCTGTTGATGGTTTAAATTTAGTTGGGACTCCTAAAGAGCTTACTAAAGCTGCTGATTATTTGAAAGCAGAATTTGAGATGAAAGATTTGGGTAAGACAAAATATTGTCTTGCTCTTCAATCTATTTGAATAATGATATCTTTCTTCATCAATCTACTTATACTGAAAAAAATATTAAAGCATATTTGCATGGATAAAGTACATTCTTTGAGTGCTCGAATGGTAGTTCGTTCACTTGATGTTAAGAAAGATCCATTTCGACTTCCAGATAAGGGGGAGGCATTACTTGGTCCAGAAGTACCATATTTAAGTGCAGTTGGATCTTTGAGTATCTTGCCAATCATACCAAGCCATATATTACATTTGCTGTGAATTTATTGTCAAGGTATAGCCCTGCTCCTACTCGACGACGTTAAAATGGAATTAAAGATATTGTGCGTTATCTGAGAGGTATAACCGACTTGAGTCTATTCTACTCAACTGATCTCAATTCTCAGTTAATTGGATATGCAGATGCTGGTTATATATCCAATCTTCGCAATGCAAAATCTCATATTGGCTACATATTTCCTTTTGGAAATATTTTTATTTCTTGAAAATCAATAAAGCAAACACTTACATCAACCTCCTCTAATCATTTGAGATAGTGACAATTTTTAAAACTAGTCGGGAATGTGTGTGGCTGAGAGATACAATTTTTCATATTTAAGAAAAATATGGATTACCATCGATTAAGAGTATTCTCATAGTCTTATATCAAGACAATACTGCATGTATAACTCAGCTCCAACGAGGATACATAAAATGAGATAGAACTAAACACATTTCCCTGAAATTCTTTAGTACACATGAACTCTAGAAGAGTGGTGATATAGATGTTCAACAGGTTTGCTCTTGTGTTAATTTAGTTAATTTATTCACTACGTCGTTACCACCTGCAACGTTCAAGAAGTTGATCTATAACATTGGTATGCGGCAACTCAAATGTCTTCTTCAATCAGGGGGAGTAAAGACGTGATGACAATGATATGGATTATACTCTTTTTCCTTGGATCAATGGTTTTTCCCACAGGGTTTTTCTTGGCAAGGTTTTAACGAGGAAACCTTCACACTGATCTCACTCAGTTGATTTACAAGAATGATGTACTCTTTTTTGCTTCACTAAGGTTTTTATCTCATTGAATTTTTTCTTAGTAATTAAGGTTTTAACGAGACATATTATTCGTATACTTGATCATCTAAGATGGAGTGTTATAAGTCAATTTCAATATGGTTATAGTTTTGTTTAGTTATTTATATGGATGACCCAATAATTAAATATTATCATTAAAATGTTGAAAAAATTTCAACGCTTCTGTGTATATGCATGTGTCAATTGAAAGAAAAATGAGATAATCAGTTTCTCTCTTTCTGTGTTTAGCTTGTTTCCTTTTGTACTTCCTCTTTCCTCTCGACATTTAAGTTTAGCTTTTGATATAACCAAAATTCCCATACCAATAGGGTTATGACACGTGTCCCCATAAGAACTAAGCTGAATAGGCCCAAGAGGCCACATTGTCCGGCCGAAGAGGTCACCTCGTTAGGGGAGGCCCAATAGGCCACCTTATCCTACCGAGGAGGGCACGTCGGTAGGAGAGGTCCTATGGTCCAGCTTACCCTGCCGAGGAAGGAACCTCGAAAGGGGATGTCCAAGACGCTATGTAACCCATCGAGGAGAGCACCTCGATAGGATTCCCTTAGAGGCTATCGTACCTCCCGAGGAAGATTTCAACGAAGTATGGTTTCCTACTATAATTAGGAGACTAACTTTTAAGGATTATGATTCCTACCGAGAGAACAGTCTTACTGAGGCTCAGACTCCAGTTCTTCAGAGATCAATGGTGTGGATGCGAATAAGAGAGAATTTTAATGCTATTCACGTTCGGACTATCCTACTCCTATATAAGGCCCTCAAAGTCAGGTATGCATCTATCTAATGACAATCTGTACTTTTGCTTACAGAGAGCTTCTATTCCACTAAACTCTCATTGTTTTAGAGTACGAATTGACCTGACCGTCGAAGCATCAACTCCAGAGGACAACCTCTGGTACGGCCTTTAGCTCACGTTTGCTTACTGAGCAGGAAGTATCTTCACTCTCGATTGTCGTACAGAACAATAGGTCTGACCGACTCATCGTCTTCTTGAAACTGACACCTTTTTTGACGTCATCATCGGTTGTCAACCTTACACACATTTTGGCCAGATATCAAGCAGGCAAACAAGCAACTCACGCGAAAGTATCATTCCGATGTCTCACCTCTGATGAGGTCGGCGAGTATTACACACGCGCTATAGGCGATAGCGTCTTATTAACTACAAAAGAAAAATCGATCAATTATTTTTTTTTTTTTTTTTTTTGAGAAAAATCGGTCAATTATTAGTGCTTGGTAACTCGAAATAACTATAACCTTGCTTTGCAAACCGTGGGTAAATATTATCTGCGTTCAAAATAGTTATACATGCATACTTTTTTCTAGCTAAATGAAGATAGAAAGTGTATAAGCTCTAACTGTTTAAATTTAAATATTATATTTAGATATGACTTTTCGAAATATTGGAGAGGATTGGAATGGTTGCTTACAAGCTAAGGTTACCTGTACATACCAAAATACACCGTGTTTCTTGTCAGTTCAACAGATGCCAAAAGCCATTTTGGAAAGAAGAATGTATAAGAAAGTGATGAAATGGGAGGATCATCATGTTGATGAATAACTTGGGAAGACTTTGAAGATTTCTATACTAAATTTCCAGATTCCAAACTTTAAGGTAGGTGAAGTTGAACATTTTGAACATTTAGTAAAATGGAGCTCATGCAAGCCAAGATGGTACAACCATAGACAAGCATGTTCTTCTCCGGACAATCCAATTCCGACAACGATCCGGCGAGGGAGAAGATGATGAAGAAAGAGAGTTTGTGAGACCTTTCAGTGTTCAAATATTGCAATAGTCTCCAGCCATGCATGAACCCTAAATTCTTACATTTATTTATAGCGACAACTTTATTTCCTTTTTTGTTCAGCCGACCCCAATTTTTACAGACAACAAATTAAAAACATAACCAATATAGTTTTTCCCTTTTCATTTTTTTAGAAATGGATTTGAAATCTTATCCTGATTGGGTATATTTTCTTCTTTTGGTTATATACAGAGAGCAAAGAACATAATCAATATAATTTTTCCTTTTTATTTATCAATTTCAGATCATATGATATCTGACTGAAAAATGATACGTATCATTCATTCCTTAAGATCACATGAAATGTGGTAAGAACAACCTCAACCCAAGTGCTATTTGAGGTCCTATCCACTCTAACTGTTATTATAGCACACATCTTGCAAAAATGAGCCTCCAACCGGGATGGTAAATGGGATGCTATTTTTAACACTTCTCAAGAGAAAGAATAGAAGGTGCTCAAAAATGGAGAAAATAATAATAGATAGTTGAGAGCTAAAATGAGAGAGAATTATATGGACTTGACCCAAAAATATATAGCACCCCGTTATAATATTTTGAGTTGGAATTAACAAAAATATAGCACTCCATTTTTAACTATTCAAGATGCGGTCATCGGCCACTTCAAACATCTTATTCGATCATTTTCGGCGACGTTTCGACAATCCGACACAGCCTACATATTCCCCAAAGAGAGGCACATCGGACCCATCCAAGTCATTTTCTGCTATTCAGCTAGACTTGTTATCTTATTACTAGAACACAAATTAGGTCCTCAATGTATTGCCTAATCATTCACATATCATGACTACAACATAATTGCCTTATACCTGTGGTTTAAACCGCAGGTAAAACCCATAAAAATCGCAGGTCAGAGAAGCCAGGGTAAACAGCACCGGCAATTTTATAAACCTCCGGGACAATCTAACTTCTACCTGCGGTTCAGTTTAGCTTATACTTGCGCTTTTCGAAAGCACACTTAAAATGATTTTGACCACAAATAGTTGAGTTTTGTTGCTGCGGTTTTAAAACGCAGTAAATTTATTCCTATGGTTACAAAACCATAGGTATATGAGATCAAGCAGGAAATATGTTCACATTTCTTCGCTCCTTTTTGAAAACTAGGGAAGTCCCGGTTTAGCGTGCCCTTGAGACAATTAGTCGTTTACTTACATTTCTTCAATCAATTGCTATTTTATAATACTTTTGACATAAAGTGTCCACATAAACTAGGGATATATACGTATAATGTCTGTGGTATCATGTCATAGACATCAAAGCAGGGGAAGGATGTTCAAAATCGCAGGATTTTGAGCAATTTCCCAGCTAGTCTATATATTTCCTCCTACTCGTGAGCGTCTCAAGTGTTCTTGAAGTATATAGCTTTTCCTTGGCGTGAAAGGTTTTATAGTAACTGTTTCGATTGCTGATCACTTGAAGTGACAGTGTTTTGGTGGAAGCTTTTGCATAAATTTTTGAGGTATAGCCAGGTTCGAATCTAAGCGTTTACAACCATTGGAATTTTCGTGATGCTCCTTTCAGCACTTTAACAGCAGGAGTACGAGAGACAGAGGGTTTAGAGCTAGAGTCAAGGTTGAAGGTGGTCCCAATTGCAGAAAAGTTAGAATTTGCATGCTCTGCAAAGGTCACCATGTTGCTTTATCGACAAATAATTTGGAGTTTAGAAAATCTGTGGGGTTTGAAAAGTAGAGGCCGAGTAGGCCTTTGGCAGTTTCAAAGGTCCAAGCTTAACGATGAACACTGCTAATACAACATAAAAATTATGGATCGAGATTTTTATTTTCCCAAAATTTAAGATCCGAGTACTCATATGCTTCTCTGTTTGGATTGAAAAGAAGCTTGCTTTGACAAGAGAGAAGTTAATACGCATGGCACTCATACTTGGAAGTGAGGATGCACCTTCTCATGTATGCTTAACTGTTTGTTAAGTGGTTCAACTCACCCTTTGAAAGGCTCAATAGAGGAGGGATGATACTACATAATAAAGCACTTCACATGGACATAATTCTCCGATATGAAATTTTCTAACACTCCCCCGCACATGTGTGGGCTTATGAGATTTCTGAATGGGGTCAACACACGTGGGCTAAGGGTATTGCCGAAAGAAGTGCAGAGTAGAGCCCAACAATCGCCCTCCGATACAATGTTAAGTGGCCCAACTCACTCTTCTAAAAGGCACAATAAAGAGAAGAGAATATCACATAATAAAACACTTCACATGGGCATAATCTCCCGACGTGGAGTTCTCTAACACTGTTATCCTAAATTAATGACAGATGTTTACCATCAATTATATGCATAATGTGTGCATTCGATGAGTGTGTCTGCACTCTATGATCTCTTATCCTCTGTTTGGAATACTATTTTTGTAGTGGGATTGGCATTGTTAATGATTTCTTAAATTTTCATTCCTAGGACCAAGGTTGTAAAAATCGCTAGTCGGCCGCTAGGCGGTTCGCGGAGACTAGAGATTAATTGGATTAATCGGGGACTAGTCGGGGATTAATCGGATTAATCTTTTTGAGTTTTTTTAATTAATATATACATATATCCAATACATATCATATATATATATGTGTAAAAATACAACATATAAAAACAGTCTGACACTAAATCAATAAAATCAAGTTCTAAATTAGTAAATCACTAAATCTTAATAAATCACTAAATCTTACATTCTTACATTCACAAATTAATCAATTTAATTATGTATCAACAGCACTAAAATTAAAATCAGTAAAATCAGCTGCACTAAAATCAATAAAATCAGAAGAAAACAAACAAAAAGAGTAATTAAGAAATTGACTCAAATATAATATATTTAGAACCAAACAATAAACATAACATAAACAGTAACTATGCTTAATGCTTAACATAACAACAACTCAAGACTCAAGAGACAACAAAAATAAGCACTGTAGCAAACAGCAGTAGAGACGACAGAGAAGTGGCTAACAGAGGAGAAGATAGGTGCAAGTCGCGGTGGCGGGTGGAGGCGGAGTCGAACTCGAGCTCGCCCGAAGCGATGGCTCTCGCAGGCAGCAGTGGAGGTCGCTGATGGCTGTCGAGATATGGCTGCCAAAGTTTCACAAAAATTGATTTAGGTTTGGAAAATATTTAGTGGGCTGGGCTGGATAATTGGGTAATGGACTGGGCAATTTCTGATTTGGGCCGATTATGTCCGATTTGGACCGATTTGGTCCTATTTGGGCCGACTACTCGGGCAACCGATTTGTTGCTTCGATTTTCCAGTAATCCAATCGCTCACCTGCGACTCGCGATTAACAGGCCGACTAGTCGCCGATTTGGGCGATTTTTACAACCTTGCCTAGGACTATAAATTGCTCATATCTTGTAGTTGTCTCAATATTTATGTACCTTATATATTGCAGTCTCTGTTTTTAATTTTGGAATTGTGTTCGTATGGGTGAAGTCTCCCTTATATTGTTCCCTCATTGACAAATGTGCATATGTTTAGTTTGTTTTTATTTTTATTTTAAGTGCAGTGTTTTCATTGGTGGATTTTTGGTTTTTTGATCTTTTTGACTCATTATGTCTTTTCATATATGGCTTTAGTTCACACACTATATCAATCGGGTCAGGAAAGAAAAATAAGGAGATAAAATTGCACCTCGACAGCAGTTGGTTGCACCATTTAATAAGGTAATTAACTTAAAACATCGTGAGACAAATCCCTTCTAATATACGATTTTGTTTTAGTTAATTTTCATATTTTTGTACTTCCATTTGAGTGATTGTATCACCTAAATAAATCTCATTCATATTAATTTGAGTAGTTTTTGTTCCAATATATACGACGACCTTATATCACCCCACTTTGTCTCCATGCTATGTGTGGTAATTACCTATAAAATAGGAAAACAAGTTGGATTTATTTTTGTCAGGTTTGGGAGATGAGAAGACTGATTTTGAGTTGGATTTTGACATGACTTCTTCAAGAAGTTAAAATGAGCAATTGATTCATGTTTGGATGCTTTAATTCATTCAGCCAAAGAGCAGTGATTTTAGGGAATTTCGATGAGATGGGTGTTGCTTGTTATTATAATTGAGGGACTAAGTTCAACTCTCCACGTCAGACGCTGCGACTTATCAAATTTTTGGAAAGAATGAGACAATTGAAATAGTGGGGATGTACACTAACCAAAAGCTAAGAAAACAGAGAATAAGACAAAAGAGTGTTGACAATATATATATTTTGTTTTCATTTTCTTAGAACTTGTAAAAATTTATCTCCACCGTCCATCCCTTCAAGGTCCTTCGCCTGCCATTTTCAAGAGGAATTCATAACAAGCAAAGAAATAACACAAACTAACCGCGGGAAACTCTTAACGTTTGTGATTGGTTACATATAAATTCACCAAACTATCCTTGGTTCTTATTTCCTAACTGGATCTGGCCGTTATTTTCGCTCTTAAATGTCTCGTTCTCGTTATTCTTCTTCATGATAATAGGTCTCCATTTAACAATATTACCAAATAACCCCTCCATGTCCTCAAGTGTCCTCCCTTGCGTTTCAGGCAGACAAAAGAAGAAGAAGAACCAAGCTACCATTGCAATTGCGGCGTATAGAAAGAAGGCCCCACCAATCGTTATTGCGTTGTACAAGGATATAAATGTCATTGACAGGACGCCACTTGTCACTCTATTCACTGCCACTCCCATGCTCGTCCCTTGCGCTCGTAGCTTCAACGGGAATATCTCTGAACTGTAAACCCACGTGATGGGTCCCATTCCAATCGAGAAGAACGAGACGTAGGATAACACCGTAGAGATAGCCAACACGACGGCCCACGTTATTTTTTCACTATTGTGATCGATGATCGTGAGGCTTAACCCGAGCGTTCCTAGCGACAAAATCATGCCACCGACGCTGCTGAGAAGCAAGGGGCGCCGTCCGATTTTATCCAGCAAGAATGTGGCGACCAAGATGAACAATGTCTTGGTGAATCCAACGGCTACGGTGGCCAGTAGCTTCTTATCAGAGGATGTGATGCCTGCTTTTTCGAAGATACGGGGACCATACAGGACAACCGCGTCTATACCAGACGCTTGTTGGAAGAAGTGAATACCAATCCCTGCGATTAGGATGTGACGAACGGCTGCGGTAGGGCGGAGTAGCAATTCTTTCCACACGTCCTCTCCGTGACTTCGCTTCGGGACATGCACGACGTCGTCGTTTTGGTCTTGTGGAATACCAGCCGCTTCTTTTATATCGGCTAATCTCAATTGTGCTTCTTCTACTGAATCGGATGTTTTGTCGAGAACTCGCTTTGCATCGCCGAGTCGTCCTTGCATCACCAGCCACCGCGGAGACTCCGGCATACCGAGCACTGCTAGGCCGATGAAAAGAGACGGAATCGCACCGACTCCGAGCATTACTCGCCATCCCAGATTGGTCGGAAGCTTCGAGAAGGCGTAGTTTGATACATAGCCAAGCAATATCCCACTATTTATGAAAACCTGTGAGGACAAATTCATATATAACAAAAAAAAGGTTCAAATCTCAACCGGAGAAAATTTGAATTTTGTGGGTGATGACGTGGCAGATCTTGAAGAGGACTAATTTAACGGACCTCTGGGAATGAGGTGAGGAAGCCGCGAGTGGAAGCGGGAGAGACCTCGGCGGTGTAGACGGGGGCAATCATGAGTGCGTAGCCGACTCCGACGCCGGCGACGAAGCGGCCAACCATGAGGAAGGCGTAGTTTGTGGCGAACCCCATGAGGAGAGCTCCAGCGAAGAAGATAGCGCCGGCGATAACTATGGTGTACCGACGACCGATCCAGTCGGAGGTTCTTCCGGCGAGTGCGGAGCCAATTAGACAGTACAAGTTGAGGATACCAACAAGGATTTCAACTTGTGTGTCGCTGATTTTGAGGTCGTCTTTGATGTAGATACTAGCTCCACTCATCACTCCAATATCTGTAACATAAGAAATTCGTTTATCTCCCAACCAGTCAGTTAACAATGAACATATATAATTTAAGAAAACAGTAAACTGACCATAACCAAGCAGGACTGAAGTCATGGAAGCGAGTGATGCACAAGCAAGAGCATACATGTTTCTTTTTGGTTTCTTAGGAGGGTCAAAATCTGCAAGTGTTTTGGCTTGTAGGCTGGGAAGGGCATCGTTTTGTGCATTTGCACCAGCCATCTCTCTGGACGAGAGAGACAGAGAGTGTGTGCTGTTAAGAGTTCACAGTAATCAAAGACTCAAGCTTAAGTGGCTATGGCGATGAAAAACAGATACTACTTCCTTGGAGTTTCAGTTATTGTGATAAGCTGTATGGGGGTTTTGGCTTAAATAGACAGGTCCAAAAGGCAATGCTTACGTAATCTTTGACCATTGAGGTCAAATCAAGGCTTTGAAAATTAGAGTATCGATCACAAAATCGAAAAATTGTTTGATTTACCCAATAAACCGGATTCAATAAAATATAATATTATATACTCTCTCCGTTCTATTTTAATTGTTCTTTATTTTTTTTAGAATGTCCCAAAATGCATGCTTATTTCAATGAATGAAAGCTATTTTTTCACTCTTTTTTTCTCATTTTACCCTTATTTATACCCTTAACTTGAAAAGCTTAACAATTAACTCAATAACCATGCACACTATAAATAAGGGTATATAGGTCAAATTGAAAGATAATTAAATATTTTCTTAAACTGTGTGAAAAAATGAAAGGAATAATTAAAATGGAAATATTCATTCGTACTCAACACCCTATTTATGCTTATATTAAATGTTCAAATGCAGTTGTAATTTTGATTGTCCAATAATTTTGCAACAGTAGTCAAGTGAGAAACTTATGTATGTTAAGATCTGATGGTCCAAATTTAGATCTATATCGGATATATGGAACAAAAAACTTATATGGTATCTTTCTGAGTTAAAAAAAATTACACAAATAGACCACATAACATAAATTGGCCACATATATATTTTATCATGTGCAGATGTAATTTTCACCGTACGTCCTATAGATTAACACATAAATAAATTTAATTTTGATTTATTTATAAATTTATGTGCACCACAAGTAGTCTATGAACAAGAGGAGTTTGATTAATTTGATGTTGCAACTTGCTAAAAGCAAATGTAAGGGTCCAGAGAAATCATTGATTCGGAGGTCCCATAATATACAACCAAATATGCACTGAATTTTCAGTCATGGAGATTTTGTCTTTGCACGCCAATTCCATTACGTTGCCGGGCTGGTTCCGTCTGTGAAATTGCTGTTATGCATGTGATAATTGTAGTAAATCATTTATATAAGCACATATTGGGGGAGTTGCAAAGGGTATACATCGGGTCCGAAAACTTGGCATTACCCGAAATTATTTTTATCAGTTTGGGCCCAACTTGATCCGATATATACACAGCGATATCTCGGGTATATTTTTTTTAGTTATTGGATGACCAGATAACCCGAAAGAAAATGATATTATTTTAAAATATATCTTATATTATTAATTTATTACTCGATAAACCAGTATGCGACCCGTATATAACCCCAGCTACAATTTACATATTTTAGAATGCATTTGGATTGAGAGATTTGAAGAAGTGGAATAGAAGGAAAATGCACTTCCTCCTATTTTGTTTGGATACATTAAAAAAATGAAGGTAATTGGAGGAAATAATTGTTTAATGTTTTGTTAAAATACTCCTTCCTCTCCAAAATGGGGTCTTTTGATGGAAGATAAATGAAAATTAAGTTATTTATAAATGAAGGATTTATTTTGTCATTGTACATAATACTTTAACTAAAAAATAAAAATAAATTAATAAATGAAACCGATTTTTTTTCTATTCTTTTGTGATGATTATTCAAACAAGAGAAATGAAAAAATGTTTTTTTTTTTTGACGTATTTGAACATGCAAAAGGGAAAATATTATCACTTCTCTCCCCTTCTTAAATGAATTTCCTTCTACTTCTCCACCATTCTCTCAATTTAAATAGACCCTTGACGACTTGAAGAAAACTGGCCGTAAATGGGTAAATATCCACGTCTTTTTTTGTTTTTTTTTGCTACATATAAATATCCACGTCGGCCATGTAAACAATAATAAAACACAGTGCTCACACGAGAATTAGGAGCCTCAACTCAATTATTGTAGTCAACCAAGTCAACTGGGGGAAAGAAGGAAAAAAGGTGAAGAGAAAAATACAGTGGTGAGGCAAGCGTGCATATGATTCAATGAATTGTCCAAAAGCGCCACACAAGTTTCCCGTAGGTCAACAACGATGGCTTCATATATACATATACGTGTGTGTATATATATATACAGCATGACTCACATACGGACGTCCATAAGTTTTAAACTTACGGGCGTCAGTTTTTTACACCAGAAAAACATTTTGGACTGGGCAATTAAATAAGATGCGTAAAGTGCTCACATACGGGCGTCCGTATGTGAGCATTTTCGTGTATCTATATATATATATATGAGCGGTGTTCATATACGGACGCCCGTAATCGCTTTTTGTATATCCCTATCCCCAATCTCACTTACATTTGAGTCTGCAATGTAGAGACAACCTATTTTTTTCTGACCTTAAATTATTGTTTATTTTTCATTAATAAATTATATGTCTATTATATCAGTTTACACACTTTTTTGTTGATTTATATAAAATTTAATAATAATTTATATCTGTACTTATAATACATTATAGTTATAAATTTATCATTCATTCTTATACGAAATCAAAGTAATAACAATTAAGAATTTATTAAATTAGATATCATAAAAATTTATTAAATTAGATATTATTTATGTACACTTACATGATCCATTTTTCACCTATTTTGAAAGTTAAAACCTCAAGATTTAGAGTACCCTAACCCGTTAGAGTTTAGTAGTTAGGATCATAAGATGTACGTAGCACTTGAGACATTTAAGATTTTAGTAGTCAATCCGTTATTTGAGCCCGTCAAGGTTTAGCGAATCCAAATTTTGAGGTTCATCACTTTGGACCATAAGGTTTTAATAGAGAATCCAAAATATATGGTCCATTTATGGTAAAATTTCACTATCAATATAAATTAAAACATATATATCCCCATAAAATAATATATTTGATAAATTGCACTCTGAAATATATTGTTTTAAGTATTCACAATGAAATTAAAATATTTTCAAAAATAATATAAATACACATTGAAACCTAAATAGCTTACATATCAATATAAAAAAATAATAATGTAATTAAAAACAACATAATTTTAAAATGTAATTAAAAAATAATATAATTAAGAATGACCGAATAAAACCAATCGATATTGGATATTGTTGGATGGATCTTTACTTGCTAATTTTGAATATGTAATTTTTTTTTCGAAATCTAATATGTATTTTGAGAGATACAGTGTTTTGAAATTTCATTTAAAAAAGAAAAAAAACTGTGGATTTTTCAAATAATACATTAATTTTGATTTTATCATGTCATACGCTTACAAAATATGTCATCTAGAATTGAATAAATATTGGACTACAAATAAATACTTGACTTATTTAATGTCCACTCTTAATTAAACGTTGTCTATCTGTCATGAGAGGTAAGCAATCTTTCCCCATGTAAATTCTTATCCTGGCGCACAATTTATTATTCCCAGTTATTTATCTTGATCTGTTTGATTTTTACCAATTTTTGGATTGTATGTATTGGATTGAGAGAGGAACATGTGGTTAAGTTGCATGTCGCATCACAGGTCCAAATTTGAAATCAGCCTTTTGGTATATTTTTATCGACGGAAGAGATTGAATATATCTGCTATGTCTTCGACCTTTTAGATTGTAAAAAAATTAGCATGGAAATTGTTTATTTTTTTTATTTTATATTATTTTAAAAGAAAACGATACCTCATTAGTTTATTAAAACTCTAATTTATGACGGAAAACCGTGATTACAAATACCCAAAAAACGACCGACAGAACCATATACAGAAGTCCTGACCCAATCGGATGTGTAATCTACACGTTGAATTTTGTTAGAGACAAATAAAATATTATCTTGATTGACTCATATGAGTCTAAACTTAGACTATTTATTTAGGGTTTTTTGGTAGGTATCGGAATTTTTCAAAGGATAATTAATGTGATCATTGAAAAGAGTCGTTGTTTGTTATACAAAAATCATTACACAGTTCTTCCAAATTTGACTTAAATAGTTGATCATGGCGTCCCAGACCACACCGTAACGCAAGCTCCTGGATGACGAGAATCAATTGCATATAATGCACAAAAAATAGTTAAATTAATCTCGATATGTGTAGGTATATATGCGTAGGTAACTATTAAAAAAATGGTCTCTATATTTTAATATATATATATATATATATATATATATATATATATATATTGGCAGATTCATTGAATTTGTACTGAGATATAGCTTTCACGTACTGGATTCGCCTTCTACCCAATTTGTTTTTATATTTCTCTTGATCAGCCAAATCATTATGCAAGCTAGCTGTGCTCACAATAGTGATCTTAAATAATAGGGTTGGTGTCGTGATTTGTGTCAATGATCCTAAATACTGAACAGTACGTACGTATGCAACAGACAACACTATTGATCGATTATCTATATATGGATAATTGGATACAGTGATGAATCCGAGCGTTGCTGTTACAGATAAAAAGAGCAAAATGTCACCCAAATCGCAACACTCACAGCTAATTAACACAACTTGTTACATTTTGTCTGTAAATTGAAGTCTAGCCTACATACAAACACTACTACACACCCGACCAATGATGATCTTAAAAGATAGATATACAGTAATGAATTAATAATTTCAATTCAATAATATTTTTGCTCAGTCTCGATTTGAGATAAATATGATAAATTAATAATTCGTTAAATTTATAAAATAATATTTTTTTTAAAAAAAAACACATAGGTCTCATTTGATATATAGATTAATTTATATATTAAAATTATGTATGTATGTACATGACTCAATTATGAGGTTTTTGCAACATATGACTTCAATGTTACTTGTTTATTCTTGAAATTGATGTCTCCTTGGCAGGAGCAGCTCAGGAGGAGGTTGTCTAGGCAGCCGGCCTAGGGCCTCCCCCAATTAGAGATCCTCATATTCACATTTTAAATATTAAATATTAATAGACTTAATTTGTATATTTAACATAATAAAATTAATAGGCTTTAAGTGTCCAACTAAATTATTAAAATGGATTTCAATTGAGCCCATTAATATTGAATATACCAGTTATTGTCGTACCTGCTGTGCTAAAGTTAACAATGAACTATCTCTGATGAATTATGTCACAAGATAGATTGAACGGTTTGATAATATTATCTATTGAAAAAAAATGGTTCTAAACTTGATTATAATGATTTAATTGATGATTTTGCACACCAAAAAGTAAGAAGAATTTGTAGTTTGTAGTTTTAAATTTAGTTTATTGTTATTTGATTTAATTTATAAGTTGAAGTTACTTAATTAGACGTCATTTTTTAGACTTTCATAAGGCATCATTTTTTTTTTTAAACTTGTATGGGGCCTCCAAGATACTGGAGTCGGCCCGGCTCCTTGGACCTCCTCTAACTTTTATTAATGCATTAGGAAATTGTGATTTAGTGTTCTCGTACTATAACATAATTAAAAGTATTCATTGTGATTGTTGCTTTGAGTATATCTTTACGCAATTAGGAAATATTTGTATAATCACAGTAAACAAAATTCAATGTTTTGAAAAAATTATAAAAATCCCATGACAAAATTATTTTTGATTAATATATAAATTATTAATTTATCGACATTTTATGCACCTAATCATGCATGTCATTTTATGGGGTAGTACTCTAATGATTAGAATACATTTTCTACACGACAATGGTTGTAAAATAGGATATGTTAAAGTGTGTAGCAAGTCCCCTTCAAGTTCACACCAATTTTGGCATTCCAACAAATTAACTTTGTTTTCTCTGCTATATATTTTAGGACGAAGTTGATTCGAATCATCCTACCCAGTTTCGTCTACAATGGACAGGTATTCGCAAATTGCAATTATATATATATATATATAGACTTATAAGTGATGACAAGTGAGTGACATGTCATTACATTTAATTTATTAATTAAAATTGTTCATGTGTATTTAGGTTAGTCCTAAAAAATATCCGGTTGACCCCCACGAAAAATTTCAAGCAAATTTGATTTTAATAGTATCCCCTGCAACAAACGTCATTTCTTTGCTCCGTCCTTGAGTTGAACACATGCAAACCCTAACCTACTTAAGGGAAAAATATATATAGCCAAGAATTTGTACATAAATGACGTAATTACTTCTCATATATATTAGGTATAAATATGATAACCTACATGGTTTAGTAAAAAACTTGCAAGTTTTCTGATGAAGTTGATTGACATTAAATATCATCATATATATAATTATTTGTGGAGTTGGCTTTACCACTTTGCTGTATATATTTTGCATAGGACCATATGGGATTATAAGAGCAGGAAATGTTTGTATGTATTCGCAGTCACGTGTATTTCTTTTAAAAATCTCTAATATATGGATTGCATTTTTTTAATAAAAAACGCACCATATAAATTTATTTTTTGAACATCCAATATAAACCTAAACTTGAGTCGAGCTTGCGATCAATTTTTTTTTCTTCACATTATGATAAAATAAGTTGAGCTAAAGCGGTGTACAAAAAATTCAGAACCTTCTGAATCGATACAATTCGACCCGAAAGAAATTAAATATGTATGGCATGCATGCATATAGTCCTATTTATGCTCTACTTGTATCCATTTTTGTTTTGACACATAACAACACACCGAGCTACATAGCAAACTCGTTGTCCTTCCATACAAAACTCTTGCAAACTCTGGTGTCCGTTTTGACATAATCCAAAACGGCATTAGTGTTTTCTTCTTCTCCTTCTTCTAAATGATGACGACATGAGATTACTTCTCCATGCCCCTTAATTCCTTCTTTTGTGCTAAATTCGAGGACCGCTGAAGTAGTCTTTGGTGGTAGAATTTGTTGTGGTTAGAGAATGAATTTGGAGTCTCTCTCTGGTGGGGGAGGGGGACCAATGATGATGTTCATGTGATGTGATATTTGACTTGAGACTATGTGCTTGGCACTTTATTGTGACGTATTCCTAGCGTTGTATTAATGCATTGAAGAAGAAAAAGTATCCTGTACAATCACTCTAATTGAGCAACTACATTGATTGGTGACGTGTTTTTTGGGTATAAGTAATTTGGAGATAGTCCATGATAATAATAAATACTTCTAGATTTTCGTCCCAAAGCAAATTATGTCATTTTTATATTAATGGTGCTCAAAATTCGTTAGCCTTATTAAACAATCATAACCACGTTGTTATAGGTCTTTTCAATATCTTGGAAAATAGAAAAGGGTAATTAAGCAGCGGTTCTCAAGGTCCAGGGGATATGCTCCGGCAGTGCTAAACTTACGTAAGAATTTTATCGTTAATGGTACATAATCTGAGTGACATGCCACCACATATAGCAAGCCGATGTGGCATTAAAAAAATGCTATTTTTATTTGAAATTCAAAAGTTCAACTATATCAGTTCAATTCCTCTCTCACATGCATTCTCTCTCCTCTTCTCTCTCTCACGCATATTTTCTCTCTCTCTACATAGCAATCCAACGTCGGAATCCGATAGCTGTTTTGACCGAAAAATGTTTGTGTCATGTGTGCCTCAACTTAAGTACTCAAATGGTGATGACAATGCACATAGATGCCGTCAGACTTTTGTACTCAAATCAACCCCTATTTTCTCGTAGTGGATGCCATCTTTTTTAGGCTTTTTTTCGTCAGTTTAAGAGGCTGGTGATAGGGGTGTAAACGAGCCGAGCCGCTCATAAGCGGCTCAACGTTCGACTCGAAAAAAACTTGTTCGTGTTCGACTCAATTCATAAATGAGCCAAGCTTGAGCTTGATTTTAATGCTCGATTCATAAACGAGCCGAGCTTGAGCATCACAAAGCTTGGCTCGTTAATTAAGGCTCGCAAACTAGCTCATTGGCTCGGCTTATTGCTCGGCTCGTTCGTACAGCTCGACTATATATATATATATGTGTGTGTGTAATAGTTCTTTAATTTCAATTTAACATTAATAATATGTTTGAATGTAATAAACTATTCATGTGAGTCAATGTATTAGTAACTCATTAAGTATCATTATTATTATTAGTATACTATATGAGTACTAACTATTAACATATATTTATTAAGTATCATTATTATTATCGAGCTTTTAACGAGCTTGAGCCCTAATTGAGCCGAGTTCGAGCTCCTCAAAGCTCGGCTCAGCTCATCTCGTTTACACCCCTAGCTGTTGGTGGGTATCATGTGGGTTTCATTGTTCGAAGGTTGAGAGATCTTTTGGAGGTGGTGGTGGCCGAAATGGTGGTTGAACGATAGTGCTCAAAAGTGGTAAGTGACAATGTAATACGATAATGTAATAAGACATTTTTGTCATGTGCTCGATCTTATTTTTGAGATTTTTTTATCGATTTTTAATTTTTTGAGACCAATCGTGTTGCGATTGGTGTTTGGACACCGAAATTCCGTCGTCGATTAATGGGAGAGAAATGATATAGTATATCAACATCTGTGTTGTTTTACATTGTTCCATTTTTTAATTATATTCTTTTACATTTCTATTACATTGTTTTATCTTTTTATTACATTTTTCGTGATGAACATTATAATTAAATGATAATTTAAGATGTTTTCTTTTTATCTGTCAATTAGAATTAAATGGTCATTTGATATGTTTTATCAATTATTCGGCAAATACATTATGTTCCGAACGATTTGCACGATTTATTTTTATTATTACGAAAATAATAGCTAAAAAGACATAAAACAAGTGAAAAAAAATACTAGATGAAGTAGCTTTTCATTATCATATTGTAATTATATTGTTTGTAAGTTGTAAATACATTATTTTTGTGCTAAAATTACATTGTTTATTATGTTAACAACATTACTTTGACCCTTTACGATTGTTTAACGAGAGAGATGTAGTTTGAGAAAGTGAGAGTATTTAGAAGCGAGAAAAATGTGAAAACTACGAGAGAAAAACCAAAAAAGGGGAGAAAAAGTAGAAGAGAGAATGAGAAAAAGAGAATAGTAAAAAGAAGAGAAAATTTTTAAATGTATTTTTATTTTTTATTTATACTTTAAAATCTATGTAACATACCTAGTTCACATACCACATAGATTATGAAAATATATGAACAAAAGTTCCACGTACGGTTAACATTTTCGATCAAAATAAGTAATCTTACATGACATGTCATACAGACGACTTTGGAGTATAATGGGACACCAAAATTCGGCTACATGAGGTTTTCCATCTGTATTGGGACATCGTAAGTTCATAATCATATAATTATGTATATGACTACGTACATCGTTTAGTCAAAAGCTTACAAGTTTTCTCATGAAGTTGATTGATTATATATATAATAAATATTTGTGAACTTGGCTTTGCCACTTTGCTGTATATATTTGCATGGGACCACATGCGATTTAAAGAGCTCGAAATTTTCGTTTGTATTCACAGTCCACACCACGTGCCTTTGAATTTGCTCTGTTTGATTCTCTGTAAATAAGACCCTAGTGTATATTTCCTCTTTTTTCTTCTTTAAAATCTCTCGTGTATGGACTATGGACTGATTTTTTTTACCAAAAACGACACATTACAAAGTTTATTGATTTAGACATTCGATAGAGTCCAAACTCGAGTCATCGAGTTAAAACTCAGTGCAAACTTTATCAAAAAAATACTTTTTTAAATTGAATCGAACTCAAAACCTTTCAAAATTTATAAGATTTGAGAAAGAAAAAAAAAGTATGGACAGCATGAATATAGTATAATGCTCTTCTTGTATTGACTTTTGTTTTGACACACAAATTAACACATGGAGCTAAATCTCTTACTAACTTTGATGTTCATTTTCACAAAATCCGAAACCTCGTTAGTGTTTTTTTTTTTCCCTTCCAATTATGACAACCTGCCAATATTGCTTCTTCGTGTCCTTGGATTCCTGCTTTTGAACTAAATTCAGAGGTGGCTGCATTAGTCTTTGTGGTAGACTTTGTTGTGGTAATAGAGACTGACTTTGATGTCTATGTAGGTGGACCAGCGACAGCGATGTTCATGCATGTGATGTGAAAATTTACTCGAAACTCTGTCCTTGGCACTATTTTATATCTTATATTATATATATAGATATATATATATAAATACATATATATAAAGTGGTAGGTTTTCAGGCCACCACAGAGCCACTCACGCGACTACCCTCTGTTCATTAAAATCGCCGCGAGTTGTCTCCGTAACTGGCCTCGGAAAACGACGTCGTTGATGACCCAACTATGCGCCTCATCACCCACCCAAACAGTGAAAGCAAACCTAGCTACACCTATCCTCTACTCGCTAACACCGCCATTTTCACCGTGCTCTTACAACCGCCTGATTGCCTACCTCTACTACACCCTGCACCGTCGGATATTCTTCTCAATTCGCTCTGCCTCTCTCCACTGGAACTGTTATCGTCTCTAGGTTTGTGCCTTAACGCTTCACCGAAGACGAACGCCACTTTCAACCCCTCTGCTGTTCGTATTCGCCTGCGATTCTCGGCCTTCGTCCGCCAGGTTATTGTCTAAGTTTTCACTCATAACCCCCCTTTGTTCGAGCTTCGATTTCGTGTTCTGGCACGGGTTTTTGAGTGGGTGTTATGATTTTGCAATTGTTGAGGACTGCCGTTCTTTCTTTGTCGTCTGCAATTTGTGCTTTTATTGTAGGCTGCTGTTCCTTTATCGATTCCAATAAACCTTCTCCTGATTTAAGTCCTGCAAATGCTTCATCGGTTCCAATTTTCCTTTTTTTGCAATTTGTTTTTTTTTATCTTGATAAGCGTATATTGGTTATGTTTTTTGAAGATTAATTTCAAGCTCTGTGGCTTATATTTGCAATTGCTGCATATTTTGTTGGTTGTCGTGATTGGTGGACAAAGGAGTGTACTTTTTTGGAAGAAGTGATTGAATAGTTCAAAACTTTTATTATGCTGGTATTCACGTTTTGCTTTTGGTCTTAGGCTTTTAGCATTCTTCCATGGTTGATTTGCAATGTGGAGGCATATTGGGCAGGTTTTGGTGGCCT
This sequence comes from Euonymus europaeus, assembly GCA_963580455.1. Lineage (NCBI taxonomy): Eukaryota > Viridiplantae > Streptophyta > Magnoliopsida > Celastrales > Celastraceae > Euonymus > Euonymus europaeus. The sequence goes on along the minus strand of OY756970.1, from coordinate 15,682,330 downwards.
TCGCGTGCTAAAATTTGAAGTTTAAAACTTGAAATTAGGTGGTTGCCGTTGAAAAACTAGGATTTTCGATTTTTTAAATCTTTACTTTAATTTTTGTATATCTATCAGGGCAAAGTAGAGTCAATGATATATATCATAGAAAATGCAGTATTTTGTGTGCAAGGCGTTGAATAATTATTCGGGATTAATGGAGCAAACTTTTGATAGGGTGAAGCCGTCAATTAGGATCAAACCATGAAGCAACAATGATTAGGATCTTGACCACTTTAATTTGTGGTTCCTCCAGTCTATTATTTTAAGTTTTTGGACCTGTGTCTCTTATAGTCTTATAGCATCCACATTCGAACATCCTTGCCTTTTCTATCCCCATTCCACGTGGGTATATACATGTATGGTAAACATGGAATCACAGCTCTTACGTTATGTTTTTGGATCTGTCTCTTATAGCATCTCTGCATCTGCATTCTAATATCCTCACTTTTTATCTCGCCATCCCATATGGTTTATATATGTTTGGTAAACATTTTTTTATTCTTGCTCATTTTTTGAACCTTTTCATCTTTGCAGGTATGACGTAGAGTCGTTTCTCACGCACAGGTTTCTAAGTTTTGGAGAAGCTGTGAGTATAACTTGCCTGCCCTGCATTAAAAAAAAAGTAACAATAAATTATATGCATAAACAGAACATGCCAAAGCAAGGGAACGTCAGAAATTAAAAATGGGAATGATATTAAGAAGCCAATTTACGTATCCTTTTTGGTATGTAAATATTTAATTTATTTTTCATTTATTAAAGGAGGTTCGTGTCAGATTTGTTGGATTTGGGGCTGAGGAGGATGAGTGGGTTAATGTAAAGAAGGCTGTGCAAGAACGCTCCATCCCTCTGGAGCATACAGAATGTCATGCAGTGAAGGTTGGAGATCTTGTGCTGTGCTTTCAGGTGACTTTCGTTGCATTCTTTCCTGCGCAACTTACTGAAATTCTTTCATATGAATGGTACAGCTTACTTATGGCAGTTATAGGCTACTTGATCTACACTGGTTTTGTGAATGCCCTTTTGCTGGGGTTTTTTGGCAAGTCCCTTGTGATTGCTTTTGCAATTTCCACAAAAAAAAATAACATTGTATGGTTGCCTAGAGAATTAATTGCTTCATCAAGGTAGTTTTTTAAAAGCGCTCTCTGTGTGTTGGTGGAGGTTAATTCAAATATCTATCACATTTGTTTCTCTCAAACAGAATTGTTGTCAATCCTAGCTTCTTTGCTTAATATTGGAAGCAAATATAGATCTGTTATTAGCTATTTTTTTATATCATGATATTATGCAGAGGCACATTTAGTACTTGCCATGTGAAGCATATTACATTACCAATTTGAACTTCACATATATATGAATGTATATGTATATATGAACTTTACATGTCAGATTATAGAAACTTAGGATTGGAATTTTAATATTTTAGATCCACCATTTACAGTTGACACGTAATTTTATTGATTTGTCAAGTCATAGAGCTACAATTTGCTGTCTAAACTCTGTTTTAGGATATATCTTGAACTTTGTAGGGGTCACTGTCCTATGGATCAATTTTGGGACCTTTATGCACAGCTATAGCATTTTGCGTTAGACTTAAAGTTGATAATATGATGACATTTTCAGTTCGCGTGACTCGATGACAAGAGTGCTGGAAAAAAAAACTGTTTCATAATAAACATTTACGCCTGAAAATAGCATTTGAGCATCTTTGCATTGGGGTTTTCATATGTAAAATAATCAATACATGTAAAATGAGTTTGTTGCTTTTGTAACAATTTTTTTTCACTCTTTCACGTGTGCTCTAAATTTATATCTTATTTCTTCTTCCTTTTTAGACATTTTCCCCAGCTGGAAATAGAAGTGCCTACCCCAAAAGATCTTCAAGAATATTATAAAAGCATTAAAAGTGTTATGAGAAGGTAATTCAAAAACCATGCAGGGCAAAACAAGTAGCACGAGTGAAACTGCAAGCTAAATGGCCCAATCACCCATTGAGTACAGAGATAAGAAAATAAACGCGATAGATAGAACCCCAGAAAATTATTGTTTCCTTATCTGAATGTGGATGCCATCAATTTTTTATTTCTTTGTTTTGTTGGTGTCCTTATAACATAATTATTTGTCACATTTTCTCAATAACAGGGATTTTATTTGGCCCTTTGCTCAAATAGGTTGCAAAAATTAGGAAATAAGTAGATGCTGATACCACAAGTGACATAGACATAATCAAACCATATGTGTTTGTCAAGAAAAAAAGACGGAACAATAGGAGCTCTAATAACTGTTAACCTCTTTACACATTCAGTTGATGATCAAGAGGGGAAGGGTGACTACAATCTGTCCTCTTATGTGCCCATTTGTAGGGAAAAAAAGATATACCAATAATATTACTCCACCTAAATTATCTCCTCAACTGTCTTTTGATTTTAGACATCTAAGATAATATTATCCTTCACTTATATGCATTTGACCTATTGCGCATATAGTTCTATGAAGATTTGTTTTTCCTACTTTTATATTACTTGACCAATGTTTTTTATTTCCCCGTTTTATTAGCATTGTTTAATAGCTGTTACTTTAATGTGAAATCACCTTGCAGTTTAACGCTATCGATAGGTGGATTTGATAAAGGGATTCAAAGCATCGGCTCTACTTCTGATAATTCCAGTGTTCAGGTATGTTCATCTGGTTCGTTTGGTTTGCTTTCAAACAATTTTTATGTGTGAATTGAATGTTCATTTCAAAAATCACATGAGATTATACTTGGCTTTTCCTATGTGGCCCTAAAAACCCTGAGTGGCTACCAGAGTAAACTTTTGAATCTTCACTTGGCTCATTTACATGCGTAATGCCTGTAAAACATGTTTATATTGATTGAGTTAAAAATGGTTTGTAAGTTGTTTGGAATGTTAATATGATGGAATGATGTTGGTAAGGATCCAATTATATTTTGAATCTTTGATGGTTAATTCGATATTGTATTGTTATTGATTGGGTGATGGATTTGCTGGTTGCATCATGTATTTTTATGAAACCAATTTGACCTTTTCAGGTTTTCCTTAAATCCTGTAGCACTCTTACAATAAGCTGATTGTAAACTCTATTTCTGCTACATGGCTTTTCTGCACTAAGGTCACAACTCACAACAAGCAGGTCATTCTGGTATGTCTTTCTTAATATTGGGGTTTGCATTTATTTTTTTGCCGTTTATTCAGATAAATATTTTCAAACCAATGTTACCTTTTCTTTGTTTAGGAGCGCCGTAAATTTTTGATTTAAGATTTTGATTCATGAATTTTATTAAAGTCACATTGTTGACGAAAATCACTATATAAGCAAAGTCATAAATTAATGCAGAATTTATAGGAAACTTAACTGCTGGTTGCAGCCTGTATTTTAGTATTGCATATACTATTTTCATGTCTTCATCATATGTTTAATAACTGCCAATTGTTTCCAATTTTTATATACGATTATGTGTGTGGCTCAGAAGCTATATTCCCCTCATTTCGTTTAGTATTTTTCCTTAATCTAGGATGGACAGTAGAGAGAAAGGTAAGAATAATAGGATGTTGCGATTGGAAGTTATCCGCAACCGGAAAAGGCTATCTAATCAGGCTTCTCTTATGGTAGCTTCCTCAACAAGTACTAATCCTCTTTCAACACAAGCAGAACAAGTAGCAAAGCGTCGTTGTTTGCGCGACACTATTGTGATTTCTCAGCCATCCTCATCTACAAGTGTGATTGGCTCTTCACCGGAGACCTCTGCACTTAATCTTGGTATTCCGTCCTATAAATGTCAGCATTGTGGTGCCATCTTTTGGTTTGCTGAACGAGTTAAAGCACTGGGCTCTCGCAACCCTGTCTTCTCACTGTGTTGTAGGCATGGTCGCATTGCCTTTCCAGATGTACAGGATCCTCCAAGTCTCTTGCAACAGCTTCTTAGCTATGATGGGGGGAGAAAATCAAGGCATTTCCGTGATAAAATAAGGCTTTATAACTCTATGTTTTCATTCACTTCAATAGGAGGTAAAATAGATCGAGAGGTAAATAAGGGTCAAGGGCCGTATGTCTTTAAACTTAATGGCCAAAATCATCATCTGATTGGATCACTTCTTCCAATGGATGGGGAGAGGCCAAAGTTTGCCCAACTCTACATTTACGACACAGAAAATGAGACCTCCAACAGAATTACAGCGCTAGGTGGAAATGAAGACAATGGCAACTTTGATGAGACAATAGTGTCACAGTTAATTGCGATGTTTGATGTGGTCAATGAGTTAGTTAAAGCATTCCGAATGGCGAGAGATCGATTTGCAGCTGGTGAGGTACACCAATTTAAATTAAGCCTCTCTGAAAAACGATGTCAAGATGGCTTGCAGTATAACGCACCTTCGGCCCCTGAATTAGCAGCATTAATTGTGGGTGATATTGGTTGCACAGAATATGGAAGAGACATTATTGTCGAGCAACAATCAAGAACCCTCAAACGAATAAGTGATCTACACCCTGCATTCATGGCAATGCAATATCCCATTCTATTCCCATACGGAGAAGATGGTTATAGGCTAAACATTCCATATCGCGCAACCAGAGGGGCAGCTGATACAAAACGAGGCCATGTTACAAGGCGTGAGTTCTACTGTTACATGCTTCAACAAAGGGACCGGGGAAATTGGTTGCTAATTAGAGGGGGTAAACTATATCAACAATATATTGTAGATGCTTTTACATCTATAGAGGATGAAAGATTGCGTTACATACGCTATAAACACCAGCAAGACCATTATAGATCTGAAATTTATAAGGGTCTTCAAGATGCATTTCTTAGGGGCGATGTCGTAGCAAATTCAATTGGCCAGCGTATTATCCTACCATCCAGTTTCACTGGTAGCCCCCGTTATATGATGCAGAATTATCACGATGCTATGGCAATTTTTCGTTCTCGTGGAAATCCAGATTTATTCATTACTTTCACATGCAATGTACAATGGCTTGAAATACGCAATGCACTAGCTCTAATTCCTGGACAGAAACCAGAAGATAGGCCAGACATCATTTCTCGCGTCTTCCATATGAAGCTGAATGAATTCATTGATGATATAAAGAAGGAAAACTACTTTGGGAAAGTCACTGGTGCAATTTACACCGTAGAGTTCCAAAAGAGGGGTTTACCGCATGTCCACATCATTGTTTGGCTGCATGAATCCGACAAATTTCCAACAACAAATGACATAGATAGGATTATCTGTGCTGAAATTCCAGACCAAACAGCAGATCCTATATTGTACTCTATAGTGTCCAAGTTCATGGTCCATGGACCCTGTGGTAGCTCAAATCCAAAGGCACCATGCATGAAAAATGGCAAATGTATAAAACATTTCCCAAAGAAAAATGTCCCAGTAACAGTTATTGGTGAGGATGGCTTCGCTGTCTATCGGAGGCGCGATAATGATAAATCTATTATAAAGTCTGGAGTTGAACTTGACAATCGGTTCATAGTTCCATACAATAGAGGGCTGCTTATCAAATATGATGCGCATGTTAATGTGGAGTGGTGCAATCGTTCAAGAGCTATCAAATATCTGTTTAAGTATGTCAATAAAGGGCCGGATAGAACAAGAGCCTTCTTGCAAGACATTGAAGGCAATAATAATGATGCTTCAACCTCTCAGCAACCAGTAGTTGATGAGATTAAGATATATTTTGACTGTAGATATGTAAGCCCATACGAATCGTCATGGAGAATCTTTGAATTCCACATCCATTTCAAGACACCAAATGTTGAGAGCCTAACCATACATATGCCTTCAATGAACAATGTGGTGTTTAGTGGCGATGGCGATGTGAATGACGTTTTAAGTCGTCCAGGAGTTGAGAAAACAATGTTGACTGAGTGGATGTTCACCAACAATATTTATCCAGATGCTAGACAACTAACATATGTTGAGTTCCCTTCCTTCTGGAGATGGGATGGTACCAATAAACTTTGGTTTAGAAGACAGAGAGGAGATTGCATTGGTCGAATCAACTATGTGCACCCATCTTCAGGAGAGGTTTACTATCTTAGAGTCTTGCTCTCTCATGTGAAGGGGCCAACAAATTTTACTGATATCAGAACCATTAATGGCGTACTTCATAATACTTTCAAGGAAGCATGTAATGCATTGGGCCTAATTGGAAATGATCAAGAGTGGGAATATGCAATGGAAGAGGCTTCGATTTGGGCTACATCAGCCCAACTTCGTAATTTGTTTGTTACATTGTTATTGTTTTGTGAAGTAGCAGATGCTAAGAAATTATTATACAAAAATCTCGAATGCATGCAAGAAGACATTAATTTCATATTGAGGAGTGTGCTGGGAATATCACCAATGCATATAACTGAAAAGGAGGGAAAGAACATAGTCCTGGTGGAGATTCAAAGGTTACTAAAACAAAATGGATCATGCCTCAGTGACCATGGTCTTCCAGAACCCACATATAGCCATGGCCAACTCACAAGAAACATGATTTTAAGGGAAGAGCTGGCTCACAATACATGTGACCTTCAAGAGCATAATATTCATTTTTCAAATCAGATGAATGTTGGCCAAAACAACATTTATGAAGCTGTCTTGCAATCTGTTTACAGTGGTACGGGTGGTTTATTTTTTCTATATGGTCATGGGGGTACAGGCAAAACATTCGTATATCAAGCAATTATTAACCGTTTACGTTCAGAGGGTAAGATTGTCATTGTCGTGGCATCCTCTGGAATAACATCTCTTTTATTACCAGGTGGTCGGACAGCACACTCGAGATTTAAGATACCAATCAACATCCATGAAGAGTCAACATGTCAAATAAAAAAAGGGACTCATCTAGCTGAACTGATGGTAAATGCGAGCCTTATAGTGTGGGACGAGGCACCGATGGCTCACCGCAATTGCTTTGAAGCCTTGGATAGAACTTTGGCAGATGTTCTATCCTCAGATGGAGAAATGTCAACTGAAGCTCCATTTGGAGGTAAACCTGTTCTTTTGGGAGGAGACTTTAGACAAATCTTACCAGTGGTCGTGAGGTGATCAAGGCATGACACAGTACAAGCCTGTATAACTAAGTCTTATTTATGGGATAAATGCAAGGTTTATTACCTTACAGAAAACATGAGACTATCTTCCATTGGCTTGCACAATCAGGAGTTATCTGAATTAACTGAGTTTGCTAAATGGCTCATTGAGATAGAGGAGGGGACAGCAAAATCAAAAAAAATGCATGAAGATGAAGAATGTCCAACATGGATAACAATACCAGATCACCTACTGGTTCAACCAAAAGTGGGAGAAATAGAAGACATAACTTCAGAAATCTATAGCGAAATATCTACTTCAAATGGTGATCAGACATATCTCAAAGAAAGAGCCATAATCACTGCAACAAATGAAACTGTGGACACTGTTAACTCACATGTTCTATCACTGGTTCCCTCAGATCAAAAAACCTATCACAGCTTCGATTCCATCTATAAAACTGTTGGAGCTTCAGATGCAGATGACATCTTATATCCCACTGAATTCCTTAATTCTTTGACATTTAATGGGATGCCAAACCACGAACTCCATCTGAAGGTTAACACGCCGGTGATGCTTCTACGAAATATCAATCAAAGCAACGGATTATGTAATGGCACAAGACTACTGGTTACAAGGCTAGGTGACAAAGTAGTCCAGGCAACTATCATTACAGGCAGTAACATTGGTGACAAAATTTGTATTCCAAGGATAATCATGTCTGGGACAGAGAATAAATGGCATTTCACATTGCGGAGAAGACAATTCCCTTTAAGACTATGTTATGCAATGACGATCAACAAAAGTCAAGGACAAACACTGAAAAAGGTAGGGCTATACCTTCCTAGGCCAGTCTTCTCCCATGGACAACTATATGTTGCAGTTTCAAGAGTGACAAGCTACAAAGGCCTTAGGGTTCTTATACATGGGGAAACGAAGGAAGAAACCACACAAACGCAAAATATAGTCTACAGAGAAATTTTTGATGGGCTGGACAGAGGTATGTTGTAGTGCATAGTTATTTATTATTATATCAATCATTTTAAACAAATTAAAAATACAACAAATAATAATAACAGCCTTCTTTTACAATTTTAAAGGTTAAGTACAAGTTACCATGGAGTGTAAGCTCTCTTATCAGAGCGGCATATTGAACACGTCAAATGCAGACTCAGAAGTCGTGTTCTAAAACTCTTCAGACACAGACGCACTCATAACTATCTTCACATAAATAGCTGTCAAAACTTTCAAAGGTTTGCTTATTCACCAGATTTTACTGCCTGAGCAGCCTCTTTTTAGGTTTATTTCATTTGATTGGTTTTGGATGAATGATGCTAATATATGTTTTTATTGCTGTCAATTTGTAGTTGTTACTATGTGTTATTGACAAACCAGTTATCTTTAGAGAGATTATATGTATTTTAGGTGTCCAATGAAAGTCTATTTTTTTACATAGGCCAAATATTTGATCGCATTTTTAATCCATTACTCCAAGGTAACCCTCTTTCGCTTTTAATTTTTTGTTCTTATATTTCATGTCGCAGCTTTGTCGTGCTGGGTGCTTTTTGTGGTCGATCGTTGATGTTTTGATTCGCTGTTTTGGGATTATGGGTTTTGATCAAATAAACAAAGAAAAGAGAAAAATACACAGAAGGCAATTAGAGAGGCAACCAAGAGGAACAACATGATATCTGCCAAGGTATTCTTACATCGATGCCTTTGCATCAATATAGATATATATATATATATATTGATTGATGTTGAAATGTTTTCACTTTTATATGCTTTTGATTGATTTTCAATGTTAGATTGAACTGGATTTATTCCATTACATTATATGTCCAAGCATCCAATTGGAAATATGGATGTGCAGATGAAGAAGAGCTGATGCAATCATGTGTGTGGGAATTTCAGCAGCCATTTTGGTTCGAGGTATGTACATACCTTTACATATAAATTGACAATTTAACCATATGTATCTGCACATGAAATATTTGGATTCTTGGGGTGCATCATTTGTTGCAGAAAGAACATGTTTTGATTAATGGTTCTGCCTTAATACTTACAAGAGGTTTGCCTTCATCAAAAAACCATGCCACTACTGTCAGAATGAACCAACCAAGAGGTTTGCCTTCATCAAAAAACAGCTCTACAAGTTAATATTCTTTTTCAGGACTTAATTGCTCAACTGTATTATTTGGGGGTGGAAGTATCATATTTCCTTTCATTTGTTCAACTAAATTTATTTTATTTGCAGTTTAAGATTCGAGTTGTTGCGCTGGTATAAACAATTTTCATGTTAAAAGCTATTTTTATATGTATGATATATGATCAAAGAGGGATGGTTTTCGGTTTTAGGTGCTGAAAGGTTAACAGAATAAGTGCTTTATCAACTACCTTGATATCCAAGATTGCATTAGACTCTAAGGTTGGTTACTCTTTTTTAAAAATTAAGTGTTGATTCTCTTTATGATTGATTGTGTTTTCTTCATCCTTCTAAGCAAAGAGGACACTATTTCTTGCCATAGATTTCCACACCACATTTCAAAAATTCCCGAAAGTTGTTACTGCCTCAAAATCACCTGATCCTAGGAATGGTATCTATTCTTGACCACCTTCTTGACTTTTTGTTATGTAAGTCTCGACTGACACTGCCATAAACAATTTTTTTGTCACATAGAGGAGTATATCGGCTTAGATGATAACAAATACATTGGGGATTTGTTGGTAGATTTCACGGCAGCTAAGGATCGAAGTAAAGGAGAAATTTTGCAAACTAGCATTGAAGAAAAAGGTTTCTAGCGAGTCGGATGGAGCTGTAGATGACCCAATGTTTGTGCAATTATCATATGTTCATGTATGTGATCTTGGCACAAAGTAGCATTTCTTCATATTACCTTCTTGGTTAAAATTTTGAACTCCTGCATTTTTTTGGTCATGTTATTGCAGCTACAACATGATTACATATTTGATAACTATCAAATTGGTATAGATGATGCTGTGTAGATATCTGCATTGCAAATCTTAGTGAAGATTGGATATGTAAACAACCCCGAGACATGCACGTTGGTAGAAGCAATATGTATCTCCATCGGGTCCTCCATCTTCCTTGGCAACAATTAGGTATGTATTCGTGTGTCGAAATACTACTGATGCTCATTTGGCTGGTACCTGCCATTGGAAATTACTTTTCCTCATTTGGCTTCTTCTCATTGTGAATATCAATCACTGCATTTTTCTTCTCATTCTTTTATGTTTCTAAAAATGGGTGCTGTAGAGAATTTATGCTTCTAAAAATGGATCCTTCACTTATATTTGTGCTTGCTCCCATGATTCAGGACTCCAGCTCCTCCCTCAACTTTTATGTTAATAACTAGACAGCCCAGCTATACACCAGCACCACAACATTAGTAGTTGAATAGTCCTGTGTTTCTGCAATTTACTCTCAAATTCTTATGCATTATCTGCAATGCAATTATATTTCTCTTGCAGTTTTACAGAGTTGTCCCGGGGCAGAGCCCGGGTTATTTTAATAGTATATCTTATAATCCGAAGATTTCACAGCATATTACGGCGAGTTGGACATCGTGTTGAGTACTCGCGCGTCTGGGTTTCGTTTTGACTAAAGTTGGCCATTCAATCTGCAATCTGCCTTTTGATCGTTCGCTTGGTGTGGCGAGTTTGGTGTTCGCGCGTCTGGCCCTTTGGGTTTTAGGTGTTTTTTGTATGCGCAGATCGCTTCTAGTGCTTTCTTTTTTGTCCTTTGTGCAGGTGTCTTTGGTTCGTGGTGGTGAAGCTTCGACACTTCCCTATGTCCTGCGGTTCATGCATCCAGTCCTGCCCATCTTTCTCCTTCAGCCCATAGAGCAAGTGAATCGAAAGACACAAACCTGTAGATGAAGAAGAATTAACGACTGAAGGCGAAAGGCAGTCGAAGTCAGCATAGGAGCGAGATGCAGATTTTACCGTGTAACACCACAAATTTGTAAATTAAATTATATTTTTAGGAAGGTGTGAATCACCACAATTGAAATTTAGTTAAATTTATTAAGGATTCCAGAAATTAGATGTATTAAGTAATTTAGTCATTGGACTAAACTTTGTTAAGGTTGGATGGGATGACAAACTCGTAAATAACAGTAAGGCAATTAGGGAATAAACAAATAAGTCAAGGGACAGAAGAGTCAAACTAGGGGGAAAATAATTAAATATAAGATGCACAGAAATTGAGGCAACCTGGGTTAGCAAACTAGGGTTGCCGTAAGAAGAGGAACGGCGACGGAAGTGTGAAAGGAGGTGATTGACGGCGATAGGTCATGAAATTGGTATGGAAAGGCTGGGCTCGATGAGACGAATCCAACAGTACCACTTTCCGATTAAACGAAGGTCCCTAAGCTTGTCAACGGAGAGAGAGAAGGTCGCGACTTTTGTGAGGTTCAACGCCGAAAAATGTAAAATCCTGGCCTCCGATCAGGTAAATAGCACCAAAGGTGCCTTCCCCACATCACCCCGACTCGGTTCAAGGCTATCATACTCTCCATTGCGCCAGTTGCGACGATTTGAGGATGACACCCACCGGGTCACGAAGACCCGCATGGGAGAGAGACAGGAAATCGGTTCAGTCGACCCGGTTGAGCTGTAAGATCGAGTCTAAAGGGCCGACCCGTTTAGGGATGAGTTGACATAGTAATATTGAATTTTTGACCCCAATTAAATTAGAGATAATATTATAAATTAAATTATAATAAATTGGTACATTATTATGGATTTCAGGGATAAATTGCATAGTTGATTTTATTGGGACTTACGGGAGTGCAACACGCTAAGTAATACTCACCCGTGTCAAGGAATTGAATGCTCAATGAATTGTTAATTTTATAATTCATGTATTTGGGTGTGTATATATATAGAGATATGTTAGTATGATGGAGTTATTTTGATAAGACTATTATTGCTATAATATTACATGTAATGAATATGTTGGTTATTTGAGACTCAATTGATTGTGATGTTTTGGGTATTATGTTAGTATGATTGAGTTATATTATCTGTATTGAATATGTTGGTTATTTAAGATTGAATTGATTGTGATGTTTGAGTATTGATGAATTGTGAACCACTATATGATGATATGTATACAGGTAATATGTAATGGTTGAATGGTCATGGAATTGAATTTGATTTGGAAATGTGTTATCGATATAATATTTTTTTGTAATGATTTTTACTTATATGAGATTGAATTTATGAGGATGTGCTAACATACCATGACATATATGACATACACATTAAGAGAAAATGTTTTTAGGAACCAGGTACAACTACTTCAGGCAGGGTATATTGAAAAGTTAATGTTGAGATTTACTAGAAAAATTTCGACCAGTTGCTCTGTAGTAGTTTACCTAGGTTAAGGGTCTGAGTACTGGAAAAATGATTTAAATGGCTGACTATTTTTCTAAAAATGAGGTTCATGTGCATTCATGCATAAGTATTATTTGTTGGGCCTCGGCTCACTATGTTCCGTGATGCATATATTGATTTCTTAGATGATTATGCTGACTTAGGAGTTGATGGTGTCGCCGTAGATCCATAAAAAAGATGCTCATGTGACGGAAGCTAGTTTTCATGGAAGACTGATCAATTAAGTTTTACATTTATTTATGCACTTATAGTTAATAGTTTTGATGTATGATAATAAGTGTAGATTTGGGAATGAAGATGAAAAGTATAAGATTCACAGTGGTATAGATTCACAGTGGTATACTTAGAGGATATTAATTGAATGTTACTGCTTATTTAAAATATATAAGATGGCGCTTTTATTTCAAATTAGGTTAATAATTAATTTGGTAAAATTGTTTCTTGAAGTGGTTCTGTATTAAATGTAGGGTGAGTTTATACTGTAATATAAGTAGCATTTTGGACTACAAATCTAAGAATTAAGGTTTCGTGGGACGGGGAGCCTTTGTTAGCTACGATAGAGAGTGTAGCAAAACAAGAACCCTAAACAAATTGAAGTGATAAAGCAGAAAAATAAAATCGGAGTTGACATGGCCTGATAAAGCAAGAATACCCCAATAACCCGTGCATGCTTCGAAGAAAGAGGAAGCTAGTCCTGTGAATCAGAGATCGAACGGAGTGAGACGTAGATAAAGCAGGAGCAAGAGTAGGCGCGTAATACAGTGGCTCGAGTTAGTGGAGGAGCAAGCCAACACGTGGTCGACGAATGACGTCGTTGAATGGCTCAAGTCGTTGGAGGAGGAAGCCAACAAGTGGATCGACGAATGATGTCGGATAGTCGCGTAAGTAGGCAGGATCGGTCGGGACTCGCGCTTTCAGGGCTCGAAATCCACCAAATTTAAAGATAGTTATAGATGTGAAATTTCTAGCGAATTGTAAATTGTTAGTTGTGCTATTGCTGTAAAATTGTCGAGACAAATAAAAAATATATATTGGAAGACATATTTTGTTGATGTAACTGAGTAAACAAATAAAATTTAATGGTGTAAATTTGTTGACTTTATTTTTGATATGGTTGAAGTGAAACCTAGTATCAATTTTAGTGTAATTGTGAGTCAGATTTAAGTCGGATTCATTTTGGAGCCAACATGAAGGTCACCATCTTTTATTCCTCTATACTTAGATATTACAAAATGGAGCAAATAAAAGTGCACATATCCAAAAAATTGAATGGCCCAACAAACAAATGAGACATTAAAAACCGTCCATCATGTCCTCCTAAAAATGCACAATTTACAAAGGTACTCTTGAAGTTGGGCCTGATTGTAACTAGCCAGCCAGTAGCAGATAGAATCCGATGGGGTCCGACTGAATGAAGTCGCTAAAAGATGGCTTCTTGTTTCATGTTCATAACATCAAGACTGGTTGGACACCAACAACTATGGCATCAAACCAACTAGTCCACTTGTACGGTAAGCATGGCTTTATACAAGAGGCTCACAGACTGTTCGATGAAATTCCCGACCGAAATGTCTTCTCGTGGAACGCAATCATATCCGCCTGCATAAAGTCCAATAATTTAACAGAAGCGCAAGCTCTGTTCAACACTGCTTCTCAAAAGGACTTGGTCACATATAACTCAATGTTATCGGGCTATGCCGGCACCGAAGGGTATGAAACTCACGCCTTTAACTTATTTGTGGAGATGCAGAAGCTCCCTTCTCTTGTTGGGGTTGATGAGTTCACCCTAACAACAATGGTTAACCTCACTGCTAAGCTGTCACTTGCTAGCTATGGGAGGCAGTTGCATTCGTATAAGCTAAAAACAGGAAATGATAGGAGTAGATTTGCTTTAAGTTCTTTGATTGATATGTACTCCAAATGCGGGTGTTTTGAAGAGGCTTGTAAGGTGTTCGAGGGATGCAGAGACATTCTTGATTTGGTCACGAAGAATGCAATGGTGGCAGCATGTTGTAGGAAGGGGGAGATGGAAATGGCTTTGAGTTTGTTTTGGAGAGAGCCTGAGATGAATGATACAATATCTTGGAATACATTGATTTCTGGGCATGTTCAAAATGGTTATGAGGAGACGGCAATGAAATTGTTCATACGTATGGGGGAGGATCAAGTTAGGTATAATGAGCATACGCTTGCGAGTGTTTTGAGTGCTTGTGCTGGTTTGAGAAGTTTGAAACTTGGAAAGGAAGCTCATTCATGGGTTTTGAAAAGGGGGTTCACATCAAATCCATTTATAAGCAGCGGTATTGTTGATGTCTATTGCAAATGCGATAATATGAAGTATGCAGAGAAAGTTCATTCAGAAAATGTGATTGAGAACACTTTTTCTATTTCATCAATGATTGTGGGATATTCACTGCAAGGCAACATGTTGGAAGCCCGAAGACTCTTTGATTCATTGGTGGAAAAGAATGCTGTTGTTTGGACTGCTTTATTTTCAGGATATGTCAAATCGCAGAAATGTGAAGCGGCGTTTGAACTCTTGAGGGAGTTTAGAGCAGACGAAGGAATAGTTCCTGATGCTTTGATCCTTGTCAGTGTTCTGGGAGCCTGTGCTCTACAAGCTTTCCTGGATCCTGGAAATCAGATTCATGGTTATGTATTGAGATTGGGTCTCAAAATGGATGAGAAGCTGATCAGTGCAATGGTTGATATGTATTCAAAGTGTGGGAATTTAAGATATGCAGAGAAAATATTTTGGACAGCTACCGAAAGAGACTTGGTACTTTATAATGTAATGATAGCTGGTTATGCTCACCATGGGCATGTAAACAGAGCTGTTAAACTGTTTCAGGATTTGTTGGAGAAAGGATTCAAACCGGATGCAGTTACATTTATTGCGCTTCTGTCGGCTTGCCGACACTCCGGCTTGGTGGAACTGGGTGAAAAATACTTTAACAGTATGTTAAAAGACTACCATATTCTGCCTCAGATTGACCACTATGCATGCATGATTGATCTATATGGGAGGGCTAATCAACTAGAGAAAGCTGTAGAACTCATGAAAGCGATTCCTATGAAACAAGATGCAGCAATCTTGGGAGCCCTGTTGAATGCTTGTAATCTAAACAGGAATACAAAATTGGCAATAGAAACTGAGAAGAAACTATTAAGAATTGAAGGAGATAATGGGGCTCGATATGTGCAGTTGGCTAATGTCTATGCTTCTGAAGGAAATTGGACTGAGATGGGGAGGATTAGGAACATGATGAAGGGAAATTCAGTGACGAAACTTTCTGGTTGTAGTTGGGTTTATGTGGATTGTGGGGTTCATGCATTTACATCTGGTGATATCACTCACTCAAAGACAAAAGCTATATATTCAATGCTAGATTTTTTGACTGCAGAGATACTTGAAATATCCAAGTCTTTCTCATCAAATTAGGTTATACATGCAACCTGATGTTGCAAATGCTGTTGATAGCTATGGGATTTGAAAGTTCGGATGTATCAGTACATGATTTTAGCGGTCTATAAAAGCTTAATGATTCTGCAATGAGGATGAAGTCTCCAATCAGATTCAGGGGTATGTGTTTTGTAATAATAGGTTGGCAGACTACTATTGTTTCTACTAACATCCTAGTTAGTTTACGTCAAGACAGTTTCTATTGTCCCTCCTAGTGTATGAATTTTCATTATGAATCTAAGTTACATAGTGAAAATAGACTCAATTTTCACAAATATCTTGAAATCTGGAAAGATATATAAGAGTTTTAGAACAACTACCACTTCTCTGTAGTTAGCATACTAGAAAATTAAACAGAAACCAATCACCTGTCCTGGCCTCTTTTCCTCTGCACATGTATGTGCATGTCTGTGCAATTTGTTTCAGCAATTAATTTTCTATTTAAACTTGCTTACACATCTAGTTCACTCTTATACTTAAATGGATCGCTTGTTTGCCGGTGTTATTTCTATTTACTTAGAAAATATGTATTCACATTTTTTTAATCACATAATAAATGCTTTTGTCGACTTCATGGAAAAGTGAAGTGGCTCGGTAGAGGAGGACTAGAGGCATTATCACATGACTATCATCATATTTCCTCTGTAAATGTGTTCGACTATAATACCCATTATATTCTTTTGTTCCGAAGGAAGCTCACATGATATGACACTGATATGCATTATGCCATTTTTCTATATAAATGATTGTCGGATATTGTTGGTAGCTAGTGAAATAGACGAATCGTTTTCTCCTATAGAAGGCATGCTTATTTGAAAACGATATTGTTATCGTTTGCAGTTTTCCTTTTCATGGAGCAATAATCACATGACTTCAAATTTTCAGGTTGAAACTAGGTAGTGACTTACCGGTTTCATCCTTAAACATGAAATTGAGGCCAAGGATTGGGTGGCACCGTCGCACTCAGTTGTATCTCTTCGTTTGAGGGGGGTTAATTGAACCATCAATTTCTGTGTATTTTCACTAGTCTACCTGAATGTGTATGACTTAACGCCCATTAATGGCTATGTCTATTGGGCTGGCGTAGGCATCGTTCATTCTGGAGTGGAAGGTTAGCTTTCTGTATTTAAAATCTTTCCCCCATTCCCCATTATTAAAAGGAACCTAACCATTTTTGTAGGAGCGAACTTTTTGGTCTATATAATATGCAATGACAGTAAGTCATGATTAGGATCGTTGAACACTTGAACTAAATTAGCAATTTTATATTGTGGGTCTATAACGTAATTACCATATACTTTTGTCTTGCTTTCCTTTCTAACTCAAGCGGTATTATGTTCATGATGCATGCAACTGTTTTCTGATTCTCCTAATGCATGATACAGTTCATGGTGTAGAGGGTTCATGGGGACAACATGCTTGGATCATTTCCAGGTTAGAGAGTTCATGGAGCACCAATCTGCAAATTACAATGGGGATACCTATCACTTTTTTGCTGAGAACTGCAACCATTTTTGGAATGATATATGTTACAAACTGACTGGGAACCCCATTCCAAAATGGGTGAATCGGTATGTTTCTCTATATCATGCACCTTGTGACTCATGCGTGTGAAAGTTTCAAGTCTATCTACTGATAGTCAAGAATAATTGAAAAGTTTTTCAAGTCACCTGTTTATACTTGAGCTTCAGATTAAGTGATTCAGTGCACAATGAAACTATTAAGTATTAACAGTGAAGTAGTGGGGGCGGGGATGGCATACTGTATCTGCTATGCAGTTTCTATCTCCGGCCTTATTTTTCTTGCTTAGATCTTCATATGCACATTTTGATTCTCTTGCAACGCTTTCTTGAATTTCTTGACGCATTCAAATAAACCCCAAAGCTCATCCTTCATATAAACAAAAAAAACTGGTTCCTTTTGACTGTCATGATTCTAAGTCTTAAATATGATCAATTTGTGATGCCATTATAAATTTTCCTCTTTTTTTCCTCATACCCGTTACTCCCTTTTACACCTCAACAAATAGTATAATGACAATGTGATGTCCCTTGCTTTCTCTGTCTCTGTCCCTTCCTTGCAGGTTCCCTATGCAACTGCATATTCCTTGAATCCCTTAAGGCTGCCACTATGCCACATGACCCTGATATCGAAGGAAGAGACGGTGACAAGAAGAAACTGAGAAGTGCCTTCAGTTTCTTGTCTTCAATGTCGATGCCTCAGAGGGAAGTGTCCCTGTCAGAGGCTGTGTACCACCATGGGAGTCCAAGAGATCTAGGAAGCGGAAGGAAGGACGAGAGAATCTTACTTTCAGATACCTTTTGAATTCTTCAGGAAAGAAAACCAATCTATCTATACTTTGTAAAGTTTTATCCCGCTGCCGTAACATTTTTTAGCAGGAACAAAACCCATTAATTGTTTAAATATACCTCAAGATATCTTGATGTATATTAGGGATTTCTTCTTCAGAATGTAAGTATGTCTTTCTGCTCATCTTTTGCCAGTTTACTCTTCAAATCCTTCTTAGGGTCTGTTTAAACGGATTTTTGAAGTTATGGTCCTTATGGATTCTCATCGACATAACCAGAGGCCAGGAAGATTCTAAAGAATGGAAGAATCTCTCATCATTTGCTGTCATAACTGATCATGGCAATGAGTGATGACTGCTTCTATATATTTTGTGATATACAATAATCATGGTTGCTTATAAATATTGCAAAAAAACAAAGAACGATAATATGTGTGGTCTGTTTTATGTTTTTGTGTTTTCTAGTTTTTCAAGAAACCTGTCTTTTTACGTTTTCTGTTTTGAAGTGGTTTTCAGAGTTGTTTTCTAAGATGGGCAACCAAACGTGTTTTTATTTTAGGGATTATTTTTGTTTTTCGAAAAAATGAAAACATAAAATACACGAAAAATAAACATGCCATATATACAAATGTGCTTTTCAAAGTGAGTCAAATTACAATGGATATTGGCTATCGAGCTACTACAAAATTTTCAATTGGATATCACTTATTTATTCACATCAATAAAACACGTCTCTTAATATATCCACATCAATAAAAACACATATTTCAATACAATTTTTTCACTCTCTATTATCAAACTCTCTAAATATCAAGTGTGCACATCTTTCAATATAATTTTTTTACTTTTTTTTACTCTAAAACACCTCTCCTAATATAACTTTTTCGTTTTTTACATATTTTTCTTCTTATCACTTTTTTTACATATTCTAAAATTTTGAGTATTTATTTTTAAGTGCAATGATGCACTTGCTCTTAATCTATGTTTCTCTTGTATATTGCTAAAACCGATGCGTTTTAGCTATATCAACAGCAGAGTTTTGTCAGAAGACCACAAAGGCACAAACAATCCAAAATTCCAACGTGCCGGGCAAGAAGATGAACATCGCAGGAATTAATTTTAAGCATAAAGTGAAGAAGTCTAACCTCACACCACCCTCCATAGTCCATACTCAAAAGCTCAAACACAGAGTTCTTTTTGTTGTTGTACATACAGTTCCAGTCTTTTCTGTTGAGAAATGAATCGATACAAGTGAAGAGTATATGAACAATTATACCACTAATTACACCAGGTAAATTCTCAGGAAAGATTGGAGGGACACACTGGTCCACTTAAATACCAATCTCCTTAGACAGAATTTTCCTAGACATGCAATTAATAGCACAATATATCATAACAACTTACTTGATCGATAAGTAGACAGAAGAACCAACAATAACTGCACCAGAATTTTTACGTGGAAAACCCTTCACAGGGAAAAATCACGGGACCGTAGTCCAGCTAAAAACTTCCACTATTAAAATAATGGATACAACAATCTTCTGTAGTACACTCCACTACAGGATACAAGAGTGAAATAATAATTTGGAAACACTCACCCAAACCCCTAATACACCTAGTGTATTACTCACTCACTCTCTCTTTCTCTGCAAGAAACAACTCTTTGCAGGCACTCTCCAAAAACTCTCTCAAGTTTTTTCCTCTTCTTCACTTGTGTATCTTCACAATGAAATTACCCATCTATTTATAGATGAAATGCAAATTGGAAATTTGCCTAACTTGCCTAACTTGCCTAATTTGCCTAACTTGTCTAACTTGCCTAACCAACCATTCTTGACCTTAAACAAGTTTCATCCACCAAATATGACTACCAAATGTGAAATGTAGAATGTAGTATACCACATGAGGTGTACTACTACCTAACAAATCTTCCCCTACAACCTCATGTGGGGAAATGCAGTAAGTCTGTAACCTTGCTACTCACGAATCATTTTTTTTTATAACGGTGTAACTCTCTCTTGTAGGTACCACCCCACCATAAAAGTGGACCAACGAATCTCTTCTTTCACATTGGAGGCTCCACCAAGCCTGCGATGCTTTTGCAAACTTGGAGCTTTTCCCGCGGTAACGCGTTGGTCAACATATCAGATCCATTATCATCTGTGTGCACTTTCTCTAACTGTAGAAGTTTCTGATCAAGAATATCACATATCCAGTGATATCTTACATCAATATGTTTTGACCTTGAGTGAAAAGTCGGATTCTTACACAGATGAATAGCACTTTGACTGTCACAATAAATGACATACTTCTCTTGCAACATTCCTAACTCATGTAGGAATTTTTTCAACCACAACATTTCTTTGCAACCTTCAGTAACTGCAATGTACTCAGCCTCAGTGGTTGATAATGCTACACATTTTTGTAGCCTTGACTGCCATGACACTGCTCCCCCAGCAAAAGTAATTAAGTACCCAGAAGTTGAATTTCTGGAATCAACATCCCCTGCCATGTCTGCATCGGTGAAACCATCTAGCACAGTTTTGTTAGTGCCAAAACATAAACAAACATTCGAAGTACCTCTGAGATACCTGAGAATCCATTTCACCGCTGCCCAATGTTCTTTTCCAGGATTTGAAAGAAATCTACTTACCATACCAACTGCATAAGCAATATCTGGTCTCGTACAAACCATGGCATACATCAAACTACCAACTGCGGATTGGTAGGGTACTTTCTTCATTTCAGCCTTTTCTTCTGCACTTTTGGGACTTTGGCTAGAGCTCAGCTTGAAATGATTTGCGAGTGGAGAGGAAACTGGTTTTGCTTTGTTCATATGAAACCTCTCCAACACCTTTTCAATGTACCGTTCCTGAGATAGCCACAACTTTCTATTCTGTCGATCTCTGGAAATTTTCATCCCAAGTATTTGCTTTGCTGGTCCTAAGTCTTTCATAGCAAAAGACTTGTTGAGCTCCTTCTTCAACTGATCAATCTTTGAAGTATCTTGACCAACAATTAACATGTCGTCAACATATAGCAAAAGGATAATGAAATTACCGTCAGAAAATTTCTTGAAATAAACACAGTAGTCAGAGGTGGTTCTTCCATATTTATGATCCATCATAAATGAGTCAAACCTCTTGTACCACTGTCGCGGTGCTTGCTTCAATCCGTACAGGCTTCTTTTCAACCGGCACACCAAGTGCTCTTTGCCTTTAGTTTTGAACCCTTCCGGCTGCTCCATGTATATCTCCTCTTCTAGGTCACCATGAAGGAATGCAGTTTTCACATCTAACTGCTCAATTTCAAGGTTCAAACTGGCAGCTAATCCAAGTACAACTCGAATTGAATTCATCTTCACGACTGGTGAGAATATTTCTTCAAAGTCAATTCCTTTCTTTTGACCAAACCCTTTCACTACCAGTCGAGCCTTGTACCTTGGCTGATTGCCTTCTTCAGTTTTCAACTTGAACACCCATTTGTTCCTGAGTGCTCGCCTTCCATTAGGAAGTTTCATCAAATCATAAGTATGATTTTCATGCAAGGAATTCATCTCATCTTGCATGGCTTTGAACCATTCGTTCTTCTTCTCATGAGCCATGACATCATCATAACTCTCAGGCTCTCCCCCGTCAGCTACCAATACATACTCACTTGCTGGATATCTTGTAGAGAGTTGACGTTCTCTACTAGATCTTCTTAAATGAGGTTCTTCTTCTGGAGCTTCCTCATTTTCATCAACTTGTTGATTTTGGTTATCATCAGCAAGATTATCTTCTTCAGATTCTTGTTCAACTCCCCCGTAATCATCAATCACTGTTGGTAGTGGTACTGGATCCAAATTAACTGGAATTTCAGCAGAGGTTTTAGGCTTTTCAGCCTTCTCAAAGTCTTGAATCGTCTGGTCTTCAAGAAATACAACATCTCTGCTTCTGATAAGTTTCTTCTCTATCGGGTCCCACATTCTGTACCCGAACTCGTCATGTCCATATCCCAAGAAAATACATTGTCTAGCTTTATTATCAAGCTTAGACCTTTCGTCCTTTGGGATATGTACAAAAGCTCTACAGCCGAACATTTTCAACTGGTTGTAGGAAACATCCTTTCCAGTCCAGACTCTCTCTGGGATATCTCCATCCAAAGGAACTGAGGGTGACAAATTAATTAAGTCAACTGCCGTTCTCATTGCTTCACCCCAAAACGGGTTAGGCAATTTTGCATCAGAGAGCATACACTTGACACGTTCACAAATGCTCCTATTCATTCTCTCCGCCACACCATTGTGCTGAGGTGTTTTAGGCACCGATTTCTGAAGTCGGATTCCATGACTTCTACAATACTCTTCAAACGGACCTCTGTATTCACCACCATTGTCAGCACGAACACACTTCAATTTTCTTCCTGTCTGTCTTTCCACCATGATATGGAAATTCTTGAATTCTTCCAGAACTTGATCTTTTGTTCTGAGTGCAAACGTCCACAACTTCCTTGAGTGGTCATCGATAAAAGTAACAAAATATAAACAACCACCAAGAGTTTTCTCCTTCATGTAACAGACATCGGTGTGGATCAGATCTAGAATGTTTGGCTTTCTCGATGGAGGGAATGATCGAAATGCAACTCTATGTTGCTTTCCAGCCAAACAATGAGTACAAGTCTTCAACTGCACGTCTTTAACCTTAGGCAAGAGATGTTTTTTGGATAGCATCTGAAGCCCCTTCTCACTTAAATGACCAAGTCTTTTATGCCAAAGTTCAACACTGGCATCTTTGACTATATTCAGCTCTCCCTTCATTAAAGATGCTTGCATCACATAGAGAGAATTGATCTTCTTCCCTCTGGCTATCACTAAAGAACCTTTAGTGAGTTTCCACTTTTCTTCACCAAAGTAGTTGGTATAGCCTTCATTATCAAGTTGACCAACGGAAATTAGGTTGAGGCGGATATCCGGAACATGTCGCACATCTTTCAGGTGCAACTTACAACCAACATTGGTTTCCAGATAAACATCTCTCATACCAATGATTTTAGCAGCTCCATTATTTCCCATCCTAACTAGGCCGAAATCACCACTAGTATAGGATGAAAAATAATCAACATTTGCCGTCACGTGAAATGAGGCACCTGAATCAGTGACCCAACTGCTACTGTCGTGGCATGTGAGGTTAATACTACCATCATCACAGACAACGACTATGTCTCCTTCAGCTATGGCTGCAGCGTCATCTCTTTCGCCTTTGTCTTCGCCTCTTTCTTGGTCCCTTCTAAAGATTCGACAATTCTTCTTCATGTGGCCTTTCTTCTTGCAATAGAAGCATTCAATGTCCTTTCTTGACTTGGATTTTCCCCTCGACTTGCCTCGGTTGTCATTACCTCGACGATCTCGATTTTGGCTTCTGCCTCGTCTTTCTTGTCCTGTGTTGACAAGAACTTCTGCACCTCCATCTTTGTGCTCAACTCGTCTCATCTCCTCATTTAGAATACTATCTGAGACTACATCAACACTCAGCTTTCCATTTGGAGCTGAGTTACTGAGAGACACTACCAAGGTCTCCCAGCTATCTGGCAGTGAACTGAGCAATAACAATGCTTGCAGTTCTTCATCGATCACCATCTTTAGTGTAGTTAATTGATTTACTACACCTTGATAGTCACTGAGATGTTCTGACATACTGCGTCCATCTCTGTACTTCATGTTGACCAACTTCCGCACCCACCGGGATTTGTTCACAGCATTTTCTCGTTCACAAACTGATTTAATTTTCTCCCACAAGACATCTGCTTTGGTCTCTTGGGAAAAAAGATTGAAGACTCTTTGATCAATCCATTGCCGAATTGCCCCAACACACTTTCTGTGAAGTATGTTCCACGCAGCATCATCAATGGAGGTAACTGTCTCTTTGGATGTACCTTCTTCCTTGATGGTTTTGTGGGGCCTGGCAGAATCGCCTAGGATAGGCAAATATAAATCCTTTGAATAAAGGATGTCTTCCATCCTGGGCTTCCACATCGAGTAATTGGAAGTAGTCAATTTGATCATGCCACCTGCTGATTCTTCCATAATGAACCTCGGCTCCGATATCACTGTTGAGAAATAAATCGATACAAGTGAAGTGTAACGCCCCGTCCCACGAAACCCTAATTACCGGGCTTGTAGTCCAGAACGCTACTTATTTTTCAGTATAAACTCACCACTATATTTAAACAGATCCACTGCAAGAAACAATTCCACCAAGTTAATACTGACCTAACCTGAATTTAAGGCGTCATCTTATATATTTTAAATAAGTAATAACCTCCAATTAATATCCTCTTAGAGTACTACCGTAACTCCTATACTTCTCATCCGGGTTTTCCGAGTCTACATTTATTACTATACATCAAAACTATTAATTATAAGTGCAAAAATAAATGAAAAGCTTAATTGATTAATCTTCTGTGAAAATTAACTCCCGTCACATGAGCATCTTCCTCATGGATCTACGGCGACGCCATCAACTCCTAGCTCAGCATAATCATCTAAGAATTCAATACCTGCATCACGGAACATAGTGAGCCGAGGCTCAGCAAGTAATACTTATGCATGAATGCACATGAACCTCATCATTAGAAAACCATCAGCCATTTAAATCATTTTTCCAGTACTCGGGCCCTTAACCTAAATACACTGCTACAGAGCAACCGGTCGGGATTTCCTTATATTAAGTATTCTACTAAAGAACACTTTTCAGACAAAATACATTTCTATTTTCATTTCCGGTACCAATTTCCTTTCATAAAAACCTCAACGTTAACCTTTCCATATACCCTCCCTGTAGCAGTAGTATCCGGTTCGTAAAAACATTTTCATTTCATTTTCCTTAAATACATGTGTCATGTATGCCATGATATGAAATGTCTCATGCAATACAACCATTAACTGTCATATCTACATAACATCACATAACAATTCACCATTCACAAATAACTCATCATCGTCAGTTCAGCCTCATACTAATATATATATATATATATATATACATTTCATCACATGACAGTTCACAATCAACCAGTACTAAAATCACCGCAATTAAGTTGATGTCTATAATCAACAGAGTCCATACAATTATTATTATTATAACAATATCAATCTCATTACCACAAATCAATCATATTAACATATATATACATATATATATATACATACCTTATAAATATACATACACATACAAATACAGAAATTGTAAAATTAACAATCATTCAGCATGCAATTCCGTGACACAGATGAGTATTACTTACCTTAATGTGTCTCCATAATTTCTCGATATTTCTAACTATCAAAACTGGTCCCTGAAATCCATAATAATACCTAAAGTCGTTAATGTTTATTCTTATTATTTCTCATTAATTGATTTAAAACTTAAGTAGTGGATTCCTAAAACCCATATAATATCCATAAGCATTTATCAATATTTTTATTTTTTTTGTTAATTTCTTTTAACAATACAATTAACATTAATTAATACAATTAAGATTAATTAATTAAAATAATTATCAACCGGGTCGGGCAGACCCGGTTGCCCCTCTTCTTCCCACAAACGGGTCTAACAGACCCGTTGGGTGGCTTTACCGGGTCGCCACCGTTGGTGGCGCGGTGGTGGCCACGACCGACCCTAGTCGATAGAGAAAGACGCGGCGAGTTCAATGTTGGTTTCGTTTACCTCAGCGGTGGTCGAAAAACACAGAAACGTCGTCAGAAAACTCTCGGTTTCCGTCGCCTTCTCTCCCACCGTTGACGGCGTAAACCCATTCCGTTCCGTACGAAAGTGGTACCGTTAAGGTCCTTGATCCGAGATCGTCCTTTTCGCACCAGTTACGGCGCCGTTGGCCTCCGTCTCCGTAAATCGGGTCTCCGTCGCCGCCTCCGCCCTTTGTTTCGCTGGTTTTAGGTTTTACATAGGGTTCCGTGCATAATACCTATATTTGTATTTTAAATCTCCAATTAGTCTTTTACCATTTTACCCTCACTCTTCTTCCTATTTACGTCGAATACCTTTATGTATTTACAGTTTTGCCATTATTCTATTTACTATATATTTTGTATTTAAAATGCTTAACATATTCATTTCAACTCCGATCCCCGTTATTCTTGGGCTCTTTAATTTTATCTTTCTTCTAGAATTTATTAAAAATATTTTGACCATATTCTGGTTTTCCTCTAAATCGATTCTAATTTTGCCCTAATTTCCTTGTAAAATGTGTCGATCTAAACCTCTTAAACTTCCAATGTAATTTAGGTCGGGGTGTTACATGAAGAGTATATGAACAATTATACCACTAATTACACCAGGTAAATTCCCAGGAAAGATTGGAGGGACACACTGGTCCACTTAAATATCAATCTCCTTAGACAGAATTTTCCTAGACATGCAATTAATAGCACAATATATCATAACAACTTACTTGATCGATAAATAGACCGAAGAACCAACAATAACTGCACCAGAATTTTTACGTGGAAAACCCTTCACAGGGAAAAACCACGGGACCGTAGTCCAGCTAAAAACTTCCACTATTAAAATAATGGGTACAATAATCTTCTGTAGTACACTCCACTACAGGATACAAGAGTGAAATAATAATTTGGAAACACTCACCCAAACCCCTAATACACCTAGTGTATTACTCACTCACTCTCTCTTTCTCTGCAAGAAACAACTCTTTGCAGGCACTCTCCAAAAACTCTCTCAAGTTTTTTCCTCTTCTTCACTTGTGTATCTTCACAATGAAATTACCCATCTATTTATAGATGGAATGCAAATTGCCTAACTTGGCTAACTTGCCTAACCAACTATTTTTGACCTTAAACAAGTTTCATCCACCAAATATGACTACCAAATGTGAAATGTAGAATGTAGTATACCACATGAGGTGTATTACTACCTAACATTTTCTTCACCCATTTTTTGATCGCTGTACGCTTAATTATTTGTGAGTACTAGTGAGTAGGGAAGAAAGTTCAGTACTTCTTGGCTTCTTCCAGATTTTTAGATTGATTCTTCGAGGAAAACCCATATTGAAATCTCTTTTATGGGTAAAGGGGGAGGTTGTGTACCGAGCAAGAAAAGAGTCCCTGATCAAGATCCTCCAGACCCAGAAAGGGATCAACCTACTGATACCCAGAAACAAACCCCAATCCAAAAAAACCCCAGTTACAATCAAGAAGCTTAAAATCTTTATAATCTTCTCCTCAATGTATGGCCATGTAGAAATTCTGGCCAAAAGAATCAGGAAAGGCTTGGATTCCATTGATGGGGTTGAAGGTGTCCTGTATAGGGTCCCAGAGACCCTGCCAGTGGAGGTCTTGGAGCAGATGAGAGTTCCCCAAAAGGAAATGAAGTGCCTGTGATATCTGTGGATGATTTGGTAAATGCCAATGGGTTCTTGTTTGGTTGCCCTGCTAGGTACGGGTGGCCATGGCAGCACAGATGAAAGCTTTTTTTGACTCCACGGAACAGTTGTGGAGAGAGCAGAAACTCGCTGGCGTGACCGCTGGGTTCTTTGTGAGTACTGGGACACAGGGAGGTGGACAGGAGACTACTGTGTGAGTATGCCTTTTGGTTTTCATTTCTTTTGCTGCCCAATAGATTCAAGAAATGCTGATTATTTCTCACCTAATTTTCGTACAGCGGCTCTTTCTTTTAGTAAATTGATGTGTGATTTTAGCTTCTCATGGGCAATTTCCAAACAGTCATGCGCCTGGTGTTCTTGCTTTTAAGTCTTTTTACAAGGTCTGCCAGGAAATCACCAATATCATTTTTCTTCAGGTGTAGTTTTCCTTGATTTTCTAATAGGGTAAGCTTGGAGGTTATCCTCGATTTACGCATTTCTGAAGCGAGTCAAAATCTGTTTAGAGTTTAGATTTGCATTTATCAGTTTTCTGGGTTCCTTTTTTTGTTTTTTTGTAAAAAGAGGGCGGCACCATGGAATGATCTATGCTCCAATCGGTTACACCTTCGATGCTGGAATTGTCAAAATGGATTCCATTCGTGGAGGGTCTCCATATGGTGCAGGAGTCTTTTCTGGTGATGGAACCAAGTGAGACAGAGCTGGCTCTTGCTGAACACCGAGGAAAATACATGGCTTCAATGGTGAAGAGGTTTGTCCAGCCTTTTTGACTTCTGTTCATGTAGATTCATCTGTTCACACCGTTAGATATCATTGTCCATAGATTCTAGACAAGAAAGAAGCCTACTTCATCTCTTTGTAGCTTTCATCATTGCTTGTTGTGGCTCCTTTATTCGAAGTGTTCAATTTTTGTTTGGATATTATTAATCCTTCTGCTCCATTGTATCAAAATATTCGTTGTTTGGCTTTATGTTTTATACATAGCGCATTACTCTCTCTCTCAGAATTTCTGGTTACAAAAAATGGCAAGTTATTTTAGTTTCTTCCCAACCCATTGCTGAAGACACCGGTTCAATTGCTTATTGACTGGTATTGCCCGGCGTGGCACAAATCCAGTTTCTATGCGTAATCGTACCGGTGGACCGACGAGTACCCATTTCAACCGGTTGAATTAGCCAGTTCAATCCAATTTTTAAAACATTGCAATGGAATAACATTAATATTTCTCAAAAATAGAATCCCCAGAAAATAAATTTTCAAACGCTGGAGCAGAATGATGATTAACTGATTACCGAAGACAAAAAGCAAAAAATAATAATAATAATAAAAAATGCATATAGTTCCTTACAAATGATATCCTTCATCAGGTTCGGATGGTAACCTCAAAGTTCATCAAGTCATCCTTCCCATCAGGAAATGCTATCCTACAAGTTTTTGGTATATTAAGTTCGCTGATATCTGCAACATAGCAAATATAATGGCAACTTTATTAAATGTCCTGCAAGTGAAGGTAAATTACAAATCTTACAATACAAATAATCATTGATATGGAAGAGCACAATGGCAGACGAAGAAGTAAATAAAACTGACATATTTTTAAGACCATATCAAATCAAGTATGTCGTAAACTTTTATATTTTGTGCAGAATGAAAACAGGTAATTTTTTTTTCTTCGAAAAACAAAATATCATGAATGAGAAGCACAGATAATAAAAATAAAAAAGTCCATGACTTGCATATGACCTAATAAAACTTGGATGGCTTGATTGTAGATAAAAAATCATGTGATATAAGATTGAGCTCTCTGAAAGGTCTACCATAAAAGATCTACAAGTGTCTTAGTAAGCAGTTTTAGTCGGGTTTTTCCTTCCCCAAAGGTGGGTATGCTCCTTTGACATTTTAGATGTAGGTAGATAACTACATATGATTGTCAGAAAGATCATAAACAATTAAGAACCTTTATGAAGACGTAATTCGCCTGCACTTTGCTTCTTGACAGGGGTCTTCCCATTAGCATTTTCTGAAATTTCCCTCTGCTTCGCCTTCACTTTAAATAGGTTTATTATATTTTCTGCAATAAAACGTGCACATTAGGTCTTGGGAGTTGGGACATATACCACTCCAAGCAAATATTATGCAGCAAAGTTAATTTAAAAGAATGAACGAAGACTTATATAAATAAATAACAAACGTCTAAAAATGTATCTACGCTTTTCAGCTTGGCATGTAGATACACAAATATCTGGAGCACTATAACAGAAGAAGTGCATATATACTGAGACACTAGCTATCTCAGGCACAGTATGTGAGCTGTATACAGCTAAGCCCCTGTTTGTTTTAGAGTATACGCTAGTTTATACTCTGTCACCCATACTCTCAAACACTCTCAGCTTTTATACTTTACGATAACTTACACTCTATGAGACATACTCTGGCCTTCTGCTGATTCTTCTGTTTTCTGCCTTCTATCGATTCGGTTTATTCGATCGATTCGCATTGTTCCTTCTGCTTTCGTTCTGGTGCAACGATCGAGTCGAATTGTTCCTCTGCCTTGATCGTTTCGTTCTAGAGCAACGATCGTCTTCGACCTTCGACTGGCTCTGCTGAAGCGCCTCTGACAGTCGCTCTTTTGGCACATCTGGTTCTTCTAGCCGATCTGCTTCTGGTTTGTGAGTCCCGCATCTGGGTCAACTACTCTATCTGTTTTGCTTCGATTTCCGCGCAAATACTCGGGGCCCCTGATTCTAGTTCCGACTGTGCTCTCTGGTGCTATGAGCATACTTTGGTCATCTCTAGTTGCTTGATTTTTGTTCTTCCTCTATTTTGGACCGTCGAAGTAGCTGCTGGATCTATACCTGGTCATCATCTGGTTTCCATCTGTTTAGTCCCTGATATTTTAGGCGTTTGCAATTTGGTCCTCACTCTTTCTGAAACTTTTGCAGTTGATCCTCAGTTCGGCCCCTAATTATTTTTAAGATTTTCATTTTGACCCCTCATATTTCTGAATTCTTCAGTTTCACATCTGATATTTCTAGAATCTTCAATTTGGTCCCTCCGTTTTCTGCAATCTGCAATTTTGCTTATTGAAAGAGAAAGTGCATTTTCGTACTTGCTGAAATGGCTTCTGACGATCGCAGCCATTCCATTAATTTCATCTCACTGGAGATAATTATTCGTATTGGGCAAATGTCATGAAATTTTTTCTTCTTGCTCGAAAGAAATGGGGTATATTTCTGGGTTTATTTCTCAACCCACTGATGAAAAGAAAGAAGGTTTTGCTTTCTCTATTGAGAATTAGAATTTTGAGAATGCCCAAATTCTAACTTGGTTCCACAACTCTGTTGAATCTCGCATTGGTATGATGTTTGCTAACAAATACACATATGCTAAAGATGTCTGACAATATTTATCTGAACTGTTTCAGAAAGTTAATATTGTCAAACGTTATGAGTTGGATTTGGCTATCATGTCCATTTGTTAGGAAGGTCGATCCGTA
Organism: Euonymus europaeus; assembly: GCA_963580455.1. Lineage (NCBI taxonomy): Eukaryota > Viridiplantae > Streptophyta > Magnoliopsida > Celastrales > Celastraceae > Euonymus > Euonymus europaeus. The sequence continues at coordinate 15,651,167 of OY756970.1, read as the reverse complement.
CAAGACTATTATGGCGAGATTACTAGTCTGTGGGATCAATTAACATTAATGGAGTCGGAGAGCCTGAAAGCTTTTACTAATTATTTGAAATTTAGGGAAGAATGGCGTCTTACTAAATTTCTGGCTGGACTTGATAATCCATTTGAAACCCTACGTGAGAATCTTTTGCATCGATCTCCTCTTCCTACTATTGATGCTATTATGTGGGAACTTAAGTCTAAAGAAATTAGACTTAAGACTGGCATTTCAATGAGTTCTACCCCATTTGTTTTCCTAGCATCTTCGAAGTCCACTGTTATTTACTCCTTTTGGTTCTGGTTCTATTTCTGGTTTTCACCCTCGTGGTCATCTTTCCCATGATGAATGTGTCTTCTGTCATAAAAAAGGACATTGGAAAAATCAATGCCCGAAGAATGGTGCTCCACCTCCATCTTTTGGAAAGATTCCTGCATTAACAACTACTGAGATATCCCTAATTTGACTGATCTTCGTGCTCAGCTCTCTCACCTTTAGCAGATGATTTCTTCTCCATCATTTGCATCTGCACTGACTACAAGTAATTCTAGTTTGCAAGTTTCCCCATCAGAATTGGAAGTCAGGGAAGCCGATTAGGATATCACCTAAATTTGCTGGTTTCGGTTTTGTCTTTGGGTTCTGAATTTGCTGGTTCCGATTGGTTTCTAGTTTACTATGATTCTCTCTGCCTCTAATTTGATTTGGTTCTGATTGTGGCATTCAGTTCTGGTTTTGCCGAGCATTTTGTGCTCTATTCGGTTCTGGTTGTTCGTTCTGCTATCGGTTGTTGGCTATACTTTTGACGCAATCAAGGTGTTTTGGTTTGCTGATCTTTCCTCTAGGTAACATTTGGTTTTGGTTTTGGATTTTGATCTGTGATTATGTTATCGTCGTGTGGTCTGCTTTTATTTTATGTTGCTAAATTTCAGTATTTTGCTTGACAAACTTTTGATGATTTTCATGCAATCATCCTTAGTTTGAGAGGGGTGTGAGATGTATATAGCTAAGTCATATAGCTGTATGCAGCTGAGTGTGTGTGAGCTGTACTGAGTGAGTTGTTTGTGCATTTATATGTAATGTATTCTATTGAAATGTATAAGAAAAGATATTGATTATCATCTTCTAACACAGTAAACTAAAAGACCACCTGATACACCATCATCATTATATTTATCTTTGCTAAACAAATTTTAAAAATGTGCAAGTGCTCACACATACAAACACAAAAATTAGCAATTAACCTACTTCCAGTTTTAAAGTGAAGCATCTGATGCACTTGACATCTAGGGCTTTGATGCTTCGTAAGGGGCGAAATCATCCGATTATTATTTATAGTCTATAATAAGGCCCAAGAAAAACAGACACAGGACTAATGAAAGAGCACTTCTTAGAGTTGACAAGCTTCCGTATTCATCATCTTGGTGATCTAACTCGTACATCCGAATATATATACAAAGACATTAGTGCTATACTGAAGCTCTGAGTTCACACACTTTAAAACCAAGAGAACAAATTTTCTAGGATATATAGGCAAGACCCTAAAAATGAGAAAAATAAGAATCCAATTGTGTAATATCTTAATTTTTTATCATTCAGTTCAGTTTAGTTCAGTTCGCCGATAATAGAAACCCCAACCATCAAAACATGCAGGCATACGCATAATCATACTTTCAACTGGTGGGGCTCCGCTTAATGAAGCAAATGCTTTCCTCTTTGGTATCCAAATGGCAATGACACTGGGTCTTACAAACCTTAAATTGGAAGGCGATGCTTTGGAGATAGTTCATGCGATTCGAAATTCAGATTGTGATCTTATTACGTATGGTCCTGTTCTTACTGTGATTAGATATATCCTGCCTTTTATTCCTTCATGTAGTGTTCCTCCCAAGGGGTAATAACCATGCTGCAGATTCTTTAGCTAGGCTGGGTAGTTTATCATCTGATTAGTCTATTTTCATCCTTAATGATGTCCATGCTTCTGTAAGGCAAGTGCTCAATCATGATGAAATTATATATGTTTTCTTAAGTATATCAGTTTTCTTCTAAAAAAAAACTTACACCACTACAGAAGTACGAAAGTTTGAAAATTATTCAAACGGACAATAATGATGTGCAAGAATTCATGTGAATGTCAAATGTAGTTGATGTGCAAGCATACGATCATGCTAGTCCCTCAAGTGTATATAATGCAACTGGGAGTGGATAATTTTTTAAAAAAAAATGGCAGTGAGGGGTGGAGAAACGAGGGTTAGGTGTTGGTCAATTTATTTAATTAAACATTTTCATATGAATCAGATTAGAAATTGGACTGAAGATTTACAATTATTCGATTTAAGTGAGGTAAATTATTTATTTAGTTATTTTATAATTTTGTAAGTAAACTATTAACTCATTTTTATTATTGTCAACATTATTTTATTAGAGATGACATAGAACCGGAGAAGGAGTTCTTGTGCGAGAGAAGAAAATGAAGAATGAATTAATATCGATTCACTGATGAATTTGTCACTAAAATGATATATTCTTATATAAATTTCATATAAGTTTATAGGGTTTAGGAAATGTCTAGCACAATTAATTTGATCATTAGGTTCTCAATTTGCATGAGTCATTAATTGGATGGGTTCAAAATACTACACGTGCTCCTGGATTTGTTAGTGTTATAAGAAAGTCAGAAATTGATGGATTTGGGAAAAGTCACAAGTTGTGTTGTAATGTGAACGTGGTAGCAATTATACAACTAGAAAAATGCCCATAAAGATTATTGGAACCAAAAAATGCAATTGTCCATTCATAGTAAAATGGATGAAATTGAAGACTGTGAAGATTGAATGGCAATGGTGGTATGTAGAAAGCATAATCATGATCTGGTGTTATATATATATGGAGTGTCATTCTTATGTTGGTATACTTTTTGTTATTGAAAATGATATACTGATAGATATGTCAAAAAATCTAGTGAAACCACGAAATATTTTGTCAACAATAAATAATCGGGATCCAACTAATGTCTCCACCATTTAAGATATAATGCCTACAGAAATTGTTGTACAACAGATAAAGCAAGTAAATTTTAAATGTAACAACTCATGTCAAGCTTAACCTGGCACGAGTATATTTTTCTTCATCGCACTGATGTTTTGACCAATGAGCTACAAGATTTATTCTTCACGCATCCACAATCGTAAGAGATTTGGCGTGCATTTCCTTATGTCTCAATCATGGATTTGACATACAAAACTAATATGTTTGGGATGCCTCTTTTTGAGATCGTTGGCATGACATCAATGAACATGACATTTTCTACAACATTTATTCCTCCAATCAAAGAAAGAGGAAAATATTTTAGGTGTTGGATTATTTGCAGTCAGTCATGGATGAATACACAAGTCCAAGGGTCGTTGTTACTAATAGAGATTTGACATTGATGAAGTCTTTTATGAAAGCATTCCTAGACTCTACGAAGCTACTCTGTAAATGAAAAATTGGTAAAAATGTGGTAGCAAACTGGAAGAAACGATTTTGTGACAAGAAATCTAAGGATGCATCCTATTTTTTATAGCACACATTAGTTGATTCATAAATTGAAATAGAGTATTTATATAACTTATCCACTATTGAGACTCAGTTTCAATGTTATTCGATTGTCATCAATTACATACATGACATATGATTGATGCAATATAGAGGGATGTTTAGATCCACCTGGATCGATAAATACATGCATTTTGGGAGCCGAACAACTAATATGATTGAGAATTAACATGCAAAGTTGAAAGGTGAGGGGCAGTTGCACCCCAATATTTTTCTATGACACTCCTTTATTTCGAGAAATCTAATTTTAAGAACAGCTCAAATCCTTCTCCTTCTCTCTAGTCTCTTTGCCTGTCTCTACTCTCTTTCCCTGTCCTTCGAATTCTAAAGCTTGAAGGTACATTACCATGGCGTGAACAACCCGAGTGCTATTCTAATTAATTATTTATCCGTTATAGTTTAACAAATTCGTTCATCTTAGAGTTTAACACTTATTGTTTAAGTTATAACATGAAAATTCGATACACAAGTCCGTTATGATTTAGCGAATCTGTTCTCCTTCAAATTTAATACTTATTGTTTAGAAATGGGATATCATGGACTCCTAAAATATGAACTACTTATCACTATCATTTGAAAATTTTTGAAAGTAGACCAACATTTTTGTAAATAAATCGAAGGTAGTGATAAATAGTCATATTTGTAAAGGAAAGAATTGCCGAGAAAACATACATCATCGTGAAGGCAAAAGCCTGAAGATTTTCGTAAACCAAGCTGATCTAAAGTAGGCACGAGAATACTTCTGGCCAATGAATATTAGTTAGCAGCTTAGACGGTACTACATTCATTGTTTATGCAAGGATTTGATTATGTGCACTGTATTCTCTCCATTCAGAAACCAGTTTCTGCAATTGCTTCAACCCCCCCGTCATCGCCTCCTCTTTTCTTCAGCTGCAGAGCATTTGCGAGTCACTTCGGAGAGTACAATTGACTTCGCTCGTTTATTCGACTCCTGCACCAATCTGCGCCAAACCAAGTGCCTTCATGCCCTACTTCTGGTGTCAGGGAATGCTCAAAGCATCTTTCTGTCCACTAGGCTTGTCAATAGATACGCATTCTTACGTGATCTCTCGTCTTGTCGCACCTCTTTTAATCAAATCCCCGACAAGGATGTCTATACTTGGAATTCGATGGTGTCTGCATTGGTTCGCAGTGGACATTTCCGAGCAGCTGTAGATTGTTTCTACCAATTTTTTCTTACATCGGGTCTTCATCCTGATTTTTACACTTTTCCTCCTGTGTTGAAAGCTTGTAGAAATCTATTTGATGGGAAGAAGATACATTGTTCGGCTTTAAAGCTTGGTCTTCAGTGGGATGTCTTTGTAGCTGCTTCGTTGATCCATATGTATACCCGATTTGGCTTTATCACTGCTGCCCGCCAATTGTTCGACGATATGCCCAGCCGAGACAGGGGTTCTTGGAATGCAATGATTTCTGGGTACTGTCAAAATGGAAATGCTGTAGAGGCACTGAATCTCTTGCATGAGATGAAATTGGATGGAAATAGAATGGATTCAGTTACTGTCGCAAGTATTCTTCCGGTCTGTGCACAGTTCGATGATATCTTAAGTGGGTTGTTGATTCACTTATATGTCATTAAGCATGGGTTGGAATTTCAATTGTTTGTTTCCAATGCTTTAATTAACATGTACGCCAAATTCGGTAGACTTGGGCTAGCACAAAAGGTTTTTGATCAAATGGTGGTAAGAGATTTAGTTTCATGGAACTCAATAATTGCTTCGTATGAGCAAAATGAGGACCCAATGACTGCATATAAGTTATATAAAGCGATGCAAGAAAGTGGAGTTCGGCCGGATTTGTTGACACTAGTGAGCTTGGCTTCTATTGTTTCTCAATTGAATGATTGTCAGAGTGGTAAATCTGTTCATGGGTTTGTCCTGAGGAAAGCTTGCCTTTTGGAAGATGTTGTGATCGGGAATGCAATTGTCGACATGTATGCCAAATTGGGTGCGATAGATTCTGCATGTGCTGTTTTTGATGGACTCCCTATTAAGGATGTGGTTTCATGGAACACTATGATAACAGGTTATACCCAAAATGGCCTTGCTAGTGAGGCAATTGAGGTATATTGTTCTATGAGGGATTGCGAAGAGATAATTCCAACTCAGGCGACTTGGGTAAGCATACTACCAGCTTATTCCAATGTAGGAGCCTTGCAACAAGGGATGAGAATTCATGCGTGCGTTATCAAGAACTGTCTTGACTTTGATGTCTTCATTGGCACATGCCTTATTGACTTGTATGGGAAATGCGGGAGACTAGATGATGCAATGCTTGTGTTCTGCCAAATGCCCAAAAAGAATTCATTTCCTTGGAATGCCATTATTTCCTGTCATGGAATTCATGGGCATGGTGAGAAAGTTTTGGAGCTATTTAAAGAGATGCTGAATGATCGGGTGAAACCAGATCATGTCACCTTTGTATCCATATTAGCAGCTTGTAGCCATTCGGGTTTGGTTAATGAGGGTCAATTGTACTTCCATTTGATGCAGGAAGTCTATGGAATTAATCCTAGTTTGGGACATTATGGCTGTATGGTGGATTTATATGGTAGAGCAGGGCTTTTGGATATGGCAAATAATTTTATTAGAAATATGCCTGTAAGGCCTGATGCTTCTATTTGGGGTGCTCTTCTTAATGCCTGCAGAATACATGGAAACATTGAGTTGGGAACTTATGCTTCAGATCGCTTATTTGAAGTTGATCCTGAGAATGTTGGCTACTATGTTTTGTTGTCAAATATGTATGCGAATGCTGGAAAATGGGAGGGAATGGGTAAAGTTAGGCTGTTGGCTAGAGAAAGAGGATTAAAGAAAACTCCTGGGTGGAGCTCAATTGAAGTGGATAACAACGTCAGTGTCTTTTACACTGCAAACCAGACCCATCCCAAATGTGAAGAGATCTACAAGGAGTTGAGAATTTTGACTGAGAAGATAAAGAGCATGGGATATACTCCAGACTATAGCTTTGTGTTACAAGATGTTGAAGAGGATGAAAAGGAACATATCCTCACAAGTCATAGTGAGAGATTGGCAATTGCATTTGGAATTATTAGCACCCCACCTAAAAGTACTCTTCGTATCTTCAAGAACTTGCGGGTGTGTGGTGATTGTCATAATGCAACTAAATTTATATCTAGGATTACTGAGAGGGAAATCATTGTGAGGGATTCTAATCGGTTTCACCACTTTAGGGATGGTATATGCTCATGTGGGGATTATTGGTGATACGACTGATTTAATTTTTTGCACTAAACTTGGATGATGTCCGACGTGTTTTCTTGATTTCTTGTATGGAAGATGCTTCCTAGGCATGCAAATAATACATTTTATGTCCCATAAACATTGCTTTTGCACCAAAAATAGGCTGAAGCAGGTAAGAATAAGCTGCTCAACTCTACATAATGTCGCTTCCATCCTTTTTATAGATGCATGTTAACACTAGTTAGTAGTTACTAATACCTACTTTTGCTCTCTTTGTAGATTTTCCAGATCTGAGGTGCAGAATGATGGGAGCTCAATTAAGTGAGTAAAGCTGTTAAATTTTCAATCTGATGATATTAGTGTGTCACATATGTGGTAGGTACTTGTTGCCCCATTATTTAGCTTTGAAGGTCTCAAATTACCAGAACCATTTTTCTGTCTTTTGAATATGAATTGTTAATTTGTGCTCAAAGAATACTTTAGCCTTTTTTACTTCGGTTAAGGCTCTTATCTGGGTGAGAATGAGGCTAAAAATTAGCTGTCAACATGTATAAAGAATATAACTCGAGGAAAGTAGATAATTAGAAAACAAATATTTAAGAGGATAAGAACTTGTACAAGATCTCTTCTCAATAGATTCAGAAAAATGAACTGCAATGGCATGCATGCATGCATGCCATGCAAAGGAAGTTCTTGTTTTTTCTGTATTTTCTCCCCTTAACTTGGGTGACACTTTTACACAGTAGATTTCAGTGCTGAAAATTCAAATTTTGTGACTGATATTGGGCTGACATAAATAATAAATATTAGCAGTTGTGGAGGGTCAGATGTATGCAGCATTAGTTCTGAGTTGTGGAATGCTGTGACGCCGTGATGTCAAGATTTATGGAGTAATCTTACCGATGCATCAGGGCCTGCCAGAATTTAAAAGAATTGTTTTGCCAATTTCCGTGTTTTTTTCTGAATCTTTCAGATGTTTTGGCAAGACGGACTATTATATGCTCTTGGCATGTTAGATTTTTTTTTTGAAAAAACTATTCAATGCAATGCAAGATATCATTCTCATGCTGTTAGTATAACTTGCTGATTAATCAAACTCACCTGAGAAATACCATGAACTGAGTCGAATACTGACAACTGAGGTAACCTGCAGTATATTAACCTGTGCATGCATGCGAAGTCCGTAATTTACAGTTTTTGGCTGAAATGTGTAAATTGGTGTATCGTGAATAAGGCCATCTAAAGCTGAAGAATGTTGATGAGTTGTATTTGCTTTGCAGGTTTTTTTTTTGTTATCAAGCTAATTCTGAATCCCATCCTGTTAGAATAGTGGAGAAAATGAACATCATGGTCCACTCATTGTTTTTTTGTGATTAGTTTGTAATTGTTCTATCCTATGTTACAACATGTCAAGTGTGTTTTCGTCTGCTCAATTATGCCAAGACATGCTGTTGTATAGGCTGTAACTTTAGGACACTGTAAAGTTCGTGAAATAGGCAGATGAGCATTGTAGCCCCGACTCTAGGGGCCGGGGCCACAAGTGACGCGTTTAACCTAATAGACCAAACTTTTTAGCCTAATAGACGCGTTTTCTAAGTGCGGGCTGCCCATAGCAGAATATCTACTAGTTTGCAATGTGCCATACTGACAACTTGTTAATTATAGTTTAAGTGAAAAGATGTGGCTGCAACTTACATGTCGACTTCTGTTGTGGGAATACCATGTGCAGATTTATGATGCTCAAATTGGAGTTCTATATTATGGTGCCTTTTTTTGTTCTGGAAACACTGTCGGCTAACAACAAAGAGGTTTATTGAATCACTGACTATTTTCTTTTCCCTCTTCTCAGCTTGATGGAATTCTATTAATCTATAAAAATGTGGGGTTGCAGGGTGTCCATTACTCCTCTATACTGGATCTTAATTTCTAGATGTCTTGAGGGTTTTCCATTTCGACTGTCAAAACCATGGATATACAGAGTGCCTTCTGGAGATGAATCAAGAGGTTTAAAGTTATTTTGGAATGCAAGAAAGACATATGGAAGAGCCAAGAATTGTTTGAGCTTGTGGAAGAGTGCCTTGAGAATGGCTTGTGGACTCAAGATATCTGTACAGTATTGGAGACGTGCTCAAAGCGAAATCATGATAATCAATAGCTTATTCTTCTAGCATTGCAGCAATTCAACGAAGAAAGTGAAGTTGGAGGGACAAATAGGGACAAACTGACAAAGTTTGTGAGGACTCTGGAGGAATTGAAGAATTTGAAGGCAGCTGGTGACCTATTCACTGAAGAGTTCTTTCATATCTTTCAATATGTTTATAAGCAGCAGATGTTGATGCTTGAGAAACTGCATCTTAGAAAGAACAAGCTTGACAAGAAGCTGAAGTACATTCATGCCTGGTGGAAAGTTTCAAGTATGATATTTGTTGCAACTTTTGCAGCTGCACTAATTTGCTCTGTTTGCAGCTGCAACTTTGATTCCATTGAGTTCAAAGGGGAAATGGATTGATTCTCTATGGAGAAACCTACGAGAATGTATTGAAGGGGCAAAAGGAGGTGATTACTTCAATGCAAGCAGGATCATATGTTGCTATTAAGGACTTGCACAACATTCAGGTTCTGATTGATCGATTAGAGGTCGAAATTGAGGCATTAATGCTAAATGTGGGTTTTGCGAATGAAAAAGAAGCTGTGCAGATTGCAATAGAGGAGATAAATTGAAGCCGGGAGTGTTTATGAAGAATGTTGAGGAGCTGGAAGTACAAGCTGATATATGCAGCCGTGATATCAAAAGGGCTAGGACTGTGGTTCTACAGAGGATCATAAAACATCACAACCACTAAGAAGGATGTGCTTCCTGTGGCCTTCAACTGGTAACCACTGATGTGTTATCTCTAAAGACTTGTCTGGGCTCATGTTATATTATCATGATTAATTCCTTTATTTGTTGTATTTTGGACCCCTAGGGATGGGAATGAGATCCATGCTTTTAGAAATCGATTACAAATTTTGTACTGAATTTCACCATTTTTTTAGACAAAATAATGATCAGAAGCAATACCTACGGCACCTTACCATGTTAAGACTAAGATGTTTCATACAATCTTCTTTTATACTAACAAAATAACTCCCGTATCATGAAAAAATACATCTCTAGACTCGGACCACAAATAACAAGATCATGCCAAAGAACATCAGACTTATCAGCCTGTTTACAGGCATCAATAGTGAACATCTTATTCATAATAAGCTGTTTATTTCAAGTTTTTAAACACTCGCCTTAAAATTTAAAAACTCAAAAGATGATCTGAAAAACAAAGATCCAAATACATAATCAGTTAGACCTAGAAGAGAACTTGTAAGCTTTCTCAGCTCTCACCAGGTGTAGAAGTGGCACTGGACGAAAATTAAAATAGGTTGCGGATGCAAAGTAAGAACACGACAAGGAAACAAATATCTTAAACCAAATGGATGAGAAAAAAGTCAAGAACATGCATGTGCCAATCAAGATAGTTACTGCAGAAAAATTAACAAGGCACTTTACTGTAGAGAGATCCCTTTCTGTTACTTGCTGAGGAAACTGACCTTGAGAAGAAAAATCCGATAGTAACTGATCCTTAAGCTGGAATCTTTCTATTAGCCAAGCAGTGGCCTTCTCTTCAGATAATGGGATCTTATCGAGTGTAATACGCTGGACGTGAATATGGACTTCAGAAGGCTCCACCCCAAAGACATTGTCCAGAAAAGTCGGGCACCGATGCTTGTACCCAATGGTCACATCATAAACTGCAGCGAGTTCAAAATAAAACGTCAGGGAGATGAAGAGCAAGTGAGGGAATTACCAGAATGAGGTGTCAAAGTTTTGAAACAATAGCTTTGGTAGAACAATCTGATTTCACAGTGTGGTGGTAACTGGTAATGGCAATCTAATTAATCATATAATTAATGGACAAGTAAGCCTCAGTTAAATTTTCATCCTATTGGATACAACTTACGAGAGTATCTTCAGCCTCTTCCATATGAAAAATTCAACTGTGTCCATTAGAATGGTTTTGGTGAATCTGCTGCCTGTCTCCTATGTAGGCAAATAGCATGACCTTCCAACTTTTGAGAACCATACAGGCAATGCAGCCTTCATTTCAACTGGACGGGATTAATTAAGACTCCTACCAATATTTTGTTCTCTTAAAATGCATGATTTTTCAACCTCCACTGGCAGCAAAGTCAATTCGAATAGCATAAATGGCGAGATTTATCACTGTAGATAGAAGTGGTTTGAGATCTTCTCACCTTCCTGGGAATAAGCTGAGTTGTATGAGTACTAGTTGCACAAGTCTAGATGACATGGCCCCAAGGTATGAGTTCTATGTCCTAGATGACATTGCCCCAATGTATGAGTTCTAGTTGTTGTCCTTCAAGGAAGATCTGTTATACTCGTAGTTGCTTTGTGCTATGAAAGTTCTATAGTTGACATGGTCCCAATGAAAGAGAAATTTACTTGTTCATTCCAGAAGGAAAACACTGTTTCTTACTCTATTAAAGGCCTCCATAGCTCCTTCCGAAGCCCAAAAAAATAATAAAGAGAAAGAAGGTTTTTCAGACTAAGACTTGCAGACCATAGGTGGTATATTCTACATCATTTGCCCGATTATAGTTCAAATTTTGCAACGTATTTAAAAGACGAAATTCCATCAATACTTAAAGTAGCATATTCAAAACTTTAAAGCAGTGCAGAGAGGAAGAAGGCAACCTGCATCCAGAGAGCCTCTCAAAACTTCCAAGCAGGCACAGAAACCCTTTGTTTTCGGGAGCAAAACGTTTTTCAGTAGAGGCAATCCATTCTCAGCTGCATACTTTTGACTTCGCAAGCATTTTTTCTCACTACAGCAAAAAGAAACGGGGAAATTAGTAGACTGAAAGCAAAACAACGTTATGCATGAAGCAAGACTACTATCTATCACGCCACATTGCTGAATAAGATTCATAAAAGCAGGAAATGCATTCTTGTAGCAAACTAAAAGAAAATAATAACATTTATTTAAAAGGATGTGTAGTGAACAAAGTGAATACAGAAAGAAGTGGGAGAAAAAAATTACGTGAAATCAGTTCCTTCTGGAAATAGGGCAAGCCAAATTGAATCACGGGAGTCTTTGAAAGTTGAAAGCATTTGGCGCATCCTTGCTTCATCAATTTCCCACTTTCTTTCCACTGAGATGAATTCCAATATATGGAACGCCCAGCCAAATATAGGTAATTTCATCAAACTGCTCTTGAGGACATACTTTATATATCCCAGGCATCCTCTCCGCCATGCAAGGTCCCACAAGTACATCCAGTCTACTTCAGTTCTATGGTTTGCAATAAGCAAAACACGTTCCTCCACAGGAACAGTTTCCCCAGAAAAAATGACTTTAGTTTTGTTTATCTTTTCAAATAGAGAAGGCCACAAAGCTAACCAAGCGCAAACGAAAAATGATGTTGCTCTCCTGCTGTAATGTATGCTGAAAAGCCGCAATATGACGGCAGTTACAAAGCCAACATACACTAACATAAAGAATGCTGTTGAAAGAAGCACTGATAAACAAAGCAGACCCCTGACAGCTCGCACTGGGGTCAAAAGATGGCGGCTTGTTCTGTCATTTGAACTTTTAGCCTCTCTAACTTCCATAACTGCAACCTAATGAAATCACTGACTCAGAAAATACTAGGTTAACACCCGAGATATTACTCGCATTTAAAACCTATCTTATAGAACGTTCTAAGTCCCACGAGGTCCCTGTGTAAAAAATTCAAGTATTTAAGTTAAGAACATCTCCCAGATATAAGAAGCAAATTTGCTACATTAGAGTCCAGTTTTAGGGGCAACTAGAAGATAACATCATTTGAAGATGATAATCACTTATTTATGCGAGAATTTCATAGCACCATAGAAGCATCACAAAAAGCTACAGCTGGAAGGCTTATAATATTTATCCTGAAGAAAGAAAGTCATTAGTGATTTAAACTTCAATTTTCAATATTAACACAACACAAGGAGTCAGTGAAGAAGCATTAACCAGGAGAAAGAGAAATCAGAATGTAGCATTTGTTTGTCATTACCAAGAGCACTTCGATTAATAAGCACCAAATATTCTTCATTTTTTAACAAACAAACAAACAAAAACTAATTAAACACCAATAACAAAAACCCAGCTGAATGATCAGGTGATATAGCTCATAATTGAAAGACCCAAGTGGTGACCAGCAGTTACATAGTTGATTTGTAGAGGTAATGCAATTAATATCTCAAATATTCAAGAACAAATAAAGATGGATATGCAAAAGGAAAAAAAATAGTCAAAATTATGGTGAAGCCCTTTTTAAAAGCTCCTTGGGATAAAATCCCTTTAGATTTGACCAACACCTCACAACTTATATACAAAAACAAAAGTGCAAATTGTTTCCGCTATGTTACTGCTGCTACCAGGTTTATAATTGAAGTACCAAATAGCAATGGCACAAATTTTTAATAGTCAATTTATTCCTGCAAGATGTCCCCAATAGATCCATCAATGCCTTCAGAAAGAGTGAAAGACAATGAAGCAAATCGAGCCACTCCATCAAAGACATTGTATCCAACAGCTCCTCAATTAACACAAGTGGACATACACCAAATATGCTTGCTCATATTCAGGAGTCCTATATCTATACATGCTAACAACAAATTACAAACAGACACCTTTTCAAATGCACATAACAAATAAGTTAAAATCCTAGTCCATGAGTCGTTCAATCAAATCCTTTATACAAGCTAGCACTCAGCTGGATATCACTTGATTTCCCATCATCAAGTACATAAGACAGCTAAATCAAGTAATTAACTAATAAGCAATAAGAACCACATCAACTATTATATTACGCTGAGAAATCCACTACAACGCACATCATCAACAACAGTAGCTAAATAGTACAAAAAGAATCGTCATCACAAACATCGCATCCGATAATAACATGATTGCAGTCCAAAATGGTGCTTTTGTCGGCAGCCAAACAAAGCTCCGAACAAGCAAAGTAACAGAAAAGGAAAAAGAAAGCAGTGTACCTGTTCACATCATTGGACATGGACTGTACAGTGACATAGAGTCTGCAATGCTCCTCTGGAATGCGCTGCTTCCGCTTGCGAGAGTATTTGTATTTGTAGGGAGAAGGAAAGGAAAATGGACTGAGAAGTGGCTGGAATTACGAACGGCGCCCCACTGCTCTCGAGATGCTTCTCTTTGGCCTTTCGGTTGGGAACATTAAAATGGAGAGGTTGGACGGTGTGTGAATTGTGATCGCAATAACGGAGTTCTTCCGTTGTTCGAAGTTTGGACAAGACGTTATCAAAAAAAAAATTTGGTGGAAAACAACTTTTTCTCGGCTCTCATGATGACGTTACATTATCATTTATTCTCTTTTTTCATGATTTTAATTGTTAGTCTTTTCTTTTTTGCCTTTTTTGCATAATTATCAAACTTGTTTCCCTCTCTAACCTGACTTTTAATTAAAAGAGACCGCACAACACGCTGTCATTGAAAGAAATGTCGGTAGATTTTTATGTTTGTTAAAGAGTATAAGCTAGCTTATATTCTGTTATCTATACTTTTAGACACTCTCAGTTTTTACGCTTTGCAAGAGCATATACTCTATGATTCAAATGTTAGGTGGTGGAATGTTAATTTAATTGATGTTCGGTGGTGGAACGTACATGCGCAATTTAGCATAGCTTGAGGTAGTCTTACAGAACTTTCTAATTGTGGTTAATTATCTTAAAAGTGTATGACTTGCACCGTATAAGGAGATGTTTGTATCTACTTGGACCGACAAATTTCTACATTTTAGAAATCATATAACTAACAAAGTCAAAAATCAGCATGCTAAGCTGAAACGATATCTAAGCTCCTCACAGTCAAACTTAGAGAGACCTATATCTTAGATACATCTGGTCTTTCAGTCCCAGGACACAGTAATCAAAGCTAACATTGAGAGAAGAAAAAAACTCATCCAACTCCAATTCAATATACCGCACCTCCGATTTTTTATGTGCTTTTGTTGCAATCGAGACATTGCATCAGATTTTGATAGGGTTTGAGCGGTGTGAAACTATCAGAAAAGTTTATTAAAAATGAAGATGTCAACTTTTTAAGAGCTACATACTACCATGTGCTCACAAAACAAGCTATATACTTGAGCAAGAGTCACTCTATACCATTTGATGTCATTGATAAATTTTGGAAGAAACTTGATCTATTCCAATGTAAGCCGCTTAAAGAGGTTGAGATCACTTGTAGATTCGATGTATAAATGTTCAAAGAACAGTTCCATCACTAGACACTGCCTGTTAAAATCATCAGGCTAAGGAAGTTAAGGAAGAAAATCAAACATTCGACAACTTCCCTTTGTCAATCATCAATGAAGACGAACACTCGAGTGCATCCCCCATAAAGAAAAGGTAGTCACATCTACCTATTCTGCTGCAAGTGCATTTGGAGCCTTTGGAAGTGATTTTGTTACAACTCGGTAACTTAACAGACACAATACCTCATTCGGATGCCCCAACTCAAAGATTTTAGAGCATGATTTTCTCCACTCCTAGGAACTAGCAAGACACAATTGCTCGTCTATTTAAAATTCTCAATCTCTCTCTATATGCAAATGAGTTTAGGGCAGAGAAGGGTAAGCTACTCCATACGTGGCTATGTTGATCAATTTCCAACTATACTATATGAATACATTATGGGCATATAGGATGTAGGAGTTGATGGAAATTATGTCTTCGATTAATAATTTTGTCTCTTAGTCTTGGAAAAGATGAATGGCTAGTGTTCGGTATAAGTTAATAGTAAAGTTGGACACATTTTGGAGCCAATATATTAAAATACTTGATGACAATGAGAGGACATATGGTGTTAGATGCTCACTAAACTTCTTTCAAAATGATATTGAAGCACCAATTGATCACTGGATGGCGATGTCAGATAGGGGTCTATCGATTGCTTCTGCATACAATGTGATACTACATGTTCTTTATCATGCAGAGAGCTGAATATATCTATCACTTCATATAACCCACACCACCTAGTCAACGTTATGCTATTACTATAATGTAAATGGTAATTACTATGTTCAAATTGGGTTGACAAATGATTATCCAGTGCCTCTCATTATGCCTAAGTAAGTTTACTTTAGGCATGTTTGGGCAGCTGTATGCGCTACTCTATATTACAGAACAGTTTGATGCATATATACAATCTACGTTTTCTTTCGACGCCTTTGTTCACGTATTTGATTAAATTTAATCAATTGAGCTCTCAACCTGTCCAAATTCCTCAATGTATGTGCATGCATGTGTATCAAAATGGCCAGGAGAATTCCTAAAAGTTGAAGAAAAATATGATCTAATATATATTGAAAATTCTTAAAAATAAAGAAAACATTGGTGACAAAACGAGAAAGTGACAAAAATGTTTAACTAAAGTGCTGATTTGACAGACTACTTAAAAATGAAGAAAAAATTGGTGACAAAATCGGTGGGTTGAGGTGTAAATCAAAAGGCAAGAAAAATGTTTAGCTAATGGGAGAGCGGGTATGGAATAAGGGGTTGAAAATATCCTTATCCTTATCTGTCCATGACTCACATACTGCGAGAATGTAAAATCAATGTTTATTTTTATTTTTTAATTCAAGTGTGTATTTTATACTTTTTCGTTGAATTGCACAATATATATATTTTGGTAGAGGCAGTGACGAATTCAGAAAATAAATTATGAAGGGATTAGTAGTAGTTTTAAAATTTTGTAAGAAAGCGATCAAAAGTTGATGGCCGAATTTTTTTTAAGGATATTTACTAAAAATCACGGGAATTAGGTTTAACAATTATGATTTTAACACTAAATTTATATGAACTGAGTTTACTTTCAATTTTTGAGAGGACTTTTGTTTGAGTGCTCGGTTTTAATTTAACGTATAATTATTCATAAAACTAATTTTTTAAAAAAAAAAATTGGGTGGCTTGATCCCCCATTTAGTAGTATGGCTCCGCCACTGGGTATATGTATTTCAAAGATCTCTTCGCAATTTGTTGTTTTGAGTCCGGATCTCCTATAAAGATGAGATGAATTTATGACGAATTGACAGTGGATTGTTTTAAATTTGATCATGGCTCCTCTTTGTAGAACTTATTTACTGATAAAAATAAGGGTTATTTACTGATAATTTATTATCACTGAAAGATGAAGTATGTTCATTTTCATACTTAAAGTTCAAATTTTTAAGTCCAAAACCTACCGTTTTAAATTATTCAAGTTTGATAATTCAAAATAATTTTTTCAAATTTTGTACAGACAACTCGTTGATGTGGGCATAAAAGTCAATAAAATTTATTTAAATTATTTTTCTTACTCGTGACACGTAAAAAATAAAGATTTTTTTTAAAAAAAATTGACATGGGATCCTTTGGCCAATCGGATCCTTACACTTAGAGCAACTCCAATGGGAGTATTGAAAATGAAGCTGGAAATTTTGGAGTGTATAGAGAGAGTGATTTGAAAAAATTGTATTGAAAAAAGTGTAAAATGGTAGGAAAATGTGAAATATGGTAGAAAAGTAAGAGAGAAATGGTGTTGATGCTTGATATTTAGAGTGTGTGTGAATGAAAATTGAAAAAAATTATATTGAAATATGTGTTTTATTGATTTAACTGTATTGAGAGTCGTGTTTTGCTGTAATAGAAGTAGGACCACGCTGAAAAATTTGGAGCTTCCACCATTCGAGTTGCTCTTAAAAGTGGAGTCTTTGGCAAGTGTTCTTTGATCTTTCACACGTGTAAGTTAACTTTACCAAATTTCCACCACAGCCAGAGACCCCAAGCACATAACCTAGCAACCCTTCTTCCTTCGTCAACCTCTACAAGGAGTGATGGAGATGCAGAGGCAAGGAATATCAAAGCCGCTCTATTATGACATTAGATATGTTCCTTGCTTTGTACATTGTACTGCTGGAAAAAAATGGGAGGGCATTGGCAAAGACGGGTGTTCCTAGAAGTTGAGTCGGCTGCATGTGGTAGCGGGCCTCTCTCATCTTCTCAAAATGAAATATCCCAAGAACAATAATTTCTAGGTTACGACCAAAGTTGGAAGTAGACCAAGAAAAGGCTTTCTGATAATGAGATCGAAAAATGCTTTTTTTCCCATTTGTCAACTTGTGACACGCTAAGAAAATGGAAAGAAAAAAAACCTTCTGCAAGTTCTAGAAGGACCAATGGTGTTCTTGTTTCAAGATAGTTACCATTAGCTTGGTCTAAACTTATATCGTTTGTACGTGTGCTTCACTACAATTATGCAGTACTGTTAATTTATATCAACCAATTGTAGGTGGAATATTTTATACGTTTGTTCATGGCTTTGTGCCTCTGTCTAATGGGGTTTGGAATGATGAAAGGACAAAGAGGCAGCATACAGTTGCATTATGTATATGCAGTTTGAAGATCGAACAACAGGGGAATCAGATAAAACCAGTTGAAAAAGTTGAAAACCTTTTTTGAAAGATTCTTATGGCAAAGAGAACAATGAGAGTAAAAGGTAAAAAATGCTTCTAGAAATAAAAATGATAGAAAACAAATGATATGGAGAAATTTTTACACCCTCAAAGTTCTTTTATTCTGGAAACACGACAAACGCTATATGGTCGCACTAGCTTTACGAGCATTTTTAATGCCTACTGCGGAATTATGAAAAACTGTGAACCAAGAAGAAATTAGAGATCTCTGATGGATGGTCTTCGTTACATTCCATGGGATATCTGGATGCAGGGTTCATATCCTCTAGTCATTATGATGGTAGTATTGGTTTTGACAGATAGCACAAGAAGAAAATATGGGAGTTGATTCAAGATTCCGAGTTATAGTTACCGTTGGATCACTGGTAAATTTGTAAACGAAACTCTATAGAATCATTGCTGATTTTGCAAAAACTAGTTTGAGTTAACTCTGCCTTAACTTGAAAATCTTTGTGTTGTGTTCTCATTATAAATTATAAATTGCATAGAAGGAAAAGTGTTCCCTTTAAGATCTTTTGGTATTTCCTTGTCAGAAACATCGACTTTTATTTCAGGGTTGTGGCTCGTGATTGAGTTTCAGTTGCAGACAAATGTGCTCGTCTCTTGCGCTTATGTCCTATTGACTCTCATTGCAGAAGACAATAAGCTTAAAATAAAAGCTCTGGGATAACATCATCAATTAGTAATTTTTTTCCCCTTCTAAGCATCATTTGTTGGTGATACGTACGGCCAAATATATTCAGACCACTGTAAATCTATTAAGACCATTCAGTGGTCTGAATATATTTGGTTGAATTACTGGTGTCAAGTCGTGTACTGATCAGTTAATGGTGGATCCGACATGGCTCTAAAGAAACCCTTGTCTGATTTGAAGTCTACTTGGACGGTGGTTTCTAAATTTCTCTCTTCTCCGGCATATGTGGTACTTTAATCAGTGAGCTTTTGTTGAGCTGATGCCTTTCAGTCTATGATGCCATGCCACAAAACAAGTCTTACTCTGTGCATTCATATTCCAATAAGTCTTGCTCTGTACGGGTACGTTATCAATCATATTCGAGACAGAACAACTGAGTTTCTTGATTAGGCCGAGTGCAATGGGGGAAGTATTTGGAGTGCTGAAAATTTTAGAGTATGCAGAGAGAGTAATTTTAAAAATTGTATTGAAAGATGTGTAGAAAGATAGAAAAAAGTGAAAAATGGTATAAAAGTATGAGAGAGATGTTGTTGAAACTTGATATTTGGAGTGTTGGTGTATGGAAAGTGAAAAAATTGTATTGAAATATGTGTTTTGTTGATATAATTGTATTAAAAAATGTGTTTTGTTGATGTGGATAAGTAAGAGAGACCCACTTATGTGTAATAAAGGTGGGACCCAATTACAGAATTTGGAATGCTTGATAATGCCATAGCACTGGACTTGACCTAATCATATTACATGATTTTAGAGCATCTCCAATGGTAACAAAATTTGGAGCGCTGAAAATTTTGGAGTGTATAGAGAGAGTAATTTGAAAAAATTGTATTGGAATATGTGTAGAATAGTAGAAAAATGTGTTTTATGATGAAAAAGTATGAGAGAAATGGTGTTAATGCTTGATATTTGGAGTGTTTGTAAATGAAAAATGAAAAAATTGTATTGAAATATGTGTTTTTGTTGATATGATTGTACTAGAAGTCGTGTTTTGCTGTAATAGAAGTGAGACCGTACTGAAAAATTTGGAGTGTCTAGCATTGAAGATGCTCTTACTTCGAGGGGAAAGGTGCATCGGTTTCTCTAAATGTATGCGTACACTGATTCATTCAAAAGAAGGATCCGGAGCCTGTACTATAATTGTAACAAGCCATTTGTGGCGTATTTCCTCATTTGATGGCTGATAAAAAAAATGAGGAAAAACAACTTCAGTGGTACATCTTTTTTACTTTGTAAAGGCACAGAACATTCCAAAACAATTTCTTTCCTTTTGGTTTCATTTGCTCTAGTCAATTTAATTTTCTTGTCTTTGATTTTGGGTTGGTTCATCAGCATCTTACCCCTCAACCCTAAAACAGAGTTTATATTGTCTTGAAGCAGTCCTTGTCACACTTTGCAATATCGATTTCTATTCAGACAGATAGTCGCTGCAATGGTTTATCTAGTTCAGACACTTGTGGGTGGATGCCCAAATGGATTAAAATAGTAATTAAAACAATAGTAATAAAGAAAATAATAATGCCTAAACCCTCAAAATATGACTCTTGGATGTTGAGTGGGCGGAACCTGTGTTTTTTTAGACAATGACTATTTCACCCTATCCATAGATTTGGCCGGCTTATTTTGGGAGTCTGGCATTACTCTAAAATAAAAGAAATAGGCTTTGAATTCATACCAAAGTCTTGTTCCACTTCTTGTCGTAAAAATTCCTGTCACTGAGCAAAAGCATTTTGGGCAATTTGACCTTAACATTCATGTGTTTCAAGTGCATGTGTCTTGGTGCTATCTTCTTGTCTAGGCTGAAAGCAAAGTACTGTGGAAACTCCTTCAATTCCTCCACACTTCTTTCCATTTCTTCTACTAAGTAATTAAACTTGGGTCTCAAGTTATTTTCAATGCTATAACCGAATATGGCCGGCAATCTTGTACAAGTACGTTTCACCTCTTCATATGAGAACCCTAAGGTCTTGAGGAACTTAATCTTGGCTCGTAGTTTCTCCACTCTTGTGTTGAGAAGATGTGCATTTAAAGAACTGGGGACATTCAACTTCTCCAGCCCTAATTGCTTCAGATAATTAAGCGTCGGCCGGAGACAGAATTCGACATCTGAGAAGAGAATCTGTGGGCATTTCACAATCAAACCACAAGATTCTTCAACTGAAGCTTGCAACTCACTAGTCAAAAACTCAAAAACAGGTTCAATGTCTGTTGGATCAAAGTCAGAAGAGAAGAGCTGCGGGCACAGGAAGGCTAACCTTGCAAAGTCGGCGTCGGAGAAGCCCTTCGATTTCAGAAACTCGACGCTGACAAGGATTTGGTCGACAGTATCAGGGAGTGGGAGTTTGTTCGGCTTTGTGTTGGGATCGATTACGCCGATGTGCTTGAGGTACCGGAGATTTTGGTGGTACGATGTTCGGAATTTGATGAAAACTGGAGGGTTTGGAGAGGCAGAGATTGAGTTGGGGTTAGGGGTTTTGGCAGGATAGGAGGAGGAGAGACTAGAGAGGGAGAGGCAGTGGAGCATTTTCTGACTGCTCCTCTTTTTTTCGAGGGAAAGGTAACTAAAAACTAACTCATTGGAAGAGTCGAAGAGAAGGCTTTTGTGTGGTCGTTATTTTGGATTGTGATAAAAGAAGATAAGGAAAGTGGGTTTCTGGTTTGCCCAAGTGAGATCATGGGATGGGACCTAGTGAAAGAGACTGCTAAGATAGCTATGTGTCACCAAATTAGACACAAATAAGAAATAAAGATAGGTCTTTTGGACTCGCTCAACTCGGACACTGAAATTAGACATAAGAATTGTGATAGAGATTTATTTAGGGATAGAAATACTATTGGATTAGTATTTTTTAGGTAATCTTTAAATCTGAGGATAGGAAGTGTTATAGGGAAACTTCTGACAATGCTCTAAGATTATGAGTTAAAACTATGAGCTAAGGTTTATGATTAAGAATTTTGAGTTTAAATTTTAGTAGTTAAGATTTAGGATTTAATAAACAAATAAGTTTTAGTTGAGATTTAAGAAACAAATAAGTTTTAGTTGCGATGGTAAAGTTGAATGTGATAATTCCTAAATGCGGGAGATCATGGATTCAACTCTCACACCCAATTTCGACGTTATTTCCTCACATGAACCATTATCCTCGTTTAAATTTTAGTCCAGCCTCAACCTTTATCAGGGTAGTGCGAGACGATGGCCGGGCTACAAGCATAATTTAACATGGTTTTGGGATTATTCTTAGAGCAACCACAACAGTAGAAATTTGTTGTCCTATTTAAATTACATATTGAGTCTCATTTTTATTACGTAAAAAGTCAAGCTACATACTCACTCACATAAACAAAACACGTCTCTTAAATACAATCAAATCAATAAAACATTAATTCCTATACATTTTTTCCTCTCAATATTTATAAATCATCTACATTTTTATTCTTTCATTCATTCTTCAATAAAATTACATCAAAATCAATACTGAATTCTACATATTTTATAAAAAATAAAGGTAGATTCTCATCCACCTTGTCACATACTTATCTCTATCACTCAAATATATATTTCAATATAACTACAGCAACAAAACACACGTTTTCATGCATTATTCATCCCACTTTTTTTTTAAAAAAAACCGTTACATTTGCTCTTAGCCACAATAGTAGCCCCCGTACCAATAATCTAATGTGCCTTTGATGACGTGGCGGGTTCACAGGACTGGACCTTGTCCGTTTGGGACAAAATGATAAAGCTGTGAACCAAAAGGGAAATTTGTGGATTTGACCCATTTTCATAACCATTTTAGCTATTTAACCCTCATTTCAGAATTTTTAAAAACTAACCCTTTTAGCTAAGGAAAAGTCATTCATGCCCTCCCTCTCACTTCTCATTTCCCTTCCTTGAAAAATGAATTGATAAAATCCATTTTCAGACATGCACTGAGCACGATGACCCAGAAACCCATTTTTCGACATCCGGCGGAGGACTGTGACGGCAAGTGCTCCGATTGAGCAACTCAAAGTTTTGTTTGGACCACATGTACTGCAGCTCCTCAAGCTTCTTCGCACAGTTCAGAAACTCGAATCTGTTTTTGCCACATCTCTCCAACTCTCAAGCTTTGTTTTGTTTCTTCGTTGATCGGACAATATACAGTTAACTTCCTCTACCCTCATGACTTTTTTTCCCAGATCTATATTACTGTTGCTTCCTACATTTATTTATTTTTCTTCAATTTCTCGGAGTTTTGGTCACTGAGTAGTACATTTTCGTGGTGCTTTGGAACATTGTTATGATAGATTGCGAGTTATGGTGAAGAGATTGTGGTGGCGCTTACTGTTTTATGTGGTTGAGAATTTTTGGTTGAGAATAGTATGAATAATGGTTTTGAACATTGTAATATTTGATTTAGAATGGTGTTAAGTTTTATGATTGTGGTGGCGCTTACTGTTTTATGTGGTTGAGAATTTTTGGTTGAGAATAGTATGAATATTGGTTTTGAACATTGTAATATTTGGTTTAGAATGGTGTTAAGTTTTATGATTGTGGTGGCGCTTACTGTTTTATGTGGTTGAGAATTTTTGGTTGAGAATAGTATGAATATTGGTTTTGAACATTGTAATATTTGGTTTAGAGTGGTGTTAAGTTTTATGATTGTGGTGGCGCTTACTGTTTTATGTGGTTGAGAATAGTATGAATATTGGTTTTGAACATTGTAATATTTGGTTTAGAATGGTGTTAAGTTTTATGATTGTGGTGGCGCTTACTGTTTTATGTGGTTGAGAATTTTTGGTTGAGAATAGTATGAATATTGGTTTTGAACATTGTAATATTTGGTTTAGAATGGTGTTAAGTTTTATGATTGTGGTGGCGCTTACTGTTTTATGTGGTTGTGAATTTTTGGTTGAGAATAGTATGAATAATGGTTTTGAACATTGTAATATTTGGTTTAGAATGTTGTTAAATTTTATGAATGTGGTGGCGCTTACTGTTTTTTCTGGTTGAGAATTTTTGGTTAAGAATAGTATGAATATTGGTTTTGAACATTGTAATATTTGGTTTAGAATGTTGTTAAATTTTATGAATGTGGTGGCGCTTACTGTTTTTTCTGGTTGAGAATTTTTGGTTGAGAATAGTATGAATATTGGTTTTGAACATTGTAATATTTGGTTTAGAATGGTGTTAAATTTTATGATTGTAGTGGCGCTTACTGTTTTATGCGCTTGCTATTATCTTTCTAACAGTATTTTACTATTTTTAAGGTACGAATTTAATTTAGAAGACATGAAAGAGGTCAGTATTCTGATACGGTACTTTGGAGTGTGGGAAAAAATCCAGAAGAAGGATATTCTGATCTGCCACTCTTTTGTAAGCAAGTTGAGACAAAAAATCCAGGTATGACCATTCATACTATTCTATGTTTACATTGTCATTATTAGGTTGTTCTAAACCGTATAAGATAGGTTGAGAATGGGGTTGTTTACTGGTTTAGAATAGTCTTAACAATGTTTAGATTGTCATTTTTGTTGTTTAGAAGTGTTTTCATGTTTAGAACAGTATCACTCAAGTTTAGAAGCAATTTTTTTTTTGACACAGGTACGATCACTCACATTCAATATGACTCTGACCAGAGATTTAAATACTTCTTCATGGCTCTAGGTCCATGCATAAGAGGATTTCTTTCGTGTATGAGGCCTGTGTTTTGTGTTGACGCAACTCATCTTAAGAACAAATATAAAGGGATGTTATTTATTGCCAACACTCTTGATGGTAATAACCAAATATATCCTTTGGCTTTCGGAGTTGGTGATTCTGAAAATGATGCCTCTTGGGAATGGTTTTCTGAGAAGTTACGTGGGGCTATTGGGAATATTCCCAATCTGGCTATTATTTCAGACAGGCATAAAAGTATAGAGAATGGTATCCGACGTATTTTCCCCGAAGCATATCATGGGGCATGCATGTATCATATTGGAGGTAATATGAAGGCCAAACGATTTCCTGAATATGCAGTAAACCTATTCTACAAGGCAACAAAGTGTTATCGTGTTTCCGAATTTAATCAAGTAATGTGCCAACTCAGAGGGTTTGAGGAGGGGAAGGTGTACGATTATTTGCAAGATG
Organism: Euonymus europaeus; assembly: GCA_963580455.1. NCBI lineage: Eukaryota > Viridiplantae > Streptophyta > Magnoliopsida > Celastrales > Celastraceae > Euonymus > Euonymus europaeus. Next base: position 15,625,954 of record OY756970.1, on the reverse strand, counting down.
CAGGTTTTCATAAGTGGGCTAGATGTCATTTCCCTGGGGATCGGTACAGCATCATGACCACTAACATTGCAGAGAGCATGAATGGAACCTTGAAAGAGGCTCGGTTGTTGCCAATTACAAGTTTGATGAAATATGTCGTTGGAATGCTTCAAAGATGGTTCCATGAGCGTCGACAAGGTGCAGCTGCCATGACTAATGAAATCACAGATCACCATGAAACAATCTTACGGGTTCGACGGTTAAAAGCTAGCCGAATGCATGTTCAACCAATAAGCTACAACGAGTTCCACGTTAGGGATGGGGACATCGGAGGACAAGTGGATTTAGGTAGCAAAAGTTGCACTTGTAAGGTGTTTGATTTGGATCATCTTCCTTGCACCCATGCATGCGCTGCAATCGCAACGAGAAATTTATCCACAACATCATTGTGCTCCAAATACTATACTACAGATATGCTTGTCCTTGCATACGCAGAGCCTATTTACCCCATAGTTAGCACTGATGAGACAGTCACGGTTCCTCCAGTAACATCACTTCCTCCAGCTTATACTCCACGAGTGGGGAGAAGAATGAAACGTAGAATACCATCCACAGGTAAGCATAGAGTCATAGTTACTTTCAATCGCATGTTTAGGTCTAAAGGTTTGCTTTTAATGTATTATATAACATCCAGGGGAGACAATAAAAACAAGATTGTGCAGCCGGTGTAAACAACGAGGTCACAACAGGCAAACATGCAAGGAGCCGACGCCATTGCATCCAACGAATTAGTGAGTGCCCTATATAAGAAATTGTTATACACCTTTTCTTTATGTATAGATAATCAACTAAATTAGGTTTGTCTTACTGGACAGGTAAAGCTATGAAAGAATGCGATCTGGCAACTATCTGCATTCATGGGAAACATAAGGAATGGAGTTTGTTCAGATGTTGTTCTAAATCAAATAATGAACTGTGCTAAACCAATAATATAAACATTTCTAAACCAACAACAAAGTGTTCCAAACCAAACCTAGGGACTTCCAACATCCGATGAATTGTTCTAAACTAACACTGAAGTAGTTGTTATAAACCAAATATTAAACTGTGCTTAACCTAATAATATAAAAGTTCTAAACCAACAGCAAATTGCTCCAAACCAAACCTAGGGACTTCTAACAACCCCATTCTCCCATCCAACATTCTGCTGCCATCATCTTCCTGTACTTGGCCATTTCGGACGCCTTTAAAATAGCTAATGGAACATCTGCACTCAGCAACTCGATGAATTTGATTGTAAACACGCCACAGTCAGAACTGCATATACGAACAAACAGTTAGCGTTGTACAATATGAATGGTATAAACTTGTAAATACTCACCCATTATCTTGTTGGGGAACATTGACTTCTCTCTGAACCGGCCATTGGTCCTTGTCAGTAGCTTCCAAAATTCCAGTCCGCTTCAGTAATTGAGGGATCATATGCCTAAAGGGTTGCATTAGTTCATTGAAGGGTGCTGCCCTAATATGACTTCTAAGGGAGTCGTACGCAACTATCTGCCTTCCCTTTAAGTCAATTTTTACTGCAATCCAATGATCACCGTTTAGATTATGTGGAAAGTATATATTTTCCAGACCAGCCCATGCCACGTTCTCGCCAACTCCAGCAACAATGTTATATAGCCTTTTATCTGAATCCCATACGGCTGGATCGATGGTTTTCTCGAACAAAAAATACATGTGTGTCACGAATTGCTGGAAAGGACATGAACATGATATACTCATTCCACGATAAGCTGAGAAAAATTAAAAAGCAACAAAGTTTTAATTTTTTGCGAAACTTACTGCGAACAAGGTGTTCAATGTGTGGCACTTTTGTGGGAAGACATTGGCGTAGGTATCTTTCCTACGGACAATAAAGTCGATTGCAGTGTCCAGATGCTGCAAAAAAAACAATAATGAACAATCTCAGTCAATGTTGTACCATTTCTAAACCGATTGTAAAAGTTTTCTAAACCACACAAGATAGTCCTCTAAACCTACTATGAAAGTGTTCTAAACCACACACAAAAGTCTTCTAAACCTACTGGGAAAGTTTTCTAAACCACACAAGATAGGCTTCTAAACCTACTGTGAAAGTGTTCTAAACGACACACAAAAGTCTTCTAAACCTACTGCGAAAGTTTTCTAAACCACACAAGATAGGCTTCTAAACCTACTGGGAAAGTGTTCTAAACCACACACAAAAGTCTTCTAAACCTACTGCGAAAGTGTTTTAAACCACACACAAAAGTCTTCTAAACCTACTGTGAAAGATTTCTAAACCACATAAGATAGTCTTCTAAACCTACTGTGAAAGTGTTCTAAACCAGACACAAAAGGCTTCTAAACTAAAAATGGTGGTGCTCTAAACCCCATAAAACTGTCTGCTAACCTGGATGAGAATGTGTTCTAAACCTACTCTGATCATGTACTAAACGAAATGTCAATGTTTTCTAAATCAATAATGCATGTAACTATAATCCTTACCGTATCCTTTAGCCATTCCCCCTGTGTTAGTAATTCATAGAACCATTTTTTGTCACCCTCGCAAGACGGAAATTGGACACGAGTTTTATCCTCCATATGTATGTAGAAATGAGCAAACTGAACATAACATTCTTCTGGTAACTCCCGCAGGGGATTGAACTGTGTTTTTGGCAGCTTTAGCCTCTTAATGGGGTCCGTGTATGGTGACATGTGGTACTTACTTGTTTTCACAACCCTTTTGGCCGGATATCCAGTGGCTTCAGCATCCATGAATGTAGTATACCTTTTAAGGAATTCCGCCACCTTCGGAGAAGATATTATGTAAGGTGACTCCTCTGTCACATCAACTGGTTTCGGTGTCGCAGACAAAACAATAGCCGTACATGGACTAGACTCGTACTCAGAATCGCCATGCACACCCCCTTCACTGACATCCTCAACAACCTTCTTCAGTATGTCATCAACATCTTCCCGATTTTCATCACCTTCTTCATATTGTCCGTCACCCTCTTTGATTATGTTCTCACTCGCTTTCTCTGTAGTGTCAGACTTGCCTGTCACGTCACCCTCTTTCTTTATATCATCACTATTCTTCTTTGTAGTTACAGGGTTTTCTTCACCCCTGGATTTTCGCACAGCTCTTCTCTTGTAACTTTTGCCAATGTCATCAACCAATTTGTTGAAGACAATTTCATGGGGATTCACAGTGTGGCCTCTCAAGCGCTGAGAGCGCCTAACTGGAGATGTATCTCTAGGACCAGTCTTCTTCACTACCGGGCTCTTCTTCACTGCCTTCATTTTCTTCCTTTGTGGTTTTATCTTTTGCTCAATCTTCTTCTGAGTATCTTCAATATTTTTCTTATCTAAATCTTTAGCGATCTTACCCTCCAATTCTTTTTTCTTCCCCTTCCCCACTATTTCTCTTTTCTTATACTCTTCCTTAGTTTTCTTTCTGCTCTTTTTGTCAGCGACAACCTTTTTCTTCACAGAAAATAGATTTTTTTCCTTGATAGCATCACGTCTGAAGATGCCTTCAATTCTTTCAAGTCCTTCATCAATCTTCTTCTCCAAATCCCTTATCAATCGAATTACAGTTTCATGGCTATCACCCTGTACTCATAAACAATTAAATAACATCAAACTATTAGAAATCTTAATGCACACTAATATTACAAGTATTCTAAACCTACTGTGAAAGTGTTCTAAACCAAATGTGGATGTGTTCTAAACTCCAGCCTCCTATAAACGACGTCTAAATCGAAAGTCTAACTGTTCTAAACCAAATGCCAATGTGTTCTAAACCCCAACCTCCTATAAACGACGTCTAAACCGAAAGTCTAACTGTTCTAAACCAAATGCCAATGTGTTCTAAACCCCAGCCTCCTATAAACGACGTCTAAACCGAAAGTCTAACCGCTCTAAACCAAATGTGGATGTGTTCTAAACCCCAGCCTCCTATAAACGACCTCTAAATCGAAAGTGTAATTGACAATATAGATGAAAAAGCTAGTGTCAAATTGAATTAACTTTGCATAACTCGTGCTCTTCAAATCCAGCCTTTGTACTTTTTGCTTTCCCAGACCTGATAACCGGTGCCTTGACAAAAATGCAGAGACTGGCATTGTTTTGCATTGAGTATTCCTGCTGGAGCTCATTAAAGGTAGGCAAAATCAATTCATTAACAATTAACCCATCCATGTCGAGGACTTCCTCCACAGGATTTGATCTCGGAGAAACATGGGGTCTCCACTTCAACATTCTTGGATGCGTCTCCCCAACCATCGTTGCGAATTTCCCTCCCAACTCTGGAACAGTCTCATAGCCCCATATCTGGAAAGTATAAAATTAAGTTGTTATTAGAACTAGTGTATAAGCAAATCATATGACTAGTCTAAACCAATCATGTGACTGTTATAAACTAATCATATACATTGTTCCAAACGTTTCATATAGCCTGTTCATAACCAATCATATAACTGTTTAAAACCAGTCATATAGGACATTCTAAACGAAGAATGTAGTCTGTTCTAAACCAATCTTGTAAGTGTTCAAAACCTGTCATATAAGATGTTCCACATCAAGCATGAATCCTGTTTTAAACAATCATGTGACTGTTGAGAACCAGTCATATAAGATATTTTAAACCAATAGTTTAGCCTGTTGTAAACCAATCATGTAAGATGTTCAAAACCAATCATATGGCCCGTTCAAAACTAATCATGTAGCCTGTTCTAAACTAATGATATAGCATGTTCTAAACCAATCATACATCCAATTCTAAACCAAGATATAACTGAAATGCATATATACCTGAAATGCATAAGGAAAGCCTACAAGGCTGTAGAAATCTGTTTTCAATTTCTTCTCCTTAAATTTTTCGGCTCTCCCAAGAAGGGCGGAGTTCAACCCCTGTACTGTGCGTGTGAAGCATACAGTACCCCATGGGAAATTGTTGAATGCTTCAAGGTCTTCCACCAATTCCAGCCATTGGAGGTCGATTGATAATTTAGTCTCTTTTCCAAGCAACACTAGTTCAACTAAGAGAACAAGTGCAAGCTTGTATTTAGTGTCCGAATCCTTGCACTCTTTGAACTTCAACTCAAGCTCACTGCAAGAGATTATTGTCCTGCCACCAAAAATGTTATTGACTAGGTGCATGGAATCTGACTTGGTAACCACCTCCGGAATGGGTGAGCAATTCAACCCTGTGATAAGGTTGAACTCCTTCACACTGAAGCAAGCTCTTTTCCCACAGAAATTGAACACTAGTCTTCCCTCGCCCTCGTCCAGTGGTGCTACTACTTGGCGTAAAAGCATTTGATGGACCAGCTGTGGTTGGTTGATTGGATTTTGTACCCCCATAAACCATCTAAAGCATGATTCCTCTAGCTTCCTTATTTCTTCATCATCCAAGTTCTCCTTCAACGTGTTTAGACATTGTGGTAGTCTGCACAAGAAGGCAATTTTCGCTGGAAATCTCTTCCCCGGATCTACTTTGTAATCCATTTAAATATTATGCTGCATTCAAAATTCATAAAAGCCTCTTAAACATACAATCAAAGCATTCTAAACTGGAAATTAAACTATTCTAAACCTAACTATACACAATACTATGTTACAGAACTAGTCTAAACCATATTAAACAACTCTAAACCATATATTTATGCTATTCTAAACTAACTATATCACTATTCTAAACCATCATATCATAATATTAGCGAACAAGTCCAACGCAACTCTAAACCATATATTTATGCTATTCAAAACTAACTATATCACTACTCTAAACCATCATATCATAATAGTAGCGAAGAAGTCCAACAACCGGTTGTGTTTGACAGTAATCATCCCTAACATCTGAAAACTACACTAACAACCAATTTTTCCTACAGAAATCAACCATATACCAACACGACCTTCCAACTTCATTTCTAACATGCAGTTACCACAAACCTAACTCCATTTCTAACGCATTGCATTTTCAAATGGTTAGAACGAACCTTGATGAACAAACCAACCGTCGACTCGTTCTTTACAATCAGATAACTGTTGGCTGAAGAAACCGAGCGCCGTCGAGTCTTCTCTGCCGTTTAGTTGGCTCGCGAAATCATTTGGTTAGTGGAGGGAGGTGAACACTAAATCGGGAAGTTCGTGGGTTAACCGTAAGTGAACAGTTCGTATTCCATACCCAGTTTTTAATTTTTTTTCATTTAATTATTTGATTTTATTGTTTTAGGGGGAAATGAGAGGGAGGGCATGAATGACTTTTCCTTAGCTAAAAGGGTTAGTTTTTAAAAAATCTGAAATGAGGGTTAGATAGCTAAATTGGTTATGAAAATGGGTCAAATCCACAAATTTCCCGAACCAAAAATATCTTCCTTTTTTAGATAAACTCATACTAACAGGCACCAAATGGTTGTTTACAGATACTTTCTCATCTACGAGAAATTCAATAATCTCCATCAATGGAGACTCTAAACCCCATCATAAAGACTCATTTCTTCCAATCGTCTCTTCTCCAGTACTCCTCCACCTTGAAGCCCCGAACTAACATCCTGTACGGCCACAGGACTCTGCCATTTGCCATTACTAAATGCAAGCTAAAAACCTCCCAAGATGTCAAAAACAAGGAAAAGAATATACCCAAGAAGATTGAGTTACCGCCGATGGCGCCACCAGTGGGAGAGGAGGCTGGGAATGGAAAGGTTGTGGTGAAGGCAACGGGTGGAGGTGGGGTTCTGGTGGTGTTGAAGAGACTGCCTCGAAAAGTTTTGGCTGTTTTATCTAATTTGCCCTTGGCGATTGGAGAAATGGCCACTATTGCTGCTCTAATGGCTATAGGTATGTTGGGTTTTTGGTGTTTCTGTGATACTTATGCGCTGGATTTAGCTGTTTTATTATTCATGGTGAGTGCACTTATTTTGGTGGTTGGGAATATAAAAAAGAGCTGTTCTTGTTTAAATTTGCTAGTGTGTACTTTTGGGTTCATGTTTCTTACTCATTGCTGTCACGCTTGTAATAGTAGACTCGGAATGCCTCGCATCTGATAAATCAGATTAGAATGTAAATGGATGCATTAATTAAAAAATTTATAGGATGTGAAAGAATTAAAATAAATTTGGAATGGAAGGATTCAAGAGAACAGGATAAAAGTTATTTTGATGAAATTATAAAGCGCTATTTTCTGGAGTTTCTATTCCCAGTTTTGTTGATGGCTTACACATATAAGCGGTTCTTGAACTGTTCTAATCCTGTTTATCAACTGAAGTATGCTATCAATGTAAGTGTCAAGATTTTTTTGGCAAGCCTCCTTTTGGTTCAAAGTTATTGCAATGCTGATAGCCGATAGGAATCTAATTATAAAATTAAAATTGTATTTAAGCCAATGTTGCATCAATTGATCTTTTGGTTCTCTAAGTAACTTAATACATAAAGGTTTTTGTAACCTTTAGCTTTGTTAAATATGTTTAAAGGACTACCTATTAATGGGCATTTTAAACTCTTTGTTCATTTTTGGTTTGGGTTTTGACATTATGGGGCTAATGTGTTTCTATCGGATATTTTCCTGTGTGTATGCAATGCCACTACAGGTACTGTCATTGTTCAAGGTGAAGCTCCAGAGTATTATTTCCAAAACTATCCTGAAGAAAATCCTGTCTTGGGATTCATCACTTGGAGATGGGTTCTGACTCTTGGGTTCGATCACATGTTCTCATCTCCTATTTTCCTAGGAATGTTGGTTCTTCTTGGTTTATCACTGATGGCCTGCACTTATACAACACAGATTCCCATGGTGAAGGTTGCAAGAAGGTTTTCTATCTTTTACCTCTAAAATCTGTCCTCTCAGCCAGGAAAGAGTTTGAAATCATTCTAATTGCGCAATTATGTTTGCAGATGGAAGTTTTTACAGTTGCCTGAGTCTGTCCTGAAGCAGGAATTTTCAGAAACTCTACCAAGGGCTTCCATACAAGACTTGGGCGTCATACTTATGGGAGCTGGATACGAGGTTGCTATTTTGTGTTCTGGACTTTTTTCCCCCCTTCTTTGACTTGCACATTAATCTTTCCTATTTGCAATAAAAAATGGTGTAAATTGTTGTATACCATGTGTTTGGACCTACTTCATGTATGGGCACTGTACTAGAGATTTAATGCTTGCATGTTTGCAGTGCACAACATTCTATGCATGTTAGGAAACACCAGTAGAGTCTCTAGCCCAAACTTCACTATCAAGTAAGATAGTGTCCGCTTTGCCTGAGTCTGAGTCCGAGTCAAACAAGGGTTTAAAAGGCTGCCCAACCCATCACAAAGGCTTCCAAGATCTTTCAGGACTCATAGTTTTAAAACGTGTCTTACTGTGTCAAGGTTACAAATAGACTTAAAAACCGTCCATCCGATCGTTATTTTAGCGATGTGAGACTTTTCTCAACAATTCTTTCTAACCCCTGGTCTCCTCCTAATTTGTCACATATGTTCCGACTTTGAATTATAATCTTGTGCAATAATCCTCGTCTTCCTTGATATGAACATATGTACGCTGTATATTATCACTAGTTCCTTATACTGGCTCTTATACTACAATTTCTGCTTACCATGCGTGGTTTGGTTGGTTTAGGTATTCTTGAAAGGACCATCTTTATATGCCTTCAAGGGGATGGCTGGTCGGTTTGCTCCTATTGGAGTACATTTAGCAATGCTGCTAATAATGGCAGGCGGAACTCTTAGTGCGACTGGGAGCTTCAGAGGTTCAGTAACAGTTCCACAGGGGCTGAATTTCGTCGTAGGGGATGTGCTGGCTCCAATTGGTTTTCTCTCTACCCCTAGTGAAACTTTTAACACTGAGATTCATGTCAACAGATTTTTCATGGACTACTATGACAGTGGAGAGGTAAATGCTGATATTACTTCCTATCGATGTAAAACTTGATGTTTGGGGTACAAGCCTCCTCTGTTCCAGTGCTTTTTTCAAATATTTGTCCTTTTAACTCATTCCTTTTGCTTCCCTTTATTTTCATTGTGATTGCCTGGAATAAATTACCTTGGTTTATCACTCATGCATCTTACTCCCACATAAGCAACTGTTTGTACAATGCTTATTTAGTAATTATATATTTCTTGCTTTTGCTATACGGAATTTGTTCATTACTTGCTATGTTTTAAATTTTTACTTTTTCTCCACTGGCTTATGTTTGTAGGTGTCACAGTTCCATACTGATCTTTCTCTGCTTGACCTAAATGGGAAGGAGGTGGTAAGGAAAACAATTAGTGTAAATGACCCCTTAAGATATGGTGGGATCACTATATACCAAACAGATTGGAGTATTTCAGCACTCCAAGTACTCAAGGACGATGAGGGACCCTTCAATTTGGCTATGGCACCTCTAACAATTAATGGAGACAAGAAACTTTTTGGGACATTCTTACCAGTTGGGGATGGAAGTTCTTCTGAGGTAAAGGGAATGTATGTACTCCTTTTAACCCTCCTCTTTTCCAGAATGGAAAAAACTTTAGAGCATTATGGCTCAACTGTTTTTGTATGATCGTTGGAAAGAAACAGTGAGGGCCGAGGTCTCAGTAGTTTGACATGATTTGAAAGCTTGTGGCATCTTGAACTTGGTTTTCTCTTCTGACATGTACTTGCTTCATATTCTTCTTTTTTCCCTTTTTTTATTTATTTTTTTATTTTTGCAAAAGAAGTCTTTCTAGGATTTTATTATTGATCCATAAATTTTCTTGAAAGACACCGTATTACAATCTTGGTTCCCTCTTATGTTTATCACATGTATTGCTTTCCAAGTAGGTGAAGTTATCCATAATTTCTTCTAAGTGAAACAGGCAATGGGGGTATTAGTGAAGAACCAATCCAACCTATTTTTATTTGTGCAATTATTAGTGATTGACACTTGTTGAGTTTTCATTTTTTTCGTCCTTGAAGAAAAAATCTCTTCACTTGTTGCATTATGGACTTTCAGATCAATGCTTGCTCGAGATCTACAATCAATTGTCTTGTATGATGAAGAAGGGAAATTTGCTGGAGTACGGAGACCCAATTCTAATCTTCCAATTCAAATTGATGGAACAAAAATTGTTATTGTAGATGCAATTGGTAGCAGTGGTCTTGATTTGAAGGTGGAGATATAATATATCAAATAATTGCTTGAAATTCCATGCACTACCTAACTTTGTTGATGATGCAATTGAACATTTGATGTTGCTCAGACTGACCCTGGGGTGCCAATTGTTTATGCTGGATTTGGTGCTTTGATGCTGACAACGTGCATCAGTTTCTTTTCTCACTCACAGGTGCAAATTCTTTTTACACTTACTATTGATCCTCCCATCGTTCTCATTACACGAGCCGTGATAAGGAAAAAAGGTTAATAATTTCTGATTTTCTTCTCTGTTCATAAAAGGTATGGGCCTTCCAAGATGGCACGATGGTGATTGTTGGAGGAAAGACTAACCGAATGAGATCTCAATTTCCAGAGGAAATCAATCGCTTGCTTGACCATGTTCCAGAGATTGTCAAAGCCCCTGCTTCTAAGCAATCCAATAGTGCTGCTGGCTAAATTTTAAAGATATCAAATTAAATCAATGAGCATTGCATGCATGGGCATACTTCCGACTTGAATTCTGAGCTGAGAGATCAATTCAATCAGTTTCGCTGGTGTTTTCCACACTTGACCTCAAGTTAATTCCTAGATCCAGGTTCAACACTTTGGCAGGGAAGGTGAATCTTCTCATCATAAATGTATATTAAGTCTGGCAGATATTGGATTTTGTTTGGTGAAAATCTTGGCTTAAAATTTTGCCTTTGTCTTTCTTTTACACCCAGTTTCACATTCTTTGATGCTGTACTAGTAACAAATACAACTACAGAATGAAAGGTTTACACTTTTACATGTCATTTATGTAAGTCATCTGGGTTAATTCTGTCTCGGTCATTGTTACACATTCTGTTTTTCTGATGTAATAGGAGAGTTGAGGACTGCAGACGCTGTACTATGAAAGCTTAAGAACTTTTTAAGACACTGGTGGATGAGCCTAGTATTTTATTTATGTTCTGCTCTGATTCATAAAGTTTTTGACCTATACAGATAAAAATACTTATGCATCACAAACATTGCATGCTTCGTTCACGAAATGTCACTTGTGACATTAACATCTAAAGCTCGGCATTTGGCATATTGGGTGCTTACTTCACAACTGACATAAACAACATATCTGTGCCTAAGGTTCTCACAGGTTGGTTGAGTCTTAGTTGGGCATGCATTTGTAGCTTTTATCACAGTATTTGCATGATTTTAGCATCATTGAAGCTTTAGTCCCCAGCAAGTTTGGATCAGCGACATAAATCGACAAGAAATTAGTTGAAATTCAGTACATAGATTCTCCTTATTTATTTGTCCCAACAATTACTGCTTTTAGACTCGCTTTAATGTTCATAGGGTGTGATAAAGTTTTACCGCCCCATTCCAACCCTCTTCGCATAACCGGGCTTGGATAGCTTTTGTCCTATGGCAGATCACTTCCAGCATTTGCGTGACATCAAAGAAGAACCGGGAACTGGCTGGAAAGAGACTGAACAAGGTCTGTTTCTTTAATACGAATGTGCTTTTTTAACAATTTATTCTTCATTTATTTGTCACCCCATAAACTGATAGCCCTCTAGTTATATCAAGGAGTTAGTTCATGGTTAAAGAGTGAGATGTGTATTTTTGCTGGTTTGTCATAGTATGAGAAATTTGTATTTCTTTCTAGAGAGTTGGTGTTTAGAATCTTTAGATGCAGTGACATGCTAGCATATTATTGCATATATGTGGTGAGGGGATAAACTGAAAGAACAAAAGATCCTGTAGGAATCAATGACCTAGCTTGCCTGATCCAATAAAACTAGTGATGGGCCTGCTGTGAGAATCTATGTATAGTGACTAGCAGATTAAGAAATCACAGAGAATATTCTTCCACGGTTCCACCTGTAATGGGTATGGAATATTAGGACTTCCTTTGCGTAGAATTAACGAGCGATGTGGGTGTCATTCATAAAAGTGCTTTATTCTTTACTTAAGTGGAGTGTCAACATTGTTCTTTGTCCCCATCAAGCACTTTCTTAGCTCATTGAAGGCCATAATGGCCTATAAAAAGGTCTGAATCCTTTACTGCTGAGAAAGCAAGAGCAGGGTTGTTCACTACCCACTCAAGGGCTTCCACTTCTGCCGAAACTTGATACTATCAATTGAGGCAGGCTGGAAGAACTTGTTGGAGGACTACGAACAAGCTGGTACTTCCATAAATATATGTGGTCAGAGAATGGCTGCCATTGTTCACTCTCCCTTAATAGGCTTCCAGCCTACCCGGACTCAAGCTGGAAGCCTTTAAGGGGGAGTGGACAAATGTTGTCATAATTTTTTCTAAAAACTGGATGACGCGGGTATCGTATTGTCTGCTACGTTTGTTGTGGTTTGGATTATTTCATATTTTCGGATGTTTTAAGAAACATTTTCTTGTTCATCTGCAGCCCAGAATTTGGAAGGCATGATCACTGACTGATGCTTTTAGACTAAAAGTTTTAGGTGCATGATTCATTGATGTTGGATATATCTGCTTGGCAAAAGAAGGAGAGGGGTCAAATAACAATCTTCAATAGCATGATTTTCTATAAAGGGCGTCGCTGTCCCCTCTGCCCTGGTAGCATTCATGCAAGCATAAGTTGGAAGGGTATCTAGTTCTTTCAGCGTAGCTGTTGTTAGGTTTCAGTTTTCTACAGTAAAAACATTCAAGTAAGTCTAAATAGGACGAGGGCGTTATCTACTGACAAATGTTTATAAATTCGTATATCGACAAGTAGATCATGCCGGCTAGTCAACCGTCCGATGCGGATCCAAACTGACATCTCACAACTTTGCCACAGTGGAAGTGATGATGTGGATTTTGTCGACGTGCCATACGAACATTCATTTTTTAATTTTTTTTAAAGAAGTGGTTTTAAGGGAAGTAGTTGAACATAATTAGAGATGCTAAACTATATTAGGTCAAAATCTTAGTAATTAAGTTATATTCGTACATTATAGAAGCAAAAAATCTTAGTCAAAAATTAAATCACAGAAAATAAAAAACATTGAAAGTGAAAAAATACAATTTAACGGTCAAAAGCTTTCATATTTTTTCATGTTGAATTTGATTTTTTTGGGATAAAAATATATTATTGTCTCACAGGTCCTATCGAAACTTCTTCATAGATCTGTGAGAATTGTATTTGTATTGTAAGAGCATTCACAATAAGAAATTTTTTAATGGAGAAGGGATAATGTATAGAAATGTGTGCTTTTTGCTGATGTGGCGTATTAAGAGATGTGTTCTGGTGATATGAATGATGGTATGACTTGACTATTTGAAGAAAAAAAATGTGGGACCCATGATGAATTTTGGTGTAATTTTGTTTGAGAATGAATGAGAAAATGGAATAGTAGATGGTCGGATAATGATTTTGTATTGGAAGGTGTTTTCTTGATGGTTTTGTATTGAGAGATGTGTTTTAATGATGTAGATATATTGAAATATATGTTATATTGATTTGATTGTATTGAAAATTGTATTTTTGTGAAATAGAAGTGAGACTTATTTTTTTAATTTATTTGCCCAACATAATTACCTTATTATATTTGCTCTAAATTTAGAAAATAACTATCCGTGTGCCTGTTCTATAACAATTGAATACGTCATTACTTGCATCATGACCCACTACTAATGGTGGAATTAAAATAATGTTTCACCAAAAGCAGAATTTGAAACAAAATTGTCATCTGATTAATTCATGCCAAGTGAATTCAATTCACGGCCATTCCAAGAGAAAATAAGTGAAGGCATCTCTGTAATATTCGCTCATGTATCGATTTCTCACCTACTAGTTTGTCTTTACCAACCTCGAGTCAACTCCTAGTCGTCTTAAAATACAATCAAGAGATTCAAACTGATAACGTAAACTCCAGGAACCCACATCACACAGAGTCAGTAGTATCTATAAATCATTGTAAGTAAGAATTGTAATTGATCATCCAACAATGGAAACCCAAATAGAATTCCAATTTGGTTCCTTTTTTCGAGCATACAAAGATGGTCGTGTTGAGAGATTCTTTGGCAAAGACATAGTTCCTGCAATAACAAACACTACTGTGTCCACCAAAGATGTCCTGATTGTGCCAGAAACAGGAGTGTCAGCGCGTATATTCATCCCAAACTCAATCAATCCAAACCAAAAGCTGCCACTCGTCGTCTATTTTCATGGCGGAGCATTCCTTTTTGGTTCACCATTTTGTGTTGAATATCATAACTTTGTTTCTTCACTGGTAGCCAAAGCCAATGTTGTCGCTGTGTCTATCCGATACAGATTAGCCCCTGAAAATCCTGTCCCTATAGCATATGAAGACTCATGGGCTGCACTCAAATGGGTTGGTGGAGGCCATGAATCTTGGCTCACAGATTATGCTGATTTTGGCCGAGTTTTCCTCGCCGGCGACAGCGCAGGAGCCACCATTGCGCACAATCTGGCACTCCGAGCACGACTAGGAGAAGACCCCTGTGTGGTGAAGTTAACTGGGATTTGCTTGATTCACCCTTATTTTGAGAGAGAAGAAGGTGCAGATTATGTGGATAAATGCTGGGTCTATGTGTGCCCAACAACAAGTGGGCTTAATGACACCAGGATTAACCCATTTGTGGACTCCAGGTTGAGTATGCTTGGGTGCGGTAAGGTCTTGATTTGCGTTGCTGAGAAGGATGATCTGAGAGGGAAAGGGTTGTGTTACAGTGAGACATTGAAGGAGAGTGGATGGACTGGAGAGGTGGAGATTTTTGAGTCTGAAGGGCAAGAACATGTGTTTCACTTGTTCAATCCAGATTGTGATAAGGCTGTGGCTTTGTTGAGTAGGGTGTCTTCTTTCTTAAATCAAATTAGTTAGTTAGGGTGTTTTAGGGTTCTGTGACTTGGTTGGTTCCTTTATCTTCGATTTTGGAGAACGAAATGCAGTTGTTTTTTTTCTTGAGATTACCATCTTTGAAGAACAATTTTGTTCTCTTTCACTGATTATTTGATTATAGTTATTTGAATTATTTTCATTTATTTAAATTACCTATATTTGATTTAATAACTCTTTAGTAGTAAATCTTTCTTACACAAGAAATCGGCTAACAAAACTAAAGAGAGTATCCTAATTCCTAAACAGAATATATATATATATATATATGACACGGATCAAGTGCGAGATCTCGCACGATTTTATGTGCGGGATACATCACTCATCATTGGATGGGGTGCTGGTGTGGGGCCCACACACTGCACCCGCACTCCATCCAACGATAGTGCGGGTGTCCTGCACTTGAATCGTACTAATATATATATATATATATATATATTAGTGATAAATATACTTTTAACTAATTGAAAATTATATTAACTCATTTTTTTAACTCATTAATGGGAGCTATATAATAAATAAAAGGATAATTGTAAGAAGTATAATTATGATGATAACTAAATGCCTAGTACACGGCACATTCATACTTATATGATGTCATTGTATCATGACAGATAGTATCAGATGATTTGGAACCATGAACACTTTCACATAATACTTTGGTTGACAAATCCAATACAAATCACGACTTGGTCTCATGATGGCGGTGGCAAAAATCGTAGCGGTAGGAATGTCATGCATTATATGTTGTTAATCAAAATTAAAATAACGTTGTATCGAGATACAATTAATAAAATTATAAACAATTTCAAGAAAAAAATCATCTAACATTTATCCATGCAAACACATCTTTCATACAAGAAAAATCTTTCGTTTTAGGTGACTTGACATAAAGTATCAAATAATATTAAAAATGAATAAAAATAAGTTATTAAACATGGCCCAAAAATCAAGGTAATTTTGTGATAAAAAATAATAAAATAAAGTGAGTATATATATTGAGAAGTTGTTGGGAAATTTGGATCAAATGGTATAATCTCAAATTCCCCTCCCAGGAACTTCTTTAAACAAAATGTCAAAGAATAGAGAAATAGAAAAGACACAACACAAGAATTATAGTGGAAACTCCAAACCGGAGAAAAATCACTTTTGTTGTCAAAAGACAACCAGAGACAATTTTACTATGTGGAAAATTGTTACAATCACACTCTCAGTAACTTTCTCACACACCCAAAAACAAAGAAAACAATTACAAGCCCAAGAGAATTTTCCCACAAAATTCTCTCACTCAAAACCACTCATACAAGTTTTTCTCTCATTTTTGGATGATATTTAGCACCTAGTGAACTACTCTATTTATAGATGCATAA
The DNA here is from genome assembly GCA_963580455.1 of Euonymus europaeus. Classification (NCBI taxonomy): domain Eukaryota; kingdom Viridiplantae; phylum Streptophyta; class Magnoliopsida; order Celastrales; family Celastraceae; genus Euonymus; species Euonymus europaeus. Next base: position 15,609,604 of record OY756970.1, on the reverse strand, counting down.
AGTTCATCCTTGGTACATATTTTCAACAATGACATTTGTCAACCATTCAACAATGACATTTGCCAAACTTTTAACCATTCAACAATGGTTATTGGCCTAACAAGCTTGAATTCAACAACAATGGTTGTTGGCCTAACAAACATGCATTTTGCATGTGGATGTTACTAACAAACCAATAATATTTTTCATCAATCACAACAGTTGTTGGGCCTGAAAGTATTTGGATGATATTCAAAAAGCGACTAAACGAACCCCTACAAAAGTTTCATCCATGTCGATTGTTGAAAGTAAATATTCGGGATCATGTCCAATTGTACATATATATTTTTCGCTAACGGGGACCTATGGGAAGCTTGCTCTGTCAAAATTTTTGCTGCAGTTGTGCATTTAGCTTCTTCTCTCTTTGCTAAATATTCCATTAATTACTTTCTCCCTTCAAATGCCAAGCAAAAAAGGTTGTATTGGAGCTGATTTAGAAGTAAAAGTTATAGTTTTAACATTGCAATTTGTCAACTTTATACCCTACTAATATACACTTGGGCAGGAACATATTTATGTTTTCATGGAGTTAGTTTTTCAAAAATCATTTGGATCCCAGTTTTTTTTATCATAACTATTCTAAATGCTGAGATGGACGAGTCCATAGATCATATGAGACATGTGGGTTTATCTCACTAGTTAGGATAGGTGGGAAATAAAAAAAGAGATTTTACACAGAATTACAAAATATGACTTTTGTATTCCAATAAAGACATTATGATAAAAACATAAGAAAAAATGACAAATTTATTGATTGACCTGAATGCCTTTATTGGAACTCATATTTCTTGCACTCAATACAACGCCTCCTTGCTTCCTTCTTCTTTTCCATCTTTTTTCTTCCTTCTCCTCCGCCAATGTCCTCCGTCTTCTTTCCCCACGGATCTTTTACTTCGTCATATCCCTACCTCCATAGCAAGCTAAAATACTACTTTTTCTCTTATATTGATTGAATTTCCTCTAGATTCTTCTTTTTCTTTTATCATATCTATGTGCATAGAAAGGAGATCTATAGAAAAACTGGATTTGCAAACATTATATCTATTTTGGATATGCATATATTGTATATGTTTTGATTTACCGATATTAAACCTGTTTAAATGATATTCATGGTTACAAGCTTCATCAGGGTCACATTTTTAAATGAAATTCTCGTGAAAAAAGTACAGAAATTGAATCTGCAAATATTATATTTATTTTTGATTTGTTGCTATTAAATATGTGTAAATGATATTCTTGCGTTTTCAATTTTATTGTGACAATATTTTTAATTGAAATTATCGTGATTCATTCTTCAAACATCTAATATTTTATTTAAAAACATATAACATTTTAATTAGACAGATATAATCAAACAACTAACATATAAACGATCTCAATCCCAAATTTGGACAATGAATTTCAAAAATCATTGACACCATCAGTGAACTACTGTCCCATATGGCTAATTGCATTTTATCAATTAGAAGTAAGTAACGTCTTTCTCTTGCTAGAACCGAAAGCTGAAACAACATCAGCATTCTAAACTTTTTCATCATTATGATAATCTATCTTGCCAACAACATTACTACTAGAACCAGCATCCACATAACCACTCACTCACTTTTGTAGAAATAACATCTATACATTTAACTTACTTAATGAACACATCAACATAACTCAAAGATATGTTGCCAGCACTAAACTATATTTCTAAGATCTTCATAATTATCAAGAATGCACTGAGAATGATCAGGTTGCAAAACGTACATAATTAGATTCCAAACAACTCCACTCACGACAAACAAAATCAACCATACTATTGAACATCAAACCAAGATTCATGCTAAGCACTTTGTGAACCATAATTGATTATCATAATGGAAGGACTCGACATTACTTTCAAATACAAAATTCAATAGCTACCAAAGCAAACTTGTACAAATAGATATTATATGTTATAGATACATCAAAAAAAATTGAACAAACACTAGATATCATATATACCATAATTTATAGCTTTTATTTAGGATCATAAACAAGCTTTAAAACAAGGAAAAAATGCAATTATTATTAGTAAATTATTTGTGTGTTCTAAGGTGGTTCAAAAAAAAAGTTAAGATAGATGAGAATGACATGACTCGGGCTCCTTCAGCTTCGAGAATAGATTGTAAGGCAAGGTTGAAAGTCTTTTTAGATAAAAAGATAGAGAGATATACAATGAAATTTTTTGTGGAGTAGCATAATCATGAGTTACAACTTTCGATAACTACTCACATGCTTAGGTCGTATAGAGAACTCAGTTTGGCTCATGCATTTTTGATTGACTTGGTTTATGATTCAGGGCTTACTCCAATAGGGACGCAAGAATTAATAAGCAGGGAAGCTTATGGTAGGGAAAAGCTTGGGCTTGTTATTGAAGACAAGAAATCATATTTAAAATCAATAAGGAAAAGAGATATGGCTCATGGAGAGCTTGGCAACATTTTCACTTATTTTTAGAAGAAGAATATGAGTGATCCTAAGTTTTACTATGCCTTACAACTTAACAATGTTGATAAAGTCACTAATATATTATGGGTAGATGAAAAAATGGTGGATGATTACGTTGCCTTTGGTGACGTTGTAACTTTTGATACCACTTTTGGTACTAATGAAGGGAAGAGACTCCCAGGACTGTTTACTAGATATAACCACCATAGACATAAAGTGATTTTTGATGCTGCACTTTTGTATGATGAGATGATTGAATCTTTCAAATGGCTTTTTAACACTTTTGTGAATGCACATGGAGGTAAGGAGCCTCGTACAATCTTTACAGATCAAGATGCGCTATGACAAGTGCTTTAGAGAGTGAATGATTTGAAGTATCTTATGGATTGTGTACTTGGCATATTAGACATAATGCATTGAAGCATCTTGAGTGTTACATGAGGAACAAGTCTCCATTTATGACAAATGTTAATAACTGCATATACGAATATAAAGATATTGAAGAATTCGAGGTCAAGTAGAAAAAAATACTTGATGACTACAATCTAGTGGATAATAGTTGGTTGACTTGCATATATGGAAAAAAGGAGAAATGGGCTAAGGCCTATATGAAAAATTCTTTCACATTGGGCATTCAAAGCACACAAATGAGTGAAAGTGTCAATAGTAGTGAGCTAAAAGATTATTTGAAACACACTTTGAGCGTTAGTGATTTTTTCAAGCTTTTTGAGAGAGTTTTGAAACAAAAAAGAAACAAGGAGTTAGCGTCTGAGTTCAAAATGAGAGAAAATGAACCTTCATTGGGTTTCTCAAAGTCTCTAATCCTAAGTATCGAACAAGTATACTTCTAGATTTTTTTTATCTATTCAAAGTGAGTATGAGCAGCTTGCAATCTCGAGGCCATTCATGGAAATCATATAGGCAATGCCACTAGCTTGAGTAGCTTGCAATTCATCGTGTCGCTTACATGAAGCACCAATAATATTGACAATAGAAACCAATTTAACAAAGAATTGATGTATGAAGACTAATTCTTTTGATGATGCCACCAATGCCAATTACAAGTGATGTGCAAAACAATGAACATAGTAAGCATATGGACAATCATCCAAAATCAAAGATTGCAATCCATTAAACTCATCCCGCATATTAGATGCACCATCATATCCTAGACCTCGAATGTTTCTAAATATCTAGGTTGTGCTAAGATAGTACAAAATATAAAACATGTTTCAAATTCAATGATTTAGTATCAAAGACATGAACAAGTTCCAAAAAAAGTTATCGCAAAAAACCATCTCCATTTACAAATATCAAAACTATAGACATTTGTTTCTTCTTTGATTTGTCCCGAGCTTCATCCACAATTACACAATACTTGGCATCTCCAATTTCGTTGAGAATTGCATTATTCACTCTAACCATGAAGGAAATACCTTAAACCATGCCCACTGAAAGCTATTACGATGATATTCTAGTCTAGATTTTGGGTACCTTTTCTACATAGGTTGTTATGGACCAAGCCTAATATAGGCACGCCGAATCTCATCACGTTTATTAACATGATAATTGCAAATTTGTTTGTATAATCCAGGATCACATTCTAAGGAACTGATGCCAATCTCATTGCTTATAATTTTCTGAAATTTTGATGGTCCTAAAGGAGGATTTTATGATATTAGCACTTCAATGGTAGATGTTGTTGGTGTATCATTAGTATCCTCTTGTGAATAACTAGCATATTTTCTTCTGAAAAATATTGATCTATGTTAGATGATTTTTCCATTTAGTTGTTCAATTCAGTGCACAAAATTTGGCAGAAAAAGGATAAGCAATTAAGCAAGGCTCAAAAATCTATTATAACCCTAACTGGCTAACCAGTAAGGGCCTTAAGACAAATAGGCAGAGGCTCAAAAATCTACAAACTTGCACAAGATCGACTAGACCTGGACTAGAGGCTGGAAGCCTGGAATGAGAATACAAGATCGGAGAATGAAGATCGAGGAATCGCATTAGTCATGTTTGGTTTTGTGCACTTCCACCTATTATCTATATGGTGTGTGTATGCACACACACATACATATATATATATATATATATATGTAGTTTTTTTAAAAAATCTAGGGGGTATGTCCCTAATGTAGCTTCGTCTCTGGACTTAAGAGAAATATAACAAAATATTTTTGAGAAGTGTCACCTATATGAGAGTTAAATTAGGGCTGCTTCAATGAGAATTTTATGGCTAGATTCTCTAAAGCTCTCATGAATTAAGATATTATTCGAGACCAAAATGAACACAATCGTATGAATCAAAAATTGTGCTTGGATGAGTATGTTTGATGTCTATTGTATTGGTTTACTAACAAGATAAAATAGTTCAACATAAGTTCACTATTTTACCACGTAAATCCGATAGATACTCACTAAGGAAAGTGGTAGTCCAAAAGATACAAATCTTGATACATGCTCATCTATCTCTCCAAAATATTATTATTATTATTATTCATGATAGTTTTCATTCATGTAGGGAATTGTTCGAATTGTTTTGAATGAAATGACAGCAGTTAACAAACGGTTTTAAATGGTTTCAATTTTGAAATGCAAAGGTGCATAATTTTAAAACAATTGTATGGTTTTACATCCATGTGAAGTTATTTGTGAAAACATATGTATTTTGGAGAGAGATGCAATGGTTCACAAGGATTGTAATGGCTAGATTGCTTTCCTCTTTAATCAAGACTCAAGAGTTTGTTGTATCCTATTGGACAATCATCATTGATCATAATTCGTACATCTCATCATTTAGGGAGGCCTCCGTGTCTCACTCCTCGATTTTTATGGGTATGGCCCAATTCCTCTTCTCACAGCGTTTCGCTTGTGGTGGGAATTGAACTTCTTACCTCATTTAAGTGGGTTGGAGACACTACCACCAAGCTCAAGCAGAGAGGTAAGGAGTTCAATTCCCACCACAAGCGAAACGCTGTGAGAAGAGGAATTGGGTCCTACCCATAAAAGCCGAGAAGTGAGACACGGAGGCCTCCCTAAATGATGAGATGTACGAATTACGATCCTAAAGGTCCAAAATTCTGCATGTGCAAATTTATCTTTAGCACATTGCTATTGCGGGCCTCAAACTATTAACTATTCCATTCTTCTACTTCTTCTTCTTATTCTTCTTCGGTTCATTGTATTATCATACTTCTTGTGTAATTTCCCTACACAAACACAATCTTTCAGTAGTTGACTTAAGCCCATTGAATCTCCACCAAGTCCATAGACCATAGCCCAAGCCAATTGAAGTTCGAATAGCCGGTCAAAGAAGTCAAAAAAAGAAAACCCTACTGAAGCGTGGGACACACACTTCTCGCGAGATGAAAGTCGTTGTACACGAGGTGGCTCTAAACCTTCTTCCATCACCCTCCCAGACCCACCTAAACCAAGGTCTATCATTTCGCTATCCTCAGGCATCAGCCTCCCTTTATAAACACTCGTAAACTTCCCTCACCAAACTCGCTTACGCTCTCTCTCTCTCTCCTGCGTAATTTCATCGAACACAAACAGTGCATATACAGAGAGAGAAGGAGAGGGATGGAGCAAACCAACGGCCGTGATGAGAACCCACTACCTCCATCCCAGCACCAGCATCCCTGGGTTCCTTATCAACAATATCAGCAACAACAGCAATGGATATGGCTATGATGCAACAGCAGATGATGATGTACCCGCAGCATTACATGGCCTACTATCAGCAGCAGCAACAACAGCAGTATCACCAAAAACAGCAACAGCAACAACAACCACAATCTAACGGAGATGTTAGAACTATCTGGGTCGGTGACCTTCAGCACTGGATGGATGGGACTTACCTCCATAGCTGCTTTGCACACACTAGAGAGGTAAAATCTATTCCTGTTAAGGTTTCGTAAACAAAAGTTTTCTTTATTTTCATATTCTCATTCCATTTTTTTACTCCTTTTTATTGTCATCCTAGACGTGGATAGTTTGGCTCTGGGATTGGGTTTAATACATTTGCACTCGTGGAAAACTATGATGTAGATCTTTCCACAAAATTTATAAATAAATTCGTGTCATAAAGTGGAAGGGAGGATCTATAAGTTTGTTGATAATTTGGGAAATCTGTGCAATCTCCCTCGGAAGGTCGTCTTTTCTTACCCAGTTGAGTTGCAGGTGACTTGGGAGTTTAGCTAGTCTTTGAATCTATGTTGATTGACTAGGGATCTGTTGAGAGCTCTCTCTCGATCGATCAATCGATGAACATTAAACAAAAAACGAAGAAAGTTTTCTTTTTCGAGACATTAATGACAACTCTGATTAGTTTTTACTAGTCTTTCTTCCAATTGGCTTGCCATTGTATGCATGTGTTTTTAACATACTGAGATTATTTATGTACTTTATGAGAATTCCAGTTAAGAGAGAGAATTAAGTCCTCATATTTTTTGTAAACTAGGATTAACATAAACAAAAACTTCCCTTGACTATGGAAGGGGACGCTTTGATAATTGTTTCTGATATTCAGGTCAAATGAGCGGCCCGAGAACCTTATGGTTTATGTGTTGAGACCATTATTTCTTCATTGCAAAACTTGGATTGTAATGTTGAATTTAGCAGTAGGTCTAGCAACTGCTTAGCTGATTCTCTTGCTCATTTGGGCATGAATTCCAATACTCTTGTTTGGAGTATAGGTCATGTGACTCACGTCCCAACGTTTTGTAATCCTTTCCTAGATCCTGTTTTTACAGGTTAATGAGAATTACTTTCGTTTCAAAAAAAAGAAAAAGAAAAAAGGAAAGCACTTCGGTCGTGGGAATATTGAATTTCTATAATCAGTTAATCACAAACGTGTTTAGATTTATGTTGTATCCTTACTCTATGGAGATCTGGTTTTCAAAGTTTTGACTTTTTTAAAAAAAAAATTATGACTATTATTATGTAGTTATCAAGCTTATATCAGTTCAACCCCCCGGCCAGACGCCTGTTTTCTTATATTTGAAATTGTAAAATGTGCAGGTTTCTTCTGTAAAAATCATATGCAATAAACAAACTGGTCAACTAGAAGGGTATGGATTTGTTGAATTTAATTCTCGGGAAACTGCTGAGAAAATTTTGCAGAGCTATAATGGCTCTATGATGAAGCCAAATACGGAGCATCCCTTTCGCCTGAATTGGGCAAGTTTTAGCGTGGCTGATAAGCGCACAGACGCTGCTCCTGATCTTCCCATATTTGTAGGAGATTTGGCACCAGATGTGACTGATGGTATGTTGCAGGAAACCTTTGCTAGCAGATTTTCATCCATCAAAGGTGCAAAAGTTGTTGTTGATTCAAATACTGGCCGTCTAGAGGGTTATGGCTTTGTTAGGTTTGGTGATGAAAATGAGAAGACCAGGGCAATTTCTGAGATGAATGGTGTTTATTGTTCAAGTAGGCCCATGCGCATAGGTGTTGCAACTCCAAAAAAATCATCTTGATATCAGCAACAATATTCTTCGCAGAGTCTGTAGTAATGCTCTAGCTTTCCTAACCATCAGTACCTGGTATTCCTGGATGTGCTCTTACTGATATTATCTGAATAAGAAAGAAAAGGAGGTTTCTTTCGTTTGCGAACTTGGGGGTGGAGTAGGATGTGGTTGGTGGGTAGGAGAAAAAACTTCTATCTTTTGGTCGCTTGAGGTCTCGATAGAGAGCTATGTATTCATTTGTTTATGTTACTTATGATTCATTGGATATATCATTCTAATATATAAAAAAGGTCAAATTCAAAATCATATGTACAGTATAAAATTTCTTTGCCATGGTTTGTAGAAAGTCAATTGGCATTGGTTAATGTTAGACCTTTATTGGTGATGCATTGCTTTGCTTGGTTTCTCTTCGTGCCTTCATTTCTCTCGTCATTGGACTATTGTGATGCTCTTGTTAAGATTGGATGACAAAGAGGTCGGTGTATGGTAAGTCATGTAGTAATGAAGCTTGGTGATGCATTGCCTTTTGCACTTATTTTTCTCTCTGTGCCTTCGATATTCCACAACCAGCTCATTTAGCTTTCGTTTGACTTTTGTAATTGAACCGCTACAATCTTCTTATTAATATTAGATGCATGACAAAATGGGCGACCAATGCTCAGGAAAATAGTGTAGTAATGAAGCTCTCTTGTTTATTTATCCGAGGGAAAGAAAAAAAAAATGAAACCAACAAAAGGGTTTGAATGGCTAAGGGGAATCCTTTTAGTGCTAACTAATTTCATTTATTGACTTAATGAGAATTGGATCTGTTTTTCGTAGATGAGAATTTTGGATGTAATTGGGTTGATATTGTGTGGATAAATCTCTTAGGTTATATTTTGGGAACCCCGGTTCTAATCAATTCAACTTTCTTTTTTGTGATTGAAAAAATAACATTTTCCCCCGATAGATTCAAGTAGAAGGCTCAATAGGCAAACATTATATGGCCAGAGTTGGCGGGGATGCAACTTACAAGTCGTGTTCAATTTCAGAAGGAAAAAAAAACTAAAAAAATGATTATGTGGGGTAATGGCAGCGTGCAATCTTGCTTGTTCTCAATCTCGCCTAAGGGAGCCTTATACACAAATATTGTTTACCTTATACCATTCACGTACGAGACCCCAAACTGTTTGCAATATTAGTTTTGATGCTGATAATGATGAACAAAAAAGTTCAAATCACCTTCGCAAATCCTCCATTATAACTCGCACCCATTCATTCTGCCTCTCTCTTCCCACTTTTTCTCCCTCCTTATTGCTACTGCCTACTGCTGTTGCTCACTTCTCGATGTATCAGAGTAACTATCCATCCCCATGCTCCCTCTCCTTGCATAGTCCTCTATCTTCCACTGACATGGCCACTTCCACCCCTTTTACGTTTTTCTTTTTTTAATAGTACAAAAGAGAGATTGTTTTGTTTCTGGAAATCTCGTCTTGGGCTGGCGGAGCTAGCATGACTTCCTAGGTTTAGAAACCATCAGGTTCACTTTAACACTTGTGCATCCTTCTCTAAGTCTGCATCCACCTCCATCCACACTATAGATTGTTATGATTGGAGTTAAAGGTTTTATCTCGATATCACAAAAATGCTAAATGTCCATAGACATTTGCATCCATAGGCATTATTCATATGTCTATGTCTTTTTTTTTTGAATTTTCAAACTTGATTTTGCCACCAAAATCAGTGGTGTATGGCCTATCACATCCGCTTATGGACGTTTATGGATGAAATGTCTATGGACGACTAGCACTGCAGTCGATATTAAGTGTTTGAATTGACTTGGCCAATTGTGTTGGATCGCAGAGGAATGACCCGGAGGATGCTCCGGTTGACAGGGTGCATAACAAGCCACAGATTAATTACTTAAGCCGTTTTAACAAGCTAACAATCCGGATTCATACCTTCAAGATCCGTCTGGATTGATCTTGGTTAAAACAACAGCACACCGATCGAGTAACAGCGAACGGCTTCTTCTTCTCCAAGCTCACCAATCGAATCTCCGCACAAGCTCTTGGTTCGGATTGTACGGATTGAACGCCAACACCAACAAGCACGGCACTATGTGTCTTCTGCTGTGTGACCTCCGATTGAAGAACTCAACTCCGGTGGAAGGAGGGGAAGGTGGCTAAGGTTTTGCTGTTTTAGAGAGAAAAACGTTTTAGGGTTTTTTAGAGCTCCAAAACGTGTAACCCAAAACCTAGCCTTTTGAGTCCTATATATAGAGGCACAGCAGGGACCCCATAGCAAATATGTTTAAACTGAATACCAAATAGAAAGTTCTGATTATCACAATCAACCTTCATCTTTTGGTAAATTACAATTCACTCCACTAAAGAATTGTAATGACCTCAAAACATATTTCGAGCTATTTATTAAATGCTTATTAACTCCCCATGTTAAGAAAACCGATACTTGATTCATAAATTAAATTACTGACAATTTAATTCATAAATCATAACCTCAAGACTTACGCTTAACTTATTTAACGTGTCTGATAATTAAATCCACCTGCAGGGTTTGACACATTGAAACCTTATAAGCTTTCTCGAGAGGTATTCTCAATCCCTAAACCGGGACATGGTTTCCTTTAACAAACGATATTCCTGATCAATGCACTGTCATTGTCCAACTCATCGAGTTTATTGACTCATAAACGAGTCTCACTCTTTGTGACTCAAAACAATAACAAATGTTGGATCGTTCATATCATTTGCATCGGGATTAAGAGTATAAGCACTCATAATAATTACGAGATGTTTGTTTTACATAGTCAGTAAAAAAAACACTTCTCTCGTCTTGGTTCAGTTCGATACACCTGAGCGCACTAACACATGAAGTCGGAACTATACATTTCCCATAGTTAAGATGAACATATTTAATCATGTGTTACAACCATACCGATGGCTTTCCGAATTCCATCTTAGGTTGCGAACTTATACTTATATCCCATAAGAACTAATGATCTAATCTTCCGCATGTAAGCCGAACTCTAAACACTAGATCATTTACTATATGGAATATTCGGAAACATGCACATCACATTATAAAATGAATTCTCATTAAAAAGCAAAACTTTTATTCATTAATACTAGCAAATACATCACAACATGCCTTGTAGTATATTTTCCTAACAAATTGACATGCCTAACACGACTGGCACTTCGGAAGGAAAAATTGCTATCGTGGTTTAGCAACCTTAGATGGGGGCATATACTATATTTTATCTAAAGGATAGAACTTTGAAGTGGTACAAATTGTTGACCCTCAGGAGGGCAATATTGGGCTCTGATTTTGTGTACTCGCGAGCACCCACAATGGTGATTGGTGAGTGTTTGTTGGGCTATGAAAACTATACTTTGGGTCACTCTTCTATTACACAAAAACACATATCTCAGTACGATCAAATCTTCATAACATATCTCCCAATATAGCCACATCAGCAAAACATAATTTCAAATACAGTCACATTAGCAAAATTCTTCTCCCAATATAAAATCATTATCCAAACCACTACTATTTCATTCTTCTATCTCACTTCTAACAAAACTGCACCAAAATGAATTTTGGGTCTCACATCTTTTACAAAAAGTTAAGTCACATACTCATCCACATCACCAAAACATATATCTCAATGTAGTCACATTAAACACATATTTCAGTATAGTCACATCATCAAAAATACAAATTTCACGCTATTTTGTTGGCCAACAAACAAGGATTAGTTCCTAGATCTCGTTTTGCATGTTATTATTTGGCTGTAGATAATATCTTGTTTCTTTCTTTTTTGGAGAACTTTTTCTAAGGTAGAGCCAGAGCCAGTTAGATTTAGCCTACGAAAATAGATTAATTGAATGACATATTTACAGTTTTAGTTTGATGGATCCAAAACAATAATGTCTCTATTATGTTCAATTAGCATGCCGCAAAAGGTTTGATATATGGGTCAAGGATCCCAATCTGATGGCGAGTTGAAAGGTATTTTGACTCTTTTGAAATCTTCATATTTCATCAAGCATGATATCTTTTAGATTTTTGTGGGCAGGAGTTGACTCTAATGTCATGGAGGAGGATCTTAGGCAGCCTTTTTTGTAGTTTGGTGAAGTAGTCTCTGTGAAAATACCGATTGGAAAGGGATGTGGGTTTGTGCAATTTGCTACCAGGTAACTTGAGTTTTCATTAATTTCGTCATTTGACTAAATGTATCTGGAAAATATAATTTCAGCTGTAATGAATGTGCTGTGATAGAGTTCACAACTTTTTGCTAGTATTAGTAGTTAACTACTAATGAAGATAAGGATATAATTATAGGAAAATGTAGTTATCAGATATTTTGTCAACTGGTTATGTTGACAAGTAATGTTATGGGATGATATTTTAAAGCCCTTTGTTGCTTTTAAAAAAACTGTTGATACAATGAAATTGGCCTTGATCCACCCTGCTGTCCCTGTTTGTGGAAAAAGTGCTGAGGAGTAGCAATCCGGGCAACAAGCAGGTAGCATTTCTTAACTTAAGCATGTGGCTCAGTCGTAGAGTTGCTTTTAGATTGCAGGTTCAAAAAAGCCCTTCACATATTATGTGATATTGATGGTAAGATTCCCCGACCTCGCCCACTGCGATCTTAATATGATAATCTTTAGGGTACAATACACTTGTTACTTTTGACTTTCCCTTGAACAATTAAGACGCATGCTTCTCTAATGTTAAACACATATCTAACACATGTTAGTCTAGTCACCATTTAACATGTACACGTAGGCAAAATAAACAAATGATTAACGATTAATGCAAGTTTGACTATCTGAAACTCTGAATGATCAATATGGAACGAAACCATAAGTTGAGTGATGAAGTTCAAACATTTCATCTTTGAGTGACGAAAATGAAACATGGTTTATCTTTGGGTGATTACATGTTCTATTTATCCCAAATTTGACTGTCCGATTTTAGGCAAAATCGGCCCAGTAACCAATATGGAACAAAATCAAAAATTGGGTGATGAAGTTGAAATGTTTATTCTTTGGATCACGAAAATTGAACATGAATCATCTTTCTGTGATCAAATATTTTATTAACCCATTATATTGTTCTCAACCTTTTAGAACAAAAGGAAAATTAAATGAGCCTATTCTAAACTTAAATAGATCAGATTAAATATTAAAAACTAGCCACATTGAAAATAGACATTAGAGTATGTGCCAATGTGAATTGTGATGATGATGAGAATCAGATAACAAAAAAAGCGAATTCTTAGTGCATATAATGATGACCTAATATTAGATTCTTGTACAAAATATTTACAGAGCCATGTAATTGTTAAATGAAAACGAAAATTATATGAAATTGTTCTTTTAACATTTGATATAAACTTAAATTTGGATCATCAAATCTGTTTACACAAAAATTTCACGCATGACGATATGGACGCCAACATATCACCACAAGAGAAAGCCAGGTAACCCATTAAAATTATTCAAATAAAAATATGTTTAATATTCAATTAATCCAGGGCATAAAAGAAAACCGAATATTTCCCTACCAAAAAAAAAAGAGCTGTCAACAGTCGTTGATTAACAAATAAAGTCAGTCGGCACTCGGCAGCAACATCCTTTTGTCATTTGTTTGGCCAAACATTTTTGTTTCAATTTCTTGTACATGTCAAATCTCCCCATCTTATCAAGGCAAGAATGTATCTGAAATTGCCCCCGGGCATACGGCTCAGCGGCACCAGCTGGGGTCTAAGGTTTAGGGTGGAAGGCGGAGTCCCGGGTTCGAGGCGTGTCAATGGCCGAACGTTCCTGGTGATTTAACCTGATCCACCCAGCTGTCCCTGCCGCTGTGTCGCATAACCTGCGACTTACATTCCACTGGCATTCCGAGGGCACGGGTCAGTGGACGGGTCTCTAGGTCCCGCCCCAACCTAAGAATGTATCTGAAATTAGTGTCTTTTAGTGTAGATTAATTCATTTTTTTTAATTTTTATGTTTCCACATGTTATTGAATAGTATTAAGATCAAAACTCTCGTGAAAGTCGGTTTATAACATGAAACTCAATCACAAATACTTGAATGTTGTTTTAGAGGTATAGCCCCTTCGATCCAGCGTGAATAATACAACCTCTTATATCTAGAGGTGATAAAATTATATCCGACTTAGATGACCGATTTGTCCGAATCAGATTAAATCAAGTTTGGACATAAGTTATTTGTCCAAAATTTGAGTTCAAAGAAAAAAAAATTTGTCTGGTTTAAAATCAAGTTCGGATCCAAATATAAAAATATTGTCCGATTTAATTTTTCGAAACCTAATTTAGATTAGGTTCTTCTTTGATTTATTTGCCATGATTTAAATCAATTTGAATATAATCAATTAAATATGTCTATAAATTCAAATAAATTTCAATCAAAATATGCAAATATCTTGTAGACACCTATATTTTTTGGACTGAATCTGAATTTTTGACACCCCACTAAAAAATAAAATGAGAAGTAAATTCAGATTGAGTGGAGCTTAATTAAAAGGAAAAAACATAATTTTTTTTAAAAAAAAAAATCAAATTGAGTGGGCCTGTCATTTTCATTTAACGCAAGCATTTGTAAATTTAAATCATTACATAAAGAGACGGCTCTCGCTCCCCAAAGCCAATGCTCTCAGTCAATCCATTTCTCTCCTAGTCTCCTTCATCTCTCTCTATAGTCTATACTATACGTATATGGAGATGGACGTGATGGTACCTGTGGCGGCCACAGCTGTGGACTTCAACTTTGACAGTACTTGCTCCTCTCCTTACACGACTGCTCCTTCCAGTCCTCAGAGATTCGGCAACTACTTCTTCAGCGTACCTACCAGCCCCTCCAATATCTACCATCATTTCGCCGAACAATCTGGAATCCACATATCAAAACTAGAAGAAGAAGACAAATTATTGACCGACGATGATCAAGATTTCGAGTTCAATTTCAGTGGACCATTGCATGTACCTCCGATATCTGCAGCCGATGAACTCTTCGACGGCGGCAAGATTCGCCCCCTCAGACCACACTCTTTTGCAGCTAATTCGACGTGCAAAACAGAGGATGTTCTCTCTGAGGAAAATTCGCAAGCACGTGGGAGACAACGAAGCTTTGCTTCGTCTTCGTCTTTGTCTTCATCATCATCGAATTCGAGTTATGTACGCAGAGAAAGCAGATCTCTGCCTCCGCTTAGGGTTTCCGATGTGTTACTCGAGCAAGAGGAGATTACAGAGAGCAACAAAACCGTTATATCCAAAGCAAGCAACTCTAAATCCTACGCATCAGCAATTTTGTCTGCGATTTCGTTATCGAAAGGTTACAGGAAGTGGAAATTGAAGGATCTTCTGTTTCGAAGCGCGTCGGAGGGGAGAGAGCCGCTGACGAAATACTCTGTTTTAAACAGAAGAGAAGTGGAGACTGGAGATGTGAAGAATGCGAGCTTCCGGTCCACGGAAGGGAACACCGGTTCGGTTTCCAGGAGGAGAGGACCGGTTTCGGCTCACGAGCTGCATTACACTACGAACCGGGCGGTCTCAGAGGAGTTGAAGAGGAAGACGTATTTGCCGTACAAGCATGGGTTGTTGGGTTGCTTGGGGTTCAATCCGGCGGGTGTGCAGGACATTTCTAGAGGGGTTGGATCTTTGCCACGTGGATGATCCAGATCACTCGATCGGTATCTCTCTACGTTTTCACTTTTTTAAAAATAAATTATTGACGTATATAATACAAAAGACTTGTCTCATTATGTTAGTACTGTACTTGCAACTTATTTGTATTTTGTTCGCTTAATTTATAAACTAATGGTGTCAATAATAAATTAATAATGACATGGACTGAATTTTTTTTTGAAATTGAAATCAAAATAATGAATAATAAAAGAAGGCATGCACTACATCACAAATGGAAACAATAATGTTAGCGTTTTAGTGGTTTTTATCTCAAAAATATTTTAGTAGTGTGTGACACTCATTTATTGGATGTGATGACATCATAGCAAATGATCTATTGAAAATCACATCCAATAGATTAATAACACGCATTGCTGTGATACTTTTGAGATAATTACCGGGATTTCTATCATTTTTGAAATGGAAAACATGTCATGCCTGGATGTTGGTAGCCTTTGTTTGGATATCAGTTGTACCTAGTAAATGAATATCAGTTGGTAGCCTTTGTGATGTAATTTGATTAGGATATGAATTTGTAACAACAGTCCGCACTCTGCACCTCATTGGTTTTAGTAAGATATTATCCGCGTTGCGCCTAAGCCTGCACAATTTTGTTTCTCAGTGTCCATCTTTAAGCTTGAAACCCAATTTTATTAAATTGAAAGGCTTGATCTATTATATTCTACACTTTACATCTTTCCTGGATATCGGACTAAAAGCACGACCACACTAACTGGTAGCTTGCCAGTACCATCGAGTTCGATAAAGCAAGAGGTTTGCTGTTGCCCGAATTAATAGTACGTAAATACGGAATAATTAAGTAAGAATGCTACTGTGCTACAGCCTACACACCATATTAATAAAGTTGAACAGCGAGGGAAATGTGGCAATGACCATTGCGTTTGTGGAATAGTGATAATGGCGATGATGATACAGTGCATGTAAAAGCTTATTTGTTGAGTAATCTTCGGTGACATGCGCTAATTACATGATCAAACAAAAAGAGAAGAGCAGGAACATATTTTAAATTAATTAATCAAACTGAAGGAAAAGAAAGAAAAACTGCTTTAATTTGGAAATGCACTTTATATTGGAGCAAACTTTAATGATCGATCAAGTGTTGGATCGAAGAAGGCATTTCTTATTCAAACTTTTGGTAACCTCACGAGTCACGATATGTGCAAGGCCAATACCGACTGTAATCTGTACTGTCCTTGTCTACTTGAATAATTTCACTGACTGAAGAAAGAAAAAGAAGTAGATGAATCAATAAATTAACACCGATAAGATAATGAATTGGTCTTCCCTGACTTTGATTTTACTGCATATTTTGGTCAACATAATATATCTATATATATATAATGTGTGAGAGAGAAATGAAGTATAATAAAGGAAGAAAAGAGAAACAGATGATCATATACAGCTCATGATTTCTATAAAATACATTTAAATGTCTTGTTAGAGAAAGAACCAGCCATGCATGCAAGTAGCTTTCATTTACTAAAAGACCTGTTATGTTCACTGCATCTGTAGGAGGAGGAGACCCACAACATACACATGAAATCCGGTAATTATTCCCACTTTTTCTTTAACATCCCACTTTATTCTTTCAGGGTTGTTAGAGTACCAAAAACCTCAAGAAAAAGCCATGTTAAAGCAGGAGAAGAAAGCTCATTATGATTTTGAATGAAATGATGAGTAACAGTTGAATTTGTCTCACTTACAAAAAATGATGACATCATTGATGCTTTCATATATATATATATATATATATTTCTCATCAAAATACAGGAGTCTGATGATCCATAAATGGATGTCCGCATCCAAAGATTAAAATGCATGGAGTCTCATATAGTGGGGTTCACTTCTTCATATTTCTGTGTTGTCATTGATTTATTTGAAATAATGAAGACGGCATGTGAATTCGGTATACAGATATCTGCAATCGATCTTAGACACACACACACACTCTCTCTCTCTCTATATATATATATATATATATTTCGCCTGATGAGACCAAGTGCATGGTTGTTGGTGATAAGGATAACAAGTCCTTATGTTGATGAGTGTATATATGGTTTCTTAATTTGAGTCTCATCTTCTATTTCTACACCCTTGTAATCTAATTCTTGGATTGGTGATAACAGCTTCTAATCTATTTATTTATTAGCATTATTATAAATTAGATAGTATTTTGCATAATGGGAGAATCATGATTATCTGCCTATATAAGAGTTAACTAGAGAAACATATTAATCCGACATAAATGTTCTTCAATCCTCTTCACTTGCTTGGACTGCAAACTTTTGACCTACTTTGGGCCGAAGATTTATCTTCATCATGAAAAAGAAAAGAAATCTTCATGAAAAGAAATCATGATTTTGAGACAAAAATCATGACTTTTGAGAAGTCAAGTACTAAAAAATAGGTCTAAAATGAGGGGAAAAAAATTATAAAGAAAACAAGATAACAGTACGTTATAGGTTTTAATTAACAATTTTATATAATTTAGATCTTCTCAAAATAGCAAATCCTAGGCCCAAGTAGGATTAGCTAGAAGATTGGAATTATCACTTATATAAGAAGAAAAAATATATATTAATTGATCAGTTGAGCTGAACACAAATGATCTGTTTGTTTGTAAAGACCATTGTATATAGAGCCTAGATTCTCATGTAAAGGCGTTTTTCATAACTTAATTTAACATAAGATATGTGGCCGCACAACGAATTCTTATTAGTTCTGAATCAATAAATCATGGCAGATTCTTGTAGGTCTTGAGTTTGTAGACTTTGTCATGATTAATCAGAACAAATCTTGCGTAGTTGATAGTGCCTCTCCCACTTTTAATAAGATTAATGGTTTAGTGATTTTAACACGACTTATAAAAGAACATTGTGTGTTTTTCTTCCCTAATTTCTTCTGTGTTAATCTAATTCGGATCGGACTGAAGTCTAAAGCTCGCAGAAGCGTTTGACCCAATCCACAAGCAAACCCGGTAACCCAAACAACCCAAACGGGCTTAAGTTTAAGATGCGTTGGGCTTTTTAAAGAAAACTAGGCCTTGTAACCTTTAACTTCGTCCCTCCACTGGAGCAGTTGATCGTAGAGTGAGATTGATTTCGTGGAAGAAGAATTAGCAGAAGCGAAAATGGATGAATTTTTCTTGCTGATGCTATCAAACCTCCTCCACCTCCACAACTCACTTGACCCGACCACCTCCCTCATCCCCACCACCTCCGCCGCCGCCTCCTCCATCACCACCGATACCTCGTCCCCTCTCCATTATTGTTTTCTCGCGGCTTGGTCACGGTTACTCCACCAAAAACCTAGCTTCTTGATACACTCTGTAGCCGCATTTGATATCCAAGATCACGAACATGGTTAGTTGCGTATTGGCAACCAAGTTTTATGCCGAGTTCGTCGAGATTCCTGTTAGTCGTAGTCGCTTGATTGAAAAGACGCAGGCATTTGAAGAGCTCACTTCGCTGCCTAACATCATTGGTGCCACTGATGGGAGCCCCATCAAGATCCATAATTTGAGGCAATCTTCCGAGCAATTGAATAATTCGTATAGGTGCAATCATGGGTATAATTCGATTTCGCGGCAGGTTGTGGCTGATCAAAGGAAGATATTCTGCGATGTGTGCGTGAAGGCGCCTGGTGGCTGGTGGTACCAGCGATGCGGCGCATTTGAGGGATAGCTTGTTGTACAATAGGCTAATTTCAGGTGATATTGTGTGGGATAAGGTGATCAATGTGAGGGGGCAACAGTGAGGCCTTATATAGTTGGAGATTGGTGTTACCATTCTTGATGACGCCCTTTTCGCCCAACGGGACAGGGACACCGGCACAGAACTTGTTTGATGGGATGTTGATGAGAGGGCGGTTTGTTGTGGTGGAGGCAACTGGGTTGTTGAAGAGGAGGTCGAAGATTATGCAGGATTTGAATGTGGGTCTTAATCATGCACCAAAGACTATTGTTGCTTGTTGTGTGTTGCATAACTTGTGCCAAATTGCCAAGGAGCCAGAGCCAAAGCCATGGATGGAGCCCAATTATGGTGGATCTATTCCAAGGGTTATGGAGACGGAGAAGTCATTTCATTATTACGGGGAAAGTTTGAGGCAGGCTTTGGCTGATGATCTGCACCATAGGCTTTCGTCGAGATAGGAGCTTCTTTCTTTCTCTATGTAGCTCTCAAAACTGCAAGGAGGGCAAGAGGATAATTGAATTTTTCGCTCATTGTCAATTCATCTCTCTTTGATTTAGTGAAGAAGTTATACAGAGACTGTACTCTATTATTTCCCGACGAACCTGAAGTGGTGATTTGACCTTGAAGTGGATAGGAAAGCCAGCTTAGGTATGAGATTAGGAACAGGTATGACTTTGAGAGAATGGCATTGTTTAATTTTCATAGCTCTTGGGCATTGTTCATCTTAGATCTGTCATAACGGTGATGTTTTGATGGGCCAATAAATTATATGAGAATATGTGTTTTTATTGATGTGATTATATTGGGAGATGTGTTTTGATGACGTGAATGATTTTATTGCTTGATTTTTTATAAAATATGTGAGATTCAGTATTGATTTTGGTATAGTTTTGTTAGAAATTGGATGGAAAAATATAATAGTAGATGCTTGGATAATGATTTTGTATTGAGAGGTGTTTTTACTTTTTACTGATAAGACTGCATTGATAAATGTGTTTTGCTGATATGGCTGTATTGGGAAGATGTGTTATGTTGGACTAATTATATTAAAGGATGTGTTTTCATATAATAGAAATGAGATTCAAAATATATTTTTGTTGAGCAATAAACATCCACCATTGTGGGTGCTTTTATCTCTACCATGTAGGAGTGACTGATGGCCTTAAATTATATGAGGGTTTACTTAGTACTCATAGTAAGAAGAATTGATGAAAATGACTAACAAATGGAATGACAACATGTTGAACTTGCTGTGACCAGTTAGTTGAACTTGCTATTTGAGTTCAGTATGTAAGGGACCAAAGCAAAATGTAAGTTTGAGGGGTTTGATATTATGCTGAGGAGCATAGGGAGAATTTCCTTGTAAATCATGGACTTTTGGCATGCAGTCCATTATTGTAAAGATATTACCTTCTTTCTCCTTATTATTACTACATCAT
Source organism: Euonymus europaeus (assembly GCA_963580455.1). NCBI lineage: Eukaryota > Viridiplantae > Streptophyta > Magnoliopsida > Celastrales > Celastraceae > Euonymus > Euonymus europaeus. The sequence goes on along the minus strand of OY756970.1, from coordinate 15,588,746 downwards.
TGCCTTTTCTTTTTTTCTTTTTTTGATAAATATGGATCAATTTATTAAGGTTGGATGCCTTTTCTTTTTGTTGCCAATCAACATTTTGAATAAACTCTTTGCTCATGGTACTGAACTAAGATGACTCAATTCCCTATTCTGTTTTGGAAAAGGGTTACATGTTACTGACGTTTCAGGACTCCCCGCTATCAGATTATTTTGAATAAATATGTGGTCTAAATATATGGACTCTCCTGGATACATCAGTAGAATAGAACACTTCTTAAATTTACCCATGGGAAGTGGTTGATCGCTGGTGCATGTCTTGAACTAAACTCGGGCTGACGGACTAAGTTAGACTAAGGTCCAGCGGCCGCCCACCCCCCCCCACCCAAGCTACTTATCATAAAATGAGAATTCCAATATGTTCGCCGTGACTATCATTTCATTAGCCAAAGGAATGTGATCTGATGTGAATGTAGACTATGTGCAGCTTCTCAAACATCTCCAGTAGGTAGCAAAAACTTAACACAGGACGAATGGAAACTATAAAAACTCTAAAGTGTTTTCCGCCCGTGGCAGAAAATCTTTTCACCTGTTTATCCCTACATCTTCACCCCAAAGCCAGAGATTTTCATGGCTTCTCAGGAAACAATCAACAGCCCTGCAAGTTCTGACCCTTCTGGCTCCTTCAACAGATTGTTGAAGAGTTATTCACTATAATCTTCACCGAAAATGTTCACAACCGAATATGCTTGCCAGGATCCCAAACTCGAAGCACCAATTGCAGAACTTGCGGACCAATCTTCTACGTTTCTTTTTGCCAAGGAGTATTAGCAATTATTTTCTCTTACAAGCGACAATCTATCAGTCTTCAATGTTGCTTCATGCCACTACGGCTGGATGCACCATGGAGCAATTTAACAAAACCAAGGAAACTTAGCTTGCCATCAGTGTGTCTAATCCAATCATTGAGAACAGCATGAACTGGGATGGAGGGACCAAGCCCAAGTTCCTGAAAACAACATTTTTCAATAAACAATCAGATTTGGTTTAATAGTCTTAGAATCTTGCAAGTTTTTTGTCAATAAAGGACAAGAAAATGAAAATTATGACATGCATTTTATCTTGCTGATGGCTGTCAATCTTTATGACAAGTCACTTGACTCGTCACCCTAATAGTTGTGGTATCCATGACAATGGACACCAGACAACTTCAATAGCATCCTAGTTAATTGAAACTAATAGCTTTTAAACATTAAGTTAGAAAATAAAGCATATATCCCTCATGTTTCGGGGTTGAGAAGGCAGGAAAGCCAACAATCATTTATGCACGAGAAATTGAAAATGTAACTGTATTAAACTATCAGTGTTATAAAATCATGAAAGGGAAACTCGACCAACCTCATATGGCTGCAACATGATCCCAAGTTGGGTTAAAATGGTCCTGTCATTAACAACCCAAAAGCCTCCGAGACTAGTTTCTAGGCTGGCATGGAAGCTACGAGAGCCTGAATTACAAAATCATATGGAACTTCCCCCTTAGAAACAATTAGCTAAATTCAACCTTTAGCCTCACCCTGCATTTTAGCTTAAATCATCTGAACCCTAGAGTGGAAGAGATCGGCCTACTATTCACACTGGGAGCCCTTGTGAGGCTTTCCTTGCTTCAGTTTCTTTTTTCTGCATTATATCTCCAAAACGTTTCAACTAAGGCAGCTTGAGCTCGAGGCAAATGAAATTTTAATGGTTATAAAATAATTGCAAGATGAACATCAGTTTAATGTTTCGAGCTTTCCTAGGTTTATAAATTTTGGTCACAAGCCTCATCTGAAGATGTAAAAGATTAGTTTATACTCTATATCGGAGTCTTTCCTTATAACGATGCCTTTCTTAAGTGCTTACTTTGTACTGACCGTACTTCATTTGGGAAAAAACACCTGCAGAAAGCGTTTCAGCATACCAACAAAGAAGACATGAATAGAACACCATCAACTATTAATGATGGTTTCGTCTCGTGCATAAGACAATGTGCTAGGAGATCAAAATAGTAGGCTGAATAAATTATACGAAAATTCTCTATCATCCAAGAAAATTTTAACTTACTGAAGCAAGTTCCTCAATCACAATAGCCCTATTTCCATCCTTCTCAAAAATCTCATATGCGCGACGGGCATGTTGTTCCCAGCGATCAAGTGCCTCCAGCTGGTGGACGCCTAATGCAGCTGCACAGAACTCTTCAAAGTCCATTCTTCTGTATTGAGGTGCATTTAGCTGTTAAAGAAAAAGAAAAAGAAAAAAAAAGGTATAGACATAAATATAAGCAACAGGCTAACAAACATATGATGAGAACGCTCAAGTGATCAGCAATTCATACCGAAATAAGATAATCAGGAATGCGAGACTCCCTCATCGTATCTGTAGCATTTTTCATTAGAACCTGTGAAAGAGGGGAAAAAGATACGCATAATTGGAGCTCTGGCTACCCAAACTCGGTTCAGAAAGAGGGAAAGAGAGAAGGGACCAACCATCTTAATATCTTCTAAGGTTATGCTACCATTATTTTCAGGATCTAACAATGCAAATTGTTCCTTGAGATAAAATAGTTCGTCAGCCGTTAGCGTTCTAGACAGAGCCTGCATAAAACAGTATGGATTGATTAGCAAATAAACTGTGAACGATAACCCAAATATTCTGTTGGTTTCAAATAGGTGACATAAGAAAGACTTTGGCGCAAATCAATGGAAGTAGGTTCTTTATGTGTTTTGAATGCAATCACTTCTCGGCACAGAGAACTAGAACATTATGTCTATTTCTTCTTTCTAAATCCACTAGCACGAAATAAATAATTCCCTCGTCTTAAGCTCAAGACTCTTCATGCAATGTCATCCAACAAACAAGGATGAACACTCTACAATTTGAAAGCCAGCCAGCCAGCCAAGTTTCATTTTTATAAATATTTGATTGCCAATACATCATAAGCAATAAAAATGCTCCCAAATCAAATCATTAGCAAGAAATTGACTAGTAGATCATAATTTTGTAAGTAAATGTAGAAGAATATACCAAAAAGGCATGAGCCAATGCACCTAGAAGGGTAGAATGAGACTTGCTTTACTTGAAGAAAGGAAGAAAAAAAACATATTCTGAAAATTAATTCCAACAAGCAATTTATTTTACACCCAAGTTGTTTAGGGTTAGCATAGGCGAACTAAAAGCAGAAGGCTTCAGCTCTTCTGGATTTAGGGAGCATAGATGCATTTCGCCTTGCCACAGCTGCAGCAAGTATGTTGTTTTCTGTAGCAAATAGCAATTTACAAAAAATAAATATTTTATTGAGAACAAAATTTATTGTCTGGTGCCAAGGAGTAGCCACCCGAAAATCAACTTTTATTTTATCTTCATAAGTCGTAACAATAGTATTTAAGAATAGACAACAAAGACTTGTGTAATGTTGCTCAAAAGGTTAAAGAAATCAAAGAAACTAAAAAAACAGCCTTAAAAAAAATGGACAAGCAATGCCAAATTGATTAAAAACAACTTAAAGCAGCGAAACAGAAGTGTCATTTAAGCTTGGAAGAGAGATTTTTCTTGTCAAAACAATGAATTCTATGCAGAGTTGCAGACAAAAGAATAGACAAAAACTTAATTTTCAATGTAATTTTGCTGTTACCCCCAACAATATTGGAATGAGTGCGCGCATAAATAAGTTTAGTACATTAGAAGACAATTACATAACAGAATAATATCAGAAAATTGCAGAATTGTCCAATATTTTTGTGGTGGGCGGACTAGTAAATGCATTCCTCAATGATTGATTTCAGAAATTAAAAAAATAAAACAAACAATACATAAGGAAGTCATCAAATTAATAATGTTTTCTATAATTTCACTTTATCTGTCACCTAACCAAAAAAAAAAGTTTTTTAGGGGGGAAAACTAATTTTGAGAATGATGGTGGAAATGAGAATAAAAACAAGAAAAAGGCAATTTCACAGTCAAGCGTAATCAATGATATGGAGATATTGTAAAGGAGGAAAACAAAAATATATTTCCTTTCACAATAAATCACATACACACCCTTAAAGCGGTCTTACGCAAAGATGATGATCGAAAGTATGCATTCATAAGTCGAAATATCAAAATGTCAAGTGGAAGTTTTACATCACAATGATTCCGGATCCAAGGATGGCCTGCCAACAAAAACATTAACAGTCAATGATAAATGAGGATGACATGCCAATGATATGGAAGAAATTATCACGCACTTAAAGCCTGAGCAGCTGTCATTCGCTTTCTGGGGTCCTTATTCAATAGAAGCTTGACAAAATCCTTAGCCTCTGAAGATAACGAAGGCCAAGGAGTTTCATCAAAACATGGTTCAGCTTTCAAGACAGCATGGAAAATGCCAGACTCTGTCCGAGCCCAAAATGGACGGCTACCACATAATAAAATGTATGCTATTACCCCTATGCTCCATACGTCTGCTTCTGTACCATATGATCTATGCAGAACTTCAGGAGCTACATAATATGCACTTCCTACAATGTCATTAAGCCTTTCATCTGCAGAAAACATAAGCAACAAAGATGATGTTAACTCATAACATGGAGCAGTAACTAAAGGCTCTGGACGGAAGGGACAAACCTGGTCTGACCAAATCAGACAAGCCAAAGTCTATTGCTTTCAGCTGGGAATTCTCATCTTTAGAAGTATACAAGAAGTTCTGAACCAGAAAGTAATTAAACTTAGATGATATGAAATACAAAAAACGAACAACACACACATTCCTTAAAGCTTCAGACTCCATAAAACAGTCAAAACATATGAATTGCCCAAAAGTGATAGCAATAAAACTATCTTAGATCGCAAAAAAAAAAAAAAAAAAAAAAAAGTGGGCCTAAGAAAGGAACATTGCTTTTTGAAGGTACAAATGGTTTAATTAATCACATAGTTGTGCTTTGAAATACTATCAAAGCGTTCAGTTTTAAAAGCTACACCAAATATCAATTTTCCCTTGCACTTCTTTCACCTTCAGATCAAAAGATTTACAACTCATTCATCTATAGACAATAAGGTTGCCAGTTCTGTGCTCCCAGTCTTTATGAACAGTAACCCGTTGCAAAAGGTCCCAACAACAGAATAAAACAGAAGTTCATTTTTCCAAACTAGAAAGTGCAAGGAGAGTAGAATGTGCATGATGCACAGCTAAATATTTCTATCAAATCATATTCAGTCCGGGTAAAAAAAGCACATGTAAATTCACCCCCTATTCCTCACAGCCCTCCTTAAGAGCAAATAAAAGTCAGGAATGATAGCATGAATATAATGCTTTTACCACGTGGAAAATAAAAAGGAACATCTCCTACCTCTGGTTTGAGATCTCTGTGCACCACACCCTGGAGATGACAAAATGCAGCCACATTAAGAATTTGCACCAAAACAGTCTTGGCCTCATCTTCTGAGTATTTCCCACCCCTGAAAAACAACATTGCATCTGCTTAGAAAATAAGATAATGCAAGCCTCAAGGAAAAGTTTGAAAAATATAATTATAGCAACTACTGAAAGATTACCGTGAAAGTATTCTGTCTAAAAGTTCCCCTCCTTCACATAACCTGTAACAGCCATATTGATTAATCAGCTACTATTAATTAAAAACCAAGTTTTAGTCCCAAATATATGGTCAAATATACAAAAATTATTTGACAGCGAGCAGTAAGCAATCAAGCATAAGAAAAATCATCATATTATACGTCTATTATATTATCATAACAAAAATTATATATGTACCAAATCACCATATTCTTGCACTTAAAGGGCACAAAATTTCTGGTCCTCATTGAACTATACAGGCAAAAATCTATCATCTAATCAACAGCCACATGTAAAAACACAACGAGATAATTATTAAAAAAAATAAAATGAACAACACGACAAGAGATGATCATGTGAGAAGTCCATGCTTCAAACTTACTCCATAACTATATAGACATTTTCAGGGTCTTCAAATGCATCATAGAATTGTACAAGATTTCTATGTCCTGTCAAGGAGCGTAAAATTTTCACTTCCCTTCTTACATCCTCAACTGCAATAGCTGTGGTCATCTGGAAACATGGAATTGATCACTATGGTGGCAATATTTCAAAAGGAAACAAAAAGAGTAAGCACTATCAATTATTTACACCATGTCACTAAAAAAAACTTCGAACAAGAAAATACCATTAATTACTTAATGACCAATGTCAGCATCCCTAATATTGGCAGAAACACAGACTGTACTACTTATAATGCATCCATAGGTTTTTTTTTTCGAACAAAATAATACATCCATAGGTACGTTGTATATTGAAATTTTTTACGTGCTTCATAATCCTTTTTCATTAATATGAATGGACAGCGACTCCGTTGCTAGCAAGTTTATTCTAGACTTCATTGCAACCAACAATATCACTCACATTCTCATTTCAACAGTGCAATAGGTTGACAAATATAAGATGCGTTTCATTAATTTAATAAACCGAGATAAACATTATCACATAGAAACTCAAGGGATAACATAAAAAAATTCAATTTAACAGGAAATGTTGCTTCTCTATTCTGCACTAACCTTAAGGCTGCGCTTGAGAGTAAGAAAGGAGAGGGTTTGGGATTTATTTAAGGAAAGGTTTTTGGAATTGAAAGAAAAATGGGTTACTAGGGAGAAAGGAGAGGATGCATGGAGGCCTGGAGGGTCGTCTCTACTAGGAAAGAGCAGGGGATTCAATTTACAAAAATGTTAAGTATCCCAACAGAAAGTATTACAAAAGTGTCACAATACAAACATGATTATTGAATTTGAATTTTAAATCATGAATTTGCCTCCAAATCATATAGTGTATATATTGTCACATAAAATTATGAATACTCTGGGACTTTTTATATTGGGATGACTAGCATCACCGTTCAATTTCAGGGGCATTTTAAGTGGAAAATTACTTAAACACCCTCCTCGTTTCTATTTTCCTATGGAAAGGGAAATTTTCACATGCAAATTTCAGTCTTTTGAACTACTTTCAAAAATCTCAATATGGCCCACTTACAAGGAGTGTCCTCTCATCTTACTCCATTCCAAAAATCCCTCCAGTATCCTTCTCCCCTCGCACTTCAAAGTTCAGCACAGTAATAAGAAGTAAAAGAGCAGAAAAATATCCTTGAAAACTCGAGAACATCATTCTCAACACAATGTCCGTGGCTAGTCTCCCAATATATCAAGGAAAGTTAGTGTAAAGTAACGCGCCAAAAAATAGACATTTTCTCCCAGGGCAAGTGCTCAAACGTGAGGTGCTGTCACATGATCACATTCATAAGGCACCACAGCAGATTATTCTCATTTATTTCCTACTTTTAGGTTATCCCTCAATACAAGATAGCCATTTGATTAAGGAAAGCAGGGTCGTCATATTTTTGACTTTTTGAAAAATATGACTCATTTCTTCTCTCATCCCATCTAATCTCAAGGGATAAAAGTCAAAAAGGTAATTGATTTTTCACCTTTTCCCCTTTTGTCAGGTTTCACTTTTCTCATATAAAAAAAAGGATGCATCGTCTTCTGTGCTTTCAATTACTGCAAAACCAACTTTTAGCTTGGAATCAGCAAGACCATTTAACATAGGGAAGGGGTATTGGCACCCTTATATTTGGTATGGACACCTTGTCAATATCTTTTTTCGTGTAAAAAATTCTCGTTTTCTGTATTTTCTGTTTGAACAATATTAAAATAAATAAAATTTAAGTCTAAGTCATCATTGCAATTCAATGTATTTTATTCCATATATACCCCTCTGAACAAACAATCAACGGGAGCAATTCAAATTATTTGATACAACTTTTTCTTTGTTTTATTTTCCTTTTATATGACTAATTTTTGTTTTTATATAAAGAATTTTTATGTTATATCAAATAATTTTTAGCCTTTGTAATTATTGCCCTGTCTGTATACATGCGTCTATGTGCTCGGTTGATAACAATGTCATATTATATATAACTTTTTATTCCAACAAGATAATCCATGGTAATTATTATGATGACAATCGAAGATAATACATGACTCATACAATTACAGATAATTCGACGTTTGCATTGATCGAGTGCCCTGTACGTAACTTGCGAGTTGTTCACTGTACGGTGTGATCCAGTCTAATGTAAATATACCTGTAAAGTTGATTTATGTAATAATTAAAAAATAATTCGATCAATTAAAAAATTGTGAATATTTGGTCAATTAAAAAATTAAAAAGAAAATTAAAATATTTTTTTAAGTAGAGCCGCGCGGCTCTACTTTAAAAAATTAAAAAAAATTAAAAAAATTAAAAAATTAAAAAATGTTACAAATTTTTATTTGTCAAATTGATATGGGACCCATCACTATGATTAAATGAATAACAATTATGATTAAAGGTCAAATCTGTCATATCTCACTTATCTCTCTTGTTTTCTTCACCTAATTTCATACCGTACAGTGAACAACTCGCAAGTTACGTACAAGACACTCGATCAATGCAAACGTCGAATTATCTGTAATTGTATGAGTCATGTATTATCTTCAATTGTCATCAGAATAATTACCATGGATTATCTTGTTGGAATAAAAAGTTATATATAGTATGACATTGTTATCAACCGAGCACATAAACGCATGTATACAGACAGGGCAATAATTACAAAGGCTAAAAATTATTTGATATAACATAAAAATTCTTTATATAAAAACAAAAATTACTCATATAAAAGGAAAATAAAACAAAGAAAAAGTTGTATCAAATAATTTGAATTGCTCCCGTTGATTGTTTGTTCAGAGGGGTATATATGGAATAAAATACATTGAATTGCAATGATGACTTAGACTTAAATTTTATTTATTATAATATTGTTCAAATAGAAAACACAGAAAACGAGAATTTTTTACACAGAAAAAAATATTGACAAGGTATCCCTACCAAATATTAGGGTGCCAATACCCATTCCCTTTAACATATCTGATGGTAAAAAAATATCTTCTATGTCTTGGAAGAAGGTTCAGCCGTTCAGATATCCAATGCTGGGGCCAGCTGACCCAGAAATGAGAAATTGGGATTTGGGTTGACTGTACGCAATTGAATAATTGATAGAGGGCAATAGTTGACTGGGTGTGAAAACCGTCAACTTCAATGGTAGTCCTAGATCTAAGATTAGGCCCACTTAGCTAATTAAGACATCTCCTTTCTTCATGCTTGATGAAGTTATTAGAATTAACTCATTGAGAAAGCTCAACAATAGCCTCAACTAGTTATTCAGTATGAACTTCCACTAAGTGCTATGCTGCAAGACAGTAATTTGAATCATTCTTTTTCGACCATTATGGGAATCAGACCAAAAGTGCTGTGAGTTGTTCTTAAGCAAAGTAGCAAAACATCATCAAAGAGAAACATATGGGCCAGAAGATATTCTATCACTATTGAAGACCAAAATTAAAGAAAGGAATAAATTATTCACTTTTATGTCAAGGCTCAAATATCCCTGAGTTCTCTATTTTTAAACCAGGAACAGTGCTCTGCCTCTCTATTTTTAAACCAGGAACAGTGCTCTGCCGAATCCAAATGCTAAGAACACTTGCATTAATGGTAAATTTTTAACGGAAGAGATAATGTACGAGAATGTGTATGTTTTCTATTTTACTACCACGACCAAAATAATCACTGAACGCTCCATCCAATAATTCAAAGGAAAAAAAAAAGCCATCAGAAAGTCAAAAAATATACACGCAAAACATGCAGAAATCAATAAAAATGGAGAACGGCCTACCTTGGACTTGGGGATGACCTTGACAGCGACCTTCTGGCCTTTGCGTTCACCCTTCTTGAACTTGGCGGAGCAAGTATACCCAAAATGACCTCGACCGACCTCCTCCTCTACCTCTAACCGACTAATGAACTCCTTCGAGAACCCGAACCTCTTGTCCAGCTCCGTAGGCTCGTCACTGATCTCCTCGTCCTCCGGAATCTCGGCCGCCTTCTTCTCCCTCCTACGGCGCAGCACCGCCTTAATGTGCTTTGCCGGAGAAGGCGGAGGGAAAGGCAGTCTAAAGATCCGCATCGGAGTGGAGTTGGCAGGAGATTTCAGAGCCTTGACGCCATGGGCAGGAGCAGGACTGGGGGTGTAGAAGGGGAATAACGGAGACTGCTTGATGATGGTGAGAAGGTCGCTCGCCGGCGACTTCGGAGTCTGCGCAGGTTCAGGAAGGTCATTTGGCCGATCTCTAGCAGCGTAAGGGTTTGGTTTGGGAGGCTTGGAGGCGCAAGTTCCCATAGCTTCAGGATATCTCTGTTACGCCATTGTTCGGGTTCTACTAAGCTTCTAGAAAAAGAGAGAATAGGGGAAGGGGGGAGGGGGGAGGAGGAGGACCCAAGGTAGTGTTGGATCATGGAACCGTCACGTTGGTGTTGCAAGGGAGTTATAGAAGAGGCAAGTGAGCTGGATGATCTCATTGGCCACGTGGCAGGAGGCTTTTATTATTATTACTTTTAACTTATTTTGTTTTGTTTCTGTGTGGATTTGTGTTTGTTTTGTTGCACGGTAAATAGGCATTAAAATAGGGATTAGGTAATAATCATGAAAATAATGAGCCATAAATTGTGGATTAGGTAGTTTAGTAAACCATGAAAATGTGAGGATTTAGTGTAAAATTGGAGCTACATGTGTGTCTCTATGCATTACTTTAGTACCACTCTGCAGTATATATTCAATCAGAAAAAATATAAAATGTTTCGAGTTTATTATATACAATATATATCTTATTAAAATTAGAGACAATTAATATAAATAATGTGAAAAATATAAAATGTTTCGAGTTTAGAATGAGTCCATGGTATATATTCAACGTAAAAAAGAGAGATAATATTTTAGGTTTAGTATCTACAATTGGCTCCATTTGGTAAACCTTTTATAGCAAACACAATGGTGCAATTTTTATAGCACAGTAAAATTGTATTGAAATATGTTTTAAATGTTATAAGTTAAGGTTAACGTATTTTAAGTGATTTTATTTTTGGTGTAATAGAAGCAGGGGTATTGATTTTAGTGTAAATGTGAGTGTATTAGTGATGAGACCCACCTAGCAAGCAATTTGCAAGGCCAGCCACTTTCCATGGTATTTGCCCCATCAAAATTGAACCAACAAAATGCGCCATTGCATCTCTTCTTTCTTTACATGTGCCGTTGGGGATGTACCATTAATTTTTTTTGGGTTCCACCTCTTTTATACAAAAAGTAGTCTCACATACTTATCTACATGAGCAAAATACATCTCTTAATATATAGTCACATCAGCAAAACATAATTTTTTATACATCTCTTAATACATTCTTCATTTAAAGCTATAAATTACATGAAATTAATAGTTTAAAATTTTATAATATTGTATATAATATTACTTAATAAAAGAAAAGAAAAAAAAACGTTCATGAAATAAGCTCTAAAGTAAGCTTCAATTAAAGCTGATTTTTTGTAGATTTTTGGAGCTTATAAGCTCGTGTTTTTTGAGGTGTTTGGTAGAGCGTCTCTTGCGAGATAAGAGCACTTGCAATGGTAATATTTTGGGAACGTGTTTTGTTGATGTGACCGGATATTTTATTGATATGATTGTGCCAACAAAATGTATTATCCAAAGAGAGGGCACTATGTCATTGTATTGTTTGATGCATAATATATAATCATGCATTGGGGCAAATTTTATGAACTCGAAACGTTTTGAATTTGATTCACATTGGAAGCAACACCCTTTAGACTACATGTTGAGCTTTACCTAATTTATCCTATTGTTAGGTGGTATACCAGATATAAATTAAATAAAGAGAATTATTAGACTATATTTGATCATAGTTTGATACATTAACTAATAAACAAACATAGAACATAAATTGAAATATGGAATTAGAGAAGAAAACAATATTTCTAAAATGTAAATGTCTAATACACATTTCCAACTTTCATACAATTGTTTCCAACAATGTCTATAAATAATGTAGCATCGAATTATTTGAATGGTAGCCTACTCCTTAAAGATTTGAACCATAGAAAAGTCTCACTCTAAGAAGAGATTCGATTCTTTCTTAACATTTTCAAGCAAAACTCTATAGTTTTTTTTTAGATTATTTATGGCTCCATATATCAACAAAGAATCTTTCTCAACTATATAATATGCATGAAAAGAAGAATTTAAATTAATTTTTGTTAGGTTGTTTGGTGGCATAATTAAATATGTACATCAAGCCTAGATATTTGTTGACTCTAATTAATTAAAATTAAAATTAAAATTTTATGGGAAATGAAATAAGGTTGCATGGATATCAGGGCAGAAAAAGATATGTATCTTGTAATTTAATTAAGCAATAATTTGCGTGACAATCAAGGTAACCATAATCAGCATAAAGTGTATAGTCACATGGGAAGATGTTTACTTAATTACTTTTTGACCATTTGCTTTTACACACACACACATATATATATATATATATATATCCAAATTGAATAGATAGAAATAGCATCTCTTCTTAATTTTTAGTAAATAAAAATAATAATAGTAATAATAATGCGCAAACACATACACATGCATACACGCACATAAATATGATTAATTAAGGAATAATGCATTAATAATTTCCCATACCAAAAAACCTATTACCAATCTAGGTATATATATACATTTGCGTATATACATTTTTTTTAAACCTGAATAGTGTATCCAGAAATCAATTTTAATGTAATAATTAGAAAAAGACTTTTCAGGATTGGGTTCGATTTCTATCCAACTGATACATGCAAGTTTTGATATAATTTCATATTTCTAAGGAATTGGTGAAGATGAATGATAAAATCGGTGCAACCATATGTGTGTGTGTATACATATACCTAGACATATACATATATCTATGTATATATACTTATATATAACGTCGAAGATGTGTTGAGTTATGACTAATTTGTCATATCATTAAGTCCAAAAAAAAAGTATCTGAGCCTAAGAATTCAAGTTTAAATTCATATAAAATGTTTAAAGAATAAATTTTTATTGTGTCGTTCTGGATCCAAAAAGTGTAACCAAATACTAGTTGGTGTACATCACATGATGTAGCATTTGATTTGACGTCAGTCCATATATATCGTGAAGCTTCATGAAGTATTTATATATGTATATATATTATTTTATTTTTTTTGATAAAGGAAATCAATAATTAGAATGATTATATATATATGTGGTAAAGTATATAAATTCAAGCCACCTATCTTCAACTGTTTCAAAATAGTTACTCCATTTCTTATGGATTAAAGTTGACCGTTGGAGATAGGGTGCATGCATTTATTTTCAGAACCAATTTCAAGGCGTAGCAGTATAAGCCGACTATACATAATGCCATAATGACATACGTGTCATGCCCAAGTTGTCTCTTCAATGTCTCACAATTCACAAAGCCTATATATAGGGATCCGTATCGGAGGAACTTATTTAGTCTACTTTTTCCTTTGTCTTCTGTTTTTTCGGACAGTGCTAGTAGGTTTTTATCCATAATGTTACATAAGCAAAATCGCAAGACCGCAGGACATGTCACAGGTTGAATAGACAATTTCAAAATATTTAAAATTTAGAAAATTGTGTCCATATAAATAGGATTTCTCTCTTTCACACATACACACTCTCCCTCCCTCAAGGAATTGAACCATAATGGCAGTTCACCGCAATTGACCGAATTTCCAATTTTGCTCATGCGTTCGCCGATCTTTCAAGTCATTTTTCGATGGTTTAGGCAATTGTTCCTTTCTCTTTTCACCAAAGAAGTTTGCGTTTTCTTTCCCACCGATCTACAATGAGTATAAGTTAATTAGTTTGTTCGGAATTTGAGGGATCTTTTGGAGGTGGTGAAAGTCGAAACAGTGACCAAAAGACGATGACACTTCGTAACAGTGTAATTACAACCTGTGCCATTAAGTTAGTGTAATAAGACACTATCACGCTTCAGGATAATATAATTAGAACTTGCGTTGATTTACATTATTTCACTTTAATCACATTAATTTACATAAATCTATTTTTTAATTATTTGTGTTAATACCCCTACATGTAATTAGCCACAGCATTTATACTAGCATATATGCTTTTCTCTGAAAAATCTAACCAAACACCCACAACATTTATAACAACATATATGTCAGCATTTCAAGCAGCATAAAGCAATCAGCATACATGCTAAATTATATGCTACTGGTAAAATTGTTTACCAAACACACTCATGATATGAAACAGTGTAATAAACTTTAATGTATTAAATAAATTGCATCAATTATTGAAGATAAGAGATAAATTGCAAAAAAAATGAAGAGTGGGAGAGAATCGAAAAAATGAGAACAAAATCAATAGAGATAGGAAAGAGAAGCAGGAACTTGATTTCTCAATTTTTTTTTTCATTTATCTTTAAGGCATGCCTACATGACTTGCCACTTCGATTATGACCGGTTATGTACAAAATCCCTATGTATGATTACCATTTTCCCTTTTTTTTTTGACACGTTGAATTTACACATTTAAGCCACTTAAATAAGTTTCCTAGCGGCGGGGTTTGAATCCCAAACAATCAGCAAAAATTCACTTTCCAAAATGCATAATGGGCGTGAATACATTTCCATATATGCGATGCACCCTTACAAAGACTATAGTTAGGGGAACATTAGTAATAGCGTACCTGAGTCTCGGCGGCTTTGAGCGAATTCTATAAAAGGGGTCCTCTTAAAAAAATTAAAGAGAATTTAAAAGTGAGTTAACTTTTTATTTTTAAGTTGTAATGAAGTGTGAGTTATTGAGCAAATTTTTCTAAATGAAGGTTAAATGGGTTTGAGACTAATATAATAATACTATTTTTAAAAACTATGAGACCCTATGAATTTGGAGACCCTGGGCAACTACTCATCTTACCCAAATATGCAAACTGGCAACATTTTGATCGGTAAACTCTCGGTATTTATCGACCGAATAAAAAATTCATCGGCAAATATTCAGCTACGATCTATTTTTCGACGGATTTTTAGTGGTTGGAATTCCATCGTTAAACTTTTTTACCGAGGAAAATCTTTAAATTACCGACGGAAAAATCAGTCGAACATTAAAGAATTTCTTGTAGTGTAAATTCTTTGTACATGCAAGAGTAATTAACGAAGGAATATTTCATGCGGTAGTATGAATGGGTTGGTGGAGCAGTTGACATAAGTTTTACTTAGAAATTCTAAAATCTAAAGAAACCAACCTAGTTAAAGGCATCAATTTGAATGAAAGTTGACCAAATACTTAATCAATCAATTTTTGGAACCCGAAAGGGTCGTACTTTGACAAAATAAGACCAGAATCGAGCCTCTCTACAAATTTGAAAAAAGAGCAATAGGCTAAAATTAAAGTGACATTGACGGATGGAGGAGGAGGAGGAGAAAATTTGTTGAAATGCTTACAAAATGGGCATGTACTTGAGTTTAAATAATCTAATTATTTAAAATTAGAAAAATCAATCGTCAACAAATTTTGATACCATTAAAAAGTTATATTTTAATTAAATTAGGATTCTGTTTTTTTTTTCATGAGTTAAACTTAAACTTATAATATTGAATTTCTCAATGCTCTCTATCAGCTTCTAGTATAATAATTAATTCGGAGAGAGTTTTCCTCTATTTAGAGATTGTGAGTTTGATTTTTACCGAATCCGTATATAAAATTTCTTTATGTTTCTCTAGTATGTTCAATATGTGTAGATTATTAGTCGTTTGTTTTCCCAATGCACACCCAAACTATTTATAAAAAATGAAAATTTGCAAAAGAAAGTTATAAGTGAAGCAATGGGTGGTCTTAATGTTGAACAAATCAAATAAGACTTACAAGCTTTACTAATATCTTTTATTTGTATCGATCAATAACAATATAACAAGCAAACAAAATGCAAACAACCAACAACGTACACACAGTATATCACTGTATCCTGTATTATTTTTCTCTCCCAAAACTTTATTCTATAAATCAAACTAGCTAAACAAAGGCTTTCAAGCAATATCACTACTTAGCCCTGGGGCGATATTGAGGGAGAGGCATGGCAATGAACTTCATTTGACCATCCCTGCAATGTGCACCATCATGTTCTCCGCAAGCAAAGAAGTAAGGCTGCCACCTATTTATCCTGAACTCAAAACCTTCTCCTCCTCCTTGCGTCACGCTCGCAACCATCTTCGCTCCCCTGAAATCGCACGCTAAAAAGTGCCAGAAGCTGCGCAGCAAGTACACGCTGTGCTGGAACGGGTTGGTGTCGCTTGGCGCTTGATATTTGAACACTACAAACAACGCACGCATAAATAATTAAGCAATGTTAATTCGGGGATCCAAGGCGAACAGATTTAAAAACAATGCAAAGGAGTTAAACTCACCTAGAGTGTCGTTGAGATAGAACGGACTAGTTTTGATAGCCCAATCGGTGTAGTTGTAGCCGTAACGCCAATTTTGTGAGTCTCCAACCACGAGTTTCTTCGAGGCACCGATCCAGGGGTTGTACCCAAACCGCCAGTCCTTGTTAGCCAAGGTTAGTGCCATCATAGAATAAGCACATAGCATTACACAAACTAGCTGTTTTGTGCAAGTGAAAGCCATTGTGGGATTTGATAGAGAGAAAGGGAGGAGATATATAATTTGGGAATTGTAAAGCTGATTAAAGAATGACTGAGTAGTTGATGGTATGGACAACATATGCTATTGGGTTTTATAGGAACACAGATACTAGAGAGTGGTGCGTAACGGCCAAACTGTTTTTTTTTTTTTTTTTGGTCTTATGATAGTGGTAGGCGGTATATAATAAGAAACTTGAACCACATGGTTGGTAGGTGGTATATAAATTGGTTTGCTTTTTCATATTATGGTGGTAGGGGTATATATTGGAAAACTTCAACCATTTAAGTGAGAATCTAATTGATAAATTTCTCTGATGGCAGGCTGTATATAATTGAGATTTTTTTTTCGTAAGACTGTGATAAGTGGTATATAATGGACACTTCAACCACTTGGGTAATGATCTAGTTGGTAAATTTTTTTAGTTTTGTTAAAAAGGTCAACTTCTGAATACTGAAAGACACTCAAAATATGAAAAATAATGAATGGTTGTTTTAAATGCTAAAGACTCACACACATCTACTCAATTTTTTCACATCATATTTGGGTGCCTTTGGGTCTCCAACGGTTGGGGACTATTTTTCCAAAATTCTCTGGGGCAAAACCATGTGGATTCGAGAGATCTTGAGCTAGATTCTTACTGTTAGCAATATTTTTGTGCTCACGCACTAAACTTTGACTCAATTTATTACGTCGTAGTTAGGCCTAAATTTAAGTTTAATTTATGACTTCAACTATCGAAATAACAAATTTATCAGGTGTCATTCTCGATTAAAAGAAATGAAACTTGTAATAGGTGAATTTTGCTTGATCTGGTAATTAAAGTCTTCCACTCACTATGATTTTGAATTTTTCATTGAATATATTTGTCATTATTTTCTTCTCGTATGACACCAGCAATATACCCAATTAAGTCAATATATTCAACCGTGTTGATTTTCTTCATAAGTAAGCTGCTTTGAAGAGAGAGCGGGTGTGGTGAGGTTTTAACTAACAAAATATTGGGAAAACGTGTGCAAGTGTAAACATAGACGTAATTTCTTATTGATAAAAGTGTGCTTAGCACGGCCTGATGCAATTATGATGCTTATACAGGATTTCCCAAGTCAATTTCCTATCTGGTTGGTATACATTCATAAGCTTTAGCATGTGCTAAAATGGGATAAGGAGGGAAATGTTATGGACTAATTATTTTTTGAATTCTGCCATGAACTATTTTAGTTAGTAGTGTTTGAATTATCTGATCCGCAGCCGAGGAATTAATCACTGTGATTATTCATTTTTTTGGGTTAACGGTTTGGAATTCTAGTATTTTTTGGATATTCCATCGAATTTTATTTTTCCGAATTCGGATTTTACCCAAAAAATAAAATACAATTTTATATTTTATAGATTTAATTATTCAAAAAATTTAAGGTCCAAAAATCTAAGATTCATGCTCAAATATTATTTTGAATTTTCCATTTTCAATGTCACAATTAATCAAAAGGAGAAAATAATTTCAGATTTAACAAATGTTTATTTTGTTCGTTTTATTTTCTAAACTCCTATGTTATAGGGGCCATTTTTTAATTGTCTCTATTTTTAATTGTAATGTAATGTTTTTGTAGTATGTGTATGCAAAATTGAAAATCGATTCAAGATATGGAAAAATAAGATTTTTGGATCTGGTTATCCTATGTATATTTTTAGATTACGAATTATAAAATTTCATAACTGAATCAATTGAAACATTTTAATTTCGGTTTAAAATCGAATAGAAATCAGAATGGACACTGCTAATTTTATTCTTATATTGTCCAATCCTATTATTTATCCGACTTACCAAACAGAGTCTCAAATAAGAAAATAGGGTTGCGCCGGGCCAAGTTTGGCTGAAAAACTATGCCCGAACTACATTTTAGGTCGGGCTTGGGTATGGAATCACAAACTTACGCTGGGCCCAACCTATTGATCCAGTTAAGTAGGCTTGGACCTGATCTTTAATCAATCTAAAATATATTGAAGTGGTCTCCTGAACTTACATAAAAGGGTAAATTATGTATATAATATCATCCACGTTTGTCTTGTCTACATAAAGAGATAAATACCCTCACATTTGTACAAAAAATAAAGATCTTTGGATTTAAAATAATATGAATAACTGAACTAATAATAATGCATGATATAATTTTAAAATATAAATAATTTAAGATAAATTATTATAAATATAAAATTAAATTAAATTTTAACCATGATAAATTAATATTTGTCTTTTTCTATAAAGTAAAAACGTGAAGGGAGAGATTTTATATGTATTTTACCCGAATAAAATTATCCTTCCGCGGGATGCAGTAAAAGGAATTAATGATTCGCACTACGACGTCGTTTTGTATATGACTCCATTACAGAGCAATTGTAGCTGCAGAATTTAAATTTAAAACAGGCGAAACAGAAAAGCGAGCATTTTGCCGATCTGTAGTCTGTCACTCCCGAGAATTCACAGAGAAAGATGGGTCCAGCGAAAACTGTGCGTCCCATATCGCAGGAGGCTTTCGATGAGGTGGTGAGGGAGAACATGGAGGAGCTTGGCATGGACCCCGCCGAAGCCCTCCAGGACGCAATCGACGCTCTCACTCTACAAGGCGTCGATCTCTCCGGGATTGTGACTTGTGTTCCAGGAGAAGGTGAGATCCGAGACAATCCAGTGATCCAGTGCTTGGACATATTGAAGCAACTCGATTCTTCCATTGGTGCTACTTCAAAGGATCGCATCGCCCATAACAAACTAAGTGAACTGGTGGAATTGCTTGATAAGCTCACGCATTTGTGTTCCCTTGAAGGATCTGGAAATGCAGCCATAGCCTCCAAGAACGGAGGTGTTGAATTACTTTGCTCTCTTTGTTCTAAGATCCCAATCGAGTGCGACGGGATTCTCGTCGCGGCCTTGAAGTCCCTGGCATCGGCAATTCACGGTATGAGAGTATGTATCTGTATAAAAAGTTCATTCAGTTTATCGTGTGAATGTTTCTGTTTCGCGATTTTTGTTTGATTGGTTGCTCATACAGATTTATCTACTATGTTCTTGGCACACTGTTGCGCAACAAAAATGCTTTGGATTGAACCTTGTTTTAAATCTTTATGTAAGAAGCAAAATGTGAATTTCAAGTACATAGTACATTTGCTTCCACTAACATGCTAACCTAATCAGTAGAATTGTTTCTGATTCTTTTTCTCTAAACATTGATCTCTGAATTTCGTTGATCATCCGCAGATGTTCAAAGTACAGAAATATTTCGGAAATGTGGTGGACCAACAATTGTGATTGATATCCTAAAGGATGGAAATCAAAATTTAGAAATCTGGAATTGTGGTTTTGCTGTTGTTGCTGCAGCTGCGACTGGTAATGAAGTTCTAAAAGAGTCATTTATGGAATTGAAAGTTGAGGAGCTAATTTTGGAAGTACTGAACAGACTGAACCAAGATAGAGTCCAAGCTGTATATGATGCTATACGTGTTCTGTTGACTCCTGATGACAATCGTGTGGTGGCTTCCCAAGTAAGTATTGCGGACACTAACAATGCATTGTTCATTTTATTCCTTCTATTGTTTACACTGATGACCTCAGCATGATATGACATCTAAAGTTATCAAACTACACTGCTTAAATGTGCCTTTATAAACTAAGCTTCTTTTGATAGTTTAGGGTTAAGTGTCCTTTAGATCTTCAAAGCAGTTTTGATTTGTGACTTGTTTACAAGTTTTAGGTTTTCGGTTATGCGCGAAGATTTGGAAAAATTGGAATTGCAACAGCTCTTGTGGACTCACTACGTTCAGGGCTTGCCTCACCAAGCCTGGTATCTGCAAGCATCGCTTTAAAAGCTGTTGCTGTCAATGTAAGTTTATTAGAATCTGGTGAGATGTTAACATTTCAGCAATGTCACAATTATTTTTAGATTTTTTTTACATGTTAATGAGAGAACATATTTGAGAGTTATTGAACCTGTAAACCTTTTGTCGATCTTCTTTTTTTTAACAGTTTAATGTGTAAAAAAAGTATTAATTTTTATGTGGTTTGGAACAATTACAGCCCGCCTTCCTTGTCCACTTTCTATTTTATTATTGGATTTTTCTTTTTCTTTTTTGTTATCAACTCTGAGAATATTTTTTTACTCAACTGCAGGATGAAATATGCAAGTCAATAGCCGAAAATGGTGGTATTGATGCGGTTTTCAAGTGTATTGATGAAAGTGGCGAACAAGGCAATCAAATTGTAGCCAAAACATGCTGCTCTTTGTTATCCAAGGTACAAAGTTGACTTAAATAGCAGCTCAAAATTTGAAAGTGTAGTAAATGTGGGTTGGAGTTCTTTATTTTATTTGTGCCTGTCATTTTTCCTTGTAAATTATATTATTTCGGTCTACTTTTTATACCTCTGATGCTTGGTTATCTAACCAACTGGGAGGTAGTCGAGAAGTTTTGGATGCTCGCTCTAATCTGTATTTTGATTTCAATGGGTCTGAGATTTAAAATTGATTTTATTTCAGTTCATCAGCTATCATTGGATCATTAATGAACCGCCTTAATTATCCATAACACATGCAGTTGATACTTAGCATAGAACAAAAGAAAAGGAAATGTGAATGTACAACCTGCTATACCTGCTAATTTGCACATTGTCTTAATGGACATTGAGTTTTATGGTTGTGTACCTTGAAGTGTGTGTTGATTTTCTTTCAAATTCAAGCATCCAGGTCTCCAGTTCAGAGTATCTTTCATCACTTGCCCTCATCTGATACAGTGTATTCCCAGAAATTTCAATTATAACCATTTCAAACATGTAGCGAGCCTGGTGTGCTTTTTCCTGTGAATGCAAGTGGCAGTGACATTGGTATTTTAGCATTTAAGTATTCTTATTTGTTTTCCTTCAATCAGTTGGCAGGAAGCGACAAAAACAAGAGTGCTATTGTTGAGAAAGCTGGTATGAACAGGCTAATCAAACTCTCAGCCAGATTCTCTGATGACCCTTCTGTCTTGCAAGAGGTGAGAAACGTGCATACCTTAATTTCCCGGCCACTCAGGTGTTTTTCTTAGATGTTAAGTGAAGAATAACGAATTGATCCCTTGCAGTGTGTGCATATTAATTTTTCGCTTTCCATCTTTCTGCCACTTTGCATTACCTACACTATATCAAAACAAACTATTACATTTTGTTCTTTTTTTAGCTAATATGGAAACAAGACTTCAGTAAGTTGTATCTACAAGTAGGATGCTCATGATGTTTGTAATTTCTTCAGTTGTATTGAAAAGGTCACTGTGATCTCTTTTTAATTGGACGGTTCATGTCAGATGAATAAATACTGTTCCAGTACAGAGTTTTGGTTTGATAACTTCCATTATGTTGGCAGGTTATGTCCGTCATTGCTGTACTCTCTTTGAGATCTCCAGACAATGCCGCCCGTGCCGTGGAGGCTGGGGCTGGAGATCTTGCCATCCAAGCCATGCAGAAGTATCCTGTTGCACAACAAATGCAAAGGAGTGCCTGTATAATGATCCGAAATCTTGCTGTCCGAAACCCAGAAAACAGGCAAGTCTACTCTAATCTTTCTGGAATTTTTATTAGCATCCCCTTAGCTTATGCATTGGCTTTCGAGTTGTTTTGTATACTTTCTGTCGCAAGACCATATTTTCTCAACCACTTCTTGAATGGACAGAACCATTATGCTCGGAAATGGCATTGAAAATATAATCAGGCAAGCGAAGGAAAATCATCAAAGCTGCAAGGACGCTGCTTCTGATGCATTGAGAGACTTGGGGCTCAATAACTACAATGCGTAGCGAATGCCAGTATTTCTAACTACTCATTTCTTTTGGCTTTATAGCTTCTATTTGATCGCCCCTTTCATCTCCCTATATAGAACTTAATTGTCCGGTTTGACTAGTTTCTTGCCAGAATACGTAGTAACCGGGTTGAAAAACCATAGTCACTTGAATGGTTTGAAAACTAGTTGTCAACTTAAAAGCCACCATAACTCCTAAGTTGGTGATTTTTGCTCCCCATGCCCAATGTTGAGCCTTTACCTTATTAAGAAAAGAAAATACCACATTTTGAAGACATTCAAAACAATGACCAAAATTTGACTGCATAAATCACGGTTTCAAGGAGAGTATTTAGAGATCATAGAAGGTGGTGCAAGAGGCGGCACCAGCGATGAGTGATGGCCCCAAAGTTCCCTTTAGATGTGATAGATCACAAATTCCAACATCAAACCACAAATACATTCATTATGCTTAAAATAGTGTCCAGTCACCAAGCAAAAGTAGAACTTACTAGAATCAAAAGAAATAAGTCCAAAATTTGTCTATTTTATAGATATTCAAAAAACCATCCAATGACGATTGTTTTGAACAAAATGTTTGCAAATTCATCAGTACTATCTGGTTCTGAATTCCCAAAAGCCATACTCGTAGTTAAAAGCTTGTATCAAAATTGGTTCAAGCCTCCAAAGTTTTACAGTCAAATTCGTGGTATGGTTTCCTTGCGTGAAGCAAACCCTGAAAACAGGATAGCGGAAAATCAGAAACGCGTATAAAACATGAAGCCCACAGTCAACTGAATGTTTTTCTCATGCTCAACAGGCTCAAGAACGATAGCCCAATCAGCATCAACAAAAGAAAATTTCACCATTCAGGAAAAAAATAGATTTATTTACAATTGGAAAGCCAGAACCATTTCACATCGGTATACAGGCAACCTGTAGCCGAGAAAACAGATTACGCAGCGACTCCTAGTATCAAGAAAATGAACCAAAATGACTTTCAATGGAATTTGACATACCAAGTGACAAAAAGTGCTATTGGAACATTTTGCGATAACTCTTCTTCTCCTCATCACGTCTATCCGCTATCTGAAACAAGTTTTTTGTTCGTTACCCTGATAAGCAAAGGAAATAAACTCCCAAGAAGTTGAAAGCATAATCAACTAACCTTCTTCTTAACGGCAGCAAGCTCTTTTTTAATTCCACCTGACATGGCCAAGATACAAAGTATGCTCTTAGAAAAGCCCATAAAATTACATGTCATAGTTCAGCTTACAACAGTAAGATGATAAAACTCACCCAGTGATGCACACAAATGCACATAATAAAATGATATTATAAATAAATGAGTATGCACTATGAAAGTTATCCAACTGATGAAGGAATTCTCATAAGAGTCCACCATCGGGAAACTTAGAGTGATGAGATTTGCTCCTACTCAAAGAATAAGGGAAAAAACCAAAGAATGCGGGAAGGATAAATTGTTGTCCGATATTAATTTAATTGATCAAAAATTATAAAATTATCAAGCATCAGAGCCACCACTTATAGAAACAGCAAAAAACTCCAACTTTAAATTTGTTCACAAAAGCCTTAATCAAATTTGTCACTGACCATTACTCGGCTCCAAATCCAATGCCTTTTTGAAGCTTTCAACTGCAGCATCAACATCTTTTAGTGCCATGTAAGCCTGATAGATAAGGACAGCTGGCATTAGTATTGGAATAGAGAATGGAATACCACTTAACAAAATTCCTTAACAGCTAAAAAATAAGGAAAAAAAAATGCACGGAAGATAGCAAGAAATGAGGCAAAAACATATGCCATATAATAATTGAACATAAAGATTAGGGCACTTCATGAACTTGAACGAGAATTTTCCGAATAAGAAAGAAAAACAAAACAAACACATACATTGAAATTTGAAAATATTACAGCAATTACAACCAAACAAGCATCTAAGACCCTTTTTTAAAAAAAATAAAAATATCTTAATACCTAATATATGGAAAAACTAATATGCTCTGGTTGAAATCCAGATCAACAGGAGATACTAACCTGCCCTTGACGAAACAAAGCTTTAACATTGTTTTCACCATCACGTATTGCAAAATCCGTATCTAGTAATGCTCCTTTCAGATCACCCAGCTTTAATTTACAGGCCTATATCAACATATCCTCAAAAGTCAAAACAATCATTTATACAGACGAAGAAAGAAAAAATATAAGGAAAGTTGCATCCAAAAAAATTTATTGACACAAAAATTAAGGCAAGATACTGCTCATGCTTCGGATGATCTGGAGAATTATATAAACATACATTTAATAATATACTTTTTCTATCACAAAGGCAAACCTATAGGCCTGTTTTAGCACATTTCCAAAGGTAATTGGTGAGGTTGACTTCAGAAATGCTACTCATCTCATACTGTAGACACAAGGGGATTGTGAACATATGGAGAATGGTTTCATAATGAAGTGGGCACAAGTGTCCTTACAGATTTAATGGAATTTCTATTCTCAACGGGTACTAGCCAGTAGGGGGAAAAAGGTTACGGTGTAAGAATAAATTTGCTAGAATGAGAATATTCTACATGTCAAATGGAGAGGAAAGGAACTTAATAATAAGGGCACCCCTCCTTGGTCAATTCTAACCAATGAAGTATATTGCGAATTACTTATACAATAACAGTCCATGACTATGTCTAAAGGTGAAGTTCTTTTATTGAATGGAAAAATGAATTTGATTCTATGGTAGCGTTTGGTAAACAATTTTGCAGTTAGCATATAAGTAAATAATAGATTAGTAAATATAAATAAGTAAATTATTAAATATAATTGAATATATTATTTAAAAATAGGGGGATTCACCAATAAGTCCTTTTGTAAAAATGAGTATTCCATTCACTACATTCAATTTTTTAATATTCCAAAACATCCCTTAAATAATTTTGGACAAAACTACCCTTATTCCAATAAATCCTTATGTATATGACATATGCTGACATCATCAAATTCTTTTTATTTTTTTCTTTTAAAAAATTTAAAACACTTTTATCTCTAAAAATACAAGTCGGATTTTTTTTAAAAAAATAGATTTATAATCAGCACGAAAAACTCTTTTCAATGAGACCCATGATCGACATGTTTAAATGTTCATTCGTCAAATCCTCTGAATGAACTCAGAGGATTTCTCAATGTTACCCCGAATTCAGAGGATTTCTCAAACTTAACTAGAAATTAAGAGGATTTTGCAAAACTCACCAAAACAAATCAGAGGAATTTTCAAAATTAAGCAAAACAATTTTGAGGATTTCATAAAATATATCAAAAAAAAACTATAGGATTTTTGAAAATCAAACAAAAAAAACTAAAAATTTAGAGGATTTCTCAAACTTATCCAAAATTCAGAGGATTTTGCAAATTTACCCATAATTCAGAGGATTTTGTGAAAAATGTTTTTCAATAAGACCCATGATCGATATGTTTAAATGTTCATTCATCAAATCCTCTAAATGAACTCAGAAGATTTTTTAAAGTTACCTAGAATTCAGAGGATTTCGCAAAAACACACTAAAACAAAACAGATGAATTTTTAAAATTTAGCAAAAAAAAAAAATCAGATAATTTCATAAAATACATCAAAAAAATTATAGGATTTCAAAAAAATTCGGCCTTGTATAGCCATAGCGCATAGCAGGACGGGACAAAGACCAACACATGCTATCAACTGTGCCCCCAAGTCAATGATAATAAATAAGGGTAAAAATGGTATTAAACATGTATTTCACTTAAAATTGTCTTTAATGGAATAAAGTGCAATTAGTAAAGGACTTATTGGGTTATAAACTCTTTAAATAGACTAAATGGAACACCAAACCTATTTAAAGGACTTTTCACCAAAAAAAACTTAAAAATAAATATATTATTAAATATAAATAATTAAAAATATTAGTAAAAATGTTAATATATTATTAAATATAAATAAATAACAATTTATTATTAAATAAAATAAAAATATTATTAAATAAAAATAAATAACAATTTATTATTAAATAAAATAAATAATAGATTTTAACATTAAGGATATTTTGGTCATTTGGCTGAAATATAAGGGGTAGTTTAGACTTTTTATTTTTGATAGAAGGTAAATGTTGTTGAAAATGATTTTTTATGTAACATTTGAAAATTATAACATATATGCTAAAATTGTTATTGGGTGTTTGGTTAAGTAGCTTTTTATGTGTAGCATGTATGATGAATACTAAATTATATGCTACTGAGAATTGTTTACCAAACGAGCACATAAGGAGAAATTGATGTTTCCTCGTGTTGCTTAAATAAATACATCCCAGTAGTTTCTCATGTGTATGTAAAAAAAGTTCCAGGGGCAGGAATTCAATCATATACCAGCAAGAAACATTGCAAAAGAAACCTAGCAAATATGAGAGCAAAATTTCCCACATAAAGCCACAAAGTCAAGTCGTTCAATTTTTAATTTTAGGCGTGACAACTTTAATCTGAAGATACGCTTGTCGGACAGTTCAACCATCATTACATCATATTTTATTTTTTTCATTAAATGAAGCAAATTCTAGCTGATTCTCCTCACATGAATTTCTAGGTACCAGATCATCAACCACACACTCATAATCTAATTATCAATAAACACATAAAATGGTTAGGAAAAAAACTTAAAAAGAAAATGAGAAAAATATACTTACAGAGCTATTGGTGAATATAAGTGACTTAGTCTGTCTCAAACAAGAACTAATCTCTGCACAGTCAAGGGTGGAGGTTTGGGATATTAAAATCATGAGAACAGTATAATCTAACAATATGGCACAGAAATACTATACACAATAATGACAAGTTTGACCTTCATCAATCTCTTCCTTTTCCCAGCAGATATCCAGATAGCTCAAAGCCTTCCTGTACTTTCTAAGGGCCATTTTGTAGTCTTGTTTCTGTAAAGGAACAATAAACACCAAACACCAACTTATATCCCTGCAAAAAGTTATTTTATCCAAAACTTAAGGCCTATCTAGGTAGGTCAATAGAGTAGTTAACAAATCCAAGATGATAATCAATAGTATAGCACCCATTACCTTGAAATGTTCATTTCCATGAGCCTTGATAGATTCTACAGCCTCCATCCACCAAGAGAGGTCATTAGGACTCTTGTCTAGATCAGCAGGCCAATCAGGATAGTCATCACCATCTTTGAAGAAATTACAGATTCCATCATCTGTCCCCTCTGGAATTTCTCCACAATCAGCAATTACAACATCCACAGTGGGATAATCACCATCGCCAGTCGTAGAGTGCTCGATTGAGCGAACAACTCCCATTCCTTTAACAACCTTCCCAAACACAACATGTTTTCCATCTAGATTAGAGGTGCGGGTTGTTGTGATAAAAAATTGAGACCCATTTGTGTTAGGGCCAGTGTTGGCCATGGATAACATGCCTTTCCTTTCATGTTTTAGCTCAAAATTTTCATCCTCAAATTCCAATCCATATATAGATTCTCCCCCAGTACCATCTCCTGCAGATATATCTCCACCTTGCACCATAAACCCTCTAATCACGCGATGAAAGCGGCACCCCTATACAAAAACATAAATACACGACTATAATGATACACTTATGTGAGTCTGCAAAAGGAATGTTGTTGAACATTAGCCAAGCACATTGCAGATTAACAAATTTTATCTGTAAACTGCCCAATATTTCTGAAGGCAAAAAATAATCGAGAAGAAAACTTGGCGAAAGAAGAAAAGAAAAAAAAAAGCCGCAATTTTTCCCAGTGATCAAGGACATCATATGCAACATATCACTATATTAATAGGCATATAATTACACAAAAATCTAAAATCAATGAGCTCGCAAAGACAAACACCAATGTGAATGATAAGTTAATGAATGGAAGAGAGATTATTATAACCCTGAAAATAGTGTTTGGTCAAAGAGTGAACCAAAATGTTTTTCTTTTTGAAATGGAGTGAACCAAAATGTTATTTCCCAAGAAAAAGGAAAGAAAGAAAAGATGTAATGATATATAATTGGGACAGTCCTTAGCCCGTTCTTCAAACATAGATTTGACACAAAAATATATTGAGGATTAAAGATGAGCATCAATATACCCAAAAAATAAACACAGAACTAGATCCTAATAACAAGGACAGAGAAGTCATTTTGCACTAAAAGAAGCATCTGATCTGATCTAAAGCCATCACAGTACGAGGAAACAAATGTCGCAGCTAAAAGAAGTTCAAAGGGCAGAAATTTCCGCTTGTTTAGATAAAGAAAGCAAAAAATAACCGAAGAATTTCTCCAACGTTGATCAAGGTAAAGCAGAAGCAAAGCCCGGAAAGTGCGAACACTAACAAAAGGCACAACTTTCGTCACTAACAAAAAGAGAAGGATATCAGAGTCTTTTCATCAAAAACCCACCTTGAACCCCAGATACAGTCATACAGACATACACACACACACATATGCCTAAAAACAACAATACAGTGCAGAGATAGACAGAATTACCTTGTAATGGAGGGGGACGCCAGTATTGGGGCCAATGCCCCTCTCGCCAGTGCAAAGAGACCTGAAATTCTCGGTGGTTTTGGGAACGACGTCACTATAGAGCTCCACAACAATCCGGCCTTCAAGTTCCCCTCCTATGCTGATGTCTAAGAAGCACCTCTTCCGGTCCATCGCCTGGCTTTCCGTTTCTGGAGTCTTCGCTTCCTCTGCCTCACAAAACAAACAGACTAGCCCTAGTCCCGTTGTGTATATGATTTGAAATTTTTAATACCCAAATTTTTAATATTTAATATATTAAAATTAAGAAAAAAGAATTAGGTGAGAAATGAGAACGTCCAACATCAGTGTACCCAATTTTGAAAATTTGGATAGACAATTTTCTTATTTTAATCATTTTATTTTTAACTATTATTCACATATTATGTGAGATAGGTCCATTGGTTTTAATCACCGTAGTCTAGACCCTCCAGTGTCCCAATTTGAGACAATAATTTTTTTAAAAAAATTCAAAAAATGATAAATTTGTAGTGTACGTCGTAACGATTTCGACGATATATTTTTTGTTTGAAATAAAAATGAGTGCCAAATTTGGGACAATGATTTTTTTAGAAAAAATTTTAAAAAATGATAAACGTGTAATGTATCTTGTAACGATGTTTTTTATTATTTTTTTCGATTTTTTTCAAAAACTTTTGGTGCCCCAAATCAGGGAACTTGAAAACCATCGGATCTCCCCAATCCTATTATGTGAGCTACCATTCAAACATTTTTTAGCTGCCATTCATTTCAGATATTACTAAAACATTTTAAATATTTTAAACATGTTCATACTCAAATCTCAACCCATTGATTCTCTCTCTCTCTCTAACATCTCTCTTGTCTAAAGTTTCTCTCAACCAACAGCTCCTCTATGGAGGAGAAGGATTGGGCATTTGGCTCTCTCTCCTCCTCCTATCACCCTACCTTGTTTTTATGGTTTTCTTTTTTCTATGTTTTCTGTTCTCAATAATATCCTTCATGAAAGAGATATGTCTACCTCTTTCTGCAGATCTCTTTCGTTCATGGAGTTTTTCAGCTTACAGAGGTTTACTCACCTCAGATCTGGGCATGGGTGGTCCTCGGAGGTACGATCTTGCAATTTAAGGGCCCTCTCTCAAAACTGCTCTATGGATTGGAGTATTCTCCAGATCTAGTCTTGTTAGGCAATTGTGTTTTGTTCTTTGGGGCTCTTTTCTCATGGGGTTTGATATTTGTAGGTTGATTTGGTCATTATCTTCATGTATGTTGGTTTGTCATCCTTTTAGGTGGGTTGTATTTTCATCTCCTTCGGAAATTTTCTCCTCCGGGAACTTTTTAATATTATTGTTATTTCTCAAAAAAAAAAAAATCTCAACCCTAGGCAATGCCGCAGTGTTCCCACTTCTTGCGTAGTCGCGTTCTCAAATCTCACTTCTCGTTGAACAGTTGGAAGGATTGAAGGGGATTGTCTTTTGTGACTGCTTTGAATAAAACTGTTGTTTTCAACTTCAAGTAATGTATTGACCGCAACGTTGGAAAGCTTAAAATCAATAACAAAACTGTTGTCGTCCAGAAAGACAAGGACTCTCCAATCGGTTGGTGACTCGGGAGAGAAGAGTAGGGAGACATAGGGATGAACTGAAATCCAAGTGTGGGTTACGAAGATTGAGAGAGATTTCGCAATTGTAGACATTCTCTCCCCCACTCGGCGCACGTGAAGAGTTTATGGAGTGATCACAGAGTTGGAAGTTGGAACCTCCGAGGTGTGCCAAATGATGAAATTGTCCATTGCAATGTAGAAGTGTTTAAAATATTCTCTCTTTTTTTAAATATATATATATATATATATATCAGCATAGTTAAAATTGTAATATGTTAATTCAAAATTGAAATAAAAATTAAGTTAAATATGCAATCTTTATTGACCATACTATTAATGAATTTCTCAGCCATTAGAGTATGGAGAACAAATTAAGTTCACTTGAAATTAGGGTACTAGAATATATTAAAAATGACAATACTTTGAAAAATAATGCTGAGTTTACACATATAACTTATTTCAAACTATTTATAGTAAAGAAAAGCATATAACAAAAATAAGGATTAATTCCATAAAAGTACTAGAGAGATCATGATTTTGGAACCAATGCCTCATGGAAAATATTGCTACTTTATCAAAAAGGAAGTCTTAAATTTAAAAACCGCGATTCTCCTGCACGCGTTATTTTATATTCGATAACTAATTTATCACTTAGCTGTATTAATATAGATTGATCTTGCCTTCTTCTTGTGCTAATGTTGAATTTACTAAACAATGAAAAATTATTTTAAAAAATAGAGGACCTCAATGTATTGACATTGTTTAATTTTTTTTAAAATTTTGTGCCAATAAACAATGAGGTTAATCTTAGTTAATATTTAAAATCACAATAGTGTGTGACAATTTAACACTTATTTTGGTGTTTTCAATAGAAATATTTTCTGCAATTGAAACAAAAATTGAGCCATATTCAACGAAGAGTTTGCTTTCTAGATAGACTTAAATTTCTTTAACAATGAAAAATTACACAAATCTATCGCCGCTTAAATAAAAAAATAAATAATAACATGCAATTATATGGCTTGCGAAGTGTGGACATGCTACTAGTTTGAATTAATAACTTGAAGAGATCTTGTATTGAGGGATTATGATGGCGATTGATGATTTGAATGAAAATGTAGTTGTATAAATAATTTATTAGGAACAAACTCATTATTTGAATGTCAAACTATGCAATTAAAACATTTTACTATGATGTTTATTGTTCTTTGATAGAGTGCAATACATTATTTTATGATAAAATTATATTTTTTTCATAACTAAAGTTGTGTAATACATTGTTTTCTGATATGATAAAATTATACATTGTTTTCTTGATGGGTTTTTTTAAAACTAACAGAGTGCAATACATTGTTAATTTTCATCTGATAGAAGTATATTATTTTTCAATAACAAACATAGTGAATACATTGTTTATGAAGCTCTCTCATTATACACAATATTTTCATCAGAATTTTTTTGTTCTAGTTTTTTCACGCTCTCTCTCTCTTGGTTCCTTTTTTGGAATTTGAAAATTTTATGTTTTTTTCTTTGAATTTAGTAGAATTGAGGACGAGAGAATTCCAACCCACCCCGATTGAAAGAGTGAATCCTTACACAAATAGTGATTACTGCTCAACTACAGATTGACTTAGATAATAAAGAATTAGCATTGCACTATCATGTTCAATGGATTAGTATATGGTTAACGGTTTTTACCCGTCATGGGGCAATTTTGTCAAACAGTCCTCACGCCACACAACAAAGGCAGACATTTCAAAACATGGCAAGCATCGTGCCAAAAGGATGTTGAGCATGCTTATGCCGTACTTCAAGTGAGTTTGCAATAGTGCGTGGGCTAGCTCGATACTTCAAATGTTCCACACTTCATGATATAAGGCATATATGAGCAGGTTGAAGATGATCATCCATTGTCAGAATCGTACCACTCATGAACTCATGAGTTTCGAGACTCGATCGATCAGTACATCCGCATCTAAGATAGAGAGAAAAATACTCAACTCCAATCTCAGCTTGTGGAGTATGTCCAGGCTACAGATTTGTGTTCCTTCATTTTTTAAAATGCCTTTTCAATTAGGCACAGAGGCTACCATGTCCATACTACAGAATGCACAGTTTGCAAAGTTCCGTTTGTCAGAATGAGCAGTCTGTAGAAGCTTTACAAAGAATCCCCGGAAGGAGTCAACTTCAAAATGCTCTCTTAGCTTACATTCTCATACTTTTATTCTCTATCAGATGGGCCCTATAGAAACAAGCAGAAGCTGCATGTAAGACATACAATGCCAGAGTAAAAACAAAGCTAAGATGATGAAGACTATGCAATGCTGAAATTATGTCAAATACCTCAATGTCGGATCAAAGATAATTCCAGAGAGAAATTCTAAAAGAAATGAGAGGATAACCTACTCAGTCATTTCAAGATGGATTTGGCCCAAGTTCAGAATTCCCAATAAGCTTTGAGGTCTTTTACATACTAATATATCTATGACTCATTATAGCCTATAAGCTCATCGTACCTTAAATGCCTTGAATCTATCAGCATCTTCCACTATTTATTCTAAAATTTTCCTCTCTAATTCATTTGTCAATGATGCTGTATCAACGACACTAAGCCTGCATAAAATATTTTTTAGCACATTCAAATAGCCTGTCACTGAGTAAGCTTAACAGATCAAACGCTTTACAGCTACAAACATGCAGGCAAGTTAAAGAGTACCTCTAGTTCATAACAATGGAACCTGCAGATAATCCTGTTTTATATACTCTACATTCTTGTTACCACAGTATCTACAAGAAAAGAGACTTGCAAAATTCAGACAAACAAAAGATGGTTTCAACTTCCACCCTTGAAAAAATAGATAAATTGTCTAAGTATGAGTAAACACGCACTCGGGGACATCCATAGAATCTTGGAAATATCAGAAAACTTCATTACTGGTTAAAGTATAGGAATAAAAAATATGCACCTTAATATTCACACATTGGGAGGCCCCCATTATGATACAAGAAATGGGTTGAGTTTGTAGCCCTGGTTTCTAGCGTGTAATTTACTCATTCAAAGGCACAAGTTTCTACCAGCAATAAGCCAGTGACCACATCCTGAACAATGCATGTACCAAGGAATCGCAAGCTACAACTTCCAGTTGTAAAAGACACTATCCTATGAATTGTCACCACCGTCATCAAATCCCTTATCATCAGAATCAGATTCGCTGTCAAAGCTTATGTCTTGACCTTCTAACCTATTATTATCCAAGCTTTGACCCCCTGCTTTTAGGAACTCTTTTAAGTCCTCCAAGATATATGGTTCTGTCAATTTCCAGAACCATGCAGAATTGCTCCCCAGAAAACCTATCCAGAACACTCTCCCCTTTCTCTTAACCCGGCACTCCAGAGATTTAGCCCTCAGAGTTTTGACAACCTTTTCCAAACCCTCACGGTTTCCCCTCAGCTTCAACAAAATATCTCCTGAAGATGTTCTGTGGCCCCCATACATATACCAGTATGCAAGAACTCGTGGCGTTAGCCACCTATGAATTAGTTTTGGTATTTGGAGCTGGCCCTTTGGCCAAAACTGGTCTGCATAGAACCCAAAATAAGAATGCAAGATAGTGGAAAATCTATTTGGTATATCATCACTGGACTTACAAGAAGGATGTAACCACTCATGGTATTGATCATGTAAATGCCTCTTAAGTACAGAATGGATGCCAGAACTTTCGTTGAACTCAAAACGAATCATGTGATTTTTCCTCCCTTCATCCGATTCAATTAGCAAGCCGCCCAATAGCAAACCGACTAAAATCTCACGTTGTTCTTTGCTGAGCTTCAGGCTTACAGGCTTCTTAACCTCTTTCCTGCTCAAGCTGAGAACATATTCAAGTTTTTCCATCAATGGGGAATCAATATCATATTTCTTCTGGCACATTAAATCATATATCTTTTCTGCCTTCACATAATCTCCTGAAGAGAGGTATCCCCTTAATATGATATTGCATGATGTACTGTTGACATTAATTGCCTCATCGCTACGCATTTGATTGAAGATCTCCTCAGATTTGTCAAGATGACCCATTTTGACCAAGTAATCCAAGTATATATTGTATAAGTTACGGTTAGGCTGACATGTTCTGCGGCACTGAGAGAAAGTTGTCTCTATTTTATCATGCGAGGATAAATTCAAATACATATTCATCAGGTCAGTGAAAGATGGCAAAAGAGGCTTCATTCCAGTCTTTATGAACTCCTGCATCAAGGATTCTGCAAGTTCGATTTCTTGAGCATGACATAAAACCTCTATGATTTTATGGAATGCTGCAACATTAGCAGAACCGCAGCGCTCCTGCATCTCTCTAAATATCTCCAAGGATTTCATGGATTTCCCAATCTTTGCATAGACTTCCATCTTATATACAAATGCCTGCATTGGTAGAGCGCCATCAGCTCGAAGGAGATCAAGCCAACTTCTTTCAGCTTCCTCCACATCCCCCTCCTTCGCACAAGCTCGCATAACTGAGATGATCACACCTCTGCCCTCAGCTATTCCAGCTTGCTGCATCTCCTGCCTAAGTGATGCAATTCTTTCTCTATCTATCGTATCCTGATAACTATGTAGCCAAATCAGGCCACCATAAATATCCTTGTGTATCTCAAGACCAGAGGTTACCAAATTATGAAAAATAAACTCAGCCTGTTTAAGGTAATGCTTTGAAGTACCTCCTGGCTTGCTCAGAAGAGCTCTAAAGAGAGAATTGTGCAAGCTCAGTCGGGGTTGGTAACCTCCCAGCTGAATCATCCGATTGTAGATACTACATGCTTCATCCAGGCTACCCTGAACCGGGGCACTTAGATATGCAACAATCAAAATATGAAATGTCGATTCACTCGGTACACGACCCTGATTGATTATATCATCAAATATCTCCCGACACTTAGAGAACTTTCTCTCCTTACCCATGTAATCTGCTAACTTGGTTGAAAGAGCAAAATCAAATCGATACCAGCTTTGCTGCATCATCCATTTGTATACCTGAATCATAACAAAGAACACAACTCTAGTTTAAGAGCACAAATCCAATGAGTTGCCAAAATATAAAAAGGTTCACTTTCAACAACAAACCAAACGACGTTTCACTGCCGGAAGATCAAATAACATGAATTAAAAAAAAGTAACTCAAATGAAAAATTGGCCAAAAGGGATTTTATCGAAAGTTTACCCTAAAACTAGTCTCGTTCTCACGAATACGCATGCAATGAACTGCGAGATAGGTGGCATCCTCCTGCCTAATCCACTTCCGCTGCGCATTAAGAATCCTGACAAGCGTGCCCACCTTGTGAGCAGGAAGCTCCTTACACAGCCAAGCCAACCTAGCCCTTCGCCACTGCTCCGGGAGCTCCTCCAGCTCTTTCACCTCCAGCGCCGGCATCTGCAGGTGCTTCAAATCCGCACCTGCAGTGCCACCGTCACTGAACTGAAAGTTCGCACCCTCTCTAATAGAAGAAAAATTCCAATTCTCCTCATCGTCCGCCACATGTTCGATGAAAGTGCTGGGCTGTTCAGTGGCAAAAGATACTTGAGAAGAAAACCGAGGTTTGGTTGCTGAAATAGGGGAAGAGGAGAGAGATCGAACAACACGGAAGCAACCGTGTTGGTGAGTGTGGTGGCAGTGGTGAGAAAGCGAGAAGGTAAGTGAGCGGAGAAAAGAGAAGGAGAGAGGAGATAAGAGAGCGGTGCGCATAGGGAGAAGGAGTTTTCGTTTAGTCTTTAGATTCAAGATAATAGAGTCGCAGAGAGAGAGTTCGGCGGCTCCGCCGCCGCGAAGAAGCATTTGCCGGAGGGTTTATCCTTCGGTCCTTAATCGGAGGCGGTGATTTAACAGTCACAGATTGGATTATCAGCCTTGCGGACAAAATATTGGCCGAGTCTCTTTGGGCATTTGGCTCGCCCCCTGATGGGCGAGAAGTCCAATTGCTCGCTTTGGCCTAGAATTTCACATTAGTTTTGTTTTTTAGTCCTTTTTTATAGACTAATTTTAAAGTAAGTCTATTTTATAAGAGGAGGCTATTTGCACCACACTATTATTCCATGTCAAACCCTTATTTAACAATTTCAGTAAAAAATATGGATATTCACCAATAAATCTTTTAGTAAAAATATGAATTTCAATTACTACCTTTAATTTTTTAATATTTCAAAACATCATTTAAATAATTCTGGACAAAATTACCCTTTTTCAAATAAATTCTTGGATTGGGGCGGGATCCAAGAACCCGTCCTATCCTGATCCTGCCCTAGGCCAAGGGATAGAATGTAAGTTGCGGATTATGCAGTCCAACAGTAAGGGAAGGGGGTTTTCACGTTGCCCACCAACGCTAAGCATCGAGGGCGTGTCGCTGACGCGACTCTAACTCGAGCATCAAAGCACGCTGACAGACACGCTACTACTCCCACGTAAGGGCCACGCCCCTAGCTCACTGCTGAACCATATGCCCCGAGGGCTTGAAAGTGGGAGATGTGCAGCTATGACAATTAAATCCAATAACCTACCACTTCCCCAACTCGAACCAGTGACCTTTTCACCCCAAGGGCACTAAGATTTGGGACAAGCCTGTGGCCACTGAGCCATTGGCCCTGTGGCCACTGAGCCATTGGCCCAGTGGCTCAGATAAATTCTTATTCAAATAAATTCTTATTTGTATGACATATGTTAATATCATCAGATTCTTTTTATTTTTTTATTTTAAAAATTTTAAAACAGTTTTATCTCTCAAAATACAAGTCAGATTTTTTTTTTAAAAAATAGATTTATAATCAGCACGAAAAACTTTTTTCAATGAGACCCATGATCGATATGTTTAAATGTTCATTCGTCAAATCTTCTGAATGAACTCAGAAGATTTCTCAAAACTTACCAAAACCAATCAAAAAAGTTTACAAAATTAAGCCAAAAAATTCAGATGATTTCATAAAAATATATCAAAAATATATATATAACTTTTGAAAATCAAACAAAAAATTCAGAGGATTTCATAAACTTATCTCAAATTTAGATAAATTCGTAAAATGTAGCAAAATAAATCCGAGGAATTTTTGAAATTAAGCAAAATCCTAAATACTAAATCATAATCTCTTAAATCCCAAAATCATACACTAAAAACACTGAACTCTAATCTTTTAAATCCTAGACTCTTAAACTTTAACCCTTATAACCAGAATCCTCTGAATTTTCTAGAAATTCTCTAAATGTTAACAATTCTAATTTTAAGTTTGAACAAAAAATCTTATAAATAATTAAGAAGAATTTACAAAAATAAGAAGAAAATCATAAAATTTTACTATCTTATATTCTTAAACCCTAAACTCTAATATCTTAAACTTCAAAACCCTAAAATTTATATCGTATTATCATAAATCCTCTAAATTTTCTATAAAAAATTTAGAGGATTTATCAAAATGAAACAAAAAAACAACCAAAAATTTAGACGATTAGAGAATTTCTCAAACTTGTCAAGAATTCAAAGGATTTTATAAAACTCACCAAAACAATTCAGAAGAGTTTTTGAAATTATACAAAAAAAATTCAGAGGATTTCTTACCCAGAATTTAGAGGATTTTCGTAAAAAGTCACCAAAACAGCTATAAATTGTTATGATATTTGGTTTTGTTTGAAATATGAATTGAGCTTTATTATGATATTATTCTCATAAGTTATTGGCTTTGATTATTAGTGAACAATAAAATAAAAATATTGACATTTGTCTAAGTTAACGTTATGTTGATGCATAAGTGTTTCATTGTTGATTTCGATAATATAGTGATTCACAGATTTT
The DNA here is from genome assembly GCA_963580455.1 of Euonymus europaeus. Classification (NCBI taxonomy): domain Eukaryota; kingdom Viridiplantae; phylum Streptophyta; class Magnoliopsida; order Celastrales; family Celastraceae; genus Euonymus; species Euonymus europaeus. The sequence continues at coordinate 15,550,274 of OY756970.1, read as the reverse complement.
AATTCATATGCATAGGTTACTAAGTCAAATAAATTTTGTGCATGTGAGTGCATGCACTTGATTTTCAGGAGATATTTTTTTTGATTGATCGACTCTTCACTTTGATTCATCAAAAGTGAAAAATATTAGTTTATCTTTAAAAATATATAGATAAAAGACATGATTTTCACCTGACTTTCTGGGATTGTATTTATATTTATTTTATTATAATAATTAATTTCTAAGTAAAGATCAATCATGTAGTAATAAAAATAAGAATATGTTTATATGAGGCGAGGGTAAAATTGTCATTAATAAATGTTAAAATTTAAAGTTGTCCTTATTGAAGTAAATTTCAAATAATTGGAGATGTATTGGGCTACAAACTTTTCAAAAATACTAAATAGAATATGAAATCCATATAAATGACTTATCACCAAATAATCCTAAAATAAAATGTTTCCACGAAACTCTTTTTTCCTAATTTTTTCTTCTAAAAATTCAAATAAAACCAAGAACACCCTATACCTGCAATTGCCTCAAACAATTGCCTTGCACTCTCAAGTTCTCTAAACATTCCTCACTTCTGCTCATATCCTACAGGAGCCCATGTTAAGTGAATGTTCCCACGACATCCTTTTTCTTTTTTCTTTTTTAAAAAATAAAATAAATCCAAACACACCTCATACCTATAATTACCTTGGCACCTTGCACTCTCAGACATTTCATCAAATAATTACATTACACTCTCATGTTGTCTCAACATTTCCCACTTTTGCTAAGATCCTCTAGGAGCCCATGTCAAGGTCAAACATTCCCTACTTTTCTTGCGATACTCAGTACACATCATTCATATTTCAAACAAGCCACAGTGACAAATTCTATTGCCCCAAACACGCTCCTGAGAACAACAAGGAAAACGAATATTGCATTCATTATTGTTCACCACCTTGTGCAATCCAAGTCGTGTCCCATCAACAGCATACATGTATAATTGTTTGGAGATCTGCAATTTGCGTGGGTTGAGATCCTTGGAAGACATATCGATGTCCTTTTGAAGGACTCTCGGAGATAGGCATGGCAACATGCCGGGTGGATTAGGCATGGAATTCGGCTGCTCCGTTTTAGCCCACCTCGCCCCGAATCATTTTTTTAAAAGAAGGTTTAAGTTGAATTATGATTCAGATTTATAATTTAAGGTTTAGGATTCAAGAACTTTAGATAATTAGATTTAAGGTTTAGGTAAATTAGATTTCTAAATAGTTTTATCTCTCAAAATACAAGTCGGATTTTTTTTAAAAAAAAAATAGATTCATAATCAGAACGAAAAACTCTTTGCAATGAGACCCATGATCGATATGTTTAAATGTTCATTCGTCAAATCTTCTGAATGAACTCAGAAGATTTCTCAAAACTCACCAAAATCAATCGAAAAAGTTTACAAAATTAAGCCAAAAAATTCAGATGATTTCATAAAAATATATAAAAATATATATATATAACTTTTGAAAATCAAACATAAAATAACAAAAATTTCAGAGGATTTCACAAACATGTCTCAAATTTAGAGAAATTCGCAAAATTTACCAAAATAAATCACAGGAATTTTTGAAATTAAGCAAAAAAAAAATAGAGGATTTCATAAAATATATAATAAAAATTATAAGAATTTTTGAAAATCAAACAAAAAACAACCTCAAACTCTAAATCCCAAAATCTTAAATACTAAATCATAATCTCTTAAATCCCAAAATCATACACTACAAACACTGAATTCTAATCTTTTAAACCCTAAACTCTTAAACTTTAAACCTTATAACCAGAAATCTTCTGAATTTTTCAAAAATCCTCTATATGTTAACAATTCTAATTTTTAGTTTGAACAAAAAATCTTATAAATAATTAAGAAGAATTTACAAAAATAAGAAGAAAATCATAAAATTTTACTATCTTATATTCTTAAACCCTAAACTCTAATATCTTAAACTTCAAAACCCTAAAATTTATATCGTATAATCATAAATCATCTAAATTTTCTATAAAAAATTTAGAGAATTTATCAAAATGAAACAAAAAAAACAACAAAAAATTTAGATGATTAGAGGATTTCTCAACATTGTCAAGAATTCAGAGAATTTTACAAAACTCGCCAAAACAATTCAGAAGAGTTTTTGAAATTATACAAAAAAAAAATTAGAGGATTTTTTACCCAGAATTCAGAGGATTTTCGCAAAAGTCACTAAAAGAGCTATAAATTGTTATGATATTTGGTTTTGTTTGAAATATGAATTGAGTTTTATTATGATATTATTCTCATAAGTTATTGGCTTTGATTATTAGTGAACAATAAAATAAAAATATTGACATTTGTATTGATTAACGTTTTGTTGATGCATAAGCGTTTCATTGTTGATTTCGATAATATAGTGATTCACATATTTTAATTCATATGCATAGGTTACTAAGTCAAATAAATTTTGTGCATGCACTTGATTTTCAGGAGATTTTTTTTTGATTGATCGACTCTTCACTTTGATTCATCAAAAGTGAAAAATATTAGTTTGTCTTTAAAAATATATAGATAAAAGACATGATTTTCACTTGACTTTCTGCGATTGTATTTATATTTATTTTATTATAATAATTAATTTCTAACTGAAGATCAATCATGTAGTAATAAAAATAAGGATATGTTTAAATGAAGGGAGGATAAAATTGTCATTAATAGAGATTAAAATTTAAAGTCGTCCTTATTGAGCTAAACTTCAAATAATTAGGGATGTATTGAGTTACAAACTTTTCAAAAAGACTAAATGAAATATGAAGTTCATATAAATGACTTATCACCAAGTAATCCTAAAATAAAATGTTTCCACGAAACTCTTTTTTCCTAATTTTTTCTTCTAAAAATTCAAATAAAACCAAGAACACCCTATACCTGCAATTGCCTCAAACAATTGCCTTGCACTCTCAAACATTTCCTCAAACAATTGCCTTGCACTCTCAAGTTGTCTAAACATTCCTCACTTCTGCTCATATCCTACAGGAGCCCATGTAAAGTAAAGAATAGAATGTTCCCACGACATCCTTTTTTCTTTTTTAAAAATTAAAATAAATCCAAACACACCCCATACCTATAATTACCTTGCACTCTCAGACATTTCCTCAAATAATTACATTACACTCTCATGTTGTCTCAACATTTCCCACTTTTGCTAAGATCCTCTAGGAGCCCATGTCAAGGTCAAACATTCCCTACTTTTCTTGCGATACTCAGTACACATCATCCATATTTCAAACAAGCCACAGTGACAAATTCTATTGCCCCAAACACGCTCCAGCACAACAAGGAAAACAAATATTGCATTCATTATTGTTCACCACCTTGTGCAATCCAAGTCGTGTCCCATCAACAGCACACAATAATTGTTTGGAGATCTGCAATTTGCGTGGGTTGAGATCCTTGGAAGACATATCGATGTCTTTTTGAAGGACTCTTGGAGATAGGCATGGCAACATGCCGGGTGGATTAGGCATGGAATTCGGCTGCTCCGTTCCAGCCCGCCTCGCCCCGAATCTTTTTTTAAAGAAGGTTTAAGTTGAATTATGATTCAGATTTATAATTTAAGGTTTAGGATTCAAGAACTTTAGATAATTAGATTTAAGCTTTAGGTAAATTAGATTTAATGTTTAGACTTTATAAGCTTAGAGCTTAAGGTTAAGGAATTGAGACTTTAGAGTTAGTCTTTAGGTGAATTAGGATTAGTGTTCATAAATTTAACTCCCTAGTTGCGCTTAACATCTGAAAGTACAAAAATTAAGAACGTAGAGGGCTTTAAACTTTTTGGTTTCCTCGGTCTCATTGACTTATCTTGTTAGGAACTTTGCCTCTTGCTTACAAAACGTTCCTTCGTAGAAGGATACGTTTCAAAAATTAATCCGATGAATATTGCCATTTTGGACATGATTTCTTCTCACACCCCTGAATTTCAACAACATACGTCTGAATTTTAAACAACATTAAACCATAATACCTATAAAACATACAAATGGTTAAAAAAAACTCCTTCTTGCTTGTCACGTATCAAATGTTGAGTTGCCAAAAAGATCCATCGACGGGTCTCATGTCGCCACGTGTCAGGAGAACAATATGAAGACTAATGAAATGGACATACTTATAATCAATTGGGTCAGACATTAATTGATACCAATAAAATATAAAAATATAATTATTAAAAAATACAATATACACAAATAATATATTTTTACTAGCGATATGTCTGCGAGTTTCCGCATATCATTTTTAATTCCTTATCTTTTGTAAGATAGGAGGCTTTATATGCAAAGCATAGAACTATATTAAAGGAAACTTTATATGTTTTACATTGCAATTAGTTCATAATGATATTCCACTCCCTTGTATACATGATCTCTTGTACGTTCCATAATTATGCCTGTCATATTTTCCTACATAGGTATTTACATAATTTAATTTGTATACAGGTCAAAACTCAAAACTACTTAAAGGGCAGTTGCTATTTATACCTAGGCAACATACCATTTGCTGTCTTGGTAATGGGAGATTTGCTGTAATGCGAATACTATTAAATCCCTAGAATAAAAGTTCTGTTTCCCCAGTTTTTATCTTCGACACATCCCTCATGTGGTTGATCATGAACCTCATCCCTAACTTCTCATGGCATATATATCTTCATTATTATCCCATGTGCTTCGTCTGCATAGATATCTATTATGTTTTTAATATAATATATGCATAGATTCATGGATTCATAGGTTGCGCATATTGGTGGCTTTGGATGAGTTCATCCTTTTTCTTAGTTCCTTGGAGCTTATAAACTTATTCAGCAGTCTATAAAACCGATTCCCCCCTCCCCCACAAAAGAAAAAAAAGGTTGAACAGCCAACAATTGTTCCAAGGAAAGCTTACTGGTATTACGCTTTCTCGATCGTTTAGTTCCTCTCTTGCTCAATCTTCCCATGAATCCCCTGCAAGTCTTTTGATGCTTCCTTGCGATGCGTGATTTCTTGCGATTGAATAATGCATGATTCAGATTGCAGATGTGCGGTCCTGTGATGTAACATTGTATATCATGTTGGTTGCCTGGTTGGAGCTTACCCTTTTGAAGACCCTAAGGAGCCTAGGAACTTCAAGAAGACACTACTTGTAATTCATCTCTTCATTTCATGATCATTTGGCTACTTTCCTATGATACATCTACTTGAATATCATTAAAGATTCTGTTTTGCCATTGTAGCAGATTCAGAACATGCCATTGCCATCACTGATCATATGGTCAAAATTTCCTTGTGAAGTTTTTTTTTTTTGATAAAATCCTTGTGAAGTTATTTATGATTTCAAGTGGAATACATAACTACTATGTACTTTCCTGTAAAATAGATGTAATAATGTGTTGTTACTCAAGAACTTTCATTCCTCAACCATGTTTACTGGCTGAAGATTGATGTTGATCTTTAGGGTTTCATAATCACTTCAAATAACTTAAATCTTCTTTTTTGCATTACATATATAAATTGCTTTTTATGTTCTAAATTTTGACCAAAAGTTTGAAGAAGACTGCTGTGTTTACAAATTTTGAATTGCAGCATTAAGTAAAATTGTAATGAGCGCATTGTGTCTAATGCAACTTTAGGTGGATACATTGTTTTTTGAGGAAAATAAAATTTGTATGATTATGCAATCCTTGTATTTTGCAAAAAAAAAAAAAAAAAAAAAAAAAAAAAACACTCTGGTCCATATTAGTTTGAACTTAGGAAAAGTGTTTGTTATTAGTTTTAAATTTTGACATTTTATATTTTTCTCATCACTCGATAACTCACTTACCATCACCAAACTTGACACTATATAAGCTTGTGGCCTTACCCATTCGAGTTAGGTATTATATCATAATTCATCAAATATATTGATTTTGAAGTCCAAAGGTCGAACACAAACGTCTGGGTGGTGTAGTCGGTTATCACGCTAGTCTCACACACTAGAGGTCCCCGGTTCGAACCCGGGCTCAGACATTTTCTCCTTTTGAATAAAATATATTATTTTTCATCAAAAATTTAAATTTGCAAAATCTTGATGTTAAAAGTGAAAATAAAGGAACTGTGGCTGCTGGGATTCGAGCCCAGGTCTCCACGGCCACAACGTGGAATTCTCACCACTAAACTACAGCCACATCGTGGTGATTGAATGCAACCTAAAATTATAATAGAGCTAATTTTACCACAGACCTATTTACAAGAAGCACACTACGAAACAGACATCATCTGATTAATTATTAATCTGCACTTTGAGTCCGTTCAAGTCTAAGAAAGTCGTCCATAACTCCATATAATTAAATTTCGCCTCACATATTGTTCCAATAGGAAGGTCTCAATATAATATTTTGAAAATCCTTTTGTGTGGCAAGAAGTTTTAGGTTTTACTCCCATTTCAATTAATGTTTTTTTTTGGAGTCACTCTATAAAAACTTATAAATATAAGACATAACAAAAATTTACCATACAGGGCGGAGTCTAATTTGACGACGTCTTGAAAAATAATTTATATAAATAAATGTTTTGTGAGATAATTACACATGCTTCAACACAAAAAAGATAAAGATGTTGACAAAGGAGCAAAAGGTATTGACATACGATTGTATGAGGATCTGTGCATTTTTACAGAGGTCTCTAATGGGCGTACCCAATTATTTTAATAAATTTTAAAAAATTATAAATGTGTAATGTTTAGCATAATAAATTCAATGATATAAATTTTATTAGAAATAACATCAAATTCAATATAAAAAATAAGATAATTTAGAATATCAAATATAAACTAAAAATCTTAAATTTCCCTATTGTTATGAATTTAATTTTTATTTCAAATTAAAATTATACCATTCAAGTAATTATGCTAAATGCTACACATTTTGCCATTTATAATTCTTTCAAATGTGTTCCCCGGATCCTGATGCCTATATGCCAAGTAATTATCATGCCCCTGGCATCAGAAAAAGCTCTTTAAACAACTTTCAATAATTTTATGGCCCACAAAAATATAAACCCCCCCGCCAATAGTTTGTACCTGATAATAAAAGAGATGCAACAAAAGACAATTAAGGGAATCGACATCAAAGAAACTACCAAACAAACACTACATTCTACCCTGCCAAAATTCAGGTTTCAGAATGAACAATTCCTTGGCCAGCAGAAGTTAAATCATGGCCTGAATTCAAAGTCCCAACAATTTCAGCTGCACCCAACCGATGGCTGTCAAGACCCATTTAAGGGTGGTTGAGTAGCTGGATTTGAAGGTTCTGGTGCTGCTGGTGGCTGCTCAGAGTCGAGATGATTTGTCCCCTGATAGAAATTTTCTGGTGCAGGGGGCGGCTGCATGGTGTATCCACCTTGCCCATAAACTGGTTGCGATTGGGGTGGAGGAACTGGGACCCCTTGTGATCCTCCATAAGTTGTTTGGGAGTAAGTTTGATCATAGCCTGTTTGAGCAGATGGAGGATGCATGAAGCTGGAAGGAGCATAATATCCAGCCTGAGGGTTAGCTGTTGGTTGACTGTAAGCCTGCGAATATGGATATGAAGGTTGATTAGACTGCAAGGAAACTGTTCCATCAGTTGAGGATGTAGTTTGCCTATAAAATGAAGCTGCATATGCTGCCTGCTGATCATGAGTCCCACTGGAGACATTTTGTCCATAAGTTGGCTGGCTATAGCCCTGATCATAACCACTGCCCTCAGCTGGTGGTGCCTGACTGTAATTATAGCTGGGATTGAGTGGAGCCGACCCTGCAGGAATCTGTTGGCCATAGTAACCATATCCAGTGCTTTGCGGAGCTGTGTGAGAGACAGCAGATGGGTTTGGCAAGCTAGCACTTGGTGGTTGGGAAGGGTTACTGTAGTATGGAGATGTAAAATGAGTGTCGGGTTGTGTGTACCCATATTGTGGCTGCTGTTGTGCGCCAGGTTGTCCAAACTGTCCTTGTGAGACCACATTACTGGGAGGGGGGTATGCTGGTTGCATGTAGCTGCTAGGTCCATAAGTATTAGTGATTCGTTTCTGCATATAGAATTATAGATAACAAACTGCAGTTAATAAAAAACACCTACAACTACCAAGAAACAGTTCGAAAAAAATCACTAGTAGAAGTCCGCATATAGAAATGGGTAACCCAATTTGAAGGCACACATTAGGAATGAGGATAACATTTGATGGACGCTTCACGAAAGCGAACACAAAATTTAGAACTAGATAACATGCACGGATAGTAATGTAGCTTGCAGAAAGGAAAGACCTACATTGGTCCAAAAAAACACACTCACACACAGCTGGTGGTGCTGCGACCACAAGCACCTCTAAGAAGGCATAGGTATTAGGTACGAGGTTATCCAATAAGAAGCCAACTTCTATATCTAGCTTGTATAACAGAACTTAATATTCATTTCATTTTACAATATACCAAAGTAAAGGACACATAGAGCATCTCCAACAAAACCATATCCAGAACTACTCTTACAATTTAGAAATCAGAGCAAGTAGGAAACAAAATTAAGCAAATAATAGAAAAATTCGGCTTTAAGAAGAAATCGTCTCCTAGAGCAAAGGTACAATTGTTCATGGCATGGGATGGATGAAAACATTTCCATAGTTCTTAAGAATGAACAATTATAAGAAACTCAAGTAATGTACTGTATTAAAGCTTCACTTGTAACACTTGACTTACCCCACTGATAACTTCATCGACCAATTCTTTAGCTGCCTCAATCTCTTCATCTGAACCATTTATATATACTGTTCTCTCCGTTGACGTGTCACCGGGAGGGAGACGTAGGGGTATAATCTTAATAAAGAAGCAAATGAAATCTCACTTTCATGTGAAGTGAATGAAAATAAGCATTATACAGTAAAAATTTAAAGACAGAGACATTAATGGCGTAAACTTTCTGGATTGATTCCCATAATACACACCTGCATACGAGCACCTGACCTGCTTTGTATAGTCTTTATAGTCTCACCACCCTTGCCAATGAGCAAAGCAACCTGAAAACCACATCATTACATCACTAGCATCACTAGCCACAGATCTGCCTCAACATTTAAAAAACCATGCTGGTATAATTACCCTGTTGTTAGGAACTTTCATTGTGAACTGCTTAGCTCCCGGTTGCATTGAACTCAAACCCTGAGCAGAAGAAACAGAACCCCCAGCATCTGCCTGTTGTAAGAACAAACGGTCACAACGGAAAGAAAACAACTTATTTTGAAATAACAATATCATTGATGAACAAGGTTAAAATAATCTTACCTCTGCAATTACATCATTGATTAACTGTTCTGCCCTACTAATTTGTTCTGAAGCACCTGTCAGTTCAACATCCCTTGTCAGAGAATGAGGATCAACTTCTGTGTCCTTTGCTATTTGAATTCTAGCTCCTGACTGAAGTTGAAGGTACTTTATGGTTTCTCCTCCTTTCCCTATAACCACACCAACCTGAGGATAGACAGTGTGAAACAAGTATGCTTACTGTCTTATAGTCTTATACAGGATTGGAACGCAATGAAGAAAATAACAACCTACCTTTCCATTTGGAATAGCAATTTTCTTAGTTGTGCCTTGAAAACTGTTATACTGACTTGGTGGAGCAGCATAAGAAACTGAGATAGATAGAGAATCGACCATTAGTTGACTTGAAAACCATCATTCACTAAACATATTTCACATAAAACAACACTCTAAAATGATAGCGAGAATGAAAATTGCTGGCCCAAGCTATCTATCTATCACGTGAAGGAAGATAGCAGCATAATATGTTCCAATTCCCAAAATGAATGCAATGTAAATTGTAAATAAAAAGAGAATATTCAGAGAGAGGTTGCAAAATATTCGAGCATTAATCAACCTATATAAAATGAAAAGAAAGACAAGTATCACAATACAGAAGATTCCACAAGACAGAGACAATTCCTAACTGAACAAGTGCATGTAGAAGGCAATCTGTAGACTGGGGTTCCAATCAGTAAATTATACCCCATTCAGTTTTTCAGAAGATCCTAATTGTGACCTCCAGAAACAAGCCACAATAAGCAACAAGAAAATAAAAGAAGCTGTTTCTTCAGAGGATGATCTGTTGTTTTTTCTCGGAAAAGAACTTCAGTTGTATTATCCTACGAAAATGTTCCCATCATCCCTTCTTACTATCCTTTTACATGAAATTTATAGCACTACAAGATTCCTACACAACTAAGGAATTAGGTGACAGATAATCCAAATGAACCCAATTACTTGCCTCCAGTAATCATTCCATGTCCAAGTATTTAGCTTCCACTTCCCCTTCATTGATGAACAATATAACACCAGAAATTGAGAATTCACTCTAATCAGCTGAGGCAAAACAGTGCAAGTAATTTCCCACACCATTAGCACACATCAAAGATACTTGTATTTCTCCAAACGTAATGGCATACATGACATTCCTGGGCTTGTGTACATCGCAGCCAGTGCTCACAGCATCTTTTAAAGATAATACTCATCATCTCAGATTACGAAGTAGCACAAAACAATAAATACACCAAAGAGACCAAAACAAGCAAAGGATTAACAGAACCAAACAAGCAACGAAACACAAAACTGATACCCCACAAACTGTACAGAAGTCTGGAAAAAACACACATACACATAAGCACGTTTTTACTGGTTCTTGTACGTATATAGCATTGCAAGGAAAAGCTAAAACCCTAAAAAAACGTGATAACTGATTTGAAGTAAATTAAAGCATTACCAGGGTAAGAAGGGGCAGGGATAGGAACTGGGAGAGGCGAGGGGTCAGGTGAGTCGCTGAGTCGAGGACGCTTGGGCTCGGCGGCGCTGACGAGTCGGGAGGCGAGTTCTTGTGCTCTCAGCTTGGCAACCTGAATACTGTCTTCGAGCTTACGCTTGTTACCATCATTTGCAGCCTCAATAGTCTCTTCGTGTTCACTCATGACGGTTGAATCGGCCTCCGGCTCACTCAGGGTCGCGGAGAGAGTCGCATAAATGAAAGGTAGAGCAGAGCTCAGACGCCAGAGGGGGGAAGTTTTTACACTGACATTATGCATCTCATAAACGGTGCCGTTTAATAAATCAGGACTGTCGGGCTTGAACCTGGACTACTGTCACTTTGGACTGGTGAAATTTTTTCTTGGGCTCTAATCTTTTAGACTAACTTTCACGTCTTGGACCTTTCATTTCAACATCATATGATGATCCAAATTCCAAAGCTTTCTTTTGTTCAACGCCTTAATTCATGGCTACCTAATGTCAATTTTTTTTTTAATTGAGAAAAATATCAAAACTCAAATAAATTTGTTTTATGGATGGTTGACATGAGTTCTAAATTTAAGCCGTCAAATTTGCGCCAAAGTCTAACGATGGACCACAGGAATATTACTCACACAACCTATCTAAATAAACAAATCTATAACTAATTTAATGTAAATGTCTCTTGATTGAAACTAGGGATGTCAACGAGGCAACTACCCATTCGCTCGTCTCCGTGCCTGTTAAATTTTTTTTACCCGTACCCGTTAAAATATTTGTTGGTTATTTTAATTATTGGTTCATCCCCGTACTCATTGGGGCAGGAAATCCCTGCTTATTTACATGTCCCGCCAATTTGTAAGTTTCATAACTATTTATATTAGACATTAAATAAATAAATACGTTTACTTAAAAAATTAAATATACACAAATAATATATTTTTATAATTTTTTATATTGATTTGTTCTTATTAATTTTATAAATAATAATAAAAATAATAACATATATATTAAAAATAATATACATATATATAATTAATAATATATATGGGTATAAGGAAGGTTGGACTTTAACAAATCCATCCCCGTACCTAGGGATGGCAACGGGGCGGGGCAGGGCCGGGTATGCTCTCCCCATCCCTGAACCCAAACTTCATCCTCGCCCCCATCCCCGAACCCGAACCCGACGGGGACGGGTATCACCCGAACCCGAACGCATCCCCGAACCCCAAAAGTACTACAATATTATATGTATTTGTATTATATATATATATATACATGTATGTGTTAGTATGTATGTATGCATTATATATATATGTCAATATGTATGTATGTATGTATTATATATATATATGTCAGTATGTACATATGTATGTCAATGTATGTATATATATATGTGTGTATTAATATATTAGATATATGTATTATATATGTATTATATATATTTAAATAAAATATTAAAAAAAGTTCGGGTCGGGTTCGGGGCCGGGTAAGGTATTACCATACCCTACCCGTCCCCGGGCAGTGGGGTTCGGGTGGCACCCAAACCCGACCCCGAAATTTCGGGTCGGGTATCCGCGGGAAATTTTGCCATCCCTACCCGTACCCGTCCCGCTATTTTCCCCATGAAAATATCTGTATCCATTAATTAACGGGTTATACCCATATGATTTGGGACGGGTTGTACGAGTACCCATTGGATACAGATATTTTTGACATCCCTAACTCAAACCGATTAGGAAGATTCTGAATTTGATTTGCATTAAAGATGAGTTTCATTTTCACACACTAGTACCCTAGTGGTCATTCTAGCTTCCACCTTCCACGCTTATTAGAAAAAGCAACTACTTTTAAGTAGAATTTGACACTTAATCATGTTGGAATGATTTTTTTTTCCTTCTTACATAAGTGAGTTTGTCAAACCAAAACATTCGAACAACGCTTTACATAAGTTAAGCTTTTCAAGACTCCTATTTTTTATATTTTTTCCCCATAGGCAGTTCGGGGGCAATCCAAGTACCCAAAATACATCCAGTCTTAAGCTTGCTTGGATTATTTGTTGTATTGCCTGTACTGTACGCCACAATTTTCACTTGTATCATCATCAAGAAGGCATCTATATGATCAGCAAGGCAAACATCGAAACTAAGCTGTAAATGACAATGGCTTCCAGCTCGAACCACAGTCAGAGTGTCTGGCTAGCGTTTCGTCGAACCTAGGGGCATGAATATTCCTTGGTTTCTAAAAGCTTCAAACTCGAACTGGTCTTTTATGGCCTTCCAAGGACAGGCCATGCCTAATAAAAAGATCCCACAAGCAGCGTTCACTATACCAAGGAATGCAGACACCAAGTGAACCAACATCATAGGTGCAAAAGCTCAAGTCGAACAGGAACCAATGCTACAATAAGCACTTATTCGAAGAAGCCACTATTACTACTTAAAAGGGTCGGTTTTCAAAGTGATCATGTATATACCCAGAACTTAGCCTATATGCATAAATGAGCTGTTTTCCAACTTTCATTCTGGGCTACAAAATCCCAGTGCTAAGGAATGCAACAAGAAGATAGATATGTAAATGCAAGTTGAGCTGTGAGGCCAGAAAAAAATGCAGCAACCATTAGGAAAAAATGAGCCAGATGATCGAAGAGCATGCAATAAATGAAACACAGATGCAACTGAAGAAAGCCAAAGCATAACTGGACAAGCTTTTCAAAGTAGCATAAATAAAGAAAGTGTATAAAATAAACATGTCCAAACGAGAAACAATTCTATATAATATATAAGCAACTGGCTACAAAAATTATTTGACTTGTTTCAGGTTTTCTGTTTCAGTACAAGAACACCACCAAAGGTCCAAAACAGCAAAAATTCAGTGTGCTCATCCCTCGAGTGCCAGATACAAAAGTACCTGGTCTTTGAGTTTCATGGGGTGAATTTATACCTCGTATGGCTAAAAGATGACTGCCAACTAATGATCTCTGCCGCAACATTTGTCCTTCATTTCCTTCCAGGCCTTCTGTACCACTGGAAAACAAACCACAGGGTCCTCAACAATACCCCATTTGCGAAGTGAGGTATAAATATTCTCCCCCAATATGGATAATATGGTCCTGGAAATTTGAGCAATGCGAAGAATATTGCAATGGTGAGTAGATGCCAGGGAATTTCTGCGTCCTGTCAATCAAGCCAAATAATAAGTTACCCAGAAAAAGAAAACTGGAAATAGAGAGAAAGAAATTGTTTCCATATCTCTATCCATAAAGGACCAGGCAGACCCCAATGAACATGGAAAAGGGTCAATCCTCCAAGTGACTTTGGCATCACTGGAGTATTTGGATCACCAATGGCATGGCTATTGGAGGAACATTCAGTCTATGGCAACAGAATTTCAAAAATTAAAATAGAGATGCTTTAGAGAAAGCATTACAGAGTCACTATCACTATCAATATGGTCAAGAAGGACCATGCCTCTTTATCTATACACGGTACCTATCAGGAAAATCAAGCCGATGTCATATAACACAATGTGCATTATGCACAAACACCAACAAATCCTGATAGATCGTCCTCATTCAAGGACTACTCACTAGTATCTTAAATTTCATGAAAAGCTAGCTAATGCAATGTCAATATATGTATTTCAACCTTCAGAAATGGTGAGAGTTCCAGGGCAGTTTCTTTCAGAATCCCGGCTGTAGCAACACCAATGAGTAGTGGAAAAAGAATAAAAGATAACTTCTTTTCGTGAGAACAGTAGGACATTTCGCTAAGCATGGAAACTCCCAGTACAGGAACACATAAATATTTGACAACTGCTACAACAAGACCAAGTAATAGTTGAATGAAGATCTCAAGTACTCTGCTCCATGGAAAACTCTTGACTGGCTGAGGTGATCTATCCCACAATTTTCTTGCCTTGTCCATTAGATGGTCCAAATTCACTTTTTCAGGATCACCAGAATGTCCAGCAGCCATATTTATTGCACAAGGAATCTTTGGCCTAGTATTCTTAAAGAACCTGCTAAGCTTCATGCTCGAATTGCATGTGTATGCAAAGGATTGTGACCATTGTCTCTGCAGTTTCCAAAAATAAAGAACAATTGATGACATATACATGATTATCAAAAGTCAAAAGATTCAACAAATATAGAAAATGGACTTGCATGCATAAACTCGAGCAACAGCTAGAAACACATACATTTTTGTTGAAAATGGGTACGCGTTTCTAGCAGTTTCTTGAGTTTATGCATGCAAGTAACTCAATAATGCTTCTACTCGCAAACTCTTATAGTTACATCACTTGCCCAACTTGTTGACCATACCTTACTAAATCAATAATGTTTTGTTTCTGATCACTTCTAGATGCATTTTTCTCTCTTTTTTTATTTTTTATTGTCGGAACCTGGCCACAGTTGGACCAGATTGGACACAACTCCGCATTCCAAGCTCTTGGCCAAGTTGTGGTGGATATCTTACTAACTCAATAATGCTTTTGTGCTACCTTTTAAAGGAAAAGAATAAAAAATTAGTTGGTGCAAATGCAACAGTACAAGCCTAATTACTGTGAGACAAACGAGTTTTCCAGAAAGCTGACATTCCATTATAAAATTGCTTGCAAGAACTGAAGGAATTATCAGACTCATCCTGGTAGAGTAAAGCATGTCAACACCAAACTGTCAGTATCTTTTGAAATCCAAAATGCACTAAGTTAGATTCAAATTCAAGACACCTGGGTTACAACTTAAAAGCATAGATCTCAACTATTCCCGAATCTTCTGCTACCACGAGTTCTAAAGAACTGGAGTCAAGGCATAATCTAATTCAAATAATTTATTAATTTAAATACAAAAAGAAAGGATCATGTGCACAGGCTCATTCACTCTTCTCTCAACTCCAGAAAATTGTTATAACCACACACAGGAGGAACCTTATTGTGGCTAAAATTTCCTTCTAATCCCTAATGACTTCCCAGAAATCAGTAAAAGTAGATGATACATAAACTATGTATGCAATGAAATGAGTTTAAAGTAATGAGACCAAAATGTAAAATAACGCAGAAAACAGTACTTCCAGCAGAAAACACAAACCCCTTTCTTAACAAAGATATAATAAAATAACCTCAAACCCAGCCCCCATATGCCATAGACGAACGAGAGAGAAGAATTAAAGATTGAAAATTTTAGTTTACCCGGGGTGAAAGAGAGCTTCTCGTAGTCAGAGTAATTTCAGTGGAGATTTGATGGCGGGTGGAAGCAGATAACAAGCGAGAGGGATATGAGAATGCCATTTCCGCTGGAAAACCTAATTTTGGAGATAACCTAACCAACGTAGGAGAAGATCGTCGTCTTGAACCGGCCGAAGTGTCATGCAAGGATTTTACAAGGATAAGAATGTAATCCTCTGAAACCCCTCCACCGGAGGGTTTAACGGGCGACGCCCTACAGATAACTATTGCCACTTAATTGAATAGCCCTTGGAACAGATTTCTTTTTTTTTTACGAGATATTTTTAATTTTTAATTTTTTTAATAAAAGAAAGTGGGTGAGGCATTTTCGATATTACATGTGATGAAGTTGATCAATTGAGTTACTTGAAATTCGATAGTCTTAATCTTTGGTTATTTTATACAACCAATTAATATAATTTTCATACATCGACAATTATTTTTGTCAAGTTCATACATATAAATTATTTTTATAACAGAGATGAGAACATCGTTATAGAAGTTATCCCTTGGACATGTAAAATGAGTTTATACTCGAATTCTCAAGACCCGCATGCATTTTTTTTTTACCTAAAGACAATATAAATTTAAACAAAACTCCACAAAAATATTACATATGAACATAGTTATTAAATTGAGCTCAGGAGCCACCCTCAAGTTTTGAATTTTTTTCACTGCATATATATAAATATTTTTAATGTGATACTAAATTATATATCTTTCTAAAAATAAAAATACATGCGTTTCTTTTCACTATCCACTTTAATTTTTGATTTTTTTTTCTTTACGTCTTTCATTTTCTAAATCCACCCATCTTATTGCTCTCTGTAAAAATTGAATTCGAAATCTTCCGAATTCATATGATTTTAATCCCATCAAGATTCAACACGAGACTATTAGTCAAGTGATAGAAAAAAAAAACTTTTCATCACAACTAGAACAAAGATAAAATTGTTGGCATTATAGATGAGCTATGTAAAAGTATAAATGAAATGGAAGCAAATATCAGCGCAAATGTATGCAATTCGCAACTACTGGAAGAGCTGCTCGTAGTTGCAGGCTGTGGAGGAGGATTGGGTTGGTCTACACCACCTGCAGGAGAATTCTATGTTAATGTTGACGCTGCTGGGAGTAACGAAACTGGGAAGTTCGCGGTAGGGGGTGTCATGCATGATTGTAGTGATCTTATTGCTGTAGCAGCTATCCCCTATAGGCTTTCTTCAATCTGGAGAAAGCAGAAATGAATGCAATTTGCAAAGGGTTAAAGCTTGCGGCCGAGTTTGATAATGTCTGCTCCACAATCATCAGTGATTCTGGGCGTTGTGGAGAAAATTCGGGCTTCGGATAACCGGTTGAATGAAGATGGTAATATTATTAGGCTCCATTTGTTTGACGGAAAATAAGTATCTCATAAAAAAGGAAAAACATATCATGTAAAAATAATTAATTTCTAGTGTTTGGACAAAAAAAATTACTAATATTTTCCATTGTTTGTTTGTTTGGAATTAAAAATTTGAAATATAACACTTTTTATTATGTTGACCAACAAATGTGTGTGT
This sequence comes from Euonymus europaeus, assembly GCA_963580455.1. Classification (NCBI taxonomy): domain Eukaryota; kingdom Viridiplantae; phylum Streptophyta; class Magnoliopsida; order Celastrales; family Celastraceae; genus Euonymus; species Euonymus europaeus. The sequence goes on along the minus strand of OY756970.1, from coordinate 15,532,685 downwards.
ATGTTTCGTGTGAATATACATGAATTTATATTCATATATATATATATATATGTATATATATATAATATTGACAGTAATGAAAATTCTTTAGAATAAATCATTTTTTATTATTAAATGTCTTTTATTGTGTGTATACATACATATGTATATGTATATATATAATACGTATATGTTTATATGTACGCGAAACACAATCTAAATTAACTTGGTTAAAATATTACGGGTCATAAACGTGCATTAGGTTAAAAATATGTGACTCAATATGTTCACATTCATGCTCATAGTTTTGGGATAAACAACATCCCAAAATTGAGAAGGAAAATTGTTTTTCATTTTTAAAGTTTTAAAATTGAGTTGATTATATAATATTTTTAACTTATTATTTTTATTTTTCATCACCAAACACCATAAAGTGAGAAAAATATTTTTCAAAATTTGATTTTTTGTCAAACAAACAGAACATTAATGGAATTAGAAGATATCAACGAGTGTTTGGCAAGCTTGATTTTTGTTTTAACCTTAGAGATTCTAATAGAGTAGCTCACGATATTGCTACATATGCTCTCAATTGTACTCACTCGTGTGTTTGGGGTGCTCCGTTTGAGCCGCTTTAACTTCGAGAGGCTATAATGACAGACTATCTGCCTTCTCTTTAATAATGTTCAATCCTTCCTTAAAATATCAGTGGAAATATCACTAGTATATGACAATTGTATCACGAAGAAAATGATAATTCGTCATCATACTGACAGACTATCTGCCTTCTCTTCCTGTGGCTGCTTTTAAGGTCTACCCTTCATGGTTCAAAAGTTTTGAGATTCCTTGTAGTTTTGTCAATGTTAGAGCACATGCAATAGTTTAAAATTAGTCCCTATTAAAATTATTTGTGGACCTCATTTTTATCACATAAAAATTCAAACCACACACATCTCCCAATACAGCCACATCAGCAAAACACATCTCTCAATACAAATATTCCTTTCTCCATTATTCAAACTAACTATTTTCTTTTCCTTACATATTTTCCACAACAAAACTATACAAAAATCAAGATTGGTCCCACCAAAGCACATCTTTCAATACAATCACATCAGCAAAACACACATTTCAATACAGCCACATCAGCAAAAACACATATTCCAATAATATCTAATGTCCCCATTAAACACAGACCATTGCATGTGCTCTTCAAACAACAACAATGATACCATTTTGTTTAGCCAGCGAACTCATATTTTGAGCCCCATTTCTATTACAGAAAAATTAAACCACATATATTTTAATACAATAATATCAACAAAATACGTTTATCAATCTAATCATATCATCAAAACACAAATTGCTAAATATTTTATTCTCTCAATTTTAGTCAAATTAATCACTTTCATATTCTTCATACCATCCCTATCAAATTTACACCAAAATCAATACTGAATCTCACCTTTATAACAAAAAATAAATCACATTACCAAAATACATATCTCAATACAGTCACATCAATAAAACACAAAACACGTCTTTAACATAACCACAATAACAAAAAAAAATACATTTTTACACAATTTGTTCACCCAACAAAATAACAAAATACAATGTAACCATTATGGTTGCTCTTATAGCATGCTCCTTGTTCACTGACTTCTGTGAACAAAATTAACTTAGATGTCACGTGAAATTCACGTGTAAGTTAAAACGAGGTCGTTTTCATTCGAGAAAACAATAACGCACAGTGGGCCCAATACTCAAAAGCCAAAACTTCCAGTCACACTTGAAAATTGAAATCGTTCTCTAAGAAACTGTAAAGAATCTGCGTAGCAAAACCAATTTTCGTCAAGCAATCTGTATCTAGCTACCCTGTATCTGCCTACTCTGCAACTGGTATAATACACTTGATCCAAGAAGCCGATGCGGCACAAAATTTAACATTTCTAACACAAAAATATGTTCCAAGGCATCAAACAACTTAGATTATCATATAAAGAGATGCTAGAACCAAAAATTTTATAGGTTATACTACCATATTTCCGCCAAATCTCAAAACATATTTCTAATAAAATTTTACAACAACATGCATCAAAGAGATACCCAAGTTGACACGTGAGCTTATTCAAGACAACTGTGCTCTGTAATTATCTGCAAACAGTGAAAAACCACATTAGTTACTGCACTACAGAGTTTATGAAATGCGAACCAGACGAGGTTCTGTGCATAACAATATAGAGGAATACAATTCATAAATGACCATCCCCAACCCCAAATGGTGGATCTGAGCAAATGCAAGCTGCAACCTACATGAACCAGATAGCAACCAAAAGGAGAGGGAAAAAAAGAAGAGGAAAGAGACAGTGGGAGAGTGAACATATGATAGTCAGATGTAAATTGAAGAGAAAACATATATAAACGCTACAGCATGAAGTGATGTAGGCCATCACTGTAGCCAAAGAAACATAAGAACAGCAGCCATTAGAGGGGGAAAAAAAAGATATTCTACAATAAACATTAGATGCATACGCGTGCTTGCACAATAAGATATGTGGTTTGATAATTTAACTTGCCAAAGAAGGTTCATAAATAGACATGAGCTATGAGCTTACTCAATCGGAGTTGGAGGAAAAGAATCTGTCAAGGAAACATGGGCGGTAAGCGAAGTCCTGTATTTTCCGGAAATCCCATCATAACATTCAGATTTTGCAGAGCTTGACCAGAAGCTCCCTTCACAAGATTATCAATCTGCAACAAAGTTTAAAGACCTTAGATAGAAGTCACAAAAATTATCAATCTGATTGAATTACGAACAAATATTAGCCAAAGGATAAAAAAATTTATACATACAACTGATATAATTATTACTCTTCCAGGAATTCGATCAGGGAAGACATTCAGAAAACAATAATTTGAACCTCGAATGGCATTTGTGCGAGGGACAACTCCTTTGTCTAGTAAAACTACAAATTCTTCATCCTGGAATGAACTTAAAACAAAGAACCAATAAGGCATCCATAAACAACGACAATGAATGAATTACGTTGCCCAACAGGCAATTTATGCTAGGAGTCGGTCACAACTACAGTCCCTAAAACCTTGACCCAATAACCCATGTAGACGAGGAAAGGCGATTCTCAAGGTCTTGTAAACTGCCCCACAAGCGATAGGAAAAAAGATATCTAGTCAAAGGCCACAATTCATTTTCATTATGCATATTCTAATTATCAAGTATCTGAACCACTAGAATAATTAAGATGTTATAAATATTGCATATTCTAATTCAAAAGTAACTGGATATTAGCATAGGCAAAAAAGGTACTTAAGAGAGAGCATGGATGCAGATACCTTGAATCCCATAGGAAACTATTGATTTTATTGTAGTTATGATCATTGTTAGTAGCAATGTATCAACCATCAGCAATAAGTAAAACAAGTAAATGACAGATTGGACATGTGAAAACACACCTCATAGGAATTCTTCAACTGCTGGTACAAATCCTCAGTTGTCACTCCTGGGACCATTTCCACATATATAGTTGATTGCATGCCACGACTCTAGATGACAATGGATAAAGTTATGCTTAATTCATTCATAAGCAAAGAGAAGACAAGGAAACAAAAACAATTGAGTTGAAAAGTTACCATTGGCATCAAGTGAGGGGTGAAACTGACAGTTATCTTTGAATTGGAAGCGTCAGATAGTCCTTGTTCAATTTCTGGAACTACAGTTCAATATGGATTTCCTATTACTAACACACGTTAAGACCACTAATGTATACAAAAGAAAATGTTTGTAAATATTTTCTCACATGAAGAAGTCACAAAAATAATACTCAGTACCACAAGCTAGCATATTTCATCAACACATCAGAGAAAGTAAAGTAATCAAAAATGGAAGAGAGAGCACAATTTAAACTATTGAACTAAAATTTTAAGAGGCAAGAGTCATTCCTCTTCCACGTCATTAAAGACCTAGTGACATAGACACCAGATGAACAGTCTAATGTTTTTACAATTGGAAAGGAAAATTACCATGACGATGGCTTGTAATACCGTAAGACTTAATGCCCTCAGCTATCTCAGTGTACAGATTGTCCACCTTCGCACCACGTCCTGCATCATGAAAGACATCAGAACGTGCTGAAGAAATCATGCAACAAGCATGATATGATTTATCACTGGTTATATTCATGAAGATTCAATAAACTGTATTATAACCTGCTCCGCTCACTCCAGATTTTGCGTCTATGATAATATTTTTGTCTTCAATGAGATTAGCCTTCGCACCAAAGACAAAAGAAAGATTTAATAGTAAAGGAAGAAAATCATCAATCTTATAAAACTATAATATCAACATATCAATAAGCCATAAACACATAAAACAAGTCACAAGACTGCTCCACCAATTGACAAAAGGGTCATGATTAGATCTCTTCATCCAATCATCCCCAGGATCAAATTATTCCTACAGCACAGAAAGTGATTATTTATGCTATATACTGCACAAAAGGAGTTGATGTGATGATAAGACCAAGTCAGAGAATAGCTATACCAGCGAAATGCTAAATTACAAAATCAAGTATAATCCAACTCAGGTGCCAATATCATGAACAAGGGTTAAAAATAAACAATTTTTTTATTATTTATACACATCATTCATCCCCAGATTTTATCTCTTTCTCCAGTTTCCCTCTAACCTGTTCTGTTTTAGTTGTTAAATAGAATAGATAACAAATGACCCCTCATTGTAAACGTAAATAACCACTTTCCAACATTGTTCCCCAGCACAACTCCCACAAAGTCACTTGTTATATGTTATGTTTATTTGACTTCAATTTTTCTTTGGTTGTTTCTCAATCGATATTTGAGCCATTGGCTAAGCCAAATTTAAAAACCAAAATAAAACAGAATGCAAAGGAGAATGAGTCCTCTTGCTTCTGAAGACAAATCAAAAGGAATCAAAATATACAGTCCGAAGAAAAACCTGTGATGCAAAAGAGAAAGAAAAAAAAAGGCTCTCAATTATGCTAGTAAAAAACAAAACACAAAATTGAAGAACAGGATCTATACAAACCTTTATCAATGGAATCAGAGGTAGTTGAACAGAAGTTGGGTAACAACCAGGGTTAGCAACTAAGCGTGCATTTTTAATCTCCTCCCTGAATATCTCTGTCAAACCATATACTGCTTCTTCCTGGATTCAAATGGAAAAAAGGCTGATTACACTTATGAAATTATGAATGAGCCAATTTGAAAATCAATAAATGACCTTTCAATGAGAACAATTAAACAGTTTCATCTAAATGGATTGCAGTATACGATGTCGTCTTTTGATACGAGCCTTCAATGTATTTAGTTATGGAAAGAGATGGAGATAATTGATTCTTTTTTATATCTTGTGTACATATAACTGAGAATAAAGTACAACATCTTCACAAATAATATTAAAAGATAGACCACAAGTTTCAGGACCAAAGAAATTCTCCACATTATGAGGGAGTTGCAGGATTTGGGTACTCACAACTCAAGCAGAAATAGGTGAATAGTCTCACATTTTTAAAGAGACAGTGCATGTTTGCTGTTGGTCTAAATGTTTATATACCAGCAAAAGTGTACTTATATTTTTATTTTTTATGAAGGCTTACAGTTTACTTACCTGCAAATCTGGCGCTCTGTGTGGTTGACCATACCATTGTTCATATTCAGAAATATCACGCAGCCGGAAGTCCTGAAATCATCAGATGACACTGATTTTAAAAATAGTGATTAGTGAATATATAAATTACAGTGGAATCCACAATGCAATGCAAAGGTGTGAGAGTCCAATCAAAGCATACAGCAGAAAGATCAACAATCTTAACGCTCCTAGGAAGTCCTTTAATAATTTCCTGCAAATAAAAAAAACTTAAATCAACTCACAAGTCACAACAAAGAGACTTAACAAACTCACTTTCACCAGTTCACATGCGTTGTAACTTTTAAGTTCCACAAAGATGAACTAGAAAAGAACAAACCTGAGTAGTCCCATGAGGCAGACAACAAAAAACAGCATCCACATCAGAAAAATTTGCATCACTGATAGATACAGTATCAGGAAGATTCTGCAAATACAAAAGATTTTCAGACATTACTAATGAAGGAGAACATCGTGATGTTTCATACCAGGTAAAACAAAACAACTTGAACTATATAACATTATAACCAACTAGATCACAAAATAAAAATGACCATAACAATAAACAAAGAAGAATTTTAAACTAGTCACATAAAGATCACTCACATTTTCTGTCGCCAAATGAGGAAAAACCGCAGCAATTGACTTGCCAGCATTTCTGTCTGCAGTCATCAAACTGATGCCAAAGAATGGATGACTCGCAAGAAGTCGAACAATCTGCAAAAGATAAAGGATCACCCTAATCTTAACTGGAAAAGATATTTCATATAAAGCACAGCATTTACAACCCCCCAGTCAATAGAACTTGCACCCACTACAGATTAAGTAGAGATTATGGAATCCTACATTCAGATGTGCATTAATGTCTCCATTGAAACCATCCACGGCCAACAAAGCTAGCACCCTCATCGTTTACCCATATTAATCTCTTTTCAGGATCAAAGAACGAATTTTTCTACCTTAAAAACGCATTCCCCTTACTAATTTAGCAATAATAATTAAAAACAGAAATTAAACACCAACCTCTGCGCCGGTGTAACCACTAGCACCGAGAATAGCAACACGAACTTCCTTTTCGAGTTTCGCACCATTCGTATTTGCAACCTGCAAGGAGTTCGGCGACAGTCCTGACGATGATCCTATAATGCACAGGTTCCGTCCATTTCGGTTGTTCAAGTTCGAAACTTTCGGTAATCTCTGATGAAGTTCAACGAAAATACTATCAGTTTGGGTCAGTATATCTAATTTGTTCGGCTTAACTACAATTTTTCTCGCAATTTCCATGGAAACAAACAGACAGGTAGAGAGAACGCAAACCTTCCACGGCGATCCTCGGTCGAAGAAAATCGAATTGAAAGTTGCAGCGCTCATTGTTTCCTCTTCCAATAGAATTATAGAAAATTAATAATAGACTGAAAACTCCGCCACTGTAAATATAAATATACAGATGCGTGTATATACTCAAACTCGAAACTGGCAGCGCAAGAAGCTGTGGACTGTAGTGAAACAGAAAAGAACGGACGGCTATGTTGCTCTTGGCCTCTTTCTGTCTTGCAGACCGCAGAGTATTTGGACGATCCCCAACGTACAAGGTTATGAATGTATTTGGTAAATTTACCAATAGCATATAACTGGTTGTTTTGCTGCTTGAAATGTTGACATATATGTTGTTATAAATACTGTGTGTTTGGTTAGATTTTTCAGAGAAAAATATATATGCTAGTATAAATGCTGTGACTAATTATATGTAGGGGTATTAACATAAATAATTAAAAAATAGGTTTATATTTTTTAAAAATAATCTTTACATTTTTAATAATATTAAAATATTATATATTTTTATACATTTTTTAATTAATATTTAATATTTTCTTAAATTTTATTAAATATAATTAATATATTATTTAAAAATAAAAATATTATTAAATATAAATAATTAAATATGTGAGTAAAAATGTTAATATATTATTAAATATAAATAAATAATAGATTAGTAAATATAAATAAATAAATTAGTAAATATAATTTAATATATTATTTAAAAATAAATATATTATTAAATATATTAGTAAAAATGTTAATATATTATTAAATATAAATGAATATTTTATTAAATAAAAGTAAATAATAGATTAGTAAATATAAATAAATAAATTAGTAAATATAATTAATATATTATTTAAAAATAAAAATAATATTAAATATAAATAATTAAATATGTTAGTAAAAATGTTAATATATTATTAAATATAAATAAATAATAGATTAGTAAATATAAATAAATAAATTAGTAAATACAATTTAATATATTATTTAAAAATAAATATATTATTAAATATAAATAATTAAATATATTAGTAAAAATGTTAATATATTATTAAATATAAATGAATATTTTATTAAATAAAAGTAAATAATAGATTAGTAAATATAAATAAATAAATTAGTAAATATAATTAATATATTATTTAAAAATAAAAATATTATTAAATATAAATAATTAAATATGTTAGTAAAAATGTTAATATATTATTAAATATAAATGAATATATTATTAAATAAAATAATTGGTTTTCATCCGTACATGCAGGGTAAACTCGTCATTAGTTAAGAGTGTAGGGGTAATTTGGACATTTCATGCATAAGTGTCCAAAAAATACTAGTAAAATGACATTTTGAGAATATCATAATTTAGAGGTAAAAATGTTAATTAATATGCTGAATTGTTGTTTGGTTAGGTTAACAATAATATGTAGCTTACATGTTATATGCTGTATTATATGCTATTTATAATGGTTTACCAAACACCACATATGTCTGATAATTTAATTTGAGAGAGGCTAGGCTAGGGTTGCAAAAGAATAAAAGTAAACTAGAAATTAGTAAAATAAATAATTAAAGTATCTGTAAACTCTCTTGTATCCATACACTGCACTATTCATCAATCATCCATCATCCATCATCCATCATCAATCGTTATAACTAATGTGGAAACATGATATGAGATTACTGAAATTTTAAACATGCACACCACTTTTTTAATACAACCCAAGGCTTTCACCTATATTTTACAAAAGTAATTTTTGTTAATTAATGAAATCAATCAATATCATCATTATTACATAGAACTGACACGAAACATCGAAAGTAACCATGACTCTTTATCGATTCATTATATTTGAGCGATTATTTTACGCTTTTGTGGTGCATACATCTGAACCATAAACCCATTAAACTAAATATATTTGTTTTTTAGAAACAAATTTAGATTTTAATATATAATATATTTTTTATAGTGGTTATTTTTAAACAATAAATAAACTTGTTTAGATATACCCCATTTTTATAAAAAAAAATCTCAGTAAAAAAAAATTAAAATTGTAATTTAGATGAAAGAAATTTAGAGAAGTTTTATGAAATAGAGAGGTTTAATTAAAGCGAGCCTCTAAATACACTCTCTTATTCTTGTCTCTACACCCCTTGACCCACCACATATTCTCTATACCTCTATGACTCATCATCTTTCTATATCCTAGATATTCGCAATCAACTATTTACACAATTTTAAAAACAATCCTCTAATTTTCAAAGTTCATATATACACCTTCAATAATTATTATTTTTGTCTTTTATTGTTTTATTTTTGTTGTTATGGTGTCGCTAGGCATATGGGCTAGGCATATATAGTACTTATTGATGTGAATTTTGTTTCTTTTGATTTTAAATAATTAAAAAACATTGAATGATAGATATGAAAAATTCCTAAACTACCCTTTTCAAAATCTATATAATGCATGCCATTTTATTCTAAAATAAGATAATCCGATCTTCATCCCATCCTTTTCTCCCAAGATAAGTTATTTAAGTACTACAATTTAAGTAATTTTCCTACATTATGGATAGTCATATAAGATTATGGGTAAAAGATTTAAGATTATCTAGTTGGGGATCGAGTAAGGTAGTTTCATACATTATCTTTAGTAAAACATTATTTATTGTTTGTTAATTTGTATACATTAATAATGCGTATGTTAATTTTTCTGAACAAGATGACATTGCTCGAAATGAATTTGATTATACATTTGAACAAGTAGAAGTGGATTTTACTAATGAATTTACAACAACTATAGTATGTTACTACATAATGTATGTCAAAAATAATATTTTATGAAATTCTGATCATTTTTCAATATGTACGGATATTTGAGTCCCGAGAAGAATTAATTCAATGGGCAAGTAATACTAGACAAAATCTTGAGTTTGTTATTGTCATCAAACAATCAAAAATTGGTGATCCTAGAAAGTGTCACAAATTATTAATGGAATGTGAGCGTGGTGACAATTATAGATCCTCAAAGGACTCAACAAAACTCATAGTGTCCAAGAAATGTAAATGCCTATTTGATTAAAGGTGATGAAAATGAAAAACGATGATAACTAGATGATCACAGCTATTAGTCGATTTCACAACCATTCAATGACATTATTGATGGAGGGACATTCATTTGTTGGTAGACTGTTTGTTGATTAAACAAATATCATGACTGACATGTCAAAGAATTTGGTGAAGCCATATAACATATTGTCTTCACTAAAGGGTAACGATCCAAAAAATGTTTCAACATTAAATACAATCTACAATGCTCGCTAAAAGCATCGAATTACATAGATGGCAGGTAAGTTTCAAATGCAACAACTTCTCCCAAATTTGAGCGAGCATGAATATGTATGTTTACATCTGAGTCATGACTATGATTCACTTGCTTTGTGATTTATTTTTTGCTCATCTATGCTTATTAGAAATATTGTGTGTCTTTCTACATGTGTTGATCATGGATTCCACTAACAAAAGAAATAGGTTTCAGATGCCACTCTTTGAGATTGTAGGTGTCACATCCATCGACATGTCATTTTCTATAGCATGTCTTCTTACAAGCATAGAAAGAAGATAAGTACACATGGTCTCCCTTGTGTGGACAAGATTTCTTTATACACACGTGAAGAGCGTCCAATTCCATTGTCATCCGTGATTGTTTTTGGAGAAAACTTGACTTTGCACCTAGTGCATCGCTAGAAGATGATGATCTCACATGTGCAGTTGAGATGGAACTATTTGTTGACAAAAGAAATCACAAAGAGGTAAATTTGGGCGAGAGATGATCAATCCATCTACCACTGCACTGTTGGAATCAGAAGTCAAAAAGAATGCACGTGGTCAACTCATATTGAAAAAGAAGGCTGAAACATCTACTCGATGAGATCCCTCAGCTTTTGAATATATGGAAGCTTATTTCTAGACTTTAGTTTCACCTCATCGTCATAGTTGTTCATCAATTGGCATGACTTCATCAAAATCATGGAGAGCAGAGCATGACCAGTGTAATCACAAAGTTATGTCAATTTGCACCAATATTGATACATAATGGGTGTCGTTGATGTAGCAGCAGACACTAATTGTAGGTTCAGATATATTGCTAGCTTATTAGGTCTTGAAGGATGCAAGATTGCTTGGCCACGTTTTAAGCATGAGTTAATTTGAAGAATTGAAAACATTTTGGCCATAGTATGTATCTTTATTTGAAATTTATGATCGAGCATGTTATATTGCCAATGCACTTGCATTTTTTAGTTGGATAAAGCAACACCAATTTACAATTAGATGAATATTTCTAATATGAGAGACCTTACTGCATCAAGGTACAACATTGTCTTACATCTCATAAGCGATGTACAATTTTTGACATTTTTACTGTTGCGACCCATCCCACCTCCACATTTAAAATGTATTGTCATCAATATTTGATATGTGAATCATAATCAACTTGTTCTAGTTTTATGAGCAGCGATTATATGATGCCTCCTATTATGATCCAATAGTTTTCATATGATTGTGCATCTGAATTGAGGCTTTCAAAATAAACCCAAAAAACCAAACCGGCTGGCCGAACCAATCATTTGGCAAGTTCTACCACACTTTTAAAAATAAAACCGAATTGATCGACTATTAGTTTTTTTCTCCAAAAAGTTTCGATGGATTTGATACTTCTCTAAAAATCAATTCGGTTTAAACATAAATCTTATATAACATAATATAATATATTAATATGTAAAAAAATAAAATTAAAATCAGTCAACTTATCTATCAATGACTGAATTCTCCAATCTCCATTATAAACCTAATTTACATCTTACAATCCCTGAATGTTGCATGGAAGCACCACACTCTTCATTAGTTCATCTCTTTGTCAGTTCACCTCCCACAGTCCAACTACTCTGGCTCTTAACTTTCGCTTCTCGCTAGTAGCCTCGCGCACTCTAACTTCTTCGAATTAGCCAGTTCACTCCTTCTTCGAGTCCCACATTCTAGTAATTTTCTCCCCTAATTTCTCCCTACTTTGTGTTGTGTTTGGATGCCAATTAATCTTTGAAAATGATGAAATTTTTCTTGGCTCTAAAAAATCAGTTGCTTCTATTAAAAAAAAAAGTTGATTCACGATTGTTTAGGTATCTAGTAATGTAATCTAATTGATTTTTGATTCACTAATTTGGGAGTATTGAGTATTTACTAATTTTGTTTTGTTTGTAGATATCTCAAATGGCTAATGAGGCAGAGGCAGTGCCAGTGATGGAGACTGTTGATGAAGAGGTTAAGATGGCCGATGCCCCTCATCCATCAAATCCGGATGTTCCGCATCATAGGATAAATGAACCTAATACTACCTCGAGAAATAGATCATGGGTGTGAGAACATTTTAGGGTGCCTAAAAGACAAGTTGGTAGACAAAGGGCATTTTGCAAATTTTGTTATTACATCGTTGAGTAAGCATATGGTAAATGTGTTCTTCTTTATAAAATTCATTTAGAGATAGAGAGGTTGATTTGGGAAAGGGTCAAATTACATTGGATTTTAAACCCCTAAAGCCCAGTGAAGTACCATCTCCATCTGTTGGTTTTTTAATTAAACAAAAATTGACAATTGTGAGATCTAGTTATATTTTTGATAAGATGATTTAATGCTAGGAGTTTGTATGGTGTTAGAAGTTGTTATGAATATATTTGTTTAAGTGATTGATTTTTATTCCAAGAAAAACTACTAGTAGTGGATATGGGTTATATCAGTTATATTTTGGTAAGATGATTTAATGCTAAGAGTTTTTATAGTGCTAGGAGTTGTTATGGATATATTTGTTTAAGTGATTGATTTTTATTCTAAGAAAAACTCATAGTAGTGAATATGAGTTATATCACTTTAGTAGTGTGTTTTCTCTCAACTTCTTATTACAGGTGATAAAATTCTATCATGACTTGTCATTCTTATCATGAGTTACTTAATTCTTAATTTGACATTTGCATGCATAAGTGTCATACGTGTGGGTTTAAATTTACACATATATGTGGATATGTGCCATGGACATTGAAGTATATTTTAGTTAGAACACCTAGTGGCTAGGTGTTTAATGTCTCTTGGATTTATTTTGTTTTTATCTCCACTTGTTTTTGTAGGCGATAATCATTGTTTTACAGGAGATAATCATGAGGTATTATCATATATGAGAAAAGTTGATCAAGTCAAGACCTATGCATTATAAAAAGGGACATGGTGTTAAGTTAAAGGTGGCCGAAATTATTGCAAATCTTGTGCCCATGTTATTTGGTCCTTGTTTTATTCTCTCTCATATTATTATTGTAAGATTATTCATGTCAATTGAGAGATTAGATTGAGAAAGAGAGTTTCATAGTTCATTAGTGTTCTTGGTGAGAAGGAGTGATTCCTTGTTTGTGAAGTCTTTTGGAGGAGCCAAAAGCGACCTCTACCTAGGTGGGTTGAGTGTTGAGTTGAAACATACACTAAATGAATGGGATGTACGAGCGATGTATTTAGGTCAAAGATAAGGTTGTACTCTTGATTTGTGATTAGTGGATTGTTTCTCAAGGTTGGTCGCTCATAGACTCGAGGTTTTTTTCAGTAAGGTTTTCTCGTTAAAATCGTGGTTTTCTGATTTGTTTTTATTTTTCTCATTTTATTTCCATATTTTGTTGACTAACGATATTAGTGAGAGACACCAAATTTTCACCATCAATTGCCAAATCATTTAATCCTGAGAGAGCCAAGCGAGCCCTCGCTTGCATGCCTATAAAAGATGAATTACCATTTAGCCATGTAGAGGGTGAGGGGTTTAAGGAATTTGTGCATGAGATTTGTCCAAATTGGAAAAAAGATCACATCTCGGGGGACAATGACTGAGGAGTGCTTTAATAAATATTTGTTTGAAAAGAAGAAATTAAAACTAAGTCTAAAAGGGTAACATGTTTGGCTCACTATGAACACATGGACTTCAATCTAAAATCTGAATTATATGTGTCTTACCACACACTTTATTGATAGTGATTGAAATATGGATAAAATAATTCTTAATTTTTGCATAGTTGATGATCACAAGGGTGCCACACTTGATAAGGTAGTGGGGACATGGTTGGGGAATAAATAAGACTCTTACTCTTACTGTTGACAAAGCTAGTTCCAATAATTTACTTATTGAATTCTTGAAAAAAAAAGATGAATTCTAGGCAGGGCACTTTATTGAATCATGAATTTTTTGCATGTGAGATGTTGTGCACGTATCTTGAATCTTATTGTTAGTGATGGTTTGAAAGATATGAATGAATGCATAGTAAATGTTAGAAATACAGTGAAATATGTTAGGTTATCTCCATAAAGAAATAAAGTTTTTCAATTATGTGTGGAAAAGGAGAAATTGACATATAAACATCACGTGGTTTTGGATGTGCCTACAAGATGGAACAATACTTATGAAATGTTAGAGAGGGATGAAAAGTATAAAAAAGCATTTGAAAGATTGGAGGAGGATGATCCATCTCTTTTACGTTCAGCCGCTTTTGAGGATGAACATGGTGGTGGAAGTAGGAGGATTGTATTTGGGAACGCTGAACATGCCCCTATGGATAGAATGTCGATAACATTATCAAACTTTTAGAAACATATGAAAGATTCTCAATCTTTGGAAAGCACTTCCAAAGTTGAAGCGAGAGCTTGAAATAGGGCAATGAGGGATTTGATATACTTGTCTGGTTGAAGGTTAATGCAAGTAGATATCAAGTGCTTTCAATTATTGCAAGGGATGTCTTTGCAATTTCGGTGTCTACAGTTGCCTCTGAGTCAACGTTCAACACAGCAGAGCGTGTTATTGATCCATTTTGTAGATCTTTGGCACCTACCATGGCTGAGGCTCTCATTTGCACCCAAAATTGGATCCGTTCATCGTCTATTCCAATTAATCTTCGAGATGCCATGGATGATGTTGAACGCTAAGAAAAGCTTGAGAACGGTAAACTTTGCTATGCATATTTGTATTACTTTTTTTTTATGTTGCCAAATTATTTACATTATAACTATGTATACTGTGCACAGAGTCTCGTGAAAAACTCGGCGTGCTTTTGTGGATATGATAATTTTGTATCATGACTAGACTTTGGGTGTGCTGCATTGTTGTTGATTTATAGTGATTTAATCTGCTGTGGCGTTTGTTGCTTGCCACCTATATTCTTAAATCCACTTATTTTTGATTATGTTGTGTCAATTTGCCGTAGGCAGCATTTTAAAATGTTTTAATATGTTGCATTAATCTGACTTAAGGAGTTACAATCACGGACTTGGTGAATTGTAATATTTTATTGTTGGTACTTAGCTATTTGTTGCTTGCTGGACAGATATGGGTATTAAATTTTTAACTTTTAAGCCTTCTCTTTAGTTTCAAGCTGCATTAGACACTTGTATTTTGGACTACAGCTGCAGCCTGTTGACTTCATTGTAAGTTTTAGAGTTTGTTTTAGTTGGACTCTTTGAGGCCCAACAAAAAAGGCCTAGTCCAATCGGCCAAACCAACCAAACCGAAGCATTAGTTTTCAATATGATATCAAATGTGTTGGTCGGTTTTCAGGTATGTAAAAAAAAAAATCGAACATTTCGTCCGAGGCAAAATACGTGAAATAACCGATCAAAATTGACCATTCACAGGCCTAATTTGAATGAGTGACATAGTACATGAAACCACTCAACCAACTGCATATTTAAATTTTGATTAATGTACTTGTATTGAAGGTAAAAAAAATAAAAATCATCAGAGTTATTCAATGTTTTTAATGATGCAAAGTAAAAAAAAAAATTGCATTAGTAAGTTTATGACACCATAACAACAAGAATATATTTAAGAAAAAATAATTCGCACACATTCATTATCTTTTAATCCTTGTACATAAAGACAAAAATAATAATTATTAGAAGTGTATATATAAATTTTAAAAATTAGAGGGTTTATTTTAAAAATTATGAAAATAGTTGATTGAGAATACTCTGAGTGTAGATAGAGGTGATGAGTGATGTATCTAGTGGGAATAATATCCTTCAAATTAGGCATTGAGTTTTGGCCTCTCCGATCATCATATGTAAAACTTTTGCACGCATAATCTGATGGTATTAATTGTCCAAAAGGTAAATATGTATGATACTTGTTGTTCTTGGTGAAAAAAAATGGTGAATAACATCACTTTTAGTAGTTTACACAGTTGGAAAGCCAAAAAATATTGATTTTCATTGTATATATTCACAAGAATACAATACAATTCCAGAACAATTACTGTACAGATCGACCAGCCAGAAACTGAAATCATAAAAATGATCAATACAGCAAGCAACGTGTACGAACACAATTGGTAGCAAATGGATATCATGCCCTGATGCTTAATTCAGATATTTATCGATCTAAAGAAGATAGAAACTGAGTCTGCAAAACCCTTCTCGGAGATTGACAGTTCTCACCTGTCCTTGAGCTCAAAGGTGGAGACTGAGGCAGGAGCTCGGAAAATTTATTTCTTTCACCGGCAATTCTATTCTGTAAAATGACCGGTTTAACAAGTTGATATTTTATCGTTAGTGTAAAACACCCAGAAATATGATCACACTGCCACTATGAATCAAATAGATTTAAAAGAAGAGTATATTACCTTAAATTTAAAGTTTTGTAGTTCTTTTTCCAGAGAAGTAACTTTACTAGTCAGTTGCTTGAGCGCCTCTTCAGCATCATTAGGACTAACATCAGCTGAAGGTTTTGTAATTCCAGCAGCCTGAAAGGTTAACTTCCAAGTGAGATAGAATTCTTGGCAGGAGGTAAGCATCATTCCCACACTTGTATAATCTATCATATGAAGAAGATTTAAGATGGAAAAAATGCAGTAATTCACATGCCTTCAAAACACTAGTACACAAGCTCAACAACTTCTGAGCTAATTGCAATCTGTCCTCCTCAATTTCCTGCAGCATATTTATGTTGTTCTTTAGCTATTAGCTCTTGAAATCAAAATGAGCATGCCAACAATACCCTGTACACTAACCTTCAGTTTGTTGTTCAACCGCTGTTCTTCATCAAAATTTATATTTGGACTTTTTCCTATAGAAGCACGATAATGAGCAAGCTCTTCCTTCACACGTGAAAGAACAACTTCTGCTCGTCTCAGCCTTCCACTTAGATCTTCGTTCTGAATTTTCAGCATATTGTTTTCTTCCTATAGCATCATGAAAGAATATCCCATTAATGCCAATACGGAAGAGAAAGCACCACTATGGATGTTTCAGAAGTTCATCAATGAGAGCAATCATAATAATAATGTCTTACCCTAATTTTGGCATGATGATGGATGCGCTGCTGGAGATTTTGTTGGCCAGAGAGCTTATTTATTTCTCCTTCAAGTTCCATCAGCGTCTTTTTATGATTTGTGCTCTCCATCTACACAGATTGACACTAGACTCAGGCCAAAATATGGAAAAGAGGGACAAAAAGGACTCTGTCAAAGGAATGATTGTACTTTTACAATTAGGGCGGGGATAAAGAAAGAAAACAGTCACAAACTAAAGATTCCAACCTTAAGCATTTCATTTTCTGTTTTAAGTAATTGATCTTGCTGACGAAGCTTTTGCAGTGCTACTTGTGCAGCTACCATTTCAGCCTGTTTTCGATCAATTTCCTCTAGCCATCTGCATTACAACACAAAAATACACAAAATGTTCAAAGACATCAGTGAAACTAAAGATTCTTGGCTGCAAGTGTTATCATTTTTGAAGCAACAGTTACCCACCCTTGCCTCTCCTTAATAAATTCATTGAGCTGCTGCTTGAGTTTGACAACCTCCTGGTCCTGTAGAAAGCTCAGACTAAATAAAACAGATAGCACGTGATAATTCCTATGTCATTGGAATAATATAGATTAAAAATACCTTTACTTGGAAATCTGAATTATCAAGTTGAGCCTTCTCAGCAATCTTCTGCACTTGCTGATTATCCCATAATGACTGAACCAATGGAAGAAAAATGTGAAATGAGCATTAAGAAGTCTACAATGTATGTATTTTTGAGGTACACACTACACACAGCCATAATGGAATCAGAAAATGTAGTTACCACACAATTATTCATATCCAGTTTTACTCCTAGTAAATCACGGATCACATCATGTGTCATGCTTTCTGCAGCAGCTAACCTGGCATTCAAGGCAAACACCTGGGAAAAATAAAAATAACACACTTAAATTTAAAAACAGAATGACCACACAATTAAAGTAACAAAAGAATGACAAATACCTCCTTTTGTCTACTAACTGCTAAGGATTCTAGCTCTTCAATACGCTGACTTGCCACAGTAAGTTCCTCATGTCTTTCAGACTTTACTTGTTGTCCCAACCCCAATCCAATACATTTGAAAGGGGAACCCGAACCCCTAGACTTTGCTGCAATTTTCTCTGACTTGTTTGCTGAAGAATTTGCAACATTGCTGAAATGACCTTCAGGTCTAGCTTGATCGGCCATTGCTTCCAATACTTTATACTGTTTTAAATTTTCAGAGTTTATGAAATTTCCAAAACTGAGGTTGAATTAAAATTAAAAGATAAAAGTGCCCTAATTCTCTATCCGCTTGCTAGCCTACCTTCTGCTTGAACTCAGTAGCTTGGGCTTCAGCATGCAAATTTAGCTCAGAGATGTGAGCAATAAATCGGGATATCTGCTGGATGGTGAGAAAGGCATAAATGCAGATGCCAAAACCAATTCTCAAAAACAAGTGCATTAATCTAGCGTCCAATGTTTAACCAGCACAAACCTAAAACAAAATTGACAAAAAACACAACAGAAAACTTCACCTCTACATCCTTGTCCACCATATCCTTTTCAAGATTCTTTATATGTTCTAGGGCTTGTTGAAGGTCTTTCTCCTTCTCATCTAAATGCCTATAAACAGAAGAAATAATATAGCAGCAATAATTCATTATTCGGTGAAGAAAATTATACAATCTCATCAAATTAATTGCAAAGATGCTCTATACCTTCTTATATCACCATCCGTATTCCTAACATTCTGCATCTGATGATTGACAGCATGAAGCTCAGATTCTAGTTCTTCTCTTTGCAATCGTTGTCGTTCAGCTTCTTGTTTAACAATCTCAACCTAAAAGGCCGAGATGTATGAGACATGGCGATTATTAAAAAGAAATCACGTGACATTTACAGAGCTCACGAGGTCTCACCTTGTTCTCTAGCACATTTATTGTTCGTTCTAGCTCTTCAACAGACTTTTCCAATAGCTTCACCTCTACTTCCTTATCTTCCACATGGATTTTTCTTGATTCAGCTACCTGATGATGATTTTTAACACATCATATTTGTGAAAATAATACAAATGTTAGAAGAAAATATGTTGGAATATGAAGGCTGAAATGTCATGCTAAATTATAATATATACCTGTTGAGCTTCCACTGCAATAGCTTCATTTGCATCAGCCTGAGCTTGGGCCTTCTCCAGGTTTTCCTTTAAACTGAGAACATCCATGCACATCTGATCTCTCTCACTGGTAATATCATTCAAATTTATCATCAAGGACTCAATCATGTCATTCATTTGGCCAAGGGCATTACTCATTTCTGAGAGTTCCATTTCCAAGCTCTCAGTCATTTTCCCTTTTTGGATTAATTCCTCTTCAATAGAACATTTTTCTATTATGGTTTCTTTAACATGAGCTCTGAGATCCATATTTTCAATGGAAAGAAATTCTAGAGACTCCTTTTCCTTCTCGAGATCCAGTTTAAGATCAGATATCATTTCAATATTCTCTTGCAACTGAACCTCAAGCATTTGTCTATGGGCAACAGCCTCATCGAGCTCACCTGATTTCAAAGCAAGCTCATCTTCTAAAGCCTCCAAGGAAGCCTCCATCTCCTCAATTTCATCCTTTTGATCTTTAGTACTAGATGCAGTTTCCTGCAATAGGCTCAGATCGAATAACAACCCTTTCAGGATGTCCTCTTTCCTAACCAACTCTGCCTGCAGCATCATGTTCTCAGACACCAGCTCTTTGGTGTTAACCTCCAGGGACTCCAACTCTGTAATGACCATGGCTGCCTTGTCTATGGTTCCACACATTTCAATAAGCATTTTATTAAAAATCGTAGAACTTTCTCTACTCAGATCATCCAATAACCTTCTAGCCTTATTATGTACATTTTCTTCTAAATCGATGCACTTGACTATGCTTAAGCTTGAAACAGTGAGAGATTCTTTCCAATATTTCCTGTGAGACCTGAGTTCATTTCTCAATAGATTGTTCTCTTCCTTCAACTCATTTGTTTTCTCAGTACTAGTTTGCAATACCAAGGTCTTTGAGCGTAAATCCTCCACGGTTACAGACTGAGAATGCTGCAACTCCCTTAGTTCCGAGGCCTTCATCTCCACATCACTTTGCAAACTGGAATTGAGAGTCTCCAAAGAACAAACTTTATCTTTTAATCTCCTATTTTCTGTATCAGATGTGTCTAGACTGCATAGAGATGACTCAACTTCTAATTTTTTCTCCTCCAATTCTTGTAGAATCAAGCTGTTCTCTCTCTTCAACCTTTCTAGCTCAAGTATAAGTGAACTGTTTTCCTCTACAAATAAGATCATTTCACTTAGCTCTGCTTTTTTCTTGTCTAACTCATTGCAAAGTTCACTTGATGAAATCTCCAGTAAGCAAATGTCTTTCTGAAGCCTTTTGTTTTGATGATCAAGGTCAGAGTTCTGACTGAGATAACTTTCTAAAGCAACCTCATTAATCTTAAAATCTTCTTGTAATTTCTGGCATTGAACTTGAAGTTCTTGATTTTGGTTCAACAGTCTCGACCTAGATTCTGTAACTTCATTAATTTGACTTCTCAACATATCATTGGCACAAGCAGCATCCTTTAGCAATTTTATCTCATTTCCAAGTGCCTTATTTGCTTCATCCATATCTCTGATTTTTGAATCACTTTGGCTCAACCTTGACGATAGGTTCCGCCTCATTCTTTCCACTTTTTTAATTTCTTTCAGCAGAAGTGATACCTTCTCTTCCTTGGCTACATTGGTGAGTTCTCCTAACTCTTCATCTAACATGGATAGAATCATTCGTAGCTTTAAATTTTCATGGGCAGCACCAAATTGGGAAGACTCTCTCTCTGCATGCTCTTTTTGACAAGAAATTTCTTCTAGCTCTGATGCCAAGATAAGTGACTCCAAGTCTTTAGACCACAGTTCAATAATGAACAACTCAGCCTGAGATTCTAGAGCCTCCTCTTTTGCTTGCAGCAGCCGCTCTTGATCTGAAAGAGATGCTACAAAATTTGCATTATTCAAAACCAGCTCCTTCATCAGAATAGCAAGCTGACAACCCACATAGCTTGACCTTTCTAACATCAATTCCTCTTGAAGTTGTAGGTCTAAGATCTTTTTCCCAAAACTCATTAATTTAGCAGTAAACTCCTCTGTTTCTTCTTCTTTCATTGAAATTCGTTCGAAACTGTTCTTGATGTCAGCCAGTAGTTTTCCCTTAAGAGTTCTGCACATTTCAAGCTCTCTACTTGACCTAGAATTTCGTATTCTTAGATCAGCTATAACCGAGTTTGATTCGCACAAGCCATGTTGTAGCAAGCCATTTTCTGTATTTTGCCCAGTAACTGTTTCCAACAAAATTCCCATATGACACAGATGTAGCACAGATACAGCACAATCCTTCACAACTATCTCAGACCACACATCCTCAAGCCAAGTCCGTACTAACTTCATAGAGTCTAAAGCCAGAGACTTCATGCAATGAAAATTCAACGACAGGAATGTAAAGTTTTCGTTGAAACTTGTTTGAAGCAGTTCAAAAGTGCCTTCGAGGTCTGCAAGAATATCCCTTGTTTCCAACACATTCGAGCACAACTGTTTTTCAAGGTCTTCAAGTTGTTGATCCTTTAGATCACTGAGGGATTGCAAGTTGTGAACCTGATTGATAAATGTATCCCTCTCATTGGTTAATACGACTTCCTTTTTCTTCAACCTCTCTACATCATGCTTCAATGTTTCATTAGCTATCAACAATCCATTGATCATAATGTCTGCTTCTTCCATGGTATCTTGGGCCTCTTCAAACTTAGCAAAAATACAAGAGGCCTCTGCTGCTTTTTGGGCAGCAATTATCTTGGTTTCTCCAACTTCGGACTCAAGACACTGCAGCAAAAAATGATGAGCAAAAGAGTCGTCAGTATTTGTTACCAGATCAAATGCATTGCTACAAGTAAATATCATCTTCATTAAGTAGCAACAGGTATGCTATCAAGTGAAAGTAATGTTCATTTTCTCTGAGAAGTTCACAAGTAACATGTGCAGGGAATTTCATATCTTACTTCAGGTAACCCAAACCAGCAATGAAAAACTGGGAAGACAAAAAAAAAAAAAAAGGGGAGAGAGAGAGAGAGAGGTCACCTCTTTTGTCTGATACCAAAGACTTCCGGCTTCTTGCACAATTTGGTCAAATGCTTGTAGCTTATTATTGACAGCTTCAATCTTCAAATCAAATTTCTTTCCAAAGTCATCAATAGCTTCTTGCAAGGCTAGTATCTGAATTGTGAGAGAATGAATGCTTTCCTGACTCCGCTTGTCAGACATGGTAATAGCTTCTTCATCCTTTAGTGCCATCTCAGTTTCAATCTTGTGTAAGCTTCTAACGGCAGATTCTATTTCCTTTCTCAAAAGAATGACATTTATATCTCTGCAAAATGTATCATTGCAACTCCTGGACTTCATGTCTTCCTTGTCTATACTCTCTCCAAATTTAAAATAAGATTCGGACACATCATGTTTCATACCTTCTAGTAAATGCAAGTCTAAAGCTTCTGGACTTGTGTCAGAATCTGTCTGCATCAATATCCAGGCATAACAATGAAAACAACAATATTTGGAGACAATAACTATAGCATAATAGTGAATCAACAACAAGGCTAAATCAGTATACCAGAAGGCAAAAATATTAGCTTACCTGTTTCTCACCACTGCCATCAACAGATCTATAAACTTCTTGCGTATTATTACTATCAGGACTTCTATCATGCTTGGCATGCATTTTCATGCATGACCTGAGTGTGCACACACCACTTTTTAGCTCAGAAAGTTTCTCTCTTGTTCTCATAATTTCAGTTTCTTCAATATCTTTGAGCTCATGCTCCATGGTGCAAGCACGTTTTGCTTCCTGACAAAGCTTATACTGAAGTTCAGTACATGTTTTCTCAAACTCTGCTACATCCCTTCTCAGAGATTGGATTTCTTGGTCTGCCTTCTCAATCATTGCAGCCTGGTTGCTGAGAAGTGTATCCTTCCTCAAGTTCACCTCTTCTAATTCAGTAAGTTGAATTTCATGATGCCTTAAAGCATTGAGATTATTTAACTTAATTTCTGACAATCTATCCACAATTACAAATGCTACTGTTGCACAAACAGATGCTTCATTAGCATGACGTTCTGCCATTTTTGTTTTGTCTTCCAGCTTTTGAATGACAGACGTTTTCGCTCTCAACTCAGATGACAACATGAGAATCTCTTTCTCCTTTTCATTGCACTCCTGCTGGTGGCCTTCATTAATAACCATCACTGCCCCCTTCAAGGACTTTAGCATGCATTCCAGTTCACTTCTTTTATTGTTTGCATCATCTAGACATCTGCCAAGTTCTTCAATCAGTAAGTCCTTCTCAGAAACAATTCTAATCAACTTGGCAACGTTTTCTGAGATCCAAAGCCTTTTCTGTGGAAAAGTACTCGAAATAAGTTCAAGATGATCAGATGCATTAATGAGGGCATCATGCCCATCAGCAAGAAGTTCTTCAATTTCACCAGCCAATAACTCCCATTGTTCAACCATTGTTCGTAGTTCTCTATCTTTTTCCTCACAATCTCCATGTAAACATTTGTTTTCTTCAGTCATGAGACATAGTTTTATCTGCAACTCCTTTAATTCATTCTCCAAACACTTGACGTTATTTTTCGTCTCTGTCTCCTGCAAATGGAAAACTTGAAGCTCTTGTTGAAGAGTGGAAAGTTCTACCTGCATGCAAACAATCACCTCAGCAGTTTCAGCTTCCACCTGTTGACGAATTTCTTCCATTTCCTCTTCATTAGATGTCCGAAATGCACGATCACTTTGATACCACATATTCAGTCTTTTGGCCTTCTCAAGAGAATGCTGCATCTTCTCCAATTTCACCTGTACAATGGAGTCCTCACTTTCCAAGTGATTAGATGGGTGATCTCTCAGTACTCTTCTAGTAAGTTGTTTCTTCAATGCAATAATTTCAAGCTCCTGTTCTTTTAAAAGCTTCACATGATGACTGTTGCTTCTTCTCAGGTCCTCCATCTCATTGATTGACAAAATCTGCTGGGACTCGAGAGCTTCTAAAATAGATTTTGTCTCTTTCAATTCATTTTCTGCATCTTCATATTGCTTTCTCACCAATGAAAGATTTTCTTCCGCCAGATGATGATTTCTTTTCACTTGTACTACTGTCTCCTCTATTTCAGAAAGGGATAATCTCTCTTCTTTGAGCATAATCTTTACTATATCAAGTTCTAGCTGAAGATTCATGATTTCTTCTGCATTATTTATCATTGGAGTAGCATGCACCCCATCCAATTCACTCCTAACTGCTTTGTCATTTTCAGTTGGCGCTGCTCTCAGTGAATCCTGAAAATGATAACTTGTTAGATCAAAACATAGATAGCCTAGATTATATGCAAGCAGTA
Organism: Euonymus europaeus; assembly: GCA_963580455.1. Lineage (NCBI taxonomy): Eukaryota > Viridiplantae > Streptophyta > Magnoliopsida > Celastrales > Celastraceae > Euonymus > Euonymus europaeus. The sequence goes on along the minus strand of OY756970.1, from coordinate 15,507,897 downwards.
GGACCACACAGCCTATAGAAACAGACTTCCAGTCACACATCATTTTTTTTAGGTGCTAATCAATTGTTGAATGTAGGTTCATAACAAGATTGTAATTTTGCAATAACATTTTATTTTACTCTTGTACAATAAATTTGTTCTTTGTTTACTGATGGAACCAGGAACCACAACTTTTTCACATTGAACTTGGCATACTCCTTTCATTAATAAAAAAGTAAACAACTCTTGTGCATGCTCCTATAGTGGAAGGGGTTGAACATGCAAGATGTACGCACACTTTACCCTTACATCATATTCATCATATATTAACATCCGTGGTATCAACATTGGTTAGCGAAAAATGCATGTATTCCTTTGATCATGCTTTTGAACCATCTTTTCAATCAGTATTAGGAACCCATTATTAGAAGATAACAAATATAATTATTGCATAACTGCATAAGTGAAGTAAATTGAGGGGGGCCTGGTTAGTGGCGAAGCAAGGGATTTATAGGACCACCTGGGCATAAGAATGATGATTTTAGGACTAAATCTATATGGAAAGAGTTTAGTTTTAACTTTTGAGGGGTCTTCCATTGATAATGATAACGTTGATATATGTGTGTAAGAAGAAGCATCTCAATCAAGTATAAAATGCTTCAACTCAACAATAAAAGTTGACTCTTGCTAAATACTTTAGTATTCTCCTATTTAGTTGTATAGCAACAATATTTTACAAAATTATTGAGAAACAAAATTTCTTAAGGGGAAATAATTATAGCAACAATTTGCATGTCTCTTAGATATTTGATATTGCAAAAGCTTAATCATTTAGAGATAAAACATAATTCATGACAATATGCAAACCTACAAGGGGGGAAAACATTAAAAGGCATATTGCTTTAGAATCACTTTTTTTAACAGTGTATCCATTTACACAAAAAAATACATCTACATCTAAATATGGATAGATAAATTTTTTAATTTTGTTGACTTATTTCATGATTATTTCTTTCAGAACATAATTTCGTAGCAAAATGTTCACCTACATATTATAAAGCATGATAGAAAATACCTTGATGTTTTCTGTGTTGCCAACTTTATCACCTTGCTGAGACTTGAGATCAGTTATGATTAAACACAAATCACGCATCTCTCTGCAGAGGATTGAGGAAAAATATTGCATCAAAAAACAAAAAGGCAACAAAAAATCACCGGAAGAAATTAAGTGCTTTAGCGCCTATAGTACAGCACGAAATTAAGAGGCTCAATGAACCGGACAACACATCGAATTACCTACCTTCTAAGTTTTTCATTCTCCTCTAAGCAAGAATTTAAGTTATGCCGGCATTCCTCTAACCCATTGAGAGTGTCTTTCAACTGAAACAATGAAAGGCAATGAATATTGATACGAATAGAGAGAGAGAGGAGGGAGGTCACGCTTGTCATCAGAACAAAATAGGTTACCTCTAAGTGAAGAGAATCATTTTCTTCGCTGATGCGCAAGGCTTCCTGTATTAATGCAAGAAAAAAAAAAGAATGATTGATATTTGATTACAATAAATGATGCTCCTACTTCATAAAACTTTTTGGAAATATATCCAAATGAAAGCACACTATTTCCTTTGCATGAAGAATATGGCATAGGATAATGTATAATAAAGCTAAGAAATGAGACAGCAATCAATCATTTCACTTTCTTTCATAAACAGAAAATCAGGTGATGGAGTGACTCAAGAACATACTAAGATTGACGTAAATAGTATCCTTTACCAACCTGCAGCTGAATTTTCAAACTTGGATCATTCTGTTGCTTAGTGGTTCCTTCAAGGAATTGACACAGCTGAAAACAAAAAGAGGCTTTTGGTTTAAATAATCCCTGAAAACAGGGTTTAATAGAACAATATTATGAAAAAATGTAAAATCACATCAGGTTTTAGAGACCTGGTCTCGCAGTTTGGAAACTTCATCCAAAAGCATCTCTCTCTCCCCCTCTTCATAGAATTCTTGAAATCTGCAAATGCCACAGTGAGAAAAAAAGAACATCAAATAACAGGTAATAATTTCCCGACTTGTTGCTGTTCTAAGTAAAACTACCTTCTGAGTTGTTCTAAAAGCCTTATATTCTCCAATGCAAAGCGAGTTACTTCAGGATTTTTGTCAACTTTAGATTGAAGCAAATGATTCTCTTCAGATAATACACTATTCTCCTCCTGTAAATATGACTCTGGAGGTAAAAAGCCACCAAGAAGTGACTCCATTCTTTGAATCTTGTCTTCCCGGAACCTTAGCATCATTTTAGTGCTCCTGGTGTCTTCCTCTCTTTGGCGAACCTGCAAATATAAATTTGTATTCGAAAAAATAAACTACAATTCGGACAGAATGAACTCAGTAGAGACATGGAAGACAAACTTGAAGGCAAAAAATACCAAACGATTCAATTGCTCAATTTCAGCTTCAAGTTTCTTGGTAGAAATTTCAGCCATCTTTTCTCTCCTCAGTGCACCGGCAAGAGTTGTCTCCAATGATTTTAACTGATACACCATCACTTTCAGATGTATGTTTTAATTGCTAAATAAAAAAGGTACAGGAAAATCAGGTAAAGTGACCACATTTATTCTTAGTATGAGATTCAGAAACTGGTTCAATTTGAATGCCCACAGGTGGAAGTAAATGTGTATTATTTTTCATCAATAACATTCGATATTTTCATTTCAAGTCCTGAAGATAAATATGTAAAGCACACACTTGAATGATCTAAATATGAGTGTTTTAAATTAACCATTACATAACCTTTTCATTCTTTCGACATAAATATAGCAATCAGTAAAAATCATAAATGTAATATATAGCCAATTATACCTGCTTGGTAGACAATCTCACGGTGCCTTTGGATTCATATTCAATCGAGTCATCAGCCTCTGGTTGATTCATTTCATCAGTCATTTCTGTGAAAGCATTATCCTGCCGTTGAATTATATCTTTGACACTTGTTGAACCAAATGACAAGGACCTAGAGACATTCTGACGTTTAAGCAGTGAAAGCTCCTCCTGTTCCATAAATTTTCCAGTGATTAATTACATATTATGCAAAAAAAAAAAAAGTAAATGTAAAAGTCTTAGAGAACATTTCATAAATTCACTGCCATACTTTTAGAAGTCGTAACTGATGTTGTAGTGCAACTACATCGCCAGTAGAATCTTCATTCACAACAGCCTAAACAAATGAGTAAAGGTTGTAAAAAAAAAAAAAGTGATTCACAGTCCAAGAAATTCAACAATGCCGCATTTTCCAGGAAAGCCTACATTATTTTGAATAAGTTTCGCTCGCTGAGCAAACTTAAGGGTGTTCAGGGTTTCAGCTGCACAGCTGCAAAGAAAGAAGGAAAGTAGGGGTTTATCACAACTTGATCAACAATATAAATTGGAATGACAAAAGACTAGTTAGAAATACATGGACCAACCAGATAGAAGGGCTAACATTAGCAATGATCATTGTTTTTGAGTTTCCACCAAGTGAGTCCTACATAATTTTAAGTTCTAAATGTTAAGTCATCACCACGAAAAAATTCTCTGAGGAAGAATATACGGAAAAGAATTAACCTGAAGAAGGAAGGTCAATCTTGAATCTCTGTAAGGAACATGTTTTGGTTTTCCATTTGCCACATCCACTAGAATCATAATTACATGACTACAAGTAAAACATGTAGCCAAAATATTGAGGTGATACACCAGGGGAAAAGAGAGAAAGGAAGAAGAAAAAAAAGACAGAACATAGCACAAATTTGGTAATGCCGTATTGGTTGAAGTACCCGAGTGTGGATAGTGATTTATTAATACTGGCAGCTTCCTTTAGACGCTCACCCTCTGCACCTGAAGTTTTCTGCCTATACAGATGATTACAGGTCAAGAATAGCATCAAGCAAAGGAATACATGCAAAATCATTTAACAAGTCCACACTAAATGCCTTACCTTTCTGAACCAGCAAGATCAACTAGGTTTAACCTTGCAAACCTTAGGTTGGTGGTGGAATCCTTTTCCCACCTACACTCAATTACACAGGTAAAGACACTGTGTGAGCGACTGCTCTCTCTGTTCATATTTGTTGCGGCAACTTTCCTATTTAAAGACCCCTGCAAACAGAAGATAGAACTTAATCGTCCGCATGCACTTGCAGATGAAAGTGCATATGCGCGCCTTTGAGAGATTTATTATTGTTCTTAACTGAATGGATTGAATCAATGTTTATCAACCTGAATTAGAAGCTTTAGAATATCGCTGACTGTGCATACTTCAAATTCGGAGAGATTTTCCACATAGACACCCATTTTAACGTCTTCACGCAGCTACAGATAAAGGGAAGGAGAATAAATATGAATAGCTCGAGAGATACTAGAGCTTATCCACTGAAGCAAAGACCAAACTTACAAGCAAATTGGTTGATGAAGGGTCAAGAAGATCTGTTATCTGTTCATTGTATATCTCCAAGAAAGAGCACTTGCAATTGTATTTCAGTTTTTCATCCCTTCGGCTTTCCTCTTCCTACAATGAGAAAAAAAATGTTATACTAACAACAGTTATATTCTATTTGTATAAGGTAACTCCTCTGATATCCAAACTACAGAGTGAGAACAGTCAAAAGACTGCTGAGCTTACAGCTTGGATCCTTGCAAACAGGAATTCAAATATTCGCGGTGTCATTCCACGATGTGCACTGGGCTTGACCTCTAAATCATCAATTTCACCAAGCATTGTATATGTCTTCCCACTTCCAGTCTGCATGTTGAAAAGTCAGCTTATCAAACTAAGTTTAAAAAAACTGATTATAGCTTTACCCAAAACTGAAAGGAAAAAAAGTTTAAGTTGGATTGCATTGGTTTACTATGCAACAAAATAATTCCTTGCTCCATATTATATGACTCTTCCAAGCCTGTGAAAAAAGAATTAGAAAGAATTGAAACTAAAAATGGGTGCATACCACCCCTATACCCAATGGGACTCTAAAAGCTATACAATTTTGAAGAAATCCGCTTTATAAAATGGGGAAAAAGAGGCAGTCCTAGCAGTTACATTGTAGGCAACAATGGAACGATCTCACCCTGTAGAAAGGTTTAAACCATGAATGTTGTAAAATTGTTGCAGAAATACATCTCCATAACTAAGGGAGATGAATTAACTATTAAGGACTATATATTGAACACCAAGTTATCACTAATTCAGACTTATACAGATTGAAAAGTAAGTAAGTTAACAGCAGTGCTTTTCATGTAGATTTTGCAAAAGATTAAATCAAGTCAGCAAATACAAGAGAAAAACTTCATCCATTCACAAAGTGTAATCTAACATGTCATACATGAGGCAAATTTAGTACTAGTCCCTTCGATTACGAACTAGCAAAAAAAGGAAATTGATGCACGATAATGAAACCATGCTATGGTTACCTGGCCATAAGCAAACATACAACTATTATAGCCAGACAAGCAATTCTCCACCATGGGTAGGCCAGCCATCCTAAAAAGTGTTTCCTGTAAAATCCAATTTTAAAACATGTAAAAGTAAAAACTCCCGTTTGAGGGGGCGAAAAAATGAGATCACAAATTTTACAGTTTTCCTGATTTAAGCTAGACCTGGTCCATCATTTCACATGCTACATGGTCAAATGTGAATCGAGATTCTGGTTGCCCAATCCAAGTAATGGTTTGAGCACTTTCTTGCTTCAGACACCTGTTGTAACTGTATAAATTCTTTTCCATACTATTGAGAGGACGAACACGTATAAGAACCTAAAGCAATACAAATACCAAAAGATCAGTCAAAAACAGCAAATAGCTCATCAATGACAGTTCCATCAGTTCAAATTCATTACCACAAACAAGTAAGATGAACAAATTTTCCATCACTTTTTCTAGCATACCCACCAGCAGAATTAAAAGATTACCAAAAAACAACTTATGTACAAAAGTTTCACTTAATCATCAAAGGACCCGATCAATATCAACTATATTCTACACTAGTACACACAAAATGTGAATTTGAATCTACCTGTACATTGTGATCCATCCAAAACGAAGGATCCTCTTTGAGATCAAAATGAGGAACTTCAACTGTATTAACAACTGTGGTGGCCAAACCACCACCAGCACTTGGCATCCCCTTATACAATGCTGCATAATTCCCCGCACGAGTCATATTACTATCAATTTTGCTTCTGAACCCTGAGTTGGGAGGCTTTGAAACACTCTTTGTGGGTGTGCTCTGTGTGGAATTACTCTCTGAATACCCTGAATTAGCCCTCCCCGCCGTCCTACTTGGTCTCGGAGTGGCATTCACCAACCCACCTCGAGCTATTGACACAGTATCATCTCTGGATTCCTTAGCAATCATGCTGGAATCACTCTTCTGTGGCCACGCAAACCGATTATTCTTCGCCGAAGATACGAAATTGTGCTTATCTGGGGTGCGGAGGGGGGGCTTAGTTGGTGTCCTATCAATTCTAGCCCGAGTGCTCACTCCTTCTTGCTCAGGTCTAGGATTTGGGGGGTTCGGATCTTGAATGGTGTTCAGTGGAGCCCTAGAAGAGTCCGTAGATGGATGCATCTCAGCAGAATCTCCAGGGTTTACAGGTACATTCTCAATTTCATCTTTCCTGCCTGAATTACGGCGCAGGAATTTGAAATCTCTCAGCATTCTAACAATTCGCACCCAGATTTGAAAACAAGAAGAAAATTAGCTCACTTTTAAATCTACAAAGAAACAAAGCTGAACAGAACTAGATTGGTAAAGGGAAAGTAGAAGATTAGATACCTGATAGAGGAATTGATAAAGAGAATCCCGAGATTTCGAGTCCCTGAAATTGTTTAGCTGCGGCTCTTGTTAGGGTTTCAATTGAAGTGCGAAGCTAACAGACAATTCTAGCTTCGAGAACACCTCCCTCGATCTGTCTCTCACTGTCTCTCTGTCACTCTCGCTCACTCACTCACTCACTCACTCACTCTATCTATATTTGGTTTTGAACCTAAAGTCAGAGAAACAAAGAACACATTTTGGAATATTTGCAGTTCTTTTATCTTTGTTCACTATTTGAGCTGAGAGCGTAGGGAATGGACGGTTGAGATTAGAGACAGTATTTGAAATTTGACGGTGAAAATTCCTCGCGGCTTCGGGATTTGAATTTCAGGGGCTCTTTTGTCAAAGTAGAAAGTGTAATAATGGACAAATTCAAATTTCAACGGCTATTTGTTAGTAAGCCTAATGCGGCCTTTCGTTCCCTTATTTTTGGGCCTTGGTGGTAGTGGGTTGGGCCACGAGATGGGCTTGGGTCACAAATAACATTAAATGATACTTTTTTGGTTCGCACTACTTTCACCCTGATTTTTTTTCCACATATGCCTAATTACTAAAAAAAAAAAAACCTCATTCAAAAACATTAGAATATGAGTGTACCTTTAGGACAGTTTTTTCAAAAAACACACTCTACACCCCATATATTCATACATTCCAAAAACATAGCACTAACTCCTGCAAAACAAACCTAAACATCATTCTTAAAGACATGATCAGTCAACAACAAAATATATTATAAGTTACATACAAAAGTATCATACATCAATCCAACAACAACTCCATAGTGGCAGTGTTGTTAGGTTTCAAAAAATGAAATTTCTTGAATTCCTATATTCTTTAAGCAAACTTATTCAGCCATCAATTTTGCTTCTGCATGATGATGTCGAGAAGACGAGTTTCAAAAAAACTCAATGGGGTGTTTTAAGAGTGAGGTCTTTTTGGACTTGATTATCAAATGTGTGTGGATAAATTGAGGTGCCAATAGTGCGAACCTACTTTTTTTTTCTTCTTCCAGATTGGAGATGTATCAACTTCAAAATGGAGAGGTTTTTGTTTTTTTAATATTCCATAGCAATGATGGCTTTGGTTTTAGAATTTTTTTAACATATTCCATTTTTTTTAATAAGGGGAAAGAGATGGGGTTGGAACTTAGAGTTCGAGATTATATACGATTCATCTCATCAACTAAATTACTTGAGATTCGTACATATTTCATTGAATTAGAGATTATAATTTTACCTATACTTGAACCCATTTTCTTGGAAAAAAACAAGGTTATGGTTGACCAATAAAGGTTTGTGACGATTAAGTTTCGTTTTGGTAGGTCGCCCTCCAAAACGGTGGCGAGACAACGATTCTTGATGTCAGGATGCAGTTTGATTAAGATAATATTTTAATTTTTTTAAAATTTTGTTATCATCTTTAATCCCAGTTGTGGGTTAAGTCCAATGGCTAAGATGAGAGGTATTTACACTTTAGTAACACATGATAAAGTTCAATTAAACCATAGTTGAATTAATTATGCAACAGTTAACCTCACACAAGAATGAAATCAAACTTATTATTTCACCTTCATAAATTGCCAATCATATCTATATATGCATGTAGTACATGTTTTCAATTTAGTTTGAGAAATTATATATATGTATTATACGTGTGTCATTAGTATAATATAATTGTTACATGATGTTGCAATATGCATGGACATTGTCTTCACTGAAAAGATGGACGGTATTATCAGCAACAGTGGAGTAAGCTTGGTCTGGAAAGTAACCATGAACACTCTCATTGAAGCCATGTCTATAGTAGTTATAGGAAGATGCATAGTTAGATTCATCTAGATATTGTGATGCATAAGGGTAGTATTCACTGTCATATGGGAATGGCCAAAATTCTGCTTTTCTTCCTGTTCTTCTCACCATCTTCAACACCTTCCTCTGATCTACGTACCCCGTTACGGTCACCTTCTGCTTATCCATGTCGATTTCCAGACTATCAACACCTGCAATTCACGTACAAGTTAACTTATTAGGTCGAAACGGTAATGACATTAAAATTCTACATAATCAATTCTTGCCGTCGATTTTTGAGATCGCTTTTCGTATTCTCCTTTCACATCCTTGGCAGTCCATATGCACCAAAAGCTCCACAATCTATCAGAACACAGTCACAGATATATGCATTAGTTGTGGTTTAGGGTTTCAGAGAAGTGAAAAAGAGTGTATTTACTTACAGACATGGCATTAGATAATTGTGATTTCCCATAGCACCAACCAAACATGATGACAAATTAGTCAATCTCAACCGGTCGCTCGTTGCACCCCTGGTAGCCTATACATATAGATATATAACATCTTTATATGCACATATAGACAATGCTGTAGATACATTTCATTTTCAAGAATACATGTTGGCCAATATGTCCAAATTGGTGTCTGACATTTGAGAGAACCGAATCAATTCTGATCACCTAAATGATTCTTTCTTCTTTCTCACTGAACCACATTTTACATCATAAAAAATCAATAATAAAGGATGAATGTCATATCATGAAAATAATAAGGTGAAATGCAGAACTTATTATAACATGCTCTGTACAGATAAAATAAAGTACAAAATTTGTCAGAATGGAATAATTTTCTAAAATTCTTTTATTCTTTTGGTGCTACTGCACACAAGTGGATAAATAGATATAAGCAAACTCTGCATAGGGGCCGCACCGCTTGCAGGAGATCAAGATATACAGTACAGATTCTAATGTACCAACTCAAAATTGTCCAACTAAATGCCTCAAGTTTACAATAACAGATGGATTATTACAGAGATTAACAACTAAATAATATACAATTGGTGCAATTTTGAAATCTCTCTGCATAGTGATGAACTAAACCCGCAAGAAATTAGTGTAACACGTTCATTTCCGGAAGTGAATATTGATGACCGATGATTGTAAGAACAAGGTCTGTTGAATGGAGAGAGCAAGAGGCAAGAATGGATGGAAAAGAAAAGAAGAGATTTTTTTCGCTCGACCATCTATGTTACCAGCTTCAGGACCTGATCCAGACAGAGCGTTATTATTATCCACTCAGATAAATACTCCAGTAAATGATACAAACACACACACACACACACAAAAAAAAAAAACCAACAATCTGTAAACTATTAGTTCCAATGAAATTTCTTCAACCTAAAAGTTATAACCTGGCTTAATCTTAAATTTGAGGGTACGCGGTTGCCTTCTAGAAATGAACTTGATTGGATGGTCAGTTGACTGTCGATGCCGTTCAGTAGCTGAAATTAACTGAGAAAACAGAAGCACAATGCTAGTGAGAAGCCACAATAAGAAGAGTTCACAATAGAAAAAAAATGATGACCATTAAAGCAGATCAGTACTTGAGTGAAGGAATGCACTCCTCGCATGCCATTAATAAACATTCATGAAGTACCTAAAGATGCATAAAAGATGTATATTTTCTGGCCCAAGAAACCCACCTTTTCATCAAATCGGAAAAGAGATTGGTCAAAATAGGGAGAAGGACTCAGTGACTGACAACTGAAAGGCAATGAAGCGAGCATCTTCTTCATGAACTGCAAAATTGATTGGATATGATCCAGGCTAAAATAAAAGTACATAGATAACGACAAAGAGAGAGAGAATCACTAGAACAGAAACACACAAGTTTTCTTCTCATGCCCTTGCCCTGGTTCAAGATATGTCATATGATGCATGAATCATGCATGTTAAAGAAAATTATTAAAGAGAAAAAAAGACTCAACCAAAAATGTCGATTTATTTGCTGGAATTTCTTTCTTGATTCAAGATTGCCTCTACTAAATAATACAAAACAGCTAGTATACTTGTCCTTCCAAATTGGGGTGGAGTGGGAAAGAAACAAAATATTATTCCATCAAATTTGACAGAATGTATGGAACCAAGAGCCAAACGTTACTGCTAAACTGACCTGTGAACAGCTGCTGGCCTTATCCTTGATGCACCGCAGTTGCTCAAGAGCATGAATGCTATTTGAGTGAGATGATATGAATCTCATATGCAATGAATTTCTTGATGTTACATAGAAGTGGTCACAGAACTTCTCAAACAAGTGATAAAGGTCATCCGCAGAATTCTAAAAGAGTTACAGATTAGTGACAAGAAAAAAGCTTAAAGTAACCAGTAAACATCACAAAAAAGTAAAACCATCACACACGCAGAGGCACCTGATAAAAAGCGACAATTTCAGTTGTCTCCATATTGTATACTGCAAAAAATGATGTATGTTGCTCAGCATTACGTGATACCTGAAGCGTCATAAGTGTGAAATCACCGCATCATTTCAAAGAAAATTCAATATCAAGTATAGCAATTACATTGAAGAAAGTTAGTTCACGTAGAATTTTTTTGGAGGGAATTGGGAAACAAAACCTACTTGTCAATTACCTCCCAGACTCCCTCCCACTCTGTTCCTTAGTAAATTTGATGTGCAGACTAGAGCAAGGATTTATGATCACAGACTTGAAGATTGATTCACGACAGGAATGAATCCAATGGCTTCTACACCACATCTTTGAGCTGGCATAATATGATGGTTAATACTTCCCTTTTTTGACTGGGGTTGCTTTCTTAGCTTTTCGAATATGAAACCTATAGCCAATGAACTGTTTCTCTTACCCAAATCTGACAACCACTAACCATCTTCATGATTTAAATTCAAATCTCTATCAGATTATAGTCTCTACAGCCAAGGCATCAGGGCGAAAAGCAATGTATTTGACATTCATTTCAAATCCCTATAACTACCTCTCTGATCTCTTTTTTTAAATAATCCCTAGATTATTTTAAATCCCAGGGCTCCATTACCTTACATTAACTAAGGTACAGTCCTCTTACGACTATGGATGATATTTGATCAACAATAATACATGTAGAGGCTCAATCATTCCAAGCTCTTAGGTTTAAGGCTGAAGTGACAGGAAAACATGTTCTTGAATAATGTATGCAATACTTGGTTATTTTTCTTGTCGTTCTGCAGATTTGCATAGTTATTTAAACAAAGTTTAGTCCTTAACATAAATTTAGTATCAAGGTAGCGCTAAGAAGAAGTCTCACCACTCCATCTACACTGCCAAATTTGATGAGAAGGTTATGCCGGTCCAGGAATTGTACCTGTCAAAGAGTTTAAGATATGATAAATATCAAGTTCTTAGAATGATTGGATGGAAGGAAAGATAAATAAACAATGTGAGTTTTCATATTTCAAGTACGATGTATAAAATAACACAATTACAAGCAAGTGAAAATCCAGAGTTGATTACTTGCCCTCCAGATTATCAGGTCAACGTAATCTTGGAAATGGAAATAGAATTTCTTCTTCAAGCATTGTACTCGCTGCTAAAAACAAGAGAAAGATATGAGTTTCAAGAAACAAAATGATAGGTGAAATTCTGAAACATCTACAGAGTCTGAGAATATGTATATATCTATAGAATATAAATAAATACATATATATAGATCCATAGATGAGTATTTGAGATTTAATTTATTGTACAACTGCCGCATTGATAATCTGAGAACACAGCCAGTCAAAAAGCATGCGACAAAATAACATGAAACCAAAACAATCAACAGGCCTGATACACCATATAAAGCAACCCATTAACTAAAATTCCTATCCTACTAAACATTTCAAATCAAGATGTTACTAATAAGTAATAATACAATCGAAACCCTGTAACTCATAGCAAATTATCAAGGTTAATTTAACAATGACAAAGTTCAAATATAAAAGAGACGTCTTATTATCATCAGCTTCAAAAAAAAAAAAAAAAAAAAAAAAAGAGAGAGAGGAGGGTGGGTAAGACAGGGCTGTTTCGCATGGCATCCTAGATGGTGCCAATATTACCAGCGGTTCAAACACTATTACAATCTCAAATCTTTTATATGCTGATGACACTCTATGCTTTTGTGGAGGAAATGTGGAGCAAGTTTCCAATCTTCGCGCCATTCTTTTGGGTTTTGAAGCAATTTCAGGTTTGAAGGTTAATCTTAATAAGAGTTTTATCATTCCCCTGGGGAATGCCTCCAATATTGAAGTTCTAGCCGATAAGCTTGGATGTGGTGTATGCTTCTTGCCTACAAATTATCTGGGCCTTCCATTGGGGGCAAAGCATAAAGATCAAAATATATGGCATCCCTTGATTGCTAATTTTGACAAGAAGATTTCAGGTTGGAGAAGAAATTGCCTATCAAAGGCAGGGAGACTGACTCTTATTAAAAGCTCCCTATCTAATCTCCCTGTGTATCTGATGTCCATTCTCCCCTTGCCTTCTTCCACTGCGGGTAGAATTGAATCGATTATGCGCAGATTTTTATGGGGTGATTCAATGGAGTCTAGAAAGGTCCATCTGGTTAACTGGAATTGCATCAAGCTCCCTATAGATGTTGGAGGTCTGGGGATAAAATGCCTGCTCACATTCAACAAAGCCTTACTGAGTAAATGGTTGTGGCGGTTTGCCATCGACAAAGACCAGCTTTGGCGTAAAATTATTGCTTGTAAATACGGCACAGAAAATTATGGGTGGTGCTCCAAACAGCATAGAGATCCATACGGTTGCAGTTTATGGAAATCCATAAGAGCAGGATGGGATGTTTGGGCTGTTTTATCCTATTTTCAACCTGGAAGAGGAAACTCAATCAGTTTTTGGAATGACATTTGGGCTGGTGACAAGGCTATTCGCGACTCATTTCCTATTTTATTCAGTTTAGCCTCTCAAAAAGATGCCACCATTGAGATGCTGCATCAACCAGATTCCTCCAGGAACATTCACTTTGTTCGCAATGCACAAGTTTGGGAAGTGGATCTGTTCATAGATTTCTGGAGGATGGTGTATTATACGAAAACAAATCCAATGACTGATGATAAGTTATGCTGGAAGGCTGAAAACAATAAGTGTTTTTCTGTGAGGTCCTTCTATAAGGAACTACAAAAGGGTAAGCTACATTTGGGCAACAATGGCTTCCCATGGCGCTGGATCTGGAATTCTAAGGTTCCTCCTAGAGTTTCCTTCTTCTGCTGGGAAGTTGTTTGGGGAAGAATCTTAACTATCGATAATTTGCAAAGAAGGGGCTTCTTTATGGTGAACAGATGTTGTTTATGCAAAGCAAACGTGGAGTCTATTAAACATCTGCTGTTGGCTGTTGCACTGTCCTTGGACTTCTAAAGTCTGGGGTATTGCTCTTTCTATGATGGGCTTATGCTGGGTGCCTAACTTCTCGGTTGATAAAGAGCTGATTGCTTGGAGTGTTTTGGAAAGGGATAAACAGCAGAAAAAATTCATCCAGATTATCCCAATGTCAGGGATATGGTTGATCTGGAAAGAGAGGAACAACCGCATTTTCAACAACTTCGAATCTTCATTAGACAGCTTTATAGATAAATGGTTTGATAGTGTTAAATTTTGGAGCACGTCTTTTTCTGGGAATGTTTATGATAACATCTCCCTTTCAACTTTGTAATTCTTGGGTTTGCACCCCTTGGTGCTCTTAATAAAATTTTCCATTAAAAAAAAAGAAAGTCCTATAAAGCATAGACATGGGAAGGTAGATCTCTATACAAGTCCTGTTATGTTCTTTTAGTGACTCTACGTTCTGGCACATGAAGTCTTTCCAACCAACTTGATGCATCCAAAACATAGTCGACAGAGAAAACCAAGTCTATGAAACTTTGACCAAGGGATCATTCTTCTAAAAAAGAAACAAAGAATCTAGATCTCCACAAATGGATGCTAGCTACATTAACCAATATAAAAAAATTGTTTACCATTTTGTTAATATACAGTGCACTATTATGGCAGAGTCTATATTGATCAACGATACTTTAAATGATTAAAGAAATGCCACTTTGAGAGTCAAAGGTTGTCAAAAAAAAATCTCTAAAAGTCTTTTAAAGAACTGTAAACTTGGATTGAAAATTTTGAATAACCAACCTGGGTTTGATCCATTTCTTCATTCCAAACTCCCTGGAATATGAATGAGAGAAGCCTCTGTTTGATACTACTCAGAAAAGAATTATCAGAGTTATATTGCAATCCATTCTGAACAAGATCACCAGTCAATTGATGAATCCTACTTCTGTCTGGGATCTCCAAGCACTGACATCAATTTCACAGCTTTTAGTTAGTTAACTTTTGGCACATTTGAAGAGGTCCACCCACAATCAGCAGAATACAACATGTAAATAATGAACTTGTGAACTACGTAGAATGTAATCATGAAAATCTCCTTCAAAATGCCAACTCTGTATATTCATCAACGTCAACATTTTTAATGCAACAATGATAACCATGATAATTATGATGACAAAAAATTGGTTTAAAAATAGAAACAAGAATCACATCCTAAAATCATTGGGAAATAGGAGTAACTTTACATAAAATGCAGTGTTATTCTTCCATTATATTCCCCCATAAAATGTGGCTTTATTCTTCTATTATGTTCCTTTTCATGGAATCACTAAAAGAAAATGGTGGAAATGAATATAAATATTGAGAATTAGAACTTATAGTATACCTAAGTAAAGAAAGTTATATGTACGTGATTTCAAGCATGGTACCAGAACTAATCAATGAACTTTATGCTGAACCCCAAAATGCTTAAAGCTTGAAAGAAGATGTTACTTGCCTGAATGTTGGAGTTCAGAAAAAGTTCGTCATCTTCATGGCAAAATGCCCCAATGGCCCGCACATCAACAAGGTTACCAGAATCCCTTATTTGGAGAACATGTATCGTTTGATACCGTAGTGATACGATTGCCAGCAAATCATCATACAAGAAGACACCCATATTATGTGGCAGATTGACATAATCATTGCTAAAGACCTTCTCATCAAGTACAACTCCATCTTCCAATCTTAATGGATAAAAGAAAAGGCAAAATAATATACTCATATGTATACATAAAAATAAAAATAAGGATCATAAAGAAGTTTTAAAGAGCTTTATATGAATAAATTTAGAAGGTTACACAATAACAACAATAAAGAACACACCTCAAGAGGTGAAAAGTGATCTTTTCAATGTAAGGGACTCCTTGAATAGCACCTCCAGCAGCAGGTGTGTCATGAACTTGTACAGTAGAAGTGGCAAAGAGTCCAAATTGGTTACTCTCAACATAGAGAAAGAAGTCTTTGCATATAACCTCATTGCAGGAAGCAAGTGTAACGCAATATAGTTGGGTGAAGAAGCTGTCAAACCTCTTTGCCTTAGAGGGAACATCATAATTGTTACAGTCTTCATCTTTGCATGAATATGATAGCCATGTTGGCCTATAAACAATCAGATCATGATTAGTTTTGCTAAAACTTATAAGGTATTGGCCGTCATCTGTGAATTTGCGGAACGAATGGTCCGGGCATTCAACATCATAAATAGTATAACTGGGGACTAAATTCTCATAGAACTGCCTCGAACAATGAACCTGCAATTGTCATATCATAAAATAGCCTTTCAGTAGAGGCATAGCAGAATAGTCTGAATATAACCAAAGGAAAGTTTCATGCCCAAAACAGTTCCTATCGGGGTTATGCCTAGACATTATGGAAAACAACTACTTCTTTACTTCACCATTTTATCACGCATTACTTTGTCGAGAAAGATCTAAAGGAGATATAATTTAGACATAAAGGCGTTGAAGAGATACATAAAATTGAAAGCAGATTGACGAATGAAAGAAAGAAGAAAAACATATAGCAATAAAATTAGCAAGGTAAGAAGGGTGAGGGAATACGCTAGTGCCAGGGGCAGGAGTACGGATTTGGCGCTCAAAAATCCTGGCGGAAATATTGTTGCTTCTAAACATCAGTAGAGTCTCATGGTCTAAATCGGTCTTTATCCTGAAAATCAGTATAATAAAGGAGCATATGAGGAAAATCTTCCCGTTCTAGTTTGCACCATTTCAAAATTAAAATTCAGATTCTCTTATTTTCCGTTCATTTCCTTTATCTGTACTTCTCTTTATTGCCCTAAAGTGAATTTCAAGAGACCAGCACTAACATCAACTAACCAAAAACCCATAATCAAAATCTCCATTCCTCTAATATAAAGCATTAGCATGAATAAAATTCAAATATGATCAATATGAATAAAATTGTATACATTATATAAGACAGGTAACATGATGAACAAATAAAAATCACTAAATTGAGGAACAAGACATTATCCAGACCATGCCAAGATTGTAACAAAATTGACCGGTAAAACAGCACCTTAATTATCCTGATAATACTTGAATTAGATACCAAATATAGCAGAAAACAAAGAATCAACGAAAAGTCAATGCAATCAGAAATGGAAAAGAAGAGGAGGGCAAGGAGAAATTCGCGGCCAGTGAAGCGAACACCAATAAATGCAATACACATATACAGTAACACTAATAAGTGCTTCAGTTCAGATATTACCTTGGCACAGTCTGTTATGCATGCACGAAGGATGCTCCAAGAATCATGGCAGAAGCACCCAAACTCAGGGAAATTGGTGCCTTAATTGGGACAAATGGAGCAACTTCTTGATAAATTGGTCTAGGAATTTTTATGGGTATCACTAAACCCGCCGGGATAATGGGTTACAAGGTCGGAAAGAGAGGTCGAGCCGCAGTGTCTGTCAAGCTGAAAGTTATAATCTGAAACAGTGCCCACGATAACGTCGTGCATTTAGTCTATATTTCGACGGGTCGGGTCGGGTTGGCCTCGTCACGTCACGTCACGTCAGTATGTTTAATTTTATTTTTCCTTTTTTTTAGACATGAAATTGAAAGATAATATGTTTAATTCAAATCACAGAAATGCAAAGCAACTACTCAAGTGTCTTCTACAATTTCCTTGTTATTTCAATGGCATTATCAGCTGCACCAACGTCGTACTTTAGCTGCGTCAGTGGTTCAATTGACACCAAAGCATCTCTTTCTTCTCCTTTCAAGCTTCTCAAGCTCCCTCCCATCTGGCCATGGCAAAAGGTAAGTGGGTTTGTGAAATTTTTAACATTCAGACTATAAATATTGTTGCTTTAACGGTGACTAGGATTGCAGGTGAAGATGGGTCCATTCAGTGTCTCTCCAATGGGGTTTGGAACTTGGGCTTGGGGAAATCAGCTTCTGTGGGGTTATCAAGAGTCAATGAACTCTGATCTTGAACAGACCTTCAACTTGGCTGTTGAGAATGGTGTCAATTTCTTTGATACTGCAGATTCGTATGGGACTGGCAGGTTGAATGGGCAGAGTGAAAAGCTTCTTGGGAAGTTCATCAGAGAATTTAAAGGTCAGCAAATTGATTTTTTTGGTTGAAAACTGTACATTTTGGTTTGGAGAATGGTTAGTGTGCGTTAAGCCAAATATTCTTTCCTATCCAATGTTGGAGACGGTGAATTCGGTGCACTCTTCTTACTGGCCATGTTACAGTTGATTGCCTGATTAAAATGCAGTTGCTTGAATGTGATAGAGATGGTTTCACATGGTTGAACCTGTCCTTGATTACTTAAATCTTCAAATTCTTTTAGTATCACTATTCACCAGATGCTTGATGAATGAAAAAATCATATATGTTTGGCTACTTCTTGGCTATGTTTGGGAGAAGGAGAATTGAGAGGGGGATGGGAAATATTTATCACATATGTACATGCATTTGTATGTATATATTGTACTAGTACACTAATGTATCCATATGTGTATGTACATGTGTGTAATGAATGTAGCTATTTTATATGACAATAAATTTCGTCCCATCTGCTGTGTATCTCTCTCCCAAAAATACCCCTTTCAGTTCATATTTGAGCTGTAATGATCTTTTTTGTTCCCATTCGCAGTTGAACTATTTTGGAAAATCAACTACTCTCCTCGTTGAGCCTACTGATAGGAATGGAAGAATCAAGCAATAAACCTACTTGATGCATTGCAATTTGTTTTATATTTTTTCCTTGACATCATCAATCTCACATACTAGTCAGAATTTATTATTTATGGCAATCAACTTTGGGATGCCCAATATTTTTTTTTTAATGTTTTGACCTAGAGACCTCCTCATGATTATTGTCAACATCAATGAAGCCAGAATCTGGCATCTGTTTATCCTTACGGGATATGGATGCAAAGATAGAAGAAGAATCTTTGGTTTGGAATGCCAGATAATTTATTAGATACTAAGCATTTATGTGGCTATATTCTCCTCAGGAAGGAAGCAGAGACAAGATGGCATTGTGATTGCTACAAAGTTTGCAGCATATCCATGGCGGCTAACACCAGGGCAATTTGTGAAAGCATGCAAGTATACTTTTCTCATTTGCAGTTTTGCTGCTCTTATATATGTTTTGCTTCTTTGATTTTACCCTGTACTCGACTATTATTTCCCTGTGGTCTATTATCATCAGTAAAGCCTTATTTCCAAATGTTTTGGGGTCAACTATGTGAACCCATAGTGGATTTTAGCTGGTTTTTTTGTTTTTGGATTCGTGTTCATAAGTTTTGGCAGTATTAAGCCGTTTTCTGGCATACTGCAATCCTATCCTTCATATGAACTTGATCGACCCAATCCCCCACACTTACCCAAAGCTATTTATCAGACTTTATCACATGCTAGGAGTTTATTAGTTTTCATGGATAAGCCTGATGAACTTTTTCCAGGTCCTCTTTGGAGAGGATGCAACTTGAGCAGATTGGAATTGGACAATTACATTGGTCAACTGCAAACTATGCTCCTCTGCAAGAGTTGGCTCTTTGGGATGGTTTGGTGGCAATGTATGAGCAGGTAACAGGAATCTCTCTTTTCTCTTAATGGTAAAACCTTTATGATGAACAGAGACCAGATTTGCCTTTTCATTGGTCCAATTTTTATTGGCATTAAAAATTATAATGTAATTTTGGACTATCCAAGAATTGTTGTTCATTCTGTGTTGCCAACTTTTCAAATTAGTAGAAGTTACTGCTTTGTTAGTTTATTCCCTAGCAATTATATGGCTAAACTAATGCAAGATGATTATTTAGGGCCTAGTTCGAGCAGTTGGTGTGAGCAATTATGGACCAAAGCAACTCCTAAAGATACACGATTACCTCAAAACCCGTGGAGTGCCTCTTTGCTCGGCACAGGTATTTATCTACTTAATCTCAATATTACCATGTCATAACTTTCTCTGGGTAGACCGACGATGTTGAACATTGCATTTTCTTTCCGAGAGTCATTGAAGTGACCATTTTGTGTATGAAACTTTATGTAGAACTGGCGAGCATCTTTGTTCATGCATATAAAATTATAACAGCAATTCCTGGCTGGCTCATTTCCAATGCTTATTTTAGTTTATTCATCTGTTTCATCTGAAACCAATTATCTGACGTCCAACAAGGCCCCAATATCAGGTGCAATTTTCTTTGCTTAGCATGGGAGAAGACCAGATGAAGATCAAGAATATATGTGATTCTCTTGGGATCCGCTTGATTTCTTATAGTCCTTTAGGACTTGGAATGCTCACTGGAAAATACACAGCTTCTAAACTTCCCCGTGGACCTCGGTAAGATTTATTAATCGTACTTTAGTTTAATGTGTGGTGTGAACCAGGAATATGCTGACCCAAGGTTGGGTTATCTTTTCTTTTGTTTAGTGCCTTCCTATTCAGACAAATACTTCCGGGTTTGGAGCCTCTATTGATCTCACTGAGAGAAGTTGCACAGAGAAGACGCAAAACTGTGTCACAGGTCTTTTTCTACGTTCTAGAAACTGTTCAAATCTGTAACTACTGCTTGCATGCTTTGTCCAAAATACGTTCCATAAACAGCTTCACGCGGTACTATCATTGATACAAGAGATTATGCGGCCAGGTTGCTTTAAACTGGTGCATCTGCAAGGGTACTATTCCAATTCCTGGAGTTAAGAATGTAAAACAAGCGGAAGAAAATTTAGGTGCTCTGGGGTGGCGCCTGAGTCCAGAAGAGTTGCTTCAGTTAGAATACGCAGCACGCGAGTCTCCTGGGAGAATGATACAAAACGTTTTCCAGACCAGGTATGGGCGTGATTCTAACTTACAGATGTTTTGAAACAATATTTTTTCTTGTGTAAATGAAACCACTATAAGTCTATAACAAAACTCTTTTTCTCAAACAGATGAATAGCCGAGGATAATTACATTTGCCTTGTGAGTAAACTGACAGTGACACTGCGACGTCGAAAACATGGGTGATTTTGGTTCTGCATAAATGTGTTACCAGTGTAAAGAACCTGTTAAGGGCCGAATTTGATAATTTCCTTACTGCTTTTTTTCAGGCAAAAATAAGTAGAGCTATGGAATCAAACCAACAACAAAGGAAAGTTTATGGTATGGTTATTGGTTAGACAGACGTTTTGGTCAAAAGCATGGATTTGCTGAATGAGGTAGTAAGACTTGAATTATACACAATTTGGGGATGAAGCAAAATCCAATTTGTCATTTCTTTAAAGCTTGTGTGCTTACACAAAACGGCCAAAACGTTTTGGAATGTCGAATTGTCGTCTCAAATTGGTCAAAAGAACTAAAACATCAATTTTGTTGTAAGCGAGAACAACATCATCATATGAGTTCTTTTTTTGGAGATTCAATATAAGCCTAAACTCAAATCGTCACACTCGCATGCACATAAGTTTTTCAGCTGACAATATGAAAAGTTGGGCTAAAGTTTAACGCGTGACTACAATGATATTGTTCCTAATGGAAATTGAATTAAGACCCTTGACAAAGAAAGCTTAACAATTGTTAAATTGTATTCTAATAGGTCTTTCTAGTTTAGTAGTTGTATTTGGCTTCCTAAAACGTATTTAACCAAAATAAAATAGAAACTCCAATACCTCATAGCTGTATTTAGAAGCATATATACATTACTAGCAGTAGTGAATCCGAAATTTTTACTTAGTGGGCTTGGTTAGTGGCGGAATGAAAAATTTATAGGAGGGGTGAAAGGTTGGCGAGCTGATTTTTTTTAGGGATAACTAGGCTTAGAAATTAAAAACTTAAGCGCATTTTTTTGCCGGATGAGGTTCGTGTGATCCTTAAAGAGCCCATTGGTTCTCATTTTATTAATGATGCATTATTTTGGAATGGGACCTGAAATGGTGTCTACTCGGTGTGAAGTGGTTACCACCGGGCAATGGAGATGAGGAACAGAGCTCAGCCTTCTTCATCTAGTTGAAATCCTTCCTACCAATTTATTTTTATTCACCAGACTTATTTTAGAGAACTCATTATGCCCTGTATGCTCTCATTATAAGGAATCAATTCGCCATGTTCTGTGGGACTGCCCTGCTTCTAAGGATGTGTTCTGTACTAGTTCCAACAAGATTCAAAAGTTGGGCTCTCCTGACCTACTCTCTGATATAACAGTATGGGAAGGCCCCTGTGATAGTTTTCTGAAAATTAATTAGGACGCGGCCATTCATAATCAGCAAGCTTGCACTGGGTTTGGTGTTATTTGTAGGAATGCACTAGGGGAGGTCCTAGCAGCGAGTACTTATGTAATACATGCTCTCTTAGTCCCCACAATTGCAGAGGCTTTGGCTGCTCTATTCGCTGTGCAATTAACTCGTGATCTGGGCTTTCATTCCATTTTTCTAAAGGGTGATTCTACTGTAATTGTGAAAGTCATCCTTGACGACGATGAGACCTGCTCTGCTTGGCGCCCAATTGTTTTGGAGATAAAGCGAATCCTTTCTTTCTTCCCGGCCTGGTCGGTCATGTAAAGAGGGAGGCTAATTCCGCGGCTCACGGGTTTAGCGAAATTATCATTCCATGAGCGAAGCCTTTGCGTTTGGATGGAGATGGTTCCTTCTCATGTAGCTGATATAGTAGTAGCTGATATAATGGAGCCTGAAAGGGTCAATTGGTTGAAAAAGAGAGCTGCCCAAGCTTGATAAATTTCTAGCTTTTCATTTGTTTTCAATCCTGTATCTCTTATTCTATTTTTTCATTATGCTACTTGGTTGTTCTTCCATCTTTTGGATGGCACGAGTGTTCATTGCCTCCTATTTCTGCCGATCATGGATCTCTTTGCAAAAAGTAAAACACGAGGGTAAATTTTATAAATTTCAAAACTGTAAGGGGCGTCTATGTAATAAGAACAAAGAACAAGGGCCATAGTTACAAAGTTTCATTTCTGAGGATGTTAATTGTTAACCCTCACATGCAATGGTTTAAGATTGTTGTTTCCGTTAAAATTATTTGTGGACTCCATTTTTATCACATAAAAATTCAAACCACACATATCTCTTAATACAATCACATCAGCAAAACACATCTCTCAATATAATTATCCCTTTCTTCATTATTCAAATAAATTATTTTCCTTTCTACATCTTTTTCACAATAAAACTATACAAAAATCAAGATTGATCCCACCAAAATATATCTTTTAATACAACCACATCAACAAAACACATTTTCTAATACAATCACATCAACAAAAACATATATTTCAATAACATCTAATGTCCATTGCATGTGGCCTTAGTCTCTTCCACAACTGTCGGAATGGCGTCCTTCACAACACCTTCTAAATTCTCGATTTCCACATCTAACACCTCAGGACAGGCCTCGATCCGTGATGTAGGGTTCGAGAGGTTGGGGCCTACAAATCATGGAGGGCCTGCATGTCCATGGAGGTTGGGGCCTAACCCAGGACAGGCCTCGATCCGTGATGTATGGAAGGCATGTGGGCTAATTTCTGCATCATCAATAGGTATGTCCTGTGATTTGCGGGTTGTCGAGGTGCAATGAGAAGGATATCAAGGCTTCTTGGGATGCTGTGGAGTACGCGAAGCGGCCTAGGATACACACGTTTATAGCTACTAGCGAGATACACATGGAGTACAAGTTGAGGAAGACGAAGGAGGATGTGTTTGAAATTGCCAGGAGCATGGTGAAGTTCGCTAGGAGCTTGGGCTGTGACGATGTGGAGTTTAGCCCAGAAGATGCTGGTAGATCAGAGAGGGAATTTCTGTATGAGATTTTGGGTGAAGTAATAAAAGCAGGGGCAACAACTCTCAACATCCCTGATACGGTTGGCATAACCATTCCCAGTGAATTTGGGCAGTTGATTGCTGACATTAAATCAAACACACCTGGAGTTGAGAATGTTGTGATCTATACCCATTGCCAGAATGATCTTGGACTTTCTACTGCCAATACTCTAGCAGGGGCATGTGCAGGGGCAAGACAATTGGAATGCACAATCAATGGAATTGGTGAAAGAGCTGGAAATGCTTCTTTGGAGGAGGTTGTGATGGCTATAAATTGTCGCGGAGAGCATGTTTTGGGTGGACTTTATACTGGAATCAACACAAGACATATCACTATGGCAAGCAAGATGGTAGAAGATTACACTGGATTGCATTTACAGCCACACAAGACTATTGTTGGAGCAAATGCTTTTGCTCACGAAAGTGGTATCCATCAAGATGGAATGCTGAAGCACAAAGGTACATATTGTTGCAAGTTAGTGAAACTTACTGAGGTCATATCCTAGATTTAAGAAGTTGTTGAATAAGTCTGCTGAATTAGTCTAGTTTGTTTTAAGTCTTCCTTTTATTTAGGAATCAGTTGTTTTGATTCAGTCAAATAAACTTAGAAGCACGTTTGTGCTGTTGAGATCTTTTAGGAATTTTTTAGTATTTATATCTTTGTATTGGTCAAGGTAACATTTGAGCAATAAGAAGAAAAAGACATTTTAGCACATTATTTGTATTTTTTATTGTGTCTCTGTCTTGCTATTTGTTTCATGGTATTGGAGGTTGGTCGTCGATCAAGTGTTTGATTTTATTACTCAATGAACATGAACGGTGGAAGTGTTGTCTCGAATGCCTCTGTAGAGAAGCTTGTTGGTAACAACTATAATTACTGGAGGCTTTGCATGGAAGCCTATTTACAAGGCCAGGATCTGTGGGACCTCATCTCTGGTGATGAATCTGAAATTCCAGAAGACACTCCCCAAAATGCTGAGCTGCGGCGCAAATGGAAAATCAAGAGTGGCAAAACACTATTTGCTTTGCGGACTTCAATCAGTAAAGAATGTATTGAGCATGTTCGTGATTTAAATTCGCCAAAGAAAGTGTGGGAGACGCTTGAAAGGTTGTTCACTCAAAAGAATACTATGCGGCTGCAATATGTGGAGAACGAGCTCGGCAAGACGACTCAAGGTAATCTTTCTATTTCAGAATATTTTCTGAAAGTTAAAACTTTGTGTTCTGAAATTTCAGAGCTGGATAAAGACGAACCTGTGAGCGATGCTCGTTTGCGTCGTTATATTATTCGTGGTTTGAGGAAGGAGTTTATGCCCTTTATCTCTTCGATACAAGGGTGGGCAAGTCAACCTTCAATCATTGAGTTAGAGAATCTGCTTTCAAATCATGAAGAATTGGTGAACCAAATGACCAGCAACAACAAGTCTCTTTCTCAGGCGGAGAACGTACTTTATACTAAGGACCATGGGACCAATAATTTCTCCTCCAAACAGCCTTCAAATGATAACCAGCGGTTCAGTGTTGAAGAAAACTTCAAGGGAAATTTGAAAGCTTGTTATAGGTGTGGAAAGTCAGGACACTTCAAGCGGGATTGTAGGGTGAAAGTGGTCTGTACTCGTTGCGGAAAATCAGGTCATATTAAGCCAAATTGTCGTGTTAATCTCACAGCTGCAGGAGCTCATGTTGCACATGAAAGTCATGAATCTGAGCAACCTCAATGGGAGCAATGTTTATCTATTGAAGCTATTGATCAAAAAGCCAATGCAACTTCTGTAGTGCACCAGACTGACGCACATACTGTAGTGCACCAGACTGACGCACATACAGATGTTAACGGCTTCATCGACTACCACAAGGAATGGATTGTTGATTCTGGTTGCTCTCATCATGCAACGGGAAATGCTTCTTTACTTTCTCATGTTCATCCTCATAGTGGGAAAAAGGCCATTGTGACAGCAGATAATTCCGTGCATCCTGTAGTGAAAGAAGGATTTTTTAATGTCAAGCAAAGCAGCTCGAATGATGGAGGGCTTTCTTTGGAAGAGGTTTATCATGTTCCAGGATTAAAGAAGAATATTGCTTCGGTTTCTCAAATAGCCGATTCAGGAAGGTATGTTCTTTTTGGTCCAGATGGTGTTCAAATTCTTTCTAATGTGAAGTCCATTGATGCTGATGTTTTATTTACTGGACGAAGGAAAGAATCGTTATATGTATTGTCTGCAAGTAATGCATATGTTGAAAAGACAGGCCAAAATACAAGTGCAGCACTTTGGCATGCTCGGTTAGGTCACGTTGGTTATCAATTGCTGCAGAAAATCTCCACACAGAAACTTCTTGATGGTGTTCCATTTTTCAAAGAAATTTATCACGATGTGGTTTGTCCTGGCTGTCAATATGGCAAATCTCATCGTCTTCCTTTTCCAAATTCATCTAATAGAAGTTCTGAAGCATTACAGCTGGTCCATTCAGATCTGACAGGGCCAACAAAAACACCCAGCTGTAGTGGTTTCTATTATGTGATGATTTTTGTCGACGATTTTTCTCGATTCACATGGATATATTTCCTGGAACACAAAAGTGAAGCTTTCTCAAAGTTTATCCAGTTCAAGCAACATGTGGAGAAAGAATTTGGGCTACCAATAAAGTGTCTGCGCACCGATAATGGAGGAGAATACATGTCAGATGCTTTTCTCAATTATTGCAGTGAACATGGGATTCAACGTCAAATGACTTGTCCAGAAACCCCCCAACAAAATGGGGTTGCTGAGCGCAAGTTGGCCCACCTCACTTCGATGTGTTTGTCATGGTTACATTCAAAGACAATTCCAAGAGAATTCTGGGCAGCAGCTATTCAATCTGCCTGTCATGTCATCAATCGACTGCCTCCCTGGCCAGGAAAAGAATCATCTCCTTTTGAAGTATTATACCATCGAAAACCCAATGTAAGTTATTTTCGAGTTTTTGGCTCTGTTTGTTATGTCCATGTCTCCAAGAATAATCGCACTAAGCTTGATCCAAGAGCTAGGCGTTGTATCTTTGTTGGTTATGACACTACCAGGAAAGGATGGAGATGCATGGATCAAGATACAAAGAAGGTTATTGTTTCCCGTGATGTGGTGTTTGATGAAGTATCTTCCTATCAATTTGATGCAAAAGAAAGCAAAAACATGACTGCTCTTGCACCTTTTTCTAGTGGTGATGGTGCATCAAATGAATTTGAGTGCCATATTTTTCCTTCTAGGAATATCATTCAGCAAGATGAGACCACTGAGGCTGAGATTCGACGGTCGTCTAGACAAATAAGACAACCTGATTATTTGAATGATTATGAAGTTGGTCTAAATTATTCCTCTGTTGTGACTTGCTTTCTTATGGGAGATTCTTGTGGAAGTGAGCCCAAATCTTACAATGAAGCTAAAGGCATTTCTGAATGGGAAGTAGCAATGCAAGAAGAAATTTCAGCCTTGAACAAGAATTGCACATGGGAGCTTGTTTCGAAGCCACAAAATGCTGAAGTAGTTACCTGTAAATGGGTTTATAAGTTGAAGACAAGGGCTGATGGTACTATTGACAGGTATAAAGCTCGCCTTGTTGCTCGTGGATTTTCTCAGCAATATGGTTTAAATTACGAAGAGACCTTCAGCCCTGTTGCTAAAATGGTGACGATTCGAACAATTTTTTCGTTGGCTGCTCACAAAGAGTGGAAATTGTGGCAACTAGACGTGAAGAATGCATTCCTTTATGGCGAGTTAGATTGTGATATATTTATGGAGCAGCCACATGGATTTGTTTCTAAGGAGTTTCCTAATCATGTGTGCCGACTCAAGAAGGCTTTGTATGGCCTCAAGCAAGCTCCTCGTGCTTGGTACGGTAAGATTGCTGAATATCTTCTTTTTTGTGGCTTCACATCTTCAAATGCAGATTCAAGCTTGTTTGTTAAGAAAACATCCTCAGTGTGCACAATGCTCCTTCTTTACGTGGATGATATGATTATTACCGGTGATGACGATGTTGAAATAACCCGTCTTCAAGATGCCTTGTCTCTCCGTTTTGAGATGAAGAGCTTGGGCGAAGCTAGTTGTTTTCTTGGCCTGGAGGTTAAAAGGTCAGATGGATACTTTGTCTCTCAAAAAGGATATGCAGCAAGTTTATTAAATCGTTTTCGTATGGGGGAGTCAAATGCAATGACTACTCCTATGGAACCTTCCTTGAAGTTAGCTAAAGATGGCGGAAAACTACTGGAAGATGCAACACTTTTTCGTCAACTTGTTGGTTGTTTATTCTATTTAACTATCACAAGGCCTGATATTTCATATTCGGTCGGAGTCATTTCTCAGTTTATGGACAAACCATGTGAGAGTCATTTCATTGCAGCCAAGAGGATCCTTCGCTATATAAAAGGTACTCTGAATTTTGGGTTATTCTACAAGCAACATATGCCATTCCTTTTGACTGGATTTGTAGATGCGGACTGGGCTGGTGACATGAATGATAGGCGCTCCACAACAGGCTATTGTTTTAATACGGGCTCAGCGGCAATCTCGTGGTGTAGTAAAAAGCAAACTACTGTTGCTCTTTCTAGTTGTGAAGCTGAATATGTAGCAGGTACTATGGCCACTCAAGAGTGTATTTGGCTTAAAAGACTTATTCAGGAAATGCTTTCTGCCTTGGATTATCCAGTTGTTATTCATTGCGACAATGAAAGTGCTATTAAACTTGCTGGAAATCCCGTGTTTCATGCTCGTACAAAGCACATTGAAACACATTATCATTTCATTCGTGAAAAGGTGTTGACCCAAGACATTCAGCTGCAGAAAATAAGAAGCGAAGAACAAGTTGCTGATATATTTACTAAGGCACTTGCCAAAGTCAAGTTTGAAGTGTTTCGCAGTGCTCTCGGTGTTGTTGACAGTAAGTTTGCACTAAGGGGGAGTGTTGCAAGTTAGTGAAACTTACTGAGGTCATATCCTAGATTTAAGAAGTTGTTGAATAAGTCTGCTGAATTAGTCTAGTTTGTTTTAAGTCTTCCTTTTATTTAGGAATCAGTTGTTTTGATTCAGTCAAATAAACTTAGAAGCACGTTTGTGCTGTTGAGATCTTTTAGGAATTTTTTAGTATTTATATCTTTGTATTGGTCAAGGTAACATTTGAGCAATAAGAAGAAAAAGACATTTCAGCACATTATTTGTATTTTTTATTGTGTCTCTGTCTTGCTATTTGTTTCACATATGAAATTATATCTCCTGTAGATATTGGGCTGGAAAGATCCAATGAAGCTGGTATTGTCCTTGGAAAACTTAGCGGACGCCATGCTTTGAGAGATCGGTTGAAGGAGCTTGGTAATGAGATAGATGATGAGAACCTTGGTAATATCTTTTGGCGTTTCAAAACAGTTGCTGAACAGAAGAAGAGAGTCACTGATGCTGACTTAATAGCATTGATATCAGATGAAGTGTTTCAGCCAGAAGTTTGGAAGCTTCTTGATGTGCAGGTTACATGTGGAACTCTTGGTCTCTCTACAGTGACTGTCAAACTCATTCATGCCAATGGGGCAGAGCATGTTGCTTGTTCTGTGGGAACTGGGCCAGTAGATTCAGCTTACAAGGCTGTTGACATCATTGTGAAGGAGCCTGTAACACTTCCTGAGTATTCCATGAATGCCGTTACTGAAGGGATCGATGCAATAGCCACCACTCGCGTTCTAATTCGCGGAGACCAGCAGCAAACATCTACTCATGCTTTAACTGGTGAAGAAGTTCAGCGAACATTTTGCGGAATTGGGGCTGGAATGGACATTGTCGTTTCAAGTGTCAAAGCATACATCGGCGCACTAAACAAGAAGTTAGCTTTTAAGGACAAGTTGCCAACACAAGTCTCTGTAGAAAGAAGTGCTGTTTCAGCTTGAAATAGGCATTAAGATTATACCCGGTTATGTTGTTGCTTGCATCATTCAAACTAGTTGGAGAGTTTATGCTGGGAATGTGTGAGTTTCTGGACTTGTCCAAAGGATGAGACACTAGTGTATTCTGTATCTGGTATTGATAAGTGTGAATCTCCTCCATTTGTGATACATTATTATATGGAGGATGCTTCTTCTTCTTATGCTCAAAATTATTTGTTTTGCTTGCACATATTGCTCCTGTTGATCTGAATTTTTAGACTTTTGTCTCTCAATGCTGTTTTTTTTCGCCATATTTGTGTAAAACAATCAGCTGATCAAGTTCTTCCATGAATGTTGAAGAACATATATAAATCTTGAGTTGTCGAATGAAACCAAGCAATACCTTTTACTTGAGTGATGCATCATGCAAGTCTGTGCATCTCTCACCAACACCCATAAAAAAACCTTTAAAATAAAATCTCTCCATCACTACTAAACCTTAACAAAATAAAACCAAACACAAAGAAAGCAGCTGCCTCATCAGCAGTGCGTGCCTAATCATGATGAACAAATTTATAGACAAATGAAAGAATCAATCAAGGAAGAAAAGCTACAAAATGGATCGAAATGGCGTTACTTGGCAGCCTTTGTAGATGATGATGATAGTTGTTTTGCTGAATGACTGTACAAAATGCTTCTGCTACCACAATCACAAAATTTATGGCCAGTTTCACTAATGTTATGCACATCTTCAGTCTCTGAATCATCTCTGCACTTGCTCTCTCTTTCTCACCCTTTTGTTTTTGGTTCTCCGAGTCAACTCTGCTTTATCCAAAATCTAAATCATTTCCATTCCATTCTCTACACACACACACATATATGATAGCAGAGAAGTACCAGCAGCATATCCATTACTTTAACATAATAGAAAGACAGAATAAAAGTATGTGTCCCTGTTGTTTTCTATATTTGGCTCTTGGAAAACCCCAAAAGCCAGTTTCCTGAACAAGAACTTGGTAACAAGTCAGATTGAGTTATCCAGTTTGAATAAGGGGTAGAAAAGCTTAAAAAGCGAGGATGACTGTGACACTAAAATTATTAAAAACGCGAGCCACAATCAGTCTTATGAATAATTGATAAGATTTAATAATGGACTGAGGGTCCAACTAGTTCAGTAAGAAAGAAACATGCCAAGTGGCTTATTTTAGTCTTTTGGGGTTTTCTAAATGATTCTTATGTCTAATTTCTATCGAATGTTGTTTTTGTTCCCTTAAATATTGGAAATTAGAAGCCTACTCAATAATTTGAAGATGGAATTCAAAATAGTTACTTGTTACTGGTCGATTCAAAGTGAAATGAAAAAGAAGAAACGACTATTTTATGGGGAAAAATTATAAATTAACTCTTGAAACTTTCACGAATAGATCCAATTGCATCATGTACTTTCATTTGGAGATGAGCTCACATTTATAAACCACATCATGGTCTTGCACTAAACCGATGCAAGACTTTTTTACAAGTCTAACAATATTTAGATCTGAATGTGCGAACATGCTGGAGTACCAACACTTTTATACAGAAAATAAAATTGGATTCACATTTCTAAAATGCTGGAATCTGCAGGAGGTAGAAGAGGCCAAATCTGACAAAGACTTCACAAACCCTTTTTGACGACTAGAGTGCAAGGGGCAGGAGACGAGTTATAAATCCCGAAGTTGAGAGTTCAAGAAGATGTTGGTAGGAGATGTGTTGTTATTTTTCTTTTCCAAAGTGATATTATACCTGGCAAGGTATAACACATTAAATCTTGACAACGAATTTTCTTCGACAAGGGGAGAATGTTTTAGGGTGGGGCCGACGAAGAAGGTAGGCGCGAAAGAATTTTATTTGAATTGGGATCTAGTAAGGGCTTTGACTCATGTGCGCTAAAAAAAATGTCATAATTTTAGTTTTTATTATTTTTATATTATAAGTTAATTGGTATCTGTTATGATAGTATTTTTAGGAGACAAATATCTTTTTTAATACGAAATTATTATTTAATTAGGGTTTTCTTATGATTTCCTTTTGATTCTACTGTTTAAGATGGTAAAATCTCATAAGAAAACAACTTTGATTGAATAAAAATATAGAGTTTTCTCTAAAAATCCTGCGTGCTCAATTTTTGGAGGATTGAAATTGTAGAAGCGGTGTTCGCAATTGTGTATTTCCTTCAGATCATATATCGTCTATCATCATAACATCCTTGCGATCATGCGTTGAATTTTAATCTAATTTATCATGTCGTTAGTTGAAAATTTTATGTGCATGTGAGCATGACGGCCTGAGTTTATGTCTATATTCAATGTTCAAATAACAAGTTTGCATGTTGTCATATAGCTTACAAAAAAATGATATTTTCCGAGTTTAAATCCATATAGATATCCAGATGACAAGTTTGAGAAAGACATTTTAACCTATTAATATGATCCCAAACGTTTTTGCCGTTTTGTGTCAGCACACAAGCTTTAAGGAAATGACAAACTGGATTTTGTTCCATCCCCAAATTGTGTATAATTCAAGCGCTATAGGGTCATTCAGCAAACCCATGCTTTTGACCAAAATATCTTACTATACAATAATATTTTCTCTGTTGTTGGTTTGATTGTACAGCTCTACCTGTTTTTGTTTCTTCATTTGTTGTATAAGCCAGCTCTGTTGTTGTTTAGGAACCATAATTCTAGAGAACTATATATCTCTCCTTTTTTCTTTTTTTGCTTTTACACTAATAAAGAATATATTAATTTTTATTGGAATACTCACGAACTCTACCATCAGCAATTACTCCAAACTCTCCGACCAAATTTAGCCTAAGATTGTTCTGTAAACTTTTTTTGGGTGACCAAGGAACCACTTAGTCCGGTATAAACGTGCTCAAGTACTGACACTTTATAGTTTATACAAAAAAAAGGTGGGAACTATTTACGCTCCACTTTTTCCCATGTACATCCCAAAAATTCCAAAAATTTTCATTCTCTATGCACCCCATTCTGTTCATCTTCTCCAGAGTGACAGAGGAGGCAACGGAATAGTGACCTAGCGATTTCGGCCACCATTAACTATGAGACCGGTACCAGGAGAAAGAGGACAACGCGGGGAGCTTAGTCGTGCCATTTTCGGAGGGAACGAAACTGGGGTTGGTGGTTAACAGATAGAGAAAAGGCACTGTGCCGCCGTTTCAAGTTCTTCCACGATTCATCATTTCTGGCCAACAATTAGGTAAAGGGAGACCGAAAATACATTGCTCGCATCACCCTGACCCTGTTGGTGGTAGCCACAGTGCACCACACCACTCCTCCGCTGGCGGAGATTCGAGTTTGGAACCCACTATGGAAAGCAACCCGATCTAGCTTATTGCAAGATATGAAAGTTGCTACTATGGATCTGAACTGGTTGGCGGAGGCTGAGGCAGAGGCAGAGGCGAAAGGGTAGGCTGGGTGTGAATGGGAAAAGTGCGAAAATTAGAAAAAATGTTGAAAAAGGGGTGAACTTTGGCTTGTTTTTTTAAGCTGGAGTTTTCTAGAATCGGGGTGTGTTTGAGAAAATGCAGGGTGTAAATAGTCCTCACCAACAAGAAAACAGGATTCACATTCCTAATACTACTAATGTTGGAAGAACACAGTTTCTTCCAGTCTTTATTTCCCATATAGATACAATACAGTCTGTATTTCCCATGCATATACAGCGACATGGAATCTACATCAAAACAAATCATGAAATCACTTGTCAATTAATGGAGAGTACCCCGTCTAACTCATCAGTCAAGTCTGGTACCCTGAAGTCTGCAATTTGGATATTCTCAACATTGCGTTTCTTGAAATCACTAGCCTTTTTGGTAACCAAAAACTTGCCCAAATTATATGGTTTGTACTTTGCAGGATTTTCCTTGCTAGTGAGCTCCTCCAGTGGCTTCACCGTGGTGTAGTGTGCTGGACCGAAGAAAAGTGGAATGGAAAATCTTTCCTTCTCAGAATTCACCACCACCCTATGCTCCACACTCTCATATCTGTCATTGCTCCAAACCTGCAAGTCATTCAATCCATACAAATATTTCATTTTCAGCAACACAACAACGAACTATGGACCTTTGACCCATATAAATCTCGGGTACATGGATCGTCGTCCCATTCTCCCTAAATACCTTGTCAAGTGGCAGGGTGTAAATGATTTTACATTTTTAATGCTGACATGATAATTAGTACAAAGTTATGAATGTCAACTAATGCTCCGTTGGTTTGGAGGAAAAACAACCTCTTGAAAATGTTTTCCTTACTTTGTAATGTTTGAAGAAAATAAAATAAAATCAGTCAAACAAAATTTATAATAAGTCAACTCATAATAAGAGTTCTAACATGGAAAGCAACTTCACTTATACTCATTTGGAAGTTATTTTCCTCATAGCATTAAAATATTATTAAGATTTTTTTTTGTCAATGTATACATGAGAACAACAATAAACTAAATTAAAATTAGATCTTTTATACATAATACTGCATATATATAAAAGATACAATATATATATATATATATATATATATATATATATATATTAAAATTGAGGTCCTAAAATGAAGTTAAAATGAGGTTCTAACTTTTGGGGTCCAAAATTTTTTATAAAAAAATACGAAAAAATTATAATTATACTTTGATCAGTTTTACAATCCAACGATATATCTTTTGTTTTTAAAACAAAAATCAATTTCATCATAATTGAAAAATTGTTTGTTTTGAGTTTACATCTAATGGTCTAGAATTTCACCAAACACTGAAAAATATTAGTAATTTTTTTTCTTCCAAATACTAGAAATTATTTGTTTTTTCTTTAAGATATATTTTTCATAAGATGTTGATTTTCCTCCAAACAAACGGAGCATAAATTGAAGTTTGAATTCTTGGTACCCGAATAATGTCACCAACATTTATGATATAAGCATCTGGGGTAGGCTTGACTCGAACCCATTCTCCATCTGTTTTTCGCTTAACTTCGAGCCCTCCAACATCATCTTGAGCAAGGATGGTCAAGCCCAAAGCATCTTTGTGTCGACCGACACCCAGAGCCAAGTGAGGAGCAGGGCAAGGTGGGTAGTGATTGAGCCTAATGAAGCTTGTTTGGTCCTTGAAGAAGCCATTGAACCTATCTGCTGGCAAACCTAAGCTTAATGCAATAAGTTCTAACAACTTATAAGCTAGTTTTTGCAGCTCTTTCGAGTACTCTTCACAAACTTCCCTGTTCAAATTATGAAGCTTATCAGATCACATTTCGCTTAATTCTCGACTGGAAAAGCAGAGGTGGAAGTATACAAGGTGCAAGGTGGGTAGTGTTTGAATTGAAGAGGTAAATTTGGATTCTCTAACTGGAAGGTTTCATTTCCGGCCGGCCAGTCAACCCATCCGCCGGATGGTTATTCTTGAATAACATACTTAATGTCTATATCATAGGAATATCCAACACAAACTAGCAAAAATCAAGCAAGAAAAGACGAAAGGAAAATAGAAAAGAAGTAAAATCAAGTACCTTAGTTGAGGAGGGTAATCAGGCCATTGATTAAACCATTGTGCAACTTCAGTATCATCAGGATCAGGTGAAGCAGGAACAAGTGTAGGGTTTTGCACACCAAAATCAAACACTTCTTTCCAATCCTTAACATTCTTAGTATTCTCAGCATCGTGATAACCCAACACATTCACCTCATCCCTCCTCACCTTCCTCTTCACCTCAAGAGGCTGATCAAAGAACTTTCGTGAGACATCCTCGATCTTTCTAAGCGTATCTACCGGAACGCCATGGTTGATCACTTGGAAAAATCCCCAGTTCTTGCTGGCATCACCTATCTCTGAAACTAGTTGGTCTAGTTGTACTATTTGATCATGATCATCAGCTGAATTTAACACTGAGAGATCAATTAATGGGATTCCTTGGGCCTCGATTTTTTCGAGCTTTGGCCTGTGCTCTATGGACTGAATAAAAGCTGGATCAACTTCTCCCATTGTTGATGATATTTTTCCTGGTTTTGGGTTGTTCAAAAAATTTTGTGATAAACCCGTTTTATAATAAGGTTGGTGTGTAATAATATTATGCAAGTTGAACCTGGACCGGTTTTTGGGAGGTATTGAGCGAAGAAGGGAGGTATTGAACCTGGACTGGTTTTTCGAGTTTAAATCCATATAGTTATTCAAAACACTTTAGCTCTCAAAATACATATAGAGAATCAACAAGTAAATATCTTTCCAACAAGATATATCATCGATAGTTTTATTCAATCATTCTTAATTAAATTATTTTTTAATTACATTATCTTTTTAGTGATCTACTAATGTGTAGTGATAAATAACCCATATTTTAGAAACTCATATCTAAACAATAAATGTTAAATCTTAAGGGGGGAATGAATTCGTTAAATCCTAACAGATTCATATATCGGATTTTCATGTTGTAACATAAACAATAAGTGTTAAACCCTAAGGAGAACGAATTCACTAAACCCTAAAGGGCTCGTGTATCGGATTTTCATGTTTTAACCTAAACAATAAGTGTTAATTAAATCCTAAGGGGAATGAATTCGCTAAACCTTAACAGGTTAATAATTAATTAGAATAAAACCAAATAAATACTAAACTCTAATGGACTCGGGTACCCTAACGTAATTTCAGTAAAAATACAGAAAATAAAAAATATATATTCTAATATCATGGTGTAATGAAAATTCAACTCAAATATACAGTCTACATATCATATATATGAATTACATTGTTTTTAAAAAATAATGTATTTGAAAAATCGCAATAAAAACTATTGACAATAGATCTTGTTAAAAAGAGTTATATGCGCTGAGTTCAAATATGTAATTTTTTTTCAAATCTAATATGTATTTTGAGATATAAAATTTCTTAAGGTTTCGTTTATAAAAAAAAAAAAAATATGCAGTAAAAATAAATGAATAAATTAACATTATTGGATATATTTTCTAAAATGTCCAACATGACACACATAGATTTGAGATAATTTGAATTTTTTTTGGGTTCCTTATCATTTCCCTTTTATAATAAGGTTGGATAGTGTTGGTCTATGTTTGATACAGGAATGACAATTGGGTGATGCTGAGTGGTGATGTAAGTTACTCCAGTATGTGGAGTAAGTTACTTCACAGGTAAGTCAATTGGAAGTTGTAGAGCAGTGAAGTAAGTTACTCCGATATGTGGAGTAAGTTACTTCATCTGCACGGGCTTAAAGATTTTAACGCATGGACTTTTATTTTTGATGACATGTAGTGTTTTATTGTTAATGGACTGTCTTATATAGATAAGATAGGAAGTCTATTCATGAATGGATAACCATATAAGAGTTATATTGTGAGTTAAACATGTAACTACCATGAATTATCTTTGATTATTTTATATATTATCAATTCCAGTATTGGATGTATGATTTATCTCTTCAGGGGATAGAATGCTCAGAGTTCTGGTGGGAGAAGGAGTCTTCGTTGACAAGACAAGCTGGACTTATATGTATTCCACACACGTTAAGTTGAAGGTCACGGAAACTATCTTGAAAAGTGTCTTGAGCGTGTGTTAGTTTTTTGTGAGAAGCAAATCACTTCTTTTTCGTGTGTTCTTGAGTATTTATTTGAGTGATTTGTAGTGAGGACATTTGTATTGAAGATTATTATTTGAGAGTTTCTTATGTGTTACTCTTGAGGGATTCGAGAGTAGACTCTACCTTGGTTAGGTTGAGAAGAGGTTGAAGCAATTTGCTGAATGAGAGGTATGAGCAAGGTATTTAGTTCAAAGATAAGGTTGTAACTCTTGATTCGTTTTAGTGAATTGTTCCTCAAGGTTAGTCGCTTATAGACTCGAGGTTTTTCTCAAGTTGGGTTTTCCTCGTTAAAATCTTGGTGTCGTTTTTTTATTATTTTCTATTTTTTATTTTCCGCAATTTTTTTGTTTCCATTATTCGTTGACTAACGTTCTTGGTGACTGCAACGACTTTCAGATAGTAATAATATTATGCAAGTTGAACCTGGACTGGTTTTTGGGAGGTTAACTTGATTGAAAGTGCAAACAAAATTGGTTTGATAAGCTTTGACTTTGAGCGCTTAATTTTCATGGATGTAATTGTAACTGACGTTAAAAAAGAGTGGTTAAAATTGATGTTCTTTCTATATGTGAAAAATCTTGTGACAAAACTGCTTATGTGGTAAATAATAGCAAACGATTAAAGGTGTCGAGCGAGTTATGAATTATGATCTGTTAGTCCAGAATTGCTGAGTCTGGCCCGGCCCAACCCCTCTTGGCAGGTTGGATGGGGTTTCTGACCAACACGAGCTGGCTTGGCCAGTGACAGACGACAGGCCTTTTCAGGGTTAAGTGCATTCGTTTGCACCTTCGTAGGGGTGCAAGTGGGTCTTTGCAATCTGGTTCGACCAGTCTTTATGAGGTTGATCCAATGTAACACCCCATTCTAAGCAACTAAACTCACAACCTTGTATTCAGACGTTACCTCAATTTAATAAATAATTAATATTATTATCTTAAATAAATCTTTAATGCAAACACTACCCAACAAATTCATAATAATAATAAATAAAATCCATAGCCTTTCAACAATTAAATAAAAGAAATCTCCAAACAAATCATTCATGCACCAAGTCTCAAGCAAATAAAATAAAGCATGCTAATTACTTTCAATATTAGTCTTGCAGTCAACCGCTTATTTAGATAAATTAGAAATTTCTAGCCTCCAATCATGACATATTTCGCATAATCCCTTAACTCAACTACTATTAATGCCACCTCTATTACATGAGCACTGTCGCTGAGGATCCCCGACATCACCATCAACAACGAATTCAGCATACTCGTCATCACCTGTATCACGGAACATAATGAGCCAAGGCCCAGCAAGTAACATTTTATGCATGAATGCACATGAGTTCCTTAGGTAGTAAAAACTCAGTCAATTAAAACTTTTAACCAGTACCTAGGCCCTTTAACCCTAGTAAACTGCTACAGAGCAACCGATCGGGATTTCCTTTTAGTATCCTACCATAAAACACTTTCTTGTAACTGAACTTTATTCTTTTCTTTTCTTTCCAATTCCGTAAACCTTAACATTAGCCTTAATAGTACACCCTCCCTGTAGCAGTTATACTAGGTTTATAAAACATTTTCTCCATTACATGAACTTTACAGTATGAAATGTCATGCCATGCACAATTCTCATTAATTAATTATCAAACAGTAAATGTCAGCACATATATATATCCCCATAAAATCACATTCATCAATAAATTATCAATCACATTCATCCAATACATACATAGCATTAAAACAATTCAATTAACACACAAGTTTCGTAACACAATTGAAAAGTTACTTACCTTATCACGCTTTCTTAAATCCTGATAAAATCAATTATGCAAAACTATCCCTGAAATCCATAATTGTACTCATTTGTATCAATATTTAAATAAGATAAAGAAAAATATTTAAATTAATTTAAATATGGTCCATCCTAGAAAGACCGGTCAAACCAGTCTCTATAGCATCAACCGGGTCGGCCTGACCCAGTTGTGCCCCCTTTCCCCCAAAATTCTGATCAGGAGAACCCGTTTGCTAGCGAAACCAGATCGTTGCCCACCGGAGTGCGATGGTCCTCACCAGCACCACGAAACGGTAGAGAACAACGCCACGAGTTTAACGATGTGCCTCTTTACCTGAACGCTGATCGAAAACTGGCAGAAACCTTCCTAGAAACTCACAGCCTCGCGTCTTTCTTTTTCCGATCGACGGTCCGGCATTGCTCCGTTGGATTCAAAACTGCCACGGTTGAGCTCCTCTCCTCACGCTCGTCCTTCCGGTACCAGCCTCGTCGTCGTTCGTCGCCTTTTTCGAAAGACCCCATTCTGTTGCCGCCCTTCTCCCTCACCTTAACTCTGGTTTAGTTCTAGGGTGTTAGCCTACATTTCCGTGCTGCTTTTATATTATTTTAGCAATTGACCAATTTTACACTTCTACCCTCTTAAGTTGTATATTTATCCCCATAAATCCCTATCGTATTTACAACACTGCCATTTTCCTTTGGATCTTTAACGATTCCTATTTAATTTCTAAAATTTCAATTTAATTGCATTCCGGTCTCCCAATCTCGTGGATACTTACGCCTGTAATATTTAACAATTATCTTCATACCACTATAAAAATACATATTAATTACTATCTCAATTAATTGATCCTCACATGCATGCTAACTACGAACTCGGTGTGTTACACCCAATATACTTTTTACCAAGTCGAGTCTAATCCAATCCGAAGACACTATCTGACCTGACTTCAAGTGATGATTTTATATATTTTCCTTGTTAACAATTTTTTTTAAAATAAATAATAAAAAATATATTATTAGACCCACATACTACTGACTCCTTCTCTTTGCTCTCGCTTATTCTCTATGGCTCTTCTTCCTTTTTCTTTACTTGATTGAGTTGTTATTTTTTTAGCCTCTTGTTGGAATCAAGTCAGCCCTTTCGTTTGAATCAGCTAAGCCTCTTCATCTGAAGATCTAGTCTTCTCCAAATCTCAAGATTTAAGATATAGTCCTCTCTCAAATGCGATACGTTGTTTACAAACAAAGTACTAGAAAATCAGGCGGGCGTTCATCAAGACCAGGCTACTCTTTTCTTGTCTTCCATAATTTCTCTAAGAGATTTTGAACTATGTTTTGTGTAGTCTAGATGGTCCAATCATATGCACCAGAAGAAGCCTTGCCGAAATGGTAACTCCATCAACTATCGTTACGATTGTGATTGTGATTTTTAGGAAACTGGGGCCATCACCAATATGGTTTCGAAAATCTTGTTAGTTTCGGTAATCTACAAAATTTGAATATGTGAAGATTTAAGAATTAATACAACATGTGATCACTCGAAAATACATATTTTCATTTTTCGTCACCTAAGGATCAAATGTTTCAATTTCATCACCCGACTTCTAGTTTTGTTCCATATTGATCACTCGAGCAGTTTTGCCCAAAATGAGGCTGTCAGAGTTGGGGTTAATAGAATTTGTGGTCATCCAAAGATAAGCTTTGTTTCATACTTTCATTTTTGTCACTCAAAGATAGAACGTTTCAACTTCATCATTTAACTTATGATTTTGCTCCATATTGACCACTCGGGAAATTAAACTTGGTTTGACCGTTATCCATCTGTTAAAATTTGCTTGCATGTACATGTTAAATGGTAACTAGACTAACATCTGTTAGTTGTTTGTGTTTGGTTATCTTGGAGATCTTGTTAGGTTTTGTGTTTTGAGATGCTTGAAGTGAAGTATGATGAATTTCATTGTACAATTTATAAATTATCTGCATGAGAGTGAAATGAGAGAAGGGGAAAGGATATTTAGGATTTTCTTGGGCCTGTCTTTTTATAGAACACCTAATAGACATTAGTCCAGTCATCATTTAACATGTACACGCAGACAAAATTTAACAGATGGTTAACGGTGAATGCAACTTTGACTGTCTGATTTTGGGCAAAATTTCCCGAATGGTCAATGTAGAATAAAATCATAAGTTGAATAATGAACATGTGGTCATCCAAAGATGAAATGTTTGAACTTCATCACTCAACTTATGATTTTGTTCCATATTGATCACTTGGGCAGTCAAATTTGCGCTGACTATTGACCATTTGTTAAATTTTCCCTACGTGTCCTTATTAAATAGTGTCTAGAATAGCATCTATTAGGTGTTTGTGTTTGGCTCTTTTGGATTTTGGAGTTCCAGTAAGGTTTTGTGTTTTGATATGCTTCAAGTGAAGTATCATGGATTTCATTCGTATAACTAATAAATTATTTGCATGAGAGTGAAATGAGAGAATGGGAAATGATATGCGGGTTTTCTTTGGCCTACCTTTTTTTAAGACACCGAATGGACATTAATCTAGTCACCATTTAACTTGTACACTTAGGTGAAATTTAACATATAATTAATAGCCAATGCACTGTCCGATTTTGGGCAAAATGGCTCGAATGGTCAATATGGAACAAAATCATAAGTTGAATGATGAAGTTAGAATGTTTTATCTTTTGATGAAAAATAAAACATGAAATATCTTTAGGTGACCACATGTTCTATTAACCCCAAGTTTGACTACTTGATTTTAGGCAAAACTGTCAAAGTCACCAATCTATAACAAAACTAAAAGTTGGGTGATGAAGTTGAAACATTTGAACTTTCGATGACGAAAATAGAATATAGATCATCTTTGTGAAATCACATATTTTATTAATCTAGAGACTTAAACAATCACAATATAATCATATATAAAATAATTGAAATTGAAACTCAAAGACATTTGAACAGGTAATATCCAGGCAAAGTTTACACCTTTGGCCTTATGAATTATTGTCTGCCTTTTATGATGTGATAGCAACTCTTGCAATATCTCTTCTCAAGCCTATTTGCTAATACGTTGTGATAGCACGATTGTCACACCCCAACTCTCGGCACGTGACATGAAAATTTAAATAACCAATTCGTGCTAATTACTACAAATATCAATAATTAATATAATAAGAACTTACTACAAACCCTTAACTATCTTACTTAACAATAAAGTATTCACATTTTACGAGCATATGTACATTTCACGCCACAGATAGTTTCCAATCACCAACAAAAAAACATTTATAACCCAACAAAATATCTTTTATCTCATGATATGTGCACCTAATCAGCAATCTGGTTCCCATCACTAGCTCGACTAACCTAATTAGACTCACCTGGAAAAAAACATAAAACACAGGAATGAGTCGAAACTTAGTAGGAAATACCATAACCTTGCGTAATAACAAAAATCCAAGTCAATATTTAATCACACCCAAAAATCAATCAAAGGTTTAATGCCATCACCATAATCTCAATCTCTTCCACATTCCAAACTTATAGTCGGAAGTCATCCACGAGTAAGGAAGGTAGGCAATGTCCTTCCACCCAGACTTACCATCCTTCGCTATATTGTCTCATAGAGAATCCTTAATCGGATCTTGAAAAAATAGGGATACTAAAATATCAAAATTGTGACACACGATATTTACTAGGAAAACTCAATCTAGGAAAGAACCTCGGGTGTTTGTAGTCACTAACCTTTGAAGCAATCCAATACTCACAAAGGGTTGCAAGAATATCCCTAGAGCTAGGATCCACATCACCTACACTAGTTTCTTGCTCGATTCACTCGATATACCCGACCACAATTAGATTCTTCCAATGATGCTCTAGAGTCGCACCGAAGTCTTCAAGCTTCAAAAACATATAAGAATGCCCTCAAAGTATGATGCAAGAATGCATGAATTTTATCAACACAAAGACTTGATCAAGAATATATGAAACGGTCCAGAATAAGCGAGTAAAAGATTTAGAGTTGTTTGGTTATCAAAGGCAATATATATGACATGTATAAACCAAGAAAACCCTAGATGATGACCTAAAAGATATGCATAATATTAACCTATGAAAATAGGAAAAAGATTGTATCCTAATCTTTGAATCAATGACAAACAAGATAAAGGAAAGACTTCTTTATTGTAAGGAGCAACCAAATGACTCCCTTTAATTCGACCCATATATGGAAGCGTAGACACGCAAATCAGTTAATTCAAACCCAGCACCACTATGAACTTAAACAACTCTTTTTTTTATTATTTTTTATCAGAAAGGTGAAATTTTATTAAATGAAACAAAGCTAACAACTCAATACAAAAAAACTAGCTTGGCCTACATTAGTAGGCGCACAACTAAACCAATAAACAAAACTACACTAAACACCAACCAGTTAAACAACTCAAAAAGGAAATTAATCCATTCGCTCTGAAATTAACAGCGAAAGCACACAACATTATTAGTATTATAACTCAAATTCTAGCCACATCATTTGTAAATGTTATCAAACCAATCAAACAACAACAAACAATGGTCCTTAATTCTAATCGGTCAACAACGTTAACAAAACAAACAATACACAAGCAATCCAACACCATTTAACACTGGTTAATCCAACGATTCTGCCATAATTCCCGCACCATGTGAACAACAGTTATACAACTTATGATTCCAAGCAAATCTGTTCGAACTTCGAACATCAACAAATAATATGACACGTGTTCATCACTAAATTTCAGTTAAACCCAAGGTTAGATATTTCCTTTCTGAAAAAGTGTGTTTTGCTACTGGTGTTCTTAGAAGCTTTGATTTCCTTCTTACCACCAGTTTCACCGAGCCCTTCAATCCCGATCCTATACCGAAAACAACTGAAAACATAGAACTCCTTAACACATTCTTTAACTTTCCTCAATCAAATTTTCAACTACCACTTACCTGATGGTTTGATGCTAGTGCTCGGTATCAGCTAGCTTACCCACAAGAACCTCGCAAATCTCTCTTTTTTCTTGAGTCTTCCTTCTTTTTTCTTTTCCTTTTATTTTATGAATTGAAATAACACTCATTTAAATAAGTCAATTCCTTTATTGACTCATTAAACCTCCATTGCTTAGTTATTTACAAAGATGCCCTTCCTTATCGACACCACTTAAATCATTCTCATTTAGTTTTTTTATAAAAAAAAACCCAATTAATTTCCTCTAAATTTATTTTGTAATTATCCATATATATTTGTTCATACTGATTTATTATAATCCAATTTTTATAAAAAAAACCCAATTAATATCCTAAATTTATTTTGTAATTATCCATATATATTTGTTCATATTGATTTATTCTAATCAATTGTAATTACCGGATTCTCTAATGTACTATCGTACACATGTCACCTCCTTTTATATATTTTTATTACTCCCGGATTAGGATATCAAAACGAACCACAATGTAACAACGAATAAAGAATATTAGTACTATCTTTGAGGAGTGGAGGAAGACAACGAGAAAATAGAAGTAAGTGGGACGAAGAAGTTCAAAAGAAATTCGGTAAAAAATTTATTACTTCTTTCCTCCAAGCAAACATTTATATAAGGAAGGAATTAAAATCT
This sequence comes from Euonymus europaeus, assembly GCA_963580455.1. Taxonomy (NCBI): domain Eukaryota; kingdom Viridiplantae; phylum Streptophyta; class Magnoliopsida; order Celastrales; family Celastraceae; genus Euonymus; species Euonymus europaeus. The sequence continues at coordinate 15,463,096 of OY756970.1, read as the reverse complement.
ATATTTAATTCTAAGTAATATCAAAAATATCAATTACATATTTTGAAATGAATATTAAAACCAATGACTAATACACCTAGTAACAGTCTAATTTAAAAATAATAGTTAGAATTTTGATAGACTCAAAAGGTAATCAGGCTTAAACCCACAATTCATGACCCAATCCAATCCAAATCAAAGCCAAAGTATGACTTTCTCTAAAAACATTGGGTGTATTTAGGCCCAAGTTGACATACCGAAATTGTCTTTCAATGTGAGATTCGGGTTCACACCTTTATCCTTCAAACTTCATGTGGCTATTTCAGAGATTCATTTTTTATTCACACGATATTGATTTTGAGTAGATCCATTACCAGCAATATCTCCAACATATGGATCCCAAAATGCTTCAAAACTTATTTCATTTTCTTTTCGTACTTCAGACTATGTTGAACCATTGATCGTCATGCTAATTGAGTTGATATTTTTTTTACCCTCTCTTTCTCTATTTGATAGACTCATTTGTTTTTTCACACAAATTAAAAAAAATCAATTAATATCATTAAAACAATAAATTTAATTGATTTTCTTCCTAATATACCCTTCAATTACTCCACACACAACTTATTATGGCTAGAATTTAATTTCATTTGTTAATAATAAAGATGAACAATAAATGAGAGTAAATTAGTAAATTAGTGATTTTTTTACTTATTCTCAATAAAAAAAATAGACTATGATTTGGTACAAATCAAAATATAAATGTAGCATATTAAATAGGGATGAAGGGAGTAATTTTTTAAATAGGCTATACAACAAAGAGAAACATTTATGAACTCTTGATTTGTGTGATTCACGGGTTGATTACTGTCATTGTCTCCTCTCTGCAAAATTACATAGTTTGGGTTCAGCTTGCAAATTTATACCTACGTGTCTTGGTCACCGAGGCCAAATAAATTGGTGATAGGGCCATAGGTTTTCAGATTCGCAGATGAACAGGCCAGCCTGGACACAAATTGCTCAATGAAACGTAATCATTTAGAATCAGGTATTGTATACAACATGGCACTCGTTTAGGCCCCCTTCTATGTACATTTGGACCCCTTTATTCAACTAATGAGGGGATGTTTGGTTGAGGAATAGGGAGGGAATAAATGTGGAAAAAGGAATGGATCATTTCATTCTCATGTTTGATATATTAATTTTTGAGGCTCTCCTTATTTCTATTCCACCTAAATTTGATGAGATTGGTCCATTACACATGGAATGAACTATTAAATGACCGAAATGCCTCTGTTTGACATCAATTTTTAGAGATTTTTTTGACTTATTAAGCATATAAAATAATTGTTTTTGTTTCTTTATTTGTTGTATAAGCCAGCTCTGTTGTTGTTTAGGAACCATAGTTCTAGAAAACTATATATTTCTTTTCTTTTTGTTTTTTTTTGCTTTATACTGATGAAAGAATATTTTAATTTTCATTGGAATCTTCACAAACTCTACCTTTAGCAATTATCGTGAACTCTCCTACCAAGTTTAGCCTAAGATTGTTCTGTGAACTTTTTTTTGGGTGACCGAAAAACCCTCAATCCAGCATGTCCTTCGAACATATGAACGTGCTCGAGTACCAACACTTTATAGTTTACACATAAAAGAAAACATGATTCACATTCCTAATACTAATAACGTTGGAAGAACACACTTTCTTCCAGTCTTTATTTCCCATAGATATATACGATACAGTCTGTATTTCCCATACGTATTCAACAACATAGGAATCTACATAAAATCAAGTCATGAAATCACTTGTCAATTAATGGATGGTACTCAATCTAACTTATCAGCCAAGTCTGGAACCCTGAAGTCTGCAATTTGGATATTCTCAACATTGCGTTTCTTGAAATTACTAGCCTTTCTGGTAACCCAAAACTTGCCCCAATTATATGGTCTGTACTTTGCAGGATTTTTCTTGCTAGTGAGCTCCTCCAGTGGCTTCACCATGGTGTAGTGTGCTGGACTGAAGAAAAATGGAATGGAAAATCTTTCCTTCTCAGAATTTACCATCACCCTATGCTCCACACTCTCATATCTCTCATTGCTCCAAACCTGCAAGTCATTCAATCCATACAAATATTTCATTTTCAGCAACACAAGAAGGAACTATGGACCTTTGACTCATATAAATCTTGGGTACATGGATCGTCATCCCATTCTCCCCAATTGTCAAGTGGCGGGGTGTAAATGATTTTACATTTTTAATGCTGACATGGTAATTAGTACAATGTTATGAATGTCAACTAAATTGAAGTTTGAATTCTTGGTACCTGAATAATGTCACCAACATTGATGATATAAGCATCTGGGGTAGGCTTGACTCGAACCCATTCTCCGTCTGTTTTTCGCTTAACTTCGAGCCCTCCAACATCATCTTGAGCAAGGATGGTCAAGCCGATAGCATCTTTGTGTCGACCGACACCCAGAGCCAAGTGAGGAGCAGGGCAAGGTGGGTAGTGATTGAGCCTAATGAAGCTTGTTTGGTCCTTGAAGAAGCCATTGAACCTATCTGCTGGCAAGCCTAAGCTTAATGCAATAAGTTCTAACAACTTATAAGCTAGTTTTTGCAGCTCTTTCGAGTACTCTTCACAAACTTCCCTGTTCAAATTATGCAGTTTTTATCATATCATATTCGCTTAATTCTCGACTGGAAAAGCAAAGGTGGAAGTATACAACTGCAAGGTGGGTAGTGTTTGAATTGAAGAGGTAAATTTAGATTCTCCAACTGGAATGATTCATTTCCGGCCGGCCAGTCAACCCATCCGTCACTGGATGGTCGTGCTTGAATAACATACTTATTATCTAGATTATAGGAATATCCAACACAAACCAGCAAAAATAAAGCAAGAAAAGACAAAAGGAAAACAGAAAAAAAGAGAGTAAAATTAAGTACCTTAGTTGAGGAGGGTAATCAGGCCATTGATTAAACCACTGTGCAACTTCAGTATCATCAATATCAGGAGAAGCAGGAACAAGTGTAGGGTTTTCCACACCAAAATCAAACACTTCTTTCCAATCCCTAACATTCTTAGTATTCTCAGCATCATAATAACCCAACACACTCACCTCATCCCTCCTCACCTTCCTCTTCACCTCAAGAGGCTGATCAAAAAACTTCTGCGACACTTCCTCGATCTTTCTACGCGTATCTACCGGAACGCCATGGTTGATCACTTGGAAAAATCCCCAGTTCTTGCTGGCATCACCTATCTCCAAAACTAGTTGATCTAGTAGTACTGTTTGATCATGATCATCAGCTGAATTTAACACTGAGAGATCGATTAATGGGATCCCTTCGGCCTCCATTTTTTGGAGCTTTGGCCTGTGCTCTATGGATTGAATAAAAGCTGGATCAACTTCTCCCATTGTTGATGATATTTTTTCCTGGTTTTGGGTTCTTCAAAAAAGTTGATGATGGACCCATTTTATAACAGGGTTGATGCGTAATAATATTATGCAAGTTGAACCTGGACTGATTTTTGGGAGGTATTAAACGGAGGACTATTAATAGACCTAGTAATAGTCCAATTAAAAAATAATAATTTTAATAGACTTAAAGCAAAAAGGAGCAACCAAATGATTCCATTTAATTCAACCCATACATGGAAGCATACACCCGCAAATCTATCTAACTATCTATCCACTGCTTTAAGTAAGGCTGGGCTACAACAATGTTCACCTGAGGCCATTTCAATTTTTTTTTTCCCGTTAAAAGTCACATGTATTTTTGATTATGTGACACATATGATGAGTCAGTTTTGAGTCAATAATTACATGACAATTTCAATTTTTGCTTTGATTAATAATAAGTGAAAGGGTGATTGAGTGTTGATATAATACTCATCTACAGCACATGTACTTTCATTTGCTTAATACATTTCAATTTTTGCTTTGATTAATAATAAGTGGAAGGGTGATTGAGTGTTGATATAATACTCATCTACAATACATGTACTTTCATTTGCTTAATACATTTCATCCGGTAATTCATTCTAAGACCTTAGAAGAATGGGCTGAACCGTTTCTCAAGGCTGTCCACATACTCATAACCAATATCCATAGAACCAAAATATAAATTGAATACACAAATATATGGTACGAAGCCATATATATTAGAGCTCGCTATATGTAGTGATCTTCATTTGTCTTTAAAATAATTATATCTTGCATAAGAATTTGATACTTAATTTTTTTGGATTTTTCACAACTTTTTTTGTTTTTATGCGTTAGTTTTCCTGTCATGAAGGTTTGATTTGACATTCAAAATACTAATATGTCATTGTAGAAAGTGATGTGCGAAAATCATTAACTAAACTTTTCATATTTCTGAAACTAAAATTAATTAATAGTTAATCAAAGGTGATTGAGTCTCGATATAATTCTTAATAATAACACATATGCCCTTTTAGTTACCTAATTCATTTCACATACTAATACATTCTTCTTCAATATGTGCATCACATTTATGTGATTGTGATAAGGAATTAAATTTATTCAATGCAATATGTGCATCACATTTATGTGATTGTGATAAGGAATTAAATTTATTCAATGGATTCATGAAACCTCATAGATTGATGACGTTTTTTGACCCATATATTTAATGGTTTATATGATCTCCAACGAATAAATATTGGAACTGACAAGCTAGCCAACTGTTATCAAGTTGTACACAATATGACATTAACAATGCTTGCTAATCTCCAAACAATTAGAGTTCATCGGCGGATTAACGTGCGCATTTCACGTATGTCGGATTCAAGGGGGCGCTCAATTGAAGGAGTTTTAGAATTGGTGACATCTAGAAAGGATAAAAGATTATTACTAATAAAAGAATATACAAATTTTTATTGGAATCATCCCAAATTGTCCCATCAACAATTATTGCGAACTCTCCTACATCTTGAGTGTTTGGATATGAGCTCACACTTAAAAACCACATCGTGGTCTTGCACTAAACCGATGCGAGACTTTTTTACAAGTCTAACAACATTTAGATCTGAATATGTGAACGTGCTGGCGTACCAACACTTTTATACAGAAAATAAGGCAGGATTCCCATTTCTAAAATGCTAGACTTTGTAGGAGGCAATTGAGGCTGAATCTGACAAAGACTTCGCAAACCCTTTTTCACAACGAGAGTACAAGGGGGAGGAGACAAGTTAGAAAAATCCCTATCCAAGGCGGTGAGAGTCAGGATTACAAATTGAAGTTCTTGAATTCCAAGGAGGCGTTCAACTGGAGGAGTTTCAGAATTGGGTGACTTCTAGGAGGAGAAAAGATTTGATGAATTATTTATTATCATCAGTCTCTGATGACGTGATTTGATAATTGAAGTTGAGAGTTCAAAGAGATTTTGGTTGGAGTTTTTTTTTTTTTTTTTTTGATAGAGATGTTATACCTGGCAAGAGTTTTACTACTTCAACACTTTAAATCTCAAGAGATGAATTTTCTCTAATATGGAGAAAATGATGTAGGGTCATGGGACCAACAAAGTAGGCGGAGGCGAACGAATTTTATTTGAATTGGTATCGATTAAAGGCTTTTGACTCATGTGCGCTAAAAAGAATGTCATAATTTTAGTTTTATTATTTTCATATTATAAGTTGATTGGTATTTGTTAGGATAGTAATTTTAGGAGTCAAATACTTTTTTATTATGAAATTATTATTTAATTAGGGGTTTCCTAGGATTTCATTTTGATTTTAGTATTTAAGATGGTAAATATTTTCTCTCTTGTTGGTTTGATTGTACAGCTCTACTTGTTTTTATTTCTTCATTTGTTGTATAAGCCAGCACTGTTGTTGTTTAGGAACTATAATTCTAGAGAACTCTCTCTCTCTCTCTCTCTCTCTCTCTCTCTTTTTGCTTTTATACTAATAAAGAATATATTAATTTTTAGGGACAAGTAACAAAATGACCCTTGTACTTTTAATAATGGACCACTTAAGCCCCTCTACTTCATTTCGGATCAAAGAAGCCCTCATACTTTTCATTTTGAGTCACGTTAGCCCTCTTGTACAAATTCCGTTAAAAAAATGCTGAGTTGGCAGTTATGTGCTGACCTGTCATTTTTCATATAATGTTTTTTTTGCCACATAGATATGTTCAACCATTTTATTGACATATGTACATTCTAAAAAGAACACATTAAATCTAATAAAATATAATAAAAAAATGTTCATCTTCTCCAGGATCCTAAAGCGAGACTTCTAAAATCACACCCTTTTGTAGGATCTCATGCCAACCGGAGGCACCGTCTTCAAGGGCACATCCCGGATTGTAGAGAAATATCCCCCTGTGTGCAGGACCTACAAAGTCCCTTTCCTCCTTAATTTTCCTAGTTTCTGCATTGTCTCCGGCGAGCTCTTCGCCTTCTCAGCTCGCGGCCTCGCCCAAATCGACCACTACGAGCGATTGCCCATCCAGATGGTGGTGGGGCCCATCCAGGTGGAGGAGAAAATGGTGTCCGAGTGGAGGCGTATTACGCACATGGGAGTTAAACCCAAATTGCAGATCTACTGTGGAAGGGGAGAGAGAGAGATTTGCTGCCTTACATGGTCATTTGCTGTTGGGTTCTTCTTTCACTCATCATGTTGTGCGGGCTTCTCTCATGAGAGATACGACCAGGCTTTGATTTACGTTACGATCAAGTAATCTGACATCGTTGGCAGAGGAGAATTTTGGTTTGAACTTACACCGGAAATGTATTGCCGGACAAAGACACAAACATCCATCCTGGATTTTTAGATTTTTAATATCATTTTGGGACAAGTAGCTTTTTTCCATGTCATTATTTATTTTTTACAAAGAAAAAAAATATGATTACTTAACTGCCACATCAGCATTTTTGGACGGAAAACATATGCAAGGATTAACGTGGTCTTATTTGATAAGTACGAGGGTCTCTTTGGTCCGGCAAAAAGTATAGGGGCTTAAGTGATCCATTTTTAAAAGTACAAGGGTCATTTTGTTACTTATCTCTAATTTTTATTGGAATCCTCACGAACTCTATCATCAGCAATTACTGCTAACTCTCCTACCAAGTTTAGCCTAAGATTGTTCTGTGAACATTTTTTTGGGTGACCGAGGAACCCCTGTCCAGCATGTCCTTGAGATATTTGAACGTGCTCAAGTACCGACACTTTATAGTTTATACAAAAAAGAAAACAGGATTCGCATTCCTAATACTAATAATGTTGGAAGAACACACCTAGATAAAGTCTTTATTTCCCATATATATACAATACAGACTGTATTCCAATACATATACAACAACATGGGAATCTACATAAAATCAAGTCATGAAATCACTTGTCAATTAATGGAGAGTACTCCATCTAACTTATCAGCCAAGTCTGGAACCCTGAAGTCTGCAATTTGGATATTCTCAACATTTCGTTTCTTGAAATCACTAGCCTTTCTGGTAACCCAAAACTTGCCCCAATTATATGGTCTGTACTTTGCAGGATTTTCCTTGCTAGTGAGCTCCTCCAGTGGCTTCACCGTGCTGTAGTGTGCTGGACTCAAGAAAAATGGAATGGAAAATCTTTCCTTCTCAGAATTCACCACCACCCTATGCTCCACACTCTCATATCGCTCATTGCTCTCTCATTGCTCCAAACTTGCAAGTCATTCAATCCATACAAATATTTCATTTTCAGCAACACAAGAAGGAACTATGGACCTTTGACCCATATAAATCTCGGGTACATGGATCGTCGTCCCATTCTCCCCAAATACCTTGTCAAGTGGCGGGGTGTAAATGATTTTACATTTTTAATGCTGACATGGTAATTAGTACAATGTTATGAATGTTAACTAAATTGAAGTTTGAATTCTTGGTACCTGAATAATGTCACCAACATTGATGATATAAGCATCTGGGGTAGGCTTGACTCGAACCCATTCTCCGTCTGTTTTTCGCTTAACTTCGAGCCCTCCAACATCATCTTGAGCAAGGATGGTCAGGCCGATAGCATCTTTGTGTCGGCCGACACCCAGAGCCAAGTGAGGAGCAGGGCAAGGTGGGTAGTGATTCAGCCTAATGAAGCTTGTTTGGTCCTTGAAGAAGCCATTGAACCTATCTGCTGGTAAGCCTAAGCTTAATGCAATAAGTTCTAACAATTTATAAGCTAGTTTTTGCAGCTCTTTCGCGTACTCTTCACAAACTTCCCTGTTCAAATTATGCAGCTTATCAGATCACATTTCACTTAATTGTTGAATGGAAAAGCAAAGCTGGAAGTATACAAGGTGCAAGTTGGGTATTGTTTGAATTGAAGAGGTAAATTTGGATTCTCTAACTGGAAGGATTCATTTCCGGCAGGCCAGTCAATCCATCCGCCGCTGGATGGTTATTCTTGAATAACATACTTATTGTCTATATCACAGGAATATCCAACAAAAACTAGCAAAAATAATCAAGCAAGAAAAGACGAAAGGAAAACAAAAAAGAAGTAAAATCAAGTACCTTAGTTGAGGAGGGTAATCAGGCCATTGATTAAACCACTGTGCAACTTCAGTATCATCAGGATCAGGTGAAGCAGGAACAAGTGTAGGGTTTTCCACACCAGATTCAAACACTTCTTTCCAATCCCTAACATTCTTAGTATTCTCAGCATCGTGATAACCCAAGACATTCACCTCATCCCTCCTCACCTTCCTCTCAGGCCCGGCCCTGAACAGGGGCGGGCCTGTGCGACCGCACAGGGCCCCCAATTTTTGGGGGCCCAAATTTTTTTTTTTGAAAATAATTCTATTGTTAATTTTTTTTTAAAAGCAATATTATTGTTTTTTTTAAAGCAATATTATTTTTCTCCTCATCATTACGAGTTGAAGGGATCTCTTTTGCTAACTAGACATAATGTAATATTGTCACTGATCAGCTGTATTAATTAATTGTGCATGTCTTCAATATTCGCATCAGGGTTTTACTGTTAAATTAGAAGATGCTCAAATAATTCACAAACTCTTGACTGCCAAAAAATCTCCAGGGTGAAGAGTACAAGATGTTTTGGCCGGAGCAATCCGAGTTTGTCAGGATGGCAGCTACATGCGGAGCCAAAATCATACCTTTTGGTGTAGTCGGAGAAGACGACATTGCTAAAGTAAGGCTTACAAAATCATAGTCTTTACACTACGGACTAACTTATCCAATTTTTTTTTTTGATGAAACTAACTTATCCATTTGTAGTATAAGCATGGACGGTGGGTGCATTTGTTTATTAGCTATATATGCATGTTAGCTAAAATATTTATGTGATTTCATGTAATTATATTTTTAACTGAATATTGTAATGACTAGTTTAATTTTAATGTAATAACATTCAAGGCGTGATGGTCTAGCCTCCCAAAATTGGGTTCCAGCCATCAAAAATTTATTGTTATTTTATTTACTTTAATTTTTATTATTAGTTTAAAACTTATGACTATGTGTAAAAAAAAAAAATCGGGGCATTGCCCCGAACCCCAAAAAATTTTTCGGGGCGCTGCCCCGAACCCCACCTTGAGGGCCCCCAATAAATTCCTTGCCCCGGGCCCCAAATAGGCCAGGGCCGGCCCTGCTTCCTCTTCACCTCAAGAGGCTGATCAAAGAACTTTCGTGAGACGTCCTCGATCTTTCTAAGCGTATCTACCGGAACCCCATGGTTGATCACTTGGAAAAATCCCCAGTTCTTGCTGGCAACACCTATCTCTGAAACTAGTTGTTCTAGTAGTACTTTTTGATTATGATCATCAGCTGAATTTAACACTGAGAGATCAATTAATGGGATTCCTTCGGCCTCGATTTTTTCGAGTTTTGGCCTGTGCTCTAAGGATTGAATAAAAGCAGGATCAACTTCTCCCATTGTTGATGATACTTTTCCTGGTTTTGGGTTGTTAAAAAATGTCTGTGATGAACCCGTTTTATAATAAGGTTGGTGTGTAATAATATTATGCAAGTTGAACTTGGACTAGTTTTTGGGAGGTATTGAGCGGAGAATGGAGGTATTGAACCTGGAATGGTTTTTCGAGTTTAAATGAATATAGTGTTCAAAACACTTCACCCCTCAAAATACATATTAGATTTTCAAAAAAAATACATATCGAGAATCGACAAGTAAATGTCTTTCCAACGAGATTCATCATCAATAGTTTTATTCAATCATTTTTAATTACATTATTTTTTAATTGCATTTTTTTAGTGATATATTAATGAGTAGTGATAAATATATCATATTTTAAGAGCTCATTTCTAAACAATAAATGTTAAATCATATGGGGAAATAATTTGCTAAATCCATATAGACTCGTATATCGAATTTTCATACTGTAATCTAAACAATAAGTGTTAAACCCTATGGGAAACAGATTCTCTAAACCCTAATGGGCTCGTATATCGAATTTTCATGTTGTAACCTAAACAATAAATGTTAATTAAATCATAAGGGGAATGAATTTGTTAAACTCTAACGGGATAATAATTAATTAGAATAAAACCAAATAAATACTAAACTTTAATGGGCTTGGGTACCCTAACGTAATTTTAATAAAAATGCCGAAAACAACGAATATATATTCTACTATCATGGTGTGATAAAAATTCAACTCAAATATACAGTCTACATATCATATATATGAATTATATTGTTTTTAAAAATAATTTAATTGAAAAACATAATAAAAACTATCGACAATGAGTCTTGTTAGAAAGAGTTTTACGCATTGAGTTAGAATATGTAATTTTTTTGGGGCTAAATCATACTATCTACCCTCTAAGTTTACCCGTTTTCTCAATTATATCCTCCAAGTATTTTTTTTGTGTTGTTTATGTCCTCGTAGTATCACAACCTAATCCGTTTATATCCAACATTGAATTTTCCGGCGTTGACTCACCTTTTTTTTTTTGTTGCATATGTGGCATTGGAGATCCTATGTGGATTTATCGTTTTTTTTTCAAAACCTATAATTACAAGCCATGTCACCATTTTTAATTCCATGTAAACCCCAACTTTTATTTGGCTCGTGTTCTTCTCATCCATCGGGACGGCAAGTTCAAGGTCTTGGAGAAATCGCGACTGGGGAGTTCGTCTTCTTGCGAGAGATCCATCTTAAGGTAGTGCTTCAAGAACTTCTCTGAGATTCCTCTCATGCAATTGACGAAGCACATAGGAATTTTGCTTTGGGTCCTCTGTCGAGGCATAACGATTCTTGTTGTTGGTGTTCAATTAAGGATCTTGTTAAGAACTAGCACTAGTGTCCTCAATGTTCTCTTCCAAAGCAGAAGAAGGCAGACGTGGGTTGACCCTTCCTCCAGCTGCTCCCTATTCATGCACAGCAGAGAGGAGATGAGAGAGAACAATCATTTTAAAAAAAAAGTACAGGTGTAACATTTTGTTTGAATTTTTAAAATTTTTTGACACGTTTGCAAGCCATGTCAGCAAGTTTGATGGAGTCAACATGGAAAGCTGACTCTGAACATAAATGGGTTGTAAAATGATATATACTTTGTTGGCAGAAATAAGATAAATAAAATTTGGAGGGCATAAATGAGAAACAAGATAAACTTCAAGCGTATAGAGAATGGTTTAGCCATTTTTTTCAAAATCTAACATGTATTTTGAGAGATGAAATATTTTTAAAGTTTCGTTTATAAAAAAATAAATAACTGTGCAGTACAAATATATGAATAAATTAACATTATTGAGCATATTTTCTAAAATGTATGAGCCACCTACATGGCACACACATGGATTTGGGCTAATTTTAGTTTTTTTTTGGGACTCCTTATCATTTCCCTTTTATAATAAGGTTGGTGTGTAACTATGATTGAAAGTGCAAACAAAATTGGTTTGATAAGCTGTGACTTTGAACGCTTAATTTTCATGGATGTAAAAAAGAATGGTTAAAATTGTTGTTGTTTCTATATGTGAAAAACTTGTAATAAAACTGCACCTGTGGTTTAGTAAACGATTAGAGGTGTCGAGCGAGTTGGGATCTGTTGGTCCGGAACTGCCCAACCTGGCCCGACCCAACCCCTCTTGATGGTGTTTCTAAGCCACACAAGCTGGCTCGGCCAATGACAGACGAAAGGCATTTTCAGGGTTAAGTGCATTCGTTTGCACCTTTGTAGGGGTGCAAATCGGTCTTTGCAATCTAGTTTGAAAGTCTTTATGAGGCTGACCCAATATATTTTTTACCAGGTCGAGTCTAATCCGGTCCAAAGATACTATCTAATCGGGCTTCGAGTAATGATTTTATATATTTTCCTTGTTAACAATGTTTTTAAAAGTAAATAATTAAAACATATTATTGGACCCACAAAGCCACATACTACTGACTCATCTCTTCGCTCTCGCTTATTCTCTATGGCTCTTCTTTCCTCTTCTTTACTTGATCGAGTTCTTTTTTTAGCCCCTTGTCGGAATCAGGTCAGCCCTTTCATTTGAATCAGCTAAGCCTCTTCATCTGAAGATCTAGTCTTCTCCAAATCTCAAGATTTAAGATTTAGTCCTCTCTCCAATGCGATACGTTGTTTATAAACAAAGTACTAGAAAATCAGGCGGGGCATTCATCAAGACCAGGCTACTCTTTTCTTGTCTTCCAAAATTTCTCTAAGAGATTTTGAACTAGGTTTTGTGCAGTCTAGATGTTCGAATCCTAAGAATCCAAGATCCTATGCACTAGATGAAGCCTTGCCAAAATGGTAACTACATCAACTATCAGTACGATTGTGATTGTGATTGTGATTTTGAGAAAACTGGAGCCATCACCAATATGGTTTTGAAAATCTTGTTAATTTTGGTAATCTACAAAATTTGGATATGTGAAGATTTAAGGGTTAGTAAAACCTGTGATCACCCGAAGATACATATGTTTTATTTTCGTCACCTAAGTATCAAATGTTTCAATTTCATTACTCAAATTCTAGTTTTGTTTCATATTAATCACTCGAGCAGTTTTGCCCAAAATCGGACACCAAAATCGGGCAGTCAGAGATGGGGTTATGTCGTCATCCAAAGATAGACTATGTTTTATACTTTCATTTTCGTCACCCAAATATAAATGTTTCAACTTCATAACTTAACTTGTGATTTTGTTCCATATTGACAACTCGGACAATTAAACTTGCGTTGACCGTTAACCATCTATTAAATTTTGCGTACGCGTACGTGTTAAATGGTACTAAACTAACATATGTTAGGTGTTTTTATTTGGTTCTCTTAGAGTTCTAGTTAGGTTTTATGTTTTGAGATGCTTCAAGGGAAGTATGATTAATTTCATTCATATAACTTATAAATTATCTACATGGTAGTGAAATGAGAGAAGGGAGAAAAGATATTAGGGTTTTCTTGGGTCAGCCTTTTTCTAAGACACATAATAGACATTAGTCTAGTTATCATTTAACATGTACACGCAGACAAAATTTAACAGATAGTTAACGACCAACACAAGTTTGACTATCCCATTTTGGGCAAAATTGCCCGAATGGTCAATATGGAACAAAATCATAAGTTGAATGATGAACATGTGGTCACCCAAAGATAAACTAGGTTTTATTTTTGTAACCCAAAGATGAAATGTTTGAACTTCATCACTGAATTTATGATTTTGTTTCATATTGATAACTTGGACAGTCAAACTTGTGTTGACTATTGACCATCTGTTAAATTTCCCTTATGTGTCCTTATTAAATGGTGACTAGACTAATATATGTTAGGTGTTTGTGAGTATGATGGATTTCATTCGTATAAGTTATAAATTATCAGCATGATAGTGAAATGAGAGAAGGGGGAAAAGAATTTTAGGGTTTTCTTGGGGCTGCCTTTTTCTAAGACACTTAACATAGTTACCATTTAACATGTACACTTAGGCAAAATTTAACAAATGGTTAACAACCAATGCAAGCTTGATTGTCTGATTTTGGGCAAAATTGACAAATGGTCAATATGGAACAAAACCATAAGTTGAATGATGAAGTTAGAATGTTTTATCTTTTGATGAAAAAATGAAACATGATTTATCTTTGGATGATCACATATTCTATTAACCCCAAGTTTGACTGCTTGATTTTGAGCAAAACTATTCGAGTCACCAATCTGGAATAAAATCAGAAGTTGTGTGATAAAGTTGAAACATTTGAACTTTGGATGAAGAAAATAGAATAGAGGCCATCTTTGAGTAAACACATATTCTATTAATTGAGAGACTTAAACAATTACAATATAATCATATATAAAATAATTGAAATTGAAACTCAAAGACCTTTGAACAAGTAATATCGAGGCAAAGTTTACACCTTTGGCGTTGTGAATTATTGTCTCTCTTTTATGATGTGTGATATCAGCTCTCGCAATATCTCTTCTCAAGTCTCCGTAATACATTGTGATAACACGATTGTCACGCCCCAACTCCCGGCACGTGACATGAAAATTTAAATAACCAATTCGTGCAAACTACTACAAATATCAATAATTAATATAATAAGAACTTGCTACAAACCCTTAACTATCTATCTTACTTAACAATAAAGTATTCACATTTTACGAGCATATGTACATTTGACGCCACAGATGGTTTCCGATCGCCAACAAAACAATGTTTGTAACCCAAAAATAATATCTTTTATCTCATAGTATGTGCACCTAATCAGTAGTCCGGTTTCCATCACTAGCTCGATTGATCTCATTAGACTCATCTAGAAGGAAAAAAAAATATAAAACAAAGAAATGAGTTGAAAGTCAGTAGGAAATACCATAACCTTACATAATAACAAAAATACAAGCCAATATTCAATCAATGGTTTAATGCCATCACCATAATCTCAATCTCTTCCACATTCCAAACCTATAGTCGGAAGTTTGTATCCACGAGTAAGGAAGGAAGACATTCTCCTTCTTCCCGGATTTATCACCCATCACTATATGGTCTCATAGTGAATCCTTAATCCGATCCTCCATTTTCCTCTTTAGTACATCCACAAGTAAGAAAGTTAGGCATTCTACTTCTACCTAAACTTAGCCAAATGACTCCATTTAATTCAACCCACATATGGAAGCATACAACACATGCAAATCACTTAAGTTAACCCTGCACCACTATGAACCAGTTAAACAAAACAAACAATACACAAGCAATTAATCCAACACCATGTAACACTGGTTAATCCAATGATTCCGCCATCATTCCCGCACCATGTGAACAACAGTTAGACTACTTATGATTCCAAGCAAATCACTAAATTTCAGTTAAACCCAAGGTTAGATATTTCCTTTCTGAAAAAGTGTGTTTTGCTACTGGTGTTCTAAGAAGCTTTAATTTCCTTCCTACCACCAGTTTCACCGAGCCCTTCAATCCGGATCCTCTACCGAAAACAACTGAAAACATAGAACTCCTTAACACATTGTTCAACTTTCCTCAAACAAATTTTCTACTACCACTTACCTGATGGTTTGATGCAAGTGATCAGTATCAGCTAGCATACCCACAAGAACCTCTCAAATCTCTCTTTTTCTTGATTCTTCCTTCTTTTCCTTTTATTTTACGAATTGAAATAATACTCATTAAATAAGGTAATTCCTTTATTGACCCATTGAACCCCCATTACCTAGTTATTTATAAAAGATGTCATTCTCTATTAGGGGTGTAAACAAGTCGAGCCAAGCCGCTCATGAACAACTCGGTGTTCGACTCGAAAAAAACTCGTTCGTGTTCGATTCAATTCATAAATGAGCCGAGCTTGAACATCACAAAGTTGGGCTTGTTAAACCTGCTAAGCTAGCTCGTTGGCTTGAATCAATTATATTATTTATATGTGTGTGTAATAGTTCTTTTGATTTTCAATTTAACATTATTAATATGTTTGAATGTAATAAACTATTCATGTGATTCAATGTATCATTAACTCATTAAGTATCATAATTATTATTAGTATATTACATGAGTACTAAAAATTAATATTTATTTATTATTAAAAATATTTTTGCCCAATTATTTGGTGTTTTATCAATACATTAAAATTGTTAGCTATTAACGAGCTAAGCTCGAGCTCGACTTGTTTAGGAATTTCTCGAACTTTTATCGAGTTGAGTTCAAGCTTGCTAAAACACTTATCGAGCTGAGCTCAGACATAAATTTTAGCTCGAGTCGAGCTTGAGCTTATCACATTTGAACCGAGCCAAGCTCGTGCTCCTCAAAGCTCGACTCGTTTACACCCCTATTCTCTATTGACACCACTTAAATCATTCTCATTTTTTTTAATATTAAAACCCAATTAATTTCCTTAATTTATTTAGTAATTATCCATATATATTTGTTCATATTGATTTATTCTAATCCAATTGTAATTACCGGATCCTCTAGTGTACTATTGTACACATGTCACCTCCTTGTTAGATATTTCTATTACTCCCGGATTAGGATATCACAACGATCCACAATGTAACAAAAAATAAATAAAGAACCTTAGTACTCTCTTTGAGGAGTGCAGGAAGACTAGAAGAAAATAGAAGAGGAATGAAGAAAGTTCAAAAGAAATTCGAGTAAAAAATTGAGTACTTCTTTCCTCCAAACAAACATTTATATAAGGAAGGAATTAAAACCTATATTTAATTCTTACTAAAATAAAAAATATCAATTATGTTGTAAAAACAAGGAGTTAGAGAATTCCCAAAATCAAGATTAAGAAATCTTGTATTATAAGAATAATATTTAGAAGAATATTTGGAGAGAATTTGCTAGATAGAAATGAGGGAATACTTTCTTCAATTGATATATTCAAAATGTGAAGTTCAAAGCCCAAGTATGACTTTCTCTAAAAAAATTGGGTGTCCTTAGGCCCAAGTTGACACACCAAAATTGTGTCTTTCAATGTGAGATTTGGGTTCACACCTTTATCCTTCCAACTTCATGTGACCACTTTAGAGATTAATTTTTCATTTACACAATATTGATTTTGAGTAGATCCATTACCACCAATAGCCAACATATGGATCCAGTATGCTTCAAAACTTAAATAAATTATATTTTCTTTTTGTACTTCAGACTATGTTGAACCCTTGATTGGCGTGGTAATTGAGTTGATGATCTTTTCTTTTTTACGCACTTCGTCTCTATTTGATAGACTCATTTGTTTTTTCACACACATTAAGAAAATTCAATTAATATCATTAAAACAAGAAATTTAATTGGTTTTCTTTCTAATAAACCTTTCTACTACTTATGTAACGACCTAGCCCAGTCGTTACTGGCACCAGCCGAGGGTAATGGCCCATGGGCCTGGCTGGTGCCAGTAACGACTGGGCTAGGTCGTTACAACTTCACTCACAACTTATTATGGTTAGAATTTAATTTCATTTGCTAATAAAAATGCACAATAAATTAGGGTAGATTAGTAAACTAGTGATTTTGTACTTATTCTCAATAAGAAAGTGAACTATAATTTGGAACAAATCAAAATAGAAATATAGCCTATTAAATAGTGATGGAGAGAGTAATTTTTTAAATAGGATATATTACAAAGAGAAACATTTATGAACTCTTGATTTGTGTCATTCATTGGGTTGATTGCTTTCATTGTCTCCTCTCTACAAAATTACATAATTTGGGTTGGGCCGGCTAATTTATACCTGTATTTTTGGGTCACCGAGGCCCAATAACTTAGTGATAGATCATAGATTCATAGGTTTTCAGATTTGCAGACGAATGGGCCAGCCTGGACACAAATTGCTCATTAAAAGTAATTATTTAGGGATTCATTTGTTTCACAATTGCATTTCATAAATTTAAGCTGTCAAAAATGTTATGCTTAAAACTATGAAAATTGTTATGTAAAAAGCTATGGAGCCCATAACTTTACGTTGTATAAAATGTTGTGAGGTGTTTGGTTTATTTTTCTGTTAGATTAATTTTGTAGATAAAATTACAAAAAAAAGTATTTTAATAAAAAATAATTGAAAACTTTTAAAGATACGGATGAACAATTATGTAATGTTGTTGTAAAATACTGTGAGTCCCACAACTTTAAGCTCTAAAAAATTATGGGATGACAACATTTCATTTTGCACAGCTTAAGGCCCACAACTTTATGCTGTTAATAAAATGTGGCGTTTGACTAGCACAGTATTTTATGCAGACATCACAGCTTTAAGCTGTGCGAAATGTGAAACAAACGTACCCTTAGAATTAGGTATTGTATACAACATTGTACTCGTTTAGGCCCCCCTTGTATGTAGTTTGTACATTTGGAGAGCTTTATTCAATAAGGGGATGTTTGGTTGATGGAATAGAGAGAAAATAGAGGTGGAAAAAAGAATGAGTTATTATATTCTCCCATTCCTAATACTAATAATGTTGGAAGAACACACTTTCTTCCAGTATTTGTTTCCCATCTATCTATCTATCTATCTATCTATCTATTCTTTATATCTATTATTTATACATATACTTCATGGATTTCTCACTTTCTGCTGGCGAGTTCAAAGTTGTTTTCGTACTTGCGCAAGTGGTTTTTGTTGGCAAACAAAACGACATCGTTTCCTACGTATCAAGTACGACTCGTCGTCGTTTCTTCCTTCTGCGCTGCGAGAACGCCAAAAATCTAGCATGGTTTATGAATCTATGATGTCAGCCATCAAATCGCAGCTGTGCATGTCATCGATTAGACATCTGC
Organism: Euonymus europaeus; assembly: GCA_963580455.1. Taxonomy (NCBI): domain Eukaryota; kingdom Viridiplantae; phylum Streptophyta; class Magnoliopsida; order Celastrales; family Celastraceae; genus Euonymus; species Euonymus europaeus. The sequence goes on along the minus strand of OY756970.1, from coordinate 15,444,414 downwards.
CCTACAGATTGGTTTAGGTTAACATTTGTATTTGTTATTTTCCTGCTTCTACACTACTCAAGTTCTCTGTTCTCATGTTTTGTCTACCTACAATCAGTGAGCCGATCTCCCTTGGTGTGTAGACCCCATATAATCAAAAAGGAATTAGGTAAGCATTGTGAGATACCCAGTTTCATCCATCTGAGGAAAGCTTGCGAGTTCCTCCTGTTTTGTTTACTCTAGCGTCTGACTGGTGTTGCTCGCACGAACCATGCTCTATGCTCTCAAAACGACGTCGTTTGGAGTTTTTTTCCTTCTTTTCCTTCCCCCGTGTGAGACGATGACAAACTTAGTGCCATATTTCCCCTGGTTCATGCATCTAGTCTGGATACCTAGCTCCTATGCCCTGGGTGTTGTGCCTGTGCGTGTGATCGACAAAACTGTTGTGGGAGTTGTGCCTGTGCGTGTGGGTTCTCTCCTGTTTGTTTCTACTGTGATTTGAGTGGAGATTTTGTTGAGGCTTGTGGGAAGTGCATTTGGATTCTCTCGTCTCTGTCTATGCTCTGATTTAAGTGGAGATTTGCTCAGGCTGTTGCGTCTGTTGTCGTTGGTTTGTTTGTTCTTCTTCATTTCGTGTCTCTCTATTTTGTTTTTCAGAGGTTGATATAATCGTTTTTTTATCGTTAATTTCTATAGATATCATTACGAGGGTTATTATTTTTGTTCATGTAAAATTGTGTTTCAGCTGCTTAGACACACACACTCTTGAATGGATACACACACACTCTTTAATGGATACAAACTTGCTATTAACGAATAATTTTAGCATAACAGTTGACTTAGGTTACTGCCATTAATTGAAACTAATTGGGTCGATTTTTGTTTGCCAAGTGCAACTGTTTTTTTTTTTTTATAAAAAAAGTTGTTAGGTGACGTTGTTTGTTTCCATATACTCCAGTTATGCTTAAACATTTGATAAATATTCTGAATAAAGATTTAAACCAGGTGAAATGCGGTTCTCAAATACCATGGAAAAACTCATGAATGTCCTTTTTATTTGGGTAGACTTGCTTAGAAGCCATGTTGTCTATTGGGATTAAGAAATCTTTTATCTTCCATCTCCTGCAGTCTTTTTCTGCACATCCGCAGCCTGAAGAGTTCAAGCATGATGTTGTTGTTAGGAAAATATACTACAAGGCATGCTATGATGTATTTGATAGTATTAATGAATAAAAGCTTTGCTTTTTAATGAGAATTAATTTTATAATGTGATGTGCATGTTTCCGAATATTCCATATAGTAAATGATCTAGTGTGTAGAGTTCGGCTTACACACAGAAGATTAGATCATTATATCTTATGAGATATAAGTATAAGTTCGCAACCTAAGATGGAATTCGGAAAGCCATCGGTATGGTTGTAACACATGATTAAATATGTTTATCTTAACTATGGGAACAGTATAGTTCCGACTTCATGTGTTAGTGCACTCATGTGTATCGAACTGGACCAAGACGGGAGAAGTGTTTTTATACTGACTATGTAAAACAAACATCTCGTAATTATTATGAGTGCTTATACTCTTAATCCCGATGCAAATGATATGAACGATCCAACATTTGTTATTGTTTTGAGTCACAAAGAGTGAGACTCGTTTATGAGTCAATAAACTCGATGAGTTGGACAATGATAGTGCATTGATCGTGAATATCGTTTGTTAAAGGAAATCATGTCCCGGTTTAGGGATTGAGGATACCTCACGAGAAAGCTTATAAGTTTTCAATGTGTCAAACCCTGCAGGTGGATTTAATTATTCGACACGTTAAATAAGTTAAGCGTAAGTCTTGAAGTTATGATTTATGAATTAAATTGTCAGTAATTTAATTTATGAATCAGGTATCAGTTTTCTTAATATGGGGAGTTAATAAGCATTTAATAAATAGTCTGAAATATGTTTTGAGGTCATTACAATTCTTTAGTAGAGTGAATTGTAATTTACCAAAAGATGAAGGTTGATTGTGATAATCAGAACTTTCTATTTGGTATTCAGTTAAAATATATTTGTTATGAGGTCCCTGCTGTGCCTCTATATAAAGGACTCAAAGGCTAGGTTTTGGGGACACACGTTTTGGAGCTTTAAAACCCTAAAAACGTTTTTCCTCTAAAACAGCAAAACCCTAGCCACCTTGCCCTCCTTCCACCGGAGTTGAGTTCTTCAATCGGAGGTCACACAACAGAAGACACATAGTGCCGAGCTTGTTGGTGTTGACGTTCAATCCGTACAGTCCAAACAAGGAGGTAGTGCGGAGATTCGATTGGTGAGCTTGGAGAAGAAGAAGTCGTTCGCTGTTACTCGATCGGTGTGTTGTTGTTTTAATCAAGATCAATCCAGAAGGATCTTGAAGGTATGAATCCGGATTGTTAACTTGTTAAAACGGGTTAAAATTTGATATGTGACTTGTTGTGCACCCTGTCAATCGGAGCATCCTCCGGGTCATTCCGCTGCTATCCAACAGTTTCCAATATATTATATCCTTTCCATCCATCTTAACACACATATGTAGATTATATAAAGAACAAGATTTCGTTCCTTGAAAGGAGCCCGTGTTATATAAACCCCAACCAAAAAAACACAAAAGCCAGAAAGAGAGAGAGAAAAAGATACACTACCTATCACAAGAGAGAGTTGTTCTGATATATGTTAACTTCGATCATATAACTCAATATATATTTAAAGATTCATTTCTTCTCACATAATTAACGCATTTTTTGATACTACAGAGATGATCCCCAAACAAAATTTTGTGAGCCCGTAACCAAAAATAAATAGTTTTTATTCGATGTATTTAGGTTTTGATTTCTAGCGTAGTATTGGAACTAATACTCGGTACATTTAAACATGACATTTACATATTCATCTATTAGGTCTAACATAACCCATCTCACAAGTGTAGAAAGTGTTGAGCTTTTATCCGACATCAGATTTACATATTAAATTTTATAGTGTTTAAGCTGGATTTTCTAATAGTTATGACACACAAGGAGTAAGTCTCCATTATAATAAATGACTATCCACCATTAATATCATATTTTCATCAATTTAGAATTCAATTTTTTTACTATAAGTCATTTTTTTAAGTCTTCATCTTCATTTCCTACTCTCTGCGATACAAATTCTCTCAATTCCCTTCATCACTGCATCGCTATCTCTATATTGTACATGCTTTTATAATCTTAAACGATTTTCTTGTGATATATATATGTATGTATTAATCAGGAAGTTTCTTTTTTCTGCTCACTTGATGTAATTTAGTAATTCTAAATTATTTTCGGTCATTTATTTTCCAATGAAGAATCAGTTACAGTAATACAAAACCCTTGAAAAGTGAGTATCATGAAAGGTCACTATTTGTGTCTTCAAATTGAATGTAAAAGCCATTATTTACCCTTGAAGTGGCTCTCAATTTTTTAGGGGGGCCATTCCCCTCTTTTCTCCTCATTGTTCCTGCTCGAGTTGCCGCATTTAACCCACCCACAATATAATAACATTTAGTTAATCAAACCAATCTATAGTTTTGTCGACGTAATCTGATATTATAAGTAAAATTATATATATTACCAGAGCAAACCGCTCGAGAATCATGTATAGCACCCACCATACCAAATTAGCGAAACAGCAAATTAAAACACCAAATTGGTATCCTCGATTCAATCACAGAGAGAGCATGTGGCCTACAACACAATCCTTGATGGGGAGGCCGTTGATCGATTAGGAGGTGGGTTTGGTGGCGAAGAATCGGTTGATGGGGGTGAGGAAATGAAGAGGGACAAAGATCAGAGGAGGAAGAAGGAAGGTTAGGGTTTGTCGGCGGGCGAGGAAAGGAAGAGAGACAAAGATCAGAGAAGAGGAAGCTAGAAATCGCGTATGGACCGAAAGAAGAAGGAAGGTTAGGTTTTGGTCTTAGCAAAACAGCGCCGTTTTGCGCCAATATGGAGGCTGAAAATAGAGGCCACTCGCGAGAGTAAACAAAAATGAAGCGACTCGCTGGGAGAACGCCCAAAAAACACGAGTATATAAGAAAGGTATAGATAGATAGATAGATTGTGCATGCCTTAATTTCAATGTGTAAAATCTCTCCTTTAATTGTTTATATTGAATTTATTTTTATCCATTTGTTAGCTAGGCACACAAATATATAAGGAATGTGAATACTTGTATATATAAATATATATATATACAATAAAGTATTTATTTCCCATACGTATACAACAACATGGGAATGTACATAAAATCAAGTCATGAAATCACTTGTCAATTAATGGAGAGTACTCCGTCTAGCTTATCAGCCAAGTCTGGTACCCTGAAGTCTGCAATTTGGATATTCTCAACATTGCGTTTCTTGAAATTACTAGCCTTTCTGGTAACCAAAAACTTGCCCCAATTATATGGTCTGTACTTTGGAGGATTTTTCTTGCTTGTGAGTTCCTCCAGTGGCTTCACCGTGGTGTAGTGTGCTGGACTGAAGAAAAATGGAATAGAAAATCTTTCCTTCTCAGAATTTACCATCACCCTATGCTCCACACTCTCATACCTCTCATTGCTCCAAACCTGCAAGTCATTCAATCCATACAAATATTTCATTTTCAGCAACACAAGAAGGAACTATGGATCGTCGTCCCATTCTCCCCAAATACCTTGTCAAGTGGCAGGGTGTAAATGATTTTACATTTTTAATGCTGACATGGTAATTAGTACAAAGTTATGAATGTTAACTAAATTGAAGTTTGAATTCTTGGTACCTGAATAATGTCACCAACATTGATGATATAAGCATCTGGGGTAGGCTTGACTCGAACCCATTCTCCGTCTGTTTTTCGCTTAACTTCGAGCCCTCCAACATCATCTTGAGCAAGGATGGTCAAGCCGATAGCATCTTTGTGTCGACCGACACCCAGAGCCAAGTGAGGAGCTGGGCAAGGTGGGTAGTGATTGAGCCTAATGAAGCTTGTTTGGTCCTTGAAGAAGCCATTGAACCTATCTGTTGGCAAGCCTAAGCTTAATGCAATAAGTTCTAACAACTTATAAGCTAGTTTTTGCAGCTCTTTCGAGTACTCTTCACAAACTTCCCTGTTCAAATTATGCAGTTTATCATATCATATTCGCTTAATTCTCGACTGGAAAAGCAAAGGTGGAAGTATACAACTGCAAGGTGGGTAGTGTTTGAATTGAAGAGGTAAATTTAGATTCTCCTACTGGAAGGATTCATTTCCGGCCGGCCAGTCAACCCATCCGCCACTGGATGGTTGTGCTTGAATTACATACTTATTATCTAGATCATAGGAATATCCAACACAAACCAGCAAAAATAAAGCAAGAAAAGACAAAAGGAAAACAGAAAAAAAAGAAGTAAAATCAAGTACCTTAGTTGAGGAGGGTAATCAGGCCATTGATTAAACCACTGTGCAACTTCAGTATCATCAATATCAGGAGAAGCAGGAACAAGTGTAGGGTTTTCCACACCAAAATCAAACACTTCTTTCCAATCCCTAACATTCTTAGTATTCTCAGCATCATAATAACCCAACACACTCACCTCATCCCTCCTCACCTTCCTCTTCACCTCAAGAGGCTGATCAAAAAACTTCTGCGACACTTCCTCGATCTTTCTACGCGTATCTACCGGAACGCCATGGTTGATCACTTGGAAAAATCCCCAGTTCTTGCTGGCATCACCTATCTCCAAAACTAGTTGATCTAGTAGTACTGTTTGATCATGATCATCAGCTGAATTTAACACTGAGAGATCGATTAATGGGATCCCTTCGGCCTCCATTTTTTGGAGCTTTGGCCTGTGCTCTATAGATTGAATAAAAGCTGGATCAACTTCTCCCATTGTTGATGATATTATTCCTGGCTTTGGGTTGTTCAAAAAACTTGGTGATGAACCCGTTTTATTATAGGGTTGGTGTGTAATAATGACAAAATTTTATTCCAAAAACACCAAGATGAATCTGGACTGGTGTGTAATAATATTATGCAAGTTGAATCTGGACTAGTTTTTGGGAGGTATTGAGTGGAGTTAACAATGATTGAAAGTGCAAACAAAATTGATTTTGATAAGCTGTGATGTGAGCGCTTAATTTTCATCGATGTAATTGTAACTGACGTTAAAAAGAACGGTCATAAGTCGAAACTGTCGTTCAAAAGAAAAGTCCCAATTGAAGTTATTTTTCTATGTGAAAAATCTTGTGATGACTGATGAAACTGCTCATGTGGTAAAATAGTAAACAATTAGAGGTGAAGAATGAGTTGGGATCCGTTGGTCCAAAATGGTCCAACCCAATCTCTCTTAGCTGGTTGGGTGGGGTTTCTGACTAGAGACAATAAAGGAGCGAGGCGGGGGAGGGTATGCCATCCCCATCCCTGAACACAAACACAAATCCCATCCCAGTCCCCATCCTCGTTTTTTTGGGATTTGGAGAATCTTCGAACCCGAACACGTTGGGGACAGGTAACAGCCGCCTTCAATCCCATCCCGAAATATCCCAAAAATAATATAATATAGGCGGTGTTTGGTAAACAATTTCAATTAACATATAATTTAACATTCAATATACATGCTACACACAAAAGCTACCTAACCAAACACTCATTAACAATTTTAGCATATATATTACAATTTTCAAATGTTATATAAAAAAAAAATTCAACAACATTTACCTTCTATAAAAAATGAAAAGTCTAAACTACCCTTATATATCAGTCAAATGACTAAAATACCCTTAATGTTAATAATCTATTATTTATTTTATTTAATAATATAATAATTTTTATTTAATATTAAATTTATTTATTTATATTTAATAATATATTCATTTTTATTTAATAATATATTAACATTTTTACTAATATTTTTAATTATTTATATTTAATAATATATTTATTTTAAAATAATATATTCAATTATATTTATTTATTTATTTATTTATTTATTTAATAATATTGATATTCAATTATTTTTAATAATTGATTATATATTTTTGAAAAATATTTTTTAATTTGTGCTACTGCCCCTATATGTAATTAGCCACAACATTTAAAACATCATATATGTTTTTCCTGCAATAACGAACCAAACACCACATCATTTGAAACAGCATATATATTAGCATTCGAAACAACATATATGCTACCTGCATATAAATTAAATTATATGCTAACTGCAAAATTGTTTACCAAACACTTCCGTTATGTATTATATTTATATATGTATGTATTATATATGTGTGTGTGTCAGTGTATGTATATTATATATGTATATGTATTATATATATGTAATATATATATAAATTAAATAGTATAAAAAGTTTGGGGTGGGTTCGGGGCCGGGTATGGGAATACAATCCCCGCCCCATACCCGGCTCGGGGATTTCGAAAATTCCTCAACCCGAACCCAAACCCAAAATGAGTTCTCCCAAACCCGCCTTGATCGGGGCAGCACCTGCGAGGCCCCGAACACGGGGGTGAAATTGTCATCTCTATTTCTGATCCACATGAGCCTGCTTGGTCAGTGACAAATGACAGGCCTTTCCAGGGCTAAATGCATTAGTATGGGTGCAAACGGGTCTTTGCAATGTGGTCCGACCCAGTCTTTATAAGGCTGATCCAATATTTTTTTACTAGGTCGAGTATAACCCGGTCCAAAGAGACTATATGACGGGCTTCGAGTCATAATTTTATACATTTTCCCCGTTAACAAATTTTTAAAAATTAAATAATAAAAACATATTATTAGACCGTTATTCTACAGACTCCGCTCTTCCTCACTTGATCGAGTTTGTTTTTTAGCCCCTTGTTAGAATCAGGTGTGCCCTTTCATTTGAATTAGCTAAGCCTCTTCATCTGAAGATCTAGTCATATCTAAATCCTCAGATCTAAGATCTAGTCCTCTCTCAAATGTGATACGTTGCTTGCAAAGAAAGTATTAGAAAATCGGGCGGCGTTCATCAAGATCAGGCTACTCTTTTCTTGTCTTCCATAATTTAGGGGATTTTTCGAACTAGGTTTTGTATAGTCTAGATGGTCGAATCCTGTGAATCCAAGATCATTTACACCAGAAGAAGCCTTGTCAAAATGGTAACTTCATCAACTCTCAAGTATCAGTATGATTGTGATTTTGAGAAAACTAGGGTCATTACTCATCACCAATATGGATCCCAGTATCCTTGAAAACTCAAATAATTTTTTTTCCCACTTCATAATAGGGTATTTTTGGAAAAATAGTCCTATGAAAACATGAAATTCTAATTTTAGCCCCACCTTTCTGTTTATTTCACAAATAACTTTTTGAGTCTGTGACATATCTTGCATAGTTGTATTTCCTCCAATATCACAAAAAAATAAGAAAATTAGGTTACAGCGCTTCCCCTTTCTCAACCCATTATCACGGTCTCAAAGTTGAGATTTGAGAGGCGGCGAGAAAATATTTTGCATTGCCTTAACCTTCGATTAACTTTACAACTGAACTTTTATACACAACTCATACACAACTAGGTCTGGGGATGTGTCGGGTCGATTGATTATCGGCCAATAATGCAACCGACCCGACAACCGATTCTTTGAAATATTGGCAATCATTATCGGCCCGATTATTCTGGGTCAGTTGTCGGTTGCAACCAATTACAATCGAGCCGACAATGGTTGATTGCCGATAATATCTGACAGAAAGAGTATAAAAATAAAAGTTTTCATTTTACAAAATACTCATTTAAATACTAACAAATACTCAAATAAAAGTTCACAAATGCTAAAAATACTTAAATACATTACTTGAGTTCTCTAATAAAATAAAAGTTCAAGTTTGACAATTCAAAAGTTCCATTCTTCATTCTTCATTCATTGATCATTGTTGTGGGCAAGTTGCTCATGCACTCCAGTGATCCACTCCAGACTCCATACATCCAACAGCCTAGAAGGCTAGAATCCTGTCCAAAAAGGTAAATTGAGAAGTTAAAGCACTAAGCAGAAAGCAAGAAATGCATATTCATTACAGTCTTCCAAATGCAGATTCATTCCAGTCTTCCAAATGCAGAAATGAGAAAAGTAGTGCAAAAATCAAAGAGTGTGTTGCCTGCAGCAGAATTCCAAATAATTCATGGAGAATTGGCTTGCATACAGATTACGACAGATTAGCAGAATCCATAAATGAAGTGCAGACGAGCAGATTAGCAGAATTCCAGATGCATTGCAGTGCATAAATGAGAAAACAGTGCAGAAAATGAAGTGCAGAATTCCAAAAATGCACTAATGCAGTGCAGACAGCAGAATGCCAGAATTCCAGTGGACAGTTGGGTTGGCATATAGAGGACTTGCTGGGTTGTAGTTACAGTCTTACAGAATATACTCGGTAAAGATTACAGAAATAATGAAATAAATATGCCAAAAAATAGCAAATTAGCAGTACAGCAATAGACCAATAGCATATTCATTGATCGTTATTCTACGATTTTTTAAAGTTCAATATTACATACCTGCAGACAACTGCCAGTGGCAGTAATTGACTAATTGCTAAGCAATGCTAGAAGAAGCTTGTGTTGTTGAGCAACTTTGTAGTGGCATTCCTTGAAAATTTTGCATTGATATAACTGTAAAAAAATAAAATATAATATAATTTACTACAAATAAATAAAAAGTATCATGTTCAACTTCCTCCAATGCCAAATAAAGCTCTAATTCGGCTTGGGTTGGATCCTTGTAAAAATGAAACCCATTTGTCTTGAGTCAATCACTTGTACATATCAATGCCTCCACCATCTTTGGAGTTAAACAACTCCTAAAAGGATCCACAACCCTTGATCCTGAATTACATGCAAATTCAGAAGCCACACTTGAAACCGACATTGCGAAGATGTCTTTGGCAATTTTTGCTAAAGTTAGAAATCTAACCATCTCCGATTTTCAAAATGCAAAATTTTGAACTTGTTCTTCTTCTTCACTTCTAAGTGAGGTTCATGTAAGTATCTATCAACCTCATCACTTAAGGCAATCACTTGGTTTTCCTTTAAAAATTAATGATACAACATAGTGATGATGGTCATCCTCTTCTTCTTCTCGATCATCGCTATCACCCTCTTCTTCCAAGTCACCCACATCGCTATCTTTCCACTATCTCTTTATTCATCCCTATGTGATTAAGTTGAAAATCCAAATAAGGCAACTTGCATCCAGGATCAAGAACAACCGCAAGAAAAATAAAGCGGTTTACATTCTCCCATTTACCCCAATATTTGTCAAGCTTGATCTTCATTCTTGAAGCCACCCTATGCAATGGTTCATAACTTGGCCTTTTCATCTCTTTTTCCAGCACTTGGATATTCAACAATTGCTTGAATACCAATTGCACGGTGAGTGTTTTAGAAGCACTTAGTTTGAGGGTTGCTTCATAAAATACCTTCAAGAAAAACCACGAAATCCTTAGCATTTTCCCAATCCATCGTATCCGGCACGTAATGTTCTTATCATCATTGAAATAGTCTTGTAACCTTGAGTCTAAGAGACTTAACCTATCAAACACCTTGGCATACTTCAAAGCTTGTACCAACATAGTATAGGTAGAGTTCCACCTAGTACAAACATCCATGCATACAATAGGTCGCCCTTCTATACCTTCATCATGAGCAAATTCCCTAAACTTTTCTAATTTTTGTGGTGATGATCTAACCCACGTTACAGCCAACCTAATGCCTACAATTGATTCACTTAAAATCTCCATCCCATCTTGTACGATCAAATTAAGAATGTGACAACAACACATCATGTGCATATGAGCATCACCATACACTAGCCCCCTTACTTCTAGCAAGTCTTCCTTTGAAAATGTCAATGACTTTGTCATTGCCCGAAGCATTATCTACTGCTATTGTGAATACCTTCTCAATCTCCCAATCACTCAACAAACACTTCTCCGAAGACTAGGCAGGGAGGAAAGAGACAGGCATGGTGAAGGATTAATGGGAATCTCAGTAGAAACTGTTCAGAACAATGGCCTAACCTCCTATGCCAAACCTCTATAAAAGGATCTAAACAGGTTAAGTTCACAGACTCAGTTTTCTTGGAAATGAAGAACTCATGATTACAAAGAAAAGCTTGGGCTTGACAATATTTGAAAGTAGAATTGGAGTTGGTAGCTTGAAGTGTGCGGTGGACGAAGGCAGCATGCATGTGAAGTTGATAGTCATCTTAAGTCTCCCATGGAGCAGCGTCACTTCAGTGCGTTGGTCCTTGACAAAACAACCACGAGAATTAAATTCCACACATACATCATTGTCACAAGTGAGTAGAGAAACGCTAATTAATTTTTTCCTAATGTCAGACACATGTAAAATGTTATGCAATCTCAGATTTTTATTACTAGCGGTAACTATATTGGTAGAGCAAATATGAGCAATAGGCCGGGCATGACCATTTCCAAAGATAAGTTTTTCTTTACCTTGGAAGTCACGTTTCTATGAAAACCTGTCACATGGCTACTGGCGCCACTGTCTACATACCAGGATGGATCAGCAACTGACTCCGGAGAGGCAATAAGGTAGAGTGTGGAACATGCGGGTTTTGTTGTTGGAAATTTCTGAGATGTCTTTGTTCTGCTGGTCTTCCCATGTAAATATTGTCAAACTAATAATAGCAAATAGCAGCAGTACGACCAGTTTTTCCACACACCTGACATATGGGTTTGTTGTGTCGTTCCAAATCGTCTACCCCTATGTCCAGATCGACCACTGCCTCTAGAATTGTTTCCTCTAGTATACCGATTTTGCCCTTGATTGTTGGTGTGAGAGAATTGATTACCTCTATTATAATGCCTCCTCTGTTATTTGCAAAATTGGCAGTAGGCTGAGCAATGGTCAGATTTGAGAAACCTCCACTTATTTGCTCAAGTCGTTTATCATAGCTCAATAATGTTGATTGCAGCTCCATCCAACTCACTCGGTCTTTCTCAACGAGTTGGCAGACTACTGGATTGTATTCCATGGAAACCAAACCAGCCAGTACTTGTGAAACCAAGTCATCATGCTCCATAGGTGCACCGGCAAGTACCAGATTGTTAGCAACTCTCTTCATGGCCTTCAAGTACTCGCCCATTGTCAAACCACCTTTTTGCATTCGCTTAAATTCTTTCTTGAAGTAGACAATATTGGAGCGGGTTTGAACTCCAAACAATGTCTACAGAGCATCCCACAAATCTTTGGAGGTTTCATGACCAAGAACTTCAGATGCGTACTTCTGGGTCCAACCAATGAGGATCTGATCTTGTGCAACCCGACTCTCATAATCTGGGTTCAGATGGGTTTCAACCACAAAAGTGCCTGTAGATGTGGTGGTGATGTGCTTAGGCGAACGGAGCTTGGTGCCTATAATAAAGCCTTCTAATCGGTTCCCTTTGATGACAGGGAGAATCATGACCTTCCAGAGCAAATAGTTTTCGTGAGCAAGCTTAACAAAACAATGGTTTCCAAGGCAGGAACCTGACAGATTTTTGCCCAACAACGGATTGATGAGAGCATTAGTGCTTACCGGCATGGTGGGTGCTCCGAGTTGCGTTTGGTCGAGGAGGTGTCTCCAGCGACAATAGGATCGTCGATTTTGGCTGCAGCCATTTGGCTTCGATACCAGATTGAGATTTGAGAGCGGCGAGAAAATACTTGGTATTGCCTTAACCTTTGATTAACTTTATAACTGAGCTTTTATACACAACTCATACACAACCTTATAAATAAGACCAATTAATAAAAATACATGGGGCAACCTCTTAAGTAATAACAATAACTAGTTGTATCTCCGCACTTTGAGCAGCTCATGTTTTATCTCAAAAGATTTGTATTATTTGTTTCATTCCTATTCTTTATACTTTTAAACGTTAAGTAGGGATTATGATTAAGAATTCATTTGATTAACTTGTTATTTGTAATTTTATAGTATTTCATTTGTCAAAGCAGATTATTTTTTATTTAGCAATGTCATATTTAGCTTGTTAAATCAATACAAATATTCAACTCTTATATCATATTTATTTTAAATTTTATGTGGCTTCTCGTGTAACTTTCATTATATTAGATATAGATAATATCAATGGACATACTATAGCTAACCAGCAACTAATCAGAGTTCTTAATATCCTTAACTCAACTCTGCACCTCTCTCAACCCAATTTCACGATCTCATCCTCTCCCTCTGTCAACTCGAGTCAACTTGTCACTCTCCGCCACGCGCCCCTGCCTCTCCGTCGCGGCATTGGGTTATTTTCATTTCAACTGTTGGGTTTGTTTCCCGTGAAAATAAGTGGGAAGATAATCAAGGTAAGAAACTTCGATAACTCGGACTCTCAGAACAATTTTCTAAGTGGTTACAGTTGCATATGTATATTGAAGTTTTCGTTTTGGTTAGATCTGAGGGACTGATTCAAGATTGATCTTGTTTAATCCTGTCGGTTTGTCACATTTTGATTGCTTTGACCTTCGATCGGGCTTCATTCATGATCTGTGTGTTAAAATTGGAGTTTTTTCTTCTAATTGTGAATTAGCAGACTGGATGTGTTTGGGTTTGGAACAACTATAAATAATCGTTGTCTCAATTGTCGCTGTAATTTCTCTTGGTTCCCCTGTTTTGGTCTCTTCGAATCGGAGGCAACTCAAATCGATACGCAATTCATGCTCTGTTTTTCAGATTGGTGAATCTTTTTTTTTTTATGGAAAATCATGCCTGAGATGTTTGAGTTCTTTAAGCCATTTTTATTATTTTGTCACGTATATTTTTATCGGGAAGAGTCAAGTTATAGTTTGAAAATAATCAACTGTTGATAAATTGTAATTCCAGAATGTTAATGTATTTTTGACTATGTTAGATTTGGGTCTTTAGACAAGGTTGATGAACTAATTACAAAGATTCACTGGCTTGGTTTGTCTGACTTTTAAAACGATCGAAGGTTTATTGTTTTATCTCTATCTTGTTTTAAACTATATATGAAGTTTAATTTATATCTTGTCTAATTGTTTGATGGTTAAGATGGTAAGAAACTCAGGAAGTGAAGAATATTTGGACTATGCACATCTTACTTGCATGCCTAATTCTAGAGTCAATAGTGGTCTCAAACTTGAACTATGATTGCTTTGAGGAAATAAAGTATTAATGATCACGCATGATTGACAATCCAGGTGTAGACATAGGCTTTAATAGCCAACACATTACGACCTTGTGCTTATCCTAGTTTTCATAAGTGTTTTTTGAGAAGTTTCCCAAATTCTCATTAGGAGCAGCCCCATTCCCACACTTAGCTAGCTGAATTCTATCTATAGTATATCTATAGTACCTCTGATGGTGTAGTTTATATTTCTCAAGTATCTCTCACTGCTCTGATCCATATTGTTTCAGTAGCACCATGAATTTATGTTCTAGGTGGATTGTTTTAGTAAGTAAATAATTCAGAGATCCTTACCCACATTGTATATTGAATTATGGAATTGTATCATCTTCCTTTTCATTCCTTACATTGATTGTGTCTTATGCTCATTATTATTGTGTGCAGAATTTTTAAACTATGAATTTCAGATTTCCAACGAGGATAGATTTGCGTCTAAGGTTGTCCGTAGATCTAAACTCGCTCAAGCTTTTAACACAATTAAATCAAAGTTTGATGGTGATGAGTTAGATTCGTCTAGGGAATCTTGTTTTGGCTATTTGATGGACATGGAAGACATTCATTGGGCGCCCCATAATGTCCATCAAGTTTCATTGCTCAACTTCTTTCTCTTGTAGATGAAACAGCAGGTAGGCTACTCTTCAGGATTGGGGACCAGGAGTTGGCATTCTCAATCAAAGAATTCAACTTAATATCTCATCTTCATTGTTCACCACTTCCAGATGTGAGTACGTTCTTACCGGAAGTGAAGGATGAGAACTGAACTATTTTTAATTGGTCGAGAATATTATTTTGCATAGTTACATTGAACATCACTATTTACTATTCCAAAAGAAAGGTGACCCTAATGTTTGGAATGAGAAGCACACAATCTTAAGGTTTGTAGATGGGTCAAGAAATAACAAACCTTGGAACATGTTAGATTATGTGTACTTTCCTACAAACATTGATGGAGATCATTGAGTCGACGTTCAGCTGGATATGGAGGACATAAAAATTTGTATTTTCGACTCTTTACTATCGCACATTCGGAATGCAAAATTTGCAAAGAGAATAAAACATTTAAAAAATATGTTGTCGAAAATCCTAGGTCATGTTGATGAAAGAGTGACAACAACTCGACATCTAAAATGGTTTATAAAGGGTGAAAATGTTTACTAACAAATTATGAAAATGTTAACGAATTAACACTTAATATGTTAAAGATAGTCAGCAATCAACACCAACACCACCTAAAGAAGCAATGTCTTACTTGATTGTTTCTCTCACAAATTCAACATGGCCCACTTTACATCTCTATGAACGATCATGGGCTTTTTGAAATCTTAATAAAATAAGTTTAGTTTCTCTCTTGTTTCATGTTTTTTATATAAAAAATTTGTAAGTCCCAACAATTCATTCCAAATACCTAAAGTTTATACCCAGCACTACAATAGCAGACTAGCAGTCTAGGTCCTCTAGAAAATTACTAACCAGATCCTAGAAAAATAGGCACTCGGACTAAAGAACACAAAAAAACATTAATACCGAGATTTTTTCAGCTAACACTAAGATTTTTTCGAAGAACAACACTATCTTATGATGAACTAGACAGAGAAAACAAACTAACATAAAACAAATAAACACAAATGTGATTAATATTTATCAAGATGTGACCTTGGAGGGACCAATATGTTGGAAGAATTATCATATTATTGTTGCAGAAATGTCACAAGATAATAAATAAAATTGAAACAGTGCAACAATCATAACACAAGAATTTAACGTGAAAAATTTCAAATTTGGAGAAAAATCACGAGCGTTATCGCCTTGGAAGTCTCTATCTTTTGCACCCCAACCCCAACACACTCATAAACTCTAGTATATTATATCTTGAAATCCCTATCCAAGATATTTCTAATTACAAATATGATACCAATTCATTCCTAATTAGAGCCAAATTTAGAAGCATGTTTCATCAAAACAAGAATTTCTTATAGCAAAGAAACTCGTTTAATTTTTTGATTAAATTCCTAACACAATCTCCACGAAATTTAGAAGTGTCATCACCTTGCACCTTGGATTTGTTAGTAGCTGAAACACACCAAGAAACCGATGATCAAGAAACCTTGACAGCTGGATGTGAGCGAGATCTAAACCAGTGAAGAAACGAAACATATATCTTATTCAACACAAAAAATTTAAAAGAGTAGATCTACTACATATGAGGAGGAGGAGGAGTTTCAGATCTCTACTTCTTCCCATACTCCTATTCGAAAATTTGAGAGCTTTTTAGAGGGCGTGCCGGCATGGTGTAGTTAAAATGTGATGATTAAAAAAATAAAAACAAATAAGTAAGAGTGTATCACGTAAAAGGAATCCACCATTTATTTGTATCCAATTCGAGGAAGCCACCATGGCCACTGTCGCTCAGTTGCAAAGGCAGTTGATTGGTTTCACAGCTTCACTATACAATGAGGTCAGTATATACGCACACATGGGTTTACGTTGAGATCGATTATTTGATTATTTCACCAGAATGGAATGACAGTGAGATTTCGTTTGAGATAGAGAAGTTAATTAATCTTTTTTTGGGTTTGTTATTAAAAATAAAATAAAATAACTAGATTTGGGTATGTTAGAGAGATAGTGGATACGACATCGTATTAGTCAATCTGTTTCTATAAATCAATATTCCACGTCATGTATTTTAAATCTTTGTATGCTTCGTTTTGTCTTTCTTCCTCCCGTTGGTTGACATGACCAACAATGGTCTTCTTCTAGCTTTGTATAAAGCTCTTCTTGAGCTTATGTAAGTTTAAGTTTTTCTGAATGACAAATCTATTTTAATCTCTTGGACTATTATTCTAAAACGTTTCTTGTTTTATTTCATGGTATCGGAGCATTTGATGGCTCACACCAAATTTCCAACTTCTGGGAGCAATCCCTCACTTCCTAATTCCATCTTTGAGCCACAGTTACATTTTCCATATCTTCAAAATTCTCAGTATCAGTCAATGAATCAAGCTTTCTCAGTAAATTAGTATCATTTTCGAAATTCATTTTATCTAACCCATTCTGATTTTACTTCAAATCCCATTTCATTTACAGTGACACTTAGTTGGGGAAATTTACACTTATGGCAAAATCAAATGGAAACTGCACTCAAGGCTCGGAATAAGATGAGTTTTGTAAATGGCACACTTCAACCACCAGTAGAAGCCGACTCTTCCTACGAAGACTGGGTTCAATGTGACAGTTTGGTGAAGACTTGGATTACTAACTTGTGAGTTAAGACATTCTTGCTAGAGTGCCTACTGCTCGAAAAGCTTATGTTCTTCTGTGATGCATTATGTTTGGGAAATTTGTGGATTTGACCCATTTTGAAAACCGTTTTAGCTATCTAACCCTCATTTTAGAATTTTAAAATCTAACCCTTTTAACTAAGGAAATGTCCTTCATGCCCCCAAAACTCATTTCCCTCCAAAACATCAAATAATATTATTAAAAACAAATAAAACAAAAATATCTAACATAAAAAAACGTAAAAGTATCTTGCACAGTTTCCAAACTCATTATCTCCCATCTTCTTCTTCTCTCCCTTGAAATTTATTTTTTCTTTCATGTTCTTCTTCTCTCTCTTGAACCTTCTTCTTTTTTCTGTGTTTTTCTTCTTCTCTCTTGAACCTTCTTCTTTTCTTCCATCCTCTTCTTTTCGCCATTTCTTATTTTTCACTTCAACCTTCTTCTTCCCCAAAAGAGCACGAACAGTTCAAATAGTGGATCATAATCAAGAAATGATCAAGATGCAATCGCAATCGACTGAAAAATTTATTTCAAGCAGCGACTGTTGTTCATCATTTATGCTATATAAGGTCGGTTCTTGTTCGATCTTTTCTCTTTGAAAATGCATGTCCACTTTACTAGTTTACGTTTTAAGGTTTGGAGTGTGGGTGGGGATTAGCATCGATTTAATATGGCGTTTGATTGTGTTCTGAACAACAATTAGGTTTTTAGACAGAGGGTTTAGAAAAGTGTTTGGTTATGTTCTGTTTAGGTTTTTAAGCCGAGGGATGGACATTGTTTAGGTTTATGTTTTGGATATTTACGATAATTACATGGTGGGTTTAGAATAGTTATAACTATTCGGTTTAGAATAGTTTAATAGTGGGTTTAGAAATATTTCAGTTTTTATGTTTTAGGTTTAGAATAATTATATTTCAGTTTAAAATGGTGACATTATGGGTTTATAATAGTTACATATTAGGTTTAGAATGATTTAATTGTTGAAGAATTAAGATAATGTTTTGTATTGCAGGATACAATCAAAATCAAGTACAAAATTGAAGCTGCACACAGAATTCTCGCTAAAATTGCATTCTTTTGCAGAGAATCATAGTGTTTAAAACAGTATTACTTTCAGTTTAGAATAACGCTATTGATGTTTATAGCAATGTTACTCTTGGTTAGATTACAATTATTTTGATATAAAATCATGTTTAGTCACGAACATTGTATTATTTTGTCAACATCGTAATTAATTAATTTGGTTTAGAATAATATCATTTTGTGTTTAGAACTATTATCGTAATATAGTTTAGAACAATATCATATTTGTTTAGAAGAATTTTGCTTAGTTATAAGCTATTATCAAATAAGATTAAAGACATAAAAGTAGCATATTGTTTAGAACAAATGAATATTGTCTGGTATATTTGAATTGCATTCATGCATTTCTTTAGTCAAATCCTAGCCCCAGAATTTACTGATTTCATTACTTGCTTAGTAAGACAAAAATAAATTCATGTGAGAACAAACAAGCTATGATTTAGAATAGACATATTAGCATTGAGAATAGATGAAAAAACAATTGGGAACAGAAGAAACATCGGTTGAGATCAATTTTCTTATTGGTTGGGCGTTATAGTGTTGGCTCTTTGTATGTTTGTCTATTTTATCCATTAATTGAACATAAGAAATATATTTCGAAGCTATGATACTCTTACTTTTTCACCTTTAGCGAATAATTATACTGACTTTAGTCATACCTATAAAAATGTATATTTTATTCTCAACAAGATGACATGAACAATGTCCACCTATGGTTCAAGTATGCCTCAATAAATATCATGCATTTATATTAATGGAAAATTAAATTCAAAATAGATATAACAATAAATACATAATTCTAAACCGAACATAAAAACTATATAATTTTAAACATAAATTAACATCGTTCTAAACCTAAAAATATCATTCTAAACCAATTAAGCACCATTCTAAATAAAAAAATTAAGAATATTCTAAACCACAGACATATTACTTTTGAAAATAACAATTAATTATATACTAGACAAAATAATATTATAAACATAAAGTAACACTATTCTAAACATAAATTAACATCAATTTGGCGAGCTGTAACACGCACGATTTATTCTTATTGGTTGGGCTCTATAGCGTTGGTTTATAATAGTTTTATGTTCAGTTTAGATTGTGTATTTACTATTGATATAAGTTTTGAACTATATTTCATATAATTTAACTTTTAAGTTATTTATTCAATCACACATGAATCACATGTGGATCTTGTTCCAAACCTCTTTAAGCATTCTATTATTGTATTGCATGATAAGTAAATTTTCGTTGTGTTGGGGTTTTAAAACTTGATGTGTCCTTCTTGTTTGGTTCCAAATTTGCCGAAAACTTGTTTAGAAACAATAAGATAATATGTTGAAACTATATAATCGTTTTATATTGCGTTCTAGTTTAAAACATAGTATATTTTGATTGACCTTATAGTTAATGAAATATTTTTTGGTCTAGAACAATGTTAATTTATGTTTAGAATAGTGTAAAATTATGTTTAGAACAATGTTCTTTTCAGTTTAGAATATTTTTTTGTCTGATAAAATACTGATTGCTATTTTTAAAGGTAATATCCTTGTGGTTTATAATAGTTTTAATTTTGGTTTAGAATGATGTTTAATAGGTTTAGAATGATGTTTTTTCGGTATAGAACAATTATAATTTCTATTGAGAATTCTATAATTTTTGTTTACAATATTATTTATTTCTATTTATAACTGAATCATTTTTTAACACAATATACATTTTTGTAGGTATGACTGAGGTCGGGATAATTATTCGCTATTTTGGGGAGGCGAAAAGTATGACATGAACTACATATACCAAAATGATGGACCTCCGCAATCTAAGGTGTTAAGATTCAAATAGGTTAACTATTTTTGGCAACAAAGTGCCACTGCATGTTAATTTCTAACGGCAAGGAATAAAAAAATCTAAAAAATGTTTTTGATAAGAAAATTATTACACTCATCATGAGAGTTTTAATCAACCTTGTCTTGATTGCTTGTAACATATGGAAGAATATTAGTCACTTCTAAATCAAAATTTTTGATTTTATAAACTTCATTTTGTTTATTTTCCCAACCATTTTCACTTTTGTTGGCTTAAACACTGATAATGACATGTTTGCACTCATCAACTTCATAAATTTGATAGTTAATACCCCACAATCTGAAGTGAAAACTGCAGAGTCAGAGTTGTTTTGAAACGATAGCCACATATGGTTCAAGTATGTCTAAATAAATAACTTAAAATTCATGAAAAATTAAGTTCAAAACATATATAATAGTAAATACACAATTTTAAACCAAACATAAAACTCTTAACCAGTTCTAGACTCATTCTAAACTTTATGTTGAATTATTCTAAATCATAATATAACAGTACAAAACATATATAACATTAAATATACATTTTTAATTGAACATAAATTTGTTATAGAATCATTCTAAACCTTATAATAAACATTTATAACAACTTAAAACAAATTTTAAATCTTATTTTGAACTATTCTAAACCATAATATAAAATTATTATAAAAGAAAAATGATTTAGTTATACACATAAATAAATAATATTTTGAACAAAAACTATATAATTATGCACATAAATTTTCATCGTTCTAAACCTAAAAAAACATCATTCTAAACCAATTAAGCACGATTCTCAACCAAAATTAAAACTATTCTAAACCACGAACATATTACTTTTGAAAATAACAATCAGTATTGTACCATACAAAATACTCCATTAACTATAAGATTTAATAGTTTGTCAATCAAAATAAACCTCTTTTCTAAATCAGAACACAACATAGAATGCTTATATAGTGCTCAACAAATTAATTTACTGTTTTTTAAAAAGTTTATAGCAAATTCACAACCAAATTACACGGACTCATCAAGCATTACAACACTCAAGAACTTACTGAAACTTTAGAGCTTGATTTAGTGAAATAGTAGTTTCGGAGAAGAAGAACGATGAGAGAAACGAGATGCTTCTCAAGACGATAAAGATAATTGAAGATCTCATAAAAGGTGAATAAAATGAAGAAAAGACGAGGCAAGTGAAGAAATGTTTACATAAGAAGAAGGTTGAAGAGAAAAAAATGGGAGAGAAGAAGGGGATGAAAGAGAAGAGAAGAGAAGAGAAGAGAAGAGAAGAGAAGAAGAACTACAAGGAAAGAAGATTAAAGAGAGAGAGAGAGAAGAAGGGGATGAAAGAGAAGAGAAGAGAAGAAGAAGAACAAGGAAAGAAGATTAAAGAGAGAGAGAAGTAAAATGTAAAAGACGACTTGTACGTTGATTTTTTCAATGTAAAATAGGTAGGGTTTTTTTTAATTTAATTTATTCAAAAAGTGGTGAAAAGTGTGTAAAGGGGCATGAAAGACTTTTCCATGACTAAAAGGGTTAGATTTTAAATTTTTTAAAAAGAGAGTTAGATTGTTAAAATGACTTTTAAAAGGGGTTATTTTAACAAATTTCTCATTCTGTTTGTCATAAGCATTTTATAGCATCTATTATAGCTCAGCATGAACCTAAGAATTTTATAGAAGCATCAAAATCATCGCACTTGTGTAATGCCATGCATGAACAAAGAAATGCTTTGAATGAGAACAATACATGGACTGTTGTCAAATTACCAAAAGGTATGAAAGTTGTATGATCTAAATGGGTATACAAAATAAAGTATAACCCATATGGTTCCATTGAGACATACAAAGCAAGGCTTGTAGCTCAAGGTTTTAGCCAAACCCTTGGATTTGACTGCAAGGAAACCTTTGCTCCTGTAGTCAAAATTTTCACAGTTAAGAGTATTTTTGGCATTAGTAGCAGCTAACAATTGGATAGTTCATCAGCTGGATGTGCATAATGATTTCTTAAATGGAGATTTACATGAAAATATATACATGAAAATGCCTCCTGGATATGAAACTCATAGTGCAAGTTACGTGTGCAAGCTAAATAAATCCTTATATGGTTTAAATCAAATATCGAGGCAATGGAATCAAAAGTGTAAGCAAGCTTTATTAAGGTTTGGTTTCATTCAATCCAATTGTGATTATTCTCTATTTACATATTCTATAAATTCTTTCAGAATCATATTGTTACTATATGTCGATGATATGGCAATTGGGGGAAACAACCTCAACCTCATACAAGAAGTAAAACAATATATTGGAACTTGTTTTAAGGTTAAAGATTTAGGTGAACTTAAGTATTTTTTAGGCTTGGAATTTGACAGACTTCAAACAGGTATGATTTTATCTCAGAAGAAATACAAATTAGATATTCTTACTGACACTGGTTTCAGGGAATTTAAAAGCATAAGCTCTCCAATGGATACCAATTCAAAGCTTTCTATAAACCAAGGAGAAATTCTACAAGATCCAATGCAATACAAAAGGCTTATTGGGAGGCTTATGTACCTAACTTCAACCAGGCCGGCTATAAGTTTTACAGTAAATACATTGAGCCAGTTTATGCGAGCTCCTACTTCCTCTCATCTCAAGGCTGCTTACAGAATTTTAAGATACCTAAAGGGCACCTGTGATCAAGGACTTTTCTTCCCAGCTGAATTTGCTTCTAATCTTGAAGCATATTGCGATGACTGTGCAGCATGCCCTGACACCAGATGCCCTGACACCAGAAGGTCTATGACTGGTTATGACATAATGATTGGAAAAGCTCTTGTTGCCTGGCGTTCCAAGAAGCAACAAACAATTTCCAAATCTTCTGTAGAAGCAGAGTACAGGTGTTGGGAAAAAATTTATGATCTACAGTTCTTGAACAACACAATGTCTGAGGCGCAGCAGCTGTCCTTAAAGGTAGATTCCGCCCCTCAGAGAATAACTCGGTGCAGCAGGTTGTGGCGGCTACCTCCCAGGATACAACAGACCTTCCAAGTCTCTGTGCACACAAAGAAGAAGGTAACAGGAACAACAAACGCTTTTAATTTTTTATCACCCAGATCAATTAGAAAAGTGTATCTTCTCAAAGTAATCGTGCCTTCACTTATACATGTTAGATCAAAAGTGGTTGAGATAAAATAGAGATTTTATTTGGGGGAGAATATCTGAACATAGTTGGAGGTTTTATAGATATATATAAACTAGTTTAGATCATGGAGAATATTAGGTAACGGTTTGATGACTAAGTCTAACTTGACTAAGTCTACAAAATTCTTTTGAAATAATTATATGTTCAACAACAGGTCCATTGCTGTTGTTACTGTGAGTTGTATAGCATGAACATGAGTTGTATAAACACAATGAGTGTGTGTGAGCTGGTTATAGTGCGTGTGAACGTGAATTGTTGAGTTGGTGTACATGTGTGTGTGAGTTGTATAAACACAATGAGTGTGTGTGAGCTGGTTATAGTGCATGTGTGGTGTACATGTCGTGTGAGTGTGTGTGTGGTGTACATGAGCTGTTATACAGCTTAACTAGGTGTATATATATGTGCTGTATCTTACTGAGAAATACACAATTCAAATCTATTTCTACTTTCTAACATGGTATCAGAGGCGTGAGGTTCGTCCTGTGTAGTCTGTTTCTGGTTCTGTTTTTCTATCACCCTTCTTGTTCTGGTCTGGCAGTGGTTCTTGTTACCTCAACCTCCACTGCAACTCTTTCCGACACTGGCTTGTCTGGTATCTGGTTCTTGTTACCTTAACCTCCACTGCAACTCTTTCCGGCACTGGCTTGTCTGGTATCTCTGCTGTGCACTGACTGTCGTGCTCCGGCAGGGTGCGGCTAACCAGTAGCTTCCGTGATTATTCTATTCTGGAGTACCAGTAGCTTCTGTGATTCTTCTGTTCTGGAGTGCTTCTGCCCTCCACTAGCGCCCTTTTCGAGTTCTGTCTGGAGACGATCGCCCCCGCGCCCTAGCGCCCTTCGGATTCTGGAGACGATCGTCCCTTGCGCCCTTCGGAGAAATCTGTTCCGCTCAGCGCCATCCTTCTGTCTCCGTCTTGCTCTGGTCTCGGTGAGCGCTGTGATCTGGTTCTCCATCATCCTTCCGTCTCGGTCTTGCTCTGCTCTGTGATCTGGTCTCGATCTGGTTCTCCATCATCAAGTGTTAAGCTTGGTAATTGGGCTCTTAAAATTTTGGGCCAGGCGGTATTGGGCTCTTCTTTTCGAGCCAGGGGAAGTTGGGCTCAACCATTTGGGCCAGATAAGGCCAGGCCAAGAATAGTCTGGTTCAAAAAAAAAAAAAAAAAAAAAAAAAAAAAAAAAAAAAAAGAAAGAAAGATGGCTTCTGACGATCGCAATCAATCGATTAGTGTTCGTCTGACTGGTGATAATTATCCCTACTGGGCTAATGTGATGAAAAACTTCCTCCTTGGAAGAAAAAAGTGGGGTTATATTTCTGGGGCTACTCGTCGCCCCACTGACGATACAAAAGCAGAGTTTACATTGGCTACTGAAAATTGGGATTCTGAAAATGCTCAAATCCTTACTTGGTTTCATAACTCTGTTGAATCCCACATTGGTATGATGTTTGCTAACAAATATACCACTGCCAAAGATGTGTGGAACTATTTGTCTGAATTGTTTCAGGAAATTAACATTGCCAAACGCTATGAGTTGGATTTGGCTATCATGAGCATTCGACAACAGGGGAGATCGATACAGGACTACTATGGAGAAATTACTACTCTGTGGGATCAGCTGGCCTTGATGGAGCCCGACAGTCTGAAGGCCTCTACTGATTACCTGAACTTTAGGGAAGACAGACGTCTTACTAAGTTCCTTGCCGGCCTTGACAGTCAATTTGAAACCCTCCGTGGGAATATTTTACATCGCTCTCCTCTCCCAACTGTTGATGCTGTTGTTCGGGAGCTCAAATCTGAAGAGATTCGACTCAAGACGAGCACTCCAATAAGCTCTACCTCATCTGTCTTTTTAGCCTCTGCAAAATCTCCACTATTACCTACCCCCACTGGTTATAGTTCTGCATCTGTCTCCTCTCTACGCTCTCGGGGCCGTATTCCACAGGACACCTGTGCCTTTTGCCATCAAAAAGGACATTGGAAATATCAGTGTCCCAAGAAAGGTGTTCGGTCTTCTCCCAGAAAAATTCCTGCATTAACTACTACAGAGAGCAATCCTGACTTGACTGACATCCGTACACAGCTATCTCATCTTCAGCAGATGCTTTCTTTTCCATCATCTGCATCTGCTATGACTTCCAGTACTTTAGGTTTGCTAGATTCCTTGTCAGGTATTTCTTCCACTGTCTGGATACTTGATTCCGGTGCTGCATTTCATATGACTCCTTCCAAATCCTTGCTTCATAATTGTGTCTCTCCTCCCTCCCCTATGACTGTTTATACTGCTGATGGTTCTTCTTTACCTGTAAGCTGTATTGGTTCTATACCTATGTCTTCTTCAACTCCAGTTTCACTTCCTTATGTTCTACACGTTCCACACTTGTCTGTCAATCTTTTGTCCATTAGTCAACTTGATAATGCTGGTTATGACATTTCTTTTGGTTCTTCTGTGTGTCGTGTGCAGGATCGGAAGTCAGGGAAGCAGATTGGGATCGGGCGTAAAATTGCTGATGTTTATGTGGTGGAGCAGTTGCATCTCCCTGTTGTTTCTTCGGTAGCTTTTTCTTCTTTCCACTTAGACGAACTCTCAAGTATGTTTTACCTTTGGCATGCTAGGTTGGGTCATATGTCTGCTGAGCGTTTACGCATTTTGTCTTCCTCTGGAAAATTGGGTAAAATTTCTACTAGTGATATTTCTACCTGTCAGGGTTGTAAACTTGCTAAACAAACGGCCTTACCATTTAATAAAAGTGTTACCTTTTCCACCTCCCCTTTTTCTCTTGTTCATACTGATGTATGGGGACCTGCACCTCTTGCTACAAAAGGTGGATCTGTTTACTATGTTTCTTTTGTGGATGATCATACACGTTTTACTTGGGTTTATCTTTTGAAACATAAATCTGATTTCTATCAAATCTATCGTTCGTTTCAGTCCCTCATTACTACTCAGTTTTCTGCTACCATTAAAACTCTGCGCTCTGATCTTGGGGGGGAGTATCTTAAGCAAGAATTCATCGAATACTTGTCTAATCATGGTACCATTCATCAATCATCCTGTTCTGATACTCCAGCTCAAAATGGTCGTGCAGAACGCAAACATCGTCATATTTTGGAAACTGCACGATCTCTTCTTTTATCAGCTTCTGTTCCTAGTTCTTTCTGGGGTGAAGCTGTTCTTACTGCTACTTTTCTACTTAATCGGATGCCCACTCCTCTTCTTCATGGCAAATCTCCTTATGAGGCTCTTTTCTCTCAACCACCTAATTATTCTATTCTTCGTGTTTTTGGATGTGCTTGTTTTGTCCTTCTCCCTAGAAAAGATCGTACCAAACTGAGTGCTCGTTCCACTCTCTGTGTTTTTCTAGGATACAGTCTTACTCAAAAAGGTTATCGTTGTTATGATCCTCTCTCTCATCGCTTATATGTCTCCCGTCATGTTGTATTTCTCGAACGACTACCATACTATCGTCTTCCATCTCTGACTCCCTCTGTATCCAAAGACGAGTTAGTTCACATTGATCCTTTTCCTCCTGATGTTGTTTCTGATGAATATATCTCTACCATTTCATCTACTACCACCATCCCCACCTCATCTGAGTCTATCACTCTTCCTACTGATTGTTCAACAGTTTACTCCCGTAACAAGCAACGCTTCAACACATCTTCAGTAATATTACCTGATCCGACTGCTACTCTGGCATCTGCTCCTGCTTCTGATCCTGTCTCTTCTACCACAACATCTGATATGCCTCGCAGGTATCCTCTTAGGGATCGACGTCCTGTCACCAAACTCAGTCTTCTTTCCACTTGTTTTTCTGTCTCTTATCGTACTGCTTTATCTGTTATTCACTCTTTCTCTGAGCCTCAGTCATACAGGGAAGCCTCTCAGGATCCAAATTGGGTTAATGCAATGAATGATGAACTTGCTGCTCTTGACAAAACTTCTACTTGGGAATTGGTGCCTCCTCCTCCAGGACAAAATATTGTGGGTTGTAAATGGATTTATAAAGTCAAGACCCATTCTGATGGCTCTCTGGAGCGGTATAAAGCTCGACTCGTTGCTAAAGGGTTTTCTCAGGAATATGGTATTGACTATGAGGAGACCTTTGCACCTGTAGCCAAAATGACTTCCGTTCGAACTTTAATCTCTGTTGCTGCAGTCAAACATTGGCCCCTATATCAGATGGATGTTAAGAATGCCTTTCTTAATGGTTCTCTCTCTGAAGAAGTTTATATGAAACCTCCTCCTGGTTTATCACATCCTCCTGGCTATGTTTGTCGTCTGCGCAAGGCTCTCTATGGTCTTAAACAAGCTCCACGAGCCTGGTATGAATGTTTTGAAAAAGCTATTACTCAGCTTGGTTTTCATTCTAGTGATAATGATTCTGCTCTATTTCTTCTTCATACTGACGTTGGTCTAGTGGCCCTTCTTCTTTATGTTGATGACATGATTATCACTGGATCTGATTCTTCTGCTATTGATCGTGTGAAACGACATCTTTCCAATACGTTTGAGATGAAAGATTTGGGTCACTTACGTTATTTTCTTGGCATTGAAGTTGCTTATTCTCCAAGAGGGTACTTCTTGTCTCAAGCCAAATATGCTAATGAAGTACTTCATCGTGCTCGTCTCACTGACTCCAAAGTTACTGCTACTCCTATGGAGCTCAATCTCAGACTTACTTCGACTGATGGGACTCTTTTGGAAGACCCCACTCTCTATCGCGAACTTGTTGGCTGTTTGGTATATTTGACCATCACTCGTCCCGATATAGCTTATGCTGTTCACATTGTCAGTCAGTTTGTCTCTGCTCCCCGTTCCTGTCATTGGGCTGCTTTGGTTCGTATTCTGCGATATCTTCGCGGCACTGTTTTTCATGGAGTCCTAATGTCATCTACATCCTCTTTGGAACTCCGTGGTTATTCTGATGCTGATTGGGCTGGTGATGTTGAAGATCGCAAATCCACTTCTGGTTCCTGTGTGTTTCTTGGTGATTCCCTTCTCTCATGGAAAAGCAAGAAACAGTCTGTTGTTGCTCGTTCTACTGCTGAAGCCGAGTATCGCGCTCTCGCCCATACTAATGCAGAAATCAGATGGCTTCGTTGGTTGCTTTCCGATTTGGGTGTTCCTCAGACATCTCCTACTCCTATCTATTGTGACAATCGTAGTGCCATTCAAATTGCTCACAATACAGTTTTTCATGAGCGCACCAAACATATTGAGATTGACTGTCATACGACACGTAATCTTCTTCGGGATGGCACTCTTACTCTCCCTTTTGTTTCTTCCACTCTTCAACTAGCGGATTTCTTTACGAAAACTCACACTGTTGCTCGTTTTCAGTTTTTACTTGACAAACTTTCGATGATTTCCATGAAATCATCCTCAGTTTGAGGGAGGGTGTGAGTTGTATAGCATGAACATGAGTTGTATAAACACAATGAGTGTGTGTGAGCTGGTTATAGTGCGTGTGAACGTGAATTGTTGAGTTGGTGTACATGTGTGTGTGAGTTGTATAAACACAATGAGTGTGTGTGAGCTGGTTATAGTGCGTGTGTGGTGTACATGTCGTGTGAGTGTGTGTGTGGTGTACATGAGCTGTTATACAGCTTAACTAGGTGTATATATATGTGCTGTATCTTACTGAGAAATACACAATTCAAATCTATTTCTACTTTCTAACAGTTACCAGTGAGTTGGTTTGGCTTAATGCTCAACGACTTAAAGAATCTTGTTATCAAGCCAATTCCTCTCCATTGTGATAGAAAGGCAGCCTTCCACGTTGCGAACAATCCAGTCTACACGAACGGACTAAACATATTGAAATCGACTGCCACTTTGTTTGTGAGAGAGCTGAATAGAGGCTCATCAAATTACATCACATTCGCACCAGATTTCAACCTACTGATCTCTTCGCCAAGCCCATGACTGTTGTTCGACTAGAGGATTTCAAGTTCAAGTTCAACATGACAGCAACTCGTGTTGAGCTTGAAAGGGGTGTTAGAGAGATAGTGGATACGACATCATATTAGTCAATCTGTTTCTATAAATCAATATTCCACGTCATGTATTTTAAATCTTTGTACGCTCCGTTTTGTCTTTCTTCCTCCCATTGGTTGACGTGACCAACAACGGCCTTCTTCTAGCTTTGTATAAAGCTCTTCTTGAGCTTCTATAAGTTTAAGTTTTTCTGAATGACAAATCTATTTTAATCTCTTAAACTCTTATTCCGCATCGTTTCTTGTTTTATTTCAGGGTATAACAGATTGTGGATTTCAAGGAGGTAGATTCCCATGTTTCATCAATTGAAGGGTCGCAGCTCCAGCTATTGGATGATGAGTTTTCTCATATTCTTCCTAGCTTCTAAGAAAACTATCGACGGTAATGAAAATTACTATTGTTCCATTGGTATTACTAGAACAATACTGGGAGAGTCATGGAACGATATCTGATTGATAATTCGAGAAGTCTGTTTCGTAATGTCATATAAGGACATAATGAGAAGTTATTGTGCACGTATAGGCTTTCCTTATTTCTTTGTTTGTTGACATCTCTGATTAGAACATTGCTCTTTGTACATCGTAGGTGCCTTGAGGGTTAAAAATAAGTGCGTTGCTTTAAGAACTTATTGTGAAGCACAAAAACCTTGATGGGTGAGTTGCTCTTCGAAATTTTTTGTTCTGGTTTTATGTAGTCCTTGTCCTTGGGCTAAGAGATGTCATTCCCCTGACTATCAGTTTCAAGAGTGGGAAAGGACTTAGCGGACTAAACCTTCTAATCCTGAGAAGCTAGAGGCAAGACGGTTAGCGTAGTGAAGGCTCATTCTTTTAGAAGATCCGATGGCACAAAGAAGGCAGCTAACTAAGGAGATTCTTTTCACTCCTCAACAGAATCTGAATCAGGAGATGCTTTACAAGCGGGTTTGACTGACTTTCCTGAAGGATATAGGGCAGAGAGCTTACCAACTCAACAGAAGCAACCAGATAGGGATGCTTCAGATACAAGGGAAGAAGATGCTTTATTTAAGCGAGGGAACTCAACTTACTTGACTTCGAATACTCGTTACTTTGGAAAGTGGGAAACTTCTTTTCCCAAGGTTTATTACTGTGACATTCCTAGCTTTGATGACTTCTGGAGAATTAGTGTAACTGCTTTGCAAATTCCTCTGTAAGTGTTTAAAATCCTTAAATCTGAAACACTTTGTAGTTTGGTTCAGCAAATGTTTGGATGCTATGCTCTTGGATGATAGGAAGATGATTATTCCCCGGGATTGTATTGGCTTTTTCGGATTAAACAATTTTTCTGGAGGAGGAGCTCCACTGGTTCAAATCCCATCATCCCCACTGCCACTAAAAAAAAGAGAAGGAAGTTCGTCAGAAAACTTACTCTGTCTCAATTCTAAAAAAAAATTGTGATACTACTGCTCTATTAGTTTCAAGTCTAGGAACTTTAATTTCTGTGAATATCTCAATCCCTTGGAACATAATAGCAATGATCTTGTCAAATTGAGATTATTTAAAAATAGATGTGTTAGTGATATCAGATTTCAGTTTATCCATAACCACAATAGGAAAATTTTGATAAATTTAATTATGGGAACTTTAACTTCTGAGGCTCGACGAAGTTCTCTGCAAAGTGCAAAATGAGTAGTATTTTCTGCCTTTCTATTTCAAGAGTGTGACTTGTACACTTTGTTCAGTTGGAATTTATCTGTTGTTTTTGGATCTGATTAGTGAAGAATTATTGTACAGGTGTATGAGGTGCTTGCAGTAAGTCAATCATGAATGTTCTTTTCTGAAGAACAAGCTTCAAAATTTATTCAGTGTAAGTTTAGGAGACAATTGTTAAATAGACCAATTTATTTTATTTTAACTGCAGCTAGTGCAACAGATCCTTGCTGCTGGCGTGTCAATTCCTACGAGAGGATGAGTGGCCGTGTTATTTTTTGTAGGATTATGGTAAAATCATGTATGAGGGGAGAGTTGGCATATGAATGTACACTTGTGCTGCAGTGCTTCTGTAAGCCAGATGATCTTCTTTTCCTTTTTTTTGTTTGCATTTTCCTAATTTTATTTATCCAGGATTTTTATGTTTTCATCTTGTCTTGCGCATGCGTTCTTTTTTCCATACCTTGACGGGTCTCCAATGGCACCCCGTGATTAATAACTTGAAAAAAACCCCAGTTCCTATATGCACTTCCATTCTCTGAAACAAGCTCTTTGACTAAAATTGGATAGATTGATTACTGGGAATCTGAGATCTCTCTCGCTTCGATGTATTCGAGTTTTGGGCTGAATCCAGGATCTTGAATGAAGGCTGGATCAACCTCTTTCATGGCAATAACTTGTTCAATCAGTACAATACTGTAAGTGTTTGTGAATATATTTGCAAATAACCCTGTGATGTGGATGATTTTGTCTTTATATGTGGTCTTGTAAGGCTTTGTGTACATTGAACATAACAGTTTCTGTTATAGCAGCAGGAGTATCGATGCCGTCAAACAAATTTCCAGCTGATTCTCCTTTTTTCAATCAGAGAATAAAAACCAGCACTACCATACTGGAACAACCCTAACCCACTTGACATCCGATTCCGATCTATGGCTTGGCTCGTAAGGTAGATGCATCATGCACCAACGCGAAAGGTTCAAATCGTGCTGGAAGCACAGTTATCTAGATAAGTGTTGAGTATTTGCTCGTTTGTGTGTGACTGTATTGCTTGCCTGTGTGTGAGTTCTCTGTGTCATAAAAAAAACAAATATACACAATCTCTAGATTTGATCACTCCAACAACAAATTATTTGTCTTTTATTTATCAATATACACAAGTCCTGTTATGTAGCAAACATCAGTTTCTCAAAAGCAAGGCAAGAGCTATGCATTTTTTTATCACAGAATGAAAATTGGGTTACTCTGATACTTTGTAATGATGGATTAGGAGATTATCCTTGGGGAGCTTCTTGTAATTGCTGAGGTTTCTGGAGGCAAAAAACTTTCCCCAATTGTGGCCCTCATACTTGGCAGGGTTTAGCTCATTGACTAGCTCATCCATTGGCTTCACTGAGACATAGTGTGAAGGGAAGAAGAAGAATGGCATCGAAATCCGCTCCTTCCCGGAGTTCACCACCACCCTGTGCATTACACTCTCATATGCATCATTGCTCCAAACCTGCACTACACATTGGACATGGCTTAATTCATAGCAAAGAAACTGAGATAAAGAATGATTGAATCCACAAAGTTCAAAGAGGAATCACTGTACCTGAAAGATATCACCAAGATTAATGATGAAAGCATCTGAGATTGGTTGAACTCGAACCCATTCCCCGTCGGATTTGCGCTTGACTTCTAGTCCTCCCACACTATCATCTGGAGTGAGGACCGTGAAGACACTGGCATCCTTGTGAGGTCCAACACCAAGAGCTAGGTGTGGAACAGGGCATGGAGGATAGTAATTTAGCCTGAAAATGCTGGTTTGGTCATTGAAGTAGCCACGACAACGGTCTGCAGGCAACCCCAAGCTCAAACATATGAGCTCCATCACCTTGTGCCCCAATTTCTCCACTTCTCTAGCATACTCTTGGCAGACCTCCCTACTCATCCAATCATCAATTCAAGAAATCAAGACAAACATATCATTAGACTGTAGTTTCTGCAAATTCCAACTAATTTCTCCCTAACGGGTTCATGTAGTGTGCTCTAAAATGTTAGGGAATAAGATTTGACTGAATGAAGCGCCTAGCTCAACTGGGCAGGGCAACAAGCATCTCTTGCAGTGTCAAATTTGGTGAAGCTGGATGAGCTATCAAGTAGAGAATGGGATCAAGGCTTTAAATCTTATATAGGTCAAACTTCCAAACCTAGTAGCACATTTTCTAGGTCCAAAGGCCCAAGTGAGCAAATCCGTGCAGTCCACCATTGGCTGACTCAAAGCAAACAATATCTACTAAACTCATGAACAGTCGGGCTGTTACAATGAATTAACATTTCGAAGCAAAACCCATGAAAGACCAAGAGTTAGAGTTACCTAAAACCATGAGGGGATTCTGGCCACTGATTAGTCAAGGTCCTTACATCCTTATCATCAGGTTCAGGAGAGGCTGGGACAACGGCTTGATCATCAACAAAGAAATCAAAGATCTCCTTCCAGTCCCTAACATTTTTAGTATGCTCACTGTCATGGTAACCCACCGGATTAGAATCGTCCCGTTTCACCTTCCCTTTCTCTTCCAAAGTCTGGTGGAAGAATTCTTTGGACAACTTCTCCATCCTCTGACGCAATTCCAGTGGCACCCCGTGATTGATAACTTGAAAGAAACCCCAGATCTTGGAAGCATCTCCAACCTCTAACACAAGTTGTTTGGTGTCATCGGATAGGTTGATTACTGGGATTCCTTGTGCTTCATTGATGACTTCAAGTTTTGGCCTGAATTCTGGGTCTTGAATGAAGATCGGATCAACATCTCCCATGGCAGTACAAATTGGCTAGAAAGAATGGTTTGTAGTTTTTGTCTTTCTGCAAGATATATTACATACTGAATTAATCTGATGAGTGATATATTATTATTGTTTTTCTTAATGTTTTTTCTTTCTGCTGGTGGGTGCTTTGTCAAAACGTGTGTGTTTGTTAATGTCAACAAAAAAACTTCTTGGTCTGATTGGTATGGTCGTTAGGTCACCTAATTCATACTTTCGTCTCCAAATGGACTACCATTATTTAATTAATTATTAAAAAATGCCCCAAATAGGTTCCAATTTAGTTACTATTAGAATTAAGACAAAAATAAAATGTTCTCGAGACTCGAGAGGGCAGAAATAGTGATGGCCAAAAAAAAAAAAACGAATCTGTGTATTAACTACAAGATATTCAATCCATTTAAAATCTCAAAACCAATCTTAAGGTTTAGAAACGGTTTTAATTTTTATTTTCAAACTCATCATGATTTCAAGTCGGTTTTGATTTTTGATATCAGATTTAGGGTATCCGAATCGATTAATAAATAGTTTAGATACCTTAACAGAAACCGTCTCAAACTCGACCTTATCCTTAATTATAAGTATGTTTTGAAAAATATTAACAAATATTTTAGTAAAACGATTGAAATCCCTAACTTGTATAAAAGAACTGAATCATTTCATCATTAATCCAATTATTTATTTCTTGTTATAGTTGTTCTTAAAAAATATATATGTGAAGAAAATTTAAGGGGATTAATTCACCAATAAGTCCTTTAATAAAAATATGTATTTCATTCACTACCTTCAATTTTTCAATATTACATAACATCCTTTAAATAATTATGGACAAAACTACCCTTATTCCAAGAAGCCCCTATATGGATGACATATGCTGATATCATCATATTCTTGTTATTTTTTCCTTTTAAAAACTTTAAAAACAACTTTATCTCTCAAAATACAAGTCGGATTTTTAAAAATATATATATTCATAATCAGCACGAAAAACTCTTTCCAATGAGACCCGTGATCGATATGTTTAAATGTTTATTTGTCAAATCCTCTAAATAAACTCAAAGGATTTCTCAAACTTATCTAGAATTCAGAGGATTTCTCAAAAATCACTAAAACCAATTAAATGAATTTTTAAAATTAAGCAAAAAAATACATATGATTTCATAAAAATATATCAAAAAAAATTAAAATTTTGAAAATCAAACAAAAAGCAACCAAAAAGTTCAGAGGATTTCACAAACTTGTCTCAAATTTAGAGGATTTCACAAAATTTAACAAAATAAATCAGAATTTTCTTGAAATTAAGCAAAAAAGTTTAGAGGATTTCATAAAATATATAATAAAAATTAGAAGAATTTTTGAAAATCAAAGAAAAAAATCCGAAACTCTAAATTCTAAACCCCAAAATCCTAAATACTAAATCCTAATAACTTAAATCTCTAAATCCTAAACTTTAAACACTAAACTCTAATCTTCTAAACCATAGACTCTTAAACTTTAAACCTTATAATTAGAAATTCTCTGAATTTCCCAGAAATACTCTGAATTTTCCAGAAATCCTCTGAATGTTAACAATTCTAGTTTTAATTTTGAACAAAAAATCTTATAAATAATTAAGAAGAATTTACAAAAATAAGAAGAAAATCATAAAATTTTACTAACTTATATTCGTAAACCCTAAATCTTAAACCTTATGTCCTAAACCCCAAAATCCTAAATAATAAATTATAATCTCTTAAACAGAAAAACCTTATATAATAAACTCTAAATACTAATATTTTAATCCTCAAAACCCTAAACTTTATACCCTATTATCAGAAATCCTCTAAATTTTTTATAAAACATTTAGAGGATTTATCAACATCAAACAAAAAAAAACCAAAAATGTAGATGATCGGAAGATTTCCCAAACTTATCAAAAATTCAGAGGATTTTACAAAACTCACCAAAACAATTCAGAAGATTTTTTGAAATTATGCAAAAAAAAATTCAGAGGATTTCTTACCCAGAATTTAGAGGATTTTCGCAAAAGTCACCAAAAAGGCTAGAAATTGTTATGGTATTTGGTTTTGTTTGAAATATGAATTGAGTTTTATTATGATACTATTCTCATAAGTTATGGACTTTGGTCGTTAGTTAACAATGTAATATAATATTGACATTTCTATTGAATAACGTTTTGTTAATGCACAAGTGTTCGATTGTTGATTTCAATAATATAGTGATTCACAGATTTTAATGCATATATATAAGTTACTAAGTCAAGTAAATTTTGTGCATGTGAGTGCACTTGATTTTCGAGAAAAAAAATGGTTGATCGACACTTCAGTTTGATTCATCAAAAGTGAAAATATTAGTTTATTTTTAAAAACATATAGATACAAAACATGATTTCATCCGACTTTTTGGAATTGTATTTATATTTATTTTATTATAATAATTATTTTCAAAATAAAGAGCAATCATATACTAATAAAAATAAAGATAGGTTTAAATGAGGGTAGGGTAAAATTGTCATTAAATAAAGTTAAAATTTAAAGTTGTCATTGAGTTAAGGTTCAAATAATTGAGGATGTATTGGGCTACAAACTTTTTAAAAAGACTAAATGGAATATAAAGTCCATATAAAGGACTTATCACCAAATAATCCAAAATTTTAAAATAAAAGTTAAACGGTAGATGTGTATCAGATGGTAAACGATTATAGAAAGACTCTGATTTTAGAAATTTAAATGATTTGTTTACACGATTTTGATATAAGATAACTTAAATGGAAAGGATTTTAGTATTCCCTAATTAGAAGGATACCCGATCCGTTTCATCCCTAGTCAGAGGTGTACAATGGTTTATTGGTTTGTCAAGGCAAAAGGCCAAAAACTTCATTGTTGTTATGTAATTGGACTTTGGAGTTAGCACAAGTTCTTAGGCTTAAAATGAAGCTTGTCGCAGAATGGTTGGGACTTGGGAGTCCCATTATGACTCACAAAACAATTGAATTTTTTCCAAGTCCAAAACTCCAAACATTAGTAACCAATTGCGTTACAGAGATAAAATCCATGCAAAAACATAAAATTTGTGAAAATTTTAAATAAGGGAAATTAAAAAACTATACTTTTCAAGCACTCAACTTTTCAAGATATCACTTATGACTTTAAGTGAAAAATTCATCGGTCAAATTCTATGTGGCACACATGCGAAACGCATCAGTAATCATATCAAGAGAGTATTTGAAGTGACAATAAGTAGTTTGAATCACATATATCTCAGGTCTTCGTATTCACTACTAGTAATTCTAATTATCGTCAAACATTATTATTGTGATCACTAAAGGATCATCATGCCTTGTACTAGGGGTGTGCAAACCGGACCGTAAACCGGTAGAAAATCGGAAACCAGACCGGTCGGTCCAGTTTGTTGACCAAGTTCTGGTCAACGGTTTGAAAAATCGGACCGGACAATATATCAACCGCGGTTAACCGGACTGGACCGATTAATTTTAAACATATTTAAAATTTAAATATATATATAAGTGTGAATATATATATAGGTCTAATATCATAAATATTTTTTTAATTATATGTCCATTACACATTATTTTATAAATATAGAGAGTAAAAATCACGGGACCCTAGTCCACCAAAACCTCCACTATAATCAATAATGGGTACACACTAGTTCTCTCTAGATACAACTAGAGGTATTCAACAACACAAGATAACAATCTTGGTAAACATCAACAATAAATGATAGAAAAAACAGAAAACTCAAACCCAGAATTGCAGTAGAGTTTCGTCACAATCTGGGCTGGATAGACAACTTCAAATGACGATCCAACCGTCCAGAATGAAGTCCCGAATGTTATGAAGCCACTGTCCAAAATTCAGCTCGATCGGACCACCGATTGCTTTGATATCGTTGAATGAAGAATCTGTGCACAGTGCGCTCCTCAAAAACCAGCAACTCTGTTTTTCTCTCTTATTGTCGGCAGAACACACACTCTAACTTCTTGTTAGGGTTCCTTTTACTACTAATTAATTTTCTTCATGGGCTTAATGAACCCATGGGTCATGGGTAGCCCACTTGAGATGGACCAACCCAACAAGTTCTTAGTACTCTTTCACACTGAATTTGTCATTATGCCCCAAAAAAAATTCTGGGACAGAGCCCCGAACCTCGCCCTTGGGGTCTCTCATTAGTTTGTCGCCCAAGGCCCCAAATATGGCAGGGCAGCCATGCTTTATATTTTACAAAGGAGGAGTTAAGAGATGTTGAATTGCGAGAGTTTGGGTTAGGAAGGGTTGAGTTTTTTTAGTAAAATCCTTGTTTGGGAAATTAGTAGGGTTCAAAAGAGTTCACTAAAATTTTTATTAAGAAAATTACTATAATGTGCTTATTAAAAGGTGAACATCCATGAACCCTTAAAAAATGAGGGGTTCAAATTTGTAGCGTTGGGAAGCACGCGAACCCCACTCATAGTTTTTGTCAAACAGGGGTTGAGAGGGGTTCGTAACGAACCCCTAGCTCTCTCAATCCCACTTTCATTGAATGCCAAGCAAGCCCTAGGTTCATAATTATTTAATTATAATTTTGAAGACAAAACTAACCTTGCATATAGTTTAACAGAAAACAACATTTATTGCGATTTTTGTTTTGTGATTTCCCCCATTTTCTTCTTAATTTAATGATTTTGTTATTGCGTGTTTGCATTTCATTTCGATATTTCGTGTTGTATCTGTTGGAGACATATTGATTTGATAACCTGTGATATTTTTACTCTAAAATTCTTTGTTCTTAAGAACACGTGTGATGTTGAGACTTGAGAGTTAATATTTCTCCAAGTTAGATCTACCTACCTCTTTCTCCTTGTGTCTAGCCAAACCATTGAGACATTCTTTTGTGGTCTTATAAGACCACTACGCAATAACTATGAAAGCAAGCCAAACAATATAAGACAACTACTAAAGTTGAATGAATGATACAGTCCTTGATCTTATATTTTGGTGATTTAATAATGAAATCCAACTTTACTCCTTACTTAAACCTTTCATCTAGAACCAGTCAAACTTTACACTTCATATTTATATTTAATGTCAAAATAAACAAATTAGAGTTTAAAATTTGAAATGTAGACTAAAAACCCATAAAAATTCATTATAATTCTCAAATCATAATATAATTTTAAAAATATTCTAAAAATTATAGTATAATCCACAAATCATAGCATAATAATTATACTGAAGAATAACAATATAATTCTCAAAACATACTACAAAAATTCAATATAAATAAAAGAGCTTATTGATAACTTTTTTAAAAAAATTGCTTTATACCTGAATTTGCATTCAAATCATGTGGTGTGTGTGCTGGCACATAATATTATGGAAACTTTGGGATGTTTGGTGTTGGGATTACTAGCATCATCGTTTTAACAAACAACTGGCAGCGACAATTTCTTTGAGCATCTCCAACTCAAAAGTGTAACTAGAGATGTATATGACCCAACCGTCATTTTATATATTCATATTTTCGAGATGAGCAACTTCAACCCAAGGCGTATCTAGGATGTAAAATAAATCCTTAGCTCATGGAGATGTAAATATACATCTATCGTCTTCAATATACACCTCATGCAACTACTATTATAACACAAAAATTTACACCCCTAAAAAGTCACTATTGTATATCTCATTTTACATCCTCAATTATACACACTTAAATAGTTAAATTGGAGAGGCTCTTATACGTCGGTCGAATACAAAAACACATGGTATGTGATATTGACCCATTTTTATCTACATCAAACTACACACCGCCCTTTCGTAGGAGTTGCACTTACATGTCGTGACTCCTCAATATGAACTTGATAAACCCAATTACATGTTGTTGACGGACATTACCGATGGCTACCATATCCTCTTTTACTGGACCCATCCAAGGCAACCACGCCAACAAGCATCATATTTCTCGTTTCTGAAGTTTCAGCGGGACCACGCCATTGACTTGGGCATCTCCAATTATGGTGACGATGTTGGTCGCAATTGAGAAAGAATATTGCGTTAGAGCTTCATAATTGTTTAGATTTAAATAGAGAATGATAATGTCAGAAATATATTGATTTGATGTATGTTGTAATTTTGTCGAAAAATTTATGAAAAATTTATTAATATATTTGATTGGGTTAGGTGTACAAGTTTGCAACGAGAGATCTAATGGCATGAAGAATTAAATTGAGCCCAGCAAGTCAAAACACAAAAGACTCGAAACCCTCTCGTCCTGTGCAAAGTCGTTAATGCCCGCCATCTGTTTGAAAGTCTTCGATGTCTCTGCTTCGAGAACCTCACTCTATCTTCAACGATATTCCCCATGTGTGCTCTTCTTCAAGTCCCAAACAACATTCCTCAAGACAGATAACCGGAAACATGCTCTCGATGACTCGCAGCTTCTACATTACATCTCAAATCGCAGACTCAAGGACGCACGCCGCCTGCTCGAGAGTATTCCCGAGAGAGATACACATCGTCGTATTGTCCATTGGACATCCATACTTACGAGCTACTCCAAAAGTGGTTTTATTGATGAATCGCGGGTGCTTTTTGATATCATGCCCGATAGAAATATTGTTACTTGTAATGCTATGTTGTCGGGTTACGTGCGATGCGGCATGCTGAGTGAGGCAATGACCTTGTTTGGAGAGATGCCTGAGAAGAATGTTGTGTCATGGACCTCGATGCTATGTGGGTTGGCAGATGCAGGGAGGGTTAGTGAGGCAAAGAAGTTATTTGATGAGATGCCGGAGAGGAATGTTGTGTCATGGAACTCCATGATTGTTGGTTTGATTAAAAATGGGGATTTGGAGGAAGCAAGGCATGTTTTTGACGTGATGCCTGCGAAGAATATTGTTTCTTGGAACGCTTTGATTGCTGGGTATGCAGAGAATGGTAGAATGGATGAAGCAAGGGATTTATTTGAGGCTATGGAGGATCACAATGTGGTTACTTGGACTTCTATGATAGCTGGTTATTGCAGGACAGGTGATGTGGAGGAGGGGCAATATTTCTTCTCGAGAATGCCAGAGAGAAATGTGGTTTCTTGGTCCGCAATGATTGGTGGGTTTACTTGGAATGGCTTCCACGAGGAAGCCTTGTTACTTTTTTCGGAAATGCTGCAGAATTCAGACGTACGACCAAATATAGAGACCTTCATCTCGGTTGCTTATGCTTGTGGCGGTGTGGGTTTTCCTCTTGTTGGTAAGCAATTACATGCTCAGTTGATAGTTAATTGCTTGGGGTATGATGATTATGATGGCAGATTATCAAAGAGTCTCATTCACATGTATACAATGTGTGGTGTTATGGATTTTTCCTGTGCTATATTCTTCAAGAACTCCCACTACTCTGTTATTGAGTCCTGCAATTCTATGATTAATGGCTACATTCAGATCGGACAACTAGAAGAGGCTCAGAATTTGTTCGTCACAGTACCCTTACGGGATAAAATCTCCTGGACTTCAATGATTCATGCATACATGAGTACTGGACAATTATCTAAGGCATTTTACCTATTTAGTAACATGCGTGACCGGGATGCGGTTGCATGGACAACCATGATTTGGGGATATGTTCAAAATGAGCTTTTCGCGGAAGCTTTTCATTTATTCTCAGAAATGCAGATTCGAGGAGTTTCACTTCTCAACCCTACATATTCTATTGTTTTTAGGGCTGCAGGCACAATAGCAAATCTTGATATAGGGAGGCAATTTCATGGTATGCTGATAAAAACGTTGTCTGAAACTGATTTGATTCTTGAGAATTCCCTGATCTCAATGTATGCCAAATGTGGGGTACTCTATGAGGCATATAGAATATTCTCAAACATGAGTTTCAGGGATTTGGTTTCGTGGAATTCCATGATCATGGGATTCTCACATCATGGACTAGCAAATGAAACACTAAAGGCATTTGTGGTCATGCTAGCATCTGGTGTTCATCCTAATTCAGTTACATTTTTGGCCCTCCTGTCAGCATGTAACCATGCTGGCCTTGTTGATCGAGGATGGGAGCTATTTAATGCAATGCCTAATGTTTATGCAATTCAACCTGGTCTGGAGCACTATATTTCTATGATTAATCTTTTAGGCCGAGCGGGAAAAGTAAAGGAAGCTGAAGATTTTGTCCTGAGGCTCCCTTTTGAACCAAATTGCGCTGTTTGGGGGGCACTGCTTGGCGTCTGTGGTTTTGGTGAAATGGATGTGGAGGTTGCCATGCATGCTGCTAAGCGACTCCTTTCGCTTGATCCTCTAAACACACCTGGCCACGTGGTGCTCTGCAACATACATGCAGCAAATGGTGAACATGTGGAGGAGCATATGCTGAGGAAGGAAATGGCGTTGAAGGGAGTGAGGAAGAATCCTGGTTGCAGTTGGATACTGCTTAGAGGGAGAGTTCATGTCTTCTTATCTGGAGATAAATTAGACATGCAAGCGAATCAGATGTTGTCTCTTTTATTTGGCACTATGACTAGATTATAAGAAAAAGATGTGAAGTATTGTCATTTGAAAATTTTTTGGACTTTGTTTGGATATGATTCCAAAGATGAACATGGGCATGCCATGCAGTTCTTTTGATTTCTCAAGTTTTAGTTGTAGGTAAAAACTTGGATGGATTTAAACTTGGAACAAAGACTTCATCATTTAAAGTTATGGAAGCTTACACATAAAGAATCACATTGAAACTTCATTATCATGTCCTCCATGGGTGATCTCATTCATGAACATCAGAAATCCACGATAGGAGGAAACTAGAAAACATGCCTGACAAGGCCCACATTAGGATGATGCAGATGCTAACTTAGAGCTAGATCTTTCACCCTCAAGGAAAAGTATGAATGGTATTGCGAGATCAGGATCACACTTGCATCCCTTGTTGGAGACCTTCTCCACCAATAAAAGAAACATAAGGAAAATTTGGGTCCTACTTCCTCAAGAGCACAGTCGAAAACTGGTTTTATTATTGAACGTGATATAAGAGATGAGAATGAGATCTCAGAGGAGTAAGGACGGAGGCTAATAAGGAAGATGTGTTTAGTAATCTACCGATTCTTGTCGCAAGTCACTTTGATGACTTCCTTTCTGTATGCTGTTCCAGTGTTCCCATTTGGCAAGTCATGTTTTCTGGTAAATAAAGTGAGTTTGTGCTTGCTATCTGTATGGAGTTTATTTCATTACTCATCAGATACCACGAAAAAGTGATTTAGATCAAATATGATAACTGTTATTTTAACTCTGATTTCAGTGGCTTGTAATTAATTTGTATGCGTTGAGTGTGGATTACAACTGGGAATATTGATTTTCTTCCCTTCATGGTAGCTCGTTTATCTTCTAAGTTGGATTTTCATCCAGGAATGAGGTGACTTGACCATCTTTTTTGAGGAACATGGTGAAAAG
This sequence comes from Euonymus europaeus, assembly GCA_963580455.1. NCBI lineage: Eukaryota > Viridiplantae > Streptophyta > Magnoliopsida > Celastrales > Celastraceae > Euonymus > Euonymus europaeus. The sequence goes on along the minus strand of OY756970.1, from coordinate 15,400,924 downwards.
TGGAAGTTTGGTTGATATGTTATCCTTGCTTTTGTGACAGTCTCTGTTCATTTCTGTAGGTTTGAGCAGATGGACCCTTCTATAAGCAGAAGAGGTGCGGAAAGGGTCAGTGAATACTCATTTATTGCGATTGATACCTACCTAAAATTGAATTTGTGCTTTATCTTATCTCATTTTTGGATGCTTCACGAGGAGCACTTAAAGTCGAAGCATAAAGTAGAAGCCCAAGGAACTTCTTTGAAAATTACTTGTTAGCAAGTTGAAGTTTTTGAATTTGTTATTGTTGTAATAAGTTTGTGCTTTCTTTTGATTTGTTAAGGTTTTTTTAATACATGGGACTACGGTTAACGATTTAATTATATGGAAAATGTGTGCATGGACACCATATCGAATTCTCAGTGTATTGAAAATAGTTAAGTTAATTGCCTCTAAAGTCTCTTCAGTGTATTGCAAAAACAAATTGTCATAAAACTTCATTGTCTTTCCTGTCTTTTTCGTCCTTGATGCCAAGACTCGGGCATCTGTTTTGCAAACTCATCTCATCTAATCCTATATAAATGTTGAATGTCTTGAGCTTGTTGAACATTTTCTTATGAATTTGTATTAATTTAATGAAACAAAAAGTCTCGGTGTTTTGTGACCTACTGAAGTTTGTTGATCTATAGTCATGCATAATTCTTCAAATTTATAAATTTTATAGTAATCCTCGCTCTAATTTATGCACATTATCTAGGAGCTGCTGTTGGTGAGGGCAACATAGTTATAGAAGAAGCTACTATTTTTTATTTCAGATGCGAGGAATTATAGAAATATTTTCAGCATTGCAAATCACAAATCAGTTCTTTCATTGCAACACAAAATTTTATAAAGGCATCTCTAAGAGCTTTTGTAACTGAGGTCGCAAACAAGTAACGGCAATTTTGGATACGGATTTCGTCTATTTCATGAAGCCAACAAAGTCTGCAACGGAGGTCGTAAATTTGCGACCTCAATATGGGTTCCCAAATTTGCATGTCCACAACGGCTTTAATTGAAGGTCGCAAATCGACACGCAAATTAGCCGTTGCCCAACGGCTATGCACAGTGGCGATTCTTCTCAAATTTCTTAAATTCACTGCATATCCATCGAGCAAATCTAACTTTGCAAACTCTCCAGGCTTTGTTCGTCGCAAAATTCGACCGCATCGGATCGATCTTCTATTTTAGGTATAATACTTCTCTTTGAATGGGTTTCGTTGCTTTATCTTTTTCAATCTCTCTATTGGCTTTAGGAGCTTCTGATAATGGATCATGTTGGAGTGTTCTGAATCTTGCTTCGTATGGTTGAATACTAGCACTGGACATTTTATTAGGGTGCTTCATTTAGTGGTCATGTTGTGCTGATGAGAAAGTGTTGCAATTGTTTTTGAATTAGAGGAATGCAAATTGATTTTTTTTATGACAATGACTCTTTTAGCTGCTATCCCATTGTTTCTTCCGCTAGTTTAAGAAACACTTGATTCACTGCTTCTTTGATAGCCAAATGTTCAAACTTTGATTCATATATGTTGTGGAATTACCTTGGATACTTCTACAAAGTTGTGTACATCTCATTCTTTGAAGCGTCAATTTCCATGAGGAGAAATTTTTTTATTTAGCAAATCACTTCATCTGATAATGGAAGGAAAGATTGTTGGATTAATTACACCAAGATTTTTAAAATTGTTTATTTCTTGAAAAATTGAATGAAGTTGCTCCGATATGTTCATTGGTTTGGAATTCTGGATATAGAGTTCTTTTGATATATAGAATTCTTTGAATGGTTCATGTTGGAGTGTACTGGATATTGTTTTGATTTCATCTGTAGTTAGTGTTCATGTTGGAGTGATCTTATTTTGAGATATAGAGTTCTATGTTTTAGATTCATATCAATTTGTGAAATAGTTTCTTTTTTGATGACATGCGAATTTATATGAACTTGAGTATAATTATGTGAATTTATAAACTTGATAATGAACTTGGCAGCATGATTCTCTTTGGCAGCATGGTTGTCATATGCTCATTTATAACCACTTCAATTTCAATTACTTAATGCAATCACATGTTTGACTCGTATATTTTTATTTACTTTTTGTAGATATGGATCCCATGTACGAGTCATATGCTTTGTTCCTTATGAGCGATGAGGTAGAAGTTGATCACGAGATCAACCATATTGCTTTTCGTTTTTAAAAAAATTGTTCCAACTCATCTTCGGAGCATAGTCGAAACTAAGAAATTGCCTCAAAATTTCAGAACTTCAACTTGGGTGATCCATGGATTGTTTGAGAATGAGATTTTTTATGTGGGTGAATAGTTTGATAGAATGAAGGAGAGATTAAACATACTTATAGACATAAATTATTGGGTAAAAAAAATGCATACTCATTTTGTATACTATTGTTGGATTGCACTTTAATGAAAATATGCAAATGAGTAAGCAAAACACTATTCAAGGATGCAAAACCCATTTTGCTTTTCCATTGTTGGAGATGCCCTAAGGACATTGCCTTAACTATACTGTAATTGAAGGAAGACACAATCTTTATTATTTCTTCAAATTCTTCAAATTGTTTTAACACAATGTATAGCCATAAAAGCACAAGTGCAGTGTCAAATATGTGTCTGCGTGTGCCTTGTAATAGTGTTTACAAAGAGATAAATTGGAAGCAAGTGCAAGAGAAGTCAATGGAATTCACATTACAGTGGAATTGTAGAAGGATTTTCATTCATTGCATTTTCTATTTCAACTTGTTGCAAGAAGTAAATTGGCTTTTGTACAAATGACTTTCTGTAATTATAAATATGAGCATGAGATATGTTAGAAACTTCCACCATACGACATTTAGTAGCCTGGGACCATTGGTGGAGGTGGTGATGAGTACTGGAACCCCAAGTTTGGTGGGAGGATAATGTCTTCGAAGGTTGGTGGTGGTGGTGGTGGAGGTGGAGGTGAGGATACTGGTGTTGGTGGTGGAGGAGAGAACATTGGTGGTGATGGTGATGGTGGTGGCGGTGAAGGAGAGGGCACTGGTGGAGGTGGGGAGGGAACCGGTGGTGGTGGTGATTGCATCGGCGGTGGAGGAGAAGGCATTGGCGGAGGAGGAGAGGGGACCGGTGGTGGTGGTGGTGGTGATCGCACTGGCACTGGTGGTGGTGGAGAGTTGACTACTGATGGTGGTGGTGGGGATTCCACTGGTGGTGGTGGAGAGTTTACTGGTGGTGGTGGTGGTTGCATTGGTGGTGGAGGAGAAGGGACTAGTGGTGGTGACCGCATTGGCGTTGGAGGAGAGGGAACCGGTGGTGGTGGGGGGGATTTGGTTGGTGGAGGTGGTGAATGCACCGGCACAGGCGGTGGTGGAGAGTTGACTGGTGGGGGTGGTGAGTGCGTAGGAGGTGGAGGAGATGAAACTGGTGGAGGCGGTGAGTGTTGAGGTTTTGGTGGTGGTGGGGAGTGATTGAGGGGAGGTGAAGGAACTGGTGGTGATGGAGATTGTATGGGGGGAGGTGGAGATTTCATCGGCTTAGGTTTGGGAGACGGTTTTGGTGTGGGTTCTGGGGATGGGACCTCAAGAGTTGGTTGTGGTGGTGGTTGAGGGTCTACAGGAGATCTATCATGTCCATCAAGTGGTGATGGTGCTGGGACTGGAAGAGGAGATGGTGTGGGTTTTGTTGGCTTCGAGGGAGTTGATGGTGGGGTTTGTGTCTTTGGCATCGAAGAAGGTGTGGATTCTGGCTTTGGCACAAATGGTGTAGGAGTTGGGGTTGGAGGAGAAGGTGTAGGTTGTGGCTTTGGTTTTGGAATTGTTGGCTTATGAATTGGATGAGGAGAAGGTGTTGGGTGTGGCTTTGGCTTCGGTGTTGTTGGCATAGATCCTCTAGCACACTTGTCCTTGTTGCAATCCACGGGTTTGCTCACAACAGGGAAGCATGCCTGCTTCGACTTTTGCTTGGGCCCATTGACCAAACAATTGTTTGTGTCATCTAACACAATCTCTTTTCTTGAAGTTTGAACACATGATTCAGCCTCATCGGTGAAGTAGTTGTTTGAGAATGTGAAGTTTGACAAGCTTGGAAGCTTGCATATCGTGTCTGGTACAACTCCTGTTAGCTTGTTATTCGAAATATCCAAGAGATCAACGTTCTTCAAGCTAGAAAAAGTAGATGGTAAAGATCCAACAAACGAGTTCAAACTGGCATCAAAGACTGTTGCATTCTCAAGCGACCCAATTTCATACGGGAAGCAACCACTAAGCTCGTTGCCCGTAAAGATTATCTCATTTAGGTTAGCCATCTTGCCAATGCTGTGTGGGATGCAACCAATGAATTTATTATGAGCAAATGTCACTACAGTAACTGTGGATTCACCAATTGTGTTGGGGATGGTGGATGTGAATCGATTGTTGTTCAAGAACAATGCATCCAACTGCTTCTTAAAGACTTCTGGCGGCAACTCACCTTCAAAATCATTGAATCTAACATCAAGGTACTTGACGTCTGGCCAGGATAGAACCACTGTTGGGAAAGGACCGACAAAACGGTTGTTGCTAACATCAAACTCATGCATGAGGGTAAGCCTGGACAAGCTCTTTGGGACGATTCCGCAAAATCTGTTCGTGTTAATGTGGAACAATGCAACATCAGTCATGAGCCCCAACTCAACTGGGAGATATCCTGCAATGTCAGCATGATTTAGATCAACACCAGCAACAACGCTCAACTTTGGGTCGTCAAGCGCTGGTTCGCAGAAGACACCGTTATAGGCGCACACGTTGACACCAACCCAATTGCTGGTTGTGTTGAAGGGGTCGGAATACATAGCCTTCTTCCATGCTTGGAGAGCAATATATGCTCTCTTCAGCCTCTGGTTGGCAAAAGTTTCAGTGATTTGAACTTCGTATTCGACATCACCATGAAGGTCACCATTTTCACGGAATGTTAAGAGCTGACGACGAGCAATGTAGGTCGCTTCAGCATCGGTCAAAGCCAAAGAAAACGCAGAGAATGAAGAGAAGAGGAACGAGAAGAAAAGGAAGCAGCCCAAGGCGTTGGGAGGAATAGCCATGGCTGACTATCTTGGCTGGCCTAAGGCTGCTTATAGGAAGGAAGAGGGATGTAGGGGGAGTTATATTGTGTGAATAGAAGTGTGTGGTTTGACGGCCATTGAGGAGATGTGGAAAGAGGTATCTTGTTTAAACACCATTGATCCTGTTTTGTAGGTTTCAAATTAGCACTGCTTCTCTAATTTTAGCAATAAAATAAAAGCATAAACCCAAAATTAAACTATTGACCAGTTCTCTTTATACTAACTATGCTAACAACCAGACATGTTGAACTTCTGGACGTGAAAATGATTCTCTTGGAGGCTCATTGCTTGGTCCATTCTTTGTTTATAGAGGGTGATAACCTGTGCACATGGCGGAACGACTTACATATCTTTTAGTCTGGAATATCCCAAGCAAAGGCAATGGTTGTCAATCAACATAAACTCTTTTCATCAATTCTACAGATTAAATCCTACAAATTGTTTCTGAACCATAATAGGAAAAGAAAAAACAAGGTGAAGCAAAATCATTAGAACTACTTACTGAGCATGAACAATCCAATCAATTTATATATAGAATTTAGCAGTAGCTATGCCACAATGTTGGAAGAGTGCAAACTTTCTAGAGTAGTGTATATACACTAATGACTATAAGAACAGTTTTTCAAAACAATCAGATCGAAATATTTTGTTCATCTGCTCTGCTATGGGCTGATTATCTACACAAAACAACAAACTCATTTCACAAAATTTTTTTAGTAACCCTCCATTTAAGCCCCGCAGGTAATCAATCCTTCAATCAGTTTCATGGTCAGGTGCAGGGGAATACCAAGAAGGGAAGCTTCCTTTACTTCTAAGCAAGCTGGTGTAAGGAGGATCTGGCATTCGAGCACTCTCTTCTTCAGAAAGCTCTTCCAGTGTCTTTTGCAGGCCGCCCGGTATCGGACAGTGTCTCTCCTTTTCATTATCAGCAATTAGTGTCTTTGCCAGGCCCAATCCACTATCTTTTCCTTTCTGCATCGATGAAATCCCGTGTAAGCATCCAATTAACGACTTGATGCCACTGGTTTGAAGAATTAACCTCTCCACTTCTTCTTTTGGCGTCTCCTCCTGTTATAAGTAGGGAACATAGGATTAGCTTGAAAGACTAGAATATGATTGTTATACTTGTCTGGCCAAGAAAACCCAGAAAAACAAGGCAGACAAAGATTTTGTTATCCAATGAATCTTTATCAGAGTTATTTGACTAATTCAGTAGATGCAATTCAATATTGTGAAGACAATCATATATATATATATATGTATGTAACAAACTTATCTCGAGATATTTGAGTTCGAAGTAGGCTCTCCGGCAGCTGTAGGAATCATCTCCCTCAAGTGTTGAACAATAATCTGCACCAGTAAAAGAGCCAATCTAATGCTCAAGTACTTACAAAATATCTATACATACAAAACATCATAATCATACTAGCTTTAATACACCAGTGAGAAGCAACCACTGAAAATCATCAAAAAAAGTAACAAATGAAGAGGGAATTATGAAAAAATAAAATAACCCAGTTATCTGATCAATTCGAGATGTAAAAAAAACCGAAAAATCCACTAAATTATGCAGGAACAAATAATCATAACTACCCAGACACAAGAAACCTAGAAAGAAATCTACATCAAAGTTAAACCAGAGAAGTAGTAAATACTAAGAAATTAATAAGAGAGCGTGTAAAAGGACCTGAGAGATCATTCTCGCACTTTTCAATCAAAGGAGGGTCCTTAAGGACTCACTCGAGCTTACTTCGGCTAAAAGGCACAAGCTTTGGTATGTAGAAGCCGAGTCCATGGGAATAACAAGTTATTGCCTTAGCAGTAGCAAATCTTCTTGTTGTAGTAGTTATTGGTGGAGATGGAGGTATGGGTGAGATTCTCCTGCATTGGATTTCCTTAACTTCGATAAGAAGAGGAGAAGAACAAGATCTGAAGAAGTGAATCATCGTAATTCGTATCCAACCACACACACAAACCACATAGGTACGCCCTTTTGATGTAAATGCTAGTCTAGCACCCGGAGTGGATTAAGGATTTAGATATTTTAATACTTTTGTTTAGCAGATTTTTCCTTCATTTTTGTCTTTTTTTTCCCTTTTAAAGCTTCAGAGGATGTGATGATGAAACTGCACTTGATTGCAAATGTTTTCAGAATCGGTTTATACCGGCGGGTCCACTGGTTAGATCATCAACTCAAACTCTAACCGGAGGCTTCTACAAAATATCGGACCGGTTAAAAACCGACTGGACTCACCACAGAATAGTTGAAAAATGGACAAACTGTATAATTTGAGTAATTATTAGGTGTTTCTGGTGTATATCTCATGTGACACATTCATTGATTTTAAAAATTAATTATTAGAGGTGTACATATAAATTTTAAAAATTAGAGGGTTTATTATAAAAAATGTAAAAATAGTTGTAAGGATGTTGAGTCAGGAGGGGAGGGTGGTGTATAGAGTAGGATAAGTGGATGTATTTAGATGCTCTTTGTTTTTTTTAATTTTTCATATTTCTTTTCTTCTCATCCCTTTCGAATTCTTCAAATTATAACAAATATCATTATGAAATTTCTTATTCGATACTCTTTTGTAGGATGATCCAAAAGTGTAAGTACAAGGGTATTTTGGATACTTATCCCTATAAAATTCTATATATCTAACGTAATTATAAATGTTGAATTTGAGAATAAAAAAGGTGGACCATTGGATTTTTTATTTTTTTTATTTTAAAAAGGTGGACCATTGGATTATTTATTTTTATTTTATTTACGGGCACAGGCATCCCAAGTAATAAAGATTAATGCTTTTGTATTTATTTTTCTATGTCCATTTTATATGGGTTTTTAGTTTAATTTTTCTATTAAACAGACGGACGTAGTTAGAGATAAAAATTTATTGAATCCATCGTTTGAGCTCATAATAAGTTAAAAAAATCACAATGTTCATATCTTTTTTCACATTAGAAAATTTATTGAATCCATCGTGTGGTGCACGTCGTGTTTTGTTCCCCAAGAAACAGTCTGTCACAGTATGACTATAAATCCAAAGACTTTGATCATAGCCAAAGCCGTCCGAATTTTTTAAAATTACTAATTTTTTATATCTTAAAAATTATGATAAATAAAACTCTCGTTTAAGAAGAATCAGGATGTGCTGGGCTAAAATAAAATTAGGTTAAAATATGAACAGGGAAATTGTTAAATATATTAATTAAAATATAATGACATATGCTTATTAATTCTGTAACGAAAACTCTTTAAATACCGAAAAAATTAATCTACATTCATATTTTTCATGTAGCAAGAGCCAATGGTTTCTACTTGTGCTCACAACTTTCTCTCTCTCTTTCTTTTTCATCTCTTCCTCACTTCATCGATTACACATGCACGATATGACAAGAATCAACTTGCTATTGATATAGCCAATGATAACTCTTCCATCACTCATCGTCCAAGACTTGTTAACCATCCTTTTGGCGCCCTTTTTGAACACCTTCGTCGACATGCTGGCTACTTTGATCTCCCAGATACCGAAGGTGCAAGGTAATTGAGCGAATTTTATTGTTAATTTGTTTTTCAAACCGATTATAATATGATATTCGAATATAAACTTGATCCTAACGGTTTCTTGCATGTTTATTTGTTAGATATTGTATAATCGAATCCACAAGTACGAGAATCATAAAAAGTCTCACATCGATTTAGCGTAAACTTGTTAGACTCCCACATCAAAAAGATATGTGGGAGATTTATGTTATTTATTAAGAACAAAACCCAGACATACACTCAATAAGACATTTTCCTAGTACATGAGAGTTGGGCTTTGACCCATGGACTTCGGCCCATAGTAACTAGGCTAAGGATGAATAAAGTCATGCAGATTCGATGTATCATCAGGATTCAGACAATTCAAAGCGGACAATATTATTGATATGTATGAGATGTGAATTTACACCAAAATTAACGATGTGATTTATAACTGTGGACCCACTCTTAAATAGTTGGTGCGCCTTTCGAATGACAAATTCACGTAAACGATAGCTCAGGCAAATTGGACTAACTTCTCTTATCTCCTTTTTTATTTTAATTCTTCATTTTTTCCTTCATCTCATCCCTTTCAAAAAATTTAAATTGTGACAAATACGAAAATCATTTATATACCATGAATTTATATCACATGAGATCTCATACGTTATTTTATTGTATTATTAAAACGGCACTGTAACAAATATGATTATGAAATTTCTTAATTGATACTCTTTTGTAGGATGTTCTACTTTTTCTTTAAATCGCGAATTAACAAACCTGATGATCCAGTCGTGTTATGGTTAAGTGGAGGACCCGGAGCAAGCAGTAGTATGGCATTATTTTATGAAAATGGTCCATTTCGCATCCGAGGAGATGGTACTCTTATATGGAATGATTATGGCTGGGACACGGTAATCATGTCATGAAATTGTATTTTTATCATATACAACAATATATATATATATAATCTTTTTAATATTACTCTCTAAATCGTCTTACATTTTATTTTGGTTGAGGCAGGTGTCAAACATTGTATATGTTGATCAGCCTACTGGAACGGGTTTTAGTTATACAACTGATGCTAGAGACATAAGAACCGAGCTAAATAGTGTCATTAATGATTTATATAATTTTTTAAAGGTTTTTTTTTTCTTTCTGTCTCATCTAATTTATTTTCAATGCTTCAATAAAATATGCATCTCTTTGATATATATATTTTTTTTTAATTTTATATTCGATCGCAGAAGTTCTTTGAGGAGTACTCAGATTTTGTTACAAATGATTTTTTCATAACTGGAAATTCTTATGCGGGACACTATGCTCCTGCTCTAGCTTCTCGAATTCATCAAGAGAATGAAAAAGGAGACGGTCTTCTTATAAACCTCAAGGCGTGCTTATTTTAATCTCAACTAATAATTAACTCTTAATATTATTTTCTCATCATCATACATGCTCAAATTAATATATATAGTTTTACAGGGATTCGCTGTTGGTAATGGACTTACAAATGCTGCAATTCAATTACCAACCATACCATATTTTGCTAAAATCAATGGATTAATTTCAGAAGCAAATTATGCAAATATAGAGGAACATTTGGTTCCAAAATGTCAAGACTCCATCAAAGAATGTGGTGTGTACAACTTATAAGTTCTAAATATTATTTTCTTTTGTAAATTTTCCGACCATGGCATATTGCATATTGCATGTGTGAGGAAAGAATGAGTTATAAGATATCTCAGATGATTCGGAGACTAGCAAGTGATGTGATTTATAGAATGAGTTCGATATCTCAACAATTGATATGTCTCTTAAAGGATAAATTTGTGCAGACCGGAGGCTCAGAGCGAACAATATACATATACCTCAAATGGATTGAGCTTAACCTCTCCCTTTTTGGCTTCTTGTTAGGCATGGGCGATCAAACAGCTTGCGACAGGGCGTATAATGATTGTAATGACATAATTCAAGAGATCCGTAACATTGCAGGAAATATAAATGTAATTAATTATCCGAAATTAATTATGTTAAATATTTACGCATATTTGGACACAAAATGTTAATTAACATCGACATCTTTTGTGGTTTACAGTTCTTCGATATTAGGAAGCAACGTTTGGGTCCCTTCAATTATGACTACTCAAAAATGGAGTCACTTCTCAACACACAATCAGTGCAGGATGCTCTTGGCATTCCAGGAAGAACATTTGTTTCATGGAACATCACAATATTTAGAGCATTGCAAGGAGACTACGTGAAGAATTATGACATAGGAATTCCAAATTTACTTAAGAATAGAATCAAGGTTCTTGTCTATAATGGAGAAAAGGATCTCATGTGTAATTGGATTGGTAAACCCTAGCTAGCTAGCACTCCAACATGAAGATCTATTTATGATTTATTTTTGCGGTTACACATTTTGTCTAAATTGTTAGGATTTTTATGTATGAACAGGAGGGTTTAATTGGGTTACGGAAATGGAATGGTATGGTAAAAAAGAATTTGGTAAAGCTCCACTTGTTTCTCTTCGTATCGATAATAAAAAAGTAGGAGACCTCACAAATTATGGACCTCTCACGTTCATCAAGGTTTGACACTCTTTAAACTTCTACGCATGAATATTTATATATGGAGACTTTGCAATTATATTTATATATGTGACACTCTTTGAGAGGTGGGTCACATCACAAGGCAGTTTTATATTTTTTTCATTAGATTTATATTAGAATTGTAGATTCCGGTTAATTCCAAAGTTTCTTCATCCTAAATATTTAATTCAAAATTTAGCATGATTCTTATGAGTTTCTTCATTAGGTTCTTAAGGCCGGTCATAAAGTTTCAATGGATCAGCCGAGGGTTGCTCATCAAATGCTACGAAATTGGATGCGACAACAACTCGAATAACAAGTTTGATGGTCGGTTTTTTTTTTTGGGCTTGTGGCAATGCTTTAATTATACTTTTTGCTTTGTTTTCTCAATATGTCGTGCTCTGCTATTCTGCCGAATTTAAATAAAGTAAACAATGCACCATCTATGATTCTCCATTCACCTCATTTGGCTCGGAAAGATGTATAGGTGAATTTGATTTTTGTTTCGAACAAAAAAATTATTTGATTCGTCATGTCAAACAGCAGGATTGGAGGTTTTTTTAAAAAAAAAAAAGAAAGGAAAACAGATTAAGGTCAAGGAGGTTTTACTTTAGGCACTACTTTTCTTTATAGGTAGACCATCAAACTCTTATTTTTCATCAGTAGATCAAAAACCAGATTTCCCAACTAAACTTGTTCTATGCTAAGGAAAGTGAAACACCAATCTGAACCACTTCTCCATTTTTCACTTCCAGAACCGGCCTGCTAACTGTACATCTACTTCCATTAAGCGCGTCGATGCCTCATTAATGCAATGGAGAGCTTTCACCAGAAATCTCGTCAAGAAATAAAAAAAAAAAGGAACAGGAAAAATCTGGTTGGTTAAGGAAAAATGACAATGGACGTTATGCAACAGAAGCTTTCTTAAGCTGTGAAAAAATATTGTGAAAATGAACAAAGAATGAAACAAATTCTATCTACTAACTGATATTCCTTAGCATCCAACTTCATCAGTTAAAGAAAAACGTAACCATGTTTAAGGTGGCGCAACCAGAGCTCATACATAGTCATATGGAAGACATCATATCTTTCTGAGGGTGAATTCCACTGGAAATGCCTTTGAACCTGACAAAATCAAATTAAAAAAAGCAAAATGAGCATAGACACAACTTTACCATGCTTGAAAAGTCCTTTTTCCTTCTATTTCCCTAGCTAAAATGCAACAATATATGTACTTATTCACCTTGAGTATGTTGTTATGGAGTTCACTGTATTTTGAATCCGATAATATAGCTTCAAGGATCTTCTCAACCATATGAGCATCGTCCTTATTGATTATTACAGAAAATTTTGTCCAATCGAGTATGTCTTTGAAAGGCAATTCATAGCTCTCAGACAAGATCACTGCAGAAAGGAAGCCTCTAAGGATCAGCAGCAATAGGAAGAACAGAACCCCAATTACGGGGAAAGCCAGAAATTCACTTACGAGTTAAGACGATCTCTCTTACCAGGAACACATCCGTAATGGATTGAGTCTGTTATGCATATTCTAGTGAGATGCGATGAACCATCACAAAAGCAATACTGGGACGTTTTGAATTTCTCTTCGTCAGAGCGATTGTCCCCAGCACCTGCACTTTTGAGACTAGCCCAGAAAACGAGTGTTGTCCTGCAGTATATGCTAAGATAAAATGTTGTGCAGACCAGAATCCAGTGACACAGATGCAATATAGTTTGTTTCTACTAAAACATGATATGAGAGTTTTAGCCTGTTAAATCCTTCTATAACATAACCATGGTAGGCAACTCCATCTAATAAAAACGCCATGTCAAGCTGCTGAAAAGCAAAACAAATACAAAAAAGGAAGCCTATAAATCTTACAGAAAAAATATATATCAGCAAAAAAATGAACTTCATTTTCAGAGTACAAACTGACCACACAAGATTTAGGCACATTGAAACATTTTTTCCTGGCAAACCTAGAATGTTAAACCTACAATATGCCGAAGACCAATCCCTTTTAAGTGAAAAGGGAAGAAAAAAAAGATCGGTTGTAAAAAGGGATTTGTATTGACAAAGATAAAAGGAATGCACACAGTAATTTAATCAAGAAGATGTGAAAAGTGTTTGATCAGATAGAAGTAGGTACCTGTGGTGTATGTCATTACCACCCACTGGAGAAACAAATGGCAGTCTTATCTGGGGGAGGGTTATATGGCGGAACTTGTGGTGTAAGTCATCTCCGGAATCATTTGCTGAACACAGGACTGTTACTGAATTATTCAGTGGAACTCTTTCGGATAGTCTTGCTCCAGTATCATGGCAAGTCACAAAAAAGTGATCAACTCCTTTAGTTCGATTCCAGTAGGGGTACTCGTTAATTATGTATGAAACATAACTCTCACCATTAGCATAAACTCCCTGCATAAGTTAGAGATCAATCATGCTGCGTTATATCTCTGAAAAGTAGACTGACATTCATTTCTTTCATCTTGACATTTGTTTCAAATGAGGTCTTCTTATAGCCCCTCTCTAAGTCTCAAATCTCAAGTCTCGTAGTTCGATTTCCATGATCGAGTAATCATTACTTAGTTCCAAACATTATCGAGTAATCTTCTTCTGTGGATATTTAATTTTTCACATGTTTTAAAATAAAGGTGATTACACTGTAATTCTTACTACAGAAATGTTTCAAAAAACCGAAAAAAACATAGATTATAGAACACGTACATTTTTTCCTTTTTCTTTACAAGAATCTACAGACTCAACCAATAAAGAGATTTTGGAGTTCAAGAAACATAAAGTTGTATGAGAACAAAATCAAAAAGAAGAGTAGTAAGGATCAGATACATTAATTTCTTGAACTATCACGAAAAATCGTTTCATTGAACAAAGAAATCGTACCTTGCCAAGAATTTGGAACCAAGTGAGGGGAATGAAAAACATTTTAGCCTCGCTGTCATCACATGTAGCAAATCTGTCAGAGACTAAGAGGCTGTAGTGGAAGAACAATTCACTGGAAAACATCCCGTGAATGTTCCTCTCATTATAATAAAAAATCTCTTCATCTTTGTTTGGGTACACGAAGATCTTGAAATGCTCCTCCATTAGAGCGTAATTATGCAAGAAGACGTCCGGGTGCTGGAAGACTTCCTCAAAAATTTCAGAGTCTTGAACTGGGTTGTTCACCTTCTTTGATCAGAAAGAAACTTGGAATCAATTGATGAATGAACATGAAAGAAAGTGAAACAGAGAAATAAAAAGTGAAGGCACCTGGTCATCATTGGAGGCGATGCGAAGCGGACGAAAAGGGTTGAAGCGAATTGTAAACATAGGGATAGCAACAGCAACAGCAAAGATGATGAAGGCGTATTTCAGAGGGAACCACATTTTATAGGAAAAATAGGTTTCTGGGAAAAATGGGTCTTGCAGAGGAGAGAAAAGCAGAGAGAGTGTGAGAGTCAAAAGCAGGTCAGAGAGAGAGAGGGGGTGTCTGGCGGTGGCGAAAGGGTCGAATGATGGTTTTTGTTAGTTATTTCTGGTACTTGAGCCACGTCATCGTATATTTACATGTATTTATAAATGTATCAGTTCACAAGTGGTCCTACATATCGCAATACTTTGAAGAAGAAGAAAAGAACCTGATGTGTATCAAAACGCAGTCGTTTCACTTATTGCTACTATGAAGTATGAACCTCAAGGCGTGTTTTTTAAAAAAAAAAAATCTCAACTAATAATTTTTAATATTATTTCCTCATTATACATGCTGAAATATATAGTTTTATAGGGATTTGTTGTTGGTAATGGACTCACAAATGCTGGAATTCAATTATCAACGGTATCGCATTTTGCTAAAATTAATGGATTAATTTCAGAAACAAATTAATTGTATATAGAGAAAAGTTTTATTCCAAAATGTCAAGAATTAATCCATAAATGAATGTAGCGCGTATAACTTATAATTTCTAAGTATTATTTTCTTTTTTGTATATTTTTGCGATCATGGTACATTTCATTTTGCTTCTTTGATCGTCAGGACATAATTGTTGCCTAAGAAAATAATATAGGAGGTGATAGATGGTCTATCATCTGGATTACCTGTCCAATCAAACTCCGAATATTCATGTAGAACACAACGACTATCACAGTGAAACAACATGACATGATAAATGGTTCCTTTAAGATAACACAGTAAACATTTTAAGATTAACTAGTGGCCCGTAATTGGATTTGCAAGGTATTGAGCCAAGCGATTGACAGCGTAGCTAAAGTCCAGTCTTGTGAGGGACAGATATTGAAGTGCACCAACTAATTGACGATATATAGTTGCTTCATCCGATAAAGTTGTACTAGTGTGTTGAGGTATATTAAATGAAGATAGAAGAAGAGTTTCAATAGATTTGGATTCGAACATGTTAGCACGCTCAAGAAGTTCCCTCACGTACTTATGTTGACAAAGAAATAGTTGAGTATAAGTTCTAACTCTTCTATATATGGCCGTAAAATATGAAAGATCACCAAGATCTTTAAGAGAGAATTTTGAGGCTGACACAATTGTAATGTGATGAATAAAATCATTATTAGAACTCCTTATAAATGATCAACATAAATAAGTACATATGCAATAATTGAACCCGAGGGATAAATAAAAAGAGATAAAGGAGTTAAGAAACCCCAATTATAAGAAGGCTGTGCGTAGAGCAATAAACCAAGCTCTCGGGGCATGTTTTAGGCCGTAAATCGATTTTTGAAGAAGGCAAAAATCACTGGGATGTTGAGCATCAATAAATCCAGGGGGTTATTTCATAAACGTCTCTTGCAAGGCCCCATGAAGAAACACACTATTTACGTCAAGTTGTTTTAAGGGCCAATTCTTCATGACTGTTAAGGAGAGCACCAAATGGATGGTAGTGACTTTAACAATCGAACTTAATGTTTGACTATAATCAAGCCTAGGTCTTTGGAGAAAACCCTCGGCAACGAGCCTGACTTTTTATCGCTGGACCGTGCCATCAGGATTTTGCTTGATGCGAAAAACCAATTTAGAGCCAATTGGTTTGACTGTAGGATCACGAGGAACCAGCTTCCACGTTTCATGATTGCGAAGTGCAAGAATTTTTGCTTCCATAGCTTGCTTCCAATGGGGGAGATTTAAGAGCGTGTTATACATTGTGAGATTCTAAAGTGATTAGGACAGGATGGAGGGTAGAGTGGTTGAGATGTTTAGGCTTATAAATATGATTTTTGGAATGTGTGACCTTAGGATGAGTGCTAGGTGGGAGAGGTGGTGGTGAGGGAGGGTCAGATGAGGATGAAATGGAGTTTGACGAAGGTGAGGTTGAGGTTTCTGGAGTTGGTGACACGAGTGAAAATAAGGGTTCTATACTTGTGAAGGACTGAGATTGTAAAATATCGTATGTAGCTGAAGGAATGGTATCAAAAGAAGTAGGTAATTAAAGTGGGTCTGACTATTGGTGAAGGTGCTGGTAAGGCACCTTGAGGAGTAGATGAATATGTTTCTGGAGTACAAGTAGAGCCATTAGAAGATAGACCTGCAAGATAAATTTGTTCTCTAAATGGAATATACTGAGATAAATAGATTCTACCCATTTAAGGATCATAGCATTTGAACGAACTTTGAGATGTGAAGTGGCCCGAGAAAATACAGGGAGTTGATTTGGGTTCAAGTTTGTTGGCAACATAAGATCTCAACCAGGGATAACAAAAACACCTGAAAGGACACAGCTTGAAGTAATTTGGAGGTGATTGAAACAATAGTTGATAAGGAGAATATGGTTTAGTGGTGGTAAGAGGTAATATGTTCATGAGGCAAACAGTGGCTTCAAAGGCAAAGGACCAAAATTGAGATGGTAGATTGCCATGACTCAGCAAATTTTTTTAGTTTCAACCATATGCATGTCCTTTATTTTAGCTAGGCCTATGTGTTGGGGGTGACTGCATCCAAGATATGCCCAGTTGATTGGAGTTTGATATACTCTCCCCCGTTGTCGGTATACAGTGTCTTAATTTTAGCATCGAACAGTTTTTCAATGAGTCATTGAAACTGTAGAAAGACAGACAATGCATCAAATTTATGAAAGAGGGAAACATCTAAGTATATCTTGTGAAGTTATCCACAAACAATACATAATATTTATGACCTAACAAAGATACCATTGGGGTTGGTCCCCACTCATCAGAGTATAAGACTTGAAATGGGGCAGTGCCATTAAGAGTAGATGATCCAAAAGGAAACACATGAATTTTATTGATATCACTTGAATTGCTAAACAAAGAAAAAGTAGATGAAACTACAAGACTTAAATTAGCGAAGAGTTTGGATGGCACAAGCGTTGGTGTCAAAGATCCAACTAGATGTTTTTAGCAAGCAAAGCTGATTTTGTAGACATAGGTCCAAATTGATAGATGCCTTCAACGCAATGACCCCGACCTAGCGAGACTCCCAATTTCATATCCTTAACAACAAAATATTAAGGGTGAAATTCTATCAAAACATTATTAGCTTTAGTAAATTGATGCACTGAAAGTAAATTTCATTTAAGATGAGGAACACAAAGAGTATGTGCAAGTGTGAAGGTTTGGGTGGGAGTGTTCATATGATAGAATATTGGTATGCGTCACATGCAAACCCGTGCCATCTCTGATTTTTACTTCATTGGTACCATCGTACTCAAAGTTGATGGTGAGATTGCCCAGATCGGCTGTCATATGGGGAGTTATGCCAGAGTCTATACCGAGTACCAAGCATGGTTGATGTCTAATGGTGGATTCTTGAGAGATGGAAGCATAATTCACTGAAGGCATGGAATCAGAGACAAAGGCTTTGAGTTTTCTACACATATGGGCTGAATGACCTGGCTTCTCACATATCTGAGAGAAAATTCTTCTACTCTGTCAATTTCCACCATTATTTGAGTAGCCAGATCCACCATTGATAGAGTGATTAATGTGATAGGTGCTGAATAGCATCTATAATTATCATTTTAAAGAGTGTGTTTTGATATGTTGTGGGTTCAATTTACTACCCAATTAGTGTTTTAATTGACAGGTGGAAGATTAAGGCAAATCATGAAATAGAGAGTTTCTGGGCTGAAAGTGCGACTAAATTGCGACCTATTTGCTGGCACGAATTAAAACACGGGTCAGTTACGTAAGTTACGTAAGTTACGAAGCTGACGTGGCATTTAGGGATTTTAATAGTTGGAAGCTCAACTTAGAATGGACTTTTTGACGGGAGAAGTTTGGAGAACCAGAGAGGCACGGAAAGCAGAGGAATCCTAGCTCAACTCAGAATCATTCTTCTCCGATTGATTTCTGGTTTATTTTTACAGAATTGAAACATGAACATGTGTAACTAAATTTTTATTTAGTTTGGTTTGGTTAGTTTCTTCTACCACAACTTGTTAAACAATCTGATTGACAATTACACCAGATTTAATTCATTGATTCTCTGAATTTAATGTTGATTTCTTCTTATTGTGTTTGCCTGATCAACATCATGATGATAAGAATTGTTAGTTAAGCACATTCGGCTGACCCATACCCGGTGTTTGACGAACAAGAATCTGCATAGGATCCAGATTTGAGAATTGTGAACACAATTGATCAGGTGGTACACCAACGCTTAAGGTTGTGCAATTGTCGACTTTCACGTTCATATGCTTGTCTTAGGGAAATCTTAGGGTACACCAACCAAGACCCCTACGGTAAGAAAAGATTTTGGGCTGGACCAAAGCCAAATTCGTTGTTTAGAAAAGTCATAATTAGGAGAGCCGGACCAAGGTCATCTAATTGACAACGGTAAACCTTTAAATTGTGTGATTGCATATTAAGTTGTGTGATTGAGTGACAGTAGAAGAACAACACCAACCCAAGCTAGATCTCCCCCATATATTTATTAATCCAATTTTAGCATAATTTAATTGTTTATTGCAATCTGAATTTTACACATAATTATTGCTACTTTGTTTGTTTGGTGATTGATACGGTCCTTATGGATTCGACCCCGCTCTCTTTTATACTGTCCCACGACACGTACACTTGCGATTGGGTAAGACCCATCAATATTTGATATTGCAGGTTTACTTGTGATATTTTATATCGACCATAATGCGGGACAGATTTTGATAATTTGGGAAATTGGAGTGTAATTGTTGTTGGTTGTTCTTGTAATAGCTTGTATATATTTGATTATAGCTCTTTTGAGACTGATTATTTCCATAGAATTTGGGTTGCTGGGTATTTTGTTTCTGAACCAATTAGCAGTGGCTAAAAGTTTGGCCTAATTTTGCTCAAAATGAAGTTGATAGGCCTATTGACTTAGAAGCAAGATTCATAGGGCTTTATATGTTTTTGTCCATTTGATAACACAAATCAACAGTAGATCCAACTAAAACTTCATTTTAGCTCTAAGTCGTCATAGTTCAGCATCAAGTGAAATTCTCTTATTTTCTTCGACTAGGTTAAGGAGTGCTTTGAAAAATATTTGTAGAGACCTAGTAGTTATATCAAGGAGACTGGAGGCTTGTAACACAACATCAATGGTCTTTTTTAGATTGTAATACATGATGTGATGAAGACATAAGTCTGGTTCTTTGCTACCGAGATCCTTTAGAAGCTTCTCTACTTTCTTGATGAGTTCTTCAGATAGAAGAGCGGAGTTAGAGGATGAGATGGTAACATCAGAGGCAAAAGTCTTGGTAGAAGTCCTTCCAACTAGCTTTGCCAAAAAGCTCCAAATGTTAGGAGTTGTTTTCCTTTCCTTGGCTTGGGATTGGGAGGTTGGAGGAGCAGCATGGTTAAACGCAAAAAAAGATCAGTAAATCACGAGTCAGCATGTTTCTATATATTACATACAATGATTAAATTTTCATGAGAAGATCCGAGAGAATCTGGGATAGCAATGACAGACTTAGAGCCCCAGTAGTCATAGTGTTTTCGGAGGAGGGAAAGCACTAGCAACACCTTGCCTACGAATAAAAGATTGCAAAATTGTCTTTCTAAATTAATGGAGAAAAAAGAGTGGACACCTCAACATTAGAAAGATTATTTGTAGACTCTGAAAATGAACAAGGGGTAAGTGATTGGTCAAATATTTGCGTATAATGAATACCCTATTTTGATATTAATTTGTTCCTCTTGTTGAGTGATTTGAGCTTAAATATTATTAAATTATGTTGTGTTTCGATTGTCAGGTGTTGAGACAAATCAATGTGGAAGATGCTAAAAGTTGTAAAAAATTACAATAGGAGTTGTAGATCGATCGACATTGCCAGATTCACAAATTCTATTTTGGATAGCTACTGCAATTTTACTCGAAACATGTGGGGCCGAGGGGAAACAAGAAGACTCCAAGTTTAGAATGTTATTAGGATTGGGAGACACATAAAATGCTGAGAGGATGCATTTATTTGAGACGTGAGACCTAGCCACGATCCCAATCCTTGGAGTTGCCGTCAAGCATCAAAGAGGAGAGAGATTAATTTCTTTCGAAATTTCTGGGTTTATCTTGCGATCTCTGAAACCATGAATTATTCTAACCGTTACTTTTACTGTTCTTATTATCATGAGGAACTAATCCTCCATAAGGATGTGGCATAGTCTTGAGAATTCTATGAACTTGGCTTGTTATTTATGAAATTCTTCATATTGTTGAATATCTATGAGTGTGCTTAATTCTATTGAATGATTGGCCACCATTTAATTGTTGTGAAACCTTGTTTGAAATCGGAAGGAGATAACTAGGGTTTGCTCATGATCATAGATTTCATAGGGTCCATGCACCATAGGAATATTGGTACATGCTCTATGTAATTGTTAAGCGAGCATCCATAAAGCTTAATGGGTTATTATTAATTAGATCTGAATATTAGGAATAACATGGATCAATGATATGGATCCATCAGTGTAACCAGAAATAGAGCATTGATTAGGTCAGGGAGATCAATTGGCAATAATTGGTAGGAAATCATTGTTAATTTAGCCAAGGAAGTAGAAAATTGGATAGGCGATGGTGAAGTCAAATACTCTAATGCTTGTTACCTCTTCTTACATCACTTGTGTTCTTACTTTTCTTGTATAGTGCATGCTTATAGGAGTTTGATTGATTAGTAGTTAACTTCTATTACCTAGTCAGTTAGTGTTTGTTAGTTAAATTCCAAAATCATTCGATTGTCCAGATAGTGTTAGGGTTAATTAATTTGGTTACTCTTTGACAATTCATTCAATCCTCGTGGATTCAACATTCTAATTTTCATTATATTACTTGCGCAATTTGTGCGCTTTCAATTTATCTCATTAGTAAGCCAAAAATTACTTAATACCAAGTAGGGAGAGGAAGTTGATGTCTTAACTAAATCAGTAGTGGTACTCAGAGTAGAGTAATGAGTCAAAGAAGTCAATGATTCTTCAATATCGAAAGTCAACTGGGCAGTGATTTAGTCGAGCCACCAATATCAGAGGTGGTGAAAATTTTTTAGTAAAAAAAAATCTTCATTGTAGAAAAAATTGAAGCAAAATAGAATAGATATAGGTCAGCTCATCTACAGCCCAAATGCCCCTGTTGAAGAACATTTTGTTCTAAAAAAGATAAGGCAGTAAAGGGATCATCCGTACAAGACTAAACTGGCATGTAAATTGAGCAGCATTATAGAATTCTATGCAATATTTGTTGCTGTGAGTTGATTCACAGAAGTGAGGAGTCAAAACTTTTCCGCATTGAATTCGAATATTCATAAGCAAGGTCAAGGTCAACAGATTCAGTGTGCAACCATTCAGTAGTAGCTCTCTTATCAAAGGGGAACTAGTTGAAGTCTTCTCTTTCAGTGAAATCTTGGAAGAAGTAAGCGAAGTACTCCTTGAAGCGATGACCAAATAGAGACTCGTCCATATATTTCACATTAGAAATATAATTTAGATCAAAAGCATTATCATTTCTCTTTGGGCAAAACTGTCTAAAGTACATCAGCAAAGGACCCATATTGCTCTCAAAGTCAAACTCGATGAATGTATTCATGGAAAGATAGACCAGATCCTACAGTATGGGCTCAAAAGACAACATTTCTATTGGACCAAGTGACCTTGGAAGAACTCACACATAACACGTACTTGTTCAATCAAAAAAATTAGAAATTGGGTGTGTTTTTCTTTTTGAAGGGTCAGGAACAATGTTGTCTTCATCATCTAAGGCAGCAAAACTCTTCAATAAAAAGAATACGAAATCTCTCTTGTACGAGGGTAAACGAAAAAGGTATCTGAAGGAGTAATCAAGGTGCTGTTCACCTTCGATTCTTCAATCCTCAAGCTGAGAAGATAAACAAGGTCACTATGAGTCAGACCTATGAAGCTAATACCAAAATAAAAAGAGTTGGTGTTCATGTCCTAGAATTGAGTTGTTGCATAGAGGAGAGCTTTATCAATATGAACAGTCTGCTGACTCATCAGAAGAAATTCGTGGATGCCCAATTTCCTCCAAATGCCATCAAACTAGGGGTGCACACCGGGTACCGGGTTTCCAACCCGACCCGGTAACCCGGTGTGACCCGGTTATTATCGGGCCTGTCCGACCCGGTCCGATAAGAACCGGATAAAACCCGGTCCGAACCCTGCCATTCCGGACCGGGTATCGGGTTTTACATTTAATGAAATCCGGGTTATCGGGTCACCCGATAACCCGATTACATTTTAAAAAAAAATAGATTTTTTTCTCCTTTGACCTAATTCCCTATTTCCCTTATACCCTCACGACCTCCCTCCCTCCCTCCCTCAGCCTCATGTCCCTCACTTCACCGATCAAGGCAGTCACCAGTCACCAAAGAAGGGAAAGGACGCCGGAATCTGTCTGCTACTTTGTGCCGCCACTCGTTCCACCTGTGTCGTCAACCGCTTCATCTGTGACGCCGCCCGCTTCTCCGGTGAGTTCGTCGGGTAAGCCTAAGAGGTAACTCCCAATTACTCCTCTAACTTTTTCTCTACTTCTTTGTTGTCTACAAAAATTGTTAGTTATTAAAAGCAAGATCTTTTTATGTGCCTTGATTAAATGGGTCTGCATGTCAGAAGATAATAACTCATCTTCCCCTTTGCTCAACTCCATCACCAAGATTTATGAAAGTGAAATTTGGTTGTGTTGCAAGTTTTATTTCGTAAGAAAGTCTTTCTATCTGTTTTGCAATTTCAGAAGGAATCTTTGTGGTTGTAAAGTTTATGTGTTGATAATTTTGGAACTGTGTCATTATGATGTCATATTCACTCACATACCCAACCTCAAGTCTATTGAATCACTCTCAGTTGAACAAAGTAAGAAGTTGAATATATGTATATTTATATGCGTTGGTCTTGTGTTTGTCGGTTTGTCCTTTATATGACTTTGAATTGAAAATCACAGTTCCTTGTTTCCTGTGTTTTATTTGATCACGGTTCTTGTGTTTGAATTTGTTATTGCAGTGTACTCTTTGACTATACATAATTACATATACAATGACCATGTTGTTGTGATTATCTGATCATAGATCTCGTGTGAGAATGGTGTGAAATTTTATCTATTTTTTGTCTGGATCAATCTAGAATTATGAGTCTCGGCTATATACGTGACTGTCAAATAATCATGGGATTGCTACTTTTGTTCATTTAATGATTTGGATCTTTGAAATTACAATGATTTTTTTCATTTAATGATATGTGTTTGTCATCTTCGTTGGTTTGATTTGTGTTGTATGACTTGGAAGTTGGAACTAAGTTTTGATTGTAAGTTTGTAACTTTAATTTATTTTGTTTGGTTTGAGAATTGTGATTGAGCATATTGATGAATGTTGATGGCAAAATTGATAGAAAATTCTTGCATATTTTATACATATTTTGGGTTGTGCCTTACTGCCTTTAGTCTTTAGATGATATTGTATTTGTATTGTACCAGTGGTCGACACTCCACAGGTCCAAGGCATGTCCTGCTAAGAGAGATTGTATCTGCCAAGAGAGATTTTATTCCAAGGCACGTCCCGGCCGGATATGCTACTTCTAGTTTCTTATAAATATACGGGGTTGTTTTAAAAGACAAATATTACTGAGTGTGACTGGATGATATTGTATTTATATTGGACTTGACTCTTGAGTTGCAATTGCATTACTGGGCAACTACTCAATTGACACTTGGCAGGCAGCCATGCACTGCAAGTTAAGGTGCTTTCAAGCCCTAAATTTTTATATAGCTAGCTAGTGTCTCCTCTGCAATGTTTTTGCAGTATTGTTTTTAAATTTTTCATGGGGTTATATTATTTGCACATATATATGTGTGTGTGTTTTTTTAAAAAAAACGTGATTTTTATCCTTTCCAATTCCAACAGAACTTGTGTCTTAAGTTTTAAGATTTCTCACTTTCTAGAAAAATATACGTGTTATAGAAGAATGAGGCAGACAAAAACAATTACTGTAGGAGAGATCAGATTATAAATTAAATACATTAGTAGTCAAATTGAGAATATGAGGTTTTGTTGGGCTGCTCTTCACTTTTGTTTAGTTATTGGGCCACCAACACATGTGCAAAGTGCAATTTTGGGCCATGATTTCACTCATTTTACAACCGGGTTACCCGGTAACCCGACCCGATTACCCGGTAACCCGAAACCCGATAGCCCGGATTTTAAAACCGGGCTATCGGACCGGGTTTCAGGTGTAAAAAATAAACCGGGTCGGGTCAAACCCGGTCCGATTACCCGGAACCCGGCCCGGTGTGCACCCCAACTTCAAACACTGGCTAGAGGCGACGGTATCAGCCATTAAGCTTCACCATTTGGCCCGTAGGTCTAGGCCCCAGCCCAAGCAAAAAATTGCATTAGGTCTAGGCTCGATTTCTAGGGTCGAGCCCAGCCCAAAGCCCGACCACTTGGACCAAGATCGGGCTGACCCAAGCCCAACCTAGTCCAACTATTCCAAAACATGCTATGTGCCCTTGCTGCTTTTCTTACATCAATCCTTTTTTGGATTACTTTTAACTTTATTGGCTCCTATGTAAATTTAGGCACTGCAGTAGTTTTACATGCTCAAACAAAATGGAATACGACCCACAGTTGCGAAACGCAGTCAACTATTCCAAATGTATTTTTCCATGTCAACATTTATACATGTATAAACACAAAAGTTTAATATCAATATTTTTTGTGTATAGTTTTTCGTTATTAGGAAGCAACGTTTGGGCCAATTGAATTATGATTACTAAAAAATGGAGTCATTTCTCAATACACAATCAGTAGCGAATGCTCTCAACATTAAGGACAGAACATTTGTTGCATGGGACACCGCAATATTCAGAGCATTGCAGGGGGATTATGTGAAGAATTATGACAAAAGAATTTCAAATTTATTTAAGAATGGCATCAAAGTGGTTGTTTATAATAAAGAAGCTAAATTGTTAGGGTTTTTATGTATGAACAGGAAGTATTAATTGGGTCTCGAAAATGGAATGGGATGGTAAACAATATTTTGACGAAGCTCAACTTGTTTCATTTCACGTCGATATCGTTGCCGAAAAAGAAGGAAACGTCATTAATTATGGACCTCTCACGTCACTACAAGAAAAGCTGATTTTAGGGACGGATTTTTTCGTCCCTAAACATGAATTTTCCGTCCCTAAATTATTAGGGACGGTTTTTGGGACGGAAAATTTTCCGTCGCAAAAACTGCTGTCGCAAAATTTTGCGAAGGAAAAGTGCGACGGAAATTTTAGGGACGGACATTAGGGACGGAATATTCCGTCCTTAAATAAATTAAAATATTTTTAAAAATATATTAAGAAAATATAATTAGCGACGGATTATTTCAGTCTCTATTTAGGGACGGAAATTAGGGACGCAATATTCCGTCCCTAAATATATATTTAATTATATAATTAATTATTTTTTTTGAAAATATTTATATAATTAAGTTAATAAATTTGCGACGGACACATCCGTCGCAAATTTATAAATTATTAAATTAAAATATATATGAATATTTATTTTAATTTTTAAATTTTCCCAAATTTAATAATAATTTAACCAATTTTATTTTTTTATTTTGAATATAATTGGAAACAAAATAATTAAATAATTATCATTAGATGAAAATGCAAAAAAAAGTTATCACATAAAATATAATAATTTATTAAATTCATAATTAGTTCTCTCATAAAATATAATAATATATTAAATAAAAGTTTTCTCATGCATCTAATCCTCCCCACTAGAGATGTCGGCATCCTCCTCCTGATCGGCATCCTCCTCCGACTGGAACTGTCGATCATGTCGTAACTCTTGGAGCTCCTTCTCTAATCTAGCTATAGTCTCCTGTTGTGAATCGACATGAACCATCACTGCAGCAATTGCCCTCTGGATTGACTGCTCGAAATCTGTATCAACCTGTGGAACAGATGGTCGGCTAGTGGCAGAAGTGCCACGCAGACGACATGCCTCTGATCCAATACCGTATACATGACCTTTAACGCTCATCCCGCCAACCGCGTCAAGGTATAATGCATTATCATCTAGCGACTCTCCGTCAACTGATGAAGAAGTTGATCCATGGGAGGATGCCATTTCCTTCAACCGGGTGATGGTATCCTGTGTCAAAAAATTTAATTAATATACAACATCAAATACTATACAACATCAAATATTTATCACATTAATATTATGTTACTATTAAAAATAATAAAACATGACACTTACATTTAAACTTGCTGAGCGTGCATCGACATAGACTCTCGTACCCTTTTTCAGATGGGTACGATCAAATAGTTCTCGAAATGTGGGATCACGACCCAATTTCCTCTTCTGCAATTTAAATTTTAAGTCAATTTTACTAATATTGCAAAATGCATAAAATATTTAAAATATAAATAATTTTAAATTTTACCATTCGCAAACGATGTCCCGTGACAGAAACAGATCCACCAGTGTGCACGGACCCGCCGATCTGAGATGCACGATTCTTCTTTCCATTCTCTCTTCTTATCACGTAATTTGAGGTGGCCCACTTGCTCTCAAGCTCCGCTCTCACATTTTCGGGGACCCATATTCCTTTGTCCATGCCATTCCGGATTCCATGCATCGCACGCCGAAAAGAAACTTTATTTTTTCTTTCCCAAAGTTTCTTCACTTCTACATCATATGACGGGTCTCATTTATACTTCTTCTGCAAATTTAAAAACAAAGTATAGTTAGCATGAATGTTTAAGCATATACCTAAGATTGAAAAAATTAAACAAATTAAACAATAATTGAAAATTACCTTGAACTCTCCAAAATAATAATCTTTTTGCTCTTTAGTTATCTCACTCCATACTATGGCAGGAGTTTCAAATTTACCCTTTATGATTTGGGTAATCCTCCTACCAACTTCCTCTGGCTGAAACCTAAATATTTAAAAATTAAAATTTAAAAATTATATTATTGACATAAATATTTTTTGTAAATTAAAGAAATCAAATAAAAACAAGGAGAAAATGTACTTACGAGGCACCATAAGGTCGGATCCACATGCGACCGTCCGTGTCACAAACCCCAATCCTCTGAGATGAGAAGGATCCAACATCATGTGTCTGATGTTCTACTGGTGGAGTCTCGGTGTCAAGTATATCATCAAATACCTGAGTCTCGGGTGCATGTGTCTCAGGTACCTGAGTCTCGGGTGCATGTGTCTCAGGTACATATCCATATGACATGTGGATGGGTGGATGTGACATATAGGTGGGTGGATATGGATTGTGGGTGGGTGGATGTGGCATATGAGTGGGTGGATATGGAGTATGGGTGGGTGGATGTGGCGTAGGATGGGCTGGGTGAGGTGGTGGGGCCTGATAACCCGGATAGAAAGGAGATGGATGTCTTGTCCACATATCATCGGCCAATATTTGAGAGGATTGTGGACGAACAGAATTTACTGATGATGGGGATGGTGATGGTGTATGAGGCGACGAACTGCCTCTACCATGTCCATGTCGACCTCTACCACGACCAGATGGAGTATGGCCACGGCCACTAGAGTGGTCACTACTATCCATCTACAACACTCTAAAACATAAAGGTAGACAAGCACATTGCACATAACAAAAGTGACAAATCCATAACATTACTCCATGAAACATATAAAGGAAATAACAAAGAGTTGATATGAAATTTATAGTAATCAAATCTTTCAATCACAAAAGTATACTTAACCCCATTGAAGAACTTGTGAAATTAAAAAGTACCCATTAAAAACACAATGGCATTCCTAGAGAACATTATAATTTGCTACCCACTGCAATTCTTCAACTATATATCAGACATCGAATGGAACCCTTAAAAATTGATTATTAAATTGATTATCAGAGGTGAACAAAGGAAGAATGAGGTGGATACCACAGATTTCAAAGAGCCTTTCAGTATGAACTCAATAATCATCAACAACTAAAAAAATTGGTTTCCCAGTTGACTGCAAAGTCTTCCAAACCAAAAGAAATGAAAAAGTAAAAGTTGGGCTCACAATTCTAGAAACACAATGAATTCTAAGCAAGTAAATACAACCATAGAGACCAAATCTAGCAAATCAAATGGAAAACAGTAGGGAATTTGAAAATATTACAACTAAATTTTAACACAAATCAAAATCCCATCCTCCTCTTATTGCTACATCCTCTTGTTCTTGAAATAAAATTCAACTTGAAATAAAATTCCAGCAAACTTGACACAATAAATAAATGAAAAAGAAATCAATGAATCACAAAAGAAAAAGAAATCAATGACCAAACTTGAATGAAAGAATAGAGACAGAGGAAGGGTACCTGACTTGGCAGCAGGGAGATTGAAGACTTTCGATTTCTTGAACTGAAAAAATACAATCTCATAAGAAATGCCATACCTGACTTGGCAGCAGGGAGAAGGAGAATTCTAAGCAAGTAACTACAACCATAGAGACCAAATCTAGCAAACCAGCCCCTCTAACCCACATCAATAAACAAATTGAAGTCCAGAACCTACTTAAAATAATTAGACCAAGTCATTTAGTAGCCTGGGAATGATCGTGTATAATTATGGAAAAAAATATTCACATCAAATGGAAAACAGTAGGGAATTTGAAAATATTACAACTAAATTTTAATACAAATCAAAATCCAATCCTCCTCTTATTGCTACATCCTCCTGTTCTTGAAATAAAATTCCAACAAACTTGACACAATAAATAAATGAAAAAGAAATCAATGAACTTGAATGAAAGAATAGAGACAGAGGAGAATTCCGTCACAATTTATAAATAAGTATAGAAATGAGTAGCTTACTTGACAAAAGGTTGGACAATATCACAATTCAAAAAAATGTACAATGTCGCAGCATCATATTCTTGATCGGTGAGGTAGCTCCTACCAGCTTCACCAACAAGCCGACCGGGTTGATTGAATATTGATATTATAGAGAATTCTGGGTTCAAAACTCCGCCATCATTATTTCGAGGAACTCTGGTTCGTCGAGAGCTCACTTGCGGTTCAAAGTAGTAGGAAGCAAACGTTGAAGTCTCTTCGACTATATATGCTTCACAAATAGATCCTTCCACCCGAGCTTTATTTTTAACCTTTTTCTTCAAAAAGTGAAGGAACCTATTTTCAAAGATTAATCAAATGTATTAGTAGAACAATTACTAACCACATATTATATATATATATATGTATATATATATGTATATATATATATATATTAATATCACTAATGGATATGAAATATGAAAAAAATACCTTTCAAAAGGATACATCCATCTGTATTGCACAGGCCCACCCATCCTTGCTTCGAATGGTAGATGTATTAGGAGATGTTCCATAGAGTCAAAAAAAGATGGGGGAAATATACGCTCCAATTTGCAAAGGATCACAGGAATGTTAGCCTCCATGATGCTCAATTGATCCTCCCGCAGAGTAGTTGAACATATATCTCTACAAAATAGACTCAACTCAGTAAGTACTGTCCAAATTGGATCAGACAATGCCTGAAATGCAATAGGAAGTAGTAGCTCCATGAAAACATGACAGTCGTGACTTTTCATCCCAAACAATTTTCCTTCCCTCATATCTACGCACCTACCTAGGTTGGAAGCATAACCATCTGGCAACTTCAACTTGGAGACCCAATCACACACTGCCCTTTTTTGCTCCATGGTAAAACAAAATTTCGCCTTAGGTTTGAAGGATTTCCCTCTACCATTTTCCACCAACTCTAAAGCTCTGCGTTTACAATAATGTGGAAGATCCAGTCTAGCCTTTACATTATCCTTTGTTTTCCCCTTAACGTCCATAATTGTATTGAAAACGTTATCAAACACATTCTTCTCAATATGCATTACATCGAGGTTGTGTCGGACTAGATTATCCTGCCAATAAGGCAAATCCCAAAAGATGCTCTTTTTGGTCCAATTATGATCATGTTCATAACCCGGAAATACTAACTGTCTGCCAGTCTCAGTAATCTTTGGAAAATTCCAAAGTCCAGCCAACACTTCGCCACCAGACAAACGTGGTGGAGGTTCTGATCTCTCACTTCTATTTTTAATAAATGCATCTTTATTCCGTCTAAACGGATGTGTCATAGGTAAAAACTGTCTGTGACAATCAAACCATGATTTTTTCCTACCATTCTTTAGTGTGAATGCCTTTGAAATCTGCATGCAATAAGGACATGCTAACTTCCCAGCAGTCCCCCATCCAGACAACATACCATAGGCAGGAAAGTCATTAATAGTCCACATCAATGCAGCTCTCATAAGAAAATTATCTTTTAAGGATACATCATAGGTTATCACACCTTCACCCCACAACTGATTGAGCTCATCTATCAATGGCTGTAGATAAACATCAATTTTGCTCTTTGGATTTTGGGGACCCGGGACAATTACTATCAGGAACATGAACTCTCTCTTCATGCACATGTCAGGCGGTAAATTATAAGGTGTCAAAATGACAGGCCAACATGAATAATTTTTCCCTGATTGCCCAAAAGGAGTAAAACCATCTGCACACAAACCTAACCTTACATTTCTCGGGTCTAAAGCAAAGTCTTGATATTTTTGGTCAAATTGCTTCCATGCCACTCCATCAGATGGGTGACAAAGAACTCCAGACTCCTGCTGATGCTCATAATGCCACCTCATTTCTTTTGCAGTAACAGTAGAACTGAACAACCTCTGCAACCTGGGAATAAGTGGTAGATACCACATCCGTTTAACCGGAACCTGTTTAAAATTTTCATGACCAGTTCTCCGAGCTTTGTAACGATCAGCGTGACAAAATTTACATTGGTTCTCATATGCATCATCTTTATAGTATAACATACAACCATTCACACAACAATCAATTCGTTGATATCCCAGCCCGAGTTTGGATGTCAACTTCTTAGTCTGATAGAAATCTGCAGGCATCCGATTTTCAGATGGCATCGTCTCTTTCATAAGATGGGCGACTTCATCAAAACATCCTTGGGGCATGTTATAATCAGATTTAATATTCAATACTCTCATCGAAGCTGACAACTCTGAATGCGATTCGCAACCTGGCCACAGTGGTTCTTGGGCAGCAGACAACATATCAAAGAAAACTTGTGCATCTGGATTATGAGGTTTCGGCATATATTGATCGTAATTTCTAGTATGTAACAAGCTGTCGCCAACTGACGGACCAGCAGCATCCATTACCATCTGCTCGACTGGATCAAAATTAGCACGATCATTTCCTTGCCAGTAATAATTATCAGCATCTGGTTGCTCTTCCACAGCAAATACAAGATGAATTTCAGGCATGACTTCTCCATGAGTTGTCCAGTAATAATATCCATCCTGAAAACCTTTCTTGTACAAGTGTTGCTTAATATCATCAAATGCCAAATATTTTCTGCATTTACACCTAATGCAAGGACATCGTACTTTTCCCGTACTTTGAAAATGAAAATCATTTGCAGAAGCAAATGCAAGGAACTCTTCAACTCCATTGATGAATTCTTGCGTAATTCCCACTCGATTAGGTCCTAATCGGTTGTACATCCATGAACGATACTCAGGCACATTCATTTTATTTATCACCTATATATGTATGGAAATGACAAAGTTAGGATATATATACATATATGGAAATGACAAAGGTTTTTTTTTATATCATGGAAATGACAAAGTTACGCAATATATATATATAAAAGTGTAGCTGACAAAATTAGGCCACACATTATTCTAAAAATGAACCTTTATTTTTTAAAATTTAAGTGGTAATTGATTATTAATTTATGGAAGTTTAGAATTTAAAGTAACATAGAAAGCAAAGTTCAATGGAAAAAATGACATAAACTTGAGTTCAAAAAATTTCACAGTTATATATACAAAAAATCTTAAATTTATATATTTATATAATTATGTGAAATATATATATATATATATATATATATATATATATATGTACAATTATGCTCATATAGTATACAAGTTCAACGCCTAACTTGATAAAAACCTATTTAAAAACTAATTTTACATAATATTAATTTTTAAATATTTAAACAGATTATGAACATATGCAAAACCCATAAATTTCGAATATATAATCTGTAAAATATTATTCATCACACATCTCCTAATTAACAAAATTTTCAGTGCTTTTTTACTCTTTCAGATCAAATGTTAAATTCTTAACAACTTCAAAAATAATAAAATCAAAAATTAACAAGGTAAACAAATCAAAAGAATAACCTGAAATTATCAAATTTTGGTTGTACAAGTGATGAAGTCTCCGGATCCAAGCTACCTCTCCCAGAAATCTGCAGCAGTTTTGAGAGTAAAACTGAAACCAGTGAGTTCTCGGAGAAGAGTCTTCTGTTTTGTAATTTTTTGGCCGACAATTAGGGACGGAATTAGGGACGGAACCATTTCCATCCCCAATTAGAGACGGATTTAAGAACGAACATATGTTTCCATCCCTAATTAGGGACGGAATTTAGGGACGGAAAATGTTCCGTCCCTAATAAGTCAAACGGTCTAATTGTGCAATTATTGGGGACATATTTAGGGACGGAAATAAAATTTCGTCCCTAATTAGGGACGGAATTTAGGGACGGAAAATCTAAAAGTTTTTTGCGACGGAAATATTTGAAATTTCCGTCGCTAAAAATATAATTGCCGACGGAAAATTATTCCGTCCCTAAAATCGACTTTTCTTGTAGTGCGTTTATCAAGGTTAGGCAGTCTTCATTCTTCTATGCATGAATATTTATTTTTGGAGGCTCTGTGATTTACATACTATATAATTCTCATCGAATGGTTTGAGAGTTGTTGTCATATCACGACACAGTTTCTTTTTTTTTCCCCTCAAACTTATTCTATAGTATTAGATAAGAATTGTAGACTCTAAGAAATTCAGAATTCGCTCATCCTATGTAGTTAATACAGAATTTAGTATGATTTTCATGGGTCCATCACGCCCAGATTCTTAAAGCGGGTCGGTCATAAAGTTTCAATGGATCAGCCGAAAGTTGATGGACATACTACGAAATTGGATGCAACAACAACTCCAATGACAAGTTCCATGGATTTTTTTTTATTCCACTTTTTTTTTTCAGTCTCTCTAGATGTTTGCTAGTACAGTATTATTTCTCAATGCAATCCAAAACTAGCCGTTGGAGATAATCAATTTAATGGTTTTGTGATCACTAGTCCTTATTTACTAGTGCAAAGACATGAATCTTGGTGAATTTTACTTTGGAAGTTCGACTATAACAATAGCTTTAGGGAATGGAAGCTCAGTATTAGCTGACTGTGTTCAGTTAATGAGCTGGACCAGATCAGCTTCAGCAGGCCCACCAAGGCCACACGGATGTCCATAAACATGTAGGGATGACTGTAATAACTAAATCAACTTCAAACATAAAATACATGTTTAAATTCTGGGTCTTAAAAGAAATCTAGTTTAAAATCGTATTAAATTATTGTTTGAAAATATAAATCAATTGAATCCGGCTATATAAGTATTTTGTAAACATCTATAATATCCAACCCAAAATCAAATTTGAGTATAATAATTAAATACGTTAAAAAAATTAAATTAATTCAAATCCAGACATGTAAATATTTCATAACGATGAATATTATTCAACCCAAAATCGATTTTGCTTTCACCCCGAATAACATGGCAGCTCCTCATAATCCATGACTCCATGCCACTGCAAAGAATGCCCTTATTTTATGGGTGGGCAGGGCATTTTGGCTCAAAAAAATTTATTTTATTATTTAAAAATTATAAATGTGTTCTAATCGGGATTACGAGTTCAACGGTATTTTATTTTTTTGCGAAACAAAAATCAAATGGATTGTAAAAAAGTTACGATAATTAGGAACCGTTAAATATAAACTCGAAACATTCTATCTCAATTTTCACTGTTTATTTGATTTTTGTTTCGCACAAATAATTTATCGTTGAACTCGTAACCCCGATCAAAACACATTTATAATTTTTAAATAATAAAATAAATTTGTTCATAGGCCAAAATGCCCCTACAACGACCCTTGTTTTGCTAATTATTAGCAAGGTTTTGGAAAATCGGACCGGAAAATTATTTGGTTCATGATTCAATGATCCAATCGTGGTTCGAACCGGGTTCAATGTTATTAATTATTATATATATTTATCTATTATAAGTAATAATTAAAAATATTTTATATTTTATAATACTCATAATAATATAAAAATACAACATTAATATGTTTCTTCATTAAAAAATTCACAATTATTCATAGGGTAAGTCCTAGTTTGTCCTCTCTCTCCACTCTCTTTTCTCTCGCCTCTCTCTAAAAACACAGCGGCACACCTCCTCTCCAGATGAGGAGTAGGAGGCCTTTGCCTTCTCTCCTCCTCCTCTCCTCTTTATTTTATGTTTGTTGTGCTCCCTCTTTTTCATTCAATAAATTTCTGGCTAGGGATGATACGGCTGATGATTTATGTAGATCTGCTATGTTCTTGGAGGGAAGATGTTTCTTGGTGGTGGTTAGAGGTCTTGTGGCCTCAGATCTGGCTTTGGGTGGTTCTTATAGATCTGATTTGACATTTACAGGCACCCGTCTTTAAATCTGCAGTGATAGTAGCAGACATTTCCAGATCTAGCCCTTTTTGGGTGTTCTCTACCATTGTTGTATGGATTTTCTTCAAAGTTTTGGCTTTTTACATGATCTTTTAGTTGTTTTTATCTCCTGCGTGGGTAATTGCTTTCTCCCCATCTAGTGAGGTTGTATCTCCATTTTGTGGAGTTGTAGCTCCTTCGGGAGAGTTTTAATGGAAATTTCTGTTTCTCTCAACAAAAAAAAATTATTCATAGAGTTTTAAATATTCATTTAACAAAAAAATAATATATCAAATGATAAAACAAATAAAAATTATTTATGCAATCATATAATTGTAAATTAAAATTAAATATTTATTAAAAATCAAATTAAAAATTACATGAGTGAAACATACGTATATTGCAGCTATTTTCATCATCATCATATGATTCTTTATGTAAAAAAGTTTAGTCGACAACATGAATATATGAAAAAATTAACTAAAATTTATTGCAATGAATTTTTAATAAATTAAATATAATATATAGAAATACTATACATTTAATTAATGTTTGACTTTAAGTTGATGAACTTGAGAGAAATGATATAAAGTCAGTAAACTTGTGTAACTTAATTGGTTTAGAGATTAATTTTTAATAGAAGGCCATGGATTCTAACCCAATTAAAAGTAATTTTTTCAGAATTTTACAATAAAAATCGGTCTTTTGCGATGACTGGCCGATCTAACCGATTCAACTAGGAACCGGCTGATTCTCACAAATACCGATTGTTCCTATGCAGACCGGACTGGACAGAGGGACCGGCCTTTCCGATCCGAGTCTGACAACCTCGGTTATTAGATGAATAATTGCAATAGTTATTAACTGGCAAAAAAAATTCCATCATTGATTTAACGTGACAGTGTACGTGTCTCTCTATCGAGTCGAGCAACGGCGCCTGCAACTTTTCTCTTCTCACCACGTTCTCTTCTTCTTCCCCAAACAGTAGTACAATTCTCATCTCTGTGTTGTTAGTTTGTTACAATTGATTTGCTGTTAGAGGTTGGTCGAGCCCTAATTCTTATCTCTCTTTTTTCCCGATTGATTTGGCGCGATTATTTGCTAGTTTATGAGATGACTCGAATTCCCCTTCAGTGATCGAGATTGGTTGGTTGATCGGGGAAGTCGAGAAAACTCGTTGGATTTTTTGTTTTTCTTTTCTTTGTTATCTGATTTTGACAATGAAGGCGATGGAGACGATACAAGATCTGATTGAGGAAGCGAAAGTTAGAACGCTGTGGTGGGCTCTGTTTATATTCGCCGTTACTTACTTCTTATCTCGTAAGTTCATCATTTTCAAATACGTTTGAGTTCTTTGTGGTCAACAAGCAGTTGGAGTGTGTCTTCATGAATAATTCTTGCTTTTCTTGTGTTTTTAGCTTGTTTAGCATTTGTTTTAGGGCGTTTGTGAGTGTCTTGGACGATAAAGGATTAGCTTCTTATTACGTGCTGCAGTTTTCTAGTGTTTGGTATTGGATGATTCTGCGTTTGTGCGTTTTTTTTTCCTTTTCTTTTTCACCTTTCATTAATTGATGTAAGTTTTTTTTCCCTTTTATTAATTAATGTAAGTATCCCTTGGTATGTTAGGCTATAAGAAATTGAGCTTTAGGTTCCTGTAGGACTTATGAGGTATAAACTTGTGATTGATATGCAATTCTCTTTGCATTTCCCATGAGCCAAACTGTCGATGAAATTTGTTCACTGTGGTAATCAACAACTATGCTGTGGACTCGATAGTTTGAGGATGCTACTGATCTACATTACATAATAATTTTGTATGCCCCTTTTATTTTATGTACCATAACGACGTATTTTTATACAGATACAAGCTCATCAATGTTGATGAACTTGCCCATATCTATTCTATTTGTTTCGACATTGCGCATTCTATGTAATGAGGTGCAGTTTAGCTGGAAAGCCCGAACAGCTCACCGCCAAACCTATTTGTCTCATTTGGAGAGGAAACAGTTATCTGTGAATGATTCCAGGCTTTCTACTGCACCACCCCTGCCTAAGTGGAAGAGAAAAATTGATTCTCCTATTGTGGAAGCTGCTATCACTGATTTTATCAATAAAATATTAAAAGATTTTGTGATAGATTTGTGGTATTCTGATATCACACCAGACAGGGAGGCCCCCCAGCTAATGCAGGCAGTTATTATGGATGCTATTGGTGAAATATCTGGAAGGGTTAAAGAGATCAACCTTGTTGATTTGCTAACAAAGTACTGTCTCCATTCTTTTCCCTTTTTTTTCGTTACTTCAAATTTCTATTATAAAAGAGAAGTAAAATTCTCATGTCATTTAGATACTTTGTCTAGTTTAAATTGTGGTTTGCCAAAGAAGATATAACAAAATAGCGGGTGAATGTTTCAGGGATGTTGTTGATTTAGTCGGTGACCACTTGGACCTTTTTAGAAGAAACCAAGCTGCGGTAGGTGTAGAGGTAATGGGAACATTATCTTCTGAGGAGAGGGATGAACGATTGAAATATCATCTTTCTGCTTCTAAGGAGCTACATCCTGCACTGATATCTCCTGAGAGTGAGTACAAGGTGTGAGTGGAGGGTTCTTACAACAGAATGTTTTCCTTTGTAGCCAATGGTTTGTATTCTATATGAGAATTATATCTTTTTCACAGGTCCTTCAGCGGCTTGTAGGTGGACTATTAGCTGTAGTTTTAAGACCTCGAGAAGCTAATGTTCCTTTAGTTCGTTGTATTGCTAGAGAACTTGTAACTTGCTTGGTGATGCAACCTCTTATGAATTTAGCAAGCCCTGGGTGAGTACTTGAGTTTTTTTTTTCAGTACTATACTGTTCCATAATTGATCTTCAAATTTTTTTTCCTAGTTACATTTTTGAGTGATTTTTGTCACACATAAAATATTAATTTATTTCCTTGTCATGGGATTGTCTTATCCTTAATTGAGGAACAATTTCTTTTTTGCCAGGTATATCAATGAATTGATTGAGTGTATAGTACTCGCCTTTAATGATGATAGCACGAAAGAGGTGGGTGGTAATCAGTCTGCAGGAGGCAGACATAATGGTGATTTTACTGCTACAAAAATTTCATCGTCGCATTATCAAGGACATGATAAGACTTTGGCCAAGGTTGATGACTACAAAGATACATTGGTTGATCAAATGAACTACCAGGAAGAGGTAATGCAGCCAAGACCTGCTGATTGGGCACGGATGCTGGAGGTTGCCACTCAAAGAAGAACTGAAGTCCTCATGCCTGAAAATCTCGAAAACATGTGGACGAAAGGAAGAAATTACAAAAAGAAAGAGCAAAAAAATGTTAAAACTATAATCCAAGAACCTGTTGCTAAAGGTTCTGGAACTAGTGCTATGCCTTTGAGGAAATTAGGGAAGGAGGGGTTGACCAAGAGTGGAATTCCCACAGGAAAAGAACAGAAACCTGTGGCGCAAATAGCCTCTGATCTGCTAGGTGAAAATGAACGTGGGGTACATTTGTCACAGAATCTTCAAAAGCAATTATCTGTTGAGGAAGGACTTCTTTTTGGTGAATTTAAGGACACAAGTGAACTTGCCATAAATGAAAATAGAAACAAGCTTAAGAGATCCAATAGTACTTCTGCACTGAAAGTTCAACCTGATGTGAAAAGGGCATTTACAGTAGATGATGGAGGGCCAATTATATCAGAGTTCTACTGTCCCGATTTTGGCAGTCGTAGTGAGAACTATAGTGTTAAAAGAACTTCAGATATGTTAATTCACTCTGTGGGACCACATGTTCCGAAGCTAAAATGTAGGGTGAGAATTCTTCTACAAGAATGCTATTATACATATAGAATTTAATCATGAATCGCTTTTCACATCTTTTCCAAATTCATGATTTCGTTTTGAGCTCTTTTTTGATATTTGCTTTCAAAACTAAATTCTTCTGTGCCTTTCCTTTATGTTTCTACAGGTTTTGGGAGCATATTTTGAGAAACTTGGATCAAAGTCCTTTGCAGTCTATTCAATTGCGGTGACAGATGCAGAAAACCGAACTTGGTTTGTGAAAAGAAGGTTTCATTCTTATCACTGGGCAGCTTGTTTATGCTGTAAAATTTGGAGTACATGTGTTGTTATATTCATATAATTACAACATTGTTAGTACAGTAATTAAGAAAGCTTCTGAAAATTCCAGATTAGCACTCTGTAACTGGAAATTCTTGGCTTGATTCTTGTTCCCCTTACCTCTGCAGATACAGGAATTTTGAACGATTGCACAGACATCTGAAAGACATTCCCAATTACATATTGCATCTTCCTCCCAAAAGAATATTCTCTTCAAGCACAGAGGATGCTTTTGTTCATCAGCGCTGCATTGAGCTTGATAAATATCTACAAGTATTTCTTTTTGGTCCATCTCTCCATTTAGTTTTTAGGTCTTAATTTTTCTTTCAACTTTAATGTATCTGAATTCTTCCAGGATCTTCTGTCCATAGCTAATGTTGCCGAGCAGCATGAAGTGTGGGATTTCTTAAGTATTTCCTCAAAAGTATGTGGCTTCCTTTGTTATAATTTTTGCTGAATGTTTTATCATTTCTTTCCTCGTTTGTTTATTCAGTTTTTTATTCACAAAAATATAAAATAATTCTGAAAGGCTGCTTTTTTTTATTTTTTCATTTTGAAGAATTACTCCTTTGGAAAGTCTTCATCGGTAATGAGAACACTTGCAGGTATATTTTAATTTTTAACTATATATATTTGTAACTGTTGCATTTACCTAACTTTGTTTGCATTTGGTTTTAGGTGACTATTTTTCAGTTTTCTGTTTTGATATCTAATCTAAACTAATGCATCCTTGATTGTCAGTGTTTTATGGAAGATGGTAGTGCCATTTCCTCCCAACATTCTTTGCCCTAATTTTTTTTTAATTTGGCTGAAAGAAAGTCATTCATAGAATAATTGTGTACCATCTTTTGATGCTGCAAAACCAGAGTCTCCTGAGGAATTTGTTTTTGTTTATTCCATTGGATCTGCCCAGAATTTCGCTGAGCTTAATTTTCCCATTTTTCAATAAGCATTTAATGGAAAGATGTACATGGAGTAACCCTTATAGTATCTTTTGATTTGTTGTAGACCAGACAGGCAGCCTTTTTATTTTGCATTTATTCAGCAATTCCTTTCTTGTAACAGTGTTTAATATTGCTTTCTTTCCTCCTCTGCCTATCAGACTCTTGACAGTTTCAATTTTACTAACATGAAACAGTTAATGTTGATGATGCCGTGGATGATATTGTACGCCAGTTTAAAGGGGTTTCTGATGGTTTAATGCGTAAAGTTGTTGGTACATCACCCCTTTCAGAGGAAGCCTCTTCTTCAATCTCAAGTAGGCATGTGTCTTTGAATTCAGATGAGATGAATAACTACATTTTAAGGCAGAATATGTCAGGAACAGCAAACAGTTCTTCTGATAATGAAGTTGATGACAAAGAAGTGAGATCTAGTCCACAGGGCAATGGTTGGCGTTCTGACAATGAATTGAACTCAAAGAGTCTTCCACCTCGGGTGGTTAAGCTCAATGAAGAATCTAGAAATTATTCAGTTTTAGGGAATATACATGGTGTGGGAGTGAAATCTGAAAGTGGTCCCTTGACAAACTTGCTTGTGACCTCCTGCAATATGGAGGATCCAGTTGGAATGCCACCTGAGGTATTGACATTGTAGTTTTATTTATTATCTGACTTTTATCTCTTGCATCTTCTGCTCACATATCACTCTGGAATCTGGATGCTTTATGCCTGTGAAACTCCCTCATTGTGGGCCACAATTTGTGGCCTAACTCATATTATTTCATCAGCTATACACTTATTCTTATATCAAATAGAAATTATAGTTTGATGGTGGTATATGAGCAGCGGTAGGGATGATAATAGGAAAGCAAAGTTTGTCAATAGGCAAAGACTTTCCCTGGTTGGTTGAGCTAGAAGTTAAATACGATAATAAAAAGGTAAACAACTTCCTTGCACAAGGCTCTTTGAGTGGGCGGAATCGGGGACAGGGAGTACGCAGGCTGTACCCCTCATAATATGTGAAGATGCTGTTTTCAGGATTTGAACATGTGACCTCTAGTGGCTACCCTATGCAACACTACATTGTAATGAAAAAGACAATGATCACAAAAGTTGAATTGTGGGAATTTGTTTTCATTTGAAACTCAGTAATAAAACCTCATGTTGAAAATGAACGGGTTTGGAATACTCTGGGAAGGTCTCACCAAGTGAATTATAAAGGTTAGAACTTAGAAGTAGCTTGAAATGCGTGTCAAGGAGCATTATTAAAGGCTAAAAGCTCCAGTGATAGAAAACCTGGGGACAAGTGAAGGACATCTGGCCTGAAGATTTGATGTTTCAAGAGCTGATACCAAATTTTACAGTTAATCATATGCTGGGACTTGAGAGACGATCTAGCTATTGTCAACTACGAAACAGAATAAATTATTAAGTTTCAACGAAGGCATTTTCCGTTGAATTTTAATGTCTCTTTGATTGATTTAAGGATAGATGACTTATTACTTATGCTCTTGGGTTAGCGGAAACTCTAGTGCAGATGAAACATTTTTCATCAATACTCATGATTCAATCTCCTGCTCATGATGTACTTGGGTAGTTGCGTGCCAGTCCCTCTGTGCCCTTGTTAATAGATTTTGTCTTTTGCTTTCTCTGCTAGAAAAAGGGTAAAATCAGTAAGCATGAAAAGAACTTGTTTTACAAATGGGCTGATATGCTAGTATGTTTGTCTATTGAATTTTCATTTTGTCATTATATATCTTTGTTTTTCATGTTTTGTTCATTTACTTTCACATTGCCTGTTGTATTTGCATCTCACTTTGCATTGAGACATCTAGAATTTTTTTGTCGTTTGATTTTTTTTACACTGATGTTATTATGAAATCATTGATTGAATGGCATGCTAGTTTGTTTCTTGTCTTTTTTGAG
This sequence comes from Euonymus europaeus, assembly GCA_963580455.1. Classification (NCBI taxonomy): domain Eukaryota; kingdom Viridiplantae; phylum Streptophyta; class Magnoliopsida; order Celastrales; family Celastraceae; genus Euonymus; species Euonymus europaeus. The sequence goes on along the minus strand of OY756970.1, from coordinate 15,358,607 downwards.
ACCCCATTAACTATTGGATGTTACAATTGTGATTTCTTCCAGTGGACCCCGCCAAATGTAAGTGTGCCTTTGTTGAATCTCGTTGATAAGGTCTTTCAGCTGAAAAGAAGAGGTTGGCTAAGGTGAGCTGATTTTTGCATTACATAACCAAGTCTGAAATGGTTGCTATGGAAAATCATTTAAAAAATGCAAAAAATAAAAGAGAGAAAATTATTTACAAGGTTAAGCCCATTTTGGGCTTCTATTTTTCCTTTTATTTTTTTAAAACCCAAACTTATTATATAGAGTTCTTTTTGCTCTATGGAAATAATTATGAACCGATCCCTGAATTCCTTTATCATGTTTTGAAGAAATCTCTCAGCTTCTTCTTTTCTTAATCTATTGTTTTTCTCTTCCTGTTTGTAATTATGTTCTAATGGTCTAGACATTAACTCATGCTATATTGGTTATGCAGAAGACAAGTGTTTTGGATATCTAAGCAAATACTTCAGTTAGTTATGGAAGATGCAATTGATGATTGGCTCTTGAGGCAGATATATTTGCTTCGTAGAGAAGAAACTATTGCTCAAGGGATTCAGTGGGTTCAAGATGTAAGAACTAACCCAGTTATCGAAGCCATTCATTTATTTGCATCCATGCCTTTGCCACCAACACCCTTTTTTCCCTTTGTGGTAAGAAAGATTAAGGGATAACTGATTGCCAGTGATCTGAATTATCTGAAAAACAGATTTCCCAGACGTCATAGCACGAAAGTGAAATTCGTATTCACCTTCTTGATGTCAACTAATTTGAAAAGCTTCTCACAAAGAAGGTTATTCCAATCCTAAAATAAGTTTTTTGTGTGTGCTTGAGAAAAGTTCTATTAAATTTGTTGGATATGTAAAAATGAACTACTAATACACAGTAGCTTGAAGGCTTGAAGCAATTCAAGTGGATATTTCCTTGAACTCACTTCATTCTTTATGCTCTAAGAGTTATTCCCCTTCTCAATAGATTCAAGCTACTGAAAGATGAATAATTGTAGTTGAGATTTAGGATATAATTTTCTGAATTCTTTTGACAAGGATAGTATGCGAGGTTTTGAAGGTTTGAAAAGGGGGATTTAACTACAATATGGGAATTGGAATATTTTTGTAAGAGATGTTACTAGATAAAATTTTAAGAAAATAGGCTGGAGGATATGCCTTATGGTACTGTTGTCATTTTGGTGAATTCCATTTTGACATGAAGTATAGATTCTCAAGTTAAGCATAAGACCTATCTGAGTTGAAATGAGTGAACAGGGCTGAGTATGGGTGAACCCTACTTTTCAAACTTATGCTATAGTTGTAGAAAATGTTAAACTTGAGCATCCCACATCTGCATGGTTTTCTGCTTATCTTAATTTGTGTACTGTATTTTTTCAGTGAGATTTTTGGATTGTAATTGAATTGCTACTTATCAAAGAATGTGGTATGACCACCTATTATATGTTCAGACTTTTGCTTTTGTTAAATGGACTTCTCTCCTGGCTGTGTTGTCAGTCCTTTTGCTCAACATCCATGCCTATGCATTTGACATGGTAAACAAACTTCATTGGAGCCCAGTAAAATTCACCACTTCTCTTGTTTTTTTATTATATTATCTGTAGCACTTTCGAGGAGCTTGTTGTCATTAATAACAACCATACTATCCTCTTTAAATCTTAAGAAGTCAGGAATGCAAATGCAGTCCCTTTGTAGATTATAACCCCTAGCATTAACTGTACAGACAACCTTACGAACTTTATGAATTGATAGTTACATCTCTAAGCAGAAAATTTTGGGTGCAGCAGTGTCGTCTTGTGCATTTGAGCTTTGGACCACTGTCTTTTTATTTGTTTAGAATTGCACACTTTACAGACTTTGACAACTTGTGAAATTTTCAAGATGCTGTAGACAGCTGTCTTCTTATTCCTAGGTGCAGAGCATGCAGCAAACACATGCTTGAATAGGATCATTCGTTATTTGAAAATTTTCCATTCTATATACAATATAACAAAATATTACATAGAAAGAGCTTCAAGAACTAAAGATTTATTAGTTTGGCTACAATCTAATAAGATGAGTCAAGCATCTTTTGATGTTCAAATATTTGGTGCAATTCTTTATAATTTTTAACATGTAGTCTTATGGCTTCTGCAATATTTGACACTCTGTTTCTTAGTTATTGAATTTACGTAAGCGATAAACAACCAAGTCACTAAGCTTTTCTTAGATTATTTTTGAATGTGTTTTATTTTGTTCAACCATGAGCATTTGTGTCATTGCTTACACAACTACAAGGTGATTGGATGTCCTTCACTTTGATAAATCTGATTTCCATTGAGTTTACAACCTTAAATTTAATGCTCATCACGTTGTCTTTTGTGTGTGCGCGTGTGTGCGTGCGTGTGTGCGAATGTGTTAGCTTGAAAGGTCAAGAGCAATGTGCACATTCTTCTCTAACTATGAATTTTCTTTAGGCTCTCTGGCCTGATGGAACATTCTTTACAAGAGTTGGGATTGATCAGAACAATGAAGATGATCCTCAACATCATTATAAACCATGGCAGACTATAAGCCAATTTGGCAGCAACGAGGTCTCTAAGCCAGGATCTTTTGAGCAGCAACTCGAGGCTGCTCGTAGAGCAAGTGATGTCAAGAAGATGCTCTTTGGTGAGTATAATTCTGTTAGGGCTGGACATAATGCTTGTGCATGCATGTATTTACACTCAAAAGTCGAAGGTTTCAGAGCTATTCTTAAAATTTGCTGTTTTATATGTTACTGCCAAGGGTGTCAACAAAAAAGATTAGCAGAGTTGTAGAATGGAAATATCTATTATAGGTTAAAGTTAGGAGTTCTGTGTTTTAGGAGAATGTAAAAAAAACCTTGATGTCTGCTTTAAGGAACAGCATCCTTGGTTGTGTGAATGTGTATGTTGTGCCAGTTATTCCTCTTCTGTCCTTATCTTAATTCATTTTCTTTTTTTGTGTGATTGCTGGAATGATTGTGGCATGATGTGCATGTCATCAGCATTCAACTTTGTTTGAGCAACAAAAGCAGCTCTTTACTATTATATCTTTATCTCCGTCTATGTTTGGTGCATTGGATTTGCTTTTATATTTGTGATCATCTAAAATAATATTGTCTACAGCTCAGAAACATCTGTCTATTCTACTGTTTTTCTGTTGCTCCTGTGGCAGATATTGTTTTGGGGGTCTTTGCACTTGAGGGGTAACAAAACTAATGATTTTTTTTTGCTTTGTTATCAGATGGAGCACCAACTGCCCTTGTTAGCTTGATTGGACATAAGCAGTACAGGCGATGCACGAAAGATATTTATTATTTTACTCAGGTGCCTCTGAGACTTCTCACTGCTGCATCTGTTTTGTGTGCTCTCACATTTTAATTAGCTTAGTTATATGCTTTTAAACATTTTAGTCAACCTATTGTTCTTTTTATTGTATTTGCAGTCTACCATTTGTGTAAAGCAACTTTCATACGGGATTCTTGAACTGGTATTGGTTTCTGTTTTTCCCGAGCTTCGGGATCTTGTGCTGGATATTCATCAGAAGATGCGTGTGGGACCTGCGTAATCAAGTCACATTTCTGCAATCTATGGAGCGAGGCTTCTTATGGTCCCTGTATTCACCAGGCTTAGGATATCGTATGAAATACACAATTCTTTTGGGACGCAGGAAAAGGAATTGCATCTCCCAATTCGTCTAGTACAGAGTTGTACATTCAGACATGTACATAATTCATATTTTGTGCATACGGGTTTCTTTTTTGTTAGCTGACCAAGTCTTTGGCGTTGAATTGTTATTTTGTAACAGTTGGTTTCAAAATTCAATTCTTATAGTGTTCCATTATTGATGTATTGCTCAAATTCTTAAGAAATCTGTGGATTTGTAGATTTTTTTTCTTCTTAATTTCTTCACCTCTTGCCTTCTCTGAGCTGGTTCATGTGCCAACACTATAAGAATTGAATTTAAAATTGAGTCCCGACTCCTGAGACTGGCTTGATTCATAATATACTTTTTCATAAATTTTAAAATATACTTCTTGTTGCATTTGCATTGAACTTGAGTGAAGTTACTTGACAAGATAATTTTAATCGAAGGAAAAAAAAAACTTTGATGAGTAAATAGACACTTTGATAAAATTACGAGGCTTGGGCCTGCACATTGCGGCAGGTGGTCTTAATTCGTTTAGTGTATTCGTATTGTACTTTGACTAATCTTTGTTACGTTGGTTCTGTGTATCATTTTTTTTAGAGTAATTAGGAATAGACATTGTGAATGTTTTTGTACCTCATGCATTATTAGAAACAAAATTGGAGAAGTCTCTTGCATAGATATTATTATGTATATACTTTGATTTGTGCAATTTGAAGTCAGATATTGGGTTTATGATTCTTTAAAAGTGAAGTGGGTGTTTTATTACAATGACATGTAAATCGGACCATATAGAACGGTCAGAATAGTCATTGATTCTAGTAACATGTACATATGGATGTCGGAGTAGACAAAAGTAGTCACTTGTTTTCTATTTACATATATATATATATAGGATTTTTCTCTTATACGGACAAAATTTACGGACAAAATTTGCGGTCTTAACTTACGGATTTTTTTTCATCCGTCCGATCAATTTAATATCTCTGATCAATTGCTCGTACGAAACCTCTTCTTCTCTCACTTCCGTTAGCTCTCTCTCTCGTCTGCTCTCAAGCTCAGTTTGCTTTTATTTTAGCAGGATGAAGCATCCTCAAGAAGAACACCCATGAGAAGAGCTTTAGTCCCAGTAGTTTTGGTTCTGGTACTTTTATCTTTTTTATGAAACAAAAAGCAAAAAGAAGAAATCAAGTCTAAAATAAAAGACACAAAAGCGAGACCGTCTCCCTTCTCCTCCATCTCTCCCCTACAAAACCCAAATTGAGATCGTCTACCTTCTTGAGATTTGTTTGTCTCTCTCTCCCTTGGATCTGGCATGAGTAGAGACACATGTGATTCTTCTTGAGGATCTGTAGTGCATAGAGTCTGGTCAAGTTGATTATCAAATTGAAGAAACTTAGTCTTGTACTCTTCCATGAATTTTAAGGCATTTTACAACGAAATCAAACAAAAAAAATTGACAATTTAATGTATATTCCAATAAATTCAGGACAACCCAGATTCAAACATGAAACCTAAAAACCAGATTCATTTATCTGCTTGGGTCGCTTGAGCAGAGGCAAGTCGGTTTGCGTTGAAAAATCTGAGCAAATGAGAAGACAGTGACATCGATCGCGATGCAGGAGAAGACGAGAGCGAGGAAGAGTTGGGTTGCGTGAGAAGACGAGAGTGAGGAAGATTCGTAGATCAATCTGACGGACAAAAAACAAAGTTCGTAAATTAAGTTTGTAAGATAGGACCGCAGAGAGAAAACTCCTATATATATATATTGATATATATTGATGATGATTGATATTAAAATTTAAAAGTTTTGATACTTATTTGATAAAATTATGATAAAACCTTTTCATCTCTGTCAAGCATAGAGATCGACCCGGTGAGTCACTGGGTCATCCGATGCTTTTTCAACTTAAAAGCCAGTGTCTGACTAACAAGTCGAGAGAATCAGATCTGAAAGCAAACCAGAGAGGAGTCTAGTGAGAGCGAGCGAAAGAGTCCATGTGAGGGTCCGAGGGATAATTTTGACTTTCGAAAATATCCAAAATGCCCCGTCCTTGCTTTCAGAAGCTAATCCTCTCTTCCACCATTGAAGACGGGAGACTGGTAACAGACTGTCACCTTCTCTGAATTTCTCCGTCTCTGTTTTGAGTTTCACTTTTTATTTTTATTTTGCAAATAATGATTTTATTGTACTTATTATAGTTTCAAATTGTTGAATTTCTAGGTGGGTTTGATTTTTTTTTTCTTTTAGTGTCGCTTGAGCATGTTCTCGGTGTATTTTTTTTTGGAGAGAACTCAATTGTCTTGAAAACACAAATGCAGAAGATGATAAATACTCAATTTTCTTGTTTCATTACTCTTCTGTAGAGTGGGAGTTGTTTACCTTTTTTAGATTGCCTCAGGATGAACGTTATCAAGTTATTCTCCGCCAATATTTCAATAAGTCTTGTATAGGCAGAGTGTTTAGGCTACACTATTTGGTAATGTATTCTGGTTGTATAGCACATATTTACATGGTCAGTGAAAAAGTATGTTTTTGGTAATTTATTTCCCAGGAAAAAATAGTTTTATGAAACGGGAGCCAGAAAAGACCTTAGCCATCACAACTAATATTGATTTTTGTAACTAAACATTGAAAGGAAAAAATGAAGAAGATAAAAATGAAATTTTCGTGCATTGGTTTGCTCTGTCAATGATTAGAGAAAAGATATTCACATGTTTTCAAATTTCGACAAAAAAATAGGAAGATAGAGAGAGAGCTTGTGTCAAAAGGAATGAACTAGATGTTCTCTGTGACAAATTACATTTGCTAAGTTGTCATTGGAAACAAGCAGGCTTAGCTTCTTTATACGTTTAAATCAGCTGCAACGCTAATATTTTGGAATTCATTGGAATGAACCTTAAAATTTTGGTAAAACATTTCCAAAGCGACTATGATTTAATACTAAAAACATGTCTCAGCTCTTTAGATCCAATTTGAGTTTGGCAATTTGTTTTACTCTTCCAAGGCATTTCATGAAAGCTCATATTATATGGTTGCATTGCTTAGTGCATGTCTGCCAGAGTAAAGGTGGAGACATTTGTATGAATCCCCTCTGTTTTGGGTTGTTTTGTGTCTGCAAAACTGACACTGGTTTGTCTAGGTATGTTTAAGTCTTCAGTAGCCCATCACTGAACATATAGATGGCTTTTCCACATGACCTTCCTCCATTGTCGAAAATTCATGTTACTATAAGCTCTTATATGTGCCATCTATTCTATTAATTCCAGGAAGCAATTGTTTCTTTCCCTAAACTATAGGTGATTAGTTTTAGGAGACCTTGATGAGACTGATGGGAACTTTATCAGGACTAGCAAATATGAAAAATATCATTTGGCACTACTATGCTTCGGTTCTTTCAAGGAAAATCAAGCTTTTGGAAACCTCATAATTTTTTGTTGTTTATTTCAAGCAGTTTTACTTTAGTTATTTTCATAAAACATATGTTGAATAGCTAACTATTTTCCCGCTGGGAAATTATGGATTCTTCAAAAGCTTGATTTTCCTTGAAACAAACAGTGCCTATGTTTAGTCACTTGTTCTCTTTGTAATAACTTTGGCTGTTTAGTTCTTTTAAAATATTTGAAAGATACCAACTTGTGCAAAAGCTTTCTACTGTTCAAGTTAACAAATATTTGGCCACCAATAACTTCAAAACGAGGCTGGAAATCCCTTGTTAGATTTTCCTTGTTTGTTGTTGTATTGTGTACATGCATTCACCCATTTTTAAAGTGTCTCAAGTCCAAATAATTATGCAACTACCTCATGAAATCTCTGTGAGCTGTGAATTTGCTAGCTTTCCCTCCATTCCTTCTCCCTTTTTTCCTTGCATACCCTATAGTCATTAGAAAACTTATTTGACTGGATATTTTGCACTATTAATTTGTTTGAGTCATAATATCATGTTCATTTGTAGTAACTAGTAGGGTACAAGCTTTTGTTGAAAAAAAGAAATCCCGCTGGATACAGAATTTTTTTGTTGTTGAAATCTTTGATGAGACTTACTACACAACAGCAGAAGATCTCAGTCTTACTTTTGTGCGCTGTTATTAACTTTTCTCTTGTTATCATGGATGGACCTAACTTAAACTATTACCTGTAGAGGATCCCAAATAATTTTGTTAGGAAAATCAGGGATGAAGTATCTGCTCTTGCAACACTCACTGCTCCTGATGGTCATATTTGGCGCATAGGATTGAGGAAAGCTGAAAACAATATTTGGTTTCATGAAGGTTGGCCAGAATTTGTAGAACGTTATTCTGTTGGTGTTGGATATTTCTTGATCTTCAGATATGAAGGGAATTCAGCTTTCACTGTTCATATCTACAATTTGTCTGCTTATGAGGTTAGATATCAATCTAATGCCCTCAGTACTGGATTTCCGAATCTTGGAAGAAGTATATTTGAAGAGATGCAAGATGATGATGATCTTGAAAACTTTAGTTCCTCACCTTCATACCCCATCTCTGGTCCTTTAAAGAACATGGCCCAAAATTATGGTGCTCCATCACTGCAGAATTTGTTCAATGAACCTAGAGTTTATAGTTGCATGAATTGGGCTGGTGAAGGGAATGTGCAATCGTCCAAGGGTCAAATAAATATTGCACAGGAGGCAACTCGAACAACCCGAGATATAGGTGTTCAGTTCAATGCCATTGTGCTGAGAAATTCTTTAGATGTTATAAAGATAAATAGTCCTGATGGTGAAATGCAGACAACTAAAAAAACTGTAAACAAAAGGCAGAAAATTAATCCTAGTGAGTTTCTTGAATTTAAGATTATTTTTTTCCGTACATTGCCTTTTATGGATTGATTTCCATCGTTAATTCCATGAAAGTGCAGATGTGTTGGAGTCGCCTCATCATGAAGGTGAAATAGATATGCGCTTCAGATTTTATGAAAGCGCTTCAGCAAGAAAAAGAACAGCGACAGCAGAAGAGAGGGAAAGGACAATTAATGCGGCCAAAGCATTTGAACCATCTAATCCTTTTTGTAGGGTTGTCCTGCGGCCATCTTATCTATATAGGGGATGTATAATGGTGAGTCATCTAATAGAACATTTTGTATTTATAATTCTTACATTTCCTCCATTACATCCTGTAAAGCTTGAGCTGAAACACACACTCTCTCTCTCTCTCTGTGCAGCACTTGCCATCCGGCTTTGCAGAAAAGCATCTGAATGGTGTTTCAGGATTCATTAAACTTCAGTTTTCTGATGGTAAACAGTGGCCTGTCCGATGCCTTTATAGAGGGGGTAGAGCCAAACTAAGTCGGGGATGGTATGAATTTGCAATAGATAATAACTTGGGGGAAGGAGACGTTTGTGTCTTTGAGCTGATGAGGTCAAGAGATTTTGCTTTGAAAGTTACTGCGTTTCGCATTCTTAACAATTCAGGATACGCGAACTGATCTCTGTTGTAATCTACCAGCTGTGATTAGTCAGGTAGAATGTAATGGGTGGTAACGACTTATTGCTATGGTTCTCTGATGTGCAATTGAGGATATATATATATATATATACACTGACCATTTGCTTTGGTCAGTCAGTGGTCACAAGTTGGTTGAACTGTAGTGTCGGAGCTCCAATACAGACTCGCTTGGCTTGATTAAATTTGTGTAATATATGCTGCAAATTGTACTCTATTTCAAGGTTTAACAAATAGTTCTGCATCCGCTTGGTTGGCTTGTTAGGGATAGATATGGTACGGATCATCCATTCAAATTGGCCATTCTCTTTTGCTTGCAGAGAACAAGGTACAGAGGATAGTGTTTATCACAGACGGGTGATTGATCATTTTGAATGTCAAGATTTTCGTGTTTATATATGTGTAGAAGAATGGCAATACCCACTCAACTCACAAAAGCATTTCTTTTGCAAATTTGATAGTTCGTAAGGTGATTCGGAGGTCCAAGAAGTTCGTAACACTGAGAAAATGGTAACCAGTGTCTCGAGTGTTAGGATGATACGCAGAGTTTAGAATTGTCTTTTCTATTTTTTATTGCATTTTCTACCTGGTGTCATATCAATCACCATTGAGACGAGTTGTTCCACTTATATATCCCTTGGTTGATTTAACAACCAATTTTGAATTTATTAATTATTCAATAAAATCAACTTCTTTTCCAAATCTTTGCTTGTTCTTGTGAAAGGTCTCACTATATCGGAGTTAGTTATAAATCTCAAGCTCACTCACATGATAATATTGTCCATTTTGAATTGTTCAATTCTCATAGATACATTGTACTTGCACGATTTTGTTCTTCATTGATCATCTCATTTAATGACATTTGGATCCTAGAAAAATAATTTGTTGTTGGAGTTGGAGAGGGTTTAATGCAGGCTATATGAAAGTCCAACAACGAGATTTTTTTGTCTAAAAAATATCACGACCTTAAACCCATCAAATTTTTACCCGATCTTGACCATCACCCATCAATACTCAAACTCCTCTTATTCAATCCACCAAAAGAAGAAACAAATTGGTTTTTAGTTTTGGGTATGTGGAGTGTTTGCGAAGACGTCAACAATGGTGGAGGTGTGGGTTACTGGGTTAGTGAACTAGTCAGACTAAGCCTATGTTTGGATTGTGAGAAAGGAGGAGAAGAAAAAGTTGAGAGAAATGAAAAATGGATGGGAGGGAAGGGGATGTCAAGTTAATTTTACCTCATATTGTTGGAATATTCAAAAAGTACGAGAAGAAAAAGTGAAAAAGTGTGTTTTTATGATTTGTAAGATTGATATAGATTTATTATTTTACCCTTGATATAAATATATATATATTATTATATTTATTTATATATTTATAAATAGTATTTATATAATATATAATTTATATATAATATAAGTGGGACCCGCTTGTCATAAAAAACACAAAATAAGGGTTAAGTGGAGGGTAGAGTTGTAAATCTAACGTGGGACCTACTGTCAATTATGCTTTTCACCCGGTTTCCCCTCATTTTTTAGAAAAAAAAGTTGCGGGCCCCACGCCATTTTTCTCCCAAAAATGTCTTCAAAATTTTACCTCTCTCAACCAAACACCCTTTATTTTCATATTTCATCCTTTTTACCTCCAATCTTTCTTGTCCCTTCATTTTCCTCCCAAAATAAATAGTGTGTAAAAGAAAAGGTTAAGATGGTGAGAATTCCTTGTGTAGTATAAATATGTCATATGTTGCAATCCTAAAACTAAGTTAGATATATTCTTTTCTTTTAGCAATTTTTTGGGCATCTTTGTAGTTTTGTTGATCCATTTTGATTGGAAAGAGCATGAGAGAGTGATTTGTTGTTTCAAGTGAGATTTTGGGTGATCTTAATAGAGAGAGTTTTTATCATTGGAATTCTTTGTAACATTCATTCATATTAGTGAAACTTCCGTCATCTTTACTCAAGGAGTAGACAATTTTTTAAACCTCGTTAATCTTGTGTCTTGTGTGATTCTCATTATTCTATACTTAGTTTTTGCATTATTGGTTATGTTGAATTGTGCTGGCATTAATTCACAACAATTGGTATCCAAGAGTCAAGTTCAATGGCTTCTACTAAATTTGACAACAAAGTTTGAAGGAGAGAATGAGTTTAGTCCATTACGTGAAATGAAAATACATATCAAGTGAAGAAAAACTTTCTTTCACATTACTAATTTCTCTCTTACAAACTTTCTCTCTGAATTCCTCTCCAAATATAATACTAAATATTATTCTTAAACACTAGTTTCTTTTATCTTGATTTTGGGAATATTCTAAACTTGTTTTACAACACTTTATTAACATGATCGATTCACCATCTTAGGGTTCATATATTTCTACTTCAAAATTAGTGAAATATGGTCGACAAAGATATGTGTTTGATTTATAGTGCAACAACATATTATATATTTTGACATAGAAAATATTTCTTGAATTTAACATTGTTTGAAACAAGTGTTCATACAATCTCAGACACATCAAAAATAATTGAAAGTTCTGGAAGAACCAATATTGTGTTGTCTGTAGGTACAAAAAATTTACATTGAAGACCCACTATTATACGCTACAAGATCAAGAAGGAACTCGATCAGTTTTAAATATATTCGCCGAAATGGATATTACATTGAAGCTGGAAGTGAAATTGATATAGATTACATATACATCACTTCAATTGTATCAAGCCAAAAACTTGTGTTAGAAAGATTCAAAGCTATCTCTTCAAGTTTATATTGTACCAGTATATAAAGTGGATTGAATCACATGTTGTAACTCATAAGGGTTATCATTATCATGAGATAAAACACCAGAAGTGTTTTAATCTAAAAGAATCTATACTTTGACATGATTGTCTTGGTCACCCAGGTTTTACCATGATGTGTAGAATAACTGAAAATATAAATGGACATTCATTGAGAAACCAGAAGTTTCTTTTGCCTAAAGATTATTTATGTGTCACTTGTTCAAAAGAAAAATTAATTGTAAGTCCGTCTACCTTGAAGGTAGGTACGGAATCTCCTAATTTCCTTCAATGCATTCATGGTGATATATGTGGATCAATTCATCCACCATGTGGACCATTTCGTTACTTTATGTTTTTGATAGATGCATCATCTAAATTGTTACATGTGTGTTTATTATCTACTTGTAATGTTGCATTTTGCTAGCTCAAATTATTCGTTTACGAACACAATTTTCATATTATCCTATTAAGTCAATTCGAGTGAATAATGCTAGTGAATTTACTTCTCAAACATCCAATGACTATTTCATGTCATTAAGAATTAATGTTGAACATCCAGTTGCTCCTACTCATACACAAATAGAATCTCTTATAAAATGTCTTCAATTGATTGCTCGACCTATGCTTTTGAAAAGTAAATTATCTATTTATGCTTGGGGGCATGCTATTTTACATGATGCATATTTGATTCGTATTCGACCTTCAACACACCATACACATTCACATTAGGTCACCAACCTAATATTTCTTATTTGTGAGTGTTTGGTTGTGCAGTATATGTTTCTATTCTAGCTGCACAGCGCACCAAGATGGGACCACAATGTCAACTTGGTATTTATGTTGGTTTTGATTCTCCTTATATTATTTGATATCTTGAACCATTAGCTGGTGATGATTTCAAAGTTAAGCTTATAGATTGTTACTTTGATGAATCTGTGTTTCCTTCCTTTAGGAAAATAAAATTATTAATCCTATAAAGTAAAAGATATTGGTTGGTACACTCTTACACAATCTCATCTTGATCCTCCCACAAAATAGTATGAACATGAAGTTCAAAAGATTATTCATTTACAAAATATTGCTAATCAATTGTCGGATGCTTTTACTGATACTTCAAATGCATTGCAGTCTCATGTTCTAGCTAGAAATGCAACTACATGTATTGATGTCTTCGAAGGACATATAATAAATTATGAATTAAAACTACTTCAGAAGCATGAAAGACCAGTGGACGCAAAAGATAGATTTGCTTGAAAAAGGAAATCACAAGTTTTAAATAGGCCTCATCAAATGGCCTGTGGGCCTTGGGCCGGCCCGAGCCCACGAGCCAAAGCCCGGCCCCGCCCTACCCCAAAGGGACCTCGGGCTTGGGCAGCCCGACCTAGGCCTCGGACGGGCCTGGGCTACATTTTTGGGGCCGACCAGAAAAATATAACATACACACATGTATATATATACATACATACATAAATATATCTATACATATATATAAATATATATATATATATATACAGTGTGTATATATATTAATTTAATACTTAGACCCGAGCCCATTGGGCCAAGCCCGAGACCCGACTTATTGGCCCGAATTACTTGCGCCAAGACCGAGCTTGGGCTTACCAAATTCTCCTAGGCCCGGCCCTAGGCCCGAAGCCCGAAGAAGGCTCTCGGGCTAGGACCAATGACGGGCCTGGGCCTAATTTTTTTGGGCCAGCCTGGCCCTGCCCGTTGACGAGGCCTAGTTTCAAATGATCCACTAGAAGAGGATATTCCTAAAGAGAATGCTCCAGAAGAGCTAAATGAAAGTCCAAAAGATAATATTATTACTCAATCCAAACTTTCTATCCAAAAATCTTCTGAAGAGGTAATAGCACCGATGACGTATTTGCACATGCAATTGCTACTGACATTACCAGAAGTAATGAGGATCCTGAACCAAAATTCGTCGATAATTATCGATGTAGAAATGATTGTCCAAAACGGGAGTAAGCTATCAAAGAAAAGTTAAACTCTTTACATAAAATAGAAGTTTTTGGACCTGTAGTCCGACATCAAAAGATGTCATACCTGTCGGACACAAATGGGTATTTAGGAGAAAGTTCAATGAAAATAATGAAATCACAAGATACAAAGCTAGACTTGTGGCATAAGGGGTTCTCGTAGAAACCCGAAATTGATTATAAGGAGATATATTCTCTTATAATGGATGGTATCACGTTCATATTTTTAATTGACTTGACAGTCATTGAACGTATAGAAATGTGTTTAATGGATGTTGTTATTGCATATTTATATGGTTTGTTAAATACATATATTTACATGAAAGTCCCTAAAGGATTTAAATTGCCTGAAGCAAAACCTCGAGAATTATATTCAATTAAACTCCAATGATCGTTATACAGATTGAAGTAATCCGGACGAATGTGGTACGATAGACTTGTTGAGTACCTTGTTAAAGGATTCACAAATGATCCAATTTGCCCTTGTGTTTTTATCAATAAATCGGATTCATGATTTGCTATAGTTGGAGTATATGTTGATGATTTAAACTTAGTTAGAACTCTTGAAGAGTTAACTAAGGCTACTAATTATTTAAAAGCAAAATTTGAGAAGAAAGATCTTGGAAAGACAAAATATTGTCTCGACTTGGAGATCGAGTACACAACTAAGGGAATTCTTATCCATCAATCTACTTATACCGAAAAGGTATTGAAGCAATTTTATATGGATAAAGTTCATCATTTGAGTTCTCCAATGGTAGTTCGTTCACTTGATATCAAGAAAGTTCCATTTCGACCTAAGGATGAGAATGAGCTATTACTTGGTCCAGAAGTATCATATTTAAGTGCAATTAGATCTCTAATGTATCTTGCAAATTTTACAAGGCCTAATATAACATTTGCAGTATTTATTGACAAGATATAGTGCTACACCGACTCAACGACACTGAAATGGAGTAAAGAAGCATATTCTCATATATCTTTGGGGAACAACAGATTTCGGGTTATTTTACTCATTTGAGTCCACGCCTCACTTAGTTAGATATGCAGATGCTAGATATTTATCTGATCCTCACAATGTCAAATCTCAAACTGGTTATGCGTTCACTTATGGTGGAACTACTATTTCTCGAAAATTAGTGAATCAGACAATTACAACTTCTTTTATTCATTTCGAAATAATAAAAAATTACAAAGCTAGTCTGGAATGTGTGTGGTTGAGATCAATGATTTCACATATTCAAGAAAGATGTGGACTTCAATCTTTCAAATATGTGTCAAGTATATTAAATGAAGACAACGCTGTATGTATAGCACAACCTTGAGGAGGATAGATAAAAGGAGACAGAACTAAACAAATCTCTCTAAAATTCTTCAGTGCACATGATCTCCAAAAGAATGGCGAAATAGATGTTTGGCGAATTTGCTCTAATGATAATTTGGCATATGTATTCACAAAGGCACTCCCACCAGCAACATTTAAAAAGTTTGTATATCAAATTAGAATGCATTATCTGAAAGATTTATCCTGAAGTTACAAATCAAGGGGAGCAATGGTGCGAAGATATCAACATGAATTGTATTTTTTTTTCCTTCGACCAAGGGTTTTCTCACAGGGTTTTTCTTTGGCAAGGTTTTAACGAAACAATCCCTTCATACCTTCTACCAAGTTTCTATACAAGAATAACGTACTCTTTTTTTGTCACGCCCCTCTCCCAGATAGGTGCATATGAACACCCATGAATCCCAGACACGTGACCGGCAGGGAACCCTTCCGTTCCCCGAACCAGATTTAAACTAAATATCTACCCAAACACTACATAAGTAGTCTCACATATATATGTCTCAACCAAATCCCAAATACTGCCATAATGGAATGTAACATACCAACCAGAGTCTACAGCGGAAAATCTCATAGATACGGAATACCGAATGTAAATACAAAGACACAAATATTCACCCAGCAGCCACACATCACATCTCACGCATCCCTGCGCTGATCATCCACTCCGGCTATCTCACCTGAAAAACATGAGAATAAAAGGGATGAGCCACAAAGCTCAGTAGGGATATAGAGGAAAATCAATCATCAGAATATACGGAAAGTAAAAGCTCAAAAGGTAAGTGAGATGAACAGAAACTCAAATAGTGATACACACCAATATCACCGAACTCCAGTAAATCAGAGATAAAGAACAAAGCCTGTAAGATATATGATAAGTGCCAGAATGTACGTTCTTAAAGTGATAAAATACTACAAAAGCAATGCCAAGAAATTGTGCTTAAAAGCTGAATTTTCAAGATTATTGTACTTAAGATCTTCTTGGATGTTTTGCAGGTTAAGAACTAGTAAGAGCTATCGGAATGAGATTTGATCTTCAGCAAATGTTTAGAGGACACTTCAAGCTTTTCAGGAAGTATTGGTTCACAGAAATCGGAGTTCATTTGGGCCTCTAAAGGTTGCCTCAAAGTCAAGTTTGGAAGTTATATCCGGAGCAGAATTTCTGTTTGCAGACCAGACCTTTAGAAGCCCATAACTTGAGCGTCTGATATCCAAATTGAGTGATTCAAAAGCCCATAATTATCTACACATTTGTATCTACATTATTGATGAAGGGTTTGAGTTCATAATAGGCTTCGTTTAGGCCCAGAATGTAGTTACAAGATTAGTGTGTAATTGGATGTTGATGTCATTGATGATACCATTTCCATTCAAAGAGTGGACAATCCACCACACCAATTTGATGGACAATCCACCACCAAAAGATGGCACTAACTCCTCCACTATGTGCTCATTTTCTCTATAAATAGAGAGGATTAGGAGCTAGGAGGGAGAGCTTGGGAGACAAGAAGGAAAGAAGGAGAAGGATTGGAAGCAAAAAGAGGAGAAGGAAAAGAAGAAAACAAGGTTTGTATTTGTAATTATGTTTTTCATGTTTTATTTGGTTATGTATAACTAAACTCTTGTTAGTTAGGGCTTGTCTTGAAGCCCCAAGCATGCTTTCAATTTTATAAGTTGTGTGGATTTCAATTTCTACAAGCATGATGATTTTGATTTTTCCATGTTATGTGAGTTCTAGTATTGTGTTTCTTTGATTAGCTAACTTTGAAGCATGTATTAGAATTAATTGTTGTAGAACATAGTCAATTGCCTTGTTGAATATGTTCTTTCTTGCAACATATAATTCAGTTGAAAATGAATTATGAAAAATCAATTCTTGAATACCTAAGTACAAATACCATGTATTAGGATTCTTGTGACATTCATATTCTCTTTACTCTTATTGGATTCTTGATTGTTGATTGATGCAAATGCCATGCTAGATTTCAATTAAGAATACACGTAATGAGGTAGACGCCATACACTTTACATGCAATTAAGAGAGAATCATACAACTTGAGTTTGACCATGACCTTGTTGTGAATGTTGTCATCATATGCTTGTTTAAATTGTTACTCTATTATTTCTTATAAATTGTTTGAATGTTTTGTGGTGGATAGTGAGTCTTAGCTATTGTTTTCAATAATTCTCATTCTTGTTCTTAACGTCAATTTCTTTGTCTTAATTTTTATCTATTGCAAGACTTAACCCCCCCTTGTATCAATTATATTCAGGTGTAAGATTGTATATCTATTAGCATCACTCCTTGTGGGATCGACTCTTACTTATTCACTATATATATTAATTGTACATTTGTAGGTTATTTTAAATTGTTACTAACGACATAACAATATAGAATACATACAGAGAAACCATAAGTGATACACATCACAACTCATCACAATCAGTCAATCCGTAGGGTAGATACCGAGTAGGCTCTACGACTACCATCCTCAAATACAACTCTCAAATCAGTACTCAATCATAATCAAACTCAAATCCATATCAACCAGATCCATATCAACTCAAATCCACATAGCACCAGAAAATCCTCCCCTGGACCCACCCTGATCCCCGCAAGGTGTCTCCCAGTCCAGGTACTCCCCAGATTGGATGAGGATCGAGCCTACATCAGCTACTCGATAGCATCGCCTACATCGAAGAGCATCCCCTAGGATGTACCTCACCTCAATCCGGTCTCCAGGTAAGTACCTGATCGAAACCATCGATAAATCATCCAATAAGCTGCGTCGCCCGATGTGGGTGTCGCAACCGGTTTTGCGAAAATGATTTTTTTAATAAAATATAAGAAGTCGCCACCAATTGAATAGGTGCAATTGGTCACCATGAAAATTATAATTTTGGTCTACGAAAAATCCAGAAAAAGGGTAAGTGAGTTTGTTGCGTATGGGGAAGGTGTGAAGCACCCCACAACGCCTGTTTTTTTAAAAAGACAGTTGTCAACTTAAATTTTATTATCTCATTAAATGACTTTTCCCGAAAATATTAAATTTTATTATCCCATTAAATTTTATTATCCTTTTTATGTGGACTATACGATATTAAATTATTGCAAACCCACCAATCAAACATATTAAAATATTAAATCACATAATTAACACTTAAACACACAACATCAAACCAAACAACATCAAATCAATCACATAATTCATATATAAGCACCATTCAATAAATGACATATTAGCATGTTGAAAAAAAATATATATATATATATATATATAATGAATGAAATGGGATTTCGGTTCCCCCTTTTTTATTAGCAATTAAATATTTCAATCATGTTATTAAATTAACATGAATGAAAAAATTTATAGTTAATTGCTTTAATGCAATGAACATACAAGAATGTCACATAGAATTTTAATTTCATGCAATTTTTCAAATGTTAAAAAAAAGAATCCAAAGCCCAATGATTACCCAATTAACATAAATAAACCACAAAGTTTAATCCAAATACACAATCCATGGCCCAAGCAATTAAATCATACAAATTTACAAAGCCCAAACTTATTCAACCAATAATTATTCAAATATTCATGTGGTAGCATAACCCAACGGCTTATTTAAACTATTTCTTTTAGTAATGCAGGCTCAAGTTCACAACATTTTATCACATTCAGTTTAAACAATGAAAGACCCCCGCGATATAAATCATCCATGTAAAACTCAATAACACATAACTCATAAACCAAGCAGCAATATATCAATCAATTCAAAGTAACAAGAAAAAGCATAAATCACAGATTCCGTAATCTAATGCGTTTCCAAGACAGCAATCACATATTGAAGCAGCCAATACGAATTGAAGATTTAACGTGGTGAAAACACAGAACTCAACTCAATCAACGAAACCACCTGCACTAAAATTCTTAACAATCCAGCATTAAAACATACATATATACAAACACATATCAGCCATCACAGGTGAATCAATGAATCCAAATCATTCATATACCTCTCTAATCAAGAAGTTCCAGCAACAGAATTGCAAAGAAAACAGAGAATGCAACAGAACCGGAAGAACGCCCAAAAACAAAATCCCAAGAGTTTCCCGGAATCTTCAACAATTTGATCCAGAAAATCGGAAGAGGAGAATAAATGTTTCCCAATAAAACCGAAGACAAACAGAAGATAAAACCCAGAAAAATCCGATCAAAACACAGCCAAGAATCCGATCCCAGAAAAGAAAGATTCCCAGAGGAAGAAAAAACACCCGAAAGAAAATCCCCCTGAAAAATCAATCACGGCAAGAACTTGGGCTTTGAAAACAGAATACAAATCGATGAAGAAATTCCCCAGAAAACCGAACCAAAGAGAGAGTAAAGAACTCGAAGATCACCCCAAAAACATAGCCAAAAACCAATCAGAAAAACCAAAACCCAAAGCCAGAAAATTTTGAAGAAAACGCCCCAGAAATTCCAGAAAAAATCTCACACTCTCTACTCTCCTTGACTTCCGGCTCTTTCTCTCTCTTCTTTTCTTTCCTTTTCTCTTCCAGCCAGCAGCTCCTCTCCCCTGATTTTTGTCTCTCTTCTTCTTCTAGCATTAGGTTAGTGACATTTGATTTGGGCCGGGCTATCAAAGAGGCTTGGGTCTTTAGACACATTTATGGGTTGGACTTTGATTCTCATGGGTTAATGGAGACTTGGGCCAGGCTATCAAATAATTTAGGTAGCGAACGGGCTTTCCAACAAGCTCAGTAATGAATGGGCTATCCGACTAATTGGGCTTAAGTTTCTAATTGGGCCCTTACGTTGGGCTTGAATCGAAATTGGGGTACAACAGCTGCCCCCTTTTGCGAGACTTTTACGTAGTAAATGACATGGAAAGGTATTGTATCCCAATTTTGACAATGTGAATTTTAAAATTATGTGACAATATTCCAAGTGTGCGAAATAAGACATTTTATCTATTTGATAATCCGCAACATCATAACCCAAAATTTAATCCATGTCACAATGTAATCTCACCTTGAGACTGAAGACTGACTTTAACCCACAAAATAACTTAGTCCAAAATTGAATACAACTTTAATCCACCAAATTTTCAAGCAATAACATATTTTTATCCTCAAGTTTAATCTACATAATAATTTAAATCCGAAATTAAAAGCAATTTTAATCCACGCAATATTTTAAAGTAATTTTAATCCACTCAATATTATAATCCCCAATTTTGATCCAAAATCGAAAGCAAATTTAATCCCAAAAAAAGATTTAATCCTCAACTTTAATCATAACTTTAATCCAAAGGCCGACTCTTATTCGGAAAGCCAATTTTAATCCACAAGCAATCTTAATTCCCAACTTTAATCAATCCATATGATAATCTTAATTCCCAACTTTAATCAATCCATATGATAATTCAAAATATTTTAATCCAAAATTGAAGACAATTTTAGTCCATGAGATAATTTTTACCCAAATTGAAAACAATTTTAACCAGCAAGACGCATTTAATTCACATGATACTTCATTTCAAAATTTGCAGTCGATTTTAATCTGTAAAATATTTTACCCAAGATTGAAAAAAAATTTAATCTACATGATACTTTTAGTCCAAGATAAAAATATTTTAACCCAAAATTAAAGGTATTTTATTCTGTAGAATAAACCAAAATTGAAAATATTTTAAAAACAATTTTAATCTGCAAGATTGAAAACAATTTAACCTGAAGGTAAAAACATTCTAATCCACATGATAGTCCAAGGTTTAAAAATAATTTAATCTAAAAATGAGAGATTTTAATTTTCATGATGAACCCAAAAATAAGGACACTTTAATCTGCTTGTAAAAATATTTTAACCCACGCGATAATTCATGATTAAAAATAATCCAAAATTTAAAGCCTTTTAATTCATATGATGAACCTAAAAGTAAAAAATGATTTAATCCAAAATGAAAACATTTTAATCCAAAATTGAGCCTATAATGATATAATTTGTCCTGACGCTTAACTCAAAATTGGGCCTGTGCAAATCCGAAGTTTAATCGCATAATATAATGATATGGATGAACTCGTTGGGAAGAAAAAAAAATTATTCTTGTTTTTTTTTATTTATTTTTATAATAGACTCTCTGCCTTCTAATACGCTCATGCGATCATCCATCTTGTCACACTGCTTTCTGTTCAAATTCTTGACTTAGCGTAGCGTTTTGGCACACTTTGTCATAATTTAAGCTTAATAATATGGCTACGCATAGGAAAGATGAGAAGATATCTGAAGAGAATAATAGAACACTCAAGGGTCACGAATGAATAATATCAAAATATTTATAAGAAGATGATATAATAAGAGTGTATGACTAGTTATGAGGATAGCACATACATGAACAACTTGAAACAAGAATGTTCTAAACTCTAAATCGAGAAAACGAATAGTTTACAACTTCCGCTAAAAATCTTTATTTATTTATTTATTTTTGCGCACCACATTAGCAACTTATTAGATATAATCTCAAACTCTTTCCTACTTTTTCTTTCTCAATCACTATCTATTTTTATTTAAAACTTGCACGTGCATGTACTTCTCAGTTCAAAATTATTTGTTCATTCAAACTTCTTTTGCTCTTTTTTTATTGGGATTATCCCTCTTCTAATAATACTTGCTTCAACCATAAGTTCTTCATTCAAATCTTTTCGAATTTAGGATACTAATATTCATCAATTTCTTATTAAAAGTAATGTTAATGCACTCGTCCAATTTCCTCTAGCCACTTCATCAATGATAAATTAAATAATACGGCCCTGCATGTCAACTATTGAAAATGAATGAAAAACCTTTTGGAATATTGAAATATGAAAATGGAGGAATACGAGTAGCATAGCTGAAGAAATTAATAATCTGATTATATTTAATTGATAATGATGAGTGATGAAAGAATTTTTTTTTTTTTTAGGTATATGTAAAGAAAATACAAGCAAGCTGAACATTTCAAAGATGAAGTATGTGACAAGTCAAAAATTGCACCAAAACTGCCCCAGTTTTGGTGTACATCCAATTAACAATGATCAAATCTATGAGAGAGTCTTTAAACCTTTTATATTTGCCCCTTTATTCCTTTATCAATAGACTGAAATCTTTCCGAAGTAAGATACGTGATAAGGTAGAGTTCGCACCAAAAAACTGCCCCAGTTTTTTGTGCGTGTTTAATTGACTTATATTAAAATTAAGACCAAATGTTAGCCAATCGTTTTCTTCTTTGGGCTGCATTGTTCTGAGGTGAAATACATTATAACCTATGGGACGCACCAAAAACTGCCCCATAGGAGGATAAGTGGGCCCCACCAAGATAGTGGGCCCCGCATGAGATACGATGAACAAAAATGCCGCCAGTCGTACATATACCTCCAAACAAACAACATATAATCATAACAAATTGCAATTGCGGAAATAAATCAAATAAGAGTAGAAACAGAGAAATTCCAAACCTCCGGGAATTTCACACCAATAGACAAATAGGAGTCCGTCGAATACGGAACCCCCGGAACCCCAAATAAGAAGTAGGCCAGAATCCCTACCTGAAATGTCGGCTACGCTAATCTGTAGTACGTTCGAAATCCCAATCCGAAAACCTCAAATCAACCTCCTGCATTGAAATACGGATACATATACGCGACAGTCAAAATACAGAAAATTGAACCAAAAGTCAACAGTCAAATAGTCAAACCCGGTCAAAGTCAACTCGGGTCAAATAGTCAAACTCGGTCAAAGTCAACTCGGGTAAAAGTCAACCCGGTCAACTCGGTCAACTATGTAAAAGTCAACCCGGTCAACTTGTCGGAAACCGAAACTTTGCCGGCTGATTCCGCCGCCTGTGGTGGTCCGATGACGACGATTCTGGTTGGGTTTTGCTCCTCTCTCCACAAGCTTCGATTCGATACCTCACACGCCTCAATTGGACTACAAACACTCAAAATCCATTTCAAAAACCTCCTCCCACCTCTCTCACGTTCTACCCAGATTTTTGCCGGAAAAATCTTGTTTATGCCAGATTTTTCCGGTGAAATGACAACTTTGCCCCTTTACTTCCCTAATATTTACTTAAACTTCTAAAATTCGTAACAAATCTAATTCAACTCCGATTCTGATGATTCTTGCGTCAATATTTTTCTAATAATATGTAGTATTTATTAAAAATATAAAATTCTAAAAATCATTTTATTTTGTTTTATTTATTTATTTATTTTATTGTTTTTCGGGATATTACATTTTTCCTTCATTTAGGTTTTTATTCCACTAGGTTTTTCCTTAGTAAGGTTTTAACGATACACATTTTATGTATACGTGGTCATCTAAGGGAAAGTATTATGATATTAACAATAGATTAGTGCATGACCACTGTATTCATATATTTGGAGGCTAATTAAGAACACTTTATTAGTGCATTTTGGAGGCTACTTATGAGGTCGTTAAACCTGTATCATTAGTAGTTTGAGGAGGCTATTTAAGATGTGCTTAAACTATTAATTTGGTTGTTGTATACTAATTATATATAAATACAAGTTTACTGAAATGAAAATACATATCAAGTGAAGAAAATCATTATTTCACATTACTATTTATCTCTTGCAATCTTTCTCTCTAAATTCCTCTTTAATTATTATTTTAAATATTATTCTTAAATAATAATTTCTTTTATCTTGATTTTATGAATATTCTGAGCTTGTTTTACAATAAAATAAATATATAATAATACATATATAAATTTATATCAATGGTAACATGATAAATTTATATCAATCTTACAAATTATAAAAAATATATATTTTCACTTTCCATTCCCCTACTTTTCTAGTATCCAAAGAAGAAAAGATAAAATTTACTTCCTTTCCCCTCCCCTCAATTTTCTGTTCCCCTCAAATTTTTCTTCCCCTCTCCTCCTGCTTCCCAAACAATGCATTAGTTTTCAATTAACATGTTGATAAAATCTTTCAAATCAAACAGTAATTCAACTCTACATTGGACATCAAAATATCAACAATGGTGTTTTTACTTTTCGTGGTACATCAATTAATGGCTTGTATGGTACCTAGGATTGGATGAAAGACCTCTTCCTCTAAAAGTTGTGTCTGCAAAATTTCAATGGATATGCATACAATGATCATGGTGATTGAGCAATTGCTATTCTGCAATGACAAATGGGCCTTCATTTTTCATTATTGTAAGCTTCTAGAGGAAGGGAGAGAGTAAAGAGAAGATTGGAACTAGAAAATCATTTTTCCCTTTTCTAACAATTGCACAATACAGCAGCAATACACATATATACACAAACTTTTCTATACTTTTCTAATCTAAGATCAATCTAGAATATTCCACATAATGTGACACACATGGTTGCACATGTATATTCTAACACTCTGCCTCAAACATAAATTGGCATACAAAAACAACTTGAGTTTGCTAAACCAGGGAAATTATCAACTGGGTGGTAAACAGTTAGCTTCACCACAAAATACAGCATGCAAGAATACACACATTGAAACCCAAATTCAACACACAAGCCACCCTATTACCTTTTCTACTGGAAAAAGAAAAAAAAAAGACTTCCTTACGATTTTTTGACACAACTCAACCATTCTTCACACGCCTCCTCTTACTTTCCTCCATCAAAAATACTCTTCAAAACACACATGACTGCTTGCATCACCAACAGATCAGAACATCAAAAACCATCACACAGGTTGGCAACATCGTAGCTTTTACCGGAGGATTCCACTCACCTGTAACCTCACAGGTTCTCCATAAAACTAGCCCTCCAAATATCATTAACTCACTGCTTCTCTCATCTATCATCATTTTAAATGAACACACAGTACTGCCACAACCTTGATTTTACAAACAGTTGTGATAGTAGAACAATAGTTGGAGAAATTTGACTTATAGGATAAGAAAAGGGCACAACAAAGCCAAAAAGCAGCCCTCTTATGGTCTACACAGTCTCATCATCAAAGCCCCTCTTCACCACTAAAAACTTCAATAATCAAGCGCTTCCTCAACGGTCTCTAGACACACAAAAATTAACAACAAAAGAAGCCATCATACATAGCACCGGGGTTGTAACCAGATGAAGATATTTCGTCGTCAAAACAAGCATAGACACAACCCTAAAATTCCAATAGGGTATACACATACACAGTGAACACCACCAGTCCACCACTTAAGCTTCTGCCAATCCTTGACGAATTCTTCATCAAAAATAGAGACACAGAGAGATCACCGCGATGCTCAAATATATCAATGCTATTTTTTTGAGAAAACACAGGACCATAGAAATTGGTCTTTGACAAGGCTTTTGTCAAAAAAACCTCCAACAATGATATTAATCTTAAGGAGTTAAATTGTTTGAAGATGGATTATCATAGAAACACAGTATTGAGACATAGGCAATCTTCAACTGTTCAATTAACACATGAAGAAAAAAATACACATGCGCGTTATAGAATTTTTTGGAACAAAAGGGTTATGAACAAAGTTTGTCACCACCACCCATCACCCATCAATCCTAAGGACGATGGTGGCACAAGGAGACTCTCACAAGTCCGGTAAGATCAAGAGAGCTTCAATACCACTTATAACCTTCTAGTGGAAAGGGGAGAGTAAAAATAGACGATTGGAACTAGAAACCCTTTTTTTTCTTTTCTAACAATTACGCAGTACAACAGAAATACATACACACACACAAATATATATATACATATACTTTTCTAGACTTTTCTAATCCAAGACCAGTCTAGAATATTCCACATAATGTCACACGCGTATTCTAACAATTACTTGCAAAAAGTTCTGCTTTACTATGTGTTACAAGCATCACCAATGTGTATTTGCCTCTCCTATGAATTGCTTTTTTATGCATCTGTAATATACGCAAAAAAGAAAAGAATATTAACAACATTAGTTTAGTTAATAGAAGCAAAGTAGCAGACCTTAATTTCCCTTCCTTCCTATATATTCAACATTTGATTCATTTTCAACGTACAAACTTCTGAGGAGAAGTATCAGATTAGCCCCTAAAGTTGTTTTTTTGGACCATTTTGGCCTCTGAACTTTTTTTAAGGTCAAATTGACCCTCCAATTTTTCAAAATGGGTAACGTTTGGAGTCAAATTTCGTCAAAATATGTTGACGTGGCCGTTAGTCTACTGACGTGGATTTTTTTTTTTTAAAAAAAAATCAACATGGGACAACTAAGCTCTTATCCTTAAAAAAATGAGGCAAAAAAGTCTATATTGTTATGAATATTGGTTCAATAACACCCGTAATATCTAATTGCTGATCTTCGTCACCACCACCACCGATGAGATAACAATCTCATCATATTAGGAACTAATTTAGTTTCCTGCTGAGTCTTGAAATAGATTGCTTTTGGATCTCATCCATTACCGTCCATAATGTCGGAGCTAAATTGTCTATTTGAAACTGAAAGTGAAGCACATGACCTCTGGTCATCAGATGACGATTCGACGAAGGAAATAAATACGGCGACGACGGAAGCTGACACGACAGATAACAGAGAACATGGAATCAGAGAAGATGAAAGATTTTAGTTTTTTTTTTACTTTTTTATTATGGGTGTTATTGAACTAATATCCATAACAATAGAGGGCTTTTTTGTCCCATTTTTTTAAAGTATAAGGGCTTAATTACCCCACATTAATTTTAATTTCTTTTTTAAAAAAGCTTTTGGCTCCAAAGGCTAACGTGATCCATTTTGAAAAGTTGAAGAGTTGATTTGACCTGAAAAAAAAAATCTGGTACAAAAATGACCCAAAAATGTAACTTTAGGGGTTAATCCGATATTTCTCCCCATGAAAAAAAAAACACATGCGGTTATAAAATTTTTTGGAACAGAAGGGGTATGAACAAAGTTTGTCACCACCACCCATCACCTATCAACCCTAAAGACGATGGTGGCACAAGGAGACTCACACAAGTTCGGTAAGATCAAGAGAGCTTCAATACCATTTATAACCTTCTAGTGGAAGGGAGAGAGTAAAAATAGATGATTGGAACTAGAAACCCCTTTTTTCTTTTCTTTTCTAACAATTACACAGTACAACAGAGAAACACACATATATACATATACTTTTCTAGACTTTTTTAGTTCAAGACCAGCCTAGAATATTCCACATGATGTCACGCGTATTCTAACAATTACTTGCAAAAAGTTGTGCTTTACTAGGTGTTACAAGCATCACCAATGTCTATTTGCCTCTCCTATGGATTGCTTTTCTGTGCATCCGTAATATACACAAAAAAGAAAAGAATATGAACGTTAGTTTAGTCAATAGAAGCACAGTAGCAGACCTTAATTTCCCTTCCTTCCTATACCGCATTTGATTCATTTTCAACGTACAAAATCATGAGGTTGTACTATGCTCGATGCTAGTTATAGAAGCTTCATTCAGGGTGTAATTGGGTTCCACTTCATTCCATATCATAATTTCCCTTGCAAATTTAAGAGCTTCATCAACAGTAACAGGCTTCATCCCAGAAACCAGTGAAACATACAACTTACGGCCGGTGAGAGAATGGAAGAATCTCTTGAATTTGACCGCGATATATTGGAAAGCACGATGAGCCAAAACAGGGTTCATATTACTGCTACCGCTGATGATCTGATTTGGGCTAATCACTGGACTGAAGTCGTGAAACCATTCACATTGAGTGAGCGGTACCTGTTCAATCATTTCTTCCAGCAGGTCAAACTTGTTGAGTATTAACAGGTAGTCTTTCCCATCAAAGGTTGGATGATTGACTATGCTTTCCAGTAGCTGCTTGGTTGCCATCATTTTGTTTACAGTAACTCCTCTACTGTCTTCAACAAATTCGTTGTAGTCTGTCAAGGACACACAAAACATGACAACATCAACATCTTCGAACATCTCCAACCACTTGCAGTTTTCTCCAAGGTTTCTTGGATGGACCCTAATGAGTTGGTACCTGCGAATATGGTTGTTACTTGTTAGATCAAGAAACATGCTTCACATCCAAAGTCATAAGAAGCATATTTGTCACAGATAACAATGGAGAAAGCTGGCGGAAACATATGTCAATAAGAAGTTAAGCTAGAACAAAGTATATATTAACTTTTATTCCTCTCCATAGGCATGAGAATGGATAAACAAGATTTGTTTTGTACTCAGCACAAATGTCAACCTGTTTTTGCCAAATTCAAAGTTTCCCAGATAAACATCAATAATGAAAGTCAATATCGAAATGATTGCTGCTTGACTCAGCATAAAAGTGCCTAGGAATCTGTTTCTTGCAAATTAACTTCTAATAGCGACCATACATCAGAAATAAATGATCATCAGATGCCAACTAACCTCATTACCGAATCATTAAAAAGAGCAGTATCAGCAAGCTCCATCTGTGCTGAATTGGGAAGCTCGAATTCCAAGCAAGGAACCCCTTTCGATGAGGTGGTTCCCTCAGCATACAAGATGTCCATATCAGACGGCTCATAGTCTGGCCTTGAAATCTCCACAGCCTAGGAATAAGTAACATCAAAGATCAAAAAATACTATCAAAAGAGATGCTACTAAATTAGTGCTAATAGTAAGAATCATAATTGATTTACTTTCTATGTAGCATTTCATATAATAAGAGCCATATTTTACATGTTTAACATTTTCATATATTGCCTCCTTGGTTCAGCAAAAAATCAAACACAATCCTGTCAGTTGAGCGGACCCAAATTAAGCAATCAATAAATGTTGACAAACCAATTCAGTGCCTCCACCCTTTTCAAGCTTGAAATAATTGATAGAAAAAAGAAGCAGAGGTTCAAATTATGGTTAAGCCAAATTGTTAGTACTGGACAAATTCACATTTATGCTATATTATCAACCAGCACATAACTGACAAGAAATCCATTATAACTTGTGTAAAGGCAGGAAATATCGACTAAATTGTAAAACTTACACATGTTAACTGTAATTCTCGAGGATATGGCACAAGAAATGTAGCTAAACATGAATAACCGATTGATTATTGTTGAGCAGTATATATTGAAGAAACAAACTAAGAATCATAAGGAAACCCCGGTTTTATGCTGACAAAATTTGCATAGAAAAACAGTCGCAGGAGCTCACCCTCTCTAGGAAATAAGTAGCAACTCTGGATAGCATTTCTAATTCATCCCTTCGATTGTATGTGGCTTGAAAAGCTTTATCCTTCCACAATTCCTCAACAAATGGAGCATATTCGCGACTGGCTGCTGGAAATACGGCTTCTAAATTACCAGACGCCATAACTTTGAGAAGCCAATCTGCAAAAGCTTTCAGTTTTGGGCCAATTGAATAAATTGTATTATTGTCCTTCTGGTCCATTTTATCTGTCGATGCAGAACCAATTTCAGACTTCAGCCGTTCATAAAGTATAGTACTCATGCTGCATGTCAAACTGTTCAGACTCTATTGAAGTTCTTGAAATTTCAGTACTTTAAAGTTCAAAGAATCATCATCATCATCATCATCATCAAAGAAATTCAAAAAACAAGATAAAAACGAAAATACAAAGCCAGCCACTACCTTGCACAAAAAATATTTGTATACTGCAGCAGTAAGCAAATAATGAAGAACAGAACAGAACATAACTAGCTGATTTTAAGCTTTTAGCGAGTGAATCATTCAAAAAAAATATTGTGAAAACTACCAGTTCTCCAATAGTACCAAAAAAAATCACAAGAAAAGTATAAGCAAATTTCATTGAACAAACTGTTCAAATTTCATATTTCACAGAAAAATGAACTCCAGAGCCACAAGCCACAACATGTACCAATTCTCTATGATTCTCATTGTCATCCTTTCATGAAAATATAAAGACATTTTCCAGGTCCACCTAGTTCAAAAGGAAGAATTATCTTAATACACAAAACTTGATAGCACAAAGCCAAATGTTTATTTCAGCAGAAGATTTCCAAAAAATTGGGAATCAATGTGTTATAAATTGCCCAGTGCCTCCTTCGATGCTAATTATGATAGCTCTCTATAATTTCATAACACAACAGAAAACCCACAAGCCACAAAATACACTACTTCTCTATGTCCTTATTTTCATCTTTTTCAGCGAAACAAAGACCGTGTTCCAGGCCACACCTAGTTCAAAGGAAGAAAAGTTCTTTCACAGAATAGAAGTAAGAATGAGTTATTATCTCAATCCATATAACAAGAAACTGAAGTTCAATTTCGGAAGAAGTGATAAAAAAAAATGGCAATCAATGCATTATAAACTGTTTGCTGGTTCCTAAGATGCTGATTATGATAATTTGCAAAATTTGTGCCAGGAACAGAATGTAGAAGTTCACGAATACGGTAATAGTTACTGTACTTTAAAGTCATATAAATGCCAGGAAATTAAGCTTTATGTATCATATTCATCACGTCCTAGCATAATATTCACAAATAACAAAAGCTGCCATTGATTTTCAGGTCAAAAGACAAGAAATATCAATAATACAATAATGCATCTTACCTGAAGGATCGCATTGATCATCAGATTTTCCTTTTCTCTTTCTAATCAAACTTTCTTCCTCAAATTGTTCTCGCCCCTCCAGAAGTATGCCAATATAGCTGTACAACTTGCTTTGAATCATAAACTTAAAATTTTGACGCTCATCCTCAGTATAAGGAACATTGTGCAGAAGTCTGGCCTGAAATAACCACATAACCAATTGTAGCGGCAATTTATCAGCATCAGCAAAAATTAATGCAGCTATACTCTACTAGGAATGTGCGGGAGAGAAAAAAGGCAGTCAGAAGGTGTAAAATTGTTTTCCTCTTTTCACATTAACAGAGACACCATAACACGTTATTATTAGCATCTACTCTAAAGTAGTACACCATTTTCCATCTTCTTCGGATGCATTCATATATTGCCATAATGTAAGCCGTGATAGGGCAACCATCTCTTTTAAGGCCACGTCATTTATGCATTGGTGGTCAAAAAATGACAGTAAAGCTGTTAAGGAAACCGATCATGAAGTTAGTGTTTTATTTCTATTGATATGTTTAACAGTGTGGTTGCATCAATATGACTTACTTTCATTGACAAAGAAGCGGGTCAACCAACTGCGCAAGGCTCCTATCAGTAAATAATCTAAGAAGGACAATGCAAGGTCTCTCCCCCAACTTGTTTGGGATAAAGGATTCGATTATGATGATGTCAACGATACCCATGTTGCATGGAGACTTGTCCTAGCATGGCAATATTTGAGTATTTTTTTAATCGAACCTTCTTAATATGATAAAGGGGAAAAAAGGCCTACTCAAAAAGAACACCTTGATAAAATGACTTAAAATTCTAGATAAAAGGCCCCGTGATTTATATTGTTCCCAGATATTATTGAGTTCCCCATCAAGTTAGCAACCCTAAACCCTAAGCCCCTTATGGAAGCCATAGCATTTTCCCATATAATGGTAACAGCAATTCTGACATGAACTAGGAGGGTATGAGCATCCCTAAAACTTGCGGCCCAATTATTTTGTTCACGGCAGTTATTTTCCAATCAAAATGTGACTCTGACATAAGTGATAAGACTGCATGTTTATATGTAGTTCTGTTACTTTTGTACATAGGTAACAACATAGAGATATGGAAACATCCATATCATAGATGATGTTGTACATTTTAGCTCTTTAATATATTAAGTAGCATTCACTTGCATCCATATTCTGAGTACCCCAAACAAGAAGCAGCTATAAGTTCACTTATTACATGAATTATGTCATAACTACTGTAAGAGCGAAGGGATCAAGTATGAAGTAACTCTGATATGGAATGACATAAGTGAAATGAAATTACATTATCAACCCATCAGACAATTAACCACACAAAATAATAAGATGTAAGGACTAGCAATCTAGCATTAGCACTAACATAAGTTCCCTAAATTTGTCTCACCTGTTTAAATATGGTACTTGTGCCAGATTTTCTATAACCAACCAGAAGAAGCTTCCCATGAATTTTCTGCTCAAGGCAGTTTTGGCTAACCTTATCAACATTTTTTCTGCCAGGATTTCGAGAGCTTGGAGGAATTGGCAAAGACAAGGCCGCACAGACTAGGTTTACTCCAGTCTGTACAAATAACATCACATTAATAGAAGTTCATAAAGATACCAGTACTAAAAGTATGCCAGGACATGACTACTGCAAATATACCTTCCCCCATATTCGGCCCTTTACATTATTCATCCCCTCTTCCAGGTAGGACCCATCATCATTCAACCAAAAGGAATTTGTTCCTTCACATTGCACTCCTGCCGCCTGCAAAAAGTTAACAGAAGGCACTAAATACTCCATGTTCAAAATCTTATAAATTTAAAACAAACATGACAACGCATTGCTACAATACCTTCAACATCCAAAGCTCTGCTTTAGTTATTTCCCGATTATTTATGAGTATGTTTGTGTCCCCATTGCTAGCATTTCTCTTCAGGTGACCACCAACATTCAGCTGAGAGCTAATAATCTGGCAAGGCTTCTCTCCTGCCTGTTCAATTGAAACCAAAAATCAAACTTTATTCCGTGCAGAAGTAAGGGAAGGGTGGAGGGAAGAATGCATAGATAAAGCCAGATGTTAACCTTTCCCCAAAAGCCAGATACTTTGTCATACCAATA
Organism: Euonymus europaeus; assembly: GCA_963580455.1. Taxonomy (NCBI): domain Eukaryota; kingdom Viridiplantae; phylum Streptophyta; class Magnoliopsida; order Celastrales; family Celastraceae; genus Euonymus; species Euonymus europaeus. The sequence continues at coordinate 15,325,656 of OY756970.1, read as the reverse complement.
GTATCCTGGTTTTAGCTTTTTTGGTGGGTTAGGGCAGGTCTGCAATAAAACCAGCCCTCCTTGACTAAGTGGTTCGTCGTTCACATAAACAAACTCTGGTGGTAGCTGATTTACTTCACAAAATCTCTCAGATTTCATTCTCTGTTTGACTTCCATCTCCGTAAGGAGCCGCTTGAGCATCCGAGAACATTTCCCTAGGGTCCTTCGATTTTCCTCATTAATTCTTTTCCCAATGCAAGTAATACATTTTCTTCCTTCTGGCATAGACCCCATTGCCCTCAGCACACAATTGAAGCAATATTTTGAGCCGCACACAATGCAAATCTCTTTTTCAGTAAGCCGGTTTCCTTTCAAGCACCGATAGCATGTTCCTTTTTTTCCAATCCTTTCTACCCCACATATCACAACGATGCTTTCACTTGCAGAATTATGAGATTCTTTACGAGATAAATCCCTGAACTCAGGATCCCGGAAAGTTACAATTGAAGGTCCTTTGACATGGCCAGGAGGGTCAACAGTTTCATTATCATAATCCTCCCCTTTGAGAGAAAAAATCTCAGATGAAACAGAATGAGAACTTAAACCTGATTCTGAGGGTTCGCAACTGTTGGGATTCATGTAGCCTTGAAATCCAGCAGCATTATTGCGTGATTCTACAAGATGTGACCTTCCACACACTTCTCGCAGATTATCATCGCAATTGCAAAAACTCAATCTCACGTGATTTTCATTTTCATTACATAACTCCGGCAGATGATCGCCACTATCTGCGTTATCAAATGCATCTGAACTACCAATTGCAACTGATGGTCCATGAAGTGCACAATTTGTACTCGAAACTTCAGTCGTGATGGGAAAAACAGTAGCCTCAGAGCAAAAATTTGGCTCCTGTGATGATTTCTTGGTCGATGGTTTAGATTTTACAATTGGTTGGATAACTGGCAATGATAAGTCATCCAACAAAGAAGCTGAGACAACAGGTGCAGCAATTGGGATTCTCTCAACATTTACTGGAAAAGCTTGGGGGATATCATAAGTGACTGGAGGGCCAAGGTACTCAACAGCAAATGAATATTCTATGTTACCATGATCATCTTCTTCTTCTTCTTTGGGAACTGATTGCCCAACAGGAAAAAACTTTCTCAAAAGCTGGGCCATCTGGCTTTTCAATTTTTTAGCCTACACAAAACAACTATTATACCAACCGTTGAATCATAAATATTCCCATAACCAATTAGCAAAACAACTCCATCAATAGCACATGAAGCTAAGCCATGGCTATCAGAAAACAAAGAAACACAGCCATTAACAGATCAACTAGTGAAGCAGAACCATTAGTATCAGAAACCCATGAAGCAGAAACAATTGTTACAACAACCCATAAAGGTAAAATCCGTCAAAATGAGCTTAAACCATCCGTTCCTCAAAACATCGCAAGAACGAATCTTCAAAGCCCAACAAAATTCCTCCAATCTTTTTTCCCCCAAAACAAGAGAAGGAAAATGAAAAGAGAGAGAAGAAGAAAATACGGAGCTGATTGAGACCTGAAACTAGTTATTGAAAGTGGCAGGAAGAGCAGTGAGAAGGGAATTTTTCGAGAATGAGAACACGGAGAATGAAAGTCCACAAACACAACAGTAATTGTACAAGTAAAGTAGAAGAAAACGAAAAGGCTGGGCCTTCTCTCATCAGTAAACAATAGAGAATAAAGAGAAAACGAAGAAGACATTGTCAAGCACTCAAATTTTTTTCCAAGTCAACCAGTGGATGAGAGGAAATTTCTGAAATATTTGAAGGGAAAAGGAAGGCCCGAATGACTGCTCCGCTCTTATTCACCCAACCACCCCATTCTTGAGCTCCCGATGATTTCAAACCCGATATGGCGACAAGGAGAGAAGCCTCTTGAGTTGACTCTCTAGACTTAGCTGAGCATCCAAAAACAATTTAAATACCCCCGAGTATAGAATAAATTACAGGTCAGGCCCTCCTAAGTTTACCCTTTGAATTGAAAATTGCAATTTAACCCAGTCAATTGATTATTGACCAGAAAAACTCTTTCACGTTTTTTTGCGGTGCCACTTTGCCCTTTGGACTTTGAATATGTATATGTATATTTGAATTATATTTTCGATTGTAAATTAGTATTTACTATTTAGGGATATTTTTTAAGAACGTATGAGGGAGTAAATCACACGTCCTTTTTTGTTTGGTTAAGTAGCATTAAATAAGCTGATTCAGAAAAGAAAAAAGTTATTGTCATGTTGGTTGATGTAATCATTGGAAATAAATAAACGGACAATATTATTAATGTGAGTAGTTAAAGATTTTAAGAACGTTTTACTTATCCACCAATACAACACACACGATAAGTTCTCTTTTTTTGGCAAAACTTCAGTCAATTTTCCAGCTGACGAGAGTTCTCAAATGAACCTACACACTCTTTCTCCATTTGCTTACAATAAAAGTGGATTGAGGTAAATTTTTAGTACTAGACTTCTAGGGTTTAACGGATTTTGATTTCAATGAGTATTTTCTTCTTCAATAACTCAAATTAGCCTTTAATTATGTTGTAATGTTAAGTTCAAGTGTGGGTTTTGATTTATAAATACAAGTTCAAGGTAAGAACTTTCTAATTAAGATTGGGTTGGCATAAAAAATAATAAATGGTGGGTTTAGAATGTTTAATCTTGAATAATATGATAGAATATAAATTTGTGGAGAAAGGGGTTAAAATATAGAATATGAAATTTCGAGATGTGAGTGGATTAGTGTCCATACACACATATGTATATATGTGTACATAGAAACTAAATGAAATTTATTTAAGTTATATATACATACATACATGTATTTGACCCCTTGAACGTGTCAAGCTTAATTGACTTGTAAATAGTTTTCATGAAAATATGACATGGGTGAGTAATATATTTTGTGTAAATATGCATTGTTAGTGGCATAATGGATAACTGAGTATGGGTGATTGTTGTGGTTTTGTACGTATTGAGGGTCGTTGGTGGTTTTTGATTATTGTCTCTAGCGACGTGTATTGATTTTTCTCTAGTTTTTATCAATTTGTTCCAAGACTTTTGGCTCTAGAAAATGCCAAAGAATGATTTGTAGGCATGATTTATTAGTTGTTCACCGTATAATGAGTTCATGCTTGGCAACTAGTCATTGGAAGTGACTTTGGAGGTTCGGTGGGGTGGACCGAGTGCATATTTTCATTACATGTTGCATTTATTTTCTTGAACTTCCGTCATTGTTACTATCATACTTCATATTTCTTTGTTCATTCCTACTGAGCATTCAACTCATTCTCTATTTTTATCCTTTCATGTGAGTCAAATGTAAGTCCCATAAATTGGTGGGGCATGACTCTAGTGGTTTGGAATGAGTAGGATTACTATAGTAGTATTATGAGATTGTTTACTTATTTATTAACGATGATGTGATATTTTTATTTATTGTCAACTTTATGATGAGATTTTTTATTGATTTATTCTATGGTTATTTTGGATGGGTCGATAGGGAGACTTCATGTGATCACGACTCCTATGCCAACTATTATTTGTGTAGTTGTGAGATTCTTAGGATCTTTGGTCTATGTATGTATAAATTAGAATTTATTCTACTATGCTAGTTAGATTTTGGATTATTTCTATGTCTACAGGGTGACATCTTTCAATTTATGGAGAGATGTTGCCTAATTTTTGTCGTAGGGTATTTTATTTTAGGGTGAATATTGTCGTAATGGTGGTATTATTTATTTCTCTTATGCTCTTGGATCGAAGCATGACAACTAGGTATGGAAGCAAAGTTTATGTCTTTTATGGACCCAGGATCATAGCTATTGTGTCTCCAGGCCACATTACGAGCCCCAACCAATTTGGTATGTACTCTTATCCCATAAATCCTCATATAACCTATGTCGCTAAGTTTATGTTTGTTATTTGTGTGATACATATATATGTAACACGAGACTTAGTGGGGGCCCAGTTATTCAAGATAGGGTTGGGATTATGATCAATTCATGATAAGATACATCCAGCGTAAGAGTGGATGTGATATCGAAGATCAACACTGGTATGTTTCTTGAGCTAAACATTATGAGTGTTCCGTTTGTGGGAGTTATCCCAAGACAGGGTCAATTAGTTACTAGAGATTAGAAGGGGTGTAGAGAATTGATGGATGTAATGATCATATTGTAGTTAAGGATAGACACAGACAGGTGGAGGTTATACTCATTGCTCCGCAGGTATGTCTTTTAATTCCTCTTATAGCACCAATTGCCCAAGTTTTAGAGGTGCAACCATAGATGCTCAGGGATGTGATGAAGATGGTGAGCGTTCTCCCATAGTTAGTAAAGACATAGACTACTTACATATTAGAGATTCGCAATAGGCCAAACATTAGGGACCCAAGTGGAGGATACAGCATCGAGGCAGGGTGGAAGGGAGTTGGATGAGTTAGATAAGCTACGAAAGACCAGACCTTCTAGCTTTAAGAGTGATAAAGATGCAGTAAGAGCACATGAGTGGTTGCAATAGATGTCCCGTAGGTTGGATACACTTAGCATACCTGATGGGAGGCAAGTGATACTAATTTTTTTTCTTGGACATGAGCTTTGTAAACATGAACTTAGTAAACATGACCTGTGATCAAGATATAAGTTAAATCCTATTGGCCGATAAATATGAGCTGTGATGGAGACTTTCCTGACTGAGTGTTTGTTTACTTTTATTGATTCACCATAAGTACTGGTGTATATAATTCTAATAGCTCATGCAGATTACTTTCTTTTATTGCTCAAAAGAAAGAAATTCAAAGTCAGCACACATTTTGATTCAGAATAAGAGCAGAATGAAACAGTGTATTCAACAAGGAACATTTTGTTAATTCGCCTTGCATTGCAATTTGCAGGAGGAGATAACAAGTTGATCATGAATGGAATTGCCGAATTGGACCATTTGTGACTTTGCTTTGTAAAATTGTGACCTTGCTAAAACCCGGCCTAGTGTGCATCACTAATCAACATCAAAATGACCAAAAAATTCGTAACCCAAGCTCTATCAACTCCAAGTGGAAAGTTGGTGAACTTATGGCCATGGGACTTGTACCTAAGGATTAATGGTGTCGATTGTCTAAAGGGCTTAATATCCTCATCACCCTTATAATTATAAAATCAACGAGCACTTGGCATGGTCGCAGCTCAAATTTGTCGCAAAGAGAAGTTAGAACTTGTAAGGGAGCAACCTAAGATCAGAATAGGTCGGGGACTCCTAAGCTAAAGAAACTACAAATAGAAATGGTCGATCTGGAATGAACCCTTTTTTTTTGAAAGATGACGGTATCTCATGGATTTTATTAAAAGCCTCACTTGTGACGGAGGAATACCTTATGAAGAGAAGGGAAAGAGAATCAACAAACCTAGCCAACAAGGGAAGAAAGCACAAACCTAACCAAAGAAACAAAAATACAATTCAATCAAACTGCAGCACCTAGCAAAAAAGAGAGAGTGCTTACACTCAACCCAAACAAAAAGCAGCAACTTTTAAAGCATCGAAGCAAAAACCTTGACCACGGATAATCTTATCAAGACTTCTTTCTTGGTCTTCATCATTGCCAAACTCCCAACCTCGGCCTCAGATATGGAAGAACTCTTCTTCTCGATGTTTTGATAAGGATGACAAGCAATGGATAAGAGGTTGGGATTTCTATCAAAATAATAGGTGATATTTTTCCTTAGAGTTGGTCCTTTTAGCGTAGCAATTCCTATCCAAGTTAATTGGCTCAAGATCGATCCCGAGTGCCCTATTTGTGTAGTCTACACCATTCACTAATCAAAAATAGATTAAAACTTAATTGTTGAGAAGCAAGTTGGAAGATCCTCAAGGCACTTTTGAAGAATCTAGAGAAAGAAAACCTCTTTCAACCCTCTATGACGAGAATTAGGGGAAACTCCTTCTATTCGTCTTTCAAATCCCCACTGTAGGAGAGCCCAAGCTTACACTTGAGTGGAAACCCATACTGAATAGCCCAAGCCTCGAGGGTTGCCTCGAAGCTCACATGCGCAGTGAACAAACCCATGTGATAGATTTGGACAAAAGGGAGAGAAAAGAAATGAAGAAAGAGCCTTACCAAAGAAACTAGAAATGAGGCAACTAGAGTACTGAAACGTCAGTGGTGAATGAAACAACCGAGAAGCTTCAGACAACAGATATGTGAAAAGAAAGAAAAATAAAGGAAAGAGACCCCTATTCACAGTGGGAGACCTCTACATCCTGTTGAGTGTGTAACAATGAATTGCGAATCTCAAACCTCGTATCCAACGATTCATGAGATGGCGTAGGTTCCCACGACCATCAAGGAGTTTTTCTCCATGACCATCAAGGTAGCACTGTAAATTAAATACGAGCATGGAAAATAAGTATGAGATAATTCTTTGATTACTGAAATTATATCGCTTGAAATTGAGAGCTGACTTGAGCATTGACCATCTTTGACTTTAGGTACATGATTATCGAAGATCTCATAGATCAAGGTGGAATTACACTGAGGATGATTTATTTGGAAAATGATATAGCATAACTTCTGGACACTCAAACATGAATATGGAAAGCAATGAATGAATATGTGTGAGTCCTGACATACTATAAAGCAACCATTAATTATTTTTCCCATCATCATGTGTTGGCTTGTTGTAAATTGACGGTCCGGATCGAGCAGGATTGCAGCTTCCAATGAACTTGAAATAATAAAGGCGAAATTGGACACACAGATTTTACGTGGAAAACCCCTAAAGAACAGGGTAAAAACCACGGACCAGTATAGAAGAATTCACTATGGAGTAGATGATTACAACCTTCTCTCTAATTTAACAAGGAGAGAACAATGACACTCTCTCTTGAAACTAGGAGAAAAAACTAAAACCCTCTCAACGCAAAACCTCTTTTTTCTCCCTCACTCTCACCTCTCTCTTTCTCTCTCAAACACTTGTTTGTGTTTTTTTGGTGTGTCTTACAAATGAGAGATCATGCCTTTATATAGGCTTAGAGTGATGTCAATCTTGTAATTTACAAGAATTAGGCAACCTACCATTGTTAAAAATGTTGAATGTTGAATGTTGAATATTGAATGTTGAAATGATAATTTTCTTCTTGGTGCAACATTTCTCCCACTTGGAGACTTGATTGAGAGTCTATCATGTCTCCACATCATTCTTTCTACACTGATCCTTCATGCTTGCTTATGTATCCGCTAGACCATATGAGGATCTACACCATTGAAACTTGTCAGTGGTGATCGGCTTGGTCATCACATCTGCTAGGTTTTCATCTGTGTGAATCTTTTGCATATCCACACTTCCATCTTCCACTACTTCACGAACAAAGTGATATTGAACTCCTATGTGCTTCGTTCTTGAATGATAGGCCGGATTCCTTGCAATATGCAAGGCACTCTGACTGTCACAAAACAAAATAATTTTCTTTTGTTTGTGCCGAGCTCCTCCAATAACCTTTGTAACCAAATAGCTTCCTTGCAAGCTTGTGTAGCTGCCATATATTCTGCTTCTGTTGTAGACAGAGCCACAACAGTTTGTAATTTTGAAACCCAGCTTACAGCTCCTCCTGCAAGTGTAAACACATAGCCTGTAGTAGATTTCCTTTTATCAAGGTCCCCCGCAAAATCTGAATCCACATAACCCCTGACAGTAAATTCGGATCCTCCGTAACATAATGCAGCATCTGAGGTTCCTCTGATGTATCTCAGAATCCTCTTCACAGTATTCCAATGCTCTTTACCAGGATTCGCCATATATCGACTAACCACTCCCACTGCTTGTGCAATGTCTGGTCTTGTACATATCATAGCGAACATTAAACTCCCCACTGCTGATGCATACGGTACTCGAGACATCTCCATCCTCTCTGCTTCATTGCTAGTACACATACTTGAGGATAACTTGAAATTAGCAGAAAGTGGGGTAGAAACTTGCTTGCAACCTTGCATGTTGAAACGCCGCAAGATCTTTTGCAAATAATTCTTTTGTGAAAGCCAAATCTTTCTGCTATTTCTGTCTCGGTGAATTTGCATCCCTAGAATCTTGTTTGCTGGTCCTAGATCCTTCATATCAAATTCCCCAGCCAACTGTGCCTTTAATTCTTGGACTCGATCTATGTTGGGGCCTACTACCAACATGTCATCCACGTACAACAACAAGATAATGAAGTCATTATCTCCCTCAAACCTTTTGTAGTATGTACAATGGTCTGAACTCAGTCTATTGTACCCAAGACTTATAATGAAGGAATCAAATCTCTTATACCAACATCTCGGCGCCTGTTTGAGACCATATAGAGATTTGTTCAACCTGCAAACCAAGTTCTCTTTGCCTTCTTCGGCAAAACCTTCTGGTTGAAGCATATAAATTTCTTCTTCAAGTTCTCCATGAAGAAATGCAGTTTTAACATCTAACTACTCCAAATGTAAGTCAAATGTAGCACACATAGCCAGAACTACTCTGACTGTTGTAAGTCGAACCACCGGAGAAAATATCTCGTTGAAGTCAATGCCTTCTTTCTGAGCATATCCTTTCACCACCAATCGAGCACGATATCGCTCCACCTGATCATTGCTATCTCGCTTGATCTTGTAAACCCATTTGTTACCAATGGATTTTCTTCCACGTGGCAATGGTACAAGATTCCAAGTGTTGTTTTTATGGAGAGCTTCAATCTCCTCCTGCATTGCTGTCATCCATAGAGATGCATCTGAATTGTTTCTATCTTCATGGAAAGTTGATGGCTCTCCATCCTCCGTTAAAAGACAGTATGCAACATTGCACTCCGTAACATATTCTGAGTGCCAAACTGGCAGTCTTTTCTCTCGAGTTGACCGTCGAATTTCTGGAGCCTCGGTAGGAGCCTCAACTTGAGTCTCGGACTCAACATGTTCTTGTACCTCATGTTCCGGTGCTGCTTCAGAAGAAACTTCATTCTCAGACTTATTTTCCGTCTGAACTATTGTAGTCTCTGAATTTTCTTTTTCCGTGCTATCATCACTTTTATCTTTGAGTTTATCTTCTATAAAGATAACATCCCTGCTGATAATAACCTTATGGGCAGTGGGATCCCATAGGCGATACCCCTTAACTCCATCAGCATACCCCAAGAATATACATTTCCTGGATTTTGGATCCAACTTCGTTCTTTCTTGGGCATTGAACATCACATACACAACACTTCCAAATGTATGGAGTCTTGAATAATCAGCTGATTTACCCGTCCACATCTCCATCGGTGTCTTCAATTCAATTGCAGTCGAAGGTGACCGATTTATCAGATAACAGGCGGTTTTGACTGCCTCTGCCCAGAAGCCTTTTGCTAGGCCTGCAGTTCTCAACATTGCCCTTGTTCTTTCTAACAAGGTTTTGTTCATCCGCTCTGCCACTCCATTTTGTTGAGGAGTGTATGCTGTGGTGAACTGTCTTTTGATGCCTTCTTTATTACAGAAAACATCAAACTCATCGCCAGTGTATTCTCCTCCATTATCAGACCTCAAACACTTGATTCTTTTACCAAATTCAAGTTCCACCCGGGCTTTGAATATTTTGAAGACTGGAAACACATCCATCTTCCTTTTGATGGGATACACCCAACATCTTCTGGAATAATCATCTATAAATGAGACAAAGTATTTTGCTCCTCCCAGAGATATCACCGGTGCTTGCCACACATCAGACTGAATTAGTTCTAGAATATCCTTGCTTCTGGAACTGGATAGACTGAATTTCAATCTATTCTGCTTACTTGTAACACAATGCTCACAAAAGGGTAATGACACTTTTGTAAGACCAGAGAGTAAATTCTTCTCGGAAAGAATTCTCAATCCTCGTTCAGACATATGTCCGAGTTTGAGATGCCACTTCATTGCAGGTTCATCTTTTGAACTACTTGATACAACAGATGCTTCTGCTTCAAGTATAGTTTCTCCCTTTAGCTTGTATAAATTTGAATTCAGCTTTTCTGCCTTCATAACCACAAGTGCGCCCCGAATAATTTTCATTATCCCATCTTGAGTTTGGATCTTGTAACCGAGACTATCTATTTGTCCCAAAGACAATAGATTCTTTCTCAGGCCCTCCACATGTCGCACCTCCTTGATAGTGTAAACAGTCCCATCATACATTTTTAGTTTGATGGTTCCAATGCCGACAATCTTCAGGATGTGATCATTACCCATGAACACTGATCCTCCTGAGATTGGTTTATACTGATGAAACCATTCTCTTCATGAGGTCATGTGCCATGTAGCACCTGAATCAATAATCCAGGTATCACTAAAGTTCCTTTCACCTTCTGTGATCGGCATTGCTTCAATATATAAAATTTCACCATCATCTGGGGTACTTGCCACATTTCCTTGAGAGTTCTTCTCTTCATTCTTCTTCTTCCAACAATCCTTCTTCAGGTGTCCTTTCTTGCCACAAAAGTAGCATTTAAAATTCTTCTTGCTCCTTGATTTGGACCTGCCATGATTTTGGCTCCCACTTGAGCCACGTTCCATTGGTCTCCCTCTTTCCATCGTTAAAGCCTCAACTTGATGTGAACCGGCCAACCTGTCCTCCTTGTTTTTGCGCCTATTTTCTTCTTCCAAAATAGCAGCGGCAATATCATCAAAGACTAGGTATTCCGTGAGAACATTGTTAGTGAGGTTGATGATGAGTTGATCATATGAGTCTGGTAGACTTTGGAGTAGAAGTTCCGCACGTTCAACTGGTTCTACTTTATATCCCAACGATGTGAGTTGAGAAAACATAGTATTCAATGAGTTGATGTGCTCTGTCACCGAAGTAGATTCAATCATACGAAGAGTGTAGAGTTTCCCATTCAGAAAAATCTTGTTGTGGAGAGATTTCGCCTCATACAGCTTGGTGAGATGATCCCAGATTTCCTTTGCAGTTTTCTTTTCTTCTATACTTGAAAGTACACCATCAGATAATGCCAAATGAAGATTGGCAATTGCGGTGCCATCCATTTCACTCCACTTTTCATCTGTGACTCCAGTGGGCTTATTATCAATAGCCGCCAGACAGTTATCTTTTCTCAAGATAGCCTTAATCTTCAATTTCCACAATGAGAAATTACTCCCATTGAACTTCTCAATTTCATGTTTCGCTGCCATTGCTTTTTATCACAATCAAGTACTTTGTGAACAGTACCGTGAATAGTACCTCCAAATTAGTTCCCAGGAAAGAGTGGGGGCCTTCCGTTTAAAATGGCGCACAATTAAATAACCGCACTTTCCTAGACAGAACTTCTTTTAGATAGTACTTCCACACAACCGTACCACGAATACTTGATCAAAAATTGTCGCAACCGAAATCACGACGCGTACCGGCGCTATTTGAGAAAATGTCTGTAAAAATGTAAGAAAATGTAAGAGTCGCCACCAATTGATTATAGTGCAATTGGACACTAAATGTTAGGCCTGCGAACCAGAAAAAATGGGTAAGGGGGTCTATTGAGTGTGGGGAAGGTGTTAGGCACCCCACAACTCCCTAGTCGGTTGCCTTTTAAATTGTTTATGTCTTTTCTTAAAAATGTTTCATAAATATTTCAAATTGTTTTAATAAATTTCATGTGTCCGAAAAATAATTTATTGTCAAATGTGTGGAAGAAAACTCCATTAATTTTGAATAAATGTTAAAATAATTTATAAGTGATAATGTAATTAAAATTTTGGGTCAATAGGAGAAAGATTGAAAAGTTTGCGTTATTATTATTTATGAATTATATTTCTCAAAAATAGAATATTTAAAGAAACCAATACTTTGATATTCCCAAACATCTATTCAAGGAATTTAAACTTTGTTTTTTTAAAAGAAATGTTTCGAGAAATCAATACTTTGAAATTCTCTAACATTATTGGATGTTTGAAAGAAATCTCTCGAGAAACCAATACTTTGATATTCTCTTAAGATAATCGAGTATTTGAAAGAAATGTCTCGAGAAACCAATACTTTGATATTCTCTAAACAAGGTTGGATGATTTTGAAGGAAATGTCTCGAGAAACCAATACTTTGATATTCTCTAAACAAGGTTGGATGATTTTGAAGGAAATGTCTCGAGAAACCAATACTTTGATATTCTCTAAACAAGGCTGGATGGTTGAAGGAAATGTCTCGAGAAACCAATACTTTGATATTCTCGGATGTTCGAAATTTGGCAGGTTGGGTATACAAACCTTATCAACCTGGTAAAATAAATCAAATGTTTGAAAAAAATGTCTTGAGAAACCAATACTTTGATATTCTCAGATGTTCGAAAGAAAAGTGTTGAGAAACCAATACTTTGATATTCTCGTTTGTTCGAAAAATGATGGATGAGAAACCAATACTTTGATATTCTCAGATTTGAATAAAAGGCGTCGAGAAACCAATACTTTGATATTCTCGGTTGCTTGAAAAATGATGGATGAGAAACCAATACTTTGATATTCTCGGATTTGAAATTTGGCGGATTGGGTATACAAACCTTATCAACCGTATGATTTTGATTCTGCTTTTGGGTATTCTTTGGCGTACAGACTAAAATAATTTGAGGATTAAATCCAACACATGAATATTAATATAACCTATATCTACACTACTTTTACTATTTTTATTATATTATTACATTTGTTTGAACTTAAATATCATGAAAATAACAACTCAACCCAACCTATTACTAAAAAAACCCAAAACAAATCCAGCAGGCCCAATAAATTCAGAACCCAACACACCTTTAAAATTATGAATACAAACCAAAACACACAAACCCAGCCCATTATATATAAACAGAACCCATCAAAAACACAACAAAATCGGCCCACAATGATACAAACAGAAACCCGGCCCAACAACCATCCCTGGCCCAACATCCCACTACTGTTCATCGTCTCCTCCAGCACACGTCCAGAAGCTCCTTCCCTGCCGCCTCTTCCCGTCCAGCCTGCAAACAAAGAAACAGAGCAGCAAACCAGCAAAACCAGATCCAAAAATCCACAATAACCTATTATTACAGTCACCTTCTATCGGAAACCGGGGTAAATAGACACCTCCAAATGGAAATCGCACCGACCAGAATAAAGCTCCAAGTGTTGTGAAGTTACTGTCCAAATTTCACTTCGATCGGACCACGGATCTTTCCCCGATCGTTGATTGAAAAACCTTCAAATGGCAATCGCACCGATCAGAATAAAGCTCCACGTGCTGTGAAGTTACTGTCCAAATTTCACTCCGATCGAACCACGGATAGTTCCCCGATCGTTGATTGAAAAACCTGTGTGCAGTGTCTCCTCCCCAAAATTGCAGTCACTTTCTATCGGAAACCGGGGTAGATAGACACCTTCAAATGGCAATCGCACCGATCAGAATAAAGCTCTAAGTGTTCTGAAGTTACTATCCGAATTTCACTCCGATCGGACCACGGATCATTCTCCGATCGTTCCGTCCAGAAAACTGGCGCAGCACCTCCAAATCCACTCTCCTTCCTCTTCTTTTTTCTTTTCCTCTTTCTTTTCTCCCCTTTTAAAACTCATCTCTCCTCTCTGTTTTCCACTACCTTTCCCTTTCCGCTACCTTCTCCATTACCTGCTGTCTCCCACCTTCCCTCTTACTTTCTCCCGTCTAGTCCCCCACCTTTGACCTCTTGTGCCAGCGCCTCCCATTCACCAAAAGCTTTTCTTTTTTCTTTCATCAAGTCTTTTTAGGGCTAGGGCTAGGGCTAGGGCTTAGGTGGATAGTTTTGATGTAGGGTTTGGGCCGAAATTGTTGGGCTTTGGTGCATTTTGGATAATGGGTTAAGCAACGGGCATTTGGTTATTTGGGCTTAATTGGGCTAATTTGGGATTGATTGGAGATGCTCTTTTTTATTTGTTTTTTCCTTTTTTTTCAATTTTTATTATCATGTTATTAAAAATAACAAGTGTCCGGACAAAAATGGGGTACTACAGCTGCCCCCCTTTGCGTGACTTTACATCGTAAATGACGCGCAAAGGAGTAGAAAGCCGATTTTTGTACCAATTGAAGCATGTAAAAATATACGGGACCTCTGTAGCCAATCTCTGGCTTGGCAAAATTTTTTTAAAAAAATAATATTGCTCGGGATCATTGTAGCCATCTCCGGCTTGGCTGAAATTTTGAAGAATAAATTGCACGGGATCACTGTAGCCATCCCCGGCTTGGCAAATTTTGGAGAAAAATAAATTGCACGGGATCACTGTAGCCATCTCCGGCTTGGCTGAAATTTTGAAAAATAAGATTGCTCGGGATCACTGTAGCCATCTCCGGCTTGGCTGAAATTTTGAAAAATAAGATTGCTCGGGATCACTGTAGCCATCTCCGGCTTGGCTGAAAAATTGAAGAAAAAATAAATTGCACGGGATCACTGTAGCCATCTCCGGCTTGGCTGAAATTTTGAAAAATAAGATTGCACGGGATCACTGTAGCCATCTCCGGCTTGGCTGAAAAATTGAAGAAAAAATAAATTGTACGGGATCATTGTAGCCACTTCGTAAGAAGGGGGATACCCTAGACATTCGCATATGTCCGCCGTGGTGAATCGGAATTTTATACCAATTATTTCCACCTGATAAACCGATTTTGATTCGGTTCTCGCACTCGATGGTAACATTTCTAAAGTTTCGTAGAAACCACGAACTATACGAGGATACACTGATAAATCACCCTCAGGATCAGGGTTAATCAGAAATGACATGGAGTGATCCTGGAGGTATTTCATAGCCCAGCGGGCGTTGGAATCTATAAGAATATGAAAGTCAAATCGTCTCTCAGGAATGATTTCCGCTTTAGCAAACGATACAATCGTTTGTGAGCGGGGTGATAGATTATCGTCCATTCAAAAGGTCGAAAGATGGTATATCTGGAAAGGTTAGGGAAATGACTGTGCGATGATCCGAACAAAATCAGGAATGATGATGGAGTGATGGTGAAAGTAGTCACAAAAAAGAAAATGAACAGATTCAACAACGAAGATGTGCAGCTTTAGAAGAGAAAGAAAGAAGATTGGGCCAGAGCAGGCAGACCATTACAGGTGAACTGCGAGTCTTTCAAGGGACGATGGAAAAGATTGGAATTTCACATGGCGGGCAAACGTCGTCTCATGAGAAAATGAAAGATGTGACCGGTCACGTCATTGTCGGAAAGTGGTTAGAATATCATGATCAGGCACGGTGGAGGTGATAGAGAAATGTTGACTTCGTGATGAAAACGAAATTATTTGACCAGAAAAGACAAAAAATTGTAAAGAACGGTCCGAAACTTTCAAAAAGACGCCGAAAGTAAGGGTCACGTCTGTCTTCTCCTTTTTCTTTTTGCTTTTTATTTTTTCCAAAAATTAATGGACACGTACGAGTGACAAGACCTGAATACAGACTGAAAGAATTGATCGAGGTTTAGAGCCACCTGTCAAGGCAATGATGAAACGACTAATCAGGCTTTATAGGATATGTAATTCAAATTCTAATCTGAGAAAAATGACACCTTCAAAATTGTACCTTCCGAACAAACTTGCAACAATACACAAAGGATATGCAATGATGATGTATGCAATGAGCAATTTTTATGAATATCTCATTAAAAAAAATGCACGACTTTTCAAAGACCTTTTTATTCCTAAACATGCGTGCAATCACGGATCCCTAGACCAATCTGTTTCTCCACTAAAGGATAAAAACCCATGCACTAAAAAAAACCAACTTTTGTGCAATTTTCAAATTTTATATGTACAAACATTCCTAATTTCAACAATTCATGTTTACTAAAACGTCTTTTGTTTTGTTTTTTTGTTTTTGTTTGTTTTTTTTTTGTTAATGCTCACATTTTATAATCAGGATCGTCCCTCTTCTGATAATACTTGCCTCGATCACATGTTTATTCATCAAGTCTTTTTCAACTTAGGGTGCCAAAATCTATCAATTCTTTCTCAAAAAGCAATATCCTAATGCAGTCATATCATTCACTGTCAAGACTTCAATCAATGATAAATTCAATAGTACGACTAAGCATGCCAAGAATGAGAAATTTTTGGGATATGGAATCAGAATATGGCAATGGAAGGAATGAGTAGCAAAGCCGAAGAATGGATAACCTCATGATATTTAAAAAAATGAATGGTAATCAAGGAATTTTTTTTAGAGTAAGATATATATAGAAAGAGAAAGAAGGAAAAGAAAGAAAAGATAAATCGAAATTCCCCAAGATGAAAATTTTGAGATATGGAATCAGAATATGAAAATGGAAGGAATGAGTAACAAAGCCGAAGAATGGATAACATCATGATAAAATAAAAAAATGAATGGTAATCAAGGAACTCTTTTTAGAGTAAGATATATACAGAAATAGAAAGAAGGAAAAGAAAGAAAAGATAAATCGAAATTCTCCAAGATAAAATATGTGATAAGTCAAAGATTGTGCCCAAAATTGCCCCAGTTTTGGTGTGCACCCAATTAACAACAGTTAAATCCAGAACTCATGAAGTAGTCGCTCAACCAAACATATTTGTCTTCAAACTCCTTCTTCTGTATGATTTATCCCCGATGAAATTGTAATAACAGGAACATCGCACCCAAAACTGCCCCAGTTTTGGTGCGTGTGCAATCATGAAGCCTGAACTTTCCATGTCTCCCAACCAAAATTTCTTTGTCCAGATAACAGAAACATTGCACCCAAAACTGCCCCAGTTTTGGAGCGTGCAATTAACTGTCATGGTGCGTGAGCAATTAACTGTCATGAAGCCGGAACTTTTCATGTCTCCCAACCAAAATTTCTTTGTCCAGATAACAGAAACATTGCACCCAAAACTGCCCCAGTTTTGGAGCGTGATCCATTCACTGTCATTCAATCTAAACACCATGAATCTGATTCATCCATATCAATTAGAGCGTCATTTCTGACTTTTACTCTAGCATTTTGCTTTTTTACAAACCCTAATTTTTGCCAAGAATGCCTTTTCAGGTTTTCACTCAAGCGGGTTTTTTTGTTTTTTTTGTTCTTTTTTACAAACCCTAATTTTTGCCAAGAATGCCTTTTCAGGTTTTCACTCAAGCGGGTTTTTTTGTTTTTTTTTTGTTCTTTTTTACAAACCCTAATTTTTGCCAAGAATGCCTTTTCAGGTTTTCACTCAAGCGGGTTTTTTTTTATCTGTCGAATGAAAAACTGTACCATCATGATGGTAACTTTTTATACTGCTCAAGGATCAAGTCGATCATAATTGTTCAAATACTTTCTTTGAAGATAACAAGCAACAAGGGACAGACATGGAGATTAAAACATATTAGCTAACTCTCCATAAACCACAACAGTACAAGGCTCACAATGTTCAACATTTAATGAAATGATGGAAAATAGAAATTTTCTGATTGGAATCCTGGGTTTTCATAATTTTCCAGAGGATAAAGATCCTGTTGTTGGGCTAGTGAAGTCGGAAACTGCATGTTATGCACTCCAAAGTTGCTGGCCAGCTGATTGTGCATCTGATCCATGGTCCCATTGGAGCCTATAATATGTGCAATTAACTGATCAATACTTTCAGACAGGTAATCCAAACGTGCCTCAATCTGCATCATCCTTTCAGCTATAGCCATGGTTCCTGATGAACTGGAATAATGAACAGTAGAAGATCCAATCTCTGGATGAGCGTCAACAATCTCATCATCTTTGTAACGATTGATTATCCTATGATCAATCACTTGTCGGGGATTCTGCACCTCTTCATGTGATTCCCAATGAACCCCAGCTCTCATACACAATGTACTAACCAGAGAAGGGAGACAAAGCCCTATAGTTGTTGTAGCACGAAGGCTGTGGATAATAGACTTGTGTAAAACTTTCCCAACATCAATCGATTTTCCAGACAGAATAGAATAAAGCAACAATGCTCTATCTTTGGAAACGTCAACTGAATGAGTACTAGGCATGAGTTTCGCCCAAATAAAACGCATCCAAGCCTTGCTGTTCCTGGTCATAGCTGCTGCGGGGAATGAGACTCCCTCCCCTCTAAATTTCTTCCAGGCAGCGCCTGGTTTACATACTGTACGAATTACTGCATCCATATCAACATCAGATTCTAACAACTTAGAAAAATCATCGTCTACAAAGTTTGGAAGATTGTAAACGTCATTAATGGTTTGGCTATCAAATGAAACTCTCGCACCTCGAACATTTATATGCTCATATCCTACCATTGCATTGGCATAAAATTCTCTTACCAACTGAACAACTGCAGCTTTTGGCTGTGCAACGAGCTTCTCCCAACCTCGCTCAGCAATTATTCTAGCAATAGTGGGCTCCGTTGTATAAACAACCTGGATGCCTCTCTCTGGGATAATATTTCGCACACCAACTGACCGTTGGTATCTCTCAAATGCTTCCTGACTCACAAAGAGATTTTCATCATATATCTGAAGGGCTTGTGTGCGTTGTCTTTTGGAAGCCATAACGTGTATCAGAAAGAAACTCAACTAAAGGAGCGAAAGACTTATCAAAGAGAGAAAGGTAGTGAGTTGCCACTTGGTGAAGGACTTCAGACAGGGTAATATAACGGAGAAGATCTTGGCAATTAGCCTTTTGAATAATTTGGGTGGACAACAGCATAAAATCTCGTGATGTCAATTACATCATGAGCCTCCTGTCGGGAAATAATTGATAGTAGGCTGTAGAAATTTTAAAAATAAGCCCGAATCACATAATGGTGATATGACACTGCTTTTGACAATATGGGCATGAACTTGATTGCAGTTGGTGACCAGTGAAAGTGAACGTTGACCACTATAATCGGTGACAAGTTATCAACCGCTCATTCTGCCAAACAAACTAATACTATTGTACAGCACAACATTTGTCTTTTTCAATCATCCCCACAACAGATGGCTTTCTCAAAAAGTGTACTTGAGTGACTCCATTCTCGAATAAAATATCCAAGCCAATCTAACGATATCTCCAATTCAGTCTTAGTGCCAGAGGAAGATTCAACATTGTCATTGGTGAGGACATCCAAAAAGGTTTTATTAAGCTCATCCTCTTCATTATCATCAATTTCAATCTTGTTGGATGGAATGATTAAGATTTAACATTTGGAAATGATGAAGAATGAGGACGAATTCATGCAGAAATTTGGAATATGGACTTTACTTCACAAGGGACATAATGGAAATATGCAAATTTCGTACTATAAAACTTCATCAAATCGAAGTCATGATAGAACATGAATGGTGGTGCACCTTGGAGATTACTCTTGGAGACAATTGATATGAGATTGGAAATCCCCAAACTGCTCCAGTTAATGATCAATACACGATGGTCGAGAAATGACATAACAAGGATTATCAGCAGAGTTCGGATCCTTTCCCATGAAATTCTTTAAATTGCTCACATAGGTTCCCAAATATTCCTCTAGCATGATGCATTCACATTTGTCCAACACTAAGGTTAAGAATTAATTTCCTCGAAATTGCCATAATATTGGACAGATTGACAATTCTTAGAAAAAATCTAAACATAAAGTTATCGTAAAACCAATTGATGGATTTTCTCTAAATTATTGTGGATGCAAATGTCATGAATAATGTGTATGAAAGGTACATATGGGCATGTATGAGTGGTTAATGAACATGCAAATGATAGACAAATGTATATATACAAAGTGTAAGTAAAGTTAAGAATAAAAGTATTTCTTGTGATTCTTAATCAGGGTCAAGTTCCTACAAACTTCTGAAAGTCTCAAACCGGATCTAAGGTTATCTCATGTGCATATAGGTGGCATATCTAACTGTAACGCAATTGCACGAGAGGCCACTGGATCATGTGACTTTTGATCCATACTTGGATAACAAAAGTCCATCCCTTAATACTTTAAGAGGACGTCAATCCAGGAGAGTGTCTTCCTCCAACTACACAGGGAAGTAAATCCCAAAAAGGTGGTAGGTCAACCCTCACTAGTTCCAGGAAAAACTCGGGCACAGAGTTATATTTTTATATGGTCAACAGATAGTCGATTCGTCCATAGGCACTTCTGAAAGCTTGCATTGTATGCAAATCTTGTTCTTCCCATAACTCAACTAGGGCTGCTGGTGCCTGAGTTAGAAATGTAACTTTCTTCAGTAGTCCCAAAAATTGTTCTTCCTTCAAACTGTCTCCCCATCTTTCTTGCAATGCTTCTAACTTCTCCCTGACCCCTTGGGAATCTTCTAATGTTAGTGCATTGGTCCCTATCGATATGATCATTCTGCAAGTACTATCTAATTAGATTACAAAGATTTGTGCTCTAGTGTATGTATGAACAAAAAGTAAGAAGGGTATTTGCAATTTAGGACATGTAAAACAAACACAACTTGGATATGTGCAACGATGTACAATCATAAGATAACAATAAACTGTTAGAAATAAGGATGCCGTTGTTGTTCCTAGTTTGATAGATAATCCTAACATGTCTGGAGATCTAATGTGCATTTGGGTTGTGTATCTAAACTACAACGCGACTACGCGAGAGGTTTACTGGATTATGTGACTTTTGATCCATACTTGGATAACAAAAGTCCATCCCTTAATACTTTAAGAGGACGTCAATCCAGGAGAGTGTCTTCCCCCACCTACACAGGGAAGTAAATCCCAAAAAGGTGGTAGGTCAACCCTCACTAATCACAAGGAAAACCCGGGTATAGGGTTATGTGTGTGTAATGTATTGTGTCCTCAATGACGTATAAATCAATAAACTATGGTGTTAAACTTCATAGTAAACAAAAATTCAAATTTAAGAAAAAAGCATAAACATCCATACAAAGGCTCGACCCCTTCAGTAAAAACCTGGTATCCCCAGCAGAGTCGCCAGTTGTCGCAACCGAAATCACGACGCGTACCGGCGCTATTTGAGAAAATGTCTGTAAAAATGTAAGAAAATGTAAGAGTCGCCACCAATTGATTATAGTGCAATTGGACACTAAATGTTAGGCCTGCGAACCAGAAAAAATGGGTAAGGGGGTCTATTGAGTGTGGGGAAGGTGTTAGGCACCCCACAACTCCCTAGTCGGTTGCCTTTTAAATTGTTTATGTCTTTTCTTAAAAATGTTTCATAAATATTTCAAATTGTTTTAATAAATTTCATGTGTCCGAAAAGTAATTTATTGTCAAATGTGTGGAAGAAAACTCCATTAATTTTGAATAAATGTTAAAATAATTTATAAGTGATAATGTAATTAAAATTTTGGGTCAATAGGAGAAAGATTGAAAAGTTTGCGTTATTATTATTTATGAATTATATTTCTCAAAAATAGAATATTTAAAGAAACCAATACTTTGATATTCCCAAACATCTATTCAAGGAATTTAAACTTTGTTTTTTTAAAAGAAATGTTTCGAGAAATCAATACTTTGAAATTCTCTAACATTATTGGATGTTTGAAAGAAATCTCTCGAGAAACCAATACTTTGATATTCTCTTAAGATAATCGAGTATTTGAAAGAAATGTCTCGAGAAACCAATACTTTGATATTCTCTAAACAAGGTTGGATGATTTTGAAGGAAATGTCTCGAGAAACCAATACTTTGATATTCTCTAAACAAGGTTGGATGATTTTGAAGGAAATGTCTCGAGAAACCAATACTTTGATATTCTCTAAACAAGGCTGGATGGTTGAAGGAAATGTCTCGAGAAACCAATACTTTGATATTCTCGGATGTTCGAAATTTGGCAGGTTGGGTATACAAACCTTATCAACCTGGTAAAATAAATCAAATGTTTGAAAAAAATGTCTTGAGAAACCAATACTTTGATATTCTCAGATGTTCGAAAGAAAAGTGTTGAGAAACCAATACTTTGATATTCTCGTTTGTTCGAAAAATGATGGATGAGAAACCAATACTTTGATATTCTCAGATTTGAATAAAAGGCGTCGAGAAACCAATACTTTGATATTCTCGGTTGCTTGAAAAATGATGGATGAGAAACCAATACTTTGATATTCTCGGATTTGAAATTTGGCGGATTGGGTATACAAACCTTATCAACCGTATGATTTTGATTCTGCTTTTGGGTATTCTTTGGCGTACAGACTAAAATAATTTGAGGATTAAATCCAACACATGAATATTAATATAACCTATATCTACACTACTTTTACTATTTTTATTATATTATTACATTTGTTTGAACTTAAATATCATGAAAATAACAACTCAACCCAACCTATTACTAAAAAAACCCAAAACAAATCCAGCAGGCCCAATAAATTCAGAACCCAACACACCTTTAAAATTATGAATACAAACCAAAACACACAAACCCAGCCCATTATATATAAACAGAACCCATCAAAAACACAACAAAATCGGCCCACAATGATACAAACAGAAACCCGGCCCAACAACCATCCCTGGCCCAACATCCCACTACTGTTCATCGTCTCCTCCAGCACACGTCCAGAAGCTCCTTCCCTGCCGCCTCTTCCCGTCCAGCCTGCAAACAAAGAAACAGAGCAGCAAACCAGCAAAACCAGATCCAAAAATCCACAATAACCTATTATTACAGTCACCTTCTATCGGAAACCGGGGTAAATAGACACCTCCAAATGGAAATCGCACCGACCAGAATAAAGCTCCAAGTGTTGTGAAGTTACTGTCCAAATTTCACTTCGATCGGACCACGGATCTTTCCCCGATCGTTGATTGAAAAACCTTCAAATGGCAATCGCACCGATCAGAATAAAGCTCCACGTGCTGTGAAGTTACTGTCCAAATTTCACTCCGATCGAACCACGGATAGTTCCCCGATCGTTGATTGAAAAACCTGTGTGCAGTGTCTCCTCCCCAAAATTGCAGTCACTTTCTATCGGAAACCGGGGTAGATAGACACCTTCAAATGGCAATCGCACCGATCAGAATAAAGCTCTAAGTGTTCTGAAGTTACTATCCGAATTTCACTCCGATCGGACCACGGATCATTCTCCGATCGTTCCGTCCAGAAAACTGGCGCAGCACCTCCAAATCCACTCTCCTTCCTCTTCTTTTTTCTTTTCCTCTTTCTTTTCTCCCCTTTTAAAACTCATCTCTCCTCTCTGTTTTCCACTACCTTTCCCTTTCCGCTACCTTCTCCATTACCTGCTGTCTCCCACCTTCCCTCTTACTTTCTCCCGTCTAGTCCCCCACCTTTGACCTCTTGTGCCAGCGCCTCCCATTCACCAAAAGCTTTTCTTTTTTCTTTCATCAAGTCTTTTTAGGGCTAGGGCTAGGGCTTAGGTGGATAGTTTTGATGTAGGGTTTGGGCCGAAATTGTTGGGCTTTGGTGCATTTTGGATAATGGGTTAAGCAACGGGCATTTGGTTATTTGGGCTTAATTGGGCTAATTTGGGATTGATTGGAGATGCTCTTTTTTATTTGTTTTTTCCTTTTTTTTCAATTTTTATTATCATGTTATTAAAAATAACAAGTGTCCGGACAAAAATGGGGTACTACAAAAATCTCAAGAAAAATTTTCTGATGTGGAAGGTCAGACAATGCTGCAACCACAGAGCATACTCAGATTTTCAAGAGAACAAGCAATTCCCGAACCAACCAATCGCTCCGATACCACTTGTTGTAAATTGACGGTCCGGATCGAGCAGGATTGCAGCTTCCAATGAACTTGAAATAATAAAGGCGAAATTGGACACACAGATTTTACGTGGAAAACCCCTAAAGAACAGGGTAAAAATCACGGACCAGTATAGAAGAATTCACTATGGAGTAGATGATTACAACCTTCTCTCTAATTTAACAAGGAGAGAACAATGACACTCTCTCTTGAAACTAGGAGAAAAAACTAAAACCCTCTCAACACAAAACCTCTCTTTTCTCCCTCACTCTCACCTCTCTCTTTCTCTCTCAAACACTTGTTTGTGTTTTTTTGGTGTGTCTTACAAATGAGAGATCATGCCTTTATATAGGCTTAGAGTGATGTCAATCTTGTAATTTACAAGAATTAGGCAACCTACCATTGTTAAAAATGTTGAATGTTGAATGTTGAATATTGAATGTTGAAATGATAATTTTCTTCTTGGTGCAACAGTTGGGTGTCCAGAGATTGAGCTTTTTAACAAATTTTGATTTATTCACTGTTAATTAATCAAAAGTTTGCTAAATAAAAAAATAGACAATATTCACGTGCCCGAGGTTTATCATCTAAGACGACTAGACAAGCTTCAATCTGGCGTGTCTTATATGAATCTCTCGTAAAAAAAAAAAATCTTGGTCTTTTTTATTATTATTTTTTTACTTTTTTTAATTTCTGTTTTTGATTTTCGAGAGACAAGTCAACTAATTTTGTAACTAATTACCATTCTTACAAGTGAAGAGTTGACTTACCAGATTGATATTGCCACTCAATGAGAAATTTGATTAATATTTTTTGAAAAATGTGATAATTAATAGGATCAATCCAAGTTAACCTCAACGAGACTTGCCCTAATGAGAAACAAATTTTGGTTTATTTGTTACATTACTACATATTTCATTCTCTTGTACACAAAGATTGGTAATAATTTCATATTCTTCTTATTTATATTATATATAGTAGTTTTTATTTTGGGTATTCTCTCCTGGGTTTTACTAGCATCCAATCCGACCAAAGGACTGGACGCCGTACAGTCCATTCCAATAGAGGACACGTGGACATTGACTTGGTCAACATTCATAAATGATTTTCAAAAAATATTTCAAATTTTGTTATGAAAAAAATATGACAAAAATGGGTATGAGGATTTAATTTATTATTCATAGAAAACTTAACAGAGCAATAACAATAAATTTTTTATTCTTTGCATTCTTTCATCGACGGATTACTAACGATTTTTTTTTGGCCGACGAATTACAGACATAATTTATTTTTTAAATTTTTTATTCGACGAATTATCAACAAAAATTAATTTTTTAATTTTTGATCAACGGATTACTGACAAAAAAATCCATCGGTAATTATCAACAAAATTTTTTCCATCGATATTTAGATTATCTACGACGTTTTAACAATAATTTCTTTTTGTCGGTAAACAATATTACCGACGGATATTACTTTCTTCTCCGACCAGCTTTTTTTTTTAACAATATAAAAATAATACTGTTCTCAAACAATAAATGAATAAAGAGACCTCGTACCAGATAAACCTAAACCCAATGGATGTTTTTCAAACTCCTAAAATTACATGAGGTGCATGAATAAGTGAACTAAATCACAAGTAATTTCTTTTAAGATTTATCTTTTTCAGTTACTAGTAGACATTCTCTTTCATTCTATTATTATTATTGTTAGGTTTTTTCCGTTATCCCACATCAGGAACTTCTGAGTCCCTCAACCCATTAATAAGAGCAAGCCCTTCTTAACCATATAATCAAGTTTTGGGGCATAACCCTAGGCTTGATTGCAGTTGACCCACAACTTGGGTGGACGGTTGGTTTATTTAACCCAAAATTATGACAATTATGCCCAATAATATTGTCGGTTAAAAATTTCAAAAGCAAAAGCTAAAAATTTGAACTTAATTTGGGCCTGCCTACAAATATCAATATGCCTTTAATTTTATTAAGGTCCAGTCCACATGATCCATCAAAATCACTTGCCTAATTTGCATGACATACCAGCTTCTTACATTAATGAGTACTTTTCTTGGAAAAAAAGAGAGTTTATGTATAGATTTCGAGCTATCCTTCTCAGATGAGTCATGGTCGGCTCCTATGTTTTTGTCTGAAGAATACATGGATTGGATCCTCGTCTTTGCTCTATCAAATGTCAGTCTCCAATTTGCTTGACTCCTAGGCAGCTTATAAACACCGTAATTAATATATATAAATTCAACTTCCAATTATATATAACCCACACACAATACATGTTGTTTCTACTGCTAGCAACATATTATCTTCGTCGACTAGTCATTGATATTATTAAGCAATCCTTTGCCAAACACCATAACTGTTCATCCCATTCGACATATACGTAGAAAGAAAAGCATGTCACTCCATGCCAAAGGTTTTGCATGTCTTATTAACAAATATGGTCCCATGATTGTCCACATATAGTTTACGCATGCATGTGTTCCTTGCAGCGTCGGGTGTTTATTTCATTCCTGGTTTTGCTAAAACCTTCGGCGATTTCCAAATCTTCATTATTTATTGGGAGATTTGGAGTCCGTTTTATAAAATGAGACTTATGCGCTTTAAAGTCCACTGAAAAATCTTATTTGTATTACAGTGCAATCCACTGCAAAAAAAAAATGTTTTATCTCATAAAATAAATGATAGATTTCAACAAAACAAATTGCTTATTCGAACACAGTACATAAAACTCTTTCTAACAAACCCATCATCCATAGTTTTTAATATACTTTTTTAATTACATTATTTTTCAAAAGCAATGTAATTAGTATATATGCTATGTAATTATGTTTTTTTTTCCTAACTACCAAAACCTAAACAATAAATGTTAAACCCTAAGGAGAACGCATTCGTTAAACCCTAACAGACTCGTGTATTGTATTTTTATGTTGTAACCTAAAAAATAAATGCAAACCCTAAGCGGAATAAATTCGCTAAATCCTAACAGACTCGTATATGCTCAACATACTCGGTTTTCATATACGATAATGAAATGATTTTTTATATTTTAAAAGACACTTATATAATTTAATTAATAAAGTAGATCTACCTACAATTTTACCTTATTAGGTTTTCAACTTTCAGCCTGCTAGCTAGGTTTTTCGATCATAATCTCTTTTATCATTTTTTGAAGTTAGAAGAAGTTCTGATACAGTCGTAATTTATCATATCTCACAAACTTTTACCCTATTGCACATTTAACTTTTACAAATACGTAAGACAGGGTCCTCCTTTTCTTTGTCACCAAATCAATCATATGGTACAATTTGATTTTCTATGCATCACTTGGATAGAGATGAAACAGGATCTCCAAACCATTTAAAGGAGTGTATATAAAGCCACGTTCACATGCACGCGATGAAAGTTAAAATCATTGGACAGTGACCCAACATGTTATTGCATCACAGTCATCACCGTCCGTTCAAAGGCCGCGATTCAAAGTTAATGGTGCCCTGCCCTCCGCTATTTTAGTTTGCTGTAGGGACCACCTGATTCACATTATTTGCACTACGTGTGACTCAACCTGCGTCACCGTTTAACTAATTGTGGCCCTTCCTTCGTTCTATGGTTACAGTTACAGGAGAAGACGAATAGCTTGGCGTGTAACCATTTAACCGGGGGATATTCTCTGAGACGCGCCACACCTTAACGGACTTGTCCAAACTCCCACTGTACACTATCCACCGTTGATCTCTCTTGTCAGGCTCCTCATCTACCTCAACGGCCAAACACTTGACCGGCCCAGCGTGACCTGTCAAAACTGCTAAACAAGTGTGAACCCCACCGTCGTCCTTCCTCCACACGCATATGTTCTTATCAGCGGACCCGCTGAAAACTAAGTTACCGGCCACGGCTAGGCACAGCACCGCCATCTTGTGGCCCCGAAGAACCCCGCCATGTGAGAGGTGCTTTTCACGTTCCCAAAAGTTCACCAAACCGTCAGAGGAACCGCAATAAACGACTGCCGATTCTTGATTTACTGCGATCGAAGTTACCGCGTTCTCTTGCTTTAACAACACCTGCATCAAGAAATGTTTCGTTCCTCTCCCTTGAAGCTCTCTCCTCCACACCTTCACTGTCCCGTCTGCAGATCCGGTGAACACGAGCGAATCAAAACCGCATGCGACGGAGTTTATGGCGTCGTCGTGTGCGGTAATCGATTCCAGACATTTCGAATCGGAGAGTCTCCACACTTTAAAGGTCTTGTCCCATGAACCGGAGTACAACAGTCCTAGCTCTTCGTTCAAGCTCAAGCACGAAACCGCGTCGAAGTGTTTGATTCGTAGAACGTTCCGATGCCGACGAACTTCCACGTAGTTCTTCGGATTGACTGAGCTTTTGACATAGTCTTTAAAGGTAGGTAAACTACCAACACGTCTATGGACACGTGGATCTCTGGAGGAAACCTTCCAAACTCGGATCTTACCGTCTTGATGACCCGTAAAAAGCCGGTCGCCCGAGAGAACAATGGCCTTAACTAAGCCACTATTAGACTTAAACCCCGTGAATTCCCTCAGGTTTTTCCAGACGCGTATGTTTCTACTGTCAGACCCGGTGTATAACAAATCTCCAGAAGCAGCTAAGGAGTAAACGTGTCCTTCTTCACGCACAATTGATCCGATTAAACCATTTTGAGCTAGAGAATCGTTTATATTCGAAGATGAAGTGAGCCATGGAGATTTGATGTACGGGGAAGAAGACTGATCATTCCACGGTGACATGAGGTAATTAGGAGAAACGTCGCCGCTTGTTGGAGTGCCGGGAGTGTATCGCGGACTTGTGGCAGAGGCGTTACTCTTGCGGTGGTGATTGTAGTCTTCTTCGTCGTGGTCGGAGAGGAGAGATGGATTGGAGGAACGTAACAGGTCTCCGAATTTCCGACGGCTGTGCTCCATAACGCTTGTACCTCCTCGTTGGTTGATTCCCATTGAGTATTCGACAAAGCCGCACAGCCCAACAAATTCTGAGATAATGAGAGAGAGAGAGAGAGAGAGAGAGAGAGAGAGAGAGAGAAGTAAATTGATGTTATGGTTGTAGAGAGAGTAGAAAGACTGGATCGGAAGTTCGCAACTTTGAATATAAATAGATGAGGGAGTTGAGCAGTAGGCGATATGGGGGGACACGTGGAAGAAGAAGAGACGTGATCATCATGAACCGGGAGACCGGGGGTGCCGGTAATTTGCTTTATTTGTTCAAATTAATTACAAACAGAAGGGGTGGGGACTTTTCGGCTTCACACGCTGTAACGGGAATTTCTTTTGTGTATTATTATTAATTCAAAGAATGCATATAAAACATTCAAAAGGATGCACACACAATTAGAAGGTTTTTTACGTTGAAAATATGTAAATATTTCTGCACATGGAAAATAAAAGCATTGACCGCTTCCACTTCTTACTTCTTTCTATTATAGGAAAAGTTTGAAATACTTAAACGACGTCGCTTCGCGTCTGTTATGACTTTCTACTTTCACTTCCTCTATTAATCAATTATAGTATAAACTATAAATAATTAATTCATTTACATGGCCTAATATTACAATCTTGTAGTGCCAATAACGACCGTTGGATCATGTGAAAAATGTTATCTGATGGTTTTACAGCTTTCGACTCAAATTATTTTTCTTTATGATATGATTGGAGGGTCATCATTTGTAACTACAAGTCCTATAGTGGTGAGTTCAAGGCCCTCGTATCCGTCTTATCAGATGGCATTTTCATGCGGTGACCCAAAAAATCCACGAGATTCGATAACGTAAGCTTACCATCAATGGAATGCTTTACATTTTTTTAAAAAATAAAAAATAAAAAATCACACCGTAGAAGTGCACATTAGATATGAGCCTAAATTATGATCATTATGTCCTCATGCACCAAATTTTTTTATCTCTCAGACATGATAATTAGTTGAGACAAAATTCTGCGAGTGACCATAGCGATATTTCCCCTAGTAGGAATATATCGAAACATAACTTTTCAATTTTATACAGTTTAATTTCAGACCGTTTTGTCCTTGAATAGAATGGCTTAAGTTACTTTAATTTTCCTATCTATAATGATAATGTGGACCAAATTATCAAAGCATTTTTCTTCAAATTAATCATTAGTGCATCCTTTAACCAAAGTGGCAAACAAGAAATGAAGTGAAAACAACGTAACCCTCAATCAACTTCTAATCTAAATCGAAGCACCCACGTACAGATTATTTTCAGCACTGATTCCAGAGATTGTCTTATTAATCTTAACATAATCTTTTACTGTTTTGAGCTAATATCGGGCTTCCGTGTGAACCTAGCCTCCATAAGTCCCCTCTAGTTGGTATAGGAATTAAAGAGGATAAGGTGGTGGAGATGTCAGAGTTGCTTCGTTGCAATAGAGTAGTCTCTGGGATCCAGTGGTTTCCAAAGTTGAGACGCGTTTATTCCAATGGAAATCCATGCAAGCTTCGTTCAACAAGTGGTCGCCTCACTTTAATGGTCAGGATTTTGTAACCACAGTGTTAATCTTCCGCCATAAGTGAGGGATTTAATAAAATTCGGAGATGTCGTTCTCTTTTATAAAAAAAAAACAAATACAACAAAATAATTAATTAAGGACAAGCTCTTGATATTGTATGCGGTAATGTGGTACCACAAGTCGCAAGTTGTTGAACCAAACCTACGTATATGCACGTTTTGCCACAAAAGAAAGTCCTTTTTGAACAAAACGACGGCTTTCAGGAGTTCTTCTTTCACAACGGAGAGAAAACTTGAATCAATAGAGCCCTGTGAAATATATCGAACCAAACAGATTCTTGGCCGCAAGGTTTCCTCTCATAAATATTTCAACATATTTACGCGCCCAAAATGTCAACGGCTAAGAAACGACCGCCACCTACAATATTGGTAAGAGACAGTGACCTTTTTATTATCCTCACAGAGTTCAACTTAAACGGTTTCAATTTGCTGGGGTTCTGTTTTGCTCGCCACGTAATGTCCCGAAACGCCTAACTAGCTTTTTCTTTGCATGGATGATGATAATAAGCCAAGTGTCAGCTTGGCTTGTTTGTCCGAGAGGAAGAATCTCTTTGAGTGGTAGGACAGCTTACTAAATCAAGTATGCAACTGCGTAATGGGATGTTGACACGTGGATGATATCATCACTCAATGACCAATGAGATCTTTTTTCTTTCCCTCGATCGCCACCAAAAGCTAGCTGACATGAGCAATTCCCCATCACCACTCCTTGATCACATAAATAAATGTTCCTCCCGTCATCATTTGATTTGATGCACCCACATTTTTTTTTATCTCTAATTATAACCCATTTCTTTATTAAAAAAAAATAAAAAATAATTTTTTTATTAATCTATCTTTATTTATTATGCATCTTTATTAACTATTATTTTAAATTCTAACAATAAAAAAGTGTGAGCGGAGTAATTGAATGATACATTAAAAAGAAAACTAATTAAATTTATTTATTTTACTAATATTAATTAAATTTTCTTAATTTGTGTGAAAAAAAAAGTCTATCAAATAATGATATAGGAGTAAAGGGAGTAATAATGATAAAATTAAAAATTTATTACTTTGTTGGAAATTTTTTGAGGACATTAGCTAGGGTACGTCTTCTTCGGTTTGGGGTCGAGAAACCGAAACCCGTCTGCCAGTTCCCTGCCCTGGGAGTCACTGACAGATGTAAGTCGCAGGATGTGCAGCCTTACGGTAGGGACCACCTGCCACTTCAGAAGTGGTCGAATGCCTCTACGAGGGTTCGAACTCACAACTTCCACTTCCCCCGTTAAGGGTTTTGACAAGGTGGGTACCGCTCAGCCATATGCCCTGGGGGCTCATTCTTTCTCTCCGACTCCAAGCAACATATCGGTATAATTAATGTGTGTGTGTATATCAATTAAAATGTGAATAGACAGCTGGCCCTTGTTGGATGAAACATGTACCACTAATATTACTTTACAATCAACAAAACCAAAAAAAATACATAAAGAATGGCAAAAAGTAAAGAAATTAGTACATTAATTAATAATATTAGGGCATTGTTTAAGTATTGTTTAGTGTTTATTAAAAGTTTTTTTGAGATTACGTTAGAACTTTGTCTGATTCCCATCAAACACGTTATGATTTGTTCTCACAATTTGGCACCATATATATATATATATATAGAGAGAGAGAGGATAGTGTTCAAGTGCGGGTGTTCATAGTTCATTAACTTACGAACGCTGCACAACACCCATCTTTGAAAACTGTGTAACGTATAAGCTGACAAATAAGTTGTATACTGTTTGGTAGAGTGTAAGTTTTAATAGCTTATAAACTGTCAATTTACAATTAAGGGTATATAAATTAATTTAATAATGAAATAAAAGCTATCGAATATGGGTCTTGTTGAAAATAAATTTATGAATTGAGTTCGAATATCTTTTTTTTTCTTTCAAATTCTAACATATATGCTCTCTCTGTTAAGACGTTTTGGTTGGGGTTTATATAAGTGCATCTACTCTTAAATTTCTAGATCTGATCAAACAACTGGAATTAAATTTGATTTTTTTGGGATTAGGCTTTAGGATTAATTAGGATTTAGGGTTCGTTTGTTTCACAGTTATATTTCATAGCTTTAAACTGTTAAAAATGTTGTGCTTAAGGCTATGAAAAATGTTGTGTAAAAAGCTGTGGGATCCATAGCTTTAAGCTGTATAAAATGTTATGGGATGTTCGGTGCATTTTTTCGTTAGATTAATTTTGTAATGTGGCTGTAAAATACTGTGGATCCCATAGCTTTAAGCTGTGCAAAGCTATGAGTGACAACATTTCATTTTACACAACTTAAAATTGTAGGATTCACAACTTTAAACTGTCAACAAAATGTGACATTTGATTGACAGAACATTTAAAGCAAACCCTACAGCTTTAAGCGGACCTCACAGCTTTAAGCTGTGCGAAATATGAAACAAACGATTCCTTAGTGTTTAAGATTTAGAGTTTATAATAAAATTTTAGTATTTGAGGTTTAGGATTTGAGATTTAGAATATAAGTTTTAAGTTTTACAATTTTAGCATTTAAGATTTATGAATGTTTAATAAACTTTAATCCCAAATATGTTAAATTTTAAGGCGTAAAATAAAGGCACTTATATAAATCTCAATAAGAAATTTCTTACTGGAGAATATAGATATGTGTGTGTGCAAGTGAAGGGGACATTTCCTAGTCAGTTAGCATGATCAATATCTGGAAGCACAAATTAATTAATATTTCAAATTTAATAATTGTTATTAAAAAATTATAAATTCTTGATCAATATAGAATAAGATTTGGTATTAAGTCAACTGAAGATGAGGATCTCTTAAAGAAATTAATAAAGTGATGATCTCCATGTATGTGGCCTCAAAACGAGCATGCCAACACATTATAGCATTTGGTTGGGGTGAAAGGAATGCTTTTATTTACTCTTTGCTGTTTCCCTTCAAGTCTTCCTCTTGTAGGCTTCTTATTGGGTCTTAATTTCTAAGATAGTTCAAAATAGCTCATAATAACTTATTTCATTATAACATCGTATTTTATCGTTAATATTTTATTGTACACTTATATATAATGAAATATCATATTATATTATAATATTTCATTGTTAATTTTATAATGGAGTAAAATGTTACAATGAAATAGAACAATATAAACTGTTTAGTCCTGAGTTATTTATTACCACAGTAATTCTTATGTTAGTTTTTCTCCGCCTAGTGAAGGCTCTTTCTAGTGAATATATTGAGGCTTAGACTCTTTATAAAAAATAATTAATTTTCAACAAGAATGTCCATATTGGAGGAGGACTATATACCTAAATAATATATTGACGGCAAACCAAAGACATTTGGCGCGAAATCAATTGTTCAAACTCTCTTAGCTTGTTAGGGCAAACAACAAGAGTGGCTAAATAGTCAATCTCTACCAAAACTACACATTATACTTTCATTGGAATATATATATATATATAGGATCAAGTGCGGGATCCCGCACATAAAATCACGTGCGGACACCCGCACCCGCACTGCCCTGGGATGATGTGAAGGTGTATTGCAGGCCTCGCACCTCCACCCCATTCAAGGGTGAGTGATATCCCGCACATAAAATCACGTGCAGGATCCACACTTGATTTTATGTGCAGATTGAATCTCAATTTTACTTTCAGGCTAGCTGGTTGGCTTATCTCAAACATGTAAGCATGCATTAATAGTACTAATTAGTACATAATTTATTCACCATCAATAAAAAACAACATAAAACATGGAGAGATTACATTAGCAGATTGAAGAAAGCAGCAATATAAATTTTAATTAGGACAGGTGTTGCTTCTTATTTTATCCGAGATGTTGGATAATTATTTCGTTTGAACTTGTCTTGTGTCCGTCAATCAAACCTGGCTTACATTCTTCATATATAAAATATAAAAATGGAATCCAATCTGTTGTTGTCTTAATTGCTGAACCATGGAATTACACATTAGCATGTGCGATCTAGCTACTGGGGTCAGCTAATTTATTACTGATAGCAAGAAATTAATTAATTGGATTTGGTATTTCTCCAAGTAAATTAATTGTATTATCTTTGTTGGGTTAGCAGCATTACATAAGCGTTTAATATCTGGGAACAAGATTAGTTAGCCAGATTTTGAAAAGATATGCAGTGGTGACACTTGACAAAAATTGTGTTGAAAATTATATATCAGATTTAATTAAGATTGTATGGTGATCATCAAACATCTATTAATGTGATGGAGATCTTACCCATTTTCTTTAATTTGGAATGTGTTTATATATATATATATATTGGGTGGGGGGGTCTGGAATTCTCCCATGAGGTCCTATAAAGAATTAAAATGAAGTAAGTTCTAACTTTTGAATTCACTTTTGAGATCCGACAAATTTTAAAAAAAAATTGAAAAATTATTTTTATTTTTGATCGGTTTTACGAATCCAACGATATATATTTTGTTCAAAATAAATATCAGATAAAAGTTGAAAAGTTAAGATCTCACAACAGAAAATCTCTCTCTCTCTCTCTCTCTATATATATATATATAAATTGTCCTATGAAGTTCTAAAATGAACGAATCTCAAGTATTTCAGTTGTTGAGCTGGGTCATATGTAATCTAGAACTCTAAGTTCGAGCCCCAAACCCTTCCCCTATTAAAAAAAAGTCTTAAAATGATATTCTAATTTTTAGGGTACAAAATATTTATCTGAAAAATTTGTAAAAATTATATTTGTACGTTGATTGGTTTTACAAATTCAACGATATAATTTTTGTTAAAAATAAAAAATAAATTCAACATGAAAAGCGTATGATAATTCTAAATTGTTGGATATAAAACAAAAGACATTCCATGCACATTTCATGTTAAATTTTATATTTGTTTCTAACCAAAAAAAAAAAAAATCATTGGATTCATATATAAAATTGATCAAAATACAACTATAATTTTTTCAAAATTTTAGATAAATATTTTGTACCCTAAAAATTAGAATCTCAGAGGAGTTCAATCAGTTTTAATTTCAAATATTGTTCAATCGATTTTTATCTCAAATATCTTAGAATTTAGCAATTTAAAAGCAACGTTAATATTGATAAAACTAAGGCGGCATCTTATAAATTTATTGATATTCTCGCTTAAGACGGAGGAAAACCGAGGCTACAAATGACAAAGACCAAAACAAAAGAAGAGGAAGAGAAACTAGGAATGAACTGCAGCAGCCGAAAGCAGAAACACCAGCCAAACCTTCGTGCACCCAACCAACCACACACCAAGCATAGCCATCGACAAAGCAACAACAACAAGAGGGATGACCACAAAACTACTGCACATGAAGTCATGAAGAGACAAGAAATCTTGGTTTTAGGTCAACAATAGGTTCCGATAATCAATTAATTAAGCTCTTAAACAAACAAGTACAGTAACTAGTAACTTAAGCGTGGCCTCGAAAAGGTCAGACAGATAAGCCGACACATTTTTGATATCTAACCAAACAAAAATTGACCATAATTTGAGATTAACCAGACGTGTGTCTTTCTACCATATTATAATTAATCATGCAATAATTATCATGTTTATATCACAGACTACGAGTCTATGACTAATCACCATTAATTAATTTATTAATAATTAATATCGTTAGATTCTGTTCATTGTACTTGAAAATTATGGCAAGAAATGGATTGATCAAATTCATTTTATGATTATGATTATATGTGGAGGT
Organism: Euonymus europaeus; assembly: GCA_963580455.1. Taxonomy (NCBI): domain Eukaryota; kingdom Viridiplantae; phylum Streptophyta; class Magnoliopsida; order Celastrales; family Celastraceae; genus Euonymus; species Euonymus europaeus. The sequence goes on along the minus strand of OY756970.1, from coordinate 15,289,732 downwards.
AGAATATTGTTCCAAAAAAAAAATTAAACATATATATATATATATATACTCTTTTTTTCTTTTGAGAAACACATTTCACCATGTGGTAAAATCACATTCAGATTTAATATGTATAGTAAAAAGATCTAATTATGACCCAAATTATTTTGAAATAACTTCTTCTAATAATTATAAGAAGGTCGAATATAATGGAGACAAATTAGATATAAAAATGATATAAACATTTCAGTGATTTTTATCCCAAAGCTATCCTATCAATATGTGTTACTCATTTATCGAGTGTGATTTTTAATAGGTCCCTTATTATGATGTCATCACACCCAATAAATAAATATCACACTCTACTAGAATGTTTTTGGGTGATTGATGATATTATATATATATATATATATATATATATATATATACACATACATGCAAAAAAAAAAATGATTAATCATCATCGGTATCTGCAGAATCTCTTTATATATACATGCAAACAAATAAAGAAAAGTACAAAAAAGCCATTATCATGTTATCAGACAGGTCAATTATTCTTCCTCCACATTGAAAGGATCGATATTAGCTTAGCTCGATCCCTTTGTCCAATTTCTTCAAGAAACCACAGTCACACAAATTGAAAAAGAATGTTTAATTTTTGTATTGCTGATATATATTTATATATATATGGTACCAAGTCTCTCATTATGTATGGGCCTCAGATTCCCATTATTACTTCTTTTCTTCTTCTTTGGATTCTTATATTTCCATGATTGGCATGAAAAGATGATCGCAATACAATTTCCAGAAGTGTAACAATTGCAATGGCAGTGCGTGGACACCTGGCTTTCTCCCTGTACAAATGGACCATATATACTTTAAGCATGGTAACGACATCAAACACCATGAGCCAATCTTAGTGCTCTACAACACTTGACCTTCTTCAACACATCAATCAATTTGGTTCATTCTACACACACAAACATACATATCGCTACCCAACATGAAGGGAGCTAGCAGACAAACTATACATATATATATATGCACTAACATAATATCGCAACACACATGATCTCATATGAATTAATTATATAGAAATTAAGTGATTAATATACATGCAAATAGATACAATATTTTAAAATTTTATATTTAAATAGGCGTCATAATGTATGTTGGAGCTCACCCTAGTGCTACATCGCAAAATTAGCAAGTACAAATATGGTTTATATGGAATGAAGGAGGTGGAACTCAATGGCTTAAACTTTTGGTTTAAAGAGTTTTTCTAGAGGTCCATATATATTAGACAGACCCATGTAACGTGGGCTATCTCTAGTCCATATTTTTAGGTGGTGTTTGGTAAACCATTATAAATAGCATATAATACAGCATATAACATGTAAGCTACATATTATTATTAACCTAACCAAACAACAATTCAGCATTCAGCATATTAATTAACATTTTTACCTCTAAATTATGACATTCTCAAAATATCATTTTACTAGCATTTTTTGGACACTTATGCATGAAATATCCAAATTACCCCTACACTCTTAAACTAATGACGAGTTTACCCTGCATGTACGGATGAAAACCAATTATTTTATTTAATAATATATTCATTTATATTTAATAATATATTAACATTTTTACTAACATATTTAATTATTTTTATTTAATAATATTTTTATTTTTAAATAATATATTAAATTATATTTACTAATTTATTTATTTATATTTACTAATCTATTATTTATTTATATTTAATAATATATTAACATTTTTACTAACATATTTAATTATTTATATTTAATAATATTTTTATTTTTAAATAATATATTAATTATATTTACTAATTTATTTATCTATATTTACTAATCTATTATTTACTTTTATTTAATAAAATATTCATTTATATGTAATAATTTATTAACATTTTTACTAATATATTTAATTATTTATATTTAATAATATATTTATATTTAAATAATATATTAAATTATATTTACTAATCTATTATTTATTTATATTTAATAATATATTAAAATTTTTACTAACATATTTAATTATTTTTATTTAATAATATTTTTATTTTTAAATAATATATTAATAAAATTTAAGAAAATGTTAAATATTAATAAAAAAAATTGTATAAAAAATATATAATATTTTAATATTATTAAAAATGTAAAGATTATTTTTAAAAAATATAAATCTATTTTTTAATTATTTGTGTTAATACCCCTACATGTAATTAGCCACAGCATTTATACTAGCATATATGCTTTTCTCTGAAAAATCTAACCAAACACCCACAGCATTTATAACAACATATATGTCAGCATTTCAAGCAACATAAAGCAATCAGCATACATGCTAAATTATATGCTACTGGTAAAATTGTTTACCAAACATACTCTGGTATATTTGCAATCCATATTTCTAATATGATATCGAAACGAGATTTTGAAGACTTATTTTAGGCTCAACTAGAGACATTCATCCTTATATGAGTAATACACGAATACAACTATAACAAGTGTATCATCACATTAGAAAATAATCAAGTGTAAGTGAGTGTGCAAACATATATACACGTAAATATACCCATATATGGACGGTCTCGAATCATATATCTTCAACCATTCCTCCCTATATGTTTGTCTTTTTTGAGCTAGAGTTTCCTCTTACTTATTCATTATATGTTTGTCTTTTTTGAGCTAGAGTTTCCTCTTACTTATTCATTATACGTCCTAGATGAATTGAGAATTCGAGATAAATTGATAATATATATATATATATATATGTGGGGACAAATTTCACCTCCGTGCCCCACACCCCCTTGGTTATGCCGGCCTCTCTCCATGCTGTGGGAGTGGTGGTAGTGTCCCTCTCCCTCTACCACGAGGTCATGGGTTCGAGGTCTAACTCTCACAGAATGGAGAGAGGCTGGCATAACCAAGGGGGTGGGGCACGGAGGTGAAATTTGTTCCCACAATATATATATGTTATTTAGTCATCTGGATTATGGCTTTGGATATATAAAACAATTCATTAATCACTCTATATTCAGGGTTCATCGAGACCGACGAGACATATGACTCGACTGGATACGTATATATGTAAAATAAAATCCATGCATGGATACGTACGTGTCAAGCGCTTCCACTTGATATTGAATACAACTAACTCTATGATTCATCCTTTTGTATGAATGACAGATGGATTTTCTTTCTGCCTCAATTTGTAGATATGTCTTGAATTATTGAATACCTTCTTTCTGTCTAAAGCTTTCTCCCAAAGCAAACATTTCCATAACAAACAAGACTGGCCCCTAGGTTGGTAAAAATCATTGTGGGTCCAGGGCCCCGTGGGGATCCGATTCAAAATTTAGGGTCCTCAGGACCCGAATTTTGGGTCTTGCATATATATATATATATATATGCAAGAATCTCTTTCCAGACTTTTGTTCCCCAATTCCCCTAAGCTGGTAAAAATCCATGTGGGTTCAGGCAGGGCGGATCCAGCATGGCTTAGTTAGTAGCATGTGTTGCCATGGGCTGCGTGTTAAAAGGAGGTCAGGAGTTCGACTCCTGCCTTCAACAACCTATCGTATGAGTCAGTCGTGAGGGGCTGGACGCGAATAGAGGTTGGGGGTTGTGGCCCATGGGCCTGTAACGGCTGGTACTCAATATATGGGGTCGGGTTCATAGAGGAAGGATAAAAAATTTATGGGGATGAGGGGACAGCACCTCTGAATTTTTTTTATAGGATTATTCACGATTTTTAATTTTTTAAGGTTCAAAAAATAAGAAAATTGTGTGCAAACAAGCCTCCGCTTAAGGAAACAAAACTTGAAGGTCCGAATTCAATGACTCTTTTGATAACGTTAGTGAATTGTGTGGTGTTTAAAGTGGTTGTAACTACAATAACTTTCAAACCATTTTGTGTCAATAATCTTACCATGTCTATCACAAGAATCATGTAGTCTTGAATCCATACCTACAGCTAAACCACTTTGAGCTTTAAAAAATAAAAATATCCTCTAATCCAAATAGACAACTAAACATTAAGAATGATAATAATTATGTGGGGTCAAAATAAAAAATTTGATGGGGTCAAAAATAAATTTTATCATATAATTATATAGAAATAATAAAAATTAGTGGGGTCAATTGACCCCATACCCAATGCCTTGGGTCCGTCCCTAGGTCCAAGGACTTGACCCAAAATTTAGGGTCCGAGGCCCGAATTTTGGGTTTGGTAATAGGTTCAAGTGACACCCAAACCCTCCTATCAACCCGAATATATTGTTTAATGTTATATATATATACACACACACACGTATTAACACATATTTCAAAGTGCATCAACTTGTGCTCTAAGAACCTTATTCTCATGCTCCAAATTCGCAATGTCTTATTCAAGTTATAGTTTGTTCATCGACCAATCATCCCAATCAATATATCTAAGTATCATTATCTCATTCGGAAGCTTTTCAATCTCAAGTTGTTCGACACATCATCCTGTCAAAAGAATTACACAACACGGCGAGGAGTTATTATGACTGATATTGCAACCACATATATGAATATGTTATTGTGTAATATAGACTTGATTGGGGTCGAGGACGGGTAACAACGGGTTGAGGTTTGGGCAACATTTCAGGGATAGGGATGAGAGTGGGGTGGGGATGGGAAGCACATATTCGGCCTCACCCCGCCTCGTTGCTATACCTAAGTTGTCCGCCATAAAAATAAAAAAGAATATTATCGAGTTCAACAATTTATGACCAAACATAAGCCCAGAAAAATTAGTCTAGGCCCATTATCTTACTCCAAAAAGAGGCAAGAATATTTGAGCCCATCATTCCATTCCAAAGCTAGTTGGGCTTGTAACAGAGAGTCTGATAAGACTGATCACAAATTGCATCAATTGTTTGTTTGGTAAGGAGGACCTGAGTTTCATTCAATTCTGCACTACTAGCACTGCTGCTGTAAAAGATATAAAAATAAAAAATGTATGATGAAGTTGCTCAATTATACAATGTACCTGCAACATTATTTATGTTACCAACGTCACAGGAACAGCATCAAAGCTACTTAGGTAATAATATTCTCACATTACAGTTCTCACGTAACGATATACAACAAAATGAATGGGACGTTTTGAGCGACAATCAACTTGTGGTATTCCGAAAATAGAAAGATAAGGCTGTCATGCCTTTGATTCCTTTGCTTCACTATAGAGTTTATCAATGAAGTCCTGCAAATAGTTTCCACATAGTGCGTCAAAACAAAAGCCAAGGCATGAAGAACTTTCATGCAAGCTGGTAATATTTAGGCAAACCTGGTAGCATTTAAGCAGCTGTGGCCTTTTCAGTTTAAATGTTGGCGTAATCAGATCCCTCTCCATGTCAAAGGGAATTGGATCCAAATGAACAGCTTTTATCAACTCAAATCCTCTAAGCTGTGAAAATATTGTTCGAGTTAGAATGAGAAAAAGTAAAAGCACTCAATTGAAAAAAGGAGGAAATTATACACATACTTGGTGTTTCTGACCAATGCTATTGATTTCATCCAAAATATATTTCCTGGCTTTCACATTGTTACACAGTGAAATGAAATCATCAGTCAAACCATGGTTAGCGGCCCAAACCTCAAGAGCTTTCTTGTCGGGGACCGCAACAGCAACAAGAAACGATTCAAAACTGTTCCCATATACCCAAATCTGTTCACCAGTAAATTCAAATGGAATTTGGATGATAAGGATATGTTGAGAGGTGTGAGACAACCAGTATTCAGCCAATCTATCTAATTCAAGGATCAATTACTTTGGGGGAAAATGAAAAAAATCCTTTTTGCAATGAGATACATACTGATGTAATAAGAGGACACCGTGAATATGTGCTTTCAAGGTTCTCCACCGCAATGTATTCACCTTGAGACAGCTTAAATATATTCTTCTTCCTGTCAATGATTTTCATCGCTCCATCAGGTTGCCATTCTCCGATATCGCCTGAGACACAAGTAGATAAAGGGCCATTTATCCTGCTGAGTAACATTTAAAATATTTGCAGCAAATATGCAGAAAAAATTGGCTCAAAAATACCTAATTGATTTCCCGGAACTTAATATACCAGACGACTTCTTGATAATAACTTGAAATACTGAGACTAGCGAAGAAGTTGATTTTAGTTTCTCGAACTTTAGTTATCATTTTTAATCCTTTTTGTTTATCAAAGGCTTAATGAAGAATGGCATGTTAACCCTCAAGTCCCTTTTTTTTCATCTCTGGAACAGTTACTACATTTTCAATGACATAGAAACAAATTTATTTTTTCTATACTTCTCCTACCCATTTCCCTCCTCTTCATTATGTTGCTGAATGCTAAAGTGCGATTATCCTACTCTCAGTTTAGCTCCCACTTGACCGAGTATGACAGCCAATCCAACAGGTAACTTGCACCCACAGATTTGTCAATTCATGTATAATACCGAAAATTCCATTATGGGCACATAAACTGGTCACAGAGAAGATCCAACGAGAGCCTTTACAGCCAGTTGTTTGCTTCAATTTCAACAAATCTTAGATTCTTCATTGATTAAGAGGAGGTTTTTACCTGTATGAAACCACCCATCAGCAAAGACTTCTTTAGTAAGATCTTCTCTCTTGTAGTATCCAGAGAATAATGTTTTTCCCCTCAGGCAAATCTCTCCACGTGGCAAGCTGCTGAGTGCATCATACCCCATATCTGGCACTGACTCAAGCCTTGCCTCAGTGGTTGTGATGGGGATCCCAACAGTTCCCATCATGGAAAGCACATTGGCTATGGACGTAAAACACCCACCACAGCTTTCCGTAAGACCTATCAATTTAAGCATATCAGGGTGAATAGCGGTAACAATTTATGATTTGTGCTAACTGCAATGTTTCTGTATGCGAACTAGTTAAAGACACTTCATACAAGCATATAAAACCAAATGCAAGATTCCCCTACCTATGCAAATATATGGACATGAACTTTTATATCGAGATTACTATGAAAATGAAAGGCGGTCACAATCAGATGTCTCAAGCTGTAACCAATAAACTGTACCATATCCCTGTGACAATGTGGAGCAGCTGGTGACCCTCAAAAATTCCTCAACATGTTTAGGCAATGGTGCTGCACCAGATAACATGATTCGAATTCGTCCCCCCAGGGCTTGTTTTATCTGTCAATATTATCACACTTTAGAATGGAGAAACAATCTCCCTATGTACATTTAATAAAATTACTGACCTTATCAAAGACAAGCCGGTCAAAAAGTGGAGCAGCTTTGTCTTGCGGAAGTCCCTTTTCCATATTTCCCAGCTTACTGCCAATGGCTTTTCCATTAGCAGTAGAGGAGAAGGTATAGGAAAGAAAGCAAAACAAAAAACACGAAATAAATAAATGAAGGGATTTACAATATGACTTACTAATTGTACGCAAATTGAAACAATTTGTTCTTCAATGCACCTCCAGACGAAATTTTGGTAGATATACCTTGGCATACAAAGATAACAAATGTTATCAAACAACTTGTATTGCATAAGAACTGTAGTATCCGTATTGTCATCTTTTACAATACCATCATATATACGGTCATATACTCTAGGAACCCCGCAAAATATACTTGGCTTTAGTTCCTGAACGTCCTCCATCAAGTATCGCACATCCTTCAAGTAGAAAACAAGAGAAACCTTAGGAGATATTCAAATTGAAAGAGGGAAAAATCTGGAAAAAATAATTCTGAATCTTACCCCTCGCCAAAATCCTATCGAGGAAGCTCTGTACATGCAGTATAACTCCATTATTTGATCAAATACATGGGCCAAAGGAAGAAATGAGAAGTAAGAGTCTTCTTCAGAAGCCTGTGGCAAAAAGTAAATTCTACATTGGTAAACTTGCCCCAACATATTCCAACAAAGGCAACACAGATTGAGCTGCACTGTAAAAGGTGAGGAAATGATGAATTCCACAATCTGTTTCCTCCCTAGCTCTGTTCATTACTAGATTGGTTCACTTTAAAGGGATCTATAACATGGACAGCCCATGTACCCTTATGTTCAGATTTATGCAATGAGAATCCATAACCACATATTGTTGTGAGATTATGCACAAAGAAGAGTTGAGTAGGGCCTCTCCTCTGACTACAGATTAATGACTAATTATTTCACTCAATGAGCATTTTGACAACTCATATCAAAGTCCCCAGGAAAAAAAAATAAAACCCATGAAGTCAGAACATATTCTTTGCATGGACACTAACCACTGTGTCTGTAAGAAAGAGTATATGGTCCACAGACAAAACTTCTGCCATAATAGCCCCATTAGAAAGAATGACACCTTTCGGTTCTCCCGTTGTGCCACTCGTATACATTATTGTGCAAATGTCAGTCTTCTGTTTTGGAGGTAGCTCACAATTTAGAACTCCCTGATGAAAAATACATAACAGTGTGAGATTGCAAAATTGGTACCATGTGCAAAATAAATTTAATGAACAATCAAACAGAGATGCATGCCTAATGCAAGCTTCTGTTGTGTAGATAGAAAAAGTTACACTACTCATTATTGTAACAACTGCGATGAAGAATGAAAATTTTACCACATGACAAAATTCCTCCCATGAAAAGCAAGATACACTGAATTCTTCAGCTTCCTTCTTTTGAATTTCAGATATATGCGAAAAGCTGACAATAGCTGGGAAAAGTAAATAACCAATTTAGTTGCCATCATTGATATTCCACATCTCAATTTCAAAACAGAATATACAAATTTTGACCTACTTTTTAGATTTGCAGAACATCTCGGAAGAGTAGACAAAATCTGCATAAATAGTGAACACTCAGCGTGAACAAAAAGGAATAAAAAAAAGGAGCCCATTATTTACTCATGAGGTACTAAATCAAGTCATTGAGAATTGAGACAGTGAAGGGATAAGTTATAAAGAAAATTTATTTATACAAAATGCAATTCGCTAATGGCAATGACACAATATAATTGACAGGATACAAGCAGTAAAACTTAACATAAAGTGCTATAAATTGTAAGTGCAAACAAAATCAAGTAAATAGTTAGCTTCAAAAACCAGTTGCAAAATAAAATATCAGTTGTTTATTTCTTAATAAGAAATGTGCACACCGAAGGGATCTTATTCTCTTGAACAAATGCTATTGAAACTTCAGCATGGTTTATAATGAACTCCACTGCATGGGCACCTGCAAATGAAACACTAAAATTTAGACTTAGAGAGTCACTGGTACAACTTTTTTTGCACTTTTATCAGGGATAGTTCACCAACCAACAATGGATTAGTGAGGAATTTTTATAAAAATTAGCACAGGAGACCCCAATACAGTGAACTAAGCAACCAAAGACTCTTGAAAGCATTGAAGATACTATACCAAGGGTATCATATAGAGGTACATAAGTCATAGACTGGCTGCAACAAGCCTGCAAAGTACCAAACAAGGTATCAATTCACTCCGAAAAATTAAACCAATTTGGATTGCAAGGAAAAGGTGGTAATATGTTATTACACGAGTCATGCAAATATCAAGTAATAATCAATACGATCAAGGTTTACATTTTTAATTCCTAGAAGCAACAAGAGAAATGCACGGCGCTACTACTCGCAAATGCAAACCGCAGTTCGGCATAAAGATGGCATCCAATAAGAAAGTACGTTCAGATAAAGGGTTCAATTTGCGTTCCGGAGAAAGCTTAAGAACAAGAAGTACTGATTGCTCAAGGAAAAAAACTGCACACCAAATTTGTTATTTGTCACATCAAAGACAAGCACAATTTTGCTTCTGCTTTGACATGTAATTGATTTTATTGCATATGAATATTGAACAAATCAAGTAGGAACACAATAAATTCACCTGCATTGCAATGATCCACTCGGGGCAATTGGAGCCATAAATCCCACAACGGCTTCCCTGTAAACACCACATGCCATTAACGATTAATCCCATGTCAATCATTCACATTATACCAAAGAAACTGCAAAACAATACCATATCTTCCAGTTTGACGGAAAAAAAAAAGCACAATTTGCTATGCTTACTGGTTCAATACCACGGCTCCTAATGGCAGAGCCAATTCGCAGGGTAGCTTCATAAACCTCTTGATATGTGAGCCATTCATAAGGACCCACCTGCTAATTCAGTTGAATTTTGTTACTACATCATCTTCTTCAAAACCATGAAAGCTACAAAGATATGAAGCTAGATACCAACAAGTAATTACCCAGTGAAAACACTGAATTCATAAAATTGAAAGAAGCACCTTTGAATCGGTGACTCGACGTCGGCCGAGCATACGCACATTGGGACTTTTCTTTGCAGAATCACTACAAGACAAATCTTAAAATTAGAAAAGCGAAGTATATAAACGGCCTATTAGCTCAGCTGGTTAGAGCGTCGTGCTAATAACGCGAAGGTCGCAGGTTCGAGACCTGCATGGGCCATACTGTATTTTTTTAAAATTTAATTTTTAATAATTAATCCGCCAATTTTTTTTTATAGATAAGATTTATATTACAAGTTACTAATAATGGATAAATTCAATGTTCATGGACATAATTAATTTGAGCCACAACACCCTTAACTTGCACAAGATAGTCAAATCAATATTATCCAGGCCCATTTGGGACCACTGAAAAACTGCTTGTTCGAAGTTAAGTTGTGCGGACTTGCATTAATATACAAGGCATATTTGCCTTCAACATCCGATGTAGGATGTAGAATATCAGACTTGGGCACTGTTCTAACACCTCTCGCACGTGTGTGGGTCACGAGCCAAACTTGAGCACCTCGTGCCATGGACATGTGGAATTTGAAAATGGACTGCCAAATATAAGCAATTTGATATAATTAATTTGGGTCACAACACTCTTAATCCGCATAAGACAGTCCAAATAATACTTTTCAGGCTCATTTGGGACCACTAAAAAACTGCTTGTTCAAAGTTATTTTGTGCGGGCTTGCATTAATATATAAGACATACTTGCCTTCAATATCCGTGGGATGTAGAACACCAAACTTGAGCACTGTTCTAACATTCATTCTTCAAAATTAAAATCACCTCATCACAGAAGGACAAATCTCAAAGAAACAGTCTTTTTTCCATTTGAAAACTATTTATTAATAATTTGTATTACAAGATAATAATGGTCTAAATCGCGTTATCTATCCAAATTAAAATCACTTCTCTCAAAAATGCAAATCCCAAATGAAACACCCAAAGCAAAGAGTAGATAAAATGTAGTCCAATATCAATCCCACAGCATATACGTACATATATATATATATATATACCAGAACTAGGGTCAATGAGAGACAGTATACATATACCTGAAGAAGTCCCATGGAGAGTGCACGCCCTGAGGAACCTCAAGAAGACCATCCTTTGCATAAATGCCTCTGTACACGGGCCCTGCTGATGGCTTTCCATCGCTTGCCTGCCTACACTCTTCAACCTTTACAGTGTAACTAGTCTTTGACGACATTATCTTCCTCGAGAATATCTGATTCAGATCCAGTGAGTTGTAGTAATTAGAGAAGGAAATGGACGAAGGGCTAGCTTGTGATGAAATTTACACTTGTGGGGGCAGAGAGATTGGTGAGGGTAGCAGAGTTAGTTGAGCTGCGTGCATTAAATAGTTTCATGTCTCTATAAGAAAGAATATACGTGAAAATTAGAGTTTTTTTTTTAAAGAAAAATAAAATTTATGATGGTAGTTGGACAGCTGGTTGACTGTGCCGTCGATTAATGGAAAACAGATTGCTGAGTAAATTTGTCTAATTGGTCTAGCTAGGGTTGTTCAACCCATATGAACAATAACTTCATTTTAGTTGATCTTCTAAAAGACTTTGATATGATTTGTGAACCCAATTAATGCATCATGTTAATTACATTCCCAACTACATTTTCGGTTCTTAAAGGATAAAAATTCTTTCTAGACAAAATATACAAAAGCAAGGGAAATTGAGGTGTTTCGGAGCCGCTGTAATGACGCAACAACTTACTAGTCACTAAAATTAATACTCGAGTCTCATTTATATGACATAAATGTCAAGTCATATATTCAGCTACATCAACAAAACACGTATTTTAATATATTTTGTATCTTCATTTTGTAGTAATTAATAATATTGTTGGTCTTTATATTGTCCCTATAAAATGGACTCACTTAAAGTACACAATTACATTAAAATTAATATTGAATCTCATTATTATTATAAAAAATCAAATCACTTTAATAAAATACAAATTTTATCATTTCTCATTAAACATGCACCATGGTATCTGCTGATTGGAAGGAAAAGTGCATTGTTCGTGTTTGACAAATCAATCAAGAATTTTCGAAGTGGATAGTGTGTGGGCCTGTCTGTCTTTGTTTTTAGTTGGTTATTTTCAGCCTTCTAAAATGCAGGCGCTTTAATGCAATTTCTTGTCGCTCCGCCACGTGGCATACCCACAACGCCCTTCTAGAAACCAACTCTCATTACGTGTTGATTTTACTCTTCAACGCGCTGCGAGTCTTCACACGCTAATCGACTTCGCGTGGCGAGCGTTTACAATCAAACATTCGGAGAGACTTGCCTCAATTTATTTAACTTGGTCGTTGCCGGCCCAGTGGTAGTGGATTTTACTTTTTAGGTGGGCGTTGATTATTTTAGTATGGGCTTTTCTCCACTTGGATTGGAGCATATAAGCCCATTTAGAATTAATGAAAGCCCAGTTGACTATTTTGGAGAGGCAATCAATGCTGGATTGCGAAGTTACATAAAAAACTCGCTTCAAGGCATAAAGAAACTTGGGCACAAGTCAATGACCATCTCCATGCTGCATTAATTAAAGCACGTGATTTTTCTGGCACTGCATGTTTAGGGTCCTCTTCTTTCTGGGACAGGAGTCCCAATATTTTTCAAAACCTAAAGTCAACATTTCACTACACACAACACATGTAAATATGTAATGTAATAGTAGTAAACTTGCAGGCAGGCAGGCCACTTTTACACTTAAACAAGATGGTCCTGCTTCAAAAGCCCTGTTATGTGTCTTTCTTCCTGCCAATCAAGGGAGGGTTCCCCTAATCGAACCCACTCAAAAACAGAGCATTTATGAGCTCCCAGTGCACAGAGAGGGAGAGGTCTTTATGTAACGTAGAGGAGAGAGAGAGAGAGAGAGAGAGAGAGTGTGTGATTTACTCAAAGAGTCGTCAGTTTTCACATTAATTGCCGTCTCCAACTCCAATTAATGACTTCCCGGCCAATTTCCGCTGCCATCAATTCTCATTAACTCTCCTTACCCTGTTACCCACGCGAACCTGACCCTCCATATTAATTGCCCTACCGGACCACATCCCTCGTCGCCACAGTAATCCGTCCGTCCGCCACGTGTCCCATGTTCCTTCTCAGTTATATCTCCTGTTCAATCTCTCCGGCGAAAGCAGAGCCTCCGGATCTCCGCACCTCAGCCGGCTCGACGAGAAAGCCGAAGCTGCTGATCGAAGGAACATCGGACTGGTCATTGACTTGCTCCGTCTTGAAGATACGGAGAATCGCTCCGACAGCGGGAAAAACCCTCGCCGACGAATGAATGGTGATTTAATGCCTCTGTAGTGGCGGAAAGAGAATACTCTTGGTTTTGATAATGATCCGAAAGGCGATGGTCGTTTGCTCCAGAAGTTTCCTGATCCTCTTCTGAACCGCCACGGTGACGTCGTCGCTGGCTCCATCACCATTCTCTCCGAAGGCAAGCTCCGTTCGAATCCAAACGAGTAAGATCGCTTCAGCAACATATGATGTCCGTTAAACCTATCCTCCATATTGTTCACTCTCGCTGGCGACGGTTCCTCAATGCAGGGCGTGATCTCTGGCACTGTTGTCGTCGACCCGGACTGATGCGCCGGAGGTTCCGGTATAGTTTCTAGGGCAATGCGTCTTAGAATCGCGTCATCTAGACTCGGTCGGATCCTTGCCGCCATGAGCGGAATGAATGGAGACTCCGGGCGAAAAATTCCGGCTCTGCAGAGTGGGCAATTCGCGTGGGACCTAAGCCAGATATCGATGCAGTCGACATGAAACGCGTGATAACACACAGGAAGTGTCCGGACGTAATCGTCATCTTCAAATTCAAGCAAACAAACGGCGCAATCTTTGATTCGGTTACTAGCAGTTTTGACAGTGTAGACTGAGAGAGGAATGCTTTTAATGGTGGAATCGTCGAGTCCGTAAGGCGAGTACACAAAAAAGCCATCGGCTGTGTCAAAGAACGACGGAGAGCTAAAAGGCGGAGAGTCCAGATCGCCATTTGATGACGGAAGGAATCTCCGTAGCCGTCTTCGGCGACGTCTCCATTGACGCCATTTCCTGAGGAGACGGAGGAGGTGGCGTGATAGAAGTCGTGAGTATGTGACTGCTATAAAAGCGGTAGCCACTATCACCACGATGGCAATTAAAGGAGGACTGAAGTCGATTGGAACCTTCGCCGGTGGTGGTGATTGTGTCGATGACGTCAACGATTGTGATGATTGCTGATGGTGGTTGTGATGGTGGTGATATGGCGCCAATTGTGGCTGTCGGGCTGGCGGTACAGCGGGCGGCACGGCGATCATCGTGGCGGTGGTGATGGTGTTGAAAAGTTCGTCAACGTTGTGCTCTTGGAAGGTTTGGGCGTATGCGTGTGTTTGCGTATGTGTGGGTTTAATGATTTGGTGGACTGGCTGCGTGTTTTCTTCGTAACGATTTTTCGAGGTAGTGACCGGTGAGTGACACGTCAACATTGATGAATTGAAGGGGAGGGGAAAGCATTACTTTAGTCAGTGAATTATTAATGATGGTAGATTCCATTAATCTGATCAGGTTTCGTTTGGTAGAGAATTATATTGTGTTATAAAAATTAGTTATCTCCCGCGCAGCATTTCATTGCTTATACCATCACCCTAAAATCACAATCATACAATACATTTTATGTTGATCATCTTGATATTTTATATTAACGTGGTAAAAATTATAATATCAATCCTTTATAGTATGTATAATTTTTTTTACTCGAAATTAACACTTGTAAATCGATTAATACATGGAAATGAAATGGAAGAAATCATATGTCGATCTATCCCATAAACAATCGTAGATTCACCAAAATAGCAACAAAGAACATTTTGATCAAATATATAGTTATAGTTATATGTTCATTTCTTGGCGCAAATATTCGAAAAATGCTTGGATACCCAAGGTAACCAGATCCTACATGACAGGCCACATGGTTTGCCTTGTATGATTTATTTTTGAACTTAAAAGATGTTTCTCTCTCCTTCAATATTCTTGTTATTAGACTTTCTCTCTCTCCTCTCGCCCACTCCTTATTTTGCATCAATGTCTGAACCCGTCGTCGGCCCTGGGATTTTCTTCATCTGTGCAGTTGATCTAGCGAGTTCAAGTTTTAGTTGGTGAACTAAAGTTATTTTTGTATATGTTTTTCATTGAATATGCTAGTCTAAAAGAATAAATTTGAGCTAGTTCTTGTGCATTTTTTTGATTTTTTATTTTATTTTAGCCTATTTTAATTGTCCGATCTATTTTGGTTTTATGATTTCTCTTGTAAATCCATCCATGGTAACCTTAGTTGGAACCAAGTCATCCTCTAAAACTCCAAGAATCTTCAATAAAAAGATGGGCAAAGTATTGACTGCGGAACCATTGTATAACAGCACTCTGCTCACGAGCAAGCCATTAATGTGTGTCTGAACGTAGAGAGGTTTGATATGTTATGTCATATGATAAGATGACTTCTCAAAAACTACAATTTCTGGCTTATTGGTCACGGTCTGAATGATAACTGAGCTTTGTCTATCTTCATCTCGAGGAATTTTTTTTTTACTTTAGACTCTTAGTAACAAGAAGATAGTACCATTGTGGAAACGTTGCATGCAAACCAAACATGTATTAATCTTATCATTAAGGTTGTAGTAGTAGGATTTACCTGTGACAAACCAGCAGTGACTTTAAACTGTTTCTACCTTGCGATTTGTACTAACTTTTGTAACGACTATGGATTTGATCCTTCTTCCTTTCTGGTCATCTGAACTTGACCTCTTTTTACACTTTACTACTTTATACTCTTTCCTACTCATAGCATCATATGTGATGGCCAACAACGGCCTTTGCAGTCTACACTTCTGAGTGTGGATAAGTAGGTGTGGAAACTTTTTATTTTGTACTTTGTGCCATTGATAATCAGGAACTACAGGGGGTTTGACAAATCGTGGTCAATTTTAGAAAAGATTGAGACGCTTTCTAGCTTTCTTTTAACGGTCAACAATCTCCCTTTGGATTGGAGCTCTTGATGTTTTGACATACCATTCAATCTTTGACTGTAGCATCTTATATTTCTTAGCATCCAATAGGGTTCCCAAATCAGTAGTGACTGTGCTCACTATATATAGCCACTGAAGAAAATGAATCATTTTAATCAACATGGTTTCTTTATTAAGGAACTTGGTACTTTCCTTTATCGATGCATTCTTGAACTAGATTACGCAACCTCCAACATGAAATAGTAGGGTGAGACCAAAGATCGTACTGCTTACAATTGTTTTTTTTCCTCCTTTGATATCCTCTTTTGTGAAACCCCGACCCAAAAATATTAGGTTTGATTAAATTTTGAGTAATAAGTTATGGAGAATGGATTCGAAGAGGTTACGGACCATTCGAGTTGTATAAGACCGCGAAGAATCGTTTTTGAGCAAGGTTCACTAATTGGGCCATAACTTTTAGCACACATATCCGTTTCGGGCCCATAATATATCAAATTGAAGCTTAGACCGATTTGGGGAATAAATTTGAGAAAAAACAGAGTTCTGTGAACATTAATCCATCCGGACGGATAAATTAGCCGTCCGGACGGATAAATTAGCCGTCCGAACGGATATGCCTAGAGTGAGGGCAGTGGGTTAATGGAACAGTAATTCGTCCGGACGGATACTCAGGGCGTCCGGACGGCTGTCGGGATTTCAGTTTTAAAAGACCAGAAATCGTCATTTAGAAGAGAAACTCAAAGGAAGCCGAGAAGAGAGAGAAAGAGTGAGAAACTTAGAGAGAGAAGGAGATTTGTTGAGGTTTTTGCTTGGTTTTCCGTGGATTCATGAAGCATGTCAAGAATCAAGGTGGAATCAAGGAAGATTTGAAGGTTTGAGGTGAGTTTTCATAGTTTTGAAATTCTAGGGTTTTTCCTAGATTTGTTTGATTCTTTAATAGATGGAAGGTAAGGCTTAGATATGTTGATTATAGGGTTATTTATGATTGTTTTACTAGTTGAATCATTGGTTTAGGCTAGGTTTCGAATTTGGAGAAGTTGGAGGATTTTGGGAAAATCCTAGGGAGAGAAAGTAAGTTCTCTTGATTAATATTCGATTTCATGTTATTATTGCTTAATTAGTGTTGTTAATATGATATTATGGGTGCGGAATGCTTGAATGATAGGTGGGTGAAAGAGGGCAAAAAAAAACCCTAACTTTGGGAATTTGCTATTGTAAGTGGTGCTTAATTGAGGTAGGGGATTTCTTGACCAATTCACTTTCATATCATTCTTTTTCTCTTTAAATTGCGGTTCGTATCCTCATTGGTCCTTACGTTTGTGTTCTTGCCTTATTGTTTCTAAGGAAGAACGAACTTAGGATTTATTCTTGTTTTTCTCTTGAAATGTAGATTGCATTAAACCTTGCTCATGTTCAATTGCTTATTGAGCAATGATTGATCATTCATGCATCATGAGTAGCTTTAAATATATATATATATAGGAGAAGTATATATATATATTAGTTGAGGGCATGAAGCATGAGTACATTAGAAATTGCATGGGATGCTCGAGTATGGACTCGGGTATACCCTAGGAACTACTTGAACGTCACATGGGAGGATGGTTGAGTGTTGGGCTTGGCATCAACCAAATGACTTCATGTGAGGCAACACACTTGAGGTGTGGGTGTGATGGGACTCACACAATCGGGTGACTTTCTGGGGATGGTACAGTTAATTCATTAATGGCTGGGAGAACCAGAAATGAATGAGAAAATGTGATGAGTCGGCTTGCATCCATTGATGGTTGGGAGAACCAGGATGAGTGTCCGATGTTGTGATCAAGACATGATTGGGATGATCATGGTCTTGATCGTTGTTGATGATTCATAGTTGGAATTATGGAACTATGATTGGTTTTCCCCAGAAAGGTCACTCGAGTGTTATTGTTGTGTTATGTGACATGCGTATTTGGGATATCATATTGTTGCATTGCCTTTTTATTGGATTCAGCCTATAATGATTGTTCGCTCTTTACCCTACTGAGCTTCTAGCTCACCCTTCTATTCCCTTCATTCCTACATGTGAGACTGGTACTAGTGCTGATGTTGCGGATCAGTAGAGACGGAGTTGTGGTATGGATGGCACTTGGAGTAGGGTTAGGATTTTGGAATACTGAGTGTGTTGCACTTTGTTTATTTCCACGCTTGTTGTATTAGATAATATATGATTTATCTACTGTGGGCACCGATGGGTGTGTTTTGGTACGGTTAGAAGGTAATTTATGTGATTGTACCTTCTGAACCGGGGGTGGACTCTGAGTCCTGTTAAATGATGTTTGGAATTATTTCTATTATGTGAAATGTGATACTTATGTGAGAATCAGTTTGTGCATGCTGCTAGATGGCCTGAGGCCCTGTTAGGTTGGAATTTGCATGCTGATAGATAGCCAGAGGCCCTGCTAGGTTATAATGTGATTGTTGTGATTATTGCTGCGTTTTGTTATAGGTAGGCATTCCCCGATATACGGGGAGATGCTGCCGGATTTTTGACTGGGGTTGTTGTCCTGGTTGAGTGAACTAGGGTTAATGACTAAGGAAGTGGATTACATTGATGACCTAGGAAGGTGCGGTTAGCACCATGTGACATTCCGAAAACAGGGAGTTACATCTTTAGAAGGGATTTAATGACCAAATGACAGTTTCAAAAACTTCTCTTTGATCATATAGTCAAATCTCATGCATATTGGTGATGTAAAAAGTGAACTGCTGAGCGTTGTTGGGAAACTTCTTTGCACCATCTTTTTGATTTGAAAGTGTTGGAAAAGTGACTGATTGTGCATTCTTGATCATCTCGGCTACCTCTACTTCATACAGAACTTCTTGAAAATAAGTCTCAGTAGAGTTTTTCTTCTTCCTGGACTCTTCCTTGAGGAAAACTTCATACTTTGCTACCTTGGCTACAAGTTTAAAAGTCATAAAATTTCATATCTTCGTACTTTTTGAGGAGTTTTATGTCTAAATAGCGTTGTGCCATCTCGAAATATTTTCTTTCTGACATGATAACTTTACATCGGTTCTTTATCTTTTTGAACTTGGTCAAGAATGCGTTTGTATTCTCGTCAGACCTCTGTGATAGCCTAAACAGTTTTACAACGTAGACTTTAGGTTTTGTTCTAAAAAATTGCGTATGAAATTCTCTTTTCATATCACGCATGTGGCCACATAATTTTTAGGCATTGTGGAGAACCATGTGAACACTAATCATGTCAACGAATTTGGAAACAAGTGTAGTCTAAAATTATCAAGATCAGCCAACTCACAGCATTGAACTGTGAATCGTCCAATTTGCTCAACATTAGACTAGCCTTCTTCTTCCGAGAATGGAGTGAATTCTGAAACTCAAACCCTCTGGGATATAGATTTCTCTATCAGTATAATCCATGTAAGCTTTATGCAGTCGGGTTGTCATAAAAATGACCTTATCATAAACCTGCGGTGCGATCCTGAGAGGTGAGCTTCCATTACCATTCTTGTTAGTGTTGATAGCTTGTGATTGTGACAAACTGCTATCCCTCATCTTTGGTGGAATATAACGAGAATCATACAGAGGAAGACGATTACTAGCAATTTCATTCATGGATCAAATGTAGCTTTCTCGATGGCCTCTATTCGCTTTTCTAATTCACGAATAGAGGCCTGAATGAAACAAGCAAGTTTGACTTCTATTTCTTTCAGTTGAGCAGCAATAGGGTCAGCTTGTGAACAACCTAGACTTTGTGACCTACTTTCACCTTCTGCAGGCAGTAGGTCATGAAAGGAATAGTTCCTTTCTTCTTCAACAATTGCATTAAATTCTTCCAATAGAGGAACTCTTTCAAGATTTTTAATTCCCATGTCAACATCTTTCCATTCCTTTTGGTGCGTGATCAAGTAGCCATCACCGTAAGTCCCACTGAGTGTGCCAAAAACTATTGCTGAATCTTTAAGAGAGATAAAACCTAGATATTACGGTCAAGTGTGCTTAGAACTTGCAATCAGTCTCAAAGTGTAGTAAATGTAATGTAATTGATCTAACTTCAAACCAAATGATTGTGAGGGCTATGAAGAGATCTCAAATACCTCTGAGAACTTTGAATTCACTAGAATGCGCTTTACCAAACAAGTTATGACTAGAACGTATAAAAAATCTTAAAAACAAGAAAATTTGTTTATACTTCTTGGAGTTGTTTTTGCATGAAAAGACCATGGACTTATTACATTTTTTATTATTATTTATACCTACTGATAATGCTACCTAAAAACACGACAACTATGCTAAATCATAGCTACCTTAATTAAAATACTTGATGTAGTCATGTTTCCGGGAAAAAAACTTTGTTAGATGGAAAAATGTTGTCCAACACATGCTCATATTTTTTCAACAAACTAGCTAAAAATATGACACCTCCAACATATCCAAAAGTGCTCCACTTAAAACTCCAAATCCAACCATTGATTCAAATTTAAACTTGATAGACCAATCATGTGATTGTAGCTATCTCACCCGAATTCATCTAACCATTTTCCATGCGGCAGACTCCAAAACTCTTCTAAACTGGGCCGGATCTACTTGATATTAAGCCTTTACCTGAAACCAAACATAGCGAAAATCCAAAACCTATAATCCAGTACTTTGACCAGCCTGAGCTCATTGACAGAACCTGCTTTCAGCCCAGCCCATCTAGCCCAATATGAATGTAGCCCATTCTAACAATCTAGATTCTCTGCAAACATAAATAGTGTATAAAACTTCCTATTTAATTTTGTATCGAAAGGATTGTGTACTCTTTTGGTTGATTATGTCCTTGAAGTTCTAGTTAAAATCTCAGAGGTTTTTAAGTACTTTGGTATCATGCTTGATGATATGTCATATACACTGAATGTGTTGCTGTTCTTATAGGAGGTAGCATTTGAAAATTAAATTGTCCTCTGGCTCCCTAATTGTCTACTCATTGTACACGGACCACTTCATATTCACATATGCAAAATTTCATGTTGCGATCAAAAGAAGAAGATTTGTATTCAATTATTGAGTGTTCAATCTACCATATGGAAACCATCCTATCCACTCCCGTATGCTTGAAGACGTGTACTTGTTCTCTGATATAATTACAAACTCGAATGTATGGTAATTGGAGACAATGGTGAAGTCTCTCTTAATAGGTTTATGTCATTGTCAAATTAAGCATCTATGGTTATAATTTTGGATGCATTTTTGCATCCTGTGATGTGAGCGAGAGACTCCTGAAAATTTGACATGTCGTTTGGATTCTGCTTAGTTTAGGATAGACTTGATCGTTTTTTTTTATTTGAAAAAAGAGATTTGGTATTGAATTTTGAATTTAAATAAATATCTGATAATTTTATGAAATAAATGTAATCAATGATATTTCAATCATTTCGCTCTTGGTAGAAGGGGCGTTGCACAATTTCCATCTATGCTTTTAAGTTCATACAGGAGAAGAAATTAGGTCATCAAAGGCTATAGATACAGTCTATGATAATGATATTGAAATTGAAGGAGGGATGACCACTAATATCCATTTTCCTTCACTTTGCCATTAACAATGGATTCAGGTTATGACAAGTGGCATCCTAATAACCATTCATATAAAGCATTGATTCACCTTTCTTTTTTATGTTCATGAATTTTGACTGTATTTTTTCTTATTTGAGACCCTGCATTTTGTCTGTTTTGACTTAGTATATCCCCCAACCATTGGAAAGTGCTTTGACATTGTTCTTAGCAGCACCCAATTAATTCATGATCCTCTCATTTCTCTTTTTAAGTTTTTAAATGGCACAGAAAGCAACTTTTCCCAATTTTATGTCTTCCCTGTGCTTTTGAAATAAAGCTAGAGGAAGTATGTTAGAGTATGATGATAAAAATGTGTGTCTATATATGTGTGTGTGATGGTAATAGTTGAAAAATTATTAAGTAAAAGGCGACATCCAAGTCAGTTCCAAAAATTCAAAGGCACAAGTATTGAGAAAGTACTATTTTTTGGATAAAAAGGTCGTGCATTTCAAGCTATGGATCACGCTAATCATTTGACGGCAATACTACCTATATCTCATAAAAAAATTTCAAAAGATCTCAAATCTTATGTGACAACTTATAGACCACAATTTTTGAGGGAAGGATATACTTTTGAAATTCAAACACACGTGTTATCTCACTTGTGACATTTTGGAATACAATAGTCTTGGCATACTTAACATTTTCCGTCTTTTTTGACATGATTTGTTTTTCATAAAAATGGAAAGTAAGGTATAAAATGTGACGTGGATTTAAAAAAAAAACTCAAATAACTTAATGAAAACAAAAAATTTAAAACAAAAAAAAGCAAAAAGCAAAAACAACTACATCTTCTCCCCCTTTCTGACAAGTCCTAACTACCATTACCTGAAAACTTGCGTTCATTACACTCTTGTACGTTCTTTCTAGCGAGTTCTCAGAACTGAAAATTGAAGCCTTCCATTCGTAGGAAAATAAGAACAGATTACTAGAAGTGCAAATTGGGAATCAAAAGTTGTGGTGGCAGCGGGAGGGTAATATGCAGTTGAGAATGGAAGGGTTAATATGAGGTTTATGATCAGTCCAACAAACAGAACAAGGCCATGGATGAGGAGGTACCTGGCTCCCTGGGAACCAGCGCCAGCTTTTCCTTGAGACTTGGCCAGGCTATTTTCTCCTGTGTTTCTCTTCTCTTAATGTCTCTAGGTGTCCAGTTCTACAGCTACACCGCTTTCTGGTAACCATTTTTACTTTCTTTCCTCCATTTGATTTAAGCTGCAACTGGTTATGGTTATACTCTACCGGGATTTCGGAAGAAATTTAAGCACCCCCACAATCAATCATTGATAGAAATTGCATTGTTTAATTTACATGAACTGTAGATTTGTCAGCTTAATATCATTAGCAGCGAAAGGAGGGTTCAGGGTTGAAGCCACCACAACTTCAAGCTGATTATGTTGTATTCCTGTATTTGATCTGTCTTGTCCATTAGGGTTGATGTTAGAAAGCCATTCGCAGAAATTCAATCTCCAAGTTATCTAAACCAGAGACATAGCTGTTCTTGGCCATTATAGTTATCTAAAAATTGCACGAACCAGAGACATGGCAGGACCCATCTTTGACTGCACATAACATAAAGCCTTTATACAGAAAAAATAATCACTGTAACTCTCTTAACAAGGTAGGTAGGTGGTTGGTAATCCTTCATTTTCCAAATAGGCAGTCCCATGACCTCAAAAAAATATGGTTGCTACTTGCTATCGCTGCTACTGTGGCAAACTAGTTGAGACATCAAGTCATGCTTCTGTTGAGAAGTTTGTGTCTGTACAAGTTGATCACATGTATGCATATCAGTATATCTGTTCTACATTGGTTCAGAAATGCTTGATACTCCATTAGCTCTGCCTCGCCTCAGTGTCAATGTAGATTGCATCGTCGTTGCTTCTACTGCTCTGGTTTTTCATAAGCTCTTTCTGTGCCTTTGACTCCTACCTCAATGTTTCAGCTACCTGGTAACAGTGATGGGTTTGGTTATCCCATGGAGTTTCACTCTAGCATTAGTGGATGGATACTCTATCCTGGTTAAATGCTCTATTCGTCAACCCGGAATACTACTCATAATTATTGCTGGCGATTGGGTGAGTATTGAGCAATTTTGCAATTCAATTGTACCACTCGTTATCAACTTCTTCTGAAAACGTCATTCAATTTGTTCACAGGTATTATCGGTTCTTACACTCGCTGCAGCATGTTCGACCGCCAGTGTTGTGGATCTCCTACTTCACGCTGATGGACCTTATTGCCCCAAAAAGTTCTGCAGCAGATATCAGTTATCGGCTGCTATGGCTTTCTTGTCTTCGTTTCTATCATTGGCTTCAACTCTTTTCAATCTTTGGCTACTCCCCTCTCTGTGATATACCACCATTTTAGTCTAGTCTTTCCTTGATCTGATGATTTTCCTGTATACATTACAAAAGTATCAAAATGCTGAACAGAATCGAAGTATGGAATTCAAAGCTAATTGCAAAGGTTTTTGGAAAGATGTATTAGAGCAGTAAATCCCAGCAATCAAATGAGAATTACTCGGATTGTGAATACAGAATTCTGTGGGCATCTATATCCTGCCCTTCACCAACTACATGCTATTTATCTTTTAAAAAAATTGCACTTACAGTTAAAGGCATAAAGGAAGTATTGTAACATACTACACCAAAATGAACTTTTATATTCGCAGTACTCATAAATTAGAGTATATGCGAGTATCGAAAAGTTATTTTCACATAGTGTTGTTTCCTTGACGCATCCATGCCTCTGACAGTCCAACAGTAAAATCTTGGCACAGAGCCACGGATACATACATACATATCAACAGCAGCTCTTAACACATGCCAGACGACTAAGGAGAGTTTAAGAAAAGAAATATCACATGCCAGAGTAACTAGACTCTGTCTGCCTGCCTGTACTTGAAAATCCCTTTCATTAGGGTAGACATTCTATGATGAATCAGAAGTAGCGAATCTATGTTCAACTTTTATGTCATAATGATAGCCAAGAATATACAACTCGGACTTCCTCTCAGCATCCTATATAAGTCACAATAACACAGCATCAACCAATGGCGGGCAACTAAAAAAAAACGAACAGCTGGGAAAGAAATACTCTTTCATTTTAGATTATTTTTTACTATCATCCTTATTCAGGATAACAAGACATACATTTTCTCCGCTTTGCCAAGCGGCAGAAACCATCTATTGAAGTGGCCCCTGATCAGAGCAGGTTGTGACACCTGAGCACCTTCGACACACCACCTACAGGAAGAACAAGATCTTAGTAAAACAAAGGCAATTGATTATTTTTCCATGCAACATTTATGTACGTGCTTCTACAGCTATCCCTCATGTAAAAAAAAAAAACTTTGGCACAACCATAATTGGACAGAAATATCGTGAATTTCCAGGCAAGAAGCTACTAGTACCAGTATTTATACACCAACCAATAAAACAAAGGAACGAAAGGAATTCATAAATAGCGAAACTTCAAAAGAAAATGAACATGGTATATTGATGTAATCCCTTTAAATATTCACAACTATGGGGTCCTTATCTGAATCAAAGTAAGCCTTTGCATTCACCTTTAATTCAAAATATTTCAAATTTCTTATTCCTTGAAGAATAAATTTCCAAAGAAGAACCTATTAGATGGTTGAACCTCAACATATAACATAATTCTCACAGGACAATGAGTTATACTTTAAAGTCAGCTCTTAAGGGATCAACATATATTACACAAACTGTAGCAAACTGACACCAGATAGTTTCAAAACCAATTTAACAGACACATCATCATGCAGCAGCTTTACTCTGCTTTTCCATTCGTAAAAATTAATCCAAATCAAACTGCCAGCCTTGTTGCAATCCTCACAGTTATCTCAATCTGCCTTATTCATCTTGTCACAAGACAAAGGAGCAAAAGCTGCAAACCGTGCTATTCACCTTAATTTCAGAAATATCGTGCCCCTGCAATATCAAAAGAAAAGGAGTTGAGGGAATGTGCCAGTACATGATGGTGCAAAGTAAAGCTGCTGCATCATAAAATGTCATACCTTATCTGTTTAATTGTTCAAAGGGACTACGACAGCTCAAAGGGTTAGGTCCAGGAGTCCAGCTCCTGAAACATCAAGTGTCTAACCATATTCTTGCTGATTAGGGCTGTAAACGAGCCGAACCGCTCATGAGCGGCTCAGCGTTCGGTTCGAAAAAAGCTCGTTCGTGTTTGACTCAATTCATAAATGAGTCGAACAAGAGCTTGATTTTAAAGCTCGATTCATAAACGAACCGAGCTTGAGCATCACAAAGCTCAGCTCGTTAAGGCTCGTGAACTGGCTCGTTGGATCGGCTTATAGCTCGGCTCGTTGTTACAGCTCAATTATATATATATATATATATTTGTTTGTGTGTATAATAGTGCTTTGATTTTCAATTTATGTTTGAATGTAATAAACTATTCATGTGATTCAATGTATCAGTAACTCATTAAGTATTATTATTATTAGTATATTACATGAGTGCTAAATATTAACATATATTTATTAAGTATCATTATTGTTATCGAGCTCAAGCTCGACTCATTTAGTGATTTATCAAGCTTTTAACGAGCCAAGCTCGACTCATTTAAGAATTACTCGAGCTCATTATTATGAGTACTAAATATTAACATATATTAGTATCATTATTATTATCGAGCTCAAGCTTAACTCATTTAGTGATTTAGCAAGCTTTTAACGAGCCAAGCACGAGCTCGACTCGTTTAAGAATTACTCGAGCTTTTAACGAGCCAAGCTCGAGCCCTAATTTTTAGCTCGAGCTCGAGCTCGAGCTCATCACATTTGAATTGAGCTGAGCTCGAGCTCCTCAAAGCTCGGCTCGCTTACACCCCTATTACTGATCTTCAGCTGCAAAGCTTTCTGTCCTCAGCATTGCTTCCATTTCCAGGTTTCCTAGCTTCCTATACCCTTCAATAAAACCACCATAAATCCTCAAATTTGGTCCAAACCCTTTGCCAACCATCTCTGCCTGAAGCTTCAGTGCTTCCTCCATATTTCCCATTCTGCATAATGCCTTTGTCAACAACTCATAACTCTTTTCTGTAGCAGAAAATCCAGAATCTCTAGTGGCAACCCTCATAACCTCCAAGGCTTCAACAACTCTTCCATTGTCGCATAACCCTCCAATCAAGGCATCCATAGTATAACGATCAGCCGTGAAACCATTCCTACACATATCTTTGTACACAAACATTGCTGAATCGACATTTCCAACTCCACAATACCCATTAACAAGGTGCCCATAAGTGACAGAACTACAATGTAGCCCTCTCAATCCCATGTCTACCAGAAACTCCTCAGCTCTCTCAATCTTGCCAACCTTGCAAAGCCCGCCAATTATAGTATTATAAGCAACAACATCTGGTTTCACATTTTGAAGTCTCATTTCTTCCCATAAATTCTCGGCCTCTCTCATCGTTTTTTTCTCACAAAACACCGACATCAATAAACTATAACTATAAACATTAGCAACAGATTCAGATTTCTCCATTTCGGCCCATATCTCTTCAACCATGTCGAATTCGCCTTCTGAAAAGAAACACTCCATTAATGTATTGAAAGTTTGCACATTTGGCCTAACTCTATTAACCCTTTGAACCTCCCCGTCAAATTTGCCATCTCCAACACCAAAAAGCTCACAATAGACGCCATAACCAGCACAAGCCCCCTTACACCTGGAAATCCCCAAAATCAATGAATTACAAGTATCTACTTGAGGGCTAATCCCTTTAGACTTCAACATCCTCATAATCATAATAGACTCATCAATCTTTTTGAGATCCAAACACAATTTTATCAATAAATCAAACAAAAACGGAGCAGACCCGCACTCTCTGTAAGTTTTGACGAGGGTTTCAAATACCTTCAAAGGTGCAGATTTTGATGGGTCGGACTCCGATTGGGCAGCGTGGATGATGGCATCCCGGATGACGGACCGAGCCTGAGTCTTGAGGCGGGCACGTGATAGGATGTGAATGATGGTGGAGAATGAGAGGAGATTGTGGTTACATAGACATTTACTTTGAGTGAAGAAGAAGAATCGGAGGGCAAGGTGGGGATTGGATTTAAGATGGAGTACAATTTGGGAAAAGTGGGTGGGCGTTATGCCTGAAGAAGGGAGGAGAGAGAGGAGATGGGTCCATCGGGACTTGGAGCGGTGGTGGGAAAGAAGTGAAACGACGTCGGAGATTAGTGGGTCGGGGACGTCGGCATGTAGAGGTGAGAGGGAGGAGAAGTAGGAGGAGATGAAGATGGGTATCGGATTTTGCCTGTGGAGACGGATGCGATTGAGGATTGAAATTGACATTTTATTTGGATGTCTGTAATCTGTGTTTCTACAACACTCCGCGCGCACAACAGTGAGACTCAGGACGGGAGATCATCTATCTATCCTAGGGGTGGGAATTCCGCCCGGCCCTGCCCCGATTCTTTGGTGGGGCGGGCACGGGGCATAACATTTTGCCGCGAAGGCGGGGAGGGGATGGGTTGTGGATTTTTTTCTAAAATAATCCTTTTTAATAATCAAATTATAACTCTAACTCCATCTTTTTTAAAAATCTCTAAAATAACTCTTTTGTCCTATGAAATGTCCTACATACTCTTAAATATCATTTCCACCCAAAATCATTTATCAAAATAAAAAAAAACTTAAAAAATCAAAATTAGGTCAAAACCTTCACTTTAGAATCACTCCTCACGTTGGAACTTCTCCTGGGCTACATTTTTTGTCTTCTGCAACTCTCTCTCTAAGCTTGGAAGGAAGAGGAAGAAGGTTGCCTTGCTCTCCGTGATTATCTCTCTCTACCGTGCTCTATCATACACTCTTTCTCTACTGTGCTTTTTCACTCTCTCTCTACCGTGCTCTCTCACTTTGTGTCTACTAAGGTACTCTCTCTAATGTGCTCTCTCACTTTGTTTCTCTCTTAATTTTTTGAGAAATGTATGTTTTGAGTGGTTGAGAACTGAGTGTATTCACTTGGTTGAGAAATGACTATTTTGGCTGTGTTGAGAAATGCATGTTTTGAGTGGTTGAGAACAGTCTGTTTCATTTGGTTGAGAAATGTCTGTTTATACTAGGTTGAGAAATGTCTGTATTGATTGGTTGAGAACTTAGTGTATTGACTTGGTTGAGAAATGACTATTTTGATTATGTTGAGAAATGGATGGTTTTGAGTGGTTGAGAACTGAGTGTATTGACTTGGTTGAGAAATGACTATTTTTGATTATGTTGAGAAATGCATGTTTTGAGTGGTTGAGAACAGCTTGTTTTCATTTGGTTGAGAACTGCCTCTTTTGATTGATTGAGAAATGCATGTTTTGATTGGTTGAGAAATGACTATTTTGATTATGTTGAGAAATGCATGTTTTTAGTGGTTGAGAACAGTCTGTTTCATTTTGTTGAGAAATGTCTGTTTATACTAGGTTGAGAAATGTCTGTTTTGATTGGTTGAGAACTGAGTGTATTGACTTGGTTGAGAAATGACTGTTTATACTAGGTTGAGAAATGTTTGTTTTGAGTGGTTGAGAACTGAATGTATTGACTTGGTTGAGAAATGACTCTTTTGATTATGTTGATAAATGCATGTTTTAAGTGGTTGAGAATAACTTATTTTCATTTGGTTGAGAACTGTCTCTTTCACTTGGTTGAGAAATGCATGTTTTGATTGGTTGAGAAATGACTATTTTGACTATGTTGAGAAATGCATATTTTTAGTGGTTGAGAACAGTCTGTTTTATTTGGTTGAGAAATGTCTGTTTATACTAGGTTGAGAAATGTCTGTTTATACTAGGTTGAGAAATGTCTGTTTTGATTGGTTGAGAACTGAGTGTATTGACTTGGTTGAGAAATGACTATTTTGATTATATTGAGAAATGCATGTTTTGAGTGGTTGAGAACTGAGTGTATTGACTTGGTTGAGAAATAAATATTTTGATTATGTTGAGAAATGCATGTTTTGAGTGGTTGAAAACAGCTTGTTTTCATTTGGTTGAGAACTGCCTCTTTTGATTGTTTGATAACTGCCTATGTTGACTTAGTTAAGAAATGACTATTGATTATGTTGAGAACAACCTATTTCACTTGGTTGAGAAATAATTGTTTTGACTTGGTTGATAAATGCATATTTTTAGTGGTTGAGAATAACCTGTTTTCACTTGGTTGAGAAATGGATGTTTTGATTGGTTGAGTACTTTATGTTTTGATTAGGTTGAGAATTTCCTTTTTAGACTTGGTTGAGAACTGGCTGTTTTGATTGGTTGAGAACTGCATGTGTTGAGTGGTTGAGAACTGTCTGTGTTTGAGTGGTTGAGAACTGCCTCTTTTGATTGGTTGAGAACTGTCTGTGTTGAGTGGTTAAGAACTGCCTCTTTGATTGGTTGAGAACTACATGTTTAGACGTGTTTGAGAACTGAATGTTTTGATGTGGTTGAGAACTGCCTGTTTTTGTTGGTTGAGAACTAACTGTTTAGTTGTGGTTGAGAACTGCTTGTTTTTGATTGGTTGAGAACTCACTGTTTTGACTTTGTTGAGAACTGCATGTTTTCACTTGGTTGAGAACTGCCTATTTAAACTGGGTTGAGAAATGTCTATTTTCATTGGTTGAAACTGTTTGTTTTCATTGGTTGAGAACTATATGTTTTGACAATTGACATGGTTGAGAACTGCCTATTTTGACTTGGTTGAGAACTGTCTATTTTCACTTGATTGAGAACTGCCTATTTTGAATTGGTTGAGAACTGTCTATTTAGACATCGTTGAGAACTGCCTGTTTAGACTTGGTTGAGAACTGCCTGTGTTGGGAGTGGTTGAGAATTGATTGAGTGTTTTTTCTCAGTTGAGAATTCATGTGGGCAATATATGTAGGTTGAGAAATGCATTATAATAGATTAAGAATTGTTTGACGTTTGGTTGAGAACAGAATATCTAAACTTTTGTTATGATGTTGCATTATGCAGGATTCCTGATGTGAGTATAATGGTACGTTACTGCGGAGATTGAGAGAAATTGGACATCAATTATATGTCCAAAGATGGAAAGAGCAAAGGTGTTATTGGACATTATGTGCGGTATTGGACATTATAATGGGTGAGTATGTTTTCTAACAAATTGTGAAAGTTTAAGCAACTTAGAACTTAGTATGTAAATTTCTTACTATTGTTTTCCATATATATGCAGGTCAGATTGTGGGATGTTTTGCATAAAGTTTATCGAAATGCTTAGTTCAGATGTCCCACTCTCAGAGTTGAAGATACAGGAGATGCCTTTTTATAGGAAAAAAATTTGCAATTGAGTGTTTCAAATAAGAATTTAGAATTTGATTGCTTGTATACTGTGGTTCATTTTGTTTTTAACTAACTATGAAAACATGATATATGTATGTAACTTTTATGGTTTTATTGCATGTTAATAGATGACCTGAGGCCCTGTCTAGGATTTGTGGTTTTGATATTGTTTTGATGGCCTGAGGCCTACATATGATTGTTGTGTATTCTCGACTTGTTCAACACTGTTCTCAACCTGTTCAATAACTGTTCTCAACCTGTAGGTTATATTCTTAACCAAGTCAAAACCATAACAATTATTAACCTGTGTTACATTCTCAACCTGCATAAAAGTTATTCTCAACCTGTTCAACACTGTTCTCAACCTGTTCAATAACTGTTCTCAACCTGTGGGTTATATTCTCAACCAAGTCAAATTTTATAACAATGATTAACCTGTTTGTTACATTCTCAACTTGGATAATAGTTATTCTCGACGTGTTCAACACTGTTCTCAATCTGTTCAACAATTGTTCTCAACCTGTTGATTATATTCTCAACCTGTTTGTTATATTATCATCTTGCTCAATAGTTGTTCTCAACCTCTTAGTTATATTCTCAACCTGTTCAATAACTGTTCTCAACCATTTGGTTTTATTCTCAACCTATTTTCAACTTTTCTCAACCTGTTCAGTAATTGTTCTCAACCTCTTTCAACTTTTCTCAACCTCTTTCAACTATTCTCTACCAAGTTAAAATCACAACTATTATCAACCTATTTTTTATATTATCATCCTGCTCAATAGTTGTTCTCAACCTCTTAGTTATATTCTCAACCTGTTTTCCAGTTGTTCTCAACCTGTTGCTTATATTCTTAACCAAGTTAAAACTATAATTATTGTTAACCTGTTTGTTATATCATTTTCCTGCTCAATAATTTTTCTTAACCTGTTCAATAAATCATCTCAACTTGTTTGTTATATTCTCAACCTGTTTTTAACAGGTCTCAACATGTTTCATAACAGTTCTCAACCAATGAAAACAGACAGTTCTCAACCAATTCAGAACAAACAGTTTTTAATCAATGAAAACATACATTTCCCAACCAAGTGTAAACAGGCAGTTCCCAACCAAGTGAAAATAGACAGTTCTCAACCAAGTCAAAACAGTGAGTTATCAACCAGTCAAAATAGACAGTTCTCAACCAAGTGAAAATAGGCAGTTCTCAACCAATTCAAAATAGGCAGTTCTCAACCAAGTGAAAATAGATAGTTATCAACCAAAATAAACAAAATAATACAATAATACAATGTTCAAAATAGGCAGTTCTCATTTATTAACAAAATAATACAATGTTGAGAAAATAATACAAGGTTCTTAACCGGTCATAGTCTTAGCCTACATTCCCAACCTAATAAACAAACTAGATTACAAAGTGAACAATATGATAAACATAAAATTGCTAGTCTTCCTCGAGATTGATTGCTTTTTGCTCGGCATCTATGACATCTTCTACCATATTTGAATTTGGCCCATCATCATTTGTAAAATCAGGCGTAACATAGATGTGTATACATTCGTATCCACGAACCGCTTCAAGCATATCTCTCATATGGCTTACATTCTTCAAAATACGGAGTCCATACTCTAAATCCATCGTTTTTGGTACCTGATAGTAGCATGCATATTTTTCATACCCTAAATCCTGCTCAATACAGAATTCAATGTCGAACAATGCCATCAAAGAAGGATCACACTTCATCTCATTTATGAATCCTCCAACGTACTTCACACGAGGGGATTTTCCTGGAATGAATTGCAGGAGCCCATAATGGTGAATTATGACTTTAAATTTATTGATTGAACGAACGAACCTAAGCATTATGTCTTCAACGTTACATTTTATTACCGGTCGCACCATCCTATTCATTATCTCCTCAACGTTACGTTTTTTGACTGGTTGAACCATCCTAAAAATGACAACATTTACCAACAAAAAATAAAAAATATACGGTTCTCAACCAGTCAACACATACAGTTCTCAATCGAGTCTAAACAGACAATTCTCAACCTACTCAAAACATAAAGTATTCAACCAATCAAAACATGCATTTCTCAACCAAGTGAAAACAGGTTGTTCTTAACCACTAAAAACATGCATTTCTCAACATAGTCAAAATAGTAATTTCTCAACACAGTCAAAATAGTCATTTCTCAACCACTCAAAATATGCATTTCTCAACCAAGTGAAATAAGTTGTTCTCAACATAATCAATAGTCATTTCTTAACCAAGTCAACATAGGCAGTTATCAAACAATCAAAAGAGGAAGTTCTCAACCAAATGAAAACAAGTTGTTCTCAACCACTCAAAACATGCATTTATCAACATAATCAAAATATTTATTTCTCAACCAAGTCAATACACTCAGTTCTCAACCACTCAAAACATGCATTTCTCAACATAATCAAAATAGTCATTTCTCAACCAAGTCAATACACTCAGTTCTCAACCAATCAAAACAGACATTTCTCAACCTAGTATAAACAGACATTTCTCAACCAAATAAAACAGACTGTTCTCAACCATTAAAAACATGCATTTCTCAACATAGTCAAAATAGTCATTTCTCAACCAATCAAAACATGCATTTCTCAACCAAGTGAAAGAGGCAGTTCTCAACCAAATGAAAACAAGTTATTCTCAACCACTCAAAACATGCATTTCTCAACATAATCAAAAGAGTCATTTCTCAACCAAGTCAATACACTCAGTTCTGAACCACTCAAAATAAACATTTCTCAACCTAGTATAAACAGTCATTTCACAACAAAATGAAACAGACTGTTCTCAACCACTCAAAACATGCATTTCTCAACATAATCAAAACAGTCATTTCTCAACCAAGTCTCAACCAAGTCAATACACTCAGTTCTCAACCACTCAAAACAAACATTTCTCAACCTAGTATAAACAGTTATTTCTCAACCAAGTCAATACACTCAGTTCTCAACCAATCAAAACAGACATTTCTCAACCTAGTATAAACAAAAATTTCTCAACCAAATGAAACAGACTGTTCTCAACCACTAAAAACATGCATTTCTCAACATAATCAAAATAGTCATTTCTCAACCAATCAAAACATGCATTTCTCAACCAAGTGAAAGAGACAGTTCTCAACCAAGTGAAAACAAGTTATTCTCAACCACTCAAAACATGCATTTCTCAACATAATCAAAAGAGTCATTTCTCAACCAAGTCAATACACTCAGTTCTCAACCACT
Source organism: Euonymus europaeus (assembly GCA_963580455.1). NCBI lineage: Eukaryota > Viridiplantae > Streptophyta > Magnoliopsida > Celastrales > Celastraceae > Euonymus > Euonymus europaeus. The sequence continues at coordinate 15,255,206 of OY756970.1, read as the reverse complement.
CAAAACAAACATTTCTCAACCTAGTATAAACAGTCATTTCTCAACCAAATGAAACAGACTGTTCTCAACCACTCAAAACATGCATTTCTTAATATAGCCAAAATAGTCAAGTTCGAAAATCCGAACCTCTTGGACCTAGGCCTAGGCTTGGGCTGAAAATTTTGCACCAAGCCTGGTCCGAAGGTCGAAGTCAATATTCAGGCTTGGGCTTAGGTCGGGCCTGAGCGTTATATTTTCGGGCCGGCCGATGACAACCCTAATTGGCATTGAAAGCAAACAAATGCATTTATTTTGGAGATGGCACTCAAGCACGTGGCTTTAACTTGGCTATAGAAGACAAAAAGTCTACTATTATGTGTGGCCACCGTCTTTGATGGTTGAAGATTTGGGCGGCTATTAACGGAGTTGCTTCTTCAAATTGTCTATGAAAGTGTGGCAATACTTGAGGTTGAGGTGGTGTAGCCTATAAATAAGCATCAAGAAATAGAGAGAGAGGCATCCAAACATAAGAGACAGAGAGAAAAAGTGAGAAAACCAAAGTGATGTTTCTCCTGTGTGTGCGCACCTTTATTTAGAGAGAGGGTTATCTTTGTTCTCTCCTAGTATAGAGTGTGGTTGTAATTTTCATATGTTATTCTAGTAAAATTCTTCTATACTTATCCAATAACGTAGAAATATCTATATTAATTTTATTTTTCTCAATTTTCACTTTGGTTGCAAGAAAGCTTCACCTCATCATTTTCTAACAAAATGTAACTTTCTGTCCAAGCCGTCAGAGGTGGCGCATTACTGCAACGCGTGTGAACGGGATGTGACGGGGTTTGTCTGTCACTGCAAGACTTGTGGGTTTGATCTTCATCTTTCTTGTTACCAATGTGGGAGAAAAGAGAGGAGTTTTAGTTACAAGTCATCATGTTAGAATTTCAATTTACATGTTGCTTGTGTTAAGGAGATGATGGATGAGAATTGGTACGACTATCTTGGACGAGGAAATAGTGGTGGTAGTATTGGTACTAGTAGGAGGTTTTTTTTTTTTTTTTTTTTTTTGATAAATCAAATCAATTTTATTAAGCTGATTAGGACAAAGTACAAACACCAGAGCAAAGACACAGAATGGCCACAAGAACAAGGAAACAACAGACACCTAACCAAGTACAAAAAAGACCCAAGCTAATCGAACTGCTAGGACAAGACACAAGACATCGCTTGCATAGGTACTAGTAGGAAGTTGCCGATAAGGATTCAAAGCTTGAAAAATACATTCCAAACCCATCACGATAAGAGCAAAAGGAAGGTTCAAAAGTGTTGTGAGATGGCTGGGATGGCTATGCAGTTTTGCATATCAGCTGTATTGGAACGCTTAAGACTCCTCCGGTGAACTGGTTGAGAACATGCAAGATGAGGCCAAATAGGATGATCAAACTTGTTTATTTATCTTAAGTTTCCAATTTCCAAACACTATTAAACAAAACTTTCTTCAATAGGATTTTGAATGCAATCTAAGGAAAAACAAAAACTTTATTGAATCTTTGAAAAGTTTTCAGGCCTTCATTTCAGACTTGATAGCAGCAACCAGCTGATCATAAGCTTCAGCCCATGCATTCTTCATCTCTGGTGACCACATCTCTGGTATTGCCTCCTTTATTGTCTCCAACAACGCATACTTTGTCACCTTTATATCCATCGTACACAGAACACATCAACTTTCTACATATACATACATACCTATATCTATATCTATATATATATATATAGATATATAGATATCGCATATATACACACACCACCATATTTATATGGACTGAAATTTGAGTAACTAATAGAGTAGAATTTCTGTCTGAAGAAATACCTCAAAATGTTCATCAGCAACACCATACTTGAAGTGAGTGGCACCCAAGTCTTTCAAATTTGATTCCTTTACAGTGATTTTCCCGGCCTTCCTAAGCTGAACAGCTGCTTCGCATGTCTGCAGGTAATAATAAAAATTCCAGACTATATGAATTATTTATAAGTAATCTAATAGTTGCTGATTAATAAGGGTCAACACTGTGAAGAAAACTCACCATAACAAAGACAGTCATGGCATGGGGTTTGAGCTTTGGATTCTGCTCTGGAGGAACATCTGAATCTCTCAAGAATGTGAAAAGCTTCTTTGCTGATGGAGCAATCTCGAATATCCTGAAAAAAAAAGTGTATATTGATAGAAATATTACCTTCAAATTGGTATAAAAATAAGACAGAAAAATATGGTTAACCTCAAGAAGAACTTAAGACCCAAATCCCCTGAATTTTTCTTCATTGAGTTCCATGATTTGACTACTAGAGCTTCCTGATCTTCAGAAAATGCTCTCACTTCTAGTCTTTTCCTTCTCTCTACACCTTAATTTATGCATTCTTAGGAGTCTTAAATACAAATTCAAACACAAAGAAGAGAATTTGCGGTTTCAGTGGCTAAAGGAAAGAGAAGTTACTTCTGAGATATTTTGGGTTTCTGTGTTCAAGTCCCAATATTGATCCATCTCTCTTGATCCATGACAGATTCATGGATTTCGGTTGCAAAAGCCTTGGCCATGATTGTTCTACTGAGGCATATCTTGCTTCCTGCATGTTCTTGATTCCGGTAGCTGCGATGAAAGTCATACTCAACAGCAAGCATAGTGAAAGTAAAACAAGACAACAAAAGAAAAGAAAAAGAAGAGAGAAGGAGGAAAGAAGAGTCCAAACCATTTGAGAGGAGCATGTTGGCTCTGGAATTAGGAACACTGCTGCTTGTAAGATTCATCTATTACAGTTTATGACCAAGATCTGATCTTAAGCATGTGCATATGCAAATGGAAATTAGCTTCACCAGTAGAGTTCACTTTCTAAAGCAGACATTTTTATGGTCATAGTGGAGGAGGAAAGCTGAGCTTTCCAGGTTTGGTGGAGCCAATATTTGTTTATTCATTAACCAGTATGCTGATACCTTATTTTATGTCCTAATACAGTGACTTTAGAACGCAAGATACAAGTTGCCTCTCTCACATCCTTGTTTGGATTTTTCCTCCTCCCTTCTTGTTCTTTTCCTCCTCCCACAATGTACAGTTTTCATTAGATTCAAGGACTTTGAGGACTGAACAAGGATAACATTCCAATCTCCAATAGCACCTTCTCAGGCAATTAGGATTAGCACCAGCATCAATGGGCTTAGAGCAAATGGACTCGTGCGGTTGGATCCATATCGAAACTCGCCACCACAATCCAATATGAAAAATGATATGTAACTCATGTTTTGGGAACCCATGGTAGCTCATTTATAGTATTCTATTAATTTTTCTATTCTAATTAATTATTCTACTACTTTAATCAATATGTTGAGCATTTATTTGGTTTTATGATTTTATTTTAATTAATTATTAGCTCGTTAGCGTTTAGTAAATTCGTCTCCGTTATGGTTTAACACTTATTGTTTAAGTTATAACATGAAAATCCGATACACGTTAGTGAATCCGTTTCCCTCATGGTTTAACATTTATTGTATAGGTTAAAACATAAAAATCCGATACACGAGTCTGTTAAGGTTTAGCAAATTTATTCTTTTTATGATTTACAGTTATTGTTTAGAAATGAGCTAACATGGGCTCCTAAAATATGAGTTATTTATCATTACCCCTTTTCTTATTTAACACGAGCCAGGAAGTGGAAGACCCTTGATGGTATTCTCCTCGAACGCTTCTTCCGAGGTATTCCTCGGGTCTCCCTCACTCTTACCACTTCCTTGCCGGTGGGTTGGATCCATATCCAAACTCATCACAACAATCCAAAGAGATGTTCCTCCTTATTAAGTGATGCACATTTTCTCTCATATTCAATGTGAACTTTAAGTCTCCCATTTAATTTGAGAAAATGCACTTAATAAGCTAATTAAGATAACAAATCAAATACTTAATTATATTAACAAATATATATTATTTTTTATTTAATTTAAAATAAACCAACAGTATTACAGACTCTTCATTGCAAAGTTTTCCACAATAAAAGTAGTACTGTACAAAGTAGAAATAACATTTCTATCAAGCTAGCTTACATATGCTTCTCTCATGTCAATAAGGTTTACATCACACTAAAGAATGACAACAAATCATGGCTATGCTTATCTAGCTTACAAAAGCAACAAGAAAGACTCCATAGATATGAAATCAGTGTACAGTCTCATATGTTGCCTTTTCCCTATGAACAGAATCAATTCATGCCAGATACTCCTTGACACAGTCGAATATCTTGAGCTAGTTCAATCATCATTCTGCCATGTATGGTATAAAAATCAACTTGTTACTGCTTGAGCCAATATCTCAATATCAGCATCAACGATCAGTTGGGATTCATCTGTCATGCCGGCACGCGCTAGAAACTGTATGAAAATGTCTGCAAATCCAACTAATAATTCCTGCAACATGATCATTTATTTTATACTCCAAGCGTGGAGACTCTTTTTGCTTTTCAGAAGCAGTGAATCATCGGACTAATTCCTTTGAAAGTAAGTAACGGAATGCAAAGTTGTGGGAGATCCATTCAACGTTCTTCATCAGCTTCTTATGCTGACACTGCCTGATGTTCTTCCTCCAAAAATCAGGCATAAAATGCTCAACCATCTCCACCAAACCAGCCAGGCACAGGTCAGAATCCTTTGCAAAAGCCTCCACAATCTTCGGTAGACGAATTTTCTTTTCCTTATGTAGATTGAAACTTGATTGAATGTACTCTTCTTTTGCAGTTTCGAGCTCCTCAAAAACTCTCTTCGACGAGTATACACGAACCTTAAAAATTATACAGACAGAAATGAGTGAAAGAAGACAACGATAAAACATTACTTTCTGTAATTAAACAGGTACCTTTTGTTCATATGATTTAATTCAGTGTGAGATTATAGACTTTCAAGCAAAATTTTATTCGAAAGTTTGAGTGTCATCCAATGTACGTATGATTGAAAGGTCTGTTTCGTTTCCTGAATTTCTTTGAATATGGGAATCTCCACTGCATTTGATATTCTATACAGACCTCAAAATTTTTTGTTGAAAAAAAATCTGTTTGCATCAGAAGAATTAGAAGAGAAACATGTAAATGTTAACCGCATAACATACAACGGGATCAGAGTAGCTTCCTGAACAAAGAGCAAAACACAGGCGTGGTTCGGGGTGCTCAAGTGCATAGCCCCCCCTGGCATCTCCAAACTTGAATTTCATTTTTGAAGAAAATAGTACTCTCAGCCACTAAAAGGATGTGAGAAATTATCAGGTAATAGAAATATTTTTTGAAGCTAAGCACATAAACATGAATATCTAGCGAGGCCAAAATTCACAAAATGTCTTACTTGTCCAGGACGAGGCAATCGGCAACCGAGAATAGAAGTTTGTATCATATCTACACTAATGTCGTGACCTCCTACATTGTATGCAGCCTGAAGCATGCACCAGGTTATGATTCATAAACTACAGAACATTTTCTGAGTGGAAAAACTTAGCTCACCTTTAGTAGGAGAGACATTCTTTTTGTACTACTTTGGGGAATTCCAAAAACTAAAAATGCCTGCAAGACCGCAAAACCAAAAATGGTTTCACAAAGTGAGGCTGCCAAAGGAAACAAGAAAGAAAATACAAAATAGAATTATTATTTTTTGCTGCAGAATTTTACATGCATCACTATTGCATTGTGCACATTAATCCAAAAGGCTAGCTTCTCCTCATGCTTCAACTTTCCAGGATCAATTTGTTCCAACTGATAAACAAGTGTCCTGAAATTGAATAGTTGGTCATATTACATTGAATATTTGCAGGAAAGTAAAATACGGATGTTTGCACAACATGAACAATATTTTCTGGCCTTAAAGCAAACCCAGATTTGGATAAGCATGGCACACAGCAGAAGCATTAATGCCAAGTCCCCTAAAAATATCATCTTTGAGTCCAGATTATTACTGACAACAATTTCAACAAAAAGTGGTCGGCAATTTGTTCTTCCCCTTTAAAAGTATTTCAAAACACCAAGCATGAAAGAAATATAAAACAGACAACAGCATAATGAGAGAACAAAACACTCAATAAGGTGAAAAGAGATACCTAAACTTTTGCAGCTTATGTTCAACATCTCTCAACTTCTGACTGTCTCTACAAATCCGTTCAACCTTTGCCATCATGAAATAAGGTCCATTGAACTCATTGGACTCTCTAATGTGGAAAGGGTCGTCAAAATTTGAATTGGACGATGAAAATTTCCTGGACTGTGGACTCCACATGTTACCCTGAACTTGTGCTGGAGATCCATTCACTGAAGACGAGTATGAAATAGGAGAGGAGGAATAGTCGGGATTGATCAAAGGTGGGTCTGCAAGTTCACAGTAAATAGCAGAGATGCACTTGATCATCTCCTCTGAAAGATCATTCGGTGTTTCTAGACTATGATTGCATGTAAAGGTCCCAATATGATCAGGATTACTGCTCAGAGCATTCTGCATAAAGAGCATTCCTAAATTATATGAACGTCAAGCATACCACTAATTAAGGAAAAAAATTCATGAGACAGCTAATAGTACAAACTTCCTTCAAGAAATGTTTAGTTACCTCTAGCATTGACAAAGGTAGAGAATGGTATGAATCTGACGCATTAGCCAGAGATTTCACAGGAGGAGAGATTCTAGCTGAACGGTGAGATAGCGAGGAGTGGCTACGGTGAATACTAGAATCTATCAGTCCATGATTTTCCCACTTGTCACCAAGGTCGTCAGGTCGATTTCCAACAGGTGAGATAAGACGACTAGAAAGAATAACTGAATTGTCTTTCCTTGATGTGATCTCATGTCCAGCAACTTCTGCAGATTTTCCTTTGTGCATGCTTGAATTGGTTTTCAACGACTCATCCATAGTTGACAGTGACGATACTTCTTGATCAAATTTTTTCCTATACATTGAGAGAAGACATCTTTCCAAATACACAATTTCAAGCTCAAGTACTGCAACTTCTTTCATCAGATCATCGGCAGTCTGAAAGTCAACTTAAAGAACTATCAAATGACTAGTTAAGACATGCTCCTCAAATATATATATATATATATAACAAGTGTTAAATTTGATGAAATTTAATCCTTCAAATTAAGTATGGAATGATGCAGTGCCAAATGCAGCTACATAGGATACATGTCTGATATGATTTTCCATGAAAATAACGCAGTAGTTATTCTTCTGTCCAGAAAAATTGATAGGAAATAAGAAGTAAGAAAGAAGTTAACAGTAATCAATGAGAAATGCTTATTGAGCAACGCAATTTTGCAGTACATAAGCAATTAAAGCATGGTATATAAGCTACTCTAATGAACAACAATACCTTGGGGATTGATGAATCAGACATAGTTTCATAGAAAAAAGGCCTGTGACATAATGCCTTTTCCAGAGCACACCGTACTGCAAATTGATCCTGTAACAGTTCTTGAAGATGTGCTATCTGCAGAAGAGAACAAACGAGAGATTGTAAATAGAGTTGATGCCTCCCAAAGGCTCTTACTAAAGCATATACGAAGCGAGTCTCTGGTCCTTCCCCATCCACAACAAAAGACACATGAAGGTGGTCATTCAAGATGGAACAACAACAATCAAGGTTCCGATGCACAAGTATCCGAACACTACAAAACAATACATGCAGTATACTCTGAAAAAGGTGAACTTTTATACCTCTTGCTTTAGTGAATTTTGAACCTCTACGTTAGGAGGTTGCGTCTTCTTGGCTTCAACACAGTTCTTCAACTGTCCCATTTCTTTCAGTGAAACAAGTTTACAGTCAAACTGTTGGATCATAAGGACCATAATTTTAAATAAGCTGGAAAATGTTGGTACTGAGAATGTTCAACTGTAAACATGAGAACTTTTTCCAGCCAATAACCACCATAGTTTGTACGTGTAGTCATATCACAGAGATGATTAGAGAAATACAATACAGGGACACCACATGAAATGAAAGTGTCAAGGGGAAATTTTGCTCATGATGCTCAAGAGTGAATCGAAGAAAGACACTCACACACATAATGGCTTACAGGATTTTTTGCAAAATTATGTTATCAAATCGAACACTGAATTTGATTTATCTTTTTGTACTGTCTTCCACTGCTTATTGAAAATAACATAATAGTTCTTGCTGGAATCCAGCAAAAGAGATTAATAAAGTATGGAGGCAAGGGGGAAAAAAAACCCATTCTACAAAATAATAGTAAGATTTATTCTCTCAAAATGTTCAAATGAAGCAAAATTTGCTTGAAGTTCTTGAAACTTCTCGCTTAAGATCGTGCCTGCATTATACAAAGCTCAAGATCTTCTTCCTAGCAAAAAATCCATGAAATATTTCTTGAAACAACTAGCACAAACTCTAGTTAGAAAACCTAAGAGGCATATCATCTAACAGCTGAAGCTGTCTATCTCAACTTAGCCCACATCCATGGTTGATGATAAAAAAAAACTGAAAGATAAACCAAATGAAAGTTATAGTGCTGGTTTGCTACCTCTCAGAAGTCAGAACTCTTGTTTGTTGCCACTCACAGTTCCACAAACTTGGACTGCTTCAAACTAGAATCAACCAGCGGTTTGTATAAAGAAGTACCAAATTGGTTTCAGACCCCACAGTTCAAAATTCACTGGAAAAGTAGCAAAAATGCAAAAGAACACGACAGAAGCATCTAAAAGCATTAATGTAACAGAATAAACTTTCATCATAGAGTGAGACCACTCACCCAAATGGGGTTTTGGCTTTTGGAAATCTGAACCAAAAAATCCAACAATTTAGAGGACCCAATGCGTTTCTTCTTATAGCTATATCTGATACAAAATGAAAAAACCCACACACACAAGACTACAATTCTGTTTACTGATATGAATTGACATAACATTGGTTATGTATGTACAATAAGTGAGGCATATAAATGGGTGTATATAGTCATATAGAAATAGATAGTGCTTGGAAAGGTTGGTCAGTTTTTTGACTAGTCCCTTGTCCTTATAAAGCGATACCACGTACTTTGAAGCTCTTTTTGGCAATGGCGGGCTTTTTGCATTGCATGAAAAGAAGCAAATCTGTTCGTGGGGTTCTAGGTTGATTGAAGGTGACGTGCTTAGAAAGGTACAGTAAGAAATGGACAAGAAACAAAGAGGCGATTACTGATAAAATGTCATCTATGGCAAGAGTTCATGTGACTTGGTTATTGGAGGGAATTTAGAAAAAATTTCATGATAGTTTCATTATCAATTTCATCAAAACATCATCTCTCAATAAAGATAATCAAACTATCTTTATTTATGTATGAGCTATTAATTGTTATCACAAACTAATCAAACAAATACTAACATATAGATAATTTAATTAATTATTTAACAAGGAATTCAATCAATCAACCATCTAATTATCTTGTGAAAGTGGAAGGTTAGGGCTTAGTTTGTATTAGAATAAATGGGCTTAGTTTGTATTACAAACAAGTGAGTTTAATTTGAGTTTCGATATTCTTAATAGTATAATTAGTAAAAATAATTCAAAATTTAAGGGTGGGTGGGTGAGTGAGGCTAAAGCTCAGCACATGTCCACAAATGTATTGTTCATAGTGAGAATCAAACTCAAGACTTCCCGAGTTCATACAGTTTGGTCAAAGAACCAACTATACTCTCACTCAAGCTTGGGATAAATCAGCTGATGCATATATTAGACATACCTATAGGTATTTAATATAAAATCTCATTGATGGGTACAAATGATTCATAAATTCCATTCATAGTGTGCATAAAACCTCTTTGTTATATGTGAAAGGGAAGCTTTAGCTTGTTGACACAACATGATAGCAAATAGTGGTTCTTGAATCTTGCTTTATATGAGATCTCTCAAGTCATGTAACAAAAGAGTGCTAGCTGCTACCAACATTGAAGAGGAATGGAAAATGAGTTAGTGGTGATGGTCCATTAAAAACAAAAAGGGGCAGCATTTTAAAGAGATGTTAAAGGCTCCTCAAAAGGGCTGAAAGATAGAGAGTCAGAGCATGTGTGGTATCAAATGACTCGTCTTTGTGACCAATCCAGAATATACAAACCCCTTTTTTAGGGTCAAAAAAATAGTTGTAAAGCTTATTAACTTTTTTGGGTTAGTTTGATGTGTGCAATACATCACATAGTGCATCATACAATAGACCAAAATTAGAATGAGAGATGTAATTAGAATGAAAGGCTGCTTTTCCAAAGGCAAAACCTCCTCCAATGGTAAAGACCAAAATGCATACCTAATTCAAGTTTTCTTTACTCTCTTCATTATGTCATTCCACAATAATAAACTATTATCCCCTATTTCAATCCAAGACATCAACCCCATGTTTTTGGAGTCCAAGCTTCTTCTGGTAACCAAATAACAGTAGTAAACAGTATAATCATCAAACAGATATGCAGAGGAAAAGGTCTTGAATTCAAAATTTTCCACTACAATAACTTGGTCTTTACTTGGATCTTACAGAAGACTAAACATAACAAAATGGTACAAAAACTCAGAGAGCAGAAAAGAAATCTTCAACAGAATCGTATCACACAAATACATATGTTAATGAACCTCACTGCTAAGCTGACGACTTGCTAAAAGATATTACAAGTTAACCAAAGCAAAGTTCTCCAATAGCATACCCAAATATTAACAATTAAAAAAACGAACTTCAAACAAAAAAAAAGGAGCATTTTATAGCAATTTAATTCGGAAGACATGTTAGAAACAATGAAATCTTGGCTTATCAAACCACACATGATGTGATGCTCTATGGTTCATGTGGTTTGGTTTAGCTAAAGATGAAGTAGCACGAAATTATATAAGCTATGGAAATCTATAAATGTTGTAATGGATCGCTTATAATAAGAAAGGAGGAAACATAACAAGGTGTCAAACCTGCTAAGGAAGATAAAAAATCACATTAAACAGTTACCAATTGTATCATTAAAATCTTCAAAATTACCCACAGTACAAACCCTCCACATAAAATTACCCAAAGGAAGGGTGTAATAAATGCTGCCCACCCTCAAGCGAAGGATGTACTAATATAAGCCCCATAAAAGATTATATACATTATCAGTGCTCCAAAACAGACTTTGGAAGCTAGAGATCATAGAATTCAAAAAATTTAGACTCCACTATTGTCCCAATTTTGAGACTTGGGAATAGGACAAAAGAGGATAGACATGTAAAAATGAAAACACTAGAGTGCTTAATTCACTAGGTACCACTCTCACAAGAGAAAAGGCAGGTCTACGGTTAGAACTGTACATGCATATTGAAGTCCACTGTTCCAGGGAATCAGTTCTGGTTGATAACCTGTGCTGGCAAATTTAAATCAAAAAAACCGCTAGCAACTCCCTCCTTTCTGGCACGTTTCCGAGAAGAGTATTCACTATCATCTGAGCTGCCTAAGGCTGAAGAACCTGAATCACAGCATGTCAAAACTCGTTAGATATAATAGCCTAATATGTCCTCTAGAACTCAAGAAAAGGGCAGTCATAAATAATCACTCTCTAAAGAAAATGCAATGACTTCAAACTCCAACGCTAACGAGAGGCATGTTGACATCATTTCCTTCGAAGAAATTTTCAAAACTACACCCTAAGTGTTATGAACATTCATGCACTGGTTTGATTGGCGCTAGTAATACTACAAAAACCACTACTCAAGTGGAATATTATGAAAACAAATAAGGTACTAGATACAATACTTAGAAATCAGAACGTCAATGCAAAAAAAAAAATTATCTTACTTATACGAGGAAAAAAATCTTCAATTGCTGAATGGGGAAGTCTCCAGTGTATTTGGAGTTAGCAATAACATACTATAGCAAGAATATTATTCTCGAGACAGCCAGGGGCATGCTAAAATGCAACGTAAAGTATTCTGGACATGTCAGCCACGAGTATTACCTTAAATCAAGGGAAGCAATAGCAACATTGCTCAGAAGATGAGTAATAAAAACAAGGCAATACACAAGAGAAACCATGAAAAGCATCAGGCACAACATCAGAGAATCTGTTGAAACCGTCCGATCCTACTATAAGAACACTATTAGTAAAGAAATTCCAGCTGAAAGAGTTTGAAAACGAAAACTGGATTGGTGGCCAAAGTTAGATCATAGATGGTGCCTGATCACTGGCATTGCATATGCCTCCAATTCAGCTGATTGGCATTTTTCCTTAATTCTTTTTGTTAGAATGAAACTGACCATTTATTATGTGTTTGATGCCCAACATGTGTGCTCCCTTTGAATATTATATCGCTTTAGCATTCAAAAATCAACCAGAAGCTACGAAATCATTGTGGGTTCAAACTTCAAAGTAGGCTTCCAAACTTGTTAACCCTAGATTGGCCACCATAACATATCAATTGAGCAAACTACAAATTACAATGCCCTTTCCATACATCAGGCAGGCTGAAACATTGTCATTCCCATAAATCATGGTCAGAATGGTTTAAACTGTAATTAAAACCCAAAAAGATATACACAACAAAGTTCAAAACTTAAAATGGATATAGTCAAAAATAATTCTCAAAAAGTAAAGTTGAGAAAATGACATGAAGACATGAGTATAATCGCATCTCCTTAACAGGAATATAAAACCTCAGACATCATGTAACAGTGATGAGAGGGATAGCAGGTTTCATCTGATAGAAAATGACATAAGATTTAAACAAAAAAGAACCTGAACGAGCGAGAGCTGACTTAATAAAAGTGAGCTCCCCACATGGTTAGTAACTATATTAAATTCTCAGCTTCCATCTTTATCAGCCCTCACTCAAGCCACAGTATGATGGATCATTGGTGATACAATTAATCAATCAGTATAAAGATGGAAAGTATATAAATAAGTCAAATAAATTTCAAAAAGCAAGGCCTAAGAAAAAAGAAAGAAATAACACAGAATGAGAAAGGTAAATTTGTATCTTGGGAAGAATACAGGTATGAAAGCAGTGATATGCAACAATAATATCTCAAAAAGGTAACAAATATGATGGTCAAATATGCAAAAGAAATTGACAAATACCTTTGTCAAAAGAAAGTAAAATCCATCTTACCACTAGTGACAAAATTTGATGGTGGATAATTATCAGTATTATTGGGTTTGGTACTCCAACAAGAAGAAAGCTCTGATGCTCTCTCAATGCCCTTTGACTTGTAGGGCGCTATATTGTGAATTCCAAGTTGTAGAGGACCCAATAGATCATTCTCGATGAACTCATACCTGCAAGTAACTTAATCAGTTTGTGAACGAAGTCCCATAAATATTTGAAGCTTTTGCAAAATTACACATACAAGCTTTTGCAAAACACACATACATCTTCTTACAGAGCAAATCAACGACTGCAGAGAGATTAATGACTTGCATCCTTATTTCCATAACTTTATCATCAGGATATTGATCAAAGGGTTCCTCTAGAAACTTGGAGAGGTTCTCAACATTTGCCTCAAGCTGCTGTTGCTGGTCCTCAAATAGATTTTGTTTTATCTCCCTTTCTTCCTTCGTCATCTCATCCGCAAAAAGCTCTTCCCCAAACATGTAATATGCAAATGGGTACGAATATGAAAGAACCCGCCTTGATCTGAAGAGCCTGTAGAGCCCATTCGTTACCCAGCTAAAATCTTTGAGTTTTAATTCCCTTTCCTCCGATATTGAAACTTTCACTAGAATTGTATCCCGAAGTTTATTTTCGAGCTTAAAAGAATCTGAGTGAGCTTTATAACGGTTATGATAATGCATATACCGATAGAGGTCCCGCTTTGCCCTCTCAGTTTGCTTCTCTCGGTCTTCCTTGTAACGACCACAACTATGACCAACTATTCTTGACCAAGTATGGTCTCGACCAGTAGCTCCCCCACACAGCCAACTGTCCAAAATTAAGGTTAAAAAAACACATTTGAGTTCAAAGACATCAGAACATGCCAATGTCCTAGTGGAGAAATTTGATAAAACCGAGAACATTCTATTCTACTAGCAAAATCCCTAAGCAGTAAATCATGTGGAGCAGGGCTTAAGCTTCTCAAGTCTTCTTAAATACAAATGTAAAACAACATCACATCAGAATCATACTGGTGCATAGAAGCAGTGGGAAAGATTAGGAACATCATGCCAACCAAAACAGACAAGTTTCAAGAAGCAACAGCGAAAAAAAAAATGAACACAACCATCAATTCATGAATATTATTTCAAGAGATGCACAAATACTAACAAAGAAAAAATGAAAATGAGTAGTTACCAAAATGATTGTCCACATATACAGCTCACAAGGTTGCAGCCACCATTCTTTTCCACAGGTTTGTGACACTTAGGGCAAGGTTTTGTATGAACCGTCATCCAATTGACTGTTTCGGATTCATCTCGACACTTTTTCACCCAAAGCTCCCACATCAAGCACGAGCAAGGTGAGTGTGCTTTTGATAAGCAACCAAAACAAAACTGTAAACCACATGAACATTCTACCTCACAAGATTCATCATCCTCAACACGTATTGCGTTCCCACAATGAGGAGCACTCGGACACCATTTGACCATTTTATTGTCTTCAATATAAGACTCGAGGAGGAAACGTTCAAATTTCTCAGCTAGATTTGGATGCTCTTTACCGACTAGATTTCTGACAATAGCCTCGTCACAGATAGCATTGCATTTGTGTGCCATGCACCTAATCCGCTTGCTCTGTCCCTCATTTATCTTCACAATAAAATGCCCAGCCCAGCCTTCAAAAATTACAAAGCACCAAAAGAATTAATTCATAGTAAAAGTTGCTTACCAACAATTTTATGAAACAAGAAAATAGACACAAGGTACATAAGTTACGGCATAACACTACAACACTGTAGTACTAAGACCAAGTCTACAGTGTCAGATCAGAAATGGCTAAGGAACTGGAAAAACAATTCTTGCTGTATACACCTCTTAAAAGTAAAGGACTCCAAAATACAGCTAAAGCACCAAGCAAAGTCTCTTAAACTGGTGACTCCAGAATGAAGTCAACCATATTTGGATTATATAAAGCTTCACAACTTGAGAAATTGACTGTGGTATATAGTATAGCTTTAAACCCTGCTAGCAGAAGATGGATATAGAGTGCTTACAGTCGTTGCAGAAGCAATGGCTACAATCCATTCTTGTCACCTTATCACCAGATACGTCATCCATGCATATATCACATGTTACTGTGGAAGAAGAAGATAAAGGTGATTCAATATCCAGATGCTCAACTAGAGTAACACCAGCCTCAGTAAACAAACATGTTTTCCCCTTGTCCACGAGCACAGCAAACAACTTCTCAACATCCCAACGATAATGAATCAGTAATGTCCGTGCATGGTGCTCTCTTAGTGATAGTAAATCCATTACTCTTCGCAAATCCTCTTTCTACAAGAGGAAAAAAATCAACTCTTTAGAAACAATACTGCATAAAATTTAAAATTCAAACTTTCACAACTCAATTTTACCTGTGCAGCCAAGAGAGATTCTTTCGTAATCACCTGGAAAGTGCACAAACAAGAATAATGAAAACATAATAATCAAATTTCTATACCTAGTAAGCTGTCTTACTTATTCTAAGTAATATGGAACTCCATCAAACTTGAATAGCTAAGATTTTATTCTAAAAGGTTTACCTCAAGAATAAACAATTAACAGCCGTATAGTCATTGGCTTCGACCTACGTAGCATGCTAATTTAGCAACGTTAAAATTCATAGAAGCAATATCCAGAAAATAACATAAACAACACCATTAACAGATGCATAAAAGAATACATCTTTCCAAAAGGTACTGCAGCTTTCGAGTTCATTAACACAAAATTAATATTTTCTCGAAACCATAACAAAATAATCTACAGAAAACCAACCATAAAATCACAAAAAACAAAGAAATCACAAAAATCACAGATCACAGCGATAAAACACACACCGTGATCTTTGCCCGAAAAAGGGTAAGATTAGTAAAGAGAAATCGCCACAATCTTGGCTACCTTAGTTGTGGGTCCCCTAGGCAAAACCAACTGGAAATCTGGTTCCTCGTTATCGAAACCGTCGAGCGATTCTCCATCAGAGGAATAGTACTCCTCGTCACTAGCAACGCAGTCCTCCATCGCCAATCGCCGAAATTAAATATATATAAGGATGTATTATGGAGATAAGAATTGAATTGACGTATAGAATCTGTAAGGATAGAATCGGCAAATTGAATCGAAGACAATGATCGGAGGATAAAAATAATAAGGTATTCTAGCGTGATCAAATAGCCTCCGTTGCCTCCTCGCCGGCAATGAGGAACTGGAGGCTTATGGAGGAAATTAGAGAGAAGACAGACGGAGAGATGAGTTTGAAAGAGCAACGTGGTGAGATTTTTAAGGTTTTGTTTTGATTGTATTAGGGTGAAAAACTTTTTAACAATGTAAGAATACGGTGACGTTTTTCAGGTGCAAATCGGATTCCAATTGGAGCAGGTCTATCATCCATCGCATGCATGTGTTTTCTTTGTTACCAAAAGGCCAAAAAGGTTTTTGATTTCTTTTTTTTTTAATCTAAACCAGAATTTATTCAAGATAAAGCTGTCCATACTTAGATCGAAGATAGGGTATAAAATTTGAAGGATGAGGCATGCCCACATAATGTGCGGAATAAAGATTAATTTTTTAGAAATAGTACAACATAACCGTAATATGTTTGTAGATGCGTTGAATATTATTTTGAAAATGTCAAGTATCCCAATAAAATAATATTTTTAAAGTGTGTACGTGTATAATCATACGGTTCAAATTTTAATAAGACATTCATCTTCTCAATCTCAACATATGAACTTCAAACCTCGGTCTCCTACAACTGCTCGTCCTTGTACATAATATAGTATCTTAAGATATTCGATATTGAAAGTTCAAATTTCCACATCAAGTATCTTAAGCTACTCGATACCAAAAGTTCAAATTTCCGCATCAAGTATCAATGTGGCTAAGCTGGATAAATACACTCACATACATGAATTCATCCACCATACCTATACTAAACAAAACACCCAAAATCAAAACTCCATATAAACTCGGATACATGAATCCATCTAATTAAGATTACATTTTAAAAACACCATACTAATACTAACAAAACATCCAAATATATCAAAAACTCCATATAATAGTAGTGAGATAGCATCACAATAATGCATCGAATGGTTCCCTTTTTGCAACCCAATACGCTCTCTTTTTTTAATATGTTTTCGAAGGTCTTTTAACTTCATATTGATCACGCTCTGTCCTGAAGTGGAGGGAAAAAGTAATTCATTTGAATTCATTTAAAAGGTATAGAAACTCAAACCCCTTAATGCTTCGACAGTCAACCCAATCATTATGAATAAGTAGAATGTCAATTTATCAAAATTATGCATCTGCATTGTAATAATATCAATCAAATGGATAAATTTCATGAACTCTTTGGTCACAGAGAGTGCTCATGATAGAGCTGTTTATGTACCCTTTTAAGTCTTGCTAACCCTACTATCTATTACTGATAGTCTTGTTTATCTTGTCAGGTACTATATTTATGAATAGCTCAGGCTATTAATCAAGCTCGCTATTGTCGGTCAAACTCTCGAATTATATATTATAACACTTATTCTTCATGCCATACCTAGCCGTGGTTGCAGTCACCAACCAAGTGTCTCCTCTTCAATGTTTTTCCTATACTGTAGTATCATAAGCTGAAAATTGATCTATTCAGACTACTTTCCCTTGTAGTAAACAACCATCCCATAACTTCCATCATGAGTTTTGCCCACCAGAATCCATATCTTAAACCTCTTCTAGACCATTTCACCCATTAAATGACATCCAAAATCCATTGCTAATCGTGTCTCAACTAACTTATTCGATTAAGAGTTGAGACTATATAATTGCATTATTCAAATTTATCAAAGAAAAATCTCTCCTCTTATGTATCACTAAGAGTGTAGCAAAAAATAAAAACTAACTCATTTCTACTTTCTCCTTTTAAAGAAAATCTCAAACGATGGTTGAGAATCTCTCTATCCAACCCTTTCTCTTCTTTACCCTTCCCTTGATCCCTTATCTATCTTCTCCTCTCCCAAAAATACCCTTCAAGCTATTTAACACTGATTTTTTTAGGGCAAATTAGATAGAACGATTTGTGGAGTCTCATTCTTTAAAATAGGTCCACACCATTTTGAAACTTAGAAATAAGGATAAAATGATGAATTTTCCAAAAATACCTCTACCATCCAACTAGCCCAAAATGGGTCAACAATCATATATTCCCTTCCTCGCATCTAATCAAAGCAAGACCACCGCCATTGGAATTGTATCACCGAGACGAGTCCAACGGGGGTGGTCTCTCCTCAATCTGCAGTTGAAAATGGCTGGATTGAGGCAAAACGTATTTTGGAGTCCGAAATGGTTTTTACCTCGATCTAGACATTTTCGACATTGGATCAAGACAAAGCTAGTGACATTAAATCTTTCTCATCCAAACGATTCCAACGCCTTTGAGCTCACCTCAATCCTACATCAAAAACAGTCGTAGTGAGGACCTCTTCGGTGGCTTTTCGACAGTGGTGGACCTTCGTTTCAATTATCGTAGGTTGAGCTTTACTCCTCTCGCAGTTATGCTTCTTTTGAGACCAATGGCGATCATTTTGATGGTTGGATAGACAAGTTAGGCAAAAAAAAAATGAAATCACAATTTTTTTTACAACTGCGTGTGTAGAATTTTTTTCTTCTTTATAGGATCACTTTTTCTCTATAAAATCTATTTTTCTTTGTTCAACAGTCCCCAAAGCTCGGATATTAAAATCTTATCCCCACGTTTGGTTGGGAGTGAATTTAAGATGAACAGAGCATGAGAGTGGAAAAAAAGAGAGGGGTGAATGAGTTTAAAGATAAAATTTTGTATGTTTGGTTGAATGTGAGAATGAGCATGAGTTTTGGTTTGAATGGATTGTAATATAGATAAAAAAACATCACTATCATTTTATAGTAAATTGACATTTTTAAAATGAAAGTTAAATTCGTCATTTTAAAAAATATGTTATCCCCCCATGGGGAGAATAGCGTCATGCTCATAAGCCATGTTTTATATGATCTAAACAAGGGAATGAGTTTTGAAAAAACTCATTCACTTAGCTCATCTCTTATTCTCCCAACCAAATGTGGGGTATGTTTCAAGTGATGAACTCCAATACTCGAATGAAAAAGTTAGGCGAAAAAATATGAAATTACATTTTCGTTCTACTGTAGTGCAAAAATCTTTTTCTTTGTACAACTTTTTCTCTTTAAAATCTTTTTTTATCTGTTCGACATACCCAAAACTCCAATTCACTAATAAACCCTATTTCTCAAGTGATGAATCCCAATACTCGAATTTGCTAAACCTTAACGGGCTAAGGGAACGAATTCACTACTAAAATCCTAAATGTCACAAGTGCTAAACCTTAGGGTTCTAACTACTAAACCCTGACGGACTCGAGTATCCTAAACACTGGGGTTCAAGAAACCATATGTGTGGCAGCATAAGAAACCATAGGTGTAGCAACTGTGATAGTGGTAGTCGAGGCACAATGACCATGACCAGGGGATCAAACTTGATGCTCCAAATGGAGTTTCCAGTAGGCATTGACAATATGGCCTACCTTCATGCAATGAGAGCATGCAGGTCAGACTAAAAAAGTGGAGAAACTATGGAAGCACTATAGGAGTCGCGACAAGTGTACTTGAGAAACTGGAGGGTGTTGTAGGTGGTCTGATGTTGCCAGTAGTCAAAAGATGAGTCTCCTCTACAACTATAGTCTCCAAATTGGGAGTGGGATGACGGTGTATAAGCTAACCCATCAGAGGAACAAACTCATAGTAGAGATCCAACAAAAACTCATGCACGTGACACCTATCCCAGAAAATCTGTCAATTATACAAACAAGCCTTACAAATAGTAGCGTTGAAACCCTCTAGCTCACACTAGAAACCACGCATACGATGGTAAAACTCCTGAATAGACTAATCATCCTAATAAGCAGTAGCAGCCTGAGTGAAAAGAGAATGCTCACGAGCCCTACTACTCTCAATAAACTTAGATGTAAGATAACTCCAAATATCACATGCAGACCGATCAACCAAATCAGGCCGAAGAGCAAGGTCAATTAATGTACATAAATAACCTACAATCCTACCATCTCGCAGATGCCAAAGTAGACAAAGCATAAGCATATACAGATTCCTAAACTGGTGGACCTTATGTGAGATGAGAGGACAATTGACGAGTTTACAACTCAATTCGCATCGTGGCAGACCAGGTGGACCAATCACTAGTTGAGGATAGCTAGAAATTTATAAAGGAGGGGAGAAAATCTCGTGGGATCTCCACAACCACTGTTGAGGTAAAAGCGGGAGATAACTCAGAGACTGTGACCGGATAGTTCTTAGAGGTATGAACCGATAAAGATGAAGAACTCTTTCCCGTTAAAGTGAGTCAGTCAGGATCAGTTGACTGCACCATAACTCACAAATATAGCAAATCCACGAAAAGATGTAAATGAAGTTTACCTCAACAAGGTAACGATGTTGGATATGAAAATAAATCACACTAGAAAATATGAGGGGCCAAATAGAAAATTATAGAATGACCAAATTGAAAATTCTAGCAATATTAGGGTTCAAACTATCATTTCAAAATTATGAGAGCTAAATTTAAAACTTTCATAAACTTGAGGGACCAAATTACAAATTCCAAAAAATACCAAGGGTCAAAATGAAATTTCAAGAAATATGAGGGACCAAAATGAAAAAAAATTAGAAATCTATTCAAACCCTAGAGATTCTTTTTGTTTCAAAGAACCCTCACTGCTGGAACAAAGAAATTGACTTTACTTTTTAGCAAAGAAGCTTGCTGGCAGAGGAAGAGCTTGAGGTGGGATGGGGGTAGGCTACAATGGACTTTATTAAAGTGATATATCATGTTTTAAATCGCGATCATCCATTTAATCATCTAATTTGATTCATGACAACTCAACCTAGGGTAAAGACAAAAGGAAAAAATTGAAATTCATTACCTAACTTAAAGCCTCCATATCCTCTCTTCCATGCTCCTCTCTGCGCTTTGTTATATTCTCTGTGAAATCTACAGCTCTCTTCTCTCTTCCTTCTTCTGGGCTCCTCATCATCAAGAGTCAGTTGGTCAGAACCATGACCCAAAAGTTGATTCTCTACGGGCAATGAGTTAGAGCAAGCGATTTTTTCAGCAAAAGTTAATTTTTCTTCTATTTTTCATGTTCTTATATGTCGAGATCTCCAATTATATTTTTTTTGTTTGGGGATTTTATAGGGTTTTTTTTCAATTTTCTAGTTTGGGGGGTTTTCTTGGATTTTTTCGATTCCTTCTCTTTATTCAAAGTTCTAGATTGAGTTTTTCTTTGAGGTATAACAAACCTTCAAAATGTCTAATTCAGTCTGTTAGTGTATAAATCTATCTAGATATTCTTTTTCGAATGTAGCAGCTGGAGCTACAGTAAGAACTCATTCAACAAGAGCCTCAACAAGGAGAGCTTCACTGCCACTTTGGCTTGACCAAGATTGTATAAAGGTGTTCTCTTCATGATCACAAGATTCTCCATTTTCGAGAGAAAGTGGCATTGTTGTATAGTGCATAATTTCATTTTCAAATTTTGAATGCTTTAGTTTGTAAGGGCTTCATTGTAAGGTTGCACTATTGTATCAAAGTATCAACACTTTTTTGTCTTTAATTTTACAATATTTGGATCACCAAAATCTTGATTGAAATGTTCAACAACTATTGAAAAATAGTCAATCTATTGGCAATCTACACCATCAAAAATAGACAATATGTTTCCATTGAAAAATAACCATTACTATAATAGGTATGAAAATGTCACTCCTCCAACATGTTATACTTTACTTTTGTCAACAAGCTTCCCTACTTCATTTGTAAAAGTCAATACTCATCCTCTGTTTTGACAAGATCCAAAACTCATCCCTTGCATGTTTTGTTGGCCTATTATACTCATTTGCATCTAATAAAGGAAAAGAGTTACAAGTGTAAGTTATGACATTGTCGTTGAAGAACCCTAAAAAAAGATAAATAAATATTATCAATCCTTGAAAATTTTGTGGAGGATTATAACCATAAAATGCTGCACCATTATGGCTTGAAGAACCTTGCAAGAACCCAAACCTCAATTCAATTTCACTATAATCAAGTATTACATTACGAGAATAAAAACCAATAAAAATCATAAATATCAAAAATTTCTTACTTGTTGAGAACCCAACCTGTTTTTCATATTGGCACCAATGTTTCCAAGCCTCATCAACTATATTAAATTCCATGTTCATGGAAGGAGTCCAATCCTTATCAATATCAGTCATCCATGTTCATTGAAGGAGTCTAATCTTTATCAATATCAGTTATCATGTTCATAACATGTACTATCTATAATAAGTTAATTTTGAAATCACATTAAAATAATTTCCAATAAATTAAACAGAGCATGGCTTGGCTTAATTGCAAAAGATTAGAATGACTCTCTCTCTCTCTCTCTGTATTCATAGAGACAATTTTAAGTACAAAATTTTGTCTTACTTTTTTTTATAATTCTGAAAAAAAAAATATTAATTTGAATCCAAAGTATAAACAAGATAGTTCAACAAGAAACAAATCCAATAGGAGGAACTAACTCCAAACCTTGAGACAACAACTAGAGAAACAAAGCAATAGAACCAGAGCAAGCCTATGGGTAAACCAGACACATTAAAATTTTGATCCTATAAGAGCTTCAACTCTAGGAAATATCACAAATTCAAGATAGACCATCAGAACAAAATCTACATTATTGTTGTACGGGTCTCCTCGGTGTGCCTTGAGTGCAGAATGTTTGAGATCTTTCACTTGAACGAATGAAAGAGGGAAGAGAAGACGAAATGAGAGAGGGAAGATGAAGAGGGAAAAATCAATCCTTTATTTTTACCCTAGGTTGAGTTGTAATGACTCATTGGATTAAATGGATGGCCAACATTTAAAAACATTGTATATCATTTCAGTACACTATATTAAAGCCCGCGCTACATGCGTGCCATTTTTATATTGATTGAATTAATTTTCAATTTAATAGTATAATTATTTTTATTTAGATTTAGTTTTGACAATAATAATATCTTCAACTCATAATTGATAGGCCTATCGTAAGGTTGGCTATCCATTACTCGAAAGGTAGTGATACGGTATGTTTTACCCTCTTTCAATTACCTCCTAAATACATCCACATGACGTTGGCTTGTTGTTGTGTGCATGATGAATCCCTACAAAATTACAGACACAACAACATTCTTGATTGAATACATCCTGAAGGCATACTTTTGAAAGGGGCTAAAGAATTCAGAAACATTTATCTCTTTATCAATAAGAATCATATCGATACCAATGACTTCATCATTGTTGCTTTTAAATTAATTGAATCTCATGTACGTGAAATCCATACGTTAATCCGCCAATAGACTCTATTTGTTTGGAGTTTTTCAAGCATTGTGCCTGCCAATCTGGCATATTCTCTACAACTTTACAACACTTGCCTTCCTAGTCAATTCCAATGTTTGTTCATTGGAGATCATATGAACAATATAAGGAACAAACAAATAACATCAATACATTGGATTTCATGAATCTATTGAATAAAATTAATTCCATGTCACAATAACATAAATGTAGATGCATAATATTTGTTGAAATGTATTAGGCAAACCGATGGGCATATTCACGTTTCTCTCTAATCTCAATGATAATTAATAACTTATGTTATTCATCAATAATAATTGAATTTCCAAGTGAAATGTTTTAAGCAAACGAAGGGGCATGTTGACGTTTCTCTCTAATCTCAACGATAATTGATAACTTATGTTATTCATCAACAATGATTGAATTTCTAAGTGAAATGTATTAGGCAAACGAAGGGGCATATTCACGTTTTTCTCTAATCTCAATGATAATAACTTCAATTATTCATCAATAATAAAAAATTGTTGTCATGTAATTATTAACTTAAAACTCGTTCATCAATCTTACCCATTGGTGGACATATTTTTCAAGACTCATTGATAACACTATAATCTTATGTGTCACACAACTAAAATCTCATGTGACTTTCAACCAAAAAAACAAAGATAACATGATCTCATATGAACATTCTTGATGCCCAATTTTACTTAAAGTAATAGACAGTCCCCCACCCGTCACGGAGGTGGTCCAATGTATAGTGAAAGAGAGATAGAGATAGATAGAGAAAGTTTAGAGGTTACCGACCATGGTGGTTCAGGTGAGAGTCATCGATCCTTGCTCTAATACCATGATAATAGAAAAGAGAATAGTTGTATTGTCTTGAGTTGAGAAGGAGATTGTTTACAACTAATACCTAAAGGCCTAAACATGGGCCTAATACCAAATATACTTGAACAGGTCATATAGCATGGACAAGCATGTAAACTAAAGTTCGTCTCCAATATATGATGGCTTACCTTCTCAAGATATAGAAAAAATAATGAAACCCATCACCGAACAGCAAGCATCCAAATAAGCAAGGGTACTGGAGGGAGAAGATTCCCTCCGCTCTGGTTCAGTAACTGTTTTGTTCATCGACTTTTTGTTCACGGTTGATGGAGGGAAAGTAAGACCCTAAACCCCAATTAGCGATATACCAGAGCTTCACTGTCCCACTGTGTTCACTTTTTCTTTTTCTTCTTTTGAAAAACATAGACGAGACTTTATTACTCACATTGCTGCATCATATGAAGATGAAGGCGTACAGCAACCAACAACTATTTTTTCCACAAGTTTGTGAAGCCAATTCAGTTCTTTGTGCCCAAAGAAGCTCGTTTTTCCA
Source organism: Euonymus europaeus (assembly GCA_963580455.1). Lineage (NCBI taxonomy): Eukaryota > Viridiplantae > Streptophyta > Magnoliopsida > Celastrales > Celastraceae > Euonymus > Euonymus europaeus. The sequence goes on along the minus strand of OY756970.1, from coordinate 15,230,275 downwards.
CACGCATGAAACCTCCTTGAAATGTTAAAACATGTTCTTCCCAACACTGCCTCTAGCATTCAGTGACAACATGAATTCTAGAAAATCATGCATATAACATAACCAGAAGTTCTGGTGACATTAAACAAGAAACTTATAAACATTCAATTTTCGATGACTGTCGAGAAAAAAATGGTGAGTTCAGAATGAGTATCTCAAGAAAAACTCTGCCGATTTCACTTGGTAGCCTCTGACAAATTCCAAGGAAAAGACACCAAATGAATTCTGCAGCACAATGTTCCAGTCACCTCCCAGTGACCTGTTGAATTGTTGCATGAAGTTTTACATTTTTACTTTACCATCATGAGAATTTTGGCAAAAAATAGCTTGATCAACTGGAGAGAGAGAAAGACGCACCTTGCTAAAATAGGCTTTTCCCTGGGGATGGCATGGGAGACGTTGGAGGCTTTAAGTCTTCATACCTAATTATTTCACAAAGCAGAGGAAATAGTCAACTTACAATAACTTCTATCCTGAAACTATGATTGCGGAATCAAACTTGAACATCAATTCTGCAGACTGGCTGAGTTTGAAAAATCTAGAGACAGGATTAAAAAATTGATGGTATAGCTAACAGCATGCTAGGAGTGCATCTTCGGCCAGGTGGTAAGGTCGCTTCATTCCAGTCTATGGGTCATGAGTTCAAATCTTGGAAAAACAACCCCCTCACATCGAAGGGTATGGTCATCTCACATTTCCTAGACCTCGCCTCCACTGCGCTTGTGCAGGGGGTTCTTTTACCAAGCACCAGAATGGTGCAGCTCTACGCACACCTAAATGACATCATGCTTTCTAAATTTGCTTAATCTATGTGCCAGAGTTATATATTTATGTCCTATTGTTAAAATGACATATCAATGTCATTAATAATAGAATTTCTCGTTTAGAAGATAGTTTAAGATAAATTATCTATATCAGCTTTAAAAACTCCATTCTATGATTATCTTTAGGAACTCGAATAAACGGGAAAACAAAAGAAATGAGAGAATTTTTTTCATAAATAGTGTGGAGAGATGCTTACATAGTAAAAGGTGAAAGTGGCCTTGGTTTTGGTTTGATATCATGCTGCTTCTCCGTTGATTTATCTGGTGTAAAAGGTTGAATTGTGTCGTTGCCAGACACGATGGGCATCTGCAATGAGCCATCTTGGGACAATGTTGATAGGAGGGTCCCATCAGGCTGATTCGGTCTTGGTGATGTTGGGGGCTTCATATCATCATATCTGAAAACACAATGCATCCATAAATTAGGGAAGGGAAAGGAAAGAAAAGAAAACAAGAAGAAACATCTCATCAAACTGTAACCTAGCAAGTCCAAACTCCTAACAATAGGAAATGCCCCTTAAGAAGACACGACCAATGATACCACTCTTAAGGAGAAAGAACAATGCAAACTAGCACTCGCAGCCCTCTCTGTGATTTAGGATAAAAGTTATGAAGCAACCAAATAAGTATTGAAAAATACAGTGAGCAAAGGAGGCAGCTGTGTTCCAAGAAATGCTGACAATAGAACCAGAGCCTCATGCATGCCAAGAATAGAAAAGCAACCTCCAAAAATGATAAGTGGCGGTAATGTTCAACTGTAAACCCTAAACACTATCCCATTTTGTATTTACATTATATACGTGAACAAACAAATATTCTCTTTAATAAAAATTGTTCATGCGAAGAACTGCATCACTGTCAGCACTCAGCACCACTGTGTTGTAAACTTAGTATTTTTTTCAGCAGTGCAACATATTACTAACTCTCAAATATTAGCCACTCTTTGATTTGATAGAGGAAGGACTTGAGTTCCCCGCTTTGCCTTTCCTCGAAGTAAAGGACAGAAGGTAGAGCGTGGAGCATTTTCTTATTATGTCCTTCTTTTTGGCTAAATGGTTCAGTAATATCGTTTCTTTAATTCAAGTCTGCACTAAGGTAGAATTCTTACTCAAGTGAATAGTTAGAAGTCAAATTCTGAGAAGAATCATTCTCAAAAACACCAGACACAGTAATTGTTGGCACATTGTTGCCTCCATTTGATGGTGATGGAACTTCTACGGGTATCCTTTTGGCACCGCTTGGAGTTGGGCTTGGAGAGCTAGGAGGCTTGAGATCCTCATAACTGCCAGAAAGACAGACTCAAAATTAAACAAAGCAAAAGTCTTTGGGGAGAAAATGGCGTAGGCAAAATAAGTAGAAAGAGCCGTGCAATATCTTAACATGTTTGGAATTTATTTTTTTACCAACAGTTTTCTGCTTCTTTTAAAGAAGTGCAGAACAGGCATAGGCAATCATTTATTTGCATCCTACTCTTAGAAGGGGAAAAAAGAGAATCAAGTTTCATGTAGCGTAGAAGTGTAGAACCAAAGAGGCAAAGACTCTGTTAGTTTCAGTTTTCACCTTTCACCTTTCATTTCCCCTTTCCAACTTTCGATTATCAAAATATTTTGATTTTTATTCTTCATTTGGTCTCAGCAGTGTGAAGCATCACACTCTGTTTGAGCATCAGAACTCAGAGGCTTTGACATTGCACTGACAGTATTTAATATTTCTTTCCGAACAACTGGTTGAGCAGAGTATGGGAAAAGGTTATTTGAAACCATCGAACGCAGTAAGAATAAAGATAGTAAGAAAAAAAAAGTTGACATAGAAATCCATAGTAGTCACTTAGATGCACATCCGGAATCCGTATCACTATTAAGAATTCTGAAGACAAAAAAAGAAGTAGAAACTGAAAATTCAAAACTGACAATTTGTTTGGGTGCACTCTCAAAACTGACTGAAAACTGGAGGAAATAAATTAGAAGAAAAAAAAGATGGTGCATATTGGGGACTCAAACTCACGTGCTTGGATTATAGATAAGGGAACCCAACAATTCATTATTGCAGGAATCACCATGCCTCACAGTTTCTATGGGTTATGGTGAAAAGGTTCCAAATACAACTTAAGCAGTGTAAAGTCACAGACGTGCAATTGCACAGCATCTTTATTACTCGAATTGATGCCAAGCAGAAGTGCTCGATGTTGGAGTAGGAGATGTGGGTGGCTTGAAATCTTCAAAACTGTTTTTGTAAATGCGAAAGAATAGAAACAATGAAAGTTAAATTATCACTATGCTAAAAACTATACCAAATCCAAATATGTCAGGTAGAACGGTCTTACGCAGTATATGGAGATAATGGCTGCCTTGTCACCACTACTTCTTCTCTGAAAGGTCCCTCTTCAACTAATGTACTTGCAGACCCAGACACAACACTTTTAGGAGGCACAGGTTGGGACTCACTTGCAGCATCTGAATCCTGACGGCACACAAAGTTTTTTCTATTAATCTTGGTCCTTAAGATAAAACATGACGCTGAAAACAAGTTCTTTTCACTTATTAACATGATATTTGATGGTCTACATACAAATCGAGGTTCAAAGCATCGATGTATGCATAAAAACGTGGAACCAAGTTCAGTAAATTCCGTCTAGATAGCCTCCTCCTCCTCCACCCCTAATAGTTGCTTGATATTCAAGCAGGGAGTTAAGTAAATGGGGAGTAATTTATTTCTGCAAACGATTGGTTTTAATTCTAGTACTTCTCTGTAAGACAGCCTCAACTTTTACTATTTTAAAGATATTTTCACTTTTCATAATTCACTTCAGTCTTCACTCACCCTAGTCGAAAAGTTACTAAGTAAAACCAAATGACTGCATGAGTGCATGATCCGCAGTAGATGGGAATTGATGCATTTTCCTAATACAGGGGCGCTGATACTGAAGGATCAAGATTCCCGACATGAAATAGATCCCATCTTTTAGCACCTTATTGTCACTGCACAAAGTTAATTTTTCCACAGTTATCTTACCAGAGAGACCTGACAGTCAATTAACCAAGATACTTTGCATGATTACTGGACTCTCAGTTACTAGTTTGACCTCCTCTTCTTCTCCAATTATAAAAGATTTGAACTCTGAATAAAGTTCATCCATGCAGATTCTAGATACAAAGATATCAGATTTGACTTAGCTAAATGTTAAGATTAAAAAATCCCTCAGCATGAATATGTACCTTTAGTTCAATGCGTTGAGATGGTATTTTGGCAAGAAGCTTCTCTATGGGAGTCAATGGAACAGTTGTCTCTGCAATAACTTCCACTACTTTACAGTATGAAAGACTGCGGTTCTTGGCCATAAAAGCCATGAGTTCTGCCACCTATGGATCAAATAAAACATAACTTCATGTTGCTCTCTGATGAACTTAAGAACTTAAACTACTTAAATCACCTCATTGTTGTAACATATAAATATTCAACGAGACAGAGTAGGTCATCCATAGTCCATCCAGCATTCATACCATATGACAGTATTGCGTGAATGAAAAAAAACAGAGATACAAATTATATATGCATTCAGGAAGTTTTCGAAATAAAATCCAAGCATTAAAATCTATCACAATATATCAACATATTACCGATCGCATGGTTTGTTTTATTTCTCTCCGTCACAAGCACACAAAAGAAGAAGAAGAAGATGCACACACTATATTATAAGCAATTTTAAATGTTCAATCCATAATGCCAGATTCTTTTTTGTAAATGATAAGAGTAGTGAAGGCTAATTACAAAGGGCATCAAATAATTCCATTTTCTCTGTTATAATATCGCATTCCAACCTCGATATTCAATATGAACCTGTTATCTAATTTAAAGAGTACCTGAAGATTTGAGACCTGACCACCGAACAAAGTATCTTCTTGAGAAAGATTCATATTATGAGTTTCCTTGTAAGAATCGGTTGGTCGCTCCATTCCCCCAGGTCGCACTATCTGGGAACCGCTATACTTAATCAGGTTCAAGCAAAGGTACATGACATAAATCTAGAGTTCTACATCCAATAAATGAACATGCAAATACTTGGAGAAACATACAGTGTAAGGTATACCACTGGCTAATAGTGCTTCCTCTGCCTTCCTCTTCCAAATGAGGACCCCCCAAAACAAACTTTAGAATCATAAGCAAAAGAAATTCAATAAATCCATTAAATGGGGAAATATGCTCCATATAGCAGATTCTCTTTTGAGTTGAAATTGCAAGCTTACTTTAGAATAGCTGCAGGAAATCCAACTTTCTTTGTTCCCAGAGACGAAACCAAAATAAAATGCTTGACCTTTGCATCAGTCGCTGCATTTCAGAAGAAAGTACCACTTTCTAAAGTTTACTGGTCTGGAATGACCATTGGTTGTATCAGGACAGAAAAGGTTAATATTTCCAAGAGAAATACAGGCTCCACCTATACTTTGCCTTCCAATCCATCCCTTACAAAGTTTGTGATATTTCAACAAAGGAAAGGGGGATGTGATGTCAAACTCCTTGTAATTATTTCAAAATGGTGCGAATCCACACATATCAGTTTCAATGCCACTGGAAACCTTCTTTCTTCTTTTGTGTCTAATTTTTGAGCTTTGAAAGAATCTTCCCCCACAGAAAAATATGTGGATTTCCAAGGACAATTGAGTAACAGGACACTACACTGACACACAAAAAATACTATAGCTTGGTGGCTTTTACCTGCATCAACGAGGTTTTTGGTAGCCATATAGTCAATTCGGTAAGGACCTGTAACATCAAAAACCTCCTTCTCGCCAGCACCAATGCAGCATATAACTATAGAAGCATTGCCCAAGGCTGGTACAATCTGACCTTTCTCCAAGTCACATTCCACAATTTCAACCTTGTCTATAGCTGGGCTAAAGACCAAAGAATTCCTGTTATTAGCTAGAGGACAATCTTTTGTCAAACAATTTAAATATGTGGCCAAACATATGAATGTCCCTTTTTCATATTAAAAATGAAAGCAATAGCATTATATACTCCGTGTTTTTCCTTACATTGAGTTCCGTCAATGTCAGGCTTCATTTCCTTAACACTCTGTAGATGAATTAACTCTTCAGTTCAGTAATATAAGTAATTCAAACAACCATAGTAGATTCTTTGTGCCATTTAACTGAATTACCTGGACCAGAGACTCTGCTTTCTGAGCACTCCTCACACCAGCTCTAACTTTGAATCCAAGTTTCAGAAGCTCCCTGATGAAGATTACTATTATCACGAAAATCTTATAGACTTAGACATGAAGCGAATTTTTAGGAGTTTACCTCACTGTTCTTGAGCCAACTTTACCAGTAGCACCAGCAACAAATGCAAGATTCTCATCTTTTGTATCCACGGCCTTAGGAACAGCTTCAACTGCTATTGAGCTGAATTTCGCAATGCCTTGAGAAAATGATTAACACCAATTACACATACAGAGGAAACAATTACGTGATGATTTTTATTCTTTGCGGCATATTGGGTGCAAAATTTTGTGGGATCCCAATTTCTTGACCATAATTTTGCAGAACCTTAGACCTTGCAAAGACACTATGAAGAACTATTAAATCACCTGAAACTCGTCGGGCTGTGATTATATGAGAATGCTTGACGTTTCTGGCATTGCAGTGACTCTTTGAATTGGGAAATTTGATAACCTGGCCATGCACAAAAGGTTTTTCGATGAAGAATGCACTCTTCGGAAGAGATGATGGTATGGTCGTCACTGTTGGTGGTGATCGCACGGAACAACGCTCCATTTGTGGCGCAATGTGTGTGGGAGGGAACTGGCGAATCAGTGACATAAAACAGTTCCTTTTTTCTATCTTCCACAGTTCGCAAGGTCCACTCCATGTGGATATGTTGGTCCCACGCTAAAGCCCAAAAGAGTGGAGCTACCGGATTCTTGGCCAGCGGTGGCCCTTAAAACAATGGAGTCGGCCCAGCTATACAAACACTCAACTAATCCTATTCGGACTAAAAGTTCCTTCTGGGACCACCCCACAAAATTCGTAAGCCTTATAAATTATCATTCTAACACGAATTTTAAATAGTTCAATTGTGAAAGAATGGTACGTAATCTTGAATCTTGAATTTGAGTCTCATTTCCTTCCTTTTTTCTCAAAAAAAAAAAAAAATCACGACCCTAACTTGATTGATTGTCTACCTACCAAAAAAACTTTTTCAGTCTCTCTCATGGAAGCTACAAATTCTGCTATAGCGATTACCATAGATGTCGTACTATTTCTTGAATTTGGTTTTTGCATCCAAGATATTGTTTGTTTTGGATAACTCAATGGGCGTCTCTACCCTCTCCTTGCGGTTTTATTTTAGAAAAGCGCATCTCACACATCCTCCACTCGAATTAGTCTGATTGGAATAGTCTAACACTGTCTAATACGGAAGAAGTGATATGGGCATATATGTGACTGATTGATTTATTAATATTTTCAAGGATAATACATCAACTAAATTCGCCATACTTATCATAGATATGACATCAAATATAAAATCTTCCAATGAAGAACAATTTGAGTCTATTTTTGATTCAAAAGTAAAACTCGTTTTTTGAAATAATTCTTTTTTTGTTTGTCCTTTGTTATTCAAATGATATCACACTTAATATCTCTTTAGTTAAAAGGAGTAGATTTATCCGATTGCTAATTCCTTTGCTAATTCGTATGGGATAGTAAAATATTAGTATCCAATATAGCAGTTAGGAAAAAAATATGATATTAGAGTTTTATGGTATCATTTTTAGACAATAAATTTCATGATTTGTTGTTAAACTTTTCTCTATGTTTTATGGTTACATAGATGGATTTGAGTCATTTTTTGTTAGTTCTGATTGAAAAGTTGATCGGATTTCATGCCCTGGTAAACAATCAATTATGGGCACAGTCAATGCATGTGCTTAGTCAAGTTTGACATAGGAGGAGATGAGTACTGTCAAATAGTTATGTTGTTATATCAAAAAAATTTCTTCAAATAAATGAACCAAATCATTACTCGAGATCTCTTCCAACACTGATGTAATAATTCTAGACCCATATTGATCTCCTCCAAAAGGATTTATGATGGGAGAGGGAAGCTTGCACTTATATATAATTCATGGGGATCTGACCTAATCGATATGGGAGGTGATAACATCCCTCAGGTGTGGACTAGACTCTGTATCTTGGTCTAGGGCCCAACACGTGCATGAGCAGGATCCACGTTGGACGGGCCCTGAAATGCTCTAATATCATGCATGTAATAATTATGGTCCCTGATTGATCTCCATCCAAAAAGCGTTATGAAGAGAGAGGGAAGCTTGTACTTATATACATACAGATGCATGTAATAATTATGATCCCTGATTGATCTCCATCCAAAAAGCGTTATGAAGAGAGAGGGAAGCTTGTACTTATATACAGATCTTGAGGACTTGACCCAGTTGATGTAGGAGGCGATGACAATTAAGGCATCACTTCTTAGTGTTAGATTTGAATGTTCAACAAACTAGAGATAATGAGTGATTTTGTGGGTGGGTCAAAGTGATTGCAAGTAGGTCCATAAAATCCTCCAAATTCTCTTATTTTTTGGACCAATTAGTTGGGCTTTGTGGGATATAAATAGAGGCCCCCAAGCTTTGCAAAACATAAAAATTTCCAGCAAAATCTCTCCTCTCTTTTTGTGATTTTCAGTTCATAATGTGAGAGTACAAATTCAATTTTTGTTCAATTTTATAGTTTGTTTTGAAGTGTCTCTAATAAGCGGTGAATGACTGTCAACATCTTAGAGGTGTTTTCTAAAGAGAGCTAAGACACTTATGGTTGAACGTAAATTATCTTAAGGAGATTCGGTAAGTTGTACCTCACTCCGTCCATCCAATCATTCATCTAATTGGTATGGGTTTTGTTGTTCTCAATTAACTAATAATTTACCACTATTGTCCTTTTGATATATATTATTCATATGATTGCAAAACTCAAACTGATATATATGTATGTATGTTAAGTTGATAGTACGTCAATTCAATTGATTATTAGTATGCGACTACAATTTATAACACGTGCCACAAGTTCTGTATAGGGTTATCCCAAGACATCGCTTAAAGGCCATTGAGCAAGATTGGACCAGACAGCCCACATGATAATATTGTCATTTGTCAGGCTTGGAAAGGACCGGTTTATGTGACAATTGTGGTTTAATATTTTTTGTGATAAAACAAACCATAATTGGGTCTTTTGGGAAAAAAAATTAAAAGAGATAAATGAATAAATATAGAAAAAACAAATAGAGAAATTCGTGTAGATGGGGTAGGAGGAGATAAAGAAAGGAGATAGAGAGGAGAGAGAAATATGTTTAGTTTATAAAATTAATATAATTATTAAAATAAGGGTAACTTGGTTATTAAAATTTTATTTGAATTAAAATAGTCCTTAGTGGTATAAATTTTAGGGTTATAACCAATATATATATGTAACATGTGCATAGCAAGATAACCAAAGTAAGCGACATAATTAATATGTAGAATCTTATTTCTAAAAGTTATGTTAAGATTGCAAATTAATCTATTAAAATAAAGGTCCACAAAATAAGGAATTGACTTCCTTAATAAAAAGAGTTGATTTTCTCTAAAATAATAAAGGAAATAAATATTTAAAAGGAAAAATAAACAATCCTAAGCATTCAAAAGATTCTGTCTCAATAAATTAATAAATTAAATCAATTATTTCCATAAAATTAATATCAAAATATTTGTCAAAAAATCATGTATTTAAAAACTTTATGCACATGCAGGTTACATGAAACTTATCTGAATTTCATATATGGTACTTGCAGGCTTCATAATAGCAGATCCTCAATTCAGCTAAAATAACCAACATTCTTATCTATTGTGTATCCAAGTTAGTCTAAGCATATTACATTTATGATTACAACGTTAAACATAGTGTCACATAAAATATCATAACAAACCCTTCATCTCTTCTGGTTTTTTTATAAGTTACATGTATTATTATTATTATTAGCGTGGATGCGTTTTTTGCTCTGAGGTGCCTCTACAGACATTCATATCCTCGTCACATGGATTTACATTAGAAAATTATGTTGTCTCCCTTTTTTTTGGTAGATGTTATCTCGACTCCCTACTCGGGCCTATAACCTTTTTCAATTTGAGTGAGTATTTAATCTCCCACCTTAAAAAGGTTATGAGTTCGATTAAGGGAAGTGATGTTTTAATGAAATAAAACTGTGAGACAAAGGGTAAGAAAATCTATAGAGCGAACAACATTAGATGCAAAAATCAAAACCTTTCTAACTGTAAAGGTTTTAAATTTGCATTACTTTATACATATATATAATATTTTTCTAAAATATATTTAAAACGTTTAATAAAAAGGAGGAATCATCAAGAGAGAGATCGAAGATATCAGCCGTGCCACAGAGCTTTCTCTTCAAGAATACAACAATATATCAAGAGCCATGGTAGTCTTAGTGTTCCTTTTCAATATATATTCGACATTTTTAACTGTACTAATATTAATTAATTATTTGTAATTACTAAGAAAAACTAATATATACTTGCATATTGTACATGTAATTTATTAGATCATGAAGATATTGAACTAGCCAAAGCTATCGAAGAAAGTCTTCGAATTTCAAATAAATTTAGGTTATTAAATTTAGATATTTTTGTAAAACAAAAATCCGGTTTCTTTCTTTCAAATATTGTGTTTTTTTTTTTTGGTATAAAATTTACACAATTTATTATTGATGCATACATATTGTGTGTGTATCTATATTCCAGATGGCAACCCAAATTCGGTTCTAGGATTAGGAATGTCCTTAAAAGAAGACAAATTAAGACAAACATATCCAAATCAGATAATATGTGATGTTTGTGATGAACCAGTAAATAATTCTAGCTTTTTAAAAGATTAATAATTAATTTTTAATATTTTATACGAAGATGGCTTTAAATGGATAATTGTGATTTCTTATTTTACAGGTTGCAGATTCTTCACAAGTGACAAGGATATGGCGAATACTGGAATCATAGCATGACGACACTCCAATTAGCATTGGCTGAAAGATACTCGAGGTTTGCGCCAACATTTTTTCATAATTTTTTTATAAAATTTGAGCGTTTAGAACTTTTAAAAAACACGGAATTACAATTAGTCCGTTGGTAATTGAATTTATCAACGGATTATCGATGGAATGATGGAATATTTCCGTGGGTAAATTGCTCATCAATAAAAAATTTTAGACGGAAAATTGATTCATCGGTAAATTATAGACTGAAAATTCATCGGCAATTTCTACCCTTTCTAGTGGCACGTTCATCAGCTTTGGAGACAAATTTGCAACGGAAATTCTGTCCGTAATATGTAAGTAAATTTCCTGGCAGCTTGGCGCCAAAATATACTGACGGGATAAATCTGTTGAGAATATTTTCGTCGGTATTCAGTTGGTAAACTGTTGGCAAAGTTAAGTTCTTGATTTCCGTTGGTACTCCGTCAGTAATTATGCATGAAAATTTCTCGATCGATAATATATGTCGGTAATTCTCAATTTTCTTGTAGTAGAATATATATATATTTCATATTTACATATAGAATGTCGGACCAAATTATCTTCTCACAACACTCAAAAATTATTTGACCATCGAATTCCAAATCACTGGCATGTTTGTGTTTTCAAGAAGTAATTTTCTTCATCTTCAATGTCTTGACTCTCAAAGTTCATTTGGTGCACAAGTTCATCTTCTACTCCCACAGTACTTGTCTCACAATCATCGAAGCCACTATCGCAATAAGCATGCAGTCGAATGAAATTGTAAAGTGTCATACATGCTATCATAATACGTGTTTGTGTCTTAAATGGAAAATCTGTCATCGGACCTAGCTAATATTTCCCACTTCTCCTTTATAATCCCAAATGTATGTTCGATGACATTTCTTAATTTCGAAAGTGCCTTATCAAATGTCTCTCATGGTCTCTATACAAGGGCACCACCCTGAAAACTGGGCACCTCTCGCCCTTATATGGTGCTAGATAATTTGTCATGTTTGCATAACCTACGTTGACCAAATAATACTTTCTTACAAGACAATAAATTTTATGTATCATGAATAAAAACTTTAAATTCGTTGAGATAATTAACAATAAAAAATTGTAATAAAAAATGTAGTAACCTGGTGGTGGTTACGAGAATTTAAGTGTCTCTAAACATAGAGAATGTTCTAGCTAGTACACGATGATCATGCACCGACTCTTCCCATCCTGCAATAACATAAGTGTATAACATGTTGAAATCACATACTGCTAGGACATTCTGTGTTGAAATTCATTTCCTTCCACAATATCTGAATTTGCATGAATTTGTTATTCATCTTGTTTTGCTTTGCTTCAACTCCGCCTTCCACTCTTTATATTGTCTGTCAAATGTGAACTTGTGATTGAGCATTTCTCTAATTATTTTCACTCATTTTCTTTCATGCTCGGACTCATATCAATTGATTCAACCACTATAGTCAAATTATCACTTTAAAAATAATATTTTCTATTGGTTGATTTTGAGTGGTCGATTGTGACCAGCTCTTGTACATTAGGACTTTCAAGTTTTGAAGAGAGTGTCTGTTATTAGCTAGCTCTACACAATGGTAAAGCATCATACTAGCACCCAAATCTTTATAAATAATAAATATATATATATATTTTTTTTGTAGAACTCCATTTTATAAAATTAATATGTTGTTTTGGAAAACTACTCCAGTTTATTGTATAGAGAGGAAAAATGGCAAGCTACCAAGTTGCAAAATATTCAGGAAAAATTAAAGTAGAGTAAGTCCAAGAGTTGATCCCAATTAAGATATATACAATGAGGATAAAAAAGTAAACTATACAAGCTGTTGAATTCTCAAAAGATGAATACAAAATAGATATACAAGTTGACGCAGCCAAAACTGCCCCAAGTTAAGAAAAGTACGTAAAAAAAATGAGAGATAAACTGGTAGAAGATCGAAGATCTCAAAAAGCACAAGAGAATCACCGTACCATCCCATTTTTATGAACACCCTTTTTGCATAAGTTGAACTTAGCCTAACCATGACAAAGAAGCGTGACCAGACCTCATATATAGCCTCTTCCACTAAATCTTCCTATCATCGTTCATCTTTCAAACCGCATTCAATTACTGATCCTCAAACTGATGTTTTGTTTTCCAATCCGAGGTAAACCACCCATAGTAATCAATTTTCATTGAGGCTTAATTTTTATTTTAAAAATAATAAAAATATAAAATAAAAATAAAATAGTAACAAATAAAATATCCAAACCCAAAAATTAAAGCTCATCCTTTTTCAATATTTTTTTTCCAAACTACCCATAAATCTACAAGCCCAACCTTATCCAATCACAAATCTCAAAGCTATAATCCCACTTAGCCCAAACACAAGTCAATGGTGTGTGTTTAATGGGGACATTAGATGTTGTTGGAATGTGTGTTTTTGCTGATGTAGTTGTATTGAGAGGTGTTTTGGTGAGATCAATATTGGTTGTTGTATAGTTTTGTTGTGGAAATGATGTAGAAAAGAAAAATAATTGGTTTGAATAATGGAGAAATGAATAATTATATTGAAAGATATATTTTGATGATATGACTGTATTAAAATATATATTTTATTAATATAATTACATTAAAAAATGTGCAATTTAAATTTTTATATGATAAAAATGAGATACATATAAATAATTTTAATAAAAATAATAAAATATTAACTATTGCAGGTGCTCTTGTGACTTTTTCTCAATGCACAAAAGCCCCACTTGCCAAGAAACCCTAGCATAGAGCAAAAAGGTTTTGCTTTTGATTATCAAAGTTTGTGCAGCCGCACAAGAAGGGAGAGCTGGACATAATTTTAATCAAGCATTGTTTGACCAACAATGAAACGTATTCCAAAGTACAAAAATAAAATACTATGACATGCACTATATAATTATGTTACAATAACATTTAAATTAAAATTATATTTCGTGCATTGAGCTGCTATGTCCCCTAAAAATACTAAAAAATTTAGTGGTCAAATGCAGAAAATACTAAAATTTAGAGAAATGACAGAAACAGTGTTATTTTCAACCTATCTTATTCTTACCTGTCATAATAGCGTTATTTTCAACCAAATTATACACGCAATTCAAAGGATTCTCGTAGATAAAACGACAAAACCAGTAGAAAAATACTAAAAAATTTAGTGGTCAAAGAAGCAGGGGACACGAGATCGGAGGGCCAATAAAGCGTGATTAATAATGAGTTGAGAAATTTGGATAAATGATGTTGTTAACAAAGTTTTATTTGAGAAATAACTTTGTTTGAAAATAATCGGAATATAACTTAATCTGAATTTTTTAGACTAAAATACTTTTATTTATTTTGAAGAAAAACACTAACAAAACTCTTTCTCTGAGTTTTTTTGGCTTTGCCCTCACTTTTGATCTCCACAGAGATTGAAACATCTGCCTTGTATTCGTGCTTTTTGTTCAGATTTCTTCGTCAAAGTGAGATATTTTTGTGTCCTCGCTCGACGAACAACGTAAATCAAGTAAGTTCAACTGTATGTGAATGCTTCGTATTTGTCTATACACGTAGGTCATATCTCCAGTAAAAATCATATGTGAGTGTTTGAAAATATATTTAGAGGTCGAGTAGCAGTTATATGGTCGAGCAATTAATTAGTTGGTTGAGCATGATTTTAAATGTGATCCAACACATAATTAGTTGGTCGAGCATGATTTTGAATGTGGTTGAGCATTTTTTTTTTATATTGATCAAGATCATTCTTCAGTCAATCTTATTAATTTTGTTATAACGTCTATTTATGTGTGCAAAAATGACTTCTAAGATGAATTTTAATATATGGTGGAGTGTGGGAAAATTGTCGAGGCATGCATAGTTTTAAAGGGGGAGAAGTCAATATGCAATTGTATCTAATGCAATTACATATGTAAATTTGTAAAACTCATACACCAGTTGACTGAAGTGGATTTTAATTCATTTGATTTAGTGATGAAGTTTGTCTATAATACACATTTCAAAATGGAACTGATGGAGTTCGAAAACATCTTGACTTTTGGGTAATGGAAAAATTATATAGGAAGATGTGTTTTGCTGATATAGATAAATATATAGGATCTCTTTTATATAATAGAAAAGACTCAATTAAAAAAATTAATTGAGACATTAGGCGCCATCATTGTGGTTGTTCTAAGAGCAAAAATAATAGTAAAAATTTAGAGGGGAATGAGTAATGTATGAGAATGTGTGTTTTTGTTAATGTGGCTGTATTGAGATGTTTTGCTGATGTGGCTTAACTTTATGTAAAAAATATGGGATTCATTATGAATTTTGTTTGAGAATGAATGAGAGAATGAAAGACTAGATGGTTGGATAATAATTTTGTATCGAGAGATGTATTTTGATGATGTGCCAATATTGAAATATGTGTTTTGGTGATGTGGATGTATTTGAATATGTATTACTCCCTCCGTCCCATTTTAATTATTCCCTTTACTTTTTCACATAGTTTAAGAAAATATTTAATTCTCTTTTAATTTGACGTTTATATCCTTTATTTATAATGTGCATGATTGAGTTAGTTGTTAAGTTTTTCAAGTTAAAGGTAAAATGAGAAAAAATAACTTTCATTAATTAAAATTCACATATATTTTGGGACATCACAAAAAAAATTAAGGATAATTAAAATGGAACGGATGAAATGTATTGATTTGATTGTACAAAAAATTAAGATATAGGTGGGACCAATTTTTTGATTTTAATAGCCCATCAAATTGGCCTTATTTTATTTGCTCTAATATCGATATTTTTCAACCAATTTTATCTTTTAGTCTTAGCTGTCATAATCACGTTTTTTTCCAGGCATATTTGTCAACTAGTATTTTCGTTGATTACCAATATTAAATTCAATTATTTAATTAAACATCCTTTTTTTTGGCAAAATTACGTCGCGTGTAATCAATCAAATTTAGGCCTGCACCTAACATAACATTGTCCTTTTCCGTAAATTAGTATTTTTTTTAAAAAAATTCTTGTTGATAAGGAATAGTGAGAAAAAAGGATTCTTGTTGATAAATTGACAAGACCAATAGAATAAACCTCAAAGTCGTCAAATAAACGCGGGACGCGGGATCAGAAGGTCAATAAATCGTTAGCCAGTGAAAGGACATACTAGCTTAACCCCTCGCTCGCTCGCTCGCTCGCTCTCTCTCTGTAAAGCATTTTCAAAAACTTTTCGACTCTGCCATGGCGATGTCTCTGCAACTGTGCCGCGTGTCTCTCCACACGGACATTTTCTCTCCGTCATCAAAGAGCCTAACGTCTCGCCGGAAGCCGTTTCTCCTTCGATGCTCAGCCGGGGCAGAGCCTTCTGGTTCTGTCGCCGCCCGGGATTCGGATTTTGATGCTAAGGTGTTTCGGAAGAACTTGTCTAGAAGCAGCAATTATAATCGGAGAGGGTTTGGCCACAAGGAGGAGACTCTTGAGCTCATGAATCGCGAGTACACGAGTAAGAATTTGAGGAATTAAAATTATATTCGTGAAAATCGAGGGACAGGTCAATACTTTTTTGCATGTATGGTTTTTGAACTTCCTGTTTGGTTGCAGGGATAACTGAAATCAATAGTCTTTGAAGATTTCGTTCAATCTTTTTTACGAGGAAAAAATCATTTTGGCCAACTTAAAGTACAGAGAAATAAGTTTTACTTTGTGAAAGGTTTTCATTTTTTTGTTAACAGAATTTGATGAAGGGAAAGTATTAGCTCTCTTTGCTGTTGTTTGGACTCTTTTCTTTTCCAGGCAGAGTTTATTTAATTACCATAACATGAGTCATGGAAACCATGAAGCTGCTCATTCTTTGAGGACCATCCCGAGTGATGGTAAATATGAGCTAAAGGAAGGCGTGGATGTTCAAGCCAAGCTAGCTACGTTGGCTAGGAGAGTGGATATCATAGAGTTAGAAAAAAGTAAAAGCAGTGAAGGTTGTGGCACCACGTACCTCATGTGCTGATTCTAGTCAAAAGACTCAAGATTGCCCAATCTTGCCTATGATGGAGAATGGAATGGATCAATCAACTAAGTTTCCTGAAATAAGAGCATTAAAAACCTTGATGGCTCGGTCTGGATTAGTCACAGTGCAGTAGGTTAACTGTGGACACCAGACGGTCTAGACAAAAAAAAATACGAGCATTAAAAACTGCTTAAGTTAGCATCTTTCAATCTATTTCTAACCCTGAATTTTTGTAACGTTTTTTTTTTTTGGCGTTTGATTGTAGTCATGGGTTTTTAAAAATATTTTCTGGGTTTGGATCTTCAGGTGACATTATCAAGAAATTGAAGGAGAATGAGAACGAGTATACATGGGGTAATGTTACTGTGACACTGGCGGAATCTTATGGATTTTGCTGGGGCGTTGAGCGGGCTGTTCAGATTGCTTATGAAGCAAGGAAACAGTTTCCCAATGAGAAGATTTGGATCACCAACGAAATCATACATAATCCAACCGTCAACAAGGTCAGTAAGCTAGTTTCAGAACTTATTAATGTTTTCCAAAACTCCATCAGTAGTTCTTGTAGCTGAATATTTCTATGGCAGTAGAATATTTGTTCTGGAAACTAGTATCATATAGTTGTTTTGAAGTTTTCAGCCTTCTCGTATTACTTAATTTGACAATTAGATGTTTGTATCTGGAAAGGAAGTTTCAAAAAGTATTTTTTAAAATATTTTGTTGGTCATATTAATCTTGTAAATGATGGTTGGATTTGGGCTTAATATAATTTCTCCTTAGGTTGTATGATAGAGTGCCAATCATGAATTTGAACGTGGATTATGAACATTGTAATATCTTTAGATTTTTGTTTTATCATTTTGAACATTATTTTATGTCAGTGAGATCTTTGTTCAACGTTTTCACATGCACTCACTTTTTCAAGATTCAGGATGCTGGAGATATATAGTTTTTCTGTTTCTGCATTCAGTGCGATGTGATTAATTCATTGATCATGGGTCTGTGAAATTTGTTGGGCAGCACATGTCATCTCTTCAAAACTATACGAGCTGTACTGATTATTGAAGCCTTTGATTTTTTTGTGGCAGCGGTTGGAGGAGATGCAAGTTAAAAACATCCCCATTGAGGATGGGATAAAACAATTTGATGTTGTTGATAAGGGCGACGTTGTGATTCTGCCCGCTTTTGGAGCTGCAGTTGATGAAATGCTGGCACTGAATGACAAAAATGTGCAAATTGTTGATACAACTTGCCCTTGGGTATCTAAGGTATCTTATTAGCGACTGAGCACATCTTATAAGATAAGCTTGTCTATATTTCTTTGGTTTTATTTGGCATACATTCCTAAATTTAGATGATAAATACATCTAATTTTTCTGAAGGTTTGGAACACTGTTGAGAAGCACAAGAAAGGAGAGTACACTTCTATTATTCATGGAAAATATGCTCACGAGGAGACTGTAGCAACTGCATCTTTCGCGGGAACATATATTATTGTGAAGGATATGAAAGAGGTATTCCCTACAGATGGCTAGAATATTGTTTTCATGTAAAATTTTAATGTATTTTTTTTAAAAAAAATAATGTTTTGTATTTTCCTGAAAATTTTGTGCCTTAACCGTAGTCCGTATATGTCGACTGTTTATAATGAATTATTTATCTTAACCCAGGCAATGTATGTCTGTGACTACATTCTTGGGGGTGGACTTAACGGATCTAGCTCAACTAAAGAGAAGTTTCTAGAGGTATGGTCTTTTTTTTTAATATATGCTTTATTGCGAAGTATTGTATGCTGCGCTATCTAATATTTCCTGGTACTTTTGGCTACGTTGCAGAAATTTAAATTTGCCGTTTCCAAGGGGTTTGATCCTGACAAAGACCTAGTAAAAGTTGGCATTGCTAATCAGACAACAATGCTCAAGGGCGAAACAGAAGAGATTGGTTAGTCGGTGGCTCTATCATTCCAACTTTTGGAAGAAGTTATTGGCTGCCTGTGATCTTAATAGTACTTTTTTTGCTGTCACAGGGAAATTGGCAGAGAGAACTATGATGCGCAAGCATGGAGTAGAAAATATCAATGACCACTTTGTGAGCTTTAATACAATTTGTGATGCCACACAAGTAATTCTCTCTAACCCTCATGTCTGCAACTGCCCTTTTTTTCAACGAGAATTTGGTTTATGTATGATATTATTGAAGATGCAATTGTGTCTATGCCTTTCCTTCTTCTATCTGCCCTCCTTTACCTTCCCCTCCCAAAGAAGTCTCCCCGCCCCTAGTTATTCTTCCCCTTTTCACCGTCATATTTGATTTTATATCAGCATTCATATTTACCCTATCTGTTTGCTTTCCAGGAGCGACAAGATGCAATGTACAAGCTTGTAGAAAACAAAATGGATCTCATATTAGTAGTTGGCGGTTGGAACTCAAGTAACACCTCCCACCTTCAAGAAATTGCAGAGGCCCATGGAATTCCCTCTTATTGGATCGACAGTGAGCAGAGAATAGGTCCAGGAAACATAATTTCCCATAAGTTGATGGTAATAGTGGAAACATCTAATTCCACTTCTCTTGATAGAACTTTAGCTGTTCCTTAGCCTGAATGAGTTTAAGATTTACGTCTTTTAAACTCAATTCATTATTTTATGAATTGTGATTTTGTAGCACGGGGAGCTGGTTGAGAAAGCAAATTGGCTACCTGACGGCCCTATCACTATCGGAGTAACTTCTGGTGCCTCTACCCCTGATAAGGTAATTATCACATAGCCAACAATACGGTCCCTTGTTATTATTTTTTGCCTTTCTGTTTTAAAAAATTCACCCTCCACTCTTTTTGTCGTAACATTTTCTGCTCTGAGATAAAATTACAGTCCCCTGTCCTATGTGGTCTGGTCTCTCTTTGATGCTGTCATGTAACAAAGTTTAGTGCAAGTGCACTTCTGGTTTTCTGCTTGATTATGCCAATTGATGCATGCTCTGACATAATCTAAACTGCATGAATATGTTTTATTTCTAGCTATTCTGAATCATGTCATTAATTTCTGGTCGGATGAAAATCAATACTTTATTTAACATCAACGTGTTTCTAACTGGATTTCAACCAGGTTGTTGAAGATGTCCTTATCAAGGTGTTCGACATCAAACGTGAGGAAGCCTTACAACTTGCTTAAAAGACGACAGTTTTTACATCTAACATACAAGTCAGTTGGCGAGCTACATGATGTATGTTATACAGTCCCATAAGCACTTGAATTTATGTTCAGGCTTACTGTGGCTCACATTATATCATACATGGGACATTTTAACCTGCATGGGTTGCATAAAAATTTAATAAATACTGGGGTTGCTTGTTTGTGCCTCTGTTTTTTTTTCTTTTCTCGATAGAGTTTGAGCCTTTTAGGTATGTAGTTGTACATATACCTGGTGGTTCCGTTATCTAGTGTTCGCCTTCCTTTCTCTTGTTATTTTTCTTTCATCTCTTTGATCATTTGCTTTTACTCTTGGATTCAGAACTCGACTCTACTCTCTTTGGAAACCGTAGTTGTCTTCAACTGTTCTAAAACTGCAGATTCAATGTATGAGAAACTGATACAGAGCAATGGAGAACTTAATTACACTAAAAAATGGGTACTGTTATGAGAGGGAAAACAAGCAACACGCTCAAATACAAGCTTGAGGAGTTTCTTATTTTTCTGTGGGGAATGGTGAGAACTTTTAGTCTACGTGGAGGGCTTTTCCTAAGAGTCTTGGTAAGAGGGAGCAGAATGTCTACATTAGGGATTGCCATTAACTCTAGTTGACAGTGCCACCTACTGAAGCAGCTTAGGATGGTTTGTGAGCAGAAACAACATAATAAAATCTACATATTTTGAGAACCATAAACATATGGAAAAAAGAAAAAGAAAACCTTAAAAGATGTAATTCAGATCACCTAAAAATCATGGCAAGTTTTGTTCACTCTCCCGCATGGCTTCCAGCTGGAGCCTGGCCGGTTCGGATGCCGGAAGCCTTGAGAGAGAGTGGACAACAGTAGCCATTCCCAGAAAGCCTTTCTTACTTGTGCATGCTTGGTCTTGGTTGCTTACAAAGTAATGGACTGAGACCTTTTTATAGGCCACAAAGACCTTGAAACTATATTGTTTACCCTAACAAACATTAATATATTAAAATGTCTGTTTATTCCAATTTAATGGGATTTTAATATTTCAATTATTGGGATCTTTCCAGAGTGTTGGCAGTAGATACGAGGTGCATAATCGAATTTTTTTTATTGCAAATATTTTTATCCTTAAAATGAGAAAGCTGTTTTTATGCAACTAAATGATCCCCATCCTCGTTAATCCCACGCAAAGCAATGCCTAATATTCCTTTTTTCTATATGGAACCCGCAGCTAACTTTTAGAAGTGGACTGGATAAATTTATCATGAGATATGTTTGTCAGACAAACACATGAAAATTCTATGTACGAGCTTGAGTTCCGGGGATCAGAGACTCTATTAATTATAAAGTTACGAACTAATTCCTCGTGATTAAATAGTGTCGTCGCTTTATTTCGTATAGTTCAAAAAGAATATGTCAATTATATGCTAAATGCGAAAAATATTCGTCTGTTAGATGTTAGCTAGTAGTCGCTTTGAACTTATTTCAAAATTGATAGGATGATATAAGAATAGATAGCCAAACTTTTTTAAAGGGCTTTTTTTTACGTAAAAGAGCAAAGTAACAATGTTTTGTCTCCTCCTGATGACTAATCGTTGTGGGTTGACAGCCACCAAAAATTTAAACAGTATAGCTGATGACGTCAAAAAGGTGCCAGTACCAAGAAGACGATCAGTCGGTCAGACCTGCAGTCATGCACGGATACTAGGAAGGAAGATTCTTTCAAGAAGCCGAACAACCGGGCAGTCAAGTAGCTGTCCAGCCAGGCAATGTGTCAGTCCAGGCAACCGAGCAGCTGGGCAGCTTACCTACCAGACAATCTCCTAGGCAGGCAGGTCCTTCTCAAAAGTTGATCAGCCAGGCAGCCGAGCAGCCGACCAGGGGTGAAGACCCTTCTATGGAGCCGGGGAGCCGAGTAGGGGTCACCTTCCAGGGAGCCGAGCAGCCGGGCAGCCGAGCAGGCGATCAGGGTGTAAGCCTGGGTGTCCAGGCAGTCCGACAGCTTACCTACCAGGCAGTCGGGAGCTTACCTACCAGGCAGTCGGCAGCTTACCTACCAGGCAGTCAGGCAGCTTACCTACCAGGCAGGACTTTTAGGGATTCAGGTCCTTCCAAGGAACCGACCAGCCAAGCGATCCTGCAACCAAGCACAATGAGCAAAGGTGAGTTAAAGGCCGCACCAGAGGTAGTCCTCTGGCGTTGGCGCTCCGACGCTCAAGTCAGTCCTTATCACAAAATCAGGCAAGCTTCTTGGACTAGAGCTTTCTCTCAGCCAGAATTCAAAGTGTGATTCATTAGTTGGATAATATCTGACTTGTTGAGCTTTATATAGGATTAACAATCACTATTGAAGTGGGTCGTCTAATTATGATTGTGGACTGCACCCAACTGCTTTTGACCTTGGTAGGCTCAGCAGGTGACCCATCTACCGAGATGACTGCTTGGTTAGCTTAAATAATCTTTGGGCCACATATGACGTGGCAGAGCACCATTGGTGGGGTCATTTTTGTAATATCAGTAGCCCCCAACTCCTTTATCGAGGCGCAGTTCTGCGCATATCGATGAGAGGAGTAATTATGTCATTCCATTAATGAGAAGATGACAGCTCAGACCCTTGGATCAACGGTCCATGTCTGCGCGGCTCATTGGCCATCTGTTTCTGGCCGTTGATCTGAGGTTGGTCTTCTGCTATAAAAGGGGCCTAAGAGCCTGGTCATTCCACACATTTCCTAAGATTTTAGAGCGCTTATCGAGCACTCGTAAAACAATTTTTTGTAGAATCCTCCTCGGTAGATTACCCTTGTGTCCGTCTCTCACGGGAAGGGACCAGTTTGAGGTGTCCAAGGAGGAGATCTTTGAAGCCTTTAGGAAGGTTGAGAAGAGGAGGAAGAGATGGTAGTTACTGATCAGGGATCATTGCCAGACCAGGCTCATCATCCACTAGTCTTGACTACCGAGGAGAATCCTTTGTCCGTGCCTGGGGATGCACTTCCTGCCGAGGAGCCGGTCTCAGAAGTTCCTTCCTTAGATGGTTAGGTTTTCCTCTGTATGGGCTTAGGCCCCTTTTTGTTCTGCTCTTTACTTGTAATGAACCTGTTTGAACTTTAATAAAATAAGTATTTTTGATTGCTCGGTTATTCACATTCATATACTTGTGTATTTTTCTTTTTATCTTTGAAGGTCATCATACCTTTCTGGTCGGTAAGCCGACCAGTCTTCTTGTATTTTTAGGACTTTAAGTCTCAAATTTTCTCAAGTTTCTCAGAGGGTGCAGATACTACCCTGGTCAGTAGGCCTACCAGGGTCTCAGTATCTCCTTTCTTTCAGGATCAAAATCTCTATGTTTTGATTGCCTGGTCGGTAGGCCGACCATGATCTTCGAAGCTTTTTCTTCCTTTTAGGAATATCTTGGATGCCATCCTGGTTGGACTCTTTTTATTGGGGGCTCAAGTCTTCAGTGTTGTGTGGATACTATCCTGGTCGGTACACCGACCAGGCTTGTAGTATCTTCATTTTCTCTCTTTGCAGAATTTTTGTAAGTCTTGTCATCTGGTGACGCTGGTCGGTATGGCATTGATACTTAGCCAATTTTTTGGCTAAGTTTGCATGTTGTCCAGGTCAGGCCTTCTCCTGCATTGTAATACTTTATTTTGGGAAAGAGACCTGAGCTTTTATTCATTCCTGTATGTTCCAAACTGGAAAGCAAATACATAAAATAGGAACATCATGTGTTATAATAAAGCATTACACATAGTATCTTCGAAGATTATCCACATTCCAGGGTCTCATATCCCTGGGTCTCTTTGGATCTTCGATTTTGTATGTGCCTTCTTTCAAGATTTTCACAACTAGGTAGGGTTTTTCCCAAGTTTCACCTAGCTTACCTGGATGCTTTCCTCTGGCTACTACCTTTCTTAAAACAAGGTCTCCAATAGAGAACTTTCTCCTCTTTACTCGCCTGTTGTGATATTGAGTTGTTCTCTGTTTATATGGAGCAGTCCGGATCCTTGCATTCTCTCATATACCTTCTAGGAGATCAAGGTTATTGAGTAGTAGCTTGTCATTTATTGACTCTTTAAAGTTGGCGGTCCTCAGTGAGGGGACCCCGATCTCGACTGGGATAACTGCCTCAATCGCCACATGACCCTCCTAGGCGCCCCTTGTCACCTGAGCCTCTAGCTCTATCAGGGGAGGTTCGTATAGCAAACCGAGAAGACTTCAATGAATCAGTCGTCTTGATATATTTCTCAGTCCTAACCAGAAGTTCATCCATGGACTGGGGTGCATCAGTGCACAATGAATTGCAGAACTGCTCATGACGGACGGTCCCAATCAGAGCAGCATTTGCCACAGCAATCTGTACATCTGGGATCTCCAGGCATATTTGGTTGAATCTCCCAATAAAGTCACGAAATGATTCTCCTTTCTCGTGTTCGATCACCATCAGATCTTGATTGGTGGTTTTAGGCTTCCTAGCACTTGCAAATCGAAGGCTGAACTTCCTGGAGAGATCCTGGAAGCTGTAAATGCTATGTCTGGGAAGGTTGATAAACCAAGTCCGAGCTGGCCCAATAAGTGTAGAGGGGAAGGCCTTGCACAGTACCGCATCTGAGGCTCCTTTGCATTCCATCGTAGACTTGTATCCCATGACATGGTCATAGAGATCTTTCTTCCCATCATAATGCTCAAGGCTGGGTAGCCTGAAGTCACGAGGTATAGCTGTCTCAAGAATATCCCTAGACATGGGAGTCATGGAACTGTCCCACGTCTCATCAATGATATTGCGTCCTTGCAAGGCTGCTAGCTTGCGATCTACCTCTTGAAGGTGCTTATTAACATCATCATTGATGTGGGAGTGATAAGTGTTCCTGTTGGAGTTTCCTTCTCGGTTGTCATCTCTTCTCCTGCTCCTGGGCTCCAGAGAGGCAGAGTTTCTATCATCCCCATTCCTCTCAATAGACCAAGGCGGAACCTGCTAGTTAGCCATCATCATCTCAGTAAGGAGCTGCACTTGTTGACAAAACTGATTAAACCGTGCAGCACTGATGGGGGGACCAGCTGCCTCCTGTGGTGGTGCCTGGACGTTTCCTCCTTCTTGGACCTAGGGTGCGTCCAAGGGCACCTCGTGCCTTGCAATATTCTCATGATCTTGGCGTTGTTGGCCGACCTCATCTGCCAGATGATGGGTATGAGATGTCTCAGGATCGTTCACATTGGTTCTTCGAGGTCTAACCATTGTAAGTAAGGGAACTTAGCTTTTCCCACAGACGGCGCCAAACTGATGACGTCAATAAGGTGCCAGTACCAAGAAGACGATCAGTCGGTCAGACCTGCAGTCATGCACGGATACTAGGGAGGAAGATTCTTTCAAGAAGCCGAACAGCCGGGCAGTCAAGTAGCTGTCCAGCCAGGCAATGTGTCAGTCCAGGCAGCCGAGAAGCCAGGCAGCTTACCTACCAGACAATCTCCTAGGCAGGCAGGTCCTTCTCAGAAGTTGATTAGCCAGGCAGCCGACTAGGGGTGAAGACCCTTCTAGGGAGCCGGGGAGCCGAGCAAGGGTCACCTTCCAGGGAGCCGAGCAGCCGGGCAGGGGTCACCTTCCAGGGAGCCGAGCAGCCGGGCAGGGGTCACCTTCCAGGGAGCCGAGCAGCCGGGCAGTGGTCACCTTCCAGGGAGCCGAGCAGCCAAGCAGGGGTCACCTTCCAGGGAGTCGAGCAGCCGGGCAGCCGAGCAGGCGATCAGGGTGTAAGCCTGGGTGTCTAGACAGTCAGACAGCTTACCTACCAGGCAGTCAGGCAGCTTACCTAACAGGCAGTCAGGCATCTTACCTACCAGGCAGTCAGGGGCTTACCTACCAGGCAGTCAGACAGCTTACCTACCAGGCAGGACTTTTAGGGATTCAGGTCCTTCCAAGGAACCGACCAGCCAAGCGATCCTGCAACCAAGCACAATGAGCAAATGTGAGCTAAAGGCCGCACCAGAGGTAGTCCTCTGGCGTTGGCGCTCCGACGCTCAAGTCAGTTCTTATCACAAAATCAGGCAAGCTTCTTGGACTAGAGCTTTCTCTCAGCCAGAATTCAAAGTGTGATTCATTAGTTGGATAATACCTGACTTGTTGAGCTTTATATAGGATTAACAATCACTATTGAAGTGGGTCGTCTAATTATGATTGTGGACCGCACCCAACTGCTTTTCACCTTGGTAGGCCCAGGAGGTGACCCATCTACCGAGATGACTGCTTGGTCAGCTTAAATAATCTTTGGGCCACATATGACGTGGCGGAGCACCATTGGTGGGGTCAGTTTTGTAATATCAATAGCAATATGTTCCAATTAATGCATGCAGCAACAAGTCTACGATACTATTAGGAGGTGCAACCGTGGATGGAAGGTTCAATATTTCCCCTTCTAAAAAGGAAATTATATAGCTCCATATCTTATATATCTAGATAGAATTCTGTTGTGAGATCCTAAAATGAGAACATAGTTTTTGGGGATTAAAATATTTTGGAAAAATTTTTATTTATATATTTATTAGTTTTATGAATTCAACGATATATTTTTTGTTCAAAACAAAAATTCATTTTGATTGAAATATCGAATGTTTTGAGTTTATATCCAACGATCTATAATTGACATATCTTTTTCATGTTCAATTTGATTTGTGTTTCAAACAAAAAATATATTGTTGAATTCGTAAAATGATCAAAATATAAATATAAAATTTTGAAACTTTTACAAAATAATTTTAACCCTAAAAATGACCTCAAAAGCTAGAAGCCTAGAACTCATTTTAAGACTTCATAGGAGAATTCATTCCTCTATATATATATATATAGATTGAACAATTCTAACATATGAACGTCCAAATCTGATGACTGAAACACATGGAGTCTAACAATTGGGTCTGATTCTTGATTTATGTGTTGCCATTGATTTGTATGAAACAGTAAAATATGCGTGGAAAGTACATATACGGACGTCCATATGTGAGAATCACTCTATATGGATATACAGATAGAGACACCAATAAATAGGCAGATATAAAGAAGTTTATACAAAATGATTGGCAGCTTGGGTTCACACTCTACCGGCCCCCTCAAGGCTTCCATGCGCCATGAACCTGTGTGGTTAGCTAGATAGGCATATGTTTTCCTTATCTCCGTTAAGTCACTAATTTCCAAGTTGTAGATAAGGTGAAGATTCTCAAGATCGAAATCTCATCACTTGTACGTATTACATCAAGTCATTCACACGTCCTGTTGATTTCTTTGGGGCCACTCCTATGAGCTCATCGATCACAAAATTATTTCAACAGTGTGTGACACTATACTCATTCATTACATGTGATGACGTACATTACTGTAAGAGACTCATTGAAAGTCACACATAATGAATGAATGTCACACATTATTTGATACTTTTGAATTTAAAATCACACATAATGAATGAATGCCATACACTATTAAATATTTTTGAGATATTTTAAGTTTTAATATTATTGGGTTTGGCTGACACTGAAAAAATTTAAAATAGAAAGGTTTGGGCCAGTTATGGCCCCCATTTTCCCAAGTACACTCCGATTCTAGAAAACTTCGTCAAAAATAAACATGAGTCAAAGTACACCCCTTTTTCTAATAATTCAAAAAAAAAAATCATTCACATCCCAAGCATCTCTCTTTGAGGCATTTTGTCAAACACAAGAAGAGCACAAAAAGTTGTTTGGAAGAATGATGAAATCAATGAAAGAATCAAAATTCTAAGTCTCCGCAAATATTAGAAACCAATCACTGAAAAAAGGAAACCTAGATCCACATCCAAACAACGATCTTACAACCCACATCCACATGCTTCTTCTTCATATTATGCTCTTCATCAGATGGCTATGATGGTTTTGGTTGGGTGGCGATTGTTTATGTTCTTCAATACGATCTTACAACCACATCCACATACTTCTTCTTCTTATGCTCTTCATTAGATGGCTATGGTGGTTTTGATTGGGTGGGGATTGTTTGTGTTCTTCGGGTGAATCTCAACTAGAGCTAGAAATTGTATGATTGGATCTCGATAATGATCTTCTATTGGTCAATTTAGGTACGTTAGTCTCTTTACTCTTGCTTTCCTTTTGCTCTTTCTCCTGCATTCTCTCTGTCGTATGTGGGTTTTTGCTATTTAGGTGAGAAGATGAACAGAAACAAAGACGAAAAATGGGCAGCCAGGTTTGTGACATGGGAGTGTTTAGAGAACATATTTTTTTGAATTTTTCAAGGTGTACTTGAGAAAATGAAGGGTGTAACTAGTCCGAACCAATAAAAAAAGTATGTGTCTAAAAATTTGACTGGGAGTCTAGGCCTGATTCATGGGCAGAATTAATTATAGGAAAATGATAAGGACCTCATAAAAAAACACAAATTAGTTCAAATCTATGTGTGTGCCATGTAGGTGGGTCATATTGGACATTTTAGAAAATATGTCCAATTATGTTAATTTATTTAATTACTTTTATTGCAAATTATTTATTTATTTTTTTATAAACGAAATTTTAAAACGTTTTATCTCTAAAAATATATGTTAGATTTCGAAAAAAATTACATATTCAAACTTAGCGTGTAAAACTTTTTATAACAAGACCCACTGCCTATAGTTTTTATTGCGATTTTTCAATTACATTATTTTTAAAAATAATGTAATTCATATATATGATATGTAGACTGTATATTCAAGTTCAATTTTTATTAGGTTTTTTTGGTGAAAAGTCCTTTAAATAGGCTTGGTGTTCCATTTAGTCTATTTAAAAAGATTATAACCCAATAAGTCCTTTACTAATTGAACTTTATTCCATTAAAGACAATTTTAAGTGAAATACATTTTTAATACCTTTTTTACCCTTATTTGTTATCATTGACTTGGGGGCACGGGTGATACCATGCATTGGTCTTTGCCCCGCTATGGCTGTACAAGGCCAAATTTTTTTGAAATCCTTTTTTTTTTTGATATATTTTATGAAATTATCTGATTTTTTTTTCTGAATTTTAAAAACTCCTCTGTTTTGTTTTAGTAAGTTTTGCGAAATCCTCTGAATTCTGGGTAAGTTTGCGAAATCCTCTGAATTTTGGGTAAATCTGGAAAATCCTCTGAATTCTGGGTAACTTTAAGAAATCTTATGAGTTCATTTAGAAGATTTGATGAATGAACATTTAAACATATCGACCATGAGTCTTATTAAAAAACATTTTTCGCAAAATCCTCTGAATTTTGAATAAGTTTGAGAAATCCTTTAAATTTTTAGTTTTTTTTGTTTGATTTTCAAAAATCCTATAGTTTTTTTTTTTGACATATTTTATGAAATTCTCTGAATTGTTTTGCTTAATTTTGAAAATTCCTCTGATTTGCTTTGGTGAGTTTTGCAAAATTCTCTTAATTTTTGGTTAAGTTTGAGAAATCCTCTGAATTATGGGTAACATTGAGAAATCCTCTGAGTTCATTCAGAGGATTTGACGAATGAACATTTAAACACTTCGATCATGAGTTTCATTGAAAAGAGTTTTTCTTGCTGATTTTGAATCTATTTTTTTAAAAAAATCCGACTTATATTTTGAGAGATAAAAATGTTTTAAAGTTTTTAAAAGAAAAAAAAATAAAAAGAATGTGATGATGTCAGCATATGTCATACACATAAGGATCTATTGGAATAATGGTAGTTTTGTCCAAAATTATTTAAGAGATGTTTTGGAATATTGAAAAATTGAATGTAGTGAATGGAATACTCATTTTTATAAAAGGACTTATTGGTGAATCCTCTTTTTTATTATACCATGATAGTAGAATATATATTAATTATTTTATGCATTTTTATTGAAATTGCGTCAGGGTACCCGAGCCCGTTAGTGTTTAGTATTTATTTGATTTTATGGTTTTATTCTAATTAATTATTAGTCCTTTAGGGGTTAGCGAATTTATTCCCCTTAGAATTGAACACTTATAGTTAAGGTTACAACATGAAAATCGTATACACGAGCCGTTTAGCAAATTCATTCCTCTTAAGGTTTAATACTTATTATTTAGATTATAATATGAAAATCCGATACACGAGCTCGTTAGAGTTTAGAAAATCTGTTCCATTTAGGATCTAACACTTATTGTTTATATATGAGCTCCTAAAATATGAGTTATTTATCACTACCCATGAGAATATCATTCCAACAAATAATGTACTTAAGAATCACTAAATAAAATCTATCGATTTTCGATTTTATTGAAAAATATTTACTTTCTGATTTTGAATATGTAATTTTTTCCAAATCTAATATTTATTTTGAGAGCTAAAGTGTTTTGAAATTTCATTTAAGAAAAAAAACTATGCATTTGGTCTTTTCTTCCATATCATATCTCCACTTGGTATTGTCATGTAAATTTGGGACATTTTGGACTACTATTTGTGGGGCCATTTAGTATGATCCTTAAGTATATTGGAGTCCACAAAAAATGTGGAGTTATTTTCACATCAGTGTTTACCTACCTCACTACGTTGTAAAAAAAAATCCTAATCTAGATTCACCTCTCGCCTTTCCTTCATCTCTCCTTTCCTCTATTTCTCTTCGCTCCCCCCTCCTCTTCTCAAACCTCGATATCGACCAAATGGCTCACCTCTTTCACCCAAAGTTACCAAACTCCATGACCAATGTCTCCAATGTTGCTTAGAAGCGATCCATTTTGTAAACCCTTGAACCATGAGTTTGTCGACATAGCCGGGTTCAAGGTCGTTGAAATTGAAGCTGAGAAAGAGAAGGCGACTTATATGGTAGTATTGTAGCTGGATGAGTTTTACAATGCTTGCGAGAAGATGTTGAAGGAGGCGGAGGAGCGACTAGTGTTGATTTATGAGAACGCAGAAAATGTAGCTAAGGGTGATGATAAGAAGAGTTAGCGAAGGAGGAAGAGATGCAAATGATAGGGATTCAAATTACCGTAGAGATTCAAATGATAGAGATCCATACAATTTCTACCATGTGATTGATTCTGTAGCAACAATTGTTTTTCCTGTTTGCTTCCCTTCATTGTTCGCTTGAACTTTGTTAGATGTGGATATTTGCATATGTTATGCGCTGTTTGGATTCGAATAATCATAATCTACTGGTATCTTAGGATATATATATATATTTTAAAAATATTGAAAAAAGGGTGAGGTTAAAAAAATTATATTTTTAGGTCAAGGTGTATAAGAAGGGATGAATAACTAATGGTTGGGTCTATCTACACCCGAACAATTATTGGTCCCACTCCAAAAACAAAAAAAATCACTCTCACATAACACCCCACTCGGTCTGAACCCAAGCACCAAATCGACTATGTTTTCTTTCTCTCTCCCTCACTCCATGGACGAGCTTCAATTCTTGGCGGAGTTTGTTCGATCCTGTCTCAACACCTTTTCCAATTCACAAGTTGAGTAATATAGATCCACTAATTTTCCGAGTGATATAGATCAAATCTCAAAAACCCAAGAAAGAAGCAAAGGCAACTTAAGAGCTCTGGAGGATATGGCATATCAAGCTTCTTCAACTCATGTTGATTAGTTACTTTTGTGTGAAAGTTGGTGGTGAACTTTGTGAAAGCATTAGTTTGGGGTAATCTTGAAACCTTTGTACAAGTTGGTGGTGAGCTTCGAAAAACCACACAATATAGTGGATTTGAAATCCTAGACAAGTGGTGTCTAGGTAGTGGATGTAGGAGGGCTTGGTGAAGTTTCCAAACCACTCTAAATCGCTATTTGCATTTTATTCCCCCTACTCTTTTATAGCTTTATTTATTTATTTACTTTTTCTTATGCTTACTTGATATTGATTTTACTTATACTTGCAAGTTATGAATTGTTGTTCTTAATGTTTCTAATTCTAAACCCAAGTCTTGGATAAATTGGTTTAAGTGCGACTTTTATTTTACTTTGTGATTAGAAAAATTGTATCTAGTCATCACATATTAAATTAACATTTCAAATATCTAAATTGAATTTTTCTAAAACATTTTAAGATAACTTGTCTAGTTGGATCCAATCTGAGTGTTTTGTGTTATTTGGTGTTTGGTTGGTTTAAAGGAAATTTTTATTTGGAATTTGGGGACACAATTCACCCCCCCTCTTGTGTAGCCTAGGTCCAACAGACTTGTGCATTATGATGCTTCAATTTTTAGGAGATTTGATTTGATAGTTGTTTACTCAATACTGTGAATGCTTTTCCAACTTTCTTGGTTTGTGCTGTATAGTATATGTGCATCACCACTCGGTAACATTTCTCTTAAAAAAAAGGCCCTTCAACCCTTATCAACTAATTCAAAGTTGTTGGTTAAAAAAAGAAATAGATGAGTTGAAGTTGTTATAACAATGCAATTCGCTTGGTTTTATTTTCAATTATCTTATTAGCATAAAATTTTGTCAAGAAGAACACTTACAGCTCTTGTCATGTGTGGTCATTTTTAGCATCTCATGTTGGTGGGAATCATAATCTGAAAATTTTGAACACTTTGTGGCACATCTTTGTTACCTTTTTGTGCAGATGACAAAAGAGCAGAATTAATGCTTGGCTTCATTGAGAGGATTGAGAAGATCTCATTCACAGGGCCATTTTATTGTCTTGAATTGATATAAGAAATAAAATGATACAATCAAGTTGTACACGCATACTTCAATTTATCTAGTAAACTTTTGAATTTGTACAGGTAGTGTTGAAAGAACTCATTAAATTATTTTAATGTAAAAAGTATTTTAATGCTTATTGAAACATGTATGTAATTATTTGAAGTTTTTAATTTTTAATATTATGTTTTTTTATATGATTAATATGTTAATCATAAAATAATTGATCAAAAACTACAAACTAAACGCATTTTTTAATTTTCATTTTCAAAAATAATTTTCCAGAATAACCAAACCAAACACATTTTCAATTTTCTGAAAACAGACCCTTAAAACAGAAAACTGAAAATAACTCTAAAAATTGAAAACTGAAAAAGAAACCAAACACCCTCTTTTTTTTTTGTGGTTGAGCAAGTTTTTTTTATTTGATTGAGCAAAATTTTACTTGGTCGAGAAACTTTTTTTTGTTGGTTGAGCAAACTTTTTTCTAGGTTGAGCAAATTTCTTTTGGCAGACCCGCGTGAGGAAAAAGTTTGTGCTTTTCAAAGCACATAAGGAGGATCCTACAAAATGGGATGATGAAAGCATATTTATGGATTATGTGTTGGGAATCCTTTCCGTTGCATCAAGATCATGGTCGACAACACTATGTGTTTATTTTCCAGCAAACTTTAACAACACACATTGGGTTGCAGTGGAACTGAAGATAGAGCAGAAGGTCATTAATGTGTATGACTCATTGCCCAGTCTTACTTCCACAGCTACATTGAAAAGATTGTTTGAGCCATTGTCAAAGATGCTGCCATATATATTATCAAATCCTGGTTTGGGTGATGAACTATTTGAGCCATGGAGGATGCAGCGGATACCTGATTGTCCTAGGCAGTCTGGAGAGTAAGTTTCAAAATCACTTACTTTTGAAGTTGATTGTTTGGTTTGATATTACTAATTTATTAGTGTGTATGTATATTACTGTGGAGATTGCGGCATGTTCATTGTGAAATTCATAAAAATATTAACAGCAGATTTGCCGATCAATCTTATACACCAAGAGGACATGAAGTGGTACAGACAAAAATTCACAATAGAGGCATGGGGACAAAAATTTCTGTTGTGACAAGAACATGATATATTTAATGTAAATCATTGGTTGTAATTTATTATATGTTAACATGTGAAGCACATTTTATTTCTATAATATGTTATTGACTAGTAAAAATACATTTTATTTTCTCGACCAAGAAAATGTTTGCTTGACCAATTTTTTTTTTGCTCAATCACAAAATAGATTTGCTCAACCAAGTAAATGTTTGCTCGACCAAAAAAAAATTGTTCAACCACGTAAAAATTTACCCAACGTCAAAACAGATTTGCTCAGCCATGAAAAAGTTTTCTCGACCAAAAAAAATTACAGAATGATTATGTTCGATTAGACAGAGCCACAGGCTCTTTACAAGTTTGTTGATTATGACCAAATTTTTTACATCTTCCACAACATCTAAGTGTTACAGTTTCACTAGCTGATGATATTTTTCTCTGTTTTGGCCTCCCCCCGGGTCTTCTCATATCTGGTGGTAATATATTTCTTTCTTCACTTAATTTACGGTGATCTTCAAGTGGAACTATGTAGATTGATTTAACATAAGCCACCATAATAGCTTCATTTGTATAGTACCATGAACACATGGATTATGGATCGATGTTACTTATTCTAGCTAATGCATGGACACAAGGAAATTTTTGCAACTGAAACTTTCGTCACGTACATGTTCTGTTATGCAAGTTCACCTCTCCATCTCCACATTCATCCCTTACATAGAACTCAAAATGACTACTAGGTTCAATCAACATACGTTGCACCTTGTCAATCCGCTTTCTCAACTTCTTATCAATTTTCTTGTACAGTTGGGTTGTAATAGATGTTGATTTCGTGCGATGCTCATGGAACCATCTTTGAAATAAATATCTTAAGTGGTCAACCAACATTGTAATTGGAAGATATCGCGCTTCACGTAATACAACATTTAATTTTTTTGCAATATTTGTTGTCAGAATAGTGTACCTCCTACCAGGAAAAAGGGTACGAGACCACCTATTGAATCCAGCTTCTACTAGATAACGATGTGCCGTGCCATATGCAAATCCAC
This sequence comes from Euonymus europaeus, assembly GCA_963580455.1. Classification (NCBI taxonomy): domain Eukaryota; kingdom Viridiplantae; phylum Streptophyta; class Magnoliopsida; order Celastrales; family Celastraceae; genus Euonymus; species Euonymus europaeus. The sequence goes on along the minus strand of OY756970.1, from coordinate 15,195,396 downwards.
GTAGCTGTGTCATTAGATGGTCAAGTTATGATATATGGTATGCCTTTGCAACCTTGAAATATATGGGCAAGACACTATCCTCATTATTTTTTTCCTTCATGTGTTTATTTGATATGGTGAATGCAATGTCCATGGAATAACTCTGAAGAATTCGAAGAAACAGCCCTCTCAATGCTACTATGTCTATTTGATATTATTGGCAACTCTAAGTAATCTTCAAAAGCAATAGCTCATCGTAGTTTTTTGAGAAATCACTCCCATGATGCATTTTTCTCTGAATATCCAACACCAAAGGCCACGAGATAAATTTTGTTGTTGCCGTCTAAAGCAGCAGCAACAAAGAGTGTGCTCATGTACTTTCCCTTAAGATGAATACCATCAACAGCTATTACATGTCTCAATGAGCTACGAAATCCTCTCAAGGATGCACCAACAACAATGAAAAAATATTTTAACTTATTCTCATGATCAGACTCTATATGAGTTACCGTACCGAGATTATTCTGCACTAGCATCGAACAGTAGTGAGGCAAGTAAGAAAATGACAATTCTGACGAGCCTCGAACTGTTTCCAATGCAACTTCCCTTGCCCTCCAAGCTTTATCATAGCTGATACTAACACCAAATTATGTCCTCACATTGTTGAAAATGTTTTTTGGCCTATACGTATGACCTGCACCTTCATATTTGGATTTAATGCATTCACCAATAACCTTCCCCGATGCTTGTGTATGAATTTGATTGATTTGTCCAAGGGAACAAATGTGCTTGCTATTAAACCTTGTAACTTAAAACAACTCTGATTTTTTCATCCTTATTGCCTGCATACGCCAATCACATCCACTATCAACACATTTTATCGCATATAGAGTTTTGGTGGACTTCTAACACGTGAAATATTATCTTGTTTTTCATAGCATGCACAACTATATTTTTTTATAAACTTTCTTGCTTGTATAAATCTGACCAATTGCAACCTGGCCACTGGATGAGCTACTCATAGTGTTGCTTGCAACAACGCTTGATGGGCCAGCAGAATTTGACCAGTAGTTCCTGTTATCCTCAATCACAAAGGTGTCATGTGTGAATGCATCCGTTTGTCCACCAACATACAAGTTCTCCCACTCTCCACCATCAACCCCGAGGTTATCCTCATCATTATCGACATAGACTTCATCATTCCAGGATTTTTCTATATCATAATCATTGAACGCAAAATCAAAATAATCATTAATCCATTCGTCGTCACCACCTTCATGTACTACGAATTTACTGGCACATTGTTGTAGCTCAGGAGATAGAGCCAACATTTGGTGCAACAAAATCTTCCTGGATTCTTGGAACATAGCTCACATCTTGTGAAATAAACTGATCACGTACTCTCTGATTGGTTGTTACACATAGTGGAGTAAAGTCTTAGAGGATTATCATTTTGCCTAAGAAAAAACTGTAAGTCACGATCATTTCGAAGCTCCATCGGTGTCATTTTGAAATGAGTATTATAGACAAACTTCATAACCAAATCAAAGGAACTAGAATCCATTCCAATCAACTGGTATATGAGCTGAATAAATTCTGTATATGTAATTGCATTAGATACAATTACCTCCCAACTTTCTCCCCCTTTGAAACTATGCGTGCCTCTATAATTTTCCAACACTCCACCATATAATAAAACAAAATCAATCTCAGAATCCATTCCTGCACACATAGTAATAAGACAATACAATTAATAAATTGGACTAAGAAAATGATCTTACTCGATCAAATAAAATTTTGCTCGACCAAATAGAACAACTTTGCTCAACCACAAACATTGCTCGACCAAATAAAAAATTCCACAACTATAAACAATTTTGCTCGACCAAGTAAAAATATGTTCAAGCAAAAATAAAGTTGTGCTCAACCACAAAAACGCTTTGCTCGATGAAATAAAAAATTGCTCAACTACAAATAATTTTGCTCGGCCAAGTAAAAATATGCTCAACCAAAAATAAATTTGTATTTAACCAGAAAACCACTTTTCTTGACCAAATAAAAATTGATCAACTACAAACAGTTTTGGTCGACCAAATAAAAATATGTTCAACCAAAACAAATTAGCGTTCAACCACAAAACAACTTTGCTCGACCAAGTAAAAATATGCTCAACCAAAATAAATTTGAGCCCAACCACAAAACAACTTTGCTCAGCAATATAATAGATGCTCGATCATATAAATTAAATGCTTGATCATTAAATATATTTTGAACACTGAAAGACGAATTTTTTGAAAAATTCCTATGTTCACAGAAAAATGTGAACTCACTTGATTTTTTGATGTCGGTAGAGATCCGAAATAATAAAATCTTCACTTTAAGGACAAAATCTGAACAAAAGTACAAATGAAGTGCAAATACCTCAAATTGTATTTATATAAAAAGTAAGGAGTGAGCAAGTGAAGTACAAAACGAAAAAATGTCGATGAAAGAGTTTCATTTTACTTTATTCTTTACAAAGAGGATATTTTGATCTCAAAAAATTCAAATAATATCATTTCACCGATTATTTCGAGATCAAAAGTTATTTTTTTAGTTTTGACTTTTAAACTGGATCATTTTTACAAATTTTCCGTACTTTTTCTGGAAAAGAAGCAGCCATCTTGTAAGTTGTTACTTCTTAGGCCATTGATCCATTCAATCATTTCTGATAAATTTCCCTCTCGGCCGCGGCCTCTATCTCTGTCTCATATCAGAGAATTCGTTAGCTTTAATTCTTCATCTGAGATGGAGAGTGCAGCTCTGCTTCGCTCTCTATCGGGCTCTTCTCTACCTTGCAACAGATTCTTCTCCCGTTCATGTCTCGGCAGGCAGCCTCGTCCGTCTGTCTTATCCCGCTCTTCCTCTTCGTTATCTACCGTTTCTGCTCCCAGTCACCACCGTCAGATTCCCGGTCTAACTAGGCGCTCCCTGCTCCGCCGCTACTACAGATTCGTTCCAACTGTTTCTTCTTCTTCTCTTCGCTTCCAACAAGGCTTTTCTTCTCTCTCGGCTCAAGCCATGACCTCTCCTCCCACTCGATTCTCTTCAGGTACCCCACATTTTTAAAGTTTGCGTCTCACTTAAAACCTGTGTTTTTTTAATTGAAATTTTCACTTATTTTATGTTTTTATTTTTTTTCCCCTTGTTATCATTCTTGATATGAATGTGTTATCATATATATATTTTTTAGAATCTTGTTTCATGAAATGTTCGAAAACCCTTGATGATTAATTTGTTTAGGAAACTGTGGGCAAAAGAGGGGGAAAAAGCTTCAATAAGCATGAAAAATATTTTGGTTTGATGATTGGGCTTATTGAGCTATTTATTAATTTAAAAATTCGTAATGCTTTTAGAAGTTGTTTGTTCAGGATAGGGTTAATGGATATTGAAGTTTTCTTTTACACATGCATACAGATGCCATTGGTGTTCCAGATGAGGTTGCTGAGAAGCTTGGATTTGAGAAAGTATCAGATGAATTAATAGAAGAATGTAAATCAAAAGCAATGCTTTTCCGACATAAAAAAACTGGTTGCGAGGTCATGTCAGTATCGAATGACGATGAGAATAAAGTTTTCGGCATTGTTTTTCGAACTCCTCCGTAAGTATGATGTACTTCACTTATTTCACTGTTAACAGATGATTACTGAATTCAATTAAACTTAATCTGGATAGTAAGCACATTACTAGATCACCTAAAGGATCAAAGAGGTTTTGCTACATTAGAGGGTTTAGTAAGCACATTACTAGATCACCTAAAGGATCAAAGAGGTTTTGTTACTCATTTAAACTTATTTACAACTAAGTTTAGTTATTATTATTTTTTAATTAATTTGACTTTTATTTTCTGAATTCATGGCAAGGTTGGAGGCTTTTAAGAAAAGTACATATTAAATGAAGAAAATTTAATTTAGAAAAATATTTTAATTTTTCTCTTTTAATTGATTATTTCACTGCCTTAGTCAATATGCTGAGCATATACGAGCCCGTTAGGATTTAGGGAATTCGTTCTCCTTAGGGTTTAACATTTATTGTTTAGGTTACAATATGGAAATCCGATACACGAGCCCGTTAGGATTTAGTGAATCTATTATCCTTGGGGTTTAACACTTATTATTTACGTTACAACATAGAAATACGATATACGATCCCGTTAGGGTTTAACACTAGTTGTTTAGGTTACAACATGAAAATACGATACACAAGCTCGTTAGGGTTTAGCGAATCCATTTCTCTTAGGGTTTAACACTTATTGTTTAGGTTACCGTACTGATTTTTTTTTGCATAGTATATATTCTAATTAAATTATTTTTAAAAAATAATGTAATTAAAAAAGTATGTTAAAAACTATCGATGATGGTCTTGTTAGAGAGAGTTTTATGTGTTGAGGTCGAATATGCAATTTTTTTTGAAATTTAACATGTATTTTGAGAGATAAAACATTTTAAAATTTTGTTTATAAAAAAAATACAAAAATTGCGGTGAATTGGACTCCCTTCCAAATAAGTTTTATGGGTGAACTTAAACCTTAATAAGTTTATAAAAGTAGACCCACCTGCAATTCTCCCTTCTATCAATCCTGGGAATTGTGTATACACTAGTGAAATCTTAATTTTCCAGATGCCTTTGTTGAATTTTTGAAGCTGCAAGTATCCATTTTTTCATTTATTTTCTTTGTATTCTTCATATTGCTGAAGTTGTTAAATAGTTTGGCTTGTATGTTTTTTCGGCAGCTTCATAATGCTTTCTTTGTAAATTGTTTCAGCCTATTCTACATTATTGATAGAGAGCTTAGTAGAAGATTGTTTCTTGTTCTTTTCGTTTTAAATTTGTAGGGGCTGTTGCCCAACCAGTAGCTTAAATGCTTAAAACTGTTTATTTTGGGATTGTAATTTCTGGTACACTGGGTGATTTAGATAGAACCAAATGCCCAAGTATCGAAGCTTTCTTTCAGACATCCAAGGGAGAGAGTATGAGTGCAACCTCCCTTCCCAAGTCCCAACTAATGGCATTAAGGCTTGTTGTATTGGAGTGATTCTCATTTCACAAAAGGAGTAGCCTTAAGTGGGGTCAATGATTGGTGTCATCATGCAACTCTAGACAATTATCATATTGAGTAAGTTGCTTTGCTTCAATCAGCCTTTATTTCGTATTGAATCCAAATACTTGAAGCGATGATGTTGGGCATTGGCACTAGTTGAGTTTCTAGAGAATTTAATGTCGTTGTCTGTTGGATTGCTAAGCAATCTTAGAGAAGAAAAAGAAAAAAAGAAAAGTTGAATTTTAGAAGTCGCAAAAATTTTCCTTGGCATTAGATTGGAGGAAATATTGGGTTACAAAATCTCAAAGCACATGATAGATGGGCGCTTTATCTTGAGATATTATTTCATTGTATAAGTATGTGTGTTTATCTTAGGCTTGGACTCCCTAGAACAAAGGATAGGAAACGTGAACCTCAATCCATATATGTACTACACAAGCAATCTATGTCACAGGAAAAGTTGAACTTTTGCAGTTAGATGGTGACAATGTACTCATTTCATAACGGGGAGGGTCAAAATTCTGATGGTATAGGAAATGCATCAATTAGTATTCTACCACATATTTTGGCAGTGTTATCATGTTGGAGCTCTGGGAGATCCTCTGAAAATTTTGTGTTCATGGATAAGATGGTGACTCATGGGGAAAAATTGTGATATCATATACGGTTGCTTGAGTAGATTTTCATGTTTCCATTTATAGCACTCTGAATTGCAGGTATCAAAGGTTGTTATATGATTTGCTTTATGAAATGATTAACTGATTTACAATGGAAATTCTGCAAGCCTGTAGTTATGGTTATTCTGCATTTTAAACGCATAAACGAAATGAATTGCTAGATTGGTTCATCAAAATTGACTTAGCCAAAACATATTGCTGTTCCCTGGTTTTACTTACAGAAACATTGACAATTTCTTTCATTACTTCGTGTTTTATTTTAGTTCTTAACATGTCATTCAATATAATTACTCACGCAGGAAAGATTCCACTGGAATTCCACACATATTGGAGCACAGTGTATTGTGTGGATCAAGGAAGTATCCTTTGAAGGAGCCTTTTGTTGAATTGTTGAAAGGGAGTTTGCATACGTTTCTAAATGCATTCACATATCCAGATAGGACTTGCTATCCAGTTGCTTCCACAAATACAAAGGTAAATAGAAGGTAGAAAGATACATGATATGGCTTGTCAGTTTTGGAATCTGCTTCGGATTTTCAGATTTTGATACATTTTTCAGGATTTCTACAATTTGGTGGATGTGTACTTGGATGCTGTATTCTTCCCCAAATGCGTAGATGACCTCCAGATTTTTCAACAGGAGGGTTGGCATTATGAGCTTGACAATCCAACGGAAGAAATATGTTATAAAGGTTCAATTTTTTAAAAATATACATTTGTTCACTAAATTCTCTGCCTTCATGTTAAAAAAATATTTATCAGTTATGTAATTGAGTGATAGCTGACCATGTAACGTTGTTATAGTCATTGGCCTTACTGGTTTTTGTTTTAAAATTTAGGTGTTGTTTTCAATGAGATGAAAGGTGTCTATTCCCAGCCTGATAATATATTGGGGCGTACTGCACAACAGGCAAGTTTTGCAGTTGTTTTCTTACTTCTTTCATTTGTTTTTGAATGTTAGAGATTCTCAGCACAAATATATTTGTTTTCATGTTATAAAAGTACTAATACATTTATTCATTAAATCTCATGGGCTCTTGTGCTTGTCGAGTGAGAATCAATTCATTTATTCATTCTAGTTTTGTTGGGGATTATTGCACTGAATAAATTAATTCGCTGAGGAAATCCTGCTAAAGTATAAGAAAGAATGCCTGAATTTTGAACGTGGAAAATCCTTTATAGAAAAAATCACGGGACTGTAGTACAACTAAAAAATCCCAGGTACAACAACCTTTTGTGTAATTACCACCATGGGATTACAAGCGATGGAATAATTTTGGTATTGCTCATTCTTTCTTTCTCTGCATACTTTCTTTATGCAGGAAGGTTTGCACAGACATGTCCTAGACCATGAACTTGAACTCCTATTTATAGTAGACTTTACCATGTTTTTGATTGAGTGCAATACATTCATTCACACTTGGTTGATGACGTTCAATCTCCTCGAACATGAGAATATGAACCAATAATGCTAAAAATCTAGACACATTTAATGCTTTTATTTGATGCTAGAACTGATCCAAATCTTGTCGTGGGCCTTAATGCACCTACATGTATAATTACTTAGAAACGAACTGAGCAACAATAGTGTTTGTAACTCAATTGTTGACTGGTACAACTCCATGTGGACTAAGGTCTCGCATTTTTCCTTGCAAAGGGTTTTCTATGTAATTTTGGCATTCTTTCTGTTTCTTCATTTTGGATTTCCTCGGCGAATTAGTTTACCTAGTGCAATAATCCCAACACTTTGTAACAGTAGGACATTAATCATTTTTGCCATCCATTCTAATAATTTATAGGTAAAGAAAAAAAGAAAAGTGAGAGCTAATGGCTTTCTGCTAATATTAGTACTTGGACATTGAGAATTTTCATGTGAAAAATCCTTTAAGCATGTTTTTTAACGACTCAAATGCTTTTTCTTTTGTAATTTTTTTGAACACTGACTTCATTTTTTTTCCTGAAAATCTTTCTCTGCGTGTATTTGTGTGTGTATCACTGACTGTTCTATTTAACTGATTCTCTTCTCAGGCTCTCTTTCCGGACAATACTTATGGTGTTGATAGTGGGGGTGATCCAAATGTCATTCCCAAACTAACATTTGAGGAATTTAAGGTTAGTTGTTTGCAGTGAATCGATGTACTGGGTCTAGTTTTCCGGTAAAGTATTGGAATCTAGTCTGCTCAAGGTGAACTTAAAGTTGCACATGTAGTTTTTACTTTCAGTTTGAGAAACTTATATAATAATTGATTTGGCATAAGATTCTTGTCTATCAACATTGTTTTCTGTTGTTCTTATAACTTATCATAGGGGACTAGGAATGCTTAACTTTAGCTAGTTTTGGATCCATATTGACAAGCATGAATTGGTGGAATTCATCTAAATGCTAAAATTTTCTTTAAGCATTTTTTTAGTCTAACTATACAAAGCAATGCAAGAATTTCATTCCTTGCTGTTACTCATTTACAGCAATCTACAGGAGACAAGTTCTATTGTATCTAGCCTAGAATTTCATCTTAGTTCAGGTCCACTCAACCTAAACCAAAAATGTATTTAAATATTCTTTGCAAAAAGCACTACTGTTAATGTTATCTATAAACATTTTTTTTTTGAAGGAAAATTGTTTATAAACATTGTATTAGTATGTCATTTATTAAGCAATGCAACTTGTTTCTATTTTGCTTGTCAAGTTTTTGAACACCCAAACATTCGATTAAACCTTTTCTTTCTTTCCCATATCTTATAAAATGAAAAAGAGCGTCTTTAACTAGCTAAGCCATCCTCCAACTTCATTATGATGAGAACAGTATGCCATTTAGCACTAAGTGGATTGTTTGTCTAGAAGATCTAATCGCACTCCCTGAAAGTGGATGGCGTGCTGAATTTTGTATTTCGGTATTTTGCCACGAAGTTTCGTAGTGTTGTTCACTTGTTATTAAGAATTTGTGCTGATAAGTTTGATCACTCCAGGGATATAAATGTGTGAATTCGGATACCTGAATCTGGAGTGCATGTATACATAAATTTGACATTCATGTTACAGATGTGGTGTAATTTTGTATCAGCGTAGGAATGTACCTTTAACATCTATCTTCCTGCAGCTGCAATACTACTAATTTTTGTGCACTAAATATCATGTTCATTATCATTGTTATGATGATCAAGGCAATGATGACATATACTCTCTTGTATTCTGGATAAAAACTGCAGGAGTTTCACCGCAAATATTACCACCCCAGCAATGCAAGGATATGGTTTTATGGTGATGATGAACCAATTGAACGCCTACGCATCTTGAGCGGTAAGAAATGCCATCTTTGTTGATAATGTATTCATGCCTGTAATTTTCAATGCGTTATATTATCTTGAGTATTTGCAGTGATGCCAATGGCTTGTTTTATCTGTAATAATCAATAATTGAACTTTAATTCATAGATGGAAACCCTGCTAACAATCATGATTTGCTCCCTTGTCCATTTTAATGATCATTTTTTTCAAGATGGGTATTTGTTACTGACTTACATTTATATTATGGTTGATGCAAAGCACAATGGATAGTTATAGTGCATTTATGATTTATGATGTGAGTGTAACTAGCTTTTATTATTAGAAATTGAGCTGAATGGGGGAAAAGGTAGTTGATATAGGACAACAGAAGCATGTTTTTTCTCTTTTGGCTTTTTGAGGGTTTACTTTGGTATTCTAAAGCCAAAGAAGTCTTGGAATTCAGGATTTCTGTTGCGGTAAAGGTTTGGCATGTATTGGAACTTGGAAGTGGGACAAAGTGAGAAATTCAATAGTGTTTATATGTTTTAAAAAAGAAATAAAGTGACATTGTAGAGTTTTACACTTTTCTTTGTGTGGGAATTGTAGCCTTTGAACGGTAAGTTGTGGGGATTTGAAGAATTATGCTATTAGGGTTAAATTTAGGTAGTGGAATGGCTTGGGCTCTTGCAGCTTTTGAAAACAATAAGTATCACATTGCAAATCAAGCTGAAACTGTTAAGGAATTAGTGGAAAAGAAAAATGAAAGACAGTTACAAAGGCAACACTCCTAGGATTCCTTCGCACTGCGTCGAAGGATTGATTTACATCACATAATCAAAGAAAATTTTCTCTGGGAATTAAAACCTGTTATTTCTTTTATATACAACCGTTAAAAAGAATCCATGTACTCATGCTGTTGACCAATTGATTGAGAGCAGCAATTTTCAAGTTATATCCTTTTAATCAACACTTATTGAAGCCTCTGGTGGTAGCATGCTTGAGAAGGGATTTTAATGCTGGTCAATCTCCTAAAACGTGGCACACTATACTCAATAGTGGATACTTTGGTAAATCCTACGGCATCTCACTCTTCACTGTAAATGGGCTTGTGAAGCCAGAGAAAGTGCTTTAGTATCATGGGATGCCTTGGTGGTTTCCATCTTTGTGAAGGATGAGCTCAAGGCTTGGGATTATTGTAAAGGCTCTCCCAGAGGCAAGATATTGTCAGTTCTATTTCTTTAGCCATCTTCTGAACTATCTAGAAAGAAACAAATAGAAGTGTCTTCGATGGGATAGAGGCAGCTTTTGATATCAACAAAAACAGATGGATAAATTAATCTGTTCCTGTTTGAGCAATAACTCCGAATCAGTAATGTGTTTGAGCTGTTGACTTGCAATTGACCCTTTTTCAGATTTTATAGGGGCGGTGCCCCCATTGGTGCTTTATTTAATAATTTATTTTTTTCCAATCAAAAAAATTATTACCAGAGAGGTTACATGCGATTATAAAAACTCTCTAGACATTCTAATTGTGTGAGAACTTTCCTCATGAACGTACTTGAACTTCCTAGACAACTGATAAACCACACCAACTAGGCATTGACCTTAAAAAAATAAGATATGAAAGTAAAACAATAATAATGAATACTGATATTTTTAAAATTCTAGCAAACCTGGAAATTCTATCAATTCTCCTTTTTAAGAAATTAAGGAGAACTGAATCACAAATGACCCAACAATTTTTTAGGAAACATAAAGCTAAGATTTTAGTGGAGCTAGAAAAAAGACTAAATGAAGCCTAACGAACTTTGACTTTTAAGGTCTTTTGATCGTTAATTTTCTTTTTGATCTCTCCATTTCAGCATCAGTAATGGACTAATGGCTTTGGGAGGCTTTGAAAAGCTATATTTTTTTTAACTCACTCATTTTTTTTGGTCTCTCCTTCCTCTCCAGAATATCTAGATATGTTTGGTGCAAGTCCAGCGCCCAACGCATCACAGGTTGCACCACAGAAGCTTTTCTTGGAGCCAGTCAGGATTGTAGAGAAATATCCTGTTGGTGAAGATGGCGAGTTGAAAAGGAAGCACATGGTGTCTCTTAACTGGTTGCTTTCTGATAAGCCCTTGGATTTGGAAACTGAGCTTGCGCTTGGGTTTCTGGACCATCTTATGCTGGGAACTCCTGCTTCTCCTTTGAGGAAAATCTTGCTTGAAAGTGGTCTTGGAGATGCCATTGTTGGTGGCGGGGTTGAGGACGAGCTTCTTCAGCCTCAATTCAGTATTGGGTTGAAAGGTGTTTCCGAGGATGACATTCAAAAAGTTGAAGAACTAATCGTGAGTACACTCAAAAAGTTGGCAGAGGAAGGATTTGATACAGATGCCGTTGAAGCCTCCATGAATACAATTGAGTTTTCTCTAAGGGAAAACAACACTGGATCATTTCCTCGTGGCTTGTCACTGATGCTTCGATCGGTGGTAAACATCCCTTTCTCCATATCTTTCTAGAACAAGGAATTGTTTTTCTTCACAGTAGCTGTTACTTTAATAGCTCCTTGTTGCTTTTTTCCCTTTTCTTTCTATTTTTCATAGGGAAAGTGGATATATGATATGAACCCCTTTGAGCCATTAAAGTATGAGAAACCATTGATGGATCTAAAAGACAGAATAGCCAAGGAAGGCTCTAAAGCTGTTTTTTCTCCACTAATTGAGAAATTCATCTTGAACAATCCACACTGTGTTACAGTCGAGATGCAGGTAATTATTATATCCCTATGATTTTACACGTTATAAGTTACAACTATATAACGCGACTGTGGTATTTCTATGCCAGCCTGATCCACAGAAAGCTTCCCGTGATGAAGCTGCTGAGAAAGAAATTTTGGATAATGTTAAAGCAAGCATGACAGAAGAAGATCTTGCTGAGCTTGCACGTGCCACCCAGGAGCTAAGATTGAAGCAGGAAACTCCTGACCCACCAGAAGCTCTGAGAACTGTTCCTAGCCTTTCTCTACAGGACATTCCAAAGGAACCTATACATGTTCCCACCGAGGTGATAATTAGTGTTCTGAGTGTCCTTTGTTGTTTCCAGTTTGGTTGAACACTGTACTGACATTGCAATATCTTCAGGTTCGGGAAATAAATGGAGTAAAAGTTTTACAGCATGACCTCTTCACAAATGATGTCCTCTACACTGAAGTAGTCTTCAATATGAGTTCCCTCAAGCAAGAACTACTTTCTTTGGTTCCTCTTTTCTGGTGAGATTTTCACCTTAATGCTAATGATTATTTTCTTGCCAAGTATATACTGTGTACATCAAAATGTTTACTAGGCTAAAATGAAGATATTCATGTCAACTGATCAATCCTGTTAATGTTTCTGAAAGTCAGTCCTTTAGTTAACTTATGTCCACTGTATTAGAGCAAACCACGATGGTGGCTTTTTACTGGGGCATGAGTAATGTATGGGGATTTATGTTTTGCTGATGTGGCCAGGATTGTCATTAAGCTTTTGTATTGGTACAATAGTGTAAATTTGTTAGGCATTGCATGTTCCATGCCCCCATGCTGGGGCAATTAAAAAGAGGCCAGCAAAATTTACATGTTGAAACATGAATAGTTTTTAATGGCACAGCAAAATCACACTTTTTGCCACTCATGCCCAATCAAGCTTGCACCATTGTGGGTGCTCTTAGCACACGTAACTAGGCCAGATGTTTGGAATATTTAGTCCTTCCATTCCTATGCAAGTCCTCTCAGCATAAAATGAATCATTGACTATGCAAATGTTACTTTAATTTCTTTTAGTTTCTGATTCCTTAAATATCGTCTATCAGTTTACATGTTCTGTATACACAGTTCAACAACCCCAATCAATCTTGCTTGTGTTTTCTGGTGTAAATGCTTGATTTTTGTTTTCCATGACAAAATTTGGTTGCTGATTATATAGTGCAACCTCTTGCTACCATGAATTTATTTTAGCTTTTGATTAATCCATTTCATTTTGTGGGTTCATTGTTTATCAATTTAGCATGTCGAAGTCGTGTATTGTTTTATTGTATATTTTCATACCTCATCGAAATTTCATCTCCTTCTTGGAATCACTTTTATGCAAAATATGCATATTTATCTTCCAACCAAAGGAAAAATATATGTCAGGACTATTTATGCCGCCCATTTTCCCATGAACACCCCAAATCTAGGAAACTCCTTTTAAAAAAAAACTTGAGTCAGAGTTCACTCAATTTTCAAATTATTCTCATTTTTCCATGGACACCCCTCCTCACCATCTCGATCAAGTACCAGAGAGAGATAGACAACTGGATGGAGCGAGTCAGGACTGGAGCCGGAGTGAGGGGCGGAGAGAGCAGAGGAGAGGAGCAACAACAAGAGAGAGAGACAGAGAGAGTGGGAAGAGAGAGAGATTTTCCATGGTGGTGAGGAATTGAAGATGGAGGAGCAGATGGCAGGAGATATTTAGAAAGTAGGATTTTTTGGCGCCATGGGGTGTTTAAAGAGTAAGGTTTTTTTGGGTTTTTTGATGATATCCATGGGAAAATGGGGCCACATATAGCCCCCACCAAAATATATGTATCCTCTCATTTTGCACGTGAACTTCAATCTGTTGGAAATGGTTATGTTCTGTTAATATGAAGGTTAGATTCCTTATATTATGCTGTTGTTTATGCTGTGAATCTGTAATACTCATCATTTAGCATCTTATGTCCAATTTGGACCAATTAATATTAATTTGAGTTCAAACTATGGCCTGCCACTTTTTTGTTTGATTATATCTAACCACCAAATCACATTAGTTACAATCTCATTTCAATCAAAGCCATATTTTTCATTTTTTGCTCATCTAATGTCATCATCTACAGGGAAAAAAATCGGTCTGTTATGTTCTCTAGTCTTTCAGTTTTCTTACAATTTGTTTGCTTATGAATGCTTAAATTGTATCACGTTTAGCCCTTTAATTAATGAGATCACTTATATGCAATGCCCTTTTGGATTGAAGGATCTATCATTCTTTGTTATCATCATTTAGAATAATTTTACCTGAAAAACCTATCGAAATCTCGAAGAAAAAATATCCCTTAGAAAAGACAGACACCACACTTCTCTGCCCTGTGTAATGGTACGGATTATCTCTTAATTTTCAATTCCAATTATTGCTCCACAACCGGACTACCTTAAAATTTTGCCTTGACTATCAGTATTCCCTCTAGGATTTGTTCTTAATTACCTGCTGCGAATATAGTTTCTTATATGAATTATGATTACTGAATGACCTTCATTTTTATCTAAGACCTATGCCGTTTCTTTTTCGCAAAAAAATAATATAAAGAAATGTAATCAAATCCAGAGACGTACTGTTCTTGATGGCTACTTGCAGCGGTTCTTTGGTTTTTATTCTTATTTATGTAGCTGAGTATTTGTCCTGTCTTTGACTATTTAATACTCTTTATGGCAGTCAATCATTGCTGGAGATGGGTACACAAGATCTGAGTTTTGTGCAGCTTAATCAGTTGATTGGGAGGAAAACTGGAGGAATTTCAGTTTATCCATTTACATCTTCTGTACAAGGCAGGAAGGATCCCTGTAGCCGTATAATTGTTCGTGGGAAAGCCATGGCAGGACGTGCTGAGGACCTTTTTAACTTGGTATTTCCTTGCAGCCGATTGTTTTAGATAGTTGGATGTTGAATACTTGAGCCTTGGCTGAATTCCAATATCCATTTAGGAAAAAAAAAGAAATGGGGGAAAAGAAACAAAAGCAATAATTGCTATATTCACTTATTACTACTGTCGTTTTGGTGACACTATCATTTCTAGTTGTTCTGCTCTGGGAATTTTCAGTCATGCTTTGTTTCTTTCTATCCCTTGATTACACTTATAGCTGTTCACATTACTTTCATTGTTCCTTAAAGTTTATATTTCACAGGTTTCTTTTAGGAATTTCTTTCTTTATGTTCTAGCTTTAAGGTCTTTACTAGTGTATTCTCCCTTTTATGTTCTATTGGGGACCTTTTGTTCTTTTTTTTTAATTTATTGTTAAGTACTTTTACTGTTGGTTGAGATGTAAGTTTCGTGCTGCTTAAATTGGATATACTTTTATGAAATGCTAAATTGAATACAAGTACTTTGGTTGTTGGTTGGATGTACATTTCCCTTGTGTTCACATGTAATTTCATACAAGTTTCTTAAGAAAGAAAGTTTGGAAAACGGATGAAATATTTTCTGAATAAATATGGGAAGAAGGGGTAACCTTCAATTTTGGCTTCGATTTTTATTTTTTGTCAAAACAATTTTTCTTGATGCTCTAGGAGATTCATATAGTGACCTTGCCTCTCCTCACCTAGCTTCCAC
Organism: Euonymus europaeus; assembly: GCA_963580455.1. Taxonomy (NCBI): domain Eukaryota; kingdom Viridiplantae; phylum Streptophyta; class Magnoliopsida; order Celastrales; family Celastraceae; genus Euonymus; species Euonymus europaeus. The sequence goes on along the minus strand of OY756970.1, from coordinate 15,180,033 downwards.
CCCCATTTTCCCAGAAAGAAAAGTTTTTTTTAAAAAAAATTATTTTAGTAATATTAGACGTGTTTGGAGGACATGTCTGTCGCTCTACAAATTTCTGAGACTTTCCTGAGAAATTGCTTTATTTTGCAGATAAAAATATCATAAAATTATAGTTTCCAATTATTCATTCTTTCGTTTAAATTGTAACTTGACTTGATGAACGGGTCTTGTGATCTTATATTGTAGATTAATTGTATTCTTCAAGAAGTCCAATTTACGGATCAGCAACGGTTTAAACAGTTTGTTTGTCAAAGCAAAGCAAGGATGGAGGTATTTCTGTTAAAATTATTTTCTTGAATAAGCAAGAAATACCCTTTGGCTCTACTTTCTTGTTTAATTTTTTTTCTTCCATGCATGCTAGAACCGATTAAGAGGCAGTGGTCACGGAATTGCTGCTAGCAGGATGGATGCCAAGCTAAATATTGCAGGGTGGATCTCTGAACAAATGGGCGGTGTCAGGTTAGAAGATGATATGATCTATCCCATGGTTAATTCTGTATTTTTCTTTAGTGTCATATCTCAATTATCCATGACAAGTTTTTGGTTCAATGACCAGTATATACCTTTGTAGTGAAACTATGATTTTTTTATCCCAATTCAGTATCTCTCTTACATTATCCTAGGTTCATGATACTTTTTTTTGTTCTGTGAAATGTTGTCTATAGGAAATTTTTGAGTCCAATATAAGAAAACGATGCAACTGAAATATTTTTCTGGTTCGTAAAATTAAGCATAAAATCCAGAAAATAACTTATAAGGAAGTAGTAACCATAAACATACTAACGATCTCACTCTTTGCCAGTTATATATAACTTCTATTGACCGCCTTGTAGTTGTCACGGGTCACGGCCCATGAATGACTCATGGTTTTTAGCTTTACGCTGGTTCTTTGTAGTATATAATTCTCTGCTCCGACACAGGTACTGAGCAATGTTGCTCACTGACCATTAACTGTTTTTCATCATTGAAAATTGTGTCCTTTTCATTGCATTACAAGAAACAGGATAACATGTACACAAATAACTCCCAGAAAACCTGATAACTATATGCACACAAACGGAGCCTCAGTGCAAAGGCCCATCAAGTGTTATGCTTATGCAGATTATTTACTGTGAACGTGCAAATATAATAGTTCTTTGCTTTTCCACTGTTTTTAATATGTTTTTCCATGAGTGCAAGCTTCAAGTTTTACAGGAAGCTTTTCGTCAGATGGAGGTTAATGTTTTCCCTAATTTCTGGTTTACATGTAGCTACCTGGAATTCCTACGAGCTCTTGAAGAAAAAGTTGAACAAGATTGGGATGAAATTTCTTCGTCTCTTGAGGAGATTCGTAAATCCTTGCTTTCAAGGAATGATTGTTTGATAAATATGACCGCTGATGGAAAAAATCTCACCAGCTCAGAAAAATATGTTAGCAAGTTTCTTGATTTGCTTCCTAGAAGTTCTCCTGTTGAAGACTCTCCTTGGAATGCACAACTTCCTACAATAAATGAGGCTATTGTGGTGCCAACACAGGTAAACTTGATTATTTTTCTCCTCTTTTTTTTTTCTTTCTTTTTTTTTTAATTTTTTTTTATCAGTTCCTTATTTTTGGAATGATTGAACCTGGTTTCTAATTGACCTCTAATAGGTTAATTATGTGGGCAAAGCGGCTAATATATATGACACTGGCTATCAGCTTAATGGAAGTGCTTATGTTATTACAAACTACATAAGTAACACTTGGTTGTGGGATCGCGTACGTGTTAGTGGTGGGGCTTATGGGGGCTTCTGTGACTTTGATAGTCACTCAGGTATAATAATTGTGCCCTTGTCCCTTTTGAATCCTTTTTCAAAATCTTATTATGGAGCTTTTATGTAGGAGTATTTTCCCTCCTTTCCTATCGGGATCCAAACCTGTTAAAGACACTTGATGTGTATGATGGAACGGGGGTTTTTCTACGTGAATTAGAAATGGATGATGATACTCTTACAAAAGCAATCATTGGGACCATTGGAGATGTGGACGCATACCAGTTGCCTGATGCCAAGGGTTACAGTAGGTATGTGGATGCTACCATTTTGTTTCGTCATTTTGTATGCTAGAGCTTTGTATGAGGTAGATAATATTCTCATGTTCTCTCTCTGAACGGGAAAATGTGATCGAGTTCATTTATTCATCTGTCTGAAATTTTTGGGTGACTAGATGTATCATGGCAATGACCTTAAATACAAGCCGTGATTTTTGGGGTAGAAGAATCGATTGAAATGCAATGGCTGAATTATCTCTGAGTAATAGCTTTATCATTTTGAATCGTCACATTTCATTATATTCAAATATCTCATGCCAGTTTACTTCACCAAGAGGGTACCGGCCATTAACAGGAATGTGATTTAGAATATCCCAAAAGCAAGTCTTTTTAGCCACCTGTCTCTTACAACCCAATGAGTTTATTCTTCCTCCTATATTTTTTTCCTGTTTCTCTCTCCAAATGATCCAGCCAACTAACAATGGCAGGGTGAGGAACCACATCTTTGCCTGCATTGTTTTTATTTTTTATTTTTATGTTCATCCTTTGATTTCATCCTCCCTAGTACTGGAGACCACCCACTCACTCAATATTTATGAGTAGGTTTTCTATGACTATAATATGTTAAGCCAAGGGATTGTATTTTTTTCTTCCAACAAATGATTTTCAATGAAATGATTTGTATAATCCTGAAATAAATTTAAAATCCTGTGGATGAGGTCAAGGTAAAAGCTGGGGAGGTTATTGGGAATTGCTTTCTTTTAGTGTTTATGCTTCTGCTGTTGTCATTAGAGTGATTGCAATGAGCAAAATTTGTTGACCCCATTAAAATCGCACATTGGGTCTCACCTCTATTATACAAAAAGTCAAGTCACATACTCACCCACATTAGTAAAACACGTCTCTCAATACAGCCACATCAGCAAAACATAAATTATTATACATTTTTTCCTTTTCCTATTAACAAAACATCCACTGTTTCATTCCTCCATTCATTTTTCAACAAAATTACACCAAAATCGATATTAGTCTCACATCTTTTACAAAAAGTCAAGGACATACTTATCCACATTATCAAAACACATCTCTCAATACAGTCATATCAACAAAAACACACATTTTAATACATTATTTATATGAAAATGTTAAGTATCCCAACAAAAAGTATCCCAAAAGTGTCCAAATAGAAACATGACCCTTGAATTTGAATTTTGAACCATGAATTTGTCTCCAAATCATGTTGCGTATGTGTTGTCACGTAGGATTATAGATACTTTGGGATGTTTTGTATTACGATGACTAGCACCACCGTTATTCATATTCATTCCCCCCTACAAATATACAATTGCACTATGTTTATGTCTCAATAAAGCGAATGATATTGGATTTCTTTTTTCAGCATGTTACGTTACATATTGGGAATCACAGAGGACGAAAGGCAAAGGAGACGTGAAGAGATATTGTCAACCAGGTAAGGATGCAATTGAGCATTCATGTCTTGATTGCATAAACAAGTATTGACATGGGCATTTTTCAGTTGATTTTTTAGGGGACAAAAATAGGAAAAGAAAATGCAACATAGGTAGTCATATAATAAAAATATGCATATGACTTTGTTGACACTAATGTTAACGATGGTGCCATACAGTGGGCAAATTAATGTACTGGGAGTCTGGGACGCATATATTATAACCTCATTGAACAGAACAAAAAAGAGAGTTTAGATCTGTTATGATGCCACTTGCACGTTTCATCTTAGACTGAAACAAAATAATATCTGATCCAAGTTTCAAATTATGTTTATATGAATATTTTAATATTCATCTGCCCTCTAGGAGAATACTATTTACTTTCCATAAGCAGTTTCAATTAGTTGTCATTTGTATCTGAAGAAATCCTTTTGTCTATTCTTCTAAGCAATACCTTGTTAGATAAACTATGAAGTTGTGTATGTCGCATTGATGAACACCATAGTGCTATAGACAGTCCTGTCTTTAGGCCTCTTTTATTTTTCTAGTTTTCCTGGCCTCTTTGATTTCTCTAATTTCCCCTTATATTTACCTCAGTTTGAAGGATTTCAAGGAATTTGGTGATGCAATTGAGACTATTAAAGATAAAGGAGTTGTGGTGGCGGTCGCTTCTCCTGACGATGTTGATGCTGCTAACAAAGAGCGTTCTAACTTCTTTCAAGTGAAGAAAGCCCTATAATATCCATGATCATTACTTTGATAACAGGCAACTCTACCCAGAAATTTTTATTCCTGTTCTGTATGGGTTGCCAAACCTATTCCTCATTTTTTTTTCATGCCTTTAAGTTTGGTTCAACATTGAAAGAGTTTCACACCTGGCATTGTTCGTGTTCAAAAATTAACTGATGTCCCTTTTGTATAAATAATGTTTTTTAGGGATTAATTGGTAGTAGTTACTTTAATTATTTATTGTTTTTAGCTTGGGGCAATGACTCCATTGGTATGTTCTCTCCTTTAAAACCCTTTTTTTCCTTCAGAGATTACAAGGTTTGAAGGAAAGCCAGATGGCCAATTCTTTGACTAGGTTTGTTGTCTATCATATAAATGTGTTAATAGGTGTAAACAACTAGAAGCAAAGTCTGAGTTACTAATACAATGTTTGTTTTCATGCTGCCATATCGGATGGAACTAGCAATTAATCTAATGGAATGTTTTCCTGGAAATTTACCATTTGCTCTAACATGGAAAAAAAACAATGAGAGTATGGAGGTCCAACTGTTCCTACTTGTTGGGCAAATGCGCTACAGTGGTAGTTCCACCAGTAGAATGGTATTGATTATGATTGAAACAGGAGCACTGTATGTCAAAACCCCATAAATTAAAATATATGAATCCCTGAGATGTTGTATGGATTGAATCTTTGATACCATTCAAAAATGCCACAAATAATGAATCTTTATGAAAAATTGTCATCCTAAACCAAGACCCTATGATGTGTTTGCATTGAGGTGAGAGAAGGGAACAGAAAGGGAGGAAAATTCATTAAAAGAAGAGAGGAGAAGGTAAAATATTTTTCATTGCTCATGTTTGGATAGGTTAAAAAAAATTAAGGAATGAATATGTAATTATTCTTGTTTGGATAATCATCGTAAGAGAAAAGAAAAGAAAACAATTTTTTTTACTAGTGTATCCTTATTTTAAGTTAAAATATTATGTACAAGGGAAAAAAGCATGATTTAATATAAATCCTAACTCTAAACTCTAGTATGCTATTTTGGAAAGGAAAAAAGAGAGCATGGTTCAATATAAAATTCGGATAAGTTACATTCAATTTTAGCTAAAATAATTGTAGCCCCTTCAAGCAGTGTTATAAAAACCAGATCAATCGATCGAACCATAAATTTGGTGAATCGATCTCTAGAACGACACAGTTAAGCTAAATTATTAGTCAATCACTTGATCCAAAGAAATATTGTAAAACTGGAAGATTTTTAGGAAAAATTCGGTCGATTTTATATGAATTGTAACAATTTTTCTTATGAGTTCAAATAACTAAAAAAAACCCAATTTTTAAAAACTGAAAGTGTTTGTAAAATATGAAATCTTTTGTAATTTGAATTACAATTTTATGATATTGTTCAGATATTTATTTTTAACATTATTTTTACTATTATTATATTTTATTTTTTTAATAGAACTTGCGGTAGAATTGATGGCCCATTGGTTGAATTAGTAAAAGAGAGCCTCTAAATACAACATCCTCTTCTACTCTATACATCATGGGGCAAACAAATTCCCTCTAAATTCTACATCCCCATCATTTACTCTTTACACCACCATTCCCTCACGACTCATCATTTCTACGATTATTTTTACACTTTTTTTAAAAAAAAAACTCTCTAATTTTCAAAATTTATATATATCCCTCTAACAAATATTATATTTTGTATTTTATGTACAATAATTAAAATATGATGAATATGTGTGAATATTTTTTTTTCTTTTATGTGGCGGTTATGCTTATAAATTGTTTTTTTGTCGTTTGGATAGTTTAGGTATTTTAATTATTTTTCCTGTAAAGAAAAATTGAAATATCTAAAATACCCAAGAAACAAAAAACAAATTCATACACATTCACCATCTTTTAATTATTGTACATAAAAGAAAAATATATATATTAGAGGCATATATAAAAATTTTGAAAAATAGAGGGTTTGTTTTAAGAAGTATAAAAATAATTCGTTAAGAAACTTAGGGTGTAGAGAGAGGTGATGAGTTGAGTTATGGTGGGTCGTGGAGAGTGTAGAGAGAATATAAAAAAGTTTGGTGGGTCAGGAGATGTATAGAGTAGAAAAGGGTGGTACATTAGAAATTTTCTTCTTAGTAAAACCAATGACTTAATACCTTGCCCATGTCAATATTTGGCACAGTTTGTAACATAAAAAATGTTTTGTAGCACAAATTTTGTTGTCCCAACATAACCCAAGTCTACCTGGCATGACAGACCTATTTGGTAGAGTGGGTAACAACTTATACGTTCATCACTTATGTTTAGCAGGTTATATGCTCTATTCACTCATGTTAACATGCACACACAAAAAAATCCCTTAATTTCCCATATGCCCATGTCTCTCTCACACATTTGTCCTTTAATCTCTCAAAATATATGTTAGATTTCAAAAAAAATTACATATTCGAACTAAACGCGTAAAGCTCTTTCCAACAAGACTCATATTCGATAGATTTTATTTCATTATTAAACTACTATACACACCCCTAGTAGTAAATTAACAGCTTCTACGCTATCGTAAACTTACGCTCTACTAAACACCCACGGCTTATTTGACAACTTATACGTTTTACATATTGAGATTATACATCATTTCAATAATGATTATGTAGCTAAATGAAATAGTGCGCTTGAACATGTAGATGGAGAACATAATATTGCGGATATTCTTACTAAACTCTTAGCTAAGGATATGTTCATTTAGTTAAGAGATGCATTGAGATTGGTTGATGCTACTTGATTAAATATTTGTTAGAATGCATGTTCTTTGATGGTATTTCACTTTAACTAGTATTTACTTTGACTTGACATATTTCAATTCATACCTGTCCTTGAATTGGTATGATAACGTGGGACTTGAAAATAGTGTGAAAGATATGCATGTTTGTAGGGGGAGTCCCTCCCTTGGTATATGTTTTGATCATGTTATTTTTCTTGTATGTAATTCATTGATTCTTCAATTGACATTCTCATCTATTCTCCAAAATGTGCATGATTTCTCATCGGAGCGATAGTTCATGTGCTTGGGGAGAGCTGTTCATGTGCCTAGGGAGAGCTAGTTGAGATAATTGATGCACTTCACGATTTTTAACTCTTACATTGTTTTGAAGGTGCATGTATCCCCCTATCCTCACTTTTTGAGTTACTACAAAAAGGGGGAGAGATAGTTCATGAAAAAAATGCACTTATTTGATTGAAAATGCATAAGAGTTACACAACTTAAGGGGGAGTGAACTTGTCATGTTAAAGGGAGTAAGAAGCTTAGAGTGAGGGGAGTATCATAAGATTTTGAAAATCTTACAAAGGATCATTGAGTGTATGATAAAGCCACCTTCACTGAATAAAAACCAGTTTGATTAAGATTTCACACCCACCAATCTAAATTGGAAGTTGAATTTTAAGGACATTACTCACTGTATCTAGTTCATATAGGTTGTAACAAATGGATATTCCAACGACAAGGGTCATGAAGAATATAGCAATCCATCTTGTCCCCTACTTGATGAAAATATGCTCAGGCCTTAGCAATTGGCTTGATTTAATGTGTTTACATAGACCCATGTTAAGAATATGTCGAGCACTCATTAAGCTCTTCCAAAACCAAGAATCATGTAAAGAACCAAATTCAAGAATCCAAGAATTGGAATGGAATTAGCCAAGAACTTCCAGAAATGAACAAGAAGATTGAGGATGGAGAAGAAACCAATAAAATGTAGAACAAATCCACACGTTTTATTGATCAAGAAAGATTACAAGAAGTACTCGGTATTCTTCAAGAACACTCGAGAACTCTAACAAACCAGAAAAGAAATACAGATACAATCCCTTATTATTAAGCCCTACCATTAACAAGCTAATCCCTATTTATAGCTAAAACCCAGAATTAATCCTTGCCCTTCAATGTGCACCGACTTTCTTCAATACCTGATAACCATTGGATTAAAGGTAGTTATGCCAGCTGTCACAGAAACAACTCGCAGACTTGGTTCATAACAAATCAATATTTAAAATAGGAGATGAAACACTGTCGCCACCTTTAGGGATCACATTTTTGCTAAATAATTCTTGTTTACACCAAGAGTTACCCCCGTCATCAATCTCCTACTGAACTTAGCTAATAATGAAGTGTTCGTATGAGACATTCTTCTAAAGCCTAAACCACACTGAGATTTAGGAGTACATAATTGATAAACCCAAGTAAACAGCCCTAGGAGGAGATATCCAAAATTGAAGAATATTATTAATGATAAATTTAACTCGTTTTGTAGTGTTTCGACTAAAGAACAAAGTTTATTTCCCAGAATGCACTGATTGGTATGAAAATAACTATTTATTTTTGGAAAAAATTTCTCCCTCTTATGCCTGTACTATGTTTAATTTAGTGTGTTCACCTGTTGCTTTACATTTTGGTAGGTAAATTGCATATTGAAATGAAAAGCGGCAAATATGGTATGAGTGGCAAGTTTGGAGCTGAAGCAGATGAACAAAATATTATGGGCGTGACTTTCCATGAATCCAGGAGCAGATATGGGTAGCCCGATCCAGAAACAAAGCCATAAATAATTGACACTCAAGTGCAGAGGCGGCCTCCTTGATGAGGTTGCGCCTAGGCGCTTAAGTGGTGTTTTCCCAACTTTAACTTCACGAAAACCCTAGCTGAAAAGACACTTTTTCAACTTCGAATAGACAACCCTAGGAGAGAAAAACAGAGGAAAAAAAATGAGGTTTTAAGGTTTGGAGGAGAGATTCTTCATCTTTGCTTGGGTTGCCTCCACCTTTGGGCTGATTCACTATGTTTCTCTCTCTTCATGTGTAGCTAAACCTCTGGTCGCCACTTGCCAATGCTAGGTTGAAGCTTTGGGTTGAATGATTTGTAAATGATTTGATTTGTTATTTCATGAGTTTATTTCGGTATTAATTTATGGCTTTTGTGCTTTATTGTGAATTCTTCTTGCTCTTTGTGCTTGATCATCACTTAAGATTTTTGATGAATAGGCTGTAAAATGTCAAGTTAATTATGCTTCTTGAAATTTAGATTGCAAATATTGTTTCCCTTTGATTAGGAACAAGTTTATATGAATTTTCATAGATCTTTAGTAATTCTTAGGCATATTTAGACTAATAGGATGACTAAAGTGTGTAGGAATATCCGAAGCTTTGGTGCTTCATTCTTTTATTTGAAACTCATTTTATTAGTTAATTTGCTAAGTTATAATACGCACTTGCATTCTTATACTAAAAATTCCAAAAATAACTTTACTTTTATTGCTTGTTTTATTCTAATTGCAAAGCAAATAATCTTGATTAGAGAGCTTTATCTTTCTTGCATTGTTCATACATACATGCAAATACACATTTGAATTGAATATAACTTTGTCCCTATGGATACAATCCCTACTTCCCACTAGCTATTACTCTGACTAGTAGGTTATTTTTTAACCAACATGCAAACTGTGACCTGACCAAGAGCAATATTTGTCAAGACATATCTGAATAGCTCGAGCTTCTACACTAGTAACTCGAGCAAAAATAATTGAGTCATCTGCATAGAATAAATGAGAGATGGGAGAGGAATATCGGCTAGAGTTGATGCCAAGAATTATACCAGCAGCCTCCTCTCGAAACAACATCCTAGAGAGAATTTTTGAGCCCATAATAAATAATAATGGAGATAGAGAGTCAACTTGTCATTGGCCTCAATGCTAAAAACCACCCAAATGGACTACCATTAAGCATGAAGGAGAATGAGGTGGTAGAAATACATGGGGACACCAGCTGAATATTCTCCTTAGAAAACCCCATTTTAAGTATAATCATAATAAAAAAGGCCACTCGATGCGATCATATGCTTTAGACATCTAGTTTCATTGCCATTAGACTTTCATTCCCTCTTTTATGCTTTATAGTATGAAAAAGTTCATGAGCAAGCACAACGTTTTCTTGAATCATTCTATCTGGCATGGAGCCAACTTGATTTGGGCTAATAAAGCTATTGAGGATGATTTTCAAATGAATCCCCCAAGCTTCAGAATGAGGAATTATGATGATGATTGTTGATTAAATGAGAATGTAGTTGTACAAATAATTTATTGCCTCCAAGCTCCAAAAGAGTTTAAAAATAGCATCACAGTCGTCCTTTGATACAACAACTAATAAGAATTAACTTTGCAAAAAAAATTCTGCTTAGAGTGATTGCAATAGTAAAAATTTGTTGGTCCATTAAAATCATATTCAATCTCATTTCTATTACACAAAAAGTAAAGTCATACTCAATCATATCAATAAAATAAGTTTTCCAATAAAATCACTTTAGCAAAACAAAAATCCATGTTTATTTTCTTTTAGTCAAGCTCACAAATTCTCTTTCCTCCATATTGTTTTTATTAAATTTACATCAAAATCAATAATAAATCCCACCGTTATTACAAAATATCAAGTCACATATTTACCCATATCAATCAAATACATCTCTCAATACAGTTACATCAATTTTGATGAATCCCACCGTTATTACAAAATATCAAGTCACATATTCACCCATATCAATCAAATACATCTCTCAATATAGTTACATCAATTTTGATGAATCCCACCGTTATTACAAAATATCAAGTCACATATTCACCCATATCAATCAAATACATCTCTCAATACAGTTACATCAATTTTGATGAATCCCACCGTTATTACAAAATATCAAGTCACATATTCACCCATATCAATCAAATACATCTCTCAATATAGTTACATCAATTTTGATGAATCCCACCGTTATTGAAATATGTATTTTATTGATATGTCTGTATTAAGAGACAATATTTTACTCATGTGAATTAAATATTTAACTTAACTTTTTGGTAAAAAGATGAGACTTTATATAATAAAATTGGGACTCCATGTACATATATGATTTTAATGGCATAGCAAATTACCCTGTACTACGTAGTGCAGACAGCATGCTACAATATGCGTGAGAGTGACGGAGGGAGTGCACCATGGAGTCTACCACTCTACTAGTCTACTCTGCAATGAAAAGCAGGCAGCAGTCGTGCTTCGCAAGTCATCACTCCTTTCATTTGAACACTCACATTTTCCTGCTCTTTTCTCTCCCAGAATTCTCTCTCGAAAAATCATTCGCAATGGGTCTGCTTCGGCCTCTCTCCGCTTCTTCTGCCCCTTGCACCTTCTTTCCTTCAGCTCGTAGTAACCGCCCTCCTTTCTCTGTCTTCTCCCGCTCTTCTTCTTCTTCCTCTCCGTCATCTACTGTTCCTCCTGCCTGCCTCGACCGTCGGACTTCCAGTCTCACCAGACGAGCCATGCTCGGTCACTCCTTTACGAAGCCTCTCCCTGTCCCTATAGAGGTGTGATCCTTTTGAGTGTTCTATGCATTTACCAATTTTGTTGCTCTCTGCACTGACATTGCAATATCTTTAGGTTGTGGAAATCAATGGAGTAAAAGTTTTACAGCACGACCTCTTCACAGATGATGTCCTGTACACAGAAATCGCCTTCGATCTGAGCTACCTGAGGCCAGAACTACTTCCTCTGGTACCTCTTTTCAGGTGAGATTTCTACGATCATTTCCTTACTAAGTATCCACTCCTTGTATAATAAAATGGTCATTGGAGTAAAATCAAATAGTCATGTTGACATATCAGCCCTTTTGCCAAACTTATGTTCATTGTGAGCTAATCTTATCTTTTAAATTTTTAATCTACATAGAATCCAACCACCATGATCAGTCGTACTTGTGTTTGTTGCTGAAATTGCTTGGTTTTTGGTTTTCATCATCACAACTCTTCAACACTTGCCATATCTTGTATTCATATGGTTTATCTATTGCTGCTTTGAATGCGTCTTTTTTTAGATGAAATCACTTACATACCCTTTTAGATTGAATGATCTATCATTTGGAGCTTTTTCCCTCGAAAACTTCTCAAAATAAATAAGATCCTTATAAAAGACGCCCCACATGTCTATGTCCTGTGTACAATGATACTGTTCTTTACTAAAGAATGGAAAAGTATACTACAGATGTTTTAGTGTTTCACTCTCATTCTGGCTGTAAGCATACTATGAGATTGATTTCCCTTTCTCACATCTTAATTTTCAATATCCATTTTTATGTTGTTTTCACAATCCAGTTGTCACTCTATAGTGCCTTCAAATTTTACTTTCGCTTTCATTCTTTCCCTAGGATTTACTGTTAATCATCTGATCTAAATATAGTTTCTTTGGCCATTTTATATCACGTATGATTACCTAATAGCCTTGACTTTTATTTGAGAGCCTTGCTGTTTCTGTTTCTACAGAAATGAAGAGAGAAAAACTCCAATCAACTCCTGAAACATACTGGTCTTGATGGCACATACTAATCTTGATGGCTAGGTGCATACCAGTTGATCCATGTTTATATAGTTTTATTGATGTAGATGATTATGTCTCTTCTTTGACATGTTGATTCTCTTTGTGGCAGTATATCAATGATGGAGATGGGTGCAAAATATCTGAGTTTTGTGCAACTCAGTGAGTTGATTTCAGTTTTTACATTTATATCTTGTGTACGAGGCAAGGAGGATCCCTGTGGCTATCTAATTTTTCGGGTAAAAGCCGTACCAGGGTCTGCTGAGGACCTCTTCTTCTTGGTATATTCTTGTAACCCTTTCTTTGTTTCTTGTTATATGCTCACATCCTAGAATTCATAAAAATATTTCAAGAAGTTGGGTGTTGACTGCTTGAGCCCTGACTGAATTCCAATATGGGAAAGAGGAGAGGATGGGGAAGAAACAAAGTTAAGAATTTCATTACTAACTCTGTACTTCTTCCTTCATTCATCACTAACTCAGCCCTGACTGAATTCTAATGCTTCTGCTCCAGAAATATTTGGTCATGCATGTTTCTTTTATCCCTCAATTACACTTTGTTGTTTATACTATTTTCACTGTTTCACAAAGTTTTGTTTTCACTGGTTTCCTTTTCGGAATTTCTGTATGTTCGAGCTCTAATGTCTTGTTTATCATCTTCTTAATTTTCATGCTATGTTGGGGACCCTTATGTTCTTTCAGTCATCAGATATTTGAGACTGTTAGTTAAGATACAAGGTTCATTCTATTTAAACTGGAGTTAGTTTTATGCAATGCTAAAACAAATATGCCAGTCCTTGTATGTATAAATCTGCTAGCATGCGAGTTTCTTAAGATATGTCATTTGATTGGTGAAATCTTTATTTAATGAATATGGAATGTAGTACAAAATTACATTTTGTTTATTTTAGTTTGAATTTTTGTCAAGACTGTTTTTCTTGATGGTCTACTAGATTCATAATGGTTGATTTTTTTGTTAATACTGTTGTAAATAATATGTGATTATAGTGTATAATGAATTGGATATATATAGAACACGTTATGTCACAGGAGCTTGTTCTAGTAGCATGTCCTCATCTTCCCCAGTCCCCCATCTTTCCAGAAATGAAAAGGCTTTTTTTTATTGCTTTAATTAATATGCTTTTCAGGAGGACATGTCTGTGATTCTATAAATTTCTGATACTTAACTGAAAAGTTGTTGTATGCTGCACATAAAATTGTAGTTTCCTTTACTCAAGCCTTTGTCCATGCTTATAAAAGAAAAGCCTTTTTCGATGAACTATGACTCGACTTGACGAAGGGGCTTATGTGATTTTAAATTGTAGATTAACCTTATTCTTCTAGAAGTCCAGTTTACAGATCAGCGGCTGTTTAAACAGCTTGTTTGTACAAATAAAGCACAGATGGAGGTATATATTGTTATCATTTCATAGAATGAGCAACAAACGTCCGTTGTCTCTGCTTATATATATATTTTTTGGTTAAAAATCCAGGACCGATTAAGAGACAAGGGTAGCCTGATTGCTGCTATTAGGATGGCTGCTAAGTTGAAAATTTCAGCCTGGGTCTCTGAACAAACACGCGGTTTAAGGTCAGAAGCTATACATCCCAATTCCCAACCTAAGTCCACATTTTTTTTTAGTGTCATTTCTTGAGTTTTCATTTTTTTGGTTCAATAGCAAGAATAAATTAGTAATGTAGGTTCAAGAGGCTTTTTTCTCTTTAAGTTTTTGTTTGATGCAATATGATCTGAAATATTTTCCTAGTCCATGAAAAATCAAGCTCAAAATCCAAAAAAGGACTTATCAAAAATCGGTAAATTATGTTCCATAAAAATTTGTCTATGCTCTCATTATTTGTAAAATTCAAGTGTCAGAAACATTTCTAAGATGTGGGTTAATGTTTTTTTCTGGTGTATATATAGCAACCTAGAATTCCTACAAGCTCTTGAAGAAAAAGTTGATCAAGATTGGGATGAAATTTCTTCATCCCTTGAGGAGATTCGTAAATCCTTGGTTTCAAGGGATGGTTGTTTGATAAATATGACTGTTGATGGAAAAAATCTTGCCAGATCAGAACAATATGTTAGCAAATTTCTTGAAATGCTTCCTAGAAGCTCTCCTGTTGGAAAATTTGCATGGAATGCACGGCTTCCTTCAACAAATGAGGCTATTGTGGTGCCTACAGAGGTGAATTGTTTTTGGTCTTCTCTTTTTACTTGATTTTTTAATTGACTTCCTTATTTTCAGAACATTTAAACCTGACTTTTATGTTACCTCTAATAGGTTAGTTTTCTGGGAAAGGCAGCTAATATATATGACACAGGTTATCAGCTAAATGGTAGTGCTTATGTTATATCAAAATACATAAATACCACATGGTTGAGGGATCATGTATGTGTTGGCGGTGGGACTTATGGACGGGGCCCTTGTGACTTTGACTGTGTCTCAGGTATAGTAAATGTGTCTTATCCCTTGTGAATAGCATTTTTCTTTCAAATTCTTAATCTGGAGTTTTTGTGTAGGAATATTCTCCTTCCATTCCTCTCACGATCAAAACTTGTTAAAAACACTTGATATGTTTGACGAAACTGGGGGATTTCTACGTGAATTGGAGATGGATGATGATATGCTTACAAAAGTAATCATTGAGACCCTTGGAGATGATATTCTTGCAGAAGATATTGTTGGGGCCTTGGCAAATGGGGACAGATTCCAGTTGGCTGATTACAAAGGTTACTTTAGGTAGGTGGTTGTCACCTTTCGTTTCCGGTTTATCATTTTGTATGGTAAGTGTTTCACATAGACTGGTAGACAATGTTTTCTGGTTTTCCCTGAATTGAAGAACGTTTAGCATTTCATTCATTTTTCCCTCCAGAGACAAGAAGATGTATTCATGGTATGACCTTCATTAGTCTTGCTGAATTTTTGAGTAGAAGAATCAATTGAAAGGGGACTGCATGATATGTCTGCAATAGTCGTATCAACCTGTTATCATCACACTCATTATTCTCAAACCGCCCATGCTAATTCTATCTTTGTGCTTATTTAATTTGCTAAAACATGCAAAAAAAAACTTTCTTTTCTTCTTCTGTGCGGTTAATGCTAGGGAATAGAGTTCTAGGGTGATTGTTTCAGAGCTACACCACAATTACTTCAATAGTGCTCGTCAATAAACCGTTGCTAGTATAATAAATGTTGAGACAATTTGATTATGAAAGTTGTATTATCCTTTTATAAATGTCACGAGCTGTCTACTAGAGTTTTGCTTATTTGAACTGTGTGGAAAGCAGTGACTAATTTCTGATTAGTGCTAACAGATATAACACACAATGTAGAGAGCTTTTTGTGGGAATATACATAGTTTTGATTGATCACATGAAGAGCTTGTTCTTAATTAGGAGAAATAATATGCTTTTTGTCGACTCGAGTTCCAAATGTCAGTTCTTCTAAGTCGTTTAGAATTCATTACCAAATCTAGTTTATTTCTCCTACCTTTCACAATTTTTTTTTTCTTTTTTCAAAAAAATATGACATTTCATAGACTAAAATCACCAAATGGGATGCGGGCATTTACAAAAACTGAGAAAGTGAGAATTGATGGTATCTTCAACCCTCAAGTACAATAAAGACATTTACAACACCCCAAAAGCCAAGTGTTCATACTTCATATTCACTCGCCCCTTACATCCCAAAGTGTTGATTATTCCTCCTAAATAATTGTCTTTGTCCTTTCTCTCAAAATGATCCTTGGATTGTTTTTTTATTATATCTTCGTCCCTTGATTTCCTCCTCCACACTACCCTCTCAATATACACGACTTGCACAACCATTTCCATGATATTTTTGACCACCTTTAACAACTTTATTAATGTTTGGTCTAACAGGAAGCTTGCTAGCTAGTTTTCTACAATATTATGCTAAGGCAAGCAACTTCAATAATGTCGTTATTTTTTGCCAAGGAATGACTTTTTTAGTGACGTGAATTGTATGATTCTGAAATAAATTTTGTCAGTGGTCAGTGTAAAGTAGGGAGACCAATGAAAATTGTGTTCTTTTAGTTCTTCTTATTTTAATGTTACTAAATTTAATCCATTGTATGTTTATGTTATAGGAATGTTACTGGATTTTTTTTTTCAGTATGATACGGTACTTAATGGGAATCACAGAAGAAGATAGGCAAAGGATGCATGAAGAGATATTGTCAACTAGGTAACAATGGAAACGAGTAATATTTTTTCATTTGATACAAGCATTGACATAATGACATGGGCATTGTCAAGTTAAAAGTTTCGAGGGACAGAATTACAGAAAGGAATACAAAAAATGGATTGTAGGATTTTTTGTTATCAGAATATTTGTATGGCTTTAATGACTCAAATTTCAATGACAGTGGCTTACAATGAGCAAATTCATATTCCTTCGGGACTGATATAACCTCATCGAACAGAGAAAAGCTGAAAATATGTGATAATACCAATTGTATGGTTCATTCATAGACTGAAGTAAAATAATACTTTCCGATATATGCATGTAAAAGGAACTTACAAAGTCTGTATACAAAGTCACATTTACTGTTTAAATTTTCATGTTGTGTTTATAGGAGTATTTAAGATGCATGGGCAGTTTGAATCAGTTTACTCATTTACATATGAAGAAAGAATCTTACTGTTAGTTCTTTCTCAGATAATATTTCTCGATAGACTGAAGTTGTGTTTATCACCATACTGATTTTGTAAATCCTTGATCTTTGTAGATAAACTAGCAAGTCATATATTTTAGGCCTCTTTTTTGTCTAATTTCCCCCTATATTTACCAGTCTGAAGGATTTCAAGGAGTTTGCCGATGTGCTTGATGCTGTTAAAGATAAAGGAGTTGTGGTTGCAGTTGCCTCTCCATATGATGTTTATACTGCAAACAAAGAGCGTCCCAACTTCTTTCAAGTGAAGAAAACCCCATAAAATGTTGGAAAATTACTTTGATTACTAGTTACACTTACCGGACAATTTTTTCCCTGTTCTTTATGAGATGCTAAAGTGATTTGACAAAAGGCCAAAAGGGGTTATTTGTGAATGGTAGTGTAGTGATGCTTGGGTTTGGATCAGGGTTACATATATATATATATAGTTATGGTTTTGCTCGCTGTCTCCTTATTTTCTGTTGGATCACATTGCTCTGTTCCCGGTCCCGGGTGGAACATATAATGGAGAAGTCGAGAAGCTCTACACTTCCTTATACTGATTAATACCTACTCTTTAGACTATGTGGAAGGAAGAAACTTAGAATACGATCGGTTAAGGACGTTCATTAATCTGGGAAGCTATAGTTCATGTAGGCTTCTTGTGTAAAATGGCTGATTGCTTGCTGTGCTTGTTGTTTCTTTCCTTAATTTTTAAACTTTCCTATCTGTGATGATTGACGATCTATGGCCTCATCCATGCCTTTCTAGTGTCTTAACTCTTAAGCAACCTTGTGCGGATGACACAAGAGCAGTACCTGGGAAATAATTTAGTACCATACTACATATCTTGCAGAAAATTAAACCAAAAATTTGGTAGGTTTTGGATATTGTGGGGGATCAATTACAGATGATCCCACTTACTTCTTCAGCTGTAATGAACAAAAGAAACACAAAAAGTAAAAGGTTGTAATATAGGATTGAAATCTGCTTCGATACCTCGTGTCACAGAATCCAAGCAGATTTGATTGCAATCAAGGTAGGAACAACATCCATGTAAATTATCACGTAATCAATGTGCAGCCGGCACAGACAAGACAGAAGCGACCAAGTGACTTATATGAGTTATCATAATTCTACATTGGGTGTCAACTGTCTGATTTATTAGTTTGAATCATTTGTTGTTAGGCTTTCGGATAATTTTAAGGATAGATCACTCAATATGAGGGATATACAATGTCAGGGTGCTTCTAAATTATGTTATTTTGTGTTAATGTTGTCTTTGCTACTATCTGACATGTAATATTATCTGGTTAAAGTTCAATTAATCAAGCTTAAACAAAATAAAATAGGAAAACAAATCCATCTATTAAATTGTATGCAAAATTATGTAATTGTTAATACAGTAATGCTAGAAATCTCACTGATTTTCATCCCAAAAGCATCTCATTAGTGTGTGACATTCATTCATTGAGTGTTGTGACATCATAACAAGGGGCTCATTGAAAATCACATCCAATAAATAAATGGCACACACTATTGGGATAATTTTGGGATAAAAATCACTAGGATCTTTATCATTTTTGATAATGCAGAATTGTGTAATTCATACAGCATCAAGGAGAGGTCATTTGTGTCCCCCGTGCACTTGTATGAGGAAGGGATCGAACCCTTGACCTCATGTAAGCGGGATGGAGATACTACCACCAAGATGCCTTTTTGGGTTGGAGGCCTGCTACAGCAAACCTTGAGCCCAATCCAAAGGTCATTTTTGATAATGCAGAATTGTGTAATTCATACAGCATCAAGGAGAGGTCCTTTGTGTCCCCCGTGCACTTGTATGAGGAAGGGATCGAACCATTGACCTCATGTAAGCGGGATGGAGATACTACCATCAAGATGCCTTTTTGGGTTGGAGGCCTGCTACAGCAAACCTTGAGCCCAATCCAAAGGTCATTTTTGATAATGCAGAATTGTGTAATTCATACAGCATCAAGGAGAGGTCCTTTGTGTCCCCCGTGCACTTGTATGAGGAAGGGATCGAACCCTTGACCTCATGTAAGCGGGATGGAGATACTACCACCAAGATGCCTTTTTGGGTTGGAGGCCTGCTACAGCAAACCTTGAGCCCAATCCAAAGGTATTGTCCGCTCTGGGCCGGGGCCCGCACGGATTTATTGCAGCGCGAAGCCGCCTCCGTGCCTCCTCATGCACTTGTATGAGGTAGGGATCGAACCCTTGATCTCATGTTAGAGGAATGGAGACACTACCACCAAGCTCACGAAGGACCTCTCCATGATGCTGTACGAATTACACAATTCTACATCATCAATTTTTATTGTTAATATATAACGCTGATTTAGCAATTGTATATAAAGGTTGTTCACATTTTCTTTGTTGTCATACGATAATAATGAAGAAGTGGGTTCAAATGCAGGAATGCTCAAGATTGAAGAAGAACCGCACCGTTTGACAAGTAATTTTGGGTAGCATATTTGCTATAACATTTCATGACTTCCTTGCATTCTCTGGTCTGGATTGACATTTGATTTGGTCAAGTGAAATCTATGTCAAAACGGTGCATGTTGATTTTTGAAGACTGAGCAAAAGTGGGCATGTGCTTTTTGACGGTATCATGCAACGGGATGACATCGTTAACAGAATCAGGACTATGTGACAATAACAAACTCTACTGAGAGGGAATAAAAATCCTAACCGTCCATACCATCAACGGCTTGTACGAATTACCGAATTAGCTCTATTTGTAAGCTTTTCTCTTTCAGAAACTGTACAATGTGAAAGAACGAAAGGGGTAGAGAGAGAAACTGGAGAGAGAGAGAAACTGGAGAGAGAGAGAGAGAGAGAGAGCGATGGGGGATAGCGTCAGAGATTGTAAGCGAGTTGCAGAGTCGACGGAGTCTTCGACCACATGCTTCGCAAAGAAACCGAAGATTTGTTTTGATTTTGAAGAATTGCGAGCTCCGTGGTCGAATTTTGAGCTGCGAAACGAATGCATAGTTCTGGATTCTTCTGCAAGACCGTCAAACTCTGGAGGAGCAGTGGATGGTGATCATTGCTTCAGCTCCTGCACTTGCTTCTCTCAGACGTCTCGCTGCTCCAGCAATAAAATGGTGGAGGAATGCTCGAGAATCGTAGATCGAGAGGTAAAATGTGACTCAAAATTTAACGTTCTGGTTTTAAATTAGGAGCCGTCAATGTCATCCTTGTTTGGTAGCTCGGAAACGAAGGGAAACTTGTGGAAAAATAGATAGGATTTGAAGTTCCGCATTCAATTTGTTTGTTATTCCTTGATTAGAAACTAAGAACTTGAAAATTATGCAAACTAAAATTAACTGTATACCTAAACTTAAAGACTTAAATAAAATAGACGTAAAGATTAGCAATTAAGAAAACTTGCAAGATGAACTCCTTCATATTGGGCCTGATGAGTCTTGGTATTGGGCCTTGTTCTCCCACCCAACAAAGCAAAAGGAGTAACCTATTTATTATCAATCAAGTTCTTGCTCATTGCTTGTGTTAATTACTATAATAATTCACAATAATTGTTGTACCCGCTGTTTAATTTTGCAGGCCAAAAGTTTCGAAACCGAAGACTCAACGTCAACGTGCATCACCAGCAGATTAACGTTATCTATCTATAAATTAATTTCCATATATATGAAAATTTTCCATTTACCGCTTCGTCTTTTCAAATTTCTGATATAAAATTTGTATTCACAGTAGAAAGGCATCTCCATCTAGCGACTTCTTGTGTACAGAGACGAACGAGATGGACTCCCCAGTGGCTGAGAAAAGTCAGCCTGATAAGCCCGCGGCGGGGTCGCCTGCAAGGCCTAAAAAGTCTATGGCGCCTGCAAAGACTGGGGAGACTGAAGACTCAACGTTCATCACCAGCAGATTAAGGTTATCTATCACTAAATTAATTTCTATGTATATGAAAATTTTCCATTTGCCGCTTCGTCTTTTCAAAATTCTGATATAAATATTGTATTGACAGTGGAGAGGCGACTCCATCCAGCGAATCCTTCTGTGCAGAGACGAACGAGATGGACTCACCAGTGCCGGACAAAAGTCAGCCTGAGAAGACTGTGGAGACCAAAATGCCGTCGCAGGAAGAGATCGAGGCATTCTTCGGATTGAAAATGGCAGCCGAGAAGTTGGAGAAGAAACGATTGATGGAGAAGTGAGTGGTGTAGCGTGTGTGAGATTTGGCGTGGAAGGAATAAAAAAAAATCAAACCCTAACTAACTAACAAACATGTTCCTCTTTTCTTGCAGGTACAACTTTGATTTTGAGAACGACGTGCCGCTTGAGGGTCGGTACGAGTGGGTTCGTCTGAAATGAAGGAATAGAGGTATATTGCTAAGGTGACGTAGGGTAGCAGTGAAGGTAGGCATGTGACTTTAGCATATTTTAGGTTATTTATACATATCTTTCTCTGTGTCTCACAACTGCAAGAGTCCCCCCTCCCTTTGTAAGTAAACATTCTAAACCTTAATTTTATCCCTGAGAGGAATTATCAATTATCAGTACACTAATTCGTCAGTTACATTATAGGTTTTTGCTTCTTTGTGGTATGAATTTGGTATTTATATTTCAAAAGGGTTTTTTTGTTTGAGCTTTCTTTTGGCTATTTTGTGATTTACCCTTTATGTGATTGTCCTTTTTTCAGTTTTTTTGGTACTAGCAAGCCTACTCTACTACAACTAGTTTCTCTTTCATC
This sequence comes from Euonymus europaeus, assembly GCA_963580455.1. Lineage (NCBI taxonomy): Eukaryota > Viridiplantae > Streptophyta > Magnoliopsida > Celastrales > Celastraceae > Euonymus > Euonymus europaeus. Next base: position 15,157,942 of record OY756970.1, on the reverse strand, counting down.
TCTTACTTTTTCTCTCTCATAGTTATTGGGAACTTGCTATGCTCTTGCTCCGATTCATGGTCCAGAGCATGATACCTGAAATAATTAATTTGTGGTATGTTAGAAGTAGGCATAATTGATATGCTAGTTGTCGGTTTGAAGAGTTATTCAGATCACAACTAAATAAAATCAATTCTTGTGAAAAATATATTTTTACTTTCTCCTTTCCTCATTCCTTGAATCTATCCAAAATCTAGGGTTTTAGAATCTTTATAAGCATCCTTAATCATAAATAAATTATGTTCTAAATGAATTTCAAAGGTCTGTTTTCAAAATTTTCAATTTCACACCCTCTATTTTCGTAAACTCTTCATATTTATACTTTTAATTTTGATTCAATTATACTTGATTTTATATTCTATTTCTCAAGTTTTCAATAGCAGATTTTTGGGACGCCCATTTCAATATCCTGGATCATGTAATCGAGCGTCCCAAGTCGCTAGTGTAACCCAAATTGAGGCGTACGTACGTCCCAATTCAAAGTACGAAGAGAGTTTGAGTGTTTCCGGTAATTATACTCTCACCTTTCACCTAATTTTGGAATATTCTCTCAAACATCAGGTTATGATTGTTTTAGGCAAAATATCATTTTTCTAGTATGGGGATGTTTATAACTTTGCATGTGACCAAACATATTATCTTATCGAAGGAAATCAAGCAAATTAGCTTTGTAGCCTTCCATGGTCTTCTATGATGCCTACACATTTCAAACTGGTTGTAAAAAAAATAAAAATAGCAGCTCTACTTATCCTCACTTTTTAGATATAAAATATTAGTTAAAAAATCTCAAAAAATAATAAATAGTATGAAAGATTTTAACCGTCGCATTATATTTTAAATTATTTTTAAAAAATGTTACACACTTTGGATTGAACAACTTAGAGTCGCCCAAGTTTCTCATGTATTTTTTAATTAATTTAGTTTTGTATTCTTAAAAAAGAAGTATTACATTCCAAATGATTGATATTAATTTTTTAATATTTTTTTTTGAAAATTATTGATGTCAAAGCCGATAGAGTGTAAGTTTTAATAGTGCATAAATTGTCAAATAAACTGTGTGGTGTTTGGAAGAGCGTAAGTTTATGATAACGCATAAACTGTTAATTTACTAATAGGACTATGCAAAGTAGTTTAATAATGAAATAAAAACTATCGAATATAAGTCTTGTTGGAAAAAGTTTTACACATTAAGTTCGAATATTTAATGTTTTTTGAAATATAACATATATTTTAAGAGTGTGAGAGAGCATGGACAATATGAGAAATTGAGTAAATTTTTTAATGTGCGTGTTGACCTGAGTGGATTGAGCGTATAAACTTCTAAATGGAGAAAAAGAGCTTATAACCTAGCATACGCTGTACCAAACAGCCCACTAGAAATTCTAGGCACTCATACATAACTTAATCATATTGAGAACTAGCTAAATTAGTACGTATTAAAAAAAAATTAGGGTGTCAATACCTAAGATTAGTTGCACAGAAATAAATGCTTGAGTTATTTCTCTCTATGTATGGTAAAAAAAAAGGTTTTAAGTTGGGGTTCAAAATTAAATCCACCCAAATCATGAATCTTGTGCTGGTTGGCTTGTTGCATTATTAATATCGTATACTTTGTAGTTATCTCTAAATTTCCTTTTCTGTTAGCTGAATACAGTCAGATTATAGACGGTGAAGATTTATCAGAAGACTTCAACCATCCATTATAGATGCTCATCTCACAAACTCTGATTCATTGTTGATTCACTGCCCCTCTGCAACCCGACACTATTGTTTGTGTTTTTGTGCTATATGGGAGTATTTTGGTGGCCCATTTTATTGTTTTAGGAAACCATATTTTTATAACTTTTCTCTGGAAGGTGGTGTCACAAACCAAATACAATACCTTTTGTACAAGAAAAAAAAGGGGCACAACTCAGCATAAAAATAACAAGCGTGGCTGAGAGAGTATTCATGCAAGTGAAAGCAGAGGAAATATTCAGTCATTTTTGTACGTCATGCCACATGTCGATACAGAACTTCTGGACCAACATAATTGTGACATTTCGTAAGAGATTGATACCGATTCATGTGTTGAATCCAAGAACTTGAGAAGCCATTAAAGAAAGCTTGATGAACAAGAATGCTTCAGAGAATATTAGAGAGAAAACTTCTAATGTTATTGATAAAACTTAATTATTCTGTACATGTATCCTTTCTATATATAGATTAAAAAATAACTAAAAATAGAAAGTTTGCTAAATACATGATTGACGTTAACTTATTCATGACGTCACTAAGTAACAAAATTTGTTGAGCTGGACTGAGCTGCTTTATCGCGCAATACTCCCCCTCAAGATGAATGGATATTATGAACATTCATCTAAGACAGGAGATGGCAAAAGGGAGAAACTCCCAGTGGCTTGGTTAGGATGTCTGCAATTTGATCAGTAGTAGAAACATGTAGAGTTCGAATAATGCCAGCTTGAAGTTTATCACGTACGACATGACAATCGATTTTTTTATGTTTCGTTCATAGAAGACAGGGTTCTCAGCAATATGCATGGCAGCCTTGCTGTCGCAAAATAATAAAGCAGGATTGGGATGTGGTATTTGAAAATCTTTCAAGAGATAAAGTGGCCAAAGCAGCTCACAAGTGGTTGTTGCCATGGCACAATATTCAGCCTCTGCTGAAGAGCGTGACACATTAGATTGTTTCTTGGATTTCCAAGAGATCAAAGAATGATCCAAAAAGACACAAAAACCAGTTATAGAACGTCTTGTGTCAATGCAGCCTCCCTAATCTGAATCTGTAAAAGCCTTCAATTGTAAGTTGAAGTATAAGAGAAGAATAACCCTTGGCTGGGATTAGTCTTCAAGTAACGTAAGACACGATAAGCTGCATCAAAATGTGTCTGAGTAGGTTTGTCCAAGAACTGACTGAGCTGCTGGACTTCAAAGATGATATATGATCGTGTATTTGTAAGATATAATAAACGACCTATTAACCTCCTATAAGATGTATTATCGGGCAAGAAACCTTCAGTAGCCTGACACAACTTGAGGTTAGTCTCCATGGGAAAAGAAACAAGTTTACATCCCAAATAACCTGAATCTTCAAGTATTTATGTGGCATATTTGCGTTGACAAATAGAAATACCTTTGGTAGTGCGTGCAACTGTCAACGTATATGTTCGTCTCTCACATTGTCAACGATAATGTGAGCTATCTGTACTTTCGGTAGCTGGTGCACCTAAGTCTAATGTAGTAGGTGTGTGAGCTGTCTGTGCTTTCGGTCGCTGGTGCACCTAAGTCTAATGTAGTAGGTGTAGCCTCTTATATATATATATAATTGTAATGTAATGCATCAATAAATAAGAAATGATACCGATTATCATCTTCTAACATGGTATCAGAGCAGAGCCATGTTTCCACTTCTGTCTGCACTTAATAGCTTGATTTTCTCATGTTTTTCTCCAAATTGAGAGTCGATTACAGCTCTCGCTGGTCCTCGCGCACGTCTGGTTCGCGCGCACAACTTCGCGCTAGTCTGGTTCCTCAATCGCGCACTCTTGTTCCTCGCGTGTCACTCAAGGTGGTTTTTGGGCGCAAGCTTCATGCACGGTGGTTCTCAACCTGCGCATCTACACATGGTGGCTACTGCGATCTGGAATTCTCGCTTCCGGTCACGATCGGTCTGATCGCTCTTTCAGATTCTTCCTTGCTTCTACTCCTCGCGTTTGCCTTCTGAATCTTCTTTGTATAATCTGGTGTTTGCCCTGTGAGAGATCGGTTTTTGATCTATCCAGAGTTTCTGGTGGAGCTCGTCCGACATTGCCACTTTGTCGTCCGATCTGGTTCTCTGGTTGCGCCAGAGCTGGTTTGGTCTAGTGGATCTCATCGCGCAGTGGTGGTTGTGCCAGAATTGTACTGGTCTAGTGGATCTCCTCCCACACTGGTCTGGTCTCTCACGTGAAGCTGGTTTCAATTTGCCAGCCTTGGTTTTGACTTCACAAAACTGGTTTATCTATTTGGTCCCTAATATTTAAGATGTTTGTAATTTGGTCCTCACTCTATCTGAAATTTACAGTTTGATCCTTAATATTTCTGAACTTTGGGTTCGGCCCCTAATCTTTTTGAGACTTTCATTTTGACCCCTCATATTTCTGAATTCTTTAGTTTCACATCTGATATTTCTAGAATCTTCAGTTTGGTCCCTCCGTTTTCTAAAATCTGCAATTCTGCATATCGAAAGAGAAAGTGCATTTCCCTAGTTGCTGAAATGGCTTTTAACGACCGCAATCATTCAATTAATGTTCGTCTCACTGGAGATAATTATCCATATTGGGCTAATGTGATGAAGAATTTTCTCCTCGGGAGAAAGAAGTGGGGTTATATTTCTGGGTCTATTTCTCGACCCACTGATGAAAAGAAAGAAGGTTTTGCTCTGTCTGTGGATAATTGGGATTTTGAGAATGCCCAAATTCTAAATTGGTTCCTCAATTCTATTGAATCTCGCATTGGTATGATGTTTGCTAACAGGTATACCTATGCCAAAGATGTCTAACAATATTTAGCTGAACTGTTTCAGGAAATTAATATTGCTAAACGTTATGAGTTAGATTTGGCTATCATGTCCATTCGCCAAGAAGGGCGATCCATACAAGACTATTATGGCGAGATTACTAGTCTGTGGGATCAATTAGCATTGATGGAAACGGAGAGTCTGAAGTCTTCTACTAATTATTTGAAATTTAGGGAAGATAGATGTCTTACTAAATTTTTTGCTGGACTTGATAGTCCATTTGAAACCCTACGTGAGAATCTTTTGCATCGGTCTCCTCTTCCCACTATTGATGCTGTTGTGCAGGAACTTATGCCTGAAGAAATTAGACTTAAAACCGGCGTTTCAATGAGTTCTACCCCATCTGTTTTCCTAGCATCTCAAAAGTCTCCACTGTTATCTACTTCTTCTAGTTCTGGTTCTATTTCTGGTTTTCATCCTCGGGGTCGTCTTTCCCAGGACGAATGTGCCTTCTGTCATAAAAAAGGGCCATTGGAAAAATCAATGCCCGAAGAAAAGTGCTCCGCCTCTATCTTTTGGAAAGATTTCTGCATTCACAGCTGCTGAGAGTATTCCTGATTTGACTGATCTTATTGCTCAGCTCTCCCAACTTCAGCATATGATTTCTTCTCCGTCATCCGCATCTGCACTGACTACAAGTACTTCTGATTTGCAAGTTTCCCCATCAGAATTGGAAGTAATGGAAGCCGATTGGAATATCGCCTGATTTGCTGGTTTTGGTTTTTTTTCTTTTGGGTCTGAATTTGCTGGTTTCGGTCTGGTTTTTTTTTTGGTTATGAATTTGCTGGTTTCGGTCTATCTCGAGTTCTATTTTTGGTTCTGATTTGGTTCTGGTCTTGCAGAGTATTTTGGTTTTGGTTCTACTTCTAGTTGTTGGTTTTGGTTCTGCTTCTGGTTGATGGCTTTGCTTTTGACGCAGTCAAGATGTTCTGGTTTGCTGATGTTTCATCTGGTTTTGGATTTTGCTCTGTGTTCACAATTATTGTGATCTTGTTACAATCGTATGGTATGCTTTTGTTTTTATGATGCTCCATTTCTATTTTTTCTTGGCAAACTTTTGATGATTTGTATGCAATCATCCTCAGTTTGAAGGGGGTGTGAATGTATATGTCTGTCTCTCACATTGTCAACGACAATATGAGCTATCTGTACTTTTGGTGGTTGGTGCACCTAAGTCTAATGTAGTAGGTGTGTGAGCTGTCTGTGCTTTCGGTGGCTAGTGCATCTAAGTCTAATGTAGTAGGTGTAGCCTCTTATATATATAATTGTAATGTAATGCATCAATAAATAAGAAATGATACCGATTATCATCTTCTAACAGCAACTTCAAAACCCATGAAGTACTTAAGAATGCCCAGGTCTTTGATCTTGAACTTTGTATCTGGAGAACCCTTTAAAGAATTAATATAGTCCATAGAAGTACTAGCCGCAATGATATCATCAACATAAACCAATAATGCAGTAAAAAAAGATTCATGAAGTCGTGTAAACAATGAATAATTTGACTTGGACTATGTAAAACCTTGTTGGAAGAGGAAAACTGTCAACTTGAAAAACCACTGCCGTGAAGCTTATTTAAGACCATACAAAGATTTATGTAACTTGCAAACCAATTTAGGTTTGTTGGATGAAGTGGACTCCCCCTTAAACTGAAATCCAGGTGGAATTGACATATAAACTTTCTCACTCAAATCTCCATGCAAAAAGGCATTACTCACATCAAGTTGATGTAAATACCAACCTTTTGCTGTAGCAATGGCTAAGAATAATCTGATTGTTGTCATTTTGGCAACAAAAGAGAAAGTAGCAATATAATCAATGCCATACTGCTGTGTGTATCCCTTGGCAACCAAGCGAGCCTTATAACTTTCAATTGTGCCATCAACTTTGTATTTGATATGGTACACCCACTTACATCCGATAGGATGTTTTGACGGTGGTAAAGGAACTATAGTCCAAGTTTTGGTAGCTTCCAAAGCTTGCAACTCCAGTGACATGGCAGAACACCATTTAGGATTCTTAGAGGCCTCCAAATATGTTTTTGGTTCAATATGAGAAGAAATAGAGAGGCAGAAAGCCTTGTGTGAAGGAGATAGAGACTGATAAGAGAGATGGTTAGAAAGGGGATATGCAGAAATGGTTTGAAGAATAGGTTTTTGAGTGGCTAAACGGTAATGATAATCGCGTAAGTAAGAGGGTGGTTTACTGGGTCTGGAAGATTTTCTGGGTGGTGATGAAGGTGGTGGAGAAGGTTGTGAAAGAGAAGAGGATAAGGGTGGTGGCGGTTCGGGAGGATTTTCTGGAGTTATTGAGTTAGTGGAAGATTGTGTCTGGTTTGGTTGAGATGAAGTTTGAGGTTAGGATAAATTGACAATAGTAGGAGAATGAGATGGTTGTAAATGGTCCAGGAAAGTTGGATGTTTGTATGGGAAGATAGTTTCATGACGTCTCGGGAAATGATGATTTTCTTGGATATTAAAGAATACAATTTGTACCCTTTTATACCATAGGGATAGCCAATAAAAATACAAGGTGAGGCACGGGCATCAAACTTGGTTCGATTTCTATGTAAAGTAGAAACAAAACAAAGACAGCCTAGAACCCGTAAATGGGAATAAGATGGTTTGGTGCCAAACAATTTTTCAAATGGTGTTTGACGCTACAAAGAAGAAGTAGGAGTTCTGTTGATAAGGTAAGCAGCAGTGAGTACACAGTCTCCCCAAAAACACATAGGCAAGTTGGCTTGAAACCTTAATGCCCTAGCAACATTAAGAAGATGTTGATGCTTTCTTTCTACCACACAGTTTTGTTGAGGAGTCTCAACACATGATAATTGATGAATGATGCAATTAGAAGAGTAAAAATGTGGCATTTTAAATTCAACACCATTATCAGTGCGAATAATTTTGACATGTAGATTGAATTGAGTGAAAACAAGTTGAACAAAAGACTAAAGAATAGAAGATGTCTCATATTTATGACACATCCTATAAATCCAAGTGGAACTAGTATAATCATCTACAATACTAAGAAAGTAGTGATGACCATCTAATGAAGCAATGGAGCAAGGCCCCCAAATATCACAATGAAGTAAATCAAATGGAGAAGTAGTAACAGATTGACTATGAGGGAAAATTAATCTTTTTTGCTTTGCCAATGGATAAACAGGACAAAGTAAATTTTTATTACTAGTAATGCATGTATTTTGAGAACTAAGTACAGAAAATGGCTGAACTGAAAGATGACCCATTCTATAATGCCACAAATCAAAAAAAGTACAAGAATTATGAACTACATTACTAGACAATTTATTGAAGGATGGAATTTGTAAAGTAGAAGAACAGAATGGGGAGTGTGTTGTTGGTAACTTTGGCAGCAAGTAGTAGAGTCCATTGGATTCTCTACCCACTCCAATCGTCATCCATGCAGGTAGGGCGCCTAAATGAAACAAGATTGAGATGTAAAAAGAAATGATTTTGCAAGAGTGCTTGCTGATAACAGATTTGATGAAAAAATGGGAATGCATAAAACTCCAGTAAGTAAAAGATGTGGATTGAGTTGAACCACACCAATATGAGACACTTTAGCAGTATTACCATTGGGTAGATAAACAAAATTATTTGTATGAACAGATGAAAAAGTAAACAATGAAGGATCATTTATCATGTGATGAGTAGCTCCTATATCAATTATCAAAGATGGATTAGTGGTAGTAGATTTAGCATGTACAGTGGCAGAGAAAACAGTACCTGCAGATGGAACAATGACATGATTTGCTGAAGGATAAGATGAAGGTTCTGATGATGAGATTAATGCTAATAATTTCTAGCATTGATCCATAGTGAATGGAAGTTGTGCAATGGGTTCCAGAGATTGAGCAGACATGTATGAATCTTGCTGTTTTACACAATTGGCTTGAGAATTACGACCTCTTGTGAACTTAAAACCTGGTGGAAAACCTTGCAACCTGTAACATTTATCTTCCAGATTTGGCAAATAAGGCAGTTGCACCTACTAGTGGTGATGAGTAAGAGTGAAATCTTTTTAAGTTTCAGCTTGTATCACAATAGAAAAAACCTTGTTGATGGAACGTAATGGATCAGTCAATAAGATTTGATCCTTCACTGGATCATAGTAGTCATTAAGACCATTGAGAAATTTTACAACATAATCTTCATGTTGATATGATGTAATCTTGGTTAAAGCATCACATGTGCAACTAGGTACACATTGATAGACAGGTATGGGACGAAAAGCCATGAGCTCATCCCTAAGAGTCTTGAATTGATGAAAATATATGGTAACAAAATTAGAACCTTAAATAAGAGATCCTACTTGATGTTGAAGTTGTGAAATCCGAGCTCGATTGCCTCTTGAAAATCTTTTCTCCAAGTCAAGCCAAACTTCTCGAGCAGAATTCATATAAGCAACAGTGGATCCAATTTCTTTGATAATGGATTTAGTAATCCAAGATTGAACCATACTGTTGTTAGCAATCCAAGCAGTATAGGTAGAATCTGTAATTGTAGGTTTGAGCAAGGTACCATCGACAAAACCTAATTTTCATTTTGCTTGAACGGACATGATTACACTGCTCCTCTAGGGTCCATAATTCTGTGAATCAAGAAGCTGAGAAGTGAGAATGTGATTAGGATTATCATTATTTGGTAAATGATACAAGCTGCGAGGATCATCCCGAGGTGAAAGTGTTGAATTCATAACAGATATGGAACCGGAATCTTGAGCAGCCATGAGATGAATCTAGAGTTGATGATTGATCAAGATGAATTTCTATAAGTTGAGAGACAGAATACGTGGATTATCACTCTGATACCATGTTGAATCCAAGAACTTGAATAGTCATTAAAGAACGCTCGATGAACAAGAATGCTTCAGAGAATATTAGAGAGAAAACTTTCAATGTTATTGATAAAACTTAATTATTCTGTACATGTATCCTTTTCTATATATAGATTAAAAAACTAACTAAAAATAGAAAGTTTGCTAAATACATGATTGACGTTAACTTATTCATGTCGTCATTAAGTAACATAATTTGTTGAGCTGGACTGAGCTGCTTCATCGTGCAATATCATGTGGTTAGAATGATTTGAAATATGAATTATAGATTAACTACTTTCATAAGTGAATCATCATCCGTGATTTGACATCACAACTCATGAATTGTCTTCATTCTATTGATTTTAGTACACCATATCTACATACCACATGACATACCAAGATGACTAAATAATTTCTTAAGAAAATTAAATCGTAGATGTACAAGTGTCATAATTATCCCATGTGAGGGTGGGTTTCGGAGCCCTACCTTCTAGCTAAATTCCTCCTCCCAAGTACTTCAAAATTTTAGAAATATTTATACATAGTTCTTTTTTTTTGCTCTTTTTAAAATAGGAGTGATGATGCATAAAAATAAAAAAATAAAAAGATTCACGGAGAAAAGACTCTGCACGTGCAGTATTCAAGTGATTGTCTCCTACTAATTAGTTGTTGCTTTGGATCTGATGCACATGATCTTATTTAATGGCAGAGAGTGAAAGAGTCGATATTAATATGTACATTGTGTGGGATAGATGTTGCTTATAAATGAAAAGATATATAAGAGTTGGGTTTTGCTTCGATTTCCATGCTTCTTACAGTTTCTTTTTCTTTACCGAATATGATCATATTATTACCTACAAAAGGAATTACTGTGTACTTTGGTTTCCTCAAAACATCTTGTTTATTATTTTGTGGTATTTATTTACCTAAACACCTTAACAGACCATGCATGCAAGACCATTCTAGGTCCCACCTCATCCATATAACAACGGTTAAATTAATTGTTGTAAAATAAGACATAACCATTGCAAAATGTATTTTGCAACACTCGTTTTTGCAACGGTGTATATAACTATTGCAAGAAGTTTTAGAAACAATTTTTGTATTTTAAGGAAAGGTTTTGAATCGTTGCAAAAAGATACTATTTTCTTGTAGTAATATGAAGCACTTAGGGATGAATCAAAATTGTCTGCCACTATGAATGATGAGAAAAAGAATGAAGTCCTTAAACTAACTTACGATACATTGATTCTCAATTTTAGTGATTAGGTGTTAAGAGAGTTGGCTAACATGAAGTCATCGGTTGAGATATGATTCAGATTTAAGACTCTGTAATGACCAAGAATCTATAAAACCGGTTGTATCTCAATGCGACATTTTCACGTTCAAGATGACAAAGAGTAGAGACTTGTGTGATTATATTATTGAATTCAACAAGCTATGTTTAGACGTCGAGAACATTAAACTCGACTTGGAGAACATTAAAGTCGACTATGAGGATGAGGATAAGACATTGGTACTGTTACACTAATTGCTTAAGTCCTGTGAGACTTCTATAGATTTTCTAAAACAAGGTGGAAAGACAATTACCCTAGAGGATGTTATATGTGCCCTGAATTCTAAAGAGCACCAACTAAAGAGTGAAATTCATGAGCACAATGGTGAAGGTTTGTCGGTTAGAGGAAGGACTAGCACGAAAGAATCCAAAAGAAAGCAAAGGTAATGTCTAAGTCTAGAGGTGACAGGAAGGTGAAATGCTAGCTTCTATTGTAATAGGGAAGGTCACATCCGTATAATTTGTTCCAATAGAAATCACGAAGGAAAGAAACCAGAAGATGGTGGTTATGCAAACGTAGTCCAAGATGAAGAGAACTGAGAGATTTTTTGATGCACTGGTTGTTACGTACAATAAAGAACTCATATAAGAAGTGGTTTATGGACTAAGCATGTTCATTTCGTACGATACCTAACCAAGGTTGGTTTGAAAGATACAAAGAGATTGATAAATGTAACGACCCACCCCAGTCGCTACTGGTTGGCCGGGCCCATGGACCACTACCCCCAACCCCTCTCCTGTCGCACAGGTGGGTTGTTGCATGATTCGAACTCGCGACCTCATGCCTTTAACATAGGGTCCGCGCCTCACTACGTCACCAACTAAGCCATGGCTTAGTTGGTGGCATAGGTTGACGCGGTCCCTATGTTAAAGGGAGGTCGAGGGTTCAAGTCATGTCTCCAACAACCCACCTGTAGAGCAGAAGAAGGGTTGGGCTGCCTGGTCCATGGGCCTATCACGAGTCCGCTGTGTGCGCTCTGAAATAAAAAGGCAATTTTTATGTAACGACCCACCCCAGTCGCTACTGGTTGGCCGGTCCCATGGACCACTACCCCCAACCCCTCTCCTGTCACACAGGTGGGTTGTTGCATGATTCGAACTCACGACCTCATGCCTTTAACATAGGGGCCGCGCCTCACTATGTCACCAACTAAGCCATGGGGTAGTGGTCCATGGGCCCGGCCAACCAGTAGCGACTGGGGTGGGTCGTTACAATAAAGGTCAAGTGTTACTTCAAAACAACAAATCTTAAAAGTTGGAATTGGCTCAACCAAAATAAAGACACATGATGGAATGGAAAGAATTCTATCAGAAGTTAGACATGTGTCCAAACTTAAAAGAAACCTAATTTTCGCTCGAGGTGCTTGATTATCATGGGTTTTGTTTCAAAGGTGATAAGGGAACACTGAAGGTTTTCAAGGGATCACTAGTTATGATGAAGGGGCTACGAGACAAAGGTCTCTATGTTCTTAAGGAGAGCACTCTGATAGGTTTTGCTGCAACAGTGACCGAGATTGATCTCTTATGAACCTGTAACATAAACGACTTGGTAATGTGAGTGAGATGGGGCTACAAGAGTTACAAAAACATGGGTTGCTAAATGGAAAAAGTTATAAAGCTTAGAGTTTTGTGAGGACTGTGTTCTACAAAAGGATGCATAGGCGAAGTTTAGCACGTCATTGTATGTCACTAAGAAGACATTGAGCTATATTCATTTGGATTTATGGGGAATAGCACAATACAAAACTTTGTATATTGGAAGGCACTTCATTATTTTTATTGATGATTGAAGGTTTGGGTCTACACCGTGAAAAACAAAAGTGATGTTTTGGGGGTAAAAAAGTGAATAAAGAGAGACAGACCTAGAAAGAAGTAGAAATAGAGAAGACTTGAGACACCAAATTGAGGACTTGTGATTTGGCGGGGATAACATGAAATTGGGATGTGAAGTAATATAATGTAGCCTTCATGAGTACCACTACAAGGATAGGATTTTTTAGCGACGGAATTTAGAGACGAAATTTTTTTCCGTCTCAAAAATATATTTAGTGATGAAAAATTGGTTTTTTATGACGGTAAAAAGCTTTAAAAATGTTTGACTTTTAGCGACTGATATTGTTATGTGTTCCGTCTCTAATATTTTGACTTTTAGCAACGGAATAATATTCTGTCGCTAATTACGTCTGTATATTAGAGACGGAAAAATATTCGTCTATAATTCCGTCGCTAATTTCTGTCAAAACAAACTGAACCACAAACTTTCTATCTAGTTCATATAATCTGAGATAGTTGTGTCTTCTAAAACTTGGAGAGCTCATCGTCAGTAATGGCGTGTCCGAGTGTATTTTGAACTTCTCTTCCACCAATACATTGAACAAATCAAACATCACTTGTAGGTAAGTATGCGTTTTAATTTTAATGAAGTATTTTTTATTTCTTATATATAATGCTATGGATAAAATATTATATAAGATATATGTTAGTATATACATGTTTTATCACTCTTCATGAAAGATTGGTAAGATATGATAGTGTATTTTGTATGTGTTTGAGTGCGTATTTTAAAAACTTAATTTTTTTGTATTAAATTAATTGTGGAGCTAAATTATAACTTGCAGTAAGTAGCATTTTAATTTTAATGAAGTTTTTTTTTATTACTTGTATATAATACTATAGATAAAAGATTATATAGGATGTTAGTATATATTTTATCAGTCTTCACAAAAGATTGTATATGATAGTGTATTTTGTATGTGTTTGAGTCGGTATTTTAAAAAGCTTAATTTTTCAGTATTAAATTAATTATGGAGCTAAGATATGTTATTTATATATTTATTTAGGTGATTAATATAATGGATGTGCCTGAGTATCGTTCTTGGATGAACAACCGATTAGGGCCGAATCGGGTGGGAATTACACAAGAATTCATTAATGGGGTTGAGGAGTTCCTTGCCTTTACTTCTGCAAATGATTTCCAATTTCAGAGTACAGGAAAAATACGATGTCCTTGTATTAGGTGCAAATGTAGAAAATATTTGGTGTTGGATGAGATTAGGATACACCTGTACAAAAAAGGTTTTCAGGATCGATATTATTACTGGAGAACTCATGGAGAAGTCATGCCTGAAATTCCTCCTGTGTCAGTTATAGATGTGCAACTAGGTACTGATAGTTATTACTAGCAAGAAGGTGATCGGGCTAATTATGATCCATTTGAGCATATGGTAATGGATGTTGATGGCCCGTCGGTTGGCGATGAGTTATTGCATGCTAGGAATTATGATCAACACTATATGCCAGAACCTCCCAATCTCGATGCGCAAAATTTCTTTGACATGTTAAATGCTGCCAAAGAACCACTGTGGCCAGGTTGCAAGTCGCATTCAGAGTTCTCAACTTCAATGAGACTCTTAAGCATTAAAGCTGATTATAACATGTCGCAAGGATGTTTTGATGAAGTTGTTCATCTTATGCATTATGAGCATCAACAAGAGTCTGGAGTTCTTTGTCATCCATCTTATGGAGAGGCATGGAAGCAATTTGATCAAAAATATCAAGACTTTGCTTCAGACCCGTGGAATGTAAGGTTAGGTTTGTGTGTAGAAGTTTTCACTCTTTTCAGGCAATCGGGAAAAAACTATTCATGTTGGCCGGTCATTTTAACACCTTATAATTTACCACTAGGGATGTGCATGAAGAGGGAGTTTATGTTCCTAACAGTAATTGTCCCCGATCCTAAAAATTCGAAGAGCAAAATTGATGTTTATTTACAGTCACTAATAGATTAGTTGAATCTGTTGTGGTGTGAATGTGTGAGCACCTACGATATGTCATTGAAAGATAATTTTGTTATGAGAGTTGCATTGATATGGACTATCAATGACTTTCCTATCTATGGTATGTTGTCTGGATGGAGCACTGCTGGAAAGTTAGCATGTCCTTACTACATGCAGCGTTCAAAAGCATTTACCTTGAAGAATGGTAGAAAAAATTCATGGTTTGATTGTCATAAAAAGCTTTTACCTATGATACATCCGTTCAGACAGAACAAGGATGCATTTCTTAAAAATCGAATTGAGAGTTCAGAACCTCCCCCATGTTTATTTGGTGAAGAAGTGTTGGTTGGACTATGGAATTTTCCAAAGATTACTGAGATAGGAAAACAATTAATATTCCCGAGTTATGGACAGGATCATAATAAGATCAAAGAGAGCATCTTCTGGGATTTGCCTTATTGGCAAGACAATATGATCCGACACAACCTTGATGTCATGCATATTGAGAAGAACGTGTTCGACAACGTTTTCAATACTTGTATGGATGTAAGGGGAAAATAAAGGATAATGTAAAGGCTTGACTGGATTTTCTGATTTATTGTAAACGTAGAGCTTTAGAGTTGATGGAAAATGGAAGAGGTAAATTCTTCAAGTCTAAGGCAAAATTTTGTTTGAGCATGGAGCAAAAAAGGGACCTGTGTGATTAGGTCTCCAAGTTGAAGTTACCAGACGGTTATGCGTCCAACATAGGCAGGTTTGTATATATGAGTGAAGAAAAATTATTTGGGATGAAAAGTTAAGACTGTCATGTTTTCATGGAGCGGCTACTTCTTATAGCATTCCGGGCATTTCCAGATCCGATTTGGACAATACTTACTGAGTTGAGTCAATTTTGTAGAGATATATGTTCAACCACTCTGCGGGCGGATCAGTTGAGCATCATGAGGCTAACATTCTTGTGATCCTTTGCAAATTGGAGCATATTTTCCCCCATCTTTTTTTGACTCAATGGAAAATATCCTAGTACATCTACCATTCGAAACAAGGATGGGTGGGCCTGTGCAATACAGATGGATGTATCCTTTTGAAAGGTATTTTTTTAAAAAAAATATATCATATGTTATTAGTTATATATATATATATATGTATATATATAATGTAGTAATTGTCTTTTTATAGAATTTTATTATGATGGTTTGAAATAGGGTCCTTCACTTTTTGAAAAAAAAAAGGTAAAAAATAAAGCTCAGGAGGAAGGATCTATTTGTGAAGCATATATAGTTGAAGAGACGTCGACGTTTGCTTCATAGTACTTTGAACCACATGTGAGCTCTTGATGAACTATAGTTCCTCGAAATGATGATGGTGGAATTTTGAACTCGGAATATTCTGCAATATCAATCTTCAATGAACCTGGTCAGCTTAATGGTGAAGCTGGTAGGCGCTACCTCACCGATCAAGAATACAATGTTGCGACATTGTACATTTTTCTTAATTATGAAGTTGTTCAATCTTTTGTCAAGTATGTTACTCTTTTGGCAAAACCATATGTTAAGCCCTTAAAGTTGTATCAGATTTCCTATTGAGCCCCTTAACTGCTATTTGTTCCTATTGAGCCCTCAATCTATGCGACTGTGATCAAATAAACCCTTACCACAGTGGCCCAGTGTTGCGTGGCTGCACGCGCCACCCCACCAATGTTCTAGTCATACAAGAAGCCCTGAAATTTTTCGATTTTTTCCTAATAAGCCCCTCAAGTCCAATAAAAAGAAACAACTTTGGCACACAGCCACACAATTTCATAGCCACACAATTTCATAGCATCCAAAACATGAAACCATTAACATACTGTAAGACAAATACATCAAACCAGACTGTGTTTTGAAATCCAAAACAATAAAACCAGAGCAGGCAATGTCTGTAAACAACAAAAAAAGGAAAACAAGCAATAGACAAGGTCTTTGAAGAACTCCTAGGTTCTGCTCCTTTTCTTTCCAGCAGTGGTTGGAAATCTTGATTGCTGACTGAGCCTTGAGCTTCTCCTTGGTGCATTGAAAGGCCTTGTTACAAAATTTCTTCTACCAGTTCCAGGCTTCACAAGAAAGATAACAATTACCAAGTGATCTAGGTTATGCCAAAACCAGAAAAATAACAATCACAAGAAAGCTACTTACATCAGTGGAAGTGGAATTCTGGGTTGATCCCTCAGGAAGTGGTTGTTTCTCCTTAAGTTTTTGAGTGTTCTTCTTCTGCTTTGGAACCTTTGGGGGAATTGATGAAGATGCAGTTTCCTATACCAAGTTACAATACAATACTTCACTGCATTATAGATGCCAAAATGAATTTGAATACAATACACATATAGCCCACATACCTGTGAGGACAGTGAAATGAAGTCTTTTTTTCTTGGACATCCAGTTTTGTTATGACCTGGACCTTTGCCTAACCTACAGGTCATCACAGATCCCTTCTTTGACAACTTAGAATCCTCTTGTGTATTTAATATACAGGTTGTTTCAGGATTTATTCTACAAAGCTCATACACATAATCCCAAAGCTGAGCATATTCAACTTTATGATCTCCAACAATTTTCTCCATCACTTTCTTCTTTGCCCTACTACAAGTGGTAAGCCCGAAGTCTAATTTCAATTGTGATCTAGCCAAACCTTTTAATGCTAACAATGAAATGCCAGGAAACAATTTTATTGTTGACTCCATTTTCCTAGCAAGATAACTACACCCAAGAAATTTTAACCTATTAGTTCTACCACAAGATCTGTCATCATTGTAGGTTTTCAACATAAAAGTTTCATCCTTACTATTCTCAGAAGCAAACATGCTGAAATTACAACCATTGGCACATCCCACCCTTGTTCTTTTTGGCTCATTCTTTAAAAATTTCAGATTATGACCTTTCTCTACTGCATAATCCTTTACTGCTTCCTTAAATTGTCTGTTATTTTCAAAAATCATGCCTAAAGCAAACACAGGGATAGTAGAGGTAGGATCGAACCTGGGTTGTAGGCTAACTACTCTTATAGGCTCTCCAACTTCTTCGGGATCAGAATACTCACCATCTCCGACGAAATCCCCTGGATCATCGCTTGGATAATAGGCACTGTCTTCACTGTCATATGAGCCTTCTGCTTGTTCTCCAGTTTCTTCCTTTTCAGCTTCATCAGTCACAGTCACTTCAACATCATCCAAACTCACCTCTGCAACATCAACATTCACCTCAGCAGCAAGATTAGTTCGGAGGTTATATTTTCTTACATTTTCCCTCGCTTCAACCAACTCTTTTTCATCCTCCTCACTGAGCACTGCCGCATCAACGAGTAAATCGTCGAATGTTGGTAACTCATCTCCAGAATCCCTCTCATCTTCATCGAAATTTGACATCGTCGACATTAGCAGAGATGAGATGAGGAAAGAATTGAAAGAAGTTGCGGCAGAGATGAGAGGAAGAAATGGAAATGGGGTTTATTTGAAACCCTAAAAAGCTTCTTTTCAATTTTTAATTTTTTTTAAGCTTTTATCCTTTGTGGAACCAAAAAAAGTATGTTGGGACGCACCATAGGTGGCGCGTGCAGCCACGCAACACTGGGCCACCGTGGTAAGGGTTTATTTGATCACAGTCGCATAGATTGAGGGCTCAATAGGAATAAATAGCAGTTAAGGGGCTCAATAGGAAATCTGATACAACTTTAAGGGCTTAACATATGGTTTTGCCTACTCTTTTCTACATTTACTATCAAATTGTCATAAAATTAAAAACACTAACATTATGCATGTTACAGCTTGTATATAGATTATGTTTGAGTGTTAGAACCACTTTGAATGATGAAGAAGTCGACTATCAAATTGAGATAGGTTTTGTGTCATGGTTCAAAAACCTCATAAGTAATATTATCATATAATTTTAAGCATAGACATTAATACATGTTATGACACTTTTTTTTACAGTTTAAGGTGCATGGACCACATAACAGGATCACCGATGTACTACTACGGGACGTGGCATTAGGACCAGTAAGGAGGGTTGAGATATGAAATATGTATTATGTCAATTGATACAAATTCAAGACCGATACGTGGAGCGAAGGTAAGTCATCAATCAATAGCAGAATATGTACGCGAGGAACCTATTATGGACAATCAGAAAATGATTACTATAGAATACTAAAAGAGATTGTTCAATTAGAATTTCCGGGTCTACCAATGAAGAAAATTATTCTTTTCAATTGTGAGTGATTCGATCAAACTCCTCATCAAGGTACGCGAATTCATAAACATTATGGACTTGTTGATGTTAAATGAAGAGGAAGGTGCAAGAAGTATGATCCATTTATAATTGCACATCAAGCCGAGCAAGTCTACTTTGCTCCTTATCCTGAAGGGATACGTGATCGACAAGATTGGTTGGTTGTGATTAAAATAAAAGCCAGGAGCACAATTATTGAACAATCGAAACAAGTGGATGATTCTTTTCAAGACGATATACTTTCAGTTGAGCCAATTAGAGTAGATAATATCCATATTGAGTCCCTAGTCGACAATGAAGTGGGACCTGAGAAAGTAGATAAAGTTGCTACATGGCAAATAGATGAGGAAGAGCATGATGATGATGAAGAAGAAGAAGAAGATTATACCGAGACAGAGGAAGATGACTAAATTTTATGATATTTTAGCTTGCACGAAATTTTATTATGTACTCTTATTAAGATAGTTAATTATTTGAATTTTAGGTAATTAATTATTAACATTGCACTATTATATGATATAAGGTGCTATTTATGATTTAAAACTGCCCTGTATATCAAAAATCTTTAAAAAAAAATTTAGCAAATCCCGTCCCCCACTCCCTCGGTTTTTTCACTCAAAAAAGCTATTAAAATGTCTCTCAAATACACAACTACCGTGCATTGTGCGTGAAACTCTGAAAGAATAATACCAACGCTCTGGTTGTGACTGGCTGGTTCTTAATTGCCCAAAAACCCATCTCTGGTGAGTTCACTCTCTTTCAATCTTGATTTATGTGGTTTCTAGGTTTGATTTTTGGATTCTAGGTCTGGTTTTAGAGTTCTTACTCTAGTTTTAGGGTTCTTAGTTGTGATTGGTTGGTTCTTGGTTGCCCCAAAACCCATCCCTGGTGAATTGAGGGGTTACAAAGTAATTTCCCTCTCTATTCCATGTGGAATGCCTAATTCTCACCTTTTTTAGAGGGAATGAGAATTGGGTAGTGGAATGGAATCACTCATTTCATTCCACCAATTAATAATGCAACCAAATGAAGGAATGAAATCATCCATTCCATTCCACCCACTAATAATACAACCAAATGAGAGAATGAAATCACCCATTCCATATTCCCCTTCTATTCCTAAAACCAAACATTACCTCACTACTTAGTCATAGCTATGGTCGAAAAATTGAGGCATGTTTTAATGTTGGTGAAGCAAAAAATAAATATTTTAGATGATCAAACTATAAATCTGAATGATTCCAAGGAAAAACAATACGACTTTCGGCCCTGCTTCAGCGATAAATCAAGTAAAGTGAAGTTACTATTTTCTCGTTAACTACTTCATTTATACTCTCTAAAACATCAATCCAAGAAAAATCGTAGGGTTGGTTATGTCAAATTAAGAAGATAAATTTTTAAGGGAGTAAAAAAAGAGTAAATTGAAGTGGTGAAATTGAAATATTAGGTGATGTTTCGTTGTGAGAATGGAGGTAGAATGGAGGTGGAATATGGAATGGGATATTCCATTCCATCATTTGGTGTTAAAAAAAATTGAGGGAATGGAATACTCCATTCCATTCCCTCATCTCTCATCAATTTTCATTCCCACATTTTTATGTGGGAATGAATCATTCCATGTGGAATAGAGGACAAAATGACTATTTTGTCCTCAAATAAATATTAATTAATATATTTTGATAAATTAATATAAATTAATATATTTTATTTTATTTTAATTTGTTAGAAATATAATTTATTAACTTTAATTTTGTTAACTTTAATTTGTAAATATTAATTATATATTTTGATAAATTAATATTAATTAATATATTTTATTTTATTTTAATTTTTTAGTTATTATAATTTGTTAATTATATAATTTTGACTCCATTTTATTTTAATTTGTTAATTATATATAATTATAAATGCACAATAAAATATATTGATTATACATAATTGTAAAGAAGGGACATAATGGACAAAACACAACTTCATTCACATTCTCATTCCCAGTTTTTATACATACCAAACGTGAGAATCAAAATATCATTCCCACTCTCATTCCCATTCTATTCCCATTCCCATTCCCTCTCAAACCATTCTAAAAACCAAACGACCCCTTAGGTTTTATAAGGAGCAACATTTGGTTCCCTTCTTTATCAGTCCATTTTTTGCTTCTCTGAAAAATATTTCAATTGCTTTGGATTATCCTTCTTCATTAATATTTCAACATGAGCTGCCCAAATCATGGGAAACGGGCCTCAATCCTTAGATGGGCTGATAACATTTGGGCTTTTGAGGCCTTTATCATGGAATGACTCATTCAAGTTTTCGGGCTTTATAGGCAAACTCTTCTGTTCTGTTGAAAAACACAAGTACCAAAAGTACCCCTACAGAATTTGAATTCAAACTTGAAGCGAGCTCAGTGATGATTGGCTGTTCCACGGCCTGACGGAACTTTTTTTTGTTAATCCCAGTGGGACTGTGCGCCATTTTAGCCTATTCACCTTCAACTCTCTTTCTTCTCTTGCTGTGAAAATCCAACTATCGACAGAGGAGGAGGAGGAGGAGAAAGAAATGGCGAAATCGAAGGTGAAGTGTGAGCAGAGCAGCCAAAACAGAGTGGAAGAGAAGAAGGAACGAAAGAAAAAGATGGAAGGGCTTAAGCTCAACAACCTCTCTCTGGATTTCAACAACCAAAAATCTTCTCCCGTAAGCATTATTAGATGCACATATGCATACGAAAAATGCTTCACATACTTCCTCGTGTCATTCCATGTGTACGATTGATTTGTTTTCTTCTTCTCTGGTTCCTGACAGGTCCCGTTTGAACCTTCCAAGTTGCTCAGAAGGTTAATTAGTGTAATTTTTGGTTTAAAGTGTTGATTAGTAGACAATAGTTTTGGGAAAGTTTGCTTATTTACTTAGCATATTGTTTGGGTTCACCTCTCACTTGTGTCAGTTACAAAAGGAGAGATCTTTCGAATAGAGTTTATGCTTCGGATGAGGAGAGATTCTATGCAATCAAAAGCGCAGAACAACTTCGATCGGGCTTAGGATCTCATTACCCAAGTTTTGTGAAGCCAATGTTGCAGTCACATGTGACTGGAGGCTTTTGGCTGGTGAGTTTTGGACTACCTGTTTTTTCTATTATTCCACATATTTGGTATATAGAATTTGTCCTTATAAAATAGACAATCAGTGTAATGATCCAGAGACTTATGTCGCAATTTCATTTATTGTTGCTTCTTTTCTATACTCTAATTCAGGTTATTTTCTTGTTTTGTCTACTGTAGAATTATTGCTCATTGTTGGATTAATTAATGAATAATTATAGAAGTAAACATTTTACCAATCATCTTAAGCTTTGGTTAAGAGTTTAGACACTTGGAAAGATGGTGCTTCACATACCTACTGAGCTTTTGGGATGATTGTTGCCTCTTCTTGTTTGTTGTTGGGATCTTATATAGCCATACAAAATGGGTCATAATTTTGAACAAATTCTTGATTAGGGTCTTCCATGCAAATTTTGTAAGAGACACCTTCCCCGAGATGATGAAATGGTTACCTTGGTGGATGAGGAAGGAGTTGAGTTTCAGAGTAAATACCTTGCTGTGAAAACTGGTCTAAGTGGTGGATGGAGAGGGTTTTCTATTGATCACCACCTAGTTCATGGAGATGCTGTGGTATTCCAGCTAGTCAAGCCTACCCAGTTTAAGGTGACTTTTCGCTTTTTAAATTGCGTTGCTATCAGTCTCATGAATTTATTTAAGCTTTCCGAAAATCTACAAATGTTCTACAGCAGCTTGATGGTTTTCCATCATCTCTATTGTCTTTTGTGATTGTGAGTAATCGTCTCCTGATATAAATCAGCATATCAGCTGAAAATTACGCGAGAAGGAATTTCCTGTATTGTTATATTACTGAGAGTCATTTTAGTTTATCATAACCAATTTAGTCACTTATTGTAGGTATACATAATCAGAGCAAATGGTTCCGAAAAAGATCAGAAATGTGGCTTTCCAAGTTTAAATGGTTATGCAAGACATATGGACTCGGGTATGTTTTCTGCTTTTCTACTGCTTCTTAATTTTTGTATGGTTGCACGTCACTAAAACTAGTCTATTCTGCATTTTTCTGCAAGTGCTGAACGTCAAAGATCATAGTGAGGAGTTAACAACCTCTAATAAGCTCATGGGTCCAGAGCTACTTCCGCTCGACCTTTTAGATGAGAAAGTTCAAAAGAGCAGTATGATGGAACTCGACGTGAACAATGCTTTGGAAGTAATCCCGCCTTCAGAATCTGTTGATGATTCTAGAGAAGTGAAAAACTTTGAAAATTTTCACATTCTTGTGAATGGACTGAGCATAGACTTCGAACTTTCTGATTATCACAGGACAAAGTATCATGAACTCTGTATAGCTCAAAACTCTTTTCTTCATGAACATCTTCTCAAGAGTATCAGCTGTAAAATGGCTGCCCAAATGATAGCTGAGCTTGTCAACATAACGGAGGCCATTAGGGATTCCAATCTTTCCACCCGTCAAGATGATTATGAAACATGGGACAAGACTTTGGAAGGCTTTCAGCTCTTGGGCTTGAACGTTAGACTTTTACGAATCCGGTTGAACCGTCTTGCAAGCCTTGCTTTGAAATCAAAAGAAATCATGGAATTTGAGACCTGTAGAAAAGTTCGACTTGAGCGAACCCGTCTGAAGGGGGAGATGGAAACTATTGAGTTAAAGCTTCTTAAATCAAAAGAGAAAAAGCGAAGACTTGATGCAGAAATAGAGGCATTAAAGGCGAACGCTGAGAGGAATGAACTTTTGTTTCAGGATGTGGTTGATGCCCCATGGTGAAGTTACATACTAACTTCTAGAACTAGACTTATTAGTTTAACACTTTAGCTGGAATTGCGCTCATGGTACCAAAGAAGAGGTATATGGCTGGCCTGGCAGAATGGCGTCTACTCTTCTGGGTAAGCACTAATTTTGTATATGTATGCATAATCCATGCTGTCATATAGTATAGCTTAATTTTGCGGAGGAAATAGTGTATGTACCATAACTTACCTTATATCTTAAACTTTTCATCGTACTGTATGATGTTATAGCATATTTGGACAAAAAGGAGTTCTCCCTCAGTTAATGTAGTTTTCTTTCTTTACAGTTTTTTCTTATAGATCAAATTTCTTTGGTATAGATAGGTTTTAGTATAAACAATGGGCTAAAATGATTAAACAACATATTACAGACAGTGCAAGCAAGGATTTGTACATGATTGGTTCTAGTCTCTCACAGATAGCTAAAGATGCTATTTTTAGATTTTGGCCGGAAAGTTCAGAAAAACTTGCAAGTTCAATAAACATTTGGGCGAGGCTAGTCATATCCCAACAATTATAAGTCACACTCCATTATTATTAAAACCCCAAATAAAAATAGAAAAAGACCTAAATACAACTAATTTTAAACTTTTTAATTAAAAACTAATTGCACCTCCACACCCACTCTCATTCTTCTTCAATGATGCGCCTCAAAATCGTCGGAGGCCTTGATTCTCTGGCTATCAGAAGTCGAGATGCCTTCTATCCTCTCTCAGGTTGCTCTCTCCTTCGACGGTGTTGTTCTCGCACGACCAAGCCTTAGCTTTGATCCTCTCTCTTTTATGAGGACATCCTCTAGTCTAGCAGCTTTGACCTAGATCTTAGCTCATTGGCATATCTAGACTTAAGGCCTGAGACTCAAGTCAAAGTTCGCAGATCTGGACCTTTCGCCCTCTATTCCGATTCAGTCGAACCTTTCACCCTCTACTCCTCTGGTTGAAGACTCACTCCTTCTCTTGTAATGAAGCTTATCTGAACAACTCTCACATGTTACCAATTTAATAAGAGCTTGTTTGCTTTCTCCAGCTTCAGAATAAGAAAAGTTCACCTCATAACTCGCCAAGCCATCCTTTGTGTCACAATGTCTGCTACCACAATATTGTTTAGACAATATTTATTTATTAATTTGTCGATTGATTGACTTTATTGATTCAAGTAACATCAAATATTCAGCCCATGATGTGAAATTCTTAGGCATGCGATTTTTTGTTTTAACAGTCTAATATTCGAAAAGGATAGTGTATTTAAATTTTGTTAAATTTTTGAAAAATTATATTGTTACTCGCTTCTGAATTTTTTTATTTTTTTTTCGAGTTGGCAGGGACAGATATTCCCTGCCCAATGGGTTCAAGATGGGATAAAGACTAATAGGTATTTTAGCAGGGACGAGTAAGAAGCTTATCCAATTGGTAGACGTACAGATAAAAGGGGTCCTATCCTAAACCTGCTCCGTTGACATTCATAGGTTGGTTACTACATTCCGAACAGAGCGGAACCTTGAATTTGGTTTGATCTATGGAATTCCTTTGTTTGGTGGCGCATTGAAAATCGGAAAGGAACAAATATTTTTGTTCTTTTCCTGAATTGTCCTCTTTTGAGTCTACCTAACAACACTCACATCGGTGTCTCTTAACATATTTTTTATTTTAATTACTCAAATGTCAATTTTTTTAGCAATTTACAACATTTTTATTATGTTGATTTTTAAAACCCAAATTGTGACAATTATGAGATAACATAAATCTGTGCAGGTGAGATAATCTCGAGGTATGTTACTTCGTAATAGATCTAAGATTCTTATTGGTTATTACATGTGTTATTTCATAATATTTTTATGAATTATTAATATAATATCATGTGTGACGTGTGAGAGTTGAAATAGTTCATGACAAGACTTGTTTAATGCTAGTAGTTGTTTTGGATATAATTGATAAGCAATTGACTTCCATGAGTTGAAACTCCTAGAAGTAGATTTTTTTTATCATAACACTCTATTAGTCTTTGTCTTTATCTTGAATTGCTTTAGGAGTTTTAGTTTAGCTACAAGTGGTCGTTGTTGACTTTAATATAAATTATACTCTTATGGTATGTTTGGTTGTGAGAATGGAGGTGGAATAAGTGTGCTTTATGGAATGGGGTATCCCATTGCATCATTGGAAATGAACTATTCCACATGGAATAGGCACGAAAATGACCATTTTGTCCTCGCATGAAAGTTTTGATTATCGTTAGATTAGATGAAGCTCATCCGTCCGATCAAGGTTGGCAAACAAAGGGTAGAGGCGTCGAACACAAGTGCCCTAGGTCTTCGATTCAGAGAAGAGGCATCGAACACATGTGCCCTAGGTCTTCGATTCAAAGAATAGGCGTCGAACACAGGTGCCTAGGTCGTCGATTCAGAGAAGAGGCGTCGAACACAGGTGCCCTAGGTCGTTGATTCAGAGAAGAGGCATCGAACACAGGTGGAAGAGATCGTCGATTCCTCTAGACAGATTGTAGACGTCGAGAAGCCCCTCTCAGGTATGTCGTTCTCTTATGTTTCAAATTGTGATTCTGCTTTCAATTTCCTATGGTTTTATTCTCGATTTGTTGTGTGCTCTGCATTACATTGGATTACATGGTTCCCTTGTTAATTTCTGTTGCTTTCCCTGTTATTGAGCATCGATTCATTGCCACTGTTTAAACTCATACCCGTAGATTGATTGGCGAATACACATACCCTGGATCAATTGCTTCTGTTAATGTTACTTTGCTTATGCTAATGTGATTGAGCATCGATTCATTGCCACAATTTAAACTCATACGGTAGATTGATTGGTGAATACACATGCCATGGATCAATAGCTTCTGGAATATATAGGTTTTTCTCAAGTATCTATTTATATGTTATTGTGATTTTACTTCTATGTAGTGATGGCTAGATTGGGTTTGAGCATGAACCATGTTAATAGACAAAGGAAGTTAAGAGTTATCAAGCTTATGATTTCTCTAATAATGCGAATTGTTAACTATTTCTTCAACCTCATTAGCAATGCTACAACCCATCACTTCATTGAAAGGCCTAGAGCTTATGTTGTTAATCAAATGGCTAAAATGTTGAAGGTTAAGGACTGGGTTTATCATAGTGATAAAACCTCTATAGATGAGATTAGAATGAATAGATTAGCTTTTGGGAATCTTTGTTCCATGTTAGAAACAGTAGGAGGGTTGAAACATACAAACAATATATTAATTGATGAACAAGTGGCCATGTTCCTTCACATCATTGCACATCATGTTAAAAATTGTGTTGTGAAAGTTGATTTTAAGAGTTCTGGAGAGACTATAAGTAGGCATTTCAACAATGTGTTAAAAGCTGTGAATTGTTTGCATGGGGAGCTACTGAAAAAGCCTAAGCCGATTCCTGAGAATTCGAGTGATGCTAGGTGGAAGTAGTTTAAGGTAAAGGTATTTCTAAAAACTACATTACAATAATTCTTTTTTTAGATTGGTTCCTATTAAATTATGTGTCATTTGTTTTCTCTACTTTTATTAGAATTGCCTTGGAGCAGTAGATGGAACACATATCAGAGTTAGAGTGTCTGTAAATGATAAACCTAGATATCGAAATCAAAAGGGTGACATATCAACTAATGTCATGATTGCATGTGCTCAAGACTTGGAGGTTATTTGTGTCTTTCCCGATTGGGAAGGTTCAGCCGCTGACGGGAGAGTCCTACGTGATGCCATTAGTAGGCCTAATGGATTCAAAGTCCCTCAGGGTGAGGCATATATATGTTTTATATAATCCAATTTCAATTGGATTTGTTAACTTTCATAACTAAAATTTACTATGCAATATCTCATTTTTAGGTTATTACTATCTTGTCGATGCTGGATATGCGAATAGTGAGGGATTTTTGGCACCATTTAGAGGTCAACGATATCATTTAAATGATTGGAGACAAGGACACAACCCACAAACTCCTCGTGAATACTTTAATTATAAACACTCTTCCGCACGCAATGTCGTTGAACGTTGTATTGGTTTGTTGAAGTCGCGTTAGGCAATTCTTAGGAGTCCTTCATGGTATCCTATCAAAACTCACAACCGCATTATTATTGCGTGTTGTCTCTTGCACAATTTTATTAGGAGACAAATGAGTGAGGATCCAATGGAAAATGACATACATGAGGATGGCAATGTTGATGATGGAGATGGCGAGGGGGATGATGATCTAATACAAACAATAGAGATTAGCGATGCATGGACAAATTGGAGGGAACAACTTGCTAACGAGATGTTCACTTATTGGAACGCTACAAGAAATGAATAATGTGTTCACCCAATTTTTCCATTTGACAGACTATTGTATTGAAGACTATTTTATTTAAGACGTTTTCAATTTTCCCATTTCAATGACTATAATGTAAGTACTTTGGAGCTTTTTGTCAATGTTGAAATTTTATTATTCAGTGTATTCTATTTCAATTTTACTATTCATATGGGTTTTTTACTATTTGCAGTCATTGTTGGCTACTTATATAGCTGCCGCTTTCCAATTATTAGGATGCGAATAGTTGAGAGCTTCTATGATGTATTTACCTGAGTTGAGAATTGATGAACATTATGACTTTGGACAAATTCTGGTTGAAGATTACATAGTGGTTGTGCTGGATTTTTCTCTGGTTCTGTTGGAATTTTCTATGTTGTAATCATTTTGGTGCAATCCGAATTTTTTTTTCTACATTAGTTTATGGATTTTGGAGCTTTGTGTGTATTTATAAAATAGATATGCTGTGTTTTTTGTTTGTTACAAGTGATGGCAGGTAAGAATAAGCATAAAGGGACCTTTGAGCAAGATCAAGCTCTTGTAGATGCATTGGTTGATTTGCACAACAAGGGAACCCATAACGCTGACAATGGGTTTCGATCGGGCTACCTGAAGATTATTGAGGATGCACTCAAGATCAAGTTACCTACAGCAGATCTCAGAATTAAGCCTCGTATAACGAGCAGACTCAAGATTATGAAAGCAGATTTCAGTATTGTACATGACATGATTTATGGGACAAACACAAGTGGGTTTGGATGGGATTCTAAAAACCAGCTTGTGACAGCTGAGCCTTCAGTATGGGAGGCATACTTGGAGGTGAATTTCTTTATTCAAATGCTGCCTATTACAAAGTATAAATTGTTGGTGTTGTTTACAAAGTGTCGAATGAGTTTTTAATTTATTTTACAAGACATATTGGGGATGCTTGCTGAGTTTTGGTTACTCCGTCATTGTTCATGTATTGTTTAATTTGATGCAGTCTCATCCCAAGGCCAAGCCCTTTAGAAACAAAAGTCTTCCTCATTTTGAGTCATTGCAATTGATTTTTGGGAAAGATCGAGCAAGAGGAAATAATGTTGTTATGCCAAATGACACTTCAAATGGGAATGATGATGATGATCAAGAATATGAAGATGATGATGTATACACTCCAGTGATGGATGACACACATGTTGAGCAAACTGATGAAACATTTTCGGTTGGACAAGCATCTATTGGCAAGGACACCGGCAATTCCGGATCGAACAAAACGAGGAAGAGACGTCGCACACAGGGTATGGAGGATGCAATTCGTGATGCAGCTACAAGTCTAGGTGAACATCTTGAAAAGGCTTGCAAAGAATTGAACAAAGCAGAATTCCATATGATGAATCAGCAGGACTCATTTCTTAATGAGTTAATGACTAGATGCCCGTCAAATCTTTGCGATTGGTCCTAAGCTTGGAGCAGATGAAGCAGCACTGACAATGTATTTTGCAGTGCCCATTGAGCACCGAGCTGCTTTTGTACTTGACTATTTGAGTCGTTTATGAATTACTAACCCAATGGCATGACTTCAATGGTAGTCTATGAAATAGTTTAGAAAATGGTTGGGTAGTGCTAATATTTTGATAACATGATGATGCAATATTTTGGTTCGGTAGTGCTAATATTTTGATAAAATGATGATGTAATATTTTGGATTATCTTAAGATTGATTATATTAGCATAATAAGTATTTTAATTTGGATATTAATTAATATATTATTATTTTATATTCATTTTAATTTTTTAATATATATAATTTTATTAAGTTGTTTTAATTTGTTAATTATATAATTAGAAATCATAAAATGAAATATGTTGATTATCCATAATTATCAAAGAAGGGCATAATGGACAAAACACAATTTCATTCTCATTCCCAGTTTTTATACATACCAAACGTAATAATCAAAATTTCATTCACATTCTCATTCCCACTCAAACCATTCTCAATACCAAACCATCTGTTAGTGTTGCACTTATATTATACCACTTTTGTTAATTGTTCACATTTATGATGACACTTTTGTTAGTGTTTTGTCTTATCTCAGGATGCTTTTACAGGAGATAAAAATGTTATTCCTATCACGATTTCACAAACTTATCATGACTTGATTCTTCCATTATCTATGTGACATTGCATCAATTTGAAGAGTTGGTTGATGCGACACCCAAGTTCTATACCTGTGTGATATGAGCTTCAGATTTATTGAAATTCTCTTCAATTTTATTATCTTGAATTATTAGATGATTCATGTAAATTTGCTAATTCGTGGGCCAAAGTATAAGCCTAAGAATAGCCAAAAAAAGTTAAAACTTTTTCTTGTTCAAACAACTTCAAAGTTATCAAGACTCATTACAACAATTTGAACTATGTAGATGCTTGATTTTACAATTAAAGAAAAGTCAAGGTGAGCCACCGGACATTAACTAAGGACAATCAAATATTACAAGACCGAACTTAGAGTGAAGACAAGACTGATATTAAAGTGGAACAAATCTAAAATTGATGAGGAACCAAATCATATTCCTTCCACGGCTTCTAACTAATTTATGGGACGAAGATAGATTTCTAACACTTTTAAATTTTCATTAGAAATAGATTATTGGGTCAATAAAAAACTCATGATAAAACTAAAATCATAATACATCTTCTAATTCAAAATTACCATAAACAAGTTACTTATAACCTACCCTAATTGAATAAAGAAGGCTAAAAAAGTTACTCTCATGTTGTAAAGGTATTTAGATCTAATCACCCTATGTACTTTACTCAATTGTATTATGGTCCTGTAATGCTTTCATTAAAGATATCTATGATATCATTATGGTGGGTAGGATCTACAATAAAAAAATTATAAACATGGGCCACCAACTTAGGGATTGTGTGAATCAGCAAGTCAAAAAATCTTGACATTGGTGGGATATCCATCAAAGGAGCTTTGACGATCAAGTTAGTACAATTATATATATATATATGCTTGCGATGCTGTAAGAATGTTATAGTATCTCTAATGGTTTTTGTTATCTGAAGGGTTG
The DNA here is from genome assembly GCA_963580455.1 of Euonymus europaeus. Taxonomy (NCBI): domain Eukaryota; kingdom Viridiplantae; phylum Streptophyta; class Magnoliopsida; order Celastrales; family Celastraceae; genus Euonymus; species Euonymus europaeus. Next base: position 15,126,882 of record OY756970.1, on the reverse strand, counting down.
AAGTTCATAGAGAATAATTTGCTTCAAAGCTTAAGTTTGGAAGAAGAAAGAAGAAGAAGATAGCGCTCTCTCCATTCTTTCCGTATTTATTATAGGATTCTTCAAACACGTATACATCCCTGGACCATTGGATATATAGATTATATATTTGTTAGAAGGAGAGGGATATGTTTTCTCGACTTTGTTAGGGAGAGGTTTAGAAACTTGATCGTGTGTCAGAAAGGAAGATTTGAAATATTTTACTGTCTTTCTTATTCAAATTATGAGATGGTGCTTACAGATTTTATGATCAATGTTCATACCCGACAAGATGTCGATTATCCATCTAGGTTGCTTGATGCCGACTTTATATTTTAAAATTTTCTTAAAGAAAATGAATAATCTTGAGGAATCTAATACCAAATAATGGACATGATAAAAATCAAATATTTGCACAAAAATATTAAGAATAGATTTGGTTGTAATAGGGAATGAGATTGGTGATTCTAATGAAAATTGTAATGAGAATGAACAATGCAATGATATGTTTGATTTCATAAAAAAGTGATAGCAATGATGGATTACAACTTTTGGTATGAAAAATATATGTTGTGGATGATAAAATGAGACATGTTGTAGCATGATAGGTGGCATAAAAATAAAGAATACGTATGGTAACTTCCTTGGGAGCAAGCAAGAGGACCAACCCAGATGAAAGGGTAAAGATCTCAACTCTCAAGATAAATTCTTACACTCAACATATCAAAGCTTGAGAGAAATGACTTATCTCTAGAGAAGGGGGGTTTGTTCTCAGCCTAATAGGGATTAAACTATAAGTTCAATCCTCATGAGGAGTTATCCTATCAGGTACTCAACCCCTATATAAGAAAGATCAAAGATTGACCTACGGTACATGCACTTGATTACATACTTGATCTCTGAATTCCTCTTTAAGTACTACTTGAGCATCATAGTGCAAACAGACCAAAAATGGTCATTGTTTTCCTCCTTTCTAGTAGGTCACAGAGATTTGTCAATGACGTGTGGACAGAACATATTTTTGCATCCATAATTGACCATGCCTATGGGAACATAGTAAATCGATGAATCTCATGATTATGTTAAAAACACTAGAAAGAAACTCAAGATTGGATGGGTTGCTCCCACCCTAGGTCATATAAGCACAAGAAAGCCAACCTCAAAGAGAGGAGAATGTGCGTACCACTCTAAAGGAGATTGAGGAAGTCATACGCTAGAAGAAGGAAGAACTCCAGCTAGGGCAGGCAAAACTCATACTAGGAATTAGAAACTCAGAGCCATGATGGCTGAGCTTCATTCCATCAAGCAAAAACGTAAAAAATTTACCAATATCATTGTACCGGCACACCCAGAAAGAACCCAAGAGTGGAGGACTTGAGCCCAAGACATTCTCAGGACTATGAAAGACATACTGAGATGTCTTACAAGAAGATGAGTCATACCATAGGAATGCCCATAACTATGAAATACATTCCACCAGTCTCTACAAGAAGATAGTCATTCCTCGCATACATTCATTAAGGAGGTGTCATTGGATGCCCGACCCAAATCTCTATCAATGGAGTTCTGCAATTCAATACTTTAATTGCATGAAAAATCAAATAGCCCAACTAATATACAGTTATTAAATAAAAAATTGCAAGCTAATCTTCAATTTCCTAACAAAGTGGAATTCGGCCCAGTTTATATACAATTATTAAATAAAAAAGGAAAACATGGAAATCAAATAATTTATGTGAAATTCGGCCAAGGTTATTATTCTTTTGTTCAAAATTAGTTAGGGCCCAGGCTCAATTGCCCAAGCTAATTGGACTGAGGCTGGGCTGAGCCATGGATTTTACCTTAAGTCCGGCATGAAATGATTTTTCGGGCCAGGTCTAAGACCAGGCTTGGGCCCCAAAATGTCTGCCCAACCCAATGCCAAAGCCTACATAGATTCATTAAAGAGGTGTCATAGTTACTCGATGTCTTACCTCGTATAAATTTGCCAAAGAGGCATCACTCAAAGTCGAGATTCTACCTCACATAGATTTTTCAATGAAGACATCATCCTAAATTGAGATCATACCTCGTATAGATATTCCAGAAAGACATCATCCTAAGCTGAGGTCTTACCTAGCATGAATTCGTCAAAGAGTGATCACTCGAAATCGATGTCATACCTTGCATAGATGTCATATTTTAGAGAGGTATTATCTCGCATAAAATTTCCAAAGAGGTATAAATCAAATTCGGGTACTTACCTTGAATAGAAATGTCAAAGAGGAATCATCTAAGGACGAGCTCTTACCTTCCATGAAAATGATATGCCAAAAGAGGCATCACCACGATAAAATCTCACATCGCATAAAATTGTCAAAGAGGAAACATCCAAACTCGGGTAGGGTGTCCGAATTATTTCGGTTTTTAACCGAAATGTTCGAATTATTTCGGTTATGATATTTTACAATCCATAACCGAAAAATATAATTCGGATAACCAAACCAAAAAAACCAAATTTTTAAGGTTCGGATTGGTTTTCGGATAACCAAACAAAAAGGAAAAAACATGTTCTAACCTTTTAAAAATATAGAAATACATGTGTTTTGATATTGATTTATTCTCTTTCATTGCACAACATAAGTCTTAAAATATTGTGGATCGACATTGAGACAACGAAATCGATGGAATAGTGAGGGAGGAGAATGAGTAGAGATATTATTTCAATCTTAATAAAGAAATTGAAAATTATATTTGGGTCTAAATAGTAGATTTTTGGGTTATAATTATTTGAATAACTAAATATATAAAACGTAAAATTTATTTGGTTATTTCTGTTAAATCTGAAACCGAATCCGAAAAATCTATAAATTTATAACCAAATCTGAAAACCGTTAACCAAAAATCCGTAACTGAAAAATGAATAACCACGGTTCGGATCAGTTCCACGGTTGCGGATCGGATTTGGACGCCCCTAAACTCGGAGGCTTAGTTCGCATATATATTCACCAAGGTGTCATTACAGCAGCCCTTGCTATAATGATGTTTAAGATCATGAAATATTTTATTTTATTTTATTTTTTATAATTTATAAATGTGTAATATTATTCATAACGAATGTAATGATTTTTTTTTGTACGAAACAAAAATAAAAAGGTATAATAATTTTAGACCATCGAAAATATACTCCAAACATTTGATATCTTAACTACGATAAATTTAAATTATATCTATGATTTTTAAAAAATTAAATAAAAATTTTCGGACACAAAACCTTATTACAGCAAGCACTAGTCATAGCCACCATAGAAAGAACCCAAGAGAGTCATGTACACATTGTTTGGAAAAGGGGATTTAGAGGAGAGGAAAAGCATGGGGTAAAGTGGAGGGATTTGTAAAATTATGGGTGTTTGAAAAGAGGAGGTAATATTTGAGGGATAATTTTGAGGGCTATCAAGGCTCGCCTCTTCTCCTCAGCAAGAACCCTTAACCCACAGATTTTAACTTTTAAGCACAAACAGAGGAAATGGTGGAGCAATCAAAGATGAAGTACGAGGATATTCGTCAAAAGAGATTGGAAGAGAACAAGAAAAAAATGGAGGAGCTCAAGCTCAAAAAGCTCTCAGTGGCTCTCCACAAACCCACTCCCAAGTCTTCCCTTGTAAGCCTTATTGTTTGGAAATAAGCATGTATTTTTAAAGATCCAAGTGGGTTAATGATTTTCTGTTTGGCATAGGTGAAGCAGAGGGTCCTGCGCCGGTCGGTGGACTTGACGCTCGTTAGAAGATCGACTCGAATGGCTAACAAGCCACTTCCAAGCTACAAGGAAGTGAGGAGAAATCTTTTGAACCGAGTGTCTGCTTCGAATGAAGAAAGGTTATATGCAATTGAAAGAGCTGAAGTACTTGAATCGAATTTAGAATCTAAATACCCAAGTTTTGTGAAGTCCATGCGGCACTCAAATGTGACTGTAGGATTTTGGCTGGTGAGTCAATTATTAGTCCCACAAAAAAATGGGTAAATCAATCTTTTTCTCCGGACTTCTTGTTGATTCTATAATTCTCTGCATCTGGTGAGTCAATCTTTTGAACAGGGTCTTCCAATCTAATTTTGCAAGGAACGCCTTCCCCACGAGGACGAAATGATTACTTTGGTGGATGAAGAAGAAGATAAGTTTCAAACAAAGTATTTTGCTGAGAGAAATGGTCTAAGTGGTGGCTGGAGAGGGTTTTCCATTGAGCACCAACTAGTTGATGGGGATGCACTTGTGTTCCAACTAGTCAAGCCAACAGTATTTAAGGTAACTCTTTACAGATCAATTTATACTTGGATCAAAACACTGGTGGCTTAAATTGCATTATCTTTAGTTTTATCAACTTCTTGCTTCTTAGAGATCTGTGTGTTTTACTGGAACTTGATTCTTTTATTATGTTGGCAACATTGAAAGTTTCCTCAATGTTTTCTTGGTGTCTCTCCTAATGGAAAATCTGCAGGTTAATTTTAGGAGACAAGTGTGTCAATGTGTCTCCCTTTCCAAGTGTCAAGGCTTTTCATTCTTCCAATGATTGGAAATTCCTGCTCAAAATTGATGTCAATTTTTTTTGCATCCTAAGAGTGCAACAAAGAGCAAGACAGCAAGTTATATTTTCTGTAAACAATTTTCTCCTTTTGTTTTTGTATCTGTAAGTAAATGTTTTGATAATTGGGTTGATATTATTTTTATTGGATTGCTTTTTGGGACTTTGACCTTGTAAGTAAACTAACCTCTTATCTTGCCGATGGTCTTCCCACAGAAAATTTCTTCTGCGTACAAACTCCTACCAAGCATACACAAGCTAAGGCAATAAATTTTTTCCAGGTGTATGTTATCAGGGTATATAAAAAGGAAAGCAGTAAAGACAATGAGGAGAAAAGTGAAGACAATGAGGAGGAATCAGATGCCACACACTTGGATTGGAGTGCCAAAAGAACTAGAGCAGGTGACTGACTGCTTATGAATTCTTGTACTTAATTTTCATAACTTGTGAATTGGATTCCAAATCTTAGACAAGGAACGAAAAGTTTATGAAAATTTTATTCACCTATAACAGTATAAATAATCACGACGTATGTTGATAAATTGCAAATACTTCACTAGGTGATTGTGTGCTTATAAATGTAAGAATTGTGCTCAACTAGGGTAACTTTTATCCCATACCTTTCAGCTACAAACTTTCCTACATATTTAATGTAATTTTGTAAAAACGAGCAACCGCGTGCATGTTGTGGCATAATTTTCTGATTTGTAAAGATTGCTAGGGTATTGTAGTTGGTGCATGAAATACAATCTGCTTCTGGGTATTAGATCCTAAAAGGTTCATTTCTAATTGTCCATTATTGCATTTGGCAGGCAAACAACAATAGGCTTTAAGCTTTTTAGGAGGTGGTTTCCAATGTGGTTTGGGAGCAAGCAGTTGCGCAAAACACACTTCGAGGCTTTTTGAGAGCCTGCTGCTGGCAGCTTAAGCATATGGTCTTTGCTCTTGGTAGCTATCACAACAGGGTCTAATTTTTGTTTACATAACATTCATTTAATCATCTGAGCTACAGATATTATGGTAAACCATGCCGGATGGGGCCACAAAGCTTTATTTAAACTGTATTACCTCTCTTGTTTTTCATATTTTTCGTAGCAATTGTATGAGAAAGTAAGCCGGACGGGGCCGCGGAACATAAAAGTTGCATGACCCCCAATTTTCTTGAAATTTCTTATATAATTATATGCTTAGAAGAAGGTTTTTATTTAAGGTATCAAAGAAAAGGCTCCCAAAAAATATGAATTTTTGATGGACTTAATTAATGAGCTCAATCAAACAAAGTCCAAACAAATGATTTGCTTAATTTTTATCTCAAGATCACAACTAAAAAAACCTATTTTTGCCTGAAGACTACAGTCCATCACCTAATTTTTTGCATGTTTTTTCATATTGAAAGGGGCTTGTTAAAATTTTTAGTTTAGACTCGATCATAGTTTAACATTTTTCTCATTCTGGAGAGCCCGTTGGACATGCTCTTAAGCATGAAAATAGTGTGATTAGAAATGATGATTACCGTTTCATTCCTGTTCAATGCCTTAACCAAACACTATAAATGTCGAAAGCTAGGCTACTTTATCCATTTAATTTTTTAAAAATCAACAATGTGTTTTGATTGAGATTAAAAGTACAACGATATACTTTTTGTTCCCAATAAAAAATAATTTTACCGTGATAAAGTTACAGAAATTTTGGAGTGTTGAATATAAACACGAAACATTATCCATCTTTTCTTCATGTCTATTTGTTCTTTTGACACAAAAAATACCATTAAACTCGTAATCTAGGTCAAAACATATTTGTAAATTCTTTTAAAATAAAATAAAATTTTTGAAGGGTAAAATAGCCTCCACAGCGGGATCCTCTATAATAAAAACCCGAGCATTCTGTAAATGTCTCTGGCTCTCTGCCTAGTACAAGCACAATGATGGACATCGCCGTTTGGCACACATTTTTTTAGTATATAAGCTACTCAGTAGCTTGTATGTTATTCACACAAATGACAATTTCAAAAGAACCATTTCAGGTACAATTTCCAAGTTGGTCAAATCATTTCGGGGATCATTTCAAAATTGTCAAAAAAATCGGAGCATTTCTAGAAATTATTAATTTTTCCGGAAAAATTTGTCCATATTTTAACATGCAAAATTACCAAATAACTAACCCAAAATTTCTAACCCTAACACAAAAATTGTCTCTTCCCTTTCTAGTCGTAAGATCTAATATGTTCTTCGCCTTCCTTTTTCAATTTCCAAAAGATTTCTTCATATCAAACATGTGTTTGATTGAGAGTATGTCTGATGGCGGATAAGTTATGTAGCGTATAAACTATTAAATAAGTTGGTTTCGATTGCTACGATTTCATTTGGAAGGGAAGGTGATGATCTAGTTTCAAGAGTTCAAAGCCAACTTTTACTTGAGCTCAACCGATCCGATTTGGCTCAATCAAAAGCTTTGACAGATATCCCAAACTTGAAGGATTGATTCCCGTAAGTTGATTAAATCTTAAATTGAGTGAAACAAGTTGAGAATAATTACTAAAATTTGCGGAGAATGAACCCGTAAGTAGATTATTTGAAGATACAACTCTTGGAAGCTCTTTCTGAGACATTGACAGATTCAACTACAAACAGAACCAGAAAAATTTGGGATTCCTTCTTACGATAATCGGCTTGAGTCCTTATGCAATTGAAACACACTTCTATTGAGTCTTTAATGAAATTGAAAAGCCTTTTTTCCTCTTTTTTTGTGTACAATTAAATAATATAAAAAATAAATATAGACAATTAGATATGAGATATAAATATGTAATTAGTGTTATGTATAATTTATGCATTAATGAAGAATTATAATTAATTAAATTAAATTAAATGATAGTGTTTGATAGACATTTTTAAACAACATACATGCCACATTGTAGCATATAGGCTACAAATAAAATGCTACATAACCATACATCAATTGATAAATCAACATATAATTTAGCATTTTTCTGCATTTTTGAAATGATGCAAGAAAACCATTTTGAACAACATTTTAAGTGGTTTAAAAATTAAAATATCTAAATTGTTCATTATATTTCAGCCAAATGGTCAAAATACCCTTCATTTAAAAAATATATATTTACTTTTTGTAATATTTAAATAAAAAATGTTGAAATTTGTTAACATTAATAAAAATATTTTTAATATTTATATAAAAAAGGTCCGAAATATTTTAATATTTATATACAAAATGACAAAATATGTAAATATTATTATAAATTAATGTTATATTTATATAAAAATATTTATAATAATTATATAAAAATGTAGAAATATGTTAATATTATTAAAAATGTTAAAATAGTTGTATAAAAAATGTGAATTTGATTTATAAAATATATAAATTTAATTTTTATATTAATTTATGCTACCACCCCTGTATGTATTTAGACATAACATTTGAAACAATATAGGTGTTTTTCTCTAAAAAATGAACCAAACATCCATAATATTTAATACTTTTATACGTAAATTGCCGCCAACATATATCATATATGTTATTAATAAAAAGGCTAATATGCTTATACCCTCTAAACTTTTTTCCTTGTGCGAATACACCCCCCACCCCCCGACAATACTAACATAAATGAAAAATACACCCCCAATTTTTAGTTGATCGTTAAAGAAAATGGTCAACTCTCCTAAACCTACTTAAATAATACAGGAATAATTATCAAAAATATTAGGTGGGTCAATGCATTATATGAAAATTGGAGGGGGTATTTGCTCAAATTCAGAAAATGACTAAATTCAGAAGAACAAAAATCCAATGTCCAGGAAAATAGCAGAAGAAAGAGCAATCTGTTACAACTTAAGCAATCTGTCACAACTTAAGCAATTTGTCACAACATAAGCAAACTGCCATTGACATAAACAAAACAAAGGCAAATTCTAAAAAAGGAGACATATCCAACCATCAACACAAAAAGGGAGATCTCATCTCAAAATCAGTTTTGATATTTAGCTGGGTTTAGGAGGTCTGACTGGAGGGATCTTAGGGTGGAAAGACCATTTTCTTATGTTATGAGATCTCTTAATAGGAGATCTTGTCCTTGACCTTGGTGAAACAAAAGTCCTATAGGATGGAGCAGTAGTTCATGCTGCTGAAGCAATGGTTAAAGTAGAGATTGGAGCAAATGCTTGAGTAGTGACAGTAGGTGATGTTGCTGGAGCAGTGGCTTGAGTAGTAACAGTAAGTGATGCTGCTAGAGCAGTGGCTTGAGTAGTGAAAGTAAGTGATGCTGAACATAGAATTTGTCCTACTTATTCGTAATTGTTCATGGCCACGTACATCTGCAAGTTCTCTTGTACTCCACCTTATTCGTAATTCATCATGGTCATGAACAAATCTTGGTTGTGCTGGATCCAGTCTTAAATTCCAGCCAAAGTCATTTTTGAATGGGGAGCTGTAGAGGTGCTTGATTGGGCATGGGTAAAGGTGTTTGACTGGGCACTGACAGGGGTGCTTGATTGGCCAATTTGTGACAACATCTTCCGTGAAGCTTTTGACTACATTCATCATTGAAATAACTAGTTAAAAAATAATACAAAACATAAAATTATGATATTACAAACATATGATGCTAACCTTAAACTCCTCTTGTCTTGTTGTAGCCAAAGCATGACATGTTTTCACATTGTGTCCTGTTTAATTTGGGAACACTTCCTACATCTAATTTGTTCTCCTTTCTTGCTCATATGTCCAGCATGTATTGGTTGTCGTTCATCAACAGTCCTAATTCTTGTCTTCTTTGGTATTACAAGTTTTGCCTTGTACACTAGTGGTGCTACAACAGGTAGTCACTAGCTGGCCATTGTTCTTCTCTTGGCATTGGATTGATGTAATGAGAATAGGCCTTCAAACATTGGGCTTTAGTGTACACATGACTCACATATGCTTCAAGAGACCCTCCAACAAATAGAATTGCATATATGACATGGGTAAATGGGATACCAGAGAAATCCCATCTCTTACAACTGTCTGTGGATGCCCCTAGATCTAATACATTTTGGCTACCATGTATATGTCTAACTTCAAATCTTTTATCACCACTTTGTATGCAGTCATAATGGATGCCATGCTCAATGATTTTCTTAAGCTTCTTCATAATTCTAGGACAAATATAGCTCCTTCATAATTCTCCATAAATTGTATATTCTCATGTATTATTGTCATCAGCAGTCTTCAAATCCATTCAAGCATAGTTAAGCCTCATCAAATGGCCCGTGGGCTTAGGCTGGCCCAAGGCCCACGGGCCAAAGCTTGGCCCGAGCCCGAAGGGACCTCGGGCTTGGACAGCCAGACCTAGGCCTCATGTAGGCTTAGGCTTCATTTATGGAGCCGAGCTCAGCCCGAGCCCCAAAAATATAACATACATACATATATATACATGCATAAATATATCTATACATACATATAAATATATCTATATATAGAAATATATATATATATATACACGTTACTGTGACAGTGTGCATGTAATTTGCACACTGTGACATGTATACATATACATATATATTTATTGTATAGATATATTTATGTGTGTATATATGTATTTATGTGTGTGTGTATATATTAATTTAATACTTAGGCCTGAGCCCGAGGCTCAACTTATTGGCTCGAATTATTTAGGACAAGGCCGGGCTTGGGCTTACCAAATTGTCCTAAGCCTGGCACAAAGCCCGAAGAAGGTTCTTGGGCTTGGGCCTAATATTTTCAGGCTGGCCCGGCCCGATGATGAGGTCTAAGCATGGATATAACTGGTTTGTCTCGTGCCTCTTTAATGAAAGAGTTAAAAGATTCAAAAATGTTATTCACTAACATGTCACACTTTATGTCAGGATTATATGTGTGTCTACACCACCATTCCCTATCTTTGGCAGACAACCAGTCATGAGCATCATTCCTCAATTTCAATAAACTTTTCATAATAATCTCAAATTCAACTTCTCTAGTTGCTCTAGATGTATTCCACATTGCATCTCTCAATGCAAATCCAGGGAATTGCTTCTTGAAGTTGGCATACATATGCCTGAGGCAGAATCTGTGAACAGTCATAGGCATAGTTACCTTTATTGCCTCAATAAGTCCCTTTTGTTGATCTAACATGAATGTCCACCTCACATGATCCCCAATGTCAGTTGTCGCAACCCGTTTTGCGAAGTGAATTTTTATAAGATATAAGAAGTCGCCACCAATTGAATAGGTGCAATTGGTCACCATGAAAATAATAATTTTGGTCTACGAAAAATCCAGAAAAATGGTAAGTGAGTTTGTTGCGTATGGCGAAGGTGTAAGGCACCCCACAACGCTTGTTTTAAAAACAGTTGCCAACTTAACTTTTATTATCTCATTAAATGACTTTTCCCAAAAATATTAATTGTAGCGTACGTAAAATGTGATAATTATATAAGGTAAAAATAGTTAGAGAAATATAATAGGTACATACGATAAAACTCTATTAAAATAAAATGAATTTATAAAATATACATGTAAACTATATTCAAATAGGATAAAATAATTTTATAAATATATATATATATAAACTATATTAAAGGTCTAATATTGAGGTTTATAGATTTTTTCCATCCAATGGTCAAATTTCTCAAGAAACAATCTCACATTAAGAATCTTTCCGAGAATGCATCTAATGCATTCCTCATATTAATTCCATCGTAGGCTAAGACTTCTAATATAATTTTTATATAATTACATAAGTTTAAAATAAAGTAAAATAAAATATAAATAACAAATAAAAATAAAGTAAAATAAAAATAGAAATAGAGATAAAAATAAAAATAACATAACATAATATAAAATACAGAGAAGTCATAATGGATAAAGTTAATAAAATAAAATAAGATAATAATAATAATAATAATATGAAAATAAAGTAAAAATATATCTATAAAAATAAAGATAAGATATAGATAAATAAAAATAAAAATAAGATAAAATAAAAATAAAATAGAGATAAAGATAAAATAAAAACAAAATACAAAATGACATAAAATATACAAAAAGTTAATAATCAATAAAGTTATAAAAATAAGAGAAGATAGTAATAATAATACAAAAATGGAGCAAAAATAAAAATAACAAATAAAACGAAAATAAAATAAGGTAAGAATAAAATAGGATATAGATGAATAAAAATAAAAATAAAACGAAAATAAAATAAAAATAAAATAAAATGTTGGGAACCGAGTTTTTGGAGATTATACGATATCAAATTATCGTAAATCCCCTAATCAAACATATTAACATATTAAATCATATAATTCATACATATAATCACATAACACGGAAAAACATATTTCAAGTAAAACATATTATCAACAAATAACAAATAGCAAATAGAAATTACACATTGAAGTGACCCGGTTCCAATTTTTTATATTGATAACTCATCATCTCAACCATACTATTAAATTAGTATGGTTGAAAAATTATGATTTATTATCGAAATAAAATTATTATATTGAAGGCTCCACGTTAGACTTCATGAAACCCTTTTCCATCCAATGGTAGGGATTCCATAAAATCATTTCCTCAAGAATCCATTCAGGAGAGCATCCAATGCTTCCTTGTTGGTTCCGTCGTCGGATATCGAATTACAACTGAAAGCTCAATACATTGATTCTTTTTTCTTAGCCCATATAACAATATAACAAAACAAATACAATACACATATATACACACACATACGAGTGATACTTATATATTATATATTTTATAACTGCACGTACATGTATATAGATATAAACAAAACAGCACCTATATATAATACACATATATATAAACACAACAACACATATATGAGTGATACATATATATAGAAATAGCAGCACCTATAAACATTGCATATATGTATGCTCATTACACACACACAGTGAACTCATAAATATACACATATATATACGACACGTATCAAACACAATATCACATATATAGAATCAACACGTATCACATATATAGAATCAACATATATCGCCGATATGTACATACATATATACCCAAAATAGTAGGCACAAAACATGGGCAGGATATCTACATATATATATATATAGCGTCCGTCTCTTATGCGGACGTCCGTGTTTTATTAAATTTACGGTCTTCTAACGTAGTCCGTTGGATCTTATGGATGGACCAGATTAAACTCCACAAAAATATCCATTTACTTGCATCGACCCACTCTTGTTCGCACCATTCTTCTCCGATTCTTCTCCTCTCACCTTCGATTCCGATTCTTCTTCTCCTGCACCCCTCCTCCTGCCACATCCGCACTTTGTATTCACTTGATTTGGCAGTTTTGTTCTCAATTTCATTACTATAACAAAAATTTGTTGCTTAATCTACCAACTGCATATGGGAGCAGCATAACACCAACACAATCTGACTCCAAATACACAACACTAGCATCATAATATTCACTCGCCTTCACCAGTACAATGAGGAACCAACATAAATTAATAAATTATGCATATGTCACATAAATAGTTGGGGCAAACTCAGACATGATAATAGCAAACCCAACTCAAGAAGAACCCTAGATCTTGAGCAAATATGCAGGCTTTGGCAAGGGGGTACAAAACCCTTCACAACTCAGCATCTTTACCCTAGATCTTGAGCCAATCTGCAGACTTCGACATGATAATAGCAATCTTGACGACTCTATAACTGGGGAGAAGAGAAACAGCTACAACCTATCTCGACGACTCCTGAATTGAAGTTAAAGAGAAGAGCGTTGGAGAAATGTTTCGTATTTTGACAAGAGTGGAAGGGAAGATGTGTGGGAGTCCAGAGAGAAGAAATTAGGGCGAAGAGATCTTCATATGCGAGGTCGGGTTTGGGCTTTGAAGAGAGAGAAGAAATAAGTGATATCTTAAGCTTCAGATCTGACCATCCAATAGATCTGATGGTTTAAAACAGAAGCCCGTTAAAAAAGGAAATAAGGGCGTGCGTATGAGAGCCTTCTTGTCTATATATATATATATATATATATATATATATCATTCATGTGGATGCGAAATGGAAAAGAAAATCTGAGGAAAGACGAAGATGAAAGTAGGGGTATTACCTGAGTCAGTGATGAAGAAATACCATGATGGTGGTATTTGAGAAACATTTCTCAAGAATAAAGGAGAGAGGTATGAGAGTTCATGAGCCCAAAAAGTCCTCCCTTGAACCATGCATGCTTTTTTAGGAGGTGAAGACGAGTTCTACAGTTTGCTTGAGGAATAGTTGAGCGGCAGTATTTGGGGATAATAGTTTTGGGTGATGCGAGACGCTATGCAGTGAAAATGACACCGATCAAGTAGTGGTGGTGAACGACTATGGAGGATTTTTGGGTATTTCTAGTGACAGGGAGGGTATAGCGAACACAAAGAAAAAATAAGATTTTGTGAGAAGATAATGTGGCCAGGCTATTTGATGAAGACAGAGCTTCGGCTAGCTAATGGGAATGAGAAAAAATGGAGAGCAAACAATCAGACCCCCCTTCACTCGAACTCTCTTCTCCTATTTATAACTTAAGAATCTCCAATCTTTCCTTCTCCTAATGATTCCGTTTCCATTCATTCTTCCCAATCAACTCTCCCCTAATCCCTCTAGAACTTCTTTCATTCCTAAAATAACATCTAAACCCAATCTCTTCCCCTACATAAATAAAAAAATCCCTAAATATTAGGCTCCAAATCACTTCCCAATGTAAACCCTAATCGTCGTCTCCTTTATTTCCTATTTCCGGCGATTCTTTCCTTTCTGGTATCTCTCTCTCCTTGACTTTCGGCGCCTCTTTCTCCTCATTTCATAAGTAGGGTTTGGATCATAGTGGGCCAAGTTACACTAAAATGACAAACAGGCTTGGATCCAATCCATTTGGGCTTAAGTTGGGATGGTTTTATACCTATTTTAGGCTTAAGTTTCATTCTAACCAATCTTATATTTTGGGCTTTATTTCTGTATTGGTAATGGATCTCTTTTAGATTTTAATAAATTGTATTTTGGGTTTAGGGCAAAAATGGGGTACAACATCAGTGTATAACAAACCCAAGAACCACTCCCAATTTTTCTTATTCTCAACATCTCAATTGCCCAAGTAATTGGAACCAAATTGTCATTTGCATCCTTAGCTACAACAGTCAACAACTGGCCCTCATATTTAGTCTTCAAGTGGCATCCATCAAGCCCAATTATAGGTCTACACCCCTCAACAAAGTTCTTCCTACAAGGTGCAAGACACACATACATTCTTAAGAATATTTTACCATCGCTCTCTAACTCAATCGTACTGCCAGGGTTAGATAATTTTAAAGCGGAGACATATTTCCATTGTTGGTCATATTGCTTCTTCTCATCGCTAGAAATCATCTTTAAAGCTGTAATGTTTGCTCTATAAGCTTTGTCCCTAGTAATCTGTAAGTTGTGATCTCAATGTACAACCCTCTTTAAAGCAACTAGACTCCAAGATGGACAGTCCCTAAAGATATCAACATACTTCAATGCTAACCAGTCACTTGACACCCTTTTCCCATCAAAATTTCTACGACACTGATCATTAATGATTTGATTCATAAGTCTTCACCTGAAATGAAGATCTATCCCTGCTGTTTGATGCATAAATCCTCCATTTGCTATCTGCATGACCTTCACATACAGCCTCTACCTTGCTCCTATCATTCTTCTTATATTTGTGACCCTTACCCTGTTGTACACTAAACTCAACTAGTGCTGTAACACCCACCTTCACTCGGAGTAATTACATGGCACGGTAAACCACCCATGCATCCATACTCTCCTCGGACTACATGTTGGCCTACCATAAGCCTTATCGATCATCTAAACCAAATCATTTCATAATCAACTTTACTACCAAATATTCACATTACATAACGAGTCTTGAAATATATAATTTCTTCAATATAATTACAACTTTAAATAATAACATTCTGAAAATAACACCACATGCATTAAATAAAGTTAGAGAACTCGGGCGATTCCTCTATTCATTCTTCTTCTGAATCTACATGTAGGGGAAACATGTAAGAGGGCAAGTCGAGCTATTTATTTTAGATAACATAATTATGCGTGTAACTTGATTTGAGTATACAGAATGTAATGACAAAGCTGATGATAACATAGTATTTATTTCTAAAAATAATACCTTTAATTAGAAAAATGTATATGAACGTTATCGTAAACAACCATATATTTTTTTTAGATCAAAATAACCACCATGTTTGTCATTTCCAAACCGAATCCACCCAATGGATTTAATCTCTATAGTGCTGGAGAACCGCTCCGACCACACTATCATCAAGTCCCTCGGGACAACCCATAGTCGGGCCAAGATTGGGATGGCCATGTGCACAGACAATATCATTAATCACAATTTTCGTCAATTCCAAGTAACTCCAAGAAATACAGCTCATGAGTTTGAAAATAATTCCATACATATACATACATATATATATATATATGCCTATTCCAACTTTATACTTATCAACTAAAAGGAAAAAATCAGGATTTAGTAGCACAAAAAAAAAACTTTGTGGTCCATCTCCACATTCACATGGAAGCTTCATTGTAGAACTATTATGAATAATCCAGAATAATTTATAAACCAAAACTCATGGGTAGTTATTCCACCCTCCATTTCAACAATTGTCAAGCTGAACTTCCAAAACTTGAAACATATCACGTTATATATATTTTTTCAATTCCATTTTCTAAAAATCCTATTGTCACAAAATCAATTTCAATTTTATCCAAAACTATTTAAAGATTTAATGATAAAAACTTAGTAAAGTACATTGAGTATATATAGCGTGACCAACCCTCACCTTCGCTATCAAGCGGGTGCCTTTTCTTTCCATTTGTCGTAAACCAAACTCGGCCCTTCTTCATTGGTTCCTAAACAATGAATCCTCAATTACTTCCTATAATACTCATATAACCATAAATTATATATTTGGTTTCCTATATTTAATGTTCAGCGATACATGCTTACATTTTGGGTCCACTCTAAGTTCAAACTCAACCTAGTTCCCATTTAAAGTTCACGGCCACCTCTTCTAAAATAGCATGTAACCCTATTTCCATCCTTCCCTTCTTCTTTTCCGTACCTATAGGTTTCTAAAGTTGCATGAACACATGAATCCATATTTCCTTGATTTTTCTTCATCATGATCAATGCAAAATCCACATGCATGAACTTAACCATAAAATACAATATTTTTCATAAACACCATGCATATCTTTTCTAATGATATTTAAGTAACTCCTCAACCTATAAGAAAATGTCATGTCTTACCCTATTCCTAGCTTGATCAACTTGGAAGTTTGTTTGGTCCTTACACCCGATCAAGGCCATGCCATGGACTCCAAAGCCCCCAAATCTCCTTCTTCTCCTCTCACTGTATCTCTCTAGCTCTTATTTCCTCTCACCATTTCTCTCTCCTTTCTACTTATTTGGTGTGCGATGTGGAAACTCTCAACTCATTTATTTCCACTTAAATTCCCTTTAGTAATTCTCCCTTTGATAGACGTGTGTCACTCCCCTTAGATCTTACTTGATCTTCACACATGTCTCAAGTGAAAACATAGTGGTTTTTGGCCCACCGTTTTTACACTTGACTGCCATGTGTCCAGCCTTACTTGGTTGTCCACCTAGATCTCATTTATTAATTTATTAAAAATCCTCTAAATTTTCCCATTGATTTCTTCATTATCATTAACTAGATTACCTATATCCAATAAACTCTCTCTCTCTCTCTCTCTATATATATATATATATATATATATCTTATGCCATTTGTATGCCATGTACTGGACCTCCCTAAACCTCCAATATTTAACATCTATTAAATAACACTCCATTTTTTCCCATTGGGTTTCTACCCTTGATAACCAAGTTCACCTATGTGGGGATTTCCCTTGAGTGGTCATCCAACTATTGTAAAAGACTCTTCCCTTTTCCATGTCCTCCTATTGGTCAAGTCACTTTCCTTCCATAATCATCAACTATATCTCATGTTGATCCTACCTTGTCACAAAAGATTTAATTTGTCTCTTAAAAAATTTCACTAACATTCAAGGTAGACACAATACACACATATTCACACGACATATACATACATGTATGCATATATATATATGTATATAGGTATGCTGAAACGTGGATATATTATGTGTGTATATATATAAATATATGTATATAAAAAAATTTATTTAATCTACACGTGTCCTGAGTGATGATTTACTAATGGTTAAATTTTCGTGATGTAACAAGTGCCTTCCTAAATGTCTCAACAGAATCAAACTTCATCTCTACACTGAATATAATTGGACTATGCATGTCAGTATTTTGATTAAACTTAGGATGCCTAGGACCTTTTTCTTGTTCACTATCACTACCACCAATACTACCAATTTTATCAGAATCATAATGTTCAGAATCGACATTACCAGGTAAAATCCATGAGTTAATTCCAATCAATCTTATGCCCTCTTCTTTGCTAGTGTTCATCCTCTGTCTATGCACTACAACATCTTGTTCGTAGTCATTGTCATCAATGGAGCCTTCCAATGACGATTCAATATCACCCTCTTCCACGTAGTCACTGTCATTATTTGCATAACATTCGAGAAATCGACATTAATAGTGAGCAGAGAACCAAGTTTAGGTCAAAGTTCTACCAAAAACTTCTTAAATTACTACTTCTTGCTTCTACATGAAGAACAGAGAAGGGCTTTAAGCATTACATACCTGACATGGTTGATCTCCGTCCACCTCCCTCAAGATTGTCTCTCTCACACAAGTTTCTTCTGAAATTTCAAAACCCTAAGAAAGAGAGAAGCATCCCTCACACGAGCTGCTCCTGACTTTTGATCCAACTTATTTGTAATTAAACATATAATAATAATAAAATTTATGGTAATCACACATTCTCTGTCACAATCAATGTTACATTAACATAAATTTAAGAGGATTGACCATTTTCTTTAACGGTGAACTGAAAATTAATATATTTCTCATTTACGTTAGTGTAAGGAGTATTTGTACCAAGGACAAAAGTTTAGGGATTTGAGCATATTACCCTAATAAAAAATCAAGCATAACATTGGTACTTTTATGTTTTAACATACCTCTCGAATCGTCTATCAAAACACAGCGAATTTCTTTATTATTTTTTAATAGAAGACGTACAGGATTTGAATTCAAAAACATTTTGGCACTCACTCAGACAAACAGAGGCACTCGTATACTGTAGCCACTATAGAGAGAACCCAACAGTCATTTATTGCCATCTACAATCTAGCCTTCAACTTCCATTCCAATCCTTTTAGGAGCATCAGGAGACCTTAAACTGTTTAAACACACAGATTTAAAGGACAAACAGAGGAAATGGTGCAACAATCGAAGATGAAGTACGAGGAGATTCGTGAAAAGATATTGGAAGAGAACAAGAAAAAAATGGAGGAGCTCAAGCTCAACAAGCTCTCTGTGGCTCTCCACAAACCCACTCCCAAGCCTTCCCCTGTAAGCCTTATTGTATGGAAATACGCATTCATTTTTAGAGATCCAAGTGGGCTAATGATTTTCTGTTTGGCATAGGTGAAGCAAAGGGTCCTGCGCCGGGCTGTGGACTTGACGCCCGTCAGGAGATCGACTCGAATGGCAAACAAGCCACTTCCAAGCTACAAGGAAGTGAGGAAACACGCTCTCTATTTCTCTCATGAATCAAGAATTTATGAAAAAGAACTCTGCAAATGCTTCGAAATCACTACTATTTTTGACCTTTTCCATCTGCAATTGATTTGTTATCTTCTTCTATTGTTGCTGACAGGTCCCAATCGAGCCATTGAAGATACCCAGAAGGTTAATTAGTGTAATTCCTCCTTTTAAGGCATAAAGTTAATACCTTTTTTGTAAAGCTTGCTTGGAAAATTATATTTTTTATGGGTTTCGCTTGTATCAGTAATTACAAGAGAAGAAATCTTTTGAACCGAGTGTATGCTTCGAATGAAGAAAGGATATATGCAATTGAAAGAGCTGATGTACTTGAATTGAATTTAGAATCTGAATACCCAAGTTTTGTGAAGCCCATGCTGCAGTCACATGTGACTGGAGGATTTTGGCTGGTGAGTAGATGATTAGTTCCACAAAAAATGGGTAAATCAATCTTTTTCTATTGGCTTCTTGTTGGTTCTATTACTCTCTGCATCTTGTGAGTCAATCTTTTGAACAGGGTCTTCCAGTCCAATTTTGCAAAGAACACCTTCCCCACGAAGATGAAATGATTACTTTGGTGGATGAAGAAGACGATGAGTTTCAGACTAAATACCTTGCTGAGAAAAATGGTCTTAGTGGTGGCTGGAGAGGTTTTTCCATTGAGCACCAACTAGTTGATGGGGATGCACTGGTGTTCCAACTAGTCAAGCCAACAGTATTTAAGGTAACTCTTTACAGATCAATTTATGCTTCGATCAAAACACAGGTGGCTTAAATTGCTTTATCTTTACTTTCATGAACTTTTTGCATCTGAGAGATCTCTGTGTTCTACTGAAACTTGATTATTCTATTAAGTTGGCAATATTGAAAGTTTTCTCAATGTTTTCTTGGTGCCTCTCCTGATGAAATTTTTTTAGGACACAAGTGTGTCACTGTGTCTCCCTTTCCAAGCATCTAGGCTTTGCATTCTTCCAATGATGAGAAATTCCTGCTCAAAATTGATGTCAATCTTTTGCATCCTAAGCCTAGAGGGCAACATAGAGCAAGCCAGCAAGTTATATTTTCTGTAAACAATTTTCTCCTTTTGTTTTGTATCTGTAAGTAAATTTATTGATAATTGGGTTGATATTATTTTTATTGGATTGTTTTGAGGGAGTTACAGTTTATAACCTTGTAAGTAAACTAATCTTTTATCCTGCCAATGTTCTTCCCAAAGAAAATTTCTTTTAACTTTTACCAAGTATGCACAAGCTAAGGCAATAAATTATTTCCAGGTGTATATTATCAGGGTATATGAAAATGAAGACAGTAAAAACGAGGAGAAAAAAGAAGACAATGAGGAGGAATCTGATGTCACACACTTGGATAGGAGTGCCAGAAGAACTAGATCAGGTGACTTGCTTATGAATTATTGTACTTGATTTTCATGTCAACTTTCTGATCAGCCATAACAATTTGATTATTTGAATTGCATTCTAAATCATAGACAATGAACAAAAATTTAACGCAAATTTTATTCGTCTATAGTAATACTTCACAAGATGATTATGTGCATATAAATGTAAGAATTGTACTCGACTATGGTAACTTTTATGCCTTACCTTTCAACTAAATTTTTTCCTAAAAATGTAACAATTATTAACTGTAATTTTGTAAAAACGAGCAATCGTATGCATGTTTTCGAATAATTTTCAGATTTGTAAAGATTGCTAGGGTATTGTAGTTGGTGCATGGAATACAATATGCTTCTGGCTATTAGATCCTAAAAAGTTCACTTCTAAGTGCCTGTTGTTGCATTTGGCAGGCAAAAAACAGTAGGCTTTAAGCTTTTTAGGAGGTGTTTTACAATGTGGCTTGGAAGCAAGTAGTTCAGCAGTTGAACAGAAGACACTTGAGGCTTTTTGACAGTGTGCTGTTGCCAGCTTAAGCATATGGTCTCTGTCCTTGTAGCTATCACAGCATCGACTAATTTTTGTTTACATGATAGTCGTTTAATCATCTGAGCTACATTATGGTAAACTATGCAGTTGTTGATGATCTCTCGTTCAATCACATTGATGCACAAATTTTTCTTAGTTTTGGTGGTGGATCTCCGAGACGAGAAGATTGGGGAGTGAAGGTGGTTTTGGCCACAAAGATTTATTTAAACTGTACTACCTTTCTTTTTTCTCTTCTTTTTCCTTTCTAATGACGATTGCTAAACATGCCAAGTGATTTAATCAACTGCATCATATCAGGCATTTAAAAAGAAATTAAAGTTACTTTTCAGAAGTTCAGACAAAGTTACTAAGGAGAATTTTAACCACAAGTACTTTGTTGGGTTGGGGCATTTGCGAATGTTAATATTATTTAATTTTATCATTCAATATTTAATAAGTCGATCATAGTGTACTGATATAACAATAACAATGAAATAATTTTTTTAAGGTAGCACTATTTGCACTCCATGAATTTTTGGTGACACTCTTTCGCTTTGATATCCTATCCTATGGAAAACATAGAATGTTCTTAGCACACCCTTTTTTTAAAAGAAAAAGAAAAAAGAAAAGGAAAATTCACATACATATAAACACACCTCAAACCTAATACTCTTCTAGAGTCATGCTCTGCCTCAAGGGTGTCACAATGCTGCTCTCGTTAACTTTGGGAAGCTTGGTAGTGCTCCCTTTTCATTCTCCGTCCATTCCTCCACAAGCCTTGCAAAATTCTTTGGTCAAAAGCATGCCTTGAGGTTCAATTTTTTCTCGAATGTGGTAGGAGTTGGAGCACCGATCTGAAAACTCATCAGCCATGTCTTTGTCCTTCATTCATGGTGCCTTTTTTTTATCCATCTCTCCTCACTCCTCCATGGCCACCACCGTTGGCCATCTCTCAATTTTCTTGTAGGGAAAGAGCAATGACTAGACCAAGTTCAGCTCATGAGATGGAGGACTCCAAGGTCTCTTGGTAAGTGAAGTCCCCGTAGTCTGGATCTAGTTTGAAGTTGTTGTTGTTTTCCATTTAATTGGCGTTGAAAAAACTAGAGAGAACAAATGAGAAAGAAGGAAATCAAGGATGGGAAGGGAGTGAAGAGTTTTTCCGCATTTTGTATTAATTCAGGGTTTAGAAACATAATATGGAGTATTAAAAATAAGTGGAGTGTAAATAGAGTCACCCATTTTTTATTATTATTATCTATGGTTAAGAATATTTCGAATAGAGAAAACATCTCCATGTCGTTTGGAGGATACGGAAACTCACTATTGTACTAGTGATTATGTAGAAACTCTTATATCAAAATTTTAATGTTAAAACAATTACAAAATAATTCTTTATATATCAAGAGGAATTTATTGTGCGGTTAACAATACAATACTTTTAGTACAGTTTTTACACATTTTTCTATTAAGTTTTAGTTAAATTTTGGACTCACATAATAATTCACAACCCATGCATATCAGACAAATATATGATAATTCTACGTAAACTCTTGACTAAAAACGAACTTACAATCTCTAGAGAAGGAAAGCTCTCTCCCAAGCAATGATTCAATTGTGAGTTCATTTCTTTCTCTATTGACACATATAAAAGGTCTTTCTCATTTAGAGTCCGTTGGATCAGAGTATGTTTCATAGAGTATAAGTTCTCATAAAGCGTAAAAGCTGAGAGTGTCTGAGAGTATGGATGACATTTATACTCTGAAACAAACGGAGGCTTAGTTTGTTATTTGCAATTTTGAACCTAAGAAAATCAAAATCTTATTGTAATATGTAAATAAAATAAAATTTTAATATATTAAATTTAATGTAAAAGTAGAACTAAAATATATGAAAGAAATCCTATAATTTCTATTTACACATCAGACATGAGAACGGAAACACGAAGCCAACTGTAACTCCAAAATAGTTAATTCACTTTTGTTCCACGAAACCAAATCCTCCTGCCTGTTTCTCGCGCTCCTGATGGAGGGACTATCTACCATCAAGAGCGAAATTCGTAATTCTACGTAAACCCTAGATTCCGGGAATTCATTATTCCTACTTGAGAATCGAATGACCGAAGCAACAAAAACAAGAAAAACGACGACGACTAAGAAGTTCCCGTGGAACGTCGCCAAGTCGGCGGTGGCGATGTTCTCGCGGTGGGCGGTGAAGAGAGTATGCAAGTTCCTGTTGAAGAAGAAATTGGGGAAATTTATTCTGGGCGACGTTCATCTTGACCAGCTTGAAGTGCAACTCAGTGATGGCCCAATCCAGCTCAATGATCTTGCTCTTAATGTTGATTATATCAATAAGAAGGTAAGCTTGATTTTCTGTGCCGGCTTTGAATTTACTCTCTCTCTCTCTCTCTCTCTCTCTCTCTCTCTCTCTCTCTCTCTATCTATCTCTCTATCTATCTTTTCTTCAGTTGGAAGCCGAAGAATATGAAGATTTCCCTCTTATGTTATTTCTGCCAGTTATGAAAGGTCGAGTTGGGGATGATGAAATTTGAATTAAGATTAGACGAGGTGAGTTTCCGAGGTGGAATTACGTTTATATGTAGATATGCTAGGTTTCCTTAGGCTTATTGAATATTGTACATCTTTTCTGTCTTAACCATTTTTTTTTTTATAAAAAAAACGTACTTTCTGTCTAGTTTGGTTTGGCCTATTCACTGATTGAATCATTGAATGTGCAGTTTACTCCTTTCTGAACAAAGGAGAATAGGGCACCAACTGGGTTCCCCTTAAATAAAATCAATTCAAATGCATATAATCTTAAACTCACTTCATTTATGTCACTTTGTCCCATATAGCCAAAGGAAGGTTATTTAACCAACTATCTCCAGAGGTTCCTTTGTCCCCTGCCTCCATATTTCCGGCAAATAACTAATAGAAAAAGTCGAACTTTTTTTACTGATCTTCATTGAGATGCATCAAGGGCAAAGCATTTGGTTGTTCATAGAGGATCTTCTAAGAACTCAAAACTGTATTGGTCACAGAATGCATGGATTTCATTCAGGATATGATAAGTCCAACTGCGAAAAGTTCATATTTAATTATTCATTAATGTTCTGCTGAAATCTATGACTTCTCCATATAGGGTCTGAGCCGAAAACACTTTAAAGTTTAATCTGCATGGGTTCAGGGTGGTAAGAATTGTAATAACCTAGATTTAACGGGCATGTGCATGAGCAGTAGAGACATAGGAAGTGTATACATTGTCTCTTGATGGGCAGAGATAGCAATTTTGAGAGCCGGTTGGATTTCATGCCTCAAAACTTTTGAACTGTTGATTGTTTTACTTCAACCTTTTGCTTTACTTCTTATTTTTTTTAGCATGAATGTAAGACTACATGGCTTGATTACATCTGTTAACTGTCATTTCAGCGCTCTTTCATAAAAAAATAAAAAAAAAACATACATTTTCTCATTTTATTGAAACGCATTCTGGCAGACCTCTCATTATTTGCATTCTATATCACAGCATGGTCTCTAGAAACCCCCTATGTTCGTAATGAACATTCATCTTAGAACTGTTTCCTTTTTTCTTGAATACGGTAATCAACAATGTGGATATCGGGAGTCTTAAGTGTTGACCTGCGAAATTATTAATGATGCAGTGCCATTTAGAGGTTTTAGAGCACAGAGTTTAATATTATTGTTTCCCTTAATCCTCATCCTTTGATTCTTTTTCGTATGCCTATCTTTATCAGCTTGGCTTGGCAGCATCAGTGATTATAAAAGAAGGATCAATTGGCTCGCTTTTAGTCAAAATGCCTTGGAAGGGTAAAGGTTGTCAAGTTGAGTTGGATGAGCTCGAGCTTATAGTTGCTCCTTGTCCTGGAATGGATTCTACAGCTGGGGACAAAACTTGCTGTTCCAGTCAAGATAATAACCATATATGCACTGTACCTCAGGAAAGTTTGGTCATGAGATGTCTGACAATATGGCAAAGTCTGCTTCGAGTTATGTTCATGAAGGCATTAAGGCAATTGCAAAGATGGTTAAATGGTTTCTTACAAGTTTCAACGTAAAGATAAATAAGCTGATTATTGTATTTGATCCATACTTGAATAAGGATGAAAAGAAGGTGGAGCGTGAAAGAATGTTGGTGCTTTGGATAATGGAATAGAATGTGGAACTGGTGTGTCCGAGGATGCTGACTCCATGTTGGAGTCTTGGAGAGCTTCCTTGGAATAAGTCAGTTGATAAACTTACTAAAATTTCAAGGAGCAATAGTGAACATATGGACTAAGTCAGTGGTCAAACATGCTGTTCGTGTGCATCAGGAGCAACCTTTCCCAGCCTATTTTTATGTTCTTGTTCATCAGATATTGCGACTTCTGGTTTGATTGTGGAGAAGGGTCGATTTTTGGGGAGTCTAAGGTTAAGTAAACCTTGGAAGAATATTTCTTTTCAACTGGAATTATTGGAATCCACGAAGTTGCAATATAGAGATAAGTATAATTGCCTGGATAATCCTTGGCAGCTAGCTCATAAGCACCATTTTTGTCTTTCTACTTTTAAAGTAGAATCTGAAGCTTTTGAGTAAGAGACATAATAGTCGAATTTCCCATGAGGTTCTCCAAGAAGTCCAATTTCTTTGTCTCCTATCTCATATTTCTCTTTTTAAGTTTCGACTGACTATTAGTTGATGTGCTCACATTGGTCTTTTTCTTTTTTTATCCATGTCCCTGCAAGAATTCTCGAGTTAAGAAATCAAGCAATGGGCTAATATAGCCTTTAATAAACTTAATATCGAAATCAAAGACAGATAAGATTTCTTGTCCAGCTTTTTCAACAATGTTAATAAAGATGTTTAAAATGCTGATTTAGTACTAACACATCTCATTCCTAATGTCCAAATGGATTTGTAAAAGCTGTTTTATATTTATCAGCTTCATTTATCTGGATCTACCAATATCTA
This sequence comes from Euonymus europaeus, assembly GCA_963580455.1. NCBI lineage: Eukaryota > Viridiplantae > Streptophyta > Magnoliopsida > Celastrales > Celastraceae > Euonymus > Euonymus europaeus. The sequence continues at coordinate 15,100,645 of OY756970.1, read as the reverse complement.
GACTTCATATCAAAATTTGAAAATATCTTGGCTTGATAAAGCCTTCCCAATAAATCTTTTTTATTCGGGATTGGATATCTAATCTTCCTCAATGCCTTATTTAAAGATTTCTTTATTACGGATTTCTAAATGTCTCCGTCCCATAGCAATAGGTCGAGCCTTAGTAGGAATCTGACTCTCAGAGTTTTGGAAGAGTCATTGGAGAAATATTTGGGAGGTCGAGCCTTAGTAGGAATCTGACTCTCAGAGTTTTGGAAGAGTCATTGGAGAAATATTTGGGTCACAGTCAGCTACGCGAATAGAATGAACACTGATAATTTTAATTAAGGTATCTTTTTGTGTGGCATCCTTTTTTACTCTCCCATTTTTCTCCATATCAACTAATATGCGACTCTAACAATTGATTGTGTTGGAAAAATCGCAGCCTGGATCCTGAACATAGGAAAGAGTCATTGGAGAAATATTTGGGTACCAGTCAACTGCGCGAATATAATGAACACTGTTAATTTTAATTAAGGTATCTTTTTGTGTGGCATCCTTTTTACTCTCCCATTTTTCTCCATATCAACTGAAAGTTATAATTTTATTCACCTTAACATCCATGCAGAGGACTGACGGACTGACTGAAGAATTCATTTCCTTCCCTCCTGATTTCTGCCTCACCTGCCTGAAAAAGGAGGACAAGTTTAGGGACGTCCTCAGCCATTTCAAAGCCTGTGTATTATGTGAGTCAATATATCCTATAACTTACCTCTCATTTGCAGTCTGGCCTCTGAGCATACACAATCAAATGCAGTATGTTTTAAAATGACAAAACTTGGCATCGAAATATTGCCTCTATTTTCTGTTTTCCCCCACCTACGGAAAGATTATCTTCTTGCTCCTTTTAATTAAATTTTTTTACTAAAAAAAATCCATAATATATGGATATGATTTTAACAAATTGTGCTCTTTATGTTCGTTGGTTGCAGAATGTACGGTTGATGGTTCCACATATTCTTTTCCGGTCTTGATCAAGACAAGACAGTAAAATTTTTGTACAGAACGTAAATGGTAAATGGTGCTAGCAAGCTTTAATATGCATATCGACTGTGGCTCTGAAAGAATGTTATGCTCATTCTTTTATAGCTTTGGCTGATGTAAATGTTTTGTTGTGCATAGCATAGCTCATTGTGGCACACGTTGATCATCATTTATTGATCTTGATAGCTTGTGTATATACCTGGGTCTACTCCTATTGTTGCAGTAATTGTAAATTTGTCTTTTTGAGTGACTAGTGAGTGGTGATATGATATGTATCCAACATTTTGTGCATTATTTAGAATGCATATATGCTCTGTTCGTGCCAGGTAGTGAACTGAAGGGTGTTTCAGTTCTGGTATCTTTTTTGCAAATTTATAAGTGATGATGATATACTGTTTATTCTGGTTACTAAGAAAGGATAGCAGTAGGTTAGGGAAGTTATACAAGCCTACAGCATATAGATTTTTTGTTGTGCGATTCCTACTTTGATGTGGTTACAAGTATGAAGAAGAAGATGTTATTTTCTAGTTTGAGATTAAAGGAAATGAAAATGGGGATTCTGTAGCACCCAGCTAGAGTGGGCGGAGCTACGAGTCTCTGCAGTATCGATATCGAGTTTGGTGGTACTGGATGAGTTATCGAGTGGTAAAAGGGGCTTAGAGAAAGTAGTGAAGTGCGGAATATAAGGTCAAACTAAAAGACAGGTTTTTTTGCCAAAGGGTCCAGGAGCTGGTCAAAAGCAGACAGTAACAGTATTTTCTAGTTTGAGATTATGATGAGCAGAGCACAGCATCGTTAGTAACTTCTTGGTACATGGATTTTCTACTAATGCAAGCATTTGTACAGATCAAAACATTGAAACTGTAACAACATTCATTAGTGGTAGAAAGGGAAAGACTGTGAGGTCAAGACAAAGACAAAGCTCATGAAAGAATGTCGGGAAGTCAAATAAACCTCAAAACATGTAGAATCATTTCATCTCGCCTTTGTTTTTTGCTGGAGCGCTGTAATAAATCTTATCATTATTTCTGGACTTGTTTAATCCCAACTTTTCCTTCCACCAGCATGAATTCTTTGGTAGTTTTGACAATCCATCCTCATCAACAAGTAGTTCATCTCTTAAAGTCATCTTAGTGCTATTTTCCTTCAAAGGCACCAACATGCCCTTAAAGATGACCTCATCCGCTGGTATCATTCTGTTGCAAGAGAAGTATGTCATTTATTGTGACAGTCAGAGTGCTATTCATCTGTGTAAGAATCCGAATTTTCACTCAAGGTCAAAACATATTGATGTAAGATATCACTGGATACGTGATATTCTTGATCAGAAACTTCTACAGTTAGAGAAAGTGCACACAGATGATAATGAATTTGATATGTTGACCAAGGCGTTACCGCGGGAAAAGCTCCAAGTTTGCAAAAGCATTGCAGGCTTGGTGAAGCCTCCAATGTGAAAGAAGAGATTCGTTGGTCCATTTTTATGGTGGGGTGGTACCTACACGAGAAAGTTACACCGTCATATATATATATATATATAAAAAAATGATCCGTGGCTAGCAGAGTTACAGACTTGCTACATTTTCCCACATGAGGTTGTAGGGGGAGATTTGTTAGGTAAATATACACCTCATGTGGTATATTCTACATTTCACATTGGTAGTCTTTTTTGGTGGATGGAATTAGTATAAGGTCAAGACAAGTTAGGCAAGTTAGGCAAATTAGGCAACTACCCAATTTGCATTCCATCTATAAATAGATGAGCATTCATTGTAATTGACATAACAACACAAGTGAAAGGAAGAGAGGAAAACTTGAGAGAGTTTTAGAGAGTACCTGCAAAGTGTAGTTTCTTGCAGAGAGTTGTTCTTGCATTGTGTTCTTGCAGAGTGAGAGAGTGATACACTCTATTGTATTCTGTAGTGGTGTGTACTACGGAAGGTTGTTGTACCCATTATTTTAATAGTGGAAGTTTTTAGCTGGACTAAGGTCCCGTGGTTTTTCCCTGTGAAGGGTTTTCCACGTAAAAATTCTGGTGCGGTTATTGTTGGTTCCTCGGTCTACTTATCGATCAAGTAAGTTGTTATGATATATTGTGCTATTAATTGCATGTCTAGGAAAATTCTGTCTAAGGAGATTGGTATTTAAGTGGACCAGTGTGTCCCTCCAATCTTTCCTGGGAATTTACCTGGTGTAATTAGTGGTATAATTATTCATATACTCTTCACTTGTATCGCTTCATTTCTCAACACATTCTGTACTTCTTGACAGAGAATTGGAATTCTGAAGAAACTGGTGCTTCTCTGTAGTTGCTTTCACTCTTGATAGCCGTCTGGGCTTCTGCAAAATCATTGGAAAAAGAGATTCTTGGGTCCATAAGTAGATGTCTTTCTTCTTCTTGTTCATCATGCTTGACCATGCCATAGACATTTATAGGCTATCCAATAAACCTTTTTTGATTGTTACTTTTCTTGCACAGTTAAGAGTCCACATGCTGATGTTTGAAGTTTATATTTGTGGGAGCTTTGTTTTATTTGTATATCAACAGGACATCATGTTACTTGGATTTGTCACTTTGTGATTAAACAAATGATTATCACCTTAACATGTTGTAATAACCTTTTTAAGACAATGCATGTCTTAAACACTTCCCTAAACCACTCCCCAGACAGATAATTTCACAAATAAATTCCGGAAGCTCTTTTTATTTTTGTGCCTCTAAAAAAATCTTTCTTGTATATGAATTGTATCTTCTATCTTGTGTCTCTAGCTACCTCAATTGTTCCTTTTACATACTTGGAATAGTTTTTTTTTTTTTTTCTTTCTGGGTTTAGATTTCTGTTATTTTTTTTTTGGTAATTGATATCATACAAGTTTGTCTTTCGAACATATGAATTTAAATTTGTATAATCAGTCATGCAAGGACAAAAATTTCTTAGAAATGAGTGATTTCGGGTGAGAATCGAACTCGTAGATGTGGTCATTAGAATCCTATGAGCTTGAGCTGGTCTAATTACTAACGATTCCAGAATTGTATAGGGATCGATTTCTGTCAACGCTTATCCAAATAACAATACTGAAAACAGTAGCCGACTCTGTCCATTGACTAAACTGTTGATACTCACATGGTTCATCCTTATCTGAGTGGAACTTCTAGTTTACCAATGATTCACCAAATGGGTTTTGGACATGTGGCTTATTCTCGATTTACAAAGGTTGACAAATTTTGTACACTAGTGAAGACACTGTGCCACCATCATGGGTTAGTGTTGGAAAATTATAATGTTAGGGCATTGGTCTCTCATCTCGTAAGCAAGCTCTGTCTTTGTCTTCCTAATCTAGTGGAGAATCTACCCTATAATGTGTCCAATTCGGAGCTCGCTCTACATGCCAAAGTACAGATTATTTTGAATCAAAACACTTTTGGTGCATCACAACATGTGTTTTAATTCATTTTATACATGGTATAAATCTGAAGAGAATGCCATCAATTTTTCTAGTACAAGCTTCTAACTTGAAATGATAGAAGTAATATATAGATAATCTTTATTACATTCTCTTCCATACTCAAAATGATATCTATTGTGACGAATATCCTTGAAACTCAATAAGTTTCTTTTTAATTTGGGAGAATACAATGTCTCCTCAATATATATTTTTATTCCTTTAGGCAATATGATATTAGCTCTTCCGGTGACTTCAACTATTTTTGATATGTCTGAGATGGTATCAACATTTGCTTCAAGCGATATCAAATGTAGAAAACATTTCTTATGTTTAAGGATAGTGTGTGTTGTCGCACTATCAATTAAACATATATCTCCATCGACCATATTTCTAAAGAAAACAAAATAACATTTATCACATATTAATCCAAAAGTATTATAGATAAATATTAGATTGTATATAATTATATTAATTGTATAAATTTGATAAGTTCGAGATTGGTGGCTGAGTGGTGGCGAGATCCAATAAAATATAAGATAGAAAAGAAGGTCCGAGGATCGAACCCACCTTCAGTAGTTCCCGGACTTTTGTTTTTCATTTTTTTAAGTTAATTTTTAAACTTATCAAAATAATATTTATAAAATATTACAATCTTATTTCTTGTAATTCAATACACAACACAACAATTAAACTTAACAAAGAAATAAACTTATTTATAAATATCAGGATTTTCTAAGAAATCTGAAACATCTAAGTGTGTAATCCGCAAGATCTTTCAGATCATCGAAATTATCAACATCAACTTTTACAAAGTTTGTTTCCACCACTTTGCTCTTTCCTTTTATCGATATTTGATATAAATCTACCAAATGTCTAGGCGTACGATAGGTACGTGACCAATGCCCCTGAACTCCACACCTAAAACAAGTTTCATCATTACCCTTTTGGAGTTTATTTGGCAAATTTTTATTTGCCTGACTTGTTTCGCTCTCATACCTCTTCTGGTGGTATGGATGAGAACCAGAATTACCTACATAGTTTCGACGATCATAACCACGGCCTCGACCTCTTCTTCCACCACGTTCACGATCTCGATTATTATGTACATTAGCGTTCACTTCAAGGAGCAGTGTACTGCCAGTAGGACGAGACTGATAATTTTTTAATAAAAGCTCATTATTCTGCTCAGCCACTAGTAAAACACTAATTAAGTCACTATGCTTCTCATATCCTTTTTGACAATATTGCTGCTGCAATATTATATTGGAAGTATGGAATGTGGAAAATATTTTTTCTAACTTGTCAGCCTCAGTAATTTTCTCCTTACAAAAATCAAGTTGTGAGGTGATTTTGTACAAAGCATAATTATACTCTCGGATTGATTTATAATCTTGCAACCTCAAGTGTCCGGCCAAACTTCCAGAAATATCAAGAGCCGTAAACTTTAAACTTTTCAACGTCGACATCATGAAATATTATAAGAAGTTAAGGAAAATATAGATATGAGGAATTGTTACTTACAACCTGAAATGTGTGCTTTCATAATGGCGGTAGAGACTCGTGTTAATAACTTGTTGAAATTAATAACAATTGCTAGTGTTGAAATAACAATGACTCAATTGATTCAAATAGAAAGAGATAATAAGAGACATGAAATTTAGAACTAAGAAAGAGGAAGGAAATATTTTCACTCCAATATTGTTCTTCTAATCCCTAATCCATTTGTATGTGTTACATTACATATATAGAAGATTATATTTTTATATTTAGCTATGTAAATGTCAACAATCATTGTCAACAATAGAAGCTAATGTAGGTTGGTGGATCACGCATATCAAGAAGCTAATGTGGATTGGTGGATCATCCATATCAATTAAAATATATATAACAGTAATAACCTTTTTAAGACAATGCATGTCTTAAACACTTCCCTAGACCACTGCCTAGACAGATAATTTCACAAATACATTCCAGAAGCTCTTTGTTATTTTTGTGCCTCTAAAAAAATCTTTCTACTATAGGAATCGTATCTTCTATCTTGTGCCTCTAGCTACCTCAATTGTTCTTTTTGCATATTTGAGATTTTTTTTCCTTTCTGCGTTTGGATTTCTGTTTTTTTTTCTGTTATTTACTGAGAAATTTATCTTTTAAATATTTAATATAGATTTAAATTCGTACAGTCAGTCATGCACGCACTAAAATTTCTTACATGATAATAGAAATAAGTGATTTTTTTGGTGGGAATCAAACTCATAGATGTGGTCATTAGAATCCTGTGGGCTTGAGCTGGTCTAATTATTAATGAATCCAGAGTTGTATAGGGATCGATTTCTGTCAACGCTTATCCAAATAGCAATACTGAAAACAATAGTCTGACTCTGTCCATTGACTAAACTGTTGACACTCACACGGTTCATCGTCATCTTAGTGGAACTTCTAGTTTACCAATGATTCAACAAATGGGTTTTGGACATGTGGCTTATTCTCGATTTACAAAGGTTGATAAATTTTGTACACTAGTGAAGAAAACTGTGCCAGCATCATGGGTTGGTGTTGGAAAATTATTCTGTCTTTGTCTTGCTAATCTAATGGAGAATCTACCCTATAATGTGTCCAATTCAGAGCTCACTCTACAAGACTAGATCCTGACCCAGGCCTAGCTAGTTCTATGAGATAATGTGATTTCCCTTTTTTTTTTATGCAATTTTTGTTGTGACCCAAATTTACTAAATTCTAGTTTTATTAGCTCCCTATTATTGTATATAAAAATATATATTTATAGACTAATTAAATAACTAATTCAGATTAAAAAAATGTTTTGTTACATGAAGAGTCTTCTGATATTATAAGACTAATTAAATATGACATATAAGTTAATACTATTTCTGTAAGTTATTGTAACTATAATTGACTAAATAAATAAATGTATAGATTCATGTTATAAAATAAAGTTCTTAACTATCATCGATTAGAATTTTAGAAAATAATAAAGTTCTCAAATCCTGGATCCATCACTACACCCCTTTTTCTTTTTTTTTCTTTTTTGTGTAGTTTTAAGCTCATCCAGAATCCATCACTGGACACTTGGGCAATCGATCAACCAACAGATCCATCAGTTGGCAATTGAGGCAGAGACTTGGACGATTGATCAACCAGCAGATCCATCAATTTGCAGTTTTGGGTAGTAACTATGTCAATCGATCGACCACACAGATCCAGTTTTGAAGCAGCTTCTTTAAAGTCTATTTTTGCAAGGGTTTCGACCCTAACTTTGTATGAGAGCCTTTTTAGAGAGACGAGCACTTAGAGAGTGATTAAGAGGTCGTGGGAGCTATAATCCTTGTATTCGATTCACTGGCGGAAGAACATTATGACCCCAAAATATTTTTGAATTTTTTTATATACTACTTAAAGAACAAAACTTAATTGGCTTTTATTAGTTGATGTCACAAAAAATATCAGAACGATAATATTCCATGATGGTTACTTAAATGACATAAAAATATTTATCCTGTGTTAGTTATGTTGGATTAAATTATCAAATGGACTAATGTGATCTAGTTAATCTATGTATTGCTCATTTAAGTAGACAATCTATGATGTATAAAGAAGTGATTAGGCTCAAATTATTCTAGATTATGGAAATGAGCTAATCTTAGTGACTAATGTTTATGGGTAGCCAAAAAACAATGCTATTGGGTTTTCATGCTTAAGCCCAATACAAGTAAGCATTGGGCCTTCACTTTACAAGTATGGTATACATACCAATTTGGCATGTGTTGGTAGGTGTGGGGAAAAAATATCTTACATCTTGGAAAAGTGAAGCACATCTCCTTCTTTTCTACGTTTTCTACTTTATCTTCACTGTTTTGCTCGTTTGTTTTGTTCCTTGATTTTGATGGTTTTGTTTTGATCTTGCTGGAGCATAAATTGGAGGAACGCATACATGGCTTTGGTACCAACTTCTAGTGTTGCTGGGAGTTCTTCTACAAGTGGTATGTTCTCTTTATATTTAAAGGGTATATATACACATATGCTGATTCTTGTATGATTGAGTGTAGTATCTAGTTAGCTAAAGATCAAAAGTCATGAACTACACACATTTATGCTACTGTGATAGAGAGAAGTTCATGCGTGTGTGTATGTCTAGTTTCATGTAATGGAAAGATTTAATTCAATATCATGTTCTGGACAGATTTAGCTCAATAATGGGTTATGGGCCCACTAGATTACTACCTTGATCTATGATTGTTTAGGATCTACTAGTAAAAATAAGGAATTTCATTTCTTGTATGAACCCTAATTTTATAAATTGGGGATTTTGTGAGATAAGTTTTTTTTTGGAAAATGGTGCTTTTGTTTATAACATGTATACGACAAAGATGTTGGTTTTCATACTCCTGTGCATTTGTGTTAACCTCACTGATCAGCTAGTGTGCAAAGCTATTCCCATAGCATTACGTAGGCTTAGCTTATCCTTTTCTCTACATACATTTAAATATGATAATATCACCAAGATGCCACACTAATAAAGCAATTCAATTTTTCTGTTGAAGAGTGGCAAAGCAAATTAAAATAATAATAATTGTTTGTCACTATTATTCATTCCTTGAGCTAAATGCTTGTTAATATTAAGTAGAGCTGAGCTTAAAGCTCAAATCCTATTACTCTATTCATGCATCTGGTATTGTGGTACATAGTCCTAGGTGCACATATGAATTGTTTTAGATTATTTTAGAACTTGATTAAAATTGTGGTAATTCCTTAGAGCTATCAGCAATGAGAATGCCATGTGTTTTTTGGACATATCCTTCGATGTGTACAAGAATGACAGGAAAAGTAAATCATGTGCATGTTATATAAATCCTTCGATGTATATACATGTGACAGATTGTTTGATGGGATGAAACAAGCCTAAGAGAAACTCATTGTTCATAGTTAATGTTTACCATAATTTGATTGAATAATCTATGTCAGTTAGCTTATCACTTCTGTATAATTGGATCAGTGGCCACAGAATCAGCTTTGCCTATGCAGTACACTGCCATCAAGACTCTCCATGGGACAAATTTTGAGGAATGGAGTGAGTCTTTAAAGGTGTATCTGGTCATGTCAAGGTCTGATTTGGCACTAAGGATAACTGAACCTAAGCTTGCTGACCAGAGCACAGCTAGTGACATAGCTCATCATGCTCAGTGGGTGGAATCAAATAAGCTCTGTTTGATGATTATGGAATATACCATTGACAGAACCATTAAGAGGAGCATTAGGAAAACTAGTGAGACAACTGCCACTGAGTATTTTTAAGTTGGTTGAAGGTAAGTATACGAAGTCTGATAAAGTAGAGAAAGGGAACATGATGAAGCTGCTGACTACTACTAAGTATGATGGGTCTGGAGAAGTCAGGACTCATATTATGAAACTTACTCATTATTTCAACAAGTTGAATGATATGCAGATGAATCTACCTGAGGGTTTTCTAGTCTGGCAGATTATGGAGTCTTTGCCAGAGACTTATGAGAGCTTAAAAACCTCTTACAGAGTTCAGAGGGGAGAGTGGAATTTGACTGAGCTCACATCCATAATTGATGAGCATGAGAGTTATCTAAAGTCAACTGGTACAGCCACTGTCCAACTGGTTACTCATGAGTCTAAGGGCCAGAAAAGAAAGAACAAGAACTGGAAGAATGGTAACAAATCTGCTGATAAAGGGAAGAAAGTGTCTAAGCCTAATGATGCAACTGATGAGAAATCTAGTCTTTGGGGAAAATGTTTCTTTTATAAGAAGGGTGGTGATAGGAAGGCAGAATGTCTTAAGTATAAGAAATGGCTAGAGAAGAAAAGAAGGACAGGTACAAACTATCTCTTTGTTTGTTTTGAGTCAAATTTAGTTAGTGTACCTCTTAATTCATGGTGGTTAGATACAGGAGCCTCAATTCACATTACTAATTCTTTACAGGGGATAAGAAACAGAAGGAGACCAAGTGATAATGAGGTGACTGTCAACATGGGGAATGGAGCTAGAGTTGAAGTCCAGTGTATAGGAACTCTAGAGCTTTTGTTAGATTCTGGTTATGTAATTAACTTACCCTAAGTGGTTGTAGTTCCTTCTGTAACCAGGAATTTATTGTCCATCTCTTTGTTAGATAAAGCTGGTTACACTTTTGTTTTTGGAAATGGACAAGTGTTGCTGTCTTATAAGTCAGCTGTAGTAGGGAAAGGAACTCTTATGGATGGTTTGTATAAATTAAGTATGAATGAAAGTCTAGTTAATTCTGTTACAATGTTTGATCCTATATCTGTTAATGAATCTTCTTCAAGTTCTCTTAAAAGAAAGAGAATTCAGAATTCATCTTCCTTATTGTGGCACAAAAGGTTAGGCCATATTTCTAGGCAGAGAATGGAGAGACTGATAAAAGAGGGGTTATTACATAACCTTGATTTTTCAGATTTTGATACTTGTCTTGATTGTGTGAAAGGAAAGATGACTAATAAGACTAGAAAGTCAGTCACTTGCAGAACACAAAATGTCCTAGATCTAATCCATACGGATATATGTGGTCCTATCACACCAGTTGCATTAGGAGGTTTTAGATACTTCATAACCTTTACTGATGATCATTCAGGATATGGAGCAGTGGAGTTGTTGAAAGAGAAATAAGAGGCATTTGAGGTGTTCAAAGTGTATAAGGCAGCAGTAGAGTTGAAACATGGGAGGAAGATAAAGGCAGTGAGATCTGATAGGGGTGGAGAGTATTATGGAAGATATGGAGAAAGCGGTAGAAATCCGGGACCATTTGCCAACTATTTACAATAGTGTGGTATTGATTCACAATACACATTGCCTGGTACACCACAACAAAATGGTGTGTCAGAAAGGAGGAATAGGACCTTGATTGAGATGGTGAGATGTATGCTGAGCCATTCTACTCTACCAGAGTTTTTATGGGGTGAAGCACTGAAGACAGCTTGTTATCTTTTGAATCAGGTGCCTAGTAAATCAGTTGACAAAACTCCTTATGAGATTTGGTCAAACAAGAAGCCTTGCTTCACACATCTTCATGTGTGGGGATGTAAAGCAGAGATAAAACCCTACAACCCACAATCCAAGAAATTGGATATGAAGACTGTAAGTGGACATTTCATAGGCTATTGTCAGCACTCAAGAGGGTCTAGGTTTTACTGCCCAAATCACACTCATAGGGTTGTGGAGTCTGATAGGGCTGTGTATTTTGATGAAGATACTTCTAGTGTCATACCCAGACATATTGATATGCATGAAGAGATTGTGGAGGTCCCTGTTCCCATAATTCAGTTAGGAGATCCTCCTGGGGTGGAAGCTGTAGAACCAGAGGATCAACAACCGGTTCCAACTCCAGAAAAGGATGTTGGTACTTCAACTCAAATTCCTACTCAACAGATAATCAGGAGATCAGAAAGAGCTAGGAAGTCAGCAATTGCAGATGATTATGTGTTGTATTTGAGTGAATTTGAGTATGCTGGAAATGAGATTGTTGATCCAAAGAGCTATGAAGATGCAGTTAGTACACCACAGAGGGAGCAATGGCAAAAGGCAATGGATGATGAACTGAGTTCAATGGAGAAAAATGATGTTTGGGATTTGGTGGTTTTGCCTAAAGGGTGTAAACCAGTGGGTTGTAAATGGGTGTTTAAAACCAAACATGATGCTCAAGGCTACATAGAGAGGTACAAAGCAAGATTAGTGGCTAAGGGGTATAATCAAAGAGAGGGAGTCGATTATAAAGAGACTTTTTCACCGGTATCCACAAAGGAGTCGTTGAGGGTGATTATGGCTTTAGTAGCTCATTGGGATCTAGATTTACATCAAATGGATGTAAAGACAGCATTCTTAAATGGTGAACTTGATGAAAATGTTTTTATGACACAACCAGAGGGCTTTGTACTACCTAGAAAGGAGCATATGGTGTGCAAACTGAATAAATCAATTTATGGGCTCAAGCAAGCTTCAAGGCAATGGTACTTGAAGTTTGATCAAGTTGTGACATCTTTGGGGTTTACAGAAAGTGTAGCTGATGAGTGCATCTATACAAGGACTAATGGGAATGTTTTTGTGATTTTAGTCCTATATGTGGATGACATACTACTGGCTAGTAATAGTGGTGACTTGATAAATGAGGTTAAACAGCTACTGTCTTCTCATTTTGATATGAAAGACTTGGGTGAAGCATCTTATGTTCTAGGGATTGAGATTCTGAGGAATAGGTCTAAAAATATGTTGGGACTTTGTCAGAGATCTTATGTTTCTAGTATATTGCAAAAATACAATATGCTGGAATGTAATCCTACTGTAGCTCCTGTTTTGAAGGGTGAATTATTGTCAAGGTCTCAATGTCCTAAAACTGATGAAGAAAAGGCAGAAATGAGCAAAATCCCTTACTCTTCAGCAGTGAGGAGTCTTATGTATCTACAAGTTTGCACAAGGCCAGACATTGCCTTTGCAGTCAATGTCCTGGGTAGGTACTTAAGCAATCCAGGTGTACCACACTGGAAAGGAGTGAAGAAAGTACTTAGGTACTTACAAGGAACTAAGGAATTGATGCTCAGTTACAGAAAGACTAATAACCTTGATATTATTGGTTATTCATATTCTGATTATGCTGGTTGCAAGGATGATAGAAAATCTACCACATGTTTTGTATTTATGATGGCTGGAGGTGCAGTAGCATGGAAAAGTGTGAAACAGTCCATCACAGCTACCTCTACTATGGAGGCAGAGTACTTAGCTTGCTATTCAGCAACCAAGATTGCTTTGTGGTTTAGAAAATTACTAATAAGTTTTGAATTCTTCCCAAGAATTTCAAGACCTATTATCTTATATTGTGACAATACTACAGCAGTGTCTTATGCACGTGGTACTAAGAGTTCAAGTTAAACAAGGCATTTTGATGTCAAATATAACTATGTTAGGGAAAAGGTTGTTGAATCCCTCATAAGCATAGAGAATATAAGGACAGAACACATGTTAGCCAATCCTTTAACAAAAGGATTGACTGCTAAGGTTTTTCAAGGTCATGTTGTAAACATGGGATTGATTTTGTCAATTTAAAGAATGTATCATGTTTACTTTGTATCTCATTTATATATGAGAAATATATGTCTGTGTTCTATAAAGTGATTATGGAATTCTTATGTTTAAAAACATTGTTGGAAATCTGTAATTGTCACATAGCCTCAGTTGAAAGATCACTGTAAAGCTAAGCTATGGTAAAGAAAGTAACATGCTGAGTTTCTACAAACATAAAGTTTCAGATACATGTATCTTTCTAGTGCCCTATTATGTATTGATCATTGGCATGTGAAAATCCAATTTTATAGTAAATTTCCACTCCTTCGAGTGAGTTTACTTACAAGTGTTATGGTACACATGCTTAAGGTAAATGTTCATTGTTAGTCATGTTTGACATTATAGATTGTTACTTCAATGTTGGCCACATTAAAGATTGAGCAATTCTAGATTATAAAGGTATCTAGTTCACATTGTCCAAGAGGGAGATTGTTGGATTAAATTATCAAATGGACTAATGTGATCTAGTTAATCTATGTATTGCTCATTTAAGTAGACAATCTATGATGTATAAAGAAGTGATTAGACTCAAATTATTCTAGATTATGGAAATGAACTAATCTTAGTGACTAATGTTTATGGGTAGCCAAAAAACAATGCTATTGGGTTTTCATGCTTAAGCCCAATACAAGTAAGCATTGGGCCTTCACTTTACAAGTATGGTATACATACCAATTTGGCCTGTGTTGGTAGGTGTGGGGAAAAAATATCTTACCTCTTGGAAAAGTGAAGCACATCTCCTTCTCTTCTACGTTTTCTACTTTATCTTCACTGTTTTGCTCATTTGTTTTGTTCCTTGATTTTGCTGGTTTTGTTTTGATCTTGCTGGAGCATAAATTGGAGGAACGCATACATGGCTTTGGTACCAACTTCTAGTGTTGCTGGGAGTTCTTCTACAAGTGGTATGTTCTCTTTATATTTAAAGGGTATATATACACATATGCTGATTCTTGTATGATTGAGTGTAGTATCTAGTTAGCTAAAGATCAAAAGTCATGAACTACACACATTTATGCTACTGTGATAGAGAGAAGTTCATGCGTGTGTGTATGTCTAGTTTCATGTAATGGAAAGATTTAATTCAATATCATGTTCTGGACAGATTTAGCTCAATAAGTTATTTTACTTTCTACAACTACTACTTGAATGACATTTTATTCTATAAAACTTATTAAAACTAGATTTTAGAACAACAAAATGGAGGCATTTCTTGATTCTTTATATTGAAATAGAGATTGATGGTACTTGTAGTTCAGACTCCGTCATAGATGATTTTTTACCCAATAAAAGATTGTCGATAAATAATTATTTTTTGTTATATTCAACGTTTTATGTTTTAATTTATGATGTATAATTTAATGATTATTTAATTAATTAATTTTCTTTTATATTCAAGGGTATTAGGGTGGGAGGATTTAAACTGACTCCATATTAAAAGAGACGAACTTAATATCGCTCAACTTCAGAAGCGCTTGCCACGTTGAACAAACTTAAACAATTAAAGCTTTTGTTTAATATTTATACTATTTTGTTAGAAATGAGAAAGTGTTAACCTCGAAACTACGCATATCGAGTAAGCCTATGACTTTCTATCAATCTTTGTCAAAAGTTTAAATGACTTTTTTTTTAATTATTATATTTCACGATTCAAGTATTAAGCGTGAACATCAAATAAATATTTTGGGTTTCTCCTAAATGTAGATAACGCGTATGCTTACGTTCGCTGTTGATTGACTGTCTAGTAGCACTTAAATGTCAATGAAAATGTTAAACATACATAGACGACTTGTATATATAGCCTTATATAATGTATGTGGCATATTAAGTGTGTTTGTCATGTAGATTAATCAAGGTTTATTTAAAGTAATTAGAGAAATATTCCCGCTTCACTCTCCAATATCACATGCATCTAATTTTCCACTTATTTCTCCATTCATTTTTTCCGTCACCTTATGTGAACGTTCTCTCTCCTCAACTTCACGAACAAGCATTAGTGGGTGTTCGATTTCATAGCACTATCCTAATTTATATAGTGCAATTATATATTAGTGTAATATAATAAATAGAAAAGATAATTTGATAATATGAACATTTAGTGTAATTATTCTGGACTAACATTTTACTTGTTTGTTTTATAGAAACTTAATTGAACATTGATGGTTTATTTGTACAATTTTGGTGAGAAATGGTAATGTGATAATGTGAACAGTTACTAAAATTATTATGAATTGGCATTTTACTTGCTTGCTTTATGTCACTGTATTATTGTTTAGTATATTGCAATAGACAAAAAGAATAGAATGCTACTAAACCCACCCACCCTATATGTGGGTTTAGCACTCTAGCTAATGAAAAATCGCATGTCAGTACGAGACAAACATTCAAGTTGTCATTCAAGTAATAGCATGCTTCGATCACATCACGAAAATCAATCATGAATGAATGAATCGTGGTTGATGATACAGACACTTCACTTGCCTACATAATATCCTGCCACCTCAGAGACTATCAGTTCATGAATTGCATACATAAGTTACGGACCTCCCCGTGACATTTTTGATAATGATCAAATCACAAATTTTTGACACGTGTATGGCTGGGACGGCCACATCTACCAATGTCTTCCGGTGAATGACAATATTATCCTTCTCTTCATTTGGTTTTATTCATTTATTAAATGATTTGTAAATTAAACAAATAATTAATTTAAAACTTAAGGTCCGCGAATTATGCGGTAGAATGTTTTTTTGGGGTCACCCTTTTGTAATAAAATTTAGAGAACACCAAAAAGATATGCGTACTCTGTAGTAAAATGTTTTTTTGGGGCCACCTTTTTGCAATAAAATTTACAGAACAACAAGAAGGCATGGGTACTATGTGGTAGCATGTTTTCCTGGGGCCACCTTTTTGTAACAAAATTTATAGAACAATGAGAAGGTACGGGTACTATGCCATGAGGATCTCTTAAAAAATTTGAATGGCCTTAAAATTGTACGAATCATTAAGTTGTTTGTATCAGTTTAGCATGCGTACACCTAACAGCTTCATTGTCCATACATAATATATAATATAATGTGTATCATGTCTCCTTAAACATTACATGTATCTCAATGACCAAACTTCATTTTCATTTTAGTACATAATTAAAGAGACGTGGATTCAATGTATAATTAACTAGACACAACAAGGGGTGATAATCTCTAAATACATATCCTAGCATAGGGTATGTATATTATGTAATAAACAATCATGACAAATTTTGAGTTGCATCACTTTCGGTCAACCGGTGAATATTTTGTAATAAACAATCATGACAATTTTTTACAAAATTTGTTTCTGAGTTTCATGCACTGACACTTTGTTTATACAAACATCTCATGCTCCTTTGTTTTTATTCATACGAAAGAACTGAGAATATAGATATGATTCAAAAAGTGAATGATGACACTCTCTCCCATCTCCACTTTTCATGTGAAATATGCACGATTTCAACAACGATAATGATAATATTTGATTCCTTCACCTCATCTATTCGGCTATATAAGTAGAGCAATTTGTGTCTTCAATGCTCATAAATTAATTATATCTTCAACATTGGTTGTCCATCCGAAATTGAGAAAAAAAATGGATCACCTGAAATTTTGGGCTAAAGATCTAGGATTGTCAAGTGGTTCTAGTGACAAGGTAAATATATATATTTTATTTTTTCAAAATTTATTTTTGATTAATTGCAGATATTAAAGTGAATTTGTATTATTGGCAGCATGATTTTTTTTACCAATGAAGTTAATGTCACAAATGATTTTTTCACTGATATGGTATGATATTTAATTCATCTAATATATTTTAATTTTGGCAATTTGTAATAATGTTAATTTCTTACATAATTAATATATTTTTCAGGTATTCAATTCGCTTCAATCTCTAATTGATTGGATTCAAGATACTGGACGAAATTTGGGATATATCATTGTCATTAAAAGGTCAGAGACTAGTATAATTAGGAAGAGTCCTAGATTGTTGTTCCAATATGATCGCGGTGGCACGTACAAAAGCAAGAAGACATCCACGAGGGTTACAGGCACCAAAAAAATTGATTGTCCTTTCAGAGTGAAAGGGGTGAAACTACGAACAAGTGATGACTAGATGGCAAGAGTGGTATGTGGAACGCACAACCATGCCCCTGCATCATATATGGAGGGACATTCATACCCTAGTCGGCTATCTGATTCTGAAATACAATTGATGCAACATCTGTCTACAAAAAATGTGAAGCCACGCGATATCTTGACATCGTTGAAGAAGAAAATCCAGACAACGTTTCTACCATTAGGACCATATACAATGCACGCCAGAAACATCGGACAGCAGAGAAAGCCGGTAAAACCCAGATACAAGTTATCATGTCATTCTTAGAACGTGAAAGATACATTTTCGAGAGCCGGACAAATGCTGTAACTAATGAACTTGAAGATTTATTCTTCGCATATCCAGAATCATTAAGGCTATGGCGTGCATTCCCTCACGTGTTATTGATGGATGCAACATATAAAACAAACAGGTATATGTTGCCTCTTCTTGAGATTGTCAGCGTGACTTCCACTAATATGACATTTTGCATTGCATTTGTGTTCCTGCACTCAGAAAAAGTGTTAAATTATACTTGGTCTTTAAGGTGCCTGCAGTCAACAATGGATGGATGCACTAGTCCACGTGTTATTGTCACGGATAGGGAGTTGGCCTTGATGAATGCATCTACCAAGGAATTTCCTGATGCTAAGAAATTACTTTGTAGATGGCACATATATAGGAGTATTATGAGCAAGTGCAGACCATCAATAACAGACAACAAAACTTGGAATGCATTCTATAAAATGTGGATCACTCTGCTGGAATCTGAAACTGAGAATGCGTATGAGTGCAATTTGGCGAACCTTGAGGTATTGTTACAAAACTTTCCAGCTATGATTAATTATCTTAAGGATGTATGGTTGACACCGTACAAGGAGATGTTTGTATCAGAACGGACCGAAAAATATTTGCACTTTGGAAATAGAACAACTAATAGAGTCGAGAGCCAACATGCCAAGCTGAAAAAATACTTACAGTCATCACAATCAGATTTGGAGACATCACTGTCGTTTATTCACCAAGTCATCCAGTCACAAGACATAGCTATCAAAGCGAGTATTGAGCAAAGCAAAACTATCATCCAACATCGATTCAATATACCGCATTTCCAGGAATTATGTGGTTTCGTTTCAAGCCACGAATTGGATTTAATTTTTAAGGAATTTGAGAAGTCCAAGACTGTCGGAGAAATTTACAACAAATGTGGATGTCAATTTTGTACAAGCTACGGACTGCCATATGGGCACCAACAAGAATATATTTGAACGAGAGCAGTCCCATACCAATTGATTTCATAGATAAATTTTGGAGGAAACTTGACTTATCACCGTGTATGTCTCTCCTAGACAATGACATCGATTGTGACGTTGAGCTGCAAGTTTTAGCGGAACAGTTTAAACGACAACCAAGACATGGTAAATTCAGTCTTTTAAGGAAGTTGAGGGAGATAAGCACACCATCAACAACTTCAATTCGCGAATCTACTGTTAAGAAGAACACTCGTGGACGTCCCTCCACGAAGAAAAAAGTTGCACCAAATACTCGTGGTAATCCATTTGAATTCGCCGATTCTCAGGAACCAAGCACACACAGTTATTCGTTTGGAGGCCCCAACTCGAACATCAGGGAAGATGTATCTGCTCGTGTTAATACAACTTTATTTGATTTTGTCGAGCCATATATTTCCCAGTTTCAGGGACCAGCGTGACATAGTTGCTCCTCCATTCCATACAACTACGCTGTACATGCTTATGTTCATCAGTTTCCACCTATACTTCATCCTTACATTATGAATGTACAAGACATAAGACCTGATGGAAATTGTGGCTTTCGGGCGACAGCAGTCTGTCTTAGTCTATCCAAAGATGCATGGAAAAATGTCTGGTATAACTTAATAGAAGAGTTGCACATATTCAGAACAGAGTATATTGCAATATTGGGCGATGATAACCAGTGGACTCGTATTTACAACTCACTGAACTTCTTTGCATTAGACAGAGGAGCACCAATTGAGCATTGGATGACTATGCCAGACATGGGTCTCTTGGTTGCTTCAAGGTTTAATGTGATATTACACATTCTAGGTCCTACATAGAGCTTGACGTATTTTCCACTTCGATCTACTCCACCACCTAGATATCAACATGTTGCTATCTCTATTGGATACGTTAATGATAATTACTACATTCATGTTGCATTGACAGAGGGTTACCCGATACCTCCCATTATGCCTCAATGGGTTCACTTTAGGCATGATTGTGCAGCTGCATGGGTTACCCCATATGCGGAGTGAATTGATGTGTACAAGCAGCATATGCGTTCTAGATTTTCTTCTCAACCCATTGTGTTGGAAGATTAAGAATGTAACATGTATTAATATGTTTTAATAAATTTGTTTAAAATATTCAAGACTTTTGAGATTATTAAACATTTTGTCTTATATCATATTTACACCCACTCAACATATCAGCTACGATTACATACGAACTAGCTCGCAACTAAGCTATTTTAGATTAATATTAATTACTAGACTTTTCAACAGTTATATCTTAAGACTATAAATACATATTAAACATCATAATAATGGAAAAATTAAGGAGTTTGTTACATACTTACATGTATGCAGTGCACATCACCATATAATATCAATTTGACTTGTTCTATAAAGTAAATATAAAATAGAACATATTATTAAAGTCTGTAAATAAACTATTATAAAATAAAATCATTAATGAAAAATATTTATTTAGTAATAAATTATAATTTAACGATAATTTTAGAAGGAAATTAAAATTACAGTTGATTTTAACTAAAATAATTGTACCCAAGACGAAATGTAAGTGTAAAACGTCCACCTTTAGTAATGACAAGGCGTCTGTGACAATGACTAAACAAGTGATATTAATCATAATTTTTTTTAAGAGCTCGAATTCCCAAATTTCACACGTTCCCATGTCTTTAAAAAATGGAACAAATTCCTTTGAAACTCAAGTATTGCGGCTGTTGTCATATAAATATGCATAATATATATAGGGTGGGTTTAGATATTAAATAGGGTGGGTCAGTTTATCTACAACCGAGAAGTGGTGTGATAAAATGGACAAGTTAGATAAAAGGATATAATCATGTTTAATTTCAGAAGGAGGTCCAATTCATTTAAAAAATTAGAAATAAAGACAATAATTAAACTACACAAAATATCTCTCTCATCCATTACACACGGTCTTCATCTTCGACAATAAAGGTTCCTCTTCCCAACATCTGATCGAAGAGAGATCACTGTCGTTGAAATTATATCATCGAGAGGAGTCCAATGACGGTGGTCTCTCCTCAATCCGCTGCCGGAAAAGCCCGGATTGAGGCAAAACGTTCGAAACACATTTTGCCTTAATCTGGACGTTTCTGACATCGGATTGAAGCGATATTGGTGGCGTTGGATTCGTATCAGCCAAACGATTCCAACGTCACCATTCTTACCTCGATCCAACGTCGAAAACAACTGCAGCAATGAAAAGAAGTTTTGGGGCGTCGTTGGAGCTTCGTGGTGGCTCTTCGTGGTGGCTTTTCGATTGCTATAGACCTCTGTTCTAGCTGCCATAGGTCGAACTTTACTCCTCTCATAGTTGCGCTTCTTTTGAGACCAACGACGGTCATTTTGGTGGTCGGACAAAAAAGTTAGGCTAAAAAAATATGAAATCATAGTTTTAAAACTCCTTTTCTCTGTATAACCTATATTTCTCTGTAGAATCTTTATTTATTTTTAGAATCACTTTTTCTCTGTAAAATATATTTTTCTCTATACAATAGACCCAAAGCTCGTATTCAATACTAAAACCCTATGTCCCAAAGTTCAGACATAAAAGTCAGGCCAAAAAATATGAAATCATAGTTTTCGTTCTACTGATAGTGCATAACTCTTTCTCTCTTTATATAACCTATATTTCTCTGTAGAATCTTTATTTCTCTGTAGAACTCTTTTTTTCTATAGAACATATATTTCTCTGTAGAATTTTTATTTATCTTTAGAGTCACTTTTTCTCTATACAATAAACCCAAAGCTCGGATTCAATACTAAAACCATATGTCTCAAGGTTCAGACATAAAAGTTAGGTCAAAAAATATGAAATCACAATTTTTCTTTCTACTGCTAGTGCATAACTTCTTTTCTTTTTATAACTTATATTTCTCTGTAGAACATTTATTTCTCTATAGAATTTTTTTCCTCTGTAGAACCTATATTTCTTTGTAGAACCTTTATTTATCTTTAGAATCACTTTTTCTTCGTAAAATATCTTTTTTCTCTATACAATATTTTTTTTCTTTATAACTTATATTTCTCTGTAGGATATTTATTTCTCTGTAGAACTCTTTTTCTCTGTAAAACCTATATTTCTTTGTAAAACCTTTATTTATCTTTAAAATCACTTTTTCTTCGTAAAATATCTTTTTTCTCTATACAATAAACCCAAAACTCGGATTCAATAATAAAATTCTATGTCCCAAGTGATGAACCCAAGATTCTGACATAAAAGTCAAGCCAAAAAATATGAAATCACATTTTTCGTTCTACTGTTAGTGCATAACTATTGTTCTCTTTAACCTATATTTCTCTGTAGAACCTTGATTTCTCTGTACAATTCTTTTTTCTATATAATTTTTTTCTCTATTCGACAAACTCAAAGCACAGATTCACTACTAAACCTTTATGTCCCAAGTGATAAAACTCAAGGCTCGGATTCGTTAAATCCTAATGGACTCAAGGAACGGATTCACTACTAAAATATTAAATGTCACAAGTGCTAAACTCTAGGGTCTTAACTACTAAACCCTAACGGGCTCGAATACCTTAAACACCGGGGTTCAAACTTCCAAAATTGGTTAGAACTCTTTTTTCCTGTAGAACTCTTTTTTCTCTATTCGACAGATCAAAACCCAGATTCGCTATTAAAAACTTATGTCTCAAGTGATGAACTAGAAAGTTCAGATTCAGTAAATCCAACAAATTCTTACAATTGGAAGCACTTGAAGCAAGACCTACATAATGGGCCAATAATATCATCATAAGATGTGCAGTGTTATTTTTCGGCAAAACTGTACTTTTCGTCCCCCAACTATTGGGGTGGTTTCATTTTTGTCCCTAATCTATTTTTTTGGTCATTTTTATCCCAAACCTTTCATGAGGTTTCACATTTGTCCCTAAAATGAGATAGTCAATGGTCAAATCATACGTGGCGCTGATGTGGCACGTCGGAGCAGTCTTATGTGTCAAATCTTTACAAAATTGAACGATATGTCCTCAACCTATTACAAATTTCAATGTTTTGTCCCTAAACTAATCAAAATGGTGAGCAACTTGTCCCTCTGATTTTAGGAACATGAACACAGCACCTGTCAAAGCCATTCCAACAGAGATTCCAGACAAATGACAACACAACACAATACCTGAATGATCTTGCAAAAGGCTCAAATGGCCATCAACTAAGTTCCAACATAGTCAAGCAAATCAGTAACCTAGTACACGTTTTGCCCAATTCTACCATCAACTAAGTTCCAACATAATCCAGCAAACCAGTATATGTTTTGGCCAATTCCAACCCAAATTTTAGACATAATACAACACAAATATTACCTTAGTGATAGTGCAACGGCTCAAATGTCCATAAACTAAGTTCTAACATGAGTCAAGCAAGAACTTAAATATAAGATGACATCAAATGTTGGCCTCATTCTTTGTTGACAGAACTTTGTGTTCCAACACCTGTAGATCCTGAAGATGATCCTCCATAGGCAGCATCATTGCCCTGTCAATAAAGAATTAAGGAAAGAGTTACAAAGGCATACAACAATAAGTTAATCAAATAACACATGAAGTCATATTATCATGTACCTGTTGTGCATTAGATGGTCGTTCAGATATGCATTGCCTCTCAAGAACTGTGATTGCACCAGTGACTGGGTCTTGTACAGTGTAGGTTGATGGCCCATAGTATTTAACTGTCCTGGTTTGGGGCCTAAAGGGTTGTAGCTTTGGTTTAGGTGCAGGTGGTCTTTGAGATGGTCCAACAGATGGAAATGGTGGTGGTCTATGAGGAGCAGAGGTTGCCATGAACCCTCCAGGGCCAAATGGTCTTGCAGGAAAGACAGCTGCCCTTGCAAGTGCTCCCAAACCAGTGCCAAGTTTAGGGTTTCCACTGGATGGCTTAGGGCCTATGCCTGCAGCAGAACTCACTGTCTTGCTCCCTCCACCACCTACAGCTGCACCCACTGGCCTGCTCCCTCCTCCTCTACTTGCTGCAAGTCCCAATGGCCTGCTCCCTCTTCTACTTGCTGCAGGCCCCAATGGCCTGCTCCCTCCTCCTCTACTTGCTGCAAGTCCCAATGGCCTGCTCCCTCCTCCTCTACTTGCTGCAAGTCCCAATGGCCTGCTCCCTCCTCTACTTGTTGCAGGTCCAACTGGCATGCTCCCTTCTCTGCCTGCTGCATGATGAAGTGACCTAACCCCTGCAGCTGCACCTAAAGGCCTTACTGGCATAGTTGCACATTCAGGTCCCATGTTGGTTGTTGTGCAGCCACTTAATGGTGTAGTGGTATGCACTTCATCAGATTGCTTACAGGTCCTTGCATTATGCCCATGAACCCCACACTTTCTGCAAGTCATCTTCATTCCAGCCCTGACAGCTTTCCCAGTTGATGTTGATGATTCACCATACTCTTTCCTTCTCTTATTCTTTGGTCTTCCTATTACTTTCTGGCAGGTAGGTGGTAAAATGTCAACAAGCTCAGTTCTTGGCCATCTCTCTGGTCCATTGCTAGGAAATATGATGAATCCATAACACACATCATATGCTTCCCTCTTGAAGCATTCTGGCACAAATTCTTCAAGTTTCCTCCTCAGGTTGTATATGCAGCTCACTGCATGCCTACAAGGGATGCCAGTCAACTCCCACTTTCTACAACTGCAATACGATGCATCTAGGTCCACCACAAACTTATACTGCATACACACCACTTCAAATTTCATCTCACCAGCCCATTTAGGCAACCACTTGCCAGATTCCTTATGCTCAATCTCCAATCTTTTCTTTATTTTAGGAAGGATGTTACCCTGGTACCTATTGATCTTAATTCTATTTTTAGCCCACCTAGTCATAAAATATCCTTTGATCTCATCCAACATCGTAGCTATAGGCTTCTCCCTATATTGCACTATTGTGGAGTTGAATGTCTCAGACATATTGTTCAGCAATGTATCACATCTTGCATGGCCACTGAAGTGGGACTTGCACCATAGTTTGGGATCAATGCCCTTCAATTCATCATAAGCCCCAGGCACTACCTTCTGAATCTCTTTCATTTCCCTCTCCCAAGCTTCAACATAAGTAGCTCTGGCAGCTTTCCACATCAACTCCTTCAACTGCAATCCAGGAAATCTCTTGCTGACATTATTATACATATGTCTAACACAATACCTATGCTCATGTACCCCCTCAAATGCTTCAAGAACATTCACCAATCCCTTTTGCCTATCACTAATGAATGTGATCTTACCCTTCTCCCCAATGTCCTCCAGCAACCTCTTTGTAAACCAATCCCATGTCTCAGTATTCTCCACCCTAACTACTGCAATAGCAATTGGCAACATGCCATCATTTGGATCCCTTCCCACAGCTGCTAGAAGCTGTCCACCATACATACCCTTCAGAAAACATCCATCCAAGCCAACAATAGGCCTACAAGCACTCAGGAATGCCTTCTTATAGCCATCAAGACACATGTATAATCTGTCAAACTTGGGCAGCAACTCTCTTGAAGGTCCAGGACCCTCTACTTGCATTGCATATTCAGGTGGTCTGTCAACAATTAGACCACAAGAACTGCCAGGATTTGACTTCATAATTTCTGCACAGAAGTCATGCAACCTCTTATATTGCTCAGCATAACTCCCATGTACTATCTCCAAAGCCCTATTTCTTGCCCTACATGCAATTGTCTTGCTAATCTCCAATGTATACTTCTCCTTAACCTTCTCAACTATCTCCATTATTTTCATCTTAGGATTCCTCCTCATCTTGTCAACTAACCGTGAAGCAAGCCATTTGGAGTTCAATAACTTATTCTCACTAGCCCTGTCACATGAATGGTCACCAACAACAGTTTTTAACTCCCATGTATCAACGCCTCGCAATTTAGAACACAACATCAAGAACTTGCAACCATCAACACACCCAATCCTAGCTCTTATATTGTCAAATTTCAACCATTTAAGCTTCCAACCACCTTGGATGCCATAAGTGACAACTGCATCCCTAAATATGTCTCTAGATAGGAACTGTATACCTATATGCCACTTAAATTTATCCATATGCTTCACTGCCTTGAACAAGGGATGAGCTTCCCTTGGAACCCCCTCATCATCCTCATCTTCAGAACCATCATAACTCTTAAGAGAATCTGAGGCATATTCAGCATCACTGAAGACAGCATCATCATAAGGACCACCTAGGTAAAGATCATCAATTGACCCTTGCTCATCCTGAACACCTTCATCAATATACTGCTTAAACAAATCATCATCCATATCTTCATCATCACTATCATCAAACCTAACATTCATAACACTATCATCACTATCACTCTCATCGAAACCCTCACTATCATTATCTAATTGAAGTTCCTCTGACCTAGCATTATCATCAATAGTCACTGAAGGGGTAGGCAGCCTAGCCCTTGAAGCACGAGTCTTCACCATTTTGATTTTGTTGTAACCTAAACACAGTTTCAATATAGATTAAAATCATAAATCCACCGAATGAGGAGCAAAGCTCTCACAGATTTTCTTTCAATAAAACAGTAATGAGGCTGTTTTCTTTCAATAAAACAGTAAGTCCCTTAGCCTTAAGATAATTTACACTGTTAATCAAGAAATGGAAAAGACATATAATCAGGAATAGATAGAACCTAACCTAAGGAAATGGTCTTTATGTTAACAAGGAAGCAAAATCGCAGAGGATTAGAATCAAAAGAGTTAACGAGGAAATGAAATAGGTAGGAATAGAATCAAAATCGCTGAGGATTCCGTTATCTGTATCGCAGCAAAAAATCAAAGCAAAGAAGTCGAAGTACCTCTTCTTCGCCAAACACCAAGCAAGATTTGATTGGACTATTCCGACTACCGTAGGAATGTCAAGTATCACAGATGAACGGCCGCTTCTTCACCAACGCACACTCTCCACGCCAATTTACGAGAAATGGATGTTGAAGGTGAGGTGAGTTAGGATCCACAGCTAGGATGGTGAAGGGGGCGGATGGAGCTCGATATGAAATTAGGGCAATTGTATCCCAACAGTCATGCCATGTTACACACTAATATGCATCTCTCCTACGTGGCTTGTGAGTCAACTCCCACATAAGAAATTTTGTACACCTCAGCGTGCCAGGTCACTATTTTCTGTCGCCGGAGTCATTTTAGGGACAAATGTGAAACCTCATGAAAGGTTTGGGATAAAAATGACCAAAAAAATAGATTAGGGACAAAAATGAAAACACCCCAATAGTTGAGGGACGAAAAGTACAGTTTTGCCGTTATTTTTCTCTGTAGAAATATTTTTTCTTTGTAGAACCTTTGAAAATATTTTTTGACTAGGTAATCACTTTCCAATGATAGATTGAGGCGAGACCGGTGACATTAGAATTGTCCGACCAAGATGAATTCAAAGTCACTGGTCTCGTCTCAATCCGTTTCCAGAAACGGCCAGATCAAGGTAAAACACGTTTTGATTGGTGCCGACTATTTTGCCTTGATTTGGAAGTTTCCAATGTCGGATCTTGACAAGTCTAGTGTCGTTGGATTTGTCTCGGCCTAACGATTCTAAGGCCAATAATCTCACCTTGATCTGACACGAGAAAAGATTGGATTGAGGCCAAATGTGTTATGAACGTTTTGCCTCGAATCGACAGTTTTCGATGTCTAATCTTGGCAGGCCAATGGAGTTGGATTCGTCTCGACCTCACGATTCCAACGCCACTGGCCTCTTCTCAATCCAAAGTCGGAAGCATCCGCAACGAGAAAAATAAGTTTTCAATCATATTTAATTGAAATAACAATGACAAATCTGCAATTTCAAGTTTTATCCTTAATTCAATAAATTTAAAAATCAGCTGGACCTTAACTAACAAAAAAAACTCAACTGTTCTTTTACTCTTAAAAGTTAATAAATTTAGACCTAAACCTAATTTCCCCAAATTATTTTGGACTGATATTTCACTTGATTATTTTGTAAAAACCTAGAAATTTATGGTCTTGTGCCAGTTTGTTCTTTCCCAGAATCTGATACTCAGCATGGCAATGGCTCACCGATCATGGCCATTGCAGTGATGATCTAGCAAATCATAAGCACACAAAAACACGTGGCAGCACTGTCTTTAACTGGTTTCAAGACTTACATATATGCATATACATTACTACATGCAACATACATTTGATTCTTACATTAGATGTAACTTTTTGTAAAGAAGTAACATGCGATCCAAAACGTCCACATTTACATTATCCCCAAAGGAAGTCTAAAATCAAATAACAAAATATAAATGGTTCTAGAACATTAAAAAAAAAACACACAAGGTGCTACTTATATGCTCTAGTACATATCACTAACCATATTTATGATTCCCCCTTACTCTCTAAGTACTTGTTTTGAAGATAACCCAAGCGACATTCTGGTTTGGTAGCAATGAATAAAGCTCTGTTATCAAGGTCCTTGAATAAATCTTTCGCAAAGAAATAGAGCTCTTTGCTTATCCCTTGAGTTTCATTCAAACAGGCCATAACAAGAGAAATGTTATCGTTTGTAGGAGTTGACCTTTCAGCTTGTTTGGCGAGCCTTATAGATTTTTCCGCAAGCCTTTCAGATTTTTTGGCACAATAAGTATCAACAATAGAAAGAAGTCGTTCCAGCGCATCATCTATCTGTGCATCCGTAACTGTTGACTTCTTTCTTGATTTACTTGTTTTCACGCTTCGTGACCTCTTTCTGCTCTGATGAATGGTAAGATCATTAATACAAGATGCTGAAACCGCATAAGCTCCAATGCCAAATGTATCCCTAAACATTACATCAAGTTCATCCTTGTTTTCCAAACCAAACAGAAGAAACTTGCTATAATTTGAATTCTCCTGCAAATTCATATAAAAATATAAAAAAAATTAGGTCAAACTTACGCATTTTTTCTATAAATGAGTATAATCAAAACTAAGGATCTAGATTTTCAAAAATATACCTGCAATTTCACCTTCAACAAGTCTTTTCTTGCCTTCACCATATCCCTTTCGTGACCCTTTTTCAATCCCTTCTCTTTACTAACAAGTTTGTTCAGTAACTCCCATTCCTTTTTCAATTCTTCCCATTTATCTGATAGAACCAACCTATGGTAGTTAAGGCCAGTTCTTGCTTGGAAGTCTCTTTCAACATCTGGCCAACCAAATATAGTATAGGGTCCATTTTTCTCGCCATTTTTCACATTGTCAATGCACACTTCTATAAAAATTTTGGTATTTTCAGCATCCCAACTTGTTCCGTCAAGATCATCTTGTGAAGCATCCATCCCATTATCATTCGTGCGGATTACTTTCCCTTTTCCTTTTCCACTCATTGGGTTGCTGTATGAATAGGAAGAAATAGAAATCAAAGAAGCAAGATTAAAATAACTATAACTATATATAGATAACACAGCACACTGATGACTTCGACTTAGCAAAACTCCACTCCTGTTTGGCCAGTGTATAAACCAAGGTTTCGCATAAAAACATGCAATTCACATCCACAAATTTCTAGAAGTATAATATGGAGAAATGAGACATGTTTTACACTTGTACTTCTAAGGGGAAAACAAACCAGGACAATTATGTCAAATAAATGTAAAAATTTGAACAAGGTTGCAATTAGGCAATTCAGAAAAAATAGAGAGCTATAGCCTACATTGAACTGATGTGCGTTTTCTTGCACATACATGACCAAAAGTTGGCACTTGTATATGCAATCATCATTTGGCTCCCAGATTGTATACATGTCGGCCATGAGCGATGCATTTATTTCTTTTGCAAAGTTATTTCTATGTACTAGAAGAAAAGGAAACATGCATGGTTTAGGTTCAAAGATCTCCTTTTTTTCACAGATATTGCTTACAGAGACACATTCATTTAACAGCTGAACTATCTGAGAATTTTGATCTATATGTTTTAAGTCAAAATGCATCAAATATAGCTTACATCAATACGATATTAGAACATATATAAAGAAATGCCGATCCATATGCCTGTTATGACTTATTTATCAAAAAAACTGCTAGCAGTGATTTTGCAACACTCTTGCTCACGGGAACACAAAAGTCAATCCATTGTCATGAACAAAGTTTTCAAATCAAGAACATTGTCACAATTTCAATAATTTTTTGACTATATTAAAGAGACATGCACAAAGATTGCCAGAGAAACCGAGAACAACTGATCTATTGAGAATCTCAATTGTCAACTCCTTATCTCAAAAGTCATGCATTGCTATTCAAGACCAAAATTATCCACAAATGATGATTCAGAATCCAGTAAAGCCTCTCAAGAATATAAACTAACGCTCAATTATATACAGATATGATTATCAGTCAAAATAAAGGAGTATGTCGCAAATAGAGCAAATCTTGCCACATTAAATGGTTACCGGTGTAGCAAATCAATCAGATCTATAGGAAAAAAGCAGAACCTCTAAACAATAATCTCGAATGTTAGTCAAAGCCCAAACAAATATCATAACCTACTCACAGTTGCAAAATCTTCCAAACTCGAGAGCAAAGACAAAGATATGGAGAAGAGGAGCCCTAGCGATGCTGTGATGTCATCGCCTGGTTGTTTCGTGGTGTACAAGACAAGTTTCAAAGAAGGTCTGGATTGAAGGAGTTTTGCAGATCACAAGGGTATTTTAGCCGTGATAACTGGGGGGAGAGCGGGAAAACGAAAATTTCAAAAGCCAAAATTGTTATAGATTGTGCGGACATTTTTGCGCTTGGTCATTGGTGGCGCGCGATTTGGAATTTGAGAGGGCAATCTCGCACTTTAAAACGCAGCGTTTAAGGCCATTAAACTAATAAGTAATTTATATTTGGTTCAAAATATGTGAAAGAGGACCGTACGGTGTGACGGTTGCAAATTTCGTTGGAGAATTTTTCAAAAAAAATAAAAAGCAAATCATAACGACAAAATAACTTTATTTTAAAGGAAAAAGATAAACAAACTCATGCCTAAAACAAACCCAAGCCTATGTCTATGTATATAGCCTGTCAAATCACGTGGAATAATGAAGGGCACCCAATAATGAAACACAGTTACAATTAAATCTTGATAACGACAAAATAACTTTATTTTATTACCATTAATGGCACATGTGTATACAAATGACACACGTGAATCTTGCTAATGACAAAAGAATTTTATTATCATGAATGACACAGGTGGGCCATTTATGCTTGAATGAATATGCACGGTCGTCATATAGGTTTGGCTTGGCTGCATTGGGTGGTAGGCACTTCAAAGGTGAAAATGTTGGATACAATAGATTGAAATTGTTTTTGTGAGTGTGTGACTGAAAATATTATATAAATGCAGTTATATCACATGTATTTGTACGGGTGTGTGACTGCAATGCTACAAATAATGATGTAATAACAAAAATTCAAATACATACTTATGACTTTTGTTTGTATTATGTATGATTGCTTGCTTTATTATTTGTTCTACGAGCACATCATTCTGAAGAGAAAGAAAAGCAAGATGTGTTGCCCCTTTATAATCCATTTGTAGCTCACAATTTTAGCAGACTGTCCTACTAGTCTACTTCTCCGGTTATTCTTGGTGTGTATTCTCGGTGCTCAACTAGTCGAGGTAATTGTGGCTCAATTGTTATTTTCGCAGTTGTGTAGCTCAATTGTTATTTTCGCACTATCCATTTTTTCATCTTGAGTACTGTTAATCGGCGGACATTCTGAATTTTCTCATGGCCATAACCATATTCTTCTGTTTGGATTTTCTCTTGGTCATCAGAATTCCTTAAAAAGTTTTATTTTCTTTCTCATTCTCTCAATTAATTCCGCTTAAGCTTGTTATGATTGGTTTTAAAGTTACTATGTTAACTTGAATACTACCTACTTGATCCCTATTCTGTGGAATGAATGAATCCTGCATAGCCACTTGTAGTTGTTAGCTTTTAACCTTACAAGACTCCTCATACTTTCGCTTTAGGAGTTTCATATGGGTAAATAAATTTCATATGGGTAAATAAACTTGTGTTTTGTACTTTACTGGTGTAGTTTATATTATATTACTATCACTCTTTTGAATATTAAATATTATATTATAATATTCCTTAAATTCATGTTGTGAATTTTTAATCAAAAACTTGAAAACAGCAATTACTTTTGATAAAAAAAAGATTTAAAAAATAATAGTCATTTTGAGCCCTTTTTAGCAGCAACCAATGGAGTCTTATTGCAATTTTTAACATTGTCAACTTATTCCCTTTACCCTTTTTAGCTTCTATATATTACTTAGCTTATTATTAAAAAAGAAAAAAAATAGTTGTAAATACAAAGAAAGGAGGTGCACATAATAATATGTTGGTCCGAATGTGTAGGTCGTACGTTAAGGACTTTAACCGGCACACTACTGTAGCCCTTGTTGATGGACTGCGTAGAAGAACTTTTCAACTACCCCTTGCCAACCAGTTCAAGTGAACAAGTAAATACAATTATC
Source organism: Euonymus europaeus (assembly GCA_963580455.1). Lineage (NCBI taxonomy): Eukaryota > Viridiplantae > Streptophyta > Magnoliopsida > Celastrales > Celastraceae > Euonymus > Euonymus europaeus. Next base: position 15,068,147 of record OY756970.1, on the reverse strand, counting down.
GATTTATTTTGTTTAAGTAAATGTATTATATTCAGTATTTTAAAGTAAATAATTTGTCGACAGGGTGATTTTATCGATGCCGAAATAAAGCAAGAATACGGATATGAGGACGACATATCACAAAATATCGAAATTGACGACAGATGTGAATTCGAAACCAATATGGTAGATGTTTAAGTCAATTAAGATATTAATGGTTTGCTTAGGTTAAATAGATTTTCGTTAATTTGTAATCGAAACTAATATATTCTCAGGTGTTCAAATCACGGCAATCGTGCATCGATTGGGTTCAACAAACTGGATACAAATTGGGATATATCATCATCATCGGTAGATCGAAGATTGGTGTGTTGAATAAAAAACCAAGATTACAATTCAAATGCGATCGCGGTGGCAATTACCAAAGCAAGAAACCCTCAAAGAAGCATACAGGCACCAAAAAAATGGATTGTCCATTCAAATTGCGTGGAAAAAAATTGAAGCTAGACGATGATTGGATGGTGGAGGTGCTATTTGCGGAGCATAATCATGCTCCTGCAACATATATGGAAGGACATCCATACCCCGGCAGACTTTCTGAATCTGAAATTCAGGTTATAGTTGACATGTCTGCTCAAAATGCCAAATCAAAGGACATTTTATCAGAATTGAAAAAGCGTGATCCGAACAACGTGTCAACCATCAGAACTATATACAATGCACGCAAGAAGCATAATATTGCTGAGAAATTAGGGGAATCACATATGCAAGCTGTGCTCTCATTCCTCAGTGGCCATGGGTACATTTTCTATTATCGGGCGAACGGTACAACCAATGAGATAGAAGATTTGTTCTTCGCACATCCTAGGTCGCTAGACCTAGTGCTTGCATTCCCGCACGTGCTGTTGATGGATGCGACATATCAGACCAACAGGTACGGGTTGCCTCCTCTAGAAATTGTTGGTGTGACTTCAACCAATAAAACATTTTGCATAGCATTTGCATATTTGAATTCAGAAAAGGAAGCCAGTTATACTTGGGCTATGGAATGCCTGCAATCCACATTGCATGGATGCAGTGGCCCACGCGTGATGGTCACGGATAGGGAGTTGGGGCTGATGAAAGCTTGTGTTAAGATGTTTCCAGACGCTTCAAAATTACTCTGTAGATGGCACATATATCAAAGTATTTTAACCAAATGCAAGCCATCAATACAAGATAGTAGAGCCTGGAATGCATTCTACAGCATGTGGTCCACGGTGCTTGAGTCAGAAGATGAGGGTGCGTACATGAGCAATATCGAACGCCTAGAAGCAGTATTGCAAAAGTTCCCGAAAGTGATGAAATATCTGAGAGATGTTTGGTTGACACCGTACAAGAAGATGTTTGTGTCTGCTTGGAGCGACATATATCTGTATTTTGAGAACCACACGACTAACAGGGTCGAGAGTCAGCATGCTAAGCTGAAAAAATATTTGTGTTCGTCACAGTCAGACTTGGAGAAAAGCAAGCATTGAGAAAAGCAAAACCATCATCCCACACCAATTCAACATATCACACTTTCAAGGTTTATGTGGTTTTGTTTCAATCGAGGCGTTGAATCTGATGTGGTCGGAGTTTAAGCGGTCCAAAGAGGTTGGTAGGGTTCATTACATATGCAGATGTCAACTCCGTAGGAGTTACGGATTACAGTGTCCTCACGAACAATCCATGTATTTGAGCAAAGGTCACCCAATACTGCTTGAAGCCGTTCATAAATTTTGGAGAAAGCTTGATCTATTGCGGTGTGAGTCGCTTGAAGAGGATGACATCGATTGTAGCGCCGATGTATAGATGTTTACAGAATAGTTCAAGCAGCAGACAAGACAGGTTAAAGTTAGTTGGCTAAGAAAGTTAAGGGACATATTCAGACCTTCAACAACTTCTCTCCGTGAACTAGCTGTGAAGACCAACACTAGAGGGCGTCCCTCTACGAAGAAAAAGGTACCCACCACCAGCCATGAAAATTCGACTGCAAATGTTGTTGATCAGAGTGAACCACACAGGCACAGTTCCGCATCTGGACGCCCCGACTCGAAAATATCTGAGCACGATTTTTTCCCCCGTAATGAACCATCCAGACACAGTTGCTCCTCCATTTATAATGTTGAGTATCTCTCTACACAAGGAAGGTCGTGGCCGAGAAAGAAAAACAACTCTTTACGATCATATATTGATCAGTTCCCAATTATACTGCATCCATACATTAAGGGCGTACAGGATGTGAAAGCGGATGGAAATTGTGGCTTTCGTTCGATATCTGTGGCTCTTGGTCTTGGGGAGGATGGATGGCCCAGTGTCCGGTATAATTTGATGGAAGAGCTAGACACATTTTGGGGACAATATGTTGAAATACTCGGCGGTCATCAGAGAGCGTATAATGTTAAACATTCACTGAACTTCTTTCAAAATGATGTTCAAGCACCATTGGAGCATTGTATGACTTTGCCTGACATGGGTCTGCTGATTGCTTCCATATACAATGTGATCTTGCACGTTCTTCATTATAAAGAGAGTTCGACATATCTATCACTTCGTACAATCCCCTCACCACCCTATCAACACGTTGCTATCGCAATTGGCCATATAAATGGTAATCACTATGTTCAGGTTGATTTGACAAGGGATTATCCAATGCCTCCCATTATGCCTGGATGGGTTCACTATAGGCATGCTTGCGCAGCTACATGGGTTACTCAATATGTAGAGCGATTAAATACCTACATGCAGTTAGTGTGGTCCATGTCTTCTTCCAACAAATTTGAGCGTGTCATCATTGATTAGTTGTATTAATCTAATGTATTTGAAAGTGAAAGCATCAATTTCGTTAGTTTTGAAATTACTTGAATATTATCAAATACAAAAATGTTCATGTGTGAAATTACTTTAATATTATTCTTATATGGAATAATATGTAAACCTAAAATTGTGAAATTAATTACTGATTCGTTAGAGTATAAAATAAATTATTCAAGTGCCCATTATTGCCTCCCATCATTGATTCATGGCCTCAATCTCTCTTAAACAAATCTAATAAATTGATAACGGACCGTCTAGACAAAAAAAAAAGAGTGGAAGAAGCAATTTTGGGAGAGTGGAAAGTGAAAACAACAATTGCTTGAAAAGACAGCCTCCTTTTGTACAACTGCACGTCCTTATGCACTCCAATAAACAAATATTTATATAATTATTAACTGAATTAAATTATTATTTTTGTCATTAATCTAATTTCGATTATTGCTCTCTTTTTTTTCTTTTTCCAAATCAAACATCGTATGAATGTATTTTAAATATATATTAAAATTGGTATTGTAAAAATTTGGAATATGATAAATATATGGGAAAATCGAGTCGTTTCATAAAATAATTATTTTATTCATTAATATCACTTAACCTTTATCTCACAAAATAATTATTTTATTTTTTTCTATTTTTTAATCATTCTTTTTATCTTATTTTTTTTAATCATTCTTAAATGTTACTTGACATATTTCACTAATTGGTACATAGAATAAAATCAATATAAATTTCATTAATATCAAAATTTATGATCTTAGAAATGAAATTTAATGTGATTAATAAAAATGCTAAAAAATATAATGTCATTAGTGGAAATATTCACGAGTATGAAAAATTAATTTATATAATTAATGTCATCAAAATAAAATTGAAAATATTCATGAATATGAATGTTGAGACGACAATTATACTATCATCTTGTACAACTACGACAAATGTCGAGTGCCATCGTGTGGTGGTTGTTGGCTTGCTTAATACTACAAACTTCAATTATTCAATCCATGATAGGCCATAGTCACGCCACGTGTTCAACAAATTTCATGAAAAATAGCGAAAAGCACCAAAACAAGAACTACCTTTCCTATTGATTAGTACTGTCCATATTTAAACCCCTATTATAAGTGGATCAATGTTGTCTTGTCCAATCATAAATTTCAACAAAAGTTTGTCTCATTATTAAATTTTATATAATAACTCTTTGGGCCTCTGACAGTTTTTTCTCGATTAGAGTGAGACCCGATCCCCATATCAAAAGAGCCCCTACTTGTTCATCGTACTAGACCTAGTAGACCCCCAATAACATATGGAGATGGTTCTAGACCTCCCTTAACTATTCTCCTTTCTTGTTGAGAATGCCTTCGTCCATAGGCTTTGATAAAGTTTAGATCACTGAGATTCATTGAGTCATTTTGGGATCCACCCGTAGCAATTCGAAAACTTGGTAGGAATAAAAAGGTGGGGCATAGGTTTTTAATTTTTTAAAAATAGTCCCTCTAATTTTTAATTTTTGATTCATCGAATATTTTTTTTAAAATTTAAAGAAATAACAAAAATAAAATCAAGTAAAATTTTGATAGTTTGATACTTTGATCAATGTAATCAAGATTTTTTGTTGAGAAAATACGTACTTTGCATGGATTTGGAATTATTCAGATTTTTCATCTATTTTAATGAATTTTATGTTTATTCAAAGGCTTATTTGGCAAAACGGTTAAGAAAACGGTATTGCTTTCTTTCGTGCAAAACACATCCAAATTTAATATTAGAATGAAAATATTCGTATTTTCTTACATGGAAATTGGAAAAAATTTATTATTACATAAATTTAATCAAGCGCATTAACAAAATTATCGGAAGAAAACATAGACCGCACTGACTGCATATAAGCATGAAATCGCTCCGCATACAAAGTAGCACATGTAGCTGCACAATCATACCTACGGTGAACCCACCCAAGGAATATGGGAGGCATTGAATAATCTCCCATCAAACAAACCTGGACATAATGGTTACCATTTACGTGTCCTATTGCGATAGCAATGTGCTGAAATGGTGGTGGGGGGATTGTACGAAGTGGTAGATATGTCACGCTCTCTTTAGGATGAAGGATGTGTAATATCACATTATATGTGGAAGCAATCAACAGAAACATGTCAGGCATTGTCATCAATGCTCGAATGGTGCTTCGACATCATTTTGAAGGAAGTTCAGTGAGTGTCTAACAGTACACGCTCTCTCATAACCTCCAAGTATTTGAACATATTGTCCCAAAAATGTGTTCATCTCTGCTATCAAATTATATCAGACACTGGGCCATTCATCCTCTCGATGACCAAGAGACACAACTATCAACCGAAATCCATAATTTTCATCTGCTCTCACATCTTGTACGTCCGTAATGTATGGATGCAGTATAGCTGGGAATTGATCAATATATGACAGTCAAGAGTATTTTTTTTCCTTTCTCTGTCTCGAACTTTTTTGTGTTGAGAGAGACTAAGTATTGTAAATAGAGGAGCAATTGTGTATTTCTTGTTCATTAGAATGGAAAAAATCATGCTCAAAGATTCTTAATCGGGGCGTTCGAATGCGGAGCTATGTCTGTGAGGTTCCCTATGCTGAACAAAATCACTCTGATCAACATCATGTGCAACTGGATTGTTGACACATTGTTTGGATCTCATTTTTTCAATTCCATCAATGTCTCGTGGCTTGACATTTTGCGCAGACATGTCAATCATTACCTGAATTTCAGACTTAAAAAGTCGACCAGGGAATGAATGTCCCTCCATATATAATACAGGAGCATGGTTATGTTCCGCACATACCACCTCCACCTTTCAATCATCTTCTAGCTTCATTTTCCGTCCTCTCAATTTGAATGGACATTGTCAGTCTGCTTTGTTGAAGGTTTTTTGCTTTGGTAATTACCACCGCGATCACATTTCAATTGTAATTTCTGTTTCTTATCGAACCCATCAATATCCAATCTACTGATGACGATGATATATCCCAATTGACGTCCGACTTGTTGAATCCAATCGATCAACGATTGTCGTGATTTGAACACTTGAGAATGTATTAGTTTGTTTGAGAAAGTTCTAATATTCATCATATTAACACAACAACTCATATTTTGATTGACTAAAATATTATATCATATCGGTTTCAAATTCACACCTATTGTCAATCTCGATGTTCTCTGCCATCTCATCCTCTTGTTCATCTTCTTGCTTTATTTCAGACGGGACAAAATGACCCTGCCAAAAAAAAAATGTGACAATCATAATATAAAAATTTAAAGAGAAAATTTTAAATTCGAAAAAAAATCACGGATGTTATCAAAAGATAATAGATATAAAATTTTACTATATAAAAAATTTGTACAATCACATAGTTTTAATTTTTCCTCTTTTGCAATACACATAAACCCTATTAAATCACTAATGTTTATAAAACAATTAATAGAAACGAAACTTTTATTACTAAACCAAATAATGAAGCATAGAATTAATAAACGGTGGCATACATGCATGTATAAATTGTAGGTAGCTTTCCAAAACAGCAAGTATAAATGTCATTAATAGAAAATGAAACCTGATGTTATGAAAAGCGTAGTGAAATATAGAATGAAGAAGGTACACAATCAGGAATCTCTTTAAGGTAAAATTGTTTAATCACTAGTGTCTTTGTTTACGGTCAATTGTACTTCTCAAAATATTGAATAAAATATATTTAGAATAAATACTAACTCAGTATTTGTATTTACATGTTCACTTGAACTGCTTGGCGGATGGTAGTTGAAAAAATCATCTGTGTAGTCCATATCTGCACATGAACGAACATGAACTCAGTGTCTCCTTTTGAACTTCAATGCAGACTCGATGTCTCTTTTTGAACCATCTATGACAAGGCGATTTGTTGTCCATTACATCATAAAATTAGTTTCATAAGGCATAAATAGGGATGACATACAACAAAATAATTAAGCACAAAAGAAGAGTCAGCAAAACACCAAAAAATGTTACATAACCAATTGGATGAAATCATTATAAAGTCATATTTACAACAAATTAGCAACATAGAATGACCTCAAATGACTGCATGTTTTTTCAACATTCATCTATGATTTTTCATACAATTAACATATAGCAATAGAACTTGTTAGTCCTTTGTACATTACATATACAATAATAGTTGTATAGATAACTGACAGATAAGAAACCATCACATCACGTGGAGGTGAGACAATCAACTTTGAATTCTTCTTATTTAATTCTCTCTGTCGTTACATGCAATAACAAAAATTTATGTATAGACCTTTTATATATATTGTAAAAAAAATAAGAGATAAATACACTTGTGGGTAAAAATTTCTCGCAAGGTCGGTGGTATAATATGGCGATGCATTGTATAAAGAAGGTTTGGAATATGTTATTATCATCGGAGGGTCCATATGGAGAGAACGTAATGAAACAGTCTTCAGTTGTAATACCACCCAGCATTTATAAATTATTACTTGTCTATCATATATAATGGTTATTTTGTCTTGTAGTGAAGACTGTTTGAAATCACACTCCAAATTTCATTTTTGGGTCCCACATTTATTACATCCAAAATACATCTTTCAATACATCTACATGAATAAAATACATCCTCTAATATATTTTTCTCATTCTCTATTACCAAATTCTTCAAGAATCAATTGTTCACATCTCCAAATATAATTTTTTTTTTCACTTTTTTTCACTTCAAAACACATCTCTCAATACAATTTTTTCATTTTTTCATTTTTTTAATCATTCTTTATGCACACTTCAAAATTTTAAGTGTACTATTGGATGCTAAATATTATATAATATCCATGATATCACTGTAGGTAGAGGACTCAACTTTTATTGATTAAAAATTAAGGGATGATGTGAGGCCTGACCTGCATGGGCCCATCTTTAAATGAGAAACCACGCTCTTGTATTGATGTGCATTCAACCTGCATGCAAACCCATTTATTTCACTTAATTAATTAAATAAGTGAGTGGCTATGGTGGATAAATTAATATAAATTGATTAAAATTAATTATATTATTTAATAAAATAATTCTTATAATTATCAATATTAACTACCACATTAATTAATTATAATATTAAATATTTAATAAACTAATAATTATAATTCTTAATATTAATGTCAATTGATTATCATTTAATATGGTAGAATTTTATGTTATTATAATAGTTGTAAAATAAATTGAGTTTAATTTAATAAAAAATAATTATAAAATGAATATTTAAATGATTTAGAGTATGTGGTGTTACTGTTTTAGAAATTAATTAGTGAAAAATATATTTTTACTGGAATTAAGATAATCTGTTAAGAGTATCTATTATGAATGAGTTAAGGTTGTAGATTGTAGCACTATTGGACTCTGGCTCATCTTTATTAGGCTGCATTTGTGAGTAACATATTTGATCCCACGATTCATGCTTTCAACTTTGTCAATCTGCAAGTTCAGTAGAGCTCTAGAAAGGTTTCCTTATAGGGATTTGTGGTGTTTGTTGTCATTTTGAACCTTTGGAGAGCCTATATGGCTATATTACATTGGCCTAACATTGTTATATGGTTATGTTGCTTCTTTTAGTGGGTTGGCGATAAGGATGGAACTATATAGTCTTATAAAAAAATTATTTAAATAAAAAAATTATTTAAATAAAAAAATTTAATAAATTATATATAAATTTTTAAACTTTCTAAGGCCCCCCACCCAAAGGCCTAATGCCCCCCCTTTTAGTGTCTAAAATGTCCAAATTTAACGACTTAAGTTCAAAAAGGCCAATAAAAGTTTAAACTTAAGCTCAAAATCTCAAATTAAATCTCAAATTTAAGCCCAAAAAACTAACTTAAGCCTTAAAAAAATTTAGGGGCGTTGCCACCGGATCCGCATTAAGTAATTTTCCCACATTAAAATCTGATGTTAGTTCCGCCCTTGTTAAGATGAGCTTATGCTTATAAGCAAGACTGTTTGCCCATAATTTTTCAACGTGGGACTTTGATTCCTAACATGCCTCAATAACACTTTCAATCTCGACCATTTTATTGTGTAGAATGGTGTAACTTATATTTGTTATTATATCATCATTTGTCATAAGATGAGGTACAATCTGCAGCAATATAAACCCATACATGATTTAACTATTTAAGGGTTTAGGGACAAGGAAACACGAGTAGATCATCAGAAGAAAGTGCTTCTACAATGCTCTACTGATAGGTAAGGATTATGGAAACTACCCTATTCCTTAATCATGCTGCGGAGTTTTGAGTCATCATGGTCATGAACTCATCCATATCAACCATACCATCGCCATTAGTGTCCACTGCTCTCACCATTCTCCGGCAATCCTCAAGCGTACACCTTTCTCCAAGCCTCCTCAACATCCCCATTACGTCTTCTGCACTTATTTTGCCATCACCATTCGTATCGAATGCCCGGAAAGCATTCTGTATGTCCATTGTCTTCACCCCGCCACTTCCTTTGTGAACCTCCACAAACTCTTTGAAACTGATAAACCCATCTCGATCCTGATCAACGACCCGGAACAACTTTGGTACTTCTCCAATCATGCTATCCTGCCCAAGAGCTCTCAATATGGCCTTGTATTCCTGCTGGGAAATCTTACCATCTTTGTTGGAATCAAATTTATCGAAAATTCTCCTCGTCTCATCCAAGTTTGGCTGGAAGGTTGGGAGTAGGCCGGAGTTTTGTCTGTCTGATCGGAAGGAAATCAACCTGGAAGGTTTTCGCAGAAGCTTGTTCTTTGAAAGCTTGTACTGGAACTCAAGAAAGCTCATATTTGACATCTTTTGTGCCAATGATATGCAGATTACAGTAGCCAGCCAGCCACCTTATAGTGCATAAAAGAATATGGCTGGCTTTTTTCATTTCTTTCGATTGAAGATAAAGAATATATATTTGAGGATTTCCAGTACTGATTTGCAACCACCAGGAAGCAAGTAAAGCAATAATTAAAGAACAAAGGCATAAAAGTAAAAGAAAAGAATACGTTTCTTTGGAGAATTGAATCAATTCCTTGCGTCAAACATCCGAACTCTGCAAAAATGACTCTGAGAATCGAAAGAAAATTCTCGGAACCCTGCAAGTTAGGAGGAAATTTATTCAAGAAGCATTTACAACAAATTTTATTGTACAGTTGTCAACAACGGTCAATAATAAAACAACAGAGCAGAAAAGCCAGGAACAAGGAAAGGTGACAAAAGAAATCCCAATTTATATTGGATAATCCCTGGACCATCCGAGCACTGATACAAATAAAGCTTTCTTGATAACTTCAAAGTTCAAACCCTTAATGGAATCTCGACATCAGCAGTAACCTTGTGTTTTCAACTCGAAAAGAGCTAAAATGTGAAGATTAAATATTCCCACGAGTTAATTTGATCCTTGTATAAATCAGAAAGCAGCTAGATCTGTTCCCCTACGTTGTCAGAATCCATAAGCTTCGAATTTTAGGAATGTTTGTGTTAGGGATAGGAATGCAATATTATATGGGTAGTTTTTATTAATAAAAGTCTTTATTTGAATTATTTTTTCCTCGTGTGCATGTTTCAAAATATTTGATATAGTAATAATTTGGTGTGTAAAGTTCGACTTACACATGGAAGATTAAATCATTAATTCTTATAAAATATAAATATTAGTTCACAACTTAATATGGAATTTAGAAAACCATCGGTATAGTTGTAGTACATGATTAAGTATGTTTATCTTGACTATGAAAATGGTATAGTTCCGACTTCATGTGTTAGCATACTTGTGTGTATTGAACTCGACCAAGTTGAGGAAAAAGTTTTTATAGTGACTATATCAAATAAATACCTTGTAACTATTATGAGTGTTTATACTCTTAATCCTGATACAAATAATATGAACGCTTATGAACAAAATATTGTTTTGAGTCACAAAAGAGTGAGACTCGTTTATCAGTCAATAAACTGAGTGAGTTGGATAATGATAGTACATTAATCAAGAATATTAATTTATGAAGAAATCCATGTCCCAGTTTAGGGATTAAGGATACCGCTTTAGAAAATTTATAAGTTTTGATCGTCCCTGCACGTGGATTTAATTATCCGATACGATAAATAAGTTAAGTGGAGGTCTCGAGATCCATGATTTATGCATTAAATTGTTAGTAATTTAATTTATAAAATATGTATCGGTTTTCTTAACATGAGGAATTAATAAGCATTTAATATAAAGATTGAAATATATTTTGAGGACATGCAATTCAATTTTTTGGTGAAGTGAATTATAATTTACCAAAGTAAGAAAATTAATTATGTAAATTAAAATTTTCTTTTTGGTATTAAGTTAAAATTTATTTGCTAAGAGATCTCTACCGTGCCTCTATATAAGAAACTCGAATTTTCTATAGGATTACACATTTTTCCACTTAGAAAACTGAAACCCTAAGACAACAACTCTTCCATTAGAGTTTGAGTCCCAAGAACGAGGTCACACGACAGAAGACACCTGGTGTCCGAGCTCCTGTTCTTGTCCGGTTTATGATCAAGTACTTGTTGCGGTGCCTGATAGAAGGAGACAAAGTCGTTATCCGTTACTTGATTGTTGTGCAGATTCCTTTAAGATCAAATCAAACAAAGCTTACTAGGTATGATAGCTGTGATAAAAGTAAATAGAATGGATAAATTTCTTAATCTGACATGCTTGTATGTTCTATCAACTAGAACATCCTTCTAGATCAATTCGCTGCGTACCCTTTCAGTTTAATGCCTATAACAGAAAATCAATACAAACTGAACCAAGATGCATAATACTCGAGCATTACCTTAACCCAAAAACTAATTGCCATTCACACAACAACGAAAGATTTGCTGCCAAAGGAACGGCGTTATCTTTGAATGGGCTCATCATCCAGTAAACCATAAAATTTGACAGCAGATTCAACTAAGGAAACTAATGCATCATGGCAAGAAACTGAAGCTGACTTTTAATACTGTACCGCAATGATGATCCATGAGGACAATTGCAGTCTGTGACCATTATTTGTAGCATATGAATGTTGAAAATCCTAATATTTGTTTCTTACAAGAAAAGAACAAAAAAATCCTGAGATAATCTGACCTTCATCAACTTCCACCAGATCACCACCATAATCACTTCCATCACTACAATTACACAGCGTACTCCTTCAATCTCATAAGCTCTTAATGCTGTTTTTTTAACCTTAAATCCCTTGTACTTGATTTTCATTGTATGTTCTTACTTCTCGCCGAAATCACAAGACAGGGCATTTTCTGTTTTTTGTTTTTGTTTTGTTCATTTCTGCAACTCATTGAAGATCCATGGCTCAGACGATCATGAGGTTGCACTAGGTAAACAGGCTAGATGATCAACACAAGCATTACCTTTGATGCAAAAAAACCGCATCCACAGTAGTGTAAACATGTATTGCTGTCTGTAGTTCAGTCATTTGAACATTGCTGTAGCACAATATGATATGTACATGGACATTTATAGAAGAATCATTGACAAATTGTTGACTTAAAATTAGATGTTTTACTTGCTTAATTACAAAGGGAGAACAGACAATCAAAAATAGCCCAAACAAGTGTAAGTGTGGATGATTGGTCTCCCTCTTCCATCTCTGCAGGCTAGAGGATCCTTGAAACTTACGTGACATTTCTCCAGAAAATTGTGCTGCTCCTCTCTTTTCCCTCTTCATTAGCATTACTCCATTGCCGTCGGATTACCCGCGGAGACCCTAAAGATTATAAAATTAAATCATCAAATGAAGTGAAGATATACTGGCTTTGCTGTAGAAGATGCCAGAACTTGGTTCAATAAGATAGACGAAAGGGTTAAACTGCACATCCAGAAGATTGCAAAAACTTTTGAGCTCTGTGAAACTGACAAATCAGGAGAAAAGGAGAGTTAGTGGGAGTTCATACTTCAGGTTTATTCCCCTTTTATGTTGCAGTGAATCTGGGATATCACCATCAAGATTGTTGTTCTGGAGAAATCTGCAAACAGATACAATTTGATCAATCAAGTTAACTGATATGGCCATTGTATCTAATAACAATTCTCAATGGGGGAAGACGTACATCTCACGAAGTTTCCCAAGTTGGCCTAGTGATTTAGGGATTGATCCTTTAAACTGGTTATTTTCCAAATGCCTTCATCAGATTACAATGATACATTAGGCGTTCAAAATTGTCATGAATTCAAGGAACCTTAAATTCATAGCTACGAAGATTATATGGGTCTACATACAAGGTTTGAAGCTCCTTCAATGTGCTCATTGTTGGGATCTTACCAGTGAGTTTATTGCCCCCAAGCCAACTGCAAGAGTCTTTTCAATTAAAAATTAATCCAGGTTGACTATAAGATAAACCAGTTATGGAAAATAACTGACAAGGTTAAGCCATTTACATATGGGTGATTGCTGTTAGATTGCCTACGGTTGAAGGCAACATTCCTGACAGCCCCATGCCAGTGAGGTTCCTTCATGTACCAAAAACAAAACAGCCAGCAAATCAGCATGATTAGACCAAGCATAGATTTGACATTATGAAATCTTCTGCTCCAACTGTTAAAGTGTAAGATAATGGCAAAGAAAGAAACTAAAAAAAAAAAAGAGGAGGCCGTGAAGTTTTATCAAATGTGGATTGACTTTTGAATCGAGTTTCTCTAACCTCAACGACTATTCTACTGTCCATATTCAAATGTATGTTGGGACCTATTTCAAGAAGTAAATTTAAGTAAACTTACAGAGTGGTAACTCGAGCCAGTTTATCTTGAGAACATACAACACCAGTCCATGAGTTATCATGAGGTAGGCAGGGATCCCCAGTCCAATCAGAAGGCGGATTGTCGAGCTTTTTTGCCAAATCTTCCATGGCCATCACTTTGTACACCAATAAGCGTAGATAATTAGGGACAAGAAAAAGGAAGATAGTTCCTGAAATGCATGGAATTAGCAAACAGAGTGGGGGTAAATGGGTAATACATTACCATCTCTTGTGAGTGTCCTTCCTCCAAGAGGCAGAATCTGAAAGATCTCACCAGCATTGATCATTGGACCAACGGGCGTCCGATCATCAGGAATCAAGGTGATTTCAGTCTTTCCAGATAGAGGCCATTCCTTGCCGAAAACAGTCACACCATTAGTAGTGACATTAAGATCCTTGTAAAAGTTCTGGCCATTTATGCTAACACTGAAAACTCTCCAGCTATATGGGCTAGGCGTTCGATTGTCCTGGAAATAGAGTGCAACATAGAATTTGCTACTCCGAAGTGACACAGGTGGCCACCGGAGAACAAGTGTCTTTCCCCGACTTGTTGTGATGGCAGAGTGGAATGCTTTCTCAGGTGGAAGGTTCCAAAAATCCGATGAAGACACACTAGACTTGCTTTCAACCACAGGGTTATCGTCTGTGAATGGTTGCCATAACCGGTTGAATTGATCATCTGGAAAGCTAGGTTCAAATTTTTACACATTCACCATCAGAATTCTCTCAAATCTACTTCTACTTCATCTTTCTTTATTCTTTTGCTAAACCTAGGCTATAATTATATGGTTATGAAATATAACATAAAATTAATGCTAGTAGTTAACCAGCTCATCTCTATCAGCCTGTGAAACATTACCAAAAATGTTTCTTTGATGCAACAAAACAAACACTTGGAGAACATAACAAAACATATTAGTTGCTCAAGGTAAAAGAAAGGAATGCCAGGAATTCCTTACCTGATCATGTCCTCATTGCCAAAGCTGTGACGAGCAACAGTAGTGAGCGCATACTTGTTAAAATCAGAGGAATTATACATGGATTCTTCAAGGTACTCCAATTCAAGAGCCGATATAAAAGGACTAGACCTTGTATGTTCAGTCCTTGCAAGGCAAACGCTAAGCGTCTTCCCTGAAGAAACCACAACAATCTCATAATAAGAACTCATTCCATTAGCATAATCCTCCGTAGTATTAACAATGCTCCATTTAGTCCCTTGAATGATCTGATCAAACACAGGCGGCTCTGTCCCTCCATCGAAACCTCCATAGTAATATGTAGTCCTTATCAAATACTTCCCTCCTTTGGTCACCGGAATCACATAGCAATATTTCCTCGCAGACTTATCGGGAAAGTATCGCACAGTGGTTAAAATCGGGAGCAAATCTTTTCCTTTGAGCGCCGATTTGTTTCCGACGGAAATGAAACCTTCATCGGGAATGTATTTGAGGGTCCCTAGCTTTTGCTCTCTCGATGCACCACAGCTTATGAGCCAACCTGCGCCGACATTGTTACAATTAGTCATATTCAAAAAAAATAATTTACGATTGATTGAGAGAATCAGAAAAAAAAAATGAGGGCTACAATGGAAACCTCTTGGTGCAGGAAGGGAGTGGACGAGGAGAGGAATGCAGACAAGCCATAGGAGGAAGATGGACAGAGTCATTGTAGGAGAAAGGGATTCTCAGGAGAAAAAGGTTGGAGAAGGTGAAGATTTTGTTTTCGTTTTTCATTGGATGGTCGAAGTCGAAGAGGGATTGACACGTCGAGGGGCTGTGCTTGAAGATAGACATGCTTGACCAGGTCACACGCCCTTCGTTCTTAGCTTCAGTTTTGTTTCCAATGGCGACGATCGATCACCATGAAAACTCCCAAAGCTTATCGGGTGACGTTGCAGCATTGGGCTTGGGCTAATAACAGAAGCCCAAGTCAAGGTATATGTCTATTGGGCTTAAGGACGGCCTTTTCTCCGCCATTATCGCTTCGGACCTTTCGGTCCACTGTCAACAGCGGCACTCGAATTCCAGGGTTTTTGCTACCTCTAGACCTCCCTCGCAGCCACACCAGGTATGTTAAGTCTTCTTTTCCCAACTTCTACTGTTCTTCGGATTCGGTATGTCAGTAGAGGCATTCTGCAGTGTTTCCCATTTGAATTTGGGTGTTGATACGGATAGCCCTATCAACGATAAATGTTTTTTGGTTTCTTTTCCTGTTCTGTGATAATATCAGGGACTGTCTTTGTTTCTTGAGTAATCATTGATAACCCAATAAATTGTGAATGAGAAATTTAACTGGTGGGCAGATTCTGAAGAGTTGGTACTTCCTATATTTTGACTGGAAGTTAAATTGTCTGTGTTTCACCTGGAATGTGGGGATTTTGTGTTTCTGAAATTTGAGAATCGATAAATTTATGCAATATTGTTGCTTTCCTGAAATTTAATTTACATAGAGAAAAAAAAAGTATTGGAAGGATTAAGGAATGTTGGATAAGGCTGGTTTGGTACCTTTGCCGTCTTGAATATATTTGATTATGGCTCTTCCAACCAAGCTAAGTAATCTTGTGGCATTCTATTTGTGGAATTTTTAAGTCTAACATATTTAGAGATTTCTAAAGACTAATTAGATTCAACTTCAATTGGCTTTTTAGTCATATTGAAGCCATTAAATGTCATGGGGCTTGAAGAAATTATTGAAGAGCAAAGATTTGGCAACTAAAAGGTTATTACAGTAATCATATATGAACTTATTTATTTGAAAGATATTATTATAGACAGTTCTTTAAATGATAGGACTATTGTTGGTAGTGTTTGTATAATAGTCACATTGCAAACCCATATATGTTGTTTTTTTTTTCCTCCAAGCAGTAGAATGTTTACTCTTTTTAAGAGAATCTTTCTATGCAAAATGTTTTCAGCACAAAGTGATGAAAGAGGGAGTGGTGACCCCTCTCTTCTCTGCACCTACACGTGACATTGTCTCCATACCTAGAATGGGGGTTCAAGCGGTTTTCCTTAACATGGCAATTCCCCCACGAAATAACTCTTACTCGGGCATCTTTACCTCTGGCCATGAGCCCCCTTTTTAGTTTTCTATTCACTTAACTGTTCTATTCTTCAATCCAAATTGAAGAAAAAGAAAGGAAAGGAAAAAAGAAGGAAGTTGTGAGCTTGAAATCCAATTTATGAAAGATTTCGTTGCAATCAATATATTATTAATAGACGGCATTAGAGGTCATACCGGCTACCCTTTCAAAAGATTTTTTGCAATCACACCTGTCAAGCTTCGATGAATCAAATAAGGGGGTTGAATCCGCTGCTTTTATGGATGGCATCGAATCAGCTGTTTGGACTTCACTAGCTCGTGCCATCAAAAGTAAGCTCTTTCAGAAGAGAAGGATTTGCCTTTATAAAGGCTGTTAGCAAGTCAATTCGTTTACCTAGGGGGAGGGCCATTTCACCTAGTAGGAGTAGTAATCTTAGCATGTTAGCAATTTGTATTGGTTAAAAAAATGTCTTATAAGTTGGAGTATAGTTCCGCAGACAATCAAATTAACTTTTATTTGAAATGCTTGTTTGGCGTTATGCTTTGTATAGAACATTATGCGAGTTAGTCTGTCTCTGAAAATGGAACCTGGATATGTATTTCAACTTATGTGAGCCTGATATGTTTTGCAGAGTGAGAGATTAGGAGTCTCAGTCTCAAAAGAGGCCATGAAGGTGTTTGAGATCATAAACGGAAGCACCTTATCTCTTGCCCTCTTTGCTGACGTCACTAATGCCAAGTACTCTCTTATACTCTTCATCGAATTCATACATGCCTGTGTGTTTAATTATATTTGCAAATAAATGGTTGCATGGTGCTACAGGCATTAGTATCTTTGGCTATTCTTTAATCGGAATAGTAAAAGGGTTTAAGGAGGATGATAGATGCCTGGTTTAGTCAATAAAATGATCAAACTCTGATATTTTGTTCTATTGACTAAATTCTTTTACACTTGGATTATCTTCCCTGAGAAAGAACTGAAGTCTTGGAATCTTCTTGGTTTAATGTACGTCATATGAAAAAAGGACAATAAAGTTGATTCCATTTAGCGCTAACGACTTCCTGGGGACCTACTCCGAGACAAGAGTAGGAGACCCTGGCCACCCGGGGTGGGTGGCGGGAATGCGTAAGGACAATGATTCGCAAAGGAACACTGGGAGTCTGGGACAGTATGGGAACTAAAAAAGCTTAATTTGTACCTATTTTTTGCAAGCTAGTATTAAGTGCCAACTTAGTTGTGGACTCATGGTGTGTCAACTTTTAAATCTAGCAAGTTGTTTTGAGGGCCAGAATTACTTTGATTTGTTTTGATGGTTCTTAATGTGGTGAACACAACACTTAGTTGGTTCCACCTGCTTGTAATTTTATTGATGCAGGCTACTACAAGTAAAGCAAAAGAAAATTTTGATGCATCCTTACAAGGAATGTAATTGTTCAGGCCCTCTGGCAAACATGGAAATTGCCTCTTGCCTGAGTAATTGACTATTGCTAAGTCCTGCAAACATCCCCGATGCCTTAGCCTCACACTAGTAGTAGTAGCACTTTTTTGCTATGCGTCCAAAATTCGGTGTTTCTATTAGACTTGGACTACTAGGGGCTTCCGCCCAACTTTCTTTCTCTGCCTAGATTTTACTGGTAGCTAAACAGCAAGAACCCACATCCACTAAAAAGTTAAACAACTCTCGCGCACTGAGCTCCCACAATAGGTGGGGTCAGAGATTACCTCAACATAATAAGTGAAGATTCTATTTCATAAATTAAACCTAGCCTTAGGTTCAAGACTTATAGAGAGTGTTTAGAAATTATTTTTGTTTTTAGTTTTTAAAAACGATTTTGAGTATAGTTTCCAAAATCATTTTTAGGAATAAAAGTTATTAAAAAAAATCACTTGGTTTGTATAATTTGAAAACTGTTTTTCAAAATAGAAAACAGAAAATACATTTGGCATAGACTATTTTTTCAATCACAAAAAACAGAAAATTCGTTTGGATGTATCATTTATTTAAACATCGGATAATTTATATTTGATAAACATATAATTAAGTGTTAATTAATCGTAATACATTATAATCAAGATCATCTAATCATTTGAATTATTACAATGATGCACCCACATCATTTGAGCCAAATAGTCACGATATTGGGACATTCCAGCTCCTCTAATATCATTCAAATCAATATTATAAGTAGCATTGCTTGAACTTGCTTCAGTACCTGCCGTCGAGGATGAAGGTTGTATATCAGCATGATCCATATTAGAAGGATCTATATTCTCCCATATATAAAAAACATCATGATGTTGTGCTTGCTGGCATAGAAAATTATAAACCGAATAACATGCAACCACGATCAGTCGTTGCTGAGTTCGTTTATAGGAAGACATCAATTTCAAAATTGGGAATATAGCCTTAAGAGCTCCAAAACATCTTTCAATTACCATTCGCATTGAGGAGTACCTATAATCGAACAATTCTGTTCGAGTACGAGGTCCTCTACCTCGACCTCGGTAATCTTGAATGTGATATCGACCTCCTCTAAACGGAAGTAAAAAGCCCAGAATACATGGATATCCGGCATCAACAAAATAATATTGGTCTGTAAAATTGAATGTCTTATCATTAGTGTACGTATAAACTAATAAAAATTAAAAGAGATTACATTCATACTTGCAACAGGATGTGAAAAATTATTTTGCGGTCTTGATATCTCATTAAGGAAGATCCTGGAATCATTGGCAGTGCCCTCCCATCCCCGTGTAAACGAACGTGAACATCATGTTGAAATCGCAAACGCACATGACATTCTAGGTTACAGTAGCTTTTCTTCCTCTACAAGTAGTTAATTTTTCAGCAGAAACCCATGTACTAATGTTTGTCCCATTGATCGCACCAATGTAACCCTTGTTAAAAAGCCACATATATCAATATTAATGTACAATTGCTGGTAAATATTAAATTTATAACAATTAGTTCAACTTGTATTTCAAACCATGAATAATATTTTGGATTTTCTTTGTATTGGTTATGAAGTTCTGTCAAACCTTGTCGAATTGGTATATTCCCGTGTCGACAAATGACTTTTAAAGTCTTGTGAAAATGTCTTGTTATAGTCTTCGTAGAGTGTTGAAATTGATCAGCTGCAACTCTGTAACGAATATTATGCCCAATAATGAACAAAAATATAGCAACTTTTTCTTCTACATACACATTTTCGGAGTCATCCAGAAGGTTCCGTCATCGTAACACATTATAAAGGTTAATAGAAGTAACTTTATCGATACGAAAGAGTTCATAGCATACTCTCGCGTGACCATTAAACAATTAAGTTACGTAAGCATGATCAGTTAATGTCGACGTTCTCATTGGAATGCTACTTAAATGATGCACCTCTTCAAGCTCGACTACTTCAAGAATGGTCAATAATTCGACCAAATCTTCCTCGTCTGAGTCACTTGAAGACATTCTTGTTCGTTTGCTATGTCAATTATCCTAAACTGTGATTTATTTTAAAATCAAATAATAATTTAGGGCCCAATTTGAGATTTATATATATAAAAATGTGTCTTTCAAAGACATTTATCAAATATCTCTCGTATGTTATAGTTTTTGAATAAACAGTTGTATGAAATGCAATTGAAAGCATGGTCAAGGAGCATCTTTGCTGACTTCAGGACTTGGGGATTTGAATTTGGAGAATCTGTATGTGTAATCCATGTGGATTACAACGTACCACTGAAATCTTTTTTCATACTTGAATCTTGTGATTTTTCAAAAGAGATTGATGACACAGTGCTTCAAAATCTTTCATTTTTATCAAACCAAATAGAAATTTGGCTAGCTATACAGTTTCATACAGAACTGCGGAACAATTAGCATGAATCACTTAATGGAAACAATAAACAATGACAGAAATTGATCTATATAGTAATGTCTACAAAGACAAATTGATGTATATAAATATAAATATCATTCTTAACAAAGAAAGACAAATCAGGATAAGTTGCTTACTTGCTTCTTAGGTTCTTCACAATGGCCAAAATAGGTGAAACATAAGCAGTAACTTAGAAGATAGTTCCACCCAATCAAGATAAAACAAGAGCTTTATAGAAAAACAACCTTTGTAGTCAACAACACAATAGTGTAGTAGTGCATCACACTGTATTTTAGAAGCCAAAAAGACGTTGCTCTTTTAGCAAAATATTCACTGTAAAAGTCCTTCAGCAGAGAATGGAATCTCTATAATTAAGTGCATCTTTTGACTCTCTCTTTAGTTTGTCCTACTCCAAGATAGTTTAGTCACATGCAACATACCACAAATAAATTAACATAATTCAAATACATATAAAGCAGTGTCAACAATTACATATTCAAATACGTCAAAAAATAAGCGTACTTATAAAAAGATACTGATCTCAACTTATTTAACATATGACCAACAATACATAATACAGTATTTGAACACACCATCAAACTCAGTATGGACATTTAACTGAAGACATAACACTGGAAGACTCATTAAGAGGCTGAAGACCTTAGAAGCTAAGGAGCCAACCTGCCCTCATCTCATACGTCATTGCCAGGAACATCTTTCTATAATCAGTATTTGTGAACATCGGGATTGCCCTAACACGTACATCCACTGCGAAAGACATTTTGTTCAATGTTTCCATAGCTTGTGTCAATGTGTCATCCTGGGCTGCACTTGTAGCCTCACTAGTTTTGGATGTCTTCAACCTTTTAGCTTTCGCATTCTAAACTTTGACGAATGCATGTATGGCCTCGCTCACATCACTATGCCTTGAATTCTTCTTGAACTTCTTCTGTGGATGTGCTGCCAATCTTTTGCCACTACGCATATTCAAATCCATGAAGTCATCACAAAAGATTCATCTTCCATATCAGCTCCAGTAGCAACACGGACACTAGCAGTCCTATATTGAATGTCCAGCTCATTCTCCTCATCAATGTTTGGAGGACTTAGTGTTGAGGCATGATGAAGTACTCCAGTGGCTGTCCCACTGTTGAAAGGAATGTCAAGATTGCGATAGTTGTCACAACATTTCTGTCATTGTTGATTCCATTAAGTGATTCATGGTAGTTGTGCAGCAGTTTTGTATGAAACTGTATAGCTGGTTAGGTTTCTATTTGGTTTGATAAGAATGAAAGGTTTTGAAGCACTGTATAATCAATCTCTTTTTGAGAAATCACAAGATCCAAGTATGAAAAAAGATTTCAGTTGTATGTTGTAATCCACATGGATTACACATACTGATTCCCCAAATTCAAAACCCCAAATTAGCAAAGATGCTCTTCGACCATGCTGTTTTTCAATTGCATTTCATAAAAATGTTTATGCAAAAACCATATCATGCGAGAGATATTTGTTAAATGTCTTTGAAAGACACATTTATATATATATAGATTCCAAATTGGGTTCCAAATTGTTATTTGATCTTAAAATAAATCATAGTTTAGGATAATTGACATAGCAGACGAACAAGAATGTCTTCAAGTGACTCGAACGAGAAAGATTTGGTCGGATTATTGACTATTCTCGAAGCAGTTGAGCTTGAAGAGGTGCATCGTTTAAGTAGCATTCCAAAGAGAACGTCTGCATTAACTGGTCATGCTTATGTAACTGAACTGCTTAATGGCCACTCGAGAGTATGCTACGAACTCTTTCGTATCGATAAAGATACTTTTATTAACCTTTGTAATGTGTTACGACAACGGAACCTTCTGAATGACTCCGAAAATGTGTATGTAGAAGAAAATGTGGTTATATTTTTCGTTCATTATTGGGCATAGTATTCGCTAGAGAGTTGTAGCAGATTGATTTCAGCACTCTACGGAGACTATATCAAGACACTTTCACAAGATTTAAAAGTCATTTATCGACTCGGCAAGATACTAATTCGACAAGGTTCGACGGAACTCCCTAACCAATACGAAGAAAATTCGAAATATTATTCATGGTTTGAGGTACAAGTTGAATTAATTGTTATAAATTTAATATCTACAAGCAGTAGTACGCTAATATTAATATATGTGGCTTTTTAACAAGGGTTGCATTGGTGCGATTGATGGGACACATAGTAGTTACATGGGTGCTGAGAAATTAACTGCTTATAGAGAAAGAAAAACTACTGTAACCCATAATGTCATGTGCGTTTGCGATTTCAACATGATGTTCACGCTCGTTTACACGGGATGGGAGGGCACTGCCAATGATTTCAGGGTTTCCTTGATGCGATATCAAGACTGCAATATAATTTTTCACATTCTGTTGCAAGTATGAATGTAATCTCTTTTAATTTTTATTAGTTTATACGTACACTGACGATAAAATATTCAATTTTGCAAACAAATATTATCTTGTTAAAGTCGGATATCCATGTATTTTGGACTTTTTACTGTCGTATAGAGGAGACCGATATCACATTTAAGATTACCGAGGACGAGGTAGAGAATCTCATATTTGCACATAATTGTTCAATTATAGGTACTCCTCAATGTGAATGGTAATTGAAAGATGTTGTGGAGTTTTTAAGGCTAGATTTTCAGTTTTGAAATTGATGTCTCCTTACCAACTAACTCGGCAATGACTTATCGTGATTGCATGTTGTGCGGTTCATAATTTTCTACGCCAGCAAGCACAACATTATGATCTTTTTCATATATAGGAGAATATACATCCTTCAAATATGGATCATGCTGATATGTAACCTTCATCCTCAACGGTGGCCCCTGAAGCAAGTTCAAGCAATGCTACTTATAATATTTATTTGAATGATCTTGGAGCTGGAATGTCCTAATATCGTGACTATTTGGCTGAAATGATGTGGATGCATCATTGTAATAATTCAAATTATTAGAGGATCTTGATTTTAAAGTATTACGATTAATTAATACTTAATTCTATGCTTATCAAATATAAAAATTATCCAATGTTTAAATAAATGATACATCCAAACGAATTTTTTGTTTTTTGTGATTGGAAAAATCATCTATGCCAAATGAATTTTCTGTTTTCTATTTTGAAAAACAGTTTTCAAATTATACAAATCGAATGAATTTTTTTAATAATTTTTATTCCTAAAAATGATTTTGAAAACTATACTCAAAATCGTTTTTAAAAACTAAAAACGAAAATAATTTCCAAACACACTCATAATAGTTTCCTTGTTCCCATTGTAGCATAGATGTTCTTTCCTTTAATAATCATAGTTGGACAATACGGCAGTGAGTTGCAAATTATAAGTCTTGAACCCTGTTTAATTTGATAGGTCTACTATGCGATAGCGGAGGTTGTTAAATGACGGTGGGTTTCCTGTGATATATGTTTCTGGTATTATTTTTTTTTAACTGGATAGAGTTGAAAAGTAACTACTGTTATTACTGTAGCAAGAGGAGATCCCCTGAAATGTAGAAAAGAGAGATTTTGTGTGGGGATTGGAACTCCTGACATTCCAAATTTCATGCAGGGAACTCCTAGATTCAATGCAAGCTGGGAACTTGGAACCAGAAGTAGCCCTGCTCAATGCATCTCTGGTATGGCTATTTATGGACATAGTTGAGAAGCACATTTTTTTTCTCCTCGTTGTATAAATTTTCCTCTCTACTTATGCTATTCTTTGGTTAGGTTTCACTGACTTTTCTATTGGCAACTGAGTCAGATTCCAGATACTTTCCCTGTTTTAGCTGCTGCACATAAGACCCTTGTAGCCAAGGCAAGGGAGTCACTCACAACACGGACGCTTCATTCGGAGCTTGTTTACAATTATTCAGGATCTAAGCATGTAACTAGTTAACTTCAAAATTTCTGGACACTCTTTCATACTTCGTTTCCCTAATGATTGGAATTGATAAATTCTAATGTCTCTCTTACTAGATCACCGAATCTTTGAAGAGATGTGGCATCTCCGAGACCACAACGTACATTCTTGCTGCTCGTTTCGGTGCCTCCTCCGAAGAGGTGAGATTACGTTAAGAAAACTTTAGAATATCAAGGCTCAATCTGAAGAATAGGTTATTCATTC
The DNA here is from genome assembly GCA_963580455.1 of Euonymus europaeus. NCBI lineage: Eukaryota > Viridiplantae > Streptophyta > Magnoliopsida > Celastrales > Celastraceae > Euonymus > Euonymus europaeus. The sequence continues at coordinate 15,043,422 of OY756970.1, read as the reverse complement.
TGTTTCAAATATTCTGTTGTATCACATTAGATGACTGCTGTAGCGCAAATTATCAATGGTAGAGAGATTGGTTTGGAGGAGTTAGAAGCAAGAGCAAACCAAGCTCAAATACAAAAGGTTTGTGATAGAAGGATTATGGTAAATTTAATTGGCTATTTTAAATATATATAAAAAGTTGATGTTGCTTGACTATTGAGTTGATTATCTTTGTATTCCCCAGCATTACAAAATATCTGGCCCGGAGCTGGCAATATCCTCCATTGGTGATGCTATTACATGCCGGATTGCTGCACGCGATGCGTTGTGAAAACATAGTTGTGCACGCTTTCTTTCCCAATATTGGATTGAGGTTGGCTCTGGGATTTGAGTTACAAGAATGTATCAAAGCATGAAGTTATCAAGATGAGAAAATTCAGTGATTTACGGTTAGAAATCTTTGGTAGCATTTTGGTTGGGATTTTTATGAATGAAAATTGTGTTATATGATTAGCGAAGTCAGGAAATCTCAGTTTCAGGTTTAGGGCTTGCAACGGTTTGGATACCCTCCAATTAAGGAATGTCTAAACCGTTTTCATTTAAGATACTTTATACCAAGTATGATTTCTAAGTATGATTCTATTAATACTAAGTATGATTTCTTATTAAACGGTTTAAATATCTAAAATTTGGCAGTAAAAATCAAAACCGATATGAAATTGTGGATCGAATTTTGGTTTTTAACGGATCATGTGGATAATTTTTTGGTCTTTTTTTTTTTTTTGCCATAGCTAGTGACTTAGGCTTGGTTAATTGGTTTGCAGGCATTTAGATCATTTACTCTGGAATGGATGATTTTACGACTTTCATTTATTCTTTGTGTTATTAAAAAAGGGAATAAATTATTATTATTATTATTTTTCATGGGTATGTAACACGATCCGAACACGGACGACGCAATTTACGCGGGCAGCCTCCTTGCTTAAGTGTCAGGTAAAGGAAGACGTTAAATCAACGCTAACTGATAAAGCCGGTTACAGGTAATTTTTTTTATTTTGATAATTATGAAGCAAGTACTAAGCTACACATTAATAATAATTAATTTTAGAAAATCAAAACAAAAGCATGTGCTTTAAGTATTAGTACCCTAAATTTTCAATCAAGGGTTTTATCAATTTTTTTCTCTCATGTCTTTTATTTAATTATGTTTTTAATATTTAAAATATATAATGTTTTGTTGAAATGAGAACTAGAATAAATGAAAGTCGGATACTTCGGATCCAGCTTGGATGAAACGAAAGACGGAGTGGAGATGGTGGGGGTTGAATGCAAGAGAGAGAGTGAGACTTTATGGAGAAGAGGTGAGGAGGATGCCACATCAGCATTTTACCTGCCCAAATATGAGAAATCTGACCAAGTGACTAGTTTTGGAACAAAATCGAAACTTCAGTTCCCGAGTTGAATGAGTTCAAACTTCAGTGACTGAGTTGAAACGTGTCAATTCTCATAGTGACGAAAAGTTATATTAACCCGCATTTTACCTGCCCAAATATAAGAAATCTGACCGAGTGACTAGTTTTGGAACAAAATCGAAACTTCAGTTCCCGAGTTGAATGAGTTCAAACTTCAGTGACTGATTTGAAACGTGTCAACTCTTACAGGGACGAAAAGTTGTATTAACCCGCTTTTTTAAAGTCTTTAAAACTTGGAAGGACGATAGCCGGTTACAAATTTGGCTATAAAATCTTAACAAGCTCCGTTCGAGCCAAGCATTTTACATTACATTCTGCAAAAACCCTCGGGAACTGCTCGATCTTTCAAAATTTTGCTCTCTCTAATCTTTTCTATCAAATCATCGTGAATATGGGGACCTCTCAGAGCCGCGAAGGCGACATCACAGACTCGGACAGGGAGTACCGATCTGAAGAGGAGGAGGAGGAGGAGGAGGAAGAGGAACAATACGACGCCGTGGCGCGCCAAGAAATCCCGCAATCTTCCGGTAATACTCTGGATGAAATCGACAGGAAGCTCGAATCCCTCCGACTTAAGTATCCACAGATGCCCAGTGATGTCAAGAATCCTGTCAAGCTATACCTCCACATCGGCGGCAATACTCCCAACGCCAAATGGATAATCTCCGACAAGATAACCTCCTACAGATTCTCCAAGATAGGCGGTGATGGTGAAGAGGACGATGAGGAACCAGTCAGTGGAGGTGTTTCCGGGTGGGTCTTGAAAGTGGGGTCTAAGGTTCGGGCTAGGGTTTCTACAGAAATGCAATTGAAGATGTTTGGCGACCAGCGGCGGGTGGATTTCGTGAGTAATGGTGTCTGGGCTTTGAAATTCGTCACTGATGAGCAATATAGAAGATTCGTCACTGAATTTCAGGATTGCTTGTTTGAGAATGTGTACGGACTTAAAGCTACTGAAGAGAACAAAATGAAAGTTTACGGGAAGGAGTTTATTGGGTGGGCTAAGCCAGACACAGCTGATGATTCCATGTGGGAGGATGCGGAGGAGGATCCCGGTACTCCACCTCGCCCAAGCCACGACTTGATGGAGGAGTTTGAAGAAGCGGCCAATGGTGGTGTGCATAGCTTGACTTTGGGTGCGTTGGATAACAGTTTCCTGGTTAATGATTTGGGTGTTCAGGTCTACAGGAATTACCATCGTGGGATTCATGGAAAGGGTATTTGTGTCAAATTTGATGGCAAGAATAATGCTTCAGGGCAATTGACGCCACAAAAAGCCATGCTAATGAGGGGGGAGACCAATATGATGCTTATGAGTCCATTTAAAGAAGGGAAACCTCATTCGACAGGGCTGCAGCAGTTAGACATTGAAACAGGAAAGATTGTGACAGAATGGAAGTTTGGGAAGGATGGGACTGAGATTACAATGAAGGATATCACCAATGATACTAAGGGATCACAATTAGACCCTTCAGAATCCACATTTTTGGGGTTGGATGACAATAGATTGTGTCAGTGGGATATGAGGGATAGAGGAGGAATTGTGCAGAATATTGCTAGCAGTAACTCACCAGTGTTGCAATGGACTCAAGGGCATCAATTCTCTAGGGGAACTAATTTTCAGTGCTTTGCAAGTACTGGTGATGGCTCCATTGTGGTTGGGTCGGTTGATGGGAAGATTCGGCTGTATTCCAAGGCATCCATGAGGCAAGCGAAGACAGCTTTTCCTGGGCTTGGCTCACCGATTACTCATGTTGATGTTACTTACGACGGGAAGTGGGTGTTGGGTACCACGGACACTTATTTGGTCCTTATTTGCACTTTGTTCACTGACAAAGATGGAAAGACAAAGACTGGTTTCGGTGGTCGTATGGGAAACAAGATACCAGCTCCAAGATTGCTGAAGCTGACTCCACTTGATTCGCATCTAGCTGGGACTGACAACAGATTTCATGGTGGCCACTTTTCTTGGGTAAGCTCTCATTATCCTCTTTGATTTGTTGCTTTATTGGGCCAGTGGCTTTCGATCATAAATGAATTTACCTTTCCTGATTAAACATGAACTAACATATCATCAATGAGGTTTTTGTGTTGTACTCATGTCTTATCTTAATTTCTCTTCAACATGATTGTGACAAATGTAGAAGATAAAATGACGCCTGAAAACATACGTGAACTGCTTTGTGAAAACATTCTTCAAAGTGTAAGAAAAAATTACTAGGACATTTTCTTCATTTCCTGGTCTAAATGAAATTACTGATAGGAAATTAATTTTAGAACTTGAAAAGCTTTTCTTCTGAGAAAATGGGAGCAGTTTTCATTCTCAACCTCGTCTGACGAAAAAACAACATAAAACATTTCCCAAGACCAAACCCAACCGTACATGTCATGAACACCAAACTTTTGATTAATTGCTTAGTGTAAGGTTCTAATTGTGTAATTAAAAGGTTCTTATTGTGTTGACCTTGTGTACATGAAGAAAGGATTTTGTGGCACTATGCTAGCTTGTCTGATTCTATTCTTTGACAGGTGGAGTGTGTCCTTAAGATTCTTTTTCTGTGTTGCTCTGAAACTTGTTGACCTATTTCAGTTATATGATTTTGCTTTCATGAGAATCCTTCCTTTTGGGTATAGTAGATACTCTCCCTCTAGAGAAACTGATTGCTATCGGTTTATTAAGGGCCATTGAGCTGTGCTCGAAAACAATTTCAAGAGAAATTGGACTTTGGGTGGATATTTTATTGATGATTTAGTTGCATAAGCAGACACATATTATGAGAGGTGTTTGCTTCTGCAACAATCTGTAGCTCAGGGTTTTATATTTCAGTATTTTGATTGGTATGGTATTTGCGCAATTTTATATAATGATGACACTTGGCAAAGTATATGGGTGGATAGGTAACGGTTTCTAACGTAAGCTTTGGTAGTACTGTTAATTAACCTTTCAGTTTGTTTTTGTTGAACCAAAACTGGGCAGTGGCCTCTGTTTCATTTATTAAGGAACCACTAAGCAGTGATGTCAATAGTATCATTGATGAGCTCTGGAGAAAGATTAAGAAATGTTACATCAACAATTCTTGCAGTGATTAGAGGCTGTCAAGACGCTTCAATATTTACGTTAATGCACACATTTGTTATAGGGCTGTGACTTGGAATTTTTCATGATTTGGTACCGGGCAATGCATGATACTTGATTTATTTGTGTTAGAGTTGTTGACCATTCTTTATAGGAGAGACTTCTCATCTTTATGTGCATTAAAGCTCAGTAAGGTCATGGTGATTGAATATGCTCATTCTGCTCTAGTTTGAGACATGTGATTGATCAATAATGCACTGTAAAACTAAATGAGTTCTTGGGAATGATATAGATTTGTTTTCCCCATTTCTTGATTCTTAGAATTGCACATTGTGACACTGACGTTGTGCTATCATTTAGTGTTTAGCATTAACAAATCGAACGAATGAGCAAATAGGTTAAAATGGGATATGCGTGAAGTCGATTAATTTAATCATTAGAAATAAGTGCAATTCTTAATTACATTTGCTGTGAAGGGAAGATGTTATTCATCATATTCATGAATGGATGGATTTACTTTCATTGTAGTATCGAGTGAAACTCTTCAGAACCCTTGATTTGCATGTATGTCACATCTTCTCTTTTATGCTATGTGTGTCGGAGCTGAGTAGTATGATTTTGATTCCTTGTTAACTTGGTATTGTAGGGACTTTTGCTATGAACTTTTTTTTTCTTCTTATAAACTGCAAGATGACGATGAGCTGAATTAGCTGATCAACTTGTGTTTTGTTTCTTCTTGCCTTGCAGGTCACTGAGAATGGTAAACAAGAGCGCCATATAGTTGCAACAGTGGGCAAATTCAGTGTGATATGGGACTTCCAGCGGGTGAAGAACAGCGGCCATGAATGCTACCGGAATCAACAGGGTCTCAAGAGCTGTTATTGCTATAAGATTGTGTTGAAGGATGAGTCCATCGTAGAAAGTCGTTTCATGCATGACAAGTTTGCTGTCAGCGACTCTCCAGAAGCCCCTCTGGTCGTGGCGACCCCTATGAAAGTCAGCTCCTTTAGCCTTTCAGGAAGGAAGTCACAAGCTTGAACATTAATTGTTTGTTCAAATGATGACTTCTCCTTTTGTGTATATGTTGTTTGTTTCATCTCCACTCTGACTATTTCATGTTTTTTCTCTCTGGGTGGTGTTTTTTCATCCGTGTTTCTTTCGCTATCCTCTGCTTGTATGTATGCGTCGTGTTCTAACTCTCATAAAACGAACAATTTCGTAAGGGCTAACTGCCTATATACGTCCATATATATATATATATATTTACACTACAAAAAAAATATAAATTTTTGATTTTTAACAAATAATAGTAATAGAATTATAATAGTATTATCTGTATATGTGTACAATTACATGAAAGAACCAGGGCACACCTGGGCAAACTCATTCATAGAATTTAGTAAGCTGAGAAGTTCACTCATGACAGATGGAAACCTGCCACAAAGCAAGGCGAGGTACCCTTCACAGGAAGAAGGCTCGCATAGATTGTCAAAAGTAACAGTTACAAAACAAATAAAAAACATAACTATTACAACTATTATCATTAGAAGAGATGTCATGTGAAATCCCCACATCTTGCATGCAGTCGCCTCAATTCAACTCTAATCCCTCACAGTGTATTCTAAAACAGCTGGCGGCACCTCCATGCCCCAGAACTTGGGAACGAACAATCGCAAGGCTTCTTTTGCCATGGCATGAGCCACAAAATTTCCTCCGTGTCGAACATGATAAAAAAAAATACAGCAATACAATCCCTGAATGCGACGCCTTTTCTCCTTGATCGTGCTGCTCCAGTCGGATAAATCATCCACAGATTTACTCAAATCTTGAATAATCAAGAATGAATCCTCCTTCAAGGACAATTTGGTTGAAGCCACTCTCAATTGCAAAAGTCACTGCTGCCAAACCAAACCCCCTCTGCCTTAGGAGTCCAAACTATTTTTGAATATTTTATTTTTTTAATAATTGTTTTTGTATTTGTATTAACTTTTAATAAAATACTTATACAATTGATAATATTTGATGGAATAAATGTACTAATTTTTTTATACAATTGAATGATACTTCATGGAGATTAAAATTGTACGATATATATCCCAACAAGGTTGACACCTACATAATATAAACTTACCAATAATTTGCATCTCTCTCATCAATTACTAATAAAATAAATACGATGATTATCTATTACTATTCATTAGGGTCGGTAGAACCATCTTCCATCCATTCCAGTCTTAACAACTTTAGTTGATTGCTCTCTTCAATTAGTTCAACTACTCGCAATTGTTCTTGCATTCTTTGTTTTGCTAAACTCCAAGCTTTAAGACAGATTAATGCATCTCCTATTGAAAGACCAAGGGTGCTCCGTATTGGTGACACAACTCTCACACTCGTACTAAAAGTTGCTTTTGTTGCTATGGTCGTAACTAGAACGATTAGTAAATCACGTGCCACTTTGGAGGAAAGGGTATCTGCACTCTTGTACTTTCCACTAGCTAGGTTAGTATACCAAAATCAAGATTATTCTTATTATCAAGCACATGTTGATCAAGATACCTTTTTAATTCAAAAGTGGACTTACTAGATGATGTTGAGAATTGAGTTTTTGTGTTCTTTAGTAGTGATAAACCTCCTAAGAAACTAAACGAGCAAGAATAACTCATACCATAAGTATTTTGCAGTGTCCTGATTTTTATATTTTTCATGCAATTGGGTCAAAAACTATTTATTTTGTTCAATTGTGATTTGCTTTATCTTTATCATTATCGTATATTATTTCTAACCATGATTATAATTCATCAAGTTTACACCAAGAATCCATAACAACAATAACGAATATGGTTTGTAAAGAATCAAAATATTTGGCAAATTTTTTTTCTCATAGTCGTCAAAGCAGTTTTAAAAATATGAAGTTGTGAATAATGATTAAATGTGCAACAAATATTTGTTAATTGCATAAGTACTCGACATGATGAAGGATAATAAATGCAACAAGATATATTGGTTAAAGTATGAAAACAACTAAAAAATCTCTAATAATTTCAACAATTTTCCAATCATATTAGGTAGGGATTTGAATATCATAATTATGATGTTTTTCTTTCATTTATGCGCAAAATAAATTTAGGGCTCTCCTACATATTTTGTTGTCACTTTTAAGATTAACTATGTTGAGTTATATTAGAAAGGTACACTTAGGGAATGTTTTTCCCTCTCATTTGTAATTTTGCACAATAACTTATGCATTTCATAACTTGAAACAGATGAGTTAATGCATAAGGTAATATCTCTAATTATTTCAATAGAATTATGTAAAATGCGTAAACAATCTCGCATTATAAAATTATAAATATAAGCACAACAATGAAAATGAAATAAAGTTTCACTTAATATAACGTGTCAAAGCTCTCTGAGATGATTCGTTATTACTATCATTAACTAATGTAATTGAAAGTATTTTTGACTAATTTCTAATTATGTTTTTAAGTTCTACCAAAATTAAATTAGCTATTAAGTATCTAGTATGAGCAAGGGGACTCAAACTTTAAAACTAATAATCTTTTTGTTTAAGTTTCACTCATCTTCAATAAAAATGAGCAGTCAATGATAAATAACTCATTTTTTATACGGAGTGTTAAAAATCAAATGTAAGACAACAATTCTTATTAAAATTAAGAAAAAAAACTTCAAATCAAGAAATTGGCTTGGAAATCTATTTATAGTATCCCATTTTAAAGTTGTAGTAGAAAAACTATTATATTATTTGATTAATGTCACTTTGAATCATATCAGTAAAATCATGTATTTCAACAAAAGTAAATGGATGCTCGATCCTAATCATATAATCTACAATCTCTTCATGAGCACGTGATTCATCATATTAAAAATTAGTAATATTTTGGTTTGATCAACATTTAATCGCATTTGTATTTTTATATCTACATTAGTATTTTTTACTACATCTTTTAGAGTAGCGTTTCAAATGACTGGTATCTCCACTCGACGCAATACTTAAGAATTTACCACAAATTTTATACTTTTCTTTAGCTTCTCGAACATTATTTGCATTTGTAATTATAATTCTATCAAATCATCTCCATGCACCACTAGGTGTTCTTTTTAGTTTTAACAGTAGAAGTAGACGTGCCTCCATTTGGAATTTCATTAGAGAGAGATCCTATGAATTCCCTCATTATAAAATTCTCATCATCAACAGTGTCAGGATGAGTAACATTATGCCTAGAGCCCATACTAATGTAAAATATTAAGAGCAAAAACAAACGAAAATTAAAATAATAAATATTCGTTATACAAGACTTCAATTTCGCCCAATAGGTTGAATATTTGTTCCAAATTTCAATTACCGATAGTACTTGTAGACATTGCAAGTCATAATTAAAACATATTGATATACTTTATAAATAATGATTTTTGGATAAAAATAACTCAAATTGTATTGGAATAGATTTTTTTTTTTACCACAATTGGATAATTGGATATTGTCTGGTCCGTTCGATCAACTAGGCCGAATGCCAATTAAGTTTTATAAACTTTGATTAGCTGGGCCGTTGACTACTTGGGTTGGGCAAATGGCCACCTTAACGCTTGCATGTGTTGTATCAATGCCTCTCACGTAATCACTTCGGCCTTTGCCTGCCTTAAGAATTGAGATATAGGCGGGGCTTTGACTTTTGAATTTTTGATCGAGAGTCGAGAGAAATCACAGCCAGATCGGCGCAAACCAACTTCAAGGGAGAGACCGAGAATGAGAACTGAGAAGGAGGCAGTAAAGCGACAGCATTTGATACTTTTCCCTTGTGTAGTGAGTTGGGTCCAAGCCCACTTGCTACACTTGAGAAGGAACAAAGTCATGCGGACCCGTTATATCCATGTAAACCGGACAACCCATATATGGGCCCGATATCCTGTGAACCGGACAATCTAAAGCGAACAATATTGTTAGTGTGTGGAGGTGTGAAATTTATAACACTGATCAACAGAATTTTGCGAAACTTTTATTAGAATGGGTAAACACTATAGTGGGATATGGAAGTAAAAGCAGGATGATGATATTGAACTTGTTCTCAAACACTGTTGTACAATGAACTTGTTTTTAATATCTTCTCTATTTGATTTCTTATATGTGTTTAATCATCCAAAGCTGCTCTCTGGGTTTCATTTCTCGTTCTTGTGGCTGCAACTATTTGCTGATCTCAAAAATCAATCACCTACTGGAGGTATTGTGTGAGAGTTAAAAGTATGTTAATGGTACTTATGTTTTAAAATGTACTGCCTCCATCCCTATTTGATAGGTTCATTTGTTTTTACCCAGATTTAGAAAATTCAATTAATATCATTAAAATAATAAATTTAATTGGTTTTCTTTCTAACATACCATTCATTAAAACTACTTCACTCACACACCTTATTATTTTTTGATACCAAGGAGGGAAATACCCAACACAAACACGGAGCCCGATAGGCTACACAAAGGGAGGTAACTCTCTCCCTTTTACAACTCTCACCATAGTAATGATAAATCTCACTCAAATTGGTAGAAGGCGAAACTCGAACAGAAGACCTCTCACTCCCTATACAGTATGAAGACCAACCAGGCTACCACCTGTTGGTTCACACACCTTATTATTGTTAGAATTGAAAGTCATTTGTTGATAAAGATACATAATAAATGATAGTATATTAATAAATTAATTATTTTTACTTATTTTTAATAAATAAATTATAATTTGAGATAAATCAAAATAAAAATACAGCCTATCAAATAGAGACAAATAGAGACAGAGTAGATTGTAGGAGGTAGTTATGTTGAAAAATATTAAAATACTCAGTGATGTTAAAATGAGTTAGATGGAATAAGTTTTTAAATTAATTTAGGGGAAATCTGATATCCCATTTTAAGTATTGGGTTGGACAAGCTCTGCATCGATATACATGCAGTATCAATTTAGGTTGGAGTCTCCGGCCCCAAATTTTGGCTACAATTACTGATCTTTCCATGGGCAAATCAGAAGGTGGCGGCTTGTGGGTTTGGGAAGGGAGTTGTCTCTCTTCTGCACCAGTTCCACTTCACCCTAAAAATCCTAAATCAGTATCTCTCCCCCAATTCTTGCTTTGATCAGCGAGGAAAGTGGAGCTGGCCTTCGGGTACCCGATTGGAATAGTTCTTGCAGGTAGAGCATTGGAACCAGATGAGGTCACAGTCGATGTCTGCGATGAGGAGCATTGGAGCAAAGTTTGCAGTGGGAGCCTAGCCGGAGAGAGATGAAGAGTCCATTTGGATCAGAGTATATTTTATAGAGTATATATTCTCGTAAAACGTAAAAGCTGAAAGTGTCTGAGAGTATGAGTGACGGAATATACGTTAGCGTATAATCTGAAACAAACAGGGAGAAGTACTAACTAGCGTCAGAGACAATGGATGACTCGATGAGAGTGGAGGAGAGAGAGGCTACAATTGTTGAGAGAGAGCGCGTGGAGAACACGGGGGGAGTGTTTTGTTGAGCAAAGGCAATTTAAGGTAGTCGATGGTTGCGGTGTTTTGGGTATAGATACAGAGATTTATAAATGTGAAAATCTTGAGAATAGAAGGGAAGTTATTAAAGTAGTTTGCCACCTAACGGTCAATCCGTCACGTAAGCAGAAAAGGGCTAAAATCCGTTGAAGTCTGTAGGTTGACACATTTGACATTTTCGAGTACGGAATTTGATTAAAATGAAATATAATCTTTCTTTTTTTAACCAAATATTTTTTTTTTATCCTAATATAACACGTGTTTTGTAGAAACAAAAATTTCACATAAAAGTTCAGTAAGTTAGGCATGGGTTATGGGCCCACATATAATCTCGTACTAACAAAATCATATTTGTAAAAGTTAATAATTTATAAGCAAGAATTGAACCCAAAAAAATCGTGAGTGGGGTTGGAAAAGTCGAGGGAAGTTAAACTCCAACAAAACGAATCGGACAAAAAGAAGGGAAAAAAAAGAATTGGACCCACATGCACTTCAGTAGACCTGACTCATTCCAATTAGGGCTTTAAATCGGTGTTATAAAAATCGTTTCCCACGTGAATTATGGATTGAATCACTGGTTTAATTAGTGAATCATGTATTGAACCGTATGTTTAATTAAAATTAAAAAATAATATCTAAAATAAATAACTTTTATGTGAAATTTTTTCATCATAAGTTAACAATATATAACAAAAAATTCGATCAAATTATAAAGGAATCAATATTTTATAGCATTTTGAATTTTTTTAAATTTTTTTGAAAAACCGACCGGGTCAATCAATAGCCAAATTACACTTCAAATTTGAATCACATGCCACTAAATCCATTATGTAGAGAAGTGAAGTATATCAGTTTGTTTATCAATTTTATAAACTTATTACTTATATATACTGCTTGTCACAGCTATTGTAGAGATGTTCTTTTTTAGCTATAAAAATCGTAAATAATTGTTCTCGCGACTATTGTTGAGAGAGAGCGTGTGGAGAACAAGGGGAAGGGTTTTGTCGAGCAAAGACAATTTAAGGTAGTTAGTTGTTGTGGTGTTTTGGGTAATACATGGACTGAGATTTGTAAATGTGAAAATCTCGAGAATGAAATGGAAGTTATTAACACCGTTTGTTACGTAACGGACAATCTATCACGCATGTATGTAAGTTGGTTGATTGAAAGGGCGAAAATTCGTCTGAGTGTGCAGGCCGGCATAGTATACACTTTTGAGTATGAAATTAGAACGTTTTGATTGTCACCTGTCAATATGAACATGATCAAATATTTATTAATCCGCCAAGGATAAGCTTTTTCCCCCTAATATAACACGTTTAGTAGAAACAAAAATTTCACATAAAAGTTCAGTAAATATTGCTAGGCACCGGTTATGGGCCCACATATAATCTCGTACCATGAAATCAAGCAAATCATGACGAATTGGAAAAGACCGGAAGTTAACTCCAAAAGGTTAAAAAAAGAATCGGACAAAATAAGAAAGAAGAATTGGACACGCATGCACTTCAATAGACCTGGTTCATTCCAATTAGGGCTTCAAATCAATGATATAAAAATCGTGTTGGTTTGCCACTCGTCGCATCCTGCGACATGAAGATCCTGATGTTGTTTTTCTTTCTGAAACAAAATTGTCTTACAGTGCTGCTTCCAAAATGAGATTCTCTCTGTCTTTCTCTCATGGGTTTCCGGTTGCTAGAGTGGGTCTTAGTGGTGGTCTGCTTATGCTATGGAAATCGGGAATTGATGTCCAGATTCAATCCTACTCTGCTTATCATATTGATGTTGTTATTTCACAAGGCAATAGTGGGCCGTGGTGGTTTACGGGTATTTATGGCCAGCCTATTGTCCATAGACGATGGGAATTCTGGAATCATCTTCGTGGCCTTGCCCCCCTCCTGTCTCTTCCTTGGGTCTGTGGCGGTGATTTTAATGAAGTGGGGTCCTTATCGGAAATCAGTGGGTCTAGTAGATTAGAATCTCAAATGCAACTGTTTAGGGAGGCGTTATCTGACTGTGACCTGTTTGACTTAGAATATAGGGGGCATCCTTTTACTTGGTGCAATAGAAGATGGGATTCTGGTCTAGTGGAGGAGAGATTAGACAGATTTGTTGCTAATCCGGCGTGGATGGACCTTTTCGGCGGATCTTCTGTGAGACATCTGGTGTGTCCCTCTTCGGATCACTCCCCTATTCTGCTCTCTGTTGGTTTTCCAGAGATAATCTCGAACCGGGTTAGACGAAGAAGGACCCACTTTGAAGAATTTTGGACTAGACACCCAGAAAGTCATACTATTGTTGAAGAAGCTTGGAGTTTGTCTTCCCCTTCTCAGGGTATCCCAGATGTGTCATCTCGTTTGAATGGGTGTTTGTCAAAGCTAGCGCAGTGGAATCAATCTACTTTTGGGGATATTCAAAAGCAATTGAGAATTAAAGAGAGGCAGCTTTTTCTTCTTCGGTCTCAGAATGGTATAGGGGCTCAATCAGATCGACAAAGGTCTCTTGAAAATGAGATTAATGAACTCCTTAAATGCCAGGAAATTAGATGGAGGCAGCGTTCCAGGCAGGAATGGCTTAAAGCTGGGGATCGTAATACGAAATTTTTTCACCAGAAGGCAAGCCAACGGCGTAAAAGAAATACAATTCTGGGGCTCTATGATTCTGAGGATAATTGGAGGGAGGGTTTAGCGCAGGTGGAAAGGATTGTGGTAGATTATTTTGAGGGGCTGTTCAAGTCTGGCAATAATGTGATCCAGGATTCTTGTTTGGGGAGCTTTCCTAGTAGAGTTACTCCTGAGATGAATCAGAGACTAGTCAAGCCTTTCACCCAGCTGGAAGTCAAGAATGCTTTGTTCCAAATGCATCCGTCTAAGGCACCTGGTCCTGACGGAATGCCAGCTCTATTTTTTCAACACTATTGGGATACCATAGGACCTTCAGTTTCTTCTGCAGTTCTGGGTTTTTTAAATGGGGGTGGCCCTATTACAGACATCAATCACACGCTCATAGTCCTTATCCCAAAGGTTCAAAACCCTGCTCGGGTCTCAGAATTCTGGCCTATAAGCCTCTGCAATGTGGTTTATAAAATTATTTCCAAATGCATCTGTAATAGGCTAAAATTGATCCTGCCTCATGTCATCTCTGAAAACCAAAGTGCTTTTATTCCGGGTCGGTTAATCTCAGATAATATCATAGTGGCTGCTGAAACATTGCATTACATGAAGACCCGCCGTAATTCTCAAGAGGGCTATATGGCCTTGAAGTTAGATATGAGTAAGGCCTATGATCGGGTGGAATGGAATTTTTTATCTTGGATTATGCTCAAAATGGGTTTTGACAGAAGATGGGTGGAGCTCATTATTTCCTGTGTTTCTTCAGTATCTTTCTCCTTTGTGCTGAATGGTGAGGTTTGTGGTAGGGTTATTCCAGAGAGAGGGTTAAGGCAAGGCGACCCTTTGTCTCCATATTTATTCTTGCTGTGCTCGGAAGGTTTTTCTCACCTGATGAATAAGAGTGCCACTCAAGGTCTCTTTCATGGCATCCGAGTTTGTAGGGGTGCCCCTAGGGTGTCTCACCTCTTATTTGCTGATGATAGCCTATTATTTTGCAAGGCCTCCACCATAGAAGCGGCTGAAATTCTCAGATTGCTCCGAGTCTATGAACAAGCTTCGGGACAGTGCATTAATACCTCTAAATCAGCTGTTTACTTCAGTAGAAATGTCTCGGACCAGCTACAAGCATCCCTTAAACATATCCTTGGAATGTGTGACCCGCCAGCTAATGCCATGTACTTGGGCCTTCCAGCTATTATAACTCGATCACGCAGGGACATGTTCAGTTATATTAAGGAGAGAGTGTGGCATAAAGTGGGGGGATGGAGTGAGAAATTATTATCTCAAGCCGGGAAGGAGGTTTTATTGAAATCTGTAGCCCAAGCGGTTCCAAGTTATGCAATGAGTATCTTTAAATTTCCTTTGGGTCTTTGTGATGAGCTCAACAGTATAGTCCGCAATTTTTGGTGGAGCTCTAGACCGGATGGCAGGAGATTATCTTGGGTGCGGTGGTCTAGTGTTTGCAATAGGAAGAAGGATGGAGGTCTTGGATTTCGTGATTTTCGGGCTTTTAACTTAGCCTTGTTAGCAAAGCAAGGATGGCGATTACTTTCTAATGACAAATCCCTCTGCAGTCGTGTCCTCAAAGCTCGATATTATCCTAGTACCAATTTCCTAGAGGCAAAGAAGGGTTATTCTCCTTCTTTTGTTTGGTCTAGCATCTTGGCTGCTCAACCTTTATTATTGCGAGGTATTTTATGGCGTGTGGGTAATGGAGAATCTATCAAAGTTTGGGATGATCATTGGGTTCCAACTGGTCCGTATGGTCAGATTTCTACATCTAGAGGATCTGGGACTCCCGACATGCGTGTATCTCAGCTGATTGACCAAAACACAAGTTGGTGGAACCGGCCGCTTATAAATTCTATTTTTAAAACGGTGGATCAGCAAGCTATTTTTCAGATTCCTCTATATGGGCTCCAGCATCCTGACTCTCCAATGTGGGGCTTAGATAAAAGAGGTTTTTTCACTGTTCGTTCGGCGTACTGGCTGGCACGGACTGAGTTTTTTCCTCCGGATGGTGAAATGATAGGGGAAGCGGATCTTTGGAGTAAACTTTGGAAGCTCAATATTCCTCCAAAAATTAAATTCTTTGCATGGAGGATGTGTCACGATAGTCTGCCCACTGGGTGTAATTTGGTAAGGCGAGGTATGGAGGTGGATACGTCATGTCCTTTATGTGGTATTAATCCAGAATCTGCAACTCATTTATTCAAAACTTGCCCTAGTCTTGGTATAATCTGGAGACAGTGGCATGCAGGTAGGAGTATCTATCTTCTCCCTCAAAGTTGTATCAAGGAATGGTTATCCACTGTGTTAGCAAGTATGGCCCAAGACATATGTGAATGTTTTTTTGTGATCTTATATATGATATGGGGCCTAAGGAACAAGCTTACCCATGGTGAAAGAGCCCCTCCCATATTTTCTGTTGTGGTGTCCTCCTACCGGCTGATTCATGATTATCAGGAGGCTAACAAAGCAATATTTTTTTCCCAGCCAACCCGCAGCCTTGGGGTTGTTAAATGGCAGCCTCCCCCTCTGGGTCGGTATAAAATTAATGTTGATGGTTCATGGAGAAATGGGGATGAATTTGGTGGCATAGGAGCTGTTATCCGAGATCATAATGGAGGCATTGTAGCTGCTGGGATGCATCGTGTTTATGGAGCAGGAGGGTCATTAATGGTTGAAGCTTTGGGCTTCAAGTTTGGTCTACAATTGGCGCAGTCATGTAATATTTCAGATTTCGTCCTTGAAGGGGATGCATTGGAGGTGATCCAAGCTATCAATGGTGCTGCTTCCCCTTTGTCTTCTATCGGCTTTGTTATCCAAGATATATGCTCCCAAATCTCCTTTCTTAATTGTCATGTATGTTTTACCCCTAGGGATGGAAACAAACTAGCTGATGGCTTGGCTTCCATTGGTCTGCAATGTGTTAATGGTGTTATTCTGGATGGGGAGATCCCACCAGCTCTTAGAGATGTGTCTTTAGCTGATTGTCCTCTTCATTAATGAAGTTATTATTTTCAAAAAAAAAAAAAATCGTGTTGGTTGTAGATTGGATCACTGGTGCAATCATGAGGTCATGAATGGGAACTGAGGTTTAATTAAAATTATAAATTATTATAAATTATAATACTAAAAATAAATATAAGATTATACATAAAAAAGAAAGACATTGAAAAATCAAGTTCATATCATATATATAACACATATTAATACATACAATGCGGTTTTCTCTGATACGGTTTCAAAATGCGGCCTTAAATTACGGAGTTCTTTTGTCCGCTGTCCAATCTCCCAAAGTCCTAAAACCCAAACTTGAGCTCCCTCCTCCGAAACCCAAACATGAACCTCTCAGACGAAGCACTTTAATTTGTCTTAGACGAATGATTCCCAAATGCGACCTCCGACTTCCCAACCTCTGCCTACCCACCTTTGTTGAACCCAACTCTCTGTCTCATTAAAACCCATACGCAACCACCATCACTATCACTCCTCCGAATCCATCTCCTTTTGCTGAACCCAGAGAGTCCACACCCATCTTGAAGTCTTCCGCTGTACCCATTGACAACCCACTTTTGATAATCGACATCGTTGAGCGACCCTTGTTTTTACCCATCACCTTCGTTTATGTCGTCCAAGATGGGGTTTGCAATTTATCGAGTTGGGGCTCCCAATTTAGGATTCGTAATTTAGTGATTTAGAGTCCTCCTTCTCGGTCTCTCATATTCACCCTGATATCTTTAGAGAAGAGTTGCAAAAGCTTCATCAAACGTCATATTCCGGTAAGTCTCCTCCAACCGCCTACTTAGTCTTCACTTTTCCAATTATTTTTTGAAACATATATGGATATGTCATTTGTGCAACCTAGCTTCGTTAATTTATTAGAGAGTGCTTACTGTGTTGCTACTATAAAAAATGCAGGTAGTTTGCGGAGAGAATGTGCAAACTGTGGCAATTCTATGCATTGTTGTTTGTGTTGTGAATTGATAGTCCGGATCGAACAGGATTGCAGCACCAAATGACCTTGAAATAGTAAAAGTCGAAATTGGACACACGGATTTTACGTGGAAAATTCCTAATGAACATGGTAAAAATCACGGACCAGTATAGATGAATTCACTGTGGAACAGAGGATTACAATCTTCTCTCTAATTTAACAAGGAGAAAACAATGATACTCTCTCTTGAAACTAAGAGAAAAACTAAAAACCTCTCAACACAAAACTTCTTTTTTCTCCCTAACTCTCACCCTCTCTTTCTTTCTCTAACACTTGTGTTTGTGTTTTTGGTGTGTTGGAATTGGTCCAACATTTCTCCCACTTGGAGACTTGATTGAGATTCTATCACGTCTCCACACCATTCTTTCTATACTTTTCATCCCATGCTTGCTTATTGGTCGATATAAAATATCGCAAGTAAACCTGCAATATCAAATACTGACGGGTCTTACCCAATCGCAAGTGTACGTGTCAAAGAACAGTATAAAAGAGAACGGGATCGAATCCACAGAGACCGTATCAATTACCAATCAAACAAAAATAGCAATAATGCGTAGAAAATTCAGATTGTGATTAACAACTAAAATAAACTAAAATTAGATAAATTAATATGGATGAGATCTAGCTTGGGTTGGTGTTGTTCTCCTACCGTCACTCAATCACACAACTTAATATGCAATCACACAATTTAAAGGTTTACCGTTGTTAATCAGAAGACCTTGGTCCGGCTCTCCTAATTATGACTTTCCTAAGCAACGAATTTGGCTTTGGTCCAGCCCAAAATCTTTTCTTACCATAAAGATCTTGGTTGGTGTACCCTAAGATTTCCCTAAGACAAGCATATGAACGAGAAAGTCGACAATCGCACAACCTTAAGCGTTGGTGTACCACCTAATCAATTGTGTTCACAATTCCCAAATCTGGATCCTATGCAGATTCCTGTTACTTTGTCAAATAACGGGTATGGGTCAGCCGAATGTATTCAACTAACAATTCTTATCATCATGCTGTTGATCAGGCAAACACAATAATAAGAAATCAACATTAAGTTCAGAGAATCAATGAATTAAACCTGGTGTAATTGTCAATCAGATTGTGCAACAAATTGTGGTAGAAGAAACTAACCAAACCAAACTAAATAAAAATTTAGTTACACATGTTCATGACTGAATTGCATAAATAAACCAGAATTTTCAGTTGGGGAAGAAGGAGATGCTTGAAAGTGTTGAAATCCTCCTCCTGGCGTCTTCTCTCCCTTGTTCTGAAGTGCAGCGGCGTCAATCATGATTTCTGGTCGAGTTTTTAGTATTTAAAACCCTACTTGCCACATCAGCCCTTAACATTACGTCACTGGCCCGATAAAATCTGCGGCCGCAAACAGGTCGCACTTTGGCTGCAATGTGTTCACAATCCGGTTGCACTGTTTGCCCAGAAAACTCTTTAAATCACCCATATTCCAGCCAGCTATCACCTGCTCAATAAAACACCAATTAAGTAGTAATTGAACTTAAAAGATCATAATTAATATCCCTAAAGATCAGAAATACAGGTGCATTTTTGCACCTATCAAAATCCCCCAAACTTGACTCTTGCTTGTCCCCAAGCAAGTATGCAAAACTCAGTAATGCTGGAAAATCATATTGAAAATCAATTAAGTTTCATTTGAAAAACTCCATCAAGAATTGGCAATACAAGTACCTTCTTGTTGTTTTAGTGCAATATTAACTTTAGGTGGAAGCTGCACAACCTTAACTCTGCTCACAACTGCTTTAGCATACACTTATATTCTTGCACAACCTCACAAAGGTACACACAAAATATATATAATAGAAATTTCTCACTCAAGTGTTTAAGGGTTGTGTTTACTCTCATATGAATTCATGATATGCAGCCATATGCTTGTATGTCCACCAATCTTACTTCGTGCAAGTATTCTCATCCATGAATCAGAAGGACTTAATTGGGTTCACAAAAAATGGTAAGGGAAGGCTCAAGAAAGGCAGTGTATAAAATCATTATAAATTGGACACAAACTAAGTCATCATCATCCAATCACAAATAAGCTCAATATGACAAAGGGAAAAGCTGCAGAGATTAACATAGGCTAAGTAAAGGCAAGGTTAATATAAAACATATGATGGTCATGCAAACATCAAAAGAGTCCAAAAATAGGCATCCATCATAGGACCAATCCTACTCCTCCAATTTGCCATACCAGCGAATTTATTGAAATTGCCCAATCTCTGCATAGACCACATGCAATGCTCTCTTACACTTGTGTTTTTTCCTTTTTCCTTTTTTTTTTCTTCTTCAGAGAAATAATGTGCATGACCAACCAGTAGAATATGCCTCTCCAAATTCTGACAGTTCCCGAATTATGCGACTGCACTTATCTCACACTTAGATCACACATAGCTCACTTGTTGGTCGCAACCATCTGATACTTCCACTTCGTAAATAAATCACCGTTTCTTCTTTTTTTGGGTTTTTTTTTAAAGCCAGAGTACAGACATAGGTCGTACATCACCCAGAAAACCACTTTCACATATGTTTACCCACTTTAGCTTCCAATCCTTAAAATTCACCCTCAAAAACTTTCTAAACTTCTCAAATCATCCTCTTAACATCTCAAAACAAAGTCCCATGATGGAATTCTAAATTTATGACTCATTGATCATGCATTACACATCACAAGGATAGGGAGGCTTATCAAAAGAGACAAGGTTTTCATTGAGAAGAAGGGGTTCACAATAATCATCCAAGGTAGGCCAATTGAACAAAGAATGCCTTCATCACTTTCACAGAATAAAAACACGGCACTTAACTTTAGATGGTTTAATACAAATTCTAGCTATACATAATCATGAAATTCATTGCACACACTTTTTTTGAAGGATTCTCACATGGCTAAACAATGCAAGAATAATGTGTATACCAAGCAGACTTTCATAGCAAATTGTCATGCAAAGAATCACACCGTCAGTCGCTATAAGCACTTCATAACAATCATGCACAAGTATGCCAATTCCCAAACTCTTTAAAATTTTTGGCAAAAGCAAATTCCCTCTCCCCCAAACTTGAAATTGACATTGTCCTCAATGCGAAAGAAGAAAAGAAAAAAATAAATTTGTGATGACAAAAATTAAATTGTAATAAAAGAAAACGAAAAGGAGACTTAGCTGGTTGAAAATGTTGAATATGATGCTCCTCCACATGGGTTACCTCCCATGAAGTGCTAAATTTATTGTCTTCAGCCGGACATAACCACATTGTGGCTTGAATCAAGGTGGATTGAATGGGATGTCCTCCTCCACTGTGATAGGGACTGAATCCCAATAAGGCTTCACATGATGCCCAGTAACTTTAAAATTCTGATCGGAGGCGAGGTGTTGTAACTCAAATTCTCCATGAGGATACACTGTCTTCTCTAAGTAGGGACCATGCCATCTTGATTGCAGCTTATTTGGGAATATTTGCAAATGCAAGTTGTGAACAAGATGCTTTTGCCCCTCATGAAAATCTTTTCGCATAAATGTTCTGTCTTCAACTTCTTGCGTGTGTGAGTTTAGCCACCTTTGTGTCTCTCTAAAAGGCTTAGCATCCTCTTTCGAATAAGCATATTCCACGTGATTGGGTAGCTGTTTCATCTCTAATTTTGGTGTTTTACCTGTAGAGAGAACAAGAGATGAATTAGTAGGTATCAGTTGTTCAAAAGAGGAAGTGCCCTTACCAACATATGGATGACCAAGCTGGAGTCCCAATTTAGCCTTTTTGATTTGGCTATCACGTTCCATGGGTTCTGTAGATACTACTCGGTCATCTAACCCTTGTGTCACCACTACTTCGAAGGGGTCTTCGCTTGATACCTGAAAATCCTCACTCTCAAAATCATGTATAGTATCAACATTAAAACAATCTCTATGATCATCATGAGATTTAAGAGCTTCAAATACATGAAATTCCAGTTCTTGGTCATTCACTTTCATGGTTATAGTTCCTTGTTTCACATGAATATGCATATCAGCAGTGACCATAAAAGGGCGACCAAGAATAATAGGTAAAGATGTAGACATTGGACTATCTTCCATATCCAAAACAACGAAATCAACTGGTAAAATTAATCCTTTCACAGTGACTAACACATCTTCTAAAATTCCCCTAGGTCTCTTAACACTACGGTCAGCCAATTGTAGAGTGATGGATGTGGGTTGAAGCTCTCCTAGGCCTAGTCTCTCATACACAGAAAAAGGTAGTAAATTTATACTAGCCCCAAGGTCCAACAATGCCTTTTCAAAAAAATTGATTTCCTACCTTGCAAGGAATAGTAAAACTACCTGGATCCTTAAGCTTAGGAGATAGTTTATGCAACAAGACAGCGCTAACCTCTTCATTCAAGGCAACTTTTTCATGCTCAACAAATTTCCTCTTGTTAGTACAACATTCTTTCAAAAATTTAGCATACGAAGGAATTTGTTTAATAGCATCAAGGAGTGGAATATTAATCTCTACCTTCCGTAAGGTCTCAAAAACATCAAGAGATTTAGAATCAATTTTCTTCTGAGCAAACCTTTGCGGGAAAGGTGGTGGATCTCTTCCCCAATCCTTTGTAACATCTGATGCAGAACTGCGACCTTTTTGCATCCTTCCTGCAACCTGTCGGCAGTCTTTTCCAGCAGGTTCCGTTTCAGCAACTCTGTTATCAATTATTTTCCCACTTCTCAGTGTTGTAACAGCCTTCAAATGCTCCATTCTAGTTGGGTTGTTAATGGGTTGTGCTAAGAGCTCTCCCTTCTTCCTTTCACTCAACTCCTTAGCCATTTGTCCCATTTGTGTCTCCAAATTTTGGATGGCTTGAGTTGTTTGTTTCATGAACTGCATCATAGAAATCTCCAAGTCACTTTTCATAGCTGGTTGGGCTGCTGGAACTGGTGCATTATTAACAGGCTGATCATTTTTCCAAGAGAAATTTGGATGACTACGCCAAGGATATTGTTGGTTCCTTTGATTGAAATTTGTTTGACCCATGTAATTGGCTTCCTCTCGCTCTGTCATAGCTGTCAAAGGGCATGCCTCAGTAGCATGATCTTGATGTGAACATATTGCACAAAGCATGGCTGGTGGTGGTGTAGTTTTTATGTTCATCCCTTTCATAGTGTCGACTAGGAGATCAATCTTTCGGGTCAAGTTTCCAATCTCAGCTTGCACAATTGTATCAGAACTCACCTCATACACTCCTTGCCGCTTAGAGGAATTTTTACTTCTTGTAGAAAACTGTTGAGAGTCTTCACTTAATTCCTTAAACAATTCCATAGCCTCTTCACTACTTTTTCTCATCAACACCCCATTGCAAGCTGAATCAACCTTCATCCTATTTACCTCATTTAACCCTTCATAGAAGTGCAAAACAATGTCATCTTTGTGCAAGTTGTTAGTTGGGCATCAAGCTAAGCGGATCTTGAAATCCTTCCAAGCTTCGTAGAACAAATCTCCATCCTTTTGTTGAAAATTTTGAATTTCTCTCATGAGTTGCTTAGTTCTATAAGCTGGAAAAAATTCTCTCAAAATTTTTTTAGCCATTTGTTCCCATGTAACAATAGAACCCGCTTCAATGTAGTTATACCACATCTTAGCTCCTCCTCTCAATGTGAATGGAAACAACATGAGCTTCAAATTATCAGCAGTAATCCCCGTCATATTTTGCGTTCGGCACAAGTCAGTGAAGTCTTTCAAGTGTTGGTGAGGATCTTCATCAAACCTCCCCTCATAGTGAGGCACAGAGTTTAACAACTGAGGTGATAAACTGAAAGTGGCCCCTCTGTTGGGCTGAAAAGCAATGCAAGATGGTTGGGCAACATTACGTGGAATGTACCGATTCATCATAGGAACCCTCTCGTTACCCGCATCACCAACTTCAACAATTTGATCATTCTCGGCAGCCATATTTCTTCGTCGCAATGCTCTCACGGATCTCTCAATTTCAGGATCAAACTCTTCTAGCTCTCTGTGTTGCGAGCGTGTAGTAATCATGCAACTTGAAGAATCAGAAGATTACCTGCGACACAAATAAATAGCAAAGTAAGTTTGGGTATCACAAGTAAATAAATAAAATCAAAATTATCGTTAAACGTTTGAACAGTAATAAACTTAACAGTCCCCGGCAACGGCGCCAAAAACTTGGTCGATATAAAATATCGCAAGTAAACCTGCAATATCAAATACTGACGGGTCTTACCCAATCGCAAGTGTACGTGTCAAAGAACAGTATAAAAGAGAACGGGGTCGAATCCACAGAGACCGTATCAATTACCAATCAAACAAAAATAGCAATAATGCGTAGAAAATTCAGATTGTGATTAACAACTAAAATAAACTAAAATTAGATAAATTAATATGGATGAGATCTAGCTTGGGTTGGTGTTGTTCTCCTACCGTCACTCAATCACACAACTTAATATGCAATCACACAATTTAAAGGTTTACCGTTGTCAATCAGAAGACCTTGGTCCAGCTCTCCTAATTATGACTTTCCTAAGCAACGAATTTGGCTTTGGTCCAGCCCAAAATCTTTTCTTACCATAGGGATCTTGGTTGGTGTACCCTAAGATTTCCCTAAGACAAGCATATGAACGAGAAAGTCGACAATCGCACAACCTTAAGCGTTGGTGTACCACCTAATCAATTGTGTTCACAATTCCCAAATCTGGATCCTATGCAGATTCCTGTTACTTTGTCAAATATCGGGTATGGGTCAGCCGAATGTATTCAACTAACAATTCTTATCATCATGCTGTTGATCAGGCAAACACAATAATAAGAAATCAACATTAAATTCAGAGAATCAATGAATTAAACCTGGTGTAATTGTCAATCAGATTGTGCAACAAGTTGTGGTAGAAGAAACTAACCAAACCAAACTAAATAAAAATTTAGTTACACATGTTCATGACTGAATTGCATAAATAAACCAGAATTTTCAGTTGGGGAAGAAGGAGATGCTTGAAAGTGTTGAAATCCTCCTCCTGGCGTCTTCTCTCCCTTGTTCTGAAGTGCAGCGGCGTCAATCATGATTTCTGGTCGAGTTTTTAGTATTTAAAACCCTACTTGCCACATCAGCCCTTAACATTACGTCACTGGCCTGATAAAATCTGCGGCCGCAAACAGGTCGCACTTTGGCTACAATGTGTTCACAATCCGGTTGCACTGTTTGCCCAGAAAACTCTTTAAATCACCCATATTCCAGCCAGCTATCACCTGCTCAATAAAACACCAATTAAGTAGTAATTGGACTTAAAAGATCATAATTAATATCCCTAAAGATCAGAAATACAGGTGCATTTTTGCACCTGTCACTTATGTCTCTGCTAGACCACATGAGGATCGACACCACATAAACTTGTCGGTGGTGATCGGCTTGGTCATCACATCTGCTAGGTTTTCATCTGTGTGAATCTTTTGCATATCCACACTTCTATCTTCCACTACTTCACGAACAAAGTGATACTGAACACCTATGTATTTTGTTATTGAATGATAGCCGGATTCCTTGCAATATGCAAGGCACTCTAACTGTCATAGAAAAGAATAATCTTCTACTGTTTGTGCCCGAACTCCTCCAATAACCTTTGTAACCAAATAGCTTCCTTGTAAGCTTGTGTAGCCGCCATGTATTCTGCTTATGTTGTAGACAGAGCCACAATAGTTTGCACTTTTGAAACCTAGCTTACAGCTCCTCCTACAAGTGTAAACACATAGCCTGTAGTAGATTTCATTTTATCAAGGTCTCCTGCAAAATCTGAATCCACATAGCCCCTGATAGGAAATTCTGATCCTCCGTAACATAATGCAGCATTTGAGGTTCCTCTAATGTATCTCAGAATCCTATTCACAATATTCCAGTGCTCTTTACCAAGATTCGCCATATATCGACTAACCACTCCCACTGCTTGTGCAATGTCTGGTCTTGTACATATCAGAGCGAACATTAAACTTCCCACTACTGATGCATACGGTACTCGAGACATCTCCATCATCTCTGTTTTGTTGCTAGTACACATACTTGAGGATATCTTGAAATTAGCAGGAAGTGGGGTAGAAACTGGCTTGCAACCTTGCATGTTGAAACGCCGCAAGATCTTTTGCAAATAATTCTTTTGTGAAAGCGAAATCTTTCTGCTATTTCTTTCTCGGTCAATTTGCATCCCTAGAATCTTATTTGTTGATCCCAAATCCTTCATATCAAATTCCCTAGCCAACTGTGCCTTCAATTCTTGGATATGATTTTTGTTGGGGCCTACTACCAATATGTCATCCAGGTACAACAACAAGATAATGAAGTCATTATCTTCTTCAAACCTTCTGTAGTATGTACAATGGTCTGAACTAAGTCTATTATACCCAAGGCTTATAATGAAACAATCAAATCTCTTATACCAATATCTCGGCGCCTGATTGAGACCATATGGATATTTGTTCAACCTGCAAACCAAGTTCTCTTTACCTTCTTCAGCAAAACCTTCTGGTTGAAGCATATAAATTTCTTCTTCAAGTTCTCCATGAAGAAATGCAATTTTAACATCTAACTGCTCCAAATGTAAGTCAAATGTAGCATACATAGCCAAGACTACTCTGACTATGGTAAGTCGAACCACAGAAGAAAATATCTCGTTAAAGTCAATGTCTTCTTTCTGAGCATATCTTTTTACCACCAATCGAGCACGATATCGTTCCACCTGATCATTGCTATCTAGCTTGATTTTGTAAACTCATTTGTTACCAATGACTTTTCTTCCGCGTGACAATGGTACAAGATTTCAAGTCTTATTTTTATGGAGAGCTTCAATCTCCTCCTGCATTACTGTCATCCACAGACATGCATCTGAACTGTTTCTAGTTTTATGGAAAGTTGATAGCTCTCCATCCTCCGTTAAAAGACAGTATGCAACATTACAGTCCGTAAAATATTCTGAGTACCAAGCTGGCAGTCTTTTCTCTTGAGTTGACCGCCGACTTTCTGGAACCTCAACTCGAGCCTCGAACTCAACATGTTCTTGTACCTCGTGCTCTGGTACTGCTTCAGAAACAACTTCTTCCTCAAACTTATTTTTTGTCTGAACTACTGTAGTCTCTGAATTTTCTTTTTCCGTGCTATCATCACTTTTCTCTTGTAGCTCATCTTCTGCAAAGATTACATCTCTGCTAATGATATCTTATGGGCAGTGGGATCCCATAGGCGATACCCCTTAACTCCATCAGCATATCCGAAGAATGTACATTTCCTGGATTTTGGATCCAACTTTGTTCTTTCTTGGGCATTGAACATCACATACACAACACTTCCAAATGTATGGAGTTTTGAATAATCAATTGGTTGATCCGTCCACATCTCCATCGGCGTCTTCAATTTAATTGCAGTCGAAGGTGACCGATTTATCAGATAACAAGCAATTTTGACTACCTCTGCCCAAAAGCCTTTTTCTAGGCTACAGCTCTCAACATTGCCCTCGTTCTTTCCAACAAGGTTTTGTTCATCCGCTCTGCCACTCCATTTTGTTGAGGAGTGTATATTGTAGTGAACTGTCATTTTGATGCCTTCTTTATTACAGAAATCATCAAACTCATCGTCAGTGTATTCTCCTCCATTATCAGACCTGAAACACTTGATCCTTTTACCGGATTCAAGTTCCACCTAGGCTTTGAATATTTTGAAGACTGGAAAGACATCCATCTTCCTCTTGATGGGATACACCTAACATCTTATGGAATAATCATCAATAAAGGAAACAAAGTATTTTGCTCCTCCCAGAGATATCACTGGTGCTTGCCACACATCAGAGTGAATCAGTTCTAGAATAGCCTTGCTTTTATAACTGGATAGGCTAAATTTCATTATGTTCTGCTTACTTGTACTAGCTCACAAAAGGGTAATGACACCTTTGTGAAACCAGGGAGTAAATTCTTCTCAGAAAGAATTCTCAATCCTCGTTCAGACATATGTCCAAGTTTGAGATGCCACTTCATTGCAGGTTCATCTTTTGAACTACTTGATACAACACATGCTTCTGCTTCAAGTATAGTTTCTCCCTTTAGCTTGTATAAATTTGAATTCAGCTTTTCCGCCTCCATAACTACAAGTGTGCCCCGGATAATTTTCATTATCCCATTTTTGGTTTGGATCTTGTAACTGAGACTATCTATTTGTCCCAAGGATAATAGATTATTTCTCAGGCCTTCCACATGTCGAACCTCCTTGACGGTGTAAACAGTCTCATCATACATTTTCAGTTTGATGGATCCAATACCGACAATCTCCAAGATATGATCATTTTTCATGAACACTGATCCTCTTGAGACTGGTTTATACTGATGAAACCATTCTCTTCGTGAGGTCATACGTCATGTAACACCGGAATCAATAATCCATGTATCACTAAAGTTCCTTTCACCTTCCGAGATCGGCATTGCTTCAATATATAAAATTTCACCATCATCTGGAGTACTTGCCACATTTCCTTGAGAATTCTTCTCTATATTCTTCTTTTTCTAGCAATACTTCTTTAGATGCCCTTTCTTGCCACAAAAGTAACATTTAAAATTCTTCTTACATCTGGATTTGGACCTGCCATGATCTTGGCTCCCACTTGAGCCACATTCCATTGATATCCATCTTTCCATCATTAAAGCCTCAGCTTGATGTGAACCAGCCAACCTGTCCTCATTGTTTTTGCGCCTATTTTCTTCTTCCAGAATAGCAGCAGCAATATCATCAAAGACTAGATAGTCCGAAAGAACATTGTTAGTGAGATTGATGATGAGTTGATCATATGATCTGGTAGACTTTGGAGTAGAAGTTCGGCACGTTCAACTGATTCTACTTTATATCCCAACGATGTGAGTTGTGAAAATATATTATTCAGCGAATTGATATGCTCTGTCACTGAAGTAGATTCAGTCATACGAAGAGTGTAGAGTTTTCTCTTCAGAAAAATCTTGTTGTGAATAAACTTCACCTCATAGAGTTTGGTGAGATGATCCCAGATCTTTTTTGTAGTTTTCTTTTCTTCTATACTTGAAAGTACACCGTCGAATAATGGTAGATGAAGATTGGTAATCGTGGTACCATCCATTTTTCATTTGTGACTCCAGCTGGCTTATTATCAATAGGCACCAAACAGTTATCTTTTCTCAAGATAGCCTTCTCTTTCAATTTCCACAATGAGAAATTACTCCCATTGAACTTCTCAATTTCATGCTTTGTTGCCATTATTTTTTATCGCAACCAAGTATTTTGTGAACAGTACCGCGAATAGTACTTCCAAATTTGTTCCCAAGAAAGAGAGGAGGCCTTCCGTTTAAAACGGTGCGCAATTAAAAAACCGCTCTTTCCTAGACATAACTTCTTTTAGATAGTACTTTCACACAACCGTACCATGAATACCAGATCAACAATCTCAAGAAAATTTTCTAATGTGGAAGGTCAGACAATGCTGCAACCACAGAGCATACTCAGATTTTCAAGAGAACAAGAAAATCCCAAATCAACCAATCGCTTTGATACCACTTGTTGTGAATTGACAGTCCGGATCGAGCAGGATTGCAGCACCAAATGAACTTTAGTAAAAAGCAAAATTAGACACATAGATTTTACATGGAAAATCCCTAATGAACATGGTAAAAACCATGGACCAGTATAGAAAAATTCACTATGTAAAAGAGGATTACAATCTTCTCTCTAATTTAAGAAGGAGAGAACAATGATACTTTCTCTTGAAACTAGGAGAAAAACTAAAAACCTCTCAACACAAAACCTCTCTTTTTCTCCCTCTCTCACCCTCTCTTTCTTTCTCCAACACTTGTGTTTATGTTTTTGGTGTGTTTAAGAACAAAGGAGGGATGCCTTTATATAGGCTTGAGATGGAGTTAATACTTGGCTAAACAACTACTACTAACCAACTAAATACATTAAGTGTCTACTAACCAATTCTTCCCAACTAAATCCAATTAAGGAATTGGTCCAACAGTTTGTAGACCATACTTGAAGCAGTAGTGAAGGCTGATGCAGTGCTATTAATTGTTGGTGACTGTGAATTGTATTTTGTTTGCTGGATATGACATGGGTGGGGTGATATGCTATAGGTGGGGTGTTTGTGCTGTACATTATCAGTGTGTTAGGGTACTTTTGTTCTTCCAATATTAAGGTTGTTGGTTTTGATCTACCCATTTCTGGACTCATGAATAATAAAAAAAATGAATGAATTTCAGAGCCTAAACAGGTTGCAAAGTGACAATTGGATTGTGTTTATCTTCTTTTCAGACCCTACACAGATTGCAATTGAGAAACACTACAACTTAGATCCTAAACAAAATAACAAGAAAAGAAAAACGAGTCTCCCATTCATAGATAAATCTGCAATGAATGACAAGAAAATGTGTCTTCCATTCATATATAAATCCTCAAGAGAATAACAAGAAAAGGATAGTCCCCCATTAATAGATAAATCCACAATGGATAACAAGAAAATGAGTCTCCCATACATAGATAAATCCTAAACAGAATAACAAGGAAAAGAGAGTCCCCCATTCATGGATGATACCAACAGCTTCATCACATAGTCGACTCACCTACAGGAAAAAAATTTAGTTAACCACCTTACCAAAATAACTTCGATGGGTTCATGTGGAAGTGACAGAGTGCTTCGCTTGAGAAAAAGTTGACTTTGATGCGAGGATGATGGTGTTTGATAGGTTTGGAGACAATGGGTTTGGCAGAGGTGGGTATGAATATGAATGAAATAGGGTCGAGCTGAGCTCGGGCTTGGCTCATTTTAAAAGGACCCGGCCCTAAGGGCTCGTTTGTAATATTTTAATTTTGTTTTAATTAATATATAGTAATTATTTGTTTGATTATAAATATATATTATATTATATACATGTATATAATATATAATATTATAATACATATGTATATATTATATATACATATATATATACACACACACACATGCTTTAGGGCTTACGAGCCGAGCTTCTTTAAGCTTAGGTATGAGCGAGGATGGTCGGAGATTATGGATTTGTCGGAGTTCCGATTGCGTTTAGGTATCGTTTGTTTGAGACAAAGTGCTTCGTCTGAGAGGCTTGCGTTTGGGTTTTAGGAGGAAGGAGCTCAAGTTTGGTTTTTAGGGCCATAAGATGCATCAGACGGCGGACAAAAGAAGTCTGTAATTTACGGCTGCATTTTGAGACTATGTCAAAGAAAATCGCTACATCCGATCTATATATATATATATATATATATATAGATAGATAGATATGAAAATTAATTTTTTTAATTATAAGTTAACAATATATAACAAAACAAATCAATCAATAGCCAAATTACACTTCAAATTATTCTAGGGTGCAATTGCTACTTTTGATGGACGGCTTTCCATGGAAATTTAGGGTAGAAGTTGATTATTAGTAATTATTTTATTCACAATCACACTTCATATTTTTGTCATTTGCTTAAGAGTGGTGCTAAATAATCCAAATTTTTGTAGCCCAACTTTAACCTAAGTTTACATGACATGCTTTGTAAGCGTATGACATGGAAAATTAAAATTTTTAAAAATAAAATAGCTTATTTGAAATGTCACAACACCTTTTTTTTGTTTTTTTTTTCTTAATTTTTTTAAAACACTTTATCTCTTAAAATACATATTAGATTTCAAAAAAAATTACATATCCAAAATCAACAAGTAAAGATCTATCCAATAAAATCTATCATCGATAGGTTTTATTCAGTCATTTTTAATTACATTATTTTTTGTATTAATATGTGAATTACGTAGGTTCCAGTATTTATTTATAAGTACTGATATGAACTCGTATATCGATTTTTATACTGTAACCTAAACAATAAGTGTTAAATCCTAAGGGGAACGAATTTGTTAAACCCTAACGGGCTCGCGTATCGCATTTTCATGTTATAACCTAAACAATAAGTGTTATAAACCCCAATGAGAACGAATTCGCTAAACCCTAACGGGCTCGTGTATCGAATTTTTATGTTCTAACCTAAAAAACTCGGATTTGCTACTAATATCCTAAATGTCCCAAGTGTTAAATCCTAACAACTAAAACTTAATGAGTTAGGGTATCCAACATAATTTCAATAAAAATGCAAAAAATAACAAATATATATTATATTATCATAGTGTAACAAAATTTCAACTTGAATAAACAGTTTACACATCATATATATGAATTATATTATGTTTAAAAATAATGTAATTGAAAAAACGCAATAAAAAATATTGACAATAAATCTTATTAGAAAGATTTTTATGCGCTGAGTTCGAATATATAATTTTTTTTCAAAATCTAACATGTATTTTTAGTGAAAAAACGTTTTAAAATTTCGTTTATTAAAAAATGTACTTAATTGATTTTTGAAAAAGTCCAACATAACTCACCTACATAACTCACCTACATAGAGTATCATATAGACTTGAATTAAATTGAATTACTAAAAATTGAGTTCTATAACATTTTTGTTTGCTTAACTATCATTTCGTGATAAAAAACATAACTAGATTCGCCGCCACATTGCCACTAAATGACACTTACTTAACATGCTAATCACGTGTTAATTAGCGATATTATTCAACGTTACCGAGTAAATTAAGCATCGAATAGCAATCCAGGGCCCCACCCAGACTTTTTTTCCTTTAAAACACAAAATGACAAATTACGCTATCTCCACATTCCACACGTGTTGATTCTATGCACAAGTTGAACATTTTTACTAAAAACACACATGCCAACTTGAGCGACTCCGGTGGATCAAACACGGTCCTACAGGCTACAGAAATGGACGGACCCCACTGAGTTCAATTTCATTTTCGTCAGGTATTATCGATGGGTCCCATGCCATTGCCATACCTTCTCGCAGCCCCGAAAACCACGAGTCCCAGATGGAAATCAACAGTGACAGAGACAGATAAAGAGATGAGAAGAGGAGAGGAGGGAGAGAAGAGAACTAGAGAAGGAAATAAACTACCAGTGGTTTTCATGGCAGAATTGTTTTAATGAACTTCCACTTGTCAAACATATATGTTGTGTAATTAATTGAGAAATGCAGAGTTGCACAAACAATTTGAATCTTAATTTCTGAATATGATATTGTCATTGATGAAGAAACGTGAAGAACAATCAAGAACAGGAGAAAGATATCGAGAGAAGTTTTCTGGATATTGAAGAACCAAATTTTTTTTGATGAATTTTATACAAATTCATTGACTTTAATGAGTTATTAATCAATAACTATTAGCATGTCCTGTGTTACTAGTAGTAGTTGCAGAAGCCGACGGATCGCCGCCAAAATCTATCATTCTCATCCACTGTTGAATTTCGTCTTCTCCAATTGCTTCCAAGAATTTCATTTCTTGATCAGTATCGCCATCTGTGGCATTTTCTTCTACTCGCTGTTGTTGACTCTGTTCAGTACTATCAGGGAATGGGAAATTGAGCTTCGCTCTTGGGCCTCGAAAATCAATGGCGGCCCGATCGTAGGCCCGAGCAGCCTCCTCCGCCGTGTTGAATGTCCCGAGCCAGACCCGCTGGGCACGCCTCGGGTCCCTGATTTCAGCTGCCCATTTCCCCCACGGCCTCTGCCTTACACCTCTGTAGTTCTTCTTCACTCGTTTTCGAGAACTCGACTTTTTGTTCTCTTCTTGATTTGGCGGGAAAAGATTGCAACCCAGGCAGCCGTCGATTCTGCAGAAAGGACACGTGTCGAACTCAGAAGGCGGAAGTACCGTTGCGGTATTTGCATTGGTCGTGGCGTATTGGAATTGCGGAAAGAGGAGGGAATTAAGGGAGCCATCAGAGGCCGCTGAGTTCTCGCCGGAGATGACATTAGCGAGAGTTGCGACCATGACGGAGTGCTCTTGCTCGTGAGTGAGACGCGGTAGCTGTGTTGACGATGTCGATGGCGCCGCCGAAGAAGAGCTGCGGTTGGACGGAGAA
The DNA here is from genome assembly GCA_963580455.1 of Euonymus europaeus. Classification (NCBI taxonomy): domain Eukaryota; kingdom Viridiplantae; phylum Streptophyta; class Magnoliopsida; order Celastrales; family Celastraceae; genus Euonymus; species Euonymus europaeus. The sequence goes on along the minus strand of OY756970.1, from coordinate 15,009,749 downwards.
GCGGCGGTGAGTTTGGTTCTCTCGTTACTGGACTTCTGCATGCTTGATTGTTTGTCAGAAGTGAATAAGGAGCGAGAGGGGGGAGTAACGAATATACACATATATATGGGTTGAATGTGCCGACTGTTACGCTATTTAGACACGTATTTTTAAAAAATTGTTGGCACGTGAGATATTCTAGAACTTTATAATATGGAACGGGTGACATGGCACATAAAGGCCGCGAAATTGGTGGGGCCCTTTTTGACAGATGAGCAGGCAGTTCTACGTGGCTGGAGCATTAAAAGCGGACACACAATCCACTCTGGGACTTTGGGTGGTCCAGGATAGGCACAATTTTAATAAAAATTATTAAACACTAGAAATAAAAATAAAAATTGTGTTTAAAAATTAGTTTTTGATAAAATGTTTATGGCCAACGTCAATTGTTGACTGTTTGGTCGGTCTGAGAAAATTCTCAAGGAGTCCAATTGACTGCACGGAAAAGTACAGCTAGCTTGTTTACGTCATCGCACACTAGAGCAAAATGGACGGTGTAGCAAAAATGGGCTCAACGGTGGTGGATGTCAGCTGGGCAAATCCAGCCCAATGGAGTAGCAAACCAGAATAAATAAGGAGTTTTATAATAATAATAAAAAAAGAGGAAAAGGGTTGACCATATTTTGTATGCACACGCTCCTAGTGAAGAAGCTCGGTGCTCTCATTTTTTTGATCAAGGGTTTTATTGTTCTCAATTTCTCCATTTTTTTTTTAAAGTAAGTTTGCAAACGAGCGTAATTGAGCATAGCCGAGTTTCAGTACACTTGTTTCAAGCTCGTTTGCCAAATTTCTTGGTGGCGTCGAGCAAATGGAGACTAGAGACACCAGAAAATGAATTGCGGGGGCTTGGCTATTGACAGAGCAAGAAATTAGTAAGGGGAAAAAATGTTCACAGAGTTTAAAAGAATTTTTTTAAAATATATGAGCTTAGATTTTATGACTAAATTTATATGGAATAAAGTTTAGTTTTAACTGTTGAGGAGCTCTCTTAACCTATGAAATAATTATTTCTTTAAGCCAATTTTTTAATTAAAAAAAAACTAGGGATGCATAGATCCGAGCTCAAACCACTTGACGACTCACTACAAGAAAACCGTTGATATATCCCGTCGGTAATCAAGATTTTCCCATCGATAATGCAGTTACCGACAGACTGTCAATGACCTAAAATTTGTCGGCAATAACCTCGTTGATAACTATATTACCGACAACTTCGGCGACAAAATAAAATTCCGTCGACAATAGGTTCGTATCCGTCACTAATTATTTAAATAGGAAATTAAAATTAAAATATTTCATCTGTAATCCATCGATAATTATTTAAATAAAAAATTAAAATTATATTCTTCCGTCAATAATCCGTCAGTTATCTAAAATATTATTTCAAAAATAATTGGAAAAAAATATGTTAGTTAAAAAAAACAATTTCATTATAAATACAAATATAAAGTAAACGTATAATTTCGTATCGTTATATCTGCACACTCTAAAAATGTGACCGACCCTCCAATATAAGTGGCGGCATGGGATCGGTCGGCAACATTATGCCTGGCTCGCTGCCTAAAACGCTCATTGGCCCAATCGGTATCCCATTTCTTCTATGCCTCATCCAGAACAAACTTTGCTATTTTTCCCACTTCATATCATAGGGCATACTCAAGTACCACTTTGCGAACTTAGTTTCCAAGGCAATGTGTAACAACTCCCCATCGCCTGCACCCATGCAAAATATTTCTAACAAAAAATTAAAAAGAAAGTTAGTTAAAACAATACTAATTAAGCGACTAAATTTGTCGAAGAAATAAGTAATATAAGAAATATGTTTACCCGAAACTCATCGAAATATAACTTCTTTGTGTCAGTAGTGATAGTCCCCCAAGTCGACCCATCCACATCGAGTCTCTCCTCGAAGGTCCTCCGGATACTACGTCAACAAATCTCAGAAGCAACCAACCTGAGAACAAAAGTAATCACATGTTAAATACATGAAGAACAAATGAATATGTTTAAATGAGTAATAAATTATAAATACTAACTATCCACCACGTGCCTTAATACAAGGGATTTCCTCAACTGCTGATGATATACTCTCGATATGCAGATTGTCATGAGCAATGCCATCAACAGGGGCCAATGGACTACTAATCAGCTGTGCCATCAACATCGGGGTAGGAGGTGATGATGGGGTAGAGGATTGACCATTTCTTCTACCACCACTAGATGATGACGTTCGACCAGTCCCTCCTCGACCCCTAGATTATCGTCCCATACCTCTAGTCATCTATAAAAGTAATAAACATATACTCACAAGTACAAATAAACCCGGTTTGATAAACACCAAGAGCAAATTACATTAAAATCAATTACACTGCTAATTATCATGAGAAATATAGTTATGAAATTTAGGCTCCTCAGCATCGTCCCCTTCGATTGAGCAACTATCCATCTATGTAAGTAAAGGTTATATTTATATAAAAATGTTATAGAACCCAACTTTTAGTAGCTCAATTCAACCCAAGTCTATATGACACTCTATGTAGGTGGGCCATGTTGGACTTTTTCAAAAATTAATTAAATATAAAAAATGAAATTTTAAAACGCTTTTTCTCTAAAAATACATGTTAGATTTTGAAAAAAAATTATATATTTGAACTCAGCTCGTAAAAATACTTCTAATAAGACTCATTGTCAATAGTTTTTATTGTGTTTTTTCAATTACATTATTTTTAAAAATAATGTAATTCATATATATGATGTGTAAACTGTTTATTCGAGTTGATATTTTGTTACACTATGATACTAGAATATATATTTATTATTTTCTGCATTTTTATTGAAATTATGTTGGGTAGCCTAACCCGTTAAGTTTTAGTAGTTAGGATTTAGCACTTAGGATATTTAAGATTTTAGTAGTAAATCCAAGCTTTTTAGCTTACAACATAAAAATTCGATACACGAGTCTGTTAGGGTTTAGCGAATTCGTTCCCCTTGGGGTTTATAACATTTATTGGTTAGGTTATAACATGAAAATTCGATACACAAGTTTGTTAGGGTTTAGCGAATTCGTTCCCCTTAGGGTTTAACTCTTATTGTTTAGGTTACAGTATGAAAATCGATATACGAGTTCGTATCAATACATATAAATAAACACTAGAACCTATGTAATTCACATATTAGTACAAAAAACAATGTAATTAAAAATGATTGAATAAAACCTATCGATGATAAATCTTGTTGGATAGATCTTTACTTGTTGATTTTGGATATGTAACTTTTTTTTGAAATCTAATATGTTTTTTAAAAAATAAAGTGCTTTAAAATTTCGTTTAAGAAAAAAAAATGTGCTATGAAATTTGAAATAAGATATTTTATTTTCTAAAATTTTAATTTTCCATATCCTACGCTTACAATGCATGCCATGTAGATTTGAATTAATGTTGGGTTATAAAAATTTGAATTATTTAGCACTACTCATATTTATATAGGCTTAAAAAGTGTAAGGCAGCAAAAAATAATAATACATTTATTTATGGAGTATTTTGCTTTTTCTTTTTCCGCAATTCTAAGAAAGTTGTAGAAAAACATATTGCTTTAATTATTATCGAGCGATTAGTTAACGATTCATATTCCAGTTTTAAAAATTCATCAACATATATTTATTTTATATACAGAAAGTGAATAATACAACCGTAAGGAAGGGAGCGATTAGTTATGCAGACGAGCAGGAGTACTACGTGGCTTGAGCATTAAAAGCGACACACACGATCCACTTTGGGACTTGGGTGGTCCAACTCCAAGAACTTTCACAATTTCAATAAAAGTTATTTAACTTTAGAATAAAAATAATATATGTATTTAAAAAAAATTAAATGTTTATGACCAAGACTGTACGTCAATTGTTGACTGTTTGGTCGGTCTGAGAAAATTTTGAAGTACAATTGACTGCAAGGAAAAGTACAGCTAGCTTGTTTACGTCATCGCACATGTGTGAAGGACAATTGACTTGTAAGTACGTAAATAGAAGGAAAGATCAGACAAAAGTCAAGTACAAATGCCCCCATCCGACCAGAAATGGTATGAGTAGACAAATGGTAGATACCTGATAGACAGAGAGTAAAATGGACGGTGTAGCTAGAATGGGCTCAACAGTGGTGGATGTCAGCTGGGCTGATCCGGCCCAATGGAGGAGCAAACCATAATATGGATGCACAAGTTATATATATATTCAGCCTAAATAATCCTATTTGAGCTTCACAAATCTTAGCCATCCAATTTCATTAAATCTGATCTGGCGGTGGAGGATAGATTTTGGGTTTATAGGTTTGCGTCAAAACCACTTCTCTCTTCTCCGTTCGTCGTCCCTATTCACCTTGCATCAGTCGCCCTCACATCAGTCGTATCTCCGTTCGTCGTTTGCTTTATTACTCCAGTTGAATCTGGTCCATTTGCGAGGTACGATTATTGGGCTTAACAACAATGATTTACCAAGTCAAAAATGCTTCGATTTTCCTTGGTTCCCCGTCGAATTGGGGCTCCTAACATCCAATCAAGGTTAGGGCTTTGGAACATTACACTGTGTGGGTTATCTTATTTGCTCCTGTCTTCCCACCATGCATTGATTGATTATTTCTCTTCTATTTTGGCAAAGGTGCTGCAAGCACTTTGAGATTGGTGGGGACAAAAAAGGAAAAGGGACTTCTCTTTTTTTAGTGAATCTGTCATGTTTGTCTTAATTTTGTTCTCTCGCATTTTCTTTATGTTAAAACTCAAATGTCATTTTCGGTTTGCAAATACAAGTGGATTGATTTATTAGTATATCTAGTCGTAATGTTTCCAACTTTATGTTATTTGACATTGCTGATCTTATATGAGGCACTCTTTATGGAATTATTATTGGTTAGCCCTGGTTCTTGGGTAATAGTTTTGATTTTTTGTTCTCGTTTACTTAGTTAAGAAGTTGAGATGGTTTGGTTGATCGGGTATGTTGAATTTGGATTTGTTTTGCTGGAAGAAGAAAAATGTATCATTTTTGTTTGTACCAGTGCTAAAACCATTTGACTATTGTTGAAAATATAGATTTTATCAATTACAAAAAAACTTGGTTGGTACAAACAATTAAGATTTTATCAATACAAAAAAACAGAGAAACAGAGAGTTCCTTCTCACTCGGATTATCTTTCTTTACCTGTGTTTGCAAGGAAATCCAAACATAAAGTCCAGAGTTCCACCCATTTGGAATAATAAGAAGGAAACCTAAAATCATAGAAACATAATAACAATACAATCAAGCTGTTGAGGATACCAGATCAATATGACAAGCAACGAAACCAAAAACTGAGAGAAAAATGCAAAGAGTTTTTTTTCGGGTAAAACTAACTACACAACTTTCTTTCTCTCTACCACACCTCTCCACATACCTCTATATCTCCTTATATAGAGGTACAATGCCCCTAACAAGACAAACAAGCATTCAACACCTTACATGTACAACTTTGACAAAGAACACCTAGGTGGCTAGTGGGTTGGTGCATGGTGGCTTGGTGGGTTGGTGCATGGTGGCTGGTGGGTTGGTGAATGGTGGACTTGGTGGCTGCTGCTTCTAGACATGGTGGCTGGCTGTCTTCTTTGACTTGTATGGGTATGAACCCATCAATTCTCCCCCTTCATACCCTTAGGAGGAGAACGCAGATCGCCGCTCTTCAGTTGCTGTCCATCCCGGCTATGTCCCGACATAGCTCGAGCTTCTCGCGAGTAACAACTTTTGTCAACATGTCTGATGGATTCTCTTCTGTGTGAATCTTCACCAGCTTCAACAATTCATCTTCAATCACTTCACGTATCCAGTGATAGCGAATGTCGATATGCTTTGTGCGGGAATGGTACATGGAATTCTTGCTCAAGTCTAGAGCACTCTGACTGTCACAATGTACCTTGTATTCCTTCTGAATAATACCCAGTTCCTGGAGAAACCGCTTTAGCCACAACAATTCTTTACCAGCTTCCGCTGCAGCAATATACTCTGCTTCTGTTGTAGACAAAGCAACACACTTCTGCAGTTTTGACTGCAATGAAACAGCTCCCCCTGCAAAAGTGAAAACATATCCTGAAGTAGATTTTCTACTGTCAAGGTCACCAGCCATATCTGAATCAGTATAGCCATCCAGAATTGGATCTGCTCCCCCAAAGCACAAGCATAGCTTTGACGTACCCTTCAGGTACCTGAGAATCCATTTAACAGCCTCCCAATGTTCTTTCCCTGGATTGGAAAGGAATCTGCTCACAACGCCAACAGCGTGAGCGATATCTGGTCTTGTACACACCATTGCATACATTAGACTACCGACTGCTGAAGAGTATGGTACTGCTTTCATCTCTTCAATCTCCTTCTCTGATGAAGGACAATATTTCTTGCTCAGCTGAAAATGGTTACCTAGCGGAGTGGTAACCTGCTTTGCATTTTTCATGTTAAACCTTTCAAGCACCCGTTTAACATAAGCTTCCCGTGACAGCCACAATTTCTTGGCTTTCCTGTCACGAACAATCTTCATGCCCAATATCTGCTGAGCTGGGCCTAAGTCCTTCATGTCGAAGAACTGGGATAACTGGGTTTTCAATCTGTTAATCATGGCTCCGTCCTGGCCAACAATTAACATGTCATCAACATATAGCAGCAATATCACAAAGTTACCGTCTGGGAACTTTTGAACATAAACGCACTGGTCTGCGGCAGTCCTCTTATAACCATGACCCATCATGAATGAGTCAAACTTCTTGTACCACTGTCTCGGTGCCTGCTTAAGGCCGTAGAGACTTTTCTGCAGTTTGCAGACTAAGTGCTTCTTCTTAGGGACTTCAAACCCTTCTGGCTGCTCCATGTAGATTTCTTCCTCCAAATCACCATGGAGAAATGCTGTCTTTACATCCATTTGCTCAAGCTCTAGATTCATACTTGCTACTAACCCAAGTATGACTCGGATGGATGTCATCTTCACCACCGGTGAGAAAATCTCGTCAAAGTCAACTCCTTTCTTCTGTTGAAATCCTTTGACGACCAACCGAGCTTTGTACTTCACAAGCTTTCCGCTGCCATCCTTCTTCAGCTTGAACACCCATTTGTTCTGCAGTGCTTTCTTCCCTTTAGGAAGTTTTACCAACTCGTAAGTCTGGTTTTTCTGCAAGGAATTCATTTCTTCTTGCATAGCCTGCATCCACTCACTGCTTTCAGCATGATTGTGAGCTTCCTGAAAACTCTCTGGCTCCCCCTCATCAGTAAGCAAAATATAGTCTGAATCCGGATATCTCCTCGACGGAATCAGGGTACGACCTCTCTGTGATCTTTCTGGCTGAGGTACAGCTACTGGAGGAGGTTGTGCTGGTTCTGCAGCTTCTGATGGGGGGGGGGTTGTGGCTCCCCCTGCTCAACACCTTCAGTATCTTCTTCTTCTAAATCTTCCTCCTGCAATTCATCATTATTTGCAGGTGCCACTAGTGTAGGATCTGGAATGGTGTTGGCAACACCGGGAACAATGGACTTGGAAGATTTGTCCAAGTCCTCAAATACTTCATTTTCATGAAACACAACATCCCTGCTTCTGATAACCTTCTTATCAGTTGGTTCCCACAGTCTGTATCCGAATTCATCATCTCCATATCCGATGAAAATGCAAGGAATGGATCTGTTGTCGAGCTTCTGTCTCTGCTCCTTGGATACATGTGCAAAAGCTTTGCACCCAAATACTCTTAAGTGAGAGTAAGAAATATTTCTTCCAGACCATACCTTCTCCGGAATTTCAAAATTCAGCGGTGCTGACGGTGATCTGTTGATCAAGTAACGGGCCACACGAACTGCTTCACCCCAGAATGGCTTTGGCAGCTTTGCCATACTGAGCATACACCTTGCTCGTTCCATAATGGTTCGATTCATCCTCTCGGCTACACCATTATGTTGTGGGGTACGTGGGACCGTCTTCTCGTGCCGAATACCGCTTTCAGCACAATATGCTTCAAATTCTCTGGAAACGTACTCGCCTCCATTGTCTGACCGGAGGCACTTCAGCTTCTTTCCAGTCTCCCTTTCCACCATAGCGTGGAAATTCTTGAAATTCTCGAACACCTGATCCTTGGTTCTGAGAAAATATACCCACACCTTCCTTGAAGCATCATCAATAAAGGTCAGGAAATATCTGTTACCTCCCAAAGACTCTTCTTCTAGAGGACCACAGACATCAGAGTGTACCAAACTCAGCAACTCTGACCTTTTCGTGGAAGATGTATTGAATGAGACTCTGTGCTGCTTCCCGAATAAGCAATGATCACAAGGGTTCAGCGGAATATCTTTAGACACTTTGATGAGTGTCTTCTTTGACAGGGTGGACAACCTTTTTTCTCCCATGTGACCGAGTCTCTTGTGCCAGAGATTTGGAGAAGTCTCTTCCTCCACAGCATTGATGCTTTCTGAACATACTTTGGCCTGTGTTCTATACAATGTGCCACAAATATGTCCTCTGGCATAAGTCAAAGCACCTTTCGTCAACTTCCAGGTGCCATTGCCGAAATGATTGTGATAGCCCTGTTTATCAAGAGCATTCACAGCAATAAGATTGAACCGGAGGTCTGGGACGTGTCGGACGTCCTTCAACACCATAGCACATCCAAGATTTGTCTTGACATGCACATCACCAATGGCCACAATCTTGGCAAAACTATCGTTGCCCATCTTCACTGTACCAAAATCGCCAGTTCTGTACGAAGTGAAGAAATCACTTTGTGGAGTGGCGTGGTGCGATGCAGCAGTGTCGATCACCCACTCAGGATCGTGGCTTGCTGCATGTAAGCACGTCTCTTCACTGCAAGAGAGTAGTGCTACATCCTCCGAAATGGTGATCAACGTTTCACCATTTTCCTTCTTTGACTCAGAGTTATTCTGACCTTGCTCTCGTTGTAACTTCCAGCAATTCTTCTTTACGTGGCCTTCAATGCCACAATGGTAACACTTGTATTTACCTTTTTGTTGTCTCCTGCCGTCACTGGACTTTCCATGATCCTGGTTCCGTCCTCGGCTCTGACTTCTCCCTCTACTCCTGCCTCTCCCCTGAGGCCGTCCTCTGCTTTCAGTAACAAGGGCATGAGACTGGTCTATGCCCAATTCCTTCCTTCGACTCTCCTCGTTGAATAAAGCATCCGAGACCATCTCCATAGTGAGTTTGCCTCCGGGTGCAGAGTTACTGAGAGAGACCACCAGCGTCTCCCAACTATCCGGTAAGGAACTGAGAAATAGTAAGGCTTGATCTTCATCTTTAAGAATAAACTTGACAGCTACAAGTTGATTCACCACGTTCTAGAACTCATTGGTGTGCTCAGCTACAGAAGTACCATTTTTCAACTTCAAGTTGACAAGCCGTCTAACCAAGAGAGCTTTATTTCGAGCGGTCTTGGCTTGATACATGTTTTCGAGCTTTTTCCAGAGCTCGTATGCATTCGTCTCCTGTGCAACATGGTGAAACACACTGTGGTCAATCCAATTACGAATTTGACCAATCGTCTTCTTGTGTTTCTTTGTCCACTCAGCATCTTTTATATCATCTGGTCTCTTGCCCTCATTTTCCAAGGGATCCGCCAGATCTCTACAATTCAAGAAATCCTCCATCCGAGGTTTCCACAAAGCATAATTTGTCGGTGTCAACTTCATCATAGCTCCTGATGACTCTGATGTAGAAGCTTCCATCAGAAAAGATTCGGTTTCAAGCTAAACCGAGTAACACCGAAATTTTGGAGCTGAATCTCGCGAAACCGATAGCACGGTTGCGTCTGGAAGGGTCGAAAACCTTGGAAACCGGTTTGACCTTCCTGAAAACCGGTCCAAAAAACACCGAACCGGCCGGTCAAAGTTTCTGTAATTTGAACCGGACTTAACTGTTGACTAACGGTCAACTGACAGTCAACTGACGCCGATTGATGACGTGGCACAATTGCTGACGATGCACTGACGTGGCAGATGGTGACGTGGCCTTGTGACGTGGCGCTGACGTGGCAGATGATGACGTCACTGTGACGTCATGCTGACGTCACTTCGTCTTCAACCTCCAGAAAACGTGAATAGTACCTCCAATTTTCAGAGGGAGAGTGTGGCTCACCCCGACGTCCGATTTCGATGATTTTTGAACCAGGAGACTCGTGAGGTGATGAGGAACACCCAGATGTGTTCAAAACTTGATTTCGTTGAAGTCGAAAAATTGACCCGAGAGCAAAAACATGCTCTGTTTCTGTCCGGGATGACTTCCGGGACTTAACCTCGGCTCCGATACCACTTGTTGAGGATACCAGATCAATATGACAAGCAACGAAACCAAAAACTGAGAGAAAAATGCAAAGAGTTTTTTTTCGGGTAAAACTAACTACACAACTTTCTTTCTCTCTACCACACCTCTCCACATACCTCTATATCTCCTTATATAGAGGTACAATGCCCCTAACAAGACAAACAAGCATTCAACACCTTACATGTACAACTTTGACAAAGAACACCTAGGTGGCTAGTGGGTTGGTGCATGGTGGCTTGGTGGGTTGGTGCATGGTGGCTGGTGGGTTGGTGAATGGTGGACTTGGTGGCTGCTGCTTCTAGACATGGTGGCTGGCTGTCTTCTTTGACTTGTATGGGTATGAACCCATCACAAGCTTCAATCATAACTCATAATACAACCATTTCAGCTAGTCCAGTAAACAATGGTATATAAATGAAAACCAACCAAGTTTTGCAAATTAAGTTCTCATTCATTGCCCAATACAACCACTATCTCATTCATCAAAAAATTAGATAATCAATCCGATAATTAAGAACCCGACATTTTGATTTCAACGAGAATATGTACTTTTGAACTACAAACTCAAATAAAAAATCAACTCAAATAATCCTAGTCTCAAATCCAACTAAACAAAAATCTTCTCAAATCAACCCAACTTAGGAATACCAGATGAGAGATGAGCTCGGGAAGGGAAACCAGAGGTGAGGAGAGTTGCACTGGAGAAACCAGAGAAGAGGAGAGATGCGCAACTTTGGATTTTATTTCGATGGAGCTCAGGCACAAACCTAGATCGAGATGGTGAGTTGATGCGCGATGATGGAGGTGGATGGAAAGATCGAGTTGTTTGGGTGATGGTGCGATGATGGAGGTCGACGAAGAGTTGGCGGAGGAGAGCTCAACAGAGGTTCGATCTATTGCTCGATCTGGTCTTTAAGTTAAGATAAATTCGAAATTTATCCTGACCGTCGGATCTAGAGATGATATATATATATATATATAAAAGAAAGAAAAGTGTTGACATGTTGTATGCAGTAGTATGCACACGCTCCTATAGTGAAGAAGCTTTGTGCTCTCTCAAGATTATCGTAATCATTAGATGAGCAGTGATACATTCATCTAAAATATCATCTCACTTTTTTAAAATATATGTGATAAGTGGTCTTCTCCTTATTTGATCAAGATTCTTCTCGATTTTTTCCACTTCCACTTCCCTTTTTTTTCTTTTCCTGCGTATGCAGAGTTTCAGCACACTCAAGCTCATTTGCTATTTTTTTTTGGTGAGGTCAAGTCAGTGGAGACACCAAAAAATGAATGAGGGGGCTTGGGTAGTGGAAGAGCAATAAATTAATAAGGGGAAAAAAGGTTGACGGAGTTTAGGAGCAGCGCCCTCAATTTTTCTAAGCATATGGGCTTATAAGAAACTCTCTTTACCAAAAATATAATTATTTTTATTAGTTGATTTATTAAAAAAAGGAAAATTAAATAAAAAGACTTGAGCAGTCTCATTCTTTGAAATGGTCTCCTGTATTTTAAAAATTAGAAATAATGACAAAATTATGGATATCTCGAAAATACCCGACAATCCAATAATGTCAAAAATAGGCCGACAATCATACCTCCCCCTTTCAATGTCTGATCGAAGCAAGACCATTGTCGTTGGAATTGTATCTTTGATTTGGTGGCTTTAGATTCATCTCAACTGGCCGATTCCAATGCCACCGGCCTCGCCTCAGTCTGACATTGAAAACAGTTGCAATGAGAAAAAGAAAATTTTGGGCATCGCCAGAGCATCGTGGTGGCTTTTCAACAGTGGTGGACCTTCGTTTTGGCCACCGTAGGTTGGGATTTACTCCTCTCGCAGTCATGCTTCTTTTGAGAGCAGCAATCTAAAATCACAGTTTTCGTTCTACTCCTAGTGTAGAATTCTTTTTCTCTATAGAACATTTATTGATCTATAAAAACTTTATTTCTCTATAGAACCTCAATTTCATGACATTAGATTCATCATTTATCTAAGCCAAGTGATTCCAACGCCATCGACATCATCTCGATTAAACATTAGAAACAACCGCATCGAGAAAAAGAAGTTTTTGGACATCGCCAGAGCTTTGCAGCCTCAGTGGACCTCAGTTTTGGCCATTGAAGATCAGGATTTACTCTCCTCGTTGTCGCGCTTCTTTTGAGACTAACAAATATCATTTTGGTGGTCGGACTAAAACTTATGCCAAAAAATATGAAATCACATTTTCGTTCTACGGTTAGTGCATAACTCGTTTTCTCTATAAAACCTTTATTTTTCTATAGAATCATTTTTTCTCTGTAAAATCTCTTTTGCTCAGTTCGAGAGACACAAAGCTTGGATTTACTACTAAAATTCTATATTCCAAGTGATGAACTCCAAGGCTCAGATTCGCTAGACGCTAATGCGCTCAGGGAACAAATTTAGTACTAAAATCTCAAGTGTTAAATCATAGGGTTCTAGCTCGGGTATCTAAAACTCTAGGATTCTAACTTCCAAAATTGGCCAAAACTCATTTTTCCTGTAGAACAACTTTTTCTCTGTTCGATGGTCCCAAAATCCGGATTCGTTATTAAAACCCTATATCTCAAATTGATGAACCCGAAAGTCTGGATTCGCTAAACCCAACAAATTAGTACCGTTAAAAGCACTTAAAGCAAAGCCTAGTAATGTTTCAATAATATCAACATAAATTGTACAATGCTCTTTTTCTCTATGAAACCATCGAAAAATATATTTTTTACTGAATAATCACTTTTCGATGGCAGATTGACACGAGGGTTGTGGCATTGGAATTGCCCAGCCACGACGATTGAACACACCAGTCTCGCCTTGATCTATCACCAGAAATGGTTGAATCGAGGTAAAAAGTGTTTTGTCTGTTTTGTCTCGATTCGATAGCTTTTGATGTTGGATCTTGGCAAGGCTAGTGGAGTTGGATTCGTCTCGTGCTGGCGATTCCAACACCATTGGCCTCACCTCGATCCAAAGTTGGATGAAAATGAAGAAAATCATGAACAAATCTGCTCACTCTAATTCCAAACAAAGCTGCTTCTTCTTTGACTAAAATAACAATGGCAAATATATAATTTCAAGTGTTGTTCTTAATTTAATAAATTTAAAAATTAGTTGGACCTTAACTATCAAAAAAAGGTAAATTGCCCTTTTAAAGTAAATTAGGACTTAAGCCTACGTTCCCCATAAAAAAAAGAGCAAGGGGTGCATAGATCCGCCACTAGATCGAGCTTAAACCAGTTGATGATTATTGTTTTAGCTCAACTCCCTTATTTCTGGATGAACTCAATCTCGCTCGCAAATGCTTAATGAATATTGTTTAAAAGTTTTTGATGGAGTATGTTCGCAAACTTCTTGACAAGTACTTCTTGAGCTTATCAATAGTAATCAATGTTCAAGAATCATTAACGAGGATATTAACTAGCAATTATCAAACCTATTAACAAGCAAATATTAAAAATTATCCAAAGAACTTTTTTCACTCAATATACAAGCAAAAAAGCTTAGCAGGTCTTGGACAAACATGTTCACAAGGTGAGCAAATTACATTTCGAGCCCGTTCTATTCATGAACGAACTTGTTCACAACACCTAAACGAACTTGTTCACAAGCTGCTTGTGAAATGCAATTTCCTAATTAAATGTTCCATCACATTCCCTCACTATAGGGCTAAATGAATTTTACTCTCATTGCTTAACCTTTCTTTTTCTCCAAGAATTTAAAAGATCCAAAATAGGAAAATATACACTTTAAAATAATTTTTTCCTTTCATGATAAATCAATAAAATCAGAGGACATGAATATACTACAACAGTAAAAAACTAAAGTCATATTGTCAAGTGCTATTCGACTAATAAAACGACGGAGGTGTCCACATTGATACCTGATTGCTTCCCCTCTATCCGCCTTTTCTAAAAACATTTGCTCTCAAACAATGAAATCAAAAAACCACTTCCCCTCACAGAAGCAGGAAAGATGACACCTAGCACCACTACAAAATTAAGCTATATATACTTTCTTTTCTTGGTTTCCCCACATAAAAACTATCATCCAATTATCAGTTCATCCAATGAGAAATTATACACGAATTGTTTACTATTTATACAAGATTCACTTTTCAAGAACAATATGCTTGATAATCTTACTTATGCATCTCTGACTCTCTGCTTCTAGAGAATAATGAACGTCAAAAGACGCACAAATTGGCTATCCTGAGTGAATTGCCAGTGAGACAATAAAGAAGTCCAACAAAATTATTCGCCTAATCATCGTCCTCTGAATCTGCAATCAAACAACATGGTTAATTCTTTCTCTTCTGATATAAGAAACTAAGAAAAAAGTATAATGATAATAGAGAAGAAGAACAACAAATAGCCAAGGTAATGCAGCTAAGCACATAATTTTCCTTGACTATAACATTCACTCTCACAAGACGCTAGAAAACAAAATTAGCCTAAGTCATAAATGTCAAATGATTTAATCAAAATAGAAAATACCAAATGCTGCAAAACAGAAAAATAACAAATGCTACATTCTGAACATACCAATGAGGCAATCACCCAGAAAATTCAACTTCTCCCCATAATCTAAGTGTTGTATATACGAGTGAATAACTTTCTATATATAATTGTGTATAATTTTCTTTCTTTGTTGTTATTTAGTCTCACATTGTATAGCTAGCACTATTTCTAGCTCTCCATGTTTAGTGTATATATATAAACTCAAGCACGAGGTGAAGACTTGTGCATATTCACTCAACAACAGTTTTTCTTTCGCTTGGTTCCTTTTTCACATGGCATCGGAACAAAGTGAGAAACCCTAATTTTCTAAGTCCTTCAGGCTCTGTGATTGCACAGCGGGATGTCCATCCTTGGTTCGAACATGCATCGACTCCAACAAATTATCTGATGGCTATGATTCTTAACTAGCCACCCTATAATCATATTCAGCACCCTCTAACCTACTTTAGAATTTCCGCCTTCAACAATTTTTAGTGACAATCGCCACCATATCTAGATGCATCCCAACCTCAAAATAAGTAACTATGGCTGAAAAAAAAATGCTATTTTTACTTCTGAAGTCTCTGGATCTTCTTCGATGATCACGTATGAGTAATGGATTGGTAGTGGAAATTATTTGTCAGAGTCTACTTTTATGGAATTACGGTTTATGTGTTAGAGTTATGAGGATCACCTAGTTAAGAAAAAGGAAGTTGTTCTTGCAACAAATAAGGTGCAATGGAAAAAAGTTAATCCACAACACACAACATATTATGGCAACCAATGGATGCCAAAATCTTGCATCATCTTTGTGTGTAAAAAAATGTTTCCAAATTTTGGACCCAAGCCAAAGGTTTATAAATTCGTTCTGACATAGTTCATGTACAACAAATAAAGTTGTTCTGACATAGTTCATGTACAACAACAGAACATGGATCTTTCTACTTATATCGAAAGAATTGCGTCCCTTAAGGAGGAATTATTGTCTCTGATGCCTTCTATTGATGGCGTTGAAGCATAATAGATGATAATGATAACTTCGTCATGGTATCAACTCTCATTGCGCTATGTTTTAATCTTGAGTCAATCAGGGACCAGAGTCTTACTAGCCATTCAGTGCCTTTATTAGATGAAGTATTTGCTCCTCTGCGGTGTACCTCATCAACTCAAACTATGATGTTTGATGGTCCCTCAGATTTCTTAGTTTTGGTCTCTCAGGCATCCACTTTAGGCTGTTGCGCTTAAATCGTAATCGAGCGTCATTAGTGCACATACTGTAATACGATTGGTCACACTAGGGATCATTATTACCAATAGCATCGACCACACCCTCACATTGTCAACATCGCCTAGTCCTCCAACACTCACTTATCTCGCCCTAACTCATCCGAGGGCTCCACGTCTCATGACATTGATTATGACCAATGCTTCAAGGAAGCCAAGCCATCTTTTGTTGCCTTCGTTGCCAATACTACAATGAGTACATTGCAACATAATTTTCCACATTATCATTCATGCTACTATAGCAGTGAACATTAGGTTGCATTTTCTTTTAGTTGTTTTGAATCCTCACTCCTCACAAGTTCTCATGATATCTTCTAGGGTTAGAACTTTATGTATTTCAGCATTTTGTGCAACATTTTTCTTAGCTATTCGCGCACCCAACATGGGTATCACTGTTATTCTCCTCCGAAGTAACGATACCTAGTTTTGACTGATGTTCAAAGAGTCTTCTCCTTTCTCATTTGTCTCCCCCGTCTCCTAACAACTCTTGATCTACCCTTGATGATGTGCTATGATTTCATCTTATTTCAGTCACCACAACTCTTGTTCTTTCTCCTTCCTTTCAGACATAAACATGTGGGCCGCATCCAATTTCTAGGTTTCATCCGCTTATTGCCCCTATGTTGTCCCCTACCAACTCTACTGCTTCGTCATCTAATCCTGATATTGCCCTGCACAGTGGTGTAAGGAGCTATGGTAACTATGCTCTGTCTACATGTATTTCATATACTAGTGTATCTCATTCTTTGTAGGCCTTTATAGAAACATTGGACTCCATCTTAGTCCATCGAGCACTCTCTAAGGTCATGTCCATTTTTAGTTTGCACACGCTCTACAGGCAAAGATGTCTGATCTTGATCTTAATCATACCTGGGATCTAGTTCGCTTACCTCCAGCGAAGAAGATTATTGGCTACAAATGGGTGTATGCGGTGAAAATGAAGCCTAATGGCTCTATGGATTGATTACAAGCCCTCTTAGTTGCTAAAAGCTATGCCCAAGTGTATGGTATTGACAACATTAACATTTTTTTCTCCTATTTCTAAGTTAGCATCAATTTGGGTTCTCATTCCTCTTGCAGCTTCCTCGAGATGGTCATTACATCAATTGAATATGAAGAACGCTTTTGTAAATGGCAATTTGCATGAGGAGGTGTATTTGGAGCAACCTCGTGGGCTTGTTGCTCAGGGGGAGTCTGGGTATGTATATTTATTAAAAAAATCCTTATATGGTATGAAGCAAAATCCTTGAGAGTGGTTTGAAAAATTCAGTTTAATTTTCTTAGAAATTGGTCTTCACCAGGCAATGAAGGATCATTCGGTGTTTTATTGTCACTTTGATGCAAGCCATATCCTTTTGGCAGTGTATGTTAATGATATTATCATTACTGAAAGTGATAGTGTAGGGATTGCCTCCTTAAAGGACTTTCTCTAGAGCAAGTTCCAAACTAAAGATCTTGGCCCATTTCGATACTTTCTGGGTGTTAAGGTCACAAGGTGTAAACGTGGCATTTTCTGGTCCCAACGAAAGTACGCTCTTGACTTACTACGTGAGACTAACACGATAGATGTGAAACCAAGTGATACTTCTATGATCCCTGGTGTGAAACTAGTGTGTAACGAATGTGAGTTATATTCTGATTTAGATTGCTATAGACGGTTGCAGGGCAAGCTTAAGTACTTAACAGTGACTCAGCCAGACATTGCATTTTCGAGTGTCGTGAGCTAGCATCTATCTGACCAACAAGTGCCTCACTCGTTGTCACTCATATTCTAAGATATCTCAAAGCTCATCCAAATCGAGGTTAATTGTAAAGTAAACGTGGACAAAACCATAAAGAGGGTTTTCCAAACGCTAATTAGGCAGGATCTCTTTGTGATAGGAAGTCTACGACAAACTACTATGTTTTTGTTGGTGGTAATTGGGTATCTTGGAAGAGTAAAAAGTAAATGTTACAGCGCACTCTAGTGTTTAGTCTGAGTACAAGGCGCTTGATCATGTCCCTAGTGATGTGACGTATTTAAGACAATTTCTTGAGGAGTTGGGATATCCGATGTCTGGACCATCTCAGTGTTTCAACATCTCAGTGTGGTGTGACAATCAGTCAATGATTTGTATTGCATCTAATCCACTGTTTCATGAACGTACTAAACATATATAAGTTGATTGTCATTTTGTTAGATAGAAGCTTTAGATGGGTGATATTGTATTGGAACATGTGAAGATGAATAATCAACTTGGTGATATCTTTACCAAAACCTTAGCTGGGAGTCGAGTTGAGTATATTAGGAACAAGTTGTGCATGATCAATATTTATGCTCTAGCTTGAGAGGGAGTGTAAGTGGTGTTATTAAGTCTATGGGCCAAGCCCAAAGTTTATAAGCCTAGAGTTTCTTAGCCCATAGCGTATGGTCTATTAGGGTTACTGTTTTGTATATACAGACATATGATTATCAATGAGAGTATGAAATACACAGGGAAACTTGTTTCATACATGAACCAATCTTTGTATGAAAGCAAAGTGCAAAGATCTACATTGAGGGTTTTTTCACTAAGACATTCGCTCTACCCATAATGGTTTTATCTAATTTCACAGACCCTGCCCTGCAGGAGCATGTCTATGCTACATAGGTCTTCAACCTTTAATATATTATGGTGGTTTCAGGATATGTCAACCTTGGTTCTCCACAATTATTAATTACATTTCAAATTAAAAATCTTCAAGCAGCTTCTGCTTGTAGCCTAAAAGGTTTTGAATGAAGAAAACTGAAAGGGCACAAGTATTTGTTTCACTCGAGTTGGATCCTAAGAGAACATATAGTTATACCGAAAAGTTAATTGATTCTAGAAATCGTATCATTAATTCATCATTATGTCGATAATAAGAAGCAGCTTGCTTTCAAGATAGAATCTCATCCTCATAAAGTACTTGGTTGAAATGCAAGAGTATATTCATTGTGGAATCTTATCCTTTCACCCCAGCATATTTTTACCCTTCTTTGCAAGCACTTGCAATTTCCAAATATGCAACCGGCACTACTACTGATTACGCGACACCAGTTTTTTTCCTTTTCCCCTTCAAGTACTCCCTCTGTAATCAAACCCTAACCTCATTCGGAATATCTAGAACTTCAGGTTTTCTAAGGACTGTCCAGTAGAGTACTTTTCACAATGTTGCTGATGCAGAAAAAAATGATAAAAGTAAACAAATTCACAGCAAAGCAAAACAAGCATAAAGTAAAGGCGTACCAGATCTTATGTCTTCGCCCACTTGTCCTCTATTCTTTAGTTGCCTCAATATCATTGAGCATATAAGAACCCACCAATACATATGGAATACAAGCAACATCAGCAACATTGTATTAAAAATATAATACAATGACATGCCATATGCCTTTGATAGATCCACGTACTCCGGAAGATTGCAACTGAGGAATGCCAACCATAAGAACAGGTTAGAAAAAGAGCTAGTAGGTAGCTAGCAGAAACAAAATCAATAACCCATAGGTGAAGACAAACCTGACAGTTTTGATGACCCAGAAGGGAAAGAATATAAGCCTTAGTATGAGCCATGAGAGAGCAAACAACCCAAAGCATACACTTGCTCCAAACTCTTTCTCCGAGTATTTAAAAACTTTGGCAACTTCAAGAAAGACATCACTTGCATCATGCAAGGCAAGGATAATGGAGCCAACGCAAAAGAACCTGTGTATTTTGACAGTAAAGATTCTTTCCCGAATGTGTAAAACAAAATCAACACAAATTATCATCAAGAGGATAAGTTGTTTACAATCTCATTCTTCCCATATAAGGCTTCTCTTACATGTTGTGCATGTTAATTGTAGGTATCTAAAATGACCACAACCATAGAGTTCATAGCCACGGTATAGTTATCTAATTACTGAAAAATTACAAAATTAGCAAGCATAGCTTAGCTAGATGATATATCTTGTCAAGACGCATTAAAATTCGGTTGGATCGTTTCATTATCGGTGGCCTAAATCTGTTGTCTATTGTGAAAAGTTTCTGAAATTTGCTTCATAAAAACAGCCACCATCCCAACTCAAGGGACTGGTAGGCATAATGCATAACCCAAAGAGAGGCCAGTAAAATTGCCATTATTAAGCACAAAATCTAGTCCAAACCTTACAAAAGTAACAGTATATGATCACAAAACATGGATCAAAAGGATAGTTTTGATGATGAAAAATATTGAATCCTAAGTGAAACTCTTATATTTTCATAAAACATCAATGTCTGCCTATGGAGGCTATCACATAACAGGAGACCAATGTACTACTCTGATAGTTTAATTTATGCTTAGCAACACCATGGTGCTTTTCCAATAAAGTTTTAATTTTCCATTCAAAAAAACAGAAGAAGAAAAAAAAGTCATCCACAAAAAGACATTTATTGCATTGAAGAGAGGTATTTACTTGGCCCCAAAATGTATCAATGATCAAAATAATAATATTTGATTCTACAATATGTACCAACTACTGAGTCACAGTTCACTGTAATTACACAAAAACTGAAGTATTACCTTGATATGTATGAGTATCCAATTAGGATAACTGTAATTATATGATGAGACATCATAACAGAAAAATCTTTCCTTCTAGTCTCCCATAAAAGGAGGGCAGCAATGCTGTAGGTATAAAATCCACATTGACACATGTAGAAAAGCTTGAGGGGTAGCCTGCAACGAAAGGATGAAATAAGATAATGCAGTCATCAACTAGGTTTGGAGTACAAAAGATATCACAGAAAACATCCCCAGGAGAAGTTTTATCAATCCATGTCACTAGATGCATATGTGTTGCTGTCTACCTCTAGCCTACTCTTAGAACTTGAACCAGGGCAAGGTTCGAGTCCTCTATCATGCTAATAAAATAATTATATAAATAAACATGACTTATAAAAAAAAAACTAATAGCTAAGGATAGAGAAAACAAAATGAATTATGCTGGCATATAGTTATAAAGACATGGCATAGAACACACTTCCCATAACAACAGTCACAAGGAAGATAAGATTCCCAAAACTACTATCCAATTGTCTTTTTTTTCTTTTTCTTTTTATGGAAATAGCTAAACTTAGTATTTCTGAAAATGCCCAAATAATTCTATCATTGTGACAATCAAGACAGGCCAAAGTTAGTTTTAAAATAAATGCTCTTTTAGGAGAAACAGAGCTTACAAGCACATGCCAATTATGAAAAGCGATATGCACACATATATCTATTGCGAGCTAGCATATAAATGCAAATCCACCAATTTCAGAAACAACGAATTTCAACTCCTTAAACCTTAGACATACCATAAAACATAAAAACAATCACTGGAGAAAAGGAGTAAAGGAATTACTAATGCCAATATTCCTTGGGATCTATGATTGAAACAAACAAAAAAAAAAGATCAAAAAAAAAAAAATGAACCATTTTCATGCACTTAAGAAAGGTTAAAGTTTTGCCAAGCTTCCTCCTCATCTAAGAAACTGTAACCATGTCATTACATACCATTTATCACAAGAATACTATTTTTAAATAATAAAAGAACACTGAAGATGAGAGACTGATTTGCAATACCAAAACAGGGGAAGGTAAGAGCCTCCAATGATGGGGACACTCTTCTCTCAGACCAAATAATTTGATAGATGGGGGACGCTTATGCAAAAGTAAATTATAGCGAATATCAAAATTGTATTTATCTTAGGTCCACACTCACAACTACATAAGCACCTAAGTAAATTAAACGCAGATTCACCAAACATTGGGAGTAAATTTTCAGCAGTTCGTTAAAAAGTGCAAACATATATATTACTCACTTTAATTCCTGATTTGGCCAGCCTTTGAAGTATTCATTTGTGTCTCTAAACCATGGTTCATTGTAGGCAATTTTGAGAATGCATGCTTCAACAGTAGCATAATAAGTGAGCTTCCACATGGACTCAGAGCATTTTGCAACTTTTGCATATGAGCTCTCATTAATTTTCATCAGAGCAGCTCTATTAGTCAGCCACAAGGCCAGTCTCTAAGAGATGAGGAATTCATCAGAAAATATACCACGTGAGAGGTGTTTATGTATCTTCTTTTTTTTATGTATAAGAAGAAACAAACAAGAGGTATTGGTTGAACAGTGTTATACTTAGTGAAACATCAAAAATAAACAACCAGAACAACAGCTTCATTTCCAATTATAAATGCAGCATTTTCTTTGGTTCTACTAAGGTGTAAATGCCACACAACGTTCTGGAGGAATTTCAAAACAGATATCATAGTCCATAAAAAAGTACCAAGAGAATTCAGATTCAGTCCCTATCTAAAAGCATTCAAATAAATCCTTCTGCACAGGAACCTATAGCTCTGGCTGCCTTTTCAACATCACCTCCGAAAATATATATTCAGCCATGCTAAAGAAAAGCTCCATGATCCTTCCAAAATAGAATCCAGGTTTATGAAAGATTATTAAAAATGGAAAACTTAATGAATAGTATTTCAGCCAATGACAAAAGATCTCTCCCCCAACCTCCTTTTTCCATTGATGTGCATAGGTGGGAAATTTTAATAAGTAAAATTTAAATTGTACAGCCATTGCCCGATAACCACTATAGAAAAATAAACGTAAAAAATAATTCTAGGAGCATTTACACACATGCTCTATTTGAATTCTTCCCATATTTTTATTATGCCTGGTAACCACTATAAAAAAAAAGTTAAGCCATGCTATGTCAAATACACCTATATAATCATGTTGTGAAAATTCAGCCCCAAGTTAGCCAAAGCACTCTTGTTAGAATTTGAATTAAGCAGGCAAACTAGAATCCTTGAACCACGCAGCTCAACCTAATATAGCTTTCAACAAAATGAGAATAATCCTCTTTTAGAAAAAATTCAAACACTGTCTTTTAAAGTATAGGAACATTAGCTGAATATTCAGTATGCAGCAGGAATGTAGAAAATCCATTTGAAGCTCACTATCTATTGAATTCCTGGTGTACAAACAAAATTTCAATTCCATATAAGTCCTTAATTCACACACATAATTCCCAGCGGAGATTGAATGGAAAATAAGTATATACGCGCTAATGTTTCGAGTACTAAATTAAAACAGCAAGAAACCTTACACGAAAGACGAATCTGTCGAGGAAGAACCTGACAACAACGAAGCCAACTGCGAAAAACAACACAAGGACGAAATGCCAGGCGTCTGGTTCGCCATTTTTACTCCAGACAGAGTCCATTTATGTGATTTCGGACCTCGATTCCACAAAGCAGCATCAATCAACAAAAGATAATCGAGTATTAAGCGAATTTCGAATTGTCGGAATCAAAATTAATCATTAGAAACCGAAACAGGCAATGAGCTTCCATGGAGAAGTAGAGAGAGATCTGGCTTGTGCCCTAGTTCTTGGAGTTGAAAAGTGTGCGTGTAACACTGAAATTAGGAGACAGGGAACCAACTCGTAAATTGTGCAGGTAGGCTTAGACTCATACTAGAGGTTGAATTTATCTTCTTCATTCCCTTCGTTGAATCTTCATCCTTGACTTTTATGGACTGATTTTTTTTTTTAGAGCTCGACATATATTACTACATCATCGACATATATTAGTTTCTTTGTGACGAGTTAATTATATTTTTACTCATAAGAAAAAATTGTCTTATTTTATTTTAATCACTTAATGTTTAAAAGTTAAGCATCAATAATTTAAAATTTTAATTTATTTTAAACTGATCACTTTAAATTATTATATTGAAACAACATGGTTATCAATTTGGAACAATAAAGTTATCATATTGAAACAAATTAAAATTTTAATTGTTTGATCTGTAACGTTTGAACATTCAATGATAAAAAAAAATGATAAATCTTTCAGTGACTAAAATGTACTTGGGGTTGACAAAACTCTTATCTCATATTCATTCAATGACCCAATTCGTCTGATTATATTAAGCTGAGTTTGAACATAAATTATATATTTAAAATTTAGATTTAAATACAAAAAAAAGTTCAGCTTAAAATTATTTTGGGTCCAAATAAAAAAATATTGTCTTATTGAGTTATGTAATCGCTAACCCATAATAGATTATTATTCGATTTAATTGTCTATATTTAAATCAATCCGACTATGGTTAATTAAGTACGCTCGAAAATTCAAACTAATCACGATTCAAACATGTACATATTTTATAAACACGTCATGTTGTGTGATCCGAAACTGATTTTTTTTGTCACCCTAGGATTAATCAATTAGGCCCGTAAACAATGGCGAAGCCATGCATGTGTGAGGGAGGCTTAAAAAAATTATATAAGCTTAATTATATGTAAATTTTAAATAAGCCCCTCCTGAATTTTCATTTTAGCTCCATACAAAATTAGAAAATACTCTTTTAGTCCTTATTTATTTTCTTTCATGGATGTTCTTAGTGAAATTGGAAATAAAGTTCTTATCAATCTATGAAGTTTCATACGGGAAATTATAATTGAACTAGATATTTTACTTTAATGGTTTAGAATTTTTATTTTTCTAAACTAGTATGACTGAGTATTGGGTAAATTTACCAGACCACGAGTAATTATCTTCATGCCATATAAATACCCTAAATTTTTTTTTGAGGCATTGCCCTCAAACCCCACTAGCTTAATTGTAACCCTCTCAAGGGCTTCACCCCCACCCGTAAATCAATTTAGATTAGCATATGATTACTTAATTTCAATTTGTTTCTCAATGTGTTTACCAAATTAATTGATAAACACAATTAGTCAATTAAGCAATTAATTGACCAAATTAATACAAAAAGTTTCCAAACAAAAATGTTTAAACAAGTTTTATTGATAAAATTGTCCTTAAATTCTGATGGATTGATGTCTTCTTTTTTCGCACATGACTTATTGTCCGGTGAGGCCCAGTGTATGGTACAACCGGTTGAAACGGTGGTGGCCGTCGGAACAGTATAACCCCAATTGTCAACATATTTGACGACTAAGCATTAAAGTATTGGAGGCATACCCATTTATTCTTCCTCCAATCTACACCTACTTCTCACAATAACCAAGTCTCATACAAATATCTGGAATCAATAACATTGAATTTGTGGAAATAACAACCACGGCCTCAAAATGGCTCGATTTTTGAGAGAGAATTTTGGAAAAATGACATTGTCCGAAATTAACCGCAAATATAACATTTTAAATGCACTGAAGTACCCAAAATATTCCTATACTATGGATTACGTACTTTTCCACGGGTATATTTCATTTCAAACCAAAAACTTAAAAGACACTGCACGACCTTGTTTGAAATCTTCAAATTGGAGGCTTGAAAGTGAAAGAACGTCGAGACTACAATCACCAAGTATTTTCGCCTGTTATTAAGTGGTTGTGCCTGTTATGAACTGTTAGGGTCGTTTAGTATTGTTCGTGCCAGCGTTTCATTGGTCGTGCCTCCAATTTATTTGGTCTTTCTTATATATATTTGGTTGCGGATGCTTATTATTTGTCGAGACTGTGTTTTAGAAGGAAGGTGTTTTTGATTTAGATGGTTGTGCATCTTTTTGGCTAGGTCGTGCTTGTGTGTTTGAGGTCATGCACTCCGTTTATTTGTTCGTGCCTATAGTGTGACCAGTTTTGCCTGCAAGTTTACTTGTTGTGCCTGATTTTAGTTGGTCGTGCCTTTTTTTTTGTGATGCCACTTTTTATTTGGTTGTGCCTATATGGTTACTATGCGAGTTTACCTGATTTGTCTAATTTTAGTTGGGCGTGCTAGTGATTTAATTGGTCGTGCCTGAGTATCTGGTCCTGCCTTCTTTTTTAGTTGGTCGTGCCTATACTTTTACTAGTCTTGCTTACATTTTTACCTTATATTTTTATTGCAGATTTACAATGGATTACCTTATTAAGGACAAGAATAATTTTCCTACGAATGTTACAATTTTTTTCAAACATCTCACATGTCAATGGGCAAATAAGAGATTTTTTGAGTGAGAATCAACTCGAGATGTTTAGAAGGAGTTGCTTCGTCATTTTTCTGGATGTAGATGAGATATCTGTTTCATGACAGTTAATGCATCAGCTTCTTCTACGACAAGTTGAATCCCACGATGTTGATTTTGGAGATATTGGTGCCAGATTGAATTTTAAATTCGCCAACAGGATGAGATCTTTTGGTATTATAATTTCGCTCTCATGACCCGTTTAGTGTGTAGGGATGTGTCTGATATCTCTGCATTAGTTGATATTGACGTACATAGGCTGAGGAAATTGTGGTTTGACGGGATGAAGGCGACTGAGAGACATCATTTGGAGCTTTGTTTATGTCGTTTGTGCAGAAGAGAGAAAGAGAAACAGGTGGATGAGGAGGTGGTAAAACTAGCCTTGATTTACTTTCTTGAGTTCGTCCTAATAGCTAAAGAACGACATAGGCTTATGGATAATCGGTGACTCCAATTGGTGGACAATTTGGATGCATTCAACAACTTCCCATGGGGGACTGTGAGCTACCAACGTACTGTCGCCTCTCTTGCAAGAATAATGGTCAACTATGTAAATAACATAAAGAAAATACCAACGAAGAATAATCAATACTGGATTTATGGTTTCCCTATGGTGCTCCAGGTATTGATTTGTATTGCTAGTGAGAATTTTATATTTTTGTCATCCAATATTAATTTTTTTTAATCCAAATTTTGTTGTTATTTATCTTAGATATAGTCATATGAAGCTATACCTGTCATCGATTCATTGTATGCCTCAAAAATAAGGGATGTGATTCCTTGATTACTCAATTGGAGTAGCTATCAAACTCCCAATTCTAAAGAATTCTAACAAAATGTATTCCAACAGGCCAAGGTAAAAAATTGAAATATGGTTCCTGTTTTGATAGTTATGATGATTCTTATGGAAAAAAAATATTGAGGTGGTAATGCTTGATACTCTATTTTGCAATAGTTGCAAGTAGACACTATGCTAGCTGCAAATGGGGTTGATATGGAGCAGGAGTACTGGATCAACGTGAGCAATAGGGTGGGAGAGAAATCAATGAAAGAAGACAATGAATTTGCAGCTGATTTGAGTGATCACATAGCTCCTATGGAGCAATATTCTACTGCATGTGGTCATACTGAACCTGTTGAGCAATCCTTCGATGCACATGGTCACACTGAACCTGTGGAGCATTCCATCGATGCAGATATTGAGGTTGTTGATGATGTTAATGCGAAACTTGATAATTTGAAGAAACAGGTTCATGAGGAAAGCTTGATTAGCGCACTTAACGCATAATTTTTATATACTATAACAATGGTGAATAAGTGCATTAAAGATGTTTTGTTGGCAAGGAAAAACTTTATTGACGGGGGTGAAGCAGTTAAATTCCTAGTTCCTGGTTTAGTTGCTGATGTGGGGGTGTAGACGAAAGCGGATGAGGTTGATGGTGCTTTTATGGGAGGGAGTAATGTAAATGGTGGGGTTCCTGTGTCAGTTACTAACGTGGGGGTGATAACCGATGCAGATGTGGTTGAGGGTGATGTGGTAGGAGGGAGTGATGTGGAAGGAGGGAGTTATGTAAAGAGTGGGAGTTTCTGTTTCAGTTGTTGACGTGGGGGTGATGACTGATGCGGATGAGGATGAAGGTGGTGTGGTTTGAGGGAGCAATGTAGAGGGTGAGGTCAATGTAAAGTTTACAGAGTGTGTAGAGGATGAGAATGTAGATATGGGGGGACAGGAAAAGATGGAGGAGTTGGCGGTCGATGAGAAGGCAGACAATGTAGATGCTGTAGAGGTGGAAAATTTAGATATGATGAAGGAGGGAAAGAATAGTAGTATTGTAGTAGAGAGTGAGGTTGAGGCCTCTGTTGATGATATAGAAGAGCAGAGAGACCCTGATTTCTTGCATACTAGTATGAGCTCCATGGCTTCCTTTACCCCAACTAGAAAGAGTAAAGATTTTTCTGGGGTCGAGGTCGTGACACCATCAAAGTTCCCTCGAGCTCTAGAAGGTGGGGGGTATGAAACCCTATGTCAAGAACAAACAGAAGCGCTCGTTGAAGCCTGGACCTCTGAAAAGGACACCATTTACATCCATATTTGAAGAAAAGGAAAACAATTGATCTCAATGCTAAAGATGTCTCAAGTAAAGACATTATAAAATTGGACTTGAGGAGGAAGTGGTCAGATCAATAGGCAGATGATTTACTTACATTCATGAAAGATAGGTCCAGGGATGGAGAAAGTTTAAGTTGCCCAACATGTGTAGTAAATAAGCAGTGGTTTATGGATGCCGTCAAGTTAGACGGATGGTTAACAGACTAGGTAAACATATGTTTGTTTTTATATTGTGAAAAGTTATTTTTCAGTATATATGTGTGTGCATATGGTTACATTAACTGTAAATTATATCAATTTTTCTGGTCGTGCATGTTAGTTAAATGGTCATGCCTATTATTTTGCTGGTCGTGCCTGTTAGTTTGCTGGTCGTGCATGTTAGTTTGCTGGTCTTGCCTCTTATTTTTCTGGTCATGCATGTTAGTTTCCTTGTCGTGCTTGTTTGTTTTGGTCGTGCCTATTATTTTGCTTGTCATGCCTGTTTGTTTCTGGTCATGCCTATTATTTTGTTGGTCGTGCCTGTTAGTTTTTTGTTCGTGCTAATACTAGTTTACATTACATGTGTACTAACATGTAATCTATAATCTTCATACAGCACCTTGATGTAGCCATGTACTTGATATGGAAAAGAATGGAAAAGTTCCCAGATAGTTTTAAGAGAGATTGTGTGGTCCTAGATTATCTGTTCTTTGTAAGTTACACACGGTCATAATTTGTACTTTATTTTTTTATAAGCACATTTTATTTGTATCTTGCTTTAGATATACTACCAATTGGGACTAGGATAGCATATTTCTACATTATGTTGTGGGGCTACTTCCAATTGAATCTGTTGTCTGGGCAGGGGCAAAGTTTGTTTATTTTCCAGCAAACTTCAAGATGTGGAGTTGGAAATGAAAAAGAAGACCATTCATGTGTACGACTCACTACCCAGTGTCACAAGTAGTACTGCATTGAAAACCCTTTTTGATCCGTTGACAAAAAATGTTTCCATATATTTTGCATTCCACTGATTTAGGTGATGGATTGCTTGCTCTATGGAGAATACAACAGATATCTTCATGCCCGAGACAAACTATAGGGTAAGTTTCTATACCAAGAATAGTTAGGAAATATTCAATTAACCATTATGCATGCTGATATTGGTGTTATGTTTTCATTGCAGAGGAGATTGTGACATGTTTGCCTTCAAATTCATTGAAGCACTGACAGCTGATCTGTCGATAGACATTATTGAACAAGGGGACATGAAGTTCTATACACAAAAGTTTTGTTTAGAGCCTTAGGGATAGGAGTTTATAATGTGAAAATTTATTGTTCATGATATATGTGTATGCATTTGGTTACGTAAACTGTAAATTATATAAATTTTAATGGTCATGCATGTTAGTTAATTGGTCGTGCCTGCTAGTTTAATTGCTCGTGCCAGGATTTTAGCTAGTCGTGTTTGTTTTTTAATGGTCGTGCCCGCTATTTTAACTAGTCGTGCCTATTAGTTTTTAAATGGTTTAAATGATCTTGCCAGTATTTTAAATAGTCGTGTCTGTTTTTTAATGGTCGTGCCTGCTAGTTTTTAAATGGTTTAAATGATCTTGTTTGTATTTTAACTGGTTGTGCCTGTTTATAGAAACATTATCAATACATATTGCATTTTACATATATATTACATACAATTATAAACTGACAATAAGGTTGACAGTTTGCATTACAAGTAACATTCTAGAAGGTAAACGTTTAACAGTTTGCATTAAAATGTAAATGTTTAACAGTTTGCATCGTCAGTCACTGGTATTATACCTGACTAGTTGAAGCTACTGGCTCCTTACAAGTCTGTCAATTATGCCCAATTTTTTACATCTTCCATGATAAGTGTCAGAATATACGTTTTTAAAGTGATAAAATACTACCAAAGCAATGCCAAGAAATTGTGCTTAAAAGCTGAATTTTCAAGATTTTTGTACTTAAGATCTTCTTGGATGTTTTGCAGGTTAAGAGGTAGTAAGAGCTGTCGGAATGAGATTTGATCTTCAGCAAATTTTTAGAGGACACTTCAAGCTTTGCAGGAAGTGCTGGTTCACAAAAGTCAGAGTTCGTTTGGGCCTCTAAAGGTTGCCTCAAAGTCAAGTTTGGAAGTTATATCCGAAGCAGAATTTCTGTTTGCAGACCAGACCTTTAGAAGCCCATAACTTGAGTGTCTGATGTCAAAATTGAGTGATTCAAAAGCCTATAATTATCTACACATTTGTATCTACAATATTAATGAAGGGTTTGAGTTCATAATAGGTTTCGTTTAGGCCCATCATGCAGTTACAAATTAGTGTGTAATTGAAAGTTGATGTCATTGATGCTACCATTTCCATTCAAAGAGTGGACAATCCACCACACGAATTTGATGGACAATCCACCACCAAAATATGGCACTAACTCCTCCACTATGTGCTCATTTTCTCTATAAATAGAGAGGAGAAGGAATAGAAGAGGGAGCTAAGAGAAGGAGTGGAAGCAAAAAGAGGAGAAGGAAAAGAAGAAAACAAGGCTTGTGTTTGTAATTATGTTTTTATGTTTCATGTTTTATTTGATTATGTATAACTAAAATCTTGTTAGTTAGGGCTTGTCTTGAAGCCCTAAGCATGCTTTCAATTTTATAAGTTGTGTGGATTTCAATTTCTACAAGCATGATGATTTTGATTTTTCCATGTTATGTGAGTTCTAGTATTGTGTTTCTTTGAGTAGCTAGCTAACTTTGAAACATGTATTAGAATTAATTGTTGTAGAACATGGTCAATTGCCTTGTTGAATATGTTCTTTCTTGCAACATATAATTCAGTTGAAAATGAATTATGAAAAATCAATTCTTGAATACCTAAGTACAAATACCATGTATTAGAATTCTTGTGACATTCATATTCTCTTTGCTCTTATTGGATTCTTGATTGTTGATTGATGCAGACGCCATGCTAGATTTTGATTAAGAATACATGTAATGAGGTAGACGTCATACATTTTACATGCAATTAAGAGAGAATCATACAACTTGAGTTTGACCATGACCTTGTTGTAAATGTTGTCATCATATGCTTGTTAAAATTGTTAGTCTATTATTTCTTATAAATTGTTTGAATGTTTTGTGGTGGATAGTGAGTCTTAGCTATTGTTTCCATTAATATCAATTCTCATTCTTGTTCTCAACGTAAATTTCTTTGTCTTAATTTTTATCTATTACAAGATTTAACCAAGATTTAACCCCCCCTTTTCCCCCTTTTATAATTGTATCAATTATATTCAAGTGTTAGATTGTATATCTATTAGCATCACTCATTGTGGGATCAACTCTTACTTGTTCACTATATATTAATTGTACATTTGTAAGTATATTTTAAATTGTTACTAACGACATAACATTCCACACCTTCTAATTGCCATTGATTCATCGACGGATGATATTCTTCTTTGTTTTCGCCTCCCCCCCGTTCTTCTCGTATCAGGTGGTAATATCCTTCGATCTTCACTTGCATGTCGATGTGCTTCACTTGGTACTGTTTTAATCGGTTCAACATAAGCTAACATAATTGTCTCATTTGTATAGTAGCGTGGACACATGGATTGTGGATCGATGTTACGTGTTCTACACGCAGGCAACGCAATGCAATTGTTGCATCTCAAATTTCCTGCAGATGCATGTTATGTTGAGCAGATTCACCTCTCCACCATCGCATCCGTCCCTCACATAAAACTGAATATGACTAATTGGTTCAACAGACATACGCTGCGCTTTGTCAATCCGTTTTCTCAACTTCTTATCAATTTTCTTACAAAGTTGGGTTCTAATGGCAGCTGCTTTAGTGCGACGCTCATGGAACCATCTCTGAAGTAAAGATCTTAGATAGTCAACAAACATGGTCATTGGAAATAGTGCTTCTCGCAATATAACATTCAAACTCTCAGCAATATTCTTTGTTATTATAATATACCTTCTAACTGGAAAATATGCATGAGACAACCTATCAAATCCAGCATCGACTAAATAATGATGTGCCCTACCATCTTGAAACCCAGACAATTGTGTCATGAGATGCTCAAATTTTGATGCACGATATAACTTCATTGCCTTAAATAAATAGGAATACACTATCATCAATATATTTTATTTACATGTTTTACTTGATGTGGTGTAGCAGTGCCCATGGTATGACTCTGGAAAAACTAAAGCGACATCTAATATTATTGTCAACTCTGAGTAATCTTCAAGGTCAATAGCTAATCTTAGTTTTTCCATGAACCATTCTCAAGATGCATTATTCTCTGAATCTTTCATTCCAAAAACAACCGGATAAATTTTGTTGTTGCCGTCTAAATCAGCAGCCACAAAGAGTGTGCCCATGTACTTTCCCTTAAGGTGAGTACTATCAACTACAATGAAATGTCTCATTGAACTATGAAACCCTCTCAACGATGCCCCAAGAGCAAGGAAAAAAATATTTAAACTTGAAATCATGACCAGAATTTATATGAGTTACTATACTAGTGTCATTTTGCTCTAACATTGCACAATAATGTGGCAGATACGAGAATGATAATTCTGGTGATATTCTTACCGCTTGCCAAGCAAATTCCCTAGCCCTCCAAGCTATGTCGTAGCTTATATTCACAGCAAATTCAGTCCTCACGTCGTCGACTATGTCTTTCGACCAATACATACGACCAACCCCTTCAAATTTAGACTTAATACATTCTCCAATGATCTTTCTAGATGCTTGTCTATGACTTCGATTGATAAGGTCAGAGAACACTCATGCTTGCCATTAAACCTTGTTATCTTAAACAACTCTGAACCTTTCAATTTTATTGCTCGCAAGCGCCAATCATAACCCCTATCAACACATTTGACTGCATATAGCATTTTCGTTGATTTCAATACATGAAACATTCTGTAATCTTTCATAGCATATACAACTATATTTTTCGGTAATTCTTTCTTGTCTATATAAATCTGACCAACTACAACATGACCATCAGATGAGCTACTAATACTATTGCTCGCAACAACACTTGAAGACCCAATAGAATTTAAGCAATGATTCCTTTGATCCTGTGCCGCAAAATAGGATTGATTATATGACTGCAGTTCCCCGTCATCAAATGGGTTTTCCCACTCTCTATCATGAAGACCCTGACTAGCATCATCATTAACCTCATCAATATCATCGTTACCAGTATTTCCAATGTAAAAATCAGAGAAGAGAAAATCATTGTAGTTATTAATCCGTTTGTCATCTTCGTGCGCTACAACTTTACTTGCAAGTTGTGGTAACTCATGAGAGATATAACAAAGATTTCATGCAACAAATGTTTGATGCTTCATTGGAACATAGCTAGCATCTTGCTGATCCCTCGTTCTCTGCTTTGTTGTTACACATAGTGGAGTACCAGGTTTAACTAGATGATCAATTTGCCTTAGGAAAAACTGCAAGTCACGTTCATTTTGAAGCTCCATCGGTTCCATTTTGAAATGTGTATTATAGACAAACTTCATTGCCAAATCGAAAGAATTAAAATCGAGTTCAATCAACTGGTATATGAGTTTTCAAAGTCTTCATATGTGATTGCATTGGACACAATTACACCCTGAATTTACCCCTTTTAAAAGTGTGCATGCCTCGACAATTTTCCCACTCTCCACTATATATCACAACAAAATCGATCTCAGAAACCATTCCTGTACACACATAATATGAGGTCATCATCAAAATTAAAATGCTTGAAGACACGACCAACTAAAGTACAGGCACGACCAGCAAAATATATGGCACGACCAACAAAAGAGCAGGAACGGCCACAAAAAGAAAGGCACGACTACATAAAAATGAGGCAGAACCAAATAAAAAATGAGGCACGACCAAATACAAAATGGCACAACCAAGTTAATACATGCAGGACCACATAAAAAGTAAAGGCACGACCAACT
Organism: Euonymus europaeus; assembly: GCA_963580455.1. Taxonomy (NCBI): domain Eukaryota; kingdom Viridiplantae; phylum Streptophyta; class Magnoliopsida; order Celastrales; family Celastraceae; genus Euonymus; species Euonymus europaeus. The sequence continues at coordinate 14,975,526 of OY756970.1, read as the reverse complement.
AAGTATAGAAATGACCAACTAAAGTTCAGGCACAACCAGCACAATACATGGCACAACTAACTAAAGAGCAGGCACGACTACAAAAAAGGAGACACGACCAAGTTAATACATGCAGAACCACATAAAAAGAGCACGACCAACAAAATACATGACCACACTCTATATCAGGTATTAAAACTATTACGTGATCCCCAAACCTTAAACAATGCTCGCCCAAAATAGTGCTTAAGGGTACGTATACTTGAGTCTTGATATTAATTGTAAGTAAGAGAAGTGTTTAACTACACAGAAACTCTGAACGAAAACTTAAGTAAAATAGAACTCACTTAAAATAGAACTCACTTAGCAGTAAGAACAGCTTCCCCCCAAAATGAACTAGGAACAGAGGAGGATAAAAGAAGAGATCGTGCAGTTTCAAGAATATGACGATGTTTGCGTTCTGCACGTCCATTTTGAGCTGGAGTATCTGAACAAGAAGACTGATGAATGGTACCATGATCAGACAAATATTCAGTGAATGCTTTCTTAAGATACTCTCCCCCTAGGTCAGAGCGCAAAGTTTTAATGGTAGCTGAAAATTGAGTAGTAACCAGAGACTGAAATGTGCGATAGATTTGATAAAAATCAGATTTATGTTTCATCAGATAAACCCAAGTAAACCGAGTATGATCATCCACAAAAGAAACATAGTAAACAAAGCCACTTTTTGTAGCAAGAGGGGCAGGACCCCACACATCAGTATGAACAAGAGAGAAAGGTGAGAGAGAAATGGCAACACTTTTATTAAAAGGCAAGGCTGTTTGTTTAGCAAGTTTACAACCCCGACAAGCAGAAATATCACTAGTAGAAACTCTACCTAATATTCCCAAGGCAGACAAGCTGCATAAACGCTCAGCAGACAAGTGACCCAATTGAGCATGCCAAAGATAAAATAGACTGGAAAGTTCATCTAAATGAAAAGATGAAAAAGCTACCGAAAGAACAACAGGGAGATGCAACTGCTCCACCACATAAACATCGGCAATTTTACGCCCGATCCCAATCTGCTTCCCTGACATCCGATCATGCACACGACACACAGAAGAACCAAAAGAAATGTCATAACCAGCACTATCAAGTTGATTAATGGACAAAAGGTTAACAGACAATTGAGGAACATGCAGAACATGAGGAAGAGAAACTGGAGTTGAAGAAGACATAAGGATAGAACCAATACAGTTCACAGACAAAGAAGTACCATTAGCAGTATAGACATGCATAGGGGAGGGAGGAGAGACACAATTATGGAGCAATGACTTGGAAGGAGTCATATGAAAGGCAGCACCAGAGTCAAGTATCCAGACAGTGGAAGAAATACCTGACAAGGAGTCTAGCAAACCTGAAGTACTGGATGTCATAGAAGATGCAAAAGATGGAGCAGAAATCATCTGTTGAAGATGAGTGAGTTGAGCATGGATGTCAGTCAAGTCAGCGATACTCTCGGTAGTAGTGAATGCAGGAATTTTTCCGATAGGAGAAGAACGAACACCTTTCTTGGGACATTGATTTTTCCAGTGTCCTTTTGATGACAAAATGCACATGTATCTTGGGGAAGACGACCCCGAGGTCGAGTAGAGAAAACAGATGAACCAGAACTATAACCAGTAGGGGTAGGTAAGAGTGGAGACTTCGGAGAGGCTAAAAAAACGGATGATGGAGAACTCATTGGAGTGCCAGTTGTGAGTCGAATTTCTTCAGATTTGAGCTCCCGAACAACAGCATCAACAGTTGGAAGAGGAGAGCGATGTAAAATATTTCCGCGTAGGGTTTCAAATTGGCTATCAAGGCCAGCAAGGAATTTAGTAAGACGTCCGTCTTCCCTAAATTTCAAGTAATCCGTAAAAGCCTTATGACTTTTCGGTTCCATCAAGGCCAGCTGATCCCACAGATTAGTAATTTCTCCATAGTAGTCCTGTATCGAGCGCCCCTGCTATCGAATGCACATGATAGCCAAATCCAACTCATACTGTTTGGCAATGTTAACTTCCTGAAACAATTCAGACAAATAGTTCTACACAGCTTTGGCAGTGGTATATTTGTTAGCAAACATCATACCAATTCGAGAGTCAATAGAATTATGAAACCAAGTAAGTATTTGAGCATTTTCAGAATCCCAATTTTCAGTAGCCAATACAAACCCTTCCTTTGTGTCATCAGTAGGTCGATTGATAGACCCATAAATATAACCCCACTTTTTTCTCCCAAGGAGAAAATTCTTCATCACATTAGCCCAATAGGGATAATTATCACCAGTCAAACGAACATTAATCGAATGATTTCGATCGTCAGAAGCCATTTCAGTAAAACATACTGGAAATGTCTCTCTCTTAATTTTATCCTCTCTTTTTTTGCAGCAAAATTTCAGCAGAACCCAATGTAACAAAAGCACCTAGCCCAACTCCAAATACTGGCCCAAATAAAAGCCCAACGCCAATCTGGGCTCGAGTTGTTTGTAATGGCCCAATCGACTTGTTGGTTGGCCCAAATATTGAGCCCAACTCCCAAATCAGGCCCAGTTGACTTGTTGGGTGGCCCAAATATGGAGCCCAACTCCCAAATCAAATCTGCCAAAGGCTGTTTGGCTCTCTGTCGGGACTGTATCAGGTCTCCGTCTCCCGTCCTCACCAGGGCTCCTTACAGAGGTAATAAGGATGTCAACGTTCTCGTGTTCCTTTCTTGTGACCGTGGAAGGATGGTCCCCGTCCTCTACGCGGTAACAATGACCACGAACCACTGCGAGGTTCATTGTGCGCGAAGACCATATGCACCGCGCAAGGTTGCGGGAGGTGGAGCTAGGTCGCCCGAGGTCGCAGAAGTGGAGCGTGGTGGTGCGCCTAAGCTGGAGAAAGAAGCAGAGACTGGATCGGCGAGGTGGTGCGCCCACGCTGGAGAAAGAAGTAGAGACCCAATCGGACAAGGGAGACCGGACCGGACAAGAAGCAGAGACCGGAAAAAGCAGACTTCTATCGATCGCTGTGCCAGAACAGAACCAGTTGCGCCGCAAGCGCCAGAGGGAGGTTCTGCACGTCGCACAACCACTGAACCTGCAGCGGAAATCAAGAACCAGATACGGAGCACGAAATCAAAAACAGAAATCGAAATCGAAACCAGAAACAACAACCAAAGATAGAGATCGAAACCAGAAACCCTCGGACTCTGATACCATGTAAGATTTTCTGTATATCTTATATCTCTGATTAACACCATTACACTGAGTTTATATACAACATGATCAACACCTACCACACCTAACATACGACTAACCAAAAGGCACCGAAAAACACAACTCACATTGTCGTTGACAATGTGAGCATCCGGTACAATTCACAATGTCAACAATCTTTCATAGCTTAATGCTTGCGAGAGGATTCCCAACTGGATTTCTAATATTGTCCATGCCACTTTGCAAGCTTGTCAAGCAAACTTCTACAAGACCCTTGAGTATTTATGGCACATTAGCCACCACCACGCCTTGAATTTGCTAGTTTTTCCTGGTTGTGACGTCAGCACACCCATCCTTCCCATATTTTCTTATCACACTTGCAAGGTATCAAGTTTGTTCACTCATTTACACGCCATTTGGTAACTTCAGTCTCATCATAAATCTACCATATGATCAATCACAGGTAACAGCTTATTAATAGAGGATGATTATATTCTGTTTTATTGCTGAGAAAGGAAATCTTATCAATTTGATCTGTTGAATCTGATATCACAAAGTTTTTTCCCTTTTCCCATGATAGTCTATGAGCTATCCAAACATGGCTAAATCTTATGAAAAGGAGACGAAATATCAGACGTGTTATATGTTATTTTAGTTGACAAAAAGAACAATAAGTCTTTCAGGGAATCTCATCTCAATCCTAATAAGAGTTCAAGTGTTCAAGACCATAAAAGAACTCCTACACTTCACTTTTACTGATTACATTTTCCAGTCGGAAGAGATAGCCAATTGAAATCTGGGCATCTATTCAATTTAAATATGAGAAAACTAAAAGCAAATAACAAGCTTATAGTGATGCTTCCTCCTGTGAAATAGACCAAGCCATTTGACCTTGACATCAGTATCATCCTTAGTGGCCTTAGTCTTATCAATCTCCTTCATCGATAGCTTAGAAAGCTCTTCAATCCCATTTTCCATGAAAAGCTTCATGGGTTCCCTTTCAATCTTGACCTTCTCTTCCCTATATTTCTCATTCAATACCCAGTACCCATCTCTCTCCTCCACTCTTGGCTCCAACCTCCTTGAATCCACATCCACCGCCACAGCAGGAGCAGCAAGAAGCCTTGTTCTGGTCCAAGATTGAGAAGCAGAGGGTACAGATGGTGCCAAAGGGAAGTGCACAAAGAGTGAATTCATGGCGAATGGAGTTGTGGGCTGTGCAAGACATGGAAATGGTGGTGAAAGAGCAAGGAATGACCAAGGGAGTGATGAGGACCTAAGAAAGGAAGGAAAGGTTTTTTTTCCCTCCTAAATTATTTGTGCCACTCTTCTTGACGGGTAGGGCGGTTAAGGGTCGTCTTTGAGAAGAAGACAGTAGAAGTTAGGGAAACCACAATATTTACACAACTAATGACCCAACAACTCTGTTTTTGGATTCCACTTTTATTACACAAAAAATAGTACCACCTACTTATCCACATGAGCAACACATCTTCAAATACAACCTCATTACTCAAGTCATCAGCATTTCTTTTCTCCACTAAAATTAATTATGGGTCCCACCACTTTTATCCAAAAGTCAAGCTACATACTCATCCAAATCAGTAAAACACATCTATAAATATAATCAAATTAACAAAAACACAAATTTCAATAACAACTAATGTCTCCATTAACAATTTATCATTGCAAGTGCGTAGAAGTTTAAACTACTTCTTGATATAATTCGATTTCTAAATTGGTTTTTTATTTATTCAGTAAACGTAGCATAACTGGACATGTGGTTAGCACGTGCTTGCGTTTAGGAAATTTCCCTAAAAAATTTCCCTTAAGTTTTTATGTGCAATTCGATTAATATAATATGTTATCATCGAAAGTCAAGTAATATTCTAACTCAGTCACTCGATTTCTAACTTTTGAAGTCAATAAACTAAAATAAGTTTTGAGTTTGATTGCCCGAAAGTGATGAAATCTACTTGAATTATCAAAAATGGAAGAAATCTGAATTTTGCTTAGGTGAGCTTATAAACTTAGCTTATATGCTATCAACAATCACATCAATCACTTACAAAAAAAAAGTCCCTTAATTTTCGCTATTGCCTTTATTCTCTCACACAATTGCCCTTTTATCTTTGAAAATATATGTTAGATTTCGAAAAAATTTACATATTCGAACTCAACGTGTAAAACTCTTTCCAATAATATCCATATTTGATAGTTTTATTATATTATTAAACTATTTTACATACCCTTAATAATAAATTGACAACTTATACACTATCAAAACTTCCGCTTTACCAAACAACACACAGCTTATTTGACAATTTATATGCTACACAGCTTATACTTTATCAAAACTTCCACTATACTAAACGAACTCTTTATATCTAAAACATTTGAAGATAGATTTAGTTCCAAAATCTCTGAGGGAGTTTCATGTTACTCATATGAAACATTTGAAAATTGAATGTCCGCGTTAAATTATGATCCATCTTTCGGTGATAATAGGTATTAAATGTTATAGTAACCATACCATAGAGCATCGGTCATTAATCAAAACAATGTTAGCAAAACAAAGCATTGTTGCAAATATCAGCCTAGTCGGCGACTAATCGGCCGACTAAGCGGTGATCGGAGCTCGCCGCTCCGATAAGTGGTTAATCCAAGCCAAAAATCGGGTAACCGATTAATCGGCCCAGCCCAAGATGCTTCAGCTCCTCGATGTTCTTCGTTTCTCTCTCTTCTGGTTTTGTTTGATCCTCTTCGTCTCTCTCTTCTGGTTCTCACTTCGTCTCTCTCTATCTCTCACAGTCTCACTTTGTCTCTCTTCTGGTTCTGTGTTCGATCCTCTTCAAGTTCTCACTTCGTCTCTCTCTGTCCCTCTCTTCTTCTCTCCCTGTTCTCTTTTTATGTTCTGTTCTCAATTTTTATATTAAAGTCTTCTTTTGTCCTTTCAAGCAATTAATTGAATCTATAGAAATCTAGATAAGGTTTAGAAGCGATGCTACGTTATTGGCCACAAAAGATAAAAGAGTAGGGCCCACAACTGATTAAAGAGTAGGGCTCACAATAAAGTCTTTTATCAGAAATTAGAGATAACTTTTAATTTGGTTCAAATTTCACACATACCAAAGTTAGGCACGGATATTTTAATTAAAAAATATATATGTATATGATATGTATTACATATATATTATATATATTATTATTTTTTAATTAAAAAGTTCAAAACGATCAATCCGATTAATCCCTGACTAGTCCCGATTAATCTAATTAATCTCTAGTCCCCGCGAACCGCCTAGTGACCGACTAGCGATTTTTGCAACACTGAAACAAAGCATGGAGGTTTGCTACTCAGTCTAAATTCTTCTAGCCATTTCGATGAAAAAAAATCTAGGGTTAATGAAAGAAATCCCAATCTGCCAGAAAAGAGCATAAGCAAGATCAAGATCCTTTTCATCAAACAATAATAAGACTTGAATAATCATCATATCAATTACAGTGTATTCTGAAGAACCTATATCTAACAGTCCCAATGTGGGTATCACAGAAGGCCAGTCATGTCCTGATTGTTCTTCCTACAATCTAGCACTGTGTTGTCAGAGTAAGACATGGAGCTTAGAAGGATGAGGGTCAAGACAAAAGCAAACACCTTGACCTCAAACTTAGTGCAAGCAAACCAGAATTGATATTTATGTCTAAACGAATATGACTTCAAACTTGGCGCAAGGATTTCTTTCAAGGTGGTGTTTGAAATCAGCATCCCCCTTGAACCTAAAGTTGTACAAAGCTTGCCTCTGTGTGAGGCCGGCAGGGTGTATTCTGTAAACTTTAAGCTCATCACCTCCTCTTATGCTTTCGGGTCGGTCTTCCTTCCAAATGGGTACATGTTTCATGGACTTGAACTTCTCAAGCACAGCTGATTCCAAGGCCATCAGGGTCAGATCTCCGGACCTGCATGTCAAACTTGCATTAACCTTTTTCCAGAAGAATTAGATGAATAAATATTCACATTCAAACAATGCCAACATTAACATGCACATTCTCCAGGTTATACACATTCTACCAAACTCGCCTAGGAAAATGTCGGAAAAAAAAGAAGGAAGAAAACATCCATATGTTAAAAAGAAACATCATTTCCATTTTTTAATACAGAAGTTCAATAAGAGAAATCCATAAAGTTCTATTTTCCAGCTAAAAGTTTTTTAGAGCTTTTGACTTTTTATCTTATAGTTATCATCAGGTATGAGTGTGTGTTTTCCAATTTGCCATTAAAACAGCATTTCCTTTTTTAATTAGAACTTCATAATAAGTACTAATTGAAAATCAACTTTTTTTCAGCTAAGGGGAGTTCAAGTAGTGGATTCTTATAACTTTCTGGTGCAGAATCTTGTAAACAGGCCCTAAATGCTAGTAGAACACATGATCTGCAACACTCCATTGGTTTCAAGGAAAATCAAGCTTTTGAAATTGCATATTTTCCTTAGAAAAAATAATTAATTATTCAACGTTTGCTCTATGTGAATTTATAAAGGAAAACTTCTCGAAACAAACACTCGAAAACTATGAGTTTTCCTAAAGCTTGGTTTTCCTTGAAACAAGAGGAGCAATAGTCTCCACATTCTTGGGTTTGACAAAGTCAGCAAGTTAGCTATTGTTTTCTAGTGCTTGCATGCTGTTCAAGTGCTTTGGTGCACTCTATGTTGAATGCTGGCAACATTCAGTCAAAACAAAGTAAAATGAGAGTAAAAAATTAACAGATTACCTCAAGAAGATTGACTCCATATGGAACCTCCCCCTTTCTCTTACGTACAAATGATACACAGTTTCTGAGCCTCCTGTACACTTGCAGGGACGCTTCTTAAATTTTGGGCTCTTTTCATCCTCCTCTTGGATCATAGTTGCTAGGTGAATACAAAGCCGGCATGATGAGTGTACAGCTGCCATATCTACCAAGGCCTTGAAAGAATCAGATGGACCATCATACTTCCACCTAATCAATAAACAACTAAAATGTCAGCCAGGGTACCATGAGGAGTAAAGAATCTCTCTTTACCTTATCAACTTTGGCAAACTCTAATTTTAAATAGTTAGTTTTTATACGGGAAGTGGTAGTAGTAATCAGAATTCAGTATAAGAGCTACCTTAATGACTGATTGTATGCATCAGGATTTTCTGCAAGATATCTCATGGTCTTAGCAACTGGCTTGACATCTTCTACCCGTTTTATATGTAGAACGGAACCCGGATATGGAACAAAATCTTCAATATTTGGAGCACCAACAACAACAGGGATTGTTCCTGGAAATATTTTATTCAAATGAGACAGCGTAGTTGTTACTCTAAACCTTCTTCATTATCTCAGCGAATCAGAAGAGCAACATTGCTATACATGCTTATTAGGTTGATTTCTTTTTTTTAAAAGATCTATATTTCCCAATGAAAACATTCAGGGAAGACTTCGAACTAATTTCTCAAATGGAAGTCCTCATACTTAGTTCTATAATGTCCCAATGCTCGACACATGCATCCGTATTTTAGCGGACCATTAGAAAAGACTGCAGACGGTTTCTTGAATTCTAAAGTATTTCTCAAATTAAGTTTTTTCCAAATTCAATGTCGCAATTATGATGATCAAAAGTATAGGAGAGGCACTAGGAAGCATTGACACCTCTAAAATGGTAATGTTCTGGTGTTGGACACAGATACGGCTTCTGTCGGACACAGACACGTGCCGTGTCCGGGTCCGTGGCTTTGCTTCCTAGGAGAGGCATAAAAGGAACCGTGCACTATTCTAACACATTAATGCAGGAACCATATGATAACTTTGAAAAAGGGTAAGAGGCGAACAAGCATATAAAAAAGATAAAAGCTAAGGAATAGAGAAAAATAGGTGTACTTTCATACCCGCAACAAGAGATTGAAAAAACTTTTCAGTGACATAATCCTCCTCATTGGAATTCTCAAAAGCCAAGCTAAATTTATAGCGCTTCAGAGTTTGTACTTTGTCGACTGCAAAATAATAAACATTAAAGGGGAGTGTCAAAATGATTTTCAGCTATTGAGAGAAATCTAATTTGAGATCCTATGTCACATTTTAAGGTTTTAAAGGGTATCCATGTCAAATTTAAAGTAACTGAGCCCATAAAGCAAGCATTAAAGAGTACAAATTACCGAAGTAAACAAAGTGTGTCATGTGGCAACCCACTGCATCACATGCTTTTTATTTATCACTTGTATGTCAACTAGGAAGTCAGCCCCAGTAAATTTCTGTACGCACCTTCCGAGCAAGACAACCACTGGATGTCCCCAGGAATTTGTCAAAAGGAGTTTTTACAAAAACTATTTTGTTCAGTAAACTTCATAAATTATTATGCCTAATGTCATTCATTGTAATAAATGCAAACAAAAAGAAGCCCCAGTCCCAGTTTAATCTAACATATAGAGCTGCTACTAAAACACAAACACGAGCAATGGAAATTTTTACGCTACATTTACAAATGGATTTAATCTATCCTCACAAATTAGTAAATTACAAGTTACAACAAAAATAAGTGCCTATAGCATAATCCAGTTTGGATTCTTTGCTAAGAAAGGCCAACACAAATTTTTTCGACCCTTGCATCAATCCTTGGTTAAAACTTAAAATTGGAAGAAAAATAGCATCAAATATCAGTGAAGTAGCACAAATATGACTTCATGAATGGATATTTGCAAAACCAGTACAAGTACAACTGCACTTACAAGCTAAATGCCATCCCTTTCAATATCTAGAAAGAGAAGAAGGATTTAAAATTCCTGTTCATGTTTAGAGTTCCAATAAGAGACCTCAATAAAAATTAATTGTCAAATATGCTGATGTAAGCCTTGAGTATAAAATTAAATTCATCCACAAAGGCATTGATGCATCAAACATAAAAAGACTTTGAATTACACTTCAAGGAAAGCACAGAACAAAGATGTGAAAGCTATAAAATGCAAATTTCAAGTCGATGAAAATGCAGACAACTGGAATTACACTTATTCAGAGTTGATAACTCACCAGTCGATACAGTGCCTTACCAAACAAGACACGTAATATTGCCCTTTTATTATCTGTAACCTATCAGAAAATAACTGTTATGCTCACCTCTTCCGTCACGGTTCCGATGACAACCACCATAAGAATCTATTGTGACGTTTGATTTTTCTAGTGTTTCAAGAGCTTCCAAGCGGAAGTTTCTAGCTCCACAATTTGAAATGAAAGCAGCTGCCAGGGATTTCTCAGTCTTTGGCTGCAACGGTGCCATTATATCATACTCAGACCAGGAAAAGTATCCAACTGGAACATCTGATGACAGACTAGTTGTCATGACAATATTATATCCCATCCTAGCATACAAGAAAATTGAATTATCAGTTTTACTCAAATATTTCAGCACAAAAAAACAAAATCCTACTTAGCTGGGAAGCCACAGAAATGGAAAGACACATGATTGAGCATAGTAAAAAGATACACGAAAATCGCGCACAAGGCTCCCACAGTCGTGGAGAAGTGCTGGAAGCATCTTCTACTTCTCATGCTCTCCCACTACTGTAAATTGGATTATAATAAAGGACATGATTAGAAATCACTTTGACTTTTGTCTTTGGGCAATTAAAATTTAAAAGTGAACCCGTTAATACCAACATTTTGAAGTCAAGTATGTCCGGCTGAAAACACATTTGGCACCAGGGGAATCGAATGCCTTTTTCTTTTTTTTGGATGAAAGTGAATCAAACGCCTAAAAGGGAAAAAAAGCAGCATTTTGAACTAAGACAAGAAAAACCCACGACATAACACAATAAAAACAGCCACGAAATCCACTTCTTGACTAAGAAAGGTTAAGATCTGTGCCAGACACATTTATGTTGCAATCAACCTTAGGTATGATTTCTATTTTATAAGGAAATTTAGTTAGGAATCCTAGTCCTTCCTCCTACTTATTTTAGTTTCAAAGCTACTCTAAGAGTTATAATTGATGATTTCCAGGACAAACAACTCTAGAAACTAAAAAAACCTTGAGGATAAATTCCAAGCAATTCGTTATCTTATTTTCGAGGTTTCATGCTCTTATTGAATAAAGCTTTTTTTGCATTCAACGAAGAAATTAAAGATTCCCTGCAGTTGTTGTGATGTAATCAACCTTAGGTATGATCTCCAAGAAAATTTTGAAGTAACTCCCAGATCTTTTGTACAATCATTTTCAGTGAGAAAGGAGTCAAAGCAATCATAAATTTTCTACCCAACAGATGTTCCATTTGCACAAACTAAACCAATAACCAATCAATTTGCTTTTAAATTAACAAAATAAACTGGAAAACTGATCTTTTCTCAGAACCAAGAAAAGCACTCCCAACCACCCCAAAAGATAAGGAAAAAAAATCTTAGCATTTCAGTCATGTCTATTGCAACCAGAATTAACACTATTGTCTACAGAATTTTTTTGTCATAATAAGTAAAGTATCATGTATTTTCAGATGCTCTACAAATACATTAGCTTTTTCCAGAACCTTGTAATCTGATGATCTAATCTGAAAGTGGTTAATAAATGCTGCCAACTAATGACAGAAATATACTTGTTTGATGTTCCAGTTTCTTATTGGACGCAAACAAAATTATCTTTCAGAAAACAATAAGATCATGTTAGAATGTTTGCATTCGAAGAGAATTATTTTATATTGTGCTTACCCACCGTCTTGCTTGAGCGATATTGTTCTCTGGATAGTAGTGGGATGATTCCATTGATCGGAGCACAGAAGCTATTCCAGCTTTTCCATGTGAAGCAAATATAGCATCAGGATTCTTCCCAGAAATAAATCCAAACTTGCATCCGACAGAACAATCCTTCCATTCCTATTAAAAAAGTGACACAAAAAAACAGTACGTTACATGACCAGAAAAGACAAAAAAGCAAGTAATATAACCATCACAAGTCCACGTTGAAGTTCACATAGGAGATTCCACTAACCTTAATTCTCAGAGCTGGAAAATCTTGAAAGATATTATAGTATATTATGACTAGAAACAATTACAGTTCATGACAGCAGTAAATACTTAGAAAATCTGAGAAAGTCGTCAAAGGGGAAAGAGACTAGATGCTTACAAAATTTATAAATTTACTTGAATATCATAGTTTCATGATTGAATACCCAAAAGTCCCATGAGAAATGCCTTTCTAAGCATTGTGTGGCATTTGTCCAAAAAAGGAACTATCAATTAAATTAAGAACCCAGAAAACCAGTTTTTGAAACCTGTCGTCATTCAAACCTTCAACAAAAAAAAAAATGTTACCAATAACTATAAACAAAATGATACACAAAAGTTCTGCAATTTTATGCCAAGCCATTTCCTTGACAAAAATATTAAATGAAGTGGGCAGCAGTGTGAGCAACCAAGTTCTTAAAGTCCAATAAGTCACACCAGCAACTCGATCCTACAAATAAATTATGGTTCTGGAACATTAAATTCGAACTCAGCAATCCACTGCTGCACACTAGCACTGAAAAATTATTAATAACAATCAGTTCTAATATTTCATTAGTACCAGAAATGTTCTATCACCCTCCATTTGGATTTTATTAATACTTCAGAATTATTAGAATCCAAACTACATTTTAAAATATCCCTTCCCATAATAAACGAGAAATTCACATTCACAAACCAGGAAGAAAAAAAAACCCAGAAATCTTGCTATTGGAAGTATCCAAAAAGATGGTATCTCCTTGAGCAAAGCACATGGGGGTAGTCAAACAAACCTGTTCGCCACCAGAAACCCAGATGGGATCCGTCTTAAAATCCCTGGAGTATACCACAGCATCCTCTTTCTCCAACCACTCCTCGCAACTATCTGATTGTGTATTCCGTTCCCCACTCATCACCACCATCCCCAAATCATCATTCTCCACGACAAATTCAGGCGAGGGTGGCGACCGGTAAAACAGGTCAGCCAAGGTATCGACGAAAGCTGCTTTATTTGCCATGTCAAGCCTACCCAGAAAAGCAATCTCAGCTAATACTACTAGAGCTACATATAAGGGCATGAAATTGGACCATTTCCTCTTGTTACCCTGAGAAGCACCATCAGATACAGGCAATCCTTCATGGGTCGTGGCTGCTCTCGATCCTCGTAGATTTGCAACAATACCCATCAATCAAAACCTCTGAAGTGTCTCAGGATTACCTTTTTTTTGAGGTTTTTTTAGGGGTTATTGGTTTCTCTTTCTCTGTAAATGAGAAGGAGAATAAAACAACAACAAAAAAAGTAACAGATTTTGAATTTTCAAGAGGTAACGAAGAAGTAATTGAGCTTTTAAATCGATGGTTTCATCATCGAAAAACAGAGAGAATGTGGTGCGTTTCGGGTGGTTTTTGTGTGAAATCCGTTCACGATTTGGCTTCAAAAGCAAAAATCTTCAGGCAAAGATTTTCAAATATTTTGTTTAATCATTCCAAGTCAAGTACTCAAGTCCACGCGGAAAAAAAAATAAACGAAAAGAGGGCTTGGTTAGGTTTTGACGTTTTGTTTAGCTGCTCCACCTAAAAATGATGTCTGTTGCATCTTTGAGACTCTGAATGAGATGATAACGTGTAATCGGTATATGGTTTTTGCTGGAGAAATTAAGGGCATTGATTATGTTTTGGGGTAATTAAGGTTGTACTAAGTAGATTACATTAACTCCTTAAAAAACAAATATATACGATATTAACTACATATGCTTGTGTTGCATGGAGTTATGACCATCAATTTCTTTTCTAAAAAAAAAAAAACACCATCAACTTTTTACTTTTGTGAGGGTCTATTTTATCTTTTTCATAATATCCGGTTTACACATGCAAAATACACGTGTCGGACAAATGTAAAATAATTGAATATAAAAGACTCGATAGGAACCAAACCCACTACCTACAAAGAGAAAAGTCTAATTTCTTATTAGTTAGGCTATTAATGTGAGTTAATTCCTAAAATTGCAATTAGGAAGTTAGACCATTAAATTTTTTGTGTTGATTATCGACCATCCAAAATTATACTATCGAAATTCGAAAGATCACTAATGCATTAGCAAATATACTAAAATTATATTATCTAATTAACTGTCGATTATCTTGACATAAGAGATAAGCTCAACTGCTTTTGGCACTTTTGGGTGTAAAAATGTTGGTTATGATATATCGAAAATTAGAAACATAAAAACTATTTGTTCAAAAATTTTCTTTTTAAAATAAAACTTTAATATTCTATGAGTATCTCTACAAGCGGTAATAAAAACTTAAAATTAAAATGTAAGAACTTTTATTATTAGGGAGATTCAATTCACCAATAAATCTTTTAATAAAAATGTGTATTTCATTCACTAACTTCAATTTTTCATTATTTCAAAACATCCTTTAAATAATTATGGACAAAACTATCATTATTCTAATAAGTCCTCATGTGTATGACATATGCTGACATCATCATATTCTTTTTATTTTTTCTTTTAAAAACTTTAAAACAATTTTATTTATCAAAATACAAGTTAGATTTTTCTTAATAGATTCATAATCAACACGAAATATTTTTTCCAATGAGACTCATGATCGATATATTTAAATGTTCATTCGTCAAATCCTTTGAATGAACTAAGAGGATTACTCAAACTTATCTAAAATTTAGAGGAAATCTCAAAACTCACCAAAACCAATTAAAGGAGGTTTTAAAATTAAGCAAAAAAATTTAAATGATTTCATAAAAATATATCAAAAAAATTCAGAGGATTTCACAAACTTGTCTCAAATTTAAAAAAATTCACAAAAATTATCAAAATAAATCAGATGAATTTTTGAAATTAAGCAAAAAAACTTAGAGGATTTCATAAAATATATAATAAAAATTAGAAGAAATTTTCAAAATCAAACAAAAAGCAACCCGAATCTCTAAATCCTAAACCCCAAAATCCTAAATACTAAATCATAATCTCTTAAATCCCAAAATCCTAAACTTTAAACACTAAACTCTAATATTCTAAACCCTAGATTCTTAAACTTTAAAACTTATAACCAGAAATCCTCTAAATGTTAACAATTCTAATTTTAATTTTGAACAAAAAATCTTATAAATAATTAAGAAGAATTTACAAAAATAAGAAAAAAAATCATAAAACTTTACTAACTTATATTCCTAAACTCTAAATCTTAAACCTTAAGTCCTAAACCCCAAAATCCTAAATAATAAATTATAATCTCCTAAACTCCAAAACCTTATACCCTAAACTCTAAACATTAATATCTTAGACCTTAAAATCCTAAATTTTTTTAAAAATCTTCTAAATTTTCTATAAAAAATTTAGAGGATTTATCAAAATGAAAAAAAAAATCAAAAATTAGATGATTAGAGGATTTCTCAAACTTCTCAAGAATTCAGAAGATTTTACAAAACTCATCAAAACAATTTAGAAGAGTTTTTGAAATTAATCTTTATTAAAATAATTGAAAAATAATAGTTTTTTTTAATGAATAGTTTAGGTAATCCAATTGAAAGTAATGTTTTGGTCAAATAAGTTTAGTTTAGAAGAAATATTTAAAGCTCTCATTTTCACAATTCCACATAAATGAGGCAAACAACAATTACAAGTCATATAAAGTCAACAATTTTTTTTGTAGTTTACGTGAACACACGTTAACGTGACAGATTGGAACCGAAGCCTGTGAAAACTGAAAAGGAAAATGTTAAATGGACCTATAATTATTAAATTTACTTTTTTTATATAAAATAATAATTTTTATAATCTTGTTTTTTGTTGAAAATCGATTGTTTATTTTTTAAACTATTTGAATATTTAAAAAAACGATTTCACAGTTGCAAGTGGTTTAGTACAATCTATTATTGAATATAAATCATTTATTTTTAAATATGAAAATTTTGTTTGATAGTACATGGGAGATTTCATGCATGAAATTATTGAATATCGTCGGCGTTCAATTTGTTTGATAGTGCATGTATTTTAAAAATAATTTGTTTTCATAATTTAAGGAACAATTGGAGGTCTCAATTAATCAATACATGTATAGAATATTATACTAATCTTCTTCTTCTTCTTCTTCTTCAACATGTACGACATCCACATCGACTCTCTATTGAACATGCATTTCATCATGTGAAATCGTTTTTGAAAATAAATATTAAAATAAACATTCAAATGGTTTAATGAATAAACAATTGATTTTCGAGAAAAACAAGGTCACAAAAATAATTGTCTTTTAAAAGAGGGTAAATTTAGTAATTGAAGGTTCGGAAAATGTTGATTTGATGTTCAAAATTTCAAATTATTGTTATTAATTTTTTATATTTTATTTTATTTTGTTCTAGTCCGCTTATTATAATGCTAAAGAATATCAATTGTGTAGGCCTAATTACTAGTACTAAAATAGTTTCCTAGTTCTAGTCAAATTTTGCCTTGCCTGTCATGACTATTTTATTAACTCTTCCAGCATACGTTTTTTTTTTAACCAAAAGAGCTACTGAGAACTGCCATATTTAATTACACATTTAAGTTATCTTAATTTCTATAGTAATTACCTCGCAAGATCCAATATACAATCATCTATATATATATATATATATATATACAATCTCTTAATATTCTCCAGCATATATTAGGTCAGAATAATTAAGCAAAAAACCCTAATCAAAGACATCATGGGAAGCCAAGAGGAGGGCGAGTTTTTATCAGCATTTGGGATGACAAGAATGATAGGTGTTCAGTTAGCTCTTAGAGCTGCAGTTGAGCTAAATATCTTTACCATCATTGCTAATTCCGGCCCCCAAGCACAACTTACTGCAGAGGAAATCGTCTCAAAAATCTCCACAACAAACCCTAATGCAGCTACAGCTTTGGAGAAGATACTGAATTTAGTAGCTTCGCATTCATTTTTATCTGCATCTCCAAGAACATCCTTGTCGGATGGGAAAAGGCCGGAAAAGGCGTATGGTCTGACGAAGCAGAGCAGGTGCTTAGCGTTGGATAATGGAGGAGTTTCTTTGGCCTCAGTTTTGCTTTTTGGGTCTGAAAGAGAGATTGTGGACTCCTATTACACATTGAAGGATGCTGTGCTTGAACCATCTTACAAGGGTTATAACAAAGCTAATGGTGAGACCTTTTTTGAGTCTTTGAAGAGGAAACCTGAGCTAAACAAACTGTTCAATGACAATATGTCAATTTGCTCAAAAGTAATTCTGGAGCAAGTATTGAGGGTTTATAGAGGATTTACAGAGGTGGAAGAGTTGATGGATGTCGGGGGCGGGATTGGGACTTCACTAGAGATGATAGTTTCTGCTCATCCACATATTCATGGCATCAATATGGATTTGCCTCATGTCATTGCTAATGCTCGCGACATTGCAGGTATTAATGCAAATTAACTATTTTCTTGTTCTCATTTTGTTTGGTGACCGAGGAACCACCTAGCTCAAGATGCCCTTTGGATAGCTGAGTGGGCGTAGACCTCGAAATGTTACTATGTTAGAACAGAGTTAAATATTGGGACTCCTACGTCCTAACCCCACCCCGAAAGTAGGCAGCTCAAACACCCGACTTTAGCAACATCCGTTTTAACGATTTACGCTAGGCGAAAATACATAAATACCTGGCTTTACTTTTGATCTTTTATCGATGCATATGTAGGAGTGAAGCATATTGCTGGAGATATGTTTGAGTCATTGCCTGATGCACAAACAATATTCTTAAAGGTTAGACTAATAATGTGTTCTTCTGTAAAGACTATAATATTACGAATATATGATCACAAGATTATGTTTTTGATTGATGCAGTGGGTACTCCACGATTGGGACGATGATCGGTGCATCAAGATACTGAGAAATTGTTGGAAGGCATTACCTGAAAATGGCAAGGTCATAGTTGTGGAATTTGCAGTCTCTGAAGACTGTAATGAATCAGTGCACACAACATTCATGGAGCTGATGATGATGGTTCTAAATCTCGGGGGTAAGGAGCGAACGACACCTGAACTCGAATGGCTCGCGAAAGCTGCAGGGTTCGCTCAAACAATAACATTTCCTACTCATAATCTGGGATTTTATGCCATGGAGTTCATCAAGAAAGCTTAATCGGTTTCTGGCAAGCTTATTAGATGTTGAAAATAAGACTGTTTCTTGATATATTTTGTCAAGTACATTGATAAGGTGATGTAGAACTGGAGGCATATTATTAATAAGAAAACCGATTAATAGGATCGAAAAATCAGAAGTTCGTCATTGCACGAAATTTGATTGGGCAACTCAATTCGACATGGTTGTCAAGTTTTGTTTTAGATTAGAGGACAATTTAAAAGTGGACAAATTTAAAGAGCGCTAGGTTATGTTTTGTTTAGCTGCTCCACCTAAAAATGGTGTTTTGTTGCGTCTTTGTTACTCAAGAGATGAGAATGCATCATGTACGTATTACTGGTGGTCGGTATATGTTTTTTTTTTCTTGGTTTTGTTGGATAAATTAATGGTATTGATTTGTACCAAGAATATTACATTCACTCCTCGAAAAAACAAATGTCTGATATTAATTTTTTTAGGGTTTAGGGTCTGATATTAATTCAATGCGCCGATGGGCTACACAAAGGGAGGTGTAGCCCTCTCCTTTTTACAACTTTCACTGTAATGATGATATAAATCTCACTCAAATTAGTAGTAGAGGAAATTCGAACACAAGACCTCCCACCCCTACACAGTAGGAATACCAACCAGACCATCACTTATTGGTAATGTATGATATTAATTACATATGCTTTTGTCTCATGGAGTTATGGACCATCAACTTCTTACTTTTTGGGTGGGTTTATTTTATTTTCTTCATAATATCTAGTTTTCATGTGAAATCTTATTGCCAGGGGCGGACCATGTGTGAGCTGGGATGGACTGTAGCCCAGGGGAAAATTTTGAAAATTTTTTATTACATATATATATATATGATATATCTGGCAATCTAGTTATAGCCCAATAGGTGCCTACACTAAAGCCCAGCCCACTAATAAAGTAACTTAAAAGTCAAAACCCTTATGTGGGGTGGGAGTGTGGGACACTGACGGTCTCCCTTTGTTAATATATTTGATGAATTATTCATCATTTTTTATTATTGGAGACTAAAAGTTATTAGAATTATTTGTGAAATATGAGAATATATAATATTTTGTGTTTGATAAGTGGAGGCTAAAAGTAATTAAGATTGTTTATGAAATGTGAGAATATATAATATTTTGTGCTTCATTGCTGGAGGCTATAAATCATTAAGATTGCTTGTGAAATGTGAGAATATAAAATATTTTGTGTTTCATTAGTGGATGTTAAAAGTCATTTCTGCTTGAATCTTAATTATTGATTTAGAATTTGTCATTAGGCACTCAAAAAAAAAAAAACGAGACCCCATCCCTAAATCCAGCTCAAGACAAATCAAAATCCTGAGTCGACCTTTACTTATCGCCCACACAATAGCCCGCAAATCACGTGTCTAACAAATATATGTTACTTTTATATAGAGATTCAATAGGAACCGAACCTATTACCTCTTAACTAGGTTATAATAATTCTTAAATAGCAATTACTCCATCCGTTCCTAAATAATTATCGTTTTAGAAATTTATTTTTGTTTCAAAATATCTGTTGTTTTATAAATTCAAAGCATGATTAATTATTTTTTCCAAATTTACCCCTATTCTCGTTTTTCAATAAAAACTTAATAACTACCACATTAATTAGTTTTTCATCTTTTTAATAAGGATATTTCAGTCCAATGCATTTATTTTTTTACTAATATAAGGGTTATTTAATAGTTTCCTTAATTCTTGTACAAAAACCTTAAACAACACTTATTTTGAAACAGAGAGAGTACAACTTAGACCACTAAAAATTTGGTGTCAATTTTTTTTTATCGATCAACCAAAATTATACGATCAAAAGATCACTAACGAGTTATATAGCCCAAGCTTAAATAACTCATATAGCTCATTCCATTGTAACATTGTTGATGACAAAAAAAGGTGTCAGTCCCAAGAAGACGATCAATCGGTCAGACATGTTGTCCTTCATAGCAACCGAGAGTGAGGATCATTTCTGTGCAGTAAACAAATGTGAGCTAAAAGCCGCACCAGAGGTTGTCCTGTGGCGTTGGCGCTCCGACGCTCAAGTTAATTCATACTCAAAAGCAAAGAGAGCTTGGTGGACCAGAGCTCTCTGTAAGAAAAAAGTCTAGATTGTAATTATAGAGTTTCATACCTGACTTTAAGGGCCTTATATAGGAGTTGAGGAGTCCAAACTTGAGTAGTGTTATGTCTCTCCTATATTTGCATCAACACCGTTGATCTCTGACTGAAGTTTGAGCCTTAATAAGACTCTTCTCTCAGTAGAAATCAGAATCTCGTAAAGATTAGTCTCCTGATTATTGCTGGAAATCGTAAATCGTAAACCACTTTCATCGTCCTTGGTATACCGAGCAGGTATGCCTGACCTATAAGTCGCCTACCAAGGTACCCTCCTCGGTAGGGAGAGAACAAGTGACGGGCTTCAAGCCTCTCTTATTGAGGTGCCCTCCTTTGTAGGGAGAACTTTGAAGAAATCTTCCACGGACCATGTAATGCATTTATTATCATGACACGTGTCGAGTCTTGATTGATAGGGTTATTTTGATAATATCAATTCTATTCCATTGTAACATGCTATTTCATTGTACGCTTACAATAGATACAAATTTTACAATAGAATACGATGTGGCAATGTAATGAGACAATATGAGCTATTTAGCCCTGAATTATTTATCACTATGGTTAAAAAATATACTAAAATTATTTTTTCTTATTAGCATATGTTTGGCTTAACAACACGATCTTAGAAATTCCTACCCAATTAGGTGTAAAAGCCTTCAAATCCTTTTTTCTCTTGTTCTTTTTGATGAATAGTTTGGGTAATCCAATTGAAAGCAATGTTTTGGTCAAATAAGTTTAGTTTAGAAGAAAAATTAATGCTCTCATTTTCACAATTCCACATAAATAAGAGTAAACAATTGATAATTAACAACAATTACACGATATATAAAGTCAAACATTGTTGTAATTTACATGAGAATACGTTAACATGACCGATTATTGGAATCGAAGCCCGTGCAATTCGGAAAAATGTTCAAATTAACTGTCATTAAATTTTTATAATTTATTTTTTTTGTTCTAGGCTGCTCATTATAATGCTAAAGAATATCATGTGTCGACCTATCAACGGGCCAGGTTTAGACCCGGACTCAGAGGCCAAGGTCCCTGATGCAGTTTTTTTTTTGTTCTTTTTGAATACGAAGCGGCCGACCACAACCCGTCATAATAAGACGAATAACAGAAAAGGGCTGGAACCCAATGACTTCCTATAACAGAAGACTAAATATATAGAGTTTCAAGCTATATAAAATGCTAAACTAAAAACGATAGGATCCATAGTTTTAACTTGTATAAATGTTGTAGATATTTGATTTATCTTTTATGTTAAATTAATTTTATACAAAAAGTACAAAAAAAGAAAGATATTATAATAAAAAGTAACTAAGAATTTTTAAGATAAAAATGGACAATTATGTAATATGACTATACATTTTATGGGTCCAACGGCTTTAAATTATGAAAAGTTATGAGCTATCAACATTTCATCACAGTTTTATACTGTGAATAAAATGTGACGTTTGATTGACATAACACTTTATACGGATCCCACAACTTTAAACTGTGAAAAATGCTAAACAAACGGGCCATTAATACATGAAATCCACTCACTACCTATGTTGTTTTGGTCAAATATAAAAAAACTATGCTTTAATATATATATATATATTACGAACAATTATTTTTCAATGTTATTTTGACAAGAAAAGCGAGGGTTAATGTTCAATCTGCAAACTAACGCATATCCAACGAACTTTAGTTTCCTCCTTGTATTTGTCTATCAAACCATTAACCATTCGGCTGTATAAAATCAAGGAACAGACAACAACAAAAAGAATGTACTAACAAAAAGTTAATTAACATCTACTCTAAAGATCAACTTCAACACATAGGCATGGAGACGTGAGCACGTTAGCAGTTGGATAGCATCAATCTAACTAGTACTTTAAAAAAACTCATACCTCCACAAACCACGACAAGTACTTGAGACCGCTATAAGTTTCTCGATCACATTACGAAATTAACCTCTCAGGAAGGGTCTTTGGTTTGGTTGGTCTTAGAGGCTGCCTCTATTCAATTTCCATATCACATTGATTTCAACTAACCCCTTACGAAATCAAGCAGAAGAGATGTTGGATGGATGAATATCTGAGGGTGCTCAGGGACTAGCAGCGATTCTTGATGTACCTTTTCTTCTCTGTGTGAAGAGGCTTGACTAACGACTGAAACATATGTGCTGTTTTAAATTTCCCAAATGACACCACCTGAAAGATAATATTCATGTCCTCCAAAGTCAGATTCTAAATCTTAATGCATAGCTTCTATACTAGCATACAAAAGTGCAAGTCATTACTTGATCATTGTTCGAAGCATCAGCATTAATTGTCTTCTGCCTTTTCACCTCAAACAGAAGGCCTGCATTTTTTTTTTGGCCTTCATCCACAAAATTTTGATCTGAAAACTCTGCTTGAAATTAAAGAGCAGAGAGGACAAGTCAATAAAATACACTTAAAATGACTAAAAGAATTAGCAACGCCTTCACACCCGAAAAAAGGAAAGAAGATAAAGCTAGCAAAAGATAAGTATCCATAAAGTCACAGATTCTACATTCATCAGAAATTCAGAACTCTATTTGACCAAGAAAAGAGACGAAAAATCTTAGTTCAACAAATTTTTACTGGCGACGGAGAGGCAAACCATCATTAATACTAATTTTCATTTGGCATATGCAAGTGTTTTTCTAATTACATTGAGGAGCCTTGCGAGAGAAAAAAAAAAGTACTCAGAAAAACAAAGGAAGGAACTGAATCTTGATCCATCATCATCCATGACAATTGAATCAGTAGCTTTATGAACTCTTGTAGTGCAAATTATTAGCACAGATAAAAAATATGCTCAGTCAAGGCAACTAAGCCAGGCTAAAGATGTTATCCAGTTACCCTAAAGAGAATGCAGGTTCTTAGCCAAGAGGAAAAATTGAATCCCAACAACAAGATTAAAGAAAACAGACTTCCAACAGTATTGAAATTTCAAAATTATACCAAACCAAATAGACTCCCAATAACACTAAGACAATTAACAACCTCTTCAAGCCTTGCTCTAACAAAAATCCCATGCAGACCAGGAAAAAAAAGTATAGAACTAACTCGATCATACACCAACCAGACTGGAGTGCAAACAAGGTTGTCGTCTGAAATACATGGTTCTATAGAAACATACTGATAAACTCAATTGTGTTCTACGCATGCAGGGAAATGATCAGTTTAGGTATAGCCAACAGCTGAAAACTGGAAAATATGTGGTATTAAGAAATGGAAAGTTACCGATGATGCTGTCAACTGTATATTGACGGCATAACTCATACTCAGAGTGCAACTCTAGACTTCTTTTTGATCCAGAGAGCTTCCCTCTGATTCTGGTTCCCTCACTACAGTGCAAACTAATTTCTTGGAGATCAGAAGATGCTGTGGTGTGGCACTTGCTTGGAGATTTAAAATGACGATTCCATGGAATTTCCTTAATACAATGAGAATCAACTGCACTGTCTGACAAAATTTCCTTTCTTTTAAGGTCAATATTCTGCCAGTAGCCATTCTGTAAAACGACAAACTGAAAAATAGATTAATTTTTTTTATTGCGAATTCAGGAACTAAGATGCATAGTCATTATCAAATAAGAAACTAGATACTGCAGATGTCATAAAAATTGAAGTCGCTGACCTTGTCAGAGGAACTGTAAGTGTGAGCTGAAAGATTGAGGGATGAATAAGGCCCCCTCATTTTCCCTCGCGAGCGCCAACCATGCAAAGCCATAGAATCATGCAGTTTTTTAACAAATGACACTTCTAATGATTCAAGAAATAAACTGTGTTTTTCATCTGTCCATTCTGTTCGCAAATCCTGCATACAAAATCCAAAATTAGAAGAAAATTGGAATTAATGATTAGACTACTACATGTTCGCAACTTATTAATATATGATCTGGAATCCTTCCTAAAATGAAAAAATGAACTCATTGTACTGTCTAAGACAGTATATAATTGTAGAATCTCGTCATTAAATTCAAGCCATCTCTCCCATTTTATTTTGCTTAAATCAGGACAGCCAAATCAGCTGATAAAACACTGCAACTTTAGGAACATAAATAACCATCTAATTCCCCTCCGCAATGGCATGTCACCTTGTGGAATAAGGTGAGGAAATGGAATGGATGACGTAATCCTCAGGGGACTGAAAGCCTCGGTAAATAAAGGAAGATCAAAGTCAAAAGAACAAATTATCGTAGCCCTTAAAACAAATATCTTACGTATTGAATTTGTATTCCCTGAAAAAAAATGTTAGATTACATTCAATTCTATAAATATTTTTTCCAGTAAAAGAAAATTCAGAATATCTTCCTTGAAAAGAGATCTTCGATGCAGAAGGATTCTTTTCGTTCTGTTTCCACTCATTTCCAACAAATTCAACTCTCAGACGTCACAACAATAACTGTTGATGTGAGCGTGCTTGGAATTTACAATAAGTTGAAACCAAATTGGGAAAGAAACTCGTTTCCGTAAAATTATTAAAAAAAAAAACTGCTATCATTTATATTTTTTTATGAAAATCAAACACAGATCAAAGTAAGTAAGCAGCACGATCTCAAATTTCTAAAAGCTGCGAACACCCTCAGATTATCTTCGAAACACATTACAGTAATTACAAAACAAAATTTGTCCACAGATATTCCTATATCATTCGCAAATACATAATATGAATCTATGAGTTGACAATTAAGTCCAATACAATTACCCGCCCAGCAGACGCATTGCGGTGCAAGAAAACATCGGAGCTATCATCAACGGTGATGGAGGACGAGACCGACATCATCAGAGTCGACTCACCAGCGCAACCTGCCATTTCTCCACGATCCGGCGAAAGATTCTCTCCCACTTTTTGCTCTGCTTCTTTTGCTTTCTCTTCGTGATCGAGAGGAAGAGAAAATGTGCGAAACGTGAAAAATAGTTTGGGAGGTTCGAATTTTAAAGAAACAAGAAAACCGACCATGAATTTAGCAGCGAAAAATACCTTCAAGGTGAGAGAGAAGCGGTCTTCGTCTTTCGCTGGGGCCAGCGAAGATTCCACATGGCTTCGCTTTTACACGCGTCAGTCATTATCAGCTTAGTCCCACGTCAGCATGGCGATAATATCTTCTGCCAAATATCAATCTGATATTTTTTGCATGGTTGTAGTTCTGTTGAGTCTTCGGATATTTTTTGTAGACGCCACCCAGAGTTGAGAAGATGAAAGATAACAAAATGATGGATTGAGGAGCAGATATGTGCTGGACAATTTTCAGCATCTTGATGCTTGTGGCTGCTCTGAGAGTATATATATTGATTATAATATTATATAAGAGTTGCCCTAGAGAGAGGTACTTATTACAAGATGACATGTGTACAGGATTAAAAAATTATATTATACAATACAATACAATAGACTTTATGCTCCAAAAGTACTCCATACTCTAACACTCCCCGCAAATTTGTGATTGGTAAAGGTCTCTCAACTACTCCAAGTTTGTCTGGAAAAAATTGAAAACGAGAGTATGACAGAGGTTTTGTTAGGCAGTCCACAACTTGATCACGAGATAGAACATACCGCACATCCAGCTGTTTTGATAGGACTTTGTCCCGAACATAATGAACATCGACTTCAATGCATTTTTTCCTAACATAGTAGTCTGGATTGGCAGCTAGCGCACTAGCACTTAAATTTGGAGATGATATCATTGGAGATGCTCTAAGTTGCCACACCAGGTAATGGGAATTGAAAAATACTTAAAGGGCAGTTCCTGTACGTAGTAGTGACTCAAGCCATGATAGCTTGAAAGATATGTGAGCTAGAGCTCGATATTTCGACTCCGCACCGGACCTAGTTACAACATTTTGTTTTCTTGATGACCATAATACAAGAGTGTCAACAAAATAGACACAATGCCCAGCTGTGGATCTGCTATGCCCGGTCTGCATCAGAAAACCTTTGGAGAGTCAATCTGGACTTTCTACAGTAGCTCTCCAATTATATATCTCTTCTAAGTGAGATACATGCCAGTAACATCTATTCTCACCTCAATACCGAGAAAATGATGTAGATTCCCCATATCCTTCAAGGCAAACATGTTATGCAATTTGTCGATAAATTTTTGCAATGAAGAACAGTGATGTGTCACACTTTGAGTTCTGAAACTTCCAATTGAGCAAAGTGTTTTTGAGTTTCTCATACCATGCCCTGGGGCCTTGTTTGAGTCCATTTAGCGAGCACCTTCTGTAATTTACAAACAAAATTTGGCTTAATCACATTCTCAAACCCTTCTGGCATGTCACATATATACTATCTCCTACAAATTGCCATTTAAGAAATCGTTGTTTATAGCCATCTATCTCGGCACCCAAGTCCTTGACATAGCAAGAGTTAAGACAACTCAGACAGTATAAGCCTTTAAAATTGGGCAAAAAGTCTCTGAAAAATCTACTCCGGCTATGATAGATTGAAGAGCATATATGTGCTGGAAAATTCTCAACGGCTTGATGCTTGCGGCTACACTGAGAGTATATTTTATCTAATCTAATACTTAAATACTAAAGTGCCTAATTTGGGAGCCTCCTGTAGCGAGTCCCAGAATCTTCCCACATACTCTGGCGTACGTCGGATGTTGGGGATTCATTTGTCACTTACAATCGTGGTTTTTCTTTTATCGTTTTCTCATTCTGGCCGTTTGATTTGGTGCATGCACCTGTTCCTGAAACTTCTCTCCACACTACTCTACAACTTCCTCGCAAACACCATCACACCACGACACTTCCTTGACATATCAAAAGCAGTGCATGCACCTTTAGTAAAATGCCTCTAGTTTTTCCAATTTCACACGCATCTTCCTCCTCAATTTCTTTCATCGAAAGTGTGTCTCTGTAAAATTCTATCTATGCATGGAATGGAACTCAAAATCGATCCGCTCCCCCTTCCTCTGCTTACAACGGAACTCGAAATCAAACCTCTAAACCGATCCACTCCCTTTTTCCTCTGCTTGATTGTAGTTTTTATAGCCATTTTAGGGCTTTGATAATGGATAGTTTTCTTGACCTCAGGTGTCTTCTTTACATGTTTCTTGATCTCAATTGATGTTCTTACTCATTTCATTTACAATGGTAGAATGTGATTTTGTTATTTTTTGTGTTTTTGTATTTTTGCGGGTCTCAGACTGCCCAAGGCATTCATCGTAAACTGGATGGATTTTTCTTGCTTCCTCGAGTGTGAGTAATGCGGTTGGTTCGACCTTGGATTTTGTTCAGGTGTTAATCTTCTTTTGCATTTTATTTTTGCAAGCAATCGCGGATGAGTTGGGGAGATGCTCAAGGATTTCAAGCACATAGAGTCTTCTTTTACTGTGGAGACCTTGCTTTTTGTGTCCTGAAAGTTGGTCTCAAGCTTGATCAACAAGGTGAGGACCCTAAAGAAGTCTCTTTTACCTCTAGAGCACTAAAAGCTTACGATACAAATTATAGCAACCTTCTCTATTTATTGTCATGACTTTGCAATTGATGGGATCTGTGGATTGTTGTTTAAAAAGGTTCAATGATTACTTGGGGTATCTAAACAGGGCCAAAATAATGCTAAGCATATTAGAAGAAAAGGATAATTTGTTGTCTCTCTTCCAAAAAAAAAAATCGTTTAGTAACACCTTCACCAAGAAGGTGAGGACTCTCAATCACAATTCTCTCTTGCCTTTAGAGCACATTATATATTTATTTTGGTTTTTACAGCTCTTTGTGAACTACTTTGTGGGTGTGTTGTCTTTCATGCTTCTTTTTTCCACCATACATATCCTTTACTCAAGTGAGCCATTTTGTACTTATGGATTCTTTTTTGCAGATACTCTTGCACAATTTTGTTTATTGGTGTGCTTACAGACCTGTCATTGTTGTCATACTTTGCAAAGAAGGATGGAGATAGAGGTAACTTTGGTACAAACAATGGCTGGGATCTGTTTAGGGTGTCTTGATGTTCGAACTTCACTATGGTAAGCTGGGTTTTGATTGTCTATTTTTCCCTTAATTTTCTAACATTTTAAACGTTTGTTTGGTTCTTTACTTCTGGGTTTCAAGTACCCAGTTTGAGGGGGCTTCAATGATTTCAGTTTCTTGAGTAGCTTCTATTTCATTACCTTTGCTTTATAGTCAACTTTTTTTAAGGGTAAAATCTAACTATAATTGATTGTGCAGATAAATTTGGGAGAAAACTAAAAAGCATGACTATCAATTTATATGCGTGTATATGGCTTATGAATTCTTTTATGTATTGGAATATTTAAGTTTTTATTTTTTCAATGTCATTTGATGTTGCTATAAGTGCATTTATGATGGTGTTTGACAAATTGATAAATCGGTGCAATATTGTATGGTTAGATCGAGCAGTATATCAATTTCACACAAAGAGTTCACAGTTTTATTCATAAATAATAATGTCAATGAACCATGAGACCTAACTTGAGCAATGTTTATCCTTAGCTCTCTCCATTTTTGGGTTGTTTCCCTGCATTGTTTGGTTCAAAGACCTCATATCTTAGTCTTTGATTTGTGGTTATTCCTCCGCAATGTTCCAGAATTCATTAGGAAAAAAATAGATATGTCCTCTAATTCTAATGGAGTCATGGAGTCTCATCAATTTTAATTTATAAATGAAAAGCTCCGCTTGAAGGTGTGTTTGATTTTTATGAATCATGAGTTTGAAATCAATTATTTATATGTTATATTGACGTGCATGAAATTGATGCAGGAAAATATTACTTAGTTGATTCGGGTTATGCGAACAAACCGGGGTACCGCGTTCCTTATCGGGGCAAGAGGTATCACTTGCCGGACTAGAATAATGGACGACAGGTTAACGGACCAAGTGAAAGGTTCAACCGTAGGCATTCACATCTCCGTAATGTCATATAGAGGGCATTCGGAGTGACAAAACAATGATCGAAGATTTTGCAAAATATCTTTAATTATGAATTCCCAACACAGGTCGACTTAGTGTATGCATGTTGTGGGTTGCATAATTACATTCCTCAGCGGAGTGAGAGTGATGAGCAGTCTGAGGATGTGAGAGGAGATTCTAGCAGCTCCGCAATGGATGAATAAGAGACATCTACTAGAGAGGGTGACGAGTTTACTGACGATCACAACATGGGTGCAGTAAGAGAGAGAATTGTTGTTGCATTGCGTTAGGTGTGAGGAAACATGTATCTTGTATGTGTGATTGACAAAAAAAATATTGCAAGTTCAGCTGTAATGTATGTATGTGTGTACCATGTGTATTTTTGAAACATGTATCTTCTATGTGTGATTGATAAAAAAATATTACGAGTTTATTAATATATGTTTGTGCATACCACGTGTATCTGTTCAATCTCTATCTTGTATGAATTTTTCATAATAAAATTGTTTCTTGTTTAAATTTATTTAAAAAATTAATTACAGTAATTTACATTCGAAAATTGAATTTGAATGTAAGTTTGAAAATTCAAATTAATTGAACAATTTTATTATAAATACATTTATGAATAAGTGATAAAATAATGTTCCCTTAAGGTAAATTTAACAGCTTATACTCTATGCATGACATACTTTCACCCAAACACCACACAGCTTATTTCAAAGCTTATATTACACAGGTCCGTTCGGTAGATCAGAAGTTTTGATAGCGTATAAGCTGTGTAGCGTATGAACTGTCAAATAAGTTGTGTACTATTCAGTAGAGCGAAAGTTTTGATAGCGTATAAACTGTTAATTTACTATTAAGGATATGTAAAATACTTTAATAATGAAATAAAAGCTATTGAATATGAGTTTTGTTGGAAAGAGTTTTATGAGTTGAGTTCGAATATGTAATTTTTTTCAAAATTTTACATATATTTTGAGAGATAAAATGATAAATATGTGAGAGAATAAAGGTAATAGATGAAATTCAGGAAATTTTTTTGATATATAATTGATGTGATTATTGACCGACGTAAATAAGTTTGTAAGCTGTTTAGCGTATAAGCTGAACTTATAATCTCATATAAGCTCAAACGAACGGTACCTAACTTATACGCTCTGAGACATACTCTGATCCAAACAGAAATATATAAGGAGCAGTTATGAGGGATGTGACTGGCAGTTGGTGTTTGCCAGGAGAGAGATCATGTGATTGGAGCATTAGTTGTGCAATCATTGTGGTTGCCCCTTTGAGACTTGTTAGATCGAGTTTGTTAACTAAGTTTCATGTTGACCGTCACTCAAGTAGGTCAAAAATATTTTTACCATAAAAAACAAAACATAAAAATATCTAGATCACAATAAGAATTTAAGAAAAATATGTTCGTTTGCTTTTGCACTATCAATCACATCAGCTGAGTTCCACGTCGGCACGGCAATAATATTTTCCGCCAAATGTCAATTTAAGATTGGCTCCAATGGCCAATAGAGTTCGACGCTACACCTACGTCGGCATTTTAAGCGTGCGCTTTTCCTGTTCTTGGTTAATTCAAATTAGTACTCCCTCCGTCTCATTTTAAATGTCTTTTATTATTTTTTTTGGATGTCTTAAAATGCATGTCCATTTTAATTAATAAAAGCTATTTTTTCTTATTTTTTCTCATTTTATCCTTAATTTGAAAAGCTCAATAACATGCACATTAATTAACTTTTTATAGTGCCAAAGTATTTGTCATTATAAATAAAGGTATAAACATCAAATTGAAAGAGAATTAAATATTTTCTTAAACTGTGTGAAAAAAATGAGGAGGACAATGAAAAAGGAACGAATGAAGTAATTTTTTTAATAATAATTAATTGATGATCGGGTTTGTTTGTTTGAATAAACACATTGATGAAAAATATCTTGATCACAATAAGAACATGGCATGTCTAGAAAAAAGATTTAAGGATAATAATCAGTTTGGAAGTCTTATAAAATATCTAAGCATGCAGGGCAGCTCCAGTACTATTTTGGGGGCCCTATACAAAAAAAAAAAAATTGAGACCCTATGAAAGTCTAAAAAATGAGCTCCAATTAAATAACTTCAATTTATAGATTCATAAAATCGAATGAAATTAAAGAACAATAAATTAAATTTAAAAACAAAAACTACTTTTATTACTTTTTGGTATGCAAAATTATCAATTAAATTGTCGTAATCAAGTTTAACTGCCATTTTTTTCTTCAATAAACAATATTGTCAAACCGTTCAATCTTTCTTGTGACATAGGTGATCGGAGATGGTTCATTATTAACTTCAGTTTTAAGAAACTTCTTTCGGTAGTAGCTACAACTATAACTGGTATAGTCAATATGAATGGGCTCAATTTGGCTCCATTTTAATAATTTAGTTGGACACTTAGGGTCCATTAATTTTAACTATAACTGGTATAGTCAATATGAATGGGCTCAATTTGGCTCCATTTTAATAATTTAGTTGGACACTTAGAGTCCATTAATTTTATTATGTTAAATATACAAATTAAGTTCATTAATATTAATATTTAAAATGTAAATATGAGGCCCTCTAATTAGGGTCCATTAATTTTTATTCTTGTTGATGAGGGTGAATATACCCTATTGTTTTTGCATATTCCTTCCGAAGGAGCTCACCACCATTGTTATTTGTGTATGAAAGTGGCGAGTGATGAGTAAATTGCTTTTTAAGTTTTTGATAAAAACTTTTGTACTGTATGTTCGTTTGATAAACTTAACAAGTTAAACGGATTTGGGAATGATTATTAAATTTGTCAGATCAACTAACAAAGTCTTAATTAATAAAAATTTAACCTCGATTTGTTTATATTCACCGACTTGCTCGTTTAGTTCTGTTAGTTTGTTCAAGGACAAATCCATGCCGACTTTCCCTCATCTTGAATCATTTCGACTTACCCCAAACATTCCCTCCAAAATATTTGACGGAGAAAAGATGGCATGTGTCAATTGTCTTCAAGCACAAGTTTTGGTATCCTAAATTAACTACCAAGCAAAATTATCAACAATCTGAAAATCATGTTTGGACATAAATGATATGTCTTAAATTCGGATTCAAACCCAAAAAAATTATGCCGTTTAAAATTATGTTCGAATTCAAACACAAAAATATTATTTGATTTAGTTGTTTATATCCTAACCTAGGTTGTGTTATTGTCCGACCTACTTGTTCGGATTTGAATAAATTCAGATATGGTCAATTAAGTACGTTCGAAAATTCAAATCAATCTGAATCGGGACAAACAAATATCTCATAAACACCCCATATTATCTGTTCAAATTTTTGCCACCCTTAGTCATGAGTGCCAAAGAAATTGGGAATCAAGAGTTTTCTTTATAATCTACCAAATAAATTTTTTATAGGCAAAGATTCTAACTCATCAATGTTTTTTATGGATATGAAAAAAGTGAATCGGGTATAAATGGTTAAAGAAAATTAATGCCTAGCTAGAGCCAAAAAAGCTAGCAATAACAATGAAAAATTCACCATCAATTCTCCTCTTTCAGATTGTGCATTCGCAATTCAAATATATTCACAGAAGAGAAAAATCATGACCCAATTTTTTCCAGCATCCTATCAATCATTTGTTGAATTTTCTGTTCCATCCCAAACATAAAAAGAAATTCAAGAAAGCATGAACAAATAATCAATCTATATATATATCTCTAATGGGGGACGAAAAATTGTACACCAATTTTGCAGAAACGTTGACGTTTGGATGCTTCATTTAACAGCTTCAACTATGTTCCCCTGAAAACTGCCTCACGGAGCAAGCCACCACCTGAGCCCACTGCTTCAACCGCGTCTTCACCATCTCCGGATCGTCAGCTAAAAAAACATAAAAATAACAACGCTCAGATCTTAAATTTTTCACAACAAAAATCGCACATGAATTTCAAAAATATACCTGGATCGATTATGCTATCGTCAGAGTTCATCGACGACAGTGACGATGATCTCGTTAATCCATTGTTGTACTGCTTGTTAACAGCACAGTAAAGGCCCAAAGCGGGCAGAGCATCCGACAATTTCGGATCCAAATCGTTCGTATCTGGTCCGAATCCAAAACCTAATTCAATACAGCCTTTGAGCTCCTGCAAATCCTCGTCCGTCAAGCTCTTGCTGCGACTGATAGCGGGAGTGATTGGACGATTCCCCTTGCGCCGCAGCCAAGCCTCGTCTCGTTCGGTGTCTGGTGACCATGATCGCTGCTTGTAGAGAGGATACGGAGGAGGCTGCAACAGCGCTGGCGGTTTCGACTTCGACATCTGTGGAGAGAGAGAGAGAGAGAGAGAGAGAGAGGCGGCTATGCTCCGTTAGGCGGGAGGGGTTTTGCTGATTTTTAAAGGCATGTTTTTTTGTTACAGGGAATCGCGTAAGAATGACGTGAGCGGGTCCAGAGAGGAGTTTTTATTTTTCAAAAAGCCAATTTTGTGGCCTTTATTGCAGCCAACCTGGCTATATATACTTCTTCTTTTTTAAAAAAAAAAAGAGGAATACTTTTTGTTTAATTACTTTCTTTAATTTGAATATTTTTAAAAAATTAGTGCAAGCAATATGGGAAAGTGGAAATAAAAACTACAATTAAATACAGTTGCAATTTCCTTACGTTACAAAAAAATTTTACAATTACGCTGCCCGTATTTATAAAAAGAAATAAAATGATTATTACTGTTTTATCAATTACCGCACATGTTAAAATAAAAAATGGAGATAAGAATATTCTAGAGCACCTGACTTATGAAGTCCGTATTATACCTTATGCTTGGGATATATGTAAACGCTGCATTAAAAAGTCAATGTGTTGACTATTCCTTGATTCCTTCCTTCCTTCCATGTGTCAAGTTTACAGGTGAAAAAGAAGAAAATCCTTGGTGGCTGACACCTGGGTCTCGCTTTTGCCAAGCTGGGATTTCTATCATAATGGTAAAACGACAGCAAAAACCTAATCATTGAAGAGGTCGTCTCTTACTGGGTGATTGCTAAATGCAATCCAAAATTTGTTAAGTAGAGTGACCTACAAAAAGATAATGATTTTTTGTTGCAGACTGTTGCACGTTTTAATAGCAGGAGCTCTGTCTATCAGAAAGAGAGAGGATTATTTTAACTATTTCGATGAAATAATACACAATTTACGAAAAGCATAATGATTTTTTTTTATATCTTTTCAGTACAGGTTAGCACGCTACTTTTGATGCTTTCACTTTTATTTTGAATTTGTAGTCTTTATGAAAAAATCATAAGATTTACATAAATTTTGACATTTCCTTCCAAATTTTTAAGATTTGAGACACGCCACTATTTTTTTTTGTGAAATACTGCAAAATTAATTTTTCAACTCAGGTTTTCAATGCCCTCCTGTCCTTAATATGTTGTAATTTTAACTTTCTATACATATCATTTATTCTCAACGATAATTACAAAAATAAAGACACTGCAATTTGAATTGTCCATATGAGTCCGTGTAATTTTTTTTTATCTTAAAAAAAGACACTACAAAGCTTTTTTTTATTCTTCTTACCTTCATCATGATACAACAAGGTTCAATCTTTACTAAACAAATTAATCAGAATCTAAATTCACATTGGAATGTGATAAATTCAATGGATTCCTTATCAGCCTATAATCTTGAAAATTTTGTTCATAAAATAAAGCCCAATGTGCTGCACATTAGTGTCTAAATGCGCCCCATTAAAGCGTGATTGGAGGCATCAGAGAATTAGGAACCAATGATACTTCCACAACATGGTTTTGGTTAACATTTCTGATACATATGACACATTGTTGTGGTAGTGGCGGTGGGGCAGATCGTAAAGGAAGAAACGTCATGGATTGCGAGTCACTTAATAGAATGAAAACAACATTGTAGCATGATGCAATCAAGTGACCCATGTCTGACAAATTCATTCAATGAGCCACCGGTGCTGACCTGTATCTCTCAAAAAATGTCAGTAATTGTCTTACAAAAGAAAATCTTTCCCATGTTCCATACAATGATGCATAATCATCAGCGTTGTTGTTCAGCTCAGTTATCATATCATATCTTACATGAGTCCATGCATTTTCACCTCCATCCATATGTAATGCCACTGCAACACTGCGAAAAACCACAATTTTCATCAGTCACAGATATAATATATGGATGCATGTGACTTGGAAACTGGTTAATAAAGACTGAACTACTGTGGATTTTTTCATTGACTGAACTACTATGGATTATCGACTCCACTGAACTACTATGCATTCTCTCATAGACTGAAAACCTCAGTGCTGATGAAAACTGCGGAACATATGTTGATGAACAACTGTGTCGGCATTGCAATACGGAGAATCATTAGCCTCGACATATTTAAATGCAGAAGGATTTCGTCCAACATTTGATTCAAATTTTTTCTTTGAGTTATGCCGCC
Source organism: Euonymus europaeus (assembly GCA_963580455.1). NCBI lineage: Eukaryota > Viridiplantae > Streptophyta > Magnoliopsida > Celastrales > Celastraceae > Euonymus > Euonymus europaeus. Next base: position 14,939,668 of record OY756970.1, on the reverse strand, counting down.
CATGACTTTGCTTTTTCACCTCCGGCTCTGCAAGTAAAGTGGATAAGGGGTTGATAATTTCACGTAATTTCTGTAAAAATCAAAATTTTCCAAGTCTCGACTGTTTTTTAAATTTTTCAGTAAACAACTCAACCTCAACACTGCAATTTATATCATCGTCCTCCAATGTAGTGGTGGGCTTGAAGTCTAGCTTTCTCCAGAATGAATCAATCGAAGATAGTGGAATTGGTCGACCTTCCATCTTGTACTTAGAGATCTCATATGCACAAGGCAAGCCGTGAGTTAATTGGATTTGACAACCACATTGGTCAATATCATGACCAATATTATTAGAACATTTCACTTCTGCCAAAATATGATATAACGCAGCAGTTGAAGCAAAACCCCTAACTTCGTTGAATATTGAAGATCTGAAATCATATGGCACAAAATTTATATTTTTCTCGAGTGACGCTTTGATAGAAGTGAACTAAGCCTCCAAAAGACAATGAACATGTGACCAGACAGACACAAGATTCTCTATTGAATTTTGTAAACATTTTTCAGCTTTCCATGTTGACTTTCAGCTCGATTTGTAGTCCTATTACCAAAATGCATTGATTTATTAGCCCAAGAAGCAACAAATTTCTCCTTATATTTATCGAGCCACGCTGTTTTGATATAATTTTTTGCTCTTGGATACCTGTGGAATAATTGTTCGATATATTAATCCCAGCATTTTAATAAAAATTAGAAAATTAAAAATGAGAAATTTTGAGATAAATACCTCTGAAATAGTTGTTCAATAGATGACAGCCTCATTAAATAATCTTCAATGGTAGTAGAATCCTCCAGATAATGGCACATGGAGTTGAAACGGTTTTCTTGTCCTCAAAAAGTTTCTTACAATTCTCCGCTAAATTCCTTCCAATATGTCATTTGCACAATAAAGCAAATGATTCTAGGAACACACGATCGACAACATTCATCAGTGCTAAATCTCTGTCAGTCAACACCACCCGCGGTGATAAACACTCATCCATAATAGCCTTCAAATAACTTAACGCCCAAGTGAAATTATCTTCTTTCTCAAATTGAAGAAATACAAATGCAACACAAAACGTCTTCTCCGTAGAAGTAACACCAATAATTTCAAAAAATGGCATATGAAACCTATTAGTCTTATATGTCGAGTCCATAAGCAAAATGTCTGGAAAATCATGTAACAGATTAAGGAACGAGGATGAGCAAAAAATAAGTCTTGGACCTGGTTTGACTCACTGTCACTTCTATACCACGTTACGTAATCATGCTGACTTAGCAGATGCATCAATTGTTGCATTTGATTTCTCCCCGCCATTTCAGCAACTCAATATTTTTGATGAGCATTATAAATCGTCTTTATTGTCGTCACATTATATGGGTCTCTATCCTTCAAAGCAGATAATATTTGGCGTGGCTTCACTAAGTTTTGTGACAAATCAATCATTATGTTAGTTTCATCATGTGATCATCCACCAGCATATGAATGACCTTCCATGTAGTTTGCAGCAGGATGATTATAGATCTCACACATAACCCTCAGACTCCAATCATCTCCGGTTTTCAACTTCATACCTTTCAAACGAAATGGACAATTGCATTTTTTAGTACCGGTCGATTTGGATGAACTTTTTAATGACCGATATTGTCCTCTTCGCTCACATTGCAATGTCAATTTAGGTTTCTCTCCAAATTGACCTTCAGTTGAACTGACAATAATCACTATAAATCCCAGCACACGTCCTACATCTCGTGCCCATTTGATTAAATCTTCACGACAATGAAATATCTAATAAAAATATATATTAATATTAGTTCAAATTTAAAATATTACAAAATAAAATATGTTTTTAATTATTTTACCATATCAATTGTGAACTCTTCTGTATAATCCGTTTCTGCTTGATTATTGTCTGATTTTATTTTCATCGTGCTGTGTTGATCATCCTGTTACACATTAAATAACTGAATTAATTTGCAATAATTACATTAAAAAAACTTATGATCACATGTGCTTCTCAAAAGTAGCATTTTTACCTCTGTTGAATAGCTTGACAAACGTAAATGTTCACCCCAAAACTTAAAATATTTATCCATATAATGGATATGTGAGAAAAAAAACTTAAAAAAGAGAAGAGAGAAGTGAAAAACGATCAAGTTTTTGTAGTCAATAAAAGAGAACTTCACTTCCTTTTATAGTGAAAGAGAAGAAACTTTTGAATTTATTTTGTCCGCATAGTGTACGTGAGTGGTGGTTCCACTTCAATTGTATCATCACAATTTTGAATTTCTTTTGTCCGCATGGTGTACGTGAGTGTTGGTATCATCACAATTTTGAATTTTCTTTTACCCTACATGATGTTACGTGAGTGGTGGCCCCCATTTTAGTTGTATCATTGAAATTTTGAATTTCTTTTGTCTGCATGGTGTACGTGAGTGCTGGTTTGTATCATCACAATTTTGAATTTTCTTTTACCCTGCCAGATGTTACATTAGTGGTAGCCCTCATTTTATTTGTATCATTAAAATTTTGAATTTTTTTTGTCCGCATGGTGTACGTGAGTGCTGGTTTATATCATCACAATTTTGAATTTTCTTTTACCCTACCTGATGTTACATTAGTGGTGACCCTCATTTTATTTGTATCATTAAAATTTTGAATTTTTTATCCCGTGTACTTTAGTGGTGGTGTACGTGAGTGAGTGATGGTCTACATTGTTTTTTCAATTGTCTTTTCAATAATCAAGGGCAGAATAGTAATTATCAAATCAGCTAACGTGAGCCAGACTATTGATTTACATTTGTGTACAGATAATTCTTTTGCGAAAGTTCATTTTTTAAACAATTAATTATTAAAATTGTTCAGTTTTTAATCAAATTAACATAATGCAATATTGTCAAGAATACAAATAGTTTAAAAGTAAAAAATAAAAAAAAATTAGGAAAATTTTATAAGAATTATTAGAAGGGTCTACAAGTTGGACTAAAATTTTCATGTGCATAATTATTAAAGTAGTTGATAAAATTATAATATTATTATTATGTATATATTTACCAAAAAAACAATAGAGTAATTTTTTATTATTATTTACTTATTAAATGAGAGTAAAAAGAATAATTTTACGATATAATTTAAAATTATTAAGTAAAAATGACAAATCTAATCACCAATGGAGCCAAAACAAAGGGGAGGAGAAGTAATGAATGTGCCTGGAATGTACTAATATACAAAATGCACCTATCCCGAGGCACTGCCATAGTTTGATGATAATTCAATGCAAACAAAAACAGACATGCAGCAACAGAGAGAGACTGACTATTGCTAGGTGATGGGATAGGCTATAAAAATAGGTCTACCATTGTCATGCATGATATAACGATGGATAGTCTAGTAAGGGTATAGAAATAGGGTTTTCTGGGATTGTTTATTGATTTAGATCATCGTTTTTTGTGATTCTTAGATTGTTTATTTGATGAATCCCCTCATAAGATCATTGCTTCACGGACCAACATATATACCCTGTCCTTGTTGGAAGAATGTAGAAGATAAAGATTGTGTAGGATGTAAATGATGAAGATCGTGCATATCTATTGTGTCTCTTGGTGATAGAAGCTTCTAGTTCCTTTACCCAACTCTAATGAATCATACATTTATCTTAACAGTTATTTCATTGGATTTATTCTAATTTGCTAGTGTGTTATTTATTTGGGCTTCTTGTTCGGGTCTCCTCAATCTATTTAGCCAAATTTTATTTCATAATTCAAACAAATATAATTTATTTTTTTGTCTTGTCTTGTCTCAATTGTGATAGTTGTTTACATTGGTAGTGTCATATTATACATGTTTTTTATCATAATCTTCAAGACTTTGAACACTCAAAGTATTTCATGGTATCGGAGCAACCTCTATCTATCCACTTGTTGGGTCTAGCATAATCCAGCCTATAAGTGGAATGTTGAGTAAAAAATCTCATGTCATTTGGACAACTTCAATGATGTAACTTTATTAAAAAATCTCGTAACAATATCTTGTGGGCTTGATGCATGAATGAAAATAGAATAACTCAAACCAAACAATATCTTCAAAGTGAGGGGGCTTGAGATTTACAGCATCACATTAGAGCGAGCTAAATTGGATATCTAGTTTATTGATATAAATAAATTTATATGATAAATTTCTCATGGACTTACACTGTGATAACCAAGTGACAATTCACGTGACCAATAATTTCATATTCTATAAGAGAACTAAACATATTGTGCTGGATTTGCACTTTATCAAAGAAAAAGTTCAAAATGGTTATATAAAATTTGCGTCCTCTTCTTTTATATAAAAACATGGGATGGAGAGGACGAGGAGTAGGGACACCCAGAATTGGCTTGGTAGGAGGAGTAGTCTCAATAGGAGAAGTATGCTCAAAGTTTTGAACATTTGGTTCTCTAGTTCGTAAACCCAAACCAATTTATTAAATCAAATGACTATAATGCCCAACAAGATTTCTAAACTGTAGCACTAGTTGTAGATAGAGATTAGTATCCCTAATTTACATGTATATGTTGACTCAGCAATTTGCATGTTCAGGTTGTCAAAATCCGATGGTCGATTCGATCAGAAAATGACTAGATCAGGTGTGTATCATCACAAGAAGTCGAATGGTGGTTGCTATGCACGAATATATTGTTGGAGTTGGTGGGATCTGCAAATTCTCTCTAGCGGAGGCCACCATTTTTCAAGCATTTTTCGATGGTTTAAGTGACTTTTGATTGCGAGTTGTAGCTGATTTAGGTTGTTCAAAACTTGAGGGTTTGATTCCAGACGATGACAACATGAATCGTGGGCAAACGATGATTATTTATTATTACATTATTTAATTGACGTGTTACATTTTTTGAGCTTGAGAGGCTTTTTGCGGTCTAAAGCACAATGAAATAATACAATGTCAATGTAAAATCCACTGTAATAAGGTACTCTCAATATAAAACTCAATGAAATCATTACAGCCAAAGTAAAACGCAATAGAATAAGTCACTGGCTATGTAGAACCCAACGGAATACGGTACTGTCAATGTAGAACACAATGAAAAATGCACTATCACACGTGCACGTGTTTATTACATTTTCAAGACATATTTTCATTTAAAAAATTGCACATATTTTTCAAGAGAGAGAGAGCGAGTGAGTGAGAGTGAGTCTAACCATGATTAAAGTAGCTTTACATACTATGAAAAATGTGTCAAAGAGAGAGAATAAATAAAAAACAAGTACAACTCTTTGGCCAAAAAAAGGGTTTGACCGCCCAAACTCTTTTTTTAAGACAAAAAACCATGTGGCATGAACATTTATCATGCCAACTGGATTATAGATACTATGGCTACTACAATTTTTGGACGTTTGTTAATTTTGATTCCTACAACACCTTTTGAATATTTTCACTTACTTTGTCGCTCAGTATTGTGACTTAAGATCATTTCATGCACGATCACCCATATTTGATGTGCATAGTCCAAATTGATCCAAAATTAATTAATTGATGCAATTCATCAAATCAGCTCTATAATAATTCAATAATGTCGAGCAAGATCAGCAACTCAAAGGTTTGTTGGACATATTAGAAGAAGATGGTTAACAAAAGGCTTTTCATGACATATTTTAGGACCATCCATTCTTAGGATAGCCATATCCAATACATCTTCTATATTGAATTATAAATATATTAGAACCTCCAAAATATTTTACCTCCAAAAAATTAGATGTCCTACACCTAATTTGCCTGTTAAGCTTATAAAAGCTTCATGCTTAATTTAAGTTTAGTCACACTGAAATAAATTCTTAAAAAATTCAATTTCACATTTTGGATACATAATAATGTTCGTGTAAAATTTCATAACATATAATCACTCAATTATAAATGAAAAGTTCACATATCACAAATTCACAATTGTACAGGTATATCCAACTTCGATACCAAAATAGAATTAAAATTGGTTCAAATCACTCTGAATATGAAGTATACTTTAATGCCTTAAATACAGTTAAGTTCAAGAATAACATCAATTGGAATTCACTTGAGTAAGCTATGACAATTGAAACAAGCTGTGCACAGACTGATTCCTAGGCAGATTCAGGTACTCAAAAAATGAAGGGATAATACATAGTCGGTCATATATGATGCAATTATTTACCATTCAGTCTCAAAAAATTCTAGTATTACATGTAAAGTCACATGTTATTTTAGCTGAACAGAAATACCCTTCAGATTTCAAAATTCAAAAAATTGGTAGATATTTTCTATTTATCTCTCCTATACTCTCATCTTTAAGATTTTTTTCCCAAAAACTTTAGTTTTTTCAAGATCTATGTTTTTTTACAAGATCTCTAGTTGGTAATGTCATGCTTCTTGTTTGAGAATACTATTGGTACTGTCAGTCATTTCGATACTGTTTGTTGTTGATACTCTTTGTGATTTTTTGAAGTTGTTGGTACTGGTTCCTTATTGTGGAAATATGGTTGATATTTTCTATGAATTTGGAATTTGTTATTTGTTAATGAATTTGATTTTGTCTGTGAATTTGTTATTTGTTAATGAATTTGATACTGTCTGTAAAATCTTGAAAATTATTGGTGTAACGCCCCGACCCGGGAGGCGCTACTATTTAAACCCAATTCAATATCTATAAAATATTTAAATCTCCACAATATCACAAAAGATTTAATCTTAATTTCTCCAACTAAATCCGTAAATTTCTACCGAAATTTCGGCAACATCTCCCCGTATATCGGAGAATGCCCACCTGAAATGCGCAACACATATTCTGCAATATATAAGGCCTCCGGCCATCACATCACAAGCAATCACAATCCTAGGCAGGGCTTCAGGCCATCTACAGCATGCATCCGCAATACATAATAAATCACAATCATCATACATGTATCAACATGCAATATCACAATAAGATTCACACCCAGGTACAGGAGTCCTATCACAAGGCATCCTCCTATCCGTACCATCCACACACCGTCAAGGTGTTCATAAACGTAGTCAACATACACAATCCTCAATTCGTGCATAAAATTTCAAACATAATAAATAAAATTAATTCTTTATTCTAACCCATCCTAGTGTCTCCAGGTGGCACCATGTCACCCCTCCTCCTACAGATCCGCAGTGCCGGTATCCGTACCAGTCTCGCCTGTGTGGAAAGGAAATAAAGAAAAGGGTGAGTAATGGCTCAGTAGGGGTAAAGAGGATAACAAAATATAATAGCTGAATAAAAAGATTAAGTCAATGCAACAACATGCCAAGACTATGAGTCACCATCACAAATACTCATCAAACCGTGGTCTCGTTTCCTACCGTGAGTCCCAATGGGACGACACCTCGGCATCCATCCCCACACATCGATATCGATGAACACTGCCACCATACGACTCAAAGGAAACCATGACCAATTACAAGACACCAGTCTTGTCCATACTGACTCGGGTTCTCTGAACCGATTCCTCAGAATCTCAGTATGTTGCCTCATATAGGAGTCATTTGGTTGCAACCAAGCCGAGGTTCCACAACCCTACTCCCATATGACGTTCACACAACCTTCGGAAGTCACGAAACCATATTCGCACTTCCATGTGGCTCTAATGCAACAATGTCATGCCATGAATTTAATATAGCGATAAACAAATCCTAGTTATATATTTAACTAGCCATGATGCATGAATAAGAACCAAACATGCTTGATATAAGACCAAACAATCAACCGGGAATGCAAACTAATATTTAAAAAAATTCGAGAATAACCCTAGGTTCATTTTTCCCTAGGGAGCAAATAGGGAAAAACACAAACATGAATAACAATGAAGATTAAAAACGCATTTGTAGATAACAAGAAATAATCGAAAGATTGGGCTACAATCCCCTACCTCGAATCCACGTAATTTCACCAAAAATCGGAAATTTCCAATTTCTAGGGTTTGAACCCCCAACCTAATATATGGCAAATTCACAACCCATTTCACAATTTATATCTCTCTAATAACATATACCAATGTAAATTAAACCATAATTTCAAAGAATTCCTACCTTTCTCTCTCTAGAATTTCCACCCAAAGCTCTCTAGCTTGAAAATCTTCCAATCAACTCAAATCTAACAAATACATATACAATTAAGTATAAATCAACCTATTTAAACCTTATTATCTCAAATAATCAAGATTCAAACTCTAATCTTCAAAACCCATAAAAACCTAACTATGAAAATCTATAGAAAAACTTACCTTAACCTTGAAATCTTTGACAAATTATTGTTGAATCTTGTTAAGCACCTCAATCTTGCTAATTTACAAGAATGAATTTTCCCAAAACTCACTCTTTTCTTCTCCCCCTTTCTTCCTCTTTCTTTCTTCTTTCTTTCTCTTCTCTCTCGGCTTCACTCTGTTGCTTCACCAAAATAACGAAACAAATGGTGCTGGCTGGGCCAGCACCATTTGTTGACTAATTTTTTTTTTTTAAATATGGCCAATTGGCCTTTTAGGTGGCCACTTTCGGTGGCCATGTTTTGGGCCACCGAAAGTGGCCTTATACATATATAAGGCCTCATGGCTTAGTTGGCTTAGTTGGTGACATAGGTTGCTAAAGGCCCTATGTTAAAGGCTAGGTGAGGAGTTCGACTCCTACTAGCAACAACCCGGGCAGATGGCCAGAGGGGTTGGGGGTGAGGCCCATGGAGCCTGAATGTGAGGCCGCGGTGCCGGGCGGGCCAGATGGGCTGTCGAGCTAGGCTGGGTCGTCACAATTGGTACTGTCTGTGTTTTTCATACTGTTTATTGTTAGAGTTTGTTAATTTTTTGAAGTTATTGGTACTGACTCCTTGTTGTGAAAATAAGATTGATACTGTTTATGAGTTCGATATTGTCTGAATTTTTTGGTATTGTCTGTGATTTTGATACTATTTATTGTTGAAATGAAGTTATTGATACTGGCTTATTGTTGATAAAATATAGTTGTTACTGTTTATGAATTCGATGCTATTTGTAATTTTGATGTTGTATGTGAATTTGTTATTATTAATGAATTTGATACTGTTTGTTGTTGGTACTGTCTGTGAATTTTGTAAAGCCATTGGTACTGCCGTGACTTTGAAGTCGTTGGTACTGCCGTGATTATTGTTTAGAGAATACGATTACTATTATCTGTGAATTGGATACTATAAGTGATTTTGATACTATTTGTCAACTAGATACTGTTTGTGAATTTGATACAATTAATAAATTTGATATTGTTTGTTTATTAGATGCTCTTAATGAATTTGAAACTTTTTATGAATATGATATTGTTAGAAGATTTGATATTGTTAATAAATTTGATACTGTCTATGAGTAGATGATTGATATTGATAGATATCTTGGTACAATTAAACGTGTTAATACTGGTTGATTTTTTGATACTTTATACTTGATATTATCATGTTTGGTATTGTTAGAATGTGTTAGTATTGTCTACTTGAATACTGTCATTCTTTAATTTGACCATTTCTTATATTTTGTATACAGTTATGACGAAGATGAGACTGTAGATAATTTTATTTTGAAAAGTGAACTGCATTTTATATAATAAATCGGATATTGCCTATTTAAGTTGATACTGTCATGGTAAATGGTACTATCATGTACACTGATAGTATATTTTTTTTATAATTATAGCTCAGTTTGAACTCTGATATAAAAATGATATTATTTATCGGTTGATACTATTAGAGATATTAATATTGTCATATTATTTTATTGTCATATAATATAGTATTGTCATATATTTATTTTTTTCTCTTAAAAAATAAGTGGACAACAATACTTATCACTATCAAGTTTTACAACAATTTCATTACCAACAACAGCATCAAAATCAACAATAGTATGAACATCATTAATAGTATCATTAACAATAACAATACTAAGTTTTGCAACAAATACCATTACAATTAACAATACAAAATTTAGAAATCGTATCAACATCATTAATAATATCATGACCAGTAATAGTGTTAAGTTTTGAAACAATGACATTTCCAATAACAGTATAAAAAAAAAAGTACCAACATCATTAACAATATTATTATCAACAACAATATTGTCATGTAATGTGTAGTGATACTGATTAAGATTGTGATATTGTTTCATATGTTGTGGTATTAGTTGAGGTTGTGATACTGGTATTGTCATATATTGTGGTACTATAATGTGTTGTGTTACTAACATGGTTGATATTGTGATTTTGTCAATATCTTGCCAGTCGACAGTAGTATCAATATTAAATACGTACTATGACATTATCAGATAATTTTACACTATCAATTTATAATTCAAATTTAAAAAACAAATATATCAAATACTATGACATTAACATATACTATTATAGTACCAAATGCAAATCGTTTATTTGACATGTTGCCTTATCCATAATTTTCTCCCAAATGCAGTTGATTAATTTCAAAAATGGAAGTATCTCTAGCAACATCTTCAGTATATCAGTGAATTCAATACTCTTGATCGTTTGGATCAATCCTATTATAACTGTATAACCACAACATCAAACATCAAAATTTGAAAGAGTACCACTGACATCAAATAATATCAATTGAATAAATAGTATCAAACCATTAAACAATATCAATATAATAACGAATATCAACTGAATAAACAGTACCAACATAATAAAAATTATCAAATGATTAAGCATCAGCGTTTCATTAACTATATAGTACACATTACTTACTAAACATTACCAATTTAAATGAATAAGCAATATCAAAATAATAATCAGTATCAACAGAATACACAGTACAAAGAATAACATCAACTAAATAAACAATATCAAATAGTAAACAGTATCAATTTAATATACTATTTCAAATGAAAAAATAGTATCAATAGAATAAACAATATCAACTATATAAATAGTATCAAATGAATAAATAATATTATTATAATAACCAACAAAATTGAACAGTATCAACCACAAACTCATAGTATCTAAAAAATAGCACCAAAAAATTCAACCAAAATCAAAACATTACTAAGTTTGATAGAAGAAGCATCAACTAGAGAGTACTAAGTAGTATCAGTAAGACAGATAATATCCATAATGAGTTAAAGTTCTGATTTTTTGGATGGATAAACATGCATAAATCTCAAAAAATAATAGCAACACTGAAATCTCAGTACAAATGTTGAAAAATATAGAACAACCGTTTTCTCACAACGAGAAGCATAATAGTGCCAACAAGTAAAGATCTTGGAAAAAAGAACAAAAGATCTTGAAAAAAAAAAAACTAAAAATCTTGAAAAAAAAACCCTATAAATCTTGATAAGCATGACAATATTAACAAGTATAAATCTTGAAAAAAAAGAACCAAAAATCTAGACAAAAAAACCTATAAATCTTGAGAAGCATGGCAGTATCAATAAGTGTAGATCTTGAAAAAATAACCAAAGATCTTTTTTTTTTAAAAAAAATCTTGAAAAAAGCCTAGAAATCTTGATGGTAATAGAAAAACTGTGCAATTCTACAAAAAATAGAAACTTACTTGTGTGATTTTGTTAAAAAATATTGACGTAATCGGAAAATATGAAAGGTGATTGGAAAATTTGAGAGAGTTCTAGAATGGGAAAGAGATGAGGACATTCTTGACATTTTAAAAAAATCATTTCAAAATCTTGTATTGGTAAACGAAAAAAATATGATTTATTGATATATAAGAAAAAATGTGACTTTATGAGAATTGGTGTCACAATAGATGATTTCTCTGTAAATTTCCCAAAAATGAAATAGTCCAGAATCACTTAGTTTACTTAAAATATGATTAATCATGATTAAAATAGATACATTAATGTTCAAATTATTTTTCATGATCATCTATGGATGTCATACAAGATCAATTTTCATTTAAACATTCTCTTAACACAGACAAATTCATCACAATATTTTTTTTGTTAGAAATAAAAAAATCAAATGCAACCTGAAAAGTGCATGAAATATTTTTTATTTTATATCCAACGATTCAAAATTATCATAAAATTTTCATATTGAATTTAATTTTTGTTTCGAATAAAAAATATGTGATTCTTAAAATCGATCAAAAATACAATTATAATTTTTTAAAATATATATTTTTTATTATTTTAAAATCTTTAATAGAATTGCTCTCTCTCTATATATATATATAAGATTTACTGGGGAAAAATGTAACTGTTCATTGGTCAATCAAATTATAAATTGGAACCTAACTAACTTGAAATATTAAATGATAAAATAAAAACTTAAATCCAATATAAAACTAAATTCCTTCCTATAAAAGCAAGCCATTCCACATTATTTGATAAAAATTCAACCCAATGATTACAAAAAAACCCACATTAAGAACCTGAAGAGTCAAATGTATGTCATTTTCCATTTCATGTCTGATTATTACAGGTAAGCTTTTAATAGTTAGTTATTAAATCATTATAATTCATGTTTATCATCAGCCTTGACTTTCCATAACCTTCCTCAAAAACGATAATAATAATAATAATAAAAATAAATCAGCTAACCCGAGCCGCCCATGCGGCTAAGTTAGATCGAAGGCACACCATAAGCTTAACCACAGACAATTACTGCTACACCCACTAACAAAAACCATCGGCATTTCAATCGCGTTTGTCGGAAAGCGGGATTCAACGGTCCCGATCCTCCCACCTACCACGTTCCCATTGGCTACACATCACATCACTATTTCAAGTCCTTTCTCTGATTGGTCCACGTTTCGCAATATGCGTGGATTCGATAGGAATAAAAAATTAGGAAAAACCGAAAAGCTGGAAATGGATTTGCTTAAATAGGCAACTAGTGTTGTGGCCGAAATAGACAGACACTTGTCGCCTCCACCAAAGACCAGGCCATCCCGATCTCGGAGAAACGACAGTCTTTGATTTTCACAAAGAAGAGAAGAAAAAGAAAAAGCGAGGTAAAAGCGCGTCTCTCTCGGTTTACAGTACTGCTGCTACATGACTGTCGTGTTTATTCTCACTTAAGTCTTTTTTTCTTAATTTTTTTTTTAATTTCTTAACAGTGATTGTACTGAATTAGATTATATTTCGCTTATATTGCATTAAATGTTCTTCATCTAGTTAGGTTTTTGGTTGAATTGAAGGAAGTATGTTTGATTTGCACGGATATGTTGGGATGGTTTTTTTTTTTTTGGCTTAATTTGGGAGTTAAGTTTTGTTTCCTATTAAAAATCGGAGTCGTCCGTTTGGTTGAGATTTTTGGATCTGAAACGGATAAGATAGAGGACAAAAGCTGCTAAGATTTTATATGAACATCTGCTATTGATTCGTCTATGTAGGTCGAACAGTTTGTTTGGCAGTATAATTGTAAAATTAATATTTCAGAAATACGAAAAAGTATGATCAATAAGAGGCTGATTTTCCACAAGAGCTTAAATCGAACGGGAAGTTTGGCTAAGTTTTAGTGATTTTTAGTGTTGACTCTCTTTCAATCTGCGTATGATTTTTGGTTTCCTTATGTTTTGGAAGGTGATTTTTTGACTGAATTTTTTTGGGTGATCCTGAATATTAATTTATATATTTTCCTCTAGCTCAGGAAATTATTTTTGTTGTATGTTTTTCATGGTTTTAACTCCTTTGAAGCTGTAATCGACTTCTTTCTTTTTTTTTTCTTTCTTTTTTCCTGCTGGGTTTATTTTTATTTTTTTTACTGGTCTTTTTGTTCGTACTGATATTTTTTTTTGAGGTTTCTTTTGTACTGATGACTGGTTGGATGAAAGCATCAACCCATTCTAATTGTCTAGCTTTACTGCGTAGTGAATTTAATCTGGGCTCTAATTAGAATTAGTCTGTGATTGAATTATAATGTAAATATTTTATATTACTCAACCTCTTCTTTTTTTTAATGATTGTTGAATGCTTGGATCATAATTTGAAGACTGCAAAATTCATTGAATTGGGTTCAGTTGGAAGAAAGATAAGGAACTACTAGGTTGGTTCACGTATTGGCACCAATTCAGGTATTATGGGGTCTCATTTAAACTTCAAAAGCTTTGGTGATTTGCCACTGGGAGAAGGGAATGGTGGGAAGTCACCAGGCGATTTTCCATTGGCTCGACAGGCTTCGTTGTACTCATTGACCTTTGATGAGTTACAGAGCACCTTCAGTGGGCATGGAAAGGATTTTGGATCAATGAACATGGATGAACTTTTGAAAAGTATATGGACTGCTGAAGAGAGTCAAGCAGTGACATCTTTAGCTGGAGGGGCAGAAGGAAATGTCACTGGTGGGAATTTGCAGAGGCAAGGATCCTTAACTTTGCCAAGGACCTTAAGTCAAAAAACTGTTGATGAGGTCTGGAGAGACTTCATGAAAGAAACTGTTGGGGTTAAAGATGGGAGTGGTGGTGGAGGATCAAATATGCCGCAAAGGCAACCGACTTTGGGAGAGATGACTTTGGAGGATTTCTTGGCGAGGGCAGGAGTTGTAAGAGAAGATGCACAACAAATTGGAAGGCCTATTGATAGTGGATTTTATGCTGAATTGTCAAAACCCAACAACAACGCTGGTTTTGTTGTTGGGTTTCAACAGCCCAATCAAAACAATGGTCTAGTAGCTAATCAGATGATGGAGAATAATAATTCAGTTCCTCTTCAGCCTCCTACTTTAGCACTGAACGGTGGTGGAATCAGATCATCTCAGCAACACCCACAGCAGCTGCTGCAGCAACAGCAGCAGCAGCTGCACCACCATCAGCCCATGCAGCAACTTCAACAGCAGCCAATCTTCCCTAAACAAACAACTGTGGCATTTTCCTCGCCTATGCATTTGGCAAGCACTGCTCAGCTTGCTAAACCAGCAGCAAGGCCCTCAGCTGTTGGCACAGCAATCCCCTCAAATAATTTGTCTCAGGTTTCTGGGTTGCAGGGTGGAGGAATGAAGATGGTTGGTTTAAGAACTGGGGGTGTTTCTATGGCCTCAGGATCTTCCGCAAGTCAATTATCACCTGATGTGATTGAAAAGAGTAATGTAGATACCCTATCACCAGTACCTTATGCGTTTAGCAGGGGGAGAAAAGCCAACTCTGGTTTTGAGAAAGTAGTTGAGAGAAGGCAAAGGAGAATGATTAAAAACAGGGAGTCAGCTGCAAGATCGAGACAGCGGAAGCAGGTGAGCTTGGTGGTTAAGTCATTATAAATCTCTCAGCTTTTGGAAATTAATTTGTATATTTTTTATTGTATCAAAACTTCATTTCCTTGTTCGTTTGATCTAAGATACTGGTGAAAGGAAATGTGTCAACTCTTGTGCTAATGGTTTTTTGAATGTTGGATAGATACCTTTCATGCATATCTGTAAGTACATCGACACTCTTAATGCACACATTAAGGAGTTTTTCCGTACTACCATTTTAAAAAAAATTAATTATCCAAATAACTTGTTTTAGTTTTTTTTTTACCAAAAGTTTATTTGCGGCTTTGTAGTACTGACAGTAGCGCAAATAATCCCTACAGATTGGTTTGCCCTACTGCCAGTAACACAAATCATATTTTAAATTGAATTTTGCTGCTACCAGTAGCCAGATTGTTTGCGCTCCTGCAGTTTTTTTAAAAGCAGACAATTATTTATGGTAGTTACCTCTTTTGGATTCTGGCAGGCCTATACCTTGGAATTGGAAGCCGAAATAGAAAAGCTTAAAGAATTGAACCAAGAGCTGCAGAGAAAACAGGTATGTTCTTTCCTAACTTTTTTAACTTTCATGCCTTTATTTCGAGAGCCTTCCTCGAGCTTCCAAACTTTGTTTGCTGCAGGTGGAAATTAAGGAAATGCAGAAAAATCAGGTATCTTCACACCACTTTTGTCATTGACTTAGTTTTTATTTATCAGCGGTTCTCTTCGTTAGTTCTTTCTGTTCAAGAAGCATAGTGAGACCGTACCCATTTCCTTGTTGGACTCCTTGCAACTTGGTTTGGGAATGTTTCACTCCTATACAAACCACTAACGATTTTTTCTCCTATACTGAAATGCTTGTTCTTTTTTCCTTTTTTTTTAACCACAATGGCCTCTATCCAGATGAATAGGTTATACAAATTTTTGTTCTTCTAAATTGATGATAACAATTCCTTTAAGGGTTGATCTATTCTAAAAATCTTTATAAGTAATGAATTGCATTGAGAATGCTGAGTTCTTCCAAGTAAGAAGCAGATATGCTTTTTATTCTTCTTTGCTTGTTCTCTTCTGCCTCTTCTGTCTTTTTAAATGCTTGACTTGATTGGAATCTTTTTGGTCCAACCACTTAACTAGAGATTTCTACTCTTGGCTAAATTTGGAAAACAATTACAGTAGTAGAAGTTGCTAGGGAGCCATAAAACTGAATTCTCCGTCAATTCTGGCTACATAGTTATCAATTTGACAGAATTGCAAGTCAATTAGGAAAATCAGTTAATATTCTGTTTCCTGATTACATAATCCAATAAATCATGAGTTGAAACATGTATTTCTAATGAGCTTTCACCATTATCCTGATCTTTCTTTTGTCTTCCTTAATGCAGATTCTAGAGTCAGTCCATCGGCCATGGGGACTCAAAAGACAATGCCTGAGAAGGACATTTACAGGCCCTTGGTAGAGAAAGATGGTTTGCAGGCTGTAGAACTTCTCCAGAATATGGCGATTTGTATCGTACTGGAGTTGGAGGGTGCATCAGTGACATATTTCTTGTACTTCAATCAGTCGGTAGATGTTGAATAGGAGCTTAGGTTGTTCAGTTGTATATTATGCACTAGACTAGCTAGTTCAGAGCTGCTGATAAAACCTTGCATCCTTGTGATCTCTGTTTGCTTCTCTTTTTATAGACGAGGCTGTAGAGGACTGTAACGAGAACTATGCTCCGGTGTGTGACACTGATATAAATCTTGATTACTGACTGATACTTAAGATTTTCTTACAACATTTCAGTATATTGTAGATAGCCGTTGCCCATTAGCCAGATTCCTGATTGGAAGGTTTTCCATTTTACTGTTTGAAGCAGGAAGAATTCAACCAGTTGGAAAATAACTTCAGCAAACTATACTGTTAGTAAATTTTGGTTTGTCTAACTGGAAGGATAATTATTCATGTATCGAGTCAGCACGGTCAAAATCTAATAAAAGAGGCAAAAAAACGTTTAGCTCAAAACGTTCATCCATACTGCAACTTAAACAGTGAAACTCTAGAACCTCTTCAAGTATGGGTTGCCAAGATCTTGTCTTCAAAAGTATAACCGTATTAATCCCCATTGATTTGGACTATTAAGATCATCAACAGCAGAAACGCAACACAAAAACTCTACATCTTCAGTTTTTGCACACTTTTCAAGAATTTAAATTTTCTCAAACAGTACATCCACACAGCACACACTCTAAATAACACTCTAAATCATTTAAATATTTATTTTTACTATAATTTTATTAATTTAAAGTCACTAAATTTTATAACTATTAATGCATGTCAAAATACTAGCATATTGTATAATAATCGACTAACATAATATTATAAATTAAAATAATTATTTGATTATAATATTATAACTATGAGTTAGTTGAATTTTGTGGTTATTGTTGTTGGATTGTGTGCCTATTTTGTAGTGGTTGAATTGTGTGGTTATTTTGTGGTTGTTGAAATAATTGGATATGAATTAGCGATTGAGTTGTGTGAACGTCATTGTAATATAAATTATCTACATAAGCAGTACTATTTTAACCCGAAGAAGAACCATTTGCAGTAACGAACCTATTAGTATCTCATAGGTTAATGCACCATATCAATATAACATTATCATTAATGTTTTAGTTTCTGCCAATTCGTGTAATACAACAATTCCAATTCCCCCTTTCAACATAATAGCAAAAGCTTAAAAGTACTTCTATGGACCACTTTTCAAACTTGCCTTTAACTACGAAACCACGTCAAAACCATAAACTCAAATTTCTACAATATCCGTCCCAATTTCTACAATATCAGTCCCATATCTGTTGGATTTCAAGAATTCACTTCAAATATCTAACTAAATTTCTAGGGTTTTAAGAGTTTGTAAATTACCTAGTTAACAACAATTTGTAAAGGAGCACGCGAAGGAGAGGCGACGTTGAGAGTCCAACAACTCGTGGAGGAGCTCCTGAAGGAGAGGCGACCTTGAAATCATGAAGCAATAAGTGAAGAAAATAGTAAATCGTTGATGGAGCAGGAGAAAGAGTGATACTTGAGAAGGTTTTTCATGATATAAAATTATATAAAAAAAAATTATCAATAAAGAGAACCCTGTTTTGCTATAGTGAAGCCTAAGTCTTGGAGTGTCACTGTACATAACTGACCTTTCCTAGTCTTAACCCCAGTGACTGATGTGAGCCAAATTCCATTAAAATAGAAAAATAAGACTATAATTAATAGTCCAGTTCTTGTTTACAGTCACTATTGCAGTTGGTCTAAGGTACATCCACAATACTAGAAACCTCAACTTCTACCAACCTGATTAGCTTACCATGTAAACTCCAGTAACTAATTTCCTACTAATTTATACCTTAAAAAACAATATCAGTCATGAAAAGTCGTTGATGGAAAAATATAGCCAGGTAGTGTTTAAATGCCAGTCAAATGTCCTACTCTGTAGGAGACCATCTTAAATTATACACCAAACAGTAATCATATGAGACCCTAGAGAAATGTATACATTTAGACAATCTAGAGTAATGACATATCCGTGGAGTTGTCATCTCTTTGTAAACTTGTTGTCGCCTTAAATTTTGTAGGCCTTAAAAGTCTCATAAAGACATAATGGACCGAGCTGGAAATGTTGTCTTCGAGGAGGACTTAAACCAAAGCCTAGTGATGTTTGAAGACAAGAGAAGACAATTACAGTTCGTTACAAGAGGTTACTTGAAGTAGCCAATCAAAAAGAGAGAGAAAAACACTATAAAAAAGTGATCAAAGAGACAGAAAAAGAGGTGTAGAACCATATCCACAAATTTACACCTTTTAGTTAGTAATGTAAATTTTGTAGACCTTTTTAGTTCATCTCTTTCCATTCAATATAAGTTTGAGTTCGTTTTTCTCAAGAAATGTATTCGCTTCTCTTTTCCATTCTTAGCGTAGTTTGTTTTTACACTAGTTTAGTTAAAGTCGTTTTCGTTTCCTTAAGTAGATTAAAGTTTAGACATTCTTTCAAAATATTCTTAGTTGAAGCGCAGTAGAATCTATCCTTTTTTATCATGCAACTCCATCGATTGATACAAGTCACGTATCTTGCGACATTCGTAAGAACAATCTTGAGTCATTCGAGCAACTCGATCTTGATAGCCACTGATTGCTTTTAGTAAATGGTCGAAGTTGTACCTTTGAAAAATGTGACTCAAATGGATGTTATTCAATTTATCAAGGAACAACTTATATATCAGATCGGATTGCTGGAGTCGATCACTATCGATCGAGCCACAGTGTTTAATGGGAACGAAATGCGCAACTTTGCTGATGAGTTTGGATTTTCAATCATCAATTCATCCTCTTATTATGCACAAGCAAATGATCAAGTCGAGGAGACAAACAATATATTAAAGGAATACTGATGCAGGAGCTGTTGACTACAGTAGCAACACAGAGGCTAACGACACAGAAACTAACGCAAGCCAAGTAGATGCAAATCAAGTCCTAAAGCCACGTCATAATACTCAAGCAAAGAAAGCACGTGTAAAGAAACTGAGTGAGATTCTCGAGTCCACTGACAATATGACCGTTGCTAAATAACCGTTGAAGGAAGCTTTTAATTGGGGTTTTTGTTTTATTTTCAGTTAGTTGTTTTTCTTTGGAAAAGTTCTTCCTCTGCGGAGAGGAGTGGTCTTACCACTGTTACCTTTTGTGTAATCAAACAATTTCCATCTTGTGTAACCGATCGTTTTGTGGAAGCAATTTAAATTAAGATCGTTCCTTGTTAGTTCATTCAGGTTGCTGCACCAAATTGGTATCAGAGCGAGGTTTGATGAAACCCATTTCCGTCGGCAGCGACCAGCTCGTTTATACACCTCCAACCATGACTCAAGCCCAACGAGACGATTTGCTTCAAACTTTGGTTCAAGAATTGAGGGAGTCTCGGGAAACAACTCAGCAGCAAATCCAGTCTATGACCCAGAAATTGGATCAAGTATTTCAGTATGTGTTCGAAGAAGAGTCGTCCACTCGAGAGGAGGAAGGTGAAGAGAGGTTAATCAACACCACTCGCCATCAACGAGGACAACGACAGCAAAGGAATGTACACACCCCTGAAAATCATAGGGATCCGAGAGAAGAACTTATGAAACGAATCAAGGTGGATGCCAAAGAATTCTGGGGGGGATTAGATCCGGTAGTCTTCCAAGATTGGCTGGTGTATTTAGAGGATTACTTTCGCTGGTACAGAGTACCTGATGACTGCAAAGTGGATTTTACAGTCGTTAAGTTGAAGGGTAGCGCTCGTGCGTGGTGGCTTGCGGTCGAGGAACAGCGACGGCGACGGGGCCGAGCACCCATCACAGATTGGGAAGCTATGAAGGAAAAATTAAGAGACAACTACCTACTTGTGAATTTCGAAGAATCTCTATTTGATGAAATGTGGGCTCTTAAGCAGGGTAGTGCGTCGGTTCAAACTTATACAGAGAAGTTCAGGGATTTGTGCGTTCGAACCCAGATCGTAGAAGGAGACCGTCAAGCTTTGTCGAGGTACCGGTCTGGACTGCGTGAGGATATCAAGCGTGAGATGATCAGTTTGCAATTGGGAGCAGTGGATGAAGCTTACCAAATGGCTCTGAGATTTGAGAACCAGCAGAAGAACAACGTAGTACGCCGCAACTGGAACTCGCCTGATTCAAAATCAGGAAGAAACTCCACGGGTCAAAACTATGCTGCTGGGCCTGCAACTCAAGCCCAAACCAACCCAGGAGTACCTTTTAATGGTAATACCGGAAAAGAGATTAAGAAGCCCAATGTAGAAACACCCGTGCAGTGTTATAAATGTGGGGGCCGAGGCCATTACTCCATGGTTTGTCCCACCAAGGGAACACGATTAGGGTTGGTCTGCGTAGGAGACGACATCGAGATTCACCAGGAGGAGGATGCGCCAGCACTGGGTTCCGAGGAAGAGGAGCTCGAAACTCATCTTCAACCCTCAGGACTGCCTAGTTGTGTGATTCAGCGATTACTGTTGGAAGCTGAACCCCAAGGAATAAAACTGGATGAAGATCAACGCCGGTGCACCATATTTCACACCCGACTGGAAATTCTGGGGCGTGCAATCGACACCATAATTGATAATGGGAGCGGC
Source organism: Euonymus europaeus (assembly GCA_963580455.1). Classification (NCBI taxonomy): domain Eukaryota; kingdom Viridiplantae; phylum Streptophyta; class Magnoliopsida; order Celastrales; family Celastraceae; genus Euonymus; species Euonymus europaeus. The sequence goes on along the minus strand of OY756970.1, from coordinate 14,918,283 downwards.
ATGAATGCGGTCTCACAGGAAGCGGCTGAAAAATTGAAAATCCCTTTAGAGTCACATCCCAAGCCCTACCGAATAGGTTGGGTCAATTCCACTTCTATTCCAGTTCAACAACGGTGCAAGGTAAAATTTTCTTTGGGACCTGACTTTCGAGATGAGGTTTGGTGCGATGTTATTCCAATGTCAGTGTGCCAGCTCCTTTTAGGTCGATCGTGGCCGTTTGATCGGCGAGCCACGTATGACAGCTTCACAAATTCGTATGCAATTAAAATGGGGAAGTGCCAGATTATTTTGGATCCTCTTCCATCAGTTACTGTTGCGTCTACCAAGCAGTCATCGCAAGCAAAACCCGCCCTGACTCTTCAACCAGTTGATAAACACACTGAAGAATCTGAACTAGTCTATTTACTTCTCAGTGAGATGACAGAGACAGATGTTGGCTCGGAAAAGATCACTATCGCACCACCTACTTGGAAACAATTGTTGAAAAGCTTTGAGGATATTATGCCAGAAGAGTTGCCCGATGGTCTACCTCCCACCCGATCAACCCAGCACATTATTGATTTGGTTCCGGGTGCTTCGCTACCCAATCTACCTCAATATCGGTTGGCTCCATCAGAACAGGAGGAATTGCAACGACAAGTGTCACAGCTGTTATCAAAGGGATTCATCCGGGAAAGCCTTTCACCATGTGCAATGCCCGCATTGCTCACGCCAAAGAAAGATGGCACGTGGCGAATGTGTATTGACTGCCGGGCCATCAATAAGATTATTGTAAAATACAGGTTTCCTATCCCTCGTCTGGATGACCTTCTAGATCAATTGTCAGGTGCTTCTATCTTTTCCAAAATTGATCTTCGTAGAGGCTACCACCAAGTGCGTATCCAAGCAGGTGACGAGTGGAAGACAGCATTCCGAACACGTGATGGGTTATATGAATGGCTTGTGATGCCTTTCGGACTCACCAACGCACCCAGCACGTTTATACGAGTGATGACACACACATTCAGGGAGTTCCTTGGCAAATTCCTAGTTGTTTATTTTGATGATTTGCTAATATTTAGTCATTCTATTGACGACCATTTATCGCATCTGCACCAGATCTTTTACACACTTAGGCAAGAGCAGTTTTATGTTCATAAAAAAAAGTGTGCTTTCTTTCAAACTAAAGTTTCTTTTCTTGGTTTTTTGATCTCAGATGTTGGACTTGAGGTGGATCCAGCCAAAGTTCAGGCAATTGATAGCTGGCCGGTGCCCACTTCTATCACCGAAGCCCGGAGTTTCCATGGACTTGCTACTTTCTATCGCCGGTTTATACGTAATTTCAGCTCAGTGGTCGCACCCATTACTGATTGCCTTAAGGGACATATCTTTTCATGGTCCCCGGCAGCCGATCTAGCCTTTAAGATGGTTAAAAAGAAACTGACCGAAGCGCCTATATTCCACTTGCCAGATTTTTCAAAGATTTTCGAGGTCGCGTGTGATGCGTCAAATGTGGGCATCGGGGGTGTTCTCAGTCAAGAAGGCCATCCTGTTGCCTACTTCAGTCAGAAATTAAATGAAGCTCGTCAACATTATTCTTCATACGATCTGGAATTCTATGCTTTAGTTCAGACCTTGCAACATTGGAAGCCGTACCTTCTTCATCGAGAATTTGTGCTCTTCTCAGACCATGACTCTCTTCGCCATCTTAATTCCCAGAAAAAAATTAGTTCTCGGCATGCCAGGTGGTTCGATACTCTGCAACAATTCTCATTTACCATCAAACACAAAGCGGGCCTTGAAAATAAAGTAGCCGATGCCCTTAGCCGCAGAAAACACCTCCTAATTACTTTCTCCACCACAGCCACTGGGTTTGAACACATCAAGGCTGACTACAAAGATGATCCTGATTTTGGTATTATATGGCAAAAGGCCTCACAGCAGCCATCGGGGTCTTTGTGCACTTCGGATTTTCTCTTACAAGAAGGGTACTTGTTTCGGTGCAACAGGCTCTGCTTGCCCCGAACGTCTATTCGCGAATTTGTGTTGTTGGAACTTCATGCTGGTGGTATGGCCGGACACTTGGGTCGTGATAAAACTTTGGCCATGGCACGTGATCATTTTTACTGGCCGCAGCTGGCTCGCGATGTGTCTACTGTTGTTCAGCGCTGCCGTACTTGTCAGACTCAGAAGGGCTCGCGTACCAACGCTGGGCTGTATACTCCATTGCCTATCCCAACTCGCCCATGGGCGGACATTACTATGGATTTTATCGTCGGCCTCCCACGAACACCACGCCACTTTGATTCTATCATGGTGGTGGTTGATCGCCTCACTAAAATGAGTCATTTTCTCCCATGTGCTCGTACGTTCGATGCTTCTCAGGTGGCCAGCCTATTCCTTCGTGAAGTTGTTCGTCTTCATGGCTTGCCTATGACCATCACATCTGACCGGGATGTTAAATTTATGAGTTACTTTTGGAAGACTCTGTGGATTAAATTGGGCACCCGATTACAATTCACCAGTGCTTTTCACCCTCAAACGGATGGGCAGTCCGAAGTTACCAATCATCCTCGTACTCCTATCGATCTTCAACCAATTCCGGGTTATTTCAAACCGAGTGCTGAAGCAGAAAACATGGTGGAGCACATAACTACCACTCTCACTGAACTTCGTCGGCGCCTCGCTGTAAGTAATTCTAACTATGCTGCCCATACAAACTCTCATCGTCGACTCCTTTCTTTTGATGCAGGTACTCAAGTCCTCATCCGTCTCCAGCCTGAACGATATCCTCCAGGAACCATTTCCAAACTTCACCCTCGCCGAGCAGGACCTTTTCGTATATTGAAGCGCCTGGGCCCCAATGCTTATCTGCTAGATTTGCCGGCCACTTGCCATTTCAGTCCTGTATTCAACATTGAGGACCTTACCTTGTACCACGGTTCGGATGTTACCTCCGAAGCTTTACCGCTGCCCACTTTCCCTCCATCTCTTCCTCGTCAGGATCAAGCCCATGCCATTCTGGCCCATGATGTGGCAAACACTCACCACTCTTCGTATCGACGCTTTCTCATTCAGTGGCTTGATCGTCCTATTACTGACAGCGTTTGGTTACCTGAACATGAAGTTCAAGCTCAATTTCCTGATCTCCTCCACCAGTATCTTTCTTCTTGCTCTCCGGAGTCGAGCTTTTCCCGGCGGGCGGGAGTTGATGCAGGAGCTGTTGACTATAGTAGCAACACAGAGGCTAACGACACAGAAACTAACGCAAGCCAAGTAGATGCAAATCAAGTCCTAAAGCCACGTCATAATACTCAAGCAAAGAAAGCACGTGTAAAGAAACTGAGTGAGATTCTCGAGTCCACTGACAATATGACCGTTGCTAAATAACCGTTGAATGAAGCTTTTAATTGGGGTCTTTATTTTATTTTCAGTTAGTTGTTTTTCTTTGGAAAAGTTCTTCCTCTGCGGAGAGGAGTGGTCTTACCACTGTTACCTTTTGTGTAATCAAACAATTTCCATCTTGTGTAACTGATCGTTTTGTGGAAGCAATTTAAATTAAGATCGTTCCTTGTTAGTTCATTCAGGTTGCTGCACCAAATACATTCTGAAAACGATTGAAACCAATCCTTGAATTTGGCATGACCTATTGTAGGATAAGCTTTGGGCTATCGAACTACCAAAAGAAAAAGTGCCAAAGTATCTCCATACAATCTAGTTTATGGCTCCTACGAGCCTTCGGGAGATACATTCTCTTCTTCCTCATCGAAAAACCAAGGATGTAGTAGGTTTCACCTTTTTGTAAGCGAAAGCAGAACGAGAAGAGGAACTCATTATTGAAAGAACTTTTGGATTGACCAGCTCAACTCTCGTGCTATTTAAAGATAGAAAAGGAGAGAGAGATAGAAGATGTAGAATGGCAAAAAATTAATTCTCGTAGAATTACGAGTCGTCGTTTTAGTTATCCATAAAGACAAATCATAGATCGAAGGGCCAAGATGGCTTGAACGGGCTTGATTATAATTGAATGATCACGATTGCTTGTACGAGCTTAATTTAATAGATGGCTTGGATTTCTTGCATAATCCTAATCACCAAAGCCATAAATTTAATGGCCATGATGGCTTTCGCAAGCCCAATTAATAACATATGGCCTAGATTGTTAGCATAATCCTCATTAAAAACATAAATCAAAGACTTGGATTATTTGCATAATCCTAATTAAAAGCCATAAATCGGATGGTCAGGGTTGAACTAAATGGAATGGTCAAGATTGAACTAAACTGAATGGTCAAGATTGATCACTTAATCTTAATTGATAAATGCTGTAGCATAATACAAAAGTAGTTGCTCATGTGATTAATCATCCAAAGATTCAATAATACCCTTCCACATGATATCTAAACTTTTGAAACAAAATGAAGCCCTTCATAAGCAGTGATCAAAGGTAGCTCCTGGTTCACAAGCTCCTAGAACCTTTTGGCATCACATTTAAAGTAGGAGAACATTTCTTGTTGTTGAGCAAGCTGTAGTTGATATTCATTCCATTTTTTCGATCATACAGGCATAATCAGGCAGACAAGATCTTGAAAACTTTAAGAAATACAGAAAAGTATTGGTCTTGCCATTCTGAATATGTTAAAGATTTTGGGTTGCTGCAATCATGCCTCTGCACTAATGGTAAGGTTCAAGTCTTATAAATTGAGGCAATTTTTACTGAAATACGTGTGTAGGATCCCATCATGTTCATCAAAAGCATTTGGGGATACTAATGTTGACTCCTGGATGATTCTCTTTTCATGTTTTTGTGCTTTTACCCCCCATTTGTGAAGGTTAACATTCATTACCAGCTAGCTCCCCATCCTATCTTTGTACCATCTTAAAGGACAAAAGAATGGGAAATGCATCATTTCTATCTTTCGCTAAGATGAAAAAATGGAAGGCGACTTAGAATTAAGTTTTCCAAAATTTGTCAAGCATATAGTAGATAGTCAGAAAGGATCAATATGAACTATCACTGTGATCTTGCTTCATCACATTTTGAGCCATTATCTAGTCCTAAGTGACTTGGACATGTATACATAAAAATTCACCCATCCATGTTTGTATGCATTAAAAGAAACTAGTAAATGTATATATGCAAATATACTCGAGTATACGTAACCATTTATTTTTATTTTATTTTATTTGTACCATATATCAAGAAAAGTCATAATATTATATGTACTGATATATACCTAGGCCTCATCAAATGGCCTAGGGTTGAAGTTGCATCAGGCTTGGGCAACCCAACTTCATACCTTGAAGGGGCCTGGGCTCCATTATTGGGGCCAAGGCTTGTCCTTGTGGGCTGCATTCTGGCTAGCCCTAGCCCAAAGCCTTATCTAAGGTGCAACCTGAATATATTAGCTTTTCAGGCTTTGACTTGTTCACGTCTTCACCTAAATCACCTTCATAAACAGGTTACAGATGCTTGCATGCTCATCAATCTATAAAACCCAAAAGAAAATCTCAAACCCAAATGAACATAAGAACATAACCGAACCTAGTTAACAACTTCAAAATAGAAAACAAAAGAGACACATCACAATTCACAAATATGACTGAGATATGCGAAACTCACAAAAGGAAAACATGAAAGGAATCTCTGTTACAGTTAGTGATTGTTCGATGCACAAGCTCAATCTGTAAAGCTGATAGACTAACAACTCACTAGACCGTAGGCAATAGGCGTAGTCTGATAGCCGCGTAGTGCCGCAACTATATTGCAACTCTTGGCCTCTGGCGATTGGCATTTTGTCTCTACTGACCTGTCTCTGCACCATGGTGGATTCGAGCACCAAGTTGCAATTGAATCATTGTTTCATCAACGGCCAAAACTCCAAGTCTTCAACTTGTTCTACCAGCCTCATAGCCTAAAAGTACACCCAAATCTACAGCCTTCTTCATCAAATCGACAAGCTTCTCTCTCCAATCTCTAACTCTCTGCCTCTCTCTAAGCTTGAATTCAAGTTGCCATCTTCTCTCTAAGCTTGAATCCAGATCTCTCATCTCTGATTAGCCTTACTACGACATTTAATTTGTGCACTTGTGAAGTCCAATACTCCAATTTACGAAGTCGGATCTGATTCTAGTGAAGTTTGAGTCTCCGACTTTCAGTCTTTCTGTCAATCTCTTTAGTCTTAACAATTAACAATCTTTACTCTTAAATTCTTAATTGTTAGGTTGTCACCAATTCACCGTGTATCATACCACACGACTATCGTCTACATGAGTCGACATAAGGTAATTTCGTAATTTCATTCTAAAGATGTGTTTGATAGGAGTGTAATAATTAGAAGGATAATTAAAATAAAATACATGGATAAACAAATAGTTATTTTTGATATGCATGTATATTATTTATCCGAATAATTTTTTTAGGTAATTTTCTTTATATTTTGGGTGTAAAAATTACCCATTGGAAGAGGTGGGTAATAATTACTCTAGTAATACATTACACTCATATTTATTACTCTCTTATCAAACACACCATAAATATTAATTGCTAAAAGTAGATTAAATGTCATTGCCCATTATTTGATTTATTTTCAATATCAATTTCTTCATTTCTTGATTATGCTTAATTATAAAAATAAATATAAAAATTAGTCAAAGTTCTTTCAATTATAATTTATAAATTATTAATCAATATTTTTTTTTATTGAAGGTGAAAGTGAGTTGCAATTTGTATGAACAGTTTTTGATAATGGAAACTTGGAACTCATCTTCATCAATTATCACATTATGTAGAATTGAAGCATTGTGTAATGAACATTTATTATTTCTTGTTTATATATTTGTACATTCAATTTGTTGCATTAATATGGACCATTGGTATAATATTGCTCACCCTGACACTATTGATGAGGATGATGTTCTTCTGAGGGAATCCATTGGATCTACCTCTTGTCAAATTCCAAATGAGGGCACATCTACTTCTATTGTTAAAAATAAAAGGACTAGTGTTGCATGGAATGAATTTGATAGAGTTATAATTACAAATGTTAGTAATGTTTGAGAAGTTAAAGCAAAGTGTAAAATTGTGGTAAATTACTAAGATGTGCATCAAGTGGAGGTATTAGTCATTTGAAATGTCACATCGAAAGATGTAGTCGAAATACTAATGTAGATATAAGAACACAAATGCAATTAAATGTAGGTCAAATTGAAAATATTACTAATTTTCAATATGATGAATCATGTGTTTGTCAAGAGGTTATAGATTATATGATTAAGGCTGAGTATCCATTTACTTTTGTTGAAAAATATGATTTTACTGGTATGGCCCAAAGGGGTAATATCCACAATATCACGATTTTTCTACTTCAACTGTAAAACGTGATACTATAAATAGATTTACTACTTAGTTTATTAAGTTGAAGAACTTTTTATTCATTTTGATGGAATTTTTTTTCTTACATATGATATTTGGACTTTTGCACAAAAATTGAGTTATTTATCATTGACTGCTCATTATATCGATGATGACTGAAATTTGAATAAAAAAATTGTTAGTTTTAAAATTTTAGAGTCCCCTCATACTAGATATTCAATTACTAATTTAACTTTGTTAGAACTTGAAAATTTGGAAATTATTCAAAAAATATTTTCAATTATATTAGATAATGATAGTAACAACGAATCAGCTCAAAAGGCTTTGAAATGTTATCTTAACTTACCTTTAAGTGAAAATTTATTTCATGTTCGTTGTTGTGCTCATATTTATAATTTGATAGTGCAAGATAGTTTACGCATTAGAGATATTGTTCTATGCATTAACTCATCTATTTCAAGATCTGAAATGTACAAAATGTTGTTGTGCAAAATTATAAATGAGGGGGAAAAACATTTCTTTAGATGTACCTCACTGATGGAACTCGACATATTTACTCTTAAGAGTGATAACAAAATATAGGAGAGTCGTAGATTTATTTTGTGCGGAAATGAAAGAAAAACATCTCAATGATGATATTTAAACCCCTTGCAAAAATGATTGGACCATTACGAAAATGATTAGAGAATTTTTAGATATTTTTCATAGTTCAACCAAGATATTTTGTTCCGTTTATTATCCTTTATCGTGTCGAGTACTTATGCAATTAACTAATATTTTTTGCACATTTAATCGTTATTCACAACCTGATATTTTTAAAAAAAAAATTGATGGCCATGAGGAAAAAATTTACAAAATATTTTGATATTTTCCCAACTATATTCGCTATTGCAGTTGTTATGGATCCTAGATGTAAACTTGATGCATTAGAATTACGGTTAAAAATCATATATGATAATGATATATATAAAATCAATTAGGAGAGCGCAGTACACCACAAAATACTTTTGGTACGAGTTTTTCTTCCTCGTCTAGTTTTTTAGGAAGTGCATTACTAAAAAGTAACAAACTCAATCCTCATTATCATCTAGTGGGTGTACTTTTGAATTAAAAATATATTTTGATCAACTTGTGCTTGATATTGAGGATAATTCTGATTTTGACATATTAGCCTGATGAAAGGTACAAGGTCATAGATACCCTTTACTCTCCAAAATGACACGTGATCTACTAACCATTCCAACTTCAACCGTAGCGTCAGAAGCAACTTTTAGTGCAGATGGGAGAGTTGTGTCACAAACTCAAAGAAGCCTTGGTCTTCAACAATTGAAGTATTAATCTGTCTTAAAGATTGTAGTTTAGCAAATAAAAGAATGCAAAAATAAATGCGAGTAGCTGAACTAGTTGATGAGATGAATCAATTAAAGTTGTCAAGACTAGAATGTATTGAAGATAGTCATAAATAATTATGTAATTATTTTATTAGTAATTTAATATCAGAGATACAATTATACAAATGATTAATAAGTATATTGTATATATATATATATATATGTCACACTAGTTGAGATATATATACAATATATATGATACATTTTTACTCTCAAAAAAAAATCTTCAATTATTCAAATTAATGCATTTATTTTATACGACATTATTCAATTGTATAAACATTTTATAAGAAAATTGATACAAATATCTCACTACTCCACCAGGACCACTAGGCACTCTAGAGCCCAGACTCGAAATCCGAGGCTCGAGCCTCGTAGTCTGAGACCCTTGGATCCACACTGGACTTGAACCGAGCTTTCGGTCTCAGGCCTGGCCCAAACCTTCTTTTGGGCGTGGGCAAAAGCCTGGCCCGAGCTTCAAAAAGTCGGGCTGGGCGGTCGGGGCAGATAATAAGGGCCACCACAATAGTGTGTAAGTTGTTGGGCCATTAGTTGCTGATGTGGCTGTATTGGAAAATGTGTTTTGCTGATGTGGCTGTATGAGTATATGTGTTTTGCTTATGTAGATGAGTATGTGGCTTGACTTTTGAGTAATAAAGGTGGGATACAGTCTTGATTTTGGTGTAAATTTAATGGGATAATATGAATGATAAGAAAGTAGTTGGGTACTATTGGGAGATGTGTTTTGCTGATGTGACAGTATTGAAATATGTGTTATGCTGATTTGATTGTATTGAGAGTTGTGTTTTTGTGAGATAGATTTGAGACCCAAAAACAAAATTGTTGGTTCATTAAATGAATCATTCCTGTGGTTGCCCTAATATACCCTTCCAGTGTCTTCTCTCCTGGAGTAGCAAAAATGGATTCTGCTCAATCTTTACAGAAGAAGCCATAAAGGGGCAAATGTGTTAGCTGGGTATTGTCAAGAAATCAAAGTCGAAAATGATAGGGAATTTGGCAAAAAGAGGAGTATCTGCTTCTGCTTCTGCTTCTTACTTGAATTCGACCTCATGGACCATAGCAAACCCAAGACAGATTCAAATTCTTCAGAAATATAACTTCAGCACGGGAGTTCTCCCTGACAACGTGGACCGAAACTCGGAGGCCTTTGCTCGCAACTCCATGGCCATAGAAGGCCTAATCTCCCAACTCCAATCCCACATCCACAAGGTATACAATTTTTATATATTGATTCCATACTTGCTGTCAATATTTGTGAGAGTTATATGGATATATTTGGTGTTAGGTTTTGGCTGGAGGAGGAGAGGAGGCTGTGAAGAGGAACCGGAACAGAAATAAGCTTATGCCTAGAGAGCGAATTGATCGACTTCTCGACCCTGGCTCTTCTTTCCTTGAGCTTTCTCAGGTTTTATGTTCTCCTAATTGTTGTTTCGAATGTTCATATTTGGATAAATTTAAAAAATATCACCAATATGTTATGCTGAATTCAATTCAAAAACGGCTGATGAAAAGGTTGGAAGCTGAATGGATTTTGATTTGTTTTCTTCAGTTTATGGTAGTGGTGGATGTTATTGTAGTACCATCTATCAGTAATACATGCCATGCATGGCAGTAGTCTGCAAATCAGATAATGCACAACTAGTTGCAACCTCTGGCCGAAATCGCATTGAGGATGTCTTACATTGTCACTTCATTTGTTTGTTGTGCTAGTCCTAGTCGATGCTGTTTCTGATGATATGAATTGCATGGCTAGTCCAAACTTGGGGATTTTAATCTGTTGAGTTAAATTTTTTACACTAGATCAAGAACTTTGGTATGCTAGTTGGTTTTGATTTAGAGATAATGAATGAAAAAATCTAAAAGCTCAGTAAACAGTGGCAAGATGCCAAGATCAGTGCCATATCAACATAGCATTATCCTGATCACTCCTCCCATCCTGGTGTAGATGTTCGCCTATGCTGGGCCATGCTTGGGAATATTTTACACAAATGAAATTGTTGATTAAGAACATATTCTTGACCAAAAAGTGGGCTTGATAAATTTTATTTCAAATTTACCTCTTTATTTTAAATTTTTGGATTTAGCTTGCAGGCCATGAATTATATGAAGAACCATTACCATCTGGTGGCATAATTACTGGAATAGGTCCAGTTCATGGACGAACTTGCATGTTTGTAGCAAATGACCCTACTGTTAAAGGAGGAACTTATTATCCCATAACTGTTAAGAAACATCTTAGAGCACAAGAAATTGCTGCTCAATGCAAATTACCATGCATATACCTTGTTGATAGTGGAGGGGCCTTTCTTCCTAAGCAAGCTGAGGTATTCCCTGACAAGGATAATTTTGGTAGAATTTTCTATAACCAAGCAGTCATGTCTGCTGAAGGAATTCCTCAAATTGCACTGGTATTAGGCTCTTGCACTGCTGGGGGGGCCTACATCCCTGCCATGGCTGATGAAAGTGTGATGGTCAAAGGAAATGGTACCATATTTCTTGCTGGACCCCCTTTAGTAAAGGTAAGTTTTAGATGTTCTGGAGTTCTATAATACTTCGGGCAGCAATTTCTATTCCTCGTACTTGATTATTTGTTTTTTCCCTTTGTTTGTTGCAGAATTTATGAAGCTGATTTTTGTACATGTATAGATGTATGTATGTGTGTTAATTTGCAGGTTTATGTTGCTCTAGGAATATAGATTCACTTCTTTGAGTAACTATTTATGGATATATTATAAATATCTTTCACACTTAAAAAAGAGAAATTTTGATAGGCTGCTACTGGGGAGGAAGTCACTGCTGAGGATCTTGGGGGTGCTACTGTGCACTGCAAGACATCTGGGGTTTCCGATTATTTTGCCCAAGGTACTGAGGATGCTGTTATCCACAGCTTTGTCGCTCCTATACACTAAGTAAAAAAATAATTTTTATCTTGCCCCAATCACTCTTATCCGGGTATTTATTTCAGCTACTTTTACAGAATCCATCACCACATGTTTGCTTTCTCACTTTTTCTTTTTTTTGCTCCTTTTTATCATTGCTTTTTCACTCAAGTCAGGCCGTCATTGTGTTGGGCATATATACGACTTATCGATAGTATATAATGTACATTGATTTGTGAAACATAAACATCAGCCCTTTAGGCCATCAGATGCATTATTTTGAAGCCTAACAGAATTCATATGTATGTGTCAAGTTATTGTTCTTATTGATGATATTTATTTCTTCTCACAGATGAACTTCATGGACTTGCTCTTGGAAGAAACATTGTTAAGAACCTGCACATGGCTGGGAAAGAAGGCATGGCAATGGGATCGCAAAATAATAGCTTGGACTATGAAGAGCCATTATATGATGTGAAAGAGCTTCGTTCTATTGCACCAGCTGACCTTAAGCAGAGCTTTGATATCCGATCAGTTATTGCCCGCATTGTTGATGGCAGTGAATTTGATGAATTCAAGAAATTGTATGGCACTGTGAGGACGTTTGTATCACTTGACTTTTCAGCTTCTGTATTCCCTATAATATAAATTGTGATTCCAACTCTTGTCTGTGCAGACTCTTGTGACGGGATTTGCTAGAATTTTTGGACAGCCTGTAGGAATAATTGGAAACAATGGAATATTATTCAATGAATCAGCTTTAAAGGGGGCTCATTTCATTGAATTATGCACCCAGCGGAACATTCCTTTGGTCTTCCTTCAGAACATCACGGGGTTTATGGTATGTCACTTCACAGATGTCTCTATATACTGATAATTTCAGAAAGCTTTTTACTATCATTTTTTACTTTCACAGAATATAATCAAAAACTGATTTGATAAATGTTTCATGTGCCAAAACTCTAGAATGCGATGTCATTAGTGAGATAAGGCATTGAGCAGAAAATATCGATATTGAGACAAGCTTTACGGGTAGAGAATGAATTGTCTGCATTTATTTGATTCCAGTGGGTGGGTATTCAAGGTTTTGTCAATGTTGGCTTTCTTTCATTCAGCAACCAATCTGTGCAAATTGATATTGCATTTAGACTACCTAAACTCGCATTCTTGTCCTTTTGTTGCGGTTCTAATGTAGTTTGTTTTAGAAATATGGGAATATCAGGATAAATAATAGTTCTCTCTAGATTGTCATTCATTTGGTCATTGCTATTCATATTCGGGTAGTTGTAAAGTTGTAGATGTAATCTCAACTATGTTTTCCTCATGTACAGGTTGGCTCAAGATCTGAGGCTAATGGTATTGCGAAGTCTGGAGCAAAAATGGTGATGGCCGTTTCTTGTGCAAAGGTTGCTTCTCTCTCTCTCACTCTACGGTTTCTTTGCTTGCTACTGCGAAAACCAATTTGAAAGTTTGACTTAATGTATTATTATTGACAGTTTTTCTTCCAAACAATTGCGTTATGAATCATGATTATAATGCGGAGCTCATGGAAGTTGGGTGATTTGCTGCTTACCTTTTCCATTCTATTTCTGCACAGGTCCCCAAAATTACAATTATCGTTGGTGGAAGCTTTGGTGCTGGAAATTATGCCATGTGTGGGCGAGCATATAGTCCCAATTTCATGTTTCTTTGGCCAAATGCTCGGATATCTGTGATGGGTGGTGCTCAGGTAGCTTTGTTTGTCTCCTACTAAGGTTACCTTATCATAGTACAGAGATGTCTTTAAAGTGTCAAATATTTATGTCGAAAAATGTTCATTTTATTGATTATAAGAATCCTTATGCTGCCCTCTTTAAGTTCACCTTAACTGACCATGTAATGCCAATCAAAATGTCAAAAATAAATGATGACTTTACATTATAGCTTCTCTGTGTTCTGTAAATTTGATTTTGTTCTAAATCCATCCCTAAATTATTCAGGCTGCCGGTGTGCTGTCGCAAATAGAGAAGGCAAACAAGAAAAAGCAAGGAATTCAGGTAACAGAAAGAAATAACATGTATCCGAGTTCAAGTTCCAAACCATGGTTGTAATTTGTTTGTGCATTCAAATAAAATGTATCGCAGTGGACAAAGGAAGAGGAAGAATCGTTTAGGGCAAAAGTTGTGGACGCCTATGAGAAGGAAGGGAATGCTTATTACTCCACAGCAAGGCTATGGGATGACGGAATCATTGATCCGGCTGACACAAGAAAAATCATAGGCCTATGCATCTCCGCTTCCTTGAACCGTCCCCCTGAACCCACAAAGTTTGGTGTCTTCAGAATGTAAAGGCCAACCATTCAGTGAAGAAGAGGCATTGCAAGCTAAAAATACCTGCTGTGCTCATATTAATTCCAAAGATGTTATCTTTTGCTTCATTTTATAGTCCACTTTTTCAAATACTTTGACAGTTCGACCATTCAAAAATCCATTATAGGGGACCCCCCCTATTTTTATAGGATTCCAACTACATCACTTATTTTTTTGCATCATATCAAATATTATAATATTTGTCAACATAATTATCTTTAACTTTTTTTAACTTTAAATTATTATTACAAATGCAATAAATTTGGGGGTAATATTAAAAATGCATCATTTGTGAATTAATTTGGAAATAATATTAATATATAAATATTCTGAATGAATTTTTTGAATATATATTTTTTAAATATCATCTACCATTCATTTCAACTACAATTCATTTGAGCTACAGCTTAAATATTTTAAATATACTCTCAGTTGAGTTATCACTCAAACATTTAAAGATATTCTCATTTCACCTACCATTAATGCCATTTAATTACATCTCACTGCTTCAGTCAATACCCAGTAAGTGTTTCATCTCGATGAGAAGGATTAAATGAACTATGATTTTTCTTGCTTTCAACAATTGTCATGAAGAATAAACAAGAACATACGCAGTGGTTTTATGCCAGATCATGTAATCATGCATTGTGGTTGAGTTGAAGGTCATGGAAGACTTGTGACTATTTTGCTAAAATGCCCATTTACCCTCCCCACCTATTTCAAAAAGGTTTCAAATGACCTTTCTTAATTTCTCAGAATTTTATCTGCTGTCGAATGATTTGATCCATATTTTGTGCAAAAAATAGATATTCTCGACGTGCCTAGTTTGTCTTTGTTGGAAAATACGCATTCGCGGAAACGATTTTAAAAATAAGAAACACATAGGTGTAATCGATAGAAAAATGACTCTCAAAAATTTCTTGTTAATTATGATTAACGTGGATAATCTATGACATATCTTATTCTTTAGAGAATATATACATTGAGATCTCTCTGATTGATCTCTAATAATATATCGAATGATGGAGTCAGCTAGGTTGATACGATGTTCAAACTTGTAGATCTTCCAACGTATGAATCAAATTCTCAAACTTGGATTTCAAAAAACTATGGAGAAAGTTAGACAAACGAGTCCAATTGATGTCTCAACGTTAGAAAAACAAAAGACACACTAGTGTGTCTTTTATAGGGATCGGCCAACCTAGGGTTTCCTAACCTGAGGTTGCCGACCCTCTCTCCTCTCTCATGCGGGATCTTCAACCTCAGTTAGGTTTTTTGATTCACTTTGGTTTGGGCATTCATGTGCTACAATGGGGACAAACAAGAAAAATAAAACATGGACTTCTTATAATTTTAATTATTAGCTCAAATCCATGAACACAATTAAAACTATAAATTAGAATATATTTCACTAAAATATTATATTGCAATCACAGTTTTATCTCAAATTTAATATGAGCCTTTCATTATAATTGTTTATTGAAATCCCCACGTTTAGTTACAGATACCAGTCAATTAAATATATCACTGACATATAATATTTAATTGATATCTTTAAATATTCTTTGAGGTTACCACTTAACTTATTTGAATGTGTCGGATTAATTAAAATACACCTGCAGGATTTTGACACAATCTCAAATATTAAATGCACACGTACCAATAATCATTAATAAATTAAGATCATGAACAATGTCATAACATCAATGTGAATGTACAATATTCCACATAGTCAGAGTCGGAAAATTGACTCACACGTAGTTCTGAAGAATACACTCCAAGTGTACTGGTATAGTAAGTTCAAGCTTTATCGCTTTTTGTAACCAAAATTGACATAGTGAAATACAATACTACAGCTCCGCGAACGGTTCGTCTAGTTCCGTCTAAGCTGTGATCGTTTATTTATGTTCAATAGAAACTTATGAATTGATCTTTCGTGTGTAAGCTAAACTCTACACACCAATTCATATACACTATATAATAAACTACGCTCATGTCAATATGTCATTTTTCATATTTTTAAATACTAAAAATATTTTATTCAAATAAACAAATTGAGTTTGAATATTACATAAAATAATGACCTTTAACATTCTATTCATATTAGTCTTCTCTTCAAAGGTAAAAGCTACACTAAGAATGCTTGCTTATGGAGCATATGTAGATGATTATGTACGAATTGGAAAAAGAATTGTCATAAGGGCTCTCCAAAGTTTGGGTATGGAGAGACCTAAACTCCATTTTAGGGTTTTGTTTTAGGAGACCGATTGGATGCAAAATAACGCAATTTTTTTTCCATTTTGGGAACCATCGGACAAGCTCTTATGGTTACATATAGAGAGTCGAATTCGAATATATGTAACAAAAACATTGACCACAAACCTACTAGTCTATGCATTTTTGGTGCGGAATACAAAATTCAGTTTTGGAGTGCTAAAACTTTATTTTAGCAAAAATTGGGTGTTAAAATATTATTTTTGCACTTCAAACCAGAGCATTATTAAAATTCATTGATTCTAATGGAAGGTATTAGAATGAGGTACTAGAAGTTTTATTTCGGTCAAACTCATTAAAATAGAATTACAATTGTCCAATTAATATTTAAACTCAATTAATACGTATATTTTAGGTCCGTTAAACTAAATCCATCAAAATTTTGAGCATATTCCGTACGACTAATCATTAACTTCATCAAAATTGATGGGTACTTGTTTACACCAAAAATGACTGCCAATCATGATCTATCACTCCCCCACCAAGAGGTCAAGATCTTGTCAATAATCCAGGAGAAGTCAGCTATATTCAGAGACATAAGAAGAAAAAGAAGAAGAAGACACAAAAGTATCAATTATCCCGCTTCAAACATAGACTCTGTGTCTCTAAACTTATTCTTTTTAGCATGGCTCTAGTCAACCGTCCTTAGCATTTACATTCAAACCTCATAGTTGTAGCCTCCGTAGCTATTTTTTGCTAGTTTAAACCTTCAAGTTGTAGTCTTCATGGCTATTCTTCTTCTTCTTTTTTTTGACTTAGTAAACCCAATTTTTCATACACTCTGGTGCACCATCAATGAAATCTCAGTACATAGGATGTTCTAGTTTTTGGCCATTTTAATAGAAGTTCTTTCATTTCTGTGTTAAATTTCTAGTACTTGTAGTGATGTTTCAAAAATATTGAAGTCCTTTTCGGGAAGAGAAATCATGAACGGGTAGTTTTATATTTTCTAAACTACACATAGATTGTCTGGTAAAATCTCATATTAGCGCACAATCTCCTATCAATATTTGGAAAAACAACAAGTCTTGGCACTCATAATTTTCCATATATCACAACCAACACTTCTACAACCATTATCACTAGGAGTGCCGAAGTCGGTTCAGCCAACATATTTTTTGGGCATACATAGTGGTACTAGATTGAAAGTGTCAAAATATTTTTGACACACTTGGTGGGAGCCTTTTGTGTCCCAAGAAAATAGGGAATGCAGTCGTAGGTGAGCCCATGATTGGAAACCAATCTCCACCTCTTTCACTAAGACAATCTTGGAACTTTCTTCAACCCCTCATCTAGATGATGGAGAAGAAGAAAGAAATATAAGTCACACTTTTGTCAAACTCTTGAGCTAAGAAATCCTTTCCATAAATAATGGTTTGATTTAGCCTGTGGAGCAAATTGCAGATAATATGCAACAAGCGTGTCAGTAGACTTTTCAATCAAACCATGAAGCTCTTCAACGAAGTTCCCATGACAAGTTCTTTAATCAATGCAACAAGCATCTCACCAAGTTATACTATCAATATAGTAGCCCTACAGCCTACCACAAAGATCGTTCAGCTGTCAGCTCTTATTAACTTACATAAGATTTTGTAAATGAACCATTATATTGAAGGTTAACCAATCAACATCAAATCTTAATAGTAGCAATGGCCACTTCGTTGTGAATATTTCTATTCCTTCAATCATTACTTTAGCTCTAGTGTAGGAGCAATAAAGAGGTTTTCAGGGCATTTCTTTTAGCTTTGTGTTTTTTCTACTTTAATTACAGTTTCTATCATTGAAAATCTAATTTATCATTTTGAATCAAGATTGGATGAATAGAGAGAAGTGAATAGTGTCAACCAGAGACCTCTTCGAGAAATACGTCTTGTTGAACATTAAAGAGAGCCATAATTTCAACCAGAACAACATCATTACCAACCTTTTTCTCTATAAGAACTTGAGGGGCAGGTCAGTAGAGCTATCAAACTTACCATTAGTCACAAGTGATTTAGACCAACCTCAGTAGGTGATGAACATGGATCAAGTTATGAATCTTGTTCAAGACTCAAGACATGTTAGGCCCTAGGCAATTGAGGAGATCCATGTACTTCATACCCTTCACATAGCACATAGATCACCTTTTACGGTATCTTGTGCCGTCACTACTTCCATGTCAGAATTAGCAACGGTATGTTATACCGTCACTAATTAGAGAAGGAATTTGCGAGATAAATATTTTCGTCACTAATTAGAGACAGAATCAGTGACGGAATGTTATATCGTCAAATAATATAATTAAAAATATTAACATTTACAACGTTATTAGCGACGACATTTGTCACTAAAAGTCAATTTTTAAAAAAAGTTTCTTACGGACGAAAAATCTTAAATTTTCCATCACTAAAAAAGGTCTGTGAAGGAAAAAAAATTCATCGCTAAAAATGACTTTTCTTGGAGTGATTTTTATTAGATCTTTGCTTGCAATGGCTACCGTCTGTCATTGAAAATTATTTCAAATGGATGTCTAAATGCATTCTTGAGTAATGATCTTGCTGAAAATTTTACATGCATCCCCCCACCCCCACCTGGCTATGAGCATCCGCCTCACAAAGTCTGTCAACTTCGTCACACTCTTTATGGTCTCAAGCAAACTCCTCGTGCTTGGTTCAGTGCTGCTGTTGCCGGCAAGGCTTTGCTCCAAGTACTTATGACTCGGCTCTCTTTCTGCGGACGACTGGTGTGGGCAGTATCCTTAAAGTATAGATGATCGATATTATTATAACAGGAGATTATCTTTCTGCTGGCATTCGAGCTCTTCAGGAACATTTCATCCAAAATTAATTTTTAGATGAAAGACTAAGGGAAGCTTAACTACTTTGTTGACCTTGAGGTTACTTCGAGTTCTGATGGGTACTATCTTTCTCAGGCTAAATACGCTTCTGGTTTGCTCTCCAAAGCTGGCTTGACCGATTGCAAAACAACCAGATGTCCTCTTGAGATCAATGTTAAGCTAGTAAAACAATGGCAGTCAACTTTCAGGATTCATTAGGGGGAATCATGCAATTGCATGGACAAAGAAATCCTTGAAGTGAGCTGGGCCGGCTCCATGTCGATCGATGAAATGGGCTTTCCTAAAGATTATAATGGGCTTGGAATTTCATTAAAACCATACAAATATTTACCATGGAACTCTACCACTGGTTACAACGTTTGTGCACTGTTTTATTTTATTGATCAGCCACCTGAAGTTGAAACCTGAGCATCTTTAAGCTAAATAAACAATATTAACTGAACATAATTTCAAACCATGTCGGCTTTCAGTGCACGGGGGGTGCATTTAACTAATATGTTTAAGAGATAATCTCGGTGGAGTCAAGGGAACTCAAAATTCTAAAACAAACATTAAGTATATGTATATACTAGGGTTTGTGCACTGCTCAAGACACTCTTTTATATTATGTTGCAGTTGAAGCAATCCAAGGTTAATCAATAATTAGTTAACTTGCACCGAGTTTGGCTCAAATTAATGCTTCTGATTAAGCGCGTTTACCGACATGATTAACTCCATAATAAAATACAGATTACATATTGTGAATCTAGGGGAATCTAGCTAGCTAGCCAGAGTATATATTATTGCTCGGGCGAGTCTATGATATAAGGAATGGTAAGAATTGAAAAGGTCCCTGTATTTTAGAAAAAAATCAATCAAAGATTAGGGCTGTAAAAAAAAAACTTGACAAAATCGAAACCTAATTGATAGGTCAATTTTTTTCAAAGGATATTCTATACATTTCTCACAAAATCAGCATAGTCGATTAAAAGGTTTGGTCAAAATATGTCAAAAAAATACTAAAATTGACCGTTGACATCAGTATCCAAGACACATGTCATTCATGTATACAAACATATATTAAAAAAGTTATTATATATCAAATACTTAATGATGCGTCTTTGATACATCCACGTCATTATAACAAAAAAGATTAGGAGTGGCTTTTAGCCGGAAACAAAGTAGAGAAATTTGGTTGATTTTTTGAAAGTATTATAGAGGTCGTTTGGGTATTTATACTCGAGAGCGGAGCTAGTAAACGATGTTAGGGGGGGCTATTAGTTAAATCAAATCACTTTGATTGGCTCGAAAAATTTGACTCGGCCCGGGGACTAACCTAAGTACACAAATACTTGTAACATCGTTTTTATTAGTAAAAATTATCTTTTGTCAAAAAATAATTTAATTTAAATTATATGTTGCACATTTTTTAATCAAATTCATAATAATGCTAAAATTCATGATGAGTTATTTGATGAGAATTCCAAAATCTAAAGTTCAAAGGAATTGTAAAGCCCCCAATTCCCATCGGATCCATCACACAACATTTTTCTTTGGAAAAAAAACATTGCTTTTTAATTTTGTTGGGGTTGAATTTTTTGAACCAAATCAATACCCCCACCACCACTCGTACCCTTTTTTTTCTCTGTTTTCTAGTGTTGGATGGAACCAGACGTCTAACGTGGGTAGCTCCCACCACCCACAAAATAAAAGGCTGGTTTGAAAAGAAAAAACAATTGGACCACATCAGCAGACAGCAGTCACAATTGATATGTACACGTGCTCGACAATAAGACAACCCACGTGGAAAGCAATATCAATTATGTTGATAAAATAAAAGTAAAATATATATATTTACACCCTAGTAAATAAATACTATAAAATAACTCTTAATTAATCATTTTATGATAAAAATTACTCTAAGAACAGCTAATCCACTCGAGAAATTTGAGAGCTCCTATATATTTTACTTGTTTAATTAAGAAAAGTAATAAGCTTTTAGGTTTTGCAAACGTGGCATCGGATAATTGGCTGATTCGAATTTAAGATTATTGTAATTTTTATGCTCCCGTAACACGTACAAGATTTGTTGATAATTATGACAATCAATGGAACACCTAAAAGACAACACTAACACATGCAAACTTTTCTAAATCTAAAGTAATTAATATTTAATCCAGCTCGCCTTTTTCTAGCTTTATTTTAGCTGCCGACTGTAAAAGTTCGTCTCTTTTTCTCGTCTAACAAATATTATCTACTTTGAATTAACTCAGGCTAACACGCACGAATTTATTCTTCTGAATTCTTTGGTCTAAAAACGTGTTCGTTATGTAACCAGATTTGATCTTGTTATATTACGTACTTCATCTCTTCTCAAAAAAATGTAAGATTTAGAATAACTCGCACAACACGATTAAACTTAACACTGCTCTCCAGTGGAACTGGATATTATATTATTTAGATATATGGAGGAAAACATATTTTTTAATTGGAATAGATCGTACCAATTTATCCGAATCGAAGTAGATCCTTTTAACTCAAAAAAAAATAAAATCAAAGTAGATATAATATTAGAGATACTTCAGCAGAATCGATGCTGATGAGCAATTGTATATGGTCACAGATTCTTAAATTCTAACAATAATTATTAATTAAGTTATATTATTGTATCTGATTAAGAATGGATGAATGTCTCTTTGCACCCACCCAGTAGGATTAGGGCTGCATGTGGACTCCAGTTGTCACAAAAAAAGAGAGGTCAAATTGTTCATCAACCAATAATATTGCTTCTCCCTGGGTGATCATCCACTAAATTGTTTAAAGGCAAACAGATAAAGAATCTAGTTGGGAGATTACAACCTATCCTTTTTAGAGCATGTCATATATATATATGAAATATATGAATGACTGAATTAGCATATATTTTTCATTATAATAATATATGTAAAAACTATTTATTTTAATAAAAAATTAGGTGTTCAAATTAAAAATTGTGATATTCGTCTACTGTTTTTTTTACGTCGCTTTTCATTAATTAAATTTTAAATAATTTAATTATTTAGAAGTGAAAAAAGTAGATAAAAAAATATTTAGCAACTTTTAAGTAGTAAAATGTATTTTAATTATTTTCATGAATTAAAAACGCTATCAATATGAAGTGGAATTACTCAAATAAATTTAATGATTTAAGATAATTATTGTGACTTTATATATTATTCAAAAGATACTTTAATGGGCAAATTAGATAGAATGATATAGTGATATCCAATCTTAGAAGGAGGTCAACTCTACTTAATATTCCTTAAACTTCGAGTATGTGTACAATCCTTGTATTCTTTTCTCCACATCATATATAGTTGCACATTTCAATTGCTTGTGAAAAGAATTAAAATCAGCTTGATTCTCCTTCTCCACTTTTCCCCTCAAAACGTTGTTACATTGCTCGTCAAACTATCTGAGAGTAGTCTTCGAATTGAGATAACCATAAAAAAACATTTATACTCTCACTCTTTTGTGTTATTGGCATACATGCCCAGAAGGATCTTTTTACAAAGATGGGAACCCATAACTCTGTATCTTTATACATTGAAGCAAACCAAGCGTTATCTTTCAACTGAAATTTCACAATCATCAACTTTCAACCAATTTCAAACTCTTGAATGCTCTATGATTCATATACAACATCTCCCAAATCATAAATAATTCGTTTAATCCTCGTAAGAACCCAACTTCCCAGAACCTTCTTTAATATATGTCATAAACATAATCCATGCTTATAATTGAGAAACACAATTTGAATTACATTCTTCATTGCCTTATCTTGGTTTGTAATTATCCCAAAAGGAGCCACATTGAACATACAAGCAAGCCAAGTCTTGAATAACCAAATAAAAGTTTAAGTATCTTCGTTTGATATGAGACCACAACCTAGCAATATTGACCGTCAGTGGTGATTAATACGAACAAAGGAAGCAAATGACATATCATACTTATTTTGTACGATGAGTGATGGCAAAAGTAATGACATCGCCAAACTCTCTACAAGTAGCTCTGCCCGTGGATATGCCCAAAATACATTTTTCAACCGTCTTTTATCATCCTAATCAATCGACCAGAAGAAACCATCACTATTGGATTGCATTTTAAAAAATTAATTTTTAATTGTATCGGCATCACCTTGACCAAGACCCAAGCGCCTAACTTTTGCAACTAAATTATGAGTATCCTGTTCAAGAAATTGTAAATTCTCATTCCCATCAACACCAATGACTTGCGCACTGTAAATTTTGTTGGGTCTAATTCTAGCCAGATCATTTATCTCAAACTATCATTGAATATGTGGGTCAATCTCCCAAATGCAATTGAAATACCTTGATTGAGATGGACTATTCACTGGATGTTTATGTTGATCTCAAAACCTAATAATCTCTCACATCCCTCCAAAGAGAAATGAGCTCTAATTCTAGCCTTACAATTAATCTTCGAACTAGGATGATGGTTAATAACTTTCTTCGAACAGCTAATGTACTTGTCCGCCGCAAGTAAGAGTAACATATTTGACAACCCCATCTATGCCTTTGTTAATAATCTTCTTCTTGACAGAAAAACCCATTCGTTGCCATATCTTTTATAAAATTGAAGCATCCTTTTAACATCTTAAAACAACATTCGAACTTTTGGAATCCAGATTTCCTCAAAATCAGTGTATTCCAACCCTCCTAAACCATCAATTGAATTATCAGCATCGCAAATATGATCTTGTATGATGACTCAATAGCTCCTTCATATCTCAATGCATGTCCATCATCCAGTACCTCGATACCAATAGCCCCTTCATCTCCCAATAAATTTCCAACATCTAATCCCCCAATACCTAATACCAGTGATAAATACAGTGTCATACAGAGAATGTAATTCATGAATAATCAATAATTTTATACAAATAATTTCAAAATAGTATCAATATTCTTTGGAAACATGAAATATAATTAACAGACACAATGTGCTAACCAATTAATCAAAATCAAAAATATTAACATATAGGTTATTACACTACTTTTACAAACAGTGACAAACAACAATCCATATGGAAATTTGATAATCTTAACCACATCTGAAACTCTAGAAAACTAAAAATTATAACAAATTCTCCATAGAAACAGATGAAGTGACTATGAACAAAAAAGAAACTCATAGTTATTTGGTTTTACCGTTTTGAACGGAAAAAAAAACACAGAACAATGAAAAAACATACCAAATCAATACCACTTGGAGCTACTCCAGCTGCAAACGCGATCAATAAGATTGAAGATCAATATGCTTTGATTGATGTTAACATCGAGAAGAAGAAAGAAAATCGTGAGAGGATTGCTTGAAATCCTAAATCAAAAAAAGGAATATTTTAATTTTTTAATAATATTTTTCAAGTCATGCCACGTAAACTTGAATTAAATTGATCCGATAAGAATTTGCTCCTATAATATTTTTTATATTGTTTTCTCTTTAATCAAACAGATAAATAAAACCTGTATGTTTTAGGACTCTAATTTTATAGGAGGAGTAATAATCAACCTTCCTGAGATAAGACCAGCCCCAAAAGGATCATGTGGTCAAACTTCACGAGATGCTAGATCTCAAAGTTGTTACTTCTTTTATATAATGGGTGTTTTATTAGAGAAGTTGCTAGGAATCTGGTTAACTTTGCAGTTTGCACAGGTGATCGAGGCGGTGTCGTTTAGTGGAGCATAGACAGTGCGCCCCACGAGCCACGCCTTCGCTTCGACTCCCTCTGTCTGTGGTCAACCGGACAACGTTGCACCGCTACAGCCCACACCAATGTCTGTCTTCAAGGCCCCTCCCCGATGCACGTGCTTCTTCCCACGTGTTTACCAGCTAATTCCCTCTGTACGAAATTCCAAGTTCCCTTATATATATATATATATATATAATATTATATAATCTACAAAAAAAATATATATATATATTTATTTATTTTACATCGATTCCACGACTCCAGTCCAGTCCAATTAACCAAACGCTCAAATTATTATTATTATTATTAATTATTATGGCCGTAACAGAAGAACTCGTGAAACCGCCAAATAGACCGACAGACAGTCTGTGACTCGTACTTGTATTGTATCCACTTTTACACCTCACTCTGTGCCACGTCCGACTAGATCAACCTAATGGGACCCACCCATCAACGATCTACCCAATCAATGTTTTCCACGACTACCAGAACAAGATTTCGCTCCGAATAAAGAGGTGGAGAGACAACCTGGACCCGCCACATTCTCTCTGTTTATCTGTTCATCTGTTCATCGTCTTTGACCTTTGACTGGTAGTGATGTGATAATAGGCAGACAACTCATTAAACAGTTGCCTATTAATTGACTGTTTTTTTGTTGCCTCATGACCTCTATATTTTCATATTATTTTATTTTATACCCCAATATTTCGTATAATTCCATACCAAATATCGATTCAATTTTTTGTCTTTTCCTAAGCCCTTCTTCTACTACGATTTCAGCAGTGCAAGTAACTATGTTGTTGTCAGAACCACACTGATTACTAACTCTGCCCCCTCAGAGTAACTCGTGCGTTTGTTTGACCAAATAATTCTATGTTTAGTAAACCTAAATAAAAACATCAAAATTTGTTGTTAAAAGGAATTAAAAAGAGTGAAACAATCTAAATATCTAGAATGAATTTAAGAGAAATCAAATAATGATGGTGAATATAATACTAATAAGTTAATAACTCTATGTCCAATCCAATTTTCCTCAAAAAAAATATTTATCACATCTAAATCTAGCTACATGATTGATAGATAAATGTTTAATAATGGTTGAATATTATATGCTTCAAGAGGAAAAAAGAGACACCCCTATAACACTATGATAAATTTTATATATATTTAAAATTAATTGATCCGGTCCGGTTCCGTTAACCGCGGTTTCAAAGAAATTGAACCAGAGACGATACCATATATTTTGGTCCGGTCCAGTTTTCAAATCGTTGACCAAAATCTGTTCGATAAATCTATCCGGATCGACCGGTCTGGTTTGCATAGTCCTATGAGAACCACTATAAACACTTGCCTCTGTAATTTTTTATTTATATTTTAGAATCTTTAAACAGTAACGACATTACTTTATTTTAGGTCTCAAGTCAATAGGTCATTTTGTCACAGCTGACTCGATTTTAAAATTCTTATTAGGATATATTTATCCTAACTCTTCGAGAGGTCAGTCTTGAACTCGAGTTCAGTGTGGACTGTGAAGCGACGTTTATTCATTGATAAATGGTTCGTGACTTGAAACCAATAGCTATGCGGATTAGCCGATCCACAAGTAACATCTAAAAAATTTCCTAGCAAGTTTTGAAACCCCAACGAAAAACACCTTTAAAATTTTGATTTTGAGGAAGATAACCAACTGAACTATCGGCTAGATGTTCAAAAGGGCAAGGCAAGAACGGTAAATAACAAGAAATATAAGGATAACAATTATTAAAAGCCAGTAAGCATTGTTAAACTTATTAAAGTATCTGACTATCAGTATCCCTCGCTAAATAATTGATGTTTAACAGCAGCTTAGATTTTAGGAATAGAAATAGTGGGACCCATTAGTCGCACAGTTCATTTGACCAGTCTTAATTTCGCCCACACCCACCACACGTGTGGCCAAATTAGTCAGATAAGAGCAGAAGCAGCCCCCTTCTAGTTGTTTGGCATATGTCCCCCTTTGTTTGCGTATAAGATGTCGACCAAGGCCTAACAAATCTGAAATAGAATTTGCAGTGTTTCTCAGATTTGGCATCTCTCTCTCTCTTTCTCTCTCTCCCCTATTCTTTCTAGAGAGAGAAACCAGCCCAACAAAATCACACACACAAAGAAAGATATAGAGAATGCCCGTGAGTTTGGAGCCGTTGGATGTGGGAGTACAGATCCCTTATCATTTCAGGTGCCCGATCTCGCTGGAGCTGATGCGTGACCCAGTCACAGTAAGCACGGGCCAGACCTACGACCGTGCAAGCATCGAGTCATGGGTCGCGACTGGCAACACGACATGCCCTGTGACTCGTGTCCCGCTTATGGACTTCACGCTCATACCGAACCACACCCTTCGCCGACTTATCCAGAACTGGTGCGTCGCTAACCATGCTTTTGGTGTCGAGCGGATACCGACACCTAAGCAACCGGCTGAACCGGCTCTCGTTCGTTCCTTGTTGAGCCAGGTGGCGTCCCGGACGAATCCGAACCAATCTCGCCTCACCGCGGTTCGACGACTCCGGGGGCTTGTGCGTGACTCTGATAAGAATCGGTCCTTGATTTTAGCGCATAACGTACGCAAAATCCTTTTCGATCTCGTGTTCTCTAATACCGATTCCGATTCGTCGGAGTTGAATCACGAGTCGCTCGGGCTTCTGGTGATGTTTTCACTGAGTGAATCGGAGTCCGTGTGCATAGCTTCGGAGCCAGACAGGATAGGCTACCTGTCACATCTGTTGTTCCACAACTCAATCGAAGTCCGAGTCAATTCAGCGGCTCTAATCGAAATTGTCGTCGCTGGAACCAGATCTTCAGATCTTCGCGCACAAATCAGCAATGTAGACGATATCTATCAAGGAGTAATCGAATTATTGAAGACTCCAATATCTTCCTACCCTCGCGCGTTGAAAGTAGGCATCAAGGCCTTGTTCAGTTTGTGTTTGGTTAAGCAGACGAGGCAAAAGGCCGTTTCAGCCGGAGCTCCTGAAGCGTTAATTGACAGATTAGCCGATTTCGATAAGTGTGATGCAGAGCGAGCTCTGGCCACGGTTGAACTCCTCTGCAGGGTACCGGCAGGATGCACCGCCTTCTCCTCTCACGCGCTCACCGTCCCTCTGCTGGTAAAGACAATCCTAAAGATCTCAGACCGCGCGACGGAGTATGCTGCCGGAGCGCTATTGTCGGTGTGCTCAACATCGGAACAGAGCCAGAGGGAGGCGGTGAGTGCTGGTGTGTTGACAGTGCTCCTGCTTCTGGTGCAGAGCGATTGCACGGACAGGGCGAAGAGGAAGGCAAAGCTGCTTCTGAAGCTGCTTAGGGATTCGTGGGCTGAGGATTCAGTTGGGAATTCGGATGATTTTGTTTGCAGTGAAGTCGTACAATTTTGATTCTTCTTCTTGTTGGTGATGAAGATGATTATTGTTCTTAAAAAACCAAAAAAAGAGAGTAGAAAAGCAGTGGTAAATTGAAGTTCAGGTTGGTAAATAGAGAATATAATTTTGTGTATGTAAAGTGTAAGCAATTTTTTGTTTTTAAAAAAAAGTTTCCTTTCCCACCGTATTATTCCTTTCTATTTTTAGCAAGTATTCGTGCAGTGTGGGTTCACGGTGGTTTGTACAATTGTGCAAGCCGCGTTTGGAGCGGATCTTAAGCCACATATAATATAATGATGACAAGATAATTTTTTCGTTAAAATTATTTATGTAATTTAAATCACACATTTTTTATTACAGACATATCAATAAAATGAATATCTCAATATAGTTATATAGTAAAATAAACTTCTCAATATAATTATTTATTTTTCTATTATTCAAATCAATCATTCTCCTTTCTTCCATCAATTCCTCGACAAAAGTACACAAAAATTAAGATTGGTTCTACCAAAATACATCTCTCAATACAACAACATCAATAAAAACACACATTTCAATACATTATCTTGCTCTTCATTATACAATTACCAGCATGTGCTCTTAACCTAAACACTTTTAGGGCTATTAAAATATTTTTTATTTTTCTTTTTAAAATTATGGATATGTTTTGATCAAAATTATAAGTGCAATCATATATTTTTTTGCATCAAATAATAATCAAATAGATGTGAAGTATAGCTTAAAATGTTTAGGATTTATATTCAACAATTCATAATTATTATATCCTTTTCACGTTCGATTTGATTTTTGTCTTATATAAAAAAAAGGTACTATTAGATAAGTAACATCGATCAAAACATATTTATAATTTTAAAAGTTAAATAAATTTTTAAATGACCATAATGATATTTACAGCGGGATCCGCTGTAAACTTTTTACAGTATACCCCCTCTTTCTGATTCTGGCTCCGGATGAGATTGCTGGAATGACCAACCTGATTTGAATGATTTGGTGATCACATTTGGTTTTCCAGCAGAGGGAGTGAGGGACTGGACCCTCTTTTCAGTCCCATGAACACTCATTTCAAAATTTGTTGTTTGGGTCATTTTGAAGAGCTTGAACAAATGTGTATGATCTGAAGTCCAAAAGCAGTCCAGTGGTCACTCTGGGCCTGCGAGTGTTCATACTTCATATATAATGTTTTTTTTTATTAAAGTCACAGCCGTATCTGTTTGACCAATGAAGTGGACAGGCGTGTGTGTGTGTGTGTAAAGAAGGGTGTGGTGGAAAGGTTTTTGTAGGAGATGATAGTCACATTATGTGGAATATGACCATGTAATCACATGGCTTGGTCGTTATTCCTCCTCTTTGTGATGGCTACTAGTGAGTGCTCACATGCCCAAAAATACAAAATCATGCTCTCTTGTTTTGTAAAAAAGTACTCATATGGTGGAAGGTATAATTGTAAATGGAGACAGTCAAGCTTCAATAATGGAAATATGAGTGGATGAATAAAATGGCTACAAGAGGGAATGACGGAGGAGAGAGTGATGAAGAGATTGTAAGGAATAATAATGAAAAAAATTCGATCTTGATACTATTCGTAGATATTCAATTCATTAATTTAAATTTGAAAATCTGTGCTATAAAGTTTGGAAACGATTTTTATTTTTAATGTCAAACTAAGGATACCGGAACTGAAACCAACCATATCCTATCCTATATCATAAGTTAGTTATGAAAACTATTATTGAGTATGTTGGTGAACCCCTCACTTGTAGAAAGAAAAATGTCAATTCAGGAACTAATTTATTTATTGTTACAGATGTTTCTCGGATATATATTGAGTCTTGTTTAATCATTGGTTGATTCTACTTATTTTTGGGTTGTTGACACCGGAGCCACTACTCATGTTTACAATTATTTACAGCACTTTCAAAAAATCAGAAAACTCAGTGATAGAGAAATCGCAATTCAAATTGCTTTAGGAGATAGGATATGAACATTTAGTTTAAGAGTAATTACTCTAGATTTTGGATGTAATAAATATTTGGTTTTAAACGATTGGTTATTTGTTCCAAATGTTACAAGGAACTTGGTTTCCACTATTTTTTTTAGTATCTGAAGGGTATAAGATATATTTACGTTCTAATGTTACAATTAGTATAGAGGAAAAATATCTATGCTCAGAATCAATGATAGGCAATTTATATCATTTGCATTCATGCTCCTATAATGATGCTAGTGTTTTACATACTGAATCTAAAAGGAAAAAAGTTGTATATATCTAATGAAAAGACTCTTTGACATTTAAGATTTGGTCACATAAACCAAACAAGAATTGACAGACTAATTCATGATGGGTCTCTCAACCCATTATACATGGATAGTATGTCACGATATCGATCTTGTTTAGAAGGTAAAATGACCAAGAGGTCATTTAAGTTCAAAGGCCTAAGACCTTCTAAGCTACTCTAATTGGTACATACTAAAGTATGTGGACCATGACAGTACAAACTCGAGGAGGCTACGAGTACTTCATTACAAGTACTGATGAATACTCTAGATATGAATGTATTTATCTAATGTGTTGTAAAAGAATTCAAGGCCTGTGCGGAGAATCAATTATATAAACACATCAAAGATATACAGTCTGATTGTGGTGGCGAATACAATCTAGATGAGTACAAATAGTATGTTGCAGATAATGACATTGTTTCTCAATTCTTCGCACCTAAAATATCTCAGCAAAATGGGGTAGCAGCAAGAATAAACAGAAATCTATTAGAGATGGTAAGATGCATGATGTGTCATGCACCCCTTTCTAAGTCATTTTCGAATATCAAAGTTTGGGATGTTTAGCTTACGTACTTGCAGACAAGACAATCAAGTTTGGGCCTAAATATGTGCTATGCTATAATACCTCGACCCGAAAAATACTAATACAAATTTAATTGTGAGTTTGGTTAATATATAATAAAAAAATAAAAAAATAACAAAAATCTCCCAGGAGCTAAAAGTGTCCAGACACTTTTAGGAAGTGTCGAGACACTTCCTTCAGATTTGGGGTAGGGGAAATTCCAGGGATTAAAAGTGTCCAGACACTTCTTGCAGAAAATTAGTGCAGAAGTTCTAACAACTCAAAGTGTCCGGACACCCACTTATGATGTTCGGATAGCTTTACGGGATTTTGTCTTTAAACAGAGTTGTCGGGACCAGAAAATGTATTCTTTCATATTGGAACCGATTTTAGAGAGAGATATAGAGAAAATTAGAGAGAGAACTAGAGATTACAAGTGATTGAAGAAGATTTAAAACTTGGATTGAGGTTTAGAGCAAGGATTCAACATCTACACAATATTTGGAAGATTTGAGGTAAGTTATATAATCTTGTAAAAGCTAGGGTTTTGGGTGATTTCTTCTAGGGTTCCAATGGGTGTTTAAGAAAATTTAATTATGTTGATTTAAGTCTATTATTGATGTTATATACTAGGTTGATTGTGGTTTGGGTTGATTGGAAGCATGAAGGTGATTTGGGTACCTTTGGGAATCTAGAGAGAGAAAAAGGTAATTTCTATGAAACTCATGGTTTGATTTACATTGTTTATGATAATTGGGAATTAATTGGTTGGAATGGGTGATGTTTTATTCCATGGTAGGTTCGGTTAAACTAATCCCTAGAATTCGAAGTAAACTTGATTATAGCTTGGATTCAAGGTAAGGGGTTCTAGCCCAATCTATTTCGTTCTCTTTTTTTGATATTTAAGTTCATATTTCTTCAAGAGTCATTTATGATAGTCTCTGATGAACTTGGGTCAGATTCCATAAGATACCAAGAAACAATTATCAATGTAGATGCCAGTCCATTAGCAAAAAGAAATGGAATCCGAGTTGGAGTCAATGCACTCCAACAAAGTTTGAGATCTTATAGATTTGCTTGCTAGAGTAAAACTCATTGGATGTAAGTGGGTATACAAGAGAAAGAGAGAAGTAGACATAAAGGTAGAAATCTTTAGTGCAAGGTTGGTGGCAAAGGGTTATACCCAAAATTGGGGTATTAGTTATCAGAAGAACTTCTCACCAGTAATCATCTTAAGTCCATTAGAACACTTTTCACCATATCAGCTCATTTCAAATTTGAGATATGGTAGATGGATGTCAAAATAGATTTGCTCTTTCTAAGGATGATTGTCCTAAGGCAGAAGAGAAAAGACAACGAAATAAGTAATTTGTCATATGCTTCGGTAGTTGACAATTTTAATAATTATTTTTTACTCCTACCGATCGATTACCGACGGTTTTTAAAATTATAATCATTAATTATTTTAATTTTACAGACAAAATACCGACGGAAATAAAAAAAAATCTTTTAATATTTTATTACCGACCATATTTCGATTGGTAAACTGTCAGTATTTATAGATCGAAATAAATTTTCGTTGGCAAATAATCACCTACGAACTATTTTCTGACAAAAAAAATGTTCGTCGATTTAGAGCATTTGGCTTGAAAGGAATAATAGAATTTTCACCCAAAAAAATAAGGACCTTGAAAATCTAGTCTACTTGGTCTTCCTAAGGATTGGTTTTTCGATCAAGGCTTCATATGAGATTTTTTTTTCCTAGGCTGGAGCTTATGGCTTGCTCTTTGTGGCTGAAAAATTGGTTTGTAAAGAAAGAAGCTCATACTCCTTGTGAGTAAAGTGCCTCGGGTTTGGATTGAATTAAATAGAACATGGAAGGTTCTTCATTTGGCAACCCTGGTAATCCTGAAGGTGGAGGAGTGCTGTGGGACAATAAACTCTAGTTTTCTAAACCCTAGACTCTTAGGGCTCGTTTGATTTGTGGAATTGGGAGAGAATAGACATGGAATGTGGAATGAAGCATTTCATTCTCTCATTTGGTGTGTTAAAATTTGAGGGAATCCCTCCACTCTCTCTCATCCAAATCTCATTCCCACAAATTTGAGTGGGATTAGGTTATTCCATGTGGAATTGTATATCAGATTACCATTTTATCCCACATCTAATAGCTTTATAACCGTTAGATCACATGAAGCATGACCGTCCGATCCTGTTTGATTTCATCCCCAAAATGGTCTCGATCCAGCAGAGGTGAAAATCATAGAGAGGCGTCGAACTGGCACCCTAGGTCGTCGAGAAGTCCAGCTGGTCGTTGACGAGCCACAATCTCTCTCAGGTTACTCTCGATCAGCAGAGGTGAACATCCCAGACGAAGAAGAGGCGTCGAACTGGCACCCTAGGTCGTCGAGGAGTCCAGATAGGCCGTCGACAAGCCACGTAATCTCTCTCAGGTTAGTCATTTAGCTTATTATGATTTCTTCCTTGTTCTTGACCAACAATTTGCATTTCATTGATTGAATTGATTTTTTGTTTCGCTTGTGTTCAAATCTAGTTGATTGAGACAACATTGTTCCTGAATTGGGATGAGAATTTCTTATGGAAGAAAACAAAAATCATTGAAACAAAATCCATTTACAGATCTTCTCTCCTTCTTTGCATGTTAACGGTGTTGGGTTACTGTTGTTCATAGTTCCACACATAACTAGACGAGAAGGGTGGAGCATTTTTAATGGTATTTCTGCTTTTGATGAGAGAAGAGACAGAGTGGCATAAATATAATTACAGGTAGGGTTATTTGGGGAGAGTGAAAGAGTCATAAAAAATACCTCCATTCACAGACTTTGCTTTGGATGCCATGTCTCTATGACTTTACACGCAAAACCATAATTTGGCACGATTGAAATTTACATGTCTTTATGCCATGTCTCTATGGCACGGTTGAAATTTGATTGTGTTTAATTTGATTCTGTATAATTTGATTCTGTTTGATTTGGTTCCGGTGATTCCGTTTCATTGTTACTGAAATTTAGTTCTGGTGATTTTGGTTATGTATAATTTGATTTTCGTTAATTTGCTTCATGATCTCTACGTTTCATTCACTTGTTAGTTTGAAAGTAGGTTTTGTTTAATTTGATTATGTGATAAGAACCGCTTGTGGATTAACATTGGTTAATTTGTCATTGGGGTATATGTTTATATGTTCTTGTCATTTATACTTCTATGCAGAAATGGCCAGAATGGGTTTGAGAACCAATCTTGTTACTAGACAAAGGAAGTTACGAGTTATCAAGCTTATGATTTCCATATTCATGCGAATGGTTAACTATTTCTTCATCCTCATTAGTAATGCTACAACCCATTACATCATTGAAAGGCCTAGATCTTATCTTGTAAACCAAATGGCTAAGATGTTGAAGGTTAGGGAATGGGTTTATCATAGTGATAAAACCTCCGTGGATGAGATTAGAATGAATATATTAGCTTTTGGGAATCTTTGTTCCATGTTAGAAACAATAGGAGGGTTGAAACATACAAATAATATGTTAATCGATGAACAAGTGGCAATGTTCCTTCTCATCATTGCACATGATGTTAAAAATTGTGTTGTGAAAGTTGATTTTAAGAGCTCTGGAGAGACTATAAGTAGACATTTCAACAACGTGTTAAAAGCTGTGAATCGTTTGCATGGGGAGCTACTCAAAAAGCTTAAACCGGTTTCTGAAAATTCAACTGATGCTAGGTTGAAATGGTTTAAGGTATAGATATTTCCAGTTACTACATTATGGTATTTGTTATTTTTAGATTCGTTCTTATTAAATGACTTGTGATTGGTTTTCTACATTTTAATTAGAAATGCCTTGGAGCTGTAGATGGAACACATATCAGAGTTAGGGTGCCTATAAAAGATAAACCTAGATATCGAAATCGAAAGCGTGACATATCAACCAATGTCATGATTGCATGTGACCAAGACTTAGAAATAATTTGTGTCTTTCCTGGTTGGGAGGGTTCAACCGCGGACGGAAGAGTACTGCGTGATGCCATTAGTAGGCCTAATGGATTCAAAGTCCCTCATGGTGAGGCCCATTTGTCTTATATAATCCAATTTGAACTGGATTATTTAAATTTCATAACTAAAATTGACTAAACAATGTCTCATTTTTAGGTTTTTACAATCTTATCAATGCTGGATATGCGAATAATGAGGGATTTTTTGGCACCATTTAGAGGTCAGAGATATCATTTAAATGATTGGAGACAAGGACACCACCCACAAATGTCACGTGAATACTTTAATTATAAACACTCTTCCGCCCGTAACGTGGTTGAACGATGTATTGGTTTATTGAAGTCACGTTGGGAAATTCTTAGGAGTCCTTCATGGTATCCAATCAAGACTCACAACTGCATTATTATTGCGTGTTGTCTCCTCCACAACTTCATTAGGAGACAAATGAGTGAGGATCCTATGCAAAATTCTATACAAGATGATGGCAATGTTGAAGATGAAGGAGATGGTGATGGGGATGATGATCTCATTCAATCTATTGATATTAGTGATGCATGGACTACTTGGAGGGAACAACTTACAAATGAGATGTTCACTTCTTGGAATGCCACAAGAAATGAATAACATGTTGGATGAATTTTTCCCATTTTAGGCTTTTATGCATTTGAGTGTTTCTTGTATTGAACACTATTTTTTTTAAGATGTCTTGTGTTCTTTCATGTTTTGAACACTTTTATTTATCAATTTCTCTACTATCATGTATTCAATTTGATGCACTCTGGACATGTTGGAATTTTTCTATCTTGTTTATTCTATCTTGTTTGTAATTGGAGCACTTTGGCATGCTTAATTATGCATGCTGGAATTTTTCTATCTTGTTTATTCTATGTTGTTTTTAATTGGAGCACTTTTGCAATGCCTAATTATGCATGCTGAAATTTTTCTATCTTTTTTTTTATTGGAGCACTTTGGCAATGCTTAATTATGCATGCTGAACTTTTTTTTTTATTGTATCTTGCCTTAAATTTGGAGCTTTGTGACTATGTATAAAATACATATACAGTTTTTTTTGTTACAAGTTATGGCAAGTAGGAATAAACACAAATGGACCTTAGAGCAAGACAATGCACTTGTGGATGCATTGGTTTAACTACATAACAAGGGAACACATAATGCGGACAATGGGTTTCAATCAGGCTACCTTAAGATCATTGAAGATGCATTGGTTGATCTACATAGTCAAAAATGAAGAAGAATCACATCTATTAGAATCTTAAGATCATTGAAGATGCTATCAAAATAAAGTTATCGGATGCATATCGCAGAATCAAGCCCCATATAATGAGTAGACTCATGACTATGAAATCAGATTTCAGCATTGTCCATGACATGATTTATGAGACAAACACCAATGAGTTTGGATGGGATTCTGAGAACCAAATTGTGACGGCTGAACCTTCAGTTTGGGAGGCATACTTGCAGGTAATCAATTTGTATATCAATTTGCTTCATGTATATCAATTTTGTTTGGGTCACTTTGTATATCAACTTTGAACATGTATTATGGACTTTGCTACTGCCTAATAACTAAAAAAATATTGGAACACATTGTCTTAGCTTCTATATTACTATTGGTTTTGATTACAAAGTGGCACATCAGTTTTGACATTATTTAACTTGCATGTTGCATGTTGGTTACTAGATAATTGTTCATGCATGTTGGTTACTGGATAATTGTTCTTGTATTGTTAATTTGATGCAATCTCATCCTAGGGTCAAGCCCTTTAGAAACAAAAGGCTTCCACATTTTGAGTCATTACAACAGATTTTTGGTAAAGATAGAGCAAGAGGAAACAATGTTGTTATGCCAAATGATGTTTCAAATGCCAATGATAAAGATGAGCAATGGGAAGATGATGATGTATACACTCCGGTAATGGATGAAACACTTGCAGAGCAAACCGATGCATCATTTTCCTATGGACAAGCATCTATTGGTAAGGAGTATGGGCCTGGCAATTCTTGATCCAACAAAACTAGGAAGAGACGTCGCACACAGGGCATGAATGATGCTATTCGTGAGGCAACCACAAGCCTCGGTGAACATTCCGAAAAGGCGTACAAAGAATTGAACAAAGCAGAAGCCCATTTGATAAATCAGCGGGACTCATTCCTTAATGAGTTAATGACACTAGGTCTCGATGCTCGTCAAATTTTTGCAGTCGGTCCTAAACTTGGAGCTGATGAAGCAGCACTGGCAATGTATTTTGCAGTTCCCATTGATCACAGAGCTGCTTTTGTGCTTGACTATTTGAGTCGTCTGTAAATTAGTTGCCCAATATCATGACTTCAATGGTAGAAAGCTGAGAAAAGTCTACAAAATGATAGGGCAGTGCTAATAATTTGGTAACATGGTTATGTAATATTTTGATATTTTGGTAACATGTTCATGTAATATTTTAGTTTATGGTGAATGGATTACATTATTAGAAATATTATGTTAATTTGGATATTAATTAATATATTTAGATTATATTTATGTTTTAATTTATTAATGTATGTAATTTTATAAAACTGTTTTAATTAGTTAATTATGCATTA
Organism: Euonymus europaeus; assembly: GCA_963580455.1. Lineage (NCBI taxonomy): Eukaryota > Viridiplantae > Streptophyta > Magnoliopsida > Celastrales > Celastraceae > Euonymus > Euonymus europaeus. Next base: position 14,880,578 of record OY756970.1, on the reverse strand, counting down.
TTAAAATTGATAAAATGAATTTTTTTATTATACATAAATATAAAGGACATAATGGACAAAATACATTCTCATTCTCATTCTCAGTTTTTATACATACCAAACATTAGAATCAAAATCTCATTCTCATTCCCATTCCTATTCTCATTCTCACTCAAACCATTCCACATACCAAATGACCCGTTAAACTTTAAACCTTGTAACCAGAATCCTCTGAATTTTCCAGAAATCCTCTGAATTTCCCATAAATCCTCTGAATGTTAACAATTCTAGTTTTAATTTTGAACAAAAAAATCTTATATATAATTGAGAATACAAAAATAAGAAGAAAATCATAAAATTTTACTAACTTATATATATTCCTAAACCCTAAACCTTAAACCTTAAGTCCTAAATTCCAAAATCCTAAATAATAAGTTATGATCTCCTAAACTGCAAAACCTTATACCATAAACTCTAATATCTTAAACCTCAAAATCCTAAACTTTATCAAAATGAAACAAAAAAACAACCAAAAATTTAGATGATTAAAAGATTTCTCAAACTTGTCAAGAATTTAGAGGACTTTACAAAACTCACCAAAACAATTCAGAAGTGTTTTTGAAATTATGCAAAAAAAAATTCAAATGATTTCTTAACCAGAATTCAGAGAGGATTTTAGCAAAAGTCATCAAAACGGCTAAAAATTGCTATGGTATTTGGTTTTATGTAAAATATGAATTGAGTTTTATTATGATATTATTCTCATAAGTTATTGACTTTGGTTGTTAGTGAAGAATGTAATAAAAATATTGATATTTGTATTGAATGACGTTTTGTTAATGCATAAGTGTTTCATTGTTGATTTCGATAATATAATGATTCACAGATTTTAATACATATGCATAGGTTACTAAGCCAACTAAAATTTGTGCATGTGAGTGCATGCACTTAATTTTTATGAAAGAAAAAAAAATTTGGTTGATCAACTCTTCACTTTGATTCATCAAAAGTGAAAATATTAGTTTATCTTTAAAAACATATAGATAAAAGACATGATTTTCATCCGACTTTTTGAGATTGTATTTATATTTATTTTATTATAATAATTATTTTCTAAATAAAGAGCAATCATGTACTAATAAAAATAAGGATATGTTTAAATGAGGGGAGGATAAAATTGTCATTAATTGAGGTTAAAATTTAAAGTTATCCTTATTGAGCTAAACTTCATAATGTATTGGGTTTCAAACTTTTCAAAAAGACTAAATGAAATATAAAGTCCATATAAATGACTTATCACCAAATAATCCTTAGAAATTCCTAGTAATTTTTTTTGAAAAAAATAGAAATAAAAAAGCTGAAAATGGGATATGATTTTTGAATTTTAAAATAATTTTTTTTTCAAAAAGAATTAAAAAATCAAAATAAATTTTTGGGGCTACAACAAATGTGTGCAACTCATCTCTATCATATATTCTCTCAAAGACTCTCACCTAATCATTTATATCATAAGTACAACTCTCTCTCTCTCTCTCTCTCTCTCTCTCTCTCTCTCTCTCTCTCTCTCTCTCTCTCTCTCTCTCTCTCTCTCTCGCAGTAGAAGAAAAGTTTGAGATAAACTGATCGATATCGTCCAATGCCTTTTCGATACAGTAAGGAGGTGGTGGAGCTTCCTCGACTAATTTTTCTTCAACTCGATCAATCTTTTCCTCTTTGTCTCTGAATATGTCTGTGTCTCTGATTTTGGCTCTCCGAGCTTTGGCGAGTCTGCTCGTGATGACTCAGAGGCAATGACGGTGGAGGCAGTGTCTTCTTTATGGATAAAATGAGAATTACAAGACGCCGATTCACGATTCGCTCAGTATTTTGCTGTTTAGTTGCGATTTGCATAGTCTATTTTGTTGTTTTGTTGCGATTTGCGGCATAATCTAATTGCTTACTCGGTATTATGTGAGCAAAAAATCGAACTGGCCACAGGTTCATAGTATTTGCAATCGAATCTGCGGCACGATTTGGTTTTGAAAATTATGTTTTAGAGGTCATGAGTTCGAATCCTATTGAACCAGTTCATAATATTACTATATGCATAACTATACATGTGATTTACGGGATATTATATGATTATCCAACATGCACTCAAAAGAATAGTAACTATGAATTTTCGTATCATAAAAAAAAAAACTCACATAAGTTCCAAATGACAAATACATCCGCGTGGTTCAAATCATTCAAAATCAATAATTAACACACCTTGTAACATCTCACTAAAATAACCTTTAACATATCTCAAAAGGAAAAAAAAATTCCTATCATATCAGAAAAGTATCATAAAAAATAACAAAAGAAAAGCGAATAAAAAATAAAAAAAAGGAAAAGAAAAGCGAATAAAAAATAATTCAGAAATATATAAGTCGAACATTCATATGCTATATATATATATTTCAAAAGCAAACATTACATTATGACACTAGATTAACCTAATCATCATACTACTTAAACTCATTCAAATATTTCAGAGTCTAATATTATAAAATTAAAATCTATAATCCCCATGCTTCTGGTTGAAAACCCAGATCAAAATATTACCATATTCAATATTTAGTTACATATTCAATTCTTCCAACAGAAAAACATATAATTTAACAAAAAGTACCATAGAAAAAACTTTGTCTGCTTGAATTTTCTGTAATTGTTACTCATAACACACTACAAAGCTTAGCTCCCTAGCTACTTGCTTGAATATTTCCTGAAGAGAATTCCCAACTTGATCAGATATTCCCATCACCTGCAAAATGCGCATACCACGTATGATTAATTCAATACGCATACATACACATATAAAGGCTTCGTTTGTTAATTTCCAGGAAATAAAAATTTCTAGAAAACTCATAATTTTCTTGTATATGATAAATGTTATGAATAACTAGAGTTCTGGATAAGAACTTTTGTCTTTCTGAATAATCGAGAATGCTCTAGCTTAATGTGCCCTTTGGACAGTTGAGTGAGCCGAAACTCGGGCCGCCAAGCCAATCAATACCATCTTACAATAAATAAGACTGGGCCAAAGCCAATGATCAGTTTTGGATATAAAAGACTTACGCATGCTTGAATCGTATAAGTTCTCTTGTTACCATGAGTAGACAACCGAGCTGAGATGACATCAACTCCATACTTCTCAAACACACAGACCATGGAAGTCATTAGTCCTTGCTTCTTTGATGAGCAGACAAAATATTGTGCTTCATTCCCACAAATGCTCAACACCACATTCATGGAATTCCATGTTTCAAACATTACAGGGTCATAAAAAGAAGAGGAAGAAGAAGAATTGGTTCCTGTGACAGCTCCCACATCAATACCAGTACTAGGAGTAGAAGCAGCTACTTGATTAGCTAGAAATGCCTCCCTAGAAATTTTAGCACTTCGATTGATCTTCTGTGGGAGCCTTTCTTCCTTTTGTTTTTCTTTGATTTTGATTTCCTCTTCCAAATATTTAATTCTACTCACTGTCTCATCAATGATTGTGGATTTATCTGTCTGGACATATATATATAAAAAAGGTTGTATTATATAATATGATTATTAATACGACAAAAAAAAAACTCTCCATAATGTTAATAACATGACAAGTGTTAAATTTTAGTTTGGACTTATATAATCATAATTAATGATTATGAAACTCTCATACTTGATTTATTTTTCAGAATAAAAAAAACATACTAACTAAGCACTATCATGGCACTTTAATCTTTTGAACAAGTTTAAATATAAGAAAACAAAATATCAATAATTAATTATGCTAATTAATTAACATTCCACATGGAAACCCTACACCAGAAAACAATTTACGGGTACTCTCTGCAAGTATTTATAGAAAAAGATGAAGAAAATGAATTAAATTAAGGGGTATACAGCATCAAGAATTTAAAGAGAGAATTGAGGAAGAAAAAAAAAAGGAGAGTTTAGGTTATTGGACAAAGCCTATCTCCATCATAGGGAACAAAATCAATGTAGTGAAAATTTGTTTCATATATTCATATTTACATGGCATATATATATATATATATAAACAAATGCTCATCTTTTAAATTTAATTCATTCTATATGAATAGAACAAGTTCTTGTTGCTCGAATATTCTCTAACTAACAGAGAAAAGGAGAATTAATGAGGATTTGCATCAAATAAAAACAAGAGTAATATATTCGTATTAACGTATGCATGTATATATATATGTACATATGTAAAATGTCAATTACGAATTAAGTATATAATACACACTATATTAGTAATATACATATAGTTATTGTTGGGGAAATTGAGCTCTAACTGTGTGCATTGGCGCCGCATGCGATCTGATTATATTTTGGCACTCATATGAATCTAAAAGTTCAAATCTTTAGGTCCTCGATCCACCTATTTGTTAACATTTTGGGGAGATCAAGCTCCAACAAAGTTCATGTGCTCATGTGATCTGTTATATATTTTGACATCCATATGAATCCAGAAGTTTAAAGTCATGCGAAAATTTCATTCATTACATCTACGCATCCAAACTGCCATTGATCCTGAAACAAATCAGGTTAATTACCTTAGCGGGGTGAGGACCAGAAAGCAAAATATGAAGATCAGTGAACATATCTTTCATCTTCCTCCTCCTTTGTCTCTCCAACAACATATGCATGCTCATCTGATCACAATTGTCTAGTTCATCACCATCACCAGCACCAGCACCTTCTTCGTCTTTCGCTCCATTGTTTCCTTTACGTTTCTTGCGTATTCCTTCTTCCCCTTCCTTCTTCTTCTTCTCCTCGCTGCTCGTTACCTGTTCCGTCACTTGTTGTGGTGTTTGGTCATCATCCATGGCTCTTTAGAGGGAGGATTGGTGATTTTTTTTCTTTTTTTTTAAAGAAGAGAAGATGTGTCTTTGTAAAAATAAAAAAGGAGGCAAAGTAATTAAATGGAGGAGAGAAAATGATTAATGATAGGAAGAGCACAAAATACAATCATAATTAAGGTGATGCCGTTACTCCTACAGCTTGTATATGTAAAAGGATTAATATAAACCAAGGATTTCTTCCAGAGGGAGAAAATTTATTTCCACGTCATTCTATTAGTTGGAAGTATTCTATTGGTTTCCGAATACCTCGTCAGCATATGACGTGCTATTTCAGGCTGCTGAATATTTTCTCGTCTAGATTACAATTACCAAAATGGTATTAAAAACTACCCAATAAAAAAACTAAACGGAAAATATCAAGTACATAAAATCGTTAGTTTGTAGTTATTCGTAGTTATCTTGAATAAATTATTCGATGATCTTGACATATTATGTTATATGTTGATGTGGAGATCAATAGAATTGCATCAATTTACAAACGTTTCACTATAATAAATTACATATGTAGCCGCGGTCAAAATCACAACCATTTGAACAAAAAACCGTGGGTGGATTCGTTAAATTACCTGCGAAAACCACGGCTATAAATCTCAAATAGCCGCGACTATCTAGTAACTTACATTTAAGTCCATGGATGAGAAACCACATGTATAACATCAATTCAACAATAGATGAAAATTTGTTCGTTTTAAATTATTTATTTTAATCTCTGGATTTTATTTTTAAATGCATGTAGAATTAGAATTATTTCATTATTTTTATAACATTTACTTTATTTCTCATATTAGTAGTTTAATAATTATTCTAAGAGATCAATCTCACAACAAAAATGTTATAGAACTCAACTTTTATCAACCCAAATTTACATAACACTCCATGTAGGTGGGACATGTTTTCAAACCAGAGATGCGATGTTAAAGGCAATTTTGGTCAATACGGGTTTGTTTGATGACTATTTTGAACAGTTGAAGCAATGGAAACAGCCACATATTTGTTCAGAACGATATGTTTGGATTCGCTGTGTGGGGCTTCCTCTTCATGCATGGAACAGTAGTCTGTTTTCTTTGATTGGAGATCATTTTGGGAGCACTGTTTGCGTGGATCCAGTCACCTCTAAAAAGCAACGTTTAGACATTGCTAGAGTATTCATCGCCACCAAAAGTGAGGCCGAAATTAGAGCTCTTATTCATATATCTATTGATGGAGTTAAATACCCAATTTCAATTTACGAAGACAAGTCATGGAACGGAAATATCTTTGATGGAATGATGAGGGAAATAGTGCGAGATGACCTTAAAGAAACCTTCTTGTGGAGTGAACCAGATTCGGAAGAGGCTGAAGACATTCAGGAAATTCATGATTGCTACTCTGGAAGGTTTGATATTTTGAGGGACTTGAATGGGGAAAATTCCAATCTACCAGTTCTCAACTTTAGCCTGAATTCAAAAGGGAAGGATGAAACGCCTAGCGGCAGAGGTGGCTGTTCCAGATATTCCAGTGATCGGTTAAGGAGAATGAGTGATTCAATCACACCGGGTCTCTCACAATTGGGCGGGAAAGTAGTTTCTCTGACACGTACACAGGCATATCACAATTTGAATTCAAATTTTGAGGGCAGAGCTAGATCTATTGCAGCTACCCCAGAGAAGGTTTTGGTTCCAATGCAGGTAGACTGTACGAATGATATTTCCATTCCAGTGTTATCGTGTAATAACAACAGGGCTGCCAGAGAGGCTACGAGGCACAATCTGCAAAAAGGTGGTAGTAGGGGTGATGCTAGCATTGGGACTAGCAAGATTGTTTCGTCTTTATGTGATCCCGTTAAGGATGGAAGTAGTAGTTCGGTTTCGAAAGGGTTGGAGGAATTGGGCCCTTTAAATATGGACTCAGATGGAGTAGGCCTGCTTAATGTGGGCTTATTAGAAATGGACTGTGCTAGTTTGGGTGTCAAAGGAACTGACTCTCAGAAAGGATTTGAAAGCCTGTCAAAGACTGCAGGGTCTGCAACAGTGGGCTCTGATGACCCAAAAAATAGTTCACAATCTATAAATTCTCCGATGATCCGGAAGAGAAGAGCCGAGAGTAATCGCCGTAAGAGAAAAGGTTCTCAGGCGAATTTCCTATCTTCTCCAGAAGAGGATGAGGGCTCAAGAAATGTTGCAGTGGAAATTACCTCGGATCTTGTTTTTAATCCCAGGAGGTCTACCAAAAGGAAATTGATTCGGAAGAAGGCTAATAGTTATAACAGTTTTAACACTCCTCTCAAATATGGGTTGATGTTGGCCAGCATTAAGAATCCTTCAAGAAGGAGAATTCGCCGCATTAGCAACATCATCTATGGTCAAGATAATGGTCAGGTAGCGGGGTCATCTGTTTCCGATGGGGATATTATCAACAGAAATAATCTCTTCGAAAGCAAGAATGGTGAGAGGATACTCAAGGCTAAATGCAAGCGGACAAAAAAGAATCGGGATACCTCAGATAAAAGCGAGACACGTAAAGAAGCAGAAGAAACTTGGGCTCTAGGGAAGCTTTTGGGATTAAGTAGTGAAGAAGAGGAGGAAACTATTGTGTCAAAGTTAGACTGCATGATTCAGAGAATCAGAGGGAAGTGGCTGAATGGGTTGAAGCTCAACAATAAGGGTGATCTGCTGTTTTTTGTGTGGTTTGGGTTCTCTTTCCCAATGTCTTCGATTTACATTCGGTTTCTACGATTTTCATGAATTTTCCGCTGTAGACTTCTGTTTGCATATTGACGGTATTTGAGATTGCTATTATTATAATTAGCTTGTTGATTTATAGTGTTTTGGATAGCTTGAGTTTAAATCCGGTTCGGGGAACGGAGGAGTTCCCTGCCAGTCACGCTTCTGGGTTTTATGGGTGCTCATCCGCACCTATCTGGGAGAGGGGCGTGACAGTCGCAGTCTGTCAATGCTCGTGGAACTATCTTTGAAGCATTCCAACTAGATATTTCATCAGATCAGGCTCTTCAAGCAACCATTCATGCTCTCTGCAATGTTAGTCGGCATGATGTTATACCGATCCCCCAGAAATGGCATTTGACCGACTTATGAAAACCTGCATTTTGTAGATACCTGTAGACCTTCCTCTCCTCAAAGCCTCTGAACTGGCAGATTACTTGATTGAAGTCTGATACACAATAACACTTTGATGACTTGTAGAATAGATTTACCGCATATTCAGGAAACTTTTTGACCTTAATATTACCTCCAATGTGATACATGCATGTCCCATGAAATGCTTCGAGAAAAACACGTCAGACACCATTCTCTATAATTTTATTCATGTCTGATATAATAGCCAGATTGAGAATACTCTCAATAGCCCTATGTAACTTTTGAAAAAACCATCCCCAAAAGGCATCATTTTCAAATTCACCAACTCCAAAGTCAAAAGGCATATTTGGTTATTACCATTAAGAGTGTCGCAATAAATAACATCCTCTTATAAATATTCTTAAGATGAGTTCCATCAACACAAAATACAAGCCTCATAAACGTAATGAATCCTCTTATAGATGGACCTAGAGCCATGAAGAAGTATGTAAATCACGCTCTGAGTCATATTCAATGTGAGTGATTTTATCTGTGTCTCAACATAAATAATTAACGGTTCTCAGTAGGAGTAATATTGTTCTAAATATGAAAAAAATTTATAATCCTATTCTAAACCAACAAATAATTCGGTTTTAAACCAAACAGGAGGATTGAAAACTAAAATCATGTAAATTTAAACATATATAACAATATAATAAACCAACAATAACTCACTCATAAACCAAACAATAACGTAACCTTTCAAAATCATAATAATGGAAATCTAAATATTAGTAATAATATTCTAAACCAAGAAAGAACTATGTTCTCAACCTAGCAAACACGATTTAGAACGGTATAATAATGACAATGTAAACATAGAATTGAGAGAAAATCTAGAATATGTTTGATCGTACCTGGATTTTTACCTTGACTTGCTTACAGAAAAATGGCAGATCAGAATATCCTTCTTCTGCAAATCCATATATTGAATTTAGGGCAAATTTCCTAGCCTTCATTCTTTTCTTCTGAAAATCTTGAATGGCATAATTAGGTCGATAAATGTGACCAACTATCCTTCTTCTGTAGATCCATATATTGAATTTAGGGAAAATTCCCTAGCCTTCATCATTTTCTTCTGAAAATCTTTAATGACATCATTAGGTCGATAAATGTGAGCAACTGACTCGTAATTAGATTTTATGAACTCACCAATCAATGCTCATGTTGCTTGACGATTTTCATTGAACTATTTTTGATGAAAAATACATAACTATTTTTTTGTGAAGTGACCCATATCCATCACTTTTAGCTAGTAACATAACATCCAACGATGGATAGAGTATTAGTAGACTTGACAACCTTGAATTGAAAGTGTTTTTTCAATATGTACATACACAGCTTGAAATGCAAACTTTTATTGTCCGAAAAATATTCACCAACCCTTAGACCATTTGAAAATTCATTAGAGAATGAGTCGTATGTACAGTTTACCGACGAATGGTGGCACCATGTTCAGAAGCATTTGCTGCCTCATGGGGCATAACATTTTGATTATCGTGGACTGAATCAGTTACTGGATCGTCGATTGGACAAAGCAGTGGGTTATCAACTGATTCGTGAACTTCATCACATGTTTGACCATTTTCTTGATCATTATAGCCATCATCAAAACAATCATCGAAAAGATCAAGCAAAGGTTTGCAAATAGGTTCATAATAGTCATTGTGATGCGATTCTACTACACCAATATCCATAGGTCTCTCATTGTTCCTGCTACATCCAAAACTAGTAAATTTATCTCTTTCTTCTTCTATGGAATTCAGCACAGGATCCCTATGTTGTATGTATGGAACATTTTCATCAAAATGTTCATTAATTTCTATGTTGGTTGAAGAAATGCACAAGGATGTTGTCAGAATGCTTCTATCCATGTTACAACAAAGGAGAAAACATACATCACCGTCTCTTTCAATCTCAACCGGCTCCGTAGGACCATGCACATTGTATAGGTACTTCATATGAATCTTATGCCTCCAAGGGTTGAGTTTTATAATGTCATGGTTTTATCCATTAAATGAACGTAAGAAATCTCATCCGAAACTATGATACCCTTGTTTTTTCCACCTTTGTATATGTAGTTGAGATCAAACTTTTCCCACACTCCAAAATACAGAATCATAATGCTAACCTCTTTCATGTCTCAAAAAGATGTGTAATGTCTTCTCAATTATATATGTACATTATAAACAACAAACAACTATTACAAAAAGAATTTGCTAGTAATTTATAACATAATTTGACATTATTATAAACTACAATTTAGACTCATCTAAATAGAATTTAAGAAATTGTAAACCAAATATTACCATATTCTAAACCAATCTTTAGACTATTCGCAATCAAATTTGACCCTATTTTAAATCGCATATAACAGTAATTGCCACTACAATCTCTTCTCCATCACTCACAATCGATCCTAACAATTTTCCAAAATTCAACCAACAATGTAATACTCGGTGACCAAAACCCCCCCAACAAACTCAAGTTCAAGACCTCTACAGTGTAGGTAGCAATTGTTATATAGATCTAGGAAAAAACCACGTAATAATGAGGGTTGAAGAAGTTACTTGTATGTTATGAGATCAATCAAGAAAAAAAAAGCTTGGAGTACGAGAGATGTGGGCAAAAGCAAGTTCGAGTTTCTAAATCAAGCTCACCTGAGTCAAAGCTAGTTTGGAAGATGGAATATGCGAACGACCTTGAGGAGCTGAAATATATGTTGTATTGTTGTTCGCAAATAGATTCTAAGTTTCTAATCAGCCTCACCCACCATTGCACAACTCTACTTGTTGTTCGAAAATGGGTTTTGGGCAATCACAAATTTCTAGTTTATCCGAACACGATTTTTGTTCGAGTTTTGTTTTTTATTTTCTTGTATTTTAATTAATAAATTTTTGGAGGAAGAGAAATGGTCAGTGTGAACATGATAGACTTTTTAAATAATTTTTAATTTAATAATAAATAAAAGATACAACTATCAATAAATATAAGCACATTAAAAAGGGCAATGTCTTTATTTTTTTTATATTTTGGGCTGAACTTTTAGCATGTGATACTGACGAAAAATATCATTAATTGTAGTTAAAATTTAGGGTTATGATTGTTTTCTAAAAAAATCATATATGCGTTTTGATCAAGTTTTAAGAGTTCAATCATATATTTTTTTTTCTAAAAAAAATAAATGACATAAAAATTTTAACTGTTGAATATAAATCAAAAATGGCAATGAATTTAATTTTTATTTAGAACAAAAAATATATAGTTAAACTCGTAAACGTTATCAAAATGCATTCATTATTTTTTTTTATATTAAAAAAACTTATTGGAGCCCTAACTCCTTATTATCTCATGCAGCATATATTAATTAGAAAGAAGAGTCAATCATTACTTGGATATTTAATGATTAAAATGTATATTTGTATGATAGGCTGTGATAACAAATTGGCCATTTTGAACAATAATTATGGCTCAAACTGAATATTATATGGTGAAGCTCAAGGGAGTTGCTAATGTCGATAACCTCAATTTTCTTAAATCCCCCTATATTGATATTGTGCTAAAACTCCATACCTCAAGTATAACACCAAATATGATAGATCAAACAAATAAATAGCAGGAAATTAAAGCAAATAGTAAGATACACAATAATTTATGCGGTTCGACATAAAGTTTATGTTCGCTGACAGTCGAGGATGATTATTGCATTATGTTGGAGACAAAATTACAAGGAGAAAACACCAAAATGTAAAAATTTGAAGCTCACACAAGCTCTCAATCACTCTCGTGTTTTCTCTCTAAAAATGACACTCATACAAAGTTAGAGTCGAAACCCTTGCAAAATTACAACTTAAACAAGTCTAGCCCCTACCAGATTTAGCTTGATCAATCGATCGACTATTGTTGTTGATCGATTGATAATTTGAATTGATGTATGGAAAATCAAAGAGCTTGTCCCGACGGATTGTGGTTGATCAATTGACCATCCTTGTTGATCTATCGACAAAGTACTACCTCAAATTGGAACACCTCAAGAAATCAAGCTGTTCAGATAGCTTCTTGAGCCCGTCTAGACAACATATGCCAGCAGACAATTATGTAGCAACTTTGAGCCCAAAAACTTCACAAAATTCCACCTAAATGAAAATAAGCAAGCAACCGTCTTTACCTACTCCAAAAACACTTCATTCAAGAGAGAACATCCCAGAACAATCATAAATCCACCAAATGCTATAAATCACTCTCCAAACCATAATCAGAAAAATCAAACCTTCAACGCCTCTGACGGCACCAAAGTGCCATACTCATGACCCTTGCAAATGGATCAAGTGACAATACTGTTGGAACTTGATCTCAGTAACCACTTTGATAAGCATATTTAAAGGGTTATCTAAGTACCAATCTTCATAATGCAAATGCACACCATAGCATACATCAAACTATCTACAAGTCTAGCATGGAAAATCTCTCTTGCAGACATGCTCCTCTTCTGTTGGTGGAGATAGTAGAACACTCAGTTTAAAATTAGGAGCCAAAGGTATATTCACAGTTTACCATTTAGGTTGATTGGTTACTTGGATACTTACTTTACCAAACTAAAGATATTATGGGTTCTAGGAATGGGGGATGCGAAAATATTATATATTTTCTGAAATAGATTCGTGAGGGGAATAATAGGAACATCCATAAAGGTATCCTAAATATTTTCTGAAATAGATTCGTGAGGGGAATGATAGGAACACCCGTAAAGGTATCCTAGAGTGGACAATTCCTTGAATGCAAAAATCGCATCCACACAAACCTATATGCTGATTAAAAATAAACCAAGATAGGAACACCCGTAGAGGTATCCTAGAGTGGACAACTCCTTGAATATAAAAATCACATCCACATACATATATGCTGATAAAAAATAAACCAAACCGATCTCATGCAACCAAAGAGCCAAACAAAAGTATGGCCGCCACCTATCAATTAATGTCTGAAATTTTAAAATCTTAATCCGTTCCTGCTAATTGCAGGCATTCAGAAAACTGATCATGCCACAAATTTGATATCCACTCTGCATGATCATCACATTATTTTTGAATATTGCATGAAATCCATGGAGGGGAAAAAATCCCTTCCTATGACTCACATAGTAAATTATGACATCGGTGGTCTGTAATAATAAGTTACACCGTTCATGAGCAAGTGAAGTTGGCTTTTGAGTGAGGATGGAGGAAATTTTCAAATATGTTCGTTGATTGAAAAGGGAAAGAAAAAAAAAAGGAACGAGAAGAGCTTCATGCCCTAGTAGTTACGGCCTTTCTCTCATGGATCCAGGGCTGTTGTTTTGCAGATGGGGCATATGTTTTTTTGCATTAGCCACTGTTTGATACAGTTGGTGTGGAACTCATGCCCGCAAGCCAGATTCCCATTATCATCTCCGTTCAAATATGGCTCCTGTCACGATGATGGCCGAATCAAAGAAAGCATCTCAAAACCAAGTTAAGAATCGAAACTGATTCATAAGCAGGCACCATGAAGTAAAAATAGCACAAACCTGACAGATACAGCAGGGCTCCATATCTGATGGCGGCTCTGCTGTGATGCACACATATTTTCGCTGTTTCATAAGCTTCAAAATGGTGTCCTCACTAAGTCCAGTACTTACATCTCCAATGCGTTCCTCCAGAGCCAATAATTCCTACCGAAGAAACTTGTTCATCAGGGGAACTATCTTCCACTGAAATGACTAGGTGGACAACAGTTAGCCTTTTACCTCATATGACATGTTGTCTACATCGAGGCGCATGTCTCTATGCCTGTCATGCGTTTCAGCCATGCCATGATATATGAAAGGGTCAAAAATCATATAGTCCTGATAAAGTACACAGTCAAATGCTAAGCAGTGTAAGATAATCGGAATAAAAAAAAAACCAGCTAGAACAGAAGATTTTCTTGGATAACGCCTTCATCTCTGCCCAGGAACTGGACTAACAGAGCTGCTGGATTTAAAATTGTTCTTAGTTCACAGATATACTGACTCACAACTATTGATGCTCAACAAGATTATGCATTTCTGAAATGCTGATGCTACAAGAGTACCTTCAATATCGGAACAATGCACAGAACGCTAACCATGCATAAGCTACAGTTCCAGTACACATCAACAACTAAGAAACCTCATATTGCAGTTGCATCAACTGTGCGATGCATACAGGTTATAGACCATTGACATGATAAAAAGTAACGGCCTCTGAAATGCCAACACTAAATTTAAAACTCGTGAAAATGTTTTTTTAAATTTTTCTTCAGAGTCCTTTGAAAGTAATTTAAAAAAGGTATCAATGTTCAGGATGGTAAATAGTTTAGGCTAAATTGAGTATACATCTATGGCCATCAAACTAGATTCCCATGGAATTTTTACAAAAAAAGAAACACAGTAAACAGGATGCTATTTTCCAAACTACTTCACATGCTGAAAGCACATCCATGAAATACTGAGAATTTTAAACATTCCCGTTGAAACAAACCCCATCACAATAAGTCGAGTCTCCTTGATGCAACTCCAATGTAATTTTTTTTTTTTTTTGCGGAGAAAAACAAATTTAGTTAAATGAGAAGGTGAAACAAGAAAAATTGAACCCATAAGAGCTGTCACCACTGGGGTATGAGCTTGAAAATAAGACTCAAGGAAAGAAAAGACCATGGTAAAAGAAACCACCTATTTTTCAGTTCATGATAAAAATAAATCAGTGTAGCTAAAAACAAACCTCGACCTGAATATTTTCACCCGGACGCATGGCATTCAAAACTTGACGAATCTATTGAACAAGAAAGAATAAAAACTGATAAGTTCCAGCATGCCGCATCCAAAATGATTATCAAACCACTAAGTTGCTCTATCAGTATCGACTGCTATAACTTTTAAAGTCAAACAACTATTTTAACTACGCAGTTCAACATCTCAAATTTAAGAAGGAAAAGAAATCATGCATGTATTCTTCCAAAAATAATAAATATTGACTCCGATACTTATTCTCTAAATCATGATACAGATGCACCATGTTTTCCATTATTAATATTTTTCTTAATGCCAGAAATCACATAAAATAGAGTGCCCAGATAAAAATATCTCATAGTTTTAAAAAAAAAAAAATTCTAATGAAAGATAAAGACAGAGAGAACACAATTAATTTACGGTTAAAAATGACAGAATTTCATTTCACTAAGGTAGGAAACTCTCCATCTAAAGATTATTATTACGTTTGCTACAATACCTAATCTGAAAATTATTCCAATCCCTCAAGTAAAAGACAGACTTAACAAGAAAATTCAATTAATCTATAATTAATAAAGGACTGGCAGAATATTAATTCGTTGATTAGAGAAGTTTGCATGTTAACATCACTATTCTGTGGCTAAAATTAGCTTAAACAAGCAACATCCTAGAATTAGTATCTAAAAGCTATTTCCTTTCTTAAGTAAAGGCTAGAAACTCAAAGTAAGAAAGTACGTTATGGTTAATAAATGAATGAATATTAATTCATTGAGGCACCACACCCCAATTATGGATTACTCTGCTGCCAAGAAACCTTATACAGACCAAACTTCATTTTGTACCTAAAAACTATAAGCAACAACAACAAAAACAAGCTAAACTTGAAAATTTTGGTCCCAAATTAACCAGATTCTTCAACTTTAAAATTATTTTTTTATGAAGTATAAAGCCTCATTCCTTACCATAAAATAACAAAATTATTTTGTAAAAAGATATATGTTATATAAAATATAGTTCGCATCACCTTGTACATCCTACAAACCCTAGAAATTCCCACGTCAACATAATAACCTAATATGAAAAAGAACGTATAAAATAGGTATGCAACTCTCAAACATTTGTTCATATTGCAAACTGACAGCTGGTTCCTTCATTATTAGATGAAAGGAAATAATGACAACTAATCACAGTACTGAATTTAATAATGTAGTTCTGAGCATGTGACAGAGATACAGAACTATTAATATTAATTGCTTTGAGAAAAGGACAGAAACTAGCAGTGAAATACGGGAAATCTCAACAAAACATTCTCATACATAATACTACACTGCATGATTTTAGTCAGAAAATGAAAGTTATAGTGCCTGGCCATTGTCATCATGATATTTTCAACATATTTAAGACCCTTTTTAAAAGGATAAAATTACTTTAACGATTTCTTTGTTTCTGGATGCTTCAGATTCAACGACAAGCTCAAACAAATAAGCATCTAGGTGCAATCTGTCCACTGTTTACTAGTGTTCTGTAAGATATTCAAAGAAAATATCCACAAATATTCACAAATCTTGTAAGCTTACATGAGATGATAAAAAATGACGGGACAGTGAAAAGCGCGCTTAAGAGACATAACATTGTCGAAAATATCCACATAAATATTCACGAATCTTGTAAGCTTACATGGGATGATAAAAAATGATGGGACAGCAAAAAGCGTGCTTAAGAGACCTAACACTGTCAGATCAAGGAATGGAAAAGCAAAAAAGTAGCAAAAATAAGATCAGAACTTAATGCAGACTAAGAATGGAAAAATAAAGAAATAATGATAGGATGACAGAGAGCGAAGAGTTGATGAAGGAAAATCGTAACTATTACAAAGGGCCATAAACAGCAAATTTCCATAGAAAACCGGGAAAACTGTTCGATTTGATAATATAAGGAGGAAGGCTTTGTGGGTCCAAGGCTTTTGAGAAGGAAAAAATAAAGCTAGATTCTGATGATTGTAAAGATAATAAGGGGTCAAGGCCTAATACATGAAACTAAGTATGGGTCATAAAAATTGATTGTATGAAACTACGTATTTCTTATAGACAACTCTCTCCTAATACAATAGTATGGGTCATAGACATTGATACAGACAGATATAGAAGATAAATCAGAGACATATCAATTGAAGGAGATGTGGTGATGGTCGTCAAACACAATCTAAAAGATACAGCATATAAATGCTAAGATTGCACTAACATCCCCCTCGAACTCAGAATGCTATCTACAGCTTGAGTTTGAAGACTCAAACAAAACTGGGAAATGACTGAATCACAATGAAAGTGTATACAGCACATGAGAGAGATCGCAATAACACTTGACGATGCCAAAAAACAGTTACAGCAAACATCAATCTCACAAGCAAAGTCATCTAAAGAAAATTTGCGTAGTGTCAGAAAAGCCCATGGCAATGCATGGTGCAGATAGAGTCCTAAATTCATAGGTAGGTGTCTTGAACGAAGTCGTACATACTGAACCTCAACTTGAACAGATAAGCATGCCAAATTTCAGAGAGTCAATCCATAGCACGTGAAATCAGTAAGAAACATAAACTGCAAAGATGGAATGCAAATGAGAGATTGGCTGAAATTAGAGACTTCCTTAAGTGAATTATGTGTTGCTAATGGCCGGAGACTATCTTGATAACCTACAGGTGATGTTTGTTTTTTCTAATTTTTGGGTTTGAAAATTTTGATGGGCAGTTGTTTGGGTAACATAGATGCTTGACCAAGATAACTCAACGGCAAATTGGCTGAGAAGTATTTTAAGCCAAGAAGGAAGAAGGATAGTAGCAAAAAAACACAATCTTACTTTTCTAAAGCCTTCAGGAAATAAGGACATAGTGAAAGCTTCTTAAGTTCAACGAACACAAGCAGCAGCAAATAGAAGTTCTAGTATGAAGTTTACATCTACTTACCTAACGTTCAACCCCACGGACGAGAAAAGCAAACAACAAGAGAGAAATCGCATGGCATCCACAATAAAGTTCCATCACTATATTAAGTGAAAAAAACTGTGCATAGTAGCTGGTGATTCAGATTCCAGTGTTACCACAATTCCACATCTAAATTATAAAATGCCACATCCAGGAAACAGAGCCTCAGAAAAACAGATTTAATGAAAAGCTGAGAATAGATGCATATATATAGTCCAGTGCCAAACCTCAGATACCAGCTGGTGTCTCCCCTCGATGTCAGCAGCAAAAACCCGCAATGAATGGGACATGCCAAGGGCATCATCAGCTTGTCTCTCTATCAAGAATAAGGACCTTTGATTGGGTTGCTGATGGCCCCGACTACCCCTATCAGATGACATTGCTGAGTCATGTGAGGAAGCAGAATGGCTGGAAGATAATGAAGAGAAATGAGCAAGACTGCCAGATTCCGCTTCAAAAGAAGGAATCGTTGACCAAGGATTAAATTCTATCAATCTTTCTTGACTATGAGCTAAAGAGTTGTGGTTTTGTATCCGTGCCCATGTATGCAAAGGAAGGAAGCTGGAACTGGAGCCAATTCTAGAACTTGAAGGGACATTTCCAGATGTGTTCAAGTTTCCAGAGGCCATATTCCAGCTTGCTGGATCTTGGACCATATTTCTCACCTCTGATGCAGGTATAAGCATGGAATTCTCTGGATTGGGTCTAGGGATGTTTCTTAAGCTCACTTCTTCTCGTGCTGCAACACCTCTCTCTCCGCTGAAAAAGGAACTTGATGAATTGCCAGCTCTAGGATTAGAGGCTCCATTCGAAAGGAATGTATACAAATTTCTAGAGGAACCAGAAGTGTACATAGCCGGATGCGAGATCTGGAGAGCACTCAAATTTGCAGAAGCCGCTGGCGTCGATGTCAAATCCTGAGAATCAGTAAATGAGACAGGCCACGATGATTGACGGGGGGAAACATTAGACCTCCTGGCACCCCCAGAAGAAGACAAATTTAATGGTAATTCCAGACGACGGCTGGGACTTACTCTCCTTCCAAAACTTCTCAAAGCAGTTTCATCATTCCTGGAACCACTTGCAGAAGGAAAGCCATCAGGAACAATTCCCCTCATACCAACCCCAATTCCAGGGTTTAGATTCTCGGGCAAACAAGTTGAGGAACTTCGCAACTGTGTAGATAAACTCAAGTTGCTAGAAGCATCATAAAAGGCGGCAGGACCAGGAGGATCAGCATGCGATACACCATTTTCAGATTCCGGAAAGCAGGTTGGACTTCCACTAGGATAAGACTGACTGGAAGTACCTTCAAGGGCCTTCCTCTTGCAGGATGAACCCAATACACCAGAAGAAGAACCTGAGCTACCACTCCCTTCCTGCACCATATAACGAGAGCTTCCAGATGAAGACCCAATATTATCAGGAGTGGAAGAAGAAGATGTTCGCTTTGTCTCTACTTCGCATGGGCGATATACATTAGGCCCTATACCTTCCCAGCCAATTCCACTATTGCCTAAATGTGCCGCATGAGTCACATTCTGTGGGATATGATTTGAGCTGGAGCCATGCAAGAATAACAGGTCACTCCCAACCTGACTGCCACTAAAACCAATACGATCTCTCTCTGGAAAGAGGGTATGCGTTGGTCCTAATCCCCTTTCTTCTGACTTAGAATCAGTACTACATTGCACACTGATTGAAGAAGACCAACCATTTTCACCTTTTGTACCATCATCATTGACCTGATTTTGCAGACTCAAGCTAGAACTAAGTACATCTGAATTCCAACCATCAAAGCTCTGAACATTATGAGCAACGGCATTTATACAAGATTGCTCACTAGAAGCCATAAAATTTGACAAGCGATTTTCAACTGTATTTGGCATGTTGTTGAAAGAAGTCTCTTGACTCATGCCAGAGTTACCAGAATCAATGGTACTGCTGTGACTTTGCATTTCAGTCTAATGTTTTACCTAACTGAAACTGTTGATTGATATTCCAGTCTTTCAACACAATGGGTTTTCATGAAACACACTGCTGGGGCACATCTAAAATTAAGCAAAAAACAGAGAGAAAATAAAAAAAGGAAACATAAGGTAAAAGTACCATAGAATGACAAATGTATAACCGGAAAATAAAACTTGATCAGTTAGAAAGAGTGTAAAAATGAGAAATTAAATTAGAGTTCTTTCAAAATTCACCCTTCACATACAAATATAATCATATCGATCCCATGCCCCTTCAGCACTGATAAATGCTATTTGAAAACCATGAAATATGTAACTTCCAAAGTAAAATAAAATTCATCTTGGAATGCAGTGGATATCTAGCAATAACTTTAACAGGACGAATGGACTCTACACAGCACGCAAATTGTCACTCGGGACCCTAACACTTCAAGTAAAACACAAAGATTACTTAGGCAGTATGTGATATTGAAATTAATGCAGCCGCAGTTCAAATCCTTCACACACAAAAAAAAATGAAGATATGTCCTGGCGAATGCCATACTTCATGCCAAATTCATAACAATTTAACCTCAAATGTATACAGAAGATGCAGAACCAAAAATTATCAGGTATGAAAAATAATAATTTTTATCACTAACAAACTATACTGCATTCATATCCTAATGAAAGAGAAAGGAAAAAAAAAAGGAGGGGGGGGTGGGAGGGGGGGGCTTGCATAAAAATCTTTGTAAGAATCATTGTAGCCTCCATACCTAACAAGTTTTCCTTTCAAACAAGAAAAATGCAATCCCCGGATGACAGCCTTTTCTATTAGGCCAAAACCACTCAATTCAACAAATTCAATCGATACCAATAATGCCCCAAATCTTGTACTCCAAAAATAAAAATGAAAAACAGAATTAAATGATCAAACCATGATATCAAAGTCTGCATCAGCTTTCTCAATTTTGCAAAAAATCCAGGATGGGAATGCAGGATTCTTTTATTCTTTTGTGGCCTCATAGTTACCAAAGCAACCAAACCAATATAAGCATCATATGTACATGCCCGAGTGCAAACACAGACAATTTTTGGAAAGAAAAAACCCAAATCTAATCCACACTATGACAATGATATCCGACATAACTAAAAAAACCCAGGAAAAGATAAATAAACACAAACAGGGGTAAAGAGAAGTACCTGAGAAAGCAATATATACGAAATGGAAGAGATCGGAGAAAACTGGGATAAGATCAAAATGGGTACTTGATAGAACCAAAAGGCGTTTGCTTTTTTAATTACTTTTCCTCCCTCTCCTCCTCCTCCTGCTTTTTCAGTTACTCTGGTTTTTCTAATATTTGTCTTTAATCTAAAGAGGAGATAATTTAGACCAAGACAAACAGAGGACAAGGATCCATTGAGAGAGAGAGAGAGAGAGACAGAGAGAGATCAATGTAATAAATTAATTGGATTTGGATTATGGAGGAGAGATTGAGAGGATGGCATCTTACTGGGTATTTTACTTGCGAGTGATTAGAATAATAGGCAAATTGCTGTACACGTCGTAGCTTTCATGCAATTAAAAAAAAGGGTCCTGCATCTTTTAATTCACTGACTAAAATAATTACATTTAAAAAATGGTGAGCATATAAATAAAACTGGAAAGAAATCTGTTACCTACAAACAAAAAACACAATTTGACAGTGAAAATACATAGACGGCTAGATACTCAAAATATTTGGTAATAATTTTATGCGCCTGGCGTATAGACAGCAACCTTTTGGGCTAAATCAGGCCAAAACTACTGATAATCCTCCAATCAAATTGCCCCCATTGCATTGTCTGGCCTTGCTTCAGCGGAAACTGGTCCACTTTATTGATGCACCGATACTGGTCCGTCCAATACATTCTTTACATAGTGTTTTAGATTCATACAAAAGTAGAGAAATAACAAATTTGGGCCAAACCAAAGCCCAATAAAGCACAAAATGACCAATGTCAATTGAGAACATTAGAATGACCAATGCTAATTGATGGGGCTACTGAGCACAAAACGACCAGGTCGGTCCGGATTTAGGAAACCCGAGTACACCTATATAGTGAGCCCAAATCAAAGAAGACCATAAAAGACCCTAGCCCAAACTCACATTGTAATTATTGAGTATTTTTCTCTTTGTTCTTTATTATAGATCCAAACTTCCCACTTCAAATATATAAAACCCAACAAGACAAACCCTCTTTGACCTTTTTTTAAAAGGTCTAAGAGCATTCACAATAGTGATAAGTTAATAGGAGGAAATAATATATGAGAATGTGTGTTTTTATTGATGCAACTGTATTGAAATATGTATTTTTCTGATATGGTTGAGTATGTGACTTGATTTTTAGGTAATATATGTGAGACTCGATATTAGTTTTAGTGAGAAAATGATGGAAGAGTGAAATATTAATGGCTTGACTTTTGGGAAATAAAAAAATTATTTTGAAAAATGTGTTTTACTGATATGACTGTATTGGAAGATGTGTTTTGATTCTATGGATAAGTATATATGACTATTTTTGTGTAATAGAGGTGGTACCCAATTGGAAAGCTAATGAAGACATTTGTATATCTCTAATAAAAAGGTTTATTACAAAAGAGTCATTTTTAATGACATAATTTTCTTTTAAGTCATACTTTTTTCTTATTTACCTATAAGTCATACTTTCCCATTTACAAATGCAAGACTGATAAAAAAAATTTCAAAAAATGGCAAGAATACCCTTGTGCTTTAAATTGTGAGAAACAATTATTATATTATTATATCATCTCTCTCTATCCTCTCATCTCTCTCCTCTCTCTCAGCTATATTCTCTCTATTCTTTCTAACGGGTATTCCGACGTGAGGCTAGGACGAACAATTCGGGTTTGTATAGTTTTTAGTATTTGTATTATCTCTATCTTTCTCTCAGATTGGCATTATTCCCTTCTTTTTTGGGTTTTTTTAGGTGGATTAGATAATAAGGTTTTCGTGGACCTATGCAATCTCAAGGTATGATAGGTGCACTATTAAGAGTCAATTTGATTTTGATACAATGACTTCTTTGGTATGTAGTTTGGGTTTGAGATTTGTTGATGTTGTTTTGTCTTCTTCTGGGATTATTGCTTGTGGTATTATGGGGAGTGTTAATGGGTTTGATGTAACTAATGACACTGTTATCATAAATGATATTGTCGAGGATGGCGATACTGTTTGTGAGTTTGATACTGTCGATGGTGACCAAAATATTATTGCCTATAATTTTTCATTAGACAGTATCAAAAATCTACTATTTTCTCATTGGCATGGAGAAATTAGCCATGTTGGACAGGTATTTTATAAAGGTGTTGTTGAATTTAGTGGTGCTTTATGTCGATATTCCATCAAGAAAGATTTTAGGTATGATTATTTAAGGAAAAATGGTCAACGGTTTGAGGCACAATGTTCAAACAAGTTTTCACATGAAAGCAAGTGATATAGTATCAAAGATTGATGGATATTATAGAATACGAAAATTGGTGGATCACTAGTGTTGTCTATTTTTTTTTTTTAAATAAGGACAACAACAAGAGGTTGAGTTTTAAAGTTATATTTTACTTGATTGTTGAAGGCTAAGAGAGAGACTTTTGATGATACTTCAGATTCATTCAAGCAAATGCAGTGGTATGTTATAGCTACCTGAAGCAACCAGCTAGAAAAATAAAGTCGTCATCAATTGATTTTTGAGATGTAATTGGACACCTAATTTGGTCTACGAGAAAGAAATGGGTAAGGAGATCTATTGAGCATGGGGAATGTGTTAGGCACTCCACAATTTCCGAAAAACGGTTGGTTTGAAAATCTTATCTTATTTGACTCGAATTTGTTTTGAAAATAAGTTTGAATATCCCAAATATTTTTATTGATCTTCTATATTTGCTAAAAGTCAAAGTTTCAATTGAGTGGGCTTGGCCCATTAATATTGTGGCAATTTGATGATTGGATAAAAAATCTCACTTTGAGTGGGTTTTGAATATTTAAAAACTTACACAAGATCATTGGGGTCATTCTCGGCTTGGCCAAAAATGTTTTGGAATTGATGAAAAATCACCAGGATCATTAGGGCCTTTTCCAGTTTGGCCAAAAATGCTTAAGAATTGATGAAAAATCTCACTTAGAGTGGGTTTTGAATATTTTAAAATTGCACGGGATCATTGAGGTCATTTTTGACTTGGCCAAAAACACTTAGGAATTGATGAAAAAAAATCTCACTTGAAGTGAATTTTGAATATTTAAAAATTGCACAGAATCATTAGGGTCATTCCCAGCTTGGCCAAAAATGTCTTGGAAGGAATGAAAAATCTCACCTGGAGCGGATTTTGAATATTTTGAAAAGATGTGAATTTTTGAGAATTTAGTTGATGCACCAAAGTGATCCACAAACAAATAATTAGACGGGTAGGATTTTTTTTTTGCCTTGCTCCTTTTTGTGTTATTTGGCAATAGAATAAAATCCTAACATGCATATTAGGTATTCACAAAATCTTAAATGCTTATATGCTTCTAGCATCCTAAAATCATGCATGCATTTTCCACTATTTTTGTTTTGACTATTTACATATTACATTATTTTGGGCATATAGTATCAATCCAAAAATCATAATAATGGTCAGTACCAACTTAATCGATAGTACCGATTAAGTAAGTGGTAGCTATTATGCAAACAATATCAAAAAAGGTCATACAATCTCCAAAGTTTAAACAATACTAACTACTCAAGCAAATAGTTTTCTATGAATTTTGTCACTATTTCTATCTTGAAGGTCCTTATTTCATAATATGACAATGACTGCTCAACAGGTTGATCTTTTGATAATATTGCCATGACATACATGTTATCCACAGTTAACCTTGTAAGTGTGAGACGTTACAACTACGGTACCATTCGAATTACAAAATTTAACTTTAGTACTTACAATCCTAGTTCTTGTTGAGGGTAGTTTTGAATCAATACAAAGTCAAATTGAATTTGTCTTGACTAAGTTCTTCAACGAGGGTGAAATTTGGTTGTTTTTCTTTTTCCATCTTGTGCCACTGGTACCAAATATTTTCCACATATCCTTTGTACAACCATTATGTCAAAGTAGTATTAACAATATATGATCTCTTAAATGAATATGTAATCTTACCAATAACTTAGCATCATCAAGATAACCGTTCCTATTTATATTTCTCGGTGGTTGGTTGATGCAATGGTACCATTTGCTATTGATGCAGTCAAACAAAAGTAATATTTAGTAGTTATATGGCATGTGCAGTACGAGGCCATTGTTGGAGTTCATGGGGGAACATATGATAATGTGGGACGAAGATGTCACTCCCAAACCATTTGAGGATAGCATAGTCAATATTTTGTTGCTTCCTCTTTTCGAAACGAGGATTCGTGATGTATTGTTGTTCAAGATAGAATGTTAGTTGCACACGAGAATCGGTAATATTTTTTAAAATTAATTTACCCAGCGCAAAGAGTTGTATATGACAAAAGTTTTTGCCATTGATGGCGGTGTTTTGGTTCGTTCTTCTAGAAAATGTCAATTTAATCAAAAGTCAGTATGAAATTAGTCTGATCGTATCAATTGGATAGACATTACCACTTTAGTAGACAGTATCCGTCAACTAGACAGTACCACTACATGCCAAAACCAGATTTCATATGCATATGATTAAGCAATGCAACCCAAAAAAGAATCAATAATGAAAATACTACAAGTAAACGCCATGATTTTAAGAACAATCCAACATTGAATCCAAATTGAAATGTACCCAAAAAAAATCAAGTCGAGAGAGGAGAGATGAGGCGAGAGACGAGGATAGAAGAGATGAGGAGCGAGATCTGATTTTGATCGAAAGCCTAAAATCAAAATGATGAGACGAGTTTCAAAAGGAGAAAAGAGGAGAGATGGGGCAAGTTTTAGAGGGAGGAGAGAGGAGAGAATTTACCTAAAATTGAGATTGAATGGCAAACGTCAGATCTGGCTAAAATAATAATGAAAGGTCAAATAACCTCATTTGAGCTAAAGCTCACATGAGGAAACCCGTAAAACAAGGAATCAAAAAATTTCCAAAATCAAGATTAAGAGATCTTTTATTGTAAGAATAATATTTTGAGAGAATTCACTAGATAGAAATAAGAGAAAATGAGAGAAATACTTTCTTCAATTGATGTGTACAAAATGCGAAGTTTAAGCACATATTTATAGTGCAAAAATTCACATAAATCAACTAATACAATAAATGCTAATTGAATTTTCTCCATTAATTCTAATATCTTCATCCACCACTATTAATCAATGTCCATTAGGTGTGTAACATAATTAATATATTTGATGGATTAGTGGTTGAGTTGGTTAAGTATATCATCTACATTAAGTAAAAGTTTTTAACATTTACAACACTCCCCCTTGGATGATCACGTATACGAAGAATATGTCTCATTAAAACCTTGCTAAGGAAAAATCCAGTGGGATAAATACCCTTTTGAAGGAAAAAATAGTACATCATTCTTGTATAACAACTCAGTGAGATCAGTGAGAAGATTGACTCGTTAAAACCTTGCCAAAGAAAATCCTGTGGAAAAAAAACCATTGGTCGAAGGAAAAAAAGTACATCCCATACCACTGTCTTCACGTCTTTACTCCCCCTAATTAAAGAAAATCTTGGAGTTGCCGCATACCAATCTTGTAGACCAACTTCTTGAATGTTGTAGGTGGTAACGCCTTAGTGAATAAATCTGCTAGATTATCACAAGAACGAACCTGTTGAACATCTATATCACCACTCTTTTGGAGCTCATATGTACTGAAGAATTTCGAGGAGATGTGTTTAGTTCTGTCTTCTTTTATATATCCTCCTTGGAGCTGAGCTTACATCCAGTGTTGTCTTTATATAATACTGTTGGAATACTCTTAATAGATTGTAACCCATATTTTTCTTGAATATGCGAAATCATTCCTCTTAGCCAAACGTATTCTCGACTAGCTTCAAAAATTGCCACTATCTCAGAATGATTAGAGGAAGTTGTTATAAATGTTTGTTTTATCGATTTTCAAGAAATAACAGTATTTTCAAAAAGAAATACGTAACCAATTTGAGACTTTATATTGTGAAGATCAGATATATATATAACCGGCATTTACATAGCCAATCAACTCATACTTGGTATCAGAAGAGTAGAATAAACCCAAGTCTGTTTTACCTCTCAGATAACACAGAATATGTTTAACTTCATTCCAATGTCTTCGAGTAGGGACATAACTATATCTTGCCAATAAATTCACTGCAAATGCAATATCTGGCCTGATACAATTGGCTAGATACATCAAAGATCCAATTGCGGTCAAATATGGTACTTATGGACCAAGTAATGCCTTCCCCTCATCTTGAGGTCGAAATGGATCTTTCTTAACATCAAGTGAACGAACTACCATTGAAAAAGTCAAAGAATGCACTTTATACATGTAGAATTGTTTTAATACGTTTTCAGTATAAGTAGATTGATGAAGAAAGATACCATTATTCAAATGTTTGATATGAAGATCGAGACAATATTTTATTTTTCCCAGATTTTTCATCTCAAATTCTGCCTTTAAATAATTAGCAACTTTAGTGAGCTCTTTAGGAGTGCCAATTAAATTTAAATCATCAACATAAATAGCGATTATAACAAATCCAGATTTTGACTTCTTAATAAATACGCATGGACAAATTGGATCATTTGTAAATCCTTTTTAATAAGATATTCACTTAATCAATTGTACCATATGCGTCCGGATTGTTTTGATCCATATAGTGAACGCTGAAGTTTGATTGAACACAATCCTCTAGGTTTTGCTTTGAGCAACCGAAATCCTTCGAGAATTTTCATATCAATTCTACTATCCAGCGATCCATATAAATAAGATGTCACTACGTCCATAAGACGCATAGTCAGTCGTTCTGTGACTGTTAAGTCAATTAAGAATCTAAAAGTGATTCCATCCATGACAAGAGAATATATTTCATCATAATCAATTCGTGATTGCTACAGAAATCTTGTGCTACGAGTCTCGCTTTATAACGAGTAATCTCATTATTCTCATTTCGCTTGCGCACAAACACCCATTTGAATCCTCCCGGTTGAACATTTTCTAATGTCTAGACTACAAATCCAAAAACTTCTCTTTTAGATAGAGAATTTAGTTCTACTGTCATAGCTTCTTTCCATTTATACCAATCACTTTTATGTCGACATTCATCAACGGATTTAGGCTCAGAATCCTCATTACTTCTGGTAATGTCTGTAGCAACTGCATATGCAAATATATTGTCAACAATAGTTTTACTTGTATCCCAACTTCCTTCATGAGTTATTAAGTGCTCATTATTATTTTCATCATCAGGTACCTGTATCTCTTTAAGAGATATTTTTTACAGAATGTTGGGATTCAGTAAGTGTATTCTCTTCAGGAGTAATCTCTACAAGAGAAATATGCTCTTCTAGAGTAGGCTCTGCTAGAGCTTTGGTAGGAATTTGGACATTTCTCTTTTGGCGAAATATATTTTTAGCCTCCAGTGGTCTTCCACATTTCTGAAGTGGTTTTAATGCATCACTTGTTACTTTTCCTTTAGAGACATTGATACTTTCAGTAGAATTTCTAGCAGGAATATGTGATTGAAAAACTTTTGAGGTATCATTAAATGCATCAGGTAATTGATTAGCAATACCTTGTAAATGAATAATTTTCTGAACTTTGAGTTTACACTGCTTTGTTCATGGATCAAAATAAGATTGTGTCACAGTGTTCCAAGAAATATCATCATGTTTATGATGTTGAGAATTTTTGTTGCCTAAAGGAGGAAAAACAGATTCATCAAAGTGACAATCTATAAATCTAGCCTTGAAAATATTATCAGTTAGTGGTTCAAGATATCGAATAATAGAAGGGGAATCAAAACCAACATAAATACCAAGTTGACGTTGTGGTCTCATCCTAGTGTACTGTGAAGGTGAAATAGGAACATAAACAACACAACCAAAAATACGAAGATGTGAAATATTAGGTTGAGAACCTAACACTAGTTGTAAAGGTAAATATGAGTGGTGAGCATATGATCTGACTCGAATTAATAATGCGGCATGTAATATGGCATGTCCCCTAGTATCAAAAGGTAATTTACTTTTCAAAAGCATAAGTCTAACAATTAACTGAAGACGTTTTATTAGTAACTCTGCCAAACCATTTTGAGTATGAGTATGTGCAACATCTATACCTAATGACATGCAATAATCATTGAATGCTTTAGAAGTAAATTCACCAACATTATCTAGTCGGAAAAACTTAATAGGATAATATGGAAATTGTGCATGTAATCGAAGAATTTGAGCTAAGAACCTAGCAAATGCAACATTACGAGTATATAATAAACATACATGTGACCATTTAGATAATGCATCTATTAGAATCATAAATTAATGAAATGGTCCCCATGATGGATAAATAGATTCATATATATCTCGATGACTACGTTACAGGAAGTTAGTAGATTCTACACCTACCTTTAGGGTAGACTATCTCACAATCAACTTTCCTTGTGAACAAGCAACACGCAAACGATCTTTAGGTAAAAGAAACTTCTGGTTTCTCAATGGATGTCTATTTATATTTTTAATTATTTTATGCATCATAGTAGAACTTGGGTGACCAAGACGATCATGCCAAAGTATAGATTCCTTCAAATTAGGGCACTTCTGGTACATCACAACATATGTTTCAATCCATTTTATACTTTCATGGTATAAACCTGAAGAGAAGGCCACAAACTTTTCTAGTACAAGCTTCGGGCTTGAAATGATAGAAGTAATAGATAGGTAATATTTATTACCTTCTATTCTAGACTCAAAATGATATCCATTTTGACGAATATCTTTGAAACTCAATAAGTTTCTTTTTGATTTGGAAGAGTATAATGCTTCCTTAATATATATTTTTGTCCCTATAGGCAATATGATATTAGCTCTCCCGGAGCCTTCAATTATTTTTGATGTGCCTGAGATGGTATTCACATTTGCTGCAAACAATGTCAAGTGTAAAAAATATTTCTTATGTTTAAGGATAGTGTGTGTTGTTGTACTGTCAATTAAACATATATCTCTGTCGATCATATTTCTAAAGAAAAACAAAAATAATTTGCATCACATATTAATCCAAAATTATAATATAGATAAATATTATAAATATAACAAAAGTATAAACTTGACAAGTCCGGTACTGGTGGTTGAGATTCAATAAAATGTAGAATAGAAAAGACAGTTCGAGGATCGAAACCCACAGTCAGTAGTTTCGGAATTTTTATTACTTAATATTTTTTTAAACTTATCAAAATAATATTTATAAAATAATGCAATATTTTTTGTGGTTTGCAAGAATACAACAATTAAACTCAACAAGTAAATAAACTTATTTACAAATATCAGGACTTTCTAAGAAATCTGAAACATCCAAATGTGTTAAATTGTCAAGATCTTCAAGATCATCAAAGTCATCATTATCATCAAACTTAGCAAAGTTTGTTTCTACCACCTTGCTCTTTCCTTTTATTGAGACTTAATATAAATCGATCAAATGTCTAGGCGTACGACATGTACGTGACCAATGCCCCTGAACACCACACCTGAAACAAGTTTCATTATTACCCTTCTGGGATTTATTATCTTTTATTTGCCCGACTTGTTTCACCATCATACCTCTTCTTGTGGTATGGATGATAACCCGAATTATCTTCATAGGTTCGACGACCATAATCACGGTCTCGACCTCTTCTTCCTCCACATCCTTGATTATTGTGTACAATAACATTCACTTCAGAGAACGGTGTACTGTCAGTAGGACGAGACTCATGATTTTTTAATAAAAGCTCACTATTTTGCTTGGCCACAAGTAAAACACCTATTAGGTGAGAATGTTTTTCATAACATTTCTAACGATATTGTTGTTGCAATATCATATTAAAAGCATGAAATGTGGAAAATGTTTTTTCAAACTTGCCTGAGTCAGTAATCGTCCCACCACAAAAATAAAGTTGTAAGGTTATTTTGTACATAGCAAAATTATATTCATGAACTGATTTGTAATCTTGAAACCTCAGGTGCATCCAGTCATAATGACCTTTTGGGAGTATGACATTCTTCTGGTGTTCATACATTTCCCTTAAATCATTCCATAACGCAAGAAGATTTTTTTCCATGAGGTATTCAGTTTTTAATTCCTCATGAAGATGGCGGTGAAGCCAAATCATTTCTTTAGCCAAATCCTGCGGGAATATGGTGTTATTTTCTTTAATGGTTTCTTCAAGACCCGTAGCTTTCAGGTGAGTCTCGGCATCAACAACCCAAGATAAATAATTTTTTTCAGAAATATCAAGTGTCGTGAAATCTAAACTTTTCAAATTGGACATAATGAATATTATAATAAATTTAGAAAATATAATTATCAGAGATTACTTACTTACAACCTCAAAAACTTGCTTTCGATACAGCAGCAGAGACTCATGCTGATAACGTGTTATAAAACAAGGAATCAAAGAATTTCCAAAATCAAGATAAGAAATCTTGTATTATAAGAATAATATTTAGAAGAATATTTGGAGAGAATTTGCTAGATAGAAATAAGAGAAAATGAGAAATACTTTTTTCAATTGATGTGTACAAAATGTGAAGTTTGAGCACATGTTTATAGTGCAAAAACTCACCTAAATCAACTAATATAATAAATGCTAATTGCATTTTCTCCGCTAATTCTAATATCTTCATCCACCATTATTAATTGATGTTCATAAGGTGTGTAACATAATTAATATATTTGATGAATTATTGATTGAGTTGGTTAAACATATCATCACATTAAGTAAATGTTTTTAACATTTACAACAATATATATATATATATATAAATATATATAATACACTTAATAGGTAATAAATTTAAAATAGTTAATACAAACAAGTTATTTTCTTTACCTTTATTTTATTTTGCCTCTCTTTCATTGGATTGTTCTTTGATTTACACTTAATTTCTTAATCATGAATTATTAATATTTTTTGAATGTTGTGTAGAAGGTATTGGTAGGAACTCAATAATTCAATTGTTTTCACATTAGGCTGCCTGTAATTATCAGATTGCCCTGCACCAGTTCTACAATCTTCAAGTCTATGATTGCATTGTCTTCTTGGTACCCCACTATCGTATGACATATATCGATTTTGGCAGCAACATAGAGGACCACAAAGTTAAGCACTTGTGTCACGTATCCTTAATAACACTAATCTTATGTGGCACTTAAATTGACGCTACTATACATATTTAATAAAAATATCTTAAAAGATTTTAATCTTTTTTTATAAATTATAGGCCATAAATTTTGGGAGAAATAATACGCTTTTGCAATTTAAACAAACGCACATATTGTCTCACGATATATTTTGAGATATAAAAATTTTGAAATAGTTAACGACACCATAAATTTTGTCTCTTTCATTCGAATTCAAAATTCATCACATTATCTGAATTAGAAAAAAAAAAGATGCTCATCATTTTTCCCAAGTCAAGTGGCATTTGACATTTCCAATTTTTGCTCATCCACACATTTTCTTTATATTTTTTCGTTCTCTGTCCTAACGACAGAAAAACAAACATGTATAACGTATAGACTATACACTCATACACCCATCAGTGGCATTCTTTAAGCCAAAAAAAAGTCAAGTGGAAAAATCCCTGAATTATCAACAATGGCATCTGAATCCGACGAGCCTCTCACTCCCGCCGGCAGACTCTTCCTCCGCCCGGAGATGGACACCATAATCCACCTCGCCGTCGGCATGAAACAACCCATCGACATCGACTCCTTGAAAGCCTTCCTCAAGAACTCAATCATGATTAATCACCCCAGGTTCTCTAGTCTCTTGGTACGAGACCGCTGCGGGAGGGAGTACTGGCGAAGAACTGAGGTTGACATCGACCGCCACGTCATTGTACTCGACGACTCTGTCACAATCCCCGACAGTCACGGTTCCACTGCGGAGGCAGCGGTGAATGAGTATTTAGCTAGTTTGGCGGTGAGTACACCGCTCAGTATGGAGAAACCACTGTGGGAGATTCACTTACTGCTGGCCCAGCGGTGCACAGTTGTGAGAGTCCATCACGCGCTGGGAGACGGGATCTCGTTGATGTCGATGTTCTTAGCGAGTTGTAGGAGGATTGATGATCCGGATGTGCTGCCCAGAATACCTTCTGGGAAATCGAAGCAGAATCAAAGTTGGAATGAGAGGAGGAGAAGGAACTGGAGAGAAGTGGTGTGGGGGATTTTGATGATGGTGTGGTTTAATTTGATGTTTGTTGTGGATTTTTTGTTGAGGAGTTTGTGGGTTTGTGACAACAAAACTGCCGTCACTGGAGGCGCTGGAGTGGAGTTGTGGCCTAGAAAATTGGCTACTGCCAAGTTTTTGTTGGAGGATATGAAGTTGGTCAAAAAAGCTATTCCTCGTGCGGTAAGCATATTCAGATTCTGTTTTTGTTGTGCTTCAATTCGGGGAAAGACCACCAGAAATAGAAGTAGAGTTCTATGAGCTGGAGGTTGAGCTAGAATTCAAAATATTTCCAAAATTCTACAATATTTGGTAGAATTAAGATAAAATATCATTATATTTGTTTTTAATACATCAGGCTCCATTTTGTATTCCTTATAGGAATTGTTAAACTACTTTCACCAGTGTCGAGAGAGATGCAAAGGCACGAAACTGCAGAGGACTGAGGGTGTTTTCTGTGATTAGGGTTTGTTTTTTAGAGGAAATACAGTATATAAAGTGGCAAGTGGTTAGAGTTTGGTTCTTTAGAGTATTTGTGGTTTTTTTTGGCATCTCTCGTGCTAACTCTTATCTTAGGCGACCTAAAATAAAAACGAGTTGAAAGTGTTTTTATATTATATGCTTGCAGCGTATAAGATTCACATTTTGCATGAAGTGATATTATCATGAGTTTCTTAAAAACTATCCAAACAAATGATAACATCTAACATCATGAACAATAATTTTATCATATACAGTGCTTTATCTCTACTCCAAACAGAGTATGATATATGATATACATGTCCATTTTTTCTTCTAATAATTCATTGGCTGCGTTATTATTTAATTCCACATTTACGTAGTTGTTATAAAATCCTTGACAAAGTGCTTATTGTTTTGAGCTGAATGAAAGAATGCTAATTCTTTGACATTGCTCCAGATACTTGTACTAAATTTAATTCTTCGTACGTAATTTAATTAGATTCTGTGAAGCAGAGGGTGATTTTGTATGTTATACGTAATTAACTTCATTGGATAAAATAGTTTTTACATTGCTAGTGATGAAGAAATGGAGTCCGGATTATCTAGCAATTTTCTCTTTAATTTACTTTCCATAAGTAGAAGTGTTTTGGAAATTACATTTATTTTTATCTCCTACTTATATTGTGAATTTTAATGGGTTTAATTTTTGTAATATGGATCTAAATGGGAACATTGAATTCATGGGGAAGAAAGAGCTATTAATTACGTCAATCGGTTCACCTCTGTATGAATGCAATCCACTAGTTTCTTTTTTAGCTTACCGTAGATTAAAGAAATATGCTTTTGTCAAGAATAGCTTATGAATGGAACTGATGGTGAATTTGCTGAAGTAACTTAAAGGTGAAAATATTACCCTGTTTTGCGGCCATGAGGACTCTGCAATATATGACCTGTAGGTGGCTAGGTGCAGGTGCTGATACTCTGACAGAATATAATTATCTTGATTTGTTTCAAAAATGCAGACCATTAATGATGTTCTTTTCGGTGTGGTATCATCTGGGCTGTCAAGATACTTAGACCATCGGTCCCCAAATGGTAAAGATTATATAACGATGCTCTTTCTTGAACTTTTCAATGATAAATAAACGTCATGTGAGTTGAATTTGGCTGCCGATTATGTTAGCTATGCAAGAGGGCCTTCGATTGACGGGACTATCCATGGTTAATTTGAGAGAACAACCAGGGCTACAGGTCAGTTATGTATTCACCCTGCACAAGGCCTGTCTTGCGTTTTCTTTTCTGACTTCACTCGAGAGATCACTGAAATCTAAGTTTGTGGCTGCGGAAAGTAATTGTTAATTATATACTGATCAGGATATAACCGAGTTGATGAAGAATAACTCTGGAGCACAGTGGGGTAACAAGTTCGGCATGATGCTTCTACCAGTTTATTACCATAAAAGTGGAGAAGATCCGTTATCATATTTGAAGAGAGCTAAAGCAATGATTGATAGGAAGAAGCAATCTGTTGAGGCTCACTTCTCATACCAAATCGGAGACCTAGTGATGTCCTTGTTTGGTGCAAAGGTGAAAATTTACTGCAATTCCTGAACTCGAATAGCTTGCCAAGATTTCCTCTTTATTAACTGTGTTTTTGTATTATTTTCATGTGTTTTATGTTGGCAGTTGGCTTGTTGGTTAAACTACAGAATTATGTGTAACACTACCTTCACGATCTCAAATATGGTCGGTCCACAAGATGAGATTGCTATTACAGAGAATCCCATAACTTTCTTGAGAGCCAATACTTCTAGCCTGCCTCAGGTACTGTCTCTTAAACTCAATTGTTTTTCAATAGTTGAGGAATATTTTCGAGTAAATTATGGTCTGAATTGGAAAATGCAGGCACTAACAATGCATATGGTGAGCTATCTAGTAAGGGCTGACATGCAAATCATGGTAGCAAAAGACATCATTCCTGATCCAGAATTTCTGGCGAAATGCTTTGAAGATGCGTTGCTTGAGATGAAAGAAGCGGCTGCTGCCATCGCTTAGTTCTAGGGGGGAGCTGTTACCTGTGGAATGTATTATAGCATATTCAGTTGTTTGTGAATTTGTACTTATATACTAAAACCACAACGGAAAGAAAATTTCAGTGTACTTACAAATACAGAAATAGAAAATTACGAGTTCGTTGCCTTCTCTGTGAAAACTGCATGTGATGCGCAGAGCGAGATATGAATGCTGAATGCTGAATGAAAGAACATAAACCAGCTATACATATTGTCAGTTTTTCACAGTTATTGGCGCTCTAGCCTCTCGAACATCCAAACCCAAATGTATTAATATCAGCAATACTTCAAGAACTATACATCTCACTTTATCGCATAAAATGGAAATCAAAGAAAGAAGAAAGAAAGAAAAAATATTTACTACCTCAGGCAATCAAGGTAGGAGTGATGTAGGACAACCAGAAACCATACTGATCGACATACAAAACAGGAAGACAGCAAAAATTTCCTCGATGTTGGGCTTCATCTTTTCCCAGTCACAAGTTTCTGTTTCTGGCTGCTTCCTTTCTTCTCATTAGTAGCTTCCTCAGGAAACCGATCCCTCCTTGTTTCTTGCTAGGCAAAACGGCCAGCGCCCCAGCAGTCACATTACCAGCCTTTTGCTTTGAGCCCAGAGATGCTTCAGGAGCTTCTGGAGCACTCACTATTGTGGTAGATAGATGGTGTGTATTATGATTAGTGTAGTGATTAGGTTCTAGCTTCTGCATTTCTTCGGGGCTTACTATGTTGGGAGATTTGAGAACCTCTTCTTTCGAACCATTTTCAGCAAGCATTTGATCATGTAAAGAAGAATGTTTGATTATGTTCCTATTATGGGTCAAGGATGTTGCAGGGCTGGTGGTAGAGAAAATCTTGTCAATGACTCCTGACTCTTTTGTGGAAGCCAGTGCTTTCAACTGTTGTCCAAGGTTAGCAATGGTTTCTTGACATTCGGCCAACTTTATGGAAGCCGCTGCAATCTCCAAAACCTGTAAGTTTGATCAGCTACATTTATATGAACTTTCATGCGCAATTATATCTGCACATGTTTTACTTTCCTCAATTGAATATGATGGCTACATTGTTACCGTAAGTTGAACTCAACGGATGATAAATGCAACAATATACAACGGCGCTGAATAAATTAACTGCCTTACAAATTGTCAGTTTAATGGAATTAGACTCTATGCTGCTTCTTCAAACATTGTTAAATATTATGTTAACTGTAATAAATATCATAAACTTTTGAATATCAGGCATATGAAACTTTCGAATTAAGATTTTAGTGACTCACATTTTGGGATGACTTTTCCTCCTGATTTCTGATGTAGTTCTGAGTTTCCTTCTCTTGAACACTGTATATGTTAATAAATATTCAGAATTCTACCTCAAAAAGAAAAAAAATAAAAAGGAAAGATATATGAATAACAAAAGCGGAAA
Source organism: Euonymus europaeus (assembly GCA_963580455.1). Taxonomy (NCBI): domain Eukaryota; kingdom Viridiplantae; phylum Streptophyta; class Magnoliopsida; order Celastrales; family Celastraceae; genus Euonymus; species Euonymus europaeus. The sequence continues at coordinate 14,843,540 of OY756970.1, read as the reverse complement.
AAAGTTTATAGCCACCTCTCTAGCTGGAGTTGAAGCTCAAGGCATGTTGTTTCTAATTCATCACATGTGTTGCTTTTATCCTCCAACTCAACCTCCAAGGATGACAATTTTTGTATGACCTCGTTCAGTTTAGCATTGGCCACTGTCAGCTGCGTATCAAGATCTTCATTCATCAATTTCAGATTTTCAATCTCATCTTCTGTCATCTTATTTGATCCTCTCAAAGTTTTTATTTCTATTTGCAAGCTTCCACCACTTTGTTCTGATTCTGGAAGTTGCAGTGTCAAAGCCTCACTTGTATCTTTTGCAGACCGTAAGCTAGCTGCCATACCATTCTTCATAGACTCCAAAATTTTCAGCTCCTCTCTTAATCTATTGTTTTCTTCTTGAAGATTACAAGTAGTGTTTCCCTTTGGAGGCTGGGAATTTCGGTCACATGCAGAAGAATCTAAGAGAAATGGTGATGACTGCTCTTCAGATCTATGATTGATATGCGATTCCACAAGCAGACCATCTACTATAGCTCCGGCTTGATTGTCATATCTTGATTCACTCCAACCAAAGTGCTTCTTGATTTTATCTCTAGCATTTGAAGCATCTTCAAGGCTAACGTAGTTGTTCATAATCCAATCTAAAGAAAATGACAGGTCCTGAGCAAATTTTACTGTGTCAGCTTTCCCAATCAACAGATCATCACAAGTAAAAACAAATTGTTCTAGAACAGAACTCAGTTCAGAAGTTCTCCATTGGAAAACATGCACATAGTAATCTGGAGGTGTCATGGATGCTGAGGAACTTTGATCTCTCTCAGAAGAAGAATTCAGAGTATCCTTGATGGTTAAAGATGCTATATTGATCTCCTTGATCAACTCAATAATTTTGCAGATTGGCTCACTCAAGTTGGATTGAATATGTTGTTTTTTCATTTCTTTCACTGAGATGTCTAAACTGGAAGGTTCTTTCAGTGAAGACATGTCTGGAGAACCACTAATAAGTTGAGTACGAGAGTCTCTTGAATGTTTCGAGATTCCAGTTTTATCAGCTTCATAGGTAGTTGTATTACTTGTATAACCAAAAGCAATTTTAATGTCCTCGAGAAGATCAAGTACACTTCTTTTTGAGATACATTGCTGCTTAAGGATTGCACTCAAAACAATCTGTAGCCAGTCAAAAGCTTTATCAGCTCCTGCATCTTCCGTGTGAATTTCCAGCTTGGTGTTACCTTTAACAGCTCGAACTATTTCCTTGTCATTTAATCCATCAGGATACATATCTCCAGAAGGAGCTTCCACTGAAACGATAGCTAGCTTTTCCATCTCGACAAAGTCATCCATTAGACTCATTTCCAAAACTCCAATGGATTTGCAGTCTCGAGTCTTGAATTTCTCATCCTTGTAATGCTCCAGTTCTGATTTAAGAGCATTTTCCAATGAATCAGAATAACTAATCACATCATCACTGGTAACATCGAAACTAGTTGTCCGATAGATTTCATTAGACATACGACTACCCGTTGCCATTTCCATGCATTTGAGACCGCTGGAAAGATCTTCCTCCTGTTCATCAACTTTTGAAAATCTTGAAATGGTTCGTGACCACAGGGTACTTGGAGAATGGAATTCAGAATCCTTATTGGCCATTATTTCTTTGAGAGTTCTATTCTCTTCTTGCATATCACGTAATTGATCAATCAGAAAATTAATCTTCTTATTGGTACTGTCCGATACAGGAGCGTCTCTGACAACTATATCTCTTGTGGGATTAAGAAATTTTCGTCTCAGCTCTGCCTGATTTGTTACCATCATTTGGCCTTCATTCTTCATCTTTGTGAAAGCAGCAGGACCTGGAAACCTTTTACGCATCTGGAGGCAGAGTCTGAGTCTCTGACATTCTGCTTCTAACTTTGTGATTTTCTTGACACTCTCCAACTGCTGCCTCTGTGATGCATCAGCAGAACGTCGGTAATATTCAATCTCCTCATTTCGAATTTCAAGCTCCTTCTGGAGCATGTGAAACTCATATATCAGAAATGCATTCTCTTTTTCTGTGGAATCTAATCGAGCCATTAGAGCATCAAATTCTGCGGCTGCCTGACTCTGGTGTGCATGTAGATCTCCAATCAATTTTTCTTTCACTAGAAGGGCCTTGCTCAGAATAGTATTTTTACTAGCTAAGTTTGCAAGTTGTTTACCTGTTTCCATCAACCTTTCCTCCAAATCTGATGATATCTTCATGACAGCATCACAAATTAAGTGCTCCTGATCGTCTCTAAGAGAGCTCAGTAGTCTCGTACTTTCCTCCCGTATAGCTTCAGAGTGAGTCAATTTCTCATTTGCTGCCACCGACTGCCTTTGAGCTTCTTCAAGTTCTTTCTTGAGGTACTCTGCTTCCCTTAGAGCTTGTAGCTTCTCCAGGCCTAAAAGAACATTATCTTGTTTTAGAATGAGCCAGGATGACAGATGCTAGAATCAGCAAACATTTAAAAGGAAGCATTTCAAGAAGAGAATGAGGAATAATGACAAATCACCTCCAGTATCTTCTAGAGCCCCTTCTGCATGTTGTATAACCAGATCATCTTTATCATGACAATCAATGAGGACAGAAGCTAACTTCTCACTTAGGTTTCTCACCACCCTATCTGGCCGCACCCCATTTTCTGTTGGAAGCTTCTGCATCTTGTGAGAAGAAACAATTGTCATATATCAGTCAGATTTAACATGTCGTCCATGAAATAAGAAACTTACTGCATTCATCATGAACCTATGCCTCAGGCCTATGCAAGACTATAAAGGAACCCAGTGACATAGATCAAGAGGAACCTTGCACCTACACAGGTGGCATCCCCTCTCCACTGTAACAGGAAGTAAAGGACACTGGGTTTGACTCCACTTGGATGTGTCAATGTGATTATCATTCAATCACTACTAGGTGCATTCAAACCTTGACTTTGATAAGCAAGAGAAGCTTCAATTACCTCTTCATCGATTCCTTTGAAGGAAATGTCTACTTTCTCAGTTGCAATGATTTTCTTTTCTGCAGACTTTCTCCTCCAAAGCCATGCCTTCTGATCCATATCTCAATGTCTTCTAAAATAACCAGAAAGTTTAAAGTTACCTACCTAATGCAGAAAATACTGAGCAACAATGTTTAAACAAAAGCAATTCCAGCAAAGAGTTAGGGCTCCAAATTGGGGGACAATGAATGCATATATACGACATGAAGAGAAATGTGACTGAACTTTCGCTAGCTAGATATAATCAGCTGAGTTTTTTACAATGTTTGGTTGGTAACCGATTCTATTTTCTTGTCAGCATTTAACTCTGAACAGTCTTTGTTTACACAGTAAACATGTATAGTAATCTATTCAGAAACAAATTTAAGAGTTCATACAAAGGAGTTGTCTTTTTCTTTTGGTTTTAAATGCCACTGATGATATAAACCAGCAATGATCACAGCAACCACAAGGAGTCAGAAATCGCAGCACCCGAATAGTATGGTGTGTGTGTTAAAGCAGCATACATCGTCAGATCTTCACTCTCCGAATAAAAGTGGGAGTAGTCGAGATGGTATAGCATATACTCATATCATGATCATCAAATGCTGTAGTTTCTCATTCACTCAGTCATTGCAAGGTTTACAAAGCCACAACACAAGCAATATATAAATGGAAAACTCTCCCATTCTTTAACAAAAATGATTAAAACAACGTGAGATCAATGTGCTGCCACCCTTTAAGGTGACTGATCTGACTATCTGAGAGAAGTCATGCCATATGCTTATATAAAATACATCAACCACTGAATTCAGATAAAGTTAGCAACAATTGCAATCAATGGATTCTGGTGAAGTTGACAACTAGACAGCAAGAATGTCAGAGGAAGAAATGCAAAATCAAATTGATAATTTCTTCCTCTAATGAAAAAATTGTTGCTTCAAATAGTAGCAAATCAACCGCTAAATGACTCAATTTACACATCAACTGATACGTCTAGGACTAAAATTTTGATAGTGAATTAAGTCGAACATTTGCAGCACAGAATCACTACTCATGCAACTCATCGTAATTAAACAAAAAAACTGACAAAAGCAAAAAATCCCTAGAAAGACACACTTGAGCGGCTGTGGTATATGACTGTCACCTGCTCAAGTTATGAACTTGTTAATGGATCACCAAGCTGAGCATTATCAGAACTGAAGCAGAAGATAAAGAGGGAAAGACGTAAGAAAGGTTACAATACAACCCAGAGAAGCTCGACTGGGTGCATTGGGAGGGCCAAAAAGAAAAGCAAAAAGAAAGGGAATGTGAATGATGAATGTTACATAGGATGCTCACAAGCTCCACCGACAAACCTCCTCAAGAGCTACACACTGTTATCAGTCATGATATCATGAGACAGAGAGAGGAAAACGAAGTTGGCTAATTTACGTTACAAAAGTAGAGTCAAGTCAAAAAGGAGTCTGGCTGTGTTGCGGGGCGTGGGATTAGATATGATGGTGCGGCGCAGAGCCTCAATCCACACTGATCATCAGTGTGTGATATACAAGCTGTTAGGAAATATTCTATTCCCTTTCTCCCTTTTTAATTCTCCTCTTTATTTTTGTACACCGTTTAAAAAAATATTTAATTCTCTTTCAATTTGACATTTATACCTTTATCTATAATAACAAATACTTTGACACTATAAAAAGTTAATTAATATGCATGTTATTGAGTTAGTTGTTGAGCTTTTCAAGTTAAGGATAAAATGAAGAAAAAAAATAGCCTTCATTAATTGAAATGGACATGCATTTTGGAACGAAGAGAGTATTTTTAATGAGCGTCTTTTCTCTTGTGTTTTAAATTTTACTCCCTTGGTCCCTATTTAATAAGGGAACATATTTAATGATACTAAAATAATAAATTTAGTTAATAAACTTTCAAATATACCCTTATTAAACACATAAACTCACACATTTAATACTATCATCTAAAACTTTGAGCCATAAAAATTACTCATAGTACAATTACTCCTTCACCTTCACTTACGCGCCGCTCAAACTTCCACTATTCTGTGCAATTCAATTTGGAGCCATTAATTCACAAGCCACTCACTATTTTGCTCCATGAAAAATTTCAGACTTGAACTCACGAAAAATTTCAATTTGGAGCCATTATAAACCTCCAAATATTTTGCCAAATTGCTTTCAAGTTTTCATATTGATTTCTATAAATATGGACGTATGTAGTTACTTGTAATCATACGCAAAAATGAGTAATTCTTCACAAAATATTCCTTTTGATTTGAATATATACCCACAAGAAATCGTCTCACCCATTGAGCTTATTGATTTGGATCAACTTCCACGAGACATCCTCTCACCCAATGAGCTTATTGATTTGAATTACTATCCGAAAAATGTCTCATCTCCCACCAATGCCAATGCGAGCATGCCACCACCACCGGAAGAAATTCATCACTCAAATAAGAAGAAAAACTTCACCTTTGATCAAAAGAGAGCAATTGTACAAATGTTATCCCAAGAGAGCCAACGTGGAGTATTGGCAACAGGAGTCATTTCCAAAGTTGCCAATCATTTTTCTATATCCACAAGATCGGTTTCTCGAATTTGGCATGATACAAAAGCTTCTATTGCAAATGAAATGTACTTGATTTATCCTCAAAACTTGTGGAAAGGGTCGGTCGCAGGAGAGTGCAAGTTGACTTAGAAACAATGAAATCTATCCCTTTTTGCCGTCGAACAAATATAAGATCATTGGCAAATGCTTTGGGTTTAGGAAAATCAACCGTACATAGAAGAATCAAAGAAGGAAGTCTTCTACCACATTCAAATCCCGTGAAGCCATATTTATCGGATGATAACAAGAAAGCAAGGTTGGAATTTTGCTTATCAATGATCGATGAAGGTACACTTGAATCCAAACCATTTTTTATTAACATGTATGATTGAATTCATATTGATGAAAAATGGTTTTATATGTCTAAGACTTCACAAAAGTATTATCTCCATCAGGATGAAATGGAGCCTTATCGCACATGCAAAAGTAAATGATTTATTGCAAAGATTATGTTCTTAGCAGCGGTGGCTCGTCCAAGATTTGACGCTATCTCCAATAAAGAATTTAATGGAAAAATTGGCATATGGCCATTTGTGTTTAAGGAACTTGCCAAGCGGAGTAGCAAAAATTATTTAGCGGGGACTTTGGAGACAAAGTCAATTTTATCAGTTACTAAAGATGTCATTTGACATTACAATCATACATGGTTGAGATTTTAAGAAATTTTGGTGAGAATAATTATAAGATTCCACATATGAGCAAGAAAAAATTGATTAGAAATGGGCAATTAGCAATTTGCATTGAGTTTGACTCTCAAATTTTGAAGAAGGCAATGGAAGCTGCTCGTGAAATACAAGAAACTCAAGAATGAAGGCTATTTGTAAAAGCTATTTGCTCTTGTTATGTTGCTAATCATTTTCTAAGGAGTTTTTATTTCTTTCCAGTTTATTAATGGCCAACCGACTTTTTCGTGTTGACTTTACAAGTTCATGGAGTTCTTTAAAATATTAAAATCACATTCAGAAAACAACATGAAATGATAACAAGATTAAATCGATATATCAGATTATAAATTTGAAAGGAAAATGAAACTTACAACAAGAGAACAAGTTTTCCATCTTAAATCAGTAGAACTTGGGTAAAAAAAATTAACATTTGAAAAACAAGAAGCCGGCGTTCTTGAGCTTCAGAGACATAACCGTCTTCTGTCGGTGGAAGATTCAAGTAGAGCCATGGCCTTGCCTTCTTGTTCAATTGCCTCCCATTCTTGTTCAAATCACGATCCATCTTGTTGAAGTTGTGATCCATGGTGATTGTTTGATGTGAATGATTTCCTAGTCATATTTAATTGTAAAGTGACTTTTAATTTCTTAGTCATAGTTAGTGGAGTAATCATAAAGTGGACTTTTAATAATACAAGAGCATTAACTCCATATTCTTGAAAATAAGAGAGTGGTTCTTAGGGGTATATTAGTAAACCACTTAAGTTATCTTTCTCCTAACAAGGAAAGTGACCTATAATTTGGGACATTCCAAAATGGAAATATGGCCCTATCAAATAGGGACGGAGGGAGTAATATTTATTCCTTCTTTTTTATTTAAGTAAAAAAAAATATTATGGAAAATTATAAAGAAGTGGCCATAAAGTGTGACAACGGTAAAAGAGTATGATATTTATTAATTTTAACAAATGTATTGAATTTACCGAAACACACGCTTGGAGAGTCTTAGCACAATTTTTTAACAAAAGAAAAATATTTGATAAAAGAATACACACGGTGAACAAAGAGATATTATTTATTAGAAAAGGTTATTTTTACACCATTTTAACCACCCTTGGATGTTTAGCGCATCCTATAATTATATTCATAATCAATAATATTTCATGTGTCATATGAATTGGAGGTTAGAATGTAAAACAATTTTTGAGATCTCTAAGTGCATGTCTAACGGGCTCCCAAATTAGAAAGAATGTTGTTTTAAAAGTTTTTTTTTTGATCCTCTAAATAAAATTTCAAAATGGATTTTGGATCTCATCATATCCCAGTTTAGATATCATCTCTCAACCCCAAACGTAAAAATTTTATTTTTACTACTTTCTCTTTCATATTCCATTTTTCCATTGTAGCAACTCATTAATTGATCATTGTTCTTTCTCAATGATCCTTTCTCCATGATCTTTTTGTTCTCCACTGTATGGGCTAAAAATCATCTTATGCAATTTACATGACCATGCCTACGGGCCAATGAAGACCATGTTTATGGGCCATATAAGACTGCCCACAGGCTCCTGAAGAATATGCCTCGAGCCTTCTAACCGAAAAGGTGTTGGGCCGTTCGACCATAGGCTGTCAGACCAACAAGCCCATCAAGACCCAATTCTCCCAAAGCTCCATTCATGTGAGGCGAAGGCCCATGAAGCTACTGTCAGCTTGCTACCACACGCGTCAACCATGTAAGCTAAACCACTATATATACCAGAGGTCCCAACCTCATAAAGTCATTCATATACATCTCAGCAATACTGAGGTAATTTCATCGCTCTCTCTCTCTAAAAGTCTTTCATTTCTCTCACTACATTTCCTACACTATCAGACTAATGTCACCGTTGGCATTGCATCGTGTGAGCTCCAAAGCCCACTAGCGCGTTCTTTGCAGGTTTTCGAAGGCTTTATACGACACATCTATGGGTCTACAATTTGGTGCCCACCATGGGGCCCCAGTAATCAATTATCACACCAAAGTTTGCTCTAGTACATACTAATTTACGATGATGTCTGACAACTCAAACGATTTCACAACGCAGCAAGCAGCTTTTAAGGAACAGTTGGAGAAGTAAGTGGCCCGATCGAACATTTAGCTAACGAAAATATTGTCGTGTGCACTAGGAATGCTGCACTACAAAGCAAAGTCGACCAGCTAATGACTCAAATATCCACACCTTCGTCGACCTCACATGCCCGGTTCCATAAGAGGATTAATTCAATGCCTCCCCTTAGCGATCTCACACCTGGGGACATCTCTAGCCGATCGAACCTTCCTTAGTTAGTCACCATGCCATCCTTCTACTATATAATGGTCTCTCTACCTCTATCACCGTTCCCGAGAGTCACATCTCTTCTATAGGCTTGTCTGAGTCTCAAAGGTTCGCCGACATGGAGGCTTTGCTTTAATGACTCCTCGGAGTACTACCCCTATCAAGAGGAGCCAAACATAAAGGTATGATGATTCACCATTCACTGAATGCATTTTTTCGATAGAAATGCCTAAAAAGTTCCACTTTTTGAACATTACTTCCTACAATGGATCTACGGACCCGGAAAACCACATCGCACTTTATTGCCTAAGAATGCTAATAGTTTCAGTACCAAAGAAGTCGCGCAAAACCTACATGTGCAATGGCTTCAAATGCTGCCTTAATGGATCGACCTTTTAAGTGTTCATTAACTTACCTAACGGGAGCATTTCTTCATTTGCCCAGCTCTCCAACCAATTTATTGAGTAGTTTCCAGCAGTAGATGCTACGAAAGATATCAGACGACCTGTATAGAGTTAAACAAGTTCCTGAATAGGTTCTCTACACTCACCTTAATATTTTCAACTCGAAGAAGATCATTATCCCTGATTGCAATGAGAAGACTGCACTCTCTGAATTTAGGAAGTCTATGTTCCCTAACGGATAACAATATAAGAATTTGATAGAAATTTTGTGCTCTAGTTATGAGGATGCAATGGCTCGAGCATGGGCAAAAGTTAAATGGGAGGAAGACAAATACAACAAACCAACTGCTCCTAGGCCTCATTATGATATTGATAGATTGAGAGATAAAATGTCTCAAAGTAAGGGTCGGGCAATCGAAAGTGGAAAAGGACCCTATGAGCACTCGCATTTAAGTGAGCACAATGACTGTAAACTAGAGTACATGTTTAACATTAAGGCAGTCGAACTTATATAGATAATAAAATGTGTGAGAGAAAGGCATGGTGGCCATAGAGAATGAAGACTCCGGGCGACCAAAGGGATAAAACTAAATAGTTTGCGTTGTACAGAGATCATGGGCACAACACCGAGATTGTATCGGGCTTCTCGATGAGGTCCTTAAACTATTGAAACGAGGACATCTCATAGATCTGCAGACTTAACAGGGAAAGGCGATCATGGCAATAAATGAAGATATGACTCCACCCATTCACCCCAAGATAAAGGGTTCGATTGGTGTGATCTTTGATGGGTCAGAGAAAAGTGGGATTTCGTATTCCGTGGCTAAAAGAAATGAAAGGCAATCGATCAACCAAGAGTTATGCTCGACATTTCATATATCTCCCTCAGGTCTGTCAATTAGCTTTATTGACGATGAGGTTGCACAACTTCTTAGCCCGCATTATGACGTATTAGTAATCTCCATCCTTGCTGCAAATTACAATATCAAGTGTGTTCTTATTGACAATGGCAATTTGGCAAATGTGCTTTACTTAAACTGCTTGAGACAAATGGACGAGTCTAACATCATTGGTCGACCAACAATTTTGATTGGTTTTGGTGGAGAAAAAGCTTTCAGTTTGGGGGAGATAGTCTTTCAAATCTACTATGAAAGAGTCATTGAACATCATGTTCATTTTCCTTGACAGCTCTTCACCTTATAATATCATTCTCAGTTGACCATGGATTCATGAACTCAAGGCAGTACCATCCACTTATCATCAGTTGATTTGTTTCCTAACTAAGTAAGGGTGAAAGAAATTCAAGGAGAACAGCTCATTTCGCTCAATTGCTATATAAGCGCATTGAAGCATGAGACCAAAGACTTATAGCACTTACAACATTCGACTATTGTGATCGACCACACTGTGCCAACTGAACAAAACCCTCCGATGGAGGAATTAGATGATGTATAGCTCCACCCTTAACACCATGAGCAAATTTTCTATATTGCGCATGACTTGAAGCAAAGGTGCGCTCGCAACTGATTGAGTTCCTTACAAAAAAATTGCGATTGTTTTGCTTGGTCGCTTGTCGATCCTCTAAAACAGATTATGCACATATTTGATAAAATCGTCCACATTGATGAAATTATCAAAAAATATAATGCAAATAAATTGCAAAAGAACAAAGTCACTTTAGACATTTTAAAACCTAAAATAAATAAAATAAAATCCATTGTAAACGACAACATATAAGTATATAATCTTAAAAATCCTTTGAAACAGATTATGCACATTTAACACAATCAACCACATTGATGAAATTATCATACAATAGAATGCAAATAAATTACAAAATAACATATATACAATGAAAGATTAAATGAAAATCGAATAGTCAAAATAAACTGTAAAAATATAAAATCAAATATTACATTTTAAAAATCATTAATTCAAAATTTAATATTCTTATAAATACCTATTTGAACATAATATGGAATTAAAACCTGATTTAGAACGAAATTGAATGAATGCTATGTAACGGAAGTTGCGGTCAAATTTCACAAACAACGGCAGAGGATGTTCTTATTGGGCTATAGTTCAAATTTTTTTGGATGTATTGGGATTTAGAATTTTAAAAAATTCCATATAAAAGACTTATCAATAAAAAACCAATAATAAACTTAAATTATATAAACACAAATATGTATTGTAGTTAGGGGTGGCAAAATTATGATTGATTTGTCTAATCTAAATTTAACCAAGTTTGAACATAAGTTTTATGTCCAAAATCTAGGTTCAAACACAAAAAAATTATTCTATTTAAAAGAGGGTTAGGGTCCAAACACAAACATCTTGTTTGATTTAGTTGTTAAAAATATTTTATTGATACGGATATACTATTAGATGGTTCATCTAATTGAGGTCCCACCACCACAAGTGTCAAGGATAGGAGTTTGACATTTAAGTGTACCACTTGCGTCCTTCTAATCTTTTCTGAAAATTTACCTCGTATAATTAGTGAGATAATTTTTTATATATTCTTCACCCGTGTCGGTACAATCCCCAACATATACCAGACATCCTAAGCTACACTTTTTTAATGTAATGAAAACTCATTTTTAATTCATTTGAATAGTCTATCCAATGTCTAGCACTGCATGTATGATAATGTTTGGTGTGATAGAAATTATGTTTTCTTGTATTTCAGAGTTTGATCAAATTTGGTGGCTCTCAATTGTAGCTGCAGTCATGCCTTTAACCTATTCATCAATTGGTCTTGCTCTTGGTGGGATTACTAAACTTTCAGGTCTAAAATTGCTTTCATTGCTTCAATGGAAGATCCAAAATGAAACTATTTTAATTAAACTAACATGACATGAGAGGTTATTGATTTACAGCTGCTAGAATAAGTGTTGAAACTATAAAATAAACTCAAAAGCTATGTAGGTGCTTTCAAGCTCTTGATGATATTACATTTGACTACTCATTCTCACTAATCCCTATTGAATTTTAGAAAGCTATGGAGAAGTTTTCAAGCTCTTGGTGATATTTCATTTACGTCAAACCCCCAAGGCCTTAAGTGCCCTAAACTAAGCTTTTCACCAATCCACAACTCATAGGGAGTTTTTGAGACTGATTTTGTTGGTACATGATTTAGAACATAGGCTGGAGTTAGCAAAGCATCTCCCCGAAAGGAGATTGGAAAATTTTCTTGCACCATCAGCGATCTAACCATGTCCAACAAGGTTCTATTCTTATTTCAGCAACACCATTTTGTTGCAGAGTGTAAGGAATATATAGTTGCCTAGTTATTCCTTTTTCATCACACAATTCCTTGAATTTCTCAGATAGATACTCACGTCCATGATCAGTTCGAAGAGATTTTATACTCATGTCCAATTGATTATCTATCAAATTTGAATATTGGATAAAGCAATCCAATGCTTCTTACTTTTGAGAAATCAAGTAGACGTGACTATATCTAGAGTAGTCATCTATGAAAGTGATGAAATATGAAGCTTCAACCCTCTCTTTTACATTCATGGGACCGCAAATATCAGAAAATGAATTAGCTGTAGAGGGATGGTGGCCCTTTTCACTTTTCCAAATGGTAAGCGTGTTGCTTTTCTAGCTAAAAAATGCTCACATATGGACAAGTCAACTTTAGCTAGTGGACCCAAGATGCCCTCTTTTGCTGGCTGTTGATTCTGTCTTGTCCAATGTGTCCTAATCTCTTCATCCACTTAATTAGGCGCACAATTTAATGACTTTTTTCCTAGACAGAACTTCCATATTATTACCTTTAAAGTTCATAATATTTTAACCAAAAATAAGTATGCTTTAAGTGTCATTAAAATAAATAAAATATTTTTCAAACTTAAATTTTAAAAAAAATTACAGAAAATAGGAAATCAATTTTTAAAAAAAATTAAAAAAATTTAAAAAATTGTAATTTTTGAAATTCTATAGAGCCCACATGCATCCAAACATTTTAAGCCCAACACAAAAAATCAGAAAAACATTCTTTTTAAAATAAAAACACTTTTGGGGCAAAAAAATCCACCTGGGCCGGACCTATTGGCCTGGCCCTGGAAATTCTGGCCCGCAGGTCAAGTATTCAACCCGGACACGCAGTCCAGAGGCGCTTGACCTAACTACACGCGCCGCCTTTCAGTGTCTTTTCCGAGATCAGGTCTTGCGACCAAATTCCTTCCACCGCACTTATTATGAATATATCATCAAATAATCGATCAAAAACCATATGAGTGGCGCATGTAGTGCACTCTCCTGCATCTGAGAGTGAGCTTTGCAAAGAACACTGTTCTTCAAGAACTAAAATCCAGAATTTTCAAGGAAAAAATTCCAACTCAATTCAAAACTTAAAAGCTTCATATCTTTGCAACCAGTTGTCCAAATTAAGAGTATAATATACCGTTGGAAAGCTTGTGACGAGAGGATTCCAACCATGCAAATATTTTGAGAGAAAACATTCTGGTTCAGAAGCATATAAGCAGATAAATTTTCCAGTACAAAAAATAGGGTTTCAATTTTCTCTCTCTATACTATGTGTTTAGGTCCGAAATTTTTAACACATATTCAACATCAATATATGTACTTATATGAAAGTTTTCGCCCAAAAACACATATAATTCATCATAGTTTTCACAATATTGAAAAAGCAAGCATGCATATTCATCAAAAAATAAATCTAGCATGCTTCCTATGAACAACTACTTAGCATGGAGAATTGGAGACTAATCCTAACCCCACCGTCGATACCAATGAAGGTATTTACGTATAAATACAATTAATTATACTACTTTTGTTACTTACTTTGTTAGGATCTCTGAGCGGAATGATCTCACAATGCAAGGGTCGACGAATGTCGATTATAAGGAAAGCACCCAAATACTTCACTCTTCAAGAAAGCCTTACGATCTCTCAACACACACCTGTATTTGTATTTTCTATGTCTGTTATGTGTAACTTGCTCCAAAGAAAGACTCCCTATTTATAGTGGAAGAGTCCTAATCTTTTTGAAACTTTATTGATATTAAACCACTTGTAATATTGATAATATCTCAAGTATTTTATCCTTATCATATTCATGATAACAAGGAACTCTCCAAATGGGCTTTGTACCGCTAAGAGCAAGTGCAATGAGGCACTTGATAATGGTACTGAAAATTTTGGAGTGTGTAGAGAGAGTGATTTGAAAAAATTGTATTGGAAAATGTGAAAAATTGTAGAGAAAAGTGAAATATGGTAGAAAAGTATGAGAGAAATGGTGTTGATGCTTGATATTTAGAGTGTTTGTAAATGAAAATTGAAGAAAAAAAATTGAATTAAAATATGTGTTTTATAGATATGACTGTATTGAGAGTCATATTTTATTATAATAGAAATGGGACCGCGCTGGAAAATTTGGAGAGCCTGTCTTTGGAGATGCTTTAAGGATTTGGCACATCTTGGATGCCTTATAGTCCAACATTTGCAAACATATATTTTCATTCTCCCCTGTTTATGCCGAGAATGCCCAGCAAGGCTTTTCTTTCAGGAGTTTGTAGTAGGGATGGCAATGAAAGCTTTCCGTGTTCTGCAATTCTTTTTGCGCCTTAGTTTTGTACTGTCAGTCTGGCTTCTGATTATACCCTTCATAATGTTTTGGATATGGAAGCTGGCTTTTGTGAGAAGTATTTGTGAAGCATAGAGATTATTTCTGAGTCATATCTCCACTGCAGTTATTCTTACTGATTGTCTGCATGGGTTTCTTCTTTCTACTAGCATCGTCTTTATTTTTCTTGGAGCCACTTCTCTGAGGGATTACTACTACAATTTACGAGAACTCAAAGGACAAGATATTGAGAGAAGATGAAGGGGATAGAAATGGTGCTCGTGCTGTTAGACGTCCTCCTAGACAAGCTGATAGGAATCTCGTAGGTGATGGGAATGGTGAAGAAGCTGGAGGAGCTGGCCAAGTAATCCGAAGAAATGTGGAAAATGTTGCTGCTCGATTGGAGATGCAGGAAGCACGACTTGAAGCTTATATGTAACAGATGTTTGATGGGTTGGATGACGATGATGGTGCAGAGGATGTGCCCTTTGATGAGCTTTGTTGGGATGAAGGGACCTCTATTTCGTTTAGTTGAAAATGCATTTGGTGTGAATCTTTCCTTCCCTTCTGCACTTTTTCCTTCATTTCTTGTTGTTTTGATTGGAGAAGAATTTTTTTAAGGTAGCAAGGGGTGCAACCCAAAGTTTACAAACAGACCGACTGTATATCCTCAAGAACATTGTCATATTGAAGCTTTATTTCATGTCGATGAAATTTCGCGTTTGATGATGGCCTTAATTATAATCTTTGTTGGCCTTTCCACGTAGCATGTTGGTGGTTAGAAAGATTAAGAAAAAAGAAAATCAATTTTTTGTTTGGCCCAATTAGTTTACATGCCATTTGTCGTTGGATCACCTGATTATGGTCTTTCTTTTTGACAAATTCCATTCAAATATCATTAGAATTTGTTCATATAAAAGTGCCCATAAATGTAGTCCTGCTCCTGTAGAATTAGGTCAAAGTTCGACCTACGTTCTTCCTTATATATAATGATGCATGCATGGGTATCTCTTGTTTTCAAGATACTGAATGTTATTTACATATATATGCAGCTTTAATATGATATAATATTTCTTGGTGTTGGGATCTCACTAGGACGGCTTTTACTTGTTAATGCATCGTTGATCTTATCTACTGCTAGCCGTCCAGTGCTGTCAACAGTCATGCCTGCCATCTCATTAGCAAATATCACCTTAAAAAATGCATTATCTGCTGTTACAAACTTGACATCGGATGGCCGAAATGTTAAAAGTAAATGCAACTGGACTCTCAAACAACATTAGCAAGACACTTTTAGCTGAGCTTATGGAAAGGGCCAGTGTTGGTGCATCACGATTCTCTGATGTTACTGCGCTTGCTATTGGATATATATTTATATTTTGTCATTCGTCTTTTACCTTGGCATTATTGCTTTAGTCTGCTACACAAAGGGAGAACCTTTAGCCATCGGGGGATTTTATGGTATTGTTTCAATAACACTGACAATTTCTTCCCTCGTTAGGCAGTTCTTGGCAGCAATGAATCATTTGATGACCATGACTGAGGTTGCCTTTCTATTGTTGACAACTTCAACATCGGTAATGCAATTTATTCGGAATTTTGGGATGATTTTCTCAATGTTGATGACTTGCCCTATGGATGATGAACAAAATAACAATAATTTAGTGGAGCTCTGTAGTCCGTACAGCATACTCCTTGCTCAGCTATGGTCTCTTTCTTTTGGATGGCGTTACATGGAGTATATCATAGATGTGCTCTTTGTAAGGTTGAGAAAGAAACGACTTCTCTTCTTGCAGTGCTCTTTTAGGCGACAGAAATACAGAATATGGTGTGGAACCTAATGGATGTAAGTTGAATTCTGTAGTAATTTGAGATCGGCATTTGAAGAATCGCAGCTCCTCACTCTACCAAATTCAAGGTAAAACTTCTCGGTTTAAGAGAGAGTCAATACACGATTTAGGAGAGAGTCAATACACTTTTGAACTGATTTTTAAACAGTGCAAATTTATAGCATTAAACACACATTTTGTAAGTCTTTTAATAAGCGTATTTTTTCTCTCCCCATTTTCAATTTTCAATCTACGATAATAAAATGCACAGATAAATTGACCCTCCAATATTCGAAAACTTCTACCTACCTCTGGTGTATCAGTTAATATGGAAGGCGCAGAATTCCGGAATTTCAATGATAAGAGGTCTCGAACAGTACAGACGATTGCATTCATTCGGATTCACACCTCAAATCACAAGGGATGAGGCAAGTAATTGAATGGAAGGAAAAACAATCACCGTAAAACCAATCCTTCTAGCAGCTCAGACAATCCACATCATCACAAATTATCTAAGTTTTCAGCAACAAACCACTGGTTATGTGCTTATAAAAAATTTAAGTGCATAAAGTGCATAGAAACTGCAATTATTGAGCTCCTCCAAATTCTCAAAAAAGAGGTAACTGGTATAAAAACAACCACAAAAAAAAGAAAGGAAATAAGCCCAACACCAGTGACCATCTTCCACTCACCCAACCAACAAAGGTTAATATTGTATCATACCAAGAAAATTATAAACCCCATCATTTCCAAAAAAAACTGCAAGCATTGACTTAAGAGACGAGGTTGTCATTCAAAGATAATGAGCTCAACTGATCAGCTGCACTGCCTGCCTGCTGGTGCTGAGCAACATTCCTTAAAACGTCCATTGCCTCAGCGACCTTTGCCTTTAGAGCTTCTGGCGACTCAAGCAAATGCAGAACCTCAGTCTGATCCATCTCAAGAAGCATGCCTGTGACCTTCGCAGCCGCATCAGGCTCCAGCTGTTCCACAAGTGGGTAAAGGTTCTCGCCAAGCATCTACACAGCATCATCAAGCAGAAGAAATTAAATTATTAATCCAAACGTCATGAATTCAAAAGGAAATAATAGCTGCACGTTGAAGACGACATAAGACACATCAATAACACAAGCGGAACCTCAAAGGAATGGCCATTGTCATTTTTCCTATCTCCATTCTGCTATTAAGGAAGAAATGAGAAACTATCTTCTTTTTTTGGTGTGATTATTATTACTTGCCCAAATGACTAGTTACCTGTGTTATTTATTTATATAACTTTGTTCATAGGATGACAAAAAAATTATTAAACAAAGCAACAAGGCCAACAGCACGTTCAGCTAAAGTACTCTAACAGAGCCCACTTAACTCACATTAATATCACAAAAAAAAAGGGTCAAAAACATTGTGTTGTTTCAACAGGGCCCATTAAAAAAAGTATTGAGTTGCTTCACCAACAAAACACTTTCCAAAGTCCATCGTACAAACCTACGATATAAGTCTCTCACATTCAAGTTTTATACTTCAGATATCAGAAACGGCAGAAGAAATTAGTCACCATTCCATCCCCCCCTCCTCCACGACCCACTACCCCAACTCTCTCTCTCTCTCCCGCCCACACAAAAGGTGTGTGTGTGTGTGGGGGGGGGGGGGGGGGGGGGGGTGGTTGTGTTGGGGGGTTTGAAAAGGCACCTAATTTTCCCTAGAATTTGCAGAAAAATAACACAAGCCGCCTACCGTTCTTTGCTGATCTGGAGAGGCATTTGCGAGAGCACTAGCCAAAGCCCCAATAGGAATTGGCTGAGGGGTAGCATCACGCAGCTGCATGCCCCCCATGTCATATGGAACAGAAACCATGCCTCCAGCAACACCAGGCATGTGAACATCAGACAACCCACGCCCAGGTGGGTAACGATACATGCGACCCCTGGGAAGCATCTGTCATTCAAACAAGTTACAAGCCATTAGATAAATGCTACCAGCAAACACACAGCACTGAAATACTCAATAAAAGGAAAAAAGTTCAACCTGTTGCTGCATGAGTGGGACTGGCTGTTGGGACTGCTGCGCAACCCCAGTTCGTCTGCCACCAGGATGCTGTCCTTGCTGCCCCTGTTGAACCATTGGCACAAAAAAGTTTGGCATAGGAGCCCCACCAGGCCTCATACCAGGAACAAGCTGTTGCTGATACCCAAATCCAGGCTAAGAAGTATGAAAGCAATGTCAGAGAAAAACAGTTGTAAGCAAAATTAGGAATGTTTTCACTCACAAGGTGCTACAAGCCTTAACCATATCACATATCCAAGAATGAATAAATGAAAAATAAGTCTGACCCAAAGTAAACTAAACTATGCCATGTTGGCATGCACACAACGAAAACATTGCAAAACATGATAGAAGCATGCATTACCTGGGGAGGTATCATAGCAGGTGGGGCTTGTCCATAAAATAGTTGTTGTCCAAGACCCGGACCACCAGCAGGAAACATTGGTATACGAGGAGCAACTGAAGCCGCCATAGCAGGTCGCATGTGAGAAAACTGAGCCTGTAGAAAATGCAGAAGTCCATCATGCAAACCAAATGAATTATACTTCTATGTGAGCCAAAGCCAGGTCAAAGGGTAAACCTCAAAATGGCCTATCATTGAATCAACTTAATTGTTAACTATGCCACCAATCAGATCAAAATAAATATTGTCCGTCATATTGAGAAAACCATCTCACTAGAAAAGGCATTACGATATTTCACGTGACAGCAATGAAGATAATGACATCAAAGTCTATATATTGTCAACATACTGTTAATAGGAAACCAAAAAGTAACTAAAGGCTTAATTACCATTCCAGTGAATTATACCTGCATCCTTGCTCTTCTATCTTCCTTCCTTTGAGCAAGAGCGACATAAAGAGGTTTGCTAATGACCATTTTTCCATTCATCTCCAACATCTATCCAGCAAAATAAAATCACTGGTTTACATGCAGAGTAGTGATATGGTCATGGTCATTTCTCACTATCCATTAAAAATCAACTTACAGCTCTAGATGCCTCTTCAGGAGTAGAAAATGCCACGAACCCTGATCCTTTACTAATCCCATTTGGGTCTCGCATCACCTGTTAGCATGTCAAAGACTCAAAGATTATGTGTTTCTTTTTTCTGTATAGAAAAGAACTTTCGAAGGCTGACACATAGATCATTGATGCAGAATTGAGTGACTTACAAACCTTGCATGATGTTATGGAACCAAACTGAGAGAACAATTCTTTTAGCTTATCATCACCTATGCTATCATCTAAGTTTTTAATATACAAATTTGCCCCTTGAAATTTGTCCGCCTTCACACTCTGGTCAAATCTATGTTTTAATTCAGATTCTCTTTCAGATTTCTTCTGAGCTTTGCCAACGTACCATTCCTTATCATCAACCTTCTTCCCATTAAGAGCCTCAACAGCCCTAGCAGCATCGTCTGCATCCTCAAAATTGACAAACCCAAAGCATCTTGATTTTCCTTCCCCGTCTCTCATCACCACAGCGCTAGTGATTGCTCCAAATTCACCAAAAATTATCCTCAAATCTTCATCAGTTGTAGATTCTGAGAGATTCTTCACAAAGACATTGTTGAATTTGATATTATCAGTAGTTGTTTCTCTCTCGTGTTTGCGAAGGAAGGGTCCCACATATACTTGCTTATCATTCAAAAGCATACCATTCAGCTTCTCAATAGCCTTTTGTGCAGATTCCTCATTGTCAAATTGGACAAATCCATATCCTTTTGACAGGCCAGACGCATCTGTAGCCACCTTACAGGAGAGGATGGTTCCAAATGCAGAAAATGTATCATGCAGAGCTTTATGGTCAATCGCCTTATCTAAGTTCTGTCAAGTTAACTATAGGTTAATCATATTAAATATTTAAAACGCGAGGGTCTGTAACACCAGAGATCTATAAAAATAAGAAATGACTGCAATCAAAACTGCTCATTTTCTCAAATAAATACCTTAATGAATATATTACCAGCTCCACTTTTGCGCACACTTGGGTCACGATGAGAATACGAGACCCTTATCGGGTTGCCATTGAGGGGTGTGAAATTCAGCATGTCCATTGCTCTTGCAGCTGTAAGAATTTAACCAACAGATTAATTATAAAGAAAGCGAATACAGTAATCAGAGTGCAGCACTCAAGCGACAAGATGGAAAGAAACAACGAATTTTCTTTTTTTTTGCAAGAGACTCTTGATTATATAGATGCCTTCAAAGGGAACCAAGTAAACCGACAAAACCCTCTACAAATAATAAAAATGCGAAGACAGAAATACAGACTGTCATATAAACTAGACAGGGTGCCTTTACCAAGAACTATAAGCCCTCACGAGCCTCTCTCTTAATCAAGCCTAACTCTCAAAAAAGCGGAAAATACTTCATAACACAAAACATAACCATTTCAATGTCCATTCTTTGATGTTTTAACAATCAAACAATCCCACAATAATTTGGACATGCTAAGTTACTGTAAAAACATTAAGAATAATACAGTTGCCCGAACAAGGTGAGGAGGTTTACAATGCAAACCAAAACTTAGTCAAGGTCAACATATTTAAATACTTGACCCCACAAAACATTTTACTCAAAACTGACCATATTTGACAAATCTTTTTGAGCTTCCAATTCTTTCTAATTAACATTCTTCGGTAGCTGAAAAATTCTGCAAGTAATGCTCCCAAGATGGGCTTGGATGCAATGACGTCACAAGTTCAAGGTATTTAATGACACTTTTAGTTAATTTTGTCATACGTTGCACTATAGTTACACTTTTAGCAAAATTGAGACTAGGTTGACCATATTTGACAAAACTATTTAAGCGGAGTGGAGCCCAAATACAATAATACAGAGTCATAAATTTAGTAACTTTACCATCATTCCATCAAAATTTCAATAACTAGATATTGAAATGAGTAACATATCATAAAGTTAAGCAAGAATGTCTTTAATGACATCATAGCAATGTTGTTAAAGGCGAAAGGTGCAAGACACCTCAAACGCAATTGTGGTAAAAAAAAAAAAACTAAATGCAACAAAGAAACATAGTATTGAAGTCATAAACATGAATTCACCCATCATAGAACAATCAAAGATTTAAACATAAGAAATTTAAACAGTATCATATTAGGCTATTAGCATGAAAAAAATAATGCCAAAAATAAAGTCTTCACAGATGACTTGATCAAAAACAGATGGCTTGGTCAATGCAGGAACCCTAGAAAAGGCGCAACACCATTGCGCCTGTTCTCTTTTTATTTTTTTATTTTTTTTCTGGGTTTTACTTATTTACTCTTTAAATATGTTGGAAAATACAGAACAAGGCCATCCCTGATCTTGTTCGGCCAGGGTGCCTGCCCCAAGCAACTACGCCTGGTATAGGCACGCACCTAGGCCACGCTTGACTAAAGTCAGGAGACTAAGGCAAGGCGAGGCGAGGCACACGTAGGCTGTTAAAAACCGAAACAAACCAATAACCAAAGCAATAAAACTAGTTTGATTCAATACGTCAGTTTACGATTCAATTACGGTTAGGGATATCAATTTCTTAGATTAACGATTTCGATTCGGCTTTAAAAATTCTTATTCAGTTTGAAACCGAACAACATATGCATGTGTTTTTAAAAAAATTTACTTGTAAACACTAGATGCTGCCATAGGCCTCATAACCCATAGGTGACAGGCCAACAGTATGATTGATACACGTATCACCTATAGTCCATCTCTCTTGAGGCCCAGAAGCCTATGAAGAATTCTCAATTCTTAATCCTAGCCGGCTAGCCCTAGGCCACGACATTCACCACTCACCAGTAACCGCTCACACCTCACTGCCACAGTTTCTCACGACCACCACAGGATATGATCACCTAAACCAATTGGTTCTAGTTTAGTGCCCCCGACATCCGATGATGAACTGAATAGATTTGAGAGGGAGCCAAATAGATAAGAGAGCAAGAGAGCCAATTTCACATCATCCCTCCCTCAATCCTTCATTCCTTCTCGCGTTGTTCCTCTTCCTTCTATGTTCTAGGTTTGATATTTCCTTAATTCCTTCTGTGTCATTTGAATAGGCTATCAATTATCCCGATAAATCTGTTACTCTTAGGGTTTTCTACTTCTCTATATATTGTAATTGACTAATTGAGTGTCAGTGATCGTATATTTATACATAATTGAGATCGGAGTGATTCTGTTAGCATCTGTTGTGAGTCTGTGACTAGACTATGTAAATTCAAGGATTTTGGTATATTGAGAATCAGGACAGTATTTAGATCTGGATTTTGGATTGTTTGCACTTTAAAGCAGGAATTTGTTGTTTTTAATCTTTGGTTTAAACCAAGGACCGAACCACACAATGGTAGATCACTTTGGTTCAATTATTTTGTAACTTCGGTTCGGTGTGATTCGGTTAAGCTAAAACATTAATTTTTCGATTTTTTATTTCGGTTAAAAACTGAGCTGATGCACCAAACTTACAACCCTGCTACACCCACGCCCAATGAAAACACTGCATTCTAGTGCAACGTCATTCAAATAATTCCCTCCCAATGATTCACACCATATACCATATCATATAGTTGCTAGGATGTCACCAGTTTAATTGAAAATCATTCAGACAACAGGCATGCATGCAATTGATTTGTTTCCCAACCTCATGAAGGGTTTTTTACTTCATAATAATTAATAACTAACGGTAGAAGATAGAACGGAGGAGACACTGTTTGTACGTTGATAATCCTTATTAAATTCAAAGACTGAGCACTTCATGATTAATAAATCATTGAATCGATTATTTCATTCACATAATAATTCTAAGATTATAAGAATTGTTTCAGGACACAAGAAAATACAGAAAGAGAACTTCCATTGATTTGAATATCCTCACTTATCAAGTACTACTTGGCTTTGGCTGAAGTATTCAACAACTATTACATTGGTAATTTCAATTTTCGACTAAACTGGGCAGCTTTCAGCAGATAGTAAGCCTACTTATGGTTCATACATGAGAATACACGGGTCTTTGATGTCATATTTTCACTTTCTGATGCATATAAACTAACTCATGGAGTATCTTTCCCAAACTTTATTTTATGCAAGCGTTTCAGGCATCAAGAATTGTACATAAAGCCATAAGGTTACATCAGAAAAAAATCTGTATTATGATATTATCACATACTATGCTCGGAAGAAATTAAAGGAACATAAAGCAGCATGAATAGCCTCGAAGTCAAAAAACATAAAACATGTTATGACTAATGAAGGAAAAAGCCAAAGCCCAACTGAGAAAAGCAACACACTAACGTATTGTTCACCAGCTTATGCGAGCATACAATGTCTCCTGGAGTGAACTCACCCTGATCTACACCTACATAAACTTTTGAACTGGTATAAACATTCTAAAGTATTTCAAATCTCTTGAAGAAGTATGCCTGTTATTAAACCTAAACTGCTTCCCACATGAACAACACCAACACAGAGCAACCAAGCACGGTATTCCAAATAGGAAAGCAGGAAAAGCGATTGACTAAGGCATGTCATTCAGTCATTGTCATCACCACCCCCAAAATCAACCATTTTCTTTGGGCACAATTGTCACTGAAAAAAGTAAGAAACTAACGCACATGCAAGTTCTGGTATCTATCTGTGGTTGCCTAAGCACTACATTCCTACCCTAAATGAAGGTTATAAAAATTCAAACTTCAGTCTTATTAGAAGTACAGTTTCACGGCAACAATACTGAACAAACGAACAATCAAACCAATAAGGGAACACAAATAATATTATTAACCACAAAAACAAAAGAAGAAACAAACGCAAACGCAGTACTAACCATCTTGTGCGTTGCTATAGTTGACATAGCCGTAACCCAGGGACCTTCGGGTTGTCAAGTCCCTGCAAACCCTAACCGAGACCACCTGGCCAAGCTGGTTGAACAGATCGTAGAGTTGCGAATCGGTAACGTTAGGGTCCAGATCACCAACGTAAAGCGACGTCGTGACCATCTGATTGGCCCCACCACCACCGTTCGCAGCGGCATTCGCACCCTGTTGCTGTACCTGCGCCATCTCTCTCAACCCTGTCCTGTTTTTCAAGTTTTCGCCTTTTTTTTTGTCCTTTTATCTTCCCTCTCCTCTTCTTATTCGACAGCAAGCCCTAGGGAACAGATAGATTGAGTTGAAATAACCAAAAACAAACGACGCAAAAACAGAAAGATAGAGAAATGATGGTGGTTTTTTTTACTAAAAGGATAGGAGAGGAGAGGGAAGGTCGAAGAGATGAAGGGGATTTCGGCTACTGGTGTAAAGAGCGGCGGCGCATGAGCGAGATATGCAGAGTAAACTGCAAAAGAGGAGGAGAATGTCGTTTGAGGGCAGAAAGGCGGATATAGAAGAAATCGGAGTAAACCCTAGAATGGGTGAATGGGAAACGCAATATGAACCGTTGGATTTATGGGTAGTGGGGCTCACAGGACGTTATTGTTGTGAGATTCTCTGCTGTAGTGATGTTTATCCATTATTGTCAGAACTTCGGAGGGCAAAGATTCGCAGGTGAGCTTTCTAATTTTTGTATTTTTTAGCATGGTTTTTTTAAATTGTCTTCATGCCTGTCAAAAAAAAATTGTCTATTGTTCATTTATACCGGGCTCAAAAATATTCATATTTGGCGGGTGCACACAAAATCCATTCCAAATCGTATAAATATAAGTTTGCTTGAGAGTATGTTTGACATCGTATAAGCTAGTGGATAAGCTGTGTAGCGTATAAACTGATAAATAAGTTGTATGTTGTTTGGTAGAGTATAAGTTTTAATAGCCAATAAGCTATCAATTTACGATTAAGGGTATATAAATTGATTTAATAATTAAATAAAAGCTATCGAATATGAGTATTGTTGAAAAGAGATTTATGAATTGAGTTCAAATATCTTTTTTTTTCAAAATCTAACATATATTTTGAAAAATAAAAGGGCAAACGTGTGAAAGAACATAGACAATAGAGGAAATTGAGGTATTTTTTATATATGAGTTGATGTGATTGTTGACTGATGGAATTGAGCTTATAAGCTACTTAACTGAGTGTATAAGCTGGTATACTATATACCAAACGAGCACTAAGTATGTTCCATTAATTAACAAGTATGGATATTTTTATAAGGAAAACAATTGGTTGGATACAGAGATAAATTTGTCGAAATCCACCTCGCTCCGTACTCGTATATGCTATTAGTTATATATATTATTTATATTATATGTTATTACGTATATATACTATAATTTAAATTTATTTTAAATGTGTTATTGCTTATAAAATTAACAAGAATAAATCACTAGATAAAGATCCATACAAATATATTTTTCGTGTATATTAATTTTTCTAGTAAATATTTTGACATATTTGTTAATTTTATGGGTATTATATATCATTGTCAACTCATGCATTCATCATTGATGATTTCGTATATAATTTACAATAATTCACTATGTAAGGGTGTCCATTCGATTTTCCGTTCAGTTTTTAACCGAAATCGAAATGTTCGAATTAATTCGGTTATGATATTTTAAAATTAATAATCAAAAAATATATATCAAATAACCAAACCAACAAAAACTGAACTTTTTCAATTGAAATCAAATCAAATTTCGATTTTGACAATTATAAAATATTTTATCAATCTAGTAAGATTTAAAAAAAAAACTTGAAGGATAATTAGAGAACTAAGACTTTTGGAAATCCAAAATTCAAAATAACACAAATACATAAATAATGTTATTTTCAAATACCATAAATCCAAAAGTCAAGGCAACAAATATTTTCATGAGTTCTAGTTTCATTCAAAGCATAATGGACTATGGAAAATGAAGTGATTGAAATAGTGAGGGAGGAGATCAATGAGTAAAGATGTTATTTGAAGCCTTAATGGAGAAATAAGAAATTGTATTTGGGCCTATGTCTTTAATTATTGGGGGATTTGTAGGCAGGTACACTGTGGAGAACTTGCTGATAGGACTGGCGCCAAAATCTTCTTTGTCTTTTAGACCATTAAATACTACATTGACAAATCTACCCATGTATCAGAGTTTTGAAATTCAAAAAGGTTGTGATGCGTGCGTGATACTAGCTCATTTATTACCTCGTGAATTGTGCTACGTTTATATCATAAAATTTAAATTATATTTGATTATCTCGTTAACTGTGATATTGTATCACAAAATTCAAATTTTATTTCATTGTCTCGTGAATCGTGATACCCTAACATGCATCATACTCAAACCACGTTGTTACGATTGGAATGTGATGCATTTGTGATACCCTCCAGATACCCACACTGTTATGATGGTTAGTCTTATGTGATTACACTATTATTTTTGTCACTACGTTTGATAATCTGTGATATATTTATGATTAATTTATGATACTTATCTAGACCATGTTGAACACCGAGATTTCCTGTGAGAATGTTGATTGCTTTGTGATACCTGCGTGATATCTCTATGTGATACACATTTCAAATTGTAAATCATTCACACTATAGATGGCTAAATGACGTGATACGCAAAGCCAATTTCAAATTCGTGATACCCAAATTCAATTACAAATTCGTAATACCCAAAGGAAATATAGCCTTAACACTTGAATATGAGTTGACTGAAATTGAAGTACATGAATTGACTCAGAAGTTGAGGCATACATCCACTCCAGTGAGCAGCAACTTAACAGGCTTCCTAATAAAAGATATATCATTGATACAAGTAAAATACCTCAGTGATACATACATGCTTAACTAAAAATACAACAGAGATATATCCATGATTTTGTAATGCTACCCTACTTCCTTGTAGGAACTAGTAAATACCAACTATGAACCTCATATGGAGAAATAGCAACCATAAGTTAAAGAGAGAGAGTGGATAAATGACATGTCCACATTCAATTTGGTAAATTATTTTCCAAACACAAAACCATAATCATATAGTTTGAATAACAACTCCATTTCTCAACAATTTTACGAATTAAAGAATGAAAATCAACATCCGAACCAAGCATAATAGGAAAGACTTGTGAAGAATTCTTAATCATAAGAAATACACCCTCCGCCATAATAAACAATGCAATTATAACAAAAAAAAAAGGCATTTGAATGAATAACTAATGTATCACAAGGGTATCACCACTGGAACATACATCTCCTGCAAAAAAGAAACCTAATTTCACCAAATCATGAACCTATCACAAGAAATTACAGAAAACCAGTAAAGAAGAAAAAAAACCTAAAGATCGAATGCCAATGATGCAAAAAACGCAATAATCATAAGCTACAAAACCAACAATAAATCAACAACTGAATAATGAACAAAAATACATTCTAAAACAACTCCATCATCAAGAAAATGCGCAGGCAACATCAATATGAGGAGGAGCTAAGAAAGCGCCGCTCCAGTCAAACATCAAATATGATAATGTTGCTTCGAACTCAAAAAAGAACGAACACACAATGATAAACCGACGATATCGACGTCGAAAAGGCAAAATAGATGAACCAACAAGGTACGACACTCTCACTGCCAGATCTGGATTCTCTCTCTAGTTATGCGCAAGTGAAGATGAAATCATTTGAATGTGTGAAGAGAGGAAGTACCAGTGTGGGAGAGAGAAGGCAAGCATGCTCCACTTTTCGTTGACCTTTGTGGAGTAATTTAGTTGTCATAAAGCATTTATGTTGTCTTGTCCAGGTAGTTTGGTCATTAAGAAAAAAAATTAACACTTGAAATTACATTGTTATCCTTTTTTTGACTTAAAATGAATTAAGATTTTCCACCTGTTTTTTTACAAATAAGAAGTAAAAATGGAACCTTTTGACCATTTCCCCTTAATTATTTTAGCCTTAATTATTTAAATAAGTAAATATATAAAACATAATAAAATTTTACCTTGGTTTTTTCGATTAAATTTGAAACTGAATCCGAAAAAAAATTATAAATTCATAACCGAATTTAAAACCATTAATCGAAATTGAAAAATCAAAAAACCACGATTCGGATTGGTTCCTTGGTTGCGGGTCGGATTTGGACACTCCTATCACCATTTGTTTTAAAATTTACTGTAATTTTCACAATTACAGTTGGCAGGGCAAGTAAACAGGCAGGGGATTCCCCAACCCAACGGATACGCAAATAAGGTAAAAAATAAAATATCCAACGAGTATTTTAATGGGGACGAGTAAAAAATTATCTAACAAGTACGGTGAAGGGTAAAGGGGATCTCGCCTAATTGACATTTCTACTTATCCACTATGAAAAAAATTAGATGGTTTTTTTTGGCTAAATATCATGGCACCTTAATGTCGGCTCTTCGCCACCTAGGATTGTAGTATGTTCTAGGGGTTGGATTGTTCGCCCATTAAAATTGTAAGTGAGGTGAGTTCAGAATGTTATGAGACAGTTCAATTCATATTCCATATGGACGATACCATGATGGAGTCAAAAAATAATATTAGGGAGGACTCTTACTAAAACAATATCTCTTTGATCCGTCCGAAAAATTTGGCGAAGTTTGGGGTAGTGTCTCTCAAAAAAAATTCGGACTATTTACAATAATACACCTCCTTAAAATGATATTATCGATAAACATTTATTTTGATATTTGGTATCACAACATAACTTAAAATTAAGGTTGTCAAAAAAATCGACAAAATCGAAACCGAATCGATTGAACAGTTTTTTTATTTTAAAAAAAGACATTTAAGCTAAAATAGACATTACCGACCAATAACCCACTGAACGATTTGACCAAAATATATCAAAAAATCAATTGTTGACACCCATACTTAAAAGGTAATAGTCGTTATGCAAAAAAAAAAACGTACTTATATATAATTTTTTTATTACTTTTCCATAGTTTTTCGAACGTGTTTAAGGGTATGCATATACCAAAGCAAGGGAAGAAGTCAAAAATTCAGGGGGTGGGGGGCTAACAAATTTTGAGGACAATTTAAATAAAATAATGAACTTTCTTATTTTAGATTTAGGTTCATAAAAAGTCTTTGAAAACATATCTATCTTTAGTTGAGTGAGACATTTAAGCTAATATACCCGATGAACTTTATCTCAATCGTTGGGAAAATAGTTTGAGATTTTTTAACGCTTAAGTCACTTTCTAACTAGTTTAAACTAAGGAGACCATCTCGACAAGTAGGTGATGATTCAAAATTCGATTTTTTAATCAATTTTTTATTTCATATTTGTTAAAAAATTAAAAATTTGTAACAACATACTTAGATTAATTAGAAAATAATATACCGTCAAAACCTTTATAAAGGCACAATACATACATCTAATAAAAGCACAATATTATATAATAAACTTTCTTATTTTAGATTTACGTTCATAAAAAGTTTTTGAAAACATATTTATCTTTAGTTGAGTGAGACATTTAAGCTAATATTTCGCTTTTGAAAACATTTCGCTTCAGTCGCATCGTCGTTCATCATCCATGTTCACCTCGCATCAGTCGCCCTCGCGTCAGTCGCATCTTCGTTCGTCGTCCGGCTTATTATTTCAGTTGAATGTGGTCCGTTTGCGAGGTTCACTGTCGAATTGGGGCCCCAACATCCAATCAAGGTTAGGGCTTTGGAACATTACACTATGGGGGTTATCTTATTTGCTCATGTCTGCCCACCATGCATTGATTGATTATTTCTCTTCTATTTTGGTTGGAGTCCCTGCGTTGGATTTTATGCATGTAATTTTTTTTGGCGTTGGGTTGAGTTGATTTTTTTTGTAGTTGGACATGAGAATTGGATTAGTTTTTGTGTTTTGTGCTGTTGAATTTTTTTTAATTGATTTCATATGTTG
Source organism: Euonymus europaeus (assembly GCA_963580455.1). Lineage (NCBI taxonomy): Eukaryota > Viridiplantae > Streptophyta > Magnoliopsida > Celastrales > Celastraceae > Euonymus > Euonymus europaeus. The sequence continues at coordinate 14,813,228 of OY756970.1, read as the reverse complement.
GATTGCTCTTGCAGTGAAGCCGGTGTCCCTGCCTACATTGGAGTTCAGGCATGGAATTTTTTAAAGGTTAAGTTGAGTTGATTTTTTTCAGTTGGATATGAGAATTACATTAGTCTTTGTGTTTTGTGTTGTTGATGAGAATTGAATTTTTTTAAGGTTGAGTTGATTTTTTTGTATTTGGATATGAGAATTGGATTAGACTTTGTGTTTTTTGCTGTTGATGAGAATTGGATATGAGAACTGAATTTTTTTTAAGGTTGAGTTGAGTTGATTATTTTGTAGTTGGATATGAGAATTGGACCGAAAAAACTGTTGCTCTTGATGTGGTATTCTTTATTGTTCTTATGTTTCATGCTACTGCCAGAAAATGCATTGTTCATTTCTAGAAAAACTGCTGCTTTTGAATTGGTCCTTTATTGTTGTCATCTTTCATGCTCATGTTCAGGAAATGTCCAAAAGATACAAGCAAAAGGAAGCTAGTATAGGGACCAGCTGCATGACACGAATGGCATGGCAGAACAAATTGATGGCCAAAATCTGGAGGGCACACAACTTTGGGAGCATAATTATGGAAGGAGGCACTATCATAAAGAGTCAATTTTGTAATAGAGAAGGCTAAGATCAAGTCAATAATGTACTCTTTATTATTAGGCGTCAATTAAGGATTTAGAGTCACCATTATGAGCCAAGTCTGTAAAAGTGAAGGCATTCCATTTTATCAATAAAAGTGGATTATCTTTCTCAATTGCTGGCAATTGATTTTCAATTGGATTATCTTTCTCAACATATGATTTTCGATATCATTTTCAATAACATCCCATTTTATTGATTGCCACTGGGATTCTGGGAACATGTCCATTAGGTTCCCTTTTTTCTCCAGACACATCCATTTTTCATTTTACAACAGGAAAAATTCATCATCCATATCAATTTTATTTGCATCCACAAGCATAAAAAAGGAACTAGTGAGTTCTCATCACAACAAAACCCAAGATAATAAAATGAAAGAAGGGCATTCTTATAGTCTGTCATCAAAGTCTAACATCAACACAGATAGCTGGAATATAAAGTCAACTGAGATAAACTTAGTACAATGACCAATAAATCTAAACAACACAAACGAAACACCCATGTATGAAGGGCCACGAAAATCAACCAATCACAATCACCAATAAAATCACCAATGCCACCTAATGTGTAGTTCCTGCAAGCAAAGTAAAAAAATTATAGTTAACTAACATATCAATTTTATTTGGATTGTCATAACAGTAGGGTCACGAACATTACCCATGTAAGAAGTGAAACCACTAAACTCCTCATCAGTTTCAAAAGTCTCAGTGTTAGGGACTGATTGACGTGCACTGTACAAATAAAAATGCAAACTGTTAGTTTGAATAAAATTTTACAACTAAAGAATACTATAATGCACTTACATGTTATCAAAGCATTTGTTAACATCGATATAAATTTAAATTCACATTCGAAATGCTCTTTGAACCCCAATTAACGTACCTCTCCTTTTGAGATAGACGGAGGTGCGATTGACCGGAGGAGATGGGCAGCTGTCAGATGCGATTGAGAGGGGCAGAAGAGGACATGACTGGCCGCGAGGGAAAGGGCCAGGAAGGAGGCGCGATTGACTTGAGGAGAGGGGCAGCGGAGAAGCTGGTCGACGCGAGGGCGGGCGAAGCGAGGGCAAGGGCCAGAGAAGAGGCGCGATTGACTGGAGGAGATGGGCGATGTCGAGGGTTGGTGTTTTTGACGGAACAAGCAAATACGAAAATAAGTATGAACCGTAAGATCTAACTTAAGAGAAATCAATGGCCAGGATCATTTCAGCTCAAATAGAGTTGTTTGAGTTGCAGCCCATAGGAGAGGGTTTTGCTGGCGTCAAGTACAGTCGAATGACTGTATCAATACAGTACATCCAAATGACCGTTGGATTTGATTACTAAAAGATGACTAAATCTTAACCATTAAATTAATAAATTAATTAAAATTTATTTTTAAATTAATAAAATTATATATTTTTATTTTTAAAAAATAAAATAAAATAATCTTATAATTACTATAATGCCCTTTATCTCTCCGTTAGAATCACTCTCCCCGTTAGAGTTAATTTGGAATCTTTCTTCCTTCCTATCTCTCTCATTTTGCCTTTTCGTCGCTGAACTCCGTTCTTGTTCACAGAAAGTATTTCCGATCATGTTCGTTCTTTGATCCTTTTGTTTGAAAGTGTAAAACAGAAACTGGTGATTAACTTGGATAATAGCACCGATGGTGGGGCATCAACGGGTCAGACTCTCCAAAAAAATGATGTCGTGACGAATGATAAGCCCGCCATTGATGAGACCTCTAAAGACACCAGGGAACAACCACACGTAATATTCTCCCTTTTATTATTTACTTTTGCTTGTTTATTAATCATGTTATTTGCATTGGGAATGTTAATAACTCATATACGAGTAAACTCATATGTGCTTTTGCAGCGTTTCCTTGATTATACCGGATAAAAAGGATCAAAGAACGAACCTGATCGGAAATATTCTTTGCGAACAAGAACGGCGATCAGCGACGGAAAGGCAAAATGAGAGAGATAGGAAAGAAGAAAGATTTCAAGTTAACTCTAATGGGGAGAGTGATTTCAACGGAAAGATAAAGGGCATTATAATAATTATAAGACTATTTTATTTTTTTAAAATAAAAATATATGATTTATTAATTTAAAAATAAATTTTAATTAATTTATTAATTTAATGGTTAAGATTTAGTCATTTTTTAGTAATCAAATCCAATGGTCATTTGAGTGTACTGTATTGGTACAGTCATTTGACTGTACTTGACTCTAGTGCAGCCCCGGGTTTTGCTGGCGTCAAGTACAGTCGAATGACTGTATCAATACAGTACATCCAAATGATCGTTGGATTTGATTACTAAAAGATGACTAAATCTTAACCATTAAATTAATAAATTAATTAAAATTTATTTTTAAATTAATAAAATTATATATTTTTATTTTTAAAAAATAAAATAAAATAATCTTATAATTACTATAATGCCCTTTATCTCTCCGTTAGAATCACTCTCCCCGTTAGAGTTAATTTGGAATCTTTCTTCCTTCCTATCTCTCTCATTTTGCCTTTTCGTCGCTGAACTCCGTTCTTGTTCACAGAAAGTATTTCCGATCATGTTCATTCTTTGATCCTTTTGTTTGAAAGTGTAAAACAGAAACTGGTGCTATATAATAAAAGCACAATATATATATATATATATGCACACTTCTATAAAAAAATATATAATTTAAAAAAAATCAGGGCGTGCCTGAGGCTCCCAGGTCCTCTAGTAGCTTCACCATTGTTCAATAAGTCATTCATAAATTTTTGGACAAAATTGCTCACACATTGGACCAATATATGTGTGATAGGCCTCAGAAGAACAAATATTGGTGGACGAATCCACACTCACAAAGGAAATCCCTAGTTGTCGGGTACTTGCCAAGATTCTCATTGATGGTGAAGGTAGAACCATTGGGAAATGGTCTATTTGAAAATTATTTTATTTTTTAGTTTGTAAAAATGATTTTGAGGGTAGTTTTTAGAAATTATTTTTAGCTATAAACATTGTTTAAAATTCATTTGGTTTATGTTATTTAGAATTTTTTTAAAATAAAAAATAGATAATTCATTTGGCATATGCATTTAAAAATACAAATATTATACTATAATCATTTCAGTTTGTTAAGCCATATATTTTCTAATTTCAAGAACCAGTGAGACACAGTTGCTCCTCTATTCCATATGACTACTCTGTACATGCCCCGAAGAAATGATAACATTGTAGTTCTTCGAACTAATTTACGATGAACTGATTTATGGTCTGTAATATCTTTGAATTTGTTTCTGGATTATGTCTGCTCTTGATGTTGGATGTTGCTGCACAATTCGTGGGTTGTATTGATGTGCAATGATTATTAACGGTTTTTATTGTTAAAGAAGTCCATGTAGTCATGTGTCAGTCCAGCTATACGAAAAAATTGTTTGAAACAAGTTTTACATGCTAGGTCAGCATGAAAGTTGACGGAGGGATGGATCAGCTGCCCGGTGATGAAAAATGAAACAAAAATTAGAGTTCGATTCCCGAGTTGGATGAGTTCAAACCTTAGTGACCGAGTTGAAACGATCCGAAACTCCCAATGACTAAAAGCTCTATTTATCCAATGATTTTGTATTGAAAGATGTGTTTTGCTAATATGACTATATTAAAAAATATGTTATGCTGATTTGATTTTATTAAAAGATGTGTTTTTGTGTTGATGTGACTAAAATAACCCTACGAATAATATGATAACACGTGTCATCATTAATGCAACCCGAAGGACAGTTTTACTTGATGACTGTCCCGGCCTGGCCTTGAGATGACCGCCCCGGTGTAATGGCCGACACGAGGAATAAAATACCAGATTTGTACGCCGGCTCGACTTGAAGAGCAATCGCTCTGGCCCAGCCTATTTGGCTTCCCGACCTAGATTCCTTGAGGCCTTGTATACCGGCCCGGCTTATAAAGGATTCGCGCCGGCGGAATGCTCTCCGGCCCGTACCTTGACAACCGGAAGGAATATATTAACCGTACCGGTCCGGATTCTTTGACACATCGCGACGGCCCGGAAACCCATGCCGGGAGAGAAACTTCACTATGTATCCGAGATAAGACGCCAAGGTTCTAACCTGTGTCCAACCCTCAGTGGGATACTAAAACCATAAGAGTCCAACTCCAGATAGGAGAAGGAGTCCTAAAAGGACTATGCCTTCGAACACTACGCTCAACCAATGAATCAAAGAGTTTTACTATCCGAAAAACTCGGACCAGTTGACCCCCATAAAAGAGAAGCCTCATTCTCACGTAAATTTCTAATGACTGTTTTGCTATCCAAACTCATAGAAGAGCTCTGCATACCGGGGCACTTCTAATAACTAAATCCATACTGACTTGAGCGTCGGAGCGCCCACGCCTGAGGACAACCTCAGGCCCGGGTCTTTACGCTCACGTTTGTTCGCGTTATTTCAGGACACTCACCAGATACAGCTTCAGCCTGACCGACTGATCGTCATTACGACACTGTCACCTTTTTGACGTCATCATGTGTATTAAAAATGGGACTCAAAATCTTGGATGCAGTGAAAATTTGGGTAACTTTTCCGGATGTTGTCGTTTAATCAATTGGTCTTGGGCACTTGTTGGAGAAATCTTGGGTTTGATTTGTATTTGGGAGATCTTGTCACAGGATTTCGTTCGACTAGTTGTTCACATGATCGGAGTGGAGGAGGGTTCATGAGGTCAAACTATCAAAGGGACTTCTTAATGGTGTCCATAGTAGGAGAAACAAGAAGGCGTGGCAATAATATGACCATTGGATGAAATAAATGGTTGAGATTAAAACAATTTCGGGAATTTCACCTAACAACAATTCCAGCCCCCCTATCGTTCAAGAGCTTTGACATTTTCAGGTTCTCCTCCTCACGCGGATCAACTACACAGACAGCAACATCTTCCTCCTCCTTTCGAAATCCCACTCTGTTACGATTTCTCATATAACTCCATCAATAATCGGGAGAAAAAAAAGATCTGGGATTCATTTCCGTCGAAGCCTTGCAGGAGAAAAGCAAATCGAACTAATAAACGCACAGTAGCAGTCTCTCCACATATGGGCTCGCTTTCGTTAACCAATTGTTGTTTGCTTGCGCGACTCCCTGGGTCCAAGTCCTCGTTAGATCCTCGGCTCCGATGCCAAAACTTATCCTTCCCAGAACCACGTCGTTACTTACTCTCCCATCGTTCTGGACGCCCGTGTTCTGCTTTGTCCCCTTCGGAATCTCTCGTTAACGACTCCGTGCCGGTAAGTTCATCGCGCATTCATCGTTTGTTATGGCTCAGTTTTCATGGCTGTAATGATTTGGTTTTGCTGATCTTCAGTCAGAAAGTGGAGCATATAAGGTTGGGGATTTCATGACGAAGAAGCATGATTTACACGTAGTGAAAGCCACCACAACTGTCGATGAAGGTGCGGTCATCATTTCAGGTTCTCCATTACAGTAAATAGTTTATACTCAGTTTAATGAGGTTTATCACTAAAAATTATTGCTACAGCATTGGAGGCTCTAGTGGAGAAGAGGATAACCGGATTTCCTGTGATTGATGACGAATGGAACTTGGTAATTTCCATAGTTCTTCATTATGAAAGTAAATATAATGTTAATGAACGATTTTATTTTGTTTACCTTTTAATGTTTCATCATCTTCATTGTGAATTTTGTTTTTATAGCTGTTGCAGCCTCACTCGTTATAACTCTAAGGGCAGTACGAGTTTAGAATATAGCGAAAATATATCTTTGCATCTTAATTTATGTTGTACTTCTGACACTGACACCTCAGCAGTTCGTGACTGCCATCACACTTCAGCAATTCGTGACTGCCTGATGGATAAACAAATTAGCTTCGAGGCTCTAAGTTTGTTATTTATCAGCATTATAGTTGGAATGCTGAGGTTGACCTTTGATTGTTGAACTAAATAGAACCGCATTTATGATAGATCCCAGTCTTTTCCTCAGAGGAATACTGGTTGAAAGAAGGATGGTGAATGCTGCAGGTTAGATCTGATTTTAGTGGGATGAAGGTGAAAGTTTTTGTGAAATATATTAGCGTGTTAAAAAATTATTATAAGAGTTGACTCACTATACATATGGGAAGAAGATTTTTTTTCCTTTTTTCTTCACCTTTGTTTTGAAGTTGCAGGCATCTGGGCTATGGCTATTTTCTGGAAATAGATAAAGGGAACATCATTAATTAATTTTTAATTCTATCTCTTGCAGACTCCACATGTGCTTGACACTTGTGTATGAAGAAGTCATGTGAGTCCTATGCAAAAAAAAAAAAAAAAAGACAACGATATGAGTTAACTGTTTTCATATCGTGATTTTAGGTGACTGACTCGATATTAGGAGGACTTGATGGGAAAATATCTTATATTTTTTTAGTAGGCTGGATGATGAGCAAGCAAGCCTTATCTTTGGTCCTATTTGGGCACTTAAACTTCAGCACAGTACTGGTGTTGAACTCTATTTATAATGTAGGTATCCTATAAATTGACCTGTAAAGATGATTGCAGATGTCTACCAATTACACTAGATGCCTGCATTTGATTTATCAGTTTTTTTTTTAATTTTTTTTTATGAATTTTAATATTTGGCAAATTTCTCTCATAAACTCTTATTAATTTATTGACATATTTATTGCTTAGTTAAAAGTGGAACATAGAAATTATATTTCTTTAGCTATTGAATTTATTCATTTATTTGTTGCAGGTTGGTGTTGTTTCAGATTATGATTTATTAGCTCTTGACTCTATATCAGGTATTAAGGTTTTTATGAAACAAGAATTGAGTGACTTGTGACAACAAAATATAAATGGTTGGCCTATTGTTTGACACAACATTTTTTCCCGTTTCGTCTCATGATTCACCTTTTTTAGGTCCTCTTATCTTTTCATTTATCAGAAATTAACAACTTGGTTAGAACTATGAGGTCACATTTACTAAATGCTAAAGACTTAATGAGCATTTCAAGGTTTTAATTTGAATTATCATTGGAACGTGTAAGAAGACTGGAGATGAAATACTTACACTTCTATGAACATGGTTGGACGTTTGATTTCTCTAATAACAGTTTACATTCGCTATTACAAGTTAGTTGTTAGACGGACCATATAGATTACTCATGGCTTCCAACTCTATCTCTATTTTGCGCTTGTGTGGCTTGGTGATTAATATTTTGTGTCTTAAATTGAACGTGTGAGTGTGAATGTTCTCTATTTACGGGTTCAAAAAACTATTGTTCCTTCTCAGCATGTGTCATTTTCGAGAAATTTAACCATATTTGACATCGAGACGGGAATGGTAAGTGAGTGAATGAAGGATTCAATTTAGCATTCGTCTATTGGTTTGTGACGGGAAACTGAATTATACTTATTCCTTCTGTCTGCAAAATAGTAATGATACTTAGCACTCATTTGTGAAGATGTTTATTTGTTTTACTTGATACTGGTGCTATATGCGCTTCATATCATAATTTGCTTAATCAAATGTCACAGTATCCTGTATTGGTGAATCCTTGAACAACATTGTTAAAGCACTTAAGTTTTCGTAAATATCACAAAATAAGATAGTAAATTTCCAGCATGGACTTTCTTTATCAAAATCTCAGCATCCAGTAACTTTCGTTAAACTGCTATAGTTAAAAGAAGTTATTTTGTAGAAGTCACAGAATGAGGTGAATCAGATGGACCTAGCTTAATGCAGTCACTCAAGCAGGTTTTGTTAGAAGTGTTTAGTCTGCTTTGCCAACCTGTGATTGTCTTCCTTGTTTGACTTGTTCTGTGTTTTTGTCGGTTTCTATTTGTTCCTTTCTCGAATTGTATTTTGTGGAATGACACTCTCTCTCTCTCTCTCTCTCTCTCTCTCTATTCTGTTAGGTGGCAGTCAAAATGACACGAACATGTTCCCTGATGTCAACAGTTCTTGGAAAGTATGTATTCCAGTTTTTTATTTATTTTGTGCTAAAGATCATTACCCTTTTTTTTTTGTCTTTTCTTGTGTTGTGTGAATATTGTGACAGAACTATATTTCTGCTTACTTTGTTTCATTGACCGTACTGCTTGAAATTTGGAATCATCCATGGACTTGTATGTAGACTTATTCAGGAATCAGGATGCACACAGTCTTCGTGCAATTTCTTGATAGCTATTCTTGAATGGAAAAGAAATGTATTTGCTAGATTAGAAAGGGTTGCCACCCTAGTACAATGATGTAGAAGAATTTTTTTCAGTACAATTACTTTTGTCTCCCTTACCAAAAGAAGAAATTGTTCAACCATGTTTCCCCTCTGAGGATCAATCCCAATAAAAGCTTTGTAGTTCCCCTCTTTTCAAAGGATCCACATACTTGTAAATCGTAATGCATCTTAGGAGATCAATTATCTTGCTCTTCCTTGAGATGCAACTACTACCAAGCATTTAAATTTGATTTCCATAAAACAAACAATTACTCTAGATAATCCATCATCTTTAATGCCATCTTCCATGCAGTCTTTGACCATCTTTATTTTAAAAATGATATATTTTACTGTCTTCCATTTTTCTCTACTAAAGAAGCATCTCTGGATAGGATTTTTTTTCCAGTTTTCTGAAGGTTTTTAATGGTTGAGTTATTTCCAAGATGCCTTTCATAATAAGAAATAAGCTTTTGTTAAGGCTTTCAGATTCCAAATTGATAATCCAGAAATACTTTTCCTTCCCCTCGTAAACTTTCTAAAGGACACTTGTGAAATTGCAGTCCAAGATGAATGAATATTTTACCTCCCAATCCCTGGACTCATCGAAATTGACACTCCATTGGGTTAGATTTTTCACCATCATATCATAAAGTAAAATTCCCTTTGCCCCAAAATAATTGAAATTGGAATTTTGGCAGAGAGGAAATGCATTTTTGTTAACCAAAATCTAGCCCCTCTAAACATTGTTCATATTGGAGGAAACATTGGGTTGCCAGTCTTTCTGGTTATGCTCTATTCTTTTCTTATAATGGATCAATCAGCAGACATTGATATCTTTGTATTTTTGTAATTGCTGCTGATTGATCCATTATAAGCTTGTCAATATCTTTTCACAATCAGCCTCACATAAATGTGCTCTTTCATTTGCAGAACCCTAAAATTGCTTGCTAAATAATTGTCACTGTACCCTTGACCATTTTTCTCTCCTTCTCTTAACTTGTCATTGCAGAAAAACACCCTGCCTTCTGGTTGAAATCCTTCATTGAATTCTTCTCACTCGTCGCCTCTTTTCCCATTGGTTCTGTTGTTTCTTGCAGCCTTCTTGCCATGATGATTTAGACTCGTTCAGCCGTGAGCTGAACGCCTGAACCAGCACTCTTTTATATTAAAAGTAAACCATTTGCATCATGCATGATTCTTGTCGATTCCTATAATTTACCATCCACTGTGTTTATTGATGGAAGGCGTTTCTCTGGCCTACTCAGCCTATGGGATTCTCACTCGTGGTGATGTTCTGCCTTATTAGGCTAGCATAAATAAATAATGTCTACATTTAGTCCTTTTCATAGCCAAATGGGCAACCTTATTTATAGCATTAGGCTATGTTACCTCTGTATGCTGTTTAATCTTCTTTAATTGCTAGTTTTCCTTTTCTGGAAAGTAAATTAAAATTTCATTTTTTAAGAAAGCAAGGGTTTATGCTTGCTGAGAGGCTACTAGAGATTAATACTGCATTTTGCATAGAATCTGAAACAGGCATATTCTGCCATCTTCTCTGCTTTTCTACTTTGTACGAGCATGTGGGATTTTGCATTTTGGTTTTTTCGCCATAGGGCCCCAACTATAAATATGCAGGAACTGCCTCAACAATATTTCTTCTAAATAATGATTACGTGTGGCAGACATTCAATCAGATCCAGAAACTGCTAAGTAAGACTCATGGTAAAGTTGTTGGAGACTTGATGACATCTACTCCACTTGTTGTTCATGACACTTCCAATTTGGAAGATGCTGCTAGGTACTGATTTATTCTCTCATGCTAATTTATCAATCATATCCATAAACTATTTCAGGATCGTTGTTATTTGCTGCTATGATTGCTCTCTCTTTTCTTTTACAATCGAGGTTGCTAAATTTGTTTACAGGAAGTTTTTATGCTATGGCAGCATAGTATTATCAATAAGCACAGTTCCATTTTGCTGGAATTTATTTGAATTTTTTTAAATGGAACTGAATGTTCTTAATGAGTTTGTGGGCCAGCAATTCTCTGCAATATAGCCTATAAAAATTGAATTCATGCTGAAGTGTGCTAGAAGATGCTCCTTGAGTTGTTACAACCTGATGTTAATTGCCCATGCTAAAATGGAAACATCAATGTTATAACATAAATTTTTTCCCATTTCAGGTTGCTGCTAGAAACAAAATATCGAAGACTGCCAGTGATAGATGATAACGGCAAGCTGGTATGCATAAATATATGTTCTCTGGATAGTCCTTACTTTTTGCGTGCCAGTATCAAGTATCAAGTATCAGGTATCATTTTCTGGTCTCTAATTACTATGTCAAATTTGAAGGTCGGAATCATTACCAGGGGAAATGTTGTCAGAGCTGCCTTGCAAATAAAACGCGCCACTGAAAGTTCAACTTAGGTTGAAATTCAATACCACAGAGTCACATTGATGCTGCATTTCTTTCTATGAGTTCATGGCTTTTGCATTTGTACAACTGTACGAGATTCGTTGCTTAGCAGAATACACAAGTTTAGAGGGAAGTGGTGAATCAATATCTTGCCCAGAGAATTGAGCCCTGGATGATATTTTGGTAAGCTTGAATTCAAAATAGTATATATAGCTCTGTTAAATTTGGTGTGAAGAAGGAGAAACTTTTTCCTGGGAGTCATTTAGGGTTCTATAGGTTATCTATTATAGATGATGGTCTTTTTTGTGACTGCGGATTAGCTGCTACGATAAGAAAACATTGGCTTCCAGATTCCAGGAAGGTTTTGATATAGGCCAAAAGTGCAGTTAATGACGAGTATTTGATATAATTGTTGAGTTTTGCTTTGTTGTTTAAACCATTATGAAAATAAGACGAGGGATGAGCAAGTAAAACCAAGAAATTGTGAACTCAGCTGTAATTATAATTTACACTTTCATATTGGGATGTGATTGAAGTTTAGCTTCTAAATGCTTGACTGTTGCTTTGCTGATCAGTGGTGACTAACAGGTCTACGGCCTAAGCAACTCTTTTACATGCCCTTGGCCTCGGCAACTCTCTCTAACATAATTATTGAAACTGGAATGGATGTTGGGCTGACAAATTTTTTAACATAATTTTCATATGCAGCCGGATCCACTATGGTAATAATTGTTTTTTTAAAGGCGATTGACGTTGAACCACGTAAATTGTTCGCCGCTTATTATTTCAGTGCTATGTGTTTTACTTGCTTGGGTGTTTGATTTGATCAAATCCTATTTGATGGTACTGAGTTTTAAAACAACACTATCCAACTAAGGCATGCCAAACCCAGGACGCTGGGCTTGTCACTTGTTCATTTAACATGCATTTGGTTGAGAGTATATTTGACAACATATAAATTGACTGATAAAGTTATGAAATATAAGCTGAAGAGTAAGTTGTGTTGGTGTTTGGTTGACAGTATGGCATGCAAAAAGTATAAATTGTCAAATTTATAGTTAGGGATATTTAGAGTAGCATTTTTAATAAAATAGAGAATATAAAACATTTAAAAATAAATTATTTAATAAATTATTGTTTTTAAATTTATCATTTAAATTTAATTATTGTAATTAAAATTTTAAATTAATTCAAAAAAAAAATTATCAAACATACATACATGATACATGTTTTACAAATACATGCGATACACATTTATATATTAACGAACTCATAATTTTTTTTTATCAATCATATATACATACATGTCACGCAAATACGTGTGTACACACATACATATACTAACAAACTTGCAATATTATTTCTTCATATAACGTCAAGATCTTGCCATAAAATCCCTCACAGATCGTGATTCATCATCTGCAATTTCACATTTCAACAAGATTCCGCAATAGCCAACAGATACAAAACCAATATAGTAAGCAAGGATTTCATACGAAAATAACGCTGCAACCCTTGCATCCAGCGGCAAAGGCTATGCAACCCCCACACACGCGAGCTTTGTGGTTACTGGAATGAAGGAGTATGCAGGGGTATTTGGGTAAAATGATAGAATTGGTTAAGAGTGTCTTGTGGCGGCATCTACAGCAAGCGTAAGTTTGAGCGCATAAGCTGACATTGATTGGTGTGTTGGACTTGACTTTTGCCAGCCGGCCCAAAAATGGCTTGCTAATGAAGCACGTTGGCATTATGACAATAATTAAAAAATAAGTGGATCGGCCCAGCAATATCACCTCGCCCAGCCCACTTGGCCGATAGACCTAGCATGCCCTTAGCCACTTAGCATGTTAGGCTTGAGTTTTTGAGTTTTGTGAGCCGCTCTGAAAACAGCCAGTGATGAAGCAGGTTGGCATATAAGTCTAATCCACTACAGCATTCTAGACCCATTCTTTGGCACTTTATGCGTTGAGCCTTTTTTTTTTTTTTGAGTTTTACAGGCTAACTCATAACGGCCTATGAAACTCCTGAAAAATGCAAGATTGACTTGCGATCACTTTAAACCATAGTTTGAAAGGTCGAACCATAGAAATCGTGAGCCGGCGGTTAATTCGGTTTTTTGCTCACATTATATCGTGTATGCATCTAACAGGTGAAGCCGTGATAAAATTTGTGAATCGTGAAAACTGTGTACCACACAAATCAAATGAAATTTTGCATGTTCGTCAAATTATATGAAATTATCTCCCCGTCTCCTTTGAAATTCTTTGACAAAATATTGGATTCATCTCTAATCAATAGTTCAATACAGTCACCCTCGGGATGATTGCTTGTCATGCACAAAACCTTTGGTGATTGTGGAAAATAGTTTTGAATAATATATCATTTATTATCTGCCTTATTATACTGCTGCTCTCTAGTGATCATGGTCACTTGAAATGGATATAGTTACGTCCGTTGTTCACATGTATGTAACAAGTACAAGTAACTTGTTCCAAATAGATATAATACGAACAACTCATGCTACTATTTCATGGTAAAAATGCCCAAATCAGCTCATGCTACTATTTCATGATGAAAGCACCTTAAGATACACACAATCATTTGAGTGATAGTTTATTGTTGAATTAATCTCTCTATAGTCAAACATTATCCAATCGAAAGATTATGAGTTTGTTTTACAGTGAGAGCAAAACCTTTGTAGTCACACCAAGATATTAACAGATTGGATGTTCAAAATACAAACGAGTATAATATCGTTTTTGATTAAAAGACACACACCTAATTAGTAATTACTTTCAAAGACTTCAATCATTGTTTGTTAATCTAGAGATTACCCATCATGCTTGCCTCTATTAATTAAGGGTAAAGGGCTTAGTGTTTGGGAAAAGCAGTTTTTATCACCACACAAAAGATGAAGCAAATTAAATTACCTCTTTAATCAAAGCTGCATGACAAAGGGTGGCGACTGTGGAGGGAGCCTTCATCATTACTCCTATACTTTCTTACTAAAAAGCTAAAAAAAAAAAAAAGGAAAGATAAGACGTTAGTGCTTCTCCCTTGCAAAGCAAAATCATTTATCTATATTATTGCTAGATGATAGTCTTTCACTATTACAGTATTACTATCGAAATGTAATAATTGCCTGGGGCTGGAAGTAGAGAGCTCTGTTATTCTCAAGGTATATATCGAATTTTCAAAGTAAATCAGAGAACCTCAGCATTCTATGGAATCGAGTCCAACCAGTCCTCTAAAACTATGAAACTCAAGGGGTTTGTTAAGAACAGCCCTGCCATTATTCTCATTGATTCCGGTAGTACCCATAATTTCATTAATTCTAGGTTCTTGAAAAGAATGGGTTGGCCAGTGGAGAAAACAAGAGCTTTTGAGGTCATGATTGCTGATGGAGGTTGTGTTAAAAGTATGGGCTGTTGTAAAGAAACACCACTTAAAATACTGAGATATTCTTGTCGCGCTGATCTCTTTGTTCTACCTATTGGTGGGTGCAATGTTGTTCTAGGAATTCAATGGTTAAAGACTGTTTGTCCGGTGACATGGGGCTTTCAACATTTAATGATGGCATTCTCAGTGAATAATTTGGATTATAAGCTGTGCAGTGAGGAGAAGAATGGGGTTTCTACATTACCATAGATTCAGGATGTCACATTCAATCAAATGGAAAAGGATTTGCAGGGTACATGTATGACAGTGTTATTATATTCTCAGGAGCTACAAGCTGTTGATAAAGAAGCTCACTTGTCTTCACAACAGTTGAAGGAATTGGATCAGTTATTGGATGATTTTTCAAATGTGTTTAGGAAACCTACTACCCTACCTCCAGCAAGGGATCATTATCATAGAATTCCTCTGCAACCAAATGCAAAGCCACCAAACAGGAGGTCATATCATTATGGTCCAGGGTAGAAGACTGAGATTGAAAAGACTGTTCAAGAGCTACTGCAATTTGGTTACATAAGAAACAGTCACAACCTTTTCTCCTCTCTTGTTTTGCTAGTTAAGAAAAAACAAGGCACATGGAGAATGCGCATGGACTATAGAGAACTGAACCAGTTGACAATTAAAGATAGATATTCCATTCCTTTAATTGATGACCTTTTGGATGAGCTCCATGGTTTAATTTATTTCTCTAAGCTAGATCTTAGAGCTGGATATCATCAAATTATAATGCATAAAGATGACATTCAAAAAACTGCATTTAGAACCCATGAGGGTCATTACGAGTTTTTGGTAATGCCCTTTGGCCTTACTAATGCATCATCAACATTTACAGTCTTTGATGAATAGCATTTTCAAACCTTTCCTCAGAAAATGCATATTAGTATTCTTCGATGACATTTTAGTATATGGTCCAACCTAGCAGAGGCACTTGACAGATCTAAGAGAGACATTTGGGGTAATTCAGCAGCACCAGTTGTTTGTAAAGAAACAAAAATGTGCTTGTGGGCAATTTAAGATTGAATATCTAGGCCATGTTGTTTCTGGTGAGGGTGTGTCTGCTGATCCTACCAAACTTCAGGCTATCATGGACTAGCCAGTTCCTAAGAATGTTAAAGAACTAAGGGGATTTTCTGGTCTTGCAGGATATTATAGGAAATTTTTGCAGAATTATGGCAAGATATGCTAGCCCTTGTATCATCTTACTAAAAAGGATTGTTTCCAGTGGTCTGATGGAGCTAATGACGAATTTCAAAAGTTAAAAACTGCCATGACCTCTTGTCAAGTCCTTGCATTGCTAGATTTCACCATAGATTTTGAAATCGAGTGTGATGCCTCAGGTAGTGGCATTGGTGCTATCTTACAGCAGAGGGAGAGACCAGTGGCCTTCACAAGTCAACCTCTTAGAACTAAAAATCAATCTCTATCTACATATGAAATAGAGTTGATAGCTATAGTTCAGGCTGTTAAAAAGTGGCAAAATTATCTCAAAAGGAGACATTTCTTGATTAAAACTTATCACAAGAGTTTGGGATATTTTCTGAGTCAAAAGGCTACAACTGCATTTCAACAGAAATGGGTTACAAAACTATTGGGTTATGTCTATGAAATTCAATATAAGAAGGGTGTTGACAACGTTATAGCTTGTGCTTTTTCGAGGAAACCGGCAACATTGGTTCCTATTACCAAAAATAGAACAGAAACAACAGTCAATTTCGATTGAACTACACTTGCAAATCTAACATGTTCTGCAATTTGTTATCCATATTTGGGTTGGTTGGATGATTTGAGGAGGGATTTGGAGAAAGAAGAATAGATTCAACAGAAGAAACAAGAAATTACTGTCAATGGGGCTGCCTTTCCCCATTACAACTTTGTTCTTGAAGTATAAAAATAGGATTTTTGCTCAATCCAACTTCTACCTGGAAGGAGAAGTTGTTCCAAGAGGGGTTTTTTCTTGTTTGGAATGAAGAAGGAATTGAAGAAAATGGTCGCTGAATGTTTGATATGTCAATAGCAAAAATATGAAACCATTTCTCCTCCTGGAATTATGCAGCCTTTACCAATACCTCAACAAGTTTGGAGGGATATTAGTATGGATTTCATAACCTATCTTCCAAACTGTAGGGGCAAATCAATGATTATGGTTATTGTAGACAAATTGTCCAAATACAGTCTCTTTGTTGCTTTATCTCATCCCTATATAGCATCTAGTGTGGCTCAGGCATTCTGTGAGTACGTTTTGAATTGCATAGTATGCCAACTTCTATAGTAAGTGACAGGGATGCAGTTTTTCTAAGCTCTTTTTGGAAAGAATTCTTCAAATTACATGGTACAAAGTTGTGTATGAGTTTTGGTTACCATCCACAATCTAATGGCCAGACAGAGGTGGTTAATAGATGCTTGGAGACTTACTTAAGATGTTTTACAAGTTTACATCCTAAGCAATGGATGCATTGGTTATCATGGCAAAATGCAGTTACAATACTTCATTCCATTCTACTGCGAAGATAACTCCCTTTGAAATTGTCTATGGTTATGCTCCACCATAAATTAATTCCTATGAGAAGGGAATAGCTAAGTTGGAGGTTGTGGAGAGATTTTTGTTAGACAGTGATGCAATGTTGTCATCATTGAGGCACAACATTAAACTTGCATAGGAAAGGATGCAAACTCAGACAAACAAGCATAGGACTGAGATAATTTTGGAAGTAGGTGATTTTGTATATTTGAAGTTGACTCCTTAACAATTCCCAACTCTTAGGTCACACTCTTTCCATAAGTTGCATCCTAAGTACTATGGGTCCTATACAATTTTGGAACGTATTGGAAATGTAGTTTATAAAATTTAGTTGCTTGAGAATACAAGAATCCATCCAGTATTTCATGTTAGTTGTCTTTAGAAGCATGTTGGCCCCTCTGTGCAACCTAGTATTGTGCTGCCATTTGTTACTGATGCAGGGTTACAGTAGCTATTAGTTCCTCAAGCAGTGTTGCAAAGACGATTATATAAGAAGGGTTCTGCAGCTGGTACTCAACTACTTGTACACTGGGTTGAGCATTCTGTTGAGGATGCTACATGGGAAGATTATGAAACATTTACTATTAAATATCCTGACTTCAAGGTTTGATCTCTAGAAGTATGGTGTTTTGTTATGACTTTGAGGACAAGGACTTGGTGAAGGGAAGGGTAGTTGTTACAATTACTTAATTTATGTTAAGTCTTTCTGTTATTACTTTTCGTGTCCAACTTGTAATTAGTTGTTAAGAACCAGTTAAATGACCATTTAGCCCTTACTGTTATTAGCCATAACAAATTGTATATAAGGGATTACAGTTCTATGAGAATGTTATGTTGAATGAAATGGAAAGTACTTCTTCCTTCTATCTCGCTTCCACGCTCTTAACATAATCTAGGTCTAGGTTGTACAAGGTGCTAACATGGACTAAATATTATTTTGAGTCACAAAAAATGAGAGACTCGTTTATGAGTCAATAAACTACTCGTTTATGAGTCAATAAACTTAGCGAGTTGGATAATGAAAGTACATTGATCAGGAATGTTATTTGTTGAAAGAATTCATTTCCCGGTTTAGGGATTGAGGATACCCCTCGAGAAAGCTTATAAGTTTTAATCGTGTCAAACCCTAAATGTGAATTTAATTATTTGACACGATAAATAAGTTAAGCGTAAATATCGAGGTCTATGGTTTATGAATTAAATTGTTAGTAATTTAATTTATAAATCAGGTATCGATTTTTTTAACACGGGAAATTAATAAATATTTAATATACAACTCAAAATTTATTTTGAGCATATTACAATTCTTTAGTGGAGTGAATTGAAATTTATCAAAGGGACAAAGTTGATTATGTAAATCAAAATTTTCTTTTTGATATTAAGTCAAAAATATATTTGCTAATAGATCCCTGTTGTGCCATTATTTAAAGAACTCAAAGTGGTCTAGAGTTTCACATGGTTTTGGAGTCTAAAAAGCAAAAAACTAAGACCTTAGAGCAAAAACTCTCCCACAAGAGTTCTGAGTTCTTACAAAGAAGTCACACAGCAGAATACATCTCATGCCTGAGCTCTTGTTCATGTTTGGTTTGTGATTTTGTTCTTGTGGTCTTATTATGGTGCAAGTACAGTTCATGACCTTAGAAGTAGAAGTCGTTCCCTATTACCTATTTCTTGTGCTGGTTCTAATAAGATCAATCAAACAAATCTTGAAAAGTATAAGTTTGAATCGATCGATTGTAGAACATGTGTGAAAAAAATTTAAATCTAGCATGATTCTGTTCGCTATCAACCAGAGCATCCTTCCAGGTCAATCTGCTGCGTATCTTTGACTAATCCCATACGAACACTCTCAGACAAAGCTTTCCATGTGCATTAAATTGGAAAACGAAAAAAAAATTGTGCGTAAAATAATAAGGTGGGGCTATTTTTACCCCTCATTTTCCCATGTGCACCACAAATTTAGGAAACTCCATTTATTTTTTTAAAAAAACTGAGTCAGAATATACCATTTTCGAATTATTCAAATAAAGCCATGGACACCCCCCAAATGCATTTCTTTGAAACATATTGTCAAACACCTTATCTTAATTATTTCTTTACTTTATCATCAAATCTTCAAATAGGTGGCTTTATACCTTAGAGATTGCTCACATACTTATTCAACCATGAGTTATGTCTTTCGTGGGAGTATAGCAATACCTCATGGTATGTCTTCCATTTAGCATTGTGGTGTTTTCTTGTAAATTGGTTGCAAGTAGCTATGGCTTGTGCTTGGTGTCTTTTTTTTTATGGCTGCAACACTGCGAATATATGCAACTTGTCAATAAACTCAAGCTCATGCAGTAGCAGCAAGTGGTCTTCTGCATCATACTGAAGTGCGACTATATATGCCTCCATCTATCACCTATATATGATTTGTGGTCCCGAGGCTCGTTAGACCTCTCACGCTTCGAATCTCGTTCCGATCAGTGGTGCATTTCCTCCCGGTCTCGGGTTCGATGCTTGTATTTATGATCTTTAGTTGAGTCACGTTGCCCGAACGGAAGACGTTGAAGAAGACGGTTAATAATATTGGCAGGGTGGGGTGCTTAGAGACTCAAGTTTTTTGAATTTTTTAGATGAAAATGGAAAAAAAAAGTGGGACATAAATAGCCCACCAATAATAATAAGTACGTTTACGTATGCCCAATTGTAAAATTGATATAAAGGAACCACCAAGGAACTTGGGATTCCTAAATCCAAGGGAGGAACGAAATTCACCTTTAGTTATTCACCTTTGGTATACTAAACATGAAAATGCAAGTTTCAGTTGGAATCCATGTTTCCAGTCCGGTTGGAACTTACTTACATACCACACACAGTGTTACAAAATAGTTGGATTTTGAGGATCCAAATTATGCGGTTGTTGGCCCCATCAGTTAATGGTTTCATCTCTATCCATGACATGGCAATATCCCAGCAAAGTTCGAAATGGGAAAAGGTAAAATCAGTGCAATGTATTTATCAGTGTATTTTATTACCGTAGATTGAAATTAGAGAGAGAAAAAACACACTTATTACATGACTCACAAAGTATATTTAATAGAGCAAATATGCACTGCTTTAAAATCAGTACAAAAGTGCATTGATACTCCCCTAAACTAGTTTGAAACATATCTCCACTTATTACTCCCTCCGTCTCATAAAGATAATCTTATTTTTTCACGCAGAATAGAAAAATCTAATTAATGTAATGAGCAAACTAAATTTTACTTGAATATTTCCTAATATACTCTTATGAATATTTTTTTATAATCTAAATAGTTATAGAAAGATGAAAAAGTTTGTAAGATAACAAAACACATTAAATAGAGATTTTTTAGGAATTCAATTAATTAACTATATTCTAAAAAGTGAAATTAAACTATAATTTAAAACAAATAAATATATAAATAAAATATCTTTACGGGATAGAGGGAGTAAAATATTTCTATTGTTGGAACTCCCAAACGAGAAAAGAGACAAGTCTATCTCCAACCCACAAGTGATTATATATTTCACAAATCCAAGCTTCCACAATCATTTATTGGCTTTTCAAACAAATCATCCTCAAAATTGAATGCTCCTAGAGATGCCACAATTGAATATTAATCTATTTCGAGGGCTAGAGAGAATTAATTATTTCCTCAAATATTCCATAATTTGTGCAAATTTATGGTCTGCTGATAGAGACACAAAAACAACTGCTTGGCCTTCTTGTTTTTTTTCCTTTTAATTGACGTGGTCTCAAGTCTCAATTATGAAAGGGAATCTCATAATTTGGTAAGGAGAAGTCAAATTTATGAAACTTTTGTATAAATTAAAATTAATATTGTTAAACAAAAGAGAAATGTCAAATTAATCAGGTGAAACGAACGAATTAATATAAAAATCAAAGTTAGTTAGGCAAGTTTTTGATACCATAAATGTTTGGACTTAAATCAATCATGGAAAAAAAAATAATAATAAAAACCTTTTGACCCCACTCAATTGGGCCCCACAAATGACTTGTCTTTTTCATACCTTGCTCCTCCTCGGTGTTCGCGTGCTCCTAATCTCCTCCGCGATTCCTCTGTGTCCTCCATTTTCAAGTTCAAACAGTTCTCCCTCTCTGATCTCTCCACACCGACACACTCAACACTCTTAACCAGGCAAAGACGAAGAAGAAAATGAAGAACAGCGTCAACACGAAGCTCATACTTCTACACCCTTCAATCCATAAATCAAACGGAGGAGGAGGTCACTCTTCTCACCGTCTCTGGTTCCTCTTTCTGATCACATTTTTCACATTAGCATTCGTTTTCACTCTTTTCACCACTTCAATCCCAATCTCCGCCACCACTTCCTCTGCCGAAAGAGCCTCCCTTTCCAACCCTTTGCATCCCTCCGTTGCCGCCGCACTTTTGCACTACGCCGCCACTGTTAACGACACCGCGACCGACCGGATGACTGCTGCGGAGCTCTCCACCATCGCTGCCGTCCTCCACCGTTGCTCTCCCTGCAATTTGCTAGTTTTTGGACTCACTCACGAGAGTCTTCTGTGGAAATCGTTGAATTTCCATGGGCGCACGATCTTCCTCGACGAGAACGAGTACTGGGTCTCACAATTCGAGCGAGAGCATCCGGAAATTGAGGCCTACGATGTTCAGTACACCACCAAAGTTCGCGAGATGCCGGAGCTTCTTTTGATTGCGAGATCACAAGCGAAAACGGAGTGCAGACCCGTACAGAACCTTCTGTTCTCGGATTGCAAAGTGGGGATCAACGATTTGCCGAATCACATATACGACGTCGCTTGGGATGTGATTGTGGTGGACGGGCCGAGTGGGTTTTCCCCTAAGTCGCCGGGGAGGATGTCGGCGATATTCACGACGGGAGTCCTGGCGAGGAGCAAGAAGGGTGGGCGCAAGACGACGCATGTGTTTGTGCACGATTTTGGCAGAGAAGTGGAGAGGGTCTGCAGCGAAGAGTTCCTGTGTGAGGAAAATTTGGCCGAGACTGTAGATTCTTTGGGGCATTTTGTGCTGGAAAGAGCGGAGAGTAATAGTTTTCAATTTTGTAAGAATACGACGTCGTTACATTCATCGTCATCATCGTTCAGCGATGAAGATGATGATGAGTGAGTTGGGTCATAATTTTTTCTCTTTTTTTATTTTTTTATAAATAGAAAAAATCAATGCGTACACATTTTCAGAAACCGTTAAAAATTGAGTTTAAGTCAATGATCAAAAAAAAATTACAGGTGGTTTTTGATTGTTCTTTGTTTGTCTAGAAATAAAAGGTTGGGAAGTTGTGAAAATTTTGAATCCTTGCGAACCTTTTTCGATTGATGCAAGGCGTTTGCCCATATTGCTCAATGCAGGGAAACCAAATTCGTGAAGGTTGTGGTTAAGGTTAATCTGAAGAGAAGAAAAGAAGAAGGATTCGATTCTTTTCTTCATGAATGAGGGTCTTGACGGTGATGGTGAAAAGTGATATTTATCTAAGCGCTGTTTTTACCGTCTGTCTCGATTATTTCTAGGAGCTGTATCTCTGTTGGATGAAAAACAAATCCCTCCTCATGACTCATATTTAATGACTCATTTTGTTGTTTAAAATTATTTTTATTTTATTTTTATAATAACTTATCTTATATTATCAATATTTTAAAGTTTTATGATCAATTAATATTATTTAATTATTTTAAATATTTTAAATGCGAACATCTTTATTTTTTAGTGAAAAAGCAGTACTTGTCTTTTAAAAAAGAATAAGAAAGTATTTTCATCAACCCACTACTGCCACGTTAAATCTCTGCAACATCTATTGCAGAAGAAGTGATCGGATCATCTCCCATATCCTCAAATCCTTCGTTGCTTCCATTCTCCATCCAAAATAAAGTTATGCAACGTGCACCGTACAACACAAAGAGACGATATTCGCACAGATTTTGTTTCGTCTAATTTCAAAAATGTTAAGGGTTAATTTGAAATTTAGTATTTTAGGTAGCATAATGTTAATAGTATATTTGTCGTTTGAAATGCTGACATTTATGATATTTAAAATGTTATGGGTGTTTGAATTATTTTTTATTGATAGCATACATGTTACTTAAAATGTTATGATAAACTACATAAAATAATATTCATTAAGATTTAGGCGGAAGAAATAAAAGACTAGAGTTTTTGAAATCATTAGAATAATTTTATAATTTGATGAAAAATATAATACATAACTGTTTTTTAAAGCAAAAATGCTACAAAAACTACTATCCTGAAACTATACCAAAAATATTACTTAATGCTTCACAAAATGTTACTCAAAATAAACGTTTGATTTTTTAAATAATTTTAAGTACCATGCAACATTTTGTGTAGCTTTTATATTACCCAAAATACTAATCCAAACGAATCCTAACTCAAAAGTATTCAATAAAAATATTATTTAAGAATTTAAATTTTAAAACTTGAATTTACTTGCAGACGAAGCTTCCAAATAGGATTATCCACCACCAGTCTGATTTTGCTTTAAGAATTTCGAATGACTAATAAACAATGTCTACGCGCTGCATGTTGTTGTTAGGAATATACGCTTCGTGTGATTGGCGCAGAAGGAAGTGTAAGTAACCAGGTATAAGAAGGTTCGTGTGCGATTACCCCATCAAGTGAAAGTGGCTTCAGTCCCATGACTTTTGGTCACGTGATCGAAAGCGTACCTTACGAAGAGGTGTCGGTGATTGGTGAACATGGTTTGTCTTAGTGATGAGACAGCGTAAAGTTTGTTAAGTAGCCGCGTGATTGTCGTTCTGCAATGCCTCCACACGCCACTCTACTACTCACCTGCCGTGTCAGGACCCACGGCTCACGGGTGAACTTCAAGCCCACAAAACCAGGCGGGCCTGAGAAAAGAAAATTTGCCCAATTCGATAATCGGGCTGGGTTGGCTAGACTTTCATGCTGCTTGGCCCATGATCAAGATATTATAATAGAAATCATATATATATATATATATATAAAATATATTTCAGATTGCTAAAAATATTCTTCACACAACTGAAAACACAAGACATTAATGGAAAGAAAAAACAGAAGGAAGACATCTAAGAATTACCAAAAGCACCACCTTTACTATTTTTTATGGGCCTATCCGTGGAACAATAATCACAATCTAATGTGGCTTAAGTGCACCATAAGACAAGGGAGGTGAAGCTGCAGCCACAGCCTTTGCTGCTTCAGTGGTTGCTGATGGGTTCAAATACCCATCCTTCTTACAAGGAACCCACTTAAATGACTTTTCCCTGGGGCAGTATTTGGGGTTGGAGAAGAATGCAGTGCATTCCTCTTTAGTCCTCTGATTTGGAAGGTCCAAAATGCAGTTCATTCTCACATCTAGAATCTTCTTCTCTATCAACTTCCTGCATTGTGGCCCAACTTGTGTGAAATAATTGTATGACAATGAAAAGTTCAGCAAATTAGGCAGATTGCACACTATCTCAGGCACAGGCCCATAGAACTGGTTTTGGGCCAAGTTTAAGAGAACCATTTTGGAGAGGCACCCAAATGAGTCTGGTATTGGGCCTGTCAACTGGTTCAAGCCCACGTCAAACACTGTGGAGTTCCTCAAGAACCCAATCTCGTACGGCAAACACCCTGTGAGTCTGTTGTTCAAGAAGAGGACTTCGAGTAGCCTCGGTGCTTGGCCAATGCTGCTCGGGATCGGACCGGTGAACTTGTTGTTGGCGAGGGTGAGGTACAGAGCCTTTGTGGATCCAAGATTGTAAGGGAGATTTTGGTCCAATTGGTTGTTGTTGATGAAGAGAGCGTCGAGGTTTAGATTGAATAATTGTAATGGAACCGAACCGCTGAATTGGTTGAATCTGAGATCCAAGAAGGACAAGCTCTTGGCACCGAGAACTGATTGGGGGAAGTTTCCGACGTATTTGTTGTTGCTGAGATCGAGCTCGTAAAGGTATGGCAATTTGGAGATGCTTTCCGGGATTAGACCAGTGAAATTGTTCGAGTTTGCGTGAAAGATAGCTAGATCAGGCAATTGGTCAAGGAAGCCTGAGAGGGTAAGGGCTTCGCCGCAGAGGTGAGCGCCATTGAAGTCGATTCCGGCCAGTGCTTTGGTCTTGGTTTTAGGGAGAAAGTCGCATGTGAAGCCTTTATATTTGTTGCAAATGTCGGGGCCGACCCATGTCTTTGCGTAGCCATTGGGGTCGTTTGTTATTTTTTGTTTGAATTTCTGAATCACAGGGAAGACGATTGCGATTCTTTTGCTCTCAAACGAACCAAATGGGGTTGGGGAAGGATTTGGTTTTGGCTTCGGTGATGGTGGCGGCGGTGGAGGAGACACTGGTGGTGGGCATATGGGTTCAGGAGGTGGCGGCGGAGGAGACACTGGTGGTGGGCATATGGGTTCAGGAGGTGGCGGCGGAGGTGGACAATTTTGGGTTTCCGGAGCTGGTGCTGGATAACCACCTCCACCGATGATTATTTCCAATGCTTCTCTGTTTGTTACAGCTACTGAGTCATCACTGAGTCCTACTACCTCATGTTGCAGACAGAGTCCAGAATGAAAAAGGAGAATTAATAGAGAGAGCGATGAAACAACGAGAGCTTTGGTATCCATTTCTTTGTACCCAAAAGCACTTCAGACTGGAATGTATTTAGAGTGAGGGAGAGACAGCGAGGAGACCAAGACGACTGCAAGTCAATGTTCACGCGCATAAAGGTATCCATTTCTTCTCGCTTGTTTGTTTTTGTGGCAAGTTCCGCTACCCACCACTCATATCCTTTTCACTGCGACTCTGAGAGAGAACCGATAAGAGGTTGTATCCTTTGTACCAGTAGCCTACTTAATAGGTTATAGTTAGCTTCAATTAATGCATAATTAAGGTCACTTGGCACTTGTGTTTGGAATTATCGGCTTACTTACTTCCTAACGTTTGTTTGAAACTAGGTGGGTACTTCCCAACCCAACAAGCATTGCCTTGGCCAGAGACATATTCACTAGACTTTGGGTTAGAATATTCAAATCTCTCGTTAATAAGAAAGAAAAGTAAAATTTTGAGAATCTTTGGAGCTAGAGAAAAGACAGAGAAAACGCTAGAGATTGTCGCAATGCCCAAGTTGCTCTTAATTAGGGCAATTTGATTGAAGAAAAAAAATAAGGACTACTTGTTATCTAAAATTAGAAGTTGGCATAAAGACGAAAAATAATTGAAAGTTTGGATTTGTGCTGGACTTTTTCTTTACGGACATGATCGGAAAAGTGATTGTAGTGAAGCATAAAATGGTTGGTTTTGCTTAGTTTGATAACCTGGTACAAAACAAAGAACTCAATGCATTGGAAAAGTCACTGAAGTATGCAAGTCCAGCTTTACATGCAAAAGGTAAGAGCCACTGCACTTTACATATTGTCCTTTTTGTTGGCGTACTGAATGGATTTAAAGTTTTTTTTTTTGATTCAACGGAGGGGCAGCACCCAATAAAGATACACTTAGTCAAAACTCACAACATCCCTAGGATAGCTTACTCCTATCATATCCTCCCAAATCAGAGCAGCAAGAGCACGGGAAGGAAGCTCGACTACATGAAATCCTCGCTCATGATGTAAGGCCTGTGTCGCCAACAGGTCTGCACTTCTATTACTCTCACGGTAAACATGACGAATTTGGACTTGCCAATCTCTACTCAAGAGAACTCTGCACTCGTGAACTAAAGTATTTTTTGGGTCAAGAAAGAATGGGTTATTTTGTTGGGTCGGGTATGAAAGTATGGTTTAGGGCAACTTTAACTATTAACAAATAAAGAGCATGGTTTCTATCAAAAATAAATAAATAAAAAGCATGAGAAACATATTTTCACCATTGCACAAACAAGTACGAACTCTTCTTTTCCAAATCACCTAAACACGTTTTCTGAAAAATATAATGGTCCCGATGACCCTTCAACAATTAAAATTGCTATAATGGGTCCCGATGAACTTTCAACAATTGCAGTTGCCCTAAGCACCACTTGTTATGCCTAAAACCAATAACCACAAGTATATCACCAAACATGATTGATCAAATCAAGCACCCAAGTAAGTAAATAGTAGAAAATACTTCAATCAGAATTTACAGGTTTAAATTAAAGATCAAGTAATGGGAGATAGAAGAAGGCATTAGAGAGAAGAAGACATGAAAAACATAGAAAGTTCTTCATTGATTAGCAATTGATACAAACACATAATAAGTATAAAACATCGATACAAACGGTCATATGACATGACCCAATTAAACTAACAATTTGAATTTTATAAGAAGTGGGCCACATAAGAAACAAGACCAAAGCTTGTAAAGAAGCCCAAGAGAGCCAGGCCCAAAATAAAACTAAAAGTAAGAATAATATATCACAAACCAGCCCAAATATTCAGTTACAAACCAGCTCAAATATCCGACTCTCTTTCACAATCTAGGGCAAAAGCCAAATACGATGAAGACAGTTCTATCACCCCCACCCTCGCGAGCTGGACAAGATGAATCACGTTCAGCTTGGAGAGATGTTGTTGAATGAGGAGCACAAACAATAGTTTTGTTAGAAGATCAACAGGTTGCTCAGAAGATGGTCCTTTCATGAAAAATAGGAATGTAATTCTTGGCAAGGATTGTGAATCCATAAAAGCTCTGTAGTTGTAGAAGCCATTGATCGGTACTCAGCTTCTATTAAAGATCGATTACTTGTTGATTGCTTTTTAGATTTTTAGAAAACTAAGGCATCTCCAATTTTGACACAAAAACCTGTAACAGAGCATCTTGTGTTTGGACAAGATACCTAGCCTAAGTCATAGAATGCTTGGACCTATAATGTGTTAGGTGTAGGAAAGAATAATCCTTGATTTTTTTTTTGAAGAAAAAACACTTATATTAAGAGGAATAACCATTACAATCCGATAAGAGAATAGAACTTAAAAAAGTAGGACATACACCAGTCCAAACAGTTGAACCGTGATTGAATAAAGCATGATTTGCCAACGAGTCCGCTACTTGGTTCGCCGTCCGTTTCACATGCATGTAGCTAACAAAAGAAAAGGCCTCAGTATTATCTTTTATACTTTGAATGCATAGACTCGCTTCTGATAGATCTGTATCATCTTTATTTAAAGCAGTAACAACCAGGATAGAGTCTCCTTCTAGCACTATGGCTTGATGACCGAGAGACATAGCAAAAGACATTGCTTCCCTTGCCGCCAGACTTTCCGCAAGACGGACACTCGCCGCAACAGTAATACACAAAGATTTAGCAGCAATATAGGTCCCATTTGCATCCCGTGCCACTAACCCAATTCCCACTTTAAATTCCCTAACAGCTGCATCATAATTGACTTTGATAAAAGAGTTAGGGGGAGGACTCCATCGAGAGGGTGACGTAGGACTGTTGGTGGGGGTTTGACCATGATGCAGAGAAGCTTCATGGAACTCCCTCATAATACCATCTGCCCTTCTTCCTACTTCTGCATGTGGTCCAAGTTTGCCTTGATAGAGAGCCCTATTCCTCATGCACAAGATTTGCCAACAGCATATAAAAAATTTAGTGGTGTCCTTCAAATTCAAAGAATTCACTACTGCACCCAACCACTGTTTAGTTGTAAACGAACCCAGAAACTTAGGAATATAAGTAAGACTAGCTTCCTTGAAAGCTCGGTGGACCCATATGCACTTCTTAAACATGTGTTGCACAGAATTAACACTATGACCACACAAGGAGCATCCTGGAGGGCTATCAAGAAATTGCATTCGGGGACTAGAGAATACCGGGAGCAAATTATTGCTAAGCCGCCACATGAACACTTTGATTTTGGGAGGGGCTTCTATACTCCACATTGTCTTCCACAGCTCAGAGGCAGAGGACTTACCGGAGCATCTCTGTGAGAAATTTGCCATTGCTCAAACATTCTATAACCATTTTTAACAGAGTACAATCCCTTAGGATCAAAGAACCATCTACGCACATCTTTCGCATCTATATTGCCCAAAGGGATGTTCATAATGGCATCAACATCAAGGGGGTGGAAAATCTCCCTCAGCCTTGGTTCATTCCAACACTTTGAAGATGTGCCAATCAAATGGTTCACCCTCAAATGCCCCAACTTCGAATTAACTGGAGTAAGGAGCTTGAAAGCCCAAGGTTTTGGGATCCATTGGTCATACCAAATGGAAATATCACAACCACTTCCTACCCTCCAAACCAGCCCCTTCTCCAACACTTGATGACCCGCATAGATACTCCTCCAAGTCAGTGAAGGATTAGACCCTAAAGTAGCCCTCATAAAATCACAATTGGCAAAATATTTAGTTTTAAGAACCCTGAAGCAAAGGGATTTTTCATTCATCAAAAGTCTCCATCCTTGCTTGGCTAACAATGCAAGATTGAATGAGTCTAGACACTAAAAACCCATACCCCCGAGAGCTTTTGGGTGGCACAAATCTTGCCATTTTAACCAGCAAATTCCTTTCTCGCCCTTATTCTTCCACCAGAACTTGTTAAAGGCCACTGTGATCTCCTCAAAAAAAGATTTTGGTAGCCGAAAAATGCTCATTGCGTATGTCGGAATGGATTGCGCAACCGCTTTGATTAGAATTTCTTTCCCTGATTGGGATAAGAACTTCTCCTTCCATCCATGAATACGCGACATTATTCTCTCCTTCAGATGATTAAAGGCCCTCCTTTTGTCCCTTCCAACCATCGCCGGAAGGCCAAGGTAATTCTCTATACTACTCATGCATCTCATCCGTAAGGATGACAAAATCTGGTGCTTGATCCCACCTGTGGTATTCGCACTAAAAAAAACTCCAGACTTGTCAAAATCTATCTTTTGCCCAGAAGCTTTCTCGTACCGAAAGAGCATCTCTTGAATCACATTGCACTCCTGCATGGAAGCTTTACAAAATAGAACACTATCATCCGCAAAGAAAAGATGAGTTACCTTAGGACCATGACGACAAGCCACTACGCCACTAATCATTTTTTTCAGCTTGGCCTCCTCGAGAAGAGCCGATAACCCTTCAGCACAAATGAGAAAGAGGAATGGGGAAAGAGGGTCTCCTTGTCTAAGACCTCTTTCAGGACTGAATTTTCCATAAGAGTTGCCATTAATAAGGACCGAGAATCGGACAGAGGTTATACATTTCATAATAATGGAAACCCATCTTAGATGAAACCCCATTTTGATCATCATTGCCTCAAGGAAGCTCCACTCTACCCGATCATATGCCTTACTCATATCAAGTTTCAAAGCACACAAACCCTTAGACCCGGATCGCTTGTTTTTCATTGCATGCAACAACTCATACGCCACCAGAATATTATCAGATATGAGTCTATTAGGAATGAAGGCACTTTGCGTCTCAGATATAATAAAAGAAAGGATGCCTCTCATTTGATTTGTAATGGCCTTTGCAATGATTTTATACAACACATTACATAGGCTAATAGGACGAAATTGTGCCATGTCCTCAGGGTTGTTCATCTTTGGGATAAGAACTAAATTTGTGTCGTTAAAGTCATCCATACTACGACCACCATTCAACACATCAAGACACAACTCTATCACATCCCCCTTCACAATCTCCAAATGTTTTTGAAAGAACAAGACATTTAAGCCATCTGGTCCCGGGGCCTTTAGTGGCTTCATTTGAAAAAGACTATTCTCTACTTCCTCAGCAGAGAAGGGTTTCAGTAACTCTTCATTCATTACTTTCGTTACCCGAGAAGAGACTGTGTCAGTAACCTTGGCAATATCTAGCTCTGTCGTTGATGAAAATAATTCTTGAAAATAGCTTACTGCAACATCTGCAATCTGTCCCTCTTCCTGCACCCAATCTCCCAAGCTGTTTTTAATCTGGCTAATATGATTCCTCTTCCGTCGTTCACTTGCCGATTTGTGAAAATAAGAAGTATTTCGATCACCTAAGGAGAGCCAATCATTTCTTGACCTCTGTCTCCATTTCATCTCCTCTTGGAGATCCATGTCATTCATGATTCTTTTAAGCTCCCGCTCTTTGAGGCACATCTCCACCGAATCGACATCGCATTGAATTCTAAGCAATTCAGATTGTAACTCTCTCATCTTTCGACTGTTAGCCCAAAATGAACTTCTACTCCAGTAGCCTAATTGAGCACAAGTATTTTTTACTTTACTAAAAAAGTTAGGATGACTCCCCCTCCAAGCATTTCGAATGACATCTCCACATTCGAGATCTCTTATCCAGGCTTCTTCAAAACGAAATCGATGCCCAGGATTGAAGCTTCGTCTTTGATCTTTCACCGCTAGAGTTATAACAATTGGATTATGATCTGATTGAGCATATGGAAGAACTTGTACCTTGAAATGAGGAAACTTTAGTCTCCAATCAGCATTTGCAAGAGCGCGGTCTAGCCTTTCACGAACATTATCCGGCTCCGCCCTTCCATTTGACCACGTAAAGGGCGGACCACAAGATTCAAGAGAATCCAGATTACAAAAAACCAATGAATCATGAAATTGTTGCATGAGAGATTGAAGACGAGGAGCGCCACCGCGCTTCTCAGAATCAAAAAGAATCTCATTGAAGTCCCCTGCACACAACCAATGACCCACTTTTTCCCCAACTAAAGCTTGAAGAGTTCTCCAAAAATTAAATCGTCTCTCAGAAATCGGATCACCATAGACTCCTATAAATCTCCACGGTGAAACCACCTCACAGTTCTCAATGAAGGCATCAATATGATATCTAGAGGAACTTCTAACACTAACCGAAATGCTATCCTGCCACATCAAGGCTAAACCACCTTTCCTCCCAACACAACTAACTGTAAAATCATGAGAGTAACCATATCGAACTCGAATTCTTTCAAACTCCAGACTAGACAATTTTGTTTCACTGAAAAAAACTAAAGAAGACTGGACTTGCTGAAGGAGGTTTTTCACTGAATGAATTGCAAAGGAACCTCCCAACCCTTTGCAATTTAGGCACATAATACTCATTGGGTTCGGCGGGCCTGGTTACGCCCAGTGCCCACCGATAATAATAGCTTGCCATCAACAATGCTTGAGTCTCCTTTGGATTCCTGATCAACCTCCCTGCCAGCATATTCCACCAACTGTGTCGAATTTTCATGAAACTTCCTTTTCAATTGGGCCACTTCCTGGATGTCCATTGCTGTTTCATCTTGTTCAACATTCTTCTTTACTGATCTGGTCCACTTCCCTTTTCCCCTCTTTAAGGACTTAACCACCATTTGCTCACCTTCAGTATCCACTGAAGCCCTCAACTAGACATCACTAGGAAGGTTGTTTACATCGTCATAGAGATTTTCACCCTCATTATCCACCGGATCCCCTAGCTTGGCAGCATTAAGAAAATTGCTTACATCTTCACCGAGATTTTCTGTCATGGCCATTTGCATAGTATCCACTACTTGTTGAACTGTGTGGTCAATTCGCTGGTACCGATCCCCCTGGTTCTCCGCTATCGGGTTAATGTCTGATGAATTGGTTGATTGGTTTTCTGATGGAGACTTAAGTCGGGTCACCGGTTTGAGAGCCTCCCCTTCCAAGATAGACATCGATCGTCTCAGGGAAGACGATTGTTCATCCGATTGTGGGGACTGATGGTGATTTGGCTTTTCTGGCATTTTGGTAGGTCGCCGCCCCCTAGGTGGTGATGCCTGTAACCAATCTCCATAAGACTTATTGGAAGAACTACCGAGCCCTTCCTTCTCACAGTCTATCTCCACATGCCCTATTAAGCAACATTGGTAGCAAATATTGGGAAGTCTTTCGTACTGGATGCCAACCCTTATTGTCGAGCCACTATCCACATCATTTACCATAACAACTCGTTGGAGTGGTTTCAATAGATTGAGTTGCATTCTCACTCATAAAAATTCCCCCCACCCATACCCTTCCGATCCAGATCAACCTTCTCTACTATTCCTACCGCTGAGCCGATCTGCAAACCCACTTCCTCCTTCATCATTTTCAAGGGAAGGTTATAGAAGCGAACCCATATTAGGATCTTATTGAATACTACATCACTACCCCTGAGGTTTCCATTATATTCCCTTAACAATAATGGATATTTGTCAAAGGACCACGGTGAGTTTTCTAACACCTTATTCAAATCACTTTTGGAAAAGAATTTGAAGAGAAAAAGATTGTCACCCACAGTTGAGATTTACACTCCTTTCACTGGTTTCCAGACATTCTTCATGGTGGCGCACATGGCCTCTTGGTTGTAAGATCTTGTCGACCATAGTCGCCCAAGGAGGCTATACCGTACATCTGGATCCTGATTCGGAGTATGGTTTATTATAACAGTCACTTTCTTACTCTCATCTTCGGTCAAGGAGAGTCGTTGCCATCGAGCTTCAAGATCGTCTTCCATCTCGTCTACCCTTAGTACCACACCCACACCGCACCAATCCCCTAACCTAGTAAGGAAATCGCACCCACCAACCCTAGGTTGAGAGAGATAATTGAGTCTTGCAGTTGAGAATAATCCTTGATTTAAAGTGCGTTTAACATGCTTAAAATACGAAGGGCAGCTTGCAAATGAGTATTTGTAGGGCGCTGCATAAATTGACACAAAGTATTGATTGTATAAATAATAAATGGCCTTGTTAAATTAAGATACATTAGTCTCCCAATAAATCTCCTAAATCGTAAAGGATCTTCCAAGATTTTCCTTGAGTGAGAGATAATTTAGCATTAGTATCTATAGGAGAATTACTATGTTAGGCATGAAGTAAATCAGTGTCTTTAATTAGGTCTAAAGCACATTGTTGCTGACAAATAGCTAAGCCTCTGTTAGTTTGCTTACCTTCAAGGCCTAAAAATAATCTGGTAGGATCTAAATCTTCAATCTTAAAGCAAGTAGGTAAATATTTTTTAACTAAATAAACTAGTTGAATATTATTTCCCTCTATAGCCATATCATCTACATATAAAAGTAGAAATATTTTGTTGCCTTTATGATTGTAATAAAATAAAGAGTACTCTTTCTTACTTTGTTTGAAACCAAAATCAGTCAGTGCCTTGATACCTTTTTCATTCCATTGTCTTGAAACTTCCTTCAAGCCATAAATGGATTTGTTTAATTTGCAAACTAGATTCTTATTCGTAGTTTCTAACCTTGGAGGAACTTTCATAGATATTGTCTCTTCTAAGTCTCAATTTGGGAATGCGTTATGAACATCTAGATGATGAATGGGCCACTTATACATGGCAACAAGGGTTAAGAAAATTCTAACCGTGGTTTTTTTTATTACAAAAGTAAATGTCTCCTTGTAGTCAAAACCTAGATTTTGACTAAATCTTTGAGCCACTAACCTAGCTTCATATCTCTCTATAGTTCCATGTGAGTGGTATTTTATTTTTCATCTTCATTTAAAGTTTGTGGCTTTCCTCACATGAGGCAATTTAGTTAAAATTCATGTATTATTGTCTTCTAATGCTTGCATTCCAAGATTCATTGCATTGCACCAATTAACATCCTTAACTGCTCCTTTATACCTTTTAGGTTCAATGTGTGGAGTAATGCAGCAATAAAAAGATTGAAAGATGTAGTAGGATGACAAGAAAAAGTATATGCAAATGAAGATGGAACATTGCAATGATAATCAGAAAGTTATAAAGGTGGTCTCCTAGTTCTTTTATTAGTATTATTATCATTATGAGATGCTCTCCTAGTTCTTTTATTAGTATTATTATCATTATGAGATGCATTGTTCTGTGATAAATTAGTGTGAGATGTATCGGTCACTGACTTATCACAGTTCTGTGAATTTTCTGTGGTGTTTGGTTTGGAAGGAAACTATATTTTATGAAATATAACATCTATGGATATAAACACTTGAAGAGTGTTTAAATCCATTAATTTGTAACCTTAAGTGGTTAAAGAATAACCTAGGAAAATACAGGGGTAGCTTTACGATCAAACTTAGAAGTAGCAGGCCTATTTGTGTTTGCTTTACAAAAACATCCAAACACTCTAAATGTAGTATAATCTACTGATTTATTATATACTATCCATATGGAGACACTTAATATAAAATCCTAGTGAGAGTTCCATTTATTAAGTACACTACAGTGTGCACACAATAAGACCAGAAATTTTGGTCCAGACCACTTTGAATTTTAAGTATTCTAGCCATGTTAGTTATGTGTTGATGCTTCCTCTCTACAACATCATTTTTTGAGGTGTGTAGAGACAAGAAGTTGGAGATTCTAATTCATTAGTGCTAATGTAAAAAGGTTGACATTTAAGTTTTCTCAAGTGGCAATCAATACAATGTTTAGTACTAGGATCTGTCAACACTGGCATGAGCTTGGACACATTAAAGGAAAGATGTCCAAGTCTCATGTGCCACATTGTAGCATTCAAAACTAAATTAACTCTACCTAACAATTTAGGTCCTTTCTTGAAGGTTGATTGAGGAGATAAAGGCCTTTAAATTTGATTCGCATCTCATCATTCTTCATAGTACCTATCTCCTACAATTCACATGTTTTTTCATAGAAAATAACTCTATATTTGTGTGATTCAATAAGTTTACTTAGTAAAATCAAGTTAAAATTGAAACTAGGAATATATAAGATATTATCCAGTGTTATGTGTTCAATCAGTTGAAGTGAGTATGTTTGAATTATTGAATGTTTTTATCCATTAGATAAAGAAACAAAAGAATGATATATAGGATGCTCTTATGTAAAAAAATGCATATCACACACAAGTTGCTCAAAAGCACCATTGTCAATCAACCATTGAGAAGGCATTTTAATTTTAGTTAAACAAATAATGTTACCTGCTATTGCAGATGCAGTTGTTGTATCTCGAGGTTGATTGGAGGTGCCATCTATAGAGTTGACCTAGAGTTTAAGAAAGGCTAGGATTTGATTGCACTGGCAATTTTTTAGTTTAACTATGTTTGTCTGATCTTGAGATTTTTTAGCAGAGGCAGTGACTTGATTTGCAATGTAGGATTTATTTCCCTGAGCATTAGGTTTGGATTATCTTTCTTGGATTTTTTCAACATCTCTGGGATATGATGTAACTTTTGTTGTTTGTTGTAGGATGGGTCACTGTTGTTGAATTTTTGAATTGCCATGGCAACCACATTTTCAGTTGATGGTTTTCTGAACTTAATATTTTCTATTTGCATTCCTCATGTACAATAGCATGAAAACCTTTTTGAACGTCTAGTAAAGGAACCATAAAAAGAAGTTGACTACTGAAATTTTTATAAATGTCATTAAGACCCATGAGGAACTGCATGAGCTTTTCTTTCTGCCTCTTTTGCTACACACGAAGTTTTGTTTCACAATTGTTGCACTCATATGAAAGTAAGCTATCATAATCTTCAAGTTCATCCCAGAGTGTTCTAATCCTATAATAGTAGTCAGTGTCTGATAAATCTTTTTGCTTGATGTTTGATAACTCCTTTAGTATCTCAAAAACTCTTGTGTCATTTGCCACTAAAAATCTACTTTTCAAATCTAACCAAAGTTCATATGTTGTGTTGTAGTTTGAGATAATGGGAAGGATTTGAGCTGAGACAGAGTCGATAATCCAGGTTTTATGAGGCTATTGGTTTGGTCCCAAAAAGGAAAATAAGGAGCTCTTTCATCTAGAACATATAAGGTTACATCTATAAACCCTATCTTGTTTCTTGCTTGTAGAGTTGTTCTGAAGTTGTAACTCCAAGTGTGAAAGTTAGATCTTGTTAATTCAACGGAAACTTACTTGGTAGTAGAATAATCACTATGTAAGAAGTTATAAGGGCGAGTAAAAAGATTGTGGTGTTTAGATATGGGATATGGAGTTGTGTGAGACAAAGAAGAGGGAAATGTGGGGGTTAAAGTGGGATCAGGTATATGGGTAGTAGCATAAATGGGGTTGGGTAAAAGAAGCAAAAGTGTGAGTAGGCTAAGGAGGAGTAGTCTCCTTATAAAAGTA
Organism: Euonymus europaeus; assembly: GCA_963580455.1. Lineage (NCBI taxonomy): Eukaryota > Viridiplantae > Streptophyta > Magnoliopsida > Celastrales > Celastraceae > Euonymus > Euonymus europaeus. Next base: position 14,776,035 of record OY756970.1, on the reverse strand, counting down.
GTAGCTTCTGCTACTGTTGCAAAAATTAGTGTTTGTGGTGGAAGAAGAGTTATAGCTAGTGGTGGAAGAACACCTGGAGGATACAACTGCTGTGATGCCATGAAATATTTCTAACCTTTGATCACAATTTGCAAGTTTACAAATCAAGAAATAAGAATAGAAGAACACAATAAAGAGAAGAAGACATGAAAAACATAGAAAGTTCTTCATTGATTAGTAACAGATACAAACAGAGAATAAATATAAAACACTGGTACAAATGGTCATATGACATGACCCAATTAAACTAACACTTTGAATTTTAAAAGAAATGGGCCACCTAAGAAACAATACCAAAGCTTGTAAAGAAGCTCAAGAGAGCTAGGACTAAAATAAAACTAAAAGCCCAAAATAATATATCACAAACTAGCCCAAATATTCAGCGACAAATTAGCTCAAATATACAAACTGATTCACAATCCCAGACAAAGCCAAATACGATAAAGATAGTTCTATCACGAAGAAGATAGATTCTATCAAAATACAAAAGAGAGACGATTTACATGGTTCGACATCATTGCTATGTCTATGGGCTATGAGGATGATTGAACCATGTTGGAAATAGAATACAAGTTGAGAGAACAGTCTAATGCAAAGATTGAAGCTCGCACAAGCTCTCAATCACTCTTTAAGTGCTTTTCTTTCTAAAAATGACAGTAAAAAATTTTAGGATCGAAACCCTTACAATAAACAAATTTAAAGAATTTGATCCAAAACTGGATTTGCATGGTTGATCGACTGACCTTTGTTTTACTACACACAAAAGTGCCATTAATTTCAAATAAAGTTAATCTCTAACCGTGTTGTAAGTGTGTATATATATATATATATATATATATGTACGGCAATTCTCACAGGCGGGATCCCACACTTAATTCTCTCTCTCTTTCTCTATGTCTCCTGTGAGAAGATTCAACCCAAAACCCATCTTTCTCTTCATCACTCTCCTTGAAAATCATTGCTCAAACGAGACCAATCCTTTTTCTCTCTATGCTCAAACGAGACCCATACGACTCCCGCTCTCTCTCTTCTAAAAAATGCTCGATCGCCCTTGCTCTCTCTTCTCGATCTCGAGTGGATGTAGAATCATTTGATGCATAATTATTCAGCTTTATCTTCTCTTGGTGGGTTTTGAGATGAGAGAGAGAGAGGGTAAGTTGGGACTGGCGTCGTTTGAACAGAGAGAGGGATAGGGTTGAAATTTAAAAAAAAAAATAATAATCCAAGATCTGGCTATTATTGATGTTATAACTTGTAATTTACTGTCTGCTTGTTCCAGGGAGGCACCACCCTCTTGGTGCCATCATTAATAAACTTATTTTTCATATGTTCAAATATAAGATATGAATGGGTGGTTTGAGAACAAGATCCATGGGGTTGGAATCGGTGTTGGTGCAATCGGAATCATAATCAAAAATGGGTGAAGAGCTAAGAATCGCTGCACAAAGGAGAGAAGTTGAGAATCGCTATCCGAAGAAGAAGCAGAGGAGCTGAGGCACTGTGCGAAGAAGAAGGGGAAAGAGAGAGAAAATATTTTTTGATACATTTTTTTTTTAAAAAAAAGACCAGATCTGGCCGTCCATCTAATCGGACGGCCAGAAATGGGATCCGCATGTAAAGTTACATGCGGGATCCCGCATGTGAGCTTTCTCCTATATATGTATATATATATATTCTCGGCCAATAAGGTGATGCATGTGGAAAATAACCTAAAATAACCTGTAAAGAAAGTGTTCACATGTATTTTGAATGTTTATTATAGTTTATTTTGGAGCATATAATCTAGCTGTAAATGCTCTCATGTATTTTGCCTGTTTGTTAGAGTTTATTTTGAAGCTTATAATCTAGTTGTAAATAATCTAATAAAAAAACTTTAAAAAAATTAAGATTTAAGTGGAAACTTATTTCAGAATTTATATCACATATTATAAAATTTAAAGAATTAATTTCATATAATTTATAATTTATAAATTTAAATTTGATAATAGATATTTACAATAAAAGTAAACAATTTTTTTCAAAAGAATCATAAAATAACAAACTACAATGATTTATACGGTTATCATTTTTTGTTTATTTTTTATTTTATCTTTTAAATAAAATGTAATAGATTTTACACAATTTATAAATTAGCGCTAGTATAGGTTTCACCAAACACATATCAACTTATTTCATAGCCTAAAAAATAGGGATGAACATGGGTCGGTTTTACTGGCCCATTGACCCATTACCGACCAAATAATATCAACCCAACATCCGTATAGGTGGGTAGGTTGGTGGTTTCCAGGTTGCCAAAAAGTTGATTGGCCAATAATATCAATGAAAATTGGGTCGAAATTCAAAAAGTGAATTAAAAAAGCTCAAACGACCTATTATTGGTCCATTATTGGCTTACTATCGACTTTTTTAAAGGTGAGTTGTTACCAAAAACAACACATTATCGGTTCAACTATGTCGGTTGTCAAACGACCCACAATAGTCGGGTCAACAATGATTTTCGATATGCATAATCGATTGGTCGGGTTTGTTGCATTATCGATCGATAATCAACTTACCCGACTGATGCCCAAACATACTAAAATGTAAGGGGTGCAAAATTCTTTCTAACTCAGATGATTGATTTGTTTGACCTGGAATAAACCAATTTTGAACATAAGTTATATGTTCAAAATTTAGGTCCAAACACAAAGACTTTATCCGATTTAAAATGGGGTTCAAGTCCAAACACAAAAACTTGGCTGATTTAGTTGTTTAGACCTTAAACTAGATTAGATTTTGTCTAATTTACTTATCTGTAGGGGCGGAGGGACTTGGGGATACCTCATTCTTAGAAAAAATTAATTATATACCAATAATATATTAATAAATTAAAGCACAATCATCTTAATCCAAATAACTCAAAGCCTAAAGCCCAATGCACTTGTCTATTAGATTTACCCTATCATACCTGATCAGTACACTTTTTGTGAAATTGCGAAGCTCTAAACTTCTTTAAGATTGCAGATCATCATAGTTGATCCGACCTAAGCGAGCTCTAATTGAATTTTTGATTTCATGTTAGTCATCTCTCATCCTCGTCATTTTGGTATCATGACGTTGTTGGATTTTGATTGTCATGTACTCATGTTTAGTGGATTACTCTGTTATTGGGTGGCCAAAGTGGAAGTGGAAGTGTTGTGTATCTATTTAGGGTTTTCGAAGTGACATATATTTAGTGGGTTGAAAATAGTAGGTTGATGCACTTCGGGTGACAAGATTATTGTTTTTTTTATCTTTCAATTATGTATGAATTAGAGTTAAATTGCTTGTTGCCAATTTTTTTTTTGTTTTTGCTGTCATTTTAAAAGGCTCTTTCTTAATTGCTTGGTTTGAGTTCAATTTTTATATTTTGGTTGCTTGTTGTCAATTTAATTTCTTGTTTGTAAGTCTTTTTTGTGCTTGTTTAACAGATATGGATAAGTATTTGATTAAAAGTTCAAATTCAGAATCATTATGTACTTATAGAGATGGTCATCTTAAGGATGCTTGCATAAAAGTTAAGTTAATGAGTTAGAAAATGGCCTAGGCCTCACAAAAAGTGTCAAACTATCATACCAATGATCAAGATAAAGTTCGTTAGGTACATTGGCTTGAAGGTCCCACTCAACCAAAAATAGAGATGTTTCCAAAAACTTTTTATGGTCCTAATTCTAATCGAAGAAAGTTCAATCAATTTTGGTACATTGATCCAAACTCATATTGGTTGGAGTTGTCACACCCTGACCTCCGGAACATGATGTGTAAATCACAATAATTAAATTAAGCCAATTAATATAAATACTTAAAGTTTAGGTAACTTGATCACCTCATATTCTTAGTTTTATGCAACCTTACTTATAAGCTTACATTTATATATACATAAATATAAATTATTCACATGCCAAATTTAATTAACTAAACTCACATCCTATAGCAAGACCAAAATTCAAATGATATTTTTCTCATTTCATGGTATGTGCACCTATCCCTCAATTCGATTCTCATCACCAGCTCGATCGGCATCACTAGGCTCACCTGAAAAAAAAACATAAAATATAGGGATGAGCCGAAACTCAATAAAAAATACTATAACCATAGATAATAAACAATGTATCCAAATCAGCATTTAGCCACACACAAACATCACTCAACTTCTCATACCATCTCTAAAATCTCAATTCATCCTCATTCCGAACTTATAGTCAGAATCATGCATCCATTATATCAATCCCATCCGCATTCTGACCCCATCGTCGGAACCCTTTATAAGTAAGGAAGGTAGGCATTGTCCTTCTATCTGGACTTACACCCTTCGCTATGTAACCGCATATCGAATCCTTACTCAAATCTCACCCACTGTACATACAGGATTTCATTCGCACATCACCACAACCTCCACAATATATATTCACCTCATATCCTCCACAGTACAACCTCCGCAATTCCCACAAAATATTGGATATAAATATTTATTCACAGAACATTCAATCTTTAAACAACAACTTCCAGAAAACAACAAAAGTTATCACATACAAAAAATCATCCACATATATCTCCAACCACAGATTCACATTAACCAACCAGACATTTATACCAAAACATCATAACACAATTTAATAAATTGCAAGAATCAACGATTAAGTAAAAATGCAAAACTTTCAAATATAAGGCATGGTTACTGTATTCTATACCTTGTGGGGTGTGCCTCGCTTCTCACTTGAACCAAAACTTTCCTGTATACTCTTTCGACACATATTCAAAATCCTTCACTAAGCTTTAGATACAATTTTTGCACCAAAATATGAGTACATGGTCACAAATAGACCTAAAAATACATAGAATATATTATATGATCTGGTCAAATGAGTAAACTTTGACCGGAATAGTCAAATCGGGTCAAATAGTACCCAAAAAATACTCATATTCAGGTCACTGAAGATCTGAAAAATTTCACCAAAACCACCAATTGGGTTTTGTAGTACTCAGCGAGACGAACTCAATGATAGTAGTCTCGTATCAAATGGAGGTCGAATGAAGGAAAAATTGACCGTCAAAGTTTGCGGTGGTCGAAACTTTCGAGAGTTTTTTTCAGAGATATACAGCTTCGTTTAAGGTGATTCTTGGATCAATATCATTCATCTCAAAGAGACAAAGAGATTGGTAATAGTCTAGTTGCCTGTAGTGGTCATAGGAGGGAGATTGGCCCCGCCAAAGTCATATGTATGAAATTCACATTTTTTTCAATTTTTTCCTCTTTGTTTTCTTTTTTTTAAAAAATACTTAATCCAGATATATGTTTTTTGCATCCTGCATGCACTTTTTACACTCATTTTGCGCCTCTTGTTGCCCTTAATTTCAATTTTGCCATTGTCTTCATCTATCAAAATTTCCATTTCACTCCTAAAATTGTATTTTCATTTCCCCTTTTTGTCCGATCTCGGCCACTTTCGAACCTGATGCTTCTAATAAATTTCATCTAATATTTACTACTTTAACAAAAAATAATTTCTTCTTAACCCAATCTCGATTATCGGATTCCCAAGTGTTTCTTTGTACACATGTCGCTATCATATTCGTTATTTCCATAATTTTTGGGTCAGGGTATCACTGGAGTATAGTGAAGCAAAACTAGTCGTGTATTGTCTTTGTTGCTATCTTTTCATGCCAACTTATGGAAAATAAGCAATTGGAAATTCTTTTGTTGATGAAGGCTTTTAAAATTGAAGGAAGAAATTTAAGTTGGCTGAACATGTAAGATTTGTTAATAGTAGGCATTATCAAACTTGAAGCAAGTGTAAAGATCTTGTAAAACAAGATCAACATATGCAATCAATATTTTTCAACAATCAAGTCAAGCTTGTTCTAAATATAGAACAATTTGACTGCATTGATAGATTGCAATGAGAAAGTTAAAGCAATGGTTTTGAAGAATGGTCCTAAAAATCTCAAATTGACATCTCTTGATATTTAGAAAGACATTGTGAATGCTATCACATATGAAACTTTCAATGCAATTATTAGTTTGATGGTCAGTGTTTCTTAATTCTTATTGACGAATCTTGTGATGTATCAATGAAGGAGCATATTACATTGTGGTATGTGAGTGCTAAAGGCAATGAACCATGTGGTGGTTATGTTTTTCTTGAAAGTATATAATCTTCATGCATTCAGTGATACTTTCGTTTTTCAACTTTCAAAAGAGTTGGCCTCTCATTCCCTATTTGGCAAAAATTATGTGTTTCCAACGCTCCAAATTTGAACTTCTCATTTTGAGGGTTCAAGGATCTTTACTTAGAGAATAAAGATATTATAATAATTTTCTTAATAAATATTTAGTGAACCTCTTTAAATCTTACTAATTTTTCAAATAAAAATTTATATTCAAAAACTCAAATCCTTCCAACCCAACATCTCCCAACCCAACATCTCTTAACCTTTCGTTTGTAAAATGTCGAGCATAGCAACGTGAGATCTAAAACAGGCTTTGTTTTTGACTTTCATCTAAGGTTAAGTCTTAGTAGGCTTGGCTCGTCCTAAATACTAAACCGGGCCTTGAACTCCAAACTGAAAGCCAGGCCCACCCAGTGCATGCGCCCATGCACAACATGGGCTTTTATGGAATAAAAAATTGATTGAGGTTGTGCAAATCGTGTTGGTGGGAAGGGGATGGGACTGAAGATGGGCGGAACCAATATCCTACCAGAGTTTTAAGATTAAAATCAGACGATCACCGCTGCCCCGGAATCAACGGATCGTGACCATATTGACCGACGTATCATACCTCCACCCATAACTGCTGCCTACGACAACCCGCAAACTTTTGGCCTTTCCTTCTCTGTGTGCCAGCCCTAATTCAGCTTCGCTTCGCATCCCCCCATAATCAGAGCTGCAATTGAAGAACCATCGCTTTCTAATTTGAGGTATGATGCTGACCGTAGATCTGATTTTCCTCCATTACTTGTTTGGTAGTTGGATCTCTGCTTCCTTTTCTTGGATCGTATTTTGTTCAAATCTATGTTGAGTGGCCTTTATCCTCCTGGAGACGAGTCAATTCGGTCGAATTTGTTTCTGTGTTTGCGTTGATTAGGTTATCAATTTTTTTGGATTTGCAAGTGTGGAGACGTGGTTGTATTTGTGCGTGATTGGTTTCCGAAGAGAGATTTTCATTTCCTTTGTTGTCATGGAAAGAAGCAACTGTATTGTGTATAGATGTTGTGCTACACTTACAAGTTATAGGAAGATATTTTGAACAGTGATACGTGCTGATTGTTGCCCATGCAGCTTTGTCTTCTACTACTATATTGGTATGTAGAACAGAAGTCAGAGGGAAGAGGCAAATTAGAGGATGTGATGGAGAGGTTTTTTTTTTCAAAATTATAAATTGTCATGGATGGATTTGCTTTCCTACAAAAGTTATGCTTACTTTCAATGGGCTTTGTGGCACACTGTGTCTCTGAGGTATTATAACATTGCTTACTCATTGTTAATGGCAGTCCACATAGGTGATTGATATATTATGGATTCTTGAACACTGTTTTTCGATCACAATCCTGTGGGACACTTACAGTTGAGGGATGAATTCAGAATCAGCTGATTCATCTACTTCACCTCCTGTTAAAGTTCCGGATGGACAACCCCTTGCTGCTGAAGATTCCAGTCCAGATAGCTCTACACGTGATTCACCATCTAAGCTATCTGGTTCTGGTTTAACATCGTGGGCTAAGAACTTGAAAATTCCCCACTCGTTTCCTGCCACGCAAGATGATTCACCCACTGAAAATTCTGCTAAGTCGAGCTTCACACGTTTTACTAGTGGCTTAGGATTGCGCTTGTCCCCAAAATCACCCCCAGCAGCTGTGGATGATATTACTGAAGGCAGTTCAACAGCCACACAACCTGGTTTTATTGGAACAATAACAAAAGGGTTGGTTGACTCATCTAAGAATGCAGTTAAGGCCGTAAAGGTGAAGGCCCGGCATGTTGTATCTCAAAATAAACGAAGATACCAGGTGGGATTTTGCTCTCATGTTTTCCTTTGAATTTTGTTTTGTAAATACGATAACAGTGTTGTTATTATGTGTTTTCTACCTTGCTCATCCTTCTTGATGGCTTTATCTAGTATAACTTGATGCCCATTATTTTTCCCTTCCATCGTCAAGCTTCATGATGTAAAAAGGATTTCTATGCTTGCAGTCTGCCTGTTTTCTTGTTTTTACCTCAGTTTAGAACAAATCATAGCTATCAGCTCACTTATTTCTTATTACAGCATATTGTTTGCAAGATATAGAATCATAATATCTCTATTTTTTTATTTTTTATTTCTTTACTTTTTACTGGATGCAAAAAAAACTCAAAGGACCTTGGTTTCTTGAAAAATACATTCTTATGTTATAAATTCATTAGTTTTGGCCAGTAGCCTCGGTCAACAAAAACCTCTTTCGAAAAAGAAAGCACTTTTTTTGTTTGCTGAAAACAATATGCTGTGATGTTATTTTTTGGCTGATATGCTTTAAATATAACTTTAGACCTTACATTCAGGAGGATGGGTTTGATCTGGACATGACATATATCACAGAGAACATAATTGCTATGGGCTTCCCTGCTGGAGATATGAGTTCTGGCTTTTTTGGATATGTCGAGGTGAACAAATTAATCTGCATTATGAAGTTTTCCTTGTTTAGTAACTTCAGTTTAACTGCTTATAACACCTAACTGAAAATTCTTGACACATTTTGCAGGGTTTTTACCGAAATCACATGGAAGAAGTAATTAAGTTTTTTGAAACTCGTCACAAGGTAGTAGGATCTCTATTGATATATATTAATGTTTTAGTCAGTTTCTGCACCATTTTATGCATTGAATGTTGTATTGTACATGGTGACCAAAAACAATAAATCAGATATAAATTTGGAGTGGCATTTCTATAGCATTTGATGTTGTGTTTTGCAGAAAGTTTCTAATTGCAGTTTGTATGAGTAGGATGCTTGATATTCATGCTTCTTATGTCTATTCAGTCCTCCTGATAGCAGTGCCCTATGACTAGACTCTTGGATATCCGAGTTAGGTTTGGTCACCAGCTTTTATTTTGAACTTCAAACTTTTGTTCTTCCCTTGTCTTCTTCGGGATGGGGGTTTTCAATTCATTGCCATTGGCACAGGATGTTGAGGAGGCGCCAATTGAACACGCGGTGCTCCTTAAGTACTTTTACATCATCACTTTATCCACACAATGGACGGGGGTAGAAGGCAGGACAGATTGATATCTTAAGGCTTCATTCATATGCATATTGATATTTTTTCGGTTATCTTTTTTTTATATGTTTCATGCTCTAGGGGCTAATTTGTGTCTGAATCAAGAAATTAACTTTTCAGGTTCTTATGTTTATCTTCAATGGTATTGATTTTGTCTTCTTTTTCTAACTTGACCATAGTTGTTACAATGTGCAGCAAGCCAAACTCGAAACGTGAAACTTTGTCCTCCCATAAACTGAATTGTTTATTTTTCCTTTTATTTGCACAAATTGTTTGCTGAATCATACTATCATAACTATTGTTTTTTAACTTCCTCCTGAGTCTACTTAGGTAAAATTTATCTCATATGATATTATGTTGGTTTTTGAAGATTTTGAGCCTTGTCTTACTGCTATAGTGCTATGTATTGGTTGAATTTGCCTTATTGTGAATCCATTATGTGCAGGGGAAGTACAAAGTATACAATCTTTGCTCTGAAAGGCTGTACGATGCATCGTTATTTGAAGGGAAGGTGTGTGCTGAACTGTTATTTAATTTACTGAAGGGAAAAGAGAAAAAATATAAAACAATTTTTATTTCCATTTGTGCATCGCCTGGTTTAAAAAAAAAATTATTTCCATCTAGCCTTGGTAGAGTTACAAAACAATTTGGGCTTTTCATCTGTGTGGACAGAATAAAGCAAATTGATTTAAAAATTCACCATGGTTTAGAACCTTTGCCACCTTTTTTTTTCACTCGTTTTAAAAATAATAATTTTTTCTTTCTGGTCTCATTGATTTTTGCATGTGGAAATATTAAACACAGCCACCATTTTGATAGAGCTGACATTTCTGAATTTCTGAGTGTTATAAATTTTGGTGGCCTTTGAATGCTAAAATGAAGCATACCAACTTTTGATAGTTATAGTTTAGATGGTAGTAAAAGCATATGCAGAGACAGATAATCTCGACTTTTGAGTCATTTATTATGGGTAAAGTTGCAATTAAATGATGTTAACCACTGCAAATATGTCTTTCACCTCATAATGGAAAATGTTTGTGAGTTACTCTCTCTTTTGAAAAAAATCTAATCCTAGTTTAATTTGAATAACTATAGTAAAGATTAAGATGAAATGGCTTGATTCTCAGATTCTGTTTGAAACTCTGACCTTTCTGAGAGGGCGAGAGGGGAGTGAGTTCTCAGATTTTGTCTGAAACTCGTGAGCGAGAATGCATTTATTAGCATGTTTGTGTGAATTATATGCATGTTCCAATTTCCTATAATTCTCATAAGCAGCCAGACTATCATATACTGAATATATTGCACGATAGTTCTTACATGTGGTAAATTTAGTCAATTCAGCTCAAGTTTGAACTGATCATATATTAAATTTTGAAAGGATGGCAATAGCTCAGTTGGTTACCTCTCCGGACCGAAAGCTTAAAGGTGCTTGAGGTCGGAGTTCAAAACCCTCTGGGGGATTTCTCTGGGGTTCCATGTGGGTGGGCTGGTCTGCAATGGCATAGGGCTTTGGTCCGCAGTCCACGTACCAGGAGGTAAACCCTGCTAGCCCACTGGACTCCGGCCCAGTACTGACATGGCAAGGAGCTTGGGCAAGTACACCTTGGCTTGGGTTTAAAACTGGGCCGGCTGTCACAAAGTGGCGTGTCGGGCTGGGGCCTTCCTGGTTACCAAACAAAAACAAAAAACTTCGCCTCAATGCTGTTTATATTGTATGGAAGCATCTTGTATCTGCTGCATTTAAACTTTTGTTTTCCTTTTCAGGTGGCCAGCTTCCCATTTGATGACCATAATTGCCCCCCAATTCAACTTATAATATCCTTCTGTCAAAGTGCTTATTCGTGGTTGAAGGAGGATATTGAGAATGTTGTGGTGGTGCACTGTAAGGCTGGAATGGCAAGGACAGGCTTGATGATCTCTAGCCTTCTTCTTTACTTAAAGGTGGGATAGCTGCTTTGTTTCACTAGGACATTTCAATTAGTCTGGTGGAAGTCATCAGTTTACACATTTGTTATTAATTGCTCCCTTGTTGGAATATAAACTTACATGCTTTTTTCTCTGCAGTTCTATCCTACTGCTGAAGAGTCAATGGATTACTACAACCAGAAACGATGTATTGACGGAAAGGGGCTTGTTCTCCCCAGTCAGATTGTCAGTCAACTATTGCTGTTCAATATCTTTGAAAAACTATATTGAGTTTTCTAGCTCTTGTTTCTTTTAGTTAAGTCTGACTAGTATATATTTGTTTTTGTTTTTGTTTTCTAGAGGTATGTCAAATACTTTGAACGCACCTTAACATACTTCAATGGTGAAGTCCAGCCAGGGCGCAGGTATGATTCTGGCAAGCGCTTTTAATGGAACATATATTTTTTCATGTGCGTGCTGGTGACACCGCAATCCTTACAGGTGCATGCTTAGGGGATTTCGGCTTCACAGGTGTCCTTATTGGATCAGGCCCTCAATCACTGTCAGTAACCACAGTGGTCAGTGTCCTTTCAGATATTTGCCTATTCTTGCTAAACTGCTAATTGGCAGCAGCGCTTCCACTATATTTTTTTGGGAGTCCACTTGTTTCTTTTTTTGCATCCTTAGGCCTTTCATGAGTTGTGACCTGTAGTTTTCGAGTCACTTTATGGATGAATTGATTCGAGTTCCACTTATATATTGACACTAATAATGTGATGATATATGCCAATGTGTTGCAATCTGAGTACTAAGATGTTTCCAAAAGGCATGCCAAAAGAATGGAAAGGAAAGATTGAAAAATAAAACAAAATTTGGCTCACCAATACCAGTCAAGGCCTAAGGTTTATTGCTACTTTTCTGTGCAGGTGTTCTTTTCTCTTCAAAAAAGCATCCCCGAACCAAGGATCTGTCGGTATGTCTGTTTGATTATTTAGTGGCATCTAGTTGGAAATTTTATAGAATGATTGTGCCAAGATGTTAATCTGACATTTCTAGAAATATGATGCACCTTTTTTGCAGCCAGAAGAATACTGGTTTAGCGCGCCAAAGAAAGGGGTTATGGTTTTTGCTCTTCCAGGGGAGCCTGGTCTGGCAGAGGTTGCTGGAGACTTTAAAGTCCAATTGCATGACCGCCAAGGAGACTTTTACTTGTTAGTGATCTAGAGTCCCTCCTAATGAATTATTGTCTTATGATTGGAAGCCTGTCACTCACTGTTTCTCTGGATTTTCAGCTGGCTAAACACGACAATGATGGAAAATAGAAAAGTTTTGAATACAAGTGATCTTGATGGGTTTGACAAGGTAACATATGTTGAATATAAAGATTTAATGGCAAGATTTACGTGGGCGGTCAGCCCAGGAATGTTAGATCTTTGTTTGAATGTTTTATCTTTAGGACAAGTCGCGTTCTGTTGCTTTTATTCTTTAGTTATCCGTTGCTTTAATAACCTTCTGGAATGGGTTCTTTTGCAGAGAAAACTGCCTTCACCAGGATTCCAAGTTGAGGTTGTGCTAGTAGATTACAATGATTATGTTCTACCCGAGCCAACCGCTCAAACGATCCCCAACAACTCAGACGGAAGCTCTGTCACAAGTCACTCCCCCGTTGCTGGTGGTTCAGCTGCTCCTGACCAGATTAAAGACTCAGGAAGCCGTGATAAAGATGATGTTTTTTCAGATAGTGAGGCAGAGGAAAATGGCTCTTCAAAGGGTAGAGAAGCCCACACAACTTCTGCTGGAGGAGATGCTTCCACAACCAATCCCGGATCTGATACTAAATCCAATTCAGATAAAATCGAAGGTTTAACACATGCAACCGGCCGAGTTTCTCTCGGAGATGCAGGCTCCAATCCGATTCATTCCGCTAGCGAGCTGAAAAGCAACAGTGTTGGTGGAGCTGCCTCCAGCGTCGTGGCACCCAACTCTGCAAGTGAATTCAAGGCAATGGCTGCTGATGCCTCTGTCTTTACATTTGGAGATGACGAAGAGTATGAAAGTGAATGAACTGGGCAGGCGCATTAATGGATTCTCTGTACATACATATTATATCTTCAACTTGCAATATGCATTGTTTGTGATTCATTTCATTTGTAATGTTAAAAACTCTAGTGTGGTTGCTTTAAAACAAATGCAAGGGAAAGTTATAAGAATAATAATGTCAGGATCATCGTACGATATAAAAACGTAGAATCCATTTCTTTTTTTTTTCTTTTAAATTTGCAAACAAAAAAAAAACTATAACTATTTATTTATTTATATTTGTCAACCTATCATTTAATTTTTTGAAAGGATTATATGGGTTGAAGGTATTTCAATTTTGAAAAATCATTATTAGTGAAAATTGATTGATATGTAAAAAATTATAGAGCTATTCTAAGACTGGATAAAATGTACAAAGATATGACCAATTGAAAACTAATTTAGGAGTGGATAAAATATATTTTGAAATAGTTGAAAATGTTCATCATATGTCGACAATCACCAAATACTTTCCGTTTTGAATCAATGTATTCAACGTTTTCTTACTTTAATGTTTATTGTTATCTTTTCAACTATTTTAGTCTTCCCCTTAACACCCCAATCAGACCCCGAGTGATTACACGACACAATAATTATAAGTACCTCTTCTCTTAACTCTTAAGGCCCGTTTCCATATAATTACCGTAAATATTAACATCAGAACATCAATTAATTTTATTGAGACTCACCATGTCAAGTATTTATTTATTACATCTTGACAGCATATAATGAGTACATGTAGTAATACAATAATAATAAACACAACATGATAGTATTATTCCAAGCCACTCCCCCTCAAGCCACTTCGATGCCACTCAATCATCTACATGTATGGAAAAATATGTATGAGAATAAGTCGTGCTATCGTTCAAAATAATCAATTAACCATATAATTCTTTTCAAGAGGTATAAACATGAACAACTAAGTCCGTCATCAAAATGAGAGAGATGAGAGATAGAAACCCTCGTCGCCGTCACCTCCTCCGCCAAACGACCCTTTCTCAACCATCCTCCATTAATCACCTTCATCCAATAACATATCAACAACCACTTTCATCCAATCTTTTCCAGTCTCTTACCCACCTTGCCCCTCTCGCCTCCTACCCTACCTCCCCTATCCTTCCCTCCACCTTCTAAATTTTTTTCCTAGCAGCCAGAACCTATTCCATCTACATTTTCAAACCTGCCGAATCAATCCCCTATATCTCCGGGTCTACCCATGTCACCTGATTTCCCCTCCTCTTCAAAGCCTACTATTTCTCTACCTTCAAATAATGCCCATTCTAATTTGAAATCCTTTCATGATCTATCAAAACCTAGCCAAATCCAAGGTGGAGGTAATGTGAGGGTGTATTTCGAGAATTTTCCCGAGAGGGTGGATGCAGTGGTAGCTAAAAAGGTCATGTGCAAATATGGCATAGTCGAAGATGTATACATCTCCAGGAAACTTAATATGAAAGGTTGGCATTTTGGCTTCATACAGTTCAAAGGCGTAAGGGATGTAGATAAGCTTTTGGACAATCTGAACAATGTATGGTTTGGGAAATACAAGATTAGAGCAAACTTTTCAAAATTTTAGATAGCACAGTCGATCAAAAACACAGTTCGTTTGCCTCCAAAATGAAAAGTCTTTGAAAGTCTATTTGTTGATCATAGACCATACTCTATGGTTCTCACTGGTGAGGGTACTAGACCAGCAAATGCGACCAGGTGTCCTGCCGGGAAGAGTGACAGTGTGCCTAACCAAGTGAGGGTGGAACCCACCGATGAGGATAGAAGTTGGTTAGGGAGATTTGCTGTGGGATATGTTCATGATTTTGATTCCCTGTTGAAGTTGGAGGAATATATTAATTTCAAGAAATTACGTATTGAGGCAAGGTCCATGGGTGGCTTTCAGGTTTTACCCATTTTTTCTGATGCAAATATCATGGGTCAAACTTTACTGGATGGTGATTGCTTAGGGGAATGGTTCCGTTTAGTGAAGCCATGGGAGCCTAGCTCCATATGTTGTCAGCGATTCACCTAGTTACGTTTCATAGGTGTTTCTCTACATGGTTGGAATAAGGATGTTTTTCATGAAGTGATTAACATATGGGGAGAATATGTCACCATGAGTCTAGATATCATTCAAAAGTCTTATTTTGATGTTGGTAGGTCATTGATCTCGACAACTGAAAAGAAACATATCAATGGGTCCGTTAGGTTGGTGATTGATGGGGATTTCTTCATGGTTCAGGTTATGAAGGAAGCAAATGAGTTATTATTTAGTAACCGAGCAAATGTGAAGCCTTCAATTCCTATTGTTAAACCCAACAAAGGTACTTTAGATAATAAGAGTGTTGAGTCTACTATCGGGCTACAGGGTAGCAAGAGGTGTTTGAAATTCAAAATGATACTGAGGTTGTGCGCCAACAATGGGTAGAAAATGGGGTGTCAGTTGGAGGGAGGACGCATGATGTGCAAGAAAGGATGAATATGTTTCAAATTCTGATATTGCAGTACGTACTATAGTTCATGTAGAGCCGGACACGGAGTCTCCACTTCTGGTGCCAAAGGTCGAGGTTTTTGAAACTAGTAATGGGTATGGTCAGAAACTGGCTTCTGATTTCCTATGTGACAAGGAAGAGGTCTCAACCTTAGGTGGATATGCTATGTCAGTCATAGGTGAGGTGCAGGTGCTACAGAATAGTTTACATGAGGTGGATAGGTCTGATGTGGTACAAATGGACAGATAGTTTGAGTGGGAAGTTAAACAAATACATATGGGCCCAAGGGGAGATATGCAGTTTGGGCCTCTCTAGTTAGGCCCTTGAACAAAATAGACCTCCAACAAATGCATTAAGCCCACCCATTGATAGTGATTTGCCAATGCAAAAACAACTCTCTCCATCATGTTCTCTTAATTCATTGCGAACCCAAAGCTCTTCTGAGGTGTCAAAACCTCCGGGCTTTGAGCACATCTCTCCTATAATGAAAAGTCACAGAGGTAAAGGCAAAAATTTGAGGAAAATAAATCACTTTAAGCATCTTTTAATTGATTAGTGCAGGAGGGTGGCAGATGAGGAAAGATTGAAGAAGAAGAAGAAGAAGAAGAGATTGGCTCAAGCAGGGTCAAGCAAAAGTCAATAAGAAGCATTAGTCTATAGCTCTAGAGTCTCGAAATCTGATGAATTGGAAACTACAATGGATGTGTGGAACTCGTTGGGTTTGAAGTGCCTAAATCATGATGAGATTGTAGTCAAGGAAAAAATGAAAAGCATAATCTCGCTAGAGGTGGCTCAAGCAAATGAGAGGAAGGGAAAATCTCAATTTTAAAAGGACCATCACGTGTCTATAGAGGTAACTCAATATTCATGTTGAATTTTTTTATGTTGGAATGTACGTGGGCTGAGAAGGCCTTTGAAAAGAAGGATGGTAAGGAAATTAGTTCAAGAAAAAGCGGTGGATCTGGTGATTATTATTGAAACAAAACTGGGACTTGTAACTGAAAATATCATTAGAAATTGCTGGGGCTTAGGGGATTTTGAATGGAGTGCTATTAGCTCTATTGGAGCTTCCGGGGGTATGATGATTATATGGAATCCAAATAGCTTGAGTGTCGTGGATGTTATCAAAGGTGACAAATAGATCTTTTTGCATGCTAAGTTCTTAAGTAATGGTTTGTTTTGGTTGTATTACTGCAATATATGGGTACAGTGATGAGGCAGCTAGATTAGCCTTATGGGAGGAACTTCTCATCACTCATTCAATTCGTCCAGTACCATGGTTACTCATTGGGGATTTTAACGAAATCACAAGTATTTATGATAGATGGGGAGAAGTTGCTTCATCAAGAGGTATGAGGGGGTTGGTTTCTTTTGAAAATAGAGCTGGCTTGATAGAACTTCCTTTGTTGGGTAGATCTTATACATGGCGTAATTCCAGAAGTCAGAGTAAGATTGACAAATGCTTCATATCTCTTGAATGCTTACCCAAGTTTCCAGGTTTGAAATTATGGGGTCTTGCTAGGGGTGTTTCAGATCACCTCCATTACTATTAGAACTTGGAAGATCAAATTGGGGTCTTAAACCTTTTCGAGCCATGGATTGTTGGTGGTTGCACTCATGCTTTCTGACAACAATAGAAGTTCTTTGGCAGGAAATCCGGTGTCATGTACTAGGGAATAACTTTTTGTTCCATAAATTCGAAGCACTTTCATACTGTTTACGAATATGGAATAAAGAAGTATTTGGGCACATAGATAGAAAGCTGGAAAAATATGTTGAAGAGTTGAACAAATGGGATATTATTGCTGAGCAAAGGAGTTTGTCACAGGCGGAGACATCTCAAGCCCAAGCTGTAAAAAATAACTTATGGCTAGAAAGTAAAAAATCAGAATATTTGTGGAAACAGAAATCAAGAGCTCAATGGCTGGCTACTGGTGACAAAAATACCAAGTTTTTCCATACAACAGCTTGTATTCGTGGTAGAATGAACCAATTAGCATGTATGAAGAAATATGGTAGAACTATCAGTGTCCTAAGTGAAGTCAAGGCGGCGGTGTATCAACATTTCAAAGCTCTCTTTGTTAATGATGGGAGTGTATATGCAGATTGGAGTGGTCTACAATTTAAATCAATTTCTATGATGCAAGCCTGTTCTTTGGAAAGACCAATTGATGTGGAGGAGGTGAAGAAGGAAGTTTGGAGATGTGAAGGCTCAAAAGCGCCGGGTCCAGATGGATTCAATTTCAATTTCATTAAGCGGGCATGGTCAGTTATAAAAGGTGATATTTATGATTTCATCCAGAATTTTTTTGCAACATGCGTGATGCCTCCAGATATTAACAAGTCTTTCATATCCCTAATTCCTAAGAAGAAAGTCTCTACTAGCCTATCTGATTTTTGACCTATAAGTCTTGTCTGCAGTCCGTACAAAATTCTGTCCAAGATATTGCAAAAAGATTGAAGGAGGTTATGCCTTCAGTTATTAGTGAGACACAATCTGTTTTCATTAAAGGAAGGCAAATTCTTGATAGTGTGTTAGTTGCTAATGAGATAATTCATCAGGTGTGCAAGAAGAAGAAGAGGGCTTTTATAATTAAACTTGATATGAAAAAGGCTTTTGATAGTGTCAACTAGGATTATATTAATTCAGTGATGTTTTACATGAATTTTGGTGAGAAATAGAGGTCTATGATTCTGGAATGTATGAGAACCTCTTCTCTATCTGTTTTGGTAAATGGATCTCCTACTCCATATTTCTCGATGAAGCATGGTATTAGACAAGGTGACTCTTTGTCTCCTTTTCTTTTTAACCTTGCTCAAAGGGGCTGCATCTGTTGTTCTCTAAAGCTGAAGAATTTGGTTTTTTGAAAGGTATAAGGGTGAGTAGACATGGTACTAGCATCTCCCATATGCAATATGCGGACGACACTTTGATATTTTGTAAGGCCGAAGAGATATATGCTCAAAATGTGAAAAGAATTCTGAGGTGTTTTCAAGTCATCTCAGGTATGAAAGTTAACTTTCTAAAAAGCTCCATTGTTGGCATTGGTACTGCACATGGTTGGGTTGAATCTATTGTTGCCAAAAATATTTTTTATGTGGATTCTTTACCAATTAAATACCTTGGTTTTCCTCTTGGTGCTAACTTTGGAAGAGTCAAGTCTTGGAGGCCGGTGGTCAAACTGTTTGAAAAAATCTGGCTCAATGGAAGGGTAAACAATTATCCATTGGAGGAAGGCTAACTTTGATCAAATCCACTCTCTCCAATTTGCCCATTTACTTCATGTCTTTGTTCAAAATTCCTTCTTCAGTTGCTAAAAAGTTGGAATGTATTCAGAGAGGTTTTCTTTGGGGGAAAGATGAGGATAAAAGAAAGCTACATTGTGTGGGTTGGCAACAAGTAACTCAACCGAAGCACATGGGTGGTCTTGGCATTGGGTCTATCATATAAAAAAACAAGGCATTGCTAATGAAATGGCTTTGGCTTTATCTTAATGAAGATGGGCAGCTCTAGAGAAAAGTCATTGATGAAAAATATAGTTCTTCACGGCCTTGTATTGGTTCTCGAAAAATACCCAACTCAAGGTTTGCCTCCCAACTTTGGAAGGGCATTCAGGAATTATTATCTGATGATGATGGAGTCATGAGCAAATTCTTTAAAGAAGGGGTTGGAAGCCTTGTGGGCAATGGTGATTCGACATGTTTTTGGTTGGATGCCTGGATTGGTGAGATGCCATTATGTGAGCCCTTTCAAAGACTTTTTTCAATCTCATCGCAACAGGCCTGCACAATTGGTGCTATGGGATCCTGGGTAAATCATGTGTGGGTGTGGCAGTTTAATTGGAGAAGGAGATTATTCTATTGGGATGAACTGACACTCAATAATCTTAAGCAAGCTTTAGCACCTTGTGTGGCACTCAACTACTAGACTTTTCAATATTAAATTTGTTACTTCATACATGGCATCTCTCTCCTTGCAAGGAAACCCTCATCCAGCTCCTTATACTTATTATCAAGTCTGGCAAGGCTTGGCACCTCCAAAGATTGAAGTGTTTTCTTGGGTGCTACTTAACAAGAAAATTCCTACTCGGTCTGTTCTAACACGAAGAGGTATAATTTGTGCAATCCTCAATATTTTTCCTTTTGCAGGTTGGAGGAAGAATTGGTTGATCACTTATTTTGTCATTGTCCTGGCCCTTCATCTTTATGGTACTACTTGGCTGATTGGTGGGGTTTTGCATGGTGCTCTTCATGGGATATATGCAGTCTTTTTGAACAATGGTGTTATCTGGTGAAGTCAGGGAGTATACAAAAAAAGTCATGGAGATTATGGAGATTGTTGTTCTACATGGTTGTTTGGTCTATTTGGAAAGCCAAGAATGATTTGATCTTCAAGAATAAAGAGGTCTCCTGGTCGACCATCATTTCCCTCATTTTTCATAGATTTCTGGAATGTGGTCATGGTTTCTTGCCTTCTTTATCGCACCAGCAGGCACGACTGGAATCATCTGCGATTCCAATTCTTTCCCTTTCAAACAACATAGCATCAACTCATATTATGCTTTTGCAGCGGGCACCTCCCCTAGGATGATCTAATTGGTTTTGTGATTAAGGATATGGGACTCTTGCGGCCGTGGAGATTTTTTGCTTTCGTGTACTTTTTGTTGTGCTTTTCTTGGCTCTCTTCTTGAAGGCTAATTAAAGCATTGAAATATTTTATTTGGTTTCCTCCACCTTGGGAGGTTCTTTTGATCTATATATGCTCTAAAGGCTAAGCCTTTTTTATCAAAAAAAAAGAAGTATAAACAATTTTTCGAAGTAATCATATAGCAATGGATTTGATAACACAATAAATTCAGCTTGGAATAATAAATAAATAAATAAAAATTATTTATAATTATATTTAAAAATTCAAAGCACTCACTATCTTTTATTTCTAAATCTAAATCCATGTAATAGATATTTTCCTGTACCCAACATATCCATAATCGGGCCAAGACTGTGGGGCCATGTGCACAAGCAATATCATCAATCATAATTTCCGTTAATTCTATGTATTTCCAAAAATCCACACAACTGTTTGAAAATAATTTCATATATATATATATATATATATCCAAACTTAATAATATAATATTATAATTTCAAGAGAATAATCCAAAGTCAATACCGGAAAATATTGTGGTTCATTACCACATTCACACTTCATAATGGTCTATGAAATCAACCCTAAATCGTCACGTTAAAGTTATTAAGAATACTCCAAGATTCATTATAATCCAAACTCATGATGGTCATTCGATCCACCTTTCATCTCAATAAATGTCAATCTTATTTTGCAAACAATTTCATCAAATGGTTTTCATAAAACAACACATCTAATAATAAAAAAACCGAACTTATTGAAATTTTATAATTTTCCCCACAAAATGTTAGATAACCTAACTTTTATTAGTTCAACTCAACCCAAGTCTACATGTCATATAAGCATGTCAGACTGGACTTTTTCAAAAATCGATCAATAATGTTAATTTATTCATTTATCTCTCTCTCTCTCTCTCTCTCTCTCTCTCTCTCTCTCTCTCTCTCTCTCTCTCTCTCTCTTCATTTACTGCACAATTTTTATTTATTTTTTTTGTAAATGAAACTTTAAAATGTTTTATCTCTCAAAATACATGTTAGATTTTGAAAAAAAAATATTCGAACTCAATGGATAAAATTCTTTCTAAGAAGACTCATTGTCGATAATTATTCAACAATGGTATTTAATTATTCAAAATTTACCTTTTTACACTCTTATTATTTAATGGTATATAGTTTAAAGTCAATGTGTTCTTGAGAAACCAAAATATTAATTAGATTTTGGGTTTTCAAAAATCTTTTCCTCACATTCAAGCAATCTTTCTTCTTTATAGAAAATTTTACATGGAAAATCTGATTTTTAAGTCAAGGAGAAGCTATTCCAAATAATAAATGTTTATGTGTATGATAAAATGAGTGATATCTAATTAGCATGACATGTGGTGTAAGAAATCAAGAATGTTTATGGTAGCTCTTTAGGGAGTAGGTAGAGGATCAACCTAACCCAAGATAAGGGAAGGGTCTCTACCCAGGGGTAAGGGGAAGATTTTTCTTAATGGTAGAAGACTGAGAAGCGTAACCTATCCCATGGATTAACCCTAAGATAAGGAAGACTATAGACCGATCATCAAACACATTATAATTCTCTCACACTAATATCTTGTAGAAATTCACCTGCTTCTTGAATAAAAGATTAGACATTCATGAACGTAGGCAATTTGTCAAACCATGTATATACTTGTGTCTTTGTTATTATTTACTTTACTCTCGATGCATAAAATTGCATTAACGATTGGCGCCATCTGTGGGAAAGGATATTACTCGGTGGATCTATCATCATGTCAGGAGCATCGGATAAGGACTCGAGAGTTGATAGGGTGCTCCCACCACAAGACATGGAAGGATAAGAAAATCAATTTCAAAGAGACAAGACTCAGCTTACCCTCCTAGAGGAGATTGAGGAGACCATACATAGAGAGTAGGAAGAACTCCAGCTGGGTCAGGAGGAACATGGAGCCATAATTGTTGAACATCGATATATATACAAGTATTTCTATTAGAGCCATTTCATTTTGACTATCCTTTTGTTTGAACATTTACTCTACTGCGGCCTAAGATAGCTCCTTTTTTCTTCTTAAATCGAGTGAGAAATATTTTATTCATCAGTAAAAAATTGTGTTATGGAGATGCATTTCATTTATTTTTGTAATACCCAAACTCTGCTCAAGAGTTAGCAAGCATTCATGAACTAATAATGTCTCAAGAAAAAAGCAGCCAGCAATATATTTGTAAGAGTGGGTGAACATCACACTCCTTTTTTTACAAGTGTGCGAACATATAACACATTTTGCATGTGTTTTACCGACAAGATTGTTAATGATATATATCATTGAAAACCGTGTATTGTCACTCGTGAATTTATACATTGTATCCCGAAAATGTGAATCCTTTTCAATTTATAAGATACCATATCAATGTAAAAATGTGTCCTAAAATCAAAATTGATTTCCTCCACCCTATCAAATCTCTCATCATCTTGCATTTCATTTTTTTTAAATCATCCTGCAAAAATAGTTAAAATATATTCATATAAAAGTTGACAAAATGCATGCAGAACATAAAATAAAAGATGCGACAAGTTAATGCATAAAATTTAAATAATATATTGATATAACTCATTAATTAGAAATGCATATCTCACAAGAACCAGAATCAGACCCAAAATCACTAGATAGTCATAAATCCTCTGCCCATTCCATAGTCAAAGATTATCGAGATGATGGCAGCAAAATACCTGATTTTTAGAAGAATCAAGAGTTGAGTATCTTGAAGCTATCCTGAGAGAGAAGGTTTCCTCCGGTTTTCTCTTCATATATATATATAATTATATACACAGATGATAATGCATAAGTTCAGAGGTGATAATGCACGGTTTTCAACAATAGATCATTAACAATCTTGTCGGCAAAACACATGTAGAGTATGTTAAAAAATATTACACAATTATTTGATAAAATCAAGAATACATGTTCGGGAATTGTTTCTTACTTTCTTATTCACGTACGTTGACTTAAAATAGTCAAGTATACAATAACTGGTTCCCTAATTCTAGGGATAAATCACACTAACTTTGGGATATCAATACATCCCATAATTATAGGACTCTGACTCCTTATCATATGCAATTACAAAGATATCATCCACTAATATAGCCTATATCGCAACACTCCTCCTAAGTTGGAGCATATATATTACTCATGCCCAACTTGTCAAAACATTTGTGGAACACCCGATGAGAAACAGCTTTGGTGAGCACATCAGCCAATTGATCTTCAGACCGAACATAAGGAATTTCAATCACCTTAGCTTCGAGTTTCTCTTTGATAAAATTTCTATCAATTTCAACATGTTTCATTCGATCATGTTGCACTGGGTTGTGAGCAATGTCACAAGCTGCCTTGTTAACACAAAATAACTTCATTGGATACATATGCTTCACATGCAATTCACGTAATAATCTTCTAAGCCACAACAACTCACCTACTCCATTTGCCATGCCTCTATACTCAGCTTCAACACTAGATCTTGCAACTATAGCTTGTTTCTTACTTCGCCATGTCACCAAGTTACCACCTGAAGGTTAAGTACCCTAATGTAGATATTCTATCATCAATTGATTTCGCCCATTCAACATCAGTATATCCCTCAATGTTGATTCCATTACTCTTTTGAAATAGAATGCCCTTTCTAAGAGAGGACTTTAAGTAACGCAAAATTCGGATGACAACATCCATGTGTTCTTGACTTGGAGAATGCATGAATTGGCTAACCACACTTAGAGCAAATGCTAAATCTGGTCATGTATGGGCAAGATACATTAATCGACCCACTAACCGTTGGTATTGCTCTTTATTCGTGGGTTTTTGATTCAGATGATTTCCCAATTTTACATTCTCTGCCATAGGAGTAGATGCTGGATGACATGTTGACATACCCATTTCCTTTAACAAATCCAAAGTGTACTTCCGTTGCGTCAAGAGCATGCCTTTCTGGGATCTCAGTACCTTTATCCCCAAGAAATATTTTAATGAACCGAGATCCTTCATTTCGAACTCACCAGCAAGATAACATTGTAGTGCCTTTTGTTCAACCACATCATCTCCGGTAACTATCATATCATCAACATAAATGATGAGTGCTGTGATCTTGCCTCTCTTGTGCTTTAAGAAAAGAGTATGGTCAGAGTTGCATTGTCGGTACCCAAAAGCCTTCATTGAGCTTGTAAATTAACCAAACCATGCTCTTGGTGATCGCTTCAAGCCATACAAGGATTTTCGCAATCTACACACTTGTTTGCTTCCTGTGAGTGACATATTACATCCTGGAGGCAATACCATGTACACCTCTTCTTTGAGAGTTCCATGGAGGAATGCATTTTTTACATCAAATTGATGTAACGACCAATCAAAGGTCACAGCCAAAGACAGTAACACATGTACAATATTAATCTTAGTAACAGTAGAGAAAGTTTCGGCATAGTCAATACCGTAGGTTTGGCAGTATCCTTTGGCAACCAGTCTCGCTTTGTACCGATAGCTCCATCTACCTTGTATTTAATCGTGAATACCCACTTGCATCCAACCGATTTCTTTCCATAAGGTAAGTTGACTACATCCCATGTTCCATTCTTTTGGAGGGATCTCATTTCTTCATTCATTGCCTCCTTCCAGTTGTTATCCTTTAAAGCCTCCTGCACACTATTAGGAATAGACACAGCAGATAATTGGTTCACAAATACCTCACTTTCTTTTGACAATTTATGGTATGAGAGAAAGTTACTCATTGGGTATTTAGAGCACTCTCAGCAGTCTCCCTATAAGACTCTCTATCCCCAAATGTAAAGACTATCTAAAAAATTATCCATCCAGCAGTATCTTTATCCCTAAATTACTCCCCATCTCAATCCTTATATCAAATTTGAGTCCCCAAGTTGAGGGATTGGAAAGACCGGTCCTTATATTTTTTGGGTGTCTATTATGTTGACACGTGCATATATTTTGACGGAAGATTTTTTTCCGAAAAGAACAAAAACGAAGGCACGCTCGCATCTTTCTTCTCTGGCCCTCTCCCTCTCGACTCTGTTCTCCGACCGTCTTCTCCCTCGTCTTTCGTTTCCCTCTTCTCCGCAGTGATTGGTGAAGCAATTAAGGTTAGCCTCTTTCGATCTATCGTTTTGGGCATGCTTGGAATTTTGATTTTAGGGTTTGTTAGCAATGCTTGGAATTTCTTGTTAGAAGTGCATGGTGTTTGCTTCTCATAAGACGAACTATGAAGTTTATCACAAAAAAGAGAGTTAATACGCCAATTTTATTCTTTTCAGTTTATAGTAATCCACAGTGGAGGAAGAGATTTCTCTTACACCAATTTTATTTCATGCTTTCTTTGTATTTGGGGTCTGCTCTTCAATTCTGGTATCTTGTAATTCTGGTCTGCTCTTAAAAAAATTTATGAAAAATTGGGCTAGTTAGTATGAAAAATTGTGGATGGAAGCAATGGAGATGTTGCTGTTAATCAGTATCATCTATATCTGGTAAATTTGTGTAAGAGAAATCTCTCAGGTTTGTTTATTTTGTCTAGGGATTGCAATTACTTGGTGTTCCTCTCTACCTAGTTAAATGTTTTATCTTAAAACACCATAAAAGCAACCATTTTCTCTGTTGGTTGTTTGTTTAGCTACACTGATGGTGCATGAAACAAATGCACAAAAGAATTACTTTTTTTTCTTCTTCTGTTTACTCTCTTTGCTATTGAATACTGAGACATTTTGAAGTTAATCATTCAGCCTTGTATTTTGAGTTATGAAGATTACTGCTCTTTGTTTGATGTTCGCAGCCTATTGTATGCCCCTTTGAACCCTGTTTAGTTGGAGTCAAGTAGAAGTTGTTGAGATCTTCTTCGAAAAAATTGAAACATTTTGATATTGAAATGAATACAAAGAAGAATAATTCAAGACTTGAAAGTGTTACCGTTACACATTTGAAATTTAAATGTTAAATTTCAAAATTCAAAATTTAGGGAACCAATATAGGGACACTGTTGGGTCCGTATTGCAGAAACAGACTCCCTATCCTGAAAAATGATCATAAAAACTGTAGGATAGGGATAGAGATGGGGAAGCTGCTGAGAGTGCTCTTAGGCTTAGATTTAAGAACTGGTTCATAATTCTGCCTAGGTATATCTCTAGTGACTTTGTTGGGTAGGATTTTTTTTATTGGAGTTAGAGATTACCTGAGGTTCCATGTTGGATGTAGACTCTTGAGACAATTGGTCATCTGGTCCATCAACGAGTATAGCTGGATTATCTTGAGTTCCAAGAGTTGCATCGTCAATTTCACGAGATTCACCTGAATCACTTTCGATTTCATTTCCTTCAGTGGTGTCCGGCCTATGTCCTTCCAGCATTACATTTCTAGGATTTTTCTCAGTTGCCTTGTTTTGTTCATCATCTCTTGGTTCCATAGTAAGCTGCTGCCGTGTATCATTTATTTTAACAATATTTTCTTGAGATGGAAGCTGACCATCATGCAACAATTCCTCATAAGATGTATCACCAACACTGAATTTCTCCTCCTAAAATGTAGACTCGGATCGAGAGTAATACATTTCCTCTTCATGAAAGTGAACATCATGGGTAATATATAGTTTCTTGGAAGGTGGATGGTAACATCTATAGCCTTTCTGATGGAGTCCATAACCAACAAAGAGGCACCTAAGAGCCCGGGGATCTAACTTATGTCTCAACTGTGCAGGTAAGTGAACATAGGCGGTGCAGCCAAATATCCTAGGAGATAAATTTGAAAAAGAAGGGGAAGAAATAGCGTTTTGAAGTACTTGAATGGGGGTCTGGAAATTTAGTGAGCTTGAGGGTACCCTATTGATCAGATAGGCTGCCGAGGTTAGTGCCTCACCCCAATATCGGGTAAGCATATTTGCACCAAATAAGGATGCACGAACCACCTCAAGGAGATTACGATTCTTGTGCTTGGCAACGCCATTCTACTGCGGTGTATAAGGACATGGTGTTTGATGAATAATTCCCTGGGTATTCAAATAAGTAGTCAAATCACAATTGACAAATTCGCCACCATTATCACTTCTAAGAACTTCTATTTGAGATTTATATTGTGTCATGACCATCCTGTGGAAATGTTTAAATAGAGAGCTCACCTCATGTTTATGTGTCATCAAACATACCCAAGTTATGCGGGTATGATCATCAATAAACGAAACAAATCACCGAGCATTACTTAAAGAGGGGTGTTTAGCGGGACCCCACACATCAAAGTGAATAACCATAAAAGGCATGGGACTCTTTTTCATACTTATTTGAAAAGGAATACGTTGGATTTTAGCCAACTCATAAATGTCACACTTAAAATCCAAAATTGACAACTGAGAAAACAAATGCGGAAATAATTTCTTTAAGTACCCAAAAGACGCATGACCAAAGCGTTTGTGCCACAACCAGATTTGAGCTTTGTTGGACTGAGTAGAGCTTGTGCTGAAAAATGCATGAGCTAACTTCGTTGAACTTTTCGGTGCCAACTCAAGATAATACAGCTTCCCTTGTCTAGTACCATAACCAATTTTCGTCCGAGTCTTGATATCCTTTAAAACACAATGATTATGCCAAAAAATTACAAGACATTGTAAGGTGCGAGTAATTTGAGAAACAGATAATAAATTATGGGCAAGTGAACGAACAACAAGAACTGAATCCAAGGTTATGTTTTCAGATAGATTTACAAGACCTTCTCCCATGACAGGAGAAGAAGTTCCAGTTGCTGTAGACATAAACGAACGAGCAGATGATTTCACCAGGTGAGGCAGGGTTTTGTCAAAAGTCATGTGATCAATACATCCTGAATCAATTACCCATGTGTTATTACTACTAGGTGGAGAAGCAACAAGGACCTTACCTTCATCACCTGATATGGCAACTTAAGGCAGAAGTGCAAGCGTCATCAGCAAGTTCGGATGGCACCACGACAATTAAGGCACTAGAAGATTGTTTGCCCTT
Organism: Euonymus europaeus; assembly: GCA_963580455.1. Taxonomy (NCBI): domain Eukaryota; kingdom Viridiplantae; phylum Streptophyta; class Magnoliopsida; order Celastrales; family Celastraceae; genus Euonymus; species Euonymus europaeus. Next base: position 14,747,595 of record OY756970.1, on the reverse strand, counting down.
CTGCTTACGCGGTGCTTTGTTTGGATCCCACCAATCTGAGTATCCAATAATATCATAACATCTCATCTTTGTATGGCCTGTCCCACCAGAGTGAGTACATGTCTTCTCAGAACGAGCACTTCCCATTCCATAGCTTCGATTTTTTGAGTTTGCATTTGCATGGTCTGTGAGACATACTTCTTGGTCTGCGATTTAAATGGTCGGGCTACCATGGCAGAAGGTTTCGCAAGATCAAGATCACCATGTTGAGTAGTACGGCGATTCACGTCACGTCTTACATACGCATAAGCAGCCTCCAAATCTAACAATTTATCCTTGCGAAGAATCTCTCCAAGTAGCTGTTCAAACTCAGAGTCAAGACCATTCAAAAATATATGCACATGTAATTGTTCCATAGACTTACGATATTGGATAACATCATTAGGATCCTTCATGGTAATTTTATCACGATGATCTAGTTCTTGAAATATTTCGCTAAGTTCACCATAATAAATCGAAAGCGAACGACCAACCTGTTTGGTAGACACTAGTCGATTTAATCCAAATACCTGTGATTCATCCGATCCATCATAAAAGGCTTTAGCGAGGGCAATCCAGATTTCTCATGCGGTACGCAACCGTAGGTAACGCTTCATGATGTTTGGAGACATGGTGGAGATGTTTTGCCGAGAATATAAGCAAGCTTTTCATGGCCAGCGATATTTATCTCCATAAGTTGAGACCACACATCATAATTTGTTTCATTCAAATTTATGCCTGCATTAAAACCAAAAGGTTCGGATTGTATGTGTATGACCGGGGATGAAGCAGAAGGTTGGGTAGTTTGGATAGAAGTTTCAGGATTAGAAGCCATGGTCGGTGTTGGGTTTTTTTTTTCACTGTGAAGAAGAAGAATAAAACTTAAGGTGCAGACATGCAACCGGCTCTGATACCATGATAAAATCAAGAATACATGTTTGGAAATTCTTTCTTACTTTATTATTCACTTACGTTGGCTTTAAATAGTCAAATATACAATCATTGGTTTCCTAATTCTAGGGATAAATCACACTAACTATGGGAAATCAATACATCCCATAATTATAGGACTCTGACTCCTTATCACATGCAATTACAAAGATATCATCCACTAATATAGCCTATATCTCAACATTATTGACAAAGACATGTGACACACAGACACTGGCACACCACTAGCTCACAACAAAACAGAATGCTTGCATGGAAAAGTGATTTTAATATAAAAAATTATATGTTGGCACACTTATAAAAAAAATGAGTGTGCTGTATACCCAATTGCATGGGTGCCAATATTCCCACTCTATTTTTAATTAAAAAAAGGTATTTGATGTAGATCATTTCTCACCAAATTTATGCAGAAAACAGTTAGCAATATATTTATTTTGATTATTACTGTCCTCCCTGATCCACACCAATCTAATGCATGGATATCATCTATAACTTTATCAATTTAACAACAAAAAGATAGTCCATCCACCATAAATAATTCTCTTGTCTGATTTTCTTGAAATGGAAAGGCTTGCATCATTACCGGATACAATATGTGGGAACTCTTATCTTGAGACTGTATTAGATCAAATCAATAATAGTGAACATGTACTTGATGAGAATTATTTGCAAGTGCATAAATCGCACAAATAATAAAGTGATGAATAAATTATCATTCCCACGAGGATTGAGTTAACAGTTGATGAGTATCCATTATGATTAACACTAGTGCTATTTGGAGAATCAAATAAGTTGCCTTGGTTTGATTAACACTAACATAAACAATGTAACAAGAATTTATATTCTAAAGAAGTACTTTAAGATGTAAACTAACAATAGTGACAGATTATATTGATCGAATGACTAAAAACACTAGGGTTCCTAATTCCACCGTCACCTATCCAATTCCACTCCCTTGACTTATCAATCTGTAATTACTACTAAGTATTGACAATCAGCCTCCCTTACCTATTCAGTGCTCCACTCCTAGTTACACTAAAAGTATTCTTATCGCTAACCCCAGTTATTTCTAACATTCGGATTTAAGTGACAAATACCCATTAAGATTGATGGATATATAACCACATAACGATTGCACAAGGCATGTCCCTATATTCCTATGGTATATGAACCCTATGGTATCTATGACAAGATGCAATTCCTAGATATCTCCTTGCGGTCTGAATCCAAGCATCAAATAAATTGAATGGTGATCAAACATTCAAAGGCATTAAACACAATCATAAATACTCAATAATATGTAGAAATCAATAGATTATCAAGTCAAGTTCATGAAATCTTCAAAGTTACGTTACATTAGGACCCTAATGAGAGGATTAGTTCCTCATAGTATTAAGAACAACACAAACAACAAACAATGTATCCATAACAAGAAGTAAAAAGAATGATCAAAGCTAGAAAATCCGTAGATCTACTTTCTCTCTCCTTTTCTTCTTCTCCAACTCTCCCAAGGTGTGAGAGTTTTGTGGCTAGGTCATGAGGTGCCTCCAAAAATGAGATAAGATGGCCTTTTATACCTAAATAAATTCTAGTGACGTTTTGTATACTAAACTATGCCGTTTTGGCTTAGTATTACCTAATTTGGGCAAAATTTTCCCAGCTTGAAAACTTGGAAATCGCGATCTGCTCGTGGGCGATAGATCCCCCAAAAGGGGCGATCGATCCCCAAATTCTCTGCCACTAATATCTTCATGGTTGATCTATCGCTCATTTCTCTGGACTCTTTTACCATCCTCTGTAGTTGATCCATCGCCAGAAAAGTTGATCGATCGCCAATAATTCTGTCCTTTTAATATCTATTTTTCTCCTTTTTGCCTTTGATTTGAAAGTAACATTAGTAATAAGATTACGAAGTATCGATATTCAATAGCATCAAATGAGGCAAAAACTAGTGTTAAATGGTGTACAAAAGTAATGCAAATATTAGACAGATTAGTACCAAAAGCTGAACTTGAAGCTTTATAGAACTTCTAAACTGAATAAGACATTAGAAAAAGACGGAACAAGAAAAAGAAAATTAGGTTTGGAATTGACAAAATGTCAAATGCAGTTTGAGATCGATATCAAGAGGGCAGCTAAAAAAACCGAAATGAAGTTAATAGAATTGAAATTAAAAAATAAAAAAATAAAAAAATTTCGTGCGTAGGTGGTGATAATGGTTTAGCTGCAACTGGCTGTGGTGTTGGGGTTTCTTTGGTTTGGCCATTCTTTGCTCTTTAGGTTGTTTTTTCTTATTCTTTTGTCCTTGCCTGGGTTTTGTAACCACAGTATTACTTCACCATAAGTGAGAGTTTTAATAAATTTAGAAGGCGCCATCATTTTTTACATAAAAAATGATACGTAGACCAATTTTCCTCACTATCAATATGTGAAATTGATCAAACAATATGTTTTTTCTCTTTTATCTCAATAAAGTATATATACTGGATAGATTACCTCAATAACTTGTGAAAAGATCAAAACTGCCATGAAAAATATAATGAGTTACGTTTGACAACGTACTAAGGTGAAAATGTTTTTTTCCGTTTCAATATAATGATATTAATTAATGGTATTAATGATATATGAAAGTATTTTGAGAAAAAAAACGATATCATCAAGAAGAAAGGGATATATAATTTAATTTAATTGAAAATAAAATAGATAAATAATTCATAATTACACTTTCTCTCTCTTACATCCTAGATGGTTCATTGTGCTGCATTATTAAGACCTCCATTTTATATATAGATATAGATAGATATTTATCTCTTTAGTATTTGAATTATAATTAGTTATTTAATTTTGATTATTAGATTATTAAATTTTATTTTCTTTCTCTTCAATCCTATGCGGATTCTTGGGGTTCATTTGTGATGCCTATTTTATCTATAGATATAGATAGATACATGAATGAGTGAAATTGGTGTTGGGAAAGGTCCTTCTACAAGCAATATTTTAACACAACTTTTCCCCTTTTGTGTGTCTAAAATGATATAGTACAAGGCAGCAACACAACCAAATTCTCGGCCAAATAATCTCCAGCAAATACAACAGCAACAATCAGTGAATCAAGCAAACAATGACACAAGAGCTTTTAACGTGGAAAACCTCTCCAATATGGAGAGTAAAAACCACGGGATCATAGTCCACCAAAACCTCCACTATAATCAATAATGGGTACACACAAGTTCTCTCTAGATACAACTAGAGGTATTCAACAACACAAGATAACAATCTTGATAAACATCAACAATAAATGATAGAGAAAACAGAAATCTCAAAACCAGAATTGCAGTAGAGTTTCGTCACAATCTGGGCTAGATAGACAACTTCAAACGACGATCCAACCGTCCAGAATGAAGTCCCGAATGTTATGAAGCCACTGTCCAAAATTCAGTTCAATCGGACCACGAATTGCTTTGATATCGTTGAATGAAGAATCTGTGCACAGTGCGCTCCTCAAAACGAGCAACTCTGTTTTCTCTCTTTTATTGCCAACAGAACACACTCTAACTTCTTGTTAGGGTTCCTTTTACTACTAATTAATTTTCTTCATGGGTTTAATGAACCCATGGGTCATGGGTAGCCCACTTGAGGTGGACCAACCCAACAATTGGTTCGTAGAAAGATAAAAGGAAGACTATTGGTCAAAGAAGAAGAAATAGAATTACGAAGAGTCGCATGAGTTGGAAAACAAAACTATAAACATTTAATAAGAGAGATGAGGCGGTAGAAATCGTCAACTTGAATTTAGGAAGAAAATATACTTACACCTATAGATATAGCTTTACACATAGACGTGGCAAAATTCAGAATTTATGTAATCTGATTTGGCATCACTAAGAGGCCTCCATTCCTATTTTTCTTTTCCGTCATTATATGATGTATATGATTTATCTCCTGGTCCTTGTGAGTCATCCTCTTGTCTATCATGTTGTATAATTTTGTATCTTTTATCTTGAATCTAAAGTTAAGTATTCAAGAAAATTTTATACCCACAACTCAATCCGTATTTATCAAAATATTTTTAAATCAATTATTTGTAACAATATAATTATGCATACATCATTATGAAACACACTTTAGGTGTTAATTTTCTTTCTAATCCAGCATTCTTTTATTATTTGTGCATCGCATGGGTATGAATACTAGTTGTCAAATGAAAATCGGATTTGGTCATTGTCAAACAAAAAATCAAATGTATCGTTAAAAAAGACATAGAATGTTTCGAGTTTGTATTCAAATGTTTAGAATTTTCGTTACTTTTTCATAGCTCATTTAATTTTTTTTGTAGCACAAAAAATATATGATTCGACTCGTAATGTCGATTAAAACGAAATCATAATTTTTAAAGAATACAATTTTTTTAAGGAGAAATTAGGCTTAAGCCCTAATTTACAAACTTTTAATAGTAAAATGATTGTTGACCTTTTTTTGATAGTTAAGGTCTAGTTAATTTATAAATTTATATTAAATTAAGGATAAAACTTAAAAATTATAGATTTTCCACTATTATTCCATTCAAAGATGAAGCACAAATTTATTCTTCATTTTCTTCCTTTTCTTCCAACTTTGAATCGAAGTGAAGCCAATGGCGTTGAAATTGCCAAGCCGAGATGAATCCAAAGCCACTAGCCTAGCCAAGATCCGACATTGAAAACTGCTGGATCGAGACAAAATAGCCGACAACAGTTGGAACTCATTTTGCTTCAATCAGGCCGTTTCTAGCAACAGATCGAGATAAGAAAAGTGGCGTTGGATTCGTCTTTGCTGAACAATTCTAACGCCACTGGTCTCACATCGATCGAACATTAGAAATCAATTACCCAGTCAAAAAAAATATTTTCTATAGAGAGAAAAAGCATAGTACAGTTTTCATTCTTGATTTTCTTCATTTTTCGTCCAACTTTAAGTCGATTTGAGGTTGGTGGCATTGGAATCACTAGTCCAAGACAAATCCAACACCAATATTTGACATAAAAAAAATTGTCGGATCGATACAAAACAGTTGGAACGTATTTTACCTCGATTAGGCCATTTTTAGCGACGGATCGAGGGGAGACTCGTGGCTTGTGATTTGTCTTGCCCAATCAATTCCAACGCTATTTATATCACCAAAATTTCCCATCAAAAAGCGATTATCCGATCACACAAAAAAAAATGGCAGAGCCTTGCTTTTCGTGCTTTCAATGGTAAGAATTTGTTGGATTTAGCGAATTTGGACTTTTGGGTTCATCACTTGAGATATAGAGTTTTAAATTTTAATAGTTAATCAGGATTTTGGGTTCGTCGAGTAGATAAAAAGTAGTTCTGCAAGAAAAAAATAGTTCTGATTAATTTTAGATCTAGGGCACCCGAGTCCGTTAGGATTTAGTAGTTAGAACTCTAGGGTTCAACATTTGAGACATTTAAGATTTTAATAGTGAATATGTTTCCTAAGCATGTTAGAATTTAGCGAATCCAAGACTTGACATTCATCACTTGGGACATATAATTTAGTAGTGAATTTGAGCTTTGGGTATATCCAAAAAAAAAAGAGGAGATTTTAGGAAGAAATAGTGATTATAAAAAGAAATAAATGTTATGATTTGTTATGACTAAATACATGACTTGAATTTTTATTAAACAAATGTGAAATACAATATACTATATTTGTCTCTATTTGATAGACTTATTTATTTATTCACACATATTAAGAAAACACAATTAATATTATTGAAATAATAAATTTAGTTGATTTTCTTTCTAATATACTCTTCAACCACTTCACTCACACTTCATTATTGTTAGACGTTAATGTTATTTGTTAATAAAGACACAAAATAAATAGAGGTACATTAATAAATTAATAATTTGTTTATCTATTCTTAATAAAAATGAGTCTATCAAAAAATTTAGGATTATTTGGTGATAAGTCCTTTATATTCCATTTAGTCTTTTTGAAAAGTTTGTAGCCCAATACATCCCAAATTATTTGAAGCTTAACTCAATATGAATAACTTTAAATTTTAACCTCAATTAATGACAATTTTACCCTCCCCTCATTTAAACCTATCCTTATTTTTATTAGTACACGATTGCTCCTTATTTAGGAAATAATTATTATAATAAAATAAATATAAATACAATCTCAGAATGTTGGATGAAAATCATGTATTTTATCTATATATTTTTAAAGATAAACTAATATTTTCACTTTTGATTAATCAAATTGAAGAGTCGATCAACCAAATTTTTTTTTCTTTCATGAAAATTAAGCGCATGCACTCACATGCGCAAAATTTAGTTGACTCAATAACCTATGCATATACATTAAAATCTGTGAATCATTATATTATCAAAATCAACAATGAAACACTTATCCATCAACAAAAAATTATGCAATACAAATGTCAATATTTTTATTACATTCTTCACTAACAACCAAAGCTAATAACTTATGAGAATAATATCATAATAAAACTCAATTCATATTTTAAACAAAACCAAATACCATAACAATTTTTAACCGTTTTGGTGACTTTTGCGAAAATCCTCTGAATTCTGGGTAAGAAATCCTCTGATTTTTTTTTTGCATAATTTCAAAAACTCTTCTTAATTGTTTTGGTGAGTTTTGTAAAATTATCTGAATTCTTGATAAGTTTGAGAAATCCTCTAATCATCTAAATTTTTAGTTGTTTTTTGTTTCATTTTGATAAAGTTTAGGGTTTTGAAGTTTAAGATATTAGAGTTTATGGTATAAGGTTTTAGGGTTTAGGAGAACATAATTCATTATTTAGGATTTTGGGGTTTAGGACTTAAGGTTTAAGGTTTAGGAATATATGTTAGTAGAATTTTAAGATTTTCTTCTTATTTTTGTAAATTCTTCTTAATTATTTATAAGATTTTTTTGTTCAAAATTAAAACTAGAATTGTTTACATTCAGAGGATTTCTGAAAAATTCAGAGGATTTCTGAAAAATTCAGAGGATTTCTGGTTATAAGGTTTAAAGTTTAAGAGTATGTGTTTAAAATATTAGAGTTTAGTGTTTATACTTTATGAATTTAGGATTTAAGATATTATGATTTAATATTTAGGATTTTGGGATTTTAGGTTTAGGATTTAGAGTTTCGGGTTATTTTTTGTTTGATTTTCAAAAATTCTTATAATTTTTATTATATATTTTATGCAATCCTCTATTTTTTTTTTGCTTAATTTCAAAAATTCCTTTGATTTATTTTGGTAAATTTTGTGAAATCCTCTAAATTTGTGACATGTTTGTGAAATCCTCTGAAATTTTTTGTTGTTTTTTGTTTGATTTTCAAAAAATCTATATTTTTTTGATATATTTTTATGAAATCATCTGAATTTATTTGCTTAATTTTGAAAACTCTTTTGATTGGTTTTGATGAATTTTCAGAAATCCTCTGAATTATAGATAAGTTTGAGAAATCCTCTAAATTCATTCAGAGGATTTGACGAATGAACATTTAAACATATCGATGATGGATTTCATTGGAAAAAGTTTTTCGTGTTGATTATGAATATATATATTTTTTAAAAACCCGACTTGTATTTTGAGAGATAAAACTGTTTTAAAATTTTTAAAATAAAAAAAAAATAAAAAAAATCTGATGATGTCAGCATATGTCATACACATAAGGATTTATTGGAATAAGAATAATTTTATCCATAATTATTTAAAAAATATTTTAAAATATTAAAAAATTAAAGAAAATAAATAAAATACATATTTCTATTAAAAAATTTATTGATGAATCTAAAAATATTTAATGCGTCAAACAAAATATAAGCCGTCACCGGTCTAAGCACAACTATACAAGAAACAAGAGTCGGCTTCCGTTAATTTTGAAAAAGACCAAAAGCTTTCGTTGACTTGTCGTTTTTCTGTGGATTATCTGATTATATATAAAGTGGGTAGATCAAATTGTGTGCCAATTCTCTCTCTGATCAGATTCCCTATTCGTCTTCTTCTTCCATGTCGATGACGTATGGGATCCAAGGCCAGCCCCTTGAAGTAACCGGTATGAATATTTGAGCAATACCTTGTTGTTATTGGTAGATACACACGAGCAAAACAATTTTTATTGTCAGTAGTAAATTGCCTTGCTTCTGTTTTTGTTGTGGAGCAGTTGTTGGATGCAACAAGTTGAAAGATACAGAATGGATTTCAAGGCAAGATCCGTACGTTTTCGTTGAGTACGGCAACAACAAGTCCCGTACCAGAACCTGCAAAGGTACTTGAATAATGTATCTCAAAACTGTTCCTTTTATGTTCATCTTCGATTTTAGGTTTTGGATCTGAATTTTTAAAGTATACCTCGTCTCAGTATGAATTTTCTGTGATTTGATTTAATCTTCAGTTTTTGTTTTGCATCCTTAATGATGGTTGGTATTTGATTAATTTGATTATTATCATAGATGGTGGTAAAAATCCCACATTCCAGGAGAAATTTGTGTTCACGCTTATTGAAGGGCTCAGAGAGTTGAATATTGTGGTTTGGAATAGCAACACCGTGACTCTTGATGATTTCATAGGCAGTGGAAAGTAATTATCTTCACCATTCTTTATTTGAATTGTGATCTTCTGGAATATTATTTTTGTTTTCTAATTGGACCCTTCTTTGTGTTACTGCTGCTTTTTGTAGGGTTCAATTGCAGAAGGTACTTTCACAGGGCTATGATGACAGTGCTTGGCCAATTCAGAGTAAAACTGGCAGGTGAACTTGACAGGCAGATATTTCTCTATGAGATTGTTTTGAATGAGCATAGGTTCAACTGTCTAGGAGCGTAAATGTTTTTCTTTCCTGGACTTCCATTACTGGTTTTCTTGCATCATGGAAAAGGTTCATCATTAAGAACCTTGAGCCAATTCATTTAATTAGAAGTTTGGAAGTGAAGTTTGGACTAAGACTCATCTTGTATACTTTTAGTTTTGGTCTGCCTGGGCTTCATGTCTTGTCTTCTGCAATTATATTACCTTTGCTTATCAGTAGGTACTTCTTTTATCGATTATTTACTACTGTTCTGTCAAGTGTCAATCTTTCACCTAAAATAACAACCCGTCGTTGGCGAAATCTGGTCTTTTTTACGTAGCTGCATCATGCATATTAAGTTCTTGAGAGGGAATTTAGAGCATCGCAGCACACTTCCTCTAGACATCAACAATGGAATTTGTTTATTAACTCCAGTTTGTGTGCTGGGCTCTGCTTTTGCAATGTCAAACCACGTGTTAGTTTATACTTGAAAATTGTTGGGCATTTTTGATGTCGAGACATTAACAGAGGATAATTGCACTACAGTTTTCCTCATGATTCCCTGGAAAAAAAAATGCATCTGACGAACTGAGTCAGGAGAGAGCAATTGAGAAATTTGTATTTGAAAATAAATGCTATTTATTCATAGCATGTTTTAGTCTCCTATTATTTTCCCCAGAGCCCAGAAGCCAACTTTCTTCTTAGTTCTTACTTGTTACATATATTCATATTTTTTTGTGCATAACGTTTTTTTAGTAGTAAAGATTGTATTAAAGGCACCAAGAGGGTGCAACGCGAAACAACCAGAATTACAAAGATAAAAAAATTTAGACAATCAAAGATATTGGAACAACTTCCACTTAGCCAAAGCTTAAGAACAATAAGCCAAACATCAAAGAAAACATAGGTGGAGCATTCCTTATCTTGAAAAATCAAGGAGTTAATTTCTTTCCAAATTAACAAACTAGTAGCCTATAGAATCCTGCATAACGTTGAAACCTGAGCAAACCATTTGGCATTCCATTTGGTTATTTTTTTGTTTTAACTTTTATTGACTTGACATGGAGAAATGGTTCGGTGTATAGATTAGTAGTATTAGGGAAGAGCAATAACCATTATTTCATCCTAAATTGTTTCATCTTCTTTGGCGTTTTCCATATGTGGTTTGTAAACTTCAAGTCACATGTAGCTTACTATCCAAATAGACATTTCAAGTTGACATTGTCTATCCATTAGGTCAAATTCTTACCATTGTAAGAAAAGGGTTGGTGGTTGAGTCAGTATTTCATTCCTTCTCTGTAGTGTTCGTGGTGATATGCTTCTTTTAGTTTTTTCCTCAGATGCTTTACTTCCATTGCAGATATGCTGGAGAAGTTCGACTAATTCTGCATTTTTCAAATGCCAATGTAAGTATTTTTCGATGCTCGTTACTAGCTTTATTTTTTGTTTTCTCTTTATAATAAAATGGAAGCTAAGCAACTGTTTTTTTGGCTTCTCATAGAAACCAGCAACAAGCCATGCTCCTTCCGCACCACCATATGTTGCTCCTCTTCCACAAGCCCATTTGTACTCTATGCCCCCGCCACCAGCCACAGCTTCTTATCCACCCACAGCCACTGCATATCCAAGCCCATCACCAAATCCAGCATATCCACCAAATCCGGCATATCCACCAGCCGCATATCCACCTCCTCCACAAGCAGCATACCCTCCCCCAGCATACCCTCCAGCTTCTGCATACCCTCCACATGCCTATCCACCACCTCCACAAGCCTTGCCGTCTTATCCCCCAGGTAATTTTGCTTAGTATGGCACTCTTCTTGCTTCCAAATGCTTTAATAGTTTTTGTCATAAGATATTCAAATTCTGCTGTTCAAACAGGTCCTTTTCCTGGACTTCATTTTCCGCCACCGTACTGAGGGAGAGTCCGGTATGCAAACATTTAGAATCCACTGTAGTTCCCCTGTTAAGTTATTAGAGTCGTATGGATTATGGTTTTGTTATAGGAATTGTTGGGTATTTCAATGTGTACATCTTTTTTTCTTCTTTTTAATTGAGAACAGTACATTTGGCATGTTTTGAGAATTTGAAATAGATAAGTTGGTAGGGAAATAGTTTTGGGACTATGGGCTTGAAAGGGCTCAATTATGAATCATATTGTAGGCCCATTGAACTTATAATTATCTGCTGAAGCCCACTCATAGCAGCCACATCAACGTTTTCTTTCTTTGATCAGGCAAATAAACCAGGTGTGTTTGGTAAACAATTTTACCAGTAGCATATAATTGAGCCTGTATGTTGGTTGCTTTATGCTGCTTGAAATGCTGGCATATATGTTGTTATAAATGCTGATGCTGTTTGGTTAGATTTTTCAGAGAAAAGCATATATGCTAGTATAAATGCTGTGGCTAATTACATGCAGGGGTATTAACACAAATAATTAAAAAATAGATTTATATTTTTTAAAAATAATCTTTACATTTTTAATAATATTAAAATATTATATATTTTTTATACAATTTTTTATTAATATTTAACATTTTCTTAAATTTTATTAAATATAATTAATATATTATTTAAAAATAAAAAAATTATTAAATATAAATAATTAAATATGTTAGTAAAAATGTTAATATATTATTAAATATAAATAAATAATAGATTAGTAAATATAAATAAATAAATTAGTAAATATAATTTAATATATTATTTAAAAATAAAAATATTATTAAATAAAAATAATTAAATATGTTAGTAAAAATGTTAATATATTATAAAATATAAATAAATAATAGATTAGTAAATATAAATAAATAAATTAGTAAGTATAATTTAATATATTATTTAAAAATAAAAATATTATTAAATAAAAATAATTAAATATGTTAGTAAAAATGTTAATATATTATTAAATATAAATGAATATATTATTAAATAAAATAATTGGTTTTCATCCGTACATGCAGGGTAAACTCGTCATTAGTTAAGAGTGTAAGGGTAATTTGGACATTTCATGCATAAGTGTCCAAAAAATGCTAGTAAAATGACATTTTGAGAATGTCATAATTTAGAGGTAAAAATGTTAATTAATATGCTGAATGCTGAATTGTTGTTTGGTTAGGTTAACAATAATATGTAGCTTACATGTTATATGCTGTATTATATGCTCTTTATAATTGTTTACCAAACACCACCCAAATAATGATAATTTGGTAAGAGAGAAAGAGGGCAATTGAGATGGCTTAAGATGGTAGTAGGAATACTGAGAAAAACGTTTGTGGATGAGTCAAAGGTGTCAAGCTCAGTTTGTTGCGCTAATAATTTGTGTTTTGTGTTTTGAGTCAAGTGAGACATTATTATATTTGAGTTGGAAAAAAGTTTTTTACGTTGTTGTGCGGAATATGACAAATTTGTCCTTTGTGAAGATATTATGTGAATAAGAGAGAATCAAACCAAACAAGATCGCGCGCTTCGGCATGTATACTTCTCTCTTTCTTTCTCAGCGCTGTCTGTCACTCGACGCGGACAAGACGCCAACATTTAATGGCGTCTCTCTTCTTTGACAACCCGCCCGCGGGCCACTGGCTGAGAGCCTGAGAGAGTGTCTTTATACTCGAATAAGTTGGGTTGATTGTTTGTGTATAAGTTGACAATTTGCGGATAAAAATGTTTAACGAATTTTAATAATAATATAAACAATATTAGTTTTAACGTATGTTCAAATGATGTTTTTTTACAATCATACATACTAAACAATCAACGCGTCCAATTTTGATTCGCCATGCGATAAGTTCATTTGCAATTATATCTTTAATAGCTCACATGGTGTTAGGGGTCGCCAAACGGCCCGCAGGCCTAGATCCGGGCCAACCCTGTGAGTCAGAGCCTGACTCAAGCCCGAAACGACATTGGGCTTGAATAGTCCAACCCTACCCAATTTTTGAGTCTAAGTCCGAAAAATATTACATACTACATATATATATATACACACACATATAATTATAGTGTATATATATATATGTACTTTATATGCATTGGACAGTGCATATATTTTAAAATTTATTTATTTAATTAAATAAATGAAAAATAGTTAAAGCCCGAGCTCACAAGTTCAAGGCCCGAGGTCGGGCTTGGGTTCAAATTTTTATACCAAGCTCGACTAGAGCTTGGTACGAAGTCGATATTCGAATTTGGACTTAAGTCAGGCCTAGGTCTCATATTTTCGGCCCAGCCCGATGCCGACCTCTACATGGTGCTATTATCATTCAACCCACCACCTTCTGCATTTTTGTCTTCCGCATGAACTCCGTGCACCATCTACAGCTTAAGTGATCGGTTCGTCTTTCACTTTCTCGAATTTTTCATTACTTCAAAACCTCACTTGAATGAAGTTACGGAATGCCATGCATGCAACTACAATGTGAACCTAGGTTTTATATGGATACAAATGCATCATACCCAATATTTTTGACATTTTCTTTCTCACTCCAAATGTCTTCTCTATAACATTCCAGAAAGAAGCGTGGGCAAGATTTAATAATTCATAAGGTCCATTAGCTCGGCGGCCGTTCCTCCAGTCAGACAAATGATACTACTCACCTTTATAAGACACAAGATAATCGTTCTTGTTGGGATAACTTGCATCCAACAAATAATATTTCCCTGAACAAAGTAAAGATTTGTCGAACAATATCGTTACAAAGACTTTAAACTAAAATATCAAATCACTAATATAATTTAAGCACACCTAGTGAAGAATGGGAAAATTTATATTCCGCCATGTCAAGCACGAGATGAAAGACTTGCGAGTCATGAGCCGATTCCTCCCATCTAGCTGCTACAAAGACATACATGTCGAAATCATAAGGTGCCACGACATTTTGTGTCGTAACACATTTGCTTCCAATGTAAGAAATTTGAAGATTCTTAGGTATCACTGTAGGGAAGTGCATTCCATCAATTGCTCCAATGCAATTTATGAATGGCCGTAGCTCGAGTCTACGTCTAATTTTTTCTCAGTATTGAGTCTCCTTCTGAGAACTTTTTTTCTCGGACTCTGTTGCTGTAGTATCTACTTGTCTTCTGTTTGTAAGTTGTAGTTCGGATTTTGGCTCTCTTTCAAGATTCTTCCAATAAGTCAAGATTGTTGAGGACCAGTTCATTGTTCCCCTATTTCGGTGAAGCTCTGTATCCCAGGATTGGGAAATCCAATCTCCAAATGAATGTATGCTTATGATATGAACATAAGGGGAAAATGTGTCTCACCTATTGATGTTCTTGGAGTTAACTTGTATTACCATAGGACATTGGGTAGTTGCTTAGTCCAAAGCACCGTGGCTTGGTGTAGTCGAGCTTTGAATCCTTATAATATAATGTAATTGAACGAAGGTTGTGCTACGATAGTAATCCTGAGGTTGATGCCTAAATCTCGACAGAATTCTTGAATTGCGTTGCTCATAAATTGTAGGCCATTATCGGTGATGATTATTCAAGGATTTTCATATCTGCAGATGTTTGTCTTCCATATGAACTCCTTGGCCTTATGGTCGGTGATTCTAGCTAAGGGATCGCCTTCAACCCACCTTTTGAAGTATCAACCTATTAGGAGATTCCTTTTAGTTATGTCATAAGGAAAAGGCTCTAGCAAGTCAAGTCCCCATTATGCAAATGGGCAAGGGTTTTGGATGGGCGTCATATTTGCTTGTAGAATGTGAGGTATGTTAGCATGTCACTAACATTTATCACATTTGTGTACCAATTATTTATTATTCAACATCATTCTTCATGTTTGGCCAGTAATATCCATAGCATAGGATCTTGGTGGCCAAGGTTCTTGCCCATATATGGCTTCCACAAATCCCTTCATGAACCTCTCTGAGAGTGTAGTCAGATTTTTGATAAGCAAGGCATTTGAGGTAGGGTAGTGTGTAAGATCTTCAGTAAAGGCTCCTAGTGACGGAACTACTAGGCATGCCAACGGTGTAGATCGGGGACGGAATTCAGCCGCCCGTCCCTGCCTCGAAGGTAAGAAGGAGTGCCCCGATTTCGCCACGCCCCGCCCTTCGGGGCAGACTTTTTACCCCGCCCCGTTTGATACTGACCTGCCCCAAAAAAAAAATTTGAAAAAATTCAGAACCTTAAATTAAAAAAACCATGCTAAAGGAGATTGATTTCAGAAAAATGAAAATGAAGGCATGTGAACAGGATATAGAATAATACCTCAAAATGAACTTTCAGAATTTTTTATCTTTGCATAAAGCTTCTGTAAACATTGCTTGATCAAAGCATAATGAAACTTTGATAAAGCAAAGTAGAAAACCTGAAACTTTGATAAAGCAAAGTAGGAAACCAGACTACCGGAGTAACAAACACTAACAATCTAACAATCCTCAAATAATATCTTTAGGCACATATGCCTTCAATAGTCAATACGGGAGTTGTCATTAGAATGTGAGTGAAATTGAGACTATGCTTGTGAGCTTGTCCAATACAGGAGTTGTCATTTGAATGTGAGAGAAATTGAGATTGGCATTTGGCACCTTGGATGTACTGAAACAACCTGTAAATAGATCAACAAGAAGCATATCTTTCTCATTTCCCACACACACATTAGCTTAAGGTAATCTAATAAAGAAAAAGGGAAAGGAAACCATATTTTATTCAGAATTCAGCTAAGGTTTTCTCCTCCTTCCTATTATATTTTATTCATTGCTGAGATCATGCTTGCTTGCTTCCTAAAGCTAAATACTGCCTTTTTTCCTATGGAAGTTTTAATCTGCAAGCATCAACCAAGCACAAAATGAATCAAAATGAATTCACAAATTAACTGCAACTCAGCCACTAATAACAACCAAATAATCTTAAAATATATGCAGTTGCACAGATACATCAACTTACTAGCTCCCCACATAAAAGCATCACCAGATTATAAACCGGTGATTAAGGTTGTAAGCCCCAAATTAACTGAAATTCAGCCACTAATAACAGCCAAAATTCTGGAACATTGAATCTAAATTTAGGTATAACTTGGTAAATAATGGCAAATCCAACAGAATAAAAAGAACAAGAGCAGCATAATGTGAGAAATTGAAATCAATAGAGACACAAACTAAAAATTGTCAGAATAAAACCCCTAAAATTTCACAGTTCCATGCGTCCATCAAACGATAAATCAGAAAAACTTTACCCTAAAATAATGAAAAATTTAGATATGGGATTGGGACTGGTTTTGGTACTGACCTACTGGGAGAGTATAGTGAATGGGTTGCTGTCGCGGTGTCGCATGCGGAATAAGGCTGCGGCTGTCGAGTGCGGGCTGGGGCTGAGGCTGAGGCGGTTGAGGTGTCACCTCGCGATGTAGCGTGTGGGCTGAGGCTGTCGCGGGTCCGTTTGGATCAGCTTATACGCTAGCGTATACTCTGTCACCCATACTTCAGACACTCTCAGCTTTTACGCTTTACGAGAACTTATACTCTATAAAAATACTCTGATCCAAACGGAGGCCTGTCACCTGCGGAGTCCGGGCTGCAAAAGTGCGGGTGCGCGAGAAATGTGGTGTACTGGCTTTTAATTGTTTATCACTTTATTGTTTAAGTCTAAAATCTGAATAGACCAAGTAGCCCTAATGAATCGATGGCTAGGATTCATTAAATCAATTCAATAGCCAGATTTATAAATTAAAATTAAAAAACAGTTGTATTGCTAAATGCTAATGAATCAATTCCATGGTCATATTTATAAACTACAAAATATTTATATTCTTAAATCTAATTCATTTAAACGTATTTAGTGTTTAATACATTAATAAATCAAGAATTTAAGTCCTAAGATGACATATGATTATTTGATTATAAATTTATAACCTATCAAATACTTATTTAGGTTTAGTGTAATAGTAAATACTTTAGGATTTAGACTTTAGATGAATTAGATTTAGCGTTTAGATTTTAGGGTTTATTGTTAAAGTAGTTAGAATTTTAGACTTTATTTAAATTAGGTTTAGTGTTAAGAAGTGAGACTTGAGACTCACCGGATTAGGGTTAAGGAGTTGGGACTTTAGGTGAACTAGGTTTAGTGTTTATAATTTAGAAATTAGAATTGAGGACTTCAAGGTTTAGATAAATTGGGTTTAGTGTTTAGACTTAGTCACTTAGACCGTAGGATTAAGGAGTTAAGACTTTATGGTTAGACTTTAACTGAATTAGGTCTAATGTTTAGAGTTTATGATTGAGGAATTCATAATTTAGATTTAGGGTTTACATAAATTAGGTTTTTATTGTTGAGAAGACTTACCGGGTTAGGGACTTAGGGGTAAGGAGTTGAAAGTTGAAACTTTATGTGAATTAGGTTGAGTTTGTTTGTCATTTAGAATCTTAGATATTAGATTTAGGATTGAGAAGTTTAGGGTTTAGACTTTAGATAAATTGAGTTTAGTCATTAGTGTTTAGACTTAAAGCTTAGGGTTAAGGAGTTGAGATTTAGGGTTAGACTATAGGTGTAGGTGAATTATTGGATTAGAATTAATGTTTACAATTTAGAATTTTATTTATGTAAATATGGAAAATTAATATATATTTATATTATACATATATACATATATATATATATTATATATCTTAAAGGAATCGGGTGGGGAAAATTGAAAACCCATCCCCGCCCCGCCTCGCCTTTGGAGCAAATTTTTGTACCCCATTGTCGCAACCGAAATCACGACGCGTACCGGCGCTGTTGAGAAAAAGATTGTAAAAATGTAAGAGTCGCCACCAATTGATTATAGTGCAATTGGACACCAAATGTTAGGTCTGCGAACCAAAGAAAATGGATAAGGGGGTCTATTGAGTGTGGAGAAGGTGTTAGGCACCCCACAACTCCCTAGTCGGTTGCCTTTTAAATTGTTTATGCCTTTTCTTAAAAATGTTTCAAATTGTTAACAAATTTCATGTGTTCGAAAAATAATTTATTGTCAAATTGGGTAGAAGAAAACTCCATTAATTTTGAATAAATGATGAAAATAATTTATAAGTGATAATGTAATTAAAATTTTGGGTCAGGAGAAGAAAGATTGAAAAGTTTGCTTTATTATTGTTTATGAATTATATTCCTCAAAAATAGAATATTTAAAGAAACCAATACTTTGATATTCTCTAAACATCTATTCCCGGAGTTTAAACTTTGTTTTTTTAAAAAGAAATGTTTCGAGAAATCAATACTTTGAAATTCTCTAACATTATTGGATGTTTGAAAAAAATCTCTCGAGAAATCAATACTTTGATATTCTCTAAACAAGGTTGGATGGTTGACGAGTTGAGTATACAAACCTTATCAACCGTATGATTTTGATTCTGCTTTTGGGTATTCTTTGGCGTACAGACTAAAATAATTTGAGGATTAAATCCTACACATGAATATTAATATAACCTATATCTACACTACTTTTACTATTTTTATTATATTATTACATTTGTTTGAACTTAAATATCATGAAAATAACAACTCAACCCAACCTATTACTAAAAAATCCAAAACAAATACAGCAGGCTCAATAAATTCAGAACCCAACACAACTTTAAAATTGTGAATACAAACCAAAACACACAAACCCAGCCCATTATATATAAACAGAGCCCATCAAAAACACAACAAAATCGGCCCACAATGATACAAACAGAAACCCGGCCCAACAACCATCCCTGGCCCAACGTCCCACTACTGTTCATCGTCTCCTCCAGCACATGTCCAGAAGCTCCTTCCGTGCCGCCTTTTTCCGTCCACCCTGCAAACAAAGAAACAGAGCAGCAAACCAGCAAAACCAGATCCAAAAATCCACAATAACCTATTATTACAGTCACCTTCTATCGGAAACCGGGGTAAATAGACACCTTCAAATGGCAATCGCACCGATCAGAATAAAGCTCCAAGTGTTGTGAAGTTACTGTCCAAATTTCACTTCGATCGGACCACGGATCGTTCCCCGATCGTTGATTGAAAAACCTGTGTGCAGTGTCTCTTCTCCCCAAAATTGCAGTCACTTTCTATCGGAAACCGGGGTAGATAGACACCTTCAAATGGCAATCGCACCGATCAGAATAAAGCTCCAAGTGCTGTGAAGTTACTGTCCGAATTTCACTCCGATCGGACCACGGATCGTTCCCCGATCGTTCCTTCCAGAAAACTGGCGCAGCACCCCAAATCCACTCTCCTTCCTCTTCTTTTCCTTTTTTCTTCCCCTTCTTCTTCAAGCTTCGTTCGGCCTTTTCTGGTTTTTTCCTTCCGGATCTCCCCCAAAACCAACTCCAAGTCCTCCGATTTTCTTCTCTTTGTGTCGCTGCCTTCTTTTCTTTCCCCGTTTCTCTGCCGTTTTATCACCAAAAACCAAATGCCTTCCAACTCATGCTCACCCACTCTCCCCCACTACCTTATCTTTTTCACCCACTCTCTCCTTTTTGGCCGGCCACCTTCTCTCTCTTCATTTTTCTTCCATGATCGGCGCCTTCCCTTCACCATCAAAAACCTTTCCTTCTTTGATTGACTCTTTTAGGTATTAGGGTTAAGACTTAGGTGGGCCGGTTTTGGGCTTAATTGGGTAGCTTTAGGTGGGCCTTTGGGTATTTGGTGAGTTTGGTTAGATGTAAGATTTGGCAATTGGGCTTAATTGGGTAGGTTAATTTGAGTGGATCGGTCTTAAGGTTTGATTAAGTTTTTTATTATCATTTTATTAAAAATAACAAGTGCCCGGACAAAAATGGGATACTACACCCATCCTCGCCCCGCCATAGAATCAGGGAGGGGCGGGCAAGGCGGGAGAAATTTGCCACCCCTAGGAACTATCCTAGGGCCATAGGGCACATGGGCCCCCTAGATTTTGAAAAACAAAACCTATATATTAATATATTTCGACTACCACTTCCTTGCTTGACTACTTTTAATGTTGAATCTAATTCCTTATGAAATTGTTGGAATGACCCAAATTAGTAGGATCTAGTTGTTTGATCGGGTGAATCATTTAATCGGTTAAGGTAGCAACTCTCCTCTACTTAGGGGCTTTCATGCGGGAAATCTTTATAGTCACCTTCTTTCTATGGTTAGTGTAGTACAGTAAAAGTAATGTCTTGGTAATTGTCGCAACTGATTTTGCGAAAGGAAAAAAAAAAGAGTCGCCACTAATTGTAATATGTGCAATTAGTCACCAATAAAAATAATTTGGTCTGCGAAAATCCAGAAAAAATGGGTAAGTGAGTTTGTTACGTATGGGGAATGTGTGAGGCACCCCACAACGTCTGTTTTAAAACAGTTGTCAATTTAACTTTTATTATCCCATTATATGATTTTAAAAAACATTGATTTGTGACAATAATACATGCATGAGGTAAAATAATTATATACAGAAATATATTAAAATATAATAAGATAAGTTTTAGAAAATATATAAAAAAAATTATTTTGAAATTGAATTAATTAATTTTAGAAAATGTCAACACTATATCGAAATAAGATGAAATAACTTTAGAAAACATAAAAATTATATTGAAAGTCTAATCTTGAGGTTCACAGAATTTTTTCATCCAACGGTCAAATTTCCTAGAAACACTCTCACCTCAAGAATCTTTTTGAGGGTGCATCCAATGCATTACCCAAATCAGTTCCATCGTAGGTAGAGACTTCCGATATAATTTTTATAAAATAAAATATATAATATAAATATTAAAGGTAAAGAAAAAAATAAAAAAATAAAAATAAAAAAAAATAAAACGAAAATAATGAATAAAAATAAAATGAAAGTAAAAATAAAAATAGGAAGAATGAAAAGTAAAGCGAAGTTAAAATGTTGGGAACCGAGTTTTTGTGGACTATACGATATCGAATTATCGCAAATCCCAATTTAAATATATTAACACTTTAAATCATACAATTTACACATAATCACATAGCATGAAAAAACACATCTTAAATAAAACACATCATCAACATATAGTAAAAAAATAAATAATAATAAGCACACATAAGAGGGACTCGATTCCCGTTTTTATTTAGGCAATTCATCATTTCAACCATACTATTAAATTAGTATGATTAAAAAATATGATTCATTACCGAAAGGATGTTATCATATCGAAGGCTCCGCACTTCATTAAATCATTTTTCATCCAATGGTAGGGATTCCATCATTTTCCTCAAGAATCCGATCGAAAACATCCAATGCTATCCGATCGGTTCCGTCGTCGAATAAAATATTAATCAGCTCATCATATAGTTACTTACAAATCCCTTAATACTTAAATTTCCAAAAGAAGAGCAAGCATCAATATTTTCTAAAACTTTTCCCAATTATACAAATAAGAATCAAAGCCCAAGTATTAATTTTCCACAATTGGCCCAACCCTCAATTAAAATTCCAAAACCTAATATTAACCTAGGCCTGCACACCGGGCCGGGTTCCGGGCTATCGGACCGGGTTTGACCCGACCCGGTTACTTTTTACATATGTGAAACCCGGTCCGATAGTCCAGTTTTAAAATTCCGGGCTATCGGGTTTCAGGTCAATCGGGTTACCGGGTAATCGGGTCGGGTTACCGGGTAACCCGGTTACAAAAATAAAAAATAATAGATATATATATAAATGCATTTATTTGACATTTGTGTACCTACTGTAACACTGACCTAATCTTTCCTTGGGAAAGCCTCCAATCTCTCTCTCATAAATAAAAAAAGAAGAGAGATAAACAACTTTAAAGAGATAACACAAATGAATGGCCCATATTGATCTATTTTCTGTGAACCCTATCTCTATCTAGCTGCCACCTACCCCCACCTCATTTTGACGTTGTATTCCTCTACTTCACTTCTACATAGATATCTCCTTCTTCTTCCTCTTTTCAATGTCTAGATAGCTCATCACACCTAAACAAGAGCTGAGTGCACCTTCAGACTGACTAAGCCGCCGCAAGTTCCACACACATATGATGGCCTACTAGCACCATAAGCGGCAGCAACCTTTCCGGCCCTTGTTTTCCTGTTTCTTCAACACACACAACTATTCTGTTTCTCATGGAATGTCTAGATCTCTCTTCAACGGGAGTGGGATGTGCAAAAGAATTGATCAAACGCTAAAGGAATCTGTGTCGTGATATGAACAAGATCGAGCCACTCAACTCATATCATAGAACCTCTGCACCTGCCTAAAAGAATTGATGCATATCCTTCGAAGTGGTGTGCAAATCAGTAAAGAAGAGAGATCCACTTTATAGAAAGGAGAAATATTGTTTATTTCAGTAAAAAAAAAGAGATTCACGTCGGCCACTTTCAGTTCCTTCAAAGTGACAATAACACATGATTTTTTTCTTCAATTACAGTGTGGGTGTAGTACCCGATTTTTGTCCGGATAAGACTTATTTGGTCATATAAAAAATTATTGTTTAAAAATAAATAAAATTGGT
This sequence comes from Euonymus europaeus, assembly GCA_963580455.1. Lineage (NCBI taxonomy): Eukaryota > Viridiplantae > Streptophyta > Magnoliopsida > Celastrales > Celastraceae > Euonymus > Euonymus europaeus. The sequence goes on along the minus strand of OY756970.1, from coordinate 14,724,395 downwards.
ATGAAAAAGCTCAAGTTCGTTGGCAAACTAGGTCCATTTTCACAAGCCTAATAAATTAAGTCCAAAAGCAAATAAAAATAATAAAATAAATAAAGAGAGAATTCGGTTTGGAACTCTTGATCCATTTGTTAGTCTCCTTTTCCATCTCAAAATCCTCTCTTCAAATCTTATTCTTGTTAAACTTATCTCCTTACCCTTATCTTTATCTAACCCTCCCTCACCTATAAATATCATAGACTTTTGGGAAAGGGGGGGACTTTTTTTGAGAGCTGGCAGTTTCGCCTCTTCCATTCCTCTCTCTACAAAAAAAAACAACCCTCTTCTCTTTGTCTCTCTACTTCACCAGCCGCTCTTTCTTATCACCACCAGCCCAAGAACCATTTTGACTAGTTCATCACCTTATTCTCTCTCTTATCAACTCATTCTTGCTCGAATACTGCCCCATTAATTCTTTCTTCCTCTCGGCATCATCACAGGTACAACATATACAATTATATCTATTGCCCATATATGATGATGTTACATATGCATATATAAGTGATATATTATATGCATACATATGACATACTATGATATATTCTATATTATATGCATTGCAGTGCCTATATATATGTACTGTATTGTGATTATATATATATATATATATATATGTAAATCTTTTGTAAGTGATGCTGCTGTGTATATATGTATTGTATGTATGCATATAGGTGGTGCTGTGTGCATGTATTGTTACATTAATAGGTGTGATGCCGTGTCTTTATATATATATTTTGCTATGGTGTTGATGTTATATATATTATATGTGTAGATATATTATATGAGATACTGCCAAGTGTACATCTATATATGTGAATGTTGTGTTTGTATATATTATGTGTATATATAGGTATATGGATAGTTGTTGCTGTGTACGTATTGTTTATATTAATATGTTATTGTATGCGATGTTACTTTAGTGTATATTATATATATATGTGTGTACATGTGATGCTGTGGATGTACATTATATATGTATATATATTTGGATTTGATAGATCGTTAGTTGACCCTTAGCAAATTATCGAATCAAATACCAAAAGTTGGTATTCTTAGTGATAGTTCAATGTCATAAGTTGAAATTTTAAGGATTCAAATACCATAAGTTGGTGCTTTTTAAAACTTACCAAAAGTTGGTGGCGCATTCACGTTGGCGATAAATAAACCATTTATTTTTGAGGTTTTACAAATAATTGGTTGACGTTTTAATGAAATTAATTTGTTTTTCCTTTATGGTCAATAGTTGACCCAAACTTTTTCTTTAAAAATCTTTCCAAAAACTATCATAAGTTGATAGTGTTTCAAAAATCAAATTTCTTTTAAAACTATCATAAGTTGATAGTGTTTCAAAAATCAAATTTCTTTTAAAACTATCATAAGTTGATTGTGTTTTACAAAACCTTTTTTTATTTATTTATTTAAAATGGGCAATGTTTCCCCATACAAAAATAGCTTTGCTACTCATCTAAAATTATTTCATGTTTCTTTCATAGAAATTATGAGAATTAAAGATGAGACACCAATTTTTAAAACAAATTATATCATTTTTTAACCATGTCTTGCAAAGAGCAAGTTTTCATAGGGTAGTCATCTAATTTAATTTGGTAACTGTTTTCGAACAGGTGTTATGGGGTGCTAATACCTTCCCCATGCTCAATCGATCCCCGTTCCCTTTTTCTCTGGTTCACAGGTTTTTTATTGGTGTCCAAATGCACCTTAAATCAATTGGTGGCGACTCTCGAGTTTTTTCTATATTTTGTGTTTCGGGATAATATTATTTTGCAGGAGTATTTCGCCGATCCGCGTCGTGACCCCAGTTGCGACAGTGGGCAACTCTTTATTTATTTTTTAAATATAACCGGGTTATCGGGTGACCCGATAACCCGATTTTAATTAAAATTGGAACCCGAAACCCGGTCCGAAATAACCGGGTTCGGGCAGACCCGACAAGAATCGGGTCTGACCGGGTTATCGGGCCGGGTCGAAAACCCGGTACCCGTGTGCAGCCCTATATTAACCCATCACATTCAGCCCATTTAATCAATTTGCTTTGACCTATTAAATTTGTAAGCCTGGCCCAACTTTTAGTAGACAATTTCCCATGTTCAATTCAAACCCAATTCCAATCCTTTATTCTATACTTGCACACACGGCCAACTCTTCTCCTCTCTTCCCATATAAAATATCACAAGAAGCAATTCAGTGGTCCACCTATACACATAGACATCTCATAAAATTCAACATTTATATATCAAACATATTTATACGTATATACCCACCCAGCATCCATACTTTTGCTATTTTATTATTTTTTTGAGAAGGGACTCATGCACAAATGATGAAAATAGAATCAACTCATGCATAAGATTAATCACATGATATGAAGACCAACCTTCAAATGTTTTGAATAGAAGTGGCCAAACCTGATTTGCCAAAGGCCTCTTACAAAACGTGAAATACACAACAACATGCAGCATAACAACTATCAAGGTACAATGGCTCAAAACTAGAGATATTAACAAGCATTAGACTTATATTTTATAACAACATTCGCTCATGCTTATATCTATTTGTGGAAGTTATCAAGGCAGTGAAACAACAAACACAGAACATGGGATTTCAAGCATCAAAATTTGGCAAGCAAACTATTCAGAATTGAAGTGTTCCGATCAATAACTCATGCAATGGAACACCTAACTACTCAAGAATGCAGAACAAAGACAGAGAGCATAGAGAGGAAAAATTTAGTTTTGAAATCCAATAAATAAACCCTCCACCCTGCCTATAAGCAGCGCGTCACGGGTTCGAGCCTGGGAAGACGTACTCTATGTATGCACGCTCCCAAAAAAGCGTCCAAACATAAAAGCACCCTTTTGAGGTGGGGGGTCGCTGTGCGCCTCATTTTATCCCACCTCATTTTGATAGCTCCCCAGCTCGAACCCGTGACGCGCTGCTTATAGGCAGGGTGGAGGGAGAGCTGGTACCACTGAACCAACTTGGTTCAGTGGTACCAGCTCTCCCTCCACCCTGCCTATAAGCAGCGCGTCACGGGTTCGAGCCTGGGAAGGCGTACTCTATGTATGCACGCTCCCAAAAAGCGTCCAAACAAAACCTCCAAAACATACTATTAATAAGCAAACAAAGAAGCATTTCCATGGAGCTGAGAAAACTCAACATAATCAAAGTATATGGAACCCAGATTTGAATTTTAGTAACAAACTAATACAAATTTTCAAATATACATTCTAAATAATCAAAACAGCTACATACCCAAGCGCTTATTGAAATAAGCAAAAGAGATCTGAAGGAGATGTTGTGGTGGTTCGGGTGGTGGTGAGGGAATAATTTAGATGATTTTGGGCAACGAGATGGCACCGAAACAAGAAGGAGGCTCCAAGTCGATGTGGTAATGACAGATTCAGACCCTTTTGACCAGAACTCACTTGGAATCTCAACTTGAAAAAAAATATTCTTCGCCCCCTATGTCTGTCTTTTCCTTCTCTTTTTATACCCAATGCACCGAATCAATCCACCCCAAAATCAACAAAATACAGCCCTTAAGGTCAACTTGAATCCCCTTTTATATTTTCCAGATCTAATCTTTAAATTATAGCCCTCTTTCTCTCCTTTTTCAAACCTGCGGCGCCTCCCCCTCTTTTTCTTCTCTTTCTCCATTTTTCTTCTTCTCTTTCTTCCGTTTCTTCTTTTCCTTTTCCTTATTTTTAGGTTTTACTTAGGTAAATGTCAATTGGGCCGGGCTTAAGGGTTTTTCACATTGGGTCAAGATATGGGCCTAGATGACATATTTGGTAATGATTTGGATTTAGCCCAAATTTTCTTTGGACTTAAGTAACTTACCAATTACCTGATTTACTTGCATATGATGGGCTGGGTTGATGAATTTAGATTTAATATTTTGCTTATTGGATCAATTCCTTAAGGCTTACATGACTTATTAGACTTTAATGATTTGGACAAAAATTGGGTACAACAGCAATGAAGGATTTGTTTACTTGTTTTCAGATGCCACAAATAGACTCTTGTAGATTTTTGAGCCTCTATCTTGCCCCAATGCCCCTTAAGATATTTTTTAGCCTTGTTGGCTTGCTTAATTGCTCTAGCTTCGAAATAAAATGGATGATGGTTTCCTTGAAGACATATCAATAAGGAAATTGCTAAGAATATTAGTACAACTACACTTATGGAATACTTTCGTCACTTGAAATAACATCGCTTTCCACCTTAATTGATGCAGGTAGTGTTTTTTGGAGTTGTTTCATATGTGTTGTAGTTGTTTATTAAGCTATGTACTTTTTTCTTATACATGACTTGTATTTATAAAGGTGATACCTTTCTGGCTCAAAAATTAGACAATTTTTCAGTCATTACTCAATACCATCCAAAAATAATAATCAAGGGCACTTCCCCCAAACCCCTACCAAACTACCGACTCCCCTTCATGTGATTTTCTAGCTCAGTCTCTGAAAGCTTCCTTCAAGGATACAGTACTTTGCTACTCTTGCTCGAAGGTTCCTAGCCTCGATTTTATCTTCTAGGAGTTTATCCTCGATTAAATAGGTTCATATTGAACTCCATGTATGATGGTTTGAAGTTGATTTCGGCTATAATCTTGTTAGATATGCTTGGTCTGGGGAATATTTATATTCTCACCGAAGTTACGACTTCTTTATTAGAGGTTGAGGCTAAGCAAGCTAAGACTTCAGCATGTTGATTCTCTTCTTAGGGAAATTTGTGTTGTTCTACCTTGGTATTTTGCTTATCAATTCTTTGGCCTTTGACATATATTTGATCATATTATCACCCCGTGCTTCATACTCTCTCCTGGCTTTTTCGGTTATCAACTGAGAATCGCTATTTGATAACCAGATCTTGTACTTCAAATTTAATCGCAAATCTTAGCCCTACAAGAAATGCCTTATACTCGCCCTTGTTGTTCAAGGCTTTGAACTGAAATTGAAGACATGTTTAGTGGTTATGCCCCCCCCCAATATGAGAAGTATAATCCCGACCCCAATTCCTTCTTGATTAGATGACCCATCTACAAAGAGTTCCCATTGTTCATGCTTCTTCTCCTTGAGAGGATATTGGCATTCGGTGATGAATTCTGCTAGCGCTTGAGCTTTAATGGCTTGGCTTGGTTGGAAGTGAAGGTCAAACTCATTTAGTTCAATTGACCGCTTGATCAACCTACTGAGATATTTGATTTTTGTAGTATTGCTTTTAGTGCTAGATCGATTAGAATTGTGATTGTTTCATATCGATTACTCTGTTATACCTCATCTCTGCATGCACAAACACCTTACTAAGACCATCCACACCAATAGCGGTAAACGTATACTAGAGCTGGAATTTACAGTAAATATTTTGTCTTTTAGTCAAAAAAAGGCCTCACATCAGTTACTTGATTTCATACTAAATTTTGGTGTTGTACTACAATGCTGTGGGACATCATGTGTACAACTGTTCACACTCCATTCATTTTTTTGATTAAAAAAATAATTAAATTTTGATTAAATTTTGGTGTTGTACTACAATGCTGTGGGACATCATGCGTACAACTGTTCACAATCCATTCATTTTTTTGATTAAAAAAATAATTGTCCCTCTCTTTCCTCTTCACTTCTCTTTCTACTTCAACTCTTCTTGGCTCTTGTTAGGTGTCAAATAGACCTAATATTTTATTGTTAAAGAACACATTTTTCCCATGATTTTGGTATAGTTTCTACACCTTTTTTGTTGTTTGTGTGAAAGGTTGACAACATAAATGAAATTGAGCTGATCACGACATTTGTAGCCTGGGCGCGGCCGCAAGACGCGATTTTACCTTTTCACATAAGTAGGAGCTGACATGGCAAGCAGTTATTGGATCAGGGGTTTAATATTTAAGATAAAACCCTAGGAAACACAAGAGGACGTACCAGAGGTTGGAGAGACGGCATAACACACAGAAGCAAGGAAATCAAGTGCGGCTAGGACTGTGAGAAATCAACAGCAGGGCTGGGCGTGATTCCCTTCTATCTTCTTGAGATTTGAACATTGATTATTGAGTATTATGTTGGATTTTATTATTATTATGAGTAGCTAAATTCTTTCCTAGCTGGGATTTGGTAAGTTCTTCTACCATAAACCTTGTGCATGGATTCAATTGATGATTAGACCAGGTTTAATTCTTTATTCTCTGGATTAATTGTTAATTTTCTATTGTTATGCATGCCTGATCAACATCATAGTTTTAGGAATTGTTAGTCAGACATATTCGGCTGACCATGACCCGGTGTTTGACGAAGTAAAAATAACTTGCATAAGATCCAGGTTTTGGGAACATTGAACATAGTTGATTGGGTGATAGACCATTACCCTAGATTGTGCGATTGTCGATTTCCTAGTGCGTATGCTTATTTTAAGATGTTCTTAGGAGAGACCAAACCAAGACTTCTCTAATAAGAAAAGATCTTGCAACTGGACCAAAGTTAGGATCATTGTTTGGGGAAATCTAATTGATTGCAGCTGGACCAAGGCCTTTCAATTGACATCGTTAAACTTTTAAATTGTTTAATTGCTATTAATTTGTGTGCACAGGTGGAGGTAGTTTAGCGCGCCAATCCTAAGTTAGTTTTGTCCATTGATATTTAATTCAATCGTAATTTAGTCATTAGGTAGTTTGCGCTATTGTTTTGTAATTAATTTGTAGTTGGTACAGTCTTCGTGGATTCGATCACATTCACTTTTACTGTTTTGCGACACGTACTCTTGCGATTGGGCCGTCGATATTTGAATTGCAATTTTATTTGTGATAAAAAGTATCGATCAGCTCTTTCTCTCTCTCTCTCTCAATACTCTATCACTGCTCTCTAAAAGAGGCTACCTTCTTGTCATCTTCTCAAGAGTAATTGCACCTAAAACTCTGTTCTTGCAAAGCTTCATCTTCATAAGCTCTGTTTTTCCTCTGTTTCTACTCGAACCGGCGTTTGATCGAACAAATTCCTACTTGCTTTGGCAACCTCATTAAACCTTCATTCTCTGGTGCTATTGGAGAACGGCTTAATGATGGGACTTATTTGCAAGCGCACAAATCGCACAAGTAATAAAGTGATGAATAGATTATCGTTTCCATGAGGATTGAGTTAACAGTTGATGAGTACCCGTTATGATTAACACTAGCGCTATTTGGAGAATCGAATAAGTTGTTTTGGTTTGATTATCACTAACATAAACAATGTAACAAGAATTTATACTCTAAAGAAGCACTTTAAGATGTAAACGAACAATAGTGACAGATGATCTTAATCGAATGAGTAAAGACTAGGGTTCCTAATTTCACCATCACCTATCCAATTCCACTCCCTTGACTTAATAATCTGTAATTACCAACAATTATTGACAATCGGTCTCCCTTACCTATTCAATGCTCCATTCCTGGTTACACTGAAAGTATTTCTATCACTAACCCCTGTTATTCCTAACATTCGGATTTAAGTGACAAAAACCCATTAAGATTCGTGGAAAACCACATAACGATTGCACAAGGCATGTCCCTATATTCCTATGGTACATGAACCCTATGGTATCTATGGCAAGATGCAAATCCTAGATATCTCCTTCCGGTCTCAATCCAAGCATCAAATCAATTGAATGATGATCAACCACTCAAGAGCATTAAGCATAACCATAAATACTCAATAATATGCAGAAATCAATAGATTATCAAGCCAAGTTCATGGAACCTTCAAAGCTAGGTTACATTAGGTCCCTAATGAGAGGATTAGTTCCTCATAATAACAAGAACAACACAAATAACAATCATAATATCCATAGCAAGAAGTAAAAAAGAAAGATTAAACCCAGAAAATCTGGAGCTCCACTTCCTCTCTCATCTTCTTCTTCTTCAACTCTTCCAAGATGTGAGAGAATGGTGGCTAGGTCATCAACCCCCTCCAAAATGACATAAGATGGTCATTTTATACCTCCACAAACCCTAATGACGTTTTTATACTAAGCTATGCCGTTTTGGCTTAGTATTTTCTAATTTTAGCAAAGTTTTCCCAGCTGGAAACCATGAAATTCGCGATCTGCGCGTGGGGGATCGATCCACAAATGGGTGATCGATCCCCAAACTTCTCTGCCATTCATAACTTCAAGATGGATCGATCCACCAAAATGGGTGATCGATCCCCTAAATTCCCTGGATTCTTGTGCCTTGTTTTGTGGTTGATCCATCTCCAGAAAAGTTGATCCATCACCAATACTTCTGTCTTTTTAACCTCATCTTTTTCCATTTTTGCCTTTGATCTGAAAGTAACATTAATCACAAGATTATGTAGTATTGATGCTCAAAAGCATCAAATGAGGCAAAAACTAATGTTAATTGATGTACAAAAGCCATGCAAATATTAGATAGATCACTTAACATACAAAATACTTGAAAAGATTGGACAATCAACCAGCTTGAAAAGATTAGTACCTGAAGATTTTGATTTAATGGATTCAATTTGCTCATATTAAATCACTATTTTTATATTTATCCATTAATATGTATTGCATATAATATTTATTATATTTGATTAATCCATTTTCAGAAATAATAAAATGATTAATATCAATGGTAAGGTTTGATGTTATAATAGTAATAAAATAAATTAAGTTTAATTTAACAAAATGATTAGAAAATGAATATTTAAATGATTTAGAGTAACTGATGTGTGCTGTTACTGTTTCAAAAACTATAAATTAGTGTATTTTTGCTGGAGTTTAGAGAATCTCTTAAGAGTAACAGTTGTGGATGGTCTAATGTAATATATTAGTTTCTGAATGTTGTCTAACCTTTCTGATGAGCACCACACTGACTACGTGTTCAGTAATGGCGAGATATATGAACAAGGACTCCCCTTCTTTGGGAGAGGTGGTTTACCCAAGTAAGACTTCAATTCTTCAAACGATATTTGGCATTCTTCACTCCACTCAAAACCCTATATTTTGTAGTGAATTGAAGAATGGCCTACATCTATCTCGTGATGTAACGCCCCAAACCGGAAGCGCTACCGATGACGTCACTAGTCTCCTAAAGACTTCCTCTCACGTCAACCTAACACGGATTCTACCGAAAATCCGGCAGCATCTCCCCGTAAATCGGAGAATGCCAACCTGAGCAACAATCAACACCAATATATATAATATCATAAATAAATCTCAATCCGCAACCTAGCAGGGCCTCAGGCCAGCTAACCACATTCACACTCTAGGCAGGGCCTCAGGCCACCTATTCACATGCAAGATACGTAAAGAAGTCATTCATCACATAAACAGTATACAGTTCAACATCCGAAACATAGTTCCATAATCCCGGTACAAGAGTCCCGGTTTAACGGCGCAGCTCTCGACCGTCCATCATCCTCCTCATAAGGTAATTGAAAGATAGATACTTGATCCTTTAAACCAATCTAAGTACTAAATGTACTAGATAAACAAAAGTGTTCACATTATCAAGAACCTAAGCTCCAAGGTGGCGTTCCCATGTCACGTCTCCACCTACTGATCCGTCGGCTGGACATTCGTACCAGACTCCCCTGAAGATCATAGAAGAGAAGTAGGGTGAGCAGAAGGCTCAGTAGGGAAATAAAGATTTAACGAGATAATCCGGCTGAATTGGAAAACATGGCATAATGCAGCAACATGACATCTATAATGAGCACATTAATAATAAACAACTTCATCACCATATGGTCTCTCTTGGCATTTTTCAACGGATGTCCGGTATATCATCGGAAACCTTGACACTGCCCTCAGACCACATAGGTGTCACCTCATGAGACATCCGACACGGTTATATGACCAAACTCTTAATTAGCTCTCCAGCCCTAAGACGTTGATCTCGTCCCGCCCTCGGATTCCCACATCCACACGTAACTCTTATAGGAACTACGAGCCCGTGCCCGTAGCTCCTAATGCATCTAATGAGCATGTCCAATATGTAAGAATAAACATATATATAAAAATCCTTTATACATACGTAACTACGTGATGCATGTTTGAGGATAAATTATGCTTGATAGATGATCAAACATGTAATCGGTTATGCAATAAATTCAATAATAATATTCATGGCTCGTTCTTCCTAGGAAGCAATCTAGGCAAGAACTCAAATCAAAGACCAATGAAGGATTACCAACCGCTCTTTAGAATGAAGAGAGAAATCTCTAAGGAATGATTTAAAAGGGTAAGAATCCCTACCTCGTTATCCAAGCAACAATAGAGAATGTTATTACCAATTTCCGATTTAGAATTCCGACTTTCCCAAACCTAATAAAGAAGCAAAGTCGAACCCCATATAATGTCAAAACATAACCAACCTCATATATATATATGAAATAAATTCAATAAACATTGAAATCGAACATTTCTCTTAACTAGACCATTTTAGCCTAAAATGTGCAATCGCACTCCTTTATACCTACCCATTCCAAATTAACAACTTCAAGTCTCCTAATATATATAATTAAACTCCCATATGAAATTTCAAGTTCAAATTCTTACCCGAACCCCGTAAACCTCAAATTTCCCTCTTAGGGTTACACTAGGACCTTATCGATTCCTTCACGGAATCGTCTCAAATTTTGAGGGTAGGTTACCCACTCTTAAGTTACCAACATATCCAAAATTTAGCCTAAAATTCCAATCCAATCAACGGGATTGAAGCAATTCGTCTTTTAGGCACCCATTTTCCAAATATGCATGAAATCCCTTCAACTTCCATTTTTAACCCAAAAATTTACTCTACTTCACACTCCTATCACATTTCTAGTCTGAATGACACAAAATATATAACAAAAACATGGAAAATTCGAAATCAAGGCTTACCTCCTTCAAGGCAAAACAATCTCCAAAGCTTCTATTCTCCACATGCACTCCAAACAATCTCCAAAATCTTTCTCCCTCACCTCTCCCTTTCTCCTTCTCCCAGCTTTTTCTTTCTCTATTTCTTCATCTCTCTCTCGGCAGATTGCCTTGCTTTTCAAAGAATACAAATGTTGCTGCACGGGTTTCGTGCAGCAACTAACCCTTTTTTTATTTTTTCTTTCATTTTTTTTTTCTTCTTTTTGTTCAATTAAAGCTCCACTTCGGTGGAGTCAAATACTCCACCGAAGTGGACCATTTATATTATATTATATATAATTTTTAGTTTTATTTAATTTTATTTAACTAATGATCAACTAAAGACTAATCCTTAGTTAGATTAACTTCATTCTTGGTTTTTTTTTTCAAACTCGAATTCATAATTTAATCTTCAATTTATTATTATTATTGTTATTATTTTCGATATTTTTGGGTCGGGGTATTACACGTGATCTAGTGATAAACCAACTTAAGGCTGCTGCTCGACCATTAAGTTGTTGTTCTTCTTTCTTATAATGCGATATTTGCATGCTAATAATTGTTTTGATCTTTTCTAAGTTTGCTTTGATTCCTCACTTGGAAATGAGAAAATTGAGGAAACTCTAAACGTACACTTTTCTGGATTTACCTTTGTTAGGTGTTGAAAGGCACCTAATTGTTAGTGTTAAAGAGTTTCAATTCTGGTGAAATTGGTATAGTTCCTACCCCTTTTTAGTTGTTTGTGTGAACAGGTACCAAAAGCTGACAAGTGAACAAAGTAGAGTTGTGCACGATATTTGCAGCTTGGGCGGGGCCGCAGGACGCGAGAGTCCTTCTTTATGTAAATAGAAGCTGACGTGGCAAGCATTAGTTGGGTCATGGGTTTACTATTAAAGGAAAAATCCTAGGAAACCAGGGGGACAAGAGATTTTTGGAGAGTGACGGTAGAACACAACAGCAAGGAAAATCAAAGGCAGCTAGGATTGAGGAAAATCAACAGCAAAGCTTGAGCATCAATTTCTCTTCACCTTCCTAAAAATTGGACAGTGATTATTATGTTGGATTTTATTATTACTATTATGAGTTGCTAAATTCTTTTCTAGCTAGGTTTGGTAAGTTCTTGTACCAAAACCTTATGCACAGATTCAATTGACAATCAGACTGAGTTTAATTCATTATTCTCTGAATTTCAAGTAATTGCTTATAATTTTGTATGTCTGATCAATATCTTAATTTTAGATATTGTTAGTCAAACATATTCGGCTAACCATGACCCTGTGTTTGACGAAGTGATGAGAGCTTGCGTAAGATCCAAGTTTTGGGAATAGTGAACATAATCAATTGGGTGATAGTTATCCTAGGTTGTGCGTTTGTCGATTTCCTAGTGCTCATGGTTGTCTTAGGATGTTCTTAGAAAAGACCAAACCAAGAAACCTGTGATAAGAAAAGATCTTGCAACTGGACCAAAGTCAGGATTATTGTTTAGGGAAATTTAGTTGATTGTAGCTGGACCAAGGCCTTTTGACTGACAGCATTGAATTCTTAAATTGTGTGCTTGCATATTAATCTGTGTGCATAAGGGGAGGTATTTGACACAGCAGATCGAAGCTAGATTTATTTCTATTGAATTACAATTTAATTTCGATTTCGTCTTTGTTAACTTAAATCACCGTGACTTGACAACTAGTAGTTAATACAGTCTTTGAGGATTCGACCCCATTCACCAGTTACTGTTTAACGACACGTTCTCTTACGAATGGGTAAACCAGTTGGTATTATTAATTGCGAATTTAATTTGTGATTAAAAAGTATCGATCAACCTTCATTTTGTATTTATTAAATTTTTGAAGACCACCTATAGATCACTCGGATGGTCTTCTGCATTTTTTCTCTTAACCATCATATCGTCCATGCATGCTTCCACCATTTTTTTCAAGAAGTGGTGTGAATATCTTATTGATCAGTCACTAATAGGTTGTATCAACATTTTTTATTCCAAAGGGCATTACTTGGTAGCAATATTTGTCATCTGGGGTTATGAATGAGGTGCACTCCTCATCTTTTGGATCCATCTGAATCTGGTGATATCCCAATTAAGCATCAAGGAAGCTGAAGAGGTTTTTTCCATAGGTAACATCCTCTAGTTGATCGATTTTTGGTAATGAATAGTTGTCCTTTGGGCAGGCCTTATTGAGATTGGTGAAGTTCACATATATACGTCATTTACAGTTTGGTTTGGTAACCATGACAATGTTGGCTAGCCACTCAGGGTATTCGAGTAGCTTTCTCACCTTTATCTTTAATGTTTCTTTTCTTCTATTTTACTAACTTGCTACCTTGGTTGATACTAAGGTGATGAATGATTACGTCCGCACTTATCTAGGACATCTCATCTGTGTTCCAAGAACAAGTATCAATGTTCTCCTGAAGTAGATTTGTAAGTATTAATCTAAGACCCTCGGTTAGCTCTTATCCTCAATATAGTTTTATGTCAATTCCTTCCTCAACAACGACAAGAATGAGCTTTGTGTCTCGGACATCAGGTAAGGTTATCAATATAGTAGTTTTTTTTTCTTTCTTTCAAATTTGTCATATAGATCTGTTGAGCAAGCTTCTAGTCACCTTGGACCTTACCAACCCCATTGCTAACCGAAAACTTTATCTTCAGCCTTCAGGTGATAAGTGAAGGCAACGGCTCAAGCTTGATGTAGTAGAGGTCTGCCAATCAATACGTTGTATGGAGTTTTAATGTCTACCACCAAGAATTCTACCATAAACAATTTTGTCTTTAGACGTGAGCCCAAAGTTATAGGCAGGTTTACCATTCAAACTTGGATAACTTGCTCTCATGTGAAGCCATATAACGGTTATGAGAACTTCTTCAAGCTCTCTTTGAGAAAGTTTATCTGTTTAAACGTATTTCAGTAGAGAACGTCTGCTGGTCACCCATTGTCAACCATGATTTTCTTTATCATGAAGTTTGCTATGATGGCTATGATGGCTTCGATGCCTAGAGCATTTTCATGGGGAAAGTGGAGACCATTAGTGTCTTTCCCAAAGAAGCTAATTTTCTCTTCTTTAGCTCGTGGCTTCTTCCTTTGGTTTGTATCTGGTGAACAGCTTAGGCATATGCATGTCCACCTGAGGAGTTTTCTCCTCATAACACCAAGCCCCCTATTCTCATCCCAATGATGTCAGTTGCTCTTTGGTTTTATCTACGAGGGGACTATTCTTTTTCTCTTTGTCGGCGTTAGTTGTCACCTCTGTCACCTCTATTTTCTTTATTCTCGCTTCCTTATTTTTCACCTTCTGTATTGGTAAAATTCTTGAGGTAGCCTCTTTGGATGAGATTTTTTATCTCGTCCTTTAGATGTCGACAATTATCAGTGTCGTGGCTTGGATTTTGGTGAAACTTGTAGTACTTGTCATTTTACTTCCATTCTGTGTCATTTTCATCTTGGCATGTCAGTTGACGATATATTGGTCATGTACCTCATTCAATAGCTTTTTAAGAGAGGTATTGAGTGGGGTGTAGGAGTTGTACTGAGTAGTTATGGGTCGATCAAATTTTCAAGAAGTTGTCTTCTCGTCCAAAGACCTCTTTTTATCTCTAGTCGCTTTGAGAGGTAGTGTTCAGCATAGGATGTCGAACCCCTAAGATAAAAGTAGTACGTGCAACCTCTAGGAATTCGCTATTAAACCAGATCACAAGTTCTTGAAGCGTATCGTTGCACTTTTTCGTATGCTCATTAATGTGGCATTCATCTTCTTCGTGCCCTGGCAAAATATGCAATAAACTGAGGTCAAGCTGCTAATGTTAGACTGAGGAAGAGCTCTAAACCATGTTCGAGCAACCCTGACAAGAGAGACTAGAAAAATCTTATAGCAAGCGTCTTCGAGGCTTCTTGGAACTCCATCATGGTTTAAAAACCGATGATGTGATCCAAGGGGTCTCCCTTTTCCATTGTACTTCTTTACATTCACCACTTTGAAATTTCTAGGGATCCATGCATTTTTATTTTATTTTTTATCTTGGGGGTCAATGTCGTGAGGCTTTTGTCCTACTCTACGATATCCAGTACTGAACATTCCTGTAATGCGACAATCTTTTGTCTATTACGTTCTCAATATGTTTGTTGTCCCCCCTCATATGCTTGAGTAGGTGGTGGGGTGTTCGTCTGTTGGTAGCCGCTAATGTTTTTCCTCGATTCCTTGGTGTGGGAATTTTGACCCTCGAATCTTTTTGGATTTTCTTCTAGGTTGTGGGGTGTAGGCACCCAAGGCTATTCCTGAATATGATCCAATCTTTGGTTAAAGACATTCATCTGTTGAACCAATTGAGTGATATGCTCCTACAATTGGGTGCCACTCTATTGTTCAGTTGGTGGGTTGTCCTAACGGCCTCCGGCTCAGCTATTGCTGTATTCCTAGTTTGGACCATGATTTATTTTTTGGAAAAACATTCCTACAATTGGTGCCAATATGATGACGTGCAAAACTTGCTCGATTTGTTGATATATCATGATATGGCTAAACTAGGATCTTGATGACGCTTCTCTTCCGATGATGACCTCCTGCACAGTAAACAAATGTGAGCTAAAGACCCGACATAGATTGTTCTTTGGCGTGGGTGCTCTGACACTCAGGTGTGAAGGAACAAGTTCTTGTAGGTTAGAGCTCTCAAATTAATAGTTTTTTTAAGGCTATCAATTGTGGTTAGAGACTTAGAGTATACCTGATGAAGGTGCCTTTTTATACTGATTGAGTTGTTCCACTCCTAATATGAGTTTGCCTCTCAATTAAAGGAAACTCTTTTCATAGTAGGAAATTGTCATTGATTGAAGGAAGTTCCTGTTTTATTAAGAATTTACCTTCTTGGTTATTTGACTTGGAATGAGTTCATCATGTAAAGGATGCCATTTATTAACCTGTCTCCAAAAAGTCTTAGTGCGTTGTCATCAAGGCAAACGAAGGTAGCTCGATTCTAGCCGAACTGCATAGGGTGAGCAATATACTCATTTGGCTCTTTCATTGCCACATGTCGTGGTCCATATGAAAAGTATTTTCGATATCATCAAACCAAAACTCTAAAAATATTATAATCTTTTTTCTATTTGTTAACAATACTCCTACCTCTATTTTATTTTTAACTAACGTAGATATATTTAGAGTGTAGAGCAAAGGAAAAAAAGCTTGGGTATTTAGGTTGTTTTCATGGGCCCTGCTTGGTGTGTGTGCCCTCAGATTTTTCTGCCCGGGAAGGAAATACACCGAAAGCACAAAAGATTTTCCAAAACCCAATATTTATCTCTGTAGTCTACACACTCACATATATATATATATATATATTTATATTGGGTTAGAAAGGACAAGCGTGAAACCCTCCCTCTCACAAATTCAATCCTCCTCCATTTCTTGTTCTGCGAGGCTTCCATTCTCTGTCACTCCACAAGAGAAAGACAAAAACAGAGATGACTAGTAGTGGTATCTCCACAAGCTTTTCTTTTGTATAATGAACAATGGACTAAAACCCCTCTTCTTCTCAGAAGAAGATGGCTATGCAAGAAAATGAGTATGAACAAGAACAACAGCAGAGCTCTTCATTCTTGTTGGATGCTTTGTATTGTGAAGAGGAGAGATGGGAAGAAGAAGAACAACAAGAACAAGGAGGAGTAATTCTCGAAAACTCTCTAAACAACAAGAATCCTTGCCTATTTTCTGTTCCATTGTTGGAGCAAGATCTGTTTTGGGAAGATGAGGAGCTCCTCTCTCTCTTCTCCAAAGAACAAGAACAGCAGAAGCAAAACTATCTAAAACAGGACGATGTGATGACAGATCCTTCTCTTTTCCTGGCTCGTCAAGAGGCTGTAGAATGGATTCTTAAGGTCAATGCGCGTTATGGGTTCTCAGTTCTCACAGCAGTGCTGGCTATAGACTATCTTGACAGGTTTCTCAGTAACTCCTGTTTTCGCAAGGATAAGCCATGGATGGTGCAGCTTGTGACCGTGACTTGTCTCTCTTTGGCAGCTAAGGTTGAGGAGACTGATGTGCCTCTTCTTCTAGACTTCCAAGTAGGTACAATGCCATTTATTTGATGCTGTGATTTTGGATCTGTTCATTGTACTTATTTTGTGGGTATATAGACTAAAATGTGACTGTTTTAATTGTTCTTGCGTTTAGGTGATGGAAACTAAGTATGTGTTTGAGCCCAGAACGATTCAAAGAATGGAACTTTTGCTGCTCTCTACACTCAAATGGAAGATGCACCCAGTAACCCCACTTTCATTTGTGGATCACGTCATGAGGAGGCTTGGATTGATGAACCATGTCCACTGCGAGTTCCACTGGAGATGTGAGAGTCTTCTTCTCTCTGTAGTCTCTGGTAAGAAATTGATAATAAATCTTGATTTTCTCTGTTTAGTACAAAAAATTGGTTTATTGTATAGATCCCCTTTTGATTTCGATTTCTCATTGTTTGCAGATTCGAGATTCATTGGTTTCGTTCCTTCTGTCACTGCCACTGCAACAATGATGCACATTATTGACCAAGTTGAGCCCTTTAACCCCATTGATTACCGAAATCAGCTTCTGGGTGTCCTTGGAACAACAAACAAGGTTTGTAGCTGCCATTAATGCACTCTATTGTATGTATGTATGTATGTATCAGTGTGACTAATAGGAAGCTCTGCATTGTGACAGGAGAAGGTGAACGAGTGTTATGGTCTGATTGTTGAGCTGACTAAGATCCACCACACCAACTCCAATAAGCGCAAGTCGTTGTCTGAACCAATAATCCCAAGCAGCCCAAGTGGCGTGATTGATGGTGCTTTTGGGTGTGAATGTGATAGTTCAAACGACTCGTGGTCTGTGGGTTTAACATCAGTATCAGAGCCTCCTCTTCCTCCATTGAAGAAGAGCAAAACCCAAGATCAGAAGATGCCTTTGTTGTTTTCACTCAACAGGGTCTTTGGTGTTGGCAGCAGCCCACGCTAATCAAGTCTCTGCAATCTCCATCTGTGCTAGTTAAATATTTTAAATATATGTCACTATCGATGAATTATCATGTAAACTTAGCCTTCCATCTCTCCATAATCCCAATAATTTTCAGCAAGAGAGATAGGTCTGTGAGATTGGTGGAGATGGATGGAATGGCAATTTTCAAACTGCAGAAGGGACAAGAAACCAGGCAGAGATCTCTGTTTCTTGGTTTTGTCTTTGGTCCTCCCTTCTTTATTTTCATGCTGGTTTCCTTTTAATGGCATGCAGTATATGGACATGGATTATGATATAAAAACACAGACTATTTATTATATTTACTGGTCATTATATATTACTGAGCTGGCAATTATGCCGTTAATCAAAGATGATTAATTAGTTAATTGTGCATTAATGGGATTATTTGTTTGTTTGTCTGCATGTGAAGAGAGGCACAGGTTGTCGGCCAACTAAAATAAGTGGGGGAATGGGATTTGGTTTGAGTGACTTTTTGATTGGTAGGGTATTTGCCTTTTGACCTCTACTACGACATTTTTGTTAATTATTTTTTAAAAACCGTAAACAACTCTCGAATATAATATGATATTATAATGTAAATTTATAATAGAATACGATATTATAATAAAATAGATTATTATAAATTGTTTAGGACGGTACCCTATAACATTTTTCTTCCACATATGTAAAGAGATTATTTTAATGAATTAAATATATAATTATTTTCTAGATCAATTCCGCCAATGAGATTCAAATTACGCTCTAGATTAATCACGAACGAGATTCGAACCCGAAATTTTGCTTTTACCATTTTTTACATGTTGGTTACACATTGCTTATTGATTCTCTCCTTTTAGTAACATCATTTATGGATCTGATTAGACTAACCTTGATTAATTAACCTCATAATCTTTTCAAGCTAAAGTACCACGAAAGTTGGAATATGAATATAAAATAAAACTCGACAATCACACAGATCTATTGTATTTTTTTTGTCCTAATTAGAGCCATTCTTGACCATTTTATTACCCAAAGCAGCACGATATAAATATAATAGTTTCTTGCTAAAAAAATTCACAAAAATAGTATTTTTATTTTTTATTTAATTTAATACTCTAATATCTAAAGAATATCTTTATAAAAAATAAAAAATTCACCAAGTAGTACTTATAAGATTAGCTCCACGTACATGAATGCAATTATGCAATCTTCAAGTGCTAACACAAAAAAAGAGCAACATGATTATTATTTTTTTACAGTGGACCCAGTTGTAATAAAGATAGTGTAGTTAAAATAAAAATTTTAAAGTCATGAATGTGTTTTAATTGGATTTACTTTTTCAGTGATTTTTTTGGTTTCAAATAAAAATCAAATTCATCGTAAAAAAATATATCGAATTTTTCGAATTCATATTCAAAAGTCTAAAAAAATTAAATATTTTTCATGTTCAATTTAATTTTTATTTGGGACAAAATATATCATTGGATTCATAAACTCGATCAAAATTTATTTATAATTTTTTTAGGAAGAGCTGCTGTAAAACAATTACAGCATGCCCTGGTCATCCAGGCATTGACATGAAAAGTAGGAGTAGAGGCTATTGCAATTTCCCTACAATGATCATTTTCAAATATGCTCACATGGTAATGACAAAATCTTTGTACAAACGGTATATAATATTCTTGGTAGATATTGTTGAATTTTCTAAATTCTAATGGGTAGGAATTACTGTTTTACTTTTGGCATTGACAAATATGCAAAGACAAGTGATGATAAGAGAGGTTTAGGGTTTTATGATTTTGGTGATTATCTCTCCACAAGCAACTATTTAATAAATAATCGGTCGCATGAGATCTAACGCGAAACAAGAACGGATCAAATGTATAAAGGAAAATTATATGTACCCTATATTTTGAAAATCCATGGTAGCACATATATACTTATTCTATTAATTTTTCTATTCTAATTAATTATTTTACTGTCTTAATCAATATGCTGAGCATTTATTTAGTTCTATAGTTTTATTCTAATTAATTATTAGTCCGTTAGAGTTTAACGAATTCGTTTTCCTCAGGGTTTAACACTCATTGTTTACGTTATAACATGGAAATTCGATACACGAACCTATTAGGGTTTTTTGAATTCATTCTCCTTATGATTTAACACTTATTGTTTAGGTTATAACATGAAGATCCGATACACGGACCCATTAGGATTTAGATAATTTGTTTTAAAATGGACTACCTTGAGCTTCTAAAATATTGACTATTTGTTATTATCCATGCACAAATTGCGTCAATGCACAAATTGAGCAAGGGTTCGGAGGTGTTCGCTTGTTCACGAACCTCTCCCAAGAAGCAGACCCTTATAGTTAGGTCACCAAATATCACACGATTCCAAGTTTCATGTCTTTAATTTCTACGAGATAATTTTGCTTTTTCAGTTGTTCCAGAAGGTGCTTAAACCTTTCTAAACTAAATTCTCTCAATTACCAAACTAAATTCTCTTAAGTTTAAGAAGATTTATCATTAGTGTGAAATATGGGTTCCCCTAAAAGCTCAAACCCAACTACCAAGCTCGATCCTACCAACTGATTTTGTCGTTTAGGTTGGAAATTTTGATGGAAAAATCTCCACCCAAACACCCAATTAATATGAATAAAAGAGAGAGGTTAAAAGAAAGGTAAAAGGTGTTGGATTTTGAATTTGGGGGACAAAATCTTTGAATTGGTTGGAGATGTCTGTATGCCCCAGTGGTCCATTCTTCTCATTATTTGTTTATTTATTTTTCAATGGATGCATTTTTTGTTTTCTTCTATTTTTTCTTCTTGTTCTCACGTTACAGGTTGGTTTTGTTTATAGGACTGGAGATATTGATAAAAATCAGAGGGTCCCCAGCAGCAATAATAGTAGAATAATATGATCACATGTGACTTTGAGATCTTAGAAACTTTCTTTCTTGACCTGCTCAGTCTCCTGCTCCTTATTATTGGTGTTGACATTAATGATAAATTACAAATCTGCACACTCATGTAATTACTTTTGTTTTCTACTCCTTCTCTTTCTTGGCTACAGCTGTAAAGTTAAAAATGAACACAATTTGGTGTCCAATCCCTTCTCTCTCTCTCTCTTCACACACCCAACCAAAGATTGTTTTTATTGGTAGAAAATGGAAACAACATTCATAGGAAGCACTTGCACAACGACACACGCACTTCCTTTGGTTTTATGGCTTTTTTCTTTTCATTTGAACAATGTACGTGCCAAAAAATTTCATCTTCAAGGTAAGATATTTTCACCTGACGACAAACCTTTCTCTTATGCCCTGCATCTTTTAGTACTCCTTTTTACTTAAATTCTTGAATTCCATTCCCAAAAATACAAACAAAATGTTAAATAGTAGACTCTAAAAAAAAATTATATATTAGGAGTAAGTGCTAATTTGACCCTTCTACTTATCAAAAGAGACCCTTTGTACTTCAAAATGGGTTATTGAAACCCTTATACTCGAGAGTTCGGTGTAAATTGGCCCTTCTGTTAGTCAATTGTTAAGTTCATGTCTATGTGTCGATTATTTTGTGACATGGATTAAATTTAAGAAAATTCAAATAATGACGTGTAATTTTTTTTTAAAAAAAAAAACTACAATTACAAGCGATCTATTATATGAACAAGTTATTTGGGTTCAAACAGGCCATTATAGGGCTGTTAAAAAAAACTTACCAAAATTTAAACCGATCAGAACATAATTATTTTTACGGGTACAAACAAAGAGATTGTAGGCTTGTAGCAGTTGCACAAGCCTGGCATTTGGAACTTCCTTCCAAAAGATAATTTTTGTAATAAAAATCATATTCACCTGAACACTTCATCCACTTGAAGAAAAATAATGGGTACCTAGTGAGAAACCTGGAGGCTAGAGTCCAGCCAAACATGTCAAATTTTATGGTGTTTCAAACTCCCAAGAAATGAACAAAATATACGTATACAAAAACAACATAATATGTCCCTGAATCCACCTAAATCTTACTTTTACATAAAATATGTTACTTTTTACATAATATGTAGAGGTAACATTTTCAAAAATTAAATTTGTTACTTATGGATTGCATCCTTATCATTCTACCATTTAATCACATATTTTTATTATAATTCTGGATCATTGAATATAAAACAAAAGACATCTCGCACACTATTTACTTTTTTAGATTACAATTGATTTTTGTTTCCAATGAAAAACATAACATTGAATTTGTAAAACCGATCAAACTATAAATATAATTCAAATGAAAAACTCAAAAAAAAAAAACAGTAGCTCGTTTTAAAACATCATCATAGAATTAATTATACATACATATATATACCGTCTGGTCCCAGACAGACCAGTGGGGAATGCAGGACAGGGCAATAGGCCCAATGATATCAGAAATTAAAAGGAGTCTACTCGGGCATTGCATTGCACACACATTCATTTCGTGAATCAAATAATTGTAGAAATCAGAAGCTCATCCTCTTCTGTGCTGCCACACGGGTTAATGTTGATACCGCTCAATCGGCATCCTATGCCTTGCAGATTTCATACAAAATGTGGTCACAATAATCCTCATGTCATGCCAAAACCACAATACTTATGTTTTGGTCACTATATATCTTCAACTTTTGCACTATATATGTAAATAAAAGTTTTTTTTTACGGGAAGTCTCCGTTTAAGTTTTAAAATAAGTTGTAAGGTGTTTAGCAATTATGCAATTGAAAATAACTATCCTACAATACAAATTATAATATCAACTGAATAATGATTTTAATTTGAGTCTTAAAATAATGAAACCTTTCAGTAGACTCCATTCAGCAAAATCTCCACCTCATTGAATAATCCCCAAAAAATGACTGCAATATAGTTATCAGCTAGAGAAAGCAAATCTGATAAAAAATAAATAAATAAAAAGCTAGAGAAAGCAAATTGTTGCAGATCAGAAAGTGGACAAGTCACATTCAATATGTAGAAATAATGGTAAGAGCAATGTTATGGGTATGTGGTCCTCGTGTGCTTTAAATGACAGGTTAGATACATACATATACATATATATATATGTATATATGTATGTATGTATCCTTAAGAAGATCCAAGTATTTTATTGTATAAGCAAATAGGGTTGGCTTTTGTGCCTCAAGTCACAGAAAAAAAAGTACAAAAAATGGTGTTTTTGATGTCTACAAAAAGCCTCAAGGGTCAGATATGGTCCTGTGGACACTATTAATGCCGTGCCCCACAGCACTGAGAAGTGAACACTTGCAAAGCAAGTCTGCTTCTCTTCTCAGACAAAGATTTGGGTATCATTGTCAGGCTACATAGATGCTTCTAATCAGCAATATGTTCTTATTAATCAGCACATACTCATCAGGGTCTAGGAGAAAAGAAAATTTGAATTCAAAGAAAAAAGAACATCAAATTCAACCTAAATTGGACAAAAAAAGAAGGAAAGAAGTCAAAAGTATTTTGATAAATCAAGAATCTCTTAATGCTGATGAAGGAGAGACAGTGTTAGGAAATGGCAATATAGATGAAGTAATGTCAATAGGGAAATATACCAGAAAAACTGGACCAATGATGGTAGCCAAACATTTTTCATAAAGATAACAGGGATTTGAAGAACCCATTAAAGTTAATAACGATCTTGCACTAAGAATTCCTATAAACTTGCAGAGTTGGATTCAGACATTCTTTTGGTTTTTGCAAGCAAAAAAAGTAAACAATAGTGACATTTGAATTGGTGACTATGCTATCTAACCTTGTCTTATGTTCTTTGTTTGATGTAAAACTGGATACCTTACCCCACACAGTAATGAAGCAAGGTATCTTTATCATTCACTTGGTCTTCTTTTAATGGTTTCTGGTCATCTGGGTGGTTTCTTATATCCCACCATGGCCCAGCCAGATAGGAATAACAGTAACTGGTCCACATTTCTTCCTAAACAAAAACCCGTGATTGTATTCATGATCAATGATCGATGGTTCTTTCCAAACAAACGTGACAGACAGAGAAAATAGACAGGCTGTCCTACATAAGGGAAACAAGAAAGGAAAAATCTGTGCAGCAAGTCTCACAAGGAAAATGGCCATTAGTCAAAGTTAGGACATAGGAGCATACATAAACATGCAGGACAGAAATTAGCATCCACATGACATTTAAAAGGAAATAAGCAGTTAGAGCATATTAGCAGATACAAGCCTACAAATTTTTTAATTGATCACTCCGTTTACCAACATCATCCACCTCGCATATGGGCACCTAGCTCACCAAATTGATCATCAGCTTCAACAGTGTCCTCAGACAGTCGAACTGCATCCAGCTTCTGTTTGAGGATTTCAATGGCATTAAGTAGTAACTGGGAAGCTTTAATTGCACCAGTTGATTCCACTGTGAATATAAAACTGTCTTCTCTAGCATTGATCTCAATAAGCCCTGGTTTGCCCATAGATTCTGCTTTCTTCAGCACTTCATCGTCGTAGGTATATGCCTCCGGATCAACCACTACAACCTGAAAGTAATATGCAAGGAGCATAAGCCATTTACTAAAAAACAGTTAGGTCATATCGACTTAGCAATGCATCACATATGAAAACTGCACAAGAAAATCAGGAATTCTAGGTGAACTTGGCCATAGACTACTAATTGAACTCATTTATGATTTTGTTTTTTTAATTCTAATCAAATTGATGGGAAGTCTCATTCAGAATCAAGCCTTTACCACGAATTAAAAGCCAGAATACAAAGATGAATAATAATAAGAAAGATTGAATCATTGTTGCAAAATTTTAGCAGCCAGTTATCCCTATTTTTCTTCTTCAAGAAAGTAGAAGGTTAATATTTGACAAAAAAGGTAACAAGGGGGTGCCGCCCAGATACAAAACAAAACATATGCATGGATGTAGAAGAGAGTGAAAAGCATTCAAAAAGGCATGCACATCAATCTGATTCCTATACCAAAAACACCTAGTCTGTAACTAGGTATGACAGAAGACGGGTAAATCCGATTTCGATCCTTCAAAGGCTCTTTATTTCTCTCCCTCATATCCTCCAGCATCATCTTCTCAAACTCCCTCAGCTATCACAAAACTACCCTCGTGATATTGATGGCTAATCTCATGCAGAATAAGTACTACTCCATTATCCTAATGGATTTAAAGAAAAATGACACAACAAATTGCAGAATTATGAATTTATTCAAGCCTCCATTTTTTTCCATAAAAGAAATTAGAGAAAAGAAAGAAATACAGAGAACAAGGCCACTCTTGACCTTGAGGTATCAAACTCATCAATACTCTATTACTACAAAGCATTTTTATATCAGGAATTCAAGTTCTCCAATCACCAAGTCCAAATGCAAGAGAAATAGACAGCCCAACATTCATTTAGTACCCACAACTGTCCTCTCTTTTTAACATCTAAGCCCATCAAATTGAATATATATGTATAAACAAGAATGAAAGGAAGAATATGATCACACGTCCAAAAGAAGATAAATCACAATCAAAACTTTTGAAGATGGTATGATATATAGACGTAGAAGAGAAAACAGATAAATTAGAACTGTTTTCTGCCACCTCAGAGAAAACATTGATAAAACGAGAACCTCTTTACACTCTTCCATTTGCATACAAGAAAATCATATGTGATCTAACTAATATGTACATGCATCCACATTATTTAAGCCACTAATGATTAAATTTTTACAGTGTCCTCTAAGCCTTGTTCCATTATTCTCCTTTTTCTTTGCCATCAGTAAACACACAAAACAATACTGAAAGGCAACCATAACTTGAATTACTTTCCTATTAATCAGAATAGCCCTACATCATAGCACCTATATCACCCAGATTTTCAACAATTTTAGCTATTATTTAATTTTGTCACACGTGAGAAGTATTTGAAATGGTTTATTATCAAATAATAATGATAATAATTGTACAATAAAAACACATCCAACCTGTTGATTAGAATCCATTCCCAACACTTTGGTTGGACTGCTTTCAACTAAGGCAATTTTCTCCTCAAGTGTCAAGGTTTGCATCATTTCTTCATTGATGTGAATCTCTGGTTCATACATGAAGGTGACTGTTGCCGCAGGAGACCATTTTGCATGGTCTTTACCAATCCCTTTCCTTGCTATAGCACGTAGCCTAAGTTCTTGTCCACGGCGTAACTTGACAATGATAATTCCCCTAAAGACGAGAATAAACAATTATAAGAGCTAACACCAATTGCTAGAATGATCACACACAGTAACACGCGCGAGCGCACACACACATATATATGTTCTACCCTGGATTTAAAAGGAAAGAAGCGACAAAATTGCTGCACTATCCCCAAAAAAAGGATTCCAAAAATTACTTCCTCATCACGGGTCATCTGTTTCTCCAAAGAAATAGTGATGCAATAAAAAAAATCTATTTTCCCATTTCTCAACTGTTTATATTGTGATATTAAATAGATGTACAAACAAAACAATGCCATCTTATGTAAGGACTTATTTGTAACCAGAAAAATGTTAGATTACAAGTTTTATGCATAATGCATCTCTCATTATTCTAACAAAATCTCAACACAACAGAAATAAACGTTCTTCCAAAAAGCACAACACAAACCAACTTATAAAACTAGGGAACGTTCCTTCTAAATAAACGCAACAGAAAAACCTCAAAGCCCAAAAATTGTTTAAAGTTACAAAAGACAAACCAACTTATGATGAATGAGGAAAAAAACTAGAAGTAAAATTAAACACAACCAACAAAAGTAAGCAGAAATCCACTGTAAATGTGACATAAGAAATAAGAAAATAGAGGATGCATTTTAATAGTTAAGAGGTCAAAAAATGATAACCATAATACCCCACCATTGCTCTACAACAATCTTCTCGCCTAAACTCAGTGGAATCGTTATCTGAAGCTACCTGGAATTAAATAACATTAATCCTCTATCTCCGTTAAGTTTATCAAGATCCAATACAACAATTAACAATAAAGAAGCATCAATTATAACACCAAAACCCTCTGAGCATGTCACAAAACTCAAGAACTTAAAATAGCAACAAAATGAGCCAATGTTTCTCGAGACTGCTGCATTTACCCCTATGTACAAAGAACGAAAGAGTAAAAGTAGCTTCATTACAAACAATTACAAAAATAATTCCCAAACAAACTTCACAAAAGCAGAAAGTTTTCAATATGCAAACAGCATGAAGAAAAACGGCCGTACAACCCTGCCAAGGTCCAGAAGATAATATGAACCCACAATAACTCCCCAACATCAGATTAAAAAATTTCGATGCATGAACCACATAAATCCCCTAACACCACAATCTCACTCAAAATGTCGAGCATTTTTTTATCACAAATTCCTAAATCCCTAGCAGACATACCAGCAATTACACTCCATAAACAAGTTCGAAATAACAAACATTTACCTCTGCTCAGAAGAATCGTAGCCAGCCAAATCGGAGAAATCGACCGGTACAACCGAGTGATCTGAGCTGATCAAATCTTTGCTAGTAACATCGAGGGTTTGGTCAGAGTGGCACTTAGTACGGAGGTGGAACTCGACAGAGCAGAACTCACACTGGCCGTCGCCATCGCAGGCATCACAGTCGCGGGAGAAGCGCATGCTCATGGCGCGTTCGCTGATAAGAGGAATGAGCCCCAAACGATGGGCAAGGAACTCGTCGTTGAGGACGGAGGAGTTAACCTCGATCTCAACCAAGTCGATGGCGATTGTCGGCACCTCAGCGATCATCACGCGCCGCAGCGCGTTTGCCATCGACGCGTCCGTGTCCCGCAGTTCAAACTTCAAGTAGTCATCCTTTATCTCCCGGATCTTCACCCTTGGAAACCTCTGGTACGAAATTCCCCCATCCATTGTCGTTCCCTTCCCGAAGCAAGAGAATGAGAGCGAAACGGAGGTTTTGAGAGATTTTAACAACAGGCTGCAGCGGGCCGGGCCAAAGCATGAAAATCCTGTTCGGGCTTCGAGGGGGACAATTTTGTAAGTCGATG
Organism: Euonymus europaeus; assembly: GCA_963580455.1. NCBI lineage: Eukaryota > Viridiplantae > Streptophyta > Magnoliopsida > Celastrales > Celastraceae > Euonymus > Euonymus europaeus. The sequence continues at coordinate 14,696,425 of OY756970.1, read as the reverse complement.
CCTGGACTGAGCCCAAGTAATTGAGGCCTCGGCTGTCACCACTGTCAGTCTCTTCATGTTTCTGCAATGTATGACGCATATTTCTTACAGCGTAAGTGAATTTATAAGTTCAATTTCATCGATCAATAATCATATCAATTATATATTAAAAAAATTCTTCAATTTATCTTATTGTTCATGTTCTCTCACACATTTGGCATTTTATTTCTCAAAATATATGTTAGATTTTGAAAAAAATTATATATTTGAACTCAACTCGTAAAGTTATTTCCAACAAAATTCATATTCGATAGCTTTTATTTTATTATTAAACTAGTTTACATACTCCTAACAATAAATTGATAGTTTATAAGCTATTAAAACTTACGTTCTACCAAAGAGTACACAACTTATTTGACAGTTTATACGCTATCAAAACTTTCGTTAAACCAAATGGATACTAAGATTTGTTTATTTTGTAAAAATCAAAAAGTAAAATTTACAAGTTATAAAAAGTAAGAGCATAATGGTCGAAACCATGGTACGCATTAACATGTGTTCTTCTAAATTTTCATAGTTTACTTTATAAGGGCATCTCCAACAAGAGACGCATACAGGGTCGCTTCTCTCCAACCATTGATATGCATCTCCAATATCACGATTTCTTTTTGCCAACAGAGGTTGCATATGGGGTCGAAAATTGAGTTCCTAAATATACGACCTAGATCAGCAAGTCACAAAAGTGTCGCATGAAGAAATAGTTGTTGCTCAACGGCTCCGAGCAGTGAATAATCTTTCTCATACCAACCGAAATCAAGCATAAAACCATTGATTGAGTTTGAAATCGGAACAGAACCAGAGTGATTTTGTTTCATCAACTTCGTTTGTCATAGATGGGTCCAATTCTACAATCGTCTTCCACAAGGGATCCCAACCAATAGAGCGAAAGACGTAATCATCTCATCGATCCTCCTCCTTTCAAAATATACCACTAATCCTCCATTCTACATGATTGTAGTAGATTAGGGTATGCAAATATCATGTGGGTATTATGTGAATAATGTTTATATTTGATCAATTGAGGTCTCCCTTTCGATTTGGTCTGGTGAAATTGGATTGTTTTCATTCTTTTTACTTTCCCTTACGATTTGGTTTGTGTTGATCAACGAATGTGTAAGTACTTGCGGTTAATCTAGGATTGATTAAGTTTTGTGTGCATTGAGTACAGTTTTTTCTTGATTTATTTCATTTTCTTTCTTAGAACAAGATGTTGCTAAAAAATTAAAGACTATTGTAGTTTTTCCAGATTATGGGACAAATATTTTTCAAAGACTATGTTTAGTAGACAATATAAGTTGTGTGTATATAAGCTGTTAAATAGCTACTTTAAGCTTGAATAGGCGTTTGACAGTGTTAATTTGTTCATAGAGTAAAATCTATCAATTTACTAATAAGGGTATTGGTGTATTAAAATTTTATTTTATACAAATATTACAGATAATAATCTATTTATAATTAATCATTTAAAATTATTATTAATAATTAATTTAATAGTATTTTTAATAACATTTTTTATATTGACATTTGAAATTATTATTAAAATTTATTTTCTTACCAAAAAACTCTATTAAAATATTCGTATATTAAAATATAATTTTTGTTCTTATCAAAAATCTTATTCGATTCTCTCCTTCCTTCACTATTCACCTTCTCTAAACTCTCTCCTCCTAGAACAACCGAGTGAAGTTGAAATCCCAACATTCTTACTAGTAAAAAATGATATACACAACTCAACATGATAAGCATAAACTGCAAGCGTTGTTTCTAGTGCACCATCGATAGGTATAAAATCTACCTTGCCAACCACGACTGCAATGGAGATCCAATATGAAGACGGGAATCAGGCATCTCACTATTCAACTTTTCTCTAGACTTTAGCTCTCTAATTCTCTCACTAACCTAGCACACCAGAGGGACAAGATGATGAAGGGAAGTGGCTGTATAGTTGTGAAGTGTGAAATAAAAAGCTCATCTAATGAACGAGTTGAAATTGGGTTGTGGAAGCTGGCGTAGAACTGTGGTGTATAGGTATTTTTTGGTGAGACAAGCCTGGATCAGCTTCTTACGCCAACATTTGGCGACATCACCCTCTCAACCAAAGGGGCACATAATCTAAGTCTTCATCCATCTATCCATGAATCCATCTATATATAGATATTCCAATTAATGTGAATTGGTGAATAAATCTAATGAGAGCTATTTGATTTCGGCATATTATGCCTTGCTTTGTTTTTTTTTTATCATGTTGATGTTATTAATAGGTTTACTTACTTGGAAAATTTCATTGACATCTCTTTTCCATTAAAATCTTGCTTTCAAGCTTTTCTAGTTGGAATGGTAGTTTCCAATTTGAGAGGACAAGGTAGGTTACTTGGATCCATTGCCTTATAATAATTGTAGCTCTAGTAGTATTTGACAATTTATTTTGCTTGAAACCCAAGACTTGTCTCCTTGTGAGCATTATATGAACGTTAGGTGACTAAATCCAGTGAAAGCTCTTTGATTGTGGCAAACTATGCGTTTTAGTTCCTGGTTGATACATTGTATATATACAATTTACAATTGACTAATACACCATTAAAACTGCATCTCAATGTTTTCATTTACTATTTGTAGACATGGACCCATGTACGAATCATATACATCGTTACTCATGAGTGATGAGCTAGAAGTTGATCATGAGGTTGACCATTTGAAGTCATACAACATGTCCCCATTACAAGAAATAGACAAAGGTCCAAGAATTTATCAATTGATGATGATAAACTAGTGGTGTCTGCTTGGTTCAATGTTAGCAAAGATTCAACTCATGGAATGCTCAAAATTCCAATAGATATTGACAAAGAATTCACCGATACTTCAACACCCACAGACGTCCTCATAGCCAAGCATTGCTTAAACAACAATGGAATGACATTAACAAAAATGTCAAAAGGTTTTTTGGTTATCTAAGTCAAATTGAAGGAAGACATCCTAGTGGACAAACCGAGCAAGGAATGGTAAAAACTGTCTATTGCTACATTTTCTTATCAAAGGCAAAGGCATTGCTTACGTTGCATGTTTATTTGTATTCTATGGTGGCCTTTACAGTTGGATAAGGTAGAATGCATGTATGCTGACTTGGAGAATAAACCTTTGCTATTTAAACATTGTTGGGTTTTTCTAAAAGATGAAGTCAAATGGCAAGAAACTCTCTCCAACAAGATGCATAGGGCATCTAGTGTCTCTCATGAATCTCCCAATGGTAGAGATAATGATAAACGCTCCACCAACCAAAAGAGGCCACTAGGCACAAAGGCTGTAAAGAAAATGGTTGCAAGTGGATCAAAGAGGTCAATCTCTAATGAGATTTTACAAGAAAAATCTATGTTGAATGTGCCAAATATGAGAAACATGAAAGGGTTGTATTTGTGGTTGAATACTAGAAAAATGCAAGGATGGAAATAATGGCCAAGAAGGTTTTAATTTCTAATATTTTTTTTATTAGTATGTAAACTTAATTTCCAACATTTTTAATGCGTGTTTAAGAGTGCACTATTTGAAATAATTTTATGATTGTATTGGGAATCTTTGTTTTATATCAAATATTGATTGCTTGTGATTGTGAATGGCTTCAAGGTCCACATAATGCAAATGTTGTCGCATATTTATAGTGAAGTCTTTTCAGGTGGCCCTTGTCTAGCATTGCAGTGAAGTCTAGTGTTTTCAAAGGCGCGCCTTGGGCGCATTTTGTGGCACCGAGCATCATTCTTGCACAAAGGCATATGTATAATATGATCCCTCATATGCATACTTTTTGTACAAAAAATGCAAAGCTGTGTAAGGCATGAGGAAACACATGTTTCATGGGTTCGATCTAAAACTATAACTCTTTTCTAGGCTTCGGTGTGCACCTCTCTTCCCATCTAGGTCAAATTTTGTTCTGGTCGCATTTGGGTTCAAAGATATTATCTTTTGGTTCTGGTCGCAGGTGGATGGTTGATAGGCTCGTCTGGTTCTGGTTGCGAAGTTTTTCTGGTTATGGTCTCGAAGCTCGTCTGGTTCTACTCGTACCTGGTTGATCGTGCAAATGGGTTTCTTTGTTTATTTTCGATGTTTGGATTTTTTTGTTATGCAAATGAGTATCTATCTTTGTACTTATACAGTCTCATACGCCCATTTTGAAATTGTGGAATCAAATTCTTAATCAGTTTTAACAGTTTATTAATATTCAATATGATCAATTTGCTTGATATTCAATCTAATTGATTGGCTAAAGGAACTAACTGCTATTTTGTTGTTAGTGTCCTAAATTTTTGTTTTTGGTTTATTTTTTTATGAAGGGAATTAACAAATGGCTAATAAAAGAGAACTAAAAAAATTATTTTGCTTGGAATTATATGAAGACAATTCCGAATGAGAAATATTTCAGATGTAGATTTCGTGATCACATATGTAGTGGAACTATTACGCGTCTGAAGAATTACATATAAGGCACTTATTCAGGAATTATACCTTGCAAAAGTGCTCCTGAAGATGTGGTGTTGAAATGTCAACTTGCCTTACAGAAATTGAAAAATCATAAACAAATGCAAAGAGAGACAATGGATGACATCCGGATGGCTAGAAGTGGGTTTGGTAGTACAAGTGAGAATGATACTGAAGATGTTAGTGGTGCTCAAGTTCCACAGCCTAGGGTGAGGCGGCCTATGGACTAGTTCACAACTTCATAACCAAGGCAAGCTAAACTCAACAATCAATAGAAAAAAGAAAGAAAGGAAGGAGGTTTGCCAAAAAAAAATTAAGGTTCTATTTCTTCAAAGTATTGCCTTTTAATATGGTGAATGATCCTTATTGGGTTCCTACATTTGAGAGTGTTGCTATCTTTGGCCTTGGGTTCAAGTCACCTTCTAGGAATGAGATGAGGACATGTCTGCTTAAAGAAGAGGTTGAGGAAATTAACAAGCTTAAAGTGGAGCATATGAGGGCATGAAAAAACTATGGTTGCTCTATAATGTCAAATAGTTGGTCAGATGAGAAAAAACATATGCTTGATTAATTTCCTAGTGAATAGTCCAGCTGGTACGTGGTCTTTGAAATCAGTGGATATTTCTGATTGTATTAAGAGTGGAGATTTGATGCTCAAGTTGCTTGAGGAAGTTGGTGAAGATAATTTCATGCAAATTCTTATTGATAATGCTAGCAATTATGTTTATGTCATAAAGAAGCTTATGGAGAAAAGATGGAGGTTATATTGGGCTCCTTGTGTTGCTCATTGGATTGATTTGATGTTAGAAGACATTTCAAAGATAAAAGTGTTTGATGAGACAATTACAATGGACAAGGCAGTTGTGAAGTTCATATATGGGCATTCTTGGGTGTTAGCATTAATGAGGTTTCATACAAATAACCAAGAAATCATTTGTCTAGTCATGACTCTATTTGCCATCTTTTTTCTTACACTACAAAGCTTGTACAAGGAAAAACAAACTCTAATGTCTTTGTTCAATTATGAAAAGTGGGCTTTTAGTACTTAGGCAAAGAAGCCAGATGATATGAAGTGTTGTGGAATTGTATTGTATTTTAGGCAATTTTGGGGTAATGTTGCTAATTGTATCAAGAGTGCTTGTCCACTTGTTAGTGTTTTGAGAGAGGTTGATTCAGAAGAGAGACCTGTCATGGGTTTTGTTTATGAACTGATGGACAGAGCAAAAAAGAAAATTCAAAACAGTTGTGGAGGAAGTGAGACAAGGATTATCTGAATGTATGGATATGATGTTTTCATATCAAGATCGTTTGGCAATAGATATCCAGCTGGTCATGTATGACCATGCAAAGGAGAAAGTTACCATTGATTCTAGAAAGTTACGCTCTCCAAGTACTTACATTATGTCTCGTTATTCTAACATTATTGCCTCACTATTTTATCATTTTTCCATGACTGATTGGTGGGGAATTTTGGTAGCAAAACTTCAACTTTTTTGGATACTGGATACTAGATGTCTAGATATATGGATTGGAGAATTGATATGAATATATTTATTTGAAGTGCTTTTTCAATTGTTTTCAGGTTGAGTTTTTATTCAAAAAATAAGGGAGACTCTGTCGAATTTTTCAAAAATTATGGAAACTTACAAATTTTTTATGTATGTTAATAGGAGACTGTTGAGGCTACTCGATAGTCTTTATCTCAGCTCGAGATAGGATTCTCTTCCTCTCAGCTGATCGATGAGAGATATCTTTATTATCAGACGGTCGGTGGCGAGAAGAAGATGAGGGTGTACTACGTTAGGTCGCAAGCATCTGCCTTCTATCCATCTTCAAGTGGGTCTTCTGTACAATTTCCTACATCCAAGAGGCAGGATGAGCATATGCAATAGCGAATGGAAGAGATGCGCCAGCAGATGGAAGAGATGCGGCGACAGATGCAGACATACTTCCAGACCTCTTGTCATCCCTCTCCGCCTCACTCGCCACCAGATGGCGAGAGCCCAACAAGAGGCATATAGATTGTATTTACTGACATATTTGCACTTGTATTATTATGATATTATGTTATATTTGATTCTGTATTATGGATGAATTATTTATTATATTTTATATATTCAGTGATTTTGGAGTTTATTTTATGTGTTGTTTTTTTACTTACAGGTTGTGTTGCAACATTTTCAATCTGTTTTTGGAAAGAAAACAAATTGTCGACGGATTACCGATTTTTTAATAATTATTAATTTATCTATACCGACGAATTACTGACGAATTTTAAAATTTAATAATACCGACGGATTAAAGACAGATTTACCAAAAATGTAATAATTATTTTTTAATTATACCAACGAAATTCCAAAAATTATTTTTTTAAAATTTTTATTACTGACTAAAATACGATGGGTTTTTACCGATTGATCAAAATTTCCGTCAGCAAATAATCAGCTACAATCCTTTTACCGAAGAAAATTTATTGGTCAAAATTTCGTCAGTAACATATTTTACCGACGGAAAATCCAAAATTGCCAACGAAAAATTAATGGAATTCTTGTAGTGTGATATTGTGATGTTTGATGAACTTTGTCGGTTTTTAGCTTTTAATTATGATGTTTGTATTAATTATGATTTTGTTGACTACTTGACTACTATGCTTGTTTAATTTGGATGGAAATGACTTCTTATAAGTAATTTTTTTAGTATTAAAATATTTATATCTGAAAAACTTAAGCATCGCGCATCAAGGCTTACGCCTCACCTGATGGAAGCAATTACACCTCACTTTATGTTTTAGCATTTGAAAAGAGTTATTTCCAATAATGATGTAAAGCTGGGGAATATGACAAATGAAACAAGGAATTGGACTAACTAAAGGATTACAAAGAAATAGACTAACTTTACTCGGACGCATGAATCATGATAACATTTATCACGTGCAACAAGCCTTTGAATCCCTTAGGTCCCCCTTAGCGTACGAGTTAGTCTCGTGAGAGTTTTTATAAATCAACCCACAAATTAAATGAGAAATAAAATCAATCAGATGACCCTAAATGAGCTCATAAGTGTTCTACAAGGTCATATGACAACTGTGAATGGGTTGAAACATCTCTAATTTGGTGATGTGCTTGGATGAAACTTGCATACATAGTAGTATGACTATGTGACATTGTTGGTGGAGATATGATTCCATCAAAGTCCATGTTGTCAAATTTCTCAATTTCCTCAACGATCATATTATATAATATTATGCAAGCTTTCATAATATCATCATGTGTATCGACATCCCAATATCTTGTTGGTCCACATATGATGGAAAAACACGCTTGCAGGACACCAAAAGACGTTCCACGTCCTTCCTAGGAGCTTATTGCATTTTAGCAAAGTGTTTTCTTTTTGGGTCTTGTAGACATGAAATTGTTTTCATGAATGTAGACCAGTGGGAATATATGTCATTTGCAAGATAATATCTCATACTGTACTGATCACCATTAATAATGTAATTTCCTTTAGGAGCACTTCCATTGGCTAGTGCCCCAAATATAGGAGATTTGTTTAAAACATTTATCTCATGTAGCGAGCCAAGCATTACAAAAAAGCATGCCAATTCCAAAGATCACGCAAAGTGACAACTTTTAAAATAATTGTTGGTGCACGACAATGACCAATGTACATTCCTTACCCCATTCGTCAGCTTGGATGACAACTGACTTGCTGACCAACTTGAAGTCCAAAAATTTGGCCACCACAAATTTCTTGGTATAGACATCCTTAGTCTTGTACTTCTTCTCCAGAGATCTTCATAGCTCATTGGTTGAAGGTATGCCACAATACACATTGTAAAGCTTATCAGCAAGTCCACCAAAGACAAGATTCCTACATATGTATTCTCCATCTTTCCAGACATACATTGCTACCACAATCATTGGATCCGAGTCACCCACCAGAAGAATGGGGAAACTTTCTGTTAGGAATCTGACATGATTCAAAGCGGTCCAGTAAAAGTGCATCTTTTGTGCGACCTTTTGAAATCAATGTCCTTAAACTTTTTTGGTTTTTCAGCGAGAATTACAGGAACCACCATGTTTGTCATATGAACATTGTTCTCAATTCCAAACGGTTGCGGCAGCAACGAACATGCCTCCAACAGGAGTATTCACAAGCACATTTTCGTTAAGAGTAGCTATAGGTACACTTTCATTAGAAGCAGCTACACCATTTGAGTTCACAACACCAAGGACATTTCCATCACCTCCATTAAAGATCATGGGTATCTTATCATAGGCTTGTTGAGTTTGTTCCATTTCTCTAAAAAATAAAATTTCAAGTGAGTAATCAATTTAATAAATATAATCATTGCAATAAGCCACTTAAACACTTTTCGAGGTAATACCTTGTCGATTAAATTTGTGACTTTCAAAATTAGCAACGAAGTTGGTTCCCAGGAAAGAGGGGATCTTCCAATTAATATGACGCGCAATTAATTAACCCCTTTCTTAGACAGAACTTTCTAAGATAACAAAATTCCAAATCACAAATAAATATGACAAGTTATGTACGAATTAAATAATCGTATATAAATAATTATCAATTATCAAACCAATATATAAATCAAATGAAAGATTTAATATAGCAAGTAAATTCATAATATCGATTAAATATCACGTATAAAAATTTATAGTTTCAATTGAAATGTGGCTATTCAATCAATCAAATGTATACGTAGCAGATTATTCAAAAAATTCAATCCATGTCTTGCAAGTATATGGAAGGTTTTATCAATATATATATATATACACACACGAGCAAAGCATACATATGAGTCGATAAGCATGTACCACTAATTAGCTATTAGTTTAGGGCGGGGCTAGTTGCTCCCCAACAATTATCGATCCCACCCCAAAAACAGCAAAAAAACCCTAATCTAGCAACACCCCAAGCCGATTCAACTCAGAAACCCTACTTCCCTCACCTTCTCTCTCTAAGTCGCCCTTGTCTCTGGCATGAGATTCCAAATCTCACAAAGATCGGAACAGTTACCGTTCCACCTTCACTAGCATCATTCTTCATTTCCTCTTCTTCTCTATTAATAATGGGTATGTGCTCATGGATCTTGTTGTGCGAATGAAGAGAGAGAGAAACAGAACTCGTTAGATCTCGATGTGAGAATGAAGAGAGAGAAACAGAACTTGTCGACATCGGAAGAGACAAGCAAGGGAGGGGCTCATTTGGTCTCTGTAGCGGAATCATCCATTCTTATTGTTTCTACCTCCGCCTCTGCCACACCAGCCTTCTTTCTGTTGTTAGGAAGCCTATTCTCAACAAGCTCTTAATGTCCTATTGCTAGGAAGCCTTTGATGCTTAGCTTCCCATGCCTTCCATACACAGAGAAAAGATCTAGCAAACGAAGAAGACGACGACTGGTGTAGTGGTGGAGAGGGAGAGAGAGAGAGAGAGAGAGAAAAAAAAAGTTGGGATTTTAGTGGTAATGGGTCTATTTTTTTTATTGGAGTTTTGATTGTAATGAGATGAGACCGGTAATTATTGGGGTGCAACTAGCCCCCATTAGTTTAATAATTGCAAAGAATCTTTAATTTCTATGTAAACTGAGCATATATACCATATAGAATTAAATTTGATGTAGTAATACTTGTAAGCAGCAGAATAACAATATGTTTAGCCAAAAAAAAACCTTTCACCTTAAGAATTTGGCCGTGATGATTTAATCAAATGATCAAGCAAATATAGACAATTCAACAAACACGATGCAATTTAACATATAAGCATACATGTATGAACTAAACAAAATACATAAGTATCAATAATAACACAATAGAATAGATATATATATAAGCATGAAATATATGTATATATTTAAATTGCAAATTAAACGATACAATAAACTTGTTATCAATAGTGAAAGTGAACTAGAGAAGATGACTAGAAGATGAGTGAGTGAGGTACGCCTAAGCAAATCTCCTTAAAGAGTATTTGCCCTAAACACTAGTGTCAACACTTTCTGGACAAACTCTTCCCAAGATAACGCTCCACAACAAGCGACACAACAATGCTAGCATTCTCAATCAAACCGATTCATAATGCACTCTCAAACTTTGACAAAGAAAGAACAAAAGAAGAAGACGGGTGTAGAAAAAATGTTTTCTTATGTCAACTTTGTCATTAGGCATAAACCTTTCTTATAAAGGAAGCTCAAGCAAAAATCAAACCACTAAATTAGATATATGACTAATTTTTAGGGCCAAACTTTTGACTAGTTATTGAGCCAAAATCTTCTCAACTATCCACGATTTATAACAACGCACTAACCTACAGTGGAAGACCTAGTCAACCAATGACCAACAATTTTTATTCAATTATCTACCAATAAATAGTTTTAAAAAAAATTGGGGAGCATTATCCCGGACCCCATCAATTTTTTTGATCAGATTTTCTGACTCAGCTCCTGATCAAGCAACCCGACAAAACTCACAATTGGAAAGCTCTTGTCAATTTTGTTCAAGCAAGAATAGCCAAGTGAGTGAATCAGCTGAGGACATATTTCCAACGAATGCCAAACAAGACACGGAATTTTGTGGATATTTGCAACTGAGGTTGATGTAAGGGTAACTGTGGATGCACTTGTTATCCATAGACTAGTCAAGATGTCACATATATTAATGTAGTTAATTAAGAAGCAAACATGCACTAACCTACAAAACTGGAGATATTCTTAGCACTTACACAGCCAATTGGAGAGATTGCACAGGACCCAAATTTTTTTTTGTAGACCAGAGTCTTGACCCTTTCTTCCTTCGGTTCTCCTATTTAATCCCATATTAGTGTCAAATGTTGGAAACCCAGCTCTCCAGTTGACAAATTAGAGCTTCTCTCATGGAGTTCAGTTACATGGCTGTGAATAATGGCCACGATGTTGAATTTGAAGATTCTGATGAGGATGATGTTTTCTATGCTGAGCTTAGAAGGCAAATTTTGCTTTTGACAGAAGACGATGAAAGGGAATTTCCAAATAGCGCGAATTCTATCTCCGTCGATGCAGGAAAACAGGGCTTGAATGGATCGAGGATCAGTTTTGATGTTGCAGCAGCACAACCAGGAAGTTATTTCAGCTGGAGGGATGATCAGGCAGATGGTAAACTGGTCCCAACTTGGCTTGTAAATTTGTGGAGAAATGGGAATGGAACTGGAGTCTTCATTCCCCATGTTGCCAAATATTCCAGAAGAAGACACAGACCAGGTATTTAAATTATGTTCTATTGATATCTTGAATCATTGCATATTGGTTTTGCTACAAAAGAAAAGTTACACTTTTTGCAATGACTAATCAGAGGTTTGTCATTAATTTTGCAGGAAGGAGAAATAATGAGAATAGAAAAATGTACAAACAGGTGGAGAACAAGAAACCAATAAAACCAACAAGATCAGAGGAGCTGCATATATAATTAGCTTACATAGGCTTTGCAGTGTAATTTTTAATTGAACTTTCTTATTCCTCAACCCAGGCAATCTTGAGCTTATTTTATTATACTTGTGTTCGTTTTTATCACATTCATATAGTATCATGAAACAAACTATAATCCAGATCGCACCCCCCTATGACCACCATGATTGGGGAGGAATAACAAAAAACCGACCCAAAAAAAAAAAAGCATAAATTATTAATACTCTGCTCAAGATAATTTGGACCAAAATATGCAAAACCAGTATCATGTCATGTTTATAAAGTAAAACAGGCAGACTCTGCATCTGTGCGAGCATACTCCATATTTCTGTGTCCATACGTAGCAAATCCATCCAGCTCTAAGAAGGCATGACCTAACTTCACCAGCTATTCTTGTTTCTGCAGGAGATTCACCAGCTAGCATGAGTGCATGACCATGCAACTTCAAATAAAAATGACCGATCCAAATCGAGTGAAGACATTATTCCTGATATAATAGTTGTAATAAATCGTCTGCAATAAGATTACTTACAAGGAAAATATATCTGTCATTTAATCAGAATGCATCTTATTGGTGATCCTTCAGCACCAAGCAATCTTAGAGGCAAACAATGAACGGAATATATCCCTGCTGGGATGTCATCAAGTTTCAGGGCTTCCACAAGAATGACTTCCTGAGACGTTCAAGAAATGGTATTAGCTTTGAGTTTATTTAAGTTTGCATCCGTACAAAAATGTAAACAGTCATTCACTTAATGCAATCTGACCTTGCTAAATACCAAAGTTATTCATGGGAATGGGCGTGCAAGCAAAAGGAATCGTTCAAATATGAGAGGCACGCATATTTGTGAAAAATAAAGCACCGAATAAACCTGATCCATTAGATGATGGGTAGGCTTACCCTGCTTTCCAGAAAAACCAGATGCGACGGAATCAAATCGTCATAAGCAGCAACAGATAAATAATCAATCCCTACATTTCATAAATGGCCCTGTGAGCATTAGTTCATCAAGAAAAAACACAAGGACATGAAAAACGTAACTTAAACATTTAGGAAAAAAATAAATTCTTGAATTGAAATAGAATGTGTTTTGCAGTATATTAGGAATTTATTTCGCTGATTGATTGGAAAAATCTCAATGAAAAAAAGAAGACTGACAATCCAGAATTGGGCATCTGCAGGAGTGAGTAGAGCAAGTATCACCTCTGCTATGTTAGGGAAAGAGGGAATGAGGTAAGCTTCCTATACTTCTAAAAAGACCTAACATGCCTCATCAAATCAACTTTTCTTTTTTAAAGGCATTAAATGAGTAGCTAACGTTTAAAGGTGCAGAGCAAGAAGAGATGAAAGAGAGAACTTAATCAAATGTGGCTGTCATTGCACTTAATCTACAATACTCCCAAGTTTTTGTCATAGATGTTTAATGATAAAAGAGTTCTCTACTAATGCCCAGCTGGTGGCTAAAAATCGAAGCATTGCATGCCTATGGCTAATAGAATGCAAAGAAAGGAGAAGAATAAACAATAAGAAGTTGAGTTTGCGAGGAACCACTACAACGAATGTAAAATCATCAAGGCTCAATCATCCATTAGGCCACCCTGAAAAGGAGGTTCAAAAAAAATGAGAGTAGAAAAGGAACCTAGAGGTATCATCGGATTTGTTCACAATTATTGAGTAGGGCATATACATTTTATGGCCCTTTGAACTCCATTCAAGAAATGCTATGACATCAATAACACATATTTTTATATCTCCTCATTATTTTAGAAAAACAACTAAAACCACATTTCTGAAGATAGTTCAAGTGTGGAACTTACCTACAAGTTTGATGTCAGTGTTCTCAACCAACCATTTTGCCCCGTCCTTCATAAATCCCACATAGCTGGTGTCAAACTCTTTTTTGAACATAAGCCGCCTGATAGTGAATTAGATTTCAATCAACATAGAGGATATCCATTTCCAGACATGACAGTATTTCCAGCACTTAAATCATGCAACATTATTGACCAAGAAAAAAGTTCAAGGAAGATAATACATCTGTCAAATTTCAAGTATTGAAAAGGGTTACATTAGTTATAAAGTTAGCAGTATAATTAACTCATCCTCAATTCTCCTTCAGTGGATGATGGTTTGAAGAAAGTTTATCATTATGCAATTGGTTCAACCTTTGTCAAAATTATACAGTGTGCATACAAATATCATATCACATGCAAAAGCTGAACTTCATATGACAGATCTGTCTTAAGATAACTTAATACTTTGTCAGGCATCTGGGTTCCTAATTCCTATGCATTGCCATAAGTGCTAAAACTTCCAGATACAATTACTGAGATATGTTTTAGGAACATTAAGAAAAAAGACCTTGAGGAGCCAAGTCATCAAATGGAGAACATTTACAGACCCATGGAGCATGCGGACCTTTGTCATATATCAAGGTACTTCCAGGATGTAGGATAATGGCTCTAAAGCTTCATCAAATTAGTTATTTTACAGCGTACAAGGGTAAAACTAAAACATGAAAGTCTTAGATTGTAATGTAAATAATTAAGCCAAACTTTTAAACAATAAACGAAGATACAAAAAGAGGGCTTGTAATAATCTAACTTTTGCTGAATTAATCATTTCTTATCTTAATTTGTTTCTTAAATTAAACTAGCAGCCAAGAAAATGCACATGATGTAGAACTCATACCAAGAGAAAATAGTACATGGGAGTTACCTGTCAGTGTTCAATGTCCTGAAAAGCACACGGCGTACTCCCTTGGGAATGTTCAAAGACTGCATAACATCAGCTGCGTGAATTACATAACATCAGAATCCAACACATCCACAAAGAAGTGAATAAAAGTAAAGTGTTCAAGCCACTTTCAAATATAAGTTGTCATCAATTATATAATCGCTTAGAAAATTAGTTTCCTGGAATGTAGCATAAACCTACATGTTTTCAATTTAGAAAACAGGTTTCTAGTATTTTAGCCACTTGCATATTTCCCCACTCATTACTGTGAGTATTACTTCTATAGCCATTAAATAGTCTTCCTTTTTAAAGCAACGAAGGAACCGAAACTACGAAGAAGAGGGTCTAAGCCAGTGCATGACTTGGGGATCAACCCGACCCAACAGAGAGCTTCCTAGAGAAACAGTATGAGAATTACCTGTTATGTTCTTGTCTCTAGGAACATCAACAACTAAAGCATGACCTACCAAAACAAACATAAGGAATCATCAACTACAAAATCGCATGAAATGGCAACTCGTGGAGCCTTAATCAGCCAAAAAAAAACTATATCAAGCAATCAAAAATAAAAAATAGGAATCGCACTTCTCTATCAAATAGTGCTTACCATTGAGGACTTCAAGGTCGAGGGTGTCGACATCAAAGCCAGCATCGAAGTAGTTGTCAAACACGTGGCCTGGTGCATCGACGTGCGTGCCGGTGTGAGCGGGGAGCTTCATCTCAGAGTTGTTAGCGAGTGATCCGTTCTTCATGCTAGCAGGGAGCCATAGAAACTGTCCCAACCCCTCCATGGACTCCCACTTCGGCATGTCTCTGGTATAGCGGTGGCTGATGTCGAAGATTCTCCCATTATCGTATACTTCTCGGCGAATCGGAATTAGATCGTCGTTCGACAGAGAGCAACTGGTCGGGTCCGTAACGGAGGGGCAAGCCGCAGAGGTGGCGCCCGCTGTGAAAGGTGAGAAGGGAGAGAGAAGAAGAAATAGAAGGAATAGAAAGGCCATCGGCGGAGACTGGAGAAGCAGCCTGCCTGAACTTGAACTTGAACCTGACGAGCAGATGTAAGAGTAATAAAGAGCAGAAGCAGAGTCGTTGGTGTAGTGGGAACCTTTAACAAGTGGTTATGACTTATGAGGAATCTATTTTTTATGAAATAGCTTAATCAACTTTAGACAAATTGACCGATATCTCATACCGTCATACGGTCAACAAACATCTAGGAGGTAGATTTATCTTCTCATACATTGGGAGTGTTTTAAAATTAGGTCAAATTAGTTTGCAATATATATCACAAGATATGTTATATTTTATTGGTAGTATTTATTAATATATTTTTTTTCAATCAAAATTTACATTTACTATAGTTATTTAGTAGTGTAATATAACGTTGTATTTTTTTTTCGAATATTTCATATAGTAAATGATCTAATGTGTAGAGAGTTCGACTTACACACAGAATATTAGATTATTAGTTCTTATGAAATATAAGTATAAGTTCACAATCTAAGATGAAATTTGGAAAGCCGTCGATACAATTGTACTACATGATTAAATATATTTATCTTGACTATGAGAACAGTATCGTTCCGACTTCATATGCTAGTACACTTGTGTGTATTGAATTGGAGCAAGTCGAGTAAAGTGTTTTTCTTTTATAATGACTATATAGAACATATACTTTGTGATATGAATCATTCTGCAGAATAGAGATTCAATTATAACCTTATGCGCCTAGCGATTTTCTTATATTGGTTCTCTTATTTGAATTTTTTAAAAAATGGTAATATTTTTTAAAAACTAAAACACTTCAACACTTTGATTATCACCAATTCATTCTGACAAGTGAAAAGTTAATAGATAAAATCCAACATCATCATCTTCAAAGAGATTTAGTTGAGCATATGTGGAAGAGGCATGAAAATGTTGACTAACAGTTCTTTATTTTCATGTAATCTCTTTTTCACATGCTCTTTTAAATCATGTCTTTTCAATGTTATCTTTTTCAATTATCTATAAATTTTGCACTTATATCACAGCATTCACTATATCACCTCTCAGATCACTCGGTCACAGATTATGATAGCACAATTCATAGTGTAAGACCAACTAAGATTTGGAGTACTCTCTTTCACGGTAAATGAAAACCCAACAAGGATAGAGGAGGAGGAGGAGAGGAAGAGAAAAGCTTAAAATGAATTGTTGTATGAAATTTTTTTTTCTCCTCTCAAAAACCACTATTTACTGCCAAGGCCACATAGAGAAAAGAGGGAGCGTTCTCTACCAGCAACAACAATGTTGAATCCAATATAAAAGGTGTAGAGAGCAAACTTTTAAAAAGCAGGAGACAATGTGAAACAGGTCAAGCTTCGTTGAAGCGAGCAAGTAGCCTCAAAGGCGATCGCCTCAATCCAAACTCAAAAAAGAGCCTTAACATATAAAATCATCTATAAGAACCATAACATTGAGAAAGAACATGAAATCAACACACATAAAATCATTCATATAAATTATAGCAAAATTCTCAAGACGGGAATTATATGCGGTGTCTTCTTCTTTATAATTCACTGACACACAAGCCAAAACACACTCGCAATAATTACATAAATTAAAATAGCAGTTTTGTAAATTTAACTGAATATTCATGATTTTCTCACATTCATATCTCTCTTTTAGTCTATAGTAATTTTTAAGTTTTAAAGTAATTGTTCTTACATAAATCATATCTCAAGAAGACACAATCCCAAATCTAATCACATCTTTTATATTAGAAAAGTCCAAAATTACATCCTACATAAACCCTACAATCCATAAACAACCAAATCTAAGTATCCACAACATGGAGGTCTTAGTAGTGGTGGAAGGTGGCAAGACATAATGAGCAGAAGCAAGTGATGACTTTAACACATATAACCCTCTAAGCATGTTGCCCAGTCTAATCCTCCTTGATGTGACCAAATCCTGAAAGATGCAAGTAGAAGAGTCAAAATTGATAGAATAATTGTGAGAAGATGTAAACTTACTGACCAAAATGAGGTTCAATTTGAAACTGGGCACACAAAGAATAGCATGTAAAGTAATACCATCACTTAAAGGCACATAACCAATATGAGTAACAACATGTGCTCTCCATTAGGAAGGGTAACAAAGTAGTTATTGACAAGTTGCGCATCCTTTAAGAAAACAATAGAACAAACGATATGATCGCTAGCCCCACTATCAACTAGCCAGGATGAAGATGAAGGAATGAACATGTATGTGTTACTTGCAGAGGCAGAGACATTTGACACAATAGAAGTGATAGGAGGACTTCCACTACTTTGATGAGACGGTGAGGAATTCATCTTCAAAAATTCATTAATTGAGTGCACATCTGTGGCCACATTTGAAGAGAAGATGGATTTGGGAGTAGAGTTCCTACATGGATACATGATTCACAAAATGTCCCTTGTCATGACCAGAATTGGAAGCATTGTGTTGATGACGTTTAGGCTGCCTAACTGGATATCCATGAAGCTTATAACATTTCTCAATAATATGACCTTGCTTATGATAATAATTGTAGACAAGTATGTCACGTTGCCCTTGGGAGCCAGAGGAATTACCCTTACCAGTATCTGACTTAACAACCATGGCCATGACATCGATTGTGATTTGTATTGGGTGCCTAAGAGAATGTTGATGTTCCTCATGAAGAATAATAGACAGGGCCTTTGACATAAAGGGCAATGGATCATTGGAAAGGATTTGACTTCTCATAGTAGAAAAGCATTCATTTAATCCCAATAAAAATAGCATGGTAGCCTTTTTTTGCTGATAACATTACAAGGCACTACGTGACCCACAAGGACAATCGGGTACGGTATTATAGTAAATCAATTCATCCCAAAACCCTTTCTGCTTTGTATAATACTCAGTGATAGTCAGGGTACCATGTCTAGTATTCCCTATTGCTTGACGCAATTCATAAACTTGAGTGTCATTAGAAGAGGCATACCGAGTTTTAATTCCAGCCACAAGTGTCGAGCAGTAACATATCTAGAAAGACTCCCCGCAATCTCAATCAAAACACAGTTCATAATCCAAGTAACAACTAGACTGTTACACCGTTTCCATGCTCTATAACGCGGATTTGATTTACCAATGTTCTGGTAAGAACCATCAATCAAACACTGCTTGTTGCGTGACTCAATAGTAATGTTCATATTTTTGCTCTATACATGAAAGTTGTTTTATCCAGTAAGAGTAACCACAATCAATTTGTTGACAGCATAATCGACAGTAGAAAGAGCTAAACGATCATCCTCTGAGCCAATAGTGGCAGCAAGAGTTGCAACGGTGACAGGAGTCTCACCAGTGGCGGTAATAGTTGAACTAGATATGATGAAAGATTAAGGAATGAAGAAAATACTCGAAGGAAGCGAATCAAGAAGATCAACTTGGCTCTGATACCACAAAAACCGTTGAATACGTTCACATAAGTGAAGAAGAGAGATAGATTTTCGCGAGAAGAAGATCTATTTTCAATAGGTTAAACCAAAAAAGATACACTTCAAATGATATATATCCGATAATAAAGAATGATAAAGTAAGGCAAACCAATAGAAAACAACACTATATCTACAAGAATTCCCACCTAACTACATGTAACATTCCTCATCAAAACGATTGTGTTTCCCAAGGTTAACAGTTTTGTAAATTTAACTGAATATTCATGATTCTCTCACATACATATCTCTCTTACAGCCTATGATAATTTTTTCAATTTTAAAGCAACTATTCTTATAGAAATAATATCTCAAGAAGACACAATCCAAAATCTAATCACATCTTTTATATTAGAAAAAGTCCAAATCACATCCTACACAAACCCTACAACCCATAAACAACCAGATCCAAGTATCCATCACACAAAAAAACCTAGTAAACCAGAGGAAGAACATTTGAAAACACCTTGAAATTGTGATTGAGATCAGATGAGGAAAAAGAATGAGATTGACACTCAAATGGTAAGCCTTTGTTACCTTTTCTTTTGACGAACCACAACCACTTTTAGAGATTGATACCCATTCTTTTTGTGGTAGGCTAGCAGCTCACAGCTATGAAACACCCAATTAGGTTTTTCTTGGATTGTTTTCATATTCTATCTTCTTGGGCTTTTGTCAAAAAAAGGGTGGGATTCGATCCATTTGTCTAGCCTATGAAACTTGGTCTCTCTTCGGCTCTTCATCACCTCACGTTGCCTCAAATATAGGCGTTCCTCAAGGCACCACCTCAGCCTGAGGCATAATTACCCAACTTTCCGGGTTGGGGCTGAGGTGCAATATTGTTTTTAATGTAACACGATGCCTTAGACCAATTTTTAAAACAATGGTAGAGAGTAAAGACAATTGAAGATAACCAGTCGTGTTTGACATCATTAGCTCTTTTGACACTCGACGATGACTTGGATGGATTGGGATTACACCAATTAGTTATTACCAAATTTTAAAGAAAAAAAATATTTTTTAGAATTATTTATCAGTTGAGAGGATGGGCTCCAATTCTCCCTATCATTTTTACCTTTAATTTGGTACAAAAATTATGAGTTTTTACTTTTAAAAATGATATATTAGAATTTAGTTGTTAAGATTTAGTTAGAATTTATAATTTAGAATTTAAGGTTTAGAATTATATATTCAAAATTTATTATATTTTAATATTTTGAAAATTAAAATACTCTATATTATAATTTTTAACATGATTTAACACAGCTATAGTTAGATTTAGAAGAAAGTAAAAAGGTAATTGCTAAATACACATTCATTTTTGCTACATGTACACAATGTGACATGTAACTATATAAAGTGCTGGAGTGACAGTGTGCGTCAGATAAATGTTGGAGACACAACTTTCCATATACCAAAATGACTGGAATTCTATATTATTATTAATTTGGAAATTTTTAAAAAACGATCACGTAGGACTGTAGTTATTTATTAAAAAATATTTAGCACATAAGCCTTATAAGGAGTACCTATCCAGTTTGATTCCTATTTCATCTTCTCCCGCACTTTGTATTTTCCAATTTTGAATTCTAATTGATCGCCTCTAATACTATTGTATTTTTTTTATTAAGGATTCGTAATGATAATTTTTACCCTTAGGGCATGCTTGATGCATGGATTGGGAGGATTTGAGTGCACAACTAGATTTTTCCATTCTTTATAAACACATCTCCCAATAAATTGATCGCAATTTTATTAAAACACAATGACACATATTACATTGTTGATCTTCTACTACAGTGGGCTCAGTAGATGCAGGAGGAAACCTACTACAAATATGCTACCTATATGTATCAAGTTGTTTCGTATACGGTAAAACCCATGCAACTGCACACTCATACCTGAAGTAATGCCACTGAGACATAATAGTAGGCATTGGGTAAACCCCAGCTAAGGAAAGCTGTACGTAGTGATTATCATTAATGTGCCCAAGGGTGATAGCAACATGTTGATACTAAGGTGGAGGAGTTGATCGCAGTGGTAAATATATGAAGCTCTGTTGTGAACTAACAACGTGTAGTATGACATTGTACCTAGAAGCAATCAAGAGACCCATGTCTGGCATTATCATCCAATGCTGAGTTGGTGCTGCTCTATCTAATTCAAAGAAGTTCAAGGTGTTGCGAATACCCAATGCATGCTCTTCACTACCAAACATTGCAACATATTTATGCCAGAATGTGCCCAACTCACCTATCAAGTCACGACGGACAATATCCCATGCATGTTTACCAAAACCAAGACCAGCAGCTATCGCCCGAAAGCCACAATTTTCATCAGGTATTACATCTTGCACAGGCACAATATAAGGATGCAATATTGGCGAGAACTGACAAATATAAATATGTTCATACGTAACATTACTAGATCGAGAACTGTAGAGAGATGAACAATTGTGTCTCCCTGGTTGCTGGGAATGATGACGTGAATTTGTGTGAGTTTCTCCATCTGCCTTTTTCATCGAGGATAGGCGTTCCACTGAAATACTATGCCTACTTTGTTCTACCGAGTCAGGTGCGATAGGATTAGAATGACTATGCATTTTTGCCTTTTTGTTCGATGAGGGGTATCCACGTGTACTTTTTCTCACAATTGGATCCTGTACTACAGTAGCTGAGGGTTTAATTATCTCTCTGATATTTCTCAACAGACTAAACTTTTCTGAATGTGAGTGGCGCTTGAATTGTTCTGCAAACATTTCTAGCTCAAGAGTACAATGAATATCATCATCTTTAAGAGAAACACATGGCGATAGGTCAAGTTTCTTTCAAAACGCATTGTATATTGAAAGCTCGTGTGCACGCGGTAGTCCGTAGCTTGTACGAAGTTTACAACCGCAGGCGTATGAATCATCTCTGCCAACTTGACATTTCTCAGATTTGTTGAAAATCATATTCAACGCAGCAATAGAAACAAAACCATGTAATTCCCTGAACTGATCTGTGTTGAATCGATGTTGGACGATATGTCTACTCTTCTCCAAACTAGCCTTGATTGATATGGTCTGCGCTTGAACAAGTTGATGAATTAAAGATACTATTGACTCAATGTCTGACTGTGATGATCCCAGATATTTCTTTAACTTTGCATGTTGACTCTCGATCCTATTAGTGGTCAAGTTTTTGAAATGAAAATAAGTATTCGTCCAAGCGGAGACAAACATCTCTTTATATGGTGTCAACCATACATCTTTAATGTAATTAACCACAGTTGTGTAATTTTGTAGGATTACCTCTAGGTGCGATAAATTGTACACGTACGCAATCTCATTTTCGGATTCCACCAACGTATTCTAGGAGGAGTAGAATGCATTTCATGATTCCTTGTCTTGAAAAAACTTTTTGCTGTTTGCTAAAATTAACCTATTTATGTGCCATCTGCATAATAGTTTATTTGCATAAGGAAAAACCATGCCACATGATTTGCATAATGATCACAAACACGTTAAAGCCCATGCATAATTGTCATGCTTCTCATAATTTAATAGCCCAAATGCTATGCAATATGTCATATTTATTGAAGTCACCCCGACAATCTCAAGAAGAGGCATCCTGAACCTGTTCGTCTTGTATGTTGCGTCCATTAGTAGAACATGTGGGAATGCACGTAGTAATGCTAACGAGTCTGGATGATCAAAGAATAAATCTTGGAGCTCGTTGGTTATATCATCGGTTCGATAATAGAAAATGTACATGTGCTTGTGTAGGAATGACATTAGAGATTGAATGTGTGATTTACCGACTTTTTCTGAACTTCGAAACTTCTGTCGTGCATTGTATATTGTTTTAATAGTGGAAACATTGCTCGAATCTCTTTTCTTCAACGATGTCAATATGTCTCGTGGCTTGACACGATTACTGGACATATCTACCATCATCTCAAATTCATATTCAAAACGGCGACAGGCATACAGATGCCCCTCCATATATGATGCAGGGGAATGGTTGTGCATTCCACACAGCACTCTTACCATCCAATCATCAGCTCCATGTAATTTCAACCCTTTAAGTCCAAAAGGACAATCAAGCTTTTTTGTGCATGTTTGCTTCGTGGAGGTTTTCTTCCCTCTGTACATGCTACTTCGATCGCATTGCAACAATAATGATGAGCTCGATGAGCTTCTTGTGACGATGATGAATCCCAAATTTTGCCCTATTTCTTGAACCCAATTAGTCAAGGATTGACGTGAATCGAACACCTGAAATCATTTATAAATGTTATAAATTGAAACAAGTTTGGTAAAGATGTTCAAATAATAAGACATGTTATTTTCCTAATTATTATACCATCTCGGTTAAAAATTGTTTTGTAATGTCAACTTGTATTTTCTCTTCATAATCATCCGAAAATGCTTCTATTTTCATTTCATTTCTGATAGTACAATCCTGTTAACAAAAAAAATTAACTTGAGTATATGTAATTAATAAAAATATTCAAAATATTCAGTATCTATATTTACCTGATCACTAAAACTACTACTTGACGGTCGTAGATCTTGGGCCCAAGCTCTCATTTATTCCAAATGGTCTATATCCGCAAAGATAAAAATTGAGTAAGAGATTAAGAGCAGAGGTAGGAAGTTAGAGAGAGGGTGTGTGACAATTGAGATTGAGAAGTGTGAATTAATATTGTGGCATTGTGTTATATTTATAGCTTGAAGGCTTATAGCCAACAGTCAAATTTCTAGCTAACGGTCAAGTGCTAGCTAACGTTCAATATAAATTATCATGCATAGTCTAATATCTCTATTTATGTGACATTTGAATGATGCCCCTAGTCCTATGAGGCTATGCCTATACATACTTTTTTGCAGGCCTTCCTTCATATGGGTGAAAGAACAAAAAATAACAAAGTTCGGATGACACTGCAACTAGGCATCACTAGAGATAATAATGAGGAGGACCATCGCATGCTGTGCACAGACACATAAAATGCTGCTTTTGAATTTACAAATAGGCATATGCACGACTACGCATGAACCCAAAAAATCCATGACAAAACCAATGAAAATTAGCCAAAAAAGTCTTTTGAGTTGCGTGACTATCTGCTGCTGTGTAATCTGCATTTAGTAAAATTTATGTGCAAATAGATACACCTAGTAAAAATTGAATGGAGAATTTGAGGCGCTAACCCATTGTTTATTCTGGTGCTATTAATGAAAAAGGACAAAAGGACTGTTTTAGAATCCAAAATCTTTGACGGGAAAAAATTCGAGAAATAATGGTGCAATAGGATAGCGAGATGTCAGAGAAATTGTTTTTCCATTTTCCGTGAATGATGCGATAATCACTTGAGGCTGAACCCAATCCCCTCTTCTCCTCCCTTCCACTGTAAATTGATTCTTTAAAACCCTGCTTCCTCCCATGGCAGCTCTTTCAATTAGGACCCACCTCTCCCCTTCTCATTCAATCAAGAAACGGTCACAAGTCACTACATTTCCGACTTTTTTACCTTCACTCTCTTCACAACAACCTTGTTTTGGCTCTTCTCTTTGCAGGATTAAGAATTCCGAATTTCTTGGTAATGGAGTTCTAGCTAGAGCTGAAGATAAAGCTAGAGAATCATCATCTTCTTCTTCTTCTGATGTCCCGCTCCGGTCTCAGCCCTACTCAGAGAAGCAGCTCTTGGTATTTCTTCACCCCCATTTTGCATCATACTCCATTGTTTAGGATATCAATTTCTTGTCTTGCCAATTTTAGTTAGCGTAATTGGCAGCTCCATGTTGAAATTTTGAAACTTGGATTGTTGACTGTGATTATTTGTATTTTTCTGGGATGACACATTTCGGTAATTAGTATCATTTGTAGTTGTAATTTATGAAAACTTCAAGAGAATTGAGTTAATTTCTTGACGAGGACTTGAAGTGTTTGGACAAATTTTACCGAGCTTCTGTACGGCTGTACCTCAGTTTCAGAACTTATGTGGTTGATGATAGATTGATAGATGTCTATGAATTCCTATTATCCACCATTATGTATATTTATAGTGTTTGTGACCTACTATATAAAAATTTGATTAGGACTGGATATGGTTAGATATGTTTTTCGAGCACAGCTTGCTGCGTCAAATGGTTGAAAGCTTCTTTTGCCAAATTGGTGGAGAGGGCTCTACTCTTTGTAAAGATTTCAAGTGAGTTTATGCTGTATGTGCTCATGGGGCCTAAGCTGATAGTTCTTGAATTAGATTACTAGGAGTCTGAATAGTCAACACTGAAGATAATTCTGTTTAGATGAGTGTGACTTTTTATTGTCTCTCTTCCATAGTCACTCATACATTAACCATATAGCATATAAGCAGGAGCTATCATCGGAAAAAGCATGTGACCCTCTTTGTTCTCTCGACGAAACAAGCTCACAAGATTTTGAAGCCACTTACCAGCCAAAGACTGATGTTTTGAAAGCCCTAGCAATTTTAGCTGCAGCTGGAACGGGGGCAGTGGCAATCAACCATTCCTGGGTTGCTGCAAACCAGGTTTGTAACTTGATTCATTCTTCTGCTGAATCCTAGCAATGGCCTCGTGCCTTTGATTACAAATATCATGCTCGTTATTCAGCGTTGTGCCAGAATCACAGTTTGTTCATCAAATCTCAATAATGCAGGATGTTGCCATGGCATTGCTATTCGGAATAGGTTATGCTGGAATAATCTTTGAAGAATTTCTTGCCTTCAATAAAAGTGGAGTGGGATTACTAATGGCTGTGAGCTTATGGATAGTACGAAGCATTGGGGTATAGTTCACTCTCGTTTAATTAACCACTAATAACCTCTGATTTAGTTATCTGTTTGTTAGGAATAGGAGCATAAGCACAATTCACAGTGACCTTTTTCGAACTTTTATATGTTTACCTTATATTGTTTGTTTAAACGGAGAATCAAAGACATAAAAAATGCATAGGCATATGCATCTTTTGTATAGTTTGTCGTTGCGAACCTTGTGTGATAAACTGATAATGGAGTTAATGACAGAAGTGTGTGAACTGACTGATTAGGAACTTAGCTCCACATCAAAATATGTTTTTACCTAACTATAAGAATAAAACAGAGATGTTAGTGTAATTTCTTAGTTACGTTTAAGGGGACAGACATGTCATTTTATTTTCCTTTTTCTCCAAGAAATAATTTTTTTTTATGATTTTTCCAAATTCTTTTGCAGGCTCCTTCTACAGATATAGCTGTTTCAGAGCTGTCACATGCTTCTTCAGAAGTCAGTGAAATAGTGTTTTTCTTGCTTGGTGCCATGACCATTGTAGAGATAATTGATGCTCATCAAGGATTTAAGCTGGTTACGGACAATATAACCACTCGACATCCTCGGACTCTGCTTTGGGTGGTTAGTGTTACATTTTGCTCGCTCACATGGACAGATCATTTTAATGGCTGTTGTGACTGCTTATCTACCAGGAAATAAATTGATTAGTTTAGTATTCCACATTTTGGCGTCTGTTGGAAATTTTACTCATCCATAATGGATTTGGTTACTGGGTATAAAATTGCACAAGACTACAAAGGGAAAAATATATGGTGGATTTCAGAATCTTCACATCTTGGGAGCAATAGTTGGTCACGCCAGTTTTTCTAGCAAATTGTAAAATCATAATCATCATCCGAGCCTTTATTCTATAAGTTTGGGGTTGGCTACATGAATCTATGAGAAAATCAATGGGAATCCAGTACGTGTATTCGTTTTCGCCATTCATTTCTATTTAGGATCAAACTACTTCAAGTCATGTATTTGTAAGCCTTCCTTCTTGCTTCCTACTTTCTCATAACCTTATAGGAATCTTCAGTCACATAAAATTTCGGTTTATCCACCCACTTTTATTCCTATTAACTAAATCTTCACTAATGTCTCTGTCATCTTCGAAAATCAAGCCAAGATATTTAAAAACTATACTTTTTGCTACTTTTGTCCCATCTAATTCAATCATTTGTTTGTTCTATTTTCTACTCTTGCCAAACTTACATTTTATATATTCTTTCATAGTCGTACTTAATTCAAATCCTTTAAAATCTAAGGCTTGCTTTCACGTGTAATTTTTCTTTTCTCGTGTTTTGGCTACATTATAAATATATTTTTCGGTTTTTCTACGTATCTTGTATATAACTTAGTATATGTTTTATGACATGTCTCTCCTATAATCTTCTTAATTTCTTCTCTGGGTACATTGTACATTTTATAACTATCATCATCCCGCCCTTTATGTAATTTCCTATAACATTTCTCCAAGTCCTAGTTTCTTTTTTAACATCCTCATTCCACCATCATTTTTTGCCTTCAGGTACAAAGGCTTTTCAACTCACCAAGTAGCGTTTTGCTACTTGTTTGATAAAAGACGCTATCTCTTCCTACATGGAGTTTGTTTCCCCAACTAAACCACAATGTACATTATTAAGTTATATCTCTCTAAAAACTATATATTTATCTTTTTTTAGATTTCTCCAACTAATTTTATACTCGTTTTTTTGTACTTCTTCTAGGTCATTTCTTAAAGCATATGTCCAACCTACCATTCTATGTTGTGCTGTTAGACTCTCCCCGGAATCACTTTACAGTCCTTACACAGTCTTTTATCTATCTTTCATGTGAAAATGACATCTATCTGACTAGAGTTATCCCCACTCCTAAAGGTAATTAAATGTGATTTTCTCTCCTAAAATCAGGTATTTATTAGACACAAGTCATATGGCATGATCTAAAATAGTTGCTTTAGCCTCATTTCCATCCTCAAACTCCTACCCTTCATGTACACTTTCAAACTTTCCATTGTGTCTTCCTACATTTTCAGACTTTCCTCCGTGTCTTCATATGTTTCCATTTAGGTCTCCTCCTAAAACTATTTTCTCCCGGCTTGGAATGTCATGAACAATTTAGCCATTAAGATCCAATCGCCTTTTTTTATTATTTTTAAAATCTCTACAACATCTTTTGTTAGTTCAATAGCTATTATTATACCTACACCATTTCTATTTTTAACCATTCCAGTGTACCATAATTTATAACATGTGATTTCAATCTCTCTAGATTTTTTACCTGCTCAGTTAGTCTCACGTTCACAAATTGTTTTAACCATATGTCTAATCACGTTGCATTTGGTTTAGTTAATATACCTACAAGCAACCTTATGTTTCAAGTGCCTATCCTATCATATAATCATGGATTGTCTTCTTTACCCTCCCCCGTCCATAATGGGAGACCCCTTGCCCACGTCTCACTACCTATGGGTGCTGATGCATCCCGTTGCTTGCTAGAAATGCCCTAGCATGCCCCTGCTCATTTATCACCCAAAGTCTGATGCACTGTGTTGCTATTGAGGTACGCCTGTGCCAGCCCGGATGAATCTCTTTTTGAATCAAGTTCATAGGTTTATAAAAAAAAATTGCGCTGACTGCAGAGCTACCGCGACCTTTATTCATGCTTGGGACCAGATACAAGCGCAGACATAATTTTACAAATTGCAAGATATTTCACTTTGTTTATAAACAATAGTTTGTTAGGCCTGATCGTTTATCCTTTTCTGATCATAAATAGTCTTATGAAGCAAAATGGTGGTCCGTTGTAATATTGTAAATATGACTTAAGGTCTCTTTTTGTCATATCTGAAGAAGTCATTTCTCATTATAGTCACGCTTTCTTCTCCAGGAAAATTTGGAGATCTATTTAATTCTATCATTCATAACTGTATATTGTTATGTTATTATGTCACTACAATCGTTTTCCAAACATTTTCAATGTCTAATAGTTTCTGACAAAATAAATGTCAAAATGCAGGTTGGCTTTGTCACCTTTTTCCTTAGTTCAATCCTCGATAACTTGACATCTACAATAGTCATGGTTTCTTTATTAAGGAAACTAGTGCCTCCCTCAGAATACCGAAAGTATGTAATATTTTACTGCTTCACTTCATTTCGGATTTTTTGCTCTACTGTGTCCAAACCCAACCCCCCACCCCACCCCAAAAAAAAGGACTACACTGTTCGATATTTGTTATCTAGGTTATATAACCTTGGGGATATTAGTCTTTTTTACAGTGAACATAAGTGCTGTTGATGAAAACAATAAACAAAAGAGATTTTTACTTTGGGCTAAACCTTAAAGGCCTTGGAAGTAGAAATATGGGAGCTTATTGAAACTTTTGTGAGATAAATTTTCTAGAGGGCCATGCTTGTCCTAATGGGGTTGGATATGTCTTTCCCTTTTCCTATTATGCCTCCACCGCAGGAGCTGCAACTCGGGCTAGATGCATTCATTACAAACACGCACCCCGACATCCCCCCCCCGCGGGCCCCCCCGCCCCGCCGCCGTGCTCTAAAAAAATAAAAGTCTTCTCAGCAGAATTCATTTACATAGTTGGATCATATGGACAGGATTCTAGGCGCTGTTGTTGTGATAGCAGCAAATGCTGGAGGGGCATGGACTCCTATCGGTGATGTTACAACTACTATGTTATGGATACATGGTCAGATATCGACATTGCCGACAATGAAGGTTTGTCTCATCATTCTGATAAATGCCATATTTCATGCTTTCCATGCTCTTTTTATTTCTTCACTGGGATCTGTATGCGATGTATGTTCATTAGTTTGTAATATATTTTAAGATGTCAAATATGGTACAAGAATAGATGTGTCTGCTTGTATGTTCACTTGGCACCCATGTGGGACTATTAATTCACTAATCAATTAGTTAATCAGCATTTGCCTCATTGTTTAATTCCTTACCGAGGAAGTCTCTAAATTCCAGTGAGTTCTAGTGATTCAAGAAGTTAAGCTTACCGCTTCATACTGTATCAAAGTATCTCAGCCTTCAGGTCTAAGTTTGATGCTTGTCCTGGTATTGTTGCCACAGTACCACTTGAAGAACTTATCTTGCTATGCGCTTTCTTTGCTCACAGGACTTGATTGTACCTTCCGTTGTTTCCCTTGTTGTTCCACTGGCTCTCATGTCTCTGACCAGGTACTTTTCTTGCGTTTTCATGGTTAAATAAGGGTTTACAGATGAAACCAATATGACTCCTATTCTTCCATTCAGTGAAGTTAATGGAAAGGGACAGCATTCTGCCAACATTTTGGCAACTGAACAGATGGCTCCCCGAGGACAGCTTGTTTTTGCTGTGGGCATTGGAGCCTTGATTTTTGTTCCCGTGTTCAAAGCCTTGACAGGATTGCCTCCTTACTTGGGTATGCTTCTTGGGCTTGGAGTTCTTTGGATTTTAACTGATGCCATTCATTATGGTGAATCCGAAAGGCAGACGTTAAAAGTACCCCAGGCTTTATCGCGGATTGACACTCAAGGGGCACTTTTCTTCCTCGGAATCCTTTTGTCTGTCAGCAGGTATTTATCTTGATCGTTGACCCTGGTTTCTGATTGCAAGATTGTTCTAAATCCACCTACTCCTTAATTACTTACTGGTTCGTGTCTTCATGGAGTCTGATATGATATTTTCTGTTTTTCATTTTGTTGCATACGGAGCTACTGATATGTCATTTCCCTTTTGAATTTTCATCTGGATCATTAATTTATACTTCTACAGTTCTGCGGTTTTAACTTCTCAACCTGTAGCCTGTAGGTTAGAACTATTTAGTGTGTCCCAATTCATTTATTAGAGCAATAATCTCATTAGAGTAATTGCCAATCTTTATTCTTTTTAGGTTTTAGTTTTTATTTATGTATGAGAGAATTCATTGGATGCTTCATTTGGTTTTAAGCGTGACACTGGCACATTTAAATGTGGCATTGTCTCACAAGATCCTCTCTCTCATGCCAAATACCTAACAGCTTGCTCTTTTGCCATTCTATCCACTCTTTGCGAGAAGTCTATACTGCTTGTGTTATATAGAAGCATCTAGTGGTGAAGTTTATGGTGCCTTATGATAGATCCAATTTCCTATATTTATCTTTATGTACTTTTCAGCTTAGAGGCAGCAGGGATTTTGCGCGAATTGGCAAATTACCTTGACGCTCATATACCTAGTGCTGAACTAATTGCAAGTGCAATAGGGGTTGTCTCAGCCGTTATAGACAATGTTCCTTTAGTTGCGGCAACAATGGGTATGTACGATCTCACATCTTTTCCCCAAGATTCCGACTTTTGGCAATTGGTTGCATTTTGTGCTGGTACTGGAGGGTCCATGCTAGTTATTGGCTCCGCAGCAGGAGTTGCATTTATGGGAATGGAAAAGGTGGACTTCTTTTGGTATTTGCGGAAGGTATTTTCTGCCACTAACAAAGTCATCTTGTATCAAAATACTCTTTTCTTGTGTAATGAAATCTATTCTTCTCCCTGTGCAGGTCAGCGGTTTTGCTTTTGCTGGCTATGCTGCTGGTATTGCTACCTATTTAGCAGTTCATAACCTCCAAATCTCATTACCCACAACAGTCGCGCAGGTTCCTTTTCTTTCCGGGTCATAATTATTTAGAGCTCTAGTTTTTGACGATTCACTAAACAGGGGGCAAAAAGGCTGGAATTATTTCTCGTGCCTGAAAATGCTGTGTTTGCATCTGATTTAGTAGGTGGAGTGAACCACAGAAACATTGGTCGTATACTCCAAGATCCGTTCGACTCGAACATCCACATTGTAAAATGTAATCTTTGCCATTTTTGGCATTAGCTTCTGAACAGTTTGAGTTTAGATTATTCTCCATCCATCCACTTTTGTCCTACGGAAAACAGGACTGGCTGATGACATTCACGTTGAGTACTTAAACTTCATTGTTTCTCGTTGACACATTTCTGAAACAGGATAACAGTTGTGCAATGTTAAATTTCCTCAAGACTCTTTAGCAAGAGCAACTAGTATTGTTTTCTTTGCCTTTGTCAATATCTTTGTGTACATACATTTATTTGGATGGCCAATAGCGTATTCCCCTCATCTCAGTCCTCAACCAAATCCTGTGCGTTCGCACCGTACCATCAGCGCTTGCTCCATGTGACCCGAAAATCAGAAGGGAAATACTCTCTACTGCTTTGAACACCCGACCTCAAATATACTCGAAGGCTAGCAATGCATGCATGAAAGTAAAAGAAGAGGACAAGCAATAAGGAACTAGGAAAAGAAAAAAAACACACCCAATTGCAAAGCTGGATTATTCTTTTGTGCTCAAAGACATATCGAGAGACCCTCAAAAGGAGAGAACAAAATTGTGCTCTACTACATAGTAGTAATGACACCCATCGCTAAGAAAAAAAACATGAAATAATATAATGGAGCAGGGGCAATGATGCACTACAATTTTAGGAAAACAAACTCTTCAACAGCAGGGATATCTCCAATCTTCTTCAAAGTTTCTTTGCTAGGTTGGTCGTCCACCCCAATTGCCATCACGGCTTGCTTCCTTGGAGCAATTCTTCCAACACTCATGAAGCTGACATTCACATTCTCCGACCCAAGAATGCTTCCAACCCTGCCAATCATGCCTGGCTGATCAACCTGTCTGCAGAGAATAATGCTGCCTTCCAAACTCACATCCACCTCAAAAGATCCAACTTTGGTCAGATGGGGTACTCCATCCTTCACTCGACCCTCCAGAGTGATCTCCCCAGACTCTGAAATGGCACTTCCGAATTTTGATTCCACATTGGCAATCTGAACCTGGATGGACTCAAGAGGATTCTCAGGTGAGCCATCTAGTATGACTCGTTCTTCAGCTATTCTAAGTCCCCTCTGTTTGGCAGTGAAATCAGCATTCACCAGATTCACAAAGACATCGGAAATGGGCTCAACTAAACCCTTAATGATCATGGCACGTAGCACCCTTGTGTCGAGGTCATCGGGGCCTCTAGAAGAAGCATACGTAACTTTAACTGTTTTGACACCACTTCCACCTGCCACTAATTGCACGGCTAGTCTCCCAAGCTTCTCCGCAAGGACAACAAATGGCTTCAGCTCTGTCAGAACCTGCAATAAGGAAATGATAACAATAAGTTGCAATCTCCAAATCTTCAATTCAAGCAAAAATTGTGACAGTCTACACCACGAACTAAAACTTTACAGCTCCCAATAAACAGCAACTGCTTGTTCGAGTACAACAAGAACCACCACCAATAACAACTTCTCTCGGTAAACTTTTGCATGGAAAAGGGTTTCACGTCACTTCTTTCTTTTTTGCCTGGAAAAGGGTTTCATGGTAATAAAAATATAGACCCTCTAGCTGGCTTGAGGAAATTATAATTTCAAAACTGAAGCCCAGCTTTTGAATTTACAAATTCATAAAATTGTTTCAAGTCATTTAATATTTGAGATCTACACCCACCAAGGAGCCTTATCAGTAAGCTTTCGGCTCTTCATTTTATTGTAACAGAGAATTCTTCTTGGTTTAGCAACTTTTCACACCAAATATTTTGCGAGAACTTTTTTTCTATGAACAGAAAGAAGTAAAAACACAAAAAGCAACAACTGGTGTCATAAACCCCTTCTTTTTTTAATGCAACTGGGTATCATAAACCTTTAGGGTAAGCACTTAAAAAATACAGGAGTAGAAAAGTCCAGTCATTTTCCCAGCATGAACAGAGTAATATATTCACAACACCAAAAGAGCTACTGACACAATACAAGAATGGATTTAGGTACTAAAACTTATTTTAGGAGAGAGATTCCATGCATATACCTCAGCAGGCACCATGGGTGCATTGACCGCAGTAGAAGCAAGATCCCCTTTCAATGCTCCAACAACAGCTTCAGCAATCTCTATAGCCACTCCTTCCTGCACATAAAACCAAAAATCACCATATGCCATAGTTTAGAAAGGAGCAAGGAAAAATGAAAGAAACATCACCACATGAAATTGGTGACATTCAATGCAACACACCTGAGCTTCCATAGTGCTAGCACCAAGATGTGGAGTTACAGTTACTCTTTCATGCTGTACCAACTTGCTGTCTTGTGGTGGAGGCTCCACCGTGAAAACATCAAGTGCCGCCTGCAACAAGGTTTTAAGCAACTGTACCAGATAATGGAAAAACTAATTGAAATTGGATTAGCTTCACACCTGTGCAACAATTCCAGTATCCAGTGCCCGCACCAGTGCTTCCTCATCAATCACTCCTCCACGAGCAACATTGACAATTCTGACACCTTTCTTCATCTTTGCAAAGGTTTCATCATTGAGAATTTTAGATGTCGTGGGAGTAAGGGGCATATGCAGAGAGATAAAATCTGCAGTCGCTAAAGCTTCATCAAAGCTCACAAGTTCTACACCTATTGCGCGTGCCCGGTCTGCTGGAGCATAAGGATCATGTGCAATGACATGCATACCAAGCCCCTTAGCACGTCGAGCAACCTCTGTTCCAACCTTCCCGAAACCCATCACAGCAAGCGTTTTGCCAACAACGGAAACGCCCACGTATTTGGTCCTTTGCCATTTTCCTATATTATCAAAAATACATAAAAACTATGACTTTTTATATGCTTCTGAAGGACAAAAATGAAGCCAATCACCACACAGAACCTTCACCACGCAACAAAATTGACCCACCA
Organism: Euonymus europaeus; assembly: GCA_963580455.1. Taxonomy (NCBI): domain Eukaryota; kingdom Viridiplantae; phylum Streptophyta; class Magnoliopsida; order Celastrales; family Celastraceae; genus Euonymus; species Euonymus europaeus. Next base: position 14,661,711 of record OY756970.1, on the reverse strand, counting down.
CTTTTTTGTCAAGACTTTAAAAAGAGCTTTACTCTTAAAAACCGCTACCCTGAACACAATTCATGGTTGACTTGTTTATTTTAATATATGCACATTAGATTAATTTCCATTGCCTTCAAAATTGATATAATGAATCTAGAATTTCAAGCTTAATAATAGTTTCATACCGATACCAGTCCCTTTAATATGTGGAATGAGTCTACTGAATTGATATACTAATGCATCCATCACTCTCACTCAAGTCCACGGTAGATCACAAAAACAATATAAACCCATCAAACTAGATATTAGTTCAACAAGGGCAAAGACAACAACATATCTATTACTGCAAGGCTATATTGCATTTACTAGTACTTTACTTTATCAAACATTTATGCGATTTGCTTTACAAAGACATTTATTTCAGCTCTCCAAACCACGTGAAGCATTTCAAAATACAAAAAAAATCATTGGACAGAGTATCCAGCTCTTTAAATTAGATAGAACTTCGAATTTAAACCTTAAAAAAGCCACGTATAAATAAACACAATCACACAATTGGAAAAAAAAATACAGAGCACTACAGAAAGTCCCTTACCAGCCTTGACGGATGCATCGGACTGCGCAATGTTCCTCGCCATGCTCGTCAAGAGTGCGATCCCGTGTTCCGCTGCAGCGACCGTGTTGGCCGTGGGCGCGTTGACAACCAAGCATCCATGCTCAGTAGCCGCGGCCAGATCCACATTGTCAATACCAACACCGGCCCTACCAACCACCTTCAACCTCCCTCCAGATGATTCGAACACCTCACGGCTCACCTTAGTGCCGCTCCGAACGATCAGAGCATCGCAGAGCGAGATCTTGGTGTTGAGCTCCTCGGGGGAGAGGTTATAAGAACAATCAACATTAGCAAAGTCCTTGAGAAGAGTTAGCCCAGCTTCACCGAGCTTCTCGGCGACGAGAACGGTGGGCTTACCATCGAGAGACGCTGAAATAAAAACAACTTGCCTCGGGCGGCGGCTGGTGGGTAAGGAGACGGTAAAAGCAGAGGGCATGGGGAGTTTGGATGAGAGATTTGCCGCGAGAAACGGCTTTCGGACGGTGGTGGAGAAGGATGCTGAAGCGGCGGCCATTATTTCGGATTTCAACGAATCTGTAACCTCGACGAAAATTTTCGGCTTGTGATGGAGATCTGGAGTGGGGAGCAGAGGGTTTAAATGGTACGCGGGGGTTGGTGGGGGTGGTGAAAGGGGAATTAGAAGGGTTTAATGAGTGGGAAGTGAAGTTCACGAGCGGCTTCAGACGATTGGGGGCGGGAAAGTTGGAGTAAGGGGAAGCGCGTGTGATTACGTTTTGGAGGGTGAGAGTTAATTATTTTCACCTTGGTTAGTATACCAAACACCAACCGCAAGTCAATCACTTGGAATAGGGTATATCATTAAAAGGCAGAGAAAGGGGATTTTCTTTTAAAAAAGAGTCATCTTATCTTTTAATTCATTTATGGAAAATAATGTGCACTTGAGCGATAGGGCAACTCTAACAAGAATCGAAAATGAGTGTATATTCATAATCGTTTCATGCTTTTTGTCAAGCTAAAAGAGGTCAAAAATGGGGTGATAAAATTGCGACCTCAAATTTGATTCTCATATATTTGTGATTGTAGAAAGGAAAGAGACGAAGGTCTCAAAAACGACATGCAAATCTGTCGTGATTACCTAGTGACTATGAACAGTGAGCAATTGACCATAAAATGGAAGATGGGATTCTTCATCCTAAGAAATCAACCTTGGTTCAGCGATTTGCCTTAGTTGATCCACCTCTAATGTGATTCTCCTCTCCCTGTCTACTCTTTTTTATTTGCGGTAGAATAATTGTGTGTTTTCTACTGTTGTCATTCTAGGATGGGATTTGGGTTATCGATTGTTGGTTAGAATATGATTTCAATATGGAATATGGGGTTTACTTGTTGTTGTTGCCTTTGTTAAGCGTACTCTATTTAGGAAATGGGGTTTTCTTGGCTTCTGATCCAATATATGACTTAGTGAATGTATTAGCAAGAAGAGGCAAGGGTTGTGGTTGCTGAAGGAAGAAAAGTATATTAGGAGGTCATTTTCTTTTCATAAAGGAAAGGCATAGTACTTAATGAAGTGGAAACAATGATGCCATGATAGGCAATGCTTGTAATTCAATGTATGAGGTGTAGCAGCATACAATCTAGTTGATCTTTTATGAAGTTTGTTGTGGCACTATGTAATCATACTATATATTTTCCTCATTGTAATTTGATATTGGTATTCAATATTGAAATTATATTTTTTCCTACTACGTTTTGTGGTTGAGAACAGTTTGTTGTAGCAAATCGGCCGCCCGAATCCCAAACTTGAAGACCCTATTTAGCACGTCTCATCGTTCATTATCCGATAAAAAATTGAGTTTAATTGTTGGGGGCAAGGCCAAACAATCTCAACATTTCCTTGAAAAACTCAGTTAGGGGGAACCTAAGGCCCCCTTCGACCACGACCACCATGCGAAATTTGGCAAAGCCATCTAGGGGATCACCTGCTAAAGCAACCCGTAGGTTGCATTCCAAGGAAAACCCAAAATAGTTTCCCCAAATGCGAAGTTCCTCTCTATCGCTAGAAATCTTCAAGTGCTTTCCTATGAAGTGGACAATGGAGAAGAAGTCAGAGAGAAGCAACTTACAAAAATATTTTTCATAGGACATCTAGGGCTTGGGAAGGAGATCAGCGAAGATTTCTTGAAAATAGAGAAAATTGGGGCAAACATAGTGTCCAGTATGGACGGAGTGGAGCTATTTATATAGACCGAGGAAAAGACTTTCTCTCTCCTCATTTAATAGCCAGCAGCTTTTTAAGGAGGACAGGATACTTGAGAACATATGTTGCCTACAGTCGATCATGTCAAAATAAAGCATTGATTGATTAAAACAAGTGAACAGTTAGGCTGATCAGAGCTTTGGAGGGACAATTATGGGGGAGTCAAATATGTATGGACATAGGGATGGCTGACAGATGCATGGCTTGCCAAATTTTGTCAAAATCAAGGTAAGTTCTTGATCCCGATAATCGCAGAGGGATCGACCTTGATCACCCTCCAAGATGAAAGGTGATAAAGATCCCAAAAATATAGGGATCAAAATCTTGATTCTAAGGGATTTATATCTCATCCTAACCACAATAGATAGAGAGGTAAGTTTCTGAAAATGTTAAGCTATAATTTTTTGATAAAGAGTTAATTCTCTTTGCTTGGAACTGAATTGAACGTCGGAGTATTTACGGCCGTATGATTGATCGACCCTTACTGTTTTCAGGCAAAAGGAACAGTCAGCCAAACGCTTTAGAGGACCGTCACATATGTGCAAGATTATTTTACTACAATGATTCCGTTTGGATTACAATTTGGAATAGCATTTAGGCTACTTCGAATACTAAATGCTACTCCAAATATCAACTCCAACCAAATAGTCATTTGCAAAACAATTACGAGACAAAATTTTTTAAAAATCTTTTTTCTTTTTTAGATAAGTTTTACCTCAATCGCCCCATCTAGTCTGTTCGGACCTCTTCAATCGCCGCATCTGTTGTACGATTTTTTTTACAAATCTAAGATGCTACTTTTTGCAGTATTTGAAGTAGCATTGTCATTACTGACATTTTGCTCTTCTCTCACGCGTTTCATTCATATTTTTTAGCTTTGTTAGGAGAATCGTCAATGTTAATGGCACATGAATTAGCTAAGCTTGAGAAATTCTGGCTTGTTTGTTGAGGATTGCCCTCCTTTTATCTTGCAAAACGGGTCGTTTCGATGTAATATATCAATGTTTTTTCTAAAAGAAGAATGGTATGACACGCTCTCTGAAGTCACGTGGGTTGAGGAAATATGTTGGAGGTCCAGATTTAGGTGGCGCAGAAAAAAAGAGGATCCAGTACCACTGTATCAGTCAGTATATTTAAGCATTGTGGTTGGTGGGACCCGAAAGGCATGTGGGTTGGTGAATCCCGTGGATGCTTGAAAAAAATGTATTTTGCTTTCTCAAGCTTTCCATTTTCCTTTCTTTAATTTCTTTCCTGTTATTGGAGATTTGGAAATTTTATTTTATTAAAAAAAAAACTTGCAGAGTTGGTGAAGGATTTGGACTATTAGGCTGAAATTAACATTGTCAAAGAGACGTTTTCCATGACCCAATTCTTGTACTCTTCTGCTTGCGTATTTGAATACAGATTGGTCTAATGACCTTTTCAAAAAGAAAAAGAAAAAGAGACGTTTTCTAAACTGTTTCATTGTGAGTTTTTCTCATTTTGGAGAGATAAGAAGAAGGAGATGGTTTACCCAATCACCCAAATTGATGTCAATATTAATAATTTAATAATAGCTTTGGAAACGTAGGAACATTAACTGCCCTTAAAAAAGTGCAAATGGGTTATCAAGGGCAACTCAACAAGGATTCTCATGTATAATATAAAAAGTCTGCCATTTTTCTTTTTCTGAAAAAAAAAAGAAATTTTTTTTAATGTCTAAATGGATCTGTCACTAAATAGTCGCAGATCGTCAATTTGACACTAATATCCTCACATGTGCCTTAAGCGACACGTGTATCGTGTGACCAATTTGACACTAACATCCTCACGTGTGCGTTAAGCGACACGTGTATCGGGTGGCGTGGATCCCAACTAGAGAAGGAATTATCGGCGTGGATCCCAACTAGAGAAGGAATTATCTCACCTGAAGTTAAGTTAAACCCAGTTGAATTTGTAGGATAAATTTTCACCTCTATCACTGCTTGAACCCTTAACCTTGTGCTTTTGGGATAGAGTCATTACCACTAGGCCGGCGGCACTAACAGGATCAAAAGTGCTCTACGCTTATCAACTCTCACCAAATTATGCAAACTGTGATACATTCCCTACTGCAAAGTAAAATCTTGAGGTTTTAGGATGCAAATTGGTAATTAAAATGTATGCATACTCTCTTGGAGTTGCTGTTACGGTGGAACGCGCCCGGATAGTTCATCATTTTCTTTACTTTTTTATATCAATAATTTTTTAAAATATCAATATCAATGTTTTAATTCTAATAATATTGTTTTTTTTTAGTAAAAAATCAACTTAATTTTAAAAAAACGCATAAAAAATTTGAGCGATTCTTGTGGGTAAGATCTAGTACCTGAATTCATGATCTAATAGTCAAAATCTTACGTACTTAATATTTATAATTTTTTGTTTTTATAAAAAAAATTATTTTATACCCTCGGCATCAACGAAGATAGATATTTTTATTTCAGAAGAAGCCGAAATCCTTCACCATCTCACAATCAAGATAGTAAAGACGCATACATAAAGATTAGATATCAATCTAAACAAATTGAATTTTATATCATCCATTGTTCAAACAATTTGTTCTTTTATGATAAACCAGTCTCCAATGGCAGCCAAACCAGACGTGGGTGAGTCAAGCAAAATGGCGAAGGTATGCATTGGCCAACATATGACCCAACTGAACTTGCGCCTCAGTAGTCAGGTGAAGGTTGTCTTCGTTGAGCGACAATCCCTCAGCATCAACGCACACCACATTTGGAAGCTTGATACCCAGCTGTGCTTCTCTTATTTTCTCCCTGCACTTTTTATCTCCTGATGCAATCGCCACCTGCGAATCCAAACCAGAGAATTAGATTAGAGGCCCAGATGCATGTCCTTGTTTATCTGAGAAGAAATCATTTCGACTTCTAATTACCTGTATGAAGGGAAGCGAAGGCAAATTAAGGTCCTTCCTCACATTCTCAATGAGCCTCTCCATGTTCGCCTGGTACGACTCAGCGTCATGCGTGCTCGACGTGTCGCTCTCTCCTTGGTACCACAACAAGGCTTTGATCTTCCCTCCGTCTTTCAGACTACTTTTAGCTCTCTCTATCATAGACTCGTACAAGTGCTCCCCACGCGCCCACTCTTTGATGGCGGTGCCGCCCACAGCGCAAGGAACTAGTCCCACCACCACCTCTTCCCGGTAGTGCTCCCTGATTGTGTTCGAGAAGGACATGCCGGGCCCTACTCCGCAGACCTTTTTGGTGTCTATGTCGGCGTGTAGTGGCACACGCGCCTGCTCCCAATGAAGAGTAGCGGAAAGTCGGAGGATGGTGGGGTGGGGTTGGCACTCTGGTGGGACAATTCCGTCCCAGTGCTGCTGGCGTTGGTGGTGGTGGTTTTGGGTTCTAATTACGCCGCCGCGGCCGGCCATGTTGCTTTGGCCGGAGAGAACAAAAATATTTTTGATTGATGTATCCATGGAAATGTTTTCTCACAAGTCGCTTGGCTCCGGGCTTGGATTTATAGATTCGGTTTACGTATTGGTTTTGGGTATCGAATGGTAGTGTGACAGCGACTTCACGTAAATTTTGGGAATCGAATGGTACAGTCACGGGAACTATACGTAGAATAGTACAGTGACGGCAGAGTGTCAACTTTGACAACTTGCACCACTTACGTATCGGTTTTGGGCATCGGTGGTGCAGTCATGACTCAGAAACTTCTCAATCGGATCGGGTTTTCTTCTTTATTACAGGACAGATAAATGGCCGGAGAGCGAGTGGGCCCAACGGGCTCATTAATTCAAGCCCGTCCTGCTGTCGTTCTTTCATTTTCAGTTGTCACTAGAACTGGTACTGGTGGTGGTATCGCAGCTGCATTTATATCCGTGTTTTGATCGTTTGAGTATACTCGGCTTCAGATAAGCTACGGAGAACTGCTAATGATCTCCGTAAGAATTGTTGATGACTCCGAAAGTATTGTAATTATGAATAAATGTTTTTTTCCTTTTTCAGTGGTGTGAATGAAGGGTTGTTTATTCATATTGTAATTTAATAATTGACCCAACACACCCTTCTAAAAGGCTCATTAGAGAGGGAGAATACCACATTTTGAGACATTTCACATAGGGCTAAACCCCGATGTGGGATGCTCTAACACTATTGGTGTCGTTTGGTAAAGCATTTTGATCAGCATATAATTTAACATACAACATACATGCTACACATAAAAAGTTACCTCTAATCAAACACCAAATAACAATTTTAACATATATGTTGTCATTTTCAAATGCTACATAAAAAATCATTTTGAACAACATTTACCTTCTATTAAAAATAAAAAATCTAAACTACTACTTATATTTCAACCAAATGATCAAAGTACTCTTCATCTTAACAATCTATTATTTATTTATATTTAATAATAAACTGCTATTTATTTATATTTAATAATAAATCATTATTTATTTATATTTAATAATATATTAACATTTTTACTAATATATTTAATTATTTATATTTAATAAAATATTTAATTTTAAATAATATATTCAATTATATTTAATAATAAATTTTTATTCAATAATTTATTATTATTTAGTAAATTCAATCATATTTAATAATTTATTTATTTATACTTAATAATCTATTATTTATTATTATCTAATAATCTATTCATTTATATTTAGTTTATTATTATATTTAATTTATTATTATAATACAAATATAATATTTAATAATGATAATATTATTAAATATAATTAGATATAATAATAAATAATATAAATAAATATATTATTAAAAATATTATATGTATTTTTGAAAAATGTTTTTAAATTTATGCTACTATCCCTGCATGTAATTAGTCACAAAATTTAAAACAACATATATGTCAGCATTTGAAACAGCATATACACTATCAGCATATAAGTCAAATTATATGCTAATTAAAAAATTGTTTACCGAACACTATCAATACCACATCATAAGACACTTCATATGGGGCTAAACCCTCAATATGAGATACTCTAACACTCATCCGCACGTGCGTAGACTTACTGTCTTTCAGAATGGGCCAAAAGCAAGTGGGTTAAAGGTATTGCCCAAATAAATGCAGAGTAGAGCCCAACAATCTCGCTCCGATACCATGATAAATGACCCACCACACCCCTCCAAAAGGCCCAATAGAGGAGAAGAGAATACCACATTATAAGGCACCTCACATGGGGCTAAACCCCCGATGTGGGATGCTCTAACATAATTTGGTCTCTTAAAACAGAAATTCTGAGATCTGCAATTAATGGATTTTGGAAAGTTATCTGCAGACTCTGTACAAACAAAGATGACACACTTACTCTACCTTTCGTTTCCTCTACTCTTCAGGCGTTTGATTTATTTACAAAGACGCATACTCTTGCTCGATTTCAATTTTTGTTTGACAAATTTTTGATGATTTCCATGCAATTATTCTCATTTTAGGGAGGGTGTTAACTATATTGTGTGAGCTATACATATCGCTCACACAACCGTACAAACAACTATCTGTGAGGTGTATTTAAAGTAGTATTTTGTGTATAAATAATGTAATTACAATGAAATCAATAAGAAAACAAAGTCAATAATTTTTATTTTGTTTTTTCAATTACATTGTTATAATATGCTAAAACATCTTAGAGAGCTTTCAACTTTGAATAATAGTCACTAATTGTTAGCATTCCCTACTTCATATTGTTGATTTCTCTACCAATTTCAAAAACCCTTGCCTTGTTCACCACTGAGTATCTTGACTTGAGATCTTCCCATAATTCATTAGTAGTCTTCCAGTTGATAAGACTTTGCAATATATTGGATGATAGAGAGTTTTTGATCCATGTTTTGATTAGTCCATTGGATTGTTTCCATATTGGAAAAACTAAATGAGTAGAGTCTGGAGTAGGGCACACAGCTGGGCAGTGGTGGATTTCTCGTCCTCATCGAAAAGATGCGTAAGGATAAAGAAACCTTATCCGCCCACGAGTTTATGGTTCCAGCGGGCAACCTGGCATACCAATCGAATGCAGTCTCGCGGAGGGTGCTTACGAAAAGACATATCATCAAAGCGTCGTTTCCGGCAATGCCCCCTGCCTGAAAATTAAAAATATGCTGCCCAGGGGACCCTTTCCCGCTAAAAGACTGCAGGTTGGGTTCTTTGAACTTGGGAGGAAAGGCTACTGTTTTCATGTAAAGGGGTATAGCGCGACAATCCCTTTTTGCTGCATTTTACTTTCTTCATTCAACTGAGAGAGAGTCTGTTGAAGATCCCTCCGCCCTCAATTAAACCCACCTTATTTCTTGATTCAAGTGCATTGGAAAAAGCAATGCTCCATACATTATAATTATTTTCTATCAACTCCTGAGTCACCAGGTTGGTAATAGAAAAATCTGCAGAAAGAAGCAGTACGGATTTTCGAAATGATTTTTCCTTGAATTAGCTTTACATTGTTATGTTGACTGTGATACTCTAACTGGTTGATCTTTGAACTAAGATAGAAGATTGATGAGCTGTTGAATACTTGTTGGAGGCGCATCAAGAGCTGGCGTTGAAGTATGAGCATTAGAGTTAATGACTGAACAAACATGCTCCTATGCAACTCGTAGAATTTTAAAGATTTCAGCAAGAGAAGAAAGATTGCCAGTGGATGGCATTGTTGATGCTGGATCACAACCTTCCTTTGATACCATGATGATTTTGTAATATTCAGTAGATTTAGAGAGTTAGAGAAGTATAGAGGAGGAAGAAAAATGGTATCTTGTAATATCATTGATTTCCAAAAGTTATAGCAGACCATAGGAATATCGAACATACTCATACCCGACGGGTACCCGTATAACCCGTCCCAAATCAAACCGGTATGCCTCGTTAATTAACGAGTCAGATAAACGAGTACGGGTATTTTCATATGAAAAATAGTGGGGCGGGTACGGGGACATGTTTGTTGAAATCCAACCCGCCCTATACCCGTATATATTATTAATTATGTATATGTATATTATTTATAATATATATGTTATTATTTTTATTATTATTTATAAAATTAACAAGAACAAATCAATAATAAAATCCATAGAAATATATCATTTCCGTATATTTAATTTTTCTAGTAAACATATTTATTTGGTGGGTAATATATATAGTCATGAAACTCATGAATTGATCATGAATGATTTCATATATAAGTTACTATAATTTATTATGCTCTTTAACATAATTAAAGACATATCTATAATTTTTTATTGATTTAAGTTTTAAAATTTATTGTAATTTTTACAATTGCAATTAGTAGGGCAGGTAAAGAAGTTGGGATTTTTCATCCCAACGGGTATGGCGATGAGACAAAAATTAAAATACTTAGCAGATATTTTTACTAGGACGGATAATAATTTTTTTTAATGGGTACGGGAACATATGAAGGGGTCCTCGCCCGAAACCCGCCCATTTGACATCCCTGGCAGACCATGGCTATTAGCCAATTTAAACTAACAAAGCTAACAGTCATCTAGCAGGTATAATCTAATGGTAATATCTGACTAACAATACAATTTAAACTAACAAAGCTAACGATCATCTAGCAGGTATAATCTAATGGTAATATCTGACTAACAATACAATCAGATAAAGAATTTGAAATTAAGACTATGGGCCAGCCCAATATATACAAGATAAGAGAATTACTTATGTAAATAAATAAGCCCAAGAACATATTAGCTCAATTCTTGATAACATAGAAGCCCAAGACTCCAAATCTTCAAGTAGAGGACTTCAGACACGAACCAAAAGTCTCTAGAAGTGCGCTGAAGAACAACGGTGAAATAGTGAAGTAATGTTACATTTTTCAGATCTGGACTTGGTTGGACTTTGAACTCAAACTCAGACTAGCCCAAATGGTCATGCTTTGGGTAAGGTTTGGCCCCAAAAATGGGCCCCAAGCCCGCTCAAATGGGCTCAAGGCCTAGGATCGGGCTGCACATGCCAGAAGTAACTTCAGACTCAGACCGGGTAAAGACCCACGGGCCAAATGATAAGACCTACTTAGGATTGAATTTAAGATAAAGAACCGTACAATTAGAAATAAATCTCACGAATGTATACTTACAACCGTATAAACATCTCCACACACTTACATGACACTATTTTGGAGACTTACAATGATGACGTGGCATCTTTTATAGGGCTTAAAAAGTGATTCTAAGATTATTATAAAATTAATTTTTTTAAAAGGTTAAACCCTAAATGCTATAGCTTTTTTTATACGAGGAAATCTTTAGCAGCAACGATAGTTGGGCTGACTCCAAATTTTGACCTACCTAAGATGGCTTGCATAACCCTTGGGAACAATTTAGAGAAGATCCTATGCCCAAGAAGCATATATAACGTGGGGTGACCCTGGATAGAGGGCCAAGTCTAGAATATTTTTGTAAGCCCAAACCCGACCTGGACTCAAATAACTCGGGCTAATAGGTCGATCCTCGGGCCTAAGTACTAAATTACTATTACTCATTAATGCAAATTATATATATGTTTCATACATAATATATATATATGTATATATGCATCTATTCTACTAACTACCGCATTGTGACAATGTCCATCAATTCCATATATCTGTATCAATGAAGACAAGGTAGGGTAGGTATCTTCGTATCTGTCTTGAAACATGTTATATTTTTCGAGTTTGGACTTGGTCAAGTCAACCCAAATAACTGAGCTTTAGGCAGGCCCAGAAATGGGGCCTAGGCTCGCCCGAGGTCTAGGGTCAGGTTGCCTAAACCTAAAGTAACTTCTAGTTTAGATCGGGTCAAAGCTCACGGGCCAAATAATGAAGCCTAGCCCTAAAACACTAAAGCTAGCAAGGGCTCATTTACTCAATTGAAGACCCATGAGACTTGAATTCACGACGTCCCACAATTGTAGGGAGTTGTCGAGGTCAAGTTCATCATCTTAGCCAAGGACCTGTTATTCCTAAAATTTCATTCCCTACCCTCTAAATCCAAATTTTAAGCCCTAAATCCTACACTAAATTCTATACCCCAAATTCAAATCTTTAAACAATAAATCTTAATAACACACACAAAAAAAAACTAAAAACTAAAAAAAAAAATGATTTGGGAGGATTTAGGGTAATTGCAGCTAATTTTAGCCCCTAATTACAGCCCATCCATTTCTCCAAACATAACATTCCACTATGAATTTTGATTAGGTTCGGCCTTTTATTGCCCGCGCCTTATCGGCCCAAAACTAGACGGCCCACTCTAAATAGAAATGTCAATTTTTTCGAGTTCCAGGGCCGAAAAAGAAGGGGAAAGCACACTGCTCGCAGCTTCGATTCTCTACCCTCCGAAGATGCAACCGTTGCTGTTGCTGGGGACTAGCACCGGCACAGGAACTTTGCCGCACGTTGCGTTGAGTTCCTTAGTTTTTCGGCGGCAACTTTCCTCTAATTCCACCTCTAATCTTGCTCTCTCCCCCTCGAATTCACTATCTTTACTTAAACCTGGCCAATTACTGCCATTTACTACATTGCGTCGCGATGCTGTTCACAACATAGGATCAAAGTTACTCTCCTCTACTAAAATCGCTTCCTCACCAATTTCACCTACTTCAACAGCCCCAAATGGTGATGCAGAGAAAGCGAAGCTGGCTCAGGTTCTCTCTTCTCATTTTTGTATATGTTTTCTTATGAATTTTCATCAATTCATTTGGTTTCTTATGCAAGAAATTTTCTGTTCTTTTGGCATGGCTGGGTATACAGTCGAACTACAATTTTATATGTGGTGTGTGATTAAAGTAATCATCATGGGAGCAATTTTGTAGGTTTCATCGGAGTATTTGAATTATCTGCTAGAATTTTTGGTTCATATACCGAATTGTGATTTTTATCTATTTTTGTTAATTAGTGGTGGTTTTGAATGGTTCTAGGTATCTAAGAGACTAGAGAACACTTCAAGATATTTCAAGAGGCTAGGCAATTTAGGATTTTGGGGCCAGCTAGTGTGCACTATGGTGTCTGCTGTCATTCTTTCATTTTCAGTTGTTGTCACTGGGAAGATCTCGTCTCCTGCTACATTTTATACTACCGGTGGTGGTATCGCAGCTGCATTTATATCTGTGTTTTGGTCGTTTGGGTATATTCGGCTCTCAGATAAGCTACGGAGAACTGCTAATGATCCTTCCAAGGTATTTCATCACAACATAACTACTCAATGTTAAGGTGCTTCATGCTGGATGTTATTTTTTTTGCTTGCTGAGTTTGGTGTGAGGAAAAAATTGGAACTGTTGATGACTCCAAAAGTACTGTAATTATAAATAAATGTTTTTTTTGCAGTGGTGTGAATGAAGGCACCATTGTGTTGTTTATTGATATTGTAATTTGGTCCTTTTTAACAGATTCTGATCTGCAATTGATGGATTTTGGTTGAACCATATGTGATATATCCATAAATATAAACCGCATTTGGGTGGTATTCCCCTTATTTGTGGTTTGCAGCACATGCAATTAATGGATTTTTGTTGAGCCATATACGATATATCCATAAATATAAACTGGATTTGGGTGGTATTCCCCTTATTTGTGGTTTGCAGCACTTATCTTTCTTTATTCAGATAAAGATATTATGGTGCAGACTTTGTCATTGATGCAAACTGTTTTTTGTTTCTTCTTTTGTAAGTTGTTCTGGTAAATTATGTTTGTGAATGTCTTAAGGTTGACCCTGTGCTTGAATTTCTTGCATAAATCGCCTTTAATTTTCCTCTTTCTTACTTTCCTTCTGGAAGTTTATTAAGGAAATGCAGTTCAATGAAGAATGATGGGATGTAGGAAATGTTCTCTCGTTGTATGGTAAGAATGATAGGTCATAGGGTAGGTCCCTTGTGGTTCATTATCTTGGGCTCTCTAGGATCGAATTCAATCATAAAAGAAATTTGGGATGCTGAGATTCTATCTGAAAGGCTTGCAAATATTGTAGAAAATACATGTTAAACAGAGAGGCTCACTCTTATTAATTGCTTCTTTTCAACTTTGCCTGTGTATATCATGTACTTCCTGATGTCGGCATCTATGGAAAAAACATTATAGAAAATAGAAGAAGATTATCATGGGAAGTCCTAGTGAAGAGTGAAGATACTTGCTGAAATAGGGTTCATTGACCAAATGCCTTGAAAAGGAGTTTGGAAATTAAACATTGTACTCTCTTCAACTAGGAAAGGAATAACTAGGAAGTAGGAACATGGCTTTTTTCCATTCGTTAATGATACAAATCATATTTTATGAAAATATTTAGACCTAAATATGGAATTAAGGCTAATGTTTGGATGTCCAAGGACACAAGAGACCCTCATGGCCATGGGTGGCATTTGGAAGAAAGACAGACAAGTATGCTTGACTTTTTGGCTTTACATTTTGATTTGTTGAACTATTTTGAAACCTACAGGCTACAGTTGCCTACTCTAGTTGATTGATCGAGTTACAAAGAGGCTTGGGTGGAGTACAAGTTTAGACTGTGAAACAATATAGTTACTGGAATATTTTCTTCGTTATGGAGGCTGGGAGTCAGAAATCAGGGTCCTGTGGCACGTTCTAAATATTTACTATGTCTTTGCTAATGCTAATCAGGAAGATCATATCATGCTGGGGACTTCAACCTGTGGAGAATTCTCAATTAAAGATTTCTGCTGCATACTTTTCAACTTGCAAGGTAGAGAAGGACAATTACAAGATTTGCTTTGGAAAGTTATCTGCAGACTCAGTGTACAAATAAAGATGGTATTCTTTGCATGGCAAGTTAGGTGGTGGGAGATATACATAAGCAACAAAACATATTCTTCTTCATTTTGGTTGGATGAAGGGGCTTGATATCAAAGTTGCAGAAGTCTCTTGGGGTTTTACTGGTTTGATGCAGAAGAGATGAAAGCTAAATTCTTTAATAGTGGCTGCAGGAATAAGAAAGAAATCATTGTCTTAATTCCTTTCATTGATTTGTGAAGGATATGGATGCCAGGAGAGGAACAAGAGTGTTTGACGGGCATGCTAAATTATAATTGGTGTGGATGACATCGTAAATGATAGCAACATTTGGAAAGGATCATATACACTTTGTTATTGTAGGTTGTAGAGGATTGCAGCTTCTTGATGCTATCAGTAATAAACATGTTTTACATTACTTTTACTTCTCATAAAAGGACCGCCAATACTGAATATTAAGGATTGCAACTCCTTTATGATGACTTGAAAAACACTTGTGAACAAGCACACATCATCTTTGGTGCTAGGACCTCCCGTAAGCCTGATTAGTTTGTTTTTGAGAACTGCTAACTTTCAGGTCTTTACATGTCAGCTGATTTATTAGCTTTCATTCCCAACTTTTCATCTCTTGTGTTTTTCCTTGCATTCTGCAGTTAATTTCTTCTGACTATCCGGATATGATTTAACAAAAATGGATGAACAAGTTTCGTTTGAGTGTTGTGATCAAATTATGATTTGATGTCTACATAAGTTAGACTTGTCTTGTGATATGAACCAAAAATGTGATTTTATGTGTTTCTTGTATTTTGAAGTCATGGCTTGTTTTCTAGGCTCCTCCTCGTGCGGATGTTATGAAAAGCTTGAAAAATGGAATCATATTAAATCTTTTGGGAATGGGGGCTGCAATTCTTGGCATGCAAGCGACAGTTGGAACATTGGTTGCAAAGGCTCTCACTTCTTCAGCAACTCCGTACTATCAGGGAATCTCTCCTGGCTACAAGCCGGTTCTTGCATTGGATGTATTCCTGGTGCAGGTGATCCTGCAGTTCCTACTTTAATCTTAATTATGCCAACTTTAATCTTATTATTCGTTTTCCTTGGAGCCCTTCAATATTTTTTTTTCTTCTATTAGAAACAAAAAACGTATGAGGGGCTTTAGTGACAACTTTGGCTAGTTTTATTTTGTCAATGTAACTCAGCTTCTGTCAGATTATAAGTGCTCTTATTCTTTAAAAAAAAGGAACAACATAGTAATAGTAATTATTATCACCATCATCAAAGCCATAATCCCAAACAAATTTAGGCTGGATACACGAATCCATGAGATTAATTGGATACACAGGTATTCCTATTGCTACACAATTCATTTTGATCCACAAATACTCATTTTACTATCTTATGGTGTCTATATATATATATATAATTTAATTAGTTCTGTTTGATTCTTCTTTGCCTCCGGCCTTTCTGTTCGCTTTTTTGTACTCTTGAATTTTCTTGATTTTCCACACCATGACACCAACATCTCTGTGTTGTGCATACCAAATCTTAGCTGATTTTCTTTCATTTTTTTAATCTTCAATGGGAGTTATTACAATCTAGATTGAACTGGCTCGTTTCTTTTTATGTCCTTTGTGGTGCCATACATAAAACACAATTTCCTATTTCAGTTGCAATTATTTTTTTGGCTTGTTCTTTCTTGACAGTCCAACGTCTTGTAGAATACATAACTGCATCATGTATAGCAGACGTATAGAAGTTTCATTTCAACTTACAGGAGGAAAATTTGGATCTGCTATGACAGAAGTTATCTTTCTTTAATTTAAATCCAATTTTCAATATCTCATGAGATCTTGGTGGCTGCTTAACTGTATATTTCTCTCTTCAGAGTGTTGCCACCTTTTAGATCAATTATTTTTCTTATCTATTAAGAGCAGATGGCCACAAACATCGGATTGAAGAAAAAGGTTTTTGATGGAAAATAAGAATTACCTAGAATCAGAATATGTCATGTGAAAGTGTTAAACTGTAATTCTGATACTACAGAGCTTACTCCAGTCATATAGTTAGAACTTGGGAAGTGAAGAGTAGGTCATTTGATTGAAAGACTCGAGTTCGACCCCTGCCTCTACGTCGCATAACCTGCGACTAAGATTCTACCTGCATACTGAGGGTGCGGACTGGTAGACAGATCCTTGGGTCCTGCCCCAACCCAAGAAAGTAAAAGAAAGCAAAGAAAACAATTAAAATCCCAAGAAAGTAAAAGAAAGCAAAGAAAACAATTAAAAATATTAACTTGCGGCATGGTACATAAGGTTGTTGCCTCAAGGTTGCAGTTGTTTGCTTGGTGAAGGTAGGGTCAATTAGATACATTAAATATGCTTAGAAACTATCCATATGTAAGCACCCGAGTTGGTAGGCAAAAACAGAATTCAATTTTTAATGAATAGGGCAACCGAGGTTATCTTAATAGTTGACAGCAATCCCAACTGCAACTTACATCGTGACATCGTTGCATAATTTTAAGAATTAGAATGCAGGTCTGGTGGTGGAAGTTTTGAGTTTTAGTATGAGCTATTATCGACTTATCATTTGCTGATACTCTATCTATGCATTGCAGGCATCTGCAAACACCATCCTTTCTCATTTCCTGGGCCTTGTTTTTTCATTGGAGATGCTGCGCTCAGTAACATTGCCCTCTGGAGAAAGCATTCCAGTTCCTCGTGTTGCGTAAATCTCTTCCCGCTTGCAGGAATCAATGTATTTCGTAGCCATATTTGTTTAAGAGTGAAATTCATTCACATTTTCAATAAGATTGTAGAGACTGCTTTTTTGCACTCTCACCCGTAATTGTAAACCCCATTTAATTCTGCAAGAGCGTCTCCTGTTAGAGATGCAAATGGTCACTGAAGATACAAATGGTCCAACTGCCATTTTGCTCGAAACCGCCAAATGAAGCCTCTAACACTGTAACAAAGAGGGTAACCAAAAATTGTTATCCTCTTTCTTGGATGCAAATTTGATTCAGAGTAGAGGGAAAGTGGAGAACGAAAAATGGCAGTTAGCACATAATTTCAAATTTTGAAATGGGCTACTTTAAATGGATATGTAAAATGGTTATTTATTTGGTTATTTGGGTTGGGCTGATTTAATTGGAAAATCGAATGAAGTAGTTCTTTATTTTGTTTCTAGCGTTGAAGATGCCTTAAGCTTCTCGAGGAGAACGTGAAAGTCTAGTGCATCTTCAGAATGGGATAAACACGTCAAATAACAGTCTGTTAATAAATAGCCATCGTACAAAATCTAATTGTCTTATGAAATTTTCAACACGTTTAAAAAACCCCAAAGCCCAAATCACGTCGGTAGCAGTAGAACCAAAATGAACGCCACAAGATTCATGGATTCAAGTTGGGAACTAAAATTGGCTAATAAAACAGACCCAATATTTAGCTTGCAAACTGACCTAACATACCAATTTTTTTTTTCCTCAATGAAAAAACAGAAACAAGTTTACTCCAGCATATCTATCACATGCCGTGTACATACATAAAAAGAACTCGCACACCAAAAAATCTGTAAAATGGATTTCATTCACGCTCATCTTCCCTCCAACAATGAAGGACTTCATCAGTGAGCAAAACTTTCAAGCATAACCTAAACCCCAAAGGCCAATCAAGTTATATTTCAGATGCCTTGTGCGGAAAATAGGAAATGAAAACAAAGAAAATCAATACTGTCAGTCAAACGTGTAGAAGCTATTGGGGTCAATCCTGTACCCAATCCTAAAGGATCGTTAGGCTAACTGGCATTTCATTATACTGAGGGCATCCGGGAAGTAGAAACCTGAGAAACTTCCAAACAGACCGCATGATAACATCCAGAATCCTGCGCAATGCACTTGCGTTCATCATTAACTTCCTGGGAAAGATTTCCAAATCTACGATCCATATACGCTTGCATAATTATAAAAAGATATATGAGCACCAAGTGAAATAAACTTGTCCTTTCTGATGATACGTATTCAAGCACCAAAAAAAATTTAATCCAACATCAAACACCATACAACACAAGGAAATCTTTTTTGACAAAAAAATGTTGAAAAAATTGGCAAGTAAATGTAACTAAAAAGGCTTTATTAGGAAGCTAAAGTGCATCACACTATCAATAAAATGGGGTAGAATGAAAGAAATTGAGGGTCAAAGATGAGGCATTCCACTAAAGGGCATAGCAAATTTAAACTTCTCTATTATGAATTATCATCTGTGCATGACATCACTTACCAAATATGTACCAAGAGGTCCAAGACACCGTGCAGTTGCTACAATTCTGGATTCTTAGCATTTATTAACTGGTGTTAATTGCCTTGTATGAACTTTCAAATCTATCAGGAGCCTTGGATCTATAAAAGTCAAGTAGAAAGAGCGAAGACTTGTGGAAAAATGGTCCCATTAGGGCTGTATACTAATCAAGCCAAAGTGAACTATGAGTATGACCTAATCAGCTTTGGCTCAAACTAATAGTACAACTCTGAACTCAAGTTCAATATCCAGTTTCCAGTTCATTTACCGACAGGTTTGAGAATATTCAAGCTTAACTAGGTGCATTTGAATCATACTAGATAATAACAAAGGAGGCACTACACTTCCAATGACAAAATTTTCAATTCATCTCTATCTAAGCAAACTTAGAACTAAATGAATGGAGATAGTGCAGAAAATTCAAAATAACTTCCCACAGCTGACAGTCCCCCCAAAAGACATATAGAAACCTACAAGTGAAAACAAATTTGCAAAATACTACCCAGTTGGACCAGTTCTCGCATCAAAGTACCGCAAACTTTCCCCCCCAAATATACAAGAACTCTGGTCTAACAGACAGAATGGGCTCCTTCCTTCAATGTGGAACAAACTACAAAGTCAATTTGAAGAAATTACAGCACCTATGAAGAACACAAAAACAGTATCTTGAAAAGACAAACAAGACCGAAGAAACCAATAAACCAATAAATAATATGTAGATAATGAGTAAACCATGCAAACATTAGAGAACAGTATCATACTGTGCTTGTATCTAAGAATATTTCAGGTAGGTAGATACATTTAGTTATGTTTAAGTTCATTACTAGACCTATACATCTGATGCTAATGTTCAATAAATCAGGGTCACTTTGCCAGCACACAAACCAAATAATTATAGATTTGTATTCAAGGTCAAAAGTTTTCAAACCTAATACAGTCCAAGTGCAAATATCTCAATTTGTATATAGCCCCAATACATATTCAATGCTAGAAAGGAGTAGATATGCAACACCCACGACATAAAATGGTAGTAACTTTCCGTTGAACAGAACTAAAGAGATATAATGTATACCATTACCAATGAAACATCAAGTGGTAAAACCTGGTCCACCAAAACATGAATTTAGACCCAAAGGGAATCACAAATCCTTGATAAAGCTGATGAAAAGTCATTATGTTTTAGGAGGAAACTAAAATTAAAATTTTAACAGTGGTGAAAAATGGTATTGCAACTTCAACAGTGACAAAAATCAGAACATAGCTCAAAGAAATTAGTACCTTAGATGGCACAACAATTCAAAAATTCGAAACACACGTACCTCAACATATGCATTTTGATGAAGCAAAACCAGGAAACAACATTTTCCTTCTAAATGGTATTGCAACAACAACAGTGATAAAAATCAGAACATAGCTCAAAGATAGTAGTACATTACATGGCACAACATGAAACCAATTCAAAAACTTGAAACACAAGTACCTCAACATATGCATTTTGATGAAGCAAAACCAGGAAACAACATTTTCATTTCTTCAATGAAGAACCAGTATTGATACAAGATAGAAGAAATATTGTATGATCATTCAAATGCAACTACACCTAGCCACCTGCTTTCCTATGATAAGATATTCAGTTGTTGCCGTAACAATGGATGTTATATAAGTTAGTTGTAGCTAACGAGACTTAGGATCAAATGATGCTATCACAGAAATGCATACAATTTGAAATCATCAAGTTTCTATGCAAAGCTAGTGAATATTGAGTAACACAGATACACAGAGAAAGAAAATACATGCCTACTGAGTTTTTTTTCGGTTGTTGGATGGCACTGGAAGCTTCTTTAGTATTGTATCATCAATTTTCCTGTACTGTGTTTCAATCAATCTCTGAGCAATGCAAAGCCTTTCATCAATCCAGTCCTGGTACTTGTCATAAAACACCGGTAGTGAAAAGGAAAGAAGAGCCCCTGCATTAATTGCCATAAGCAAATTGATGCCAAAGGAAATCTTAAATGGATTTCATAAGAATAAAATTAGTGGTGGAAAAACTTACCAACATAGACCAGAGTGAGGAAGTTGCATAGACCGCCAATATAAGATCCCAACCATAAACATATGGCAACCTGAAATGGTAAAGGCAATTAAGAAACAATGTCCAACCAGTTTTAAATTAAATGTATATGAAAATTTCCAGTTTCTTGCAGAAAGAGGGCAAGAAAGAGAGTACGCATTTAACCTGGAGGAAAAGTCTCAAATTTCTTTTGATTGTAATATCATGTGCAATTGACAATGCATAATTGATATATAATCGGGTCACACCAGAAGCCTTGGCGATAGTATCCTCAGAAATCTCCAGATTAGGTATGGGTGGCAACGGTCTGAATCAGGAGATACAACGATTAATCATCAATACCATCCAATACATTTCACTAAAAACCTTGAAAATTTTCCTGCCAAATAAGTCATGCTCAATTTGAAATAACTTTTCACTAAGCTTTTCCTCTTTCAATTATATCACAATAAATATTAGTAAAAGATGACTTGCAGTAATTTTTAGTTAGACATACAGAAGCTCAAGCATAATCGAGAAATCATGGATATCACAAACTAAGGCAATGGAAAATGCAAAAGAGACCCATAGGAGAAAACCTGTTAAGCAATGTAGCAGATTTAGCCCAGACGAAAAGTATTACAACAAGCAGTAACAGGACATTGGAAACAAAAGACAAGAGATTGTAACCAGCTCGCTCGAAGAGGAACCAGAGAATTGTTGCAGAGCCAAGAGTCAACAACGCTCCACCCCATCTCTTCCACAACAGCACATCAGCAACTATCAAAATTAACATCAAACATACGTTGAAACATCATTTAAGCAGTTTTTAAGTTCTATAAATATAAAAGAATAGATAATTAATTATTTAAACTGCACGAATACAAAAAGAAGACAAAACAAAACAAGAAAAAAGTTTTTCCATGGAATAGAGAAGAAGGAATTCGATCATGTATCAGTCAAGAAACAGATCCATATCGAATGGAAATTAACGACAGACATTTGCTTGTAAACATGCGACGCAGACACACACACGGAGACATACGTTGTTCATAAGCACATATGTAGTATCGACAGTAGATTTATGTATTGAGGGAGAGAGAAAGAGAATGGACCTGAACTACCCCCGAGAGCTTGATGAACAGAAATTCGACGATTAGTATATGATTCTCCCATTGCGATCAATTAGGGCTACAACAAAGATTTGTTGAGAGAGAGGAAGAGAATACAAGCAGCAGTGATCAAGAACCAGTGTGTAACTGTAGAGGCAAAACTAGCAGTTGTGGGTAACGGCCTGGATAGCTATCTTAAATCGGCCCATTTGGCACAAAATCTGGTGTGGGCCAGGGCTACATTGTTAGTTTGTTACAGTCCCAAAGCCTTTTTTTTGCCTTTTTTGTTGGAGCTTTCTTTTCTTGTGAATAAGCACTGTTTTTTTTTTTTGGGAAGAATTGGTAAACAATCTTTAGGGGAGTAAACGAGCTGAGCCGCTCGCTTGGCTTGGCGTTCGGCTTGAAAAAAATCTGTTCGTGTTCGACTCGATTAATAAATGAGCCGCCGAGCTTGAGCATCACAAAGTTAGGCTCATTAAGGCTCGCAAACTAACTCGGATCGTTGGTACAGCTTGACTATATATATATATGTATATATCTGTGTGTGTAATAGTTCTTTGATTTCCAATTTAACATTATGTTTGAATGTAATAAACTATTCACGTGATTCAATGTACTAGTAACTCATTAAGTATCATTATTATTATTAGTATATTACATGAGTACTAATTATTAACATATATTTATTAAGTATCATTATTATTATCGAGCTCAAGCTCGACTCAATTAGTGATTTATCAAGTTTTTAATGAGTCAAGCTCAAGCTCGACTCGTTTAAGAATTACTTGAGCTTTTAACAAGTTGAGCTCAAGCCCTACTTGAGCTGAGCTCGAGCCTTAATTTTAAGCTCGAGCTCGAGCTCATCACATTTGAACCGAGCCGAGCTCGAGCTCCTTAAAGATCGGTTTGGCTCGTTTACACCCCTAACAATCTTGTTAAATAGGCCAAGTATTGGGGACCAAGTTGTCCCAGATCTAGTATGACATTATCAAGTAGATATATATTAAAAATGGTCTCTCTAAAAATACATGTTAGATTTGAAAAACATTATATATTCAGAATCACAGAATAAAACTATTTCCAACAATACTCATCGTCGATAATTTTTATTGGATATTTTTAATTACATTTTTTGTAAACAATATAATTAATATATAAACTATATGGACTGTCTATTCGAGTTAAAATCTTATTACAACATAACAGTGAAAGATATATTTGTTATTTCAAACAATGCAATTAAAAAATTGAGCTATTTTTACATTTTTATTGAAAGTACACTGTTTTTAAAAAGAATGTAATTTTCTATTTGCTATGTAAATAGTTCTTTTGAAGTGAAACGTCATTACAATATGATACTAAAATATATATATTCGTTGTTTCAAACAACATAAAAAAGATTATAGACTAAGAGTTGAGTTATTTTATACATTCAGTATATAATTATATTGTTTAAAAAAAGATATAATTATTGTATTTGTTGTTTAAATTGTTTAATGTGAAATTCCTCTCAAAATCATACAAAATCATGATCTGGGTATTCGATTTAGGATCCCTATTCTCTTGATTTCGAGTTTTTTTTTCTAATATACCATCCGTACACTTTTTATTTCCCTATCTACCATCTCATATCAAATATTTCCTAATCTACCATTCCATGCCTACATGGCATCCCAAACCAAACAACTTTTTATATCAAGCTGTGACAGTTGTGACAACTGTGGTAAAAAAAAATTAAAGTTGTCAGCTTTGACTTCAAAGAGTCAGTACATCACATGCTCAGTCGTGCAAAACCATGCAAAATATGTACTACAATTACTTAAAAAATTTAACATTTGGGAACACATAATATCATTACAAAGTTAAACAAAGTGACAAAGTTTGACCACAGTTGTCACTTGACTAAAGGTTTGTCACGTGTAAAGTTTGCATGCCAAAAGTTTGACAAGTCTAAATCTTACCATTGATAGCTTTATATTTTAAAAATCAATTGGCATGACTACTAAATTTATATATAGCATCAAAGTTTCAACCAGTTTTTATCTCAAATCCCTCACTCTCTAGTTCTTATCCCAACACTCCACTCTCTCTCTCTCTCTCTCTCTCTCTCTCTCTCTCTCTCTTTCTCTCTCGTTTTTATCACAACTCAATCTCAAGTGCGTTAAATATGGATCTCAATGTAATTCCGAGTTTGATATCCGAAGAGGATATATTTGCTCTTAGCGCTGATACTTTCAGCCACAATAATCTTCGATCCGATGATTCCGAAGAAGAGGACGAGATCTTGCAGAATGATGATGATGATGAGTCTCAATACGAGATTGAGCAACAGTCTCAGTTTCATAGTAATATGGGTGCAGGGCCTTCAACATTCTCACAATTTCAGAGCAGTATGGGTCCTGGGACATCTGCCCATTATATGGAGCCTCCAGCTCCAGAATTTATGGATGTTACTTGGGCAAACGAAGCTGTGGATAGTCAGTGGGTGCAACAACATGTTCAACTTCAAAATACAAATGACAATTTGTATGTCGGAGCACAATTTGCAACGAAGGCAGATCTGATTTATGCAGTGAAAATGTACCACATTGAAGCACATGCACAATACAAAGTGACACATTCTGATCCTGGTCGTCTTATCTTGAAGTGCAAAAAAGGAGGTGGCTGCAATTGGAAACTAACTGCATCAATGCCCGATGGGCATGATTTCTTTCGGATTGCGAGACTACAACCTGTTCATACTTGTTCAAATCCTATTATAAATCGAGACCATGCTCAACTGGATTCTGGTTTTGTTGCAGATTATATCAAAGAGACAGTGAAAATGGATACGTCTATTACCATCGGTGCTATTATAGCAATCATTAAGGAACGATTCAACTTTACAATTTCTTACAAGAAAGCGTGGCTTGCAAAACAAATGGCTATTGCTCAGTTGTTTGGTGATTGGGATGAGTAGTACAGGGTTCTACCAGAGTTCATGGATGCACTTCAAAGATCAAATCCAGGGACGGTTGTTGTCTGGCATTGTGAACAGACAAATTGCCCAAATGTTCAAATGTTCAAACGAGTATTTTGGGCATTTGGTCCTGCAATTGAAGGTTTTAAGTTTTGCCAGCCGGTGATATGTGTAGATGGTACTCATTTGTACGGGAAATACCAGGGGAAGTTACTGATTGCTGTAGGTTTTGATGGGAATGGACAACTATTTCCATTGGCGTTTGCTGTAACAGAGGGGGAGTCAAACTCTTCATGGAGCTGGTTTATGGCATGCTTACGAGACAGGGTCACAGCTCGACCAGGTTTATGTGTCATTTCTGATAGACATATTGGCATCATCAATGCCATGAAAGATCCATATCTTGGTTGGCAAGAACCATTGGCCTATCATCGTTTCTGTATCAGACATCTGGCCAGTAATTTCAACACGGTGTTCAAGAACAAAGAGTTGAAGAATGTAATCCATAGAATGTCCTTACTGACCCGAGAAGATCAGTTTGAAAAATTGTGGGCTGAGATTGACACCATCAATGATGGAGCTGTTACTCGATGGTTGCGGAAGATTCCACTGGCATCTTGGACATTGTTGTATGACGAAGGTAAAAGATGGGGACACATGACTACAAATATGGTTGAAATTTTTAACGGTGTCTTGAAAGCTGCTCGTGCTTTACCAATCACATCATTGGTGCAACTAACCTTCTACAGGTGTAATGCATATTATACTCTTCGTCGACAAAATGGTGAGGCTCGGGCTTTTCCAAGAGCAGAATTCACAACAGGGATAGATTTGAAATTACAGGGTTTGAGACAACAATCAAATGCATATGAGGTGGAAATGTTTCATCATCAACCAGGGGTATTTGAAGTGAAACGTGCATCATCAAGATTAAGTCGTCCGTCCAGAACTCGAGTTTCAAATGTTGTTGATTTGAGCAATGCCACGTGTACATGTAACGAGTGGTTGATCTATCACTACCCTTGTTCACATGTTATTGTTGTATGTGCAGCTCGAAGAATTAATCAGTCTCAGTTCGTGGACGAATTTTATTCCATGCAGAAGTATATAAATACTTGGGCTCCGATGTTTTTCCCAGTATCGGATCGGTCAACTTGGCCCACTTACTATGGCCCAATTATTGTTCCAGATCCTAATTTACGAAGAAGTAAGAAAGGTCGGCCTCAGTCCACTCGCTTTCACAATGAGATGGATGCTAGAGATGGTGCTCGCAGACCCCATCGTTGTGGTCTTTGTCACACTATAGGACACACTAGGAGGTCTTGTCCTAATAGAAATTAGTGAAAATTTAATTATAAATTAATAAATTAAATTAGTGATATATGCTTAAAATATTATTTTAGCTTTCACGTGTATGACAAACTTTGTCACTTTGTTTAATTTTGTAATGATATTATGTGTTCCCAAATGTTAAATTTTTTAAGTAATTATAGTACATATTTTGCATGGTTTTGCACGACTGAGCATGTGATGTACTGACTCTTTGAAGTCAAAGCTGACAACTTTAATTTTCTTTGACCACAGTTGTCACAGCTTGATTTAAAAAGTTGTTTGGTTTGGGATGCCATGTAGGCATGGAATGGTAGATTATGAAATATTTGATATGAGATGGTAGATAGGGAAATAAAAAGTGTACGGATGGTATATTAGAAAAAAAACTCCTCGATTTCACACATTGTTAGTCATAACTTTCTCAAAAGTAGCCAATTCCACATAAAGCCTTTTTTCTGTATAGATTGCTTTATAGATATAAGACATTATGAGCTGTAAGGAGAAGTTTTGATTTGTGAAAACTAGCATAAAAGGTAAATTGGGTGTGCTTCTAATATTACTAAATTTGCGATACGGCGTCAGGTCTAATATGCACTTATCATATTAAAGGCCAAAGAACCCACAAGGATGATGATGAACTTACACATAAAAAAACTATTTGAGGGGCTACTTAAATTTCTCCTCAAATATCTTTTACCAGCTATTAACTCTTCCAATCTTCTTTCGAGTGAGATTAATTAAGTCAAATCTCTTTCTCAAATGATACACTCTATTCACTCCCTTCCAAATTGCTGCTCTTGCTCTTGGTCTTGATAGTTATCCTTTGTTTTTTATTGTATTTTATTTTTTATGTGTTTCAAACATTTAATTGGTTAAATATATGTAAGCACAAGTTATAAATCAAAACGTGTTTAGCTCACTAACAAGTGGTAGCCTGGTTGGTCTTTTTACTGTGTAGAAAATGGGAGGTCTTGTGTTTGAATCTCTATTGTTATCAACTTGAGTGAAATTTATCACTATTATGGTAAGAGTTGTAAAATGTATTATTGTTGGATATTTCATTTCCTTGATATAAAAAAAAGTGTTTACCTCAGTTTGGATTGGTTGATTTCTTGAGAACATCTCATTTGGATTTCTGTTATTTCTAGATTGAATTTTTTATCATTTATCATGTTGCAGGGGTTCAAGCTATCGTTATACTTCCTAGGATGAGTTTTGAATATTCATCAGCATGCCCCCTTAAGCATTTGCAGCAGCAGAATGTTAAGATTCATTAATCAAAAGAAGAAGAAAAAAAATAGAACACCCGTTGCAAAGCACGGGCATAGACCTACTTATATATTTGCATCCGGGATACACCTTTTATCCGTTGGATTAATCCAACGGACAAAAGGTATTATCTTTTTTAAAATCAATCTTTTGATCTTATCAAAAGTTTTCTATTTCCACAATTATTTATCTTTTCTCTCTCCCCAGTGCTTCGTCTCTCCTCTGTGGCGTCTCCATCTACAGCTGCTGCTCATCCAGTCTCCGACCAGCACAAATTGTCCTGCCCGAACTCCATCGCCACCCAACTGTTCTCTCCGACATTCATGCTCGGTTGATTTTACTTCTGGAGATTTCAAGGAAAGAGTCCCATCAGATAGGTAGTGTTAAGCATCCCAGTAGTGTTAAGATGTATTAAAATTAATTTGTTGTTAGTCCTGGTTCCTTTTGATTTCTTGCAATACTATAGTGGAATGGATAATGAAATGAACTTTGCTCAAGAAGTTGATGTGGGTTCCTCGTCAAATCCGTTTCAAGAGTTTGCCTCAAGTAGTGCTTGTAAAAATTCCCAAATTAGGACAAGAGTTTGATTCGGTTGAGGAAGCTCAACTTTTTTATAATGAATATGCTAGATTTGCTGGTTTTAGTATTCGGAGCAATTTGAGTTTCTCCATGAGAGACTCAAGTTAATGACTTCGAAAGATGGAACTCAATCTCAACCTAGTGTTTGTCTTTCGGAACCTACTTATCACGAGCCGGACCAAGTTAGGGCGAAAGGTTGTGGGAAGAGGTTGAAAGGCGGGAAAGAAATTGCCACAAAGAGTTCCAGACGATGTCAAGGATGCGGACTGACAGGGCAATCGCATGACAAAAGGAATTGCCCAGCATTGAACAATCCTTAAATATGTACATATCCATGTATCTTGCATTAATATTTTTGTTGAACTGGTTGTATGAATTTTTCAGTCTTTCAGATCACTTCCTTTCTGGCCACCTGGTTTTCCATCTTTGTGCTTTGGAAGTTTAAATTACGCGGTTGTTGGATTTTGGCATTGCCACATTTGTTTCATCACACAGAATATACAAGGGATTGTATCCAGCGAACATAACCATATACAATTGGGCAAAATAAAAGATACATTGCCAATACCCTGTTATTGCCAAAACCATTTGTTTGATCACTTGAGAATGAACAGGAGATTATATCCAACAAACCAAACCATATACAATGTACAAGGGATTATATCCAGGAAACTTAACCACACAAAATGTACAAGGGATTTATCAGTATGCGTGTAGTTGCACTTTCTTCCAATTTCTCCACCCAAACAGACATCAACAGTGCTAACAAAAACCTGAAATTTGTGTGAATATCTAGCAAGCTTAGCAACCAAATCAGGACGCAATGGTTCCATCATACGCCATCAGGTGGATATTGGGCTCGCAGGAGGCAGATCCGGAGATGGGTCGCAAGACCAGAAGACCTTCAAACAGACTGGGCTCGTAGGAGGCAGATTTGAGAGATGGGTCGGAGGAGGAGAGAGTGGAGGAGCGGCATCTGCAAATGGAGAGCCACAGAGGAGAGACGGAGCAGCTGTAGATGGAGACGCCACAAAGGAGAGACGGAGCAGCTGCAGATGGAGACGCCACAGAGGAGAGACAAAGCACTGGGGAGAGAGAAAAGAGAAATAATTGTGGAAAGAGAACTTTTGATAAGACCAAAAGTTTGATTTTAAAAAAGATAAGACCAAAAGTTTGATTTTAAAAAAGATAAGACCTTTTGTCCGTTGGATTGATCCAACGGACAAAAGGTGTATCCCGGAGGCAAATATGCATCCGGGATACCTGAGGTGAGCCCCGCTGTATATATATATATATATATATATATATATATATATATATATATATACAACGATTATCTAGCGGGGGATCCCGCACTAAATATTTAGTGCGGGATTGTCACGCCCCTCTCCCAGATAGGTGCAGATGAGCACCCATGAATCCCAGAGACGTGACCGGCAGGGAACTCCTCTGTTCCCCGAACCGGATTTACACCCCAAACTACCCAAACACTACATAAGTAATCTCATATATATATATATATATAAATCTCAACCATAATCCCAAATACTCCAAACATAATGTAATCTGCAATCCAGAGTCTACAGCGGAAAAATCCAAATATCATAAATACGAAAAAAACAAATACTGAAAACAGACAAATCATCCCCACACCAGCTACATCACGCCTCACGCATCCCTGCGCTGATCATCCACTCCGGCTATCTCACCTGAAATCATGTGAATGAAAGGGATGAGCTACAAAGCTCAGTAGGGATATAGAGGAATATCAATCATCAGAATAAATGGAAAGTAAAAGCTCAAGAGGTAAGTGAAATGAACAGGAAACTCAAATAGTGATACACTCCCGTATCACCGAACTCCAGTAAATCAGAGATAAAGTAAGAAAGTCTGTATGATATAGAATACATACAGAGAAACCATAAGTGATACACATCACATCTCATCACAATCAGTCAATCCGTAGGATAGATACCGAGTAGGTTCCACCACTACCATCCTCAAGTACAACTCTCAAATCAGTACTCAACCATAATCCAACTCAAATCCATATCAACTCAAATCCGTATCAACACAAATCCGTATCAACTCATATCCATATAACAACAGAAAATCCTCCCCTGGACCCACCCTGATCCCCCCAAGGTGTCTCCCAGTCCAGGTACTCCCCAGATTGGATGAGGATCGAGCCTACATCAGGTACTCGATAGCATCGCCTACATCGAAGAGCGTCCCCTAGGATGTACCTCACCTCAATCCGGTCTCCAGGTACGTACCCGATCAAAACCATCGATAAATCATCCAGTAAGCTGGGTCGCCCGATGTGGGTCCCACGCTCTACAAATCATCCCACCATAAGCTCACAAATCATAGAAGATCATCATAATGAAGTCCTATTCGGACTCTCGAGGATAAAACCAAACATCAGGAGGTGGGCCCCACCAATGGCTGTGGGCCCCACAAAAGGATAAGTGGGCCCCACGAGAGTATAGGTGGGCCCCACCAGGATACTGTCTGTCGTACATATACCTCCAAACAAACCACATATAATCATAACATATTGCAATTGCGGAAATAAATCAGATAAGAGTATAAACAGAGAAATTCCCAACCTCCGGGAATTTCACACCAATAGACAAATAGGAGTCCGTCGAATACGGAACACCCGGAACCCCAAATAAGAACTAGGACAGAATCCCTACCTGGAATGTCGACTAAGCTAATCCGTAATACATCTGAAAACTCCAAATCAATCTCCTGCATCAAAATACGGATACGTATACACGACAGTCAAACCCGAGTCAACTCGCCGGAGCTGAGTCAACTCGGTCGGCCGGAATCCATTTTTCCGGCGAATTTTCCGGTCACTCCTACATCAAAACGAAGCCCACAACAACAGAAATCTAATGGTACCTGTCTCGTTCCAAAATTCCTACTGAATCGACCGGGATCGAGCTTTGAAATTTTGAAAAACCGAAACTTCTCCGGCCGATTCCGCCGTCTACGGTGGTCCGATGGTGGTGATTCTACTTGGGTTTTGCTCCTCTCTTCACGAGCTTCGATTTGACACCTTACTTGCTCCGATCGGACCACAAACGAACAACTTCTTCTCTCTCTCTCTCTCTCTCTCCTCCCCTCTCTCTCTCTCCTTCGGCCAAATCTGCCGAAAAAACCAGAAAAATCTGGGTTATCCCAGATTTTTGGTGAAAATTACCGTTTTGCCCCTTATTCCCAAATAACACTTAAACTTCTATAATCCATAACAAATCCAATTCAACTCCGATTTAGCTGATTCTTGCGTCAATATTTTTCTAAAAATATGTAGTATTTATTAAAAATATTAAATTTAAAAAATTATTATATTTTTTTAAAATTTTGGGTTCGGGATATTACAGGGATGCCTCTTATCACCGTCCGATTTAATCGGACGGTCAAATGTTATTTTACTTTAAAAAAAAAAAAACACTCTCTCCTCCATCATTCCTCCTTCCTCTTTCAGTTCTTCTTCCTCTCTCTCTCTCCATCTTCTTCACGCAGCCCTCTCTCTCCCCTCCATTCTTCAGTTCTTCTTCCTTCCATCAAATGGGTTTGTCAAGCTTCTCTTTACCGATCTGCCACCTTGGAGCTCCGATCTGCCCCCCAACTTCGATTAGAAAACATAGAAATCGAGCTCTTCAAATTGATCTCTAATGGAATGGAAGAAGACCTCGAACCTTATTTTCGTTCCGAACTAAACTTGAGGAAGAACTAGAACAAATCTGAAGATAGAAATCAATTTGAGGAAATAATGGAACAGAATCTCCAAGGGAAGAACTCACCCTCTCATGGAAGAAGAAAGGAAGTGAGCGGAGGGCCAAGAACTCACGCTGAAGAAGAAGAAAACATCCTGGCATAATCGCAAGAAGAAGTTGCGTGAAGAAGGAAGAAGGTGGAAGTGGGATTTGCTGCACGAGAGGGATCTGGAAGAAGGAAGAAGTCGCAAGGGTTACCGTAACAAAATTAATCTGGCCGTCCGATTAGATGGACGGCCAGGATGTGGGATCCCGCATGAGTGGGAACATGCGGGATCCCACACTTGAACGGGACTGTATATATATATACATATATATATTTATATAAATATGGGGATGTTTTTGATCGATTGTTGTCTACTATGTGCAGCACCTTAGACAAACACATTATTTTTACTCATGAATCATCTTAGATTGTTCCTATCAACATGCATGTATACTAAACCACGGAATGATAGCCTCATTGATTATATAGTAGAGTTTAAGGCAAATAATTGGTTCTTACTTAAGGTCGGGCATTTGAATTGGGGAGGAGAGTACTATTTCCCTTGGGGTTTTTGAATTTCATGGGACAAGGACCGATGGTATGACCCTACTTCTTGAGAGGCGTTAAGAGCCTCAGGGGGCATATTGGTCTTTAATCTGTGACTAAATTGGTGGCTCACTGTGTGCACAAAGTAGGCATCCTCAGTTAAGATATGATTCAGCTGTTACAAAGTGACATGCTAGACTGAGGTGTTCTCGATCACCAAAAAAGCATTTATACTATTTTGTTTTGGTTATAAAATGTATGTGCATTTTAAACTTATTAACCAAATAATGCTAATGATTTGCTGAATATAGAAAAATTTTGATGAGTACACATTCATCCATTTTAAGTACTACAAATAACGAAAGGATTGACCTAGAGAGGTGAGGGTTCATCCATTTTAAGTACTCCAAATAACAAAAGGATTGACCTAGAGAGGTGAGGGATGAAGGAGGTTCTATTAAAATGGCATGAAAAATATAACATCCTAAATTGTACTGAATTTTATTGAGCTACATCGAAGCACATAGAAAAGCATGCTTTACAAGCTAAAACTAAGAATAGCTGCAAAGGCTACAACCCGAAGGTTTGAATGTAAAATCTAAGGATAGTTAATTGGAGTCATATTAAAAAGGATATAATTTGAGATGTTGAATATGTGTTTGATGCGGGGTAGTTATTGTTGCTTCTTCTTATTCTTATAAACCTTCAAATGTCTTGGTGGGATGACTTCTCCTGATTTGATGGTGTGATCATCGCTTCATGGAGAGCATTGGATCATGTGCTTCTGAGTGCTAGCTAGATTCTTGTGCCACCCTCCTACTTCCTCTGAAAAATGAGGGTCTTATGCAATGATGGGCCACTTTGAGCTATTTTAGGTCATGAGATTTACCTTTGAGATTATTGAGGAATGATGCACATGAAATTCATCTCACTCACTTGGAAAATAGGACATGTGCACATTCTTGATATTTGTGGTAATAGCTACCTTTGATTGCGAATGAAGAAAGGTCATGACTCTGGAATCGAACTTCACGACTGGCTGTGGAAGTGATATCTAGTCGTGGAAAAACACAAGTTGTTTGATTCTAGCTCCCTATTTACGCACAAAAATTGAGATTGTTGTTGAGAGAAATGGAATATATGTGCTTGAAACTTTGTGATCTTTTGCATTTTTCTGATATTATTCAGCTAAACATTCGCCTCTTGCTAACATAATGTTCCTTCACAGAAAACCCTAATTTTCAACAACATATATATGAATTTAGGAGAAACTTGAACCATAAAACCTGCAAAACAGACAAATGATCAAATAAAATCCCTCATTGTTTGCCACGTGTCAAACGTTTGATTGATCGTCAAGATTCACTGCTAGGTCTCGCTGTCTTGTGCCAAGGGATGATTAGAGTACATTTTTGGTGTAGAGAAGATACCCTTTTATTTTAAAAAATTTAGCTAAATTCATAATTTTTTCCGGTAGAAGAATTATTTTGTGGTTTTGTGTTGGGTCATGCATGCATAGACAGACTCACTATTTTCTTTCCCATAATTTATTATGGGAATTTTTAATAAATTGCAAGATGCAAGATGGACGTACTATTTAGTCAAATTTGTATCAAACACGTTGTCCTTCTTTAGTATTTATATATATATATATAAATATTTGTTTGGTGGTTGGCCACTGCACTCATGCGTGTCCTACCAGATTCCGTCTCTCCTCGCGTTGACCTTTGACTGTGAAATGTTTTAGTACGAACGTACCCACGGATAACGATTCAATTTTATGCCTTATCTTTTCAGTTAATTGTTAGTTTTTTTATTCAAATTTTTTATTTTTTTCCTGCTCTCAAAATTTTATATTAATTGTTAATTAGGGAAACGGAATCGCATAAGAAAATCAAGGGCAGTTTCCTTGGTTGTTACCCACTCCGTTCCGTTATAACTTACTCCTCAAAACGGCAAGGCGTGTGTTATAAAACGACAGACTGTGGAGTCGGTGTAACAGTGCGATGATTTTACAGGCTGGACTGACAGATTGTCAGTACTAATCCGTTCTCTAATTCCACGACCGCTCTTGTCGTTTTCTCCACGTCATCACTTCCTTGCGTCCCAATACATTAAAAATTTAAAACCAAACAAAACAAGTAATGCTCTCCAGGCTGGCTCAGTCAAATACTTATCCCTCTCCAAACTCCAATTTCGCACGATATTTTCACCCTTCCAGAACCATCTTGACGTTCAGTAAAAAATGAAAAACGTCTTTTTTACTGTTTAGGAAACGAACGCTCCAGATTTCCCATTATTTTCGAGATTTCGGTTGGATATTTAGGAATTAAAGCAGCCGACGTGGAGGCGTGTGGAAGTTATACAGCTGTGTATATTATTTTGACCGGTTACTGGGAGTTACCGGTTCATGTAACGGCCTACTACCTGTATCAGTTAACCGACTCTATCAGTTACCCTAATACCTTTCTTTTAAAAACCCTCCATTTTGTTTCTCGCGACAATCCAAACCAGAGGCACCTTCGTCCTCAATACCGCCTCTCCTCTCCTCTCCTCTCCTTCAGGTTTCTTGATCAGTTTTTTTGTTTGTAGATGCATCAAGAATCTGGAATGGATCGGGTCAAGGGCCCATGGAGGTCCGATGAGGACCAGCTATTGCATAAGCTAGTTCAATCTCATGGTCCACGTAACTGGTCCTTGATATCGGCATCGATTCCAGGTCGATCTGGAAAGTCGTGCCGGTTGCGTTGGTGCAACCAACTCTCGCCGGAGGTTCAACACCGTGCTTTCACGGCCGAAGAGGATGAGATCATTATTAATGCACACGCCAAATATGGAAACAAGTGGGCAACCATTGCTCGACTCCTCAATGGCCGCTCCGATAACGCTATTAAGAACCATTGGAACTCGACCTTGAAGAGAAAGTTCGCTTCGATGATGATGGAGAACTCGAACGACGAAGAGAAACAAGAACCGGAGAAGAAATCGGCTAAAACTGCCTCTCCTTCCGGTGGTGTTTGTTATAGCCCGAACAGTTCGGGATCTGATGTAAGCGACGCTGAGTTACCGGTCTCGAGGCCTTTGCAGCAGGTCGAATTGGAATCACAACCGTGTGAGACAATGAAGGACGACGATGGTCCGAGCACTGTTCTAACTCTGTCCCTGCCTGGGACTGGGTTTCTCGGGGACCAACCACTGATTCCTAAACAAATCATCGTCTCTGAGGCCAAAAACGCCACGATTGGATTTGGGCCCGATGTGTTAGCGATAATGCAGGATATGATTAGGATGGAAGTGAGGAATTACATGGAGGGGTTGCAAAAATGAGGGAACTGGGTTTCGCATGATTGATTCATTGGTTAATTGGCTTTTTGAGAAATTTAGGAGGTTCTGGGCCAGAATGAAGGAGAAAAAAAATATCCAAAAACAGAATCAAAGAAAAGAGAAGTAAAAGAATTTTGAGGCTGGATAGAGAG
Source organism: Euonymus europaeus (assembly GCA_963580455.1). Classification (NCBI taxonomy): domain Eukaryota; kingdom Viridiplantae; phylum Streptophyta; class Magnoliopsida; order Celastrales; family Celastraceae; genus Euonymus; species Euonymus europaeus. Next base: position 14,625,739 of record OY756970.1, on the reverse strand, counting down.
CGAGTGCGGTGAAAGAAGGCAGTTAGGTGATCTCTTATCCATATATAGTAGTTAAAAGACTTTTTTTAACTGCTTTTCTTTCAACTCTTTAGTCTTTATTCGAAATTTTTATTGAACTTATCAGCAATTCCAGTATTCTTTCATTTATTGTTTATTTTTCGTTTTGATATAATGAACTTTTTGACAGTTGTACGGGAATGTACAGATTGCGAAGACCGCCTAAAAAAATACTGAGATGTTAGTATGATGTTCTAATTTTTGGGATTATTTTTAAAATTCAAGATGTTTTTAAATTTTTTAGAAAAATTTTATTTATATTTTGATCGATTTTAAAAATTTAATATATATTCTTTTTTTGAAAAAATAAAATGAAATCTGAAAAATGTATAAAATGATTTTTTTTTATCAAATGATTCAAAATTATTATGCATTTTTTATAATAAATTTTTTATTATCATTTTTTAAAAAATATAATTAGATTTGTAAAATCAATCAAAATATAATTATTTAAATTTTCTTTGTACCATAAAAACTTAGGAGGAATTCATACTAAAATAAAAATACATTATTGAATTCGTAATAACTCTTTTAAATTTGTTTAGCTCCTAAAAAATTAGGAACTAATAAAAAAATTCTTGTACATACATATATATATATATATATATGTATATATATATAGGGCAATACTTGGATATCAATGCCTGCATGCCCACATAAATGTGGGAGTGGGGAAGTTACGAAGGCTCGCACTTGAGCCTGCTTATATATATATAGAGGAAGGGAACTCCTCCAATACGGACGATCTTATTATGGGTGTCAAATTTTATTGTGTAAATGTCCCCACACAAATTTACTAGGTTTGTGTGGGATTAGGTAGACATTCGTAATACGGATGCCTGTATTTGAGAATAATTGTATAACTTATATATATAGAGGAAGAGAACTCCTCCAATACGGGCTGAACTACAAAACAGTCTAGTAAAATAACTGTACAAAAATTGTCCACCTTCTTACCATTAGATTAAATGGTATAATCTCCACCATTGAAAAAAAACATTTAAAATAAAATAAAATAAAATTACAATAAACATGTCATTGTACACTAAATACTCAGCATGCCCCTAATTAATATTTTCAAGATATGTACTTGTTCAAGAATCAAGATATATGATATCGTCCCCTATCTACCATTAGATTAAATATTATAATCTCCACCATTAAAAAATTGCTTAAATGTCTATCTTGCCCCAACTAATAATTTGACGATGTTAATCTCACTACAAGAACTTCACGAATTATAGATATAATTTTTTGTCAGTAATCCTAAAAATCAATCGATATTATTGATTTCCGATCGAAAATTTCCATCGTTAAAACCGTCATAGGTAATCTAAACACCGATGGAAAAAATTTCGTTGGTAATTACCGATGATTTTTTTCGTCAATAATTCGTCGGCCAAAAATTAAAAAAATTAAATTCCGTATCCGTCGACAAAAAATAAAAAATAAATTCCTCCTGTAATTCGTTGGCAAAAAAATAAATTTCATCGGTAATCCGTCAGCAAAATAAAAATTCTATAAATAATCCATCGACAAAAAAATGGAAAAAATAAAAAAATTATTTTCATTGCAAGTTTTTCGTTAGTAATAAGTTTTAACTTCATACCCATTTTTGTCATATTCTTCTCATAATAAAATTTTAAAAAATAAATTAAAAATCAATTATAGATGTTGACCAAGTCAACATCCACGTGTCATCTAATAGAATGGATTGTATCGCGTCCAGTCTATTGGCCAAACTGGAAGCTAGTAAAACCCCTCCAATACGGTCGATCTTATTATGGGTGTCAAATTTTATTGTGTAAATGTCCCCACACAAATTTACTAGGTTTGTGTAGGATTAGGTAAACGTTCGTAATACGGATGCCTGTACTTGAGAATAATTTTATAGAAGAATTCTCTCATGGTGCATATAAATTATCCACATAATTTTAGGGATCTAAGAAATTTTTAAAAAAATTAAAAAAATTATATTTGTACTTTGATTGGTTTTACAAATCTAACGATATATTTTTTGTGCATAATAAAATTCAACATGAAAAGTACATGATAATTTTAGACCGTTAAATATAAAATACAAAACATGTCATATTCTTTTCAAGTTGCATTTGATTTTTATTTCGAACCAAAAAAAAACTTTAGATTTGTAAAACCGATCAAACAAAAATATAATTTTTTTAAAGTTTTAAAAAATATATTTTAGACTTCAAAATGATCGCAAAAGTTAGATACACATTTTAAGTGCACATGAGAGAATTATATATGCATATATAGATTTTCTCTCATGTGCACTTAACTTTTGAGGTCTAAGACATTTTTTTTAAAAAATTATATTTGTATTTTGATCAATTTTACAAATTCAACAATATATTTTTGTCAAAAAAAATTCAACATGAAAAATGTATGATAATTCTAGATAGTTGATTATAAAACACAAAACATTTCATGCACTTTTCATGTATCATTTAATTTTTGTTTCAAACAAAAAAATATTATTAGATTCGTAAAATGATAAAACCAAATATAAATTTTTTAAAATTAAAAACATATTTTGGACTTCAAAAGTAATCACAAAAGTAAGGTGCACATAATAGAAAACTTCTCTATAAATCTATTGATTCTCCTAGGTCCTAACTTTTGGGGTCTATTTCTTTTTTAAATCTGCAAAAATTATATTTATATTTTGATTGATTTTATGAATCCAATAATATAAAAATCAAATTTATCGTGATTAAAAAATCGAATGTTTTAAGTTTATATCTGACGGTGTAGAATTGACATGTCTTTTTCATATAATATTTCATTTATATATACCGTTGGATTCGTAAAATCTATCAAAATAAAAATAAAAATAATTTGAACCCTAAAAGTGACCCCAAAAATTAGGATCTCATTTTAAGAGCTCAATGGAGAAATCCTCTAAATTGATAATACATGAGGGTATACATCTTTGAATAATTTAAAAATTGGGACATCGAAATAGTGGATCTACAATGTATCTCCCGCACAGTTTTTAAAACCGTACCATACAACTGTTTATATTGAAGGTTCAAGAGTTTCGATGTTCAATTAGCATGGTAAAGATTGAATCATAGTTCTATAAAAACAAAAAAAAAAGAAAAAAAAAGTGTGTAAACCCTCCTAATCAGGCCAAACTTTGGCACCCTTAAAAGCACTCTTAAAAAAATAAAAATAAAAGATAAAAGATTCAAAATGATCCTTTACCTTTTAAAAAAAATGTCCAACTAAACCTTTTAATCTTTTTTCGAACTACAATGCATTTATACTTTGCGTAATGATTTTTGTTAATCCTTATTTCATATTTCTGTTAAAAAAGTTAATGTGTCAAAAATTGACATGGTTTTTTATTTTTAAAAATATAAATGAGGTGTCTATTATGTCATGTTTAGTGGTTAAAAATCCTAAATTGAAAATTAAAAAAATCTTAATGGTCTCTCTCTCGCCACCTCTTCCTCTTTCTCTTAAACACCACAAAACATCACCATACGACCAAAGGTAGAGGAGTCATAAAGCCCAATGTCATCGAATCATTTCTTGTGCCTAGTCCATAGGCCGACAAGAAGGACTATGAAATTGCCAAATTAACGATCGCTAGGACCACTCCATCAAATCAATAGTCGCTAGGACTTTGTTGCTCAACGGGAAGGACTGCTCTTTTCTTCTCATCTAAGACATAGATCTAAGAGAGAGAAAAAATTTAGCAATTTTTGTTAGAGAAAAAGAATGATACGACATAGTTTCAAATGGTTAGGTGATACGACATAGGTGCCGTTTGGAAGGGGCTTTTCTTGTAGCATATATACTACAAATAACATATATGCTTCATACAAAATTAATTGGTACCAAACGGCAATTCCAATTCAGCATATAATATAACATAAAATGCTCAATTTTGAAATGGTAAAATTTGGAGCATTTGAGAAGCAATTTACAATTTCACTTGTGGAAATATCTATAATACCCCCAACAACTTTTGATTAATGGCCAAAATGCAAATGAGATATTTTTATTGTATTAAAATATTGTAAAAAAATATTAATATTATTAAAAATGATAAAATGTTAGTTATTAAAATTTGAATATTTATTATTATATTTACATTAATATTATTAAAAAAATTAAAATGTTAGACAAATTGTAAATATTATTAAAATGTTAGTATAAAAAATTTATAAATTATTTTATAAATGTATTAATCTCACTGTTTTTTGTGCTAATACCCCTGTATGTAATTAGCCACATCATTTGAAATAACATTTATGTTATCAGAAAAATTGAACTAAACACCCACAACATTTGAAACAACATATATGTCAGCATCTTAAACAGCATATACGCTACCAGCATATAAGCGAAATTATATGCTAAAATCCAAATTGTCTACCAAATGGATCCATAGTTTCATATGGTTAGGTGATACGACATAGTTTCATATGGTTAAGTGATACAACATATACGATGTCGTTTGATTATTTTTCTTTGCTATCGTTGTTGATAAGACCTGCAATGGTCTTCTTCTTCTTCCTTTATTAGCTCTGCTCGAGCTCGTTTATTTCTTAAGTTATTGATAACCATTTGAATAACCATCTCTATGATTTCTCATAGATTTATAAAATATTTTATGGTATCGGAGCCAGGGATGGCAAAAGCCCTCGCGGGTCCGGGGATCCGACCCAAAAATTCGGGTTAGGTAACATATATATTTATACAAATAAACTTATAAACATATAAATACATCAATATATATGAATATATTTATTTATTTTATATATTAATTGGAAACATATTTAAGATATTTATATAAAAGTTGTGTAATGTGTAGTAGTACTAATGGTTTAATCATTAATGGTTATATAATACATATAGTCAATTAGTCATATACATATACAATAGTCAATAGTATCATACTATTTATTATAGTATTATGTGTAATTACTGATTAGTAATATGTATTATCGTCTATTGTACTTGTGTTACTGTGTTAGTTGTAGTTGTGTAATGAGCAATGTGTAGTATGAATATATAGTATACATACATATATATAGACTATAGTTGTGTATATTAATATAGACATATATTATAGTATTAATGTATTATAGATTTATAGTTGTATGTGTAATAATATATTAATATGGCTATCTAATACATATGTAGTTTAGGGACTAGGGTTTTGGTCCTCTTAGTCTCTAAGAAGGTTTAGGGTTTACCAGTTTTACGTTTAGGGCTATGAAACATATATAAATATATGATATATATATATATATATATATGTGTGTGTGTGTGTGTGTTAATATATTATAGTATTCTAGTTGTATGTGTAATATGTCTATCTAATACATATATTGATATATAGTTTAGGGACTAGGGTTTAGATCCTCTAGGAAGGTTAGAAGGTTAGAAGGTAAAAGGTTTAGGGTTTACCCGTTTTAAGTTTAGGGCTATGAAACAAGATACATGATATATAATATACTAATATAGCCATACATCATACATGGTCTCACGACACACGTTCTTAAATCTTAGAAAACAAAACATATAGTCAAATAATCAATTTGTCATAAGTCATTAAGTCATTAACAATAACCGTTCATTTTAAGTCATTAGATAAATCGGGGTCATTGGTATAATGATATCTTGAATCCATGGCATTAGGAATAAAAAATATAAATGTTGGATAAATTCATCATATTTTAGGGTATATAATATGGGCCATTGATATAATCATAATTCATTATAATGATATATTAAAAAAAATTATTTTCTCAAATAATAAATAATAAATTGTTATTATATATTAATTTATTGTTAATATCATTTACTTTGTTTTCACTTTGACTAATTGACTGTTTAGTGATTAGTGATTACGTGCACACTCACACGTCGCTAAGCGCGTCAGCCACTTGCCCGCCTCTGCATTCTACGATCTTCAGTCTCCGGCAACTCACTCTTATATCTAGTTCTTCCTCTGTCACTCGAGCCGACTCTGCACTGCATATCTCCGGCGACTCGCTTATCCGTCACTCCCGCCGTCCCTCGAAGCACCTCTGCCCGAATCTTCAATTTGGGGCTTGTAATTCTTCGGTGAAGTCTCCAGGTTTGTTAGCTCTGCAAGACTTTATGTTTAATCTTTGTGTGATCTACAAATAAAAGATGAAAATTTGTTCGAGTGAAAACTGGATGTTGATTGATGAATGGGGGTAGTTGCAATTTTTTTAAGTAAATTAAGTCGCAAAAATAAATTACGATAAACTTGTGCATTTTGTTGAAATCACTTGTCAATGGTGATTGTTGAAATCACTTGTCATTGAAGGAAGTAGATTCTCAGAAGATAAGACAGAGTATGTATTCTCAATATAACAAATAAAAGATGCTAGGCGTGCTAGGCTGCTAGCATGCTAAGTTAATGGTAAGAACTACTTCTGTTTTGTCATTTTGTGTTTGGATTCGCATGATTTTGCTTTCCTGGGTTGGTTTTTGAAACTGAATTTGTGATGGTCCATGATATAGCTATCCCCTTTATTATTGAATATTAATCCTAGTGTTCTCTTTATAATTTCAGATTTTTGATGGACAATATAGATAAAGAGGTTGAAAGTGTTCCAACTGTGGAAAGTGTTCCAACCGGTGGTGAAAGTGTTCCTATATAAACAAGTCCAAATGTAGGAGTTGCGAATGAGGTAATTTCAAACTCAAATCGGACTTCTATGGATGAAAATGTAGAGGTCAATTCCATGAACAAAAAAAAAACGTAAATCTCCGGCATGGGGTCATTTTGAGGAAAAGTACATTGCTGGAAAACGAAAGGTTGTTTGCCCTGATTGTAAGAAGGTCTTGGGCGGGGAAACTAAGAATGGAACTAAGCATTTACTTGACCACATGAAAACATGTCTGTACAAAAAAAAAGACCATAAAACAGTCTTTATTGAATCCTACAACATCTAATGATGGGTCAATAAATGTTGGTACTTACACTTTTGATCAAGATCAAGCGACGAAAGAGCTTGCTAAAATGATTGTGTTGCATGAGTGCCCATTGAGGATGGTTGAACATGTGGGCTTTCGAAGGTACTCTCATGCTTTACAACCACTATTTAGAGTGGTTTCACCGAACAAAATCAAGAATGTTGTCTTTAGGATTTTTGAGTATGAAATGGATAAAAGAATGAAATTATTGGAATCAAATGCAAGCCGAATTGCATTGACAACCGATATGTGGACGTCAAGCAATCAAAGAAGAGGATTCATGGCCATCACTTCACACTTTATTGATTCTTGATGGAAATTGCAAAGTCGTCTTGTGAGGTAATTGTCATTAGACATGTATTTATCATTGGTAAATTTAAATCAATTATTAACTATTATAATTTCTATTTTTTGTAGATTTATATATGTGCCTTGTCCACATACTGTTGAGGTGCTTGTAAATGCTCTCGTTGATTGCTTATTGGATCGGAATTTAGACCGTAAGGTATCTACTTTGACTGTTGACAATTGCACTACTAATGATGCTATGATTGAAGTAATTTTAGAAAACATTCCTCCTAGTTCACTTATCTTAAAAGGAAAATTATTTCACATGAGGTGTTGTGCACATATTTTGAACTTGATTGTGAGGGATGAATTGGATTTGATTCATGATTGCATTGAAAAAATTCGATATAGTGTGTCATTTTGGACAGCAACACCCAAAAGAGATGAAAAGTTTGTTGAGGCTGCATGTCAATTGAAAGTTTCAAGCACTAAAAAATTGGTACTTGATTGCAAAACTCGGTGGAACTCTACCTATTTAATGCTTAGCACTGCATTAATTTATAAAGATGTGTTTCCTCGTTTGAAACAACGTGAAGCTTTGTATAAAAGGGTCTCGACCGAAGAAGAGTAGTCCAAGGTGAGTGAAATTTGTTCTAAATTGGAGATGTTTTTTGATGCTACGGAGCTATTTTCAGGAACTTTGTATCCCACAATAGACATTTTCTTCTCTCATATTTGTCAAATTAAATTGGCAATTGATGAATGGATTGTGGTTGATGATATTGATATCAAAATTATGGCATGGAAAATGAAGGTGAAATTTGACAAATATTGGAATATCATGAACTATTTGTTGGCAATTGGAAGCATTTTAAATCCTAGGTACAAGATGAAGATTATTGAATTCTATTATCCACTTGTTTATGATGAGACATCTTCTTCAGAGATTGAAAAAACAAAGCAAATGTTGTATGATTTGGTTCAAGAGTATCAAAAGAGAGTTAAACAATCTCAAGGAGTTAGTCAAAGTCAAGGTTCACATTCTTCTTCAAGTTCAAGGCCTCGACTTCCTAAGTGGGGTAGTTATGCTACCAAGTTTGAAATGTTCATGGACTCTACTCCTATTGTTGAACATGTGAAGTTGGAGTTGGATCACTATTTAGAAGAATCTCTTTTGCCTAGGAATACACATGATTTTGATATCTTGTGTTGGTGGAAGACAAATGGGATCAAGTATTCCACTTTGCATGATATTGCGAAAGATGTGTTGTCTATTCCTGTGACGACCGTTGCTTCGGAATCCACCTTTAGTGCTAGTGGGAGGATTTTATGTCCTCACCGTAGTAGGCTTCATCCAAAAACTGTAGAGGCTTTGATGTGTGCTCGAGATTGGTTATGGAGTCAAATTCAAGGTATTAATATACTCTATAGACTATAGTATGATATGATTGGAAGATTAAATTTTTAGAGCTTAATTGTTTTAAATTTTTTATTATTTATTATTCCATTAATCCATTTATTATTTCAAATTCCACGGGATCAAAACAAGAAAATTATGATGATGATTTTGAGACGGAGGTAATATCACATTTATGATTAATTTGGTATAGTGTTTAGAGGAAAGTTGCCTTGTTTTGCTTAGTACAGTTTTAATTGTTTATTATAGTAGCTTCCTATTTATTTCACTATATTCATGTTGTAGGCGCCGAAGTCTTGCGCCACCAACATCAATATTGACGCTTCTAATGCATGATATCATATTCGGGTTTCAATGTTGTATTGTAATACTCTGATTTGGAATTTGATTATGGACTTGTTAACTTGTTAAGTATTGGTTTGGTTGTTATTTAATATGTAATTTGGAGTTGCTTGTTGTTTATGTTTAATATGTAATTTGGATTTTGGACTTGTTAGTCTTATGTACTGATTGAGAAATGATCATGATTTTGATGTAATTTGGAATTGTTAGACTGTTATTATCATCTATTGATAAGTGATTGTGTAGATTTTTTATTTTTGGATATTGATGACGTCGGGTTTGAGTTTAGGGTTCGGGGATGGGTGTTTCCCATCCCCGTCGGGTTCGGGTTCGGGGATTCCCCGAACCCCAAAACTTAGGGACGGGGTCAGGGATGGGAAAGGCAAACCCTCCCCCGCCCTGCCCCGTTGCCAACCCTAATCAGAGCCTTCAATGACTCACACCAAATTTCCTTCTTCACTTCCAAAACCTGAAATACAGTTTCCATATCTTCAAAATCCTCAGTTCCAATCAATGAATCAAGCACAAAATTCTTTTCCAACACATCCAAACCCTCTTTGCAATCCATTTTATCTCACTCATTCTGATTTTAATACAAATCCGATTTCATAGATTCTTACTGGAGCAAACTATCATCTTTGGCAAAATCAAATGGAAACTGCGTTGAAGGCTTGGAATAAGATGGGTTTTGTTATAGACACACTGCAACCACCAGGGGAAGATGATCATTCATTTCAAGACTGGGTAAAATGTGACAGCTTGGTGAAGAATTGAATTACCAATTGCGTGAGCCAGTGTCTCTTCTGAACATAGTGCTTGTGAATTGTGGAAATATCTTAAAAACATATATTCATTTGCAAATTCAGCTAGGAGCTTTGAGCTGGTTAGAAACATCACAAATATTAAACAAGGATATTCCTCTGTGACAGAATACTATGCTCGTCTCTAGTCTCTATGAGATGAATTTTATCAGTTTAGACTTATTTCAACTTGGAAGTGTGGAAAATGCTCATGCAATGTCTCAAAGAAACATTTGGTTGACAAAAATGAAGACAAACTTCTACAGTTTCTTATGGGGCTAGATGAGTCTTATGAACATGTGGTTAATCAAATCCTTTTAATGGATCGTCTACCTGACATCACAAATGCTTTTCATCTAGTTATTCAGGTAGAGAGGAAACTCACTGTTCATTCACATGGAAAGAAAGCTACTACAACACAACAAGAAACAAATGCTCAAGAGGTCATGGATATGCAAGTTACTGGCAAGTCCACCTATACAACCAATAAAGATTTCAAGAACAACAAGAGGCTTGCTGAGAAAGAAAAGTTATTTTGTAGATGTTGCAAAAAGACCAATAATAATATTGATAAATGCTTCAATGACAAGAAGTCATATGCCAATCAAGTGGAAACATCAGTTCACAGCTTCTCAATGCCTCTCTCAGGAGAACAATGCAAACAACTATTAGCTTATTTAAAGGCATGTGAATGATGCAGAAACTGGACAATTGGCTTTTGCCTATGCAGTAGGAGGTAACTATTTTTCTCAAGATAAATGGATTATTGACACAGGTGCATTTGACCATGTCATATGTACAATACATTATTTTCATTCATGTGTCAAACTATCTGATTCTTTTGTCATACTGCCTGATGGAACCAAGCATATAGTTAGTCATAAAGGCATAGTTAACTTGCCAAATAATATCCTTTTGCAAGATGTGTTATGTGTTCCAAGTTTTAATTGTAATCTTATTTCTACAAGCAAGTTAGTTACAAGGTGATAAATATTTCTTGACTATTGTTGATGATTTTTCTAGAGCTACTTAGATTATTCATATGAAAATAAAATCTGAATCTAGAAAACACATTGAGTTCTTTAACAATTATGTTCATACTCAATTCAACACTAAGATTAAGGTTATTAGGACAGACAATGGACTTGAGTTTGATATGTTAGATTTTTATAATAAAGAAGGTATAATACACCATAAAACGTGTTCATATACTCCACCACAAAAATGGTGTTGTGGAAAAAAAACATCAACATATTCTCACTGTTAGTAGAGCTCTTAGAATACAATCAGCAATTCTAGAATTATATTGGAGTCATTGTGATACAACTGTTGTTTACTTGATAAATAAACTTCCTTCTAGGACTCTAGATAAGAAAAATCCTTATGAGATTTTATATGGTAGGCAGCCTAATCATAATGATTTGAGAGTTTTTGGTCGTTTAGCTTACTCTAAGATTCTTAGGCAGCAAACTTCAAATTTTGAACCAAGAGCCAAAATATGTATCTTTCTAGGATATCCATCTAACGTCAAAGGTTATAGGCTTTTAGATATTGGGACTAATGAGATCTTTGTGTCAAGAGATGTAAACTTTAGAGAAGATGTATTTCCTTTTAAGGACAAAAATAATTTTTCAATAAAAGAGACAAATGAAGAGTCTGATAACACTTAATGTTTTAATGAGTCCACATCTAACATTGAATTAGAACAGGTAGATGAGATTCATCCTTCTGTTTCTATACATTTCCCTAAGAAAACAAGAACTAGAAGATTTCCTAAACATTTAGATGATTATGAGTGCGATACTATCATTCCTAACAAAAATTCTATTTCACATAATGCCACTGCCAATTCTACAATTTTTCTTGCAAGAACTCCAACTTTATATAAATATTTTATTGCTTCTATTCTATCTCATGAGGAACCTATAAATTTTATAGAAGCTTCAAAATGATTAGAATGGCGTGATGCCATGAACGAAGAAATAAATGCTTTGAATGAAAACAACATCTAGACTATGGTCAAATTACCAAGTAATAGGAAGGCTATAGGATCAAAATGAGTATACAAAATAAAGTATGACCCTGATGGTTCTATTGAAAGATACAAAGCAAGGCTTGTAGCTCAAGGCTATAGCCAAACACTTGGTTTTGACTACAAAGAGACATTTGCTCATGTAGTCAAAATGGTTACTCTTAGTGTTTTTCTTGCATTAGTTGCAACTAATAATTGGATTTTTCATCATCTAGACGTACATAATGCATTTTTGAATGGTGATTTGCATGAAAGTGCATACATGAGAATGTCGCCTAGATGCGAAACTCATAGTGCGGGGTATATTTGCAAAGTTAATAAGTCCTTATATGGTTTAAAACAAGCCTCAAGGCAATGGAAACAGAAGTGCAAAGAAGTGCTATTAAGGTTTGGTTTTGTTCAACCTCACTGTGATTATTCCTTATTTACTTACTCCATAAATTCTTTTAGAGTTATATTGTTACTTTACATAGATGATATGACAATTGGAGGTAACAATCTTACATGTATATAAAAAGTTAAAAAGTTGCAAGACCTCCAACTTTATATAAATATTTCCTATTATGGTTCAATTAGAGATTTTTTATGTTTTAATTTATAAATAATGGCTTAAACAACCATTGTAAGACACTTATGATTATTATGGTTCAATAAACCCTTTTGAGGTCGTATCTTCTGAGATAATTAACTTTCGATTGCGTCAAGTGGTATCAAAGGAGGAATCACCGATTCTAATGGCTCAAGACAACGTTGATGGTGATGCAGGTGTTGACGAAGTATGATAGTTGCGAACAGAGCTTGCAACGTTGATTTCTCACTTTGATGAATTTGTTGATTTGATGAGAGGAGCTAAAGAGACATGGTGGTGGAGTTCCCTTAAACTAGCGCATATCCGCATTGGCATGAGAAAAGGAAGTGATTGTGAACCACCCCAGGTTTTCCTTCCAAGAGGACAACCTAATCTACACCAGGGACAAGATTTGTCTTCTTCTGATGAGGAGATAGACTATTTTGAATTGGGTGATAAACATGAGTTTTGATCACATAACCAGGAAAATTTTGACTTTTGTATGAAGGCAGATATTCCTTATTTTGATGGAGCTATAGATATTGAACAATTTATGGATTGGTTGACTGAATTGGAGAGTTACTTTGAATTTGCATCTATTCCTGAATCCAAGAACGTCATGTATGTGGCAATTCATCTCAAGCGAGGTGCTTTGACTTGGTGGGATCAATTACAAGACAAGAGGTACTGTGAAGGGTAAAATCGTTCTAACATGGTCTCTTATGAAGAAGATGTTGAAGACTCAATTTTTACCACGAGACTATGAACAATATCTGTTCCACTAGCCTTGAAAGCTGAAGTAACAATCTGTCAGGAATGAAAAGGGTTTGCTAGATGTGACCCTGATAATTAGGCCCAAAATTCAGTTGAGAGGGTTTGATAAGCAATAAGTGGGCAGTTCACTAAAAGGAAGTAGCAGTGGGAGTTGTTATGAGCAAACAAGAGGTGGATTTAAAATTGCTAACAAGAAAGATAAGGCAAAACAACTAGTGAAAAAGGGTCCTAAAGCTGTTAATCCATATACATATCCTACTCCTATAAGGTGCTATAAGTGTGGAAAAGCATGACACCAATCTAATGAGTTTTGATCACGAGCAGTACACATGGTTAAATTTGATGATGAATCTAGAGATTATGGGATTGATGATGATCAATATGAAGGGATTATGTGTGCACCTGAAAAAGAAGAGGATTAGTTTGATAATAGTCAAACTTATATGATTCAAAAGTTGTTGTTGTTATAAAAGAAAGATAGCAATTCTCAGAGACATAAGTTGTTTCGAACCAAGTGTCTCGTTAAAGGACAACATTTTACGTTGGTGGTTGATAGTGGTAGCCATGAGAACAGTATTAGTCGAAAGGTGATTCAAAACCTGAAATTACATGTGGAGAAGCATCATGAACCTTATTTCCTACGTTGAATCAAACATGTTGAAGGCATTCGGCTGACCAAACGTTACTTAGTTCCCTTTTTGTTGGGAAATATTTGAAAGAGGTGTACTATGACATGTTAGAGATGGAAGCATGTTATATAATTATGGGTCAACCTTGGCTGTTTGATGTTTGATATTCATCGGGTCTAGAAAAATAAAAAGTTTGCCTTATTACTACTCGGAGGTTCCATGAACAAAGTTCTTCCTAAGGCGGAAGGACAAACTTTCTTGACTCTAACAAATTCAAAAATTGAGTTGAAGATGGGTTTCAAAAAGGCTAAATAACTCTATTGAGTAGTAGTGAAAAAGGAAGTTTCAACAAACATTTCCAAACATCCGTGAAGTACAAGAAGCACTTTGGAATGAATTTTGTGAGGTTATCTCATATGACATACCAACAAGCTTACCTCCAAAGAGACATTCAACATTAGATTGATTACGTCAAGTTTTGGCTTATGGAGTATATTACGGAGTGAAACATCGAATATGAGAGGGATGGAGTGGTGCTGGAAGTATAGACATATTTTTTTGGCTGCGATGATAAGAGCCAAGACAAGCTTCTCCATTTGGTTGTAACGCATCTCAGCGTCGAGTAGACTTTTACTCATATAGTAGAGTAAATTTTATTTACCATTGTCTTTTCTTACTAGTATAATGCTCACAACATTTTGACACTGTCAGGTAGTGGTAAAGCACTTTCCCCTTCTTTTAGCTTAGACAGTAATGGATGTAGGTAAAGTACTACCTCAGTTATTATAATGCTTCTTTACATTTAGTTATCCATTCAAAGTTCTTATTTTTTGGAGGATTGAGAAGAAATTGTGACACCTTTTAGATGACTTTGAAATGAATTGGCTAAGAGCTACTATTGACCATTCAGTCATTGAACATCTTTAATGCATTTGGGGGAGGAATGTCAAACACTTATTGTATGCATTTGTGTCACCATAGAGCCTAGAAATTTTCCTATAGATATGCCAAATGAACGTTAAGAGAGGGTAAAGTTTCATATTGTACTTTACTAAAATGTCGAATGACTTTTTGTAAATGATCATGGTGGCATGTATTTTTCCTTTGATTGCCTGGGTGCATTAAGATTTGATTATACCCTAAGAAGATATGCATAAAAGTCAGAAGCTCTTGTCCAGTTGTTGACTTGAGTAGCATATTAATCTGTGGCAGAAAGAAAGAATCTTTGAATTGTTAAGGTCGATAAAATCTATGCACACATGCCATCTCAAATTCTTCTTCTTGATGAATACCATATTAGCTAGCCAATTTATGTATTGCACTTCCCATACTGATTCGGTATCATCAACTTTTGAATCTCACTTTTGATGATTTGATTCCTCTCTATTACAAACTTTCTTCCAATATCCTACATGGACTGTTGATCAAGATTTACTTATAATATGTGCATAACAACTTCAAGATTAATCATGATCATATCTATATGCGACTAATCAATGTAGTCATGATGTAGAGCAAGAAAGTCAACTATGTTTACTCTTAACACTACCTTCAAATGTGTGTCAATATGAATTACATGATTTGGGAATCTAGGAGAATTAATACTTAATCTTGTTCTTTCATGTCTAGTTCTCCACAATCTCTATTTCTGCTCAAATACAGTTGATGCATATCCTTAGCCTTCTCATTTAGTTCTCTTTTTGTAATAGTCGTGTAAGGCCAACTACTCTCCCTTGCTTTCTTTAGTCCGCCACTTGGTCAAAAAGTATATTAATTGGTGGTTGGTAAATGGGACACCATGTATCTCATGTATCCATTGTCGACCTAGAATTATGTTATAGTCTAACGTTTGGTCAATTATACTGAAACTCATGTTCAAACTCTAATCTTCTACATATACAGGGAGAATGATTTCTCTTGTGGTATACTAATGTTTGTCATTAAAGCCTATGAGAAGGGTCAACTGGAGAATGATGTCTTTTTCATCATTCTTAATTTAGTTCATTAGATTGAAGAATAACACATTGATAAAGCTACCATTGTCTACTAGAACTCGTTTGACCAAAAAGTTGACAATAAGAATAGAAATGACCAGTACATTGTGTTGCAAATGTAGTAGGGTAGTACACTTATCGTCGGCAAAGCTAGTGGTATGCCCCAAGTGATGTCCAATAAGATGAGTTAAACGAGATTCTAGATTGACGACTTGTCTAGCATGTCACTTGGCAAAAAGAATGTGATACTTCATTAACTTGAGATCCACTGATGATTATTCCAATAACCTTTTTGGTTCATAGTAGTCGAGAGGGGTGATTTCACAATTTTCTCTTTTGGCAAAAGTTTCATTACCTTTATTCGTTAGAAAATCTCTAAGGTGATCTCTCTTGACTAATTCAAACACTTTATTCTGAAAATTGATGTAATCTTTGGTAGTGTGGCCATGATCGCGATGGAAATCACACCACTGGGTTATTTTTTATTTGGGGCTTATTTTCTTCTGGGCCATTGGACAATGTTTCCTATAATTTTCATGAGAGCTACTACTTGGATGGGTTCTAAGCCAAGGTTATATTTTGGCATACAAAGTTTGTATTCAAAATCTATAGGCTTTTCGAACAGTTGGTGATTATGTAGTTGACACCTGCGAGGGGATTGGAATAGTATGGACTATTCAGGTAGTCTATCAAAAGGTTAACTTGGCCTTTATGTTTGGTGGGGAGGGGGGGTCTCACGTTGGGTGAGAATTCACTAGTTGCTTTAATTCTCCTCCAATTTGATTTGAACCCACCCTTGTAAGTATGTCTTTCTTGTTTTTATAAGTGAACATGGTTAGATATTTGTATAGACCTTTATCCAGTAGTAGGTGTTTCCTAAATGCATTAATGGCTATCTCTTTGTTACAGTTTGGGATTAGCACTTTTTCCCCTTGAAGTGACTGACGTAGCTACAAAGGTATTCTTTTATTTGTTGTTGAATTTTGTAGAGGTCATCTAAGGTCTTAACCAACTTCCTACAACTAGCGAAATGTTCGATGAACATATTTGTCAGCTGTGTAAAAGAAGAGAGAGTTTTTTGGCAGGCTTGGAAACCATTATAGCTTAGGTCTAAGTAGGATACAACTGAACCCTTTGCACATACATGCTTTATGAAGCTCACGTATTATGAAGATCAATAAAATCTTGAGTTTGTACTGTGGACATAATCTTCTAGGTTAGTGCTTCCATAAAAAAATCTCATGTTGGGGTAGGCCAGCTTTATAGGTATGTCGACTTGAGCTATACTTTCAGCAAAGAAAGAGTCAGAGAAGCTAGTATAGGGAGTTTTATCGATTAGGGTTCGTACTCTAGTCGACATGCAAACCCACGAATCTAAAGATATTTAAGGTGTTGAGTCCCTCACTGGTAGTTATAAGTCTTAAAGGGTACAAGACTGAGTGCGTTTGTTGATATCTGAGGTTCATAAATAGTTGAGCGTCGCAACCGGTTTTGCGAAAGAAAATTTAAAAGAGTCTCCACCAATTGTAGTAGGTGCAATTGGTCACCAAAAAATAATTTGATTTGTGAAAATCTAGGGAATGGGTAAGTGAGTTTGTTACGCATGGGAAGGTGTAAGGCACCCCACAACGTCTGTTTTAAAAAATAGTTGCCAATTTTATTTTTAGTATCCCATTAAATGATTAAGAAAATCAGTCATGACATTTTAACAAAAATATATACATGAGGCATTATTGATGAACTTACTCAATCTCAAAAAAGAAGATTTGATTTTTTTTCTTCAAAAGGTCTTGTGAATGAGAATGTAGATGAAGATAAGAATGATATTATTGATGAAGTTGTGGTTGAAAATATTGAGAAGTGTGTGAATGAGCATGTTGATGAAGTCATTTTGAATGATAATGTTGAAGAACTTGTGAATGAATATAGCAATAAAGAACTTGTAGATGAGAACATTGACAAAGTTTGTGGTGACCTTAAATATGATCTAGGAACTTGTGATAGTATTGAAAGTGATTGAATCATCTTCTTCTCTTATATAAAATTCATGTTCTTGGAGAAAGACAATTAATCATCTGGAATTGCACTTCTCCTTTCTCTATTGGATCTTCTTAATAACATTTGTTCTTGAGGTTGTTGAGTTGACTCTTGTGAAACCATTTCTTCATTTTTATGGGAATTCTTTATTATAGTGTTGATTTTTTGGATTTTCTTTTAGAACAATGTATCGAACAAGAGTCCGATTATTGTCATCAGCAACAGTAGGAAGATTAACAAATTCCTTTTCAAAGACAACATTTCTTATTTATTCTTCCTTCTCAAACTCATCATCCTCAAGAAATCTCACATTTGTTGTTTCAAAAAAGGACCTAGGGATCATAAAATTTGAAACCTCTCGACCTTTTAGAATATCCAACAAAGTAACACCTTACAATTCTGGGGTCCAATTTTCTTTATTCGGCCTATATGGCTTTGTGTCAACTAGACATCCTTAAATGTGCAAATGTCCAATGCTCGGCCTTTTACCTACGCATTGCTTATAAGGAGTTTTAGCTATAGCTTTGCTTGGAACTCTAGTAAGGACATAAACTACAGTCTTTAATGCTTCTCCCAAGAAAGATTCTGGTAAAGAAGAATTACTAATTATACTTTTTATCATATATTTAAACGTTCTACTTAATCTTCCAGCAACACCATTCATGTTGGGTTTGCTTGGCATTGTGTATTGTGAAACAATTCTGCATTCCTCTAGGAATTGAGCAAATGGTCTTGGACGTTGTTCACCTGATCTGTCATATCGACCATAGTATTCATCACTATGGTTAGATTTGATAGCATTTATCCTTTTGCCAAGTTTATTTCTAACTTTAGCTTTATAAGTCTTGAACACGTCCAAGAATTGAGAATTCTCATGAATTAAATATAAGTACCTATAACAAGAATAATTACCTATTAATGTGATAAAATACTGTTGACCATTCCATGGTTCTATAGGGAATGAACCATAATTATCAATATGAATCAGTTCAAAGGAGCTTGAACTCCTGTTGGCACCGAAGTTCCTTACGTTTATTTATTTTCCCTTTCAATTATCTATTTAGAGATGTCTTAAACGCTTGTGCCATGACATAATAGAATCATCATTGGTTTTTTTTTTGTACCACATGAATTAGTATGCAGTGTTTCATTTAACGGGGCAATAGTATCAAACAAATATAGATTATCAATTAAATAACCAATATCAATAAGATTTGAATTTTCGAAAAGACTGAATTTACCATCTCCAAAATAACAAAAGTACACAAGTTTGTCCAAATTGGAAACAAAAATTAAGTTCCATCTAAATGACTTTGCAAAATATGTCTCTTCTAAAATCAAAATACATCTAGTTTTTAAAAATAATCTAAAAGTAACTATTACCTCCAATGCTACCCTTTTGCCATTGCCCACATAGATGAATCTTTCAACATCAATTTGCGGTCGGCTCCACAGGCAATCCTACATAGACACACTTATATGAGTAGTAGCACTAATATCTACCCACCGAGTGTGTTTAGGTACAGAAGCTAACTTAACTTTAGCACAAACCAAAGTGAGAAGCATACATTTCTTTACACACCAAACATCGTATTTGGGACATTATTTTTTCGTGTGTTCTCCTTTCTTGCAAAGAGACAATTAGATTCTCAATCCTGTTTCTTTTGCACCTTCTCTATTCCAATTGTTGTTTCTCTCTTCTTGGTTCATTTCCTTTTCTTTCCCTTTGAGAAAGTTTTTAAATGAGCACTATCAGATGTCTTATCCCGCTTAAGGCTTTCCTCTTCATGCACACATTGAGCTATAAGCTCATTTAGTAACTATTTGACCTTTTGGGTGTTATAGCTCACTTTAAGTTGATTGAATTGTGTAGAAAGAGAAATAAAATTGATTATGCATATGTGCAACATGGTCACAAAAGTAATGAGCATTTCAACAAGATACCTAACACAACATTGATGTCCAGTCTTTAGACATAAACACCAATTGTAAATGATACTCTCAATATAACAATCAAATATTGACAATTAATTTTGTCAGACAATTAATTTTGTCAAACAATAAACCTTCCTTTGAGGCGACTTATTTCTCACATGCAAAACTTGATAATTGTCACATATTTATTGTCATAAGTATTTTTATTATTTGGCCAAAACCATAATTTTCTTTTGGGTCGATTATGATTCGCATAAATAATAAATACACATCTTAATATTTCAAAATAAATAAATCTACAGAATAGAGGTTACTTTGGCAGCTTATTGCTTTAATTTGATTACTTGAATTATTAGACAATTAAATTTTCTAGCCTTATATATCCAAAAAACTCATTATGTAGCAGTATCACAAATGATTTAAAGAACACTAAATTGAGTAAGAAAAACAAACCATGCAAAGTGTTCCATTATTTTCGTTAACACGTTTATTGGGCTTATGATAATTTTTTATTTTATTTTAAGTAAACTCATGGAGACTTATCCCTAAGTGAGCACATATAAAGTTCTTTAGCGTCCAATTTGATTAACTTTAAGCAAACGCAACAACTTCAAGCTTTAAAAGTCCATTTTAAGTTTTGAACACAATAGCTTAAGTCCATTACTTAAACTGGCCAAAAATTGATTTGAAATTAAATTGGCCCATGAAGGTGATACATAGCCCATCCCTTATGGTTCATGATCCATGGGTAATACCCATTACTACCTCATCTCTTCTACTTGGAAGACACAACCTACAAAATCAAGAGTTTTCACACTTGGTCTCGCCGTCGTACTTCAAGCCGTCGCCGCCAAATCCATTAATATCGGACTAGATCAAGAGCTTTTGGTGCTCGAGTCGCAGAATATGAACAAGTATTCATAAGGTGCATTGACGAGACAGTGCTACAAAAAAGTATTCGGCCATGAACTGGTTCCATAATCATCAAGTATGAAATAAAAAATAACACAACATAATTTGACATAACAACTTGTTGGCTTTAATACCAATTGAAAATTTTGAGGATCTATGTCAGACATTATAATAGTGTTCATAGCCATGGAAGAGTGTATAGCACATACCGATTTCCATTACCGATAAGAATGGTTGGCTACTGGGATATATGATTCAATAGCAAATGGTATTCATAATGTAAATCCCGTAGTGATCCATAGATAAATCCCAACCATAGGTTTTGGTGTTTCTATCTAATGGCAGCTGTTCTCCTAGATTTCACTTAGTGACCATAGCCCTAGGCTTTTTGTTCTACAGCACACCTATAGGCTGGGCTTTATATACCCAAGCTCAAAAGCGTTTAGCCTCTACATAATTCATCCTTACTAATTTTAATGTTTCTTGGGCCCTTAATTATATCACATTAGTTAGCCCATAAATATATATGTTGATTAATAATAAACCAACATATTGTACTCCGGATGTAAGTTGTGTTAAGCACGTGTATCTTACAATACGATGTGTGGATGTTTCTACAACTCCAACAAAGGTAAAATAATTTTTCATTCAATTTTTGGAGGTGAGTGATACTACGGGAGTTGGAATTTTTGAGAAACTCAAAGAGGAGTTAAAAATAGATAAGCTTGAAGTTCATAATGTTAGGGCACAAAAATACGACAATGGTGCAAATATGAAAGGAAAAAAATAAAGGGGTGCAACAAAGATTATTAGAAGTGAATCCTAGAGCATTTTACATGCCTTATGTTTGCCATATAGTCTCAATCTTGTACTTTGTGATATAAAAAATTCTTGTCCCAAAGCAACAAGTTTTTTTTCGAGTGGTACAACGCATCTACACTTTGTTTTCCTGCTCTACAGAATGATGGAAAGTTTTTAAAAATTATGTGTTGAGATACACTCTCAAACTGTTATTCAACACATGATGGAAATGTCATGTTGAAGCGGTGAAAGCTCTAAGATATCAAACTTTGGAATATGAGATGCATTGGTTCATTTAGCTAACACTATGAAAGATGCCATGACTAAGATACAAGCTAAGAGTTTAGTAACAAATGAGATTGAAAACTTTGAGTTGTTGCTTAGTTTGTGTATTTGGGATGACATATTAAATGTAGTTAATGGTGTTAACAAGTTCCTTCAAAGTGATGATATGAAAATTGATGTTGCCATTGCTCGACTACAAGAGCTAATTTCTTTGAAGATGATAGAGAAAATGTATTCAATTTTACCATGATTAATGCTAAGAAAATGGAAAGTGAACTTGATGTTGAACCAATATTTCCTAAAAAATGAATAATTTGTAGAATGAGACACTTTGATGAAGATGTTGATGCCGAGAAAGATGTGAATCAATCACCCATAGATGAAGAATTGAAGGAATATTGCATGAAGCTTGAGGGTTATTTAAGACATGATAACCATTATGATGTTGATAGAAAAAAGTTATTTTAAAAAGTCGAAGTATTGGGAGTGATTTTACGAAATGAGAAAAGAAAAGCAATTGAAGTGTTTAACTTTATAAATTCTTATTTGAGGGAATTAAGTTTCCCAAATGCTTGGATTGCTTATAGGATTTTATTAGTTATAGTTTCTTTCGTGGAGTAAAATTTTCCATTAAAGTCGATTAAATCTTATATTTGATCAACAATGTCACTAGAAAGATTGAATGAATTATAGTCATGCTATCTATTGAGCAAGATCCAGTGGATGAACTTGATTATGAGAATATAATCAGTAACTTTTGCATCTTAAAAGGGAGAGAAATGTTTTCAAAGCCTATTTAGTAACTTTTATGCGAATTGAATTGTACTACTCATAAAGCTCCGAGACTAGTTTTTTTTTCTTTTTTTTTGTGTGTGGTAGGGCAATGCTATACCATTTCGCTTTGGACACCAAAATGGTTGGGCCTGGCTGATCCATAAGTAATTTGTTACCAATAAAAAAATAAATCAAAGAATTAGACCATTTAAACCAATATATATTTGTTGGTTCCTTCTACATAGAGGAGAAAATCAAACAACCACTTAGCTCTACTAAGCTACGTGAGTGTCTGGATGCCCTCTTCTATCTTGTCGGATGTGCTCCTAAATACAAGCTCCTTCTACGTGGGGAGAAGATCAAACTAATTAAGACACTCCTGATGACATGTCAGAAGAGTGTTTGTTATGATGATAAATTTATTGTCATAAATAGTAGGTACAAAATATAAGAATCAAAGGCTTTAAGGCGTGAAGATCACTCTTTAAGGAATTAATACCCCCACTGTATATCTATATTGCTGCAGGTTATGGCAAGATTCTTTACAGAATACAACAAGCCTAGAGACATGCATGCAGCAATCCTGAAGGTCTCTCTTTGAGAAATTCTTCAAACAAAAAAGAGTTATATTAGTTTGAGAATGAGAGGTTGAAGAAGTAGTTGAAAGGTCTAACCTCTTTGTAGTTATAAAACACTTAGGCACCCTTTTAAGACAAGATATGTCTCAAATAATGAATAGTTGCAATTGTAACTACTCATATATATTCTGAAAATAAAATGTCAAAAAATTATTAGTATTTTCGAATTATTACACATGCAAAGTGTCATCATTAGACCTATTATATATTTGAATGTGGTAGAAGACTTCCTTCTTTGATTCTTCTATGTACGGTTGATTTTCCTAAACCCAAAGCATTTGCCAATGATCTTATATTTGTTCGACGGCAAAAAGGGATAGATTTCATTGTTTCTAAATCAACTTGCACTCTCCTGCGACCGAGCCTTTCCACAAGTTTTGAGGATAAATCAAGTACATTTTCATTTGCAATAGAAGCTTTTGTATCATTAGAGCATCAAATCTAATAGAAAAGGACTATCCATACTTATAAACTAGAAAAATGATATTTGTCTTTCCAATGTGGAATTTCAACTCTTTTATAACCTATATACAACAATTACGAATGTGCCAAAACTTGCTAGTGGTTTTTCTTGAGCAAAAACAACCATTCTTGATTCTGCACGACAATAGGCCATGGACTGGGCTTCATGTGCAATTGTGGAAAGTCTTCCTGGTCTTGTATGTGTAAGAGTTTCTCTATTTCGGCTCTCCAATCACATACAAACATGGACGTGTGAAACTCTGTGCTCTCCTGTACTTTTTTTATTATTATTATCTTATCTAGCTAAAAACTTCATATAGGCACCATTCGGTACAGAGGTGGACAACTTCTCACACCAGCGTCATAAGCTATCCACCTCTCAAGTTGTCAAATGAGTGTTAAACACTGACTTATAAGCTGGAGTATGCCACTCAAAATACCACCACTCGTCATTGGAGCTTTTTACAGACCGGTGTGCCATTTTCCTCTAGTGCCCTCTATATACGACTGTTGTTTTTGAAACGGGTGACGTAAAGAGGACAACCTTTTGCCAAAAACTGTGCAAAAAAAAGTAAAAACTGTTGTAATTCAATAACAATTGCTAGCGTTGAAATAATAATTACTCAAGTGATTCAAATTGAAAGAGAATAAGAAACAAAAAACTAGGAACTAGGAAATGAGAAATGAGAACCAATAATTATTTTTCTCTCTTCATTTGCATGTCTATATATAGACAATTATATTTCTAAATATAGAAATATCTACAATACAAGTTAGTTATCAATTTGTACACGAACTTGTACATGATGGTTATTAACTTGTACACTAACTTGTACATGATGGTTATCAACTAGAATACCAACTTGTATATACATGTGATTTATCTACTAGAATATATATAACACTCCCCCTTGGATAAACCACATCTACAAAGAATATGTCTCGTTAAAACTTTACTAAGAAAAAACCTAGTGGGATAAAAACCTTAGTGAAGGAAAAAGAGTACATCATTCCTGTATATCAACTGAGTGAGATCAGTGAGAAGATTGCCTCATTAAAACCTTGCCAAGGAAAACCCTGTGGGAAAAACCATTAGTCAAAGGAAAAAGAGTACAATCAATATTACTATCTTCACGTTTTTACTCTCCCTGATTCAAGAAGACATTTGAGTTGTCGCATACCAATGTCATAGACTAACTTCTTGAATGTTGCCGGTGGTAACGCCTTAGTGAATAAATCTGTCAGATTATCACAAGAACGAATCTGTTGAACATCAATATCACCACTCTTCTGGAGTTCATGTGTACTGAAAAATTTCGGAGAGATGTGTTTACTCCTGTCACCTTTTATGTATCCTCAGCGGAGCTGAGCTATACAAGCAACATTGTCTTCATATTCTATCATTGGGATACTTTTAACATATCGTAATCCACACTTCTCTTAAATATGAGAAATCATTCCACTCAGCCATACGCATTTTCGGCTAACTTCGTAAATCGCTACTATCTCAGAATGATTGGAAGAAGTTGTTGTGAGTGTTTGCTTAATTGATTTTCAAGAAATAATAGTATCCCTAAAAAAAATACGTAGCCAGTCTGAGACTTGACATTGTGAGGATCAGATAAATAACCGGCATCTGCATATCGAACCAACTGAGACTTGAGATGTAGAATAAACTCAAGTCGGTTGTACCTCGTAGATAATGCAGAATATGTTTCACTCCATTCCAATGACGTCGAGTACGAGCAGAACTATATCTAGCCAATAAATTCATAGGAAATGCAATATATGGTCTAGTATAATTGGCTAGATACATCAAAGATCCAATGACACTCAAATATGGTACTTCTGGACCATGTAATGTCTCTCCCTCATTTTTGGGGTCGAAATGGGTCTTTCTTAACATCAAATGAATGGACTATCATTGAAGAACTCAAAGGATGCACTTTATCCATATAGAACTACTTTAATACCTTTTTAGTATAGGTAGATTGATGAAGAAAGATATCATTATGTAAATGTTCGATCTAAAGATCAAGACAATATTTTGTCTGTCATAGATCTTTCATATCAAATTCTGCCTTTAAATAATCATCAGCTTTAGTGAGCTCTTCAAGAGTCCCAACTAAAATTAAATCATCAACATAAACAACGATTATAACAAATCCAGATATTGACCTTTTAATAAATACACATGGACAAATTGGATCATTTGTAAACCTTTCTCTGATAAGGTATTCACTTAATCGATTGTACCACATACGCCCAGATTGTTTTAATCCATATAGTGAACGCTGGAGTTTGATGGAACATAATCATTTAGGCTTTGCCTCAGACAATCGAAATCCTTCAGGGATTTTCATATAAATTTCACTATCTAGTGATCCATATAAATAAGCCGTTACTATGTCCATAGTCTGTCGTTCAGCGACTGTTAGACCAATTAAAAATCTAAAAGTGATTCCATCTATGATAGGAGAATATGTTTCATCATAATCAATTCCAGGTCATTGAGAGAAACCTTGTGCAACAAGTCTTGTTTTATAACGAGTAATCTCATTATTCTCATTTCGCTTGCGAATAAATACCCATTTGAATCCTACTGGTTGAACACCTTCTGGTGTCTGAAATATAGGTCCAAAAATTTCTCTTTTTGATAGAGAATTGTCATAGCTTCTTTCCATTTACGCCAATCACTTCGATATCGACATTTATCAACTGATTTAGGCTCAGGATCCTCATTACTTCTGGTAATGTCAGTAGCAACTGTATATGCAAATATATTGTCTACAATAATCTTACTTCTATCCTAACTTCCTTCATCAGTTATTGAGCTCTCATTATTCTTATCAACAGGTACCTGTATCTCTTCAAGAGATATTTTTCTAGAAGGTTGGGATTCAGTAAGTGTATTCTCTTCAGGAGTAATCTCTGCAAAAGTATTCTCTACAGGAGACATATGCTCTTTTGGAGTATGCTCTTTTGGAGTATGTTCATGGATCAAAATGAGATTGTGTCATAGTGTTTCAAGAAATATCATCATGCTTATGATGCTGAGAATTTTTGCTCCCTAAAGGAGGAAAAACAGATTCATCAAAGTAACAATCTGCAAACTTAGCTTTGAAAACATCACTAGTTAGTGGTTCAAGATATCTAATAATAGAAGGGGAATCAAACTCGACATAAATACCAAGTTGACGTTATGGTCTCATCTTAGTGCGTTGTGGCAGTGAAATAGGAACATAAACAACACAACCAAAAATACGAAAATGTGAAATACTAGGTTGATGACCTAATACCAGTTGTAAAGGTGAATATGAATGATGAGCAGAAGGTCTGACTCGAATTAACGATGTAGCATGTAATATGGCATGTCCCCAAGGATTAAAAGGTAATTTACTTTTCAAAGTATCGATCTAGCAATCAACTGGAGACGCTTTATTAGTGACTCTGCTAAACTATTTTGAGTATGAGTATGTGGAACAAGATGGTCAACATCTATACCTAATAACATGCAATAATCATTAAATGATTGAGAAGTAAATTCACCAGCATTATCCAGTTGGACAGACTTAATAGGATAATCTGAAAATTGTGCATGTAAATGAATAATTTGAGCTAAGAATCTAGCAAATGCAACATTTCGAGTAGATAATAAACATATATGTGACCATTTAGATGATACATCTATTAGAACCATATAGTAACGAAATGGTCTGCATGATGGATGAATAAGTCCACATATATCTCCATGAATACGTTGTAGAAAGTTAGGAGATTCTACACCTACCTTTAGGGTAGACGGTCTCACAATTAATTTTTCTTGTGAACACGCAACACACAAGTGATCTTTAGATAAAAGAAACTTCTGATTTCTTAATTGATGTCCATTTGTATTTTCAATTATTCTACGCATCATGGTAGAACCTGGGTGATCAAGGCGATCATGCCAAAGTATAGATTCTTTTGAATTAGGGCACTTCTGGTGCATCACAACATGTGTTTCAATCCATTTTATACTTGCATGGTATAAACCCAAAGAGAATGCCACAAAATTTTCTAGTACAAGCTTCTGGCTTGAAATGATAGAAGTAATAAATAGGTAATCTTTATTACCTTCTCTTCCAGACTCAAAATGATATCCATTGTGACAAATATCCTTGAAACTCAATAAGTTTATTTTTGATTTGGGAGAATACAATGCCTCTTCAATATATATCTTTGTTCCTTTAGGTAATATAATATTAGCTCTTCCAGAGCCTTCAACTATTTTTGATGTGCCTGAGATGGTATCAACATTTGCTTCAAGAAATGTCAAATGTAGAAAATATTTCTTATGTTTAAGGATAGTGTGTGTTGTCGCACTATCAATAAACATATATCTCCGTCTACCATATTTCTAAAGAAAACAAAATAACATTTATCACATATTAATCCAGAAGTATCATATATAAATATTAGATTGTATATAACTATATTAATCGTATAAATTTGACAAGTCTGGGACTGGTGACCGAGTGGTGGTGAGATCCAATAAAATATATAATAGAAAAGAAAGTCTGAGGATCGAACCCACCGTCAGTAGTTCCGAACTTTTGCTTAATTTTTTTTAAACTTATCAAAATAATATTTATAAAATACTACAATTTATTTCTTGTAATTCAATACACAACACAACAATTAAACCTAATAAAGAAATAAACTTATTTATAAATATCAGGATTTTCTAAGAAATCTAAAACATCTAAATGTGTTAATTTCGCAAGATCTTCCAAATTATCAAAATTATCTTCCAAATTATCGAAATTATCAACATCATTATTATCATCAACTTGTGCAAAGTTTGTTTCCATCACTTTGCTCTTTCCTTTTATTGATGCTTGATATAAATCCACCAGATATCTAGGCATACGACAGATACGTGACCAATACCCCTGGACGTCACACTTGAAACAAGTTTCATCATTACCCTTCTAGGGTTTATTTGACAAATTTTTATTTGCCTGACTTGTTTCGTTCTCATACCTCTTATGGTGGTATGGATGAAAACCAGAATTACCTCCGTGGTTTCGAAGACTATAACCATAGCCTCAACCTCTTCTTCCACCACGTCCACGTCCTCGATTATTATGTACCACAACATTCACTTCAGGGAATAGTGTACTTCCGGTAAGATGAGACTGATAATTTTTTAACAACAACTCATTGTTGGACTGATTTGTAATCTTGCAACCTCAGGTGTATCCAGTCATAACGAGCTTTAGGGAGGATGACATTCTTCTGGTGTTCATACCTCTCCCTTAAATCATTCCATAACTAAAGATGATTTTTTTTCCATGAGGTATTCATCGTTTTTGCCTGATCCTTCTGGGATTCGGTATTTCCATCTTTAATGGTGTTATTAAGACCCACAACTTCCAGGTGAGTCTCGGCATCAACAATCTAGGATAGATAATTTCTTCTAGAAATATCAAGAGCGGTAAACTCTAACCTTTTCAACTTCGACATAATGAAATATTATAAGAAGCTAAGAAAAATATAGATATGAGTAGTTGTTACTTACAACCTGAGATGCTTGCTTTCATAACAACGGCAGAGACTCGTGCTGATAACCTGTTGTAATTCAATAACAATTGCTAGTGTTGAAATAACAATTACTCAAGTGATTCAAATTGAGAGAATAAGAAACAAGAAACTAGGAACTAGGAAATGAGAAAAGAATTATTTTTCACTCTTCATTTGCGTGTCTATATATAGACAATTATATTTCTAAATATAGAAATATAGAAATATCTATAATACAAGTTAGTTATTAATTTGTACACTAACTTGTACATGGTGGTTATCAACTTGTACACTGATTTGTATATGATGGTTATCAACTGGAATATCAACTTGTATATACATATAATTTATCCACTATAATATATATAACAAAAACCATCATATTCCTCTATTAAAAGTAAAACAAGTCTCACTCTGCCGTAATTTTTACATAAAAGTTCTACATTACATTGTTACTTATATATTATATAAAATAATGTTAATAGACTTATATTATAAAATTTTAATTTTAATTATTGATAAATAACATATGACAAATTAGTTGTTGATATTAGTGTTTAATATTTTCCGTGTTATTTTGAAATTTGTGTGAATAATTAAATATGGCAAATTAAAATTATTTATTGTGTATTATTATTAAACTATTTTAAATATTTTATTGATAATTTAACAACTTTTACTCTTTGAATGAATTAACACAATCAAATACTTATATAGATTAAAATAATTTATTTTAATAGCTTAAACATCGGTTTATTTTAAGAGCTTACATACTAGCTTATAGCTTATATGGTACAAAAATGATATGTAGCCAATGGCTAAGTAACCCATGGTAGCCCATGCTTAGGTGGCATTGTGACTAGGCATGATGACTGGACAAATTTGTTTTTGAAATACCAAAACACACGCTCTCTCTCCTCTCTCTTGTGCTCTCACTTTCTCTTCTTCTCTCTTCTCCCCTCTCTTCCTCTCTATTTCTTCTTAATCGCCGGAGCTCAAGGTCAACCATCTGGCCACTGATCGGAGTCACTGACATACCGAACTGAAGCGCTAGAGCACCGTGACTCATCTCCAACCATCGTTTGCTGCCAACAACCGCATATTTGGCCGGAATCTTGCCTTGAAGCCGCGGCCAACCGAAACTTCCGGAGCCTTATCCGGCCAATCTAGGCTACACCTTCATCAATCACCACCATAACTGAATTTGTCTTGATGAGCTCTACCTGATTCGGCCCTTGGATGGCCGGAATAGTGGCCGGAAAATTATTCCATTGATTAAAATCAATGGATTCTGGACGAAAATCTTGGTGGTGGCTACATGTCATTTTTGTTTTGGGTGTTGGCTTGGTTTTTTTCTTTCACCAATGATTTCCTTTTTAAAAAAAGAGATAATTTTAGTGGGGGTGCTATCACAGTGCATGGTTAGAAGCCAATAACTTGCATTTTTCTCTTTATGGGTCTTATTTTTCCTTGTTTTCTTATCAATGGAATCTGAACATTATGCTTTGATCTTAAGTTTCAAGAGTTTTTCCTCCCATTTTTGCTTGTCACCAACAAGTTTTTTTTTTCTGGATGCAAACTCTGAAGATATGATTTTGGTATGATTACCTAGACAATTAATGGAATTGGTTAAATCAATACTATATTCCATTGATAAAATCAATGAAATATTTTGTAAGGGAATAAAGCAATGATATACGGTATTCCATTATTTTTTATCAAAATATATTTCATTGATAAAAAATAGCATTGATTAATCAGAAATATATTTCATTGATAAAATCAATGAGATTGTAAATTTCATTGTATATTCCTTTGATAGAGTCAATGAAATTGATAAATTCATTTAAAAAATGATCAAAATCTCTAACATTTTACAACAATATCAATATCAATGAACTTCATTAGTAATTGAGGTTAAAATTTAATATTGCATATTCCATTGATAAAATCAATGGGATTGTAAAATTCATTATATTTTCCTTTTATAAAGTCAATGGAATTGATAAATCCATTTAAAAAAATGATTAATATGATCAAAACATCTAACATTTTACAACAAGATCAATGAACTTCATTATTAATTGAGATTAAAATTTACCCATTGTATATTCCACTGATAAAAGCAATTGAATTGTGAACACCAATGGTTCAATTAATAGTTAAAATCAATGTAATTGATTAACCCATTGATTTTAACAATGAAATAGTCAGTTCTCTTTTATTTTTACCATTTTGTTGTTAATTCCATTGATTTTATCAATAAAATCAATTATTGAATTCAAATATCTTGGTGATCGAAATAGATCATCACTTTGCAAGTAAGTGTGGAGGTCCACATATTACATCTTCGATATATGAGAGGGATAATGAAACTCTTGGTCCAGATTCCAGATTCCATTGATAAAAAACAATGGAATAATTTTCCGGCGAGTACTCCGGCCGTCTAAGGGCTGAAACATGTAGAGCCCATCAAGATGAATTCAATGATGATGGTGGTTTATGAAGGGGTAACATACAGTGGCCGGATCGAGCTTCGGAAGTTTTGGTTGGCCGCGGCTTCAAGGCAAGATTCCGACCAAATATGCGGTTGTTGGCAGCAAACGATGGTTGGAGATGAGTCACGGTGCTCCGGCGCTTCAGTTCGATATGTCGGTGACTCCGATCGGTGGCCGGATGGTTGACCTTGAGCTCCGGCGATTAAGAAGAAATAGAGAGGAAGAGGGGGAAGGAGAGAGAAGAGAAAGTGAGAGTAGAAGAGAGAGGAGAGAGAGGGTGTGTTTTGATATTTCAAAAATAAATTTCTTCTGTCATCATGCCTAGTCAGAATGCCACCTAAGCATGGATTACTTGGCCATGAGCTACCTAGCACTGTTGTATATGGTATTAGTCATACTGTGTATCAAAAAGGTGGACTCGAATGCCCATCACTATCCCCAATTCCTCGAATAAAAAAATAAAATAAAAAATAAAATAAAATAAATATCACCCAGTAAACACACCCAATGCAAGAGAAGTCGTCGTCGTTTTCTCCTCTGTTTCTGGCCATCTGAAACCCGTAAGCTGAGGTCGGAAGCATACGCTTACAGATCTTCGATCAAGAAATTAGGCTAAGAAGAAGGCGAGACTAAACGCAAAAATGCTGCCCACGGTATCGAAAGGGCGTTCGTCTTCCTCTACGTCTCGACCTAATTCCATGTCCCCTCAGTACCTCCGTCGAATTGTGAAGGTAGTTGCTCTTTCTCTCTTTTTGCGGATCTGATCTTATCGTCCACTGAACCGTGATTTTCCTTTGTCATTTGATCGAACTGGTGTGGAGCATGATCCGCTAATCTATATCTATATATATATATATATATTTATATTTCTGTTCGTCATCAATTCCAATGAAATCAGTCTGGTTGGTTGTCATTTGTTACTTGTTTTTGTGCCATCAATTTGATTCAAGAATTGTAAATCGCGCAGTTTGTTTGTTTGAATATCAACTGAAAATCAACTCTTATTTGTTAAGAATCATTAGAACTTTTGTATTTAGTATATTGAGGTGCTCATAAAACTGATCTAATGGGGCATTTAGTTGCTAATCCAATGAGCGTGAGTGTTAGTGTGAAATGAGCAGTACCATGTTTAGTATAAAATGAAGAGTTAACATTTTAATTGTGATTATTTATTAATAAGAGGTAGAATAGTCTTTTGAATATCAAAACTTATTCTCCCTTGTGGAGATTAGCCAATCTCACCATTTTATTGAGCTTGGATGATCTACACGAGGGGGAATGAGGGTGGGGTTTGTTTGAGATTCCACCCTCTGAAAACAACAAAACAAGGAAATGAGTGACTCTCACTGTCACCTTGCCTCATTTCTCCTCCAAAATGCCTACTAAATTCCCCTTAAATGTTGATCAATAACATTAGGACGTTTATAGAACCAATGATTGGGGGCAAAGGGGGAGTTTATATCATGACTTTATTGGTGGAGGTTGTGTATTGGAGATATAATTTCTTCGTAGAATGAAATACAAATGTGAATGTCCTATCCAAGGTTTTAAAAATCGTTTTTAGGAACCGAGGCGCTTCCCTTATATGAGGCGAGGCGCTTCCCTTATATGAGGAGAGGTGGATGTTCCTACTCCTCCTAATGTGGATGTTACTCCACCTGAGGGGATTGAAATTGTGGATATGACAATTGAACATGATGGAAACCCAAATGAACATGAAAATGTAGAAGAAAATGTGAATATGGAGGAGGGAGATGAATATGGAAATGATAGTGGTGGAAGTGATGAAGATGATGGATGATTTATGTTAGTTTATTAGTTTGTATTTTGATTGTTGGAAACTTATGTTGAATCTTTTCTTTGTTTGATTGTTAGAACTTTGAATATGTATGAATATTGAATCATCTAATTATTATTGCATAGTGTTATTGTTGTGATATTGTCTTGGCATTGAAAATTTGGAAAGTATACTTATATTTACATAGTATGTAAAATCTTACGATTTTACGATTCGATTTTGCGATTCCGATTTTACACCTCTTCTCCGATTCCGATCCGATTTTACGTTTTTACTACCATGGGCGTAAGCCTCGAGGCGTAAGCCTCAAAGTGAATCAACAAAATATATACTATATATATAATATATAATATATAGACAGATTACACATTACAGATAGACTAAGTAAACCAAAAAAAAATTAAACCAGTAAATCAAAAAAAAATTAAATCAGTAATCACTCATCACTCATCAAGATCAAGTCATCAGTAATCAGTAATTACATATAGACTAAGTAATTAGTTTTGTAAAATTTAACTAAAAAAAAATTAAAAACAAGTAAACAACACAAAACAACTAAACAAACAGTGTCTTTGTGCCACTGTGCTGTGTCGTGGAGCATATCAATAGAATAGAAATTAGAAGCAGTGTTGTTTAGGCAGGGATTCACATTCCAAAAGCAGGGACGAAGTGAGAGAGAGACAACTGAGAAGAAGAAAGAGGAACTGAGAAGCAGGGAAGAAGAAAAGTGAGTAGAAGAGAGAGAGAGGAACTGAGAAATTAGAAGCAGTGTTGTTTAGGCAGGGATTCACATTCCAAAAGCAGGGACGAAGTGAGAGAGAGACAACTGAGAAGAAGAAAGAGAAACTGAGAAGCAGGAAAGAAGAAAAGTGAGTAGAAGAGAGAGAGAGGAACTGAGAAGCAGAAGAGTGAGGGAGAGAGAGACGAAATACCTAGAGCTGAAGAGCAGCTGCGATGTTGCTGAATCTTCTGGAGAGCAGCTGCGATGTCGCTCGGCTGAAGCAATTAGGGCATGGCGAGAAGTAACCAGAAGTCGCGACTTGCGATAGAGCTGGAAAAAGCCCAGGTTTCATGCATAGCGCCTCGTCCGCCTCAGAACTTCCCTGTCTGAGGCGGACGCCTCAGTCATGAGAGGCGCACGCCTCCCATGGAACTCTCCTAGGCGTACGCCTGGGATCGGCGGAGCATCGCCTCAGTTCGAGGCGCGCCTCGAGGCGTGCGCCTCGAACGATTTTTAAAACCATGGTCCTATCCATGAATTTACATTTGCATAAGGTGTAAGGTATGATCCTACCCTCCCTCAAAAATTAATTATATAACATCACGGCGTATCCAAAAATAAATAAGATTATCATATTAATTTAATTATTTTCGCTTTGCTTTATACTGATGCTTTGGCTTGTTGAAGTTGTGTTCTGGTCCTTTTTTGGTCATCACTTGGATTTTTATTATTTTCTTTTTGGTTGGGATGTGGTTGATGGTTTTTTTGTTTGTTTTCTGAACTTCCACGAATTGTACATACATTATGGAATTATTATCTTTAGCTGTATTAT
Source organism: Euonymus europaeus (assembly GCA_963580455.1). Classification (NCBI taxonomy): domain Eukaryota; kingdom Viridiplantae; phylum Streptophyta; class Magnoliopsida; order Celastrales; family Celastraceae; genus Euonymus; species Euonymus europaeus. The sequence goes on along the minus strand of OY756970.1, from coordinate 14,590,593 downwards.
AAAATTTCTCTCATTTATTTTCTCTTGACCTTGGAAATGGTGTTAATATTGAAATGCATGTAAGCCAATGCGCGTCGGTATTCTCATCTTGGTGTGTTATAAAATTTCTTCCCATTCAAAAAGGAGGGATGCTGAGTATATTTCTCAAATGAATTAGCTGATGGATGTTTGGTTGCCGTACTTTTTTCTCCAGTAGGTAATAATGTGGCATACTGGCGTGTAGCTGGATTTTCTATGTTACAAGTTTTATATGATATATGGTTGCGAATATTATGGATCTTAAGTTTTTATCTTGTGTGATGAGAATTTAAGGCTTAGGTTTTTAACTTTTAATCTGGCCTAAACCCTAGACTTTAAAGGAAAAGTGGCTGCAGTACAGGTTCCAAATTGCTGGGAAGCAGATGAAATAGCTTAAATATTGAGAGTTTGAAATTCTGTGTGAAAAGGCGAGGAAAGAATATGGACAGTATAAGCGTTACAAGGAAATAATGATAAGAAATTTTGGAATTTAAATAAAGCAAGGGAAGCTGTTGTGTGTGACTGTGTGTGCTTTATTGTTGTAGTCAGCACCCACAACATTTAGTGGCAAGAACAAAAAAGGTGGTAGGCAGCCAAAAGGATTAGAAACCGGAATTTCGGGGCACTCGTGCCACCAACTTAGATCAATACTCAGTTTGTTGTTCCACTCAAGAAGATTGTTACGGACCACCAAAGCTTTAAAGTAGAACAAATAGTATCAGTAAGAAAATCTTCCATATAATGCTGGATCCAGGACAATGCAGAAGTAGATGATCAATAGTTTCAGAATGAGCCTTGCTGAGGAAACACTGATTGATGATATGATAGCCCCTTTTCTGCAAGTTATCTAAGGCAAGTATTTTGAGTTTTGACCCAAACCCTTCCCAGCTGAAGAAAGCAACCGTTGGAGCAACTTTCGGCTTTGGGACACAAGACCAGGGAAACTTAGTTCCCACTATAGTAGCAAAGGAATTCTTACATATCAAATGATTCAAAATTGTGATACCAAAGGTGGCTTTTTCGCAGCTATCTTGCAGAACCACACTGAATGATGGAGAACCACTTTTCTAGAATATGGTTCACTGTAAACATTTTCAGTGGAAATCCTTCTAATACATAGATTACGAAGCTCTTTGTCCTTCTGCTTTAGCTGCTTATTTTGTGTATACCTTGTGTATTTCATTATAGTCCGTCTTGGATTTTTAATGGAAAAGAGTTGAATGGAATTTTATAGGTGATTGTACCTCAACCTTCTACATAATTCTACTAATACCAGAGTTGGGATCCAAGTTTCTCTGGCAATATTTCATGGTCTAGAAACTAAATTATTTTGTTTAATTTTCTTCATTGCTGGTGAGAACAGAATACTTTAGGCATCCAGACCAGCTACATTTGTAATGCAAAATTACTAGAAATACTTGTTTAGTCCCCCACCAACTTCCCCACTCCCTCTTGTTCACCCATTCTAATTTGTCATGGTTTAATTTGTTCTTGCTTTATTGTAGTGGCAACAAATGGATATTGAATATACTTTCTGGCAAATGCTTCACCTATGCACCTCACCAAAAGTTGTGTAAGTAGCTATCTTTGTAGATATCATCATTTGAATACAAGTATACAACTATTGCAATTGTTCTCATGCACCTGTATTTTCATTCTGCATTCTCAAGTAATAAACTAATTTTAATGCATGTATACTAAGGATAAATCTTAGGGTGTGAGGAATAAGGATTAGTAAAGATATGTGATCTTGCATTGTTCTATGTTTTGCGGGCTATCTTCAAAACTTGGTGCTTCAGTCATAAAATTTCAAGCTTTGTTTGGAATAGATTCTCATATATAATTTTTTCTTTTCAAGAAATTTTTTATCGATTTTTTTTTTCTTGAAGGATAACCTGTATCAATTTATCTTAAATATATTCACAAAAAATTTATTTATTGATTAATGCCATATAATTGATAATTCTATTTTTGGCTTCTTGATTTAATGGTTTGATGTCGTTGAATGGGATTGTAAATTTGATGCTACTTTACCAAAGTTTAAACATGGTGACTGCGGAGCCTCCCTTCCCTTCTCCAGCTTTCCTTTTCTATTACCAATTTTGTTAAATGTGCGTGGTAAGTTATTTTGTCTGCCACTTTGGAAGAAGGGATTTTTTTGGTGCAGTCATTCTTTTGGTCAACTATGATAGGAGTCTATTGTCTCTGGTAATTTGCAAATGATTTTTTTTAATATTTTAAATAGCTTTTGGAGGTGAGCTAATTAAATTATCTCCTTCTTTTGCATGTGGAACATGTTATGGATGCAGCTATCAGCATACCAAGTATCATAAACGTAAGTCCATTTCCTATTGAACAAGTTTCCTTTGATTTGATTGGCCTTCATCAGTAATTTAAACTGTTGTATTGCTCCATATGATTTATTACCATCAGTTTCATGCAACTTGCATTTTTTAGAAAGGATATTGGGTTCACTAGCTTGTATGTCTGTTTCAAAAATTTTGGAATTATATTTTAATTCTTAACCTCACTAGTGAGGCAGGTGATGCTTATTGTTGTAATGGTGGAAGTTGAATGCTCATTGATTCTCAAGTTTTGGATGCAGTAAACACAGTAATAGGTGTCCTTATGAAAAATTGGTTATGTAATTGCTATATGATTTATTATTCGATAGATATAGTAATCTGTCTATAATGCCACTCTGCAGTGTACATTTTATGCTTGCACTAAAGTTTATTCTTGCTTTTAGCTGGATGTATTAATCTGTCCAAAATGCCACTCAGTTCTTCTTTTTGTCATACCTTTGGTTCTGTTATGTGATCACTATTTAGATTGCTAACTTCGCTGTTCTGGAGGCTTCTGATGTTTGCTGTTTTATTATTGAAATGAAACAATGCTATATGTTTTTCTTGTAATTCTGGAGATGCTTCTATTTCCGAGATATGTAATTCAATAATCCAAGATTATCATTCAAGAACTATTCAACCGAGAATTATTAAGATCTTACCATGTACTAAATATAGAATACAAAGACTCAAACAAACACTGGGAAGCAAACAAGTTTTCTACAAGGGATTGAGTTGTTATTTATTTGACTTGCCTGTCGAGTTTCTATAAATATTATTTAGTTGTTGGCAAAAGGAAAAGAATGGAGGAGCAGACCTTTTATGTTAGTGTAACAAGCTCTTACCTAGGATTCCCATTCAAATGAAGCTCCCACCTAGGGTGCAATACGCTTTTCATGCTCCCCTTTCTCTCTCTTTATAATAACCCACCTAGATGGTGCTGAACATTACATTAAAGCTGTAACAAATTAGAACCTTTCTCTCACGCATTGCAACTTTTCCCCTCCTTTCTTCTGAACCAAAACAACAGGTGTGAAACCAAGTAGTTTGAAAGGAGTATTTTCTGACGAACTTCTCTGATTTAAAGTTTTTTGTTTTGAGTATCTATGCACTCTATTATACATTTTTTTGGAACTGAAAATTTCCTCTCCGTCTTTTTTGCTGTCAGAAACTAAAAATCAATGGGCACGTGATGACCCCGCATTTGTTGTGATCTGTAGCCTCCTTTTGGTGGTTGCAACTTTGGCTTATTGTGCTGCGTAAGTTTTCTCAAGTACTTGCCAATGGTGACTGCTTCGATACAATGACTCATTGTGATTGTAACATTTACATAAATAGTCTCGCCCAACTGTGGGGTTTGGGTGTGGACCAATATGCATAAGCATACTTCTGAATTATGGAGATTCTGTGTTTTTTGTTGTACCATGGGAATTGAAAATAAGTTCTGAAGTCCTTGTCTACTTTGACACTTGAGCTGTTGTTAGATTGTTACACTGTGCGTATGCATGAACAATAAATGCTGCAACTTCGATGTAATAATTTATTCCAAGTTAAGTGGCATTGTGTCCATATTATAGAATTTCTATTCAGTAAAAGTTTTGAAGAAAATGTTCCTTTTGGAATGAATAGTTACTACTGCCTTATTTCTGGACTTCAATAATTTTCTGTCAGCTGATCAAGTATGATCTTGCTTCTTCTCTTGCTTTCAGGTATGACCATAGCGCGACACATGCTGTGTTCGTGGTTATTTCAGTATTGCTTTTCCATTTTCTAATTATTGGAGCACTTATAGCAACATGTTGTTGGTAAGAAGCAAAATTTACCCCTCAAAGTAATATTCATGTTGAAATTATGCTGCACTCACTTTGATGGGAATATTGATGATTAACTGTTCATACAAATGCTTTATCTGCTTGGAGTTATAGAGGTGTTGTGCGCTAGGTGGCCCCTCTGTCCTGAGATCGATGTCCCAATTCAGTGTGGACTTTAACAAATATTGACGGGCTGTGTTTGGACTGTACACGGAAGCTTGATCTGGCCCTATTCGAAATTTAAACTATTTTATAATGTGACACATAATGGAAATGTATAGATGAATGTCATGTACTGTTTTAAACCTTAGAAGATTGCCTGGCCTAAAATTAAGATAAACATAAGGTGGCTCAGCCTCATTTTATATTTAGCTCCAGGTCTGGCCAAATCCTTGATCACCTTTAGACCCGGATTTCTTTTTGCGATTTTGAAGAGTAATTCCAATTTATTGATTCATCTCTTTATATTTATGTCCCTTATCTGATGTACATTATACCTGGTTGTTTCTGTATCCATCGGTCAAAGTGCATCCCTATCAAAATTCTTTCTTCTTTGTAGATAAGATTTACTCTGAATTTGGGTCTCTCAACCCCATAGACCTTTCCTAACAGCCAATTTGGATCCAAAATTATTGGGTTCCCTATTGCTAAATATTCCTCATACTAATCATGTTCCTTTCCCGATAAATTGTAACTTACAGTTTTCTGTTTTCTTGATGGTCAACTGCTTTCTGATTGGTCTACTTTCTCATAGGACTTAGTGGGTTGAGGTTGTCATTATTATGTAAAAGAGCTTGTAACCCTCAATTAATGTGCAGGTTCCTGACTAATGCTTACCTACGAGAAGAGGTTCCAAATAGTCATGTCGTTGAGCAACGGGTTGAATGGCAAGTCTGGAATTTTATTTTATAAATATTTGTCCTTGTGTTTTTAAATGTATGTTGAAATGGACGTCTTCATTATTGTAGCATATATTACTGTATATATGTGTTTGGTGCTGATTGGTTTTTTTTCTATTGAAGGCTCTATGCATTTGATGTGCATTGCAATTCTTTCTTTCCAATGTTAGTTATGCTATACGGTAATTTGTTTTTTTTCGAAGATTTTTGACTTTGTTATTTTAGAAATCGTCTTTTGTTATAATGTGATTGGGGTTTTCTTTTTTGCAGTTATACACTTTTTTCTTTCACCTCTTTTGGTAGCCCACGGTGTTTTACCCTTGCTACTATCAAATCTACTTTTCATGGTGGCGGCCTCTTATTATCATTATCTCAACTTCTTGGGCTATGATGGTAAGCCAACATTTGGTATTTGACACTTTATTTTAGTGTATTATAAATCTAAATGTGGTTGTGGAAATGTGCCGTGGGAACATTATGCTGTCACTCTGCTCTTCGTCATGTGATTGGTGCCACATTCTAAACAGCCTATACATGTGCATATTCTTTCTTGGTGGATGCTTCAGTAACTTCGTATCCTGATAGAGGGTCCCACAGAAAGTTCAATTTGCTCACAAGTAGTTTATTACTGCATTTATCAATTAAATGGCTAATGGTAACGGGTCTTATGCTGCAGTACTACCGTTTCTGGAAAGGACCACTTTTTTCCTCTATCCAATTGGGGCTGTCATTGTGCTTTCTCCTATCTGTAAGCATCTGAATTTCTTGCTGTTTGTATTCTGCTTTGTTTTTTTATGTCGCTAAAACTTGAGTTCATTTGTTTTGCAGTTATTTTAAGTGGATTCAATCCTTCCAGATACTTAATGAATATTTACTTTAGTCAAAGGTTATGACTTGCTAGGGTTAACACATAGGATGGAATATATTGAGTGAGTTGGAAACCAAATTCATAGATCACATGAAGTTGAGAAAGTGGCTATGAGGAAATTATGGATTTCGACATGAAACGGCACTGTCAGTTCTTTTAGGGTTTTTTCCCCATTGCGTGTGGACTCTGGCCGACGAGTGAGAGTTGAGGTAAGAAAATTGTTTCAGTTATCCAATTAATTAGTCTAACCAAACAACTGAATGTAATGCTTGTGCGTATTGTCTAGTTTTTTCTTCTATTTTGATTTGAAATTCCATATGAAACCTTTTGGGTTGATTTTGTTGTTTATCCTTCATTTGTTTAATTTTTATTTCTCCTGAATATATATATATATCTGTGTGTGTGTGTGTGTGTGTGGCTGGCAATACTTGATTGAATGCTGCGACAGGGTTATAAGGTTTGTGTCACGACAGATTCCTTTCACATCAGACCAGAAGATACAAAGCACCCTCCTAATGTTTTGTTTGGTAATAGTTGTTTGTTGGGAGCTTACAAAGTGTGACATACGTAATTTTATCAATTTTGCTAAAACTCTCAGTTTTAGGTGCTTTATTAAACTTGAATCAATGTGGCAACTGAGAATTCACATGATCATTCCTCGTTACCATTCTACCTCTATTTGAACACTCCTCTTTCTTCTACCTTTCACTCTCTGTGCTCACCTTTTCTTCCTCCCACTACCTTCGGGAGCTCTCGTTTGGCCACCGATCAGAGTGGTTGACTCCTAAAACGGAATCTCTTGTTTTGCCATCGATCAGAGTGGTTGACTCCTAAAACTGAAGTGTTCACCATCACATTCATTTTTCGTCCCTATATACTATTCATTGTTGCTTGTATCATCGAAGAAAAGCATCCAAATGATGAGGTGGTTGCAGCACAAATCGAGTTGGTACGGTCACCTCTAGCGACGTCTTGATGATCGACCCTACATTTGGACTTCATGCATGGAGGGGCATCTTTCCCATCCATTTTTTTTGTTCGGATAGCTATCAAAATTCGATGACCCGAAGCAAATTTGTATATTGATATATGCATCTAACCATCTTCAGCAACATCTCTGACTATCTCAAAAACAATGTAATCTTGACTAATTTTGGGACAATGAATCTACCTTGTTTATCATGACTGATTTTTTTTAAAAAAAATCTTCAATTTTCATTTGTCTATTATAGATAGTAAATTGGTTTGAAAACAATGTAATCACATTTTTGTGTGGCAAAAACCAATGTGAAATAATGTAATTGCAAGTCTATTTTAAAAAAAAATGTAATCGCAAGCCTATATGAGAAAAAAAATGTTGAGCAAGTCCAATGAGACACTTGAAAATGCATTTTTTGCACTTGAAATGGATTTTTCATGTGCTAGACCTCTACAATGGAGACAATTTGGCACTTGATATGTGTTAAATTTTGAAAACACTTGATAGATATATGAAGCGTTGATTGAGAGACTTCTTTGGACCCACACAACCAATAATAACAAGATGTGTCATTTGTTTTTTTTTTGTTTTTTTGCCTTTTCTTGTCTTGCATATCCCATAGAAGACGTGTCATTTTAAGTGTGTGAAATTGTTAAACCATTATAGGCACTACACTTGATATTATGCCATGCACAAATTTGGAAGCATTTATAAGTGCCTAATTTCATGTTTCCCTTGGTGGACATGCTCAATTTGTAGGTCTGTATGACAAAAAAATAATGAAAGCGCAGCCATGTAGGGCAAAAAAAATGTAATCGCAGTTATGTAGGTTTCATCCTCGTTTGTCCTCTTTAGGGAGAAACTTATGAGAGAGAAGATGAAAGTGAAAGGGAATATGGAGATAAAAAGAGTTGTTTTTTTCACTGTCATTTTTTTTAATAAATTAATTAGAGATATAATAACTGAATTTCTTTTTTACATAAATGACAATACACGCTGTTGGCAACAATGTGACTTTCTTTGAGATTTTATAAGCCAACAGCGTGATTATCATCAACATAAAAAGAAAAGACATTGGTATTAGGTTCAATACAATACATATACATCAAACTAGATTGAATACATAGATAATCACTCATTAATCAGACTCAAACTCAAAGGTTCAATACAATACATAGTTAAACATGAGGTTCAGTTCAATACGTAGATAAAAACTCAGATTCATCACACTCAAACATATAGGTTCAATATAATACATAGCTAAACATAAAATCAGGTTCAATTCAATACATAAATAAGTAGACATTAAACGTGCTCTCATTACCCCGCAGGACATATACAAACATCTGCATATCAGCCTCTAGAACCTGCAAAGATATCACATTTGTGTTAACATATATAGATATAACGAAATGACAAATCAGATTCAAAATACTTATTTTGCCTTGCTGATACATGATTTTTTTGTTGTGTCCACGTTGACCGCATATGCTACATTTGTATCTTGATCGACCCTCCCTCATATGCATTTCATTTGTCAACCTTGTTGATTTTGGTTGACTTTTCTTCGAACGCTTGAGTGATGGATCTAGAACTAACACTTACGATGGCCACTCCATCTGATCTGGAATGGGTTAAAAACTGGTGTATATGTGTTCTCGTAGGCCCGTAAGGTGAAATTCTCTTCCATGAAGTAACTGTAATCAACTTTTGTGGCAGAACAACAAGATATTGCATGTGAGCATGGTCAATGAAGGGTTAGCCACATGTTGTATGTACAACTTCTCTAGTCAGGATTTATTCCAATAATGACTATATGTTCTGTTCATCTTGTTCTATTAGTCACTTGAAATGTCGGCGAGTCATGATGAAACATGTGAATAACTTGTTTCTTAGACCTCTCAATTTCTCTAGTAATTTCAGCTAAAATCTCAAGAGGCCAATCTCATCCTTTCATTCTGTAATGTTGTGCCTCAATCCTATGAGTTACAAAGTATTTGTTCGTCCGATAAAAGGCCAGTTGGACAAGAGTAGTGACAAGAAGGAAATGACCACCCTTAAGCATACTGTTGAATATTTCAGACATATTTGTGGTCATCACACCATAGCGATAGCTACATTCGTATGATAGTGCCCATTTCTCCTTTTGAACTTCATCTAGGTATTTTCAAGCCTCTTCATTCAATTCTTTCACCCTCGACATCCAGAAATCAAACCTCTCTTTCGTTGGCTCTTTTGCCATCAATTTCACAGTATTTTTCAAGTCTGTATCTTTGAAATTTTTCATCACATTGCTTGCCAAGTGACGTGAACAATATTTGTAATACGCATGTGATTTTGGCCACCTTTCACGCGTTTCCCATTTAATGTTAGCATGATGATCTGATAATACATACATCCCAGGCCGATCAAGAGCAACGTAGTATCGTACCCGATCTATGAACCACTACCATTTATAGTTATTCTCTGCTTCAACAAGAGCGTAACACAATGAAAACAGATCGTTATTTGCATCATATATGAAGTTCCCACTGTACTTCTTATACAGGTGTGTACCATCACCATTTATCAAAGGACGGCAATGTTGAAATCCTACGATGGAGGGACTAAATGCCCAAAAGACTCGACCAAATGTAGATGATCCATTTACAACTTGTTTGTGCTCAAACTCAACAACAGATCCAGGATTTGATAATTTCAAAGCCTCAAAAAACCTATGTAACATCTTATACGAAGCCTCAAATGTTCCGAACAACTTCTCAATGACTTTCTGTTTTGCTCTCCAAGTCTTGAAGTATGATATTGAATACATTAACTGTGATGTAGCAAAAGCCTAAATCAGTCCTAACCATCTCAAAAACTTTATGGGCTAGGTACTTCGCGTCCAATTGACGGTGACCTTGTTGCAAGGAAGCATTTATGCATGTATGCGGCCCTCTAGTGACAGTAATCATCCACATTTGTAGTCTATCCTTGAATATTGCACGTAAATACCACCTGCATGTTTTCTTCTACACACAACTCAATTGCACAGCAGTGAAACTTGAACGTTATGTTCTATATTGATAATTATTCTATAAGTGCCAAGACTTCACAGCATGTAGGAGCTCATCTTGCTATGAAACATTTACTTCACTCTTAAGTCATCATGTCCAACATCATGGTTTAATTCCCAATCCCTACATGTGGCATCTTCAATCAAACTAACATCTTTGAATTCTGGAACTCGTGGTATAATGCCACCACCCTGCATTGTGTTACCCTCCACATATGAATAGTTCTCTTCATGAATCCCATCGTCTTCTTCGTCGTCTTTCTCATCTTCCACTTCCTCACTTTTAGTAGCATCTATGTCTTCTTCCTCTTCAGCATTTGAAAGTGTGTCAACATAAGCTTGCTCAATCTCCTTCGTACTGCATATTTTTGAAATCAAATTCAAGTTCACATTTAAAGATGATTGTTGGTTTCCACAATAAAAACTACTGCTAAAACCAGGAACCTGGTTACCTCTAGCAGAACTAGGATTCTGGAAAACGCCCTCAAAATCAGGTTGGCTATAATCAATCGGTGGAACAGATTGACTATAATCATATTGGTCTAAAAGGTTCCATGAATTCCATGGGTCTGCCATTCTTGCACACCTACACACCTAATTTATGAAGAAATATTAAACTATCATTAAACACATATTAAACTAACAAAAAAAGAAACTTAAATCTGAACTTCTATATTAAACAAATCAACTCAAAATCTTAATTAATTAAGTTATTCTACACAGAAATCAAGTGCAAAACATAAACATATACTTATTCTCAACAAATCTTATGCATTTTAACATAAATGAGTCACATTATTCCATGCTTTACACTACAAACAATTCAAATGACAAACTCACCTAGTTGGAGGCCTCAAGTGCACACACTGAGCTCACTAAGTTGCTGTAAAGGAACATTCTCTTAAAAACCAGGTGAAGGGATATGGTTTTGTCATGTATAATGGGTTTTTATTTTGTTAGAGGTTAATCACGCTATTATCAATAGCAAGATTAACCACGATTTGCATTCACGAAGTTGACAACGGCGTGATAATCGATATAATATAGTCACACCGTTGTCAACGACATGACTAATACAAAAAGTTAAAAGTGAGTCACGTTTTTGCTAACAGCGTGACTGATAAAAACTCAAAGAAAGTCATGTTGTTGGCAATAGAATGTATTGTCATTTGTGCAAAAAAAATATTTCAGTTATTATATCTCTAATTAATTTATTAAAAAATGACATATTGAAAGAAAAAAAACACTTAGATAAAAGAGAGAAGCATTTGATTTTTAAATTTTGAATAAAAGATAAGTGAAAAAAAGGAGAGAAATTTAAATTTCAAATGTGTTTCATCCATGTAATCATGCTTTCCATGTCAGCAAGCTTAGTTGGCAATGCTACCTTTATTAGTTAAGTTGAGTGTCCCAAACTTGGATACCCTTACATTTTTCCCATAAAAATAGTATTACTTTTTTTTTCACACAAATTAAAAAAATTTAATTAATACAATGAGAATATTAAATTTTGCTTGTATATTTTCTACTATGTCCTTAATTAATGAATATATTTTGGTTACCTTTCATAGAAGATGGAAAAGTTTGTAAGATAACAAAGCACATTAAAATAGGAGTCTTTTAGGAAATTAATTAATTAATTACATTCTAAAAAATGAAACTAAACTATAATTTGAGACAAATAAATAAAAAAAGTATGACTATTTTTACGGGATGGAGGGAGTATATTGTTTAAGTGTTTAGTTTCAATAAAAAGGACATTGTTTGTACATACTTCAAACATAATCAGCAGAAACAAAGGCATTAGCTAATATGCTTTCCAATAAAATTACATGATAGAAAAAATTCAATACATCTATATAAAATTTCGAGCTCGTAGGTTGGGTCTAGTCTGGTGGCACCAAATTAAGAAAAGAAAAGCTTAAAATTGGTTCAATTAGAATTCTATTACCTTAAATATAATGATAGGATATACTTAATAATATTTAAAATGAAAAAAAAATCAGTGATAATAATTTATGAGACCTAGAACTGACCTAAACCTACGCCTTGTAGCCAAAGTTTGGAGTCCAATTGAGGCTAATAGAACTCAAGCCCCAGTTGTATGATCAAGGTTCAGTTTGTGTGGGCTCGTACTATTTCAGTAAAGGGAGGGAAACTAGATATATTAACCAGTGCAAAGTACCAGATAATTTCAAGCTTTGTAAGAAATTATGCTTCCTTAAATTCTCCTTTAAAATAATGAATTGAAATCTGAAACATTAGAGTTGACAAATAACATCATAGCTGCTGCTTTTATTCTCAAAATGCAAAGAGGGAGGAAGTCCACAAGTTCATATCAAAATATAGCAATAAAAGAAACACCAACAAGCCAAGTCAACAATCAGAACACAAAGTAAGGTAGTCTTTGTATGTATCAGCTGTTTCAGAGTTCGGTTTGTTAAGCTGGTGGACCGGATTGTGTCTATTGATCAAGTTTGCTGCCTATTGATCAAGCTTGCTGCCGCCAACATCAACCACAAACCTGTACCGGACGTCGTTCTTCTCGAGCCTCTCGAAAGCTTTGTTTATGTAATCCATTTTCACCACTTCAATCATTGAAGACAAACCCTTCTCCTTGCAGAAATCAATTGCCTCCTGTGTTTCCTTCATGCTCCCAATGAAGGTCCCTGTGATCACCTTTCTTCCTGCAAAAGATGAACAACTTCTCAACCTTTCTGCAATTCTTAGAATTTTTTTAAAAGGCAAGAGTAAATTTAGAAACATCCCCTGTTACTTTGACTTAATTCCATTTTCAATTTGGGGAGATACACCCCATGCATTTCCACAAATGACCTAAGAGTCCTCTTTATTGTAATGTTTGATTTTCACTAATCCTTTGTAACTAACTGGTTCGGATATTGAGTGTGGAATGAAAGCTGTGACACTATTCCCATACATGAAAATACTAATCTCATTCAGAAAGATGGAGGTGTCCCTTTCACACTCCTTATATTTTCAATTTGGATTGAAACAGCCACTGCATTTGAACAACCCTCCTAGTCTTGCTCCCAAGATCGCATCGTTACCTTACAATCCAGATTCAGAACTTACCTTGGCTCCTAACTCGAGATTTTGGATGTGGAATGAAAGCGGTAAGACTAATGTCATTAACAAAAGGATTTATTGGGTCATTTATGAAAACAAAGTGAATGCCATTGTCCAAATTGAAATCACATAGGGTGTGTTAGGGTTTTAAGTCAGGGTGTTAATGAATTTTAGCCAAAAATTAATAACATTAACAAAGAACTACTAAGATCAACCAGAACCCAATTCATCAAAACGAGACCAACCAGAACCCACAAATTTTTTATCCAAAATTGACAAGAATCTGAAAACTCACCTAGCATAACAACAGGAGCCATGAACTGAAGAGGGGTGTTAATAACACCAGTCAAGATGAGCTTGCCATCCATTTTGAGCAACGAAAGGTAAGGCTCAAGAGGGTGACCAACAGGGACAGTGTCAATGATATAATCAAGTGAGTCAGCCACCTCTGTCATCCGAGTTTCATCCGAGCTGACCAGGTAATCATCAGCACCAAGATGCTCCAAGGCCTCCACTCTCTTTTTATCAGAAGAACTTATCACAGTCACGTGGTGTCCCATTGATTTGGCTATCAGCACACCCATGTGTCCCACTCCTCCAAGCCCCAATATTCCTCCCCTAAGTCCACTCTGTTTCAGTCCATAATGGTTCAGTGGACTGTACACGGTTACACCCGCACACAACAATGGCGCAGCCTGTTCTAGAGCCAACCCATCTGGTATTTTCACCACAAACCTAACACATAAACAAAGCAATATATCTTTTAACCATACCCAGATTGAATGTTTTATCTATTGAACATTTTTTTTGTATGTGATATTGAGTGCTCACTTTTGATGGACAACCATTGATTCAGCGAAGCCGCCTTGGGTGGGTTTCCCATCAGTGTAAACGTCATTGTAGTTCCAGATTTTCTTGTTGCAGTACTGCTCTGCGTCGGATTCACATGGACGGCAGCTTCCACAGGAACCTACAATCAGTCCAACCCCAACAACATCTCCTGCTTTGAATTTGGTCACTTCAGATCCCACCTCCACCACCTCACCCACAACCTCATGCCTGTACATACCAGTATAATTACTCTTAAATAAAAAAATAAAAAGAGAGATAAATCAATTAAACAGAGTGGGAGACTGAAAGGAAGGATTTTGGTCATTACCCAGGAACCATTGGGTATTGAGACATGCCCAGATCATTCTTGATTTGATGAAGATCACTGTGACAGATTCCACAGTAGAGAACCTTTACAAAAACATCCTCAGCACCAGTGTTCCTACGATTGACAAAAATGATTCACACACACACACACACATATAAGAAAGTCCTGAGAGAAAGAGTGAATGAAAATATCTGATTTGAGTACCTAAGAGTGTAGGAGTAAGGAGCGAGAATCCCAGAAGGATCGGTTGCTGCCCATCCTACAACAGTCCTCTCCGTTTCAAGGCTACCCATTATGCTCTCCTAGGTGTTCGACGAAATTCCAGAGAAACAGAGAGGCGAGAGAGATGAAAATTAAGACGAGAATGGAATCATTCCCTTGCAGATATTGATGTGTATGTGTGTAATGTTTGCACAGAATGGACAAAATGGAAGCAAAAAGATAGACAGATCAGCAGTTGAGTTTGGTAAAAGGGGGCCCAGTGTGGTAGGTGGGCTTTGGACTTTAATTCTCTGCATCCATTACGCATCTGCACCTTCCACAATTACATTTTGTGATTGGACGGCATCAGCAATGTTGACTTTGGGATGGTGGGGCCTTGTGACCCAATGATTGGATCAGCAAAAGTTAACAGATGTTCATGCGTCAGGCATATGTCATGTATACGTAGAGGATGAATTGAGGGTTCAGTGGGTTGGTGCTAGGGATGGCAAAAAAACCCGATCCGCATATTATCCGTAGGATATCTAATCCATTTAAAAATCGAAAACCGATCCTATAGGGTTTGAAAATGGTTTTGGTTATTTTTTTAAAATCCGTCACGGTTTAGGGTCGGTTTTGGTATTTGATGCCGGGTTTAGGGTACCCGAACCGAAACCGTACCCAGAACCAACACCAATCCGACCCGACCCTACCCTTAATTACAAGTAAATTCTTAAAAACATTAGTACATAGTTAGAGAAAGGATTCGAACCTTACACGTGTATAAAGAAGTAAATCACTTAACCACTAGTCTAATTCTAATTTATTTGTCATAGACTTTCATAGTTTATAAATATATATTGAGTATGAATTTTGGTTGTGCGTAATAAAGTTTATACTTTTACTTTTATGACTATAATGTATATGAAGATTAAAAGTTTGATATCATTTTAAATAATAAATTAAAGTGTTTAAAGAAAAAAATTAAAAAATGCAATAAACATTATTACGAAGTCACGAACCCTAATTTGTCTCTCAAAGAATCCATAATCTGAAATGTACTCGTTAACACTGTACCGAAAAAAAATCAAACAGACTAAATATAAACTAATAAAATTTGAATTTATTACATGGATCTTGTTGTCTTGTTGATGCAATGAAGTGATTAATGTCTAAGGAGTAATAATATGGTATTATCATGTAGTTCGTCAAGACATTGGACTCCTTTCTATTTCTATCTCATTATATTATTTAATATCTTCATCATTAATAAGTATCTAAGACTTGTCAAAAAAATATTATTGATTTCATTTTTTAATTGAATTAGTTAAATGGTAAACGGGTATTCGGCGGTAAACGGTTATAGAACGATTCCGGTTTTGGAAATCTAAATAATTCTTTAAACGGTTTTGGTATATGATACATTAAATGGTAACGGTTTTGATATTTCTTAAATGAAAGGGTACCCGACCCGTTGCCATACATGTGTTGGACTAGCATGTTATTGCCACGTGGTATTATTTTAGTTAGAGAGAGAAACCAAAATTATAGTCTACATTCACAACAAATGGGGCGAAACAAGAAGGTCCAGTTAAAAAAACAAAATTTTTTCTACGACTAGCATATTGAAACAATTTATTAATTTTAGTATCAATTTCAAAATAATTCTCAAACTAGCATTCCAAGCCACTACTTTTTAGCTTTGGTATCAAAAACCACCTTGGAACACAAAAAATATCACTTCCAAACCTATTTTGTATTCCACATCCCATACTCATCCCATACCTCATTGTTTGATACTCTCTCTCCTCTCTATATACCCCATTGCCGATTCTGTCTCCCCTACCCCCTCCCACCTTTCGATCTTCTCTCTCTTTACCCCGACGTCTCATCATTCTCTGCACTTACTGGTCAACTCTCTCTCCTCCTATCCCCACCAGTCGTTTTCGTCACTCTACCGTCATAGTTAATTTCTTCTCATCGGCCACATCGTGTTCTTGGCAACAAAATCTAGGGCTGATAACATAATCGAAGATTGACCCAAACGGTATGTCTAGGCTCCCTAAATAACTCAATCGATTTTCTTCTCCATTAATTGTTTCCCTTGTATACACATATAGCTTAGATTCAAATTTTGTTGCCGTTGTTCCTGGGTTGCGATATATTGTACTAATACGGGTAATACATATATACTTTTTTGTGTTGGATTTCATGGTTATAATGAAAGCTTGTTGCCGACTATGATAGAGCCACTAATCGATATAGAAGACATTGTAAATGAACCATGCCCTGTAACCATATATTTTGTGCATATGAAGCTTTATTCACCTATTATTTTTGTTGGTTTTATTACTTCTTTATATCTTATTTTATGCCTGCAGGATGGATCTCGCCATCTTTTGTCATGAAGTATTACTAACTGGGAGAAAGGGCTCGTGATTTATAAAGTAATATAGTTTGTTTTGTTCTGCATGGTAGATCTCGCCATTTGTTGGCAAGATAAAAATGACTCATGCTTTATGGACTTTCATGATAATTTTTAATTGTTGAATAATTCTTTTAATGATAGTTTGTAAAGGAATGTAATGTGCAATTGACTTGTAATGTGATTCAGAAGAGAGTTTTTAAATTTTAGGTACTGCTGGCAGCCTATCCAGCAAGGCTGAAAAGGTAAAATGATATTTTTGTGTTCCAAGGTGGTTTTTGATACCAAAGCTGAAAAGTAGTGGCTTGAAGTGTTAGTTTGATAATTATTTTGAAATGGATGCTAAAGTTAGAGATAAATTGTTTCAAGACGCTAGTTGTAAAAAAAACTCAAAAAAACACAGGTTGAAATCAATGTTTATCTTTACGTAAAGGGGAAAGTATTCAAAAGGCCCCTGTATTTTATTTTGGGTTGTTCAAGCCCTTATACTCCAGAAAGTGGTCCAAGTTGGCCCTTCATCCTCTTTGCCGTGATAACGGCATCTACGTGGCAGTTAATTGCTGATGTGGTTTTTAAAAAAAAATTAATTCGAAATGACATGGCATACAACTATCAAACACCAATCAATTTATGCCACGTGTCACATAAAAAAAATCAAAGATATTTGTGATTTTTCTCAAGAAATTTGTAATCCCTTATTTTCGTAGTTCAATACCCTCCCTGTACTTCATTAAATGGGTCAAATGAGCCCCTATAAGTTATGAAAATGGGTCAAAATGAGCCCCCAATTCAAACAAAAAAAACATTGCATGCATTTTGTTCCTTTCAAACATAGATTCAATCCCAAATAAAAACAAGCATAAATAAGTCCTCTAGTCCTCCAAAATCATTCAAACCAGAAATCCAGAAACAAGACAAGTCCATGACAGAAATCAAAACTAAAACAGTAACATCTTAAATTGCTCCACCAGATCCTCCAATACCATCCCGAGGTTGTTGTTGGCTAGTCTTCAAACTCTGACTACCTTGAGATGGTTGTTTGCTAGTCTTCAAATTATGACTACCCTGAGATGGTTGTTTGCTTGTCTTCAAACTCTGACTACCTCGATCAATAACCCTTGACATTGACGTACCCAGCTACAACAAAAACAAGCAAAAAAAATGATGATTAGTTGGTCATTAGGATGTAAGCAATATAAGATAGTAACAAGATGACTTCATAGATGAATACTTACATTGAGGATGGAACGTCCTGTTTCAGGGTTGATATACAACCCGAGTCCAGATAGCATAACCCTCTTTTTTGGTTTGGACTTGGCCATACACTCTTTATGGAAAGGGCTCACATATTTGTCTCTCGTACCAACTGAAGTTGTAGGAAGTCTTGAGCTGTCGGATGGGTTGGAACTTGCAGCAGCTAAACTTGCAGGAAGACTTAAGCTGCCAGCAACTTGGTTGTTTAATGTAACCCTCCCTAGACACTTTTTGTTTCTTGCATTGTGCCCTTTCCCCTTGCATACATGGCATGTCATGGTCCTCCCATCCCTTGGCAGCTTATTTTTTCTTTGGACTTCATGCATTTCTTTTCTCCTTTTTTTTCTTTGGTCTCCCAGGCATCTTCCTTAGCTTTGGAGGTAACACAAGATCCTGCTCACTCCTTGGCCACATATTCTCTCCTCTTATTGGCTCAATTGGCTTTTGATAAGCTCTTAGATAAGTGTTCGTCCTATACCACAAAGACTAATCTTCTGCCTTTTCTCTTGCATCATGTATTGCACGTATTGCGTGTGCACATGGAATCCCAGTAAGCTCCCATGAATCACATGTGCATACACCTTGTCTTAGTCGAACAACATATTGACTCCTCCCACATTTTACCTCATAACTCCCACCTCCATTCTATTCACATACCCAAATGTGACTATTCTTAACATTGCTTACCAACTTCTTTTGAATCAGAGGACCCCAATCATTCTTCCATTTTGAGACTCCTATTCTTTTGTCTCTGAACCTACGCATCATGGCTCGACGTATTTCCTCAAGCATTGAGATAATGGACTTGCTCCTTGCCTTTAGAATTGTTCCATTGAATGCTTCACACAAATTGTTGTCACATAAGTCACGCTTTGAATGTGCTCTAAAGAAGGCTTTGCAACAATACTTTGTATCAACAAGCATTAGATCCTTCACTGCCTCTGGATGCACTATCTTAAGCTCCAACAACCTCTGATCAAATTCAAACTTATTTGTTGACTTCGCAAGACCCTAAAATAAGTTTTTAAGCTGTCTCCCTGAGTATGTCTTGCACCAATTGGCATACAGATGCCTACAACAAAATCTGTGCTCAGCCTTGGACCAAGTATCTGCCACAGCCCCCACCAAACCCTGAAAAATAGTTGGAAATATATCAAAAATAGATAGATATGCTTGTAAATGGACTACTGACAGTAATAGCACATACCTTTTGTCTATCACTAATTATAGTCCATCTCTCTCCCTCGGCTGTGCCAAGATCATGTCTCAAGAGGTTCAAAAACCATGTCCAAGTCTCTGTGTTCTCTACCATTACCACAGCCCATGCTACTGGAAACATCTGGTTATTACCATCCCTTCCAATAGCAGTTAACAACTCCCCTTTAACCAACCCTTTCAGAAAACATCCATCTACACCTAAAATTGGCCTACAACCATTTAATACTCCATCCTTGCAACTCTTAAAACAGCAATAGAATGCCTTGAATCTAGGTTGGTCACCAACATTTTCCTTGTGAGTAAGAATATCTATTGTGGTATCAGGATTAGATATAACTAACTCCTCCGCATAGTCCCTCAGCTTTGCATACTCCTTAGCACAATTACCTTCAAGGTCAGCTAGTACAGCTTTTCTAACTCTTTTGCATTGACCCAAACTAACATCTAGTTCCAACTTTTTCTCCATAAAGGGTTTTAGATATCTTATCTTAATGTCTGGATGGGCAGCAATAAGGTCATAGAACTTCTTGACTAGATACTTTGATGTTAGTCTTTTCAAACCTCTTTTAGTTTCACAAGTATGCTCTGGGTTGTATGTTTTCACTTGAAAACTATCAACCTCTCTATTGAAAGACCCATATATAAGCCATGAATAGTCAGGAGTACCCATACACTTGGCTCTACACCTATTAGGCTCATTCTTAGCAAACCTAATGTCATGCCTAGTAAGTATTGCATAATTGCTAATAACAGTTTTGAACTCTTGATTACTCTGAAACAACATGCTTAGCTCAAAATTAGGTATACCTTTACGAGCTTTGAAAGAGGGAAACCTACTCTTCTTTCTGATAGCCTCGTCTCTCAACTCTGGATCCTCCTCAGTGTTATCCCTATAGCTGCCAGGGTCAGAAGAATCAAAGTAATCGCTTATTGGCCCATCTGACTCCAGTTCATCTTCAACCTCAAATCTCCCCTCCTCAACAGCAACATTAACCTCCACAGAGTCATTAGTATGGCCTGCATCATCCTCATGGCCCGCATCATCGCCATGTTCATCTCCACTGTCCTGCAACAATGCCACTGACCTCTATCCTCTTGAATATTCTTTAATCTTCTCTCTGGCAGCGATAACTTCTTCATCATCTTCAGAGGAGTTACCCTCTGGTAGTATATCTTCTAGCACATCACTTTCTGAACTAGAGTTATCCTCGTACTCTGAAGGGGGCCTATGAGTTGCACTCACCCTCGACTTCACCATTGATATGAAGACTGTGAGAAAGGAAACCCACAAATCATGATAATGAAATTGCAAAAAATTGGAAACATAATGGCATGACCAAATCAAAACCATCAATGAAATGAGCAGCAATAGCAATTCATTAAAATAAAAGAGAGAAGGAACAAGCATATATAGGATGCCTGATGAATGAGAACACCCAATTCAAGTTCAACATGGTTTTCTCAATAAGCATAAATGGCACTCCAACAAGAAACAAACAAATAATGGAAGGGCAAACTGGGAAGAATTAAAGGCTCAAACAAAACCTAGCAAACGTAATTATATTTGGCTTTGCTAAACAAATATATGAAATAAAATGCACAATTTGACTTGAACGCCAACCATCCTCCACACAAAGACCAAGAATCTCAAAACCTAAACATAATCAGGGGCACGAAAAGCCTCATAATTCCAAATTGGTAGGTCTCATTTTATTCTGCCTGGATTCTTAGGAAAATGAAGTAAAAACGCAAAGATGGAAGCCTTATTAGGGTAGATACCACCATCCATGGAATGAGCAGCAATAGAAAGAAATCGAAACCTACGCATAATCTAAAGAATATAAACGAAATAAAAATCAAAGCGAACTCACCTTGCAGCTGTGCACAACAAAGGTCCCAGAGTTGCAGTCACTACGAGAATCCAGAGTTGCCGTCACTTGAAGCTCCCAGAGTTGTCTTGCCTTTTCAATTGAAAAGTTGTAACCCAAATGCTTCAACCCTATTTTCTCCAAGAACTAATCCTAGTCAGCCCTAACAAATTACCACATCATTTCTTAATTTTGCCAATTACATGCCAAGTCAAATAATAGAATGACACATCATCGATTTTGGACAGCAAAGGTGATGAAGGGTTAACTTGGACCACTTTCTGGAGTATAAGGGTTTGAACAACCCAAAATAAAGTACAGGGCCTCAAACGACCCGTTTGTGAAAGTACAGGGGCTTTTTGAATACTTTCCCCTTACGTAAATGCTAAGTATTAATATTGTAGCTGTCATAATATCCTTAATCTATGTGGACATGATGACTAGGATGATAACATGAAAAGTGGACAAAAAAGTTTTTTTGATACAAAAATATCTCAGTCACACATGTTTTTGAAATTTTAGATTTTTAAAATTTAAAAAATTGATAAATATCAATAAAAAGTAACACGTGAAAATTTTGAAAGATTGATAATTCCAAAAAAAAAAATTAAGACATGCAAAACTCTTTCTCTCTCTTCATTGTTTTTTTTTGTTAAACATAATTTTAAAATGATTTATCTCTCATTATATTTGGAAAAAAAAAGTATATATTTGAAATCAGCATGTAAAACTATTTCCAACAAGACTCATTGTCAATAGCTTTTAATGAATCATTCGTTATTACATTGTTCTTTGAAAATAATGTTTTTAGTGTTTAAAATATATGATCTCTTTATTACATTGTTTTTGGTGCTTTTACAATGTCCTGTAGAGTTTTAGTACACTATTACATTGCTCTGGACTTTTATTACAATGTTA
Source organism: Euonymus europaeus (assembly GCA_963580455.1). Lineage (NCBI taxonomy): Eukaryota > Viridiplantae > Streptophyta > Magnoliopsida > Celastrales > Celastraceae > Euonymus > Euonymus europaeus. Next base: position 14,568,488 of record OY756970.1, on the reverse strand, counting down.
TGATGTCTTTATTACGTAGTCCTAATTTTTTATTACACTATTATTCTATTGTGTTTTTATCTTGATATTACATTATTACATTATGTATTATGACTGAGACCTATTACATTGTGTTTTATTTTTGGCAATGTATTATCACATTGTGATGACCATTTGACAGTACATTATTACACTATGTTTTATTATGACAATGTCATATCACATTGTGTTTTTTTTATAGTGTCTTATTACTTTGGATTGATCATTTGACATTGTCTTATTACATTACCTTTTATAGTGACAATGCATTATTACATTGTATACTGTGATAATTTTTACAATTTTTTCATGATTGTTCAATGTATTTATTGATTACCTATATATTATTTCTATCATTTCAAGCTAGAAGCTTGTACTATAAAAGTTTGTGGCTTTCTCTTCAGATTTATACCATGCAAAAATAAAATGAATTGAAACACATATTGTGATGCATCAGAAGTGCCCTAATTCGAAGGAATCTATACTTTGATATGATTGTCTTGGTCACTCAGATTCTACCATGATGCATAGAATAATTGAAAATATAAATACACGTTCATTAAGAAACTATAAGTTTCTTTTACCTAAAGATAACTTATGTGTTGTTTGTTCACAAGGAAAGTTAATTGTGAGACCATCTACCCGGAAGGTAGGCATGGAATCTCCTAACTTTCTGTAACGTATTTATGAAGATATATGTGGACCTATTCATCCATCATGTGGACCATTTTATTATTTTATGGTTATGATAAATGCATCATATAAATGGTCACATATGCATTTATTATCTACTCATAATGTTGCATTTGTTAGGTTATTAACTCAAATTATTCGTTTATATACACAATTTTTAGATTATCCCATTAAGTCTATCTAACTAGATAATGTTGGTGAATTTACTTCTAAAACATTTAATGATTATTATATGTCACTAGGTATAGATGTTGAACATATTGTTACACATACTCATACTCAAAACAACTTTTGATGTTCAGGGACATGCAATATTATATGTTGCATCATTAATTTGAGTACGACCACCTGCTCATCATTGATATTCACATTTACAACTGATGTTAGGTTATCAACTTAATATTTAACATTTTTTTCATATTTTTGGTTGTACTATTTATGTCTCTATTTCACCTCCACAGCGCACTAAGATGAGACTACAACATCAACTTGATATTTTATGTTGGTTTTGATTCAACTTCTATTATTCGATATCTTAAATCACTAACTGATGATATTTTCAAAGCTAGATTCGCAGATTGTCACTTAGATGAATATATTTTTCCTCTTTTAGGAAGAAAAAAATATCAACATCATAAGCATGATGATATTATTTAAAACATTGTGACACAATTTCATTTTGATTCATAAACAAAATAATGTGAACTTGAAGTTCAGAAAATTGTTCATTTATAAGGTATGACTAATCAATTACTTGATGCATTTAATGATACTTCAAAAAAAATTTGATCACATATTCCAGCTAGAAATTCTACTGCACGTATCAATGTCCCTGAAGGAAAAACAATAAATGATGAATTAAAACCATTGGGAGATAATGTATTTGCATATGCAATTGCTATAGATATTACTATAAGTAATGAGGATCCTAATCCTAAATTTGTTGATGAATGTCAACATATAAGTGATTGGCCTAAATGAAAAGAAGCTATGACAGCAGAATTAAATTCTCTATCAAAAAGAAAAAAAAATTGGTCTTGTAGTCCAAACACCAAAAGGTGTTCAACCTGTAGGATACAAATGGATATTTGTGCGCAAGCGAAATGAGAATAATGAGATTATTTGTTAAAAAGTGAGACTTGTAGCACAAGATTTCTCGTAGAGACCTGTAATTGATTATGATGAAACATATTCTCCTATCATAGATGAAATCACTTTTAGATTCTTAATTGGCTTAACAGTCGTTGAATGACTAACTATACGTCTTATGAATGTAGTAACAACATAGCTATATGGATCTCTGGATAGTAAAATTTATATGAAAATCCTTGAATGATTTTGGTTGCCTGAATCAAAGCTTAGAGGATTGTGGTCAATCAAACTTCAGCGCTCACTATATGGATTAAAATAAACCAGGCGAATGTAGTATAATCGATTAAGTGAATACCTTATTAAAGAAGAGTTTACAAATGATCCAATTCGTTCGTGCGTATTTATTAAGAAGTCAGAATTTGGATTTGTTATAATAGTTTTTTATGTTGATGATTTAAATTTAGTTGACAATCCTGAAGAGATCACTAAAACTGATAATTATTTGAAGGCAGAATTTGAAATAAAAGATCTTGGAAAGACGAAATATTGGCTCTCTCTTCAGATCGAGCACACTACCAAGGAAATTCTTATCTATCAATCTACTTATACCGAAAAGGTATTAAATCATTTTTATATGGAAAAAGTTCATCCTTTGAGCTCACCAATGATAGTTTGTTCACTTGATATCAAGAAAGATCCATTTAAACCCTAGGATGGGGGGAGATATTACTTGGTCCAGAAGTACCATATCTAAGTGCAATTGGATCTCTAATGTATCTTACAAATTGTACAAATTGTATGAGGCCTGATATAACCTTTGCACTAAATTTATTGGCAAGATATAGTGTTGCTCTGACTCGACGACACTAGAATGGAGTAAAACATATTTTAAGATATCTTCAGACAACAACTGATTTGGTGTTATTTTATTCATTTGAGTCAAAGCCTCAATTAGTTGGATATGTAGATGTTGGATATCTATTTGATCCTTATAGTGCCAAATCTCAAATTGGCTATGTGTTCACTTATGATGAAATTACTATTTCTTGAAAATCAGTAAAGCAGACAAGTACAACAACTTCTTTTAATCATTCCAAGATAACAAATCTAGTCGGGAATTTGTGTGGTTGAGATCAATGATTTCACATATTCAAGAAAAATGTGGATTTCAATATGTCAAAGATATGGCAACTATATTATATGAAGACAATGCTATATGCATAGCACAAAATTCTTTAGTGCACATGAACTCCAAGAGAGTGGTGATATAGATGTTCAGCAAATTTACTCTTGTGATAATTTGACTGATCTGTTCACAAAGGCGCTCCCATATGCAACATTCAAGAAGTTATTCTATAACATTGGTATGTAGCAACTCAAATATCTTCTTGAATCAGGGGGAGTAAAGATGTGAAGACAGTGGTATGGTTTGTGCTCTTTTTTTATTCAACCAATGATTTTTTTTTCCCACAAAGTTTTTCCTGGCAAGGTTTTAACAAATCAATCTTCTCACTGATATTACTAAGTTGTTATACAAAAATGATGTACTTTTTTTCCTTCTCTATTGTTCCCACTAGGTTTTTCCTTAGTATGGTTTTAATGAGACACATTTTATGTATAAGTGGTCATCCAAGGGGGAGTATTATGATATTGATTAGTGGATGTCCACTTTATTAGTGTATATGAAGGCTAATTAAGAGGTCGTTTATATTATTAGTAGTTATAGGAGGCTATTTAAGTAGTTAAACCATTATTTTGATTATTATATACTAATCCTATATAAAGAAATGTTTAGTGAAATCAAAAATACATTAAAAAAAGAAAGAGAAAAGAATTCTCTCCCTTTCTCTAACTTTCTCTCTAATCTCTCTTTTATATATTCTTAGCATTCTATATTAAGTTTATCAATTCTTATACTATTATAAGAGAAGATTTACAACATAAATAATATATTACTAATGCATTGTGCAGTGTATATTCAGGCTTTGGGCCAGTTCAAATGGACAGGTTCCGGGCTAGGTTCGACCTAAAAAATGAGGCTCAAGCCCGTTCAAGGCCTAGTGTTAGGCTGCCCAAGCCCAAAGTAAGGCTCGAGCTGGTTCAAAGTCGATGGGTCAAATGATGAGGCCTAAGCAAAACTCACCCATGATGGTCGAAATAATCACATATAGATCGTGACAGCTCTAATAAAGGAGATCCATACGAAAGTCAACAAAGGAAATACAAAATACAAAAGAATCATAAAAAGTAACACAACCATACTAATCAAAGCCTAAAATAAATCTTCTCAACAACAATTATATCCATCAAAGTCGTCGGACCATTAGCAACCCATGACCTGGGATAAGGTATCTACACAGCTTCCTTTGCCAAACACGAGAAAATTACAACCATTAAAATATTGAAATTTTCTCCTAATTTCCTTAATAATACCACTCATTCAGAGACGGATTTTTCACCATTTTACAAATCTTGAATAATCAACAAAGAATCTCCTTCTAACGAATTTCTCTCTCTCTTCTCTCTCTCTCTGGTTTTCCAATCGGGTACATGGTTTTTTGAGGGGGAGGAGGTGATCTCCTCTTCCTCCCCCTCCTCCTTCTCCTCCACTTCAATCTCTTTGTGTTTCCTTCATTTCCCACTTCAGACTTTCATCTTCTCCATTCTCCTCTTTTCTTCCATTTTCTCCTTTTTTTTTCTTTGCTATGAACTTGTTGTTGTTGAATAAATTGGTGACACTGAAGAGATTTGCGGACTTCTTGTTTCTCTGGGGGATCTTGCAGATTTGGCACCTGTTTTCTCAGATTTGGACTCGGGCAAACCTTATCGAACTTATATGACTTTTGGCGCCCGCTTTGTTGTGTACTACCAGTGTGGCGGTAGATTTCTCCAGATCCAGCCTTTTTAGGCTTAGCAACGGTATAGATCTTGTAATTTTTGTCTTTGAACTTGTTGTTTGTAAGACTCTTTGGTTGTTATCTCTTCCTGTATTCCTACTTTGGGTGAGTTGTTTATCCCACTTTAGGTGGGTTGGTTTATCCCCATTCAGTGGGGTTGTCTCTCCATTTAGTGGGGTTGTATCTCCTTCGGGAGCTTTTACTCCTTTAGGAGGAGTCTTTTAATGAAGTTTATGTTTATCTAAAAAAAAACAAAGAATCTCCTTCTAGAACAATATTTTAGTACCCACTATTGCTAAGAGAGCATCTTTCGCCTCAGCCACTATGGGACTAAATGCAATTGGTTTGACAGTAGCATGAGCTGCCAATAAATCCCGATGAGAGAATCTCCTTCTAGAACAATATTTTAGTACCCTCTACTGCTAAAAGAGCACCTTTCGCCTCAGCCACTATGGGACTAAGTGCAATTGGTTTGATAGTAGCATGAGCTGCCAATAAATCCCCATGAGAGTTGTGAATCACAACACCCAAACCAGCCCTGTTCAAATTTTCTAATATCCCTGCATCCCAATTAATCTTTACACTTGTTATAAATTTCACACCTCACACATTAACAATATTGTCAGCTTTGGGTTGTCCGGTTCTTAAGGATACAACGGGCCTGCACGGCTTTGTTCCTCCTTAGCCCAGCTACTAAGGTTTGAAACTTATGGGCAAATCTCAACTCACTTGGACTAGTAAAAGGTCTTGTTATGTGTATGAAGTGGACTTCTCCTTATAAAGGAGCCTCAATCTCGCACATCTTTCGATGTGAGAGTTTTTGCAACACTTCTTGTCATAGGAGGCTCTCAAGCTGTTGCTCGATTTATCACCTCAACTCTTGCCACGTGAGAGATATCAAGTTGAGAATTTGCTTTCACTGATGCATAGTTTATAGCATAAGAAGCCAAATGTTTCAAGTTTATAAAAACATTTTCAAACGAGAAAGAGTACTTGCGATTCCAAATCATCCGAAAGTAGACTACACAACCAAATTTTTATTCGACAATTTATCCACACTAGCAAGCCAAAGGCTTTCAAAATCAGGAAACTCAGCCCACATTTTTTGAATACAAGGAACACTATGACTAAAATCTTTCTTGAATGACTCACATGTCTACAAAATATGAATGGTCGTTTCTTCACCTTGCATACAAATTGGGCAACAAGGGTCTGATCGAACCCGATGATTGAAGAGATTTTTGTATGTAGGTAAGGTTTTTTGGATAACTCTTCATATGAATGACTTGGTTGAAGCATGGATTGAAAAATTTAAGATATTTAATAGGTTTTATTGATAAATTATATACCAGTATATCAAATTACATATTACATTAGTGATTAGATCACCAACTAGAGACAAACAAGCCACCTAATATACTCACAAGAGACGAGACTCAACGAGGAAGAGAGAGAGAGGCGGAGAGACTGTTCATCGGAGATGGCGGAGAGGCAAAGGCAGAGACAGAGGAAAAGGCAAAGAGACAGCCAATCGAAGACGTAGAGTCTTCGATCTGTCTCCTAGAGACAGAATCGACTCCTGGGGTCTTCCCAGTCGAGATGTCTGAAGGAAATTAAAAAAATCCATTGTCCATTATTTTGTTATTTTGTTTCAAAATTGGTTCCACTATTTTTTCTCTTTGCATATCAATCCATTTTTTTCTTTTCAACTTTGGGTATTTTACACTTTTAGCCTTTGGCTCTCCCTCAAATGCAGCCACATCAGTTAGGTTAGCCCCATTTATTAGTCACCTTTATGTTTTGTCGTTGATATGACTTATTGAAAAATGTATTTTACTGATGTAGTTGATTATATAACTTGACTTTTGTAAAAGATGTGTAACTCAATATTAACTTTGAAGTAGTTTTGTTGGGGACAACATGAAGGACAATAATATTATTTGCGTTGCTAGTATGGAAAAGAAAAATTATATAGGAATTTTTATTTTGATGATGTGATTATATTGAGAGACGTGTTATGATGATGTTGATGAATATATGACATGATTTTTTGTCTAATAGAGATGAAACATAATTTTAATTTTAATAAGGGAGACGTACTCTACCATTGAATGTGATTTGACTTAGTATTTTTTTTTTTTGTGGTTTGGCTTGCTCTCAATTATTTTGGTTGGGTTTGGTAAAAATAGAACCCAAAAAATTTGGTTTTTCAAAAATAAAACCGAACCGAACCCAAAAAATAAAATTTACATCCCCTAAACTAAGGTGTTTCTACGTGCACAACAGAACTGTAGCGTAGGCAAAATAACTTAGAAGCAACTTGCAGATGTTGTCGTCTTTAGAGAAGCTTGCACATCTTGTTTTTACAGCAACTTCCACTTAGGCTACCTCACACAACATTTGATATTCAACCACCAGGCATTTTTCATTTAAGGATTCGTACCGATAATTTGGATCGTTTGGGGGCATTTAAAAATCAGAACTAGGTAAAAAAGATTTCCATGCCAGTGAAGGCCAAAATCTTCATTTGCCATGATAAGAGAAATTATTTGTGCCCAACAACTAATCAAAATGGCAGGAAAAACCAGATTGGAAAATTTTGTGGGGAAACATTCATCCTTCTACAAGAAATAACCAAAATGCAAGGTTTTTTTCAACCAGTCTGCCACATCACCAACCACCTTTTGCCAACGTACGAGATGCTGGTTTGTCGGCAAATTCAATACTCTTTTTCAACATTCAATGCAATCTATCCACCACCTTGACAAACGCATTCGCGCTCTGATTCTTGAAAAACCACAGTGCGACTTTCGTTTAGGCTGACTAGTTAAATAAGGTTTAAATTAGTCGAGCGAGATTCAAAAACCCCACATTCTGATCCTTGCTCTCACAACTCACTCAAGATCTTCTTAGGGACGCAGGAGTAGGAGAAACCCAAGAATCCATCAGAATCTTCATACCTAAAAACAGATTCCACCATAGCAACAAGGTGGTCAATTTTTCAGTTTCCTACTCTCTCTTCTTCCTTGTCCCCATGTTCGGCACCACTTAAAAAAGTCGCGAGTCCTTCAAAAATTACAATAATGGGTCAAGAATTCAAAATCTCCCAACTTCTCTGCATATATGAAGGTAATCGTGCATCCAATTCATGACTTTCCAGTTGTGCAAAATCACAGTCTGGGGATAATTGTACATCTTGCAAAGCCTGGGAGATATCAGGCAAAACCATTTGCTTACAATGAAGATGTAGCCGAGGCTGCTTCTCAGAGATACTTCCACTATTTAAATCAAGGCCAAAAGGATATATCTTCCCAATGGGACAGATTTCACCGGAACTCCTTGTAAGATCAGACCAAGGCAAAGGTTCCCACTTCCTATGAGCTTGCCAACCATATTTGTAATCTCCAACAATTGGCGTTCCCAAAACCTCTGCGCAGTGTACACGGAGCTGCAGTACCCAGTGACGGTAGAAAGTGAATTAGAGTCGCAATTACCTCTGGTACCATAAAGGATAAACATGCAACTAGGAAAAGAAAAGAAGAGAGAGAAAAATTCTGATTTGTACCTGGTGTTTTCGACCTGTGAGAGGGCACAGCTCTACCCATGTTAAACCTGCAGCAGAAAATACAGAAGATGCATAAACTAAATCACTAAGACACTTCACAACATAAAATGCATGATCAAGTCTAGACGATCAAAAAGCTCTAACTGACAAAAAGATATGAATGCTAAGTATTAGTGGCCAAATTTACCACAAATCTCACTCTATTGGGGGTGAAACTCTTAAGCAACTTTCCAGTCATGTAGACTAGATTGACTCCTTGTGAAAAACATTTCTTACTTCATAACACAAAGATTATGAAGGATAAGTAGCACAATGCAAGGGATGTTTGGTGGGCATGGTTCCTTGTCATAAAAAAGGCCTGTCTGGATATGCATCATAATGATTCACAAAAATAAAGTGAATACAGAAACGAACTAAAAAAATAAATAAAAATGAAGCATATCTTGGCTCGAACTTAATTGTTCATTGAAATTTAAAGGATTTGGTTTTCTTTGTCGAACAGTTGTAACTTGTAACTTTAAGTAAACAATCTTTTTATTTAAAAAATCTTGGGTAAGCTGTTGCGGCTGGTTTCTATTTAATCATTTTCAAAATTTCAAAACCTGACAGCATATGAGTAATGAGTGTAAACAAGGCCGTTGCCCAACACCCGTTCCCCAAATCTTTAAAAATGAGAAGGTTACTGCCGATAATGGAAGTGGTATCAAACAAGCTGAAAGCTCTGAGGCATTTAAGCCCATACAACCAGATGTGGACTATTTTCTTCTTAATTTCGGTGCCAAATTCACTTAGATACAAACCAAGAACAGAGTTGAACATGTAACACTGAAAGTTGATAAAAATCTATTGATCTACTGAACATTGTAAAACCACCTTGTGTACCACTGCAGCAAGTCCCTCTGCCATCAAAAGAAGCTAAAACATCGGGATACTTTTCTGGCAAGTCAATGGCATTCTAAAAATGGTTTCTCTCAAATCTCAAAAGTTTGGAAAAATAAATTGATTTACAACTAATGTTAAATACAGAGTAATTACTCTGTGTTCAAGATACCTCAAACATCTGATCCCTAGATAGTAGATACATTTTGTTTAGCAAAGCTATTTTCAAAAAGGGTAAGTTGTTGCCTCTAAGATAGTTTATGATTTTTAAAACAAGAGTTTACCATAATTGCTTTTTATTCTCTTTCTATAGAGTTTTATGGTTTACTTGGCATAATCTAAGCTTCACTTTTTCTTCGAGAAATAAAAACGAGACTATTGCAAAACATCTGAGTTTGAGAGTGCGGTTTGATAGGTGCTGAATGGCTTCTATAATTATCATTTTAAAGAGTATGTTTTGATATGTTTTGGGTTCAAATTACTACCCAATTAGTGTTTTAATTGACAGGTGGAAGATTAAGACAAAATCATGAAATAGAGAGTTTCTGGGCTGAAAGTGCGACTAAATTGCGACCTATTTGTTGGCACGAATTAAAACACGAGTCAGTTACGTAGTTACGGGGCTGACGTGGCATTTAGGGTTTTTAGTAGTTGAAAGCTCAACTGAGAAGGGAATTTTTGGACGGCAGAAGTTTGGAGAACCAGAGAGGCACGGAAAGCAAAGGAATCCTAGCTCAATTCAGAATCATTCTTCTCCAATTGATTTCTGATTTTTCCTTACAGAATTGAAACATGAACATGTGTAACTAAATTTCTATTTAGTTTGATTTGGTTAGTTTCTTCTACCACAACTTGTTGCACAATCTGATTGACAATTACACCAGGTTTAATTCATTGATTCTCTGAATTTAATGTTGGTTTCTTATTATTGTGTTTGTCTGATCAACATCATGATGATAAGAATTGTTAGTTAAGCATATTCGGCTGACCCATACCCGGTGTTTGCCAAGTAACAAGAATCTGCATAGGATCCAGATTTGGGAATTGTGAACACAATTGATTAGGTGGTACACCAACGCTTAAGGTTGTGCGATTGTCGACTTTCTCGTTCATATGCTTGTCTTAGGGAAATCTTAGGGTACACCAACCAAGACCCCTACGGTAAGAAAAGATTTTGGGCTGGACCAAAGCTAAATTCGTTGCTTAGGAAAGTCATAATTAGGAGAGCCGGACCAAGGTCTTCTAATTGACAACGGTAAACCTTTAAATTGTGTGATTGCATATTAAGTTGTGTGATTGAGTGACAGTAGAAGAACAACACCAACCCAAGCTAGATCTCCTCCATATATTTATTAATCCAATTTTAGCATAATTTAATTGTTTATCGCAATCTGAATTTGATACATAATTATTGCTACTTTGTTTGTTTGGTGATTGATACGGTCCTTGTGGATTCGACCCCGCTCTCTTTTATACTGTCATTCGACACGTACACTTGCGATTGGGTAAGACCCGTCAGTATTTGATATTGCAGGTTTATTTGCGATATTTTATATCGACCAAGTTTTTGGCGCCGTTGCCGGGGACTGTTAAGTTTATTACTGTTCAAACGTTTAGCGATAATTTTGATTTTATTTATTTACTTGTGATAGCCGAACTTACTTTGCTATTTACTTATGTCGTAGGTAATCTTCTGATTCTTCAAGTTGCATGATTACTACACGCTCGCAACACAGAGAGCTAGAAGAGTTTGATCCTGAAATTGAGAGATCCGTGAGAGCATTGCGACGAAGAAATATGGCTGCCGAGAATGATCAAATTGTTGAAGTTGGTGATGCGGGTAACGAGAGGGTTCCTATGATGAATCGGTACATTCCACGTAATGTTGCCCAACCATCTTGCATTGCTTTTCAGCCCAACAGAGGGGCCACTTTCAGTTTATCACCTCAGTTGTTAAACTCTGTACCTCACTACGAGGGGAGGTTTGATGAAGATCCTCATCAACACTTGAAAGACTTCACTGATTTGTGCCGAACACAAAATATGACGGGAGTTACAGCTAATAATTTGAAACTCATGTTGTTTCCGTTCACACTGAGAGGAGGAGCTAAGATGTGGTATAACTCCATTGAAGCAAGTTCTATTGGTACATGGGAGCAAATGGCTACGAAATTTTTGAGGGAATATTTTCCAGCTCATAGAACTAAGCAGCTCATGCGAGAAATTCAGAATTTCCAACAAAAGGATGGGGATTTATTTTATGAAGCTTGGAAAGATTTTAAGATTCGCTTGGCTCGATGTCCGACAAATAATTTGCACAAGGACGACATAGTTTTGCACTTCTATGAGGGATTGAATGAAGCCAATCGAATGAAGGTTGATTCGGCATGTAATGGGGTTTTGATGAGGAAGAATAGTGAAGAGGCGATGGAATTGTTTGAGGAATTGAGTGAGGATTCTCAACAGTTTTCTACAAGAAGTAAGAATTCCTCCAAGCGGCAAGGAGTGTATGAGGTGAGTTCAGACACAATTGTGCAAGCTGAGATTGGTAATTTGACAAGGAAAACTGATCTTTTGGTGGATACTATGAGAGGCATGAATACTTCAGCTCCATCTAATTTACCACAGCCAGCCGTGATTTGTTCAATATGCTCGCACCAAGACCATGCTACTGAGGCATGTCCATTGACAACTATGACGGAGCAAGAAGAAGCAAATTATATGGGTCAGTCGAATTTTCACCAAAGGAACCAGCAGTATCCTTGGCGAAGTCATCCGAATTTTTCTTGGAAAAATGATCAACCCATTAATAATGCACAAGCTCCAGTAGCTCAACCAGCAAAGAAAAGTGAGTTGGAAACGACTCAAGCAATTCAGAAGTTGGAGACTCAAGTTGGTCAAATGGCTAAAGAGATGAGTGAAAGGAAGAAGGGCGAGTTTCCGGCACAACCCATTGGTAACCCAGCTGGGATAGAACATTTGAAGGCCGTTACAACATTGAGAAGTGGGAAAACCATTGATAACCTAGTTGGTGAAACGGAACCTGCTGGAAAAGATTGCGGTACAGTCGCAGAAAGGGTGCAAAAAGGTCGCAGTTCTGCAACAGATGCTGAAACGGGCTGGGGAAGAGATCCACCACCTTTCCCGCAAAGGTTTGCTAAAAAGAAAATTGATTCTAAATCTCTTGATGTTTTTGAGACTTTACGGAAGGTAGAGATAATATTCCACTTCTTGATGCTATTAAACAAATTCCTTCCTATGCTAAATTTTTGAAAGAGTGTTGTACTATAACAAGAGGAAATTTGTTGAGCATGAAAAAGTTTCTTTGAATGAAGAGGTCAGCGCTGTCTTGTTGCATAAACTACCTCCTAAACTTAAAGATCCAGGTAGTTTTACTATCCCTTGCAAGGTAGGAAATCAATTTTTTGAAAAGGCATTGTTAGACCTTGGGGCTAATATTAATTTACTACCTTTTTCTGTGTATGAGAGACTAGGCCTAGGAGAACTTCAGCCCACATCCATCACTTTACAACTGGTTGATCGTAGTGTCAAGAGACCTAGGGGAATTTTAGAAGATGTTTTAGTCACGGTGAAGGGTCTAATCTTACCAGTTGATTTCATTGTTTTGGATATGGAAGATAGTCCAATGTCAGCATCTTTACCTATTATTCTTGGTCGTCCTTTTATGATTACTGCTGATGTGAATATTTGTGTGAAAAGGGGGATTATAACTATGAAAGTCAATGATCACGAATTAGAATTTCGTGTGTTCGAAGCTATGAAAGCTCATGATGATCATAGAGATTGTTTTCATGTGGATGCTATATGTGATCTTGTGAGTGAGGTTTTTCAGGTATCAAGAGAAGACCCATTGGAGGTGGTGTTGACACAAGGTTTAGCTGAAGGAGAATTATCTGTGGCAGGGGCCGTGGACTTTGGTAGTCAAATAGATGAGGCGATTCAAGTTTTTCAGCTTGATCGGCCTTATGTTGGTAAGAATTTTCCTATTTTTGAACAATTAACACCTACTAATTCAACTCTTGTTCCTTCTACAGTTCAAGCACCCCAGTTGGAGCTGAAACAGTTGCCCAATCACTTGAAGTACATATATTTGGGTGAAGAGAATACTCTGCCAGTTATTGTGGCTGCAGGTTTGAGTTCGGGGGAAGAGGAGAAGTTAATCAGAATTCTGCGGCAGCATAAAACTGCACTCGGATGGACAATAGCTGATATTCGAGGAATTAGTCCAGCAAGGTGTATGCACCGAATTTTGTTGGAGAATGATGCTAAGCCGTCCAGAGAGACTCAGAGAAGATTGAATCCACACATGAAGGATGTTGTCAAAGCTGAGATTCTTAAATTGCTCGATGTGGGTGTGATATACCCAATTTCAGATAGTGAGTGGGTGAGCCCTATTCATGTGGTACCAAAGAAGAGTGGAATAACTGTGATCAAGAATGAAGACAATGAGTTGATACCAACTAGGACGACCACTGGATGGCGGGTTTGCATTGATTATAGGAAGCTGAATAATGAGACAAGGAAGGATCACTTTCCATTGCCCTTTATTGATCAGATGCTAGAGCGTTTAGCGGGGCACAGTCATTATAGCTTTCTCGATGGCTATAGTGGTTATAATCAGATTGCCATGGCACCGGAGGATCAGGGGAAGACTACTTTTACGTGTCCTTATGGCACTTTTGCATACCGAAGGATGCCATTCGGGCTTTGTAATGCTCCGGCTACGTTCCAGCGGTGCATGATGAGTATTTTCTCTGACATGGTTGAGCAATTTATCGAGGTATTCATGGATGACTTCAGTTTATTTGGGTCCAATTTTGATGAGTGCCTTGAACATCTACGACTGGTTTTAGAAAGGTGTGAGGAAACAAATCTTGTTTTGAATTGGGAAAAATGTCACTTTATGGTTAATGAAGGAATTGTCTTGGGCCCTTTAATTTCCCGCCGAGGTATTGAGTTGACAAGGCGAAAATTGAGATCATTGCAAAGTTGCCGAATCCCACAACAGTCAAAGGAGTTCGCAGTTTTCTTGGGCATGCAGGGTTTTACAGGAGGTTTATCAAAGACTTTTCCAAAATTTCAAGACCATTGTGTGCCTTACTGACAAAAGAGGCTGAATTCTTATGGACTGCAGATTGCCAATTGGCATTTGCGAGATTGAAAGCAGCTCTTACATCCGCTCCTATTATGCGCGCACCAGATTGGGCACTACCGTTCGAATTAATGTGTGATGCTAGCGATTACTCATTGGGAGCTGTTTTGGGACAAAGAAAGGACACAATTCTGTATGCCATTTATTATGCTTCAAGAACCTTGAATGACGCTCAGCTGAATTATTCAACAACAGAAAAAGAGCTTTTGGCTGTCATTTTCGCTCTTGAAAAATTCAAGTCCTATCTTGTTGGCTCACGAGTAGTGGTATACACTGATCATGCCGCTTTGCGGTATTTGATGACAAAGAAGGATGCCAAGCCCCGCCTCATACGTTGGGTTCTGTTGTTGCAAGAGTTTGACTTAGAGATCAAAGATAAGAAAGGAGTGGAGAATGTGGTGGCTGATCACCTTTCGCGTTTGATAATTGAGGGCATCCAGGAGGAATTGCCATTGGGTGAATCTTTTCCAGATGAACAATTGCTTGTGGTGGCCGAAATTCCCTGGTATGCTGATATAGTCAATTATCTTGTGACTAATTCTTTTCCCTCTGATTTTTCTTATCAGGACAGGAAGCGGATAATCTCTAGGGCGCGAGACTACATTTGGGATGATCCTTATTTAAGATTTGCCCAGATCAAATTATTCGCCGATGTATTCCTCAATCTGAGCAGTTAGACGTTATGAAGCATTGTCATGCCTATGCTTGTGGAGGACACTTTGGACCCAAGAAAACAGCTCTGAAGGTATTTCATTCTGGATTTTATTGGCCTACTATATTTAAAGATGCGTTCATCTTTTGCAGGAGTTGTGATAGGTGCCAGAGGACTAGAAACATCTCCGCGCGTGATCAAATGCCATTGACTGGTATTCAGATTATCGAACTTTTTGACGTGTGGGGTATTGATTTTATGGGACCGTTCCCTTCTTCTTTTGGTTTTGAATATATTTTAGTGGGAGTTGATTATGTGTCTAAATGGGTCGAGACAGTCCCCTCCAGAACTAATGATCATCGAGTTGTTGTCAAATTTTTACAGGACAACATTTTCACAAGATTCGGGACGCCACGAGCCATTATCAGTGATGGAGGCAGTCATTTCAATAATTATCCTTGTGCTGCGTTAATGAAGAAATACGGGATCACTCACCGCGTTGGAACACCTTATCATCCGCAGACAAGTGGACAAGTGGAGGTTAGCAACCGCGAGATCAAGGCTATTTTAGAGAAGACTGTAAATCCGACTCGCAAGGACTGGTCACTCCGACTAAATGATGCACTTTGGACATACCGAACAGCATTCAAAACACCTATCGGAATGTCCCCGTTTCGATTGGTATATGGGAAAGAATGTCATTTGCCAGTGGAGTTAGAGCACCGTGCTTATTGGGCCATAAAGAAATTTAATTTTGATATGAAGGAAGCGGGTGAAAAAGCGTCGTATGCAATTGAACGAGTTAGAAGAAATGCGTCATGAAGCATATGAGAACGCAAAGTTATACAAGGAGCGTTCAAAGAAATATCATGATAGGAAACTTGTTCGAAAGACTTTCTCTGAAGGCCAAAAGGTGCTTGTGTACAATTCTCGCTTGCGCTTATTTCCTGGAAAATTGAAATCTCGATGGTATGGGCCGTATGTGGTAAAAACCGTGTATCCCCATGGAGCATTAGAGTTGCAGCACCTTGATTCTGAGCATACTTTCAAGGTCAATGGTTATCGAGTGAAGCTTTAATGGGAGTCTGTTCCTGTCACATTAGAGGACATCCACCTTGATGTCGTTCCTTCTTAGTTCCTTTATTGGCCGAGTCCAGCTGAGGACGTTAACTACAGCACTTCATGGGAAGTAACCCATGCGGGAGGAGAAATTTTTCTGCGGTGTTTTTCAGCTAAGTTTCCTTCCTTTTTCAATAGTCTTTTCGTTTTCTTTCCAGTTTTTTTTTCCTTTCCGCATTGCATTTTTCTTTTCAGTTTTTCTTCCAGTGAGGTCACTGTCATGTTCAAGTTTGGGGGAGGGTTCCTGTGCGATTATAATTTTTTATTTTTTTTTAAACAAAAGTGTTTTATCCTCTTGAGTGAAAGAGTTGAAAGTTACACTTTTGATAAGGTGATGGTGTAACACTCTTACTGAACACATGTCACTGAGAACATTTGAGCTGCCGGTGAGAAGCCTTCAACACAGAGTGTTGTAAGTACAATACTATGTTTGCTAAAACTTGCATTAAATCAGCCGAGTAAAATGCCATAATTTGTGGATCAGATATGATAAATAATTTCACAATCAAGCCTAAAGATATTGTTTTCGTGAATTTGTTTGCCCATTTTAATTATCTGGACCAACCACACTTTACCAGTGCCTCTGAATTACCTTTCTTTTTAATAGCCAAATGCCCACCCTGAGCCAAGTTTTTGTCCTTTGAGTATCATGTACCTAATGGCAAGATTGAGTAACTAATGGGATGCCAGGCTGAAACAGGGGGAGGATTGTGTTGGAATGGAGTGCAGAGACGTAGTTTGGGGGATTTGGATGCATTTTGCAGGCACATTGTGGGCAGTGTGTAGAGATAAAGTGGTGTAAGTGCAGTTACTCGGGTCACAGGCTTGTAATTGAAAAGAAAAAAAAAAGAAAAAAAAAAGAAAAAAAAGAAAAAAATAAATAAAATGTGAGCTTGTTGTGACCTAATTGTGGCCGGTGTATGGGGGCTATAAATACAAAGTCGGGCCGTCTAAACCCTAACCCTAGCCGCCTCTTATTGTTTCTTTCTCTCTAAAAGAAACGGGCTTACCTTGGCTGTTGACGCATAAACCACGTCGGCCACCGTCTATCATGGCAGAAAAGAAGGCACGAAGAAAGGAGAGGGCCAAGAAGGGTGTCGATGTGGAGATGGGGAACTCAAGTACGATGCCGGAAGAAGATTTTGAGCGATTTATCTCACCTATCGTGGCAGAAGAATACGAGACCATCTGGAAGAAAAGGGGTTTGCACGTGGAAAGGCACGTGGTGATGGATGACTTCAAACAGGTGAGTTGGTACGGAATTTTTGAAAGTATGGGATGGTTACCTTTGGGGAAGGTTGTGGGTTTAGCTAATACCCAAATTGTCCACGAGTTTTATGCTAATCTGATGGTGAATGAAAGTTATTGTGAAGCTTATGTTAGGGGATTAAGATTTTTCTTTAACCCTAGGAAAGTATGTGTGACTCTGTCTTTGCCCCCACCAGTGCGAAAACCTGATTATAAATTTAGAGAATTTGGTATGGTTGAGTCTGAGATAGAGTGGCCAGAATGGTCTGTAGTTGTGGCGAGCTTGACTGACGGTAGTGTGACAGATTTTACCAAGATTGTTGTGGCTTATTCTGAATTGATGCAGCCGTATAGATTGCTAGCACAAATGGTCACTAGGAATGTAATTCCCGTGACGCATCTATCCACTGTTAATGCGAAAACTTGTTATTTGATGTATGCAATTGTGAATCGGTTAAATTTTTGTATGGGAGAAACAATTTATGATCACATTGTGAAGGTGAAAGAAGGGAAGCTGAGTGGGCAGGTTTTACCTTTTGGAGTTCTAATTACAAAAATCTGTATGGCTGAGGGAGTTGAGACTGGGAAAGGTGATGTTATGCAGAAGAGGGTGGCTCCATTAACTAAGGCTTGGTGGGACAGAAGTGAAACCCAACTGGCTAGGCAGCAGAACAAAAATGCAAGTGCTGAGCAAGAGGAGGTTGAGCAGGAAGAGTATGTCAGAGACTTGGAAGCTTTAGAAGAAAGAATTTGTGATTTTGGTTATGAGATGGAGCAGATGAGAACTGTGCAGGAACATGTGGTGACACGAATAGAGGGCATGGAAACAATGCAGGGGAGGATTCTTGGTCAATTGGAGAAGATGGAGAAGACCATAGGAGCTGTACAGCAGAGTATTGCAGCCTTTATGCAGCCTGTGCAGGAGACATCAATGACAATGGTGTCGCCCAGGAGGAGCACGAGGCAGAAGTGAGTGTAGTGAGAGCTGAGTTTGATGGAGTTGGTGCACAGTAGTATTGGTTTAAGGTCTACAGTTTTTGTGAGATATTTCAATAGTTGATTAGGAAGCAAACTGTTGGTTGCTGTTCTTGTTGTTTTAGGACATGATGCTCTTAACCCTTTTCTTTGCCTGGATTTTTCTTCACCCATGAATTTCCATAAGCAATGCATGCCATATTTCTGTTCGGTTCATCAGTTTATATTATTCTTTCTCAATGTGTGATTACTTTTTGATTTGTGATGCAAATTTTTGGCATAAGGAGGTGTGGATGGACATGCAAGCCTATGGTAACTAGTTTGTACTTATATGAGTGAAACACGTACCCTAAACACTTGAGCGAAACACCTATAATATATGAGTGACTCCTGGTGAGGATGTTACTCATGACATGTGATAATGGTAATTGTGAAGCCTTGAGCTTTATTTTAAGTTTGCTTGATGATGCTTAAAACACACTCTGTGTTGATCTAAAAAATTGGTGTTGTTGAAAGAGAAGGATCTGTGTTTGCCTTATCAAATAAACATTTTTCACCTGTGCAATTCACTTGTTGCTTGGGGACAAGCGAGGGTTTAGTTTGGGGGAGTTTGATAGGTGTCGAATGGCATCTATAATTATCATTTTAAAGAGTATGTTTTGATATGTTTTGGGTTCAATTTACTACCCAATTAGTGTTTTAATTGACAGGTGGAAGATTAAGGCAAAATCATGAAATAGAGAGTTTCTGGGCTGAAAGTGCGACTAAATTGCGACCTATTTGTTGGCACGAATTAAAACACGGGTCAGTTACGTAGTTACGGGGCTGACGTGGCATTTAGGGTTTTTAATAGTTGAAAGCTCAACTGAGAAGGGACTTTTTGGACGGCAGAAGTTTGGAGAACCAGAGAGGCACGGAAAGCAAAGGAATCCTAGCTCAATTCAGAATCATTCTTCTCCAATTGATTTCTGATTTTTCCTTACAGAATTGAAACATGAACATGTGTAACAAAATTTCTATTTAGTTTGGTTTGATTAGTTTCTTCTATCACAACTTGTTGCACAATCTGATTGACAATTACACCAGGTTTAATTCATTGATTCTCTGAATTTAATGTTGGTTTCTTATTATTGTGTTTGTCTGATCAACATCATGATGATAAGAATTGTTAGTTAAGCATATTCGGCTGACCCATACCCGGTGTTTGACTAAGTAACAAGAATCTGCATAGGATCCAGATTTGGGAATTGTGAACACAATTGATTAGGTGGTACACCAACACTTAAGGTTGTGCGATTGTCGACTTTCTCGTTCATATGCTTGTCTTAGGGAAATCTTAGGGTACACCAACCAAGACCCCTACGGTAAGAAAAGATTTTGGGCTGGACCAAAGCTAAATTCGTTGCTTAGGAAAGTCATAATTAGGAGAGCCGGACCAAGGTCTTCTAATTGACAACGGTAAACCTTTAAATTGTGTGATTGCATATTAAGTTGTGTGATTGAGTGACAATAGAAGAACAACACCAACCCAAGCTAGATCTCCTCCATATATTTATTAATCCAATTTTAGCATAATTTAATTGTTTATCGCAATCTGAATTTGATACATAATTATTGCTACTTTGTTTGTTTGGTGATTGATACGGTCCTTGTGGATTCGACCCCGCTCTCTTTTATACTGTCCTTCGACACGTACACTTGCGATTGGGTAAGACCCGTCAGTATTTGATATTGCAGGTTTATTTGCGATATTTTATATCGACCACGGTTGTAATGCATGAGGTTCCGGTTCTGAAAATCCCCACTAGATATAAAAGGTGGAACCTAAAAATCCCCACACTAGATATAAAAGGTGCCAAATGTAGTTTGATAAGGACCAAGACAAGCTCGCTCCTATACATGCACTCACTCAGCAAGCCCAACCATCCAAACAAGCTACCCACACATGGGCTGGTTGTAACCAACAAGCCCAATATGCCACTACCTAAAAAACTTGTTGGCTGATTAAGGAAGACATTTGTCCTCCTTATTAATAGACCACAACTCCCACATCGTATCATAGTTACAATATACGTATAATGGCTCTAGCAATAGTGGTGCACATGCAAAGTTGTAAACAAAATATTTCACACACATTTTTGTCTTTCAGTTCTGCTGTTCTGCATATATGCTGGAATGTAGTTTTAGCTTCCCTCAACAGAAAAGAGACAGAAGAAAAAAGGACTGCATACAATAAATGTGGTGGAATCTTTATTTACCATAAGATGAAGATCTAATCACTCGATACTTTGTTATTGCATGCTGACATGACATGTCTTGCACATTATCAACCACGGTGATCCGATCAGATTTTCCGTTGTCAACTACAACCTGAAAGCAATAGCCAAAAACTTTGATATGATTGGATCAGATATGAGATATCCATCAATAATACTACAAGAGGAAAGCCACATCCTTATTTAGTTCATTAGCCAAAAACAATCAGACAAATAAACTTCCAATAAATGGACTGGCATTTGCAGTAGAGCAATAGTCACTGCATCCATTTGTTGCGAGCGACATGGCTTCTCCTTGAGCAAGGATCTCTCAGAGAGGTGACCATTCTTAAAAAAACATCATATCTGGAACAGTGTGCTCATTCATGAAGATAGGAATTAAAGCCTAATCGATAGTTCAATACATCGATCACATTCACCTTGATCAGTGGCCACAACATTCAGCACGTACAGACAATCTAGGGGAAAGTTCCCCAAAGGCAGATATCGACCTGTTCAATAACTGATACGTGCCAAATTGGTTTTATGGACTTTGTAATTCCGTGTTCCAAAATTTTAAACCATGTAGATGGTGATCTCTTTGTTGCCTCTATGTACTATGGGAATAGAGCCAACTGGCAGTCAACTTTTGAGGCTTTGAATACACTTATACACAGCCTGAACAAGATTATATGACACGTCAGGATCAATGGATTCTTTCTATACTGACTCCCTCTTTTTCTCCATCTCCCCCACCTTTCACCACACTTCACAAACCACTATAAAAGGATGAATCTATTTGCATAGATTTTTTTGAAGTGTCTGTTTGCATGGATAAATTCATGTGTCAGCCTCACATTTGCAAGGGTATCAGTATAAAGGTATACTATACCAATCCTATAGAACTTATGTACTCATTTGTTACTTCCATCCAGGGCTTATATGGACTCACTCATCTCTTATTACTGTCTCCTACTTAAATTTTTTAACTTTTTTCCTTTACCATCTTACACAATTATCTCAAATTTTATCATTGGTGCTATCCCTAGCCCTAATACGGCATCATCCACTAAAATAGTATCATCCACAGACAAAGAAAACTATGAATGAATTTTCAGCTCAAAATAAAGGAAGCTATTCAGACATGTGCTACTAGTAAACAAGTGCATTCTAACCTTTCCCAATGGCACTGAAATTAAACCTTTTTGACGTCTTGGAGAACCAATGACAAGTGCCCAATACCTCTTTTGAAGGATTCTCTTCTTATCAACAATATCCTAAACAGAAACACAATAATAAAGTACAACTCAATAGCAGAAATGACAAATGTGCACTTCTATTGAAAAAAGTTGGTTTTGATTAGGAAAAAAAGAGAAAGAGACAGCAAATTCATTAGGCATTTACTCACATCATCTAACATGCCAATAGTTTTCTCACGGAAGATGGAATGCAGAACTGTTGCACTTACTCGTGTTCTCCCCATCACCAAGACGCCACTACTATCTCTGTCGAGCCTGTGCACCTAATAACACATCTTGTTTAGGGTAATATACATATTTAAGAAATTGGACCAGGCATAAGGGCGAAGCCTTCTGCTTAGCAGATCCATATTTTGCTTATGATACAAGAATTGTTCAAATAAAATTAACCATGTACTCACCAATCTAGGGGGTTCTGCATACCCATAACTTAAACAAGTTGAGGCCAATTCATCTAAACTTGTTTTGATGCCAATCCCACCCTGTTGAACGCAAAATGGAAATATTGAAAATTACGCAATAGAAGTATAAAGTATAAACTATGAAAAAGAAAAAACCAAGGTTATCAAAAATCAAAGGACTGATTGCCCACCTGGACAGGCATCCCAGGAGGTTTGTTGAGAACAATTATGGCTGGATCCTGATTTCAGTAAGTAACACTGTGTCACATGTTGAGCACAAGTGCGTTAAACATATACAACAACAACAGAGTCAAAGTAGGCGAACCTTATGCAAAACAAGGCTATGAATAAAGTTAACTTCTTCTTCGGTGTGATGGAACTTAACTTCTTCTTTGGTGTGATGGAACTTTCGTTTCTCAGAAGGGAACGGCTTAACAGTGATAGGAAGAAAGACTTGATCCCCAGGGTTCATTGAGTCCTTAGCTGCAACCTGCCAACAACTCTACAAATCAGAAACAAAATGCTTGCTATATAAGTATCAAGAGACCATTACATAATAACTTTCATGCATCCCAGAAATGAGAGGGAAAAAGAATCACTAATTTGAAAGTAGAAATCACATCCAAAATGTACCAATGGCCTACTTATTTCTCAGGCATGAGCATAGTCAAGCAGTTAGTTACCCTTGTAAGCCGGCTTCCCAGAACACCTTGCTGATCACTTCCAAAGTCAGATGCTTCTCTCCTAACCTGAGACGGTAAAAATAATAATTCCTGTTATCAATTATTATTCTTTTTATAAGTATGTTTTACCCTCAGGTAATTAGTTGCTTCCTTGGAGATTGATAATTGGCCCGTGTAAAAGAACAATTTTTAACAATGATTTTGATTGCATAAACCAGAGGCATTGAAACCTAATTCAAAATGCATATCTTATCTGTTTGATTTTCAATTATATACGCTCGAAAACGCAGAATAAATAAAGCCATTTCTGAATGAAAGCGTAAATAAAAAATTATAACCTGTCTTAAACGAAAGAGCTTCTGCACGAGGCTTCGCGGTAGGTCGGGGCAGCAACGCAGAACCCATTTGAGAGCCGTGGTTTCCGCAGAAGCATCGGCTTTGTCAGCTCCGCCATTGGAGCCGCCACTCGAGTAGAGGGCTCTTCCAAGGGCAGAACCGTTGATTGTAGAAGAGAACGGAGGTAAAGTGAACCATTTTCCCTCCTTCTTTGTATTATTTCCGTTCTCGTCTTTCCGCGAGGCTCCAGTGCTGGCAGTGGTAGTGTAGTGACACTGAAAGGTTGGAACGAGAAGTCTAGAGTCCCTGGACGGGCCGGACTGTAGCAACAATGAACCGAGGATCCGAGGTCCCGGCATGAATTTAATTAGGGTTTTAGATTTGCCGGAGCTTTGAAGGGACTCCGGTGATCGATTGACCACTGGTTTATTTTATAGAGCAGTTTTATTGGTTTTCATTCCTGGGAATTGGGCCGGCCCAGCCCGATAATTTGAGGCCCAGTCCTGGCCTTGGGGGCCTGGGATATATTCCTCGGTTCAAGCCGGGTCTGAGCTCTATAATAGGGCTGAACACACGTATCGAGTTTTTGACTCAACCAGGTAATCCGGTCAGATCTTATCCTTATCGGTCCGGCCCGATAATGATCGGGTATAACCTGGTCTAAACTCGGTTATTTCGAATCGAGTTTCGGACTGCTACCATTTTCGGACTCTATTTCGTGAATCGCCACACACCGTCGCAAAGCTCATTGTAGTGGCAACACTTCGCTTCTAGAAACTCTTTGATGGCAGGTACCCAATTTTAGTCTTCGTCAACAAACATAACCAGAAAAAACATAAAACCAAGAAAGAATCCTCTAGAATAAAAAAAACAAAAGCAATATTAGAGATGGGAGCCCCTTGATCTGCTGACTTCTTGTCTTCCTCCTTATTGGTGACTCCCGACATCTTCACAGCCAAGATCTCTGACTTTGGATGAACGACTCTCACTTCGAGGGTTTAATGTTAGGTTAAATACCGGATAAATCCCTACTGATTGAAGAATTCACAGATTTATCAACCTAACAGGAGGATTTTGTCACAAGCAGTAGTTGGGCTTCAACTTTCTTGTATACAAATCCAAGAGAAAAAAATGTTTAAACCCAGAGAGAGAGAGAGAGAGAAAGAGAGAGTATGATAATGATAACTTTCGTTTATTTTTCTTACCCCTCGATGCCTCTGCTCGTCACCTTTTATAGAGATGCGACATTGCTGCACACCAGCAAGGGCTATACCAGACAAGCTTTTAGAACTATTCCAACTAACAAAGATATTTAATTAACTAACTAATCCTACGTGGCTCAATCAGCCTTGATTTAATATCCACTTAAGGCTTAAGGACTACTAACATCTAAACGACATCATTTTACTAATGGACTGGGTTTAACAACATTAACAATTCTCTTCCAAAACTATAAGCCCAATAACCATAACAAAAATAAGAGTAAGACATGCAGAAGCTCACGAACATTTCTTCACCTCTAAGCCATCAGGAAAACTTGGACATAATAGACCCCCTCCCTTAGAGAACCTTGCCCATAAGGTGAGGAAACTCTACCAACAACTTTGTATAAGGTACCCAAGTAGAGTCTTCAAATTGCTGTCCCACCTACTGAACCAGTACTTCCACTACTGGAAATCACCTTTGTGCATGGAGTTAACCTCCTCCTAAGTATTTTAGCTGGTTCCACAATAAGATGGCCTTGTGCATTTACAGGAGGTAGAGCAGATAGAGGCTTAATATGGGGACTAAGTACCTTTTTAAATTAGGAGACATGCACCACTGGATGAATGAGTGATGTAGCTGGTAATTCCAACTCATAAGCCACCGCCCCAATTCTTCTTAAGATTTTGTATGGTCCATAAAACCTTGGTGCCAGCTTCAAATTCTTCCTTTGGGCCACAGAAGACTACCTATATGAATGTAGTTTTAGGAAAACCAAGTCCCCTTCTTTGAATTCATTCTCTTTTTGTCAGCATGGAGCTTCACTGAATTTTGACTTTTGTGTAGGTTATATCACAGGGTGGTTAGCATGTCTTCTCTGAAGCACAACATCTTATCTATAGAAACATTTTTGGCGATGCCGGGGATGTAATGACTTAGTTTGGGAGGAACCCACCCATAGACAACCTTAAAAGGATTGATTTTGGTGCTGGAGTGAATTGTGGTATTGTAATAGTATTTCGCTAGAGGCAACCAGCTTAACCAATTCTTTGGATGGTTAAAAGAAAAACATCTGAGGTACTGCTCTACTGCCTTATTGACAGCCTCTGACTGACCATCGCTTTGGGGATTTTATGAGCTGCTATTGTTCAGTTGAGTTCCCTGTAGGTTGAAAAGTTCTCTCTAGAAACGGCCATGAATACTTGAGCTACCTTGGATGCAGTATATGGATGTTAAAGGGCCATGAAGTGAGCATATTTTGATAATCTATCCACTACATTAAAGATGACAGACTTACCTTTAGAACTTGGGAGGCCCACAATGAAATCCATGCTAATGTCAATCCATGGTACTGTGGGGATTGGGAAAGGCTCAACAATCCCTAAGAAAGGCTGTTTTGATACATGGTAGTTTGACAAATGGTGCAATCTTTTGTTAGTGTCTTGACATCCCTCCTAAGCCCCTTCTAGTAAAAATTCAACTTAGCTTTCTGCAAAATTTTTACAAATCCAGGATGTCCAGCTGTAGTAATCCCATGAATCTCGTGTAACAATCTGCTCCTTAGAGTGGAATTATTCCCCACCATCAGCCTCCCTTGTAGTATAACACTCCCTGGTGATGTGTAATATGGTCAGGTAACGTTTTACCTAACTGGACTTTCTGAAGCTGCTCTTGGATCCAAGTATCTTGATTATAAGTTTCTTGAATTTCCTGGAGAATATTACAAGTAGGAGTTGACAAGGCCATGCAAGTAACAGAACATCCTAACACTTCCACATTTGGACAATTCATCAACAGCCTTATTGTCTAATCCTCTTTTATACTCGACTATAAAATCATAACCAAACAACTTACTCATCCACCTTTGTTGTGACACTGTTCCCAAACCTTGTTCCAGAATATATTTCAAATCGTGATGATCCGTTCTTACCACAAATTCATTGCCTAGTAAGTAATGTCTCCACTTTTGGACAGCAGAAACTAAGGCAAAAAGTTCTTTCTCATATGTTGATAGGAGCAAGGGCTTTCCTTTTAAGGCAGCACTGAAAAAGGCAAGAAGTTTCCCTTTCTTCATTAACACAGCTCCAATACCTCCCCCAGAGGCATCACATTCTATCACAAAGGGTGTTTTGAAATCAGGAACGACTAACACAAGAGGATGGGCCACTGAATGCTTGAGTTTATGGAAGGCTTATTCAGTTGTAGGAGTCCATTTGAACCCATCTTTTTGTAAAGTAGGGTGAGGGGTCGAGCAATTTCCCTATAACCTTTGATAAATCTTCTGTAATAACCAGTGAGCCCCAAAAATCCCCTTAGGTCCTTAGCATTTTATGGAGTTGGCTAGTCCAGCATTGCTTAGACCTTAGATCTATCAGTTTTCACCCCATCACTATCTATGATATGGCCTAAGTAACTGATGGATGTTCTTCCAAACTAGCACTTACTTTCTTTTCCATAAACTGATGTTGTTGAAGGGTCTATAAAACCCAACTAAGGTGTTTGACATGATCTACCACTATTGTACTGTAAACCACTATGTCATCAAAAAACTAAAACAAATTTCCTTAAGACAGACTTGAAAACTTCATTCATTAAGGCTTGAAAGGTGGCTGAGGCATTTATTAAGCCAAAAGACATGACTAGAAATTCATACAAGCCCTCATCTGTCTTGAAAGCAGTTTTGTGTATATCGTCATCTTTCATTCTGATCTGGTGGTAGCCAGATCTTAAGTCTAGCTTATAGAAAACACAGTTGCCCCATGTTACTCAATCAAGAGTTCATCTACAACTGGTGTTGAAAACTTATTTTTCACAGTCACATGATTCAGGGCTCTATAATCAACACAAAGCCTCAAAGTGGAATCAACTTTTTTTACCAAGAAAACTGGAGATGCATAACCACTCTGACTTGTCCTTATCAGTCCAGAATTCAGTAACTCTTTAACCATCCTCTCAATTTCCAATTTTTGACTATGTGGACAACTATAAGGTCCTTGATTGACTGCAGTAACAGCTGCCTTCAAATATATGGCATGGTCATGAGACCTCCTGGGGGGTAAGGTATTTGGAATTTGAAACACCTGTTGATAGTTATCCAGGATCTGAGCTAATTCAAGACTCAGTATGGTACTTGCATCTTCAACTTTAGTTTCCATGGAATATTGTAAAGATGTTATCATGTCATTATACTGAAGTGGTAACTCACAACCTTGGTGAACCATTTCTGTCAGCTTTATAGGTTTTTCTTTTAACCAACATACCAATCCCCTATGCTCGAATTTCATTGTGAGAAGTTGTAAATTCCTATGAATATCCCCTAAATCCTTAAGCCGTTGGATTCCAAGTACTGCATCATAGCCTCCTAAGGGCATGACATGGAAATCCGTGACAAAAACTAATTGCTGCAAAGTGAAGGGAACATAACAGTATACCCCCAAACTGTGTAATGTGGCTCCATTGGCAAGTTTAACAGCCATAGTTCTACTAGTACTCTCACCCATACCAGCTTGAGAGGCTAGGAAAGGGTCTACAAAGTTATGTGAAGAACCAGTATCAATGAGTACCCACATTGGCTTACCATTTATAGTACCATGTAGGTTCATAGGTTGATGCAAGCTGAAACTAGATATGGCATTGAGGGAAATTACAGGAAAATGATCATTATTGTAGGGTGGGGGTTCCATGGGACCCTTGCCTTTCTCATTAGAGCTTGACTCTATGGTAGGATTCCTAGTTTCACACAGTTCTTCATCCTCATCCAGGGTATCCAAAAGGTAGATTTTAGGCTGTACACATTTGTGACATTTCACATACCCTTCATCACAATAAAAGCATAATCCTAATTTCTTTCTCTTCTCATTTTGTGGATTTGAGATCCATGACACAGGTATTTTCTTAGAAATACCAGAGTTCCCATTAGTCCCTTGTAAAGGTAAAGTGGCAGTGGAAGAAGCATTTACCTTAGTTGGACTAAGAGCTCCATAACTTGGATAGGTGAGAGGTAGAGGTGTGGAATGTTGTGGAGCATATGAGTGTTGAGGTGTTGTTTGGATAGGTAAAGATGGGTTAGACTTAGGTGGATGAGTGAGAATCTGCTTCTTAAGCAACCCTTGCCTTTTCTAATGCATTCTTGCCAGAGACTTTGCAATTGCACTGTATTGGGATGTAAAACCTTAACTGGCAATCTAATCTCATCTTTATGTCCTGCAAGGTAGATTCCTAGTTTTTGTTCTTCACTTAAGCCCCTTTGTTTTACAGCCAAGTCCTCATACCTGTTAGACTAGTCTTCCATTGAAGCTGTTTGAACGAGTCTGGCTACAGCCAAGTCCTCATCTAGTTGGCGTTGGATGTAAACCATGGTTTCTTCCACAACACCTACTCGTTCGTTCACAGCTTTAGGGGGCATGGTAGTGGTTAACCTAGCTCTGATGGCAAATGTTAGATTAAATATTGGAGAAATCCCTACTGATTGAAGAATTAATAGATTTATCAACCTAACAAGAGGATTTTGTCACAAGCAGTAGCTGGGCTTCAACTTTCTTGTATACAAATCCAAGAGAAAAAAAATATTTAAACCCTAAGAGAGAGAGAATCTCATAACAATAAGTTTCATATATTTTTCGTACCCCTCCATGCCTCTGCTCGTCACCTTTTATAGAGACGCGACACCGCTGCACACCAACAAGGGCTGTACCAAACAAGCTTCTTAAACTATTCCAACTCACAAAAATATTTAATTAACTAACTAATCCTACGTGGCTTAATCAGCCTTGATTCAATATCCACTCAAGACTTAAGGACTACTAACATCTAAACTACATCATTTTACTAATGGACTGGGCTAAACAATAACAATTCCCTGCCAAAACTATCAGCCCAATAACTATTACAATAAATAGAGTAAGACATGCAAAAGCTCACAAACATTTCTTCACCTCCAAGCCATCAAGAAAACTTGGACATAACATTTACTCTCATCCATCTCTATCACTCCTCGACTTAGGTATCAATTTGGGTGACAAGAATAGACGTCATGGATACAAATTAAGTAGAAACTTAGAAAGTTGAAAGGGATGAATCTCCAACTTGCTTACAAGAGAGAGACGTAGGTCGAGATGAGTCATGACAGTTTGACACGTTACAATGAGGCCATCTTGCAAGTTGAACCTGAGAGCACTAAAAGTTTATACAATTGCTTGCCAGATTGTAAAGGTATACATACCTCAATTTGAATTTCAATGCAATTTTTTACTTTTTGAATCGGGTAACCCGACTCGATAATACGATTGACTCGAAATCCGTTAACTCGAAATTTTAGGATCGGGTTATATTTGTGAAAAATAACCGAGTCGGGTCAAACTCGGACCGATAACATGAAACCTGATCCGGTGTGCAAGCCTACTCTATAGGCTTAGGGTAATGGCCCTGGGGCTCGGGCCTGAACCCATAAATATTTTTTGAATATCAATAATAAGGGATAATGTTTTGCTATGTTAGAAATGTCAAATGTGAAAATTAGAATAGACCAAGCGTGAGTGAGCTTAGTTTATATGCTCAATTTTATTGGTCAATAATTATATCAGTCACATATCAAAAAAAAATTCTCTCAATTTTTCCTATTGCCCTGGTTCTCTCACACATTTACCATTTTATCTTTTAAAATATATGTTAAATTTTGAAAAAAAATTACATATTCGAACTTAACCCTTTCAACAAGATCCATATTCGATAGCTTTTATTTCATTATTAAACTATTTTACATATAATAAATTGATAGTTAAACTCTATCAAATAACACACAACTTATTTAACCGCTTAAACGCCACACAACTTATACATTATCTACCATACGAACACAAATAAGTGGTGTTCTATAGAGCTTCCGTTGAGTTTGTCAAATACGTCAAATGCATAGACAGTTGAATTTGTTAACATAAAATGAGTGGGTGTCTCGTCTTTTAAAAGTAAAGTCTACCAATATTTTAAGGTTGGGTCTTATGGGCCAATCCAAAGTCGATCCAAATGATCATACCTTGGGTTGCGTTTGGTTTGGCCTCATAAATAGAGCACAAGTCCGCTAAAGACAAAAGATCAGGATGTCCAAGCTCGAGTCAACTTCAGGTCTGGACTGACTCGTGGCCTACAGAGCTGGGGTCGGGCTGGGCCTATACTCGCGGGCCGAATGATGAGACGTTTTGAAGTTCCAAGTTTGAAGTATATTAATTTGGTTTACTTTGGTAGGCCCAACCCATCTGTTTTATGACTATTCTAATATCAAGCTCATATAGGAAATTACACAAACCCCTCAAGTTGCTACCCAATTCAAAATATGATTCTCTTCAAATTAACCGGATGATTACATTATTTTGAAGTCCCCTAAAATGTTGAGAGAAAATTAAAAATAACAGGTGAGGAGATCCTTTTTTTATAATCAAGAACGACATAATACAAACTTGCACTTAAAAGACATTCGATATGAGTCCAAACTCATCATAAACATAAGCACTCATCAATGCTTGCCGGAGCTTGGACGATTAGAGTCTTTACTCTGCTTCACATTAGACAAACCTATTGATTTGTGACCTGGACCACCAGGACTTGGGCCTGAGTGCTTCATTTCTCGAGGCAGCAAGAATCTATCAATCAAGGAGCCTTGTATGGAGCTGCGCAGCTTCAAAGTCTCCAACGGCCGAGCTTCTGCTTTGAAACAACTTGTAAAGCCTAGAAATATAATTATAGTTACGGTTGCAAAAATAGTAGAAGAACATTGCAGCTTTGCAGCCATTCTGGTATGGAGAATGAATTAATGGAGACTCTCTTAATTCTAAAGCTTGTGCATATAGAATTGGGTTTTTATAGCGTTGAATGCATGTATGCAAGTTTTCATGTTCCCGGCCGAAGTTTCGGTCATTTTGTTAGGTTTCCAATAGTGGAAGGGCGTGCATAGTGTCAACTTTGTTATTGGTTGTCGATTTCATATCATGAAAAACGCATAGTGAATGTGTTGAGAGCCTTGGGTTCCTCAAATGTGTTGACTTCACAAATTGACATGATTTGCTCTTGTTTTTAGCTGTGATCCCCTTATTTGGCAACACTCCCTTCAACATTACGGGATTGACATTCTAATAACCTCGCATGGTTTTGCATATTCAATCTTATTTCTCCTATTTGGTAATAAAAGGTGAGAAACTGATAAGTCGTTTTTGATAATCGAAAATGACACCAAATAAATTTACGTTTGAGCATAAACTCGGGCCATCATCAAGTCTGAACACACATAAATTTTCGACCTAACGACAAACTGTCATCATTTATAACACTTGATTGCCTTCGGAGTATCAAGAAATTAAATCATAAACCACACACGCACAAGACCCGAAAGTGATATCTAAATCTCTCATCTTGGGTATCCGGCCACTTATTTTAATAATTTGATTACTTTGATAAAATTTTCAGAACATGCAACCAATTGGGTTCCTTGATATTCACTCAAAAAATTAGAGTATCTTTACCAAAGTCTTAGTTGAAAATGCAGCCATCTTTACTTTACTTGAATGCGATATGTAGCAAACTTACCTTACCTGGACTGTTTCCGAAAGTTGACTTCATTCATTGCATTGCCTTTTCTCCATCAAAATACATAAAACTTTCTCATTCCAAGATTCAATTAATTAGATCTTTATAATTTTATTTACTATTGCATGAAAGTGTAGAAAAGGAAGAAATTGAATTTGGAAACAGCAAGTTAACTAAAGTGATCAACAAATTATATAAATTAACTGCATGAAATTAAATAACTCTATTTATGTACTTCATGGTGACTCTACAATATATAAAAGCCAACTCGTTTATATATTTGTACAGTTAATTATATAATTTAAGCTAAAAGTATTAAATTTAATTATAGCTTATAAGATAGTTTTAATTATAAGTTTCACAAAATATCATAACTTATTTAGCAGCTTATAAGCTAACTCATTTGAATAATTTATAATAAGCTCTATCAAATGACGGAATGCATTCAGATGTATCTTTTTTTGCTTAATTAAAAGGGTGGGACACGTGACAACTAGTGAAAAATACCCTAACCAACCAGTCTATCGCTGGCATTAATATGTGTGTTACATCAGTCTCTCTAAATATTCCACATTTTTTCATCCAAGTTTACTCAACTCCACATAGCATGATTAGTCAGCGGGTGATATGACACCTTTTAGAATCACCATCTGGATCAAAATGGGTATAATGGTTTTGCTTTGAGAAGCAGGCCTATTTTAAAATTCAACCAGAACACAATTTCCTTTGATTATATCTTTTAAACCAAACATATTATATTTCTTCACAACTTATAGGATAGTTCAATTATAAGTTTCACAAAATACCTAATAGCTTATTTATAATATCTAAAAGCCAACTCGTTTGGATAGCTTATAACCTCGAAATGACGGAATTTTGAACAAGATGTATCTTTTTTGCTTAAAAGGGTAGGACACACAACCACTATTGAGAAAGACCGTAACGAACTGGTATATCGCTTGCAGTAGTATGTGTATTACATTAATCCCTCTAAATATCTCAATTTTTTTCATTCCAAATATTCCCAAGTCTACATGACATTATTAGTCAGAGGGTGATATGACAACTTTCAGAACCACCATTGCGATTTGCGAAAAATGGGTATAATGGTCTTGCTCCGAGAAGCAAGCCTATTCTAAAATTCAATCACAATACCATTTCCTTTGATTATATCTTTTAAATTAAACGCTTTATGTTCTTTTTTAACTTATAAGATAATTTCAATTACAAATTTCACAAAACACCTGATAGTTTATTTAACGGCTTATAAGCTAACTCTTTTGGATAGCTTATACACTCTTTCAAATGATAGAATGAAATATGATGTTTTTTTTTGTTGTTTAGAAAGTTGGGACACGTGACCACTACTAAGAAAGACCTTGACCAACTTTGTCTATCCCATGCAGTAACATGTGTGTTACATTGGTCCTTCAATATATTCCAAGTTTTTTCATCCCAAGTCTACATGGTGTATAATTAATTTAATTATGATTTTATTTTTAGTTTATTAACTGCTGAACGAAATGAAGAACATGATCGAAAGGGAAAAGCATTTCCCTGCTAGGGTTACTATTTTTTCAAATATTTCTGATGACGTCTTAAATCAGTCCAAGACGTATCAGGATAGGTTTGAACAAGAGCTTTATCGTCTGTTGATGTCCTTCCTCGGATTAGCTTCTCTCCGATAATAGAATGATCCTGTGACAAAGAGCAAACGTAAGCTAGAGGCCCGCCAGAGAGTGTTCTCTGGCGTTGGCGCTCCGACGCTCAAGTCAGATGCGAGCACAAAGGAACTCTGTGAAGTGCACTGCTCGGTGCTCTTGTAATTAGTCAAAAAATCCTCCTCTTTTTACCTGAGGGTTTGCCCCTTTTTATAGTGAAGGTAGTTCCTGTTTGGGTAGTTCATGACAGCTTTTTACCACTCTGAGGATGGGTACCGAGGAATGTACATCCTTCTTCTCGGTACCGAGCATGAAGCTGGTGACAATTATATCCACGTGTCGGGTTGTCATTGTAGGGGAAAATTATCCTCATCACTTGCCCCCTCAGACCTGTGATTGGTCATCGTAGGACCAATGATAGGTCTGCATGAGTGGACGTTTGAGTTCCCGAGGCTGACATTAAATGTGAGTCGTTGAACGGCTAAGATTTAATTGATCTTGATCCAGTGGTCATCTGATGTGCAGAGGTTGAGCGGCCCAGATGAGAGAAGGCAGTACGTCTCGTCATCGGGTCCGTTGACCAGGGCGGTCTTCGACTTTAAATAGCGAGGACGTCACTGTCCAATTCATTTGCTGCCAAAGTTGAGAGCCCCGAGCATTGTCTATCCGAGCAAACGTAATCTTCTTTTTCCGAGCAAATACTATCTCTTCTTCGTCTCATCAGGTACGAGAAATGTCTTCCCCTTCTTCAGATAGTAATATTAATGTGTTAGAGGAAGCCGATTTAGGAACTTCTCCTTCGACCTCTAACTCTCCTCCTGTTAGGACGAGCATTAGGCTACCCTTAGCAGAACGCCCTTTCTTTGCCCCTCCTGGGTTCGAAGTACAGGAGGCCCGAGCAGCAGGTGATGGTTCTAGGGAGCCTAGGAATCTTAGCTGTAGCCTTTCAGCCTCCGAGGTGGAATCCCAACGCAAGTTGTTCGGTATTCCCTACCCTTGCAGGCCTGTGCCCGAGGGAGTATCTCCATTCCGTCCTCAACATGGGGAGTTTGCCATTTCTACCACCGCATTATCATTTGGTTGTCGGATACCGATTGCCCCAGCAATATGCTCCTTCTTTGATCGGTTCGACATTTGCCCAACCTGCCTTGCTCCCAATTCTTGGGTGTTTCTCGGCACAATTCTATACTACTGTGCCGAGCTTCGCGTCCCTTTTTCTTCTAATGTCCTTCAACACATTTTCTCCCTTTGTAGAGCTCCGAGAAACCCTGGACTTTGCTATTTAAAGTTCAAGAAAGGTCTGGTTGCTCCAAAATATTCCTCTTCCAATCATCATTGGAAGTCTAGTTATTTCTTTGTTCGGATGCCCTTGGGCGAGGACGAGGATCTTCCTTTTAGGACCTCGTGGGTTGTCCCAAAATTCAGTAAGTTCAAGCGACTTCCCCAACTTTCTCCTCAGGAGCTTGACTGGTATCTTACTCTCAGAGGTCCTTTCACTAAGCCTTCTGTGCCTATGATATGCCAAGCTGTAGACTTTACAAGGGCTCATAGGTCCGAGCAAGCGATGCAAGGTGGGGACCTGCTCTTGCTCGGTTTTGTTTATGACTTTGTTATACTAATCATGTTGATGACTGATTCTTGTTACTTCTCAGATATGTCGTCGGCCGCTGATTACCTGAAGTTGCAGAAGAAGACTGCCAACTTGGGCAAGAAGAGGAGACCTGACGGGGGTGCTGAGCCGAGCAAGAAAACGAGGGTTACCCCCGTTGAGGGTGCCCAAGTCAAACCAGGCCGAGGAAAAGACTTGGGTCGCGGTCGCGGTGTCTTCGTTTCCACCCCATCTTTCCGGGCCGTTGGATCTCCTTCTCGTACATCCGACGCCCGCTCTTCCTCTCCTCCTCGCAGGATGGGAGACGTTCACATTCCTCAGTGGAATGTGCGTCTATCTGATACAGTGACCAATCCTCGGGTGGCGTTGGAGATGCTCGAGAAGCTGTCTCTTCCCTCGGACCAAAGGCGAGCCGAGGAGATGGCCACCGAGGAGAGGATGGAGGCTTCGACTGTTAAGCTGATGGAGGTACATCTTTCTGCTCGGAACATTGTTTAGCAAGTTTTCCTTCAGCTTGCTTAATAACTCATTTCTTTTCTGTTGTTATTTGCAGTTGACTTCGCTTCTCGGGAAGTTGTCGCTTGACATACGAAGCTCCGAGGCCGAGAAGAAGACTGCGGCCCAAGAAATTTTTCTACTCAAGGGAGCTATTGGTCGGACAGAGACCGCTTTGAAGCTGACGAGGTTGGAACTCGAGAAAACGCAGGCATCAGAGAATCTGATGGTTACGAAGCTGAAAGAAGCCGAGGATGAGCTCGCAAGACAAAGGTCAGCAGCTGAGGCTGAAGGGGCCGTCCTGTTTGAAAGCGGGCGACAAGCTGGTCTCCGAGAGTTTCGCGACTCTAAGGAGTTCCAACTTACCCTTAAGCAAGAAGGCTTTTTCTGCTTCCAGGCTGCTGTCAAAGAAGCTCGGACATTTTGGATGAGCTGTGTCCAGTCATCGCGGGGAAAGACGACGAGGATGTGGTGAAGGAGGATGCCTACGAGCAGTTCCGCCTACTTCAAGAGGATGAGAGGGACGTCGAGGAGGACATCGATGGGTACACGGAGACCGATGCTCCGCCGATTCCTCCGAGGAATGAAGAAGTCGACGTGCCCCTTCCTTCTGTTGAGGGTGAGGCAGAGAGGACTGCCGAGGAGCTAGTTGATATTGAAAATTAGGAACTGGCCCTTGTTCTCTTCCTTCTTGATCAAACTCTGTTCTCAACATTTGTAAATAACGTTTTTAATTTTAATGAAGTCGAGTTCTTTTCTTCCCATTTCTTGTCTATTACTGTCCATCTTTTTTTTTTCGGAAATCATAACTTAAAACGCAGCTTGTTGTAGCTGATTTGAGAACAAGTAGAGCTGTGGCCCAAATTTGCTCGGGTCGTAGCCAACTTGTTTCCCTGCTTGGCTGTTGTAACTCAAATTAAATGAGTTGAAACAAAACCATGTTTGCTGTGGCCCAAACTTGCTCGGGTCGTAGCCAACTTGTTTTTCTGCTTGGCTGTTGTAACTCAAATTAAATGAGTTGAAACAAAACCATGTTTTTCCTCGGTCCCCTGACCTTAGTGGGCTTGTAATAGTGCTCAGGCATTGCGGTTGACTTGTGCCGAGCAACGCTTACTTTTGAGGATCCTTATAGCAAAACAAACTACTTTCATTGAATCAGCAAAATCCTAAGTCTCGTGTAAGAAACGAGTTTTGAAATGGAAATTGTGCTTAAGTACATGCCAGCAGGATGAAATTAAACATAGTATCTTCGAAGGTTCTCGGCATTCCAAGGTCTCATCTCTCCAGGCTTCTCGGGATTTTCCAGTTTGTAAGTACCATCAAGCAGAACTTTGATAACTCGGAAAGGTCCTTCCCAAGTTTCTCCGAGCTTACCTGGATGCCTTCCGGCTGCAGCAGCTTTCCTTAGAACCCAATCTCCTTCTGAAAACTTCCTTGTTCGGACCCTTTTGTTGTAATATCGGGCCGTTCTTTGTTTGTAAGCAGCAATCCTGATCCGAGCAGTCTCTCGAGCTTCTTCCAAGAAATCAAGATTGTTGAGCAATAAGTCACTGTTACCTGATTCTTCAAACTCAGTTATACGAGGAGTGGGAACTCCAATTTCAACTGGGATAACAGCTTCTGATCCGAATACTAAGGAGAAAGGTGTCTCTCCTGTTGATGTCCGAGGCGTAGTCCGATAAGACCAGAGGACGCTATGGAGCTGTTCAGTCCAGAGTCCCTTGGCTTGGTCCAGACGAGCCTTGATTCCTTGTAGTATGATTCGGTTGATGACTTCTACTTGTCCATTAGCTTGAGGGTGAGCTACAGCAGTAACCCTGAGGTTGATGCCGTGTTCGTCACAAAACTGCCGTATATTGGCACTCACAAACTGTCGGCCATTATCAGTAATAAAGATCCGAGGAACACCATATCTGCAGATGATGGTTTTCCAAATGAAGTCTTTCACCTTGTGGTCAGTGATTGTGGCCAGAGGCTCGGCTTCAACCCACTTCGTGAAATAATCCACTGCCACTATGAGAAACTTCCTTTGGGCTGTTGCCTGAGGAAAAGGTCCTAACAAATCCAGCCCCCATTGTGCAAACGGACAAGAGTTCTCCATCACTGTAACCTCCGACGGTGGGTGATGCGATACGTTGGCATGTCTCTGGCACTTGTCACACTTCCTCACCAACTCCTTTGCATCCTTGTTCATGGTCGGCCAGTAATACCCGCAGCGCAAGACCTTGTTTGCTAAGGTCCTTGCACCGGAGTGGCTGCCGCATATTCCTCCATGAACTTCTCGGAGAGCGTAATCTGACTCTCGTGGAGCAAGGCACTTAAGGTAAGGGAGTGTGTAAGATCGTCGGTAAAGGGTGCCTTGAATAATTGAATACCTCGCTGCCCTTGCTCGGAGACTTTTAGCCTCGTTCCTGTCTTCTGGCAATTGCCCCTCCGTGAGGAAGGCGCGTATTGCATCCATCCAAGATCGTTCAGTGTTGATCTCCGCAATTTCTTTAACAAAGATGCTAGGTTTAGGGAGCATTTCTATCCGAACTGAGGAAGCATGATCTTTCTTGCTTGTTGACGCAAGTCGGGCTAATACGTCTGCTTGCTGATTTTCTTCTCGAGGCACTCTCAGTATTTCAACATTCGGGATCTCACTCATCAGCTCCTTAGCTTTTGCAAGATATTTGATCATATTGGAGCCTCTCGCCTCATATTCTCCACGGACCTGCTCGGTGACGAGCTGTGAATCGCTGTGAATCAGCAAATTGCGAACCTCTAGCTCGATGGCCAGCTTTAATCCAGCTAGCAGAGCTTCATATTCAGCCTCGTTATTAGAGGCTTTGAATTGGAAACGGAGGGCATACTCAGTGGTCATGCCCCCTGGTCCGAGAAGCAGAATCCCTGCTCCGCTGCCATCCTTGTTCGTAGATCCATCGACGAAGAGTTGCCATTGCTCCTGCGGTGCTTCTTCCTCTAAAGGATGTTGGCATTCCGTAACGAAATCCGCGAGGACTTGAGCTTTGATTGCTCTTCTCGGCTCGAAGTAGATATCAAACTCACTAAGTTCGACTGACCACTTAATAAGTCTTCTCGATATGTCTGGATTCTGTAAAATGCTCTTGAGCGGCTGATCAGTCAGCACTGTAATTGTATGGGCTTGAAAATATGGTCTCAACTTCCTAGCCGTGGTCACTAGTGCCAGGGCCATTCTCTCGGCCTTGGCGTATCTCTTCTCGATTGCAGTGAGAATCTTACTAGTGTAGTATATTGGCCTCTGAACCTTATCCTCTCCCTCGCTTACGAGCACGGCACTCACTGCATGCTCAGTGGTAGCTAAGTAGAGGGATAACGGTTCTCCTTCCTTTGGAGCAGTGAGTAGAGGTGGTCGACTCAAATAAGACTTGAGCTCTTCGAAAGCTTCTTGACAGTGCTCATTCCATTCAAAGTCGGTTGTTTGCTTAAGTGCGTTAAAGAAGTGTTTACAGCGATCTCCTGATCTGGCGAGAAATCGGTTTAGTGCTGCAGTTCGCCCGGTGAGTTGTTGAACCTCCTTCTTGCTCCTCGGGGCTTGCATGTTAATTATCGCTAACACCTTTTCAGGGTTCACCTCAATTCCTCGTTTGGAGATGAGGAATCCGAGGAATTTACCCGATGAAACGCCAAAAGCACACTTCTCGGGATTGAGCTTCATTCCAAAATTGTTTAAAACATTAAATACATCCTGCAAGTCACCCAAGTGCTCCTCGGGTTTTTTGCTTTTAACGACTATATCATCGACGTACGCTTCAACTGTCTTTCCGAGCATTGGGGAGAACATTTTGTTGACTAGCCGTTGATAGGTAGCCCCTGCATTCTTCAATCCAAAAGGCATAACTTGGTAGCAATATGTACCCTCAGGGGTAACAAACGAGGTGTGCTCCTCGTCATCTTGATGCATCTGAATCTGATGGTATCCTGAGTAGGCATCAAGGAAACTGAGGAGACCCTTTCCCGAGGTTGCGTCTACCAATTGGTCTATTTTTGGCAGCGGGTAGCTATCCTTCGGACAGGCCTTGTTTAGGTGAGTGAAGTCTACACACATGCGCCATTTACCATTCTGTTTGGCTACCATAACAACATTAGAAAGCCATTCCGGATATTGTACTTCGCGGATGAAGTCAGCATCTAAAAGCTTGTTAACCTCTGTTTTAATGGCTTCTTGCCTGTCTTGTGCAAAATTCCTCTTCTTTTGCTTTACTGGTCGGCTACCCGGTTTGATACTCAGATGGTGAGTGATAACATCAGCACTGATACCCGGCATCTCATGTGCATTCCATGCAAATGTGGTGATGTTTTCCAAAAGTAGATTCGTCAAGCCTTCGCTTAAATCTTTGCTAAGCCCGGAACCATAGTACAATTTCTTCTCCGTTGCATGCTGACAGGAAGTGCGATGAGTTGTTCGCCTGGCGAGGGCTTCAAGATTTGATTATTCTGATCATCGACCAATTCTATGATTGAGACTGGCTTTTTCTTTTCTTTTAGATCGGTTACATACATCTGGCGAGCGAGCTTTTGGTCGCCCTGAACTTCTCCTACTCCTTGATCAGTGGGGAATTTCATTTTGAGGTAATAAGTTGAGACAACTGCTCGGGCCTTATGAAGCAGTGGTCTGCCAATCAACGCGTTGTATGGGGTCTTCACATCGACGACCAGAAGTTCCACCATAAATAATTTTGATCTCGGGTAATCACCCAAGGTTATGGGTAGACTTATTATCCCGACAGGGACAACTTGTTCTCCCGTGAAACCGTATAGGGGTGAAGAAAACTTCTTCAAGCTCTCTCTCGGAAGGTTCATCTGTTTGAAGGCATGATAGAAAAGAACATCCGCTGCGCTCCCGTTATCAATCAAGACCTTCTTGACCGTGTAGTTGGCGATGATAACATCAATGACCAACGCATCGTCATGGGTCTGGTGCAGACCATCCCCGTCTTTCTCCGAGAATGTTATCTTCTCCTCCCCCGTTCTCGTTCTCTTTGAATTCTCGTGGATCTGATGCACAGTCCGAGCATATGCTCTCCTCCCAGATGAACTTTCTCCTCCCGAAGCTAGGCCACCGACTATCATACCAATGGTACCAGCCGTTCCACGATTTCGATGACGAGGGGATTCCTCTCGCCGCCTCCTCTGTCGCCTGTCTTCATTCTCTCTTAGGCCTCTTGGATTTTCTTTTCTTCCTTCTCTTTCTCGTTTGTCTCCCACCGAGCTAGTAAAACGCTTAAGGTATCCTCTCCGGATTAAGTTTTCTACCTCGTCTTTCAGGTGGCGACATTCATCAGTGTCGTGACCAGGGCCCCGGTGGAATTTACAATACTTGTCGCTCTCCATCCTACCTGGACTTGGCTTCATCTTTGCCGGCCACCTGACGATGTCACGATCCTGTATCTCATTCAATACTCTTTTCAAAGAAGAATTGAGTGGAGTGTAGGAATCATATCTCTCAAGTTTGGCTCGGTCATCTCTTCTGGTGAATGATCTACTGAATCCACTATTTTTCCTCTCTGTTCGTCGACCACCGTCTGACCTTCTCCTCGGGGGAGATCTATCTAAGGATTGCTCCGCTACATGTGGTTCAGCCATCATTTCGTCAGCAGTAATGTATTTTTCAACTCTTGAGAGCAGTTCGGGGATACTTTTCGGATTCTTTTTCGACAATGAATGCTTTAGCGTCACATGTCGCACTCCAGTCGTGAAGGCTGTAATGGCTATGATCGGCTGAAGGTCCGGTATCTCTAAGCAATCGCTGTTGAACCGAGTTACAAATTCCCTCAAACTCTCCTGCGGTTTCTGTCTAATGGTAACCAGTGTGGCATTGGTCTTCTTCACCGGTCTTGAGCTTGCAAAATGAGCAACGAACCTGTTTGTTAGGTCGTCAAAACTGTGAATGCTGCCTTGTGGCAGAGCTCTGAACCAACGCCTTGCCACTCCGACAAGCGAGACTGGGAAGATTTTGCAGCAAGCTTCCTGAGAGGCCCGCTGGAACTCCATCATGGTTTGAAAGCCGATAACATGGTCTAGGGGATCCCCTGTTCCATTATACTTTTCCACACTGGTAACCTTAAAGCTTGTCGATACCCGAGCTTGTTGCACCTCGGTCGACAATGGAGTCAAGTTCCTATCCCAGTCCATTGTATCCAAGAAGGGACGACCTTGCAAAACAGCTATTTTGCGATCCACTACCCCCTCGATGAACTTGCTATCCCCCTCGTAAGTATGAGTGGGCTGAGTTCTTCGAGCAATAGTTACCGAGGTTCCTGGAACGTCGGGATTTCTTGACTCATCAGTTTGAGAGTGGTCATTTCTCGTCTCATGAGAAATGCTCTCATTTTGGATTGGTTGGTGACCTTGCACTTGTCCTTGGATCGTATCCAGGCGTTGCGCGAGAACATTCATCTGTTGCAATAGTTCAGCGATCTGATCTTGCACCAATGGTTGAGGCTGCTGCTCGGCATTTTCGTTTGCTGCCTCAGCCTGTTGTTCTTCTCCTCTAAAAGCTCTAGCCCGAACCATAATTTTTGTTATGGATTCCCACAGACGGCGCCAATCTGATGACGTCTTAAATCAGTCCAAGACGTATCAGGAGAGGTTTGAACAAGAGCTTTCTCGTCTGTTGATGTCCTTCCTCGGATTAGCTTCTCTCCGATAATAGAATGATCCTGTGACAAAGAGCAAACGTAAGCTAGAGGCCCGCCAGAGAGTGTTCTCTGGCGTTGGCGCTCCGACGCTCAAGTCAGATGCGAGCACAAAGGAACTCTGTGAAGTGCACTGCTCGGTGCTCTTGTAATTAGTCAAAAAATCCTCCTCTTTTTACCTGAGGGTTTGCCCCTTTTTATAGTGAAGGTAGTTCCTGTTTGGGTAGTTCATGACAGCTTTTTACCACTCTGAGGATGGGTACCGAGGAATGTACATCCTTCTTCTCGGTACCGAGCATGAAGCTGGTGACAATTATATCCACGTGTCGGGTTGTCATTGTAGGGGAAAATTATCCTCATCAATTTCTAAAGCTATAAACATTATAACTCTCAAGCTTAGTGATAGTGAAGAGCAATTAGAGAGGGAGGACATGTTTTGGGATAATGTTGCAGGTTGGCAATTTTTGTTTCTCTGGCCAATTGATTCATCAGGCTCTTCTAAGGCAAGTTGTATCATCCGATCCTAAAATATTGAAGTTAAACTTTGCTGGAAATTTTACCTCATTCTCGATTGCAGAATTTGCTCTCATCACTAGTTTGTTATGTAGTGATGTCCTTCTACTACCTAGCTTGATTGACACTTCCGTGCATAGGATTAGGGACTTGTATTTTGGTGGAAACAATAGCATTAGTAGAAGTTGGTTACATGAAGTATTCATGAGTTGTTCTCCACAATCTGGAATGAAGGAAGATTTTTTGAAGTTGGCATTGGTTTATTTTATGGAGCATGTTTTACTGCCCATGGAGTGTAGTAGAAAAATAGATATCAATTGGTTGCAATTAGTTGATAATTTGGATTTGTTTAATAAGTTTCCTTGGGGATGTGTGAGCTATAAATGTACAACAAAGTCACTTGTCGCAGCCATGGTAGGCCGTGCTGATAAATACCTAGGTAGAACACAAAAAAAGAGGAAAAGAATAGCATATTTGGTTTTCCGCTAGTGCTTCAGGTACCTTGGAAATAATTTTGTGTTTGTTGAAGTATATTTATGCCCATTTTCTTGTGAATATTTAATCATATTGTTTGTTTGCTAATATGGCTTTATAAAGTGGTTCCGCGTATTGGTAGGTGTTACACAAATTTGAGGAGACAAGATCTGCATCCGCAAATATTGAAATGGAGCAGCACTGTCACTCCATAATATACTGATATTGTGTTGAATATTTTCGATAGGTTGAAGGTATACATATTACGCAGGTTCATTGGATTTGTAGTTTTGTTTATGAGGCTTACAATTTTTAATTAATGATTTTTAATCTTTATTTGTTGTAGCTTGTAGTGCATGATACACTAGTACCTACTGAGTTAGAGAAAGTGCAGAAATATTTGACTAGTCTTAGGAGCTCCAAGTTAACAAAAAAGTGGAATGTTGTCAAATTTTCACTACCAAAGCAAATTCATCAAAAAGAAATGTTAGTTGGGGGGTGTGCCTAGGCGTAACACGAAAATTTCTAGGCGTTTTTAACCTCGATAGAAGAGAAATTTAGGTTTTTTCTTGAGTTGGTTGAAACAAAAATAGAGAGGGAGAGGAAGAGAAACCTAGAGTGAGAAAGAGTGATTTCTTGAAGATCCAAGCTTGAATTGAACATTTGGAACAAGATTCAACAAGATTATGGAGATTTGAGGTAAGAATTCTTGATTTCTGGAATCTAAGGTATTTGTTGGATTTGTTAGAAACTTGAAGAGATGGATTAGAATGACCACATAGGTTGTTTTTGGTTGATTTATGTTGGTATTTATTAGGTTGATTGTCAATTTGAAGGTTGTCAAGCTTGGAGGCTTGGATTCTAGGATTTGAAATTCTAGAGAGAGAAAAGTAAGTTTTCTTGATTTCGTGAGGTAGTTGGTATTGATTTGTAAAATTGATGCTATGGGTGAGATAAAATGAGAATGTGTTTTCCATATTGATAGGTTTGGAGAAAGAGGGGTCAAAAACCCTAGAATTGGGAACTTTGATTTTTGCTTTGCTTGGATAACGGGGTATGGATTCTTACCCATTTTTCGTTCCTTCGAGATTCATGTCCTTTAAAAAGTGGTTTTTTTATCATTGGTCAATTCATTTGTGTTCTTGCCCAATTGCTTC
The DNA here is from genome assembly GCA_963580455.1 of Euonymus europaeus. Lineage (NCBI taxonomy): Eukaryota > Viridiplantae > Streptophyta > Magnoliopsida > Celastrales > Celastraceae > Euonymus > Euonymus europaeus. The sequence goes on along the minus strand of OY756970.1, from coordinate 14,523,897 downwards.
TTAGGAAGGATGAGCCCATTATTGTTATTCATTGAATTGCATACCTTGATATATGGTCGATCACTAATAAGACATAGTGTAATAGTGAACATGAATCATGTAGTTATATATATATAGGGATTCTCTAGAGAGGGATCCCGTTTGGAGATTTACATGCTGGACTTCCTTATTGACCATTGGATCACTTGGATGGTTAGATCTCTCTCAGCCAAATTAAAAATTCTAACCTAATCGGAAGACCTATATTGCCTGACTTCTCCGCCTCGATTCTTCTCTCTTTCGATCGCTTCCAATATATCTTCTTCTAGGCTCCTAATGGGAACCCCTTTATGGCTTCCGATCATCGTTCTAAGCTGGGCTACTCGATACCTCTGATTTCAATCTCTATCGAGGTTGATTGCTGAGATATGAAATGGCTAGGCGCACCTTCTGCGACTTTGATCCTGGCACCGCAGACTTCTTCGACTTCGATTCGACTCTGGTTCTGAATATGCAAGTGTAGAAAATGCCTTGGAAAGAATCTGCAAACCTTGGAGGGCATACAAAGGTAATTTACCTGATTAGTGCTATCTCTTAGCCTTTCATTGATTTATTTTGGAGAAAGGGAACTTTTAAGAAATCATGATATTGGGTGAATAAAACAGTGATGGAATGAACTAAAATAAAAGACCGAAGGAGACAATGAACGGAGAAGAAAAATTATCGCTTTGATTGTATAGCTTTGGATACAGTCTTGATGTGCCATATTAGTGGTTAATAAAGATAAAAAATACTAATTTTTTGGGTATATTTTTGAAACAAAAGTGATGTGTTGGTAATAATAGTTATGTAACTTTATGTGGTTAGGATGTTTGTTTGAATCTATATTTGACATGTTCATTTGCATTGTAGTCTTTACCAATATGACTTCTTTCTGTTTGAGAAGTTGTCTAAAAAAATAATTTTGAACCAGAGTAATATCCAACTATGGTTCTTGTTGTATTGATGTTGACTTTGGAGTTGTGACTGCTAATGCTACAGGTTTTGGTTCTTCTGGTGATTCAAGTTCGGATTCATTGTGGTTGTAATTCACGGTGGTGTGGCTCTTATGTAGTTTGGTCTTTTAAGGCTTGTATAAAGCCATTGTTTAAGCTAGATGTTTATTACAATCCTATTTTGGGAGACTTGTACAAAGGCATTGTTTAAGCTATATGATTATTGTAGTCCTGTTTTGTAAGACTTATATGAAGCCATTGTAATCCTGCTACAAATTCTTACAACCTTGTTTTGTAAGGCTTCTACAAAGCCATTGTAATAATGCTAGAAATTCTTGCAATCCTGTTTTGTAAGGCTTCTACAAAGCCATCGTATCTTAATCAAATAAACAAGCTTTTGAATGCTTTGTTTCCCTGTGATTTTTGGATAATTAGAATCAAAATTATTATCCTTTCCACCCACTCAGGCATGAACATAAGCTAGACAATTTTGGACAGTTCAATAACATAAGCACCTAAAATGTAAATCAATTATTCATTTCCCTCAGTGAATAATCAATTCTTCCACTACTAATTTCTTACAGTTATAGGTTACATAAAATATAAATCCAAAATATGCAAAACACAAAAGGAAACATCATTAGCCAATCTTGACATGGAAACTTTGCTTCTAGAGCAGCTTCTCCTTCAGATATCTTCATTGTAGCTTTGCTTCTCGTAACAGCTTCTTCTCTGGAAACCTGCAATGCAACTTCATTGCTTCTCTCAATAGCTTATCCTCTAGATACCTCTAAGCACATGTAGCAAGTTGAGCCAATATCAACACTGGGAGTACCAAAACAAAGCACTTGAGCAAATGAAAAATAGCTTTGACAATTAAATTAACAAAAGCTGGACAATACATTTCAATGCAACCTGTAGAACTGGATTTTTTTTTGAAACAATCATATATTGTTTACTGCTAGACAATTCCTTTTGTCCGCGAGCATGTTCAGAACCAGAGTCAAATCGAAGTCGGAGAATTCTGCGATGCCAAGATCAAAGTCGTAGAAGGTGCACCTAGCCATTTCACATCTCAACAGTCAGCCTCGATAGAGACTGAAATCATAGGTATCAAAGAGCCTAGATTAGAACGATAATCAGAAGCCATAAAGGGGTTTGTATTAGCAGCCCAGAAAAAGAGATATTGGAAGTGATCGGAAGAAAGAAGAATCGACGCGAAAGAAGAGAGAAGAAGCAAGGCGAAGAAGTCGGGCAATATGGGTCTTTCTATTTGGTTAGAATTTTTAATTTGGCTGAGAGAGATCTGACCATCCAAGTGATCCAATGGTCACTAACAAAGTCCCGCACGTAAATCTCCAAACGGGATCCCTCTCTAGAGAATCTTTGTGTATATATATGTGTGGGTGTGCTTTCTTTGTATAAATATGTTGGAATTGCATTGTAAATGCATTGCAGATTGCAGGTATGGACTCGTACGACCTATAGGTGTTATTTGGGGGAATATGGAGTACTATAGGGCTATTCAAGAATTCCAAAACGATGTGGGAACTTTCTTTGGGCCGGGTCAGGACTTCATATGTGTTTGATGTACCATACAGTGGTGTCAGGGCATTGTTTAAAGATTCTGATGGTTTTCTAGAATGTTCGTAGAACTGAGCCAAGGCCCTATATGGTGTAGTTATTTACTTAGATCTTTGTGTACATAATTAGATGTCATATTGTTGCATTTATATTTATTTCATATTCTGACCTTAATGATGCTAATTACTCCTCTTTATCCCTACACATACATGCATATCATGTCTAAACATTTTTCGGACTGGCCAAACTCTAGGCACCACTAACACCACTCAACATCAACACTAGGTAAGCAAACACATGTCGAACAAATGGCAGACAAGTAGAGGGAAAAGCATCAAGCCATAGGCAGTAGCAGGGGATGCCAGAATCCAATGCTTGAAGACTTTTAGACTCCTACCTGAGTGACTAAACCAACGAAATGACTAGACGTATCTTGTTACCGCTTAAGCAATCCTTATGTAGAATACTCGCAAAATCTCAGTCTGAGGATCTTACCAAGGCTCAATGCTAGGGGTAGGTCATCGTCTTTACCATGAATGCAGATTCAAAAAGAATGAATGTATAGTCCACTTCTTTCACAAATCATATATTTATTTTTTATTTTTATAGTTATTTTATCTTATGGTCACTCATCAATCATCTTTGATAATTCACATCCCTAACAAGTCCTACTGACACATCCAAATCAAATTTGAGTGACCAGTTTCCTAGGATAAGAGGAGTCTTTGAGTTGAAGAAATCAAGTAGATCAACTACGTTTTGAGGTGTTCATGTCCATGGTAGCAAAAACAATGGCGAATGGCGAGATAGAGGAACAGGAGATGAAGAAGATTGAGATTTGTTGCGATGGGAGGAAGACGCGCGATGGGATTTGAGGAAGACCCAACAATTGGGTCTATTAGATGAGTCTAACACACGAAAATAAAAGTCCATTTTTTTCACCCGTAAAATAAGACCATATAAGAGAAACTCTATATATATACTATTATTCTCATATACGGACGTCCGCATATAATAAAATGCGGGCGTCCTTTTCACAAGACCTCCAAAAAGTGAATTGTGGTGGGGTCCACTGTTTGGGCCCCACCACAATTCAAATCCTGCGCACATTTACACGAACGCCTGCACTTCATAAAGTGCGGGCGTCCTTATAGGAGAGGCGTTATATATATATATAAACATATGAATAGTAATATAAAAACATATGTATAAACAGTATTATATATAAGCAATATATATCTATATATATAAGCATTATATGCATTATCTATATATAAACAACTATGTAGATAAGCAAAGAAAGGAGAGGTTGTTGTTGCGATGAAATGGCAAGATAGAAAGTGAGTAATGATAGAGAAGAAGAAAGATTACCTCTTAAACAAAAATCTGAAAATATGGAACCCAAACCTCAATTTTTCTCCCTCTCTCTCAAGAAATGAAAAATCAAATTCCCTTTTCAATTCCTTGCTTTTCTCTCTTGGATTCTCTCTCAATTTTTCATTACTTAATCTTTTTTCTCTATTATTTTCTCCTCTCTTTTTTTAATCCTTGGTCACCTCCCTCTATTTATAGCTACAACCCATATGTCTATCCATACCATAACCCATTATTTTTTCTCAACCCATGTGATGTACACACAACCCATTATTTTCTTTGTCTCCCCATGTGACGTTACCACATTTATTTTTCCTTTATTTTTAATTATCCTATCATGTTTTTATCTACTTTCCCTCTTCCCTTAATCTCTAAGGTTTGGGCTTTGGTTTTTTTGGTGGGTAATTGGGCTAATCTTGGTAGATGTTGGTCAAATTGTGAGGTGATTTTGGGCCTTGATTTCATATGATATAAGTGACCTTGTAAACTTATTTGAGTTTTGACAAACAAAAATAAAATAGAGAAATTAAATCAAAATATGGCATGTAATATATATTTACATGTATAAAAAAATATTCAATAAAAAAAATAATTAACAAAGATAAATGAAAATATTACCCAACAAAATTTGGGTATTACACAATCCAAAGCCCATTAGTATATTTTTATCTGAAACACATTTATTTGAATTATATCATTTTGTCTTGATGAATATATTATCATCCCTGTTCTCGATCATTTCGATGTCTGCTATGCTCTCTCAGTGTACCTATAGTTGTTAGCTAAGTGTGTAAATTAATGTTTTTGTCTGATTGTTTTAATTAACGAAAATGATATCCAAAAATGTTCTTCATAGTAACTTGCCTATTATGAAAGCTCGATAGGTGTATCTAGGAATGAAAATGGATCAGGTACTCTTCCAATTAGGGAATATCAAAATTGTTTCCATTTAATTTATCTTATATCAAAACCGTTCCAAATCATATAAAAAATTATTTAAATTTCCAAAATCGAAACAATTCCATAATAATTTATCATCAGCTATCCATTTACTGTTTAAGTTTTACTTTTTTAAAAATTTCACATATACATTTTTTTATAAAAAAAATCTATAATAAAAAAGCAAATAATTAGGCTAGTGATTCAGTGTTTCAGTTCTTTTATACAAGTTACAGATTTGAGTAATTTTACTAACATACTCATTAATGTTTTTCAAAACTTACCTATAATTAAGGATAGGATTGGATTTAGGACGATTTTGGTTAGGGTACCCTAAACCCGGAATCAAAAACCAAACCCAACCTGAAACTATGATAGGTTTGAAAATAAAAATCAAAACCATTTCAAAACCTTATAGATCAATTTTTGAATTTTAAACGAATCGAATATCTCACTACAAGAAATCTTAAATTCAGTGACGAATCTGTGACGACATAAAAACTTATCACTGAATATGGACATTCAGTGATAAGATATATATCTCGTCACAGGTTAAAAGTTTCTATGACGAGAGCTGCAAGTAGTCACAAAAACTTATATTCTTAAAGACAAAACAATTTTTTGGTCACAAAAAATCATCACTAAGTGAAAATGGCACAAACTAATAGTGACCAATATTTATTTTGTGATCGCTAAATAGTATTAGTGATGCTCAATTGTCCTAGAATGAGTTTTAAATTTTAAAACATAATTGACAGTTGGCTTAAGTTAAAATCTAAGACTAAGTACTTTCCTTTGCACGAGTTCCTTCTCTGCCTTCCTTCTTCTCCTTCGTGCGAGTTCCTATAAGTGGATATTCTCGTGATTTTTATCGCTTGATGTGGAGTCATCTTCTGCTCTTGTCGTGAAAAAACACTAAAAACTCTTTGATCTCACTATTCCTTCTCTATGCATCAAGGCAAACTCTTCTATTTTTCTGGATTTTTAAAAAAATTGTTTGGAAGAGATTTTTGTCAGCATTAAGAGTGTGGAAATTGTTGTTCTGTTTGAGATTATTGGACTCTAAACAAACCCATGAGAGATTAGTAATAGAGAATGAGAGATCAAAACAAGTAGTGGTGGTGGTGCCTAGTTTGACCATTGAAGAAATTTCAATGCTTCTTGAGTCCAAAGCTCTCTTCCGATACCCCAAAGTCATATCTTTTTCAGTAGTATTGTTGCTTCTTCGCCATGTCGGTGTGGGTTTAGTATTGTGTGGTGGATTGATTTGTAGAGAAAAAATTGGCTGTGTTGGGAACAACTCAATCTCTTATAATTATGAAAACCCCAAAAAAGACCCTAGTTAACAAGATCCTCTCTCTTTTGTTCTTCTTCTCGCTTTTTTTTCCTGTCAGTGGTTCAGTAATGGAAGTATGTATGTGTTGATGAGCAATTACAAGAACTTGTTATCCAACAAACATAAGATGACGGATCATAGTTGAAAAGGGATGAGATGTTAGTTTATGTGCTTGGTGAAAATTTTGGTTATTTTCGTGGAAAAGGAGTAGGAAAAAGGCCTCTGAGCAAGAGGTTTAGACAAGCAGATGTACAAGAACAAGTTTCGAGGGCTGTTGACCAAGCTAAGGAGGCCATGATGAGGTAAATTACATAAAATATCCTTGAAAGAGTTAGAAAAGAAGTACGAGCTCAAGATCAAGTTAAGCAACGTTCTGAGACTCATGAAGAAATTTGAGCTGAAGTACAAGAAGAACTAAAGGTGGAGATTCGATCCCAAATGCAAGTTGAGTTCGATGTTATGTCTCAAGAACGTATGGTTGAATTTTTTGGTTCCATGTCGCAGTAGGATGATAATTGCAATTTACATATCTAAATCAGGTATTTCCTTAATTTTTTGTTACTATTTGGTGCTTAGTCAAAGCTTTTCAATTGTGTGGTGTTAGTTACTTTCTGTTTGGATTGATTGGTGTTCTTGAAAGTAGCAAGTGATTGCATGATTTGAAAGGGAGCCTCTACTTTCTTTCTTTGTTCGCTCAATAACCAATGTGCTTATTGTGTTTTCTTTGTTCGATTCAATAGCCAATGTGCTTATTGTGTTTTCTTTGTCACCATTGGAAGCAAAGGTTATCATGAAATCCTTGGCTTATTGTTCTGATAAGAAAGTTTAAATCCATAGCTTGTTGCTTTGTAAGCGACTCTAGTGGCTGGTCATGCTTTTGTTACCTTGTTTGAAGCTTGGTTGTTTATTATGTTTTGGTGTAGTTCATTTATAATAAGCAAGGTGGTTTCTGAGGGTTGTATTTGTTTAGTACCTTTGATGTTTTAGGTGATTGGTTTGCTGCTTGTTCTAGATATTATTCTAGTGCTTCATTGTATTTTGCCACAGTACTATTTTGAGATGTGTGTTGCTGATGTTAAAGGTTGGCATTGACTTCTGATACTACAATTTAAGATCCTAGAATTGAGATGGAAGAATATCTAGTGCCAAAATTTCATAGCCTTACCTTGTTCAAATGTGCTTCCATATTGGCGACTTTACATATCCAAAAATGTTTGTGGGTGATCAAGTTAGATGATCAAATACCTTTTTTGATATTAAAAGTTTCATTTGGTATGTGTCTTCTATCTGGTTAGTATGTATCTAAAGAAGAATATAGACAAGGGAGATAAGCATTTGAAGTGCAAAGTAATTAGTAGTTTTGTATGTTTCTGGTTCTGGCTTCATATCTCACCTCTGCAATGGAGTTACAAAATTTACTTCTAATTGCGGTCCTATTTCTATGGAGCTAAATAGATGTTCAAGTGTTCTTAAAATTAAGGCTGCTTAAAATGTTGCATCTGGACTTTTTTGGGAACAACATATGCTTGTGCCTTGCCATACTTAAAAAAGGAGGTGTAAACATGTGCTTTTTGTTGTGCATGAATTTGAACCCTTTTCTGCTTGACTTGTTGATTTGTTGGACATGCGTTTCATAAAGAAATTTGTAGTGATTTTAGCTTTCTTGTCTCATTTTATAATGCTGAAATTTGCAGGTTTGTTACTATTATGTCATTAGTAATAATTTAAAATAATCTTACAACTGTACAAATAATATATATAATGAACAAGTAAAAGTCGATCCCACAAAGAGTGATACTAATAAATATATAATCTAACACTTGAATATAATTTACACATAATTATAAAGGGATTTAAATCTTATAACATATAACAATAAAGATAAAATCATTAACACTAAAAACAAGAATGTAACACAATGACTTCAATTCCTGAAAATCCTTGCTAGGACTCACTATCTACCACTAAACAGTTAAACAATTTATAAGAAATGATAGATTGAAACTTTCAACAAATTTATGATGACAACATTCACAATAAGGTCATGATCAAACTCAAGTTCTATGATTCTCTCTTAAGTACATGTAAGGTGTATGACATTTGCATCAATACGTGTATCTCAATTGAAATCTAGCATGGTATTTACTTCAATTAACAATAAAAAATTCAATAAGAATCAAGAGAATATGAATGACACAAGAACTCTAATACATGGTATTTGTATTTAGATATTCAAGAATTGATTTCCCATAATTTATTCTTAACCAAATTATGTGTTGCAAATAAAAACATAATGAATATGACAATTAACTTATGTTCTACAACTGAATAATCCCAATACATGTCCCTAAGTTAGCTACTCAAATAAACGAAGTATCAAAATTCACTTAATATAGAGAAACCAAAATCACCATACTTGTAAGAAAATATGCAATCCACACCCCACAACTTATATAATTGAAATCATGTTTAGGGCTTCAAAGTTAAGCCCTAACTACAAAAGTTTAATTATACATAACAAAATAAAACATAAAACATAACAAGCACATAACTAAAAATACAACCCTTTTTTATTCTCCTCCTTTGTTCTTCTTCCAAAAGATTTCTTCTTATTCTTTTGTTTCTTCAATTCTTGAAATCTTGGAATTTTTGGAACCTCCATCACCAAAGACCTCTCTTTCTTTTACAGACAAAATATTATGTAAGTATCATGATATTTTAAATACAAATATCATAAAATATAAATATCATACATACAGATATCATAAAATACAAATATCATGATATTTACATAATAACATCTTTGATATTTATTTTAGGCAAATGATGGTGATGTCATGGATGACATATCTCAACTTGTAGATCAAGTATTTCACAATTGCTTAGGCTTGGATAACAAGGAAGCAAAATTACATTTAAAATAATAAAATGATATTCAAAATAATATTTGGAGTTTAATGCACAAAAACATCACTTTAAACCTTAATCATTCATAAATGCCTATATATAATCAATTTTAGAATGTATATTCTGGTACTTATCAGTTACAAGTCGATTTCTCAAGAATCATGAAGTCATTCACTCAGATTGGATGTCTCTAGGCGTTAGGTTATCAACAATTTTTTTTGCGAAAATGAAATTACACCAGTGGATATATATTCTTCCTATGATTTCTTTAAATTGCCAATTAATTAATATTTTACTTATTCTGAATTTTCTTTTAGAACTTGTCATGAAATATTAGAAATATTATATGAAAATTAATATGTTTGTTTATTATCATCTTAATTTGTAGAATGAATTTTTGGATTGATATTAGAGCAAATTTTTATTTGTTTGATATATATATATATATATATATATATGTCGTAAGTGACAACAATACATTACTCGTCATTAGATGATATTCTCTCATGAGCAAAGTAGTTTTTAGAGATGAGAGAGTTGTTTCGTCATTAAGCCTATGTTTGGGAGAGAGGGTAAAGTGAGGGGGAGAAAGATATGAGGGTGAAAGTGAAGAAAAATTAAAATGAGTGGAGTTTGGGAAGAGGAGGTGAGATTTGAGGGATGATTTTGAGGGTAAAAAATGTGTAGGCCCCACTAAAAAAATTTCCTAAAAACTAGTGACAGAGGAGAGAGTTGGCGTGAAATGCCACCGCCCTCCTTATATACAAAACTGGTGGGTCCCACACATATACAAATAAATATAATTATATTTATATATATGTTTGTAAATATATATATATATATATGTAATAACAAATATATATAATAATAAATATATATAATAATAAATATATAAATTTTAAGTAAGGATAATATGATAAATTTATATCAAAATTATAACTCATAAAAATACATTTTTTTTCACTTTTTCTTCTCCTACTTTTTGAACATCCAAACAAGAGAATGTAAAATTAACTTCTCCTTGTCTCTCATCCCCTCCATTTTCTATTCCTCTCAAAATTTTCTTCCCCTCCCCTCTGCATTCCCAAACATAGTGTAAATGATATTCAAAGTACTTTTTAGAAATGAGAGATGTTAGTAATAAATTTTTCTATGACAAGATGTATATCTCATCATTGATATCCGTTGTTCGTCACAAATACACGCACGGTCAGTATTGATGATTTTTTTATTTTTTATTTTTTGTCACATAACCTTTTTTTCCTTTGGTTGTTGTTGTAGTGCACTGCATTTAGTGCACAGATTGATTTTTTTTCATCCTTATGTGTGTTCAACCCATCTTCAATTCCAATGTCATCATCAACTTTAACGATGAGCCGTGGACATAATTTCGTTTACGAGATCATTCAATTGTGTGGTGGCCAAAAGTTTGACAAAACCAAATAAATTCTTTGAAAATTAATTAACACATCCCGAACACCCTATATATATATTTATATTATTGGAATATCTCCAACTCCATATTCCTTTTACTTCAGTCTTCCACTTCACAATAATTTCAGAATGAGCTCCCAATCTCTTGTTCATGTCCTCCTCATTTCTTTCCCCGGACAAGGTCATGTGAACCCACTCCTTCGACTAGGCAAGCGCCTTGCCTCACAGGGCCTACTAATCACATTCTCTTCAACCCAAAGCATCGGTGCACAGATGAGCCAAGCCAGCACCGACAACAGCATCACCGACGTGCCTACCCAAATTGGTGACGGCTTTATCCGGTTCGAGTTCTTCGAAGACGGATGGGCAAAGGATGACCCTAGACGCCTAGACATGGACCAGTACTTTCCCCAACTCGACCTCGTCGGTAGACAAGTGATTCCTCAAATGATCAAGCGAAACGCGGATCAAGGCCGCCCTATCACTTGTCTTATTAACAACCCATTCATTCCTTGGGTATCCGACGTTGCTACAAGTCTCAATCTCCCTTCTGCAATGCTTTGGATTCAATCTTGCGCGTCTTTTGCTTCATACTATCATTACTACCACAAGTTGGTCTCTTTTCCGGACGAAAACGAGCCCGAGATACATGTTCAGATCCCTTGCATTCCTTTGTTGAAGCACGATGAAATCCCGAGCTTTCTCCATCCGCACACTCCTTTTCCTATTTTAAGGAGGGCAATTTTGGGTCAGTACAACAATCTTGACAAGGCTTTATGTATATTGATGGACACTTTTGATGATCTTGAGAAAGATATCATAGATTACATGTCCAAGATTTGCCCTATCAGGACAATCGGACCTCTTTTCAAGAACAAGGACGACAACCACAACAAAAACGTGAGTGGTGACTTTATCAAAGTCGACAACTGCATAGATTGGCTCGGCTCGAAACCAAAATCTTCAGTTGTATACATTTCGTTCGGAAGTATTGTTTCCTTGAAGCAAGAGCAAGTAGATGAGATTGCGTTTGCGATCATCGATTCGGATGTCTCGTTCTTATGGGTCATTCGACCGCCTCACAGTCTTCCTGAGGGATTCGTACAGAAGGTGGGAGATAGAGGGAAGATAGTGCAATGGAGTCCACAAGAGAAAGTGTTGGCTCATGAATCCGTGGCGTGCTTTGTGACGCACTGTGGTTGGAACTCATCGATGGAGGGGCTCACGTTGGGTGTTCCAGTGGTGGCTTTTCCACAGTGGGGGGATCAAGTCACCGATGCTAAGTTCCTGGTCGATGTGTACAAGGTTGGACTGAGGATGTGTCAAGGCAAGGCTGAAAATAGAATTGTGATGCGTGATGAGGTGAATAAGTGTTTGCTGGATGCTACCGTGGGACCCAAAGCGGTGGAGTTGAAGGAGAATGCTTTGAAGTGGAAGAAGATAGCGGAGGCTGCGGTGGCTGAGGGTGGTTCGTCTGACAGGAATTTGCATTACTTTGTGGATGAGGTTAAGAGGAGGAGTGCAATGGTTGGAGTTCCTTCAAGTCAACGGGTTGACGTGGCATTCTCAAAAGCCACTAGTTAATGATTATTGTCTATCAATAAAAGTATCATTGTGTGAGTTATTTTAAATAAATTACATACAACAAAACAAATTTGGTGAGAATTCATTTATAACATGCAAATATATGTAATTATTAATTAATAACGCTCAGGAACCTCCTTCACTTCAAGAGGGCCGTAAAAAAACAAAAAAACAAAACAAATAACAGAAGGGCATTAAAAGGATGGCCTACATGAAAGCAAAATAGCAGTAACAGAAACTAGACTAGGAAAAAACTAACGCTCAGCAGTCAGGATTTGGGGTTAAGATTAAAGTTTAGAATTTGGGGTTTATAAGAATTTAGGGTTTTGGAATTAAAATGTGGGATTTAAAGATTAGGTTATAGGATTTAGGATTTAGGATTTAGGATTTAGTATTCAGGATTCATCAGCTTATTTTTTTTTAAAATTAATTATATGATAACATTAGAATCATAAAAATATAGAAGAAATTAAAAAGCATAATCAAGAAATGCCTTCAAAATCCACAAGGACGCAAGTCCATTAACAGAAAATCTCACTAATTTATAATAAATTAAAAAAATTCAATTAAAAAAATAAAACTAAATGAACAATGAAATCAATGCATAATAGGTAATAAAATTTCTACAGATAAATTGTCAGTGGTGTGAGCGGAATTGAAAACTGTACCGTTCGAAACAATAATGTGTACTTTAATATCAGTGACTATTGCCACTACTCCATTTATTTTTTTGGCCGACTTCCGACATTCAGGACTTCAAATATGTAATTTTTTGAAATTTATCTGAAAATTTTATGTTGGATTTTTTTAATCAGAATATGTAGACAATGAATTTTATTTAAAAGAAATTTGTACGCTAATTTGAAATAATTTTTTTAAAAAAAAATTATCATATTTTGAGAATAAATCATTTTAAAATTGGGCAAATTAGATAGAAGAACTTCGGGAGTTTCATTATGCGAAATAGGTTCATTGCATTTTGAAACTTAAAAGTAATAACAAAATGATGGATATCTAAAAAATACCTATATCAATCAACTAGGCAAAAACAGGTCGACAATCATATCTCTCATTTCCAGCTTCCGATCTAGGATTACCTTCTATCATCTTCTCCAGCATGTTGATGAGGATCTTGTTGCTTTCCTCCACTTGAATGTTGGCTTGAGGATAATAAGGAGTTGAATTGATCAACTTGATTCCGAAATCTTTAGCAAATGTTCCAAACATCTCCAAATAATCATTGTGCCTTGGTCAATCGTGATGGATTTTAGGACCCCAAAGGGATATATCAGGTATCTTTTGACAAACGCCACCATATCAGTTTGTTACTCCTTATTCTTTGGAACATCCTCCACCCATTTTGTAAAGAAATATGTTGAAACTCAGAGAAAACGGTGATCTTTAGAAGAATTTAGGTGGATATTACCAATTACGTCAATGGCCAAGCTCCGGAAAGGCCATGGCTTTCAACGGCAAGGTTCCTTTCAATGCTTCCAAATCATTGAAACTGTTTGCATCCCTTCGCATATCTGACGCAATCTCTCAAGATTGTAGGCTAGAAATAACCATGGCTACTTATCATCCAATACATTTTAATTCATATTTGGTGGGCTTCACACAATCCCTCATGCAATTGTCTTAATATTTCCATGTTATTTATGAAATTTAGACATCATAAGAGTAGTCTGTCATACCCTCCTCTATAACATTCGTCTTCAATCAGCACATATTTTTGAGGATGCATTCTAATCATTCTAGGTGTTTTGAGATTTGTATTCTTCAAATACTTCATAATCAACTGCATCCAATCAGCTGCCAGATTATCCGCGTTCAACACCTACATTGGCATTCCTCTATCTTTGATTGACGGGTGTTAGCGCTTCTCCACTAGAATGATCGTATGGGTAAAATATGCTAACATCTGCAATTTGATGCGGTCTAGGCCAATTCATTTGCTTCTTAATTCCCTTCTCGTGGTAAATGATTGAGAGTGGCCTCCTCGAATTTAGCTAGTAGTTGGACGATTACACTATAATATGGTGATAAAGCCAGATTGTTGTACTTATACTCCCTGGTCAGTTGTTTTACCACTAGTTGTGAATCGCGAAACACACAAATGTATCTTGCACCAAGCTCTTTCAAGATCTCCAGAGCAATCAAGAGAGCTTTATACTCTGCGTGATTGTTAGTGCAGTCAAAATCTAGATTGAAAGATAAGATGAATTTTATACCTATAGGTGATTCCATCACTATTCCTACTCTAGCAGCATTATCGATGCTTGATCCATCAAACTTCAACACCCAAGGATTTTGATTTGAATAGCATATGGATGAAACCTCCTTTTCTTTTATCTTTAATTCTCGTGATTGGTGATCTTCTAGAAAGTATGTTAGTGCTTGTCCTTTTGAGTGTATGTCAGTGATTGAAAAATCAAAATTTCTTTCCTTGGTACAACATTGTTTCATATGGGTCTTTACAGCAAGTCTCAATCTGTCTCTTCTCCAAACTCACACAAGCTTGCATAGACAATAATTGCATATGATATTGTCGCAACTGGGGTCACGACGTGAACAGGCGCTATTGAAAAAGTGTAAAGCTGTAAGAAAATATAAGAGTCATCACCAATTGATTATAGTACATTTGAATACTGAAATATTAGGTCTACGAAGTACAAAAAATGAGTAAGGAGATCTATTGAGTGTGGAGGTGTATGACACCTCACAACTCCCTAATCGATTGCCTTTTTGATTATTCATGCTTTTTTCTTTAAAAACATTTGTATATTTCCCAATTTGTTTTAATGAATTTTCCATATGCCTGCAAAATTATTTATTTTCAAATGGATGCAAGAAATTCCATTAATTTTTAAATAGATGATAAAACCAATTTATTCAAGTAATATCGTAAATAAAATTTTTTGGATGAAATTGAATACTTTTAAATCCTCCTAATCAATTTTAAAATACAATATCCAAATAAATTAAAACTTTACCATTGATTCATTTTTATTTAAAATTTCCTTTTAAACGGAGTATATTTTTAAATAAAACATTTCAAAAAATCAATACTTTGAAATTCTTTGACGTACATTTAAAAAGTTTGAACTCCATTTTTTAAGGAAATGCTTTGAAAAATCAGTACTTTGAAATTTTCTATCTAACATGATTGAATGTTTGGCAAGTTGAGTATACAAATCTTACGCACCATACAATTTTAAATCGGCATGCATATTAATTTAACTAATTTTTACACTACCTTTACTATTTTCATTACATTATTACATTTATTTGGGGCCAAACATCATAAAAATAAAACCCAAAACCAAAACCCAACATAATTTTAAAATCCTAAAACTAAATATGAAAAACCCAAAAATTGTAACAAAAGCCCAAATATTAAATGATCCAAACAAATGTAAAACCCAACAAAATGATTGTCTAATGGACTAAACAAAAGCGCACTCCATGATGATACAAACTTGGCCCACATCTATACAAACTACTAAAGCCCAAATAAATCACAAAGTCAAACTGGCCCATTGGCAACAACAAAAAAACTAAAAAAGTCCCATATAAATGAATCCGGCCCATTACAATACACACAGAAGGGCGGCCCAAAAGAACAAAGTCCGGCCCATTACTGTTCATTATCTTCCTCCTTCCGCACGCCTGCCCGTAACTCCTTCCAAGTTTCTTCCGTCCGATCTTCCTGTTGCCAACCGGAACAAAAACAAAGAAAACTACGCACAGCAAGATCCAACCAAGCAATTCCAGTAGAAACAAAAATTCAAACGAACTATATGGAATCCTTAACACGCATGATTGGCACAGCGTAAAAACAAAACAAAAAAACAGAGAAGAAATTGAAACTGAAACTGAAAATCGAAACCAAACCTTCGGATTCTCTCTTTTTTTGCTCCGTTTCTTCTTCTCCCCAAAACAACTCAAACTCCCTCAACTTTTCTTCCAAAAAAAGCTCCCGTTTCCTTTCTGAATTTTCACGAAAAATCACTCCTTTCTTCTCCGGTTTTTTTGCCAAAACAAACTCCCTCTCCTTTTTCTGGATTCTCGAAAAATCACCTTCCTCACTCAAATTTCCGGATTTTCCTCTCCAAGAAATTCGCTTTCTTTCCTCCTTTCTTTGCCTAAACAAACTCAATTCTATCAATTCTTTTTTCAAAGACAACCTCCGGCTTTCTTTTTTTTCCTCCCCCAAGCTTCCGGCCTTCTTCTGGCTTTATAGCCGTGCCTCTCCTTTCCATTATTTCAAAACATGCTCCACAATTCTGTCACGCCATGCTCTCCTCTACCATTCCCCAATACTCTCTGTCATGCCATGCTCTATTCTCTGCCACTCCCATACTTTCTGTCATTTTCTCCACCGGCGCCTCTCATCATGCCAACTTTGTTCTAGACTTTTCTTAGGTGGGTTAGTGTTTGGGTGTTATTAGGTTGGGCCAGGGCTTTGGGCTTTTGGTGGGTCATTTGGTAGGAATGCATGGTTTTAAGTGTAGGCATTTAGGTTGGATTTTTGACAATTGGGCTTTCGTTTTGGTGGGTTAACGGGCTTGACTTTTGGATAGGTAGTTGGGTCAATAGTAATACATGGCTTACTTGGGCCAATTTGAGTAGGTTTGAGATAGGTTTTTTTTTTAGTATTTTCTTTTATTCAATATTTTTTGTTTCATTTTTTTATTATTTTTAAAACAAAAAGTTCCCAGAAAAAAAATGAGATACTACAAATATGATTGATCATTCATGGTTATATGATGATGTATATCATGTGCCCCTACATTAGTATGGATCATGTTATGGTTACTATGATCACAAGGCTCTCGTGAGATTGATGGAAATCACTGCATGAGCATGGATCATGTTTCAATATACATGAATTTTACTAAAAGAAGTTAGTATAATTCTCGAAACACAGTATAATTTTTAAAATATACTGAAAAGTTCCAGTATAATTCTTAAAATATACTGAAAAGTTCCAGTATAATTCTTAAAATTATATACTGAAAAATCATAGTTTAATTTACAATACTCTAATAAAATATTGCAAAATAATGGCTTACGTTTTTTTTTTTTTTTTTTTTCTTTTTTTTTTTTTGATTTGTGTGTGCGAAGCAATATATAGGTGCAGTCGCCCCCAGGGCATATGGCTCAGCGGCACCCAATGGGGTCTTCGGTTTGGTTAGTACGGTGGAGTCCCGAGTTCGAAGCGTGCCTTTGGCGCAGTTTCGGTCATTCTTGGTTGATTTATCGGAACGCACCCAGCGATCCCTGTCGTTGTGTCGCATAACCTGCGACTTACATTCTACCGGCATCCCGAGGGCACGGGTCGGTAGACAGGCCCTTTGGTCCTGCCCCAACCAAAATATATAGGTGCAGTCAAGTTGATGTCATGTTCTTTATGATAGGGGTGGGCTTTTTTTGGCTTGGAAATCAGATGTTTCGTTTAATGTTATTTTGATAAATCAAAATGTTATTGCTGGTTTAGTTTCGTCGGAGTCTAATTCTCAATCTTGGATGGCTGTTTTTGTGTATGGGCCACCGAGACATATGGACCAATCTCAGTTATGGAGTCAATTGTCTCAGTTTCTATGTGATTTTAGTGGGCCTGCAGTGGTGTTGGGCGACTTCAATTCCATACTTGGACCTGCTGATAAACAAGGAGGTCGGGAGGCTTCTTTGGCTCGGTTTGGGCCATTCCGGGCTTTTGTAGATTCTTCGGGCCTAGTGGACTTGGGATTTGTGGGAAAAGCCTTACGTGGAATAATGGCAGGAGAGGTGGTGATTAGTATTGTACATCGGGTCAGGTCCCGGGTAATCGGGCCGGGTATGACTCGACCCGATGAAATTTAAAGAGTTGCTGACCCGCCCGATTGCCCGGTAAACAATTTCAGGCAATCGGGTGCTGGGTCTCCCGGGTGACCTGGTAGAAAGAAAAAGGTAGATTGCCAATTCCAAACGGTGTCACTGTGTCTGTCAACTGGAATGTTTTTTTGACGTTAATCTAAAGAAATGTTGGATAGGTCAGTGCACTGGTGGAGACTTACAATCTGACCGATTATAATACAAAATCTAACCAATTATGAGTGTATATATTATATATAGTAAACAATGTCACTAAAATATCCCAATAATGTCTGTGAGATCAAAACCCAACACAAAAGTTGTCGTCTGTACTTTTCCTTCCTAGATCCACCATATCATCAATTCATCATACACTTCTACCACAAGCATACAATCCTCTTCATAAAGCTATAGTTAGTGACAGTGTTATCCATGTACTGGAAGATCTCCAGCGGGGAAAAAAACACAATAGGAGTCATACAAATCAAATTGAAGAGAAAGTCATTAACCCTGTACCGGTAAACAATGCATAAACATTTAACAATGCAAGACATCACTTTCTTCAATATTCCATAGACAACAAGCCATCACAAAACACAAATCATCAAATACTCATCAAATATCAAATCCAAGTCAACACAATTCATCAAATACTCATAAAATCCATGTCATCACAATTCATCAAATACTCATAAAATCCATGTTATCACAATTCATCAAATACTTATAAATTCATAAAATCCAAGACATCACAATTCATGAAATACTTATAAAATTCAAGCCATCATGATAAATAAAATGCAACAGTACTCATAAATTAATAAAGCCAACATAAAGTTCAAATTCCAAATTAAACTTCATGCTCCAAGTGGAAAGTCATCCTCCAGCCTCCATATCTGACAAGAGAGAAGATTTTTTTAAGATTCGCATTATAATAGTTAAGTAGTTAAACAAATCATCAAAAAGACATTGAAACAATGATCAATTGAGCATTATATAAATATTAAATTCATACCATGTATTCTCTTCAACCTTCTCCAACAACACGACCACTTTATGTTGAGGTAGTTGTACTATTAGCAAGAGGAGTAGCTCCGCCATGATCCAATTCTATGGTTCATGAATAAAAAATATCATTGACTAATTGAGATATTATGAAAACATATTACAAAAAAAATTTAATAAAATTATTAGATTACCTTCTTCAGCAACTGTCTCCACTTCTTGCGCAGCTTCGTCATCAAGAATCTCCTCTTCATGATCGATTGTAATTACATTTTTTAGCCAACTCTGTGTGCATAAGAGAGCTTCAACAGTTATTGGGAGCAAAGAATTACGCCAATCCGTAATCACACGACCACCAGTACTGAAAGTATATTCGGATGTGATTGTAGAAGATGGGATGACA
Source organism: Euonymus europaeus (assembly GCA_963580455.1). Taxonomy (NCBI): domain Eukaryota; kingdom Viridiplantae; phylum Streptophyta; class Magnoliopsida; order Celastrales; family Celastraceae; genus Euonymus; species Euonymus europaeus. Next base: position 14,504,501 of record OY756970.1, on the reverse strand, counting down.
TATATATCACGTGCAATTGATGCAAGAATCGGAAATCTGCCCTCCATCACTTTCCAAAACGTCAATAAATTAAATGTAGGTGATGGTCTCTCCCGATCATCTGCAAGATACTTATCCAACTCTGATATAGAGATAGGAGTGGTAAATTCATTCTCATCACAAACTATATCCCACATACAAGTAACGGCAGATGAAGATGATGAAGAACTCAACTCAGTTTTTTGTGCTATTTGTGAAATTTGTGATTGTGACTATGGAGCTTCTGAACATGCAAGATATGACTCATATAAGTCTTGCAACAATTTTTTTGTCCCCTCAAACAATTCTTTACTAGTTGCTTCATCAAAAGATATCGCTAAGCCTCGTTTGAAAACTTCCAACTTACTTCTTGGATCAAGGACCAATGCAACATACACTAGCATATTCACCTTTGAAAGGTTCCCAAAATATTGATCATATTGCACCATCATCTCAACTGCTACTTCAGAAACCACTTTATAATTGTTGGTTTGTGCTCGCTTCAAATGATCTCGGATACTTTGAAATTGACAGAAGTAGTAGTTGACAGTGACATAAGTGCTTCCAGAAAGTGCAGTGGTGCCATCATAAAAAGGCTTCAAAAAAGTGACAAGCCTCCTAGCAGTCTCCCAATCATTATACCCCGGAGCACCAATAACCTTTCCACTTGAAAAAGAGTTGTGGTAACCCGAGTCTTCGTGATATAGTCGATGAAATACTAGCTCATACTCCACAACAACCCCCAACATCAAATATGTGGAATTCCATCGTGTCACCACATCAAGGCAAAAAGATTTAGTAATCTCAACTCCAACATGGCTAGCACATTCCAAGAACTTGGAAAGTCTTTTAGGAGATGATCTCACATATGTAACTGCACACCTAATTCTTTCAACTAAATCAACACACTTTTGTAGGCCATATTTGACAATGAGATTCAATATATGGGCAAAGCACCTAACATGAAGATGATTCCCATCTAACAAATGCTTGGATCCATCTTTTTTTATCCAATCCACAACACCATCATTTGCAGAAGCATTATCAACTATCACACACATGATCTTCTCTATCCCCCATTCTTTAGTGACTTTTTCAAGTTGCTTCCCAATACCCTCACCTAAATGGTCATCAACCATACTAAAACTGATTATCCTCTTGTGCAGTTTCCAACCCTTGTCAATAAAATGAGCCGTTATACACATATAACTTGTATTATTGGAGGAAGTCCACATATCAGTAGTGAGACTAACACGGCCAATTGAACCTTTTAAAGCCTCTTTCAACTTCAACTTCTGAACATTAAAGATTTTGAAGATGTCTCTAGCAATTGTGACATGAGAGGGCACCACAAATCGAGGCTCCATAGAGTTGCACAATTGTTTGAATTTTGGGTTGTCAACAATCCTAAATGGGAGTTCTGCACAAATAATCCATATCACAAGGTTTTCCCGAATCACCTTTGCATCAAATTTATGAAGCCTTATTTCATTGTTTGTACTACCATCTGCATCAAAAGATATGGTGTAATTGTCCATAGGTCCGCCTTGTTTTGCCAACAACACTTTGCACTTCTTGATGTGGGTCTTCAAATTCTTTGTGCCATGTTTATTACTATCAGCCATGTATTTTGCACCACAATGGAGACATACAGCTTGGTCATCTTCCCCTTCTTTACCCACTATTCTATCAAAATGAACCCATGCATCCGATGTGAACTTTCTTTTTTTAGATGCCATACTACTATCTGCCACTCTATCTGTTGGTAGAGGTGGACATTCCTCTTGAGAATGTGAACCTTGTGATTCTTCTACCTCCACCATAGGTGGTGGAATTGGTGGACGTGGTGGAGGTGGAGGACCCATACTTCTATTTTTCCTTTTAGTTATAGCCATCTTCAATCTGCAAATGCAAAAACTTATTAACAAATCACATACAATAACCAAACTGCCAAATGACCAAATTAATTAATCATCTACCATATAATTAATTAATCATGTATCATCGTTACAAACCAGTTATAGTAAATTAGTAATTAACAATCAAGTGTCCATAACAATCAAGATTCTACTTCACAATGATAAAGCAAGTATAGTAAAACAATAAATCAAGTATAATAAAGCAGAGATCCACAACGATTTTTTACTTCAACTAATTAAAGTGGCAATTTCTAGATATAACGTAGAGCACATCACTTAAGCATGATAAGAATTGATGATATAAAAAATAAAGCTACAACCATCTCATGCTATGTATACAGAGCACCACCAATTCAAGAAATGTTGAATATCACAAGGCACAATGTATAAATATAGCAATGTCTCAACTTATCTTTGAAAAACAGACCTAATATGCCACAAGTCAAAAGACAAAAGAGATAAAATATAGTAAATAATTTACAAAGCCACAAAATATAAATGTAAACATATGTATAGTTTAATGAAAATATACAAGTCAAGAAAGAGAGAGGAGATGAAGAAACAAAAAAGTACCTTCTCTTAGTACAGCTCACAAATATTCGTAATTTCAGTACTAGCCTAGTGGGTTTGGGAAGCGGTGCAATCCAAATGCCAATACAATTGAAAGTGCAAGCAGATTGTCCACATTGAGAAGAAAAGAGGAGTAAAGTAAGCATCTTCGCCTTTGGACATAGAAAGTACTAAAGTACGCAATGAACACATAACTTACTTGGATCGAGTATATAATGTTTTGCCTTAACTCTCAAATTTGTGCACTATGCAGACCTGCTGGTGGGCAGTGGTAGAGAGGCGAGACGCGCTGAGCCGCTGACGCGAGATGGGAGAGTAGAGAACTGAGAAGAACCCTCGCTGAAAGCTAAAATAGTGAAACTTGAAAGATTCTAAGACATTAGACATCTCACATTAAGGCCTGATATTAACTGGGCTAGGCCTACTCTTTTGTTTCCGGGTTATCGGATCACCCAAAAATTTGAAGAAATGTAAACCCGAGGCCCGGCCCGTTGAAATGTCCTACTGGCCGGGTCGGTTCAACCCGAATGACCCCGGGTCGGTCCGGGTTTGCGGGTCGGGTCGGGTGTATGAGCCCGGTGTACAACACTAGTGGTGATAATATCCAAGAACGACTGGATAGGATTTTGGCTACTCCTGGATGGTGTTCTCTGTTTCCTGATTTTGAGGTTCTCCATAGCCTATCGTCTTCGTCTGATCATCTTCCGCTATTACTAGATTCCAACAAAACAGCTGTCCCAGTCAGGCGGGCTTTTATGTTCGAGAAATTCTAGGTTTGGGAGGAGAGTAGTTTTCGGGTGATTGCTGCAGCTTGGAACTCACAGGTTCAGGGGTCTCCTGCGTTTTGGCTTTGTTTTTAAGCTGGGAGTTGTGAAGAAAGCTTTGAAACAATGGAATGTTACAGAGTTTGGCATCATTCGGGAGAGAATTGGGCAGATTTATTCAGAGTTGGTGGGGGCTCAGCAGAATGTCGATTTGGAGAATAATCGAATTAGAGAAAATCAGCTTCAGACTGCTTTGAATGAGCAATACCAACGGGAGGAGATTTTATGGTAGAAAAAGAGTCATGAGCGTAAGTTGATTTCGACTGACTTGAATACAAGATTTTATCATGTTTCTGCGCTATTGCAGAGAAAGTCCAATAATATATCTTGCTAGCAAGATGATAATGGTGTCTGGATGTCAAATCATGAGCAGATTGGGCACTTTCTTGTGCATCATTTTTCAACTCTATTTGCAACTCAGGGTGATTTGGTGGATGAGTCTCTAGATGAATTAGTTGCCCCTCATTTAGATGATGCTCGAAATCTTCAATTTGGTTTAATTCCGTCAGCGGAGGAGATTTATGAGGCTGTTCGTTCCATTGATTCCTCCAAGGCTCCTGACCCGGATGGTATGACTAGCTTATTTTCTAAAACATATTGGGGAATTGTTAAATTGGATGTTATTTCTACAGTTCAGGACTTCTTTCAAGAGGGGCGTATGTTACGACAATTGAACCATACTAATATTGTGCTTATTCCCAAGGCTGTTGGTGTTTCTCATGTTGAGCAGTTGCGACCTATTAGTTTGTGTAATGTTATTTATCGGGTCATATCTAAGATTCTGGCGGACAGGTTGAAAGGGGTGCTTGCAGATTTTATTAGTCCCAATCAAGCTGGTTTCTTACCTAGGAGGTTAATTCAAGAAAATGTGGTGCTGGCACATGAGCTATTTCATACTATGAAGCAAAAACATGGTACTGGTAGTTTGATGGCATTGAAACTGGATATGGCTAAGGCATATGATTCTATGGAATTGAATTTTTTGGTGGCTATTCTACATCGTTTGGGTTTCTCCAATAGTAATGTGCGGCTTATACATCAATGTATTTCTACATCTTCATTTTCTCTTATGTTGAATGGGGGTACTTTTGGTTGGTTTAGGGCTGGTCATGGGTTAGGCCAAGGGGATCCGTTATCCCCGTTCTTGTTCATTATGGGAGCTGAAATTCTTTCTAGACTGTTGTTTAAAGAGGAGGCTATGGGTACTATTCATGGAATTCGTATCAGCAGGGGGAATGTGCCTATTTCTCACCTTTTTTATGCAGATGACTCCATCATTTTTGCTAGCGCAAATGCTTCTGAGGCTCAATGTATTCAGAACTGCCTTTCTAAATATTGTACATGGTCGGGTCAACGTGTTCATTCTTTAAAATCAGCAGTCTTTTTTAGCCGCAATGCTTTTGAGGGGTTGAAGACTAGTATTTCTGATCTCCTTGGCTATCGTGTATCTCTAGCACGAGCTGTTTATCTGGGGATGCCGATTGTGGATTTTAATAATAGGAGATGGTGGTTTGATTCTATGCGTGAGAGGGTTGTTAACAGGTTATCTGGATGGTGGGCAAAGCTTTTATCTCAAGCTCTCACAGTATGTTAATTAAGTTGGTTCTCTCTACTTTGCCTTCCTATAATATGTCTATTTGCCGTCTGCCGCAGTATGTTTGTCAATCGTTGGATGGAATTATGCGGGATTTCTGGTGGGGTGTTGAGCGTGGAAGTAGACATGTATTTGAAGAGTTGGAGTTCCATGTGTACTCCGAAAGCTCAAGGTGGGCTTGGATTTAGAAGAACTGTTCATATGAATTCTACTTTTTTGGCTAAATTTTCTTGGCGATTGGTGGCTGGCAGGTCCTCTATGTATTCGGCACAATTGATAAATAAATATGTTGCTCCTAGATGGAGGAATATCATGGCAGCTCGAATATTGGGAGGAGATTATTGGGTGTGGAAGCATTTGATGTCAGCTAGGGAGGTTGTTCGAGAGGGATTGTGCAAAATGATTAGAACTGGATCCAACACCAGCGTATGGAATGACCCTTGGATACCAGAACAACCGGGCTTTAGACCAGTTCCCCTTCCTCATTTAATGGAAAATTTGACTGATCTTTCGGTGGCTAATCTTATGTTGGATAATCCTAGACGATAGAATGTTTGGAGGTTATATGAATTATTTGATCGACCAACTATTGATAATATTCTAAAAATTCAATTGTCAACTTTTGGGGGATAAGATAGGTGGATTTGGTACCCTGATAGTAAAGGAATATTTTCTGTCAAAATTGCTTATCATTGTTTGAACAACTCTGCCAATTCTCCTTTGAATTTTGGGTTGTGGAAGCAAGTTTGGAATTTGAAGGTGCATGCACGTTTGAGATTAGCTATATGGAAGATGATATGGGATATTTTTCCTACTAAGGCAAGAGTGTCTTCTATTCTTCATCTTTCTCATGAGCAGCAGTTATGTCCCATTTGTAATGTTGAAGTGGAGAGCTTGTCTCATCTTCTTCTCTCTTGTGAGGTTATGAAGTTATTGTGGGCTGCGTCCAGGTGGGAAATTAATTTGTTACAATATGCCACTTTCAATGTTTGGGAATGGTTGAGGATTATTCTAAATCCTCAAAGGATTGGTATTTCTAGTGGGGATGCTCAGGAATTTCAATTACTTGCATTGGTCACATGGGATCAAATGTGGCATTATAGAAATGTTTTGGTTCATGGTGGTTTGAGGATCAATTCTTCCCAATTGCTCTTTTGAATTTTTTCAATCCATGAGCAACACTCTCAAACTTGGAGAATTTAAGCGTTACATGGGCCGGAGCAATTGGTGTCTTGGTTTCCCCCTCCTGTGAATTGGTACAAGGCTAATTTTGATACTGCTCTTCATCTCAGTGTGTGTTCCTCTGCTGTTATTATTTGAAATGCTTCTGGAAATTTGATTTCAGCTGTTGTGTCCAGCTCTTCTCGGTTGGATGCGACTATTGGGGAAGTAGTGGCATTACGACTTGGAGTTGTGCAATGTGTGGAGAGTCAGCTGTCTAATGTTTTATTTGAGGGAGATGCCTTAATTGTTGTTAAAGCAGTTCATCAACCAACTTTGGTGGCAGATTGGGCTATTGAGAATGTGATTGAAGACATTCGAGGGAGGCTCACTAGTGTATCAAATTGGAGGTTGTTGAAAGTTAGCAGGCTTGAAAATGCTTGGGCGGATAAATTCGCCAAATGGGCCGCTACCTTGAGTCTATCGGGTAGCATTCCCACTTCTTTTCTTTTGGAGTTTCAAGATTGGCTTCATAGTGATTTTGATCCTCCTGATTATACTTTTGGGTTGGGAGTGGTGGTCTTGTAATTCTGATTTTCTCTCGCCTTATAAAAAAAAATGTAGAGTATTTTTTGCCCTTATGGGCTACTCTGCTTGGTTGCTTCTATGTGTTTGCTTGGTGTGTCTCAAAAAAAAAAAAAGGCTTACGTTCTACAAGACGCAAGACAGAACAAAATGATATATCTTTGTTGGTGACCTCAGATGCCAACGAATGCCTCATATATTGTCTTTCAAAGGTTCATTAATACATTCACAATCTTCTTGCTATGTAGAGGCCTTCAATCCATGGACATGTCTCGTTTTCCTAACGCGACAACAATGTTTTTTTTAAAATTTAGACGATTGAATATAAACGAAAAATATTTTATATTTTTTTTTTCATTTTCAAAGTTGTTTTTGTATGAGAAAAAAATATATGCTTGAACACGTAAGGCGGATCATACAACACATTCATGAATTTTTTTTAAAACTAACTCGTAAGACTGTTCAAAACACATTCATAGTCTTATATAAAAATGATAAAGGTCGGGTCCGCTATCCATAATTAACTGAACCTAATTAATTAAAATGTCAGCGAATACAAACAATAAATTCATTAGCCAGCCAGTTCAATCACCAAGGTAGGTAGCACGTAAGGACCAGATCAATAGTTGAGAATTGAGAATTAGTAATTCACAAGAAAATGGAGTAGGTACACCTCAGTTGACGTCATGCATTGGACCACCACTAGCCATTCCAATGTCAGCGGATTTAATGTCAGCGGATACAAACATTATATCACCCAGCCAGTGCAAACATTAATGTATCGATTTTAACTTTCATCCACGTCGTTGGATATAAATAACAATTAATAGAACATTCTCGACAAGATAAAACGAGAAGCTAAAGGTGAAAATAACTTGTGTTAATTCTCTGATAATCACTTTAGCATCAACTTCAAAATTTACAGACGTAGTCGGAATATATCAAAACACGATTAAACCAACCCAACGTTTAATCGATAAAGTTTTGGAATCCACCAGGAAATGAGCAAAGCTCTAGTTTTTAATTTTTAAGATTTGGAATGAGGCTGCAAGCAGTCATGTCCAGTACAATATGAACTCTTTAAATAGTTCATACACTTTCACTACTAGGATTATGATCCTTTATTTTAACAAAGACATATGGCTATAATGCCTAATAATAATTGAATAGGCCAACCCTTACAGCAAACCATTTATTGCTCCATAATTGTCGGTCACATAACTCCCTTCATCTACTTCTTTCTTGTCCGAATTCATAGTCTCCAATAATGCACCTGTATTCATCCTCTCAATAAGTGTGATCTCTGGATCAATTGATATTGGTATGGTCTGTGCTAGACTGGTTTTTAATGATTGGGTCCCCTTGATCCTGAGTCTCCTGTCATGGTTGTAAGCCCTCTTCATGGCTTTGCTTGGTGTTCATCAGAGAAGCGCAGACCCAATAAATTGCATGACTACGTGTAGTGCCACTGTGAGGGTAGAGAGAGTATAAGTAAGGGTGGGTATGATAGTTGGTGTATGGAATATTTTATGTAGTGTGATCTGTATTCTCTCTCATCTTCTTCTCCCTACAAAGTCTGTCTCTCTTGTTTTGCTACTGAAATATCTATAACAAATACCTACATATTGTTCTCGGACTCCTTGGATCTCTTGTTATTTTCTAATATTTGTGCAGGTTATACCATTTGGTGCTTTCGTTGAGAGAACATGGGCATGGCTAAAGGAACTCCTTGGAAGACGATGGATGAAGCCATCCGCCGCTTACAAGAAGCTTCGTCAAATCAAAAATCGTCCATGGATGAGATGGCTCAAGCATCGGCTACCCAACAGCAAGCTGTCAACGAGCTGACGAATCGCTTCACGGCTATGGATGGGCGTTTTGAACAAGTGCTACGTCTTGCTCGCTCTTCGATGCAAGAAACTGGATCTTCTAAAGCTATCATCAACCCATCTGGGGAGATGGCTTCGTCTTCAGCTCTGCCATCCCAAACCCTGAAGTCCATCACTCAATACCCGCCCAACGGTTTCTGCCCGCCCAAGCCTTTCTACCCAAAATCTGTACCCATTGAGTTCCCTCGCTTCAGTGGGGAGAATGAGAACCCCATGGACTGGGTTGCTAAATCGGAGCAGTTCTTCCACATATTTCAAACAATGGAAGCACAAAAGGTGGAGATAGCCTCTTACCATTTGGACGGCGTTGCTTGGCAATGGTTTCAGTGGGCAACTAAAGAGGGGCCATTTGAGTCTTGGATGTAGTTCACTAGATCCATGGAAACTCGCTTTGGAGAAACATCGATGGATGATCACGGAGCAGCGTTGGCAAAAATAACGCAAATTGGTACTGTGGTTGAGTTCCAGTCGGAATTTGAACGCCTCTCGAATCGGGTACCTGGGGTACCAGAATCTTTTCGACTGAGTATTTTTTTTTATCTGGATTAAGGGTAGAGCATTGGCAAAAATAACGCAAATTGGTACTGTGGTTGAGTTCCAGTCGGAATTTGAACGCCTCTCGAATCGGGTACCTGGGGTACCAGAATCTTTTCGACTGAGTATTTTTTTTTATCTGGATTAAGGGTAGACTTACAAAATGATGTTCGAATTTGCAAGCCCACTACTGTGGCAGAGGCCATAGGACTGGCCCGTTTATACAAAGCTAAACAACTGGCATTGAAGAAGGGTGGAACATCTGGAGGCCAACAACGTATGGACTTTCGGCCTGCTATACAGGTTAGGGCTCCCTTACTACCAACACCTTTAGCCAGGCCCATCCAGCCTATTCAACCCAACCGTTTGCATCCCCAACAGCAACAAGCAGCCAGGTTTTCTGTCCAGCACTCTGCTAGTGAGATGCAGAGGAAACGCGAGCAGAACCTATGTTACCATTGCAATGCCAAGTTCGCACCGGGTCATCGCTGTCAGGCCAGGCGACAACTATTTTACTTGGATTTGGCAGATTCTGTGGAAGGCAACCCTGAGTGCAACGATGATGCTCAACTTGCAGAAGAATTGCAAATTGAAGAAATCCAACAACAAGAAGCTGTCATAGGGGAGACCTCATATTCTTGTTGGTGACCTCATACGCCAATGAATATACTCACAATCTTATTTCTATGCAGAGGCCTTCAATCCATGGACATGTCTCGTTAGCCTCATGCGACAACAATGCTTTTTAAATTGGAGTTTTTAGCAATCGCAGAAGGGGTAAAAGTATGGGGCTCAAAGAAGTAATCCAATTTGAAGCTAAGCTAAGCGACATCCTACGAAGCTTGATACAAAATTTGTATCTCTTTTGATGATATTAACAATCTTTGGATTGATTAATGATCCAATCAATCTATCCTCACATTTTTGGTGAAATTGACTCAATCCATTGATAATTGTGCTCAATAGTTATAGATGATAAGAGAATAACTCTCTAAATTGTTTGATAAAGACGTAATCTTACAATATAACTGTTGTAATTTCCACATCCCCATAATCATCAATAATATTATCTATTTTAAGTTGTTTGGTTCTTAAGCATACGTTGGGCCCACATAAGTTTATTCTTCCTCAAGCCTATCAAGTGAGATTGGACCCAACTCGCTAGACAAAAACAAAATGTGTTGTTGATGTTGAGAGTGGATATTAAAACTTATTAATTAAGTACACTCAAATTCCCACATCTTTTGATGTAAGATTCTCTTACAATATGAACCAGTTCAATGAGGGCATAAAAGGTCTAAGTAAGAGTAAAGAAAAGGATAAAGGAGAAAAAGCTTCGGTGTCAGACTTCTCTTTCTGAAAGAAAAAATTTATGGAACTAAGAAAGTCTAGTGGTCGTAGATTGTTTGGTAAGATTTTATCACATTTTCTAAGTCCACTATACCACAAGACGCGATGAAATCACTAGTATGGCCAGGGAAAAAGAAAATGTAAACGTAGGCGTCTCCGAGGTACATGGTTTTCTAGATTTGAATAGAGAATGACAGTGTTAAGTGCCTCAAGGCATATGGCTCAGCGGTATCAGTTGGGATTTTTGGTTTGGTCAGTAGGACAAGTATCGGGTTTGAAGAGCTTCTCGAGCGCTGATCAGAAATTCGTTGATTTATCTGAACACACCTAGTTTGTCCCTATCTTTGTATCACATAACTTGTGACTTACATTCTACCGGCATTCCGAGGGCGCGGGTATAAATAGGTTCTTGGATCCTGCCCCAACCCGAGAAAGACAGTGTTAAGTAATATATTGATTGAATGTATGAGTAATTTTGTCCAAAATTTTTTAAAAGACTCATCCGTATACTTAATTGAACCATGAACCTAGCGATGTACAAAGTTATAACAAGGGATCTTATGATATGAGCCTTTATTTTTGTTTTGGTCCCAAAAAAAAATTTTGAACATGCATAAGTCATAAAAAAATTTAGGCGATTAAATATAAACAAAAAACATTTATATATTTTTTTTTTCGCGTTCAAAGTGATTTTTGTATGAGACAAAAATATATACTTGAACACGTAAGCCGGATTATAATGGCTTAAAAGGTCACTGCGGTCCGCTGTCCATAATTAATTGAACCTAATTAATTAAAGGGAATTGGTAAATAAACCCTTGGGTTTGGGTTGATTTAGTGCATCCCTTGATTAAAATGTCAGCGAATACAAACAATAAATTCATTAGCCAGCCGATTCAATCACCAAGGTGTTGATAGTACGCAAGGACCAAATCAATAGTTGAGAATTATTTCACAAGAAAATGGAGTACGTACACCTCGGTTGGGGCCATCCATTGGATAATGTCAGCGGCTACAAACAATAAATCCATCAGCCAGCCAGTTCAATCACCAGGGTAGGTATTACGTGAGGACCAAATCAATAGTTGAGAAATAATTCTCAAGAAAATGGTTTAGGTACACCTCAGTTGACGCTATCCAGGCTATAATCACTAGCTCAAGAAAGTTTTCCAATAAATCTGACCACGTTCCACAGAAGCCCAAAGGAGTTTAACCATCTTAAATCTGGTGTCTTTGATTCGTATCCATTTGAAGTCACCTATCCTGCAAATCCGCAGTTTCTTTATTTCAGTTCATTCCTATCTCCTCGTAAATTTCACTCTAAACTCCCATCAATGACCTAGCTATATATGCAGCTTCTCTTTCAGTGCAGGCTCAACATCTCTTATAGCAAGCTTATGACCTCTCAAAGATATCTGACTTCATCTTCTATCCTTGAAATAATCTCCAGCAAACGACTATGGTTAGCCAACGTTATAAACCCCAGTCAGTTCCAAATTTTAGCCACAAAATCGAAGATAAAGATAAAAATTCAAGCTAATGAGATAGTAATACCTTATCTCCTCCTGCCTTTCCTTCATGTTCATGACCTTAGCAAGGGGAATAAAAAAAGAAATATATGAAAACATATTATAAGTTATCCTTGATTATCATATATACATCTAGAAGTAAGTGGTAAATTTACAAAGTATTAGACTTTCCCAATGACCTGAAAAACCCAATCATATTACTGAATATATCTTCATTAGCTTTAGTGCTCAGAAGAAAGTCTAAGTGACCGTAGTTCTCCAGATAAAGCAACTCTGGTTTGGACTCCAAGTTGTTTAGAGTATGCTGCACATCTGTAACATCTGCCAAAGCATCCTTGCCTCCATAAGCCAGCCACATTGGCAATGACTTGGGTATTTGACTAAGGTCAAATGCTGGAGGTTTCAACTGACCATAAATCTTCAGGTTTTCAAACACTCCATAATCATAATGTGAAAACGTGCCCTTGCGTATCACTGGCAAACACAACAACTAGTATGGTAAGTTTAACAGATAATTCATTATCCCCAAAGAAATATGAAACATCCAAACATGACCCACAAACGAAACACGACAAAAAGTAAAAGGAACTATCAGGTTGTCGAGTAGTTTATAGCTTTTTACATTTTCCGCCGACACAGAATTGAATTTCTATTGCATTAACATGATCAATAATAAAATAAAAGAGGGAAAAATGGAAATTGGTCAGCCAAAGTCGAGCAGCCAAATGCTTTTTCTTGTAAAAGAAAAGGAAGAGTAATTAAAGAAATGGAAACAGTCAAATTCAGTTTTATGACATATTAGTCTTCTGCAATAGAAGAAATAGGGAGAGTTGCTGACAAGGCTCAAACGAACGTCAACACAAAAAATTGAATTGCGTGCAAACAAATCAGAAAGCAAAAGGACGATAAAAGGATGTATATAATAGGCTAATACTTTGGAAATAATGGCGCAAGTTTTTGGTAGATGATGGGTGAGGTTCATAATCGAAGTAGAAGTCCACGCGTGAGTCATTAAAGCAACAATTCTCCCCTGCAAAATTATCAAATTCCTTTCAGACAACGGAAGATATATAGGAACAAAAAAAACAGAGCCTTCCGCTATATCTACTAAAAAAATGGCCAAATGTATGCTCACTGTTATCGTCTTTTCTATATACACAGGCGTACGTTGCCAAACCTTTGGGCAAGTTAAAAGCAAGCCGTGAAGTTTGGGTTTAATATTGTAATGATTTAAAGTTTTATACTTAGGAAATTGCTTCCAAGGAATTATGGAGAACCATATGTGAAAACTTTTCAACCCCTATCACCTTTATTCTATAAAATCAAGACCACATACACTCCCAGGGAAATGAGATTAATAATGATTAATGGCTATAACTCAATGAAGAAAACAGGTAATAGCAGTAGTGGTAAAGGTATTGAAATGCACCAGCATTTCAAATAAACTCAGAATGCCTTTCCTGCTAAGGTTTTGAAATTAGGATATCCCCGTCCATCAAAAGCATTTTTATTGAATAAAATTAAACACCACCCACAGTGGGGCAGGGTCGTGGAGGGACGAGATATACACAACCTTGCCCCCACAATGCGGAAAGGCTGTTACCAATCAACCTATGACTAAGATGCGCTTTTTTTATGGAAAATGGAATATTATTGCAACACAGCAAGCCAGATGTGGCAAGAAATATACAAGGTTACGGACAATTTAAAATCATCTCTCAAATTTTTCATCTCTCAGATTCTTATCTATCTTAGCCCAGACCACTAGGATTTGTTGAAGCACCATTACCACATGGCCAAGAATTTTTCCTTACAGCAAGGGAAAATAGATTCAGCATCCCATAAGAATAAGGAAGAAGGGAAATCATGATGATTCTGTGAAAAGTCCAGTATTAGACAGATTCACCATATCAAATCAAATATCTCAGATGACAGAATTTTCACTTTCTTCTTTCTCTATTATATTGCATCTATGGTGTTGAGCCCGTGCTTTAGTGGAAAAAGTTACCACACACAAGCAGTGCATGATAGAACTGAGGTGTAGGGATAAAATACACATTCTGTTCCGAGAGATTTGCCATAAAAACCGATACTCCCTCTAGTTTTAGAAGTTTTAGAAAAGACACTTGCCCTCATTGAATGTTAAAAGTGGAGAAATGTTAATTTACTTTCAGAAAATATACAAGAGATAGTACTACTATCATTAAGAAAACTGTTAAAAAAAATTGATTTAACATTTCATAATTTTGATTCTTTGAAGGGCAATTACTTGAGATTTGTTTCTGAGCCCCTATATGCTGATTCTGATGGATGTTCTCCAAAAAATATTAAAAAATCATTTTAGATGCATATAGGAGAGACACCAGATTGTTGTGGTTTCAGATCAAATAACCATTCATGAATTAAATTAGTGGCAGAACTTAATGGAGTAACAAGTAACCAAGGAGCAATGCATGAAGATGCAAGGGATATAACAGTACCTGTAATGGAAGTTAGCAAATCAGCGCAGTCTACACCGTTCTCACACATAGAATCCAACAAGTTAAGTAAGATATCACTGTAAGACAAACAACTCACATGATTAAGTCAATAGAAAACAAATAACAAACTTGACAATATATGAGCAGCAGTAGTGGGGGGCAAAAATAATGAGAAAGTATAACAGAACCTTCTCAAGTTAAGTTGATGTATGCCCATAGCAAGAATCATCTACAAAAAAGAATTTAAATGGTGTCATGACTCCTGTTACCGGTAACTATTTCAACAAAGTAAGAATAAAAAGTGAATAACTCTCGTAAGAATTTAAATGGTGTCATGACTCTTGTTACCAGTAACTATTTCAACAAAGTAAGAATAAAAAGTGAATAACTCTCGTGCACAAGCTCCCGCAGTAGGCAGGGTTGAGGACATGTAGGATGTATGAAGATCATACCTCCACGTAATATGTGGAGAAATTGTTTCCGGGAATTGAACTTGTGACCTCTAGATTGCACCCTTGCAACTCTACCACTATCCACTAGGCTACATGTTCGCCTGTCAACAAAGTAACTACGAACACCAAAAAAGTTTACCTGATCAAGATGTGCTCTGACCATTCCAAGAACCAGAGTTGCCGTTATGTGATCCAAGTATGATATTGGAGCAAGAAGAGCAGCAGCTTTGACCATTTCTGCTACATTTGGCTGAGTGAGAGCAGCCAAAGACATGATTGTCCCCTGTAAAAAATGTTAATAACTCTGCCAAAACAGAACCAAATCCACACAAATGAATTTATCGGAAGAGATGTAAAACCTGAGAGTGTCCAACAACGTAGACTTTGGTGTTAGTCACTGAATTTATGAAATGTACCATTTCTGGAAGGTCATAAAGAGCCAAGTCCTGCCAACTCCAATCCCAGAAGGCCTACATGAAGAACATGCTTACTGTCACAGCCTATGGATTCAAATAAAAAGTTTCATTGTGTTATACAGGATTTTGTCAAGGTCTAATAGGCGTTACTTCTGTAGTTCTGTATTCTTGTCCACAAGGAAGATTGACTATCAAAAACCTTTTATACCCCTGAAAAGTAGTAATGGCTATTGGAACATGGAATTTGTAGCATAGGGTGAAGCCATTGGTGGATCAAAGGGATAATTACAACTGGTAGTTTCTGTTTGGATAAAGACTTAATAAAGCCCTAAATTTATTTTCAAATATAAAAACACAAATGGTTTACATAATGCATATATATACAAATCTGCATTTAGTTGCACTGAAAAAAATGCATATGATAATAGATTTTCATCCAGCTTAAACATTTAGGACCATAGTGATGGGTGATCTAGCACCTCGCAAAGAATATAAATCACAAAACAAGGAGCATTAAATTCCAGGGCAATCTCAAAGTAATCTGAAACTATGAGTTAGATTCATAGTTTAAAAAACTTATGCAATCCAAGACTATGTAGACTTGTAGAGAATCATGAGGCCACTGCTCAACCTTACAGCAAGGCAATTAGGGTCAAACATATGCTCAATCTAACAATCATAAGGACGTTATTGAATTGAAAAAGAGAAGGCCATATTCCAAGTTCCTTGTATGATTTAACATGCCTGAAAGTACATTGCTGAGCACAAATGATGGAATTTGCGTGACAAACTCCAAAATAGGAGAAAGTAGCATACAGACTTCTTCTACCTTGTCTTTCTCTGACAAAGATATATGCCCATGACTCCAAAATGTTCCACGCACATTTCCGACCCAAACATCAAAACCCTGATCTGCAAGGATGAAGCCCAATGACTGTAGAGGAGAATCTAAAAACCATGCATCACCTGCCTGTTGCATGTTAAAAAAGGTACAGAAACATAAAAGATTAAAGGGGGTTAGTAACAGATTTTCACATGATTGTAGGCGCACAATGTCATAGTTAAAATCTCCTATAACACATACTCAAAGCATCGAAAAAGTTGTTATTTCACACAATATCCCTAACCCACTTCATCATCACCATACAGCAATCAAAATCTAGCAGAATGAAAAAAAAAAGAGACTTTCCAAAACCCTTTTTTCTTTGATAAGTTAACTTTGCAAAACCTTAATCACAGTACACTTGCAAGTTCAACTTTTGTATTAAAACAATAATGTTATTGTTTTCAAAATCAACACTACTTTTTTAAAGGATAATGCTTGAGCTTATAATGAACTCCATACAATTAAGTTTCTCATAGAAATTCTAGATGCTATGCTAACTAAACTTTGAGGCAAGAAAACTTCTGTTTTCATTCTACGTTTACTAGCAAAATTAATTTAAATTATCAGAGTTTGGAAGAAATTTGGTTCCTTTCCTTTCTCTTTAGTCAGACTAGCCTTTCCCATTTAGAATCCCCTCATTCTAGTTTTTTTGTACTTCCCGAAGGCGCTAATTGAAGGTTATAAAATCGACATAATCCGACCTATATAATTTATTATATCTGGTATCATTATAGAATTTCATTGCCATTGAAGGAACTAACTGTTAGATCATATGTGAATAGTAACACAGAAGAGGGAGAGAGAGAGAGAGAGAGAGAGAGAGAGAGAGAGAGAACACCATAAAAAGCCCATGTAGAAGTAGAACTGGAGGACCGCTCTGAATTCTTAGATTCTTGCCTTGAGATGACACCCGTTGCAAGCCCAATAAATAGCCATCCTTTGTTTGAATCTAACCACATCAACAAAACAACCACTCAATTCAGTCACAAGTCATTCTTTATGCTCCAAAACAAAAGTACAAACCCTAACAAACAAAAACAAAACTCAGTTCCAGATATGTTCCCCCAATTCTGCCATAAAATTTTCCAAAAACACATTGAGTCCTCACCCATTTAACCACAAAAAAGAAAATTAAAAAGGAAATAGAGGTAACGTTCCGCATAATAAATTCCTTGAAAACTGCTCAAAAGGGTAAGACAAGATTACAAAGATAGACTTGTCTCATCTTATGCTCCTCAATTCCAAAAAAAAATTAGAAATATAACTTCTCTTCGCAAAAAGAAACACTCAAAACTAAATTTGAACCCATTTGGGTTTGTGAACTAGAAATAAATCAACGCCGTGAGAGTTTTCGTCTTTCGTTCTCAGCAACCCAACATTCTAACTAGCAAATCAGAGAGAGAGAAAGTACTTTGTGTTCGGTACATGGATAACCCGCAGGCAGGATGAGTTGAGCGCACAAGGTGTCATTAGGCGATCGGCGCCGGAGATACGAAGATGATGAAGTCGTAGTTGCGGGCGAAAACATAGCAGAAAGTGAGAAAACTGTTGCAACCACCGCAACTACCCTCATCTCCATTGTTTCTGAAAATTTTGGAGTAGACAAATTTTATTTAAAACATTGTTCAAGTAATCCCACTAGCCCCTTTTGGAAAATTAAAGATAAGAAGATATTTCTAGCTCTCTCTATTGGAGTGAGATCGATGTATGTATGTCTGATACGTCCACTCAGATTTCTTGTAATTGTAAATCTTAGTAATTCTCAATATTCTTATCCTTTGCCTTGGAGCAAAGATTCAGTCTTTATTTTTTAATAATTTGTAAAACAATGAAATCGGAAAGCTAATGAAAGTGTTTACACCTACAGCGCCTCACTGAGCTTGCCAAATTATATTCGTTACTTCTGCCGCAAGCAGAACTTCAACTACTCCGGCACTTTCGATGATGTCAGGGTAGAAGTATTGAATGTGATCCATGAAAAATTACGAGCGTGTCTCAGAATTCATTGTTGATAGGGGATTGTGTGATAATCTCACCTCTACCAAATAATATATGGGTAGTTTAGAAAACATAAAAAAAAATAAAAAATACTAGTCTTAGGTTTGTATAACAAAGAAATACGATATTTCATAAGCATCATTACAAACAGTAATAAACAGTAATGAAAATCTAACATTACAATAAAATAACTTCTATTAAAATGACTGAAAAATAGAACAAGTTTTATGAGTTACATAGGCATAGTCGGAGGCTAAACCTTGGACATTTGAATGTAAATGCTAAGGAGAATGGATATAAGTCATGCTAAAAATGATAAGTTTTGAGACATGAAATATGTTTTTGATGTGGTGTACTAGATGCTTTTGTATTCTCTTTTTCTTAATAGTTCTCTCAATGTGGGTGTCCTATCTTACATTATTGATATGATCTTGGCATCTTGGGGGTGGTAGATCGTTTGCTTCTATGTGTTGACTTGATTCTTGAATTACTTGGCCATTTTTCTCTGAAAACAAGGACTTTACATGATGGTGGATCACTTGCAGTTGATTCAAATAGTGGGGTTTATTCTATGATATTGTTGAAACATGGCGTGCTTGAACTAATCTCACTCCCTTGAAAAGTAGGGCTCTTGCACGTTCTTAGTGTTTGTAGCAATGGGTGGTCATCTTGAAGAGAGGTCGTGACTTCTAGATCGGCCTCAATGATCTTCTGAGCTTCTTCATTCTTATCCAACTAATATTTCACTGCGTCGTTAACAACTTTTCCCTTTTTAGGAGAACATGACTGTCCAAAATCATCTCTATATTTTAGGCTTCTAGTCCTACAATGCCCCCACAAATCTTTTTCTTATTTAAGAAGAAGACTTTGAATTTGGCTCAATTTTCAGGGCATATCATTATTGTTTTGAAATTGCATGTTTTTTGTTGTAGCCTTAATTCTTGTCCCATCAAAACTGATTTCTCGGTACTCTAGAGATAATCACTACCACTCTTTGATAAGCCTAAAACTCCTAATTTCTCTCCTAGCCTTCCTTCATTTTTGTCTCTTCTCATGAAGCACTCTGTTGACAGTAAAAAAAAAAAGAAAAAAAAAACTTATTTCCAAGAAAGAAGATACATGTTTTCTCATCCTCTGGCTCAATAAATTTGTCTTATATGTTAGCTCGTCCAAAATCACCACGGACTTTGCCAATATGACTCTGACTTGGTCTAAATGCATAGTTTGTTTCTTTGCTCCCATGGCTCTCTTTAGATAATGCAATTATTTGCTTCCATGGTCCTCTTTAGATAATGCAACTATGGTTATATGCATACTTCAAGCCTCTCTGTCCTAAGCAAAATTGATAATGCCTCTAACCTCGACAACTTTGGTCTTCAATACAAGAGTGTTGTCCCTTTGAGTCATCACTTCAATGAATGTTTTTCATTCTTCTACCAAGATTTTACCTTCATGGATGGCTTCTCCTAGTTCCCCTTCAAGCGAGAATAGGCTCTCAATTGGCTCAAAACTGAAACTTTTGATATGGATTTTGTTGATGAGCCAACCAGAACTATGTGGAAGAATTTTCTTTGCTCCAGGGTCTTGCCATACTACTTCTAAGAGTCCCTACACAACAAGAAGTGCAGTATTGAGTACTAAAATACTACCCCAGCTTGCCTGCCAATTTGGCTTGGCTCCGATGGTACCTACACTTCATCGTCTTCTAGGAAACAAGAAATTTGTAGGTAGGGGAGTTTGGAACTGATGAATTAAATAATTTGTATTCCATCTATGCTTCCATCATATCCTCCACTCATCAGAGAAAACTATGACTGAGGAACCTATTGTCTATATAAGCACCCCTCATTCCCCTACATCTTCTCATGACAAGGTAGCTCTTGCCCTCTTGTGATAAATTGCTTAAACTAACCTTGGTTTTCATTGTGTTTTTATTGTGGCTTCAGGTGGATGACTCATGTAATGCCTCAATCTAGGAACACTACTAATGACGTCCACACAAGTCAACTTATAGGTGGAATTCTACCAAAAATCTGGCAATACCTCCCCATATATTAGAGGGTGTCAACTAGGAATTTGCACAGAAACAATCATAAAATAAAATCCACATTCCTAACAGGGCATCAGACCATCTATCAGTATGCAATCTATACCCACATTCCTAGTAAGGCCTCAAGTCATCTATCAACATGCTATCCATAAATAACATATCAAATCTGCATGCACAACAAATGAACATCATGGTAATACATCATAAGTAATGAACCATCGTCATTACGTGAAAACCCATGGTTCACAAATCCCATTCGTAAGTCCCGATCCCATAGAGTACCCTCTCATTCATCAACCATTCGTATTATGAAAGTACAACAAAATCAATCTCATAACATATAAGTTCAAGTATTAAAGATACTGAAATGGTGATAACCAAAATAAACCGACCCAACAAGTCCTAATACTCTAGGGTGGCCTATCCATGTCAAGTATGCCTCTTCTAATCCGCAATTTCATCACCAACACTAGCCTCACCTATGGGGAGCAAAAGGAAAGAAGGTAGGGTGAGCAAAAGGCTCAGTAGAAAATAAAAAAGAGTAATGAACATTATCGAGTCTGAAATATTTAGAAGGGGCACAAGTGCAATAATATGACATCTAACATCATAAACACCAGGATACAAGTAAATAACATCACCATATGGGACCCTAACTAGGACCAACATGATCCCTGCACTCCACAGACTCTGAACATCCCAATGACATTTGACATTTCACAAAAATAAAATTTAATAGATGTACGAGTCCTTACCTGCAATCTACAATGCATGCCCAACATGTTTATGCAACAATATATAAAAACCCTAATATATATATATATATATATATATGTAAATATATTACTACTGTTGGCTGTACAAAATAACTCAAGCGTTGAATAATGTTTTAAATAGGATGAGGATGCTAGATACCTCATCAAGAACATTCTGAAAGGCACGACTTGTTCATTTACACAAAGCTGAATGAATAGGAGCATGCTTGAAACACCCTATCAGAAGGATTAATGATTGTCCTGTTCTATGAAAGCTTAGGACAAATAGATTGGCCTACTCTGAGTAACACTAGTTAAAATAAGAAACATAAGTAATGTGTCATAAACATAAGCATTTAATAAAACGTGATCAACAAAAGGTAGTGAACATTTATCAAACAGCAGGTGGTGAGTGTTATCACCACACACCCAAAAAAATAAGGAACTACTAGTAATGGGCAGTTGCAAACGGTTACAAGTGCATAGTATAAAAGGAGGATAAGAATGCTTGACAAAGATCCTGGGCTTTACTAGAATCCCGTTGTGTCAATAAACGGTTTACATACCGTCCACACCATATGATGACACGTGTAGCTTTGACCAGTCAATTTTCACATGTGTCTAGTTTTTTATTTTTTGATAAAATTTTATTTTTTATGAAATGACTGTTATGAGCTTGGAATGTCTAATATTTACAAACGGTATATTAACAAAAAGAGTACTTAGATTGTGTTATGTTTCCATTTAAAATATCTTTCTTGGAGAGGCAACAAACTATTCTTGTACTAGAGATTTTAGGCTTTCATAAATATATCTTGACTTGTGCGGCTCATCACCAAAAGATCACGAGCAAGCAAGCAATCTCTCCACACTCTTTACCATATCTTGCTCAAATAAGATTTACACCTAGTTGCCTCTGGAAACACACAAGAATAAGCAAAAAGTAGCTTCTCATAATTTGTTTCTAAATTTTTTACCAAATATCTTTTGTCACAAAAACAAAAAGAAACACTTCAAAATTTAGATGAGAGTGCTTGCATCTCAGTAAATAGTATTTCCATATGAGATACAGAGCAAAAATGCAGAAAAAAAATTAAACAAGTCTTCAAAGATAGTGTTCTTAAAAATTTCAATCATTTTGAGTGCTCATGAATCCACCAACAAAGCCAGCTCCATTATAGTTGCCACATAGAATGTTCTTACCTCTGCATGAAGAAACATATAACCCATATGAAAAGAAACCATTATATGTTCCCAAACTCATAAAAGTGTGTTTAAAACCATTACAAACTGTGCATTTTATGATAAAAGGCATTTGTGTTTCTTTGATCTCTCTCTTTAAGCAGACAAAATGATTGACGATGAGGATTTGAGAATATGGATGTAAAATGTCATATTCTTATAATGTTTATTTAAGTGGTACCATGCAATATGTGAAAAAATATTAATTTTTCTCCAAATTATGAAGAAAGTTCTCTATAAATCCTACGCACCATGAAGGAAATAGGAAAGAGGCTTTGATGGTTTTTGCACTTTGTCTATGTGTTTTTCTTAACCTTAAAATCCAACATAGATGCTAATAAATGAAAATGGGCTTTGATGGTTATGCTGATGGAGATGAAAGAGACCATAACTAAATGGTATGTTACGCTAACTCGAAGTTAGATCCAAGAGATAACAATAGAAAAAGTCCCATTTATGTGTGGAGAGCAGTTTAATGTGCACACTTGCAAAGCCAATACAGTCCACCAGCTTTAAACTGTCCATTGAAGTGATCGACTGAATTAACTCCATTTCCTTTGCACTGAGAACATAGCACAACACCTGGTATTTTGGGTTGCATGATAAGAAACTATGAGCTCAAGTCTTGATATGTAGCATTTATACAAAGGAAATAAAATTTAAACCAAGCTCAAGATGAAATGAATTATTTCACTAGAAATATTAACTACTTAACAAAAAGTTATAGGAGACAAGCACAAAAGTAAGTTTGGAAGAAAAAAATAGCACAAAAACAATGACAGAAGGACACTGATTAGCATAGAGCCTTATAAAAAAAGACTTATTAGTTATTAAGATCAAAGTTACGTATGAACGAAACTCTACTTCTAGTTGAATGAGAAGCCAATCTCTGGAATCAGAGAACTTGAGGAGAAAGCAAATTACAAGTTTACTCTACAATATCAAATAATTAGCAATGAAATTATTTCAGTCTCATCAATAGAAACAAACAGATTAAAAAGGAAAAGAAGATGAAGTAAAAGAAGAACAGAGTAAATTTAACTTACCATTTCCATCACAATATGCGCAGATTATGTTGTTTCGCTTGGTAGTTTGATTACTATTTGTAGCCTATCGAACCCAGATCAAAACAGCTTTAGTTTTCTCTACAAATGTACTCAATTAAGAATCAACGGCATTATTAGTTTATTACTTAAAAATAACACTCTCTTTTATACCTTAGCCTCCAAAGTCCGAAAGTTTGTAGCTCTGGAGTGCTTGGATAACTCATTTGCTCCAAGAATCTTTCTCTCAATTGAAAACCCAGTAATTGTACCTGCTAAGCATCAAATTTCAGTTCAAAATTAGTTTTTTCTCTTAAAAAAAATCTAAATTGGGAAGGGAGAAGAACCTACTTGGCTTGTTTAGGGACTGAAAGGAAGAAACATGTGACAAAAATAGTGAGTGAGCCATTCAAAGCAAGTTTCTACTTTTTCAAGAAAAATTGACTTGAAAGCAAGATTTGGTAAAGGGTGTGGAGAGAGTGCTTGCTTCATCGTGATCGTTTGGCGTTTGGATGTAGCCTACAGTATGGAGGAATTCTCGAATTTTTTTGGCGCTGCTGTTGCTGGCTTGCAACAATCACTCATCCTCCTCATATATTAGATATGGGGCTTCACTTTTTTTACTTTCTTTACCAAAATCTGGAACTCCTATGAGAGTCGAAGTACAGAATCAGAAGAAAAAATGCAGAGGTATCAGACAAACAAAGAGACGGAACGGAAACGACGTCAAAATAGTAGTTTAGGACAAACTAGGTATTTTGATTGGAATCGTACGTTTATTGTAATTTTATTTTGTTTTAAATATTTTTCTTTTTCAATGGTAGAGATTAAAATATGTAATCTAATGGTGAAAATGGGTACTGTTTTTATACAGTTATTTGATTAGACTGTTTTGTAGTTCAGCCCAAAGATTCCCAACACTTTTGATCAAGAACTGCTCCATTTTTGTCCTTTAGTTCATAAGCATTTCTTTCTTTTCAGCCTTCAAGTAACATTTTTTCACTATGTTGTTAAGCCTAGATATCTCTTGCAATCAACACCTCTATTTATACTTCGTATAAAGGAGTTAAACCTTGCACAATCAATTGGTTTTTCTTTTCCTTGTTCTTATCCATCCTTTTTGTTTGACATTTTGGCAAATTTGGTGAGACCATGTGTTATAGAAATGCACAACATACCTAGGACAAGAAGTAACAATAAACTTGACATAATTGATGACACACAAGGAAAATCCATGGCCCAAAAACAAGGCCAAACGATGACCCAAAGGCAGACCACCATTCGTGAGAATCTCATCTAAGAGACGAATGAGGTAGTCTATGCTTATGACCCGAACCCTAGCTGAACAAACAATATATGGACCAGGAAAAAAGGAACGCTTAAATTTCGTATCAGATATATGATACACAAACGATCAAGGCAATGAAGAAGCGATAGAGAAAGCGTTACATGATAATTTACTACGAGTAAGTACCCTTCTTACCAATTGGTTTCAAAATTTTCTGCACAACTTAGAGGTTAGTATATAATGATTGTGCAAAGCAAACGAGAATACATCTAGAAATATGGACGAATTGATAGACAAATTATTTAATGATACTAGTCAACATAGAGGAATAGACCTTGGACCTTGTAACGCCCCGACCTACCACACCCTACATTATAGGCCACAGATCGGAATGCTACCCACATCACAATCTAAACCACCAAATAAAATCCAACTATTCCAATTAAAGCTACTTCACAGTAAGACATAATATAACTTGAGAAATTAAATATTGTACATTAGTTTAACTCAAGGTAAAGAAGAAATTACCAAAAATTAAATCCATCATCATATCTCCACTATTATCTCTAGGACAAACATGCAATAATCCTTTAGTCCTCGTACTGCGAACCCTCGCTTATTAAATAAAAATCGGAACTTAACATTTACCATAACATAAATTAATCTATTACTGCGTCATTATTAATAGCAATTAAAACCTAGCTTCTGTCACATGAGTACCATCTTCACGGATCCACACGCTCACCATCAACCGCCAGATCAACATAATAATCAGAAAAATCAATACCTGCATCACGGAACATAGTGAGCTAAAGCTCAGCAAGTAATATTTATGCATGGATGCACGTGATCATCATCTCTAATGAACAGTCAACCTTTTAAATCATTTATCCAGTACTCGGGCCCTAACCTAGGTACACTGCTACAGGGCAACCGGTCGGGATTTTTTCTTTTGTTCAGTGTTCTACCGTAGAACACTTTCCAGTCAATAAAACCCTTTTTCCTTTTCCAAGTCAACATAACCTCAACATATACCCTCCATGTAGCAAATGTACTAAGTTCGTAAAACAAATATTTTTTCATTGTTGTGCATGCCATGTATGCAATGAAATGTCATGCTTCATGCAAAGCCACAAATAAACATTACCTTAACATGTCCTCAATATCATCACATAATAAATTAACGCTCACATATCATCACAACACAAATTTCAGTCCCATAATACATCATAATTCGCACAGAAATTCACGAACCCAACAATCAACACAGTCAAACATATGGTTCCATAATACAGTTGAAATATTACTTACCCGAGGTGCTCCCGTAATTCCCGATAATTTAATCACAAAGATGTGTTCCTGAAACCCATACAATACCTACAATTATTTATTAATCCCATAATCTTTAATTCATTTATTAATATTATTGTCTTTTATTCAACTTATTTATTAATACCATTATTAATATCATTATCTTAATTCAATTAACTTAAAACAACTAATTACATATATTTTAAACAAAACAATAACTAATTGCATTAAATAATTAAATCAAAAATCCAACCGGGTCAGTTCGACCCGGTTGTCTTTGTACGCGGGTCTAGCAGACCCGATTACTAGCATTCACGGGTCGTTGCTCACGGTGGCGCGGTGACCTTCACCGCCAGTGCATAATGGTCGAGGACATTGAGAGGAGACTAGCGCCGGTTCCCATTACCTGAACGATGGTCGCAATCGCCGTGAAATCCGCCTTGAACCTCCGCTGCCGTAAGCCTTCGTCCGACTCGTTGGCGGTCAAAACTCCTCCCTTTCGATCTGAAACTTCCACCGCTCGTCGCCGAAAATCGCCGGAATTGCGACTGCCCTTTCCATCCGTCGCCCGCCTCTGCCTCTCTCTCTCTGTATTTGTGTTAGGGTTTTTCCTCCTCGATTTGCGTGCTAAATCTATTATATAATTATTTTATCCTAATTTTTAAATTTTGTTTCTCCCATTTTATCAATTATTCCGGTTCTATTTTATTTACGAGTATAGCCTCAAACCCCATTACCCCATTTATCACTGTTATATAGCGTTGAACTTAATAAATAAATAAAAATACTTAACTCCTATTTAATTACGAACCTATAAAAACATTCGGGATATTACATACCTCCTACTTATCTACCCAGGGGGATAGATGCAAGACCTACTGTTCACCTCATTAGGATGATGGAACTAGGAGCTTCTAGTATGATGCCACCAAGCCAAATTAATCAAGGGCCATCAAGAGGAAGTCCAACCAGGCCCACTGTTAATGGGTTAGAAAAAGGATCAGCAAGCCCATTTGGAGTTATGCCAACTTTTGGTCCCCTAATGCATGGTCCACCCATGGCAACTCAAAAATGCCCTACACTCATAGTCATTCACCTATAACACAACCATACGAACAACCCCACCTTAGGGATCAAATAGCTAAAATTCTCCAAAAATAATAGGAAATTAGGGGATGAGGAGTAGTACGAACTACTTATAGGGTACCATATCCAAAGTGGATTGATAAAGTATATCCTTTCCCTAGGTGTTATAGAATTCCAAAACTCTTGCCTTTTCTCCGCGGTGAACAAGATAACGTCTTTGGAACAAATAAGGCTATTTATACTATATTATGGGGATGTGAATGACTACCACAGACTTAGAATTTCCCTTAGTTCTTTGTCTAGAGTGACTTTTACCTGGTATATCAACTTGCCCCATAATTCAATTCACACTTGGCGTCAAATGGAACAAATATTTCACACTCAATTTTATAGAATAAAGTTTGAATTTACCATAACCGATTTATCATAAATCAAGCAAAGGCCAAGATAATTGGTTGAAGAATGCTTCCAACATTTTAAATGTGCTAAGAGTAGGTGTTTTACATGAGTAGATGTTTTACACCTTTAGCTGAACATGATATTTTGCTATTAATAGCCAGAGCATTGAAACATGAACAATTACTAAAAGTGGAAGATCGGATACAAAGGAACTAGATAAAGTTAAGGACGTGAAACGTTCTATGTAGAATTATTCATCTAAGATTATGAAAGTTGTTGCCATTATTGATTAAATGTATTAAATCAATCAAGGGTCACTAAGCAAAAAACATGTATTGCCAAAATCCAAAAAAACTCAGGGACAAAAATATTGTAAATGGCATAATGCTTGGACGCACAGTACTAAATATTGTCTCGTTTTTTGAAATGAATCACAAGATGCTACTGAATCAAGACGAATATGATTTGCAGAAACAAAGACCATGGCAGTGGATTCTGATCCTTTTCCAAAGGCTGTGGGTGTCAATTGTAACATCAAACATAACTAATCTAAAATTATTAAAGTTTAACCTAGTGATTGATCAATAAAAAGACATTCAAGCAATCGAATGAACAGACGTTCATGCATGGCTGAAGAGTGAGATTATTTCCCTTGAATGTCCTCAAGGACAACTATGCGTATGATCTGAACATGAAATTACAAGAGCTAAATCAGGAATGATTCATGGAAAAAAAAATCAAAAAGAAGTCCACCCATACCAAATTACACACCTACAAGACGATTCCATGGACCAAAATAATCAAACATGGAAGAATGGGCATATTATCCTCCAAGAATGTTCTTACCACGAGCCAGTGTAAATGATCAATGTCCCCCTTCAAGGACCTTTCTACCACAAGCTAGGGTAAACAATCAATAGCACTTATGATTTTTGTTCTAGATAGTAATGCCATGTAGCTTTTGAGAACTTGATAAAGACCCAACATAAAAGTACGTAGAGACAGTACAGGGAAATGAAAAGAATAATAAATGGCATTGTCATGCCAAAAGAAGGTCATGTTAGGATGACAAAAGGGAAACAAGATCAAGGCAAAATGTCTAACAATAAAGAAGACCTTTTAACCATGGCTTTTGATGTAGAAGAGAAGGCAACAACTACATGATGCATGATCAAGAGTATTTCATGCTTAATTGATGACCAAGTATGTAAAGGTATGTAAATTTATAAAAATCAATCAATAATAGACATAAACAAAGGGTTCGTTCTTCTTTAGGCACAATTAAGGAAAGAACACAAATTTAATGGCCCATAATAAAATATAAAGCTCAACAATTGAAGGAATTAGGTTATGATAATGAAAAAAGTGAGAATTTTGTTACCTCATTATCCAACAACAAACAAAATGGCTTACTCTCAATCCCAAACCTCACTGGCCTCAATCAAGCCCTATATTTGATAACCAATGCTTACATCGACAGACATTCAAAACCATACTTCAACACAGATGTTTGTACTTGATTTTCAAAGAAATTTTTTCCTTGATATGCCATAATGTGTCATGGAAGGTCGTGAATGGTACTTTTCTTTATGACTTTGTTGACCTCTTGCTAATTTATGAACTTTAGTGGAATGACCTACATCCATTTGGTGAAGTAATCCATGGCTTCTATGATGAAATGATATCACTCATAAAAAGATGGAAATATCTTGCCAATGAGATCCATAACCCAACCTTTGAATGGCAATTGACAATGGCTCAATAATTGCTTCCATGATAGTAGAAGGTACATATTATATTTTTTTTTTGTGATCTTGGCAAGGTTGCACCTTTTAGAGTACTGGATAAAATCTACCAAAATAGAAGGCTAGTAATATTCATACATTCTAATAGATATCATCATGAACTTTTGCCATTATCTTTAGAGATTCCTTCTGACTTAAGCAATTCAAGAGTAAATCATCTTTCAGACTCTTTTTGTTGAGCTCCTCATCCATGAACACATAGTTGATCAATGTTCTTCTAGTCTTATGATCAATATTTATGTTTGGATGCTTCATAAATTTGATCAAATGATGTCTCCAATTAGCTTCTAAATCTTCAATGTAGAACACATCAAGGACAACAAAAGATCTTATTTTAACAAAAGGTAGCAATCTTCTTTGGATTGTGGTGGTTGTCATAGGCATCTTGTGATATCTTTAGCCATGTTTCCACTTGAGCATGCTTGCTAGTTTTTTCTAGTCTTCTTGGAGTGTGAGACACAATTGTAATGTCAAAATTTTCTAATAGTGACTTGGATTTCTTATAATATGGAATAAGATATGAGCTATGACAACATCTATAGGTACCTAGACCAAGATGTAGTATTCAGCGATACAATAAACAAGGGAACTTTAGATCACAATTTATGAGTCCTTTTGAGATTCTTGAGCTTATTAGGTCGATAGCATACCGTTTAGCACTTCCACCAAAGTTAGCAAGGGTTCACAACTTATTCCATGTATCGATTCTTGAAATGTACAAGTCAAACTCTTCACATGTGTTGGATTGGACTACATTGGAAGTGGAGGAGGATGAGAGATACACTATTCTATTGTTGAAGATTTGGATTGCCAGGATAATGCCACAAGGTCGAGTGTGATTACATTACTAAAGGAGGTGCTACCGAATTTTCGCTATAAATCTTTGGTTAGGATGACGCGTGAGAGTTTCCTTAGTAACTAGTGTGATGTCATTTGTAGCGCTCATGACTTGGGTATGATTTTTTTGATTTGGGACGCTACACTTTCCCTACAAGATTAAAGATTAATCATCTGAGGAAATTGATTTGTTCAAGGAATCTTACGAGCTCATTTTTATTGCTTTAAGGTTTGACTTCAAGAATTACTCATAATTTGTTATTATCCTTATCAATATCTCTTTGATGTATCAAGAATCCCAAGAGCTATCTACTAAAACTTGGAAAGTACATTTTAGGGGGTTTATCTTAAAGCCATATTTGGCAAATGCTCGCTTGAGATCTACTAGGTGTTCTACTACATTGTCAATGTAGATTTCCATAAATCGCCTAAGCATATTGTGAAATAGGGAATTCATGACTCTCTAGTATATAACCTATGCATCTTCCAGGTTTAATGACATAACTTCCCAATCAAATGCTCCCAAGGCACTTGGAAATTGGAATGCAATTTTGGGTAAATCTTCTACCACTTTAAGGATCTTATTGTAACATGAATGCCCATCAATGGAGGATAGAACTTGATGTTTTTATGCTCGATCCATCATAAGGTCTACAATACGCATGGGGCACTCGTCTTTTGGTGTAGTAAGATTGGGATTTCTGAAGTCTATACAGACTCTAAGTTGATTTCTTCCAAGGATGTTGGACGTCGGCCTTCAAGTCATCTAGCTTTGCTAGATTTCTTGTTTTGGTACCGAACAATCTTCTTGTTGCTCTTCTTAAAGACAATTCTGCATCATTAATAAGAGAGACATTTTTTTGCAAAACTTTTGTTGGAGGTCTTGGTATCATTGATTTCTTGAATGATTGTGGTGATCGACCTGCATATTTGTGCCATCAAAGGATTGAAAACCCAAGTGTAGATAGATTTTATCTCTTTAAAAGATGAATCTTTGTTGAAGAAAATTCATTTGAGTCTTCCATGTTTGTCCAGGCCTGTCACACTGAGAGTGCCAATGTCGTCATCATAAAGCCTAGCTTCTGCATAGTTGGTTACTACCATGAATAGATTCTTAAATACTCTAATCACCTTCACATCATTCTTGTTCTAGAACATCACACGCTGATGTAGAGATGATATAACCACCATGCATAAGTGTATCAAGTTTCTTCCTAATAGAAGGTTGTAGGTGGAACATGAATTGATCACAAAGAACTGAGTGGTCATAGTTTTTGTGCAAATTGTGAGGTTCACAGTCAAAATGCCTTGAGCTATAGATATGCCTCCTTTAAAGTTTGATATAATAAAATTAGTGAAAACTAAGTCAGACTCAAGCCTACCCATTTTTTATTTTGAGTATGGTAGACCATGGCATCATGTTTGTTGTTGATCCATTGTCAACTAGAAGTTTGTTGATCAACGTGTCATCTACATGACCTGAAAAGGTATAGTGGTCAAATATGGTTAATTATATTTATTGTTGGCTTCTCAAACAGGACAAAGAGATGTTGCTTCATCTGAATTTCCTAAAGTTTCCTCTTAGAGGACCATAACTAGCTGATTTCCTCAAATATCCTTTAAAAGAGATCTTTGACTTACATCTTTCATCAATTTTTGGGCTTGCTTTAAGAAAGGTTCTTCTAGAATAGTGGAGGATGAGGGCCAGTCCGTGATGGATAAACTTGCTTTCGAGATAGCTTCTAGATGTCATGTATGTCTTGGTAGAAGATAAGTCATATTACAAGAGACATTTGGAGTACCTTTTGTCTATAAAGAAGTTGTCACTCTTGCCCCTTGAGTTTTCCTCTTCTGAGTAGTCGTCTAACATTTTTAGAGAGTGATCTTATCTAGGTCAATTGTGTCTACCTTTTGACTTGGTATGAACTCATCTCATAGAGATGTCTTTTACCTATTGGAGGTGGTGCTGCTTGTCTTATGAGGGCATAGAAGTTGATTCATCCCAAGGCTAAAAATAAGAAATAACTAGTAATGAATAACACGCTTCATTCTTCTGAACCACTACATACAAACTATAAAGACCTTCTGGATGTCTATTTGTTAGTTTTCCTTTCTTTTTTTGCCACTTCCTCTATAACCTCCTCTTTTATGTTTTTGTGAGGATGTGTGTCTATTTTGGAAGCTGAACTTGCATCCAGACATTGACTAGTGGAGTTCAAAGTTTGATCACTCTTGATTTGTTCCACAATTGCGAGGAATGATCATTATTTGATGTAGTAGCCCTTTTACTGAAATCTCTATTTCCCTTTTCTTAGACATCCTAGTAAAAGAACTTAGAGTAGCTGAATTTACCTTTCTAGAGATGAACTTTTCCTCGAGCCTAAACTCAAGCTTGAAGAATTGGCCTTTTGAATATAAGCCTCCATTCTCTTCCTTTGAGTTGGGATAACTCTTTTTTTTTTCCTAGGGTGTCTATTCTACTTAAGAAGTTTGTGTCCACATTTAAAATAAAAATTTAAGATAAATTGAAGGTTCTTCATGTTGCTTCATATTTTGGAGTTCACGCTATAATTTTTTAGGATTTGGCAATTGCATTGGGGATGTTCAACGTTTGTCAGAGGTTTGGCCTTTTGAATTTCTTCTTCTCTAGAACCAGCTTTTGTCTTGGCATTAATCTAGGCATCTAGCCAACATTGATGGAAATGATGTGCATACTCATACCTGGAGAGAATGGATTGGGATTTATCCATCACTAGTAATGTTGACGTCTTCTTTAAATATTATGGCCTGAATTTTATTTTTGAAAGCAACACAATCATTAGTAAAGTGATTCCAAGAGTTATGCTACTTATGGTATGGATTTTTTAAAATATATTTTTGTGAATAACTTATATGCCCCAGAGGTAGCTTGATCATCTTGTCTACCAAGAGACAATTGAGGATTTTTTTTTTGTTGAAACATCATAGGCATAGAATTTTTTTTGGTTAAGATGAATTGTGTTCCTAATTACTTAGAAGGTTCTACATTGATGATATCCTTGTAGATGTAGGATTTCTTGCTTTGGAACTTGATCATAATGACCTTTTCTGTTGGCTCACCTTCGACATTGTCCAATATATAATTGGAATCTCTGTAGTAAGTTTCCTTTTATGAGTTGGTCATGTCTTATTCTTCTTTAAGAAATCTTTTGTAGCGAACAACCCTAACAATTAAATGAGAGAAGTCACGAAAATCTAGATCGTCAAACTTCATTCTGAATTTTACCTGTATGCCTTTTAACACTAGCACCACTACTTTCTCTTATAATATTTATATGATGCACCAAATTATGATTTCCTTGAATCTGTTGAGAAAAGGCTCAATAGATTCTTCTAGAAATTGCGTGATCCTGAATAGTTATGCCACCATGACTTCGATTCTTCTTTGTAAAATTGCATACAAAAAGTTTCCTTTATTTCTATCCAACTATTATTATAATTAATAGAACTTTATGTATAAGGAGAAAGCTAACTAGTAAGAGAATTTCTGAATAGTTTGAGCTTGTAGTCATCTTCTGAGCCTACTTCTCCACACTAGATGGTGAAACGGGATATGTGCTCCACTGTTTATCAAGAATATTTTTGAGAGAAGAAAAATCAAGAGTTTTAAAACCTCTGAGAGTGGAAGGTGATATATGTGAAGTGTCTTTGGTATAAGGGTCTCCTCAAACGCTATAGGCGCCAACATGTCTTGAGTGATATTCAGAACTTAACCTCTGTTTACCACTTGCTGAGGTTGATTCTAGATCATTTGTGGCTGATGATAGGGTTGATAGCCATACCGTCCCTCCCCCAAATTTTTGTTGAGGAAAAGGTTAGTAATGTTGCTATTGTGGTTGGAATTGTGGCTCTCTCCAATGTTCAATATAAGGTATTCCCTAAGAAGATCTCTAGTTGACACCATTAACTTTTCTTTTTCCATTCAGCCTTCTCCCAAAAGGATCAATTAGATTTCCAATGATATGAGCAACAATTAAAGGAGGAAAAAGAGGTAAAGCCAAAAGACATCACCTCAAATCCTCTTTCTTGCTCACCGGGACCATGTATCGTCTACACCAAAACTAAAGTAATTGGAAGGATTGGAATATTCACAACAAAGTGACCATTGCTACTACTGAGATTTGATGCCATTTGACTAACCTTCAACATGGTGACTAACTCATTTTGAAATTCTTGTGATGGTTGAATTTGAGTTGCTGGCTCAACGGTCTTTGTAGTAGGCTGTGGAGCTGTTGTTGACTATATAACTTGATGAGATCCTTGCTCCATTGGTTGAAGAACTTGTCAAAATTCTTGAGAACTTCGTTGAAGAGCTTTATGGTTCTACTAAAGAGTTTGTTAACAAGCTTGTTGCATGTTTTTGCTATTTAATTCATACATTATATCAAACCATTATTTGTCAAAAGATTTTCTCAACTTAAGAGTTTGAGAAAAGCAAAACATACATTTATTTTTCCTTCTCCGTCTCCTAAATGAGGGGCTTGAAGAAATTTGGAAAATTCCCTAGGTAAAAGGAGTGGAGATTGGTCTTCAACCATTGGCTCACCTACAATTGCTTTCCCTATTTTCTTGGCCATGATTGTAAGTACTTGACACAAAAAGTTCCCAACAAGTGTGCAAAAATATGTTGACACCTTAAACTAGTCTCATCGAGGATTCCAAAAATACGTTGCTTACTTAAGTGTGGGGAGAAGTTCAACTAACTCTAATAGTGACAGTCCTAGTGAAGTGGTGCATAAGTGTTAGGTGTGATGTTTAGGAACTTACGGGCATGTCGGGATTGGCTGCCGGTCTAAAGATTAATAGGACATTGTGCGCTAATATGACCTTCTATCAGACGATCCATGTGTAGTTTAGAAAATACAAAAACTAAAAGTTTGAGGTTTGCCTTCCCGAAAAGGTTGCTTGTCTTAATTTGGACATTCTTTTAATTTATTTCCCCCTAACCTCTAGATTTTCATGTCAGAATCTCTATACAATAACGAACGTTTGTAGTTTTCCTGTGTCACCTCGAGATTGGTCATAAATATCTATTTGTGGGCCCCATTCTTCCCGTGTCATCATGTGATTGACAGTCATATTTTATGTAAACATAAAGTAATCAATACCCCATGACATAAAGTGCACTAATGTGAGGCAAGTGACAAAAAAAAAAGGAAGGTTAATGTGGATGGATGAGTATTATAATTTTAAGAGTATATGTATAGGGTTATGTATTCTTTATTGTGATTTAGAGATTGGACATTTCTTCTCACTACCTATGATTGATCAGTTGATAGACTTGACATTTGGGAGCTAGAGAATGAGCTTCCTTGAGCATATAAAGAATATCATTGATCTAAGAGAGGACATCTTTCATTACTGCGACACACACCTATTCTTATAAGGTAATGCCTTTCAGAATGAATAACACATGAGAAACCTACTTTCAGATAAAAAGAGTTGTTTAGTCATGAAAATGTTTGGGGACACAATGGGATAGAAAATTGAAGTATACATTGATTATATGATCGTAAAGACCATCATAGAAGAAGATACCTATCGGACCTTCAATATTTCTTTGATGTGCTAGAACTTTACAAGCTCAAACTTAACACAATTAAGTGTACCTTTGGTGTGAGCCTTTGAAATTTCCTTGGTCATCTCACGACTCGGAGAGGGATTGAGGCCGAATTGAACTAGATAGTAGCCATCATAAATTTGAGTAGGTCGAACTCGATCAAAGACGTACAGAAACTGACTGGGATGGCGGCCACCCTCAAATGATTTATTAATAAATCGTTCAACATGTCATCAGTAGTTTTATCAGTAAAACGTTCGACAGGTCAGGTGTCATCATTTTTTCAAAACCTATTAGGGGCTAGAAAGTTGGAATGAGATAAAGATTGTGACAGAGCCTTGGCATATCTCAAAGACCACTTGAAGTCGTCGCTTTTGGTATTCCATTAAGTTCTACTTGGCAGTTCTCTTACGCAACAGAGAATTCCCGCAAAAGAATACCAATCACAAACGACCAGGTTCACTGTATCTCGCTGACTTAAACCAACATTAATACTAACTTTTTACAGTCTCCTTCCAAGCTCTGAACTCTATAGTCTAATCCCATTCCGCCTCTGAAAACCATCTACCTAGTAGCCACTCCTGGGAATGGAGTTCTCGGAGTTTCGTCGACTGGACGACCAGTCACTGGTCGATTACATAAAGGCCACGCCTTCTCTCTCATCTATTGTTGGGAACAATTTTGCTGACTTGACTGTCAAAGAAGTTGGGGATGGCAATCTCAATTTCGTGTACATCGTTGTTGGCTCATCTGGGTCCCTCGTCATCAAGCAGGTTATTGTTGTGCTTGCCTTGACTAATATTTTTTGAAATGTGAAATATCAATGAAAAATTGAAGCTATGAATCTTTTGGCATTTCAACCAGGAAACACTACTTGGTAATGGGTTTTTTCTTAGGAATTAAAGGGTTAGTTGGTATAGGAGATTGGTTGGCTATGTATGCTGAACTTTTGCTTCTGAATGGGTTTGCTGATATTTAGACTTTCCTGCTAATTCATACCTGTGATTGTACTTGTACATTAATCTGGAGTTTCTGATTGATCTTTTTATAATGTCAACATATTGATTATTCCTATCTTCATGCTCTTCAGTTTTCCGTACAAACTCCTTGATTCGGCATGTAATTTTTTTTGGTACTTCAGTTTTGTTATCTTGGGGTCAAATGGAAATTAAGCTAAACACACTCGTTGTTCAGTTATTTTTTTGGTATGATTGCAGGCACTTCCTAACTTGCGTATTGTTGAGACGTGGCCATTGACAAAGGAAAGGGCTTATTTTGAGGCCTTGGCACTGAAAGAGCATGGTCGATTGTGTCCTGAACATGTTCCACAAGTTTATTATTTTGACCGTACAATGTCTTTGATTGGCATGCGATACTTGGAGCCTCCACATATAATCCTAAGGAAGGGGTTAATTGCTGGAGTTGAATATCCATTGCTGGCAGAGCACATGTCAGATTATATGTCGAAGACTCTTTTTTATACATCCCTGCTTTATCACACTACCTTGGAGCACAAAGGCTTGGGTAAATACACTTTCTGCATTTCTCCCTTCCTATTTTAGTTTTTGACGGAGTGTGATTATCCTTCCTCTTTTTATTGATGACTAAGAATGTCCAAAAATGCATGATTCATCATTATATTTGTTTGAAGACGTCATTTATTTTGGAGGTTGCACCTAGTTATAATATGTGTCGATGCATCTGGAGCAAGTATAGGTGCCTTTCTTTGTTATTTATGAAGTAAAAGGACATTCTAGTAGTGGCCTATTTTCTGAAAGATGCATGCATTCAGCTGGTGCAGTTATGGATCCACATTCTAGTTTGTTTAAAGCTTTATTTTAATGAGCACATGACACCCATTTTATCATGGAGTTTTCATTAGTGGATTAATGGAAGTTCATACTCTAGTTACATCAATGTTTCTGAAGTAAAGTAATTAACGTGCTGATTTTGGTTGCTTTATGCAGTTGCTGAATTTTGCGGGAATGTTGAAATATGCAGGCTCACTGAGCAGGTTGTTTTCTCTGATCCTTACAAAGTATCTCAGTTTAACCGTTGGACTTCCCCTTATCTTGATTGTGATGTGGAGACTATTCGAGAGGATAATACTTTGAAGCTTGAAGTTGCTGGGCTGAAATCTATGTATTGTTCTTATCTTGTTGCTCATTTTCTTATATATGCGGCAGTTTCATTCTTAATAGTGTTTTTGATGATTCATTGGAGTTTGCTATTCTTTCAGGTTTTGTGAAAGAGCTCAAGCATTAATACATGGAGATCTGCACACTTCCTCTGTCATGGTTACTTTGGAGTCAACTCAGGTTATTGATACAGAATTTGCATTTTATGGACCTATGGGTTATGATGTTGGAGCTTTTATTGGGAACTTGATTTTGGCTTTCTTTGCCCAAACTGGACATGCAAATGAACAGAATGACCGGCAAGTATGTCCTCTTTTTTGTTCTCTTTCTTTATTTGCTTTGCTTCCATTTCATTTTTGTTATCTCATTTTTTGTCTTATTGCAGTTTGTGCCGTTGCCCGTGTATATGATTTATTAAAATGTTGATCTTGGTGATTATATGATTTTCCACGGAAATAAGAGTGAAAAATGAAAAATCATCGAGAACGTGCCAAGAACACAAAATTCAAATGAAATTCAAAATGATGCGTCTTATATTAGTATATTACCATCTCTCTTCACTGGAGAGCCAAAAAAGCAAAGTGGGGAACCATAAATTCCTTAATGTTACAGAAAGAAGATCCTACTCTCCTAACAGCCCTCTTATTTCTCTCTATCCAAGTTGTCCAACATTTCACCTTGTGGATTATGTTAATCAAGCCTTTTGGATTCTTTGATCTTTGTCATATATTGTTATTTACTGTTCAATCAGCATTGTTTATTTACTATTGGATTCTCTAGTATGTGACACAATCTCTTTTTTGTTGCTGATGCACTCAGAGTCTCAGATGAACAAGTGGGATTCCTGCATTGAGTTTCTTTATTTTTTTAATTAATTGTTAGGCTAACCTTATATACTTGATTACTTTTAGCTTTGACCTGCTTAATGTTTTGTTGGTTACCCATATCTGCATGTGAGCAAGAAGACGTCGTTAGCTCAGAGCATTTACTGATGCATTGACAGATTGCCGATGCACTTGTAGTTAGACCTTAACAATTTGTAGAAATGGCTTGAAGCCTATACTGATTAAGAAAAGAATAAAGCTAATTGTCGTGAAATTCAATAAATAAGGACAGCAGGTGTGCCATGCTTTTTTATTATACCTGCATCTATGTATGTGACAAGGTGTGTTTGTGGGTGCGTAGTAGATTTACATTAACTTCGCCGGTCCACATGTACAATGTACGAGTATTTGAGGCACTAGAATTTGCCCTTTTTTTTCATTTTCTTTATGCCTGATCTTATTGAGGTTTATACGTGAAATTCGTGTTGTCATGTAGATATACAAGAAATGGATTTTGAGAACAATTGAAGAGACCTGGAATCTTTTTCATGGTAAATTTATTGCACTCTGGGATAAGCATAAAAATGGCCCTGGTGAGGCTTATCTTCCAGAAATTTATAATAACCCCGAGCTTCAACAGCTAGTACAAAGAAAGTACATGAACGATCTGCTCCATGACACCCTTGGATTTGGCGCGGCAAAAATGATACGGTGAGAGGAAAAATCTTATTTTATTATAACTTTATATGTTCTTGTCATTTACAGTAGATTTTATCCCCATCTTTCTGCTTCTTAAAATTTATTGCATGTGCTTCTATTTAATCCCTATCCTGGAAGATAGTCTTGAGAGTCCAAACAAAGCGGAACGTCATATACATGTGAACAGAGGAAAAAAAAAATCTGAAATAAGATATTACTGTAGAGATTGGTTTAAGTTTCAATAGTAATGGATACTGGATTTTATTTGTTCATAGTTTTCTTCGTAGTTTCTGGGCTCAGTTTTAACATGTAGTTTCACAAAAATGGCGAAGCACATTTCGCTCCTCTGTTTTCATTTTTCAAGATTTGGGACGTCCCTTAAAGCAACCCCACTGAGTTTCTGTTGGTGATGCAGTGCATACTGCATACTGCATAAGATTTGATTTAATAGTGTGGAACTTGACCAAGCATGAATGCATGATCTCTTGCGTGAGCTGAATGAAAGCTAAGCTATTGAACAACCAAGTTTTTCATAACTAGATCAAAATTATTTTGCCTCTGAGTAAGTTGCTGGAAATTGGGTTTGCTCCTCTATTAATAC
Source organism: Euonymus europaeus (assembly GCA_963580455.1). Lineage (NCBI taxonomy): Eukaryota > Viridiplantae > Streptophyta > Magnoliopsida > Celastrales > Celastraceae > Euonymus > Euonymus europaeus. The sequence goes on along the minus strand of OY756970.1, from coordinate 14,464,619 downwards.
TCTTCTCCAACAGGAGAATTGTTGGCGTGGCCCACGTAGAAGATTTCGAGTCAATCACTGATCCTAGCAAACGGGCAGATTGCGAGCGAAGGGCTCTTGAATTAGCAAAGAAGCTTCTCAAGGAAAGGCGGAAATTCCTGTCCATCTCAGAAGTTGTATCAGCCATTCTGGGACTCGAATCATGAAGTTTTTTTCGCAAGTTAATGGCCTGTTTGAGTAAACTGCTCTGGCTGCAAGTGCTGCTCCAATCATGCAGAAATAAAATTTCTCTTTCTCAAACACAAAATGATACGGTATGCTGAGGTTCACTCTTCCACGAACAATGAAGTTGTAATAGTATGTTGTGTGTTTTAAGCTTGGTATGCACCTAAATTGCTATTGCTTCGAAAGTAGGAATGCTGAGTCAATGTTGACATGGAGAAATAAAGTGTTCCCTTTTCCTAGGTCGAAAACTAGCTTGAAATTTTCGTTCTACAATTGTTTCACAAAATGACATGTATCTAATAGGGTGAGTTAGCCCTTGATTTCACATGAACACTGATATGAACCTGTTTAAGCATGTTGGCAATTAGCTAATAAAGTCTGTTAGTTTTGTAAGTCGGTTTACATTAGTGTGTGAAAGTCGTTGCACTCACCAAGAACGTTAGTCAACGAATATGGAAACAAAAATTGCGGAAAATAAATAAAAAAGACACCAAGATTTTAACGAGGAAAACCCAACTTGGGAAAAACCTTGAGTGTATAAGCGACTAACCTTGAGAAACAATTCACTAAAACGAATTAGGAGTTACAACCTTATCTTTGAACTAAAGACTTTGCTCATTTCTCTCATTCAATGTATTGCTTCAACCTCTTTTCAACATAACCAAGGTAAAGTCTACTCTCGAATCCCTCAAGAGTCTTAATACACAAGAAACTCACAAATGACAATCTCCAATACAAATATTCTCACTACAAATCACTCATTCAAACACTCAAGATCACACATGAAATAAGAAGTGATTTGTTTTTCCAAAAAATCCAACACACGCTCAAGACTCTCTCAAAGATAGTTTCGGTACCCTCCAAACTAACGTGCATGGAATATATATATAAGTCCAGCTTGTCTTGACAATGAAGACTTCTTTTCCCACTAGCACTCTGAGTATTCTATCACTTGAAGAGATAAATCACACACTCAATACTGGAATTGATAATATAGGAATAATCAAAGATAATCCACGGTTGTTACATGTTTAACTCCCAATATAACTATTATGTGGCTATCCATACATGAATAGACTTCTTATCCTATCTATATAAGACAGTCCATTAATAACAAAACACTGCATGTCATCAAAATTAAAAACCCACACGTTAAAATCTTTAAGCCCGTGCAGATGAAGTAATTTACTCCACATACGGGAGTAACTTACCTCACTGCTCAGCATCACCCAATTGATATACCTGCAAAGTAACTTACTCCACATATTGGGGTAACTTACATCACTGCTCAGCATCACCCAATTGTCATACTTGTATCAAACATAGACCAACAGTGTGTTAAGTCGATTTACATTAGTATATTTGCTGGGGTTGCTTTTGTAATAGTCAGTTTATGAAATGAGTTACGAAATGAAGGCTTCCCTTCACCTGTGTTCTCTATATGTTTTATTTGTTAATACCCCTTTCTACCATTGTTAGGGTTGAGGTTTCAAAGGGTTCTCACTTCCAATAAACACAGGTTTTTATATGACTTTTTGGGGTCTTATTTGTTTTACTGCTATGGCACTCTGCCTGATTTCGACATGAATTTTGTAGTGCAAGTCGCATGCCCATATTATCATAGGACTTTATCCTTTGCTTGTATCAACACATTTTTGAAACATATGACATTGATTGTTAAGTTAGATGAGCATATGTTTGTATTAAAAGGGCCCGTCAGCGCCCTTTTATTGTGGAGTTGCATTTTGACGGCCCTTGTGGGCACGAGCTGAACTTTGATCCAATTTAATGTGTGATTAAGCGAAAAATTTCTGTGCCCATAGACCGGACGGTTCGAATTTAGGGTTATATCCGAAAGACAAGCTTATATGATGTGACTCGGTTATCGAAAAAAGTTATATTTTGACTGAGACATTACTTTACCCAACCCATTTATCATATCCTTTATCATGGGAAATGTCAAAAAAATTGGGTTATAGATATATAATGTCGAGTACCAAGTATTCAAATTTTATTTTAGCTTATCAAATTTGTTACAATACAACACACTTCATTTTATTCAGGCTATTAAAGGTTTGCACATCTACTGGCCATACTTGGCCTTATAGTCACTCCAAAGCTGATCAACTGTCTTCCCTAGCAGATCAACAAAATAAGTAGCTCTATAACCACTCCTCATCTTCTTATTAAGCTCTGCCACAAACCCATTTCTAAGACTATTGCAATAGTCCAAAAACCTGGCTGTAACATCATAACCCTGATCCCACCTATTACCCTGCCCTGGTTTGACCCAGTGGCTAGGAATATAGTTAGCCTTGAGCCTCACATAGTCTGCAATCCCTTCAATTAGGCCTCCTGGGGCCTGTCCATTACCATTCCACTGCCAAATATGTGTCGTTTCGTGATAAATCACCCCAGTAAACTCCCTCTTCACATCGCCACTATAGTTTCCAAGGTAGTTTGCATTGACATGGATTTCGTTGTTGACAGCATACGCGACACCGTTCATGTTTTCGATTATTAAGGTCAGCTTCTGCACGTTTTTCCTATCAGCCGCACTGTTCTGCTGGAAGATCCTCCAGATGAAATTTGTGGCAGACTCTAGTGTCTGCCTGCTGTAGGGGATGCCTATTTGGTTGTTGAAGCGCACGCTGCCTCCTGATGATCCGGCTTTGTTGGTGACAACATAATCCACAGCAGAAGAGGATTGCAAGATTGCTAGGGATACTAGGAAGGACAGGATAAGCTTGTAGTAGTGAGACATCGCTTTCTTGTAGTGGTTTTTCTGTCTGTTGTTTAGGTTGTTTTTTATGCACAATACATGTATTGATGTTCGAGGGTTTATATAGGGGAATTGGTTGTGTGAAGCAAAGCCGGTTTCTTTAAAGATATTGAAACTTGACCATTGACTTAGTTTGCCGACCGTGAACCACAATTACACCTATGGCCTGGTTTCCATTAGAAACGGTCAACCACTAGGGTGACTAATTATTATAAGAGTTCTAGAAGCCACAATTGCTGAAAATAGGGGTATGCATTGCTTGCATGAGAGTATATATTTGCACATACATAGAACATATATATGTGTTGGTCCGTTCACATGGGAGAAGATAAAATCGATTTCAACACTTCTGATGATGTAGTAAGGAAGTGATAATGATTGAGAAATTGCGAACGTGTCAGGATTTACTATTAGTCTAAAATATTTTAGAATATATGCGTTGATATGACCTCCTATCAGAAGATTTGTGTGCAATTTAGAAAATACAAAACTACTTGGTTCAGGGTTTGCATTCCTAAAATGAAGTCAATGTTTCTTAAGCGTCACTACAAACAGTAATTAAAACGAAACATCAAAATGTAAGAGCTTCTATTGAGATGGCTGAAAAGTAACGCATCTAAAAATGTATTGAGTTTTCATTTATGATACACAAAAAAAAAAAAATGTTGAATAAAACTAGGAATGTAAACTCCTTAAACTCTATGATCTCCTGCATTTTCTCGATCATATCTAGCTAAAAATTCTGCCACTTGTTAACAGAATGTACCCTCACAGAAGGACATGTCTTATGAATTAAGCTCATGATAGTAGACTCTTTATACACGAATTTTTAAACACTTTCAGTAGCTTATGTCTGAATTCAAGATAAGTACAAAATACAAATCCTAGAAAACACACAAACGGTTAGAAAAAATTACTCTTTGTTTGTCACGTGTTGGACGTTGATTTAATTTTAAGATTCTCCAAGCAGATTTCACGTTGTCACATGTCTCCAATGAGTCTGCCGTTGCCACATGTCAGGAAAATAATTAGAGGCCATTTTTGTATAAGGAGTATGATTCAAATAATAATTTACATATATAAAATTTCAATTATGAATGATCGAATTGATTGGTGAATTATCCGGCCGATATCCATCATCAAATTTGACTCCTTCATGTTATCTTGTTGTGTAGTTTTTGAATTAGACAACTAACTTTCCAACATTCTTATTATATATTAATAGTACACCCAAGCTGACTTGGACCACTTTCGAAAGCAGTAATTAACTGTCTAATTAAAAAAAAAAACTCAAGATATATGAGAGAATATCTTCTTTCCTAATTGTGTGTAATTTGGGTCATAATTCATAAGGATGTAATTAGTCAAATTTCAATTTTTAAAGTTTACTATACATGGTGCTCCCTTCGTCCCATAAATATAGTCTTACTTTCTATATTTATCTGTCTCAAATTATAGTCTAGTTTTACTTTTTAGGATGTAGTTAATTAATAAAATTCCTAAAAAACTTTATTTAATGTGTTTCCTTATGTTACAAACTTTTTCATCTTTCTATAACTATTTGAGCTATATATATATATTCATTAATTAATGGTATATTAGAAAATATACATGTAAAATTTAATTTTCTCAGTGCATTACTTAGATTTTCTTAGTCTATGTAAAAAAAACAGTAAGACTATCTTTATGAGATGGAGGGAGTATATCGATCAAAATTAATCCAAGCTAGCTATGCACAGTTGGTCAAATATTATTATCATAAATACACTTCATGTAATTAGGCAAGGGAAAGAAGGGGAGGTCTTGAACCCATAATTAATTTAAGATGAACAAACCGAACATAACTTTTTACGGTTTCAACCAATGACTCTCTAAACCCTAAGGTCATGACTCCGCCTATGTCAAGTCTTCCACGGAAACAAGTGTGGTTTGGCCAAATGTAGTTGGCTCATATTCCCATTCATTTATTATTATTATTATTATTATTATTATTATTATTATTATATAACTTGAAGTATGAAATACAACTATTACATACTTGACCTAAGACTCCACACAAATCATTGAAATATTATTAATATTTCTTTTACATATAAAAGAGGATGATACCTCCATGAAAAACAGGAACGACATAATCAATGAGGATGAGTGTCTTTAATAGATAACTACACGACACGTTATGACACCACAACAAGAAGAAGTCAATTGAGTTTAATTGAGCAGTTAAACATATATTAAGAAGGGCTTGATTAAAGTCGAAATCATTCACATAATTTTATCATATAATATGCAATTGAAAATGCTAGTTTAATTCTCTTCGACTCGTTTAGGCATGACAAAGACAGATTTGAAATCCTATTACATTCCCAAAAAATTGCTCCCTCAAGTTAATAAAACTAATAATTGCCTGATTAACTCATTTATCGGCATTTATACTATGTTTGATTCACAACGGGAACGGGAATGGAAACATGAGTTCTTTAGAATTTATGTGTTTGGGTGGTAAAGGAATTATAACAAGAATTATGTATTCTTATGTTTGGTATGTGGAATTCATTGAGAAATAAGAATGAAAATTGTTATTAAAATACTATATTGTCCCTCATCTACATGATCCAACGCTCAATATTTGTTCATAAAGGCAAAAATGTAATTTGAACATTTTTGACAATTCCTATTTCGGACGGAATTGCCCATCCTTGGGGAGACTCGGGAATGGAGAATTCCTGAATAGAATGCAATTTCAAATGTCATTCCAGAGTTAATATAGGTACCAAACAAAGGAACTTAATGGATCAAAGGAATTTACCATTCCTTTCCGCCCGAAATGGGGTAACCTAACATAGCATAAAGGGAACAAATTTGCTAAACCCTAATGAGTTAATAATTAATCAGAATAAAATCATAAAATTAAATAAATGCCCAGCATATTGATTAAAGCAGTAGAGTAATTAATTAGAATAGATAAATTAATAGAATAACTAGATATGGGCTACCAAGGTTTTCCAAAATACGCGTTATATATCATTTTTCATTGTTTATACCTAAAATGATCAGCAAATCAACGTGTGATAGGTGACAGGTTCAAGGGACAATTTTTATTAATGTTGATGTTTGATGTTTTGGAAGGAGTATTACATGAAAATGCAGAGATTAGAGGCAAAAAATAAAAAGGATATCCTAGCTTGGATAAGGGGCCTTAAATCTAAGAAAAATCAAAAGGATGTCGTAGCTTGGATAAGGGGCCTTAAATCTAGGAATTTCAAACACTAGTTGTGTTCTCTTGAAATTTGCAAGCTCATTTACTAACCATAGATATATCTATAAGTTATCATTATTTTTTATGAAGGTCAAAAAGTTTTCACTTTGATTTGAAGTGTACTAACAACCAGGCAAAATATGAAGTCGTCATCATTGGCTTGGAGATCATAAGGGAACTATGAGTATGAAGGAATGAAGTACTAGGAGATTCTTAGTTGGTGATAACCACTTGGGAAGAACCTACATGTGACATAGTTTAGACTTTATAGTTGTTGGAGGACTTCAGCGACGTGTATCTCATGTGCCAAGGAGATTCAACATTGAAGCCAACGAACTAGCCCAGGTGACAACGAGAGTTAAGATATCACAAAGCATATATGATAAGTCCAGAGACGATTATTACCTTATCAGTAGTAAACCTTGGCCATTTAGAGGTTGGGCCATGGATCTTATTGGCAAGATCTTCCCACCTTCAGAAAAAGCCATCATTTCATCATAGTAGCCATGTATTACTTCAAAATGGGTGAAGGCCTTTTCAGTGTGGTCCGTGAGTCAACTAGATGTCATCAAAGTCATTAAGGAAAGCATAATTCACATATTCGGCCTACCTCAACATATTATGGCAGACTGAGGCACAATATTCTTTGGCGATTAGGTACAAGCTTTTGCCTCAAAGTATGGATTTTAAATTTTGCATTCTACATGATACTATACACAAGGCAATGGGCAAGTAGAGTCTATAAATGAAGTTCTCAAGAACATCATTGAGAGGATAGTGGGAAGATATCCAAAGACTTGGCATGAAGCGCTATCAGAAGCACTATGGGCATACAAAACTTCTTCTAAATAGACAGTCACAAGAGCAACACCTTTTATGATCACCTATGGCTAGGAGGCAGTCCTTCCTATTGAGAGGGTAGTTAGATCTACACGATTAGACCTACAAAACCATCTATCTGCTAGAGATTATTATCATGCTATGTTCTTAGAGCAAGAGAATCTAGATGAAATTAGGCTCTATAAGATCAAAAACAAAAGGTCATAAGATCCTAAAATAAAAGAGTAAGAGAAAAGATATTCTTCATTGCAGATTTGGTATGGAAAGTATTCCTACCACTAGAGCAAATAAATTCAACCTATGGAAAATGATCACCTTCATGGGGGGAAACCTTTCAAGTGATAGAAGTAAAGCAAAAGGTTTATTGGCTACAAGATCTAGATGGAGCCTCAACACAAGCATCCTATGAATGGAAAATACTTGAAAAGGTACTATCCTACGCTATGGGAAGCTATGGATACTTCTACTTTTGTTTAACCCTTGTTTTGCAAAAACCTTATATTGAAATAAAAGCTAACCTTTTATCCAAATAGAAGTCAACCTTTAAGCCTACTTGATTACCAAAATTCATAAGCCTACCAAACAATTACCGAAAATATCCATAAACAATATCAAATTCCAAAAAAATGTTTCGTAATATCCAAAAAATGAAAAACAAATACTCCACCATCAACCCAAATAAAACATAAATAAAAAGGCCACAAATTTTTATGGAATAAAGTAGTAAAAGAAATTTCATGGATCAGTAGCCACATCTTCTAGAATGAATAGGTCGGAGCAGATCTTCTTCAGTTGATTCCATGATGCCACTGAAGTGCCATAGTCACCTCTTTTTAGGCTTTCTCATCAGCAATGACTAGAGCTTGATCATTTATTTCAGAAACTTTGGCAAAATGCGATTCAAATTTCTTAGGATGACAAAATTGGTAGCAAAAATACCAGCACAGGTATTCTCCCTACTTTTCACTTGGGCAGAATTTGTTTCATCAAATCTATGATGTTCTTGAATTCAATAAAGCTTGCAAATTATCTTCTAGTAGGTGAAGTTGAGAGTCCAGCTCTGTTCACTCTTCTTGTTTTGATAGAAGTTCATGAAGGCAAGCTTGACTATTGAAGAAGTCCTTGACTAGGATGGGAAGCCATTTGAGAAAAAATTGTAGCTTTCCACAAATATCATGAGAAAGGTCAGAAGTCCATAGCACATTTTCAATATCTGTCTTTATATTGGTTTACATCTTGTGGTGCAAACAGATGTGAGGCTCTTTAATGTTGAGCTCTTTCAAAAGTTTCTTCGTGGAAGCAATTTGATATATAATGAGGGAGATGGCAGTAGAACTTAGAGTAGATTCAATTGGGTTGAAGTGAGAAGGATTCAAGCTAGCCAGCTTTAAAAAAAGCATGGGATGTTAGGGATTTTTGAAGGAGTTGCAACATGTGTTAGTTTTCTTTTCTTCTGATGTCAAGCAGCCTCATCAATCTATTATAGCAACAAGATGGTGCAAGTAAGGCCAAGGTTAGTACTTGAAAATTATTATAAGGAGCTTTAGAGTTACCTTTCTAGAAGAAATGGAAGAATAAAAAATGTCAATTTGAATCCTGTCTCTTGAAGCGAGATGCCACAGATTTTCCAGGCTTGGGGACTAGTAGACTATTGTATTCAAACATCAAAGACTCGCCTAAGCCTTTTGGCTATCTGCCCCTGTAAGAGCATGATGAGATCCTAAAAAAAGAAGAATTCAGCAGTCTTTGTAGCCATAATAAAAAAGTATATAGAAGCAGGCTAAGAAGGTTATATATCTTATTGGAAAATTCAGTCTCTGGTACATACATCAAATAAGCAAGGTTTGCATCACTTGGTTAAATTGGACTTCTATATACTTGGTCTACCATGCAGTGAATTCAGGAAGGACAACAATGTTATCAATAAAGCTATTAATCTTGGTAGCAAATAGAACAAAAGTATAAACGGAGTACAACTAGCTAAATCACTAGCAGCCCATACTCCCCTACTATAAAGTTCTGGTTACCAAAAAGATAGAGAGAAAGGGGTACCATCTAGAAAAGGCCGAACTGACTATCAATTTGGGCAAAATTGTAATATTCCACTTTACACTTGTTATTATGTGGTGATTCACTGAAATAGTACAACAGGTCCCTTTCAATGAGGAAATTCTTCCATATTGACTAGGTAGACTCATCAGCCAAATCTAGGTCAGTAATTTTTCTATTGAGCTAGCTAGGCGTTTGTTCTCTTTTGAGGGGAAATAGAAGAACATCTCAGTGAAAGAAAAGTCATGGTAGAATAAAGTAAAACAATCATTGAAGTTGCGGATGAAAAGAGTAACACCTTTGTACTGAAGTACAAACCTATACAAATTAGAGGCATTGTCGCTCCTATCTAGGTAATTTTTTGTGAAGAAGGCCTGGAGTCACAATTGCATGATCCAAAGGGACCAATGTAGATTTCAAAACCATACTCTATAATGATTTTCATGACTCTATACACTAGGGCTAATACCATGGGAGCAACGTTGCAAAATTTTCCTTCTAATCAGGTCAAGGTCAACCAGGTGAGTTCACTAGTGACCTTGCGTGAGCTCACACAAAAGACAAATTTAATCAACCAAAAATTGGTACAATCGACCTTGGAGATGGGTTTGTTCTAACTATCTATAGATTCCTTTGGACAGGCGAAGATTTTCAACTAGTAGGAATATGTTGGACCATAGGTCCTACATTTGTGTTTTGATGTTAAAATACTTAATGTGCCATTTGATTGTACTCATATTTGAATTAATTTGGATAAAACATGAAATGATCATGATAATTGATTTAAGTATCATTATATATCATTTGAAATCATGTTTGATCATATTTAATATGAATTGGATGAATTTGGACTTGTTCATTTTCGGATTACAAAACCTGCTCAAACATCACACTATGTACATGTCTGTTGAATAGTCATAACTTATTCATACAATCTCGAAATGACTTGATTCTTTTTCTAAAATATTATTAAGACATATGAGAACATTTATTGTTGTGAGATTATGAATCAATTTTGAGTGAAAGATGTTCAATTGCTCTGTTGAAGTTAGTATAACTGTGCAGACATGATATAACATTGTTTGAGATTACTTGCTGAAATTGAGTGACAAATTGAACTCCAATGTCTGTGAAATTTTGTGTGCATATTTAAATATACGTTAAATGATTTATTATGTGCTTACTTGAATTTTATTGAGAATTTTTCATATTGATTGACCTATGTCCAAACATTGAAGCTCTTTGAGCTTACAAGCAACAATGAGGTGCCTTGTCACCTATTTCTTTGTAGGTGAAATCAATTAAGTATCATGAGCTTATTTGGAGCAGTATGAAGAAGATTTTATTGAGAAAATTCATACATTCTTTTGTTGAAGCTTAATTGGTCAAGTTTGAGCATGGTCAACTCCATTTGAGAAAAAGTTTGACTTCTCATGAGCAATCATTGGTTTCAGGCGTGTGAAATGAATATTGTTGCTGGAGAATTCCTTATTTGAGCTTCTAGAAGTCCTCCTATGTGCTTTGTGCCTAGAATTCAAAAGAGATTTCAAGTTTAATTTGATTGGTCAACATTGTGGCAACATTTACTTCTTGGGGGACAAAGGAGAGAAAAATGACTGGAAAGTTGTTTCTTGCTCCAGAATCTAGAAAGGCTTGTTTGGCTTGGTTTGTGCAAGACTTTCATCATCAAGAAGCAATTTTTGGTGCAACCAAACATGTGACGACTCTGCCCTACTGGCACACAGGCCTGGAGGGAACACAGGCGTCTCACATTCAAGCTCCATGGGCCCCACCCCCAACCCATCTCCCTTTCACAGGCGGGTTGTTGCCAAGGGTTCTCAAACCCTTGACCTTCCAATCACCTTCAACTTCATTCATAAAAAAGTACAACGCAAAGCAAAATACATTAAAAAAGTAAAAAAAGAAGTAAATAGATAACTTAAAATTACATTTTTTTACATCTCCATTGACTTGAGAAGGATCGGTGACCTTCTCAACTACAAGCATTCATCTTGCCTTTATTTTTGGTGATCTCATCCCCATATTCAATGGTGTTTTTCTGAGTCCAATCAACCTCAACAGTTGGCCCATCATAGTGGATTACACCCACCAAAGAATCATCAAGGTTCATCTATGGTGAAGGAGTTGAAGGAGCATCAATGCTAAGAGGGAAAATAATTTCCTGAATATTCTCCTTAGGAGCATTCGACTCAAGGAATCTTGTGAATTCTTGATCCTAACAGGAAGTATCCTTTCCAATATCTAGATAATTGAGTGTATCCCTCAGCTATGAATATATGTCTAATTTACTTACTTGGCAATCTCCAGAAAATACTTCTCAAAACACTCATCATAAGCCTTTTGGGCAACCACGAACTCTCTTTTCTAAATAATCGATAAAGTGGCATTAAGATTGACACTTAGCATGTCAATTTCATATTGAATTTTTCCCAATTATGTCTGCAAGAGATCAACCTTGGCACACATCTTAGAGTGCTCACTAGTAACATTAAGTGCTTCGGTAGCCTTTGAGGCAAATTTAGCAGTGGCATTAGCAAAGAACCTCTTCGCAATTTCAAGGTCGACTTCGAGCCTTACTAGGCGATGACCCATCTAAACAAAAAATTTAATAGCCAACAAAAACAAAGTGAATAAGAAGCAGAATATGACAAATACATAATATTTAAGCAACAAGGTCACATACCTGTAACGCATACCTACAAGCTGAATTGCTTAGCTCTAGGATCAAAGCCCTCTAGATTCTCCGATGATCGACGAGGAGAAAGGAATATTTAGTAAGGGATAAACCAACTCCAACTTCCCTTATTGAAGAAAAGGGATAAATGGATTTTCTAGCAAAAATTGGCCTAAGGACAAGAGCTTCTGGCATAGGACTAGCAAGATCATATGTTCGAGCTGGATTATCTAAGCAAGCAAAGGGCTTCTTCCTTGGAGGATGATCAATAGGACCCTTTTATTGATCGCGACCCGTCTTTTCCTGATTGAAAATTGGGCTAATTGAATGGTTAGTAAAGATAGATTGGACCCAGCCTTGAAGTGTTAGAATTGGTGGCAAACGATTTCAAGGCATAAAACATGTCGACCTGAGAGGAACCTGAAAGTAATAGAGTTTTTAAAAATAATAACAATAATTAATAACAATAAAATGTAAAGGTTTTTGAATGCATGCACTAAAAAAGGGAGGGTATGAACATAGCACAGTAGATCTACTAGACTCCTCTATAAGATAAAAAAAAATGGGAGATCGATTGGGCCAATCCCGAAACCAGCATTTGTGGCCTCAAACAAATTCTCTAGTATAGACTGAAGTCTGTTAGGTGCAAAATGCACCTATTTTTTCTGGTCTATAAATGTTTAAATTGGTGAATTTAAAAGTTTAGAGTACTGCCCATATACATGTTTTTTTGTCAAGTATTGATGTTTGCAAAATAGCTATTATGGGAGGGATTTGCGACCTTTCTGCGGCTGCGAATCTGGGCAGGAAAATGACGTCAATTAAATTACTTACGTGGCAACTAGGGCTAACTAGTCTGAGTAAGATCTTTTCCAGAGATCCCAGAAAAGATATAACTTACTAAAAATAGACAAGATCAGACCAGAGGAGATAGAAGAGCAAAAAGCAGAGAAGAGAGAAGAAGGGCGACCAACAAGGGGATTCAGGAAGATCCAACTCTTTTCCTTCCTTCAATCTGGTTTTGTATTAGGTTTTCGTTCATATTTAGATATGTCTTTTTGTAACTAAACTATTACTTAGCTTGGGATTGGATGAGTTCTTTTGCTTAAGCTTTGTTTCAAGATTCCATGGATGATGACACTAGGTTAATTCATGAATCTCTGAATTTATTGTCTAAATCTTGTTGATGTGGATGTTTGATCAGCTTCATGTTATATAGGAATCATTAGTTAGGCATAATCGGCTGACCATTACCCGGTGCTTAACAAATAACAAAACTCTGCATTAAATCCAGATTTGAGGTTTGTGAACACAATTAATTGGGTAATACACCATTGCTTAAGATTGTGTGTTTGTCAACTTTCTCGTTCGTATGTTTATCTTAGGAAATTCTTAGGGTACACTAACCAAGATTCCTTTGATAAGAAATGATTTTGGGCTGGACCAAATCCAAGATCATGGTTTAGGAAAGTTAGAATTAGGAGAGCCGGCCAAGGTCTCTTGATTGACAACATTAATCCTTTAAATTGTGTGATTGCATGATGGAATTGTGTGACTAGGTGGTAGTAGAAGAATAAATCCAGCCCAAGTTAAGCTCATATTTATTAACACACATAAGTTAAGTTCACTCAAGTTTGTCATTGATAATCTGAATTTTCTCCACTTTAATTTACTTAGTGCTATTTAGTTTGTCCGGTAATTGAAACGGTCCCTGAGGATACGATTCCATTCATCATTATATTGTTCTACGACACGTATACTTGCGGATTGGGTAAGACCCATCTTTATTTTATATTGCAAGTTTACTTGCGATATTTTATATCGACCAAGTTTTTGGCGCCGTTGTCGGGGACTGTTTAGTCCATTACCGGTCAAGCGTGTAGTAATTATTTTAGTTTATTTGAGTGCTGACGTGTTAAGTGTGTTACACCCTTACTTGGTAATTTCTATTTTTGCAGATACTCTCTTTTGTTCCTTTACAGTGCATGATCCATACACGTTCTCAAGACAAGAAGCTAGAAGAACTTGATCTTGAAATTGAGAGAACAATCCGAGCACTTAGAAGGAAGAAAATGGCTGAGAATAATCAAGTTGTTGGTGTAGGTTATGCAGGTGATGAAAGGGTGCCCATGATGAATCGATACATTCCACGCAATGTTGCCCAACCATCTTGCATTGCATACCAACCGAATCGAGCAGCCACATTCAGCTTAGCACCTCAGTTGTTGAATTCAGTGTCTCACTATGAAGGACGATTTGATGAGGATCCTCACCAACATCTGAAAGATTTTACGGATCTTTGTCGGACACAAAACATGACTGGGATAACAGCTGATAATCTGAAGCTTATGTTGTTCCCATTTACACTGAGAGGAGGAGCCAAGATGTGGTATAATACTATTGAGGCAGGGTCCATTGCTACATGGGAACAACTGGCCACAAAATTCTTGCGAGAATTTTTTCCAGCTCATAGGACTAAGCAACTAGTTAGGGAGATCCAAAATTTCCAGCAAAAGGATGGTGATCTATTTTATGAAGCTTGGAAAGATTTTAAGGTTCACCTAGCTCGCTGCCCAACTAACAACCTGCACAAAGATGACATTGTTTTGCACTTCTATGAAGGCTTGAATGAGGTTAATAGGATGAAGGTTGATTCAACTTGAAATGGGGTGTTGATGCGTAAGAGTAGTGAAGAGGCAAAGGAATTGTTTGAAGAGTTGAGTGAAGACTCACAACAATTTTTGACTAGGAGTAAGAGTTCCTCTAAGAGACAAGGTGTGTATGAGGTGATTACTGATACAATGGTGCAAGCTGAAATTGGGAACTTGAACAGAAAGATTGACATGCTAGTTGAATCTATGAAAAGGGTGAACATAGCCAATGCATCTACCTCATCTTCTTTAGCTGTACTGTGTACTATTTGTTCACATCAAGATCATGCTACTGAGGCATGCCCATTGACAGCTATGACTGAGCAAGAGGAAGTCAATTATATTGGACAATCAAATTTTACTAAAAGAAACCAGCAATATCCTTGGCGTAGCCATCCCAACTTTTCCTGGAAAAATGACCAGCCTACTAGTCATGTGTCGCAACGATTTTGCGAGAGAAAATTTTAAAAAGAAGATTCGCCACCAATTGTAATAGGTGCAATTGGTCACCAATAAAAATAATTTGGTATGCGAAAATCCAGAAAAATGGGTAAGCGAGTTTGTTACGTATGGGGAAGGTGAGAGGCACCCCACAACGTCTGTTTTAAAAAAAAGTTGCCAATTTAACTTTTATTATCCCATTATATAATTTTTTTTAAAAAAAACATTGATTATGACAAGAATACATGCATGGGGAAAATAATTATATACAAGAGGTATATCAAAATATGATAAAATAGGTTTTAGAAAATATATTACAA
Source organism: Euonymus europaeus (assembly GCA_963580455.1). Lineage (NCBI taxonomy): Eukaryota > Viridiplantae > Streptophyta > Magnoliopsida > Celastrales > Celastraceae > Euonymus > Euonymus europaeus. The sequence continues at coordinate 14,449,378 of OY756970.1, read as the reverse complement.
AACTATTTTGAAATTGAATGAATTAAGTTTAGAAAATGTCATCAAAATAGAATAAAATAATTTTAGAGAGCATAAAAATTATATTGAAAGTCTAATATTGAGGTTCACGGAATTTTTCCATCCAATGGTCAAATTTCCTAGAAACACTCTCACCTCAAGAATCTTTTTGAGGGTGCATCTGATGCATTCCCCGAATCAATTCCTTCGTAAGTAAAGACTTTCGATACAATTTTTATACATCACAAAAATATACAATATAAATTTTGGGAAAAGCATAAAATTAAAAATAAAAAATAAAAATAAGAATAAAAATAAAATAAAACGAAAATTAAATAAAAATAAAATTGAAATAGAAATAAAAATAAAACGAAAATAATATTAAAAGATAAAATAAAAATAGAAATAAAAATAAAATGAAATTAAAATGTCGGGAACCGAGTTTTGTGGACTATACGATATTGAATTATCGCAAATCCCAAACTCAAATATATTAATACTTTAAATCATACAATTTAAACACATAATCACATAGCATGGAAAAACATATCTTTAAATAAAACACATCATCAACATATAGTAAAAAAAACACATGGGAGGGACTCGGTTCCCGTTTTTATTTAGGCAATCCATCATTTCAACCATACTATTAAATTAGTATGATTGAAAATAATGATTTATTACCGAGGGTCGGTTGAAGGCTCCGAACTTCATTAAATCCCTTTCCATCCAATGGTTAGGATTCTATAAAATCATTTCCTCAAGAATCCTTTCGGGATTGCATCCAATGCTTTCCCGTTTTGGTTCCGTCATCGGATCAATTAATCGATCATTTATCATACAATAAATTAAACAAGATGCTCTAGGCCCCTTTAAAAATCAAAGCCCAAAAAAAATTCAAATAATCCCTTGGCCCATTTAAACGAATCAAAGTATTGATCCGTGTTTCAAATCCTAACCCATTATCTAGCATATCACACCCATGCTCTCAGTCCAATCAAGAATTGAAATTCTACCCGTAAAGCAAATTCCCTTAATTCATGCATTTGACCCACCTTCCAGCAACTTCTATCGCATTCTTATACTCTTATTATATTCATAAAACAACAAAGGCTGCAACATACGAAGCAACATATGATGCGGGAAGAGCAATTTGATACTGCACCGAGGATAACAATATTGCACAGCAGCCCATAACTTAAAGAAATAATAACAGGCATTAGGTTTATCTTTTATAACAACATTCATTCATGCTATTACCCATGTATGAAACCAAATTGAAAGCATCAGAGTACATCACCATATGGCACCAAGCATACAATTTCAAAGTATCTGAACCAATTTCAAGGACATGCTCAAATACCTGCTCAAACAGCATACAAACAGAAAACATAAGAAATACCATTGCCAACCTTAGCAAACAACATTATATCACAGTGAATATATTTTCAATCATCAAAACAACAGCACATGCGTTTCCTGAAACTTTCCAATCAAAGCATATACCGATTATTCAAGAAACATCCAACGGAGAATGGTGGATTTTAGAGGAGGGGGCTGCGGTAGTGATAATAATGAACTTTCTGGAATTCTGGGTTACCGAGAAACTGGGTAGATATGGAGAAGAAAGAATTTTGACAGTGAACTAGAAATCAAAATAGGGAATTACCCTTAGAATTTCTCCAGAAAGACCCGAAGGTTAGAAAGAATTCCCATGAAAACCGAATTAAACCTCCTCTCTCCAGAAAAAATGAAATCAAAAGAAAGAAGAAAGCCCCCCAAAATCAAAATAAAAGAGAAGACTAGCCGAATCCAAAAAAACGAAACATTAGCAGGAAGACCTAATTCCTCTCAAACTCCGAAAAACCCGAGCACCTTGGCTAACCAAAACCACCAGAAAAGCTGAATTCCCCCCATAAACTTCGAAGGTCCAGTCCTTTCTTATACTACCAGCGCCGAATCATCCGAAACCCAAAATCAACAACATCCGGCTTCGATTTTGTCAACCCGAATCCCCTTTTACCTATTCTCCGGATCAATCGTTGAATTACAGCCCTCTCTCTTCGTTTTTCAACATCCCCGGCGCCTCTTTTTCTTCTTCCCATTTCCCTTTTGTCGGGCGGCGTTTCCTTCTTCCGTTTCTCTTGTTGCATTTCATTCTCTCGTTTCTTTCTCTCTCCCTGCTTCTAGAATTAGAGCTAACCAGCTTGGGCCGGGCCTCTACCATTTTAGGCCAACTAAAACACTAAACCTTTGGGCCAGGCCGAGCTTCATTTTTTAAGGCTTTTGGGCCTAAATTGGGTTATATCTGACAAACGGGCCTGCTTACTTGGTAAACCTTTGGGTTTTTGTAACGGGTTAGGAAATTTAAATATTTAGGCTTATTGGGTCAACACATGAGCCTTTAAATTGTTTGTTGAATTTCATTTTAATTTTGGATCTTCCCTGACTAGTTTTGAGCTAAAATTGGGGTACAACAGCTGCCCCCTTTTGCGGGATTTTACGTAGTAAATGACACGTAAAGGTTTGATATCCCAATTTTAACTGTGTGAATTTTTTAAACCAATCCAAAATATTTTGAGCCATTACTTTAATCCGCCACAATACTTTAATCGAGAACCACTCCCATCTTGGCTAATCATGGGATTTTCTTTAAAAAAAATGCTCGGGATCACTAGAGCCATTCCCGGCTTGGCAAATCTTAAAAGTGCTCGGGATCACTAGTGCCATTCCTGGCTTGGCAAATCATTGGAAATGATTTTATTTATTTATATATTTTTTGAAAATGCTCGGGATCACTAGGGCCATTCCCGGCTTGGCAAATCTTAAAAGTGCTCGGGATCACTAGGGTCATTCCCAGCTTGGCTGATTTTTTATTATTATTTTATAAAATGCTCGGGATCACTAAGGCCATTCCCGACTTGGCGAATCTTAAAAGTGCACGGGATTACTAGGGTCATTCCCGGCTTGACAAATTACAAAAAGTGCACGGGATCACTAGGGTCATTCCCGGCTTGGCAAATTTTTTAAAAAGTCCTCGGGATCACTAGTGTCATTCCCGGCTTGGCAAATTCTTTTAAAAAGTGCTCGGGATCACTAGGGTCATTCCTGGCTTGGCAAATTTTAAAGAGTGCTCGGGATCACTAGTGTCATTCCCGGCTTGGCAAATCATTGGAAATGATTTTATTTATTTATATATTTTATAAAAATGCTCGGGATCACTAGGGTCATTCCCGGCTTGGCCAATAATTGAAAATGAATTTTATTGGAAATAAATTTTTTTGAAAAATGCACGGGATCACTAGGGCCATTCTCGGCTTGGCTCTCAATTTTAATTCATGATAATAGGTTTAATCCGTCATGAAAGCATAACAGCTTTAATCTGCCATGAAAGGCTATTTTAATCCACAAATACTTTTAATCTCCAACTTTAATCCAAATAATGATTTTAATCTGCCATAAAAGCATAATAGCTTTAATCTGCCATGAAAGGCCATTTTAATCCACAAATACTTTTAATTCACAACTTTAATCCAAATAACAATTTTAATTTGCCATGAAAGGCTATTTTAATCCACAAATAAATTTAATTCACAACTTTAATCCAAATAGCAATTTTAATCTGCCATGAAAGGCCATTTTAATCCACAAATAAATTTAATCTGAATCCCGATGATGAAATGTGTTTTAATCCGAAAAATATTTTAATGCAAAAGATAACCCAAAATTTGATCTCAAAAGTTTAAAACCCTTTTAGTATGGAAACATGTTAATTTAGAATTGAAATAATGAAATTGGGTATGTGAAAACCTCAAAATGATTGATGCATATGTATAAGAATATGATGATAAAGTCCGGTGCCACACTATACACCTGAGCAATCACTAATCACATTTTACTGTATCCCTTTCTGCTCCATTATTTGATCAACGTGTTATTCCTGATCTTTTACTCTGTCTTAATAATACGGCTATACCTGAGAAGATATAATAGACGCCAGAATGAAATATTTCAAAATTTTCATTAGGCAAATACTCGAATGAGAGTAATTTGAAAAGGAAGGTTTGAACTCGAAAACAATATGGCTTACTACCTGCGCTAAAAACTGCCCCAGTTTTTACGCGCCATTTATCAAACATATTTTATGCCCATAAAAATTTTACCCTAATTGGTCATCTCTTATTCTAATAATACATTTTTCAATGCCAAATTTTTAATTCAAATTTTTCCAAGCATAGGATGTCAATATCCACGGCTTTTCATCATCAGATCCTCTTTTAAAAAGTCATGGACTTTTAATTTCCATAAATCAATCTTATCTTTAAAGGGTAACGACTCCCCAGATTCAGAGTTGGTACACAATTTCTAAAAGATCATCGACTCATTTTCCACAAGGTTGAACCACAGGTCCTGTTTTTATACTTGAGGACAACATTTTCCTCTGCTCTCGGGTATCCCGAGACTTCTTTGAACTCCTACAACTCTACATCATTACACGTGACTCTTCAACTTCACTTGTGATTTTCTAAAAAGGTAGATATTTCTTTTAAAGGCGTAGGTAGGAATCGCTCTAAATGAGTAACGGTGAGCTGTCATTATTGACATCCCATCACTAGCTTTCCTCTCTGTCATTATTATGTTATTTTTTTCTCATTTTAATTCTTCCTCTTCTTTTAAATAATGCACTGCACCTCCTTCACCATTATTGCTCCTCCCTCACCGGTCTTATCCTCCCCGTCTTCAACATTATTCGTTCATCATTCTGAACTCGTCCAAAACAATTCTTCTTCATACCCGATCTTTAGGCTTTCAATCGACTCGTTTAAGGTAACGGTTCCGGATCTCTTCAGTTAGGATCTCTGTAATTTTGATTTCTTGATATCTGGGAATTTTGTTTTATAGATTAATTCCTTTAAACTTCGTATATATATTTGTTTGTGATGGATTGAACTGGAGATTTGTATTTTGTTATTGAACTGAAAACTTAAGAGATACAACCCATAAAACAGAGGGTATAGTGGGTTTCAGGATTTCCCAACACCAGGGAAAGACAAGAAGAATAAATCCAAAAATTTCCAGAAAATCCCTGAACAAAACCGATCTAGACTCACAATTTTTCCCTCTGGAATTTTCTTTTCCTTATCGAATCCCTGGTACTTCTTCTTCTCTTTCCGTTCTTCTAGCAGCGCTGGCTTTTTCCATTTCTCATTCGCAGGGTTAATTCAAGAATCTTGGGCCAATTTTAAACGTTAATCCAAGCTTATTTTAATGATTTTCAGATTGGGCCTATTCATTGGGCTTTAAGTGAATGGTTTTGTAGGCTTGTTGATATAATGGTTCGGGTTGATTTATGTAAATTCCCCAAGGGCTGTATGGTTTGTTATTTGATGTTGGGCTTCCTAACAAAATTGAGCCTAGTGCATTTAGCTTAGTTGCTGGACATGTGTGATGGACCGAGGCATTTGGGTTCTAAATTCTTAATTAACAGATTCTGTGTTAACACATTCGGATTTTTTTATGTAATTCCGACCTATTTGCATGTCATGTTTGAAAATTTGAAATTTGTTGTGAGTTATTTGTTTTAACCTCTATACAATATTTGAATCCTATGATTAATTCTTAACAATGATTAAATTTGTAATGTTCGCAGTTGTTGCCTAGTGGGACTTTCCTCTTGATCGGAAGCTTGATGGATTTATTTGTGATGATGTTTTTAGTGTCCGTTCTGATATTACTATTTTATGTGTATTTGATTTTTCACCTAGTGTGATTGATTCAGTTAAGTGAGACATGTAATATTTGGACGTTTTATTATCTGAATAAAGTTGTATGGTAATGTACTGAATTGACCTTTTAATTTTTATTATTGGCATTATTAATTATATCAGTGCTACCTTGTTTCTGGACGAGCCCATAATTCATATTCAAAAATTATACTCAAATGTCACAAGCGGCTACTTCAAAAATCGAGTCAATTTATCCTCACAACATGCAAATAAAAAAATCCAAGAGTTAACACAGGTCGATATTTTGGGGATAATCACCAAAACTGCCCCAGTTTTGGTGTGCACTGACTAATCGAATCCAACTCGCCTAAGGTTGTTTTGAGTTTGCTGCATCCGCCAACAAACTTTTCTTCTTGTCAACTTATTGCAACCCTTCGAGGATAACTTATGAATGGGACGCTCCAATGCATGAAATATCAATTTAAAATTCATTAACCCATTCTTCGGTTCATCCTCAAATTCATCCCAAAAATCCACAATATCATTATTAATGGGATCGTCAAACTTAAAGGCTTCTTCATCCTTGATAAATTTATTGATAAAATCACCCGCAAGATCAGTAATAAGATCAAATAAAATTTGATCACGGATTTGAGAGAATAGTGCTATTTCAAGAATATGCTTGCGTATATCGAATGGTAAATGAAAATAATGAAATATACGCAAACATTATTTTGACGAAATCAGCATTTAGAATAGGATAACTCCAAGAACGCTCAAAATCATCCACATAATGAATGACAACATTAATCTGTTCATTTTCTAATTCAAGATAAAGATGATTGGTTTTTGTTTGGGAAAAATGATTGTCAAAGATGGGGGTTGAAAACCTTTGTAGAATATTTTGAAGTGAAGTAGAAGCCATTTAGACACGAGAAAACCAAGCAGGAGGACTTTAATGTAGGAACGTGAGTGAAATCAAAAGCAAAACATCAAGTGATACCTGTGTGACAGTAATATTGGGAGGAATAATTGTCACAGTTAGCGGAGACAGTGAGATGAGGTGATGCCCAGATAATCGTTGTTTAACAAAAGGTGGTGATGAATGAAGGATATGGACTGCCTTTAATTTCCTAACCAAAGCCCCAACTATGACCAATTCTCTCTTTTTTTTCTCCAATATTTGCTCTCCAAAAGTTTCTGATTCTTTCAGGCCTCCAAAGGATTCTTCCCATTTTTCAGAAAGGGGAATATATATAGGGTGATAAGGATGAAGTTGAGAGTTATTTTAGATTTTGAAGAATAGACAAAAAGAAAAGAGGAGTGGGAAAATGTGTGGGTTGGTGTTGAAAAATTAATAAAGAGAAGAAGAGATGTGGAAAAATGTGTGGATAGGTGTTGAAAAATGAATAAAGATGAGAGAAGTGTGGAAAAACGTGTAAGTTATTGTTGAAAAAGAAGTGTAGAAAAATGTATGGGTTGTTGTTGAAAAATGAATAAAGAAGAGAGAGGTGTGGAAAAGAGTTGTTGTAGTTAGTATTTGAAAAAAAAATGGGATGGGCTTTTGTTTGAGTTTTGGATTGGGCTCGATTTTTTATTATGCCTTGGGTTGATTTTAAATTGGGTTTGGTTTTGAATCATGAATTTGGGGTAAATTTGGTTTGAACAAAAATTCGGGTAATGATTTGGGTTCAAGTTAAGTAGCTGGTCAGAATTTTTCTTTGGGCCGAATCATTCTAGGCTGAAATTCATGGTAACGAATGGGATGCACAAAAAACTGCCCCAGTTTTGGTGCGCATTTTAAATTAGTGTCGTCCAACCTAAACACTACGAAGCCTATTGTGCACTTACGACCACATCAATATGAGACAAATTGGCAACTAGTTCTAAGATCCTTAGTATTTCAACAAACTTATGTCTCAACTATCATTCACCAAATAATCGGGAGTCTAATCTTCCATCCGAATCGAATGATTTTCCTTTATCGACCATCTACTTCATTAACAGACTGAGTTGTACTTTTAAGTTTACTACTTCGAGACTCCGTTTGCATTTTGTTGATTCCATTATTGTGGTGAGTCGCGATTGCGAGCGAGTGTTATAGTGGTGGCCGTGACTTTATGTTTGTGTAATTTAAAAAACTTTGTTATGTGCAAATGAAAACTTTTATGAAAAAATATGATCATTAATCAAAAATGCGTGATGATGAGAATTTTGAACCATATCGAATTTTCAGAAATTAACCATAATCCATAGCGTTTTAACATAAAATTTCTTAGTACATCTCATCAGTTTCAACGTTTATGAATAAATATTGCTTCCTCGACTCAACTGACACAGTACTATTTCTTACGTCCATGGCTTCTAGATAATGGCTCAATTTCGATAGTGCTCAAGATTCTCATGTATGCAATGCAAATTAAAAACAATGTAAAAAGTGAACAAGATCAAGAATATATACAAAAATATATGTGCAAACAAAAAACAACGTATAAAAACTCCATATGTCAAAACATCTCATGTATGTACAAAAACAAAACCATATATACAATAGAGTTAAAAGGTAGAATCATGTATGTACGAGCAACACAACATATGTATATATACGGTAAAACAAATATCGTATATACAAACTAAATAGAATCACGTATATACAAGCGCAACAACAATATGTATTACACAGTAAGGTTAGTAGTAGTTTCCTGTGTCCTATAACTCTATGGTCATTGGCTATGGACAGTCTAGGCTCCCGACTTATTCCCCCGCCAGTGTCCATTGCTAGAATAGCCTGGGTCCCTTTTAATAGAGGAGTGAGTCGAGTGAGGATTTTTCGCGAGCCTGCACGGGGATTGAAATCCCTCGAAGGTCTCGTTTACTCCATCATCTCCTAAGGGTTTTGAGCCCGAGTTGTTGGACTCATGAAGAGATATCGTGCACAATGTGTGAGGACAAAAACTTACAAACATATCAACACTCAACACATTTTTTTTTTAGAAAAAGAAGAAAATAATAATAAGAACATATCAATCAAAAATTTAGGAAAATAAAACACCCCATATATGTAATTAAAAACAAAAAAATCAAATAATGGGATAAGAAAAACTAAATTTAATTGGCCCAACTCACTAGTTTTTTTTAAAATATATATATATATATGTACATTTTAAAAACTAGTTTTCCCAAGCAGAGTCGCCAGTTGTCGCAACCGATTTTGCGAGAGAAAATTTTAAAAAGAAGAGTCGCCACCAATTGTAATAGGTGCAATTGGTCACCAATAAAAATAATTTGGTCTGCGAAAATTCAGAAAAATGGGTAAGCGAGTTTGTTACGTATGGGGAAGGTGTGAGGCACCCCACAACGTCTGTTTTAAAAAACAGTTGCCAATTTAACTTTTATTATCCCATTATATGATTTTTTTTTAAAAACATTGATTATGACAAGAATACATGCATGGGGAAAATAATTATATACAAGAGGTATATCGAAATATGATAAAATAGGTTTTAGAAAATATATTACAAAACTATTTTGAAATTGAATGAATTAAGTTTAGAAAATGTCATCAAAATAGAATAAAATAATTTTAGAGAGCTTAAAAATTATATTGAAAGTCTAATATTGAGGTTCACGAAATTTTTCCATCCAATGGTCAAATTTCCTAGAAACACTCTCACCTCAAGAATCTTTTTGAGGGTGCATCCGATGCATTCCCCGAATCAATTCCATCATAAGTAAAGACTTTCGATATAATTTTTATACATCACAAAAATATACAATATAAATTTTGGGAAAAGCATAAAATTAAAAATAAAAATAAAATGAAAATTAAATAAAAATAAAATTGAAATAGAAATAAAAATAAAACAAAAATAATATTAAAAGATAAAATAAAAATAGAAATTAAAATAAAATGAAATTAAAATGTTGGGAACCGAGTTTTGTGGACTATACGATATTGAATTATCGCAAATCTCAAACTCAAATATATTAATACTTTAAATCATACAATTTAAACACATAATCACATAGCATGGAAAAACATATCTTTAAACAAAACACATCATCAACATATAGTAAAAAAAACACATGGGAGGGACTCGGTTCCCGTTTTTATTTAGGCAATTCATCATTTCAACCATACTATTAAATTAGTATGATTGAAAATAATGATTTATTACCGAGGGTCGGTTGAAGGCTCCGCACTTCATTAAATCCCTTTCCATCCAATGGTTAGGATTCTATAAAATCATTTCCTCAAGAATCCTTTCGGGATAGCATCTAATGCTTTCCCGTTTTGGTTCCGTCATCGGATCAATTAATCGATCATTTATCATACAATAAATTAAACAAGATGCCCTAAGCCCCTTTAAAAATCAAAGCCCAAAAAAAATTCAAATAATCCCTTGGCCCATTTAAACCAATCAAAGTATTGATCCGTGTTTCAAATCCTAGCCCATTATCTAGCATATCACACCCATGCTCTCAGTCCAATCAAGAATTGAAATTCTACCCGTAAAGCAAATTCCCTTAATTCATGCATTTGACCCACCTTCCAGCAACTTCTATCGCATTCTTATACTCTTATTGTATTCATAAAACAACAAAGGCTGCAACATACGAAGCAACATATGATGCGGGAAGAGCAATTTGATACTGCACCGAGGATAACAATATTGCACAGCAGCCCATAACTTAAGGAAATAATAACAGGCATTAGGTTTATCTTTTATAACAACATTCATTCATGCTATTACCCATGTATGAAACCAAATTGAAAGCATCAGAGTACATCACCATATGGCACCAAGCATACAATTTCAAAGTATCTGAACCAATTTCAAGGACATGCTCAAATACCTGCTCAAACAGCATACAAACAGAAAACATAAGAAATACCATTGCCAACCTTAGCAAACAACATTATATCACAGTGAATATATTTTCAATCATCAAAACAACAGCACATGCGTTTCCTGAAACTTTCCAATCAAAGCATATACCGATTATTCAAGAAACATCCAACGGAGAATGGTGGATTTTAGAGGAGGGGGCTGCGGTAGTGATGATAATGAACTTTCTGGAATTCTGGGTTACCGAGAAACTGGGTAGAAACGGAGAAGAAAGAATTTTGACAATGAACTAGAAATCAAAATAGGGAATTACCCTTAGAATTTCTCCAGAAAGACCCGAAGGTTAAAAAGAATTCCCATGAAAACTGAATTAAACCTCCTCTCTCCAGAAAAAACGAAATCAAAAGAAAGAAGAAAGCCCCCCAAAATCAAAATAAAAGAGAAGCCTAGCCGAATCCAAAAAAATGAAACAGCAGCAGGAAGACCTAATTCCTCCCAAACTCCGAAAAACCCGAGCCCCTGGCTAACCGAAACCACCAGAAAAGCCGAATTCCCCCCATAAACTTCGAAGGTCTAGCCCCTTCTTATACTACCAGCGCCGAATCATCCGAAACCCAAAATCAACAACATCCGGCTTCGATTTTGTCAACCCGAATCCCCTTTTACCTATTCTCCGGATCAATCGTTGAATTACAGCCCTCTCTCTTCGTTTTTCAACATCCCCGACGCCTCTTTTTCTTCTTCCCGTTTCCCTTTCGTCGGGCGGCGTTTCCTTCTTGCGTTTCTCTTGTTGCATTTCATTCTCTCGTTTCTTTCTCTCCCCCTGCTTCTAGAATTAGGGCTAACCAGCTTGGGCCAGGCCTCTACCATTTTAGGCCAACTAAAACACTAAACCTTTGGGCCAGGCCGAGCTTCATTTTTAAGGCTTTTGGGCCTAAATTGGGTTATATCTGACAAACGGGCCAGCTTACTTGGTAAACCTTTGGGCTTTTGTAATGGGTTAGGAGATTTAAATATTTAGGCTTATTGGGTCAACACATGAGCCTTTAAATTGTTTGTTGAATTTCATTTTAATTCTGGATCTTCCCTGACTAGTTTTGAGCTAAAATTGGGGTATAACATCATGTACCAGCTCCAGGAGCTCAGCCAACAAAGAAAAGTGACATGGAAAGTTCAATGCTGCAGTTTATGCAACAAACTACTCAAGCCCTTCATTAGTTGGAGACACAAAGGCTGGGGTGGAGCACGTAAAGGCTGTTACCATACTGAGGAGTGGAAAGGTTGTTGATAACAAAGTGGAAAGGTCACCACTGGTTGAAAAAGACTGCAGTGATTCAGTCACAGATAGGGTGCAACAAGGGTGCAGTTCTGGACCAGTAGCTGCAAAAGACTGGGGAAGAGATTCACCACCTTTCCCGCAGAGGTTTGTTAAAAAGAAAAGTGACTCTAAAGCTCTTGATATTTTAGAAACTTTGCGTAAGGTTGAGATTAATATTCCATTGCTTGATACTATTAAACAAATCCCTTCGTATGCTAAGTTTTTAAAAGAATGTTGCACTAACAAGAGCAAATTTTTGGAGCATGAGAAAGTAATTTTAACTGAAGAGGTGAGTGTTGTTTTGTTACATAAGCTTCCACCTAAGCTTAGGGATCCTAGAAGTTTCACCATCCTGTGTAAGGTAGGCAATCAATTTTTTTAAAAGCCTTGTTAGACCTTGGCGCAAGTATTAACTTGCTGCCTTACTCTGTATATGAAAATCTTGGTTTAGGAGAGCTTCAAACCACTTCCATAACCTTACAATTAGCTGACCGAACTGTTAAGAGACCTAGGGGCATTTTAGAGGATGTTTTAGTATCTGTGCAAGGTCTGATTCTACCAGCTGATTTTGTTGTTTTAGATATGGAGGATAGTCTAACGTCTTCACCTTTACCTATAATTCTTGGTCATCCTTTTATGATCACAGCTGATATGAATATTTGTTTGAAAAAAGGAACCATAACCATGAAGGTGAATGACCAAGAGTTAGAATTTCGTGTGTTTGATGCTCTTAAAACTCATGATGATCATAGTGACTGTTTTCATGTAGATGTTGTACATGATCTTGTGGGTAAGGTTTTTCAGGTATCTTGTGGAGACCCATTGGAAACTGTTGTGGCTCATGGCTTAGATGAAAAGACACTGAGTGCAAGTACCATAGAACCTGGTTTTGGAATAGCGGAGGCTATTCAGGCATTCCACTTGGATAGGCCATATGTTGGTAAGGGATCTCTCCCTTTTGAACAACTAACACCTATTTCTTCTTCTCTTGTTCCATCTACAGTTCCAACACCACAATTGGAGTTAAAGCAACTGCCAGCCACCTCAAATACATTTATTTGGGGGAAAATGACACTCTACCAGTTATCGTGGCAGCGGGCTTAAGTTTGGGGGAAGAAGAAAAGTTGAGTCGCATTTTGAGAAGGCATAAGGCAGCTATAGGGTGGAAAGTTGCTGACATTCGAGGAATCAGTCCAGCAAGATGCATGCACCAAATTCTGCTAGAGGATGATGCTAAGCCTTCGAGAGAAGCTCAAAGGCATCTAAATCCCCACATGAAAGATGTTAAGTCTGAAATTTTAAAACTACTTGATGTGGGAGTGATTTATCCTATATCAGATAGCAAGTGGGTGAGCCCTATTCATGTGGTGCCAAAGAAGAGTGGCATGACTGTGATTCAGAATGACAATAATGAGTTGATATCAACTAGGATGACCACAGGTTGACGAGTTTGTATTGATTATAGGAAGCTAAATGTTGCAACTCGCAAAGATCATTTTCCCTTGCCATTTATTGATCAGATGTTGGAACGACTAGCTGGGCACAGTCATTATTGCTTCTTGGATGGGTACAGTGGTTACAATCAGATTGCTATTGCACCAGAGGACCAGGCAAAGACAACATTTACATGCCCCTATGGCACATTCGCTTACCGTAGGATGCCTTTTGGGCTTTCTAATGCTCCAGCCACATTTCAGCGCTGCATGCTGAGTATCTTTTCCGACATGGTGGAGCAATTTATTGAAGTTTTTATGGATGACTTCAGTTTATTTGGGTCTGATTTTGATGAATGTCTGGATCACTTATGACTGGTTTTGGAACGATGTGAGGAAACCAACCTTATTTTGAATTAGGAAAAATGCCATTTTATGGTAAATGAAGGTATTGTATTGGGACATCTCATCTCGAGCAGAGGCATTGAAGTTGATAAGGCAAAAATTGAGATTATTTCCAAATTGCCGAGTCCAATAACTGTCAAGGGAGTGCGAAGTTTTCTTTGGCATGCGGGGTTTTATCGGCGATTCATTAAAGATTTTCAAAGATTTCAAAGCCATTGTGTGCTTTATTGATGAAAGAAGCTGAGTTTGCGTGGACTGGGGAGTGTCAGGTAGCTTTTGAGAGTGTCAAAGTAGCTCTTATTTCAGCACCCATTATGCGCGCGCCAGACTGGGAAATTCCATTTGAGTTGATGTGCGATGCAAGTGATTATTCTTTGGGGGCTGTTTTGGGCCAACGAAAAGACAAGATACCTTATGCTATTTATTATGCATCCCGCACTTTAAATGATGCTCAGCTGAATTATTCTATGACAGAGAAGGAGTTGTTGGCTGTTATATTTGCTCTTGAGAAATTCGGATCTTATTTGGTAGGGTCTCGAGTAATTGTATACACTGATCACGCAGCATTGCGATATTTGATGACAAAGAAGGATGCCAAGCCCAGACTCATTCGTTGGGTGCTTCTTTTGCAAGAGTTTGATTTAGAAATCAAGGACAAAAAGGGAGTGGTTAATGTAGTGGCTGATCATTTATCCAGGTTGATATACGAAAGTGAACATGACAAGCTGCCTTTGAGTGAATCTTTCCCTGATGAACAACTCCTTGTTGTTACTGAAATTTCTTGGTATGCCAACATAGTAAATTATCTTGTGACTAAATCATTTCCATCTGATCTTTCTTATCATGAAAGGAAGCGGATCATATCAAGAGCCAGGGATTATGTCACGCCCCTCTCTCAGATAGGTGCAGATGAGCACCCATGAATCCCAGAGACGTGACCGGCAGGGAACTCCTCTGTTCCCCGAACCGGATTTACACCCCAAACTACCCAAACACTACATAAGTAATCTCACATATATATATATATATAAATCTCAATCATAATCCCAAATACTCCAAACATAATGTAATCTGCAATCCAGAGTCTACAGCGGAAAAATCCAAATATCATAAATACGAAAAAAAACAAATACTGAAAACAGACAAATCATCCCCACACCAGCTACATCACGCCTCACGCATCCCTGCGCTGATCATCCACTCCGGCTATCTCACATGAAATCATGTGAATGAAAGGGATGAGCTACAAAGCTCAGTAGGGATATAGAGGAATATCAATCATCAGAATAAAGGGAAAGTAAAAGCTCAAGAGGTAAGTGAAATGAACAGGAAACTCAAATAGTGATACACTCCCGTATCACCGAACTCCAGTAAATCAGAGATAAAGTAAGAAAGTCTGTATGATATAGAATACATACAGAGAAACCATAAGTGATACACATCACATCTCATCACAATCAGTCAATCCGTAGGATAGATACCGAGTAGGTTCCACCACTACCATCCTCAAGTACAACTCTCAAATCAGTACTCAATCATAACCAACTCAAATCCATATCAACTCAAATCCGTATCAACTCATATCCACATAACAACAGAAAATCCTCCCCTGGACCCACCCTGATCCCCGCAAGGTGTCTCCCAGTCCAGGTACTCCCCAGATTGGATGAGGATCGAGCCTACATCAGGTACTCGATAGCATCGCCTACATCGAAGAGCGTCCCCTAGGATGTACCTCACCTCAATCCGGTCTCCAGGTACGTACCCGATCAAAACCATCGATAAATCATCCAGTAAGCTGGGTCGCCCGATGTGGGTCCCACGCTCTACAAATCATCCCACCATAAGCTCACAAATCATAGAAGATCATCATAATGAAGTCATATCCGGACTCTCGAGGATAAAACCAAACATCAGGAGGTGGGCCCCGCCAATGGATGTGGGCCCCACGAGAGTATAGGTGGGCCCTAACAGGATAGTGGGCCCCATGAGAGTATAGGTGGGCCCCACCAGGACAGTGGGCCCCACAGGAGACACGATGCACAAAAATACTGTATGTCGTACATATACCTCCAAACAAACCACATATAATCATAACATATTGCAATTGCGGAAATAAATCAGATAAGAGTATAAACAGAGAAATTCCCAACCTCCGGGAATTTCACACCAATAGACAAATAGGAGTCCGTCGAATACGGAACCCCAAATAAGAACTAGGGCAGAATCCCTACCTGGAATGTCGACTAAGCTAATCCGTAATACGTCTGAAAACTCCAAATCAATCTCCTGCATCAAAATACGGATACGTATACACGACAGTCAAAATACGGAAAAGTCAACCTAAAAGTGAACGGTCAAAGTCAACTCGGGTCAAATAGTCAAACCGGGTCAACTCAGTCAACTCGGTCAAACCCGAGTCAACTCGCCGGAGCTGGGTCAACTCGGTCGGCCGGTCGCCGGAATCCATTTTTTCGGCGAATTTTCCGGTCACTCCTACATCAAAACGAAGCCCACAACAACAGAAATCTAATGGTACCTGTCTCGTTCCAAAATTCCTACTGAATCGACCGGGATCGAGCTTTGAAATTTTGAAAAACCGAAACTTCTCCGGCCGATTCCGCCGTCTACGGTGGTCCGATGGCGGTGATTCCACTTGGGTTTTGTTCCTCTCACCACGAGCTTCGATTTGACACTTTACTTGCTCCGATCGGACGTCAAACGAACAAAACTCCCTTCTCTCTCTCTCCCCCCTTCTCTCTCTCTCTCTCAGTTGCTACTGAAACCAGAGAAATCTGGTTTAAACCAGATTTCTGAAAAATGACGGTTTTGCCCCTCGTCTTTCCCTATATTTACTTAAACTTCTTTAATCCATAACAAATCCAATTCAACTCCGATTTAGCTGATTCTTGCGTCAATATTTTTCTAAAAATATGTAGTATTTATTAAAAATATCAAAATTTGAAAAATTATTATATTTTTTTAAAATTTTGGGTTCGGGATATTACATCCGCCCCCCCTTAGAAAACAATTTCGTCCTCGAAATTACCTAAAGGGTAATTATTAAGTACTCAAAGGTAAAATAATTAAACAAGTCTGGATAGCGCTCCCGCATATCTGACTCTACCTCTCAGGTAGCCTCCTGAACTCCATAATGCTGCCAGAACACCTTAACTTAGGGTATGGTCTTCGAACGTAATCTCCGTATCTGGCTATCCAAAATCTGAACCGGACGTACCTCATAGGTAGCATCCTCTCCAATCTCCAGAGTCGACCAATCAATAATATGGGAGGGATCCCGATGATACCTCCGTAACATAGAAACATGAAATACACCATGAACTCCGGACAACTGTGG
Source organism: Euonymus europaeus (assembly GCA_963580455.1). Classification (NCBI taxonomy): domain Eukaryota; kingdom Viridiplantae; phylum Streptophyta; class Magnoliopsida; order Celastrales; family Celastraceae; genus Euonymus; species Euonymus europaeus. The sequence goes on along the minus strand of OY756970.1, from coordinate 14,432,291 downwards.
TGGCAATGCCAACCTATAAGCCAAACTCCCTACTCTCTCCAAGATCTCAAATGGCCCAATAAACCTGGGGGTTAACTTCCCTGATCTACCAAAAGCTGTATCCCTCGCTTCGGACTAACCTTGAGGAATACGTGATCACCCACCTGAAACTCTAGAGGTCTCCGCCTACGATCTGCATAACTCTTCTGACGTGACTGAGCCGTCAGAAGTCGCTGTCTGATAACTGCCACAGCCTCAGTGGTCTGCTGAATCAAATCTGGTCCCAACAAGGGTCTATCCCCAACCTCCGACCAACAAAGTGGTAACCTACATGGTCTACCATACAATGCCTCAAATGGTGCCATCTGAATACTACTATGGTAAGAGTTGTTATACACAAACTCCACCAATGGAATATGCGTATCCCAATCACCCCTAAAATCCATAACACATGACCGAAGCATGTCCTCCAAAATCTGTATAGTCCTCTCACTCTGTCCGTCAGTCTGTGGGTGAAACGCTGTACTAAAACTCAACATCGTCCCCAGGGTGTCCTGAAAACTGCTCCAAAAGCGAGAAGTGAAACGAGGATCCCTGTCGGATACAATGGACACGGGTACCCCATGTAGCCGTACGACCTCTCAAATGTAAAGTCTAGTAAGTGTCTCCACCGAGTCAGTCTGCTGAATCGTTAAAAAATGAGCAGTCTTCGTCAATCTATCAACAACAACCCACACAGTATCATGTCTCCTCACAGTCCTCGGTAAACCCATCACAAAATCCATACACACATGCTCCCACTTCCACTCAGGCAATGGAAGCGGCTGTAACAATCCAGGAGGTCTCCTATGCTCTGCCTTCACCTGCTGACAGGTAAGACATCTCAACACAGTCTGGGCCACATCTCTCTTCAGTCCGCTCCACCAATACTGTCTCCGTACATCTCGATACCAAACTGTCACGCCCCTCTCCCAGATAGGTGCAGATGAGCACCCATGAATCCCAGAGACGTGACCGGCAGGGAACTCCTCCGTTCCCCGAACCGGATTTACACCCCAAACTACCCAAACACTACATAAGTAATCTCATCTCTCAACTCAACATCTACTGGAACCACTAATCGACCTCTAAAACGAACTCCTCCATCAGCACCTCGAATCCAACCATCCATATCCTCAATATCATCAAAAATCGCATCACCAAGCTGTGCATCCAACACTTTCTGTACTAGTGCTGGACGGCTCACCAAACTGCTCAAAAGACACCTATCACCCCTGTCACTAACATCTAATCGGTACTGCCCAATGGTGTCCACCAACTCAAACTCCCGCAGTGACAGTCGTGGCACTGCCAACTTCCTACTCAAGGCGTCAGCCACCACATTGGCCTTGCCTGGATGATACTGCAATGAGAAATCATAATCTCCAAGGTACTCCATCCATCTCCGCTGTCTCTGATTCAGATCCTTCTGTGTAAATAAGTATTGTAAACTCCTGTGATCTGAAAACACCTCAAACTGCTCCCCATAAAGGTAATGTCTCCACTGCTTAAGTGCGAACACTATAGCAGCCAACTCCAAATCATGTACAGGATAATTCCTCTCATGTGGCTTCAACAGTCGTGAAGCATACTCCACCACCCTATCCTGCTGCATAAGCACACAACCTAAACCAATCCCTGAAGCATCACAATATACATGATAACCAATACCACTATCTGGAATGGTCAGGACTGGAGGTGATGTGAGTCGGGTCTTCAGCTCCCGAAAAGCCTGCTCACATCTATCAGTCCATACGAAAGGAACCCCCTTCCGCGTCAACTCAGTCATCGGTGAAGCAATCCGTGAAAATCCCTCTATAAACCTCCTGTAGTAACCTGCTAATCCCAAGAAACTACGAATCTCTCCCACTGTCCTCGGAGTCCTCTAATCCAACACAGCCTCCACCTTGGCAGGATCCACTGCCACTCCATCTCTGGATATCACATGCCCCAAGAATTTCACCTGAGTCGCCCAAAACTCGCACTTACTCAGCTTGGCATACAACTGATGCTCTCTGAGTGTCTGCAAAACAATCTCCAAATGCCCCCTATGCTCCTCCTCTGTGGCCGAATACACCAATATATCATCGATGAAGACTATCGCAAACTGGTCAAGATACTGTCTGAACACTCTATGCATCAAATCCATAAAAGCTGCTGGGGCATTGGTCAGCCCAAACAGCATGACCAGAAACTCATAATGACCATATCGAGTACGAAATGCCGTCTTCGATATGTCCTCCTCTCGAATCCTCAACTGGTGATAACCTGACCTGAGATCAATCTTGGAGTAATAGTGACTACCCCTCAATTGATCAAACAAATCATTTATCCTCGGTAACGGGTACTTATTCTTCACAGTCACCCTATTCAACTTCCTGTAGTCCACACACATCCTCATCGATCCGTCCTTCTTCTTCACGAAGAGAACTGGAGCACCCCATGGTGAAGTACTGGGTCTGATAAATCCTAGACCCTGCAACTCCCGCAACTGCCTATCCAACTCCCTCAACTCTGCTGGAGCCATCCTATACGGTGGAATAGAAATCGGGTCTGTACCCGGATATAACTCAATCACAAAATCAATCTCTCGCTGTGGTGATAATCCTGGTAACTCATCAGGAAATACATCCAAATACTCCTCTACCACTGGCACAACCGTACTAGTCTCAATCTCCGATGTAGAAGTCAAGCTCGCCACTAGACAGTCAGTATATCGTGGGTTGTCAAGAAAGTGAGAACATGTAACAACCCGCGACCCACAAAAACTAACTCGCCCAGATGGTGATGTCAGCGTGACCCTACGCTCTGTACAATCTATCACAGCATCATAGTCAGTCAACCAGTCCAATCCAAGTATCACATCGTAATCAGTGAACTCCATAACATATAAGTCCGCTCGAAACTCGTGATCAGCAAATCGAAAAATACAACCCCTACAAATGCTCCTCACCACAGTACCTGACCCCAACGGAGAATCCACTACCAATCTCCTATCCAAATCCGAAATCTCTAACCCCAATGCCTCAACGAACGAGGTAGAAATAAACGAATGTGTGGCACCGGTATCAAATAAAACACGAGCCCAAGAACTGAAAAGTAAAACTCTACCTCCAATGAAATCACGATCTGGTGCTGGCTCGGGTGCAACTGCATAAACTCCAGCTCTCTGGCCTTGCCTCTGCTGCTGCTGCTGCTGTCTCACTGGTGGTGCTGGAGGTCTGGCCCCTCTGCCTGCTGGAGCTCTAGGTGCTGGTACTGCAAGTGCTGGGGCTCCCTGTCCTCTGCCTGATGATGCTGTACGACTCCTCGGGCAATAGCTCTGGACATGTCCTGGTAGTCCACAAGAGAAACACAATGAGCTATCCGCTCTGGGACAGTCCGATATCATGTGCCCAGTATGACCACACGCATAACAATACAATCCAGCTATGGACCCCTGTCCCTGTCGTGGACCCTGCTGTCGCTGCTGCGGACCCTGCTGTCCCTGTCTCTGAGAACTCTGCTGCTGACTCGGACGGTCCTGCCTCCTGTCCTGGAATCTCTGCCCCTGATCCTGTCTGGGTCTCTGTCTCTGACCCTCAGTCCTCTGTCTACTACTGCTCCCTGAGGCAGAAGAAGTATATCCGTACTTCCTCTTATGAAGCTCCAAATAATCCTGTGAATCAACCATGCTCCTTTCTATATCAAGTGCCCTGTCAATGGACTCCCGATAAGTACGAACCATCATCCCTGCTAAACGCTCTGAAATGCGAGGTTTCAGCCCGCGCTGAAATCTCAGTATCTTCTTCTCCTCAGTGGCAATGTACTCCTCTCCATATCGACCAAGCTCCTCAAACCGTGCCTGATACTGTGACACTGTCATATCTCTACTCTGAATCAGCTCCAAAAACTCCTTGGCCTTCGCAACGCGAATGGCTTGGGGAACATACTGTGCAAGAAACAGAGTCTCAAACTCCGTCCATGGCATCTCCATACTCTCCTTACCAATAGTCATACTCTCCCACCAGACATAAGCATCATCCTCTAAAAATGCTGAAGCCAATAGAGCTCTCCTCTCAAACGGTATCCTGAGTGTCACCATCTGTCTCCTCAACTGTCGCAACCAATCCTCAACTGCTTAGGATCTATCACTCCTCGATACACTAGAGGTCTCGTCTTCCTCAGGTATCGGTAACTCAACCTCCTCAATCAGATCAGGAATCTCGCCTCTACCACGACCACGTCCACCCCGAACACGGGTACTACGTGTATATACCATGTCTAAAATAAACGTACCACTACATAAATCAAATACCCCAAAGCGTAAAAGAAAGAATAACTCACCAGATCAGCCGGGAAGCGCGTGATGTGTAGCTGGAGAAAAATAAAATAAACCGAATACCCACTCCAAAACTAACTAACCTGCCTCTGATACCAAACTGTCACGCCCCTCTCTCAGATAGGTGCAGATGAGCACCCATGAATCCCAGAGACGTGACCGGCAGGGAACTCCTCTGTTCCCCGAACCGGATTTACACCCCAAACTACCCAAACACTACATAAGTAATCTCACATATATATATATATATATATATAAATCTCAACCATAATCCCAAATACTCCAAACATAATGTAATCTGCAATCCAGAGTCTACAGCGGAAAAATCCAAATATCATAAATACGAAAAAAAACAAATACTGAAAACAGACAAATCATCCCCACACCAGCTACATCACGCCTCATGCATCCCTGCGCAGATCATCCACTCCGGCTATCTCACCTGAAATCATGTGAATGAAAGGGATGAGCTACAAAGCTCAGTAGGGATATAAAGGAATATCAATCATCAGAATAAAGGGAAAGTAAAAGCTCAAGAGGTAAGTGAAATGAACAGGAAACTCAAATAGTGATACACTCCCGTATCACCGAACTCCAGTAAATCAGAGATAAAGTAAGAAAGTCTGTATGATATAGAATACATACAGAGAAACCATAAGTGATACACATCACATCTCATCACAATCAGTCAATCCGTAGGATAGATACCGAGTAGGTTCCACCACTACCATCCTCAAGTACAACTCTCAAATCAGTACTCAATCATAACCAACTCAAATCCATATCAACTCAAATCCGTATCAACTCATATCCACATAACAACAGAAAATCCTCCCCTGGACCCACCCTGATCCCCGCAAGGTGTCTCCCAGTCCAGGTACTCCCCAGATTGGATGAGGATCGAGCCTACATCAGGTACTCGATAGCATCGCCTACATCGAAGAGCGTCCCCTAGGATGTACCTCACCTCAATCCGGTCTCCAGGTACGTACCCGATCAAAACCATCGATAAATCATCCAGTAAGCTGGGTCGCCCGATGTGGGTCCCACGCTCTACAAATCATCCCACCATAAGCTCACAAATCATAGAAGATCATCATAATGAAGTCATATCCGGACTCTCGAGGATAAAACCAAACATCAGGAGGTGGGCCCCGTCAATGGATGTGGGCCCCACAAAAGGATAAGTGGGCCCTGCCAATGGATGTGGGCCCCACGAGAGTATAAGTGGGCCCCAACAGGATAGTGGGCCCCACGAGAGTATAGGTGGGCCCCACCAGGATAGTGGGCCCCACAGGAGACACGATGCACAAAAATACTGTCTGTCGTACATATACCTCCAAACAAACCACATATAATCATAACATATTGCAATTGCGGAAATAAATCAGATAAGAGTATAAACAGAGAAATTCAACGGTCAAAGTCAACTCGGGTCAAATAGTCAAACTGGGTCAACTCAGTCAACTCGGTCAAACCCGAGTCAACTCGCCGGAGCTGGGTCAACTCGGTCGGCCGGTCGCCGGAATCCATTTTTCCGGCGAATTTTCCGGTCACTCCTACATCAAAACGAAGCCCACAACAACAGAAATCTAATGGTATCTGTCTCGTTCCAAAATTCCTACTGAATCGACCGGGATCGAGCTTTGAAATTTTGAAAAACCGAAACTTCTCCGGCCGATTCCGCCGTCTACGGTGGTCCGATGGCGGTGATTCCACTTGGGTTTTGCTCCTCTCACCACGAGCTTCGATTTGACACTTTACTTGCTCCGATCGGACGTCAAACGAACAAAACTCCCTTCTCTCTCTCTCCCCCCTTCTCTCTCTCTCTCTCGGTTGCTACTGAAACCAGAGAAATCTGGTTTAAACCAGATTTCTGAAAAATGACGGTTTTGCCCCTCGTCTTTCCCTATATTTACTTAAACTTCTATAATCCATAACAAATCCAATTCAACTCCGATTTAGCTGATTCTTGCGTCAATATTTTTCTAAAAATATGTAGTATTTATTAAAAATATTAAATTTGAAAAATTATTATATTTTTTTAAAATTTTGGGTTCGGGATATTACAGATTATATCTGGGATGACCCTTATTTGTTTAAGATTTGCCCAGACCAAATTATTCGTAAGTGTGTTCCTAGATCTGAGCAGCTAGACATCATAAAGCATTGTCATTCCTATGCTTGTGGCGGACACTTTGGACCCAAGAAAACAGCACTTAAGGTATTCCACTCCGGTTTTTATTGGCCCTCCATTTTTAAAGATGTTTTGCTTTATTGAAGGAGTTGTGATCGGTGCCAAAGGACTGGAAATCTATCAGCTCGTGACCAAATGCCATTAACCAATATTCAGGTCATTGAACTTTTTGATGTATGGGGTATAGACTTTATGGGTCCTTTTCCTTCCTCTTTTGGCTTTGAATATATTTTGGTGGGTGTTGATTATGTATCAAAATGGGTCGAGGCTGTCCCCTCTCGCACTAATTATCATCGAGTTGTCGTGAAGTTTTTGCAAGACAATATATTTGCCCGTTTTAGAACCCCCATAACCATTATCAGTGATGGGGGTAGGCATTTCACCAACTACCCTTTTGCTACTTTGATGAAGAAGTATGAGATCACCCATCGAGTTGGTACTCCTTACCATCCGCAGACTAGTGGGCAGGTGGAAGTGAGCAATCGAGAGATTAAAGCTATTTTGTAGAAGACAGTGAATCCTAACCGCAAGGACTAGTCCTTGCGTCTTAACGATGCACTGTGAGCCTACCGAACCGCTTTCAAAACACCCATTGGGATGTCTCCATTCAGACTGGTGTATGGGAAGCAATGTCATTTACCTGTGGAGTTGGAGCACCGAGCATACTGGGCTATCAAGAAATTTAACTTCGACATGAAAGAAGCTGGCAACTGTCGTCGTATGCAGTTGAATGAATTAGAGGAGTTACGTCATGAAGCTTATGAAAATGCCAAGTTAAACAAGCAGTGCTCAAAGATATACCATGATCGCCAACTGTTGCGGAAAGAGTTTCTTTCAGGTCAAAAAGTTCTTGTTTACAATTCGCGATTGCGATTGTTTCCTGGGAAGCTGAAATCCCGCTGGCATGGTCCTTATTTGGTGACAAATGTTTATTCTCACGGTGCTCTAGAGCTTCATCGCCTTGACACCGGTCATACATTTAAAGTTAATGGGCATAGGGTGAAGCTGTATTGGGAATCTGTACCTATTACTCTTGATGAGGATCTTCGCCTTGATGCGCCTTCTGTATAGCCGTCTTTATGGCTATGTCCAGCTGAGGACGTTAAATCCAGCGCAATAGGGGATGAAGCATTTTTCTTCCTGTACTTCATCAGTTAAGTCTTCTACCCAGTGTTTCTTGTCATGAATTTTGTGGTTTTGCATGCATTGCATTCCTTTCTCCATTGAGGACAATGTCACTATCAGTTTGGGGGAGGGTTTAGTTTTATTTTATTATTATTTTTTTAAGCTTTGGCAAGCTGGTTGTTGTTTATCTTGAATGTGTAAGACTGAAATTGTAACTTGCTGTAAGGTGATTTGTGTGAAGCTTTTGCCTTTTTGGTGCATGTCACTTACGCATTTGAAAATTTAGTGAGCAACCTACATATTTGTGTGTTATAAGTCCACTACTCCGATTACTAGAACTTGCATTGCAATATCCCAAGTCTTTAGGTATGTTTAGATGATAGGGTAAGGTGAGGTCAATGGTATCATTACGATTTTGAATACGTGCAAAATAAATAATGTGAGGATTAATTTCTGATGAAGGTGAATTGGTGAAATGATACATATTGAATTAAATAGAATAGGAATACTTTTCATGAATTTTAAATGAAATAAATAAATTTACCGGAACAAAGATTATTGGAATTAGACTCAAAATATAGTTACTATGAATTTTCGGAGTAAGAGTTACAATAGAAAATAAATTATAAGTAATGACAACATTGCATATAAAGTTGGGTAGCATACAATTAGATACATTATAATCATACAAGGCTAGAGGGTAAAAAGGTAAAAGAGTAAATAAGACTTAAAAGAAAAATATATATACATATGAATTATTGGGCACGTGAACCGAGGGACACCAAAACCTAAAGCACGGGGGAAGTCAGTGGCGGCGACAAAAATCGATCATGGAGCTGTCGTCGATGATTCGCGGATCTGAGACCATCAGGAGGACGAGAACGTCAACATGAACTCAACAATGCCATTTTCGGAAGGAACCGTTCACATTTCGACCGCCAACTGAGGAAGAAGAGACCCACGGGCCTCGAGCTTCAACGGCGGAAAGCTGTGAACTCCGGCCATCTTGCAGGTAACGGTTGGTGTCGGTGTACTCGCCGCACCTCCGGCTTTCATTTGGTGCAGACCGTGAACGTCACCGCCCTTCCACCGGCAGTGACCCGTCCTAGACACCAAACGGGTCTGATGGCCCGCTTGTGGCAACAGCAGCCGGGTCAGTCGACCCGGTTGAATATGATAGGGTTAATGGATGGTTGCAATAGTTAAATAATGATAAATATTTGTATTAAGCTAATTCTACTAGGTTAACTATGTATTGGGTTAATTTTATTAAGTTAATAGTATTAGGTTAATGGTATTATGATAATGGAAGGAAGTTAATAGTATTAACAAAATAAATGGTTTAAAAGATAAATGTAATAATGAATAGGTTAAAGATAAGAAGCTTAATAAATAATTGTGTATGTTGTATAGACCCGTTAGGAGTGATCACCTGGTCGAGCTGTCTCGGTTAGATATTATTTTAATTATTTAATTGTAATGAGTTAATTATATTAGGTTAATGATATTAATAAAACAAATTGATTACAAGGTAATAGTATTAATAAAGGAATTAAGGATTGGGGAATTAATAAATAATTGTGGATATTGTATGGGTTTCAGGAACTTACCTGTGTAATTACATTATCAGGATTACGGGAGCACATCGCTGTAAGTAATACCCAACTGTGTTACGAAACAATGCAATTTATGAATTGTATGTGTTTTGTCTGTGTGATTGGTTTGATTATTGATACGTGTCTGATCGGAATCTTATGATGAGTTATATATGGATTGTGATATGAATGATTTATTATGTTATAACGGTATTGAAGGTGCTGTTTGGTTACTGTGATTGAACGACATAATTGCTATTGTATTTATTTGTAGAATGTAATGTGTACTATTATATGCTTGAACTCAATATTGTGATGAGACTGATATGATGACGGTTTTGGTGTTCTTGAAGGTGATGTGTTATATATGATTTATTGATATATAAAATATTGTTCATAAGCATGATGCATTGCATTACATGAAAATGAGAAGTTCAGTTAAGGAAAAATGTGTTTTTACGAACCAGGTATTACTGCTACAGGGAGGGTGTACTGAAAGGTTAAGGTTGAGGTTTACTATAAATGAAAATGAAAATGGAAACTATTTTTGACTGGAAAGTGTTCTTTGGTAGAACACTTAATTAAAGAAAAAATCCCGACCGGTTGCTCTGTAGCAGTTTACCTAGGTTAAGGGCCCGAGTACTGGAAAAAAGATTTAAATGGCTAACTGTTTTACTAATAATGAGGTTCATGTGCATTCATGCATAAGTATTACTTGCTGAGCCTCGGCTCACTATGTTTCGTGATGCAGGTATTGAATTCCTAAATAATTATGCTAAGCTAAGAGTTGATGGTGTCGCCGTAAATCCATGAAGAAGATGCTCATGTGACGGGAGTTAGTTTTCACAAAAGATTAATCAACTAAGCTTTTCATTTATTTATGCACTTATAATTAATAGCTTTGATGTATAGTAATAAATGTAGATTCGGAAATCCTGGATGAGAAGTATAGGATTTACGGTAGTATTCTTAGAGGATATTAATTGGAGGTTATTACTTATTTAAAATATATAAGACGACGCCTTAAATTCAGGTTAGGTTAGTATTAACTTGGTGGAATTGTTTCTTGCAGTGGATCTGTTTAAATATAATGGTGAGTTTATATTGAAAAGTAAGTAGCGTTCTGGACTACATATGAAACCCCGACCCAAAAATTAGAGAAATTTTTGATGTTTGAACAAAAGGGGAAAACTAGACTAGGCGCACCGGGGGGCGCCTAGGCGCTACGCCTAGTCCAGTGAGAGCCAGGCAAGGAGAGGACCAGAAGAAGAGGCACTGGACTGGGCGCACCTCAGGGCGCCTAGTCGCAGCGCCCAGTCCAGCAAGCACCAGAATAGGCGCGAAGGAATGGATTCGAAACTGGACCGGGCGCACCACGGGGCGCCTAGGCGCAGCGCCCAGTCCAGTGGGAGAGAAGAAAAGAGATAGGCACAGACCGCCAAGGCGCACCTCGCCTGGGCGTGAAAGCCCTGCACGCCCAGGATGGAGCCCAGAGCAGCACGCCAGGGTAAATTAGTTTAGGCCAGAGCGCCTAGGCGCCCAGAGTAGCGCCTAGGAGCAACCCGATTTTTCTAAAATGGCTCCAACGAGCCAGTTGAGAGATTTTTGGTTGGTTGCAGTTCTAGAGAGAGAGAGACGATTCTAGAGAGAGAAGAGTATTTGAGGTGATTCTTGGAGATTGAAGCTTGGTTTTGGAGATTTAGAGAGGACTCAAGGAAGATTCAAGCCTTGGAGGTAAGTTTCTTCATTTTTTTCCATTTCTAGGGTTTTGAGTAGATCTTGTTAGTTTTGTTTAGAGCTGATTCCTATGGTATAGATATGTTGATTTAGAGTCATATGTGGTTGTATATGTAGGTTTGATTCTTGTTTTGAAGTTGAGTTCCATAAGGTTGAGTTTGGGGGTTTGAGAGGAACCCTAGAGAGAGAAAGTAAGTTTTCTCAATTTAATTGTTTAATTCATATTGGTGATGATATATTGAGTTGTTTGGATGATTATTAGAGTTCGATTGTGTGAAATTGTTAGGTTGGGTGAAACGAGTTGAAAACCCTAATTGTGGATTTTGGTGAATTGCTCGACACGAGGTAGGGGACTCGGAGATCCTTAGGATTCTTGAAAGCTACTTGGAGGGATGACGAGGTGATGAGAGTTACCACCAAGTCATGTGAACTTCTTGTACGATAACGCACTAGAGGTACGGTTAATGAGGGACCTTGCCTGGAATGGTGCGGGCGTGATGGGATCACGCAACCGGGTAATCCAAGAACGTTTGATGTTAGGGAGCTTGCTCCTATTCAATATGACATGGATAGCGACCATGATATTGATAAGTTGATGTGGTGAGCTTGCTCACGTTCGATATTACATGGAACGAGCCATGGTATTGATGATGTTTGCTCATGAGGGGATTACCCGAATTGATGTTTTATGTGATTGTTGAGTATACGTGCATGTGGTAGATTTCATACCGTTGCATAGCCTATTGTTTCGGATACGGCCTTATTACTCTTTATACTTTTAACCCTACTGAGCTTCTTGCTCACTCTCTACTTTCTTTTCCTCCCCACAGGTGATACTGGTACAGGTACAGGTACCAGTGGAGCGGATCAGTGAGAGCGGGATGTGACATGGATGGCCCTGGGTAGGATATGGGTGCTATAGAGATACTCTAAGCACGTGTTTTGTATACGATGTATTGATGATTATTCATGATATGCTTATAACCATTTGGCACCAAAGGGTGTATGCATGATGTATGCGGAGTTTGAATTTATGATTATATGATATTGTGAATTTATTGAGGTGTTTATTACTATCAGTTTGTGCATGCTGGTAGTGGTCTGAGGCCCTATGATCAGGATTGCATTTGATTGAGGCCTGAGGCCTAGCTAGGTTGCTAGTGTGATGGATTAATATATATGCTGCGTGTTTCTGATGCAAGCGGGGACTCTCCGACATACGGGGAGATGCTGCCGGATTTCCAGTCTGTCGGATGATCGCACTAGTGGCCTAGGACGGTGCCGGAGAGGCACCCATAGCGTGCCCTGATCGGGGCGTCACACTACAAGCCCGGGAAGTAGGGTTTCGTGGGACGGGGCGTTACATGCATTATATCAACTGAGTAATATGCCATGCTTTGTTATGCTGAGATGAAGAAGAGCTGCTCTTTCTTTGATAGACCTTTCTCTGTTTGTTTTTTTTTTTAAAAAAAAAACACAAAACTTAATTAACTACCCTCGCTCCTACCCTTTCTATTTTTTATGGAAAATTATGTGTTTAAAGGTGAGATTATTTAACCAACATGATGCTTGGGTTGGGGTATGGAGGTTTAAGTAGAGTGTGTGGAGTAGTAATATTCAATGGGGTTTGCCTTGTTATCAGTTCGAGTACATGGTAGGAATTTGCAGCTACAAAGGGTGCAAAATGTAGGCAAGTTGTGACCTTTCCGTGGCCGCATAAAGGAGGTGGTGGCCATTTCAATGTGCAGGGTGAAACGGTGCCGCATATTGTTTAAAAAAATAGGTTGGGGACCACTTAAACCCTAGCCACCGCATAAGTCTCACCTTTCCTTTTGAGTAGTGGTTGTCTTCATCAAAATCACTGAAATTACAAGTTCAGCTGTCATGGCGTCAAGAAAACCCAAGCGAAAGGAGCGCGCTTCGAAGGGGAAAACACCCATTGTTGAAGATTCAAATGCGCAGCCGCAAGAGGAAACAACTATTGAGAGGTTCATCTCGCCCAAGGCAGCTGAGGAATATGAGACACTCTGGAAGAAGAGCCTGCACATTGAGCGCCATATGGCGATGAAAGATTTTGAGCAGGTGTGTTGGTATGGTATATTTGAAGAGCAGGGGTGGGTTTCAATAGGTAGTGTTTTAGGTGTTGCTAACACACAAATTGTGCACGAATTTTATGCAAACTTGATAGTAAATGATAAGTATTGTGAAGCCTATGTGAGGGGGCATAAATTCTTTTTCAATCCTAGGCGTGTGTGTTCTGCATTGTCTCTGCCTCTCCCTGTTCGGAAACCTAAGTATAGATTTTATGAATGTGGATCTGCTGAATCTGAGATTGTGTGGCCAGCTTGGTCGATTATTGTAGTCAGTCTTACTGATGGCAATACTGATTTTGATAAGACTGTGATAGCGTATGCTGATTTGCTGCAACCTTACAGGTTGTTAGCTTAGATAGTGACCCGAAATGTTATTCCTGTCACCCATTTGTCAATTGTAAATGCCAAGACCTGTTATTTGATGTATGCTATTGCATGTCGTCTGAATTTCTGTATGGCAAGCACTATTTATGACCACATTGTGAAGGTAAAAAAAGGAAAGCTAAGTGGCCAGGTGTTTCCATTTGGTGTGTTGATTACTAAGATATGTTTGGAAGAGAGAGTGTTGGCTGAAGTGGGTGACGAGATGATGAAGAAAATAGCTCATTTGACCAAGTCTTGGTGGGATAGAAGTGAGGCCCAGCTGGTCAGGTTGCAACAAAAAGCCGCAGGGAGTTCACAGAATCAAGAAGATGAGATTGATGATGAAAGCGGAATCAGCAGGCTTGAGGCATTGGAGGAAAAAGTTATTGATTTTGGTTTTGAAATTGAGCAAATGAGAGTAGTGCAAGAGCAAATGATTGATTGTATGAAAAGAATTGAGGTAGTCCAGGAGAGAGTGGTGTCCTATTTGGTTCGGATGGAAGCTACTTTAGAATCTGTCCAGCGAAATATTGCAACTCATTTGCAAGCAGCTTAAGATGGTTCAACAGGAGTGGTGCCTCCAAGAGTTTCTAGCAGGATGAGATGATTTGTTTTATGTGTGGATGTATCTGTGGGATGTAAATGGAAAGGACTAGTGGGTTTAGCATTGGTTTTGACTAGGTAGTGAAGGTTAGGGAATTGGGATTATGCTAACTGTTGGTTTTGAATCTTGTTCCTTTTTGCACATGGTGTTTCTATTCCCATGCCCTATTCCCTATTTTGTTAACCTTCTCATGAGCCATGACTGTTTATATCATCATCTGTTTCTATGTTAAAGCCTAAATGTTGTGTAGTTCTTTTGATTTGTTGAGCACTGTTTGGCTAAAAAAGGCTTGATTGACATGCAAGCTTATGGTAACAGGTATGGACTTATAAGAGTGTAAACATGACCCAACAAACACTTGAGTGACAAACACTTTCATGAGTGAACCCTGGTAAGGTTGTGTGGATGTGGCTTGTGCTGTGGGTATTTGTGGATTACATTCCCTTAAGCTAGTTATGATTAAATTAAAGATGTTGGGATACATTCTGTTGATACTCTACTCCCAGTTTTGCCAAAACTTATTTTCAATCATTATTCTACTGGATTGTCATATAATTGTCATTTTTACTTTGTTTAACAAAACTTGCTTGAGGACGAGCTAGAGTTAAGTTTGGGGGATTTTGTTAGGCGCAAAATGCACCTATTTTTTCTGGTCTATAAATGTTTAAATTGGTGAATTTAAAAGTTTAGAGTACTGCCCATATACATGTTTTTGTGTCAGGTATTGATGTTTGCAAAATAGCTATTCTGGGAGGGATTTGCGACCTTTCTGTGGCTGCGAATCTGGGCAGGAAAATGACGTCAATTAAATTGCTTACGTGGCAAGTAGGGCTAACTAGTCTGAGTAAGATCTTTTCCAGAGAGCCCAGAAAAGATATAACTTACTAAAAATACACAAGATCAGACCAGAGGAGATAGAAGAGCAAAAAGCAGAGAAGAGAGAAGAAGAAGGGCGACTAACAAGGGGATTCAGGAAGATCCAACTCTTTTCCTTCTTTCAATCTGGTTTTGTATTGGGTTTTCGTTCATATTTATATATGTCTATTTGTAACTAAACTATTACTTAGCTTGGGATTGGATGAGTTCTTTTGCTTAAGCTTTGTTGCAAGATTCCATGGATGATGACACTAGGTTAATTCATGAATCTCTGAATTTATTGTCTAAATCTTATTGATGTGGATGTTTGATCAGCTTCATGTTATATAGGAATCGTTAATTAGGCATAATCGGCTGACCATTACCCGGTGCTTAACAAGTAACAAAACTCTGCATTAAATCCAGATTTGAGGTTTGTGAACACAATTAATTGGGTAATACACCATTGCTTAAGATTTTGTGTTTGTCAACTTTCTCGTTCGTATGTTTATCTTAGGAAATTCTTAGGGTACACTAACCAAGATTCCTTTGATAAGAAACAATTTTGGGCTGAACCAAAGCCAAGATCATGGTTTAGGAAAGTTAGAATTAGGAGAGCCGGACCAAGGTCTCTTGATTGACAACATTAATCCTTTAAATTGTGTGATTGCGTGATGGAATTGTGTGACTAGGTGGTAGTAGAAGAACAAATCCAGCCCAAGTTAAGCTCATATTTATTAACACACATAAGTTAAGTTCACTCAAGTTTGTCATTCATAATCTGAATTTTCTCCACTTTAATTTACTTAGTGTTATTTAGCTTGTCTGGTAATTGAAACGGTCCCTGAGGATACGATCCCATTCATCATTATATTGTTCTACGACACGTATACTTGCGGATTGGATAAGACCCGTCTTTATTTTATATTGCAAGTTTACTTGCGATATTTTATATCGACCAAAGTCCTTGCCTTCAAAAGGAAATCTCTCATAAACTTTTGGAGCCGAGCTCTGTTTAACATCTTGTTCTAAGCTTTCTCCCCTAATGTTTCTGCCAAACTCAAAGAGGTACGGGAAACAATGCTATTGTTTAGGACTCCACCCCGAAGAGGATATGTATATATATATATATATTAGCCCAATGGTTGGGTTAAAATAACTAAAACATTTAAGTGTATGAGACTTTGAAATTTCAGGAGGAAGGTGGGGGAAGGTAAGCCAGGGTCTATAACTAAGAACTAATGAGGTCGACTGACCAAAGGACCTAATATTGCCTTCTCCCAAGTATTTATAAATAGAGATTAGTGCTTCACATGGTCCTCGTTCTTTGAGATATTGAAGAGTAGGGAGAGAACCTAAAATTGATCAGTCGAATATCAGAAAAGGTTGAAAGAAGTTTTTCGAATGATTTTTATCCACAATTGAAGAATTAGAGGTAGACTTGGCTAAAATACCTTCCTAAGAATTATTCTATTGAGATTTCTTTCATGATCTTTGTATGGGCCAAACTCCCAACCTGGCCCCCCGATGAGAAAATACTCATCTTCTCTGTTTTTAGAAGAGGTCAGCAGACAATAAATGGGAGGTTTGGCACCATCGCAAGGGAAAATATGTCATTTATCAAGTTCGTTGATGTTCCTCTTTGGGAAGACAACACTATCTAAGTCGATTGGCTAAAGGTCGAGCCCTAAGGATCTACTACGGATTTCAACTCCATTAACGATACGGAAAAGGTTAAAGTTATATTGATAAGGAGCTAGCTAAAAGACATAAAGTACGCCCTTGAGAAACCTGGAGAGATGAATCCTTATAACGCCTTTTGTGATGGCGATAAAAGAAAATTTGACTCGTCCTTTAGTAAGATGTTCAGGGTATGGAAACCCAAGATCATATTCGGGTGGAAACTTGTATTATGCAAACCAAGCTTTTAGGGTAGCCTGGCTGCAAACGTGCATCCTAAATATGCCCATAGATGTGGGTAAAGGATATTGAGAGGCAACTTACAAACAGTAGGCACCGACATCGGGTTCCCCCTTCACTAGTGAAGGAAACAGTCATTGGCAGCCACAAATTGCATGGCAGGAAGCTAAAGTTCAATGAAGGCGAAGGAGAAAGAGAGAGAAAAAGGACAAAGAAGACAATGCAGAGAACCCTATTTATAGTAGGACCCCCAAAAATTTAAAACATCTCATATTAAAATACATATTTAATATAAAGTACATAAGGAATTAAAGGGGCACTTGGCCATAAGAAAGATAAGCTGAACAAGAAGACTTTTGAAATAAGGTAAAAGATAGAAGGCTTGGCTCGAAATAATCCAAGCTGAGCTTGGGGGCAATCGCTTAAATAACCTAGACACATGTCATCAGTTTGAATGTAAAAAGTTAAATAAGAAAAAGTAAAACATTATTTGGGATCGGCTATATGTGGTTGATCCCTCGTTCAGCTACCTATGGTCGAACAAGGACTTAGGCTTCTCGTTACTAAAACTCGTAACCTTAAAATCAAAAGGATAAAATCTCAACAAATGTGGAGTTATGACATATCACCATCATGATAGAACTATAAATATATGAAAAGGAAAAAAGTACGGAGATAATGTTTTGACAATCAATATAATTTTATTGAAAAAGGTTAAAGAAATTATTGGGAATACTCACAATGGTGTTAACAACCACTAGCCTAGATTAACCTGATGGTAAACGGTGGATATAAGGGTGATTGTAAGGAGGGATTTTATTCACCATAATAAGTAACCTAGTAGTCATGCATACCCTTGGTTCCACCTATTCTTCTCTCCAGGCTTTACCCAATGAGACAAAATACCCTTGGTTTCTGCTTGTATTCATAATATTGTATATATATAAGACTTCATTTATTCAAATATTAATAGTAATGACAACAACATGAAGCTCTTTATTACATCAAATATAACATTAAGCTATAGCTAGTTTTCTACATCCCATACTTGGCCTTGTATTCCCTCCATAGCTGATCAACATTCTTCCCAAGCAAGTCGACAAAAAATTGATCACTATAACTAGTCCTCATCTTCTTGTTGAGCTCTGCCACAAACCCATTCCTAAGGTCATTACAATAATCTAAAAACCTAGCAGTGATAGAGTAACCCTCATTCCAGCTATTGCCGTCCCCTGGCTTAGCCCAATTAGACGGTACATAACCTGCCTTCAACCTCACAAAATCTGCAATCCCTTCAATCAGTCCAACAATCCCACTTGCCCCATTGCCGTTCCATTGCCATACGTGCACCATCTCATGGTAAAGCACTCCATTAAAGTCATTCCCCCTTGCGTCACCCTGAATATCGTTGATGTACTCATCCCCCATGTGGATCTCATTGTTGGATGTGTATGCTATCTCGCCAGGCTTCATGTCTGGGTCGACTACTAGCGTCACACGAGCCACGGTCTTACGATCAGCTTCGGTGTTTTGTTGGAAGAGGCGCCAGATAAATTCAGAGGCTGTCATCATCCTTTGTCTAGCGTAATCAGCACCAATCTCGTTGTTGAATTTGATTCCACCGGGGAGGTTTGCTGCCCGGTTATCGACAACATATTCCACCGCAAAGGTGCCATGGAGAGCTACTAAAGTGAGGAGAATAGAGAGGAGAAGTGATGAAAGAGCCATTGTGTCTTTCAGAATTTTGTGTGTGTAATGTTTATTGTTGCTCCACACTTTATATAGAGTTTGGTGCATCAGCAGACTAAGCAACTTGGCTAGCCAGTAGAGGTTACATTGGACCAAGTCGTGGCAAAATGTAGTGATAATTGGAAACTTCCACTCTTTTGAAATTTCAAATGGACTATGTCGGTTGAGATAGAAGTTTTATCAAGACCATATTGTATGTGTGGTTTTAGTCAAGCTTGTAGTCACATCAAGTAATGAAAATTGCGCGAGGAGATGGGTGCATTTCTTTTTCTTGACTTTGTTTTTAGGTCTAGGTGTTTTAATGGTGATGCTCATTCGGTTGCTAGGTTTGTTTTATCCTCTCCCTCTTTTTGTATCTGGGATTTGGATTCTGCTCCATAATGACTCACTGATTGTATTGGGGTGGATTCTCCACCTTTAGCCTCTTGTTAATGAAAGGTTCTATTAAAAAAAAGTAATGAAAATTGATACGCATTGATGATTCTTTTATTTTTGTTTATGATACAAACTCATTATTGTCCTATGTGTGCTTGTATTTTCTTTTATATTTTATTACTTGATATTATCTTCTTTTGGTGGACAACGATAGATATCTGCATATAAAAGTCATAATAAATATCTTTTTACATTCCATTTTCTTGCATGTTGATTGTTAAACTGTTCATAAATCTTTATTAATAAGTAAATTTATTAAATCGAAAAATGTGAAATTCAATATATAAGGAATAGTCTCTCCACTTCATCAGCAAGACCTTTTCTGGACCTATGTACCTGTAGATTTAAAATTTTGCACGTCTTACACTTCAATTGTTGTAATAGCTGTGACATAACAACCAACCTCCTGAATTCTGCAAGAACAAAAGGAAAGGTTGGCCCTCACAATTTGTTTACATTTCGACGCTTAAGTCAGTATCAATCTCCAATTGAATGAAGTAATCTAATAATTTCAATTGTAATGTGTACCTTGACTTAACATCAATCTTTCTTATGTAGTGATTAAAGTGCATGATGAGATAAGTCCTTTTGGCTATTGACATCATCGCTTATTTTGAATCGCAATGAAATCAAACATCTTTATATTGAGGGAGATTGTGATACATGGTCTTCTAACAATTTGATTCTTGAGGGTTGAGATTTATCTTTTTCCCTTTTTTTTATTAACTTGAATGTGTAACTTCCTTTTTAGGGAGCTCATGTATTTTTAATAACTTTAATGTGTAACTGCCTTTTTAGGGAGGTCATGTATGTAATCTTCCTTTCATGTGTCATATGTCATGTTGATTATGTATGACTTATTTTTCTTATCCATGGTACCATTAAGTGAGACTACCTAGAAAAAAAGTTTTCCAAGTTCGATGTATTCATGAAAATCGATGATGTGTGTGGGTTTGGGATTTTCAATTTATTGGAGCAATCGGTCCTGTCGCACATAGACTCTGCTCCACTTGTTGAATCTAGTATAACTCAGCCTACAACAAATGCAAGGGAGTGTTAGAAATTCCACATGAAAAAATGTGAGGATTCAATATCGTTTATAAGGACAAGTCTCTCACTCCTTCAAAAAGGATTTTTGGATCAAAATATTGTCAATGATACGATCCAAAAAAAATAAAATCATGTGGATTCCATATATCTATAAAAACTAAACCCAAAAGAGAAAATATTATTAATATCGATGGAATTAAGATTTTCAACAAAATTGAAGGAAAAAAAAACTAGCTTGTGAAATCAAACAGTGGAAAAATTGATATATAGTACTTTTCAAATGGTTAATTTTCTCAGTTTGGCAGAGAGATAACGAGATTCTTGAATGAATGATATTAAAGAGTACATTTGGTGAAGTCTTGCTTGACTCTGACCATTGGTGCCAGTGGCAAACCGCAACCTGGGTTTGCAGATTAACGTATATCTACACGTTTCCAATTATGACGCCAAATTGTCCTTCCTTCGTTCAAATTGAAGACCAATTTGTGGTGCATATGATGATAGGCAAAAGCTGGTAATGAAGAGATTTGGGTGGCGGTCTGTGTAGCCCGATCCTAAAGACATTTTTAATTTGTTTGAGCGTGTTGTATGTGTGCGAGTTTTATATTTTCTTGTTCTTGCGATTGATTTTCATTTTTTTATAAAAATGGATTGTAAATAAATTTTATATTTAGCCAATATAAGTTTTAGGTATTTTGATTGCTCTACTATTCATAAATCTTTATTATCTAGAAGTACTTGTCCAACTAATTTTTATTGGCTTGACTTAATAGTCATTATCCATGACAAAAAATGCATCTTCGCTGATCAGGAACGCAGAATCACGACAGGAAATAATAAGTAGATTGGCTGGAAGAAAATAAAGGGCAAGGCTATGATGCCTTCAAGGCATCATGCCGTGATAGCCGTTGGATCAAAAATTTGATAGTCCCACTTAACTTGTTCACCTGATATAACAGGTAAATTTAATAAAATAATAAATGATTAATATTTTGACGTGGCAATGTAAGAGGTAAATAAAATGACACGTGGCAAAATAATAAATGAAAATTTTCTGGAATTTTCTTTATTAGATAGATAATTTACTTTTTTGTGCAAGTTACTTATTTTCTAAGTAACATTAAAAAATATAAGTAAAATTAAATTAAGACAAGTGTAACTTTCTATCCTGTTTAAGTCCATCTTCTTCTCCGAGGATCAGTCTCACTTCCTTGTTTGCAACCTTATACAATTTATGAGCATCAAATGAAAATGAAAACTCAGAATTTGAAGCTACTGTGAGGTGTCTTGTGCACTTGCATCCCATTTGCATATTAATCAATGGAGATTACTATGAATTTTCAAGACAGGGCTAAGAAATTAGCGTATAATGGCGTTGATGAAAGATTCAATTATTTGAAAGATCCATTCAGATCTATACAACGGATTTTGCCTCCTCTCTCCTATGAAAGATACAGTTCTTTCACTGAATTTACTTTAATGTACTGGAAGAATATGAATATGAGTTTGGTTTGGGTTTTTTGTGGACTGAATCTTAAACTTAGAAAGAATAACCAATTAACTAATCGAGGCTCCGATGAGCGACCAACTAGTGTGATTTCCGATGAGTGGCCGGAAAGTTGCTAATTGAGGCTCCGAACATAGAGACTTAAGAGAGAGATGGACATGGTGAGGGAGGAGAGAGATGATTTTTTTTTCTCATAAGTTTTTCTTCTTTCTATAAGATGTCATCTTATATATAATTTATATTTTTTGCAATCATATTGATGTTATAAATTACATTGTCACGTCAGATTTTTTAACGGTAAATTGTTTGAAGGGCTAATGGTAAGTTGAGAGGCTTGTTTAATCCAAAATAAAATACAAGGGCTTAATCGTCCCTTTTTATAAAGTGCAAGGTAGGCCTCTTCAAACGGCCCGTGGGCCTTGGGCCGGCCCGAGCCCACGGGCCAAAGCCCGGCTCGGGCCCGAAGGGACCTCGGGCTTGGGCAACCCGACCTAGGCTTTGGGCGGGCCTGAGCTCCATTTCTGAGGCCGAGCCCGGCCCGAAGCCCGATCATTTGGGCCGGCCCGAAGCCCGAGCCCGAGCCCAAAAACTATAATACACAATATATATATATATATACATACATAAATATATCTATACATACATATAAATATATCTATACATACATATAAATATATATATATATATCTATAGGTGTGTGTGTGACAGTGTGCATGTTACATGCACACTGTCACACACACACATATATTTATATGTATATTTATATATATGTACATACACATATACATATAAATATATATATATACATATATCTATATGTGTGACAGTGTGCATGCTAATGTGTGTGTCTATATATAAAATATGTATAGATATATTTATGTGTACATATATATATTGTATAGATATATTTATATGTGTGTATACATGTATTCATGTGTGTGTATTTATATATGTGTGTGTATATATATTAATTTAATATTTAGGCCCGAGCCCATTGGGCCAAGCCCGAAGCCCGACTTTTGACCCGAATTCCTTAGGCCAAGGCCGGGCTTAGGCTTATCAAATTCTCTTAGGCCCGGCCCGAAGCCCGAAAGAAGGCTCTAGGGCTTGGGCCAAGGCCGGGCCTGAGCCTATTTTTTTGGGCCAGCCCGGCCTGGCCCGATGACGAGGCCTAGTGCAAGGTCTTTTCTAGCTCTTATCCCATTAATCTTCTTATATGTCCACCTCTGATGAGTATACAGCCACAAATCTTGAATTGACAAATTCTGTCGTCAGTCTTCTTTTGTAAGAAAGATTAATTTATCTCTCCACAAAAAACACCAAAAATTAGAGTTCCTTCATTCTCAGTCAGCTTCAAAGGATTTTCTCCAATAACAAAAAGCATCTTCATGTGCATCATATGTCCGAATCAAATTCGATGTTGCATCATCTGATTTCCTTATCTATCGATCAGGCTGTTTCCTATGAAATTTTTCATTAAACTACAAAATGATGTCTTCTTCATTAGCAATTTGTGAGTTGTGTCTAGTGTGTGCTACAATATAACCTGTAAAAAAAACCAAGGAGATCGAGTATGGTTTCAAAGATAATCATAATAGTCCAATTTTGATGGGCCAATAAAACTATATTTGAAACATATTTTTGTTGATATGACTACATTGAAAGACGTGTTTTGTCTATATGACTTGATTTTTTTATAATAAAGATAAGACCCAATATTAATTTTGATATAAATTCAACATGGACAATATAGAGAAAAATGAATTTATTGGTTTGACTAAAATGGAGAGACCAAAATATATATGTATTTTGTGTTTTGCTGATGTGCATGAATATATATATCCGACTATTTGTGTAAGCAAAATATTATTGGTGAAATCACCGTAATGGAAAAAAGAAGGAAAAAAAAAAGTGTTTCAGAGAAAATTCTTCTAATTTAAAGAAAATCTATATGATTCAAAGGTTATCAGATTATTTTAGAAGTAATCAGATAGATTCAGAGAATATCAAATAGTTTCAAAGGCAATCTATATGATTCATAAATTAGGTAGTTTCAAAGGTAATCAGATAAATTCAGATGCAATTATATAATTTCAGATGAAATCCACATGACTCATAGATATTCGCATAGATTCAGACGTAACCTATCTCATTGATATGTAATCATATAGTTTTAGAGAAAATCTACATTATTCAGAGGTAATTCTATCTAATTCAAAGAGAGCTGCATGATAGACACCTATCAGGATAAATAAAATTACAAATCTTAGTTCACTAAAATGAAGACAGGCCTTACCACAATGAGATTTTTAGTGAGGCACATAAAAAGAGAGATTGAATAATAGACCAATGAATTTGTCAGTCAACGATCAACAATGCGAGAGTTACAAAAAGGCATTAGTCAAAACAACGGAGCAGAACTCATTCGGAAATAATTTTACTCCAAAGGTGCATTCCCCTCTGACAACAACATAATATTGTAGGTCCAGAAAGAAGAGGCTAAGGGGTTCGTATTGTCCAATTTAGGTCAGAATAAGTCCTATATGGAAACTTCAGCACTATTACTTAAACGCTGATATTATAGAGTTGGAATTTCAGAAGCCACTTTCACTCCAACCCCCGAGGAAAAAACAGAGAAGAAAAATTGAGAAAAGAAAAGGGAGTACAGATTGCAGAATGAGCCTGTTGACTGAAATAAAAATGCAGGGTATGCTCTTTTCAACTGAAATTTATATCCATCCCTAAACATCTGTTAGGCATAACCCCATAATAACCAATAACACTAGAAACCATATTTGTTGTTCATTCTCTAGTTCTAAAGATCTTGATCTCACCTTACCAGTGGAATTCCAAACCACTACGCGAAGATTTGCACCATAGAATGCAGAAACTGCACCTTGGATGGTGTAAAAAAACATCACACCTAACAGTGAAGTACTAATCCTTGAGTTAAATGTGTAGGATTCCTCCATAGAATTCGCTGACAGATGCCTAGAAGATTGGAAACAGTCAGATAAAGAAGTCAGGCATAGAGCATATGAGCAAAATTCGAAAGGGCAAAACCTTGTGACAGCAGCGTATAACTAATCAACATTATGGAAAATTCATCTAGGGAATGTAACAGAATCTTCAAAACTCTTGCAGAAGATATATTTTCTTTAATACTCCCATAAAGTATTGTAAAAGGTCTGAAAACACAGAAAATATTAGAGCAAAATCCTATTCATTCAACACCCAGGGTCTCACTGTAAAGTCTTCAATCAAAAATATAAAATATGTGAAGCTGCCCAAGTATTCCCAACCATTATTCAACTGCAACAAAGTAGCATACCACTACTAACTCCAGATGCTGTAGATATGTACTTAACTATTCAATAGTGGATAAAATTAATAGCTCAATAAAGGCTACTCAAAGTAAAGCCGTGATAATTATTGTGACACAAGTCCATAGCTACACATTTATCAAGGAAACTTTAGAAAATTAGAGAAAAATGGATGTACCAACCTGAAGGTAGGGGAATACATTGTCATACACTTGCGAGAAAAAACTTGAATTTTTTGTAAACCTAAAGCAATGATGGAAATTCCAATCAATATTTATCGTGACAATTAAGTTAAAATGCATGAAAAAAGTTGGGCAACAATTTATTGGAAACATAACACGAGGCAACTCTACAAGAAATGGCAGACAGCATAACATAAGCATGTAGACGTCATTGCAAAAGTGTCCAAAGATGTTAAAAGTAACTGATCAAGTTCAGTCCAGTTGTGCACAAGGATATAAAATTACAAATTATCCACAGTATGCATGTAAGAGAAAATTCATGAGCTTGCAGCAAATATAAGCCAACTAGTACTCTGAATGCATACCTTTTAAGAAGACGAAAGCATATGTAAATTTCTTCAATATCTGATTCTGCTTTTAGCTTAATATACTGCTTGACAAGCTCGCATAAGCTATAGATGGCATCATGCCAACCCTCAGAGCTTGCATCTGATAGATGCACTGATTCTGAAATAGTTCTTTGCAAAACCAGAGACAAATTCCCATTCGACCCTGATTTGTAATACACCTCGGCAAGAGTATTTAATATCAAGCAATTACAAACTTTGAACTTATCAACCCAGAGGGGAGGGTGTCCACTCCAAAGATCATTCGTTAAAATGGAATCTATTGGTTCAGATGGATTTTCTGTAACCCCAACACTTAAGGGTTCCTCACAGTTTCCCGTAAGAGGACCCAAGGCAGCATCTGAAATTAACTCTTGTTTTCTATGTGCAGGAAGCATCTGAAGTATGTCTACTTTAAATTCTTCAGGAAGCTCTTGTAAAACAGTGGCATCTACTTGACTTAAGGATGACGGCAATAAATCAAATTTTCCAAGATCTATAGTGGAAATGGCCTCATTATAGGACCCTGAAACAGGCATTCTTGGCAGTTCCTCAACTTTACATAGCTGTACATAATGAGAGATTATAATCACATAGAAATAGAGTGCCAGAAAAAACTACATAAAAGCATTGAAGTGACGCTAAAGAAAAACAATATTTCAATTTTCAAGCAAATTTCCAACATTCTCTCCAAAGCCATAGAAAATTCATTTGAATAAATACAATCACTCATTAAGAAATGTGATGCGAATTGTCATTTATAAATTAACCAGTCTATAAAAAAAAATAGGTCAAAAAAAAAAAGGAAACCGACAAGAAGTTTGATCTAATAGTATGAAAATGTTTCAAAACTCAAAGAAATAGTGTTGTAACAGTATGAAAACAGAAACTCTGATACCATATTATTCAACTGGAATCATAGACAGAATCAACAACAGAAGTCAAATATATTCTGTGTCAAACCATATTATTTCTGACATTTGGATGTCACAGCGACAATGCAACATCAGAAACTACGTGAGAAAGGAAACACTGTATCTATTATCTACTTGAAAGGCAACACAATTTAATGCTCTTAACAGCATAAAAGATATGACTATAAGATATTTTGCATAATCCGAAAAACAAATAGAATCTCACTAAAGATTGGCCATATGATTGTATCCACAATTAAAATAAAGGCAGTGGCATGACAAAATACAGAAGAAAGCTAGCCACTGAAAAGGACAACAAAAGAAATAACTTACGTTTTCTTCTAGTGGTATTTGTTTTGAGGGGAGCAGAACAGAAAAAGAAGGTTCCTCTCCCTTATCCCTTAGACCTACGTAGGCATAAACAAGTTAATGAGTCCAACTGGGAGATATGACGTCATCACTTATTAAATAGCAAGGTAACAATGCTCACCTTCAACACCTTGATATGGAACTGGGCATAAAGAATTGCTGATTGCTTTACCTTTTTCCTTGTTTTTGTCAATGAAGTCAACCAATTTTCCACTATAGACTTCATTTAATTCTGAAAAGAGTTCAGGAGGAAGACTCCCTATAACTTCCATATCAAGATGAGATAAAGGTGGCAAAGCAGAAAGCTGGTTCAAACAGTCTCCATCATTCGATGAATTATTCTCTACTGCAGCAGACGTCCCAATTTGATCAGTGGATAATCTCCCTAATTTTCCATTCATTCTCCGTTCCAATGCCTTTTCAGTCTTTTCACAATCTGTAAATTGATACAATTTAGTGCAATTTTGGTGTATAATGAATCATAAATATTTCACTATGCTGTGTTCCTGATACCTCTAGACCCGGTAAAATCATATTGCTAGTTAGATTTATAACGAATCAGATGATACAAGCATGTCACCACATCAACTAAAGTCACTGCAGATCTCCCAAAGAAATGATTGGCAAAAAAAAGAATTTAACACTAATTAAACGTGGCAGTAGGGTACTCCACAAACTGAGAGAATGAATCATAAAATTCTCTATACCACACTGTAATAAAGTGTCTATTTCATTAGATTTAAAATGAAAAGGAAAATAAATCACCTATGTCAACCCTCTCTGTCATTGGTACTTCTTTACTTCCTGAGGCGGATATAAGCCAAGACTTTAAAGAATTTCTTTCAAAACCTTCAAACCAAACAAACAATTTGATTAGCAGAAAGAGGGAAGAAAACTATTGTAAAGAACAAGCACAACATATAATACGAAAAATAGATAGATAAATTTGAAACATTGAGTGTTTTCTTTTCTGAATAAAAATTCACTATTTTTAGGTACATGCCTTTCCTAGAAGTTTCAATACTTTCAAGCTTTGTCACTTGCAATCCAATACCTCGAATGTCCTTAACATCTGCAGGAAATTAATCAAAAATTGGAATAGAAATTAATCCAATACTTTCAGGCTTTATGCAAGGTCCTCCAATTATTTTCTTGCTAGAAAGCATTATAATTGTTCTATATTCACTAATAAACCCATTACCAATTTCGGAAACTAACAGAAATTATAAAACATACTAAATTTGGACAGAACTGACTTGCCTACATGGAAAGAACCAAAAAGCTGCATTGTTATCCTCTGAAGGACTTCCACATCATCAACGGCTTCAGGAAGCTATAATACCAATAAACAATTAACACTTTGAAGTACAAAATTCCATACATAAATAGATACATAGATATTCATATAATTGTTACTGTGATGGAGTGGCTCAAGTTTTCACAATCTCCACAACCCATATATTTAGAAGGCTCCCCGGCATCTTTTCTTCTCTTCTTCATCTACATTTTAAAAGGAAAAAAAAATGAAACACTTATGACATTAGTTCATTACTTACACCACAACGACTACTTTACTACGAGTCTATAACTAAGGGTAACACCCATTACCTCTTTGATTGTAAGGGAAAAAAATACAGAAATAACAAAACAGTACATTAAATGTAGAAATTGGATTAAAAATAAACAGAAAAATACCTTAAGAGTAAACGTGCGCCCATGTACTTCACAGCCCTGCAAACGCAGGGAAACGTCCTTGCAAAGGTTTAATAGAAAATGCCGACTCTGGAACAATTAATGAATCAACATTCATCCCTTAAAATAAACATTCAAAAGAAAAAGGAAAAAAAACCATGACCATAAATGCCAACAATGTACAAATACTAACATCTTGCGAATTTTTGAACCTCACACCCCAATTAACTTCAGCACCTATAGACTTGCTTTCCTGCAAATTAAAAAAATCCCATAAAGGTGCATGAAAGCAAAGGCTGAGATGATTTTCTGTCTTTTCATTGATCAAGAATCTCATATTTTATTGCAGAAGTCAGATGTTTAGATAACTGCATGCAGTTTCTTAAGCTCATCTTATTTGCCAAACCTGAATCACTCCAACAGTCCGATTATCTACTCCTCTACTATAATTCCAAAGCATCTCGCCCGTCTTTGATCCAAACTCTTTTTTAAGAGAATCCTATGCATTGCAAAAAAGCCATCATATTTATCATCTTGATGAGCAAACAGAAATTCTAGAACACTTCCCGTCGAAGAGAAAATTGAATTGAGAAGCATATCAAATAACTTCCTAGAGCAGTGGCAAATATGGTCAATGACTCAAGTACTGCAAATTAAACAAGAGCATTGGAGCTTCATTTAAAAAAATATGTCACTGGCAATTGTCCTAGATAGCACCAAAAAAAGGGAAACTTCAAAAAAGAACTCAATAAAAATAAAAATAAAAACATAATTGATTCTCTTAAAATAACAAGACTTGGATGAATTGAAAGGCATCTCCCAAGTTATTTTTCAAATGAACATAGACTAGTGATTTGTGATTTTATTAATGTTCTTCACTATTTCATACAATTTAAAAGAAAAAACTGGGATTTCCTTTTAACATTAGTGTAAATTGAAAGGGGTGGGGGTGGGGTGGTGAATTATCATCGTCTACTAAGCCTTGACAAAGATAGTAAAAGAAATTCAGAAAAAATAGATTGGAAACAGTATTGTCAAAGGCGAAAGGCGCACTAAGGCGTTAGACCCCTCAAAGGCCTAGGCGCAAGGCACTCGCCCGAGCGAAGCAAGATGCAATTTTTATTTAAAAATAGAAAATATATGATAAAGCCTAAAAGTCTTATCAAAACTAAATAATAAATGAAACAGAGGAACACAATATGAAATTCAAACATAAATTTACAAATTATAGAACAATTAAAGTCATATTGAGGTCAAAACATAAATTCCCCGTCATAGAAAACAAAATAAAGAAACAAAGGCATATTGAGGTTAAAACCTCCATGACCAAAAATAGAGTACCATATTCATAAAACAACTCTAGGAGAAACAAAGGCAAGGTCATAAATTAAGAGGTTGAGTTAGCAAAGATAACTGTAGCCC
Organism: Euonymus europaeus; assembly: GCA_963580455.1. Lineage (NCBI taxonomy): Eukaryota > Viridiplantae > Streptophyta > Magnoliopsida > Celastrales > Celastraceae > Euonymus > Euonymus europaeus. The sequence continues at coordinate 14,402,434 of OY756970.1, read as the reverse complement.
ACAGTCAGTTTCACTACTGGAAGTTTTAGGGATGTACAATGCTAGAATGAACAAAGAGAGCCCATGGGAGATATGAAAGGGAATTTTCACATTACAGCGTATGGAATGATTGCTGGAGTTGACGGCAGCTGACAGAATGGTCAATGGCAGCAGTAAACCTAATTCTCGCCGAGGAGCAGTTTGATACCAGATAATTCCCACTTTTTGTTTTTACTCCTTGTTTTTCTATTAGTCACAGACTATGATTTTACAATTTTACCCTCAAAATATCTTCAAAAATACAAAAACGACGATAATTTTCCTCATTTTCAGCCAGGCGCACGCCTTAGGCGACTGGACTCAGGCATGCGCCTAGGCCACGCCTGAGTTAAGTCAGGCGATTTAGGCAAGGCGAGGCGCTTGGGGCGCACCCATGACAACACTGATTGGAAAGAAATACCAAAAATAAAGAAATTGAAATATCTTAGGTCAAATAATGGTGAATAACAGAGAGATTGTACCCCCAAAGGACTAAAGCAGGGTGGATGAAGTGGACGCAAACATTCCAGTGTTTAGTGCAATTGAAAGATACCCTTGATGCTAAACAGAAAATTGCAAACTACTTTAGCCTCCTTGAATAAGGTGTGACAACAAATTTGGCAACTAGAACATAATTTTCAGAGAAATGGAAACTTTTGGCTGTCACTAGAAATAACAAAATTAGTATTAGTTGGTGACTAGCCAAATGATAGAATGATGTGGCATAATAACATTCATGTGCAAGTTGCAGCGACCATATAACAAAGCGAACAAAACTCATAACTAATTCAAGAGCTACAGATCAATTTTGGCATAGAAAACAATGAATTGTACAAAAGAAATCTAAAACCTTGGATATCATACGCAACTGTCCACAGGTCAAAACTTTTCTCTGCTTGAGTTTATCTTCTAAAACATGCCCTATTCCTGGAAGTTCTTTAATTGGAAGTTGGTGTAAGTGCTCATCCACCTGAAAGAGGTGAACAAAAATAACTAATAAAACAGTTAAATATCATGTCGTAACCTATATAAATAGTAAAGGGTATCAAATTTCTTCTCACTGGCGAAAAATGTGCGAAGTGTTTCCTATTCTTAACCACTCACAACAAAGACATATACTTACATACATAAGTTCACATATATACATATATACATGCCTCTAAAGAAATATATACTTACCATTTGTACATACACAAAAAGAACTTTCTATAATAGAGTGCAACATATATATCATTGACAAAATCTCAAAAAGTACATGATTATTGATTAATGATATTTGGTATGCCCATTTTGACTGGTGCATTACTGGTACAATCTATCTTTGCTGACTATAGGAAGGAAATCAGTTTCAGTTCTCATAGAGAATTGGTTGTCAATTCTGTTAACTTTTACTTATTCATTGTGAAATGCTATTTTTTGCTAATTAAAATTTATATTGATTGATTTTCTTAGTAATTTAGAAGAAGCATATAATAAGTGATGACTGATAAATAAACAATGCACATGCATAACTATTGTAAAACCTAATGGAATGAATCCAGAATCAGCTACCAAATAATCAGAGAGAGACCATAGAACATTATAACTCTCTTTTTCCTCTCTTTACCAATGCATGATACACAAATGTGATGGTCATCACAGGCAAAGCATATAAAATGAAACAGTCCACCAACATACCCTCTCAGGTGGGATGTAGCATTGACCATTTGGTTTAGCAACTCTAGTGGCAAGGCGGGCCATGAGCATATTTCCAGCTATCCCAGCGCTGGCAGTGCATCCAGTAGTTTCAAAGATCTCTTTCCTTATTGCGGAAGCTAAGAGCTCTGGATCCTCCACATTCGAGTCAGACAAATCTAAAAAAGCTTCATCACAGCTAACTGCCTGCACACAATAAAATTTATGGATTAAGAAAGCACGGGGTATGTCAAGTTTATTTAAAAATTGTGGTTTGCTACAGACCTGCACTTTGTTGCAATACTTATGCAAGGTATCATAAAACCGATCAGCTACCTGAAATCATCAGAGAGAGATTAAATAGGTCCAGAAAACCACCCCATATGAGAAAACCAAAGGCATTTCCCTCCCTGTAACTAATCCATAAAGTAAAATATACTAATGTATGAATTACCTCCTCATATGCTTGAAAGTTGTAAGGAAAAATGACAAGCTGGGGACAGAGAGCCTTGGCATCTCTCACAAACATTCCAGCCCTAACTCCTAAGCGTACAGGAACAGATATCACCTCAACATAAAAGATACAAAAAATAAAGTAATATAGATCGCACTGAGTAAATAGGTCTTACGAGATGACAAATAGTAGCATACCATAACTGCGAGCAGGATAGTTTGCAGAGGAAATCTCAGCAGTTCCTTTCGGATTATTTGAATGGCAAATAGCGACCGGCTTGTTCTGTAGTTCAGGGCGATTCCTGATGACAACTGACACAAAGAAACAGTCCTGGAGCAAAGTTTCAAAATAATTTCACATATATGAAAATATGAAGTGAAAGTGGAATACAGACACCAAAACTATTCAGAAGACTTGTAACTCGTTATGTAGGTTCCCCATTTTATAATGTTTGGTTTATAAACTCAGATGACTAAAGGTCAAGACTGTATACAAAATTACCATATCAATGTGGATAACTGCATTCTTCCAAGGCTGAGAAGTACCCACTTTGGAACTTGCACACTTAACCCCATTGGTGAGGCTGGGAAAACGCTTACGATATCGATGTCTCCAGGTTCCAATAAAATGCAACCTCGAATTCTGCCAGATAGGGGATGAGGCAAAGAACCTCCGTTAGAATATAGCAAAAAGGGCACCAGATAACTTAAACAGTAAAAATTTAGTCCTGGCTTTCCAGACGCAAGCAATGATTGATAGAGACAAAAGAGAAATCATAATGTTAATTCTTCAAAGATAATTGGTAATTATATAATTGGTTTTCTGGCTTTCTCTAAAGAATTAACCCTGTATTTTGCTCATCCATTTTAACACCCAGTATAAGTACTAGTGATGATATGCTGCACAAAAAGCATAAAGTCATAACTGACTAGAACTTTTAATTGTCTTTTTCAGATAAAGAGCTTTTAACCTAAAAGTAGAAGCCCCAAAATAACAGATATTTCTCCCCAATGCCTTCAAATATGATCAAGAATTATCATTGTACATATTCGATGTAACAAGAGATACCTCCATGTTTCCTATTTAGTATCCACAACAAACCCCAATATTGATCAAAATAAAAATTACATGGAGAACGAAATTTTAGAAGCCCTGGACGGAAAAATACAAATAACTTCATGAGAAAGGAAAGCTGTGCCTGAATTCAATTTTCTAATCTGATACCTTAAAATAGTTTTCCACAAAATTTGGATCCCCAATAGTTGAATGACGCTGATTAGAAGGGTCCGAAACTCTTGAAATTATCGACCCTTTTCCAGTTTCATTATCTAAGCAGCAGTGGCTTACTGAAGCAGAAGGCTGGCAGGAACTGGATTGAATATCGCTTTTTACACTAGTTTCATCTTCTGCAACACAATAACTAAAATCTGAAATATTTCCATCGCAAGGTTTTCCACTGCTGCCACTTGGGTCCATAGTCCGTGTTACACTAGAATCATTGTGTACAGGACTAATAGATTCTGCACCCAACCATCGTGTATGTTCTGTAGACTCACCCTCTTCATGTAAATTTGAAGCTTTTAAGGAGCCACCCTTCACAGAGGAATCCTCAACATCCAGGTTTGTTTGACAAAATGTATGGTTTGAAGCGTCCCTAGACATCAAACAACTCTGCGCCACAAAGAAGTCTGACAACTTTGGTTGGTCATCAGTGATCTGGTCAAGCTGGTAAGGAAGCCCTAGCATTCCAAAGCAAAAATTCATGAAATGTGAGATTGATTATGCGATAGTTATTTTACTCATATGTAAATCAGAAAAGGAGAGAACCGAAGGTGCAAAGCATGCACACCCAATATCAGGGAGCAATGCTTCTAAAAGTATATACCCAAATTGGATTTCTTAAAAAGATTTTGTAACACCTCACTCTTCTGTTATTTGAAATGTTGAAAATAAAACAATTCCATGCATCATGTTAAACCAAAAAAATGACATGAACTTACAATTCAAAACTTTGTTTGCAGCGACTGATTCCAAAATCCAAGTGGGCTTCACAACTGGGAGACCACAACTGAAGGATCTGCATTTATATAAGCACCAAAAAGATAATAATAATAAGATTAATATCATAACAATCCATTTTCAATGGTCTAATAAAGGAAAGATAATGAACCTGAGATTTTTAATTTTACTATCAGGGAGATTGCTGCAGATAATATGTGTAACACGATGTCTGGAAAAGTAATTCTCAAATCGACCTCCATGCTTCAACATATAGCCTCGGAGTTCCTGAAGTAGCTTGTATCATTATCAAATACAAATGTATATAAAAATACCCTACTTGATAACTACTTAAAACCTAATCAAATAAAAAACTGAAGCGCTTTACATTTTCACATCTATCATAAGGGTTCATTCACTCCTATCTCTCACCCCCAGCAGCTCGCCCTATTCCAACTTCTATAAGAGCAAACGGATTTACAAGAATCATAAGACAGTAAATAAACCTGACTAGAAGGAACTGTAAAACCATCAACAAAGATAGAAACCCCATGAAATATTGGCTTCTCAGAACTGGAACCACTGCGTGAAGAAGTTGAAGCCTCGGCATCGAACTGATTCTGAAGCTTCCGGGTTTTTTCCACCATATAACTACAATTCAAATCAGAAGGGGCATCATTAAAAAAATCCGATCATAACAACAACGTAATGCGCACAATCAAACCAGCAAAAAAACCTCCGTCTGAAATTCATTAAAGTAGAAAAGGAAAATGAAAAATTCAAAGAGATAAAGGGGGAAAGACCTTTAATTTAATCGGTCAATTCGTTTCAGATATATTAAAATGAAAAAGAAAAAAAAGTGAATAAGGAGAGAGAGAACCTGCCGAAATCGGAAAAAGGAGCGCTTCGAAAGGAAGATAGGCGAGAGGAAGAGAGAGAATTGGCGCCCCAAGCCATTCCTAGGGTCTTCTGGTTCTGGCTACTGCTCTTCTTGCTTCTCTTCCTGTTATTAACATTACTGTTGCGCGAAGAAGAATTCGAATTGAAGCTTCTCTTCGACTTTTGGCCTGAGTTCACAGAGCGCGACGCATCCAAACTCATTTTTTTTCTATATTTTCAGGGAGAAAGAGTGCCGAGAAGGATTGCGTTGGCAACTGAATGAAGTAACAAAATCAAATGGGAAGCGGCAATCTATTCGAACAATATGCTCTGCTTTGTTCAGACAAAATCAACTTCTCATAAAATATATATTAAAGAAAAAATTTCATAAAAAAATTTTAATTTATATTATTTGAATAAAAAATTCCTAATATTTTTATTGTTTCATACCATCTCCTAAAATTTACACTAAAATCAATAATGAGTCTCACCTTTATTATAAAAAATCAAGCCACATCATTATTCACATCACCAAAATACATATATCAATACAACCACATCAACAAAACACATTTTTCAATACAGTCACATCAGCAAAACACATATTTCAATATACATTTGTTGTCCGATTAACTTTGCACCATTGTAATTGCCCAATGCAAATCTGATGGCAGAGGATCATCTTCGTCTTTTAGATTTCGTCAAACACTCCTCTCTTCTACCTCACGTCAGTTGCGCCTCATCTCCCCTAGTTTCATCATTGCACATTCGTTCATCATTTTCGTCCACCTTATTACTTCATTTCAATCTAGTTCGGGAAGAGAGGTAGGATTATTGGTTCAAACAACAACGATTTACTTTGATTTTTATAGCTTATTTTGCTCTTACCATTTTATAGGAGTTTGTTGGCACAAACAACTATGATTTACTTTGAATTTTATAGCTTATTTTGCTCTAAGAATGCTATAGCACTTTTTCGGCATAACAGCTATGACTTACTTTCATTTTTATAGCTTATTTTGCTCTTAGCATTCTATAGTAGTTTATCGACACTGCTTGTATATGTCGAACGTGTCTTATATGATTTATGATTTCATATGATTTATGGGTCTAATGGGACCAGAACAACTAACTTTGTTTTATATGATTTTGTAATTTCTTGATTGGCTTCTATTTTGTAATTAACCGAGAGCATTGCCAAACCAAATTTTGTGTGATGTCCATGGTGGAAAAGGTGCCGAAAATTGGGCAGGAATTTGAATTATTGGATGAGGCATACACATTTTACAATAAATATGCAAGAGAGACTGGTTTCAATATTCGAAATTTGTCTACTAACGTAAACAATAATGTGTTTGCTATAAAGAGGAGAATTAAGGTCGGAGAAGAGTAAGAGACGTGGGACAACTAGAGAAGGCTGTAAGGCTAAAATGATTGATGCAAGGTCAAGCTCAGGTGTTGGCTTTATTGTTACAATTTTTATTGAGGAACACAATCATATGCTTATAACACCCAAAAAAGTGCATTTGCTTAGGTCTCATAGCTCTATGTCAAAGGCTAAGAATGCTTTGCCACAATAATTTTCTGCAGTGAATGTGTCAATTCATCAGTAAATTAGTATTTTGGAGTTAGATGCATGAGGTATAAAAAATATAGGATGAACAGAGAAGAATTTTTATAATGCTCGAAGGGATGAGGTTAGAATGTTTGTCGGACATGATGCTCAAATGCTATATGAGTATTTTGAAGCAGAAAAGGAAAGGTTGGAATCTTGTAATTGGTCAGGACAATGTGTTGTTGAGATTGTTTGTTGTTACTTTTTCAACTTGCTTATGGCACAGGATGCCATCCCTACTTAACTCGCATTCTAGCTGACTTTGTTAGCTTTTTATTGCTCTAGAGTCTTATTTTTGTCTTGGTAACAAACTATACAATCTAATTCCAACTGCATTCTTGGTGGTGCGGACTATGAAACATATTTTGAATATTTGCATTTCTCTTGTGCAAAGAAAAGAAAAGGCATATATAATCCATCTGAAAGGTTGGTGCACTAGTTCGTACGCACATGTCTATGATAAATTGGTTATGAGTTTTGCTTGGAATAGTGGCTTTGGTTGACAAGTAACACTGGAATGTGCCCAAACAAATTCCAACACAATTCGAATAGATGAAAAACCATCCAACATTGAAATCATCTCAACCAAATGAAGCTCAAATCAACCCGCAAAAATCCAATCCAAATCAACCACAAAAAATTCCATCACAATTCAAATACTATTAAGAACAATCCAACACTAGAAATCAACTAAAATCAATCCAAAAAAGTAAGCAAAGTCTGAAATTCAATTGAAATTACCCCAAAAATTCTCAAATCGTACTCAACAGTCCGAATTAGCCCAAAAATTCTCAATTCGTGCATTACATCACACTTCGAGATGGAGCTTTGAGGTCGCTTCGACTACGGCTTCTAGATGGAAATTAATGGAGTTTCAATCAGTTTCGATGGTGATGCGACTTTGAAGCCCAGCTTCACCGTGATACCAGTTTGAGACCCAACTTCGAGATGGTGACAGAGGAGACCTATGCTATCCAAAGGAGAGATGGAGATATGAGGAGCGAGATTTCGATTGTGATAGAGGAGAGACGAACAGAGGTGAACGGAGACATGCTTGTTGGATAGTTCAAGAAAGATAACTCAGAGGAGAGATGGAGAACCAGGGAAGGAAGAGTGATGTACACATTAAAAGTCATTTGTATCGTCAAATTTGATGCATTAAAATTGGATGGCCAAGATTTGCTCAGCTCAAATAAGTATATTTAAAATGCAGCCCATGTGAGAAAATCTGTATATGTGTATATGTGTGTGTGTCAATATATAGTAATTATAATAATTATAATTTTGACATATAGTACATATATTATATGTCAAGTAACGATAATACTTCATTTCACTATATATGTGATTATATTTATTGTACGTGTTGAATATATTTTCATACATTCGTACACAAATATATGTTCAATACACTCTCTAATAGAGTATATCTACAATCACAATAACAAAGGTGTAGGAGCGATCCATGACCTTAACGGAGTCACATGATGGGAGTTTAGAGATTCATATAGGTGTACGAAGACATTGTTTATATAATATATTGTTCCATTTATTCCGTTCTTTACATTTTTTTTCCTTATTCATTATACTCACTTCATATCCCTAATGAGCATTCGGCTCAACTATTCATTTTCTTCCATTTCAGATGAGCAATCTACTAGTACGATTTCTCCATATCAATAGGACGGAACATGACCGTGGTGGTATGATCCAGTAGGATTATGTTGTAGTATTTTGAATTTCTCTTGTTATTTATTTATGATTGGTACTAGTTTTATATACCGTCGATTCTGTGGTGAGTGTTTGGATTTATATTTGTTATATTGATTTTGGATGGACCAGAAGAGGACTCCGTGTGATCGAGACTTCTGTGCAAGATATTATATATGTGGTGCTTGTGGGACCTTGAGGGTCATGGATTATGAAGTTTACTAGAGGTTATGGATTGTATTATAGAAATATTGTTTATACTTTGTGGAGCATGGCATCCTTCAAATTATGTGGAGATGTTACTCGATTTTTGTTTGGAAAATGTTCTATTTTAGAGTGAATATAACACAAATAGTTGATTTTCTTTTTTTTTCCTAACGCTCCTCTGGGTCGGGGCTTGACACATTTTATCAAACAAGAAGAGCTCAAGTGAAAAACCTACTTTTAGCTCTCACGAAAATGTATTAGGTCTTGCAAACTACAGTTCTAATAATGTTAACTATGATGATAATGAAGATAGAGATAAGGAAATCCAAAATTCTAGTGAGACAAATTCTATGATTATGACGACAGTTTGTTAGTAGATTTGGAAGAGAAAGGTAAAGTAGGAAAAGATTCACAAGCAAGTGTTGCACCCATCAACCCAAAGACATGGCTACTTTAAATATGGGAGTACCCACTAGAATAGGTATGCAATTTTTATCCATGGGGCAGATGACATAAGGTACGATCTATTAGTTCGGCAACTTGTTTTAGTCTATTGTCTGACATTATTGTAAGCACCAGTAGCTGTGAGGTCGCAACAAAAGCCTAGATTATCCCAACACATAAAAGTAGAGCAGACCTCTCAAGTGTGTGATGGGCCATGGAATTGATGTTCTTCAAGTACTTCTGTAAAAAGACAAGCAGAATCAACATGAGAAGACCAATCGCATCATAGTTGGCAAGCTGTGGAAATCCCCCTCATGAACAAAATAACCCCAACCACACAAACCACAGGGACAATGACTATTAGACCAAAGAATATTGTAAATTCTCCCTATTCCATACTATAATTAACCAATTTGACGAAATGGAAGACAATGAGAAATCAAGAGATGAGTTGGAGAAGATGAAGGTAATAATGTTGGTAAGGTGGGGTGTTTAGAGACTAATATTTTTTGGATTTTTTGGGGTGCTCATGGAAAAATAGGGGTGTAAGTAGTCCAAGTCAAACGACAATGAGAAGATAGTGACTTGGGTCTATTCCTGTGCTAGGATTGTTGAGCCTTGTGAGAACAAAGGTTGATTGATTTTCCTTGCAAAAAATCAAATACCTATGTTTATTTGGATTGACAGGGCCCATTGAATTAGGTATTGAGTATATACAGTGGCAAATTCTTGCTGGAGCCAACAAAATGTATTAAAATATGTGTTTTACTAATGTGGCTGGGCTAACAAAATATATTGGTATAATTGTGTAAACTTACTAGCTTCACTTTTGTGTAATAGATGTGAGAATCAATATTGATTTTAAGGTAAAATGTGTGTGTGTGTGTTTGGGGCCCATCGAAGACAAATGATGTCATAGAAGCAAACCAATTATCATGCTTCCCCACTTGACCCCATAAAAATGAGGGCAAAACTATATTATTGGTCCCTCACCTATGGGACTGATTTCATTTTCGTACATAAACCCTTTTTTGGTCACTTATGTCCCTCACATTTGAATAGGTATGACTTTTGTCCTTAAAAATGCCCCAAGTGACGAAAAATCATGAGATGGCATGTTGAAATTTTCTAAAGGCTAAATTGAAATTTCCTTCAGGACTAAATTGATGTTACAAATAGTTAAGGAGGATCAAATTCAATTTGAAATAAATTGAGGGTTAAAGATTAGATTTGAAAAATAAATAAATAATGATAATTAAATTCCACTGTCGACAGAATAAATTGAAAAGGGTGGAAAGGTGGCTTAAAGTAAAGAAAATAAATCAATTAATCAATTAATTCATTTTCATTATCGAAGGGAACATAAATTCCAAGGAAAGCAAGAAATCCTAGAGTGGGTGCAATAATGATGTGATATAAAGGAAAAACAAAATAAGAAAACTAGAAACAATTTTTTTATTATAAGTTTGGGTTCTCCATTTCTCTTACACGAAACTTGGAGAAGTCCTATAGCCACTTCACGTGATGAGTCTTTGCTTGACCCAGTGCACTAGAGGGAGAATATCGGGTAGAAGAGTAACTTAGCATCACAGGCAGCATCACTGAAGTTAACTAGAAATCGCCCGAGCTGTTAACTATGATAAAGTAGTGTAAGTGTTCTCTCTAATTGTTCATGGTAGATCTTACAAGCATCTCTAACCTTAGCTATTTTGTGATGAACTGACAATGTTGAACAAGGATAAGGGCCCATTGGGATAGTTGATAACATTGGTAGAAACACTATACAACTAGCTTGATTTTGGGTGAGCTTTTATCTTATTTCTCTATCTATATGCCATGGATGACCATGGTAGTTCTTGTATGGACCACCAAATGCTACATCGGGTATCACCATTGTGATCTTCGTAGTCTTAGAAACTCAACCATACCACTCATTCTCAAATACAGTGGTTGGACTACTATGAGCTAGCACCACCATTTGCAAATATATGTGTGTATTCATATCTATGAATATATATATATATATAAATAATAGTTTTACCGTTAACTTTGACTTATTGTATTAATTTGTATGGTTGACGTCGGACTATTAAATTATCGTCATCGAAATCACGGGAATGATACAGTGACAACCATACACAAGGTGACACCATTGGTCACCGTCAAATGAATAGTAATTGAGTGACATAAGACTCAGTAACCGAATTATTTGCATGCATGCAACTCAGTAGAATAGTTTAGGGGCAGTTTGGTAATTTTAGTTTGTGGGTATTTGGCCAATTTAATCAGAATAGGGTATTTTGGTATTTTGATAATAATAATATTTGGTAAATCTATCAAGGATAAAATGGTAATATGGAACCATAGATAATCTTGATAATTCTTAACCAATATTATACTGATATATTGGTATAGGTGATCGAGAGGTTGATTTGGCATTGTAGATGCATAGTGAATATTTACTGCTATCGAGGTAGGAGTTCCTTATCTTTGGCCTCTAGTGCTCAATATTTCATTTTTGTAAAACTCGGTGATTATATTCAATGTTTTATTACTATAATGTCATCCATATTCCAGTAGTTTTTTTTATTTCTAATTGTTCCTTTCTGCATTGACTATTATTTCTATCTATTTATGATATTTCTTTGTCGCAACCGGTTTTGCGAGAGAAATTTTAAAAGAGAGTCGCCACCAATTGTAATAGGTGCAATTGGTCACCAATAAAAATAATTTGGTCTGCGAAAATCCAGAAAAATGGGTAAGTGAATTTGTTACGTATGGGGAAGGTGTGAGGCACCCCACAACGTCTGTTTTAAAAAATAGTTGTCAATTTAACTTTTATTATCCCATTATATGATTAAGAAAATCAAACGTGATATTTTAACAAAAATATATACATGATAATTATTTACAGCATATAAAAGTTATATTGAGAGTATAATATTGAGGTTCATGGGACTCTTCCATCCAATGTCAAGTATCCATGAAACACTCTCACCTCAAGAATTTTCTCTGAGGGTGCATCCAATGCATTCCCCAAATCAGTTCCATCGCAAGTTAAGACTTTCGATATAATTTTTATACACACATAAAATATACAATATGAATGCTGAAAAATAAAAATAAGAACTCCTCTCCATCCAATGGTTAGGAATTCCCTACAAATTTTCTCAAGAATCCGATCGAAAACATCAAATGCCACTCGATTGGTTCCTTTGTCGGATTAACCTCCAATTTATTAAACAAACCCCAAACATGCAATCCAAACACTCATTTAATATATACACAAACCCTAAGTGTCTACATGCTTCTAACACCCTAAGATAAATATGTATGCAATTTTAATTATTTAGATTCACTATTTACATGTTACGTGACTTAGCGCCCAAGTACAGGAAAAAATAAAAATCTCAAAAAATCCATACTAATCTCCCCAAAAAGCCCAAATCATATTTTAAGACTAAAAACATACCAAGCCCAAACTAATTCTAAAAACCAAATACAATGTTCAAAAATGCCCAAAATAGATCCAAAACTAAAGCCCAAAGTTTGACTCTTAATAACCGGCCTCTTAACTCAAACTCCTTTCAATGTTTGGTACATCACGTGGATCTCCTCTAACCCATTAATTTATATTTTTTATGGCCCACCAACCCATTTGACTAAACTCCTACAATTCATGAATTGAACCAAGTACTAGAAGCTTCTTCTTCCTTTCCGCTGGCAACACCGTCCATTGCTCCCTCCTCTTCCATTGGACCGAAACTTTCAACCTTTTGAATCACAACCATTAAAAACCTGAAGAAGGAGATCAGTGATGGTAGTTGACTTGGGTGGTTTCGGATGATTAAGAAACAACTACTACTGGTGATGTTAGGTGATGATGAGCTTCACGGGTTGCACAGGATTTAGTGAAGAAGACACGGGTTAGGGAGAAGTAAGAGATGAGTTGTCGGGTAGAGATCTTGGCTCCATTTCCTCTCCTCTTTTTTTTCTCTCAACTCTCTCAGTTTTTCCTCTAAAAGCTCCCAATTTTTTCTCAAAACCTCTCATTTTTCTCTCAAAAAGAACACTTCTCTCCAGATCCCCCTCCTTTGGAGATTGTTCTTGTCTATTTGGTGGTGGTTCAGCAATGATGTGGTTTGGTCAGAAAAGAGACTCGAGATCTCTCCCCAAAATGTGTCGCCTTTAGTGTAATGGAAGAAAGGATGAGATTCCGGTTCATTCCGATTTTTTTTTTCGGTTTTGGAGAGGAAGCCTCCCCTTTTGAAGGAGAAAAAACCTCTTCTTCTAGGCGTGAGGAATTGAATGCCAGGAAGAGGTTCCGTAATTTGAGTGCCTAATTTCTTCAATTACGTGAGGAAAATGACGGGTTGGTGGAGAAAATGGAGTTGGTGAAGAAAAAAGAGCACCGATGGAATTTGGTAAAGAAAAGAAGATAGTCGACACTAAAGTATCAAAAATGATTCACGTGGGAGTAAGATTCCACCAAATAAAAACACAAAAGAATTAATACCACAAATAAAAATGTAGACTAAAAATGAGAGAAGAAAAAATAATGTGAGAAGGCCCGGACGAAATCAGGTTACTACATTCTTCATATGCTTCATTTACCTACTTAATTCTATTATTCTTTTATGATTGTGAAACTCTATTTGTCATTTATCGTAAAGTTTATTCTAGTATTGATTCCAACGTATTTATTTCTTTCGATCAGTGTTGAGAATCCCTTTCAACATGATGCATTGACACATGTTTTAAATGGGTTTGGGATGATTTTGGATGTTTTTTTACAAGAATATTTTTAATTAAAACTTGCATAATATTTTGATATCAAAAAGCGATGGTCCATATTGAGGAGTCCATCTTTTTATCCCATCAAAATTCAAAATAGGATTATCATGGCATGTTGTTTACTGCACAACCTAATAAGGACTGAAATGCCCACTGATCCGATTGAACAAGAAATGGATGCGGAAGGTGTTGTTGTGAATGATACAAATGGAGGAAATATTGCAACCCTAGATTCTAGTGACGAATGGACAACATGGAGGGACAATTTAGCTGAAGAAATGTATAATGAATGGATCAATGATGATATGTATGATTAGTGTCATATTAGGAGTTTTTATTTGTGATAGCTATTATGTTAAGAGGATTTCATTTATTTTGGATATTTGTTATGATATAAGGAACGATTTTATTTAAGGATGAAAGTTAGTAATCTTTTATCATTAGATTACTATTGTTTTAGTTGGAGGTAATTTAGACATATTATCACGAATATTATACTATCCTTCTGTCTTACAATAAAGCGAACACTGTATTGTATAAGAAATATAACATACAAGCTTAATCTCATATTTTTTCTAAACACCAGATAGTTTTAAATTATACAATATTTATATAATGATTAACTTATACATTGGATAATAATATTATATTATCCTATACGACGTCCCAAATAGAGCCTAAAGAATAAGTTTTTCGATATTGAAGACAAACATTGGGTCTTATTCATGGGCTTGGGCTTGGGCTTATGTTAAGATTATTATTAGGCTTTAATTTCTTTTATTTATTTCATGTTTATGTGCTCATTCTTTGGGTCATGGTTTATGTTATTAGTGCTTAACCCATTAATCTTTTATTTGAATTAATTTAAAAAGAGAAAGTCATTCTGTAACTGTCAAATCACAAGAACAACTACATATTGTTTTTGGCTAGATAGCTGTTGGTAATGCATTCATGAATATTGAATGAATTTTTCCTCCTTCAACCCCTCAATTCTTTCTAGTTATTGTTTACATATATGATAATATAAACTTAGAAATTTATCATGGTATCAAAGGAAGTTACGAATCCTCAAATCACAACATTAGCAAACATGACTTCTGCATAAACAAAAGTAGTTGATCTACTAAGAAGAGCACAAGCTCTTACCTCATCAGGGGTTACTTTAACACAAGTGTCTGAAGAATCATCTCTTCAGCTGAATGATTTACTTAGGAGAGCAGAGACTCTTACCTCCACATCTTAGGAATGCTTATGTTTTTCTCTCATCAGTCATCAACAATGAATGCAACTTAAGCAAGTACAGTGCCACTATTAAGCTTACCTACCTTACTCTCTTTTTTTAATTCCATCACCTCACCCAACAATTTATTCTTACTCTAACCTACAAAACATGTTTAGTTTAGCCAACCAAAACCAAAATGCATTTCAAAATAGCAAACTTTATTTCAAAAAATAGTCCCAAACAATAATTTTCAAAATGACAACCACAACCATTTTCAAAACAGCCATAATTATTTTCATAATAGCAGACAAAACCCTTTTTAGAATCCATAGAACTTCATGCCTAATGACTTCACTATAATCAAGTTGATATCTTTGGAGTTAAATAGCTCCAATTATCATGCATGGAGTGCAAGTTTCTTAAATGCACTGAAAATTTGAAATAAACTTGGCTTTATTGTGGGACTCTACTTATGCCAAGCATTGTAGATCCAAATCACTATAAGTGTGAAAGCAATCCAATGGATTGATCAAGAGCTTGATAAGAGTGAACCAGTAAAATAGAAACATAGTAAACAGTGAACAATAATGGCAGCACAGAGGAGAGAAGAGGAGATGAGATTCGTATATTCAAACCCTAGGAGAAGAACCCTAGGTAAAACATTACGCACACAATGAAAAGACCAAAAACACCCTTACAACTTATAACAGCCCCCCTCAAGCTAGAATGTACATATCGTACGTACTCAGCTTGGTACAAAACTTATGAAACATAGAAGGAAACAACGGCTTAGTGAAGAAATCTCCTAACTGTGAAGTAGAAGAGACATAAGAAGTACAAATATCCTTCCTTAACAATAAATCTCTGATGAAGTGACAGTCTACTTCAATATGCTTGGTACACTCATAAAAGATAGGATTATTGGCAATATAAATTGCTGATTGATTATCACAATACATAGGCATGGGACGAGGTACTTTAATACCAAAATCAGAGAGAATAAAAAACATCCATAACATATCAGAAGTTGTATGTGCCATGACTCGATATTCAGCTTCAGCACTCGAACGGGCAACAACTTGTTGCTTCTTAGAACGCCATGTGACCAAGTTGTCCCCAAGAAAGGTGCAATATCTAGAGGTAGATCGACGATCTGAACGAGACTCAGCCCAATCTGTATCACTATATCCCGACACTTGAAGAGAGGATACACGATAAAGTAAATCATGCCCAACTGTGCCTTTTAGGTAGCTTATAATTCGCCAGACAACATCAAAGTGAGGAGATCGAGGAGCCTGCATGAACCTACTGACAATACTAACTGCATAAGCAATATCAGGATAAGTGACAGTGAGATACATAAGCTTGCCCACCAGACGTCGATATCGACCAATATCTTTGAAAATAGCACCAGCATCAGGATCAAGTTTGGATTTAACATCAATAGGAGTGTCCGCTGGACGAGCTCCCAATAATCCTGTCTCAGTAAGAAGGTCAAGAATATACCTCCGTTGTGAGAGAAAGAGTCCACTAGATGAACGAGCCACTTATATACCAAGAAAATATCGAAGATTGCCCAGATCTTTAGTACAAAATTGACTACTTAGGTAACTCTTTAACTTACTAATACCTTCAAGATCACCACCGGATATAATAATATCATCAACATAAACAATGAGGATAACCACCCTAGATGGTCGTCTCCTAACAAAAACTGAATGATCAAATACAGATCTTTTATAGCCATAATCCACCAGAGCTTTGCTAAAACGGTCAAACCAAGCACGAGGAGATTGTTTCAAACCATACAAAGATTTCTGCAGACGACAAACTAGTGTTTCACTCCCAAAAATAGTATATCCTGGAGGTTGATCCATGTAAACCTCTTCCAGAAGATCACCATGAAGAAAAACATTTTTGATGTCAAATTGATATAAGGGCCAAGATTTACTTACAGCAACAACAAAGAGGATACGAACTAAATTCAAACGAGCTACTAGAGAGAATGTTTCCATATAATCTACCCCATATGTCTGTGTATACCCCTTTGCAACCAATCTCGCCTTGAGACGTTCAACAGACCCATCTGGTAAGTATTTTACAGTATAGACCCAGCGACATCCTACTGGCTGTTTCCCAGAGGGAAGAGAAGTTAATTTCCATGTATGATTCATATAGAAAGCATTCATTTCTTCATCCATTGCTTGCTTCTACCCTGGAGAAGATATGACATCTTTATAGGATGCTGGAAAAGAAATAGTAGACAAGCCACAAACAAAGGAATGGAAACATGGAGAAACACGATGATATGAAACAAAGTTAGAAAGAGGATATTTAGTACAGACACGCTTACCATGACGAAGAGCAATAGGTAAGTCATCTGTGGAAGTAGGAACTTGAGTCTCAATCGGTAGGACTTCAGAAGCAGATGACGAGTTGGATGGGCCATAGAAGATGACTTTCCAGTTTAGGGTCCGATGAAATGCCTGTAATGGAGGATCAATAGGTGGTTCAGATTCCTTGGAAGAAGCCTCCCCCTCACTTAGAGAAGACGAAAGATCAGCATTAAGTGTATCAGGTGAAAGAGGGAGAACAGGAGCATCTGAAGGTAGGGAAATACTTGAACAAAGAGAGGGAGCATCAAAAGACAGGGAGGAACCCTCATTTGAATAAAAGGGAACATTCTCAAAAAAAGTAACATCAGCACTAACAAAGTAATGACGAGAGGAAGCACAATAGCACCGATAACCTTTTTGAGTGCGAGAATAGCCAAGAAAAATGCATTTTCGTGCACGAGGAAAGAGTTTATTGATAGGTATGAATATACCTCTTGTTTTTAGTGATAATAACCCTCTATTATCTCATTGGTATTGTCAATTCAGTACATTTGTCTATTGTCTTGAATTTTGATAGGCAATTGATGGTGCGGAACAAAAAGGTGACAAATATGGGCAAGATGAGAGCAATAATAAGCTTGCAAATTATCCTGGGCGTGATTTATACACGCCTAGGCGGTACGGGCCACGCACAGAACAAATGTGATATCCTTTCTGTATCCTTGTGTGCTTTATTGTTCCATCTCTTTAGAAGGTGTTATGTGTTTCTGAGCTTGCTGGAATTTGTTTTTGGTGAAGAATTTGATGTGTTTTTGAATTTTCTGGGTTGTGTGTGGAAGTAGTGGAGTTGGATACCTGATACAGAGGAGCACGCTGTCCCGAGCATGTTTTATACACACCTAGGCGCTACTAATTAGCGCCCAAAAAAAAAACGCCTAGGCGTCAGTACTACACGCCTAGACGGGTCGGACTTACTTAAAACCCTTATAACTCTTTGTCACAAAAACACACGCCCACCTCCTCCCTTTAACCGCCTGCACCAATACTCCATCGCCTAAGCGGACATCTAAGCGCTCAAGGAATTATGCCTAGAACTAAGGGTATCGTACCCAAGTGCCCAAGGGAATCTACTCACATCGCACTAGCCGATGGATCATCCTCTGCTGCCACTGCTAGGCTTTTTGAGGTAGCTCCCATTGTGCCATAGGTTTATATATCTAGTACACTTTACGCCAGTGTGGGGGCCACGAGTGAGCGTTTAGGTCGACTCTGCCAATTATACCTTTTCCTTGCTGTTCCGGATGATGTGGCTCATGACATACCGTTGTATCCACACCTAGTGCGTACTTTCTATCGCACGGTCCAGGCAACCGACACCGGTCACTATACTGTTACATTGACCTCTGGAGTGGTTATTTTCTCCGCTGCAGATGTGTGCTTGCATTGGATACCCCATTTTTCGACCTGCTGACAGCGGATTCTTACCGCCTTTATCTAGTACCGAGCTGCAACAACACTCTAGAATGGTGGAGCAGTTGGGTGGCACACGTGGGACTTTCTTGAGGAAATCTAGCCTGCCAGAATCTATGTGGCTGGTAGATCGGATCGTGCACCAGAACTTATGGCCAGCAGGGCATCATAGCGAGCGACGGTGAGAGATTTTAGAGATCTTATACTGTATATGGGCTGGCATATGGATTGATCTGGGCTACTATTATGTTCGGTCTTTTCTGGAGATTAGAAGGCGTGTTGAGGATGAGAGTGTTGGTGTGAAGAAACTCTTTTTGCCCCGTATTATCACGCGGTTATTGGCTCATCTTGGAGCGATCCCTCTCGATATGCGCCCCGTGACCCTTCTGATGGAAGAAGTCGACATGCGTCATTGGCACATCAGTATATCTCGTATGACAAATATTTACCATAGACGCGCTCGGGCGGCGCGCGATGACCCGAGTGTTGCTGTTGATGCCGATGAGGAGCCGACTGCTGATGCTGCTGCACCTACTATGCAGATGGACGAGCTACGAGCTCAGCTTGAGGATGGTCAGCGCTCCCTGCAGCAGCAGTTCCAGGCCCATACAGAGTATGTCCAGCAGCAGTTCCAGGCACAGACGGAGCAGACTCGGGCCATGCTCGACATATTGGCGGAGCTACGACGCGACCGCTATATCACATTTGCTCGTCGCGGACCCTCTGGCGGTCCCTCCTCCTAGACTCCACCTCCAGGTTGTGTTTTTCTTGGCTTGTCCTCCATTTTATTCATATACATGTTTCACGCTTTGAGGACAAAGCTTATTTTACAGTGGGGGTGGGAGTACTTTATTTTGTATGTATTGCGCATTTTGGATATTGTCTGATCTGAATTTGACCGTTGGTACTTATTATATTCATTTCTGATCAGAGCTGTTTAATCTCGTCTTTACCACCTATATGCTTGAGTGAATTTTTGAAGTCTACTAGATTGCATAATAAATGAATTCACTTGCACTAAAGTGTTGTGGGGTATGACTTGGACGGATATATGTGTTAACTGTGGTTTATGCCTGAGATGAGCTTGGACACATGTTGGTGATATGTTTGGCACTAGTCATCATGGTTCCGCTCTTGCGTCTTATTAAATAACCGGGGATCTTGTCTAACCAACTCGAGTTTCGCATAAAAAGATGAGACAACCATGATGAACATTCTAGGCTAGCTTAACTTCGAAGCCTTTCAATTCGAATAATTGATCTGAGGGGTGTCTTATCACCTAATACCCTAAACCAACTGGTTGAGAGTCATTGGTCGAGAATGCGCTACATGGATTGAGTAGAAAGCTTAATGGAGTAAGCATTGCACAGTCCTAGTTCAAAAAAGAAAAGAAAAGAAATAAGCACATATATATAAATAAATGTGCCTTCGTATTGCTACCTATTGTTTTTGCGATTCTTGGAATGCGACTATGTGTAATACATATATATAAACTCTTGGAAGCCGCATGTCGACATTTTCTCTTGCACATCACACCACATTAAATGAGCAATTGAGTAGATTGAAATTATTCGATTAGTATATAGTGTGATGTAAGTGTGGGGTGTTTGCGCTCATTTGATAAAAATTGTCTTTGGGTATCGTTCTTGTAAGCCCTCAGGAGACAACACTCCTCCACTAGGGACACCTAGGGGTTTAACGACTTGTTGCATATGTTAAATGCAACCGCGATTCCTGCGTCAGTGAGTTAGGATTTTACTTTTCATGAGTATCTTTAAATTAGTTGTACTCGAGGACGAGTAGGGTTTAAGTGTGGGGAGTTTGATAGGTATGAATATACCTCTTGTTTTTTGTGATAATAACCCTGTATTATCTCATTGGTATTGTCAATTCAGTACATTTATCTATTGTCTTGGATTTTGATAGGCAATTGATGGTGCGAAACAAAAAGGTGGCAAATATGGGCAAGATGAGAGCAAGAATAAGCTTGCAAATTATCCTGGGCGTGATTTATACACGCCTAGGCTGTACGGGCCATGCACGGAACAGAGGCGAATGAAAAAAATTCAGAAAAACTGTTTTTCTAGAGCAACGCCTAGGCGAGGTGCGCCTAGGCGCCCCTGCACGAAATTGGTAACTTTTATTTCGCAAAAACCCTAAAAACTGGACAGTTCAAACTTATCGAACGGCCGTTCCAGGGAGCGAAACACAGAGGAAAGAAGGAGGATTCAAGGCTTGAAGGAGGGATTCTTCATCTTGGCTTGTGTTTCTTCCAATTTTGGGTTCTACCAATATGTTTCTCTCTCTTTGCTTGTCTCTTTCTCTCTCTATGAGTAGCTAAACTCTTTATCACCAAGGCTAGGATGAAGCCTTGGGTTGAATGATGGTTGTATGAATTGATTTGTTTCATAAATTTTTATGCATGTTTAGACCAATAAGATGGCTAGAATGTTGATAGGAACATCCAACCTAGACCAATAAGATGGCCAGTAATTGATATGAGGAAAATTGGCTTTAGTGCGCTAAAATCGACTTAGGTACGGATTCGTTATACCCGGATTGATAAATGTGTGAGTGAATTGGTTGTGTTTGCACATCATTAACCCTTGGTGGATTTCGAAGTCTTAGTGTTTCATTCTTCTACTTGAATTCATTGCATTAGTATAACTTGCCTAGTGATAAATTGCATTAGCATTTGCATTCGCATTCTTCAATATAAAAATTCCAAAAACACTTTACTTTTATTGCTTGCATTCTTATTAAATTGTAAACTCAATCAACTTGAGCGGAACTTTAATTTCTTGCATTGTCCATAAATATATACAAATAAATATTTGGATCAATTATAACTCCGTCTATGTGGATACGATATCTACTGACTACTTGTGCTATCCCTTCGACTAGTGCACTTGCTAGTAGGGTATTTTAAACCCAACATTTATCTAAATCGGGATCTAAAATATGAACAAATGCAACGCAGCCAAAGACACGAGGAAAGACGGGAAAAGAAGAACGAGTAGAATATAAGAGAGAAAATGGAGTTTTGTTGCCCAACACAACACTAGGCATTCGATTAATGAGATGACAAGCAGTGAAAACAGCATCGCCCAAAAAATGTTTAAGGACATGCATCTGAAGCATGATAGTACGGGCAACATCTAACAGACAGCGATGTTTGCGCTCTGCCACCGCATTTTGTTGAGAGGTATGAGCACAACTAATTTGATGAATAATACCCTTATCAACACAAAATTTAGAAATAGAATTCTGAATATACTCAAAAGCATTATCAGAGCGAAGAATTTTGATACGTTTGTCAAATTGTTTAAACACTTCATTATAAAAACGAACAAGAATATTGGATAATTCAGAACGATGTTTCATTAAAAATAACCAAGTCATACACGAGTGATCATCCACAAAGATAACAAAATACAAATGACCAGACACACTAGAAATACAGGCAGGGCCCCAAATATCAATATGAACCAATGCAAAACAACTAGGCTCACGAGGAGCATTACGAACAGAAAAAGAACTACGATGATGTTTTCCTAATTGACAAGCTTCACAATCAAGACTCAAGACAAAACTTAGTGGAGGAACAACAAGCTTTAACTTTTTTAAAGATGGATGACCCAAACGTCAATGCCACTGCAGAGGAGTAAGAGAGGTGTGGAGTGCAGAAGATGGAGTTTAAGTAGGTCTCAAAGGATCCAAATAGTAGAGGCCATCACGTTCATGACCCAAACCAATCGTCTTCTTGCTCTGAAGATCCTGAAAAACACAAGAGTGAAGAGTAAAAATAATGGAACAATTGAGAGTATGAGTTAATTGACTAACCGATAAAAGATTGAGGGGAAATTTTTGGAGGTAGAGACTGCTAAATAGAACAAAAAATGTGGATTCAAAGTTCCTTTACCAGAAACAGGACAGGAGGACCCATCGGCAAGAATGACACTATGATTAATGGAATGTAAATGAGTGAAAAATGAGGAATTACCAGACATATGAGAACTTGCACCAGAATCAAGAATCCAAGGATTAGTTTGAATAGAACATGCATTTACCTGATTTGGCAAGAGTGATAGTAATAGGAGTGGAAGGGGAAGCACGCAATGTCTGAAGAAGTTCACTGAGTTGAGCAGTAATTTTCTCTTGAGTGTCAAGTGCGGAAGCCAAGGGCAACTCAGAACCAAAGGAGTGAACTGAAGAAGATGAATCAGTAACACGATTCACATGATCAGGTTCGCCATATTTAACCCAACAATATGGCTCAGTGTGATTGGTGCCACCTTAATGAGTGCATTGTTTATCAACACGACCTTGAGACCGCTCCGCGACCACGTCCACGAGATGACCGAGCACGAGAGAAACTAACACCACCACGTTGGGTTGTAGTAGACAACAG
This sequence comes from Euonymus europaeus, assembly GCA_963580455.1. Classification (NCBI taxonomy): domain Eukaryota; kingdom Viridiplantae; phylum Streptophyta; class Magnoliopsida; order Celastrales; family Celastraceae; genus Euonymus; species Euonymus europaeus. The sequence continues at coordinate 14,379,202 of OY756970.1, read as the reverse complement.
AGCGGTAACATCGACATGTGTCGAAACAGAAGAAGGATTATAACCCAATGACGAGCGTAACAATCGAGAATAAGCATTGGTAGAAGCAACTAGAGCAATATTCCAAGCAATGTTACAAACCAAAGGTAAAAACCAAGCAACCGGATCAAGAGCTGAAGCAATGTAACAAACCAGAGCTAAAAAACCAAGCAAGCATACCAAGATTCCAAGCCAAAGCATAACCAAAGCAACCCAGAGTCAAAGAAGTAGAAGAAGTAGAGGAAAACCGAACAAACCGAGAACCATAATTGTGAGGACGCGAAGGCCAGAACCATAGGCGAGAGAGAAGCACGCGTAAGAATCAGAAACAGCAATAGAACCATAGACAGAGACCAGCGCGCATAAGAAAGCAAGACCAGAGAACCAAAACTGAGACAGAGACATGAACGAAGCTGACGAAATTGAAGACAAAAAGGGACCGATCATCGTCGCAGAGAAAGGTCGGCGGAACGCGTTGCCGAACTCATCATCGCGACTCAGGGACCGCGCTTTGTCATCAGCAGTGGAGATGGTGATCTTCCCGGTGCTCCGATACCAAGTGAACCAGTAAAATAGAAACACAGTAAGCAGTGAACAGTAATGGCAGTACAGAGGTGGAGAGAGGAGGAGAAGAGATTCATCTATTCAAACCCTAGGAGTCAAGAACCCTAGGTGAAACATTACACACACTGAAAAGACCAAAAACGCCCTTGCAACTTATAACAATAAGATTTAGTTGCATCAAACATCTCAAATTGGAAAACAACAAGATAACTTTGGGTAGATCTTAAGAGTAGATATTCAACTGTTAATGCAACAAGGGTTCTTGAAGTCAAGAGCGAAATCTGTATCATGAAATAAGGATCCTTATATGTAATGGATTACTACACTAAGATGAAAAGCTTATGAGATGAACTCCAAGAGTAAGAAAGCTTCACTGGATGTAAATGTGGTGAGTTTTTAAAGTCATGGACATCAAAAAGAGAAACAGCGAAAGTCATGCAGTTCTTGGTGGGACTTAATGATAATTTCAACAATAATAGCAGTCAAATCTTAATTCTAGATATAAACAAGGTTTTTAACATTGTTAGTCAGGAAGAAAGAAAGCAAAGAATGAAAAATGGTGATGTCCTGGTGACTCAAGCTGCGGCAACAATGGCAGTTAAGAAGTTTACGAACAATGGAAACATAGAGCAAAAATCAAATTTCATAAACAATCAAGCAAAGAGGGATGCATATGGAAATTCAAAGATATCTCAAGGAAACAAAGAAAAGTTATTTTACAATTATTGTAAAATGACTAATCACACAATCGACAAATGCTTTAGGATTCATGGATTTCCAACTTACTATGTACCAAAGAAGAACAAAAACAACGATTGGGGAGGAGCTAATTCCAAATTTCATTTTGCTAATCAAATAGACACAGAGCACAAAATGACATAACAGTCCACTAGACTGGAATTGACTAATCAACAATGTCAACAAATCATCAGTTTTCTCAAAAGTGAAGTGGAACATGGAGAGAATTGATCCAAAGGACAACACAACATTGGCATAGTAGCATCTATGGCAGGTAATACCACATCTATTACGAAACATAATTTATAGAAATGGCTAATAGATTGTGGTGCTTGTGACCATGTTGTTTGTCATACATTCATGTTCCAATCATGTAATGTTCTGTGAAATTCACATGTGTTTTCCAAATGGACTAAAGCATGTCATTTCACACATAGGAAGGGTTAAAATAACAGAAGATATAATCCTAGAAGAAGTCCTATGTGTGTCTACCTTTGGTTTTAATCTTATTTTAGTAAGTTGATAAGAAATAGTTTCAATGTTGTGATTTTCACAAAAGATAATTGTGTAATGCAGAAATCAAAAGACATGTGCATATACCCTTCAACAAAATGGGGTTGTTGAGAGGAAACACCAGCATATATTAAACATAGCCAGGTCATTAAAATTACAGAGTGGAATCTCTGAAAATTTTTGGTCTTATTGCATACAGACAACAACATTTTTAATAAATAGATTACTTAACAAAATCCTAGATAACAAATCTCCTAACCAAATTCTTTATAGCAAATAAGCTAATTATGATGGCATGAGAGTTTTTGGATACTATTGTCTACCTAAAATTAATAAACCTCAGACCTCTAAGTTTGAACATAGAGCCAAAGCTTGTGCTTTTCTAGGTTACCCTTGAGGAACAAAGGGATATAAAATGTTAGATTTGGAGACACGTGAAGTATTTATATCTAGAGATGTCATTTTCTATGAAAATGAATTTCCTTTTAGAAGTAAATATGATTTGTACATAGAACCTAGCATAGCAATTCCTACTGCCCCAGAAAATTCAATCATAGAAAAACAGCAAATGCAACAAACTGAACCAACAAACAAAATAGTATTTACAAAACATGGCAGATCTAGAAAAATGCCTAGTTATCTACTTGATTATCATGTGATGTTGCATTATTTTCAAGTCTTGCTTCTCATGATCATTGTTTGACACCACATGAACATTTTCTAACTGTCATAAACTTGCATACAGAACCTAGAACTTTCAGTCAAGCTTCTAAGGACAAAATTGGTGTCAGACAATGGATTTAGAGATGCAGGCTCTTAGAGACAATATAACACTTCAAAATTGATTGATTTGCAAATAGGAAGGAAAGCAATAAGGTGTGAATAGGTTTATAAACTTAAGTATAACTTAGATAGAAGTTTAGAAAGATACAAAGCAAGATTGGTAGCCCAAGGGTATAACCAAATTGAGGTATTTGATTATTCAAAAACTTTTGCACTTGTGGTTAAAATAATCATGGTTAAATTATTTTTAGCTTTTTCTAGTAGGTATAAGTGAGAAATTCATCACCTATGTTCATAATGCATTTCTCAATGGAGACGTGCAAGAGGAGGTATACATGAAGATACGTCACGGTTATGAGTTATGACACATCAAATAATAATAAAGTTTGCAAATTAAGGAAATCCATCTATGGGCTTAAACAAGCCTCTAGGCAATGGAATGAAAAATGTAGAGATATTTTGTTAAAATTTGGTTTTGCTCAAAGCAAGGAAGATTATTCTTTGTTTTACTATAGAATTGAGAACAAATTCATAATTTTGTTAGTATATGTGGATGATATGGCTCTAGGAGGAAATGAAATTTATTTAATTAATAAAGTTAATAGTTACATAGTTACCTGTTTTAAGATCAAAGATATAGGCATTTTAAAGTATTTCCAAGGCTTAGAAATTAACTACACTAATATAAAATATTATAACAAATTCCGCTCAAGCGGTGCTTGAGTACAGAGAGCCATCCATCCAAAAAAAAAGAATCAAGCACTCCTTATCGTGGAATATTCTAGAATCCCGTTCTTTCCAAATTAACCAAGGAGTTGTATGAAGGATAAGAAGTAATAAAATTTATATTTCACACTAAAGCCCTTATTGACTAAAATAATCACTGATAATGGGTCAGAATTTAATCAAGTATTTCAATTCACACATGATGAAAACAATCATAAACCCTAAAAGCATTAAAACTGAGATGAATTGCCAAAACTACTTATATTAATGTCCAGGAAAGGAAAAGAAGGCGTGCATTCACTAAAAGGTGTCCATTTATTTGGTAAATACAGAGGCACCCCTATCGCTAACAATTGTAATTGTAAGTGCAGAGTGTACAAAATAGAAAAATTACAAAATGGAAAACAGAGTTACAGCATAATGGGTTGTAACGTCTGTAACGACCCAGCATATAAACTTGCAGTTAGTAACTGAATGTAACGCTCCCTCCATCTCTGTTCTTACTTCCTTGCATTGGGTTGGATCAGTATCCAAGCAAGACACAACAAACCATTAATGTGTTCTTTCTTACTAAGTGATACTTATTTCATCTACTATAATGTGGGACTTTTAAGTTTCCCATTGAATTGAGAGCACACATTTAACAATTTAGTTACGGTAGGAATCAATTACATTAACAAATTTTATTTCTATTTTGAAAATATACCAACACCAATTATTCTAAATGTGACGAACAAATCAAATCCCGATCAGACAATTAGAGGGAAAAAAACAAGTTTTAATTTATTTTTTTATGAAACTACAACAGGTTATATTAGTTTGCTACAAATAACTAAATGCTATGAACTGCATCATCAGTGCCTACTTAGACAAATGATTTAATGATCAAAAGCATTAAACAGAGAAAATAAATAACTCCACTACCAAATCTCTTTAGAAACTCACAGTAAAGTTAATAGACGCATAACATCAAACACTTGGCATTCACCATCAGAGGCAGATCTCCTTTAGCTTCTTCGCGGCCGATTCGTCAATACAATACTGCACCACAATAAACTAAGACATAAGTTCTCAAATCCACGTCAGTCAATCGAAAAATCGACACAGAAGCACATGCCTATAGATATGCATAAACGAATACGCAAATGTAGAAACCTTGTTGAGGACCCAGAGAGAGTGGTTGTAGGCCCTGTGGAAGAGCTCATCGAGGGCTTTGGGATCGGTGACCTCGACATCTCTGTAGTTGACGAAATTCTCGCGGACGTACTTGGCGTAGTACGGTCTTGTATCCTTTGGCAATCGCCTCACTAGCCTCAGTACGGCACCGTAAGCTCTCAATGCTCTCTCCATTTCTCTCCCAATTCAGAACATTGGACAAAAATTACGGGTTGATTCGACTTGAACTAGAATCAATTGATGGGCCTTTTACCTTTAAAAGAATCCCATAGTTGATGGGCCCTGAAAGTGATTGGTCATGTGAAATTGTGAATCAAAACCTGGTTAAAACAGTTACAAAAAGGTTGCCCAACTTATTGTTGTTTCTTGGGCCCACGGTATGGGTCCAGTATTTTTATCCCTTAATTATAGTCTTTTTGTTGCTTTCATTTGCAGACCATTATTAAAAAAAAAATGGTATGGGTTCGGTACTTATAAAACCATTCACGTTTGATAAAAAGACGTACCGCTCCGATCTTTAAAACGAAAAATACTCTTTATTTTAATTAAAAATTATACATATCATCTAACACATCTCTCACATTCGTAAAAAATAAAGATATTTGGGTTTAAAAGATCATGAATAATTGAACTAATAATTCATGATATAACTATAAAATGCCAATAATTTAAGATAAAATTGTTTACACCATAATTACATAGGTTAATGGGCTAAGCTTGACCCAAAAGATGGGTTGGAAAATGCACAAAAGATGGGCTACGCATCACTAGAAATGGATTGGTCTGACTACGATGAAGACATGAGACCATTAAAGTTCTTTGGCCACATCAACTACAAAAATCCAAAATATTTATCTATATCCAAATGTAAAATTCAATTTCATCTTAAAAAACCCAAAAGAGATGCTCCGACCCAAGGAAGTTGTGCCATACAGGTTGATCTTTATTCCTATCATCAAATAAGTCCCATGAGGCCCCTATGCCTACCGAAGAAAGGGATAGTGTTGGCCGTAGTCAGAAAGCTTAACTATCGGCCACACTAAACAGATTATCAAGAGACTAAGAATGGGAACAAAACGGAGTAGAAATGATCTTTGAAGAAGAAGAAGTTGAATCTAAAGGCGAGGAAATGCAGACAAAAGACTTGAAGAAAGCACCACCAAAGCTATATGATTTGAAAGTGGAGATCGAAGACCCGCTAGAGAAGGTCAACATAGGAACGGAAGAAGACCCATGTTCTACTTATATAAGCAAACTCCTAGAATGCAATATCAAGGTATAGTTAATTAAATTGTTAAAAGGGTATCGAGATTGTTTTGCTTGGAATTTTGAAAAGATACCAAGATTAAATCGAAAGTTAGTATAACATTGGCTTCCAATAAAACCTAACTACAAAGCAGTCAAGCAAGCTCTGAGAAGAATGTCAACAGAAGTGGAGTTAATAGTCAAAGAGGGGATTCAGAAACTTCTTAAAGCTAGCTTCATATGAACAATATGCTATGCAAAATGGCTTTCCAACATCGTGCCAGCGGTTAAGAAGAATTTTAAGATTCATGTATGTGTTGATTTCAAGGATTTGAATATAGCCACACCGAATGATGTTTACATGATGCTGGTAATCGATATGTTGATAGATGATGCATCACATAATGAGATATTATCTATGATGGATGGCTACTCTATTATAACCATATTTTCAGCACAGAAGAAGATATTTCAAAAACCGCTTTCAGGTGCCCTGAAGCTCTAGGAACCTTTGAATGGATTGTAATGCAGTTTAGTCTTAAGAATATGAGAGGTGAATGATATGATCAGGGCACTTCCTAGAGGTGTATATAGACAATATTTTCATTAAATTCAAGAAAGTTGTTGATCACACTACACACCTACAGAAGAACTTTGATAGAATGAGACTATACTAACTAAAACTCAATCCGCTCAAGTGTGCATTTGAAGTAAAGGTGGGGACCTTTCTAGGCTTTTTGATTCATTAGAGATGCGTAGAGGTAGATAAGAACAAATCCAAAGTAATCGTGAATGCAGCTACACCCAAGAAAGAGTTACAACATTTTTTAGGTCATGTAAATTATTTGAGATGGTTCATATCTAACTTGGCAGGAAAGACGGAAGAATTCTCAAACCTATTAAAACTCAAGAATGAGATGAAATTCAGATGAGAACCTAGACATGAAGAATCCTTTTAGAAGATCAAAGGATATCTTTGTGAACCACCTGTGTTGGCACCTTCAATTCAAGGAAGACCATTGAAGCTTTGCCTATCAGCGTCCCATAACTCCTTAGGTTGTTTACTAGCAAGAGACAATGACTAAGGACATGAGAAATCCATCTACTATTTAAGTCGAGTCTTAATCGATATTGAAGTCAGATATTCTACAACAAAAAAGTTGTGTTTAACTCTATACTTTGCCTGTACAAAACTCAGAAATTATCTTATCATAGAAAAGGTATATGTGATTTCAAATTTTGATTTGTTGAAATATATGCTATCCAAACCAATCGTGACTGGCAGAATTTACTCTCACATGGAGGCCACAAAAACTGGAATTCTAGACGGGAGAAGAGGAGTTGTCATCTATATGTTATTGAAACCAGAGTTCTTGGGTGTTGAACTTTGATTGCTCAAGTACGGACAATGCCGCTAGAATAGAAATAGTGATTGAATCACCCAGAGGTACAAAATCAACCTTATTTTTCAATATGGATTTTGATTGCATTAATAATCAGGCAGAGTATGAGGCTCTTTTGATTGGTCTAGAGATCTTGAAAGACCTAATGGGATAATTGGGAAAATGTGCATTTAAATGAATAATTTGAGCTAAAAACCTAGCAAATGCAACATTACGAGTAGATAACAAACACACATGTGACCATTTAGATGATGCATAAATAAGAATCATAAAGTAATGAAATGGTCCACATGATAGATGAATAGGTTCACATATATCTCCATAGATACATTGTATGAAGTTGAGAGATTCTACACTCATCTTTAGAGTAGATGATCTCATAATTAGCTCTTTGTGAACAAGCACCACACAAGTGATTTTAAGGTAAAAGAGTTTCTTAACATTTGTTTCAATCCATATTATACTTTTGTGGCATAAACCTAGAAGAGAATGCTTCGTTTTTTTTCTCTCTTACAAGCTTGTGGCTTCAAATAATATAAATGATATATATATACTCTTTATTACCCTTACTTCCATACTCAAAATGATATCCATTTTGACGAATATCCTTGAAACTTAATAAGTTCTTTTTTTTAGGAGATTATAATGCCTTCTTAATATATATTTTGTTCCTCTAAGCAATATTATATTAGCTCATCTGTAGCTTTCAATTATTTTTGGATGTGCTTGAGATTGTATCAAAATTTGTTTCCAACAATGTCAAGCGTAAGAAATATTTTTTATATTAAAGGATGGTGTATATTGTTGCAATATCTATCAAACACATGTCTTAGTGAGGTTCTTCTAAGGTTTTCATAGTGTGGTAGAGATGAGCTTCTTCATTTCAGTCATTTCCAATGAATTTTGACCTCAGATGGTTGTTTTGGTTGATGAAGGGGAAAATTAGGTAATTTTCATTAGGGAAAACTTCTTGTGGTGGTGGCATGAGGCGAAGTTGCCTACGATGGCCGGATTGAAGCTCTTTTCTTAAGAGTGCCTCAGTAGTTTGAGGAGTGATTTCGGCGACGCCCATACTCATTTGGTCTCTCCCATGCATATAATGCAATTAGAGTAGATATTTTTTAAGAAAGAAGTGGCAGCGAGGGGTGGAGAAACAACAATTAGGTGTTGGGTAATTTATTTAATAATTTTTTTCATATGGATTAGCTTAGAAATTGGGCTAAAGATTTAAGATTATCCGATTTCAATAACGTAAATCAATTATTTACTAATTTTATAATTTTGTACTTAAAATATTAGATAATTGTTATTATTTTCAGGATGATTTTATTCGACATGACATACAACCGGAGAAAGAAGTTAATGTGATAGAAGAAAATGAAGTTTAAATTAATATCAATGCCACTGATAAATTTGACACTTAAATGGTATATTCTGATATAAATTCATATAAGTTTTTAGGGTTTAAGAAATTTCTAACACAATTAATTTGTTTATAAGGTATTCAATTCTTTTGAGTTGATAATTGGGTGGGCTCAAAATACTGCACATGCTCTTGGATTTGTTATTATTAGAAGAAGGTGGATTTGGGAAACGCAAGTTGTTAATGCAATGTAAATGTGGTGGCAATTATACACCTAGAAAAATGCCGACAAAGATCACTAGAACCAAAAAATACAATTCTCCATTAAAAATAAAACGGATGAAATTGAAGACGGATAACGATTGGATAGTAAGGGTGGTATATGGAATACATAAGCATGGTTCATCGTTATATATGGAGGGTCATTCTTATGTTGATAGACTTTCTGCATTTGAAAAAGATATCGATAGATATGTCAATAAATCTAGTAAGGCCATGAAATACTCTGTCAATGACAAAGAATTAGGATCCAACTAATGTCTCCACCATTCAAGCTACATATAAATGTATGTTGAAAGTTTCTTACAATAGAGAAAGCAAGTAAATCACAAATGCAACAACTCATGTCATTCTTAAATGGACACGACTATATTTTCCTTCATCGAAGTGATGCTTTAACCAATGAACTACAAGATTTATTCTTCATGCATTCATGATTGTTAGAGATTTGGCGTGCATTTTCCTATGTCATAATCATGGATTTGACAAACCTAACAAGTTTGGGATACTTCTTTTTGAGATCGTCAGCGTGACATCTACGAACATGAAATTTTATGTAGCATAAGTTTCCCTCCAATAAGAAAAAGATGACAATTATATTATGGCGTTGGAATGAGAGAACCTAGCAATACATGAAAGCAAAAACAACCTCCCAATATCTCTACATGAAGCTTCTGTAACTTCATTCATTGGAAACTATCCCTTTTTATAGAGCAGCACTTTCCTTAATTTACTTGACTTGATCATGATAATATCTCAATCTTGAAAAGTCAATTTAGAATACAACAAAAGAACAAACACTCATAGGATAAGCCATATCTCCATACGGCACAATTACCATACTTACCACAAACACTTATCCCTTAAGTAGTGTACTTTAACTAAAAGTCCATACACACGGCATATCCCATTATTGTCCTTATCTCCATAGATAATATGTCATTATCAATTAAAAACAAACAAACATGTTGTTATCATATCACACGTCATCCTTCAAGCTAAGTACATAATATTCCCATGCAAATCCCATGCTTACACACACATGAGTTTTAACGTCACTCATAACACCTGTTATGAGGCAGCTTACCTACGGTTGCTTGAGCACTATAAGTCTCATCACAAAATTTTCATCTAAATGAATTTTACAACCCATAAAATACAAACCAACAGAGATGTACATATCCGCCCAAACCTATAAAGGCATGCATTTTGAAAATCAAATAAGTAATAGAGCTAAATGTCAATAGGCAAAGTTGAAAAGGTACCTAGACACATTGCAATTGGATATTGAGTTTGCATGAGAGTCTATTCATCAACTGCTTAAAGCTCAATTTATTGCAATAAAATAAAGTTTGAAGAAGAGCAAAAATATTAGTCAACACATAGTCAAACTAATGTATTTTTGAGAGTTGAGGGGTTTTGTATCAGCCGATATGCTACAAAAGATTCTAGAAGAACTCGATCATTCTAAAGTCGTGGGGGTTGATGTCAACAATTCCGGACATAAATTTTGATTGAGTCATAGCTTACTGTGTGCACATGAACTTGTAGTATACATACAAGAAGTTCGCCAACACCACTTGCATACATTGATAAGTTTTGGAAAAAGCTTGATTTGTTGCCTTTTGCCACTCTTCATGACAATGATGACATTAGTTGCAGCATTGACTTGCCGATGTTTACAAAATAGTTTTAAAAATAAGGACTGGTAAAGTTAGTCTGTTGAGGAAGCTACAAGAGATAATTAATCCATATATTAAGTAGCACATGTTGAACCAAAAGTTAAGACAAATACCCGTGGATGCCCATCATTGAAGAAAAAAGTTGGCACATCTACCCATCGTAATCCATCTACATTCGAGTATATTGAACATAAATTTATTCACTCGGTGGAACTGGGTAGGCATAGTTGTTCATTTATTCACATTCCTCCATCTATTCCTAAACAGAGGCATTCAAAACTGATTAAGCCTAACCAACAACAATTATACATTAGTCAATTGTCGTCAAAGTATAATACGGTATTACATGTTCTTAGTTCTGAATAATGTTTGACATTTTTACCTCTACGTTCTATTCCACTAGCTTGATATGAACGTATTACTATCACAATAAGATTTGTGAATAGTAATCACTTCGCTTGGTTGACATTGACATTGTAGAAAGGGAAACGTGAATTCTCACAAGTAATTAAGATTTTGCCATCATTATGTATATAGTTTTCGCTTTTACTATGAAGAACAGTATAAATTTTCTTCTCTCTCACCTATAATGTGTTAGAGACCACCAAAATTAGATAAAATTTTAGTTTGTATTTTGAATTGTTGCTCACTAGAATATATTCTCTAGCAAGTGAATATATTCTTCGACCATATAATATATTTTCTCTTCAGAAAACATATTCTCTTGCCAAGCGAACATCATTTCAACTCTATCTTTTATAAAAACTTCAACTCTATTACTATAAACATGCAACTAACCTTGATCGATTATCATACTTTCAATACATTTGCAACACCACTACTCAATCATTTCACCATCACACACTTATCTAAATCTCAGGCTCTTAGCCCTATCCTCATAACACGAACCATCTATTTGGCATCCATCTACCAATCAGTTTGAACAAACATATCTAATGGTAGGATGATTTTATCAGAGACGAAATGAAGCAAGAAGATGAACTTGTGGATGAAATTGATGAGAACATCACAACTGACATTAAAGGTGAATTTGAAACCAATATGGTATGATGTTTAAGTCATTTAATATATGTGTGATTTTTTCTTAGATTAAAATAAATATTTATTACTTTTTAATCAAAATTAATACATTCTAAGGTTTTTAAATCATGTCAATTGCTAATCGATTGGGTGACCAAACTGGGCACAATTTGGGATATATCATTATCATCAGAAGATCGTATTTTAGTGGGTTCTGTAAGTCATGCATATTACAATTCATATGTGATCGTAGTGGCAACTACCAAAGCAAAAAAACTTTCTGCAAAGACGAATGACAAAAAAAAGTAGATTGCCTGTTCAAATTGAAATCGGGGAAGATGATGATTGGATGGTCGATGTGGGGGTGTTTTGTATCATTTATGGAGGGACATCCATACTATTGTGGACTTTTTGAATGTGAAATCCAGCTGATAGTAGACATGTCTACCAAAAATGCAAAGCCACGAGACATATTAAAGGAGTTAAAAAAAAAAGATCTACACAATGTGTACTCTATCATAACCCTATACAATGCACATTTAAAGCACCAAACCGTAGAGAAAGCAAGTAAATCACATATCCAGAATGTTTTGTCATTCTTATATGATCATGAATACTTTTTTATACTCGGGCCAACCGTATAACCAATGAGCTCGAATATTTGTTATTAGCACATCCAAGCTCGTTAGAGCGATTGCGTGCTTTCCCGCATGTGTTCTTGATGGATGCGACATATCAAACCAACATATTACCTATACTTGAAATTGTCAATGTGACTTCAATGAGAAAGATATTTTCATAGTATTTGCATACTTACAAAATAAAAAAGAGTCTAGTTATACTTGGACAGTAGAATGTTTGCGTTCAGCAATGTATGGATGTATTGACCATGAGTGACTGTAATAGACAAAGAATTGGGGCTCATGATAACATGTAATCATATATTTTTCAATGCTATGAAATAACTCTATAGATTTCAAATCTATCAAAGTATTTTGAAAAAATATAGGCAATCAATACAAGATAAGATAGCTTGGGATGCATTCTACCGCATGTAGACTATGGTGATTTAATTTGAAAATGAGAGAGTGTATATTACCAATTTGGCATGGCTATCAAAGTATTTTGACCAAATGTAGGCAATCAATACAATATAAGAGAGCTTGGGATGCATTGTACCGCATGTAGATTACGGTGCTCAAATATGAAAATGAGAGTGTGTATATTACCAATCTTGGCTGTGGTGAATTATCTTAAAACTATATGGCGGATAAAATATAAAGAGAGGCTGGATCGATAGATATTTATATTTCAAAAGCTATATGACTAACAGAGTCAAAAATTCAGCATGTTAAGCTAAAACACTATCTAAGCTCATCACAATCAAACTTGGAGTGATCAATGTCATGGATTCATCAGGTCATCTAGTTGTCGGATACTAATATCAAAGCTGGCATTGCGAGAAGCAAACATATCGTCCAACACCAATTCAATATGCCACACCTTCAAGATTTATGTGATTTTGTTTCAATTGAGGCATTGAATCTGTTCTTCAATGAGTTTGTGTGGACGAAAATTATTGATAGTCTTTCCACAAATGCATATGTATACTTGTAGGAGCTATGGACTGTCGTGTTCTCATAAACAAGCCATGTACATGAGCTTAGGTCACTGCATATCACTTGATACAATTGATAAATTTTAAAAGAAACTTGATCTATTGCCATATGAGTCACTTGAAAAGAATGAGATTGATTGTATTGTTGATGTACAAATGTTCACAATACATTTCAAGTAGTAAACAATACTTGTTAAAGTCAGTTGGTTAAGGAAGTTGAAGAAGATAATCAAACCTTCGACAGCTTCTCTTTTTCAACCAGCTATAAAGATGAACACTCAAGGGCATCCCACCATAAAGAAAAGAGTAGCCACCTCCCCTTATCCTAATTCTGCTGCATCTAGGTTCCTTAGGAGTGATTTTTTTCAATCTTTGGAAATTTAACAGACACAATACCTCATTTAGATACCCAAACCCGCATATATTTGAGCGGGATTTTTTTTAATTCTAAGGAGGCATCAAGACATAGTTGCCTGTCTATTTTTTTAAATTCAAAAAGGTAAACTATTATATACATGTCTATGTTAATAAGTTTTCAGCTGCACTGCATCCTTGTATTAGGGACATACAAGATGTAAGAGATGATGAAAATTGTGACCTTCAATTCGATAGCTATCTTAGTCTTTAAAATATGAATGACCTAGTGTTCGATATATCTTAATAATGGAGTTGAACACATTTTGGGGACAATATATTGAAATATGTAGTGGGATGAGAGAGCATATACTGTTAGATGCACATTAAACTTCTTTCAAAATGATGTTGAAACACTATTTAAGCACTAGGTAACAATGACAGACATGAGTCTATTAATTACTTCTGCATACAGTGTGATATTTCACATTTTTCATCATGCAGAGAGCTAGATATATTTAGCACTTTATATAATCTCCCCACCATCCTGTTAGCACTATTTTATCGCCATGTGACACATAAATGATAATCATTATGTTCAGGTCAGTTTGACAAGAGATTATATAATGCCTCCCAGTAAGCTTGAGTGTGTTCATTATAGGCATGCTTGTGTAGCTGCATGGGCTACTCCGTATTTGGAGCGGTTTGATGCATACATGCTGTCAGTGTAGTTTATGTTTTATTTCAAAACCTTTGTTCATGTGTTTGATTAAATTTACATGTATGTATTAAAAATGATGAGCACTTATCAAATCTATGTTAAATTTACTTTCAACTTTATTAAAATATTCCTCAAATATTTGAAGTTGAATGACATGGTGAGTATATACCAAGAATTTGAACCTAAAAAAAATCAAAAATTTAGTCAACACACATGGATAAAATATCTACACATAAGACTGGTTTGCAGAAAGAGACTAAAATGACTAACTTTGAGAGTTTCTATTTTTAAAGAGAAAAAATGTATGCATGAAAAGATTTGTCTGTAGAAATATACTAAAAGTTATGGCTCATTTAGTAAACCTAGTTCAAAAACAACTATTTGTGATCTCGTGCAATATGGGTGATCCGTAGCTTAACTAAAACTTAAATGTTTTGGTCGGAATTTCACATATGTAGTGCAGATTGCAAACATTTCATAACCCAAGTATAACTAGCCCTTTTTTTTCCTGAATTCAAATATAGAAACGCTATGCAAAATGTCTTACTAGTTGAAGTTAACACCAAAAATTTAAAGGAAAGGCAACCCATACTTATTGGTCTGATATGTCAAATCCATCGACAACACATGCGAGAATGCAAGCACTCATTCTAGCGAGGCAACATGTGCAAAAAATAAATCTTTGAGCTCATTAGTTGTACAGTTCACCCGATAATCAAAAAAGAACTCATGGACATTGAGGAATGTGAACACCGCCTGCATCTATGGTTGACCTTATTTCTCAGTGATCTTATGCTTCTTGCTTGCATTGTATATGATTCTGATGGTTGACACGTTGTTCGGATCTCACTTTTTTAACTCCGTCAATGTCCCTTGACTTGGCATTTTAAGTAGACATGTCAACCATAACCTGAATTTCATATTCAGAAAGCCTATCAGGGTACGAATGTCCCTCCATATATATATTGCAGAAGCATGATTATGTTGCGCACACATCACCTCCACTATTCAATCATCATTTAGCTTCATTTTCTTCCCACTCAATTTGAACGGGCTGCCCATTTTTTTGGTGCCGGTATATTTTATTGAGGGTTTCTTGGTTTGGTAATTGCCACCTCAATCACATTTGAATTGTAATCTTGGTTTTTTTTATTGAACCCGCGAATCTTTGATCTATTGATGACGATGATATATTGGTTTGGTAATTGCCACCTCAATCACATTTGAATTGTATCTTGGTTTTTTTTATTGAACCCGCGAATCTTTGATCTATTGATGACGATGATATATTGGTTTGGTAATTGCCACCTCAATCACATTTGAATTGTAATCTTGGTTTTTTTTATTGAACCCGCCAATCTTTGATCTATTGATGACGATGATATATCCCAATTAGCGTCCGATTTTTTGAACCAATCGATCAACGATTACTGTGATTTGAACACCTAAGAATTTATAAGTTTTTATTAGAAATTTACAAATATTAATTCAACCTAAAAAAAATTCATATTATGATTGATTTAATTATACCATATCGATTTCAAATTCACATCTATCGTCAACTTCGATGTTCTCTAACATATTATCCGCATGTTTGTATTCATGCTTTATTTCATCTGGGATAAAATCAATCTGCCAACAATATAATTTAAGTTCAATATTTACAGTTGCCCCTAAACAAAATATTTACTAAAAATAGTAAATATAATATATTTACTTAAATATACTAAATCGGTATCTGTATTTGCATGTTCACTTTAGCTTCTTGACAAGTGGTAGTTGAAAAGTTTGTCTACATAGTCCATATCAGTAAGAGATGTCAGCTAGATTGAAGCATCACAAACTTATAGTATGCATTTAGCCACCGTCAACCTTTTTTGTAAGAATAATATCACACATCCAAGATGATAGATAGTCAGACATAACATTTTCTATAAAATATCTCATATAAAAAATTCCAACATTAAAATGCAATATTAATATATTACATGAAAAAATGTGGTAACCAATCAACATAAAAAATACATACAAGATTGTTTTCGAAGGTTTATTCCTTTAGGTCAGCCTTCCTTCGTCTGAACAAACAATCCTATATTTCCACCAAATAATGCAGCTTGAAGACATGTAGAACTAAGATACTATCACATAAATAGAATGAATGCAATCTCACATGCGTACTTGTGCTAGCCAATAATGGAACAAAAGTAGTCTTCATGTCGCATGTTAACTGTATATTAATAATTTTCTAAGTTTTTCACGTGTTGAATGTGTTTACAATAGTAAACTAAATTAAGTCACGCATTGCATGATGTCATGATTCCATTCATAAGGAAATACAAAATGGGTTATGATAAATAAACACCCCCTAGATTAAACCCTCCTATCCCTATTACTATGACTATGACACATCTAAGTGACTATGATAAGTCTTTTCATTTGTGCAATATTATTCTTTTTCAGTTTTTATTAATTAATTAATTAATTATTGAGGTTGATTTATTTAGTTTATTTTGTTATTGTTAGTTTGTTACGCACTCTTTTTTTTGACACTTATACATGATTTATTAAGTTTTCCTGGTTAAAATAAATTTTTTGTTTCTCAATTTTTTTTCCCTTAAGATTTCAGCTTTTACTTTTTTTCCAATTTACAAAATTTTTTAATAAAAAAGCATGATTTTCTTAATATCCACATATTGTGAATATTCAATTTGAATAATAATATCCACATATATGAATCATAATTTGGTGCACCAACTATTCAAAAAAAAATGAAAAATTCATAAATGTATAATAAATTGGAGAAATTTTATTATTACATAAATTTAATCAAGCACATGAACAAAATTATCTGAAGAAAACATAGACTGCACTAACTGCATATAAGCATTAAACCGCTCCACATACGGAGTAGCCCATGTAGCTGCACAATCATACCTATAGTGAACCCACCCAGGGAATATGGAAGGTATTGGATAATCTTCGTCAAACTAACCTGGACATAATGGTTATCATTTACGTGTCCTATTGCGAGATCAATGTGCTGGAATGGTGGGAGGGGGATTGTACGAAATGGTAGATATGTCACGCTCTTTTTAGGGTGAAGAACGAGTAATATCAAATTATATGTCGAAGCAATTAACAGACCCATGTCAGACATTGTCATCCAGTGCTGGTACCGTGCTTTAACTTCATTTTGAAAAAAGTTCAATGAGTGTCTAACAACACATGATCTCTCATAACCACCAACTATTTCAACATATTGTTTCCAAAATGTGTCCATTCTGCTATCAAGTTATATCAGACATTGAGTCATTCATCCTCCTGATGACCAAGAGACATAGCGATCAATCAAAATCCGCAATTTCCATCTCCACTCACATCTTTTATATCCCTAATGTATGGATGCAGTATAGCTGAGAACTGATCAATGTATGATAGTGAAGAGTTTTTTTCTCTTTCTCGATCTCGAACTTCCTTGTGTTGAGAGAGACTGAGTATTGTAAACAGAGGAACAACTATGTCTCGCTTGTTCTTTAGAATGAAAAAAATCATGCTCAAAGATCTTTGAATCGAGGCATTCCAATGCAGAGCTGTGTCTGTGAGGTTCCCTATGCTGAACAAAATCACGATGATCAACAACACGTGCAACTGGATTGTTCTGGGTGGTGGTGGGTACCTTTTTCTTTGTGGAAGGGCGCCTCTAGTGTTGGTCTTCACAACTGGTTCACGAAGAAAAGTGTTAGAAGGTCTGAATATGTCCCTTAACTTCCTTAGCCAACTTACTTTAACATGTCTTGTCTGCTGTTTGAACTGTTCTATGAACATCTATACATCGGTGATACAGTCAATGTCATCATTTTCAAGCGAATCACATGGTAGTAGATCAAACTTTCTCTAAAATTAATCGATGACATCAAGCGGTATAGTCTGACCTTTGCTCAAATACACGACTAATTTGTGAGCATACGTAGTCCGTAGCTCCAACGAATTTGACATCTGCAACTGTAAGCAACCTCTCCAACTTCATTTGACCGCTCAAACTCCATCCAAATAAGATCCAACGCCTCGATTGAAACAAAACCACGTAAATTCTAAAAGTAATATATGTTGAATCGGTGTGGGACAATGGTTTTGCTTTGCTCAATACTAGCTTTGATAGCTGTGTCTTGAGACTGAATAACCTCACGAATCCACGATATGGATCTCTCAATGTCTGACTGTGACGAGCACAAATATCTTTTCAACTTAGCATGCTGACTCTCAACCCTATTAGTTGTGTGGTTTTTGTAATGTAGATATTTGTTGGTCCAGAAGGATATGAACATCTCCTTATATGGTGTCAACTATACATCTTTCAAATAGTTAATCACTGTCGAAAACTTCTGTAAGAGTACTTTGAGGCATGCTATATTGCTCATATACCCGCTCTCATTTTCAAATTTGAGCACCGTAGTCCACATGCGGTAGAACGCATTTCAAGCTCTACTATCTTGTATTGATGGCTTGCATTTAGTTAAAATACTTTGATAGATGTGCCATCTACATAGTAGTTTCGAAGCCTCAAAAAATACCTTAGCACATGCTTTTATCAGGCCCAACTCTCTATCCGTAACGATCACTTGTGGACCAATGCATCCGTGCATTACAGATCGAACGCATTCAAAAGCCCAAGTATAATTGACCTCTTTCTCTGAGTGTAAATATGCAAATGCTATGCAAAATGTCTGATTGGTTAAAGTGACACCGACAATTTCAAGGAGAGGCAACCCATACCTGTTTGTCTGATATGTTGCATCTATTAACAACACATGAGGGAATGCATGCAATCGCCTTAGTGTGTCAGGATGTGCGTCAGGGAATGCATTCCTCACTGACCATTGGTTGAAGGGTTCAACCGATAATCGAAAACATAGCCATGGTCGGTGAGGAATGTCAACACAACTTGCATCTGTGATTGTTCTGATTTCTCAGCAGTCTTGTGTTTCAGCTTCGCATTACGTATGGTTCTGATTGTTGACACATTGTTTGGGTCTAGTTTTTTCAATTTCGTCAATATGTCTAGTGACTTGGCATTTTGCGCAGACATGTCAATCATTATCTGAAGTTCAGATTCATAAAGTTGACTAGGGTATGGATGTCCCTCCATATATAATGCAGGAGCATGGTTGTGTTCCGCACACACCACTTCCACCTTCCAATCATCGTCTAGCTTCATTTTTTGTCCTCTTAATTTGAATGGACAATCTATTTTTTCGTGTCAGTTTGCTTCGTTGAGGCTTTTTTGCTTTGGTAATTACCACCACGTTCACATTTGAATTATAATTTGTGTTTCTTACCGAACCCATCAATATTTGACCTGCTGATGATGAAGATATATCTCAATTGGTGTCCGACTTGTTGAACTCAATCGATCAAAGTTTGCCATAATTTGAACACCTGAGAATGTATTAGTTTTTTTTAAAAAAGTTACTGATATTCATTAAGCCTAACACAAAAACTCATATTTTGATTGAATAAAATATTATACAATATTGGTTTCAAATTCACATCTATCGTCAATCTCGATGTTCTCTGCCATCTCATTTGCATCTTCATCTTCTTGCTTTATTTCGAATGAGACAAAATAACCCTGTCAATAATGTAATTTAACATTGAATAAAAAAAATTAGAAAAATTACTAACTCAGTATTTGTATTTACATGTTTAGTTGAACTGTTTGCCGGATGGTAGTTGAAAAAATCATCTATGTAGTCCATATCTGCACATGAACAATTGATTATATAAATAGTTGAGCTATTGAAGCCAAAACTTAAGCCATTAATAAAATTAACCAAATTGATAAAAATTATTTTGATTTGTAATTTTTTTTAATAAACTTTTAAAATAAAGAACATAAGTAATTCTGCCCCTGATTATTTGATTCTCTAAAAATGTGGTAATTATTTACCAAAATATTTACAAAGAACATAAGTAATCCATTTTTTCTTATAAGTAATCTGTAAATCCTAAACCATAAGTTCAGCTAGTTCTCTGCCAAGAATTTTCTTTCTCATTTAATGAGTCAAAGAGAGAACTATATATATATATATATACACATACAGGAATATTGTATGTATATATATATATAAATATTATTGAGGCTACCCTACACTTTGGAAATGTGCCTAAACCAGACCAAATTAAGGATATATATGGGAGACATGTATAGCCTAAAAAACCGTTCTTGAATACTACAAAGATGGCATTCAAATGGATTACCCTATTCTGCATGTACTTAATTTATGCAAATAACAGCTCAATCTGTAGGGAAACAACAAGAAAGAGAGAGGGAAAGGAGAGAGAAACTTGTTAGTGAAAATGTTAAAGGACAAAAAGTGTTATACTTAAAATTGGCTCTAAATGAATATAAAAAGATAATGCATTATACCTTTTTGGATCAAATTTTCTAATTTCCCTCTCTAATCATATCGAAAATTTTCATCACCCAACCATATCGAAAATTTTCATTCCTCTTGAGTCATTAGTTGGCTATACAAAAATGCATAAACCCCAACAATTAGTTGGATAATGTAGAAATGAATGAGGAATTAAGACTGTACTTTTATGATTCTGAGATTAGATCAACCCTATTTCATTGCAATAGCCCATGAGGAAAAAATTATCTGGACAAGAAGAAATTCTATTTGAGGTACAATAAGTAAAACTCTTATGTTTCAAGAAATGATGATGAATGAAAGTGTACTTGAGCATTAGCTTCTGAAACAAATCCACTTTTGGAGGTATCTGAGCATGTCTTCTTATACCTATCAATTGTAGTCTTAACTCTGCAAGCATTGAATTAAGTGAGATATATATATATATATATATATATCTGTGTGTGTGTGCATTTTATGCCGGGTAATATTGCACCTTAATATTAAGGTTGTACTTGACTAACTTTTCTTCACTTGAGTTGGGGGTGGGTGCCTGGTGGGGGAGGGGAAATCGACACCTGGAGGTAACAAATTATATGAGTTGTGGGGGGCTTGGTGATAAAGCCAGACCAAGCACCTCTTTTAGAGGAAAAGCTGGCCCTTTCGTTTTGCCACGTTAGGGTGTTTTTATTCAAATTACATTAGCACTAGTGGGCCCAAGACCAGTAAAAGTATAAAAAGTACGGCGTAGGGGCAGGGGGTTGGAATAATGCTACCCATACAAAATTTACCCAACTTTTCATGTGTACATGTTTTCATATTTGACAACCTAGCTATATATAGGTTTGAGTTTTTTTTTTATATTTAAGCTTGCTTTTTCTCTTTTAAAAAAAGATACCGTTGTGGGAAATCATATATTGACATATATTTGAGATGATTTTAAAGATAAAACAAGTAGAAATACAGTGAAAGATGAATTAATAATTTTGACAAAAAGTTGTTAACACAAACACAAAAAATCATTAATTTAAAGTTTGGCACTGCGTTTAGAGACCCGCATTCATGGTGATTTTATACGTATCGCAACCCAAAGTGTTTAGCAAGCTCAGGTTGCGTTGAAGCCCACTGCTAAAGAGAAAATGCCATAACATCTTGTCAAAACACCGGTTAACCCTAGATCTCATTCTCTAACACCGGTTCACGTCCTCATCCGACGCATTCTAGTAAGATCTTCCTCTGTAGTTACACTTCACACCAATTCTAAAACTTCACCTCACTAATTTCCTGTGTCTATGCAGGAACAACAGTAGTTCTAAGGTTCGAAATCACTTTTCGTCAATTACCTCACCTCAGGTAAGCATCACCTCCCTCTCATCATTGGTTTCCACTACGCAAAGACAACTCTCTCTCTATCTCTCTCTCCCTCTCTCTCTCCCCGTGTGTGTGTAAAAGGTATCAACCCTTTTTCCCCTTCATAGTAGGAGAGAGCGAGTTTCATTCCTGGTTTGCTAAATTGAAATTTTTGGGTTTTGAAATTTTGGTTTTTTTAAATTAGGAATAACTATTATGGTTAGATAGTGAAAAGATCTGAGTGGTATGAGTTTTTTTTTGTTGGGATATAATTTATTGGTTGTTGTGTGGTAAATGGAGATGATGTGTTGCATAATAGAGGGCTCGATGAGAGGTAGAGATGGAAAAATATTTAATTGGGTTCTTTCTGCTCTACCATGTTCTTTATTTGGTGGTTCTGTTCATAAGAGTCTCAATATAAAAAAAAACTAAATTAAGTGTTCTAAATTATTAATTAATATTGATTTCAATGCATTATTGTCAATGTTTGTATTTGATATTGTGAGCATTTGTGGCTTGATTGGGTATCTCTGACTTCATACCCTTCAAATTTAGTTCTCATTCTATAAAAAATATGGGTGTGAGTATGAACTTTTTAATGAGATGGTTGTTTTAGAATACTTTGTTTACTTAATTCTTTGCTCAAATTTATTTGCATTATGTAATCATTTAAAGTGATTTTTTTGGGGTGATTTGCTAACAAAATGTATGTAACCTCTGTAGGCAAATATTATTTGGTTGAATCAGGATATCCAAATCAATGGGGATATCTAGCATCGTATCAGGGGCATAGGTATCATCTTGAGGTATTTCACAATGGTCCAGAGGTCAATGTTCCACGAGAGGCATTCAATTATTATCACTCATCTCTCCGGTCGATCATCGAGCGTTCATTTGGTGTGCTTAAGATGAAGTGACACGTACTAATAAGAATGTCTTCGTATCCATTCAAGATACCGGTAAAGATTGTCGTGGCTTGTAAGGCTCTACAATTTTTTTTACGATGGAAAGAAATACAGGACCCAAATTTCCTTGCATATGATGATGGGAACGTTCATATAAACCCGGAGACGGTTGCCCGCACAAGCAGAGGTGGAGCGAGCACATTAGGTGACCCATGGGAGGGTGGTGAGGATATTGAGATGGTTGCGATCGGCGAAATGATTGCAGCGGAGGTGTATGATCAGTGGTAGATTATCGTTGAAAGTTAAAATCTCACTTATTAAATAAATGTGTTCATGAAAGTGGGTTACTTATATTAGTATAGAAGTATGTATGTACGTATTGAATTTATATAATTATTGTACACAGATAATGTATTCACTGAATGTATGTAATATTATTAGTAACTTAATTGAGTAGCAATTTAAAATAAATACAATCTTTAGACGTCAAATCCTAAACTATGTTTAAACTCACAGCATCACAATTTTTTAAGTGATGCGCCAAATAATAAACTGGATTTGAACTCATTTCACAGCACTGTAGTTATATACCTGACAGGAATCTCAAACACCCTAATCTGGAATTTTTAAACCGATTGTGCTAAATATCCATAATATTTTGCATCCATAATATACATAATCACATAAGAAATACTAACAAACCACAACTTTTAATGACAAAAATAAAATTTATTATATACATATTTTATGGATATTTAGAATTTTCGTTATTTAGACCTTTCGAAGATACATAGATATGTCAGTGAATGAACGAGGCGATGTCTACCTGAGATGTCTCGCTTTCGACAAACACAGCGCATCCAAGCCACGTGCAACGAATCCATTGAACCATAATCCAAGCACTGTTTAAATCATCCACCTCATATATTTGAATATTCCGAATATCAAGGTAACTCGTTCATCGCCAGACTTCTCGGATATTTTACAAAAGAGAGAAAATATATAAATCATCTACACACGTGATATCCTCTGTCGGTTTATGATATGTAGAGCACCGCATCTATATGACGCCGAAAATGGGTCCCCCTGCTGCGACATTAACAAGCCAGCCCATCTGCCCTCCCGTTTACTTCACTCTCATTAAAGGCAAAGGCAAACCTCACTCTCTTTCTACTTCTACCACTATTTTCTCTTCGCTTGCAGTTGCACTTTCGGGGCCGCAATGGGAGACGAAGATTGGGTTCTGGTTCCACGCCCCGCGGAGAGGGGTGTGTGGAGTCCAAGTTTAGTAGAAGACGACTTAAGACCGTTGAAACTGACATTCGGCGGCCCCGCCAAGCACTGGACGGATGCAGTTCCAATCGGCGCTGGCCGTCTCGGCGCCATGGTTTGGGGCGGGGTCGCAACAGAGCTTATCCAGCTTAACGGTAATACAGAGCTCTCAATGCAAGCTCTCTTTTTTTTTTACCAAAGAAATGCAGCACTAGTTGATCAAAATAGACGACATTTACGATGTAAAAAGCATGTGCTCTTCTGATTCTAGTCTTAATTGGTTCTTGGGTTAAGATTTCAATGCCTCTGCAAAAATGCATGGGTAGAAATCAGTTGATTTAAGCTATTTATCATCTTTTGACTCAATTTGAACTGGTTTTGGTGTTTGTCAGCTATTCACTTCCTGCATTGTGCGATTTTCTCTAAGTAGACATACTCTAGCCGCTAAACAGAGCCTCATGCCATTTGTTAATGAAATTAATTTGAATTGGCAGCATTAATTATCATGTTTTTGTGCAGAGGATACGCTCTGGACTGGGACTCCTGGCAATTATACAAACCCAAAAGCTCCAGAGGCTCTATCAGAGGTCAGAAAACTCGTCGACAATGGCAAGTATTTTGAAGCCACTGATGCGGCAGTTAAGTTATCAGATGATTCTCCTGATGTAAGTATCTTCGATAAATAAAGTTTTTTGCTAGCTTGCTTAATTTTGCGGTGCAGTACTGTACTCTAGCTAAGATTGCTATTATGAAGCAGAGGTTAAGACTCAGTTTTGCTTTAGCGTTGCATGTTTTTGCTTATTTTTAAGAGAGAGAAGTGTGGAATCGAGGCAGAAGTGAGTAAATGTAAACAATGCTAAAACAATCCTTAATGGTAAAGAAATTCTACCTAATTAATCTATTAGTTAGATGCATTACATGGTTAGAAATTAAAATGGCTCGACATCCATGACTATCTGGTAGTTATGCTGTCGAACACGTCTGTTTAGAATGGGCTTGGAAAGTCTTCTCGTGCTTTAGGATTGGTCATAGTTCTCTGACTCCCATATTAAGTTTAAGATTCATAGGCATGTTATCCAAAGTGTTAATTGCTGGACATACGCAAAAGCTGAGTTTGACTTTTGGTGACTGCTCGAGTGCTTAACGCAGTAATGCTTGGTAGAGGCACTTCAATACAGCTGCACAACTATCAGTGAAAAATTGGGTTACTTTGATTTATTTTTTGACAGTATCATCATTATCCATTACACCTTGTATTTTCTTATAGCATTATTCTTGCCACAACTTTGGGTGTGTTGTGAGTTTGTAGGAAATCTATGTGCTGCATACACTTGAAAGGTCAATAATGTTAGTGGTTTCATATCTCTTGATGGTGCTCCATTCATTTTTCCTTTTTGTATTGATTGTGAAGGTTTACCAACCTCTTGGAGATATCAAGCTAGAATTTGATGACTCCCATCTGAAGTATGCTGAAAAAACATATGAAAGAGAGCTAGACTTGGATACGGCAACTGTTAAAGTCAAATACTCTGTTGATGATGTTGAGTTTACGCGGGAACATTTTGCTTCTTTTCCTGACCGAGTAATTGTGACAAAGATTTCTGGTAGCAAATCTGGGTCATTAACGTTTGTCGTGTATCTGGACAGCAAGTTGGATCACAATTCACATGTGAATGGAGGAAATCAGATTATTCTGGAAGGAAGTTGTCCTGGCAAAAGAAGCCTAAAACTGAGTGCCGATGACCAACCAGAAGGAATTAAATTTTCTGCTATTCTTGATGTACATATTAGCGATGGAAAGGGAACTATACAAGTTTTGGATGACAATAAGTTGAAGGTCGAAGGTTCTGATTGGGCTGTTTTGCTTCTAGTGGCTTCCTCTTCATTTGATGGACCATTCACTAAACCTTCAGAATCTAGAAAGGATCCTAATTCAGATTCACTCAGTATGTTGACATCAGTAAAAAAATATTCATATGCTGATCTTTATGCACGGCATTTGGACGACTACCAGAATCTTTTCCATCGTGTCTCATTGTCACTTTCAAAAAGCACCAAGAGTGTTATAGAAGAAGGGTCTCTACATGTGAAGAAATATATGTTCAATGCTGATGATTTATGCTCCAGGGAAAGTGAAGACATCACAGTTCCAACTGCAGTAAGGGTGAAGTCTTTTCAAAGTGATGAAGATCCGTCCTTGGTGGAGCTCTTATTTCATTATGGTAGATATTTGCTTATTTCCTGTTCACGGCCTGGAACCCAGGTGGCAAATCTTCAGGGAATATGGAATAATAGAATTGATCCTCCATGGGAGTATGTTTTGCATTCTCTTTCTTGATCTCTTCATAATTTTGGTATGCTTGATGTGTGGTACTTTTTTCCTGTTGTGGTCTCTGCTCACTCCAATACTGCCTTACTACCTTTTGATTGCAATCAGAACCATTCTGTAGCGGACAAAAGTTAGGGCTCTATATAATTTAAAGAATAGATTGTGAAATTACAAATCCCATTTGTAAATAGTTCTTCAACATATCCTCCCGGAGAGTCGAAATCTCCAGAGGAGCATGGGAAAGAATGATGAACTAGATGAATAAAATTGAAATTTTATGGGATTGTTATTTCTATTGTGTTTCTAAATACCACATAATAAATTAAAATTGCATTGCATGGACCATATCATTTCTTATCATTCACAGGACATCAACATAGGTTATGTCAGGAGTAATTTTGTACTTTTTCACTCCCTCATAATGTTTACTTATATGAATTTTTTTTTTATATTATGTCAGTTGTGCTCAACACTTAAACATTAATCTTCAAATGAACTATTGGCCATCCCTTCCTTGCAACCTCAGAGAGTGCCAGGAGCCCTTGTTTGATTACACGTCGTCACTATCAGTCACTGGGAGTAAAACTGCAAAAGTAAGATTTTCTTATTTCTTGTTTGTTTACTCTAATTATTTATTGTTCAAGTTTGAAACCGGCCTAGAAGCTAGATGTAATAGATTTTCAGCTTGATTAGGCTTTGACTTTTTTAGTGAAGATAATTTGATAGACACGCTAACTAGTATTATTTATTGAGCCTTCTTGGAAAATTCGAGGACTTTGCTATGCATTGGAAATTTGGTTCTCATTTCTGATCCTATAAAAGGTATGCTACCCTAAACCCTAAACTGCTTGGCATATGCTTTTCACAAGAGTTGGGCTATGAATTGGTAATTAGATCTTTTCAGCTCTTTCGGCAATTTACAATGCAATTTCCAAGGCCAAGGTCAAGGCGTCCCCGGAAGATAGCTTGGTGTCAAAAGGGGGCACTTTCCTAATGAAGCCTTATAAATATTGTTTCCCAACCTCAGGTAGAGCTAGAATAACCTTCCCTTTGGGACAAATCTGCAAATGCAGATTTCCACAGAAAGTTATATTTTTCGCTTGGGAGTCAATTTGCGAAATAAATAATTGACTTAACCTCATAAATAAATAAAAATAACCACCACCTGAAGGCTGCATGCTCACATTAGTAACCTTAATTTTTAAAAAGTAAAAATTCCTTTTGCTGTTATTGCTTCTTGGCCTCTGTTACACTTTTTTCCCCACAATTATCTTATACCATCAACCCTCTCCATGGTTTTTATGCAACTTCTCTGCTGCCAAACATGAATAAATAAATAAATAAAAGCTCTTTTTTACTTATCAATGTTTGCTGACCCTTTTACTTATCAATGTTACTTCCTTTTTGGTTAACAAATGTTACAGGTGAACTATGAAGCAAGCGGCTGGGTTGCGCATCAAGTTACTGACCTATGGGCAAAAACCTCACCAGATAAAGGGCTCGCAGTTTGGGCTTTGTGGCAAATGGGTGGTGCGTGGCTATGCACACATCTTTGGGAGTACTATATGTACACATTGGACAAAGTAAGAGACATGATTTCGGTGAATTGTGTGTAGCTTATCCACATAGATTAAAGAAAAAACGAAAGAAAAAAATGTGCTGCAAGTAATTAAGAGGCTTGTGTACAAATATTGATAGTAATTTTCTACTTGGCAAGGCATTGCTAATTGTGCTTTATAATTAGGATTTCCTGAAAAATAAGGCGTATCCTTTACTGGAAGGTTGTGTGTCATTTCTGTTGGACTGGTTGATAGAAGGCCATGGAGGATATCTGCAAACCAATCCTTCAACTTCACCAGAGCATATGTTTGTTGCTCCGGATGGTAAGCAGGCTAGCGTGAGCTACTCATCAACAATGGACATGGCAATAATAAAGGAGGTTTTCTCTGCCTTTGTTTCTGCAGCTGAGGTGAATTTCACGTACTAAAGTAACTAAACTTTTGAAGTCCATCTTTGTTTTCTATTTTAAATATCCTCCTCTTGGGCGACCAATAAGTTATATATGAACAGATTTTGGGAAGAAGTGATGACGAAATTGTTCAAAAAGTTGGTGAGGCTCAACCAAAGCTTCCCCCAACAAAAATCGCCAGAGATGGTTCTATTATGGAATGGGTATGTGGATGGCCTGATTAAAATCCTCGTTATTTTACTGAGTGTTAATTGTTTCAAGTTTTCTATGCTATTGGTCTCCTTAATTCATTTTGGGTGAGCATAAGAATTCATTTTATTTTGTGGCAGGCACAAGATTTTGAGGATCCAGAGGTGCATCACAGGCATGTATCACACCTATTTGGCCTTTTTCCGGGGCATACAATCACTACTGAGAAAACTCCAGACCTCTGTAAAGCTGCAGACTATACCCTTTACAAAAGAGGTATATATGTGGGTATAATGTTGGAAATAGTTTTTTGTCCGGAAATGTCCAGTCCAGGGGCATTTGCACGAGTTAAAATCATGTTTTTCAGACATGGATTATAAGGCCCCTATGACCGTCTATAATAAATAATCATGAAAAAATCATTTGGAGATAATAGTAGATGCTCAGCATGTTAAACATATCAGACATGATTGTCACAAAAATGCAACTTTTATCTTCAAGATACCTGTGATGCATATTTTACATCAATAATGCAGTTCACTATACAGAATTATTGTGGAGATCTACTGTGTACTATATTTTCCAGGGAAATCTTGCTACCTGCAGCAGTCTGTTGTTTTTGTGACTCAATTGTTTTTGCATTCTGTTTATATTTGTTTACATTCTCATTATCTGAAACAGGAGAAGATGGTCCAGGATGGTCAACCATGTGGAAGACCACTTTGTGGGCACGTCTTCACAACAGTGAGCATGCATATCGAATGGTCAAGCACTTGTTTATTCTGGTGGATCCAGATCATGAAAGTGATTATGAAGGAGGACTATATAGCAACTTGTTCACTGCACATCCTCCTTTCCAAATTGATGCAAACTTTGGGTAAGTTGCATTCATTTATGTGTATGTTTGATGAATGTATAGCCCTAGACACCAATAAATCCCGGTCTGACTTGAGGTATCGACTTAATTATCTTCCTAATTGAGCGTTACATGTTTCCCATAAGCCTTCCTATTACGTTTTTTGAATCATATAAATGACTATCTTTCCTAAGAGTTGGCATATTCAGGAATTTTGTTTTTGCGGCCAGATGAAAATTGGCCACAAGACGAGAGCTTATTAAGTAGATTTACACCCAACTAATTAAATTTCATTTGAATTGTGCAATATTTGTTTTGCAATGGCGAAAACAAAAAATGGAGGGCGTGTCCTTCAAGTATATATATTTATATTGCAATCCTTTCTGGTTGCAAATGGGGCTGCTATGCCCATATATAGTGTTAGGAAGACACTGAAAATATAAATTATTTAGAGCAAGGGACAGAAATTGAGTAAGAACTTGAAAAAATTGTTGGAAAATTACAATAGAAATTTCAAAATACAATGACCATGAGTAGCTCTTTATCCAAGTTCACAAATGCCATAGTTAATTTGTCTTTGTTTCGGGGTGGATAAATGTCATTAATTAGATTGCAAGACAAGTTCTCTATATTTGTACTTGTACTTGGATTCTACATCATCTCTATATGCAGTTGTATCATATCATATAGGTAAAAAAAAGTCCCAGACCAGAAAGCTAGTGACTGAAAAATCTCTTGATTTTTCAATTGTGGGTGTCAGTTTTTCAGCAGCAGTTGCAGAAATGCTTGTGCAGAGCACTCTAAAGGATTTGTATTTATTGCCTGCTCTTCCACGGGACAAGTGGGCCAATGGTTGTGTGAAAGGATTGAGAGCACGCGGTGGTGTGACAGTCAGCATATGCTGGAAAGAGGGAGATCTTCATGAAGTTGGTCTTTGGTCGAACGAACACAACTCCCTTCAAAGATTACACTATAGAGGAACTACAGTAGCGGCCAATATATCATCCGGCAGAGTTTACACATTTAACAGAGATTTGAGATGTGTGAAGACGTACTCTCTCTCAAAATAAACCCTATGTTGAATACAAGATTGAACAAATCTCAGGAGGAGAACATTCTTTTCATATTTCGTAATAAATCGATGGAGGAACATTTGTTCTCCACATTCTTTTCATCCTTTTATCTTCAGTATTTATATCGTGTACTATTTTCCAAACAAGCATCTTCCTTTTCTTTTCTTTTTTCCCGTGTCGTTCATAAGACTTGGTTGAGAATTCTTGTGTTTTTTTGTAGTTTTACATAATTTGATTTTCAATGTGACTTGCTTCTTGGAAGAGAGACAAAAAACTGCATTCATAGTGCTGATGATAAATAGATACTCCACACGCGTGCCATTTTGGAATATCAAAATGACAAAAAAAGTGTTAGCACAGACGGAATTATTTGAAGGATGTGCATGCGTATAGATCGGTTCTCAAGCCCACATGTTACTGCCTTGACCTTTGTCATCGGATACCGACTCTCATGCCAATTCGCTGACAAATAGAAACAGCTAAACTAAAGCAACTTATGCCTTTGAAGGTGGACTCTAAAGAAGCAACTCATGCCTTTGAAAATGGACTCTACAGCAACTCATTTGCAGCTCACCCTCCTTTTCAGATTGTTGCTAACTTTGGGTAAGCACCATCTTCTATCCGTCAGCCATCAAATTTATTTATCTACTGTTCTACTATAAGTTTCCTTCCTGATTAAAAGAAATTCGTCTTTGAATACAGATGTAAATGTAGACATGAAATTTTAGTTGTTGAAAAAATTGCATTTCTTGTCTGAACTGCTCAGGATAGAGAGTTCTGATGGATTCAAGGCTGTGTTGTGTGTATAATCATGTCCAATGTGATGTCATTGAGGAGCCTCACTGCCAAGTTATTTGCTTAAGCATACCTTTCTTGAGGAAGTTGAAAACTGTTGAGCAATATATGGGGTTGTGCAAGAATGATGTTGTTGAAGTTATCATGTTTAGTTATCAGTAACCTTCTTTTTCAAATGTTCACACACTTTTTTGAAACCATCTATTATCTATCTATCTATCTATCTTCTATTAAATTATTAAATTAATTAATTAATTAATTATTAATTATCTATTACTTATATATAAACCTGGAAGTGGCGCTCTTCCCCTCCGGCGAGTCATCATTCTTTACGTAGCCGCGCGACTACTTCTGCCCTGCAACAATTCGTACACCAAAACGACGCCGGATTCAATAGTTGCCGACGTCATTGCGAACGTCGTCATTTCCAGATTCATCTTGGTATACCCACAACGACGCCGTTCAACTTTTCCTTCATTCAACCCTTGCCGACATCGTCAAACCCTGATTTTCGCTTCCTCAACTGTGTTCTTCGACGGCTTCTCTGAAAGGTCAGTTTTGTTCCGATTCTTATCTCCAGGTTCGCATTTCTTCTCAGTTTTGACTGCTGTGATTCCTATGTCCAGTTAATGGCTCTGGTTGCTGGGTTCTTATTTCTGTTCAGTTTCGATTCTTCTATCTTCTAGAGTTGGGTTATCTCTATTTCGATTCTGACGGCCCGGTTTGCATTTCACCACAGGTTCTATTTTTTTCTATCATTTTGGTTCTTCTGCTCATGTGTTCATTCTTTCTTCGGCTGGGTTTCTTCGATTTCATTATTTTTTTAAGTACCCAGGTTCTCATTTATGCCCAGTTTGAATTCTTTTTGATTTTGACTGCCATTTTTCCACAACTTCAGTTTTTCTGCCCGTGTTGTATTAATTGCTTCTTCTATTGGGTTTCTTCAATTTCATTCTTTTTTTTTGCCCCTGTTGAGTAGGTCTTTTGGTCATGTTTGGGTTTGTTGTGCTGCATGAATACTGATTTATGCTTCCAGTTCTTGGAATTCTTTTTTTGCCACTGTTTTTAATCTGTGGACAAACTTATTGCTAGGATTATCATGTTTTTTTATTAGAGGTAATTGTTTGGTTGCGTATTCTTTCTCTGTTTAGTTATCATGCTTGATTAAGGTAGGAAGGTTTGAACCGAAGTCATTTGCTTCCCGTATTTACCTGGAGCTACATATATTTCTGTTCTTAATTATGACATTTTACTCAAGAATGATGTGGTAGTCCGCAGTACATGGTATTGTGTACTCTTTTACTTGCAAGTAACATGAAGGTGATGCCCAAGTGAGTTGAGGCTTTGTACTAAAAGAAAGACACACACATATAGAAGGAGACTAAAGTAATCTCTTGATGCCCAATAGTTCCCTAATAAATGGTTGGAATACATTCAGAACATTGCTAATGTCTTCTGTTATTTTTGGAATTAAAGCAATATCACACCCTCTATGCATATAACTGCTATATGTCTTTGCTCTTCATACCTAAAAATTGTCCATCTTTGGTTCCTCTTTCGTAACTGATAAGAGGGTACTCCATAGTTAGTCAAACTCTATTCAATCGATGGAATTATGCCAAACTTTCATACAACGCATCTAAACTGATCGATGGTGGAGTATTTATCTATGGTGGGGCTTTGCTAACCAACTAAGTATTGGCACATTGAAATGCTACAAAAATTTAATGCGAGTGGCTTTTAATAAATGAAATTTACGTGTGCTCACACTATATATGAGGCAGGTGAAAGAAGAATAATTAGTTTTACTTCTGCCCCTGTGTTGATTGCTTCTTTGGTTGGGTTTCTTCGATTTCATGATTTTTTTAAGTTCCCAATTTCTCATTTATGCTCAGTTTCAATTCCTTATCACGTTTTGTTAAGGAGATGGCCATTTCAAACTTAGTAGAGATTAGAACCTGCAAAAGCATTTAGTCTAACAATGGTCCCAATTGCACGTGAAGATGGTCACTTCCAAAAGTTCCAAAAGTTAATAACGTGAACAATAAACATCAATCATATTTAGCAACTAACTGCTACCAAACTAAATCAATTCAAAAATTAAACATAGCATAAGTCCAAAGATTGTAAGTATCTTGAGGTGTTAATTTCTATTCTCATGACAAGCACTGTAAGATTGTAAGGCCCATAGTCATTTTTTTTGTAATATAACTAGCTCAAGTGGTAGTTTTTATATGCAACAATTTGTTTACGAGGAATGAACTACACATTGTAACGGACAGTAACCCATTTCCAGTTATCCTCAAGAGTATAGTCTAGCAGGACCAAACAGCAACACAAAGAAGTCCCAGGAACGAAAGATGGTTTATGGTGTTAGGTCCGATAGGTATCCTATCAAGAGAACTTGGAACTTTGAATGGAAAGTTTGCTTAATTGGTGCAGCAGCCCATTATGGGTATAAACTAATAGAGTTTTATCTTTCCTTTTGGGGTGCTTATGAATAGACATGTTGCTTAAGTGTGAGCAAAAGATGGGTTTTTGTGTTGTTTTGGTTGGTGTTCTCTTCCAGCTTGATAGACCACAAAATAATAATATTGTACATGGCTTAAAGACTGGATAATAATTGCTTGCTGAAATTGGTGTTGTATGCCAGGTTTTAATTTAACTCTTTCAGTGTGCTGTCTTCTAACCCCATCTATCTATTACTTCTATCTGGCGGCGAGACATATGTAATGACTATTTCCCATGATCGATGCTAAGTGAAAATTAATGTTTATAGGTCCACAATAAAGCTCTGCCAGCCCCTAGAAGACCCATTTCTATTGAAGTTTCTCCACCACACAATATACACCTCTCCTTTTATGTCCAATTCCCTTAGAAAAATCTATCTTAATTTACTTTTTTAGCCAATTTAGTTACTTGCCTATTTTCTACGTATATACTCATTCAGACGATCATATAATGACCATAAATAATATATATATATATTGTTGGTTCCATCTGTGTATTTATAGTAGAATTTCCCATAATATAAAGAAGTATTACACTTTCTAATAGTTTTTTCATTGGCAGCTAAGAAGTTATCTTCTCTATAGTAGTCTTTCATTTGTATAATATAATTAATTTTTGTATTGACTATAAAGATGAAGAATATTGTGATGTGAATAAAAACTTTCATGGCGTAGTTGTAACATAGTTTTAACTTAGATGATGGTATTGCAAGTTGTCAACTTAATGGTAATGGTTACCTTGCAATGATTAAGACATGTTGGGTTGGAGGGGGTAAATGCATCAGGAAGGTTAGTTTACTTAATTGAAATATCCTTCCAAGGAATTCATATAATGAAGGTTGCTATTCTGGCCAATTTGGCTAGCTTTTGTTATTTCCTTTATTTTCCTTTATTTTGCTCTGGGGTTTCACTCTTCTCTCATGTTGAGTTTCTCTTTCCTGCTGTATGTTCCCAGTTGTTATACCAATTTTAGTTTGACACAAGTCATATAAGCTTCTGAGAAAAAAGTTTGCCCACTGATTTCACTATTCTCTTTCTTTTCGAAGTTCCCTTTTCGTCTTCACATTGCTGATTCAGATATATTGTGCTTCACTTCATTAGCTTATGATTTTCTGAGGCTTCGTATTTCCCCAAACTATCATTGTTGAAGCTAGCTAATATGTATTTCTTGGCCAATAAAATATATTTTTATCATTGTTGCAGTTATGAGTTTGTTATTCATGTAATTTCATGGCATGTTTAAACAGTAGTTATTTCTTTGTTGGGTGGTTTATGATTTCAATTTTTTCAGGGGACACAACCCTTTTTAAGTTGTATTACTGCTGCTAAGGAAAATGCACTTTCAGGCCTCTCTCTTTTCTACTTTATATTCTAAAAAATCATCTTTCTTATGATGAAACAATAACAATATAAGAAATCAACATTACTGTGAAGTCTACTAATCTTGGTTTCTTTGATATTGACAATGACACAGAAGTCACCTTACATTCATTTATTTTTTATTTGATATAATTGTATACTATAAATTGGGAAATTTCGTTTTCAAGTTCCTTTGACTTTCTTCATTGGATTCTCTCTTTACTTCTCTTTTCTTCATTACCATACAAAGATTGTGAATTTGATGTTGAATTTAAATTATGTTTGATGTTAGTCACGTATCCAGCCCTTTTATATTTGGAAAAATGAAACTGCCAAGGACAAGCAAGGAATTGCAACGGGATGATTTGCCAATGAAAGTTATTGCAGTTTGTTTGGCTTCTTTTGCAACTAATCTGAAACTGAAGTTGTATTTAGTGGATAGTTTGAGTAGAATTTCCCAACTTTCATTATAAGTTCCACTTAACCATCTTGCATAAAACTTATGATTATAATTTCTAAGCACTGCGGCACAGGCACTAAATAACTCACCTGATAGATGTTTATTTCTTTTGTGATTTAATTCATTGTATCCTTTGCAAAGACAAGAAAGGTAGCACTTGCATTTAGGCCAAGTCGATCAATAAAATCTTGAGTTTTGATTAAGACAGTTTATTGGGTATTTGAATATAATGTTAATATTAGTCAAAACGTATAGCGAATCGATTTTTTATATTTGTATTGAGAATGATTTTGTCTCTCAAGTTACCTTCCAAAGGAGGGACGTGATGGGCTACAGAGATGGAAACTGTTAATTTGCTGTAGAAATGCAAAAAGTTAGTCCAATTTGTTGTTCAAATCTTCATATTTATGTGCAATAGCCCACATTTTTCCCATAATTAGTTCACTTTAATTGAACCATCAAACCCAGTTTGTTGTCACGTTTTGTGCTAAAGGTTTCGTAGAATTAATGTTCTGTTCATTCTTCTTACATACATATACTGTACAATACCCATACCTGTTAATATTATTAGTGCAGTTTAGTTGTTAATTTTAGTGCGATGTTGTTCCTCTTTATTTTTCATTTTGCAAAATGATTTTGTTTGCTTTCTTGCAGGTGTGGATAGCTAGATCTTTTATTTCGACTGATATTTTGCATTGCTGCGTGCTTTGTTGTGCTTTAGTGTGAGGTAATTTAAGTGTCATGCAATTCCATTTGATGTCATTGTCATATCCCTCTTTTTCTTACTCCATTTATGCACTACTTATATGTTGCCAATTTTTTTAAAAAAATTGTTCAATATGCAATTTTTTATTTTGCTATTCTCATTTCTTCCATCTAATTTACTATTCTAAAAAACTTCCTTTTGAAAACAAATAGGTGGTTATCTTTTTATTTCTGGATCCGAACCAAAGTTGTTGACATCTCATATCCTTCTTTTCAGGTATGTTTTTGTATGCAAAGTACATTAATTATTTAATTGTCCTCTATTGGACGATAGAATATTTTTTATATATTGTGCAGCTATTGTTTTGCATTTAGTGATTTCCAACTCAAATGTCCATACTATTTTACTGTTGTTTTCTATTGAGTGATTTTACACTCAATATATTTCTAGGATGGATAAAGGAGAGTCAAGTAAAACAAATAGAATGTTAAGGAAAGCAATCATGACAAGAAAGAGAGCTGCAATTTCTATCGACACTCATGATTGTATTACTGACAATCAAATTGAAGATGGTTGCGATCTAAGTGATCACCATTGCATCAACATCTCTGCCACAAAATTATCTATGGACACCATATTTGGTATTTTAGATTTCGGATCACCCAAATTCAGCTGCCAATTTTGCGGGGCCTTATTTTGGCATGCCGAGCGATTGAAATCTTCCAATTCTGAGCAACCATTGTATCCTCTTTGCTGCAAATATGGCCGAGTTAAACTACCACCATTTACTGAGCCTCCTAAGTTACTGCAAAATCTTTTTGATTACACAAATGAAGATTCCAAGCGAAGTTTCCAAGCGAAGTTTCCGTCGAAATATTCGGATATACAATTCAATGTTCGCATTCACTTCTCTTGGTGCTAAAATTGACAGCAATATAAACAGAGGTCAAGGTCCTTATGCATTTAAATTAAATGGACAAAATCATCACCTGATTGGTTCACTCATTCCTGTTGCTGGAGAGAAGCCACACTTTGCTCAACTTTATATATATGACACAGAGAATGAAATTACAAACAGAATTGAAGCTATAAGAAACAGTGTTGATGTTGATAATATTGATGAGAGATTAGTTCACGAGCTAATTGTTATGTTTGACACAGTTAATGTATTAGTTAAGACTTTTAGGATGGCTCGGGACCGTTTTAAAAGTGACGACAATCACCATATACTATTAAAGTTATTGTCCAAACGGTCTGGAGACACAATGCAGTACAATTCACCAGAATGTCCTGAAACAGCTGGGCTTATTGTTGATGACCTCGGAAATTCAGATGAAGGCCGTGATATAATTGTTGAATATCAAAGCCGTGCTTTGAAACGGATCAATGATTTACATCCATCTTTCATGTCAATGCAATATCCTTTATTATTTCCTTATGGGGAAGACGGTTATAGAGTTGATATACCATATGTTCTAAATAAAGAAAGAACACAAGTCAAAAGACAATTTGTGACTAGACGAGAGTATTATGCTTTTATCATACAACAAAGAACAGCTGGAAACGGACTTCTAATTAAGGGTGGGAAATTATTCCAACAGTATGTTGTAGATGCATTCACTGCTATTGAAGATGAAAGACTACGTTTTATTAGGTATCAACATCAACAAGAGCATTTCCGTTCTGAAATATATAAAGGAGTCCAAGATGCGTTTTTACGCGGGGATGTCTCAAGTAGTAGCATTGGTCAGCGTGTTATATTGCCATCTTCTTTCACTGGTAGCCCTCGATATATGATCCAGCATTATCATGATGCTATGGCAATTTGTCGAAGTTTAAGAAATCCTGATCTTTTCATTACCTTTACATGCAATGTCCAATGGAATGAAATTCGTGCTGCATTGAATCTTATTCCTGGACAGAAAGTTGAGGATCGGCCTGACATTGTTGCTAGAGTATTTCACATGAAGTTAAATGAATTGATGAAGGACCTTAAAGAAGGAAATTTCTTTGGAAAGATGTCTGGAGTAATATACACAATTGAATTCCAAAAAAGGGGACTTCCTCATGTACATATAGTACTCTGGCTACATCAAGAGCATAAATATCCCACTCCTGAAGATATCAATAAAATTATCAGTGCTGAAATTCCTGATAAAGATTCGGAACCTGCTCTGTACAATGTTGTTTCAAAATTTATGATGCATGGACCATGTGGGACTTCAAATGTTAATGCACCCTGCATGCGAAATGGAAAGTGTATGAAGTATTTCCCAAAAAAGTATCAGTCAGAAACTATCATAGACGAAGATGGCTATGCATGTTATAAACGAAGTGATAACCGGTCGTTTGTTTCGAAATCAGGCGTGCCTCTTGATAATAGGTATGTTGTGCCTTATAACAAAGCGTTATTACTAAAGTATCAAGCCCATATAAATGTTGAGTGGTGCAACCGTACGAGATCAATTAAATATTTGTTCAAATATGTAAACAAAGGCTCTGATCGAACAAGGGTGCTCCTAACTGAAAATATTGGAAAAAGGAGACAATTCATTAGAAATGAATGATCAGACACACGATGAAATCAAACTGTACCTGGACTGTAGATATGTTGCAGCCCCTGAATCAATCTGGAGGATTTATGAATTCAACATCCACAGCAAAACTCCTACTGTGCAAAATTTGACAGTGCATTTGCCATTGATGAATAAAATTGTTTTCCCTCCTAATAAAAATATTGAATCGATTTTGCACCAGCCAGGAATAGAGAAAACCATGCTGACAGAGTGGATGTCAACTAATAACAACAATGATGATGCATGTGCACTCTTATATGCTGAATTTCCTTCATATTGGCGTTGGGACAATGCTAATAAAATTTGGTTTCGAAGAAAAAGAGGATATTGCATCGGGCGTATTTCTTACATCCATCCTTCAGCGGGGGAATTTTATTATCTACGCATGCTATTGGGTCATGTAAAAGGTCCTAGGAATTTTACAGAAATCAGGACTGTGAACGGCGTGGTATATCAGACCTTCAAAGAGGCCTGCAATGCCATGGGGCTGACTGGGAATGATAGTGAATGGCATGAAGCAATGAATGAAACAGCTAATTGGGGTACTTCACATCAACTAAGAACTCTTTTTGTCACACTGCTGTTATTTTGTGAAGTAGCAGATCCCAAAAAACTGTTTGAGGCACAGTTGCAAAATCTCCAAGAAGATATTTTATATAAATTGCAGCATAAATATGGACTATGTCCAGCAAATGTATCAAAAGACCATATTAGAAACCAAGTGTTGATAGAACTTGAGGTCTTATTACAAAATCACGGTGCCACTCTTGCTGATTTCAATTTACCAACTCCTTCTACTTTAGACTTGCAAAGCCTTGGAAATACTCTATTAGCGGAAGAGTTAATGCACAACACTTCTCATTTGCAGAGATTAGCACCTATCTTGGAATCAAAACTTAATGATGAACAAAGAATAGTGTTTGATACAGTTGTGGCATCAGTATATAATGGTGCAGGAGGTATGTTTTTTGTATATGGATACGGAGGCACTGGGAAAACTTTTTTATATCAAGCCATCATTGCACATCTTCGTTCTCGAGGGAAAATTGTTCTTGCTGTTGCTTCTTCGAGAATTGCATCATTACTATTGCCTGGAGGACGTACAGGACATTCAAGGTTCAAAATTCCAATTGATATCAATGCTGAGTCTAATTGTCATATTAAAAAGGGTACACAACTTGCAAAACTACGGGAAAAAACATCTTTAATTGTTTGGGATGAAGCGCCAATGGCTCATCGACACTGTTTTGAAGCACTTGATAGATCTTTGACTGATATTTTAGGTAAAGCAGATAATACCGATCATGAACA
Source organism: Euonymus europaeus (assembly GCA_963580455.1). Lineage (NCBI taxonomy): Eukaryota > Viridiplantae > Streptophyta > Magnoliopsida > Celastrales > Celastraceae > Euonymus > Euonymus europaeus. Next base: position 14,338,905 of record OY756970.1, on the reverse strand, counting down.
ACCTTTTGGTAGGTTGCCTATTTTGCTAGGAGGAGATTTTCGACAAACACTTCCTGTTGTGGTAAAAGGCTCAAGACAAGAAACAATTGAAGCGTCCATCATCAGGTCATACTTATGGAAACACTGCAAAGTATTTGTTCTTTCACAAAACATGAGATTATCTTTAACGGGATCAAACTATGACGAACATCATGCCTCCAATTCGTTCGCTCAGTGGTTATTGGATATTGGTGAAGGGAAAACAGAGACTACTAAGCTCAATGATGACGAAGAATATCCAACTTGGACCAAAATTCCTGAAAATCTGTTGATAGAACCTGCAGAGAATGGAATAGAAGCAATATCTTCAAGCATTTATGAAGGATTCTCATCAAACTATTCCGACCCCGATTACTTGAAACAACGTGCCATACTTACAGCAACCAATGAAGCAGTTGACAGCATTAATTCACATCTTTTGACATCGATTTCGTCTCCAATGAAAACTTATTATAGCTTTGACAGTCTCTATAAAAGTGGCATAGCATCTGATGAAGATGATTTATTATATCCAACAGAGTTTTTGAACTCTTTATGCTTCAATGGTCTTCCCAATCATCAAATACATCTGAAAACAAATGTGCCTATCATGCTAATGCGAAATATTAATCAAAATGAAGGCCTTTGTAATGGAACAAGACTTTTAGTCACAAGATTGGGAGAAAAAGTTATTGAAGCAACGATTATAACAGGTCCTAATCGTGGTGAGAAGATGTATATACCTAGAATAATAATGTCTGGCACGGAGTCAAAATGGCCCTTTTCTGTTAAACGAAGGCAATTTCCGGTGAAAGTATGTTATGCCATGACAATTAACAAGAGTCAAGGTCAAACACTTGAAAGAGTAGGTGTTTATCTCCCCCGTCTAGTCTTCTCTCATGGTCAACTCTATGTAGCTGTCTCAAGAGTGACAAAACAAGATGGTATGAAGTTTCTGATTGAATGTAGCAAATCACAACATAGAAGTTTTACAAAGAATATAGTGTATGAAGAAATTTTTAAAGAACTTCACACAGGTCAATAGTACTAAAACAAATTACTTCTCTAAAAACCTCTGCTGCGATTCAATTTTTATCATTTCCTAATTTTTTGACTTATATTTTTGCAGAGTGTTAACAATCAAGAATGGATTACAGGCCATTGAAAGATCTTGAAATTGGACACCAACGAGGCAGAATTACATGTAGAGTTATCAGGATATGGAATGCTACGAATCCATATAGGAACAATGAACTCATGTATCTTGAGTTTCTGTTACTCGATGAGCAGGTAAGAACAATAACTAGAATATTTTCAATATTATGCAATTCTTGATATTATTCAGACAATGAATTTTATATTGTATAATATAGAACACTGCTATTGAAGCTTCAGTTCGAAAACAAGACGCACCACGAATGAGAGAAATGTTTTCTGAAGGAAAAGTGTACACAATAACAAATTTCATTGTCAGTAATGCGAAATCTAAATTTCGTATTTGCAACCATGAGAAAATTATTCGTCTGGGAACTTGGACCATCATCAAAGAGTTGACACAATGTATTCCTCCAATACCAATACACTACTTTGACATAGTCGATGAAGATACTGTAGAATCAAGATTGAGGAACAACTTGCAGCTGACAGGTACAATAAAATTGTCACATATATAATTCATAAACCACTAAATTGAAATATGTTGATACTTATATGATTTATGATTATTATGTTTTCACAAGCTTTATTTATTACCTTTTTTCAAATATCATCCTGTCTTCAGATCTCATTACACAAATAATCTCTGTTCAAGCACTTGGAAGTGCATTTGTTGGTGGAACAGAAGCACCCTCTAATTGATATACACTTTTGAAACTACAAATATCTTAATAAACTTAAAACAATATCTGGTTTGTTCCCCTGAAGAGGAGAGAAGACAACAATAACATTATGGGGCAATCTTGCTGAGACGTTCATGAACGACCTACCAGAAGATTTTGTTGATAACAAATATTCTATTGTCATTTTCACTAGCTTAACTGTAAAGGCTTATGAAGGTGAGTAGAAAAAAAATTCCCCCTTATATTTTTTGAAACCAAATAAATGATTCTTAAAAAAAATAACCAAATGCCTATAAAATTGTAGGAGTCATCACTTTCTCAAGCACATCTGCTACAAGAGTTTATCCAAAGTTAGACATTCCAGAGATCATCAATTTCAAAGAAAGGTCTGATCCTAAATTACTCAACAATATTTTAGTAGTAAATAAATCTTATAACACTTCCAAAATAACTATCTATCTAATTTTTTCTTCCAATATACAGGTTGACTACTGTAGGGGACAACATGGAAATACATCAGCCACTTGAATTGACAAACACGATTTCACATGAAATCACAAACAACAAGAAATCTGTAATCGAGCTTCTCAATCTCAATCGGCTGTCAGATATTGTAAGTACTCTTTCATATAATTTTGCGAAAATGTATACTCCATAATAAGACAATAAAAACTTCTCAAATAAATAATGCAGCGGAAAAAGTTCTATTGTGAAGCAACAATTAAAGAAATCGATTCAAACACGACATGGTGGTACAATTCCTGTCCGAGATGCACAGTGGGTGTAAGTAAATACTCTGGAGTTTTAACCTGTGGAAAATGTGGACCAATAGCAAATTTACATATCCCATGGTAAGATATATTCATCATGAACTAACTTTTTCTACTCAATAAAAACAATAATATTAATTACTTAGTAAATAAAATTCCTCCCAAGGTATAAACTAGAGTTGATCGTGTTTGATGACACTGGAGAGGCGAAATTCCTGCTATTTGGAAAACATGCAGAAAGACTTATCAAGATACCTGCCTCTCAACTACTTAATCTTCCTGCAGTTAGCAACAGTGATGTCCCTGCTGTTATGAACAATATATATGGCAAAAGATACAGATTTGATGTATCAATTAATGAGCGAGATAGCCATGCAGCTACATTGACATTTACTGTGTCAAGCATCATTAATCTAGAAAAAGAACAGCAGGCAGACTTTAACAAAGTCAATGAAGAAGATGGTCAAACCACATATGTTCCACAAGATGTTAACACTGAACTGACCACCTCATCACACTCTAAAAGGTCTTTCTTACAAAATAAAAATGCTGAGAATGTGAAGGAAAAGAAACCAAGGTAAAATCTTTATAAATCCATTCTCATCTATTTTGGTATTCTTAACTTTACCATTTTTACATGAACAGGGAATCAGATGGAAACAACTAAAATAGGTAGATGTGCATAACCAGTCCTACTTAATGTTTATGACTGGTATGTAAACATCTTTTTGCCAGTGTGTAACAACTGAAGAAACCAAGCCTGCTTACCACTTTTGCAATTCACGTATCAGCGTACTTTTGTCCTAAAGCTCATATCTAGACTACAGATTGAGACTACTATACCTAAAATATGTAAATATCCACCGGCTCACTGTAATAGCAGCCTCCATGTATGTTTTTGGCATGTAAATATGCTTTGCCACTGTTGTATACTAAAATTAGAAACTCTTCTACCCTCTATCGCCTTCCGTCGAAATTCCTGCTTATTCTGTGTCACAAAAGAATTGCACAGGTGTGTGCTTATCTCAATGATGTTTTCGAAAATCGGCAATCAGGTAATCTACAGTTATAACCAATTTATATTCCACTAATAATATTTGTTCGCAACACAGGTTTATACATTGCAAATATGAGCATAAAAATTGTTTTATGTATTCAAGGTAAGTGGTGATTTCTCTGATATTTTAATATTCTCAAGTCCTTTTGGACAATCAAATTGGATGTTGTGTTTTCAATTCATAAAGTGGACCCTTCTATATTATCAGTTTCAATTTCGTGACATTTATGGGTCAGCTCGGCTCTCTTTTTTGATGTTATTTCTCTGGCGTTTCTTACATTAGAACAATTACATAATGCTAGATGTCTTCTTACTATTACATTCCAATAATTGAAGAATCATGGTCAATCTTACATTTAAGAATTTCCAAAGCAATCTTTTATACAACTCTGTTTTTCCACTTTCTCTGTCTTTTTTGTTGCATGTTTGGATAGGTATTTTAGGCACTGTTTGCTGTGCATCTGATCACTGCTTCCCTTACTCTTTTTCTATTTGAGGATAGTCTTTGCTGTGTGTTTGCTCTTTGAACTAGGATTAGTTCCTGCCCCTGGAGTAGCTATCCAATTAAACCTTTGTTGTAGAAATCACTAACTGCAACTGCGGTTGGATTATTGTTCGTAATCTTTATTTGTTCAACATCTGTTTCAATCTTTCCAACATTATGAGGAACTTACCCTTCACCTATAACATGAAATTGTGAACCTGCAAAAGCATTTAATCTAAAAATGGCCCCAATTGCACTGCTTTATTCATACATGAGCATCAAAGTTGAGACAAGTTGAATAGAAACATTGTTCGAGTTATTGTGGTTCATTTCACTATCTCTCCATTCAAGCATCGAGAGTAACTCCATCTTTTGTGTATCTTTGTTCTGCAAGTACATAAAGTGTTCTGCAGGTACATAAAGTGGAACTCTATCCTTTGTTTTGCAGCTAAGCTGGATTTGAAAGGGGAAGTCAACACTTTGCTTGATCCATTGAAATGATGCTATGTTTTTGGTGTTCTCTATGCAGTCTTTCTTTTGACTGTTTCTTGATTCAATACCGTTTTTGATTTTGAGTTCATCTGCCAGACCTTTCGTTGCTTTGTTGTGATGGATGTGTTTTGGATGCTCTGGGCTTTCGCCTTCCCTTTCTTGCTTCTCAGAAATTCCAGGTTTTGAAACTATATATTTTGTGGAAAAGGACATAAAGTAAGGTTTTGAAAGGCAATGTAGATGTAGAGAACTATAATATCCTTTTAATAAATTGTATGTCTGTAAGCAAGACTACACCTCACAATCTCTGACGAGTATCTTTAACATGTTAGTTCTAATCTAATCTTCTTTCTTCCCAACAACCAAGTCATGGAGACTATATATTTCCTACAACCAAACAGTGGCGTTCGCCCTTATGTTGTAAACACCAGTTCTTTTTTATTCTCAACTGAGATTGAACTTCCAGTGCCAGAGTCAATGGTCATGTAGAGTCGGTGGTCCTGCAGAGACCTGGCCAGAGTAGGTGGTCATTTGTCCCAATGTTGATTTTTTTTATAGCTTGATTCCTTAACCTAGGTTCCACACGAATCACTACATTCTCTCTCATTCATTCATACATACATAAATACATACATATATCTACATATATATATATCAATACACATATGTAAGTCTATATAGATATCATCCTTACTAACTAGGTGTTTTTGTTCAGCTCCTCCTCAAAAAGTGGACTATACAAACCTTCATTTACTGGCTCTGTGGATGTTGATTCGTCAGAGAAAAAGCTTTCACTAAGAAACTTAGTGTGCCCTCAACTTGCTGATATCCAAGGAGTTGTCCTTCTGTTAGCATTTCTCATTAACCATTCATTCATTTTCCAGATTGATCATTCTATTGTAGAGAGTTATGGAGCTGGTGGTAAAACATGAATCACATCAATGTGAGACTCAACTTTCGACTTTTTTCAAATTTGCCTAGGCTTTCATTCTGCATCTTCAGTGACAGTCTCAACTTTTGTTTTCGCTCTGAACTTTGGCTTTGATTCTTTGCTTAATCAAGGGTGATTGGGTTAGATTTGGCTTCGATTTTTCCTTAGGTATTAATCTTAGCTTGGTATGCTCAAGATTAGTAACAAGTTGTACAATTGCTTCGAATACAGGATTCTAGCCCTGATTAATCGTACGATCGTAGTGAAATATTAATTTATTATTGGGTTTTTTTGGAGTTTCTTCATGTTGTCTATGCGAACATACAAGTTCTACATAGTTTTACGTCTCGCTATCGTTACTCATAGCAATTCTTATGCTCAGAAAATGTTTTCAATTCAGGGAAAAGACTCTTGATTTGAATAGGATCGATAGCAATATGCAACAATACAAGGGAATAAGCTGAAAGTATATATACTTAGAGACAAAAAAAAATATCAATAGTGAGATTTTGTTATATATGTCATTTAGATATATAGACACACTATATAGGTTTCAGTAAGCCTTAGTCTATGGTACAAATCACACTTTGTTGTTTCTATTGAAAATTGTAATTGTCATAAATTTCATGACAAATTATATGAGCTGGTTCGGCATTTTATAGCATGCATCTCAAATCCAATTGTAGAGGCTGAAATTATTGTGTGAATACCGCAGGGATATTGTTTTCTTTGTCCGGAAAGAGTGATTTTAGCTGAGGTTCATCCATCATTTTAAGTTTGTTGTTTAATTCTTCATTTTTAGCCTTAGTTTCATCGCACACAACAAATTTTATTGGTTGACTAGCTGTCTCGAATAATGATGGGTCTATCCTGTATAACCATGGTTTTGGGTATTCGACATATGGTTTTAGGTATTCGCTAGGATAATATCCTCTTCCATCTTCTTAGTGTTCCCATATGGATTGATTGGGTTCGAAATTTGATATATACCAGAGATAAATCAGCGGAAAATAAATTCATATGCATCAGAACAAATTGTAGCATGTCAACTTTCTATTTTATGTTAACTCTGCATTATGCAAATATATTTTAGGATGAATAAGTTAGCTCAAAATGAAACGCTATCAACAGTAGGCTTTACTTTGGATTCTTGCATTGTATTTGTATGCAATCCTTGGAGGGGTATGATTCAGCATTGAATGCTACCCATGGGGAAACTCTGAAATTTGTTTTTGTTATCAAACGAATACCCAACTCATAATATCCAATTATCACGTGTTTAAAAGCTTTATACAACCATTAATGAATTATATTGTCTCTTATTTGAACATATCAGTTACAAAATTATCATCCCCGCAGCAACGCGCGGGTTCCTACCTAGTATATTATATTATTTGTATTTTGTTCTGTTGGGAGTGGCGAGTGAGAATAAAAAAAAATAAAAATGAGAAAAACAAATTCAACTCGCTACAGATTCCTCCCATCCGAGCAAGTGCAATGATGAAAGTATTTAGAGTGTTGAAAATGATATAAAAATATAAGAGAGATATTTGAAGTGTTGGTCTATGAAAAGTGAAAAAAATTACATTAAAATATATATTTTACCGATATAAACCATTTATATATAATAAAAATGAGATTTAATTGTAAAATTAGGGTGTTTGATAATCATGGAGCACTAAACTTGCTTAACATAACCAGAATAACGTGGTCAACACAACGAAGACAAGCTTGACGACCGTTTGGAACTCCGTCTCTGTCCGCTCCGGACCCACCCCAACCACCCAATAGAAACTAGACACGTGTAAGATGTCCCCGCTGGAAACCACCATATGTTTCTCTCTCACGCAGGAACAAATTTCGAAACGTTTAAGAAAATAAAATAATAATTAATTTGGAGTCTGACAAAAAAATATGATGCAGTAGATTAATTTGGAGGAGAACCTGCTTCGCATAAATTATAATAATATATCTCTAAAATTGTTCAGAGATTTGGAGAGCGGGAACGCGTAGAGCAGAGCTTCCACTCGCTCCTCCGCTTTTCCTCTATAAAACCTTCTCCTCTACTCTTTCTCTCCTTGCCTTGCCTAACGTACTGTCTGTCGCTGTTTTCTCTTTCAAAGATCTGTTCGTTTCTCTTCGACATTCGTTTTACAACGCTCGCAGTCGCAGGTGCGTTTCAGAAACTGGTGTCTTTCTTTAATTTCCAGATCATCGTTTTCTTTGGTAATTTGGTGGTTTTTGAGTTGATTACTGTTTTCTCTTATTTAAACGAGTCGTTTGTTTGAAGTCGAATGAGTTTATGTCATGTATGGATTGTTTGTTTTGTGGATCTTGACTTTTGTTGTGGAAACTTCAATTCATATTTTGCCTCTGCATGAGGTTGTGGAAGGCTGATTTAGTGTTTTCTTTATTACTTAAGCATAGACCCTGATTTTGCATGCATTTAGCAGATCTTTGAATCTGTGCTTGGATTGGAGATCAAAAACTTATTGGGTTTTTGTGGCTATTAAAATGATCTTCTTTTGAATAGCGAAATAAAAGGGATTAGGGGAGACCATGACGATGTTGCACCAAGTTTTAATGCATGCAGTGTACTTAACATCTTTGCGCTTGATGAGCTTGCTTGTGGAATAACTGCTAGAAGTTACCAGTCTTTAATTGAAGCAGCCATTCAAGATTTGATTTTTTTTTTTCCGTTTTGGATTTCCAGCTATGACTCCTCCAATCGAAGCCGTAACGAAGGCTTCTGTAACTAACCAATCACACCATCCACCTCTCAATGAAAGGATAATTTCCTCAATGACCAGGAGGTCAATTGCTGCGCACCCTTGGCATGATCTCGAGATAGGTATGCAAAATCATGATAGTTCAGGTGTCATTATTCTCTTTTTGTTGATTGTATGGTGTGTACAAGTGACAGTCGATTTACCTTTTCATATATGTGATAACTGGTTTAGTAATTTTTTCGTTGTTTGAATGCAGGACCTGGAGCTCCAAAGGTTTTCAACTGTGTAAGAATGATGATTTTGATGATATTTTTATACTATATAATATTTCTATGAATTGATAACGATATGCATGCAATAATGATTCTATAATCTGCATGATGGAAGTTCTGCTCCGTACTTGGATCACGACACCCCTTTTGAGTTATAAAAACACTGATCCTAGTTAAAATATATAAACTTAGTGGTTTTCTCGCCCATATACGGCGAGTCCACCAAAACCAATATACTCGCGCGTTTGTTGTTTTATTAGGACAGTTTCTTTGCTAAAACGAAGTCGTCTCCTATGCTTGTACCTCTCTTCTTCTCATACATGCAAATGTGGTGTCAAGATACTTCACCGAATTCAAAAACCCCATCCTTCTGATTTTCTTTGTCAACTGCCCCACTGCACCTCTTGCCAAATTCTCAATTGTGGTCTACAATTATTAGAGACTGCACTTCTTGCCAAGTTCTTCAATTGGGGTCTACAGTTCTTCATCTTCATGTTGATTGGGTGTATGCTCTTGGGTCTATCAATATTTGGAGCTGTTATTAGAGGCTACACTTCTTGCCAAGTCCTTCAATTGGTGTCTACAGTTCTTCGTAATTTGGAGCCGAAGGAGCTATTCCGAATTCAGAAACCCCATCCTTTTCGATTTTCTTTGCCAACTGCCCCAGAAATTGCACTTTTGGCCAAATTCTTCAATTGGGGTCTACAGTTCTTCGTCTTCGTGTTGAGTGGGTGTCTACTCTTGGGTCTATAAATATTTGGAACTGTTCTTAGAGATTGCACTTCTTGCCAAGTCCTTCAATTGGCACCTATAGTTCTTCATAATTTGGAGTCGGAGGAGCTACTGAGTTGTTTCTCATCTAATCAAAAAGTCAAGTTAAATGGTGAGTAATCAAATATCTTTGTGTTGAGTTGGTTTCTACTATTGGATCAATCATTATTTGGAATTGTTCTTAGCTTGCCAATTGAGTATAGAATTTCAGTGTTTGGGATGTCATCACATTTTTTCCACTCAAATGCATTTTTTTCATTAGTCTCATTCTGTTTGTACTTTCTCTGGTATTCTGTTTTGTTTTCCATTCCACCATTTTTAGTCTCTTCTTAAAATTCCCTTTCATCATTAAGGTTTTTTTTGTACATTTTTTTGAGATTTCCGATTTGTGTTCATTATTTTTCTCGAATCTATGAGCTTGTATATTAGTTCCATGACTTAAACTCCAAGCACTGTCCCATTTTTGTTAAGGCCTTTTTCCAGCTAAGTTTTTGCCTTTTTGAAGGAATTAGGTTTATACTATTTTTTGTGTGTCTTAAAAGGTTTATATCATGCAGTAATTTCATCCGTTACAGTAGATTATCCTCAATTGGAAATGGTGAGCATTAAATTGTTATTGGCTTCTTCTTTACATCTATTGGAAGCCTGGAGAAAAAAAATACTACGTTCGAATTGTTTGCAATATGTGTTTTTTGAAATGATGATAGTAATCTTGGGTTGACCATCCATTAATGTCCTAAGTTTTTGCCTTTTAAAGGAATTAGGTTTACACTGTTTTTTGTGTGTCTTAAAAGGTTTATATCATGCAGTAATTTCATCCATTATAGTAGATTATCCTTAATTGAAAATGTTGAGCATTAATTGTTATTGGCTTTTTCTTTACATCTATTGGAAGCCGGGAGAAAAAAAATGTTATGTTCCAAAATCATATCAGAATGTTGCAGAATGGTGTGAACATAAATATTCCTCTGGTTTTATAGTAAATATGTCAATTTTAGATTTGATGGTCTAATTATTTTTCTGGTACAAATGTGCAAGATTAAAAACATGTTTGGAGGACTTGTGGACGATATGAAGTTGGATTGTCACCATCCGCCTGTGGCCATTCCTGTATTGACTCTATATTGTATAAGTTTATTTCTAATGGTCTAAGATTTTCATGTAGATGATTATGTTTTGTATATTTATTTATAGGGTTAAGTACTTAAATGATCTCTAACTATATGGAATTTTTCGATTTGGTCCTTAATTTTTTTTGCTGTTAATTTGGTTCCCAAACTTTCTAACGTGATTCACATAAAGATAAATGTTAATTCCAAACTTTGTTTGGAAAACCGGTTTGTTGTATGTTAAAGAGATTGGGTCTACTTATATAGAGGATCCCTTGACCTTACATTTTCAATGTGAAATTTTGTTTCAACACTCCCATGCATCTGTGAACCGGGTTATGTCAAACCCACAAGTGGACAGGTAGAGGTCAGTGTTCCCTACTTCAGTGTTGGATTCTATCTCTGATACCACGTCATAAATCTCAACCTCCCCATATACAACATTTTGTCCGCTCCGAGATTTCGTTTTAACACTTCCCCTTTATTGGAGGGAGCATAAAATAAAATAAAATTTGTGATTGTAATTGAGTGACATGTCCATTATGCTGAAATTCATTAAGTGAACCCACTGCTCTATTACATTTATAGGTAGTAATTTCAAGACATTTCCTAGACACGCATTCATAGCGGGAGCTAGTTATTTTAGTTGTTGAGATTAGGTTGTAGCTATACTGTCATCATTAGGTTTTTTCATGTATTGATTAAGTTATGGTTTTATATATTTTGTACAATTTTACACTCCTATTTCTTTGATAAGAGTTTTCAATGATGTAATTTTCTCTGTTGTCAATCATACTTGTTGTAACTATTTTCTAAAATGTATCTCTTATTCAGTCCCAAATGAATCTATCAAACACATAATTATACACCATGTTCTGCAAATTCATATTCACACGCAGCTTTATTGATTCATATGTACGATAAACTTTAGTCTCTTGATATGTAAGAGTTGTAACTTTGATGATGTTTGAAAGCATGGTTTATTGAGATTAGGTTGTAGCTATAGTGTCATCATTAGGTTTTTTTATTGTATTGACTAAGTTTTAGTTTTATGTATTTTGTACAATTTTACACTCCTATTTCTTTGATAAGAGTTTTTAATGATATAATTTTGTCTATTGTCAATCGTACTTGCTGTAACTATTTTCTGAAATGGATCTCCCATTGACTCCCAAATGAATCTATCAAACACATAATATTATGCAAATTCACCATTTTCTGATATACTATTATGCAAATTCATATTCATACACAACTTTATTGATTCATATGTACAATAAATTTTAATCTCTTGATATGTAAGAGTTGTATTTCCTTGGTAAATTGTTTCACACTGAGTTTTATTTTATTTTATTTTAAAGTCTAGTATTGTTAAAATGTGTTGTTTTTATTATTTTGTCCTTATTTCATTTGTTCAAGGAGTGAAGTCATGGTATTTCCTTTTTCTTTATATCTCCTCCTCTAAGAGTTAAAGTCAATGTTTGATATGTTCTTAAGCTATGTACCAAATGTCTGCGACTTTGTGAAGAACAATGTATCCTACTGTATCTTTCTCTGTTTTTATTTTAAAAATACATTCCATAATTTTCATTCTTAGTTTTAGTCTCTGAAATGGTCTTTAAGCAAATGGAAAAATTTAGGTAAGTTCAAAGACAGGAGTTTTTTTTGGTGTAAAACATGATGTATTAAATCCTTCAAAAAGAAAAACAAAATGTAGTCCCAAAGGAGAAAAAATGAAAGAAAAAAAACATTATTATTGCATGGATTAAGTTTTTTTTCTTTTTTTTAAGTATTAATGTTCAGTTTGTTTGAAGGAAAATCAACATCTCATGGAAAGTATATCCCAAAGAAAATTTTATCTTGTATAAACAATAAATTTCTTGTGTTTGGACTAAAAGGTTGTTAATATTTTTCATTATTTGTTTGATGGAAAACATAATTTTTTCTTGTAGTAATTATATAATATGTGTGTGTGTGCATATATTTTACATAGTAAATATAATAATAGTAATTTTGACAAGCAAAGAAATTTAATTATGATAGGTATGGCTCTTTACACCATATATGATAGTTTGCCACTCAACTATTACTCAATTTCCAAAATTAAATAATTTATAAAATGGTCAAAGGGGCCTTACTTTGTTGGTGACAATAGTTAAGGGCTAAGCCCGAGCCCTCGGGAGAAAAGAACAAACCTCTTTTAAAGTAGTAGTTGTTTTTCTCCAATTAAGGTTAACTTTTTGGGGGATTTGTAGGCCGGTACACTGTGGAGAACTTATTTGCTGATAGGACTGACGTCAAAATCTTCTTTATCTTTTAGATCATTAAATACTACATCGACAAATCTGCCCCTGTATCAGAGTTTTGAAATTCAAAAAGGTTGTGATGTGTGCGTGATACTAACTCATTTATTACCTTGTGAACTGTGTTACGTTTGTGTCACAAAATTTAAATTATATTTGATTGTCTCGTTAACCGTGATACTGTGTCACAGAATTCAAATTTTATTTCATTGTCTCGTGAATCGTGACACCCTAACATGCATGATACTCAAACCATGTTGTTACGATTGGAATGTGATGCATTTGTGATACCCTCCAGATACCCACGCTGTTATGATGGCTAGTCTTATGTGATTGCACCATTATTTTTGTCACCATGTCACGTTTGATAATTTGTGATATATTTATGATTAATTTATGATACTCATCTAGACCACCATGTTGAACACCGAGATTTCCTGTGAGAATGCTGATTGCTTTGTGATACCTGCGTGATATCTCTATGTGATACACATTTCAAATTGTAAATCATTCACACTGTAGATGGCTAAATGGCGTGATACCCAAAGCCAATTTCAAATTCGTAATACCCAAAGGAAATATAGTCTTAACACTTGAATAGGAGTTCATGAATTGACTCAGAAGTTGAGGCATACATCTACTCCAGTAAGCAGCAACTTACCAGGCTTCCTAGTAAAAGATATATCATTGATACAAGTAAAATACCTCCGTGATACATGCATGCTTAACTAAAAGAGAGAGTGGATAAATGACATGCCCGCATTCAATTTGGTAAATTCTTTTCCAAACACAAAACCATAATCATATAGTTTGAATAACAACTCCATTTCTCAACAATTTTACGAATTAAAGAATGAAAATCAACATCCGAACCAAGCATAATAGAAAAGACTTGTGAAGAATTCTTAATCATAAGAAATACACCCTCCGCCATAATAAACAATGCAATTATAACAAAAAATGCGTATGAATGAATAACTGATGTATCACAAGGGTATCACCATTGGAACATACATCTCCTGCAAAAAAGAAACCTAACTTCACCAAATCACGAACCTATCACAAGAAATTACAGAAAACCAGTAAAGAAGAAAAAAACCTAAAGAATGAATGCAAGCGATGCAAAAACGCAATAATCATAAGCTACAAAACCAACAATAAATCAACAACCGAATAATAAACAAAAATACCTTCTAAAACAACTCCATCATCAAGAAAATGCGCAGGCAACATCAATATAAGGAGGAGCTGAGAGAGCATCGCTCTAGTCAAACACCAGATATGAGAATGCTGCTTCGAACTAAAAAAAGAACGAACACACGATGAAAATCGACGTCGAAAGGCAAAATAGATGAACTAGCAAGGCACGACACTCTCACTCCCAGATCTAGATTCTCTCTCTAGTTAGCTGTGCATCCCTCCCGCCCAAAGAACCTTACTTGTGTTGCTTCCAAGGTCAGATCAATAATTTACAAAAAAAAATGAGCAAGACAAATGTTGACCGTGCAGCTCTTTGGCACCAATTATCCGCAAGTGAAGATGAAATCATGAAATCATTCGAATGTGTGAAGAGATGAAGTACCAGTGTGGGAGAGAGAAGGCAAGCATGCTCCACTTTCCATTGACTTGTGTGGAGTAATTTAGTTGCCATAGAGCCTTTATGTTGTCTTGTCAAGGGTAGTTTGGTCATTAAGAAAAAAATTTAACACTTGAAATTACATTGTTATCCTTTTTTTGATTTAAAATGAATTAAGATTTTCCGCCTGTTTTTTTTACAAATAAGAATTAAAAATGGGACCTTTTGACCATTTCCTTTAACTTTTTACGTTCATTTTTTTTTGTTTTCCATTGACTTTTGTAATTTTTTCAAACAAGCATTAGAAATAATATTTTTTTTGAAGAAATTAGTTTTACTAAAACAAACGTAGCATACATGTATCTTGATTTTTTCATAGTTTTATATAAGATAAAGAGGAATTAAGCATGGTTTTATGCAAGATTAAGCGAATATAATAAACAGTATTTTTTGGTACCATAATATTTTACACAAAATATAGTTCTGGATTCATAATATTAAACACACTTAAAATATTTTTGAACCTTTCTAATAGTTTTTGAAATACTTAAAGGATTGATACCATTGATTTACATGTCTTCCTTGGTCTCTCCATTTGCTCTATCCTTCTTTCTATCATATAAGGCAAAAAATGAAAATAGTTACATAAAAAAAGTGGTTTATCTTTCTAATGTTGCTTTTATGTTTGTAGCTTGTGATATGTTGTGATATTGTATTATAGATTGTAAAGGTAATATGTAATTCATCTAAATTATTAACCTCATTTTTTTGCATGTGATCTTTGACAGTGGTAAATCATCATCAGAAGAAAGTTGTTGAATAGGCAAGTTTTTTTCTTTCAGAGTAGAAGCAAAGTTTGCATCTATTTTGCGCTTTCCCTTTGCTTTGTTGAATGTAGTATCTCTCTGTTCTTCCTCCTCAATCACTTGAGACACCTTAAAAGTATATGTCTTCAAATCGTCATCCCTGTTACTAGATGACACAGTGGATTTGTATTTTTTCCCCCTTTATCTCATCTATTGATGTTGGCACTTGGCACAACATGCTTGTCTGATCCTCGAAGACTTGGAAAAGTGTGAGCATGTAGTTTAACTAAATGTTCAACGTCCTTCCCAAATATTAGGAAATTAGCATTTCTTGTGCCATTCGCAACAGCCAAATTGAGTTTGTACTTTTTTTTATGAATTTTTAACTTTGTTGTTACTCAATTTTTTTTAACAAATGTATTGTTATAATTATTTTTTACTTTCTTACCAAGGCATTATCATGTTCTCCAAAGGTCCACGTTTAGAGCAAGTTTGATTGCAAATATCACTCCCAACACTAGTTTTGCATTTTGGGCAAGCATTGTACCACCACCCATTTGAGACATCAATATCTGTTATAAGTGCTCGACAAACATGTTTGATGTTCTATTTTCAAGAAAAAAAAGTGTTAAATATTTTTTGTAGTATGAATTCTTATCATTTAAATACAAGAGATTTAGGAAACATTCTTACCTTATTTAACCCGTGATCCTCAGACAATAATTTTGATATTGTTTTTTCTTCAAGAGTTTCATCGACATTTTTTCCATTTTTTGTTTGCTCAGGTATCTTGACAACATTCACTTTTTCTGCATTCTGCATTCTGTAGTAACAATATTGTTTGTAAAATTTGTATACATTATGGTTTATGATGAAGCATATTTCATAATTTGTAAAAATTTTACCATTTTCGGAAAATGTTGATCTTTTCGATGTTTAAGTTTGAAATATATTTTTGTTGCAGAGGTGCTAGATAAAATTGTTTTACATGTGCTGCGCATACTGTTATTGATAGGGCTGGCAAAAAAACCCGATCCGTGCACTATCCGCAGGGTATCCGATCCGTTTAAAATCCGAAAACCGATCCTATAGGGTTTGGAAACGGTTTTGGTTTTTATTTTCAAATCCGTCACGGTTTCGGGTCGGTTTTGGTATTTGATGCCGGGTTTAGGATACCCGAACCGATTAATAAATAGTTAGGGTACCCGAACCGAAACCGTACCCATAACCATAACAAACCCGGCTCGACCCAATCCTTAATTTTAATTAAATTCTTAAAAATATAGTATATATGTTAGAGAAGAGATTTGAACCTTACACATGTATACAAAACTAAATCACTTAACCACTAATCTAATTGTTTGATTTTTTGTTATAGACTTTCATAGTTTATAAATATATATTGAGTGTTTGGAAACATTATTCAATCAATTATGAAAGAAATTGAAAAAGTTAAACGGTAAATGGGTACCCGGCGATAAACGGTTATGGAAAGGTTCTGGTTTTGGAAATCTAAATGATTTTTTAAACGGTTTTGGAACAATTTTGGTATAGGGTACATTAAACAGTAACGGTTTTAGTATTTCTTAAATGGAAGGGTACCCAACCCGTTGTCATCCCTAGTTATTGATGCAAATAGTGTCATGATCTCACTCTCAGAAAAAAAAAAAAAAAAAAAAACAAAATCATCACTTCTGCTGAATTTTTTGGCCACAATACCTCACAATGTAATTTGAATTTCTTCCAAGCTATTTCAATGGTCAACATTTGTTGTTATTGAATTGAAAATAAATTGTTCATTGTAAACTTCTTATGCACTAACCTCAGTGATTTTATTTTTCAATTCTTGTATCTTCACCATCCTGCCGCTAATATTTGTCTCCTATTGCACCAACTGATTTGAGGTTTCTTATCACATCTTTTAAACCAGTAAAAATTACAGGGAAAAAGTTATGAAACTATAAATAAAAGATAAATTTTTTTGCTATTTGATATATGTTACCAGTATCCGTGGGACTCCAATATAGGAAGCAGGTACAGCCTGGTTGAAACTAATTTCATTGAATAGTCATCAAACTGCAGTTTCTTCCCCATTCATAATTTCAATTCATGGTTCTGCTTCTACTGTGATCTATTCTTAAGTCATACATTTAATACTTAGTGCAAAATGTGTCTTTCAAATCCTAGGATGTAGAATCATTATTACATGCCATTATTAAATGACCTATTTCATCAGCGGTACATATACTGTGATGATACATGTAATTTATATGTAGAGTTTGTGCCCATAAAAAGTAAAATATAGATATCACATGTATAATGATTTTGATAAATTTAGATTTCAAATAGCTACTATGTTGGTTTTGTCCTTTCGCGTTTCACTTCTCTTCTGTGCATGCATCGCCAGGTTTTGCCTTCTGTCACTTATGACTTGGCTCTTCCTGTCGAGATTAGTTTGACTCAATTTTCGTGAGCAAAACACTATTGGTCTGTCTTTGTTCTTCGTCCAACTATGTGCCAACTTAGACTTGGGTGAGTTTTGGAGTCCGTTATTTGTTCCATTTGCAGGGTTATTTGGACAAGTACTTCAGGTTGAACTGCTAAGGGATAATAAGATCATGGACAAAACCATAAGAAAGATAGAGAGGGAAAGATGTGGACTACAAATGCAAGAGAAACAACTAATCTGGTTTGTTACTTTCACTTTTGTAATTTCTCTTATATATCAGCCTCCAGCATATATATTATTTGTTCTCGCTCTTCATATATGTTTCTTCATAGTTTTTTTGGTGCATATTTCCTCCCCATATGCATGTACTGACTGGAAAGAAAATTACTCCCTAGATAATCTATGATTTTGTGCCATTATGTTGATAAATTTATCTTGATATTTGAATTTTCTTTCAATATTTTTGCATAACTACTCAAATCATGTACTCAATTTCGGATCCATCATTTCTGTCATTTAGAATTTTTCAAAAGAGGAAGCTATCTAAGTTGCAATGGATGGCAATCATTTGTTAGCTATTGGGACAACCTCAAGCCAGGTAATAATTCGAAACTATTTTGCATTTTTTGCATCTCATATTGCATGTTCATGCTTTCTCTTTTTAGTCATTTAATGTTCTTTTCATTTTTGTATATAGCTTTTGGCATTGAATGTTTCCAAGAACAAATTTTTATTATAATTTGAATAGTTCTCAAATTAGTGTGAGAATATGCTTTGGCATAACTTGTAGGACATAAATGGTACCACCCGCCTCAGCAATGTTAGCAGATGCTGCCACCGCAGCAGATACATATAACCTTTGAGTACTTGCAGATATTTTTTCATCCTATTTAAACCATGATATATGAGTTTGGAAAAGTCGTGATTTTGTCTCATATTTTAATTGATTCCACTCCTACAACATAGAATTTTACATGAAAAGTTGTTTTCTTCAACCAAGTGCATATGTTTATTATATAACACGAAAGATTGAGTATATGAACAATTATCTCACTAATTACACCTGGTAAATCTCAGAAAAGATTGGAGGAACATAAGTAGTCCATTTAAATATCAAACTCTTTAGACATAAATTTTTTATACATACAATTAGTAGCACAATATAGCATACCAACTTATCTGACAGAAAATATACAAAGGAAACAATCTCAAATAATAATAATAATAACACCAAAATTTTTATGTAGAAAATCCTTCACATGGAAAAAATCACAAGACTGTAGTCTAGTTGAAATACTTCCACTTATAAATAATGGGTAAAACAACTTTTCGTTGTAATCACCACTACATGATATAATAATAGAATAATAGTTTGAAATTACTCACCCAAACCTCAAATACATCCATTGTATAATCACTCAATCTTTTTTTTTTTTATCTACAAACGCACTATGCAGAAACTCACATTCTCTCTCTACAGGTATTACTCTATCTCCGCAGGAACAATCTGCAAGAATTCTTTCTTGCTCTCGTTGCGTTGTGTGTACTTGCACTTAAAACAACTTCCTATTTATAGGGATTTGTCAAGCCTTATATTGAATGCAAGCATGAGCTAACCAACCATCCATATAGACCTCATTATCAGGTTCAGATTGACTTTTAGAGGTCTGGGCCCAGCCTTGGCTCAGACCTAGAAAGAGGCTTCGGGCCCACATGGAACAAAGGCAATAAAACACTACTAGCCTAGTCCACCAGTGGCACAGTGAGATCTAATATGGGCCTGGAAATGCAATATTGGACCAATAAGGCAATAATAATAATATAATATTACAAATTTACAATGATTTCAAAGTTTATTTTGATTTCGAGACACGTGCGTTCATCGTTTGAGAGTAAATCTGTTAATGGGAAATTTCCATTAATGGGAAATTTTATGCGTAATTCATAAAATTGAAATATCTATACAATTGTTTAATGTTCAATGAAATAAATGCATGAATTTGATTAATTGGATAATATTTTTTATTCATTTGATCAATTTTTTTGGAGAGTAAAAATGCATCATATATATTGTATATACATCCCAACTAGGTTGACATCTATATACAATACATTTATTAATAATTTGCATCTCTTTTATTAAATTACTAATAAAATAAATATATAATTATTATGACTAATCAATAGCATCGATTGAACTATCTTCAATCCATTCCGGTCTTGACAACTTTAATTGGTTGATATCTTCAACTAGTTGAACTACTCACATTTGTTCTTGCATTCTTTGATTTGCTAAACTCCAATTTTAAAGACAGAGTAATGCTTCAACTGTTGAAAAACCAAGGTGCTCCAAGTTTGTGACACAACTCTCCCACATGCACTAAAAGCTGGTTCTAACTCTATGGGAAATTGGAACAGTTAGTAGATCACGTATCATTTTGGAAAGTAAATGGTACCTATGTCCTTGTACTTTCCACCAAGCTAATATATCAAAATTAGGATTATCCTCAAAATCAAGCACAAGTTGATCAAGATATCATTTTAATTTAGAAGTGTACCCACTAGATGATGACGAGGATTGAGTTCTTTTATTCTTTAGTAATGCTAAATCTCCTAAGAAATTAGATGAGGAAGAAGAACTTGTGCCAGAAGTATTTTGTGATACCCTATGCTCTCCTAATTGATTTTTATATTTATCATATAATTGATTCAAAACATTATTTATTTTGACTAGATTGATTTTATCTACATCATTATCATGTATGATTTCTAACCGTAATTCTAATGCATCAAGTTTACACCTAGGATCCATAATGATAGTAATAACAAATATAGTTGCTAAATGATCAAAATATTTTGCACACTTTTTGTAACGCCCCGACCCACGAAACCCTAATTCACGAGCCCGTAGACCAGAACACTACTTCTAATATCTCACTTGTTTCTACATTGAGCTTAGTTATTACAGATACAGATAACTTTCAACAATTCATGCCTAGATATAAATTTTATTAAACGAGCAACAGTAATGATTAATTAAACAACCTCAATTAATAATCTACTATTAATCATACCGAATAACATATAGCCTTCCCAGTTCCACAACCCTACAGTCACAATCGAAATACCATTTACAACTAATGTCCCTTGATCTAATTTTGTGGATAATTACTTATCTAAAGAACTCCAAAGTTTCTATCTACCTCGCATAGCATAAATTACACAACCATTTATTGAATGTCATCAATTTACTGTTTCTGTTACACGAGCATCCTCACTGTGGATCAGGGATGGCAACAGGTCGGATACCCTTCCATTTAAGAAATATCAAAACCGTTCCAAAACCGTTTACCGCTGGATACTCGTTTCCCATTTAACTAATTCAATTAAAAAATAAAATCAATAATATTTTTTTGACAAGTCTTAGATACTTATTAATGATGAAGATATTAAATAATACAATGAGATAAAAGTAGAAAGGAGTCCAATGTCTTGACGAACTAAATGATAATACCATATTATTACTCGTTAGACATTAATCACTTCATTGCATCGACAAGACAGCAAGATCCATGTAATAAATTCAAATTTTATTAGTTTATATTTAGTCTGTTTGATTTTTTTGGTACAGTGTTAACGAGTACATTTCAGATTATGGATTCTTTGAGAGAGAAATTGGGGTTCGTGGCTTCGTAATAATGTTTATTGCATTTTTTAATTTTTTTTCTTTAAACACTTTAATTTATTATTTAAAATGATATCAAACTTTTAATCTTCATATACATTATAGTCATAAAAGTAAAAGTCTAAACTTTATTACGCACAACCAAAATCCATACTCAATATATATTTATAAACTATGAAAGTCTATGACAAATAAATTAGAATTAGACTAGTGGTTAAGTAATTTATTTCTTTATACACGTGTAAGGTTCGAATCCTTTCTCTAACATATGTACTAATGTTTTTAAGAATTTACTTGTGATTAAGGCTAGGGTAGGGTATGGTTCTGAGTATGATTTCGGTTCGGTTTCGGTTCGGGTATCCTAACCATTTATTAATCGGTTCGGGTACCCTAAACCCGGCATCAAATACCAAAACCGACCCGAAACCGTGACGGATTTTTAAAAATAACCAAAACCGTTTCCAAACCCTATAAGATCGATTTTCGATTTTTAAATGGATCGGATACCCCACGGATAGTGTGCGGATCGGATTTTTTTGCCATCCCTACTGTGGATCCACGACATCACCATCAACAACCCAATCAACATAATCAGTAGAAACATCATTTCCTGCATTACGGAACATAGTGAGCCAAGGCCCAACAAGCAGTACTTATGCATGAATGCATGTGAACATCATCATTAGAAAACAGCCAGTCATTTAAAACCTTTTTCCAGTACTTGGGCCCTTAACCTAGATAAACTGCTACAGAGCAACCGGTCGAGATTTTTCTTTAATTAGGTGTTCTACCAAAGAACACTTTCCAGTCAAAAATCGTTTATATTTTCATTTCCATTTCCAGTAAACCTCAACCTTAACCTTTCAGTACACCCTCCCTGTAGCAGTAATATCTGGTTCGTAAAATCACCTTTTTCTTTAAACTGAAATTTTCATTTTCATGTAATGCAATACATCGTGCTTATGAACAATAATATACCAGCAAATTATATGCAACACATCACCTTCAAGAACACAAAAACCGTCATCATATCAGTCACATCACCATTTTCAATTCAAGCATATAACCGTACACATCACATTCTATAGAGAATACCATAACAGTTTTGTCGTCCAATCATGGTAACCAAACAGCACATATAACTATAACATAAATAAATCATTTATATCACAGTTCACATTTATTCAAATCATCACAAATTCGATCTCATGAAAACATCCAGTCAATACAAACTATCATCATACACAGTCAAATAGACATTACAATCAGTACAAATAATAGCACATAAAATTCACAGATACCAAAGTTTCGTAATACAGTTGAGTACTACTTACCTTAATGCGTTTCCTAACTCCTGATATTTCAGTTAAACGAGCTTGTTCCTGAAATCGATAGCAATATACTACTCAATTAATTTATAAGTAATTACAAAATTATTACTTATTAATTTAGGGTCACATTTGATGATATGGGTCAATTGGGTCATTATTGGTCCTGCCCTAGAACCTTTGGGCCTTGCGGTCAGCCCATGACAATTGAGTCAACGGGTATCTTCTTCTTCCCATATCACGGGTCGACATACCCGCCGGATTCCACCATCGGGTCACTGCCTTGGAGGGTGTGGTGATGCCCACGGCCGACCTAGATATGAAGAGTGAGGTGCGGGGAGTTCACCGCTGCAAACCATTAGCCGAAGGATGACTAGAGTAGGGCAAAACATGGAGGAGAAAGAGGCAGCCGATCGCAACCTTTTTCTGGGCGCTGCTAAGTCATTCTCCCTCCATTCAGTTTGAAACCAGTACACGTGGACTCCCCTTGCTGTGTGCTCTTTCTTCCGGTACCGGTCTCGCAGAAAATCGTTGTCGTTAACGCTTGGAGCACCTTCCGTCAGCCGACACTGTCTTCCGTGTGGCTGCTGTGGTGACGGTAGGGTTTCCTCCCTTGATCCGCGTGCCGTTTATATATTTATTTGTTTTCTTTTACTAATTGACACTTCTATCCTTAGTTTTATTACAACCCTGCCATTAATTTAACTACTAAATCCTTCACTTCTAATGATTTAGGTTAATTCCATGTTAACTCCAAATTCCGACAATCTGTGTACCTTATATATGTTATTTATCACATAAAATTTAATAAAAATATTCCGATCCCATTTAACACATATTGTTCCACACACTAAAAATCATGATAAATACCACATAACGTCACTTTGTCCTATCAAGTATGCTATCCCTCGACTCGGGTGTTACAATATCGATTCTAATTTTATCCTAATTTTCTTGTAAAATGGGTCAATCTAAAATTCCCGGAAATTTCCATGACAAATTAGATCGGGGTGTTACACTTTTCCCTCATGCCCATCAAAGCAACTCTAAAAACATCAAGTTGTGAATAACGATTAAATATGCAATATTAGTTAATTGCATGCCTCAATTTGTATTTAACAAAGTCAAAATGTCATGTCAAAATATATTGTCCACGTTAGAGTTTTTTAACGGCTTAATATATGACGGGCTATTAGTGACCATACCGAAAGTTGAGCGGCTTAATTAGTTCCAAAAAAAATATAAGGGCTTAACAAATCCTTTTTTCAAAGTACAAAGACTTTTCTAGCTCTTATCCCTTGTTAGAATAGATCCTCTGTTATTTGAAAGTTGTCAGTATAATTTCTCAATTCGTACATTGAATTTTCATTTTTTTATTAAGGAAAATTGGAGATGGGGGGATTCAAACCCACTCTTTAATAGAATGGTCAATACTTACATGCATAGTAACCATTCAACCGCAGGCTCACTTGCACATTGAATTTTCATTTAGACATTAGGGCTACGTATAATATATTACAATTATAATATTGCTATCCACTATGTAAGTTAATCATTGTATAAATTAATGTATAATTTATTTATATCCAATGTTTGGGGAAAATATGATATTAGACTTGTATAGTATATTTTTTTATACAGTATTGTGTTTGATTCGTTGTTAAACAAAGTGATGAGATAAAATATATATTTTTTGTCATTTGAAATGTTAACTATTATCTTAAACGTTACATATAAAATAAAAATAAATTAGAGATGTTTTAATATTATACGATCTACAAATTAAAAGAGCTCATTTTAAATAATGTTATATCATCTTCAATTTTTAAAAATCATAAAACTATTGGAATTAAGTAATTATCAAACAAACAGAAGAAACAAGATGATAGGCACGAAAGAAGAGATAGAGAACATAGGAAACTTGTGAAAAAAAAATCTCTGTAAAAGCAGCCACCACCACTTTCATTCTCTCTTGTATTGATATATAGATGTAATATGTATTATAAAAATGTACACCTAACTCAACAAACTTAAATTGACATATGTGGGTCATCCACTATGAATATTAATGTATAACACTCCCCCTTGGATGATCACATTATACAAAAAAATATGTCTCATTAAAAACCTTACTAAGGAAAAACCCAATGGGATAAAAATCTTAGTGAAGGAAAAGAGTACATTATTCATGTATATCAACTGACTAAGAGCAGTGCGGAAAATTGTCTCGTTAAAACCTTGCTAAGGAAAACCCAGTGGGAAAAACCATTGGACAAAGGGAAAAATAGTACAATTCTTACCACTGTCTCCATGTTTTTACTACCCCTGATTCAAGTAGACATTTGAGCTGCCGCATATCAATGTTATAGACCAACTTTTTGAATGTTACCGATGGTAACGCTTTAGTGAATAAATCTGCTAGATTATCACAAGAGCGAATTTGTTGAACATCAATATCACCACTCTGCTGGAGTTCATGTGTACTGAAAATAGTCCACATGAAAATCTCAGTTGATTGGATGAATAGGCCCACATATATCTCCCTGAATACGTTGCAAAAAGTTAGGAGATTCGACACCTACCTTCAGGGTTGATGGTCTTACAATCAACTTTTCTTGTGAACATGCAACACACAAGTGATCTTTAGGTAAAATAAACTTCTATTTTTTTAATGGATGCCCATTTGTATTTTTAATTATTCTACGCATCATTGTAGAACCTGGGTGACCAAGACGATCATGCCAAAGTACAGATTCCTTAGAATTATAACACTTCTGGTGTATCACAACATGTGTTTCAATCCATTTTATACTTGCATGATACAAACCCGAAGAGAACGCCATAAATTTTTCTAGTACAAACTTCTGTCTTGAAATGATAGAAGTAATATATAGGTAATCTTTATTACCTTCTCTACCAGACTCAAAATGATATCCTAAGAGATCGAACTACCATTGGAGAACTCAAAGGATGTACTTTATCCATGTAGAACTGTCTTAATACCTTTTCAGTAGAGATAGATTGATGAAGAAAGATACCATGATTCAAATGTTCGATCTGAAGACCAAGACAATATTTTGTCGTTCCCAGATCTTTCATTGCAAATTCTGCCTTTAAATAATTCGCAGTTTTAGTGAGCTCTTCAGAAGTTCCAACTAAATTTATATCATCAACATAAACAGCGATTATAACCAATCCGGAGGCAGACTTTTTAATAAATACACATGGACAAATCGGATCATTTGTAAATCCCTCTTTAATAAGATATTCACTTAATCGATTGTACCACATGCATCCAGATTGTTTTAATCCATATAGTGAAAGCTGAAGTTTAATTGAACACAATCCTCGAGGCTTTGCTTCAGGCAACTGAAATCCTTCAGGAATTTTCATATAAATTTCACTATCTAGCGATCCATATAAATAAGTTGTTACCACGTCCATAAGACGCATAGTCAATCGTTCAGCGACTGTAAAACCAATTAAGAATCTAAAAGTGATTCCATCCATGACAGGAGAATATGTTTCATCATAATCAATTCCAGGTCTCTGTGAGAAACCTTGTGCTACAAGTCTTGCTTTATAACAAGTAATCTCATTATTCTCATTACGCTTGCGCACAAATAATTTAACAAACAAACTTATTTAACATTAACACACTTATAATTTAACATCATTACAAACACACTTATAATTTAACATCATTACATAAGTAAGCAAATATCTTAATTTTTACAAATATCTGATTTTTCTAAGAAATCCGAAACATCTAAATGCGTTAAATCTTCAAGATCTTCAAGATCATCAAAATTATCAGAACCACCATCATCACCAAATTTAACTAAGTTTGTTTCCACCACTTTGTTTTTTCCTTTGATGGAGGCTTGATATAAATCCACTAGATGTCTCGGTGTACGGCAAGTACGTGACCAATGTCCTGAGAACCACACCTAAAACAAGTTTCATCACTATCCTTCTGGGGTTTATTTGACAGATTTCTATTTGTTTTACTGGTTTCACTCTCATACCTCTTCTGGTGGTATGGACGAAAATCAAAATTACCTTCATGGTTTCGACGACCATAACCACGGCCTCGATCTCGTCTACCACCACGTCCACGTCCTCGATTATTATGTACAACAACGTTCACTTCAGGGAACGGTGTACTGCCAGTAGGACGAGATTGATGATTTTTTAACAAGAGCTCATTATTCTGCTCAGCTACAAGAAGAACACTTATTAGATCAGAATGCTTCTTATATCCTTTCTGATGATATTGTTTCTGCAATATCATATTAGAAGCATGAAATGTGGAAAAAGTTTTTTCCAACTTGTCTACATCAGTAATCTTCTCACCACAAAAATGAAGCTGTGATGTTATTTTGTACATAGCAGAATTATACTCACAAACTGATTTATAATCTTGCAACCTCAGGTGCATCCAGTCATAACGAGCTTTTGGATGTATGACATTCTTCTGGTGTTCATACCTTTCCTTTAAATCATTCCATAGTGAAAGATGATTTTTCTCCATGAGGTATTCAGTTTTTAGTTCCTCATGAAGATGACGGCGAAGTAAAATCATTGCTTTAGCCAAATCCTGCGGGGATTTGGTGTTGTCTGCTTTAATGGTTTCTTCAAGCCCCACAGCTTCCAGGTGTGTCTCGGCATCAACAACCCAAGATAAATAATTTCTTCCAGAAATATCAAGTGCCGTGAAATCCAAACTTTTTAAAGTTGACATAATGAAAATATTATAATAGACTTAAAAATATAAATATAAAAACCACCTACTTACAACCTGAAAATCTTCCTTTCTGAACATCAATGGAAACTCATGCTGATAACGTGTTGGAATTAAGTAATTATCAAACAAACAGAAGAAACAAGATGATAGGCACGAAAGAAGAGATAGAGAACATAGGAAACTTGTGAAAAAAAATCTCTGTAAAAACAGTCACCACCACTTTCATTCTCTTTTGTATTGATACATAGATGTAATATGTATTATAAAAATGTACACCTAACTCAACAAACTTAAATTGACATACGTGCGTCATCCACTGTATAACAAAAACATAATTATATACTATACAGACTTGTATCACCTCCTTCATACACGGACCCGAAAGTTATTTCAGTCTCCAAATCGAACGGATTTTAAAGAGCGAAACACAGTAACTCTCGTACTACAACTACACCACATAATTACCAGATAAGCCCTAAAATACACAAAAACCCTGCCACTTCATTTTCAGTGGCACTGATCGACACTCCCCGGTTAAGGGTTAAGGGTTAAGAGAGAAAGCTATGGCTTGGCGAAGTGGAGCATCTTTTTCACGGTCGTTGATCTCTGCCGCAAGGACTCCATCGCTACGTTCTTCGCTTCCCCGCCTCCGTCCACCTCAGCTCACCGCCCCTCGATCGCCTTCGCGGCGTATTCCCTTTGCTGCCACGAGGTACGTGTAGTATTGTAATTTGGAATTGAAGACGTTGAGAAAAGGGAAAGATTACATTTTTGAAATCCGTGTGGTAAATATTATATTGAACGACAATAGAGGTGACTTGAGAACCGCAGACATGTTTTTCTGACAGTAGGAGTGCAATTTACCGTGGATTTTTGGTTGCGTTGTGACTGAAAAGCCTCGACCTTTAACATCCACCAGGAATGAACTCTTTTACAGAGGCAACTTAGTATTTAATTTTATCCTTTGTATAAGTTTTATGTCTTTTGTATAAGTTTTATACCTGTATAGTTATGTCTAGCTAGGAATTCTGTCAGTGTTAGAATGGTAAAAGACAAAATGGAGGATCCCTTATTTCCAATTTGTTGGTTACTATACCATTGGATTCAATATATTTGATTAAGTAGGATCTCTTTTCACGGATGTCTGCTTTTGTGCTTGTTTTCATTTTTGGGATATCATGAATTTGTGTTTTCTCTAGTCTCGTCCCTGTAAGCATCTTATGGTAAAATAACTTGTATTTATGTCACTGGTTTGTTCTGCTTTTCTAGGAATTTTGGAGAATTGGGATGTATTCAATCATTCTTGCCTCTTCATAGCATGGTGACAACACCTCGACTTACATCACACCTCACTGCTAATTTGCGGGCTTGTTGCGAGCTGTCTCATGGTACCTTCTGCCGTACTTGTCAGGATCGCTAGTAGTGGCTTTGTGAGTCGTACTGTTTCTAGGACAAATGATAGAACAGTATCAGGATTTTGTTGTTTTTTTTTTTTTGAACTCTTGGCTTGTGTCATTCATATGCAGATGCCTGAATGACTTCACCGTTCCACAATCTCTCTCTCTCCTCGCTCGTGTGTGTATATTCGTTATGAATTTGATTGAAATGACTTATAAATTAGGCAGGCCGTGGTTAAATTCGTAAATTTGGTTGATAAGATGAAATTGGGATTGATAGGAAGGAATTGAAAAGATGGGTATGCAAGTGGACTTTCAATCAGCTAGAGATGTTATAAAGATGCGATATAGTATGTTGCCCATTTTTGTGTTATTTTCTATTAGAAAAGCATAATTTTGGTGAACCATCAATTCTGTATGTGTAATTTGATTAATGAGATGGCAGTTGTTATATTGCAATAACATGCCATTTAATTTTTTAGGTCATTGTGATGCTAAAGAAATGCTTTGAGCATTTTAGATCCCTTGGCAGTTGTTCATTCTTGTTTTATTCAGTGCTTTTTTCCTATAAGTTGCCTTGTTCATACTGGAAAAGTTCTTGCGTTCAGTAACATAATCATTATGTTTACCACGCAAGTTGGCGACAACAATTTCCTAATTATCTCCCTTGGAAAGCTCAAGGGATTGAATTCTAAATCACCCGACGCCTGATTTAAATTCTTATGAATTTTTTTTAATGGGTTATCTTATTCTTCTTGAAGCCATGTTCAGCGGGTTTGGAATTAAAGCTTGTTGAGCTGAAGTGATGTAGCTGAACTTTTTAAGATCTGTAGACATTATATGAAGATGGGACTTGAGGAGAAGGAGTTCTGGTGGTGGAAATCCATTAGGATGATCTCTTTGTAGTTCCTCTCTCTTATATATGATTTTTACAATTTACATTTCAAGAGGTAAAAAAAACCATTGGGATGATATAGATGTATTCAACTTGAGCATTTGAAGAATAATATGATCTTACTTGATGAGTTGATGACATCTGACAATAACTACAATATTTATTAACTTCTCACAATTTAAAAGAGATTATACTTCCCCCCTAACTGGGGTGTTCTTAATTCACATTTTTTGATCTCCCATTTAGTATACTATTTGTAACATGAGAATAGTTTGCATGACGGAATTTCTTCTCTTCGTGATCTGTATCCATGTTCTTTCATATTTCTTTCAGCTGCCTCTCTTTTGTATATCAGGTGGCTCCTGTGCATATTATTTGATTCATTACTCTGCGTTGTTTGACTTGGTTCTTGGCCAGATATGCTTAAAAACCGTTCAACGATAAGATTTCATGCACAGGCTTATCTTCCTTTTTGTTTGACATATAGGTACTTGAGAGGCCATTGGGTAGCAGCAATGACATTCTGGAGCATTAAGGAGTGGAATTTTTCCGTGGGAATGGCACCATTTGATTAGGAAAATTTAATAAAATGTTTCGTTCATGTTCTGGTTTCAAGCGTAGTTTGGAATTTTTGGACAGCTTGCTTTGCTGGAAACTACATTTCAAGGTTTCTATCAATTGGCTTGTATCGTTAGTTTCTGTTTCCGTTGGAGAAATTGTTGGTTCGTTAATTGTAAAATCTTGGGTCATAGACTCTGCTTGCTTGTGAACATACATAAACGACTTATGATGAGACTTATCTTCAACTTTGATTGCTTCCGATTGATACTGTGAACATGAACTTTGACTTCAAACATTCCATTGAATTGTGTGCCTTGGTGGGCACTTGCCAGCAGTATTCTGGCATTCCATCAAAGGCCTGCTTCTGCCAAGTTCTTTTCATGTATAAACTTGGCTTGAGAGTATTCCTCAGCTCAGGCATTTGTCTGATAATTTTAAAAATGATAGAACACGAGTTTAACACCCCTCTCAAACGAATAGTAGACTTTAATATTCTAAACAGATTTGCCAAAACCCATATTCCGAAGCAACATGAGATTTTTTTATATTTTATTCCAGGAATGAAGCCCTCCAAAGTAGTACTCAAGAAACACGGGACTTACTGAAGTGAAACAGTTAACCTCATCCAAAATGAGTTCTGCCATGTATACAGAGTTTAAGTTTATAACCTGATACCAAACTGCAAGCACATACCAGTCAAATGTGCACATGCCAGTTTTTTTTAACGTGCTCAAAACGCTTACCATCTACACAATAATCCTAATCACAATTTCTCTCTTCTTTCAGACTCCAGCCACCTCACCTTCCTAGGCTCCACAATTTCAACGGAGACCAAATGAAACAGAAAAAGGGACATCTTACACAAATCTAAGCAACATATTGCACGTTTATTAATTTTCTCCATCCTAAATAGACTGACAAATTATAGCTTACTACAGAGACACGCCAAATACAGGACCAAAGGTCTACATTTCTGTTAACAAAATCATCATAGGAAAATAGAGATAAAAGTAGTTTGAATCCTTGGAGAAATAGACATTATAATAGTTTGAATCCTTGTGCAAGAGCATAATTTACCGCTTTATTGATTACCAAGGACCTTAAGCTTTTGGGTCTTATTCATGATGACAGGAAGCCTCCGGCTGATGGTGCTAGGATCACAATATGAAGCAGAATCAACGGGGTAACCTTTCTGCAACACCACATAATCAGCCTCATCAGTACAACAAGTACAGAAAACTCATCAGGCGCCAAAACTAAGCAGAAAAAAGAATTTCAGTTAATTGGATTGAAAAAACAAAGAAAATAACATTATTATGCTATTCAGAAAGCAAAATGATAAGAATAATTCAAGACTCAGCCCACTAATGATTCTTCCCTGAAACTAATAAATCAATAGCCAAAGTTTTTTTTTCTTTCCTTGTCAAACCCCCATTCCACCACCCTTATGCTGGTGGTGGTGGGAAGCAAAGAAAGGGAGGCAAGGACTTGTGATTTTTATCAATTAACTAAAGAGAGAGTATGGAATTTTAAACACAGACAATACAACCCACCACAATCTTCCCTCACACCCACCCCCACCCACAAATAAAAAGAGTAAAGGTACTTCCTTTATCTAACAATTTGGATCTTAACCAATATTAGGGCTTGGTTAGTTATTATAGATCATAGCATCTCAATTGAGTAGTTTTATGTTAGGAGATCTACTTGTATTAGAGACACATTTTTATACTTCAATGAAGATTTCAGACGTTTGTTCACTGAATGAACATGTGCCTGGTCTGCCTCCCTCACTCCTTTCCTCTCTCTCTCACACACCCACATGCACACATCTTCTTTGTTCTCTTTAGTCGAAATGTGTCAGGCAATACTCAAGGCGTTAAAACACTTCCAGGCATGAGAGGAAGGAAATAAAACTTTCACCTATCCCTTTAACATGCAAAGCACAATAAAACTGCCGGTGTGTGCCATACATATCTATGCACACCGGCATGTTTTTAATTGCCACAGAGAGAGAGTGTGAGAGATTACAGCAGATAACGCTTGAAAGGTAGCTTCTCTCCAGCAGATTTCCCGAAGAATTACAGGTTTCTCACTGTCACCAAAAATGCAGTGCACACGAGTATCCCTTAATCTCATCATGACTCCATCAACTCTGAGCTGAAGACAAAGAACAATGTATTAGTGGTTAAGATTCAAAATGAAGGGGCACAAAATAACAATGAACGAAAGATACCAACAAATGAAGTTTGCTCAGATTGTAGGTGTTTCCTTTTGTAAATAGTTGAAGCCAGCTGACACCAGCCATGTGATGTACTCTAAAATTCGGGGAAAATATTTATTGAAACCAAAAACATTACAGTCACCATTTGCATATCTCTGAATACTCCGATGTATTACCTAGGGTTCCATCTTATTCTGCGACTCGAAAAATATTTTTTTAACATAAAACTTCTGTCCATAAATTACATAGGGAAATCAAGGAAAAAATCACTCACCCAGAATTGCAAGAGAAGAAACCAGGAACTTGG
The DNA here is from genome assembly GCA_963580455.1 of Euonymus europaeus. Classification (NCBI taxonomy): domain Eukaryota; kingdom Viridiplantae; phylum Streptophyta; class Magnoliopsida; order Celastrales; family Celastraceae; genus Euonymus; species Euonymus europaeus. The sequence goes on along the minus strand of OY756970.1, from coordinate 14,306,156 downwards.
CATGACTCTCTACAACATCAAATTGTTATGCATCAATTCAGAATATTTTTCATAAGGAATTCTAAATCCATGCTAGATAAGACTAGGCAAAGATTCGTCATTTACCACTTTGACAGTTAAAAGTGACACTCCATTATCAGCCAGTTCATCTTCATACAACACTACCTGTAAAGTTGAGCAAATGAATTTTCTACAGCAGACACATTACCATATAGAGAAGAAAAAAAAGAAAAAGAAAAAAGAAGTCTTCCATGGAATCTGCTGCAAACAATAATCCAAGATGCAAACCTCGTCATAAAATAAAATAGGCTCCTTTGATGCCAGTGAAGCTACGTCCATTTTCTCCTTGCAGTCCTCCCAACAGAGGTTGCAACTTTGCTCCAAGAGTTCCCCACTTTCTTTCTAGTTACAAAACCAAGTGTACTAACACCATTATAATAATTAATCCAGTAGTACAAAACAAGTATAAAAACCTACATAAAAGAACATATAGTTTTCTACTCAATGAGAAAGTAATTGTCCTGTATCTCTCAAAATGTGACACCATAAAGAAACCAGTGTGTCTTGCTGAATGGGAATGGGACATCAAATAATAATGTAACTCTAAAATTACAGAGATTGCATAGCCTAGACAATGAGAACAATTCTAAGTTTAAAAAAGTCACTAGTTGAACAGAGTGAGGAACCACAAACCTTCACAGCCTCTACTTCCACTGTTTCACTTCCACGATAAGGAGTTGTGAATGTGTAGTCATAGTCTAGTATCACCTGCTGAAAGGGTTTGCTGCAAATTTTCATTGGCACTGTGAGGCCCCAGAATTATCTCTTTTAATTAGTACAAACTACCATTTCAATTACTAGCAATTTATCCAAGGGAGTCAAACTCAACGAATTCCACAATGTTGGAGACACATGCTGCATATAGAGAGGGCACAATATACATAGAGGCCTTGCAATAGTGTGGCAAAGAAACTCATGTGATATATATAAAAGCGAGGAAGCAAAAAAGGTGATCAATGATAAACGTCCTGAATGTCCAAAATTTTTTAAAGGTAATGAAGACAGATCAATGCTGGAGATAGACTCTATTTACTGAGAAATTAGTAGGAATATTTTTATTTATAGAAGGTCATAAGTGGGATTTGGGAATCTTCAACAACTGTATTTTAACACTATTTAAAAGACTAAACCAAACATGGCTGTTGAAGATCCTTTGGAATGGACAAGTGTTGTATATTCGAAATCAAATTATCCTGGACACTTGTCATTATTCCACTGTGCCAGGTGTTTTATTGTTTATTTTTTTAATTGTCAAAATTTCACATCAGCCAACTGTCAGTCCAGCAAAGCAAATTAAACAATTTTTTGTTTGGTCAACATGACACATCAACGGTTTGATGGACTGAAATACAACAAAAACTAACTGAGAAATAATGGTGGCAAAGTAAGTGATTTTTTGCAACATTTGATTATTCAAGGACTGAGTTGTAACCAACCCTATCTTTCAGTGGTCAAAATTAACATTTACTTGAAACGCTTCCAACGATGGATTGCCCGAACCAGCGCATAAAATTCCAAACCACAGATGGAATAACAGCATTTGGCTTCTGTTAACTTCTCACTGAAAAATTCAATGGGCCTTCCTTTCTGACTAAGAATAGCCCCTATTCCCAAATGTGATGCATCACACTCCACTGTAAAAAGCTTTCCAAAATCTGGTAGGACAAGCACTGGAGTTGTTGTCATCATCTCTTTAATTGTTTGAAACGCCGTTTGTGCATATTTTGACCACTTAAAGACAACTTCTTTCAAGCATTCAGTTAATGGACTCATAATGCCACTCCTTAATAGCTCGTACCTTCTCAGGATTGGGTTGCAAGCCATTGGCTGAAACAACAAAGCCAAGAAACCCAACATTGTCACACAAGAAAGAGCATTTCTTTATATTCAAATAGAGTTTCTCTTTGCAAAGAACCTCCATGACTTGGCGCAAATGGAGTAAATGCTCTTTTCTAGATCCACTATATATTAAGATGTCATCAAGGCAAACAACAACAAATGATCCCAAGAATGGTTTAAGTACCTCTGTCATGACTCACATAAATGTCCTCGAGGCATTCGAGAGCCCAAATGGCATCACTAAGCACTCATAAAGTTCATCCGGTGCCTTGAAGCCAGTTTCCAACTCACCACCACTTCACATCTGAATTGGGTGGTAACCACTCCTCAGATCTATCTCGAAAAACACATTCGACCCAACAAACATATCTTCTAAGCGAGGAATCGGAAAGCGGTATTTAACCGTAATCTTATTTATGGCGTGACTATCCACACATCCTACATGAACCATTCTTTTTTGGTGTCAGTGAAGTTGGGACAGCACAAGGAATGTTGTTTTCTTACACCAAATCTTTTTCAATCAACTCTCCAACTTTTTTTGCATTTTGGCTCTGCGGAGGCATTTTGTAAGCCAAAATATTGTGAAAGGCTCCATATGGTAGAAGATCAATGGCATGCTGAATGCTCTTCGTTGGTGGCAAACCTTGTGGTAATTCATCAACCACCAGCTTTTGAAAATCTTTCAACAATTGCTGAATATCTTGTGGATAATTATGAATTCAGATTGTTGTGTCTTAGATACAGCGTTGCTTGTCAATACATAAATAACTCCTCCCAATTCTCTACTCTCTACTTTAAATTTCTGGGCAGTCAAGAAACCATTAACCTTGCTAATCTTTGACGAGACCGCCACTTCTTCCTTCAGAGGCAACAAAGTCAAGTTTTTACTTCATTTTTAAAAGTATGTGTTGGCTCTAGTCTAATGGACCACGTCTTTGTCATACAACCATGACCTCCCCAACAAAATGTGCATGCATCCATAGGTACCACGTCACACAAAGGCTCGTCTTCAATAACATTACCCAAGGTAAATTTAACCAAGCGAGGAGTAATTGGTACCTCATTTCCTTTACGAAACCAAGCAATTTTGTAGAGGTTAGGACTTAGGATGCTTCTTGATTGGCAACCTCAATTTCTCAATTGGTTCCTTTGAAATGATGTTCTCAGGCTACCTTCATCAATAATAACATTACAAACCTTACCACAAAATAACACAAGTACAAAAAATATCGTGCCTTCATCAATCCTCATCTTCTACAATTTTGGGTGTTTCCATTACTCTCCTCACTACCAACTACCAAGAACTCCCCTTCTACTGGAAGAACATCAACATCTTCCACTTAATCAATCTATTCATCCTATGTAGGCTCCATGAGTTTCTCATCCTCATCCTCGTCCTCATCCCCAAGCTCTACTAAGTTATCTCTTCACTGTGGACAAGCATAAGATGTGTGCCCACTCTCCACAAGAGAAATAATGAATTTGCAAAGTGCTCCCAGTCTTTGATCTGTTTGCAGTAGCAAATTTTGGCTGTCATGTATCGCAATTGTCTATCCTTCCTCACCCTTATCAGCCGTTCCAATACCTCTGCCACCTTTTTGACTATTAATGACAACTTCTCAATTAATTTTTGTGGCTGATTGCTCAATCCAACTAGTTCGAACAGCAGCTCTATGTCACTGTGATGTCACATCAATATATCTAGACAAAGGTCACCTTGCACCACAACGCAAAACTATTTTTTTTTTTTGCTATTAAGGCGTATTGTCTAGCATAGTATAAGTTGAACAAACAAACCACTCCCATCTCATTCCTAATCGATTGGTTTAAGCCCAAAAGATATCGAGAAGTCAATTGTTCATTACTCTCGTTTAAACCAACTTAAATAAAGAGATTGATGAACTCATATGAGTACGCTCCTACTGTCATGCCTTGTTGCTTCAACAAATGATACTTTTCATATAGCTCCATCGCATAATAAGCCGGAAAGAACTGTATTCTCATAATAACCCTCATATGGTCCCATGTGCTGATTTTTGGCTTGCCTTGTCGGGATCCCTCCTCCTAAACTCGCTTCCACCACTGAAGTGCGGTGCCCTTCAATTTAAGAATCACAAATAACACTTTTCCCTCATCAGCCATGGGTTTCTAGTCAAAATAATTCTACAAACTAACTTCCTAATCCAAATAGTCCTTTGCATGCAGCATCCCAAAAAACCATCAACTTCGATTTTATTTCCTCCCCCGTTCAAATCAAGCACATACATCGAATGATCTTCTAATCCAACCCAATTCACATTATTGATGTGTTCGATTTCACGAAATGGATTCGCCTCATCTCCTTCTGTTTCTTCAACCTTTAGACTGCCTTTTGGTATGTCAAGAGGGTCATGGTTGCCTTCCCAAATCTCCGTACGAGCTTCCACATGTTTCAGTCGCTTAAGGGTCTGAACCAACAGCGACAAATCTTCAATCATATTGTCTGCATTGTGGATCATCCCGACATAAAATCAAATTGGTTTTCGAATATCCTAGATATCGATCTCAATCTCTGTTCCAAAACTATTTCCCAAAGTTTTAATGTGTGGCTTAAAAGCTTGATGTCCCTATAATTGTTACAACTTTAGATATCATCTTTATTCTTGTATATAGATACTATAGTGATTCTTCTGCATTCATCTGGCATCCTATGGATCTTAATAATATGACTAAATAGCTTAATTAGCTACACTATACCTACAACTCCTATGCATTTCCACACTTCAATAGAAATTTCATCAGGTCCCATGGCTTTACTCTCTTTCATTCTCCTAAGGCTTCCTTCATTTTAGTCACTTTTTTTAAACGAAGAAATCCCAATTGAGCGTGCCACGCTGTGATAATCTCAGCCCACCCAAGGCAATGCGCACAACCCTAGGGAATAGTTAAGACAATGGTCTAGGCCCAAGGCACACATATAACCTGGGGTGTCCCTAGACACATGGGCTGAACAAGTGACATTCACGTAATTGTGCAAAATGGCACCCATAAGACTTGAACTCACGATCTCCCACAATTCCAAGGAGTTACCACGGTCAAGTATATGTCAGATTGTCACAATTTTGATGAAATACTAAGCAGAACATATTAAAACAGAGGAACCTAGATTTCAATTGAATGTGGTAATTCTATGATTGCAGGGACTTGCTGCATTTCATCTGTATTACAAGAAGAACTGAATGGTTCTTCAACAGTAATAGCTATGGAGGGAAGTCAACAATTTTGTCCGCACATCAAAGAAAGCCCAAAAGAACATCAAAGAACCCATAATGTGCATCTTAGACTGTCCCTCCAGCAGAGCTTCGCTATGAACTAATAGACTGAAATTAGCGTACAATGAAAGACGGATTCGCTGAAGGAAGTAGAAAACCCGACTGAATTACAAATCTTTGAAGCCATTCGTAAGCTTCCAGATGCATTTGAACTTAGTCCTCAAAAGAAAAGTAAAAATACAGACGGAAAAATATGTGCAGAGGAAATTACCTCCGAAATTTCCATTGAGCAGCAGCAGGAACTTCAACTGGAGGCAAAGCTTCCTGCTTCCAACCAGCTAGAGCATCAAAGGCATTGAAGTGTATCTTGGTTCCACTATTCATGTGTTTAAGTACTAAGCAACTGTCCCCAAACACCATTTCTGGTAGATGAGAGGTTCCTAGCTTCTGTTCCCACCTAACAACCCACACCACGCCCCAAAAACATTCAATTTTAATCAGAAACAAGTACTTGTATAAATATATCGTGCACGAGACATAAGAGAGGGCAGAGGGAAACTACTGCTCAACAGAGGAGGATTTGAGAATGGAAAGCTTCCGAGACTCGATTTCCCACCCGCGGATGCGGATGCCGTGACGTCCATCGTCCAACAGTTCGGCACCGGCAGCTTTTAGGTCCTTTTCGTCCACTTCCACCTCCATTGCTCGACTGATTTGGCAAGTCGATCGTCTCTGTCTCTGTCTTTTTCTCTCCGACTTGGGAATAGGGATCCGAATCAAATTGTAGGCAAAAGGAAGTTGGACTGGGAACGGAGGTTTTGGGCACTATGGGCTTTCTCCACAAGTTTCTGGGTTGCACTTATAGTTAATATCCCAAACCCACAATAATTGAAATTTAAAACGTGATTAGTGATTTCCCATTATGGACTCCACTATTCCAATACGGATATAAATATTAGATAAATTAGGTCTAAGGTCCTAATTTATTAATTTTTAAGAGTAACATAATAGCTTAGTTGATTTTTAAATTTATTAAATTAAGGATAAAATTATAAATTTATCATTTTTATTTCAATCAAATATGAAATAAATATTCATTCTTGATTTTCTTCTTTTTCGTCAAACTTTGGATGAAGGTGAGGCTGGTGGCGTTGGAATCGCCAATCCCAATTGAATCCAACGCCACCAACCTTACCAAGATACGACATTAAAAACTATCAAATCGAGGCGAAACAATGAGCAACAAGTTGAATGCATTTTGCCTTGATTCGATAATTTCTGTCTACAGATCAAGGCGAGACCAGTGCGTTGAATTCGTCTTGGTCGGGCAATTCCAATGCTACTAGCCTCACCTCAATCTACCACTGAAAATGGATTATCCAATAAAAAAATCGGCAGTTTTACAAAGAAAAAGTGTTTTCTACATAGAGAAATAACATTGTATAGCTTATGATAATATTTTTGTCTTATTATCTAAGTCTTGCTTTAAGTGCTTCCAATGATAAGAATTTGTTAGGTTTAACGAATGCGGACTTTCGGGTTAATCACTTGAGAAATAGGGTTTTAATAGCGAATCCGGATTTTGATCCATCGAACAAGAAAAAATGGTTTTGCAAAGGACTTTCCTATAGAAAATATGTAGTAGAGCTCGAGCGCCCATCAAAGGAGATGCTAGCCACGCCTCTAGAGCAATGAATGGATTCCAAATCTCATTTTGTAAGTTCCAGCAGCCTTGAACTTACACAGGTTTTGATTATCTTTTCATCTTCTCCCATTACATGCAAGACCTATGCTCGCAACTGAAATGAATAGCCTCTTGTTTTCTCTTATATTTTCTTAAATTGTGAGTAAAACTTATTAAAAATCATGCAGAGAAAATGAAAGACATGCCATGCCATCAATTTTTTGCAGAAGATTCCACTTTTCTATGTAGGACCTGTTCATCTCTCCGAATACTAAAATCTTATATTTATAATTCGCGTTTGGCAACTAATCTTTCGCGCGACCAATACACATGATCAAACTATAATTCATTTATCGATGGGGTTTGATATAAGGAAAGTTGCCATTTTGATATTTATTTTCTTAAAATAGATGGAAAGAAGGAAAACTATTGAATATCAAGCACCTTGTAGAGGATAAAGTTAAAACGTAACTTACCACAACAAGAAAATTGGAGTACTATATATGAAGTTAAAGACAATAATGGTATCTGTAATGAATAACAATTTCATGACATGCGTCCGATCCAGAGGATGCCACATGTCACCATCAAACCACTAAGCCGACCTTTATCATAGTTGAGGAATGACATATAATCTAACCTCTTCAAGGGTGCTACGACCAAGAATATTGTAATGAATCCCACAATTATAATGATATAATTAATTATAGATGTCAAGTGAATATCAGTCAATTAGTAGAGATTGACTATGATTCTAATTCCTAAAATCAAGGAATTCGATTAAGTTCAATCAGGAATCCTCAATCAAATTGAAATAGGGAACCTTAATTGAAGTGGAATTGGAAGTAGACTCTACAAATGCTACATAAGGAGGAGGAATCCAATCGAGAAAGGTGAGCACACAAATTCCCAGTAATTATTACTCTTCCTTCCACTCTTGAGAATTCTACTGACTTGAGTGTCAGGGCACCAACAGTGGCCACTGCCACCATTCCAGTAATGCTCTTTTCAAGTGTTTTGCAGGTTCAACCAATAAACAATCGATAAGTTGTGGAGGCAAAATCCAACCTCACAATCGACACTGCAGGTGAGAAGAAAATAAATGAAAGCCAAAAATTATTGAGATGGTGAATACAAGGAGTGGTAGACACTTGGGTGAAAAGTCCTCAAAACCTCTAATGATGGACACTTGGGTGAAAAGTTTGGAGCCAACCTTAATGCAGTAGTGTATATTCCAAGCTTGACTTCAGTAGTGATAGACAACAGGGTGAAAAGGGCGATAGATGCCATAAGCACTACCTTTTTTTACAATGAGATATTCAACTGCTAGCTATCACTGCACTGTCAACAACCCCAATTCAACATGTACAATGAAAGAACGAATCCATTAGCTCACTTGGAGGAGTATGATCTATCTAATATTTGCATGGCTTTTGTACATCAATTAACATTAGTTTTTGCCTCATTTGATGCTTTTGAGCATCAATATTACATAATCTTGTGATTAATGTTACTTTCAGATCAAAGGCAAAAATGGAAAAAGATGAGGATACAAAGACAGAAGTATTGGCGATGGATCAACTTTTCTGGAGATGGATCAACCACAAAACAAGGCACAAGAATCCAGGGAATTTAGGGGATCGATCACCCATTTTGGTGGATCGATCCATCTTGAAGTTATGAATGGCAGAGAAGTTTGGGGATCGATCGCCCATTTTGTGGATCTATCCCCTTGAAGTTATGAATGGCAGAGAATTCTGTGGATCGATCACCCATTTTGGGGGATCGATCCCCCACGCGCATATCGCAAATTTCATGGTTTCCAGCTGGGAAAACTTTGCTAAAATTAGAAAATACTAAGCCAAAACGGCATAGCTTAGTATTAAAACGTCATTAGGGTTTGTGGAAGTATAAAAGACCATCTTATGTCATTTTGGAGGGGATTGATGACCTAGCCACCATTCTCTCACATCTTGGAAGAGTTGAAGAAGAAGAACAGGAGAGAGGAAGTGGAGCTCCAGATTTTCTGGGTTTAATCTTTCTTCTTTACTTCTTGTTATGGATATCATGATTGTTATTTGTGTTGTTCTTGTTATTATGAGGAACTAATCCTCTCATTAGGGACCTAATGTAACCTAGCTTTGAAGGTTCCATGAACTTGGCTTGATAATCTATTGATTTCTGCATATTATTGAGTATTTATGGTTATGCTTAATGCTCTTGAGTGCTTGATCACCATTCAATTGATTTGATGCTTGGATTGAGACCGGAAGGAGATATCTAGGATTTGCATCTTGCCATAGATACCATAGGGTTCATGTACCATAGGAATATAGGGACATGTCTTGTGCAATCGTTATGTGGTTTTCCACGAATCTTAATGGGTTTTTGTCACTTAAATCCGAATGTTAGGAATAACAGGGGTTAGTGATAGAAATACTTTCAGTGTAACCAAGAATGGAGCATTGAATAGGTAAGGGAGATCGATTGTCAATAATTGTTGGTAATTACGGATTATTAAGTCAAGGGAGTGGAATTGGATAGGTGATGGTGAATTAGGAACCCTAGTCTTTACTCATTTGATTAATATAATCTGTCACTATTGTTCGTTTATATCTTAAAGTGCTTCTTTATAGTATAAATTCTTGTTACATTGTTTATGTTAGTGTTAATCAAACCAAAAACAACTTATTCGATTCTCCAAATAGCGCTAGTGTTAATCATAACGGGTACTCATCAACTGTCAACTTAATCCTCGTGGGAACGATAATCTATTCATCACTTTATTACTTGTGCGATTTGTGCGCTTGCAAATAAGTCCCATCAAGTTTTTGGCGCCGTTGCCGGGGATTGACGCAACATGTTTTGTTGATATTCGTATAGGTTAACTTTGGTACTAATTTGGATTTTATTTTTGTTCTACTACCTCAGGTACTCTTGTCTTGTTTATGAGCTTGGGGCGACGTACTTTGAGCTTGGATTTGACTGGTTTGGATCCAGAGATTGAAAGAACGTTAAGAGGTATTCGAAGAAGGCAAGAGCAAATTGTGAGTCAAGAAGAAGATATGGCTGAAAATCGAAATAGAGAGCCTTATGCGCAAGTGAATCCTCATGGAGTGAATCCCGACATAGCTGAGCATGTTGGAGGGGTGAACCCAGTTGTTGGTGACAATAATGGAGTAGTGGGTCCAGCGTTGAGAACACTTCGTGATTATGCCATGCCTACAATGGATGCATCTCCTTCTAGTATTCTTTGTCCAACAATTTCAGCAAATAACTTTGAGATCAAGCCGGCGCTTATCACTATGATTCAAAATTCATCAATGTATTGTGGTCTTCCTCTGGAGGAACCGAATAACCATCTCATGTCATTCTTGGAGATTTGTGACACTGTCAAATACAATGGTGTTCCAAAAGATGCAATTCGATTGATGCTTTTTCTTTTCTCTCTTAAGGACAAGGCGAAAGCTTGGTTATTGGCACAACCACCATCATCTATCACCACTTGGGAAATCCTTGCACAAAAATTCTTGGCAAAGTTCTTTCCTCCCTCGAAGACTGCAAAAATCCGCAATGAGATTTTAAATTTCAACCAGCGTGATCAAGAGCCTTTTAATGAAGCATGGGATAGATTCAAGGAGACTTTGAGAAGATGCCCTCACCATGCCATTCCAGAGTGGCTACAACTCCAAACATTCTACAATGGGCTGAACTTTTCTTCAAGATCAACAGTAGATGCTGCTGCAGGAGGATCTTTGCATAAGAAGACTCTACCAGAGGCTCAAGAGCTACTTGATGAAATAGCTTCAAATTGTTGTTTATGGCCAACTGAGAGACTTGCACCGACTAGGCCAGCTGGAGTTTATGAGGTTGATGTTATTGCAAATTTAAATGCACAATTGGCCACTATGTCAAAGAGGTTGGATTCATTGAGTGTCAATGCAGTGCATGGTAATCCGGGAGCTCAGAATCAGTTGGGTATGCAAGGGTCTTCAAGCATATGTTGTGACTATTGCAATGGAAATCATGTAAGTGCAGACTGTGAAGCCAGAAATCCTTTTGCTAAAGATGAACAAGCAAATCAAATCGGGAGTTTCAATAGGCAACACAATGACCCCTACTCAAACTTCTACAATCCGGGGTTCAGAAACCATCCAAACTTCTCTTGGAGCAATAACCAAAATGTTCAGAATCGGCCTCCAAACTACCAACCCCAAGAGAAGAAGCCAGATTTGGAAGGGATAATTGCTCAGTTAGCAGGGAACATAAATAGTCTCTCATCTAACACAAATCAGTTCATTACCAAGACGGACCAGTTCATGAGCAAGACAGAGACTACGCTTCAAAATCAAGGAGCGTCCATCCGCAATCTAGAGGTCCAAGTTGGACAATTGGCTAATGCTTTGAGTGGAAGAGAGAGAGGTGGTTTACCTAGCCAAACTGAGGTGAATCCCAAAGGAAAAGAACAAGTACATGCCATCACCTTGAGGAGTGGAAATCTGGTCAAGACAAGTGTGGATTTAGAAGCTGAGAAGGCTGAGAAGAAAAATATTGAAGTTGAAAAATTGGCAGAAAAATTGGTGATCGATCCCCCAACATTAGGGATTGATCCCCCTCAAAAATCAGCAAATACTGGGAACTTGACAGATTCTTTGGTGATCGATCCCCCAACACTGGTGATCGATCCCCCAACACTGGTGATCGATCCCCCTGTGCAAAAACAGAGTATTGAGTCAAGACAGCCTAGATTTACAATTGAACATGATTGGCCTGATAGTTCAAAGCCTGAACCTCCCGTTAAAGCTTATGTTCCACCAATTCCTTTCCCTCAACGGTTGAAGAAGAACAATGTTGATGTGAAATTCTCCAAGTTCTTAGATGTATTCAAGAAGCTTCAAATTAATATTCCTTTTGCCGAAGCTTTGGAGCAAATGCCAAGTTATGCAAAGTTTATGAAAGATATTCTATCTAAGAAGCGTAAACTTGGAGATCATGAACGAGTTCAATTGACGGAGGAGTGCAGTGCTATAGTTCAACCCAAGCTTCCGATTAAGCAAAAAGATCCGGCAAGTTTTACCATCCCATGCACTATTGGTACTACCTTGATTGAGAGAGCATTGTGTGATTTGGGTGCTAGTATCAACCTTATGCCATTTTCTATTGCTAAACATATTGGGTTGAATGAGATATCTCCTACCACAGTCTCTCTGCAAATGGCCGATAGATCTATCACTTACCCTCGGGGCATAATTGAGGATGTGTTAGTCAAAGTTGACAAGTTGGTTTTCCCAGTTGATTTTGTGATTCTAGATATGGAGGAAGACTCTAATACACCAATTATCTTGGGTCGCCCATTCTTGAGTACGGGGCGCACACTCATCGATGTTGAGAAAGGAACTCTAGCTTTGAGAGCAGCGGACAACCAAGTCACTTTCAAGGTATTTGATGCTACTAAATTTCCTAATGATGATGACACATGTTTTTGCATAAATACTGTTGATCGAATCATTGAGGATACTTATGCTATGCACAATACAAAAGATCCACTTGAGATTTGTTTGAGCCATGAAGAGGCAACTGAGAGTGAAGATTTGGGCATTCTTGAAACAATGAACTATCTTAATGCTATGAAGACTTATGCTCCAAGGAGGTTCCGAGAAGTGGAAGATCTTGGAGTTGCATCTTCTAAACCTCAACCAAGTGTTGTGGCTGCACCCTCTTTGACATTGAAGCCCTTGCCCTCTCATCTTCGATATGCTTATTTGGGCCTATCTGAAACTTTGCCAGTTATCATTTCTGCAGAATTGAGTAAGATGGAGGAAGAGAAAATTTTGCGGGTTTTGAGGGAGTACAAGACAGCTTTGGGGTGGACTATTGCCGATATTAAGGGAATCAGCCCTTCCATGTGTATGCACAAAATATTGATGGAGGAAGACTTCAAGACTTCAGTTGAGCATCAACGCAGATTGAATCCGAATATGAAAGAAGTTGTGAGAACTAAAGTGCTAAAACTTTTAGATGCTGGAATTATTTATCCCATCTCCGATAGCAAGTGGGTGAGTCCGGTACAAGTGGTTCCGAAGAAGGGAGGTATTACAGTGGTTACCAATGAGAAGAATGAGCTGATACCTACAAGAACTACTACCGGTTGGCGTGTTTGTATTGATTATAGAAAGCTTAACAATGCCACTCGGAAGGATCATTTTCCTCTCCCCTTCATTGACCAAATGTTGGAGAGACTAGCTGGACATTCCTTTTACTGCTTCTTGGATGGCTATTCTGGATATAATCAAATCCCTATAGCACCCGAAGACCAAGAGAAGACTACTTTTACTTGCCCTTTTGGCACATTCGCTTATCGGCAGATGCCATTTGGATTATGCAATGCTCCAGCCACCTTCCAACGATGTATGATGAGCATTTTCTCAGATATGGTGGAGTGCTTCATTGAGGTATTTATGGATGACTTCTCTGTATTTGGCTCTTCTTTCGATTCTTGCTTGCACAATTTGGCCTTGGTTTTGAAGCGTTGTAAAGAAACCAATTTGGTTTTGAATTGGGAGAAATGTCATTTTATGGTGCAACAAGGTATAGTGTTGGGGCATCGAGTGTCAGCACAAGGCATTGAAGTTGATAGAGCAAAGATTGATACAATTGAGAAATTGCCACCTCCTATCACAGTTAAAGGAGTTCGAAGCTTCCTAGGGCATGCCGGATTCTATCGGCGTTTCATCAAGGACTTCTCCAAGATCACCAAGCCTCTTTGTAGCTTGTTGTTAAAAGATGCAGATTTTAACTTCTCAAATGAGTGCTTAGAAGCTTTCAACTTGCTTAAGGAGAAACTCACTACTGCTCCAGTAATAGCTGCTCCAAATTGGGAAGTTCCTTTTGAAATAATGTGCGATGCTAGTGACTATGCCATTGGCGCTGTTTTGGGTCAAAGAAAGGAGAAATTGCTACATGTGATTTATTATGCTAGTCGCACCTTGAATGATGCCCAGTTGAATTACTCCACTACTGAAAAGGAGCTTTTAGCGGTGGTATTTGCTCTTGATAAATTTCGATCCTATCTCATTGGATCGAAGGTTATTGTATTCACCGACCATGCCGCTTTGAAGTATCTACTCTCTAAAAAAGAGGCCAAGCCACGGTTGATTCGTTGGATCCTTTTACTACAAGAGTTTGATATTGAGATTAGAGATAAGAAGGGGTTAGAAAATGTTGTCGCCGACCACCTTTCTCGATTGATGAAGGGGAGAGAAGATGCAAGCCTTCCTATTTTGGAGACTTTTCTCGACGAACAACTTTTTGCTATCACCACCTCTACCATTCCTTGGTATGCTGATTTTGTGAATTATTTGGCAAAGGATATTCTTCCACCGGATTTGACTTCCCATCAAAAGAAGAGATTTCTACATCAAATTCGATTTTATTATTGGGATGAGCCTTTCTTATGGAAGCATTGCTCAGATCAAATCATAAGACGATGTGTCCCGGAGGAAGAGATGGTAGGAATTCTTACACATTGCCACTCACTTTAGTGTGGGGGTCATTTTGGTGCAAACAAGACTGCAGCAAAGGTGTTGCAATCCGGATTTTATTGGCCAACTTTGTTTAAGGATGCCCATTCTTATATGTTAGCTTGTGATCGATGTCAGCGCATGGGCAACATCTCAAGCCGCAATCAAATGCCGCTCACTAATATTCTTGAGGTGGAGCTCTTTGATGTATGGGGTATTGATTTCATGGGACCCTTCCCAAAGTCACTGAACAATCAATACATCCTCGTGGCGGTGGATTATGTTTCAAAATGGGTGGAAGCCACGGCATTGCCAACCAATGATTCAAAAGGTGTACTAAAATTCTTGCGAAAGAATATATTTTCACGGTTTGGGACTCCCCGAGCCATTATTAGTGATGGAGGTACACACTTTTGTAATCGACAATTCAACTCCTTACTTGCCAAATATGGGATAACTCACAAAGTTACAACCCCATACCATCCTCAAGCTAGTGGTCAAGTGGAGTTATCTAATAGGGAGTTGAAGAAAATTCTTGAAAAAACTGTGGGCTCCTCACGCAAGGATTGGGCTTTGAAGCTAGATGATGCCTTGTGGGCCTACCGGACTGCTTACAAAACTCCTATTGGAATGTCTCCATTTCGATTGATCTATGGCAAAGCTTGTCACTTACCCGTTGAGCTTGAGCATAAGGCTTTTTGGGCTGTGAAATATTTGAATTTTGATATGGTGACTGCCGGAGAGAAGCGAGCCTTGCAATTAAATGAGATGGAAGAGTTTCGCAATGAAGCTTATGAAAATGCAGCCATCTACAAAGCGAAAACTAAGAGATGGCATGACAGTCGCATTGTGCCCAAGGAATTTCATGTTGGGCAAAAAGTCCTCCTTTTCAACTCTCGTCTTCGCCTCTTTCCAGGTAAACTGAAATCCCGGTGGTCGGGACCATTTCTTGTTACTAAAGTGTCTCCTTATGGAGCAATTGAGGTTGAACATGTCACTTTGGGGACAAGATTCAACGTTAACGGTCAAAGGTTGAAGCCCTACTATGAAGCTGATTTTGATGTTCAAAAAGCTTCTTTGACCCTCCAAGATCCTCAATAGTGGATACAAGAAGTCGAGCCAACGACTATAAACAAAGGCGCTTGTTGGGAGGCCACCCAACTGGGGTAAATTCTTTACTTTTCATATTATGTTTTAGCATCTTGTGTATTTAACTCTGGGTCATTTATGTACAGGGAAAATAAGTGCAACTGCAGGTGATTAATTGGAAATCTGGATATTTGAAATTTGAACCAGAAACGATGGAGATCGATCCCCATTTTGGGTGATCGATCAACCTCAAAGGGGACACATTCAGGTAACGAGACAGACTTAAATGGTGATCGATCCCCTTAAAAGGTGATCGATCCCCCCAAGCCCCAAGTATTTCTGCAAAAAAAAAAAAAAAAAAAAAAAAGAAGATTAGAACCAGATTGTTTGTGGGATCGATCCCCTTTAATTGTGATCCATCCCATCTTTAGTTCTTAAAAAAAAAAAATTCAAATTCCACACTTTGCCTCACGCACACAGCCCACATTATTTAAAAAATAAAAAAAAACAAAAAAAAAAACACTTTGACTCACACACACAGCACACACATGCACTACACCACTTTTTCACCTTTTTCAATTACAGTGTTCTTCTTTCTCACGTACACCTAGCAAGCCTCCCTTCATTTCTCTGCTTTGCATCTCACGATCATCACCCCTTCAGACAGTCAACATCCAGGTATGCTTCCTTGTCTCCTCCCTACTTTCTGCATCTATATATATTTGGATTTACTTTTGAAGAGTTGTCTATTCCCCTTTCCCTTACGTTCCCCTCTTGAACAATTTTTTGGGAAGCACTTTGTGGTACTGTCACTGTCTGCATTTATTGGGTAGAGCTGTTTCTACCTCCCTTCTTGTCTAATTGGTTGTTCCTTGTACTCCAACATTTCTCTCATCCCTTGCACCACTTATGCACACAAACTATTTGATGAAATGCCTCAATGACATTTTCTTTTCTTTACTGTGTGCTCATAACAATTGTTAAATACCCGCCTCACAAACTGCCTGTTCCTTTTGAAGGTACTATGGGAAAACGCAAGGCACACGTCATTCCCTCACCTAGTCCTCAACCTTCGCGAGCCCGTGTTTCTCAACGAACCCCGAATTCTCCATGCCCCAGTCTTGCCTCGCTCGTCCGCACTGCCGTCCTACAACACGAGTGGTCTATTCCTCTCACAGTCAGTATGGCCCACGGCAACCATATAGCTCATGCTTACGTCTTGCAGAATCATTTTTTCTTCTTATTTAATGAGAAGCTTGAGCCTATTAAGATTTGGGATAAGGCAGTCCGTGATTTCTATTGGACTTTGAAGACGGTTCCCAAAGCTGACGATGATTCCGGACCCGCTGAATATTCTGCTGTTGTGTACAACCAGTCCTTTACATTCACTGCCGCCGATGTGTGTGCTACTTTAGGAGTCTCTGCCAAATACCAGGAGGGAACCCAACTCTATAAGCCTACCGGTTTAACCAGCCTGCAGATGCTTCACTACCTAGTGCCCAACACACGATGTCATACACCAAAAGGAATTGGCACTCGTCGCGCATTTCTCCCACCTTCTCTATGGTTGCTTGATGATGTGGTGCGTTTCAACCTTTATCCATTTGGGTCTGCACAAGAGCGCCGACCTCCACTGCTGGATATCCTCTACTACATGCACACCTGGAGTTGGTTTGATTTCGGCGCCATTTATATTTCTGCATTTTGTCGCGCCCAGGATGAGCTTATGCACCAGCCTTCAGGGAAGGGTAAGTTATATTTTCCAAGGTTGATTACCTCCATTTTGCAGCGTAAACAGATCCAGTTACCAGCAGCCATAGGCACTCTCTTCGACTACATGCGTTTTGATCTCAAGGCTTGGAACATGAGAGTGACTCACATGCCCGTCGACGCTAGACAACGATTTCAAAATGGACCGTATATTCGCATCCATGATGTTCGTCGACCAGGACCACCTTCATCACCTGAGTCTATTATTATCTCCTCCCTTCCTACACTTCCAGAGCTGGACACTACTCAGGCCAGAACATCATCTGCCCCTCCAGCATCTCATGGTCCATCTTCTTCTGTCTCCCATGTTACACTTGCAGATGTTTACTCCGAGCTACGTGAGTTACGCTCGAAGATGGACTCATTATCGGCTGCAGTCACTGCTATTTCCTCTCATTTGGGCGTCCAT
Organism: Euonymus europaeus; assembly: GCA_963580455.1. Taxonomy (NCBI): domain Eukaryota; kingdom Viridiplantae; phylum Streptophyta; class Magnoliopsida; order Celastrales; family Celastraceae; genus Euonymus; species Euonymus europaeus. The sequence continues at coordinate 14,288,534 of OY756970.1, read as the reverse complement.
CTGCCGGTCCACACACCTTCTCCTCCTATCAGTCCCTCCCAGAACTCTTCTGACAACTCTGATTCTCAGGATCCTACAGGCTCTCAAGATTATTCTAGTCATTCCCCTACATTCTGAACTCCAGGTTGTGTTGTTCCTTCCTTTTATTTATTTATTTTGGAATCACTGAGGACAGTGTTATATTCTAGTGTGGGGGTGGGAACCTAAAACTTGTGAGTTTCAGCTTTTGTATTAGTGACGTGAGAACTTCTTGTTTTTAACTTCTGGTCCTTGTTTGTTTTTATGCTATGCCTCCTTGCAATGATGATTACTAGTAGCATGGTTTGATTGCTTTTGAGACAAGTTGTCTGATTTGTGGCTTAGAGATTGTAAAATGTTGTTTTTGAACACACAAAAAAAAAATTAAATTAAAAAAAAGCCTAAAGGTGAAGTCAAAAAGAATGAGTATTTTGAAAACATCACTTAGCCAAATGCAGAGACTATGACCTATGTGAACTTTTGAGCCTTTCCACCTTCATTGAGTGATGAAAATGAACTCCACTTTTTCTTTTGTGCTCACTATATACTAGATGATCTCGTTATCTTTGTTCGGTTGCTTGGTCACTTGCTAAGCATGCATCTCATGAGCATAACATTCTTGTGAACTCTCCATGAGAAGATCATTTTTGTTCTCGGGAAATGACAGTAAGGCCATCTTTATTAGCCACTAAATTCCCTTTTCAATCAACCCTTACAAAAAATATTATCCCTAGATCCTTTTTTGAAGCCAAACACTAGCCTTTCCTTCTTAGCCACATACTACAGCTATTTGGATAAATTGTGGACTATTTAATGCATTTATTGAAGATCATTGGGATATAATGTGAGAAAGCACAATGATTGAGGAATTCTCTTGGGCTTTACATGAATTATCATTAGAGAAGAGACTGAGTTTGGTAAAAAAAAAGGAAATTTCCCGATTGTGAAAAGAAGAAAAAAAATGTGTAAAGTCTGGGAGAATAAATAAAAAAAAAGATTTGTGGAAGAATAAATGAGAATTGCTGATGGTTGATTTTATGAGAATGGTCTTCAATTGCTAATTTGAATAGTTCTTCAATTGTTATCAGCACTCTTATCAATGCCTTCTTCCTACCTAAACCCTAGCCTTACATTACAAGCTTTAAAAGTCCTACTTGATCCTTGAGAAATTATGATCCGAACATGGGAGTAAATTTGGGTGTTGCTCACTGCTTAGTAGTGGCATCCTTTCATCAGATCATATTCTGCATGTTTCATGAGCTTTCTTTACAAAATGTATATGGGATCTTGATTACATTATTCCACCCATATACACATGAGCGAAGCACTTTAGCCAACTTTGGTGTGAATTTATTTCTGAGTGAACATCGGTGAGATTTTGAAGTTGAGGCTAAGAGCTTTGTGATGTGTTCTTAAAATCAACTTATTCTGAGATGTAAGCTACTCTTTACTTTCTGAATAATAAGTCTCTAAGTTGTGGATTGGATAGCTATACTCTATATTGTGATTGAACTGTGTGATTTTCTGAGACTAAACAAGGAGGTGAAAATTGCATTCTGCTCCTAATCCTAATCTCATTCTCATTGGTGTCCATGCTTTCATGTAAATCCTCTTTTATAAAAATTCAAGATTTGCTCGAGGACGAGCAAAAGCCTAGTGTGGGGCTGTTTGATCTATCTAATATTTGCATGGCTTTTGTACATCAATTAACATTAGTTTTTGCCTCATTTGATGCTTTTGAGCATCAATATTACATAATCTTGTGATTAATGTTACTTTCAGATCAAAGGCAAAAATGGAAAAAGATGAGGATACAAAGACAGAAGTATTGGCGATGGATCAACTTTTCTGGAGATGGATCAACCACAAAACAAGGCACAAGAATCCAGGGAATTTAGGGGATCGATCACCCATTTTGGTGGATCGATCCATCTTGAAGTTATGAATGGCAGAGAAGTTTGGGGATCGATCGCCCATTTTGTGGATCTATCCCCTTGAAGTTATGAATGGCAGAGAATTCTGTGGATCGATCACCCATTTTGGGGGATCGATCCCCCACGCGCATATCGCAAATTTCATGGTTTCCAGCTGGGAAAACTTTGCTAAAATTAGAAAATACTAAGCCAAAACGGCATAGCTTAGTATTAAAACGTCATTAGGGTTTGTGGAAGTATAAAAGACCATCTTATGTCATTTTGGAGGGGATTGATGACCTAGCCACCATTCTCTCACATCTTGGAAGAGTTGAAGAAGAAGAACAGGAGAGAGGAAGTGGAGCTCCAGATTTTCTGGGTTTAATCTTTCTTCTTTACTTCTTGTTATGGATATCATGATTGTTATTTGTGTTGTTCTTGTTATTATGAGGAACTAATCCTCTCATTAGGGACCTAATGTAACCTAGCTTTGAAGGTTCCATGAACTTGGCTTGATAATCTATTGATTTCTGCATATTATTGAGTATTTATGGTTATGCTTAATGCTCTTGAGTGCTTGATCACCATTCAATTGATTTGATGCTTGGATTGAGACCGGAAGGAGATATCTAGGATTTGCATCTTGCCATAGATACCATAGGGTTCATGTACCATAGGAATATAGGGACATGTCTTGTGCAATCGTTATGTGGTTTTCCACGAATCTTAATGGGTTTTTGTCACTTAAATCCGAATGTTAGGAATAACAGGGGTTAGTGATAGAAATACTTTCAGTGTAACCAAGAATGGAGCATTGAATAGGTAAGGGAGATCGATTGTCAATAATTGTTGGTAATTACGGATTATTAAGTCAAGGGAGTGGAATTGGATAGGTGATGGTGAATTAGGAACCCTAGTCTTTACTCATTTGATTAATATAATCTGTCACTATTGTTCGTTTATATCTTAAAGTGCTTCTTTATAGTATAAATTCTTGTTACATTGTTTATGTTAGTGTTAATCAAACCAAAAACAACTTATTCGATTCTCCAAATAGCGCTAGTGTTAATCATAACGGGTACTCATCAACTGTTAACTCAATCCTCGTGGGAACGATAATCTATTCATCACTTTATTACTTGTGCGATTTGTGCGCTTGCAAATAAGTCCCATCAGAGTATCATAAGAGCAAATACAATAATGAACATTTGATGGCCCATAAAATTCAAAAAATGAGTCTCACTTCTATCTCACAAAAATTTAACTTTCAATACAATCAAATCAATATAACACATATTTCAGTACATCTACATCAATAAAACACATCTCCCAATACTGTCACATCAGCAAAACACATCTCCCGATACAAAACCATTATTCAACCATTTACTCTTCCATTCTCAAACAAAATTACACCAAAATTCATAATAGGTCCCACATTTTTTACAAAAACTCAAGCCACATCATCATTTATATCACCAAAATACATCTCCATATACAACCACATTAGTAAACAAACATTTTTTAATACAGTCACATCAGCAAAAACACACATTCTCATATATTATCAATTCCCTAATAGAAATGTCATATTGTATTTGCTCTAATAAATTGTTTGTATGGACGATTCGGGAGGACTTGATGTGCATCACCTTTCCATCTTCCTTGGGGAGGGTGGTGTCAAAATGATTCCATCAAATCCCAGTCGGCTTGATTTATTCATGAAGAAAGTTGGCCGAGCACTTTGTGGCAAGGTTCATTCCAAGAAGCACAGAGTCTAAGACCATTCAGCACTTGATGAACATAAGGAAGGATGATTCAGAGTCATTGAGTTCCAGACCAAATTTCTTTGAAGTAAACGTCGAGATTGGAAATTGCGATCTGCGTTATGTGGTGGAGTCTCTCCAGATGGCATTACCTGTTGGATATAAGCTCTAAGATACACTAACAATGCATGTGCCGACCATCATGACAGCACTACATGAGGTTTTCATAAGGCATGTAAAACTTGAAGATGACATTTTCATGGTAATGAAAGCGAAGTAGGAGGTGATTAGGAAAGATGAGCCTAGTGAGAAAAAAGATAGATACAGGAAAATGGATGATGATTAGAAGAGGAATCCTATGCAAAAAGGGGATCGTAAGGTCAAAAGTAGTAGGGAGTTCATAGCTCAGTTGGAGTTCAATGAGCCATTCTACCAAATTCTTACTAAGATAAAGGGGAATTCATTCTTCATATGGTTGAAGAAGCTAATGAGTGATCCAGCTCGAAGAGACGAACGTAAATACTGTAATTACCACAAGACTGTCGGGCATGTGATAGAAAGGTGTTGGGATCTACAAAAACATCTAGATGAGCTAACTAATAAAGGGCACTTGAATGTGTTCATGCCCTAAAAACACAAGCTACGAGAAGGTGATAAGAGAGAATGATTTGATATGATCTAAGGCACGAATAGAAGTTGGTGATAAAAATGTTATTGATGTAATTAGGTTGACAAGAAAAAGGGAATATCTGAAAGGGTTGAGGAGCTAACAAATCAGTGAAGGGCATGACATATTGATGTTGTCAATGAAGTAGAGACGAATATAGACTGGCCTAAATGGCAGCTATTAGGAATCGACATTGTATTTGCTGATAGAGATTTGACTGGGTAGAGAAACATAATGATGCCCTTAATATCGTTGTTCACATGAATGGCTTCACAATGAAAATAGTCTTGATTGATTAGGGATGTTTGGATGATATAATGTATTTTGACTTATTTAACAAGCTCAGACTGAAGAAAGCCGGTCTACTATCAAATAACTCTACACTATTAGGGTTTTTGGAAACTTTGTGAGCACATTGGAAATGTATCACACAAAGGTCATGATATGGCTAAAGATAATCGACGAAAATTTCCTGGTTATTCAAGGTAAAACCAATAACAAAGCTATTCTTGGAAGGACATAGTTGCATGCAATGTAAGCGATACCATTGACATTGTATAGGATGCTGAAGTTTCTATATGAGGGAAAGATCAACGCTGTATATGGAGAACATGTAACGCCCCGACCCGGGAGGCGCTACTGTTTAAACCTAATTCAATATCTATAAGATATTAAATCTCAACATTATCACAAAAGATTTAATCTTAATTCCTCCAACTAAATCCGTAAATTTCTACCGAAATTTCGGCAGCATCTCCCCGTATATCGGAGAATACCCACCTGAAATACGCAGCACATATTCATCAAAATATAAGGCCTCCGGCCATCACATCACAAGCAAACACAATCCTAGGCAGGGCCTCAGGCCATCTACAGCATGCATCCGCAATACATATTAAATCACAATCATCATACATGTATCAACATGCAATATCACAATAAGATTCACACTCGGGTAAAGGAGTCCTATCACAAGGCATCCTCCTATCCATACCATCCACACACCGTCAAGGTGTTCATAAACGTAATCAACATACACAATCCTCAATTCGTGCATAAAATATCAAACATAATAAAGAAAATTAATTCTTTATTCTAACCCATCCTAGTGTCTCCAGGTGGCACCATGTCATCCCACCTCCTACAGATCCGCAGTGCCGGTATCCGTACCAGTCTCGCCTGTGTGGAAAGGAAATAAAGAAAAATGGTGAACAATGGCTCAGTAGGGGTAAAGAGGATAACAAAATATAATCGCTGAATAAAAAGATTAAGTCAATGCAGCAACATGCCAAGACTATGAGTCACCATCACAAATACCCAATGGGACGACGCCTCGGCATCCATCCCCACACATCAATATCGGTGAACACTGCCACCATACGACTCAATAAGGAAACTATGACCAATTACAAGACACCAGTCTCGTCCATACTGACTCGGGTTCTCTGAACCGATTCCTCAGAATCTCAGTATGTTGCCTCATATAGGAGTCATTCGGTTGCAACCAAGCCGAGGTTCCACAACCCTCCTCCCATATGACGTTCACACAACCTACGGAAGTCACGAAACCATATTCGCACTTCCATGTGGCTCTAATGCAACAATGTCATGCCATGAATTTAATATAGCGATAAACAAATCCTAGTTATATATTTAACTAGTCATGATACATGAATAAGAACCAAACATGCTTGATATAAGACCAAGTAATCAATTGGGAATGCAAACTAATATTTAGGAAAATTCGAGAATAACCCTAGGTCCGTTTTTCCCTAGGGAGCAAATAGGGAAAAACACAAACATGAATAACAATGAAGATTAAAAACGCATTTTTAGATAACAAGAAATAATCGAAAGATTGGGCTAGAATTCCCCTACCTCGAATCCACGTAATTTCTCCAAAAATCGGAAATTTCCAATTTCTAGGGTTTGAACCCCCAACCTAATATATGGCAAATTCACCACCCATTTCACAATTTATATCTCTCAATAACATATACCAATGTAAATTAAACCATAATTTCAAGAATCCTACCTTTCTCTCTCTAGGATTTCCACCCAAAGCTCTCTAGCTTGAAAATCTTCCAATCAACTCAAATCTAACAAATACATACACAATTAAGTATAAATCAACCTATTTAAACCTCATTATCTCAAATAATCCATATTCAAGCTCTAATCTACAAAATCCATAAAACCTAACTATGAAAATCTATAGAAAATCTATAGAAAATCTTACCTTAACCTTGAAATCTTTGACAAATTATTGTTGAATCTTGTTAAGCACCTCAATCTTGCCCCAAAACTCACTCTTTTCTTCTCCCCCTTTCTTCCTCTTTCCTTCTTCTTTCTTTCTCTTCTCTCTCGGCTTCACTCTGTCGCTTCTTGTTTTTTTGGTTTGTGAAATGTCGCTGGCTTTGGCCAGCGACATTTCATTTCATTTTTTTTTATTTTATTTTATAATAAAGTGGTCATGTGGCCATTTGAGTGGCCACTTTTGGTGGCCCAAAAATGGCCACCGAAAGTGGCCTCATATATATATATATATGTATATATATATATATTTATTTATTATATATATAATATATATAGATTATTATTTATACCTAATTCACTTTTATTGAATTCTTTTTATACCATAGGAGATTCATTCCCCAATCAATTTTTTTTCTTCCACTCATTAGTTGGTGTTCTCTCCAAACTCGAAATAACAATTTAATTGCTACTATTATTTTTTTTTTCTTTTTGAATATTTTCGGGTCGGGGTATTACAGAACAATTTGATGTTTTGGTGGATAATGGATACCAAGAAGATGTACTTCCCGACGAGCTACAACAATGGCAAAACTCCCAGCCGACTGACAAGTACACCATGAGGGACTCGGAAGATCAAAAGCATGCTATACTTGTGAAAGATTTAGTATGGATCCCGATCGATTGGAACAAATATAAGTATTCCTAGCAGAAACAAATCTTTTAAACAAGGAAATGAGGGCATTGGAGAGCCTACTACTCAATAATTTGGAGGCATTTGCATGGACACCATATGACATGCGTGGAATCAGCCCCAAGGTTGTTGAGCACAGATTAGTCAACATTTTCAAGGGTGCACTGACCGAGAAATACTGTAACGAATCCCACAATTATAGGGATATCGTTGATTACAGATGTCGATTGAATATTAGCCAACTAGTAGAGATTGACTATGATTCTAATTCCTAAAATCTAGGGATTCAATTAAGTTCGATTACGAATCCTCAATCGAATTGAAATATTAAACCTCAATTGAAGTGGAATTGGAAACAGACCATACAAACGCTATATAAGAAAGAGGAATACAACTGAGAAAGGTATGCATAAAATTCTCATCAATTACTATTCTTCCTTCCACCCTTAAGAATTCTATTGACTTGAGCATCGAAGCGGCAACAGTGGCCATTGCTACCATTTTGGTAACGCTTTTTCAAATGTTTTACAAGTTTTCAGCTAATGAGCAATCGACAAGTTGTGGAGGCAAAATCCAACCACACAACATTGACATTGCTTACAAATATGGATGATAATAATAAGGATAGACATGATAGATTGGGAACATTATATTGTTTGGTGTTGTTAATAGGGATATCAACGGGTTGGAGACCCATTTAAGTTTCCTCGTATCCGTTAGATAAATTCTTACCCATCTCCGTTAAAATATCCGTTGACTTTTTTTTACCCCATCCCCATACCCATCGGGGTAAGGAATCCCAACCTATTTATCCGCACCACCAACTATAATTGTGAAAATTATAGTAAATTTAAACGCATGTTGAATTATTGTAAATTATATATGGAATTATCCATGTTAAAAGCTTGAGTTTGACAACGATTTATAATACCCATACACATATCAAGCATCCTTGTAGGGGATAAAGTAAAAGGTAGCTTGTCACAAAAAGAAAATTGGAGTATTAAATATGAAGTTAAAGACAATAATGGCATCAACATTGCTTACAAATATGGATGATAATATTAAGGATAGACATGACAGACAGAGAACATTATATTGTTTGTGTTGTTACTGGCGCAATGTGTTGAAAAATAGAAATCCTGAAAATTCATTAAACACCAAATATGGAGCAGCTAACTCTGTACTAAAAAAATAAGTCATGAAGACTCTCTAAAAATAGAGTCCTTAGGCCTTCCACAGCAGTGTCTGTATAAGTGATATTGGCGCTTAAATAGAGTCTCGTCTTTGTCATTTTGTGTAGTTTCTCTCCCACAGTAGATACGGAACAGTGATCTGTATATTGGAGCTCAGCTACAGTGCGTCTGGAGGAGTCGCGCACGACTGTAGACGCGCGATCTCATTTTTTGAGATAAACAATTCACTTCTCAACCCTCTCTCTTCAAGCGGTGCCTCAAAGCTCTCTCCCAATTTCTGTTGAAGTCATCTCGCAGGTGCAATCTGGGCAGTGGGATTGTTCAATTTCTTCTTCTGCAACCATCATCCAGGTACTTGCTCTCTCATTCTTGGTTCAATTTTGAATCTTTTTGCTTTCTCTTAACTGGAGTAGATCGAATCGAGTATACCAAAGAGATTTTTCCATCTTCTATGGATGTCGATTTCACATGTACAAATAACCCAATTTTTTTTAGGGTTCTTGATTTTGGATTTATTTGCTTGATTGTACTGCTGTTTGATTTAGTATTATCTCTGGTTGTGGGCATACGTTTCTTGCTGCTGTTGTTCCCGGGTCAAAGTAATAGATCAGGGTAGAAGAAGAAGCTTTTTAAAAAGAAGAAGATTTTTCAAAAGAAAAAGAAAAAGCTTTTGAAAAGAAAGAGAAGCCAGAAGACAACCTTTTAAAAGTACTCAACGGGCAAGAATGTAGATTGGAGTCAAAGTACTCCAAAATCTTCAAAAAGAAGAAAAATGTACCAATAATAATGTTTGCCAATAGGACTCCACATTTACTCATTTTCTGGTGTAGGTGCATCCAAATTGTTATTCCTTTGTTTTGTTCTTGTTGGATTCTGGATGTGTAGTGCTGGATGGATAGTATTGTTGGATTCTGGGTGTGTATCTCTGCCATTTTGAATATAGGAAGTATGATCAATTGACAATCAATGATAAGAAATACTGCAGTTTAGCTTAGATGTTGCTATTCTTTTTCCTGCAGAGGTCCAATTAATTTAGATTTGATAAAGATTAGTTGTCCAATGCAAATTGTTTGTGTAAATCCAATTTCACTTGTTTCTTTTGCTGGGAAAGTAGTCATGATAGTCACCATCGGATTATGCATACTGATGCTTGCTTTGCTCCTAGTGTAGGCCATAATTGTTAAATGTCATATAACTGTTGAGCATTTTTGTTTTTGGAGTTTGTTCTAATCTATAGTTTGTTAAATCTGAGAATGGCTTTATATATGTTTGTTGTCAACACAATCTGAGAATGGCTTTATATTTGTATGCTTGCTGTCAAAAAAATGCCTTGCAAGGTTGAGTAATTTCACAACTTGAATTACTTGATCTGTGGTTATATAATTACACAATCTTTTTGTCAAGCTTTTTAGGTATGGATAGTCAGAATATTGAAGACTTTGATCCATTCGCAGAGGACTCTACACAGTACAACACACAGGATGTGCAATTGGTGAGCTCTCGCGAGGAAGTAACTTCTCCCAAGAAGACTCGGACAACCTCTCAGAGACCAAGCAATCGCGGAGGGAACTTCTCTATTGACGAAGACAAGACATTGGTTTTTGCTTGGTTGAACACGAGTATTGATGCAGCTCAAGGGACAGACCAAAAGGCGAAGACGTTTTGGTCAAGGATTACTCAACTTTACAATGAATCAAAAGGGCCTAATCATAACAACCGAACCGAAAGATCGTTGAATAGCCGATGGTCATCTATCCAACTGGCGGTGAATAAGTTTTGTGGCTACTTATCTCAAATTGAGGAATCTCGGCCATCCGGTACAAATGAGATTGACAAGGTAAATTGAATGACATTGTTAGGTTTGTGCATATCTGATTTTTTAATAAAATATATTACTTACATCTCGGTTATCATTGTTCTAATTTTGAAAGATTCAAATGGCGAAGGAGATGTTTCATGAGATTACAAAGGCACATTTTCAATTTGATCATTGTTGGAACATGCTAAGGCATCAACCGAAGTGGAACTTGCATATGACTGGCTCTTCCTCAAAAAGAAAGCAAACTGGTGCTTCAAATTATTCTTCTGCAAATGCTATTAACTTGGAAGATGATGAGTTATCACGTTCGGTTTCGGTTGAAAGACCAATTGGCCGTAATGCTGAAAAAAAGGCTAGGAAAAAAGGCAAGATCGATCACAGTGGGCTTGTTGAAGTTGTCAGCCAACTCACACTAGAACAAAAGAAAGCACATGAAGATAGAATGGCACTTACTGAATCTGAGAGAGTTAGAGTTGAAAAAGAATGGAATGAGCATTTAGCCATGGAAGCTAATAAACTAGAGGTTGAGAAAGTGAAGGCTGAAGCAGAGAGGCATTTAGCAGTTGCCAAGTTGGAGAAGGTAGAGCAACTCAGGATGGAGAGGGAGTTCCAAATCATGATGACAGATGTGAAGTCTCTGACTGATGTGCAACGCCAGTACATAGAGGGTTTGCAAGCTCAGATCCTAGAGAGGCGTGAACGTTGAGAACTCGTTTATTTAGTTATTGTCGTATTATTGTTATTAAATTTTATTATGGTATTGTAATGTTTGAGACTACTGTACAATCAAGTTTGGATACTATGCATAATCTAATCATGGTATTAATACTAGCCGAAACCATATTCATAAAAAAACCACACTTGCATAATAAAAGTACACATTACAACCACACTTGCATAATAAAAAGTACACATTACAACCACACTTGCATAATAAAAGTAAACACTACAACCACACATACATAATAAAAGCAAACACTACAACCACACATATATAATAAATTTAGATCGTACTAATATCATTCGTCACTGCAATTGAGTATGGACTTCTCTATCCCTAATCCGATGGTGACTTTGAATGAACTCCAAAACATCTCCCGTATTGTTTGACGTTTCTACGAGAGAAGGACTTTCATTTATTTGTTCATATTCAGAAATATCAACCCGTCGATATGAATCTCTCTCATCTTCAACTATCATATTATGCAATATAATACAAGCGGTCATGATGTCAAAGAGTGTATCAGTTTGAAGAAATCGAGCAGGTGCACGAACAATTGCAAATCGAGCTTGTAAGACTCCGAAAGCACGTTCAACATCCTTCCTTGCAGATTCTTGGCACTTGGCAAAGTGTCTAAGTTTGCGATTTTGAGGTGCTGGAACTGTTTTGACAAACGTAGCCCAAGAAGGATAGATGCCATCAGCTAAGTAATATCCCATTGTATAGTTACGACCATTGACAGAATAATGCACTGAAGGAGCACGACCCATTGCAAGCTCTTGGAAAACAGTAGATCGTTCCAAGACGTTGATATCATTGTGAGATCCTGGCATTCCAAAGAATGCACGCCAGATCCAAAGATCGTAGGATGCAACAGCTTCCAAAATTATAGTTGGTTGATGTACATGTCCAGAATACATACCTTTCCAGGCGCTAGGACAGTTCTTCCACTTCCAATGCATACAATCAATGCTCCCCAACATGTCTGGAAAGCCACGGGCTTCACCAATTGAAAGTAGCCTGGCAAGATCTTCGGAAGTTGGTGATCGTAAGTACTCCTCACCAAACAAAGAGATTACACACTTGACAAATTTTTTTAGACTTTCAAGTGCTGTAGTCTCCCCAATTCTGATATATTCATCCATGAAATCAGCTGAAACACCATATGCAAGCATACGAAGTGCAGCTGTCATCTTTTGAATACATGATAATCCCAATTTCCAAGCAGCATTTCTTCTTTGTTGAAAATATGGTGAAGTTCCTTCTATTGTAGTTTGGATTCGATTGAAGAGAGTACGACTCATACGAAACCTCCTTCGAAATAGCTCTGGACCGTATACAGGACTATGTGAAAAATAATCGTTGAATAACCGATCATGGCCCATCAAAGTACTACGATCAATATATGATCGTCTTTCTCCGGAACGACGATTGGAGGATGCTCCTCCGTACTCCGTAGCTAAACCTACCGCCAATGTTTGCACGACAACATCATCTTCAGGTAGGTCAGCTGTGATCTTTTGCTTTCTTCGCCTTGCAAAGAAATCCATTGATATTATTGATATAGAAATGATAGTTTGGAGATGTATAAAACATTAGAACTTGATTGCTTTATATAGAAAATTTTCATAATAATGATCTCTATACAAACTCAACAGACAATTGAGAACCACATATTCCAACAACCACAAAATAACCACATATTTCAACAACCACAAAATAACCACATATTCCATCAACTACATTCACAACCACAAATTTCAACAACCACATTCACAACCACATATCACAACAACCTCAAATTATCCACATATTCAATAACCACTTTTTCAACCACAAAATCCAACAACTCCATTTGTAACCATACAAATTAGCTACCAAATAAATTATTTATTAATTTCAACTACCAAACAAAAAAAAATTATATCATGTTATGATTATTAAAATGGTAAGGTTTGATCTTGATAACAATAGTAAAATAGATTGAGTTTAATTAAATAAAATGTTATTGTATAAATGAATATTTAAATGATTTAGAGTATTGATTTGGAGTAACTGATGTGTGCTGTTATTATTGCAAAAACTGTAAATTGGTGAAAATGTATATTTTTGCTGGAGTTTAGAGAATCTGTTAAGAGATGCTGCTGTGGATGGTCTTACATCTATGGTTGTGCCCCTCTCTTGTTTTGAGGTTGGCTAAAACCAAGTTTACGTATAAATAATATTTCTTTAACATCAAAATATCTAGCACAAGAAAGAGCAATGACACAAGTAAACATAAAACAGTGATGAACAAACATGAAGCACTAATTTCTAACACAATACTTTACATGAGAAATAGACGCGAGAATTCTATAACAAGAGTGCCATGTAGAATGTGATGGCAATTTTTTTCTTTTATTAGGAGAAAATAAAATTACTACGCAAAATGTGATGGCAACCTATGATTTTGATATATTGTATATCTTTTTATTTGCTGGTTGGAGGGAATTTGCATATGATGTGCGAGTTTTTCAACATGCATTAATGAAAAGGTCGTTGAATTTTTCAAAGTCTCCACAAGATTTTTATTCATTCTCTAAATTGAATGATTATTTTGGTTAAGTAGTAATTAACTCTAAATTCTAGCATGCAAATAATATTAGGTGGATGCAGTTATCTCATAAATAGTTGAGAGATGATTTGCCATAGTTTAGAAACGGACATCAGGCAACGATACCTCAATAGATATTCAATAATGCGCATTTCTCTCTTTGAAGTGTGAATTATGACTTTTGGATTGACAAATAAAAAAGAAATTTAGGGTAAAGTGCCTTCTTTTTCCTACCAAACTCAAATTTTATTGTGATTGCATGCATGACACTTCATAACTTCATCTGATTGATAGTTAAAAATAATGTAAAATTCATAAATACAGATAATTGAATCCTCTTGATGGTTCATGGAACTTTCTTGCCAATCTGCAAATTCTTCGGCCTATCTAGGATTTAGTGACAATTATTCCAAATCTCTTGCATCGGATAGGATGTACAGGTATGGGTTCTCAACTAGTACTGCGTGCCTCTTCTGTAAAGACAAGGATGAATCCCACTAGCACTTGCTCTTTCAATGCCAGTTTTACTGTTTGGACACCTATCTCTTATCACGTGTCTCTGTCATACCATCAACTGATCTTTTAACTTGGGTTGCTGCTTTTCGTGGTTCTTCCTTCGTTTTAGTTATTGATATGCTTTGTTTCTCCACTGCATATTTTATGAGCTATGGTTTGAGAGGAACAACCGCATCTTCAAGCCCATTAAGTGTCCTCCTTCTGTGCTTAGGAAGACCATCATCAATAGAGTTCGGCTAAAAATTCAAAATGCTGCCTTCCCACTTCCTAGTCGCTAATAAGTTCCCCAACTTAGCAGCTTTTTGGCGAAAGTTAATTGTTTAAGGGGGTTGTTAGCTTTTGTTGCCATTTGGGCCTTATTTTAGCTAGGTAGGCTGTTTTTTGTGGCATGGCTCACTCTTTATTGTTTTGGGCTACTCTTATGAGCTTGTTTCCCAATATACGTCTTACTTACTCAAAAAAAAAAAAAAAAAAGAGGTCACATTGACTTGAAAGTTCACATGGAGACCAAGATGAAGGAGAAATTGATTTGAATGATGATAGGTTTATGGATCGTGTGCGCGTAACAAAATTACCAATAAAATTTATATTTTGATAAATTAAATATTTTTCAATTATATGTAAACAATATTATTATTTATAATATCTATGTACTGGGACTTGCTCTTATACGAACATTTGTATAAGAGCAAGTTAGGGCAATCACAATGGTGCCAAAGATAATGGGCCATTAGTTGCTTATGTGCCTGTATTAAAAAGTGTGTTTTGTTGATGTGATTGTATTGAAATATGTATTTTGATTATGTGGATGATGATGTGGCTTGAGTTTTTGTAATAAATGTGGAACCCAATCTTGATTTTGGTGTAAATTTGATAGGGATAGTATGAAGGATAAGAAAGTTGTTGGATTGAATAATGATTTTGTATTGGGAGATGTATTTACTGATGTGCCAGTATTAAAATATGTGTTCTGCTGATTTGATTATATTGAAAATTATATTTTTGTGAGATAAATATATGATTCATTTTTAAAATTTAATGGACCATTAAAAGTTGCTTATTGTGGTTTACGGGCTGCTTTTGCTGTTTCTACAAAAAGCTGATGATATGAGGCCCAAACAATAGACCCCCACAGAAAATCACTTTTACAGGGATGATTTTGTAGTCTGTAAATTAAAAATTTACGGACAGCTGCACTAGAGCCTACTGCTCTATATACTTCTCATATATATTTTTTACTCATCTTAATGTCCTTAATAATAAATTCACAGTTTACACTCTACGCCTAAATTCATTTTCACCAAACAACTAAATAGTTTATTTTATAATGTATACTATAGCATAAATCAACAGTATATATTCTGGTGCATGCTCTGCCAGTAATAAGCTGCACCAAACAAAACATTTACTGTCCCACAAAATAAACCCTCAGATCCGAGTCTTGCAACTCAATGTGGTCAAAATTGATAACTCAAGCAGCAGGCTCTTTTCTCTTGTCTCTACTCTTCCAACCGTTTGCATTTCTTGGATTTTACTTGAATCTGCTTGGAGCTTCTGTGTTTCTTCATTTCTTGATTGTGGAGGATTCGGGAGTATTTAACTTTTGCCTTTTCTTTACTGAAACTGGGGTTTTAGATTTCAGCCTACTACTCTTTCTGTTCCCTAGATTATTGTTACTCGCTTCACGGGCCATCACAGCAGACCCTGCCTTACTTGTCTCTGGATCTGGATCATTGTCGCAAGCAGCATCGCTAGTATTTGTTACCGCTCCTGTCTCGTGAAGTTTTTTCAGCATTTTGGATTCTGGAGTGCCACTACTTGAAGCAGTTTTGGCTACATGAGCATCCATTTTTGCTGAATGGTTAAAACTCCAACGAGCATTCTCAAACCATTTGCTGACCTGCAGTGCCATGTGTTTGCAAGAGTTTTAATGCAAATTATAATATCCTAAAAATTTTAAGAGGAAATGACAGGAAAAGAATGGGGGATGGAGAAAAGAATGATTGTAACAACAAAAAATATTACCTGACGCGGAGTAATTCCCAGCTCTGTTGCCAGACTTTCCTTCATAGCCTTGTCAGGATATTGATTTTCCTTGAAGGACTTGAAGAGTTTCTGCACAGCCAATTGACCAATAAGAATACAACTCTAAATGGGAGAGCAACACCACCTTCAAAAGAATGCTGCAATAGAGCTAATGCAAAACTTGGGCAATTATAATAAAATAGAAAACCTAAACCAGATACAAATTACCCAAAGATTCCAGTTGAATATGCATTATTATGATTATAGAAAAGGCACTCATAAAAAAAAAAGAAAAAAAAGGAGAGAGTGACTGTTGAAAGGTGAAGGAGAGAATGCCAAATGTTTCATTCCTTAAAACAAATTTCTTACGATGTGTTTCAATGAACATTGGTGGCGAGAACCCAAAAAGTGGCTTAACACAGCAACACCGTACTTTCACTCATATGGGTTAAACTGAGAACCACTAAAAATTGCTTTTCATTGATGAAGAGTTCAAGATGAAAATGCCATTTAGGCATTTCACAATACAGCTCAGCTAATAATGGACAGACAGGCGTCTGTTGATATAATGACCTGATTGTGCCATTTTGAAATCGACTGTAAAAGATTTGTCAAAGACCCAAGCAAATTGACCTCTTTTCAGCCAATCAAATATAACCTAAATTGTTCTGTTGAGTGTGATCCATCAACAAAATAATTATACAAGGAAGCAATCCTACTGGAAACAAAACAAAATATGAAAAGATTTGTAGGATACAACTCGGAGGGAAAAACGACAAACCACCATCATGTTTCATTGATCATCATATCTCCTACTGGATCCATATTTTTCCTTATAACTTCATGGCATGTCTTTCTAGGTCTTCCTCATCATTTCCTATTCTCTCATATACAAACTCTCGATTATCCTCACTACTGCACCATTATCTCTACGTTCAAAATGCACATACCATCTTAAACGATTTTTCGTAATTTATCTTCAATTGGCATTACTCTCATCTCAGATCTAGTAATCTTATTTCTTATTTTACATTTCTTCGCGTGACCACACATTTGACAAAACATTTACATTCATGTTACATGCACTTTTAAATATGTTGTCCCTCAATAGCCCAAGACTTAAAAACATACATTATTGCAGGTCGTATAGCTCACCTAAACCCTAATCTTAAAGGAATCCTTTGGTTGCATAAAACCACAAATGCACTCCTCCACTTCATCCACTCATTTTTAATCCTATTAACTACATCTTCACTAATGTCTCCGTCATCTCAGAAAATTGAAACAAGATATTTAAAAAACTAATATTTGTTATTTCTCTCCCATCTAATTTGATCGTTTCTCCGTTCCCTTGTATGCTCTTACTAAATTTACATTTCATAAATTCTTTATTAGTCATACTCAATTTAAATCACATTTAGACTCTAAGGTTTGCCTCTATATCTTTATTTTTGAGTTAACTCTCAATATTATCTAATCCACTAGAAGTATAACTGCAGACGACATGCGCCAAGTTACCTAACCTTGGATATGTCATGTGAGTTCATCCATCACTATAACAAAAGGAACGGGCTTAGTGCCAACCTATTGTGATGCAAGCGAAAATCCTCTAGGTCTCCTCATTAGTCATACCATAGTTACGGCTTCTTCATGCATATCCTTGATCATAGTAATATAACAAATTGAGACTCATCTTTTCTCTAAAATTCACCATATTACTTCCCTAGGCACCCTATATGCCTTCTCCAAGTCTAAATACTCAATGAAGGTTCTTCTTCTTGTATCTATATTTTTGAATTTTTCTACAAGCCTCCTTAATAAAAATAGTCTTCATTGTGGAACGTCCCGACATAAAACCTAATTAGCTTTCGGATATCGTAGATACCAATCTCAATCTGCATTCTACAACTCTTTCCTATAACATTTTTTCTTAGTCTTAATTGTTTTTTTAACATCCTCATTATACCATCATGTTTCTCTGCATTAGTATATGGCTTTTTTTTGACTCATTTTTGCTACTTGTTTGATACAACTGTCCATTCTTCATCAGTTTGTTTCCCCAAATAAATATCAACTTACATAGTAATTTTTCCCTAAAAAATAAACACTTATCTCTTTTAGATTCCACTACCTCGTACGTCATTTCTTAAAGGATATGTCAACCACTACCATTCTATGTTGTGTGGTTAGCTCTCCCCCGGAATCACTTTACAGTCCTTACAAAATCTTTATCTATCTTTCGCGTAAGAATGAAATCTATTTTACTAGAGTTATACTCACTCCTAAAGGTAATTAAATTTGATTCTCTTCTTAAGCTAGGTATTTACTAGACAAGAGTCATACGACATGACAATCTCTAAAAATAGTTTCAACCTCATTTCTTTTCCTAAACTCAGACACTCCAGATACACTATCAAAATTTCTAAAAATAGTTTCAACCTCATTTCTTTTCCTAAACTCAGACACTCCAGATACACTATCAAAATTTCCACTATCCTTCCCTATATGTCCATTTGGGTCTTCTCTTAAAAATATTTTCTCCCTACTTGAAATGCCGTGAACAAGCTCATCTAGATCCTCCGAAAATTGTTGCGTAGTATTTCATCTAATTCTATTTGCGGGGTGTAAACACTTATGACATTAATTATCTCCTATAACAGAAATTTAGCCATTAAGATTTCTACCGCCTTTTTCGTTTTGTCTCTACAACATCTTCTTTTAGTTTGCTATATATTACAATACCTACACCATTTCTATTTCTATACATTCCAATATACCATAATTCATAACCAGTGTTTACAATCTCTAAAGTTCTCACCCACTGATTTATTATCCACTAGACCATGCTAATCCTATGTCTAATCATGGTGTCAACTAGTTCAATTAATATGTCGGTAAATGAATCTATGTTCCAAGACCAACTTCTTTGCCTCCATTCGTCCATAATGGGGGAACCCATCCCTGTGTCTCACCACATCCGGATGTTGATGCAGCACATCGCTGCAGGGTCGCCCTAGCATGCCCTTACTCATTTGTCTCTATGAGGTACACCTGTGCACTTATTTATCATTGCACGTACTGATGCAACGCGTCATGTGTAGGGCAACCCAACAAATTTTTCATTTTGACTTATGTCCATATGAAAAAAAAATATTAACATACAAAAAATACTTGATCCATTATAAAGTCGATGAGACAACAAATGTTCTATATACAAATTATGAAACTAATAGTTGGGTTCCACAAGATCACATACATTTTGATTTCTTTTTCCTTGTTTGTCAGTCAAATCTACTATTGCATTCATCACGATACAGGAAATTCACGCTTCTATCCAAAACTTATTTGGGGCATCACTGTGTGGCTGAGTGCTTAGTATTGCATCTCAACTACTAGAGCAAACAACTTCCCTAATTGTATTTCAGCAATTCATCTAAAATTATGCAGTCCTGTAACTAGCATAGAAGAACAGTAAAAGGCCAAAACACAATATGACAGTTCAGTTAAAGGAGAATATCTACTTAACCCATCAAGCAGCCCCGAAGCAATAAACGGCTAACTAAAATCATGTTACCTGAGTTACAGCTTCTCCAAGTCTAGAATACGCATATGATCGAACTCTTTTACTGCTTGAGTGAGATTTAGAAGAGCCTTCATGAGATTTATCCGGTGATATGTTCGTATCTTCAGCCTTGGAGTGGGACTTCTGAGGAGCTCTCTTAGGAGTATTTTTAGTTCCTTTCAAGTCCTTCTCCATTGTAACTTTAACATCTTTTATCAGAGGATTTTCATTTTCCAACACTGGCACAGCTTCTGTGTTTTTCCTCCTCTTCCGTGCCGCACTACCGTTCCAATCTTCATCATCACTCGAATCAGAAGAAACATGTTCATACGTTTCCTGTACAAATTATGGCCTGTTAGAAAGAAAAGAAGATAAAGAAGAATAGCAAACTAGGGAAGGCAGACAAGAAACAATGGATAAATGATCACTATTAAAAAACTAAATGCAGTAAGAAACACATTGACATACGAAGATATACTACAATATTATATCATTTAGAATAAAACATTACATGACAACTGGCAAGTTCTAACGTAGCACAAAAAGATGGTCGATCACATGGGACCAACCTAGGACCAAGGCAGAACAGACCTGAACCGGAGCTCTTGATATGCTTTTGCCTTCAGAAAACACTTTCTAATAACCCATTGAAATATAACTTTCTTTTCACAGACCATCAAAATTATTGAACAATGAAGCAGAGACTATCAAAGAACAATAGCAAACTAGAGATGTTCCTTCTATTTGTCCAAGCAAAGCTCTTTGCATTGCAATCCCTATTTTGGCAGCTTGCCCTTTCATAAGGAAAGACAGAATAAAGCATCTATAGGAAATGACACTTGCTATCATGAAAATAGGAATAAGCTGAGCTACAAGAACAATTATCGCTGCAATAGTAGCAGGATGTGGTAGAGCCAAAATAGGAGGAGTGGGCCCTTCCATGGCATTAGGCAACTATAGCTGAATGAGAAATTGTGTGATTTGAAAACTGCACAATAAATAATTGCTACCGTCTTTCTTTGACTGATAAGCCTATCTCCACTTCTCTAGTCATATTAAAACTGAAAAAAATAAGATATAGAACTGATTACCATCCCACTATCCTGACTAAGAAACTAATAGTGTTTTTTTTTCTTTTTCTTCCAAGTCTTTACTGGATCCTAATCCTAGATGTGTGATATATATGCCATTCTGAAGCAATCTATTATTTTGATAAGTAATAATATAAAAAAAGGCAAAGTGGAAATTGGTATGCTAAAATAACAATAAGAAGACTAGTGAGAGACAACTCATCAGTTTTACAACAAGAGGACTTAGCAGTTAGAACTCTGCAATCGATTATTCATTTGAAAGCTACAGACAAACTAATTAGCTTGGACAAAAGCCCAGTACCGTTTTTTTTCCCCTTTCACGCTGCTGTAAATAATGAAGTGGTCTACCATAGAAAACTCATAAAAAAGGATAATACTATCTCCATTGTTTCATGCCTGAACAAAAAAAATTGGTGAACAGGAACCAAAACTGAAACTTAAAGCTAGAATCAATATATTATGCTAAACCTTTCATTAATTTACTGCATTAATCAGGAAAAGAAATTTATTGACACTGAACAATCACAAGTAGAAAATATAAAATGAAAGCACACTCACATCATATAGTTTCTTGTAGTCCAACCTCTCGACATTTCTTTTCCCCGAGATGATTGTAGAATCATCCTCACCAGGTCTTGAGTCTAATAGAGAAGACTGATTCTGTTCAACACCCTCAGCATTCGGCAAAGAAGAATTTCCAAAAATATGGCTCAATGTAGGGCCTTCATCATTTCCACAAGACCTATAATTATCAAGAGCATGACCAAGATCCTCAGAGTCAGAAGTAAAATCCGAACTTGAACTTTTCTGGTCAACATCCTTGTAGATATCTGGAACATCAGGGTCATAATCATGATCATCTGAATCATCAGAAGGAAGGCCCAAGTAAGGGTCATTGTCAGGTGGAGGCTCCAACTCATCAGATGCAGAAGTGAAGTCAGATTCATCAGAACTCAATTCATCTATCTGATCCTTATCTTCTATTTCAGGACCATCAGGATCATAATCACCATCATCAGAGTCATCTGATGGAAATCCAGCATTGTTTCCCTGACTATGACCAGCCAAGGCAGTGGCTGCAGCCTCAGGAAAAACCTTCTGCACAAGTAATGAGAATTTCATGACTAAAGAATAAAAATGAATTCTCCATAAATCACAAAAGTCTGGGGATTTTGTCATGACCTCCCAGCTGTCAGTGACTGAAAGATTTGCTCCTTGGGACTCATTAAGCAAGTCAATGCAATCAACTTTGCAATCACATCCCGGGCATAACCAGCCTTCATCATCAGGTGGAACTGCATGAATTTAAAATGGAAATAACAAAAGCATAAGTTTAAAGAGAAAACTAAACAAAAGAAATTTAAGAACAATAATTTAACATTCAGTCATCGAATTACTATGTTCTTTCAACAGCGGTGGTTGCAAACAGAACTGATGAAATCCACGATCACAAGCACCATCACAGAGTATAATATCATTATCAGCAGACAAGTCCTTGGACCCACATTTCGCACAGAATATCTGCCATAATTTTTTTTACATACAAGTAGTTACAATAACAAGGTATATTCATCAGATAAGAAAATCGGTATCAAAAGGTAAGAATAACATGTAAAACCACATTTATTATCAAAAGAACAAAGCTCAGAGTAATCTAAAATAAAAATGCCTACATCCTCACTGTCAATCTCTCCTTCAGAATCGAATAGAGATTCTGGAAGCCTTCCTTCAGCACTAAGTGAATCAATACGTTTAAAAAGATCTCTAATTGTTAACTTGCGCCGTAAAATTTCAGATGCTGCCCGTTCAAGCTCCTTCTCTGGCTTCAATTTCTCCAGACTGCATGGTTACGTAATTGGTCAACACTCAGATATCAGCTATACGATAAAAAGAAACAGATTTAAGACAAGCCAATATGACATAGTAAATTGGACAAACGCCACTAGGTCTTAGCCATCTAAAACTTTGCTTAATTATATGAACCAATCATAGACAGATTCTTAAACGGATGCATAAATTCAGTTCAACCCACATATTAAACCATGTTTGTCAAATTAATCATAACAACTGCTACTGCAAAGCATAAATCGGTTGACTGAATGATCTAAGGAGACATTATGGTAACTGGAAAGCTCAAGTTCAACATAATTATAGTAACTGGAATTTCAAGAAATTTTTTGATGGCTCAACCCAGCCAATAGCAGGGTTATTCTTTGACGAGAACACACAATGAATGCTCCAGCAAACCTTTTTTTAAAATGGCAGACCGTTACTAGTTTTTTTCCCTGCACACTAGAGAAGTAAGGTACAAAGTAGAAACAGAGACCTAGCACCCACGTGGAAAGATAGCTCTGATTGAACACTTCCACTAATTAGTTACACGACATGCAAGGCTAGTGTATCAATTAAATAGTGCCTTAGTAAGTCTCACGACATTGCCTTTTCCACTTACTTTAGTCTTGGCTAAAAATGTAATAGAGGCTAAAGAATTATTGGTTGCATCATTAGCTTTTATTAAACAATGCAGTAATGATACATGAATTAACAATACATGTACCATTACAGCATCGTTTAATCCAACAGCTTTAATCACACCCATTCAAACTTATTTCAAAGCTCTGGCCTTTAAGAGCCTACTCAATAACCTCCCTTCTAAGCTTCTCACTTTTTCAGAAGAAAGTGAAGATAAATTGACCGTATACATAGTCAATAACATTTAAGAAAAATTATTTAAATTATTTTCATTTTTTGGAAGTTCTCCATCATTTTGTTTTCAAGATTCTTGGATCTTTTATTTTTCTTACCCGTGAAACTATGAACTGCCACACATTTTATACATCATGGCCTAGGCATTCATTGTGTATTCTTCGGTTTTAGTATCCCAACTAATCCATAGAAGTCGTTTAACAGCTTGTACTACAAAATTTGAAATATAATGAATTCCTAGCTGAGGCAAAAACATGACAACCCTATTTCATCATTATTCCTCAATTTTTTGTTTTTCAAAACCTTAAAATCTTCTTAAGGTGGGAATAAGGTAAAATTCTGTAAGATCAATTTCAATGATTCCTTGTATAACCTTCAATCTTGTTTCTATGATTCTCTCCTCAATTATCAGAGGGACGGTGTTTTGCTCTATTATTCAAAAACCACAATGAAAGTTCATTGCTCTTAATCTTTTTTAAGATGAGGCAACTATGGCCAATTCAAAAAAAAATTTGAATTTTCTTTCTTAGGATAAACAAGCAATGGAAAACTTCACAACAGAATGTTCACACCTTAGTCCTTTCCAGCCTTCTCCAGAATAAGCAGCAATTAAATTCTGCTCATACTCAACTCGGTTCATTGAATATCTGAGAAGTCTCCTGATGTTTGAAAATTCATCGGCCACCATCTCCTTCAGTCTTCTTCTTTCCTTTCTCTTCCTTATTCTCTCACGGCCAGGATTAGCACTAGCCAGGTTATTGGCAGGCTCGACCGGTGTGGATCTCTCTTGTAACCTTGAGCGCAAAACTCTATCATTACCTATAGTAGATCTTGACAAATACTTGCTCTTCAAAGATTTTGAGTTTCTTCTACCTCGGTGTCCGCTGTTGCCAGAAATTTTGACCTCATTATTAGGTGTTCTCTCAGACAGTTTAAGACTCAATGCATTTTGTTCTCCTTCAAGAGGTGGACTCAGATGTTCAGTACCAGAAATTTTAATTGCATCTTCAGGGGGCTTATCTTCATCTTCACAGGGAATGTCCACATCTTTCAAAAGCAACCCCTTGGTCACAAGGTCAGATGGTGCCCCTAATTGCTTTATAGCAGTACCATTCAATATTTTAATGCTAGTTTTCACAGGTTCATTTTGCGGGTCTTCAGAACTGGCTTTACATTTTTCTGCTGATATTTCATGATGCAAACTCCTAGAACCAAACTCATGAGCTTCTTCAAATGCAGCTTTCTGGGCATCGGTCTGACCACATTCACCTGAACCTTCAAAAGGTGGTCCCAAATGCGTGGTAAGAGAATCCTGAGTCAAAGATTCATATGATGGTTGCAAGATTTCATTAATAACATAGCTGGGTTTTGCCGCATCTGTTTTCCCAGGTTCATTCAGAACAATTTCAGAGCCAAGCTCATTTTTCTCTTTTGATGGTTCAATAAGCATAGAGTCAAATTTCCACGAATCATCTACCGATCCAAACTCAAGTGTATCTTCGCTCATACTTTTTCCAGTATGATTACTCTTACTGAGATCCTCAGAAGTTAACTTCAAATGTTCATAAGAAGAATTTTTATTGACGTCATCGAAATAACTTTTGCTGATATCTTCAGGAAATGTTTGAGAATTTCCGTCAAAACAACTGCATACAGCATTAGTGGTTTCTTTGAGTTCAATATGCGTTACTTTAGAATCAAGGTCATGCCTCTGTTCTTGTGGTTCACCATGTGCAGATTTAGTACTGTACTCGTGCATCTCTAGTGATGTACTTCTTTGAACAAATGTACTTTCTCTGGTCTTAGCAGACACACTCAATTCTTCAACATTACCCAAATGTTTAGTAAAAGAATTGTTAGTTGTGCCTGGCGATTGCGCATCGTCATTGACAGCAAAACTGGATGGCTTTGTTTCTCCTCTTTCGTTTCGTACCACTTCAGATACAATCTGATGATTCTGTCCAGAGTGCTCACTATGTGTGCATTCAGCACTGAATTCAGAAATTGATTTTGACATTTTTTGTTCAAGGGATGTACACTTTCCAGTCTCCTGACTCACTTTCGACAGTGGAGTACCCATATGCTCAGCCTCCGACATAGAGAGTATTAGTTATATGTAATCGCTCTCCTATTTGTATTTTGTTTCTCACGATATACTGAAGATAAGCATCCAACATTTGAGCAAAGATTTGATGTTTGTAGGATGGATAGTAACAACTACCACGACACCTGAAAGATGAATGGTTTTTGGGTGTCTGTTATGTAGAATAAAAATTAAAAATGATATTCTAAAATTTTCTATTACAGCCAAAGGAATAAAAATATAGGATTGAAAACCTAGCCTTGCCATCTAATAGCAGAAAGTAACTGTAACGGTGAAGAGGACACTCCAACAGTAGGCAGGGTCAGAGATAGGCAAGATGTACACATACCTAATCCCACATAATATGTGAAGAGACTATTTCCATGAATTGAACCTCTGACCTTTAGGTTGCACCTCTGCAACTCTATAAATAATACAAATTTAAACAGTCACTAGCTTTTCTTTGATGACAAAACATCATATAACAATGAAATGTGCGTGTGCGTGAGTGTGAGAGAGAGAGATCAGTCAAAGTAACAACGAAAATTGGAAACAGCGGAAGCTACAAATCAATATTACTGACTCAAAACGAGTCATTCCAAATTCCAATAACCATATAATGAACAATAGAATAAAGCAAGTCAGTTTTTGTGTCTATAGCTACTTCCTAAAAAGCTCGAAGATTTTTTTTTCCCTGAACAAAAAAGGTTATAAATTGCTCATAAACAAACTAAAATAATGAACAATTTCAAGCCAAGCCCTAAAAAAGGGTGCAGAATACACAAATGAGTTTTGACTTAATCCACATGGCATTGTTTCTACGAATCATTATGACCCATTCCAAGCAAAACATAAACATGTTGACTGCATGAGTTTTGACTTAATCCAGATGGCATTGTTTCTACAAATCATTATAGCCCATTCCATGCAAAACATAAACATGTTGACTGTATGACCCATTTCCATAATCGTAAGATGATTCTGGGATTTGACTAGGAAATTCATGGGCATCAAGTGGGTTATGCCTTAACTCTCTAGAATTGGAGCTGAAGGCAAGGGATGGTGAATGAGGGGGGAATGAATGAAAAGACAAATGTTTGAGACCTTCATTTTACCTCAATCCATGTGAAGTGTTGGATGTTAAGGGTGCTACATTTGTGTTTATAATCAATGACTATTTCACCTGCCACATGGATTGGGGATAAATGGGAGTCATAAATTGGTGGTTAGCATTGCTCCACTTACAAACATGTCAGTAGATGATATTGGCTACTTATATGTAGCATTTAAACCAGCCAATTTTTTAATTTCTCTTTCTATCTCATCTTTGTTCTGATATTCATTGGCAAGTACATGTAAACAAAAAGAGCTCCAATATTGATACCACTTAGGTGCCTTTAGTGAACAAGCTTTCAAATTCCTGATACCTCCTCTTCAGTTGATATTTTGGTTCTGCATCATCATTCTAAGCCATCTAATTAGTGGATTCACTCCTTCTTAATCAAATTTTAAAAGGATGGTAAATGAACATGTGCAGCTTAGCCCAAGTGAAGACTTGTCATGTATAAATAAGAGATGCGAACAGAACTCATGCAACCAGAGTGAAGCCTGCCCACAGAGGGACAAGGAACTAATGGCTCAAACAAAATGTAAGAATTCTCTTTCATCTGATCTGTTCAAAATATGAGTGTGTGTAATGCCATGACAGCAGTACTAACCAAAAAATTATCGTTTCTATTATTCTCGCTCAGCATGGTACAAACACTAAAGCCTTGTTTAAAGGAAATGTTATAACAGAAATGACTCTCATTAAACAAGATATGGTATTCTAGTTGAGTACAAGTTATTGCAATCTATTGGGTGACTGAGAAACAACTTGACAGGCACATTATCTGGCAAGCAGACACCAAGTAAATAATGAGGTACTTATAAAAAATAAAAATAAAAGAGCAAATAATGAGGTTCTCAATTTAACTGCATATAATAATAACATGATAAAGAAAGCCAAAAAGACGTTAGTAAGCTCAAACCCTATAATCCAGCACGACATTTAATGGCAGCCAACAATTTAACCTATACATGACTTCCCCTCTCCTATTTGAGCTTCCAAGATTGCTTGATGTAGCATAATGTTCATTACTGCAGTGATACGTAAACCATATTGAATTATATCAAACAACCTCACCCACATTTGATTACGCCATCAAGAGGGAAGGACTGAAGGAACAAAGCATAAGGAGATCTCGTAAAACTGCACTAAGCATGAATCTCAGCTCTACGAAGCTTATAACAGCGTGTTAACAAAAATGAGGCAACTTTCTTTATCTCCCCATAAATTTTCTCAGCAACCAAACAAAGTGACAAACACGGTAGAACGCACTAGAAAACAAAAGGAGAAAAAAAAAATGCAGAGTCTATTCCGAAGATGTGACATTTTCGGCTGTGTTCGCAGAAACAAACACCATAAACCGTCGATGAAACATCCCCAAAATTTTTATTTTGGTTTTCCTCAAACCTTTATTTTGATTTCTCGACCAAAGAAAAAGAGAACGCATCGGGAAGAAAAACTGACCTTATCTTCTCTCCTATCTCTCTCCTTCCTCCTCCACCAAAAGCTCAAATGAGAAATTGATGAGAGAGATTGTTGCGAAGAAGGAGATGTTAAAGAGAGAAAGCGGTTCTTTCTGTGATTGTAGAAGCCTCTATCTGGGCCACCATCGCGTGTTGGAGCGAAAAGGCTAGAGTATAAGGAAGGCGTACAGTTTCTTTTCTTGATGGGCTGGGCTCTCTATATCAGATAACCTTGGGCCTGAATTGAAATAGACCTATCACCGTAAAATGCAATAAGATTTGATTTGGGCTTGGGCCCAATCAAAGCTAAAACTGTTTAAAAATTAGAAAAGCAGAATATATTAATTCCTCAAAATCAATTCCGAAATAAACTAACGCTAAATGTAAATTTTCGGTATTTTACTAAACTTGTGATATACTAGAATTCAATTATTCCTATATTATTCTCTCTTTTTTATTGTTCGATTTAAAAATATATAGAAAAGCAAGTAAACATATCAGTGAAATCATGAAAAAAGTATGAAATTATTTTTTCCTTGTGATATACAGAAATATTATTTTTCTTTTGAGCGTATAACTTGTTATCATTGGTCAAATAATTCGATATCAAATAGGAATACATAAAAATAAAAAGGCACAACACATATTTAATCATAGAAGAATTCTCCTATGAGATCCTAATTTTTGGGGTCCAAAGTATATTTCAAAAAAAATCGAAAAAATTATAATTGTATTTTAATCGGTTTTACGAATTCAACATTATATTTTTTTGTTAGAAATAAAGATTAAATTCAATATAAAAAGTGCATGATAATTCTGGATCGTTGAATATAAAACAAAAGTATTTCATGTACTTTTCAGTTGCATTTGATTTTTTATTCGAGTGAAAAATATCGTTGGATTCATAAAATCAATCAAATGATAAATATAATTTTTTTAACCCCAAAATTGACCTAAAAAGATAGTATTGATCATAATCAAGAGAGTATTGAATATACCTCATGATGATACCAAATAATCGATAGAGATAATCCAAGAATGATATCAGTAGAGAAGACTATGGCCAGCAATCAACCTATCAAGCAGCAATCAAAATACTTTCTCTAAGAACTTTTCATTTTCATTTACATGTGTGGCGTTGAGATTTATTTATAATATGATCTTTCTCACCAAGAATCATAATCTTGGCTAATATGAAATATAGCCCATTATATTAAATGTTCCTCTTAAAGGAAAATTCATTTCCCTAAATTCATAATATTTCGTATCAAAAAATTAATTGATAGTCTTAATAAAGTCGGGGTAGGTCGGATGCACCATATCACAACCAGAGCATTATTTTAATTACGGGTGTACACCGAACTAGGTTGGACCCGACCCGATAATTTTTACGCCATGAGAGACCCGATTGATAACTCTATTGAGTTACAGGGTAATCAAGTTTTGAGTCATCAGATTATCGAGTCTTGGATTATTCAAAAACCCTTTAAAAAAACCGAGTTCATTTAATTACTTAAGGCCATTTGATACCTTAAGGTGAATGAGCAACATTTTATTGTAATTTCTATAAGAAATGAGCATCCACAATGGGAGATGTTATACCCACACTCCATACACATAAGTTCTCGTGCAATAATGGTGTTCTTTAGTACTTGATATATGCACACCCACAATAATGCAAAGGGTAACAGTATTTGAACCCCCTTTATTAGTAATTTTACCCCCTTGCATTTTTTATTCATTATTTATTAATTGTTTTTTGTGCCATGCATTTTTTATTCAGCATTTATTACTTGTTTTTTGTGTCATGCAGGAAATCATTTGAAATGTATTCGTACGAATAACAATTTATTTATAATACCTGAAATGCCCTTGTAGGCTTGTACAAATGCAATTATTGATTAAGGTGCATTCATTTTACGAGTACAATGAACAAACATAGCAAGTTGTTGATGGAACTGTGTAATCCATTCAGCTGCACATTCATACTTGTACCGAAACCACTGCATCATAACAGGAGGCATCGGAGATCCATTTGCCAATGATAATTGTACATAATGATTGCCATTCACAAATCCTATCGTGATAATAAATTGCTCATGTTGCGGTGGAGGTATTGAACGAAGAGGGAAAAATGTGTAGTACTGATCTGAGCTAAGAACTTGTAATATCACATTGTACCCATATCTGGCAACGTCATCCAATTTTGAACGGGCGTTGGTCTATTTGTTTCAAAAAAGGAAAGTGAACTATCAATTGACAGTGCACGGTCGTAACCACCAAAAATGGCACCGTACTCATTCCAAAATGATCTTAGCTCGAATATCAAATCTTGACGAACGTTAGCCCATGCATGCTCACCAAAACCCAATAAACTAGCAACGGCTCTAAATCCACAATTTTCGTCTGCTTCCACATCTGTGATAGATATAATATAAGGCTGCATTTGTGGTGGAAATTGACTAATGTAGTGATGTTTGGAATTTATTTGTTGAGGAACTGATGTAGGCTAGTAGATAGATGAGCAACTATGTCTACCTGGTTGCTGAGAATTTTGAAAATCAGCTTCAACATATTCAAATGCAAATGGATTGCGACGAGTAGAGGTGTCAACCTTCTTTTTCGATGATGGGCGTCCACGGTTATTTGTCTTCACTTTCGGATCCATAACTACAGTGGTTGATGGATTAATTAGCTCTCTCAACTTCCTCAGCAACGAGACTTTACTAGTCCTTGTTTTCTGCTTGAATTGTTGTGTTAATATCTGTACTTCAACATCACAACTAATCTCATCATCTTCAAGGGAGGCACAAGGCAGTAAATCTAGTTTCTTCCAAAATGTATCAATGCATGCAAGCGGAATAGGACGGTATTCCTCTATGTATATTACAAGCTCATGTGCACATGGTAATCCATGAGTCAACCGGAGAATACATCTACAGGAAATGATATCTTGCCCCACAACTTTAGAACGCTCAAGTTCTTCTAAGATATAATGCAACGCATCAATTGATACAAAACCCCTTAGCTCTCGAAAATGTGCTGGCGTGTACCGGTGTTGGACAACGTTTTTGCTTTTTTCTAAACTTGCCCTGATTGTTGTAAACTGCCCTTCCAAAAGTTGATGAATACATGATCATGTTGTCTCAAAATCCAATTGGGATGTGCCCATGTACCTTTTTAACTTTGCATGTTGACTCTCAGCCTTGTTACTTGTTCGATTTCCATAATGCATGTGTTTGTTTGTCCAAGCTGATATGAACATATCCTTATATGGGACCAGCCAAGTGTCATTAATATAATTAATGACGACAGGATATTGGTAGAAAGTGGTCTCCACGGTGAACAAGTTATAAAAGTACTCAGCCTCTGATTCTGAATCAACCAAAGTATGCCACAAAGAGTAAAATTCCTCCCAAGTCTTTTTGTCATGAAATTGTTTTTTGCAGTTCGCAACCACATTCCGTGCAATGTGCCATTTGCAGTTGGCAGCCGAGTTCATCAAAGCCAATTCTCTATCAGTGACAATAACTCTTGGAGTTGTACATTCTTCCAATGCTGACCTCAAGCAACCCAATGCCCATGTGTAATTATCTTCCTTTTCTGAATGAAGGAAAACAAATGCTACACAAAATGTCATGTTTGTTGGTGTGACACCAACAACTTCAAAAAGGGGCATCCTGAACCTGTTCGTTTTGTATGTTGCATCCATAATCAACACATGTGGATATACACACAATAATTGCAATGAGCTTGGATGGGCAAAAATAAATCTTGGAGCTCATTAGTGAAAACATCACTCCGGTAAAAGAAAGTGTACCCATGCTCGTTTAAACATGACAAGAGCTGTTGCATTTGAAATTTACTTGCTTTCTCAGCCGTATGAAACTTCTTGCGAGCATTGTATATTGTTTGAATAGTTGAGGCATTGCTTGGATCTCTACTCTTCAGTGTAGCCAAAATATTTCGAGGCTTCACTAAATTTTTCGACATATCTATCAATAAATCAGTTTCAGCATAACAAAGTCTACCGACATATGAATGCCCCTCCATATATACTACAGCTGGATGGTTGTGAATTCCGCACATTACCCTAACCATCCAATCATCATTTGTCTTCAATTTAATCCCTTTTACTTTGAATGGACAATTACATCTTTTTGTTCCAGTATCCCGTGTAGAAGTTTTCTTGTGTATATAGTGCCCACCACGCTCACATTGCAAAATAAGTTTGTGTCGCTTTCCAACTCCACCAATTTCTGACCTTCTGATAATAATTATAAATCTGAGATTACGTCCAATATTTCGAACCCATTCAATTAGTGAATCTCGAGAACTGAATACCTGTAATTGAAATAATATTGTTAGATATTTTTAAGATAATTTTAATATATATATATACACAGTTGACAACCATATCGGTAGAAAAGTCATTTGTAACATCAATATTAACAAATTCTTCTTCTTCGATAAAATCAAAGTTCATTCCTTGCTCTCTATCTTCCCCTTCTTCAGTTTGAATTTCGTACCTAAATTCTTCGTAGAGAAATATAAAATTAAATTAGTTATTATAAAAATAAAAAATAATAATATTCACATAAAATTAAGTAAAGAATGTATAAATATGTTAAAAACACAAACAAAACAAAAATGCCTTACTAGAACCACTCGATAACTTCAAACTCTCACCCCAATGCTTATCCATGTGCAAGAACTAAAGAAGCAATGAAAGAATGCTATGGAGTTACAGAAATGAAAAAATTGGTAGCAATTTATGGAGTAACAATAATAATTGGTGCACTACATTTATCACTTTTTCCACATCTTCATAAATGGATTGAAGAAAATCTTACACTCACACGACATACAACCAGATATATCATTAATTCAAAGAAAAATAATAAGATAAGACAAAAAAAATCAGGCATCATATATATGAAATAGATACATGTGTATCCCTTTACTTGATACATCATTAATTCAAAGAAAACTAATAGGATAAGACAAAAAAAATTCAGGCATCATATATATGAAATATATACATGTATGTCCTTTACTTGATACATCATTAATTCAAAGAAAAATAATAGGATAAAACAAAAAAAATGTCAGACATCATATATATGAAATAGATATGTGTAGTACATGGGGGTAAACTTTCCAAAATAGGGAGTAATGTTACCAATTCATACAAGGGCATTTCAAGTATTATAAATAAGTTGTTATTCGTACAAAGACATCCGGCATGGCACAAAAAACAATTAATAAATAATGAATAAAAAATGCAAGGGGGTAAAATTACTAATAAATAGGGGTTCAAATACTGTTACCCTAATGCCAACACTCTTTCCCATCCCTCCTCTTTCTCTTCCCTTATCTCTCTCAATTTCCCTCCACAAAAATTCAAATCAATTTGTCACAATGATAAGAGGTGACATGGAAACAATTAGTTGGTTGTATGAGTCCCATTAAAATCATTATTCATCATTCAGTTGCTACTCCAAATGTGTAGCATGAATAATTTTTTTAACAAAATTGAATTCTCATTTTGCATCCATTGTGGTACTATTACACTACATTTATCCATAAAGTACAATTTCAAGTGTTGAATACAGCATCCGCTATGGATAAGGCTACTTGAATTGAAAAATGAGGGGCTACGCGGAGTTAAATGAGAGGAGTCAAGGGAAAGGGAACTAGTTATGTGAGAGGGACAATCCTTGCTCACTCTTACTTGTATAGGAGGTAGAGTTAAGGAGAGTTAAAAATGTAAGTTACAAAAATACCATTTGGAAGTTAAAATAAGTGAAAATTTTATGGATAATTTAGGGAATAATAAAAAAAAATTCTCTCACCTCACAAACTCCTCAAATTGAGGGGTCATAAAATGTTCAGTTTGAATTAAGTGAGGGGAAACTTCTCCCCTATTTTACCCCACTTAACTCTCTCTTCTACTAACCAAGTAAGCAAAATTTCTCCCCTCTCTTTAACCCTCCTCACTTAACTCATGCTTGGATTGAAATATAAAGAGTTAAGTGGGATTAAGTGAGGGGAGTTATGAGAGGGGATCATCTTTACTCGTTCTTACATGGACAAAAGGAAGAGTTAAAGAGAGTAATGTGAGTTATAAAAAAAACTCTTATTAAAGTTAAAATTAGTGAAAAACTTTCTTGGACAATTAAAGCGGAATTGCAAAAAACAAAGATATCAAATGAGTCTTTGTTAAAAAATGATAAATGGGAAAAATAATCTCAAATCCTTCTCAGTAGAATGAACAATGCAAAGATACAAGTCCTCAAACAATCAAATAGACAACCATGTATACCTCTACTATGTGCAAAGTGATAATCACAATGCTCGAAAATCACAGATCTCTTGTGAAAATCTAGAGCAATTTTTCCCTCATCAACTTCTACAAGGGAAGCTTTCTTATCAAAAGCTCTACGTCATTTGGTAGTTTTAATCTAATAATTTTTCCCCTATTCTCAATTGATGAGCCTTCTCACTTCTAATGGCGGCACCAACTTCCTTCTAGCCTTGATGTCAAGTGGTATCTCAAACCAATTTGATGAATTTCTCTGCCTCTTTTATTTATTATTTTGAATGGTGTGTGACTTCACTTCTCTTTTCGTAAAGATTTAGCAAAATTGCTCTCGCGCTCTCTCTCTCTCTCTCAATGCTACTTTGCATTACTAATTAGAACTTAAAAGTTAGAAGAAGAAAATGTATATATTTAATTAGAACTGGCCTGATAAAATAGCTTTTGAGCCACGCCTGACGCAATTCATTATAAAAATTTACTGCGTTAGCTTTAACGCATTGTGTCAACCAAGCTATTGCGACCACTAGTTTTAATAGTGCATTAGATGAGTAGGATTATCGGGTGACTCAATAACCCAATTAAAAAATATAATTTGGGTCTGACCCAATGTGCAATTCAAATTTATTGGTTGAGCTTTGTTAAGGGTTACCAAATAGTTTATAAAGGGATTGGAATTCAAGATTTTCATTAATTAATTAACAAAAGAATTTATAAACGACTTTTTATCTCTGTTGAGGTGAAAGCTTACTTGATTGATGTACTGAATAATTGAAAAGGTAGTACCACAAGGCTACTATGCATTTGCTTTGCTAGTCCTAATGAAGTCAAAATTTGATGCTTTAATTGCGCGCTTGATGCTTTTTACCCTATATAGGCATAAATTGCTCCTTTTGGTTCTTAGGGGAAACGTTATTAGATAACCACCCAAATTTCTTGCTTGTGTGCTTAGACATAGATAGCACTACAACAAAATGGTCATATACCCACGCTTTAAGACCTGCGATCACGGCTACAAGTAACATTACAATATACTTGAGATTTTAAAAACATGTAAGTAGTAGTATCATATAAACCTATAGTTTTTAGGAGCCGCATGTCAGATAATGAATATACCTATGATATATTACCTGCAGTCACCATGCGACCATAATTTTCATAAATCACGTAGTTTTACCTTTATGGACTCTCAAATGTAAAACTCAAAAACTTATTCCCTCGACATTTTTTCCTGAATTTTTTTCACACACGAATCAGCTTCCGTTCAAAAATCCTAGAAAAGCTTGACCTTCTCACTTGCAGCCTCTCACTTGCTGAAATTTATTTCCCTTAATTTATCTCCTTCATGCAAAAACCCTAAAAATCGAGTTTCTCTCATGTTGCCCCTCTCTTACATAGATTTCTATTTAGAATTTTTATTTTTGGGTCCAAAAAAGTTCTATTGCCTACCAAGCTTGGAAAATTGACAGATATTGTAAGGATTTTTGTTCTAGGTCTATATTTCTAAGGTTTGTAATTGGAAGTTTTTGGTAAGTCTTGTTCATAATTGGTATATTTTCCTTTAAGTAGGGTTTGTTGTTGTGGACCAATTTACTTGGATTCTATTGATGCTTCAAGCCAATGACTCACACGGTAAGATTTCTATGTCTTTATGTCTAAGATTTATAAATAGTTTTTTTGTTATAATTCTTGGTTCATAGGATTTTATGCTTAATTGGTTGATGTTCTATGTTCTATAAATTCTTTTTCGTTTTCAATATTTATCTGCTGGACTTGGAATTTCGTATCTTTGTTGAACATCAATTTGTTGGATTTAATCCTTCTTGGCTGCACTAGTTTGTTATTTTTGTGGTCTTGGACTACTGTTTTTTTTTGTTTGTGGTTGGTTGTGAAAATTATAAGGTTTGTTTTTTACATGAAAATTAATGTCCATATATGCAAATGTTCATTGCTAGCTACGTGAAAAGAACATGAGAGTTTTTCTATCCACCTTAATCAAAGCAAAAATGCCTCTGGCTACATGAATATGTCATTTTTATCTTGATTTTATTAGTCATCTTAGTAGTAGAAAATATGAATCATAATTGTGATCTTATGATCATGGAGATGCTTTTCTTTTGTATAAAAGACAATGTCATAAAGATAGGGTACAATGACATGTGTTGTTGTGATCTTAAATGTCCAATAACATATGTTTTTATGATTTTATCTTTTTTCTTGTCTCTCTTTCTATTGATAAATTCACTGTTTATATGATGAAAAGTTCATAAAAATTTACTTTCTTAAACTTTAGGAACAAATGGAATTTATGTTACTATGATTGTCATAACCATTGCTTTTTTATTGTCTAATTTTTAGCATGTGCTTCATAAGAGAGACATGTTATTTTACGTTTTGATATTGAGTTCCAAGTCAATGACACACTTTGTTTCTTTAGGAACATAAAAAATATATATATCAACATTATGGATAGAAGTTGGATTATCAAGAGGTTGATTAATTGGTCTTCCTACGGTGCAGGGAGTGGGAGGTCTTGTGTTCGAGTCTCCCCTTCTACCAATTTGAGTGAGATTTATCACGGTTATGGTGAGAGTTGTATATTGATGCAAGACTTCTATCATCAGCTTTAGTTAAAGAATGATAAATTGTTCGCTACTTGTATGTCATCTCTAATTTTTAATTCATTCTTTTCATCATATTTAGAATGAATCGAGAGGTTTCAATATCAACAGTCATATGATAACTAACTCTAGAATCAACCAATCAAGGTTGAACATTTGAAGGTGGTGATCTTGCTGAACCTGAAGCATAATTTGCAGTGGATACATACTCAGAGTTAAAAGATTTTGATTTTCAATATGTTCGAGTAGATTGTCCTGATTTATCATAAATTTGACAAATAATGCATATGAGAGGTCTATATTTTTATATTTTGTTGATGTTGATAAGGCCTAAGGCTTCCAAAATCATAAAAATTAGGTGTCGCAACCGAAATCACGACGCGTACCGGCGCTATTTGAGAAAATGTCTGTAAAAATGTAAGAAAATGTAAGAGTCGCCACCAATTGAT
Organism: Euonymus europaeus; assembly: GCA_963580455.1. Lineage (NCBI taxonomy): Eukaryota > Viridiplantae > Streptophyta > Magnoliopsida > Celastrales > Celastraceae > Euonymus > Euonymus europaeus. Next base: position 14,250,951 of record OY756970.1, on the reverse strand, counting down.
TATAGTGCAATTGGACACTAAATGTTAGGTCTGCGAACCAAAGAAAATGGGTAAGGGGGTCTATTGAGTGTGGGGAAGGTGTTAGGCACCCCACAACTCCCTAGTCGGTTGCCTTTTAAATTGTTTATGCCTTTTCTTAAAAATGTTTCAAATTGTTTTAATGAATATCTCATGTGTCCGAAAAATAATTTATTGTCAAATGTGTGGAAGAAAACTCCATTAATTTTGAATAAACGTTAAAATAACTTATAAGTGACAATGTAATTAAAATTTTGGGTCAGGAGAAGAAAGATTGAAAAATTTGCTTTATTATTGTTTATGAATTATATTCCTCAAAAATAGAATATTTAAAGAAACCAATACTTTGATATTCCCTAACATCTATTCAAGGAATTTAAACTTTGTTTTTTAAAAGAAATGTTTTGAGAAATTAATACTTTGAAATTCTCTAACATTATTGGATGTTTGAAAGAAATCTCTCGAGAAATCAATACTTTGATATTCTCTTAAGATAATCAAGTATTTGAAAGAAATGTCTCGAGAAACCAATACTTTGATATTCTCTAAACAAGGTTGGATGGTTGAAGGAAATGTCTCGAGAAACCAATACTTTGATATTCTCTAAACAAGGCTGGATGATTGAAGGAAATGTCTGGAGAAACCAATACTTTGATATTCTCTAAACAAGATTGGATGGTTGAACGAAATGTCTCGAGAAACCAATACTTTGATATTCTCGGATGTTTGAAAGAAAAGTGTTGAGAAACCAATACTTTGATATTCTCGAATTTGGATGAAAGATGTTGAGAAACCAATACTTTGATATTCTCGGATTTGAAATTTGGCGGGTTGGGTATACAAACCTTATCAACCGTATGATTTTGATTCTGCTTTTGGGTATTCTTTGGCGTACAGACTAAAATAATTTGAGGATTAAATCCAACACATGAATATTAATATAACCTATATCTACACTACTTTTACTATTTTTATTATATTATTACATTTGTTTGAACTTAAATATCATGAAAATAACTCAACCCAACCTATTACTAAAAAAACCCAAAACAAATCCAGCAGGCCCAATAAATTCAGAACCCAACACACCTTTAAAATTATGAATACAAACCAAAACACACAAACCCAGCCCATTATATATAAACAGAGCCCATCAAAAACACAACAAAATCGGCCCACAATGATACAAACAGAAACCTGGCCCAACAACCATCAAATCTACCACCGGCCCAACAACCATCCCTGGCCCAACGTCCCATTACTGTCCATCGTCTCCTCCAGCACACGTCCAGAAGCTCCTTCCCTGCCGCCTCTTCCCGTCCAGCCTGCAAACAAAGAAACAGAGCAGCAAACCAGCAAAACCAGATCCAAAAATCCACAATAACCTATTATTACAGTCACCTTCTATTGGAAACCGGGGTAAATAGACACCTTCAAATGGCAATCGCACCGATCAGAATAAAGCTTCAAGTGTTGTGAAGTTACTGTCCAAATTTCACTTCGATCGGACCACGGATCGTTCCCCGATCGTTGATTGAAAAACCTGTGTGCAGTGTCTCTTCTCCCCAAAATTGCAGTCACCTTCTATTAGAAACTGGGGTAGATAGATACCTTCAAATGGCAATCGCACCGATCAGAATAAAGCTCCAAGTGTTGTGAAGTTACTGTCCAAATTTCACTCCGATCGGACCACGGATCGTTCCCCGATCGTTCCGTCCAGAAAACTGGCGCAGCACCCCAAATCCACTCTCCTTCTCCTTCTTTTCCTTTTTCTTCCCCTTCTTCTTCAAGCTTTGTTCGGCCTTTTCTGGTTTTTCCTTCCGGATTCCCCCCAAAACAACTCCAAGTCCTCCGGTTCTCCTCCTCACCATCCATAAAAAAAAAATCCTCTCAAGCCTTCGGGTTCTTTTTCCCCCTCCCTCCATAGCCGGCACCTCTTCCTTCTTTATAGCTTAAATCGGCTGCCCTCCAACTCATCTTCACCCACTTTCTCCACTATCTTTTCTTTTCACCCACTCTCTACTCTTTCTCAACCACTCCCCTAACCTGCCGGCCACCTCCCTCTATCTTCTCTGTCGTTTCTGCCTCTCTCCTTCCTTTCGGCCTCCCTTCTCCCTTGCTTTATTCTTTCAATTAGAACTTAACAAGACTAGGGTTAGTTTTTAGGTGGGCTGGGCCGAGTAGGTTAGTTTTAAGTTTGTATGGGCCGGTCAGGTGGGTAGGTTGGATGTAGGGTTTGGGCCACAATTGTTGGGCTTTGGTGCATTTTGGAAAATGGGTTTAGCAACGGGCATTTGGTTATTTGGGCCTAATTGGGCCAATTTAGGATTGATTGGAGATGCTCTTTTTTATTTGTTTTTTCCTTTTTTTAATATTTTTTATTTTATTTTCAACCTCTTTTTTTTTTAAAACAGAAATCTCCCCGGACAAAAATGGGGTACTACATTAGGGTCATTGCTGGATGAAAAATTGAGATGTAGATCATCAATGCCCATTTCCTCCACCGTTTTGAAGACAAAGAGGAAGAATCTTTGATCGGGGTTAGAAGCATATTGAGAGTGACCTTGATTTTGTTTTTGAGAATATGAAGCAATAGATTGATATAGTGTTCGACTAATTTATTCCGACTTTTCAAGATAGGCCTTTTAATTGAGAAGACGATCATGCAAATCTTCGAACGCTATGAAAATTTCACCATCTTGAGTGGACTCAACTAATTGGTTACATTCAACACCTAAACCATCAAAGATATACATAACCAAATCATCTTCGTAAACATGTTTGACATGATCCAATTCATCAGCTATTTATTGAACATGATGAAGATATTCATCAATAGTGTGGTTACCTCCCCGAAGATTATGCAAATATCAGCGAAGCAAATTTTTATGGATTTGCGTATAGTTGAAGTTTGTTCCATTCTTTAAAGCTTGTGGAGACGTCACCAAAAAGAGGTAACACCGATTAGTGCAGAGATCAAATAATGACATTGCAAAATAGGCTATCTTGCCTACTTTAGTAATAAAACTGAGTTGTATTAGAAGTGAATAGATAGATAATACATCGATCCAAAAAAATCTTTGAGGCGATAGCCTCACAGAACATACATGATTTGAACTCTCCATATCGTGAAATTTATGAATTTTAGAATATGTTTGGATTAACATTTGTGATTTAACATTTTATGTAGCATATAAGATGTTTTAAATGCTGGTATATATACTATTTTAAATGCTGATAAGTGCTTGGTTTATTTTCTACTAGTAGTATTTATGCTGCTTCAAATGCTATGGCAAATTACATACAAAAATATTAATTAAAAATAATAACCATAAAAGTATGAACATACATAAATTTTAATTTTATATATATATATATATATATACATATATGTCCATATATGATTACCAATATATTTACTTATTTATCTACTACTATTTTTAAATATAAATTATTTTAGAAAATAAACTATATTTGTTGTACACTAACAAGTTTGCCTTGCTTTCAAATCGTGTAATGCTACCATATTCATATCTTCTATTGTGTCATCTTCAATTTCTTCATTGACAATGTCATTTACCACCTTGACATTCTTGAGACTAGTAGGAGTTGATTCAAACTCATCAAAGTCGAGGTCATTGTCAACATGCCTTTTAATGAAGCTGTGAAGCATCATGCACACAACCACACAATTCGAGCTTGTACCTTAAAATGATAAGAAGACATTTACCTAATATTCTTCATTTCTTTTTTGTCACCCCAAATGTTCGTTCTATAACATTTCCAAACTTTGCATATGGCTTGTTAAAATTTTCACAAGAATCGGATGCTAGCGTTCCTCTTTGGAATTCTAGAACATGGTATCTCTCATTTTTATACGGTGCTAAATATCAATTTCTATTTGCATAACCAACATCAACCAAGTAATAGTTTCCTGCAATTAAAATTACAATAACTTGTTAACAATAACACGATTTTTAGTTTACTAGTTTTGATTTCTTTAAAAAAATGTGAATTGTTACCTAGATGTGATTTCAAAAATTTGAAACCCTCCTCACGTTATCGCATGGTCTAACACAAGCCGATCCCTCCCATCCATCAGATACATAAGTGTATTACATATCAAAGTCACACACCACTAACACATTTTGAGTTGACACCCATTTTCTTGAAATGTATTTATCTTGTCTTTCATCAGCTCTAATAGTTGGAATATGGGTACCATCAATAGCCCCAATAAAATCTTTAAAAATGTAATGAATGACTACTTTGTCGTGCTCCTAAATGCACCTAGGGGGTTTTGTGTGGGTGTACACTAAGCCAAAACCTTCTTACCGCAAACCATAATGCATATAACCTAGAAGAATTATCCAAATAAAAGCATCAACTCCATATTCTCACAGGTTAAAGAAGGATTTTAGTGCTTGAAATTTCTCTCATGGAGTTGGAAAACAGATATGTACTCAGAAGAAAAGTCAATTTAAGGACAAACAAAGAAACAAACATTGATCACATGATAGGTATATTAGCTGTCTAGAACTTCCACCATTCTTACCACAAACGTGATTTGGAATTTAAAGATCAAATTTTTGAGATAAGAACAAAAATAGAATCTTGGTGAAATCAGAAATAAAATAAGATTGTGTACTTGTCTTCCTAAGGATGTTGAAGACTTAGAATGACTTACCATTCTTTTGTTTTGTTTTTTCATTTTTTTAATACCATACCTCACAAACAAAAGCTCAAGCAATTACAATTGAAATCTCAAAAATTGATCAATATCATCCTCAACATTCAACCAATGTTCCACAAACCATGTAATGGTGTTCATTGACAGCAATTATCCATTTCAAAAGATCAATGAAAGTTCATAAGTTGTTTAATCATTTCTCCCCACTCATTTAGAACTTAATTTGTGTTTTGTCTTGAAAATTCTCTTAGTATTATGCATTATCATCCATCTTACCACAAAGCTTAGTATTTGTGCACAAAAGAATTTAGAAGTTATTTTCTAACAATCCAGATAGAAAAATTGACTCAAACTTAATTGTATCAAATCATCAAAGTGCATGACTATGCCACCACCCCCCACCTATACGAGATAGTGTCCTCAATGTCACACAAGATAATGAAATTGAACCATATGAAAAACAAGGTAAAGAAAGATAAAATCTGAAGGTGAAATATCTCGAAAGAGATTAGTTGAAGGCATTCATCATCTCCAGAAGAGTATCCAGCTTTTGCTCTATCTGCTGTTGTCTAGCCCCCAATTGGGTTAATTTCCTCATAATTGTACTCAGTTTGTGTGGATGTGAAGAGTCTACAGCTAGCGGTGGTGATGCTATATGTTGTGAGGAATCCTTAGCATGTTGTGCTAAAGCAGTTTGAGCAGTTCGCATATTGCTTGTACTTTGGCTCCAAGTCCACATTTTCAGTAGTGTTACTAGATATTCTAAAGATTGCTGAGGTCGAGGAGGGCGAATACCCTTGAATTGAAGCAATCGCGTGATGAGCCTTGGAAAATATAATTTTTCAACTTTGGTAGGCTTCTGTACCACAAAAAGTTTGGCCTTGAGAATTGAAGCCATATAAATTTTCACTATGTCAAACCAGGTTCCCTTATACATGTAGTATAAGGTTGCTAAGAACTTGCTCCACCTCTGCTGAGAATGGCCAGTGGAAGCATCATATTCTAGTGGAAACCCAAGACAAAAACGAAGTTCCGCTGTCATAAATCGAACTTTCACTCCAACTATGATGACCTCATACACTGTGCCCTTCTCGACCTCCTTAAGAGTGGAATAAAACGAAGGAATGATCTTCGGATAGACGGGAAAGTTCATATTAGGATCTGAATTCACGAGAAACATCAGGTTTACGTCCTCAAAAATTGCATCGCCCACTAAGTAGCATCGGCGTGTGGAATTAGTGTATCAATCTAGCATTCCGGAATGATATCGACTCTCTAGAATAGGTGGTCCTTCGACTGGAAGGTAGACGAACAAGGGCGTCTCAGTATGTTTCCAATGGTTGTAAGAGGAAATTAGAAATGAGTAGAAGTAAAAACAGTAGGAAAGGCTGCAGCGCAAAAATAGATTTTATTTTATTTTATTATTATAATTATTTTTTTATTTTTTTATTTTCACAATCACATACCTTGAGATTGGAATATGGGTTGCCTCCCATGAGCGCTCTATTTAACGTCTGAGCTAGACGAAGTGATACATTTTAATTACTTACCTGGGTCGCGAAGTGTAATACTAGACACTGCTGCATTAAAATTGGCTTCAAAGTAATATTTGAGACGATGCCCATTAACCTTTAATTCATTTTCCGTCTCCAAGTTTTGATGTCAACAGCACTATGTGGATATACATGAACAACTTGAAATGGACCATACCATCGCGAACGTAATTTCCCTGGAAAAAATTTAAGTCTAGAATTAAACAAAAGTACCTTTTGACCAGGAGAAAATTCTTTAGCCACAATATTCTGATCATGGTATTGTTTGGTCTTATCCTTGTAAATCAGCGAATTTTCATAAGCTTCATCACGTATTTCTTCGAGTTCATTTAGCTGTAATTTTCTCTTCTCACCAGCAGCATCATAATCAAAGTTGATCATTTTGATTGCCCAGTATGCCTTGTGTTCAAGTTCTACAGGAAGATGACAAGCCTTTCCAAAAATCAAACGGTATGGAGTCATGCCAATTGGAGTCTTGTACGCAATTCGATATGCCCAAAGAGTATCATTTAATTTTATACTCCAATCAGTTTTCTTGATATTCATTGTCTTCTCCAGAATTTGTTTGATTTCTCTGTTAGAAATCTCAGCTTGTCCACTAGATTGAGGATGATAAGCAGTGACAATCTTATGTGTGATGTTGTATTTCGCAAAAAGTGCAGCCACACTCCGGTTCAAAAAATGTTTTCCTTCATCACTGATTATAGCATGTGGAGTACCATATCTGGGAAATATTACTCCTTGAAGTAACCGGGTCACGACATCACTTTTGTTGGTTGGGCTTGCAACGGCTTTAACCCATTTGGATACGTAATCTACTGCCACCAGTATGTACTCATTTCCAAAAGACTTAGGAAATGGCCCCATGAAATCTATTCCCCAAACATCAAAGATTTTAGCCACCAAAATATTGTTGAGTGGCATTTCATTCGTACGGGAAATATTGCCAAGTCTCTAACAATTATCACATGTAGAGCAAAAAATGTGAGCATCTTTATGGAGAGTGCGCCAATAAAATCTTGATTGCAAAATCTTTGTAGCAGTTCTTTGAGTGCCAAAGTGACCCCCACAAGCAAATGTATGACAAAATTGAAAAATACTCCGTTGTTCCTCTTGGGGCACACACCTATGAATAATTTGATCAGCACAATGTTTGTACAAATAGGGCTCGTCCCAAAAATAATGCTTGACTGTGGAGAAGAATTTCTTCTATTGTTGATAAGTCCAGCTCTTGGGAATAACACCTTCTGCAAGATAATTAGCTATGTCAGCATACCAAGGTACCTCAATTTGTACAACAAGAAGTTGTTCATCTGGGAAGCTTTCATTCAATGGCAGCTCAGTTTGGTCATCGCTATTTTCTTGAACAATACGAGAGAGATGATCTGCTACAACATTCTCTGCTCCCTTCTTGTCCTTTATCTCCAAATCAAATTCTTGGAGCAATAATATCCAACGAATTAATCTTGGCTTTGAATCCTTTTTGGAAAGCAAATATTTGAGAGCCGTATGATCACTGTATACAATCACCTTGGAACCAATTAAGTATGATCGGAATTTCTCCAGTGCAAAAACCACTGCTAGTAATTCTTTCTCTGTTGTTGAGTAATTGAGCTAAGCATCATTAAGAGTACAACTGGCATAATAAATGACATGTGGCAACTTATCAACTCTTTGACCCAATACCGCCCCAACTGTATAATCACTTGCATCACACATGAGTTCAAATGGTAAACTCCAATCTGGTGCTGTCATTATCGGTGCTGATGTAAGTAATTGGTTCAATTTGTTGAATGCTTGTAGACACTCATCATCAAAGTTGAGAACTGCACCTTTGGTAAGCAGACTGCATCGTGGCTGAGAAATCTTCGAGAAATCTTTGATAAAGCAACGATAGAACCCCGCATGTCCAAGAAAAGATCGCACTTCTCTAACCGAAGTGGGAGGTGGTAATTTAGATATAACTTCAATTTTTTCCTTGTCCACTGCAATCCCATCTGCTGAAATGAGATGGCCAAGAACAATACCCTCTTGCACCATAAAGTGACATTTCTCCCAATTGAGAACCAAATTAGTTTCCTTGCATCTTTCCAAAACCAAGGCAAGATTATAAAGGCATGTGTCAAAAGAAGAACCAAACATAGAGAAATCATCCATAAATACCTCGATGATATTACCCACCATGTCAGAGAAAATGCTTGTCATACACCGTTGAAATGTAGCTGGTGCATTGCATAGTACAAACGACATCCTTCTGTATGCAAATGTTCCAAAAGGACATGTAAAAGTTGTCTTCTCTTGATCCTCAGGTGCAATGAAAATCTAGTTATAACCTAAGTATCCATCAAGAAAATAATAATAAGAATGGCCAGCTAGTCTCTCTAGCATCTGATCAATAAATGACAATGGAAAGATGATCCTATCTTATAGCAGAATTTAGCTTTCGGTAATCAATACACACACGCCACCCTGTCTGTTTTCTTGTTGGGATGATCACATTCTTTTCATTGGTGATCACTGTGATTCCTGACTTTTTGGGAACAACTTGCACTGGACACACCCATTTGCTGTCAGAAATAGGATATATAACTCTAACATCGAGCAACTTTAATATTTCAATTCTGACAACCTCCTTCATAGCTTGATTTTGGCGTCTTTGTGCTTCACGCAAGGATTTTGAATCATCTTCTAGCAAAATTTGGTGCATGCACATAGTAGGACTTATGCCCTTGATATTAGCAATGGACCATCCAAGAACACTCTTGTATTCACGTAACACCTGCAAAATACTTTCTTCCTCTGAATAAGTAAGATTAGCAGCTACAATGACAAGTAATGCTTCCTCAACACCAACATAAGCATATTTCAAATGCTTTGAAAGTTGCTTCAATTCTAACTTTGGTGAAAATTCAATGGAAGGGATCACTTTGGTGAGTGGAGGACCCAGAACTACAAAAGTTCGTCTCCATTGGTTATTTGATAGCTGTTACTTCTCCAGATATGCACAAAATTATGCAACTCCTTCAACTTCATTAACTTGCAATTCAGGAAAAGTAAGGCAAGTTGCCAAATGATCAATAGAATGATGCTCCAAAAATATATCAAAAATTAAGTCATCTAAAATTTCAATGCTGAAACATTTCCTGATATCCTATGGATGTCGTGTAGCTTCAAAATGCTTAAATTCTACCGTTTGTCCTTGCACTGTCATAGACAAACAACCCTTTTGAACATCCACTATAGTTCCTGTTGTGGCCAAGAAAGTTTGACTCAAAATAATTGGTACATTCATGTCTTTCTCCATGTCAAGAATGATAAAATCTGCTGGAAGGAAGAATTTGTCAACTTGGACAAGCACATCCTCTATAATTCCCCTTAGAAATTTTATCGATCGATCCGCTAATTGCAAAGTGATTGAAGTCGATTGTAAATACTTCTCCAGACCTAGCTGCACAAAAATAGAATATGACATTAGATTAATACTAGCACCTAAATCTAGAAAGGCTTTTTCAAAAGAAACTTGACCAACAACACAAGGAATAGTGAAACTTTCTGGATCTTTCAACTTTGGTGGTAGTTTCTTGTTCAACACAACAATGCATTGTTTAGTTAGCATCACCTTCTCGCATGGTGCCAGCTTCTTCTTCCTTGTACAAATATCTTTCATAAATTTTGTATAAGCTAGAATTTGTTGGACTGCATCTAGAAGAGGTATGTTAATCTCAACTTTCCAAAAAATATTCATGACCTTTAGCATTTTTTCAGCCTTCTTTTCTCTCCACAATCGGCTAGGAAAAGGCACATGAGGTTCAAAACTTTGAGTTTTTACAGGTGCACTAACCTTGCTTTGAATCTTTGTGGATTCTTTCTTCTGTGACCTTTCTTCATTTTCAGAAGCGTCTTTGTCCAAAATATCCCACAGTTCGTCCTCCATGAGTAGTGATGACATTCATTTGTTCCTTACCTTTCGGATTAATTTCTGTTTGACTTGGAAGTCTGTCAGATTCTCTTTCACTTAATTGCTTCGCAATTTGACCAACTTGAACTTCAAGTTTCTGAATGGAAGCTTGAGTATTGCTGAATTCTTGATCGTAAATTCTATTCTGCTGCGTCATCTTTTGAATGAAATTATTGGTATTAAGAGCAAGAAGAGCCATTTGTTCTTCCAACAAAGTTTTTCTTGGTTCTGCTTATGCTTGCTACTGATTTTGATGGATTTGCTTGTTCTGATCTTTCTTCTCCAACCAAAATTTGGATGGTTTTTCCATTCCGGATGGTTTGTAGTTGCATATGGAATGTTGTTGGGATAAAATTTGTTCTTGTTCTGAAAGAGGAGACATGGGACACATCTCTATAGTGTGATCTGATTAAGAACAAATTGCGCACACTACAACTTGAGTTGCTTGTTGGGATGATGACGAATTCTGGGCAGAAAATGCTTTTACCAATATATCAATTTTTTGTTCTATGGCTTTCAACTGAGGTTGATTCCTATCTATGGTGTGGACTTCGTACATGCCTCTTGGAAGTTTTGCTCCTTGGTTTCCTTGAGAAGAGAAATGTTGAGAATTCTCGCTTAGAGTTTCAAATAACTCAAAAGCTTCTTCACTACTTTTCTCCATCAACACACCTCCACGTGCAAAGTCTACGATGCTTGTATTGTTAGCATCCAAACCTTCATAAAAAGCTTGAATTTGATCTTCTTGAGATAGGTTGTGGTGTGGACATTTGAGAAGCAGCTGTTTAAATTGCTCACAAGCTTCATAGAATAAGTCACCATCCTTTTGCTGCCACGTTTGAATCTCTCTCCTTAATTGCCTTGTTTTCTAGGCTGGAAAAAATTTCTTCAAGAATTTTGTTGCCATTTCCTCCCATGAATTGATCGATCCTGGGGCCAATGAATTGAACCATAGTTTTACAGTATCTTTGAGGGAAAATGGGAACAAAATGATTCGGAGTTCCTCTGGTGTCAAACCCTGGACACGTTGTGTCATACAGAGGTCAAAGAAATCCCTGATGTGCATATATGGATCATCTAATGGTGTGCCTCTAAAATGACGTACTGAATTAAGCAAAGTTGGAGAAAATGTGATATTTCCTTGAACATTGGGTTGAAGTGCTATGCTTGATGGCTTAGCCAAATTCTGAGGTATAAATGAATTCTTCATTGGCATCCGAACTTGTGCATTAGCTTGTGGATTTACATCTTGGGCAAGAGCATTTATATTTTGTTCCTCCATATTTCTTTTTCGTTCATGATTCTCTTATGAGTTGTGCGAGAGTTTGCTCAATTTTCGGATCGTATTCAAGTAGGTTAAGACTTTTAGATCGACGTCCAAGCATGTACTGAAAGAATAAAGTAAACTATTCAATAAATAAATAAATAAGCAATAATATACACAATTGAAACTAGAGATAAATTAATAACTCCAGTCCCCGACAATGGTGCCAAAAACTTGTTATCATTTTAAAACTACTAAAAATATAGTAATTTTAAAACTCTATTTATACTCACAAGCGCACGAATCCAAGTAGTATAAGTATGGCAAAGACGAACTAACTCCAATTCTTAAAAAAATAAGTTTATTTTTTTTATAGTAATATTAATAAACACAAAAACTAAAATGGATAGATTAACACAAATAAATAAATACTAAGGCTTTGATTTCAACACTCTATTGTATTTAAATCATATGGTTATCAATTATGAATTCATCCAAGCATATCAAAGATCAAGATTTCTAATTCATGTAGTAGTCCTTGACATCTAACTTACCACATCTATCCTTAATTTGCAACTATCCATGGCATCTGGATTAATTTGACAAACAAGAATGCATATGACATCTATGGCTAGGTAACTTTGGTAATAAATTGCATGAAACTATTCTCAAATTGAGCATGGCATCTACTACAATTTGCATCACATTAATCAAACCTAGATGGTAGCCAAGCATCAAGATTTAATTATTAATAAACATAGCAATTTAATACTTGACATGACATGAATAAATCACAATTAATTCAACCAAATTTATTAAACACAATAGAGTGAATCCATCATCACCTTAGTAAGAGGAGTAATTCCTCATATTAAGTTTACACAACAAATAAAAATAAATAAAATTCACAAACATAAGAACAACTAGAAAAATCCCCTTAATTATACTTGTTGCAATAACTCCTTCTCTTTTCTCCTTGTTCCTCCTATTCTTCTTGTTGTTTCCTCCCCTCTTCTCCTCCTCTCCTTTTATAGGGAAATGAAAGTGCTTGGTGGGGATAATGGGAATGGTTTTGTGAAATGGAAGAGAAGTAGGCAATGATGTCAACAAAACCTTCCATGATCTTCACTTGGGTTGGACTCATGATTGAGCCTATAAATATGAAAATAAACACAAAGTGATTTATCCATGGCGATTAAAATTTATTCGTACAAAATCACTTCAAAAACTCCAACTTTATGACAAATGCTAATGATAATTTACATTTAAAGTAGATGTTTTCAACATCTATCAATAAGATTCGAACAAGCCATAAAATCCTATGCATTTGAGCAATGTTCTGATTAATTTTGCTTCTATCAGAGAATCAATGGAAGTGTGGTGGTATTCTTAATACTAATTTTGGTTGAGTATTCAATTTGAAATGAAATACTTGGGAAAAGCTAGTCACATTATTGAGATCAAATCGCTAAGAGATTGGAAACAAAAAATGTTGGCTTTATCTCAAGGAGTTTACATTGATACCATCCTAACAAGATTTGGCAAGAAAGATTCCAAGAAAGGATAGCTTTCTTATAGACATGAAATCACATTATCTAGATATCAGTGTCCTAAGGATCTTGATGAGATCCACAACCTAGTTTTATATATAAACAGAAAAAGGACTAAATTTAAAGCAGCATCATTATCCTAAAGAAAACACAATGAATGAGAAGCTTTTACTCTCTTTTTGAACCTAATGATCACTTGTGTAGCCTAATAAGCTCTTGATAAACTTTTCCTCTCTTTATCTAAATCTATGAAGTATGACTGAAGACTTGTAAATTCAAATTAGAATAAAAATCAGTAGAACTCTTATTAGGTTTTGAGATAGAAATTCAAAATGAAATTTTGATATAGTTTTTAGTGAAAAGAATGTTTCTTGATCATGTGTATTATTTAGTCTATAAAAATTAGGACTCATACAGTTAAAAACACGAAAATGCAGAAGCATATTAAGGATCACATAGTACTAATCGATGAAAAAATAACTTCATAAAATTTCTTATCAATAGTGATCACCATGGGATGATCTATATCATCTGGCTAAATCTAGATTAAAGTATCTTGAGATCATTGTAGATCGATCTCTAATTAATCAAGAACAAGGAGTGAGTTGGCAACATTGATACAAAGATTAATCCCGTAGATCTTTCACTGTATGCACCAATTCCCAATCCAAGATTAAGAGTGTAGAGTGTCAGATCCTTTCTCCAAAAATTTGAAGAAATGAAAAAAATCAAAACTAAGAAGAGAATTAGAGAGTCGAGTCCAACTGGTGTCTCAACATTGGGTGGAAAAATACACATCTTGGTGTGTATGTATAGGGGTCGGCCAACCTAGGTTTTTCCACCTAGTTTGGCTAGCCCACAACTCTTCTCCACTTAGAACTCTCCAACCTTAGTTAAATTTTCCTGATTCACTTTAATTTGAGCTTTCATGGGCTACAATGGGGACCAACAATGAAAAATAAAACATGGGCGTCCTATGAATTAGTTATCGGCCTAAACCCATGTGCATAATTAAAACCATAAACTATAATATATTTCACTTAAATATTATAGTTGTAGTCCCAATTTTATCTCAAATTAAATCCAAGTCTTTCGTTATAATTATTAATTAAAATTGTCACATTAAGTTACAGATATCTATCAATTAAATATGTCACTGAAATATAATACTTAATTGACATCTCTAAATATTTTTTGTGTTTACCGCTTAACTTATTTGAATGTATCAGATTAAATAAAATCTATTAGTATGATTTTTACACAATCTCAAATCATATAAGCATTCTCAAGAGGGTATTATCAGTCCATGATTGGACATGAATTTTATTAATAGATTCTTTTTCATCGTACATTTAATATGGTAACCCAATTCACTTAGTGTTTGTCGACCTATCCAAAAAGACCTCGCTCTTAGTGCATTAAGGCCCCGTTTTGACTATGATTTTACTCATTCTTCATTCTTTACCTGTTTTTGCAAAAAATATTTGCCTGCTATCAAACTGGAGTTCACATTCTAAATCTTTGATTACAAAAATTCATACTCCTTAAACTGGAGTGAACAATTCTAATTTTAATTAAAACATGGACCATGACAGCTAGAACTTTTCCTACAAAAACAAGTTAGTAACATCGTAAAAAATAGATAGATCATGCTAACAAATTGCTAACAAATCATAATTGATAAAATTTTTATTTTGTTTAGCATCAATTACATATCAATGATCGCTTTGATACCAATTGTTGCAAAATACAAAAAAGTGAAAGCATATCAAGGACCACATAGTAGTAATCGATGGAAATATAGCTTTCAAAATTATTTTTTATCAATAGTGATCATCATGGCATGATCTGTATGATTTGGCTAAATCTAGATTAATGTATCTTGAGATCATTCTGGATTGATAGCTAATAATCAAGAACAAGGAGTAGGTCGACAAGGTTAATACAAAGCTTAATCCTGCGGATCTTCCACCTTACGCACCAACTCCCAATCTAGGATTAAGAATGCAGGCTCCTTTTCTCAAAGAACCTGAAGAAATAAAAAAATTCAAAAATATGGACAAAATTGCATAATCGAGTCAAACTGGTGTCTCAACATTGGGGAAAAAAAATACACACCTTAGTGTGTCTATACAGGGTTCAACCAACCTGGGTTTTTCCACCTAGTCTGGCCATCCCACAACTCTTCTCCATTTAGAACTCTCCAACCTTAGTTAGGTTTTCCCAATTCACTTTAGTTTGGGCTTTAATGGGTTAGTGTGGAGACCAATAAGGAAAAATAAAACATGAACTTTATATGGATTTAATTATCAACCTACACCCATGAGCATAATTAAAACCATAAACTATAATATATTCCACCAAAAATTATAATTGCACTCACCGTTTATCTCAAATTAAATCTAAGTATTTTGTTATAATTGTTCATTAAAATCTTCACGTTAAGTTACAAGTACCCATCAATTAAATATGTCAATGACATATAATATTTAATCGACATCTTTAAATATTTATTGAGTTTACCACTTAACTTATATGAATGTGTCAAATTAATTACAATTCACCTGTAGGGTTTTGACACAATCTCAAATCCTATAAGCATTCTCAATACGGTATCATCAATCCATGATTGGACGTAAATTTTATTAATAAATTATTTTTCATTGTACATTTAATACAGTAACCCAATTCACTTTGTGTTTGTTGGCTTGTTTAAAAGGACCTCATCCTTTAGTAAATCAAAATCTCATACAACAATTCCATAACATTAGTGTGAGTGTACAATTTTTCATATAGTCATACTAAAAAAATTGACTCACACATTGTCCTGATCAATACACTTCAAGTGTACTAGTATAGTAAGTTCAAGCTTTACCACTTTCTGTAACCAAGATAGACATACTGAAATACAATACCACAACTAAGCTGACAGTTCGTCCAATTCTGTCTTAGTTGTAATCGTTTACTTATGAATTGATCTTCTGTGTGTAAAAACACTAAGCTCTACACAACAATTCATATATCATATAGAATAGAAGAAACTGATGTCAATATGTCATTTTTCATGTTAAATGATTAACATATTTTATTCAAATAAATAAATCGAGTTTGATGAATATTACATAAAATAATGGCGTTAGCATACTATTCCTATAACATACAACTTTTTTAATAGAAAAAAGGGTTCAAGAGAGCCTCAAAAGAGATTTTCTGGTTAGTTTTTTAGCTCAAGAGCTTTTTCTTTTTTCTTCTGTAAAATTTCTTCATATTAATGGAATCCTTCATTGTTATTCGCCGGAGAATGTAGTCAAAGTATACCGAACCTCGTTAAATCTTATATCTTGTTTGATTGTCAAGTTTTCTTTTGTTTCCGCATATTTTCTATATTTGAGAATTGTGGTAAACGCATGTTGTTATAACTAATAACATTTACCCAACACACACACAACAAAAAAAGTCAAAGAATGTACACCATGCGAAGCTTCATAGCAAGCACACAAAACTTACAAGTCTCCATCCTCGTAGTAGTAGATAAACTTTTACTTTGGACTTCATGAAGAAAGTAGTTATTGTTGACTGGAAATTATTGATCGAGTGGCAGCCATTTTTTTAAATATTGGAAAGAGAGATTCTTCCTCCATTACCCTCGGTCTTCATGTGGAAATATTTTAATTTCTATGCAAAACTTAACGTATAGGATCAGCTTTTGACTTGAAAACGTGAGGCAGGGAGAAGAAGGTATATAAGTTGATTTTCACCTTCCACTACCCTTCCTTGGTGTTCCACTTCCTCATTTTCTCCACGTTCAATTTTCTGTGTGCTTCCATCATGCATATATAGACTGAACAAAAAAAAAAAAAAAAGTGGGATAATTTGCTAGGTGTATTGTTTACAGAATATTATTAAGAAAGTTATTAAATGCATAAAAACCTCATAGTTTAATGTTGAAGTACAGAACGTACACAATTATTACTTTTCCAAAACTATTAATTAATTAGGGCCATTTAAAGGTTCTTGAAGCATTGAAATTAAAAGGCAATCCATTTTGCTAATCTCAGTGAGTTTGTGCAATCACTAAATAATAATAATAATAATAAAACATATATTTTGCGATGCACTTTTTTTCGTAACAAAATATATCATTTTTCAGTAAAAACTAATTAATTAAGATTTTTGAAGCCATAAATTTATTATTCTCAAATAAGTTCTAGCTAATTTAGAAAAAAAATCAAAAATGTGTATCATTAAGGGTCCGTTTATTTCACAATTACATTTTATAGCTTTAAGCTGTCAAAAATGTTATGCTTAAAACTATGAAAAATGTTGTATAAAAAACTGTAGAGCTCCACAACTTTAAACTGTATAAAATTGTTGTGGGGTGATTGATTCATTTTTTTGTTAGATTAATTTTATAGATAAAATTACAAAAAAAAAGTATTACAATAAAAAGTAATTGAAAACTTTTAATATACGGAGGAACAATTATGTAATGTGATTGTAAAATATTGTGAGTTCCACAATTTTAAGCTCTGAAAAGTTATGGAATGACAACTTTTCATTTTGCACAGCTTAAAGCTGTGCGGCTCACAACTTTAAGATGTCAACCAAATGTAGCATTTGGTTCACACAACATTTTATGCGTATCCCAAAACTATAAGTTGTGCGAAATGTGAAATAAACGCACCCTAAATAGAGACGTTTAGAGCATTTGGTTCACACAACATTTTATGCGTATCCCAAAACTATAAGTTGTGCGAAATGTGAAATAAACGCACCCTAAATAGAGACGTTTAGATTAATATGGTCCGCTCCCGCACACTCAAACACACACACCCACATATAAATAAATAAATATATATATATATATATATTAATTTGCATTAGATCAGTGGACCCCGCACATGCAACATCTTGTTTGGCAACAAACAAAGGAGACAAACCCCTTTATGTTAATGTTCCCTCCTTACTCTTGCGCTTTTTTCTAATTCGGGTGAATGAACTAAATTTTCCACGAAAATCTCGTTATGAAAACAAAAACAAAGTTTCCAAATACACTTCTACAATTGGTCTCATTTGATATTAATTTGACTGTAGAATAATCAATTGAGACATTAGAAACTAGAAAGCACACAATTGACTACCGTTTTGAGTTTGACACAATTACCTACAAAAACGACTATTCAAAGGACACAAATATCATGTACAAGCGTATTACTTGGGGTGTCAAGTATTGTCCTCGAGTGAGCTAAAGAACGACAAACATTTTATAACCACTTATGTAATAATTTAGTGGGAAGTTTTTTTTTTTTTTGGGAAATGTATGGATTCGAAAGATCTCAAGATTGAAAAAAAATCATATTTGTAGCTGTATGTTGAATTTTGACCAAATTTATACATCGTATCGTTGGATGAAATTTTTTTTATGTTTGCAAATTTATTGATTGGAGTTTACACTCATATCAAATATTTAAACGATAAATTTATATGGTTCCGAATGTCTCTTATTTTCAACATCTCATAATTTAATTTGGAATTGCCTCAACAATGTTTCTTGTTTTCAACACCTCATATTTTATTATCTTTGTGGCTTTTATGAAACATGTGCATATTATATATGTATGTAGGCCATCACCTAATTATGGCGTGCTTCATGCGCGTTCACTTATAAAAGAATTTATCAACAAAAAGCAAAAGGAGTTCGTTATATACAAGTCAATGAGTCATCTCCCACCAGAACAAAATTTTATATATAACTAAAGATGTTTACAGTGACGTGATCACTACACAAGAATATGAATTTTTTTTTACTTTTATTTTCATTTGATTAGCTAGCAGGATAATGTATTGTCGGCTTAGCTCTATAGTTATTATAAGTTAAGATTCTTTTCTTTTACTAATATTTTATGTTAATGTCATGGTTACTCAGAGTCCTCCTGTCCTAATTGTAGTAGTTGTTGTTTGCTTAACGATTATCATGTAATTTATAATTCCTAGTTCATTGATTAACAACTTAATTCGTTAAAAAAATTTATGATTAGCCAACTACTTGTTGTCCTATATGTTCTATACATGTTTTAGCCTCAGGAAATGTTCTTAATTTTTTTTAACGCGATAGCCATTTTCTAATAGATTATCCACTTTTTTTCAAATAATAAACGAATTTAAATCTCCAATCTAGGATTCACGTCCAATCAACTCTTCTTTTTAACCGATTGAGAACGACATCACAAAATTTTATTATTTGAATATTCGATATTAATCTAAACTCGATCAAGCTGTCAAGCACATGAGCTCATAAATTTCGTACTTGACTACTTGGCAAGTACTCAGGTCAAATCCAATATATGAGCTATAAATTGCTTATAGTGAGAATTGACCTTAGCAACTTCCGAATCCATATAAACTCAAACTCTAGTATACCAGTATAGTTTCAGAGTTGTCTAAATTGATGATTGGTGCATGATGATGATGATTAATTCGTGTATTTTCGTCCTCTCGCACAGGATATGGAGATCGAGTTGTGCATGCATGAATGGAACTCAAAGACATCGATATCAAACTTTTAGATTGGATATATTCGGAATTAGCTCTTCCATCGATCGAAAGCTAACCGCAAGAAATACTACATGATGCATGTTCAATATGCCAATTTGAGCATATTATGCCACATGCAATGCACGCAAAATTGTACGAAATATGGGAGTGGAGATTGTTTATACACGCAAGCAGATGTTGCGTAGTATCGTAAAGCACATCCATGAAAGAAAAAAAAACCCGAGTACCAGATTAGGCACCTGTATCACGTGCTACGCCTGTAACAGTGGAAGCTGCCTCGCACGCAGGCAACCTATTGCCATCAATTCCCAACAATCTTTACCCGAAAGCAGCCGTGTGGTATCTTCATGTCTCGTGTTAACCTGATATAACAGAATCAATATAGGTGAGCGATTTACGATCATGTAATGTAAGGATAGTTGAGAATGAAAATAAAAAATTTATAATATAAATATATAAATTTATATTAATATTATCTGGTTAATTTTGATGCACCACATTAATATATGACAACGTGGGGAGTGTCGTTACCATTGAATATTTCTCGAGCCGACAAGCCTACCTCATTTTGTGCAATGTCTAGGTGTTGTGGACCCCCACTTTGTCCCCCCTCATAGCCCTACATATTCCGAGAAAATAAAATTAGTATTTTCGTTTTTACTTTCCACGACTTGGACCTTTGGGTTCCTTCCAAGCTAGTATAGCCTAGTTTCCAATGTTTTTATAATTGATTATTCCCAACTATCCTTTTGTCCAAGTCGCGGACTCATAGAGCATGGCTGGTATCTCCTCAAGCTTCTCTATATAAACCCCAAGAGTTATTCCTCATTCTCACTACACCAATAAAGCATAATTTGCCTCCTTTCTTTTGCTCTTAAAATTTCTCTCTTTCCTAGTTTCCTCCATAAAATTCAATTCCATCTCTAAAGTCAATGGCTGTGGATGATGCTTTCTCATCCCCGTTGGGTCCTCCAGCGTGCGCGAAAGATGCCAAGGCCCTGCAATTCATTGAGGAGATGACTAGAAATGCTGACTTGGTTCAAGAGAGGATTTTGGCCGAAATCTTGAGCCGGAACGCTGAGACTGAATACCTTAAACGCTACAAGCTTCACGGTGCAACCGATCGCCAGTCATTCAAATCCAAAATCCCTGTGGTTACCTACGGGGATCTCCAGCCTGAAATCCAACGTATCGCTAATGGCGATCGGTCTCCAATTCTATCAGCCCATCCCATCTCTGAATTCCTCACCAGGTGCTTGTCTATATCTATATATATATATATATAATATTCTAGAATAAATTATTCTTAGAAGCTAAATTCTAATTAAATTTATTGAAATCTACAGTTCTGGTACATCAGCTGGGGAGAGAAAGCTCATGCCAACAATACGTGAAGAGCTAGATCGTCGCCAATTATTGTACAGTCTACTCATGCCGGTCATGAACCTGTAAGTTTAATATTTTAAACTTCTATATATATATATATATATATATATATTATATACAAATCCAGTGGATGCATGTTCTTCATTTAATATTATTAATATTGACGCGCTTTGGTACTTTTTGTTTATGTAACAGTTATGTGCCTGGATTGGACCAAGGGAAAGGCTTATACTTTTTGTTCGTGAAATCCGAAACAAAGACCCCGGGTGGGCTTCTTGCCCGACCCGTCCTCACAAGCTACTACAAGAGCGACCACTTCAAGACCCGACCCTACGACCCCTACAATGTGTACACAAGCCCCAACGAGGCAATCCTCTGCCCCGATTCCTTCCAGAGCATGTACACTCAGATGCTCTGCGGTCTCCTGGAGCGCCACCAAGTACTCCGCCTAGGCGCCGTCTTCGCCTCCGGTCTCCTACGTGCAATCAGATTCCTTCAACTCAACTGGAAGGTTCTCGCTCAAGATATCGAGACTGGCACTTTGAATCAGAAAATCACGGACCCGTCCATAAGAGCTAGAATGGGGAAGGTCCTGAAAACTGACCCGGAACTTGCAGAGTTTGTTAGAAACGAATGTTCGAGAGAGGACTGGGAGGGGATCATCACGAGAGTTTGGCCTAACACCAAATATTTAGATGTTATTGTTACCGGAGCCATGGCACAGTATATTCCGACACTCGATTACTACAGTGGTGGACTTCCACTAGCGTGCACCATGTACGCCTCGTCGGAGTGTTACTTCGGTTTAAATTTAAACCCAATGTCCAAGCCATCGGAGGTTTCTTATACTATCATGCCAAACATGGCCTACTTCGAGTTCTTGCCTCACGAGTCCAAGTCTTCCGGGTTCACCCTCGACTCGCCGCCAAAACTCGTTGACCTTGCTGACGTGGAGGTTGGAAAAGAATACGAGCTAGTAATTACTACCTACGCAGGACTGTGCAGGTACCGAGTTGGTGACATCCTCCGAGTGACCGGGTTCCACAACTCGGCACCGCAGTTCCATTTTGTGAGAAGAAAGAATGTGCTGCTCAGTATTGACTCGGACAAGACCGACGAGGCGGAGTTACAAAAGGCCGTGGAGAACGCCTCCAAATTGTTGCATGAGTTCAATACGAGTGTTGTTGAGTACACGAGTTACGCAGATACGAAGACGATTCCTGGTCATTACGTGATATATTGGGAGTTACTCGTTAAGGACTCCACGAACTCGCCTAGTGATGAGGTTTTGAACCAGTGTTGTCTGGCCATGGAGGAATCGCTCAACTCAGTCTACCGACAAGGTCGAGTTGCGGACAACTCGATTGGGGCTCTAGAGATACGTGTGGTGAAGAGTGGGACGTTTGAGGAACTAATGGATTACGCAATATCAAGAGGAGCGTCGATTAATCAGTATAAGGTGCCCAGATGTGTTAATTTCAGTCCGATCATGGAGTTGCTCGATTCTAGAGTGGTGTCGGCGCATTTCAGCCCGGCCTTACCCCGTTGGACCCCCGAAAGACGGAGGTGATCATCTACCATTTTCTTAATGCGCCGCCCAACTACTCTAAGTCAATGGGGGGTGGCAATGGATAATCATATAACATATGTAGATTCTTCTTCTGCTGTTCTTTTCTTTTAATTTATTGGGATTGGTAGTTTGAGTTGAAAAACATGTACTGTTAGTTGGGAGGTCTTTCACTTGTTAAAATGTTTGTGTCGTGAAAGCAAAGCTTTCATTCGTTGTAATGGCAATAGTACGTAGTTTTTGTCTTTTCGAAAACTAACCTTATCAGTTGTCAGTCGAATTCTATAATAGTTTCAGCAGTTTGTGAGATCCATGGCTGTCCTATAACTACGTGTCCTCTTTAACTCCTAAATGAGTTGTTCTTGGAGGTGCATTAAGTATGCTTGCGTGATTTGTTTTGGAGTAAAGAACAGGCAAGTACAAAGAAACAATTCACTGTTTGTTCAGAACATAACATGGGGGACATCTTTCTTTCCTTCATTAATTATAAGCCCAAAAAGAGAAATTGCCAAGCTTTAGATTACTGACTCAAATCTCTACGGGTGGGGTGGCAAAAATTGGGTTTAGGTTGAACGAACATAGAATGTTTATAAAATATTTGTATGTTCGGCTCAGTTTGGTTTGTATTTTTAAAGGTAATTAATTGACCATATTTGGATTGATTTAAATCTGAACAAATAAATCAAATAATAATTTAACTTATGTTAAGATACAAACAACTACATCAAACAAGACTCTTAATTGTGAGCACGGATGTCAAATTGAATAGGATCCTATGAATCTTTATCAAAATTTTAAATTTTGAATCGTATTGAATTATATATATATATATATCAATTGAAGACACCGAAGCCTAACTGGAAGGCCCAATCAAAATAAGATAAACCAAAGTCCAATACAAATTTATGCTGTGTTGTTTTAGAATGTATGACTAATTTACTGAAACATTTTTTGTTTTTCTCTAGTAGATCTCCCATTCAATTTGAGCTGAATAACTATTAGAAAGAAGTACATCTATGAACATGTGTCACTTGATCAAATAAAAGGAGCTTCCTTGGCGACCTAAGGCAGAAGAGTCAATGATGAAGAAGATGCGATTGGAGGAATTGCAGCTGAAGAAGATGAGATCGAGATGAAGTCGTTAGGGTTGGCAAAATTATGTCTGACTCGGATGACCGATTTGTTTAACCCAGATCAAATCAAGTTTGGAAATAAGTTATATATCCAAAATCTAGATCCAAACACAAATATTTTGTCTAATTTAAAATCCAAATATAAAAATCTTGCCCGATTGAATAGTCCGAACCCTAACTTAAATTGGATTGTTATTCATTTTACTTACCCAAATTTTTCCACCCCTTGAAATCGTTGACCAAAAGGAAGCTTATTTCAGAAGCCTGAATAACAATCTTTGCACTTTTGGAACACCACCTACATCGAGACTCTTTTTTCTCCTTTCTTTACCGAATCTTATCATATTTGCCACAAAAATCCAGTCAATTTTACCATGTTTCTGAATCATATGTATCATAAAAATCGGTATGATTTCATCGATTCAATTTGTGAATTGATCAATTCATTCTAATTTGCGATTCCACCTATGATTCTTATCGTTCGCCCCGAAGTCACATCAAATCGCATGAATCAAATGGTGAATCATCTGATTCTAACAACATAGATCGTGAGCAAATACAATGTTGAAGTCCATTTTTTGACAAAAAATGTCTTGTCACGAAATAGCTTGTACATAGAAGAAACCAAGGGCGGATCTAGAAAGAGTGGAATATTACCAATAAAAACTTTTGCGGGGTCTGATGGTGTTGCCCCAAAAATGTGTTTTTGGCTATTTATAACAATACAACTCATTTAAATGATATTATCTGTTGGTTTGTAAAAACCCTAAAAATGACAATTGTGTGATTTAC
Source organism: Euonymus europaeus (assembly GCA_963580455.1). Taxonomy (NCBI): domain Eukaryota; kingdom Viridiplantae; phylum Streptophyta; class Magnoliopsida; order Celastrales; family Celastraceae; genus Euonymus; species Euonymus europaeus. The sequence goes on along the minus strand of OY756970.1, from coordinate 14,226,485 downwards.
ATGTATTTGTGCATATCATTACATAACTAATCGTTCATGGGTTATGTACGCTCTTTTGCATGGTTTATGCCAATTACTATCTTTTATAATTAATAAATAAGTAAACTTGTGGATATAATGTTGACTCTTAAGAGATGTGAGAGAAATATATATGGCTAGAGTTATTATCATGCTATGAGTGGTAGTGGATATCGTTCTTTAAGTGATTGACTTTTGTTTCAAGTTAAACTCCTAGTGGATATGAATTGCGTCACTTAAATGGAAGTTTGTTTTATCTGAACCACTTGTAGGTGATAAAAGTTTTAGCCATTCCATGTTAAAGTAACATTTTTCCTAAAAGAGTCATGACTTCTATAAATAGTGGTACTAGGATTCATTTGGTTTTTACCGGAAGTAACGTGAGAAATATTGGCTACATACTTTTTGCTTCCTTTTTATTTTCAATGCTCTCATAGTTTTTAGATCTTTCTTGGTTGAGATCTTGAGTACATGTGTGAAGAGAAAATTGTAGTGAGGACATTATGTTCATGTATGCGACTCTTCGGAAACGTTTAGCTGTGTTCTTTGCAAAAAAAGAAGTTGGTACGTAGTTGGTTGAGGTGAAGTCTTTTGGGAATTCCAAAAGTAAGCTCTACCTTGTTAGGTTGAGTGGTGATTTGAAACATACATTGAATGAGATGTACAAGCCATGTCTTTAGATCAAAAGATGGGGTTGTAATCTTGATTCGTTTTTAGTGGATTGTTTTACAAAATTGTTCGCTCATAGACTCGAGGTTTTTCTCAGTTAGGTTTCCTCGTTAAAGTTGTAGTGCTATTTTTTTTGTTGACTAATGATCTTGGTGAGGTACATCGAATTTTTATTATCGATGAACATTCATCTTGATATTTGGTCTTATAAAGTAATACAAAATGTAAACATATATATATATATATATATATATATATTTATATTTATATATATATGTGTTATAAAGTTGATGAGAACTAAAGACCGTATATACATATAAGATGAAGCAATATATGTTGAAGTTGTACCCAACAAGAGTTCAAAGAATGCAAATTGTCTATTGTTTGGCTTAATTTTCTTTGATTCGTGATTGGACAAAGAATCATCGATTCCGTGTTGATTGAGTTTTGAGAGAAGTGCTTTTTTTTTATTTCTCTCTATTAGCTTTGTTCAAGTCTAAAACTACCAGTCTATTGATATTGGGTTGGGATCAAAAAATTAGGGGCAAAACTCACTATCACATTAAATGAAAGAAGAAACTCACTAATACACTTAACATAGGAAAGTCTTAAGTGTATTTAGAAAGAAAAAATTGGACTGATTTCTAGTAGGCACCTCTTTGTCCTTTATTATGCTTAAGAGAGAGAAATAATATGCACACTGTTTCCTCATCACAACCACACATAGACTTAATACATATATGTAGTATGTTGTGGATTAGAGTTCTTTCATGTCTATATCTCATTGATCTCATGATGAGTCAAGCAAGAATTTTAAAATTGAAGAACATGTGGTCTCTTTGATCTACAAAATGCTTAATCTTAATGATAGAAAAACCCAAATATCATATCGTTTGCATGACTTTGTAATCTTTGGCATTTGAATGATTTCTTTCTTCCTACGCATTATATAATCTTACAATTTATGGATGCAGGGTGCCCTCTTTCGGTCTTTCCTCCTCTTGTCTCTTATTAGTGTTGACAATGGGGTGCCTAGACCCATCCTCCTCCCATCGCATTTAGGCACATGCTCAAGCCAGCACATCTTCCATTTTTTCACAATGGAACTAAGTAAGTTCCTTATAGAGGTCTCCTTATGGGAGCAAACCTTTCCTAAAAGTTTCCATTGCCACTTCTTCTATGCAACACCTTCTCTTTATTGAAGCGAGCCATGTAGTACCGCAACTTCTTGTTTTTTCGTTGTTTGATTCGATAAAGATCATCAGGCCTTTTTTGGATCCTCATGTTGTTGGCAAACTATTGGTTGACCCTATCCACCAATTGGGAAAATGAGTGAATCTCACTATGTGGTGGTGATAGACTTAAGCTCTTCTTACAATGCCATAATGGGCAAGGCCTTGCTACACATGATAGAGGCAATTTCATACCACCAGATGTTGTAATTCCCAATTGCGGATGATATGATAGAGCTAAAGGGAGACTAGGAAACATTAAAAGAAATTTTGTTGCGACAATAATCGCAAAGACTACCACCTCCCAAAAAATCATGATGGTGGGGGATGAGTATCCCCCAATCAGAAAAGGATTCTCTTATCCAGATGTTGATAATGAATGTTGAGACATTTGCATGGATGTCATATGAGATACCACTCATAGACTCGGAGATAGTGATTCACAGGCTTAATGTTAACCTGGAATCCAAGCCGGTAATTCAGAAAAGAATGAGATATCAGTTATACCAAATAAATTCAATATCCCAAGTATCTCTCCAATATCATGGTGGTGCGTAAAAAGAATGGGAAGTGGAGAGTGTGTGTGGATTATACAGATTTGAATAAAGTATACCCAAAGGATCTATTCCTCCTCATCTAGGAGGTAGGAACCATAAAAGAAGTTGATTATACTATAGGCATATTGTACCACCCCTCAAAGGTCCACGAGAGAGTCCCCATTTGCCTTAGCTTATGGAGCAGAGGTCTTCATTTTGTTAGAGGTAGGATTACGAACCTTGTAGACAAATAATCATGTAGAGGGAACAACACCTTAGCTATGGAAAAAAGTCTTGACCTTCTTGATGAGAAGAGTAATCAAGCTATGATATGTCTTGCTGGATACCAATAGGTACTCTACAAAGCTTACAATAAGAATGTCAAGATGATTGATTTTGACCTTGGTGACTTAGTGCTATAAAAATTCATATTGCTGACTAAGAAGCCAATAGAAGGAAATCTACGAGCTAATTGGGAGGGTCCCTACAAAGTCACTGCCCAGGTGAGGTGATGAGCTTTTGTTAGGTGCAGAATTGCACCTATATTTCTAGCCTTTGAGAGCCTTAATTGGTGTGTTTTCAAGATTAAACTACTACCCAAATGATATTTTATTGAACATGTGAGAGATGAATACAAAAGAAGAAATTAGGAGTTTTTTTGGGCAAAAACTGCAGCCTAAATGAGACCTATTTGTGGCCGCGAATTTGAGTAGGCTAGTTATATAATTAAGTTTACTGATGTGATATCTAGGGTTTTAAAGAGCTGGAAGCTCAGTCCAAAAAAATATCACGGAGGCAGCAACACTTCAGAAAGAGAGGAGGCGCAAACAAGAGAAAATTGAATGCAACTGAGCATATTCTTTTCTCTCAATCTGAATTCTAATTTGTTATTGTTTTAAATCATGACTATGCATAACTAAATTTCTATTTAGTTTGAGATTTGGTTAGTTTCTTCTACTAGAACTTTGTTGAACAACTTTATTGATGATTGCACCATATGTAATTCATCGATTCTCTGAATGGATTGTTGATTTCATATTATTATGTGTGCCTAATGAACATCATAACAATAGGAGGAACTGTTAGTTAGACATATTCGGCTGACCATAACTCGATGTTTAACAAGTAACAAGAATCTGCATAGTATCCAAATTTGGGAATTGTGAATGGATAATAGACCATTGCTTAAAGTTGTGTGTTTGTCAACTTTCTCGTTCATATGCTTGTTTTAAGAAATTCTAAGGGTACACCAACCAAGACTCCTATAGTAGGAAAAGATTTTGGGCTGGACCAAAGCCAAGGTTATTGCTTAGGGAAGTCTGAGTTAAGAGACCCGGATCAAGGTATCTTGATTGACAACGTTAAAATTTGAAATTATGTGATTGTGTAGTGGATTGTGAGACTTAGTGAAAATAGAAGAATAATACAAACCCAAGCTAGATCTCTTCCGTATTTGTATATATAGTTTGGACCTAATTTTCTCTAGTTATAATCTAAATTTTCTGCACTCTTAGTTGTGTTATAGCCATTTTGCTTGTTTGATAATTGATAGAGTCTGTGTGGATTCGACCCCACTTACTTTTATACTGTCCCATGACACGTACACTTACGATTGGGTAAGACCCATTTGTATTTGATATTTGATATTGTAGGTTTTACTTGTGATATTTTATATCGAATAAGTTTTTGGCTCTGTTGTTGGTGACTGTTAAGTCCATTACTGCTCAAGCGTTTAGAGATAATTTCATTTATTTATTTATTTGTTTATCAAGTGTACTCAAACTTACATTGTATTCACTTATTTTGTAGGTTTTAATTGGTTTTTCCAAAGTGCATGATCAATACTCGGTCTCAAAACAAAAGGCTAGAAAAAGTTGATCTTGAAATGGAGAGCACTGCTACGAAAAAACATGGCTGAGAATGAGCAGATTGTCGAAGTAGAAGAGGCGAGTAATGAGAGGATTCCCATGATGAATTGTTATATCTCACGCAATGTTGCCCAACCATCTTGTATTGCTTTTCAGCCTAACAGAGGTGCCACTTTCAGTCTATCACCTCAGTTGCTAAACTCTACGCCTTAGTATGAGGGGTGGTTTGATGAAGATCCTCACCAACACTTGAAAGACTTTACTAATCTGCGCCGAAAGCAAAATATGATGGGGATTACATCTGATAATTTGAAGCTCATATTGTTTTCGTTCACATTAAGAGGAGAAGCCAAGATATGGTACAACTCTATTGAAGTTGGTTCAATTGGTACATGGGGAAAAATGACTACAAAAGTTTTGGGAGAATTTTTTCCGACTCATAGAACTAAGCAACTTGTGAGAGAGATTCAAAATTTTCAACAAAAGGATAGTGATTTATTTTATGTAGCTTGGATGGCTTTCAAGATCCATTTAACTCAATGCCCAACCAATAATTTGCACAAGGATAACATTGTTTTGCACTTCTATGAGGGGTTAACTGAAGTCAATAGAATGAAAGTTGATTTGAGATTTGATGGCGTGTTGATGAGGAAAAGTAGTGAAGAGGCTATGGAATCATTTGAGGAATTGAGTGAAAATTCTCAACAATTTTTCACCAAGAGTAAAAGTTCATCTAAAAGGCAAGGAGTGTATGAGGTGAGTTTTGACACAATTATGCAAGCTGAGATTGGTAATTTGACATGAAAAATTGATCTCTTGGTTGATACTATGAGAGGGATCAATGTCGTACCCCCATCTACTGTACCACAACCAGCTATATTGTGTGCAATATGTTCACATCAAGAGCATGCTACTAATGCATGCCCATTGACAGCCATGACAGAGCAAGAGGAAACCAAATATATGTTTCAATCAAATTTTAATCAAAGGAATCAACAGTATCCTTGGCGAAGTCATCCAAATTTTTCTTGGAAAAATGACCAGCTCAGTAATAGTGCGCCAGCACCAGTTGCTCAAGTAGCCAAGAAAAGTGATTTCGAGATCTCTATGATGCAATTTATGTAGCAAACTACATAAACTATTCAAAGGTTGGAGACACAAGCAGGGTAAATGGCTAAGGAGATGAGTGAAAGAAAGAAAGGAGAGCTTCTAGCACAACCTATCAATAACCCAGTTGGGATGGAACATTTGAAGGTTGTTACAACACTGAAAAGTAGGAAAGTCATTGATAACAGGGTTGTTGAGCTGGAACCTGTTGAAAATGACAGCAGTCTAGTTGCGGACAGGTTGCAAAAAGGTCACAGTTCTGCATCAGATGCTAAAAAGGATTGGGGAAGAGATTCACCACCTTTCCTGAAAAGTTTTGCTAAAAAGAAAATTGATTCTAGAGCTGTTGATGTTTTTTGAGAATTTGCGGAGGGTAGAAATTAATATTCCACTTCTTGTTACTATAAAACAAATTCCTTCTTATGCTAAATTTTTGGAAAACTGTTGCACTAACAAGGGGAAATTTGTTGAGAATGAGAAGGTAACTTTGAATGAAGAGGTAAGTGTTGTTTTGTTGCATAAGCTCCCACCAAAACTTAAAGATCCTGGTAGTTTCACCATTCCTTGCAAGGTGGGGAATCAATTTTTTGAAAAGGCATTGTTGGACCTTGGAGCAAGTATAAATTTGCTACCTTTTTCTGTGTATGAGAAACTAGGTCTAGAAGAGCTTCAACCCACTTCCATTACCTTATAATTGGTTGATCGTAGTATTAAGAGACCTAGGAGGATCTTAAAAGATATTTTACTCACTGTAAAAGGATTAACTTTGCTAGCTGATTTTATTATTTTGGATATGGAAGATAGTTCATTGGTTGCATCTTTACCTATTTTTCTTGGTCGCCCTTTTATGATTACTGCTGATATGAATATTTGTGTGAAAAAAGAGGACTATAACTATGAAAGTCAATGATCAAGAATTGAAATTTTGTGTGTTTGACGCTATGAAAGCTCATGAAGATCATAGAGATTTTTTTCATATTGATGTTATACGTGATCTTGTGAGTGAGGTTTTTCAGGTATCACGTGGAGATCCATTGGAGGAGGTGGTAACATAAGGCTTAGCTGACTGCAATTTTTTTTAGTATCCGTGGAGCATGATTGTCAAATAGAGGAGACCATTCAATCATTCCAGCTTGACAGACCATATGTTAGTAAGAGTTTGCCTGCCTTTGAATGGTTGATGCATGCAGTTCAAGCACCAAAGTTTGAGCTGAAGTAGTTGCCAAATCACTTGAAGTACATATACTTTGGAGAAGGAAACACTCTACCAGTCATAGTGGCAGCAAGTTTAAGTTTAGGGGAGGAAGATAAGTTAATTAGAATTTTACGGCAACATAAAACAGCACTTGGGTGGACAATAGCTGACATTTGAGGAATTAGTCCAGCAAGGTGCATGCATCAAATTTTTTTGGAGAATGATGTTAAGCCATCTAGAGAGGCTCATATGAGATTGAACCCGCATATGAAAGATGATGTTCAAGCTGAGATTCTTAAATTGCTAGATGTGGGTGTGATATATCCAATTTCAGACAGTGAATGGGTGAACCCTATTCATGTAGTTCCAAAGAATAGTGAAATAACTGTGATCAAGAATGAGAATAATAAGTTGATACCAACTAGGATGACTACGGGATGACGAGTTTGCATCGATTACAGGAAGCTAAATAATGAGACGAGAAATTATCATTTTCCTTTGCCTTTTGTTGATTAGATGTTACAGCGCGTAGTAGGGCACATTCATTATTGTTTCCTTGATGGATACAGTGGTTACAATTAGATTGCCATAGCACCAGAAGATCAGGCGAAGACTACTTTCACATGTCCTCATAGAACTTTTGCATATCGTAGGATGTCATTCGAGCTATGTAATGCTCCAGCCACATTCTTGAGATGCATGATGAGTATATTCTTTGACATGGTTGAGCAGTTTATTGAGGTTTTCATGAATGATTTCAGCTTATTTGGATCAAATTTTGATGAGTGTCTTGAACATCTATGGTTGGTTTTGGAAAGATGTGAGGAAAAAAATCTTGTATTGAATTGAGAAAAATGTCATTTCATGATCAATGAGGGAATTGTGTTGGGACATGTAATTTCAAGCAGAGGTATTGAGTTAGACAAGGCAAAATTTGAAATTATTTCTAAGTTGCCGAATCCCACAACAGTCAAAGGTGTTCACAGTTTTCTTGAGCATGCGGGGTTCTATAGAAGATTTATCAAAGATTTTCAAAAATTTCTAGATCATTGTGTGTCTTACTTATGAAGGATGCTGAATTTTTGTGAATTGAAAACTGTCGATTGACTTTTAAGCAACTAAAAAAAGCTTTTACCTCAGCTCCTATCATGCGTGCACTAGACTGGGCATTGCCATTTGAATTGATGTGTGATGCAAATGATTACTCGTTGGGAGCTGTATTGGGACAATGAAAGGACAAGGTTCCCTATGCCATTTACTATGTATCAAGAACTATGAATGACGCTCAGCTGAATTATTCCACAACAGAGAAAGAACTTTTGGCTGTCATTTTTGCTCTTGAAAAATTCAGATCCTATCTCGTTGGTTTCCAGGTGTTAGTGTACACTGACCATGCAATTTTGCATTACTTGATGACAAAGAAGGATACCAAGCCACGCCTCATATGTTGGGTGCTCCTTCTACAAGAGTTTGACCTAAAAATAAAAGATAAAAAATGAATGGAGATTATGGTGGTTGATCACCTTTCTTGACTTATATATGAGGGTGTTTATGATGAGATCCCATTGGGTGAATCGTTTCTAGATGAACAGCTTTTCTTGGTGGCCGAAATTCCCTGGTATGTGGACATAGTTAATTATCTTATGACTAACTCTTTTCCATCTAATTTTTCTTATCAGGACAAAAAGCGGATAATTTCTAGGGCGTGGGATTACATTTGGGATGATCCATACTTATTCAAGATTTTCCCAGATCAAATTATTCGTCGATGTATTCCTCAATTTGAGTAGTTGGAAATTATGAAGCATTGTCACGCTTATGCTTGTGGAGAATATTTTGGACGAAAGAAAACAGCTCTGGAGGTATTTCACTCTAGATTTTATTGGCCCACTATTTTTAAAGATGTTTTCCCTTTTGTAAGAGTTGTGATAGGTGCTAAAGGATCTGAAACATTTTCGTCCGTGATCAAATGCCATTGACTGGTATTCAAGTTATTGAACTCTTTAACGTGTGGGGAATTTACTTTATGGGACCTTTCCCTTCCTCTTATGGCTTTGAATACATTTTAGTGAGAGTTGATTATGTGTCCAAATTGGTCGAGGCTGTCCCCTCCAAAACTAATGATCACTAAGTGGTTGTCAAGTTTTTACAAGACAATCTTTTTACATGATTTGGTACACCATGAGCCATCATCAGCATTGGGGGAAGTCATTTCAACAACAATCCTTATACTGTGTTGATGAAGAAATATGGGATCACTCACTGGGTTGGAACTCTCTATCATCCGTAGACTAGTGGGCAAGTGGAAGTCAACAATCGTGATATTAAAGCTATTCTTGAGAAAATTGTAAATCCGAACCGTAAAGATTGGTCTTTACGTCTAAATGATGCACTCTGGGCCTACAGAACAGCTTTCAGGACTCTTATTGGGATGTCGCCATTCATATTAGTTTATGGAAAAGAATGTATCGATCTTACTAGGCCATAAAGAAATTTAATTTTGACAAAAGGTGCTTGTGTACAACTCTCGTTTGTGCCTATTTCCTTGAAAGCTAAAATCCAGATGGCATGGTCCCTTATGTGCTGAAAACAGTGTACCGTCATGGCGTCTTAGAGTTGCAGTACCTTGATTATGATTGTTCCTTTAAAGTTAATGACCATCGTGCGAAGCTTTATTGGGATTCTATACCTCTTACTCTTGAGTTGGACATCCAACTTGATCCGCATTCATCTTAGTCCAATGGATAAGTCCAACTGAGGACGTTAAATTCAGCACTTCATGGGAGGTAACCTATGTAGGGAGGAAAATTTTTTGTTGCTCTACTTTATCAGCTAAGTTTCTTGCCACTCCTTTATTTAATTTAACTTCAGTACTTGCATTGCATTTTAAATTCAATTTTCCTTCCATTGAGGACAATGTCATGTTTAAGTTTAGGGGAGTGATTTTGCTCTTTTCATCAACTTTTGGCATACTAGTATTTGATTGTCTTGATTGTGAGGGCTAAGAGTGTAACTTTTTATAGGGTGATTTGTGTGAAACTTTTACTTTAAAAAACATGTCACTGAAAGTACTTGAACAACTGGTGAGGAGCCTTAAACATTGAGTGTGATAACTATAGTGCTATGTTTGCTAGAACTTGCATTAAATTAGCCGAGTAAAATATCATGATTTGTGGAATTGAGATGAAAAAAATTACAATTGATAGTCTCAAAGTACTTATATTTTCAAAATTGTTCTTATACTTTTCTTATACCTACCATATTCTAAGATTTTCCTCTGAAACTCTTATACTTTTGCTAGCCAAAAATGCCTACCCTCATTCTGTTTCTGGAGCATCATGTACCTAAAGGCAAGACTGAGTAATTAATACGATGTTGGAATTTGTGAATATAGTACAGAGTAAAGTTCTTGTGAAATGGCAGGGTTGAAGAGAGTGAAGTGATGTTAGTTCTCTTAGCACTGATGCAGTTAAGTAGGCAGAGGATGAGTAGTCATCAAAGCACGAGTTATATCCTAATTTCTTCAGTGTTAAAAAATAAAGAAATTAAAAAGAAAGTGAACTTTTTGTGACTTATTTAGGGTCAGTGATTTGGGAGGCTATAAATACCTAAATGGGGTCCATTAAAACCCTAACCCTAGCTATCTCAGTCCAGGTCGTCTCCTCTATAAGGAAAAAGGTGACATTTCGATCCCAGACTACCATGACCACATCGAGCCCCTCTGATCATGGCTGAGAAGAAAGCAAGAAGGAATGATCGAGTGAAGAAGAGAGTATATGTGGAGATGGGGAACTCGAGTGTTATACCAGAATAGGATTTTGAGCGTTTTATCTCTCCCGTCGTGGCAAAGGAGTATGATTACATCTGGAAGAAGAGGGTTTTGCACGTGGAGAGGCACGTGGTGATGGATGACTTCAAACAGGTGTGTTGGTATGGTATTTTTGAAAATATTGGTTGGTTTTCTATAGGCAAAGTTGTAGAAGTGGCTAATACACAAATTGTGCATGAGTTTTATGCAAATTTGGTTGTGAGTGATAGTTAATGTGAAGCCTATCTTAGGGGACAAAGGTTTTACTTTAATCTTAGGAAGGTTTGTTTGCCTCTGACTCTGCCACCTCCTGTTCGAAAGCCTGACTATAAGTTTAAAGAATTTGGTATGGTAGAGTCTGAAATTGTTTGGCCAAAGTGGTCAGATGTTGTAATGAGTTTAACTGATGGTAGCATTATAGACTTTAGTAAGAATGTGATTGCCTATTCTGAATTGATGCAATCATATAGGCTGTTAGCACAGATTGTTACTCATAATGTGATCTCTGCCACTCATTTTTCTACTGTTAATGCAAATAAATGTTACTTAATATATGACATTGCTTGTAGATTGAGTTTTTGCATAGGAGGAATAGTGTATGACCATATAGTGAAAGTGAGGGAAGGGAAATTGAGTGGGCAAGTTTTGACTTTGGGAGTTCTGATCATTAAAATTTGTATGGTTGAGGGAGTTATTGCTGAGAGAGGACATGTTACGTAGAAGAGAGTGGCTCCATTAACTGAGGCCTGGTGGGACAGAAGTGAGTCTCAACTAGTTAGGCAACAATAGCAAGGTGCAGGTGTTGAGCAGGGAAAGGATGAGCAGGAAGAGTATGTTAGAGATTTTGAGGCTTTGGAGGGAGAGAGTTTGTGACTTTGGGTAGGTATAAAATGGAATAGATGAGAGTTGTGCAGAAGCAAGTGGTATCTCGGATGGAGGGAATTGAGAGAGTGCAAGGAAAAATTCTAAGTCAATTAGAGAAGCTAGAGACAACCATAGAAGCTGTGCAGCAAAGTTTTGCAGCCTTCATGCAACCTGTCCAGGAGGCACCAGTGACAATGGTTTCACCAATGAGGAGCACAAGGTAGAAATGATCTCTGTGTTTGAGCTAGACTTTTGTGGGAATGGTGCATATTAGAGTAAGGTGATTAGGGTTGTTGATGTGAATGTAAGACATTTTTTAGGGTAGCCTAGCAATGAAGTAGGAAGCTGACTGTTGGTTACTTTTCTTGTTCTTTTGGGCGCATGCTGTTCCTAGCCCCATGCTTTGACCTTTATTTTGTGAACTCTCTCTTATTATGCATGCTTCTGTTCTTATTGCTATACCTTTGTGCCTAATTTTCCTATTTGATGTGTGGTTCTTTTATCTGTGAAACAATTCTTTGGTATAAGAAGGTGTGGATGGACATGCAAGCCTATGACAATTAGGTTGTACTTATGTGAGTGGAAACACAGTCCCTAGACACTTAAGTGAAAAAAAATTTCTTTATGAGTGAACATTAGTTTTGCTAAAACCTTCATTTTGATCTGCCAAACAAAATTTAAATTTTGCATTCACCATGTTTTGTATGCCCGCTTGGCAACAAGAAAGAACTAAGTTTAGGGGAGTTTGTTAGGTGCATAATTGCACCTATATTTCTAGCCTTTGAGAGCCTTAATTGGTGTGTTTTAAAGATCAAACTACTACTCAAATGGTGTTTTATTGAACAGGTGAGATATGAATGCAAAAGAAGGAATTAAGAGTTGTCTAGGCAAAAATCATAGCCTAAGTGTGACCTGTCTGCTGCCGCGGATTTGAGCGGGCTAGTTACGTAATTAAGTATACTGATGTGGCATCTAGGGTTTTAAAGAGCTGGAAGCTCAGTATAGAAAGATATCACCGAGGTAGCAGTAGTCCTAAAAGAGAGAAAGAGGCGCAAACAAGAGAAAACTCGACCCAATCGAGCATCTTCTTTTCTTTCAATCTAAATTCTGATTTATTATTGCTTTGAATCATGAATAGGTGTAACTAAATTTCTATTTAGTTTTGGATTTGGTTAGTTTCTTCTACTGGAAATTTGTTGAACAACTTCATTCATGATTATACCAGTTTTAATTCATTGATTCTCTGAATTTATTGTTGATTTCTTATTATTATGCTTGCTTGATCAACAACATGATACCAGGAGGAACTGTTAGTTAGACATATTCGGCTGACCATAACCCGGTGTTTAACAAGTAAGAAGAATTTGCACAGTATCTAGATTTGGAAATTGTGAACACAATTGATTGGGTAATACACCATTGCTTAAGGTTGTGCGCTTGTCGACTTTCTTATTTATATGCTTGCTTTAGGAAATTTTTAGGGTACACCAACCAAGACTCCTATGATAAGAAAAGATTTTGGGTTGAACCAAAGCCAAGGTCGTTGCTTAGGTAAGTCTGAGACGGGAGAGTTAGACCAAGGTCTTTCGTATTTGTTTATATAGTTTGGAGCGAATTTTCTGTAGTTATAATATGAATTTTCTACACTTTTAGTTGTGTTATAGCTATTTTGCTTGTTTGATAATTGATACAGTCTTGTGAATTTGACCCCGTTCACCTTTATACTGTCTCACGACACGTACATTTGAGATTGTGTAACACCCATCTATATTTGATATTACAGGTTTTACTTGTGATATTTTGAAAACCTGGATAGGGGGAAGGTCCATCAGACATGAAACATTGTAAATTTAAGAAAGCTTTATGTTTGATGAAGACAAAGAAGGCTAATAAGGAGGAGGCTCTTCTTCATCATTTTCTCTTTTGAATAAATAAGAGTTTTCCTCTTCCATTTTGGTGATTATCATGCCTAGTCTGTGATTATAAATACTATCTTTTTTTTAAAAAAAAGGGGGAAAATGATTATCTTTTTACTTCAATGAAACAAGAGATTAAAGTCAATGAGGCACATCATATTAATTAAAGAGATTAGTAAAAAAAATTACTAAAGAGGCATACCATACTAATTAAAGAGATTAGTGAAAAAATTGCTTAAAATGCATACCGTACTTAAATTAAAAAGATTAGTAAAAGGAATTGCTAAAAGAAAGCATACCATGCTCATTAAAAAGATGTACGAGCATGTCTTATTAATGTCGATGAGACATAACTTATTAATAAAAGAGTTTAATAAGACAAAAGTCAAAGTTGCACAACTCTAAGAAAATGCCCAAGTAAAGCTAAACAATAGCATGAGCATTAGACATGAGTAGTAATGCCAGAAGATTCTTCAGGGATGGACCTGGAGGGTTGAGGATGATAGCATACTCATTATTGGCAGCAGATAGGAGAACACCAATGACTTGATTACCTTTCTCTTCAAAAAAGAATGACCTCATATCTAGATGATGAAGGGAGGGAGGGAGAGGGCCAACCAAGCTTTAAAAGACTATTGAACCTCAGAGGTTGATAGGGCATTTCCTCAACCAAGCCCTAAAGAGTGGTTAGAATCCACAACCAGCTAGTTAGAATTTGCAACCAACTTATTCGAGTAGTAATCATGACATTCCAATGGGTTCACATTGACTGCTTGGATTTTATCTTCTTTGGTATTGTTAAGTGCGGCTTGGGCCTTAGAGAGGTCGGTTTTCACCTTGGCAAGTTAGCCTTCTCTTTAAGCTGCTCAATCTATTCTCAATGTCAGTTGCTTGTTGCTTCAATATGTTCTAAAGCAAATTTGAATTTGAGAGCTTTCACTTTAAAAGCCTATTCTCAGGTATTGTATCTTTAAGAAGCTTCATGTAGAAGGAATACATCTAAGCAACCTGAGAAAAGACAAGAAAATGTAATCAAGCTCAATCCAAAGAATAAAGGGAAAGGATGAGAAGCTCAATACCATCTTCCTTAGTATCTATCTTAAATCTCTGCAAGTCTTATGCAGCAATAGAAAAGCGGAGCTGAGAAGCGGCAAAGTAAGGATCCTCGAAAATGGAAGGAGATCACGGGGATGAACTAGGAGAGGATGGAATCTAAACAAACTTTGAAGATGAATTCGTAGTGTTAGTAGAACTAGGTGGGCAAAAAGGTGACCTAATAGCAAAGGTGGGCATGTGTGAGTCGCCTGAGGCAGGGAAGAATCTCCTAAGGTCATGTGCCTAGGAACCACTAATGAAATAAAAACCATAAAGTAAAGAGAAAAGCTCAATAGATAAATGATATAGCATTAAGAGAAGAGAAACTTCTATCAAATGGGAGGGAGTCACTCAAAGACTCGGCATTGCTCTCATTTGATTCCTCTGACTTGATTGATTCCTAGGAGGGCTCATTTTTTGCTTGCGGTAAAGTATGACCGATTGTCGAAATATTCCTTAGTCACTTCAAGGGAGACCCCAAGAGGAAGAGTCTTGAAAGTTTGAATAGAGGGCTTGACACCAAACATAATTGGAGCTGACCTCCAAAATTTCCTAGTAAGTGACGTGTTTGTAGGCAAATCATCAAGAAAAAATTTAACTGTTACACTCATCTCCCCATCAGAAAGAGTAGGGAGCTTGTCTGGATAAAAGACAACAAGTAATATAAAATACTAAAAGATTAGAGAAAAACTACATACTATACACAATACATCAAAGAAAATCTAGTATACCAGACTATGTCATAACAAGAGAGATCCTATGGGTGGGTGTCCTGCTATAGCATCGGGTGACAAAAATTAGCAAAAAAATTCCCTAGGAAAGGGATCAAATGGGAGGCCAATCTTGCACTGAGCAACCATTACAATTTACAATCGGAAGCTTCGCGTAACGAATCTGGTTGTCGCTCTTGAATCTCAATAGTATGAGGAATCTCATAAAAGGTAAGAAATGTTTTCCTCTTGTCAACATTGGAAAGGAGATTCTTGAACTTTTCATGGATGAGGAAGCACTTGAAGAATGTCAAGATACAACTTTGAAAAAAATTTAATTCATAAGATCAGCCTGCAGGCAGCTGGTCGGATTACCCTACCTCAGACAGGTGGTGTCCATGCCCGACTAGCTACTGGCATGGCATGGCTTGACCTTACCTTACCAAGAGCTAGTCAGACAAGGGTATGTCTGACCAGCTCATGCTCGGACGATCGCCGCTGGTCAAGATTTTGACTAGCAGCTCTACCATAGAAAATATATTTAAATTAAAAAAAGTGGAAAGAGAGAAATAAGAAAGATGAACATACCATTGTCTCTATCATGAATCCTTGAAGGAGTATAATTAGGGATTCTAATGGTATGGAATATTGAATCCTAATCTAATTAGAAGATTGTATCAATTAGAAGATTCTTAATTTAATTCAATATTTTCCCTTCCTTTTGAGGAAAGAAAAAGGAAAGGAAAATTGTTGGGGGCATTTGTGGATAATAAAAGTGAGTCATGCCTAGTCAGCATGACATGTGACATAAAAATGCTTACGGTAGTTTCCTAAGGAGCAAGTAGAGGATTATCTCAACCCAGGGATAATGGAAAGGTCTCAATCCAAGGGTAAGGGGAAGGTCTTAACCTAGGAGTAATGGAAAGTTCCCAACCCAGTGGCAAGGGAATGACAGAAGATTGAAGGGTGTAACCTCTCACAGAGATCAATGTTGGATATTAAATGATAATTCTGATCATCAGAGAAGTTACAATCCATCTCTATAAAATGAAGACTAAAAGTTGATCATCAAAGACATTCAAATTCTCTTACACTGACATCTTGTAGAAATCCACTAATTTTTTGAATAAAAGTTAAGAGATATGTGGATGTAGGTACTTTGTTGAATCATGTAAATACATGTGTTCTTATTTATTTATCTTTTTATCCTTTGGTGTAGAAAATTGTATCGATAGTTCATACCTTTTAAGAAGAATAGCCGCATATGGTAGTTCATACCTTTTAAGAAGAATAGCCGCATATGGTTCTGTAGTTTTAATAGAAAGAATTCGAATTGACGAAAATGTTGAACATGGCATGAATATGAAAAGTTTGTGTAATTCATCGATTCATAGCTATGAAGAAGAGAAGCCACATAGGCACAAATCCTTTCAATTTTTTGTTCCATTTATTTAAACAATTAATGAGTAATTAAAAGTCGAACAATTAACAAGTGGCAAGTTTGAAAGCAATTCAAAAGATGAAGTGACTTCCTAAAATGCTTGTAATAATTTTTGAGGCTTTCATAGAGATAAATAGTATTTTGACTCATCCAACTCGAGAACTAAACTTTTATTTTTGTTTCAATTCTAGACACCGAGCAGGTTTTCTACTATTTGGGCAAGTTAATATCTGAGGTGGCATTAAGAAGTAATTTTTTTTGATATTGTAGAACAATTGATGATTTGTAAAAAAAATTTCAAAAAAAGCTATTGAAATGTATACTCGTTGAAACTCGAAAGTGAAATGAAATGATGAACTAAACCCACAAACCTGTATCTCAAAACAACAATAGAATGGGGCCCCAAACAACGATTTATCTTAAGCATCACCTACAGCTTAAAAAGTTTCACTCTTGGTTGATCTCATCCATGAGTTTTGACAGCTTCCCACCCTTGATTCTTTGACAAGTGGTGAGACGGTCCTTAGATGGCATCAAGGCAAGCGAGGAAACAAATGGTGCTCAATCTAAAACAGCAACCCACCATCGATAGTAGATCTTGAAACTCTCTTCTACTTTGCACTGGAATTTGACTTTGGCTCATGGTACCAGAATCGATGATGACACCAAAATGATCATTTGGCGAGAGCAAAAAGGATGAGCAAAGCAGCTCCGATTCCAACACTCATTTGTTAGATGAGTTGTAATTATCAACAGAAACAACATGTGTTTGAGGAGACTGCTTCGCCCGCGGAGATGGTGGTGAGATCGTAATTAAAGTGGGCTCAGACTTGAGAGGAATGAGGGCGGGCGTGAAGGGGTTCCAAACGGCTGAGCTTCTCCGATTAAATTTAAAGGTTTTCCTTAGGGTTTTTCTTTTACTTTTTTGTAAAAAAAAAAAAATTTACATGTCATCAATTAGATTGCCACTTCAACAAAAATATAATTTATTATGCACCGTCATCTCTTTACCTAACCGAATATGTGAAAACTTGTCTGGTGTCTAGAATTGGAACAAAAATAAAATCTTAATTTCTGAGTTGGATAGTCAAAACTTCAGTACCCGAGTTGGAACATGATCAATATATTTCAATACCTAAAAGTACTATTTATGCGCCTTTCATATTACATAGGTACTAATGTAGTATACGTATTAGGTGTTGTGAAAACAATTTTCCAATAATTTTAGTAAAATACATGAGTTCATAGTTATCGATTCATGTAGTTGTTATGTTTTCGACATCTCAACATTGCCAACCACCAAAAAGACAACAAACCTTCAATAATGTCCATCACTAGGAAATTGCTTCTTATCATAGGCCAATTACAAAATTCTGAAGAAAGTAAAATTGTATAATATAATAGTGTGAGCATTCTTCAAAATATAAGAAAATCAAATAAAGAAATTTCTTTCAAGATAAATAAGATTAAATGAATATTAAAAACGGAATTAAAAATCAATAGAAAATGAAAATGGAATGTCAAATTTTGATTACAATCCTAAAGAATCCCTATAAAAGAGATTCAATGGCATTAGTTCGCTTCCAATTCAGCTATGAAAAATTATTTTTATTTCTCTAACTTATTTTAAAGCCAAATCCATTAAGCAAAAAATTAATAGAAACCACTCGCATTCAAACAAAAACTTACAAAGTATGATTTATCTATAGCAAATTGAAGTAGTCAGATTTAGTTATAGCTGCCTTCCTTCAAGTCCCTCTTTGTTCCCCTGCAAATTGAATATCAAGCATGATTTAATTATACAAATAACAACTCTTCTGGTTGATCTCGTATTTTCTAGTAGACATCATGCACACGACGCACAGTCCCAAAGCAACCGAAGCGCCATCTGAAGAATAAATATGAAGAAATTAAATTGTTACCCTATGAAACAGTTTTGGTTTCTGAGAAGAGTTATATGAAATTAAATAACATACATGTATATGTGTCTTAGTGTATTGAACTAACTTTTACCAGCATCGATGTCTTTTGAGTACCCATCTAGAGTCATTGTAGAATCAATTGAGACAGATAGAAGGAAATGAATTATGAATTTATAAATAGTGGCTATTGGACATTATATTATTTAAAAACCCAACTAACCTATCACAATGTAAAGTCTCCATAATCACTAATTAACACAAAGTAGAATGAATAATTGATAGTTAAAGGCAACAAATATGCAATGAGAGCTATACTAATGAAATCATATATATAAAAAATACACGCATAGAGTAATTTCAATTCATATATAAAAGTAAAATATAACCTTTGGTTGTAGTCCGAGTCATTGAAATGGATTTATGTCACTAGCTGCTTTCTTTTTCAATAAACTTCACTTGTTAGCTTGGCAATTACAAAGAACATATAAAGGGGTAGCTCATAAGGGAAGCATCTTCTACATGAATCCTTACAAAAAATCATAAAAGAGAATAAAAGGCATTAGGGAATACCCACATTTGCAAGGTAGTGTTTGAATACTCTAGTTCCAATTTCCATTTTGTGAGTGCAAGCCCTTTCGAAGTTGTAACACCAATGTTGAATAAATAATTTTTTGGTGAATAGTACTTGAGATAAGTAGAAAATGAATCATTAGTTGATGAGAAGAAATCTCAAAGTTTATTAACCTAGAATATGTAACAGATCTCAAGTGGTTTGTGTTACTTATGATAATTTCTTTAGAAAACCATAAGAGAACCATATTTGCATCAAGAAATATATAACGCGCAAAGATCAATGACCTAATCAAATCATCAAGAATCAATCAAATTCTATCTGTAAATCATACAATCGGATAAAAATAAAACGAGATACATAACCAAACATTGGATTGGAACAAATTTGACCAATACGTACTTAATCATATCTAACCGCATAAGTCACTGATATGTATGATTTGAGATGGGCTTTACCGCTACATGCTAAATGCGTTTTTGCTTTGAAATTTTTCATAGTTATCTAAGAACTGTAAAAAAAGTAGATCAAAAATTCGTAGTAGAGATATCAATACCATACCTTAACTTGATTAGTAAACCCAATCACCCAAAAAAATCAATAGGAAAAAATTGCGGACATTAAGTCTCATAATTTTCTGTCACTTAAAAAATCTTTTATTTTCAATCATTTTTGGTCTCTCAAGTAGATCCTAAAACAATCAAAATTGTAAAGCATAGGATTTTCGCAATTTCAAAGGACAGAATAGAGCTTACTTAATGGACAAATAGATGGGCAAATAAATGGACAAAGATAATTGCAAGAAATAGGTTCTTCAAGAATGGAAAGGAGATAATTAAAAACTTGTTTAATTGACGTATTGATGGTGGGCATCAATTACGATAGCAGATTGGAAGTGAGGTAAGTGGCTACAAAATACTAACCAAATCATGATCATATTGCTATTGTGTATAAATAAACTATCCATTATTTCTTCCTATTCTCTATGTTATGAATGCGTTTGATAGCCATGTGAAGGAATCAAATACAAGCTCTACAATTACTGACATGCAGGCTATTGTAATAGACTCAATGAAAATACATGACGCTGAAGGTGGTAGAAGAAAGATGGTACGTGAAAGGCATATTCCTGCTAAGTGGAATGATTACGTGTAGGGTGGGAATATACATAGTGTGAGAATAAACAGAGATAAAGTTGTATTTTTGTGGCATGGAAATTGATATGATAAATGATACTCTCTACTTCTCTCTCTGTCCTTGTTGGTTCATTCTTAATACTACCAAGAGGCTGTGATACTCTGCCTCTGTATTTTCTCTGAAGTGGCTATTAACTCTATTAACTTGTTAATGACCCATATGACTAGTAGATGCATGGACCAAAGGATAAAAAAGGTGAAGTTACATGTATCAACAAGTATAAATCGTATCAAATTCATAGAAGTAATGACAGACATGAACTAAAATCCACCCTTTGGATACTACATTTTCTAAAGATTCATGAAGAAACTAAGGGGCTATTTGGTCTTGGGAATTAGTGTGGAATTTACATGGTTTATGGAATGGTCCATTTCATCCCCTCAAACGCAAAGCAGCAGGTGTGAGTGCTCCCAATGTTGTCGATTCCTCTAGACAGAAAAGAGACGTCGAAGAGGTAGATCCTTTCTCTCAGATACCACCATTTCGTCTACAAGAACTCCCAATCTTGCTTTGATTTGATCATGGTTTAGGTGATGGATTTCTATTGTGCTTCTGTATTGCATGGGTTTGGATGGGATCCTTCTATTTTTGTTTTGCTTTCTCTGTTGTTTATCCCATTTTTTTGCTCGTGATTTCAAGTAGTACCCTCCACTAGGTTACTGTAATTGAGTCTTTTGTTCAGCCGATTCTTTATTTTTTGATTGGTTTTTTTGTACATGTTTTTTTTTAATTTCTAAGCATACATAATAAATTGTGTTTATTTGTTTCGTACCAATCTCAACACCAAACGAATCCTAATAGTTTAAGAGGAGGAAAAGAAATGAAGAATAAAGTTTTTGTGTGATTAAAAATATAAATCAAAAATACCTAGATGTCTTGCTTGTTTAGTATATGTATGATGATCATGATTGAAGATTAGTTTGGGATTTTTGAGGAATTTTCTTCTTGTTTTGGTGGTAATTGAACGTTAATGCAAATTAAATCACAAATTGCATTTAACCAATAACTAGAAGTTTTGAAGTAAAAAAATAAGGGTTCACACTAAATGCACCCCACTCTTCTCCATTTAGATCTCATTACTAAAAAACTCAGTTGAAAATTTACCTAAATTTCAGTATAATTGTTTTCTAATTTTTTTAAAAAAAAATCATTTGCACTCCATCTGCATTTCTTAAAAAAAACATAAAACGAACAAAACATGTGGTCATAACTTAAAATTTAACTTCAATTGATAATAAACATGAAGCCTAAATAACTGATCATCTAACATAAAAATATACTATGCATCAACCTAACAACTCAACAGTTCGGAAGAAGCAAACCTCTTTAATTTGTCAATTGTTGAAGCACACATATCAACATCATTTTTTATTCACTTTGCACTTTTCAAATTCTATATCATCTTCATAATTGTTGCATTGGTTGGATATTTTAACTCGAGGTGATTAAAAATGTCCTTAGACCTTACCTCTATCACGCTTAACCTTTCAACAACATCTCTCTCTTCTCTATTAAAGTCTACTCATATACAAATTCTCTTCAAATGATTTAATTAAAGCACGATTGTGTTTTCCATTCCAAATGACCAAACCCCATCTCCCAATAAAATGGTCAATCACACAAGCTTTCTGTCTAAATGGTAACTACACTTCTTTGTCAACAAATATTATCTTCCTTGCCTTTTTTCCCCTTATACCTATCACTTCGCTCATAACCAAGCATAATCCCTGGGGTTCTCTTTGTATCATTAATGTTTGATCTCTTAATATTTCAATGTTTATGTCCACACTTCTTCGCATACTCAAAATAATCTTTTAACTGTGAAATTCTTATACAATTCAAACAATATATATATAGTACATATTTTGAATCAATATTTTTTCCTAATCCCACATTCAGATATCAAGAATTTCAACAAATATACCATATCAGTAAAAAATTACTTTGTTGTGTCCACTTCAATTGTCATAGGAGTATGAATGGACAATTTTTTCCAACTCTAAAATGATGACATGCAATTAGCATTTCTACCAAAAAGAAGAAAATTTTGCTTTGAATCCCTAAAAGATAAGTTATTGTTTAACTTACAATGTGTCCACTTCAATTGTCAAAGTATGAATCAATGTGGTATTCATTATCGTCCATCTTCTCTTCATTGAAAAAATGTTGTTTGGTGGATAAGTGAAAAAATAGAGACGTAGAGGGAAGAGAATGATTAGTACGATGAGGTATTCTATGACTAGAGTTTCAAAATTTTATGTGAGTAACTTACCCTTTTGGTCACCCCAGGATATGACTTATTCCAAATCAGTCATTGGGTTTTAAAATTTCTCAACTCGAATAGCGACTATTTATTTTCATGTCATGACAGATCACTCGACTATCCATAAATGGCAACTGGACATCGGAGGTTCGCTGAAGTCCCAAATGGCAATTTTTTGCTATATCATCGATTACGTGTATTTAAAAAAAAGGGCAAAATTAAAACACGACTTTCGTGTTTTTCTATCTCGACAAATCGAGTTTGGGAGAATTCAAGCTAGGGCTTAATATTTCGATCTATATTTTTGAAAACATTTGTTTGGATTTAGGGATTCATCGTGTTAGCAGAGCAACTGGCATTGGAGGTTCGAAGCTCAAATTTTGACATTTTGAACAAATTTTTGCTAATCTACTATTTCAAATGTCATAGAAAACATAATCCATGAATGTTCATAAAGAACCTAGGGGTATGACTAATCCTACTATCTGTTGCATGAGACTAAGCTGGAAAATGGCTGAAGAAACTAAGCACATAAAAATTTGATTAGGGTTTAGGTATTTGTTCAATTGGTTTGCTGATTGGGGTTTTTGTATGTGATGTAAGGGGTCTGGTATTAAGAACAACACAAATTCTGCTTTTTGGTAGTTGACCCTCTTGTATTTTAAGTAGCTAATCCTCTTGTATTTATGAACGTGTATGAATGTGTATGTACATCATTTGACAAGTCAATGTCAATAAGTTAGCTATAAATATTCATGAGTAGACAGTGAAAATCGGAAAAAATAGTTGTCTAAATTGATTCATAACATAACTGCATATAATACTATAAAAAATGAGCCATATTAAATCCTTACATTCCTTGTCCGTAATTAATCTAAATAAACCCAATTCAAGTGCATACACTAAGAAGCTTCATAGCCCATCATAAAATAGATCATATATAGCATAATTATAATTTGAAGACATCAAGCTCCACTAGGCACTCTCTTGGTTGTACATTCATGACTTTGAAGCAGCATCAATTCATATCACTTGCGTTTTGTACATCCACAAACAACCAAAGTATTATTGGACACTCCAGAAAAGCTCCTAGGTGTTTGGTTAAAAGCAATTGTGGCTATTGCTTGGTTCCTAGCAAAGCTCCCATGTCCTTGGTTCCCAGTAGATATCCCAAGTACTAGGTTCATAACAGAGCTTCCATATCCTTGAGGTCCAATAGAGCTTGGACCAGCCTACAATAAATATGATTTTATAATTACTTTACAAGTTTGTAAACTTAATCAATACAATTCAAATACCTCTCTAGTAGTACCAAACTTGTAGGTTCCCTTATTGTGTTTCTCACCACCACATTTGCTGCATCACACAAAGGGGTACCTCCTTTTTAGTTTTGTCTTGGTAAGAGGTTCATCATGTTGTTGTCTCTTGTTTAGCTTGGGTCTTCCACGTATTATTTTCAACTTTGGAGGCTGAATTGGATCATTCTTTAACTTTATATTTTTCACTGAAGTTGCAGTATATACCTAACACAAAATCTGAGTCCTACACTTAGCATTATTATTTTTACAGCAAAAACAAGACCATAGACAATAAATGAAAGACAATGTATTAGTAAACTACATAATGGATATCAACATATTATAACTCACAATAGACAATGTATTAGTATTTACCTTCTGTCTATCAAACATTATAGTGAACCTTTGATTGTTAATCGGTCCAATGCCATGAATCAAATTTTTAAGAAACCAAATCTGAGACTTCTCCTTTCTTTCTACAATAGCCCAAACAACTAGAAATAGACCATTGCTTCCATCTTTGCCAACTGTAGCCAATAGTTGGTTTCCATATTTTTCCTTTATGGAAGCAACAATCCAACCCTATAAAATGTCTACATCCATCTTTGAGACCCTTCTTCATAGCTTCCAGGCAAATGCAAATTCTTTTTTAGATAGGCAATGTATCAATATCATCTCTAGAGACTTTTATATCAACGAAAGTTAAGTTGTTGTCCTTCATTAGTTCAACAGAATAATCCCACAATTTGGCATATTGCTGCACATGAGAGCCCTCAAGAGTATGAATGTTTTGATTTATTATATTGACTCACCTCTAAGTTGAGAGCACAAAGTCCTCCATGGACAATCATTCCTACAAACAACCTAACATCTCTTCTTGTCATTCTTGTCAAACTTGATTGGGTAACCTTCCTTGACAACATAGTCCTTAACTGCATCTTTGAATTCTCTCAAACTTGTGAAGTCCATATCAAACTTAAATTGAATATCATCCATTCTCTGGCGTGCATTAAAATGTGGCATATTCACAACTCTATCCTCACAATCAGATGCCAAACTCTCAAGCTCATCAGATTGCTATGTCTCATTAAAATCATCATCTAAAAACCCCTCGTTAGAATCATTTGGTTGCCAACTTTCATCATAACCATATAGTAGTATGTTATCAAAGAAATCACCATCTCCATCAAATTCTTCCCCCTCTTCATACTCATTACCAAGTCTTTTTTATTCATACATTTTGCCCTCTCTCATTATCAATGCACACTTCATCAAGACACACATCCTTAACATACTCTTATCCACAAATGTTCTACCATGGTCATCATATTTTTCTTCATTAACAAGAGGAATATTCTGTTGCATTTGCCCTCCATTGTCTACATATATGTGCACCTTAGTAAAACCTTTCACAATGTTGAACAAATTTCTTACATGTCTTTCTTCTTTAAGTCTCATAATTCCATTCTCCAAATTCATACCTAGTCTTCGGAAGAAGCAATCCTCAAAAGAGTAGTGACCAATAGATGCCAAACAGTTACGAACAAATTCCAATATCACTACCTCAGGGTCAAAATCCTCCCATATTTTCACAGTGCCTCCATCATATCTAAATCTCTCTCCCTCAATTTATATTCCAATTTGACCATGATACTGAATCACCAGAGCAAATTTTGAAGTCGTCCTTCCTAAACATAATCCATCACACCTAATCTAATATCACAAAACATGAAACCTATTAGGGATTTTGAAATATTGAACCCTTAACTTAAAACCCAAAGCATGAAAGCATGAGCCAGATGATTCTTAACTGAAACCACTAAAATAAAAAATAAAACGTGATTTGAACTAACCTCAAGAACATGTTGTTATGATGATTGTTGTCGTTGTCAAAGTTCGTCATGTTCAAGTTGATTCACTCTAGTGTTTGAAGATCAAGATCAGAAAACCTAGATTTCTCATTCTATGAAAAATCAAAGAGTCAGACTTGTTTAAGATTTTTCAAGAAATGTAGTGTTTTTCAAGAACAAATGGTTTTAGGATTATATGTCAGTTTTGATAAATTTACACCCAATTTTTTTTTTAAAAGTACACATAATAGATGATTTAGCAAAATTTTGTCATGTGGGCCTTCGACGAACCTTCGATGTTTAGTTGTCATTTGCTAATGGTCGAGTGACATACCGTGACATGAAAACAAATAGTTGATAAGCGAGTTCAAAAATTTAAACCTTGGAAACGAGGCGCATATTTAACGCATTGTTTGGAAATGAGAGAAAATGTGGAAAATGAAAATTTGGTGGTAAAAAATGATTGTTTTGGAAGAGGGAGGCAAAATTTTTAGAAACTCTTGAGAGTAAAATTTGTGTAGGTCCCACGCCTAAAGTATCTCCTAAAACTGTGGCGAAAGTGTTGCCCACAAAGGTAATAAGTGCTGAAAATGACACATTTGCCCCTATCATTCATAAACCCTCATGCGTCGATGATTTCACGCCTCCCCTCTCAGTGCCTGCACATTTGCCCCTTATATTTACATCAACAGTTTATATAAGAGCAACTTTTCTTTAATTATGGTAAACAAATATGAAAATAAAGAGAAGATCCATGATTTCATTATTATTTGTTAAATATTTAATCTCATCTCATTTTAATTAAAATGAGATCTACATAATTTCTACTTATGTCCTTTTATAGCATAAATTAAAATTTTACTTGGAAACATCATTTTTCTCAAGATAAGGGTAAAATGATAAATTTATGTCAACCTTATAAATTATAGCAATATTATTTTTGTATTTTTTGACTATCCAAACAAACAAAAAATAACTTTTTATCTCGTCCCTTACATTTTCCCTCTCCTCCCCCTCTACTTATTCCTTCCCAAACAATATGTAAGCGGCTCAAATGATAATTTACTATTGGCAGTGCTACACGTCCCATATTTTGGTATCCCAATATATCCCAATTTCATAGGGCGTGTGACTTAGCACCTGACTGTGTATTTTTGAAAATTAAAAATGACTCCAATTTCATTGTTTTTTAATAAATTACGAATTTCATTGTTTTTTTCAATGGAATAAACACATGTCTGATACAAAAGTTAATAGAAATTATGAATTTCATTATTTTTTTCAATGGAATAAATACATGTCTGATACATAATTGAATAAAAATTAATTACATTGTTTTTTTCAATGAAATAAGCATATATTTCTTACATAAGTTAATATAAATTACGAATTTCATTATATTTTCCAATGGAAAAAATCACAAGAGTGTGTAAACTCTTCCTAGATGTTCAGATTGTTTTACATTTAACTTTCAAAAATAAGTAGACCCCATAAATAAAATAATATCACACCTAACACTACCAAACAACAATCAACATTCAAAAATCAATAGAATGCGTAAAAAATCAATGGAATATTATTCCGGCGACTATTCCGGTTGTCCAGTGACTGAAACATGTATAGCTCATGGAGACAATTTCAATGATGGTGGTGGTTCACGAAGGGGTAGCCTACGGTGGCCGAATTGGGCTTCAAAAGTTCAGATTGGCCGTGGCTTCAAGGCGAGATTCTGGTGATGGTTGTTGGCAGCAAATGATGGTCGAAGATGAGTCATGGTGCTCGGGCACTTCAGTTCGGTGGATCGACTGCTCTGATCGATGGCCGGACGGTGGAGTTTGTATTCCGATAGTGAGGGAGAAAAAGAGAGGAAAATAGAGAGAGAATGAGAGGGTGGGAGAAAGGATGGATTATTTGTATGAATTTTAAAAGAAAGATTTACCATTAAGTCCTT
Organism: Euonymus europaeus; assembly: GCA_963580455.1. Taxonomy (NCBI): domain Eukaryota; kingdom Viridiplantae; phylum Streptophyta; class Magnoliopsida; order Celastrales; family Celastraceae; genus Euonymus; species Euonymus europaeus. The sequence continues at coordinate 14,198,974 of OY756970.1, read as the reverse complement.
TAATAAAAATATGTATTTCATTCACTACCTTCAAATTTTCAATATTCCAAAACAACCTTTAAATAATTCTGAACAAAATCATTCTTATTTCAAGAAATCCTTATGCGTATGACATATGCTGACATTATCAAATTCTTTTTATTTTTTTTTCTTTAAAAAGCTTAAAAATAGTTTTATCTCTCAAAATACAAGTCGGATTTAAAAAAAAAAAATTCATAATCAGCACGAAAGACTCTTTCCAATGAGACTCATGATCAATATGTTTAAATGTTCATCCGTCAAATCCTCTGAATGAACTCAGAGGATTTCTCAAATTTATCTGGAATTCAGATGATTTCTCAAAACTCACCAAACCAATCAAATTAGTTTTCAAAATTAAGCAAAAAAATTCAGATGATTTCATAAAAATAAATCAAAAAAAATATAGAATTTTGAAAATCAAACAAAAAGCAACCAAAAATTCAGAGGAGTTCACAAACTTGTTTCAAATTTAGAGGATTTCGCAAAATTTATCAAAATAAATGAGAGCAATTTTTGAACTTAAGCAAAAAAAAATTAGAGAATTTCATAAAATATATAATAAAAATATCAAACAAAAAACAATCCTAAACTCCAAAACTACAAATCCCAAAATCATAAATACTAAATCCTAATCTCTTAAATTCTAAAATCCTAAACTTTAAACACTATAAACTCTAATTTTCTAAACCCTAGACTCTTAAACTTTAAAGTAAACCTTATGACTAGAAATCCTCTGAATGTTAACAATTCTAGTTTTAATTTTGAACAAAAAATCTTATAAATAATTAAGAAGAATTTACAAAAATAAGAAGAAAATCATAAAATTTTACTAACTTCTATTCCTAAACCTCAAACCTCAAACCAACCCTAAACCCCAAAATCCTAAATAATAAATTATAATATCCAAAACCCCAAAACCTTATACCCTAAACTCTAAACACTAAACTCTAATATCTTAAACCTAAAATTTAGATGATCAGAGGATTTCTCAAATTTGTCAAGAATTCAGAGGATTTTACAAAACACACCAAAATTATGCACAAAAAAAAACAGAGGATTTTTTACCTAGAATTCAGAGGATTTTCGCAAAAGTCACCAAAATGGTTAGAAATTGTTCTGCTATTTTGTTTTGTTTGAAATATGAATTGAGTTTATTATGATATTATTCTTATAAGTTATTGGCTTGGTTGTCAGTGAACAATGTAATAAAATATTGACATTTATATTAGATAACATTTTGTTGATATACAAGTGTTTCATTGTTGATTTCAATAATATAGTAATTCACAGATTTTAATGTATATGCACATGCTACTAAATCAAGTAAATTTCGTGCATGTTAGTGCACTTGATTTTGGGAAAATAATTTTTTTTGGTTGATCGACTCTTCACTTTCATTAATCAAAAGTGAAAATATTAGTTTATCTTTAAAAATATATAAATAAAAAACATGATTTTCACCTGATTTTTTTGGATTGTATTTATATTTATTTTATTATAATTATTATTTTTTAAATAGAGAGCAATCATATACTAATAAAAATAAGGATATGTTTAAATGAGGGCAGGGTAAAATTGTCATTAATTGAGGTTAAAATTTAAAGTTATCCTTATTGAGCTAAACTTCAAATAATTGAAAATGTATTGGGTTATAAACTTTTCAAAAAGACTAAATAAATATAAAATTCATATAAAATATTTATCACCAAATAACCTATTTTAAAATTAAAAATCTATCCTCCTACGATTGCCTACGTAAACATGCCACTTACGATTGTGATACACGAGACACCTTGGGGGTATAAATCTTTTTCGATTTACTATATGGGAAAAAGTGGATTGCATAACCAAAGCAAGAAGATAAGCCAACGCCGTCAGGGTCGTGTTTTCAACGTTTCTGTCTAACGTTGTGTATTTGTGGCTGGAGTTGAGAGTTCAGCAGCGAAGGGGTCCGCAGAGGAAATAAGCGAGCGAGAGGGCTCAACGCGCTGAGAGAGAGAGAGAGAGCAAAGGTTGATGCTAATGGCAACCTTTCTCTTCTCTTCATTTGTTTCTCATTCTCCGCTCCCCTCTCATCGTCCCCTTTTCTATCTGTCCCACTCATCGTCTTCTCTCCAATCCTCATCAATCACGAAACCTAGAAAATTCCGGGCCCTGGTACTCGCTTCGTCGAGTTCAGCTGCTTCTTTCGGGGAACTCGACTCTAGACCGGATTCGAATTTGACTGATAAGGTTAGCTGCTTGGAATGTATGCTGTGTTTTTTATATGGTTTTGTATAATTAGGAAGGCGTGTATGAACTTAGTTTATTTGAGACGAATTTGAAAATTAGAAGAAGGTAGTTTTGCATTGGTGGCAATCTGATTCTCAACTATGAGAAGAATGACAACACAAGCAGTTTCCTATGAATTTGTTGGTTCTTTTGCGGTGAAAGGTAATTGGACTTTTCTTGATGCAATTACAACACACATATTAACAGAGAAGGTAAAAACAACAAAAGCTGTTACATAGATTGGAATACCAAAGGTCAATGCAACTATACAACCAATTAATCATAATATAGCTGTTGATTCCTAAGAGTTGAGCATCCTCTCGATTTCATTCCATATAATCCACATCATGAACAAAGGACTAGCTGAAAAGCTTTTTATGATACTTCTCAATTGTGAACACAGACTGGAACTTCTGTTGAGCCATTTACAAATTCGTCAGGCCATTTAACAGGCATCTAAACAGTAAATTGGCCTGGAACTTCTGTGGATTCATTTACAAATTTTGCAGCCCCCATTACCAGTCCAGAGTTGCATCATTTAGCTCCATTGGAAGTAATATTGTAGGTACATCTCAAATTAGACGCACAACCTACAACCTTCTGTGCTATCTTAAGAGCCTTGCTATGCAACTCCAATAAATTGTGCTGTTTCCTGAATTTTGATGGCTGTAGGGGAATAAAGGACTGACAATACCACTTTGCTATATGCTAGCTTGTGAATGTAAATGCTAGTTTCCTAGGAAAAGATGTGGTGTCACTATGTTATGATATTGATTTCGTTCATCATCAACAAAGGGTTTCCTAGGATGGAACCACGGAGAAGTGGCTCAGCTGGTATTCTTTTGGTTAGGTGCTCCAATATGTGTGCCCTCTGTTCGAACTCCTGCATGAGTAATTTCTTTGTGCCACCTGTGCGTTGCAACCAGCTAGTGGGTCTTCGTGCATGAACTTAGTGTCTTCAGCTCATACTAACTTGGGGACACGCTATGAGCACGGGGTGGCTGCCCTGCATTTAGAAGTAGCCCAACTGTCCGAGGGGCATGTTGAGTCGGCGAATTCCCGGTTACCCTAAAAAAAAAGTTTTCCTAAAATGGTTTGTTTGTTCTAATTTTTTTTCTTAATTAATAACGATGAAATCCAATTCACTATTCTACCACATATAAAGTAGATTGTACCGATAGAAATATGGTAGGGGGTGGGTCCATCCAATGGATGGGGTGAGGAGACAGAGATCATTGCTATCTCTTTTCCCATCCATCCATCCATCTATTGGGACAATATGATATATCTTGTGTTGCAGGGGAGCATGATTCATTTATGATGCCTTTTTAGACATGCCATGATTTGGATCTGCGCGTCAAACTTTGACAACCTTGGGGTACCATCTTATCTACCAAAATCCTACTCACATTGGGTCAGGAAGATGTATTAAGATTGAAAAGAAATCTGGGATTAAGCATTTTCTCGCTCTCTCTTCTATTTGGAAAGTTTCCATGTGGTTTGGCTGGTTTCTCTCTATGTTACCTTTCTCTCTTAAGCATTCTTCTTCAAACCGGCCAATTTAATTTGGTTTTTGATAGTTTTTATTAATTAATAAGTCTAGGTAATGTGTAGGGAGACAGTTTTAGATGATCATGTAAATAAATGGCCACTGCTCAAGGAGAACTGCTATTTAGATCAATCAATTCATTAGGTAGACAGTGTTTAATTTGTTGGAGAAGTATGCATACTCATTTTGAAGATTGTTAAGTGATGTTGCTTCTTATGGAAGAGTGTCCATTCTTACAGAGATCAGTCCTTGCAAAGTTGATACAAGAGATAGAGCCATTGGATGTGAGCCTTATCCAAAAAGATGTTCCTCCAACCACCCTGGATGCCATGAAAAGGACTATCTCAGGCATGTTGGGCTTACTTCCTTCTGACCAGTTTCAAGTTTTTGTTGAGGCTTTATGGGAGCCCCTTTCCAGGTTATTGGTTTCTTCAATGATGACTGGGTATGATCTTCTTCTATTATATTTAATTGTAATATATGTTGTGGAACAGTGTTTTTGGGTTGTATTACACTGGGATAGTGTAGAGGACGAGAGGTGAATGGTTGCTTGGGAAACCATCCTTTTGGAACGCATAATGCTTCTCCTTAATCTTGTTATTATCTTTTTGTTGAAATAGATAAATTTGAATTCAGTTTTCATTGTACCGTGCAAGTATGTATGCTTAGTTCTAAACTTCTAATACTTGATAATGGAGCAATTTCAATAGTCTCTGTGAAATATTCTATTAGCATATGTTATGTCGGTTATTATGCTAGAGATTTTCAAATGATTTTTCTGTACTATAGGTATACATTGCGGAATGCAGAATACAGGCTTTGTCTTGAAAGGAACCTTGACACACACGAAGAAAATCTTGAAAATAAAGCACTCGAAGACTCTAAAGTTGATTTGCAGCAGATGATGCTTGATTGTGTGAATACAAACAATCTTTCTGGAACAGAAGATTTATCGTCCGAATCTGAGAAAATAACTGAGAACTCGTCTGATATTATAAATGGGCCAGGCCTTGGAGAGATATCCCACGAGGCTCAACAATATATTCTTCATTTGCAGTCTCGTTTATCTTCAGTAAAAAAGGTATGTAAGAGCATTCTAGGGGTCTTTTCTTGGTTATTTGAAACAGCAACGACTTACCGAAGTTAGGTCATTGATTATGATTGGTATTTGACTGCAAATAACCCTGGACCTTTTATTTTAATACAAAACAATCAATTGATTTTTCTCCCATCTTTCTTTGAGATAACTTATGCACCTATTATTAGGAACTTCTATTGATGGGATGTTCTTGTCTAATTTATTGATATTTCTGAAACAACTAAGTGGTCCTACTAATGGAACAAAAAGGATTGCATTGGCCATTTTAAGTACTTGGGTTTAGTTGCTATCTTGAGTGAAGTTGGTCATTTAAAAGAGCTAATTGCAGTAAGAGGCCATTTTATCAATATTTATACATGTTCATGCATGCAATTTCAGATATATTTTTATGTAGTCGGCGCCCACTCTTTTGTGGCCTTTTTAGGAGTACCATTGCAAACATATTTTATACTTTTACAAGATTCTTACAACTTAGATTTTTTTATGAAATTCTTTATCTCTGTAGTTTTCATTTGTTCCCTCCTCTCTCTTATGCAAAAAAATTCATGTTCAATCTACATCATGCATTTTTGAAAGAATCAATTATGTGTATTTTGATATATGCTGGATAAATGACCTGCCTTGAAGTTTGTCCATGATTTTTGCACTGCCTGCCTGCACTGATGTTTGAGGCGGCTATTTATATTTTTGCCTTTTTTAAAACACTGGAAATTTTTTATCCTATTGGTAAACTTATCATATTTATATATCATTTTAAATGTTTGGGACAAATCTATTGTTCCCTTGTTGAAAAATTGCCTCATTTTATTGCAATTCTTCATCACCTTCTTATAGCCTTTAAGAGAGTATCATCCTGTTCGTTCATTATGCTGCATCACTCTTAAACCTTTTGTTTTGGGGTTTGAGGCATGTATACTTTTGGAAGGCTGATTTATGAGGACATAGTTTTAGTAATTGGTTCACTAGGAAAGAGGGAGCCATCTCTCAATAAGAGCAGGAAATACTAATTTTGTAGATGCTTCCCTCAGTTGATTTCTTTTTTGATTTTTTTCCCCTGCTGAGATTCAATCCTAAATTTTATCCCCTTGCTCATTGCCTTCTGTTAGTTTCCCACTCCCATAAGTTTTTACTCATTAGAATGAAAGCATGTGGGATAGCGGGGCTGCATTCCAAATCTAGGTTTTGAGTTGACAAAAATTTATAATTAGTCAAAAGGGACTTTTAAAAGACCGAATAACTGGCTTGAGCTTATTTGAGAAGCATACTAGGATTGCTATTATAATTTATATATTAACATCTATTAGACAGTCTCAATAATTTTCAAACAGGATCTCTTGCATAATGTAGTGTATGTCTTCAATCACGTCACTTAAGTTTCTGTTGAAATTGTTTTATTCACCAGCAGCATGGAACATTATAGCATCAAGAGGATGGGAATCCCAATTAAAGAAGCTGTTGAAATGATAAAACTTGTGAGAACAGGAAAAACCAATGGGATATAATTCTGAAGCTATGATACCCAAATTTTTAAGAATTTGTGTGCTCACAATTTCAAATAGCTTTACATTTATTTTATGTTTTTGTCTTCGCCTAACTATAACTGGAAATATTTACTATAACATCACCTTGTGCAATTTGTTGGGGACTCTTTCTCATATTTCTTTATTTTCTGTTTTTTTCAAAAGGAACTCGGTGATGCAAAGAAGAAAAATGCCGCTCTTCAAATGCAACAGTTTGTTGGGGAAGAGAAGAATGATTTGCTTGACTACTTAAGATCACTGAAACCAGAAAAGGTTTACCCTGATTCTTGAACCAAGCCAAAGTTTAGATTATTTTTTCGAACAGAAGCTCATTAACAAGTATACATTTTCAACCATCATGCATAATTTTTTGCACATCGTATGTTGGAGTTGAATGATTTTTGGTTCTATTCCTAGTTGAACCCAGTAACATGCCGCTATGAATTTGTTTGGAGTAGAATGACTGCTTAACTAGATTAAAATCCAGCTACTGTTTCTTTGCTTATGACAACATTATAATCCATTCTATTCGAATCTTTGGAATGTCTGGTAACTGATGTGAGTTGTAGTGATCATGTACTTGCATATTCCATATATACCAAAGTTTTTGGTGCACAACTTAGTATCAAGATATTCTTTAGGGCAAGGAATTTCCCATCTTGTTGAACCTTTTGTCTCGTTCATTGCATCAATGAAAGGTGACCAAGATTGGTTGTGTTAAATCTCTTTTCTTGAAAAGTCAAAACTTTTATTATTGCAACTGGAACTAATTAATATGGCATGTACAGGTGGTTGAGCTATCAGAACTAACTTCACCTGATTTAAAGGAAGTAATCCACTCGGTAGTCCATGGTCTCCTGGCAACACTTTCACCCAGGATGCATTCTAAAGCTCCTTCTGCATCGGAGAACACATCAGCTGGGACAGTAAATTTATGGAGTGAAGATGGCGCTGAACTTGTTGAGGACACACTTCATTTCCGTCCCCTTATCTCATTGACTAGGAACTATCTGGCACGCCTGCTATTCTGGTTAGCTTTGCTCTCTCTCTGTCCACCACTAGGGCATTATGCAGGAGTTGTTTACCTATTGAACTTTTCCTCTGGTGGATGCTTGATTAAGACAATGAAAAATAGAATGTTTGTATGCTAAGCATCAGATCATGGGGTTGTACTAGTCAATGTTACTTTTTAATGTCTTTTATCCCTTTAATTTTTTTTCTTGATATTTGAAAAGGAAAACATAATTATTGTCTGCATTTATTTCAAGATTAAGGAACCTGCCTATGGTGTTAGTGTGTTACATGAAGGCTTTAGCTTGGATAACAAGGAGAATTATGATAAGGGGCTGGTGTAACATTACCGAAATTTGGTTTTTTGGTGATTAATGTAGTAAATGAGCTTAGGCTCGTACTTTTGTAGTTATCTTTTGATGCATCAGATATTACTCTCTTATTATGATATTATCCTTTCTATTTGACAATGAGGAGTGAAACTCTGATGTTCATAGAGCTTGCTTTAGTAGTTCTTATCTTCTGTCGTGTAATTATGATTAGTTTCTCTTCTTTTACTAATTTTGGTTTCTCTTGGTATTATATGTTTGCTTCTGCAGATAAGGAGTGAAATATAGATTAAGCTCTCTGGATTCTGATTTATTCTTTTATCTACTGCAGGTGCATGTTACTGGGACACTACCTGAGAGGCCTTGAATATCGAATGGAGCTGATGGAACTCCTGTCACTGACAAGTGATGTTGAAAATGGTACTTGGGGCGGTGAGGATGTTGCTTGAGATTTGTGTAGATATATGTATTGCATTGTGTATGCAACCTTTGTTCATACAGGAAGAGACTGGAATTGGGAGTTCATTTGTATGTAGAGTTGTAGACGGATAAACTTTTTTTTCGGTCACAAGTTTATTAGCAATGGGCATATCTTCCTTGTTGCATGTTGTGATAGTAAAGAGTATTCAATTTCCAAATTTCCTTTGATGGAATTGAGGTGCAGTCATAAGATAAGATGAGCTGCAGAGGTATTTTCACCTCAATGTCATTAGCTCATTGTTAATACATGATTACTGTAGCCGAGGGTTTTGTGATGTATTAATTAGGAGGTTTTTTCCCCAAATCTTGTTGAGAAGCTGAATTTTGTTTTGTGTTGCTATCCCCAGTTTACATCAAGTCTGGTACAGTCATTCATGAATTTACCCCCTCATGGCAGTAATTAACTGGGAAAGGCCAATTAATAGCCCTGAACTTGTCCTGTTAAACTGATATTTCAAGGAAGTTCAAGTTTATGCGAGGTAATGGTGTTGACCATAGGATACTATTTTTCATTGAAATGCTCACTTAAATGCTAAATGCTAGGTTTGTCAAATAGTGTTTCTCTCAATTTCCTTCCAATAATAGTTATTTATTCAGAAAAATTTGTTCTGAATTTGAAGTCTCAATGGAAACTAATTTTTATTGTAGTTACTCTTCCGAAAGATTTCATATAGCAGAGGCTAAAACAATGCTCTTTATCCCACATTTTGTTGGAGAGAATAGGAGGTGAGGCAAGGAAATGAGTTTTGTCAAAATGCATTTTCTTATTTGATTTGTATAAAACATGGGTCATGAGCTCATATTCTCCCTTTTGTAGAATAGTTTTTTAAAAAAATGATAATTTTATCCTTCAATTAAAATTACATAAAATTATCAATTTTATTATAGAAGGGATAACACAGTATTTTTATCTATATTACAATTAATTCAAACCAAAACTCATGCTCATTCTTACGTTAACCAAACATACAAAATTTTATCTTTAAACTCATTCACCCTTTTCTATTTTTCCTCTCTCAATAAGCTTGTACTCAGCTCATCTTAAACTCATTCTTCATTTAACCAAACGTGGGGTTATTGTCTTGGATGGAAATTGGAAACAAACAAATCAAGTATAATCTTTAAACTCATTCACCCCTTTCTATTTTCCTCCTCTCAATAAGCATGTGCTCAGCTCATCTTAAACTCATTCCTCCTTCAACCAAATGTGGGGTTATTGTCTTGGATGTAAATTGGAAATAAACCAATCAAGTATATAATTATATTGTAGATCTTATAGATTCTGTGATCATCAAGTATCATATCTCCCTTAAACCTCTTCAAAAACGCTAATAGAAGGTTTGTTTTTTGTTGTTTCAGTCATTTTTGATCCCTTGAGAGACCTGTAATGTAGTAATTGCATTGATATGTAATAGTTAGCGCCACTATATTTGATGTCGTCAGGTATTGCAGAGTCATGAAATATTGTGAGGTGGATATAAAGATACAAACATGCATTCTCTTGCTTGTAAAATAGATGACTGTCTAGGATGAGGTAAGCAAAACAAGGTAAGTAATGAGCAATTCAACCAACACTTCACAATGCATGTAAGGCAATCGTTCCATTGAACGGAAGCTATGGGGTGCCTAATACTTCCATTATGCTTAAATGACCCATGCCCATATGAATCTTTGGACCATAGACCTAAAGTTTTGGTTAAGGAGGGAGCTCAACTCAAACAACCTGAAATATTGCAAGAAACTATGAAGATGGTTGAAATTCTTCTATGAGGATGGTTGAAATCTATGAAGAGAGCTTTTAAATTGAGAAAAGTCAAGTCTAGGTACTTAAGACAAATATAAGTTGTCATCTAAACCCCCATGGAAAGGCAAAAAAAGTTGTCTTGGGTAAGCCAAAAGACAAGTCTAAGGAAGTTAAGAAACTTTCTAGATAGTAAGTACATGAAAGAATTAGTAAGGGCTATGCTTCAAATGTGGAGGCAAGTGGGATAGAGATCGCAAGTGTAAACATATAGAAGTTTTTGTACTTGCTGATTCTAGTGACGGTGAGGAAGATAAGTCGGGTGACTGAGGGAAGGCAAGTAGTGGTGAAAATGATAGAGGTTGAGTTATCACTCATCTCCATGGCAGGCATTCAAAAATCTTCTACAATGAGAATAATGGTGTGGATAGGAAAACATGAGGTATCCTTACTTGTTAATAGTGGGTCATATTGGAGCAGTGGAGCCATTTGACGTTAAGGTATCTAATAATGAGAAATTCAAATGTGAGAAGATGGTGCATGATATGAGAATGAACATACAAGGAGTGAAGATTACACCCGATCTGCATGTTCTAACGTTAGTTAAGATAGAATATTAGTAGGGTGATTACAGATTATGCAAGCATAATAATGGAGTTCAAATTTGGTGGTAAGAAGAGAACTCGGACTGCCTTGTTGATTAAAGTCATGCGATACGAATGTGATTGAAAAATTGTGCGAAAGTGACGCACAATATTTTTTCATTATGGGGACTAACACAAGCCAAAGAAGGCTGACTGGAGAGCAAAAGGAAGATCTTCATGATAAACTGAAGCTTCTACTAGAATCTTTTAGGTGAGTATTAGAGGAATATAAGTGAGTATTGGAGCTGTCTATAAGTTTATCACCTCCTTGTTTCTTTGATCATCTTATAACATTGAAGAATGATAAGAAGCTAGCCAACATACCACCTTCTAGATATTCACACTTCTAAAAGGATGAGATAAAGAGACAAGTAAAAGAGATGCTCAAGACTGGCTTGATCCGTTAGAGCACTAATTCATTTTCATTGCCCGTGTTATTGGTTAAAAAAAAGATGAAAATTGGAGATTTTGTATTGACTATAGAGCCTTAAATGAGGTGATGATGAAAGAAGGGTTCTCTGTTCTATAGTCGACGAGATGCTAGATGAGTTCCAAGTAGCCAAGGTATTTACCAAGTTGGATTTGAGGGTATGGTATAACCAGATTCATGTGAGTGAGACATATGTTCACAAAATATTTTTTAGGATACACTCAGGTCATTATAAGTACCTGGTGATGCCTTTTGGGTTTTGAATGCACCATATACTTTTCAGGCGACCATGAATACAATTTTCAAACCTTACTTGAGGACATTTATGTTGGTTTTCTTTGATGACATGTTGATATATTCAAAGAGCATTGAAGAACAGCTAGAGGTAGTGTTTGACATGTTAGAGGAACATCAATTTCTTATAAAAATGTAGAAGTGCGAGTTCTTGCAAAACAAAATTAGAGTATCTAGGTCATATCATCTCAAGAGAGGGGGTAGAGGTAGAACCAAAGAAAGTACAAGCTATGGTGAACTGGTAATTACCCAAAGATGTATCAGCATTGCAAAGATTTTTGGGCTACAGGATATTATAGGAGGTTTGTGAAGAATTATAGGTTGATCACTAGATCGTTGATGTCGATGCTGAAGAACGGTAATTTTGAGCGGACTATAATAGCATATTTATTCACTCACTGCTGCTCAATTTGTAGAGTATTTGAACCTGAAATAACCATTTTTATTTGTCAATAGTAGTTTCTAAACAAAATCTAAGGTTTGAAATGGCAACTAAATTATGGTGAGCGAAGGAGCAATAAAAGGCTCATAGCACATTTCACCAACTAATCACATGTAAATTGGTTTTAAGGGATGACCCACCAACTAAACAAGTCAAAGATTCATTGGTCCCTATCAAAACTAATGCAAAGCTAGTCCAGATTTTGAACTTCATTTTGGACAGGATGCTCTTACCATTATGTTGGATCGTAATGCAAATCGGATGGCCTTGGCGCCTGGTTTCATTGTGGATTCTATTGTTCAGATGTCTAAAAACTTAGTTTGTGATGTGATTAATATCTTTATGTTCAACAATAGTCTTGCAGATTCTCTTGTTCACTTGGGTATGACCTCTAATGAGCCAGTTAGGTTAATTGGTTAGGTCTCTAGTGTTTGTTAATCTTGGTTGTAACTTGTTCTTCTGGTTAATGAATTGTTTGGTTTTAAAAATTACTATTTTTAGTATGCACGGATAATTTAACTAAACGAGTAGTGCATGTGCTTTGACGCATAAAGAATAAGGCAATTGTTGTGCATGAAGAAGTAATCATTATATCCAAAAAGAGAACAATATGTTTTATTTTACAGTAGTGAAAATGCTTTGATGCGTAAAGAATATAACAGTGACAATGATATTTAATTTGAAAAGTAGTTAAGATTGTTGGTCCGAATGAATGGATATATATATATATCAGGTCAGGTGCACTAGGTCTCGACTCCTCAGCATACTTCATCTTCAAATAAGCAAGCTGCCAGTCCCTGTGTATCATAGCAGTGAAGAACTCGCGTTCCTCTTTCTTCTGAAACAACTTGAAGGCAAACATCAGCATCTCCCCAATCTCAGCAGTCTCTGGGATTTCCTCCAATATGCGCATACAATCCAATTTCTGCCTTGGACTCTGTAAGGGGAGAAGGAGCAGGAGCTGGAGCTGGAGCTGGAGCTGGAGCAGGACTGGTGGCAGACATAGTGGCAGTTCGGCTGTTCACTGCAGACACCAAATTACCCAATGAATTACACATCTCTTCTCGGTAATCATATGCCTTTCGCTTCTTCTTCTTCTTTGCTCTATTGCCCTGAGTGTCTGACCTCATCCTACTGTGCTTCTGCAGCTGATTCGGAGAACTGGTAACTTCATTATCTTCATCGTTATTGATGTTGTATTCAGGATCAGAAGATTCAGTGGGGAGCTCCGGAAATCGAACATTATCACCGGTGCTAGTATTGGTAGGGTTGTCATTGCGATTGGATGCTCCAGCAGTGTATGCAAACTCCCCAGTAGCACACAAGCCATCAAACATGATCTCTAACTGATCCAAGTTCTCAGGTCCCTGGGTTCTGAACTTGGCCACCCTTTTATCCTCCTGCCATTTAATTGAGAGATATTAGTGCAAGTTAGATATGATAATAAAGTAACATTTTTAAGAAACTAGGATTTTGTTGAACACATACCTTAATCCTTTTCTCCCACCAATCATTATCTGCCAAAATAGTGTTTCGAACATTGTCCCACCCGGTGCCCGTATCATGGAGTCTCAATTTTTGAAACAATTTGTAATATTTTTTCAAGTTATCCCACTTATTCTTGAACTGTGGTTGATCATATTTCTTTCCAGTTTTCTCCTCAAACCCAACAACTATCCTTTGCCAACCATCTTTGGTCAAGTGTGATCCGGGCCTCCTCCCCTCATTAACTTATTGAACACAAAGATCAACAAATATTTTTGTTTGTGCGGAGTCCCAGTTTACCTTGTCTACAACTTGGGTTGATGGGGCAGAAGGTGTCGTTTTGCTACTCATAGTAGTAGGTGCTTTATGCAATGTTTTAGCACTATAAACAAAACATAAATGTTTTTCCTTAGAAGAATAACCCACAAGGCAGCAAAGCTTTTTGATTCAACTCAAAAAAATGAAATGAAAATGAAACTATTTGTGGCAGTAAAGATATTAAAATTAAACTTTAACACTCTTATCTATGATACTCATGCACAAATTTACATACCATCCATTCACAGACAGAGATAACCAAACAACAACACAAGAAAGGTGTCATTAGATGATAATAATAACAATAATGTCCTAATTTGCAAGCTATTACACAAAACCAAAGAGGTTAACACTGGTCTGAAAATCAAATCCACGCAGCAGCAAATACTCACTACTTATCATATTAACGAAGAGGCAAGAAATTCATTTTGAAGCATCATGCAGTATTTCAAGTTCCAAAAATCAGCAAGAAATCAAGAAGATTTTCAGCAGAGTATAAGGGCTATTTCCAGGCAAGCATTCATGTAATTGAAGAAAGAAACAGGAGGATGAAATCACCGAGGATTGACGAGAGGTGTGCGACTCAGGATCCTTTATAAACTCTTTCAATTATTAGTTGTCTCGTCAACCTAAAATTGTAATCCAAATTTCAAAACTTGTGCAAATCGAACCCCAAAAATAAGTAACCGCACATCAAGAAACACAATCCCCCAAATCCCACCCGATTATCGACACAGAACCCTACAACCGAATGAAATCGATCGAAAACACACAAAATCTAGGGCTTCAGTGGCTGTAAACAAGGGAGGTGTAGTACCCCATTTTTGTCCGGGCACTTGCTATTTTTAATAAAATAATAATAAAAAATTGGAAAAAATAAAAAAAACAAAAACAACCTTAATGACCAATATTCACCAAAATCTGGGCCCAAAGTTAAACCCTAAATACTTACATTTAATCCACTACCTAATATCACCTAGCTAGGCCCATTGCCTTATCTAAGGTCCAAATATCTACCCATCTAAATTAACCTACCTAATTAAGCCCACCACTCCAATTTAGCTTACCTACCCGGCCCAAAATCACCTTAAACTAAACCATTGGCCCAAAACCACCTAAACCTAACCCTAATGGACTAAAACAATTAAAAGGTTTTGATGAAGGAAAGAAGCAAGGTGCGGCAGTGGAAGGAAAAAGAAAGAGGGTTGGTGGAGAATGACAAGGAAAAGCAGAGAAGGTGGGAGACAGTGGAGAAGGAGTGGAAGCCACTGGTTTTTGGTGATTAAAGGAGGAGCCAGAGTTGTTTTTGGGGAAGAACCCGAAGGTTCTTGAGAGGATTTTAGAGAGAAGAAAACCGGAGGACTTGGAGTTGGTTTTGGGGGGGATCCGGAAGGAAAAAACCAGAAAAGGCCGAACGAAGCTTGAAGAAGAAGGGGAAGAAAAAAGGAAAAGAAGAGGAAGGAGAGTGGATTTGGGGGTGCTGCGCCAGTTTTCTGGACGGAACAATCGGGGAACGATCCGTGGTCCGATCGGAGTGAAATTTGGACAGTAACTTCACAGCACTTGGAGCTTTATTCTGATCGGTGCGATTGTCATTTGAAGGTGTCTATCTACCCCGGTTTCCGATAGAAAGTGACTGCAATTTTGGGGAGAAGAGACACTGCACACAGGTTTTTCAATCAACGATCGGGCAACGATCCGTGGTCCGATCGAAGTGAAATTTGGACAGTAACTTCACAACACTTGGAGCTTTATTCTGATCGGTGCGATTGCCATTTGAAGGTGTCTATTTACCCCGGTTTCCGATAGAAGGTGACTGTAATAATAGGTTATTGTGGATTTTTGGATCTGGTTTTGCTGGTTTGCTGCTCTGTTTCTTTGTTTGCAGGCTGGACGGGAAGAGGCGGCAGGGAAGGAGCTTCTGGACATGTGCTGGAGGAGACGATGAACAGTAGTGGGACGTTGGGCCGGGGATGGTTGTTGGGCCGGTGGTAGATTTGATGGTTGTTGGGTCGGGCTCTGATTATTTCTGTTTTGGGCCGAGTTCTGTTATTCGGGCCAGTCCTTATCTTTATTTGTTTTTTGGGCCGGATTAGTTTAGATTGGGCCGCGTTTAAGTTTTAATTTGGTTTTCTCATGGGTTTCTGTTTGTACTCGTATTGGACCTGGTCCGAGTTTTATTTGTTTGGTCTTGGGTTCTGTTTACATGTAATGGGTCGGGTTTGTGTGTTTTGGTTAGGGCCTGCTGGGTTATTTTGACAATTATATAGGCCCAAATAATGTAATAAAGTAGTAAAATAGTAAAGGTAGTATAGATAATATCAATTAGATTAATATGGGTATATTTAAATAATTTTAAAAAAGGGAAATCAAATCATATAATTTTATGTATTCATTTCTTTCAAACATCTAATCATGTTTAGAGAATATCAACGTATTGGTTTCTCGAGACATTTCTTTCAAATATTCAATCATGTTTAGAGAATATCAACGTATTGGTTTCTCGAGACATTTCTTTCAAATATCCAATCATGTTTAGAGAATATCAACGTATTGGTTTCTCAAGACATTTCTTTCAAATATCCAATCATGTTTAGAGAATATCAACGTATTGGTTTCTCGAGACATTTCTTTCAAGCATCCAATCATGTTCAGAGAATATCAACGTATTGGTTTCTCGAGACATTTCCTTTTCCATCCAACTTTGTTTAGAGAATATCAATGTATTGATTTCTCGAAACATTTCTTTAAAAAAAACGAAGTTTAAATTCCTCCATCCATTTAACAATAAATAATTTTTGGACACATGAATTTTTTATCAAAACAATTTAAGACATTTATAAAACATTTTTAAGAAAGGCATAAACAGTTTAAAAGGCAACCGACTAGGGAGTTGTGAGGTGCCTAACACCTTCCCCACACTCAATAGACCCCCTTACCCATTTTCTCTGGTTCGCAGGCTTAACATTTTAGTGTCCAATTGCACTATAATCAATTGGTGGCGGCTCTTACATTCTCTTACATTTTACAGACATTTTCTCAAATAGCGCCGGTACGCGTCGTGATTTCGGTTGCGACAACTGGCGACTCTGCTGGGGATACCAGGTTTTTACTGAAGGGGTCGAGCCTTTATATTGATGTTTATGCTTTTTCTTAATTTTTGATTTTTGTTTATTATAAAGTTTAATATCATAGTTTATTAATTTATATGACATCGAAAACACACTATTTATTACACACACGTAACCCTATACCCGGGTTTTCCTTGTGATTAGTGAGGGTTGACCTACCACCTTTTGGGATTTACTTCCCTGTGTAGGTGGGGGAAGACACTCTCCTGGATTGACGTCCTCTTAAAGTATTAAGGGATGGACTTTTGTTATCCAAGTATGGATCAAAAGTCACAGAATCCAGTAAACCTCTCGCGAAGACGCGTTTTAGTTTAGATACACAACCCGAATGCACATTAGACCTCCAGATATGGTAGGATTTTTCTATCGAATTAGGAACAACAAGGGCATCCTTATTTCTAACAGTTTATTTGTACATAATTTGTATACTCTCTTACGATTATCTTAATTGTACATAATTGTGCATATCCAAATTATGGTTTGTTTTACATGTCCTAAATTGCAAATCCCTTCTTACTTTTTGTTCATACATACACTAGAGCACAAATCTTTGTAATCTAATTAGATTGTACTTCCAGAATGATCATACCAATAGGGACCAATGCACTAACATTAGAAGATTCCCAAGAGGTCAGGGAGAAGTTAGAAAAATTACAAGAAAGATGGGAAGAACAAGATTTGCATACAATGAAAGCTTTCAGAAGTGCCTATGGACGAATCGACTATCTGTTGACCATATAAAAACATAACTCTGTGCCCAAGTTTTCCCTGGAATTAGTGAGGGTTGACCTACCACCTTTTTGGGATTTACTTCCCTGTGTAGTTGGAGGAAGACACTCTCCTGGATTGACGTCCTCTTAAAGTATTAAGGGATGGACTTTTGTTATCCAAGTATGGATCAAAAGTCACATGATCCAGTTGGCCTCTCGCAAAGTTGCGCTACCCATATGCATTAGATAACCCTAGATCCGGTTTGAGACTTTCAGAAGTTTGTAGGAATATGACCCTGATTAAGAATCACGGGAAACACTTATTTTCTTGACTCTACTTACTACTTGTATATATACATTTGCTCATTATTTGCATGTTCGTTAACCACTCATACATGTCCATATGTACCTTTTATACACATTATTCATGACATTTGCATTCACAATAATTTAGAGAGAATCCATCAATTGGTTTTACGATTAACTTTATGTTTAGAATTTTTCTAAGAATTGTCAATCCGTCCAATATTGGGGCAATTTCGAGGAAATTAATTCTTAACCTTAGGGTTGGAAAAATTTGAAATGCATCATGCTAGAGGAATATTTAGGAACCTATGTGAGCAATTTAAAGAATTTCATGGGAAAGGATCCGAACTCTGCTGATAATCCTTGTTATGTCATTTCTCGACCATCGTGTATTGATCATTAACTGGATCAGTTTGGGGATTTCCAAATCTCATATCAATTGTCTGCAAGAGTAATCTCCAAAGTGCACCACCATTTATGTTCTATCATGACTTTGATTTGATGAAGTTTTATAGTACAAAATTTGCATATTTCTATTATGTCCAAAAGCCCATATTCCAAATTTCTGCATGAATTCTCCTTCATTTCCAAATGTTAAATCTTAATCATTCCATCCAACAAGATTGAAATTGATGATAATGAATAAGATAGCCTAATAAAACCTTTTTGGGTGTGCTCACCACTGACAATGTTGAATCTTCCTCTGGCACTAAGACTGAATTTGAGATATCGTTAGATTGGCTTGGATATTTCATTCGAGAATGGAGTCACTCAAGTACACTTTTTGAGAAGCCATTTGTTGTGGGGATGATTGAAAATGACAAATGTTATGCTGTACAACGGTATTAGTTTGTTTGGCAGAATGAGCGGTTGATAACTTGTCACCGATTATAGTGGTCAACGTTCACTTTCACTGGTCACCAACTGCAATCAAGTTCATGCCCATATTGTCAAAAGCAGTGTCATATCACCATTATGTGATTCGGGCTTATTTTTAAAATTTCTACAGCCTACTATCAATTATTTCCGGACCGGAGGCTCATGATGTAATTGACATCACGAGATTTTATGCTGTTGTCCACCCAAATTATTCAAAAGGCTAATTGCCAAGATCTTCTCCGTTATATTACCCTGTCTGAAGTCCTTCACCAAGTGGCAACTCACTACCTTTCTCTCTTTGATAAGTCTTTCGCTCCTTTAGTTGAGTTTCTTTCTGATACGCGTTATGGCTTCCAAAAGACAACGCACACAAGCCCTTCAGATATATGATGAAAATCTCTTTGTGAGTCAGGAAGCATTTGAGAGATACCAACGGTCAGTTGGTGTGCGAAATATTATCCCGGAGAGAGGCATCCAGGTTGTTTATACAACGGAGCCCACTATTGCTAGAATAATTGCTGAGCGAGGTTGGGAGAAGCTCGTTGCACAGCCAAAAGCTGCAGTTGTTCAGTTGGTAAGAGAATTTTATGCCAATGCAATGGTAGGATATGAACAGATAAATGTTCGAGGTGCGAGAGTTTCATTTGATAGCCAAACTATTAATGAAGTTTACAATCTTCCAAACTTTGTCGACGATGATTTTTCTAAGTTGTTAGAATCTGATGTTGATATGGATGCAGTAATTCGTACAGTATGTAAACCAGGCGCTGCCTGGAAGAAATTTAGAGGGGAGGGAGTCTCATTCCCCGCAGCAGCTATGACCAGGAACAGCAAGGCTTGGATGCGTTTTATTTGGGCGAAACTCATGCCTAGTACTCATTCAGTTGACGTTTCCAAAGATAGAGCATTGTTGCTTTATTCTATTCTGTCTGGA
This sequence comes from Euonymus europaeus, assembly GCA_963580455.1. Lineage (NCBI taxonomy): Eukaryota > Viridiplantae > Streptophyta > Magnoliopsida > Celastrales > Celastraceae > Euonymus > Euonymus europaeus. The sequence goes on along the minus strand of OY756970.1, from coordinate 14,179,380 downwards.
AAATCGATTGATGTTGGGAAAGTTTTACACAAGTCTATTATCCACAGCCTTCATGCTACAACAACTATAGGGCTTTGTCTCCCTTCTCTGGTTAGTACATTGTGTATGAGAGCTGGGGTTCATTGGGAATCGCATGAAGAGGTGCAGAATCCCCGACAAGTGATTGATCATAGGATAATCAATCGTTACAAAGATGATGAGATTGTTGACGCTCATCCAGAGATTGGATCTTCTACTGTTCATTATTCCAGTTCATCAGGAACCATGGCTATAGCTGAAAGGATGACGCAGATTGAGGCACGTCTGGATTACCTGTCTAAAAGTATTGATCAGTTAATTGCACATATTACAAGCTCCAATGGGACCATGGATCAGATGCACAATCAGCTGGCCAGCAACTTTGGAGTGCATAACATGCAGTTTTCGACTTCACTAGCCCAACAACAGGATCTTTATCATCTGGAAAATTATGAAAACCCAGGATTCCAATCAGAGAATTTCTATTTTCCATCATTTCATTAAATGTTGAACATTGTGAGCCTTGTACTGTTGTTGTTTATGGAGAGTTAGCTAATATGTTTCAATCTCCATGTCTGTCCCTTGTTGCTTGTTATCTTCAAAGAAAGTATTTGAACAATTATGATCGACTTGATCCTTGAGCAGTATAAAAGTTACCACCATGATGGTACAATTATTCATTCGACAGGTAAAAAAAAAAAAAAAAACAACCGCTTGAGTGAAAACCTGAAAAAGCATTCTTGGTAAAAATTAGGGTTTGTAAAAATGAAAAAAAACAACAAAAAAACCCGTTTGAGTGAAAACCTGAAAAGGCATTCTTGGCAAAAATTAGGGTTTGTAAAAAAGCAAAATGCTAGAGTAAAAGTCAGAAATGACGCTCTAAAAAAGAGAGAGAGAGAGAGAGAAAAAAAAAGAGAAAAAAGAAAAAGAAAAAGGCTTGCACTTTAAATTCAGGCTGCACGTTCTGGTTACTTGAAGAAGAATTGATGGGGCATAAACCTTTTGCATCAATGAGCGGTGTTGATTTGGTCAGTACTTTGTCTCAAATTGATATGGATGAATCAGATTCATGGTGTTTAGATTGAATAACAGTGAATGGGTCACGCTCCAAAACTGGGGCAGTTTGGGGAGCGACATTTTTGATAGCTTGGCAAAGAAGTTAGGTTGGCAGACATGGAAAGTTCCGGCTTCATGACAGTTAATTGCACACGCATCAAAACTGGGGCAGTTTTGGGTGCAATGTTTCTGTTTATCTTGACGAAGAAATTTTGGCTGGCAGACATGGGAAATTCAGGCTTCATGACAGTTAGTTGCACACGCACCAAAACTGGGGCAGTTTTGGGTGCGACGTTCCTGTTATTACAATTTCATCGGGGATAAATCATACAGAAGAAGGAGTTTGAAGACAAATATGTTTGGTTGAGCGACTACTTCATGAGTTCTGGATTTGACTGTTGTTAATTGGGTGCACACCAAAACTGGGGCAATTTTGGCACAATCTTTGACTTATCACATATTTCATCTTGGAGAACTTTGATTTACCTTCCCTTTCTTTTACTTCTTTCTTTTTGTATATATCTTACTCTAAAAAGAGTTCCTTGATTACCATTCATTTTTTTTATTTTATCATGAGGCTATCCATTTCTTCGACTTTGCTATTCATTCCTTCCATTTCCATATTCGGATTCCATATCCCAAAAAATTCATCTTGGGGAACTTCGATTTACATTCCCTTTCTTTTCCTTCTTTCTTTTTCTGTATATTTCTTACTAAAAAAATGTCCTTGATTACCATTCATTTTTTTAAATATCATGAGGTTATCCATTCTTCGGCTTTGCTACTCATTCCTTCCATTGCCATATTCTGATTCCATATCCCAAAAATTTCTCATTCTTGGCATGCTTAGTCGTACTATTGAATTTATCATTGATTGAAGTCTTGACAGTGAATGATATGACTGCATTAGGATATTGCTTTTGGAGAAAGAATTGATAGATTTTGGCACCCTAAGCTGAAAAAGACCTGATGAACAAACATGTGATCGAGGCAAGTATTATCAGAAGAGAGACGATCCTGATTATAAAATGTGGCATTAAAATAAACAAAAGACGTTTTAGTGAACATGAACTGTTGAAATTATAAATGTTTGTAAAAAAAAGTTGAAAATTGCACAAAAGTTGATTTTTTGAGTGAATGACATTTTTACCATTTAGTGAAGACTTTTTGAGTAATATGAACAATCCCAATAAAGAAATAGACTGGTCTAGGGATCCGCAATTGCACGCGTGTTTAGGAATAAAAAGGTCTTTGAAAAAGTCATGCATACTTTAATAAGAAATTCATAAAAGTGGCTCATTGCATACATCATCATTGCATATCGTTTGTGTGTTGTTGCAAGTTTGTTCGAAAGGTATAATTTTGAAGGTGTCATTTTTCTTGAATCAGGTTTTAAATTACATATCCTATAAACCCCGATCAATTCATTTTAACATTTCCCAGACGGATAGGCTATAAACCCCGATCAATTCTTTCAATCCATATTTACGTCTTGTCACTCGCACGAATCCATGGAAAAATTTTAAAAAACAAAAAAGGCAGACAAAAAGAAAAGGGGGAAGACAGACGTGACCCTGACTTTCGGCGCATTTTTTAGAATTTTGGACCGTTCTTTACTTTTTTGTCTTTTCTGGCTAAATAATTTTGCGTTCATCGAGGAGTCAACATTTCTCTATCACCTCCACCGTGCCTGATCATGATATTCTAACCACTTTTCGACAATGAATTGACCTTTCTTTAAAGGTGTTGTCTGTCCGGTCACATCTTTCATTTTCTCATGAGACGACGTTTGCCCGCCATGCGAAATTCCAATTTTTTCCATCGTTCCTTGAAAGACTCGCAGTTCACCTGTAATGTTCTGTCTGCTCTGGCCCAATCTTCTTTCTTTCTCTTCTAAAGCTGTACATCTTCGTTGTTGAATCTGTTCATTTTCTCTTTTCTGACTACCTTCATCATCACTTCGTCACCATTCCTGATTTTGTTCGGATCATCGCACATTCATTTCCATAACCTTTTCAGATACACCATCTTTCGACCTTTCGAATGGATGATAATCTATCACCCCGCTCACAAACGATTGTATCGTTTGCTAAAGCGGAAATCATTCCTGAGAGACGATTTGACTTTCATATTCTTAGAGATTCCAACGCCTGCTGGGCTATGAAATACCTCCATGATCATTCCATGTCATTTCTGATTAACCCTGATCCTGAGGGTGCTTTATCGGTGTATCCTCGTATAGTTCGTGGTTTCTACGAAACTTTAGAAATGTTACCATCGAGTGCGAGAACCGAATCAAAACCTGTTTATCAGGTGGAAATAATTGGTATAAAATTCCGATTCACCACGGCGGACATATGTGAATGTCTAGGGTATCCCTCTTCTTACGAAGTGGCTACTGGTTTCAAAGCACCGGTGTCTGTCTCTAAGGAAGAGATAATTGATGACATGTGTGGAGGACAGATCGATGAGAAGGTAAAGGCTACACGTCGCTCATATCTGCCATCAAATATGTGGTTGCTGGACGATGCTGTCCGACACAACCTCTGTCCCATTGGTCACCACCACCAGCGACGGGGTAACATTCTCCATGCCTTATATTACATGTATAAAGGAGTTTGGTTCGACATTGGAGAATTCTTTATGGCTACTATTCTGAAGGCACAGAGTTTTGTGGAGAACAGAACGACGAAGGTGGAGAAATTATATTTTCCACGACTCATTACCCGACTGGTTTTGAGCAAACACATTCATCCTCCTCTAAACCAAGTTTCTCTACTTTATCCAGTAATTACTATGCAGAAAAATAACTGGCGGAAGGGTATTAACCAAATGGCCACTACTGTAAAGAGACTTCAAGCATCACGGTCTCAAGTTCCAGTACTAGGAGAAACATCTCAGTCTGCTGCTAAACCACCATCACCTGACCACACTCAGGAAACACCAGCTCATGAGCAACAATTGGAGGCAAGACGACAAAGGTGGGAGCAACTGTTGAATGTAGTCGCGAATGTGGTCAGGCCCAATTGAGAATTTTTACAGTGATTGTACTATTTACCCAAGTCCAGCCCATGTTACAAAAATGCCCTGTAAATATTTGTGTAAATGTAAAATAAATAAAAATTCATAAAAATTGCTTGCAAAAACAAAAAATCAAAAAAATACAATTCATTCAAAATTTAGCCAAGCCAGGAGTGGCTAAATGATCCTGTGCAAATTTCTGTGTGTAGATACAAAAAAACAAAAAAAATCAAAAAAAATCCAATTCATTAAAATTTCAGCCAAGCCGGGGATGGCTACAGTGATCCCGTGCAATTTGTTTTTATTTCCAGCCAAGCCGGATATGGCTACAATGATCCCGAGCAATTTTTTTTCAAAATTGAGCCAAGCTGGGAATGGCTACAGTGATCCCATGCACATTTTTTAAAATAAAAAAAACATTTCAAAATTCAGCCAAGCTGGGAGTGGCTACAATGATCCCATGCACATTTAAAAAAAAATCATTTCAAATTTCGCCAAGCTGGGAGTGGCTACAGTGATCCCATGCACATTTCTTAAAACAAAAAATAAAAAACATTTCAAAAGTTTTGCCAAGCTGAGAGTGGCTACAGTGATCCCATGCACATTTCTTAAAAATAAAAAAAATAATAAAAAAAAACATTTCAAAATTTGAGCCAAGCCGGGGATGGCTACAATGATCCCGTGCAATTTGTTTTTATTGCCAGCCAAGTCGGGGACGGCTACAATGATCCCGTGCAATTTTTTTTCAAAATTGAGCCAAGCCGGGAATGACAACAGTGATCCCGAGCAATATTTTTATTTATTCAAAATTTCAGCCAAGCCGGAGATGGCAACAGTGATCCCGTGCAATTTATTTTTCTTCAAAATTTCAGCCAAGTCGGAGATGGCTGCAGTGATCCCGAGCAATTTATTTTTCTTCAAAATTCCAGCCAAGTCGGAGATTGCTACAGTGATCCCGAGCAATTTTATTTTTCCGGCCAAGCCGGAGATGGCTACAATGATCCCGTGCATTATTTTTACATTTTTCAATTGGTACAAAAATCGGCTTTCTACTCCTTTGCGCGCCATTTACTCTGTAAAGTCAAGCAAAGGGGGGCAGCTGTAGTACCCCATTTTTGTCCGGGCACTTGCTATTTTTAATAAAATAATAATAAAAAATTGGAAAAAATAAAAAAAACAAACACAACCTTAATGACCAATATTCACCAAAATCTGGGCCCAAAGTTAAACCCTAAATACTTACATTTAATCCACTACCTAATATCACCTAGCTAGGCCCATTGCCTTATCTAAGGTCCAAATATCTACCCATCTAAATTAACCTACCTAATTAAGCCCACCACTCCAATTTAGCTTACCTACCCGGCCCAAAATCACCTTAAACTAAACCATTGGCCCAAAACCACCTAAACCTAACCCTAATGGACTAAAACAATTAAAAGGTTTTGATGAAGGAAAGAAGCAAGGTGCGGCAGTGGAAGGAAAAAGAAAGAGGGTTGGTGGAGAATGACAAGGAAAAGCAGAGAAGGTGGGAGACAGTGGAGAAGGAGTGGAAGCCACTGGTTTTTGGTGATTAAAGGAGGAGCCAGAGTTGTTTTTGGGGAAGAACCCGAAGGTTCTTGAGAGGATTTTAGAGAGAAGAAAACCGGAGGACTTGGAGTTGGTTTTGGGGGGGATCCGGAAGGAAAAAACCAGAAAAGGCCGAACGAAGCTTGAAGAAGAAGGGGAAGAAAAAAGGAAAAGAAGAGGAAGGAGAGTGGATTTGGGGGTGCTGCGCCAGTTTTCTGGACGGAACAATCGGGGAACGATCCGTGGTCCGATCGGAGTGAAATTTGGACAGTAACTTCACAGCACTTGGAGCTTTATTCTGATCGGTGCGATTGCCATTTGAAGGTGTCTATCTACCCCGGTTTCCGATAGAAAGTGACTGCAATTTTGGGGAGAAGAGACACTGCACACAGGTTTTTCAATCAACGATCGGGCAACGATCCGTGGTCCGATCGAAGTGAAATTTGGACAGTAACTTCACAACACTTGGAGCTTTATTCTGATTGGTGAGATTGAAATTTGAAGGTGTCTATTTACCCCGGTTTCCGATAGAAGGTGACTGTAATAATAGGTTATTGTCGATTTTTGGATCTGGTTTTGCTGGTTTGCTGCTCTGTTTCTTTGTTTGCAGGCTGGACGGGAAGAGGTGGCAGGGAAGGAGCTTCTGGACATGTGCTGGAGGAGACGATGAACAGTAGTGGGACGTTGGGCCGGGGATGGTTGTTGGGCCGGTGGTAGATTTGATGGTTGTTGGGTCGGGCTCTGATTATTTCTGTTTTGGGCCGAGTTCTGTTATTCGGGCCAGTCCTTATCTTTATTTGTTTTTTGGGCCGGATTAGTTTAGATTGGGCCGCGTTTAAGTTTTAATTTGGTTTTCTCATGGGTTTCTGTTTGTACTCGTATTGGGCCTGGTCCGAGTTTTATTTGTTTGGTCTTGGGTTCTGTTTACATGTAATGGGTCGGGTTTGTGTGTTTTGGTTAGGGCCTGCTGGGTTATTTTGACAATTATATAGGCCCAAATAATGTAATAAAGTAGTAAAATAGTAAAGGTAGTATAGATAATATCAATTAGATTAATATGCATGCTTATATTTAATTTCATAATTTATTTTGGGGTATATTTAAATAATTTTAAAAAAGGGAAATCAAATCATATAATTTTATGTATTCATTTCTTTCAAACATCTAATCATGTTTAGAGAATATCAACGTATTGGTTTCTCGAGACATTTCTTTCAAATATTCAATCATGTTTAGAGAATATCAACGTATTGGTTTCTCGAGACATTTCTTTCAAATATCCAATCATGTTTAGAGAATATCAACGTATTGGTTTCTCAAGACATTTCTTTCAAATATCCAATCATGTTTAGAGAATATCAACGTATTGGTTTCTCGAGACATTTCTTTCAAGCATCCAATCATGTTCAGAGAATATCAACGTATTGGTTTCTCGAGACATTTCCTTTTCCATCCAACTTTGTTTAGAGAATATCAATGTATTGATTTCTCGAAACATTTCTTTAAAAAAAACGAAGTTTAAATTCCTCCATCCATTTAACAATAAATAATTTTTGGACACATGAATTTTTTATCAAAACAATTTAAGACATTTATAAAACATTTTTAAGAAAATGCATAAACAGTTTAAAAGGCAACCGACTAGGGAGTTGTGAGGTGCCTAACACCTTCCCCACACTCAATAGACCCCCTTACCCATTTTCTCTGGTTCGCAGGCTTAACATTTTAGTGTCCAATTGCACTATAATCAATTGGTGGCGGCTCTTACATTCTCTTACATTTTACAGACATTTTCTCAAATAGCGCCGGTACGCGTCGTGATTTCGGTTGCGACAGGAGGGAATAGAAGGAAAGATTCGAAAATACCTTGAAGAAACGTCGAAGGGAAACGCGGTTTGTTGCAGAGCCCTGATACGTTCGGCTTTGCTATGAGAACAAAAGAGAAGACGACGTTGAGGAAGTGAAGTGCGAGGATGTTTGATAATTAAAAGAGATTAGAAGAGAAGAAGGGCAGTGATTGTTACTTACTGAATCGTCGTCGTCGTCGCACCAGAGGAGCAGCTTTCGCGATCTAGGGTTCACGCGATCTAGGGTTCACTTCCGTACAAATGAGCTGCACTTATTCGCGTTGGGCTTGGATTTGCATCAAAGTGCAGAACGCAGCGTCGCGTTGGCCTTGGATTTGGATCCAAACAGGTTGGGCCGCTTTTCGTCCGAAAGCAACACGAACGTGGGCCTTATAACGCAGTTCCAAACTACCACATAAACTACTAAGAATCATAATCTAGATTAGAGAAGAAAAACCCCTAAATTGGATGGATGCTTGGTGATTTTCTTGAAAGATCTTGCCATTGAAAGAGACTCAAAGCTTCTTTGACAATTTCCTTCTCTAAAACTTGTAATCGTCAGTAAATATTTCCTTCCAAACCCCTATAGGTCTCCTTAAAAACCCTTTAGAATCACAAAAATACCCTTTTAAAACCAAAAATGCGTTGGGAGTTCCATCAAGTTCTACAAAAACTCTAGCAGTCATGATTGATAAACTAAGAGTCGTTTTCAGTCACTATCTCTTTGGGTAGACCAAAATAACAAATGATATTTTTCTAGATAAACTTCCTAACTCGAACTCCAGGAAACTTTGGATAAGCTTCTGCTTCTATCCACTTGGTGAAAAATTCATCAAGGCGACAAAATGAGTTATTTGTCTTGATGCAGAAGGTCGAGGTAGTACTATATCCAACCCCAATTTCATGAAAGGCCGGAGGGATTGGACAAAGGTCAGTCTCTCTAGAGGGAGATGAGAAATCTGGGCTAAACATTAATACTTGTCACATTTCTTCATATACTCTAGTGCTTCAACTCTTAAAGTAGGCCAATAATAGCATGTTTTCAACGCCTCGATGAACAAGACTTCTCCCTTCTGAATTATTGCCACACTTTCCCTCGTGGAGCTTTACTAACATGTACTTACCTTTTTTTCTCATCAATACATATCAATATAATCCCAAAGAATGAACGTTTATACAACTCGCCCTCAAGAGTATGAATCTAGATGCCATAGCAACCAATCTTTTGGCTTAATTATGATATTGGGGTAATGCACCATTAGTCAAATAACGGATAACTGGAGCCCATATTCTCTTCTAGATTCTAAATATTTCATCACCTTTCTTCTCATCTATAGAAGACCACTACAAATACACTAAAAGGATCAATTGAGGCTCTTGAGTCTATATCGATGTCCTCATAGCTGCAAATGCATTAGCATGAGAGTTTTCTGCTCGAGGGAATTAAAACAGGGAGAACTCTTTGAAAAATTTATTGAGTCCTTACACCACGTCCAAGTATGTCACCATCTTTGGCTCCTTTGCTTGATAATGCCCACATAGTTGATTCACAATTAATAGATAATACTAAAATCTATCAAAGTTTCAAATACTTGGTGGGTTGAAGTCTAGCAATGAGAGCCTCATACTCTGCATCATTTTTGGTAGCTTGAAATCTGCATCTAATCGTCTGTTGAACTAAGTTCTCATATGGTGACAATAGGATGATACCTAGGCCATTGCCTTTGCAATTACTGGACCCATTAACCCACAAAGTCCAAGTATTAGATTGTTGATTTGAGCGGCTTGCTACTTCTTCATTCGAGTCCTCATCGGGAGTGAAATCAATTATAAAGTCAGTCAGTACTTAAGACTTGATAGTTTCTCTAGTCTAGTAAGGAATATCATGATCACTTAGCTTGATAGTCCATTTGAGCAATCTTCTTGAGAAATCTAGCTTGCGGAGAATATTTCAACAAAAAGCACATTACAATAGAGATAGAATGACTTTGAAAATAAGGCCTGAGTTTCATGGATGCCACTACAAGTGCCAAAACTAACTTCTCCATCTGACTGTATCTTATTTCAACACTCAATAGACTCCTGCTCACGTAGTATATAGACCACTATTTGATTTCTTCTTCTTTGATCAAAATAGCACTCATAGTAATCTCTAACACAACCAAGTAAAGATATAGTTGTTCTATAGCAATAAATTTTGATAGTAAAGGTAACAATCTCAAGCACTTCTTTAACTATTGAAAAGCTTCCTCAAACTCAGAGGTCCACTCAAAGTTGTTAGCCTTTTTAAGTGCGGTGAATAGAAGTCGACACCTATATGAAGATCTAGAAAAGAACATTCCAAGAGTTTCTAGCCTCCCTGTGACCGTCCACATGTCTTTACCACTCTTTGGTGAAGGAAGGTTGACAATAGAACATATTTGATCAAGGTTAGCCTCAATGCCTCTTTGAGTAACTAAGTATCCTAATAACTTTCTTGATGTCACTTTGAAGGGGCACTTCATTGGGTTCAACTTCATGTTATACTTCAAGAGTAGGTCAAAAGCTTTCTGTAGATCCTCGAAGTGTTGAGCATCTATGAGAGACTTCATTAGCATGTCATCTATGTAGACCTTCATAGTGTCCCCTCAGTAGACCAACAAACATTTTATTCACCAACCTCTAATAAGTTGAACTCTATTCTTAAGGCTAAATGGCATAACCTTGTAATAATAAATCACTCTCTGTCATAAATATTGTACTCTTCTGATATTCTATATGCATCCAAATCTGGTTGTATCTAGAATAAGATCCATAAAGGAGTGAAGCTCATGTCCTGCTGTGGCATCCACCATCAGGTCCATATATGGTAAAAGGATATGATTCTTTGGAAAAGATTTATTGAGGTTTGTGAAATCAATACAAACACTATGTTTGTCATTCTTTTTCTTTATGACCATCACATTAGCAAGCCAATCAGGATATTGGACCTTTCTAACAAAGCCATTATCAATCAGCTTCTGCACCTCGATATTAATCTCCTGATTCCTTTTTTGAAAAAACTTCCTCCTTTTCTAGCGAACTGGAGGATAGCAAGGATCTACCTGAAGCTTGTGTATTGACACCTCATCATCAACGTCTATCATATATGTATGAGACCAAGCAAAGTAGTGTTAATTCTTGGCCAAAAAATCTATAATCTGCTTCTTTAATGTTGGCACTAGGCATGCTCCAAAAAAATATTATTCTATCTAGAAACTTCATGTATATCTATAATTTATCTAGTTTCTCAATTTATGGTTCATTAGCAGCATAACTAGAGTCCCCTTGCTATAGCTGCTATGCTGACTCTTTAGATTTTTTTAATGGAATTCTCATAACAAGTCCTTAAAGCCAGTTTTCTCACATTACATCTCTATGACGCCAGTACTTGTTAGAAACTTTAGCACTTGATGATAAGTGGATGACACTAACCTTATCTCATGAATCCATAGGTGACCAATTATCATATTGCAGGCCAAAGGACAATCCACTACCACAAACTTTGTGTGAGTATTTACTCCTCCAACATAGATTCACAATACAATCTCTCTAACAAAAAACTTGGACTCATCACTAAACCTATAAAACATCATAAGCTACCTGATAATATGATCTTCATCAATCTCTATCAGCAGTAGTAGAACAAATGGAAGGATGAGATAAGAAAGAGGAAAGGGAAAGAGACCAAGGGAAGGAATAATGGATTAGCGGAGGAGGAAAGGCCATAGAATCAATGGGAGGTGTATAATTAAGAAAATATTTGGAGGGAAATATAGTTTCAACAAAGGTGACATGTCGAGAGACAAAAACTCGATTTGTGATAGTGTGAAGGAAATAGACACTCTAAGAAATGGAATAACCAATGAATACACATGGTTTTTGATTTTGGTTGTTACTTATAAGAGTTGTATGGTTTTATCCATAGATAGCAAAGATGAGCAATTTGTGAAGGTTTGATGGCTTGCCAAAGATTTTCTCAAAGGATGATTGGAATCCAAGATTGGCCTTCGGCATACAGTTGATAAGATAGAAAATGGCTGCAAAATCCTCAGGCCAAAAGAAGGTAGGCATAGATGCATGATAAAGAAGAGTAACACCAGTCTCTAAAATTTGGTGATGATGGCATTCAGAGTAGGCATTTGTGTTCAGGTGTATAGGGAGGAGAGGTGAGATGGGTAATGTCGGATTGAGTAAGAAAGTCATTTAAAACCATATATTCACCGCCATTATCAGTGTAAAGTTGAATGATTTGCTTGTTAAAATTATTTTTCACCAAGGATTGGAAGAGAAACAAAATATTATGAACATTGGATTTTCGCTTCATGGAATAAAACCAAATATATTTGGAAGGTCAACAAAGATGACATAATATTTGGTGCCATTGAAAGATGGAACAAGGGCACTCTAGACATCAAAATAAATAAGTTGAAGATAAGACATTATAGATAATGACGATTCATTAAATGGTAGACAATGGCTTTTATTGCAAGGAAAATGTGTAACAATACTAGAAGATAATGAAATAGTTTTAGATGATGGGTGACCAAGATGAACGTGACAATCATAGATGGAAGCACAGATGAAGAAGGCAAGCAAAGGTTTGGACAACTCAACAGATGTTAGCCACTCATAAACACCATCTTTAGTTCTGCCTGTCAAAAGCAATCATAGATGGGAGCACAGATGGAGAAGGCAAGCAAAGGTTTGGACAACTCAACAGAGGTTAGCCACTCATAAACATCATCTTTAGTTCTGTCTGTCAAGAGCATTGACCATGTCTGTTGATCCTTCACAAGAAAAAAGAAGGGTAAGAATTCAATTGAGACATTGTTTGACAGAAAAAATAAAAATCAAGTTGCATTTCATGTTAGACATATAGAGAACAGTAGATAAGTTAAAAGTAGTAGGAGAGGGAAGACAAAAGGATTTTGTATGTGTGACTTAATAGGCAATACCATCTCCAATCATGATGTCAGCGTCTAGTGTATTTAGAGTGTAGGGAAAGGTTGCTCAAATCAGTGATGACATGGTGAGAAACTCTAGAGTCCAATAACCATTCAAGTGTAGAAGGGCCAGGTTGAGAGGCAAAATGTGTCTGAGGTGGTTTAGGCTAATTGTATTATTGTGGAGAGGGTAGTGAAATAAGCCAGAGGGAATAAACTTGAAAAGGGACAACATTTAGGTGAGTTATCTTACTGACCAAAAATCCAAAAACCTTTATAGAGGGAGAGAACTTGTTGTTGAGTTGATGTGTGGGTGGCTGATTGGAGCGGGTGGGGTAGGAGGCTGAGCAATTCCATGGTTGGGTTTTACCAGCAAAATGAGTAGTATCAAACATGTCAGATTTGGAGTTAGATTGTTGTAACTGAGCCTCTCAGACCACCAACTTCTCATGGAGTTCTTCAAAGGAGATTGAAATATCATGAGCCTTAACAACATTGGATAGCACATTGTATTCATCACGAAGTCCATGTAGTATCTTGAGAGTGAGTTCATCGGCATCATAGGGCACATTCATAAGAGCAGGTTCATCCTTGAGAGTTTTGACAAGTTGTATGTATGCGGTAATTGATATATTTCCTTTGGAAAGATTGTCAAGGGTAGCCTTGATCTACATGATCTGTCTACGGGATGGCTGGTCATGGATTTTGTATAGAGTACTCCACGCATCATAAGAAGTTTTGTGGTAGCAATGAAGACAACTAGAAGCGGAGAAATTGATCGAATAATGGCATTTAATATGAGCTTGTCTTGCCAAACTCATAGGTGGTAGGCTAGATTTGGTTGTTCAGTAAAGGCTACTGTTATAGTGTGAGATGGGCATGGGAAAGAACCATCTACATAACCAAAGAGGTCATATCCAACAAGGATAGTGTCAAGCTACATGCACTAGGTACAATAGTTTGTTTTAGTGAGTTTGATGGGTGCTTGGGCTGAGACATTAATGGTGACAAGGGAAAGAAAGGTTTCAATGGATTGGACAACAATTGTGGTGGAGGATTCACTAGTGTGAGAGGTAGCCATTAGAAGATATACTCGTGTGAGAGGTGCTTTGATACCATATGAGAAAGTGAGAAAGATTGCTAAAAAGCTTTCTTTGTATTATGTATTGTAGTAGTACAAATAGTTACAGTGTGTAGTATGAATGTCTTACAATTATCAAGATTTAAAACACCGATTGTGATAGCAATAATATCCTGTTTTAGTATTAAATATGATTGAGAGATTCAGGGATTTGATTGTCACGTATGAGATGTCGATGAATTGATTTGCTTGGGTTATTGCTTGATAGAGATAATGTTGATTGTGTTGGTTGAGATAAAGGTGTCATGACTTGAAGCTTATCAGTAGAGGGGGTGTTGGTCATAGGACTTCATGGCTAATTTGTTGATGTACTTCAAGAACTTGAGGATTTTCAAGGTTAGACCTTATTATCACATTAATCGATGCATTAAACAACAATTAGAGATTGTGAATGTTGATAATTTAGAATGGAAAACTGAAGTTGAAGGATTAGGGATTTTCAAGGATGAAAGGGAGTTGAGGGATTCTTTTCTCTCTCTCTCTCTTTTAATTTTTTTCTGATGTGGATAACTAGTTGGGTGGTCAAAGTGTCACATAGACATTTTGACTGTCTGAATTTGAAAAAATATGACTGAGTGGTGAGATTGACACAAATATCAAAGTTTGGTTATTAAGTTGAAATGTTATATGATTAGATGATCAAAATGAAATGTGGGTATCTTTTAAGGACCCGATATACGATTAACCTTTCTATTTGATAAATGACCAAGAGCTAAAGGAGCCCGACTTACAAGAACTTTTTTTAGCTCAAAATAAAGCTTAATTTTTTCTTTTTTTGAAAATACAGAGATGATTTTGGATCTTGTCCCTATTAAAATTTTATAGAGAGATTTGATAGCTGGATCGATCATAGCAACAAAAAAAAGTGTATTTTGGGACACCAAAACGCGTTAATCTTCTAGGGTTCCAAGTGAGTAATATAATATGCATATTATATTATTTTGCCCATGAGTTCACAATATGAAAGTTTGTTTCAGTCTTAAATCGGTCAAAGAAGTGGCCCACTGGCCACTACCCAACTTCTAGCATGGTGTTTGTCATGCCACTATATTAACTCATTTTATGAGATTCATTTTAACATAAACATATTTTATCTTTAAATAATGCTGATTTAAACCAACAAATTTACACCATTCAACCGTAATGGTTGCAAGTTTAATGACCCAACAATTTTGTTTTTGGGTTCCACATCTATCTCACAAAAACACAACTCTCAATATAATCAAATCAGCATAACACATATTCCAATATTGCCACATCACCAAAACACATCGCTCAATACAAAACCATTATACAACCCAACTATTTTCATATCCTTCATACTATCCCCATCAAATTTACACCAAAATCAAGGTTGGGTCCCACTTTTATTACAAAAAGTCAAGCCACATCATCATCCACATCACCAAAATACATATCTCAATACAACCACATCAACAAAACACATTTTTCAATACAATCACATCAGCCAAACACATTAACTTTGTTGATCCATTAACTTTACACCATTGCAACCATTTTGTACCGCCACATCATCAACTTGTACTGCCCTAAGGTGGGATGAGGCGGGCCACTGTCTAAGACCCCACTCAGACTAGGCCCCACAATCTTCAAAAAAGTTTACTAGATATATACTAATTTAGTTCAGATTATCTCGTTTAATATTAGTCTAATAACATAAAAGGCACTACCCAACTCATATGAAATTAAAGTCAATAAAAAAATTATATTATATTATATTTATTTATTATTGTGGTTGATTTATAGTGTCATGTGTGATATTTTTGCTAGATTTTATTATTTTGTACATTTGGGATTTTTTGTCACATAATTTTTTTGAGGGAGACCTATGCAGTAGGTGGAATATGTGTTATTTTTATTTTGTTCTGTTCGTTTATCTTTAGTTTGTCAATACTGCAGTGTAACATATACATTTTGATGTGACCGATTTTTTTTTCCCTTCTGTAATTTATCTATGAGTTTGTAAATTTCTAGGTCACTTTGCTAGATTTAAATTTAACATTTCATGATATGAAATAAGACCCTGGATTTTATTTTTATTTTTTTTAAAGAAAAAAAGTAACTAGTTGGTGGACTTCTAAGCTTAGGAATTGTAGGGCCCAGATTTTCTCTCTTCTTCTAAGCACTTTTTAGGTATTAGGCCCTAATTCAGGGATTTCCATGTATTATTCCTAGTAATTTAGTTTAAAAAAATAATGATTTTTAAGATTCTCTAATTAAATTAATGGAAGCCAACTAGATACGGTCTTTAATTGTGTTCATCCATCCATTTAAGAAAGAATGAAACATAATCCATGCATTCAAGAGTAATAATTTCGTGACTTAAATAAGGAATCATAAAAATTATACGCCAGTTTACCCGATTGAGAAAAATGACTAATTAAAGCCAATTTCCCACACGGACAGCTCAACCACTTCCGCCATTGGACCGGACCGGACCAACCAATATCATTCACAGTTTCACACCATAGGGTCAGTTAGAGCCACCGCAGCTTTTCCAGTCCCCAGTGTCTCCACTTGCTCTCCTTTTTGGCAAGTCCAGAGTCTCCACTTACATTTAGCAATCTCTGTTTACCTCTCTGTGAAGAAGAAGAAGAAGGAGACACAGAGCAAACAACTTTCCCTCTCTATCTCTCACTCTTTAGAGAATGGAGAAGAAGCAGGGTTTCTTTTCGGCTCTCAAGGAAGAGGTGGTAAGGGGACTTTCCCCATCCAGGTCCCGCTCTAAGAGCCCTGCCCGTTCTGCGTCTCCTATTTCAGGCCTGCTCCGGAGGAAGAAGAACCCCTACGCTCTCGCGGCGAACCCTGAGTCATTCATTGGGAGATCCGGAAGCCTGAGGCCGATGGTGGGGGAGACACTGACTCCGCTGATGGAGGGACCGGATCCAGACGGAGGGGAAGGGGTTGGCTGGGAGTCGAGGCGGGGTGGCTCGGGAATCGGGCAGTGGATGAAAGGGCAGCTCTCAAGAACTCCGTCCGTTGCTAACTCTTCGTTGGGCTATAATAGTAATAATAAGAGGTCTGATCTCCGGCTGCTGCTTGGGGTCATGGCGGCACCTCTCTCCCCAGTGCACGTTAGCAGCTTCGACCCGTTGCCTCACCTCAGCATCAAAGACACACCCATTGTAAGTTTTACAGAGAAGTTGATTGTTAGATGAAATCTTAGCCGACTAAACAGAATAGAAAGTTAGACACTCCTTTTTCTTTTCAGATTTACTATTTTTTGTTTATTAGGAGCTGTGGTTATTCAATATAGGGAGAAGCGTATGGTTTTTGTTTAAAAAATGATCAGCATTAGTTTGAATTTTTCTTCAATATTTTATGTAAGCGTAAACAGGTGCTGGCCGCTCCTTCAAATCTCTATTATCTGTGTTTATTGTATACACTGCTGTAGCCATTTTTAATAGGTAACTAGATGGGGTGACCCATTTTATTTTCTAATTGTCAAAAGTTTGGTGAGACAATACAATAATGTAGAAAGGGAAGAAAATGGATCACTTTGTTTTCACTAGTTTATCACAACACAGTAAATTTTTCTTCATGTATCATCTTATACTTTTTATTTTTCTTGACAATGGTCTTCTTTATCCTCTAGTAGATATGTTTTTTATTCAATCATAACCAAATCACGAGTTCTTTTCCTTGTGATATCATGAAAAAATAAGGTTTTAAGAGAATGAGAAGAAAAACAATTGTGGAAAATGGATCTTGAATTTGGTAATGTCCTTTTAATTTTCTGTGAAAATGAATGGGATGCTTTCTGCACGAGAGCCATGATACTTCATACAGGGAAACTTTTTAATCTCTTATCTGTTTGTCCATACTTGTCTTCTCTCTGTTTAGCTTCAATAAAGCTACTCAGATTTATTTTTAAGATTTCTTATCTGCCAATTTCCATTGCAGGAAACTTCGTCTGCTCAGTACATATTGCAGCAGTACATAGCTTCTTCAGGAGGGCAGAAACTGCAAAACTCAATAAAGAATGCTTATGCAATGGGAAAGGTCAGGATGGTAGCTTCGGAGTTTGAAACTGCAACAAAGGTGGTGAAGAACCGGAATGGCTCTAAGGGTGCAGAATCTGGCAGCTTTGTTCTCTGGCAGATGAACCCAGACATGTGGTATGTTGAGCTTGGAGTTGGAGGGAGTAAGGTTCGCGCTGGCTGCAATGGCAAGCTTGTTTGGAGGCATACCCCATGGCTTGGTGCCCACACTGCAAAAGGACCTGTTAGACCCTTACGCCGTGCCTTGCAGGTTAGTTTCTGTTTAGTGTTGGTTTACTTGTCAGGCTATACAATGCTGTCTTTGCTTTATCATTTATGAGAGCTTTGATTTTTTCCATTTTAGGGACTTGATCCAAGATCCACAGCCAGTATGTTTATAGATGCCAGGTGCATAGGAGAGAAAAAGATCAATGGTGAAGATTGCTTCATCCTCAAGCTATGTGCTGATCCTTATACTCTGAAAGCTAGAAGTGAGGGGCCTGCTGAAATCATAAGGCATGTCCTGTTTGGCTACTTCAGCCAAAAGACTGGACTTCTTGTCCATATGGAGGATTCGCATCTGACCCGCATACAATCCAATGGCGGTGATGCAGTTTACTGGGAAACTACAATCAATTCCTTCCTAGATGATTACAGGCCTGTTGAAGGGATTATGATTGCGCATTCTGGGCGTTCAGTGGTGACACTTTTTAGATTTGGTGAAGTGGCAATGAGCCATACAAAGACAAAGATGGAAGAAGCTTGGACAATCGAAGAAGTTGCGTTCAATGTTCCAGGTCTTTCAGTGGACTGTTTTATACCCCCAGCTGACTTAAGATCAGGATCTATAAGTGAAACTTGCGAGCTTCCTCAGGATGAAAGGGTAAAGAGTGCAATTGTTTTAGCAGCAGCATATAGGGCCAAAGTAGCTGCACTGGAGAAATCACATGACAGCTTCGCCGAAAACATGCTCTGATTGGTGGAAGTCTAACAAATGGGGCTGATTAGAACAATTGTTTATACTGGTAGCTAAGTTTTTAGTCTGCTAACCGGTTAGGGTTTATTACGGAGGAGGTGATGGTCAGTTCTTGAGGCCCTCTTTTCTTTTTCTTTTTGCCTCTATTAGTCTGTAAATAGAGCATAAGCATTCACAGGTTTGAAGAAGCCTGGATGAACTTTAGACTCTCATTGCAGAATCCACTGATGGGGTTGGAGCTCGATTTTCCAGTTAGGGATAGAGCCGATGGAGGTTGGTTTTTTTGCTTTACCTTCCATTCCTGAAGGAAGTTGGTGAATCTGTGCACAGCAGAACCGTTGACCTTTCATGAATCTACTAATTCTCTTGCTTAAATCAATATGATGGTGGCAGTGGAAAGGGAGCTGCTGTCGGCCAACATGAGTTTGACACTAATGTTAATGTCTAGTTTTTTTTTTCTTTCCAATTTTACTGTTAGTGAATGTTTTCTTGTTGCTCTGGTTTGTTTATTGATTTATGTAAACGTTGCTTGGGTTTTTAGTTTCTTACCTGTGGCGACTGTAGGTGTCCATGTGTTTGCTTTTTGAGTGAAAAGAAGTATGGAAAAGTTCAAATCAGATATTGAATTCAGATGGATGTCTTTTCTTTTGGTGTCTGAATTCTACAGTATCAAGGATTATTATTAGAAAATTCAGCAGTGCACCTTTGGGAGCTTTATCCTTGCCCCCTGCCTCTTGTAGCAGGAGGAAGCTTTGGAGGGAAGAAACATAAAGCTCATGTGGAATCAGATTGAGAGTATGCATCGTTAAAGGCAAAGTTACTTACCATGTGAAAATATGATTACAGCAAGGCACGGGGTTGAAACTCACCATGTGATTCCCATATCTTGGTTTCCTGCTTCTCCAAATGGCAGCTTTGTTTATTCATTTTTATCAGCTTTTGCAGGGGCGTTCTTTCCCCGACACCCTGCACCACTTGGTCTTTTTTTATATATATATATTAAATGTAATTTTACATATCATTTCTACAAATGGTGAAGGTTCCTCCTCCTCCTCAAGAGGGTTTTTTCTTTTTCGAAATTAAAAAGAAAGAAACCGATGTGAGTCAAAGATGAAGAGTTGTCATTTTGACTTCTCGAAAGTAGGATTTCATAGATTGTGCAGACACTTATGTATAAAATTAATCCTGGAATATATGGAACCAACTGGAATTGGAACTGTAAGATTTCGAAGTTTTCAGTACCATTTTCAATGGCAACCGACATATGGTAGATAGGATGAGAATAATAAATGTTTGATGAGTAGGCATAAAAGTAGGTGGAATCTAGGGATGCATGCAGACTACAGCAAGTGAAGAAATTACTCCTAGATTTTTTGGGTGTATTGAGTTTTGAGTTCTAAAAATTACAGTAACAAAATCGCTGGGTTTCTGGCAAGTGTTGATAAATTGCTTGACATATGTTGAGCACTTCGAAAATACAAGTGTAGTTGGTGTGAGATAATTAATTAGATGGGGAATGAGTGAATGGTTGCAGTGTGGATAACTGAGTATAGTAATTGTGATCATTGCATTGTATGCAGTGTCGGCAAAGGATGGTCCCTCTGACTTGTCCAAAGTATATGGTATTTATGATGAATATTTATGATACTACACCACTTACCACTCCAATGTAGTCTATAGACGAAACGAAGATCCTTGGTCAAACAATTAATTCGCGTTTGGGGTGTCTAGCATACGCTTGCAGATAAGCTCCTACATGCCAAAACAAACGCACGCTAATTAGAAGGGGAGGGTGTAATGCAGCTTTTAAGTTGACTTTATTTTTGAAACGTTTCAATCTCATCATCAAAAATTTCAAAACGTACATCGGTTTGCATTGATTAAAGAAAATATTACAGTACAAAGCGTACCAAAGAGAGAAGAAGAAGATGAACATATATATATTGAGAAATTTGTTATTTTGATCCAATTTGAAAATCAGTTTAACAATCTAACTCATTTTTCTGATTTTTAAAATTTTAATCATTTTGATTAAGGAAAAAAAATATGCATGACCGTTTGCACATTTTCCATCACTTTTTGAATAAATTAAATGAATCAAAAATCAACGTGTAGATTTGTCTTCTCTCTTCTCTTCTCTCGCATTTTTTGCCTTTTCTCTTTAACTTTCTTCTTTCCCAAACCCAATGGTGGATCTATTAATGGGCCCAGGTGGGCTTAAGCCCGTGTGAAAAAAAAAAAAAAAAATTACTAAATATACTTAGCCCACTCTACAGCCCGTCTCCTCTCCTGCCCTCTAGGACCATGAAGCCATCCACTATCGTCGTTTCAACTTTCACGTTTCCAACTCCAAGTCCTAACCGCCCGTGCTCGTCTTAAACTCTTATTACATTCTTGAAGTTCGACTCTGTGTCTTTAGGGGAACAGCTCGTCTGGGCAACTTGGCCTCTTCCGACTTACAGGCATAACTAGCGGCAATGACAACGTCTTTGATCTCCCATCTCCACTTCTCGGCTTCTCCCAAAGTGAATGACACTGACCCCTTTGTTCCATTTTGAGTCTATTTGTGTATTGAACATTCTATGCTTGCTCAAAGTGTCTTGGTTTGTGGCTTTGTGCTCTAATGCTCTATACTTTTATGATGATGGATTGAATACTGCTCTAAAATTTTATTATTGGTTCTATACTTTTGTGATGATGGATTGAATATTGCTCTATAATTTCATTATTGTTGTGATGAACTGATGATGAAATAGTAGTGGTAATAGTAGTTTAAAATGCCACTGCCCACTTCCACTAATCAAATTAAAATGAGAAATTGGTATAGGGGATCCAAAAGCTACATTTGTTATTGTTAGGCGTCCATCGTACATGTTTTGAATTTCCTTTTACTTGGATACAGATGAGTTGAATTCTTTTAAGGTGTTTGGGGCATTTCCACCACAAACATTTGTTTTGGGAAATTGCAAGTTGAAATGTTGTAAACTAAACAAGGTCTTTGAAGTTTCCTTTTGATACCTTCTATTTTATTAGGATGGAAAATCAAGGACCAAAAAAAAAAGCGAAAACTATTAAACTCATTCTTTAACAAGAAAAATCAACAATTGGAACATCTTCAGGGTTGATGTCTACTATTGATCCTCCGATTCAAAGAATTGCATTTGATGAGAATGATCTTGAACGAGATCCTGGACTACATATTCTAATATGGAATCATCCGATTTATAATAGATATGAAGTTAGACGTGCTTATATCAAATGGGGACCAAATCAACCTGTCTTAGCCGAGTATCTAAGGACTAAAATTGGAGATCAAAACCAATGATTTCAACAAAGTTGGTTCGACAAATTTCCATGGTTAGAGTACTCTATTTCAAAGGATGCAACATTTTTCTTTCCGTGCTTTGTTTTTCAAGATTGTGCACCTCTACATCCTGCTTTTACCGTTGATGGTTTCGATAGTTGGAAGAGAGTGAACAATGGGAACCGATGTGTATTCTTAGCACATATGAGAGGCCCTACTTCCCCACATAATAATGTTGTGAGAAATGTTGAGGCTTTGAAGAATATATCTCAGCACATTGATAAAGTCATGAATGGTCAGAGTTCAGAAAATGTCATGAAAAATCGGTTGTGTCTTAAGACTACCATTGATAGCGTTCAGTGACATACTTTACAAGGATGCGCTTTAAGGGGTCATGATGAATCTTTAACGTCAAATAACCACGGTAATCTAATTGAGTTGATTAGTTTGATGGGAAAGTTGAGATTGTTGATGTTGTCTTAGAGAAAGCTTTGGGAAATGCAAAATATACATCTCACTCGATCCAAAAGGATATTTTGCATATCCTAGCCACAAAAGTGAGAAACAAAATTCGCGGGGAAGTTGGCAATGCAAGATTTTTTTTATTTTGGTTTCTATAGCAAAGGATGCATCGAATAGAGAACAAATGACGATTGTTCTGAGATTTGTGGATATTCACGGATACTTGCAAGAACAATTTTTTGAGATTGTGCATATTCAAGATACTTGTGCTTTGACTCTAAATCATGAAATAACACAAGTTCTCACTCGATATAATTTTGAAATCTGAGATTTTTGAGGTGAGGGATATGATGGTGCTAGCAACAGCGTGGTGCATGGAATGAATTCAAGCTTTATTTCGCAATGACTGTGAGTATGCATACTATGTTCATTGTTTTGCTCATCGACTGCAACTTGCTTTAGTTGCAACTGCCGAGAATGAGATTTCAGTTTGGCTATTCTTTTCAAAATTGACTTGCATTGTCAATCTTGTTAGTGCTTCTACTAAGCGGCATACCGAGTTACGATCTACCCAAGCTATTGAGATGGAATGTGACATAGCTAGCGGTGAACGTGAGACTAGTAAAGGGGCTAATCAGATTAATATTTTACATAGAGCTAGAACTACTCGTTGGAACTCACATTTTGACTTTATTTGTAGTTTGATTGACATGTATAGTGTAACTATTATTGTGCTTCGATCTCTGGTTAAGGAAGGAGCTACAAATAAAAAAATTTCGGAAGCTGGTGGTTGTCAACAATTTTAGAATTGATTCAAGGCAGGGTCTTATAATTTAATTGGCAGGTTGATTCGTCTCCTTTTGGCTCTTTTTGTTTTTACGGCAACTACAGAATGTGCATTTTTGACTATGAAATTCATGAAAAGTGATCTTCATAACAAGACGAAAAATGAGTATTTGAATGACTCTTCATCAAAAGAGAAATAGCAGAAACTATTGATACAGATTCAAAAATAGATGTCTTTGCTTCTTCAAAGGATCGAAGAGTCCTATTTTCCTAATAAGTGTCATTTTGCTAGTTATTTTTCCTAGTAAGTTTTCTAATGTTATGCACTGATGCTTTAATGATTTTGAAGGCATATACATTTGAATGAAGATGGTCGGGTACATTGTTGATCTCAGGGAAACAAGCCTCTTAAAATCGTTAATACAAAATGTGCAACTTCACAAACTTTCATTCTCTATAAATATAACTTCAATCATTATGATTTTGATTTGTCAATTTGCAGTTGAATGATTTGGGGAAGATCAATCTCTCATTTAAGTAGGTTGGTTGTGGTCAACCTAAGTCTCTCATATTGCTGAATTCTTCAGTAGTGTGTTAAATACAAAATTAATATGCTAATAAGAAACTTTTTCTAAACATGTTGTGTTTTACATATAGTTGTGCAGAGACTGTTTGCATCAGATTTGATGTGCCCAACGCTTGAACAAATTCACAAATATATGTAAGTGATTTAATTTATGGGTTCGCTATGTGGTATTCTTGTATGTGCTTGATGTAATTGATGAGATGAATTTTTGTACACATTTTATGTTTCTTGAATCAATGAATCGATATTAAAAAGAGTTTTTCCCGGAAAAAATAATTTCAAGGTGTTTCTTTGAACCCCTAAATTTTTTTCAGAACCCCGTCCCTTTTAAGTTAAACCCGGGGTAATTCAAATTCTTGGATCCACCATTGCCCAAACCTTACTTCACTTCAATCTTCTTTTCCCCATTTTCTTTACCTCTTATGAAGTCTTCAATTGTTCCACCTTTTTATTGAAAAATTAAACGTAACAACTCTATTTCTTCCACCTTTTTCTTCCATTTTTTTGTTCTCTCTCTTGAACCTTCTTCTTCTTCTCTTTCGTCCTCTTCTTCTCTCCCATTTTTTTTCTCTTCAACCTTCTTCTTCCCCAAACCTTTCTTCACTTAGCACTTCTTTCTTCAACTCATACGAGGTCTTTAATTGGTTTTCGAGCCTCTTAAGAAGCATCCTACTACCGTCATCGAACTTCTTCACCAAAAGTGATCGACTCTCTCTCTAAGTTGAGGTATGAAGCTTCGATAAATTTTCAAGTGTTGTAATGTATGATATTTTAAAGATCTATTGTATTGCATGATATAATGGGTCACCTTTTGTTTGTTTTCAAGATTTATTATAAACCGTGATATTTTTAAGTAGATGTTCATTGTATTAGATTCTAAAATTTGATGTGTCCGTGTAGTTTGGTTGCAAATTTGTCAAAAACTTATTTAGAAACAGTAAGATAATACGTTGAGAACTATATAAGAGTTCTATGATGCATTCTGGTTTAGAACAAAGGTTTATTTGGATTGAAAAACTATTAAATCTCATAGTTAATGGTATATTTTTCAGTTTAGAATAGTGTTAATTTATGTTTAGAAGAGTGTTACTTTCAATTTAGAATAGCGTTATTGATATTTAGAATATTGTTACTTTATGTTTAGAATATTGTTTTGTCTGGTATAATACTGATTGTTATTTTCAAAAGTAATATCTTCGTGGTTTATAATAGTTTTAATTTAGGTTTAAAAAGGTGCTTAATCGAGTTAGAATGATGCCTTTTTTATTTATAACGATGATAATTTATGTTTAAAATTATATGATTTTTGTTTTGAATATTTTTTATTTCTGTTTAGAATGTTGTACTTTATATTTAGAATATTGTTTTGTTTGGTATAATACTGATTGTTATTTTCAAAGGTAATATGTTTGTGGTTCATAATAGTTTTAATTTTGACTTAGAATGATGCTTAATCAGTTTAGAATGATGTTTTTTTTTTGTTTAGAATATTAATTTTTTTTTATAAATGATTCATTTGGAGAATACAATATATATTTTTGTTGGTATGATTGAGGCCAGCATAATAATTCAGTATTTTGAAGAGTGAGAAAAGTATGACATGAACTACATATATAAATGTGGAAAAAGTAATAGTGTCATAGTTTTGAAACAGATTTCTTATGTTCAATTAATGGTTAAAATCCACGATATTATAAAGCTCCACCCTCAGAGATATAAAATTTAGATGAAGTACTTTTACAATGCACATGATCCAATTGAGCTGGTTGAGATTGAAGGAGACGACGACGTTCATTTTTTCCTTTGGCACTAATGATCAAGAAAATGGACCCGCCAACCACCCATCTCTATTCCCTTAGGATAGCCACATCATGTTATATGTTTTGAACTATTATAATATGATTTAAAATAATTTAATATAAGATTTAAAATGAGTCTAAAACTGGTTTAAAATAGTATGGTCAAGTCCAAACTATTAAAGACCAAAATATAAAATTTAGAATTTAGAATGAACTACTTAGCATGCCACAACAAATAACGACTGATCACTTGATATATTTTTCTAAAAGAAGGGTGAAAATACCACTCATAGGGTTACCAATAATATAAACTTTTTGGTAAATTTTGCACATTTAGAACTAATAATTAAGCATGATTGATCTTATATGTAACTATGTATTAGTTTTTCACTTACATCAACACCATTATCAAGCTGCTTGGTTGTTTCGTTATCGAAGTTGAGCAATTTCTGTCACGCCTCGACCCGCCGGGCACGTGACGTGTGACGACATGTACTCCCGCCCATTCTATTTTTCAAAACTCAACAACATTTTAATAAAATAATGATCTAGATACTTATATTTTAGATAAAAGCAATATAAATACATAAGTAGCTTTATCTACCCGGCTGAGACTCCAGTTCAACAATCCTAACCCGTTGAGTCCACTCAACCCTTACGCCGCGACTCTGGTATGTACACCAACTTCTCTGCCTCGTCTGCTTCCATGGCCAACTGGTCATCACCGCACCATCTGTTCAAAACACCATAAGGGGAAAGGGGTGAGCCGAAGCTCAGTAGGGAATACCGCATACATACACACATAATCACAGTGAAAGCTCAACAGTAACATATCAACATAACAGCACTCCAATTCCCCAACTCCCTCCGTAACCCACTCGTTTCTCTTTCCGACCTCCTCGTCGGAAACCATATTCCTTCGCGTCTCGACCTCATCGCCAGAACCATGCTTCTCCGCTTACCGACCTCCTCGCCGGAAGCTATTTTCTCCGCTTGCCGACCTCCTCGCCGGAAGCAATCTACGAGTAAGGAAGGTAGGCACCTTCTTCTACCCAGGACTTGCCACCCCTTCACTATGTGGCCGCATAGTGAATCCTTACTCGGATTTCCACCCGCTGTACGTACAGGGCCTCTTCCACATCTCTGCAATCTCCACATCACAATCCCCCACAATTTCCATAATCCCCAAATATAAACAAATGTTCAATCACATGCATTCAGTATAAAGACAACACTTACTCTCACACATGCACACACAATCCACAGTCAGTAGTAGGCACTTTGGCCCGAGCATTCATTTCACATTAATCCATCAAACATTTATATCTGGAAATCACAAATCCATTTAAATAACGCAAGAATCATCGCTCAAACATAATTACGGAAATTCCCAAAATAATGCAAAGTTACAGTATTCCCTACCTCGTGAAGCGTGCCTCACATTCCACTCGAGTCAATGCTTCCCCGTATCATTTTTCGACGTGCATCATTAAGCCTCACATACAATTCTACACCAAAAGGCACATACCAGCTCACAAATACGTTCAAAGACCGCGTAATTAGGTAAAATCTACGATCTAGTTGAACAGGTAAATTTTTATCCGAAAAAACTCAAACGGTCAAATAGTACCCGAAATACCTCTATTCGGGTCACCGGAGATCCGGTGACTTTCGCCGGAAATCACCAACTGGGCTTTGTAGTACTCTTCGAGACGAACTCAACGGTGGTGGCCTTGCATCAATCGGAGATCGGAGGAGGGAGAAATCGACTGTCAAAGCTCGCGGTGGCCGAAACTTCCGACGGCTTTTCCCGGTGCTATACAGCTCCGATCAAGGTGATTCTTGAAGCAATTTCATACGTCTCGAGAAGACGAAGAGATTGGTACCGGTCTCGTCACTTGAGGTGGCGGGACGGCGGAGATCGGCGCCGGCGAAGTTTCAGACGCGGAAATGCCATTTTTTCTTTTTCTTTTTTTTCTTCTCTGTTTCGTTTTTCTTTCTCTCTTTTTTTTTCCGTTACTTTTCCCATTTTTTTACTACTTATCTTCTGTTTCTCCGCCTCTCTAGAATCTTCTGACATTGTCTTTTTTTTTTTTTTTTAAATTTATATCTATATACATATATGTCTCTATATACACATATCTATGTATATATATATCTCATCTATATATATATGTCTATATATTTTTGGAATAAATTCCTTTAATCCGCATTTAATTTTCGGACTCCCCCCCGGGTACCATTGTACACGTGTCACTCTCCTATTCAATATTCATTTATTTTCGGGTCAGGATATCACATCCTTCCCTCCTTAAAATAATTTCGTCCTCGAAATTTAAACTCACACGTAAAGTGTATAGCGGAACACATTGTTTCTTCACTTTCTTGCCCCCACACCACATCACAAATTAACCTCCCCCTTTACCTCAGGAAGCATTTAGCATGAATTATGTTTATTATCATCAATCCCGCGTTAGCAACCAACGAATCTAGCAGCTAGTTTCACTCAAATCCAAAGTACACGTCCACAGCAGGAGTCATATATATAAAGGCATATTCACTAGCAAATCATACCTCACCACGTATGGTATAGAGATTCATCATTTCTTTTTGTTTTTAAAGCATTGCTTTCACACAGATAACCACTCAATTCTCACTCATTCGTCACCAAGTACAGCCCATGCATTTTATTCGCCAATTCTCTCAATTCCACACGAAATTCACGGCAAACCATCCCACTGTTGTCGAAATTAAACCTAGATCATATTTCGTGAGGTTATGAGCATCGTAAACATCCCAATTTCCACACACCTCACTTGTCCATCCCGTGGCATCTCGATAAGAATCACCCTCATGGGGTCGGGCTATCAGTAGCCCTATCTCAAACTCATCCCGTTTACACATCCCTGGTTCTCGTCTAGTTTCCCCTCCGACTATCCTAGGCCAATCCAGAATCTCAAGTCATTTGTCCAAACAATAGAGTATTGCACATGCTTAACCTTTGCCAAATTTCATATTAATGCAAGGTCGTAGGCACGACCACTCTCCTGTCCTTAGCTAGCTCCACGTGAGCAACCCCTCTTGCTCAGTGCCTCTTTACCCAACTGAGTTTGTACTTAATTCATAATAAATGCAAATCCACAACTTCGACCCACGAACAGGTCGAAATCTCAACTAATGTCATTCAAACACAACCGTTAGCACAAGAAGATGTAGATTCAACGTATCCAACACCCACAGGTTAAGTGTTTTTTTTTTCCTAGCTCCATTATGAGGTTAATGGAACTAGCCTATGAGCTATCACTCACAACTGGTATCACTCACAATCCAAAGCAATATGGCAGCAGTGGGAGTATTTCAAAGCAATCCACTTTCATTCCAGTAAGGGTTTCACCTGCTACTGCTCTGACTTCTTCAAATTTCCTCCTTCTTCTTCTATCCTCCTTCGCAACTTGCATACATTAATCCAGTAGGATATGTTTGAAAGTCACTCTTTTGCTGTGGTTTCTTCCCCCCATGCGCCTATGTTGACTAAGTCTGGAAGTTTCAGTCTGAAGTTCAAAGCTTGGAGGCTTGCTTAGGCTGAATTTCGTAGATAATGGCACATTCTAGCTGGAGTCCTAATCTCCCTCATGGTTTCCACAATCATGGGACAAGTTGGGATGTATGTGCTTTCTGTGTTTGCCATTATTTGGGCCTGCATTCCTACTCATTTCACTATTGGACCTTACTAGAACACTTGCATGAGGCCTAGGCCTAGCCACCTCATCGATCTGGAGAGTTGTCTTTTCTACCTGCACCTCTACGCCTGCCTCATTAGAGTAACCTGTAAGCTACCCTTGTCATTCGAGACTGAAATTTTCTCGCTTGACGGGATGGTGACCTTGACTTTCTCCGGCACCGCCGTATCTCCTCCATGATTCCCAACAAAAGAGTTGAACTCTTCCTCATGTGAACCGTCTACTCTATCTTCCATTAGGATTATTGGGCTTTTAATGAAAGGTTTGGAAAAAAGATATTGATTTGTCTCTTCTAAGACCTTGACAATGTAGGGAACTCCTGCTACCATGAGTTTGACAGAATCGATTATCATGCGAGAGTCTATGGTAAACTGTTTCTTTCTCCGTTGTCACATACTCCCCCCATAAACTCCCTAGATCAATGAAAACCTTATTATTCCATGCATGAAGAGGGAGGCCCGAAAAACGAAGCCATATAAATCTATATCCACAAGTTGCATCCGGGTGCCACTGCTTTATGAAACTAAACCATTTGCCCAGCCAGTGACCTTTGTGTAAAGTTCTCATCATGGCATCTTTTGAAACAAAAGTGAGAAGTACTTGATGACCCCAATGGGTGTGGCTTTTATATGTTCGTTGTCATTGGACAAGATTTCATAAATTTTTGGAAGGCTTGAGAAATCTAAAATATACCCAACTGCGGACCTCACCAGCCATTCCTCCTCTTCTATATTAGGCTAAACCTTTAATGTCTTAACTTTCTCAGTTAGGCCTTGTCTCCTCACATTCTCCCCCAGTGCAGGTCATGCGCCTTGCAGTACATCTGAGTACTTCCTGGAATCAATGTTTTTTCTCTGAAATACCCTACGAGTCACTTGCTTTGCAGTGCTCTTGTGAACCTCCATTTTGTTGAACCTTGCGATGTTTGCTCGTAGTTATAATCCCCGAACCAAACACCGTTTAGGTCTTCCAAAAGATGTTTGCTATCATGAAAACTGGTGAAACGGACAAAATCAAATCTCCATCCACGTCTATTCAAACGCTTGGAGAGATACACATCGATCAATAATGCCTCCAAACTTGCACAAAACACGCCTCATGATAGTACTGCCAATGGGGTCAGGGAAATTCTCCATGTATATGCTGCATGGGAGGGTTTTTGAGGTGGAAGGTTGTTTGTGGTTGTGGTTGTGGTTGTGAGAGACGATTTGAGGATGTGGTAGTGGTGGGGCCTGGGTATTGAAAGGGTACGATGAAAGTGGCTGAGGTAAAATACTCTTGTTAGAATTAATTGAATGGACTATTTCATGGTGGTAGTATCCCACCACTTCAAAGTGGTTAATCCGCTATATAAGTGAGTTGGTTCAAAAGGGGTAGTCCACTACATAAGTGGGTTGGTTTGTTCAAAAGTATTCCACCACTTCAAAGTGGTTAGTCCACTACCACTTCAAAGTGGTTAGTCCACTACCACTTCAAAGTGGTTAATCCACTACATAAGTGGGTTGGTTTGGTTATAGGGCTCTCCTATATATAATAGTCCCCTTTTTGTATAATATCCTCCAATGTAAAATTTTCTCACTCCCTTTTTTTCTTTTCTTCCTTCCTGTACAATTTGTAACTCCAACATTTCCAACGAGATCAACGTCATCACAATTGCCAACTCCCAACCATCAATTATCTCAAAAGTTTGGTATCAATATCTCCCAATATATATAGCGATTCCAAGTTACGTAATTACAAAGCCAATGTCTCATTACTCCAATATATATCACCTGAGATTTACATGCTTAAGATCCAATTTTACAAACCAATTTCAACCTCAAATTTCACAAGTGGTTTAATTGGAACCACACCCTTAATCAGCAAGTACTAATCGAAACTTCCTCCACATTCCCAGTGACCATAATTATTCAAACCACATGAATATACATACAATAACCCGCAGTTATGCAGAGAGTGTTTCAATATATCACAGAGTTGTATTATAACCCAACCTCGATTATAACACAACTAAAGCAACCCCTCCTCCATTACCTCTTATTGGTCAAAATCAATTCTTGAGTACATCTTAATCACTAGACATTCCATCATATGTTCTCGGCAAATCAATACTCAACTTACTGTATCAATATCAACCACAATTGTAGTTACTACAATTCAGATTATCAAGCATAGAGTTACAAATTAGAGAACACCATTCCAGCAATTTCTACCCAAACATTTTAATTGATAACGTACTATTATATCCACCAAAATTCTAGTTTTGTCACAAATCACTTTTTTAGACAACCCAATTTCCAAATACTCAGACATACCACTTGCGCCCAACATCATAACCATAACTTCTCATCACCCGGCATGACACTGCTACTCGTAGTTCGGCAACCATTTCATAGCATACAATGTCACATCAGTAGTTCCAATTATATACTAATATGTCTACTCACACCAATTGAGCTTCAACCATCAATAGAAATTTCCATTATTTCCTTCGGCAACTAACAACACAAATGGACAAAGCAAAAGCATAAATCCCAATTTACGCACAGAATATGGTACCACTTTTATACGATCAAGCAAGCAATCTATTAAAGATTAGTATCAACAATCGTGCTTAGCATCTCCAGTTTGCCAATAAATTCTCTAATAATTTTTGTCCACACCACACCAAATCTTTAAAACCGTATATCACATGGTCATGACCCGCACTTCTAGGACATCCATCAAGTCCAACACATTAACCTCAAAAGTTCCACTTATTCCATTTCATGCTAGCACAGGGACACCATTTATTTCTTAGTCATACCGCTCGTCACTTACTGCCCAACTACCTGTGATTTAAGTGCTCTCTACAACACCTCTTTACCAGGCTTTAGAAACAATCATTTTCACAACATCCCACATATTACAATAGCTTGGCTTATCACAATGGGTACTCGGCTACACAATCAAGTTCCAAGGTAACCACACACAAATAAGCCAGGAAAATTCCGGTCCAGCACACCCATTTCGTTCAATCACTGCTCCATAACTCATACAGATTACCCAGGGAACGACATTTATAGCATGCAAATTACACGTTTCACTTGTACTTCGAATTAACACCAAGGCAAGGTACTTCTACCTAACCAAGCAATTAAGCCGTTTTTTTTTTTTTTTTTTTTTTTTTGCATAGCTCACAGTTATACCCACGAAAAGACCGGCATATCTCAAATCACAACATATCGCAAGAACAACTTAACAAGCACCCAACAATATCATAAATAACTCACTTTAAGCTTAAGCAAATTTTCAAATCATTTCCGGGTTATAGCGTCCCGTACCCGTTCCAGTTTCTTTTTTTTTTTTTTTCTTTTCTGCCGATGTCTCGGTCGTGCAGCCGTATACATGCCGATCAAGGCATTTAAAATCATTTTTCATTTTTTTTTTCCAAATATGTCTCACACGGTACTATTCGTACCCACCCGACCAGTTGCGAGGCAGAAGACAGGACTGATGTACATACCCTCCATTCAACCCTAACTTCAACCTACTGCTCTGATACCACCTTGTCACGCCCCGACCCGCCGGGCACGTGACGTGTGACGACATGTACTCCCGCCCATTCTATTTTTCAAAACTCAACAACATTTTAATAAAATAATGATCTAGATACTTATATTTTAGATAAAAGCAATATAAATACATAAGTAGCTTTATCTACCCGGCTGAGACTCCAGTTCAACAATCCTAACCCGTTGGGTCCACTCAACCCTTACGCCGCGACTCTGGTATGTACACCAACTTCTCTGCCTCGTCTGCTTCCATGGCCAACTGGTCATCACCGCACCATCTGTTCAAAACACCATAAGGGGAAAGGGGTGAGCCGAAGCTCAGTAGGGAATACCGCATACATACACACATAATCACAGTGAAAGCTCAACAGTAACATATCAACATAACAGCACTCCAATTCCCCAACTCCCTCCGTAACCCACTCGTTTCTCTTTCCGACCTCCTCGTCGGAAACCATATTCCTTCGCGTCTCGACCTCATCGCCGGAACCATGCTTCTCCGCTTACCGACCTCCTCGCCGGAAGCTATTTTCTCCGCTTGCCGACCTCCTCGCCGGAAGCAATCTACGAGTAAGGAAGGTAGGCACCTTCTTCTACCCAGGACTTGCCACCCCTTCACTATGTGGCCGCATAGTGAATCCTTACTCGGATTTCCACCCGCTGTACGTACAGGGCCTCTTCCACATCTCTGCAATCTCCACATCACAATCCCCCACAATTTCCATAATCCCCAAATATAAACAAATGTTCAATCACATGCATTCAGTATAAAGACAACACTTACTCTCACACATGCACACACAATCCACAGTCAGTAGTAGGCACTTTGGCCCGAGCATTCATTTCACATTAATCCATCAAACATTTATATCTGGAAATCACAAATCCATTTAAATAACGCAAGAATCATCGCTCAAACATAATTACGGAAATTCCCAAAATAATGCAAAGTTACAGTATTCCCTACCTCGTGAAGCGTGCCTCACATTCCACTCGAGTCAATGCTTCCCCGTATCATTTTTCGACGTGCATCATTAAGCCTCACATACAATTCTACACCAAAAGGCACATACCAGCTCACAAATACGTTCAAAGACCGCGTAATTAGGTAAAATCTACGATCTAGTTGAACAGGTAAATTTTTATCCAAAAAAACTCAAACGGTCAAATAGTACCCGAAATACCTCTATTCGGGTCACCGGAGATCCGGCGACTTTCGCCGGAAATCACCAACTGGGCTTTGTAGTACTCTTCGAGACGAACTCAACGGTGGTGGCCTTGCATCAATCGGAGATCGGAGGAGGGAGAAATCGACTGTCAAAGCTCGCGGTGGCCGAAACTTCCGACGGCTTTTCCCGGTGCTATACAGCTCCGATCAAGGTGATTCTTGAAGCAATTTCATACGTCTCGAGAAGACGAAGAGATTGGTACCGGTCTCGTCACTTGAGGTGGCGGGACGGCGGAGATCGGCGCCGGCGAAGTTTCAGACGTGGAAATGCCATTTTTTCTTTTTCTTTTTTTTCTTCTCTGTTTCGTTTTTCTTTCTCTCTTTTTTTTTCCATTACTTTTCCCATTTTTTTACTACTTATCTTCTGTTTCTCCGCCTCTCTAGAATCTTCTGACATTGTCTTTTTTTTTTTTTTTTAAATTTATATCTATATACATATATGTCTCTAGATACACATATCTATGTATATATATATCTCATCTATATATATATGTCTATATATTTTTGGAATAAATTCCTTTAATCCGCATTTAATTTTCGGACTCCCCCCCGGGTACCATTGTACACGTGTCACTCTCCTATTCAATATTCATTTATTTTCGGGTCAGGATGGCTTAGTTGGTGACATAGTTGGACGCGGTCCCTATGTTAAAGGGAGGTCGAGGGGTCGAGTCCTGTCTCCAACAACCCGCCTGTGCGACAGGAGAGGGGTTGGGCTGCCTGGTCCATGGGCCTGTCACGAGTCCGCTGTGTGCGCTCTGATATAAAAAGGCAGTTTTTATGTAACGACCCACCCCATTCGCTACTGGTTGGCCGGGCCCATGGACCACTACCCCCAACCCTTCTCCTGCTCTACAGGTGGGTTGTTGGAGACAGGATTCGACCCCTCGACCTCCCTTTAACATAGGGACCGCGTCCAACTATGTCACCAACTAAGCCATGGGCTCCTTTGATTCAAGTGGCACGATTAGACTAGGAAAAGTCGTGTTTTTAAGGGACTGATAGGGCTCCTTTTGTCGATTAAATTGGCAATGCCCTTTTGTTTGTGCTCAACTGTTCTTTGGTCAACAAGATCAATGTTATAGAGGTTTGGTGCTTGTGTTCCAGTAGCTCTACCGCCGTCTCAAGCTTTCCGAGCCGTTGTTGGGTGGCCAAAGGGATGCGTCGATGATGAAGAGAGAGAAACAATGTGAGAGAGAAGAAGAGTGAAAGTGTGTAATTGGTTTTTTGAAGAATTTTTTTTTTTGCATGTCAGCAAGCCACATTATAGCAAGTTTGTTGGAGTTATCATCGGAATGTTGACCCCGGATAGAAATGGGTTGCTATTTGAAACTACAAGGATAGAAACGAGACAAAAAAAATACTTGGAGGGTATAATCGAGAAAACGGGTAAACTTCGAGGGTAGATAGTATGGTTTAGCCAATTTTTATTTGTGTATGCTTCACTCTATCTTGTTTTGTATTCTTTCCTTGTTAGTTGCTTGGGCTTTAATTTCTCTTACAAACCAAGCAGGAAAACACTTAGGTTTTTTGGTAAACTCTTTCTGGGGAAGTCACTTGAATTTTTTTTTTTTGGTCCGCGCCCTTTTGGTTGATCTAACAACCCAAACCTCTTTTGAGGAACATACTTAGGTTTTTTGGTAAACACTTTTGAGAGAAGTCACTACGACTTATTTTAGCTTCGTGACATCTTGTTTGATCTGACAACTCAAACATCTTTTAAGAAAAACACTTGCTCTATGTTTGATATCAATATTCCAACAGGAATCGGAATGGTGAATTCCCGTTCTTCCCAAATTCCTTCGTTTGGTTTGGATTTTGATATGGGAATGGAACAGTGAATTTCATTCCTATCCGAAATTCACCATTCCGAGCTTGGCCTTTGGAATTGAACATTCCAGCCGGAACGGAATTCGTCTGTATATGTAAATTGACTATATGATCCTCATCTTCCTCCCTTTGCCACTCATATGTTCTTCTCTCATATGCTTCAGCTTCTCTTTGCCACTCATTGGAGCTCATCAAGCTTCTCTTCAGTCTTCACCACTCATTCTCCTCTCATATTCTTCAGATTCTCTTCGCCACTAATTGGAGCTATCAAGAGGGGAAAAAATGACAAAGCCTCATGGATTTGAGATCACATGTTTCTTGTGTGATATAAAAACGATAGAATAAAAATTGGTTTCGGGAATAGGATGAGCAGAACTGGCATGGTTGGTTTGGATCTGTTTGATCCTTATCAACCCAATGAATTGAACTCTTCAATAAACTAGGATTTATAAGGAAAAAAAATGCATATTCAATTAATAATTTTTCATTCCTTTATAAATCATATATTATATCAAGAAGGTGATTTATCATCATACATCCAGACTTGGGATTTTGTTTAAATTGTATTGAAAAATAAAATTTAAAGCATTGTAAGGGATAGTATAGTCCTTTGTCAATTATTCTCATTTCATTCCTCAATGAATTTTCACGTACCAAACATAGGAACACAGTTTTCTGGCCACAATTCCTTCACCAACCAAACATCGGAATTCAAAGAATTTTCATTCCCATTCTAGTTCTCGTTCCCACAACTAAGCAACCATAGTGCTAGGTTTTTGGCAAACCCTTTTGAGGGAAGTCACTAGGACTTTTTTATGTCCACGACCTCTTTTTTTTTTTGAATAAGTTTTTTGCAGTGTAGATAAAATTCGTAACAAAGACCATGAGGAGAACTTCTTAACTTGCTTCATTTATTTCTCAGATTGAGAAAGAGGGAGCTCATATAGTGTAACGCCCCGACCTACCACACCCTACATTACAGGCCACAAATCAGAGTGCTACCCACATCACCCTCTAAACCACCAAATAAAAATCCGACTATTCCAATTATAGCTACTTCACAGGAAAACAGAATACAACTTGAGAAATTAAATATTGTTCATTAGTTTAACTCAAGGTAAAGAAGAAATTACCAAAAATTAAATCCATCGTCATAATTCCACTATTATCTCTAGGACAAACATGCAATAATCCTTTAGTCCTCGTACTGCGAACCCTCGCTTATTAAATGAAAACCGAAACTTAACGTTTACCATAACATAAATTAATCTATTACTGCATCATTATTAATAGCAAATAAAACCTAGCTTCTGTCACATGAGTACCATCTTCACGGATCCGCACGCTCACCATCAACCGCCAGATCAGCATAATAATCAGAAAAATCAATACCTGCATCACGGAACATAGTGAGCTAAAGCTCAGCAAGTAATATTTATGCATGGATGCACGTGATCATCATCTTTAATGAACGGTCAACCTTTTAAAACATTTATCCAGTACTCGGGCCCTAACCTAGGTACGCTGCTACAGGGCAACCGGTCGGGATTTTTCATTTGATTAAGTGTTCTACCAAAGAACGCTTTCCAATCCATAAACATTTTCCTTTCCCTTTTTCCTTTTTCAGTCACCATATACCCACCCTGTAGCATTGTACTAGGATCGTAAAAAAAAACATAATTTTTCACCTTTCATTGATGTGCATGCCATGTATGCAATGAAATGTCATGCTTCATGCAAAGCCACAAATAAACATTACCTCAACATGTCCTCAATAGCATCACATAATAACTTAACGTTCACATATCATCACAACATAAATTTCAGTCTCATAACACATCATAATTCACACAGAAATTCACGAACCCAACAATCAACACAGTCAAACATATGGTTCCGTAATACAGTTGAAATATTACTTACCTTGTTGTGCTTCACTAACTCCCGATAAATTCAAATATGCAAACCTAACCCTGCAATTCATAATGGAATTCATTTCTATTAAACATTAAATTCATTTTTAAAATTAAATATTAATTTAATCTGTCCCCTAAACAAACCGGTCAACCGGTCTGTTTATAGTCAACCGGGTCTGCCTGACCCGGTTGTACCACGTTTCGGGTCACTTAGGCCCGTCTGACGGAGGAATCGGGTCGCCGCCCGCCTGTGTGCGGTGGCCCTCACCACCGACCCAGTTCGGTCGAGGACAACTCCGGGAACCCATCGACACCACCCTTTACCTGAACAGAGGTCGAAACGCGGCGGAATCCTCCTTTGAAGTCACGGCGGCTGCTCCCTCTCTCCTCCGATCGACTGCCTTTTCTTGATCCGTTTGATCCGAAACCACTATGGTTGCACTCCCCTCTGCACCAGCGTTCTTCTCGTGCCAAAATCACCGCCGTCCGAAGTCGTCTCCGGAAGTCGCCCCTTTGCCACCGTCCGTCTCCCTCTCCCTTAACCCTGGTCAGCTTCTAGGGTTTGCCTCGAATACCGTGCGGTTTTATATTATTCTAATTAATCTACCCATTTTACACTTCTACCCGTTAAGCTGTGTTTTAATTCCACATAAATCCCTGCTGAATTTACGACATTGCCACTCCCACTGTAGCCTTAACGATTCCGGATAATTTCCAACATTCTTATTTAATTATATTCTCGATTTTCTAATCCCGTTGATATTTTTGTTCGTAATATTTAAAAA
Source organism: Euonymus europaeus (assembly GCA_963580455.1). Lineage (NCBI taxonomy): Eukaryota > Viridiplantae > Streptophyta > Magnoliopsida > Celastrales > Celastraceae > Euonymus > Euonymus europaeus. The sequence goes on along the minus strand of OY756970.1, from coordinate 14,140,797 downwards.
TTATCTTTATACTACCGCAATTAATTCCTCCTAATTACTATATCTGTTACCCGGTTTTGACATGCATGTTAATTACGAACTCGGTGTGTTACATATAGGCTTCCCAAATTTATTACATAAAAGTCAAATTAAATAAAGAATCTCCTCAAGTTGGTTGCATTCCAAGGCCTCTGGATCATTCTCCCAGTCATATCTTTGATTTTGTATGCTCCATGACTGACGACAACGTTGATTTTGTGTGGACCCTCCCAATTCGCCCCCAGCTTCCCATCTTGGGGATTCTTGGTGTTGGGAATGACTTTTGTGAGTACGAAGTCTTCTGGTTGGAAGCTCCTTTGTCGAACACGCTTTCCATGTAGATTTCTCAGCTCATGCTCGTATGCAGACAACTTCAGAGCAACCAATTCCCTTTTTTCCTCTCTGAGGTCTAAGTGTAATACCAAAGCTTCATCATTCTTGCATCTCTCAAAAGCTAGTAATGTTCTCCCTAAAAATCAATAATCGAATCCCCATTCTATGATCCTTCATCTTACATTTATAGGGGGTCAAAACGAAATCATCTCCTAATAAATTGAGACTGGATCCCTACATTCATGCGAGTTTCCATTCTTAGTAGAGGTGTGGCCTATCCCTTCAATGATTCCAGGGATTGGCCCGATCATTCCCATATCCGGATGAATTCTTATCTTCTTATTGGACTCATCCCTGCTGTACACGTGCCATAATTGTCGTCCTTCGTGTGAATTGTTTACTTTTACCACCACATATTTATAGAAAATTAAGTCTTCAAGTTTTCTTTTATTTAAAAATTTCTCCTCAATACATTTTTAATTATAAATATAATATCAAATACATTCCAGATTAATGGGCAACTTAAAAATGTGTTTCGTGAAAATATAAATTCCTTTTATACGAAAAAAAATTCGTCCAAGTTTTTTTATTAAAAATATTGGCGGGCTCTGGCGATTTCTTGCCTCTTCCCACTCCCACTGTGTTGATAAAAAGAAACACAAAACCCTCATTTCCTCTCTACTGTGCGTGTCTCTCTACTAGTTCAAAATGGCGGTCTCCTCTGGCCTTCTCTCAACCTTCATCTCCGCAGACACGGCGCCGCTACTTAAGTCTTCGTCGTCCCCAGCACTCTGCCTCCCTCGACTTCGTCCTAACCTGCAGATGGTGCGCACCTTAACCTACGCCTCCGCTTCCAAGGTGGCCACTGGAGAGCGCCAGCCTCGAGGCATAATGAAGCCCCGTCGCATCTCCCCTGAAATGCAAGCTGTCGTTGGCGTTCCTGAAATTTCTCGCACTCAGGCTCTCAAGCAGATTTGGGCTCATATTAAGGAAAACAATCTCCAGGTCCCTATCTAAATTTTTCGTCAAATGATTCATCTTCAAATTTTAGTCTGTTTTTGAGTTTTTTGGGATGGATTTTGTTTTCCTCTGTTTGGATAAGGTTGTTTCGGATTCATGTGGATGTGAATTCTTACGTCGGGTTTGGTTGTTTTTGTGCTCTGATAAGGAGCTTCATTCATATTTTTGGATGTTACGACGTATACATAAGGGATGTATAATGTTACAGTGCCTGAGATGCCCTGTTCAATTTTGCTTTATCTGTCAATTTGTGTCCTTTGTGGTTCATGAATGTTACGTTTATTTCCAACGATGTTTGATTAATTATTCGATTTATCATTTATGTATTTATATATCGGGATAAAGAGCTTCTTTTAAATCTCATGTGCTAGATTGGTCCATTTGTTAATTTGGGCTATTTTAGCTAGTTTCTGCTATATATTTTTTGTGTGTGAGTCTTTTTCAGCCCTATTTGTTGTTTGATATTTGGATAGAGTTATCTTGGTTTTGCAGAGATGATGGATATACATGATACATGTCTACGGGGCACTATCGTGTTACTTTTAATGAGCTTGTCCTTGCATGAGTTTATCTGCGCTCTAGCTTGACCTTATGCACTTGCGAGTCATAGATGTAAGCACAACTCATATGTCGGAGACATCATTTCTCCTCAACTGATGGAACATAGTGACTATCGTAATACAGATGAATAGATGATATAAATATGCTATGCAACTTTATGATTGCATGCATAAGTATGTAATGCTATTATTTTGCCCTCTCGTTTTCTCAAATAAAATTAGCCATTCAAAAAAAATGTAAATGCATGAATGTACTTTTTTGTTGGGCAAGTTCAGAGCTAAGCTAACTATCTTAGAAGGTTAACGTTTGCAATCATTAGGAATTAAGTCTACATTATTAAGTTTATATAGTTTAGGTTTCTACGAATTTGCTACTTGTTATATGTGCAAGAATCTATTATGTACACTTTGGATAAGGTTGTCGTACCTTGAAGTTGAGGTACCATGAATGATGTGAATTTAAAAGCTACTGCATATTGGAAAAGCAGTCATATTGGCTGGGATGTGTATGTTGGTATTGTTTTCTTCTTATTGATTGCTTCCAGCTGAATTGCTACTTTTCAGGACTTGAAAGCTGTATCCAAAGGATAGAATGGAATCTAGTGAAAGTGCACTTGTATGTATATGTGTAAAAATAACAAAAAACGAGATTTATGGAAGCACTGAGAAGGTGCAAAAACAAACTACAATGATGCTCTTATATATTTTTTATTAATTTGAGAATTATTTTAGATTTTTTTGGAGACTCTTTTGGGGTGGGGTGGGTGGGGGCAGGGGAAGCAAATTAAATATGAGTGAGAATACAACATTTCATCAGAGAATGTGGAATTTGTTTTTCATCATCTCATTCATAATGCATTAGCATCGTATGTATATAGACATTCACTTATTATATGGTATAGGTATATTTATTATATCTCTGAAGTGGATCATGGTTGGAATATAAGTATAAAACCTTGTGAAAAGAAACTCATCGGATATAACCTGTATAGGAGCCAGTAGGGCAGTGAACTAGGAGACATGTTTTTCTGTTGATTTATTGATGATGCTACAATCTGTTTTCCTTATTTTCTGATGGCCTTGAAAGCGAAAAAGAGTAGTGCCTCCAAAGATTCTTTTCTAAGCAGATTTGTGCAAGTCCTAATTTGGCCTTTTTCAGATTTTACAAACTCTAGCAATTTTAATCTAAGATGACTTATATTTGGGACTTTACAGGGTGCTGTGCTTTTGAGCTCTAAAAGACAGTACACTCTGTCAAGTCTAAGATTCGATCAGTGTGTGTGCTAAACTATTTTTTACTTCCTTGATCTTGGAATAATTTTCGTGCACTTTCCACTTAAAATGTAACTTCTTGTAAGGCCTGCTAATGGTGCAGTGTAAGATTTGGGATCAATGTTGGCGGCCAAGCACCAAGGTGATGTTTATTTAAGTTGACATTGGCCTAAATAGTCTGGTATGACACAAGATGTCAGTACATATATATATTCTAATTTCAAGTAGAGTTTGGATGTGAAGGAATGCCTATTAGAACTTCTAATCAATAAGGTACTTGTGTGCACATATGAATGTGTGCACCTTTTCTCATGTGAAAAGTGCTTGCTTATGATTTCTGTTTGCTAAGTTTAGAGATTGAATTTGATGCTGTGCATATTTCGACTACTTTGGTGGCACATAAGATATATTTGAAAAATCTGTTGGTTTACTGTGACGTTGTTACTTGCTATTGCTATCAATCATGGGCACAATTTTTGGGTGTGACAACTGATGAAGTTTTAGCATGGATGTTTTAATATTTTTCGCTGACAGTCCTTGTTCATATTTTATTTCGATAATGCTCTTAGTGTATATGAAGAGCACCATTGAAGCTCACCTGCAGGTAACATTGTAGCTTTTGGATGTTGATATATGATTTAATTTCTATATGTTGATCTCGCTTTTATTGAAATACTTGTGTTATTATAGGTTAGTTGGAGCTGAAAGGATTTCTTTTTGGTTGGTGTTTTGCAGGATCCTGAAAACAAGAAGATTATAGTTTGTGACGAGAAGCTGAAAAAGATTTTTGGTGGAAGAGATAGGGTTGGGTTTCTTGAGATTGCGGGGTTGATTAGTCCTCATTTCCTTAAATGAATGTAAATTGAAAGGATATGGAAGTTTTGGGTTGCCTAATGTGGGGTTGGTCAGTAGTGAAAGTTATGGCCCCTGCATTCTGTGTTTTGGTAGTGTTCTTAGTTAGGCCACTTAGTACCTGCATACAGGAGTAAGATAACTAAAGATTTGTGTATCTTGTTTGTCTGGCTTCTTAATTCTTATGATATTAATTGCTGTCACCTTATTATGCTGGAAATCTCTCTTCTTTTGGATTTTTTTTTGTTAACGAGTCACATTTTTGTTTGGCTGTGTTATCATTCTCAAGTGCTGCAGTTAAATTGTGTTTTCTCGTATTCACCGGGTGTGTGACAATCGACTAATCTGTTTTTAGTGTCTCTTGTGTAATATGGCTGTCCAGTACAGTGCTTTCAAGGTAAGCACACATTATTCAAATTATAACCTCTCTCTGTCCTTTCTGCGTTTATCTTTACAGTTTGATGCAGGTTTTCCAGTTTCTTGTGGAGGCCTTTTGTTGGTATGGAAGCAATCAGTCTCGGACTTCTCGGTCACTCTTTTACCTTACTCTGTTAGTCAATATCGACGTCTCTGTCATCATGATTTTACGTGGAGATTTTCAGGTTTCTACCTTTGAGTCAAGTGGCTGCTTCTGCTACTCTGCCTTGGGTTTGTGGAGGTGATTTTAATGAGGTTGTTTCTATGCGGGAAATTCATGGCTCGTTGCATCGATCTGAATTTCTTATGCAGAATATTTTGGAGGTGCCAAGTGATTGTCAGCTTGTGGAGTTAAATTATGTTGGGCACCCTTTTGCTTGGTGCAATCGCGGATGGAATGACGGCCTTATTGAAGAACTGTTGGACAGAGTAGTGTCATCTCTAACTTGGTTGAATTAGTTTTTTGGCTTCATTGTTAATTATCTAGTTTCATCATCCACAGATCACTGTCCTCTGCTTCTATCTTTAGCATTGACAGAATTATTTCAGGGCTGCAACGTCTAGGCGACGTTCTAATTTCCACTTAGAAGAAATTCGGACTTGATTTGAGTCTTGGAAATCAGTAATTTCCAATACTTCAAACTCCGTAGATCCTGAAGGAAGTTTAGCGTTGATTAATTTGCGAATTGAGAGCTGCAGATCATCTTTGATATCCTGGAAGGCTGCTAATATTGGTAATATTACAAAATATATTAGAGAGATGGCTGGCCGTTTGAAATTCCTACGAAATAGATTTGGGGCATGTAGTAATCTATTTTTGTCGGGACCTAATTTTTAATTATGCATGAATTTAATTAAATAAAATGGGAAAAATGAAAAAATAGAAACGAAACAAAAGGAGAGGCCCATGGTCCAATTTCAAAAGCCCAATTCAAAATTTTCAATAAACCTGGCTTAATTTCAAAACGCAATCTAAAATTCTCAGTAAACATTGCCCAATTCCAAAAAGTCCAAATCAAAATGAATCCATAAACTTAAAATCTAACCCAGCCCATAAACCCCCACATTTACTCACTACTGCCTCACCATTATTCTACCTCTGCCTCACCATAAAGATCATTACCATCACCTGCAATTAGCCATTAAATTGGCACATGCCATCACTCATCTGGATAGGATTGCCTCATGATCAACCTAGCTTTCTCTTCCCACAACTTGGACCAGAAGCCAACAAAAAGGGGGGATCCTCTCCGAAATCTCAAAAATCACCATTAGCACCCCATCCCACATTCATCCCGTCACCACCAAGAACATACTGTCGTCACAAGTTCACCACCAGGACCTTTCTACCCGCATCTTCCCTCAATTTCCATAACCCACTTTTCATCTCATTCCTTCTACTAGCAAGATCACCATCACCGACGAACCATTCTCCTCACCAATCCTCATCAAGCCAAGTTCTCCCTCATCCTGACCCATCATCACTCGTAACCCAAGACAATCGAGCTTCGTTCTCTCTTAATCTCACGACATCAACATCTTCTTCCACCAACTCATCATCGTCCAGAACCCACTTCACCCAAGTCATCATCCCTCTTAAACCGGAGCCTACCATCACCAAAACCCACTCCACTGAACTTCTCATTAGCCTCTTCTCCCTCAATCTCGATTGTACAACACAGAATCATCCTCAACACTTCAATCTCTCCCTCACATCACTCAGTTAAGCCACCATCATCCCACCCTGTTGAAACTGACGGTGGTGACCAGAACGAGAAGATACAAAAGAGAAATGGCAAAAAGCACAAAGATAGAGACGAAGATATAATTGATTTTGAACGAGAAGAAGACCTAACTGATTTGGGCTAGCCGAATACAAGTATTAATGGGCCAGTGGGCTGAATTGACTTATGTGTCAATTGTTACATACAAAATGGGCTCAATTGTATTTTGGCTTTCTCTGCCCAATGCCTTAGCTTAGTTTATTTGAGTAAGCAATAACGACACTTTCCTAACGGTCAGAAATATGATCGTTGGTGATGTAGTGTCTTGTGTATATAATCTGCTTCTTTGTACCTGTACAATCATGGTTTTGAAATTCAATGAAGATTAAGACCATTCCTTCTTCTACCTCTTTCTTATCTATCTTCTCATCTCATTCTCTATAGCTATCTAAGACAAATTACCTTCAAGGTAGATTTGTTTTCATGGTATCGGAGGAGGAACGATTCAGAATCATTTATAAAAGTTCGAATATTTCTTACAAAGCAAAAATGAATGCTGGAGAGAGTGAAATGCTAGGAGGGAATGGAATCTTACCAAACCCTTCATCCTACAATTTTCTCAATCCATACAACCTGCAACAATCATACTTTGCAATAACTTCACCGATTCCAGTGAAGCTGGTTGGTTCTAACTATTCGTTCTGGTCTAGCTGCATGGTAGATTCCTTGGAGTCAAGGAATAAAATGAACTTTGTTGATGGAAGCATTGAGGTACCTGCAATGTCAGATGCAAACTATCAACTATGGAAGACTAACAACTTCTTGGCTGGATCAAGGGATGCGTTGATGAAAAAATTCTAACGAGTCTCCAAGGTTGTGCCAAAATATTTGATGTGTGGAACAACCTCAAGAAGAGATACACAAAAAAGAATGGTACAAGAAAGTCACAGCTCATCAGAGAGATCTCAAACATCAAACAAGAAAATTCCATTGTGATTGACTACTTCACCAAAATAAAGGCACTATAGGATGAGTACACTACTTACAAGAGGAGACCCAAGTGCAAATGTGGGAATTGCAGATGTGATCTATTGGAAGAAATTCTAATAGAAGAAGAGGAAGAGTGGGTACTGCAGTTTCTATATGGGCTTAGGGAAGAATATTAGGGACTGTCCAATCAGATTCAGCTGATGGAACCAATGCCAGATGTGGATAAGGCTCTAGGTATGGTAAGTGAAGAAGAAACTAAGCTCAGCCTAGAAGCAAAGAATCTCCAACAGACACAAAGCTCTATGGAAATGAATATTCAAGCAAATGAATCAAATGGAAGTCAACAAAAGTTTCATACTAGGGGATCATCATTTGAAAAGAATCAAAAATTCCAAAAGAATGGACAGAGAGCAAAAAGGAATATGTTTTGTAATTACTGCAAGAATGATGGACATACCATTTATTTGTTTGGAGACTGGTTATTAGAAGCAAGAAAAATGTGTTTTAGTTTGATCCATTTGGGCCATAACTTGTTTCTTGTGCTTATTTAGGACTGGTCGTATTTATGCTTGGTTTTTTTAGATTTAGGTTGTGCTTTGGGTGTTATAAAATCATGTATTAGGTCTTTGTGTTAGGGACAAAGATTGGGCTTTTAATTTTGTTTAGATTATTAAGCATCCATTTGATTTGTATATAGTATTGGGCCTTTTAGATAGTATTTGGGTTTTAGTTAGAAAGTTTGTGCCATTTTGGGGGTTTTTATTTTGTTTTCGTGTACTTTGGCCCAAGAACATGTACCTTATAAATAGTGAAAACAAAATAGTGGAAAATGCATACATAATTATTTTAGGGTACTAGAAGCATATAGACATTTGGGGTTTGTGGATGTTATTTAGGATGTATGTTTAAAATTTTATTGCTATAATATGATAAATAACTCAATGCGACAATATTTAAATGTAAGCCGTCTCACTTTTAACAATAAAATATAATTTACTACTGTAATTGGTGATTTTTCAAATTAAAAATATAATAAGTTGGTATTCCACACTCAAACTTGTATACCATAAGTTGGTATTTTAAATTCAAGCACTTTTATCATAAGTTGGTATTTCCAACCATCCTTTTTACAAATTCAACACTCTTGTTCTAAAATACCATTTCCATATTTTTAAAAACCAAAAGTACCATAAGTTGTACTTAATTCTTTTTCTAAACACCATAAATTGTTATTACCAAATTCACCTTTATTTATCAAATAAATGCCATAAGTTGGTATCCTCAAATCCTTTTCAAATCTTATTCATTCATTCCAGTTCTATAAGTTGGAATTTCAAACCAAACTTGACCCAATTATTCCAAACCGATCATCAAATATAACACCATGAGTTGGTATTTTCTAAAACCCAATTCTTTTTGGTGCCATAAGTTGGCACACTTTTAAATACAACACCCTAAGTTAGTGTTTTCAAAAATCCAATCTTTTCCATCTCATACGTTGGTATGATCCAAAAGTCGAATTCTTATTCCTTCAAAATGATCCAATCTTGCAAACAATGAACTTTCAGAAGATAGCCAATTATTTAAAAATTCAGTAACTATTTTAAATAAGAGTCATGGGGTGCCTAATACCTTCCCCACGCTCAATCGACCCCCGTACCCTTATTTCTAATTCGTAGGTTTTTCAAGTGTCCAATCACACTTCAATTCGATTGGTGGCGACTTCCCCAATTTTTTCGAACCCGATTGCTTATGCTGGCGACTTCACTGTGGACTAGGTTTTTCTAAATCTAAAAATGTCAAGCTGAAATTTTTATTTAATTGGATGTTTTTACTTTTGTATGCTTGATTGCTTCTTTTTACATATGAAGGTTGTTTGATTTTAATACACTAACATTCGCACGTGCCTACCACCCGAGCACTACCCTAGGCAATTAGATAAGATTGCTCGTTATTCTCATGAGAATCCGTCTCCGCATGGGTAGTGGATGATATCCTCACCAGATTGACATCCCTTAAAAGTTAGGGGAGGAGCCTTTGTCTCAATAGTTGAAATTTAAAGGCAACCCGATCCGGGACCTCGCGGAATAGTTAGATAAGCCCACCCATATGCACATTAAAACCCTAGATCTGGTTCGAGACCTTCAGAAGTTTGTATGAATTGGACCCTAATTAGGAACAATGGAGAAATTTTCCTATACTTTACTTTATTTATTCATTTACATTTATCCATCATTTACATGTTCATACATACTCGTTAGACACTCAGACATATCTATGTATGCATTTCATGTATTATCTTGTGTGCATTAGTTAGATTGTATCTATATGTATATTCATTAAATTACACCTGTTCATAGGTATCTTTCATGTATTTATCATGTATACAGTACTTGAGGTTATATTCATGTATTATGATAGTTTTATGTTTGAAGATTTTCAAGAAAAGGTCAATTCAAGCAATATTGGGGAAATTTTTGAGAAATTAACTCTTAATCGTACTGTTGGTCAAGTTGGAATGGGCTAGACTGGGATGTTTTGGGAAATTACATTGGCAATTTGATGAATTACATGTTACGATAGTGGATGAGGGTCAGAACTCTACTGCTAATATTTGCTCTCGCCCATCGATTTTTGAGTTTAGTAACTGGACCAGCTTGAAATTTTCAGTCTCTCTCAATTGCCTCCAGAAGTAATCTCCATGTACACCACCATCTGTGGTCTAGCTCACGACTACTAAATGGGATTTTTGCAATGAGCATGTCATTACTTTTTCTTCATAGGTTTTTATAGTGTGGCATTTACATGTTCTAGCATTTCCATTATGTCATTCATGAGGTAAAATTCCTTGTTCAAAATTCTTGCATTCATTCACCATCATTTTTCATGACTTCTAATTTTCAAATGTCAAATCTCACTCATTCCATTTAACAATATTGAAGTTGATGATAACAAAGAAGATGAACCTAATGAACTAGATTTTGGGTCTATCCATTAATAATGTAGAATCTGATTATGATATTGACAATGAATTTGAGTTATCACAAAAAATGTTGAGATGTTTCAATCGAGAATGCAGTCGATCAAGCATATTTCTGAGAAACCCTCTCTTGAGGGAAGCATTCAAAGGGAAATGTTGCCATGTTCATCGCTAAGCTTTATATCAAATAGACTAACGGCATGTCCGAGCATGAACTTTTGGTCTGGGCAGCAGTCGAGTTTCGGGAAAAATTAGTGAAATCCATAGTGGCCAGGTTGGTTTCCTCAGCCGCTATATATGAACTCTCGTACGAGAGAAATAACATAATTTTTCACTACGAGTTAAAACCTGCAGCTTTCATTCGGCAAAGGGTAATTACCACTGTGCATGGTAGGCTGGTAAACACTGGCTTAATGGATAGTACTACACCTTAGGCTTTACAAGAATTTTGGGGGCTTTTGTCGTGACATGCATGGGATTGTGTTGAAATTTATTGCATGATTTCTGCATCACTATTACATGATTTGGTCTTCACTGAGATGCGTGCCATTCATGGACAATTCTCTTTTATTTAATTGATGGAGGTGGCTTGTGTTTCTTCAAGCCAATAATGAGGTTTTGTCTTGCATGGTCAAGTGTGTGATAGTTGACCTTTCTAAGGCTAGTAATTGTGTTTTCATTGGTTTCAACAGTTTTAGTGGTGTATTAACTATATCGAAAAATGACTTCCCATAGAGATTGTTAATTTCCTTGGGGGTATGCCGCTTGTATGCTTTATATTTCTCTATTTTTGGTTATATAAAATGGTTAATTATCCCAAAAAAAATGTTCAAGCATGAAGAATGCACAGTGGAAATTCAAGCTAATATTGATACTCAGACCAAAAAGCTTTAAGTTTGCAGTGATTCTCAGCTTTTGATAAGATAGCCGAGTGATAAATGGGAAACGAAGGATGTCAAATTAATCCTGTACTACCAGCATATCAAGGAGTTTGTCAAGTTTTTCGATCGTGTAGAGTTTGATCATATTTCAAGGGAAGAAAACTAGAGGATAGATGCTTTGGCCACTATGGCAGATGTGATTAATCTAGATTCTCGTTGTGAAGTTGAAGTTATCATGATCAAGAAAAGTGGGGTTTGGGCATATTATTTGAATATAGCAAAGGATCCTGATGGTAAACCATGACAATATGATTTGAAGAAGTACTTGAAGATGGGAGATTGCCCTTTAGATACCTCAGCAGATGACAGGCACACTACAAGAAGACTTCTAGGTCTCTTTTTCATGGATGGAAATGATTTATCAAACAAAACTCATAATTTTTACCTTTCCAGTGCATAGGCATAAAGGAAGCAAGAGATTCACGAAAGAATATGTGGCACTCATTTAAGTGGCTTTTCGATAGCAAAGAAAATAATACGAGCAAAGGAAATTTAAGTGTTATTTCTTACTATTAAAGGGGAATTCCTTTCATTGAGAGTGATGGAAGAGGTCAATTTTGAGGACATGAAATGAGTATGAACCTAGAATGAACATTTGAATTTTACTTTGGAGAGAAGACTGAGGGCACTTTGTAGAGGACTACTTTATCAAAGATGAATGAGAAGGGCACATCACAAAAATTCCCCCTATTGTTTCAAAGAGAGAGATATAGTATTGAAGATCTTTCAACCACTCCAAAAGGATCATCACAGAAAATGGACTCCTACCTATGAGGGACTACATGTGGTTAAAAAAATCCCGCTAGAGTATCAAAGAATGTCAATTTTCTCAAGTGGTACTACCTAAAAAAATACTGTTGGAGTGAAAATCTTCACCAGGCACTCCAAGCAAAACTAGGAATGAAAAATAAAAATTTCGTTAGAGCAAAAACCCGAAATCCTATTCTAGACAAAAATTAGGGATTGAAAAAATAAAATCCCGCTAGGGTGAAAACCCAAAAAGGGCGCTCTAGGAAAAAATTAGGGACACAAAAAAAATCTCATTGAAGTGAAAATCCTTAAGACATTTTAGTTTTGACTGCAAGCTCATATGTCGTATTATTGGAAGAATAATGGCCATTGAATTGGTGAGCTGTGTCTGAGCTGACCGTTAACTTGTCTTGTATTGATATAGGTGGAGATGCAGAACCAACTTCATGGTGTTTATATTTAATGACAGTAAATTGGACACGCACAAAAACTGGAGCAATTTTTGGTGCGATTTCTATGTTATCATGTATTCCACTATGGAATGAGTTCGGTCTGAAGAAGAAGCCTATTGGAAGATATGGAAGGTTCAGAGACTCCCTCATGCAAGTTAGATGTGATCATTGTTAATTGGGTGCACATACAAACTGGGGCAGTTTTGGTGTCATCTTTGAATTATCACATATTTCATCTTGGAAAAATTCAGTTTCTCTTTCTTTTCTCTAACTTCCATACATTCTTGTATGTATGTTTTTCTAAAGGAGTTTTCGATTGTCACCCATCTTTTCCAATTAGATATCGTAAGGTTATTCATTTTTTTTGGCTTCGTTACTTGTTTTTCATTTCCATATCCCAATTCGATCAATTCTTATTTCATATTCTAAAAAGTTTCTCATTTGTTGTCATGCATAGTCATACTATTGAACTTTTCACTGACAAAGTTTTGATGGAAATGTGATGAGTGCATTGGGACATTACTTTTGATATGAATTGATGGATCCTGACATCTTAAGCTGGAAAAGAATATGAAGAATAAACCCATGGCTGAGGCAAGCATTAACAGGAGAGGGACAATCTTAATCACAAAAATGTGAGCATTAAAATAAACATAGGACTTTTTAATGAACATAAAATTTTGAATACAGAAGTGCCTGTAGATATAAACTCTAAAGAAGAAGGATAACATAAGGGTAGGGTTTTTGAGTGAACCAAAAAGCAAGGTCTTGAGAAGGCGTTCATTCATTAATGAAGCATTCACAGTTCATTAAAATAGGTAATTGCATGCATCATCATTGCATATTATATGTCCTTTGCATATCGTCATGGGTTTGTTCAAAAGGTACAGTTTTGGCAGTGTCATTTTCCTCGAATAAGGACTTCAATTAAAGAGCTTATAATCCTTTTCATTTGTTGCCCTGACGGGAGGCTGTAAACCCTGATCAATCATTTTATTGGTTTCCTTGATAGGAGGCTGTAAACCCGATCAATTCTTTCAATCGTTGCCCTGACGGGAGGCTATAAACCTCGATCAATCCTTTCAATCGTTGCCCTAACGAGAGGCTGTAAACCATAATCAATCCTTCCATTTTTAGCCCTGACAGGAGGTTGTAAACCCCAATCAATCCTTTCAAATCTTTGCCCTGACGAGAGGCAATAAACTCCGATCCATATTTTCAAATCTTTATCCTGACGGGAGGCTATAAATCCTGATCAATACTTTCAAACGTCACCCTGACGGGAGGCTGTAAACCCCGATTAATCCTTTCATTTATTGCCCTGACGGGAAGCTGTAAACCTTGATCAATTCTTTCAAATCTTTGCCCTGATGGGAGGCTGTAAACTTTGATCCACTTTTTCAATTTTTCGCTCTAACAGGAGGTTATAAATCCCGATCAATCCTTTCAATCGTTACCCTGACAGAAGGCTGTAAACTCTGATCAATCCTTGCCCTGATGGGAGGCTCTAGACCCTAATCGAATGTTTTTCTTTCTTTCAGGCTAAGCCGGGAATGGCTTTAGTAATCCCGAGCAATTTTCAAGAAAAAAATCATAATTTCAGCCAAGCTAGGAATGACTATAGTGATCCGAGCATTTGATTTTTCAAAAATTTCAACCAAGTCGGGAATAACTGTAATGATCCCGAGCATTTTTTTTTCAAAAATTTCAGCCAAGCCGGGAATGACTGTTGTGATCTCGAGCATTTTATTTTTAGTAAATTTTAGCCAAGCCGAGAATAGATGTATTGATCCCGAGCATTTTATTTTCAAAAATTTCAGCCAAGTCGAGAATGACTGTATTGATACCGAGCATTTTGTTTTTCAAAAAATTTAGCCAAGCCAGTAATTGCTATAGTGATCCCGAGCAATTTATTTTTCAAAAATTTCAGCCAAGCGGGAAATGACTGTAGTGATCTTGAGAAATAAATAGAAGTGTCTTCTTCTTCTATATTTTGTATGACTAAGTGTTGAGGAGGCATTTATTGAGTTAAAAAAATTATTATAGCCCAATTAAATAAATAAATTAAATTAATATAATTTATGAATCTCAAATCAAATTAAGTTTGTTAAATGGATAAAATCTAACTTAAAATCAAACTCCAATAAAATAAAAATCAAATCAAATAGATAATCTCTAATTAAGTGATTTCTCTACAGTACTCTTAATTTCAAGGGTCAAGGCCAAGCGCACATCAAGTATATTTCACATCTCCCTTTGCTTATAAATATCAAATTTGGAAGAAAAATGAGAGAAAAAGTTTATAAAACTTTCTAAATACTATCAAATCTCTTTCAAGTTCAAGTTCTCTAAATCCGGAATTTTTAGAATTCCTCTACGTCTCAAGTCCAAGTAAAGTCTCGGAAGTGCAAAGTTAAAGTTCTTTAAGTCTCTAGTCCAAGTCAAATCCAATTGTAGTTCATTACAAATCCTACGAATTGGTTTGAAGCGTTCAACCGACAATCTGAGGATTTCATTTTCATGTTGAATACATCAAGAGAAGAGATCAAGTCCACTTTTAATTTGTAATTTGTACAAAGTTTTAAGTGTATTTGATTTACACCCAAAATTTGTTGCATATAGGCGCGACAAATCAACTTGAAAAATCAACTTGAAAAATCAACTCTAACAATTATATTTCAGCTGAGCGGGCAATTATTGATACCCAAACACCATAGGCCCAATGGATATGATCCAGCTTATGAAGAATTTAGCCCAAACAAGAATTGACAGCTGGCCCAAAGAATGTGAAGCCAAATAGCCCATTTACAAGTAGAAGAAGATTCAATCAATTAAAGAGAAAAACATGGGATTGAAGAGAGTAAACAGGATACTTGGCAGCCAATAAGAAGGCATATGAAATTTGTGCTAGTTATAGTAGTGGAGTAGTGGTGACACTACACGATAGTTACGTGCATGGTGGTGGGTGGTGGGTGATAAAATGCCCGAAAGAGCATAAAAGAAAACAAACAACAACAAAAACAAAACAAAACTTAGAGCATTGTCAAGCCCAAAGGCACTTGCAATCTAGTATTTTCAATTAAATCCATTATCAATCTATAATTTCTAGTATGTTATTCATAAAAACAGTCTTGTATTTGCATATTTTGTATCAAGTTTAACCATTGTTGTGTAATTTGTACTTGACGCCATTTCTTTTTCCAATCTCAACAAAACATACTTCAATAGAGTTGGGGAACTTGGAATTACTAAGGTTCTAAGGTAGTCTGTACTTTGATTTGATAAAGTTAGATAGTAATGAGTGCATTTTATTTACAATTTGACAGTTTGAGGAATTTTTGCTGGGGTCAGTGGGATCAAGGAAGAAAAATTGATTGGATTTGTTAGCAACGATTATGAGTTCACAATACAGAAGGCGGCTTGGGTTTTCATTATTTTCGAGCTTTTA
This sequence comes from Euonymus europaeus, assembly GCA_963580455.1. Classification (NCBI taxonomy): domain Eukaryota; kingdom Viridiplantae; phylum Streptophyta; class Magnoliopsida; order Celastrales; family Celastraceae; genus Euonymus; species Euonymus europaeus. The sequence continues at coordinate 14,125,040 of OY756970.1, read as the reverse complement.
AGATGGCTTTGTTGACCAAATAAGGGTGGCAATTACTTCAATATCCTGATTCCCCTGTTTGGTAGAGAGGGTAGAAGCTTATACATTAGCTTCATAAGGAAGTTCATGCTTAGACAACCAAACACCATGATCACGCTAGCTTCTCAAGCTCGTTCAACAAGCTTTTAAACTCCCACTATACCAAATTCCTTGCAATGCCTTTCGTCACTCCTGCCGCGAGCTGTACCACCAAAGCCTCCCCAACTGATTTGATCGATACAGAGAAGCTGGACTCGAAATCCAAAGAGTCTGAATGGGTAATAGGAGGACCAACCGGTAGGTGGTGACCTGGAGACCTGAACCAGAATCTCGACAACATCAACATCCCAAAGAATCTAGTCCTATGGGGGATATCGTGGGTGACAGAGTTCTAGCTCTCCTTTGGTTCTAATTTGCATAGAATTTTGGGTAGAGGTCGATCTAGTATTGAGGTTTTGAAGTTGGGTGGTCGTCGATTTGGAAACAAATTTGATGAGGTTGATCTGGTACTCGATCTTGAGAGTTGAGTGGATGTTGATCTACAAAAAACATTTGAGACAGAGACGGTAGGAGATGAATCTACACATTGCCTTGTAGGTGTGTGGAGGAGATTGAATCAACAGCAATGAGCTTGGATTATTGTCTTTTAATTCTTTTGCTTGCATTACATAACTAAATAGTTATAAATTCTTTAGTTTAAGGTAAAAATATGATATCCTAATATGTGTTTTTACATTGTACTTTTTTTATAATCAAAATATTGTAAATGCTCTTATTAGATATTGTTATACTTATGTTAAATTTTTTTATCAATTTCATTTTATTATAATTTTAGACTTTATTTGTTGTGTATTATTGTTATTAAACTACTTGAAATATCTTTATTGGTAAATTGAGCTTTTACTCCAGAAACAAATTAGCACGGCTAAACACCTACTGACTTAAAATAACTTAAATTAACAATTTATACACTCAACTTAAAGTAATTTAATTTAACAACTTATATATTCTCCGTTGACTCTCATGCAATTTTGTTCACACCACAAGGGGTAATAATCAAGTCGCTAATTGTCTAGCTCGCTTGGGTCGCTCGTCCAATGAACCTGTTTTCATTCTCATTGATGTTCCTGCTAATACTCAAGCTCTCTTTCATGATGTATTGTTAGTTGATTAATATAATCCTTATTTCTTCTATAAAAATGAAAACCCATCTCTGTCCTTTTCTCCCCATGGAGGCTACTCATTTGGAGATATGGATTAGTTATGGTCATATGCGTAGTAGAGACTTTTGTGATAATGTATTTCCAATTTTTTTACTTTAAAAGACAGAGAGATCATGACTGGTCAGGGTTATTATACATCAATAAAATAAATTAGATTTATAAAAAAATAATAAAAAATAGTCACTTGGCCGATAATTATTAGTCAATCGACTATCAAAAAACCCATCTATACATGGGTCAAGTGAAATTGTTGGCCCGACTTTTGTGGTTGGTGTATGATTGATTATCGGTTGGCAGATGATGGGTTGGTTAACTGATATGGTCGATAAAACTAACTCAGTTCCAAACTTAACAATGAGTTTATTATAAATAGTTTTTTCTGAAATCTAATATGTATATAAAATATTTTACATTTTAGAAAAAAAAATCTAAAAAAATCTGATGATGTCAACATACTTTGCAAAAATAAGAAGAAAACACGCACAAACAGACTTATTAATAAGAGCATTTCTGGTCTAATAGAATACTACTATTGTAGATTTTCTTTATTGAAATGAAAAGTTATTTTAAGGGACGGTTAAAACTTAAAAGAATTTCAATAATTTCACACATGAAAACTTCTCTCTTGTCAAATTTGTTCTCCTCATTTTATAATACACGTTTTTGTTTTGATGGGGGAGAACCTTTTTTTTTTTTTTTTGATGCAAGAGAACCTTTCAAATACAAACACATTCGAAAACTCGTTGGTAGGTGAGTGTCAATTTTTGTTAATTGACATGGAATGAAATTCCAACTCTCTCGTCCCTTGGTCGGTAGGTGCTAAAGAATACTATTATGTGGTAAATCCCAATAATTTTGTCGCCTACTACTTGGATTTTATAAGATGTGACACTTGGTGGTGTAATTAGTGGACGGTGCAATGGCCAAGTACAGAGTCAAGCACCATATGCATGTAGTGGGACTTTATTGTAGAGGTGTAAAGTGGGTCACTCGGCACAGCCTACTGTTTTCATGGGCTCGGTCAGCCCGTACCTCAATTTTCTCGGGGCGAGCTGACCCAAAAATTATAAAGATGAGCATTAGTTGGATCCCGTACACTTTACTCTTAAAAAATTCCACTAAAAAACATACATTTATGAGTATACTCCAAGTATCATTTTTCTCAAAATTTACAAACGACACCTCAATTAATGATATTTTCTTAGCTTCCCAAGCTTAAAAAATTATTGTAGCTTCATTTACCTTTATTTGTTTCGCTGTATCTTTAGCCTCCACTGCACACCTACACCATCTGAGCTATATACATTGCCGAATGATAAGGATTGAGTCGAGTCAAGATCCATGGAGATCACCGAGTCGCTAAAGTGATCTTCTAGTCATTGGCAGTCCCACCTCTTTTAACTGGACAAAATTTATGGAACAATCCAGAATCTAGGTCAAGTAAGTGACTCAACTAATGGTGTTGCACTCTCATGTTCTTTTATATCGTTCTTGTATGCCAAGGTCTTTGAATCATCAACTGAAAGCATGGCTTGTCCAAAGATGGAGGGGCGACACAATCTCTGTTTGGCGTGAGGGGAGAGGGGAGAAGGGAGAAGCAAGAAGAAGTTATGGCAAAACTGGTAGGGACAAGAAGGGTGTTGATAGACGAAGATTTTTGAATGTTTAATGGAATGAAGTTGAAAAAAAAAAACAATGCTAATAGCGCTCAACAATTATAAATCCTTTAGCCTGGCATGCTTAGGGGCCTACATACCAGCCTGGCGGGTCTTATGTATTAATAGGCTCGGACTTTTTAATAAAAATTAAGATAATATGTGTGAAAAACTATTAACATTATCCATGGTTACAAGGGTAATTAAATTTTAACTTTATTTATGTTAGTTATACCAGTATATTTTTTACCTTTGTAATAGACTCTAGTAATTGTACCTTATATTTTTATGCAAAATTTACTAAAGGAGAGACATGCGTAATAGAAAGTAATCAAATTTTATTACCCTCCTAATTTTGGATTCCAAAGGAACAGTTTTGTTACAGCCCAGCCCAATTATGGAGACTGTTTCTTAAGCCTTTATTTTGGCCCATTTGTTGCTAGGGTTGTTTTGTTTTCCTGCTTTTGTGGGGCGCCGTTGCCTGGTGTAAAAATATTATCTTGTATCTTTGCTTTGTCTGGAAAAACACTACTGTGGTTATTTTGGTTTTAATCTCCTGAATTGTATCATCTGGTATCAGAGAGAGGTTGTGCGACCGACTGCGTGGTTACGGTGATGGAGAAGGAAAAGAAAGATCAGAAATCAGAAAGGGGAACAATGGAGCAACAAATTTAGCAAGGGTTCTTAATTACCCAACAGCAGTTACAGGCAGTAACCACTGCTCTAAATAGCCTGGTTTCGGAGTTGAAAAAGAGCGGAGCTGGTTCTTCTTCGTTGCCGGTGAAAGAGAAGAAATTTCAATCGGGAACTAAGGTGCTGACAACGAGAGTATTTCGTTCTGATGAACCATTTCAGTTACCAAAGGGTACCAGAATGGATTTTTCAAAGTTTGAAGAGGGAGAGCCCAATGATTGGTTGCATTGTGCAGAGCAGTATTTTAATTTTTAGCAAACTCCAACTTAAATTCAAGTAAAATTGGCATCGTTTTATCTCAGGGGTGAAGCATTACAGTGGTTCAAGTGGATTAGTAAGACCATTCAATGGGAGGGCTGGAAGCATTTTAAACAGGCTTTAGTATCCCGTTTTGGTCCTAGTGACTTTGAGGACTATGGTGAGTTGCTGTCCCGGGTTAGACAAACTGGTTCCGTGCGTGATTATCAAAAAGAATTTGAGAAGAATTCCAGCATGGTGGATGGGTTGCCAGAGGATATTTAGTTAGCTATTTTGTTGGAAGACTGAAGGAGGAAATTCGTGTGGATGTGAAGGTGCTAAAGCCAAACACCTTAGTTTCCGCCATGGGGTTGGCTCGGTTAATGGAGGACCGGTGGAATGGGAGGAGGAAGTCAGCTAAAAGTTGGAAGGCAACACGTTATAATCGAGCAGGGTTGAAGAAAATAAGTCGGCAGAGAAATTAGCAAAATTGCCACCAGTTAAGTGGTTGTCGCAAGAGGAGATGGTAGAGAGGAAGAAGAAGCAATTGTGTTACAATTGCGATGAAAAATGGGTAGCAAGTCATAAATGCAAGCAAAAGACCCTTTTCTTACTGGAAGAGGATTTGGATGGTGGGAAAGACGAGGAAATTGATGTGGGCATTAGTGAACATTGCAAAGGTGGTACAGATAATCCAGAAGTAGAGATGAAAGTGTGTCAGATATTAGATTCAGCCCTAGAGGGTTCACTGTCGCCTCGTACAATGAGGGTAACATTTAGTGTGCAAAATCAGTCTTTTACAGCTTTGTTGGACACTGGGAGCACCCATAAGTTCATACATCCTCGCATGGTCTTAAAATTGGGATGTAGGATGAAATCTTGTCGTCCTATCAAGGTAAAGGTGGCTGATGGGGGTAGTATCTCCAGCTCCAATATTTGCCCAGATCTATCGTTTGCAATACAGAGTTTCAAGGGTAGTGCTGATTTTTTTTGTTTTGCCATTGGGTGGTTGTGACATTATTTTGAGGGTAGCCTGGTTGAAAACTTTGGGAAAAGTGGTGTCGGATTTTGAGCAGTTGTCTATGGAATTTATGGTAGGGACTGAGGTGGTTCGAATTACCAGTTTAAGTTCGAAACCTCTTGCTATTTTGGAAGCTTCATCCATGGAGAAATTGTTGAAGGTGCCTGGCAATTTGGGTTTTGTGGTGATGGAGTCTTCTGTGCAGGACCCAAGTCTTGTTGTTAGTGGTAATCCAGTAACTTGTGATTCTGAGGATGACGTTGAAATTAAGAACTTGTTGCAGCGTTTTAATGGAGTTTTTAAGGAGCCTACAAAACTTCCATCGAGTAGAGAACAAAATCATTGCATTCCTGTGTTGACTGGCAGTGTTCCGACTAATGTGAGGCTGTATCATTATGCTCATTTTTAGAAGGCAGAGATTGAGAAGTTAGTGGGGGAAATGTTGTCGACGGGAGTAATTAGAAATTCTAACAGCCCTTATTCGTCACTTGCATTGCTTGTTCGGAAGAAAGATGGGTCTTGGCGTTTATGTGTGGATTATCGGGCTCTCAATAACATTACGGTAAAGGATAAGTATCCAATACCGGTGATTGATGAACTTTTAGATGAACTCCATGGTGCGGCTGTGTTATCCAAGTTAGATCTAAGGGCTGGTTATCATCAAGTAAGGGTGCAAGAAGAGGACATACCAAAGACAGCCTTCCGCACTCACGATGGGCATTTCGAATTTTTAGTTATGCCCTTTGGGCTAACCAATGTGCCCGGTACTTTTCAGCAATTGATGAATTCCATATTTGGTCCTTATCTCCGAAAATTTGTTATAGTATTTTTGGATGATATTCTAATATACAGTGCAACGGTGAAGGAACATGTTCAACACTTGGAACTTGTCTTCAGTAAGTTACAAGAAAACCAGCTATATGTGAAGGCTTCTAAATGCGAGTTTGGGGTCCGAAGAGTTGAGTATTTGGGTCATGTTATTACAGCTGCTGGAGTAGAAGCTGATCCGGGCAAGATAAACACTATGTTGGAGTGGTCGGTACCCACTAATGTCACGGAGTTACGGGGTTTTCTAGGGTTAACATGTTATTATCGCAAATTTGTGTGGGATTATGGAAAAATTAGCGCTCCTCTTACCGAGTTGACAAAAAAAGGGAGTTTTAGTTGGTCACCTGAAGCTGAGGAGGCATTTGTTCGGTTGAAGCTTGCTATGAGCACCACACCAGTTCTAGCCTTGCCAAATTTTCAACTTCCTTTTATTTTAGAAACTGATGCGAGTGGCCGTGGTATAAGGGCTGTCCTTTCTCAAGATCACCACCCCATTGCTTTTGCTAGTAAGAAGTTAGCGCCAAAGCATTTGGGGTTATCAACCTACGAAAAGGAACTCATGGCTGTAGTGTTTGCGGTTAATAAGTGGAGGTCTTACCTGATTGGCCGGAGATTTGTCATCAAAACTGACCATGAAACCATAAAGTATCTGTTGGAATCCAGGGCACATACTCCCTTGCAGCAAAAGTGGATTACTAAGTTATTGGGCTTTGATTTTGAGATTCTTTATAGAAGGGGGGGTCGAAAATGCAGTGGCAGATGCCTTGTCGCGGCGGAGTGGTGGAGAGGCGAGTTTGAATGCCTTCACCAATGTTGTTTCGAGTTGGTGGGATGAATTAAAACAAGAATTACTCACTGATTCTTGGATCCAGGAGCAAAAAATTAAGCTGCAAAATTCGAATTTTCTTGATAAAAATTACACTGTGTCACCTGAGGGCGTTTTGTGTTACCATGGCAAAATTGTGTTGAGTCCCACTTCTCCTTGGAGGCAAAGATTGATGTATGAGTTCCATGATAGTCCTGTGGCTGGTCACGAGGGGTATCACAAGACCATGCAAAGGCTTTTGAAGACCTTCTACTGGGTCGGCATGCGCAAAGAGGTCAAAGATTACATTGCTTGTTGTGAGATGTGTCAGAGGCAGAAATATGAGACGGTTAAAGCTCCATGGCTGTTACAACCTCTGTCTATTCCAGAAGAAGTGTGGTCTGAGTTGTCCATGGATTTTATTGAAGCTTTACCTAAGTCCCATGGTTATATGATCATAATGGTAGTGGTGGATCGGCTTACTAAAGGTGCTCATTTTGCTGCCATGAAACACCCATATTCTGCGGTTACAATAGCTAAGACTTTTGTGTCCACGGTGGTGAAGCTTCATGGCATTCCTAAGTTGGTAGTTAGTGACCGAGATTGTGTGTTCACTAGCAATTTTTGGGAAGAGTTGTTTCATTTGCAAGGCACGAAACTCAATTTAAGCTCTAGTTATCACCCTGAGAGTGATGGGCAAACAGAAGTTATGAACCGTTGTTTGGAAACATATCTTCGTTGCTTTACAAGTGCCAAACCAAAAGATTGGGTACATTGGCTGCCATGGGCTGAGTTTTGGGTGAACACTTCCTACCATGGTAGGTCAAAAATGACTCCGTATGAAGCCACATATGGGAGGCCGCCTCCTATTGTGTTGTCGTAAGAAGTTGGAACTGCCCAGGTGGCTGCGGTGGATGTGGAGCTGTGTTCTAGGATGCTATTTTACGCCAACTTAAGGGCAATTTGGTGGAGGCTAAGAATAAGATGAAACAGATGGCTGATCAGAGACGCTCAGAAAGGGAATTTCAGGTAGGGGATGTTGTGTTTTTGAAATTACAGCCATATCGACAACAGTTCGTAGTGCGACGCAGTAGCATGAAGTTGGCTCCCCACTATTATGGCCCCTTTGAAGTGTTGAAACGAATCGGAACTGTGGCTTATAGATTAAAATTACCTGAGGGATCTCGTGTTCATCCAGTCTTTGCTTAAAAGGGCCATTGGTGTGAAGTCAGTTACAGTGGCAGAGTTGCCCAGCTTTAATGGGGATGGAGAAGTCTCACTAGAACCCAAGCAAATTTTGGCCACCAGATTTGTGCGCAAGAAGGGCAGAGATGTGGAAGAGTGTTTGGTGCATTGGAAAGGCTTACCAGCCGAAGATGCTACATGGGAGGAGCAAGCTCGCATGGTGGAGCAGTTTGGTTCCAGTAGATCTTGGGGACAAGATGCTTCTTTGGAGAAGGGGAAGATGTTACAGCCCAGCCCAATTATGGAGACTGTTTCTTAAGCCTTTATTTTGGCCCATTTGTTGCTAGAGTTGTTTTGTTTTCCAGCTTTTGTGGGGCGCCGTTGCCTGGTGTCAAAACATTATCTTGTATCTTTGCTTTGTCTGGAAAAACACTACTGTGGTTATTTTGGTTTTAGTCTCCTGAATCGTATCAGTTTGACCTAAGCCGATTCTCATACCTCAAGATGACCCAAACCCGATCTCAAACCTCGGCCTAATCGGGACCCGAGATGACCTAGGCCCGGACCCAGAGATGACCCGGGCCCAATCTCCGTCCCCTATATGACTCGGGCCCAATCCAGGACCCAGACCTGTCTCGGACTCAATCCCAGACCTCGGCTTGTCTAAGGCTAGATCCCAGACCCTGACATGACCTAGGCTCGATCTCGAACCCCTACATGACCTCGGCCTGATCTTGAACCCCACATAACCCGAGCCCAATCTTGGACACTGACTTGTCCTAAGACCGATCTTAGACCCCGACCTGATTCAGAACTCGACAAGATTCGGGTCCAATCTCGAACCCCTATATATGACCTAGACACGACCTCGGACCCTGACGAGACCCGACCCGATCCCAAACCCCTACATGATCCGACCCCTATCTCAAACCCTTACATGACCCGAACCCGATCCCTGACCCCAAACCTATCCTTGGCTCTATCATGCACCTTGAAATAATGGGGCCCGATCTCAGACCCTTACATGACTCGGGAGGAATAATGGGGCCCGATCCTAGACCTTGACAAGACCCAAACTCGATCCCAGACACCGACCTGTCTCGGGCTCAATCTTGGACCCCGAGAAGACTAGTGCTATATCTCAGACATCGACAAGAGTCGGACCCAATCTCAGACCCTTATATGACCAAGACCCTGATGTGTCCCGAGCTCGATCCCAGACCCCGACAAGACTTGGGTCCAATCTCAAACCCCTAAATGACCTAGACAAGATTCAAGACCCAGACCTGTCTCGAGCAAGATCTTGGACCCCAATAAGACCCATGCCCAATCTCAGATCCTTATATGACTCGTACCTAGGGGGACACCGGGTACCGAGTTTTCAACCCGACTCGGTAACCTGGTCAGACCCGGTACTTATCGGGTATGCCCGACCCTGTCCGATAACGACGAGGTATAACTCGGCCCGAACCCGATTATTTTGGACCGGGTTTTTGATTTTAATAAATTTTATCTGATAACCTGGTTAATTTTTTTTTTTTTTAATTTCACCTAACCAGCTATGCTAAGCTAACCTAACATAATCCCCTTCCAGTTATAGTGTTATACCTAATACCCTAACCTAGTTACCTTACAGAGCTTGGAGAAAGAGCTCGACCACATGAAGACTCTTGTTGTACCCCATTTTTTGTTCCGAGCCTAGTTGATAAATTTAGACATAGGAAACTCTTAAGATCAATAAAATGTATGTTACATGTAAAAAAATAAAAATAAATAAATAATATGAATTCATTTAAATTAAGTCCACATTAGATTCATCATTATATGTGTTTAAATTTTTTAAATACAACCACTAAGCCCAAATAGATCAACTCAGCCCATTTTAAAATTTAAAGAAGCATTAGTGGCCCATGTATTAAACCCAAATAACTCATATGAAGACATGTTAATTAAACCCAACTATCAAAGCCTTAACTATGCAGCCGGCCCAATGGTATAATGAACCCAACGCATCAGCTCAATAAAAGGGGTCACAACCCACAAAAGCAATCACAGCCCATTCAAGCCCACCCGCTACCCAAATTGGTTGGATAGCCCAACCCATACATCATATATCCCTAATTCCTAAAGGGAAAAGCGGAGGTTGAATAGGAAGGAGACGCAGAGGAGTGATGCGCCGTCGAGGGAGAGAAAGAGAGGGACCAGAAAAGGAAAGAAAGAGAGAGAATAATCGGAAAAAGGGAAAGAGTAGGGGAATCGTTTAGGGTTCACATTTGGTTTAGGAAACGAAAGATTCTAGGGCTTTAAGAGGGGGATTTCCGGATCGGTTTAGGGATGATTTTTGGGAAGAAAGGAAATTCCAGAATCGAGTTAGGAGAAAAACAGAATCAGAAGAGAAGGAAATTACTAGGTTATAAATAGAGGAGAAGAGCTCCAGCAGGGGGACCGAAAAAAATTGGGGGGGGGGGGATTTTCTCTGGTTCAGTTTCTTCTTCTTGAATTTTATGGGCTTCGTCTTCTTCTTCTTCTTCTTTTCGAATTTTTCTGGGGGATTTTGGAGGTTTTTTGGAAATTTCTAGGGTTTCTTTTCTGTTCGAACTGGCTGGCTGTTTCTACTTCTTTCTTTTCGGTTTCCTTCTGGTTCTATTTCTTTTCGGATTTTTGGAGTTTTCTTCTTCTTTTCAAAAGTTCTGAGGATTGGATTCTTAGTTGGGATTTTGGAGCTTGCGGTCGAGATTGCTCCCGTCGATTTAAGGGTGAGATTCAGGTTTTATCAATCTGTTTTGCTCTTACCTGAGTGAGGTTCGGATGGTTGAAAAACCAAGGGAAGAACCTGTGATCTTTTGCTACTTTCTGTTGATTTTCCGTATTGGATTCTGCTTTCTGTTTTGTTATTTGATTACTGTATGCTGAATTTTTGCCTTCTGTTTTTGCTATTTGATTTCTGTATGCTGAATTTCTGCTTTCTGTTTTGCAATCTGATTTTTGTATGCTGGATTTATGAATTGAAGGTTGGGATTATGGAAGGTTTGTATGCATAGCTTTTAGTGACATATTCTGTTCATGCATAAATGTTCGGTTGAAGTGATTTGATTGTTTCGGTTGATATATGCTTTGGTTTGATTGTTTGATTGTTTTTGGTTGGCGTTAAGTATGCTTTGGTTGTTATTGGAAATTTGGAAAAGCATGGGATGAGTTTAAAGATAAGGGGCTGTGATCATGGGTTCCATATGTATAATGGGTTTGGTTGCATTCATTTGTTTGATTTCTTGTGATTCACTGTGTTTGAGGATGAAGTTGGGCCAAAGCTTATGAATTACAAGGTCAAAATGGGTGATTAAAATAACATGTGGAATTTGGGCTTTTAAACTGGATATGGTAATGAAATGGGGCTTGTTTTGTTAATTTGTGGCTTAAAAAGAATTGTTTAAAGAAGCTAATGAATTATCTAATTGATGTATGTTTTGAATATGTTGAAATTACATGTGATATTTTTGCATGTCCATTTGCATTAAGGCAACTAATTATGAAATTCCAATCATGCTAATATAATAGTGTGATTGGGGTAATTGATGGCCAATAAAAAAAGGGGGAACCGAAACCTCATTCCATTCATTATTTTTCAACATGCTAATATGTCATTTATTGGTTGGTGCTTATATATGAATTATGTGATTGATTTGATGTTGTTTGATGTTGTGTGGTTTAAGTGATAATTATTTGATTTATTATTTAAATATGTTTGATTGGTGGGCTTACGATAATTTAATATCGTATAGTCCACATAAAAAATTCGGTTCCCCAACATTTTTTCTTTAATTTTATTTTTACCTTTTGTTATTGTATTTACTATCATTTTATTATATTACTTATTCCTATTTTTATTTCACTTTATTTTACTTTATTTTCCTATTCATTTATATATTTTATTTATTTTTCTTTTCTGTTTTTATTTATTTTATTTTATTTTTATTTTCGTTTTTTTATTTTTATTATAATAATAATTATTATTTTATACATTATTATAGTTATCTTATTTTTTTATTTTTATTTTTCCTTTCCTTTCCTCTTTGTTATATTACTTATTCCTATTTTTTATTTCACTTTATTTTATCTATTTTACTCTATTTTCCTATTCATTTATATATTTTATTTATTTTTCTTTTCTGTTTTTTTTTCTTTTCGTTTTTATTATAATAATAATTATAATTATTTTATATATTATTATTCTTATCATATTTATTATTATTTTTATTATTTTTTTCTTCTCTTTGTTTATTTTCGTTATTTTTATGTACTTTATATTTTATTCTCATTTTATTTTCATCTTGTAAATATATATGTATGTATATTGTCACCCTATTTTTGTATTGTTCTCCTTATTTTGTATCTCGCTATTATTATTAGCAGTATTATGTTATTTGCCTTATATTATTATTACGTATTTATATAATATTTATGTTATTTTAATTTTTTATATTATATTTACATTTTGACTTTATTTCTATTCTTATCCTTATTTTACTTTATGTTATTTACTATTTTATATTCTATTTTACTTTATTTCAAATTTAGGAATTATATAAAAATTATACTAAAAGTCTTTGCCTACGATGGAATCTATTTGGGGAATGCATTGGATGCACCCTTAGGTAGATTCTTGAGGTGAGTGTGTTTCTTGGGAAAATTTATCATTGGATGGAAAAACCCTATGAACCTCAAGATTAAGACTTTTAATATAGTTTTATATATTATAAAATTATTTTATTTATATATATATGTACATATATTATGAATTCATTATATTCTATTTTGGTATAGCCATATATCTACTTAAATTATTTTTCTTATGTAGTTATTATCTTTATTTAAATATTATTTTTATCTTATATAATTTGCCGTATAATTTATAAAATCATTGCACCTTACGTATATAGTATTTATATTTATATATATTATAAAATTATTTGATTACATTCGAATGTAATTTATATACATATTATCTAAGTTTATTCTATTTTGATATCTCCATATGTCTACTTAAATTATTTTATCCTATATAGTTATTATGTTCCTCTAAATATTATTTTTTATATACATATAATTATCATATTTTACGTACGCAAAAATTAATATTTTCGGGAAAAGTCATTTAATGGGATAATAAAAGTTAAGTTGGCAACTGTTTTTTTTAAAAACAGGCGTCGTGGGGTGCCTCACACCTTTCCCATACGTAACAAACTCACTTACCCTTTTTTCTGGATTTTTCGTAGACCAAAATTATATTTTTCATGGTGACCAATTGCACCTATTCAATTGGTGGCGACTTCTATTATTTTATAAAAAAATCCTTTTCGCAAAACCGGTTGCGACAACTGGCGACTTCACTGGGGACCCTAGTTTTTTTAAATATATATATATTTTTCTATAAAAAAAAAACTAGTGAGTTTGGCCTTTTAAATTTAATTTTTATTATCCCATCATTTGACTTTGTTATTTATGAATTAAATATATTTGGTGTTTTATTGAATTTTGTTTGACATATTTTAAATGTTATGGGTTTGTTTTATGAGCCTTTTATATTTTGTCCTCACACATTGTGCACTATCCCTTTTATGAGTCCAACAACTAGGGCTCAAAACCCTTAGGAGAGGATGAAGTAAACGAGACCTTCGAGGGATTCCAATCCCCGTGCAGGCTCGCGAAAAATCCTCACTCGACCTACTCCTCTATTAAGGGGGACCCAGGCTATTCCAGTAATGGACACTGGCGGGGGAATAAGTCGGGAGCCTAGATTATCCATAACCAATGACCCTAGGGCTATAAGACACAGGAAACTATTTCTAACCCTTATTGTTTGGTACATATTATTGTTGTGCCTGGTTGTACTTATGTCGTTTTGTTTATGTGATTTTATTTGTGATTGTATATATGTTGTTTTGTTGTGTTGTATATATGTATGAATGTTGTTTTTTCTTGTACATAGGTGATTTATTTGCTATATGGGTATATTACCTTTTCTTCTACATATGTGATTTTATTTTGTATGTGTATGTTGTCTTTCTTGTACATATATGATGTTTTGTTTTTCTTGTCCATTATGTGATTTTATTTATAACACCTTATTTTATTGCATGTATATATGTGACTTGTACATACGTGATTTGATTTATGTGTTGTATGATGTATATATGTGATTTTTGTACATACTTTTGATTTGGCTCATTTTTACAAAAAACTTGCATTGCATATATAGGAATCTTGAACACTATCGGAATCGAGAGGTTATCCAGAATTCATGGACATGGGAAGTGGTGCTGTGTCAGTTGAGACGATGGAGCATGAAGTACATGATATTGAAGAGGTGGTTAGAAGTCACATTAGGGACAAAGACAGTATGGGGATGGCCTTCTAGCTAGTGAGAACGTACAATTACCTCCCCTAAAGAGCATAGAGTTTGACAGATGCGATCTCAAGGAAGTCAGAGATTTGTGGAATAGTATTTCTGTGGAAAGGCATCATGTATTCAATGGGAGATTTGGTCACATTGCGTATCTCTGTGCTGTAGCTGTTGATGTGCCTCTACTCGAAGCGATGTTGAGTTTTTATGATCCATCATATCACTGTTTTACTTTGGGGATCTATGACCTAACCCCTACTTTGGAGGAGTATGAAGAGTTGCTGAAAATTCCAAAAGAGGACCTCAAAGGCATCTATAATCCAGGGCGTAAAGCAGGGGTTAAAAGTGCATTGTCAAAAATTCTAGGAATACACAAATCCGAGTTTGAGAAAGAGATAAGAGAAAAAGGAGCAAAAGGTAGTGAGTGCATATCTTGCAATTTCCTCATTCAACACATTCGGGCCCACTTGAGTGATGACAAGGTTTTTGCAACTCTAGCACTATTGATATATGGGACAGTTATTTTTCCAAATATTAAAGGGTACGTGGATGGACAGGTGATTATCTTCTTTGAACAATACTTGAATGGAGCTGATCCAGTTCCTTCTATATTAGCAGAAACCTTCCGAATGTTGAAGTATTGCAGAGAACAAGGTCGGGGGCAATTCAGAGCTTGTGCAGCATTGTTGACCATCTGGATCATGGGACATCTTCCAGCACTCCCTCAATTTGGTTATCCTACAATCAAATTTTCAAGAGCATAATGAGGTTTAGTAGCCCTATTACGGAGTTTGCGGCTGCTGAATGGCCGAAAAGATCACCCGACACGGAAAAATGGAAGGAGTTTTTATTGTCACTAGATGAGGTCGTATGGCAAGCGCCATGGATGGGCACAGGATCAGCCATCTATCGTTGGGGAAGTTATCCATGGGTTCCCCTCTTGGGATTGTGGGGAGCTATTGCATACGCTCCTGCATTGGCATTGAGGCAATTGACGCATAAACAGTTTATTCCCATGACTCATGGGTTGACAAACTTTGCTTTTGACTATGAAAGTGGGAGAATGGAGGAGATCAGAAAAGTATTGGAAGCCTGGAAGCAGGTTCAACGGGTTAAAAGAGGAGTTTATCGAGGAAATACCAGCGACGGGTACCAAGTGTGGCAAGCAAGCAGAAAGAAGGGATGCACTGCACCAGTAGTCCAAAGTTTCACAGTCCTTATGCACACTTTTGATGAACCGGTGGATTATATGGCTGAAGCTCAAGCAAGATATGAGTTAGAGAACGCCAAGGTTCGACAGGAGAATAAATTGCTAAAAACTCAGTTAGAGGAAGGATTAAGGGCTTTGGGCCAAGAACAGTGGGAGATAGAAAGAAAAGAATGGGCAGAAAAGGTGGCCAAAGCGGAGGAAAAAACCCGACGAGCGGAAAGAAAAGTGAAAGAGTTAGAAATGACCAAACAAAATCAAAGGACAGGGCTAAGGGAAGAAGAAATCTTGAAATATCGAGCTACAGTTGAAGCAGTCAAGACCAAGCATGATAAAGAATATAGGAGATTGAGAGATGCATACGCGGCACTAGCAGTTCAAAAGGAGAGATCCGAGCAAAGGGCTAGAAGAACGGAAAAAGGGTGTTTGAATGGGAGGAAGCAAATATAAAGCTAGAAATGGAGACGCGAGACCAAAAAATACAGCAACTTGAGATGGAATTGGCAAGACAGTTAGAAACATATAAGGCCCAGAGAGTAGCACTTGAAGCCGAACATGGACGTCTACTAGAAGAAGAGAAATCTCTAAGATCAGAAATACAAGCTTGGACTCATCGTCATCGAAAATTAATGCAAAAGGAGGTAGAGTTTCATCAAATTTCAGAAGCATATATGGAAGCACGGAAAAGACATGCTAGCTTAGAGAATGAGGTAGAGTTGATGTACCAACAGGTGGGTCAAGCTCGTGTGAGATTCGGGTATTATCAAAATAAAGCAGCAGAAAGGATTGTGGAGATTGATGCGTTGACAAATGCATACCAGTCTAAAAGAGTGACAGCATACAGTTTATTAGAAACGTTATGGAAAATTCAGGAGGAGTTTATGTATTTTGCTCATAATCGTCGAAACTGACATAATGTATTCAAGACCCCTATATATTTAAAGCTCTATGGCTAATGAATAAAATCTCGAAGTTTGATATTGTTCAAGATTCTTATCATATATTTCATTAACGATCATATTTGCATATATTATTTCTTATAAAATTTTATTTACATTTGGAAGGTTTTTCTTAAATCATACAAAATTGCACCAACAAAAGGTCATAGCCATCCCTATAACACTCGCTCGCAATCGCGACCCACCACATTAATGGAGCCAACCGAACGTGAGCATCAGTTGAGTTTGGAAGTGGCAGAGCTAAAGGAACAACTCAGTATGTTAATGAAGCAAATGGCTGACAAGGGGAAGATAGAAGAGAATTCCTCGAGGGACAGCAAGGGGTCAGAATCCCGGGCAAAAAAGGAACCACATAATGTTGATTCTTCTCCCTCTAAGATCGAAGTGGTGAAGATAGGGAATGTTACTCCAAGGAAAGATGCTGAGGAGGACAATATCGCACGCCTCAAGAGGATGGAGCATTGGATGAGGTCAGAAAGAGGATTTGAGGCTCCAGGGACCTTAAGTTCTAAAAGTTTGTGTTTGATTAAGGATTTACACATCCCACCGGATTTCAAGCTCCCAACATTCTCCATCTTCAATGGTTCAGGGGTACCTCTAGATCATTTGACCATGTATTGCAGGAGGATGCATCCTTATATTGGAGACGACAAAATGCTGATACACTTCTTTCAAGACAGTCTAACGGGAGCTGCGGAGCGATGGTTCAACAGCTTGAATCCTTCAATGGTTACAACATGGGAGGACTTAGCCGAACTGTTCACCAAGCAATACAAGCACAATGTTGCAAAGATCCCAACCCTATTTGATTTACAGAATACATTGATGAGGGATGGTGAAGGATTTAGAGATTATGCATACCGTTGGAGGGACTTAGCTAGCCAAATAACTCCACCGCTGTCAGAAAGAGATTTGGTAGACGCATTTTTAGATGCACTCCAAGAGCCGTATTCGTCAAAGATGGTCGGAGGAGGTTATGCTGGGATAGCAGAAACTATACATGCCGGGGAACGAGTAGAGCGAGGCATAAGAAAAGGAAGTATCAGCATCAATGTCGACAAGTTTGATCCGTCAAAAGGAGCTAAAGGGAAAAAGAAGGAGAATGAGGTGCACAATGTCAGCCTAAGTTATAACCAGCCATCTTATAGTTCCCATGTTCCCCCTGTATCCGATTACCAACCACGAGGCAACATGCCAAGAGCACCACAGTATACAGCTTTTAATCAATACAACCAATCCCCACGTCCACATTATCAAAACCCACACCCTAATAGGCCTAAGGAGCATTTTGACCCTATCCCTATAACCTACACGCAATGTTTCAACAAATTGCAGGAGCAAGGAGCTATTACACCTATTCCTAGAAAGGTTTATTCATTGCCTTATCCACGTTGGTATAAGCCGGATGTTATTTGTTTATATCATGGGAGTATGCCAGGGCATTCAACAGAGGATTGCTTCCCACTAAAACGCATAGTGCAAGGAATGGTAAAGGCAAATTGGTTGAACTTTGATGCAATTGAGAAGCCCAGTGTCAATGATAATCCGCTTCCTAACCATGAGGATGGGGTCAATGCTGTGGATGGAGATAATGTTATAGTAAGGGACGTTGGACAGATTTTAACACCAATGAGAGTATTGTTGGAGATTCTCTTAAAGGAAGGGCTAATCCAAACTGAAGAGTTAGAGTTGGGTTTAAGATATGAGGGATATAAAGAGAAAGAATGTTGTGGATTTCATAAGGGGGTGCAAGGTCACTCTATTGAAAGATGTTTTAGTTTTCAGAAAAAGGTACAAACATTAGTAGATGACAGGAAAATTGTGGTAGAAAGAAGCCACAAAGGATAAGTTGAGGTGAATATGACCGATGGAGAATTTTATCAAGGTCCCAAGAGAGGGGGATCATCAAAATCAATTGTGTTGCAATACTATGTGGAAGATGATCAAAGACTGAAGGGTCAAGTGCCACAGTTAGCATACGCAAACAACAAGAAGGTTCCATGGAATTATGGAGGCAGTAAGATTGAAGAATGTGTGGACAATATCTCTGGGATAAGTGGCGTTACTAGGTCAGGCAGGGTGTTTGCTCGAACTGATCTTACGGAGGAGAGGAGAAAAGGGAAAGCAGTAACAGGGGCAGACGAGGCGGGTACAAAAGAAGACCCAATAGTTTGCTCAGAAGAAACAAAAAAAGCGGTCACGGAGGATGAAATTCAGGAGTTCTTGAAGATAGTACGACAGAGCGAGTACACTGTGATAGATCAGCTCAAAAGAACTCCAGCCAAGATATCTATCTTGGAGTTAATTTTAAGTTCAGAACCACACCAACAGTTCTTGTTGAAGATGCTTAATCAGGCCTATGTGACGGAAAAAATTCCCGTGGATTCGTTTGATGGGATCATAGGGAATGTGTTAGCCAGCCACTTGATATCATTTACGGAAGAAGAACTTCCATATGGAGGAGTGGAACACAACAAGGCTTTACACATCTCAGCAATGTGCCGAGGACAAGAGATAGCAAGCATCCTAATAGACAATGGTTCATCATTGAATATTATGCCGAAGGAGACATTTGACAAGATCCCAATAGATCGTTCATACATGAAACAAGCAACGATTGTGGTAAAAGCATTTGATGGCACTCGAAGGGGAGTTTTGGGGGAGATTGAGGTGCCATTAGAAATTGCTAATGTAACGTTCAATGTTCCTTTTGTAATTATGGACATCAGACCCACTTATAGTTGCTTGTTGGGGAGACCATGGATTCACGCCGCAGGAGCTGTACCATCATCCCTTCATCAAATGCTGAAATTCATTCATGAAGGCAGAATGTATATTGTCAAGGGTCAAACAGAATGGATGGTTTCTAGCTTGTCCAATCATGTTGATGCACCCGAAGATGGAATTGAGAGTTCTTTCAATCCTTTGAGATTGCAGCTGCAAGTCTTGTCAAGGAGGGAGACTTAATTAAAAAATTGGGAGTGTCGAAGGTTACAAGATCTGTGGTGATCACAATGCTGCAAAACAGTTTTCGTCCAGGAAGAGGCTTGGGGAAAAATGATCAGGGGATTACCCAGCCCATAGAGATAAAGAAGCATGTTGAACGTTGGGGTCTGGGTTATGATCCGAGTTGGGAAGATAGGAAGCAAGGTAGGAGAGAGAGACAGATGAAGCAGATTCCATGGCTCTATCATACCTTCATCTCTAATGGTTTCTTGGATAAGGATGGTACACTCGATACTGGGGCAGTTTATCACGATAAACTGCCGGAAGAACCAAAAACTTTCAGAGTAAGGGTTAATTTTCAGAGGATGTGTGACCAGTTTGGGGAATGTGAAATTGCTGTGGTTGAAGAGGGAGAAGGATCAACAGTGAAGCCTGACTTTGTCATTGCTCATCCCCCGGGGTTCACGCTCAGCAATTGGACCAGCCTAGAGATACCAGTGCATATCCAAGCTCTACAAAAGCTTGAAAACGATGATAGCAAAGAAGGCGAAATTAATGAACCAAATTTTGACACACTCATTAACAGTGTTGAAACCGATGATGAGAGTGAAGGAGAGATTGATATCCCACCTGAAATAGAAAGACAAGTCAACCAAGAGGAAAAAATTATTCAATTACATCAAGAGGTTACGGAAATAATCAATTTAGGCACGGAGTTGGACAAAAAGGAGGTCAGAATGGGAGAAGCTCTCGAGGGAAATGATAGAAAACACTTAAAAGATCTTTTACATGAATATCAAAATGTTTTTGCATGGTCGTATCAAGATATGCCGGGACTCGACGAAAATATTGTGGAACATAAATTACCACTAATATCAGGGTGTGCTCCAGTAAAACAAAAATTGAGAAGGTTAAAGCCCGATATGCTGCTAAAAATAAGGGATGAGGTGAAGAAACAATTTGATGCCGGTTTTCTTGAGGTAGCGCATTATCCAGAATGGATAGCTAATATTGTACCAGTACCTAAAAAAGACGGCAAAGTAAGGATGAGTGTTGATTATAGGAATCTAAATCGAGTAAGTCCAAAAGAAAATTTTCCTCTCCCACACATTGATATCTTGGTAGACAATACGGCTCAACATTCAACATTCTCATTCATGGATGGGTTCTCAGGTTACAATCAAATTAAAATGGCATAAGAGGATCGTGAAAAGACTACTTTTGTCACTCTTTGGGGAACATTCTGTTACAAAGTCATGCCATTCGGATTAAATAATGCAAGGGCAACTTATCAACGAGCTATGGTTACTCTGTTTCATGACATGATGCACCGAGAAATTGAGGTATATGTGGATGACATGATAGCCAAATCAAAAGAGGGAGAAAACCATTTGGAGAATCTTCGGAAGTTGTTTGAACGTCTGAGAAAGCATCAGTTAAAACTTAATCCAGCAAAATGCACCTTTGGGGCAACTTCGGGGAAGTTGCTCGGGTTCATCGTGAGTAGAAGAGGCATTGAAGTGGATCCAGATAAGGTGAAAGCAATCTTGGAGATGTCGCCTCCCCGTATAGAAAAAGAAGTTAGAGGGTTTTTAGGAAGGTTGAACTACATCGCTAGATTTATTTCCCAGCTAACCTCTACATGTGAACCCATCTTCAAGCTATTGTGCAAGAATAACCCGAAAGAATGGAATGAAGATTGTCAGTTTGCTTTCGAGAAGATTAAACAATATTTGCAGAATCCTCCTGTATTGATACCCCCTGTAGCCGAAAGACCTTTGATTCTATATTTGACTGTCTCAGAAAATTCAATGGGTTGTGTACTAGGACAATATGATTCGGCGGGGAGAATAGAACACGCTATATACTATCTCAGCAAAAAATTCACAAGTTGTGAATCGAATTATTCCATGTTAGAAAAGACTTGTTGTTCACTAGCATGGGCAGCACACAGGCTTCGACAATACATGTTATATCATACCACATGATTGATTTCTAGGATGGGCCCAATAAAGTATATTTTTGAAAAGCCATCACTATCTGGAAGGATTGCAAAATGGCAGATGCTTCTATCAGAGTATGATATCCAATATGTCACTCAGAAAGCCGTAAAGGGCAGTGCCATAGCAGATTATTTAGCGGACAGAGCAATTGATGATTTCAGGCCAATGAATCATGGTTTTCTAGATGCCGAAGTCCTGACTATATCAGAAGAGGACGAAAAGCCAGTTGAACCAAATAAGTGGACAATGTGTTTTGATGGAGCCTCGAATGCAGTAGGATATGGGATTGGAGCAGTATTGATATCACCGGAAGGAGACATTACTCCTTTTACCGCCAAGTTATATTTCACATGTACAAACCATATGGCAGAATACGAGGCGTGTGCAATGGGAATTCAAGCTGCTATAGATACCAACATAAAAAAGTTACAGGTTTATGGTGACTCGCAGTTAGTGGTTAAGCAGTTGAGTGAGGAGTGGGAGACAAAAGACGGAAAGCTAATTCCTTATCATCAGCACATCAAGAAATTAACAAAGTTTTTTGAATGGATTGAATTTGACCATATTCCAAGAGAAGAAAATCAGATTGCGGATGCTTTAGCTACCCTAGCCTCCATGTTTGACGTAGACCCAAAAGGAGAGGTCCCGGTGATTAAGATTGAAAAACGAGAGGTACAAGGCCATTGTTCAAATGTAGAGGATGAATCTGATGGCAAACCATGGTATTACGATATTCAGGTGTACCTCAAAGAAAAGTTGTACCCTGAAGGAGCATCAGAGAATGACAAACGTACTCTAAGAAGATTATCAGGGGCATTCTTCCTGAATGGAAATGTGTTATATAAGAGGAATCATGGGATGATTTTACTACGTTGTGTTGATGAGTTAGAAGCAAGACAGATTATGGCAGAAATCCATGAAGGATTGTGTGGAACTCATTCCAGCGGATATGCAATGACAAAAAAGATAATTAGAGCTGGATATTACTGGTTGACAATGGAGAAAGATTGTATTGGTTATGCGATGAAGTGCCACAAGTGTCAGATCTACGCAGATAGGACGCATGTCCCGGTCAACCCATTGCATGTCTTAACCTCGCCATGGCCTTTCTCGATGTGGGGAATAGATGTTATTGGACCAATTGAGCCAAAAGCCTCCAATGGACATCGGTTTATCTTGGTGGCTATCGATTACTTTACAAAATGGGTAGAAGCTTCTTCGTATACCAATGTGACTAGTAGTGTGGTGGTCAGATTCTTAAGAAAGGAAATTGTGTGCCGATACGGAGTTCCAGAAAGAATAATTACTGACAATGGAACGAATTTTAATAGCAAAATGGTGAAGGATTTTTGTGAGCAGTTCAAAATTGGACATCATAATTCGACACCATATCGGCCGAAGATGAATGGAGCAGTTGAGGCAGCCAACAAGAATATTAAGAAGATTGTTGGAAAGATGACTAATAATTACAAGGATTGGCATGAGAAACTCCCTTTTGCCTTGTATGGATACCGGACATCGATACGCACATCCACTGGTGAAACTCCATTTTCATTAGTTTATGGTACAGAAGCGGTTTTGCCAGTTGAAGTAGAAATTCCTTCGCTTCGGGTTTGCTTGGAAGCAGAATTGGAAGAGGCAGAATGGATACAAACAAGATATGAACAGTTGAATCTGATTGAAGAGCGGCGATTACGAGCCATCTGTAAAGGACAATTATACCAAAGACGCATGATGAGAGCACACAATAAGAAGGTTCATCCCCGTAGTTTTGAGGAAGGGGATTTGGTGTTGAAAATGATATTACCACCCCACAAAGATCATCGAGGAAAGTGGACTCCGAGCTATGAAGGACCTTATGTTGTGAAAAAGGCTTTTTCTGGTGGAGCATTACGGTTAACCACAATGAACGGAGATGATGTGCCCCACCCGGTGAATGCAGACGCTGTTAAAAGATATTACGCATGATGAAAGAAAATGTGACGCACAAAAAACTGGGGCAGTTTTTAGCGCAGACCATAAGCTATCTCGTTTTCAGGGCTCAAATATTTCATTCATTCTTCTTCAAATTATTCCTTCCTGTATTGTTATGCTAATCAGCATACGAGCGTTTGCCTAATAAAATCCCCGAGTCTATCATTTACCTCTTATCTCAATTACTCACCTTTCTCATGCATAGCCGTATTACTAAGCTTATTTAAGCAGAATATAAGGAAATGTATGAGTAAATAGTATGTCTAACAAAGATGGGAGCAGCTACAGTAAACATGATTAGCGATTGCACAAGTGTATAGGATGGCAGTGAACTTTATCATTATATTTTTATACATGTGCATCAAATTTTCACAGATCCAATTCTAAATTAACATGTTTTTCATATTAAAAGATTTTCTAAATTTTCGAGATTAAATTTCAAGGTATCTTTTAGATGAAGATATTGTTCGGGTTAAAGTACTTTCTATTATCGAGGTTCGTTATTGAGGTTAAAATGACTTTAG
Source organism: Euonymus europaeus (assembly GCA_963580455.1). NCBI lineage: Eukaryota > Viridiplantae > Streptophyta > Magnoliopsida > Celastrales > Celastraceae > Euonymus > Euonymus europaeus. The sequence goes on along the minus strand of OY756970.1, from coordinate 14,101,362 downwards.
AAGTCAAGTTGGTTTTGGAGTTTAAGTTAGTTATTAAAATAGCCTTCGGGATTGAAATAGACCTTTGGATTACAGTTGAATAATTACATTTATTTGGAGATTAAAATGGTCATTGGATTAAAATTATTTTTGGGATTAAATTGTTTCATGGATTAAGGATTGAGGATTAAGGATTATCGAATGGATTAAATTGTTTACAGATTATCGGTGATTATTGATGGTAGGATTTTGGATTAATTCTCGTGCACTTAGTATATGTTGGATAGATGTAAAAAAACGGCTCGTATTTTGAATGGCGTCACCTAGTGTGTAAAATTCATATTGTCAAAAATGGGATACAATGCCTTTACGTGCCATTTACAGTGTAAAGTCTCGTAAAGGGGGGCAGCTGTTGTACCCCATTTTTTGTTCCGAGCCTAGTTGATAAATTTAGACATAGGAAACTCTTAAGATCAATAAAATGTATGTTACATGTAAAAAAATAAAAATAAATAAATAATATGAATTCATTTAAATTAAGTCCACATTAGATTCATCATTATATGTGTTTAAAATTTTTAAATACAACCACTAAGCCCAAATAGATCAACTCAGCCCATTTTAAAATTTAAAGAAGCATTAGTGGCCCATGTATTAAACCCAAATAACTCATATGAAGACATGTTAATTAAACCCAACTATCAAAGCCTTAACTATGCAGCCGGCCCAATGGTATAATGAACCCAACGCATCAGCTCAATAAAAGGGGTCACAACCCACAAAAGCAATCACAGCCCATTCAAGCCCACCCGCTACCCAAATTGGTTGGACAGCCCAACCCATACATCATATATCCCTAAATCCTAAAGGGAAAAGCGGAGGTTGAATAGGAAGGAGACGCAGAGGAGTGATGCGCCGTCGAGGGAGAGAAAGAGAGGGACCAGAAAAGGAAAGAAAGAGAGAGAATAATTGGAAAAAGGGAAAGAGTAGGGGAATCGTTTAGGGTTCACATTTGGTTTAGGAAACGAAATATTCTAGGGCTTTAAGAGGGGGATTTTCGGATCGGTTTAGGGATGATTTTTGGGAAGAAAGGAAATTCCAGAATCGAGTTAGGAGAAAAACAGAATCAGAAGAGAAGGAAATTACTAGGTTATAAATAGAGGAGAAGAGCTCCAGCAGGGGGACCGAAAAAAATTGGGGGGGGATTTTCTCTGGTTCAGTTTCTTCTTCTTGAATTTTATGGGCTTCGTCTTCTTCTTCTTCTTCTTTTCGAATTTTTCTGGGGGATTTTGGAGGTTTTTCGGAAATTTCTAGGGTTTCTTTTCTGTTCGAACTGGCTGGCTGTTTCTACTTCTTTCTTTTCGGTTTCCTTCTTGTTCTATTTCTTTTCGGATTTTTGGAGTTTTCTTCTTCTTTTCAAAAGTTCTGAGGATTGGATTCTTAGTTGGGATTTTGGAGCTTGCGGTCGAGATTGCTCCCGTCGATTTAAGGGTGAGATTCAGGGTTTATCAATCTGTTTTGCTCTTACCTGAGTGAGGTTCGGATGGTTGAAAAACCAAGGGAAGAACCTGTGATCTTTTGCTACTTTCTGTTGATTTTCCGTATTGGATTCTGCTTTCTGTTTTGTTATTTGATTACTGTATGCTGAATTTTTGCCTTCTGTTTTTGCTATTTGATTTCTGTATGCCGAATTTTTGCTTTCTGTTTTGCAATCTGATTTTTGTATGCTGGATTTATGAATTGAAGGTTGGGATTATGGAAGGTTTGTATGCATAGCTTTTAGTGACATATTCTGTTCATGCATAAATGTTCGGTTGAAGTGATTTGATTGTTTCGGTTGATATATGCTTTGGTTTGATTGTTTTTGGTTGGCGTTAAGTATGCTTTGGTTGTTATTGGAAATTTGGAAAAGCATGGGATGAGTTTAAAGATAAGGGGCTGTGATCATGGGTTCCATATGTATAATGGGTTTGGTTGCATTCATTTGTTTGATTTCTTGTGATTCACTGTGTTTGAGGATGAAGTTGGGCCAAAGCTTATGAATTACAAGGTCAAAATGGGTGATTAAAATAACATGTGGAATTTGGGCTTTTAAACTGGATATGGTAATGAAATGGGGCTTGTTTTGTTAATTTGTGGCTTAAAAAGAATTGTTTAAAGGAGCTAATGAATTATATAATTGATGTATGTTTTGAATATGTTGAAATTACATGTGATATTTTTGCATGTCCATTTGCATTAAGGCAACTAATTATGAAATTCCAATCATGCTAATATAATAGTGTGATTGGGGTAATTGATGGCCAATAAAAAAAGGGGGAACCGAAACCTCATTCCATTCATTATTTTTCAACATGCTAATATGTCATTTATTGGTTGGTGCTTATATATAAATTATGTGATTGATTTGATGTTGTTTGATGTTGTGTGGTTTAAGTGATAATTATTTGATTTATTATTTAAATATGTTTGATTGGTGGGCTTGCGATAATTTAATATCGTATAGTCCACATAAAAAATTCGGTTCCCCAACATTTTTTCTTTAATTTTATTTTTACTTTTTGTTATTGTATTTACTATCATTTTATTATATTACTTATTCCTATTTTTATTTCACTTTATTTTACTTTATTTTCCTATTCATTTATATATTTTATTTATTTTTCTTTTCTGTTTTTATTTATTTTATTTTTATTTTATTTTTTTATTTTTATTATAATAATAATTATTATTTTATACATTATTATACTTATCTTATTTTTTTTTCCTTTCCTTTCCTCTTTGTTATATTACTTATTCCTATTTTTTATTCACTTTATTTTATCTATTTTACTCTATTTTCCTATTCATTTATATATTTTATTTATTTTTCTTTTCTGTTTTTTTCTTTTCATTTTTATTATAATAATAATTATAATTATTTTATATATTATTATTCTTATCATATTTATTATTTTTTTTTCTTCTCTTTGTTTATTTTCGTTATTTTTATGTACTTTATATTTTATTCTCATTTTATTTTCATCTTGTAAATATATATGTATGTATATTGTCACCCTATTTTTGTATTGTTCTCCTTATTTTGTATCTCGCTATTATTATTAGCAGTATTATGTTATTTGCCTTATATTATTATTACGTATTTATATAATATTTATGTTATTTTAATTTTTTATATTATATTTACATTTTGACTTTATTTCTATTCTTATCCTTATTTTACTTTATGTTATTTACTATTTTATATTCTATTTTACTTTATTTCAAATTTAGGAATTATATAAAAATTATACTAAAAGTCTTTGCCTACGATGGAATCTATTTGGGGAATGCATTGGATGCACCCTAGGTAGATTCTTGAGGTGAGAGTGTTTCTTGGGAAAATTTACCATTGGATGGAAAAACCCTATGAACCTCAAGATTAAGACTTTTAATATAGTTTTATATATATTATAAAATTATTTTATTTATATATATATGCACATATATTATGAATTCATTATATTCTATTTTGGTATAGCCATATATCTACTTAAATTATTTTTCTTATGTAGTTATTATCTTTATTTAAATATTATTTTTATCTTATATAATTTTCCATATAATTTATAAAATCATTGCACCTTACGTATATAGTATTTATATTTATATATATTATAAAATTATTTGATTACATTAGAATGTAATTTATATATATATTATCTAAGTTTATTCTATTTTGATATCTCCATATGTCTACTTAAATTATTTTATCCTATATAGTTATTATGTTCCTCTAAATATTATTTTTTATATATATATAATTATCATATTTTACGTACGCAAAAATTAATATTTTCGGGAAAAGTCATTTAATGGGATAATAAAAGTTAAGTTGGCAACTGTTTTTTTAAAAAACAGGCGTCGTGGGGTGCCTCACAACTTTCCCATACGTAACAAACTCACTTACCCTTTTTTCTGGATTTTTCGTAGACCAAAATTATATTTTTCATGGTGACCAATTGCACCTATTCAATTGGTGGCGACTTCTATTATTTTATAAAAAAATCCTTTTCGCAAAACCGGTTGCGACAACTCTCTTGAATAATCAATCAGAGAATAAACAAAGTATAATGAGGTCACTTGCTCATCCGGGTCACCGTAGTGTTGTTGCTGGCTGTTGTACCATCGATTTATTCTGGGAATGATCAGGGCGTCGTAGGATTCTGGTTTTACTAGGAAAAGTCTGATTTCATAATGAAGAAGTGTCATGGCAACTCTGTATATAACTGAAATAACGGATAGATCAAAGAATCGTAGTAGTATTCTCATACTCCAAATTCAAATAATTTCACACAAAAGACATTGTTACCTCAAATCCCATAAAGTCATAGATGGCGATGAAGCACTTGTCGCTGGAACGCTCTTAGGTGGAGACGCAATCAACACGAACTTGATAGAAGTAAAACATAGGGCGCCATCACCATTAGTGATCGAGTCGGGCCAAACCCAATCCGATAATCCGAAATCCAACCCGGTGTGCAGCCTTACCTGTATCAGATCCCTGACCCTGACCTATCTTAGGCCCAATCTCAGACCCTAACAAGGCCCGGGCCTGATCTCGGACCCTTACTTGAGTCGGGCTAGATCCTTGATCCTGACCTTACCCCTAGGATAACTGTATTACACTGATAATGCATAGTCATAACAAACAAAAGTAATGAATACCCAGATAAGTTTTACTCATATTTACCAAACAAGGGTAACAATTATTCTCCATATTTATTATTATCCTTGTAACATATTACATTGGTAACAAATTATACCCCTAAATTCTTACCCACATACCAAACGCATCCTAAGGTGTAAAACCAACTATTGGCAATTATACCACTAATGTTTTCACATACTTCTATTTCTCTTTTCTAATTGTTAAAAGCTTAAAAAATATTAAAAAATTGAAACAGGATCGAACTAGGCGGATTGACCCATGAAGGCCAGGGTTAGGCAAACCAATTCATGAAGGCACGAACCTTTGACTTCGATCAATGGTTTGTTCTAGCCTAATTGGCCTTGAGCCCATTTTAAATCTCTACTATTTTGGATCTAATACATCAAAACTCTTAGGGACCCAAATACCCAAATATGTCTAAACTCTTCTAGGAAAAGAAAAACTTTTGTTTCAATAGGTTCTTTGGATAAAAAAAATAAATAAATAAATTTATTAGTAAAGACATGATTAATAAAAGTAAAATTATCTACGAGATTTTTCGACTCAAAATGTATTGACAATCAGTGGTGGTCTCTGGATCCAAAATTATAAGGGGCATAACTAAATAGTGGTGTTCCCTCAAGAAAAAAATTCAAAAGATTAGGGCTATCTATGGAAAGAATATAATCACTAATAATAATTTCAAACAATAAATTATCACATATTTATTTCACACAATTGTTCTCTATCAGTTTTTATATTCTCAAAATACTCTTTTACAAAGAATAACAATTTGCACCCAAAGAATCCAAGACTCTAATAAAAATACATAATTTATTGAAACAATAGATTCGAACCAAAGAACAACAATAAAGAAACAAGAACACAATAATTTAAGTGGAAAACCCTTAAAGGGAAAAAATCACGGACAGAGAGAGAATTTCACTATGTGGAGAAAACAGGTACAGGAGATATTGAGTGACAGCTTTATAACAAATAAATACTAGCCAAAACCCTATAGGCTACGGGTCCGGGCCGATCAGCCCGCTCCCTCTGCTCCCGTCACAGATCCCCCACCCAAAAAATTCTTCATCCAAATTTGTCACACCGCGAACTTTTTGAATCAGACCAAACTGAATTTGGTTCACAAACTCTAACATTTATCATGAAATAAAAAAATTAGGACTAAGAAAATATATTAACGTATTGACCTAAGTCAAGGCCAGACAATAGTTTTCAATATTGCGAATACTTATCACATCTTTATTTTGCACAATTGTTCTCTATCAGTTTTTATATTCTCAAAATACTCTTTTACAAAGAATAACAATTTGCACCCAAAGAATCCAAGACTCTAATAAAAATACATAATTTATCATGAAATAAAAAATTAGGACTAAGAAAATATATTAAACGTATTGACCTAAGTCAAGGCTAGACTGTTGGACTTAGTGGCAATATAAGAGGGGGTGAATTATATTTTTTCACAAATATTAACTATGTGACCTCTCTTTAATTTCTCGATTATTCACCCTAAGAAGAATCACTTAACAATATAAAACACAAGATCAAGATAACAACGTAAATAGAATAATCACACAATAACTTAAGATCGACTAGATTATCACCACAAGAAATAATATGTAAATGAAATGCTAAATTAAAGTGCAGAAAAATAAAGAGATAGGAACAAGAAATTTTATAGTGGTTCGGCCCAAGTTGGCCTACGTCCACTCTTTAAGGCAGCCCCTTAGGTTCCACTACTTCACTCGCTTGTTTGAATGGAGTCAAGCACACTCGTACACCCACGGTTTAAGGCTAACCGAGAACACTTACAACACGTGGTTTTGGCTAACCACTAACCCCTTACAATATTATTAAAACCCCTCTTTTCAGTAGCTCTTAAATAGCTTAATAGGGAATTGTTTTGGCTCAAGGATTTAGGCTCTTTGTAGTAGCTAGATTGAAAAGTGTTTAGGCACAAATAGAGGCTCTAAAATTGCGGATTGTATAAGTGGTGCTTGGACAGCGGATGTTCTAGACACATGACTTGAAATGTTAGTATGTTTACTTCATTCAAGAAAATACCAAATGGAGGACATGTCACTTTTGGTGATAACGAGAAAGGAAGGATACTTGGCAAGGGACCCATAGGTAATGGTTCTTTCTCCATTTCAAATGTATCCCTAGTTGATGGTTTATCATTTAATCTTATTAGTATATCTCAACTATGTGATAGTGGTTTGATTATTCGTTTTGATGATACTAAGTGTGAAATCACAAATGTCATGAATGAATGCTTAATCGTAGGAAAAAGAGATGAAAATGTGTATTCCTTAGATATAAATGATTTGAATGAATGTAAAGTGAAATGTCTGATTTCAAATGATGGTGATGTGAATATGTGTCATAGAAGATTAGGTCATATAGGAATCTCTACAATTGAAAAGTTGATGAGAAAAAAATCTTGTTAGAGGTATTCCATGTTTAAATTTTGATTCATATGATGTTTGTGAACCATGCATTAAGGGAAAGCATGCTAACCATGCATTAAGGGAAAGCATGCTAGAGAATCTTTCAAGTCTAAAAACCAGATTTCATCATCTAGGATTTTAGAATTGTTGCATCTTGATTTATTTGGTCCTAGTAGGGTTAAAAGTCTAGGTGGTAGATCATATGCATTTGTGATTGTAGATGACTACTCTAGATACACTTGGGTGATCTTCCTTTCACATAAGCATGAAACCATACATGAATTTTCAAAATTAATCAAGAGGCTTCAAAATGAAAAGAACATGAGCATTAGCAAAATTAGAAGTGATCATGGTGGCGAATTTGACAATCATATATTTATTGATCTATGTGATGATTTAGGAATAAGACATGATTTCTCTTCACCTAGGACACCCCAACAAAATGGAATAGTAGGAAAAAAAAAAGAACCTTACAAAAAATTGGTAGAACTATGCTAGTTGAACATGACTTGCCTAAATTCTTGTGGGCGAGGCCATAAATTGTGCGTGCTATGTGGTTAATAGATTATCCATTAGAAAGAAAATAAACAAGGCACCCTATGAAATTTGAAATGATAGAAAACCTAGGGTGGATTATTTTTATGTCTTTGGATGTAAATGTTATGTTTTAAACACAAAAGATAACTTAGATAAATTTGAAACTAAATTAATTATGTGTGTGTTTGTGGGATATTCTTTGACTTCTAAAGCTTATAGAGTGTACAATCCCAAATTTAGGAGAATAGAAGAGTCTATACATGTTAAATTTATTGAAACTCTTTCATTTGACCCTTTGCTTGAGTGTAATGATTATGAGATAGGTTTGGAGAAATTATATGTGAATAAGGATGAAAATAGCTATCCAACACCTTTTGTCATTAAATCAATCAAAGAATGAGTAAATGAACAAAAGGAGGCACCAAATAAGAATGCACCCATTGGTTTAGATGAGAACCAAGAAGAACCCATGGAGTCCGATGGTGAAAATGCAACTTCTACCTCATGGCTTCAAGTGAAAGATAAGCACAAGCACCCTAAGGAGCTCATCATTGGTGAGTTACACGAAGGGGTAAGAACTCGTAGATCTCAATCATTATCTAATAATAATAACTTGCATGGAAATATAGTCAATAGCTTGAATAATGTTGTGAATGATTCTCTGATTGCTGTTGAAAATGAAATATTTGATGTGTGTGCATTGATCTCTCATATAGAACCTAAAAATATCGATGATGCTTTGAATGATAAGAATTGGATTAATGCTATGCAAGATGAACTAAATGAATTCACTAGGAATGAGGTGTGGCATTTAGTTCCTACGCCTAAAGATCAAACTATAATAGGAATAAAATGGGTGTTCAAAAATAAAATGAATGAAAATGGTGAAGTAGTTAGAAACAAAGCTAGGTTGGTCGCTCAAGGGTATAATCAAGAAGAATGAATAGATTATGAAGAGACATTTGCACCTGTAGCTAGATTAAAAGCTATTAGGCTACTTATGGCATTCGCATGTTTTAAGGGGTTCAAACTTTATCAAATGGATGTCAAAAGTGCTTTCTTAAATGGTTTTATAAATGAAAATGTGTATGTGAAACAACCTCCTGGTTTTGAAGACCCAAAATTTCCAAACCATGTTTACAAATTGACTAAAGCCTTGCATGGTTTGAAACAAGCACCTAGGGCATGGTATGATAGACTATCATCATTTTATTATTCAAAATGGTTTCAAAAGAGGTAGAATTGATAGCACATTATTTTTAAAACAAAATAGTCAAGATATGCTTCTAGTTCAAATCTATGTAGATGACATTATTTTTGGTGCTACCAACGATACTATGTGTAAATACTCTGAATCATGCATGCAAAGTGAATTTGAAATGTCAATGATGGGAGAATTAAATTACTTTCTAGGATTGCAAGTTAAACAAACTAAAGAAGGTATACATATTAATCAAACCAAATACATAAATGATATGCTTAAGAAATTTGGTTTTGATAACTTAAATCCCTCTTCTACTCCCTGTGTGTCTATAAAATTGGATAAGGATGCAAATGGTGAACCGTTTGATTCTAAAATGTATAGGTCCATGATCGGGTCTCTTTTATACTTAACTTCTAGTAGACCGGATATTATGTTTAGCGTATGCATGTGTGCACGTTTTCAAAGTCAACCTAAGAATTCTCATTTTTTAGCAATTAAGAGGATATTTAGATACCTTAAACATACATCTAATCTTGGCATTTGGTATGATCAAAATTCATTGTTTCAATTACATGCATTCAGTGATGCTGATTTTGCGGGTAGTAGGGTAGATAGGAATAGTACATCGGGTACATGTAAATTCCTAGGAAATATGATCATTTCTTGGTTCTCTAAGAAACAAGTTAGTATTGCCCTATCTACCACCGAGGCCGAATACATGGCCATTGGGAGTTGTCGTGCTCAAATTTTATGGATTAGACAACAATTATATGATTTTGGCTTAATCTTGAATGATATTCCTATTTATTGTGACAATACAAGTGCTATTAGTCTTTCTAAAAGTCCCGTACATCATTCTAAGGCTAAGTATATAGATATTAGACATCACTTTATTAGAGATCATGTGAACCAAGGCACAATCAAAGTTGAGTATGTGAATACAATGAATCAATTAGCTGATATACTCACTAAACCTCTAAATCAAGATCGTTTTGAATTTCTATGAGGAAATCTTGGTATGAGAAAAACTTGGCTTGGCATAAAGTGATAAAAGGCTCTCAAGAAATATGAGTATAATGAGAATGGAGATTTCTGGAAATTGGAAGAACAATGCTTGAGAGAGAGAAAGATAAATTAGCCAAGTTCAGAGATGAGAGAGCTAGAGGTGTATTTATAGTGAAGGAATAATGATTTGGACCATTGGATATGTGTGGAGATCAAGGCATGCATCTGGTCCATTGGATTATAGTGACAGAATAGGAAAGATAATCAAATCGATAGAGAGAATATGCTCACACGTTTTTAGGATGAGAAATAGGTTTGAGAAGGCTTGATTTGAGTTTTTATGTTTCCAGCTTTGATTTGGTTGCAAATCTCCGCTTCTTTCCTTTCTTATTTGATTGGAAACTTGACATTTTCAAGCCTTCATCATAATGCACGAATTTTTCCTCCATTTTCTTGGAACTTTACTTCCTTTGATGCACAAGGATCTCCTCCTCTTTCCTTCTTTGTTGATTGGAGTCTTTGGCCCTTTTATTTTGGTGTGGCTTGATTGCTTGATTTTTTATTACCATCTTTGCTGTAGGTGTGAACATGTTCAAGACAATCTCTTATTCCCTTCTTTTGGAGTGATTCCTCCTTTCCATGTTGAAGCATCTTTCGAATTCAAAAAGATTTGAATTTCTTCATTTTGGCTCCACTTTTTGACTTGTCCCACCATGCCATGTCACATGCCAACTCAGCGGCCATGTCATCTTAACTATTTCCATAAATAGAATTCTCCATGTTACTTCGAAAGTTTACATATATAGAGTCTTTTCATAAATAGCTCCAATCTTCCCTACAACCATTCAAACACTAAAGGAAAGCTTTGTAAACCTTTTAGGCTTCATGCTTTTGTTAGTACTCATTAGTAATCACATTATTCAAATATATGTAATAAATCAAAGATAAATAAACATGTATTTTTGAAACATTCAAAACATAAATTCAACAATAGTTTTCAATATTGCGAATACTTATCATTTATTATTTTTGGAATTTTAAAGATCAAAAAGTAAAAAAAAAATAATTGTTTTCTTTTTAGTAGCGCCTATATAAAAATCGGTATGAAGTAAAAAGAGATCAATCACATGAGACATGGGTAAAAGTTTTTAGGTTTTAGTTGTAATTTTGAAAATGCAATGGGAGCAAAGTTGAAATTTTAGTAGGGGCACATACTTCTTTTTCATATATATTAATGAATTTTTTAAAAATTCATTGGGGGACAAATGCCCCCACTCTTTTGCACCAAAAATCAGCGTGAAATCAAGCTCACTCAACCTTACTCATTTTGTATTGAACACAAAGCAGGATTCCTCTTCATTGAATGTACTAAGCATGTCATCGATTATATGATCTTGCTAATGTGTTTTGATGTTATGGTGGTTATCGCACATGAATTGTTTGAACAAGCACCAAAAATGATGTTTTATGTAGGCACATATTTTGCTTCTTAATTAGATACAGTGTGAACAAGCTCCCAAATTTGATTTGTATTGTAGCTTCTTCTACACTGGCTCATCTTTCGATGAAGAGGGTTTTCATTTTGCAAGGGTTTCTCTTTTCATAGATCCCCTTTATTGCTTTTTCATCCATAGATTGCACTATCTTAGTGTCTCTCTGTTTCATTTTCTTGCAAACATAAGCAAACATTATGTCACTATACTCATCCAGTACAATAATTATAGTACTTCATCAAATTATAATACTTTTATAGACAATTGCATTATTTATCATGCGAGTCAATCCACATGCATGCAGTTTCTTCCCTAACTCATAACAATGTCAATTTGTCACAATAAATAGACACTATACTGTGACTCTGTTATTTTACTTTCCAATACTGATACAAAATTAAAACCCTAATCGAACCTACCAAAATCTAAAACCCAATTCCCCAACCCATGCATTTTCAGTTTCAAAATCAACAATATCCAACATTTGCTTATCTACTATGATGTAATTAAATTTTATTCAACTAATGATTTTCAAAAAGATAAATGAAACCCTTATTACAGTAAGGCACTGGTGAAGTTTATGTAAAAAAATGTCCTAAATACACTACAATGTCTCAATGGTGACTGTCTCAATGGTGATTAAAATGCGATCAACTTGCCGTGATAAAGGTTCATCGGCAGCGTAGGATATGGTGAACAGGGACGGAGCTATAGTAGGACCAAAGGGGGCCATGGTCCCCTCCTAATTTTTTTTTTAAAAAAATAAAATATTAGATATATTATTATTTGCCAAAAAAAAAAGTCACGAAATTGGAAAACCTAAGTCCACTAAACATCAAGCTCAAGAAGATAAGCACGAAAATGTGGAAATGGAACTACAGAAGCAGTGAAGCGCCGCCACCTCCCACCGGTCACCGGAAGCGCGAACTCTGTTACTCTGGAGCTCGGAAGTCGGAACGCGATCGGCTTGTTCCCTATTTCCTCGACCAGTCGACCTCAATCAATCGATCATTTGATCTCTGGCGACTGGTGGTCTGGCCAAACTCTCCGGACTCCAGATTGTAGCGCAACTCCAGTCTCCACAGACAGAATCACTGAATCACAGATTTTAGGTTTGTGGTCACTCACTGGCCAATGGTAATTGTTTCTTTCTTTCTGATTTTAGTGCCCTAGTGTTTCGATTTTAGTGAAAATTCTCAAGAGTCATTGTTCATTGAGGCAGTGAGGTAGTGAACTAGTGAAGGAATTTAAGGAAACGTTGCTCAACAGTCTGTTGTGAATTTGATTTTGATTTTAGGCTTAGGGAACTCTGTTTTCTTTAGCATGATTGGGTATTTGGGTGGTTCACTAGTTCTGGTTGTATACTAGTTGGCATTATTGATGATTCATGATTGGGTATTTCAGTATACTGTATTTGGGTGGTTCAGGGTTGTATAATTGTATTAGGGCACTTGTATATGGTTAGCCTTGCTTAATTGCTTATCCTTATTTTTACCAATTTTTGTGCAGTGAACTACTGAACTGAACGATTAAATGGGGAAATCATCAACTATAGATCAATATTTCAAGAGAAAACATGCTAGTTGTTCACAAGATGATACGATTGGTGATGCACCAACAACACCTATCATTGAAGCCCCAATATTTGAGAATCCTCCAAAAGGACCATCAAAATATCAGAAGATTGGAAGCAATGAGATTGACATCAGTGCCTTGGAGCGTGATCCTGGATTGCGCAAGCAAATATGTGATTATCATGTCAATGAACGTGATCAAATTCGACGTGCCTATATTAGGCTTGGTCCATACCAACCTACGCTGAAAAGTTACCCAAAATCTGGACCACCACATCATCTTCGTAGATTTCAATTGGCATGGTTTAAGGTATATCCTTCATGGTTAGAATATTCTCCTAGAATAGACGCAGCTTTTTGCTTGCCATGCTTTCTTTTCAATAATCCATCTAGCTCTACATATTGTGGGAACAATGCATTTACTGTTGCGGGGTTTAATAACTGGAAGAAAGTGAAAGATGGGAAGAATTCTGCTTTCTGAATCATGAAGGAAAAAATGTTGATTCTATTCACAAGCTTGCTGAGAGGTCATGTGAGGATTTGATGAATCAATCTCAACATATCCAAAGAGTGGTTGAAGATTTTACTTCTGAACAAATTAAAAGCAACCAACTTAGAGTGAAGGTGTCAATTGATATAGTTCGATGGCTTGCATTTCAAGGTTGTGCTTTTCGAGGTTGTGATGAAAGTCTAACCTCTAGCAATTGTGAAAATTTTATTGAGATGTTAAGCTTTCTAAGTTCATATAATGAAAAGGTTGCTGAAGTTGTAGACAAAGCACCTAAGAATGCCTCTTACACATCACCGATGACACAAAAAGAAATTTTACAAGTGTTCTCAATTAGAGTGAAAAATGCAATTCGCAAAGAAATTGGAGATGCAAAATATTGTGTAATTGTGGATGAAGCTCGAGATGAATCTAAGAAGGAGCAAATGTCTATAGTTTTGAGATTTGTAGATGGAGATGGTTTTTTGCGAGAACATTTTTTTGGACTTGTTCATGTCTCTGATACTAAAGCATTGACTTTGAAACATGCTTTATATTTTGTATTATCTCATCACAACTTGGATATTCAGAACATTCAAGGTCAAGGGTATGATGATGCATCTAATATGCGGGGTGAGTTTAATGGATTGCAATCTTTGATTTTGAATGATTGTCCATATGCTTACTATGTTCATTGTTTTGCACATCGCTTGCAATTGGCATTGGTGGCATCATCGAAAGAAGTAGTCTTCATAAATCAATTCTTTGTTAAATTGGTTTCTATTGTCAATATTGTTGGTGCTTCATGTAAGCGACATGATGAATTGCAAGCTGCTCAAGCTAGTGACATTGCCTATATGATTTCCATGAGTGACCTTGAGACTGGAAAGGGGCTGAATCAAATTGGCACTTTACAAAGGGCAGGAGATACTCGTTGGAGTTCTCATTATAGATCTATTTGTAGCTTGATAAAGTTATTCATTGCAACTTGTCAGGTTTTACTTACCATTATTGATGATAAATCCACAACTTTTTCACAAAGAGGGGATGCAGATTCAGCTTATGAGTCATTGATTTCATTTGAATTTGTTTTCACATTGCATCTTATGAAATCAATCATGGAACACACTGATCTTCTTTGTCAAGCTTTGCAACGTCAAGCTCAAGATATTCTAAATGCTATGCAACTTGTTTCATCAACTAAAGCACTTCTTCAAAAATTCAGAGATGATAAGTGGAATGGTTTACTTGTTGAAGTGAAATCTTTCTGTGAAGTAAGAAACATAGATGTCCCGGATATGGGTGCTAGATATATTGCTAGAAAAGGTCGAGCTCGTCATCTAGAAGATGATATCACAATTGAGCAACATTATCAAAGAAATTTTTTCTATGAAGCAATAGATTCTCAGCTCCAAGAATTAAATAGTCGATTTAGTGAGCAAGCTATGGAGTTGCTGATTCTTAGCTCTGCTTTAAATCCTCAAGATTGTTCAACCTCATTCAGAATTGATGATATTTGTTTGTTGGTGGACAAGTTTTATCCGCAAGACTTTTCAGAGTTTGATAAGTTGCAATTCAGAATTCAACTTCAACATTATGAGTACAATGTTGTTCTTCTTCCAGAGTACAAAAGTTTGTCAACTATTTTAGAACTCTGTCAATGGTTGATAAAAACCAAAAGATCTCAAACGTATCATCTTGTTTATAGAGTGATTACTCTTGTGCTCACTCTTCCAGTTTCTACAGCAACAACAGAAAGGTCATTCTCTGCCATGAATATAGTGAGAAATTTGTGTACTTGGTGGAAGTTTTCCTTCCATCTGAGAAAGAAGAGTTGCCAAGCTGGTTGAAGGGACACCTTGTGATGTCAATACAGAACCAGTTCTCATAAAATTTGCAGCTTCAGAAAGAACTGCAGATATATCTGTTGTGTTGATTGCATGTGATGCATTTGTAGAACCATGAACATCTTGAGGATCCATTGCCTCCGATACCATGAAATAATTTGTGTGCTTGTTGTTTTCGTAGATCAAGAAGATGTAGAAGACATGAAGAAGAAAAAGTAGTAGCAGAGAAGAAGAAGAGAAGCAGAGGAGACGTGAGACCAAGTAACAAGATAAAAGAACTGTAATTCATTCACTTAAAATCAAATATACATAATACACAGGTATATAAAGACGAAAGAAACAACGGTCACTATGATGTGACATCATGCAGTACAATAATGAAAAAGAGATGCACAAACGGTGCAAAAGCAACAGACTAAAAATAAAGAGGGCTATAAAGATTAAACTAGAATACTTGAGCCCATATAGGAATAATTGAATGAGAGAAAATTAACCCAATACATCAAGACCCAATACATCAAGGCCCAAGTCCTTGAATGGAAAGAATGGGAAGGGTCCGAGCTTCTGCAATTCAAGGGCACAACTTCTGCAACTCATTGTCTCGAGCTTCTGCAATTTCATTCTGTCTATCACCCCCCCCCCACAAGCTGAGCATAATGGTCAATGATGTTCAGCTTGTGAAGAAGATGTCGTATCCGATGCGCAGCAAGCGATTTTGTAAACAAGTCTCCAGGTTGGTCTGACGAATTCAGGTGAGCCAATTTAATCATTCCTTGCTCTACTTTTTCCCTTGTATAATGCAAATCCAATTCAATATGTTTTGTTCGCTTGTGAAATACCGGATTGGTAGCGATGTGAATGGCCGCCCTGTTATCACAATGAAGAATGGTAGGATTCTTGAGATGGATCTGAATTTCTTGAAATAGGTGATGAATCCACACAATTTCACTTGTTGTGGAAGCCATGGCTCTGTATTCTGCTTCAGAGGAAGATCTAGATATAGTCTTCTGTTTCTTTGATTTCCATGACACAAGTGAATCTCCCAATTTTATACAAAAACCTGTCACTGACCTTCTTGTGTCTACACGAGAAGCCCAATCTGAATCACAAAATGCTTGTACCTGCATATTGTTAGTTGTAGAATAGAACAAACCTTGTCTGATTGTGCCTTTGATATATTTGAGAATTCTAAGTGCTGCATTGAAGTGAACATCAGTGGGTTGTTGCATGTGTTGACTTAAAGTATTAATCGAATATGTAATATCGGGTCGAGTAACATTAAGATACATTAATCTCCCAATAAGCCTTCTGTATTGTGATGGATCAGGAATAACATATCCTTGAGTACTGGAAAGTTTAGAATTTGTGTCCATTGGTGTTGTGCTAAGTTTAGCTTCTATGAGACATGTATCTGTAAGTAGATCAGTAGCATATTTCTTTTGGGTGATGTAAAAACCTTACTTATTTCTATGTACTTCTAAGCCTAGAAAAAATTTAAGATTGCCTAAATCCTTAATCTTGAAACATGTAGCTATGTATTGTTTAAATTCTTGAATGAGACTAAAACTATTCCCACCTACTGCCATGTCATCAACATAGAGTAAAAGAAGAATTATGTTTCCTTGATGATGATAAAAACAATAATGAGTAGTCTGTTTTACTCTGAATAAAACCAAATTTAATTAGAGCCTTTTTACATTTTTGATTCCATTGGCGCGAAGCTCGTTTTAGTCCATATATGGACTTTTTAAGTCTGCAAACTAAGTTTGTATGTTTGTTTGGGTGACCAGGAGGTATGTTCATATAGATCTCTTCCTGTAAATCTCCATTTAGGAAGGCATTGTGCACATCTAAATGTTGCACTGCCCAATTATTCATGGCTGCCAAGGCCAAAAAAATTCTGACAGTAGTTATCTTAACTACTGGGGCAAAAGTTTCATTATAATCAAATCCCACTTTTTGACTATATCCTTGAGCAACAAGCCTAGTTTTATATCTCTCTATAGTCCCATCTGTTTTATATTTGATTTTATAAATCCATTTACATCCTATGGGTTGTCTATTTGGTGGTAATTTTGTAAGTTCCCAAGTATTATTTTCTTCAAGAGCTTTTCATTTCTGCTTCCATTGCGATACACCAGTTTTTATCCTTTAATGCCTGACTATATCTAGTTGGTTCTTGATGTTTTATAATGGCAGATATGAAATGCAAATGAGAATCATTAGAACCAATGAGATGCAAATCAGGATGCTTATGTGGATGAAAGGATGCTAAAGCACACTCATAATCAGAAAGGTATGCTGGTTTCTTTCTTGTCCTAACGGTGTTTGTAGGTTGTATTGAATGATCAGTAGTTTGTTGATTTTGATCTAATTGAGGTGCAGAGATTGAATTTTTGGTAGGGGTTTTGAAAGGAAATTCTAATTCATGAAATATTACATCTCTCGATATAAAAATCTCTTGTGTTTCTAAACTAAGAAGTTTATAGCCCTTAGTACCTACAAAAGCTTGAAAACGATGATAGCAAAGAAGGCGAAATTAATGAACCAAATTTTGACACACTCATTAACAGTGTTGAAACCGATGATGAGAGTGAAAGAGAGATTGATATCCCACCTGAAATAGAAAGACAAGTCAACCAAGAGGAAAAAATTATTCAATTACATCAAGAGGTTACGGAAATAATCAATTTAGGCACGGAGTTGGACAAAAAGGAGGTCAGAATGGGAGAAGCTCTCGAGGGAAATGATAGAAAACACTTAAAAGATCTTTTACATGAATATCAAAATGTTTTTGCATGGTCGTATCAAGATATGCCGGGACTCGACGAAAATATTGTGGAACATAAATTACCACTAATATCAGGGTGTGCTCCAGTAAAACAAAAATTGAGAAGGTTAAAGCCCGATATGCTGCTAAAAATAAGGGATGAGGTGAAGAAACAATTTGATGCCGGTTTTCTTGAGGTAGCGCATTATCCAGAATGGATAGCTAATATTGTACCAGTACCTAAAAAAGACGGCAAAGTAAGGATGTGTGTTGATTATAGGAATCTAAATCGAGTAAGTCCAAAAGAAAATTTTCCTCTCCCACACATTGATATCTTGGTAGACAATACGGCTCAACATTCAACATTCTCATTCATGGATGGGTTCTCAGGTTACAATCAAATTAAAATGGCATAAGAGGATCGTGAAAAGACTACTTTTGTCACTCTTTGGGGAACATTCTGTTACAAAGTCATGCCATTCGGATTAAATAATGCAAGGGCAACTTATCAACGAGCTATGGTTACTCTGTTTCATGACATGATGCACCGAGAAATTGAGGTATATGTGGATGACATGATAGCCAAATCAAAAGAGGGAGAAAACCATTTGGAGAATCTTCGGAAGTTGTTTGAACGTCTGAGAAAGCATCAGTTAAAACTTAATCCAGCAAAATGCACCTTTGGGGCAACTTCGGGGAAGTTGCTCGGGTTCATCGTGAGTAGAAGAGGCATTGAAGTGGATCCAGATAAGGTGAAAGCAATCTTGGAGATGTCGCCTCCCCGTATAGAAAAAGAAGTTAGAGGGTTTTTAGGAAGGTTGAACTACATCGCTAGATTTATTTCCCAGCTAACCTCTACATGTGAACCCATCTTCAAGCTATTGTGCAAGAATAACCCGAAAGAATGGAATGAAGATTGCCAGTTTGCTTTCGAGAAGATTAAACAATATTTGCAGAATCCTCCTGTATTGATACCCCCTGTAGCCGAAAGACCTTTGATTCTATATTTGACTGTCTCAGAAAATTCAATGGGTTGTGTACTAGGACAATATGATTCAGCGGGGAGAATAGAACACGCTATATACTATCTCAGCAAAAAATTCACAAGTTGTGAATCGAATTATTCCATGTTAGAAAAGACTTGTTGTTCACTAGCATGGGCAGCACACAGGCTTCGACAATACATGTTATATCATACCACATGGTTGATTTCTAGGATGGGCCCAATAAAGTATATTTTTGAAAAGCCATCACTTTCTGGAAGGATTGCAAAATGGCAGATGCTTCTATCAGAGTATGATATCCAATATGTCACTCAGAAAGCCGTAAAGGGCAGTGCCATAGCAGATTATTTAGCGGACAGAGCAATTGATGATTTCAGGCCAATGAATCATGGTTTTCTAGATGCCGAAGTCCTGACTATATCAGAAGAGGACGAAAAGCCAGTTGAACCAAATAAGTGGACAATGTGTTTTGATGGAGCCTCGAATGCAGTAGGATATGGGATTGGAGCAGTATTGATATCACCGGAAGGAGACATTACTCCTTTTACCGCCAAGTTATATTTCACATGTACAAACCATATGGCAGAATACGAGGTGTGTGCAATGGGAATTCAAGCTGCTATAGATACCAACATAAAAAAGTTACAGGTTTATGGTGACTCGCAGTTAGTGGTTAAGCAGTTGAGTGAGGAGTGGGAGACAAAAGACGGAAAGCTAATTCCTTATCATCAGCACATCAAGAAATTAACAAAGTTTTTTGAATGGATTGAATTTGACCATATTCCAAGAAAAGAAAATCAGATTGCGGATGCTTTAGCTACCCTAGCCTCCATGTTTGACGTAGACCCAAAAGGAGAGGTCCCGGTGATTAAGATTGAAAAACGAGAGGTACAAGGCCATTGTTCAAATGTAGAGGATGAATCTGATGGCAAACCATGGTATTACGATATTCAGGTGTATCTCAAAGAAAAGTTGTACCCTGAAGGAGCATCAGAGAATGACAAACGTACTCTAAGAAGATTATCAGGGGCATTCTTCCTGAATGGAAATGTGTTATATAAGAGGAATCATGGGATGATTTTACTACGTTGTGTTGATGAGTTAGAAGCAAGACAGATTATGGCAGAAATCCATGAAGGATTGTGTGGAACTCATTCCAGCGGATATGCAATGACAAAAAAGATAATTAGAGCTGGATATTACTGGTTGACAATGGAGAAAGATTGTATTGGTTATGCGATGAAGTGCCACAAGTGTCAGATCTACGCAGATAGGACGCATGTCCCGGTCAACCCATTGCATGTCTTAACCTCGCCATGGCCTTTCTCGATGTGGGGAATAGATGTTATTGGACCAATTGAGCCAAAAGCCTCCAATGGACATCGGTTTATCTTGGTGGCTATCGATTACTTTACAAAATGGGTAGAAGCTTCTTCGTATACCAATGTGACTAGCAGTGTGGTGGTCAGATTCTTAAGAAAGGAAATTGTGTGCCGATACGGAGTTCCAGAAAGAATAATTACTGACAATGGAACGAATTTTAATAGCAAAATGGTGAAGGATTTTTGTGAGCAGTTCAAAATTGGACATCATAATTCGACACCATATCGGCCGAAGATGAATGGAGCAGTTGAGGCAGCCAACAAGAATATTAAGAAGATTGTTGGAAAGATGACTAATAATTACAAGGATTGGCATGAGAAACTCCCTTTTGCCTTGTATGGATACCGGACATCGATACGCACATCCACTGGTGAAACTCCATTTTCATTAGTTTATGGTACAAAAGCGGTTTTGCCAGTTGAAGTAGAAATTCCTTCGCTTCGGGTTTGCTTGGAAGCAGAATTGGAAGAGGCAGAATGGATACAAACAAGATATGAACAGTTGAATCTGATTGAAGAGCGGCGATTACGAGCCATCTGTAAAGGGCAATTATACCAAAGACGCATGATGAGAGCACACAATAAGAAGGTTCATCCCCGTAGTTTTGAGGAAGGGGATTTGGTGTTGAAAATGATATTACCACCCCACAAAGATCATCGAGGAAAGTGGACTCCGAGCTATGAAGGACCTTATGTTGTGAAAAAGGCTTTTTCTGGTGGAGCATTACGGTTAACCACAATGAACGGAGATGATGTGCCCCACCCGGGGAATGCAGACGCTGTTAAAAGATATTACGCATGATGAAAGAAAATGTGACGCGCAAAAAACTGGGGCAGTTTTTAGCGCAGACCATAAGCTATCTCGTTTTCAGGGCTCAAATATTTCATTCATTCTTCTTCAAATTATTCCTTCCTGTATTGTTATGCTAATCAGCATACGAGCGTTTGCTTAATAAAATCCCCGAGTCTATCATTTACCTCTTATCTCAATTACTCACCTTTCTCATGCATAGCCGTATTACTAAGCTTATTTAAGCAGAATATAAGGAAATGTATGAGTAAATAGTATGTCTAACAAAGATGGGAGCAGCTACAGTAAACATGATTAGCGATTGCACAAGTGTATAGGATGGCAGTGAACTTTATCATTATATTTTTATACATGTGCATCAAATTTTCACAGATCCAAGTCTAAATTAACATGTTTTTCATATTAAAAGATTTTCTAAATTTTCGAGATTAAATTTCAAGGTATCTTTTAGATGAAGATATTGTTCGGGTTAAAGTACTTTCTATTATCGAGGTTCGTTATTGAGGTTAAAATGACTTTAGAAGTCAAGTTGGTTTTGGAGTTTAAGTTAGTTATTAAAATAGCCTTCGGGATTGAAATAGACCTTTGGATTACAGTTGAATAATTACATTTATTTGGAGATTAAAATGGTCATTGGATTAAAATTATTTTTGGGATTAAATCGTTTCATGGATTAAGGATTGAGGATTAAGGATTATCGAATGGATTAAATTGTTTACAGATTATCGGTGATTATTGATGGTAGGATTTTGGATTAATTCTCGTGCACTTAGTATATGTTGGATAGATGTAAAAAAACGGCTCGTATTTTGAATGGCGTCACCTAGTGTGTAAAATTCATATTGTCAAAAATGGGATACAATGCCTTTACGTGCCATTTACAGTGTAAAGTCTCGTAAAGGGGGGCAGCTGTTGTACCCCATTTTTTGTTCCGAGCCTAGTTGATAAATTTAGACATAGGAAACTCTTAAGATCAATAAAATGTATGTTACATGTAAAAAAATAAAAATAAATAAATAATATGAATTCATTTAAATTAAGTCCACATTAGATTCATCATTATATGTGTTTAAAATTTTTAAATACAACCACTAAGCCCAAATAGATCAACTCAGCCCATTTTAAAATTTAAAGAAGCATTAGTGGCCCATGTATTAAACCCAAATAACTCATATGAAGACATGTTAATTAAACCCAACTATCAAAGCCTTAACTATGCAGCCGGCCCAATGGTATAATGAACCCAACGCATCAGCTCAATAAAAGGGGTCACAACCCACAAAAGCAATCACAGCCCATTCAAGCCCACCCGCTACCCAAATTGGTTGGACAGCCCAACCCATACATCATATATCCCTAAATCCTAAAGGGAAAAGCGGAGGTTGAATAGGAAGGAGACGCAGAGGAGTGATGTGCCGTCGAGGGAGAGAAAGAGAGGGACCAGAAAAGGAAAGAAAGAGAGAGAATAATTGGAAAAAGGGAAAGAGTAGGGGAATCGTTTAGGGTTCACATTTGGTTTAGGAAACGAAAGATTCTAGGGCTTTAAGAGGGGGATTTTCGGATCGGTTTAGGGATGATTTTTGGGAAGAAAGGAAATTCCAGAATCGAGTTAGGAGAAAAACAGAATCAGAAGAGAAGGAAATTACTAGGTTATAAATAGAGGAGAAGAGCTCCAGCAGGGGGACCGAAAAAAATTGGGGGGGGATTTTCTCTGGTTCAGTTTCTTCTTCTTGAATTTTATGGGCTTCGTCTTCTTCTTCTTCTTTTCGAATTTTTCTGGGGGATTTTGGAGGTTTTTCGGAAATTTCTAGGGTTTCTTTTCTGTTCGAACTGGCTGGCTGTTTCTACTTCTTTCTTTTCGGTTTCCTTCTGGTTCTATTTCTTTTCGGATTTTTGGAGTTTTCTTCTTCTTTTCAAAAGTTCTGAGGATTGGATTCTTAGTTGGGATTTTGGAGCTTGCGGTCGAGATTGCTCCCGTCGATTTAAGGGTGAGATTCAGGGTTTATCAATCTGTTTTGCTCTTACCTGAGTGAGGTTCGGATGGTTGAAAAACCAAGGGAAGAACCTGTGATCTTTTGCTACTTTCTGTTGATTTTCCGTATTGGATTCTGCTTTCTGTTTTGTTATTTGATTACTGTATGCTGAATTTTTGCCTTCTGTTTTTGCTATTTGATTTCTGTATGCCGAATTTCTGCTTTCTGTTTTGCAATCTGATTTTTGTATGCTGGATTTATGAATTGAAGGTTGGGATTATGGAAGGTTTGTATGCATAGCTTTTAGTGACATATTCTGTTCATGCATAAATGTTCGGTTGAAGTGATTTGATTGTTTCGGTTGATATATGCTTTGGTTTGATTGTTTTTGGTTGGCGTTAAGTATGCTTTGGTTGTTATTGGAAATTTGGAAAAGCATGGGATGAGTTTAAAGATAAGGGGCTGTGATCATGGGTTCCATATGTATAATGGGTTTGGTTGCATTCATTTGTTTGATTTCTTGTGATTCACTGTGTTTGAGGATGAAGTTGGGCCAAAGCTTATGAATTACAAGGTCAAAATGGGTGATTAAAATAACATGTGGAATTTGGGCTTTTAAACTGGATATGGTAATGAAATGGGGCTTGTTTTGTTAATTTGTGGCTTAAAAAGAATTGTTTAAAGGAGCTAATGAATTATATAATTGATGTATGTTTTGAATATGTTGAAATTACATGTGATATTTTTGCATGTCCATTTGCATTAAGGCAACTAATTATGAAATTCCAATCATGCTAATATAATAGTGTGATTGGGGTAATTGATGGCCAATAAAAAAAGGGGGAACCGAAACCTCATTCCATTCATTATTTTTCAACATGCTAATATGTCATTTATTGGTTGGTGTTTATATATAAATTATGTGATTGATTTGATGTTGTTTGATGTTGTGTGGTTTAAGTGATAATTATTTGATTTATTATTTAAATATGTTTGATTGGTGGGCTTGCGATAATTTAATATCGTATAGTCCACATAAAAAATTCGGTTCCCCAACATTTTTTCTTTAATTTTATTTTTACTTTTTGTTATTGTATTTACTATCATTTTATTATATTACTTATTCCTATTTTTATTTCACTTTATTTTACTTTATTTTCCTATTCATTTATATATTTTATTTATTTTTCTTTTCTGTTTTTATTTATTTTATTTTTATTTTATTTTTTTATTTTTATTATAACAATAATTATTATTTTATACATTATTATACTTATCTTATTTTTTTTTTCCTTTCCTTTCCTCTTTGTTATATTACTTATTCCTATTTTTTATTTCACTTTATTTTATCTATTTTACTCTATTTTCCTATTCATTTATATATTTTATTTATTTTTCTTTTCTGTTTTTTTCTTTTCGTTTTTATTATAATAATAATTATAATTATTTTATATATTATTATTCTTATCATATTTATTATTATTATTTTTTTTCTTCTCTTTGTTTATTTTCGTTATTTTTATGTACTTTATATTTTATTCTCATTTTATTTTCATCTTGTAAATATATATGTATGTATATTGTCACCCTATTTTTGTATTGTTCTCCTTATTTTGTATCTCGCTATTATTATTAGCAGTATTATGTTATTTGCCTTATATTATTATTACGTATTTATATAATATTTATGTTATTTTAATTTTTTATATTATATTTACATTTTGACTTTATTTCTATTCTTATCCTTATTTTACTTTATGTTATTTACTATTTTATATTCTATTTTACTTTATTTCAAATTTAGGAATTATATAAAAATTATACTAAAAGTCTTTGCCTACGATGGAATCTATTTGGGGAATGCATTGGATGCACCCTTAGGTAGATTCTTGAGGTGAGAGTGTTTCTTGGGAAAATTTACCATTGGATGGAAAAACCCTATGAACCTCAAGATTAAGACTTTTAATATAGTTTTATATATATTATAAAATTATTTTATTTATATATATATGCACATATATTATCAATTCATTATATTCTATTTTGGTATAGCCATATATCTACTTAAATTATTTTTCTTATGTAGTTATTATCTTTATTTAAATATTATTTTTATCTTATATAATTTTCCATATAATTTATAAAATCATTGCACCTTACGTATATAGTATTTATATTTATATATATTATAAAATTATTTGATTACATTCGAATGTAATTTATATATATATTATCTAAGTTTATTCTATTTTGATATCTCCATATGTCTACTTAAATTATTTTATCCTATATAGTTATTATGTTCCTCTAAATATTATTTTTTATATATATATAATTATCATATTTTACGTACGCAAAAATTAATATTTTTGGGAAAAGTCATTTAATGGGATAATAAAAGTTAAGTTGGCAACTGTTTTTTTAAAAAACAGGCGTCGTGGGGTGCCTCACAACTTCCTCATACGTAACAAACTCACTTACCCTTTTTTCTGGATTTTTCGTAGACCAAAATTATATTTTTCATGGTGACCAATTGCACCTATTCAATTGGTGGCGACTTCTATTATTTTATAAAAAAGTCCTTTTCGCAAAACCGGTTGCGACAACTCTCTTGAATAATCAATCAGAGAATAAACAAAGTATAATGAGGTCACTTGCTCATCCGGGTCACCGTAGTGTTGTTGCTGGCTGTTGTACCATCGATTTATTCTGGGAATGATCAGGGCGTCGTAGGATTCTGGTTTTACTAGGAAAAGTCTGATTTCATAATGAAGAAGTGTCATGGCAACTCTGTATATAACTGAAATAACGGATAGATCAAAGAATCGTAGTAGTATTCTCATACTCCAAATTCAAATAATTTCACACAAAAGACATTGTTACCTCAAATCCCATAAAGTCATAGATGGCGATGAAGCACTTGTCGCTGGAACGCTCTTAGGTGGAGACGCAATCAACACGAACTTGATAGAAGTAAAACATAGGGCGCCATCACCATTAGTGATCGAGTCGGGCCAAACCCAATCCGATAATCCGAAATCCAACCCGGTGTGCAGCCTTACCTGTATCAGATCCCTGACCCTGACCTATCTTAGGCCCAATCTCAGACCCTAACAAGGCCCGGGCCTGATCTCGGACCCTTACTTGAGTCGGGCTAGATCCTTGATCCTGACCTTACCCCTAGGATAACTGTATTACACTGATAATGCATAGTCATAACAAACAAAAGTAATGAATACCCAGATAAGTTTTACTCATATTTACCAAACAAGGGTAACAATTATTCTCCATATTTATTATTACCCTTGTAACATATTACATTGGTAACAAATTATACCCCTAAATTCTTACCCACATACCAAACGCATCCTAAGGTGTAAAACCAACTATTGGCAATTATACCACTAATGTTTTCACATACTTCTATTTCTCTTTTCTAATTGTTAAAAGCTTAAAAAATATTAAAAAATTGAAACAGGATCGAACTAGGCGGATTGACCCATGAAGGCCAGGGTTAGGCAAACCAATTCGTGAAGGCACGAACCTTTGACTTCGATCAATGGTTTGTTCTAGCCTAATTGGCCTTGAGCCCATTTTAAATCTCTACTATTTTGGATCTAATACATCAAAACTCTTAGGGACCCAAATACCCAAATATGTCTAAACTCTTCTAGGAAAAGAAAAACTTTTGTTTCAATAGGTTCTTTGGATAAAATAAATAAATAAATAAATTTATTAGTAAAGACATGATTAATAAAAGTAAAATTATCTAAGAGATTTTTCGACTCAAAATGTATTGACAATCAGTGGTGGTCTCTGGATCCAAAATTATAAGGGGCATAACTAAATAGTGGTGTTCCCTCAAGAAAAAAATTCAAAAGATTAGGGCTATCTATGGAAAGAATATAATCACTAATAATAATTTCAAACAATAAATTATCACATATTTATTTCACACAATTGTTCTCTATCAGTTTTTATATTCTCAAAATACTCTTTTACAAAGAATAACAATTTGCACCCAAAGAATCCAAGACTCTAATAAAAATACATAATTTATTGAAACAATAGATTCGAACCAAAGAACAACAATAAAGAAACAAGAACACAATAATTTAAGTGGAAAACCCTTAAAGGGAAAAAATCACGGACAGAGAGAGAATTTCACTATGTGGAGAAAACAGGTACAGGAGATATTGAGTGACAGCTTTATAACAAATAAATACTAGCCAAAACCCTATAGGCTACGGGTCCGGGCCGATCAGCCCGCTCCCTCTGCTCCCGTCACAGATCCCCCACCCAAAAAATTCTTCATCCAAATTTGTCACACCGCGAACTTTTTGAATCAGACCAAACTGAATTTGGTTCACAAACTCTAACATTTATCATGAAATAAAAAAATTAGGACTAAGAAAATATATTAACGTATTGACCTAAGTCAAGGCCAGACAATAGTTTTCAATATTGCGAATACTTATCACATCTTTATTTTGCACAATTGTTCTCTATCAGTTTTTATATTCTCAAAATACTCTTTTACAAAGAATAACAATTTGCACCCAAAGAATCCAAGACTCTAATAAAAATACATAATTTATCATGAAATAAAAAATTAGGACTAAGAAAATATATTAAACGTATTGACCTAAGTCAAGGCTAGACTGTTGGACTTAGTGGCAATATAAGAGGGGGTGAATTATATTTTTTCACAAATATTAACTATGTGACCTCTCTTTAATTTCTCGATTATTCACCCTAAGAAGAATCACTTAACAATATAAAACACAAGATCAAGATAACAACGTAAATAGAATAATCACACAATAACTTAAGATCGACTAGATTATCACCACAAGAAATAATATGTAAATGAAATGCTAAATTAAAGTGCAGAAAAATAAAGAGATAGGAACAAGAAATTTTATAGTGGTTCGGCCCAAGTTGGCCTACGTCCACTCTTTAAGGCAGCCCCTTAGGTTCCACTACTTCACTCGCTTGTTTGAATGGAGTCAAGCACACTCGTACACCCACGGTTTAAGGCTAACCGAGAACACTTACAACACGTGGTTTTGGCTAACCACTAACCCCTTACAATATTATTAAAACCCCTCTTTTCAGTAGCTCTTAAATAGCTTAATAGGGAATTGTTTTGGCTCAAGGATTTAGGCTCTTTGTAGTAGCTAGATTGAAAAGTGTTTAGGCACAAATAGAGGCTCTAAAATTGCGGATTGTATAAGTGGTGCTTGGACAGCGGATGTTCTAGACACATGACTTGAAATGTTAGTATGTTTACTTCATTCAAGAAAATACCAAATGGAGGAAATGTCACTTTTGGTGATAACGAGAAAGGAAGGATACTTGGCAAGGGACCCATAGGTAATGGTTCTTTCTCCATTTCAAATGTATACCTAGTTGATGGTTTATCATTTAATCTTATTAGTATATCTCAACTATGTGATAGTGGTTTGATTATTCGTTTTGATGATACTAAGTGTAAAATCACAAATGTCATGAATGAATGCTTAATCGTAGGAAAAAGAGATGAAAATGTGTATTCCTTAGATATAAATGATTTGAATGAATGTAAAGTGAAATGTCTGATTTCAAATGATGGTGATGTGAATATGTGTCATAGAAGATTAGGTCATATAGGAATCTCTACAATTGAAAAGTTGATGAGAAAAAAATCTTGTTAGAGGTATTCCATGTTTAAATTTTGATTCATATGATGTTTGTGAACCATGCATTAAGGGAAAGCATGCTAACCATGCATTAAGGGAAAGCATGCTAGAGAATCTTTCAAGTCTAAAAACCAGATTTCATCATCTAGGATTTTAGAATTGTTGCATCTTGATTTATTTGGTCCTAGTAGGGTTAAAAGTCTAGGTGGTAGATCATATGCATTTGTGATTGTAGATGACTACTCTAGATACACTTGGGTGATCTTCCTTTCACATAAGCATGAAACCATACATGAATTTTCAAAATTAATCAAGAGGCTTCAAAATGAAAAGAACATGAGCATTAGCAAAATTAGAAGTGATCATGGTGGCGAATTTGACAATCATATATTTATTGATCTATGTGATGATTTAGGAATAAGACATGATTTCTCTTCACCTAGGACACCCCAACAAAATGGAATAGTAGGAAAAAAAAATAGAACCTTACAAAAAATTGGTAGAACTATGCTAGTTGAACATGACTTGCCTAAATTCTTGTGGGCGAGGCCATAAATTGTGCGTGCTATGTGGTTAATAGATTATCCATTAGAAAGAAAATAAACAAGGCACCCTATGAAATTTGAAATGATAGAAAACCTAGGGTGGATTATTTTTATGTCTTTGGATGTAAATGTTATGTTTTAAACACAAAAGATAACTTAGATAAATTTGAAACTA
Organism: Euonymus europaeus; assembly: GCA_963580455.1. Taxonomy (NCBI): domain Eukaryota; kingdom Viridiplantae; phylum Streptophyta; class Magnoliopsida; order Celastrales; family Celastraceae; genus Euonymus; species Euonymus europaeus. Next base: position 14,071,731 of record OY756970.1, on the reverse strand, counting down.
AATTAATTATGTGTGTGTTTGTGGGATATTCTTTGACTTCTAAAGCATATAGAGTGTACAATCCCAAATTTAGGAGAATAGAAGAGTCTATACATGTTAAATTTATTGAAACTCTTTCATTTGACCCTTTGCTTGAGTGTAATGATTATGAGATAGGTTTGGAGAAATTATATGTGAATAAGGATGAAAATAGCTATCCAACACCTTTTGTCATTAAATCAATCAAAGAATGAGTAAATGAACAAAAGGAGGCACCAAATAAGAATGCACCCATTGGTTTAGATGAGAACCAAGAAGAACCCATGGAGTCCGATGGTGAAAATGCAACTTCTACCTCATGGCTTCAAGTGAAAGATAAGCACAAGCACCCTAAGGAGCTCATCATTGGTGAGTTACACGAAGGGGTAAGAACTCGTAGATCTCAATCATTATCTAATAATAATAACTTGCATGGAAATATAGTCAATAGCTTGAATAATGTTGTGAATGATTCTCTGATTGCTGTTGAAAATGAAATATTTGATGTGTGTGCATTGATCTCTCATATAGAACCTAAAAATATCGATGATGCTTTGAATGATAAGAATTGGATTAATGCTATGCAAGATGAACTAAATGAATTCACTAGGAATGAGGTGTGGCATTTAGTTCCTACGCCTAAAGATCAAACTATAATAGGAATAAAATGGGTGTTCAAAAATAAAATGAATGAAAATGGTGAAGTAGTTAGAAACAAAGCTAGGTTGGTCGCTCAAGGGTATAATCAAGAAGAATGAATAGATTATGAAGAGACATTTGCACCTGTAGCTAGATTAAAAGCTATTAGGCTACTTATGGCATTCGCATGTTTTAAGGGGTTCAAACTTTATCAAATGGATGTCAAAAGTGCTTTCTTAAATGGTTTTATAAATGAAAATGTGTATGTGAAACAACCTCCTGGTTTTGAAGACCCAAAATTTCCAAACCATGTTTACAAATTGACTAAAGCCTTGCATGGTTTGAAACAAGCACCTAGGGCATGGTATGATAGACTATCATCATTTTATTATTCAAAATGGTTTCAAAAGAGGTAGAATTGATAGCACATTATTTTTAAAACAAAATAGTCAAGATATGCTTCTAGTTCAAATCTATGTAGATGACATTATTTTTGGTGCTACCAACGATACTATGTGTAAATACTCTGAATCATGCATGCAAAGTGAATTTGAAATGTCAATGATGGGAGAATTAAATTACTTTCTAGGATTGCAAGTTAAACAAACTAAAGAAGGTATACATATTAATCAAACCAAATACATAAATGATATGCTTAAGAAATTTGGTTTTGATAACTTAAATCCCTCTTCTACTCCCGTGTGTGTCTATAAAATTGGATAAGGATGCAAATGGTGAACCGTTTGATTCTAAAATGTATAGGTCCATGATCGGGTCTCTTTTATACTTAACTTCTAGTAGACCGGATATTATGTTTAGCGTATGCATGTGTGCACGTTTTCAAAGTCAACCTAAGAATTCTCATTTTTTAGCAATTAAGAGGATATTTAGATACCTTAAACATACATCTAATCTTGGCATTTGGTATGATCAAAATTCATTGTTTCAATTACATGCATTCAGTGATGCTGATTTTGCGGGTAGTAGGGTAGATAGGAATAGTACATCGGGTACATGTAAATTCCTAGGAAATATGATCATTTCTTGGTTCTCTAAGAAACAAGTTAGTATTGCCCTATCTACCACCGAGGCCGAATACATGGCCATTGGGAGTTGTCGTGCTCAAATTTTATGGATTAGACAACAATTATATGATTTTGGCTTAATCTTGAATGATATTCCTATTTATTGTGACAATACAAGTGCTATTAGTCTTTCTAAAAGTCCCGTACATCATTCTAAGGCTAAGTATATAGATATTAGACATCACTTTATTAGAGATCATGTGAACCAAGGCACAATCAAAGTTGAGTATGTGAATACAATGAATCAATTAGCTGATATACTCACTAAACCTCTAAATCAAGATCGTTTTGAATTTCTATGAGGAAATCTTGGTATGAGAAAAACTTGGCTTGGCATAAAGTGATAAAAGGCTCTCAAGAAATATGAGTATAATGAGAATGGAGATTTCTGGAAATTGGAAGAACAATGCTTGAGAGAGAGAAAGATAAATTAGCCAAGTTCAGAGATGAGAGAGCTAGAGGTGTATTTATAGTGAAGGAATAATGATTTGGACCATTGGATATGTGTGGAGATCAAGGCATGCATCTGGTCCATTGGATTATAGTGACAGAATAGGAAAGATAATCAAATCGATAGAGAGAATATGCTCACACGTTTTTAGGATGAGAAATAGGTTTGAGAAGGCTTGATTTGAGTTTTTATGTTTCCAGCTTTGATTTGGTTGCAAATCTCCGCTTCTTTCCTTTCTTATTTGATTGGAAACTTGACATTTTCAAGCCTTCATCATAATGCACGAATTTTTCCTCCATTTTCTTGGAACTTTACTTCCTTTGATGCACAAGGATCTCCTCCTCTTTCCTTCTTTGTTGATTGGAGTCTTTGGCCCTTTTATTTTGGTGTGGCTTGATTGCTTGATTTTTTATTACCATCTTTGCTGTAGGTGTGAACATGTTCAAGACAATCTCTTATTCCCTTCTTTTGGAGTGATTCCTCCTTTCCATGTTGAAGCATCTTTCGAATTCAAAAAGATTTGAATTTCTTCATTTTGGCTCCACTTTTTGACTTGTCCCACCATGCCATGTCACATGCCAACTCAGCGGCCATGTCATCTTAACTATTTCCATAAATAGAATTCTCCATGTTACTTCGAAAGTTTACATATATAGAGTCTTTTCATAAATAGCTCCAATCTTCCCTACAACCATTCAAACACTAAAGGAAAGCTTTGTAAACCTTTTAGGCTTCATGCTTTTGTTAGTACTCATTAGTAATCACATTATTCAAATATATGTAATAAATCAAAGATAAATAAACATGTATTTTTGAAACATTCAAAACATAAATTCAACAATAGTTTTCAATATTGCGAATACTTATCATTTATTATTTTTGGAATTTTAAAGATCAAAAAGTAAAAAAAAAAATAATTGTTTTCTTTTTAGTAGCGCCTATATAAAAATCGGTATGAAGTAAAAAGAGATCAATCACATGAGACATGGGTAAAAGTTTTTAGGTTTTAGTTGTAATTTTGAAAATGCAATGGGAGCAAAGTTGAAATTTTAGTAGGGGCACATACTTCTTTTTCATATATATTAATGAATTTTTTAAAAATTCATTGGGGGACAAATGCCCCCACTCTCTTGCACCAAAAATCAGCGTGAAATCAAGCTCACTCAACCTTACTCATTTTGTATTGAACACAAAGCAGGATTCCTCTTCATTGAATGTACTAAGCATGTCATCGATTATATGATCTTGCTAATGTGTTTTGATGTTATGGTGGTTATCGCACATGAATTGTTTGAACAAGCACCAAAAATGATGTTTTATGTAGGCACATATTTTGCTTCTTAATTAGATACAGTGTGAACAAGCTCCCAAATTTGATTTGTATTGTAGCTTCTTCTACACTGGCTCATCTTTCGATGAAGAGGGTTTTCATTTTGCAAGGGTTTCTCTTTTCATAGATCCCCTTTATTGCTTTTTCATCCATAGATTGCACTATCTTAGTGTCTCTCTATTTCATTTTCTTGCAAACATAAGCAAACATTATGTCACTATACTCATCCAGTACAATAATTATAGTACTTCATCAAATTATAATACTTTTATAGACAATTGCATTATTTATCATGCGAGTCAATCCACATGCATGCAGTTTCTTCCCTAACTCATAACAATGTCAATTTGTCACAATAAATAGACACTATACTGTGACTCTGTTATTTTACTTTCCAATACTGATACAAAATTAAAACCCTAATCGAACCTACCAAAATCTAAAACCCAATTCCCCAACCCATGCATTTTCAGTTTCAAAATCAACAATATCCAACATTTGCTTATCTACTATGATGTAATTAAATTTTATTCAACTAATGATTTTCAAAAAGATAAATGAAACCCTTATTACAGTAAGGCACTGGTGAAGTTTATGTAAAAAAATGTCCTAAATACACTACAATGTCTCAATGGTGACTGTCTCAATGGTGATTAAAATGCGATCAACTTGCCGTGATAAAGGTTCATCGGCAGCGTAGGATATGGTGAACAGGGACGGAGCTACAGTAGGACCAAAGGGGGCCATGGTCCCCTCCTAATTTTTTTTTTTAAAAAATAAAAAATTAGATATATTATTATTTGCCAAAAAAAAAAAGTCACGAAATTGGAAAACCTAAGTCCACTAAACATCAAGCTCAAGCAGATAAGCACGAAAATGTGGAAATGGAACTACAGAAGCAGTGAAGCGCCGCCACCTCCCACCGGTCACCGGAAGCGCGAACTCTGTTACTCTGGAGCTCGGAAGTCGGAACGCGATCGGCTTGTTCCCTATTTCCTCGACCAGTCGACCTCAATCAATCGATCATTTGATCTCTGGCGACTGGTGGTCTGGCCAAACTCTCCGGACTCCAGATTGTAGCGCAACTCCAGTCTCCACAGACAGAATCACTGAATCACAGATTTTAGGTTTGTGGTCACTCACTGGCCAATGGTAATTGTTTCTTTCTTTCTGATTTTAGTGCCCTAGTGTTTCGATTTTAGTGAAAATTCTCAAGAGTCATTGTTCATTGAGGCAGTGAGGTAGTGAACTAGTGAAGGAATTTAAGGAAACGTTGCTCAACAGTCTGTTGTGAATTTGATTTTGATTTTAGGCTTAGGGAACTCTGTTTTCTTTAGCATGATTGGGTATTTGGGTGGTTCACTAGTTCTGGTTGTATACTAGTTGGCATTATTGATGATTCATGATTGGGTATTTCAGTATACTGTATTTGGGTGGTTCAGGGTTGTATAATTGTATTAGGGCACTTGTATATGGTTAGCCTTGCTTAATTGCTTATCCTTATTTTTACCAATTTTTGTGCAGTGAACTACTGAACTGAACGATTAAATGGGGAAATCATCAACTATAGATCAATATTTCAAGAGAAAACATGCTAGTTGTTCACAAGATGATACGATTGGTGATGCACCAACAACACCTATCATTGAAGCCCCAATATTTGAGAATCCTCCAAAAGGACCATCAAAATATCAGAAGATTGGAAGCAATGAGATTGACATCAGTGCCTTGGAGCGTGATCCTGGATTGCGCAAGCAAATATGTGATTATCATGTCAATGAACGTGATCAAATTCGACGTGCCTATATTAGGCTTGGTCCATACCAACCTACGCTGAAAAGTTACCCAAAATCTGGACCACCACATCATCTTCGTAGATTTCAATTGGCATGGTTTAAGGTATATCCTTCATGGTTAGAATATTCTCCTAGAATAGACGCAGCTTTTTGCTTGCCATGCTTTCTTTTCAATAATCCATCTAGCTCTACATATTGTGGGAACAATGCATTTACTGTTGCGGGGTTTAATAACTGGAAGAAAGTGAAAGATGGGAAGAATTCTGCTTTCTGAATCATGAAGGAAAAAATGTTGATTCTATTCACAAGCTTGCTGAGAGGTCATGTGAGGATTTGATGAATCAATCTCAACATATCCAAAGAGTGGTTGAAGATTTTACTTCTGAACAAATTAAAAGCAACCAACTTAGAGTGAAGGTGTCAATTGATATAGTTCGATGGCTTGCATTTCAAGGTTGTGATGAAAGTCTAACCTCTAGCAATTGTGAAAATTTTATTGAGATGTTAAGCTTTCTAAGTTCATATAATGAAAAGGTTGCTGAAGTTGTAGACAAAGCACCTAAGAATGCCTCTTACACATCACCGATGACACAAAAAGAAATTTTACAAGTGTTCTCAATTAGAGTGAAAAATGCAATTCGCAAAGAAATTGGAGATGCAAAATATTGTGTAATTGTGGATGAAGCTCGAGATGAATCTAAGAAGGAGCAAATGTCTATAGTTTTGAGATTTGTAGATGGAGATGGTTTTTTGCGAGAACGTTTTTTTGGACTTGTTCATGTCTCTGATACTAAATCATTGACTTTGAAACATGCTTTATATTTTGTATTATCTCATCACAACTTGGATATTCAGAACATTCAAGGTCAAGGGTATGATGATGCATCTAATATGCGGGGTGAGTTTAATGGATTGCAATCTTTGATTTTGAATGATTGTCCATATGCTTACTATGTTCATTGTTTTGCACATCGCTTGCAATTGGCATTGGTGGCATCATCGAAAGAAGTAGTCTTCATAAATCAATTCTTTGTTAAATTGGTTTCTATTGTCAATATTGTTGGTGCTTCATGTAAGCGACATGATGAATTGCAAGCTGCTCAAGCTAGTGACATTGCCTATATGATTTCCATGAGTGACCTTGAGACTGGAAAGGGGCTGAATCAAATTGGCACTTTACAAAGGGCAGGAGATACTCGTTGGAGTTCTCATTATAGATCTATTTGTAGCTTGATAAAGTTATTCATTGCAACTTGTCAGGTTTTACTTACCATTATTGATGATAAATCCACAACTTTTTCACAAAGAGGGGATGCAGATTCAGCTTATGAGTCATTGATTTCATTTGAATTTGTTTTCACATTGCATCTTATGAAATCAATCATGGAACACACTGATCTTATTTGTCAAGCTTTGCAACGTCAAGCTCAAGATATTCTAAATGCTATGCAACTTGTTTCATCAACTAAAGCACTTCTTCAAAAATTCAGAGATGATAAGTGGAATGGTTTACTTGTTGAAGTGAAATCTTTCTGTGAAGTAAGAAACATAGATGTCCCGGATATGGGTGCTAGATATATTGCTAGAAAAGGTCGAGCTCGTCATCTAGAAGATGATATCACAATTGAGCAACATTATCAAAGAAATTTTTTCTATGAAGCAATAGATTCTCAGCTCCAAGAATTAAATAGTCGATTTAGTGAGCAAGCTATGGAGTTGCTGATTCTTAGCTCTGCTTTAAATCCTCAAGATTGTTCAACCTCATTCAGAATTGATGATATTTGTTTGTTGGTGGACAAGTTTTATCCGCAAGACTTTTCAGAGTTTGATAAGTTGCAATTCAGAATTCAACTTCAACATTATGAGTACAATGTTGTTCTTCTTCCAGAGTACAAAAGTTTGTCAACTATTTTAGAACTCTGTCAATGGTTGATAAAAACCAAAAGATCTCAAACGTATCATCTTGTTTATAGAGTGATTACTCTTGTGCTCACTCTTCCAGTTTCTACAGCAACAACAGAAAGGTCATTCTCTGCCATGAATATAGTGAGAAATTTGTGTACTTGGTGGAAGTTTTCCTTCCATCTGAGAAAGAAGAGTTGCCAAGCTGGTTGAAGGGACACCTTGTGATGTCAATACAGAACCAGTTCTCATAAAATTTGCAGCTTCAGAAAGAACTGCAGATATATCTGTTGTGTTGATTGCATGTGATGCATTTGTAGAACCATGAACATCTTGAGGATCCATTGCCTCCGATACCATGAAATAATTTGTGTGCTTGTTGTTTTCGTAGATCAAGAAGATGTAGAAGACATGAAGAAGAAAAAGTAGTAGCAGAGAAGAAGAAGAGAAGCAGAGGAGACGTGAGACCAAGTAACAAGATAAAAGAACTGTAATTCATTCACTTAAAATCAAATATACATAATACACAGGTATATAAAGACGAAAGAAACAACGGTCACTATGATGTGACATCATGCAGTACAATAATGAAAAAGAGATGCACAAACGGTACAAAAGCAACAGACTAAAAATAAAGAGGGCTATAAAGATTAAACTAGAATACTTGAGCCCATATAGGAATAATTGAATGAGAGAAAATTAACCCAATACATCAAGACCCAATACATCAAGGCCCAAGTCCTTGAATGGAAAGAATGGGAAGGGTCCGAGCTTCTGCAATTCAAGGGCACAACTTCTGCAACTCATTGTCTCGAGCTTCTGCAATTTCATTCTGTCTATCACCCCCCCCCCCCCCCCCCACAAGCTGAGCATAATGGTCAATGATGTTCAGCTTGTGAAGAAGATGTCGTATCCGATGCGCAGCAAGCGATTTTGTAAACAAGTCTTCAGGTTGGTCTGACGAATTCAGGTGAGCCAATTTAATCATTCCTTGCTCTACTTTTTCCCTTGTATAATGCAAATCCAATTCAATATGTTTTGTTCGCTTGTGAAATACCGGATTGGTAGCGATGTGAATGGCCGCCCTGTTATCACAATGAAGAATGGTAGGATTCTTGAGATGGATCTGAATTTCTTGAAATAGGTGATGAATCCACACAATTTCACTTGTTGTGGAAGCCATGGCTCTGTATTCTGCTTCAGAGGAAGATCTAGATATAGTCTTCTGTTTCTTTGATTTCCATGACACAAGTGAATCTCCCAATTTTATACAAAAACCTGTCACTGACCTTCTTGTGTCTACACGAGAAGCCCAATCTGAATCACAAAATGCTTGTACCTGCATATTGTTAGTTGTAGAATAGAACAAACCTTGTCTGATTGTGCCTTTGATATATTTGAGAATTCTAAGTGCTGCATTGAAGTGAACATCAGTGGGTTGTTTCATGTGTTGACTTAAAGTATTAATCGAATATGTAATATCGGGTCGAGTAACATTAAGATACATTAATCTCCCAATAAGCCTTCTGTATTGTGATGGATCAGGAATAACATATCCTTGAGTACTGGAAAGTTTAGAATTTGTGTCCATTGGTGTTGTGCTAAGTTTAGCTTCTATGAGACATGTATCTGTAAGTAGATCAGTAGCATATTTCTTTTGGGTGATGTAAAAACCTGACTTATTTCTATGTACTTCTAAGCCTAGAAAAAATTTAAGATTGCCTAAATCCTTAATCTTGAAACATGTAGCTATGTATTGTTTAAATTCTTGAATGAGACTAAAATTATTCCCACCTACTGCCATGTCATCAACATAGAGTAAAAGAAGAATTATGTTTCCTTGATGATGATAAAAAAAAATAATGAGTAGTCTGCTTTACTCTGAATAAAACCAAATTTAATTAGAGCCTTTTTACATTTTTGATTCCATTGGCGCGAAGCTCGTTTTAGTCCATATATGGACTTTTTAAGTCTGCAAACTAAGTTTGTATGTTTGTTTGGGTGACCAGGAGGTATGTTCATATAGATCTCTTCCTGTAAATCTCCATTTAGGAAGGCATTGTGCACATCTAAATGTTGCACTGCCCAATTATTCATGGCTGCCAAGGCCAAAAAAATTCTGACAGTAGTTATCTTAACTACTGGGGCAAAAGTTTCATTATAATCAAATCCCACTTTTTGACTATATCCTTGAGCAACAAGCCTAGTTTTATATCTCTCTATAGTCCCATCTGTTTTATATTTGATTTTATAAATCCATTTACATCCTATGGGTTGTCTATTTGGTGGTAATTTTGTAAGTTCCCAAGTATTATTTTCTTCAAGAGCTTTTCATTTCTGCTTCCATTGCGATACACCAGTTTTTATCCTTTAATGTCTGACTATATCTAGTTGGTTCTTGATGTTTTATAATGGCAGATATGAAATGCAAATGAGAATCATTAGAACCAATGAGATGCAAATCAGGATGCTTATGTGGATGAAAGGATGCTAAAGCACACTCATAATCAGAAAGGTATGCTGGTTTCTTTCTTGTCCTAACGGTGTTTGTAGGTTGTATTGAATGATCAGTAGTTTGTTGATTTTGATCTAATTGAGGTGCAGAGATTGAATTTTGGGTAGGGGTTTTGAAAGGAAATTCTAATTCATGAAATATTACATCTCTCGATATAAAAATCTCTTGTGTTTCTAAACTAAGAAGTTTATAGCCCTTAGTACCTAAAGGGTAACCTAAGAAAACTGAAGGTATTGCTTTAGGAGAAAACTTAGATCTTTGTCTATTATCTTTTGCAAGACAAAAACAACCAAAAACCCTTAAATCACTATAATTAGGAGGTGTATTATATAAAATTTCAAAAGGTGTTCTTTTATCCAATACTCTAGAAGGTAATCTGTTTATCAAATAAACAGCAGTATGTAAGCAATAGGACCAGAAATATTCTGCTAGGCCACTGTGTATTCTGAGAGTTCTAGCAACATTAATGAGGTGTTGGTGTTTCCTCTCCACCACACCATTTTGTTGTGGTGTGTATGGACATGATTTTTCATGTAAAATGCCCTCTGACATGTAAAAATCTTGCATGAGAAATTCTTTCCCATTGTCAGACCTAATTGTTTTGATAGTTTTATTGAATTGAGTTTTAACATAGATGACAAAAGCTGTAATGTATTTCCTTGTTTCTTCTTTAGTGTGCATCAAATAAATCCATGTCATTCTAGAAAAATCATCTACTATAGTAAGAAAATATTTAAATCCATCTAAAGAAATTATGGAACTAGGCCCCCAAATGTCAACATGTATTAAATCAAAAGATGCATTAGATAAGCTTGTACTAGTACAAAAAGATTTTCTCTTCATTTTTCCTAGTTGACATTCTACACATTCCAAGGATTTATGTCTAATAGGGTCGGGTAGAAGTCTTGAAATAGTTTCTGAAGGATGTCCAAGCCTCTTATGCCACAAACTAGAAGTAGTTATTGAATTGATCAAGCCTAGATTCTTCTGAAATCCTTGAGGGAACAGGTAGAGACCTCTAGAGACAACTCCCATCCCAACTTTCGTCATAGTGCCTAGGTCCTGCAATTCACATCTATCCTTTGAGAAAATTATGGTATTTGCAGAGTCTTGAGTCAATTTACTGACAGATATAAGATTGTAGTTAAATTTTGGAACACACAAAACATTGTGTAAAGTAATGTGAGATGTGAGTTGGACAGTTCCTATGTGAGTAATTGCATGTTTTTCTCCATTAGGAAGATAAACAAATGAATCAAATGTGGGATGAAATGTATACAGGAATGATATATGACATACAACATGATCTGTTGCGCCACTGTCCACAAGCCATTTAGTTGTATGAAAATTAGGAATAGTGTTACCTGAGACAGAAGCAACTGTACCAGAATGTGGTTTTCCTTCCATAGAAGAATCTGTAGAAGACACCTTATTCTTGAGATAAGCAATAATTTGTTGATACTACTCAGATGTAAGATATGCTGGAAGAGTGCTGTCACTATCAGGAGGTGGATTGGTTCCCACTTGATTTGCAGCATAAGATCTTCCATTATTATTTTGTCTAGGCCTCTTGTTAAGATTGGTAGGAGGATGTAGCCTGTAACACTTGTCAATAGTATGGTTATCCTTTTTACAATAGTTACAGAACATACCTTCCTTCCTTTTCTGCCAGTCTTTTGGATGAAAATTTATGTTGTTGTTGTTGTTTCCTTTGAAAATGTTGTTGGTTTGCTGAAAATTTGGCTTGTTGATTGCCATTGCCATAATTTCTGCTGGAAGTTTGTCCATATGTGAAACCTTTTGTTTTCTTTCTTCCTGGAGAATGATCTGAAAACCTTTGTCAGCAGATGGAAAAGGTTCCATTAACATGATTTGACTACTTATATGATTATAAGAGTCATGTAACCCCAAGATGAACTGCATCATTTTTTCTTCTTCTTGCTTAGTTGCTAGAGGACGCAGGTGACCACATGTGCAGGGAGGCAACCTCTCATATTCTTTTAACTCATCCCACAAGCTTTTCAGCTTTGAGTAATACTCAGTAACTGTGAATGCACCTTGCTTGATATTAGCAAGTTCCCTCTTGAGTTCCAATATTCTAGCTTTATTAACTGCTGCATACCTATGTTTTAGATCATGCCACACTTCTTGTGTTGTATCCCAACTACTGATACTGACTCTGATCGGGGCAGAAACAGTATTTGTGATCCAAGTCTTAATTAGACTATTGCTCTGTTTCCAGAGAGGAAAGTTGGGATCTGTGGGCAGTGGTTGTGGCAGAGTACCATCAAGAAAGCCCATTTTGTTTCTTGCTTCGAGGGCATTTTTCATGTCAGTGCTCCATACATGATAATTAGTCTCTGTCAACTCCATAGAAATGAGTTTATAGGAAGAGAAGTCTGTAGGGAGAACATTATAGGGGTTAAGAAATGGGTTGGTAACAAGTAAAGTATGAGAGGAAAGAGATGGTTGAGAATAAGGTGGTAAAGAGGGCAATATGGGAGGAGTTGACAGTATGGGAGGAGCAGTAAAAGACGATCCTATTTGAGAAATTTGTGTACTTGGTGGAAGTTGTCCTTCCATCTGAGAAAGAAGAGTTGCCAAGCTGGTTGAAGGGACACCTTGTGATGTCAATACAGAACCAGTTCTCATAAAATTTGCAGCTTCAGAAAGAACTGCAGATATATCTGTTGTGTTGATTGCATGTGATGCATTTGTAGAACCATGAACATCTTGAGGATCCATTGCCTCCGATACCATGAAATAATTTGTGTGCTTGTTGTTTTTGTAGATCAAGAAGATGTAGAAGACATGAAGAAGAAAAAGTAGTAGCAGAGAAGAAGAAGAGAAGCAGAGGAGACGTGAGAGCAAGTAACAAGATAAAAGAACTGTAATTCATTCACTTAAAATCAAATATACATAATACACAGGTATATAAAGACGAAAGAAACAACGGTCACTATGATGTGACATCATGCAGTACAATAATGAAAAAGAGATGCACAAACGGTACAAAAGCAACAGACTAAAAATAAAGAGGGCTATAAAGATTAAACTAGAATACTTGAGCCCATATAGGAATAATTGAATGAGAGAAAATTAACCCAATACATCAAGGCCCAAGTCCTTGAATGGAAAGAATGGGAAGGGCCCGAGCTTCTGCAATTCAAGGGCACAGCTTCTGCAACTCATTGTCTCGAGCTTCTGCGATTTCATTCTGTCTATCAATCCTAAGAGGGAACGAATTCTCTAAACCTTAACAGGCTCGTGTATGATCAACATACATGATTTTATAAGATAATTGAATGATTTTCCATATTTTAAAAGGCAGTTATGTAATTTAACAAATAAATTAACCTGCATATGGCAATTTTAAGGGCAATTCGGTCAATAAAATTAATGTTTAAATTTTTTTCGCTCAATATACATGCTTTAAATCCTCATGGACTCTATGGTACAAAAACTAACTGCATGGATCTATTGAAAGGCGACTTCCAAATTTTGTCGTTGGTAGTGAATATTGTCCCAACATAGAATTGGGCCTTGGTACTTTATGTGAACTATTTCAGCTTTAAGATATGTAAATACCAAAACAAGTTGAGAGGACTCATGAGGAAAATAGAGGTAAAAAAGAGATTTTCTTATTATTAATTAATTAATTAATTAATATAAGAAGAAATCCAATATGGAAAACGTGCGTTTTGTAAAATGCTAGCTATATATTATGCACTGTCAAGTTAGAGATACTGCCTAGCTCTATGAGTGCAAAACTAGCTTGTTTTTATATTAACAGGATCACATGCCATGATTGATACTTTGGATAAGAAATATACGATTTTAAGCTCCTGTTTGTATGGTTAATCCAAAAAGGAGAACCGCTCACATCATGCGACATAGAAAATATTATTGACTAAATATGGCATTTTCAAAAAACATATTCATGATTTAATGAGGAAATCCTAACTTAAAAAAACCTCGAATTTATAAGCGATCAGCCTTTTACAACAATCCACTATAAGAAGGAAAAAAAAACTTGCAATCTATCGTTATCTACTATTCAATTGTATAACTTGATTCATCGTATGCTTATAACCAAATCAGCACGCCAATGATGATTTGCAATTCTTCTTGGCACCTCTAAGAGACTTTGCACTTGATGTAAGATTCAAGTACCTTCAAGTAACCTGTATAGGTTACACCCATTGTGCAGAACCTTGTTCTTCTTCTTTCTCTGCTAGATCAGACTTGAGAAATCGGATGAATAACACTCAAATACGAAACACACATTCTCTCATGATTAGTACATACATGACTCGCTCATATGAATCTCATCAAAAAATGGGAAAACAGAACACACAAATATCTCGAACACAAATAACTTCTCAATATCACAAATAACTCTCAATGGCTTCGGTAATTTTAACTCTATGGAATCTCTTCTTATATAGGCATCGGGTCCTCCATAGATCGAGATAGATGTTGATCATGAGTATCTCCAACAGATAATAAAAAAACCTGGATTAAGATAAAACTCAAAGACTTTCATCTCAATAAAAAGAGTAAATATAATATTAACCACAATAAAAGGAATTCAACTCTTATCCAACAATTATCTAATAAATAGTCCCTCCCTATCACAACAACTCGAGTGATTTCTAGATTAGGAATTCATCTTAAAAACAATCACCTAAGTGTTATATCTTAATTAGGATAAAATCCAAAGGAATGAAGTCTTACAAAAACGTGTACCAAAGTCATTATATACATATAATTCTATACACACTCAAATAATAACTGGTTCAGATAACCTGGAGCCTATGTACATGAGATAAGCTACATGAAGTTACATCAACTTTGTGTAAACTTTCATATTACACATGAATCATTTAACTTTAGATACTTTATCCTAACACCCTCCCATTCATTTGGACAGAGGCGGCACCTAAGCGGTCTCCGTAGTCGTGAGAGTAGTTGGAGGTATTGCGGCAAAGTGGGTTTACTAGATCGGCGACATTGCTTTTTACTAGGGTTTGTAGAGGAGGAGGAGGAGATGAGCTGGAGATATTGACGGAGGGAGTTATAATTGGATAGTGGTGCTCGGTAAGAATGAGCCGTAGATTGCGAATATAAATGCCGTAAACCTTTTGTATCATCAATTATGGACTCCACCAATCATCATCTCCATTGGTTAATCTGAGTGGGTCCCATGAAGTCAACTTTGATCCCCTCATCTCATAAACTGATCAGGCTAGCCCAACCCCAGCTGGCCACATATCATCCATACACTCATTGGCCGGTGCACTTTTGTTTGGTGGAATCTCACCCACCCAGATATTCATTCATCCGTCCATGACCAAACACGGCCCATTTGTGGAGCCGTTATTCGATGATCGTACGTAGTGTTTAACACGGTCGGTGGTGTTGTTAATTCGGTACGTAGGTTTGACTTTTAGGGCCATATTTAACCCTGGTCAGTCGCACAATCCGAATGGTCAACAGGTTTAATAGAATCTCAAAGTTTTCTTGACCCAGACTCAAAGTTAATTAGGATTGTGAACCTCAGCTTCTTCTGATTAGTTGCCAAATTGTTTGTTTGAAGATAATTAAAATTAATTAATTAATCTTGTTCTATTTTTAGATAGAGTCAGAGTTCGACAAGAATAGTCAAATGTTAAAAGTATAGAAAAACAATAGTCAATCTACAAACCGAACTATATAGGCAAAAACTTTCCACGTACAACAATATTTAGGCTGTGTTGTCTGAATTGAGATGGGCAGCTACGTACCATGTTGAATGAAATTGTTTATTGATTTCTTTTCAATGGCTTGTCCAAATGGGTTTTGCATTTGAAATGTCAACGTTGATTCTATTGTCTTGACTTTTTTCAGTTTTTATCTTTGAATGAGAGGCATTCAATCCAATCCAGTCAGCTGCAAGCCAGAGTTGTAATAAAGTTACATATGAAGGAGTTTACAGGACCAGACAGAGTTTTAGATGATATCAAGATATTTACGAGTTTGACCCTAATTACTCTGTTGTCAGGCGAAAAATTTATGTTTGTGACAGCTCAAATTTAAGCTCACATAAAATGTTTAAAAGATAAACTTATATGATGTCGTTCTCGATTAAAAAAAAACGATCAGTGATTGATTACAAATGTGAGAATGTTAGTACGTGGTCTTAAAGAATAGAAAGGCAAGCTCACCTTGCCTAACAATTTAGTCCAAAAATATGATAGTTTCGTATTAAGAATTTCATCACGTAATTATACATACATTAGTCTAAAAATATTGATATGTGATTGCCCTAAACTTTACTTAAATTGGTTAAATATATCTTAATCAGTTCTAATTGTGAATGGGTACGTAGTTATGCGATGAGTGAATTAATGATGATCTATGTTAGCAAAGTCCCACATCGCTTGTATAAGTCCAAGTGATGTGGTTTATAATTAAGGAAAATCCAACCCTTCTAACATTAACAAGGTCTTTTCTTAGTCTACTTATCATCAAGTGAAATGGCAGAGAAAGAACAAAATTGTGTGGGCTCGATGTATTCACGGAAATCAATAGACTCAAATCAATCTCTTTTTTTATGTGAGCTGGCGCGAAACTCGATAAACTATTTGTTAATGAAACAATGCAAACTATTACAAAAAAAATACCAACAATGATTTGAAAGAATATTTCAAATAAAGTAAAAAAAAAACACCATAATTTAATTAAATTCAACATCGATCCTTTGAACTATACGTATTGAGCAGGAAGGAAGACATAATTGGAAAAAAAAATTACCAAAAAATAAAATAGTTTGGGGGGATTGCAGAAACTATTTTTGTATTACAATGTGAAACCTCTATTAGCCAAGGATTGGCTTAAAATTGTTACAATTTATTTTATAGTTTCTGTAAATTAACCAGTTAATATTGGTTCTGAATTCCGAACTAATTCAATTGCTTTAACTGGCTGTAAAACTCACTATGGAAAGCGATCTAGTGCATTATTAAAAGCTATTTAGGTTAAAGGGAATAGTTATCAATATATTTATATATACATGCGTGTGTATGTATATACACATACAAATAACATGTTATTATTGAAGGAATTATGAGATATCTTTCCTTTATTTAATGAAGCACGAAGTGGTGCCCCTAGAAAGTTGACTTGGTTAGATTTGCCCTAGCTGCGTATCTGCCTCAGTGCTTTTCATGTCCCACATCCATTATATATATATATATATATATATATATATATATATATATATATATATATATATATATATTCCACCACAAGGTCCGAAAGTGAGGTGTTAAAATGAGGTATTAATTTTTAGATTTACTGTTATGATTTAAAATATTTTTTTAAAAAATTATATTTGTCTTGTGATCGGTTTTACAAATCCAACAATATATATTTTATTTTAAACAAAAATCAAATGTAACTTGAAAATTGTATGACATTTTTTTTATATATCCAACGATCCAAAATTATCCTACACTTTTCATGTTGAATTTTATTATTGTTGCAAACAAAATATATATCGTTGAATTCGTATAATCGGTCAAAATATAACTATATTTTTCAGATTTTAAAAAAAATTATTTTGGACTCTAAAAATTAAGACCTCATTTTCTCATACGAACCTCTGTTTTCTTGTTAACCAAGATCTCGATTTGCTTCCTCACACCGAAGTCACAACAGGGCCCTCGATCGAAAGTTATTGGAAATGATCGTCAGAAGTGGCATTCACATTATCCACAGGGTAATCAGTTCGTTTAAATTTGAAATCGATCCTATAGGGTTTGGAAACAATTTTTATTTTTATTTTCAAACTCGATACCGTTTTGATTTTTGATGCCGGGTTTATGGTATCGAAACTTATTATAAATGGTTAGGGTATCTAACTAAAACCGTTCCAACCCAACCCTATTCTTAATTATAAGTAAATTTTGCAAAATATTAGTGAGTATGTTTATAAAAGAATTCGAATCTCTAACTTGCATAAAAGAACTAAAACACTTAACCATTATTTCAATTATTTATTCATTGTTATAGATACTTTTTTAAAAAAAAAATATATGTGATTTTTTTTTAAAATAAAAGTAAAATGATAAATGGCACTAAACAAATCATGCCAAGTGCATGTAAACCTCAATCGCTCTCTCTCTCACTTTTTCCTTTTTTTTTTTCAAGAATCAGGGATATAATTGGTATTATGAAACAATACAAGGGTATATATGTCTTAACAACAAAATAGCCGCAATTTCCCTCTGCTTTCCATCAAGCGCGTCGTGATACTCGCAACCCTTGAAACTCGTTTATTTTGACTCAAACCCAAAGCCATCTCTGCTTCCTTTGATTTTCTATGCTGAAAATTAAACCTTTTAACTTTTAAGTTTTGACACACAGTTTTGGTATTTTGAAAAACGTGTGGACGGTGGTGTATGCCTATACACATATATATATAGGCATCCCAACCAAAATCATAAGACACCAACACCAAATATCGATCTCTGTTGATTCCTTCTTCATTGCACAATCGACTAACTCTTACAAAGAGGAGAAGTGCGTATAAACTCCTGTGCAGATAAAGAGGGATCCCAATAAGAGATGGCGCTGACAAAAGAAATCATGGGTCTTTCTGTAATTGAGAGACCATCTCCATTTTTTACCTCCTCAAAAGATTTATTCAAACAGAACACTCTGCTTTTGGTTAAAAACAAGCCAGTGTTTTTACAGAGGAGAACGAATTTGAAGGTTGTTCCTGCTAAGGCTGCAATTCGTGAAGATTTGTTCATGAAGGCAGTAGTGCCTGCAGGTCATCAAGAAGAGAAGCCGGTGAAGTTCAAGGTGAGGGCAGTGGTTACTGTGAAGCAGAAAAGCAAAGAGGATTTGAAGGAGACAATTGTGAAGCATTTGGATGCTTTCACTGACAAAATTGGGAGGAATGTTTCTTTGGTTCTTGTTAGTACTGAGATTGATCCAAGTAAGCCCAGTTTTTGTTTTTTACTTTCTGTCTTTTTTCAGATTTCCTATAATTCAATACTGATTGATTTTTCTTTGTTGCAGAAACAAAGGCACCAAAGAGGAGCAATGAAGCTGTGTTGAAGGACTGGTCGAAGAAATCGAATGTTATAGCCGAAAGGGTTCATTACACCGCAGAGTTCATTGTGGACTCAAATTTTGGGGTTCCAGGTGCAATCACAGTGAGCAATAAGCACCAACAAGAGTTTTTCTTGGAGAGTATCACCATTGAAGGATTTGCTTGCGGTCCAGTCCATTTCCCTTGCAACTCTTGGGTTCAGGCCAAGAAATCTCATCCTCAAAATAGGATTTTCTTCTCTAATAAGGTAACTGTAGCTATTTTTGATATTTTGTCAATCCTTAATTTGGACTTTTAGACCCTGCCAGTTGGATCTTTAATATATTAGGTGATCTTTTCTTGAATGGTTTTTTAGTTAAGGTCAAACTTTTAATACAAATACAATATTAATTTTGAATTCCAATGTTTTGCTCTAATGGTGTTAATTGCTTTAACTTTCTGAGCAGCCATATTTACCAAGTGAAACTCCAGCGGGACTTAATTCATTGAGAGAAATTGAGCTAAGAAACATCAGGGGTGATGGCAGAGGTGAAAGAAAATTATCGGACAGGATATACGATTTCGATGTCTATAATGATCTTGGAAATCCAGACAAGGGTATCGAATTTGCTAGGCCAACTCTCGGAGGTGAAGAAATTCCCTACCCTAGACGTTGTCGAACCGGTCGTCCTCCAACTGATACAGGTAACTGATTAAGCTGGCTGCTCCCATCATTCATAGGTCTTGAATTATTAACCTTGATGTATAATGGTAAAATCTTAAACTCATGTTTTGTACATTCTTGACAGATATGCACGTAGAGAGCCGGGTAGAGAAGCCATTGCCAATGTACGTGCCTAGAGACGAACAATTTGAGGAGTGTAAACAAGATGCATTCTCAGCTGGAAGGCTTAGAGCAGTGCTTCACAATTTGTTACCATCCTTGAAAGCCAGCATTTCGGCTCATAACCACAACTTCAAAGGATTTTCGGACATCGACAGCCTTTACAGCGAAGGGCTTCTCCTCAAAGTACCAATTCTGCAACATGAGCTGTTAAAAAAGATACCACTGCCAAAACTTGTTAGCACCATCAAGGAATCCAGCCAGGGACTTCTCAAGTACAACACACCATTGATAGTGTCCAGTAAGTACTCAACTTTAATTTCTCAATAGAGAGATGCAAATTTGGCTATAAAACAAGTCCTCTACTTAAATAGCTTCTGATATGATTTTACTCTACTTGTGTAAGTATTTTCTTTTGTGTCCAAGAATCATTTAGTGGGGGAGGAGTCACATGTCATATATTCTAATAGTGGCAGCAAAAGCTTTATTCTCGACCATATGAATTACCTAGAAAATAAAGTGGTCCGTCCCACAAAGAGTTGTCCTTTGTGATAGTTCCATGCACTATCCTTTATTTGAACACATTTCAAATGTGGGTTATAACATGAATATTTTTCCAGTTATTGCCAAAAGTGATGACACTAACTAGTGATTTCCACACACATATGCAGAGGACAAGTTTGCCTGGCTAAGAGACGATGAATTCGGTCGTCAAGCAATCGCCGGAGTTAACCCAGTAAACATTGAGAGACTCAAGGAATTCCCTCCGGTGAGTAAACTTGACCCTGAAATCTACGGTCCGCAAGAGTCTGCGCTGAAAGAAGAGCACATACTGGGACTTATCAATGGCATGACCGTTCAACAAGCATTGGATGAAAACAAGCTGTTTATAATCGATTACCATGACACGTATTTACCATTTCTGGACCGGATCAATGCACTCGATGGACGAAAATCGTATGCAACTCGTACAATGTTTTTCTTGACCCCTTCAGGCACTCTAAAGCCCATTGCCATAGAACTTAGCCTCCCTCCATTGGGACCGTCGTCCGGATCAAAGCGTGTGGTTACGCCTCCAGTTGATGCCACTTCTAATTGGATCTGGCAATTAGCCAAGGCTCATGTCTGCTCCAATGATACCGGTGTTCACCAACTTTCCAATCATTGGTAAGAAACACATCCAAATTTTTATACTAAAATGTGTTTCATTTTGTCTATGAATCAGCTGCCTAACTGCTTTTGATGTTATTGTGATTGCAGGTTGCGAACACATGCTGCCATGGAGCCATTTATACTAGCAGCACACAGGCAGTTGAGTGCAATGCACCCCATATTCAAGCTTTTGGATCCACACATGAGATACACTCTGGAGATTAATGCTCTGGCACGACAAAACCTGATCAACGGTGATGGCGTCATCGAGTCTTGCTTCACTCCTGGTAGATATTGTATGGAGATTAGCGCTGCTGCCTACCGCGACTGGCGGTTTGACTTGGAGGGGCTTCCTGCTGATCTTATTCGCAGGTATAAACTAGAACATTGGTGCTATATGAATTGCTAAAACACTCATATTAAACTTTTATCTAACAGTTTGAGCTCGAACTGATTTGAATATAAAAAATGAGATTCATTCAAGTGATCGTCCCAAAGGCACTTGACTTCTCTATCTGGGTTGTGAAGTTTGTGTTTCCTTTGTAATTGGTGTGAGAATGGCATCTAACAATGGTCCTAATTGTGGCAATACTGTAGGGGCATGGCTGTACCTGACCCAACGCAACCACATGGAATAAAGCTTTTGATTGAAGACTACCCTTATGCAAATGATGGGCTTCTAATTTGGTCAGCAATTGAGAATTGGGTCCGGACTTACGTCAAACGTTACTACACCAGTTCAAGCCAAATTTGCAATGACAAAGAGCTCCAAGAATGGTACTCTGAGTCGATCAATGTCGGCCACGCGGATCACCGCCACGCACAATGGTGGCCAAAACTGGCCACTCCCGACAATCTAGTTTCCATCCTGACTACCATCATTTGGCTAGTTTCCGCGCAACACGCTGCCCTAAATTTTGGACAATACCCTTACAATGGGTACGTCCCAAATAGGCCACCACTAATGAGAAGGCTAATCCCTGAAGAAAGTGATTCTGAGTATGCTAGTTTCCTCGCTGACCCACAAAAATATTTCTTACTAGCATTGCCAAGTTTGTTACAAGCAACAAAATTTATGGCTGTGGTGGATACACTCTCGACGCATTCACCGGACGAGGAGTACATAGGGGAGAGACAACAACCTTCCATTTGGTCGGGGGATGCTGAAATTGTTGACGCATTTTATGGTTTCTCGGCGGAGATTAGACGGATTGAGAAACAAATTGAGGAAAGGAACAATGATCCCAGCCTTAGAAACCGTTGCGGTGCAGGGGTATTACCATATGAGTTACTGGCTCCTTCCTCAGAACCTGGAGTGACATGCAGAGGTGTTCCTAATAGCGTATCAATTTAGATATATATAGTTTTGTATGTAATTTAAATGAAGTTAGCGCAAGCATATTTTTGTTGGTCCGGTCATTAGTAAGTACATGAGTAGGGCCACATGGTCTGAAGTGATCATCAATGTGGGTGACATCTACTTAGGTTTGTATATGGTTATTGTAGTACTAGATTTTGTAAACAGAGGATGTATTGCTCTTTTATTACTAATATCAATCATTAATTTTATTCTATCTCTATGTTCAATTCTGTAAATGGGATGGATATCCAGAATTGTTCACTTGCAGTTGATGCAAAAGCTCTTTACTTTGCCTCGGCCGAAGACCTAGCCACTGTATTTTAGGAAATTTTGCGAAAATGATCTAGTTGAGAAAGATTTTTGGAGAAATAACCTTGTTTAAAAATTTTTGGAGAAATGACTCATTTTATTCATAGAAGTACCAGAATACTCTTATATGACATATTTAACAAATTTCTCTCAGTTCTAAATTAAAAACTGAAACAACATCGAAGCTCAATATCAAAGCTTCTCTTTTAGTTTCGAAAAATCATTTACGTCATCAAATTTTGTTTTTTTGAATACTTTAAAACTCATATATCACTGGATCTTGGTAAATTTAGTTTATTTTGTTTATGAAAATAAATGTCAAGCTTTCTTGCGTCTGTATAAGAGATTTCTGGGTTTTTTTCCATCTTCGAGAATGATTTTTTTTTGCATATATAGTGAACAACCAAGGAAAAATGATGCATGACCAAGAAAATATTAGACACGATTAAGAAAAGTTTTGGCACGACCAAGAAAAATTGTGCACAACCATTTTCGTGGTCGTGCCTAATTTTTTCTTGGTCTAGCATGATTATTCTTCGTTTATATAGTGCACAACCAAAAAAAATGATGCACGACCAAGAAAAAATTAGGTACGACCAAGAAAAAAGTGGCATGACCAAGAAAAATTGTGCACAACCACTTTTCCTTGGTTGTGCACTATTTTTTATTGGTCTAGCATAATTATTTTTTGTTTATATAGTGCACAACAAAAAAAAAATGCTTCATGACCAAGAAAAAATTAGGCACGACCAAGAAAATTTGGCACGACCAAAAAAAATTGTGGCACAACCAGGAAAAAATTGGCATGACCAAGAAAAATTTAGGCACGACCAAGAAAAGTTTTGGCATGACCAAGAAAATTTGGCACGACCAAAAAAAATTGTGGCACGACCAAGAAAAAATTGGCATGACCAAGAAAAATTGTGCACAACCACTTTTCCTTGGTTGTGCACTATTTTTTCTTGATCGTGCACCATTTTTTATTGGTCTAGCATAATTATTCTTCGTTTGTATAGTGCACAACCAAGAAAAAATGATGCATGACTAAGAAAAAATTAGGCACAACCAAGAAAAAATTAGGCACAACCAAAAAATTTCTTGGTCATGCCAAATTTTTCTTGGTCATGCCAAAACTTTTCTTGATCGTGCCTAATTTGTTTTGGTCGTGCATCATTTTTTCTTGGTTGTGCACTATATAAACGTAGAATAATCATGTTAGACCAACAAAAAATTAGGCACGACCAAGAAAAGTTTTGGCACGACCAAGAAAAATTTGGCATGACCAAGAAAATGGTTGTGCACAATTTTTCTTGGTCATGCAAATTTTTTCTTGGTCGTGCCAAAACTTTTCTTGATCGTGCTTAATTTTTTCTTGGTCATCCATCATTTTTTCTTGGTGGTGCACTATATAAATGTAGAATAATCATGTTAGACCAAGAAAAAATTAGGCACGACCAAGAAAATTTTGGCATGACCAAAAAAATGATTGTGCATAATTTTTCTTTGTCGTGCCTAATTTTTTCTTGGTCATGCATCATTTTTTTCTTGGTTGTATACTATATAAATGTAGAATAATCATGTTAGACCAAGAAAAAATTTGGCACGACCAAGAAAATGGTTGTGCACAATTCTTCTTGGTCATGCCAATTTTTTTTTGGTCGTGCCTAATTTTTTTTTGGCCATGCATAATTTTTCGTTGGTTGTTCACTATATATATGCAAAAAAAAAAAAAAATTGTTCTCGAAGATTGAAAAAAAAAGAACCCAGAAATCTCTTATACAAATGCAAAAAAGATCGACATTTATTTTCATAAACAAAATAAACTAAAAATTATCAAGACCCAGTGATATATGAGTTTTAAAGTATTCAAAAAAACACAATTTGTTGACGTAAATGATTTTTCGAAACTAAAAGAGAAGCTTTGATGTTGAGCTTCGATGTTGTTTCATTTTTTAATTTAGAAGTGAGAGAAATTTGTTAAATATGTCATATAAGGGTATTATGGTACTTCTATGTATAAAATGGGTCATTTCTCCAGAAATTTTTAAACAATGTTATTTCTCCAAAAATATTTCTCAACTAGGTCATTCTCGCAAAATTCCCCTATATTTTGCTTCTTTGATTTTTAGGATATTAACGAGTCACCCAATTTTATGTAATAATCTATAGCTGATCGTCTAGTATGCATGCATGCTTCCAATCCGCACTACAATATGTTGAATCTACAAATTGTTAGTAGTAGGATAGAGTGTAATATCTCATCCTGAAAAAAAAAATTAAGAAATTAAATATATAAAAATAAGAAAGTAAATAATTGAAGCATTTTTATGGAATTAAATAAGTCATAGGGTAAAAAAAAATTGAGGAGGGTTTAAAATAATGTCAAAAAGATTGTGATTCAAAATAGAAATGTAAAAAATTTAAGGAATAAAAAAGAAAGCAAGCATCAGACTTCACCCCTAAGGCGTGAAGTCTCACACTTTAGGCCTTGCTTGGGAGAGAGTTGTCGCGAACCCCTCCAAACCCTTTATTGGCGCGAACACCTCAAAGTGTTCATAGGAGTTCACGAACTCCTCCCAACACTCATTTTCTCAACCCCTCAAAATGAGGGGTTGAGAGGTGTTCACTCACATTAAAGGCTCCCAACCCCTCTCTCAAACATAGCCTTACTCCACTCTTCTTTTCTTAAAGAAGAAAAGGTTTTCTAACCACTCCACCAACAAACACAACTTCTTCTCTTCATTTTTTCAAGCCAAACCCAACGATTCTCTCTCAATACTTCAAAAAAATTTCCATCTTCAATCTTTTCAAGCTAAGAATAACTTCTTCTCTTCATTTTTTCGAGCGAAACCCACCAATTCTCTCTAACCAGTGGTTAGTACAAATTTTGTCACCACTTGCATTATAAATACTATATTTAATTAATTAATTAGGTTAATAATCTATAGACCAAGCCGAAACCAAAAGTCTTTGTGAGACGATTTGGGATTCACCCCTATTATTACTTTGACAAACCTGCACTTAGGAAAACGTAAATTCACTTATCTATTTTGGGCGAGTCAACAACGAGGGGGCTCTGTATGATCGAGACTCTTGTGCCGGATGATGTATGAATGTGGTTGTGGAACCTTAAGGGTTAGGGATTATGAAGCTTGATGGATATTATGAACTACATATTAGAAGTATTTATTTTATATCTTTTTTTTTTTTTGCAGGGTGACATCCTTCAATTTATTAGGAGACGCTGTCCAATTTTTATTTAGAGAATATTTTATTTTATAGTGAGTGTAACTCTAATGATTGATAATATATATTGACCTAACGCTCCGCAAATTGGGCTGTGACAGAATAGACCCTAGTTGCCTGTTCTTTTGAGATATTTAAGAACATTTTTAAAAACGTGCATGTCTTGGTTTGTGAGTTTTTTCGTGAACTACCTTAAGGTGTTAAGTGACAATTTTTGTGTCATGTCTTGTAAGGGTTAAGTACATTAGCTTCCTATTAACCTTATGTAATGTAAGGGTCCTCTAGAGGTGCTCCGTTTGTTAACAGTCAATTTAAGGCCCTATTTATTGGCTTGGTATTGTAATGGTAATATGAATTCCATTTTAATACAACATTTGGTACCCGATTAATGTTAAAAAAAAAGAGTTGTGTAATCAGATTACTTAATAATGAGAATCCATAAAAAAAAAGGAATCATAATATCATCTAAATTTTGTTATACTTATTACAAAACAAATATTTGTTCTTTGGAAAAATATATCATCAATAATTATTGTTGGTACCCAAATATAACTGGCCTAATGGATATGAATCCAGCCCATAATCATGAAAATCCCAAGCTATTAGAGTCCTAGTTTTGTAGGAGAAGTTAGCCTGGAAGAGGTGGAGAGGTAGTTTGAAGTGACTAAGAATCATGGGACACGTGGCAGGTGACAACGAAATAATTGATATTTTTGGTAGTATTGAAGTGTGATTTGAATAATATGGGTTTAATGCACAATTGAATCATAATTAACGGTGGATTATGGACCAGTAAGGCTAGATTTTGAGCAGGAAAGGCTTAAAGTTATCAAAAGGACATTGGAGAACACACATAAAGACACACAAAAGGATCATCAAAAAACTCAAAGTGAATCAAGCTCAAAGGCTCTTGAAATCTGCACTTTCAATCACATTTATTATCCATTTAAAATTTCAGTATGTTGTTCATCAAGACATTTTTGTATTTGAATTATTACTATTAAGTTTCAATACCAACTATCGTTGCGTAATTTGTACTTAGTGTCATTTCTTATTATTATTATTGCAATCCCAACAATGTGCACATCAATATAGTTGCGGAACTTAGGATTACCAATGTCCCAACGTAGTTCGTACTTTTGCTTCATTAAGTTAGATAGTAATTGATGTATTTTCATTTTATTTTACAGTTGAGAACCCATAATCTTTGGTACAATTGCAACAAGTGACCATTTTGGGCCAACAACTTTTTTTGGCACATCTGGTGGGGCTTCTTCATTAAAAAATCAATGGCACACGTGCTCCTTAGGTAAAGATCCAATGAATGAGACTGATGATGATGAACCTTCACATGAAAATGTGGCAACAAATGATGCTATTAATGTCGCCAATGATGGGGATAATGAAGGCAATTTGGAACAAAATGTCCGACCAACGGGCTTATTAGAAGAAGCCACAATTTTGTTCAAACACCTCGCAAAACTTTGAAGTATGGAGGTACATTCTAACAAAACTATTAAAAGTGTGGTGAAACAGGTGGAACACAAATTTGAACAAAAACTAAATGAACTAGCTTCAAGGACGGGGGCATCCATCAAGATAGAAGGGTATATATCAAACAGCTATAAGGAAACAATTTCTCCTCGTTATATCCCACCTCAATTGAAATCAACATCCAATGGTCAGAAGTTCTGGCCGAACATAAATAGGAATACTAACCCAACAAATCATCCAGGCGCCTGTAAACTACCTGAAGCAATAGGAACCAAAAACAGTGCCTTTAATGGTATCCAAGGAAAAGGTCCTGGAGGCAATGTCAATGATTGTTGGGTCTAATCAACTATTCCACCAAAATTGCCACTTGTCGACCTGGACATGATTAGGCAAGTTGTGCAAGAATTTTCTGGTTAGGACTTAAGGTAGATGCACTGGCCAGAATACCATATACCTTATCAAGCTGTGGTGGATCATGAAAATTCTTATCCACGAGGATTTAGAGTCGTAGAATTTACTTTGTTTGCTAGAAAAGAAAAACTATCTATCATGGAACACATTAGTTACCTTCACTTGTTATTCCACCTTACTAAGAAACTCCATCAATACGTTGTGGGAGATGGAGAGATCATCTCAAACTCAATTTTTCCAAGCTGAACCAGATGTGTCTATTGTTGAGTTATCCAGATTAGTGAATAAACTAGGGGAGACTACTGATGCCTATATTGCCCATTTGAAAAAGCTGAGGAATAGATCTCGTATCTACCAGTTAGAGTCAGAGTTTGTCAAAATGGCTCAGCGAGGGTTGGATATCAAACTTTGGAAGAAATATCAAGGTATGAAGTTTTATGGTTTCTATGAAATGGCAGCCAAAGTGGTTGGATTCGAAGAACTGTTGAAAGAATATTTTATGAGAAAGAAATCTTACATGGCACTTACTACAAGGAGAAGGCTTCCCCTGAAGTTAAATCAGAAAAAAAAAGTTTAGGTTTGTCCTGCATTAGCCAAACCCAAGTCGTTTGATGCAGCAAAGAAACAACCGATTAGTAGTATGATCAACTATGTTTTTGATATAACCAAAACAAAATAAATCTTTAATTTTCCATGGTAGGAAAAGTTTATGAAATTTCAAGTAGGACATAAGTTACCATCCCTTGAGGAGATGAATGAGAATGACTACTATCAATATTATGACTTGTGATCTCATACCACCAAAAACTGCTAGACTCTAAAGAACATGATTCAGAAGAGAATAAACAAAGGAATTCTATGATTCCCCAACAAAGAATCAATGTTGGTAGATGAAGATCAATTTCCTCTTGTGGTAATAGCCATGCTTGCTATTGATATGGATCTACTTGAGTATCTATATACCAGACAAAAATTAATGAGTAGATCTTAAGTATGGGAACCAAAGGCAAAGGTTTATACTTCTCATAAATATTAGATTAACAAGATAAAAAAATGGTCAAAAGTAACCAAGGCCATATTTTGTAAAACCATCAGCCAATACTATGATAAACATGTGGCATGTGTTGAGGCAAAATAAGTTCCTAATTCTTTACGAGAACTAAATTGAGGAGGAAATAGAGATAGTATGTTTCCTATATGTGAAGTATGTATGAGCCCAAATGACCAATGGTCTAACACAGAAGCTGGACATGAGTTCGCAAGGAAGAGAAACAAAAGGTGACCATCAGTTGGAAAAAGATCAATTACTTGCAAAAGATTTTATGGTTGGAGCAATCTAGGTACCTTATGATTGTTCTATTGCTACTTTGATTTTACTAGTTGTATAAAAGACTAGGAAACAGGAAAAATAAGATAGCATGCCAAAGTTTGACTTCCCAAGGACAGACAAACAACCTTTTAATTGCTCAATGGCAATTTAGGCCATGGATAAAGAAACACCTAAGCGAATCATTTTGGAGAAACCTTCAATCCAAATGTCATAGCATATTAAGCCCTTGTATATCAAGTTAAAAGTGAATGGAATACCTATTGATAGATTATTGATGGATAATGGTTTTGCAGCTAACACTATTCCTCAATTAGTGCTCCAATTATTGGGTAAGAATGAAAATGATTTAATCCCAACTAACGTGACCATGAAAGGTTTTATATGGGAGGTTACTAAGGCGATTGAAATGCTACTAGTGGATCTAACTATCTAACAAAATTCATCTATGACTGCCTTTTCTTCATTGATAGCCACGCTAAGTACCAGACATTACTAGCAAGAGATTGGATCCCTTCCAATTGGTGCATCAATGCACAAACTTTTGGTCTGTTAGAGATGAAATTACGTGAAGATTATTTGGGAAAATAACCATCCATTCAAGAACACTTCAAATAAGGTGAAAGACCGTTATATCATGCTGAGTATGGACCAATTCAGTTTGCAACCAAGAAAGAGAAGATACAAAAAGCTACAAAATAACTACTACAACTGACGACCATTGTTCCTTTCAGCCCGAGGAGGTCGGAACCATTTATTGAATAATTCCTATGATGTCCAAACAATAACATGAGGTAGTGATAGCAATAAATAAAATTATCCTACAAGCTTCCATAAATAAGATTGCAACGAAGGAAATCAATGGAAGGGATATAATAGTAGAGAAAAGATGGTAATATTGCTGAGGTTGAGGAGGATGAATTGAGCTGGGGTGATTTGAAGATTGCACAGGCCAAAATGGACAATCTAAAGGCCAAGACCTAAGACCCATTAAAAGAAGTGAACTTGGGGGCAAGAGGAGTCTAGAGTTACTTATATCAGTTTTAGCTTAGACCCATCTATCATGGTAAAACTCATAGCTTTACTTCATGATTTTTGTGACTATTTAACTTGGGACTATCATGAAATGCCAAGATTGAGTAGAAAGGTGGTGGAGCATCATCTTCCTATTAAGCCAGCGTATAAGCCGTACTAGTAACTGCCTAGGAGGATGTCTTCGATGGTGGCATTACATGTTAAATAAGAAATCCAAAAGCTAATCAAGGCTAAGTTCATACGGCCAACCAGGTATGCTGAGTGGTTAGCTAATATTATACCAATGGTCAAGAAAAATGGCAAAATACATGTTTTTGTTCATTTTCAGGATTCAAACACTATGCCTAAACATGTATATGTTATGTCAATTACTGATATGCTTATAGATGGCATGTCTCAACATCAGTTACTATCAATAATAGATGGTTATTGTGGATACAACCAATTTTTTTTATTGCAAACGAAGATGTTTCTAAGACAGCATTCTAATGACCATGAGCATTAGGTACTTAGGAATGGATAATGATTTGATTTGGCTTGAAGAATGTCGAGGCGACGTACTAGCGTGCAATGAATGTGATCCATGATTTGATTGGCAAGGAATAGAAGTATATGTTGATGATATAATTGTGAAATCTCTAAAAGCCAAAGATCATTAAACTGCTCTTTGATCGACATTTCAAATGATGATGTAGTACCAGTTGAAACTCAATCCTCTTAAATGTGCATTCAATATTAAGGCTAGACCGACTTTAACAAAAATTGACAACCATTGTCGGCCCGACATTGTCAGGGTTGGTAATTATTATTGGCCAATCAAAAAAAATCATAAAAATCTATTTTTCATCACTTAAAAATTAAAACATGCATTATAGCATGTTCTAAATCACCAACAATATCAAAATCATTAATTCATTATAAATTTCTAATACATATCTCCATCAAATTTAACATAATAAGTTTATAACATGTTCTAAGTTCTAGCAATTAGATATATTAGCAAAGACAATAACAATAAAGCAAATGATAGGCTAGAGCTGTAGAGTAGCAGTTAAGTAGCCAACGCCCAAGTCCCAACAAGCGAGTAGTAGCAGCAACACTTCAAGTTTGCAATAGTGTAGTTTCAACTTCCAATCCAACATCAGTGCAGCTTAAATGCTTAACCCTAGTTTCAAATCATAATGAAATGTGTTAGTTAAAATGTTAAATGCATGGTATTTTTATATTTTTGTATGTATTACTCAATGTTGACATGTTGTACTATTTTTTTTATCAACTGACCTTAGATGGAAGACTGCTGGAAACTTGGATCGATGTTAGGGTAGTTGAAGTTGAAGCACTCAAAGTTGGTGGTGGTGGAGACATTTCTTAAAATTTTTGAAGAGATATAACTTGTACAATTATTAAAAATAATTATGCCACATTGTCATGCAAAAATAATAGTCAAATAAATATTATAGAGAATCTGGATAGTAGAGACTAGAGAGTGGACATAATATAATCACTAATGGAGTACCGAGTAGTATAGACAGTAGCAGTGTAGCACATATGTGATAAACAATATCATATAAACACAAATGTGATAAACTATAGTTACAATATCATATGGATAGTAGCAAATATGTGATAAACAATATAATATTATCATTCAAATAATCAAAATAGTAGAGAAGTAAAACAAGTAATTAATAGTAAAATTTATACATATGTGATAAACTAATTGAGGGTCAAGATATACATTTTTCAATTGTCTTCAAGGATGTATAAAGCTCCAATTGTAGTTGGGTTGGCTCTTGATAATATAATTAAACCCATCCATATTGAGCCAATCATTTGTGCATACCAATGCCTCCACCGTCTTAGGAGTTAAGCAACTCCTAAAAGGATTCACAACCCTTGACCCCATGCTAAATGCACATTCGGAAGACACACTAGAAACCGCCATCACAAAGACATCCCTTGCAATTCTAGCCAAGATTGGAAATCGAACCGATTCCGCTTTCCAATAAGTAAGAGTTTTGAACTTGTTCTTCTTCACCTCTAAGTAAAGTTTATTCAAGTATCTATCAATCTCATCACTTATGGAAACCACTTGATTTTTCCTTAAAGATTGATGATATAACATATCATCATCGTCTTTCTCTCCATCATCACTATCATTTTCATCACCCTCCTCTGAGGTACTAGCCGTATCACCATCTTCAACATTTGTTTTAGGCAACATCTCCCTATAATCATTAAACATATCAACTAGCTTTTGTTTTACCACCGCTTGTAGCCCTAGCACAATCTCTTTATCCATTCCTATGTTATCAAGTTGGAAACCCAAATATGGCAACTTGTACCTTGAATCAAGAACCATGGAAAGGTAACATAGGACCATCTCTTTATCCATTCCTATGTTATCAAGTTGGAAACCCAAATATGGAAACTTGTACCTTGAATCAAGAACCATGGAAAGGTAAATAAAGCGATTTACATTCTCCCAATTCCCCCAATATTTATCATATTTCTTCTTCATGCTTGCTGCCACTTTATAGGGTTTAGCTTTTTCATTCTCGTTGCCACTTTATACAATGGATCACAATTTGGCTTTTTCATCTCCTTGTCCATCAATACTTGAATATTTAACAATTGCTTAAACACCAAGTGAGAAGTGGGTGGTTTAGAAGCACCGAGTTTAAGTGTTGCTTCATAAAAAAAACCTTCAAATAAGAGACAAAATTAATTGCATTGTCCCAATCCAAGCTATCCAGACACCTAGTATTTTTATGTTCCTTGAAGTACTCTTGAAGCCCCGAGTCTAGAACACTCATTCTATCAAACACTTTAGAAAACTTAAAAGCTTGGCCCAACATAAGATATATGGAGTTCCACCTAGTACACACATCCATATATACAATCGACATTCCACTAATTCCTTCACTATGTGCAAATTCCCTAAACTTCTCTGACCTTTGAGGTGATGATCTAAGCCACTTAGCCACTAACCTGATTCTTTCAATTGACTCGAATAAAATTTTCATTCCATCTTGTACAATCAAATTAAGAATATGGCAACAACACCTCATGTGCAAATGAGCATCCCCTAACACAACACTCTTACTTCTAGCAAGTCTTCCCTTGAGCATATCAATGGCCTTGTCATTGGCTAAAGCATTATCCACCACAATTGGAAATACCTTCTCAATCCCCCAATCACCCAACAAAGATCACTCCAATGCTTTGGATATGGTATCACCCTTATGGTTGCCAATTTGACAGAAGAAGAGGATCCTTTTGTGCAAATTTAAATCATTATCAATAAAATGGGCGGTGATCACCATGTAGTTAATATTTTGGACTGAGGTCTAAGTGTTAGTTTTGAGAGACACTCTTGTACCAGTACCACCACAAAAAATACTACAAAGTTTTGCTTTTTCCTCAAAGAAATGACACATGAGACCTTTCTCAACCGTATTGTGGCAAGGCACAAGAAATTGAGGATTTAGAGCTTGACAAAAGGCTCTAAACCTGAGTGTCTCTACCATATTGAATGGGAGTTCATCTATTATGATCATCTCCAAAAAAATTCATGCAATAATCCTTGTCATAGTGCAAAGGAGCAAGCTCACCTTTGGAGTTCTTTGTCAATAATGGTTCCTTGAGATCACCCTTGTGCTTCCTTATAGGAGATTCAAAGCAAACATTGAACACATGATGCATCATATTACTTCTCTTATGACAATAGTTGCAAATTTCTACAAGGTGTAAGGAATAAGTTCCATCGTCATTCATTTTATAAGAAAAGTGATTCCACATTTCTGACTTGTTCATTCCCAGCTTAAAGGTTGGTCGTGGTGGTGATTGTGGTTTTGTTACACTTACACTAGGTTGAGTGGAGATTGTTGAGTTTGGGGCTGAGGTTGGCTTTGTGACTGTGGTGGTGGTCCTCGTGGAAGTGGAGGTCGTGAGGCCGAGCTTGTTGTTGATTTACTTCGACGTTTTGTCATCCTAAATCAAAAGCACAAATTTATCAAATTCGACATCACAAAACCAAATAGGCAAATACAAATATTGAAATATACAATCCACTAATCTAGTAATGAGTACTTGACTAATCCGTAACATAAAATTCCACAGTATTAAGTATTTAAAATTAAGACATTAAGAGTAGCCGAGTAGGCTTAGACCAAAAGTATTAAGACCTTGCATTGTATTAAGAACTTCATAACACAAATACACCTCCACTGCAAAAGTGCAAAGTTGATACTTTCTCTTCCCATAGGGAAGACGAAACAGTACATATTCCAAATCCAAAAAAAACAAAAGGAGCAAACTTAAATAAGATTACAACCAGATTTTTCAATATAAACCTCTTAAGGCAGCATAAAGTCAATTCATAGGCCACATTTACTGTATCAAATTATCAATATCATTCCCATTAGAAGTCTTATAGTCGTAGCCAAGGAAACTTCTAGGGTTCCCTATCGGCATTTGTGACAACTTTGAGGAGCCACAGATGCTTCACTAGAATTCAACTCATTAGAAATTTACAATATTTTAATCTTGTAATATTGACATATTGTGATAAAATCAAAGTCCATATTTCACTATATTCCAGTTTATAAGTCATAATGTCATATACTCATAGAGAAATCAAACAAAGAGAATTGAGAAGAGTAGAACTATAGAAGACAATCAAGAGTTCGAGACAATAAGACATACCTAACGGCGTGCAGCAAGTCGGTGACAGTGGGTTGCTACTTGCTTGATTGGTCTGACTTCCAAATCTTTGAGATTGGCCAACGAAATTAAAGCTAGGGTTAGAGTTTATTGAGGACTAAGGATTGATGAGTCAAAGTATGATACGGCTGACGGGCTGAGAGTTGAAAAATAGAGAAAGTGACTAACTGATAATGAAAGATCAGATACAAGATATGGACAAGGACGAGAGATGGCTTATTATTTTTGTATCTTAACTATTATCTTAATGGGCTGTGGCCCATTGTATATTACTATTTGACTTATTCTTTTGAAAATAGTCAGTTGACTAATATTATCGGCCAACCAACTATTTAATTAAATCAAAACTGACAATCGACCCAAATTTAGTGGGTCGATAATTATTATTGGTCTTACACTTATGGGTCGGGTTTCGAGTCGATAATGGGTCGATTAATCGATAAAAACCAATAAAACTAGGGTTGTTAATGGTCGGTTTTGGTCAGTTATTTAGCTTAGTTTTATCGAGCCGAATATTTCGGTTATTTGTCCCCAAAATAGCCAAAATTGACCAAGAATACAGATGTATTATGAAAAACTGACTATTTGGTTTTGGTTATTTCGGTATGTTTCGGTGTTGAGACGCACAATTTTGATTTTTAAATAAAAGGATAAAGAAAAGAAAAATGGAGTATTGCAACATTTGAGCTTAACAAACACGTGTAAACCATCATGGTCATTACACCCATTAAGGCAACAGGTGTGAAGTTGCATCTCCACTACACCCACGCTTGAAGCTTCATGTCCACTACACCCATCAAAAGAAACCACCAAAATCCATCCAAGAGAAACCACCAAAATGTTATATGTGTGAAATTTATTCTTTGGTTAGATCCAAGGTCACTCACTTTTTTGGGTTCATCTCACTACAGATAAAAGGGAACTAACTAGAGACGGTGTCATCGAAATGATAGACAGTCATAGATTTACATATGGAGCAACTGTGAGATAAAGACTATGAGAAGAAGGTCCATTGAGAGACGGTGAGATAGAGAGAAATCAATCTCTTGGTCTGAGATGAAAAAAATGATGAGTAGGTAAAGACTAAAGAGTGAGAGAGAAGACTTTGATTTAGGTTTTATTTTTGTTCTAAAGTCTTGGCCGGTCCAAATTATATTATATTGATTTTGTTAATTTGTCCATATAATCGGTCAGTTCGGTTATAACCGAACAACTATTTTACAAAAATTAAAATCGACCATTAATTTATTTTAGTTAAAATGAAAAATCGAAACAATCGGTTTTCATAAAATTTCAATAATGGAACCGACCTAATGGTCGGTTCAGTCAAATGTTTCAGTTTGCTCGGTCATTTTTGACAGCCCTAAGTAAAATCGACCCTGTCCTAGCCCTAGTTAAGGTTGTCAATTTTCTAGGCTTTCTGGTTCACCAAAGAGGTATGAGGTTGACCATAACAAGGTTAAGGCTATTTGTCGAGCTCAACTACCGAAAAACAGGCAACAACTCCAAAGTTTTCTTGACCAGGTATTGAGAATCCTTGAAAAAAGGAATCCTAATATCGTCTAAATTTTAGTATTCTTATCACAAAATAAATATTTGTTCTTTGGAAAAATATATCATCAATGATTATTGTTGGTGCTCAAATATAATCGGCCCAATGGATATGAATCTAGCCATAATCATGAAAATTCTAACCTATTAGAGTCCTAGTCCAGTAGGAGAATTTGGCCTGAAAGAATTGGAGAAGTAGTTTTAATTGATATAGAAACATAGGACATTTGGCAGGTGACAAAGAAACATTTGTTATTTTCAGTAGTAATAAAGCGTGATTTGAAGAATATGGGTTTAATGGCCATTTGAACAGTAATTAATGGTGGATCATGGAGCAATAAGGCCAAGTTTTGTGCATGAAAGGCTTAAAGGTAGCAAAATCACATTGGAGAAGACACCAAAGACACACAAAAAGATCAACCAAAAAACTCAGACGAAGAATCAAGCTCAAAGGCTCTTGGAATATGCATTTTTTATTACATTTATTATCCATTTACAATTCCATTATGTTGTTCATCAATATAGTTTTGTATTTAAATTATTACTATCAAGTTTCAATACCAACTATCATAGTGTAATTTGCACTTGGTGTCATTTTATTTATTTATTACAATCTTAACGAAGCGCACATCAGTGGAGTCGAAAAACCTTGGAATAGCAAGGTCAAAAGGTAGTCTAAACTTTTGTTTGGTTGAGTTAGTAATTGGTATATTTTCAATTTATTTTATAGTTAAGAAACTATAATATTTGGCACACCTGCAATAAGTCACCATTTTGGGCCAATAATTATAAATTATTTGTATCATTACATATTTGTATTTCAAATCTATTTTTCATATATATATATATATATATATATATTATATGTGTGTACCTCATTGTTGTTGTTCACGTATCATTATATACATACCTTTTATATTATATTATGTATAATTTTTTTTTATTCACACATATATTTATCTATGTATAAGTACAATCCTAAAAATATCACATATCACATAACATTACAATTATATTTTATCAGCCAAAAATCTTAATAGGATTACCTAGTGTTTACACCCAATTTTGACTGCAAAACAAAGGTGATAAATAGCCTAGGGCTGAACAACCCATATTGTCTCGTTCCATTGTAACATCATATTCCATTATGATATTACAATGAAATATCACAATGAAACATTACAGTAGAATATAATATTCATATTGTAATTATACAATGGAATACAATGTCACAATGGAATGGGCTATATGGGTTGGGCTATATATAATATTTTTCACTTAAAAATGGTCTTCAACAGTATGTTGGGCTTCGTGGATTGGGCTGAGTGCAAGTAATGAGAGGCCAAAGTTCGGATGTGTTTATAGGACTGAGCTGTAATTATGGCCTATGAAATTTACTCCTGGCGCATACCCAAATAGAATTATTGGATCTCAAGCTTAATGGATTCATAAAGGAGCACTCAGGTGCTGCCACATGGCGTAGGAAGTTAGCTAATTT
The DNA here is from genome assembly GCA_963580455.1 of Euonymus europaeus. Taxonomy (NCBI): domain Eukaryota; kingdom Viridiplantae; phylum Streptophyta; class Magnoliopsida; order Celastrales; family Celastraceae; genus Euonymus; species Euonymus europaeus. The sequence continues at coordinate 14,033,961 of OY756970.1, read as the reverse complement.
CTTGTCGGATTGTTAGACAGCTACAAATCCGAATTATGGGTATCATGGACGAAGTCAAACATAGAAGATCGATTTGGAACTTGATTTCAAAACTTAATGGATAATGGGTTGTTCTACTTTGAAGAGGTACCATGGTTTCAACAAGTTATTGAGAAAATTTTGGCATGTGTTGAACCGCAATTGCTTGTTTCAGACAGTCACTTGGAATGTGACTGTAGGAACAAGTTCATGGTTAAAATGACTATGTTTTAGGATAGTGGTTGAAGCCATTAGGAAGAATTATGAGCATGTACATATAGTAGAAGTTAAGAGTGTAAAAGCTCTCTCCCTTCTTTCAACGCACAAAACAACTGCACGAAGAATAAAACAAGCTTTCTTGTTACCTTTGCTTTCAAGTTCTTAAGTTTTCATGTTTTCGAGCTCTCAAACTTTTGCAATTGTTTTTCCTTACAATTCACACTATTTCAAGTCATTGTTTGTTTTGGTGAAGCACACATTTAGTGAATCCAAAGATATCATATGTATTTAAGGTCTCTTTTTACCCAGTACAATCATTTGGTTCAAAGTTAGATTGGTGAATACAATTTCACTCTTGTTCGCAACAAGACCATTAGACTTTGAGATTGATTGCGAGTCTCTAGCACACCTGATTGCAACAATAGGATCACATCACAGCTAAAGTATCAAGATTGTTTTACTTGAGATTACAATGAAATGCCAAGTTTAATCCATGATTTATCTCAACATAGGCTTCTTGTGTATCCTGATTGCAAACCAATTTGACAGACTCTAAGATGACTATCGACCAAAGTGGAACTGAAAGTTAAGCAAGAAATCCAAAGGCTGATTTGAGCAGACCTTCTATAGCTAGTAAGGTACACTGAGTGATTGACTAATATAGTACCAGTGGTAAAGAAAAATGGGAAAATTAGAATTTGTGTTGAGTGCAGAGATTGAGATATAACCACACCAAAGGACGTGTATATGATGCCTATAGCAAACATGTTGATAGATGACACTACCTAGATGAATTATGGTCTATGATGGATGGTTATGTCGAGTATCAACATATCATGCTTGCCAAAGTGGACATACACAAGACTGTTGTCATGAATCTCTTGGCACCTTTGAGTATGTGGTGATGCCCTTCGATGCTACGTACCAAAGAGCAATGAATACGATCTTTCATGACATGATAGGACACTTTTCAGAGGTCTACATAGATGATATTGTGGTTAAATTCAAGTAAACTGATGACCCAGTTGACAATTGAGGAAAAGTTTTGATAGAATAAAAGCTCAATCCTCTCAAATGTGCTTTTGGAGTGAAGGCTGGGAATTTCCTAGACTTTCTTGTACACCAAAGAGGAATCGAGCTAGATCAAAATAAGGCTGAAGTTGTTATGGATGATAAAGTCTCAACTTCCAAGAAGGAGATGCAATGATTCTTTGGTCAGGTAAATTACTTAAGGAGGTTCATTTCTAACCTAGTAGGAAAGACCAAGGATTTTTCAGACTTCTTGAAGCTAAAAGCTGAAGAAGAATTCAAGTGGGAGGAGCAACATCAACAATCTTTTGCTAAAATCAAGAACTCTCTAAGCAATCCACCTGTCTTAGTTCCTCCAACTTAAGGGCCTCCTTTGAAATTATATATATTAGCTTCCTATAATTCATTACGCTGCTTGGAAGTTCAAGACAATCATAACAATCAGAAGCAAACCATCTACTATCTGAGCAGGCATCGACAGACCCCGAGTCAAATATTCCACTGTAGAGAATATGTGTCTAGCCTTATACTTTACTTGTACAAAGTTTCGACACTACTTAAGGCTGATTCATTGAAATATATGTTGTCAATGACGATGTTTACAGGGATAGTAGGCAAGTGGTCCCTTGCTTTCACTGAATTCACATTGGTGTGACGATCACAAAAAAAATAGTCAAGGTCAGGCCTTGGTTGATTTCTTGATTGATCACCATAAATTAGAGCTTCCGGATGAAGAGATCTAGTCTATGTATTTTACATATGTAGTTCATTGGGTTTTTAAGTTTGATTGGTCGAGCACGAATAATGTTGTCAGAGCCGAAGTAATTATTTAGGCCCCATCAGGTACCAAATTAGCAAATTAGGATTATGATTGCATCAACAATTAGATAGGTATGAAGCCCTGCAAATCGATCTAGAGATCCTGAGTGAGATTGGAGGTAAAGAAGTTCAAGTCTTTGGAGATTCCTAGTTGGTGTTGAAACAATGAACATGTGAGTATAAATGTGCAAGTTTTGCACTGACCCTTTATTATAGCAACACTATCGAATTCCTATTAGACTTCGTGGATATCATATTCAATTATCTATATAGCGAGGAGAATTGGGAAGCCAATGAGTTGGCTCATATCACTTTTGGCCTTAGAATCTCTGAAGACCTTGTCCATAGAGTCATCATGATAGAGTAGCGTTCTCATCCATCTAACTAGCAAATGGGGTATTGTGGCAGAAGTCTTGAGTAATGACAATGTAAATGTAGATTGGAGAGAGCCTATTGCTAATTATCTTAGAATGACAGGTGGTAACACGCCTAGGCATACTAAGTTTGTGTATCATTTTTAGTACTAGACTTTGTAAACAAGGGATGTATTTATGCTCTCTATAAGGTTCGGGTAATGTATCTTCCTAGCACAGGCTATGATTGAAGTTAGGACTACCCTTTTATGGGTCATTGGTGGCCTTGATGGTTATGACCTTTTTATCCCAATTTGGAGAACAACAATGTCAGTGACTTAGAGCAACCACAATGGTTCTTTTTTGTTGGGCTAGCAAACTTATATTTTGGGTCTCACTTCTATTATAGAAAATTTAAATCACACATCTTCCAATATAGTCACATCAGCAAAACAAGTCTCATAATACAGTCACATCAGGAAAACACAAATCCCTAAACATTTTATTCTCTCAATTTTAGTTAAGCCAACACCTTTCCTATCCTACACACTATCCCTATCAAATTTACACCAAAATCAAGACTAGATCCTATCTTTATTACAAAAAGTCAAGTCACATCATCAAAACACATATCTCAATACAGTCACATCAACAAAACACGTCTCTCAATATAGTCACATCAACAAAAATACACATTTTCACACAATTTGTTAATCCAGCAAAATGCAACCATTGTGCTTACTATTAAAGCCCAAAGTGTTAATGTACTATCACAAGTTTATGCCATTTTGTCGTATTTACAAAAGGTTGAGCTCTACTCTATGGATTCTTATCTCCTTCAACAACTCCTTATAATTTTTTTTATAGGAATTCTTTACAATTTAAATGTAAAAAAAAATATATGATTTTACACTTTCACTCTTATTTAAGATTTACATAATTTATATCTCCAAATTTTAGGAAATTAACCTTTTTCCCCGAAATTCATTTGTCAAGAAATTCTCCAAATATCGTAACATAAAAAAACTTTACTCTAAAAATACTATGGTAAATGACAGGGTTCAACAAACATAAGTACACAATATCCATGGATAGCTCTATTTGGCTGCATTCTGCCAAAATGGTCAATGCTGCCACTTATGGTCACGAGATGATTGTTGCAAGTGTGTCAGAGACTTGTAGTCAGTCTCAAAGTGTTGTAAATAGGATGAAATGTAGATGCACTCGTAATACGACTTCCAGAACAAATAATTGTATGAAGAAAATGGCTAAATCATAATCTCACTATGAAATTTCAGGGAACTCTAGATCCACTATAGGGCGTTTCACTAGAAAATCTTATTAAAAGAAAATGCCTAAATATACACACTTCATTGATAAAAGAAATGAATACAAAGAGGTTAGAATTTGAAAACGAAGTCTGAATTTAAGTATATAATAGCTAGAATGCTTGAAAGCTAAAACGCTTGAAAGATTGTAGACTTAAGCCATTAGGCTAGATTTGTGTTGGTGTCTGTTGTGATGTTTTCTTCATACTTTTGTAAACCTTGAGAATTCTTGAATTAATTACCCTCGATGCCATGACTACAACCATCCGAAAGTTCCTCAAGTATGCTCTATCTTCTTCAACTACTGAGATAGTGACTTATTATGCTTTAATGGCGTTACAAATCCTGAGAATAAGCACCGATAAAACTCCTGTCATGACTACAACCATCCGAAAGTTCCTCAAGTATGCTCTATCTTCTTCAACTACTGAGATAGTGACTTATTATGCTTTAATGGCGTTACAAATCCTGAGAATAAGCACCGATAAAACTCCACTTCCTAGATTCTTGACAACCCATAAGATCAAGTATTATATTTGGCAACCAACAGAACCAGGTCTATCTAACATTTAAATTAATGGTCTTTTCCTTCCTGGCCCATATAGACTACAATAAGAATATAAGATCAACCCATAAGATCAAGTATTATATCTCTCAACCAATAGAACCAGGTCTATCTAACATTTAAATTAATGGTCCTTTCCTTCCTGGCCCATATAGACTACAATAAGACTAGTCCCTTTCTAGTAGTACATGGCCGTTTTCTGTATCCTATCCACTTGACACTTGACCCATATAAATTACAATCAGGTTGATCCATTGACGAATGACCCAATTTTTGAAATATGTTTAGCCCAACCTATGCATAATTAGAGTGTAAACAGAAAGATTCATCCATACAAACTCGATCTTCTACATTCCTCCGCAATATTAACAAATTCTTAGTAAAATAATGGTGCATTTTGAAAAGCTGGTTATAATATAATAGAGGATCCAGTGTGCCCTTCTCTTTGCACTAAAAATGCTTTTTCTTAGCTATTTTGATAACGTAGATCACAATCAAACTAAGCCAAGTTTTCATAAATGTGCAGAAAAAGAGTGCACAGGGTCATATACAGGATTCGGGCTTTATGCTTTAAGATTTAAAGTTTTGAGATTTAGTATTTACGAAATATTGATAAGTGGCTTGGGATTTTTTATATTCTTTACATCTTTTCTAAATTTCTCTGCACTATTAAAGGATTTTTTTAAAAAAATTAAAAATGTAACTGTTATTATTAATGGACAAACAAAACATATTGACAATCAATCTTATTGCAAAGAATTTTTCGTGCTATTTTTATTTTTATTTTTTTTTAATTCCGACATGTATTTTGAAAGACAGAACATTTTAAAGTCTTCAAAAGAAAAATAAAAGCATCTAATGATGTCAACATGCGTTAACAAAATAAGAAATCACGAGCATAAGTTCGTATTGGTATAAGGGCATTCTCATCCAAATTTATTTGAGAAAATTATTGAAATACTAAATTACAGCTTGTTCTTATTAGAATAAGTAGTTATTTTAAGGGAATTTATTAAAAAAAATTGACAAGCGCTTTTATTTCTGATATGTAGTATATTTTATAAATTTGATGACTTGCTAATGTGTAAATCCTTATAAGTGAAGTCATATGATACTAGTGAAAACTTTATACACCTCAACAAAACGGTGTCGTTGAACGTAAGAATCGTTATCTCTTAGATGTTATTCGTACCTTATTGCTCGAATCCTTTGTTCCTCTAAAATTTCGGGTTGAGGCATTGTCTATGGTAGTTTATTCCATTAATAGATTGCCTTCTAGCATCTTGAAATTTGACACTCCCTATTATCGTCTTTACCACAGCACCCTAATTATCCTGATATGCATACTTTTGGTTGCATTTGTTTCGTTCATTTGCCACCACATGAACCGAACAAACTTTATGCTCACAAAGGTTATGTTTGCTATGATGCATGCTCCAAAAAAATTTGTATTTCTCAACATGTTGTGTTCTTTGAACATAAATTTTCCTTCTCCACTCATGTTGAATCCTTGCCAGAGCCATTTGTCGTACCTAATTTCGACGATTTGAGTCCTCCTTTTGAAAGATTCAAATCTGTATTTGTGTATGAAAGATGACGACCAACTTTGCTCCTTCTTGAGCCCAATCCGCCATCTGAGCCTATTCAAGATAAACCTTCCACGATGGATGCAAATCTTAAGATCATTCCTCACCACTCAACTAGAATCTCTTATCCTTCTGATAGGTATGGTTTTTCTCATAATACTCTTTGGGCTACTTTATCTTCTATTCCTATTCCCTCATGTTATTTCAAAGTTGTTAAAGATACACGGTGGCATGAGGCAATGGCCGAAGAACTTTAGGCTCTCAAGACCAACCAAACATAGGAGATTGTTCCTAATCCTGCGAATGTTAAAGTCATTGGCTATAAATGGGTGTACACGATTAAACTTCATTCTGATGGTACTCTCGATATCTATGAGGCATGGTTGATTGATCTCAGTAACTGACAATTGTATGGAGTCAACTATGAAGAGACTTATGCTCCAGTCTCCAAGATGACTACAGTCAGAACTAGTATCTCTATTGCTGCTTCCCATGGCTGGTCTCTTCATTAAATGGAAGTAAAAAGGTATTCTTGCATGGTGATCTCAAGGAAGATATTTGCATGACCCTCCCTCTTGGCTTGATGTCTACTTCCTCTTCGGATGTATGTAAGTTAAAGCGATCTTTCTTTGGGATGAAACGAGCTCCCCGAACCTTGTTTGAATTTTTTTTTTCTACTTTGCTTTGTTTTTCATTTCATCAAAGAAAATATGACTCTTCTTTGTTCCTTTTCAAGACATCGGACAACATTGTTCTTCTTCTCATTTATGTTGATGATAATGTAATTATCGGGACAGATCTATCATTGATTGTTCGTTTAAAGCAGTTTCTTCAGACATCATTTCATATGAAGGATCTTGGACCTCTTACTTATTTCTTAGGGTTGGAAGTTCATCATGATTCGTCGGATATATTTCTGAAAACATAAATACACTTAGGATTTGATTACTTTGGCCAGCCTTCGGTACTCTTCTTCTGTTGATACACCACTTGAAGTTAATGTGAAATATAGTCATGAGGAAGGTGATCTTCTTTCTGATCCTACGTTGTATCGGCAATTGGTGGGCAGTCTGAATTATTTAACTATTGTTTGGCCTGACATTTACTTGGCTGTCCAACAAGTTAGTCAATTTATGCAAACTCCACGACATCTCCATTTAGCTATTATTCGCCTTATCATTAGATATCTCTGTGGGTCACCTAGTCGTGGACTGTTCTTTCCTACTGGCTCTACTATTCATTTGACTGCTTATAATGATACTGATTGGGCTGCACGTCTTGATAAGCGGCGATCAGTTACAGGCTGGTGCATGTTCCTCGGCAATTCTTTGATTTCTTGGAAGAGTAAAAAAAAGGCTCATATAAGTCCTCTATTGAATCGGAATATCATGTGATGTCTCTTGTTTGTTCTGAGATAGTCTAGCTTCACGGTCTCGTAGCTGTGATTGGCTTCTCTCAATCTGCTCCCACATCTTCATGCTGATAACACTAGTGCCATTCAGATTGCTACAAATATTGTTTTTCATGAGCGCACGAAGCATATCAAAGTAGACTTTCATTCTATTCGTGAAACATTGGACGCTCGTATCATTACTCTTCCTCACATTTCTACTGACAATCATCTCGCTAACCTATTTACAAAAACCATGAATCGATCGCGCCATCAATTTCTTGTGGGAAAATTGATGCTTTTTGATCGACCAGACCTATTTACAAAAACCATGAATCGATCGCGCCATCAATTTCTTGTGGGAAAATTGATGCTTTTTGATCGACCAGACCTATTTACAAAAACCATGAATCGATCGCGCCATCAATTTCTTGTGGGAAAATTGATGCTTTTTGATCGACCAGCATCAACTTGAGGGGGGATTTCAGCCAAATCAGCCAGCCCACATCAAGCCATATATCATGCCATAATATTCGCAAGACATCTCATATACAATCATGAGAGACAACACACATCAAACCATAATTAGTCCATCTATTTATGGTTATAAGTCGTATGTACATTTATGGCAAGATTCTTGTATTCTAGCTGTAGATATGTTTGTAATTAGATGCTTAGCTATAGCTCTTTATTTAGTTATACGTGATCGATGTTATTGCTGATATTCAGCCTTGTAATCAGTTCTAAACAATCAATATATAATCAGAGGACCCTCACTTTGCAGGGCATCCAATACAATTGATATAAAGTTCCTAAATTTTCATAGCCAATAATGTATTTTCCTTTTTCGGTATCCCTCCAAACCTCAAGCAAAAAAAGGAAGAGAAGACCAAATGAAAATTTTCTAGGTCTAAAGATGACCCCTGAGGAAGGAACCTTGTCTTATGAATTGAACTCAAAGCCATAAAAGTGTACATCCAGTATTTCAATTATTCGAATCGGAGCTTATAAATACAAGTTGGAGTGTTAGACGGATATGAAACTCACTCATCGTAGATTCGAAATCTCAGAACAGAGTGAATCGCCAGTGCGGTAGGAATCGACTAATCTCTATGAATCGCTGAAACATAGATGATCAAATGTGGTTCTTTGAATTGGAATAGAGAAGCATGTTCGGAGCAAATAGAAGATGAAAAAATGTATATTTTTGCTTAAAGAAAGGCCCAATATTCCAGGCCTCAAATCAATAACAGACCAATGAGCCCAAAGATAATAACTGAGCCCAGAAATTAAATTATGAGAACACAAAAAATTAACATAAAGCCAAGCTGAGCTTGCCCACCCAGAAGAAGTTCCCAGAAAAGACGAAAGAGACTTAGACCCAGAAAAACAGAATTTCCTTTGTCTATCATCATAAAGCTTATGTTTGGTAGAGCTTATATTTGGTAGAGAGTATGTGTGATAGAGCCTAAGTTATCGTAAAATGTAAAAGCTGAGAGTGTCTGATAGAGTTATTCTCAAAAAATTTCTCCGAAGTTCATGGTAATTTAACTGCCCCATTTAGTGGAAAGAAAATTAGGAAAACTAAATAATAACGAGTTATGTATAACTCTAATTTGTGAATGACAGGCATGGACACAGCCTATTCAATATATGGGATCGGAGTTATAGAGGGAGGATAAAAATTTTATGGGAGTTTGGTAGCTTCGCCCTGATTTTTTTTAAAGAATTATTTATTAAAAAATGATTGGTTTAAGAAAAATAAGTTACTTTATTCATGATTTTTATTTTGTAATGCTCAAAAAATAAGAAAATTATGTGCAAATCACTCTTCGCATAAGGAAACCAAACTTGAAGGTCCTAATTCAATGACTATTTTCTTTTGATAACATTAGTAAATTGTATACTGTTTATAGTAACTACAGTAACTCTCATACCATTTTGTGCAATAATCTCTTACCATGTCTATCACAAAAATCATGGATTCATATCCACATATATGAATCAAAATCAGACAGCTAAATCACTTTTGAGTCTTAAAAAATAAAAATTTCTTCTAATCTAAGTACGCAACTAAACATTAAAAAAAAAATTATGTGAATTCAAAACGAAAATTTTATGAGGTCAAAAATAAATTTTATCATATATATAAAATAATAAAAATTAATGGGGTCAATTGACCTCATACCCCTATGCGTTGTTCCGCCCTAATGCATGAGTGCGTTTTATTATTCGTGTATATTATAAGAGTTTTATCATTTTTATGGCTAGATCATATGTATGTCCAGTGCACGAATATTTTGGACCAAACTTACGTGCGTGTGCGTGTGCGTATGTCAGCATGTGTAAACTATTCCAGTCAAAGTCATGTTTGTGATCCTTTGTGACGTTCACATGTGAGACTGACATCTCATCCGAATTTTTTATCTTTTTTTCAACTTGTATTTTGGCCAAGATTAGAGTCCAATCATTTTTTTTGCCAAATAAAATTTAAATAGACTATAATAAAAGACATAATTTTTGAATTTATATTTCAACGGTCTAAATTTTTCGTGTGTTTACTCTTTTTCACGGTGCATTTAATTTTTATTTGAGATAAAAAAAAAACGATTGAACTCGTAATCTCGATGAAAAACATTCATAATTTTTTTAAAATATAATTTTTAATAGTTTATGGCTTAAAAAATCATTAGAACGAGATTCAGTATAAAAATTTTAGAACATACTCCCAAATTCCTGTTTTGTCATAACATACTAACATCTTTGTGGGATGTCCCCAAGTTGAGCATAGTTTTTGTATTTCAGGCTCGGCTTGACTTACTAAGCAGAGTTTGAGCACAATTTTGCCCGGTTCGAGCTTTATTTCTAGTTTGATTGGCTCGATTTTTATATTACAATCAAAATTAACTTAGTTTGTCTCGATTGAGCTCGACTATAAGTTAGAGCTCACAAATTCGAATTTGAGCCTTATTTGACATATAATATTGTGTCTTCTTTGAAAAATGGCCAATAAATGCGCGTGCTTTTGTTATAACATGAGTGAGCTTATAAGATCAATTCCATCGATCAACAATCACATATGTCACATACAAAAAAAAACTTCCTCTCTATCAAACGAACATAATTAAATTTGCTAAATATATATTTTACATTAAATGAATAAAATATAATTGAACTTGGTTCACGAGCGCTGAAGTCAAATTATCAGATGAATATCTACAGTGGAGCCCACTCTAAATCAACTTTGAGGAGAAACATATTTCTTTAATATTAAAAAAATTATATTTACATTTTAATCAATTTTATAAATCTAACAATATTTTTTTATTTCCAACATATGGTGCGCGAGGAGTGCCACTTCCGACAGACCAAATCAAGACAATTGATATCACCTCGGCTAAATCGGGATGTAGCACTTTAGAAACTCTAGGTGAACATCTCGAAGAATGCAAGACAACCCTAAAGGAATGAGACTCGTATCATAAAAGAAATCATGAGGAATGATGAGGATAATTACATCCTCTGGTAAGAATACGACATTTGGTAGATTGTTAGCATAAGAATAGGATACCCCTCTATTTTGTTGCTCGGTATCGAGGAATTGGGTTACCTTTCTCGGCTATTTTATTCTGGTCTCCGGTAAAACAACAACTCTTCTATTTGGAAAGGTCTCACTCATTCTACTATGAATTCTATTAAAGGAAAGTGCTACCACTATAAAGGGGGATTACCCCATAGGTAAAGGGGATCACTTCTTTTTCACTAAAACACTCTTCATTTCCCCAAGAACACCGAGGAGTGTTCTTTGGAGAGTTATCTGCGTTCGTATCTCACTTAAGCATCGGAGTGTCAACGCCAGAGAACACTCTCTAACGGGTTCTTAGCCTACGCTTGTCCACGCAGGTCATCATCTACCTGAGAAGATCATTGAACCGAGAAAGACCTAATTCGACCTCATACTGATACGTCATATCATCCTCTCAGGTTTTGAACATCATCAACGAGATTCCCTCCCAAAATATTCAATAGTTAAAATATTTTATTTTTGGATGGTCAAAATAAAAAATGAATAATCTTTGATTTGAATGACCACATATTTCATCAACTCATACTTGCCTAAAAAAGTTTATAATGTTTTTTTTTGGGACCAAAAGGAATCCACTCAAATAAACAAATCTGTATTTCAATTCATGAATGTCTCTCTCTTTTTTTTTTTAATCCGACGAATTGCCACTGGGATTAATTAACAATAAGAGTCACGTGTGAATGTGATTCCATACGCTCGTGTTAAACTAATTGCGACTTGGATTCTCAAATTATAGTATTGTTAGTGGGAATGGCAGTCTGGAAGATATGATTGCTTATTTTATTATCATCAAATGGGGCCACCCGCTGCGTTGACTAAGTCAACGGTCAGACTTTTTAGTTCTCAAGAAATTTAAAAAAGTAATTAAGTGGTTTCCAAGAGAGATTTTCCATGATCAACGGTCAAGTCATTGTTTTCTCATTAATTTCCTTTCACCAACCATCTAAGAAAGTGCAGGCTAAGATAACCCCTACTTTACTCTCAAATTCATCTAAGAAACTGCACCATTAGATAACCCGTATTTTACTCTGAAATTTATGTGTCATGTATTATAATTATCGATTACGTATATAAAGCCCATTTATCATCCAACTCTTTCCATTAATTGAAGATCAAACGATGATCATATTTAGGGTCTTAAACATTACTCTTATCAAAACTACCCTTCTTTTGTCTCTAATCACGTTTTGAAGTTTTAATCAAAATCCCTCACTTGCTACCAACAAACCCATGTACCATTCCTTTTCTCACCAACCGACCACAATCGATTTGTCAGTTTGTCACGTGACCTTGACTTCTTTGACTTGAATGTAAACGCCACAAGGCTACTTCTCTCAGCTTCTCGGGTCTGCTATAGTTTTTTTTTTTTTTTTTTTACCATAGTAGATTGATTTCACCTTTTTTATGTCTAAAGATTTTTTTTTTATTTTAAATTATCAATGTAAGTAAAAAGTCTTAAAAAAAAACGTGATTGAAACGTCGAATGTCTTCACAATCTAAAATCGCTATTCTCATCTTATTTAGAATTCAATTTTTGTTTCGAGTAAAAATTATATCGTTAAATTTATTATGCTAAATATTACATATTTTTGTTATTTAAAAAAAATATAAAAATGTCTCAAAATGCTACTGCAGTCTACAGCGGGTGCTATCTGTCTTTCCTTTTCCCTGTTCTTTTAAAGAGTTAGAAATTCACCAAAAAAATGGGTATTCAGTAGGTATAATTAATACCACTTATTTTTAAAAGAAGAAAAATAGTTTAGGAATTGGCATATGTGATTGCCGAATTGATCATTTTTTTAATTCATCCTTGAATTTATCACTTTTGACCCCATCTGAAGACGTAAAATTTCAATCTGATCCTCAACAACCATAATTTTGCCCCCACTCGAACAGCTATTAGGTTCTACCCTTGCTTAATTAGGATGTGTGAGTTAAACTATTCATTTTGCAGTCTTTTTTAACCAATTAGGTTATCAGAATCAATTCCCACCCTAACTAGATAGAAGAGAGTCATCCCTTTTAGAAGTTGAGAATTCTATTTGCTATCGTGCTTATAAGTAGAACACCACATGTGATTTATTGTGCAGTCCATGAGTTTACTCAGCACACACTTAATAATGGCAGGTTCCCAATATGATAATTAAAAATAATAATTAGACTATATATCATAGGCAACTCCATAAACTTATGGTAATATTGGAGGCATATTTGTAGATGGTAAAATGTACAATCAAAAGTTCTACGATCAAATATTTTTAAGTGTAGGTAACCAACAACCTGTGAGAAAGATAATGGGTGAGTCGGAGTGCCTGATATCTATGTGGTTCATATCAAGGAAGCTCAGACGGTCAAGTCAGTACAAGAGTCGAAATAGGTTAGGTAAGTCTTAAAAGATGTTATGTATGAATTAATGGTTTTCTGGTTGAAGATTAAAAGCTTAAGTATAGAGCTTGAGATGATGAAGTAGAAGATCCATTTTTCAAGTCCTTGTGTCCTTTTATAGTTCTCGACCAAGGTGGTTAAACTAACTGTTGAGAAGAAGGAACGGGTCAGACCATGTCAGGGATGTAACAATTTTGGGGCTAACATCAAAGAAACGCCGAGGATCTATGCGGTGGGTTAGGTTCTAATTTCGTGCGTCAGAAGCGAATGCTGATTTAATCGGATTTCAGAAAACATGTTTGGGGTATGCATTAAATAATTCAAACTAATTTGTAAGGGATATGCATAAGGATGTCGTGATTCAGCATAAGTTGAGTAAGTTGCTAATAAGGAAGTTTAACCTGGTCGTAGTCTTAAAAATGGCAGGCAATCACAATAGTGTCACTCTAATGGTCCATCAAAATTTAAAAATGGGTCTTACATCTATCTCATAAAAACACAATTCTCAATACAATCAAATCAATATAACACATATTTCAATACTGCCACATCAGCAAAACACATTTCCCAATACAAAACCATTATTCAACTCAACTACTTTCCTATCCTTCATACTATCCCATCAAATTTACGCCAAAATCAAGGCTGGGTTCCACTTTTATTACAAAAAGTCAAGTTATATCATCATCTACATCATCAATATATATATATATATCAATACAATCACATCAACAAAATATATTTTTCAATACAATCACATCAACAAAATAAAAATTTTAAAATACATTTATTAGCTCATTAACTTTCAACCATTGCAATTTCTCATGGGCAAAAGACGTTATAGATTCGGCCTCTCAAGGTTTTTTCAAGTGGGTCATTGACTCTGACTTGGACTTGCTTTTGGGACTTGACAGATTTTTGCCATTACAATAGTAACATAATAGTTTAAATAGCAATGATACATTTTCTTATACCAGGAACTAAAATATAAGGGAAAAAAAACACACCATGGGTTAGTGTCAGATAGGTTCCTGGAAAGGACCCTATCTATAATCCGACAGAAATCCCACCAACTAGCCCATTTGTTGTTAAAATACATTGCAATTTCAGTACATGCACCACCCTATATGAATGACGACATACCTTTATTTTCACATCATAGTGTACAATTATCATATGAATAAAACCAAGACTTTGGAAACTTGGTAGTGTCTATCTCCAACTATAAATAAAACCCCACAACCACTTCAACTTTCCATCACCACATTCACAAACCAAAACTCCACCACATACCTATGGAATTCCCTTCTTGGCTCTCCTACGCCGCCGTATGCCTTGCCACCGTTGCCCTAATACGCCTTGTCTTCCGCCTCCGCCAGCCCAAACTCAACCTACCACCAGGCCCAAAACCATGGCCCATAGTGGGCAATCTCAACCTCATAGGCTCACTCCCACACCGGTCCATCCACGGCCTCACCCAAAAATACGGCCCCCTTATACAACTCAAGTTCGGGTCATACCCGGTTGTCGTCGGGGCCTCCGTCGAAATGGCCAAAACTTTACTCAAAACCCATGATGCTATGATCTCCGACCGCCCCAAAATCGCCGCCGGGAAATACACCACTTACAATTACCAAGATATTACTTGGTCCCAATACGGCCCGTATTGGCGCCAGGCCCGTAAGATGTGCCTGATGGAGCTCTTCAGCGCAAAACGCCTCGAGTCATACGAGTACATAAGAATTGAAGAAATGAAAGAGCTTATTAAAGATTTGTATAAGTCTTGCGGCGAACAAATCCTCTTGAAAAACTATCTTTCGACTGTGAGTCTCAACGTGATTTCTCGGATGGTTTTGGGGAAGAAGTACGCGGACAAATCGTTGAAAAACGAGATCGTGACTCCAGAGGAGTTTAAAGAAATGCTCGACGAGCTTTTCTTGCTAAATGGGGTGTTGGATATCGGTGACTCGATTCCTTGGCTTAGTTTCCTGGATATACAAGGCTATATTAAGAGAATGAAGGCCTTAAGCAAGAAATTCGATAGGTTCTTGGAGCATGTGGTTGATGAGCATGACAAGCGCAGGAAGGAAAACAGAGACTTTGTGGCTAAAGATATGGTGGATGTTCTGCTTCAACTCGCTGACGATCCTAATCTTGAAGTCAAGCTTGGAAGAGTCAGTGTGAAGGCATTTACACAGGTATTTTTGTTTTCATTTGTGATTTTGTCTGGATAATGACTCAAAGCTACAAATATATATATATATATATATATATATTGAAATTAATACCTACAAAACTTGAATGTTGAATTACTGACTGTATTTCTTAGGTGTGTGTATGTCTGTCAGGCGTATGTGTCGGTATTCGTGCTGGGCAGCTTAGGTAAAAATACCACATTGGTATTGCGACGTGTGTATAGTATATATGAGATTCCTAGTATATACATCGGTATTTCATATAGAGGTGTATTGTCTCTCTCTACTATGCGCGTTGTAAGTATTCAAATGAATTATTGACTGTAACTACTACGTGTAAGAAGTTAATTAAGGACTTGGCAACTCCACTACAGTAGCTTAAGTAGCAATGAACCAAGAAGAAAAAGCACTCTGTTTCTAGTATACTCTGTTTTTCTCCCTTTTAATAGAGACGTCGCATTAAAAATTTAGGAACTGTGATACTCATATAGAATTGATCATCAGGACCTAATCGCTGGTGGAACGGAGAGTTCAGCAGTGACAGTTGAATGGGCAATTTCAGAGCTTCTCAAGAAACCTGAGGTCATCGACAAGGCGACAGAGGAACTAGACAGGGTAATCGGAAGAGAAAGATGGGTTGAAGAGAAGGACATTGTGAGACTCCCATTTATCGATGCAATTGTTAAGGAAACAATGAGGTTACACCCTGTAGCACCATTGTTGGTACCCAGACTTGCTCGTGAAGACATAAAAGTTGGTGGGTATGATATCCCCAAGAATACAAGAGTACTAGTGAGTGTGTGGACTGTAGGGAGAGACCCTGCTTTGTGGGAGAACCCAAATGAGTTCAACCCAGAGAGGTTTGTTGGGAAGGCAATAGATGTCAAAGGTCATGACTTTGAACTACTTCCATTTGGTGCCGGAAGAAGAATGTGCCCCGGATATAGTCTTGGACTTAAAGTGATTCAATCAAGTTTGGCTAATCTATTGCATGGATTTAAGTGGGGATTGCCTAAGAATATGACGAAAGAGGAGTTGGATATGGAGGAAATATTTGGTCTTTCAACACCCAAAAAATTCCCACTTGTTGCTGTTGCTGAGCCTCGGTTGCCGACACATCTCTACTTTCTTTGAATCAATTAGGTTTTGGGTTTTTCTTCTTTTTGGTATGTGTTTTTTTTTTCTTCTTCAATAATTAGTGTGTGGATTGAAGTTTGACACTTGTAATAGTGATACTGATGGATTGATGTGTTTGTACACATCTCTTTGTACTTTTTTTTATGGTGAAGGAGTCTGTCTGTAACTTAATCCCGATCACTACGGCTAGTTTGTTAAAGATTAATCTAGATGTTATTATTGCACTAAAACAGTGAATTGGTCAATTAATTTATGGTATAATTTTATGGTTAATATATATTAGAACATATATGACGTCACTGATAAAATAATGAAATTGATCATATGTACAATTTTAGGTAAAATATCATTGTCAATATATATTAAACATATATCTCTTTGATAAAATAATGAAATTGACAAAATATACCATGAAATTTATTATTTTCTGTATTCATATTGAAATACCATTATTTTTAAAAATAATATATTCGAGATATTGGCAATGGAATCTAATGGAATTTTTTTTCCAATTTCATTAGTTTTTTAATTGTGAACAAATTTAACATTTTTTGGGCAATTTTGCTGTTTTTAGAATATAATTATTTTTGTACTGTAAATTTAGTCTAAATTTCACATTTTAAAATTTAAGGAATGATTTTAATGTTTTAATAAATTTTATTATTTTTTTGAAAAATATTGAAATTTCAATTTTTAAAAAACAATTAAATTAAGAATACTAGATAAAAAATATTAATAATGAAATTTTTGTAAAGAGTTTCACACGTTGATTTCGTACATATAATTTTTTTTTGAAATATATATATTTTAAGGGATAGAACGTCTAAAAATTTCATTTTTTAAAAAGTATAAAAATTGTGATGTGATGAGATGATGTTAACAAAAATTTGAAAATAGTTAAAATTAAAAAAAAAGGAATATTTTGTCCAATGAATTATATTTCACTTTTGTCAACTCGCAAGTCACAACTCACATGAGTCAACAATGCTACTGCGAATTCACATTGCTGCACAGGGTTCAGACCAACATTTTAAGACTCGGACCAGACCGGCCGGTCGAACTGGTTGGACCGGCACTCGGCCGTCAGTCTGATCCGATTGTTTTTATAAAACCGGTTTTATTATAATAAATTATAATAAATATTTTTTGTTGTAATAAATTGTAATAAATGGTCCTTATTAATTATTAACGTGTGAAATTATGTTTAGAATCTTAGATTCCATATTAATCTCTTCATAAAATAGGAAATCATCTCCTTATTTGACTTTAATGAGAGAGAATATAAATATTCTTGATTTTGTTTCCTTTTTTATTTCAAAATTATATAAGGTAAATTATATAACGTAAATTTGAAAAAATAGGAGTTTCCAATTATATAAGGTAAATTTGACAAAATATGAATTTTCATTTATTGTGTTTATATATATATATATATATCTATATATATAAAATTATAAACACACACAAAATTATAAAGTATAATAATATTTTATGTGTTTTTCCGAACCGGCCTGTTCGACCGGTCCGACCGGTCTGATCGGGAACCGGTAATCACACCTGTTCCTTGGCCGGTTCGGGTTTGAAAACATTGGTTCAGACTTATATTTGGGTGTTCGAGAAATCCTAGCCCATTATATGATTTTGTATTTTGTGACAATTGGAGTGTCAGATCAGATTTAAACTCAGGATTACCATCTTGTGTGCACAACGGACCACTAATATAGTCCTGGGCCAAAGATCAGTGTCCAAATTAGGCTCTTAACAATTTTTAGTTAGCAGAGCTGTGCCTCCAGCTCTTATCTCACGGAACTCGAAAATTCAAGAGAAATACTTCCGCCTGATTCAAACGCCTGACCTCTAACAGAAATCAATCATCCGCCTTAAGCCTTGCGATATAACGAATGAAGCTACTGTCCCACGGTTACGAGGTTCGAATTAATGAAGGCTAGTAGGTAGGGATACATGCCATTTAACTTTGGTGGTTTCTACGTGTATGTTTGATAATATGAAACGACTCAAGGGTCACAATGTTAAATTTGTTGGTCAAATATTGAACTAAAGTAATGACATACTCGAAGTGTAAGGGAAAGTACAAGTCGATGGGAGGGAGTCCCGCAATAAATTACAGCTACCAAGCCAACACATTTTTATATGCCATCAAAATTCAAACATCAATTCGGCCAAGTAAATCAAGCAACAAATTTTTGAATTAATTTATAAGTTCTTCTAAACAAAGTCTTCTTCCCCAATGTAACTATAGCCTTATTTTTCTTTGTATACACATCGTGCGTTGCTAACATCTATATAAATGAACTAAAATCAGTGTGTGTATATATGAGAGAGATGATTTGATGTCATGAGCTCCTATTAGGGTGGGACTCTCCGCACCCCAAAATTATCAGTTTCACCCCAAAATTCCAAATAAAACAAAAAACTAACTAAAAACACCCCAATTTTTAATTTTTTAAATTAAATAGAGTGACACCCACACAGTCCTTGTCTTTTTCATTTTCTCCATTTGTCGTCGTCTTCTTCATGATGTTCAAGCTCGCAGATATGGACCTAAGGCCTGGGACTCAAGTCAAAGCTCGTAGATCTAGACTACGCTATTCAACTGAACTCATTGGCTCCTCGCTCTATTCGGTCGGAACCTGGTTCAAGAACCTTCTCTCATGATTCCCGTCACCAAGTTATCGCTAGCAATCAACTCTTGGTGTCAAAGGGCGAGTTCATTTTTTGCCCAAAAACTTTCTTTATTCTCATTGGAGAAAGACTCTCGCGTGGCAAGGTTTTACACATGGAGACAACCGCTTTCTCTATCTCGTTTGTCGTGTCAAAGCTCTTTTCCTCTCTTGATTGCAATGTAGACAAGAGCTTTATGAGCTTGATCTATCGTTGAGGCCATTGATCGTGCAAGAGAGAGAGATGAAACAGAGTCGCTAAATAGGGTTTTGATTATGGTGCTCGAGGAGTTATAGACCAGTTGAAGTGTTATGAGATAGAATTTTTTTAATGTTTTTAGGGTGAGACAATCAGGAAAAATATCAATATCAATATTAATGTTTTTAGAGTTTCATTAGGAAAAAAATTTCTAATGACACTCTTAAGATTCAATATAACTAGAGATGGCAACGAGGCGGGGCGGGGCCAGGCCTCCCCATCCCTGATTTTTATGATTCAGGGAATCCCTGAACCCGAACACGGCGAGAACGAGTAAGACCCATCCCCAACCTTATCCCCGAATCTACCCCAAAAATACAATATTACTATATATATGTGTGTGTGTTTGTGTGTATGTATGTATTATAAAATTATATTATGTTTGATCGGTTTTACGAATCTAATGATATATTTTTTAATTCAAACAAAAATCAAATGCTACCCGAAAAGTGGTTGAAACAAAAAAAAATATAGAACACAAAACATTTCATCCACTTTTCGGATATCATTTGATTTTTTTTTAAAACAAAAAATATATCATTAGATTCGAAAAACCGATCAAACATAAACATAATTTTTTCATAATTTTTTCAAGTTTTTTAAAAAATGTTTTGTACTCCAAAAACTTAGGTCTTTATTTTAAGTCATTATTTTAGGTCCTTATAACTTATAAGAGAATTCCTTTATATATATATATATAAATATATATATATATATGTCAGTGTTAGGCCTGCACACCGGGCCGGGTTCCGGACTATCGATCCAGGTTTGACCCGACCCGGTTATTTTTTATAGACATAAACCCGGTTCGATAGCCCGGCATTAAAATTTCGGGTTATCGGTTTCATGTTAACCGAGTAACCCGGTTACAAAAACTACAATTTTTTTAGTTAAAAAATAGACTATTAAAAGTCACGCTTTTCTCGGCTAGCTCTCGAGTCTTACTCGTGTAGCCGCTTTCTCTCGTCCTCGGGCGAGATTTTCTCCTCCTCTAGGGTTTCCCTCTAGGAGAGTTATTCAGTTTTACAGGAGTGTGAGTCTGTGTGTAATGGCGGAAGATCTTACAGCTTTATGGTCACGTTTTCGCTTAACGACGGAAGAGGAGAGTAGAGTGGTGCTATCTCCATCGGCTCTTTCGACGATAGCTCCCTCTTTTCAGAACTGTTTGCTGGCGAGTGTTCTGTCTAATAAAAGCTTCAGTCCGGAGGGGTTCAAATCAGCGATGCTCGGTGTGTGGAGATCGAAGAAAGGGGTCGAGGCTCGAGATGTGGGTGCTAATCTGTTCCTATTTCAGTTTGGGGGAGGGATGAGCGAGATTGGGTACTGCTTAATGGTCCATGGAATTTTGATAACCACTTAGTGTTACTCCATGAAGTGGATGCTGAGGAGCAACTCTCAAAAATTGATCTCCACAAAGCTATTTTCTGGGTCCAGTTTCATGACTTGCCTCTGGGTGCCATGACTGAACAAGTGGGGAGACAGATTGGGGCTTCTATTGGGGAGGTGGTTATGGTGGATAAGGTGGTGAATGGGGCAGCAATAGGGAAATTTTTAAGGGTTAGGGTGTGGGTGGACACGAAGAAACCTCTACAAAGGGGTAAGATGATTTCACTTGGGGGAAAAAGGGATATGTGGATTCCTTTTGTCTATGAGCGTTTAGGTGATTTTTGTTATTGTTGTGGAAGGTTGGATCATGCTGAGAGTGACTGCTTGGAAGTTGTTAGGCAGCGAAGGGAAATGAGGGAGGTGAGGAGGGAGTATGGTTCCTGGCTACGGGCGAAATTTGTGCGTACTAAGACCAGGGATTTTGCGCATTCTGCTCAGTCGAGGAAGGGGACCACTTCTGGTTCAAGAGAGGGTACAAAAAGGCCAGGATCGGAGCGCGATTCTGGTCCCAACACGGCTCAAGATAAGGGAATACCAGCTGGCCCTACTGAGACGTCCTTGTCTACCGATGACTCTGGAAGAGCCACTGGGTCAGGTGTGATGGTTTCTAAACCTGCTGCATTTGAGCCTAATAATACTATACAACAGAACATGTTTGAGCAATCTGAAGAACAGGCGATGGAGGTTGATCTGCTGGTCTCCGAGGGAGGGTCTGCACCGGGGAAGCGTTCATGGAAGAAACTTGCTAGGGCTGTCGGAGGGGGCCAAACAGGGGATGTGACCCTAGAGGATCAGGGAGAGGGTCCTGTAGGCAAAAGGAAAAATTGTGATGATGAGGAAGAATTGCCAAGGAGGGAGAGCAAGAGATTGTGCATGCAAAGCTCTACCATTGTAGAGGAAGATGGCGAGTTCAGGGCTGAAGGCGTGGAAACTGAGAAAAGTGGATCGGCGGTGGTTGCGGAGCAACCCCGCTGGTCATTATGAATCTCCTAGCTTGGAACTGTCGCGGGTTGGGGAATCCCTCGACAGTTCAGGAGTTGAGGCAGTTTATCCGTCGCAAAGATCCCTCTGTGGTGTTTATTTCTGAGACGAAGCTTGGTCATGGTGAGGTTAATTTGATGAAAAAGTCTTTGGGTTTTGCGCATGTTTTTGTGGTGAGAAGTGAGGGTAGAACTGGTGGTTTGATGCTCTGCTGGAAGAAGGAGTTAGATGTCCAAATAATTTCTTTCTCCTCGAGTCATGTTGATGCAAAAGTAGTTGATCGTTGTGGTGTGTGGAGGTTGTCTGGGATTTATGGTCAGCCTCAGTCCCACCGCCGGGTTGAGACTTGGGATTTGTTACGCAATTTACAAAGGGTGGATCAGCTGCCATGGATTTGTTTGGGTGATTTCAATGAGATTCTTAATCAATCTGAGAAGCTTGGCGGGGTTAGGCGGCCGGATTGGCAGGTTGAGAATTTTCAGAAATGTATTGAAGAGTGTGGGCTTCACGAGGTCCCCTATGAGGGTGAGTTTTTTACGTGGCAAAGGAGGGCCCTTGGTTATGGGATGATTAAGGAAAAATTGGATAGAGTGATGGCTAATGGGAGGTGGTTATCTTGCTTCCCTTTGGCTTCAACAATGGTGATTCCTAGTGCGTCATCTGATCATGCGATGTTGTGGCTTCGCTTGGAGGCAAATGGTACTAATGGTCGCACTCAACGCCGCTTTCGATTTGAGGAATTTTGGGTTAAGAGAGAGGATTGTGAAGGGGTAATCAAGGAGGCATGGGGTTCGAGTATGGAGGCCGATTTGCAGTCCTTGACCTTGAAGCTCACTCATTGTGCGTGGGCCCTGGAAAGATGGAACTCTGTGGTTGTTGGGAATATTAGTAGGGAATTGGATAATAGATATCAGCAGCTTCAATTAAGTTGGCAGAATGGGGCTCAGGGTGATGTGGAGGTCATTCAACGAGGGATCTCTGAATTATTAAAGCATGAGGAAATTATGTGGCGGCAAAGGTCGAAACAATTGTGGCTTTCTGAAGGGGATAGAAACACTAAATTCTTTCACTTGGCAGCATCGCATAGACAGAAAAAAAATTTCATTTCTAGGATTGTTGACCCGGAAGGGATTCCACATGAAGGAAGTAGGGCGATCCGTGACTGTGTTTTGAAGTTTTACTCGGACCTTTTTTCTTCAGAAGGTTCGAATAATGTAGGTGAGATCCTAGAGGATATGGAGAAGTGGGTTACTGAAGGGATGAATGAAAGACTTTTGGCTCCTTTTTGTGCGGAGGAGATTGATAAAGCTCTAAGTGAGATGAATCCGTCGAAGGCCCTGGGACCGGATGGGATGTTTGCATGTTTTTATAAATCATATTGGCATGTGATCGGTGCTAAGGTTAAAGCTGCATTGCTGCACTATTTAAATCATGGAGGCGATTTATCAAGCCTTAATAAAACATTTATTGTGCTGATTCCAAAAGTGAGAGCCCCATCAAAGATCTCTGAATATAGGCCGATCAGTTTGTGCAATGTTAGTTATAAGCTGATATCAAAGGTGTTGGCGAACAGAATGCGAGTGGTTTTGCCTTTGGTTATTTCTGAGAACCAGAGTGCTTTTGTGCCTGGGCGTCAAATTTTTGATAATGTCATGATTGCACATGAAACTTTGCACTATTTGAAAAATAAGAAGGTTGGGAAAGTGGGACATATGGCTATCAAGCTTGACATGATGAAAGCCTACGATCGAGTGGAGTGGTGTTTCTTAGAACAAGTAATGATGGCTTTAGGTTTTTCTGAGAGGTGGGTTCGGCTGGTTATGAATGGGGTGAAGTCAGTGAGTTACTCAGTGATGGTGAATGGTTCGGCTGAAGGCCATATTCTTCCTGGCCGCGGGTTAAGGCAGGGTGATCCCCTTTCCCCTTACTTGTTTTTATTATGTGCGGAGGGGTTGTCTCATTTATTGAAAAGGGGAGGGGATTCATATGGTGTGTCAGTGAGTCGTCACAGCCCTCGTGTTTCACATCTTCTGTTTGCCGATGATAGCCTCGTTTTTGGAAGGGCAACTCTTGAAGAGTGTTATCGCCTCCGGAGGATTCTCACGCTATATGAGAGAGCGTCGAGGCAGCGGGTAAATTTACAAAAATCATCAAATTTTTTTAGTGCTAACACCCCACGGAGCATGCGGCGACATACCAAACAGTAGTTGGGTATTTCTTCATTTATTGGGATGGATAAGTATTTGGGAGTCCCGATCATGTGTGGGAGGTCGAAAAGGGGTTTCTTTGATGAGATTCTTGATAGAGTAAAGAAACGTATCAATAGCTGGAGCTCTAAGTGTTTATCGAGGGCCGGCAAAGATGTTTTGATAAAGTCGGTGATCCAAGCTATTCCGACCTACATGATGAGTTGTTTTCGGCTTCCTCAAGCGCTTTGCAATAGAATAACCTCCTTGGTTCGACGATTTTGGTGGGGAAGAAATGATTGCAATTCTGTGAATTGGGTCAGTTGGAAAAGGATGTGCCAACCGAAATCAATGGGAGGTCTGGGCTTTCGCGATATAAATAATTTCAATCTTGCTCTCCTTGCAAAACAAGGATGGAGGATCTGCCAAGATCCTCAAAGCTTAGTTGCTCGTGTTTTGAGGGGGAAGTATTTCTACAATTCTTCCTTCCAGAATGCTATGAAAGGGACTAGGCCATCTTTCTTATGGTCTAGTCTACTGGAAGGAAGAGAGATTTTATGGCATGGGTGCTATTGGCGAGTGGGGGATGGCCGATCCATTTCTGTGTTTCATGACAAATGGATGCCGACTGGGTTAATCCCGAATCCTGGAGGGGTTCTACCAGGTATGTGTAAGGTAGCTGATCTGATTGATGAAGGGAGACGATGTTGGCGATCTGATCTAATTTCCTCTGCTTTTAGTGAGAGGGTGCAGCAGCAGATTCTATCTATACCGCTCAGTAGAGTCCATAGGGGGGATAAATGGATATGGCAGGGGGCCCAAAATGGAATTTTTACGGTCAAAAGTGGATATCGCATAGCTTGTGATATGTCTAGAGAAGAGACTGATATTGAGAGTGTTGCTGGTGGTGGGGATTGTAGTATTTGGAATTATATTTGGAAAATACAGGTTCTTCCCAAAGCTAAGCATTTCATATGGCGAGCTTGTACGGAGTCACTACCCACTCTGGAGAATTTGATTAAGCGACAGATCATGGTTCCGCTCATGTGTGAGGTTTGTTTGGAAGCAATGGAGACCAACACTCACATAATTGATTGTTCATTATCTGTGCAGGTATGGCAAATGCTGGGTGTGGCATCGGTGTGTAGTGTGGAACCTGGGGACAAATTCAGTGAGTGGATTACAGGGTTGACATTGCAAGTTGATGTGGCAACCATGGAGCGAGTTGTTATAGGTTTATGGCTGATCTGGCACAATCGTAATCGTGTACACTTTGATGGGATATGTGGATTACCTACAGCCATAGTTAAGGGAGTCCTGGCTAATTGCATGGAGTGCCGTAGGGAGAGTGAAGCTATACAAGCTTTGAATGTTCGGTGGTGTGCTCCGGTTGAGGATGTTGTGAAGGTCAATTGTGATGCAGCGGTTGTGAGTGGTTGTGTGGGACTTGGAGTCATTTTTAGAGATAGTACAAGTGATGTGCTGGGCTCAGTAATGAAGCAAGGACTGTCGACATCTGATGTGGTTCAAGCGGAAGCTGAGGCCTTGGCTTTGGCTATGGAATCTGCGCTGGATTTTGGGTTTCAGAAGGTGGCTATCGAAAGTGACTCTTCCATTGTTGTGTCTCATATCAATTCTTCTCAGCCATGTTTTATTGCCGGGGGAGCTTTTATTGAAGATGCTAGAGAACTGCGCTCCCTTTTTAATCGTGTCTCTGTTGATCATGTTCGAAGGGATGCCAATAAGGCAGCCCATGAACTTGCCAGGCTTGCTCTAATGCAACCTGTGGCTGTTTACCTTGTCGAGGAATATCCTCCATCATTAGCTCATGTTATACTCTCTGATGTACCATCTGTTTCTTAATGGAATGCAGTAGCTTTTATCAAAAAAAAAAAAGTCACGCTTTTCAATTTCTAGATACAACTGTTGTTCAGCTCCACCACAAAAAGAATTATATTATAAAATAATCCTTGGAGCTAAAATATAAAAACGTAACATTAAATATTAAACAAAACTCAACAATTCTTCTCCTCTCCTGTGCCCCCTCCCCTCTTCATTTTCTCTCTCTTAAAAACAAAAGAATAGAATGATTTGAGTTTCAAGCAGGAACTTTCCCAAAGGAATCTTGGAAAATCGGCCTAACAAAAGAAGACGAGGTGAAGGAAAGCAGAATGATTTGAGTCTTCCGAGGAGATCAAATATTAACTAGCTAACTCAATGGAACGTCGAAGCTAGCCAGTAAGACCCTCGCAACCTTGCTCCTACGCCTCCAGATCCTCCTACCTCTCTCTCTTTCTAGTTTTCTTGTGCCTATGCCACAAGTCATGGCATTCTCAAGATCTAGTCAGATCTCTGGAAGAAAAGTATTCAAAAATAAAAAAATCACTATGCAAAGCAGGCTTACCTCTTTCGATCCATATGTCACCACCTCGAATACCATCCGATCTAGTCATTTGCGTGCATGAAGAGGGAAAGCGACGACCGTAGAGACGGGACTTTGAACTTTCCTAAATTTTTTAAAAAATTTAGGGGTGATCGCGGAATTCAATAAAATAACAACCCGAAGCCTGGTCCGATAAAACCGGGTCTGGGTCGGGTTATGCCCGATCATTATCGGACCGAGTCGGGTTAGAAACCCGATAACCATGTGCACCCCTAGTCAATGTGTATATGTATGTATTAGAGTATTAGAAATATCTAATATATATAATATTATAAAAAGTTCGGGTCAGGTTCGGGGCCATATGGTATTACCATACCCTACCCGTCCCCGGATAACGGCATTCAGGTGGCACCCGAACCCGATTTTTCAAGTCCCCAACAAGAACTTTCAGGTCGGGTACCCGCAGGCCCCGGACCTGCAAGGAATTTTGTCATTCCCAAATATAACTAGACTTTTATATGGGAAAAAGAAAAGAAAAGACAAGACAACCTTGCATTTGCTTCATATTTTTCACATATTACATGGGTCAATAAAAAATGGAGCCATTTCTGAAACTCGACTTTAGATGTAAGTGTAACCCTCCAATCACAGCGTCCTTTCAGCAGGAAAAACACGATTAGTTGCTCGAAAAAAGCCCAAAAGAATGGCAAAAACATCAAGAAAAAACAATCAACCCCCTCTCCCTCTTTCTCTTCCAAAAACCTTGATGCCGATCAGCACCTCCGAATGCCGTAAAAAACCAACTACTCCATGACAAGAGACTCTTCTACGAATATACAACTCTGCAATTTCAAAGGGGAGAAACAGGTCAGTAATTTGTACAAATTAGTTCATATCACCCATGCATCAAATCAAGGTAAACGGTGGGAATTGATTATTATTACCTTGTCGTCCATGGAGTAGGCGAACAAAAAGCTTATTTACAGAAAGAAATCCTGCAGGTTCACTGGCGTAAGCACAACAGAATAAACATCTGATGTAAGAGTTTAAGTGAAAGCATCAGAAATTTGACACCAAGAATGTACACACCTTTAGCATTGAGAACTATATTGCCCCCCAAAAAAAAAACGAACTGCATAGAACCTTTTATAAATTACAAAATCATTCATCTATGGCTAAACTGCTATCTGACAACAAGGCTTCCATTTGGTGAGAGACTCAAATTTTCAATCAGTGACTGGTAGAATGATCTCAATGCCTTGATATCACTTCCCTGCAGGCATATCAGAAGCACACAACAAAAAATGAGCAGTAATACAGAAATAGAATAAGTTATAAAAACATCGGTAAAAATTAAAAAATATCCTACAAATATTTACAGCCAAAATTGTATGGAGGCATCGCACTTTCGTTTCTCCCAGATCAATCTTAGTAATTAAACGTCTATACCTCATGGAAATCGCCATGAAGAGGGACACTAAACTGTACTCGAGACAGATCTAGCTTCGCTCACATTCCAGAGAAAGTCACAGCACATAATTACAGTCTGAATTGAAGATTCCCAGTATGTCAGCACAAGTGTGCCTAGAATTATATTTTACATTTTCATCCATCATTTTCTTTCTTGAAATACCACCATCATAGTAAATCAACATATCTAATGAGCTCAAAAAATAACAGGGCTCAATAGTAATTGGATGGACAAATGAGTACATAGCTACAAATTTATAATGGCCAAATAGCATGAATTTTTTTTCCAGTTCACTTCAACAATCAACTCTTTAAGATGAAACGAAATGAAAATGCTTTGCTTTACCTGCAGCTTCTGACAATACAGTTCTACCAGATCTTGCGGGCAATGTGCGGATTGAAAGCCCTTTGATACAAAATGAACAAGGAAATCATCACCAAACTTCTCAAACATGACCTTCTGAGCCATCACAATTTCTCCAAACAAAGCAAACTGCGTGACACATCCAAACAGCCATTTTCAATAAACAAATAGCATTAAGTGGAGTTCCAAAGAAGCATCAGATTATATCTTCAACAATGTGATCTACTACAAAAAAAAAAAAATTATAAGTATTTGCCAAGCAAATCACAACCCTAACTATACAGAAGCATCCCGGCAATGATTCTAGAAGTCTCAAATTGTCTAGTGAAACACAACCCTCGAAATATTTCTCTCTATAAATATCTATGCTCTCAAAAAACTAAGTAATTCTGAACGGAGAGTCCTCTCTTATCAAGTTCATGGTATAGTGTTCTTAGTTCGTAAAACTGTCATACTATTTGTGAGTGTCAGGAACAATTTTCTTTTCCAATTATGTGAAATTTATGGACCAAATGACATATATACTAAGTGTAGAAGTGCTGCATAACATATGTTTTCTAAAGTATTTGACAAACAAATATGCTTTGTACAAGGAAAAGAGTTATTTATCAGCTTCTCAACAATCTTGACGGATAACCAAAAAAATAAAATGTAGCATCGAATGCAAATGAAAATGGAAAGTAAAGACACAAAACCACTGGAAACTTCTGTATGTATCTTCTCAAAGAATGAAAGAATACGCAAGTGGAAAATGCACAGGTAAAGAAGGTAGGCTGCTTACAGTATTTGCATCACGGAACTCAAAAGATTTGTCAAGGACGCTGTACAAACAGCAGTTTATTGCAAAAGCTTCTATCATGAAACTTCGAAATCCAGGCACCTAAGTTAATACCACCACCATGAGCCTTAAAAATCAGAGATAGCGGCAACAATGGAATTTGGAATGCAGACCTACCTTTTCCTCATCATGTGGTTTGGCACACCAATCTTTCATCAATCTAATAAATATCTGCACAGATGCCTGAACACAAAAGAAATTTTAAAGATCTATTAAATGCAGTCCCTGACAACTCCGTACAAGAAGCCATTGAATCAGAATGTATAGCTCAAGGGGATCAGAAGCTATAAACAAGTATTATACAAACCTTTCTTACAAGAATGTCCTTATGATCACATGCACTGCGCAGTAGCAATTGCATCATTGGATCCAAGTAATCCCTACTTTTTGGGGAAAGGAACACCGCGGACAGATCATGGGTAGCGATCACATGAAGAAATGTGTATAATATCCTCTGCAGCTCTTGCAATTCACGGATTTCCTAGAAGGATAAGAGTCATGCAAGTAACACATTCAGTAGTTCATATATCACCCATAACATAGATTAATCCAGACTAAAACTTAAAATCTAGTTTTTCTCTTTTTGATAAGTTTAAACCTACTCAATTTTAAAAGGTAGGGAGGAAGCCGTTATTGGAAAAAGTTCAACAGTGGATGTCTTTGCGCCAAAGCACTACTATCAGAACGTTTTAGGAAATACGAAGATGGGTGACCTTTCTGGCTTTCAATATTGGAGGTCTTGCTTCTAAATTTAGAACCAAGGAAGTGGCAATTGCAAATCACCTACTCTAACATTGCAAGAGGGTTGAGCAATTTTAGAGAGAGAGTATGAAAACTTATCAGCACTACTTGGAGGTCCAATCCAGTGGGCTTGGAGCTCCAAACTGAAAGCAAATGAGCAAATAAAGGAGAAGGAAAAGGATAGAAGGCTCAATACATCTAATTAATTCGAGCATATCGAGGAGTCCATGAAGAGGTGAAACTCTAAAAAGGGTCCATGTGAAAAAATGGCCAGAAACTTCTAGTTTACAGTATAGCGGGGAGAACAATTGATGCTGCAAGTTGTTCAATGAGTCAATTACTTCTGAACTATTTCTTTCGTGTTAATTTTTTTTCTCCTGCACATGGGAGGCACCCACTTGGGCATTATCATTAATTTTTTGGTTTAATATTACATAAAGAAAATCCTTGGTGCACTTATTACATACTCACTGCTATGTAATTTGTTATGGTTATCATGAATTTATGATCAGCAAGACATCTAGGAAAGAATGACTTCATGATTAATTAACTAATAATCACATAACAGCACTACGTAAAAATGCTTCATGTCGAAACAAGATCTTAATTAATCATACAATTAAATCACCAGTTCTGAGTCCATATCATACAAAAACAAATTTGCATATAACAGTGCTACGCAAATCATAGCAAGGGATATTTTCATAAAAAATATTTTAATTGGAATTCCAGGAACCTAAGTACCTAACAAATTAATGGGTATAGAGCTATCCATGCAAAATATTTGCAAGCGTTCGCCAAGCACAAAAGTAGAAAGCAAAAAGGCTGACTGGATCAAATGGACTAGCTTTTCTATACCTCAGTGTTCGTTCCAGGTCCTGAGGGAAAGGTACCCCTTGGGATGATAGAGAATATCCTACCAACAATTGCAGGGTATACTTCCTCCAATATATCCCGAAATAATTTGCTGAATTTGCATATAAGCTGATTTACTAATACAAGAAAACTGACCATTTCCCTTGGCTGCTAAGAAAATAAAAATTATGTATCAGAATTTAATTGATTATGTACAAGCCGCAATATAACGACAGAAAAAAATATATGCATTATAGACTAGAAGATCAACAAGTAAAAGATAAACAACACCCGTGCACAATGCGCTCATAGTGGGTGGGGTCGGGGACATGCAAGATGTATAGAGAGATTACTCCCACATAATATGTGAAGATGCTATTTCCAGAAATTGAACACGTAACCACTAGATTGCACCCCTGCAACTCTACTACTGGGCCACATGTTTGCCTATCTAGACTAGCAGTCTAGTAGTTCAATATGGAAATTTCCTCAATTATAGAGCTCATGTGTATATCAGCAATACAATATGACAGGATCTAATAATCCACGGGCAAAAAAAAAAAAAAAAAAAAACGTAATTAAGTTCCTTAAAATTGCAACAAAGTATACTAGACATTTTAAAGCACTGCCACTCATACAAGGATCAGTATTAGAAAGCACCAAGCTGGTGCTGCCTATGTTCATAGCCAGGCATCACAAAGATCTATTACACATTGAGTCGATTAAATACAAAATATCACTAAAGTCCACTAAAGCTTGTTTCCCAGCCACTTACATAAAAGATTTAGCCAAGATTTTAAAAAATTGGATGGGACAATTCAACTCCTTCAATGACTCCCTCAATCCCTTGTTTCTCTCCTTCCACGCACATCAAGTCATCAACAAAAATCGAAAGGCAGAGATGATATGCCACCATTACACACCCTTCCATCCTGAATGTAATTCAAGACTAATAGACTATGCTCTTGGCCTACCATGCCACTTGCTACCCAAGAGCAACCCAAAAAATTAAATGACTAGTGTTCTCGTCTACATGAAATGAAGGAAGTGATTTTGCAATATGAACCCCCCAGAACTCGCAACAAGTCAGTCCACTAGTAATTGCTCCCCTTACCCCCTATCACAAAACTACCAAAATATTTTTGCAATATGAATACCCCTAGAACTGGCAACAAGTCAGTTGCTCCCTTTCTCCCCTATCATAAAACTACCTAGCTATTGGGGGCCTGCATCTACCTCAGCCAAGGCCTAGCCCAATCAGCAACTAGTGAAATACAGAATTTAAATGTCAAAAGCTCCATACAAGGCCTTGTGGGGGGCGCACACCTCTTAAGATATTCCAACTAACTCAAAACATCCACTATGTATGTTGCCTAATGGAATGATATAAGAGCTCAACTCTTCACGCATTTTAACAAAATAACATATAATTCCAATCTTGATGCATAGAAGAATACAAAGACCAAAGGATTTTAGAATTATGGTTTATGTGGTAACTTGTTGTCTTTTCCTGGCTCCATCTTCCACATTGCTGATTTAAAGATCTTTGTAAAGGTTCTTTGTACGTGGGTGGCACCCCATTGGTGCCTTTTAATTTTGTTTTTCTTTTATCAGTTCAGCGAAAGAATACACACACACACACACACAAACAGAGAACTCATTAAGAACCGGTACCTCACTTTCTGCAAGCAGTTGCTCTAATGCTTTTGGCAGGTAAGGAAATACAGATACTCCTAAAGTGTCCACCATACGGTGAATGAATGATGTGACCTGAACACGCAAATGTTAGCTTTAACCAGTATGTCAATAAAATGTAAACAAAAGGCTTTAAAGTACGTTCAAAGGAAGAAAAAAGGCTTTGCTAGTCTTGACATCTAGTTCTTACCTTGGTTCGCAAAGGCTCTACCTTAGGATACATAACTAGAATTTGAAGAAGAATATCCAATGTCTAGGTCAAAAAAAGAGCCAGGGAATGTCAGTGGGAAGAAATAAATAATCGCACAGTTACTCCTAGCAATTCTAGCTTTAAATTACCATGTCATACATTGCTATTATTTACAAACCAACCATTGTCGATACCAAAATAAAAATATTTAGAGGCACTTAAATCCTTGACAGTTCTCATTAAAAAAGAATAAATATCAAGAGCTGAATATATCATGCAAAGGTACAAATAGGAATGCCATTGGACAATAAACCCCTCGGTCATGCACCCCTATTGGATGTGAAAAAGTAAAACCATTACTCATGAACCGAATAAGGCCATATCCGCGAACTAAGAAAAGATGAAAAACTCCAAAATTGCTTCTCAAACATAAACAGAGGAAGTGCTCATACAAACCTGCTTGAACATGAGACCTATTGCAGGGCGACTAGCAGTTACGAGACGCTCACTAAACCCCTGTGTCAAAGTGGTTTCATGAGGAGAAACAATTTGTATGTGAAGCTTAAAGTCCAATAAATGTTGAAAGCATATAGAAGACATTCAAAGAAAATTCTCCGAAGATTCAAAATAGCACAGACGTTGACATAAATAGTTTGTGTAAATCAAAAGATTACCTTCAAAAAAGGACTTTAAAGGATAATGTCACTGATATGACTACAGATATCATAGTTTCAGGCTTTCAGCAAAATAACTTTATTTACTTCTAATAAGTGGTATTAGAATGTATGTCAAGATTTATCTTATGATATCTATGAGAGGAGAAAAGAGACCATATAGCATGTAGAAGTATTATATGACTGAACAATAACCTTGCTAAGAGCATTAATTGCCATAATTATTTGCTGGATATTTGTAACTTCAATAGGAGAGTCTTCTGGATTCAGTAATTTGCCATTTGAGAGCAATGCCTCAACCTGCATTACAACAAAACTATTTCAGAAAGCATAAAACTATTGTAGTTTTTTTCAGAAAGCATGTAACTTAACTACTTCACACAATGTACAACAATCAAGCTTAGCAATAAGTGCAAATGAGAAAGGGGAAAGAGCTCCTGAACAACTATCCATGCGGTAAACAATAAATTTTAAATGCACCTGCTGACAGAGAGGAGTTAGCAGTGAAGAGAGATAATCCGATTGCTTTTCTAGGGGTACATCATCCATCCCAATCAATAAACCAATTGCCTGCCAGGAGCCAGCACAACAATAAGACCAAAACAGAGAACGTCAAGGGGAAAATGTACCACCCTGTGTATATTACAAATCCAAGAAGCCCAAGTACCTCAAAAATGTGACTACCGTCTTCAGATCCTGAAATTTCTTTCGAAGTATAATCCATATTCGTGAATCGAGCAGCTGTATCTTTCAGGTTCTGTAAAAAAATATATATTGATCCACTATTTTACTCAGATATGAATGTTAAAAACAGCGGATCAGGAATTCTTGGCCATAACTTATTTTTGCAAAGACAGAAAGAAAACTTATTATACCTGAACAATTGTCTCTATGAAAGGCACAAGCTTTGCTTTCAGAACTTTCACAACCCTCATGAACAAATAACATGCCCTGCGACTCACATGGATATTTGGATGGCGAATGCCCCTCTCGTCAAGAAAGGTTTCCAGAACCATAGGAATATACTGGTTATCCTCCTGGACAAACTTCATATATCTTGTTATTATCTCCAAATACACAAGTGCAACAACCCTTTTAGAATGGCAACAAAAGCTAGTTGACAACAGCATTGCCACCAATTCACCCAAGAGCCCACTTCTTGCTCTCATTGCCTCATCGCCTATTGACTCTCCAAATGCATACAAGAGGGAAAGTGCAGCTTCCACCTCTTCAACATTTCTTTCTGTTGTAGATACAGTAGCAGCGGCAAGCGAGTTTCTAATAAACATCTGAGTAACTTCAGGTGCTACACGACCCACAGTACGCAGCAACACAAATAAGTCTTTTCTAAACTCCACCATTCGATCTTCCTCCTCTCTTCCAATCTTATCCAGTACATCAAGATGATCACGGTATATTGGGTCGTAAAGAATCTGAGCACGTATCAATTCCAATATCTGACCCAGATGAAGCAACTGTTTCTCCTTCAGTGGAGGGAGACTCTTCATTGTGCCAACATAACCCAAAAGAAATTGAACAATATTGAATGTTGTGTCTATCTCACAGTTCTGCATTAAATAAAAAACTGAGGGTAAAACTTCATCCAAAAGCTCCACTGAAACAGCCCTCGCATCCTCTGAACTAACCCGCTTGAGGCACTCAAGAATTTCTACTGCATACCCAGTGAGCAATGCAGCTAATTTAGAAACCAACTCGGAATCACTATCTCTGGATATTAGTCCAAAAACCCGACTAATCTGAAGACTTTGCAAGAGTGGTAATTTTGATTGGGAGTCCATTCCCTTAGAAACCACAGCCAAGAGACAGCCTGCAGCTGCACCCTGCAGTTGCTCTGGCAACCCATCAGCCAAAATAAAATCAAACAATAAGGGAATGAATGCGTCATTTACAATCAGCCCAATATCAATCCAACAAATATATCTCCTCATAGAATCTAAGACATTAGTACATAGCTCTGGATCAGAAGTCCTATACATTGTCAGAATGTTGTACCACGCTCTAACTATCTCAGGCACACACTGCTGCCTCATTGCATCCTTAACCCGCCCTGCCACTACCACCTCATCTGGTGTACGAGGGTAATCGAAACTAATCACTTCATCATCCAATGCATTCAAAAGCCGACAAAACATATCCATCATCAAAGCCCCTTTGCTCAAGTGAGGCAAGAAATCCATAAACACAGACGACCAAATTAAGGGGTACTCGTAATAAATCAGTGTAACCAAGACTTGAGCAACTTTATTCTTTATAAATGTAGGACCCTCTAAAACCCGAATAGGGGTTTTACCATCAACACGCTCAAAACAAGCTATGGAGAACACGGATTTCCTTATAAAATATTTCTCTTCTGCACTGATGGACGAATATCTTACCTTAATAACCTCGTGAAGAGTCTGTAAACACCAAAATTGCACCTGAACCAGCTCACAAAAGCAGAGTTTCTCTATACATATACTACAAATCGAGGAGGTCTCTTTAATTTGTCCACAAAATGAAACTGCTTGCGACTTTAGCATAGAATCAACAGCCCCTGATTCATCAAAACTTATTATTATTGCCTTTTCAAGATCATCCATAATCACCTAAACAGCATAAAATCCAATACCCAGAACAGGGTTTTCCTTCGGTTCCTTCTCACTTGCCCAGATTGATTCTTCCAATAATACTTTTTCTTCTTACTTCCTTTGCTTTCCCAAATAGGTGTCTTCAGAAAAAACTTGATCTTTCTGGTTCAAAAGTACTTCAAACAAATAATAGGGTTTATGCAAGGATTGTGGGTTTATGAGAAAGCTTACCTTGCCAAATTAAGATAGGAGATCTCTATAATGTGTGTGTTCAATTTGTTGTGGGTTTACAAGGAGTAGGGCCTTTTGAAGAGACAGCAAACCCTACGGCGTGCTTCGGAATAAATAGTTTTCATTCAGCAGAGAGTGTTGTGTGACAGTAATTTCGAGGAAGACGAAATGCTTATACAGATTAATAATGAATTACGAACGTATCCCTGACTATTTATTAATTGTGTCACGTTAACTTTGAATTACCCAAATCAGCAGCTCGTGCCGTTGTCGAGCTATGATTAAATATAAATTTGATGAGTCGTGGGCCCGAGAGCCCATGACCCATTTTGGAAGGCCTTGGGCCGAAAAATTCCAAGCCTATCTAATCAGGGAGTACGTAGACGAGCCTACCTTTGAGGCCTGGGTTAATGTTTTTTGGGACTAGGGCTTGGGTTTTCTTTTTTTTTCTTTTTCTTTTTTTCAGATGGCAAAGCACCAACGAGAGAAGAATAATTACATAACGAAAATCAATAAGCAAATTATATAGTCTCTCCTTGTAAATTTATACACCATTAATTATATGATCGAATCAAATATATTAATAAATTCATATAACTTATTTAGGCTATTTAAAATATACTTCATCAATTTTAAAAAAATTAAAATACCTTAAAAAATTCCACTCTCTCCGTCTCTCTCATCTCTAAATAATGATTTTATTTATTTATTTATTTATTTGTGATGGTTATCAGGTATCGTTTTTTTAAAAAAAAAAATTATAATTTGGCAACATACGCATAAGAACAGAATGTTGTATAGTAAGCATGTGATTGTGTCACGTGACATATCACGTGTCGGTCTCTTTGACTTGGTTCATTGACATTTTTTGTTGCTTTTACTAATACAAACCAATCAGGATAAATGAGAATTTTTAAAATTTAAAAAATTGAATTTAATAAAAAATTCATTGGTTCATTAATTTTTTTTCTAAAATCATAATTTCAATAGATATATATAAAAAAATTAGCCATTGATTTTTAAGTTATCTTCAAAACTAAAAAATATAGCAAAATCTATGGTCTAACTTACTTTTATCTTAAGGTTCATATTTTTTATGAATTTTTTAAAAATAATTTAGCTATTTTTTAATTTTTTTTCTAAAATCATAATTTCAATAGATATATATAAAAAAATTAGAGTGTGTTTGGAGATTGTTTTCTTTTTTCGCTTTTAAAAATAATTTTGAGTATAGTTTTTAGAAACAGTTTTTAAGAATAAAAACAGATAAAAAATTCATTTGGTTGATATTATTTCACTATATTTTTGGAAACTGAAAACATGAATTAAAATTGAAATTTATTTGAAATTAAGTCAAATTAAAATGAAATTAATCAAAATGGAATTCAAATTCAAGTTCTTGGGTCAACACCGGGTACCCATTTCGGGTCAACACCGGGTCGCGGTCTTCCGGTGACTCATCTGAACGGAAAATCAATGGGCTATATGCTCCTCATGCCGGCGAGTCCAATGGTGGTGGTGGATGTCACCGGCGTTGGCCGTGGTGGTCGGATTGAGCCATTTTCTCCACGGTGGCCGAACTCTTCCAAGCGAGATTTCGGGAGCTACGGTTGATGAAACGAGATAAGGTTGGTTGGGTTTTCTTGGTCGTCGTCTTGTGATTCTTTTAAGACCAACCACGTCGAGAATGATCGCCGGAAGACGAAGATCCGACGCCTGCAACATGATTTTGAGAAAATGGCCGACTATGGTGAAGGAGGAGAGAGGAGAGAGAAAAATTGATTGGAGAAGATTGATTTATTTACAAAATTGCCATCGGTCCTACCCAAAAGTTTGACCAAAACAAGTTTTTGTTGTTTTTGTTTTTGAAAACAAAAAACGAAAATAATTTTACAAAACAATTTTCAAAACAACACCAACCAAACCAATTTTTATCTCATTTTTAATTTTAGGAAACAAAAACAATTTTAAGAACTAAAACCAAACACACTCTTAGCCATTGATTTTTAAGTTATCTTCAAAACTAAAAAATATAGCAAAATCTATGGTCTAACTTACTTTTATCTTAAGGTTCATATTTTTTATGAATTTTTTAAAAATAATTTAGCTATTTTTCCAAAAAAAATGCATGATAAATACATATTATCCATTAATTTTTTTAAAAAAAATTATGATTATCTGATGCATAAAAAATGATACTTTGGTTCTCAATCCAAGGATTTGACATTTAAAAGTAGTGTTTTTCTTCAAAAGATATAAAAGAATAAAGAAAACCACACCAGTGGTGGAGATTTATTAATAACGTCCACATTATATTATATAAACATTATTTTTCATAGTTTAAGGACCAAAATATGAAAAAAAAGAGTTAAAATTGGGTTTGTATCATATCACTTAGAGTTCTCTATCTTAAATAATAGTTATAGTGGTTTCATATATTTTAAGAATTATACTCAAAATTTTCAGTATATTTTATGTATTTATAACAAGTTGTTTTGATTATTAATCACATTCTCTTATCATTGGAAAATGTTAAGTCAAAGTTAAATACATTCAGAACAATATACAAGTTAATATTTGGACCGAAAATTCAACCTCGTCTTGAAATAATTTTTGGACCTAAAATAGTGACTTGGCTCAAAAAGAAAAAATTTGTACAGATTAGACTCTTTGGATAAAGCTAAACCAAGACACAAATACCAAGACACAAATCTACCTCTCAATGGCTCTTATAATTTTCGAACAAACATGTATCTAGTTATCCACTACTCGTATCACTATATCACATCTGATCGCATCGAAAATTAATAAACCAAAAGCTCGAAGCTATCTCTTTTATAAATGTTTTAGTTTTGAAACAATGCTAACACAATAGCGCTAATGTTGTTGTTTGTGAGATTGTAAGCCTACCAACACAAACCTCAACCTCCTTTATCTGACATCGTTCCACTGTGGTCAAATCTCTTCTGTCATTTTTTATTGCTCCATTATAAAATGATCTCCAGCAAGAAAATAGGAATAAGAAATTGGGGTTCTGATTTACATTCTCTCCAAATTTTTGGTAAACGTTTTCATTTCTTCATTCCCCCCTTAAGCTTTGGACAGACAATTGCACACTTTGTAAGGCTTGCTATTTTGGAGTAATTATTTATGGTTAATTATTTGAATAGAAATATGCTTCAAAATTTTGATTTTGATCGAGACAATAATTGAAGGACTAGATTAGTTGTCATCATTTGGCTTATTTAGAAGTGGAGAAATGAGTGTGTTTTTCAAAAGTTACAACGACCTTTGCATTTGAAGCTCACATTATGTC
The DNA here is from genome assembly GCA_963580455.1 of Euonymus europaeus. Taxonomy (NCBI): domain Eukaryota; kingdom Viridiplantae; phylum Streptophyta; class Magnoliopsida; order Celastrales; family Celastraceae; genus Euonymus; species Euonymus europaeus. The sequence continues at coordinate 13,994,513 of OY756970.1, read as the reverse complement.
AAAAGTTACGGTTTGGGATTAATTATAATCGAAACCGAGCCATTAAGTGTTAAAACCGTTAATATGGTTAACCGTTAAGACGGTTCGGTTTCGGTTTCGGTTTTGAGGTTCAAGAGTAAAAATACACATTTTTAATTTTTTACCTCAAAGAGTGGCAATATATCCAGTTATCCACTCTCCAGTAACACACTCATGTCCAAACACTGGAAGGTTGAAGGCATAGCAGAGTAGCAGACTAGCAGTAGCACTAAGGAAAAAAATTGAAAGTTTGAATTTGAAACCAAACAAAGTAACAAACATCATAAAAATCAAATAAAGCAAAAATCAAATAAGGAGTTCAAAATCTCCAAAACCTTCAAACTTCAATAGCCACCTGTGTCATAAAATCATAAATAACTAGTAACTACCACATAATCACATATAGTCATTTACTCAGACACATCCATGATTGCATGCATAACATATTCCATTCCATCCATAATCTACAATAAAATGCATAAGTCTCAAACTCAACTACTCAAGTCCCTTTCAAATCTCAAACTTTCATAGTCCATAGTCCATATCCATAGCAAGATTCAAACTTCAAATAGTTATTATTTATTACAATCATCCATACTCTATAATAAAAATGAAATGCACAGGAGAAACAAAAAAACAAAACAAAACGAATGTGAAACTTTCAAAGTTTCAAAGTCCCACACAGAGAAACGAAAAAGGAAAAACAGAACTAAGAAGTAAGAACAGTCAACACTCAAGTACTCAACAGCATGCATTCCATAATCCAAGTTCAAATCCCCCGATCCCGGTTAGCTGAGGAACTATCTGTAAAAAGTAAAAACCAGTGACAGTAAGGTAATTCTGAGGTTGAACGGGGGGTTATTCAATTGCAATGACATCTTTCTGAGCATGAGCTTCAGTAAACCCCCAAGATTAACTGCCTGCAAAGTGCCATGTCAATAATAGAATAAGTATTTGCATCATGGATAAGATGTCAGTAATAAAATGATAGAATAAACAGACTAAAGCCCCACAATACTGCTTCCTATGCTCAGCTAAACGTACATTTGATGATTCCAAATGTACCTTTGTAGATTCACTGTTTCACAGGAGAAAACTCTAACAAAGCACATAGAAACTCTAACATACAGACACATGTATACAGAAACTCAATTGAATGCAGTGAAAGCAATACACTTTCAGTAGCAGTCCCTTTTTCAGTATAATATGAAATTATGAAGGTATAATATGGCTTCACCTGGTAATGAAGCTACTAAAGAAAATAAGAAATTGCATGATTTGGGAATTAAAGGGGAGCAAAATCCTATCAACTTCAAGGTTAAAGACTTAAATCTAGGAAACAATGTCTATACTAAATTACTAACCTATTGCATAGTTGAAATTTGTGCACATCCAATCTCCATTACGCCATTGCTTTGCCCTGCTAACATTAAAAGATTGAGAATATCAGATTCTTAATTACATAAACAATTGCAAGTGTGCAGGACAAAAATTAAGTCCAATAACTACTAACTACTAAGTCCAGTAACTGACCTGAGAGGCTGAAACAGTAGCAGCAGTAGAAGGTAGAGGTGCAGATCCAGAATTTTAGAGAGATTCCACTTCTGCAACCCAATAAAATTAATGATTAAATTGTTATAAGTTGAAAGAATTGAACACAATTAATTATTTCAAATTCACTATAAAAAAGTAACAAACCTTTTTCAATTTTCTCACATTCGGTATAGTATTCCACCTCTTCTTCAGTCGGATCCTTATATAAGTCCAAAGGTACATTTCTAAGCCAATCATTGGTGCAAATCAGTGCCTCTACTGCAAACAAGAACGAAAAGGGTTCACAACTCGCTTTCCTGCACTAAATGCCGACTCCGAAGGCACACTAGAAACTGGAACAGCAAATACATCCCTTGCAATCTTGGATAATATTGGATATCTTGGCTGATTTTCTTTCCACCAATCCAACAAATTGAATGCAAGATTTTTGGGATTTTCAGCCGCTTCCAACAAATATTTATCAACTTCATTCCTAATTTGTACCACATCTCTCTCTTTTCTCCTCCTCATGAACATTTCAAAGTTCGAATCTGCCTCCTCTTGATCTAAAGTTCCTTCCCCATCATTGACATTTTCCACATTGGATTGAGCAACTCCCGGAGTGTCCTTTTTGTAATCTTCATACATATGGAATAAAAGTTCTTTCACCCTAGCCACCAACCCATCAATTTTGGAAACATCATCTTCCAAGAACTCAAATCCCCATTGGACTAAGTCCATTTTATATCGAGGATCAAGTAGCACTGCCACAACCACAATTTGGTTCACATCTTTGATATTTCCCCAATATTTGTCAAACTTTGCTTTCATTGAAGTTGCAACCATCTTCAAAAAAGGATCTTCACTTGCCATTGCTTTTTTCAGCTCATCAACAATGCTATACATCTCACGAAAAGGCACATTAGCCGTCACAGTTTTGAAAGAACTAAGCCTTAAAGTCGCATCATAGAATCTCTTCAAGAACTTCACAAAAGTTCTTGCATAAATCCAATCTGATGGACTAGGAGGCATTAGTTTTCTAGACTCCTCACCATCTTGAGCATCAACAACGGTTACCCGCCTTTTCTTCTTTAAGGGCCTCTCACCATCATGCTCATTAGTATCAAAGTAAGCAACATAGTCAGTGGTTTCTTCTTCCAATCTTTCAAAGGCCCTTTGCACTTTCAAAGCTGCCTCTAACATTAAATAGGTCGAATTCCACCTAGTTTTACACTCCAAAGGCATTAAACCTTTGCCCTCAAGCTTCTCCAACACTAAACATTGTCTAAACTTCTCCAACCTAGATGGTGAGGATCTCGTATACTTACAAGCCTTGCGAATATTCTTAATTGAGCTATGCATTTCTCTCAACCCATCATTCACAATCAAATTGATTATGTGTGCACAACACCTCATATGTAGAAAATCACCATCAAATTGGAGAGTTTTCCAATGTTTCAATTGTTTTGCAACATGCCTAATCGCCACATCATTAGCCGATGCATTGTCAAGTGTGATAGTGAACACCTTCTCTATTCCCCAATCACTCAAACACCTCTCAATGAGTCTCCCAATGGCATCACCTTTGTGGTTGGTAATTTGACAGAAGTTAATAATTCTTTTATGCAACTTCCATTCATCATCAATGAAATGGGCCGTTAAAGCCATATAGTTGATGTTTTGAATGGAGGTCCATGTGTCCGTAGTAAGAGAAACTCTTTGGTTGGGAAGAGCGAAAATGCTTTTCAACGTCCCCTTTTCATTATAAAACAAGGTCCACATATCCCTAGCTACGGTTGTACGAGATAGGGGATCAAACCTAGGTTGAGCCTCTTTCATAAACAACCTAAATCCTATCCCTTCAACAAAGTTAAATGGAAGCTCATCTATGATAACCATCTTCGCACATGCAACTCTACTCCTCTCCTTGCTAAATGTATGTGCCACTAAGCTACCCTTGCTCTCAAATGAAAGAGTTTTTTGGTTTTTTTCCTCTCTCAATGGAGATTTTGGACAATATTGGTGCAAGTGAGTCCGCAAGGTGGAGGTCCCATTGAGCTGTGTATTACATGCATAATCAGAGTTACAATAATTGCAAACAGCCCTCATCCCCTTATCTTTTACCTCTTTTTTTTTAAAATGATCCCACACCAAGGATTTTGACTTACGAGGCCGTGGGGGGAGTAGTTTTCCAGCTTTAGGTTGTGTTCCTAACTCTAACTCTATAACATCTTCATCATGTTCAGTTGAACTCTCAACTAGCCCAGGAGAACTCACGCTTCGATTAGTGAGAGGTGTTGGGGATGATGAGGTTTCATAACTAGGATTACTCGCCTCCATAATGGTGAATTGGTGATCCTAGAATTCATAAAGATTGAACATAGAAAGTAAAAAATCAGAATCCAATTTCATTTCATGTCATTATCAGCAATTGAACATAGAAAGTAAAAAATTCTTCAATTCAATTATTCCAATAATGGCAACAGTGCAATACCATTCAAGAATATAACACAAAAACTGGTGTAACAAGTAACAAGTAACAACTCATCCTAACTCTCTAAGCTTCAATCCATAGTTCAAATGTTCAATTGTTTTATTTCTTCAGACTCTAATAACAAAAATACAAAATAACAGATAATATAATACCTTTGGACAGATTTGGTTCAAGAAATTTTTCAAGGAGCATTCTTATAAATCTATCCCCAACTATTAAAAGCCTATTTGTATTAATTTTTTACAAATACATCACCTTGTATATTTCTAGTTTTCTACCCAATTTTCAGTCCATATAAGTATATAGTATACACATGAAATTAAAAATCATCAAAAACAATGAGAATAAAATATCTCACAGAACATCCCAAAGGACCAATGTCCCAAACAATAAGCACTAGAAGTCTAGAACTAATAATCATTCAAATTTCAAAGCAAAATTATGAAAGCATAAATAGATATACAAAATTACAAACCTCAAACCAAAAAATTCAGAAAATTTGAGAAAACATCATTCAATTTCAAACTTCAAACTTTCAAAGCAATACCGGAGTTTGAGTCCTTCAGAATTTGAGCTCGACTCGCTGGCTTGCTGCCCGTGGCCTTTTTTCTGAATCAAGAGCCTGAAATGAAAGAGAGAATGAGAGATTTTGGCTGGATCATGCAAAGAAGTGGCCGGATTATGCGGGAAGCCGAGAAATGCAACTGAAAATGTGAAATAGGCAAGAACCTGAAATGCAGGTGAAGAACTGGCGCCTGGTGGTGGAGAAAACTCGAGAAGACAGGGGAAGTGACGGTGGCCGATGGGGTGCTGGAGAATTCGAGTCGAGACTCAAGCAGACAAAGGAAGCCAAAAGTGGACTGGCCAGTGGCCACTGGGTGTGGCTTCGGTTTTCGCTGGACGGCCGGACTTCTGGTGAGTGCGGTGCGGCGGTCACTGGAGTCTCGATTTTGGAGTTTCGTGATTTGGTCACTGGAGAGGGGAGCGGCTGCAGCTGCACGGGAGAAGAAGTGACTAAGTGAGGAATAAATCAATAAACAATAAAATCAAAAATTAGGGTTAACCTAATTTTATAAAGATCAACGGTAGATAAGCCATATAACTTGAAATCAACGGTAGATGTGTATAATAGAAATTATTTATTTAAATTATATATGAATTACACGGTCCGGTCCGGTTAACCGGTAATTCAAAAATCTGAAACCGCGGACCGGACCGTAATGATACGGATTGGTTCGGTTCCGTAAACCGTTTGACCAGAAATGGTCAACGGACCGAACCGAACCGGACCAACCGGTCCGGTTTCCGGTTTTGGTCCGGTTTTTGGTTTGACTTGCACAGCCCTAAAGAAAACCACACCAGTGGTGGAGATTTATTAATAACGTCCACATTATATTATATAAACATTGTTTTTCATAGTTTAAGGACCAAAATATGAAAAAAAAGAGTTAAAATTGGGTTTGTATCATATCACTTAGAGTTCTCTATCTTAAATAATAGTTATAGTGGTTTCATATATTTTAAGAATTATACTCAAAATTTTCAGTATATTTTATGTATTTATAACAAGTTGTTTTGATTATTAATCACATTCTCTTATCATTGGAAAATGTTAAGTCAAAGTTAAATACATTCAGAACAATATACAAGTTAATATTTGGACCGAAAATTCAACCTCGTCTTGAAATAATTTTTGGACCTAAAATAGTGACTTGGCTCAAAAAGAAAAAATTTGTACAGATTAGACTCTTTGGATAAAGCTAAACCAAGACACAAATACCAAGACACAAATCTACCTCTCAATGGCTCTTATAATTTTCGAACAAACATGTATCTAGTTATCCACTACTCGTATCACTATATCACATCTGATCGCATCGAAAATTAATAAACCAAAAGCTCGAAGCTATCTCTTTTATAAATGTTTTAGTTTTGAAACAATGCTAACACAATAGCCCTAATGTTGTTGTTTGTGAGATTGTAAGCCTACCAACACAAACCTCAACCTCCTTTATCTGACATCGTTCCACTGTGGTCAAATCTCTTCTGTCATTTTTTATTGCTCCATTATAAAATGATCTCCAGCAAGAAAATAGGAATAAAAAATTGGGGTTCTGATTTACATTCTCTCCAAATTTTTGGTAAATGTTTTCATTTCTTCATTCCCCACCTTAAGCTTTGGACAGACAATTGCACACTTTGTAAGGCTTGCTATTTTGGAGTAATTATTTATGGTTAATTATTTGAATAGAAATATGCTTCAAAATTTTGATTTTGATCGAGACAATAATTGAAGGACTAGATTAGTTGTCATCATTTGGCTTATATAGAAGTGGAGAAATGAGTGTGTTTTTCAAAAGTTACAACGACCTTTGCATTTGAAGCTCACATTATGTCAAACATATATTTATGAAATTATGCATGCTTTTAAAGTTCAAAAGCAAGTGCATGGGAGTCGTGTCAGGAGCAGCACAACCTTAGTGGGTTGGACCCCTGCTTCCATTGGATGGGTTAAGTTAAACACAGATGGATGTAGTAGTAAAGGAGCTACTGATATAGCAGGAGGTGGATGAATTTTACGGGATTGGCAGGGGAAGTGGCTTAAAGGATATGGGGCGAATATTGGATGTTGTTTTGCAATTGAAGCTGAACTTTGGGCCATGATTAGCGGCCCAAAATTTGGCTTGGACGGAGGGTTATAGAAAAGTTATTCTTGAGACAGATTCTCTTTAGTGGTGAATTGGTTGAATCAAGCAGCTGATCCCCCGGCTCCCTTCATCAAATTTAATTATTGCAGCTCGAAACTTGTTAAGTAGAGATTGGAAGGTGAAAGTTCTGCATGTTTTCAGGGAAAGCAATCAATTGGCGGACCATTTGGCGAATGTGGCTCTTCAATACATGCAACCGTGGCATGCATTTGTTCCAGTGGCCATCAAATGAAGCCACAAGTCTGCTTTGGGAAGATGATGTTGGTCTTATGTGGCCTAGATTGATTCCTAGTAACAATGGGTGAGGTTTTTTGTGTAATATTGGTTGGGTTCCCCTCCCTGTGATTGGAAAAAAAATTATTTCGATCGAATTAATCTAATTGTTTTATATTTTGGGTATTGTGGTCCTCAAGTATTCTTTTCGTCTTCTAATGAATTATTAGAATTCTATCTGTTGTATTGACGTGATTATGCAAGATGTTCTTTCACATTAACTTTGACGTATTCGTTTGTCAAGAGAAAAATGTTATAGCTTTTGGGTGGAGAATGACATCATATAATATGATAATTTATTACATTCAACTTTTAATGAAAATGTATTTTTAATGTTAAAAAAAGAAAAAAATAATTTTTGTTGAAATAAATGCAAGCAATGTTAAATTTATAGACAAAAATAGTAATCTCGATAATCATGGCCACTGTCAATCCAAGCCTGAAACTTTGAAATGAAGAGATTGAAATGTCCAAGATAGTTGTAGACATGCGTCTCACCAAACAGCGAACATTGTTCACCATTCTTTAATTTGGTCATTTGTTGTTGTTTCTCATTCGCAATTTTCCTGTTGTTATTCTTTTTCTTATAAAAAAAACTCAATAAAAAGTATAAAAGTTGAAACTCTAGTTTCTTTGCTAGTGAATGAATTAATTGTCGATATCATGCAACACAAGAAAACTCAAGCCTACAGACGTAAACTTAACAGGAAGATAATTTGGAATCCACTAGAGAAAATATAAATCTCAAAGGTTTTGATTGATCATCATATATGTCTTTAGATCAATACAAAGTGTGCTCAAATACTTATTCTTAACTCTTAGGAAAATAAGAAGAACTATTGGAATGCTAAATTTTAAGAAAATGAAAAGTCATAATTTAAGGAAATAGTATATTGCTCCGCCTTGTAATTTGCTCTATCTTGGAATTCGCCTTATTTTGAACTTCCACGCTAAATCTATAAGTTGAAAATATGCCCCTTTTTCATATGACTTTCCATTACGTTTTCAATCCATTCAATCATTTGTTCTACATCAGTCCCCTCTACTTCAAAAGAACATGACCTCAAGTTATGGTCATGATAGATAGATTTATCCCCTGAAGTTATGGTCAGGATAGATAGATTTATCCTCTTTGAAAGCAAACAAGTCAGCAACATTGAAAGAATTTGAAATCCCCAGACTCAGAAAAATCAATCACATAGGCATTATCATTAATCCACTTCAGCACCTTGTAAGGGCCATACTTTTAGGGCTTCAATTTACTGCACGTACCTACAGGAAACACTTCTTCCTAAGGAACATCTCCTTCGTTGAACACCTTCCTTTTCGATGCTTATCGGAGACAACTTTATACTTACCTCTTCAAGTGACTCATTACCTCTTCGCAAATTGCCATAACATCTTCAGCCATACTATTGGAGATAAATATGGTAGTTGTATTGGAGATAAATATGGAGGTTGATATGTGGATATATACGTCTCTTTAATGCCAATATTCTAATTAAGCTTGATTGATGTAACAGCCTGTAGTTAGGCTAATTCATAGGAGGAGATTGTGGCTCATCTGTAACTCTCTCCTTTCCTATTTATACAACCCTTGTACATTGTTACAGATATACGAAATATACAAGTATTTTTCATCATTAACCTGTGTTCAAATTCTTCATGGTATCGGAGCGGGTTCGTTCTTGAGACCAGTTCTATATTGTTCATTGTCGCTGTCAATCTTATTCCATGGCAAACAATGAAGCTTCCAGTTCAACGTCCATCACCACAGTTCCATCTACTGTGACGGTGGCGGATGGGGATGTCAATTCTACTCAACGTTTAAGTACTGTTCGCTTAAATGATTTTAATTATCTTCCTTGGTCAAGGGCGATTACGTTAGCTCTTGGTGGAAGAAGTAAACTTGGGTTTATCAATGGCACTTCTAAGGCTCCAGATGTAGCATCTTCTGAATATGAGGCGTGGCTAAGCAAGGATCAACAAGTCATGACATTAATTCTCAATTCTATGGAGTTGCACATTGCTGAAATATTTAGTTATTCTGATTCTTCATATCAATTATGGAAGGCAGTTCGAGAGATGTATGGAAATCAGAATAACGCTGCCAGAATTTTTCAGATTCAACGTGATCTTGCAGATCTTCATCAAGATGGTAAGCCTTTTGTGCAATTATTGGGAAATTTTAAAAGTTTGTGGAATGAATTAGAGGTTTATCGCCCCTTTACTACTGATGCCTCCACATTACGTAAAAGGATAGAAGAAGATCGTATTTTTCAGGTTCTTGCTAGTCTTGGTTCCGATTATGAAGATCTTCGAAGTCATATCCTGATGAATCCAGAGTTGCCATCGTTGGAAGGTGTCTATGCTACCATCAATCGTGAAGAACTCCGTCGAAAAGTCATGTCACGCAATCCTAGTTCTGGTGTGTCTAATGCTCGTGCATATTTGGCTGGTACTCGTACAAATGAAAAAAATTACAAAGGGAAAAGACCAGATGTGAAGTGCCAACATTGTCACAATCTGGGTCATTCGATGGAGCGTTGTTGGATCCTTCACCCGGAGCAAAAGCCAAAATTTCCAAAAGATCAAAAACGTGCCTCCAATCACAAGGCACATCTTGTTGCACATACTATGGATTCTTTTTCCACAAACCCAGTTGACTTGTTGAATGATTTCGCAACTTATCTTCAGAATAAGCAATCTCATGACATGAAACCTGAAGTTACTCATTCTGGTGATGGTCAGTCCGCTGCCCTTCTTACTCATTTTTGCTGGGTTCTTGGAAAAATCTGATTGCAATCCTGAGGCTAGCGAAGGTATTTCTACAGCTTTTATGACTGCCTTAGATAATAGTGTTGTGCATGATCTTTGGGTCATTGATTCTGGTGCCACAGATCATATCACAAATAAATTGTCTGGTTTGCATTGTTTTGAAAAAATTTCTTCTCCTACGTATGTGTCAATAGCCAACAGAAAGGGTGTTCCTGTCTTGGGTAAGGGTAAGCTCAAAATTGTTTCGAAAAAGGTAGAGTCTCATGCTTTATATGTTCCCTCCTTCCCACTTCAACTCCTTTCAGTTCGTCAAATAGCATCTACTCTAAATTGTCATGTCATATTCACTCCTTCTCAGGTGATTTTTCAGGACCCCGTTTCCACGAAGACGATTGGTGAAGGTTTCTTCTTACATGGTCTATATTACTTCAGTTCAAATCCTCAAGTTTCTACAGCACTTCAAGTTGGTGTGAATTCATCTTCTGATCATCGTATATGGCACCAACGTCTAGCACACCCATCTGATTTCGCTCTTAGCAAAATAATGCCAGCTTTGGTTAAGGACTCTCTCACTTGTGAGACATGTTTTTTTTTAAAATCCACTAGGCTACCTTTTTCTTCCTCGTTATCTAGAACCACCCAGGCATTCGAACTTGTTCACTCCGATGTCTGGGGACCATTTTCTACTTCTCTTGATGGTTATAAGTATTTTGTAACTTTTATTGATGACTTCTCTGGGGTTACTTGGGTCTACTTATTAAAAACCAAAAGTGAAGTTTTGTATTGTTTCAAAGATTTTCATTCATTGATTCGTACGCAATTTTCCACTTCTATTAAAATCTTTCGATCTGATAATGGCACCGAGTTTATGTCTCATGACATGATGCAATATTTATTGTCTAATGGCATTCTACATCAAACTAGCTGTGTTGGTACGCCCCAGCAAAACGGGGTTGCCGAACGAAAAAATCGTGATATTCTTGAAAAAACTCGAGCACTAATGCTTCAAATGCATGTTCCAAAGTATTTTTGGTCTCATGGGATACTTATTGCGACTTATCTTATTAATCGTCTCCCCAGCCAAGTGCTCAATTTCAAGGCTCCTCTTGAAGTATTACAAGGTAAAAGGCCTGATTTTTCTCACTTGAAGATTTTTGGATGTACATGTTTTGTGCATATGCAGGCGAATCGACGTGATAAGCTTGATTCCCGAGCTGTGAAATGTGTTTTTTTGGGATATTCCACAACCCAAAAAGGCTACAAATGCTATGATCCACACTCCAGGAAGCTCTTTATCTCCAGAGATGTTCGATTTCTTGAAACTATGCCATATTATGCTTCTTCCAACCAGGGGGAGACTTTCTTGCCATCTGTGCCGCTTCCATCCACAGAGATTTTACATACTAACGCCTCAGCTTGTGCATCAGAGTTACAGGCTCTGCAGCCTCATCAGCCTCCTCCGACTCAACCAGTGATTCGTTCTTTTGAAGTCACTAATCCAAGCCCAGGAGTTGTGCCAGTTCAGTCTTCTACAGGTCCTTCTGAACCTACTGAGTTGCATTCTAGCGAGTTGTCTGTCTAGCAATCTTTGGATGTTTCATCTCCATCAGCAGTCCTGGATGAAGCTAATGATCATGGTTCACCATCTACCCCACGACGCAATCCTGCCCGCGCTCGTCACCCTCCCTCGAAGTTGTATGATTTTGTGACTTATGTCGCACGATATCCAGTTGACAAATGTCTCAGTTATAACCGCTTGTATTCATCTCATGCAACTTTTTTGACAGCTCTTACCATGGCTCATGAACCTCGTAACTTTCAGGAGGCTAATTCTCAAGCAATCTGGCGTCAAGCAATGACAGATGAGCTCAAAGCTCTTGATGAAAACAAAACATGGAGTGTGGTTCCTCTTCTGAATGGGAAACATGCTGTTGGAAATCGTTGGGTGTTTAAGACCAAGTTTAATTCGGATGGGTCTGTTGAAAGGCACAAAGCTCGCCTTGTTGCGCAAGGATTTACCCAGCAGTTTGGTGTCGACTACAAGGAAACGTTTGCACCGGTTGCCAAAATGACCACTGTACGGGTTCTCTTATCTGTGGCTATTAATCAAGGCTGGTCCTTTTCTCAAATGGACGTAAAAAATGCATTTTTGCATGGAGATTTAGAAGAAGAAGTGTTCATGAAACTTACACCGGGGCATCCCCAGAGTGCTACTCCTAATCTTGTTTGTCGGCTTCACAAATCTATTTATGGGTTGAAACAAAGCCCTCGTGCTTGGCATGCTAAATTAAGCACTGCCCTCCAAGCTCTTGGTTTTCACCGCAGCTCCGTCGATTCTTCATTGTTCATTAAGCTTACTTCTAGTACAAAATTGATGGTGCTTATTTATGTGGACAATCTCATCATTACAGGCAACAATGAAGCATCGATTTCTACCTTGAAGTGTGCTCTTCAAAAACAATTTCCTATTAAAGATCTTGGACCCTTGAAATATTTTCTAGGCATCGAAATGGCTGCATCCAAGAAAGGTTTGTTTTTGAATCAACGCAAATATATTTTGGATCTATTGCACGATATAGATATGTTGAAATCAAAACCTGCTGCCACACCTTTAGATAGCAAGTTGCGGCTTGCAGATTCCAGTGAAGCTCTTCACAATCCTAGTTACTACCAACAACTTGTTGGTAAGCTGATTTATTTGACGATCACTCGGCCAGACATCACTTTCGCAGTAAGTCTTGTCAGTCAATTTATGCATTCTCCTATTGTTCATCATTTGAATATTGTCAAGCGCATCTTGCGCTATCTAAAAGGTACCATTGGACGAGGCATACTTATGAGTCATCATGGACACTTGAATATTATTGGCTACACTGATTCTGATTGGGCAGGAAATTCGCTTGATCGTCGCTCTACTACGGGTTATTGTATGTTTGTTGGTGGAAATTTAGTTTCTTGGAAGAGTAAGAAACAACACGTCGTTGCCCGTTCTAGTGCTGAAGCTGAGTATCGCGCAATGGCTTCGGCTGCTTGTGAATTAATTTGGGTTCGTCATCTTCTTGCTGATTTGGGTTTTACCAGTACTATTCCTATGAAGCTTTTTTGTGATAATCAGGCAGCCATGCATATTGCCTCCAATCCTGTGTTTCACGAACGCACAAAACACATCGAAGTGGATTGTCATTATATTAGGCAACAAGTTCAGTCGAAGATAATTCAAACTCATTATGTGCGGAGCTCAGATTAGTTGGCGGATGTTTTTACAAAAATGTTATCATCTGCGCAATTTAATCGATTATTAGGCAAGCTTGGATCTCTCAATCCTCTTGATCCAGCTTGAGGGGGAGTATTGGAGATAAATATGGTAGTTGTATTGGAGATAAATATGGAGGTTGATATGTGGATATATACGTCTCTTTAATGCCAATATTCTAATTAAGCTTGATTGATGTAACAGCCTGTAGTTAGGCTAATTCATAGGAGGAGATTGTGGCTCATCTGTAACTCTCTCCTTTCCTATTTATACAACCCTTGTACATTGTTCCAGATATACGAAATATACAAGTATTTTTCATCATTAACTTGTGTTCAAATTCTTCACATACCCTCTACAGCAACACTAACTCTTAGACGTCCAGTCAGCTTCACCTAATCAACAACATGACTAGGAACAATAGTATATGTGACAACAAAAGGAGATTTACTTGTGACACTACGAATTGTACTATTACAAGCAAACTCCAACTGTGGTAGCGCAAAATCCTAATGTTTTGGCTTATCTCCACAGACACTTCGCACCATATTAACCTGAGTTCTATTATTGAACTCTATTTGACCATCAGTTTGCTCGTGAACTATAGTACTCCTGTTCAATTTAGTTCCAAACATCCTCCATAAGGTAACCCAAAAGTTACTCAAAAACTTAGTTTCTCGATCAGACGTGATTGTTTTAGGAACATTGTGTTTTCACAGGTATCTATCCACAAAATTCTCATTTATAATTTTAGCTTATTCATCGTTCAAATGCATTGACTTATGTATGGAACACTTATTCCCCAGGTATCCAAGAGCAATAAAGTATATCAAATCAGTGTGGCTGGATAAATATAAAGAGAAATTTGTTGCTGCTTGGAGTAATAAATCGATGCATTTTGGCAACAGAACTACAAATCGAGCTGAAAGCCAACATGGAAAGTTGAAGAAATATTTACAAAATTCAAGGGGAAATCTTGTGTCCGTCTGGTCACAGGTTCACAGTCTTTTGGACGCACAATCCACTTCTATCAAAGCATCACTCGAAAAAAGTATCAATTTTGTGCAACATGATTTCAGAACTTCAATATTCAACGAACTACGAGGTTCTGTATCAACTGCTGCATTATATCATATTTTGGCAGAGGTAAAACGTTCTAATAATGTTGGTCATTATCCTAGCCTATGTGGTTGTCAAATTAAATTGACTCATGGCTTGCCTTGCGCACATGAGATCTCTATGTTCAAGGTGGAAGGTCGTCCAATTCCCCTATCTTTGATTGATCCATTCTGGAGGAAGCTGAACTTCAAGCCCGTCACTACATTGGAGGATGATGATATAAATTGCAATATTGAGGTTGAAATGTTCACTGAAAAGTTTAAAAAACAATCGAGACCTGTTAAATTTCGATTGTTACAGAAATTACGTGAAATTATCAACCCTTCATCCACTTTACTTGCAGAGCCAAAAGTGAAGAAGCAAAGTCGTGACAGGTTCGATTCAAAGAAAAAGGTTGAATCAAATGTTGGACGAAATTCTACCGGTACTAAATATGCCGAGGCTAATGATTCTCCAGTATTCAGAAGCCGACACAGTTGTTCATCGACTTTCAATGTCCCGCAGTTTTCATCAACACGGAGGGTTTCGGTCGATGAGAGAATGCATACTAGTTCAATCGATGACAGATTGCATACTGGTTCTATGAATGAGAGAATCTACAGTATTTCAATCTACATTGACCAGTTTCCAAGTCATATGCATCCATATATTCTATCTGTGACTGATGTCATTGGTGATGAAAATTGTGGTTTTCGCAGTGTTGCATTGGCATTGCAAATGGAAGAAGGTGAAAATGCATGGACCCATGTAAGATATGATATGCTAACTGAGTTGAACAACAATGCTGATGAATATGCATCCTTGTATGGAAACTGGGAAAGGTTTGCTTTTATAAGACAATCACTGACATTTTTTGAGATATACAGGTCAGCACCGGTGGTACGTTGGATGAATTTGCCAGACATGGGTCACTTGATTGCATCATGCTACAATGTTGTTTGCATTGTATTAAGTCAATCACAATCCTTAACGTTTCTTCCTTTGCGGTCTGCCCCACCACCACCATCACCATCACCATCACAACAACGTGTCATATGTATCGGACATGTTAACCAGAACCATTTTGTGGAGATATCCTTGGTTCCTAATTCTCCAATGCCTCCAATCATGCCTCAATGGGGCGCATTTAGGCATCAATGTGCGGCACAGTGGGCTTTATTTTATGAACAAAATTTTCAAGATTATAGACTGATACGGAATCCATCAAAAGTATCACAGCCCAATGTGAATTTAGATTCTAATTAGTTTGTTTGGTGGTTTAATTTCTTTTACTGAATAAAAACTATTTGAGATTGCTTTTTATTTAATTTCTTTTATTTTACAATAAATTTCACGTGTGCGGGCCATTGTCTCATCTCCAAATATAAGATGAATCATTATTATGAGATGGCGATAGATATTGAGACTTGAGAGTAGTTTTATCATTATTGTGGGCCCTACTTAACCTTATCCATGCACAATTGGCAGCAACAACAACGAAAACTTTAGTTAAAAAAAAAAGACTTGATTAGACTATTATCAATTTTTGCCGGCCGTACTTAGCTTTCTCCATGCAGCAACGGAAACTTTATTTCAAAAAGGGATTTTATAAAGGAACCCATCCCTATTCCAAACCCCCCCTTAACATAGGTGAGGAAAACAACACTGATTTGACATTTTATGTTTTTAATTCTTTTAAGTATATGTCATCATTCCTTTAATAATATTTGCGGGTCCTTAACATAGGTGAGGAAAACAACACTAATTTGACATTTTATGTTTTTAATTCTTTTAAGTATATGTCATCATTCCTTTAATAATATTTGCGGGTCCCAAATTTGACATTACAAATTTTTCAATATTGTTTAATTCTATTGATTATATTTGTGGCTCCCACCTATAGGTTTTTGTCCCATGAAATGCAACAAATTATTATATGACTTTTTAATATATTTTAATTGTATTATGTAAAAAAAAGTGAAATAAGTTGATTGTTGCATATATATATATTTATAAAATTAATCGATTACATTAATAACTTTATTGGAAGGAAACATGGATCGTACTGACTGCATATATGCATTAAACCGCTCCGCATATGGAGTAGCCCATGCAGATGCGCAAGCATGCCTACAGTGAACCCATTCTGGTGTAATGGGAGGCATTGGATAATCTCCTATCAAACCAACCTGAACGAAGTGATTACCATTTACATGTCCAATAGCAATAGCGTAGTGCTGACAGAGTGGTGGAGGGATTGTACGAAGCGGTAAGTAAGTCGAGCTCCCTCTATCACTAAGAACATGCAGTATAACATTGTATGTGGATGCAATCAGCAGTCCCATGTCTGGTATTGCCATCCAATACTCAAATGGTGCTTGAACATCCATTTGAAAGAAGTTCAGTGAGCTTCTTACACTGTTTGCCCTATCCTCACCGCCTAGTATTTCAATATATTGTCCCCAAAATGTGTCCAACTCTGCCATCAAATTATATCGGACATTAGGCCACGCATCTTCCCCAAGACCAAGAGAAACAGCTATCGACCGAAAACCGCAATTTCCATCCGCTCTTACATCTCGTACTTCCCTAATATAAGGATGCAGTACAGCTGGAAACTGATCAACATATGCATGAATAGAGTAGTTCACATTTCTTGGACCCGCACTCATTTGCGTAGATAGTGATTCAGTATTGTAAATGGACGAGCAACTGTGTCTCCCTGGCTCATGAGATTGGAAAAAATCGTGCTAAAAAATTTTAGAGTTGGGCCGTGCAGATGAGGTACTATGCCTGCCAAGTTCACGCGGATGAATGAAATCATTCCCAACAAATTCGGATGCAGCTCTATTAGGACTGGTGGAGGTCGCTATTTTTTTCTTTGTGTTGGGACGCCCTCGAGTGTTTGTCTTCACAGCTGGTTGACGGAGGGATGTTGTCGAAGGTTTGATTATCTTCCTCAGCTTCCTTAACCAACTCATTTTAACAGGCTTCGTTTCCTGCTTGAAATATTCGGTGAACATCTGTACATCAGCACTACAGTCGATATCATCCTCTTCTACTGACTCACATGGCAATATATCAAGCTTTCTCCAAAATTTATCAATG
The DNA here is from genome assembly GCA_963580455.1 of Euonymus europaeus. NCBI lineage: Eukaryota > Viridiplantae > Streptophyta > Magnoliopsida > Celastrales > Celastraceae > Euonymus > Euonymus europaeus. The sequence continues at coordinate 13,977,250 of OY756970.1, read as the reverse complement.
GCTTCAAGTGGTATAGAGCGACGTTCACTCACCATTATAGCCTGTTCGTGAGCACAAGGTAGTCCATAACTCATACGAAATTGACATCCGCAATCGTTGGAAGACCTTCTGACATTTTTAGATCGCTCAAACTCCATCAAGATGAGATGCAATGCCTCTATTGAAACAAAAACACATAAATCACTGAGGTGCGGTATATTGAATCGGTGTTGGACGATAGTCCTGCTTCGCTCAATGCTAGCTTTGATAGCGGTGTCCTGAGACTGGATAACCCGATGAATCCACATAACAGATCTCTCCAGGTCTGACTTTGAAGAGCTTAAATATCGTTTTAGCTTAGCATGTTGACTTTCAACTCTATTAGTAGTCTGATTTCCGAAATGCATACATCTATCAGTCCATGCAGATACAAACATCTCTTTATATGGTGTCAGCCAAACACTTTTAAGATAATTAATCACTGCTGGAAACTTTTGTAATACCTCTTCTAGGCGTGCCAAATTGCGAACGTAGTCGCTCTCATTTGCAGATTCAAGCACCGTAGTCCACATGTTGTAAAAGGCATCACAATCTCTCTTGTCTTGTATTGATGGCCTACACCTGGTCAAAATATTTTGGTAGATGTGCCATCTACAAAGTAATTTCATAGAATTGGGGAATACCTTAGCACAAGCTTTCATAAGCCCCAGTTCTCTGTCTGTCACAATCACCCGTGGTTCAGAAGAGCCATGCATTGATGACCTCAGACATTCCAATGCCCAAGTATAATTTGACTCTTTTTCCGAGTTTAAGTATGCGAATGCAATGCAAAATGTCTGTCTCGTTGAACTAACACCAACAATTTCAAGGAGAGGCAATCCGTACCTGTTGGTTTGATAAGTCGCATCCATCAGTAACACATTCGGAAATGCACGAAAAAACTGTAATGAGCTTGGATGTGCGAAGAATAGATCTTCGAGCTCATTGGTTATACTGTTTGCCCGAGTATCGAAAAAGTAGCCTTTGTCATATAGAAATGACATAACGGTCTGCATCTGTGATTTACCAGCTTTTCGTGCATGTTGGTGCTTCAACCGTGCATTATATATTGTTCTGATAGTTGACACGTTGTTAGGATCTCGTTTCTTCAACTCCGACAATATGTCCCGGGGCTTCGCATGTTGCTCTGACATGTCTACCATCAGTTGAATTTCAGATTCAGAAAGTCGTCCAGGATATGGATGTCCCTCCATATATACTGCAGGCGCATGATTATGAGTTGAACAAACCACCTCAACCATCCAATCATCGTCTTTCTTCATTTTTCTTCCTTTCAATTTGAACGGACATTCTATTTTTTTGGTGCCAGTTGCCTTTGTGGAGAGTTTTTCGCCTACCTTTAAAAGATGGGAAAGTTATGTACCGGCTGCTGAGATTCCTTCTTTTTGTCAGTCAATTATATTATTTAATGTTAGTCAAATCAGTTACTTTATGTCATAATCATAAAAACAATAATAATATAGGGGGAGGGTTTGGGTAGGGTATAGGGGAGGGAGGGTCCGTTTACCACTACCCTTTCAAAAAAGACTTGATTAGACATTTATCAGTTTTACCGGCATAGGCATAGGTCTGTAGAAGTAAAATATAACCTGTATTTAGCAATAGCCTAAATGTAGAGAAGGATAAAGCTAAAACATCTTGTCAAACCTGCAGATAAACCTTGGAGGCTTTTGGGAAAATATTTCTTTGAATAACTTCATGATGCTCTAATGTTGTTCAAACTTTCATAAATAATGTGGTTTTATCAGCCTTGTACAGGCCTAGTACTATAGTTATTTTATGTATGGGATGCCGCACTAGAAAATTATCATGTGTGTGTGTATATATGTATGTATACTGCATCTGCACCCGCAAGTACACCCTATCCAATGACCAATATGATATCTGCTTCAAATTTTATGTGCGGGGTACTAAACTTGAGAATCGTCGTACGTGTGTATATGTGTGTCAATTCAGGGGCAGCGTGTCCCACAAGAACCACCACGTTTGGTACTCTTGATTGTCATTTGCTTGCACAACTTAGAAACACACTTTTACACGCAACATGTGAAGTTGCAAACATGCTTTGTGACTTTGCTTCATGCACATTCACCCTACTTTTATCTCTTTTAAGTCTTGTCGCTGCAAAGTTTATTAAATTGTTACCTTATCAATATTCATATGAATATAGTTGTCATTTCTTGACTGAGGATCACAATATGTCAATAGTTATTTTTTGTTCTTTATTTTCTCTATAAATAAATATTCATTAGTATTGTAATATAAAATTCTTTAAAAAATAAATCCAATTAGAATAATTTCACAAGATATATAAGTTTCTTATGAAACTTAACCACTGTAAAATAAAATAAATAAAAGCGATAAATAAATTCATGGTGGAAAATGGAAAGTGGAAAGTGATGAGACTCCTAGATCTAGTGAAGATCGGTTTCTCGAATGTCACGTCTTTCGAAGGAAAAGACAAGAATCTTGATCCAAATCGTTTTGTGTTGGTTAGTTTTTTATTTATCCTATTTGAATTCATTTGATGATAAGCATTCTACGGGTATGTCCCGGTGTTATTCGAGAGTATCTCAATGTTGTTTTTCGTTGTTCTTTGATTTAAGTGTCTAATTTCTCTGGCTTGGGTATGTTACTATTACTATATTGAAATTATTTTTTAGGGCATAGGGTACATACAATGATAAGAAGTTAATGGGGAGGAGATAATGTTTGAGAATGTGTGTTTTTATTAATGTGGCTGTAATTGGACGATATTTTTTGTTGATGTGACTCAATATATGATTTGACTTTTGCATGATAGAGGTGAGACTCAATATTTTTTTTAGTGAAAAAAGACTGGAAGAATGAAATATTAGTGACTTGACTAATGTGAAATGAAAAAATTGTATTGGGAAGTGTGTTTCGTTGATACAGATAAATATGTGTAACTACTTTTGTATAATAAAGATGGTACTCAATTGAAAAGTTAATGAAGACAATTGTATGTCTTTATTGTATGTGCTCTTTGTTAGATATATGTCATGTATAGCCAATATGTACGGTTGTATTTGATTCGTATATTATCATAGAATTATATTAATTGAAATAATAAACGATAGTTATTTATATATTTGGTATTTAATGGTTATGTTAAATATGTTCATAGATATTTCCTAAAGACCTCATTCTTCATAATTGAGAATATGAGTGACGAGTGATCTTTAGTATGAATATATTAAATCAAGTTCCTGATCGTAAAATTATTAACTAGACAATAACAATTTGGATGATCAGCATACTGTTTGTTTTCTATGAAAATAGAGTTGTGAGACTCATGTAATTTAATATGTGATATTATAACAAATAATATAAAATATTTATTGTTGAATAAATGCTCGAACATGACCTGTTAAATAATGAATCAGCAAGGGATCCATCCCCTCGAATTAATCAAGGAGAATATCCTATGTGATCCGAAAATTTATTGACACGTGATTAAATCCTTGGTCAAGGTAAAATAATTAATGAAAAAAATATTTTCATTAATTATTGTTTGTCAATAAATTATTAGATTTGTACATATGATTGAGTTAATGGATTTGACAGATTTCTACGATTCTCTCTCGATTGGAATATTGCATAGTGGAAGAATTCAATTACACGACAATTGTAATTAAAGATTCAAATGAATTAATTCATCATTGATTGGGTAATTAAGATATGCTACTAGGCATTACTCATTATTTATAAGAAATGATTAAAAGTTGTTTTAATTAATATCGAAGATTTTGATATTATTCTTATTTCTAATAAGTAATAAACCTATAAAGTCACACATAAAGAATCACAAAAATTTGTTTAGCTAAAGGTGAAAAAGAGAACTGTGTGAATTCGATAATTTACATGAGATGAAAATAATCGAATTATTAATTGAATAAAGGTTTATTGTAAATATGACCGAACCAAATTAATTAATGGATAATGTTAGCACACTGGACCTTCAGTTAAAAATATTGGCTCGTGACTCAATTAATTATAAAAAGTTCCTAAGGGAGAACAAAAGATACAAATTTTTGTTTTTCTTGGTTTTTGGTTTACAGTTTTGTTTTGCAAAACTCTAGACAGATGATTCGTGGACTGATTAGGAACTCTATAAGATCGGAGTACCAAACCTGAATTAGATTCATCTTGAATTAAGGTACATATGTGAAATGTCTAGACCCAAAAACGCTACCGATAACGTACACACTAATCACTAAGGACATTCTCAAACCTCATCCTATCAATGAGATTCTATCAAAAATCCAACAACACCTCCTAATATATCGAAGAGTGTCAACTTGGAGAAACAATATAAAATTAATCATACCATTCCACATCCTAGTAGAGCCTCCAACCATCTATCATAATCACACGCTAAGCAGTGCCTCAAGCCTCCTATCCACATGCAATACATAAAGATAATCATCATCAAGCATCTTAAACAACCATAAGTAGTTCCAACCATCCGGACCACAGTTCACAACCTGATATAGGAGTCCCGATCACAGAGAGCACCTTCCCAACCATCCATCATTCGTACCATATAGGTACATAATCATCATAATCCTCATACAAACCAAGTACTAAATGTACTAGTACGAAAGTAAAACACAAAACCGACCTATTAACCTAATGAATCCTAAAGCTCCAAGGTGGCCATCCATGTCACACATGCCTCCCTTGATTCGAATACTGGTCACTGGAACTAGTCTCGCTTGAAGAACACAAGAAAGAAGATGGGGTGAGCAAATGACTCAATAAGGATAAAGAAGAGTAATCTTCCTCAAATATTATCTTAGAACTTTTCCAATCTTCAATCCAAGCTTAAATCCCTCTATAATCTCTCTGTCTCTCTCTCGCTAATTTTCTCTCTTTCTCTCTCCTCTTTCCCTATCTCGAATAGAATTAGAAAATACCCATTGTTCTGTCTATTTTTGAAATTTAAAAGACTGAAAAGTCTCTCGATGCTCCTAAGCATCCCTAACCCATTTTTTTTCCTTAAAACTCTGCTATCCTAGGCACACATTCCTCATCACCCCTCAACCATCTCTGCTCTAGGCATGCCTAACATCTGTAATTCACTCAAAAATGTTAATTTCCCTTTCTTTTAATGCCCCAAATGTTAATATTTGGGACCGGATGTTACATCGTTATTTATCTCTCTTAGACCATCTCCAATGGTTACTGGAAATCAGTATTGGACCTTAAATTAGAGTTTTTTATTTTTTTATGAAAATATGAGACACAACAGTTACTGTAAGTTAGACGGGAAATGCCAGCGTTGTTATAGTGCGACTGGACTTCCAGCGTCGCACTATAACAATTGGGTTTTTTTATGATTAAAAAGTAGTTTTCCTCTCTCCTACTTGTATAGTAATCAAAGAAGAAAAGTGAGTGTTAAAAAAAAAAGGTGAGTGAGACTATATGACCACACACTTGGGTCGGCACTAATCGACACCCTTTTATTAAAATTGCTTTTCTTTTGTTTTTTGTACAATAAAATGTGTTAGATTCTTTAACTTTCTAACCCAAATGTCCATAGTCCCATTTATATATATGGAAAAGAGATCTCATTTGAATTATGATAATTTTAATGTCAAATACTAAATGAATTAATAAAAAATTATTATTATTGACATCTTTTTATTATTATTTAACATGATAAGGTGTACTTTTGAGTTTAATTTAATAAATAATTATTATAAAAATAAATATTTAAATGATTTAAAGTATAATTTAAAATAACTAATATATATTATCACTATTTTAAAAATTATAAATTAATAAAAATATATATTTTTACTGAAATTTATAGAATCTATTATAGATATCTGTCGTGAATGGTCTTATACCCTAAACCAAAAGCTGTAAAAGGTGCTTATATCCACAGTTGAAGAATTGTTCTAAAAGGGCTTAAAAAGGGCACGTGCAGGGAGCGTGACAGCGTATTTGAACATGCGCGTAACCGGCCATCAGACCATCCGCTACGGTACGTGGAAAAGTTGACCACGTGTCAGAGAGGTTACTGGCAAAAACGCCACGTGTTTGGACGTAATCCCGCACGAAAACTGTGAATGTGGAAAACAATTTATAAACGGAGTAACGGACAATTCATAAATCAAAGTTGGTAACCATACAAATACAACTGAGAGAGTCGTTATCATGCTCATGGACTAAACTCCCCCAAGTTCTAGACGTCTAATGCCCTACCGAAATCTCAATTCTACCCCTACCGATATTCATATTATTGACTACATATATAATATATATAATAACACAATTATTCACAAGTGGACTCCACATGCAAATTGCATGACGATATGTTTCTAGAAAGTAAAAACAAATGCCCCAATGACACCGTCATTCCAACAAAGGATTAAATTACTGACGATTGGGATAAGATCATAAGTTCAAGATTAAAATATATTTTTTATGGATAATATTTAAGACCTTAAAAAAAGTGTTTCTAATTAAATATTTAATTAATGTGAAGTGTTCGATGTCAATGGAATCCTAACATTATATTTATAATCAATGGCTAAAACGCATGTCACATGCATTTGAAGGTAAAATGAGAGTTATATTTTGGATGGATATAACATTGCTCATTTTTTATACCTCAACCATTTCAGACGTTACAGCAATGACTCAACGGTAGATCTCAATGACATCATATTTTATGAATTTTGAATATCTTAAATTCAATTCTCATTAAAAATAATATTTTTGTCATCACGTACTTGTTTTGGTCTAACCTATCTTATTATACCTAATACTTCCAATAAGTAAGTTAAAATTTGAACGACCTATCATTATTAACTCTTATTTATTTATTTATTGCGGATTGCCGTGGTGATCATGATGACCTCAATTCCTTTGGTCGATCTTTTAATATCTTTCAGTATTTAACACCATTAATGACGGATTAATAAAATATAATTTTAACGTTAATTATGAAGTGAAGGGTGACATCAATATGTACTTTCTACTAGAAAGTTTCTAGCATATAGAATTAACATTGCCAAAAGCCTGTAAGTTGTTTTTCATTAAAAATAAATTTAAATAACTAGTGATTAGATATATATATATATATATATATTTTAAAATAATATGTAGAGTTCCTAGAAAGTTACAATACAACAATCCTCATCCAAATTAAGGAAATCCAGTTAAATTCAACTATCAACAAATTTTTAGATTGGATCATAGATTTTACATATATAACATGTCCATTAAACAAAATCTAGATTCTGTCAAGAGTTTGCCAAGATTCAGTTAAGGCAGTTAGGAAACTTTCAAGTTAGCTAAGATACAGGAGGATTCTGTTGCTCTTACTAAGCAAATATTGAGGAATTGGACAACTAATATTAAAGGGCCAGCCCATACGAATGCTTTTCAACAGAACTTGGCCATTGAAAGGCCACCAAAACATTGGCTATTTTTACTTATCCAATGGATTCTAGGAAACAGTTAATGATCAACAGATCAGGGCAAAGAGGCAAAAAGGGTTCTGTTTTTCTTGTGATGCCAAATGGCAACCTGGACACAAATGTGCAACACCTAATTTGTTTTACTTGGAGATGTATGAGGATTCAATGGTACCATTTGATCTTGAAATTAATGACTATATATCTGCTTCTTCATCTGAACATGTCAGTCAAGTAGGTTAATTTAGATCTCCTTCATTCCAATCCTAGTCCTCCAACTTCTTCTGAGGTTGTAACACATATTTCATTATATGCCATTCTTGGAGCAAATGGTCCTCACACTATGAGCTTACATGGTACTATTGAGAAACTCTAGTTGATAATGTTAGTCGACAGTAGTTCCACTCATCATTTTGTGGATTTGTTTGTGGCCACCCAATTGGAGTGGAACAGTCCGAATATACTTAGTATTCCTGTCAAGATAGATAATGGTGATATGTTGGAATTTACAACAGATTAGTTTGTGTCGGATTTGGGAGGCTGTGATATGTAAATTGTTTATTAGTATTTTTTTAATACCAAGCTAGCATTAAGACTGGCCGAATACAATCACAATTCTTAAATTTAATTAGTTCAAATTTTGATAATTGAATTGAATTGTGTAAACTCTTAACCCCTGTTTATTTCAGGGTATAAGTTAGTTTATATTATGTCATCTATACTCTCAGACACTCTCAACTTTTATGCTTTACGAGAGCTTATATTCTACGAGACATACTCTTATCCAAACGAACTCTTAGAATGATTAATTTTTTTTTATATATTTTATTTGCAACTTTTAAACTGGATCCATCTCCAAATTTTGATAGAGTGCATTGGTGAATGCAATCCGCTGGTGCTCCCTCTTCCATGTGCATGCACCAGACACTCCTAAATTACTGTAGATTTTTGTCCTTTTTATTAATATTTAATAAACTTTTTGGATAAACTTAAAAGGATAAATTAATTTATTTGGCAGTTGTCTGATTTCTGTTACTACTTGAGGTTAGATATGTAAATTCACCTCTTTCTTTGCTGGCCGCCAAAGCAATCTAATAAATAAAATCAGAGAAAAAAAGAATTCTAAAATATCAAGGAAGAAGAAGAAGAAGAAGAAGAACAACTCTCTCTCTCTTGATCTCTCTCGTTCTTCTTGCGAATTTATACGAATTCTGTTCTTCAATTCTTTTTAGGTAGCTCCTTCGTATAGTTAAACTCTCTTCCCTTTTAAGCTCGCCTTGATCTAAAATCAAATTAATTGATTGATTAAGGGTACGAATTTCGGATTTTTTTTTAATATTTTTTTTTGGTTTCGAAGGAATTTGTTGGGTTTGAAGAAAGTAGCTTTCTTTTGCAGAATTTGATTAATCCCAGCAATTTCGGTTGATCTGGGTTTCTGTGCATCTGTGATCTGGTCCCCGAATTGTGATCTACCGAGTCCAACCATGGCGGTCCCTACTATTGCGCTGTATGCGAGTCCACCGAGCAGCATCTACTCAGCAGCGCACCCTTGCCAGATCAATCCCCACGCGAGTTATGATTTCGACTTGAATTCGAGATCTTCATCATCGGCATCATCCACGGCACCTTCTTCACAGAAACCACCCACGATGGGTGGCCTCTCATGCCTCTTCTCGTCGACCACGGTGAAACACGCGCTGCCGTCGACTTTTTCTGCCTCCGGGGAGGAATTGGGGTCATATAGAGTTGATGAATTGAAAGAATTGAGTAGCTCATTTTGTTATTCGTCCAGTAATTTTGGTGCCGCTTCTCTAAAAAGGGACAATAGCCCTGTTTCGGTGCTGCAAGGCCCGGTTTCGTGTAGTGGCAGTGGGGTTGCTGTTGCGAGGAGTCCTCCGGTGCGAATTCGAGGGGGCGGGACGTGTGGATTGTTCAATGGGTTTGTTAGGAATGCATTAGGGTCTTGTGTGGATTACGATTCCCCTAGTTTTCAGGTTCACGGCTGTGCTGGCCTTGATGTGGGAGCATTATCGACAGCTGTTGCTGTAGATGAATTGACATTTCATATAGAGGATAGTTTGATGGAGGGTGACGCAGAGCCCTATGGTAAGGATTTGCTCCATGGTGCGCAATTGAGGCACAAAATCTTTAGTGAGGATCTTGTTGTCAAGGCATTCTATGAAGCTGAAAAGGCACATAGAGGACAGGTAATATTGGATGTGAATTGTAATAGAATTCTCATTTTATGTTGTTTGGCAATTTGATGACATGGGTTAAGAAGATTTGGGATTGATTGGTTGTTTGTTTTGTAGATGCGTGCTAGTGGAGGTCCATATTTGCAGCATTGTGTGGAAACAGCCGTGTTGCTTGCATTGATTGGTGCCAACTCTACAGTAGTTGCAGCAGGACTTTTGCATGATACTCTTGATGATTGTTTTTTGAGCTACGACTACATTTTCAAGACATTTGGAGCTGGGGTTGCTGACTTGGTAGAAGGGGTAAGACGTGATTTTTATGATTTAAAGTGTATTTGTAGATTGAGTAGCATTTCCTGTGGATGATGGGCTTATTTGGTATCGTGTAACTTTGAGGTGGTTAGCATGGTATTTGAGATTATGACATTATGATGTTGCAGTGCACGTGCTGCACGCTTGATGAATATTCGATTCGTGAATAGTTTGTAATTGTGGTCTTTCTCATGAAAGTCATGGATCGTAGCCATTCTTCGTCTTATACTTCAAGTAACATCATGTTTGGAATGCTTGCCTTTGTAAATCATTTGGCATAGGCTGCAGTTTTGCAGACACCTGATCTTGAGTTTGAGAGAATAATATATTTTCCAACCATGTGACAATTGTAAATTCTTTGTGAAACATACCTCTCATTGCTAGCTCACCAGTTGCATTTATTCTGTGTATTCATCATTCTATATTCCCATCTGTTTGGATGTTGACATTTCATGTGCTCGTTTTCTCTTCTATCCCAAATTGGCCCATTGTCCTTCTATTTCTTTTCTTTGTTTGCTAACTAATTGACATGTCTTTCTTGTTTCAGTTTGATATATGTATCTGTTATTGAAAGATATTTACCATGAATAAGATTTCAGTAATGTTGCTTTGATAATTTTTAAAAATTAAGTATTTGAAACTTTTTATAGTTTTGTAAATTTTGATCTTTGAGAGTTTCTAATGGTGTTTTAATTGCTTTCTTAGGTTTCTAAACTTAGTCAATTGAGTAAGCTTGCAAGGGAGAATAATACAGCATCTAAAACTGTTGAGGCAGATCGCTTGCACACCATGTTCCTTGCAATGGCAGATGCCAGGGCCGTCCTCATTAAATTGGCTGATCGGCTGCACAATATGATGACTCTAGATGCGCTGCCATTGGTCAAACAGCAAAGGTTTGCTAAAGAGACTTTGGAGATATTTGCTCCATTGGCGAATCGTTTGGGAATCTATACGTGGAAGGTACAACTAGAAAATTTATGCTTTAAGCATCTCAACCCAGAAGAGCACAAAGAATTGTCCTCTAGGCTTGTGAACTCTTCTGATGAGGTTATGATTACTTCTGCGATAGAAAAATTAGAGCGTGCTCTCAAGGATAAAGCTATTTCGTTCCATGTGTTGTCAGGGAGGCATAAAAGCTTGTATAGCATCTACCGGAAGATGTTGAAGTATGTGCTCTCTCTCTCTGCCCCCCTCCCCCACTTCTCTGTCTCTCTCTCGTGTGCTTTTTATGTAGATATGACTGCATGCATGTAGATCTGGATACGCTGGCAAGCACTGTGCAGTCTCATACTTTTGGCACTTATCTAAGCTTTTATTAGGATAATCCTGTGTATATTAGCTTTTATTAGGCTTAGGCAATTTTGTGTCACTGGCTGGTTGCTTGGCCAGATCTAGCCACAAACGGCCTCTAGTTTCCTTGGGGAAATGTATTTTCATAATAGGGAAATGTATTTTCTTTATTATGAGCTTGAATGTGTATCAAAATTGCAGTTCTTTTTGTGTAAATACTAGATTTTTCTTGAATGTGGGCCTTTTGAGTCGTTCAATTGTGCCAACAATGGACCATATTTATGCTAGCATGAATCTTAGAGCTAATCTAGGTTAACATTTGATATTGAACTTTGGTAACATAATGGCCCGTCTCAATTTCTTGAAAAATATTGAATACTGCCATACTGGGTTCCGAGATGAATTAAGTAAACAATTTTGTATCAGTGATCATTATTACATATGGAATATTATGGTTGTGGTGAAATATATTAGATGTGGTAAAACTTTATTGTTTTTTGCAGAAAGAAGCTGGCCATGGATGAGATTCATGATATCCATGGGTTACGGTTGATTGTTAATGATAAGGAAGACTGCTACAAGGCATTGAATGTTGTTCATCGTTTATGGTCTGAGGTACCTGAAAAATTCAAGGATTATATCATGCACCCAAAGTTCAATGGGTATGTATATAATTGATAGTAAGCAGCTTCTTCTTTTTAAGATCACTCCTATCTCTAACTGTTTTATTTTGCAGGTATCAATCTCTCCACACAGTAGTGATGGGCAAAGACATGGTTCCTCTTGAAGTTCAAATTCGAACTAGAGAGATGCATTTGCAAGCCGAGTTTGGATTTGCAGCTCACTGGAGATACAAGGAAGGTGACTGTGAGCACTCTTCATTTGTTCTTCAGATGGTTGAGTGGGCACGATGGGTGGTCACTTGGCACTGTGAAGCCATGAGCAAAGACCACTGTTCTATTGGTTATGATGATTCAATCAAGCCTCCCTGCACGTTCCCTTCTCACTCAGATGACTGCCCATTTTCTTATAAGCCCCAATGTTGCGAGGATGGACCTGTCTTTGTTATCCTGATTGAGAATGACAAGGTTGGTAATTCTATGGTCACTGTGTGTTTCTTTGTGCTGAATGGCTGGAGTAGCTAGAGTACTAATTAACTTGTCTGATGACTGAATGGATATTCCGATGTCTATCAAGTGATACTGAACATGCCATGCCAAAATCGATATGTTGATAACTGAAAGGATGGTCAAATCAGTTCCGCCTACCTTTTTGCAGTCAGCTTTTTCCTTGCACCTGTACTGCATAGGACATTGGTTGGTTTTTGTCGAATAGACTTTTGTGCCTTCGTGTTGGGACAAATAAACATTGCATCAACTTTCTTGCTGCTTCTGCGTCTATGTTGCCATTATTTCAGTTGCCTAGGATTATTGTTGCATTTTGGTATGAAATTTAGTTCTCTCTCTCTTTTGGAATGATGTGTCTAAACATTTGAGTGTCTGGAACTTGCAGATGTCAGTGCAAGAGTTCCCTGCAAACTCAACAATGATGGATCTGCTGGAACGAGCCAGGCGGGGAAGTTCAAGATGGTCTTCATATGGGTTCCCTGTGAAGGAAGAATCAAGGCCAAGGCTTAACCATGAACCGGTGAGTGATATAACTTGCAGGCTGAAGATGGGGGACGTCATAGAGCTAACTCCGTCTTTGCCCGACAAGTCATTGACAGAATACAGAGAAGAAATCCAGCGAATGTATGACCGGGGCCTGAGTACCACAGTTCCTGCTGCTACTAATAAGGTTGGTTGGAGAAGTTGACCACTGATGGATAACCCTTTATATGGTATACACCATTTAATTGTAAGTTGTTCTTGTACATAAGCTATTAGTATTTGTACAGTTCATCTGTATGGATGTTATTCAGACTTGTTGATTAAATGGAATTCACAAAGGGCCAAGCTATTGATTTTTATATGCAGGCTTTGCCCTATTTACTTCCAAAATGTCTTGGTAGCCTGGAATTTTTTAAACTCCAATCTACATGTATGTAGGCATGAAGCAGAATTCTCATTCTCGTTATATCTTTCACCATAAGCTTCTGCCTTGTGATGCTTCACGGTCATGATCCATTAGAGGATCAGTGAAGGTCCCTCTGCGAAATATAGTCACGGTGCTAGAAAGAACTCAAAGTTTCTCACCATGTCGGTGTTGAAATCATAGATGTTTGTCTAAACTTCGCAGAAGTTTGGGTTGGTTATGCGAGTATATGTGAGAGTCAAAGGGAATTTATTGCATCATAATATCATTTAACTCTTATTGAATTCATATTTATTCTTATTATTTTAAATCGCGTCTTTTTAGGGTTTTTTTTTGGTCTCCCACTTCTCTACCGTATAAATTTTCTCAATAGTCCTCACTCTCGCAACGTTATATCTAAATTGTATACGTCTATAAAATTTTAAATGATTTTTTCGGAACTTATCTTTATTTGATCTCAATTCCATCTTATATCTAATAATCTCATTTCTTATAACATCTTTACTCTTGCGACTATACATTCGATGAAATATTTGAATTTTTACTACATTCATTTTTGTTTGGATTTGTTTCCTAATAGCTCAATACTTGTAACTACAGATAATTGTGGGTGATATAGCAACATTAAAAGAATCCTTCGATCACATAAAATTCGACATGCACTCATCCACCTATTTTTAATCCTAATAGATACATATATGTATTGTTTCCGTCTTTTTGAAAAAATGGAGTTGGATATTTAAAACTTTTACTTTTGACTTGTATACTTTACATCATGTGTGAACAATCTAAAATGTTACATTTTTTTGATGAACACATCCTTGTCAACAAAGACAAGGAAAAGCAACTACTATAAAATAAAAGAGTTCAACATCAGAGGACTACACAGAAATAGAAGAAAAGGACAACAACCCCACACCAACATGATTAGCCAAAACTTGCTGAGAAACATATTTAGCTAAATCATGGGCATGGGAGTTAAGGATTCTCGGGATCCATTCCCAAGAAACAAAGATGCCATGAATAGAAATAAAGTCTAAAAGATCATAAAACAATGAGGATAATTTCCAGCTAGGAGCCAGAGAAGCATCCTGCAAACTCAAAATGCAAGATAGATTGTCCGATCTAACAGTCACGGTCTGCCAGTTCTTTGAGACAGCAAATTTTAAAGCAAGAGAAATGGCCAGTAACTCTCCTTCTTCAGCATCCGAAGCCAACCTAGCCAACGACCATTCCGAGAGAAACGAGGAGCCTCGAAAAGCAACCACTCTGAGACCCGTTAAGCCATAAGAGAAAGCAGCATCTGTAACACCCCGATCCTTTGAATAACCTATTACGGTAAATGTGGTAAGATCAGTGAAGTCATGTGTCAAATAGGTGACGTCAAGTGTGACTAATATTTTTCATAAATTCTATGGTATAAATAAGAATTATGAGTGCGAGAATCATTATAATCGGGATTACAATGAAATTACAATAAATTATGAAAGTTAAATACAAAAAAAAAATATATATATAACAATAAATATGATAAGGGCAATTCGATAAATACATATAGGTATTGTGTGTAAATAAGCATTAAGGGCAGGGGCGTAACAGTAATTAAGGAAAGAAAAATAGATTAAATAAAAATATATATAAGTATAGGCGAGGCACGAAAACCGAGGGGGGCGAAACCCTAAACAGCGACCAGAGCTAGGGGCGGCGACGGAGGGTCGGATTTGCTAAATGGCGACGAACGGAGACCGTGTCAGAACGAGAAGGACGAGCGTGAAGCAAGGAAGCAAACGCCACTGTTTTTGGACGGAAAGGTGGAGTGGATCGCCGAAAATGGAGGAGAGAAGGCGCGCGGCGCCGTGGTCTTTAGGACGTCGATTCGCCGTAATCTGGCCACCGTTCAGGTACATAACAGCGTCGTTGGATTCGTCGTTCGACTGGCGACCTAATTATGGCCACCGTGAGGTCCACCGCCGCTTAACCGGCGGTGACCCGTAAATGATGGGAGTCGGGTGATAGGTATGAATATACCTATTGTTTTTGGTGATAATAACCCTATATTATCTCATTGATATTATCATTTCGGTACATTTATCTATCATTTTGGATTTTGATAGGCAATTGATGGTGCGGAACAAAAAGATGGTTAATATGGGCAAGATGAGGGCAAGAATAAGCTTCCAAAGTATTCTGAGCGTGATTTATACACGCCTGGGCGGTCTGGGCCGCGCACGAATCAGGGGAGAATGCTAAAATTCAAGAAAACTTCCATTTCTAGAAGGGCGCCTAGGCGCAATTCCTACACGCCTAGGCGCCCCTGCACTAAAGTCAGGAAGTTTTATCTCGCGAAAGCCCTAAAAAACAGATACTTTTGAACCTATCAAACGGCCGTTCCAGGGAGCGAAAAACAGAGGAAAGAAGGAGGATTGAAGGCTTGAAGGACGGATTCTCCATCTTGGCTTACATTTCTTCCGATTTTGGGTTCTACCATTATGTTTCTCTCTCTTTGCTTATCTCTTTCTCTCTCTATGTGTAACTAAACTCTTTATCACCAAGGCTAGGATGAAGCCTTGGGTTGAATGATGTTTATATGAATTGATTTGTTGATATGTGAATCTTTTTGGGTATAAATCTTTGGTTTCTATGATTATTGTGAATTCTTCTTACTCTTTGTGCTTGATCACCACTTAGGGTTTTGAATGGATTTGTTGGATGGATTTTGTAGATGGTGAAATATCCATTTAATCATGCTTCTTGGGACCTTAGATTGCAATTGTTGTTTCCATTAGGTTTGGAACAAGTTTGTATGAATCCTATTTCCATTGAGCATTCATGAATTCTTATGCATGTCTAGACCAATAAGATGGCTAGAATGTTGATAGAAACTTCCAACCTAGACCAATAAGATGGCTAGTGATTGACATGAGGGAAATTGGCTTGAGTGCGCTAAAACCGACTTAGGTACGGATTCGTTATACCCGGATTGATAAATGTATGAGTGAATTGATTGTGTTTGTACATCATTGACCCTTGGTGGATTCCGAAGTCTTGGTGCTTCATTCTCTTACTTGAACTCACTACATTAGTGTAGCTTGCCTAGTGATAATTTGCATTTGCATTTGCATTCTTCAATACAAAAATTCCAAAAACACTTTACTTTTCTTGCTTGTATTTCTTTTGAATTGCAAACCAAATCAACTTGAGTGGAACTTTAATTTCTTGCATTGTCCATAATTATATGTAAATAAACACTTGGATTAAGTCATATCTCCGTCTCTGTGGATACGATCTCTACTGACTACTTGTACTATTCTTCTGACTAGTGCACTTGCTAGTAGGTTATTTTAGACTCAACAAGTTTATGGCGCCGTTGCCGGGGACGGTAGCTTATACTTGATCCATTGTTTTGTTTGCATAGATACTTGTTTACATAGCGTGGTCATACTTGATAATTGTTTGTCTCACATTATTCTCTTACTCTTTGTAGTTCATGCAAGGACGGCGTTCGCAAGATACGGAAATTCTTCCAATTGATTTAGATTTGGGACGTTTACGCCGCAACAAGAGAGACAAGCAAATTCTTGGGGAGCATTCTCCCACCAGTTCTAGTTCTCCTACGTCTAGCTCATCTGGTGAGAGCTCTTGTGGAGACAAACCGGAATGAGTAAAAATGGCAGAAAATCTTGAAGGAGTTGATGACAATGGCAACAACCCCAATGCTCCACGCACTATACAGGATTTCTCTATGCCGCAATTTACTACTCGTCAATCGTGCATTGTTTTTCCAACTATTGCACCTAATTTGTCATACGAGATTAAAGGTTATATGATTAACTTGCTTCCATCCTTTTCAGGAGAAGAAAATCAGGATGCTAGCGATCATATCGATAATTTCTTGGAGATTTGTGGCACACAACAGATTCAAGGGATTTCTGCAGAATTTATTCGCCTCAAACTCTTTCCTTTCTCTTTGAAAGGTGATGTGAAGAACTGGTTCAAGACCTTGCCTGCTAATTCTATCACTTCTTGGGAGCAGCTGTCTGCCAAGTTTATTCAGAAATTCTATACTCAATCTAAGACGCAGAGATTACGAGATCAGATATTTCATTTCAAGCAGAATAAGTGGGAACCACTGTATCAAGCTTGGGGGAGGTATAAAACTCTGTTGATTGGGTGCCCACATCATCAATTCTTGCCATGGCAGACTATATTGTATTTCTATCAGAACTTGTCAGATGACTGTCGGCAAAGGCTAGATGCAGCGGCCGGTGGGAACATTATGGCTAAAGAACCAGCTGAGGCCACAATGATTATTGAGAATGTAGTTGCTAACTCTTCGCAGTGGGATAGTAGAGATACAGGTGGTTCTAGAGCAACTGCATATGAAGCTGGCACTTCCAACACAAAAATTGCTTCAATGGCTCGGAAACTGGATGCTGTAATGAGTCTATTGAGCAAAGCTGCAGAGCCATGTGGTATTTGTGGGAGCACAGACCATCCAACCCATATGTGTCCTAGAAGTGGCACATTTCCTGAAGCTGAAGTGAATGCTGTTCAGAATTATCATCGGCAGCAGAATGATCCTTTCTCTCATACCTACAATCCGGGTTGGAAGAACCATCCGAATCTATCTTATGGCTCTTCTAACAACTACAACCAAGGTCCAAAACCCTGGCAAGGCCAACCTCAAGCACCACCTCCCGAATCGAAGAGGTCTACTATGGACGATCTGATCACTCAACTAGCTCAGTCACAAGTGAAGATGCAGAATTCACAAGCTGAGATGAGTAATTCTATGAATCAGTTGCAACAGACGGTGGCCAGTAACACACAATCAATTTCTAAGCTCGAGATGCAAGTGGGCCAATTGGCGAATGCTCTGAGTGAGAGACAGTTGGGGAAGCTCCCAAGCCAGCCTGAAATTAATCCCATAAAACATGAAGATGCTAAGGCTGTTACTGTTTTGAGAAGTGGGAAGAAGGTTGACAATAAGATTGAGTTTCAGAAGCAAGAGGATGAGGAGAATAATGAATCGACAGTGGAGGAGCCCTGTG
The DNA here is from genome assembly GCA_963580455.1 of Euonymus europaeus. Classification (NCBI taxonomy): domain Eukaryota; kingdom Viridiplantae; phylum Streptophyta; class Magnoliopsida; order Celastrales; family Celastraceae; genus Euonymus; species Euonymus europaeus. The sequence goes on along the minus strand of OY756970.1, from coordinate 13,958,878 downwards.
TATCTACAAAACCCCTAGTTGAAAAAGATAAGCAGCCAGTGGAGGATTATGTTCAACCGGTGCCGTTCCCATCTCGACTTGCGCCTAAGAAGACGAGCAAGTACAACCGGGATATTTTTGAAGTTTTGAAGAAAGTTGAGATTAATATCCCACTTATTGAGGCGATCAAGTCTATTCCAGCTTATGCCAAGTTTTTAAAGGAGATGTGCACCAACAAAAGGAAGATTGGTGAACATGAAGAAGTGTTTCTTTATGAGGAAACTAGTGCTATATTGCAAAAGAAATTGCCACCCAAGTTGAAAGATCCGGGGAGTTTTACAATTTCCTGCATTATTGGGGAAAAGCATATTGAGAAAGCATTGATGGATCTTGGAGCCAGTGTTAATATCATGCCGTATTCTGTGTATTGCACTTTGAAAATAGGATGGTTGAAACCAACTACAGTTACTCTACAGTTAGCTGATCGCTCTCTTGTTCATCCTTTTGGACTTGTTGAAGATGTTTTAGTGAAAGTTGGAGAGTTTGTTGTTCCAGTGGATTTCTTAATTCTGGACATGGAAGGTGAACCAATTCCTGGGAAAGACCTACCTCTTATTTTAGGTAGAGGTTTTATGGCTACTACCAATACCATCATTGATGTCAAATCAGGTGTTCTCTCAATGACAGTTTTCGATAAAACTGTTGAGTTTCGACTCTCAGAGGCAATGCGACATTCTGATGACACAAAAACCTGCTTTTGGATAGATGTAGTTGATAGAAGAATTGATATGGAGGTTTCTCGGAGTAATAAAATCACTACATTGGAGGCTTTTCTTGTAGGTGATTCCAAGCATTTATTGACTGAGGAAGTTGACGAAATATACAATATGTTTGCAGCTTCACCTCCGTCTCAACATAAGTGGAGGCCTGTTTTTGAAAATCTGAGGAATCTTCAAACTTCTAAGAAGTTATTGCCATCTATTGAGAACCCACCAGAATTAGACTTGAAGCCACTTCCTCCTCACCTACGGTATGCCTTTTTGGGAAACTCTCAGACTCTCCCAGTTATTATCGCTTCTGATTTAACTTCTGTGGAGGAAGAAAAATTGTTGCGTGTGCTTAAAGAGAATAAAACCGCCATTGGGTGGACTATAGCAGACATTAAAGGTATCAGTCCATCAATGTGTATGCACCGCATCCTACTGGAAGATGGAGCAAAGACAAGCCGGGAGGGTCAAAGAAGATTGAACCGTAACATGAAAGAAGTAGTTCGTGCTGAAATTCTGAAGTTACTCGACGTAAGGATTATCTATCCTATTTCAGATTCCAAGTGGGTAAGCCCTGTTCAGGTGGTACCGAAGAAGTCGGGCATTACAGTTGTTACTAATGACAACAATGAGCTTATTCCTACCAGAAAGGTCACGGGTTGGAGAGTCTGTATTGATTATAGGAAGTTGAACACCTCCACACGGAAAGATCATTTTCCTCTACCATTCATTGATCAAATGCTGGAGAGATTGGCAGGGCATAATTATTATTGCTTCTTGGATGGATATTCTGGGTATAATCAAATTGTGATTGCACCGGAGGATCAAGAGAAAACAACGTTTACATGTCCATTTGGAACTTTTGCCTACCGTAGAATGCCATTTGGGTTATGCAATGCTCCAGCTACCTTTCAGAGATGTATGATGAGCATTTTTTCTGATATGGTAGAGCGGTTCATAGAAGTGTTTATGGATGATTTCTCGGTTTTTGGATCTGATTTTGATCACTGTCTCCACAATTTATCTCTCGTTCTGAGACGCTGCACAGAGACAAATCTCATATTAAACTGGGAGAAGTGCCACTTCATGGTGCAGAGAGGTAATGTCTTGGGACACATAGTTTCCCAAAATGGCATTGAAGTCGATAAGGCAAAGATTGATCTTATCTCCAAATTACCACCTCCGACTAATGTGAAGGGAATTCGCTCTTTCCTTGGCCATGCTGGGTTTTATCGGAGGTTTATCATGGACTTCTCCAAGATTTCACGACCTTTATGTGCATTATTGGCCAAAGATGTTGATTTTCAGTTTGATGCGGAGTGTTTAAAGGCTTTTGAGACATTAAAAGAGAAGCTTACTTCTGCTCCTATCATGCTGCCACCAGATTTCTCGTTACCGTTTGAAATTATGTGTGACGCGTCGGACTATGCTATTGGGGCAGTGCTTGGTCAGCGAATCGAGAAAAAGTCACATGTGATCTATTATGCCAGTCAAACTTTGAATGATGCTCAAATTAATTATTCCACCACAGAGAAAGAGCTCTTGGCTATCGTATTTGCGTTGGACAAATTTCGGTCCTATCTGACTTGTTCTAAGGTGATTGTGTACTCTGATCATGCAGCTTTGCGATATCTTTTGACGAAAAGGGACTCGAAACCCAGATTGATCCGATGGGTACTTCTCCTGCAGGAATTTGATTTGGAGATTCGGGACAAAAAGGGGTGTGAAAATGTTGTAGCCGATCATCTCTCACGGTTAGCTATTAAAGAACGGGGCTCCAAAGACTTGGATTTTAATGAAAATTTTCCTGATGAGCAGCTTTTCCTTCTTGAGCAAACTCCATGGTTTGCAGATATAGTCAATTATCTAGTTGCATGTCAACTACCTTCTGGCATGACTAAGCAAGCCAAAGATAAATTCTTTTCCTCCATCAAATATTATTTTTGGGATGAACCTTATTTGTTCAAATCTTGTCCCGATCAAATCATTCGCCGCTGTGTGCCAGAACCTGAAATGGAGAGTATTTTGAATTTTTGTCATGCTCATGTCTGTGGCGGTCATTTTGGTGGGAAGAAAACAGCCGCAAAGGTACTTCAATGTGGTTTTTTTTGGCCCAATTTATTTAAAGATGCTCATGCATATTATACCACTTGTGATCGCTGCCAACGCACTGGCAACATCTCTTCCAGAGACCAAATGCCCTTGCAAAATATCCTGGTGGTGGAACTTTTTGACGTTTGGGGTATTGACTTCATGGGACCCTTTCCCCTTTCTTATGGCCATCTTTATATCCTGGTGGCGGTGGACTATGTAAGCAAATGGGTGGAAGCTATCCCATGTCGGACTAATGATCACAAAATAGTTCTGCATTTTCTCATAGACATGATTTTTGCCCGGTTTGGCACACCCAGAGCTATTATCAGTGATGGGGGATCACATTTCTGTAATAAGCCGTTCGAGAAATTAATGAAGAAATGTGGAGTCACTCACAAAGTGGCTACTCCTTATCACCCTCAAACGAGTGGTCAAGTAGAAATCTCCAATCGTGAGCTCAAGCATATTCTTGAGAAAACTGTGTCCTCCAACAGAAAAGATTGGAGTATGAAATTGAATGACGCTCTATGGGCTTATCGGACAGCTTTCAAGACTCCTATTGGCATGTCTCCATATCGGTTAGTCTATGGAAAACCGTGTCATCTTCCGGTGGAAATTCAACATCGCGCATATTGGGCAATCAAAACCCTCAATTTTGATCTTCACGAAGCTGGTGCTTCACGAAAACTTCAGCTTAATGAGCTTGATGAGCTCCGAAATGATTCCTATGAGAATGCCAGAATTTACAAAGACAAAACGAAGCTTTTCCATGATCGACATATCTCTCGGAAAGTATTTGAACCGGGTCAACGAGTTTTACTCTATAATGCTCGTCTTCGGTTATTTCCTGGTAAGCTTCGCTCAAGATGGAGTGGACCTTATGAGATTCTCCAAGTCCTTCCTCATGGTTCTGTTACTATCAAAGATCATCGCACTGGATTTGAGCAGCAAGTGAATGGGCACCGTCTCAAACCCTATTTCGAGACCTCCTTCGACATGGAGAAACACAAACTTCGCCTTCAAGACCCTACCTTACAATGATTTTCCAGGTTGTCTCGTGTCCTTGTTCTTCGTGTTTAACTTTATGCCCATCCCTAGTTTTGATGCATTGAGGACTATGCATGTTCTTAAAGTGAGGGGTGGTAATGTTTTCAATATTGTTAAGTTTTGATGCAACCTCTTTTATTTTGTAGGTGCAGCTACGTCTGGCTGAAGACCCTAAACTTAGCGCTGCTTGGGAGGCAACCCGAGATGTGATATCCTTTTTGTATCCTTAAGTGTTTTATTATTCCGTTTCTTTAGAAGGTGTTATGTGTTTCTAAGATTGCTAGAATTTGTTTTTGTGAAGAATTTAATGTGTGCTGAATTTTCTGGGTGATATGTGGAAGTAGTGGAGTTGGATGCCTGAGACAGAGGAGCACGCTGTTTCGGGCGTATTTTGTACACGCCTAGGCGCCCAGGACCGCGCACGGAACAGACGTGCGTAGAAAAATTTGAGAAAACTGCTCTTTCTAGAGCCGCGCCTAGGCGTCTTTTCTACACGCCTAGGCGCCCAGGCACAACATACAATTTTAGCTCCTAGGCGCTCCACTCAAAAAAAAAAAAAAAAAAAAAAAAAAGCCTAGGCGAGTTTTCCAAACGCCTAGGCGGTTCGGGCACTCTTAAAATCCTCATCTCTTTTTGTCACACACACACACGCCCACCTCTCCCCTTTAGCCGCCCACCTCCACTCCACCGCCTAAGCGGAGATCTAAGCGCTCAAGGTTAGTAATTCTTCATTTCTCTCCTTTGTTTTGCGATTTATGGGTCGGATGGTCTACTATGAGTTTGAAGTTTTGAACAAAGAGAGAGAAGGAAGTAAATGGGATTGGGGGTGAAGGAAAAAGAATTTTTCTTGGGTGTTAGTGATTTAGGGCTTGCCATAGGCTGTCTACTTTTGATTTATTGATAAATCACTGCTGGAATTTCTGTGGGTGTGCAATGCTAGAAGAAACCGAGTTAAAAAAAAAAAAAAAGGGAAGAATGTGGCTGCCATGGCAGCCACGGGTGAGGATGATGGACCGCGCCTTGGCGCCGTTCCATCCGCGCCTGGGCGTTGATTGCCCAGGCGCCTGTCCATTCACGCCTGGGCGTGGCCGCTCAGGCGCTGTCCATTCGCGCCTAGGCGTGGCCGCCCAGGCGCTGTTTATTTGCGCCTAGGCGTGGACCGCCCAGGCGGGATTCCAACACGCCTAGGCGCCGAAAAAAAAAATCAGAATAAAATAAATATATATATTTAGATATATATATATCTATATATATAATTCCTGCTATGCTAATGGAAGAAAATTATTTATTTTTGCAGGAATCATGCCCAGAATTAAGAGTCTCGCCCCGAAGCGCCCAAGGCAATCTGCTCGCACTACACCAGCTGGTGGATCATCCTCTGCTCCCACTGATAGGCTTTTTGAGGTAGCTCCCATCGTGCCAGAGGTTTATATATCCGGTACACTTTACACCATTGTGGGGGCCACTAGTGAGCCTTTAGGTCGACTCCGTCAATTATGCCCCTTCCTTGCTGTTCCGGATGCTGTAGCTCATGACATACCGGTGTATCCACAGTTAGTGCGCACTTTCTATCGCATCCTCCAGGCTACAGACACCGGTCATTATACTATTACATTGCCCTCTGGAGTAGTTACTTTCTCTGCTGCAGATGTGTGTGCTTGCATTGGATACCCACTTTTTCGGCCTGCTGACAGTGGATTCTTACCACCTTTATCTGGTACCGAGTTGCAGCAGCACTCTCGGATGGTGGAGCAGTTGGGTGGCACACGTGGGATTTTCTTGAGGAAATCTAACCTGCCAGAATCTATGTGGCTGGTCGATCGGATCGTGCACCAGAACTTATGGCCAGCAGGGCATCACAGCGAGCAACGGCGAGAGATTCTAGAGATCTTATACTGTATATGGGCTGGCATATGGATTGATCTGGGCTACTATTATGTTCGATCTTTTCTGGAGATGAGGAGGCGTATTGAGGATGACAGTGTTGGTGTGAAGAAACTTTTTTTGCCTCTTATTATCACCCGATTAGTAGCTCATCTTGGAGCGATCCCTCTCAATATGCACCCCGCGACCCTTCTGATGGAAGAAGTCGACATGCGCCATTGGCACATCAGTATATCTCGTATGACAGATATTCAGCATAGACGTGCTAGGGCGGCGCGCGATGACCCTGGTGTTGCTGTTGAGGCCGATGAGGAGCCGGCTGCTGATGCTGCTGCACCTACTATGCAGATGGATGAGCTACGAGCTCAGCTTACACAGATTGAGGATGGTCAGCGCTCCCTCCAGCAGCAGTTCCAGGCCCATACCGAGTATGTCCAGCAGCAGTTCCAGGCACAGACGGAGCAGACTCGGGCTATGCTCGACATACTGGCGGAGCTACGACGCGACCGCTATCTCACATTTGCTCGTTGAGGACCCTCTGGCGGTCCTTCCTCCTAGAGTCCACCTCTAGGTTGTGTTTTTCTTGGCTTGTCCTCCATTTTCTTCATATACCTGTTTCATGCTTTGAGGACAAAGCTTATTTTACAGTGGGGGGTGGTAGTACTGTATTTTGTATGTATTGCGCATTTTGGATATTATCTGATCTGAACTTGACCGCTGGTACTTATTATATTTATTTCTGATCAGAGCTGTTTAATCCCGTCTTTATCTCCTATATGCTTGAGTGAATTTTTGAAGTCTACTCGATTGCATAATAAATGAATTCACTTGCACTAAAGTGTTGTGGGGTATGACTTGGACGGATATATGTGTTAACTGTGGTTTCTGCCTGAGATGAGCTTGGACACATGTTGGTGATATGTTTGGCACTAGTTATTTATGTTTTGTCCAAAAAAAAAAGAAAAAAAAAAAAGAAAACATGTTCCGCTCTTGCGTCTTATTGAGTAACCGGGGCTCTTGTCTAACCAACTCGAGTTTCGCGTAAAAAGATGAGACAACCATGATGAACATTCTAGGGTAGCTTAACTTCGAAGCCTTTTCAACTCGAATAATTGATCTGAGGGGTGTCTTACCACCTAATGCCCTAAGCCAACTGGTTGGGAGTCATTGGTCGAGAATTCGCTACATGGGTTGAATAGAAAGCTTAATGGAGTAAGCATTGCACAGCTCTAGTTTAAAAAAAAATAATAATAAATATATAAGAAATTAATAATAATAATAGGCATATATATAAATAAATGTGCCTTGATATTGCTACTTGTTGTTTTTGCGATTCTTGGAATACGACTATGTTTAATACATATATAAACTCTTGGAAGCCGCATGTTGACATTTTCTCTTGCACATCACACCACATTAAAGGAGCAATTGAGTAGACGGAAATTATTCGTTGTGTATATAGTGTGATGTAAGTGTGGGGTGTTTGCGCTCATTTGATAGAAATGTTTGTGGGTATCGTTCTTGTAAGCCCTCAGGAGACAACACTCCTCCACTAGGGACACTTAGGGGTTTAACGGCTTGTTGCATATGCTAAATGCAACCGCGATTCCTGCGTCAGTGAGTTAGGATTTTTTTTTTCATGAGTATCTTAAAAAATTAGTTGTACTCGAGGACGAGTAGGGTTTAAGTGTGGGGTGTTTGATAGGTATGAATATACCTATTGTTTTTGGTGATAATAACCCTATATTATCTCATTGATATTATCATTTCGGTACATTTATCTATCATTTTGGATTTTGATAGGCAATTGATGGTGCGGAACAAAAAGATGGTTAATATGGGCAAGATGAGGGCAAGAATAAGCTTCCAAAGTATTCTGGGCGTGATTTATACACGCCTGGGCGGTCTAGGCCGCGCACGGATCAGGGGAGAATGCTAAAATTCAAGAAAACTGCCATTTCTAGGCGTGCGCCTAGGCGTTGGGCGCCTAGGCGCAATTCCTACACGCCTAGGCGCCCCTGCACTAAAGTCAGGCAGTTTTATCTCGCGAAAGCCCTAAAAAATAGATACTTTTGAACCTATCGAACGACCGTTCCAGGGAGCAAAAAACAGAGGAAAGAAGGAGGATTGAAGGCTTGAAGGACGGATTCTCCATCTTGGCTTACATTTCTTCCGATTTTGGGTTCTACCATTATGTTTCTCTCTCTTTGCTTATCTCTTTCTCTCTCTATGTGTAACTAAACTCTTTATCACCAAGGCTAGGATGAAGCCTTGGGTTGAATGATGTTTATATGAATTGATTTGTTGATATGTGAATCTTTTTGGGTATAAATCTTTGGTTTCTATGATTATTGTGAATTCTTCTTACTCTTTGTGCTTGATCACCACTTAGGGTTTTGAATGGATTTGTTGGATGGATTTTGTAGATGGTGAAATATCTATTTAATCATGCTTCTTGGGACCTTAGATTGCAATTGTTGTTTCCATTAGGTTTGGAACAAGTTTGTATGAATCCTATTTCCATTGAGCATTCATGAATTCTTATGCATGTCTAGACCAATAAGATGGCTAGAATGTTGATAGGAACTTCCAACCTAGACCAATAAGATGGCTAGTGATTGACATGAGGGAAATTGGCTTGAGTGCGCTAAAACCGACTTAGGTACGGATTCGTTATACCCAGATTGATAAATGTATGAGTGAATTGATTGTGTTTGTACATCATTGACCCTTGGTGGATTCCGAAGTCTTGGTGCTTCATTCTCTTACTTGAACTCACTACATTAGTGTAGCTTGCCTAGTGATAATTTGCATTTGCATTTGCATTCTTCAATACAAAAATTCCAAAAACACTTTACTTTTCTTGCTTGTATTTCTTTTGAATTGCAAACCAAATCAACTTGAGTGGAACTTTAATTTCTTGCATTGTCCATAATTATATGTAAATAAACACTTGGATTAAGTCATATCTCCGTCTCTGTGGATACGATCTCTACTGACTACTTGTACTATTCTTCTGACTAGTGCACTTGCTAGTAGGTTATTTTAGACTCAACATCGGGTCTGATAGACCCGCTGACATGGGCGACCGGGTCGAACTGACCCGGTTGGATTTGTAATTAAATTAATTAATTAATAATTAGGATAATTAGTTGTTTTAAGTTAATTACATATAGATAATGGTATTAATAATTAAGTTGAATAAAAGACGATGTTACTAATGAATCAATTAAAGAGAGTAAGATTGACAAATTATTGTATATATTGTATGGGTATGTAAGACCCGTTAGGAGTGACCACCGAGTCGAGTTGTCCTGATTGAATATTAGTTTAAGTAATTAATTGTAACAAGTTAATCATAATAAGTTGATTATGTTAATAAAATAAATTGATTAAAAGATAATAGTATTAATAAATGAATTAAAGATGTGAGATTAATAAATAATTATGGATATTGTATGGGTTTCAGGAACTTATGTTGGTAATTAAATTATCAGGATTATGGGAGCATGTCACTGTAAGTAATATTCACCTGTGTCACGGAATCGCCTGTTGAATGATTGCAAATTTTACAGTTTATATATTTGTAAGTATGTGTGTATGTATGTACGTATGTGTGTATGTATGTTCGTATGTATATTTGTATGTATGATAGTATGATCGAGTTACTATGATGAGACTGACATTGTTATAATAAAAATTGTATTGACCGTGTGTTTATACGACATCAACTTGATGGTATTGATTTTGGTATTACTCAAATGCAAACTGTCATATGATGAAATGTGTATATATATGAGGCTGAACTGACGATGATGAGTTATCTGTGAATGGTGAACTGTTATGTGATGATATTCAGATATAACGGTTAATGGTTGTATTGCACGAAGCATAGCACATCATGGCATACATGACACATGCATTTAAGAGATAAAGGAAAACGTTTTACGAATTTTTATGAATCTAGTACAACTGCTACAGGGAGGTATATGTTGACTGAAAAAGGAAAAGGAAAAGGAAAAAGGAAAATGTTTTATTGACTGAAAAGTGTTCTTTGGTGGAACACTTAATTAATTAAAGGAAAATCTCGACCAATTGCTCTGTAGCAGTGTACCTAGGTTAAGGGCCCAAGTACTGTAAAAATGGTTGACTGTTCTTTAAAGAAACTGTTCACGTGCATTCATGCATAGATATTACTTGTTGGGCCTCGGTTCATTATGTTCCGTGATGCAGGTTATGACCTCTCAGATGATTATGATGACTTAGGAGTTGATGGTGTCGCTGTAGATCCATGAAGAAGATGCTCATGTGACAGAAGTTAGTTTCATGAAAAATTGATTAGTTGTGTAGTTAATTAATTTATGCACTTACTGTTAATAGCTTTGATGTATGGTAATAAGGGTAGATTCGAGAATGAGAATTAAAAGTATAAGGTTCACAGTAGTATATTTAGAGGATATTAATTGAGTGTTACTGCTTATTTGAGATATAAGAGATGACGCTGTTATTTCAGATTAAGTTATTTTAGTTAAATTAGGTGAAATTGTGTATTGAAGGGGACTTATAATAAATGTAGGGTGAGTTTATATTGTAATGTGATTAGCGTTCTGGACCACGAGCCGGGAATTAAGGTTTCGTGGGACGGGGCGTTACAGCATCACAGTAGAAATAAAGGCAAGAAGGATCCAAATCCACATGAGGCAAAAGATTAGCAGCCATCATGCCAGTCTGAGACGAAGAAAAAGCTTGGATAATCAAATCCATTCGATTCTGGAGCACCACAGAACACCTGGCTGGAAAAGGCTTCGGTTGACTATGGAAAACCAGGTTCCTAATTCTCCAAATCTCATCACAGAACACAGCAAAAATGATTGGAGCCAAATTCAAACCTGAAGCTAATTCACTCTGGATATTCCAACTCAAAACTTTATCAATCAAGCAAGGGGAAGATGGAGTCTGGAAGTCCTCAATCCGGATATTCCATCTCGAAACATATAGCACAGCTCTAGAGAAATGACAACGAGTAAATAAATGCATCATAGAATCCTCTTCGGAATGACATAGAAAACACTGAGAAGGAGGATTATTAAGCACCAAAGAAATCCGACTCGAAGAAGGCAACAAATCCTGGGCAATTCGCCATAGAAGATGCTTGAGTCTCTCAGATAGAGAAGCAGTCCAAATATTCTTCCAGAAACTGCTCACAGGTTGAAGGATATTGGTTAGAACTTGGTAAGCGCTTTTCGTAGAAAATTTGCCTTTCTTATGAGGCATCCAAATTATGGAGTTCGGACGAGGAGCTGGGAGAGGCTTAATTTTACAAATGACTTCATAAGAAGCTTGATCAAACACAAGATGTAGAAGCTGCGTATTCCAAGATCTGTAATTAAGATTAAATAGTTGGTTCACATGAGAGACAAGAGCACGATGGGCATCATTCCGAGGGGAGGGAATACCCGAATCCAAGGATGCAAACCAAGGGACATGCCAAATGTCAATGTCTTTACCATCCCCAACCAAGGAGCATGAATTCCTCATGATAACATTTCTAGTAGGAAAGACTCCTTTCCATATAAAAGAAGCATTGCGACAGGTAGTAGCTTGGAAAAAAATGCTTACTAGGGAAGTAGACAGATTGAAGGAGCTGATTAGCAATAGCATTTTTTTTTGACACAAGATTCCAGCCAATCTTCAAAAGCAAAGCAGAGTTATGGTCCTCAACTTTCCGAAAGCCTAAGCCACCAAAATTCCTAGGCTTACAATGATTACCCCAGTTAGTGAGAGCTAAGAATCTGGACTTAGAACCACTCCCTGTCCACCAAAATCGACGAGCAATAGCATCCATATCGCGACAAATCGAAAGAGGAAGCCTTAAAGTCGCCATCGAATAAGACGGAAGAGCTTGAAGCACTGATTTAATCAACATCGATCTCCCAGCTTGGGATAGAAAACGACACTTCCATGACTCCAAACGTTGAAGCATTTTTCCTTTAAGGAATTGAAAATCTTGAGTGGGCTTGTTGGACAAGAAAAGAGGATTGCCCAAGTACTTCTCGGTTCCATCCATTTGAGAAATAGCCAGAGTTTCTTCCACATCTTGTCGCAAAAAGGAGGAAGTCTTTGGAGAGAAATAAATTCTTGATTTGGCCATAATAACCTTTTGACCCGACCAGCCACAAAATTTACCAAAACAAGCACCTATGGCTGCCGCCTCCTGAGGAGAAGCCTTGCCAAAGACAAATAAGTCATCAGCAAAGAGGGAGTGGGAGACCTGCGGAGCATCAACAGCAACCTGAATACCACTAAGGTAGCCTTGAGCTTGGCTTTTGCCAATTAGACGGGAAAAGATTTCCGTACAAAGGATGAAAATATATGGGGACATAGGATCGCCTTGATGAATACCCCGCTTTGGAGAAAAAAACTGACCAGGAGCACCATTTAGTAAGATCGCCAAGGAAGTAGAAGAAATGCACTGCATGATAAGCTTGACAACAAGATCAGAGAATCCATATGCCCGAAGCACTCTGGAAATGAAAGACCATTCCAATCGGTCATAGGCCTTACTAAGGTCAAGCTTAATTGCCATGAAAGGATTAGGTTCTTCTTGCCTCTTCATGAAATGAAGTATTTCTTGAACAATGATAGTATTATCCATGATATTCCTTCCCGGGACAAAAAAAGGCTTGGAAAGGCGAGATTAAATCATTCAAGCAGCTTATCTAAAATGTTACATTTACATCAGAAGTACTTTTGTACGGCTAAAAATTGCCTACTTAATTGTAATAATCGAAGTTTGAAGTACAAATAATGATTTAATGAACATTAAAGCATGATTTCGAACAGAAAACATTAATTTTGGATGTGGTTCAAATAAAAAAAAAACAGACACTTCAAGCTAACCAACCCAAACCAAGAAATCTGGTCAAAGCTGCTTAACTGAGCAGAATCAATTCAGCCTTCAATTTTACATGCTGAACAACAATGCCGAAGAAAACGAAAGACGAAATGCCATCTCTAACCCCGAAAATGGTAGACGGAAACAATGACCAATTTAGGCTAATTCTGCAAGTGTTAGTACATTATTCCCAGCCAAGTGTACTATGCATTGATATTACAACAAATGGAAATGCCTCAACATAATCCTTCAGCAGCCCCTCACCTCCACCCCCAAAACTTCTTTCTTCAAGTGTTAGTACATTATTCCCAGCCAAGTGTACTATGCATTGATATTACAACAAATGGAAATGCCTCAACATAATCCTTCAGCAGCCCCTCACCTCCACCCCCAAAACTTCTTTCTTCAAGTGTTAGTACATTATTCCCAGCCAAGTGTACTATGCATTGATATTACAACAAATGGAAATGCCTCAACATAATCCTTCAGCAGCCCCTCACCTCCACCCACAAAACTTCTTTCTTCATTGATACACTTCATATTCACAGTTGATCACAATAAAAGCAGGCACAAAGCAACATCACTTTGGATGTTTCGCAAGGGGAAATGATACCACTTGTCTAGGCATATCCGTATTATGTTCTTGGGTGGGGTTAGGATCAGCACTTTCCTCATCCTCTGTTTCTTCTGCTGCCTGGGTCAATTCCTTCTTTGGGATGGCAAGTTGATAGTTTGGGCTGATCAATGTATCCTTTTCAGGAGGAAGTGGAATACCAGGCCCAGCTATTGTCTTTGGTAATGGGATTTTATTCCTATTTCTTGCCAACTCCAGTAACACCTGAAAAATATTAAAAAAACTTTCAGAACTCTTAAAAGAGTATGCATATACATATTGGACACGGATAAGTAATTACTCTGAAAAGCATACACACATGCACAAATCAACTTTTTCCACTGCTGGAGTTCCAATGCATATAGAAATACAATGAGCGACTTTTCAAATAACGTTGGAGTAGTAGTGTAGGTTTATGCACTTCTATTATGCATTCATACATCTTTGCTTTTACCACATTAATTTTTATCAAGCTCTTTCATTGGTTGTTCTTGCATTTCAGGGGATTCCAACTGCAATTTTACAAGGCATAAGTACATTAATGATTAACATTTAGCGAAGAGTAAAATGCTACAGACCCCCGAAATAGGACTCCCATTTTACCTATAAATTTATGTGGCATGTGAAATAGCCATTGATCATAAACAAAAATGTAAGGCACACTTATATCCTAGACTTCACATTGATTGGGGTAAAATGGGGGTCATATTTCGGTGGTCCCAAGCATTATTCTTTAGTGAATTGCCACAAAATCCTAAAACTAGGAGGCTGAACTGGTCCTAATTATTGCCGATGCCTAAAATTGCAAGTCTTACCCAGATAAACTAATATATTAAATCGACTAACATGGCTCTGCCCAATCCATGAACCACCAGAAGAAAAAAAACATCCACCAATAATCGTCATGGGACAGCACTACGAAGAACTCCAAATAATTCAAGTCATGAAAGCATTATTCCAAATGACAAAGAGAAAATAACCCAAACAAAAGCATATTTTCTATATAACAAACACAATTTACTTCACAATCCAACAACCTCTTGCACGTAATTGCACATGGATCACTATGGGAAACACTCAAATCTCACTAAAGGCAGTCAACACCCTATAATGAAGCAACCAAAGAAGAAACTCAGGCATGGATCGTATATGCATTCAATATAAAAGAATTCAGTGGAATAAAAAAAAATCTGGAGATATAGTACAAGTCAACCTTCTAACATTTATTGAAAAGGAAAAAAGTAAAGCAGCCTCTAGAAAAAGGAGGGCTGGGTCTGAAAATCATTACAATCTGGATTAAAATACTTTCCCTGATGTCATATAGTAGAGCTCATGTCCTGTAAATAGCGTTTATATTTGAACTGCACCCTCTTCAAGCAATACGTTTATTCTTTTTAGAAAATAAAAATCTTGCACATGATGAGATCATGGGGAAAAGCAAATTTCTTAAGTTATATTGTTATAGTACAAGATCGACCTTCAAATTGCTAAGTGTGAGAAACAATATATTGCAAAGTCACTTGCAAGGAGAAAGTGGAGATAAGAACAGAAGGAAGCAACTTGTAGTCAAATTACTCCCTTAATCTATTGTTCACAAAAAATGTTATTCCCCTAGCAATTTAAATATTAAAGGCAAGTTATCCTTGAGGTTTTCTGATACTCAACAAGTCAACAAGTAATTAGAATCTTAGATGGAAATCAAGTTTCTTTACTAAGATCATGCAGGTGAACGAGAAAGAAGTATCAACACTCCATATAATATATAACTTGGTATGGCAGTTTCCACAGTACACAGAGAGACAAACACACACATTTATTATTTTTGTAGCTTAATGAGAATTCCCACTAGATCTCCTGCTCTTAGGCAAGAGTGGCTATTTGAACTAGTGGTGCTCCTCAACCAGATTTCTATCAAACCAACTATTGATTCTGTATTTGGACAATCAAACAGAAACTTAACATCAATAGGGGAGATTGCACTAATATTTCTCAGAATTTCAGATACATTACCTCTCTTGGTGGGGGTTGCGAGAAGCTGAAATTAACTCTAGATTGAATAGCAAGCTTGACATCATCGCAATCAATAGCTGCCTTACCAGCATGCTCTGAGTAAACTTGGGAATCTGTCAGGACATCAACAACATAGCGATACCACAGCTCCAGAAACTGGTGTATCACACGAGGCTCATAGTTCTCAACACCCATTGATTGGAGCAGGGATTTTACAATTTTTGCATCTCTAGGCAAATCTTCTCCTTCTGCCATTTCTTAACTGAATCCTTCACCGCCAATCAATAGCCAAACATCATAGTTATGTAAGATGAAAGACACAAGATAAAAGCCTAAATATTTTAATAAACAGTTAAGAAAATCCAATTTTTTCACTCAGGAAAAAAAATTAACTTTCAATCTAGAGTAAATACAATCAGTCAATCACAATCATAAAAACCAAATTGGTTCTCTAAGGAGCCACAATAGTGTGCAAAAGTATCTACTATATGAAAATAAGAGGATTCTGATCATTTGCATTTCTTATATTCCAGAAAAAATATGGTTCTAAACTCTTCAATTATTGAAAAACTTTACCTTTTAAGAATAATTATTAGAAAATTATATATACATATTAAGCATCGAGTAGCATAATTATATTTAGAGTAATATAGCACTAATGGAATCACTAAAGATTTCTCCATTTTAATATTATTAAGCTTGTAGTGTATTAAAAGTAATCGAGTTATAATTAAATTACCTTTACATTTTTATTTTGAAATTATTTTTGTACTAGGCACTATACGGCAAAACGTACAAGCCCTCTAAATGCTTGAGCTTTATTACAAGAGTGGCACTAAGAATCCTATAATGCAGCACGTTGACTAAAGCCTCATAGTATTTTCTTTCCACTTCATCTGTTCCTATTAAATAGATTTCATCATTGATATAATAAGTCAAGAAAAAAAAAGGAGAACCACAAATTTTGAACACAGCACGCGAAAACAAACAAGAATCCTAATAAATTGACGGCAGATTTTTCCAAATAAAGCACCCAGAGTCGGAGCAATTTAACATTCTTTCAGTATTGAAGTTTATCTATTACACGAGTTCATCAAAAATCGCCAACCGTAGGCATCACAGTAAGTGTTTCGGCCTCCCACCAGATTAACCATAAGATTAGCAGATTTTCCTAACCTCTTCTCCAAATCATAATTCCCAACAGCCAACCATAGCTGTGGCCTGTGAAAACTTAAAAATATCCGATAATCTGGCAAAAATTCGGGTATCGATCACCGGAAAGATAAGATTGCAACCAAAAACACACCTCCATATATAAACACGAGAAATCTAAACAACAATAAGAAAAATGCAATGCATACGTATAATCAAACAAGGGAAAAACAACAGTGAGGGTCTCAATTAGGGCAGAGGGCTTACTTGGAAGCAGAACGCAGAGAAGACAACCGAGAGAGAGAGGAGAGAGACCGGGATCTGTCTTAGGAGAGAATGGTCTTTTGGATATGAAAGGATTAACCCAATACATTCCTATACGGTCGGCTATACTTTCCCTTGTAGGCACTATCGGCCTGGCCAAAGCTCAGGTCAATGGGCTGGCCTCGGGCTTTAGGCTTTGAATTTTTGTTGACCTTTTAATTTTTTATTTGAGTATTTTTGAATTATTGTATTGAATTTTTATACAACTGAATAATATACAATTGAATAATTATAGTAAATTTTAATATAATTGAATAATTTTTCATAAATATTAAAATTGTATCATATTGTTTACCTCTAAAATGATCAGTAAATCGGCATGTAACAGATGACACGATGGACCCAAAAAAAAATCAATTGGGCGACAACATGTGGCATGTTATTTTTACCATGTTTGTTGTTTTGAAGGATTATTACATGGAAACTCATAGATTAAGAGTATGTTTGGAAATTGTTTTGTTTTTAATTTTTAAAAATGATTTTGAGTGTAGTTTTTATTTTAGAATTTAAAATTCATTTGGTTTGTGTAATTTGAAATTTTTTTTATAAAATAGAAAACAAAAAATTCATTTGGCATATGCTATTTTTAAAAAATAAAGATAGAAAATTTGTTTGGATGAATTATTTGGTTAAGAACAAAATTTAAATTATGATACAATCATATTAAATGAGCACGAAATTGAGTCTTAACACTGAAAAGGGGAATATTAAAATATCTAGTCCTATACATTATGAGAATGATCTAATCACATCAAATTAGCAATTGTATATTGAGTCTTAACACTAAAGGGGAATATTAAAATATCTAGTTCTATGCATTATGAGAATGATCTAATCACATCAAGTTAGCAATTGTGTCACGATATTGGGACATTGCAGTTGTTCCTTAATCATTGAAATCTACATTATTAACATTGCTTTAACTTGTCCTGGTTGTCGTCGTTGAAATTGAAGGTTGCATATCAGCATGATCCATATTCTGCCATGTATGGAAAAGGACATCTGGCTGTGCTTGCAAGTGTAGAAAATTATGAATCGCACAACACGCGACTACTATAAGTCTTTGTTGAGTTGGCTTATAAGGACACATCAATTTCAAAATCGAAAATCGAGCCTTTAGAACTCCAAAACATCTTTCAATTACCATTTGCATTGAGAAGTGTCTATAATTGAATAATTCGGTGCGAGTATGAGGTTCTGTACCTCATCTTGATAGTCTTGAATGTGATATCGACCTCTTCTATATGGTGATAAAAAGCCCGTAGTGCATGGATATCCGACATCAACAAGATAATATTAATCTACATAAGAAAATTTTTGTTTCAGTCTACATACAAACATATAAATATAAAAAAGAAATGATTTTCATACTTCCAACTGAATGTTGAAAATAATTTTCTGGCCTCGATATTGCATATTGGAATCATTCGTAGTGCCCTCCCATCCCATGTACACGAACGTAAACATTATATTAAAATCACATAAGCACATAACATTTTGAGTCATAGTAGATTTTCTTCTTCTACAAGCTGATAATTTTTGTGTAGGAGCTCATGCACTAACATGTGTCCCATCGATCGCACCAATGCAACCTTAGTTAGAAAAATACATGTATCAACATTTATGTGGGATCTACAACATAAAATTAAATTTAATAACAATGAATTGCACTTGTACCTCAAACCATAGATACACTACAAGAATTACACAATTTGCCGACGGATTTTTTCATCGGTAATCAAGGAAAATTCGTCGGTAATCTACATTACCGACAGATGTTGTTCCGTTAGTAAAATGCTCGTCGTTAATCCAATACTGAAGACATGGTTTTCGTTGGTAAATTACCGATGGAAATATCTGTTGATATTAGGTTCGTGTCTGTCGGTAAAAATTTAAATAAAAAATTAAAAAATCCATTTACAATCCATTCGCAAAAATTAAAAATCCGTCCGCAATCCATTGGCAAAAATTTTAAAAAATTTTAAAAAAATGTTAAAGACTTGTGATGGCCTGCTAATCTGCTATAAGCATTCTAGTTCCTCTCCCTTCTCATTTCATAAAATATAGCTGTATTTTCAGGCTTCATCAACCACACTGGGGCAAACACAATTCCTTTGCCATATATATCCTAACTTGAACTCCTAAGAAAAAGAATTTACTCACAGCAGCAGGATCAGCAACAAAAATTCTTGAAATCAGTTGGCGACACCCTTCAAATATTTGAATACCATATGGTACTGGACAATGAGAATTCTGAATTCTCTAGCATAGAAACAACAAAAGAACATTGTTCAAAGCATTTTTAAGTAAATAAATGGAAACAATAGATAGTCAGATATCATTCTTAAACTACCATGTTCATGTGAGCCATGTATCATTACCTAGCCATCATATACTCTTGCGACTTGTCCCGATAATACTTTTGGAGCAATGTATGAAGGAGTTCCCATGGTGGATTTCGGTTGTGAATGAAGCAATGAAGACAAAGAAAATAACTATAATAAGAAAGCGAATGTTTTTTTTTTTTTTGATAAAAGAGGACAGTACCTCCAAATTTTATTAAAAGTCTCACTTGTGGCGGAGGAATATCGAGGTTACAAGGAATCGGAAAAAATAAAAAAAACAACCATAAAAGAAAAACAATACAAACCAAAGACCAAAAAGAAGCAAGGGAAAAAGAGAAGGACGCAGCCTACCCAAAGAAACCAGCAAATCCAAAGCAAGGAACAAAAAGCTGAAAATCCAAGCCAGAGAAGCGAACAAAACCAAACCCAAAAAGATCAAACTGAACTCCTTCACCAAGAAGAACCTCCTACAACAGCAAACACACAAAGCCACCAAAACCTGAAAAAAAATAGCACCCAAACAGCAGCAACAACACCACCACAAACCCAGAAAACCACCAAAACCTGCAAAAAATCTGCACCCAAAAGGCAGCAGCAACACCTCCTCCAAAACTTGAGCCATAACCACATTGAAATGAAGAGAGGAACCAGATCTAGCCCCAAAACAACCACACAAAAGCCTGCCGACACAAGGAAAGCCAGCCGCCCCAAACAACCTGCAAAAAAACCCTCAAAACCACAACCGAATGCAGGCGAAGAGGTGGACCAGAACTGGACAAAGAAAACTCAACCTCTTCAGCCCCAAAACAACCTTCGAAATAGCATACCAACACAAGGACAGCCAACATAAAAACAACGGACTGAACCTTAGTGACACAAAGCCCACCGAAATCAAGCCCACCAATGCACCAAAGAACCACAACAAGCAAGCCCAACCAACTCCTTAACACCCAGATGCCCCCCAAGAAGCCTGCCGACACCAAAGAGCACCAGCAAAACAAGACAATCAAGCATTAAAATAGACCAGATGAAGAAATTAATCCTCGTTCAACCAAGCCACAAAAAAAGAGTCCCTATTGCAGCCTTGCTTTGCTAATGAATCTGCAACCATATTAGCTTCCCGCAAAGTATGACGAAAAGTAACTGAAGATAACATTGAACAGCTGTTGACTATGGCATTAAAATCAGAGGACAAGCTCCAATGATTTGGAGATGAATTCACCAGCCAATTGACAGCATTCTGGGAATCGGATTCTATTACAATAGCATTATCGGAACAGGAACCACGCTGAACCGAAATCTCAAGAGCCTTTCTAATTGCTTTAACCTCAATTGAATTTGGCTCGGCAACATCAATAGGTCCTGAAAAAATACAAAGAAAAATTCCTTCATAGTTACGAAGAACACCACCAATACCAGCCCTGCTGCCTTGCACAGAACCATCCGTATTCCACTTGAAAAAACCATCTGGAGGCGCATTCCAATTTGAGAGAAGACGTGGAGGTTTCCGAGAGGACGAAAGTTTTTTCAGACCCTCCGAAGAATAAATTAATTCAGCACCATTGAACAACAAATTTATGTTAATTGCTTTTAGCCAAGCTCCAAAACGGATGAAAATAACATAGATAAAATTATCCCAATCCGTTTGTTTATCTTCAAAGATAACTAAATTCCTCTCAAGCCACAAACTCCACACGGTTACTGCGAACAACATAACCCAAACCTTGATGACCTGACCACCTTTTGCAAAAAATGCCATTGCTCAAACAAATCTCTTATTGAAGAAGGAGCACACCATTCAGCACCCCACCATTGCAAGAGTTTATTCCAGATTTTGCTAGCAAACTTGCATAAGAGGAATATATGATCTGTCGATTCAATACATTCACAACAAAAGGGACAGTAAGCGTCAGAACGATCCAGAATACCAAGCTGACAAAGCCTATCACGAGTGTTTAACTTTCCTTGAATAAGAATCCAGATAAAAAATTCAACTTTTGGAGGAGCCCAACCCCTCCACACTCTGCTACATGACAAGTCAACAAGAGAAATTTCTGAAGAGTTAGCCGCAAGGATGAGAGATTTAATCGAATATATCCCATCCGTTGAATGCCTCCAAATAATTTTATCATCCTTTTCTTTAGATAGAACACAATTGCCAATTACATCTAGAAGTGAGTTTTCTAGACTTTCTTCCCAAGAAAAAAACGACCTCCTCCAAGGAATGCTCCAAACCCAATTTATACCATCCCAAAAACCAAAGTTACTGATAGGCTGATCATGTAATTGACAAGTCTGATAGAGCCGAAAAAACTGGTCTTTTAAAGGAGCTATGCCCACCCATAAATCTTCCCAAAATCGGATGGAACAACCATTCCCACATCTGAAAGCTAAACCTTGACGAATTGAGGCCTCCATCTTGCCACCTGAAGAGTCAAGAAGAGACTGAATATTCCTCCATAAAGGCGACAAAGAGGATGCAGATACAGAGTTGAGAGGCTGGCAAATGACATTTGGAAGATTGTACTTATCTTGAATTAAAGATTTCCACCAAATTTTACGACCTGATTGAACTTCATTATACTTCCAGATCCACTTAAACAAGAGTGCCTTGTTCGTATCAAGAATTGAACCAATTCCCAACCCGCCTCTCTTCTTATGCTTAATAACTTGATCCCATTTGATGCTGTGAATTTTCCTCTTATCTTCCGAATCTCCCCACAAGAAATCACGCTGAAGCTTTTCAATCTTAGAAGCAACTATTTTTGGAATTTTGTAAACTGACATATAGTAGATCGGCAGGCTTGAAAGAACCGATTTAATAAGCGTCAACCTTCCACCGACTGAAAGATGCTTACATTTCCACTTAGCCAAACGCGATTTTATCCGATCAATAACTGGATCCCATAATCTAACTTTAGACATAGACCCTCCCAGAGGTATACCAAGGTAAGAAAAAGGAAACTTGTCTAACTTGTAATTTAGAAGATCCGCAGTGAACTTAACCTCCTCATCTGTCATCCCAATCCCCACAATTGAAGACTTATGGAAATTAACTTTCAGCCCAGACATCAATTCGAAACAACGCAAAATTCGCTTGATATTTAATAAATTTCCCACATTGTTAGAACCAAATAAAATAGTATCATCAGCATATTGCAAATGAGTGATTTTTGTAGTATTTTGACTCAGCTGAATCCCATCAATTAACCCCAATCTAGCACCTGAAACCAATAACTGATGAAGCCCTTCAGCAACCAGATTAAAAAGGAAAGGAGACAACGGATCTCCCTGACGAAGACCGCGCTGAAAAGCAAATTCATCAGTTGGGGAGCCATTAACTAACACTGAAGCTCTAGCAGATCGAATGCAAGCACTAATCCACCCTCTCCACTTAATGCCAAAACCCATTCGGTCCATCACTTGCTCCAAATAACACCATTGGACAGAATCGAAGGCCTTTTCAAAATCAATCTTCATAATAAAAGCTTTTCCTTTCCTCTTTTTAACGCTGTCCACAACTTCATTAGCAATAAGAATTGAATCCATGATGTTCCTCTCATGCATAAAACCAGACTGAACTTCACTGATGACCGAACTCAAAGGAATGCGAAGACGATTCGCAAGAGACTTAGCAATAATCTTGTAAAGGCTGGATATTAAACTTATTGGCCGAAAACTTCTAAGATTATCTGCACCGGCCACTTTGGGGATTAAGGTGATAAAAGAGGAATTAATACCCTTTGGAAGAACACTTGTTCGGTGAAATCTTTCTATCATCTTCATAATATCAACTGAAATAAAGCCCCATGATTTTAAAAAAAATCCAAGATTAAAACCATCTGGACCTGGAGCCTTGCTGCTCTCACAACTCCATATTACTGATTTAATTTCATCATAAGAGAAAGGACTTTCCAGAGCCTCAACTTGATCTGCATTAACACGGCTAAATTCAAGACCATTAAAAAGAATTGGAAACCAGTTATTAGAAGAATACTGGAGACTAAAATGATTAAAAACCGCAGCCTTAACATTAGAAGGATCTTCAACCCTTCCATCTTCAGTTTGAAGGGCAGCGATGTAGTTTATCTTCCTTCTCAAGCTAGCAACCGTATGAAAATACTTGGTATTCCGATCACCCTCCTTGACCCATGTTTCCCTCGATTTTTGACGCCAAATACACTCTTCATGCTTACTAAGAGACCAGAATTCAGACTGCAACCCTGCTAGAGAGAGCTGATCAGCCTCAGATAAAGGTTGAATTTCTCTAGATTTTTTCAACAAATCAATACTTTGCTCCACTTCTCTAATTTTAATTGATATGTCTCCATAAACATTGGCATTCCAGTCTTTCAAAATACCTTTTAATAATTTGAGTTTGATGACAACCCCATAATGCCTAGATAGTGAATGACTATAAGTGCAATGATGAAAATAAATCAAATTAATTTTTTGGTGTAGACCAAAACATACAAGAAACAAATTAACGGACACCAAACTTGTAGATGTATCAAGTTATGTAACAAATTAACCATTATACATATGTAACGATCTCTACTTGTTCAAAAATAAAAATAAAACTCAATATTTCAACAGCACCTAAGACATGAGTAATAGCACTAAAATCTTATGAATTATCCTATAGATATTGTACATATTAAAAAAATTCAGCAGTCTCATATATTGGCCAATGAAGTTATTGAAACCTAGCCACTATACATCCAGTCAAGCAAATGAAAGCAAGTCATATGAACTATGAAGACAATATTTGATTGCATTATTTATGTGCATAACTGTGTACCTGCAACATGACTTGAAAAAACGCACTTAGTAATGATCAGTGCAGTTCTTGCATTGCATAATCCAAGTTTTCCTCACTGAGCCAATAAACAACAAAGGAAAAGAAAAGCTTGCTGGAAATTTGAACTGAAAACATTCCTTACCAGCCTTTTCTATTTGAATCTTACAATAAATTTTTTTGATGATGTCATACTATAAGATTGAAAAGAATATTTTTATACGTGCACAAAGATTGAGAATGATGGTCAATTGGTCATTGTGATAAGCACAAGTACGAACCATTTAACTTTACATGATGAATCAAAAGCCATTAACAAAAGAAACACAAGGACCAAACAAGACCTTGACTAGATTATTAATTAATCAGCTATCACAGAAGAAATACAAAAAGAAGATAAATTAGCTATGACATACTAATTTATTACAGAGGAACAAAAACAATAACATACATTGCCAGTGTGTTGAGTATGTTCATGAGCTGCCATTTGCCATTGAAAAACCTCCCAAGAAACTAGACGAGCAAGAAGAACTTAATCATAAATATTTTGTGGTGTCCTAATTTATTTTTGTATTTATCATACAATTGAGTCAAAAAACTATTTATTTCATTCAATTGCAATTTGAGTTTATTTTTTATTTTATTTTTATTTATTTGATTTATTTATCATTATCATATATTATTTCTTACCATAATTCTAATGAATCAAGCTTACACCTAGAATCTATAACAAAGGCAATACTAAATGTGGTTGACAAGAAATCAAAATATTTTGCGAACTTTTCTCTCATGGCCACCAAAGAAATTTTAAAAATATCAAGTTGTGAATACCAATTAAATGTCTCACAAATATTTGTTAACTATATGAATAGATGCAGAATAATGAATTGAATAAAATATCTTAGTAGAATTATGAAAACATTTAAAAAATCTCTAATAATTTTAACAAATTTTCAATAATATTTTGCTCGGGAATTGTAAATCATAATTATTTTTCATTTATGAGTATAATAAATCTACGAATCTCCAATATTTTTTTTAGAGTAAAAATGTTGAGTTCCATCGGTGAGGTACATGTAGGATAATGTTTTTCCTCTTTGTGTCTAATTTTGCACAATAATTTTTATGTCTTTCATATATAGAAATAGACAAGTTAATACATAATGCAACATAGCTAATTACTTCAATATATTTATTTAAAATGTGTCACCATCTTCAAAAATAAAATTAAAAATAAGAACACAACAACGAATATGAAAAAAATTACACCTAGAAGTATCATAAGATAACATTTCAGGAAGGAGAAAATGATGATGTGTAAGTCATTAATTGACATCAAAGTAACAAATGGTTAGTCTTCTACTATAAAAAATATTGTCTGCATGAAGAACATAAAATTGACTGGACTGAAATCACATGATTGTCATGTGTTTAATGCAACAATTTTTTTGCCAATTGTCATTCTGCTAAAACAAGTGAGATATGTAATCACTAGACTATGTTTCTTCTTCAACGATATTTGTAGCAAGGTCATTGAAATTTGTAAACAGAAAAAGATTAAAGCAAATCTAGTTGAGACGTTGTGCTTGCTCGAGCAGTATTTTCCTCCTTCATTTTTTTAATATCATGGTCCATTTGACAGTCCACTTTGTAAAAGAAGTCAAATTGTGTGAACCTATATATTTTAGATGGACTTATCCATTTCAGAGATACATGAAGGTGTTAAAGAGTTACGTGGGAAGTCACATACACCCTAAGGGTTGCATAGTGCAAAGGTATAGTGTTGAAGAGGCAGTAGAGTTCTGTTTAGAGTATATGTGTGATTTGTCTGTAGTTGGAGTGCTTGTGTCTGATAGAATGAGAGGAAATGCAGCGGAGAATAGTTCAACCTCAATAGTATCAATTTCATAGATTCAATTAGAGTTAAACTCATGGAACTGTGCTTCAAAAAAATGATGAGGTTGATCTTTACTTTATGTAAGTACTAAATTGATGGATCACTTGTTCTATTTAGGGTCCATATAATTATCTTCATAAATTCTCATTTATATTGTTCTTGTGTAGTCATAAGGAATTTTTGAAGACTTTGTATCCTAGAAATAGTAACAATGAAAAGTAGATTCAAGATAGGCATTGTTGTTTCGTGATGACGCAACAATAAAAGTGGTTGCAAAAATAATATTGAGTTCTTATCCCCTTGTTAGTTTCTTTAATGACCTAATTACGTCTAGTTTCTTTGCCTATAATGTACATATTTTTAGGATTAAGTTTGTTGGCTTAGTGTAGGGATAATGAATTTGTATGGATGACAACTACTATGGATTGATTGTGAAATATAAACAGCTATGTTACTGCTTAACAACAGTCTAAACAACAAAAAATTTCATATACTTTAAAATAGTTGGAAGTTCATAACATCAACAATCTCATTACTTAAATATATTATAACACGAGTTAATAAAAACAATTCACTTCAAACATATTGAAATTGATGACATTTGTCATATAATAATGTTAGACTGAATATTTTCAAAAAATGAGTGGAATATTACTTCACCCGATGATATAAGGCAAAATTGTAGGTAGATCTATTTTGTGAGACTTATTAGAGAAAATTTCACTTATTTAAACTTATTTGTAACCAAGTCTAGTTATTAGGTCCTTTTTATAATTAATTTGATTTCTATTTTCTGGATTCATGCCAAAATTGGAGACTTTTAAGAAAAATACATATTAAATGAAGAAAATTTAATTTAGAAAATATATTAAATCTATATATTAATTAATTATTTTATTGCCTTAATCAATATGTTGAGCATACACGAGCCCTTAAGGTTTAGCGAATTCATTCTCCTTAGGGTTTAACACTTATTGTTTAGGTTAGGGTATGTAAATCCGATGCACGAACCTATTAAGGTTTAGCTAATTCGTTCCCCTTAGGTTTAACACTTGTTGTTTAGGTTACAACATGAAAATACGATACACGAGCCTTTTAGGATTTAGCGAACATGTTCCCCTTAGGGTTTAATACTTGTTGTTTAGATTACAACATGAAAATACGATACATAAGCCCGTTAGGGTTTAGCGAATCCATTCCTCTTAAGGTTTAATACTTACTATTTAGGTTAATGCAGTGAAAAAAGTTACATAACATATATACTAATTAAATTATTTTGAAAAATAATGTAATTGAAAAAGGTACGTTAAAAAATATTGATGATGAGTTTTGTTAGAGAGAGTTTTACGTGCTGAGTTCGAATATGTAATTTTTTTAAAAGTTTATCATGTATTTTAAGAGATAAAAAGTTTTAAAATTTTGTTTATAAAAAAATTACAAAAGTTGCAGTGAATTGGACTCTCTTCCAAATAAATTTTATGAGTGGACTTAAATCTTAATAAATTTACAAAAGTATACCTACTTGCAATTCTCCCATAATATAATCGATAACGTTAAAAATATATACAACTTCACCGAAAGTGATAAAGTAAAAAAGCTGTTCAGAAATCATGCTAGAACACTTCACCACTTGCACCCCAATTACTTCAATTAAAAGTTGAAGTAGTAGAGCGTTTTCTTATAGCGATTTTTGAGCATCTTCGTTATTACTAACATTATTGAGTGTAATTGAAAATATTTTTCTACCAATGACTAAGTTTTCAAGTTCTACCATAATTAAATTAGCTATCGAGTATCCAGTATGGGAGGACTTTAACACTTTTTTATTAAAATTTCATTCATCATTAATAAAATGAGTTGTCAATCACAAATAACTCTTTTTTTTTTATAGAAGTCCATATATCAGATGTAAAGAAAATTTTCAATCAAAATTTAGAAAAAAAATCTTCAATTCACGAAATTTATTTTGAAATGTATTGATTGTTTTCCTTTTTGTAGTTGTAGCAGAAAAATCATGATATTGTGAATTAATGCCTCTTTGAATCAAACAAAAAATAATGTTTTTCAATAAAAATAAATGGTTGCTCGACTCTATCCACATAATCTATAACCTGTTCATGAGCACGTAATTCATCATATTGAAAATTAGGTACATTATCATTTTGATCAATATTTAATTGCATTTGTGTACGTTCTTATATCTACTTTACTATTTTGTCTACATTTTTGCAATATTATATTTCAAATTACTGGTATCTCCGGTTGACGCACCAATTAGGAGGTTATCGCAAATTTATATTTTACTTTAACTGCTTGAACATTACTTGCATTTGTAATAAAATTTGGGAGAAGTTTTCATTTAGCCCCTGTACTTTAGTGAACGTATCAATTTACCCCTATACTTCATTTCGAGTCAAATTAGCCCCCAAACTTAGATGTCTAGGCTTAATATCATGGCATGCTGCAATGAACCTTGGTAGTTAGTCTCTTCAAATCTCTTTTTGGTTCACATGTATGTTCATTGAAGAAAGTCTTAACTTGGAAACTACTAATGTCATTGTTGTAAGATGCAAAGATTAACCATGGACAATCATCAGCACCTCAACACTTAAACCTACATCCGCGAGGCTCATTTCTACCTAAATGGATATCGTGCCTAGTCATTATAGCATAAGTGTTCATTGCATCTTTAAATTCCTTATTTGTATTGAAAAGCATCCCAAGCTCAAATTTCGGGGTACTTTTGTGATGTTTGAAAATAGGATATTGAGATTTGCTAGAGAAAGTACTTGTTTCCCGTCCACTATCAGCTTCATGATCCAGTTCATCCGCATATAAATCCTCATTGTCAGTCTCCGATGGTAATGCAACATTCCTCCAACTTATCTTGTCTATGGCAGCTAGCACCTCTTTATCTCCCTCAGATGAATCATCCACAAGAAGAATGAGATATTCTAAATCTTCAGAACCACTGTCACTAGTGGATGAACACTCTGAACTAGACATATTACGATTTCACCTGAAAAAATCACCTAGACTCACAATCAATTGAAACCCAATCTAACTGAAATCATTTGAAACCAAAATCAATTTCACCTCTTCACAAGTTTGCACGAACCATAACTTAATCTACCCGAAATCATATATAAACTAGAATCTAACCAAAATCTAACCAAAATCAGATGAAATTTGTTTACCTGGGATAATAAAGCACTACCCTTGCACACGAGTTTTGAAAGTCGTCGTAGCTGGGATATGACAATTGATATGTATCTATGTTGCGAAGGGGAAGAGAAAGCTTTGAGAGGCGCAATAGTAGCACGAAATGGGGAGAGAGTTTTAGGGTTCCATGTTTTAGTGTTAGAAATTCCAAGTCATTTTCTAAGAAAGAATGATGAAATTCCATGTCAGAAATTAAGATGCCACATAGGCACAAATAGACGGAAACCTACTCCCAAGGGCTAACAAGTTGCATTAATATAAGTTTGGGGGCTAATTTGACTCGAAATGAAGTACATGGGGTAAATTGATACGTTCACCGAAGTATAGGGGCTAAATGAAAACTTCTCCCATAATATAAATTCTATCAAAACCTATCCATACATCATTAAGTATTTTTTTGTTTGTTTTATATGTAGAAATATAAGTGCCCTCGTTTGGAATTTGATTAGAGAGAGATCCTATGGATTCCCTCAAAATGAAATCCTCATCATCAATAGGGTTGAGGTAATCAACATTATCTCTAGGGTCCATACTCATGCAAAAATATAATGTGCAAAGATAAAATAATAAATAAGAAATATTTGTTACCCAAGAATTCAATTCTCCATAAATAATTGAAGATGAATTCCAAATTTCAATTGCCAATAGTGTTTTTACAAATTACAAGTCACTTCACCTAGCAAAAAAATAATGGTATAATTTATATTGGGATATTGGTATTGATAAAAAATAAAATAAATAACAATTAATTAATAAAAGAAATGGACCATAAATGAAATTACCCGTTGAAACTTGTAAGAGCCAGTTACACACCTAAGTTTGAATTAATTAGATGAGACCAAATTAATTAACCTGTTACACATTGAAATTAGGTAGGGTCAAATTAATTAGCCTATTACATGATAGCCCGCTATCCATATTAGCCTAGTAATCCTGGGCCAAGTCACTGGGGGACCCTATCAGTCTCCCCCAAAAGAAAAACAAATTATATGTGAGGGTTTCCCTTCATACAACTTGAATCATTATCAGATGCTCAGAGAGGCATCCTTTCCTTGTCTGTTCATGCATGAAAAAATGAGCACCAACACAACTACAAGGAGCCATGACCAATTAAGTCAGACAATTAGCTAAATCCACATGCAAAAGGAACGTGGTTCTGGTTGAGACTTTTTTTTCCCTTATTAGTAAAAGGGGCACGAGACGTTCGCGGAGTCTATTCCTTCCTTACCACCAAAATATTGGTTGTTATTGGGTGGATCCCGCTCCTAAACATAATGGATAGGGGAAGGTGGCCGGTAAAGATTAGCCCAGTTGGCAAGAGCCTAGCCCAAGTCTTAACCCACCAAAAAGCCTAGCTGATCTAAAAAAGCATGGTGAGACAAAAAAAGAAAAAGAAAAATGAATGTTGTTTGAAGGAGAGGGTATTTACAGATAGAGAAAGGCATTAGAGAGAGAAATGACAGAGGGATGGACTAGACAAAGGTATGGAAAATTTATCAAAGAGAAATGGCAAGGGATGGGCTGGTGAGAAAAGAAGGGGTACTGTTGAGAGCATATATCAGGAGAAAGATAGAAAGCGCGGTTTTTTTTGGAAAGAAAGTGGAGAGTTAAAAGAGCAGTAGAGAGAGGATTTTTTTGGAGAGAAAAACTGGAAAAAGAAAGAAGATGAGGAAGTGAGATTTTTTTGGATCTCTATTTCATCTCATAGGTTACACTCACTGGTTCTCTTTGCTCATTTTGTTTATGGATTTGTATTTCATTTTGCTCTTTCTTTCTAGCTGTACACTCTATGATGTGTTGATTTGGAAACCCTCATACCATATAGTTTTTGTTGATGTTCTCCTATGGTTTATTAGTTTGCTTGATTACTTTTCCCCAATTTTGTTGATTTTTGTTCATCACCAATAGCTGCTCTGGTTTTGTATTGTTTGTCTACTTGAATTTTTTTTTGTTTTCTTGCCCTCTGGGGACTATCATTGAACATAGAAGAAGAGGAGTGGAGATAGTGAATGAGCCAAAGGAAGAAGATGAATTGTAATGGGTCGGGCTTCTACATGTTATGAGCCGGATGTTTAGTTCATTAGTGGGCAGGGTATTGTTATATTGTCATGGGTTGATTATTTAGTTTCTTTATTGGGCTGGATTTTAAGTTCTTAATGGGCTAAATGTTTAGTTTTGGGCTGGATGTTTTTGTTATGGGTTGGGTAATGTAATTAGTGGTTGATGGGGTTGGGTGGGTATTGATATATGTTTTGGTAATGGGCTGCCGTTTACTTTGATTTTTATTGGTAGGGATCTCCATCGGTCCGGGATGGCCCGACATTTTAAGGCCCAAACCCGGCTAGAGTATTCAGGCTTCGAGCAAGATTGTAAATGTGAGGCCCAGGCCATGAAGTCGGGATCCTTTAATTTTTTTTCCTTTTGAATTATATAATCAAAATAATTGTATTTATTTTTTAATATAATTCAAAATATTGAACAGCATGAATAATAATGTTATAGACTTATTAATAGAGAGTGAAATTGAATATACATCCCAACTAGGTTGGCACTTATTAATCATTTGCATCACTATCAATCTTTCATCTCTTTATTTATAAATACATAATTAGAAAATTACAATTTATTATATATGAGTAATCAGTCATTAGCATCAATAGAACTCTCTTCGATCCATGTCAGTCTTGACAACCTTGACTGATCCATTTTTTCAGCAAGTTTAGCTACTCATTTTTTGCTCTTGCAATCTCTGATTTGCTAAACTCTAATCTTTAAGGCAAACTAATTGCTCTACAGTTTCTGGACCAAAATTGCTTTGGATTTGTGACATGACTCGGCCACCTACACTAAAAGCTGCTTCTAACGCTACAGTCAAAATTGCAACGGTTAGTAGATCACGTGCCATTTTGGAGAGTAAAGGGTATCTGTGCTTTTGTAATCTCCATCAGACTAATATATCAAACTCAAGATTATCATCAATATGAAGCACAGACTAATCAGGATATCTTTTTAGTTCAAAAGTGGACCCACCAAATGATGTAGATGATTGAGTTCGTCTACTTTTTAGCAATGTTAAACCTCCTAAGAACGTAGACCAGAAAGAACTCGAATTAGAAGTAGGTTGTGGTGTTTTATGTTCTCCTAATTAATTTTTATACTTATCATATAATTGATTTAAAGTAGTATTTATTTCATTTAATTGTGATTTCACTTTATCAGTATCATTATTGTATAATATGTCTAACCATATTTCTAAAGCATTAATCTTACATCTAGGATCCATAACCATAGCAACACTAAATATGACTAACAAAAAATCAAAATATTTTGCAAATTTTCCTCTCTTGGCATGTAAAAGAATTTAAAAACATCAAGTTGTGAATATTGATTAAATGTCATACAAATATTTGTTAATTGTGTAAGTACTCTACAAGATGAAGGATAATAAATTAAACAAAATATTTTAGTAGAAGTATGAAAGACATCCAAAAAAATCTCTAGTTATTTCAGCAAGAGTCCAATCAAAATCGCTAGGACAATATAAATTACAATTACTATGTTTTTCCCTCATTTTGCTGCAAAATTAATCTACGACTATTTTATATTTTGTAGCCACCCTTAAAATTTCAAATGTTCCATCTATGGGGTATATCTAGAGAAATGCTTTTTCTTTTCATATGTAATTTTGCACAACAATTTTTATACATTTCATATCTAGCTGCTGATGAATTAATGCATAATACTACATCTCTAATCACTTCAACTGAACTAGATAAAATGCGCAAACCATCTTGAACTTTATGTGCACAACAACGAACATGGAATAAGTTCCGTCCTAAAGGTAATGAAAGATAACGCTTTAGATTTCTTTGGGCGACTTCATTATTACTGGCATTATCTAATGTAATTGTAAATATTTTTTTGACTAATGCCTAACTGCTCAATTTCCATTTACTATCTATATAATGAGCTGTCAATGAATATTAATTTTTTTGTATCGAAGTTCCTATATCAGAGGTAAGATAAAAAAATTCATCAAAATTTTGAAAAAAATTATGCAATTCAATTAATTGATTTTGAAATTTATTTGAGGATTTTCTTTTAGCAGTGGTAGCAGAAAAACCATGAAATTGAGCATTAATTTCTCTTTGAATCATACCGATAAAATCATGATTTTCAACAAAAGTACATGGTTCTTCCGCCCTAAGCATATAATCTATGACCTCGTCGTGTGCACTTGATTCATCATATTAAAAATTAGTAATATTTCTGCTTTGATCTACATTTAATTGCATTTGAGTTTTAATATCTACATTACTATTTTGCTTACATTTTGTGGAGTGACGTTTCAAATGACTAGTACCTCCACCTAACACACCACTTAGGACCTTACCTTATATTTTACATTTTGCTTTTACTTCTTTAATATTATTTATATTTTTAACTACGAGTCTATCAAAAAATTGTTACGCACAACTACTAAAAAAGACTTTATAGCTCTAGTAGAAGTAGAAGTGGACTGATGTGTGTATTTTATACCACATTTATATGCATATTTTGAGACATAAGTGCATTATTTTGAATCAAGATTGAGTTGATACTTTAAGATTTTATATATTTTATATGTAGGAGGGATGGTGTGAAGTTGTAGCTGAATTGGAGCACGTTTGGAAAAAAACCATATCAAAACGCCCTTCCACCGCCCTTCCACCGCTCTAGCACTTCAGAGGCATAAAAAGACAGATTAGAGTGCTCTTTTGGCGCTCCAGTACTGTAAGGGTACTTGAAGTTTTTCAGCTTTTTAGGAAACCTAGTTTTATGAATTTTTTGGGGCCCAAAACGTGTAAACCTAATTGGAGACTCCTAGGAGACTTGTATTATGTATAAGTAGGTTAGAAAAATATTGAAAAAGGGTTACAAAAACTTTGCATAGGTTGGAATTACTTTCGGGGGTGAAGCGGCTCTTCTTCCTCCTTCCTCTACTTTTGTGTATCAATTCATAGTTTCTTCTTCCATTGTTTTTATATTTATTTTCATGGGTTATAACTAAACTCATATCTAGGTTTGACCTATCCAAGCATGAATATTATGAGTTGATCTTTATTACAAGTATTTAATTCAATTCTCAACTCTTGTTCTTAATTGTCATGCTTCAAAATATGATTTCTGCATAATTGCTTGATCACCAATTGTGTTGCTTATTGTATTCATCTAGCCGAATCACGTAAACGATCCGTATTTATGTCTTTTGGTGGAATTAACATTAAGAAGATTAATTGTCGAATGCTCTAATCTGGGTTTAGGGGATTAATTGGTTGCTATAGTTCTTCTATTCATAATGAGTTATTTTTGCTAAGTTAAAGACTATCATCAAACATGATTAATTTGGTACTAATAATACGTGTTGTTACCACGATCAATGAATCAACATAATTGAGTGACGAATAAACCTTTGAATTGAATGCTTAACCCTTATAGCCCATAATAGGATTGCTTGGCAAGGTTGTGCCCTAGGCTTTTTATCATTGTTAATTCTCGTTTGCTTGCTTCTCTACGAATTAAGTGTGTTCTCTTGACTTTAATAATTATTTATTTTAATATTAAGTACATCTTTCGACTGAAGTCGTCTCTGTGGGATCGACCTCGTATTTAAATCTTTCAATAGTACACTTGTGCACTTGCGAGTATTTTAACATCATGGACTCGGGTGGAATTTCAATATTGGGAGACCCGACGGATTTCCCCAAAATAGCATGCTCCTCATTAATAGTTTCCGAGTGAGCAACATAATCTCTAGAGTCCATAATATAATATTGTAAAAAAATTTAACCAAAAAATTATAAATAAAATTTACCCAACCGAAAAAGTCAATTCCAAGTTCCAACTTTCACGGTTCACCTACCAAAACAAACAGAATAATTGTTAATAATGTAACTGTGTAAGTATCAAAGTATGTAACTAAAAAATTAATCAAAAAATTGAAGGAAATTATTTATCACAAATCCAAATAAATGGCATTACCCAACTAGCCTTAAATGGGCTTAGGGCCTTAGACACTTAGGGCACTTGCAATGGTGTTAAGTTAATGGGCTAACAAAGTTATTGTGTTTTGCTGATGTGGCTGTATTGAAAAATGTGTTTTGTTGATGTGGTTGTATTGAGATATGTATTTTGGTGATGTGGATGATGATGTGGCTTGACTTTTTGTAATAAAAGTGGGACCCAGTCTTGATTTTGGTGTAAATTTGATGGGGATAATATGAAGGATAGGAAAATAGTTGGGTTGGATAATGGTTTTGTATTGGGAGATGTGTTTTGTTGATGTGGCAGTGTTGGAATATGTGTTATGCTGATTTGATTGTATTGAGAGTTGTATTTTTGTGAGATAGATGTGGGACCCAAAAACAAAATTGTTGGGCCATTAGAATTGCAACCATTGTGGTTGCCCTTAGCAAACTAGGGAAACTGGGCAAGTATTGAAAGTTGAATTCATTATACATGACTCATGATTCGTGAAGAATTGAAGATAGAAGAGAAGACCCACTCATGCACCAGGCCACCACTACACTACTTAGCAAACGCTGACTCGTTTCTGTCACTTTGCGCAGGCATCGCCCACAGGTGAGAATTGAGATCAACATAAGAGAGTTTCAAATGGGCAAGCCGTAACTCATAAGAGGCAAGATCAAGGGAAGAGATTCTAGAGACACTGCAATAGATTAGAGAGATTAGGGGAAGAGAGATTGCAATAGATTAGAGATACCGACGACGAGATCAGAGTTCAGGGGGCGAGATCAGAGTTCAGCAGACAATAGAGACTAGAGATCCACACAACTAGTCAATAGATTAGAGAGATCAAGAGAGAAGTGAAGGGTGAAGATTTTCAAATGGGTAAGTGGCTATATGTAGGAAAATTTTAGAAATTGAGGCATTGTCGCAACGATTTGAACTTCGAAAGAAAGGTCGATTTTGCAGGGCTGTAGCGATGATTGAATGAAGAGTGATAGTTTGACAAAGTGACTGAGTCTTAAAGAGTTGAAAGAATCAAAGAACGATCAAATTGGTAGGTGGTAACAAATGACGAAATGAAGCTAGCCACTTCAACTAGTTCGAAACAGACAAAAGAGGACCAAGGGAGACATAAGGTGACATGGAGAGATAAGGTTGAATGTCCTCACTTGATCAGTAGGAATGTCCCGGGTGATGAAATTGGTTCAAGTAAGATTAGCTCAACACAAGTGGTAGCACAACAACATGCTTCTCACAGGGTCAAGTGTTTCTTTGATTGATAGCTTCATCGCCATTCTCAGTAAGGAGTTCGCTATGAAGGATCTTGGATTGCTTCATCATTTTTTGGGGATTGAAGTCACCCCAACTGACTCAGGGTTACATCTTTCTCAAACTCACTATGCTTTCACACTTTTAGAAAAGACACAGATGAGTGAATGCAAACCTATAAATACCCCAATTGAATCCAAACCATCAAAAACACTACCTCACATAGCCCTTACTGATCCTACATTTTTTCGCAGCATTGTCGGTGCCCTCCAATACTTAACACTGACACGTCCGGACATATCTTATAGTGTTAATCATATCTCCCAGTTCATGCATGCACCAACTAATGCTCACTTAACAATGGCTCGTCGCGCGCATTCTCCGCTATATTAAGGGCACAATTCATACAGGATTATATTTTACCTCACACACTACGCTTGATCTTTGTGCTTTTTCTGATGCAGATTGGGCAGGATGTCCGACTACAAGACGCTCTACAACCGGGTATTGTACATATCTTGGTCGCAACCTAATCTCATGGTGTGCAAAGAAACAAACAACGGTGTCCCGTTCTAGTACGGAAGCTGAATATCGTGCCATGGCCCACACCACTGCCGAACTCACTTGGCTCACTTACCTCATGAAAGATCTCGGTGTTCCTATATATCATCCCCCAATATTATTTTGTGACAACATGAGTGCACTCTACATGACAATCAATCCTGTTTTCCATGGCAGAACCAAACACATCGAGTTGGACTATCACTTTGTGCGTGAGCGAGTTGCACTTGGTCGACTAATTACTCGGTATATTCCAACAACTGATCAAATAGCAGACATCTTTACCAAACCGATGTCCAAAAAATCCCTCTCCTTCTTTCAGAACAAACTATGCCTCTACCCTCGGCCTAGTTTGCGGGAGGGAAATGACGAAATGAAGCTAGCCACTTCAACTAGTTCGAAACAGACAAAAGAGGACCAAGGGAGACATAAGGTGACATGGAGAGATAAGGTTGAATGTCCTCACTTGATCAGTAGGAATGTCCCGGGTGATGAAATTGGTTCAAGTAAGATTAGCTCAACACAAGTGGTAGCACAACAACATATTGGTTAGAGCTTATACGGTTGGTTATTCTTATCAAAAGGTAGTGCATTCCCATCATGATTGGGAGGTCAACAAATAGAGGTTCCACACAAGCTTATCACTTAGCAACAGAAACTCAAGGCAATCCTACGTGGAGCCAATCCTACATGGGTTCTTTAACCTTTAGCCCGTGTGATTTCTTTAGTTAGGATAAGCTTCATTTATTTGGATGATAATTCAGTTGTTTTATTGTTGATAAGGTAGGAGAGTTTGACTCTTAGCTAGTTAGTTATTCAATGCCTATTTAATTCTTTGTAAACTTCAGTTGAAAGGTTAATAAAAGAGGAGAACAATAACACTTGTTTTCATGTTATGTGTCTCTGAGTTACTTTCATCAGTATTGTGTTTTTCTTCTGTAACAACAGATAACGGCAGGCATGCAACCTTTTTTTCCCTTCAATTTTACTTAGTTTCTTTCTTAAACTAGGGAACTAGGTTAGGCTACTATGCTAGCAAGTAGAAAGTAGGCAACGATTTGAATTTCTCTGTGCCAATGGAGTTATGGACTGTGATTGTGAGGCTGTGAAAAAATGTGAATTATGTGGACTGTGAATGATATGTATTCCTATAATCCTACGTCTCTATAGATACTTGTGAATGTTTAATTTGTTTTGTGAGTCAGAAGTGAGACGTGAGAGGACTAATGCTATTGTGCAGTGTAGTACTTGTGCAAGTGAAGGCATGCAGCTCGGGAGACTCGAGTGAAGATGAAGACTAAAGAAGTGAAGAGTATAGTTGAATTTTCGGGCTTGGGTCGGGCCGAACTTTAGGGCTTAGGCACGGGCCACCCTGAATAGACCCGAAGTAGACGGGCTTGTGGTTGGGCTCAACCTAGAAAGTAGAGCCTAGGCCCACTCAAGCATTAGGGCCGGGCTACCCGGTCCAAGCTACATTCAGGCCCAGGTTGGGCCTAGGCCCACTAGACGAATGGGGACCACTTCTTATTGGGCTATTATGGGTTTATCACTATATGATACTAGGTTGTGCCATATTGTATTGAGCCTTAAATAGTTGTGGGGCACTTTGTGGTTTTTGGACTTTAAATTGTATTACGTTATTTTGTATTATAATTGTGTTGGGTCTTATTTTTTTTATGTTTGGCCCAAATCGTGTAATAGTATAGTATAAAAATAGTGAAAAGTAATGTAAATATTAGTTAAATTAGTACGCATGCTTATGATTTAATTTCATAATTATTTTAATGTGTATGTGTATAAGAAGTTTCCTTAAAAATATCAAAATTTATGGTTGATAAAGTTAATATTAGTAAACCCGTCAAAATATTCAACCAAGTTATTGCACTTTTTTAAACAATGGAGCCTAAATTCTTTAATGAATGTTTAGAAAATGTCGAACTATTGATTTTTCGAAACGATCCATTTTTGGGATATAAACTCCACCAAAGAATTTTTATAATAAAAAGGAACAAATGAAAATTTCAATTTATTTACACACTCTAGTTAAAATTGATTAGTAGGAGAACTTCAAAGTATTTAGCTCCGTTCAAAATATTTTATTCATGGTATCGCTTGAATAAATTGGTTTTATCATTTTTCCAAAAGTAACGACATTTCTTCCACCTATTTGACAATAAATGATGGCATATAAAAAATTTATTAAAACAAATTGGGAATTGTAAAATATTTTTTAAAGAAAAAACATAAAAAATAACTAGGTTACCGATTAGGAAGTTGTGGGGGGTGTCTTAACACATTTTTCACACTCAATAGATCCCCTTATCCTTTTTTCTCTAATGTGTAGAGTTTACATTTCAGTGTCCAATTATATTATAATCAATTGGTGACTGCTTCATTACATTTCTTTCTTTTAAAAACATCGATCCGCGTCACGATCATGGTGGCGACAATCAAGATATGACTAATTTAACTATGGAATGAAGAGTGTTGAGGACGACTACCTTAGATATAGAAAGGGTCAAAGATCCTTTACCATTTTAATACATATAGCATTCAAGGCTTGAAGTGAGAACTTAAGATCACTCGTTCACAACTAGCGGATGATTAATATGCTTCTCTTTCTACATATGTACTAGTGAAAGCTAGAAATTTATATGATGATGGATTAGTAAACAGAGATCCTACAAAGCCACTCCTATTATGGCAATGATCTCAACTATTAGATTGGATACGGATCGCCCATAGGTTAAGGATAAACTCAAAATCAATCATCCATATCTTAATTACTAAATTTGAAAGGAATTGAGTACGCAAGAAGGCAATATTAGAGAGAGAATTTGTGGCCAAATTATAGAGAGAAGATGAGATTTGAGATCAAGAAGGGGTGTTAATTTCTAAAGAATGAGAATGGGTAAGTGGGTATTTATAGGTTAATTAAGCATTGAAGCAAACGATCATAAATGGTGGCAACTGTTGAAAATGGAGACCAAACAGTCAGATTTATGGGAAGGCTAGCATAGGTGCAGCGAAAAATAGTCTAGCCTTTATGTTAGGAACTCAAGTTTGAAATGAAAGCATGCCGCTAATGCGCAAATGATCATGCTTTACTACTTTTGATCAAGTCTGTGTATATGTGTCTCTTCAACTGTCACTGCTAACACACTAATGACCATTTAGGCAATCCATGGACTGTTTGGAGACTGGTTCACCCAAGTGGTTGGGCATGGCCTCAGAAATGGAGTCTAGGCTCGCCTGAGGCATATGATCGGGCTACCTAAGCCCGAAATAATCTTTAGGCCTAGACTTGTCCAAATGGTGCATCTTATCCTTTATCATGGAACTTGCGTGTTATGGAGGAGAAAAGGCAATGAGTGTAAGTTGTAAAACATTTATAGCGTGTCCCTTTGTTTTATAATGCTATTTTAACATCAAAATTTTTCCTTTTAAAGATATTATAAATATGTAGTACTCGTCCCCAAGAATTTAATGATATATTTTTTGCCCAAAATAAAAAATTAAATTATACATGAAAAGACATAAAAATTCTAGACCATCAAATATAAACTCAAGTTTTGACCGCAATGAATATGAATTTTCTTTTTGATGATGTCAAAATCCCACGTGGTTAACAAATTAGATGGTCCGACCTACTACTTTGGTATTTCTTGAATGCGTGTAGGATGAAAAAAATGTGAACTAGGAGGTTCCTGAGGTGCTCTGACGCTCAAGTCAGTATGATTTTCGTAGTTTGGATGGCTCGGTCTTTCGTTGTTCTCTGAACACTAGTAGTTAAAATTGCAAGTTGTGATTAAGGTTTTAACTGACACCGGAGGACCCTTTTCATATGGGTTAGAGAGTTCTATTTGTAATCAAAGTAGGACTCCCTCTTCCTAATCTTTGAGCGAGTTTCTCGAAGGTTTAATTTTATTGGGATTCTTCCTCTAGTGGGAGTTAGACTCCTTGTAAGTCTCTTATTTAGTTATGGACACTGGTTAAGACCGAGGTGCCTTAAAGATGATCGTCTGAGGTGCCTTAATGAAGTATGATCGTGGTGCTTATTGTATACAATATTGGACTATTGCTTCGGTCACGACCAAGTTGACTTCTTACACATCGAGCTAATGTCTAAGGATGATATTTGTCATATTTTGATTGGTAGGGTTATTTTGATACTATCATATGCCCCCACACCTTTGTTAAAACATTTTCATGATAATTGATAAAGGTGTAATCATGATATGCATTAAATGTAGAGTTGACATGTTTTGCTATGTGAGATTAAGGATTCAGATGGTGAAAATATGAAGAGTCATTTTAATTTGGGTCATTTTTCAATCACATCACCTACCTCCTATTCTTGATGAAATGTCGTTGGGAGGTTCCCAATTTGCGCACACCACTGAAGAACAATCACCCATCCAGGTTGAGCAAAGTGGGAATCAAAAAAAATCCTACGTATTGGAAACTTTTGCTCACAGGATGATCTAGCTTTAGACAGAGGATGACTGAACACTAGCATTGATTCAGGGAACGGATAAAAAAGGAGCAACATTCTGGAGAAGGGTTTCAACAACATACCATAGTGACATAGGCTCCACTTTTCCCGTGTGTAGTAAACTCCTTAATCAATCGGTGGTCAAATAGTCAAAGTGTTAATAAATTTATGGGATTCCTATCTCAGATCAAGACCTCTCGTGCTTCTAGTGTCAATGAACAAGATAAGGTCATATTTGAATGTTATAATAAATTGTCAATTTGATTCATTTATTTCATGTTATTATTGATAAAACTTTTTCATTCTTAATCATATTGAGATGAAAAAAGTCATGTATTGTGATATTCAAAAGATAGGTTTCTAGTTTGAACATACTTGAAATGTACTACAACACCAACCTAAATGGCTTGCACACATTGAGGGGGGGGGAGAACCAAG
The DNA here is from genome assembly GCA_963580455.1 of Euonymus europaeus. NCBI lineage: Eukaryota > Viridiplantae > Streptophyta > Magnoliopsida > Celastrales > Celastraceae > Euonymus > Euonymus europaeus. The sequence goes on along the minus strand of OY756970.1, from coordinate 13,917,079 downwards.
TGACATTCTACTGCTATGTAAAGTTCTCTGTAAACTCTAGAATCGATAAACTTAGGCGACGACATGCCTCACCATAATATCACCATTGATTTGGAAAGAACTATTGATAAGAAGCTCGAGAAGATAAAAGATAAAAGTAAAAACAAAGATGTTCATTGATATATTCCATAGACATTAGTCTAGTCAATGTGAAAATACACATAATTAGTCCACACAACATAATTAAAATCATTGTTATCACAACCAACTCGTGCATCGACCCGCGACAATTTTTTTTAAAGGTTATGTACATTGACATAATTAAAAATTTATTATGAATTTTTAGTGAAACTTTAAGTTAATTAAAAAAATTAATTGAAAGTAAATGGCACTACTAAATATTACATTTAAGATTATGTCCAAAACTTAAGAATATTTTAAAACTAAGAAAATTCAAAAAATTGAGAGGGTGGGAGAGGGATGCCAACTCTAGAAAGTAAAAATTGTAGCTTGTTTTTGTACTTTTATAGCATTTTTTAACGCCTGGCTCCACGCATAAAAGAGAACATTTGAAAAAATTGATTTTGTTTACTTTTGAAGTACCCCGCATAGGAGAAAAGTGCAAAGGAGGCTTACCAAACTTCTACAAATTTAACATGTTTATCATCGTATTTCAAAGTGGTTTTTCAACGGTCAACGCGGTTCAAGTGCTTGCTCATATCAACATGGTTTTTCAAAGTGGTTTTTTTGAAAATTTGTGGGTTGAATCGGTCTAACGAACGGGCCGATCGATAACACTGATTAAAATATTTAGCCAGACTATGAATATTCCATAAATGCTGGACAAGGTATGATTGGAGTTGCGAGTGAACATCTTGATCTCTTATTCCAATATGATGATTGATAAAATCTTAAAATTTTGGAGTACAAAAATGTGACACTGTTGGTGGTGGTGGGCCTTCCTCAATATCTGCATGTGCACGAACTTGTGTGAGTTCTAGGAAAATGTTGGATTAGTCTAACACATTGATGTCATTGAGAGCACCTGACACACCAAAGAATGCGTGCCATATACAAAGGTCATAGGAGGCTACATCTTCAAAGATCAATGTGGGCTTGTGGATATGACTAGTATAGATACATTTCCATGCACTCAAACAATTCTTTCATTTCCAATGTATACAGTCAATAATCCCTAACATTCCAGGAAAACTACAATTTTCATTGATCGCCAATAATCTAGCAGTATCATTACTATTTGGAGACCTCATATATTCCACCAAAAATAGAAATTATTTCTATTGTAAATCTCTTCAAACTTGCTATAGCTGTGGATTCTCCAATGCTAACATACTAGTCCTTAAAATCTACAGTTACACTATAAGCAAGCATCCTTAACGAAGCTATTATCCTTTATAGTAGAGATCATCCTAATTTCGCAGCCATGTTTCTTTTTTGTTGGAAAAAAAGGATTGTGAGCTTTCACTACGTCTAGGATACGAAAAGATAGATATCGAATCATACGAAGTCTTCTTCAAAATCCATCATGAAGATACACTTGATTTTTAGCAAAATAATCATTGAAAAGTCACTCATGGCCTTGTATGGATCCTCGATCGATGTACAAATTTCGTTCATGTGATGTTGATTCCCTTGCTCATTTCCAAGCTCAGTCTTTTAACTTCAAGGATGATTTTATCTTCCACCTCATTATCAAAGTAAGTTCTTGAGGATGAGTTAAAGACGAATTTCTTGATAAAGGGTCTTTTTGATGCAAATGAAGATACTAAAAGAATCATAAGTAAATGAAAGAGATATTTATTATTGAGATGATGAGTATTGTTCATTTGTATCATTATATGAAGGATGAATAAAAGTGATAGCTGAGGATTGTGGATGGAGAATGGTAGATAGAGAGTATACTGTAGGAATGTCAATATATGAGAGTGGTAGGTGAGTACTGTAGAGTGTAGACATGTGAATATTGTGGGAGTGGTAGGTGAATATTGTTGACATGTCAATATTGTGAGCATGAGAGGTGGGGTGTAGCCATTTTTACTTTTTTAAATTATTTTTGATTTTTTAATATATTAATTATATATATATTTTTGATTTTTGGGTCTTCAATATGTACTTAATTATTCATAATAACAATCATTAGTGTCTTATTATATATGTTAATAAATTACTAAATGAAAACATTAAGAAATTATTATTTTAATAAAGTGGAGAAAATGATAGGTAATCTAATGCAATGTTCATTGGATAAAGAATCTGTACAATAAGGAACAATGACATTTTGTCTATATTTAGAGAATTTATTAAAATAATTTGCTACGTATGCTCTAAATTCTAATATTATTATATTAAAATGAATTATGTGCTGCTTTTTTTTTATTCTAAGGAGAGGAATTACCTAGAAGAAACCCAACCCTTGATTTTCACAACACGTCCAACCAAATCCTCCATACACAAACTCTGGCACATGCCCAACAGATGATAAATGACTTTCAAGGTCCATTCATGATTAAGAGCTTCTGTTGCTAGGAAATCACCAACACGATTCCTCTCTCTATAAATATGAGACAACTTGACCATCCAAGCTTGATTCAAGAAATCCCGACATACCGAATCAAAATGGATAGAGAAAACTGGGGACAACAAGCACCATTAAGCCAATTAGCTACCAAAAGGGAATCAATCTCCAAAATTATCTTCCTTAATACTTTCTCCCACTCTAAATCAGCCCATAAATAACTCTCCATAACTTCATTGCAATTGCAGTACATCTTCCTAAATTAATCATAACCTCCTAAGGATCCATCAAGGGAAGCTTGCTAGTTAAAAGCAGCTGTGATTTCACCAACTGTGTTCTAATACCAGAAATGTTCTCCTCCAGTGATTAACTCATGTTCTGAAACACACCTTCATTTCTCCACATCCATAAGCTCCAAATTGTGACCCCAAAAAGGATGGCCCACTGCGCTACATAATCAAAACCAAGCTCAGGGAGCTTGTATAAGACCATAAAGAGCTTTATGCAGATGAAAAACATAGCCACGAGTATGAGACAAAGTAGGAGGAGGTTGCCTATAAACTTTCTTAGAAAGAGAATCATTAAGAAAGACATTCTTATCATCAATCTTGTACAACAACCAACTTTTTGATGAAGTAACAGACGTTATTTTTCGAACATAAGTCATTTGTTCCACAAGAGCTAGTCTATTCATAGTCAATACCATATTACTAGAAGAGGCCTTTAGCTACAAGCAGAATATAGTAGTCGGTTTTCGTCCAGTCTTAACTTTAAAAAATGAAAAATCAAAGGAACGATTAAAAAATGAAAAAGTCATAAAAACCCCAAATCCTAAAGCTCATTCTCCTTCTCCCACTAAAAAGAAAAGCCCAAGAGCAATCCACTTCGAGAAACCCTAGAAAATATCTTGGAAAAAGGTAAATAAAAATATAAAGTGTGTTTGACCAGGAGGAAATCAAGGGAGAGGATTTTTGGGGTTATTAAAAGGAAATGAGAATTTTTTAGCGAGTAACATGAGGGTAAAAAAGGAAAAAAAAATGTGACATGGGTTTTAAAAAGGGAATAAAAGTTTTTTAGAGACTAACATGGGGGCTAAAAAAGAAAAGAGGGGTGACATTGATTTTAAAATGAAAGTGGAGGAATTTTTTTGGAGAATAACATGGGATTAAAAAGGAAAGAGGAGTGACATGGGGGTAAAAAAAGAGAGAAGAGAATGAAAAATAAAAAAGGAAAAAACTTTTGTTATGAAAGAGAAAGAGAAAGAGGAGCCGAGAGATTAGTACAGTTGACCTAATAATCGTTGGATTTGATTACTAAATTATTATCAAATAGTAACAATTGAATTAATAAATTAATTAAAACCATTTTAGAATTAATAAATCATGTATTTTCTTTTATCTTAGAAAAATAAAACACCGTACAATTATCATAATACCCTTATACCTCTCGCTCCCGTTCCTGTTAAGTCAATCCTTGTTCTTCCTCCCTCGTTCTCTCCCTCTCCCTCTCCCTCATTGCTCACTGTTATGGTTCACACGAGTTAGTGATTTTTTTTAATAACAAAGAATGATCAGGTGAATACAGAAGTTTTTGATAATAAGTTTGTTAAATTTTCCATTACTAATAAGTTAAATTTTTATATCCATTTTTTGTCATTTCATTTTCATGATAAAATTTCCAAAAAATAAAAATAAAATCATTTGTGCACTATGACTGTGTCAATATCCGAGTGTGAATCAATGTCCATGTGTCATTCATTGAAATAGACTTAACAGCGTCCAATCATTTGGCCGGACTTGATGTTAATAAAACCTGAGAGGGAGGACTTTGGTAGAGAGAAAAAAGAAGAGAGAAAAAAGAAAAAAGAAAAAAAAGAAGAAAGAGGGGGAGGGGGAGGGGGGATCGAGCAAAGAGAGAGAATAAAAATATTTATGATTTTTGATTATTATTTTAGAGGTTGAAGTGGATGTCTTGGTTTGTGCATGACAGGGAAAGAAAAGTGCAAGAAATAAGGAAGAAGAGATGCTTCTTGAGCAAGGTAGTAGGCTAAATGTTGGGCTGAGTTTTGATTTAAATATGAATTGTTGAATTTGGACCATAATGGTTTTATAATTTTGTATACTTTTGGGCCTTGGGCTTTTGAGTTTTTTTTTCATGCATTGGGCCTGACACTATGTAATTCATATAATAGTTGATATAAAGTAGATTAAATGCATACATAATAGTTTTAGGGTAAGCATATAAACATATTGTTTATGTAGAGGCTGAACGTTTAGATTGATTCTTAGGATTTTAATATTATTTCATGATTGAAAGATGCATGTTTTGGTCCCTCAAGAATACGTGATTTTTCGTGAAGTCAAAGTGGAAACGTGTTTTTAGGGATTAGAACAATTTATTTGGGGTCTCTAAAAGGGTTTATAAGTATTTGACACATCCAATGGGTCTTAAATGAATTTTTTCTTTTTCATAAAGAACGTGATTGCAAGTATGACTTGAAATAGACTTATTCATTGATTGTGGATACTTTTGATGCATCAAAAGTATTTTTGGCCGTTTTGGGAATGAATCCAATGATCCCGAGTATTCTTTCTTAAATCTTCAGAAGTCACACCAAGTGAGATTTTTCATCTTGGATTCAAATCCATTCTTAAATTTTTTAGCAAAGCTGGGAATGGGCCTAACGATTCCGTGCACAATTTTAAATATTCAAAATCCACTCCAGGTGAGATTTTTCACTATTTCAAAATATTTTTGGCTAAGCCGGAAATGACCCCAATAATCCCGTGCACCTTTTTAAAATCTTCAAAACGCACACCAAGTGGTATTTTTCATTCAATCTTTTTTAAAATCAAATTGCCACACCATTAATTGGCCAAGCCCCACTCAATTAAAACATTGACTTCTAGTAGACATAGAAGATCATTAAAACAATTGAGACATATAATCATTTTTGAAAACAAATTATAGCCAAGTAAGAGAACATTCTAAGAAAACTGTTTTCAAGAGTTGTGTAGTGCCTAACACTTTCTCCTTACTTAAGAGACCTCCTTACTCATTTCCTTTTCTATAGACCGAAATGGGTGTTTAGTTGCATCCTAAAAATCAATTGGTAGCGACTTCATTTTTGTGTGCAGATTGTTTCAGGGAGCCTTATATCAGTTTAGAGACTTCATTTTTGTGTGCAGATTGTTTCAGGGTGTTAGGAAAATATACTACAAGGCATGCTATGATGTATTTGATAGTATTAATGAAGAAAAACTTTGCTTTTTAATGAGAATTCATTTTATAATGTGATGTGCATGTTTTCGAATATTCCATATAGTAAATGATCTAGTGTGTAGAGTTCGGCTTACACGCGGAAGATTAGATAGATCATTAGTTTTTATGGGATATAAGTATAAGTTCGCAACCTAAGATGGAATCCGGAAAGCCATCGGTATGGTTGTAACACATGATTAAATATGTTTATCTTAACTATGGGAACGGTATAGTTCCGACTTCATGTGTTAGTACACTCATGTGTATCGAACTGGACCAAGACGGGAGAAGTGTTTTTATACTAACTATGTAAAACAAACATCTCGTAATTATTATGAGTGCTTATACTCTTAATCCCGATGCAAGTGATATGAACGATCAAGTATTTGTTATTGTTTTGAGTCACAAAGAGTGAGACTCGGTTATGAGTCAATAAACGCGATGAGTTGGACAATGACATTGCATTAGTCGAGAATATCGTTTGTTAAAGGAAACCATGTCCTGGTTTAGGGATTGAGGATACCCCTCGAGAAAGCTTATAAGATTTCAATGTGTCAAACCCTGCAGGTGAATTTAATTATCCGACACGTTAAATAAGTTAAGCGTAAGTCTTGAGGTTATGATTTATTGATTAAATTGTCTGTAATTTAATTTATGAATCAGGTATCAGTTTTCTTAACATGGGGAGTTAATAAACATTTAATAAATAGCCCGAAATATGTTTTGAGGTCATTACAATTCTTTAGTGGAATGAATTGTAATTTACCAAAAGATGAAGGTTGATTGTGATAATCAGAACTTTCTATTTGGTATTCAGTTAAAACATATTTTCTATGAGGTCCCTGTTGTGCCTCTATATAAAGGACTCAAAGGCTAGGTTTTTGTATTACACGTTTAGGAGCTCTTAAAAACCCTAAAATGTTTTTTCTCTCTAAAAACAGCAAAACCCTAGCCACCTTCCTCTCCTTCCACCGGAGTTGAGTTCTTCAATCGGAGGTCACACAGCAGAAGACACATAGTGCCGTGCTAGTTGGTGTTGGCGTTCAATCCGTACAATCTGAACTAGGAGCTAGTGCGGAGATTCGATTGGTGAACTCGGAGAAGAAGAAGCCGTTCGCTGTTACTCGATCGGTGAAATGTTGTTTTAATCAAGATCAATCCAGACAGATCTTGAAGGTATGAATATGGATTGTTAGCTTGTTAAAACGGCTTAAAAATTAATATGTGGCTTGTTGTGCACCCTGTCAACCGGAGCATCCTCCGGGTCATTCCGCTGCTATCCATCAATGGGAGCCTTATATAAGTTCAGAGAGCCATTAGAATGAGTCTTGACTTTGTAGACCCATTTACAACCCACAATATTCTTCCCCGAGGGAAGAAGGCACCAACTTCGAAGTTGAAGTCTTCACAAGATCAGAAAGTTCATCAACCATCATACTAACCTTGAGATGCTTCCTTATATGACTTAGGTTCAGAGAAATAGTGAATAGCAGATAAAGTAGTACAATGAGAAACAGAAAAACAAGAAGAGAGAAGACTAAGTTTTGTAATAGGATTACAATCCCGAAGAGGGTACCTGCGAGGTGTAGTTGATGTGGTGGCATCAAACACAAGAGCATAGAAGGATCAAATTCCAAAGTGGCAAGAGGCTCAAGCAAGACTGGAGTCACTAAAGATGTGTTGAAGCATTGCCTGTTGCTGGAGTATATCGTCGAACAATCAGTAGGAATAAGAGTAGAATCAAAAAAGGAAGTCAAGGGTACCGTGTTAATAGATGAGATAGCTGGAATGTATTCATCAGAAGAAACATCAGTATGAAAAGAATCAATATGAACTAATTTTTGTTTAGATACAGAAGGAGTCATAGATGGAAAAAGATAGTATGATAGACATTCTAGGAAGATATGTCGTATGACATACAAGTGATGAGAGATAGGATCATAGCATCAATACCCCTTTTGAGTAAGACTATACCCTAAAATAATATAGAGAGTAGTAATAGCATTGAGTTTAGTACAATCTTTTCTAAAAATTAGAAAAAATAGGTACAACCAAAGACTCGAAGCAAGGAATAGTTAGTAGGTTGAGAGAAGAGAGCCTCATAATGAGATTTACCATGAAAAAGAGGAGTAGGCGTCCTATTAAGTAGAAAAGTAATAGTGAGAATAATTTCACCCCAGAAAGAACTAGGAACAAAAAAGAATAGAGGAAGAGAAGAGAATAGAAGAAGTGACCTTGCGATTTCAAGATTATGACAGTGCTTGCGTTCGACATGTTCATTTTGTGTTGGAGTATCAAAATAGGAATACTAATGAATGATACCATTATTACATAAATATTCATTGGACTCCCTCTTCAGATATTCCCCCAAGATCATAACACAAAATGTTTATGGTAGCAGAAAGTTGAGTAGTTAGTAAGGACTGAAAAAAGTTATAAATGTGATACAAATAAGGCTTGTGTTTCATGAGATAAATCTAAGTAAAACGAGTATTTCTCATCCCCAAAAGAAACATAGTAAACAGATCCACCTTTTGTAGCAATAGGAGCAGGGTCTCAAAATCAATAATAATAGGAGAGAAACATGAGGTAGAAATGGCAAGTGACACTTTTATTAAATGGCAATGTCGTTTGCTTAGCAAGTTTATAGTCGTGACAGATAGAAACATCGCTAGTGGAAACTCTACCCAGTATCCCTAAAGATGGAAAACTACGTAAATGCTTAGAAGACAAATGACATAATCTAGCATGCCAAAGATAAAATGAGTAGAGAATTCATCTAAGTGGAAGGAAGAAAAAGATGTTGAAGGAACAACGGGAAAATGCAACTGCTCCTCCACATAACATTAACAATCTTATGACTTTTCTCAATATGCTTCTCTAACTTCCGATCCTTCATACAACAGATAGAAAAACAAAAATGAATGTCAAAACTAGCACTATCAAGTTGACTAATGGATAAAAGGTTGATAAACAATTTAGGAACACACATAACATGAGGAAGAAAAATAGGAGTGAAGAAGACATAAAGATAGAACCAATAGTGGCCACATATAATGAGGTACCATTAGTAGTATAGACATTCATAGGGGATGGAGTAGACACAATTATGTAATAGGGATTTGTAAGGAATCATATGGAACGCAGCACTAGAGTCAATTATCCAGACAGTGAAAGGAATACCTAATAGAGAATTTAACAAACATGAACTACTCTAAGTCATGGCAGAGCCAGATGATGGGAAAGAAGTCATCATATGCTGAAGACGAGATAACGCATAAATATCAGTTAAATCAGCGATACTCTATAGTGGCGAGTGTAGGAATCTTTCCGAAATGTGGAGGCCAAACACAATTTTTCAGGCATTGATTTTTCCAATGTCCCTTTTGATGAAAAAAATGCACATTCATCCCATGAGATGTGGTCTCGAGGGTGAGTAGAGAAGGTAGTAGAGCCAGAAGCAGTTGGAGTAGGTAATGGTGGAGACTTCAAAGAGGCTAGAAATACAAATGATATAGAATTCACATAAGTGCTAGTTTTGAGTATAGTTTCCTTAGGTTTAAGCTTTCTAACAATAGCATCAACAATGAGAGGAGGAGAACGATGCAATATACTCCCATGTAGTGTTTCAAGTTGATTATCAAGTCCAACAAGGAATTTAGTCAGTCGACCATCTTCCCTAAGTTTTGGAAAATCAGCAAAAGCTTTAATACTTTCTAGCTCCATCAATGCCAACTGATCTCACAAAATAGTCATCTCTCTATAATAATCTTGAATTGACCTCCCCTACTATCGAGTGGACATGATAGCAAGATTCAACTCATTATGTTTGACCATATTCACCTCTTAAAACAACTCATACAAATATTTTCGTACATCTTTGGCAGTGCTATACTTGTTAACAAACATCATACCAATATGAGATTTAACAGAATTATGGAACCATGTAACGATTTGTGCATTCTCAGAATCTCAATTATCAACAAACAAAGCAAAAGTGCAAGAGACGATAAGGAAAAAATTAAAATAGAAGATAATTAAATACTGAAAAAGTGTAAATTTAAATAATTTGGATCTACAACTAAAAATGATTGAAGTATTGAGGAGGATATTGGAAATAGGATTGAAGTTAGTTGGATGAAGCAGAAGAGTGCATTGAGATATTGTGTGACTGAATAGTAACCAAAAGGGAATTGCTGTAGGTCTGGTATGCACTTTGCATTGATGTATTGTTTGAACTATTTGCTTATAAAAAGAAAACATGCTTAAAGAATGAGTATATTATGAATAATAATCTTGCATTAGATGCGTCGCAACACAAAGATGGATAAAATAATAAACAGGACTATTCATTATTAGGTAAGGGTAGCATCAATTACATATGAAATGAGTTAATACTACTTTTTGTTACTGAAAGATAACATATGTTTTTTTTTCATCATCGAAATATTAAAGGTTTCAATTTAGTTACCGAACATTTGATTTTGTTCTAGTCAAGTAATCGAGGCATTATTTTTTTAAATCAGCCAGCCAAACGGGTGACGTGGCAGTTTGACTTGATTTCCATTGGTACATGTCAAAAGTGATTGCCACATGGAATCATTTTACAAATTTTAATATAAAAATTCATAAAATCATAAAAATAAATCAAAAACCAAAAGTTTTATTTCTCTCTCTCCTGTTCTTCCACATTTCTTTCCTGTTCTTCTTGCTCCTCCGATGATTTCTGATCTCCTGGCCAAACCAAAAATACCATACTAACCGCAGATAAGGCCATCGGAAAGTACTTGATTACTATCTCTTTATTTATGGACACCACAGTTGCTGTCAACAATTTAACTGCCTAAGCTACAAAGGCACCCCCGCCTTTCCTCCAAACACCATAACCATCATTCCTCTTATAAATGCCACTGCAACCAAAAAAATAAAAATAAATTTTGAACTCACTTTGAAGCCTTAATTTGAATCAATAACCTGCCAAACTCCCATTAACAATAGATCACTATTTGTTCTTCATGATCAGCGTAAGTTGTTCTGCACGATCAACGTTGGTGTTAATCCATGTGCAACCTATGTCAATGGTAGCAGAGTTGTTGTAGATATCAACAATGTCACCTTTGTAATGCTACAATAGCTCTTTTTCAAGCACATTATTACAACATAAGTGGAGTTTTCACTGATGATTTTGCGGCTAATTCGCCTATACCTTTCAATTATGCAGGAAACCCACCATCTAATATGACTGCTAATAATGGAACAAGGCTTTATAGACTGTCTTTTAATTCAACAGTTGAAGTTGTGATTCAGTAAAGATTTGGAGAAACTATGCTTTGGAGATTAGGAATCATGGGAGGAGAGAAAAATTACATTTGATTTTTGATTTATTTTTATGATTTTATTAATTTTTATTTTAAAAATTGTAAAATATTTTCACGTGGAGATTATTTTTCCACGTATACCAATGAAAATCAGGTCAAACTGCTATGTCTCCCGTTTGGCTGCCCAGTTTTAAGAAAATCTGCCTCAGGGATTTGACTGGAACAAAATCAAATGTTCGGTGACTAACTTGAAAATTTTAATTTTCCGATGATGAAAATGAAACATGAACTATCTTTCGATGAATAAAGTAGTATTAATCTGCAAGAAAATTGGCCAAGTTGGTTTGCAGATGTGGTTGAAATATTAGTGTTGTAGTGTGTAAAGTTGAAGAACATTCAAGGAGGAGACGTCAATAAGATAAAAGGGAGTCCAAACAAAATTGATTAAAAAGGAAATAGACTCTATAGACTTGGTCAATAGTGGAACTTTTGAAAGGAATTAATGGCAATGGGTTCTTGGCAATTTCTCATATAGATTCTTGTAGTTGACCCAAATTTTTTTGGGATAAAGTCTTTGTTAATGATGATCATCATATACTGATTGATCCTCAAATTTTAAATGTCTGATATCAACTAACATTACAAGTCAATTTAGAACATGACATTATAATTATTCATTGTGACGAGACAAACTGTCTGGTTATCTGTTCGTGCGTGTGAGAAACATCATCGTAAAAGTTTGATCCTGGCTGATATCTTATTTTCCAAATGGCCTTTTTTTGTTCAGGAATTGGAATAAATGGAAAGAGTTGAGGCAACAGGGACGGCCACAACAATCAAATATTGTTGATATGACAATGAACAAAAGGATTTTGGCTGTTGTGATTTTTAGTATGGAGTTTGTTTTGTTTGGGGGTTAGATTTGATGACTCGACCAGATAAGATATTACGGATCCTGTAGGTGGATTTTCGGAGGCTTACTTTGTGGGGCGGAAGTGAGGGTCGACGGATCTTGGGGTTGTGCTCCTGGGATTTTTTTTTGGGAGCTTTATTACTATGTTTTTCGGCCCACTTATGATGTGACTTTTAGGGGGTGTTCTTAAGGTTGTAACTCTAATTGCACTTTGTAATTCTCTTTCTCTGAAAATAGTGGAACTCTCTACAATTCCGAGGACGTAGATACTATATTTTTCAGCCCACTTATGATGTGGCATTTAGGGGGTGTTCGTAAGGTTGTAACTCTAGCCGCACTTTGTAATTTTTTTTCTTTGAAAATAGTGGAATTCTCTGCAACTCCGAGGACGTAGACACAATTGGGCGAACCTCGTAAATTTGTCTTGTATTTTTCCGTTTTTCCTTGCTTTGATTTCTGTATTTGACTGCTATTATCTCCTATCATTGGCATGTAAATGTATGTTGGATATGACATTTTTGATTTCTATGGATTTCCAAAATGGAAGGGCAGCAATTAATTAACTAGTTTAATTTTGTTAGCTTTTGAGATATGGAAGAAACAGAGAGAAGAGACGTCACACTTCTTACATATTTCATTCAAGAACAAATGCCACTTTATATAATGTAGGGACGGGAAGACTCTAGAAAAGTAGAGACAACTTTACAATGCTAGAGCTCTCTAGAGATACACGTAGGGTAAAAAAACAAAAAAACTAATATTTGGTGACTAGACTTGCTACTTTCCAACAAGTTTGCCTTATTTGCAGAAGACCGATCGCTGAAACAAATGAATAGAAGAAGACGAGTGTTCTGTATCTTAAAACTCTCATATAGCGCTTTGAATAATGTCAGGGTGGCAACCATTTTGTACATAATGACTCGATCCAAAATGGATCTACATTGAAACAGCAAGAGAAACCAGCGAAATGCGATAACTGTTTCAACTATGCTCTAGTTTCATATTCAACTTCCACAACGAACAGAATGAAACAGGCTGCCCTTTCCACCATAACCCTACACACCCATCTTTCTCTTCCACCTTCATCTCCCAGTTACTGTCGTACTTCCTCAACAAAGCTCGTGCTCCATCGATGACATCCTCTCCGAATACTGACCCAACAAACCCTGCTCCTCGCATCCTCTCACACCATTTGTCTTTCCCTTCATTCATCTCTCTTCGATTTGTCATTGCCTTAGCTGCTTCTCCTTCCATTACTCTCCTCTCTTCACTCTCTCTGCCCTTGAAAGCTGAACTCATCGAGTCCAAGAACCTCCACAAGTACTCCACTCGCCGCGAGAATCCAGTTGCAAAATCTCCACAAGTGCTGCAGCTACAGTCCATGTTGTTTTCACCAAGTATGACTCCTTTTGGCTCCAAACTTCTCAAGGCCTTGAAGAACTCACTCCTCTCATCAGGTGTGCTGTGGTTTAAATGATGGAGCCTAAATTGTGCACAAACTATCAAGGTCTCATCACTTGATTTGTTGATGATATTTGCATCAAGATTTTGGAGAGGATAATTATCTAGCCTTTCTATTTGCAAATTGATGTTCATGGACTTTGCAAAAGCGAGAAGCCTCGATGAGAAGTTATCACCTTGTGGACCTACTGAAAATGGGGTCTCAGTATTTTGATCGGCTTCAATGGTGGCAACCACCTCTGTGATACGTACCAGTGGGGGTGGTCCTCCAGATCGGCGAGTTAAGGCCTCAAGAAGTGTAGGCCATTGTACACCATGTGAGACACCAATGTCAAGAATGTGCAGATTACGTGTCTGATCAGTTTCTCCACTGAGAATCTGGAGTATGGACGCATTAGCAATGTTATTTGGGAAGGAAAACCAAGGACTAACCTCATAGAATTTCAGCAAGGATCGTTGAAAGAATCTTGGCTCTGTAGAAGCAAAAGTAGTAGGTCCAACAGATGGAGAGGAGGAGGATAAGTGGTGAGTCAGGGCTCGGAGTCCATGAGCTGCTAGCCTGTGATTGGCATCTCCAGTGGGAGAGGCAAGCTCGTGGAGAACATACAGAAGGTGCTGGACTCGCGACAAGTTACCTGCGGTGATAGCTGCAGCACAAGGATTCAGCAGCTGCTCTGCCCATCTCCCTTCCTTGTCATTACCGTTGTTTCCTCCTGAGGTCTTTCCTGTACTTTTCTTGTTCCCCATTGATTTATTGGCAGCCACAAGTTCTAGGACTACTCCTTCGCCATCTCTCTCTTTGTTGATCCGACGACTATTGCTCTTTCTCTGATGATGATTTTCTGATGCTTTGAGTACTAGGTCGTCTGAGGCTTTCCTTTTATTGGAAGAATCCGATGGTGGGGAATTTTTAGCGACAATTGGTGGTGGACTAGTTGCAATGTTATTTGTGCAATAGGTTGTGCTGCTGTTGAAAGAAGTTGTATTGGTGTTGATTAAATCTTGCCCTGCATCTTGAATTTGATCCCACCAGCATGTACCGACATCCCCGATATAAGGATCATCCAAGAACGATGAGAAAAAAGACACCGAGTCCTCGAGCCAGTCTAGAACATGATCTGTTGCGGGATTTGGGTCCGGTTCTTCGATTGTCATTGCAACTTATGCAAAATCTGGGTTTGAGAGGTAGGAAGAAAAGAAGACAGGCCAAAAAAATGGTGTTTGATCATCATACAACAAAGAAAAGGGCAGAGCCTGCAAAACTTGATTTTCAAAGTCTTAAAATAATATCTTGGGGCAGTGACATATTTTGGAAGGAGACGGGCCTGAGCATATTCTAAAGTGTTGGTGTGCTGTGAAGCCTTGGAGTATGTGATGTATTTTAAGCCAATAAGATGATAGGGACTCTGTTTCTGCACTGTTTTGGTTTATTAACTTATTCTCTTGTATGTCATGGTAGTTGAGATCTATAAAAGACTTATGGAGAGCTGATTTTCTATGAAAGTTTAGGATTAAGATGGGTTGAATTTGAATTGTAAAGAGACGGCAAACTCTATTTTACTTGATAAAAAAATACAAGTCTTTGTTTGCTACAGACTCTTGTGTTGTCGAAAACTCTCCATTTGTTTTCTGTTCCTGGACAGAGTGGACCGAACTACATTCTTTAAATCATATTTCAGATTTCAAATTATGAACAATAATAGTCTTCTAAACTTGTACTTTTGTATTGTTCTCGATATGATCTGGTCTTTTTTTTCGTTCTTTTTTTTGTTGTTGTAAAGTAACTCGAAATTGAGGTTACCTTGAGAGCAATGTGTCGTTGTCTCGACTTCTCCATTGTTGTTTTGTGTACTGATAGAAAATAAAAATGACCTGCAACGTTGACATAGAGAGCCATATCAAACAGTCAAAACACCCCAAGTGAAAAATTTGTTGCCATACTAAGTCTTGCAACTAGTAGATAATTTCCTTATTTTTCTGCCCAAATACACCAAGACTGATTGTTGAAAGGACTATTTCAACCAGGAGAGGGAACTGCAATAAGAAAGTAAGATTGCTGGAACAGCGGCTAATGGATGAATGGATTGGAAAAAGGAAAAATTCTGTTGGATGAGCGAGAACTAAGTACAGGGATGAACTAAAAGCAATGAGAATTGATGTTATTGAGATTAACAAACAAAGAGAGCTACTGCATCTGATACTGCAAAAAACCATGAACGAATAGTCATTTAAAAAGCAGGAATTCCTTTATCGCTGTTGCTGCTGCCAGGTAGTATAAATGTGGATGCAAACAGTACTTTTGCTACAAGTGCTGCTTCAACTGTGCAGGATGAAGCTATCTGTGCCCTTCTTCCATTCCTCACCTTGCTTGACTTATTCTCTATGCTCTTCTGTGAAAAATATAATCGAGACTGAATGAATGTTGTTGGATGTGAAAATTTTGAAAGGCAGTACATTGTTCTGTCCTGTGTGATGGTATGTAAAAAATTTGATGTCATTTTCTGGCTGCTCATGCAGAGTTCAAAAAGCAGTGCTAAAGGAAATTTCAGCTTAGTATGGATAACTCAATTTTCAGTATAGGGGACAATTTTTGCTCCCTTTGCATATTTACATAACTGCACCCAAAATCCTCTTGGATGGCGCAAACCTTCCTGCTAAATGCAGGATGTTGTTATCCTAGTTGTCCATTGACAGTATGGCAAAAATATTCTCCATACTCATTTGGTTCAAACAGAGATAACGTTTTTTTGGCCGTGGAGGACTGCTTGGTGAATTACGTTATGATTTTCAGGTCTTAAGCTAGTCGGTTTTGCAGTAGTCAGTTTTGCAGTTTCATCACCTATTTCATGTTCATGCAGTTCTCCCATTATGGTCTTTTCCAAAACCTTATTAGCAATGCCTGCCATTATGGATACATCAGACCGCATGGCTGTGTTCTTTTGTTCCATCGCTTGAGCTTTTCTTCTGAAATCTCTTGGTTTACACCGAGTAATGTGGGATTACGAATCTTGACAATGCCTTCACACAGACATGGACATGGATTGTTAGCATTTGTCAATTTTAGGGCTTTACTTGCTTAACGTTAAGACAAGTAGAAGCATGCAAACACACTGCAAATTTTATGTAAATGGAGAAGAATAAGAACAATGCTCAATTATACTGAACCAGTAGTATTCGAGTCTCTCTTAACAGTACATTACAAGAAATACAGGCCTCATAAGCTTAAAAGAAATGCCTGGAAGACTGCATTACCGCCACAAGTTTCCTAAATTATCTTCATCAAAGCTAAACAGTAAGCTTGACCAACAATACAAGCATTACAATGACCAAACAAACCTTTAATACATAAACATACACAGCACTGCAGTAACACTGCTAACAAACATATATTACAGCAAGAGACATATCACCCTAACACTCCTCCTTAGGTCTCTTCCTGATAAGACCAATTCTGGCTCTCAGAACTTCAAACTGAGCCTTGGTAAGGCTCTTTTCAGTATGTCAGCAAGCTGGTCTTCAGACCTACAATGCATGAGTTTGAATGTTTGACATCTCCATTCTTTTCGGCCTCCCTAATAGGATGGAACTTAACATTCTTATGTTAAGTTCTGCCATACTTGAAAAGGTTCTCAGCAATAGCAATACTAGACTTATTATTGCAAAAAATAACAGTTGCACATCCTGTTTCTGTCCAACATCATCCAACAACTTCCTTAGCCTTAAGGTTTGATTAGAAGCTGTAGCAACCAAGACATATTCAACCTCAGCAGTTGATTGTGCAACAATTTCTTTGTTCTTTGAACTTCAAGAGAAAGCTCTTGAATTGAATTAAAACACATAGCCAGAAGTACTCTTGAAGTCGTCCACATTCCCTACCCAGTCACTGTCAGTGTAGCCTACAAGTTCACAACCTTAAAATTTTCCATACGAAACGCCATAATCCAGAGTTCCTTTTAGATATCTCAATATCCATTTAGTATCCCCTAAATGTATCTTGCTAGGAGTCTCCATGAATTTGGATAGCAGGCTTGTACAATACATTAAGTCTGGCCCTGAAGCTGTTAAATACATCAAACTTGTAACTAAGCTTCTACAAGTTGAAGCATCAGCTGGGTCTCCACCATCTTCCAAAGACAATTTAACTTTCACTCCGAGTGGAGTTGTTGTCCCTTTATAGCTCTCCATTTTAAATTTCTTAAGAACATCTAGAGCATAATTTCTTTGTGACAGAAAGACGATAGAAGCAAATTGTTCAATTTCCATCCCCAATAAATAAGCTTATGCTCGAAGACTTTCAAACTCCTCCCCTCCCCCAGCGGCTGAACCAATAGAATGACTAGACGTATCCTATTGCCACTTGAGCAATCCTTATACAACTATTCGTAAGATCCCAGTCTAAGGATTTTATCCAGGTTTAATGCCAGGGATTTGTCATTGTGTTTCTCGTGGATGTCGATTCAGAAAGAGTGAATGGGTAGTCTACTTGTTTCACAGATAGTCCATTTATTTTTCAACTCTATATTCATTTTTTCTTATGATCACTCATCAACCATCTCTGATAACCCCCATCCCTAAAAAAATCCTACTGATATGTCAAAATAAAACTTGAGTGATCAATTGCCCATGACAAAAGGAAGCTATAGGTTGAAGTAATCAAGTCGATTAACCAAGTTTCTTGGTTTTCATGTTAAAGGTTGATCATGTTCCCCAAGAAAGCTGAGACTATCTACAAACGTCATTCACCACATTCAAACAAAAGAATCAAGGACAAATTGCTCACACGAGAAGTAACAAAATTCAACAATAAAAGTCAAGCCGAAAATACTATGCCAATCATCATAAGAAGTTACTCGCTAAAGTGCCAATGCCAATATTTCGCTTACAGTAACTTCGAATACGAGTTGGTGGCTAGAGCAAAAGAAGATATTTGTTCTAAAAAAGACTGGGGCAGTTGTATAGTGCGAAATTGATGACATTCAAAGTGGACTTTATCACCAAATACGAGATGTAAACTATGGTAATTCTGTAGTGTAGAATTGATTACATTCAAAAGGATATTTCTTACCCAACACGAGGAGCAAATTGGGCAATTTCGCTTCACAAAATCGAAAGAAGAAGAAAATTAGGGTGATTTTGCCAAGCGAAATTGATACAGAAATCAATCAGAGGCCGATGAAGGAAAAACAAAATCTAAAGAAAAAGCACACAAGACAACTTGGACAAGAGTGTGCCAACAAACATGGAAGCACACTCAAATGACCATCAATCATAAAGAACAACCCAAGCATAGGGTTAGAAAGAAAAAGTCATCTCGCCCCCGAGACATGAATGCCTTGTGAATCTGGAAACTATCGTGGAGAGGATGCCACTCATAGAAAAGTTCAAAGTTTGAGTACCAACTGTTGGGTTTCAATGTCTCATACACAGCGGAAATTTAAAAATTTCATTGGAACCCTCCAGAGAATCCATGCGAAAGGGCATAAATCGGTGTTTAAAGAGTTAGCTCTTGAAATGCAGAAATCAACCGATTGCTTGGCTTGAAGGATCCGAATCAAAACCGCACTATCCAACCGAACAGCACGCCTCTATGGTATCCACACGAACAAGCCAAAGATCGTCTTTTCACGTTATGCTAGTAACCAGGAGAAGGGCTCCAATCCGTTTTCTCTCAACTCACTTTGAAGTGCGGCACACCAAGTGTTGTAACTCCCACTAGGGTTACTCTAACCCTAAATATTTCGTGAGTCAAGTAAAAACGAAAAGCCCATATCCTCTTGAAGAGAGAAGCCCACGTTTTGGACACTTGACCATGTTCAATCAATCTCATCAATTAAACCGGTCATGGACCTTACATAAAACCCTAAGCCCAAACGTAATATGTTATTCTCTAATAACATAATCTTTGACTTATTCTATGTGTGTGACCCTATAGGTTCTCATTACGTTGGCAGCGAAACTAAAATCGTATTTTAGCATCACAAACAATGAGATATCTAGCAACACATTATTGTTACCCAAGTAACGAGAATGTCAATGATTCGACATAACTTTATTCATGACCAATTTTACATGCAGTCCCTTTGTCCTTCATATATTGATTAACATCGAGGCATGAAATGTGTCATCCTCGTATAGGTTAATCTATGTGTTTCTTGACTCCGAACAGACTATAATAAACAAATGAGATTAATATCACATATTGACTCATTTGAGAACGGCCATGCATTTCTAGTCTCACTCAATCAAGGGGCCCACAGATATTACTCCTGTTATATAGGAGGGACAAATTTCATCTATGTCACTCACATCCCTCCACATGATTCATGATACACCCAATCACTGACTTTATAGTCAACCCTTTTACAAGTGACGTTTGACAGGATCAAAATGTATAACTCCTCATGTCGGGAACCGTAGTGATTTCAGGTCAGAGGACAACATGCATTATCGTCACTATGAGAATAGCTTATGACATTCATATAACAATCCATGTAGTATTCTCATATTGGGTCTGTCCAGTACTTCTGTTCTCTAACAAATACTCATGTATTGATTTGATATCTCATATCCATGACCCGTAAGATTTGGTCATCAATCAACCTACATACTAGTCTCAATGTATTAATGTTATCCCAATTAACAATAATACTCGACTAGACGTTTAAGAATAGTGTTCTATATACATCCATGAGGATCTCACGTTCAAGTCACACACTTGAAGTCTCATGGCATCGAACCAACTATTTTAGAGATATTTATCACAATCATTTATATAGTGCAGATAAATAGATCATAATAAAAGAAATACCTCAATATAACATAATAAATATCTGCGAGTACAATCATCTATATGATTGGCTCCTAGGGCATACACCAACAGAACTATCTTATGTGCATAAGACTTGAAAGCCTCTATCTATTGAACCACATAATATATAGAACTTTAGACACTATGTCGTTAATCATTTTCAATTTGAAATGGTAAAACAATTTTATTCAAAATGCAATGTTTTCTTGATAACATAAAACATAGTTAGTTTTATGTATACATCTCATACGCGGCACATCTCTACCTGTATGTTTAATCATCATCATGCAAGCACGACCTTATCGTGAGTGTCTGCTATTCGTGCATTTGGGTTCATCAACACGTCCAATGCCGAATTAACTTGTCTATTCATTAGACAAATGAGTCAGTTTGGGTGTCCAGACCACAACGTTGCAATATATGAGAAGCAATTGTTCCTGGAACTAAAGTCACCGTGTGCCTAACATCTTTCTTGTACTTAACCAATCCTCAAACCCTCTGGGATACCGAAGCCGTAGACCAACCTTATCAAAACAACAAGACTTCCAATTGCATCTCTAAACATCAATTGGTGACTGCTTCAAAGCCTTACGCGGTTTGGCCTCCTCGACCACTCATTGCATGCGAGCCCTGCGTCATGTTCTGTAAGACAACGGGTCCTTGCCATCTTTTGTGCTTGAGATCAACAATCTTGGTATAGAGAAGTCAAACAATGGAGTGTTTGGGTTGCTTGAAATTCAATTTAGTAACTTCTCTTTTTTGTGCAATTCAGATTCAACAAATAGTGGAAATATCTTCTAAAACCAATAAAAAATGCCAAGTGTTTCTCTGCCTTTTGTTCCGGGTATCCCAAATGTAGAGATGAACGCACATAAATAATTAATGTGAGACGCACATAAATAATTAATGTGAAATTGTGAGTCTCACATATCCCATGTGATCTAAATGAAATCATGTGCGTTTATCTCAACATTTGAGATAATTTAGACAAAAAAAAAACACTGGAATCCGTTGTAGTTCCAAATAAATAGTAACATATGAAAATCCATCCCAAAAAAAAACCTAATTAAAAGGCATAGCAATTTTACGTACATAACTTAAGTCCGCATAAGAGAAAATCTCTCTCTATATAGTGATTTACATGGGAATAAAAATATGAAGTCTTTTTGAAGTGTCCTAAAAATCATTACAAGTTATATATGGAATACAACTTGAAATTCAACTACGATCATGACTAATGTAATGCCTTCAACGAGTGGCCCAAAATACTCGACATAGATAGCTGAAGTATGAATGAATAATCATGGTCCTAGAGATCATCACAGCTCAGTAAAAGACACAGAACCTTCAACCATATGCGATGGATAAGATTATCAATATCAACCCTATCTTACTTACTTTGGAAATAAATCAATATAAAAGATTTAATTATTTGATTGATTATAAGTGGTGCTCGGTCTTACTGAGAAGGGTATGCTTGCATTGGATGGATTTTTTATTTGGCTGTGCTAAAGTGTAATTTTTTTTTTTTGGCACTTGCAACACAAGATAACATAGAATCAATTGGAGCTATAATTCCATAGTGATAGTCTCTCCTTAGATTTCAAACAGATTAAATGTCCGAATCATCACAAATTCACAAAAATCACACAAATTTTATTACTCATGAAACTACTTAATAACACAAATTCCAAACTATTGAAGATCATAATCAAATTGAGGAAATAATCTAGAAAGAAACAATGTCTTGATTCGTCAAGCCATTTAGCCGGTACCGCCAAGAATGCCTTTGAGTTTCTTAACTTGAGCATCATCAAGAAAAGTGGTCTTCTCCACCAACGCAGAGGCCAAGTTATTCGCAAACAAAGCATAATCAAGGATTTGGAGTCCAGGGTCAGGGCTGTTAAAGCTAACAGTAGCAATAGAGTTAATTCCACGCGCATTAATTTGGAAATGCAACAACCCTTGTGGAAACACCATCACATCACCCTTCTTGAGCGTCTTTACATAAACAGTATTCGCGGATGATGAAATGAATCCGGCTTCAATCGCACCTTGCACCACGTACAGGATTTCGGACGCAGCAGGGTGTGTGTGCATTGGCACAACACCACCAGGGGCCAGGTCTAGCCGTGCCATGGATAATCCGAGCCCATTTACACCTGGGAATTGACCCACAAATGCCGGTGTCACAGCTGCTTTGATTATGTTTGTGGTGTTACCAGCAGAGCCTAGCCCTGAAAACACGAAGTCATTCGCTGTGACCTTGGTGGGTGTCTTGCAAGCGTACCCTGCCGGGCTTATAGGACCTTTCAGCCTCGCAACGCAGAAATCGGCTGCATTAGTGGAAGAAGTGGAGAGAAGAACAATGAGGAAGATAATGTGAATCATTTTTTAGTGTTGTGTATAGCACTGAATTGGTTATTGTTGGTTTTATATAGAACTTTTGCATAGAAGGTGTTGTGGACCAATATTGGAGTATGAAGCTAGTTGCATAGATCGTAAGGTATAGATGGCCCTTGGAGCACGTTGAGACATTTTGGTGAGCCCCTCATTGAATAGACAAAAGAACAAGAAGTCTCTTTCTGGAGTAAATAAGAATCCAATGATGACTAGCAGGAAACGCAATGATATAAAAAATTATTCAATGATCCTCACACACCATGTCATATGCTGATGTGGTGCACCAAAGCTAATGGCACCGGCACGGTACCGATTCACAAGAGGGTAAGTACATTTTTAAAAAAAATAATTGAAACTATCTATCTTCATTCTCAATTAGGCATGCATTGTCACTAATTGTTAGTGAATTAGTACACCATGCATCCTATTGGTTTCGCTATACTACGAGCATATGATATGATGTTCCCTGAATTATTCGATAATTTCTGGCAATGATAATATTTTGGATTCTGACTAATAATGACCGGAAAGTCGGGCATTCCAAGTAATCCATGATTTACACGGAGTTAAAAAGGCAGTTAGTTAACTATTTGATTATTGTCAAGAAGAGAGAAAAAAAAAACACAATTAAAACATTCCTTCACATGAACAATTGAGTGTGTTACTAGTTATGGATATCTAGTTGTCCCGTACAACTAAATAACAACCGAATTAAGAAGCTTCTTAATTTCGAATAAATTGTATGCGTTACTAGAGTCCAATAGATGATGAGAAATTTTGATGTTCATTCACAAAGTGGTCCAATATACTGCACATGGAAAGAGAGGTCAAGATAACGAAGAAGACAATATTGACAGCTAAAATCTTTCTGTACCCTTCCAATGCCAACAGTGGAAATAATATGTGGACTATAACAATTGCCTCTAGTTAAGGTCTTCAGCCATTAGACGTTGATTAAAGTCTCATATTGTCTGAGTGTAAGCAAGTTAAATGATTACTAATGTGTATATTGTTGTAATTGTTGGGAACGTAAGAACTAAGCATTAGTTTGGTAGAGAGATGTCTGATAGAGTATAATTAAGCTGGTGTAAAGAATAATGTCTGAATATATATTTTTGACAAAGTATAAGCTAGTGTAAACACTCTACTAAATGGATGCCTAAACTAATAACTGTGGTGCATGGCTAATTTGGTCAGTGGGGACCATTCTACCAGTTTCGCGGTGTGTTTCAATATAAATTGAAAAATTAGAGCATAAATTGAACTCTAAGTTTTATTTGTTTAGAGAGAGCGAAAGAAAGAAAAAGAAAGAACTGGGAGTTAGAGTGCATTCTCTTGTAAACTCTACTTGTAAGCATCTTGCAAGATTATAGTGAACTATTGCTAGACCTTTGTTTTTTTGATAGAAATAATCAATTTATTAGATGAAAATAAAGAGACAGAATATCGGACTAAAGAAACCAGTCCTGCACCACACCACACAAAGACATCGAAGGCATCTTTCCAGAAAACAAATAAAAGACAACATATACAACACCCAATCTAGCAATAGAACAACAAGACCCAATGCCCAGAACCAACCCAAATGAACATCAAACCCAGTTGATTAACATATCAGCTCTCCTGACTCCCTGTTTAGCAAAACTGTCAGCAACAGAATTTGTTTCACGCCAAACATGCTTGAAGGTGACCTGATAGAGAGAGTGTGGGAGAGATCGAATAGCATTGAAATCATCATTAAAATTCTATGGATACTCTTTGTCACGAAGGATCCATCCCAAAAGCATTGGCAGAATCCATTTCAACTATTATCTCCACAGCACACATGTCACCTTTGTCAACTATAATCTGAAGGGTTGCCCGAACTGCCTTAACTTTGGCAATATTAGCATCATTAATATCACTCAAGGAACCCAAGAACACACAAACAAAAGCTCCAGAGCTATCCCGTAATACTCCACCAAAAACTGAGCCACTCTCCTGAATAAACCCGTCAATATTCCATTTCAAGAAGCCCAAAGGAGGAGGAGTCCAGTAAGTCTTGTGTTTACTTTGGTTTGTAGGAAGCCTTTGATACCTTGACATGAGCACAGGACCTGTGTATGGAAGATCCAAGTTTAAAGCTTTTATCCAAGAGCCAAAATGAACAAAAATCAAGAATAACACATTCTCCCAATCCACCACCTTATTATGGAAGACCATTGAATTTCTTTCAAGCCAAATAGACCAAACAACAGTTGAGAACATAACATTCCAACATTTGTTTTGAACTTTTCCATTAGTAAAAGTGCCCCATTGCTCATATAGATCACTCAAAGTAGCAGCTCCACACCATTTAATTCCCCACCAGTGTACCACTTTATACCAAATTCGCATAGGACCTACACATTGCACAAACAAATGATCACTAGTCTCTTCAGTGCTTATACAAAGCGGACAGTTAGCAGTGGTTGGAGCCAAAAGACCAAGCCTATATAACCTGTCCCTATTATTTATCCTCGCCTGCAAAGCCAGCCAAAGGAAAAATTCGACTTTGGGAGGACTTAAACATTTCCAGACACTAGTAGAAGACAAAGACATGAGAGGTAATTCACAAATTTCAGAGATTGAAGTAAGAGACTTAACTGAATATCTCCCATCTACTGAGTGCCTCCAAATAAAAGACAACACGTACAACACCCAATCTAGTAATAGAACAGCAAGACCCAATGCCCAGAACCAACCCAAATGAACATCAAACCCAGGCGATTAACATATCAGCTCTCCCGACTCCCTGTTTAGCAAAACTGTCAACAACAGAATTTGTTTCACGCCAAACATGCTTGAAGGTGACCTGATAGAGAGAGTTTGAGAGAGATCGAATAGCATTGAAATCATCATTAAAATTCTATGGATACTCTTTGTCATGAAGGATCCATCCCAAAGCATTAACTTTGGCAATATTAGCATCATTAATATCACTCAAGGAACCCGAGAACACACAAACAAAAGCTCCAGAGCTATCCCGTAATACTCCACCCAAAACTGAGCCACTCTCCTGAATAAACCCGTCAATATTCCATTTCAAGAAGCCCAAAGGAGGAGGAGTCCAGTAAGTAGTTGGTCTTGTATTTACTTTGGTTTGTAGAAAGCCTTTGATACCTTCCACTGATGACATGAGCACAAGAACTATGTATGGAAGATCCAGGTTTAAAGCTTTTATCCAAGAGCCAAAATGAACAAAAATCAAGAATAACACATTCTCCCAATCCACCACCTTATTATGGAAGACCATTGAATTTCTTTCAAGCCAAATAGACCAAACAACAGTTGAGAACATAACATTCCAACATTTGTTTTGAACTTTTCCATTAGTAAAAGTGCCCCATTGCTCATATAGATCACTCAAGGTAGCTGCTCCACACCCTTTAATTCCCCACCAGTGTACCACTTTATACCAAATTCGCATAGGACCTACACATCGCACAAACAAATGATCACTAGTCTCTTCAGTGCTTCTACAAAGCGGACAATTAGCAGTGGTTGGAGTCAAAAGACCAAGCCTATATAACCTGTCCCTAGTATTTATCCTCCCCTACAAAGCCAGCTAAAGGAAAAATTCGACTTTGGGAGGACTTAAACATTTCCAGACACTAGTAGAAGACAAAGACATGAGAGGTAATTCACAACTTTCAGAGATTGAAGTAAGAGAATTAACTGAATATCTCCCATCTACTGAGTGCCTCCAAATAACCTCATCTTTTTTTTTCTTTTTTTTTTCTAGGCATATAACCAACCCACCGATATAATTTAACAGGTCCTCTTCAAGTTTTACCTCCCACTGAAATAAGCTACGATGCCAAGGAATTAACCACACCCAATTCAAACCTTCCCAAACTCCAAAACTCATCACAGGCTTATAATGCAGACTAGAAATTGAATATAATATGGGAAGCTTTTCTTTTAAACAAACTGAACCAATCCAAAGATCCTCCAAAAAGTTAATGTTATTACCATTGAGAATGTCAAACCTTCCTTGATAGCTTTCTCCACTGTACTTTACTAGGGTGAAAAAGCTTTTGAATATTCCCCTATAAAGGAGAAAGGATATGAGACTCACATGGGCCACGAATCACATCTAGGAGATTGTACTTCTCTTTTAAAATAACTTTCCACAAAATTTTTGAGTCATCCTTTTGTGTGTTGAATCTCCAAAGCCATTTGTACAATAAAGCTTTGTTTTTTTAAGAATTGAGACAATACCAATGCCACCATTTTTCTCTTAATCACTTGACTCCATTTTATGCAATGCAATCTCTTCCTCTCATCATTATCTCCCCAAAGAAAATTACATTGAAGTTGCTCTATCTTCGCAGCCACTCCTTTTGGAATTTGATAAATCGATAGAAAATAAATGGGAAGACTTGTAAGCACTGACTTGATCAATGCTAATCTACCACCAATTGAAAGTTGTCAAGTCTTCCAATTTGAAAGCCTTGACTCTACCTTCAAAACAATCGGCTCCCACCACAATCTTTTATTCTTCATATTTCCACTCAAAGGCATACCAAGGTAGGAGATTGGAAGAGAATCAAACTGGCACATTAGTAAATTTGCCATTTCTTTAACCTCACTAGCCTTTATATTAATTCTAGCAATTGAAGATTTATGGAACTTGACTCACAAACCTGAAATCAACTCAAAGAACCTCAAAACCCTCTTTATATTGAGAATATTTTCAGCTCTCTCACTGCTAAAAATTATGGTGTCATCCGTATATTGAAGATGAGTGATATTTGTCCCCAAATTCTTCACCTTCAACCCATCAATTAAACCCATCGCCTGAGACTTGATAAAAAGTTGATTGAGGCCCTTCAGTGCAAGAATAAATAAAAAGGGAGAAAGCAGACCCCCCTGCCTAACTCCCCTTTTAAGCGAAAATTCTTTTGAAGCAGACCCATTTACAAGAACGAAAGTTTTAGCCGAGCATACACATTCATTAATCCAATTTCTCCAGCGCTCACCGAAGCCTATTGTGTTTAAAATAAAATCCAGATATCCCCATTAGATTGAGTCAAAAGCTTTTTGAAAATCAATCTTCAAGACAAACCCTTTCAGCCCCCTTCTTTTCACAGAATGAACTAACTCGTTCGCTACCAGAATAGTGTCCATAATCTGCCGGTTCTTGATAAAACCAGTCTGGTTTGCACTAATCAAACCATTCAGACATCAATGCAAACGGTTAGCAAGGCACTTGGAAATGATTTTATAAAGACTTGTGAGGAGGCTTATTGGCCTGAAATCTGACAACTTGTTCAAGCCCATGCTTTTAGGAATTAAAGTAATGAAAGAAGAAGAGATGCCTCTCGGTAGACACCCAGTCCTGTAGAATCTTCCCATCATCCACATAATATCACATGAAATTAAATCCCAAGCCTGCTTATAAAATCCAAAGTTGAAGCCGTCCGGACTTGGAGCTTTACTACTTCCACAACTCCAAATTGCATTTTTAACCTCATCAAAAGAGAACGGAAATTCCAGAATCTCCGATTGAATATTATTCAACTTCCCAAAATGAAAATCAGACATTCTCACTTGCCTCCAATCAGTAGCCTCATAATGTTTTTTGAAATGCTCGTGGAGAGCCAATTTAATCAACTCCAGGTCTTCAACAAGCCCTTCCTCTATTTGGAAATTTATGATGCTATTATTTTTCTTCCTTACACTCGCCATAGAGTGGAAAATTTTGGTATTTCGGTCACCCTCCTTGATCCATTTGATCCGAGAATTTTAGTGGCACCAACAAAGTATGAATTTGGGGAACTAGTATCTTATGCCTCGTGAATAGCAAAAAACATGGGTTAAGCAGAGGCAACAAGGGCAAAAGAAAATAAATTTTGGAAAAAAGCAATACAAGAGTAGATGGTTCTCTAGACATGAATCACACTTGTACACTTGTTGAAAAATCTAGAGATCAGAAGATAGTATGTTACATGTCGATTATGAAATGGAAAAAGGCATTGTAGGGATAGACAAACAACGATATAATGCCCGACTTGTAACTAAAGATTTTACATAGTGAGAGTGAGTCGACTTCAATGAGATTTACTCGTTGATAGTGAAACATAGTTCCATTCGAGTGTTGCTTGCTTTTTTCACCGAGTTTGACATCGAGCTTTAATAAATTAAATGGATGTGAAGAAAAGTTTTTTTCGTGGAAACTGTTATAAATTCCACACCCCCACACACCAACAATATTGTTCGCTTTGGGTTGTCTAGTTCCTGAGGATACATCGGGCCTGCATGGCTTTGTTCCTCCTTATCGGTGTAAAAGATGGGCTTTAGCCCTTATAAAGGACACTTTGAACCCCATATTTATAAAGGACACTTTGAACCTCACATTTTTCGATGTGAGATTCTTTTACACTCCTCTGCACTTGTGGACTGGGTTATACCACAGATCCAACAAGTGGAGTAGATGTCATACCCAAGTAACAGGACCGAGTAACCTAGCTCTGATATCATGTTATAATTCGGGGCCCTTATCCAACTCACCCAAAAGGATCCTTAGGAGTGAGAGGAGGGCTTGCTATTATTAATAGCTCATTGTTAGGATATTTTCCCGATGTGATATTCTAACACTCCCCCGCACATGTGGACTGGGTATATTTGCCCAAGGCCCAACACGTGGAGTAGAGCCATTAGACCATCACTTACTCTGATACCATGTCATAAATTCCACACCCACTTACACCATAAATATTGTCCGCTTTGGGTTGTCCGATTCTTGAGGATACATTAGGTCCGCATGACTTTGTTCCTCCTTAGCCCAGCTACTAAGGGTCAAAATCCATGGGCAAAGCCCAACTCACTTGGGCTAGGAAAATGTCTTGTTGGTGTAGAAGGTAGGCTTTAACCTTTATAAAAGACACTTTGAACCCCATATTTATAGAGGACACTTTGAACCCCACATTTTTCGATGTGAGATTCTTTTACACTCCCCCGCACTTGTGGGCTGGGTTATACCATAGGCCCAACAAGTGGAGTATAGGTCATACTCAAGTTACAAGACTGAGCAACCTGGCTCCGATACCGTGTTATAATTCTGGGTCTTTATCCAACTCACCCAAAAGGATCCTTAGGAGTGAGAGGAGGGCTTGCTATTATTAATAGCTCATCAACCCAAAACGAACAATATTGTTGGTGTATAGGGGTGTGAAATTTATAATATAGCATCAGAGCTAGGTTGCTTAGTCCAGTTAGATTTGAATATGACCTTTACTCCAGTTGTTGGATCTGTGGTATAACCCAACCCATAAGTGCGGGGGAGTGTAAGAACTCCCACATCGAAAAGATATGGGAGGTTAGCTCTCTATATTAGAGAGAAGGTCCATCTCCACTCACAACAAGGCCTTTTCTTAGCCTAAGTGAGTTGGGCTTTGCCCATAAGTTTCGGCCCTTAGTAGCTGGGCTAACGAGAAACAAAGCCGTACGGGCCCGATGTATCCTCAAGAACCGGACAACCCAAAGCGGATAATATTGTTGGTGTGTGGGGGTATGAAATTTATAACAGAAACCTTGAAGAGAGGATCCTAATGACTCAATTAGAGGGGTTCGTGAAGAAATTAAGTGGATGAAGAGAATGTTTGCTTGCTTAGGAAGTCGTTGTTTGGCAATTGATCTAGTCATCTATGTAGTGGTACCTTCTGTTTAATGAGTTTATGTTGAAATATAAGTTTTTCAAGAACAACTATGACAGTTGTATGTATGTCAAGTAGGTTACTAAGGACTTGAGAGTTTTACAATTATTGTATATCGATGATATGCTCATAACATCTTAGGATATGAGAGAAATTTGAAAGCTCAAGACACAATTAGATAGTGAATTTGAGATGAAGGATTTAGAGGCAGCCAAGAAAATTTTGAGGATGGAAATTATCTAAGACAAAAAGTAAGGAATATTTTTTTGTGTCTTAGTGTAATTATCTCTGGAGGAACGTGATTAAATTTTTTTGTGTCTTACTATAATTATCTCTGGAGGAACGTGATTAAATTTGACATTTTAGATTTTAAAGTGGTTCAATCACCACTTGCACGTCATTTGAATTATCTTTGCAACAATCTTCAAAGACTGGGTGGATGTGAAAAGTGTTAAGAATATATGATATGCTAATAGTATGAGAAATCTCATATATTCTATTGTTAGTACATGACTAAATTTAGCCTACACGACTAGTCTTGTGAGTAGATTTATGTTGAATCCGAGCAAGAAGTATTGAGAGACTATACAATGAATATTCAGTTATTTAAAGAACACTTCTAACAATACCTTATTTTATAGAAAAATTAAGGATGTTAGAAAACTTGTTGGTTATGTTGATGTTGATTATGTAAAGGATTTGGATAAAAGAAGGTCATTAATTGGGTATGGATTTATTTTGTTTAGGTGCTCAAAGAGTTGGAAAGCACAACTATAATTTGTAGTTGCATTGTCCAAAATAGAAGTTGAGTATATAGCTGCTATAGCGACTACGAAAGAAGCGATGTGGCTGAAAGCGGTGATCGGTGAGTTGGGGGAACTGAGAAAAGTAGAGTGGAGGTATTTTGTGATGATCAGAGCTCAATAAATTTTTCCAAAAATCAAATGTTTAATGATAGGGTAAAGCATATTGACACCAAGCTTCATAAGATCCACGATGTAGTCTCACAAGGTGTGGTACTTGTAGAGAAGATAAACACAAATGATAATCTAATGGATATAGTGACTAAATCTATGATAGGAGACAAGTTCCAGTATTTTTTTGGACTTGAAACATGTCACAAAATATTTCAACTAGTGATGGAGATGGTTGACGGAGGAGCCAACAAGTTAGTGGCGAAGCCACCCTCAGCTAAAGGGGGTCAGTCGACCCCCCAAAAAATATTATTGCTAAGTATAAGTAAGTTTTTAAATAGACCCCCTAAATTTTCAATTGACACCCATCTGAAATTGAAAAAAATACTCTCTTAGTCCTTTGTTTTCTTGAATGGATATGATCTTTAAAGTCCAATTAAGTTTTCACTTGGATGATTCATGATTGATCCATGTTAATTTATATTCCCAAACATATATAGACGTAATGCATTTACCAATTTGATAGTGATTATTGTTATTTGAATTTGGTATTGTCGAATTGTTTGAGTTTTTGTCAATTTTTGTAATGTTAATTCTTAGTCTTTAATGTTAATTATACTCTTTAATTATAATTATATTATTTATTATATTAAAATGAAAACGCAAGTTAATGCAGCAATACATTTAATACTCCCAAAAAAATCAGGGACACTGCCCTCGAACCTACGCTAACTTAATCATACCCTAGTAAATTCAGGGCCAGTTGTGACCCCTCATATTTTCTCCTAGCTTTGAAACTAATGATTGAGATAATTGCTGGAGTCGCCTAGCTAGTGATAGAGGTAGTTATATGATCAAATTTGTATTATGTATTTTGTATTCAAGTTTGATCCAAGGTGGGATTTATTCCTTGACCCACGATATTTGCTTAAGAGGTCGCATCAGTTTGATGGGTTGGATGGTAAGTTATGTTGGGCTTCTGTGTAGAGCCTGTTTTTTTGGCTATTTTTTAATGTATTTTTATGCCTTTTTTATCAAGTGAAGGGTTGTGATTAAAATAGTGTTTGTAATCCTAAAAGCTACGATTTTCGGACTCAACACTTAATCTTGCCGTACCGATGTCGACAAGACATGATGACGATACTGGTATGGGATCTATGTTTGATCACTTTTTCATCTGGACATGGCATCTTGTTCACGGATCGTCATAGGTCATAGATAAAGATTGAAGGGGCTCGCCTCAGAACTCCCCTTTATAATCCGAGGTTCGACTTTCGTTGTTCATTGCAATTCTTTCAGGGTAGGCAGCTTCCACTTCTTCAGCCTTTGTTTATCAGCTTTGGCGGCTAGGCCTTTTAGGGATGGTGATAAACTGATAATGGGTGACATCACCATTTTGAAATTTTATAAAATTGAAGTTACTAAACTTTAAAAATGTAAAAAAATAAATAAATATAAAAATGCAATACTACTAAATTTTGGGCAAATGAAAAAAAAAAAACCAAATCGTCATTTTTTCCTACTTTTTTTAATAAGAAATTTTTAGATAACTTTTTTAATAAAAAAAATAGTAGAGAAATTATAAGAAATTACAATAACTGAGTTTTAAGGTATTTAATATTCAAACATATAATCTATATCTTAAATACTCTAATGAGAATTACTAAATTTAAGGGGAAATTAGGCTTAGATCCAAATTTACTAACTTTTAAGAGTAAAAGGACAGCTGAATTTTTTTTGTTAGTTAAGGTCCTACTGATTTTTAAATTTATTGAATTAAGGACAAAACTTGAAATTTCAGATTTGTCATTGTTATTCCAATCAAATATGATTGAAAACTTATTTTTCTCGCTGTGGATGCTTCCGACTTTGGATTGAGAAGAGGTCAGTGGCGTTGGAATCATGAGGTCGAGACGAATCCAACTTCATTGTCCTTGCCAAGATTCGACATCGAAAACTGTCGATCCGAGGCAAAACGTTCATAACACAATTTGCTTTAATCCGATCGTTTCTCGAGTCAAATCGAGGTGAGATCAATTAGAATCGTTAGGCCCAGACAAATCCAACGCCACTAGACTTGTCGAGATCCGACATTGGAAACTTCCAAATCAAGGCAAAATAGTCGGCACCAATCAAAAACATGTTTTACCTCGATCTGGCCGTTTCTGAAGACGGATCGAGACGAGAGCGGTGGCTTTGAACTCATCTTGGTCGGGCAATTCCAACGTCACTGGTCTCGCCTCAATCCGTCATCGAAAAGTGATTACCTGGCCAAAAAACATTTTCGAAGGTTCTACAGAGAAAAAATATTTTCTACAGAGAAAAATAACACTGTACATTTTATGATGATATTATTGGCCCATTATCTTGGTCTTGTTTTAAGTGCTTTCAATGGTAAGAATTTGTTGGTTTAGTGAATCTGAACTTTCTAGTTCATCACTGGGACATAGGTTTTTAATAGCAAATCCGGGTTTTGATCTGTCGAATAGAGAAAAAATAGTTCTAACCAATTTTGGAAGTTTGAACCCCCAGTATTTAGGGTACCCGAGCCCGTTAGGGTTTAGTAGTTAGGACCCTAGGGTTTAGTACTTGTGGCATTTAATATTTTAGTAATGAATCTGTTCCTTGAGCCCGTTAGGGTTTAACGAATCCGAGCCTTGAGGTTCATCACTTGGGACATAAAAGTTTAGTAGTGAATCTGTGTTTTGGGTCTGTCGAATAAAGAAAAAAATTACATAGAAAAACGAATTGTACAGAGAAATAAAGGTTTTACAGAGAAATATAGGTTAATAAAGAGAACAAAAGTTATGCACTAATAGTAGAACGAAAAATGTGATTTCATATTTTTTGGCCTGACTTTTATGTCGAAACTGGGTTCATCACTTGGGACATAGAATTTTAGTATTGAATCCTAGTTTTGGGTCTATTGTATAGAGAAAAAGATATTTTATGAAAAGAAAGTGATTCTAAAGATAAATAAAGGTTCTACAGAGAAAATATAGGTTCTACAGAGAAAAAGGTTCTACAGAGAAATAAAAGTTTTACAGAGAAATATAAATTATAAAGAGAAAAAGAGTCATACACTAGCAGTAGAAAGAAAATTTTGATTTCATAGTTTTTGGCCTGACTTTTATGTCTGAACCGTGGGACATATGATTTTAGTATTAAATCCGAGTTTTGGGTCTATTGTATAAAGAACAAAGTGATTATAAAGAAAAATAAAGATTCTACAAAGAAATATATATTCTAAAGAGAAAAAGAGTTCTACAGAGAAATAAAGATTCTATAGAGAAATATAGGTTATAAAAAGAAAAAAAGTTATGCACTAGCAGTAGAACGAAAACTATGATTTCATATTTTTTTTGCCTATGTTTGAACTTTGGGACATAGGGTTTTAGTATTGAATACGAGCTTTGGTTGTATTGTATAAAGAAAAATATATTTTACAGAGAAAAAGTGATTCTAAAGATAAATAAAGGTTCTACAGAGAAATATAGGCTATACAGAGAAAAATAGTTTTAAAACTATGATTTCATATTTTTTTGCCCAACTTTTTTGTCCGACCATCAAAATGATCGTCGTTGGTCTCAAAAGAAGCGCAACTATGAGAGGAGTAAAGCCCGACCTACGGCAGCTAGAACAGAAGTTCATAGCAGCCGAAAAGCCACCGCGAAGCTCCAACGACGCCCTAAAACTTCTTTTCATTGCTGTAGCTGTTTCCGACGTTAGATGGAGGTAAGACTGGTGGCGTTGAAATTGTTTGGCCGATACGAATCCAACGCCACAAGTATCGCTTCAATCCGATGTCAGAAACATCCAGATCGAGGCAAAATGTGTTTCGAACGTTTTGCCTTGATTCGACCTTTTCTAGCGGCGGATTGAGGAGAAACCACCATCTTTGGACTCCTCTCGACGATACAATTTCAACGGCAGTGGTCTCTCTTCTATCAGATGTCGGGAAGAGGAGATATGATTGTCGAAGATGAATACCACATATAATGGATGAGAGGGATAGTTTGGGTAGTTTAATTATTTTGTCCTTATTTCTAATTTTTTAAATGAGTTGGACCTCCTTCTAAAAATTAAACATGATTATGTCCTTTTATCTAATTTGCCCTAAATTTAATTGTTTTTTAGAAAGAAACTTCAATAAAACAACAAATAAAGAGATGGTACTTGCTAATTTTCTTTTTATATTCAAAGGAGGGGAGACCCAAAAAAAAACTCAATTCAAATATTGGCCAGCTACTAACAAAGAACGCCTAGGTCAGACTGTCATTCCAAAATTTTCTAATTGATATTTAGTGAAAACATATTTGCTATGTGGTCTCTGTTGTGCCTCTATATAAAAAACTCAAGTTGTTAGGGTAAAACACACATTTTTATTGATACGTTTTTCTCTCTTAAAAACTGAAACCCTAGACAACTTCTCTCCCATCCGAGTTAGAGTTCTAGAATCGAGATCACACAGCAGAAGACTTCTAGTCTCGAATTTATGTTCGTTAGGAGTTCTGCTCGTGATCAAGAGAAGCAGTTAGGTTCGTGATCAACAGGAGCTTCTCTATTTGTTATCAAGTTCCTATAGCCGTGCGGTTAATGAACGGAGAAGAAGAAGTCGTTCACTGTTACCCGCTCGTTGTGTAGCTTTTACAACAAATCAAATCAGATAGATTTGCTAAGGTAGAGATTTGAGTTTGATGTATGTTAAATCAGATTAAATGAATTGAAAATCTGGTATGCTGTGTGCTCTGTCAACCGGAGCATCCTTCGGGTCATTCCGTTGCATACCCTTCAATGCTGCAGTTGATACTGTACACGACATGCTTCCATGCTCTCTGAAAAACTGGTTTATGATTCTAGGCTTAGGTTGTATGCAACTAAGCCTTGTCTTGCAGCATATGATTCAATTTGATCCCCATCCCCGTATGCGTTCTTGATTACATCATTGTGGTGGCTAATTTGAGCAAAACTTCTAGCAGGAGAAAAACTCTAGTGAGCATAACAGTCCTTCAATATTTCAATTATTATCTTATTTGATTTGGTGTTTATCTAGATGTGCCTATGTGTTTGTGTTTACCTAAACAACTAAATGCATGGGAGGACATGGATAATTTTAAAAATTAAATAGTAGTTATTATCTTAATTGATTTATGATATGAATAATGATTGTTATATTTAATTTATAAACTCAATTTAAAAAATAAGTTATATAAATGCAAGTTTGGATAAAGTTAGTTTCCTACATTTTAGGAACTTGGAGCTTTAAGAACTTTACATACATATAGGATACTATTTTTTGGAAAAACTGAATTTATTGGATAATTAAATATATGTAACTATCCCTTAAAAATTAAAATTACTAAGTGGGTAAGAGAATTTGTTATATATAAATTATATGGTCTCCATCATAGGTTCATAAGAAAATATGTAATTATAAAATTTGGAAAGATGAGATATTTAATGTGACCAAGGTATCATTTTTTGATTGTCCATTTTCAAACTTAAGATTCTTTTATAGAACAAAAGTGAGTAATTCCAACCCATGCATCAATGATAACTTTTGGTGATTAACAATGCAATGTGTAGGAAGTTCTGTATAGTAATGGGGTTATTTAATTGAGCGCTATTCTTACGGAAAGCCCCCCTTTCCTAGGAACAACCTAGTTACTAGATTTGTTAATCGGGATAAGGGTGTTTTCAATTAGGTCACCGAAAGAAAAACGTTTTCAATTAGATCACTCAATGTTTCAATTTTAAACAAATAGACCACTCCAATATAATTCCGACCATTTTATTACCGGAAAGTGTTGACTGGTCATAAATTTGCCACATTAGAATATAAAATTAAAATTAAAATGCCACATGGATTATAAAAACATATAATTAATTAAAAAATGAAAAACCAAGAAAAAGGAAAAAAATAAGATGAATCTCTCAAATTAGATTGCCCCTCTCCATATGATTTCGGCCTTTCACTGTCCGCCACCCATAACCCATCAGTACCGCTCTCTCCCCTCTATTTTCTCACTCTCTGTCTTGTCTAGTTTTTTTTACTCTTATCTGTCGAAACCTACTTCTCTCTAAACCATAGAGAAGACAAAGCTTTAAGCAAGCCTCAATCACGTCCTTGATTTATTTATGTAGTGAATATTCTTCATTAATTTTTTTGAAATGTGCAAATGAGTTTCAGTCGACCATGGCATCTGGTGGAGAAAGAAGGTTGGGAGAGAGGGGGAAAGAGAAAAATAGGTTTTAGGTTTTCATTATTTTATTTGAAAATTTACATGGATTGCCATGTCAATCAAGTATACATCACTATGTTAAATTTGCGCCAAGTCAGCAACTTCTGGTGAGCAATTGGCCGGAATTAGACCGAAGTCATCTATTTGTTTAAAATTGAAACATTGAGTGACCTAATTGAAAACGTTTTTCTTTCGATGACCTGATTGCAAACACTCCTATCTTTGAGTGACCTATCCGTACTTTTCCCTTTGTTAATCACTAATTGAAAATTGACAATGCTGTGACAACGGTTTCACTTCTTGGACTAAATCCGTATTGAATTTTTGTTTTGAGTGGTGATACAAAAAATGAGTAATTTTTAGTCAATACATTTTAAGATATCTCTATTTTGAGGATTTTTAGCAATTACGGAAATATTTCCTTAGTATGAATTATTGGTATGAACTTTAATATAGGTGTAATTGATTATATGTGTTAGCATTGGCTTTCCTCCATATTGGAAATTCTCAATTACGGAAATCTCGGATTATTAAAATTCTTGATAGTGATAATAAGTAGTCATTTATTATAATATTTTTCCCCATCGGAATATTTATTAAAAAAATGATGAGATTGTGATCATTAGATGGTTAAACACTTAGCTATAAATTTTGGCAGGACCCAATTATATTGACTGGAAAAGAAATTTGGACATTCTTTTGATTGTTGAAGAATAAAGTCTGTCCACCAGAACCTAGAGGGGGGAACAACCAAATAGGAAGCCCAAGCCTACCGAAAGTGGAAAAAGGATGACGAGATGGCACGCTACTATATTCTTGCATCAATATCCAATATACTACAATCAATATATTCGGTCATGGAGACTGCTTATGACATGATGTATAGCCGTAGGCTCTGCTTGGTATATAGTAAATGACTGGAAATGAGAGATTTTTTAAGTCACTGGAAATGAGAGATTTTAAAAACCTTACTTGTTTACATTTTAAGAACACCGATTTTGGGGGGTTTTTAAACCATTTAGACCCGATGTAGTGTAAATTTGACCAGAATTTAAAAACATCCTACAATCGATCAAAACTGTTACTTTAACCATTTCCACTATCCCATGATTGCCAAGCGGAGCCTTACAAAAATATTTGACGAGCAGAATCGTGCGGCTAAGCAGATTTCCATGAAGAATTTTTTGAATTCTAAGATGGCTGAAGAGGGCCTAGTAAGGGATCATGTTCTAAAGATTAGAAGTCTTTTGAATGAACTTGAGATCCTTAGAGTTGATATTGATTGTGATTTTCAAGTTGATATCATCCTCCAAACACTGCCTGACTCATTTCAACAATTTAGGCTGAACTACACATTGTTAGTATTGTTGAACGAGCTTCAAGCTATCGAGTACCTCTTCAAGAAGCTTGTTGTTGCACTAGTTGCTAAGAAAGGATTTGTTATAAAATCGAAAGGTAAGAAAAAGCAAAAAAAGGCTCAGAAACCTAAGGAGTCTAAAAGTGACGTGGAAAAGAAGCCCAAGGGCAAAAGTTTCCATTGTAAGAAGCCTGGGCATTGGAAGCAGCAATGTCCAATTTATCTAGACAAGAAGAACAAGTCAGGTATGTCTTTTTCACTAGTGGTTAAAACATGTTTAGCGGTGCTATCTACCAGTTCCTGGTGCGTAGACATGAGATTCCTGGTACGTAGACACGAGAGCCACTAATCATATTTGCAATTCATTACAGAGGTTCTAGGAAACCTACCAGTAAAGTGAGGATGAGGCATTCATTTTTCTAAGAGATGGCACCAGAGTGTTAGTAGCGGTGGTAGAAAATATTAGGATTTCATTTCGTTGCAATGGGATTTTAATTTTGAAAGGCACTCTTTATGTACCTTCCAATAGAAGGAATTTGATTTCAATTTCTAGCTAGGACAAATATGGATATTCTATTTATTTTAATAACTTTGTGGTTATTAAGTTGAATAAACGATTTATTTGTTTTGATACAATGGTGGATGGTCTTTACATTACTATCCAATTGCACTACAACAAAAGGAATTGAATAACACTAATAATCTACCAAGTAAGATAAAGCAACCTTCTGAGATGAATCAAACTTATCTTTGGCATCTTCGCTTAGATCACATTAATCTAAAATGGATTAATAGGCTGGTTAAAGATGGACCATTTAGGTTCATTGGAAGTAAAGGAACTTCTAGTTTGCGAATCTTGTTTAGAAGGTAAAATGACCAAGAGGCCTTTTTCGGCCAAAGGCTAGAGAGCCAATGAATGTTTAGAATTGATTCACTCTAATGTGTGTGGTCCAATGAACACCCAAACTAGAGGTGGTTTTAACTATTTTGTTACTTTTATCCATGACTACTCAAGGTATGAATACATATTTTTTATGTGCCACAAGTCTGAGTGCTTTGAGAAATTCAAAGTGTTACAAGCAGAAATAGAGAAACGTCAAAATAAAGTATCAAAACACTATGATTTGATCGTGGTGGTGAGTACCGCTCTGGAAAATTCTTAGATTACTTATAAGAACATGGAATAACATCCCAGTTGTCTGCATCAAGTACACCATAACAGAATGGTATAGCAGAAAGAAGGAATATAACTCTTATGGAAATGGTAAGATCTATGATGAGTTATTCGAGTCTACCTCTTTCTTTTTGGGGATATGCAATTGAAATAGTGGCACATATTCTAAATTTGGTTCCATCTAAATCAGTACCTACAACTCCAACAAAATTGTGGAGGGAGCGAAAACCTTGTCTTCGACTTGTTTGGATATGGGGTTTTCCAGCATATGTGCTGAAAGGAAAAACAGAAAAACTAGAATCGAGAATTGATATATGTTTGTTTGTAGGCTACCCCAAAGGAACGAAAGTTGTTTTATTTTATTGTCCTAAAGATAAGAAGTTCATTGTTAGTACCAATGCCCGATATCTAGAAGAGGACTATTGTAACATCTCGAATATTTAAATCACTCATATGAGCCGTGCTTGATGATATGATTTATAGATGGTTCTTAAGTATGTGTGGTATAAATGATTTAATGATTTATTTAATAAATAAATAAATGGCATCCATAAAGTAGTAACCAAACTGTTAAATTAGAAAATGGGTATCATGGGGAGTAATTAAATTGAGGAGGAGGGATAGGAAGGTAAAATTAGGATTTAACTATTTAAATAATAGGGGAGGGCATGGAAGTAAAAAAACCCTAAAAACATGTGAGGCGGCGCCCGTGATACAGTGACGGTGACAGAACGAAAAACGGCAAAAACGACAGCGAAACTTGACGATTTCGGTGCGAGGAGGACGAGCTGAACGAAAGGAACGCTTCGTCACCATTTTTGGATAAAGCGGAGGCGGGAAATACGTGGCACAGTGAGTTTCCAACCATTGATTTGCCGATTTCCCGGACATTATTCAGGTAATGAGCACCACCATTGGACTCGCTAGGGTGAATTCTTTCTGGGTAGAGTGGTCGTGGACTCCACTGTGACCATTCTGGTGACGACCCGAGGAACATCTAAAGCGGGTCTGTAGACCCGCGCAGGAGAAGGGTGGCGATGGCGACCCGGCGCATCACCCAATAGTTTTATAAGATATATTTTAATTAATTTAGAATTAATAATTAGTTTAAAAACATGGATAAAATACTAATGGTTAGGTATTGCCATAAATTTCAGGGATCATAACTGATTTAATAAGAGTTACGTGGATACTTTAAGGTACGTAACATCCAACCATGTCATAGGACCGATTAATTATGAGGTGTTATGTGCGATTAATTGTTTAAATTGTAAATGTGATAGTAATTTGTGTTGCTCTAAATTTATTATTTGTGAAAGGTGAAATGTCATGTTATAATAACCGAGAAGTACTGGTTATGGTTCATTACTGATTATTGTCTTGCATTTTATGACATCATTGACATGCATGTCTAAGGATGAACGTTTTAAAAACCTGTTATGACTACTATAGATGGGGTGTGCTGGAAAAATTACTGGTGAGGTTTATTGGAAAGGAAAATGTATTTTGATTGAAAATTGTTCTTAGGTAGAACAATTAATTAATGGAAAATCTTGACCGGTTGCTTTGTAATAATTTGCTAAGGTTGAGGGCTCAAGTATTGGAAAAATATTTTTATAAGGAAAAGAAGTGTGTCATGTGAATTTCATTAGTTTTCATATGCATGCATGCATAAATGTTACTTTCTGAGCATTGACTCACAATGTCATGTGATGACCTCCTTGATGACTATACTGACCTGATTGTTGATGGTCATGCTGTAGATCCGTAAAGAGGATGCTCATGTGATGGAGGCTAGGGTTACATTAATTACTAATAAATAAGTATTAATTTTATTTATGTGATTGAAACCGGTAGATTCATATTACTTAAATAAGTGAAGATTCCTCAAGCTCTACCCTTTTCCTAATAACTATATTTTGAATAAACTCTTTTTTTTCAAGAAAAATGAGATCTCTGCTGGTCACTATCATGTGGTCAGTGGGAATATAAAAATAGTATCCCAAAGTTTTATTTAGATATCCTACAAATCTATCTTGTTCATATCTGGCATCTAATTCTTTCTTTTATAATAATCCAAAATGCCACAAATATTTTGAATTATTTATAGGTGATATGTTAGTGTTTTCATTCACGTCATTAGTTAGGAGGTTACCATCATTCTGACAAAGAAACTTTTCTTTTATCTACTACTAGCTTGTCATTAGACTTCTTTGAAAATTTTCTTAGAAGGTCCAGACGTATGAGACCGCTTATTTTTCTTCATTCTTTTAGATGAAGAAATCACAATAGCTTTCTGTTTTGTCTTTCCCTTTATGTTCCTTT
This sequence comes from Euonymus europaeus, assembly GCA_963580455.1. Taxonomy (NCBI): domain Eukaryota; kingdom Viridiplantae; phylum Streptophyta; class Magnoliopsida; order Celastrales; family Celastraceae; genus Euonymus; species Euonymus europaeus. Next base: position 13,874,709 of record OY756970.1, on the reverse strand, counting down.
GAGTCACACATAATATATTTGAGGAGTTCTGCCAAAGTGCACTCAATCCTTTTCATGTAAAAATACACAATGAATTGTGAGTACAAATCAGGCAAGGACTATAGAATCAAGTCAATCTGGAGGTTGCGATGGTAAAATCCAAGGTTTCAAAACGTTCAATCAAATTGATCATCTTGAGGAAATGTTCTTGAACACTAGCACCCTCAAACATCCTAGTTCCTAACAGTTCTTTGGATATATCATATTTATCAATCCTACTTTGCTCTACGTATAATTCCCTTTTGTGAAGAATTATACTAGCAACATCAGTGTAATTTTAATGTTGCTTCTAGAGCTCATTAGACATTGAAGCCGAGATGCAACTCATAGCTTTCAATTCATCATCCTGCCATTTCTCATAAGTGACATTTTCCTCCTCAGTAGATCCTTCTAGTAGGGATGTTGGAACGTCCAGTAAGGCGATTAGCATCCAATATGCATGCAAGTGATTTGATTTGTCATATTCATATACAGTACAAAAAAAACAGAGATTATCAATAATAGTCTATACAATCCAAATAAATTTTGGTCTTCCAAAAGATTTGGTACCACCCACTAATTTTTTGTAACTCATACATCTCTATTTGAGTAACGAAAATCCTTGTTAGAATTTCAATACACCTCACGTTTACTCATTTCTTGGAATACTTAAATTATCTCATACATGATTTAATCATTTTACTTTGGCTCCTAATATGCAAAACTTCACATTTCCTAATTTCTAAGCCTATTATAAAGTTAAGTCCACTATCCAATAAATATAAAATTTTGAATATTAGTATGATAACCTTTCGTGGTTTCATGGATACCAACATATTTTTATTTTTATAACATCTAATGTTTAATAAAGTATTGGAAACATCTCTTATGACATAGTGAATTATTCCCATGATTTCTTTATGATCGATTATACACATTCATGAAATTTTCCAAAACTTTATATAGTGGAGAGCCATGATATAATTTCATAAATTATACCATTTTACAACTTAATATATAAAGGAATGTGCAATAGAATTTAATTAGCATGCTACACTATTTATTCTAAAAAAATATCAAAAATATATTAGCACAAATAAAGTACAATTTAAATCATGCATTCATAATTAAATAAATCAATTACATTGTACATTCAATAAAACAATTTTATAATATATTAATCAACAATAATTTAAATCATGCATTCATAATTAAATAAATCAATTACATTGTACATTCAATAAAACAATTTTATAATATATTAATCAACAATTGATTAATATTATTTGACCATCCATTTAATTTATTAGGCACAAAATTATAACACTTATAAAAGAAACCCAAGTTCAATTAAAAAAATATTCTTTAGATTAAAAGGCTTAAAATTTGGTCTAACAATTTTGGCCCAAAACTTGAATTAGAACTCGTCCAACACTTTGGCCCAAAACAATTTAAAATTATTAAATTAGCACAACAACTTTACATCATAACCTGACCCGTGACTATTGTATTTGTCTATTGGTCCAAACAACTTTTGGCCCAAAATTTAGAGTCATTAGAGTCCAATCCATATGCTTGGCCTAGCCGAGGCCCGTGACCTTTCCAGCTCTCGCCCGTGCAGCCACTAGTCCAGAACATTCTGCCAGTTCTGGTCTGTGAAGCTAACCCATGGTTAATCTATTTTTGATCCTAACCTTTTGGGCAAAACTGAATTAAAGCTTGAGATTTTTCCAAATAGCACAAAAGTCCAAAAAACTTAATTGTAAGCTGAGCTATTGGCCCATAACTTTTATGGCTCGCAACCAGTAAGAAAGTGGCTCATGATCCATGATAGCTTTACTTTTGAGTCTCACTTCTATTACACAAAAGGTGGTCCAACATACTTATCCACATCAGCAAAAAAATCTTTCAATACAACTACATCAACAAAACATATCTCTCAATACAATCTCATTAGTCACACCACTAACTTTCCATTCCTCCCCACTTTTTCCACTAAAACTAATCGTGGATCCCATCCCTATTACTCAAAAGTCAAGTCACATACTCATCCATATCACCAAAACATATCTCTCAATACAGCCACATCAACAAAACACATTTTTCAATACAGGCACATCAGCAACTAATGACTCATTATCTTTGGCACCATTGTGGTTGCCCAACATGGTCAAACGACTCTTCTACTTCGTCGATTTTCCTACAACCATTGCAAATGAGGAACCATAAAAATGGCACCTTTTCATGGCGATTTGGGAGAAGGCCATGTCGAACTCAACCTTTGAGTCTTGTAGCTACACAAACAACCATTGATGCTTAAAAACATAGATTGCACATTTGATTTTCCATAAACAAAACTTTTGAGTTTTCGTTTCTCTTATAGTCATGATATATAGAATCAAAATCGAGTATAGATTAGGCATTTTTATAGCATAATCAAAACATATCAAAACCACAAATTGAATATCATATGCCAATGTCACAAATCAAAACCTGGATTTTCAAGGAAGAGTAATCAATTCTTGGGATCTTTCTTCACTTTTTGATTCACAAACAAATCAACCACAATTAAGACCATAGATCAATAATCGATTTTCTCAAATACATATGATCTGATATAACATTGTGATAAATAATCCAAATAAAGAACCAAGATATCAAAAATATTAAAAACCCAATTTCAACAATATAGGTTTTCTCAAAACCCAATTGTCAACAATATATTATTTTTCTCCAAAAACCAATTTCAAATACAGTATACCGTACTCTACAACCTCCTATGATACCATTGTTAGAAAATATGGTATACATATGCAGCGCATTAAGCTGTCCACGAATTGCTTGCTAGGATACTACAAAACAAAAAACTGTGAACAAAATCCCAAGCCAAAAAGATTGCACTTCCCCTTTTGTATATACCTATATATGCTATTAGGGTATTCCTTTTTTTAGGAATTTTATTCCAATTAATTGATTCATGGGCACCTTGAATTAAGATCCAATGTGCTAGTATTATCCATTAATTAATTGAGTCAGGCCTAGTTTACAATAAATTAGCATTCAATTTATAATTCGATTATTTTGATCTCATGTAAAATATTGAATTCACACAGTTCTTGTTTTCCTCCCTTAGCTGAACAAATTCTCAAGATACTTTATGTGTGACTTTCTAGGTTCATTACCAATTAATAAGAAGAATAATATTGAACTCTTCGATATTAATTAAAAAAACTTTTTTATAATTTAGTAATAAACAATAATTAATGAAAGCATCTTTTCATAAATCATTTTACCTCGACCAAGGATTTCCTATGTCAATAAATTTTTGGATCACGTAGGATATTCTACTTGTTTATTTTTAAGGCAGTGGTTCCCTTATTGAATGTACACAAGTTTTCATACACAAGTAACTGAATCTATCCAATGAAGCTATGATGAAGGAATGTAAATATGAATGCAACTATCTTTAATGATCGAAATACGTTTGTGGTTGGGAAGGTGGTGCTCAATCATGCATGGTGGAGATGTAGTTTTTGGCAGGTGCTGGTTATTATATGGGAAGTGTTGATCATTTTTCAGGAGAACTAATGGCCATCTTGAGGGCTCTAGAGACCTTTGTGACTCATGAATTATCAAGCTTCATTTTGGAAATAGATTCCTCTCTAATGGTAGCAGTGGTGTTGGTCTACTAGGTTATGGTGAGAATGCATGGGCCACTATTCACTAGGAGTTGATTTATAAGCTCAGAAGGTTTTGGGGGGAATATGTTGAACTTTTTGGAGGTCATGATCGTGCTTGGACTATCAATAATTCATTGGATTTCTTTGAAACATATACTCTAGCCCCTTTTGAAAATGGAATGACTATGCCTGATATGGGTCACTTAATTGCCAGCAAGTACAATATGGTTCTACATATTCTAAGCACTCAACAATGCATGAAATTTTTGCTTCTACGATCATTACCTCCACCGCGACATGAACATGTTGCCCTAGCAATTGGATATTTTAATGGCATCCATTGTGTGCAGTTGGCTTTGTTCGAGAGCTATCTGATGCCTCCAATAATGATATAGTCATTTCAATCTAGGTATGAATGTGCATGTGAGTGGGTCATAGTATACAATGAATAACTTGCCACATACATCCAATACAGTCGTTCAACACAGCTGCCTTAATATGTTATGATTTGAAAAAGTGTTGAACGTACGTACTTGTGTAAATGTTAATGCATTTAGTTATAATGGATATTAATGAATATTGTAAGTAGTGTAAATGTCAATGTATTTAATTAATTCTTGAACTCTGTACAATGACTAAATGGTGGTCTCTTATATGTAAAATCTCCATAATGTAAGCACTCTATTGATATATATTTTAATTTTCTTAATTTGGTATTATCTGTAAGTACATGCATAGATACCCTGGAAAAGCTTCTGCAAAAGAACCAAGTAGACATCACCGGAGGGAAGGGTGAGATAGACATGAATGAATAATTCATTGTACTGCATGGGTGACGAGAGAGAGAGAGAGAAATAGTAAGGGCAAAAATGATATAAGTTTTGATTTACTTGATTCATTTAATAAAGCAATATTTGCATTGAAAACAAAGTGATGCGATTGAGAAGTGGGTGCAAAACATATTTTGGATGGGTGCAAATTCCCATTCCCTTCTATGGAATTTATTTTGTCAAATTACTATTTGAATATCTCTAAAGATATCTGGATAAGAACAACATTAAAAATAGCAGTAGAATAGTGATAGATTGCAGAAAGGAGAGGAAACATCGTTATAGTTTTATAGGAGTAAACTCTATTTTTTGCATTGTTTGGGAAAGGAAAGGGGATGGGGAGGAAAATTTGAGGGGAAGAAAAATTAAGGGTGGGGAAATTAATTTCACTTTCTCTTGTTTGGATAGTAAAAAAATAATGAAATTAAAAGTGAAAAAGTATTTTTTTTATTAGTGGGATTGATTTAAAATTACCATTTTGCCCTTAACCAGTGAGACCCACCGTTTTTTTTACAAAATATATACAAAACTAGTGGGGCCCACTATTTTCCTCTCCAAACACCACTTTTTGTGGGTCCCAAAACTTTTTTCACTCACTTTTCACCCTTTAATTTTCCCTCACCTTCCCGAACACCCTCGCTTTTCATTTTACCTCACTTTCCCCTTCTCCCGAACAAGGGGTTAAAGAAAGACAGTGAGAGAAACATAGAGAAAAGGAGAATGTGATAGAAAAATATAGTCATGGCTTTTATCCATTCATGCATAGAAGAATCTACAACAATAAATTAACTCTGGGTTTTGATATATAAACCTCTATCTATTTTACATCTCTTAGATGGGACCAACTAAGTCTTATTCATTCATATTCTCAATAGTGTAATGAGAAAAGAGAGAACAATGATAACCAATAACTAATCATAGTATTCAATTTTTGAATTTAATTTGTGTTTTGAAAATTCATTTGATAGTGGTTTTGTCAAATTGTTTTATAAAATTGTTTCATTTTTTTGTCTGAAAATCACAAAACAGAAACACCTAAAACTTGTTTCGGTCTAATTTTCAAACAATTTTTTGATTAGACCGGTGGAAATTTTGTAATTAACTCAATCTCATTTTCTCTCTTCTCTCATCTCGCTCTCCACTCGGCAAGCTCAAGGGTCAGTGACGGATCATCGCCATACGACGATCATTCGCGACGTGGTTGGTGTCAAAAATTTCGCAAGGTGACAAGCGAAAAAACATGAGCATCCTCGACTCATTTGATCAACCGTAGCTCCCGAAATCTCACTTTCAAACTTGCGGCCACCATGGTGAAAAACAACTCGATCTGACCATCACGACCAACGCTGGTGACATCCACCTCCTCTACTGGACTCGTCAGACTAAGGGGCATCGAAGTCAAAAAAATTTCGGTCAGATGAGCCACCGGAAGGCCGCGACTCGGTGTTGACCCGATTTGGTGAATTTGAGTTTAATTTTGATGAATTTCAATTTAATTTGATGAATTTTAATTTCATTTGAAAGAATTTCAGCTCAAATTCATGTTTTTGGTTTTCGAAAACGTAATCAAATAACACAAATCAAATGAATTTTTAACACCTTTTTATTCCTAAAATGATTTTTAAAAACTATACTCAAAATCTCTTTTAAAAACTAAAAAATAAAACAATTTCCAAACACACTTTTATACTCCCACTTTAACCATTTTTATATACAGAAGCGAACCTATGTTGTCTGCTATCTTTTCACATTTAGAGATTTAGAGAATAGTTAAAGAATTTATGGTATTAATAATTAATTAATACTTGTTAGAATCTTGTAGCATATGAATCTGTTGTCGAAAATTTGTTGATTTTTGTTGAAAATACTACATTCAATATATTTATATTTATACATACATGTAAATTTAATCAATCATATGAACAAAAGTTTTAGAAGACCACTCCACATACCAAGTAGCCTATAAATATAAGCATCAAACCGCTCCGCATATGGAGTAGCCCATGTAGCTGCACATGCATGCCTACAATGAAGCCACTTAGGCATAATAGAAGACATTGGGTAATCTCCAGTCAAACTAACCTAGATGTAGTGATTACCATTTACATGTCATATAGCAATAGCGTAATGCTGATAGGGTGGTGAGGGGGTTGTACAAAGTGTTAGATATGTCCAACTCATTGTGCAATGACACATTGTATGTGGATGCAATCAATAGACCCATGTCTGACATTTTCATCTAGTGCTCAAATGGTGCTTCAGTGTTATTTTGAAAGAAGTTGAGTAACATTTCAACTGTCTCAAAAATGTGTCCAACTTCACCATTAAGCTATATAGAACATTAGGCCATTCATCTTCGTCAAGATCAATAGACACAACTATCGATTGAAATTTATAATTTCCATCAACTCTTACATCTTATACGTACATCCATCCATATATGATGCAGGAGAATGGTTATGCATTGCACACCCCACCTTGACCATCCAATCATCATCTTACTTCATTTTTCTCTCTTCCAATTTGAAGGAACATTCTATTTTTTGGTACTAATTACCCTTGATGAGAGTTTTTTTCTCTGATAGTTGCCACCACAATCACATTTGAATTGTAATATTTGTTTTCTACTTGTTGACACTATTCGGCTGCGGTCTACAAAAAATGTCAATCCTATCTCTTATGGTCACAATGCGATTGATGCCAGCATGCCAGAGAATTGGAGTCCTCCTCAAAGTGTTGTAAATAAGATATAATGTGATCGCACTCGTAATAAAACTTCCAAAACAAGTAATTGTATGAAGAAAAAGGATATATCATGAGCTCACTATGAAACTTTAGGAAATTCTAGATCCATTATAAAGCACTTCACTAGAACATTCATAATAAAAGAAGATTCCTAAATGTATATACTTCATTTACCAATGCATAGGTACAAAATGAAAGTAAAGTCTGAATGTAAGTAGACAGTAGCTAAAATACTTGAGGGCTTGAAAATGAAAATGTGTAGACTTAAGCTCTTGGGATCGATTTGTGTGGTTTTTGCATGTACTCTTCTTCTCTTCGTTGTGGTTTAATAACCTTTCAAACTCGTGAATAAACTACCCTTGATGCCCTGATTTTCGCGACTGAAATTATAGAAAAATCCCTCAAGTGTGCTCCAACTTCCTCAACTGCTAAGATAATAGCTCAATTGTGCTTCAATGGTGTTCCACCAAATTAGGTAACAAACTAGGATAAACTTTGCTTCCTATATTTTAGGCAGCCCGTAAAATCAAGTCTTATTTTCTCCTTTACAATTAGGACTTGACCCATATAACATTAAAATTAATGGCCCATTTCCTCCCTCACTGCCTAGCCAATGTCAACTACAACTAGATTGGTCCATCGATGCATAACCTATTATTATGACTTTTCCAGCCCATCATTTAGGTCAAGCCCAAACCAATAAGAATGCATAATTATGGTGTAAACAATTTCCCCTCACGCCAATCAGGTTAGAGATTAACCTAATTTGGTGTTTTGAATTTTAAACCAACTATAATTATTGTTTCAATCAGAAACATCCTATCCAATGACACTTCTCTTTTGAAAAAACTTCAACAGATTTTGACCAACAATCACTCTTTATCCTTAAATATTCTCTCTCCATTTTCTTGTGTATGCTAAAGTGTCACCAAGAAACCCTAACTCTCAAGAGCCTCTCCCCTTTTTCCTCTAATTATACTATTGCTACCTCCTCTAAAACTGTCTCCTAAGACATCTAACAACCATAAATCTTGAGCAACACCAATCCTAACACTCTTCTAGTCTACCAAAGGTTAAAGGAGCTTCATTTTCATCACCATTATATGGTCACTCTTAGCAAACCTTATGCACGGTCCAAACCCTCAAAAAATTGGGAAGATTGGATAGATTATTTGGCCACTAATTTTTTTGATTCTTAGGACACTACTAGTATAAATTGTCTTATTTCATTTTCTCAAATCGAAGTCGCTTTTGAGGAGAATATACTGAATTTTGTGTGCTACTACTAGTCGCGGTCCTGTAACTCGTTGCTCTTGCATTGCGGTCCTATGTTTATCACCCTCTATGATGTCACTACACTTATAGGTCTTCCAATTACTAGTCTAGACATCTTCGATCTTATTATCTCTCTGACCCATCCTCGATTATAGCTTTCTAAAGCTGTCACCAAATGCAACTCCTACTTCAAGGCACAAACCTATTTCTCTGGTAAGCCTGGAATTGAAGAGCACATTAGTTCCCTATGGCGTTTCCTTTACAAATTTATCTTTTGTGTGTTTTCCAATTAGCCCAACAAGGAAAATGTTTTTAGTGCTCAAGCCCTATATAATGTACCAAAATAGCTCTTGCTTCGATGTTACAATCTCACTTTTACTTAGCCATGGCCAGCATAACTCACCCATTATCGTGTTTCAACTCTCCAAATAGTGTCTTCCTGTGGCTATTGTCTTTATGGATCATTAATTACTTTCCTAAACTACGCTTCGGATCTTACACCTCTTATACTAGCTGTTATTTTACGGTGAGCTCATGGAAACTTGTACTTCTGATGCATCTTTTGAGTACATTTACTCTTTTGTGGAATCTGTCTCCTGAACATCTTAGTCATATCTTTTATCATTTAACTGAAAAAATTGGCCTTGATTGGCTTAACCTTCCAATAATTGAAACCAAATTAGAGGACATTGATGTTCAAGCAATGTAGGGAAACTCTTTAAGTTTGTAGGTATCTGCATCTTGGTGTGACCATATCCCATCCCCATAGTCCTACTTGCGGTCTAAAACTATACATACCTATGTAATGGGCAAGACAATTTGGTTTCACCCAAGGAATTTTTGAATTGTCGAGCCATATTTTCAATCTTCCAAACTACCCTAGAGTTTCCATAAATAATAAATCTATCATCCTTGAGCATTATAACAAGAACAATCACTCCTTGAATCCTTTCAATTCAATGTGCCTCCACCTCACAGGCTGACTAGGAGTATGGTCTTCAAGGGTTCGTGGCAACAAAAAGAAGAAGAATTTTTTCTACCTTCTTCCTCTACCATGATGAAGATCAAGACCACAATTGAAGGAAAGGCAAAATCTCTAGAAATAAATTTGACTTACTTGATTATAATGATTTCTTATTTATTTTTCATTCTAACATTTATTCCTTTATTTGGCAAGCTCTCTGAAGTTACCCTATAGTCCTCCACTCAAAAAATTTAAGACTAGCAAAACTACCAAGAAAAAACCTGTTTCTATCCCAAAAGGTCGAAACATATTCGTGTAACCAATAAACAATATTCTCAAAAGTCTTCATGTCAGACCATTGACCTTAAGAGTGATACTTCTAATACATAAAGTGATAGTGAAAATCAATCACTTATCTCCTCCATGCACTTGTGTAGGGATGATTCTATTGAGTCGCCTGATTAAAAAATATTAGCAACCAAATTTGTCTCTCCCTTTAGCCTTCAATGACCTATCAAGCAAGAGAACCAACCCAGCACAAACTCTACCAAGTTGATCACATCAAGTCTTTTTCTCCAAAGGCAAGTCCAACCTCATAGGTACGCAGCTACTTTCTTATAGTTTTGTATTGAATTCTCTCTATAATTAATTATACTTTGTACCTTTAGGCCTCTAGGAGTGATAATACCTTCATAATCATCGAGACTATTAGCTTTGAAGAATTTGAAGATCCTCTAAATGGTATGAACTTTGATTTTCTATCTACTATTGTTTCTGAGGTTGTTCTAGATTGTCCACCTTCTGAAGATGGTTGTTCTAGAGAAGTGTCTATTAACCTATCTGCCATAATCGCAGAGGCATCAAACGCTTTACTAAAGAACATGCGACCTTGATAGAGAAATGTGATAAATTTACCAAACCGAGCGATCATATCAAGATCTTAAAGGTTAGGAACAAGACTTATAGAGCTAAGGACATCTGACTACCAAACAATTCTTGATCCGTAAGACAAAATTACTGACTTGCATAAACAAATTGAAGACATGAAGGCGGAGTCGCTTGAGATAAAAAGAAGGCAGATGATTTGACTACTACAAGGTCTAGGTATACAACACGGCTAAAACTTGTAGAACATCAGATCAAGTTTTCATATGATGCAGTCCATCATAGAAATATTGAACAATAGAAACTGCACCAGAAACTTTCAACTCTCTTTAGTCAATGACATGTAATGAAGAAGCATGAATTTCCTTTTGTTTAATCTTTAAATTTTGGATGACTGTAACCAAATAACTTTGCTAGACTATGGATCGATCTTTTAATATTTTGTTGGCTATTTGAACTTGCAGACCGTAGATCGGCCTTTTTATTGAGTAGCTTATCTTTTGACATTACATGATCTTTCATCATTTGATAAGCTAATGCACATGACCCATATTACACGTTTTTTTTAGAACTTAATCAATTATACCTTGATATTTCGATCTAGAAGTTTTTTGATGTAGGTAGGTCATGGATCTTCTTATTTTCCCAAGTTACCATTTTCTAGTGGGTTTTCAACTTTCGCTTTCAGATCGTCTAGCTTTGGTGGTGATTTCTTCAAATCTTTAGTATGAACTTCCTTACCTTTAGGTTTAAACTCTTCATCTTCATCAAAGATTATTTATGCTCTATTCTATTTCCATTCTTGATCTCTTTTTAGTTTGTCTAGTGATGCCTGCCTCTGAGCTTCTTCTTTTTTACTACAGCCAGCACCATCCCTCCTTTTGCTGGAGATAGGGGCTTCATGAAACTAGTTCGATGAAAGGAATGAAGGTCAGCTTGTATGACACAATTTTCTTAGGTCAAAGCATCTCCTTTACTTTCTTCAAGATGAATATATTGGATATAAATAACTAATTTAGTTTTTTCTCATTGGTATGTCCATAGAACATTATTGTTCCCATTTATTTATCATAGTATCAAGCTTCTATATTGTTGAACTAGCCTTTAATGGCTTCCTTTGTGTCCATACCGTATTCACATCGTTGTGCCTCCAAACTAACAAGAGTTGATGCAAAGAGGATGGTACACACCAATTAGTATGAATCCAATCCTTACCTAATAAGACATGGTATCTAGCATGGGAATTAATGACAAAGAATATAGTCAAAGAAGTTTTACTACCTACAGTCAGCTGGACTGTCAATACTCCAATTGCCTTGGTGAATTCTCCTGTGAATTCTGCCATTGTGACATCTATTAGGATCAAATAATTTTCTGATAATCACATCACACTGTAGATGAACTATCCACTGATTCAGTTTCACCAGATGCACGCTTGATAGGGTATTTCTTGGATTTGATCGCTTTCGTCGTGAGCTTGCCTTTTTGGATAATTTGAATAGATTCAATTGAAGGATCTTGATATTCCACCCTTGCTAAATACCTGGGCGGTCCCTGATTAGCCTCCTATTCCATTGAATGATGGACTCTTTTTTATTTCTAGTAGTAACGTTCTCGATGATGTGCCTTTGATAATCTATAATGATGATCTGTAACTTTTGTATCTCTTAAGAACTTATCTTTATACTTGGCAGTAAGATTATGCCTCTACAACCTACACTTTTGAGTATGAGCCAATGGCAAAGGGAACTTCCGGTACTACACTTGATGCCACTTTTTGTCATAACCAATTATGTAAGGTATGACATGCCTTGGCTTATGAGGCTTGTGATTTTGCCTTTCATTTCTTGATTGTCGACTCTATCTAGGCAGAATCTAGATATCCTTTATATCCTCATATTTTTAAGCCTCCATTCTAACCTCTGCATTATGGGCTAGTTGATCTCCCGCTCATAGTACTTTTTATTCAACAAACTCCTCAAATTAGCCCTCATTGCGTTGATTGTAGCCACTAGTGGAAATGGATCCTATTCTACCAACATGGTTTCCTTACTAGGAAATCTGATAGTTCCCTTCTTGATTTTTTCCTATATCATGTTCCATATACCCCAATAATTAACGGTGCAATGTCACCATAGATTATGATATTTATAATATTCCTTGTATTTCAACTCCTCTTTGGGTGGTATTTTGTGATTTGCAGGAAATGATGGACATGTGACTGGTCCTATATTCTTGACTATTTCTCTAGTCTCTATGTTGTGTTGCACATCTTGAGAGTAAGTATCTGCTGAGACTCTTCCTTGAGAAAATCTTCATATTCAATCACCTTAGCTGCAAGTTCATAGAATTCTCAAAATTCCATGCTTGAAATTTTTTATGAAGCTCAATATCAAGACATAATTGAGCCATCTTCATGAATTTAGTCTCTAGAATGAAGATATTGCATCAATTTTGCATCTTTTTAAACCTGGTTAAGAATGCGTCTGAACATTCTCCTAATCATTGTGATAGCCTTAACAGTTTAGCAATGCAAACTTCTAGCTCAGCTCAAAAGAATTGTTCATGGAAAATCCTCTCCATTTCTCTCCAAGAACCAATAGAACTTCTTGGTAACGTCGAGAACCAAGTGAATGCTAACACTGTCAAGGAGTTTGGAAATAGACGCAGTCTAAAATTATCAAAGTTCTCAATGTTAGCCAACTCACAACACTAAATTGTCCAATGTGCTCAACGGTAGACTTCATCTCTTCTCTAGAAAATATGGTGAACTCTGAAACTCTGAACCCTTGGGGATATGGATTCTCTCAGTCTATGAACTTCATATATGACTTACGATATTCAGGACGTCCAACCTGCCTGAGACCAGGTCCATAGAGTCATGGATGACATTCCTATACGTATCAAATGCTAGTAGTTTGCAGGATAGTTGTTCTGACTAGTATAGGCAAAAACTTATGACTTTGCCTTTGGGGGTGGTGAGCGTCCAATGTTGATCTTGATAGCAGATGGCATGCTTTCATCTTGCTAGTGAGGTAGGATATACCATGAATGATCATATTGATTTTGACCATCGATGGAATCTTGCAATCCATAATCAAGCCCCCTGAGTTCAAAAACTTTCATATTTCCTTTGACGGTCTTGGGAACCAACTTGTCCACTCCTTTTTTTCATGAGAGAATGAATGACATTCTATACTGCATTATGGATTGCACATGTCATTATGACCATAATATCAGTTTGAAGTTCTTTCAATCTTGCATCCAATGTGTCGATCTACTTGGATTAAACTCGACATGAAGGCCTACGCATAGTTGCCTACAATCTTGGTGATGAATTCTGACGAAGTATCTCCTCTTGAAATACTGGTGGTGGTGCCCTACTATTGTAGGATCTTCTTCAGGAAGTTCACTTTCTGTTGCAATATTGTTATCAAATCTTTAGATTTTAGGCGAAATTTTCAATCAAAATTATTGTGATCCCATCGAGTGCGCCAAAAGGATACTGGCTCTATTTGGCTGCAGTATGCAAAAAATGCCAATCATGACCCTTATGATTGCAAGACGATTTTTGTGAACGTGCTAGAGACTTGCAGTCACCCAAAATGTTGTAAATAAGATGTAATATGATCACACTCATAATAGAACTTCTCTAACAAATGATTGTATGAAGAAAAGTGCTATACCATGGTTTGTTTATGAAACTTTAGAGAACTCTTGATCTAGTATATATTGTTTCACTAGAACATTCATAATGAAAGAAGATGCTTAAATGTAAATACTTCATTTATGAATGAAATAAGTACAAAGAGATCGAAATTAAAGCAAAGTCTGAATGTAATTAGACTGTAGCTAGAATGCCTGAGAGCTTAAAAATGAAAGTGTGTAGACTTAAGTCATCGGTCTGGATTTGTATGGTTTTTATGTGTTATTCTTCTCTTCTTCGTGCTTTTATAACCCTTCAAAATTCTTGAATCAACTACTTTTGATGCCATTCGTGTTATCACTACAACTATCTGATCAATCACTCAAGTGTGCTCAACTTTCTCAACTGCTGAGATAATGACTCAATTGTACTTCAATGGTGCTACACACCCAAAGAATGTGCTTCTTCATGCTCCATCATGAGCTGGGTTTGGGTGAGATAGTTTTCCACCAAAGTAGGTAACAAACTATAATAAACTTTGCTTCCTATATTCTAGGCAAGCCGATAAGACTAAGTCTTATTTCTTCCTTTACACATAGGATTGGGCCCACATAACATTTAAATTAATGATCATTTTCTCTCTTACCATCCGACCCAAGTAGACTATAACTAACTGGTCCATTGATGCACAACCCATTTTTGTGACTTGTCCAGCCTGTCTTTTAGGTCAAACCCAGCCAATAAGCATGCGTAATTATAGTGCAAACACTACCAATCCCACTAATATATGCTCTTTTGATAATGACATATCTCAAATTGCACTCAGTTTGTTAAACTCAATCGGTCAACGATTGACGTGATTTAAGTAATTGATAATATATTAATTTTTATTAGAACGATACACACATAATTAGTGTTATTCTAAATATATATACTCATATGCAATAGATTGCTTTTGACTCTAAAGGCATGTTTACTAATGAAAAAAATCATTTAATTCTAAATATATATATACATACACTCATCACTTAATTGATGACTGAAAAAAATATGAATATATTATCGTCGATTGACTCAGTTAAAATGAAAAAAACAAAAAGTTCCTCTTTAATGGAAGTTTAAGCATGTAATACTAGTTACTACTCTAACAACAAACAAATTCTAGTACAGTACATCGATTTGCTCAAAAACTTTTCAACATGAACAGGCAAGACACATCCCAAATGAACATTTTATACTCTCCGACATTTAAAACACTGGACAAAAGATCATATATATTAATTGACTTAGACATCTTACCATATCGATTTCAAATTCAATTCTAAAGTCAGCTCGGATGTTCTCTTGGATTTCATCCACAAGTTTATTTTCTTGTTTCATTTCGTCTGTAATGAAATCATCTTGACAACAATAAAAATATAGCTTAAGTGTCAAAATATTTTCTTAAAAATAAACCAACATTATCAGTATTAACCTGTTTGTTTGAACCGGTTGGCAGGTAAAAAATCGAATAGATGGTCCATATTATTGATTGTACTTGAAGGATAAAATCAAAAGCTTTAACTTCATCCACGAGTTTTTTTTATGCTTAATATAACAATTAAAATAAGCGATTTTCTTGTTTTTATACTCATCAATGCTAAAAATCATATTCAAAAGAAAAACTGATAATTTTTTTTATTGTTATTATTATTAAATTTTGTTTAATTTTCATTTGAATACTTTTACATATACGTACATGCACGTGATGTTCGTATTTGTATTATTCATTTTTTCCTATCTTATTGTCAGAGTAATTAAAAATTTTAAAAATTTATCCTACGACAAGATTTTAAAGGGAGGTATGGGTGTGGGTATAAGAAGTCTGAATATAGACAACCATCGACTCTTCTGCAAAAGAACACCACAACAGCAAACCTTGCTTTTCTCTCTCTCTCTCTCTCTCTAACTGATTCTCCTCTTTAAAAGATGATGAGTGCTAATTCAAGTGCAACAAACGGCTTTTCTTTCACTGGCAGGAGTTTGAACACCAAGCTTTCACTTACAAATACATGGTGTCAGGTGTCACTAATCACTATCCCACCTGAACTTATCTACTCCGTCAAAGGAAGCTTGGACTCTTCATAGGCTACAAGATTCTTATCCTACCAACCTAGTAAGCTTGCTTTCTCCTTCATTTTTGAAAAAACACCATCTTCAGTTCTTACTCCTTATGCTTTCGTCGATGAATCAATGGATTTGTGTTTGTGAATTTTGGGTTTCAGTCGGGTGGGTCAGTTTACCGGTGGGTATTGCCAGAAAGACAGAGCCAGAACCAGGTAGGCGCAGAAGGACATAAGGTAATTAAGAAATGGAGATGCTCAAAGGAGGCACACCCTGACTCTAAATACTGTGAAAGGCATATGCGCAGAGGCAGAAACAGTTCAAGAAAGCCTGTGGAACTCTTTTCATCATCATCACCAACAACAACAACTAAAAAACCATTCAAATCCCCCTCGCCACCCATCCAAAGCCCTTCTTACTCCATTTCTAAACTGTCTTCATCTATGACACTTGAAGAGAACACTATCTAGTTCAATACAAGGCCTCCTGTTTTCATGTTTTTTGTGAAAATACTACCACTAATGACATATTTTTGGACTATGCAGATAAAAGGTTCCCATTTTTTTTGAATATCAGTGAAAAAAGAGCTCTGTTTCCTCTTTGTTGTACAGGTTTGTGATTTTATTTTCTTTCTTCGTGAGATTATTACAGGTACTTGCAGGAGGAGAGACTGGATGAGAGAGTTTTCTTCCCTGGAACTTCAGGGACAACAAGAAGTTCACAAGACTACAATTGTACAAATAGGTCCTATGGCCGCTACTGTCAACCGCAGCTTCAAAGTTTTGATGACAACGATACAAAACAGCAACAGCATTGCTATGTTTTGGGTGGTGATTTCAGGTCAATCAAACTAGAAAAAGATAGTGAAACCCAGAAGCCACTACGCCATTTCTTTGAAGACGGGCCACCAAAGAGCACAGACTCTTGGCTTGATCTTGCATCCACTGACTAAAAAAATGGTAAATTATTATTATCGCTACTCAAAAATTGTTCTTAGGTCCCTTTGTTTCTTGCTAGATCTTTCAAAACATTTTTGTTTTATTATATATGCAGACAGATGAAGCCCCAATGATGAAATCTCTAGATTGAAGCCAAAAAAGTGTACCAAATAGCTTTTGGATAGGGAACCTTTTTTTGTGCCAAAGCAATGAGAACTCAATGTGGGTCAGATGAGGACTTTTGTCTTCTGTTTTGTTTTTTTCCCTTTCAGGGCATTATTTATTTTCTTCCCCTCAAAAGAAACACGTCAGTGATTTGTAGACTCAGATTGTCTGACGAGAAGCATCTTGATGTGTTTTTAGGCTCTGTGCCCTATATAATTGGGCATGAGTTAGTGAATTTCCAAGGACATCAGAATACTCAATCAACAATCACTAATATGTGGTCAAATAGCAGAATCTTTGGAAAAACAGTGTCACCCGTCTTAGCACTTGAAACTAGTAGTGCTTTAACAAAGAAAACACCTACCAAACAGCGTTCAAAAATTGACAAATTCCAGCTAGTAAAATTGATATGCAATGTAAAGATGAAGTAGAACAAAGAGAGACATTAGTAAAGCAGAAGTTATCAGCAGAAACACTATTGATAGGTGTACATCAATCTGTCAAAAAAGGAGAAACACTTCACTTTCAAAAACAAATAAAGGTTCATTCACCTTGGATGAACTAACAAAATGGTTTACATACTTACGTTTACTGAATGGACTGATAAAAAGCACAGAATGACTCATTCCTCAAACAAACAAATTCAAACGTCAAGAGAGCCTTGCATCACTACTTATTTCAATTAGTTTAGGATGAGTGATCCAAAACAAAATCGAGGAAATCGAGGAAATAAAAAAATCTATTCCAGTGGAGTTCATCCCTCGCTCCCAATAAGTAAAAAATCTTTCCTTGATAAGTCGAAATGATGCATTTTGACAGTGTTTTGTTGTAGAAAAGAGGTGTACGAATAAGCAATGTGAAACAGAGCTGTTAGCCTAAGTAACCAACTCCTGACTAATAACCAGCTGCATGAGAAACGTGGATTAAATTAACTGTGACATAAGTGATTCTCCATGCACATTTGTGAGAACGTAAACAGAAGTTGAGACTCAGAAAATGTGGCAAGATGTTTTGTCTAAACCAATCTCTCTATCTCTATTTTTTTTCTTCCAATCTTACGAGGCTATCAGCCAGGCTTTGCTGTAAACTTTGCACCACCTTGGCCCTCTAATTAAATTCTTTAACATTCAAAGAAAGAGATACACAAGAAAAGAGGCTCCAAACGGAATACATCATCGTTTCCCACCAAATCGAAATCATACAAAATCTTAGCACCACACCACAGCATCTAATCTACAACCTAACTATACAAATATAATGGAAAATTACATCTACCAACTAAAGTAAATACAATTTCCCAAGCATAGTATCTTTAAGCTCTCAGGGCTATACCTTGACGAGCTAAACACAAACTAAATACTAACAACTTGGAGAAATGCAAAAACAATCATAACCACAAGGTCTAGGTATGTTTAATGTATGAAGTAAGCAATTTTATCCGTCAAGCTATACCTTGACGAGCTAAACACAAACTAAATACTAACAACTATGGAGAAATGCAAAAACAATCATAACCACAAGGTCTAGGTATGTTTAATGTATGAAGTAAGCAATTTTATCCGTCAAGGCTTCATAAAAATTGCTTAAAAATGTTAAATAATCCCTTGCACAACAAATTTAAGGATTTGCTCTCATTTGCATTATCAACATCAACCGTGTAGATAAACTACCTCAAAGACCCAAAAAAATGTCAATCAATAATTACCCATTTCCCATGTACAGAGTAACTGCAGGAACCAAATCCAATTCTTCCATCAAACCATTCCACTCCCAATAAAATCCACCAGCTTAATGCATTCGTCAACGAATCTTAAGAGTAAAAATCCCCGTTGTTGAGACCAAAGAATCCATGATAATACTTAGAGGTGTAGGATAGTCATGTGCAAGTTTCATATCTATTTCTGACCTTCAGAAGCTGCCACCTCTTATAAACCAAGAACCCCACAACACCAATCTGCAAGATTCCGGCAATACCAGCAAACAACAACCCAATTTTCTTCCCTTTATTAAGCTTGTTGATTTTGGATGGTGGTGGCAGCTTCTTTCTGAATTCATGCACGTTGGTGTGCGGTGGTGGTGAAAAATGCTTTGATGGCGGAGGAGGTGGAGTAGGAGATAGCGGGGGCTGTGGGGGTGAAGATGGCGGCGGAGATGAGGGCGGGGGCGGAGGTGGTGGCAGGGTTAAAGGAGGTGTTGGTGAAGTTGAAGGCGATGATGGTGTGCTAACACTTGGTTGTGATTGTGATTCAACGACAGTAACATGATTTTGTGGTTGTGAATCAACAGCGAGAGCAGAGATGGCGAACACGGGCCCCAGTACTAGAAGATACAATGTCGCCAACGGTGGTTCCATGAAAACCGTGATTCAATACGAATTTCGTGTTACAGAAAGGGAATCCAATGCCCTCTCGCATTTGGGTTTGTACCCCCAGATTCCTGATTTCCTCTCCTCCTGCCGGCAATTCAAGAGCTAGGAATTGAAAATACGTGTGTGGCCTCTGGTACAGGCTTTTGTATTCTTCAAACAAATCAACAACAAACGGGTTCGGTCCCAAATTCTTGATTTCTTGATTCAAGAATTAGGGTTCTTCAAAGATATGGATTTGGGCATTTGCGGGCGGGTGATTTTCAACAAGAGTCTTCCCGATTTCAGATGCACACAACAATAAAGCGGAATGAATCAAATGGGTCAATCCCAAATTTCACATTATCGGATGCACAAAATTGCCAGGGCTCAGATGTAACTGTCTTTTAGAGCAATATGGGTGGTGATGGGGGCAAGGCTATGATGCCGTGAAAGATAGAATTATTCTAGCCGTTAGATCAAGATTTGGGACAAGAACTCACTAATTTGTTGACCTCCTATAGCAGGTAAATCAAATAAAATAATGAATGAATGATATGTTGACACGTGGAAATATCAGTGGCTAATAAAATGACATGTGGCAAAAAATATATATTAAATAATGACACCTGTCAGAAAAATAAAATTTATAAATAGTATGAAATTCTTATTTTATGCAAATTACTTACTTTTTAAAGTAATTTGAAAAAAATAAGTAACAATGAGAGTCACAACAATTATGCAAGTTTCTTACCTTTTTTGAAGAATGTAAGTAAAATGATGACGTGACTGTATATTGTAAGTAAATGGTACATTTACTCATTTTATGCAAGTTACTAACTTTTTAAGTAATTTGAAAAAATAAGTAACAATAAGCGTTACAATAATTATGCAATTTACTTACTTTTATGCAAAAATATAAGTAAAATGATGACGTGTCTGCAGATCGTAAGTAAATTGCAGTGGCGGCTACAACAATTATGCAATTTACTTACTTTTATGCAAGAATATAAGTAAAATGATGACGTGTCTGCAGATCGTAAGTAAATTGCAGTGGCGGCTACAACAATTATGCAAGTTACTTACTTTTGTTCAACAATTTGAGTAAAATCAGGACGTCACTGCATATTGTAAGTAAATCGCACTCTTACTCATTCTATGGAAGTTACTTAATTTTTAAGTAATTTAAAAAGTAACAAAGGGCGTTACAACAATTCTACAAGTTACGTACTTTTATGTAAGAATGTAAGTAAAATGATTACGTGTTCCAGATCGGAAGTAAATTTGCAGTGATGGTTACAATAATTATGTAAGTTACTTACTTTTATGTAACAATTTGAGTAAAATGATAACGTCGCTGCATATTATAAGTAAATTGTACAATTACTCATTTTATGCAAGTTACTTACTTTTATGCAAGAATGTAGGTAAAATGATAACGTGTTGCAAATCAGAAGTAAATTTGCAGTGACGGCTACAATAATTAAGCAAGTTACTTACTTTTGTGCAACAATTTGAGTAAAATGATGACATCACTGCATATTGTAAGTATATTATATTAATTTCTTAATTATTTTAACTTTTGTTTTTAAATTTTGTATTGCTTTACTTTTAATTAATATTTTTTTGGTAAATATTTTAGTTGTGAATTGTGTATATTTAGGTGTAAAATGTACATATTGTGGTTGTGACCGTCTATTTGTTGTGAATTGTGTCAATTTGGTTGTTAAATGTGTATATTCTGATTATGAATTGTATATTTTTATTGTAAAATGTGTAGATTCTTCTCCTCAAATGTAAATATAATATTTTAGTCGTTAAATTTGTATATTCTGACTACTAATATTTTTTATTTCTTTATATGTAATCTGCAAACATTTAAGCAACAATGTTGGCTATTTATATTTTTACTTTTATTTTTTTTTACACAGTATTGTTTTTGTTTTACACAGTATTGTTTTTGTATTATTTAAAAGAAATTTTTTATTTTCTTAAACTAATATTTAAAAAAGTTTTATTTTTCATTTTTTTAACTTTTAGTTTGAAGTTTTTTTCCTTTTATTATTTTAATTTTAATTTCAATTAATTTCGTAATTTTTATTTGTCATTTTTTAACTTTTAGGTTTTAGTTTTTACCTTTTGATCTTTTAATTATTTTAAATTTTATTTTTTATTGCTTAACTATTAATTAATATTTATTTAAACAAAATTTTTTTGTTTCCAACCTACCTGGTAGTTAAATTATTAAGGGACTCGTACTACTATCAACAAGAGAGTGGGTAGGTAGTTTCATTGAATGTCAATAAATTACAATATCCTTTTGTAAATTAGTAAGTAGTAAAACAAAAATTGATACACCCTTCACGTTGGAGATTTGGAGGATTGTAGTTGTGGAGAAGTTCATTTGAGGTAATATTTCGTTTATTTATTCTTAACTATTTGTTCTGTAGTGGTGTTTTTTTACATGCACTTTGAACTGTTCACAAGTTTATCCTTTCGCTATTCTTTTGTTGACATATTTTGGTTTTGGATTTGAATATATAACAATTTTGGGTTTGACTATCTGTTGTGAATAGTTTTTTATTTTTATTTTTACTAGATTACATATTTGTTTTGAATAGATATATAATCTCGTTTGGAATATCTACTGTTAGTATTGTTCAATTTTGGTTTTGGATCGGACATATAGTTTATTTGACTAAAGATATAATGTAATTTGTATTTACGCGAACATATTATTTTATTTACTCGACCATAAAATTTTTGGTTACCCGAACAGGTGATTTGATTTACTCGAACATATAATTTGTATTCGAACATCTTTAATAAAATGATATAATTTGTCCCGAACATCAAGGAGGGAATCCTTTGCGTTTGCATTATTTGGGCTTTGAATATATGTCATTTTGGTTTTGAATAGTGTTAAATATTGGTTTTGAACAGTTTATTATTTTCGTTTGGTGCAATTGGAAACATGGATGAAGATGATATGCATTGTGATGTCAATAACGACAATGATTCATCAAAGATGTTAAAAGAACTTACTGAGGATGATGTTATGGGCATGATTTTTGGTTCTGTAGAAGAGGCTAAAAGATTCTATAATATATAGGCTAAAGCTATGGGGTTTAGCATTCGATGGCGGGATGTTCAAAAGGGCCCCAATGACGAGATTAGAATGAGAAGATGAGTATGCTCCAAAGAGGGAGAAATAGAAAAGAAGTACTTGGAGAGGACAGACCGCATGAGAAAACTCCCACCATTAACCCACTGCAACTGTCCAACGTCTTTTTGAATCAATTTAGCACTAAATGAACATTGGGTAGTTACGGAGTTTAATGCTGAGCACAACCATGAAATGAGTGTTGATCAGCATGCTCATTATCTTCGCTCTCATCGACTTGTGAACGATGCTGACTTGGCACAAATAAATTCACTGCGATATACAGGGATCAAGCCAAGTCGTATTATGCAATACATGACACACCAAGCAAGTGGTCCAAAATATGTTGGATTTAGCAGCAAAGATTTATACAATTCTATACAGAAAGAGCGAAAGATTGATACAATTCTAAATACTTTTTGGTGTGACTCTAAATCACAGGTCGACTATGCCTGTTTTGGTGATTCATTGGCATTTGATAGCACATACAAGACAAACATGTATGAAAAACCTTTCGTTATGTTCCTTGGGGTGAATCACCATCACCATTCATGCATTTTTGGTTGTGCAGTATTGGCGAATGAATCTGCGGAATCATATATTTGGTTTGTTGCAAACTTTCTTATTAGCCATGAAGGGAAATAGATACCATCTGGTGGAATTCGAAAAGATACCATCTTGTCTGATTGTCCACATAGGTTATGTGCATGGCATATACTGTGTAATGCACAGGCTCACGCAAAAGAACCTGATTTTTTTAGTGCATTTACAAGTTGCATGAAGGCTAGCAGTGTTGAAAAATTCGAAACACGTTGGGTGGAATTGGTTAGTAAGTATGAGTTGCAAAGTAATCAATGGGCATAAAAAATGTACAAAGAGAAACAGTCTTGGGTTGAGGCATACTTGTGAGGGCATTTCTTTGCGGGTCAAAAGTCTAACTCGAGTTGTGAATCAATGAATTTTGTGTCAAAAAGATTCCTAATGAAGCGGCACAATTTGCTCGAACTTGTGAAACATTTTCAGAATGCATTACCCCATGTTCGCAAGTTGGAGGACGAGACTGAGTTTGATACTATGAATGTCACTCGTATTATCACTCATCCATTATCATAACTGGAGCAACATGCAGCTTCTATATGCACAAAATCATCATTTTGGAAATTTCAAACAGAGTTGATAGGAGAGGCACTTCTGATGGTTACCTACTTTCGACGTTTGGGCTATATGCACTCTTACAATTTGTCTCAATATCGAAGGTTGAACGTGGTGTTTAAAATTGATTACAATGACACATATCATAGTTTACATTGCTCATGCAAGATGTTTGAATCTGAAGGATTTCCATGTCGACATTCAATACATATTATGAAAGTGAGACATATGTGTGAAATTCCTAGCCCATGCATCATGCGAAGGTGGACTAGGGATGCAAAGTCTCAGTCAAAATCCATGTTGAGAAATTCAATGTCCGAAACAATGGTTTCCATGATTCGATATGGAGCTTTGAATAGTGCATGTAAGCGGATGTGTTATCTTGCAAACAAGTCTCCTCCAACTTCTGACGAAGCCAATGCGGAAATTTCAAGACTAACTAGCAAGTTCGAGGCACTCTCTACAAGTAATGTGGAAGAACAGAAGAGACCAAGCACCCGGGTTATGAACCCTCCTAGGGGATCTAGAAATGATAGACTAAGGAATGAAGTCAACATCAACCCAAATAAGAGGCAAAAATGTTCATCTTGTAAGAAGGAGGGCCACATGAAAAATATTTGTCTTGTAAAGAATGACGTTGGACATCCAAGTAATATAGGTAGTAGCCTTGGAGAAAACAACATGGGAGGTCATAATTTCTCTGCCGTTGAAGAGATATATTACCTTCTCCGAACCTGACACCGTATGCTAAAATGAAGTATTTATGCTTGGGTCCTCCTTTTTTATGTTTATTATGGACTTCTCGTTCAGCAATCTAGCACTCCTTCTAGTAGACCTCGCCGTAGAAGAATATATTGAGATGGAGTTAGCACTCTCTTTGCATTTTTTATCTTCGACCAGCGTCATATTTTGGACGATCGGCTGAGCCTTCTTTTCATCATCTAAACGTTGAGTTGTGTGCACACCAACCTTCGTTTCATGCAACTCTTGTATAGGAGATTTATGAAGTCTTTCCGCCATCAACTCTCTAACCAATGCCTTCAACTCAACCAACTCTTTTAGGGTAGATTCTCTCTGTTGGCCATGTCTTCTCTTACTATTCTCATCCCTTCATCAACGAATGAAGCAAATGTATCCACGTGTCTTTTCAGAGAATTGATATCTCCCTGCAAATCCTTCAAAGCACGACTAAACTGAAACATTCCCTAGAAATTACAAACATTATAAATTCGATAGTGACTGCTTCATGAAGAGACGCCAATAATGAAAGTTAGGAGTAATAGGATATACTATTTACCTGACATACACTTGACGAAGTAGAAGGTGGTGTATCAATGACTTCATTAGTCTTACTTCTATGGCTTATCTCAATCTACAATACAAAAACCAACAACAAAATAGTGTATATTTCAATATATTTAGGTATGCTCCAAATATATTTAGGGAAGAAGACAGAACAGGGGAGAAGAATACCTTTTCGTTGTCCAGGCCACCGGTTTTCTTAATTTTGTGAAAGGTTTTGGCCACTCTTTGTGCATCCCAAAATTTCACATGAGGATATGCTTCTTCATTTTTGCCAACAATAGGACTTGAAGGAGAGATACACTCAAGATAAAAATCTGCAACAAAGGGAGAATATATGTTGGCCATCAAAGATCTATAACTATTTGGAAATTAACCATATATACGGGTTTTCACATATTAGGAGTTACCATTAGAAAAAGCAAGCATCCATTCAAGGACTTTGAGCTCCCATCCCTAAACCTCATAACAACCTCCTTAATTCCTTGTATTACAAGCTGCCCCCAGTTCATTTCATGAAGGCAACCAATGAATGGCAGAAGCTCCATCATTTAGGAACTAACTACGAGACCTAAATTTGGACAAAGTAGGGTGCAAATTGCATATAAGAGGAAATGACACTTGAATTGCTCTCTAGGTGTCAGATTTGTAATCAATATCTTCTCCAAGTATGCAACATCGATAACTCCCTTCTCACGTAAATCAAACATCTTTTGCATTTATGTGGAATCATATTTTTTAGGCTCAACTAGAATAGGTATTCCAGTAGCAGGCAATCTCAGTATTGTTGCAACATCTGTTGGAGTGATGGTAAGAATAAGCCCATTCACATGTAGCGTGACGTTAGTCGTGTCAAAGATTTGAAATAGATCAACCATGAAGTCTCTCCGTATGACAACTTTGTTTATCAATAATAGTCTGCGAAAGCCTATCTCGTTGACACAATCTACCAATTCTTGTCGTACACGGATGGCACTCAAACATTGGGTAAACTGTTCAAGTGAGCACCTTGTTAGAACAACTAACTACAATATTATAGCAAAATTTTAAAATTCTACAACATTATAGCCAAATTTCATTACTTGTTACCTTTGTTTGATGCTTCGTTTGTTGACTTTCACCTGAGACCTTATCGACGTCGGAACCTATCTTGTATTTTTGCTTCTCCTCTTGAGATAAGTGATGTCATTCTTTAGCTAACTCTTTAGTCATCTACGATTTCCAACATAATCGTAAGTAATGATTACATGATTAAAATATTACTCATTACTGAATATAAGGTAATGGGAAGATTTAGACGTACATCTGTGGCACGTTTAGTGTCACCCATTTCGCACAAATGATGGTTCTTGGTTGAACTGGATATCATTTAGGTCGTGAACACGAAAACATAAATTTGATAGCCTGATCGATCGAACAAGCTCTGAATGGGGAGAAACTTGGCAAGTAGCTTAATTTAATCATTCTAAACATATTTTGTGAAAGAATAGTTGGGGAATTTTGACCTTCAATCGGTCAATTGAAGGTTGTGTGTTAGAGTAATTGGAAGTTTCTATTCAAGTTTTATTAATCTTTGTGTTAGAGTAACCTAAACTACGTATTTGAGTATATGATCCTTATCTTTGTGAAGGGAACTTTTGCCAATTTTGAACTTCAATTGGTCAATTTTTTGGAAAACCTAAATTACACATTTGGGTGTCTCGTTCGAAGTTAAATCTCTTGTTTTGATAGCGTGATCAATCGAACAAGCTTCGAATGGGATAAGACTTCGAAGGTAGCTTAATTTAATCATTCTAAACATATTTTATGAATAAACCATTGGCCAATTTTGAACTTCAATCGGTCAATTGAAGGCTGGGTGTTAGAGTAATTGGAAGTTTCTATTCGAGTTATATTATTTTTTGTATTAGAGTAACTTCAACTGTGTTCGAGTGTATCATCCTAATCACCATGCGAATTATGGTTGAATAGGATATCATTTGCTTATAAATAGGGTAAAGCTTATGTTTTGAATAGGTTGTCATTTGGTTGTGAAAATTGTAACATTTTTGTTCTGAACAGATTTTCATTTGACTCAAAAATGGGTAGACGAAGTTTTTTTTAGATATGGGAATCATTTGGTTGTGACATTAGAATCTGTACACCTGAACATTGTTCAAAACAAAGATGTTACCCTATTCACAACCAAAAACCATAACACACAAACTAAATTATGTTTTCGAGAAAAAAACAAATAATTTGTTCGAGTAAAACTCAAATATTTGGTCGAGCAAAATATAATATGTTCGAGTAAATACATTAAAATCAACTTGTTATATTGGGACACGGGAGAACTTGTATCACAACAAAGGTTTTACCATATTCACAATTAGAAAACTATATTGGAATTGTTCGTAATTATTACGAGGTTTGTCTTACATATATCTTAACACATTACATGCAGGAAGAACCTCTCCTCAAATTCATAAATGAAAGGGCATATCCAACATATGACCTATGGTCATTGTTTTTTTGGCCATTTCAAATTGCAGAAGAAAAGAGTGAATTTTGAAATAAAATTGGCGGATACTATGAAGAAAGTTCTGATGCACAAATGTCGAAAGATGGTCATGATCATTGATGTAATTTCAGTAGTTCATTTAATAGTATAGTACCAATGTCCTGAATCTTTCTGCCCTTGCTAAAGATGTTCAGGACAAAATGCAAGAAGTATTGCAAATATAATATGTTCGAGCACAACCAAATTACATGTTCGAGTACATTAATTAATTGCTCGAGTTAATAAGTTATATGTTCGACTAACATTCCATTAAAGGAAACTTGTTCAAACCAGACATGGGAAGAACCTCATTCAAAACAAAAATGTTACCCTATTCATAACAAAATCATTCAATAGATTAGAACAAATACGTGGGAGAACCTTGTTCACAATCAAGATGTTACACTATTTACAAAAAATTTATACCCTAGATTGCAAACCAGAAGACTAAATTATTTGTTCAAGTACAATAAAATAACCTGTTCACATAACATAAACTACGTTTTCGAGCATTACAAACAGCATGTTCGAGTAAGTATATTACACTTGTTCTATTTACAATAAAATAATAATATTCACCTTGCAAATAATTGCTATATATATTATAAAAGAAATCTAAATCGTACATTATATGTATCATTTGAATTATAAATTAGGGTTAGGGGGTTAGGCCAAGTGCAATGGGGGAAGTATTTGGAGTGCTGGAAATTTTGGAGTATGCAGAGAGAGTAATTTTAAAAATTGTATTGAAAGATGTGTAGAAAGATAGAAAAAAGTGAAAAATGGTAGAAAAGTATGAGAGAGATGTTGTTGAAACTTGATATTTGGAGTGTTGGTGTATGGAAAGTGAAAAAAATTGTATTGAAATATGTGTTTTGTTGATATGATTGTATTGAAAAATATGTTTTGCTGATGTGGATAAGTAAGTTGGACCCACTTATGTGTAATAAAGGTGGGACCCAATTACAGAATTTGGAGTGCTTGATAATGTCATAGCGCTGGACTTGCCCTTAGGGTAAAGGTAGGGTTATGGGTACAATATATGTTAGGGTCATGAAAACATGTTAGGGTTAGGGTTAGGGTAACGATTCGAGGAGATCGAATACACTTGTTCGATATAAAATAAAATAAAAATATTTACCTTGCAAATAATTACTATATATATTACTAAAGAAATAATTAGTACATTAAAGTTTAGATATTATTATTTTAGGCCCTTTAAATAGTAAACATTGGGATTGAGTTTACCCTAATCCTAATTTTTTCCCGCTTACCCAAAATGCCCTCATTAGGTTACACTCAAAGACAAAGCGTCAACTAGACGAAGTATTCTAACACGCAAATGCTCGTGAGCATTTTTCGTATATTTTGATTTAGAGCTTTTCAAATCCCATAACCGTTAATAACTTCTAATCAAAATCATTTGTTGTACTATCTATCTTGCTCGCCTGAAAGAAACCCTTCGTATCTATCTTTCTCGTCTGAAAGAGACCATTCGTATGAACTTCTTTCCTACTCAAGTAACTTCTATTGACAATCGCTTGGAATACTCTCCATCATTTTAAAATCTATTCACCTTGGGTTTCTCATAGATGAGCATTATATTATATGTTAAATAACTTGTTCGTGTTTTTGTTGAGTCTGTGAAACGCGTGTTAAAGAAAAATACTTTGGTGTTCGAGCATGAATTGAGTTTTACACTTACTTTCTGGATAATGGAAGACATAATTAGCAAGAAATATCATTTTCCAGCGAGGATAACAATATTTTCCTCTATTTTTCATATTATACGCTTAATTAAGGAGAAGTTGAACGAGGAGCAGCTGGAGATATTTAGGAATTCATGCTTTGGCATGTTGTTGGATATTGATGAAATAAGCTGCTCTGGATAGGTGATCCATCAGCTACTTCTAAGACAAGTTGTTGTCCCTCCAACTGAATTTCGTAAGAGATTGAGCTTCAACAGCACTGTTAGGATGGCCACATTCTCCGTTAAAGATTTTGCTCTAATTATCGAGTTTTATGCAAATCAGAGGTTCCCTCTGTGTCTTCTTTGGTGAATACTAATGAGCACAGGCTCAGGAACTTGTATTTCAAAGTAGAGGAGGGAAAGAGCAGGGGAACTGGTGTAAGCAAGGGTGAGTTGGAGGAAGCATTTCTCAATTGTGATCATTTTGATGATACATGGAAATTGGCATTGGTGTATTTTGTGGAGTCAGTTATTTTGCCAAGGGAGAGACGAAACTCTATAAATCTTTAGTCGCTACAGTTAGTAGATAACTTTGACGCTTTCAACAACTTCCTATGTGGAAATGTCTGTTTTAAACGCACTGTGAATTCACTTGCTGCAGCAATTGATGGCCGTGTGGAAAAAATTAAAATGAGGGGAAAAAAAGGACACGTACACCATTGTTGGATTCCCTCTAGTACTCCAGGTACAAATAAATACTTTTAGTGTGGTATGCACATTGCCAGTTTGTAATTAGTATCACTTTCAAAACTTTAACATTGTTGTTATTTATGGAGATTTGGGCTTATGAAGTTATTCCCTTACTGGCACATAAATATGCATCTAAATGCGAGAACCAAAAAAAACCTCGATTACTAAACTGGAGCACCGATTCCATTCCTGAGGTGGATGAACTAGTAGCACATATTTTTAACAAAAAATGGGTGAGTGCTTTCGAGCACTTTATTCCATATGTTATGTTCTACTATGTACATTGTGTTGTTCGTGTCGTTTAATTTTATCTCGAACAATGTGGTGTTCGAGTTGTTTAATTTTCATTTGTTCGAGTATAAAATTTTTTATATTTCTATTGTTCGAGTATTTTATGTGATGTACTAGTTGATTCATATATTTCTCGTCTCTGATCAAATTCAAGTGCATGAGCGTTTGGTTGCCACTGATTTAAAGAAGGAGTAGGAGTATTTTAAGTCCATGGAGGACTTGATCATAACTGAGAGGAGAACAAAAAACATACATGATCTAAAAAAATGGATAGGGAAAGAGAAGAAGAGGCTGAAGTAAAGTTACATGATAGAAGAAGAAAAATGTGATACAAAGAAAAGGAGGATAGTAGGATGAAAGAAGAGGAAGAAGCTGAAGTAGGAAGACACAAAAGGAGGAAATTAGCAGGGAAAAATAGGAAAGAACTTATCGTCATTTTTCTTCATCACCAGCTGACCCTTTACCAATCATATCGGTAAATCATATTGTTGCATTAAAATTTATTATCATATTGATTGCTGACATTGATAGTATATTGAAGTATTATTTTTATACAAACGCAGAAAGAAGCATTAATGAAGAAGCTATGTGATATAGAACAAAAGTTAGAACAAGGGTTGGGCCAGTTGGTAGAGGTGAAGAATATGACTATTTGCTTACAGGTGGCAATGGTTGAAAAAAAGGGTGGTGATGACCTTGTTGAAGAGTTGGCTTAAAAAAGTGTACTGACAGAGAAATTTGATGCACATGTTGAGGGATTGGGCAGGGGTTGAGGAAACAAAGGCTGTTATTAATGCAGAGGTGAATATGAACCCTGATAAGTTCGATGCTGCATTGTTAAATTTTAAAAAACGGTTGGAGGCACAAGGTTCTGATAGTGACGCCTTGTATGAAGAAGATACTGCAGAAAGCTTGTTGCGAGAAATTGTGGACAAGTTGACAGGGGTGAAGTTCATGTTGAAAAGGAAAAGCGTGTAAGGAAACCTGGACCGCAAACCGTGTCACCTTATACCGCTCCAATCAACAACAAAAAGCCACAAACAATTCCACTTTCCCAACTACTTCGACAAGTATCTGCCTTAAAAAGGGAGTACAACAAAATATAGCAAAGGAACTGATTGAATTTCTTGAGGATGAGGCCACATATGGACTCACCCTTAAAATTATCAATGTTCATTTTGTCAAGAATTGGTTTATGGATGCCTAAACACCTGCATGCCGGTTGACGGATGAGGTACCCTTTAAATGAATTGTTGTTTACAATTTAACATCTATGTACCAATTAGTCACATTTACATTTTTTTTGAATGCAGCACTTGGACATAGCAACGTACCTAATCAGACTGACGATGAGAGAGTTCCCCGAAGTCTTTAAAAGGAAGAGCATGGTGCTTGATAGTTGGTTCTTTGTGAGTAATCATGTAAACCTAATCAAGTAATTTAATTTTAAATTGTTCGAGTAGGTGTTTGTTTGTTGTTCGAGTATATATGTTTGCGTAAATAAATTTCTGCTTTTCGAGTACTTAATAGATTGTGCATGTGCATGTTTAATGAATCTTTTATAATTTGTACAGGTTCACATTTCAAGGGAATTCAAATCCTTTCAAGAAGATCCCGGTGATCATTCAAAATGGGACAAGTATGAACAATTTTTACATTATTACTTAGGAGATACTCCAGATGCAGTTATTCCTTTCCCAGATGTCGAATGCATATACTTCCCCGCCAACTTCAATAATAAACACTGGGTTGTTGTGGAGGCTAACTTGACAGAAAGAAAGATTTTAGTTTATGACTCCTACCCCTATTCTAATGAAGAAGATGTTTTCAACGTTAATGAAGACGTTAGCTACAATGTTTCCTTATATTGTTGATAGGGCTGGAGGATTGCTGAGTCCATGGCCAGTTTTTAGGTCAACAATTACACTAGAACAACGCAACGGGTTAGTTTTATCTTGTATTGATCAAAATATATCCTTGGATTTTTAAAATCGATCAAAATATAAATACAAATTTTTCAATTTTTTTTTAAAATGTCATCGATCCCACAAGTTAGATGCACATTTTAGGTGCACATGAAAGTATTACCCGTATAATTAATATATATATATATAAGTAATAACATATATTGTATAAATAATATATATTTATATAAATAATAATATATACAGGTATGAGCAGGTTGGATTTCGACAAACTCGTCACCCAACCCGCTCCATTATTTTTCACATAAAAATATTCGTATTCGTTATCCGACCGATTAATTAATTAAACATACCCATATGATTTGGGGTGGATTGCTAGATACTTGTCAAAAATGAGTATATTTGACATCCATATAGATTAGTGGATAATATCTATAGATTTCTTCTTGTTAATTTTATAATTAATATATATGGGTGCGGCTATCTGCACCCTAACAACTACCGGTCCCAACCTCAAAGAAACAAAAAACCCACTATCTTATGACACCCCAAACTGGTTCAACTAAACATAAAAAAAACCTTATGTCAAAATCATGATCAGATCTCATTGCGAGAATGAAAAGAGAGAAACAAAACCCGCTCCATAGTGTAAATAATATATATTTATATAAGCTATATTATCTACGGGTATGAGACTGGGTGGATTTCGACAAATCCTTCTCCATACCCGCTCCATTGTGGGGTGAATTTTAACAAATTTGTCCTCATACCCGCTCCATTGTTTTTTGCATGAAAAATATTCGTACTCATTATCCGACCTATTAATTAACGAGGCATACTGGTGTGGATCATCGCGACTACACCACGGCGACCAACAACAACAGTAACTCGTATCTCTAACTTTCTCCTCTTCCTACAAAATATTTGTACTCATTATCCAACCAACAACGCCAGGCCCAATTAAGTTCAATGTTCAACCACGACCATAATCCTTGGATTGGGAACCCATTTTCCCCAAGATACTATGAGCTGCTAGAGAGAAGCGCGCCTCTCCCAGTTTGGCAGCAGAATGAGAAATTATTACAGCTCTCGAGGGTCAACTAGGTCCTAATACTCTTTGGCACTACTGGGAGCGGAAAGACTACACAGGTGTGTGTCTTTTTGATTCTAGGGTCTTTTGTTGGTGGTTTAGTGGAAAAGATAGATTCTTGGTTCAACTAACTACGTCTTATTTTGTTGGTTCTTGATTTTCTTTTGATTCTTGGTTATGGGTTCTTTTGTTTTATATAATGTATTATTTCAGATTCCCTAATTTGTTTTGGAGGCTATGGAGCAAGAAATTCCTCATACTCTAATTGCATGCACGCAAACCCGTCCTAAGGCTGTATTGTCCGTTTCCAAACGTGTTGCCGAGGAGATGGACCTAGTTCTTGGGGAAAGGGTCGGTTATAGCACTCGATTTGAAGAGTCGACCAGTGCATCTTCATGTCGAGCTTGAGCTTGAGCTTCATCCGGTGGACATAATCTTTAATGATTGTCCAAGGGGTTATCTAGAAGAGACAATTATGACTGTTGTTTATATCCACTTGGTTGAACCTCAAGGAGATATACTTGTTTTCCTTAATGCAGAACAGGTTATTGAAGATGCATTCCAAAAAATCAATGAAGAAATTGAAAATGCATGCCTTTTATGCAACGAGGAAACTCCAAATTTGGTGTCCCTGGTCATAACAGTGCCTTTGTATTCATATCACTAAAAAGAGAAAATTTCTTGCACATGATAGAGTTGCTTTGAATGAAGAAGTGGGTGCAGTGTTGTTAAATAAGCTCTCACCCAAGCTTAAAGACACTGATAATTTTACCATACCTTGTAAGGTGGGAAATCAATATTTTGAAAAGACATTGTTAGACTTAGGCGCAAACATTATTTTATTGCCCTATTCTGTGTATGAGAAACTTGGGTTGGGGGAACTTCAGGAGACTTCTATTACTTTACAGTTGGTCGACCATAGTGTAAAAAGGCCTAGAGGAATTTTAGAAGATATTTTGGTGACTATAAATGATTTAATTTTGCCTGCTGATTTTGTTGTCTTGGACATGGAAGATAACTCGAGATCCTCATCTATACCTATTATTCTTGGACGTCATTTTATGATCACTGCTGATATGCATATTCATGTGAAGAAAGGAACTATAACCATGAAAGTGAATGACCAAGAATTGGAATTTTGTCTTTTTAACGGTTTGAAATCTCATAATGATCAGAGAGATTGTTTTAATGTTGATACTATACATGATCTTGTGAGTAAGGATTTTCAGGTATCAAGCAAAGACCCCTTAGAGGTAGTGGTGACATAAGGCCCCAATGACTGAGCAATATCTACAGGACCTATGGAGCATGGTAACAAAATCAAGGGGGATAATCTGAGACTCCACTTTGACCATTCATATGTTGATAAGGGTACTCCTCCTTTTGAACAACTGACGCCTACTAATTCATCTCTTGTTTTCCTTACAGTTAAAGCACGAAAATTAGAGGAATTGTGTCATGAAGACTATGAGAACGCAAAGTTGTCAAAGGAGAGCTCAAAGAAATACCAAATAAGGAAATTTTTGAGGAAAGATTTTTATGAGCTGAAAAAGCGTTTGCGACTATTCCCAAACAAGCTGAAGTCAAGATGCCATGGACCCTACTTAGTGAAGAAAGTGCATCCGCAAGAAGCACTTGACCTTCAACACATCACATCTGATCAAGCGAATGGGCACCGTGTGAAGTCTTATTGGGATTCAGTCCCTATCACCATGGAGGAGGACATCCAATTCGATCCACCTTCATCATAGCCACTATGTGATTATGTCTGGCTGAAGACAATAAATTTAGCACTTCATGGGAAGTAACCCATGTAGAGGAGCATCTTATTCGACATTTTCAACCAGCTAAGTCTCCCTTCTGTATTCTTTAATTGCAAATTTAATTTTCGCAATCGCAAATTTATTATTTATTTTTTTGTTAACATTGAGGACAATGTCGATTTCAAGTTTGGGGGAGAGGGATTTTTTTTTTCTGAAATTTTTTGAAAGAGTTTTTGAATTGGCATACTTGTGCTTGATTTGTATGAAGTACTTTAGCGACTGTCGGTGTAATTATTTGCATGAGTATTTTCTATGAATGTCTGCTTGGTATACATATTATTCATACACCATTTAACCATGTCAGGAGCCTTCAGAGAAACAAATGTGTGTGTAATAAATTCATGATTATGTATAGCTAGAATTTGTATTAAACCATATGAAGTTAAGTGTTGTGTTTTTATTCTTTGAAAGTGATGAAGGAATTCTTTGTTCAATTTTCCCTATTTTGGATGATTCTTGTAAACCCCTTCTTCTAAATTAAAACCTTGCTTCTTTTACTAAACCTCCCCATCCTTGAGATGAGTTATGCATGATCAATGAGTCTTAAATTTAGAATTTCATCATGGGATTTTGTTTTGAGTTGTTGGGTGGATAATTTGTGAAGCATATAAGGTTTTTGAGTGTGAATTGTTAGGACTAGAAGCTAAAGTGGGTGAACAGATGTGAAAGTGGTTTTCTGGGTGAAGTGCGGCCGCATAATGTGGGTATTGTCAGATGTTGGAGAGGCGTTTCTAGGCTGGTCAGTGGACATAGCTGGAAAAAAAAACAGAAGAAAGCAAAGAAAAAAAAACACAAGTTGTAGTACCCCATTTTTGTCCGGAAAGTTTTGATTTTTCCCAAGCCAAGACGAAGCCCATTAAACTCACCAAAAACCAAGCCCAATTACTAATTCATTCATTTAAACTAACCTACCCAATTAAGTTCAAATTCTGGCCCATCTCCCAATTAAATCCAATTAAGCCCACCATCTAATTAAATCAAGCCAAATCATCACCCAACTAAAAGTCCAGCCCAACCCAAGTTTTAACCCTAATACCTAAAGGTTTTGATATGAAGAAGGTAGAGGCCGCCGGTTATGGAAGAAGAGAGAGAGAGAACGTGGGAGACAGAAGAGAGGGAGAGGCACCAGATGAAGCCAAGGAGAAGAGAGGCGCCTCCAAGTTTGAAAAACGAAGAAAGAGAAGGCTGAATTCAAAGACAGAGACTTTTAGCCCGGATATTGTTGATTTTTGGGGGATTTGATTCGGTTTTTGTTGTTATAAAAGGAGGAAGAAGAAACAGAGAAAGGAGGCTGGTTTTTGGGGCTGTTTTGGAGGAATTTCGTGGCTGTTTTGGGGCTGTTTTGGAGGAATTTCGTGGCTGGTTTTTGGGGCTGTTTTGGAGAAATTTCGAGGCTGGTTTTTGGGGCTGTTTTGGAGGAATTTCGTGGCTGGTTTTTGGGGCTGTTTTGGAGGAATTTCGAGGCTCGTTTTTGGGGCTGTTTTGGAGGAATTTCGTGGCTGTTATTGGGTTGTTTTTGGAGGAATTTTTCTGGAAAAAAAAACCAGAGTTTCTTGGGGGAGATCAGAGGGATTTTCGAGTTGTTTTTTGGGGAAGATTAGAGGGATTTTCGAATGTTTTAGAGAGAAGCCAGTGGCTTCTTTTGAGGAGAACCCAGAAAATTGAAGAAGAAAAGAAAGAAGGAAAAGCCGGAGCAG
Organism: Euonymus europaeus; assembly: GCA_963580455.1. NCBI lineage: Eukaryota > Viridiplantae > Streptophyta > Magnoliopsida > Celastrales > Celastraceae > Euonymus > Euonymus europaeus. Next base: position 13,837,694 of record OY756970.1, on the reverse strand, counting down.
ATTTCTTTGAGAAGGAAGATCCAAAAAAATAGAAAAAAAACAAACAAAAAAAGAGGATTCGGAGGTTTGATTTCGATTTTAATTTCAGTCTGTTTCTTTTCTTGTTATTTTACTATGCCAATCATACATGTTAAGGATTTCATTTAGCTAGTTTGGATTTTTATTTCTACTTGGAATTGTTTGTTTGGATCTTGCTGTGCCTTGGTTTGCTTTGTTTGTTTTGTATGTCTCGGTTGGCAACAGGAAGATGGGAGGGAAAAATAAACCTGGAAAAAGCCATTGTCGGACAGGTCTGCTGTGGGAGGAGGAAGAAGCACAGTAACGGGCTAGGCCAGGGGTGTGTTGTTGGGCTGGAAGCTTGAGGATCGGGCCGGGCTCGATTTATATTAATTTGGGCCGTTTGTGTTTTATTTTAGGCTTTGTCTTGGGTTGTGTTTACATGTAATGGGCCTGGATCTGTTTTGGGCCTGTTTTAGATGGTTATGAGTTTTGGACCACTTTTGGTTTCTGTGAAGGGGCTTCTTGTTTGGTTTGGGCCTCTGATTGTATTATTTTGGGTCAGTTTTGTCTTGTTTGGTTTGGGTTGCTGTTTTGTACATGCATTTGGGCTTATTTAAATAATTTTAAAAGAATCAAATCATACGATTTTTTATATTCAAATCGCCAAATATCCGACGACGGAACTAATCGAGTGGCATTGGATGTTTTCGATTGGATTTTTGAGGAAATTTTTAAGAAATTCCTAACCATTGGATGGAGAGGAGTTCTTATTTTTATTTTTCAGCATTTATATTGTATATTTTATATGTATAAAAATTATATTGAAAGTCTTAACCTACGATAGAATTAATTTGGGGAATGCATTGGATGCATCTTCAGACAAAATTCTTGAGGCGAGAGTGTTTCATGGATATTTGACCATTGGATGGAAGAGTCCCATGAACCTCAATATTACACTCTCAATATAACTTTTAAATGTTGTAAATAATTATCATGCTTCATGTATATATTTTTGTTAACATGTCACGTTTAATTTTCTTAGTCATATAAGGGGATAATAAAAGTTAAATTGACAACTGTTTTAAAACAGACGTTGTGGGGTGTCTCACACCTTCCCCATACGTAACAAACTCACTTACCCATTTTCTCTGGATTTTCGCAGATCAAATTATTTTTATTGGTGATCAATTGCACCTATTACAATTGGTGACGACTCTCTTTAAAATTCCCTTTCGCAAAACCGGTTGCGACACAACTGCTTCTTGATCATCTCTTGACCCACCATTGATTTCTCAAGAGAATCTTGCACATACAAAAAAAAATGGCTACAAGAGGAGACAAATGGAAGAAAGTGGCAGCTATCAAGTGGAAAGGGAAAGTATGAAAATTTCGGGTGATTTTGTTGAGGAATGAGAAGGGTATGGTCGATCCATTATACCTAAATCATAGATGTAGTAGTATTGATCTTATGATGGATGCCTAATTTTGGACGCTTTTGATGATTGTATGACTATCATATGTTTTGTATGAACCTTGCCCTTATTGAGCCTATGTAATTTCTGTAGCTATTCCTTTTATCATTTTGAGCCTATTTGTGATTGGATGATGATTACATAGTTTGAGTCCAATTTATGATGATTCTATGTCCTGGCTTTTTCCGCTTTTCCTAGCCATATTTTTGTGAACCCAATAAAATTCTTATGATTCATGGATGAGAATACTTGCCAGAAGTAAGATTGGTAGACATACAAGCATATGGTTGCATATTATGAATTCATATGAGAGTAAACACAACCTTTAAACACTTGAGTGAGAAATTTTTTCTATATATATTTTGTGTGTGTACCTATGTGAGGTTGTGTAAGAATAAGGTGTATACTAAAGCAATTGTGAGCAGAATTAAGTTGTGCAGTTTCCACCAAAAGTTAATGTTACACTGACATGATAATAAGGTACTTGTATTGTCAATTCTTGACTGAGTTTTTCAAATGAAGCTTAATTGATTTTCAATATTTTCTTAACTGTTTGCTTGAGGAAAAGCAAGATATTAGTTTGGGGGAATTTTGTTAGGTGTTGAAAAACACCTAATTGTTGGTATTAAAGAGCTTAATTTTAGTGAAATTGGTATAGTTTCTACTCCTTTTTGGTTGTTTGTGTGAACAAGTACTAAAGATTGACAAAGTCAACAAAATTGAGTTGTGCACAACATTTGTAGCTCGGGTGCGGCTGCACGACGCAGGATTATTTTCTTCCGCTATAAGGAGCTGACGTGGCAAACAATGGTTGGGCCATAGGTTTTCTATTAAAGACTAAACCCTAGGATACCGGCTATATACCAGAGTTTGGAGAGACGGCAAAACACACAAAAAAAAAGCAGGGAAGTGAAGTGCGGCTGGGATTGTGATAGATCAACAGCAAGGCTGGGCGTGATTCCCTTCCATCTTCTTGAGATTTGAACATTGGTTATTTTGTATTATGTTGAATTTCAATATTGTTATGAGTAGCTAGTTTCTTTTCTAGCTAGGTTTGGTAAGTTCTTGTACCAAAACTTTATGCGCAGATTTAATTGACAATCAGACTGAGTTTAATTCATTATTCTCTGGATTTCAAGTAATTGCCTATTATTTTGTATGCCTAATCAACATCTTAATTTTAGGTATTGTTAGTCAGACATATTCAGATGAGAATGACCCGGTGTTTAACGAAGTGACGAGAGCTTGCGTAAGATCCAAGTTTTGGGAATAGTGAACATAATCAATTGGGTGATAGATGTTACCCTAGGTTGTGCGTTTGTCGATTTCCTAGTGTTCATGCTTGTCTTAGGATGTTCTTAGGAGAGACCAAACCAAGACGCCTGTGATAAGAAAAGATCTTGTAACTGGACCAAAGTCAGGATCGTTGTTTAGGAAAATCTAGTTGATTATAGCCGGATCAAGGCCTTTTGACTGACAGCGTTAAATTCTTAAATTGTGTGCTTGCATATTAAGTTGTATGCATAAGGGGAGGTATTTGACACGCCAGATCTAAGCTAGATTTATTTATATTGAATTATAATTTAATTCTGATTTAGTTAGTCGTTAATTTGCATTACCGTGATTTGTTAGCTAGTGATTAATACAATCCTTGAGGATTCGATCCCATTCACTTGTTACTGATTTTTGACACGTACTCTTGCGATTGGGTTAAACCCGTCGATATTTGAATTGCAAAATTAATTGTGATAAAAAGTATCAATCACCAATGTTGGCCATAATTCAATTGAATTATGTGCTAGTTATTTACCAAGCAAACATCCGACATCCCAATAGTTCAGAGAATTGGTAAACCAAGCGGTTACTATTGTGAAAATTATTCACAAGCGCACAAAATCGAAACAAGTAATAAAGTGGTCAAGAGATTGGATGTCAATCCCATAGAACTACCCAATTAAATCAACTATTCATCCCTAATTAATCCTTTGACAGTGGTTGAATGATTTAAGAAAACAAATTAAGCAAAAGTAATGCTAATTGATAACAATATCAAATTTGAACGAACACTAGAGCATGTGATTTCATCATAGTTCTTTTTAATTGAATTCTAGTTCTAATAAACCTTGAACAATTATTATCATTATCAGCAGATTTTCTCTATTCAATTCAACATATCCTATCAGGTTACGTCATAACTACTTCTAAAAATCAACCGTCTCTCTCAAGCACGATTTAGAGGATTAGAAGCGCATTAGAATTTGTGGAAAATCAATAACATACTGCACAAATCATGTAGTCCATGTCTGGCACCCAATCAATTGATGACATTCATGACACGATCTATACCTAGTTTTCTTGGTCGAACAAACATCAGTATCAAGATCATCCAAATACTGGCCAGGCATTCAAAAGCATTAAGAAAAAATCATGAACACATAACGAATAATAAGAACCAATGGTCAAGTCAGAACATCAAATCCAATTATTCCAAACAAGGCTACATCATAACCCTAGCAAGTAAATTTAGTTCAGAACTACGGGAAGGAAAACAAAACTAATATACGAGATATAACCCATCTAGAAGAACTGATTGGATCTCTTTAATCTTTGGATGGCGGTTATGCTCTTCCCTTCTCTTAATCGCCTCTCTAGTTCCCTATATTAAGGGGACTTTCGTACTTTACTAGAACAACTACAATGGTGCAAGGGTATACGAAGCCATTAAAATCAATACTGGATCAAACACCCTTTTATTGGCTCCATTTTGCTATAACCAATAACATTGTTGGCATTTCATGTTGTCCATTAAAAAATGGGCCTACTTGAACCACATAATTAAACTAAAATCAATATTCAATTTCAACTCTATTACTCTAAAAAAGTAAATCAAATACTCGATAAAATACGTATTATTTTAATGCAAGTGGGCCAGGGCCAGTGACGATTAAGCGACAATTATATATAGAGATCGACGATTGCAATATAGGGTGACTTCTAATCCCCATCCCTAATTCCTCCTAGTAAAAAAAAGGTGTTTCAATCTATTTTGCTTGTGTACATCCATCTGCAGACAATCCTCCAACTACCAACCTTCACTCAACTCTTAACAGCAGGAGAAGGAACGTTCTCTCTTAAATTAAAATCATCTTTAGGGTTGATGCCTTCATAGCGACTCTACAAGCCGAGTCACAAACCAGCACTTTCAGGATCAGGTACAATGTTTTTATTTTTTAGTTTTTGGATGGTTGAATCTTAATCTTATTCAATTTAGGGTTCTTCGTGATAGCAAAAACGGTTATAAGGATCTCTTATTCTATGCGGCAAACAGCCGAGTCCAGGACCAGTGGCCTAACTGTCTGGTACAAAAGAGGACGACTTTTTTTACCTTAGATCGGGTTAATAAAACATGACATCACCCAAAGATTTCTCATGTTTCATTTTCGTCATCCAAAATTCCAATGTTTCAACTTGGTCATTAAACTTTTATTTTTATTTCAATCTCATCACTCGGGCATATTCTAACTATTACGGGCAATCAATCTGCTCACATGGCGAGTTGACCGTGCTGAATTGGAAAATAATTTTTCATGTGGAATTATTTTTTTCCAAAAAATTACAGCTGGACAAATGAGATTATTCTTATATACAAATGAAATGCAGCATCGTCATACCCAGCTCTTGTCTTTTGTTTTAGGCCACAAACAACCAGAACCCAATTCAATCAAACAAGCTCCAAAATTCACAATCCCCTCTCGCTATACTGTTTCCATGGCTGACGCCCCAAAACCCGCAGCAACCAAATGCCTCAGTTCCCAACCATGAAAACCAGATAACCCAACATCAGAAACTTCCCAAACTGATCCAGCGTCCGAATCTGTTGTGCCTCTCTTTGTCACAATAGCAGTCCTCAACATGCGTGGTTCCAATCCTAAACCCTAATCCGAGTCTGACTCTAATGCTACCATTACCTCCTCTAGTGACATCCTATGCGCCACCACCAGTAGTGAAGACTAATTATTTGAGGAAATCAAAACATCCGTCGGATTCTCCATTGAGAGATGTGTACCCTAGTTCAAAGTTGAAGAGGAAAGTAATAATGTAAAACAAAGAACAAGCAATAAAGCGGAGGTACCCATATCAATCTTCATGGAGATCAATACAAAGAATTAATTGGAGGCGCCCAGAATAAAATAGAAAGAGAAAGCTTGATAGACTTGAATTTGATTGCACACAGAGAAATGAGGAAATGAGGAAGAAGTGGAGAGTACCAATGTCATGTGTTAAAAAATTGTTATATTTTTAATAAGAAATTTGGTTTTCCACATGTACAAGACAGCTAAGCAAGAAAATAATTGAAATTTATTTTTTAATGCCACCTTGATAATTTGACTGCCCGGTTTTGGGCAAAATTACCCGTACAACAAAAACAAAAATTCAGTGATTAAGTTGAAATATTTGAACTTCGGTTGACGAAAATGGAACATGAGAAATCTTTGGGTGACGTCATGTTCTATTAACCCACCTTAGATCAGCTTTGTTAGTTTTATCGTTATTGTAATCAGTAGTTTGACCATATTCTCTTTTAGGAAGAAATCATCATCACAGGTCTTGTTCTAATGTTCCAGAAAGAAACATGCCCGACAATAAATCTGAAGGACTGATTTTGGGATCGGAACCTCTCTCCGAGGGCGAAGAGATCCCCCACCTTCCTATTGAATTAGTGTCAGGCATTGATAGCCCTTCTTTTGTTAATACTCATCTTACTAGCTATCCCAAAGAATCCGAATTAATATTTCTCAAAGGCCCGACTCATCGAAGAGATACTTTGAAGGTCCACTTATTGGAAGTTGACATCTTCAATTCCAATGTCAACATGATTCATACTACCTGGCTTCTTCCGAGAATTCCTTACACTTGAATTATCTCTCACACTACCTTGGTTATGGGTTGTTTTTATTTCAAAGCAAAAGTTGTGAAGAAGTCTTTCTTTACAATCCTCTCAAAGATGAAGTGTTAATGCTGCCGCCTGCCGGTACATCGCCAAATGGATTTTGGCGTCGTCATGTCTCCATGAACACCTTTTGTCTCGGGTTTGACAATGGAACGAATGAGTACAAGATTGTCCATACGTATTATCAATCTTGATATTATTCAAAGTCCAAAGAAACCTCATCATCAGGTCACTCTAAATAACAGTAGATTTCGAGCATTTGAAGGTCGGCTATGTTCTGGTTAAGTTGGCAAGTACTAGAGTCTACAAACTCCCTCCCTATTTGTTTAATTGCTAGTTTTTTTGGTTTTCATTTCCCGGCTTGTCTCCTTTATATTTTACAAGTCACTATTCATTCACTGGATTTTGTGGCTCACTCCTCATATGTTTATATTTTTCAGATACAATTGATCATTGAGAAGCATATTGTGCACTGCCTTGTGGAGAGAGTAGCGTTTAAAAATTAGTACTTCTGACCTACCTAAAAATCAAAGGTGGTGAAAACAATATTGATTTTATGAATAACTAAATTCCCTTTGCAGCTCTCACTGTCTTGAATGTGCCTTGTTTTTTTTTGTCCTATTTGGTTACTAGATTAAAACAACACAATAGAGATGCCTAGTCTCTTATTCTTGTAATACTGCTCATGTCATTTTTCATGAATTGTCCTTGCTGAAACAATATCCATATAGCTTTCAGTTCTTGGCTTCCATACGCCTTTATTAACTTTGTGAAAACAGGATTTAGAGCGGCATAGGGGAGAACTTGAACAGTTGACGCCACCAAGATCCATCCAATCTTTGGACAAAATTACTTCAATGAAGAATGCTTGACAAGAAAGTGGGACTCTTGTTTTTACAGTCCAAGTGAAACTCTTGTTTTTACAGTCTTGATTGCTAAGATATTTACACTTGTTTATCAAAAAAAGAAGAAGATATTTACACTTGGCAAGAATCTTTTTTTATTTACCACCTTGTGGATGTAAAGTTGTATGTCACACCACAGTACCCCTTGATTATTTTCACTCTCTAGCTTAAGCAGTAACAACTGAAATACTGAATGTACAGAAGTTCATCTTTCTAGCGCACCTGATGCTCCGGAAACTGTTGAATCCTTTATTTTGAAATAGGCTTGCAGGAGCTATAAATGTGTGGTTCAAAAAGTTCATATATCATTTTTCATCAGCGAGTTGCATATATGTATATCAGCATATATAACAAAAGTCCAAAGAATTTGAACATCAGTAATCAAAATAATAAATCAAAATCAATAGAGGAAAAAAAACCATCTATCAAACCCAACCGGATTCAATCAAGTCTATAACAACCCTCAATATTTCTTTGATCACAAACATTTACAGTGGATCCAAGCCCCAGAGGATCTATGTGGGGAACCAAAGGCCCAAAGCCAAGCACCAAGCAGTTACCTAGATTAAAAAAAAATTACCAAATAAAATTAGGCTATTGGTGTACAATTAATTTTTTTTCTTCTTATGTACCATTCCAGTAAATATTATTTCCCACTCTAGCATTGAAATTCAATTATTTCCTAATCTACCATTCCCATCCTACATGGCAAACCAAGCCAAAATATTTGTCTACCTTTTAACTCTTTTGACTGATGGACACAAAGCAACTCTGATTTTTTGGGGAATGCCACATCTCGATGTGTTCTCCCAGAGTACATAAGTCCAGAAAACGCGTTTGTTATATGAGAGGCCTTCGTTTATATACCACTCGATTAGTTATACCAATATGATATGGGAATATATAAGTTTTGACAGCTCCTTTGAGATGAGATGTCTCTGCTACCTTGCTTGTTCTTGTGTTCATTCAACAACTTTTTTTCTTCTTTAAATTAAGAAACTACTTAGATACTTTATGTACAAACAAATAAAATGGTTTGGTTAGCCTCTGCTGTTATGGTGGTTGCATGGTCCTCTCCCGGGGCAGAAACCCTAATTTTATCTGAATATATAGAATAGAACGTCGACTGTCCATTCATTATAAACTTGGATGACAAGAAAGATCAAATCGATTTCTTTTACAGGACTTGTGTACTCTAATAGTTACAATTGGAGAAGGAAACAAATAATAGAAACAGTTTACACACTTGTTGGATAACCCAAAAGAATTTAAAATACAAAATCAGTAATAGACGAAGTCGAAATTGAAAAAACTGTATGAGAAAGAAGGGGGAAAAAAAAGAATGATAGAATGTTCAAAGGGGAATAATTCAAATCCTTTTCAGCAGGCCACCTTAATTCACAAAACTGCAATACTTTCTGATTTCACCTTGTTTGCCTGTGAGAACATCAATGGAACCCATATGCACCATTGCCTTAGAGAATTTGTTAGCCCAAGTTGAACCATGCCTTGCATTGTTCACCGCCATTCCTCTTGTGGAAGGACTAGCCATCAATGTCTGGTCCGAAGTCAATACTCCGCGACTGTACCTCAACTCCGTGTAGTACTTATTATTGTCCAGACGAATAGGTGTAGGTCAAGCTGGGATTGTTAGCAGGATGGTCTCTTTCAGCTTGATTTCCTGTTGTGGACTTTTGTAGCACAGAACCGTCACAACCCTGCACCAAAAAATAAACTGACAAAATTAGCAAAGATTAGGTATAGAATAACAGATTGAAGTAGCGACGGATCGAAATGGAGATATGTACTTACCCTGACGAAGCAATCATGGAAATGCATCCTTATAAGGCCAGCAGCGAAGCCTGGGTGCGAGACGCATCTTTATTAACTGCTTTTCTAACGATTGATTCCACGGATGGACATGCCGATTTATAAAAACCAACTCTAAGTAGTGATGAAGATGCAGTGCCCAATGTGGAGACCAAAAGCAAGAAAACCATGCAAGGCAGCATTGATTCAATTTTGGACTTAAAGCTACTGCTTGAACTCATTTTATATGATTATAAGGCGAAGGAGCTGCAGATAGAAATGGTGGATGGAGAAGGCAATTCTCTGCTCGTATTTATAGGTAGTAAAGAAGTTGGATTTGGTACTATATACTTTTGCAAATTTTAAAGTTTTCCAACTATGAACAATTCTGTTCCTGCTCTGCATTTCAATGGGTTAATTTAGTGTTAATGCATCACTCTGCTCCACTTGCTCATTCGATTATAATTTATGCATGTCGACCATTGTTTTTGTTTGTACTTTAAACAGTAATGACAGGCTGTGAGGGAGATTAAATTCCTCAAGAAACTTTCAGACTCGAACTTTATATTGATATAAGGTCACTGTAGTTTACACAATCTGTAATTAATTTAGCTTAAAAGGTGATTGAATTTTTCACTTCCATTGATCATTTCAGATAAATGGTTTCTAAACGCAGCATAAACACCGTCAATCTACAACAGTGGCAAACTAGTTCATTTGAAGGACACATTGGACTCAGTCCCACACCCCGAAGCAAGAGTCTCCCCAATCCCCCACGCACCACAGAGAACGGGTTTTACATCAAAAACAGGGTCATCTTAAAAAGAAGCCGTAAATGATGAATTGAAAGCATATGCTATATTTGGAAGGAAGACTTTGCGATGCAAAAGGTGGTAAAGCCTTTGAGCAGCATGGCCAGAGATCAAACTGCCTGGTGTAAAAAATGGAATTGATTAAAGAAACCAGAATTCAACCCAAAATAATTGTAAAAACTGGTTTTTGATAAATGTAAACTTACATGGAGTATAAGCAAAACCTTTGGAGATGCTGTAAGTCACAGTGGCCCCCACAAAGGTGGGTGGATCTCCCCTAACAAAACAAAGAGAGCAAGTCTCAAGTATAATCAGATCAGAAGACGATGAGTTGGGTAAAAGACTAAAAAGCCATATATAGTTTCGAATGTAATATTATATACCATTCACAAAGTGAGCAGAAGATTGGTCGTCCTGGCTTCATCAATGATTGGATATCTGCAGAAAATATGGAATGTTCAGTGTTTGGATGCCCGAATATCAGGATACCGAGAGCAATAAAAAATCAATGCGGTGACTTTTGATACCTAATAACAAAGTATTGAAAAGATCTAGCAAATAAGAAATTGAAGTAAAGGTGATTACTGACAGACGTGGCGGTTACCCCAAGAACTCTCCAAAGCTATGCAGATGTTCAGGATCCAACAATTCATCGGGAATGTCAAGCGGAGAGGCAAGGATAAATTTTCCTTTCAATGTCGAAACGCACACCTATCATGAAGTAGGTGATATATAACAAACATAAACTCTATGAACTAATTCTATATCAGAATAAGAGTTACAAATATCCACTAACCTAGTAACCTCTTATTTAGACGCACACCCACAAAAAGAAGCTGCTAAAACAAACAACAAATGCAGCAGTGCGATAGCAGCAAGACTAAATGTCTCCTTTGTTCCTGTTTTAACAAATGCTAATTCACACAAAATAGGCATAGAACTTTGAAAAAACGATACCTGAGTGCAATATAATTTACAACGTATGACCAAAGCATCAAAATATTGATAAAAATTCACAAAGGGACAGCGAGATGAATAAACCAGAAGTTGGTAGCCTAACTGGCATTGCTGGGATTGCTAGACTTCTAGAGTATGAATCTCCACATCCTCATAATATAAATACCTATTTTCTTGTAATTATGACTTCATTTTGGTGCTAATAAGTTGGGCGAAATTGAATCCATGTTTGTTTTCTTATTTCCTAAGGTGTCTCTGTTTGCACTTAGAGATAATCATACGATTAACATTCTCGAATACAACTCCATCCAAGAAAACGTCAATGAATAGGAAAAAAAATTGAGAAAAAAATTACCGAAATTTGATGCATAACTCCTGAAATTGTAACGATTCTGCGGACGATTCTGTAAAGGAGGAATGAGAATCACCCGTTCGATTTTGCGAACGCTTCTACAAAACACCCAGATCCCAGCAAATCCAACAAACGGTACAAAAGTTTTCACACTAACAGAAGGATGGATCACCCACCTGATGAAAGATGCATGCACTGACGACGGAGAAACCAAAAACCGAAGGAGTTCGCAGGTGAGTTTCATTCAATTCCAATTGTTCACACATGAAGCAAAAGCTATCCTGGAATATATCTTGAGCTCAAAAACTCAAGTTCTTATTTTGTTTTCGATTGCTTAAGAGTTAAGACATTTATTTCAGTTCCACTTTCAAGAAAAAAAAATTTCCTTTCAATTGTGCGCTATCATTTGCATTGAAACAAGAAAGACTGATGTGACTGCCATATCTGACCATTAGTTTGAGATACACGAGCTAAGATTTTAGATTTTATTGGAATGGAAAGTCTCACTTAATGGATTTGCATGGCTTCTCTTCTTCGTCATTTTGGGATGACATCTATGACAGTGAACTTAATAAATGTTGTCATTTAGCAGTGTGTTTATTATCCTTGCAGTATATCATGAACTCAATTCTTTTACTGTTAGTGACATTCCTGTTATATGAACGCAAAAAAGGGACACTACTTGCTATGGTGGATATGTAAACCATTCAGCAGTATTTGTTAAAGCTTGAATCACTCTTCACAGTTAATCGATAATGGATGCCTTGATCATTGATAGCAACAATAGTTTTTACAGAGCAAACCTAGTGAGCTAACAAGAGACATTCATACGCACTGTTACAGATATTTTCTTAGCTAGCCATATATGGCACACTAAACAAGAACTACACCAAAAGACTAATATGCCCTTAACTTAAGATTAAGACAAAACACAACCTAATTAACTACCATGCATGCAATACATACTCATGCAAACCACCAGCAGCTCCCTAAGCAATTCAATCTCCAACACTCCCCCTGAATTGCACAAGGGAGATTACTCCAAGCCACTGTCTCAGCATACAGAAACGATCTCTAGGAAGCGCTTTAGTCAAGATATCAGCAGTTTGATTTTCAGAGCTGCAATGAACCAAGTTTACCTCTTCCGTCTCCACAGCTTCTCTAATAAACTGGTTCTTGATCTTAATGTGTCGAGTAAGATTATGCTCAATTGGATTTTTAGCAATAGCAATAGCTGACTTGCTATCACAGAACATAACAGTTGACCCAACTTGAGATAATTCCAGCTCCTTCAAAAGCTTTCTTACCCAAATCAGTTGAGATGCGGCCTTTGAAGCTGCCACAAACTCAGCTTCAGCAGATGACAATGCAACAGACTTTTGCTTCTTAGAATTCCAAACACACACACCAGTACCAAGACTAAAAACATAACCTGTTGTGCTTCTCATATCATCTCTGAATCCAGCCCAGTCACTGTCACACCAGCCTTGTAAATTTAACTCTTTCCCTGCCTCATATAAAATACCAAAGTCTAGAGTTCCCTGAACATACCTAAGAACTCTCTTTGCAGTTCCCATGTGAAGCTTGCTAGGCTCTTGCATAAATCTGGACAGTAAGCTGACTGAGAACATAAGATCTGGCCTTGTTGTTGTTAAATATAAAAGACTCCCTACCAGACTTCTATATGTACCAGCTTCTATCTTTTCAGCTCCATCATCTTTGATCAATTTCTCATTAACGATTAAAGGAGTAACAGCTGCATTGCACTTCCACATGCTGAATTTTTCAAGAACGGATCGAGCATAACTAGACTGGAAGATGAATATCCCTTTATCAGTTTGCTCCACCTCAATTCCTAAGAAATATCTCATCATTCCCAGATCACTCATCTCATATGCAGTCATCATACTCTCTTTGAATTTCTGAATTTGAGTCTCATCATTACCTGTGATGATCACATCATCAACATAAATAGAGACAACAAGAAATGAGCTGCCTTCTCTCAAGCTATACAAAGTACTCTCAGTTTTACTCTTGAAGAGTCCTTTCTCCTTAAAAAACTTGTTCACCTCAGAGTACCAAGCTCTAGGAGATTGCTTCAAGCCATACAAGGCTTTATGCAATTTATATACTTTAGCTTCTTGCCCTTTGACAACAAAACCTTCAGGCTGATTCACATACACTTCCTCCATAAGCCTTCCATTTAAAAAGGCTGACTTCACATCCATTTGATGAACCTTCCACCTCAATTGAGCTGCAATAGACAACAGCACTCTGATAGTCTCCAGCCTGGCCACTGGAGCAAAGGTTTCAAAGAAATCTACTCCTGGCTTTTGTGTAAAACCACGAGCTACTAGTCTTGCTTTATGCTTCTGGATACTCCCATCTGGATTCAGCTTAACTTTATAAATCCATTTCACCCCTACAACATCTCTTTCTCTAGGCAAATCAACGAGCTCCCAAGTATTGTTTTTATTTATCATATCAATCTCTGCTTCCATTGCTTTCAACCAAACAACACTAGTTTTAGCATCTTCAAACTTTTCTGGTTCTACAATAGCTAAACTGCAAGTCTCATACAACTCTGCTACAGATCTCATTCTCCTGGGAGGACTTTCATCATCAGACTCCTCTACTCCAGGTTCATGCACTACCTGTCCAGCAGACCTGACAGTAGGACTTGCACTCATCACAGGACTTGCTAATTGGACAGGTTGATCCTCAGTCTCATCAGTTATACCCTCAGTTTCTTCAGCTATATCCTCAGGCTCTTCCACTGTTTCTAATTGTTCTCTTTCCACCAAGGTCTCTATGCATTGTTCAGTAGTAGCATCATCCCATTTCCAAGAAGCATTCTCATCAAAAATAATATCTCTGCTTATAAACAGCTTCTGAGTGTCTGGTTGAAACACTCTATAGGCCTTGGACACTGTACTGTAACCCACAAAAATGCACTTTACACTTTTATTGTCAAGTTTTCTTCTTTTGTCTGAAGGTATATGCATAAAACAAACACATCCAAAAATCCTAAGATGCTCCACAGAAGGCTTCACCCCACACCAAGCTTCATAAGGTATCATATTCTCCAAAGCTTTAGTTGGACTCAAATTCATTGTGTACACAACAGTATGGACAGCCTCAGCCCAGAACTGCTTTGGTAACTGCTTCCCATTAAGAATAAGTCTAGCTCTTTCCATGATGGTACGATTCCTTCTCTCAGCCACTCCATTCTGCTGAGGGCTATAACCAGCAGTAAGTTGCTTCCATATACCTTCCTGGACACAGAAATCTTCAAAACTATTTGAAGTATATTCTCCTCCACGATCACTTCTTATTCTTTTTATCTTCTTCCCACTCTGCTTTTCAACTAAAGCTTTGAACTGTTTAAATACTTCCAGTGTGCCAGACTTCTCCTTGAGAAAATATACCCAAGTATACCTTGAACAGTCATCAATAAATGTTAGAAAATACCTCCCATTGCTGAAAGATGGAACTTGCATGGGCCCACACAAATCAGTATGTACTAACTCCAGGACTTCTTTGGCTCTCCAGGTTCCTTGTTTAGGAAAAGACAATCGATGTTGTTTTCCCATGACACAACTTTCACACACCTCTCTATCAAACTGCATCTTAGTCAAACCCAACACAAGCTGCTTAGTAGCCAACTGATTCAAACTAACAGAATTCAAATGACACAATCTCTTGTGCCACAACTCAGCTGCTTCAGTCTTTGGTAAACTGGCTCGTAAGGCAACTTGACTATCAGATTGGAAATCCACCAAAAAATTCCTTCGATTCTTCATTTGAACAAACATCAATTCTTTTTCTTCACCTTCTTTGTCCAAGATACGACAACCATCATTCTCAAAAACAAGTTTATATCCTCGTTCCATCATCTGTCCAACACTAAACAAATTACTACTAAGCTGAGGTACAAATAGAACATCACACACATACTTGATTCCAGCTTTAGTATTGACTTTCACTTTCCCTTTGC
Source organism: Euonymus europaeus (assembly GCA_963580455.1). NCBI lineage: Eukaryota > Viridiplantae > Streptophyta > Magnoliopsida > Celastrales > Celastraceae > Euonymus > Euonymus europaeus. Next base: position 13,822,439 of record OY756970.1, on the reverse strand, counting down.
CTTGAGCTTCAACAACATCTCCATTAGCTAGAGTAATTTTGGAATTCACAGACTGATCAAGTTCTTCAAATAAATTGATATTACCAGACATGTGGTTACTGCAGCCACTATCTAGATACCACACTCCAGTCTTAGTTGTACCACAACTAGCATAAAATAAATTTTCTGGTGGTGGAGAACTTGTCTCAACAAACTGAGCCTTATTGTCAGACTTCAATCTACAATTTTTTTGAACATGCCCAAATCTTTTACAGTGATGACACTGTGGTTTATCTTTAAACCAGCAGTCTGCAGCAATATGGCTTTGTCGTTTACATATTTCACATGGGGCTCTAGAAGAGGATTCTGAATATGTACCTTTGTCTGAAGTCTTCCAGTTGGACATTTTGCCCTTATCTTTGACATTAACTTTTGATTGAAAAGCTATCTCTAGAGGCATTGAAGTGCTCCCGTCTCCCCTTCTCATTCTTCTATGTTCATGGGCTTCCAAAGACCCAACCAATTCTTCAGGTTTCAGGGTTGAAAGGTCCTTAGATTCTTCAATTGCAGCTACAACAACATCATATCTTTCCGGAAGGCTAATAAGCATTTTCTGAACTACCTGCTGATTAGAAACCTGCTCCCCCAAAATCCTCATGCGATTCACCAGATCAATCACACGGTCATAAAATCCTTTCACCAACTCAGCATCTTGCATTCTCAACATCTCAAACTCACGTCTCAAATTCTGAAGCTTAATGATAACAGTCTTCCCATCACCCTCAAACTCGGTTGCAAGAGTAGTCCAAGCTTCCTTTGCACTCATAGCTTGAATGATACGTGTAAAGATTGTCGGGCCAACTCCATTTTGAATTCTGGACAGAGCTTTTGCATTTGTTAAACGCATCCCCTCTAAAGCTTTGAGCTTTGCTGCATCCAACCCACTTTCATCTTCTGGCTCTTGATAACCATTTTGCACAACATTCCACAGTCCCTCAGACATGAGAAACGTGCGCATTTTCACCTTCCAAGAGGTGTAATCCTCCCCTGTAAACCGAGGGATGAGATTTGAGAATTTGTCATTAGAAGAAGTCATTTCTCTTCACACACTTCACAGACCAAGCAACCGCCCGCTCCGATACCACTGTTAAAGCTTGAATCACTCTTCACAGTTAATCGATAATGGATGCCTTGATCATTGATAGCAACAATAGTTTTTACAGAGCAAACCTAGTGAGCTAACAAGAGACATTCATACGCACTGTTACAGATATTTTCTTAGCTAGCCATATATGGCACACTAAACAAGAACTACACCAAAAGACTAATATGCCCTTAACTTAAGATTAAGACAAAACACAACCTAATTAACTACCATGCATGCAATACATACTCATGCAAACCACCAGCAGCTCCCTAAGCAATTCAATCTCCAACAGTATTTGGTGTAATCAAATAGGACCCGACGCAACGCGCGGGTTTTCTTTGAATTGCTATCCAAATTTATCATATTGCAGATACTACTGTTTCTCCCATGCTCAATCACCGTTTTTCTCTCTCTCCAAAGATCGTTAAATTGATTGGGTAACTGAAATCAGTCGGTCGTCTCTGACGGAAGTCTGCGTTAACACCCACTCCCTTTCGCTAGCAGAACCGAAGAGGAAGAGCCATGGAAAAACCACCGAAGCTTCGTTCTTAGTCACGCCTGATTGTCTCTGGTGATAGGCGCTGGTGGAGGAGATTATGTGGAGATGGGTCCTGTTATTTGGAGGCACGACCTGCACAATTTGGGGCGGATGAAGGTGACGACATATACATGATGGAGCCATGATAATTTTGGGTAGTGTGGCTTGGATTTAGGGCCAAGGTCACCTCTGTAAGGCCAAGTGCAGTGCTATAACATTATCAAGTACTCCAAATTCTGTAATTGGGTCCCACCTTTATTACATATAAGTGGGTCCCATTTACTTATCCACATCAGCAAAACACATTTTTCAATACAATCATATCAACAAAACACATATCTCAATACAATTTTTTTCACTTTCCATACACCAACACTCCAAATATCAAGTTTCAACATCTCTCTCATACTTTTATACTATTTTTCACTTTTTTCTATCTTTCTACACATCTTTCAATACAATTTTTAAAATTATTCTCTCTGCATACTCCAAAATTTCCAGCGCTCCAAACACTTCCCCCATTGCACTTGGCCTAACTTTTTTTTTTTTTTTGTATTTTGATTGTCCTTTAGTTTTTGTTTTTTTTTTTGGTTTCTGGGCTTTATGATGGTGGTGTGCCATCTCATTTGGTCATTTTTTATTGAAGTTCAAATTTTCATATTTACACGTGAGATGAATCTTGACCGTAGAGTATTTAGGAATGAGGCAAAAAAAGAAAAAAATGACCAACCTGATTAAGGAATGAGGCAAAATATTTGTGGCTTGGCTTGGTGCATTAATTTACTATAAGCAGGGTCTTTCCTCTGTTATTCCATCTGCTGATTAGATTTCTTTTTTTTTTTCTCCTGTATTAAATTTCTTAATAGCTATGTCGTCAATTATGATAATAAAAAAAACTATTTGGCAGATTAGTTCTGTTGGTTCTTCTCATCTATACTATAGCTGGTTGGTTCTTCACTTATTTTTCTCCTCTTTTTCTATCTCAAGAAAGCTATGTCAGTTATGATAAAATAAATAAATTAGTAGAACCAGTCCTGTTGGTTATTCTCATATATGGTCACTAAATTGGGTTATAGCTGTGACAATCTGTGTGACCTTGGCAGCATTAATGGTTGCATTTGCCTAATGCAACTCCATCTCTAAACAGCTGCCCAAATTACGATTCTTAACTTCATCGGCGTATGACTGAAGCAAATCAAAATAATATTTATGCTCTCCAAATTTCAATTTCTTAGCTTTTTCAATAGCATATCATGCAATGTGGTAACTAACATCCAAAACATAATCAAATTTAATCTCCTTTATAACATCGATTGGACGAACTAATGCAACATTAGAAACACAATTAACAATAATGTTTGCCACAATATCAGAACTCATTCGAACATTTTTAGATGTACGAACAACACACCCACATGTGTGCAGATTGTTCAAAGATATAATATAAAAGAAACCATTAGACTTCTCTAAATATGCGTGAACTCTCCATTAACAACCTTTTGAATCCTTTTGTTTGCAAACAACAGTACCTCTATCCTTGTCATTCTTTACAAAACTATACTCAAATCCAACCTCAACCTCAAATCTAGAAAATAAATTTTGAAAATCATTGACTTCACCAGTGAACCACTATACCACATGACTAATTGGCCTAGCCCAATTAGAAGTAAGCAACGTCTTTCCACTACTACTAGTCATCATCATGATAACCTAATCTTCCAACAACGCCACCACTAGAAACAACATCCACATAGTAACTCACTTTCATAGAAATAACATTTGTACAGCTACCTTGCTTAATGAACACATCGACATAGGTCAATGATATATTGCCAACAATAAACAACATATTTCTAAGATATTCATCATTATTAAGCATACATTGAGGATGACCCGGTAAAGAGAATGCAAAACATACTTCATTCGTATCCAAACAACTTCACTTACGACAAACAAAATCAACGGTACCATTGAACGTCAAACCAAGATTCATGCTCATCATAACACTTTGTGAATCATAATTGAACATCATAAACGAAGGACTTGACATTATGTTCCAATACAAAATTTAGGATCTATCAAACAACCCTGTACAAACAGATATTATGTGTTACAGATATCAAAAAAATTAAACAAACACCAGTTATCATACCATAATTTATAACTTTTATTTAGGATCATAAACAAATAATAAAATAACACAATTATTAATGAAAAACCACTGACAACAAATACAAAGTAAAACAGCTAATATATAAAAATTCATCATGTACATTTAACTATAACATAAAACAACAAATAATTGTAATTATTATGAAACATTGACCTTATATATACATATAATAATGTTAATTCGAAAACATATATCAACACAACTAACAAACACAAATCAAACCTAAAACACCTAGTAATTTAAAAAAAATGCACTCAAAACTCAAAATGAAAATGAAAATCAAACACATAACAAATAAACCATAAGAATCAAACAAGATCCATCAATTGGAACAAAAAAAAAAACTAAAAAACTCACCTTCTTGACAAAAATTCATTTCAATCAAAAAACATATATAAAACCTTTATTATCTCATTAGCAATGAAATCAAAGATTGCCGTCTGAATCATATGCACACTCAAAATCTATGGAGAACAATAGTTAAACGAAGAAAATCAATCAAGAATCTAGGTTGCACAATGGGCACGCGCGAAGAGGAAGAACAAAGAAAGAAGTTTCACGAATTTGACATTGTTTTTTTTATTTGAATTCAAAAACTTATTAAATCTGATTTTTTTTGATTTTATATATTCCCTTAATAAATGCAATCAAGGTTACTTTATTCATTATAAAAAAATAAAATTAATGATCTGTTTTTTATGAAATATTGATTGTCCTTTTTTTATATTGCATCTTGAACTTATTGGACTTATTGAAATGAAACTTATATGAGTGCCCTTATTGGAATAAAATTGTAGATGAAGGATTTATCCCTAATTTTTCCATATATATATATATGAACTGAATGTGCCACGGTAGTTTGATTTATCTACTAAATTGAACTGTTAACTTGAGAATCAATTGTTAATGCAATTGTTCTTATCATTAGCGCGCGCACACACACACGTGTATATATATATATATTTGGGATTTATTTGTGATGTGAAATAATGGCAATGTTTTAAAAGTTTTGTCGAGTTATAATTGCGTACCATATTAATTCAAAGGCCTCCTCTTTCTTACGAACGAACCGCCTAATTGCTAATTTTAAAGTCACAAATTTAACTATCAAATTATTACTTCAAACGTGATAAGTGTCATTATTTATTTGTGTAGAAAAATTATGTCTACTAAGAAATCCACCATCCTTTCTGGAGGTGATGTTAATACCATTACATGTGACCCTCGTTGGTGTTGTTGCCCAACGTGGCTGAACTGATGTGACTGCTCAAAGTATCATTGATGTACCTACCAATATGACTAGTATGGTTGCCCTTAGTGGCATTGGTGTGCCCACTCCAGTGGTACCCTTAGTTGGGATAACTGATCCTGTGATTAGTTGTATGACTTTTGTGGTTCCCGGAGTACCTTACATAAGAAGGTCTTGTCATTAGTGTAGAAGGGTCTGATCCATCGACTATTGTTGTTGTACAAGCATGGATGTATGGAGATTATCTATGCAAAAACCATATCCTCAATTGAATGGTGAACTCACTCTATGGTTTGTATTAAAGATGCCCACGGCTAAAAGATTATTGAAGCTCTTCATAAGAAGTACAAGACTGAGGTTGTCAGTACCAAAAAATCGCCACAAATCGATAAATAAATGCTTAGAGTATCCTAAATGAAAACGTCTAAATCCTAACCCTATCCTAAATGAGTACAAATGAAAAATATTAGAAATAAGATAGTTTTGAAAAATGTTAGTAAATATATTAGTAAAATCATTCGAATCATTAACTTGTATAAAAAATGGAGCACTTCTAATTGTTTGTTTTCTTTTGTTTTTGTTATAGACGCTTCTTAATAAGTATATATGTGAAAATAAATTAAAAAAAAAAGTTAAACGGTAAACAGGTACCCAACGATAAATGTTTATGAAACGATTCTGATTTTGAAAATTTAAATGATTTTTTTAAACGATTTTGGTATATGATATCTTAAATGTATAATATTTGGTATTCCCTAATTCAAAGGGTATCCGACCTATTACCATCACTAGGAAATCTTCGTTTGTATAATATACAAATCAAACTAATTGTATATTTAATATATTATTATTTTTATTGGAAATATTTTTGGGCAAATTAGATAAAATGACATAATCATTCTCAATCTTAGAAGGAGGTCCAATTCATTTAAAAAATTAGAAATAAGGACAAAATTATAAAACTACCTAAACTACCCTTTCATTCATTATACGTGGTCTCCATCTTTGACAATCATATCTTATTTTTCCGACATCTGATCGAAGAAAGACCACTGCCGTTGAAATTGTATCTTCGAGAGGAGTCCAACAGCGGTGGTCTCTCCTCAATCCGCCGTCGAAAAAGGCCGAATTGAGGCAAAATGTCTGAAACACATTTTGCCTCGATTTGGACGTTTCTGACATCATATTGAAACGAGATTGGTGGCGTTGGATTTCTATCGGCCAAATGATTCCAACGCCACCAGTCTTACCTCTATCGGACATCGAAAATAGCTATAGCAATGAAAAGAAGTTTTTGAGGCGTCGTCGAAGCTTTGCTGTGGATTTTCGGCTGCTATGGACATCTGTTCTAGCCGCCATTCAGGCTTTACTCCTCTCATTGTTGCGCTTCTTTTGAGACCAATGACGATCATTTTGGTGGTTGGACGAAAAGGTTAGGCTAAAAAACATGAAATCATAGTTTTAAAACTTTTTTTATCTGTAGAACCTACATTTATCTGTAGAACATTTATTTATCTTTAGAATCACTTTTTTGTAAAATATCTTTTTCTTTATACAATAGATCCAAAGCTCGGATTCAATACTAAAACCCTATATCCCAAGTGATGAACCCAAGATTCCGACATACAAGTCAGGCTAAAAAAAATATGAAATCACAGTTTTCGTTCTACTACTAGTGCATAATTTTTTTTCCTTTTTATAACCTATATTTCTCTATAAAACCTTTATTTATTTGTAGAACTCTTTTTCTCTAAAGAATTTTTATTTATCTTTACAATGAAGTTTTCTCTATATAATAGACCAAAAGCTTGGATTCAATACTAAAACCCTATGTCCTAAGTAATGAACTCAAGGTTCAGACATAAAAGTCAAGCCAAAATTATGAAATCACAATTTTCATTCCACTGCTAGTGCATAACTCCTTTTCTCTTTATAACTTATATTTCTCTATAGAACTATTTTTCTCTGTAGAACCTATATTTTTTTGTAGAACTTTTATTTATCTTTAGAATCATTATATCTCTATAAAATATATTTTTCTTTATACAATAGACCCAAAGCTCGGATTCAATACTAAAACTCTATGTCCCAAGTGATGAACCCAAAGTTCCGACAAAAAAATGAGGCAAAAAAATATGAAATCACATTTTTCGTTCTATTGCTAGTGCATAACTTGTTTTATCTTTATAGCCTATATTTCTCTATAAAACCTTTATTTATCTGTACAATTCTTTTTTCTATGTAATTTTTTTTTCTCTATTCGACGAACCCAAAGCACAGATTTGTTACTAAAATTTTATGTCCCAAGTGATGAATCCCAAGGCTCGAATTCGTTAAACCCTAACGGGCTCAAGGAATAGATTCACTACTAAAATCTCAAATGTCACAAGTTCTAAACCCTAGGGCCCTAAGTACTAAACCCTAATGGGCTCGGGTATCCTAAATACCGGGGTTCAAACTTCCAAAATTGGTTAGAACTCTTTTTCCCTGTAGAATCATTTTTTTCTCTATTCGACATATCAAATCCGAATTCGCTATTAAAAATCTATGTCCCAAGTAATGAACTAGAAAGTTTAGATTCGTTAAATCCAACAAATTCTTGCCATTGAAAGCACTTAAAAGCAAGACCTAGATAATGGGCCAATAATATTATTATAAAATGAACAGTGCTATTTTTCTCTGTAGAACTTTTGAAAATATTTTTTGATCAGGTAATCACTTTCCAATGACGGATTGAGACGAGGCCAGTGGCGTTGGAATTGCCGGCAATTGAGCCGGCACCAATGACACATTCTCATTGGTGCCGGCTATTTTGCCTCGATTAGGAAGTTTTCAATGTTGGATCTCGACAAGGCAAGTGAAATTGGATTTGTTTCGGCCTAACGATTCTAACGCCATTGGCCTTGCCAATATCTGACACCAGGAACGATTGGATCTAGGTAAAACGCATTTTGAATATTTTGTATCAATTCGATAGTTTTCAATGTCGGATCTTGGCAAGACCAATGGCGTTGGATTCGTCTCGGCCTCACAATTCCAACGCCACTGGCCTCTCTTCAATCCAAAGTCGGAAGCATCCGCAGCGAGAAAAAAAAATTTCAGTCATATTTGATTGGAATAAAAATAGCAAATCTGTAATTTCAAGTTTTGTTCTTAAATCAATGAATTTAAAAATCAGCTAAACCTTAACTAATAAAAAAAATCAGCTACTCTTTTACTCTTAAGAGTTAGTAAATTTGGACCTAAGCCTAATTTCACCAATATTTTTTGCATTTTAATTCTATTACAATAATTTATTTTTTTGTTAATTATATTTAAAATAAAAATACAAAAATGGATAAATTATTATTAAATATTTATTAAATAATTTTTTAATTTCACAAACATTTTTTATTTATTAAATAATTAAATAAAAAATATGAAGCACTCTTCAAAAAAGATTGTTGTAATCAATTTGGAGCTTACATGTACATCATCAGACTCACTATAATCTGAGCTTGATTCAACCAGAAAATCATCCAAGATAGCACGATATGCCACTAGATCATTGACTCTTTTATCTTCAGATTCTGATTCTTCATATATATCACCACTCCAAGTCAATTTTAATGCTTTTTGTTTATTCTTGGTGTTCATGCAATATTCCTCTGCAATATGCCAAAACTTTTATATTTAAAACATTGAATTTATTTTGTATCCTTACATTTTTTTATCCACTATTTTTAACTTTCGTTGAAGAAGATCTATTTTTCTTTAAATCCTTTATCTTCCTGTTTTTCATGAAACTTTTGAAATTTTTAGTCAACAAAATCAATTCATTAGACTAATATTGGAATCCTCAATTGAATTAAAAGAAATACATGTATTCTTCTTTGGTGTTGTGAAATTTACCTCATATGTTTGAAGAGAACCTACTAATTCTTCAACTTTCATTTGATCAATGTTCATGCTTTCTTCAATTGCAGCTACCTTCATCTGAAATATTTCTAGAAGAGATCCCAAGATTTTTCTCACGATTTTATTTTGTGAAATTTGATCGGTCAAATATTTGCGTATAATGAATACCCTGTAATTTGGGATTAATTTATTCCTCCTGTTGAGTGATTTGAGCTTAGATATTATTAAATTTTATTGCATTTCGATTGTCAGGTGTTGAGACAAATCAAATCAATGCGAAAGATGCCAGAAATTTTAAAAAATCTCAACAAGACTTGTACATCCATCAACAATCTTTTTTGGATCAATCAACATTGATAGATTCACAAATTTTATTTTGGGTGGCTACTGCATATTAATTAGTGTAAGCTCCACAAATGAATACCTATATACATAGATTACTTGGTCGGTTGACGGTTGGTCCCACAGCTCTGTCGTGCTAGCTAGGTAGATTTTCTTCTTCGCAAGTTTCAATCTTTCTCCTTCATCAAGGTCGGACTCATGTATATGTGTACAATAATATGGATGTGGCCACAGGCCACAGGTGTACTTTCCTTAGCAGAGAAGGCAAGAAGGCTATTAATGTTAGCAGCTCCAGCTGGCCCCCTCTGCATGTTCACACTCTTCGAAAGAACCACTCCATATGACTTTTTCATTTTTCCTTTGGCCATCCAAAAACCTCAATTATTGAATGATTTTCCTTTATATGATAAATAGTTGTAAAATGGGTGATCAATCAAATCTCCTTGGACGTGATCATAAGAGTATTCATCCGCTATAAAATATATGGTTAGATATATAGTTGTTGTTTTTATAGAATGATCTATCACCGCATTCTCAGTAAAATGCACAGTTGAAAATGACCATTGAGACGGTAACATGTAGTTCACAATGTTAAGTTAGGCCCGCGACTTGTTAGAAACTATCCAACAGTCACAGGATATGGGACTAGCTTCAAGTTGTGACCACCATGACTGACAACTGATCAACTGGCCTAACCTTTGTTGCCTTGTTAGTCCTAAATTATTGCATGATTGATGCTCATGATTTTGGTCACTTTTCTAGAACAAGAATGAGCCCGATTCGGTACCGCGTACGAAGTCTACAGTCTACCGACATGCACTTCCTTCAAAAATAATAACAATAATAATAATAATAATAATAAACCAAGTTTATTAAGAAGTAGCACTGTACAGTACCCTTTTTTAAAAATTCTATTTTATGCGTGTCTCTAATAAATAAATGTACCTCCAATAATATTTTAACAGAGACATGCAAAACAAAAACAACAGAAAGAAAGAAAAGGACACCAGATGAGTACATGAAATTAACTTCACACGCTGTTTTCGAATGGTTTCAATCTTTTCCTGCAGAAGAGGGAATTAGGTTTCAACCACGTCACGTGTGATACACGTGTTCTCTCACTCTCATGGTCATGGACCCCTAAGATGAGCTTATTGATATGTAGGAAATTAAGACCCTTCGATCGGTAATTGGAAAATAAAACAAATTGGAGCTTCGACTTTCTGGAAGGACAAAGCAATCAAAAGACTTAAATGTGTACATACGTAGTTTTGCTAGCTCTTCCTTGTTCAATGCTCATTGAACACCCACAATGGTGAGTGTTTATTAGACCATCAAAAATATATTTTGGGTCTCACTTTTATTATATAAAAATATATCTCTTAATACAGTCAAATCAGTATAACACATCTCTCAATATAGTTACATTAGTAAAACACATTTTTCAATACAAAGTCATTATCCAAATATTTATTTTATTCATTTCAATATTAGGTTTCACATATTTTACAAAAAGTCAAGCCACATGCTCGTTCACATCAGCAAAACACATCTCTCAATACAGTCACGTCAATAAAAACATACATTATCTCATTCCTAGCAAAATCTGGCCATGGTGGATTCGGGGGTTACTTTCCTACCGAAAGGGGTTTCAATTCAACTAACTAGCTACAAACGCTTTAGACTGTTCAAAGTTCAAACTTGGAAGCCGAAAAGCATGCATAGGCTTTTCCCTTTTCGACAAATTAAAACTCATTGCATGTGACTTTTGCCATTTGGATGTGAAACACATTTTGACTTTCCCTTCGGCCAATGTCAATGTTAATCTACAGCGTTTAATTCAAACATTCCCACATATACATATAGAGTTATTACTTAAGAATTAAAAGTCATAATTAACACATTTAAAAATGATATATTAAAATAGTCACATGACATATACATATACCAACTTGTACTTGCAAAATCTTATAGTAGTACGGCATCCATGTATTCGATATTATACATTCTACCCTCAACACACATGCATGTTCAATCATAAAACATAAAATTAGGATTTACTCATATATCCATGCAAAATTGCAACAATATTGACTGCCACATTTTTATATCTAACCTACGTATAGGAGTAGCTTGGTTCAAGAAGATCTAAGCTTGTATTTGGTAGAGCGTATTTGTGTATCTCACAATTAATGTTTTAAGGCATGAGTTATTTATCTTCTTGTCAATCATATTTTGTTTATTAAGTTAATTATGATGACTAATGATGCCAAAAATCCTAAATACCATTATTAATTACCTTTGACTGCATATATGGATATACTTCATACTTCTTGATTTTTTTTGTTTTCTTTCTGGTAAGGTCTTCCTCTGCATTCAATTCACTGTCCATGAGATGACATAGTATTTAATTTTCCAAGCCAATCCAGAAAATAACACATTTTGTCGGTTTCACAAACACATAAATGTTTTCCCTTTTTTTCACCTACGCACCAAATTATATCTCAATAATTAATCAGTTAACATACTGGGACATCAATTATATATATATAAGAAATAATTTAATATTCAAACAGTCTCATTCTCTTATCTATGCAGGACAAAAACAAAGAAGATTAAGAAACAAAATTATGGAGACACTTTTATTTTTTCAATCAAGCACTTCGAAATTTTAGGTCATTTATCATCAGTGTTAGAAATTTAGAATACAATGTTATAAATTTCACACATATATATACACGAACTAAATTATTAGCTTTGAATTGTCCGATTCCTGATAGTATATCAGGCTGACACCATTTTATTTTTTCTAAACTCAACAAGTGAGTTAAGTCCAACCCACCTAAATTTGAAAAAGACTTTATTCATTTGTTGAGAGTGGACTTTATCCTAACAAAGAACTATATCATCCTGCATCTGTCTATGCGAAAGTCTTATATACAATGAATTCTATGGGATATATTATCTTGGCATATGTAACTTTCAAAGTTAAAGGGGAAAACAAACAAGAGCAGAAAAAATGTACATACAGAATCTGTTTCATATCTTGCATCTTTTGACAAATGTAGAAAGAATAATTAATAATTTTTTCTCTTTAAAATGATTTTCCTTTTATTCCAAACCAACAATCTTTATCTTCTTTTGGGGCAAACCAAGTGGTTTCACTCAATTGCAAATTTCCTATAACTTGCATGATTACCAAAATTAGTGGCGATAACAGCGAGACCATTCAAACCAAAACGATAGCTTTTTATTTTTCAAGTAATTTTTTCTTTTTGAAAATAAAATAAATATTACCTCCGTATATATTCGATAGACTCACTTTCTTATTAAAAATAAGTAAAAAAATAATAATTTAATAATTTACTCTCATTTATTGTGCATGTTTATTAACAATTAATAATATTAACTTCTAGCAATAATAAATATGAGTGGAGTAGTTGAAAGGTATATTATGAAGAAACCAATTAAATTTATTGTTTCAATTGTGTTTTCTTAATATGTGTGAAAAAATAAGTGAGCTTATCAAATAGGAGCAAACATATAGTAAAAATCTCAATTAAAACCTTCCTCTTTTATTTTTTATTTTTAATATATATACTAATTAATATTTGGTCTTTATCTCGGCTTCTCTGGTTCACACGTACGGTTACCTTTTCCTTCTTCCCATCCTCGTCATTCCTCTTTATAAATGACTCGCAGACACCACCTCTCCTCTGTACCTCTCATATCCTACATTAAATTACTCTTACAAAACTATCAAACATGGCCAACGTTAAGGTCGCCACCTTTTTCATACTAGCTCTCCTCTGCTTCTCCTCCTTGTCCACCATCGCTGCCCGCCCTGAGCCGGCCTTTGCTGTTGGTTCTTTGGCAAAAACCCAATCTGGGGTTCGTCTGCTTTCACTAATCACGTGATTTATGGTCTCATGTTTTGATTTTGGTAAATGGGTTCTGATTAATTATGTCAACTGAATTGTGCGATTAATTTGTTTTATTGTTTTAATTAGGTTGTTGAAGTAGAGCATGCAGAAGAGAGCTGCGAAGGAATTGGAGAGGACGAGTGCTTGATGAGAAGAACTCTCGCTGCCCACATCGACTATATCTATACACAGGACCACAGCCACAAACCATGAAAACTTGCCCTGTTTTATCACAACCATCTGACTTACATGTAGTAGGTGGTAAATTAATTAATAAGATAATAGTATGTTTTAATCTTGTTTTGAGATTTTGGGTTGATTATCATATCGTTTCTTCATATTTTGGGTTGAAATTTCCTTGACGAATATTGACTAGAACTTATTAAACCAATGCGGAGAGGTTGAATCACGTTTGTGCTCATCTTAAATTAATTTTCTTCAAGCTAAGGGAGGGCAGAGGAGTGATTACAAGACCAATAGTCTATTTGTTTGCATATGAGATACTTGATTTGATGCCTCTTCATGTGCTTCGTCGTTGTGGAATTCAATATGAACAACCAGTAGGCACCTGTGAAGAAACAACAGGCCCAGGATTCCATTGTCCAACATGTCTAGTTGGGGGTTGAGCAGTAATAATAATGATAATGAATTAATGATGGCAAAATTGGAAGACATTCAATGTAGCAGCAGCTATCTAGATTCTAGATAGCAACCTGCTAGTGTTTTAATTTTAGACATCTGCTGAGGTTTCAAATGCGTTTGATTCTCTGAAGAGGCCTTCAATAAGCTCTGTTAATTGTGCCTGCCAAACAAATCCCGCTTGACACGTTGTGATAAAGATTAATCTTTGGGGGAAAGAGTTTCTTTTAGTCTCGCCGTCGACGTCGACGACAACCTATTTACAAATTGTGGCTTGTCATGTTGTACATTGACAACAGCATAATTAACACAAAAATAAAAAAACTTGAATGCCATTTTTTTAGAACTCAGCAACATCTGTTGAGGAGATTTTGAGATATTTTGTAATTCTTATAACTCAGTGCATTTGAGGCTTTCAATAATAACATATTTACTAGTAGGTGAGTTTGTCATTTATGTTGTTCATAGTGTAAAGCATGAAAAAAATGTGACTCTGTGTTGTTGAAATTTGAATGGTTTTGAGAAGTTTTGTGGATATCTTTATGATTATGGTTTTGACTTGATTTGTGTGTAAAATAACATAACATAATGTATTAGTTAGCTTTTGAGGTGATTTGTTTAAAATAGAAGTTCAGATTTTTATTCTTATTTAATGATAGTTTGATATGTGTTTAATGATAGTTTATTATTTCTTAAAAGAAATAGGTGAAACACTGTCGGATCCATGAAATTCATGGAACTTTTCGGATAAGTATGATTTTACTCAATCTGCTCCACCAATTGATTATAACCAACCCGATTATGCTAGTGGATATCACCAGCCCGAGGCTTCAAGTGATTACCAGGTTCCTGGTTCTACAAGTAGTAACTTGGTTCATGATTCTGCAAGTGGTTACCAAGTTCCTGGTTCTACAAGTGGTCACCTAGTTCCTAGTTTTGCCCATGATAATGTTGGTGGCTAGCAACTACCATCCTTCAATGTGAACACGAATTTGATTCTAGAAATATGCAGTATGCAGGACATTAAGCAAGCGTATGTTGTAGCATTGATGTTGCTTAAGTGAAGAAGTAGAAGTTGATGATGCCAATGAACATGATAAAGATGGTTATACATATATAGAGGGTAACATTATCCAAGGTTGTAGCATTATACCACAAATTTCAAAATTTGGAGATGTTAGTATGATTGAAGATGGTACATGTAGGGATTGAGAATTGAACCATGAAAGTCATGGAGAAGTTGTTCAGTACATTTGAGGCTTCATATAAGATGTTACCTAGGTTCTTTGAGAATTTGAAATCATTAGATATTGGATCTCTCGTTGAATTTGAGCACAAACAAGTCATAGATGGGACAACTGCATTTGGTCATGTCTTTAGGCATTTAAAGCCTCCATTGCAGGATTTCAACATTGTCTCCCTTTGATCAGTGTTGATGGCACACAACGTTATGGGAAGTTGTTAATTATTGTAGCATCTAACGCAAATAATGGCTTGTTTCCAGTGTGATATGCTTTTGTCGGGGTAGAGAATAACTATAATTGGTTCATTAATTGGCTATTATACTACGTCACTCCCAATCGCCTTGGAATATGTGTATTATCAAATTGTCATGCTAGCATCAAACGAGCTATAAAACCTCGACTCGACGATTTAATTTTTATTGAAAAAATTGGCCAGAGGTGAGTACTATCCAGACAGGTATGAGTGATGTCCGAAAAAGTGTTGAAGAATTGCCATTAGTGGCGTCTAAAAGAATAACTATCCAGATGGCACAGATGAACCGTCTGAGCACTCACTTAAGGTGTCCTAACACCTTCCCTATTTTTGCACTTTAAAGTGTGATTTCCATTGTGAGAAAAGGAATTTTTTTGAGTTTTAGTCGAGAGAGAGAGAGAAAGAGAGAGGAGAAGAGAGAAGTAGGGGAAATACTTCATTCTTGTGAGATTTTAGATATGTTTTTGAAGATTTATATTTTGTGCAGGGTGGCATTCTTCAATTTATGGGAGAATGCTGCTGAAATTTTTATTAAAATTTATGTCAGTTTGTGACGTGTCTAGTGTGAGTATGTTTTGTTTTGTCGTTTAACTCATGCTCCTCGGGTTGGGGTGTGACTACTTGGTATCAGAGCGATGGCTTAATTGGTGACATGTGATGTCTTGCGCTGCATGTTAAAGGGTGGAGGTCGCGTGTTCGAATCCACCAACAACCCTCTGCCTTGCGAGGAGAGAAGGGTTGGGGGTAGTGGTCCATGGGCCGGCAAACAAGTAACGAAGTTAGAGGTCTTTAGATAATTTAACACAGGGGAAATGTTTACACCTAGTTTGTGACTGTATAGATGGTATAGAATGGTATGATGGGTTGTAATGAATGTTGGGCTTCATGGATTGGGCTAACTATAAACTTTAATGAGGGGCCAACGTTTAGGTATGATTAAAGGACTGAGCTATAATGATGGGCCCTGAAATTTTCTCTTAGTGCAGACCCAGAAAAATGTATTGTATCTCAAGCCCAATAGATTCATATAGGACCACTGAGGTACTGACATGTGGCATTGGTAGTTAGCTAATTTCTTGCCAAATGGTTAGACAGCTATAAATATGAATTATGAGCATCTTGGAAAAATTCAAACCTACAAGATGGATTTTCAGTTCGGTTTCAAAATTTATTGGATAATCGGTACCACAATTTCAGGAAGTTATTGAGGAAATGTTGGCATGTAGAAGGCTATAGTGGTTCATTTGAAAAGTTTGCAATAACAATCTGATTGCAAGAGAAAGAATATGGTTGATATGGCCAGGAATTAGATTGGGCTCGATTTTTTTGGAACTATTTAGGTGCTATATATATAACTGCAATAAAAAATGTAAAGCTCTCATTCGAAACACATGAAGGGATGGATAAAATGTCATACTCATAGTCGTCTAGCTATATTGGTCTTTTATGTGCATAATGTTAGGTTTCCGAATATTGGTGTGAGAATCTAAGATAATTGATGCTTCATTAGATAACTATGACTGTATTTTGAAAGGAACCTCTGTTTCCTTAAAGTGAACATCTCTTGGGATGAAAATTTCATGAGCTTTTAGGTCAAGTAACTTGTACCCTTTGATCTCTGAAGGGTATCCTAAAATTATGCAAAGAATTCCTTTAGGTTCAATGAAAAGAATTCCATTAGGTTCAAATTTTGAAGTTTGTTTATAGTTTTAGCTATACAAAACAACCAAATAACCCTAGTTCTTTGTAATCTGTGTTTTGATTTTAAAGAATTTGTAAGGTTTATTATGTGACACTATGCTTAATCAATATAATCATTTAATTTAGAATAGTTAGGAACCAAATTAGGTAGAATGCAGGGTGGTTTAAAGTTGAAGAATAAACAATATTTTCATGTAACCTGCACGTAGCTTACATGAGCTAACAGTGATTCTAGGTAAGCTGAACGTAGCCTACATGAGCATCAAGTTTTGAAAGCTTGCATCTTGGGTTTTACATGATTTGATTTTATGTGTTATTTGGTAACTTATTATTTTTAATTAATTGATTTGGTTAAATTGACTGATTGGAATAAAATCAAGTTTGTTTTTAGGAATGATTTTCTCTCCTTTTAAAGATATGAATCCTTTCCTAATTAGAGATAACCATCTCCTTCATTTAAGGAAGTCTTTCCTTATCTTTTATGGCGATTACAAGATTAGGATACAATCTTTTTTCATAATTTTGTGGGTTAATATTATGCATATCTTTTAGGCATTATCTAAGGTTTTCATGTTTCATACACATGTCATATATATTGCCTTTGGTAACCAAACAACCCTGAGTCTTTTACTCTCATATTCGTTTCATGTTTTCTTGAGCTAGTTTTGTGTTGATAAAATTCATGTATTCTTGCATTATACTTTGAGGGCATTCTATTATGTTCTTGGAGCTTGAAGACTTCAGTGCTACTCTAGAGTATTGTGTGAAATGATCTACTTGTGATTGGGTATATCGAGTGAATCGAGCAAGAAACTAGTGTAGGTGATGTGAATTCTAGCTCTAGGGACATTTTTGTAACCCCTTGTGAATAGTGAATTGCTTCAACGGTTGGTGGCTACAGACACCCGAGGTTTTTTTCTGGATTGAGTTTTCCTCGTAAATATCGTGTGTCACACTATTTTTGGTTTTAGTATTTATATTTTTTTCAATTGGTATCGAAGCAGGTCATTCTACGTGTTGAGTGAGATCCTTAGTCCTAATGGATACTAATCGTGATGGGAACAAAGCTTCATTTTTCAATGGTGAGCGTTATGCCTATTAGAAGGCTAGAATGCGGATTTACATGAAATCTCTTGATGAGCTTGTTTGGTTATCTGTAGTTCATGGATGGACATCACCTACAATAGAAGATGAAGAAAAGAATACAATACTTAAACCTGTAGCTTTTTGGACCACTGCTGAGCAAGATAGTGTTGGCTGGAACAACTGGGCACTCACCGCCATGTTTACTGGTGTATAACTTGAAGAATTCAGATGAATTGCCAACTGTGAGACATCAAAAGAGGCATGGGATATTATGAAAATTACACATGAAGACACACCAACTGTGAAGATTTCAAAAATGTAGAAATTAACCACTTCGTTTGAGATGCTATGGATGGAGAAAGATGAGACCTTTGGTCACTTTTATGCTAAGCTGAAGGATATCGTTAGTAACATGTTTGCGCTTGGAGAGAAACTGTCATCTTCCAAGATAGTTTGAAAATTTTTGCACTCATTACCTGATCGATTTCAAGCAAAGGTTGCAGCCATTGAAGAAAACAAGAATGTTGACACTCTTAAAGTTGAAGAGCTTGTTGGTTCTCTAGAAACATATGAAGAAAATTTTCGTGTACCTAATAAGATGAAAGGTGTCGTCTTAAAATATAGTCAAGATGATTATGATGATGACATGGAGGAGATGGTTTTGTTGGTTAAAATTTTTAGAAGTTATATAGAGTTACAAAAGAGGAAGAATTCTTTTCAAGACAAGTCAAGTGATAGATCTAAAGGTGAGATGAAAGTCAAGCAATCACAAGCAAGGCTTTAGTGTTATGAGTGTCAGGGGTTCGAACATATGTCATATGAGTATGCAAATAAAAAGAATAAAAATATGTTCATGAAGGCTACGTTGGGTAATAGTGAAAGTGAAGAATAAACAAACAAGTTTGATGATGCAAACCACAAGATAATAGTATTAACAGGATCAATGGAAGTTGATTTAGGGATTCTGATGACGATTCTATTGGAGACCTAGACGAGGACATTGCAAACCTTCAAGATGCGTACGATTAGCTAGCGCTAACTTTTGGAAAAAGCAAAAATCTAGACTCTAACTGCAAACCAAGTGCAAGAGAGGATGGTTCGTGAAGCTGAATTAATCACAAGTCTTGAGGAGATACAGAAGCATCACAACCATGAACAAGCAGAATTCAACAATTAGAAGGTACTATTTTTGATTTACAAAGTGAATTATCCAAATATTCCATGTTTAAAATCTTGTAGTTAGGAACAAGTAACTTGGATAACATGTTTGGTACAATGAGAAAAGCTAGTATTAGGGATGAAATTGGATGCACTGATGAACCGCAAAAAGATATGAAAAAATTGAAACCTTTTGTTCAAGGTAAAAATATTGAAGATGAAGAAACGATGATTCTTCCCAAGTAGGTAAATAAAGCAAAACTCCCATTACCTTGCCATTTCATTCTCCTTATGACAATGTATGTCGACCTGTTTCACATAATTTTGATATAGCCTGAATCCACCAGTTCACGTAGGCATCCTGTAGGTTACGTCAGACATGTATCACAAAATAAAGCTAGATTTGTGTCTATTTGTCATTTTTGTGGTGTTAAAGTACATATTCGACATTGTTAGACTATACCACACCAGGTATTTACCTAAGTGAAGTGTTGCTTATAATAGCAAGCCCTTCCTAACCTTGTAGCCAAGTTTTGGGGTATAGCCATATGCTTGGTTATTGTCGACGCACATGCACACGTACATGGGGACCGATTGGGCTTGGTTACTGGTTAGGGCAATGGGGGCCCATAATTACTAAGATGGTATCGGAGCAGGTGTTGAGCTCTAGCCATGCTCTACTCCACGTGTTGAGCCATGGGCATAGATACTCAGTCTACAAGTGTGGGAGAGTGTTAGACTATCCTATATCGGATATTTACCCAAGTGAAGTGCTGCTTATAATAGCAAACCCTTATAATGGTTTGGTCGATTCTCTGAGGTTGTTCCTGAGTTTGGTCTAAAGCGCTCGGCTAATTACCATTCTGTGTTCTATCGGTACACTAGTATGGTTAATATCTTTCTAGTGGTATATGTTGATGACATCGTGATTATCGGGAGTGATAGTGCAAGGATCAAAGCCCTGAAAGAATTTATACAATGTCGATTCCACAACAAAGACTTGGGACCTCTGAGGTATTTTCTTGGTATTGAGGTTGCTCGAAGCCACCGTGGGATATTTCTATCTCAACGGAAATATGTGTTGGATGTTTTACGTGATACTGGAATGCTTGAGTGTAAGTCGAGTGACACTTCTATGCTTCCAGGGGTTAAACTTTCAGTTTATGAAGGTGATCTTTTTGAGGATCCTGAGAATTATAGAAGATTGGTTGGAAAATTGAATTATTTGGCAGTAACTCGCCCAGATATTGCTTTTTCAGTGAGTGTACTGAGTCAATTTCTATCTTCTCCTCGGGTACCTCACTGGGATACTGCTTTACATATTTTAAAATATATTAAAGGTGCTCTTGGACGTGGTATATTGTATAAAGCTACTACTGGAAATCTATCTATAGAAGCCTTCTCAGATGCTAACTGGATAGGTTGTCTAGATGATAGAAAATCTACAACTAGTTATTGTCTTTGTTGGAGGTAATTTGGTATCATGGAAAAGCAATAAGCAAACTGTGGTGGCTCGCTCTTCAGCTGAATTTGAGTATAGAGCTTTGGCTCGTGTTACTGATGAAATTGTTTACTTGCGATAGCTTCTTGCAAAACTTGGTTATCCACAAGTAGGGCCTGGTTGGTTGGTAATATTTATGCTTCAGCTTAAGGAGGAGTGTTAGTATTATAAGGGTATTATGGTCATTGTACTGTTTATTATGGTTTATAACATAGCCCAACCCTATTGTATTGGTTATGACACACTCTTCTACTTATCAAACAGACCTTATTGTCCTAGGTTGGTAAAATCACGTAGAATTGTGTATTCTAAGACTGGTTCAAATACACATTTTTCAAATCCCACTGATTTTTTCTAACAGTTTATAAGCTTTCTTCAATCTTGTGATAAGATCATAAGACAACCACTCATGCTCCTATCTCATAGTATCCGAGAAAGGTTTAGGTTAGAAAAGGAAAAGAATCTTGTAAAGTTTCTCTTGCGGCATGCAATTCCAGATGTCAAGACAAGTGCTACCTTGATAGTGGATGTTCTAGGCATATTAGTAGGGATAAATCATTATTTTCAATGATTTTTTCTAACAGTTTATAAGTTTTCTTCAATCTTGTGATAAGATCATAAGACAACCACTCATGCTCTTATCTTACAGTATCCTAGAAAGGTTTAGGTTAGAAAAGGAGAAGAATCTTGTAGAGTTTCTCTTGTGGCATGCAACACTAGATGTCAAGAAAAGTGTTACCTTGATAGTGGATCTTCTAGGCACATGAGTAGGGATAAATCATTATTTTCAAAGACAAAAAATCTAAATGGTGGTACAATTACCTTTCGAGATGGAAGCAAAGAATAAATCAAAGGTAAATGAACTATTGGTGGATTAGGTGTTGCTAATATGAAGAATGTCTTGTATGTTGAAGGGTTAAAGGCTAATCCTGTGATTGTAAGTCAATTGTGTGATGCAGATTACACTATCATATTTTCAAAATATAAATGTGATGTTTTGGACTCACATGGTGTGCTTGTGTTGATAGTTGGAATAACTCATGACAATTTATATGGGATTACTTATACTAACAATTTTTCTTGTCATACAACTGTTATTGATTATCATGAGACCATTAAAAAAGTGTGCAGGAAACAGACTCCTCAGGAATAAATGATCATGTAGGATCCATGAAGCCTACATTAGACTGTAGAGAACCTACTTCAGAGGTCATACAGGATACATTAAACTTCAAGCAACCTCCAACTAATTTCAAGCAGCTTACATCAGACTCTAGAAAAGCTACGTCATAGTTCATACAACCTACATCAGAGTCTACAAAAACTAAAAGTGCACCTGACCTTCATCCACCTGCAAGAGTGAGACTTCATTATTCTAAGGATCAAGTAATCGGAGATATTCATGCTCCAATGATAACTCGTTGAAAGCATCATAATGAGGTAAATTTCATTTGCTGTGTATCTCAAATTGAACCTAAGAAGGTTAATAATGCTTTAAATGATGATTATTGGATTTCTACCCTGCATGATAAATTGATAGTTTGTTCGTAACGATGTATGAGAATTAGTTTCTTGTCCTTTTGATGTAAATTTCATCGATACCAAATGGATTTTTAAGAATAAAACTGATGAGGATGGATTGATCACTAGGAATAAAGTACGTCTGATTGCACATCGGTACACTCTAGTAGAAGATAATGTTCTCTCTCTTGACTATGTTCCTACTAATCTTCAACTAGCTGATATTTTCACCAAGCCTCTTGATCTACAGAGATTTGATTTCTTTGAGGAAATCCGTAAGTGTTGGTCCCCCTTGATTCTCTCCTCCTACATGCATTCAGTATTGTATCTAGCAGTATAGTTCATGTATTTGTGTGATAACTTATATAGTGCATATGTTGTTTGAATAATGTGTGCATGGTTTATGTTTATATGGTGTGATGTCATCAAGGATAAATTCAAATTCGTCTTAATTTGGCATATAAATTTGTGTACATATGTTTACTTTATGGATTTCACTTATATCATACATGAAACACTTTTGATGGTACTCAGATCCTTAAAACACTATTGTCAAGTATCTTACTTCTCCCATATCATGCATGTGTGTTAGTTTTGTCTTAATCCACTCTTGTGTTTGTATTTTATGGGCTCTTGTTAAAGACAAAGTCCTTGACTAGTGTGAAAGCCACAAATTGCATTCTTTCATATTTAAAAACTCAAATGAGTTCAAAAGTAGAAAGGGCTACCTAGTCATGCATGAGGAAAACAAGAAAAAAATGATGAAAAGAAAAAAAATATATGCAAAAATTAGGAGGTATCTCATGAGTGCGCCTGAGTTGGTGATTGTTTCAAAACTTTTACTATGATATCTTTTTGGTTCTTAGTATGAATATCTTGAACAACACACTCATGATTTGAATTATCATTTGACTAAGTGCATAAGGTATGTATAATGGAATTGTGAGGTAGTGTTTTTAGACCGTGATATTTGACAATTAAGTTGATAAGGATGAGCCATTGATTTCTAACTCCATATTTTGATAATTATGTGTGATATGGCTGCTAAATATTTGTCTGTGTTTGATTGCATGCAACATTCATCTAGGCTTCCTTATGGCCATGCAACCTCTATGTAGCCTACATCATAATCAATCTTTTGCATGGTTCTCACGTGTCTGTGTACATTGAATAAAATATTTCTTTGAGTGGTGCATTTATTATTCTGAGAAGTGAGTTTTGTCATTAGTAGGTCTTATGGTCCAAGCCCTAGAACTGCCATTGTTGTTTTATGTGTACGCTTCTTGTCCTCAGGGTCCATACCTTTGTTTTGTCTTCTCCAATAGCACCCAAAATTTGTTCCTCTAAGTCTTCCATTGCTATTCATGCCACTCCTGTTGTCGCCACTCTAGTCTCCCAAGAATCTAAAGTTGCTTCATCTCACAAGAGAACTAGGATTCCTTCTTTTTTCTCATCTGAGACAGAATTGCGTAATCATTATACTTTGTTGTAGTATGAAATTTTGGATGTCTCACAATTTCTCAAGGCTGCTGCAACTTGCTCTCGCCTACATTATTAACTTGTCACTTGCATGACAAAAAAGGATAGTGAATATTGGACTGATGATCTTTGAATATTGTGAAGTTGAGAAGTGCTATTTTGAGAGCGAGTTGATGTTGATTGTGAAGTTTGTGAAGAGTTTTTCCTTTGAAGGGAGAGTTTATGTTAGTTGTGAAGTTGAGAAGTGTTCTTTCAAGAGAGAGTTGATGTGCAGTTTTTGTGAGATCTTGACTTTAAGGAGAGTACGAAGTTGAATACTTGTGTTATTATCTGAATGGTTGGTATTGATGTTTGTTTGATGGTTTTTTATGATGGGTTTCGATTGATGGTTTTTATGATGGGTCTCTATTTGTGGTTGTTGAGTTTTAATGATGCTTTGAATTATTTGCATGATAAGCTTATGTACATTGATTTGGATATTCAAAGTTTGCTCAATTTGCTTGTGCTATGATGGATATTTGTTTTCACTTCTAAGCTAGTATGATTGATTGAATAATCTGAGTGATGTGCATGTGCGCATTTAATTGGGTATACATGAATGGATGATTTTGATGATAATGACACTGTGACTATTTTTATGTTAATGTTTTTGATTTCTTGATGGGTGTGCAATGTGCTGCCCATGATTGTTTTGCTAATCTGTTTGTGAGCTGAAATGCTGTCGCAAGTGAACATTGGACCTATGTTGAACAAGTTGGGTTGACTGCTTATTTTATTTTGGGGTTTTGTCAAGCAAGTGTGAGAGAGTTTGTAAGATTTATTATGTGACACGATGCTTGACCAATGAAATCATCCAATTTAGATTAGCTGCGATCCACATTAGGTTAAAATGCAGACTGATTTAAAGCTGAAGATCAAACAATATTTTCATATAACCTGCACGTAGCCTATATGAGCTAACAATGATTCTAGGTAAGCTGCACTTAGCCTACATGATTATCAGGTTTTGAAAGCTTGCATCTTGGGTTTTACATGTTCTGATTTTATGTGTTATTTGGTAACTTATTTTATATAATTAATTGATTTGGTTAAATTGATTGATTGAAATAAAATCAAGTTGGTTTTTTAGGAATGGTTATCTCTCCTTTAAAGATATAAATCCTTTCCTATTTAGAGATAATCATCTCCTTAACTTAAGAAAGTCTTTCCTTATCTTTTATGGTCTTGATTCCAAGATTATGACACAATCTTTTTTCGTTATTTTGTGGGTTAATATTATGCATAGATTTTAGGCCATTATCTAGGGTTTTCTTGGTTCATACACATGTCATATATATTGTCTTTTGTAACCAAACAACCCTAAGTTTTTTACTCGTGTATTCTGAACCGTTTCATGTTTTCTTAAGCTAGTTTTTGCGTTGATAAAATTCATGCATTATACTTTGAGGGCATTCTTTTATGTTCTTGGAGCTTGAAGACTTTTAGTTCGACTCTGGAGTATCTCGTGGAAGGATCGACTTGTGGTTGCGTGTATCAAGCAAGAAACTAGTATAGGTGATGTGGATCTTAGCTATAGGGACATTTTTTTACCCATTTGTGAATAGTGGATTGCTTCAAAAGTTGGTGGATATAGACACCCGAAGCTTTTTCCTAGATTGCGTTTTCCTAATAAATATCGCGTGTCGCACTATTTTTTGTTTTAGTATTCATATTTTTTCCAGAATCTGAAAGGGATTCTTTTTGTCTAAAATAATAGCGAGGAGTTTATTTATTATATGAACTATTGCAAGAATATAGTAGGAGCAAAAAAAAATTGGAGTTGATATTTTCTCTTTACATGCACAATTTTTAGGTGGTGTAATGGCAAGATATTTTATAAGATAATGCCTCATAAGAATGACTTAGCCTCATATGCGAGTTTTTTTTTTGCAAACCATTGAATTAACTAAGCTATTACACAAAATAGGTATTCCTTTTAAGTTTTTGAATTCATATAGATCTTTATGCACCAAGTGTTGGAACGCAGCGGAATGATTCGGATGATGCTTCGGTTGACAGGGTGCACAACAAGCCATATATTAATTTTTTAAGCCGTTTTAACAAGCTAACAATCCGGATTCATACCTTCAAGATCCTTCTGGATTGATCTTGGTTAAAACAACAGCACACCGATCGAGTAACAACGAATGGCTTCTTCTTCTCCAAACTCGCCAATCGAATCTCCGCACTAGCTCCTGGTTCAGATTGTACGGATTGAACACCAACACCAACAAGCATGGCACTATGTGTCTTCTGCTGTGTGACCTCCGATTGAAGAACTCAACTCCGGTGGAAGGAGGAGAAGGTGGCTAGGGTTTTGCTGTTTTAGAGAGAAAAATGTTTTAGGGATTTTAGAGCTCCAAAACGTGTAACTTAAAACCTAACCTTTTGAGTCCTATATCTAGAGGCACAGCAGGGACCCCATAGCAAATATGTTTTAACTGAATACCAAATAGAAAGTTCTGATTATCACAATCAACCTTCAACTTTTGGTAAATTGTAATTCACTCTACTAAAGAATTGTAATGACCTCATAACATATTTCGGGCTATTTATTAAATGCTTATTAACTCCACATGTTAAGAAAATCGATACCTGATTCATAAATTAAATTACTGACAATTTAATTCATAAATCATAACCTCAAGACTTACGCTTAACTTATTTAACGTGTCGGATAATTAAATCCACTTGCAGGGTTTGACACATTGAAAACTTATAAGCTTTCTCGAGGGGTATTCTCAATCCCTAAACCAGGACATGGTTTCCTTTAACAAATGATATTTCCGATCAATGCACTGTCATTGTCCAACTCATCGAGTTTATTGACTCATAAACGAGTCTCACTCTTTGTGACTCAAAACAATAACAAATGTTGGATCGTTCATATCATTTGCATCGGGATTAAGAGTATAAGCACTCATAATAATTACGAGATGTTTGTTTTACATAGTCAATAAAAAAACACTTCTCTCGTCTTGGTCCAGTTCGATACACCTGAGCGCACTAACACATGAAGTTGGAACTATACTGTTCCCATAGTTAAGATAAACATATTTAATCATGTGTTACAACCATACCGATGGCTTTCCGG
Organism: Euonymus europaeus; assembly: GCA_963580455.1. Classification (NCBI taxonomy): domain Eukaryota; kingdom Viridiplantae; phylum Streptophyta; class Magnoliopsida; order Celastrales; family Celastraceae; genus Euonymus; species Euonymus europaeus. The sequence continues at coordinate 13,795,476 of OY756970.1, read as the reverse complement.
ATTCCATCTTAGGTTGCGAACTTATACTTATATCCCATAAGAACTAATGATCTAATCTTCCGCGTGTAAGCCGAACTCTACACATTAGATCATTTACTATATGGAATATTCGAAAACATGCACATCACGTTATAAATTGAATTCTCATTAAAAAACAAAGCTTTTATTCATTAATACTATCAAATACATCATAGCATGCCTTGTAGTATATTTTCCTAACACCAAGACCACTCAAGTCCGTTTCAATTTGTCTAGAATGTTGGGTTGAGTATCTCTATTAAGGGTGTGTTTGATAGACGTGTAATAATTACAAGCGTAATTAAAATTATATGGATAAACAAATACTCATGTTTGGTATGAATATTTATTATTCACCCGGGTAATTTGTTTAGGCAATTTTATTCATATTTTAGGTGTAATGGTTACTCAAGGGAAATGTGGGTAATGATTGCCCAAGTAATACATTATACTCACATTTATTACCCTCTTATCAAACACACCTAGAAGTAAAGCCACTGAGCTTCTCATACAAGAGGAAACTTCTACAGGAGCCTGTGAAACATTTGAAGTTTCAAATTGTTGTGTTTCCTTATGATCCATAAAATTGCGTTATCATGAAATAAATTGAAAATCTTTGTGCTTGTAGCTAAATTAAACATATCAGAGTGCAAGGAAAGAGGAGATAAAGACATATAAGAAGAAGTTGTTGAGAAGGAAGAAGAAAGCCAATAAATTTTGAAATGTATTCTTATTCATTAACCTAAGATACAAAGCAACATGGTTTCCTATATATACAACGGTTGATAAGTAATGGTCAAGTGATGTCTTGACAGGAAATGTATGAAGAATAAATTCAAAAGTTAATACATGATTTATCTAAATATAAAAAAATGCTAAGACGGAATAGTGTGTTCCAGACATGGAGTTTAGTAAGTTAAACAGTACATATATGGAAGTCCAAAGGCCCAAGATATGAGCGCTTGTCCTTTGAAACGGAGCCCTTATCAAGAAGATTCATTAGGGCACTGTTGTGCCAAAAAGAGAGAGAAAAGAACTAGAGGGATGATCTTGTGATGATCTGGTCATTCATTGATGCGAGAGAGAAGTTTGTTGTTTCAAGTGAGATATTGATTATTTCCTGGCATAGAAAATTCTTGTCACTGAAATTCTTTGTAATTGTCTTTCATTTTAGTAAAATTTTCATATTCTTTGCCCAAGGAGTAGATAGTTTTTCGAACTTCATTAAACTTGTGTCTTGTGTGATTCCCTTTATTTTTTTACTTTCTTTTTGCAATATTCTTTACGTCAAATCGAGTCAAAATTAATTCATAACAATTTGTGTCGGAGTGAGGTTCAATGACTCTTTGCTGAATTTGACATATATGACATTGCAAAGTTTGATGGAGACAATTAGTGCAACCTGTATAGTATCAAGATGTAGGCACTTTTAAGATAACAAGTGTCTGTGAAAATTTTGCATGCTATTGAAGCAGCCAAACTGTCCAGTGAGCAAATAATAGATATGGAGAAAAAAGCTCACAACTTGATCTAGTTGTCTCTTTCGGATGTGATGCCAAAGATGCTAGGTTTAAGATGAAAGGACAACCCTAAATTTGTTGGACAAGCTTGCGATCTTGTACATGATGAAGTCTCTCACTAATTGATTGTATCAAAAACAATGGTTGTATACTCCTAAGATGGACCAATAAATGTCTATACTTCAATAGCTTCATAATTTTAATCAAATGATTTTGGAATTGAAGAATATTGAAGTCGAGGTAGATGAGAAGGACCAAGCCCCTATTTTGTTGTGTTCAATCCCAATATCGTATAGTTCATATGTCAATTCCATGCATTATGGAAGATATTTTATCAAATTGACTGATGTTAAATCAACTTTGAAAGATGTTAATGTGATATACAACCTTAAATATTGGTATTAGAACATTTAAAGAGTCAAAAAATAGAGTTTTCAAAAGTTTTGAAAGTACTAATCATGCCTAGACGCAATGTTAGGCATGCCTCACACAGATTTGGAAAAGTGAGATACTAAATTGGGTGCCTTGGTACCATGTTCCACACGCCTAGGTGTGCAGAACCAGGTGCCCAATATAGTGTGTGACAAGAAAAATTTGACCAAGGGTGCCTGGGTGCACCTCGCAAAATTTCTGGTCTTTTAAGCCCTAAAATAGATAGAAAGATGTCACTTTTTGGTTTCACCCTACTCTAGAGAGAGAAGAGGGATTTTTCTTGAAGATTCGAGTTAAGATTGAAGATCTAAGAAGATTACACAAGACCAAGGAAGATTTCTACATCTTGACGTAAGTTCGCCATGGATTTAGAAACTAGGGTTTTGGCTAGAACTTGTAGGAAACTTTGATTGTTAGGTTTAGATGCTTAAAGAAGTTGATTTTGCACTTGATTGTGGTTACATATCTAGGTATTGTTGTTGATTTGAAGTAAAAGTTTGATTTGTGAAGAGATTCAAGGTTTGGGAGAACTTCTACAGAAAAGGTAAATTCTTGAATTTCCTTGAGATAATGGTTCTTGATATGGATAACTAGATGTTGATGATGTGTTGATATGATACGACTTTTGATTTTTGCCCAATATTAGGTTTGGAATCAAAACCCCAGAATTTGAGAAATTTTCGATTTTGGTGATTTTACTTGGACACGAGGTAGGGGATTCCATACCCATTTATTTTTATGTTTGATTTCGATTCCTAAAGTTCGTTTGATTTCTCCATTGATCATTCGTATTTGTGTTCTTGACTTTTTTGTTCCTAAAGAATAACGAACCCTGAATCAATTCATGATATCTCTAATTTGTTGAATGCATACTCGGTTCACATGTTCATTCTTATATTGAGCATAAATTTTCTTGATTATTGATCATGTGGTAGTATGTGTGTGTATATATATATACGTAGGATTTATATATATATAATGACATATCAGCTTATTGCATTGACGTTTTACTTAGTTGCGAGATGACTAGGTTTAAATCAATTAGTTGAATTTTTGGATATTTGATTATAAATCACATCGATGATGTAGATTGGTAGATATAGTAGCACCTCTCGGGTCAAGGTGTTACAGTTAAGTTGAGGACCAAGTTGAATGGCGAGAGTAGTGATTTGCAAGCTGCAAGTCTGTTTGTTAATGGTTGAAATTATTCTAATACATCCCATGGAAAACTAGACAAATAGCAAATGCTTCTAGTATAATTAGTTTGGGCATATAAAATTGGAATGCTAAAAGCTCAAAGGTCCCAAGCAAGCACAAGTGTTGTAGTAAATATTAGTGAGAAATATTTGTATCATATTTATTTCTGTTTTAGGTCCACGAGTTCGCTCTAAATATGAGTAGATTTTAGATTTCAGAAGTATAGTTCATGTGTCCCCTCATAGGAATTTTTTCACTACCTATGAGTCAGTCGAAGGTAGTACAGTCATGATGGGCAACAATTAGCCTGGCAAGATTGCTAAAAAATACTTAATTTAGATCAGGTGGCATGGTGGAGTTCCTAGAATTTTGGAGTGTGTGTGCCATGTTTCATCTTTAAAGAAGAATATTATCTTTGAGTTTTCTTGATTCTATTTGCTACGGGTTCTTCGTGGTGGCATTTTGGAGGTCAGCAGAGATTCGATACATACGATGATTTGGAAGATGATTGACTTTATATTCTTGAAGGTGGTGCGATTGATACTAAAGATGTTTTAGGTGGTGCCACGAGGTCTCATAATCTTGAGAAGCTTTGGAAGAGAGGTTCTGAATCTCATAAGCTAATGGAGCTTCCGATTATAGAAAAGGTTAGAGTGTCCTCATGTAGTCAACTCTAGTCTGTGGCTCAGAGTTCCCAGAGAATACATGTTGATAGTTATTTGATGGGAATCATATATAATTTTAGAGTTAGTTGATAGGGCAAGTGAGACTAGTCAACATACTTTTATCACCATAGGTCAGGTTCTTTTATCGATTGAAAAGTTGAAAGACGTCTTGGACATCATTGATTTTCATCCCTAGAGAATGAGAGGTTTTGTGGATACAACAAATTTTGGAAAGTATTCATGTGGTTAAACGGGTTACTTTAGAACACTTTTTTCCATTCATTTTTTCTCCCGTGCTCTTCTAAACTAGGTGGAGTTTTATTGGTTCAAATTTTTAGTTCGTTCGTTACCAAGATGGAGATTGTTGAATTGGATGGTGAAAAATGAAGGCAACTTTAAGTTGCCTAATTCAAATCAAATTGGGAGATCTTTTTATTTAGGGATTTTAAGATTATTTCTATGATATAAATAAGCTATATTTTGGAACCCTGAAATTAAGTGACACATATTCTTTTCTTTACGACAATCTTTTGCATATGTTTTAGTTTTTATACATCCTCTTTGGTTGGGTAGAGAGTGTGAGAGTAGTTTGTTGCTTCAAGTGAGATTTTGGGTAGTTCTTGGCATAGAGAGCCTTTTGTTGTTAGAATTTTGTGTAACCTTCATTCATATCAATAAAACTTTCATCTTCGTCCAACAAGTAAGCAGTCTGCCGAATCTCATTAAACTTATGTCTTGGGATCTGCTCTCTTAATAAATTCCCTAATATACAGATAAATTGCCATTGTTATCTATTTTGTAAATTCTTTATCAACTAACGGTGCACCAAATTACCTATCATATTCTTTACTTCATTAAAATAATAATTTATTCATTTACTTAATATTATTTTATCAATACAAATTTAATTTACCAATTCTTGGGGCCCACCTAAAATTAATCTAACAAGAATTCTCAAGCATGTTTGCAAAACACGAATCAAATACACTTGTAAATTCAACAATCCAAAAGAGGGTGCCTCCACATCCATACACACCTTTAGAAATGGCAGGTGCAAAGGTCCTACACTTTAATTTTAATGATTTTATCATATTATGCTATTTAATTACATGTGGTATGTGATGAATTTGATTGGCAATTAATCTAATTTGACAGTTGCACAAAATTTATTTTTAATAGAGTGCTTATAACTAAACCTACTTGTGAATTCAATTATCATTTTAATATCAAATGAAGTCGGATTAAGTTGAAATTTTAGAAAGATATTATTGACATCATTATGAACATTTTTAATCGAGGAATACTTGAGAAATTTTGATGTTTTCTCAATGAAATTATATGCCCAAATTTATGGCCGAAAACTATTTTTATTGAATCATTATGTGGCTTGAAATGTCATTATATGATGTTTGTTCAAAGTTTTGGTCCTTTTATCTTCAATTGACATTGGCCCATGGATGAGTAGACCAACACTCATAATACTAGGTTTTATTTAGGTTTTGGGGGACTGAGCGTAAGAGAAGAAAAAGAAAAGAAAAAAGGGAGACGCAAGAGAGGAGCGGCAAAGATGGAGAGGAAGGAGGAGCAATGATCTTAGACTTTGTTTCGTCTTCGTTCAATCAAGAGTGTAAGTAGTCGAATCCAATTTGCTTATTAAACCTTTAATAATTACCTAAATTGATCGCCCAGTCTGATCACATTGTTTAACTCAAAGTTTGAATCAATGTTGTAACTATACGCCCTATTTCATATACATATGAATTGCCTGGAAGCATGACAGGTGATGAAGATACCAAATCAGGAGAGTTTGCTCTTCTACATGGAGGCATGATTGTCGAATCAATTATGAAACAAAATTTAGGAAGATCAAAGAGGAAAACTGAAATTCAAGAGGAGAATATTGCTGACATTATGAAGAAAATTATGGAGTTATCAAAGTCAAAATTGCATGTTTTGATTTCTAAAATTATGGAGAACAAATCAAGGCTAGTTTCCTATTTCGTGAAGAAAAAAAATTGAAGTAGAATCACCCTTATTGAAGAGCACAAAAACAAAGATGATGTCAAGCTCATTACATAGTCAAATTGAAGATTCTTGTTTCCTATTTTTGATGAGCAAAACATGGGAAGTTAAAGCTTGATTTTTGCCAAAAATTTTAAAGTGAAATGAAGATATTTTCAAGGCATTTGAGAACTAATTCAAGGCTCATTTGAAGAAGATATTATGAACATGCATGTTCATCAAGTCAAAAGAAGATTACTATATTTCCTAATATATAAAAGTCAAATCAAGGTGATTGATGAGCAAGTTTCCTAGTCAGGCAAAGTGCGAGAATGAGAAGTGAAGATTGAGGACTAATTGACAAATCTTAAATGTCACTGTGATTCACAAGCTTGAGCCGTGTGTCTTCCCAATCTCTCTATTCAATTCTCCAAGTCATCTTCAAGCAAACAAGGTCCTTCTATAGCTAATATTCAATCCGGAAAAGCTCATACTCTTCGATCTATCTATTCTATCTGTGAGCTATGCTAAACACACTTGAGAGTTTCATCAAATATTCTTGTATTCTAAACACTTTGAGTGGAACCTAGAGCCAAACACGTAACCATTTTTGGGTATTTTTTCTTCATGTGAAAAAGTTTGTGGTAAACTTTAAAAACCATGTGTGAAAAGTTGAAGGTGATCTTGCGAAAAATCTAGTTAAAAAAGTCAGAGGTGAACTTGTTCAAAACCTATGTGTGAAAAGTTGAAGGTGATCTTGCGAAAAATCTAGTTAAAAAAGTTAGAGGTGAACTTGTTCAAAACCTTCATTTCTAGTGAATTTTGTAAACCTAAATAAGGGTGCTTAGGGAATGGACGTAGGTCAGAGCTCTGAACCACTATTTATTGGTTGTGCACTTTACTCTCTCTTATGTTTTTATTTGCTTTACTTTTTGTACTATTCATTAAGTTTATTTGTTTCATATATTGTGTATTTATTATTGATTGTTGTTTTTAAAAGAAAATTCTCATTTGGAATTTGAGGACACAATTCAACCCCTTCTTCTATTTGCGTAGGTCTGTCAAGGTCTTCATGATCCACAACTAGAATATGACGAGTGGATGAGGTTGAGACGAAAAAAAAATTATGAGGGTAACCCAGATGATGATTTTGGCCAGCATCATTTTGAACATTATTTTTCATGTGGTATGATGAAAATCACTATTTCATTGAACTACAACGATGTAGAGAGCAAAAAATAGAGAGAAAAATAGAGATGAGAGAAAGAATATTAATATTTTATTTTGAATAATGCTACAATGATTACCTAGAAGTAGGGAACCGCTGTAGCGGTTATCTAAATAAGAGAACCTAATTTGATGCAGACCATATTTTAATTAATTCTCTATATTTAGTGTTTCATCACAAAATTCAACAATGGTAGTTGAAAGCTGGAAGATGGAAAATTCATGAAGAAAAGGAAGATCTAGTGGGGGTATGGGCAATCTAGGCACCTTAAAAGAAATTGTCAAAAAGGTGAAGTTGATTCGACGAATAGCTTTGGTGATGGTAACATTGTGTCTCTTTTGGGCGAGTATGATGATACTCTTTCAAAGCATGAACACTCTCGTGACATGCCACTAGTTTTCATGACATGGGATTAATCTATTATTGCTAGAAGACTCATAAATTTACACATGAGCATTGGTTTTGAGATTTATGCAGAGTGTGTGGTGAAGAAATATGTCAACTTATGAACTCTTCGGAAAAGCCAAATGTGGGAGTTTTACCATACTTTTTCAATAAATGTTTCAACATGAGGCGAAGAGAAGTTTTCGGAATGGTAAATTTTGAGTGTATACTCTTTATGGTGGAGCATGATGGTTTTTGGTGTGAGTTACATGACTATCATTGAAGAAAGTCTTATGGCGAAAGTCATGAAATATTTTTAGTCTGGTAGAGATTTGTTAGATTTTGATTAAATTTACCTGTGAAGAGGGGTAGTTGAGTGATTTCCAATGAACGAAGCCAAGATGTGTCAGTCTCGATGGCTGAAGAAAAATGCAAAACATGTGTTCTTTGTGGAATTGTCTCTTGACATGGTTGACGGTTTTAGATCGACAGCTTGTTAATCATCTATTATTTCTATATCTATAGATATGTTGCCTATATTTATATATCCCTAGAAAGTTATGAAGAGTGAAAATTTCAAAATAAGAATCATCGCAAAGAGATGAAAGAGAGCGAGCTTGGAAAAAATTATTTCGTTGTTAGAGTTCCTACACAACATTCATGACAGCATCCATATCTATAAGTGGAATTTGGACAACAGGATTCTCATAGACAGTGAATCTAGGAACTCAGGATATGCCTCCCTGATGGTTGACATTAGGTATATCGCTCCGGTAATAAGCTGCTAGAGAGTTAGCTTGATTGGTGTAACCAAAGACCTGGGTTGGACTTTTGGGGCTGGTGAACATCCAATACCGATCTTGACAGGAATATTCTGTTCCCTTTTGTGAGGTGGAGTATATCTGAACTGTTCAGTTTGATTATGTCTTTCAACAAAACCTTGCACTCTTAAATCACGCCCCCTAGTTCAGAGGCTTTGGTCTTGCCTTTGTCTGCCTTGGGAACTAACTCAGCTTCTCCTTTTGAGAGCTAATACATGAAGGTCTGTATTACATTATAGAGTGCATTTTGTAGTGTGAGCACAATCTCGGTTTGAAACTCTTTCAGTTTGGTGTCCAGCACGTTGATTTGCTAGGATGGTACTTGGTCGATATAAAATATCGCAAGTAAACCTACAATACCAAATACTGACGGGTCTTACCCAATCGGAAGTGTACGTGTCGAGGGACAACATAAAAGAGAGCGGGGTCGAATCCATAGAGACCGTATCAATCACAAAACAAACAAAATAGCAATAATAATGCAGAAATTCAGATTGCAATAAACAAGTAAAATTGGCTAAAATTGGATAAATAAATATGGAGGAGATCTAGCTTGGGTTGGTGTTGTTATTCTAATCTCACTAAGTATCACAATTTCAATATGCAATCACACAATTTAAAGACTTAACGTTGTCAATCAGAAGACGTTGGTCGGGCTCTCCTAACTAGACTTTCCTAAGCAACGACTCTGGCTTTGGTCCAGCCCAAAATCTTTTCTTATCAGAGGAGTCTTGGTTGGCGTAGCCTAAGAATTTCCTAAGACAAACATATAAAAGAGAAAGTCAATAATCACACAACCTTAAGCGTTGGTGTACCACCTAATCAATTGTGTTCACAATTCCCAAATCTGGATCCTATGCAGATTCTTGTTACTTCGTCAAACACTGGGTATGTGTCAGCCAAATGAGCTTAACTAAAAATTCCTAGAATTATGATGTTGATCAGACATACATAATAATAAGAAATCAACAATAAAATCAGAGAATCAATGAATTAAATCTAGTGTAATCATCTATGAAATTGGTCAACAAAGTTCTACTAAAAGAAACTAACCAAATCCCAAACTAAATAAAGAGTTAATTACACATAGTCACAATTGAATCACAAAATAAAACCAGAATTTCAATTGGGGAAGAAGGAGATGCTCAAAAGTGTTGAAATCCTCTTCCTGGCGTCTCCCCTCCCTAGTTCTAAAGTGCAGCGGCGTCAAAAGTCTGTTCTGGAACGAGCTTCCAACTCTTAAAACCCTAGATGCCATATCAGCAAAGTAAATTACGTCACTGGCCTGCTAAATCCGCGGCCGCAAACAGGTCTCACTTAGGTTGCAGTTTTTGCCCAGAAAACTCTTAATTCCTTCTTTTGCATTTATCTTTCACCTATTCCATATAACACCATTTGAGTAGTAATTTGATCCTGAAAACATACAAATTGAGACTTTTAGAAATTGAAAATATAGGTGCATTTTGCACCTAACAGTACTGGACTAGATAGCCTCTACTCTGAGTGGCCTGCTCCCTTGGTGATGAATTTTGCGAAAATAACACCGCTTGAGGTGGTGGTGATTGATTGAGCCCTACTGTTGTAGGATCTCCATCAGGAAGTTCGCTTCCCACTGCAATTTCCTTATCAAATCTTCGAGTTTTAGGCGGCATGTCTGACAAGAACCAAAATGATGTTTCCTCCATTTGGCTGCAATCTGCCAAAAAGGTCAATCCAGCCCCGTAGTAACGAGACGATATGTACAGGTGTGCTAGAGACATGCTGTCAGTCTCAAAGTATGAAAAATGGATTTGAATGCACTGAAATCTAACTTCTATCAAATGATTGTAAGAGAAAAGGGGTCACTCGTGATCTCACTACGACTTCTCAAGGAACTCTAGATCCGTTGGAAAATGTTTTACTAGATATTTGACTAAACAAAAATGTCATGTTGTAATATTTCATTGATGATAGAAATAATTATAAAAAAGTGTGTACATAGCTGAACATAAGCTAGAATGCTTGAAAGATTGATTAATGCCGTTGGGCTGAGTTTTTGTGTATTTGGTTGGGTGTCCTTGTGTGTTCTTCTCTACCACAATATATTTCCTCATAAATTTTTGGAATTAATCGTCACCTCTGTCATGACTGCAACTACCCAAACTTCCCTCCCATGTGCCTCCATTTTCTTCAATTGTCACAGTAGTGGTTCCATTATACCCCCTCCATGCTATAACTCTGAAATGATGATCCCTCGTGCTCTTCAATACCTCTCTTCAACTAAAACACTATCCTCACTAAAATAGGTAAGATAAGTCCATACCTCCGGAATTCTAGGTAGAATCTAAGACTAAGTCTTCTCCATTAACAAATCTTACAACCTGGGCCCAACATAAATCAATTGCCTATTTACTATCCAACCCGACCAGATTGTACCTAAAAGCAGTCCACTTGTATCATCACCTATGTCCCATTTTCGCAGGTGGCACAGTCCAGTCTTTTACTTGTAATGCAACCCACTTTCTTGGATCTAACCCGGCCCATCAGACCTAAAAGCAGTCCACTCGTTTCATCACCTATGTCCCATTCTCGGCTTGAAGCAATATGGTTCGAGACATAAGAAGTTTTTTACCAGTTCTTCCTTTCTGTCCATCTCCCTGTACTTAGCTGCCAAATTCTGTCTTTGCAGCCTTCGCCAAATCTAGTAGAGGGAATTTTCGAGCCTGTACGCTATGCCATTTTTATCATAGTGCACTGGGTAAGGTACCACTTACCTTTGTCTCCAGTAACTGTTAATAACTATTGGTTGTTGATTCTGTCTTTGTGGACTGTTGATACCATCAAGGGGGTTTTTTTCCTCTATTCGAACTTCTGTATTCTGGGCTGCTGGGTCTTCCGTTCATAGCATCTCATATTTGGCAGACTCTTGAGTTCAGCCTTGATTGCATTGATTGTAGCCACTGGAGGAAATGGGTCTTCCTATATCAGCATGGTTTCCTTGTCAGGAAATTTGACGATTCCTTTCTTGATATTCTCACGAATCATGTTACGCAAACGCCAATAATTCACAATACAATATGTCAAGAGGTCATGGTACTTGAAGTATTCCTTGTTTTTCAACTCGTCTTTGGATGATATTTTGTGACCAGCAGGAAATGACAAGAATTTTTTAGCAAGTAAAAAGTCAAAGATCTCTTCCATTTTGGTAGTATCAAAAGTTTAGATTGATTCACTATTAAGTGATTTCTTGGTCCCATCTTTAGCTTTTGCAAGTGAAGGACACGTAACTGGTCTTACATTCTTGACTATCTTTTTAGTCTCCACGTCATGTTTTACTTCCTTATCATAAGTCTCTATTGAGGTTTTCTTTCTTCGAGATTCTTCTTTGAGTAAATCTTCATATTCTACCACCTTTGCTGCCAGTTCATAAAATTCTTGGAATTCCATGCTTTGAAAATTTTTGCGCAACTCAATATCAAGACATTGTTGAGCCATCTTTACGAACTCAGTTTTGTGAAGGAAAATTTTGCATCGATTCCTCATCTTCTTGAAAATGGTCAAGAATGCGTTAGAACTTTCTCCAGATCATTGTGATAGCCTAGATAGTTCAGCAATGCAAACTTCTGGCTCAAATATAAAGAACTGTGTGTGAAAGATTCGCTCCATTTCTCTGCATGATCCCACAGAATTTCGTGCTAACATTGAGAACCAAGTAAATGTTGGTCCTGTCGATGAATTGGAAAATAGACGCAATCTGAAGTTATCAAAGTTATCATAATTAGCCAACTTACCACACTAGACGGTAAAACGCCAAACATGCTCAACTGTGGACTACATCTCTTCTCCAAAAAATAGGGTGAATTTTTGAACTCTGAATCCTCAAGGATGAGGATTCCCACGGTCAATGAACTCCATGTATTGTTTGTGATATTCAAGGCGACCGACCTATCTGAATCTAGGTCCATAGAGTTCCTACACAACATTCCAGACAACATCAATATCTACAAGTGAAATTTGGTCAGTAGAATTCTCATAGACAGTGAATCCAGGAACTCGTGATGTGCCTCCCTGATGGTTGACATTAGGTATCTCACTCTGGTAATAAGTTGCTGGAGAGTTAGCTTGATTGGTGTGAGCAAAGACCTAGGATTAGACTTTTGGGGTTGGTGAACGTCCAATACCGATCTTGACAAGAATACTATCTTCCCTTTTGTGAGGTAGAGTATATCTGACCTATTCAGTTTGATTTTTTTCCTTCAATAGAACCTTGCAATCCTAAATCATGCCCCCCCCCCCCGACTTCAAAGGCTTTAGTCTTGCCTTTGTTTGCCTTGGGAAATGACTCATTTTCTCCTTTTGAGAGCGAATGCATGACGATCTATATTTCATTTTGGAGTACAGTTTGCAGTGTGAACACAATCTCGGTTTGAAACTCATTCAGTCTGGTGTCCAACACGTCGATATGCTTGGATGGTACTGGACTGCATGTCCTACTCCGACTGGCCTACTCCCTTGGTGATGAATTCTACAAAAACAACACCTCTTGAGGTGGTAGTGATTGATTGAGCCCTACAGTTGTAGGATCTCTATCAGGAAGTTTGCTTCCCGCTGCAATTTACTTATCAAATCTTTGCGTTTTGGGCAGAATGTCTAATAAAAACTAGTGAGTCTCACAAGGTGTGCCAAAAAGGATGTTGCCTCTATTTGGCTACAATTTGCCAAAAAGGTCAATCCTGCCCCTTAGTGACGAGATGGTGTGTCCAGGTGTGCTAGAGATTTGCAGTCAGTCTCAAAGTATGGAAAAATGGATGTGAATGCATTGAAATATAAATTCGATCAAACGATTATAAGAGGAAAAAGATCACTCGTGATCTCATTACGATTCCTCAAGGAACTCTAGATCCACTGAAAAACGCTTCACTTGATACTGGACTAAACAGAAATTCTAAACTGTAATATTTCATTGATGATCGAAATAATTGCAAAAAAGTGTGTACAAAGCTGAATGTAAGCTAGAGCGCTAGAATGCTTGAAAGACTGAAAGAAAGATTGAAAGATAGATTGATGTCGTTGGGCTGAGTTTTTGTATATTTGGTTGTATGTCATTGTGTGTTCTTCTCTGCCACAATATATTTCCTCATAAATTTATGGATTTAATTGTCATTTTTGCCATGACTGCAACTACCCGAACTTTCCTCTCATGTGCCTCCATCTTCTTCAACTGTCACAGTAATGGTTTCATTATACCCCCTCCATGCCATAACTCTGAAACGATGATCCCTCATGGTCTTCAATGCCTCTCTTCAACTAAAACATTGTCCCCACTAAAATAGGTAAGATAAGTCCATACTTCGAGAATTCTAGGTAGAACCTAAGACTATGATTTCTCCCTTAAAAACTCTTACAAGTTGGGCCCAACATAAATCAATAGCCCATTTACTATCCAACCCGACCAGATTGCACCTAAAATCAGTCCAGTCGCTTCATCACCTATGACCCATTTTTGCATGCAGCACAGTCCAGCCTTTTACTTGCAATGTAGCCCACTTTCTTGGATATAACCCGGCCCATCAGACCTGCTCAATTATGGTGCAAACTGCAAACACAAGACAACTCGAAAGCTATTGTTGCTGCAACTTTATGAATACTTCTGGTTTTTTAATTGACAAAATTGTAGGTTACTCTACTTTATAAGACTTATTAAGAGTAAGGTCACTCATTTAAACTTATTTGTAATTAAGTTTATTTTATGTTGGTTAAATTACATAAATGCCCTTTAAAATATAGAAAATCATTTCATTATCGTCTATGAAAGCCAAGTATGCTAAGTATACACGAGTCGATTACGGTTTAACGAATTCGTTTCCCTTAGGGTTTAACACTTACTTTTTAGGTGAAAGTTGTGAAAAAAACACAATTACATAACACATCTACTAATTATATTATTTTTGAAAAATAATGTAATTAAAAAAGTACATTAAAAACTATCGATGATGGGTCTTGTCAGAAAAAGTTTTACGTGTTGTGTTCGGATATGCAATTTTTTTTGAAATCTATAATATATTTTGAGAGATAAAATGATTTAAAAATAAAATAAAAATTTACAGTGGAGTGGACTAGAATACAAATAAGATTTTTTTAGTGGACTTTAAAGTTCATATTTTCCACTTTATAATGTGTCTCCAAATATGTCTATTTAATTTTTATGAACTACATCAATAAAAACTAGAAGATGTATTAAACAACTAGAATAGCATGAGTTTGCAAATATTTTCTAGGAAAAAACAAAAGAAGAAGCCATCAAAAACAACAAAAGAGAAGGTACTGGCAAATGTTTTGGAAGTCATGCAGAAGGTACTGAATAGTAGAATGATCAAGTGGAACAATTAGGCCTCACCAAACAGTCTGCGGGCCTAGGTCTGGCTCAACTTCGAGTATGGGCAGCCCGACCCTATGCCTCTGACGGGTTTGGACTCCATGTTTGATGTCGAACCCAGCTCCAAGCCTGACCATTTGGGCCGACTTCGAACTAGCCCAAACCCGACCTGAGGCATGGCTTGAACAAAACATAGCATAGTTTAACTGCTACTATGCTACACGCTTACATATTCTCACAGCTCCTCTCTCTAATTTTCTCACCTCCAGCTACTAACCTTTGATCCCCTCCAGTCTTCTCACTCTCAATCTCAATCTCTGGCTCTTGGTCTTCGGCTGCCTGCTTCAGTTCTCAAGTGTCAACAGTCGATCTCAGTCTCTAGCGCCAATCTGGTCATATAGGTTTCTCATGCTTCCATATGATTTTTGAAGTGAAAGCAAGTTGACACTCAACAACAAAAAAAATTATGAGGATTGAAGAAGGCAAGAAGCTTAGCTGGCTACAGGTCTAACCTTAACCAATAACAAATAACAATTCTCATATGTGCTGTGGCCTGGGATTGAACAATTCTCAATTCTTATCACATCAGGGAAAGCCAAAAAATTGTTATGGTAATATCTTTTAGCCAAAAAAATTCAAATTTACATACGGGCCCAAGCCCATTGCCCAAATTTATTGTGCTTAGGCCGGGCTTGGACCATGGATTCTTCCTCACGCGGCTTGAAGCCCAAAATGATTTTTTGGGCCTGGGCTTCAAAACCCGATGACAAGGCCTAAGAGCAATCAAACACGGTCTAGTAGAGTAACCAAGAAAAACTAATTTGGACAAAGAAAAAGAAGTGGAACACTAAACATAAACAACAAAAAAGAGACGGAAATAAAACAAAAATAAAGTGCACACTCAGCTTACTTCAAACAAAAGAAAGAGACACACCAAGGTGATTTGTGTAGTTTTAATAGGAAATACCGTTGAACTGAATGTGCTCGCATACCATAAAATTCACATATAAATATTGTGGGTTCTTGATATCGGATAATTGTGGTTATACTTGAGAAAGACAATTGGATAGCGTAAGGATATTTAGCAATCAACATAGATAATAAAGAGTCAATAATTGGTGTGGGATTTGGATTAGATTGAATAGGTGAATCGGATGCCTTAGAATTCTTCTCAGCTTAACTGTTTGATTGCAATTTACTTGCTTTAATTATGATTAGTTTAATTTCAGAAAATCAACCAATCTTTGATTGTTTAAACGAATTAGAACTAGAATAATTTAAGGGCTTGATAGTTAGACAGTCTTTACGAGATCAACTTTCTTTTCACTATATAAATTGAGTGATTTGTGTACTTACAAATTTGCATAATAGTTTTTGGCACTATTGTTGGGGACTATGTAGTTTTATTGATAGTGATACAATCAAGTTCTATATTCTTAGTCTCATTTATTTTCAGACAAATGAATTTATGTGTTATCTTCGTACTATCTTATCTTAGGTGTTTTGTGATTTCTTTGAGACGTTTGACTCAAATTGTAATGATTAGAGGTTCGAGGATTTTGAGATTCAACCAATATAATGAGGGTTGAACTATAGGTTAGAAATACACAATAAAAAATATATTTATATATAATACATAGTATATAATTTATTAAATAATATTAAAATACATGAATTATGCAATTCAAAAAATAATGGTGAATCACTCAACTCATCAAAAAGCCTATGAATGGCCTTGAAAAAAACCCATTTTCTATTATACCCTTAAGTTAACTTTCACTTATGTTGACCCATTTTTGAACTTTAATCTGGACGATACAAATATCCCTTGATCTAGACCTCACACAAAAGATGCAGAAGCTTCTCAACCTTCTTTCTGCCACACATCAGCTTCACGTCACGGAGAAAGGGCTGCCATGGAGAGGAAGAATTGCATGCACAAGAGATGATCTTAGAAATATTTTGAAATACGAAAAATAGGACTATAGTGGAATGAGACCAGTGAACCGACATCCCAGGCCAGCCTCCTTCAATAACAGCTGAAAGTTAATTGGCATCCCATGCTCATTTTGGTCGGAGAAGTTGAGTGTTTAGTGTGACTGTGAGAGAGTTACACTTGTATTTGAGGATCTTCTTGGTGGATTTGGTTTGGAATATTCAAGAAAATACGAATAATTGCGAGTTTCAATTTGTCTAAGAGATAAGATTCACCTGTCGGGTTTTTGCGAAATGAAGGTTCGTGGCTTGAATCATGGTTTTTGTAGTATTTTTACGATGTTCAAGGTTTGAGTACATCTACGGTATTTTGTATAGATTATACAATCGATGTCGCCGATTCACAATATTTGCGGTTATACAGCTCACACCGGCAGCACGACACAAGATTAAAAATTATGCTGAGATTGAACGATCTTTTTGGAATTTGAACAAAGAGAAAAATAAAAGTTGATTCTACAAAGATAGAACCAGCCATGAATGTTGAGAATGATGGGGTGAATGACCAGATAGTTGTTGGCGTCAAGTTGTGCAATTTGTTAAACAAAGAGCTCTGAGGATTATGCTATGCCATTTATGACTAGAAAACTTTGAGTATTAGGTGACCAGCTATCCAAGCCAACAATTTTAAGATCAAGAATTTTGTGATTAAATTGATGCAAACATCTATTTTTTCAATGGGATGCCAAGTGATGATCCAAATCCTCACACGCCAATTTTCTTGATGTGATACTTTCAAGCAGAAAGGAATTTTTGGATGATGCAATCAGATTGATATTGTTTCCATTCTCACTCAAAGATAAAGCAAATAGGTGGTTGAATTCCTTTCCAATAGGGACAATCAAAACATGGGATGACGTCACTCATAATTTTTTAGCAAAATTGTGCTAATGGTATAACAACCAAAACCATTGTCTTTCTCTTGGATGGGGGTAAGCAAGTGATGAAATCCATACTAATGTCTTGCCAATTCTGTTCAGGAATGGGAAGGGGTCGTAACAACCCAGGCGGAGATATTGCCTGAACTTGGCTAATCACAATCCTGTTTTACTTCAAAAATCCATTACCCACTGAAAAATTAGAAGAATTAGGCACAACTGGATCTAGTGACTTAACTTCATCCCATTTGGCCTTAATCCACTCATCCTATTCCAAATGACTTCTCAAATCATCCAACCACCCAAAGTATGGGTAAGATATTTCCTGAACTTCGAATCCCTTCTCAACAGCCTGTGCTACCTATCTGGAACTACTATTGGAATTGGTCTCTCAGACAAATTACTAACACATTGTTGCCTAGTAAGGCACCTACAACAATATTATCCACACCCTTGTTATATTGGATTTCATAATCAAATCCTAATAACTTAATTAGCAACCCACTTGTGCTGGAATGTATTATGTTCCTTCCAATACAAGAAATATCTAAGACTGCTATGATGATCCTTCACAATAAAATGTTTGTCCTATAAATATCCCTGCCGTTTCTTACTACGAACACTAATGCAATCAATTCTTTCTCATAAGTAGAAAAAGATTCATTTTTTGGACCTAGTGATTAGCTGTAATTAAAAAGCAATTGACTTACCAACTTGTTTCAAAACAACCCCAATCCCTCCACCAGATGCATCACATTCCACTGTAAAATTTGGAAGTGCCAAAACCTGTGGAAATACCGTCAAAAGCTTCAATTGCTTTAGCAGACCAAATGAACCCATTCTTCTTCGTAAGTTGGTATAAAGGTTGACAAACCTTACCATAATCCTTAACAAATTTTTTGTAATATCTTGTGAGCCCCAAGGGGCCCCTTAATTCTCTAACAGTCGTTGGTATAGGCTTGTCAAGGATGGCTTTTAACTTGTTAGGGTTTGCAGTAATCCCTTCCCAAGAAACAACAAGCCCCAAATACTCTAACTTGTCATGACCAAATGCACATTTTAGATTTTTTGACATAGATTTGATGTTGTTGTAGTATGTCAAAAGCCTTTCGAAGATCTTACAAATGGGAACCCCAACTAGAGAAGTAAACGGGATTTCATCAAAAAAAACTAACACTGTCTTCCTTAAAAAAAAATCTCTGAATATATCATTCGTGAGACTTTGGAAAGTTTTAGGTGCATTTGTGAGTCCAAAGGGCATCACTAAAAATTTGTAGTGACCCGCATGTGTTCTAAATGTTGTATTTTCTTTATACTCTAAGTGCATTCTAATATGGTGATATATAAATCTGAGATCAATTTTAGAGAAAAACTGTGCTCCATGGAATTCATGCAGTAGATCATCTATCAGGGGAATGGGGTATTTATCCTTAATAGTTCATTGATTTGATTCCCTATAATCCATACACATAAGCCAAGTCCCCTCTTTTTCACTAACAGAACTGGGGATGAAAAAGGGTTGTGGTTATCCCTAATAAAACCAGATTGTTTGAGTTCCCTGACAGCATTCTCAATCTCAATTTTTTTACATTTGACCTTAATGATATGGTCTTTTACCAGGTGTTCTAGACTTTGGCAGAAGAGACATTCTATGATCATTGATTCTCATAGGAGCTAACTTGGTAGGTGTTTGAAAGAATTCATAAGTCTGCAATAAAGCTTGTAACTCAACCTCTTGTTGTTGGTTTAAAGTATATTGGTGTGATGTAGGATCCATCACTTCCTGTGAAAATAATGTGATTCCCAAACAAGAATCCTACATAACCTTCTCCAAGTAATGAAATGAAACTTGTTGGACAAATGGTTTAATTATTTTGAGTCGCTATTCAACTGATATAAAGTGTTATTCACTATAAATTGCATTGTCAACTATTGGAAGTCCCACAGAACAAGACTCACTGACTTTAGCCACTGAACTCCAAGCACGATATCACAGCCGTCCAAAGATAGTACAAACTATTGGTTGAATTGCAATATTTTATGTTTTTTGTTTAATGTCAGTTCTGTCCTATTCAGTCTATTACTATGGTCTTTATGTCAAGGTCTGTTATGTCTTTTTTGTCTTTTGGTCTTTAAGTTGTGTTGTTGGTGTATTCGTTGTTGACAATGCTCTAGGTATTGTGATAACAAAAGAACTGTAAATCAGATTATAATCTGCTTCTGCAATCTGGTTTCTTTAATCAGTTCAGCTTGATTATTCTTCATCCTGTTTTGCTCTAACAGTGGTATCGGAGCACCAGGTTCGTTGTTTGTGATCAATCTGGGTGTTGAAGAGCAGATCGAAAATGGCTTCGTCTAGCGAAAAGTTGATGTCTTTGATGCCCGTCTTTACTGGAGTGGATTACGCATCCTGGAAGGTGAAGATGAGGACGTATCTGATGTCTGAAGGCTTATGGAATATTGTGGTTACCGGATATACGGAACCTGAGGATGAATCTAGTTTGTCTACTGCAGCAGAGAAGGATCTGGCCAGCAAACGAATGACGAATGCAAATGCTCTTTCACGGTTGCAAAATTGGGTTGGACCACAGATTTTCCCTCGTATTATCAGGGCTTTCTATGCTAAGGAGGCATGGGATATACTTGAGAGAGAATTTGAGGGCGATGTGAAGACCATTCTCATAAAGTTACAAAATTTGCGACGTGATTTTGAAAACTCAAGAATGAAGGAGACAGAAAGTATCAAAGATTTTTATTCAAGGCTCATTGGGTTGGTGAATCAAATGAGAACGTTTGGGGAAGACATTTCCGATGAGAGGATTGTGCAAAAAATTTTGATTAGTTTACCCGAAAGATACGACGTAGTGGTGACTGCTGTTGAAGAATCAAAGGATCTGTCAAAATTAAAACCAGAAGAATTGGTGGGCTCTCTAGAAACTCATGAGCACAGAAGACTGAGAAGAGGTGACAAGAATCCAAGTCAGAGCTTAGAGTCTGCGTTTCAAGCACAGATGGATTTCAGACCTCCCAGACAGCAAGGTATGTCTTCAGAGTCTGGAAAAAAATCTTGCGATGTTTGTAAAAAGGTTGGTCACCTTGCTGCAGATTGTTGGCACAAGGGGAAACCCCAGTGTCATCATTGCAAGCGATTTGGGCACATACAAAAAAATTGCAGATTTAAATCAGAAAGTAGGGAAAATTTTGTTGAATCCAGTAATATTGATCCAGAAGAAAATATGTTTTTCACTGTTAATCATGATCATGCTGAGAATTTGTCTAACTGGTTTCTTGATAGTGGATGTAGTAATCATATGTGCTGCAATTTTGATTTGTTTGAGAACATAGATTATGATGTGAAGATCAGAATTAAACTGGGAAATGGGACGGTAATGTACTCCACTGGAAAAGGCAGAGTTAGGATTAATTCAGGTGCTGGAGTGAAGTTTATTTCAGATGTTTTGTTTGTCCCTGAATTGAAGACCAATCTGCTCAGTGTTGGGCAGATGATGGAAAAGGGGTATAGACTGCATTTTGAAGATGGAGGGTGCAAAATCTTTGATAAAGATGATAATGATCGAGAGATGATGGTTGTTAAAATGAAGAGTAGAAGAAATTTTCTTGTGGATTTTCAATCCACTGAAGAGCTGGTTTTTAAAAATTCAGTAGAAGAAAAAGATGAATCTGTGGTGTTATGGCATAAGAGATATTGTCATCTGAGTTTAGCCGGGTTAAGATTGTTGCAGAGTAATAATATGGTTGTGGGTTTACCAAAATTGGGGGAAGGAGATCCAATTTGTGAAAGCTGCATAATGGGCAAGCATCATAGAACTTCTTTCCCAAAGCAGAGTTCATGGAGGGCTGAAGGAGTTCTTGATTTAGTGCACACTGATCTGTGTGGACCTATGAAAGTTCCCTCATTTAACAAATGTAAGTATTTCTTGACGTTTATCGATGATTTTTCAAGAAGAATTTGGGTGTATTTTCTTAAAGAGAAGTCTGAAACATTTGAACGATTTAAGATCTTTAAGGCTATGGTAGAGAATGAAAGTGGAAGAAAAATTAAGAGAATTAGAAGTGACAGGGGTGGCGAATATACTGCTTTGAGTTTTGAAAAGTTCTGTGAAGAGGAAGGAATTATCAAACAGCTCACTGCCAGTTATAGTCCTCAGCAGAATGGTGTGGCTGAGAGAAAAAATAGGACTATAATGGAGATGGCTAGAGCAATGTTAGCTAAAAAGAAGCTTCCAAGAGCTTTTTGGGCAGAGGCAGTTAACACTGCAGTGTATATTTTAAATCTCTGCCCAACTAAAGCTGTGAAAAATGTTACTCCTTTAGAGGCTTGGAGTGGAAAAAAGAGCTCTATTGATCATTTGAAAGTCTTCGGATGTATTTGCTATGTGCATACTCCAGATGAGAAGAGGTCAAAACTGGATAACAAGAGCAAAAAATGTATTTTTGTTGGATATAGTTCAAATTCAAAAGCATATAGAGTATTTGAAGTTGAAGCTAAGAGGTTGTTGATTAGTAGGGATGTGATTTTTAATGAAAATGAAGCATGGGAATGGAAGCATGTTGATGAGGAGGAAAATGGAATTGACAATACTGGAATTGAAAATCTTTTTGAGGAGGAAACTCTTTCCAGTTTGGATCAACCTAGTAACCATTCTACTGAGCATGAAAATAATTCTGAGTTAGGTGAAACTGATGTTGTGATTGAAACTGAACCAGTTTTAGCTGATGAAGAGCAGAGAGACAGCAGTGATTCTGATTCTCCTCCTGGAAGGATGAGACAACTTAGTGATATCTATGCAGTGTGTAATCTTGCTATGCATGAGCCAGATGGTTTTTCTGAAGCTTCAAAGGATCCAGTTTGGCAGAAAGCCATGTGTGAAGAGATTAATATGATTGAAAAAAACAATACATGGGAGTTAGTCTCTAGACCAGTCAATAGAGACATAGTTGGAGTAAAGTGGGTTTTTAAAACAAAACTGAACCCAGATGGCAGTATACAAAAATACAAGGCTCGCTTAGTGGCTCGGGGTTTTTCTCAAAAACTCGGTGTTGACTTTAATGAAACTTTTGCCCCAGTAGCCAGGTTTGAAACTGTGAGACTTTTACTTTCTATTGCTGCTCA
The DNA here is from genome assembly GCA_963580455.1 of Euonymus europaeus. NCBI lineage: Eukaryota > Viridiplantae > Streptophyta > Magnoliopsida > Celastrales > Celastraceae > Euonymus > Euonymus europaeus. Next base: position 13,772,848 of record OY756970.1, on the reverse strand, counting down.
ACTAAGATGGAAGGTATATCAATTAGATGTTAAATCTGCCTTCTTAAATGGTTCTCTGGAGGAGGAGGTATATATAGCTCAGCCTGAAGGGTTTTTGGTTGAAGGGGGAGAAGACAAGGTGTATAAATTAAAGAAAGCTCTTTATGGCCTAAAACAATCTCCGAGAGCTTGGTATTCGGAGGTGGATAAATTCTTCAGGGAGAGTGGTCTTAAAAGGAGCAAAAATGAAAGTACTCTTTATACCTTGAAGAAGGGAGATTCAGTTCTTATAGTATCCATTTATGTGGATGATCTGGTTGTGACAGGAAACAATGAAGAATTGATCAGTGATTTCAAGAAGGAGATGATGAGAAAATATGAAATGGTGGATCTTGGGTTATTGAGATATTTTTTGGGAGTGGAAGTTGAGCAAACTGAGAAGGGGATCTTTATTTCGCAAGCTAGCTATGTCAAGTCAATGTTGCAAAAGTTTGTAATGCTGGATTGTAATGCTGTGGTGACTCCTTTGATACCTAATGAGAAGTTTCACAAGGTTGATAGTTCTGGTAAAGCAGAATCTAATACTTATAGGAGTTTAATTGGTAGTCTTTTGTATGTTACTACTACAAGACCAGATGTCATGTATTCTACTAGTCTTCAATCCAGGTATATGCAAGAACCAACACAGTCTCATTTTGGTGCTGCTAAAAGAGTTTTGCGATATTTGAAGGGAACTCAGGATTATGGGATTTTGTATGAATCTGGGAAAGAGTTGAAGTTATCTGGTTTCTGTGACAGTGATTGGGCAGGGTGCTTGGATGATATGAAGAGTACATCTGGAGTGGTTTTTGGCTTGGGGACTGGAATGTGCACTTGGGTATCAAAAAAACAGAAATGTGTGGCTTTGTCCTCTGCTGAGGCAGAACTGGTGGCAGCTTCTAAGGTGGCAACACAAGCAATTTGGATCAGAAAAATTCTTGAAGAAGTTGGAGTATGTCAGGTTGATCACACTGTGATTTTTTGTGATAGCAAATCAGCAATTGCTATTGCTAAAAATCCGGTTGATCATAATTTGACAAAGCACATGTCAATTAAAAACCAATTCGCAAGAGATGCAGTGGAACAAGGACTGATCAATCTAGAGTATTGCAAAACTCAAGAACAGTTGGCTGACATTCTCACTAAGGCTCTTCCAAGAGATAAATTCTGCTTGTTGAGGAGTTGGCTTGGAGTTGTTTCTGGTTTGCAATTCAGGAGGAGTATTGGTTGAATTGCAATATTTTATGTTTTTTGTTTAATGTCAGTTCTGTCCTATTCAGTCTATTACTATGGTCTTTATGTCAAGGTCTGTTATGTCTTTTTTGTCTTTTGGTCTTTAAGTTGTGTTGTTGGTGTATTCGTTGTTGACAATGCTCTAGGTATTGTGATAACAAAAGAACTGTGAATCAGATTATAATCTGCTTCTGCAATCTGGTTTCTTTAATCAGTTCAGCTTGATTATTCTTCATCCTGTTTTGCTCTAACAGTACAAACAAATTCACTTCATTATTGTAATCTCCCATAGTCAAGGTTATAGACCTACAACAATCCATACTCTTAACCTGCCCTCCATCAGCAATCATCACCTCAAATTCAGCTGTATTTTCATAGTGCCATCCCATTTTCTTAACTAATTTGAGACTCACAAAGTTATGAGTGCTTCCAGAATCAACTAACACTATGACAGGTTGACACTTCAGTTTTCCCGTAAGGCTTCATGCTTTTGACTATTCCATCTCCTCAATTCCATTTGTTGTAAGGCCATAGCCTGCAAATCTTCTACAACAACTTCATCTAACTCCTCTTCTCCTCATCACAAGCCATTTCTAATAGCAAGATTTGTTATTTGGCACACTTATGCCCCCTCACGTACCTCTCATTACAATAAAAATAGAGCCTCTTTAGTCTTTTTTCCTGTATTTCTTCTCTAGACATCCTTTTTACAGGAAATTCATCACCTAATTTCCTAGTTGGAGCAATCAAATTCCTAGGCATAACAATAGTTGTTGTAGTAGGCTTAGGCTGCAAGATATGCTGCACTCAATTTTTGGTCATGCATTTATGGTCTTTCATTCACACGACCCATAACTGAATCAGACCTTTCATCATCATCGAAATCCAAAGTGTCATTTGTGTTCTTTATGTTGATGATAGACAGTTTGGAATCAATTTGTGCATCAATCATCGCTGGAAATAATTTGAGAAACTCATTATGGATAATTTCCAAAGTTGCAGAAATTTTCTCCATATTTACTTGCATAGAGGACATACGATTTTCCATGGCCGATCTGGCATTCTTAATGAGTCATGAACAGGAAGGGAAAACAAAGGAATCAAGAGCTATGATACCAAATTGTAAACTCTATTGTCTTGACCTGGAAAACTCAACAAGAATAGAGAGGAAATAACAGAAGAAGAAGATGAAGGAACTTTCTTATTTCATCATAACTTCCTTTAACTAATAATTAACAAATTTCTTCTTATAGTAAACTAAACCCTTAACCTTAATTACACGTAGCAAGCAAATAACCAAACTCGACTAACTGTTTTTCCAGCCTACGTGGTAGCATCTTAATATGGGATCCTATCACTTATTTGCTTCATTCCTTTTTATAATATCCGTTAACCAAAGTATTGAAACTCACAACAATGGGATGCAAACCCTGCATCTCAATTCTATAAATATCATATTGAGAAGACGAGAGGGAGCGATGGGCTCTCGAGAGTTTGATGAAGGGCATGGCCAAAGGAAAGTTTGATTGCCGTGTATAAAAATTAGACACGTCATCAATTGTCATGTAACATCAATATAAATATAATTTTTTATGCCACATAAGTAAGTTCACTGACAAAATAATTAAAAAAATTTCATGGTCCATTTTGAAACAAAATCAGAAGTGCAATTCCTAAATTGGAACATGTCAATTCTATAAATGACCGTAAGCTCAATTAACCCATTTATAACTCCTAGTTGGAAGGAAAATTGTTCAGCAGTGAATCGTCACGTCTTAAGTCATTACATAGTATTATAATTTAAAATTTAGAATGTTCAACTTTATTATTGTTTTTAATCAGTATTTACTAAGAGGATAAAATAAATAAAAAAACGACATAATATATATAAATGATATTTGTGCGTAGAAATATCTAGTTTATAGATAGCTAGGTCCAAGTTGAAGTTACTGAAATAACTCAACGGAATGGAGAAATGTTTTTATACATTATATATAATTAAAGCACTGTACTAGTTCTGGTTTGGTCCAAGGTGGAAAGGGTTTCAGGACTTAGCAAAGGAAAAGAACACCAACTAAGTGGAGATGACAAGATGTTAAACTCCAGAGAAATATTAGCATTAGCAGAAGATTGATCATTAACTGGAGGCCTGGGGTGCTGCTGACGATGATCAGCTAGGACGACATCATCAAGAGGAGGCGGCGCCATTTTGCGGAGACGCTGAGTCTGATACTTGGGTGCACCGGTGAGCTTCTGGACGAGGTCCCTGAAGTTGACAGGGTCCACCTTGTACACTCTGGGTGGTGTTGGAGGCAGTGGAGCTATTGGCTTCTTATTCCATGGCTTCGATTGGGGCTTACGTACAGAGTGAAGCCTGGCATGGGCCTGCTGCTCGGGGTACGTTGATGAGCTGGAGGAGTAATTATTAGCTGCTTCCATATATGTATGGCTTAATTAGCTACAACAATCTCTATATCTATATCTATCTCTATCTATCGATATGGTATATGATATATGATGACTACTTTTGCAACTTAATTTTACAAAATCAAGATAGATAGACTGATAGAGCAACCGCCTAAGCCACGCAGTTATGTGCAGTTCAATTAAATCATATCCTTGTGGTATTATTTATAGAGAGAGAACCAGATGACGGGCAGCATATACAAGGGAAGTAGCTAACCCAGCTGCGTAGCAACGAAGCCGTTGATAAAGCATTTAAAAATACAATTTGGTTTGTTGTTAGCCGTCGGCGATGGATGTGTGCGTGCATGTATGGTCAACAATTGATTGTTGGATTTGGACCCGTCTTTTTCAAAGAGTTTTTGTTTTTTTTTTCTTTCTTCTTTTTTCTGGAAGGCGTCAATGAGTTATTATTGGATTGGAATCAACTGTTTTCTTGATTTTATGTACCCTAATAAAGTAATAAGGTTCCCTGGGCAATAATTTCAATAGTTTGGAATTTTATAGGATTGGAATCAACTGTTTTCCTGGTTTTATGTACCCTAACAAAGTAATAAGGTTCCCTGGGCAATAATTTCAATAGTTTGGAATTTTGTATTGCCGCTTCTTTTATTTGTGCAGCTTACGTCAGGACTGTCCAATTTCACAGAAAACAAAAAACTTAGAATATATATATATATATATTAAACAAAGGTGGCATGCCGTTGGAGACCTAGCCGCCTCTTTGGCGGAAGATCAGATTCTCTATTCAAAAGGCGGTAGTTCCTATATCTTTGACCAGACTGATTAAACAACCACAAATGGTAGGACCCCACCCCTGTTGTTCACGATAGTTAATCAATTTTATATTAATTAATTATTCACATAATCTAACTCTACATATTTCCTTTTACTAGCCAGATGGCCATGTGAATGCCAGTTTTTGTCCAGATTCTGTGGTTTTTTTTTTGTTTTTTAAAAAAATGTATTTTACTTCCTTGCATTAAGTTATCTATATGGAAATAAGTAATCAATATCCATATATTCTCGAATGACACCGCGTATTATATCCGAACCGCATTAGACAATCACCGATGATTCCGCACTTCAATGGTTTATGCCGGTAAACAAAGACTAAAAAGGGAAAAAAATTGTAATGTTGTGATTAGTCTAGCTCGATTTGACATAACAAATAATGTGAAAATAAAAAAGAGAATAATAACAACTACACAAGACATACAAGTTTAATGAGGTTCGGCAAATTCTCTACTCCTCGGGCGAAGACAATTAATATCTTACTAATATGAATGAAAGTTATACAAAATTCCAGTGAGAAAAATTCTTCATGCCAAGAATTATCCAAAAACTCACTTGAAATAACAAACAACTCTACTTAGTGATATTTAACATTTTTGTTGACTTATTTGCATTTATCTCTAAAATATACCTGTCCTTACTCTTTTCACATGTAGCGGAGGAGAGTATTAGAACTACGTGTGTTACAGGCTTTTGCCCCAAGGAGCTAAGAGAAACAGAGTTTGAGAATTGAGACTGTATTTGCGTGTATGTGAGATGTTTTTTTTCTTAATTTTATTAACCAGGTTTTTGGATCACTCGATAATTCAGAAATTTATAAAATTAATACTTGGAGCCTGTTCAGTCAAAAAGGCCTTTCAAGCTGGGTCTTATCCAGTCCAATAAAAGTTCATCGGGCTAGCTCGTTAGTGACCGGGATGAGATAGTTTACATGCCCGAGAAGATGCTCTAGCTAGGCCCAAAACGTAGAGTCCATTCTCGTTTTTTTCTTTTTTAAAAAAGGAACAATCATCACTGGTGAGATAAGGTGCACTTGTGAACATGAGAACATCCCCAACCCTATTAAGATTTTAATCTTGTCATTAAAAGTGAAAATTCACTACACATCTATGAAATGATATAGTAGTCCTAAACACTTTTTAACTTACTAGTCCTGAAGGGGACAAGGTTGGGATGAAGATTAAAATACTCAACATATATTTTAACGAAGACGAATAAGAATTTATATAACAGATATAGGGACGGGTAAAGGGATCTCCGACCCAAATTTGCCCCTTTAACATCCCTAAACTCGTGATATTAAAACTGTTGACCAAACTTTATTTTAGAATAAAATTTCAACTTTTGCATTATTTGAGGTGTAGTATTCAAAACATAGCTAGGGACGCATAAAAAAAAGGAGAGGGGGACAACGAGGCAAATTTAATAAAATGGAAGAAATTGAGATGCCAATAATCTCTTTCTAGATATGATAAAATTGTATTCGGAACAAGGACGAAACTAGAATATAATGTGAGGGGCTCATAAGACAATAAGATATAAAAATAGATTACAAGAAAAAGGGATTTTTGCGATGGAAATTTTTGTCGCAAATGTTAGATTTTCTGTCTCTAAAATATTTTTGCGACGGACTTAGCAAAGGAATGTGTTCCGTCGTAAAAAGTGCTGTCGCAAATATTTGCAACGGATATTAGAGGCGGAATGTTTTAGCAACGGAATTAGAGACGGATTGTTTCCGTCGCTAAATTAGAGACGGATATTTTAGCGACGAAATTTTCCGTCCCTAAATCATTAAAATATTATTAAATTTTGTATAATAAAATACATATTGTTATCATATTAGAGACGGAAATTTTCCGTCTCTAAATTATCGACGAATATATTTCCATCTCTAATATATTTTTAATTATTTTAATAAATATTAAAATATTTAAACACTATTTAGTTAATAATTTAATGAATATTTAATTTTTTAAAAATAATTTATTAAATTTGTATACTGATATATTAATGATAATTTAGCCAATTTTTGTTTTTTAATTGTAATTACAATTAAAAACATCATAATTAAATTACTATAGTAAAATTAAAATGCAAAGAAATATCTCCAATAAAATATACAAACATATTAGAATTTTAAAAGACATTAAAAATATTAGATTAACATTCAGTTTTAGCATAAAAGACAACCCATACATCTAATCATCATCATAAGAACGGTTGGTTTCCTCATTGCCATCCTCACGGTCATCCTCATCGACATCATTATCAAGATCCTGTGATCGAGACTGGGATTGCCGTTCTCGCAAATCCTGTAGCTCCTCTCGTAAACTAGCTATCTGAGCCGTTACCACAGCAATGGCTCCCTGAAATGACCACTCGATGTTTGGATCAGTCTGAGAAACTGAGGGTCTGCTCATGGCAGATGTGCCACGCAAACGACGTGCCTCTGATCCAATGCCATAGACTCGACCTTTGGCATTCATCCCACCAACCGTCTCAAGATATATGGCATTTTCATCCGATGGATCTCCAACACTCGATGTAGAATTTGATGCATGAGAGGATGCTATTTCCTTCAGCCGATTGAGGGTATCCTGTATCAAAAAATTAAAAAAAAACTGTAAAGCATTAAATATTATCATGTAAACATCATTTTGTTACTAAAAATAATAAAACATAACATTCACTTAAAAATACTTCGGCTGAACGTGTATCAACGAACTCCCCCGTATTTTTTTCCTGATGGGTATATTTAAATAGCTCCCCTAAGGTGGGTGCACGACCCAATTGCTTATTCTGCAATGTATATTCAAAGAATAACTTACTGATACTTAAAAAACATAATTCTTTTAAAATAAAAATTATTTGAAATTTACCATCCGCTTGTGATGTTGCGTGACAAAAATAGATCCACCAGTGTGGACGGACCCGCCAATCTAAGAAGCCCAATTCTTCTTTCCCTGCTCCCTTCTCATTATATAACCTTGCTCCACCCATTTCTTTTCAAGCTCCGCTCTTACATTCTCGTCGACCCATCTTCCTTTGTCTCTACCACTCCTCACCCCATGCATCGAACGTCGAAGAGAAATTGTATTCTTTGCTTCCCAAATTTTCTTAACTTCTACATCGTACGAAGGGTCCCATTTATAATTCTTCTGCAAAATAAAAAAATTCAAATAAAGATAGTTAGCATGAATGGTTGAACATATACTAAACAATGGAGAAAAATTAAATTTGGACTAGACTTCATAATTTACCTTGAACTCTCCAAAATAGTAGTCCCTCTGCTCCTAAGTAGTCTCACTCCATACAGTGGAAGGATTTTCAAACTCGCTCTTTATAATTTGGGTAATCTTCCTACCCACTGCCTCAGGCTTAAACCTTGAAATGTATAAATTAAAAAAAGTCATATAAGTGACATATATATTCATGTAAATTAAAAATATAAATTAAATAAAAGTTAGGGAAAGAGTACTTACGAGTCATCAATAGGTCGTATCCAAATACGACCGTCCGGGTCATGTACTCCAATCCTTTGTGATGAGGAGGATGCAATATCTTGTGGCTCTGGTACTGGTGGAGTCTCGGTCTCTGGTATATCAGTCTGGGCATCAGGTATATTAGTATGGGCGTCGGGTATATCAATGGATGCATACATAGGTGGCCCGTCAATGGGTGGAGGTGGCATGTGGGTGGATGGAGATGACATGTAAGTAGTAGGCAAATGGGTGGACAAAAATGACATGTAAGCATTGGGGTGGATTGTCGGATGAATCGGGGATAAGGGAGGTGGATGTCCTAACCACATCTCATCGACCATTAATTGAGAAAATGATGGTGGGATTGAATTAACCGATGATGGGGATGGGGTGTTAGGAGATGAACTCCCTTCTCCATGTCCATGTCGACCACCAGACCTTGTACTACCTCGACCAGTAGAAATGCAGCCACGACCACCAGACCCTATACTACCTCGACCAGTGGAAATGCGGCCACGGCCACGGCTACTAGACTGAGAGGTATCCATCGACAATTACATGAAGTAATAGCAAGCAAATATAATAACCAATAGTTAAAAGTATATATACACAATTCCAATTCCATGTATAGGATTCTAAAGACAATGCAACTTCTATATATTCTAACCAAAAAAATTAAGTGGGAAATAAATAGATAGCGAACATTTTTTTTCTCTACAAATTATTATCTGTTATGACATCTATTGAGTGTGAAAGGTTTCTGTAATTCTCATTAATGAAGAAGAACAAGTACAGGACTATAAATAGTAAAGTGAAGACATGCATACACTATAACTATAACATTATTGTGTAACTAACTATTCTCACTCAACCATTAAATGATTGACACGTGTAGTATCTAACAAACCATCATTAATTCAGTAATAGGCCCCCTCAAGATGGACTATAGATCAGCCATCTTGGACAATAAAGGAAATAGTTGAGCAGTAGGTAGGGATTTTGTGAAAATATCAGTCAGCTGGTGTTGTGTTCGAACAGGTAACAAGCGTATAAGACCAGAAGTGGCTTTATCCCGAACAAAATGAAGATCAATCTCTATAAGCTTTGTTCGTTCATGAAAAATAGGGTTATTAGCAATGTGTAATGCTGCCTGATTGTCACAAAAAAAAAGTGGTAGGCCAGAACATGTTATCTGAAAAGCTTGAAATAGTTGTTGAATCCAAACTAACTCACTGGTGGTAGAAGCGAGAGCCCTATATTCAACCTCAGCGGATGAGCGAGAAACAATGGTTTGTTTCTTAGCTTTCCAAGAAATCAAAGAGTCACCAAGGAAGATACAAAAACCTGTAATGGATCGCCGGTTATCAGGACAAGACCCCCAATCAGCATCTGAAAAAGCTTTGAGTTGCAATGGAGAAGAAGAGGAGAAATAAAGACCTTGGCCAGGTTTTGTATTTATATATCAAAGTAAATGATGTGCAGCTTGCAAATGAGGTACACGAGGTTGAGACAAATACTGGCTGAGTTTATGGACAACAAATGCAATATCAGGTCGTGATATTGTCAAATATAACAACCGGCCAATGAGGCGACGATACTGTGACACGTCAGGAATAAGATCACCATCAGTGGCATTTAAATGAATATTAGGATCCATAGGAAGAGGAGCAGGTTTGCAGCTAGTAAACCCAGCATCTTCAAGAAGTTGTAATGCATAATGTCGTTGAGACATGACAATACCTTTGGATGAAGAAGCAATCTCAAGACCAAGAAAATACTTGAGTGCACCTAAATCTTTCAACTGAAACTTGTTATGCAAGAAAGCTTTAACCAATGCAATAAGCTATTGATTTGGGACACAAATGATGATATCATCAACATAAACCAACAATGCAATAAAAGAAGAACCAGAGCCCATGGTAAACAAAGAATAATCACACTTTGATTGTGCAAAACCAAACTGAATCAATGACTGGGAGAGTTTGTTGTACCATTGGTGTGAGGCCTGTTTGAGGCCTTAAATAGACTTGTTGAGATGACAAACTAATTTGGCACCATGTGAAGAAATAACTGTGTGTTGAGATTGATATCCAAGAGGAACATCCATGTAAACTTCTTCAAACAAATCTCCATGAAGAAAAGCATTATTGACATCTAATTGTACCAAATGTCATTGTTGACAGGCAGCTAAAGCAAGTAACAATTTGACAATAACAAGTTTGACCATTGGAGAAAAAGTCTCAATAAAATCAAGGCCCTCTTGTTGTGTGTAACCTTTAGCCACTAAACATGCTTTATAATGCTCAATAGAACCATCGGACTTGAATTTGATCTTGTAAATCCATTTACATCCAATATAGTGTTTATTGGGAGGTAATGGGACCACTGTCCAAGTGTTATTAGCTTCCATAGCATGTAATTCTGAATGCATGGCATCACGCCAGTGAGCATGTTTAACTGCTTGATGATAGAATTGAGGTTCAGGAGCGGAGGTGACATTCAAGGCAAAAGTCTTGTAGGAGGAGGAAAGATGTTACAATGGTATTGTTGGATTGGGTTTGTGTAATAAGATGTTACAATGGCATTGTTGGAGATAAGATGGAGGTTTCAAAATTCTAGTAGAATGACGAACAGAAGGATTAGAACAAATAGGAATTGGTGCAGCTAGAAAAGAAACAGACAAAGAAGTAGTGGGTGTAGCAGAAGATAAGGGAGTAGAAGAAAATGGTGGAATAAGTGGAGAATTATGTTCTGGAATATCAAGAGAAGAAATTGGTAAAACTAAATCAGGAAAAGGATCAATGAGAGAAGGAGAAGAAACTATGTGGAATGGAAATTGAGTCTCAAAGAAAATAACATCACAAGATAGAAAAATTTGTTTAGAAGAGAAATCATATAATTTGTATCCTTTCACACCAGTAGGATAACCAAGAAAAACACATACCCTGGAACGAGATTGAAACTTTGTTCTGTTATGAGTAAGAGTGGAAGCAAAAGCAAGACAACCAAATACTCAAAGAGAGGAATAATCTGGTTGAGAATTATATAGCAATTTGTATGGAGTGTCATCCTGGAGATACGAAGAAGGAGGACGGTTGATCAGGAAGGTGGCGGTGAGAACACAATCGGACCAAAACTGAAGAGGTACACGAGACTGGAAATACAATGCCTGAGCTACATTTAGCAAGTGTTGGTGTTTGCGTTCCACAACAAAATTTTGTTGAGGACGTTCCACACAAGAAAATTGATGCAAAACCCCTTTCTCATTGAAATAATCAATGAAAGCCAACTCAGGTGCATTATCATATCGAAACATCTTAATATTTGCTTGAAATTGTGTTGAGACCATGTTAAAGAAACGTGGGATAACTGTAGTAGCATCAGACTTATGCAGCAACAAATAAGTCTATGTGAACCTACTATGGTCATCAACCAAAGTAAGAAAATAACGATAACCAGAATAAGAAGGCATATGGAAAGGACACCAAATATCACAGTGTATGAGATCAAAAGGATGTACAGCCTTATTATTATGTGAAACAAAAGGTAGTCTCCTTTGTTTTTCCAATGGACAAACATAACATGGAACATCTTTACTGGGAATCATTACAGAATCAAAATTCAACTGAGGTCTCAAAACAGTGAGACGTGGAAATGCTAAATGTCCAAGTCTGTCATGCCACATGCTAGCAGATACAGAGTTTATTGAAACAGAAAATGAATTGTTGATCACCGTGTTGGTGTACATATAAAGTCCATCCACCCAATCAGCCTTGCCAATCATCATCTTGCGATGGTCCTGAATGACGCACGATATAGAAGAAAAATTCGCTATAAGGGAACTGCCATGTAAGAGAGCACTGATAGATAAAAGATTATACTTAAATTGTGGTACAAATAGTACATCCTTGAGAGTAAGATGTGAACTCAGCTTGACATCACCATAAAAATGAACAACAATCTTTGCATGATTTGGCAAAGTGACTGTAGAACCAGTCAAAGGTTTCAAGGAAGAAAAAACTTTGGCAGTGGAACACACATGTCGTGTTGCACCCGAATCAACAATCCAGTAAAGAGATGAGGAAAAACTATCATCCAAGCAAAAGGACAAACAAGTACCTGAGGTAGAAGATGTGTCATGATCAGTGAGAGATGGTGAACTAGTATTGGTCACGACATGAGTAGTCAGCATCTGAATGAGTTGTTGATATTGATTGGAATTAAGAGACTGGATGAAACCTCCTTGAGCACCACCATCAGGTACAGAAGATTCGCCAGAAACCTGATTGACAGAATGTTGACCAGCAGAAGATTGAAACCTCTGTTTAGGTTTATATCCAGGAGGATATCCATGGAGTTTATAACATTTTTCCACTGTATGACCATGATAACTACAGTGAGTACAGAAAGGTCTATCTTTCTTTTGACCATGATAATTGTTGGAATTACCAGAACCAACTGGACTATTATCATATCGTACAGCAAAGGCCATACCCGAGCCATTATCAGAACCAACAGAACAATGATAGCCAATCTTTCGTTGATTTTCTTCTTGAGAAATTAAGGAATACACCTTGTTAATGGATGACAGAGGATCCATAAGAAGTAACTGACCACGTACCTGAGCAAAAGAATCATTAAGTCTTATAAGAAAGGACATGATGTACTCAGTTTGAGAATCATCATTGAGAAGTTTAAGCCCTCCGCAAGAGCACTATCCACACGCACAAACTGGAAGATAATTGTTCAGTTCTTCCCAAATTGTCTTTAATTTGGTGAATTAAACACTAACCGAAGATTGGCCTTGTGTAAGATTCATTAACTCACGACGAAGCTAGAAAATCCGTGGTCCATTTTTCTGAAGAATTCGTTCTTTAAGATCCTGCCAAACACCATGAGCAGATCCACAATAAAGAATACTAGCAGAAATATCCTTGGATAAAAAATTTAGAATCCAAGACATGACAACACCATTGTTTCTAGACCACAATTTCGTCATAACAGAATCAAGAACATCTGGTTTCTTGATTGAACCATCAACAAACCCTAGCTTATTCTTGACAGACAAAGAGATAAGCAACGATTGACTCCAAGATGCATAGTTTTCTCCAGTAAGAACTTGAGAGACAAGAAGTAAACCCGGATTATTATCTGAATGATGCAGATAAAATGGATCTGAAGGATCAACAGCCATAGGAACAACAAGATTTGAAGACAAATCAGCAGTCGGATCTAGTTGAGCACTTTCCATGAATTTCCAGGAAAGGAGAAAGAGAAAATAGAAAAGAAAATAAGAGAATCAAAGAGAAAATTACAAGAAACACAAGAAGAGTCCTGATACCATATTGAGCTCTGATACCATATTATTTTCTTGGACACAATTTTGATAGACATCTGACAGTCCACATCCAAATGTATTATTGATTTTGTATCCATCCTATAACATTATGTTCTATAATCACTCCAGACAAGAGTCACACCTCACTGGTTTCTTACTCGTTACAATCTCATGCATGTAAAGAAGGAGAAGTAAATTGATGGCAAGTGCAAACCATAGTCACTAATCATAAGCATAAACGGATAAATGTAACCAGTTAATGCATAAGACAGCTAAAGACCACTACAACAGCATTCAAAGGTCAATTAGCACGTCATTTATTAAGAATGAGAACTGTGACAAGTTAATAGACTATAAAATTGCAAACCAATTCCTTTAACACCTGCATGCATATGCAGAGTGTGCAACTGTGAGAAGTGAGTGATACTTCTATCCTGTGAAATACATAGGAACAATCTAGATACTCAACTAGGCAATATAAAATTCTCCACTATGCAATACATGGAATAGACGGAACCACAATACAAAGTCAAAAAGGCTTAATGATGCTCAATATAAAGTCATAATCACAATAAAAGATTTCTTCACTCGTAACACAATGAGAAGTTACTATTTACTAAGGAATATCATAGACAGACGAGAAACACCAGTAAAAGAATATCAATGTACAAACCCATAACATTCAAACAAGCACAAAAGAAATCCAGTTAAAGAATTCCATGACACAAGTTAGATAATGAAATTCTACCCAACAAAAGAAGTCGCATAGCTCACAAAAGGTTCAACAACACATGCGACAAAAGCATCATCCAGCAGCATAAGAAGCCCAAAATTATAGACAGCGATGGGTTTTGGAGCAAAATCAGACATAGAAGAATCGAAAATCAAAATCAAAATCAGACCTAGAATCTAAAAATCAAACCTAGAAACCACATAAATCGAGATTGAAAGAGAGTGAAGTCACCAGAGATGGGTTTTGGGGGGGTAACCAAGAACCAGCCAGTCACAACCAAGACCCTAAAACCAGAGCAAGAATTAGAGACAGAATTAGGGACAAAATAATATTTCGTTGCTAATCAGAGACGAAATTAGCGACGGAATAATATTCCGTCTCTAAAAGTCAAAAAGTCAAGTAATTAGAGACGGATCACATAACATTAGAGACGGAATTTATTAGCAACGGAAATTTCCGTCGCTAAATTTATTTTTGCGATTTCGTCGCTAAAAATCCCTTTTCTTGAAGTGATAGAGTTAAGAAAGTATTTTCTAGAATTTACTATATACTCACGAGACATTTGGTTGACATTTACAGAGGGAAGGTGTTATGATCCATTCCGGAAATTTTTTTTAGGTTGGTTTTTTCCATTAGCATGCCACTCTAATGTGTCGTAGTATTAATAGAATAATACTTTTAAGTTATAGATTTATTATACTTAAGAAAACAGGCCCATGGGAGCCACGTAGGATTAGTTATCCATTTAGTTGCATGAAAAGTAATTACGTGCATGTAATCTTAGGTTACTGCTGATTTTGGTTATATATTTTAGGGAGAATGAGGGCACACGAGTTATACAATTAGTTGGTAGGGTTTTGCTTTATCACGCTATCTAATATAAGATCATGCAAATGTGTAACTCTAGTTATGAATGAAAATATATTATATTCCTATTGTGAACTTATTCTCTCTCCAGGGTTTTGACAAGAACAGACAAAATGAAATTCCTTCTCTGACTGCATGCTCTAAACTTCCTTAGAAATTTGAATTGAAAATTTCTAGCTCTCTTAAGATCATTGATCTTAATAGAAGAAATGTGAGATAAGGGATAAAATCACTCATTCCCTTGTTTAGTAGAGTTTGAGAGGCTGGAATCTCAAACTCATTTCACTCTCATCTCCCCTAGTGAAGATTAATCAAACTCACCGAAATGATAAGAACGGTTATTCTTCATGATACATGAAGAATGAGTTTTGATACATAAAAGATTATTTTATCTCTTATTATAAAGTAATCACACTTATTAGATCAATCTATTCTACCTTTATTCTTATTTAAACAAAATTGGGACTTTTATTACCATAATTTTTGTTTTTATTTGAATGTATAATTTGATTAGTATGTGAGAAAGCTTTTTTTTTGTTTCATATAAGGTACATTTCTTGGATATTTTGATCATTATTAAGATATTATTGATATTGGATATCCTCAATAAAAATAAAAAAGTCCCTCCATTATGAAACACAACAATCGTGAAAGACATGGCCTCCACTATGTTTTTTCACAATAATTTGAGTAGTATTAATCTTGTGCTCTTCATCGTCATATGCCTAAAAAATTAGTCCTCCCACACATGCCCCAACTCCAGCACCTGCACCTGCCTATGTAAACCTCACGGATTTGCTCTTTATGCCTAACCCATTTCAAACCTTCCTTGGGTACCTTGAGTCCATCATGGTCATTGACACCTTCCAAAACAAAGCAAACAATATTGAGGAAGAAATTGCAATATTTTTATCCAAAAAAATGGAGGGAGTTTTTTTGTTGAGGGTAATTTTGATTTTTCTGGAAAATATGAATTAAAATTCATTAATTAGTTTTCTTTTTAGATGAGATAATAGCAATAATTGAGGTAATTAATCGGGCACATGTTATCATAACCGTTAAAAGATTAATTAAATGTACAACTGCTTTTAAGTATGAGTAAACAATGATTAAAGAAAGTATTTATGTAGTAAGATAAATAGATTAAAATAAGTAAATGACTAAACTTTAATTAGGCTGTGATTAGGGTAAGGTTTAATTAGATTCTCATTGTTTTTTCTCTTCTACAATGGTTGTTACTTATTCAGGACAACAAATGCGGTTGGAAGATGTGTTTTTGCTGATGTGGGTGATCCTCATCACCTCCAAAGGACAAGTTAATTAGGAGATGGCCATTCGCTTGGGCTTCCATGCTATGAACAATGAGGTAGAGTATGAATCCTTACTCTATGGGTTCAGGATTGCCCTAAGGTGGAGAACAACTGAGCTGGTTATCTACTCTGACTCCCAACTGGAAGTAAACCAGCTTATCAGGCAGTACAAAGCAAGGACCAAGACAATAATAGCATATTTAATGAAGGTGAGGGAATTTCTTGGTAATAGCAAGAATATAAGATAATCTAGATTCCAAGGGAGCAAATGATCATGCATATGCACTAGCAACCTTAACATTAGGTGATTAGTTTAAAATGAAGAGGTTCGTCCAAATCTAGATTCAATAAAGGCCAAGCATAGAAGATGATGTGTTGGTCGTAGAGGTGAGACGTATTTGGGAGGGGGATGGACCTTGGATGGACTCGATCATCCAACCTTTACCCCGGATAAGAAAGAGGTGAGGAGGTTGACTCAGAGGATGTCACACTTTTTGTTATCCTTAGACCAAAAGTTGCATGTATATATTTTTTTTTCTTTCTAAACCCTACCTGTTGTGTGTCCATCCAAATAAGGTGGAGGATTTGTTCTATGAAGTCCATGAGGGTGTCTGTGGAACACACGTGGTAGGGAGATTCCTCATTTTCTAAGCAATAACTCAAGGCTACTAGTGACCATACATGAAGAAAAATGTTGTAAAAATATATGAAAAGGTACCAAAAATGTCAAAGATTTGCATAAATTCTACACATCCCACCTAGAGAACTCAACCCACTTAATGGTCTATGGCCCTTTGCCTAACGAGGAATGGACTTGGTGGGGCTCTTGCAACATGCTATAGGGAATGGAAGGTGATTGATCACAACCTCAAATTATGTTACAAAATGGATTAAGGCAAAGGTCCTCAAAGCCATTTGAGATGTAGAGACAAGGAAGTTTTTTTGGAAAAATTTTATAACAAGGTTTGGAATTTCATATGCATTGGTCACACACAACATAACACAACAACAAAAAAGCTTTCAAAAAGTTTTGTTCATACTATGGGCTAAAGAAATTTTGCTCCACCCTCAACGTACCCCAGGAGAACGGTTAGGCTATGGCCTCAAAAACAACTATCCTAAAGGGAATCAAGAAAAAGGAATATGTTACACAAACTCTTTGATGTACTATCGTACCATGCCTCAAAGATCCATAGGAGAGTCACCCTTTGCCTTAGTCTATTGCCAACTGTATGAACAAAAATCTATGAGGAATGAAACAAACCACAATGATTTCAGATTCTCAGACCTGGAGCAGCAGAGCCCCTACTCTATAAAACCTATGGAATTGAGTAAAGACAATAATGGGCATGATACAGTTGGGCTAGTCAATAGCTTAAATGAAGACGTGGTTGTAGCAGCTGCTGGGCCTGGTGTTAGCCCAGTACGCGTAAGCCCAACTAAAGTGCCAAACCCATCAATTTCTATCCAAGTTGAATCTAGAGAAGACTCAAACTGGATGGGAGCTGAAAATATGGAGAACTATGAAACTTCAATTGATAGTATCCCACCGGGTTTTGAAAATATGGCTTCAAGTTCTCTGAAAGAAAAGAGAAGGAAATGATGTGGAAAGAATCAAAGTAGAAGAGTGGTTTTTAAACAAATACTCTTAGAGCAATGTAGAAGGGCAGCAGAGGAGGAAATAAGGCAAAAGAAGAAACACAAGATGAGCATTCAAAAGTGCAGAATAAAGAATCCAAATGCTCAGATCTTATCTGGTAGTGCCCCAAGAGATGTAGAGGTTGTGGAAGCCCATTCAAAGCCTTCTACTGATGAACTACAAGCCACACTGGAAGTCTGGAAAGCATTGGGCCTATCTGATCCAGCACATGACATGGCTCTACGCACTCAGTTGGAAGAAATTATCACTAGAGAGGTAATGGAGAATATGATAAAGCAAGGAAAGTAAGTGATCCTTGATATTGGAGCTGGTAGTTTTTTGGTGTACACTTTATGTAATGATTAAAGTTCTATCTTGAAATGTAAGGGGATTGGGTAGATCCCTTAAAAACAATTAGTGAATAGATGGGTGAGGGGGAAGAAGACTGATTTGTTAATCCTAATTGAAACAAAACTAGAAGCAATTTCAGAAAGGACCATTAGAAGCTGCTGGGGGCAATCTCAATTTGAATGGTCTGCGATTGGATCCATTGGGTTATCTGGTGGAATTGTAGTGATCTAGAACCCATAATCTTTGCAGGTCTCCGAAGTAATAAAGGGGGACAAGTGGATATCTTTGGAGGTCAATAGAGTAAAAAGTAATTTTAGATGTTGCATCACTTCTATGTATGGACACAACATAGAGGCTTCCAGAATAGAATTGTGGAATGAATTGGCTGTGGTTAATCTTCACGGTTTGATTCCATGATTATTGATTGGGGATTTGAATGAAATTATGCAGCCACATGAAAGGTTTGGTCAAACATCAATCACAAGAGGAATGAGGGCTCTATCTAACTTTGCATCAAATTTTGGCCTAATTGATATGCCATTGCTGGGGAGAAAGTCAACATGGAGAAATGCGAGGAGTTATAGTAGAATTGATAGGGCTCTTGTATCAAATGAGTGGCTTGTTAGCTTTCCAAACCTAAAGCTTTGGGGTCTACCAAAAGGCTTATCAGATCATTCACCAATTCTCTTAGATTTTGAGAAGGTTAATTAGGGTCCTCGGCCTTTCAAATGCTTGGATTGTTGGTGGCTTCACCAGTGGTTCTCAGAAACCATTAAAGTTTTTTGATAGGAAATTTGCTTACACTCTGTAAGTGAGCAATCTCTTTTAAAGAAAATGCAGCTTCTGAAACAACTATTGAAGGTTTGTAATATGGAAGTCTTCAAAAATGTGGCTAAAGGGTGAAACTAAATGAAGATAAGATTGATGAATGGGATCCTATTGCTGAAAATAGACCTCTATCTGACTTAGAGCGTGAGGTAGTTGGCAGCCTCCGGGGAGAACTATGGAAGGAAAACAGAATGAAGGAAGCCTTGTGGAACAAGAAGTCTAGATTGAGATAGACACTGGAAGGAGACATAAATACTCATTTTTCCACTCTACGGCTTGTATTAGTGGAAACCAAAACATGCTATCTTGCTTAAAGGTAGGGAGCGAGCTAATCACAAACCCAAATCATATTAAACATGAAGTGGCTAATCATTTTGATGCTCTTTTTAAAAAGAAAGTGGTAGATGAAATAAGGTGGGATGGTTTACTCTTCAAGACATTACCATAAAAGGTTGTTGATGCCATAGAATTTTCGTGCACAATTGATGAAATTAAAGCTGCAGTTTGGGATCGCGAGGGTTCCAAAGCCCCTTGAACGGATGGGTATAATTTTAATTTCATAAAGAAAGCATGGGATTTGATAGGTGAAGATATTTGCAATATGGTGCATAACTTCTTCGCCTCAGGCAGATTGCCGCAGGGGATCAATTCATCACTCATTGCCTTGATACCTAAGGTAAAAGGAGCATGCAAATTCAATGATTTTGGGCCTATAAGCCTAGTCAACAGCCTATACAAGGTACTCTCCAAAGTGCTAGCATGTAGATTGAAGTTGTGCATGTCGTATATCATCAGTGAGTCTCAATCATAATTCATCAAGGGCAGGCAGATTCTTGACAACATATTTATTGCTAATGAGGAAGAAAAAGTGCATACTTTTTAAGCTTGATATGGAAAAGGCTTTTGACTCAGTGCGATGGGAGTATATTGATGCAATCATGGAAAAAATGAGGTTTGGTTCTAAGTGGAGAGGATGGATCAAAGAGTGTTTATCCTCAGCTAGATTATCGATTTTGGTTAATGGTTCTCCCATGAGAGAATTATCAATGCAAATAGGGATCAGACAAGGTGATCCCTTGTCAAGGGCGGACGCATGTTACGCCAAGCCCACCCTGAATTCTGATTTTTTTTTTATATTATGGGCCTTTATCCGTCACCCTTCTTATACCAGCCTAGCCTACTTTTATATTGTATCTCTCACTTTCGAGTTGAAGCCCTACCTCTCTCCCTATCGCCTAATTGGTAATTGCTAATTATCAAGTAGCAGCCACCAAGCCCTACCTCCCTGCCTCTCGCCTCTCACCTCTCACTAACTCTTGTTAGTTGTTGCATGGTTGCACCATCACCACCACAGCAGAACTCTCTCTCATAGCACGAGTGCACGACTCATAGCCAGGCACAACCGCATAACTCAGCTCCGCTCTTAGGAGATCGGAAGTCATAGCACAATCACCACTTCTCTTCTCCTCCTTGTCGGTTCCTCAACAGGTTTGTAACTTACTTCTGGTTGTGATTTTGCCTACTCCGCCTTTTTGTGATTTTCTCATTTGGGCATAGAGTTATGTCTTATGTGCTGAATTTTTGTCAAATTTGTGCAAATTTTTTGCTTTATTTGTGCAAACTTTGTGACCTTGTGTACTGAATTTTTTGCCGTGTTAGTGCTGAATCAGTGTGCTATGTGCTGAATTTTTGCTTTATTAGTGCAGAGTTTGTGGACTGAATTTTTTGCTGTGTCAGTGCTGAATTAGTGTGCTGTGTGCTGAATTTTTTGATTTTATAGTGCAAAGTTTGTGTACTGAATTTTTTGTTCTATTAGTGCTGAATTCCCTCCTTGGTGTGCTGAATTTTTGATTTCTCAGCATTAAAAGGAATCAGTGATCTTGCTCAAAAAATTATTGATACTAGAAGACATATTGTTTACACACTAGTTTATAGTCTTATAAGTTTTGCATTGATTCTACCAGTTGTAACTGCTACAGTTGAAAGGGCATTTTCTGCTATGAAGATTATCAAGAATCGACTTTGGAACCAAATGGTTGACCAATGGTTAAATGATAGTTTAGTTGTGTTCATTGAGAAGGATGACTTTGATACTATTCCAAATGGGATCATCATGAAACAATTTCAAAATATGAAAAATCGTCGAGGACATTTGTAAATTAACTTTTAATTAGTACTTATCGCTATTGTATGAAGTGTTGATTTTTAGTGTTATTTTTGATATTTTTCAAGGCATAACTATAAAAAAAAATCTGGGGGCGTTGCCCCCGAACCCCCGCATGGCTTTGCCTCCCCTCACCCAAAATCCTGCGTCCACCTTGCTTTTCACCCTTTTTGTTTAATATCGCTGCAGAGGGCCTTCATCAACTTATTAAAAATGCTGAAATGTCTGAAATGCTAGCAGGGGTTGCAATAAGAAGGGGAGGTCTGTCGATATCACACCTCCAATATGCTGATGACACATTGGTCTTATGTAAGGCTAAAGAGGAAAACATCCTGCTCATAAAAAGATTACTACGTTGCTTCCAAGTAATTTTAGGTCTCAAAACAAACTTCAAGAAAAGCTCCTTGGTGGATATAGGTGATTGCTCATAGTGGGTTGAGGAAATGCCAGGCAAGCATCGCTGCAATTTGGAGAAACTACCTATAACGTACCTTGGTATGCCACTTGGGAAAAATTACAAACAACCAAGGACGTGGTCGACAAATTCAAAAAGAAACTGGCTGCATGGAAAGGTAGACATCACTCTATTGGAGGCAGAATGACTTTGATCAAAGCTTCACTAAGCAAGTTGCCTATTTACTATATGTCCTTATTCAAAGTTTCATCCACTATCTTAAAGAAATTAGAGGCTGCTCAAAGGAATTTTTGTGGGGGAGTACAACTGCAAAAAGAAGATTGCACAATGTTAGTTGGCAAATGGTGGTGAAACCAAAGAGAGACGGTGGCCTAGGTATTGGTGACATTAGCCAGAAAAATCAAGCACTATTATTGAGGTGGGTGTGGAGGTACATGAACGAGGATCATGCACTTTGGAGGGCAGTTATTTTAGAAAAATACAATCGAATACAAACGCCTAGATGCTCGTCTCTCATACCGTGCTCCACCAATGCATCTTTCCCCTTGAGATGTATTCATCAATCGGTGACTGATGTGGACTCTCCATCTGGAAGACTTTTCAGAGAGGGTGCCACTTGGGCTGTTGGTGATGGGAAAAAAATAAATTTCTGGCTTGATATATGGGCTTCTGATTCACCACTATGCCAAATGTTTAACAGGTTGTATAACCTCTCAATACAGCAAAGAGCAAAGATATCATGTGTAGGCTCATGGTCCAATTTGACTTGGAATTGGAATCTAATATGGAGGAGAAGGATGTTTAGATGGGAAGAAGATCAACTGGGTCAACTTATGCACTGTCTCAATCAATGTATTCTCTGCCCATCTAGACCAGATAAGTTAATATGGAAACTTACATCTCAAGGTATTTTCTCGGTTAAATCATGCTATCTTGGATTGGTGCATAATCCCTTCACAGTAAGCTCTCATGCTATTCAATCCACGGTATGGAAAGGTTTAGCCCCATCAAAAGTTGAATTGTTTGCATGGATACTACTCCAAAAGAAACTGCCTACAAGAGATGTGCTTGTGTGGAAAATTTTCATTCCCCCTTCGCAGAACATGTGTCCTATATGTTCAATCAGTGTGAAAATATTAGACCATCTATTTTGCCAATGTGATGGCCCGTGCTCCATATGGTATAAAATAGTGAGATGATGGGGTCTTGACTGGGTCTCTATAGGTAACATTGGGGATCTCTATGTTCAGTGGTGCAATTTGGTTTGGAAAGGCTGCTTTAAAGTCAAGGTATGGAAATTAAATTTTTTCATTATCATATGGTCAATATGGATTGAAAGGAATGGAGTAGTGTTCCAAGGTAAAACGCCAGATTGGTGCAATGTCTACAACATGATTTTTGTTAAATTGCAAGCATGGGTTTCTCTCTTGGCGCCTCGGTTTCCATATCAAAGTTATCAATTGCAGCACTCAGCTGATGCAATTCATATGTGGAGCAATCCAACGAGGGTGAGGTCATATGTAGCTGGGTGATTTTCCTCTTGTATCTTTTTTCTTTATTAATTGTATGATTATTAGGCAAGAAGTGTTGAATGCGATGAACAGCAAGAGGTTTTGTGAAGAGATCTCCTGGCTGATCAGCAGAATTAAGGTAAGAGAGTTTTATCAAACCTTGCTGAATTTTTTCTCTAGTATGATGAAGATCTAGTTCAATATGTTTTGTTCTTTCATGAAATACCGGATTCGTAGCTATTTGTATGGCCGCCTGATTGTCGCAGTAGAGATTCATAGGATTGATATGTTGAACTCGTATTTCCCTCAGTAAATTGTTAATCCAGACAAGTTCACTCATGGCTGAGGCCATTGCACGATATTCTGCTTCTGCAGAAGATCGTGATACTGTTTTCTACTTCTTGGACTTCCAGGAAATTAGAGCCTTCCCCAATTGAACACAGTAGCCAGTCACAGATCTTCTAGTGTCAATACATGCAGCCCAGTCCGAATCACAGAATCCATTGACCTGCAAAATGTTAGCAGTAGGATACAAGAGACCCTGTTGAAGGGTACCCTTGATATATTTTAAAATTCTAAGAGCTGCATTCATATGTATGTCAGTAGGTGATTTCATGAACTGGCTAAAGGTATTAACAGCAAAAGTGATGTCTGGTCTTGTTAAGTTTAGATACATTAGTCTTTCTATTGGTCTCCTATATCTTAAGGGATCAACTAAAGGAGTGCCTTGATTAATAGACAATTTAGCATTGGTATCAATTGGGGATTTAATTGGTTTGCAATTGGTCAAGCCTGTATCATTCAAAAGGTCTTTAGCATACTTTTGTTGAGTTATGGATAATCCAGATTCAAGCTTAGTAACTTCTAGGCCCAAGAAAAATTTTAAGTTCCCTAAATCTTTTATTTTGAAGCATGATGCAATATAACTTTTAAATTTCTGAATTAAGTAAATGTTATTCCCTCCAACTGCCATGTCGTCAACATATAGTAATAAGATAATTATGTTGCCTTTGTTATTGTAAAAGAATAAGCTATAATCTGCTTTGCTTTGAGTAAATCCAAATTTAATTAAAGCTTCTTTGCATTTTTGATTCCACTATCTAGATGCCTGTTTTAAACCATATATTGACTTCTTTAATTTACAAACTAAGTGTGTGTTTTTCTGAGGGTGCCCTGGAGGAAGTCTCATATATATTTCTTCCTCAAGATCTCCATTTAGAAATGCGTTATGCACATCTAAATGGTAGATTGTCCAGTTTTTCATAGCTGCCAAAGCTAGAAAAATCCTGACAGTGGTAATTTTTACCACAGGAGCAAAGGTTTCTTTATAGTCAAAACCTTCAGTTTGATTGAAACCTTGGGCAACCAACCTTGCCTTATATCTTTCAATAGTGCCATCACTATTGTATTTTATTTTATATATCCATTTACAACCTATTGGCTTTCTATCTGTGGGTAGAGTGGTGATTTCCCAAGTTTTGTTATCTTCTAATGCTTGCATTTCTACCTGCATTGCAAGACACCACTCTTTATCTTTTAAAGCATCTTGAAATCTTGTTGGTTCTTGATGTTTGACTATATTAGCTAGAAAATGTGTAATGGAACTATCTATATGTTTTGAAATAGATGCTGATAGATTGTATTGCATATTGGCATATGAAGAATTAATATAATTAATTCCAGATGAAACAGGCATATGATTTGATGCAGCTGCAATGACTGAATCACACAAATAATCATTTAGGTAAGTTGGTTTCCTTCTAATTCTAGTGTTATGTTGAGTTGAGGTTGTTAAGTTGTTATTTGATGTGTCTTGTGATGGATTTGTTGCACTTATAGTGGTGGTGGTATTTGATTGATTAGTTGTGATATGATTATTTTTAAAGGGAAATAAATCTTCTTTAAAATAAACATCTCTAGAAATAAAGACTTCTTGAGTGTTTAAATCAAATACTCTATAACCTTTAACTCCTAGAGGATACCCTAGAAAAAGGCATGGAGTAGCTCTAGGTGAAAATTTTGAATCTGGTTTATGGATTTTAGCTAGACAAAAACATCCAAAAACTTTGAGGTTATCATAATTAACTGGCCTTTTAAAGAGAATTTGATAAGGAGTATGTTTGTCAAGTACTCTAGTAGGTATTCTATTTATAAGATATGTTGCTGTCTGGATACAGTAGGACCAAAAACTTTCTGGTAAACCACTGTGAATTCTCAATGTTCTAGCAACATTGAGAAGATGTTGGTGTTTTCTTTCAACCACCCCATTTTGTTGGGGTGTGTAAGTACAAGATGTTTGATGAATTATGCCCTTTGAAGTCTAATATTCTTGCATAAAAAATTCTTTTCCATTGTCTGTTCTAATAGTTTTGATAACTTTGTTGAATTGAGTTTTGATGTGGGTGATGAAAGCTCTAATGTAATTTCTTGTTTGATCTTTTGTTTGCATTAAGTATACCCAAGTGACCCTAGAAAAGTCATCTACAATGGTTAAAAAATATTTAAAACCATCAATAGAAACTATGGAACTAGGCCCCAAATGTCCATATGGACCAAATCAAAGCATTCATTAGTAGTAGATGAACTAATACAAAATGGTTTTCTTTTCATTTTTCCTTGTTGGCAGTCCAAACAGTCTTTTACATTGCCAGAAATAACTTTGGGTAAAAGCTTGGTTACATTTTCAGATGGGTGCCCTAGCCTCATGTGCCATAGCTCATGAGTTTTGACAAAATTCACTAAACTAGGCTGTTGTTGATGTTGGTGAAAGAAGTACAGGCCTTTAGATGCAGTTCCCATCCCACTCCTCTTCAAGGTGTGAGGATCCTGCAATTCACATTTTTCTGGTGTAAAAATCACAGCCAAATTATTTTGTTGAACTAGCTTATTTACTGATATAAGATTATAATTAAATGTAGGTACACAAAGTACTTCAGATAGGATTATGTTGTCTGTCAATTTAACCTTTCCTATATGAGTGATGTTATGTTTTTGGCCATTGGGTAAAGAAACATATGAATTAAATGTAGGATGAGATGCATGAAATATGGCATGTTGGCTGACTGTTGTATTCTCAGATGAAGGCATTTGATTTTGAAGAAAAGCTATTAATTGTTGGCATTGATCATTGGTCAGAGCTCCAGCAGTTGATGATGCATTTTCTGGGTTGACTATGCTTGAGACTTGATTAATTGTGTGTAACTTGCCATTATTGTTTTGCTTCTATCTTTTACCGTTGAGCCTGTAGCACTTATCAATGTTATGATTGTCTTTCTTGCAATATCTGCAAAAAAATGTTTCCTTGGTAGGCTGAGAAGATTTGGATGATTCATTCTCTCTTTTGGCTCTATATGTGTCTCTACTGGTTGTAAAGTTCCTTTGATTGGATATAAAATTTGTCTGAGCTTGAGTGTTGTTAAACCTGTTAACAGCCATAGCTAGAGCATCTTCTTGAGTTGCCTTTTCTGTACTTGTGACTCTCTGCTTTCGTTCTTCTTGAAGAATGACATTAAGTCCTGTTTGAACAGTTGGAAAAGGGTTCATTAATAAAATTTGGCTGCTAACATGCTTGTAATCTTCATGTAGACCCATTAGAAACTGCATTAGCTTTTCTTTCTCTCTTTTGGCATGAATGAGCTGGTGTGACTGACATGTATTGCATGCTGGTATTTGTTCATAATCTTGGACTTCTTCCCAAAGAGCTTTGAGCTTGGAGTAGTATTCTGTAACCGATAGTCATTTCTGCTTGATGCTTGCTAATTCAATGTAGACTTCATAGACTCTTGTCTCATTGAGGACAGAGTATCTCCCTTTGAGTTCTGCCCATAATTCTTTAGTTGTGTTTGACGTGGTCATGCTTGCTAAAATGCTTGGAGCTACACAATTTGTAATCCAAGCCTTAATAAGGCTGTTACCCTGTTTCCAAACTTGATAGTTTGGATCTTGAGGTGGTGGAATGGGTAGCGATCCATCAATAAATCCTACCTTGTTTCTTGCTTCAAGAGAATTCTTGAAGTTGGAGCTCCATAAGTGATAGTTAGAACCATTGAGCTCAAGAGTTATAAGTTTGCTTATTGCAAAATCACTGGGTAGAAAAGTGTACGGGTTGCTAAATAAATTAGGTGCTTGCACAGATGTTGGTGTATGTGTTTGCAAGATGGGAGCGGGTGGAGGTGGGAGATTGAAAGATGTTGTAGGTACTGTAGGATATTGCAGTGTAGTAGAAAATTGGTGTGGTGTGGGAAGAATGGGAGGGTTTGGAGACATAGGTGGCATGAGGAAAGGTAGAGGTGTGGGCAGAGAATTTGTGTAGTCATTGTATGGAAAAGGATATAATGGCACTGTCAAGTTAGATGGTGTAGATATAGAAGAAATTGAAGTTCCAATGGAACTTGAAGGAGGTAAAGTCTGTTGACTATTCCTCATGAACTGTGTTGCTACTGCAATAGCTTCTGAAACTCTAGAAGCATTTTCAGATGAAATAACTGGAGGACTCGAGGCCTCCGATACCATATTATAACTTGTATTTTGTATGATTTGCAGATGTGAAGGATAGCTTAGAAGAAGGAGGAAGAAGAAGAAGAAGATGAGAGACAAGAAAAACAAATGAATCACATGTATTCATTCAATGCATCAACGGACCAAATTACAATATATATATACTGCCATGAGATAAGGCAGGCAACGGACAAAAGACTACAATGGTCTTATGAAAAGACCTAATAAAAAATATTAAAACACATTTGAATTTAAAATAATAATGAAACACTAGATTGGGCTTGACACACATGGATCCGTTAATAAACTAAAAACCAATAAAAGAAGTAAGTCCAATAAGAAAGCCCCATAATCCATCAGCCCAAAACTTGCTTCACTCTAGGGCTCAGCACCATCATCACACACGAAGAAGATATACGCAGATGGAAGAACGGGGCTGATAATTTTCCATCATATCAGTGTCTCTTGCCCCTTTATTTTTACTGTTTTGTATTTCCTTCGTCTCGAAGGATTTATGATTGTACAATGGTTTTTCCTCTGCCATTGGTGAGGGTTTCATTAATATATTTCTAGGCTAAGTCTGTTTATAAAAAAAAAAAACACTCTAGCTATTGAGAAGAGTTTAAACCTCCTAGAAGAAGAAAATGAGTCGGGTCATGATGCGCCATGTTGGTTACCAATAAGTCCTCTCCAAGGCTTGTAACAAGAGTGTCAGGACAAGGGGGTCTGACGTTGGCGACTTATAGTTGTATTTTATAATTTTTATGTGAAAAATTATGTATGTGTTTTGGTCGGATTTACGATTTCAACAATGTATTTTTTTCTCAAGTAAAAAAAATTAACGTTGAAAAAAGTATAGGATGTTTTGATGATTAATTTTTTTTACATTAAATTTAAATTTTGTATGAGATAAAAAAAAAAAAAACAAACATTATTGAACTAGTAAACTCTATTAAAATACATACTTAATTTTTTTAAAAAAATTAAAAGTTTGTAAGATCGTTAAATACAACTACAGAGGCTCTGGAGAACTACTAGAAGTTTAAATATCACTCATGTGTATACAGTGGAAAATCTAGAAAAATAGATTAAGGGAGGGATTTGGTCAGTGATTAACCGAATAATTTATAGGGGTGGACGAAAAGTTGATGGGAGTTCGGAAGCAGCGATCCGAAAAAAAATTTGTACGGCATTTGAGCTTAGGAATTATGATTTTAAGATTAAAATTATATGAAATGAGTTTACTTTCATTTTTTAGGGCGCTTGAGTGGTGACTCTTGAACTTAAATATACCTTACATAGGTCTCGAATTCAAACCTCTCCATCCTGGATCGAACTATAAAACAGTTTATCCATATAACGGTACAAAAATAGTTCACCTCTCCACCATTAGATTAAATGTTCTAATCTCCATCATTTAAAAAAATAAAAAATAAAAATTACATAAATGTCTATTTTGCCCCAATTAATAATTTGACATCGTTTATCTCCCTATAAAAAATTCGCAAATTACCTACAAAAATTTTTGTCGGTAATCTTCATCTGTAATATTTAAACACCGATGGGAAAATTTGTGTTGATAATTACAGATGGATTTTTTTCGTCATTAATCCATTGATAAAAAATTAAAAAATTAATTTTCGTAGTTAATCCATCGACCAAAAAAAAATTAAAAAATAAAATTTTCCTGTAATTCGTTAGGAAAAAATTAAATTTCATCAGTAATCCATAGGCAGAAAAAATAAATAAATTTTTTTTGTTAGTAATCTGTCGATAAAAGAATGGGAAAAAATAAAAAAATATTTTCATCGCTATGCTAAATTTTTCATTAATAATAAATCAAATTCTCATAGCCATTTTTATCATATCATTTTCATAATAAAATTTTGAAAAGAAAATTGAAAATCATTTATGAATGTTGATCAAGTCAACATTCACATGTCATCCATTAAAATGGACTGTACAATATCTAGTCCTTTGACCAGACTCGACACTAGTAATACCCTCCATCCTTTGCTTCCCTGTAATCAACAAAGCTACGCTAAATCCCATTGATCCTAAACGATTTGTTCAAAATTGGCAGGGCAAAAATTGTGATTCCTTTCCTTCTTCAAAGAAAAATCTAACAAAAAAATAAAATAGAAGACTCTTAAGACTAAATTTGTATGAAATGAGTAAGAGAGAGGAAAGGGCCACTGCTCTTGTCTAGTCATAGCCTCATAGGTACGTCTTTTTCGCACACACAAAGACAACAATACTACTAAAGTTTTAACCCCAAAACATCCCAAATGCCTTTAGGGTGACCCAAAGTAGTCGATGTTTTGTGATTGTCAGTCAAAGAATCAAGCTCCACTTCAAAAAAACAAAAAACTCAAAATTTCATTATTATATTCGCAAATTTTTTTTTTGAAATATCTCCACCAATAATTTTTAAGAAAAATTATAGATAAATCTCACCATTAAATTTTTTATTTCGATAAGGATATTCAAATAAATTTTGTTCCGTAAAATTTATAATGTTAAAAATACTATTTCATAGATGATAAAATGTTAAAATAACTTATTTTATTATCTAAAATATCCTCGAATTTCCCAAACGATTTGTAGATCTAATCTTATCAACAAATTAAAATAAGATTTGATCAATGAACTTTATTTTTCTCTTTTTATTATTCCTTGCTTGTGATCACATAAGTAGTTTCCATAATTTTTGTGGTGCATTTTTTTATTATTATATTGTATTCAAATCTATATCTATTCGTCTTCACCACCAGACTTGTAGATCTCGTTATTATTCTTCAATTATCGTTACTAAAATATTTTTGACAGTTTTTGTGATGATTTTTGTGATATGTTTATGATATATTCAAATATGAGATCCATTGATATGTTATATGTTTCGACATGTTGATATGTAAGATGTTTTATTATATCTCTCTTGTTAAAATGTTCTCTGTCTTTGTTAAAATGTTATTTGTTCTTGATAAAATGCTATCTTTCTTAATAATGAATCACTATAATTTCATTTAAAAATGTTGTCATAATAAAGATCGAAACACAAACATTTCATTTAAACAGATTTAATATCAAAAGATCTAAAACAAATATAATATCAGCAAACTTAAAACAAATATATCAATACATAATTTTTCTATTTATTTCTTGAATACTAACTTGGCTTAAAGATTTGTCTTATGCATACGTAGATCTGCAAAAGTTAAAAGTAAAAGACAAAACTTATAATAAATAATAGTAAAAAATTAATTTTTGTTGTAATGATGAGTAACATATAAGATAGGGGTAAGAATACTAAAGTAGGGTAAGGATACTAACTCATAGGGTATAATAGATACTTAAATAAAAATAATTTTTTATTAATAAAATATTAATAATACGCTGAATCAGAGGTTAAAAAAAATTATTATAAAATTTTGGGGGTTAGGTTACCATTTTGGGTGGGTTTAAAATTTTAAATACCGTTTCTCATTATATCTACATAAAAAATATATAAATGCAAGGCCTCGGAAATTGATACTTTTGTTCCCTGTTATCATAAGCTCAGAGACCTGCAAAAGGCGCACGGCCACTGCTACTTGCTACTTGTGGATGGTGGCATGACCTTTTGTTGTTGTCATGTTGATTTGGGTCACAATTCAATTACAGATTTTGGGTTTTAGTTGATTTTTACATTCGGCTGTTTGTTTTAGAATATATGCTAGCTTATATTCTATCATTAATATTTTCAGATACTCTTAATTTTTACACTTTACGAAAAATTATACAACAAACTCTGATTCAAACCGGGAGTATATATACTTAGGGCAACCACAATGGTTGCACTTTTAATGGCCAACAATTTTGTTTTTGGATCCCACATCTATCTCACAAAAACATAACTCTCAATACAGTCAAATCAACATAACACATATTTCAATACTGCCACATCAGCAAAACACATCTCCCAATACAAAACCATTATCCAACCCAACTATTTTCTTATCTTTCATACTATCCCCATCAAATTTACACCAAAATCAAAGCTGTGTCCCACATTTATTACAAAAAGTCAAGCCACTTCATCACCAAAATACATATCTCAATTCAACCACATCAACAAAACACATTTTTCAATACAGTCACATCAGCAAAACACATTAACTTTGTTGGTCCATTAACTTTACACCATTGTAATTGCCCTTGTTAAGAAAGAGGCCGCATGAGCTGTCCGGACCCACCCACTGCTAAACCATCAGAACCAAAAAAAAAGCACAAAAAAATAGGGGTATCTACGATCTAAGGACGGGACGTCATTGATATTTCGAACCCCCGTGCATGATGCATGCATTGCTGGTCTCAACTCTGGAGCCTACAACTCTACTCTGTAAAGGCTAACCCTACAGTCTCCATTGCTATTAGGATATTGGATGTTTCAGGGAGATATGTCTCGGCATATATATATATATATATATATATTTGTCGATTTGTACGTGTTTCTTTTGTAAAATCCATTAAGGATTCCAGGTTTTTTCTGATAGATTCCCCATATCTACTTCTAAATTTCCTACCTGAAAAACCCCACCTCTCAGTCCTCCGTACATACATAATACATATATGCGCCAACTCCAACATGTGACAAACTGTGTTTATATATATACCGACCTAAGTCATATCACAATTTTTTTGTAAAGCCATGGAGCACGCAAATCTATGTGCCTCTATTAGGGCTGCACACCGGACCGGATTCTGAATTATCAGGGCAGGTTTGACCCGATCTGGTCACTTTTTTATGCTTTAAACTTGATTCGATAGATCGATTTTAAAATCCGGAGCTACCGGGTAACCCATTGCAAAATGAAACTTTTGCCATCAACAGACATAAATTTGTTCATATATTGGATATTTCAACTGTTTCACACAATCAGACCTGTAAATATAATCCAAGCTTATCTTGAGAAAATTTTGATTAGAAATCAAGACATTTTTATAAGTGAAAATTTAAGAAATCAAAAAAATGATATTCAACCCACATTGATGAAACCATCACATGTTGGATACACCAACCAGTTATGTTTTAGTAAATTCGTTTTTCTTAGGATTTAACCCTCGTTGTTTAGGTTACATTAGTGAAAAAATAGAATTACATAACATATATGCTAATTAAATTATTTTTGAAAAATAATATCATTAAAAAAGTACATTAAAATTATCGATGATGTGTCTTGTTAAAAATAGTTTTACGTGTTATGTTCGAATTTGCAATTTTTTTTAAATCCACCATGTATTTTGAGACATAATATATTTTAAAATTTTATTTATAAAAAAAATAAAAAATGTGCAATGGAGTGGACTAAAAAACAAATAATATTTTTTCAATTGACTTTAAAACTCATAAGTTCCATTTTATGGACCTGTCTCCTAATTTCCATTAAAAAGAACACCGGTTAATCTAAGAACGTTTGAAAAACCTAAAACAATCAAATCCACTAATCCAAACCTATAACATGGATAAACATCATAATCCGCATCAAATATAAGAAATGGATATGTAAACAAAGCTCAAAACCAACTTGTGATGAAGAATCGAAGATTATTATCATGAGTCACGCCGTGCACGGTTTTTGAGTATGAGTGATGAAGAATCGAAGATTCTTGAATGAATTAAGTTGAAACTTAAAAGGGTGGTTCGCGGCGGCTGCTTTGGGTATAAGGGAAAAAGGAGCACAACGGAACATATGAGAGTCTGAGACATGAGATAAGGGATTTACCGATTTAGCCTAGGTGAATTTTTGTAGTTTTTTTTTAAGGGTTATCGAGACACCTAATAACTCGATTTTCATTAAAATGAGAACCCAGAACCTGGTCCAAAATAACTGAGATCGGGCCAGGTTCTCGCCGATACTTATCTGGCCGGGTTGTCTGGAAACCTGTAGCCGATGTGCAACCCTAGCCTCTATTGTGCTTGCCGGGTTGTTTCTCTCTCTTGCTTGGTTGTCTCTTGGTTAGTCAACTTGTACTTTTCGTAGACATTCCGATTCTAAAATTTTCCATCTAAAAAAATGCAAGTCAGAATACAAAATTTTCTAATAATTCAAAAAAGACATTTTTCTAATTTTTTTAATGCATCCCTAATGCTTTGTTACTCTTTATTCATTGTGGATAGGGTATGTCTCGGTGTAGCTCTCCCTACTCCGTGTCTAGTTTTTGCCTATGCTTGTGTTTCTAATGATCAATTACACATCTCAAGCACCGAAAACATAGACATCCAATGAAACCTATATTTGTGCATCACAATAGCATTCACAAAAAAGATATATATATGGAATAACCAAAAGAAGCATTGGCAACGCCAATTAGAAGTTGCTCGAGGAATTGCGATCAGATACCACTTAAACAGCCAATCTATACAGGAAAAAATTGTAGTCCTGTATTTACAATCGACACTGCAAATTTTAGTTCCACGACCGTTTTTGAAATACAAAAGAAAGTTTGGCTAGCAACTAATTTGCTTATCATCAACAAAACCAAAACGGCATAGTAAACTCGAGAATCCTTAGCTTTTGGCAGCAATCACCTTCCCTAACTCGGAACGCAATTACTACGGATTCCACAATGCAAAGATTGGGGAATCATGCGCTAAGCTCAAATTTCTAGCATGACGATTAATACTTTCATCATCCCTCCCACCATTAGTATTTTCGTAATTTGTTCCATCCAACGAGAAGTATGCTGGTGAGTCGTCTCCAGCACTGATTACCAGCTCATTAGCTAATCCAACAGGACATTTGGAGCTTTGGGGGTTCGAGTTATTCTTGCTATACGAAGCAGCTAGCAACAATGCCTCGTTGCTGGTGCTAGCATTTTGGTGCTGCTGGTTCTGTTCATCTGTATTTGCACTCCACATCATATGGTCAGTCACTACTCCATCAGAGGCTTCACTACTGGATATTGCTAGGAGCGGTTGAGAGGATGCTGATGAGGCACAGGAATTATAGTCCACCACGGCGACAGGAGCAGAGTCTTGTGGAGAACGTTTGGCGAGATCACCAGCAATGAGAGTTGAGCTCGAGCATATTCTCTTTACATCATAACGGCCAATTTCAAAATTGGTAACAGCACTTGTTCCCCTGAACTTAATTGCTGCAATGTCATATGCTTCTGCAGCTTCTTCTTGTGTGCCTATCGTACAAGTAAAACATCCAACAAAATGTTCAAACATATAAGAAAACTATCTTGTTTAAAAAACTAAACCAATTGGAGGATTATTCAAATCTAGCCCTTAAAACAATAATCAGCAGATTTCTTTCCAACATTCTTAGTCATGCCATTCATTTGAAACTAAAATCGTGTTCCATTTCTGAAAACCGTGAATCAACCACCTTGAAACCTAATGCATCAATAATTGTAACTGACTAATTATCGTTAAAAACGAAACCGAGGCAACACATACTAAATGTGCCAAGGTAGAGGTCCTTGTTCCCTGCTACCCTTCCAATTCTAGCTTGCCATCTCCCGTGCTGATGGTGCCTGGCAATATAAAGCCAGATGATTTAATTAGCAAATGAAGGGAAAGAAAGATAGGCATTGATGAATGTATATATACACACAAATACACAAAAATGATAGTATTTGACTAGTATGTACACCTAGGAGGCTACTATGTATTAGAAAAGGCTGCAAATGCAATCAATTATATATCGGAAGAGATTTATTATTAATGTCTCCTTCTGTCGTTACCTTGTCACTCCTCTGTACATAGAAGCTCCTCTTGAAAACCCACTACTTTTCCTGTCAATCATTAATTTAACAAACTCATTAATTTTCACTTACCCCTTTTTGTACTCTTTGGTTTTTCACTAAAACATTGATTGCACAATTAGGAAGAGTCTGGAGAGAAATATTAGTGGTAGGTACCTTCTCAAGCTGGCTACAAACTCTTGCCTGGCCATGTGCTTCATTTCTTCCACTTCTTTCTCATAAGTAGTCAGCTTCAAAAGTGACAATACATAATTATTGATTTACAAAATAAATAAAAAGCTGAGTAAACTTTTACAGGAATGTTTAGTTAAAAAACTCACAGGGAAATTTATATGCGTCGTTGGACCCCAATACTTCAAGGCAGCTAAGTCATATGCCCGTGCTGCTTTTTCTTCCTTGTCATAACCCCCTGACACAGTTTTGAAGAAGGAACTAAATTCATGCACAATGTCCAATGCCTAATTTTTTCAGCATTAATGAAGTTTTTTTTTTCCAACCCAGGAAGAAAAACACAAAAAGGAAAAGATACACTCACTTACCAAGATAAACTGGATAGAGTTGAATCCATAGGAAATGAAAAAAACACACAGGACCTCATCAGCAGATTCTTCATAAAGTATATCATGCGTAATCTTGAGAAAGTGAAACAAAAGTAATAACTTTCAGTTTTACTGTCTCTCACCTTGCCTTCCTTTCCTTGTTTGTCCTTCTTTTCTACAACTGTTATCCCACAAATGTGCCTCGTATCTCCCAGTCCATCTATGCCTAAACCATTCATGAACCAACAAACACAAAAACAACATTTCATATTCACAAACAAAATTGAATGGATATAAAATACTTGATCATTAAAAACACTATATTTAATACCTTGTTACACCTCTATACTGAGAAGTTCTTTGTCCGAAAGTGTCGATAGATTTTCGAGGAACAGCTTCTCTAGCCGGAGACTTACCCACCTGTGATCGCTTACGATTATCTACCGCTACTTGTTGCACTTGTGTAATTGCACCCAATCCACCATTCTGGGTATTACTAGGACTCACGGTGAGACACAGCGACTGGGAGTCGCAATCAATAGTGGGTTCTCGATGATCACTAGCACAACTTGATGGAGGTGGTTGCCGTAGCCAAGACTTAAGCCCTGAAACCGACTCAAAAGGCATATGGTGGTAAAACACATTAGGGTTTGGGTTGTCAATGAAATGGTAATTGGGTTGGATTGGGTGATTGAAATTCTCTCTTGACGATGACGTTTCTACTTGATCTCCATCAACATTAAAGCTTGGTGGTACATTAACATTGATTAGTCTAGTAGTAACAATGTTGTTGTGATCATGAGACAAGTGGCCTTGTTCTAGGATATGAGGATACACTTTCGTGTCATGTGTTGGAGAGTTTGAGTAACAACAACCCAAGAAATCCTCAAGCTTCGGAGCCTCCTCGCTTGCACTACTATTTGAAGTCACAATATTCATGTTCTCATACCGCCAATCTAAAAAAGTACAAAAATAAAATAAAAATCTTGACACCAAAATACAATCATTTTACGCATGATATCATAAAAAACAACCAAAAACCCCGAAACCCCAACAAGTTTTACACCCAAAAAAATAAAAAATAAAAATCAGGCATATATATTTTTATATATATATATATATATATATATATATAGAGAGAGAGAGAGAGAGAGAGGGACCTTGTGGAGAAGAAGTGGAGGATCTCCTGAAGGGATCAACAACACAGAGAGAGCCATCAGAGCGCAAAGGCATGACAGGGATATTGTGATTAGAGAAGGCTCCTCCTCCTGGTCCTGCTGCAGCTTGAGCTTGTTCATGATCTTCTCCAGTACCAAAACCTTCATCAATTCTAAGGTGTGGAGTCAGAGAAAAACCCAACCAGTTGTTGCCGTTGTTGCTCATGATGATATCTATCTAACCTAATCTATCTTCACCTTTCTCAAGAAAGTTCAGACAGATTAAACCCACACCACGAACAAAACAGTGAAGAACGTTATAAATTCGAATATTTAAAGAGTTTTTTTCCCTTTCTTCTTCTCTCTTAACTGTGGACTTTTTGAGCCTTGAGCGAAGGGGGGTTTTGGGTTTTAGAGCTCAAGACTTTCAAATGCATATTCTCTCTCCGTCTCTCTCTCTCCGTCTCTCTCTCTCTGTGTGTCTGAGGTGTGCAGGGCTAAAAAGCCTAAATGTCATGCATTGGACTCTGTGTCCGTTTATTTAATTTCTCTCTGTGCAGAGGTTGGACAGGTGATAAAATCTATCTAAAGTGTTGGAATTAGATTGGGTCTGGATTCGGTACTGCTTTGTCGTTATCTGGGCTTGCAATGTCGCACCTCCTGATGCCTCACACAGGCTCACTTTTGGAATCTGCAAACCCATACAAATAACGACAAGAGAGACCACACAAGCCTTTTGTGAACTCTATAAATAGATAGACTTGGATAACTGAATTAACCTAATCC
This sequence comes from Euonymus europaeus, assembly GCA_963580455.1. Lineage (NCBI taxonomy): Eukaryota > Viridiplantae > Streptophyta > Magnoliopsida > Celastrales > Celastraceae > Euonymus > Euonymus europaeus. The sequence continues at coordinate 13,734,967 of OY756970.1, read as the reverse complement.
CAACCCAAAATTACAGTACGTTCACTACTACCCAACCTGCCAACCCCAAGCAGGTTGACAAATTGGCCAAGTCGTTGGGCTTAACCCTTGTCAAGAAATGGAAGAGTCAAAGACCCCGCATTACCTAATAGGTTTGTCACAGGGAGATTCATGTATTTGAGATTTATCCATATAACTGTAAGAGTGGCGCTAAATAGTTCAATTTGACAGTATTTTTTTTTCTTAAACAAAATTTTAAAATATTTAATTTTTTAAAAGATCTATTATCGATAGGTTTATTCATTCATTTTTATTACATTTTTTAATTATATTATTTTAATTAGATTATTTTTTGTACTAATATGTGAATTACATAGATTCTAGTGTTTATTTATATGTACTGATATGGGCTTGTATATCGATTTTCATATTGTAACCTAAACAGTAAGTGTTAAATCCTAAGGGAAACGAATTTTCTAAACCCTAACGGGCTCGTGTATCGAATTTTCATGTTGTAACCTAAACAATAAGTGTTATAAACCCCAAGGGGAACGAATTCGCTAAACCCTAACGGACTCGTGTATCAAATTTTTATGTTATAACCTAAAAAGATCGGATTCGCTACTAAAATCTTAAATGTCCTAAGTGTTAAACCCTAACTACTAAAACTTAACGGGTTAGGGTACCCATCATAATTTCTATAAAAATGTAAAAAATAACAAATATATATTCTATTATCATAGTACTGTAACAAAATTTCAACTCGAATAAAACAGTTTACACATCATATATATGAATTACATTATTTTTAAAAACAATGTAATTGAAAAAACGCAATAAAAACTATTGATAATGAGTCTTATTAGAAAGATTTTTACCTGCTAAGTTCGAATATGTAATTTTTTTTCAATATCTAACATATATTTTTAGAGAAAAAATGTTTTAAAATTTCGTTTATTAAAAAATAAATAAAAAATGTGCGTAATTGATTTTTGAAAAAATTCAACATGACCCATCTACATGGAGTGTCATATAGACTTGAGTTGAGTTGGGGTGCTAAAAGTTGAATTCTATGAAATTTTTATAACTGTAAAGTGATGTTGAATGTGACTTTTGTCTCAACAAGTTTTCGTTACTAAAAAAATTCGCTGTCTTTCAAAATAAATGTTACCCAAGTTTCTTTTCCACAAGTTATCGCCACTCAAATCAAGATGTTAATGTGTTAGGTTTGAGAATTCATGTCTTAGATGCTCCTCTCTCTCACCTAACAGAGTTTAAGCTCTGTCATTGATCTCTTTTAGAAGTTTTTCACGGTAATGATCTTATCTTCAGGGAGTGAAGTGGCAGCAAAACTGGAAGTGGATTCGAAGGGACTGAACCATGGAGGAGTCATACTAGTTAACTTTGACAAGAAGCATTGAATTTCAGGAGTCTTTGAAGGAGTTGCCGCTGGTATCACTTTCCTTTTCTTCACATGTTGTATAAATTCATCAACCTGCAACAACAAAGAGATATAAGTAGACAAAGGTCAATTCTTATAAATCACTATAGGAGACCAGGAGTTACCTTTCCATAAGATGTAGGAGAATTAGGAATATCTATGCGTACCTTGGATCCTCTAGTCACTATATATTTTCCTTGAAGAATGTAGACGTTTAATCTATCTCTTTGACTTAGACACCATTGCTTTTACAGGCTTGGGAAATGCAAGGGTTGTGTTTTCAGACATGAAGGAGTCGCCATAAGTTTCTTGACTATCTTCCTCTGTTGGAGCACAATTGGATCCTGAAAAAGAAGATTCATAAGTCTTCGCAGTTAGGATTACTGAAAGTTCAGTGTATCTCACCAAATCGTTAGTTAACAAAATATGAAAAAAAAATGCAAAAAGTAAAATGAATACCACGAGTTTTACGAGGAAAACCTAACCTGGAAAAAATCCCGAGTCTATGAGCGACTAATCTCTCAAAACATTCCACTAAAATCAACCACAATTATAACCCTATCTTTTTACTATAGACATCACTTGTAATCTCGTTCAGTATATGTTTCGACCTCAACTCAATCCACCCAGAATGAGTATGCTTCTACCACCTCTAGAAGACTCTCCACGAAAATGACCAAACTCAACTCCACCAAAAGCATCATTGAACGCCTTCAATGGATCACCAAATAAATAAAGAACAATAACAATTCTCTCACTTAAACTAGTCTCACAAGAAATCATCTTAAAATTCAAGAAAATAAGATTGGAGAGAATTTCAAAAACGAAGCTCAAACATATGAGCATAAAACTTGTAATGGCTTCGGCAATCCTGAAACTTGATGTCATATCCCTTTATATAATGCACAAATCACGTCTAGATAAGCTCTGTTAGCTTATAATAAGATCTCCTTAATATCTCCTGTAAAATAAGTGTAGATAAAACAAAAGTCTCCACTTCATATATAGAACACGAGTTGACGTGCCCTTTTTGAAATCATGATAGGAATTATGTCTTTATCTTCTGTAAAAACATTTTGAGATAATACAAAAGACTTCTTAAAGTGATATAATAAACATCCAGTGCTAGGAGATTTGTTTAGGTTAAAAGTCAATTACTTAAACAATATAATCCATAACAACTACTAGCTTGTTCTATTTCAATTCGAACACGTCACACAATAAATTGTGTTAATAATCTTTGCAAACACTTAATAATCCATGCAACAACTAATAATCCATGCAGACAATTTCAAATTTATATTATCACACAATTAAAGTCTTGCAAGTAAACAAAACTTTAAGAACAATTAAGGTCATTAGAGTAGTGACACATAGCTACTATCACACATGTTACACGACATGTCCATATAGGAAACATGATATTATCATGGCACGAAAGCATGGCATTATCATTAAAGATGTACACGGACAACATTTTCATTATACAAATCATGGCAATATCAACTTAACAAACAAATACTTATGCATGCAATGACCACATTAATTACATAAAAATCCATGCACTAAGCCATGCAATAATGTGTCCAAATTAATTAAGTAAAACCCATGTGCACAGATCTCACGATTATCAATTTGAGTTTTAAAAATCAACAATTACAGAATAGAACACAGAAAGAGATCAAGAATTTTATCTGACTTAGCATTAGATTCAGCCTTTGGGCCTGGAGTCAAGGTAGCAAGGACCACATCCACATCTAGATCAAACAGGATTTACACTCATCCTATTATGGGAGCCAAATATAATAGCAATAAAAAAGGGTTGAAGAAGCCCAAAAGGCTAGATGCTTGAGTTCGTTTTGACCAAGAGAGACTTGGGTCAACTAGACAAGGAATTTGAGTTGGTTGATTTGCTATTACTTGAATTTACATTGTAAATGTTTGAGTTTTTATTCCTATGTAAATGTGTAAAAGTTAAAAAATGATTGGAGCATTCATCTAATGCATTTTAAATGTTTATGAATTTCAGATGGCGACTTTTTCTCTTATGGCTTCCATATTGAATGAAAACAAACTGACTAGACCAAATTATGTTGATGAGAAAAAAAAACTTGGACATAGTTCTCACCTCAAGTGGGTACAAGTATGCCCTTGTTGAAGTTTGTCTATTGTTGGGAACCAAACCAACTAAACTTGAGAGACTAGCTTATGAAAATTGGATTAAGGCTAATGAGATGCAAAGTGCTATATCTTAGCATTGCTTATGCCTGTCCTGCAGATGCAACATGAGTCTACGCAAAAAGTTGCAGATATGATCTACAATTTGCATTAAATTTTTGCTCATAACTACTCATCCCGCAAGACAGTAGGCGATATGAAAGTTGATAAACACCAAGTAGGTTGAGGGAGCACTAGTGAGAGAGCATATGCTCAAGGTGATGGGTTATCTCTATGAATCCATAGATATTGGTGTTGAAATTGACTCGACCACATAGTTGGATATGGTCTTAGATACCCTCTCTAGTTCATTTTCTCAATCGAGGATGAATTATAATATAAACAAGATCAAGATGACTCTTCCAATTCTCACCAAAAGAAGTTCAATGTTGAGGAGAGCATGAGAAAGAAAGAGCAAGTTCACTTTACTATTACTTCTAATTCTATGCCTAAATAGCCCAAGAATAAGAAGAAGAAGTAAATTGCTATAATTGGCAAAGGAGCTCAAAAGAAAAAGACTTCTAATTCTATGCCTAAATAGCCCAAGAATAAGAAGAAGAAGTAAATTGCTATAATTGCCAAAGGAGCTCAAAGGAAAAAGAGTAAGGTTGCATAAGAGAAAGGCAAGTGCTTTCATTGCAACCAGAAGGTGCACTAGAAGAGTGATTGTCCAAAGTTTCTAAACAATAAAAAGACTGAGGGTAAGAACTTTTATATTGAGAATTGTTTAGTGGTTGATTCTACATATTCCTGGGTTTTAGACACTAGAGCCACTACTCATATTTACAATTCTTTGTAGGGTTTCAGGAAATAAGGAAACTCAATGAAGGGAAGAGCACACTTCAAATTTCTTCAGGAGCTAGGATAAGAGCATCTAATTTAGGAGTAGTTACTCTAGGTTTTGGATGTAAAAAATATATAATTTTGAACGATTGCTTATTTGTTCCAAACGTTGCAAGAAATTCAGTTTTTGCTACTCTCTTAATTTTCGAAGGGTATAACATATATTTACATTCTAATGTTACAATTAGTATAAATGGAAAAGATATATGCTCTGGAACAATGATAGGCAATCTATAATATTTATATCCACCCTCATATAATGATGCTAGAGTTATGCGTACCGAATCTAAAAAGAGAAAATCCAAATCTAATGAAGAGACTCTTTGACATTTACGACCGGGTCACATTAACCAAACAAGAATCGACAAGCTAATTCATGATGGGTCTCTTGGCCCATTAGACATGAATAAGATGCCCCAATCTCGATCTTGTTTAGAAGGTAAAATGACCAAGAGGTCGTTTAAGTCCAAGGGCCTTAATGCTGCTAAGTTACTTGAATTGGTGCATACTAACATATGTGGCACAATGATAGTTCAAGCTCGTGGAGGCTATGAGTAATTCATTACTTTTACTGATGACTATTCTAGGTATAGATATATTTTTCTAATGCGCCATAAATCTAATTCATTTGACAAGTTCAAAGAATTCAAGGCCTATGTGGATAACCAATTAGATAAACATATCAAAGCTATGTGATTTGACTGAGGTAGCGAATACATGCTAGATGATATAGGGTAGGCTTACCAAAAGGGACTCATGGTTATTTCTACAATCTTGAAAGTAAAAAAGTATTTATTAGCATAAATGTTAGATTCTTAGAAGAAAAATGTATAAATAGTGGTGAACCAATAAATTTAGTGTTACATGAATAAGAATCTAATGATTCATAATCCAATCTAACACAAGTAGAAGATGATGAACAAATTACTGAACCAAGTTTAGGTCTTACACCCAGTGGGAGGATTTCATGAAAACCTAACAAATACATTATTGGAGAGTCATTTATGGAAGTTTTTGATAAACTTGAGTTGGATCCCATAACATACAAAGAAGTAATTACTGATGTGGATGTAGACCATTGATAATGGAATTCAAGTTGGAGTCTATACACTCGAATGAAGTTTGGATCTTATTGATATATTTGTTCGAGTAAAACTCATTGGGTCTAGGTGGGTATACAGAAGAAAGAGATGAGTAGATGGAAAGATTGAAACCTTTAAAGCAAGGTTGGTGGTGAAGGGTTATACCCAAAACGAGGGTATTGACTATGAGAAGACCTTCTCAAGTAGCCATGCTTAAGTTCATCAAAATACTTCTCACCATATTGGCTCATTTTTTTGATTTTGAGATATGACAGATGTATGTCAAGACTGCATTTCTCTATGGAGATATTGATGAGTGTATCTATATGATGCAACCTAATAGATTTATTGGTAAGAGCCAATAAAATATGGTTTGCAAGCTTAAGAAATCTATTTATAGACTGAAGCAAGCATTTAGATCCTGGAACATACGTTTTGATCAGGAGATTAAATCCTATGAATTTGATCAGAATCCTGATAAACCATATGTATACAAGAGATTGGATTGTAAGAACATGATGTTCTTGATTCTCTATACGTGGATGACATATTGCTTACTGGACTTTATGTAGCAATATTATCATTAGTTAAAAATTTTGTTATATTATCAGTTTAACATGAAAGACCTACGAGAAGTGAGTTATGTCCTACGCATCAAGCTAACTCGAGATCGTGGATCTAGAACTTTAGCTCTATCTCAATCTACTTACATAGAAAAGATTTTGGTTAAGTTTGCAATGCATGATTGCAAGAAAGGCTTATTGCCTTTTAGACGTGGAGTTTGTCTTTCTAAGGATGACTGTCCTAAAACAAAAGAGGAATGGCAACAATTGAGTAAGGTACCATATGCTTCGATAGTTGGTAGTGCCATGCACATCATGTCATACACTATACCAGATATTTGTTATGCAATAGTAGTAGTCAGTAGATATAATTCTAATCCAAGAATGCATCACCAGGCAACATTAACACATATATTCATATATCTTCAGAGAACCAAAGATTATATGCTTGTTTATCGTAATGGTGAGATCATTCTATTGGAATATATTGATTCAGACTTTCAGGCAGACAATGACTCCAGAAGATCCACGCCTAGTTATGCATTTACCCTTGGTGTTAGACCCATAAGATATGGGATTGTGAAGCAAACTTGAATCACAGACTCTACCATGGAAGCTAAATATGTGACAGCTTTGAATGCGGTGAAAGAGATTGTATGGTTAAAGAAATTCCTTTTGGAATTAGAGGTACTTACTAATATTGATAGACCTATGACCCTATATTGTGACAATATAGGTGCATAGCTCAAAGTAAGGAACCTTGCTATCATAGTAAAGAGAAGCACATTGAATGCAAGTTCTATTTGATAAGGGAGTTCGTGCAATGAAAGGAAGTAGAGATACTAAAGATAGTTTGCATAATTTGACGCATCCATTCTCAAAGGCCCTATAGGAAAGAGCTTGCTCATGTTGAGGGGATGGGTGTGACAATACTCTAGTAGTATGTTCTTTAGTCCAAGTGGGAGTTTTTTGGAATGATGTCATAAAAACATACCATGTATAGACAATTTTGGAATTTAAGAACAAACATTTTATGATTGCATGAGTTTTAAATGTTTTATTTTATATATTTCATTTATATGTGAATGTTCTATGAATCTATGAAGGTCTAAGGATGTAAGATATGTGAATCTTGGATACTCACATACACTTTAAGTGTGAGTATATATTGAAACAAGATTCTTTAGTACAACCTAAATCATTAGTCACAACCAAATTGAAAATATAGGCATTTTGTTGATATATGTTCTAGTGCATGGACATCTCCAATAAAAGGAATGGTTTGTCTTGACCATTTGAGAGGATTCTTAGATTGGTGCACTAGTGCATATGTGGACATATATGTTAGCGAACTTACATAGGAATGAATAACCATAAATGTGCTATCAAAGTGTTGTTCATCCTATAGTTGTGAGAGTACGGTATATCTCAAGTTTGAGTAGGTCAATATGTTTATACTTATAATCTATGCATTTTGATTCATTAGTAAGTGAGACACGCACTATTATTAAAATCTTGATGAGTTGGATATGCCACTAGGGTATGAGCGCATATCTACAATAGTCATTTATGCATAGTGATTCTAACAAATCAAGTGTTGTAAACTAAATTGATCGATAGATCAACTTAATATGCTTAGAGGATAGATATAAAGAAATTTAGAGCTCAGATGAAATATGAATTTTAGCGTGTTTGATAGTATGAATAAATTCACTCTAACTTACTGGGTGTTTTTCATAGGTCAGAGACAGGTTTCTAATCATGGAAAAGCCTCGATGTAAGAATTGTATATATTAGGGAGTGTATTGAAAGTTCATGTAGTGTCATACAAACATTGGATTGAAATGTCATTCCTAGTCATAGAACTTGACAGTAAACAATAATATGTTGAGAGACACAACATGCATGTCTTGCGGGGCCCCTAGGTAGTCCTATATAGTCTCTCGTCTTATTTAAGGAAGATTGACAAAATTCACCATATCACAACGGTTATTGGGAAAGTTGCAAAAATATAATTTGTATAACAAATTGATATAATTATATTAAGTTTTGGTTTTCCAAAGATAACCTAAGATAAAATTATGAAAAATAATAAGTCTGAGAATTTGATTTAGATTATAAAATAAATATTTAACATAATCAAAATTAATGTCAAGAATGGACCAAGGAAAAAAATAATATTTGAGCTTTGAATTCTTTAAGAGTTGGGCCAAAGACAAACAAGAGGTTGAATAAGATTAGACTTGATTTCAAGAAAACACTTTGGACCAAGCTAGGCCCAAACCAAGCTTTGCAAAAGCAAAGCATGTTGGCCCAACAAGAAGAATGGCATCGATTACAAGTGGGCCGTTTGTCATGTCCTAGTTCATATAGAACTAGTATGACAAAACTTAATAATAGACTGTTGACATTAAGGGACTTTGAATAACACCAATGATACAATATATCTAGTGGATTCAGAGAGAAATAAACAAGAAGAATTGCGAAACATAAAGAAAGAACAATAGAGAGAGAGAGTGTGGAGAGAGGTTGAGAAATGTTGTATCTCTTTTCGTTTGTATCTTCACGTATATATAATAAAATTGATACACATTTTTTAACAAAAATTATTATTCGTGGGCCATCCACAATGAATATCGACAATAATGTACAACACTCCCCATTGAATGACCACTTATACGAAGAATATTACTTGTTAAAACCTTACTAAGAAAAACCCTAGTGGCCAAAAAAAGTACAAGACTCTTGTATAGAAACTTAGTGAGATTAGTTGGAAGATTTTCTTGTTAAAACCTAAACAAGGAAAACCCTATGGAAAAAAAAACCATTAGTCAAAGGAACAAAAATACAATCCATACCACTGTCTTTACGCTTTACTCCCCCTAATTGAAGAAGACATTTGAGTTGTCGCATGCCAATGTTATAGACCAACTTCTTGAATCAGTGGTAATGACTTAGTGAATAAACTTGCTAAATTATCATAATAGAAAACCTGTTGAATATCCATATCATCACTGGGCTGAAGTTCATGTGTGCTGAAGAATTTCGAGGAGATGTGTTTAGTCATGTCTCTTTTCATTAATCCTTTGCGGTGCTGAGTTATACATGCAACATTGTCTTCAAATAATACAGTGGAAATAATCCCAACTGATTGAATCTAAACTTTTCTTAAATATGAGAAATCATTCCTCTCAGGCACATGCAATCCCAACTCACTTCATAAATTGTCACTATCTCATAATGATTAGAAGAAGTTTTTGTAAGTTGTTTGTTTTACTGATTTCCAAGAAATAATAGTATTTTCAAAAAGAAATATGTAGTCAGTCTAAAATTTTGCATTGTGAGGATCAGATAGATAGCTAACATCTGCATATCAAACCAACTGAGACATGGGGTTAGATAAGTAGAATAGACCCAAATTGGTTGAGCCTCTCAGATAACGCAGAATATGTTTAATTTCATTCCAGTGATGTCGAGTAGAAGCAAAACTATACATTGACAATAAATTCACAAAAAATGTAATATCCGACCTAGTATATTGGCTAGATATATCAAAGATCCAATTGCGCTCATATATGATACTTCTGGACCAATAATGCCTCCCCCTCATCTTGAGGTTGACATGGATATTTCTTAATATCAAGTGAATGAACTATCATTAGAGAACTCAAAGGATGTACTTTATCCATGTAGAACTGGTTTTATACCTTTTCATTATAAGTAGATTGATGAATAAATATACTATTATTCAAATGTTCGATCTAAAGATCGAGACAATATTTTGTCTTTTCCAGATCTTTCATCTCAAATTTTGTCTTTAAATAATCAATAGCTTTAGTGAGCTCTTCAGAAGTCGCAACTAAATTTAAATCATCAATATAAATAGCGATTATGATAAATCCAAATTCTGACTTTTAAATAAATATGCATGGACAAATCGGATCATTTGTAAATCCTTCTTTAATAAGATATTCAGTTAATCGATTGTACCATATGCACCCGGATAGTTTTAATTCATAAAGTGAATGCTAGAGTTTGATCGAACACAATCCTCAAAACTTTGCTTCAGGCAACCAAAAGCCTTCAGGGATTTCATATAAATTTCACAATCCAGCGATCCATAGAGATAAGTTGTTACTGCGTTCATAAAACGCATAGTCAGTCATTTGGCGATTGTTAAATCAATTAAGAATCTAAAAGTAATTCCATCCATGATAAGAGCATATGTTTCATAATAATCAATACGAGGCCTCTGAAAAAAAACCTTGTGCTATAATTCTCGCTTTATAACGAGTAAGAAAAACCTTGTGCTATTATTCTCACTTTTTAACGAGTAATTTCATTATTTTCATTGCGCTTGCTTACAAACAACCATTTGAATCCTACCGGTTGAACACCTTCTGGTGTTTGGACTATAGGTCCAAAAACTTCTCTTTTGATAGAGAATTTAATTATGTTGTCATAGTTTTCTTGTCATTTAGGCCAATCACTTCTATGTCAACATTCATCAATAGATTTAGACTTAGGATCTTCATTACTTCTGGTAATGTCTATAGCAACTGCATATGCAAATATACTATTAACAATAATCTTACTTCTATCCCAACCTCTTTCATGAGAAATTGAGCGCTCATTATTTTCATCATCAAATACCTATATCTCTTCAAGAGATATTTTTTTCAGAAGTTTGAGATTTAGTAAATGTATTCTCTTTAAGAGTAATCTCTACATGAGAAATATGCTCTTTTAGAGTAGGCTCTACTTGAGCTCGGGTACGAATATGTACATTTCTCTTTCGGAGAAATCTATCTTTAGATCCTAGTGGTCTTCTATGTTTTTGATGTGATTTTAATTAATCACTTGTTGTTTATCCTTTAGGAACATTGACATGTACAATAGAATTTCTGGCAAAAATTTGTGACTACAAGAATTTTGAGGTATCATTAAATACATCATGTAATTGATTAGCCATACCTTGTATATGAACAATTTTCTAAACTTCAAGTTTACATTTTTTTTTTCGTGGATGAAAATGAGATTATGTCATAGTATTCTAAGAAATATCATCATGCTTATGATACTGAGAATTTTTTGCTTCCTGAAGGAGGAAAAATAGATTCATCAAAGTGATAACCTACAAACCTATCTTTGAAAACATCATCAGTTAGTGATTTAAGATATTGAATAATAGAAGGGGAATCAAAACTAACATAAATACCAAAAGACATTATTGTCCCATCTTAGTGCATTGTGGAGGTGAAATAAGAACATAAATAGCACAACCAAAAATATGAAATATTAGGTTTATAACCTAACACTAGTTGTAAAGGTAAATATGATTGGTGGGTGGATTTTCTGACTCGATCTAATGATGTAGCATGTAATATTACATGTTAAAAGCATAGGTCTAGCAATCAATTGGAGAAGCTTTATTAGTGACTTTGCTAAACCATTTTGAGTATGAGTATGTGCAACAAGATGTTCAACATCTATACCTCATGACATGTAATAATCATTGAGTGTTTTATAAGTAAATTCACCAACATTATCTAATTGAATAAACTTAATGGGATAATATGAAAACTGTGCATGTAAATGAATAATTTGAGCTAAGAACCTAGCAAATAAAACATTATGAGTAGATAATGTTGTATTTGCTAGGATTAGAACTATAAAGTAATGAAGTGATCCACATGATGGATGAATAGGTGCACATATTTCTTCATGAATACATTGCAGAAAGATAAGAGATTCTACACCTACCTTCAGGGTAGATGATCTCACAATCAACTTTCCTTTTGAACACACGACACACAACACACGAGTGATCTTTGGGTAAAAGAATGTACTACTTTTTTAATGGATGTCCATTTGTATTTTCAGTTATGCTACACATCATGTTAGAACCTTGGTGAACAAGGTAATCATGCCAAAATATATTCCTCCGAATCAGTGCACTTCTAGTGCATCACAATATGTGTTTTAATCCATTTTACACTTGCATGGTATGAATCAGAAGAGAAAATCACAAACTTTTTTAGTACAAGCTTCTGGCTTGAAATGATAAATATAATATATAGGTAATTTTTATTACCTTCTCTTCTATACTCAAAATGATTTCCATTTTGACGAATACTTTTGAAACTTAATAAGTTTCTTTTTTTATTTAGAAGAGTACAATGCCTCTTAAATAAATATTTTTGTCCCTCTAGGCTATATAATATTAGCTCTTCTGGAGCCTGCAACTATTTTTGATGTGCCTGAGATGGTATCAACATTTGATTCAAGTAATGTCAAGCGTAGAAAAGACTTTTTATGTTTAATGATAGTGTGTATTCTTGTACTATCAATTAAACATCTATCTTCGTCTACCATATTTCTAAAGAAAAACAAAATAACTTGCATCACATATTAATCCAAAAGTATAAGATAGATAAATGTTATATTGTATATAAATATATTAAAAGTATAAACTTGACTAGTCCGGGACTAGTGGTCGAGTGGTGGTATGATCCAATAAAATATAGAATAGAAAAGAAGGTTTGAGGATCGAAACCCACCGTTACTAGTTCTGAACTATTTATATTTCATTTTTTTTATTTTTAAACTTTTCAAAATAATATTTATAAAATACTTCAATTTTATTGCTTGTAATTATTTGGAAATTTTAATTTGCCAGACTTGTTTCACCCCCATATGTGAAACTCCGACCCAAAAATATTAAGTTTCCATTAAGTTTTGGGGTGTTAAATTATTATGAAATGATTTGGGGAGGTTACGAGATCACAAAGAATTGCATTTGTCCTTTTTGAACCCATAATATATCAAATTGAGGCTTAGACCGAGTCAGATGTCAATTGCGAATTTGGAATTTGACACTAAGACATAACTTTGGAAGATTGATCAACTTGAACTAATGGTGAAGAAAAAGGGGCAGAACTTTTGTTGATCGATCGCCCATATTGGGGGATTAATTAACCTGAACTAATGGTAAAGAAAAAGAGGGGCAGAATTTTTATGGATCGATCAATCTAAACAAATAGTGAAGTATATTGGGCAGATTTGTTGGAGATCGATCGCCATGAATAGTAATGGCAATTTTTGCACTTTTAAAACACATTTTCGAACAAATAAACTCATTTTTACAGAGTTTGGCTGAGCGGGAGAGAAAGAGAGAGAGTGAATTTGGAAGATCAAAACATGGATTATGAAGGTTTAAGTTTTGCTAAAAAGATTCCAAAAAGGTTCAAAGAAGATTTGAGGATTTGAGGTAAGTTTCCTAGATTTTCCGAAAGTTAGGTTTTGGTTAGATTTGTCCAAATATTTGATCGGTTGGTTTAGATGTTTAAAGTTGATTTATACATGAATGTGATTATGTATCTTGGTTTTGTTGTCGATTTAGAGTAGAGACTCGAGTTGGTGCTCATTCAAGAGTTGTGGAGAATTCTCTAAACACAGGAAGGTTTGTTTTTGAATTTATGGTTTAACACTTGTTTGTATGTGTTAATGGTGGTATAATGATGAGTAAATGAGTTTGATTTTCACTATATGTTAGGGTTGGAATCAAAATCCTAGATTTGAGAAATTCCAATTTGTGTTTGGCTTAGATACGAGGTAGGAGATTTTTTACCCAATTTCTCTTTATGCTTGATTTCGATTCCTAAAGAGCAGTTTAATTCTTCATTGGTCATCTTTATTCGTTTTCGCCTTAATTGTGCATAAGGGAGAACAACCCCGTTTATTGTGTTTCCAATTGTTGGATTATTGGATATGTTTGTATACCTTTACATGTTCGATCTCCTTCGAGCATGAGCTGATCTTGATCATGTGTCATGTGTTAGTTATATATATGTAGGTTGAATATATATGTACATCTTGACATGGCATGGTACATGGATGTATTAGAGATGAATGGGATGCTTGGGTACAGACTTGGGATGCCATATGATTACTCTAAAATCACATAGGAGGATGGTTGAATGTCGGCGCGCATCTAAAAATGGTTGGGTGCCTAGGATAAGTGTTTGATGTTGTGGCCAACCTCGTGGTATGGGAATTGAAACAATGGATTCGAACCAAAGAAACAACAATGAAGAAAAACAAGAACACAATGATTTACGTGGAAAAATCCTTAAAGGGAAAAAACCACGGGCATAAAAAATTTTACTATGTGGAGAAAACAGGTACAAGAGATACTGAGTGACGGCTTTATAACGAATAAATACTAGTCGAAACCCTAATCACAATAGGTCCCAAAAATTTCCAAAAAAAATTCTTATTCCAAATTTGTCGCACCGCGAACTTTTGGAATAAAATCAAACTGAATTCGGGTCACAAAATGTAACAATCTCCACCTTGACTCGAATTCCACATAGAATGAAAACATCAATCATCATCAACAAACTCTCGACTCTTCCATAACCCCAAGAAGGGTAAGTATCAAACTGAAATACCAACCAAGTCTAAGTAATGCTCAAACTTGGCTTTAGGAACTGGTTTAGTCATCATATCTGCAGGATTATCATGAGTGCTAACTTTTCTCACAACAATGTCACCACTAGCAACAACAGTACGTGCGTAATGATAGCGAATCTGAATGTGCTTTGTCCTTTCATGATACATATTATCTTGAGTAAGATAAATAACACTCTGACTATCACTGAAAAGTGTGGAAACTTTCAAGTCTTCACTAATTTCATTGAATATTCCCTTTAACCACATAGCTTCTTTACAAGCTGCTGTAATCGCCATGTATTCAGCCTCGGTGGTAGACAAAGCAACTGTAGTCTGTAAAATAGCCTTCCAACTGATAGCACACCCTGCAAGAGCAAAGACATAACCAGTGAGCGATCTTCTTCTATCTAAATCTCCAGCATAATCAGAATCAACATAACCAATAACTCCATCTCTAGTCCTCCCAAACTGCAAACAAACATCACTAGTGCCACACAAATATCTGAGAATCCATTGAACTGCTTTCCAATGTCCTCTCCCTGGATTTGTCATGTATCTACTAACCATGCTAACTGCATATGATAAATCTAGACGTGTGCAAATCATTGCATACATAAGAGAGCCTACTACACTAGTGTATGGAACTCGAGACATATACTCAATATCATTATCTGATTGTGGAGATAGATCAGATGAAAGCTTAAAATGAGCTGCTAATGGAGTACTAACCGATTTAGCATTCTGCATATTGAACCTTTGTAGTACCTTCTAAATGTATCTTTTTTTACTAAGATACAATTTCTTCGCCTTCCTATCTCTCTGAATCTCCGTGCCAAGAATCTTCTTTGCAACTCCTAAATCTTTCATCTCAAATTCCTGACTAAGCTCAACTTTCACTTTTCTTACTTCTTCTCTATCCTTGGCTGCTATCAACATATCATCAACGTTTAACAGAAGATACGCAAGTGACCCATCATCACTCTTTTTAAAATAGACACAACTTTCATGGTCACTTCTCATAAAATCATGAGAAGTCATGCAAGAGTCAAACCTCTTATACCACTGCCGCGGAGACTGTTTCAAACCATAAAGAGACTTTCTTAGCAAACACACATAGTCTTCTTTACCTGAAACTTCAAAACCCTCTGGCTGCTGCATATAGATGTCCTCCTCAAGTTCTCCATACAAGAATGTTGTTTTCACATCTAGTTGCTCAAGTTCAAGATCATGCAGAGCAACAATACCAAGCAAAGCTCGAATCGAACTATGCTTTACAACTGGTGAAAACACATCTGTAAAATCAATACCTGGAATTTGGCTGTAGCCATTTGCTACTAACCTCGCTTTGTATCTAGGTTCTTCAACTCCTGGTATTCCTTATTTTCGTTTGAACACCCATCTACAATGAACAACATTTTTTCCCTTAGGAAGCTTCTCCAATTGCCACGTGTCATTCTTATAAAGTGATTCCATCTTCTCCTCCATGGCAAGTATCCACTTGCTAGAATTTCTATAATTAATAGCCTCGGAATATGTAGAAGGTTCTTTACAAGTGTCAATATCTTTTGCTACGTTTAGAGCATAAGCAACCAAATCAGCCTCAGCATATCTCTGTTGGAGTCTAATCTCCCTTCTAGGCCTATCTTTAGCAATTAAATGTTGTGGTGGTACTTGAACACCAGTCTGAGACTCTGAACTGCATTGAGATGTAGTTTGAGGTGAAGGATCAGATTCAATGGGAATCTCCACTTGCGTAGCTGACTTTTGTTGTTCTTTATCACAAGAATCTGTAGAAATCTGATCATGAAGCATAGCAGACTCATCAAAAATAACGTTTCTACTATTCATAATTTTCCCAATTTTTGGACACCATAACTTATACCCTTTTACTCCAGACTTGTAGCCAAGAAACACACACTTTAAAGATCTTGATTCCAACTTTCCATTATCTACATGAGCATAGACAGAACATCCAAATATCTTTAAATCAGAATAATTCACAGGAGTACCAGACCATACCTTCTGCGGAGTTCTCTTGTCAATAGCAGTTGGTGGAGAGCGATTTACAAGATAACAAGTTGTAGAAACGGCTTCGGCCTAAAAAGATTTAGGTAATTTAGCATTGGATAGCATACAACGTACTTTTTCCATCAAAGTTCTATTCATACGCTCTGCTACGCCTCATAATGCCTTTTGTCTTACAAAAGTCATTAAATTTATTTGAATAAAACTCCAAACCGTTATATGTGCGAAGACGCTTCACCTTCTTCCCTGTCTGCTTTTCTATCATGGTATTCCAATCCTTAAAAGTGTGAAACATATCACTCTTGTGTTTCAAAAAGAATACCCATACTTTTTTGGAAAAATCATCAATAATTGTTATCATATAACTAGCACCACCCTTGGAAGATACTCTGGCTGGTCCCCAAAGGTCAGAATGAATATAATCAAGAGTGTCCTTCGTATTATGTGTGCCTTTACTAAATCTGACTTTTTTTTGTTTCCCAAACACACAATGCTCACAAAACTGTAACTTGCTAATATTCTCCCCGTCAAGAAGTCCTCTTTTGCTCAATTCGGCCATCCCATTTACACTCATGTGCCCCAGACGCATATGCCAAAGTCTAGTAATTTCACCATCTGTCAAAGAAGGAGTAGATACTGCTGCATCGCCAATAACTGTAGAGCCTTGCAAAACATATAAGTTGGCAGTTTTTCTTTGCTCTTTCATCACAACTAAAGCACATTTGCTAATCTTCAAAACTCTACCTTCACCCATGTATTTGTACCCTTTTAAATCAAGAGTAATCAAAGAAACCAAATTTCTTTTCAAATCTGGAATATGACTAACGTCACTAAGCGTTCTAACCATGCCATCAAACATCTTAATTCTGATAGATCCAATTCCAACAATTTTGCAAGCCGCATTATTTTCCATCAAAATAACACCCTTTTTCACCTTTTCATATGTTGAAAACCAATCCCGATTAGGACACATATGAAACGTGCAACAAGAATCAAGAATCCAATCCTCACTAGGTTTTGGGTCAACATCAGAGGCAACCAAGATATCACCATCACTATCATTAGTCTCTGCAACATCTGCTTTACCAAAATTTTCGGGTTGTTTACCATTTGAGTTGGCACCGCCCTTCTTTTTGTTCTTATTCTGCAGCTTATAGCAATCAACTTTGATGTGCCCTTTTTTCTTACAATAGTTGCAGATTTTATCCTGATTTTTTGACTTTGATCTGCCTCTGCCTTCAAAACCAGAATTTCTTTCCTGATTTCTGCCTCGAATAACAAGACCCTCTGCCAAAGTTTCAGAACCACCAACCAGCTATTTCATCATTTTCTTAGAAGATAGAGCATCATAAACAACCTCAAGATTAAGAGTTTCACGACTATACAAAATAATATCTCGAAAAGTTACATATGAAGAAGGCAGCGAACACAATATGATTAACCCTAAATCTTCTTCTTCGTACTTAACCTTCATAGCCTCTAAATCAGCAATAATCTCCTTAAAGATCGTTAGATGATATTGTACAGATCCACCTTCTGAAAGCTTATGAGAATATAAACGTTATTTTAGATGCAACTTACTGGTCAAGGTTTTTGTCATACACAATTGTTCCAACTTCTTCCATAAATCAGCAGTCGTCTTCTCCTTTAGAACATCCTGTAATATCTGATTCGACAGATGAAGTTGAATCTGGGTTAGAGCCTTCTTGTCCTTCAACAATTTTTCTTCTAGTGTCCAAGATTTTGGCATCTTATCAGATCCTAGTAGTGTATCATCAAGATCCATCTGTGCAAGGACATCTCGCATCTTCACCTGCCATAGCTTAAATCTTGTGTCATGATCAAGCAGCGGAAGATCATACTTTATTGTTGCCATTCCAAATCGAACCCGCTTAAATATCAATTTGAAACAATGGATTTGAACCAAAGAAACAACAATAAAGAAAAACAAGAATACAATGATTTACGTGAAAAAACCCTTAAAGGGAAAAAACCACGGGCAGAGAAAGAGAATTTCACTATGTGGAGAAAACAGGTACAAGAGATACTGAGTGACGGCTTTACAAAGAATAAATACTAGCCGAAACCCTAATCACAATAGGTCCCAAAATTTTCCAAAAAAAATTCTTCCAAATTTGTCGCACCGTGAACTTTTGGCATAAAATCAAACTGAATTCGGGTCACAAAATGTAACAGGAATCATGAGATTAAATTTGCGGTTTGCTCCCAGGAGCACACTCGGAGTTCTTGATATGATATGTGACATGAGCATGATTGATAGCATATTGATGCATAACCTTTCTTTTGATTCGACCTTTATTGTTATTTACTCTATTTACCATACTGAGCTTCTAGCTCATTCCTTTACTTTTTTTCACCCCACAGGTGAGACTGGTGAGTACGGGTGATGCAGATCGGTAGAGATTCTATGGAATGGATGGCACCTGGAGGTTTAGGTCGGGTTATGAGTTGGACTGTTTGTCTAGCATGCTTGTTTGTATTTGTTATACTTATGTTTTCTTAACTTTTCGGCGCCGGTTGGTCTGGATGATGGACGGTTAAAAGGAAATCCATATGATTGGATCTTCTGAACTGAGATGTGGACCTTGAGTCCTAATATGGTATAATATGGGTTGGTTGCACGTCCATGATTATTATGTACAATAACGTGTACTTTTGGAAATGGTGTACTGCCAAAAGGACGTGAAAAGTTTCCTAATGATGAATTGTTGTTCCCCTATCTGGCGCGCCAACTTGTTGATACAAAAATCGACAATCGATAATGTGGGTGGAATCGTGAACCAAATTGTAAAAGATGCGAGAGATTTATGTGGCTTGGTTTTGGTAACCTACGTCCACAGTATCAAAGACAGATTTCATTTTATTACACGTTTTTCTCCAGATATTGCGTCCCTCTTTACATGTGATTTTGTTTCTTTTATACCCGTCTGGGGCAGTTTTAGTTGGTTTACAATAGTTGGGGGAGGTTACATAATCAACTCAACTTCTAGAGAATAATTTTTGAAGGTAACTACTATCGATATTACGCCTTCAGCTTTCATCCATCAGCTGCTGTTCATTGGCCATCGGCCTTTAGCTATTCTGATTGTCTTATATGTTGGCATGAGATGTACCGATCACTTTGGCATGTCCTGTAGACTTATGTTGGTCCTTTTATGGGCGTTTTGACCTTGTCTCTTATGGGTTTTTGATTTTAACCAACTAGTGTAGACCTTCAAAAGCCATTATAAATAAGAAAGGAGATAGAGGATCCCCTGATGGATTCCACGTTGAAGGGTGACTTTATCAAAGCTTGGTAATCTAGGTACATTCTCTCAACCAGTTCAACCATTTGGCTCCAAAACCTATCTTTGATATTACTTGATCCAAGTAGCCCCATTGAATAGAATCAAAGGCTTTCTCAAAATCGATCTTTAGGATAAAATCTTCTGTTTTTTGCTTCAGATAATTGACAATTTCATTACCCACCAAAATAGAGTCCATGATCTGATGACCTTTTACAAAACCATATTGTTCCTCACTAATAACCGCATGGAAACAAGGTATAATTTTGATAGCTAATGACTTAGCAATAATTTTATACAAGCTACCAATCAAACTTATTGGTCTGTAATCATTTAGCATCTATGAACTAGCCACTTTTGGAACCAAAGCAACAAAAGAAGAGTTAATGTCCTTAGGAAGGGCTTCAGTTCTATGAAATATGTCCATCATCCTCATTATATCGCAAGAGATCACATCCCAAATTTTCTTAAACAAGCCAAGATTAAACCCGTCTGGACCTGGAGCCTTTGAACTACCACAATTCCAAACTACTTCTATTTCTTCATAGGTAAAAGGTTGCTCTATTTTACTGCTATGATAAGAAGAAATTGATTTAAAATGAACACCATTTATGTCAATTGCTACCCAATTTTAGTTTTCATATTGCTTCTGGTAATGACAAAAAAACCAAGGCTTTAATCTCTAGAAGATTTTCAACTCTACCAGCATTGGTCTGTAGACTAGAAATGTTATTGATTCTACCTCACCAACTTGCCAATGTATTGAAGAATTTTTTGTTTTTATCACCTTGTTTGATCCTTTGCACTCGAGATTTTTGCTTCCACAAACTCTCTTGTTGCCGACTTAAACTCCAAAATTCAGATTTCAGATTATTATATTTTACGATATTCAAGTCACATAACGACCAAGTTTCCATCAACTTCTCGATGCTATCCAAATCCTTTTTGACATATTTGATTTTATCAAAGATATTGCCAAAGCTAGTTGCGTTCCAATCTTTCAAAATAACATTTAGCAGTTTTAGTTTTTTAAGAAATCCATAATAACCCACAACACAATTATCAAGGTCCTTCCATGACTGACATAAGAAGTCATAGAACTTTGGATGCAACCACAAGCAATCTAAAAATCGAAAGGGCAGGGGCCTCAATTAACTTCTTTAAAATTTAGCAATAATGGACAGTGATCAGACACACCTTTGCTGACTGTGCAAACTAAGGTTAGGGAATTTGCAAATCCAATATGAATCAACAAAAGCCCTGTCGATGCGACTCATGCTCCTTGAGCTGAACCATGTAAATTTTTCTACCCATCAAAAGAAGTTCCATTAGCTGACATTGCTTCAAAAAGGACCTACTTCATACCTCTAGTGAACACCAAACTACCACAACAATCTTCCAAAATTAGAACCTCATTAAAAATCCCCCATAATAACCAAGGAACTATACTAGATAACTTGACAATAGCCAGTTGAGATCATTGGCTTAATCTGAGATCTTAAGAGTTGTGACCGTATATCAAAACAACTATACAATTAAAGTTTAAACTTCAAAAAAACCTTTGAAGACCATCCAACGATCTCTTATAAAGGAGCTGCTTAGCGTAACAAAAACTAGGGTCCCATATGCAGAGGAGGCCACTTGAAGAACCCAAGGCATCACAACACTTCCATTCAAAATTGTCACTCCCCACATACTCTGAATCAACTTAGAATCATCCCCTGCTATCTTAGTTTCTTGAAGGCAAATGAAACTCACCCTTTTTCTTTAATTCTTTAAAAGATAACTCTCCTTTTTACAACACCCCCAGCCCCCGAATATTCGAAGATATAGAGTAGACATTACAAAAATAAAAACCTCACTTCTAGACAACATCAATGTTCCCCTTGCTGGGAAGACACCCATTCCAACTATTCACGCTCAATCATACCTTCAATCCTCCTTTTGACAGCATCCTCTAATTTATGACAATTAAGACCATTGAGTTTTCCCAACTCCCAAGTATTTTCCACTTCTTTTATAATTTTCAGTCTCTTCTTAGAGGCTGAGCATGAGTTACCGCCACTATGAAGGCTATTTTCACTCATTTCTTTTGAGATAGTGATTTTATCATTCATATTTGTAATTCCTCAATCTGTGATAGAAATCCTTGCCATGGTACCGCTTTCACTACCTTCTTGCATTATGTTGTTGATTCTTCTTATCCTTCTTCTATTAGGTTTCTCCATTTGAGGCAATATAAGTCCAAATTTTAGAGCGATAAACATGTATTTTTTTTCTGGACTAATTTCCTCTTGGAATACCTTCTTCTGCTCATACCCTCTTCCTCCATTGCAAGCCAACTAGGGGTCTTTGATATACTTACGTCCTTCTCATGGGATTCAGAGACATAAGACAAGCTATCACTCTTCTTTGGACCATGCTTGGAAGATTTCTTTTTGGTCATATCTGTACTAGGCCAATTCACTGAGAAACTCCTCACATCATTCTTTGTGATCTCATTATTGACTGATATTAAGACATCCCATGAATTTGCTTTTAAATTAAATCCCAAATCAATAGCTTTAGAACCACTCTTGGCTTTTTGACGCCTGCATTTTTTTTCAACTCCATTGACACTTTTGTGAGAATCTTGCCCATTTTTAAGATTATCCAGCCCATTCTCAATGGGATTTTTAGCCAACTCTATATATGTCATCATGCCCTCAAAGTCCATATTTTTAGCCCTGTTGGAGCTCAAATATCATTGGTCATAGACAACTTGGTTTCTTTCCTACTTGTATCCTTCATGTCAACATCATTAATCCTTTTTTCCTGAGATTGGTAACCTTTCTCCCTTACAAAACTAGTGTGTGTCGCATGAGGCACGACATGCACATTATTTTCTCTACCTGTGACAGAACTCCCGATCTTTTCCTCTAAAGAAATTTTGAATCCCTACTTTTTGGAACTTGAACCTTCAATTTCTGAATTCACAGGTAGGTGGGACCCCAATTTCCCTCCCACGTCGCTGCCATTTATAGTCAACTTTGTTGACTTACTCTTGGTACTGGCCTTAGTTTTCCCATAACCAGTGCGATTATTAGAGAACATGCAATGATCACATTTTAATATCCCCATTAAAGTTATTTGTGAATCTCACTTTTATTAAACAAAAATTCAAAACACACACATCTCCCAATACTGTCACATCAGGAAAATATAGCCACATAAGCAAAACACATCTCCCAATACAATTATTCCTTCCCCATAATTCAAACCAAGTATTTTTCTTTTCTACATCCATTCCTCAACAAAACTACACAAAAATCAAGATTGATCTCACTAAAACAGATCTTTCAATACAACCACATGAGCAAAACATATCTCAAAATATAGACATATAGCAAAAACACATTTTCCAACATCTAATATCCTCATGAGACACACATCATTGTATGTGCTCTCACCTCTGCTTGTTTTCCCCTTACTTGGCCCATTCAAAAGACTGAGTTTATCATGACTGTCATTTTCCACCTAATTCAAGATCTCATAGCTGCCAGAATAGTGTTCTTCACTCTCTGATTCTTATTGGCTCCTTAGCATAATTTCATTTAAATCACTTCTAATTATCTCTTTTTTTCTCTCATCATCGGAAAAAATGTGCCAAAGAACATTAGATTTATCTTCACTAATTTTAATGGTGAAATCATAGCATCAACAGAAATATCAATAGATTCATTGATCTCTTCCATTCTTGCAGTAGTGACTATAATTTTTGCAATATCCAACCGATACTGTGCTCCCGAAACTATTTCCAATCATTATGAATAAACCAGCATTCCACGCATTAAGAGGCAACCCCACACACCGAAGCTAAATATATCTCCTCTGACTAATGTCGTGGCTTTTCTAAGGCTTAATATATTCAAACCATTCCTGTATGCAGGGGGATTAGTTGGTAATCGCTTCATTCATATCTTCCTCAGAGGAAAAAGATAGAAGAACCAATTTTTCGACCATAGTGGTTATGTCATAGTGAATTAGATTATCAGTTTTGATTCTGTCTCGCATCATTTGAAATGAAGAACTTTCACATAAGTGCCTACCGCCGATCTCTTTAGCCATTTGTTGTCCTTCCTCATAGAATAATACTCAAGAAACTTATTCTTGTGGACACTATTATGCTTTGACAGAGTTGTTTTCACCATTTGATTCTGGTTTCCACAAGCTATTTTTTGCATTCCTTCAATAGTTTTCTTTTGCAAAGCATAGCCACCATTCACCACATCACTTATCAAGCCTCGTTTGAGGTTGAACAGCTATTCAAAACTTCTTCTGCCACTGGTTAGACTTCACCATGAACCCTTTCTTTGCCTTTAGCTTTGTATTTGAGTGTAACTTCTGCTATATAGTCCTAGATACTTAACTATATTCCACTTTATTCATCTGTATCTTGTAGGAGCCTATCCACATCTGCTACAGATAATTTAGAAGATTTTCCTCCTCTTTCTCAGTATTGAACCTAACAAATCCAAAAGGAATACTCTTTTATTGAGCTTTGTATAGATATAGACATCTTCCAATTGCCCATATATTTGAAAGACCCTTGTTAATGCAGCTGCATTTCAGTCCTTATGGAAGTATTCAAAATACAATTTTGATTAGTTTGGGTTTGGGTAGTGGATTTGGTTAGGGTCGTAGTGATGGCTTAGGATATGGGGTGTTTGAGGCTGTTGAAATATGATTTGGGCAGTTGAGAGATCTTGTTAGGAATGAGGTAGAGGAGCTGTGATTGGCGGGTTTTGTGTATTTTCTGTTTGGGTCGGGGTTTCATATAATGAAGATGGTTTATCTTACGAATGTCCAATAGTAATATAATTTTCTTATATTATGAGCACAATTCAAAAGGAAGGTTTTGTTTCTGTTTAATTTTTCTGTAAATAGAAGAGCTTGAGTAAAAAGTGTTAGGAAAATAATATGGAACGACAAAATTGTGAGAAGTCTGAAGCGTGGTGACACTGTCCTTAAGGATATTTTTTGGGGTGCTGATATCCCCCAAGATTCAACAGACTCTTCCAAATAAATTGGGCAGCAGGAACAACACATGTAACTATTGGAACAATAATAACGGGACGCGAGGGGAGAAGGGAGATAGTTTCTTTTGTTCCAAAACTGAGGTGAGGCTATGTATTTATAGTGGAAGAGTTGCGACAAGTTAAGAGAGATATCTGTGAGGAGTTGTGAAGATAGTGGAACAACCAACAATTTGAACATGTAGATAAGTTAGTTCATAATGGCATGAGAATAATTCTTCACGGGTAAGGCCAAGACTTGTTCAAATTGTTGTTCCAAAAAATTAAAATATAATCTGAAAGGAAGAAACAAAAAAAAAGGCTAAAAGCCAAGCTTATCTTGCGCGTAGGGGGCAAATCCACTCATTTCACCTTGGTTTGGGCCATTCGAGTTGGTTCTTTAAGCGCGCAAGCCCACTATCATGACTTGTTGCTCATAAGCCCATGGTTGTTGGTTTACTTATAAACCATATCACAAGCTTGTATTTCTTTCATGTGGGACACTTAAGCTTTTGAAATAATCACAACAATTCCCCACATATTTCAAAAGCTCGGGGAAAGGAAAAGGTTTTGCTATTGTTGAATTTATTATCATGGATGTAAATGCATCGAAACTAGTTGTTTAGAACATTGAACTAGTTATATAATAAATATGGCATAACTCACAAGGTTTTGGTGAACCTAAAAGTTTTTTGAACCAAAGACCTTATGAATCACATTACACCCCAAAACTTTATGTTGTTCATCTCGATTTTGCGCTAATAGGCAATGCGTATGCTTGGAAGTTTATGAGTGCTCTAGAGATTTTTCCAAAATCTCATAGAAGCGGCCCCACTTCACACTCATATAGTTGAATTTCATCAAGAGTATACTGCGTTTAATACAACACCTATAAGGGGTATGAAATTCATTAAGATCTTAGCTCAACCTCAATTTAATAGTAGTTTAACACTAATCACATACCATATAATGGGCTTTCAATTTTTAGTAGTGCTACAGGATCAACAATAACTTGTTATTACCTATTGAACCTACTTCATGGGATCTCCAATCACATAGGTTAGGTTATCATCATTGTTGATATCTCAAGTTGGCTTTAGTCCCATTCCCCTCGATGTTTTCAAGATCATCTTCCTCCTTAAGAGTTTAGTCAGAGGGTTGGACAAATTCAATTCTAACTTCACATAATCAATGGATATTATTCCATCTTTTAATAGTTGTTTTACCACGTCATGTCTTAGACAATTATGTCTACTCTTGCCATTAAAGGACTTATTCTTTGCAATTGCTATTGAAGATTGCATAGACACAGATGGTGTTGGTTTCACACCCAATGGTATTTCTGCCAAGAGATTTTTTAATCACTCAGCTTCATCTCCAGCCAACTCTAGAGCTATAAACTTTGATTCCATAGCTTTTCTAGCAATAATGGATTGTTTGGTTGATTTCTAAGTTAGTGCAGCCCCACCAAGAGTGAAGATGTTACCACTAGTGGATTTTGTCTCATCTGAATATGAGATCCAGTTAGCATCATGGTATCCTTCTAATACAACATGAAATCCACTATATAGAATTCCATAATTCATCGTACCTCTCAAAAATTTCATTAGTCTGTTTAGTGCAGACCAATGCTCAAAATTAGGATTTTGAGTGTATCTACTCAATTTACACATTGTATATGAAATATCATGTCTAGAAAAATTCATCAGATGCAACAGACTCCCAATAATCTGAGCATACTTGCACTGAGCAATGGGATTACCATGATTTTTCTTTAATTGAGTGTTACTATCATAAGGAGTACTCATAGGTGTCACCTTAAAATTTTCAAACTTCTTTAGAAGTTTCTTAACATAATGTTCTTGTGACAATATTATACTATCATTTCTCCTTATGATTTTAACAACCAATATCACACTTGCTTCACCCATGTCTTTCATATCAAATTGGGAAGCTTAGTAACTTTTAGTACTATACCATATTTCAAGATTAGTACCAAATATAAGCATATCATCAACATAATGAGTAACAATAACACATTCATGGTTAATCACTTTAGTACAAACACATTTATCAACACCAATAGATGAAAATCCATCACGCAAGATTACTTGATCAAATTTCTCATGCCACTGTTTCGGTGCTTGTTTTAGTCCATACAAAGATTTTTTTCAACTTACAAACTTTATTTTCTTGGCCAAATATAACAAAACCTTCAGGTTGCACCATGTAAACCTCCTCGTCTGAATCACCATTTAAAAATGTTGTTTTAACATCCATTTGATGAATAACAAGTTTATAAATTGATGCCAAAGCTATTAAGACATGAATTGAAGAAATTCTGATACCAGGAGCAAAAGTATCAAAATAGTCAATATTTTATTTTTGAGTAAAATCTTTTGTTACTAATCTAGCCTTGTATTTTTCAATCAAACCATCAGGGTTAAGTTTTGTATTTTTCAATCAAACCATCAGGGTTAAGTTTTCTTTTAAAAATCTATTTGCAACCAATTGGTTTAGCTCATGGTGGTAGATCAACTAAATCCCAAGTATGATTTTATAAAATTGAATCAATTTCAATTTTAATGGCATTTTTCCAAAACGGGACATCACTATAAGAGATAGCATCAGAGTAAGTCAGTGGGTCATAATCAACAAGATAAGTATAAAAATCATCTCCAAAAGAGGATTCTTTTCTTGGTCTCTTACTCTTTCTCAATTCCTCTTCAGAGGTTTCATCAATAGTATTATTCACAAGTGTATGATAAATTTTATCAGCCAATGGATATATGTGTTCATAAAATTCAGCATTTTTTGTCCCAACTATAGTGTTGCAATCAAGAATGTCACTTCTCAAAACAAGAAATCTATATGCAACACTATGTTCAGCATAACCAATGAACATGCAATCAAAAGTTTTTGACCCAATTTTCCTTTTTATGGATATGGCAACTTTATCTTTGCAAGACACCCCATACTCTCAAATATTTTAAATTAGGGGCATAACCCTTCCACAATGCATAGGGTAATTTATCGGTTTTCTTATGAGGAATTCTATTTTTAAATGACATGCAGATAATATAACTTCACCCCATAAGTTATCAGAAGCATGAGAGCCAACAAGCATAGTATTTATCATTTCTTTTAAAGTCTATTTTTGAGTTCAGCTACTCCATTATATTGTGGTGAATAGGGAGGCTTGACTTCATGTATTATTCATTCTTTTTCACAATTAATAATCATTCATTAACACATATTCACCGCCTCTATCAGATCTGACTCGTTTAATCTTTTTACTTAATTGATTTTCTACTTCAGCTTTGTAAAGCAAAAACACATCAAAAGCATCATCTTTATTCCTAAGCAAACTTTGGCATATCTAGAATAATAATCAATAAAGGTTATATAATATTTCTTATCACCTCTAGTCATATTTTGTTTCAAATCTCCTAAATCTGTATGAATTAAACTTAACAGCCCATTTTCTCTATTTACTAAAGGACATGGTTTTTTAGTAGATTTGGTTTTAGCACAGATTTCACACTTATTCATACAAGCTGAAAAATTAGCTATTAAACCAAGTGTTTGCATTTTCTTGATGTATCCTAAACTAGCATGCCATAAATCAATAGAATCAATCACGTAAGCAAAAAAGTTACATCATTCTTATTAAGAACATTGAGTACAAAGAGTCCCTAATTACAATAGCCTTTTCCCAGAAATCATTGTTCTTTGTCATTATAATCTTGTCAGATTCAAATGACACTTTAACCCCCACTTTGCCCAAGAGGCTCACAGAAACCAAGTTTGCTCTTATGTTTGGAACATGGAGTATATCATTTAATGCCAAGATTTTTCTAGAAGTCAGTTTCAATTAAACCTTGCCTTTCCCTAGAACTTGTGCAATTCTAGAATCTCCAAGGTAGACTATCTCATTCTCATCCTTAATGGGAGTATAGGAAGAAAATGCATATTTACTTGCACATATGTGCTTAGTAGCTCCAGATTCTATCACCCAATCTTTGATATTAGAAACTAAGTTAGCTTAAGAAATAATTGCAGCAATGACCTCATCTCCTTCAACCAAGTTTTCACTTGGCTTAGGAGGATTGTTATTTCTCACTCTCTTTCGACATTGCGGAGCATGATGTCCAGACTTTCCACAAACAAAGCATGTACCTTTAGGTTTAAAAGAGGGGTTATTCACCTTGGGCTTGAATCACGAGACTTGTTTTCATACCTATTTTGATGATTTTTGCCTTGGACCAAATTTTCTTTTGTCGCCATCTGCTTAGCTTTGGGTGATGAGATATTCAGGGGACAACTTCTTTTGTTTATTCTTCAATTGTTGTTTGTAGTTGCTCCAAGACTCGAGGCGCTTCTCAATCAATACTCCAGCAGGGAACTCTTCAGGAAGAATTATTTTTTCCGCTTTCCTATCAACTTGTTTTACTCATTGATTTGCGACTTCATGTCTTCATCATCCATCATCTACATTCATACAAGTTGCCTATCACAAATTTTTGTTTCCCAATGTCTTCAGCAGTATATTTAGGAATCATAGAATCCCAAATTTTCTTGGCTTCTTTGTAGCTACAGTATATATCAAGCAGGTCATTTGAAAGACAACTCAAAATGGCGTGCCTACATACCTTATTTGCATAAGTCCATTCTTCAGTTATGGGCTCAGATTTGATAGTTGTTAGAGCCCAAGCAACACGATGCATGTCAAGAGTGTTGAAAACTTGCTCTCTCCAACTTTTGATTTTTGAAATATAATGGAAAGGCTTGGCGTATGGGATGACTGTTGCAGTAGGAGCAAGTGGTGGAAGCGGTGTAGGAAAATAATATGCAACGGCAAAACTGTGAGAAGTCTGGGGCGTGGTGACACTGTCGTTAAGGATATTTTTCAGAGTGCCGGTATCCTCTAGGATTCAATAGATTCTTTCAAATAAATTGGGCAGCGGAAGGAATAACACAAACTGAGTTGAGGCTATAGTAGAAGAGTTGTAACAAGTTAACAGAGATATCTGGGAAGAGCTGCGGAGATAGTGGAACAACCAAACAATTTGAACGTGTAGATAAGTTGGTTCATAATGGCTTGAGAATAGGTCTTCACAGGTAAGACCATGACTTATCCAAATTGTTGGACCAAAAAACGAGCTAAAGCCCAAGCTTATTTTGCACGCAAGTGGGGCAAATCCATCCATTTCACCTTGGTTTGGGCCATTCGACTCGGCCTATGCCCGCAGGCCCACTACCATGACTTGTTGCTCGTAAGTCCATGATTGTTGGTCTACCTATAAACCATATCACAAGCTAGCATTTCTTTCATGTGGGACACTTAAAGCTTTTGAATTGATCACAACAAAAAGAAATTACATAGATATAAAATAACCCAACTGATTCCTTTTCATTTAAACATATACTCATTCTTTCTGTTCACATACAAAGGCCGGCCAATTGCTTTCTAAACTTTGTTATAGTTTTTTACGAAATTTTAAACTATTATTGAAAGTCTCATAAAACTCATTATTCACATTGAGGAGGGTTGAATCCTGGACCTCCGTAGTAGAAGCCAAAGTCATCAGAGTTTTCACCGGGATTGTAAATATGAATATTATAACATTGCTCATTCGTTACCTCACTAGAAGTGTTTTGGAGTGACACCGGAATCAAAAGGTCATTTTCTTTCACAACTTGTAGGTTTGAGAAATAACTTGCTTTTTTATGTCCTTCATCTGCATAGTGGCCGGACCCCATCTCCGTCGACGTATGTCGGTTACGGGTCCTCTCGTTTAATATCTCGCCACCCCAATCAACATGGTCGCCGGGATTTTTTAAGTGAGTAAATATGTCTTTTGGCCAATAACCTACTTCCACTTCATCGACTATCAACCACCAGTGTCCTGATGATGGATCCTGTTTTTAATTATGAAGTTATATTAATTAATAATATGTATTATTTTTATAATGAAATTATAGACTGCAAATTAACTATTAATTAATTACCCTTCTGATTAAAACTGTCATATGAACTTGTGGACCATCATAAGATGATACTCTATCAACTGCTCTTCCCACGAATATTGTACGACTATATTGTACAAATCCTTCGCATTCCAGATTGTAGCATCCAGTATCTCCATACGCATCCTTCTATATTAGATGAAACATGCTGAATTAATATCTATAAGAGATTAAATATATTTATTATTTATATGCGAATATAAATTATATATATAACTAAGCATATGCTTACAGTCCAATACACGAAAAGCGTTGTGCTCGTCTTATTGACATCATAAAGATCTGGGTAAACCTGATTGAAAGAAAAGTAAAAATAATAAAATATACACCGCCAACTTACGATGAAAAAGTATATTAATATTAATTGAATGGTGGAAACATAAGAACTGACTGACATGCCATCCAGCTTCAATTGCATTATAATTTTCTTCATCTTCATCTTCATCTTCATCATTTTTAGATGTAATTCGAATCCGAGCAGCGCTATACTCTTCATCGTCCTCGACTTTTGGATTCCACACATTTAAGACGGCTTTTACCCCATGTAACTCTCGTGGTGCGCGTGCGTTATGATAGACCATTACATCCTATAATCATAAAGACAAAATTTATAAAATGAAATATTACCTAATAAATAAATAAATATTAATTAAAGAGGATCATTTGATTAGAAATACCTCCGGCCCCGTTCTAGTGTGAAGCTGGTGATATGGAAGATGTTTCTTTCCAAACTTATGCACGTAATTAGCTCTTCGCCGTATGGGAATAGAACCTTTGGGACACACTGCCACATTTTCAAACCAAATTTTGGAATCTTCACTCACCTTCCTATTTGACTTGTTTTGTCGCCATTGTTTAGGCGGCTTCTATTAAGTGCAAAGGCAAACATTTTAGGTAATATTCATAAATTTATTAAAATCTTTGTGAAAACTTAAATTTTACACTCATCATCAACTCATTCATTCCTTTACTGTCTTTTCGTACCTGTATTGTGTGATTCTTCAGAAGAGGGTGATCGAAAGCTGGTTGTTTTCTTATATTGACACAATCAATTAGATCTTGATCCGGACTCTATATAAAAGGGATAATACATTCAATTACTATCATCAAATTACAAGTAGTAAAATAAAATACTACTTGAACAAAAATAATAAGGAAGAGATCAAATGTATGCTAATAAAATCAAGATTACTGACCTTTCTTAGTACCATACTGGTCTCTGCATAACTTTTGTGATTAACGGCTAAAACAAGACTATATGTGAGGAGAGTGAACGCTAACAAAAAGAAAACCAAGAGTCGCATGATTGGAAAAGCTAAAAAATTATAAAAATATATTCGTAATTGAGGTGAGAAAAAGTTATTCACACAACATCTTATATATAGTATTTGAGAAAAAAGTAATACCCGTCGTTTCTTTGAAATTTCAGAATAGAATTTTGTCTGTAATACCCATTGTTTCTTTGAAATTTCAGAATAGAATTTTGTCTGTAATACCCATTGTTTCTTTGAAAGTTCAGAATAAAAACTAAGAATTTTGTCTTTTCTAACAATATAAGATGCATCAAGAGAAATGTGATGCATTTATAACATTTAACATATTTTTCTTGCTTTATAACTTTTTGTCAGTCGACAAATTCTTAGTTTTCATTCCAAACTTTCGAGGATTTCTCGAGTTTAGAAAAAAAAACTTAGAACTTTGTAACAATGTAAGATGCATCAAGATAAATGTCATGTATTTATAACATTTAACACATTTGTCTTGCTGTAGCACTTTACGAGTGTCGCAACAGGGGTCAAGACGCGGACCGACGCTATTGAGAAAATGTGTAAGAAAATGTAAGAGCCGTCGTCAATTGATTATAGTGCAATTGGACACTGAAATGTTAGGTCTACGAACCGGAGAAAATAGGTAAGGATATCTATTGAGTGTGTGGAAGGTGTTAGACATCCCACAACTCCCTAACCAGTTGCCCTTTTTGATTATTCATGCTTTTTCTTAAAAATGTTTTTGTATGTCCCAATTTGTTTTAATGAATTTTTCATATGCCCGAAAAATCATTTATTATCAAATGAGTGGAAGAAATTATATTGATTTTTGAATAGATGATAAAACCAATTTATTCAAGTGATACTACAAATAAAACCTTTTGGACGGAGCTGAATACTTTCAAGTCCCCCTAATCGATTTTAAAATACAATATCCCAAATAAACTGAATCTGTGTCATTTATTCATTTTATTTTAAAAATTATTTTTTGGATAAATTTTTTTCCCTAAAAATAGAACGTTTCGAAAAATCAATACTTTGAAATTCTCTAACGTCCATTTGAAGAGTTTAAACCTCGCTTTTGAAAGGAATGTTTCGAAAAATCAATACTTTAAAATTCTCTAACGTGATTGAATGTTCGGCGGGTTGGGTATACAAATCTTACGCACCATACGATTTTAATTCTTTTTGGAAATCTTAAACATATATACTAAAATAAATTACAAAATTAAATCCTAAACATGCATACTAATTTAATTAATATTTACAGTACCTTTACTATTTTTATTACATTATTACATTTATTTGGGCTCAAACATCATAAACATAAATCCCACCCCAACCTATTACTACCCAACAGGCCCATACAACAATTCCAGTAGAACAAGGTTCAAATGAAACTAATGGAATCACAAAAAAATGGTCGTACACACTAAAATATGATGAGAAAAACGAAATTCAAAAATCAAAATTGAAGAAGGATTGGGGAAGGCAAATCGAACTTCTCGGTTTCTTCCACCAGAAATCCAACCTCCGCCATAGTTTTTCGATCTCCTTTGCTCAATTTTCCTTCAAATCTCTCCTTAAAAAATCTTTGGATTTTCTCTAATCCGAAACCTCACCGTTTCTTTGGATTTCTCTTCAAAGAAATCTACACATTTCTCTCGTTTTTCTAGCTTTTCCTTCCTCAAAGAAATCCCTCTAGTTTTTTCCTCTCAAGAACAAATCTCCTCCCTTCAAAGCCTCTGGTCTCTCTCTAAAAAAAAAATCTCTCATTTCCCTTTTCTGGATTCTCGAAAAATCCCCATCTCCCTGTTCTCAAATTTTGGATTTTTCTTCTCCAAGAAATTCCCCCTTCTCTTCTGATTTTTTTTCTACCTAAACAAACTCAACTCTCTCAATTCTTTTTTAAAAGACAACCTCCGACTTTTGTAAAGTTTTGTAAGCTTTGAGAAACAGAGAGTGAGAAAGGGGAGAGAGAAAGAGTGAAAGCTTCTATATTCAATTCATTCAAAATAATAATGAAATCTGTGTTTACAATTGTGTTTCAAGTGTATATATATCAGTCTACTCTACTTAACGGCTAAGTCTCCTATCATGTACAAGATGTCCTATGATGGGACATACGACCGTTTGAGCAAATGACCATTCCAGAGGAGAAACGAAGACTGCTGTAGAAAGAAGAAAGAGAAACTTGACCAGGCTTTGTCTCATCCAAATTGGACTTGACAAGCCCAAAGATAGGCCCAAAATAGAAGCCCATTGCAAGCCCTAACCTGTTCTTCTCGAACGGCGCCTTCATCTTCCAAAAATGTCTTCTTGCCCTCTTCTCTTAACATCCCCCTTCAAGCTAAACATGACTGAATGTTAAGCTTGGAAAGAAATTTCTTGAGGCTGAGAATTGAAATGCCTTTAGTTTGCAGGTCACTTGGTTGGTCGGAAGTTCAGGTGTCCTGTAGTCTGACGATTCCTTTGGATACTTTGTCTCTAGTGAAGTGACAATCCAAGTCAATATGTTTGGTACGCTCGTGAAAGACCGGGTTGCTTGCAATGTGGATGGCTGCTTGGTTGTCACAATGGAGCTCCATGGGATAAGGTATGTGGATTTTAATCTCTTGAAGTAGATTTCTAATCCACTGCAATTCTGCCACTGTGACTACCATTGCCCTATATTCTGCCTCAGCAGATGATCTGTTGATGACTTGTTGTTTCTTTGATTTCCATGACACTAGTGAGTCTCCAAGTTTAATATAGAAATCTATAACTGATTTTCTTGTGTCTATGCATGAAGCCCAGTCAAAATCACAATATGCTTTTACCTGCAAATTGTTAGTGGCAGGGTAGAACAAACCAAGATTATATGTGTCTTTGATATATCTTAGAACTCTGTGTACTCCTTTCATGTGTAATTCAGTAGGAGCATTCATGTATTGTGCTAAGGTATTAACAGCATAAGATAATTCTGGTCTAATAATTGTAAAATACATGAGTTTACCTACAATTTTCCTATATTCAGTAGGGTCTGACAATGGTTCACCACCATTTGCATCAATAAATCCAGTTTCTTTAAGAATGTCCAAGGCTTACTTTCTCTAATTGACTAAACAACCTTTATGAGATTTACTAATCTCTAATCCTAGAAAATATGTTAATGTGCCTAGGTCTTTAATTTTAAAGCATGAGCTAATGAATTTCTTAACTTCTTGAATAAGTTGAATGTCATTCCCCCCCCCCCAATGGCCATGTCATCTACATATAGTAGAAGCATGACCATTTTATCTCCTGTTTTGTAGTAAAACAGAGAGTAATCAGCTTTGCTTTGTATGAAACCACATTTCAACAAAGCTTCTTTGCATTTGGTGATCCATTGCCTAGAGGCCTATTTTAAACCATATAAAGATTTATTTAATTTGCATACTATGCCTTTAGGTTTAGTGTTATAGCTAGGGGGAAGCCTCATGTACACTTCCTCATTTAAATCCCCATTAAGGAAAGCATTGTGTACATCTAAATGATGCACATGCCATCTTTTAATATTTACTAAGGCTAAGAAAATTCTAACTATGGTGATTTTAATTATTGGAGCAAAAGTTTGAGTATAATCATAGCCTTCAATTTGACTATACCCTAAAGCAACTAATCTAGCTTTGTATCTTTCAACTGTACCATTAGAATTATATTTGATTTTATAAACCCATTTAGA
Organism: Euonymus europaeus; assembly: GCA_963580455.1. NCBI lineage: Eukaryota > Viridiplantae > Streptophyta > Magnoliopsida > Celastrales > Celastraceae > Euonymus > Euonymus europaeus. The sequence continues at coordinate 13,699,003 of OY756970.1, read as the reverse complement.
TCATATTGCTTTCCTTCCAGATGGCAACTATACTAGGTCCCATGTATTGTTAGCTCTAAGAGCATTCATTTCATTATTCATGGCTTTTATCCAGTTATTACTCCTAGCAGCCTCATTGTATCTGGTAGGTTCTGTATGAACATCAATTGCAGCAAGAAAAGCTCTATGAGATGTAGAAAAATTAATCACATTTACACATTTACAATAATCTATGTAGTGTAAGTCATTGCATAGTAGTGACACAGCATTACATTCATAGTCTTGTAAGTACTTTGATGGTTTACTAGTTCTTTTGTTTTGTGCATATCTGTTATGATCTTGTGGTATAGTGTTTTCTGGTGATAATGATTTTTTAGCTAAATGTTCTTCCTCTAAACAATTTTCTGTCACCTTGACAGAACTACTGTATGAATCTAAAGATTTAAGGAATGGGAAAACCTCTTCTCTAAAAATTACATCTCTGCTGATAAAAATTTCTCTGGTTTCTAGATCCATCACCTTGTAACCTTTCACTCCAATTTGGTATCCTAGGAAAACACAAGCTTTAGATTTTGGCACAAACTTAGATGACAGGGGTCTATTTATTCTAGCTATGCAAAAACATCCAAAAGTTCTAAGTTCATTGTAGTCATATTCCTTGCCAAACAGTATGTTATAAGGTGTTTTCTTATTTAATACATCTGTGGGCAATCTATTAATTAGGTAAGTTACTGTTTGGACACGGTAGCTCCAAAATTCCTCAAGCAACCCTGAATGAATCCTAATTGATTTAGCAACATTCAAAAGATGTTTTTCCACAACACCATTTTGTTGTGGTGTATATATACAAGTCCTTTGATGAACTATTCCATGTTTAGTGTAAAAATCACTCATAAGGAACTCATTCTATTATCTGTTCTAAAACATCTGATTTTCTTATCAAACTGGGTGACTACATAACCCACAAAGAACTCAATATGTTTCCTAGTTTCTAACTTATTTTTCATTAAGAACACCCAAGTAGTTCTGGAATAATCATCTACTATAGTTAAGAAAAACCTATATCCCTCAATTGATTCAACATGACTTGGCCCCCATATATCAAGATGAATCAAGTCAAAACAACTTTTAGATATAGAAGTACTTAAGCCAAAAGAATTTATTTTCATCTTACTGAAACAATAAATGTCACAATCTCCCATTTTATTAATATCATTGGAAATCATTTTGGTCACATTATAAGAAGGATGGCCTAGTCTATAGTGCCAAATCCTAGCAGTTACAGAATTCAAAACATAATTATCTTCTAGGTTCTTCTTGACTTCAAAATTCCTCTTGATTCCAGTGTCCATTAGGTACAATCCATTATGCAAAATCCTCATTCCACTCTTCTTGTATGTGTCTAGGTTCTGCATTATACACCTATCATTTGTGAAATTTAGTGCAATTTTATTATCTCTCATTAATTTGCTCACTGAAATCAAGTTAAATGAAAATTTTGGCACACATATAACATCATTAAGAACTAATTTTTCACCAAATGTGACTGTGCCAATGGCTATGATAGGTAGTGTACTTTTATTAGGCAATATGACAGTTGCATCATTTATCAAACTATATGATTTAAGCAAATGCATATCACATACTATATGATCTGTAGCACCACTATCCAATGTCCATTTATGAGAGTAACATTTAGATAGATTACCTCCTGTTCCAGTGGCCTAATTTACTGAAGTTGAGACATGTTCATCATTTCCAATCTTGGTCTTGATGTAAGACAGCTTGTCATCTGTCATGTGCATGTTTTGGCCATTGGAAGCATTGGTCTCCACTTGATTAATTGAGTGTTGCTTTCCGTGATAAGTACCATTAGTTTTTTTTTCTGCCTTTTACTTTTTAGAAATCCCACAAGCTTAAAACATTGCTCCACAGTGTAGTTGTTTCTTTTGCAGTATTTGCAAAACAATTGATCCTTCTTTTGTGGTGGCTTCTGACTTTTTGTTGTGTTGCTTTTGTATCCACCATTGTTGTTCCCTTGGAAAGCCATAGCTATGACTTCTTGTGTAGAATGATTTGATTTAGACATATTCAGCTGAGTCTCTTCTTCCTTTATCAATCCCAATGCTTTGTTTATTTCAGGTAATGGTTCCATCATCCATATTTGTCTACTAAGACCTCGATACGCATCATTAAGACCCATCAAGAATTGTGTTAACATTTCTCGCTGGTGTTTCACATGAGCTTTACTGCAGCCACATCTTCCTTGTTCATCCAACTGATCGTATTGCTCCCATAATGATTTCAGTCTAGTGTAATATTCCATTACAGTGGAATTCTCTTGTCGAATGCAGTACAACTGCCTGGAGATTTCAAAGAACCTTGCACCATTAAAGGATGAAAATGTGGCTTTGATATCAGTCCATAGATCAAGTGCAGTCTCCTTGTCGGACATACTGGCCAACACTGTTTCAGAGATGCTGTTGGTAATCCACGTCTGAATGATGCAATCACAGCTCATCCATGCAATAAAATTTGCATCATCTTCACTGGGCATTTTAAGACTCCCATCAATAAAGCCAACCTTATTTCGGGTCTTTAGAGCCTTTAAGGTGCACTGGATCCACATGGTGTAATTTTCTCCAGTCAGTTTGAAGGTGATCAGTGTGCTTGTTGTGAGGTCTCCTAGCAAGATGGTGTAAGGATTGAGTAAGGTATTTTGCGAAATAGTACCTCCATTAACAGTGTCATTCACTGCTCCTATACTCTATATTCCAGGAACATTTGCTTCAATGTTGTCCCTTGGAATCGAGTCATTAACTCCAGTAGATGAAGTTATGTTGACAGCAGATCTGGTATTTACCATTGAAGCTCCGATACCATGTAAAGTTTTGTAAGCTTTGAGAAACAGAGAGTGAGAAAGGGGAAAGAGAAAGAGTGAAAGCTTTATATTCAATTCATTCAAAATAATAATGAAAACTGTGTTTACAATTGTGTTTCAAGTGTGTATATATATCAGTCTACTCTACTCAACGGCTAAGTCTCTTATCATGTACAAGATGTCCTATGATGGGACATACGACCGTTTGAGCAAATGACCATTCCAGAGGAGAAAAGAAGACTGTTGTAGGAAGAAGAAAGACAAACTGGACCAGACTTTGTCTCATCCAAATTGGATTTTGACAAGCCTAAGGATAGGACCAAAACAGAAGCCTATTACAAGTCCTAACTTCTTCTTCTCCTCAAATGGCGCCTTCATCTTCCAGAAGTGTCTTCTTGCTCCTTCTCTTAACAACTTTTCTTTTCTCTCTTTTTTCTGGATTCTACAAAAAATCACCCCCCCATTCTTCTTCGATTTCTTGCGGCTTTTATAGTATGTGCTTCTCCTTCCATTATTTCAAACCCTGCTCCATAATACTGTCATGCCATGCTCTCCTCTTTCTCTCCCCCTATTCTTCACTGTAATGCCATGTCCTGCTCTGTCACTCCATGCTCTCTGTTCTCTCTCCTTTACCATTCCTCCATACTCTCTTCAACCTCTTTGTCGCCTTTCTCTTTTGGTTTCTACCGGGGGCCCCTCACCCCCATTTCTTCTAGATTCTTAGCTGTGCTATGGTTTTGGATAGGTTTAGTTTTGGTGGATGGGCCAGGATTTTGGGTAGGCTTATAGAAAATTGGGCTTTGATTTTGGTGGGTTAATGGGCTTGGTTTTGGGTAGTGGGCTTCTCTAGGATGGTAAATGGGTTGGTATTTTTTGTGAGCAATTAGGCTAATACATGGCTTAGTTGTGCCAACTTGGGCATGTTTGGGTCAGAGATTTTTTATTTTTTGTTTTCTTTATTTTTCCTCTTTTCAATATTTTTATTTCATTTTTTTAATTATTTTTAAAACAAAAACTTTCTCGAAGAAAAATGGGGTACTATAGTTGCCCCCCTTTGTGTGACTTTACATCTTAAATGACGCGCAAAGGAGTAGAAAGCTGATTTTTGTACCACTTGAAGCAAGTAATAAAAATGCAAGGATCGGTCTAGCCATCTCCGGTTGGGCTTGACAGGACAACTAAAATTGCACGGGATCACTATAGCCATCTCCGGCGTGGCTGACATTTTAGAAGATTTTTTGATTGATTTTTTTTAAGAAATTTGCACGGGATCGCTGTGGCCATCTCCGGCTTGGCTAACAAGAAAAATAACATTGCACGGGATCGCTGTTGCCATCTCCGGCTTAACATTTCGAAAGATTTTGATTGATATTTTTTTTAAGAAATTTGCACGAGATCACTGTGGCTATCTCTTGCTTGGCTCGACATGAAAAATAAAATTGCACGGGATCACTATAGCCATTTTTAGCCTGGCAAACATTTTGAATGAATTTTGTTGTTGTTGTTGTTGTTGTTGTTTTTAAGAAATTACACGGGATCACTATGGCCATCTCTGGCTTGGCTGAACAAGAAAAACAAAATTGTACAAAATAATTGTAGCCACCTCTGGCTTGGCTAACAAGAAAAATTGCACGGGATCACTATACACATCTCCGGCTTGGCAGTTATTTTGAATGAATTTTGGTTATTTTATTATTTTGATTTTGAAGATTTACATATATATATATATATATTTATTTATTTAAATTTTGTATTTACACAAAGAATTTTACACAGGATCACTGTAACCATCCTCGGCTTGGCTGTGACATGGGCTGGACTTGGGCAAAGGATTCCTTGATTGACATTGTAGAGTTCTTAGTTGGGCGTCTCTATATTCGCGACCACAATCAACCGTTGGTCCCACCTTTGTCGCCTGGCCTCCGGCTGATGCTCATGAGCTGGTGTGTCATGAATACTGTCAAGTGGTGGTGGTTTAGTAGCAGATTGAGATGTTTCCCTTAATAGTACAACTCGAGGCTGTGATGCTTGTCGCCTATTAGCAACATTGGCCATCTGGTTAATACTTTTTCGCCAGTTGTCTTTCCGCATAATGATTAATGGATATAATGGGCAGCTTTGGCTTAGAGGAGGACGAATGCCTTTGCTCAAAACCAGACAGGTAATGAGTCATGGAAAATATAATTTCTCAATCTTCGTTAATATGTTCTCCATGAAACTCTGTGCCTTTAGAATAATGGCCATATAAAACTTGTCGATATCAAACCATGTTCCCTTATACATGTAGTATAAGGCATGAAGAATCTTACCCCGTCATTGGTGGCAATGGCCGATAGAGCAAAGGTTGTCTCGGAGAGTGTCGTCCAGCAACCACATGTTCGGTGGCAAATATGAGTGGCGTGTAGCGTTAACTTTCTTATCGCTCTGTTCTTGACACATGTCGTCAATTATTCTTTTTTAGAAATAGATATCGACGCTTCGAAATTGGTGGCTACAACATAAGAAGGGGGATACCCTAAACACTCGTATATGTCTGTCGTGGTGAATCCAAGTTTTATACCGGTTACTTCCACCTGATAAATAGGATGTAGTCCGGTTGTCGCACTTGGTGGTAACATTTCAAGAGTCTTTTAAAAATCATGAATTATCCGAGGGTACATCGGTAAGTCCCCTGTAGGATATGGGTTAATAAAAAATAGCGTAGAGTGATCCTAGAGGTAATTCATAGCCCAACGAGAGTCGGCATCTAAAAGAATATTAAATCGAATCGTCACTCAGGAATGATTTTTGCTCCAGCAAACGAGATAATTGCTTGCGAGCAGCGTGATAGACTATCGTCCATTCGATTAGTCGAATGACAGTATATCTAAAGGGGATGAAAAATGTTAGGGAAATGATTTTACGACTGGATCTTTACAAGATCAAGAACGGTGACGGTGATGGTGAAGGAGGTTGGAAGAGAGACAAAGTGATGAACAGATTCGACAATGAAGATGTGCAACTCAGAATGGAAAGAAAGAGAATTGGGCCAGAGGAGACAGAACATTAAAGACAAGTCATGCGTCTATCAAGGGGAGTTGAAAAGTTGGGATCTTAGCTGAGCGATTCAGTGGAAAAATGTCGTCTAATGAGGAAAACAAAAGATTTGGCCGGACAGACAGCACGTTAAAGACAGGTCACTCTATTGTCAAAGAAGGTCGAAAGTTGGGATCACGCCTGACAACTTTATATTTTTTATTTTTATTATTATTATTTTTTTGGGTGTTGGGGGTATTGATTCGGGGATGGAGCATTGTATTGGGGAGGCTAAGTGTTTGGTGACTGGTTAAAGTACACTTCTGGATTATGCATGCTAGGGGCATCATCCCTCGATTGGTAATTTTAAGTAGATGACTTATAGACAGCTGGTGGTGGAGTGAAACTCACTGCATACACTTCAGTCTTCTTTCATTTGTTGGGTTTTGAAGCCTCTTGTTTTTCCAAACAAGGATTATACAAAGTTCCTCCCTTATCTCGGCCATCTCTTGATTCTAACTTTCTCTTTCTAGTTCTATTCACTTAGCTAGCTTTAGCTGCAGGCGGGTCTGATATGCATCATGATGCTTTTCTGATGCTATTTTTGCTTATATTTTCTCTTCTCTGTCCATTATGAAGCCAAAACAAAAACATTAGTTTCTATTTATTATCCCCTTTGAAAGCATGCCAGAGCGTGACCATTATTTGTGCAAAACCTAATAAATCTTTGTAATTTAAGAAGATAATAAAAGCAGAAATCATTTCATTGAAAGTGCTTGCAAATCAATAGGTTACATTTCTCCTTCATCAACCATCCCAACTACATTGGAGTTTTCTGATTGAGTTTGGAATATTCCTTGAGCACGTGTAACTCACTACGAAGATTTGCTATAAATGAGGAAACTCTAGCTAGTTCTGGTGTGTTTAGCATCTTACTCATCCTCAAATTTTGCTCATGCACTTCATAGTCACTAGCCCACTCTAATACACGCAGTGCTCGGCTCATCACCATCTTGATCTTGTCATTAATATCTTGTTGTTGTTCTCGTAGTACACTTCATGCATCATGCAGAAAATTATTTTCTTGATTCAATTCTCTTATTTCAGCCACCTTTTGCCAAATCGAGGCATTACATCGTTCTCGGATTTGTTGGTTTTCATCAAAAACACGATCCATCTATTCCGTCAATGTGTGAATCTCGACAGTATTCCTTTTCTGCTGCATGGTTTTATCGAACATTTTTGTCTTTGTGTCATAATTTATCTCTCCTAGAGCTATGACCGTCTCCTTAAGTTGTCTTATCTCGTTGTGTGCTTCTTGGAGGTCTTTTTGCATCCTTATTGTCTCTTCTTCAGTCTTTATTATCAAGCCTTCTTGTGATTTTAGCTTCTCTTTCTCTACTAATTCGGCCCTTGCTTTCTTGAACTTCCCTTTATACTTCTTGAATTTTTTTGTCATCATTTCCAACATCTTTCACACTATTTTGGCTTCCTTTCCAAAAAGTTATGATGGCCCTCCTACCATCTCATCATCACTTGACATATCTCCTGATTGTAGACTCTCATCCGTTTCTTGCTCCTCAACATCTATCATTGGTTCCAAAAATGACTGGTCATCCACTGTTGCTGCTCTTCTCCTTCTTTTTTGCCAACCTTTTGAGCCACTGCTTTATATTCTTGGGCTCGATTCCATTTTCTGTTGTCCACGTCGGCAGATTTTTTCCTCTGCTTGTTATTTGGATTTTATTTTGTCATAATGAAGATCATATGAGATTTCACCCTCTTTAAATGCCATGCTGCGTATTGAGTTTTCCCGTAAGTATTCCAAGCTCCTTTTTTGACTCCTCACGAATTACTCCAAGCTTTCACTACTTGTCTTATTACCATCTTAGCTTGATCATCTTCAAGAGAGAATTCCGATTCCTTTAGGTCATGTGTCACTGGTCGACAGAGATTCTCGCCTATTTGTCGAACGAACATTGTTGGTGCTCGACTCATGATTCCCCAAGGGCCAATAAGGGGGACCCAATTGAAACGACCACATTTGTATAGTAGCCCATCTGCTTTGTGCCATAACGCCATCATGCACACCTTAGTTGCATCTAATTTGATGAGTAAACATCTCCATTTTTCAAACAATGGTTTTTGCTACTGCAATCCGACTTTCTCATAATCCTGTATGGGATCACTTAGCTGATAGTCATCCTTTTGAAATTGTAATAGGGGTGCTCTAATGGTTTTTTCATACTTTAGATGATTGACGAGGCAGATTTCTAGTAGTTGTGAGCATCCAACAAGTTTTCCTTCAGTGGAAATACGACAGTGATTAAGAGATCGAATTGTCTCCCATAAAATTGTTGGTATTGGAGTTGCTCGGTATCTGACGTCGTCGACCATCTTAATAACATTTTTGTCCACATACCCACCTGACTGTGGGAAAATCACAATTTCGTAAACAATGATAGCAAAATTGAATCTCCCTTTCTCCTTATGGAAATTTTCTCTGGCAAAATTGATCAACATCTCAGTTGGGAAAGTCCATCTTGTACCTTGCATCTTTCGCATATATTTTGGCCTTCTTTGTGGTTATTCCCAATAGCTTAGAAATGATGACTTCTGCATAGGCCTTCCTTCTGGGATTGTAGACTTTATTGGTGTGCTTGGTCTATCCCAACAAATCGGCATATTCTTCAATCAACGGTGACAAGTTGACTAACCCAAAGACGAAACAACGATATGCCGGGTCCCAATGGTGCATGGCTGCCTAGAGAAGAGTTATTAGTGCTTGTATGGTTAGTAGGTAGTCAATTCGTCCATAGGCACTCCTGAAAGCTTTTCTTGTTTCTAAATCTTGTTCTTCCCAAAACTCAAATAGGGCCGCTGGTGCTTGAGTCAGGAATGTAACTTTTTTACTGGTCCCAAAGGCTGATCTTCTTTTAAACTGTCTCCTCATCTTTCTTGTAGTTTTTCTAACTTCTCTCTGACCTCTTAGGAGTCTTCCAATGTCAATGCACTGGTCCCTATAGGTATGATCATTCTGCAAATACTATCTAATTATATTACAAAGATTTTTGCTCTAGTGTATGTATGAACAAAAACAAGAAGGGGAGTTTGCAATTTAGAATATTTGATACAAAATGAACCACAACGTGGATGTGCGCAATTAGGTACAAGTAAGATAATCACAGTAGAGTATACAAATTATGTACAAGTGAAAATAAAAGATTAGAAATAAGGATACCCTCATTGTTCCTAGTTTGATAGAATAATCCTAAAATGTTTGAAGGTTTAGAATTATGGATATGGGTCATCTAGTGTGCATACGAGTTGCATATCTAAACTATAACGCGACTGCGTGAGAGGCTACTGGATTATTTGACTTTTGATCCATACTTGGATAACAAAAGTTCATCCCTTAATACTTTAAGAGGACGTCAATCTAGGAGAGTGTCTTCCCCCACCTACACAAGGAAGTAAATTCTGAAAAAGTGGTAGGTCAACCCTCACTAGTACAAGGAAAACCCCGACATAGGGTTATATGTGTGTAGTGAATAATGTGTGTGCAAGGGCATACAAATCAATAAACTATGATATTGAAACTTCCCAGGCAAACAAATATTAAAAATTAAGAAAAAGCATAAACATCAAAATAAACGCTCGACCCCTTTGGTAAAAATCTAGTTTTCTCTGCAAAGTCGCCAGTTGTCACAACCGGGGTCACGATACAGAGCACCGCTATTGAGAAAATGTGTAAGAAAATGTAAGAGCCGTCACCAATTGATTATAGTGCAATTGGACACTGAAATGTTACATCTACAAACCAGAGAAAATGAGTAAGAGGATCTATTGACTGTGGGGAAGGTGTTAGGTACCCCACAACTCCCTAATCGGTTGCCTTTTGATTATTCATGCTTTTTCTTAAAAATATTTTTGTATGTCCCAATTTTTTTTAATGAATTTTCTATACGCTTGAAAAATCATTTATTATCAAATGGGTGGAAGAAATTCGATTGATTTCTGAATAGATGATAAAACAAATTTACTCAAGTGATACTACAAATAAAACCTTTTGGACGGAGTTGAATACTTTTACTTAGAGAAGAGGATGATATAAGGAGTGTTTGCAGATGCATAATCCAATTATTTGAGAGGTATATCTATATGCCATTTCCTGGGAAGTGTTTTCTAATGTCATATTGCCATTTGCACTTCTAGGTTTGTCATAGTTCATGTAAGTGCATTTATGCTTCTCTAAAGCCTTGATTTGATCATAATTTGTTGTTTGCTTTATAATTGTTATGAATTGACAAAAAAAAATATAATAATAAAAATATAAAATATAAAGTTGTCAGACATGATCCCAACTTTCGATCTTCTTTGACAATAGCGTGACCTGTCTTTAATGTGCTGTCTGTCCAGCCAACTCTTTCGTTTTCCTCACTAGACAACATATTTCCACTGAATCTCTCAACTATGATCCCAACTTTTCAACTCCCTTTGACAGACTCGTGACTCGTCTTTAACGTTTTGTGTCCTTTAGTCCAATTCTCTTTCTTTCCCTTATGAGTTTCACATCTTCATTGTCGAATATGTTCATCACTTCATCTCTTTTCCAACTTCTTTCACCATCAACATCACCATTCTTGATCTTGTTGGGATCCAGTCGCAAATTCATTTCCCTGAAATTTTTCATCCCTTTTAAATATACCGTCTTTTGACTAATCTAATGGACAATAGTCTATCACCCCACTCGCAAGTAATTGTCTCGTTTGCTAGAGCGAAAATCATTCCTAAGCGACGATTCAATCTTAATATTCTTAGAGATATCAACGCTCGTTGTGTTATGATTTACCTCTAGGATCACTCTATGCTATTTTTGATTAACCCAAATCCTGTAGGGGAGTTACTAGTGTACCCTAAGATAATTTGTGATTTCTACGAGACTCTTGAAACATTACAACCAAGTGCGAGAACCAGACTACATCCGATTTATCAGGTGGAAGTAACCGGTACAACACTTTGATTCACCATGGTAGACATATGCGAGTGTTTAGAGTATCCACCATCTTATGATGTAGCTATCAATTTCGAAGCACCGATATCTATTTCTAAAAAAGGGATAATTGATGATATGTGTCAAGGACATAGCGATAAGAAAGTTAACGCTAAACGCCGCACATATTTGTCATCGAAGATGCGGTTGCTGGACGACGCTTTCGGGCATAACCTTTGCCCCTTCGGCCATTGCCACCAGCGACGGGGTAAGATTCTTCATGCCTTATACTACATGTATAAGGGAACATGGTTTGATATCAGAGAGTTTTATATGGCCACTATTTTAAAGGCACAGAGTTTCATGACTCATTACCCGTCTGGTTTTGAGAAAAGGCATTTGTCATCCTCTAAGCCAAAGCTCCCCATTATATTCAGTAATCTATATGCGAAAAGCAACTGGCTGAAAAGCATTAACCAAATGGTGGACAAGCATCACGGCCTTGAGTTGTATTGCTAGGGAAAACATCTCGATCTGCTACTAAACCACCACCAACTGACCGTATTCAGGAAGCACCGGCTCATGAGCATCAACCGGAGGCCAGGCGACAAAGGTGGGAGAAACTGCTAATTATGGTCGTGAATATGGAGAGGCCCAACTAAGAACTCTACAGTGTCAGTCAAGGAATCCTTTACCCAAGTCTAGCCCATGTCACAGCTAAGCTGGGGATGGCTATAGTAATCTCGTGCAAATTTTTTGTGTAAATACAAAATTTAAATAAATAATATATATATATAACAAATCATCAAAATCAAAATAACTAAAAAACCAAAATTCATTCAAAATGTCAGCCAAGCCGGAGATGGCTACAATGATCCCGTGAAATTTTTCTTATTAGTCAAGCCGGAGATAACTTCAGTGATACCGTGCAATTTTATTTTTCTTGTTCAGCCAAGCTAGAGAAGGCCATAGTGATCTTGTGCAATTTCTTCCAAAAAAAAACAACAAATATCATTCAAAATGTCAGCCAAGCCGGAGATGGCTACAGTGATTCCGTGCAATTTTATTTTTCTTGTTGAGCCAAGCCGGAGATGGTCATAGCGATCCCATGTAAATTTTTTTTAAAAAAAATCAATTAAAATCTTTCAAAATGTCAGCCAAGCCGGAGATAGCTACAGTGATCTCGTGCAATTTTATTTTTCTTGTCAAGCCAAACTGGAGATAGCTACAGTTATCCCGTGCATTTTTGTTACTTGCTTCAAGTGGTACAAAAATCGACTTTCTTCTCCTTTGCTCGTCATTTACAATGTAAAGTCACGCAAAGGGAGGCAGTTGTAGTACCCCATTTTTGCCCGAGAAAGTTTTTGTTTTAAAAATTGAAATAAAAAATATTGAAAAGAAGAAAATAAAAGAAAATAAAAAATAAAAAATATTTGACCCAAACCTATCCAAGATGGCCCAACTAAGCCATATATTAGTCTAATTGCCACAAAAAATACAAACCCATTTACCATCCAAGAGAAGCCCACTACACAAAACCAAGCCCATTAAGCCACCAAAACTAAAGCCCAATTTTCTAAAAGCCTACCGAAAATCCCGGCCCATCCACCAAAACCTAACCTATCCAAAACCATAGTCCACCTAAGAATCTAGAAGAAATGGGGGTGAGGGGGCGCCGGTAGAAACCAAAATAGAAAGGCGATAAAGAGGTTGAAGAGAGTATGGGGAAAGGCAAAGGAGAGAGAACAAAGAGTATGGGGAAAGGCAAAGGAGAGAGAACAAAGCGTATGGAGTGATAGACCAGGGCATGGAGTTACAGAGAAGAGTATGGAGAGACAGAGGAGAGCATGGCGTCACAGTATTATGGAGCAGGGTTTGAAATAATGGAAGGGAAGCACATGCTATAAAAGCCGAAAGAAATTAGAGAAGAAAGGGGGTGAACGAACTTAAGCACTAAGTCTTCAACGTTACATTTTATGACCGGTCGCACTCAACACGTGAAGTTCTCAACCAATAAAAACCGTCAGTTTTCAACCAAGTCTAAACAAACAATTCTCAATCTAATCAAAACATTAAGTACTCAACCAATCAAAACATGCATTTCTCAACCAAGTGAAAATAGACTATTCTCAAACACTAAAAACATGCATTTCTCAACATAGTCAAAACAGTCATTTCTCAACATAGTCAAAACAGTCATTTCTCAACCAATCGAAACATGCATTTCTCAACCAAGTTAAATAGGCTGTTCCCAACATAATCAAAATAGTCATTTCTCAACCAAGTCAATACACTCAGTTCTCAACCAATCAAAATAGACATTTCTCAACCTAGTATAAACATACACTTCTCAACCAAATGAAAACAGACTGTTCTCAACTAATCAAAACAGACATTTCTCAACCTAGTATAAACAGTCATTTCTCAACCAAGTCAATACACTCAGTTCTCAACCAATCAAAACATGCACTTCTCAACCTAGTATAAACAGTCATTTCTCAACCAAGTCAATACACTCAGTTTTCAACCAATCAAAACATGCATTTCTCAACCTAGTATAAATAGTCATTTCTCAACCAAATAAAAACAGACTGTTCTCAACCACCCAAAATATGCATTTCTCAACATAGTATAAATAGTCATTTCTCAACCAAGTCAATACACTCAGTTCAAAAAATGACATTTCTCAACCTAGTATAAACAGTAATTTCTCAACCAAGTCAATACAGACAGTTCTCAACCAATCAAAACAGACATTTCTTAACCTAGTATAAAAAGACATTTTTGAACAAAGTCAAAACACTCAGTTATCAACCAATCAAAATACACATTTCTCAACCTAGTATAAACAGACATTTCTCAAAGAAATGAAAAAAGACTTTTCTCAACCACTCAAAACATGCATTTCTCGACATAGTCAAAATATTCATTTCTCAACCAAGTCAATACACTCAGTTCTCAACCAATCAAAATAAACATTTCTCAACCTAGTATAAACAGACATTTCTCAACCAAGTCAAAACACCCAGTTCTCAACCAATCAAAACAGGCAGTTCTCAATCACATCTAAATAGTTAGTTCTCAACCAATAAAAATAGATAGTTCTCAACCACATCTAAACATTAAGTTCTCAATCAATCTAAATAGTTAGTTCTCAACCATACAAACCTCAAAAAGTAAAAATTGACATAAAATTATGGATCTTCATCATAAAGATAAAAAAATTTCAATTCACTAGCCAAACAAACAAAAAAAATATAAAAAAATCTGGGCAATAAAAAAAAAATGAAGATCCAATACCTCAATCAAAAGTTGTGTAAGAAAAAAGTGGAATTCGAATAGTGCGTGAGTCGGAGTACTCCGTAGCAGTGAGATCGCGAGACTTGGATTGAGAGAGGGAGAGGATGAGATCGTGAAACTTGCTCCAGAGAGGGATGAGTTTGTAACTTGATTTCCTATTTCTTCTTCTTTTTCTTCCTTCACCTTAGAGAGAGAGAGAGTTGCAGTAAAGAAAATTGCTGGAGCAGGAGGTGTGAAGGTTTCTAATTTAATTCCAATTTTTTTATTTTTTTTATTCATTAAATGATTTTGGGAGGAAATGGTGTTTGAGGGTATGTAGGATATTTCATAGGGCAAAAAGGTTATTTTAGAGATTTTGAAAAAGGTGGGGTTAGAGTTATAATTTGATTGTTAAAGAAGATTATTTTTGGAAAAAATCCGGCGACAAAGAGATTGGAGAGAGTATGAGAGAATGGCAGAGGAGAGAGAACAGAGAGTATGGAGTGATAGACCAGGGAATGGAGTTACAGAGAAGAGTATGGGGGAGAGACAGAGGAGAGCATGGCGTCACAGTATTATGGAGCAGGGTTTGAAGTAATGGAAGGGAAGCACGGGCTATAAAAGCCGGAAGAAATTGGAGAAGAAAGGGGGTGATTTTTTGGAGAATCCAAAAAAATGAGAGAAGAGAAAAGCCGGAGGTTGTCTTTCAAAAAAGAATTGAGAGAGTTGATTTTGTTTAGGCAGAGAAAAACCTGAAGAGAAGGATGAATTTTTGGAGAAGAAAAATTCGAAAATTTTAGAGCAAGGGCAGAGATTTTTCGAGAATCCAGGAAAGAGAAACAAGAGATTTTTGGAGAGGGTCTCTTTTAGAGAGAGACCAGAGGCTTTGAAGGGAGAAGATTTGTTCTTGAGAGGAAAAAACCAGACAGATTTCTTTGAGAAAGGAAAAGCTAAAAAAACAAGGGAGGAGTAGATTTCTTTGAAGAGAAATCCAAAGAAATGGAGAGGTTTCAGAATAGAGAAAATTGAGAGATTTTTGAAGGAGAGATCTGAAGGAAAATCGAGCAAGGGAGATCGAAAAATGGAGGCGGAGGTTGGATTTCTGGTGGAAGAAACCGAGAGGTTCGATTTGCATTCCCCAATTCTTCTTCAATTTTGATTTTTGAATTTCATTTTTCTCATCATATTTTAGTGTATAGGACCATTTCTTGTCATTCCATTAGTTTCATTTGAACCTTGTTCTACTGAAATTGTTGTTTGGCTCTGGTTTTTGTGGTTTCGCTGCCTTGGGTTTTGATTGCAGAGATAGGAAAACATGGGTCCGGACGGTGGAGCCATTGGTACTCCGGTTGCTGCCAGGGGAGGAGGATGAACAGTAACGGGCCAAGCCCGATTGTGTTTTGGGCATGTTTTGTATTCTTATGGGTTTTGGGCCCTTTCTGTTTTGTATTGTTATGTTAATGTGTGTATTGTTGGGCCACGCCTAGGTTTGCTGTTTTTTTTTGCTGTGCTTAAGTTGCTTTCGGGCTTGGGGTTGCTAGGTTTATTTAGTTAAGGGCAGGTTTTAGTTTGTGTTTTGGGCCTTCATTTGAGTGTTATTGGGCCGAATCAAACGTTATTATTTTGTAATGTGTTGGTTATTTTAGAGGGGTTATGGGCCATAGTGAATTTAAATGTATTGGGCTTGCTGGGTAGTCTTGAGATTTGCACGATCTTCATTTCTTTTTTTTTGGGTTTTTAGTAATAGGTTGGGTTGGGATGGGATTTATGTTCATGATGTTTGAGCCCAAACAAATGTAATCAGGTAATAAAAATAGTAAAGGTAGTGTAAATATTAGTTAAATTAGTATGCATGTTTAAGATTTAATTTTGTAATTTATTTTAGTATATAAGTTCAAGAATTTCCAAAAAGAATTAAAATTGTATGGTGCGTAAGATTTGTATACCCAACCTGCCGAGCATTCAATCACGTTAGAGAATTTCAAAGTATTGATTTCTCAAAACATTTATTTCAAAAACGAGGTTTAAAGTCTTCAAATGGACGCTAACAAATTTCAAAGTATTGATTTCTCGAAACGTTCTATTTTTAGGGAATAAATTTTATCTAAAAAGAATTTTTTAAATAAAATGAATAAATGGTAAAGATTCAGTTTATTTGAGATATTGTATTTTAAAATCGATTAGGAGGAGTATTTTACAACTACCAAGGTATATAAAAATTGTTTAAAATTAAAATAAATACTTTAGATTTGTCAAAAAAATTCTAGAAAATATTTAAAATTTTGTGAAAAATCAATATGGATATTGCACTCTCAATTTACTATGAGTAATTATACATACTATTATATTGTATTTGTTATAGGATACAAAGTGCCTCATGCAATCAGTACTCTGGAGATATATATATATATATATATATATACCATAACGGGAAGGATCATACAAGCAGGGAAGAAACTAAGCTATTCGATTCAGTTAACGAGTTGAAACTTGTGATCCTCACAGAGCCTCACTAAACTCAATATATAAATTGGACTCGACAGACTTGATTGTCCTGAGTCGCCTTGATTATAACAAAGAAATGGAGGAAGAAGAACAGAGATGTATAAACATAAAATTAAGTAAAGCAAGAACAGAAACATAAATAAATTTAACAATGCTAAAGCAATTGCAATATCAAGCATTATAAAATAAATAATTGAATGATGAACAAAAGAACATAAAGAACTTAAAGAACTTTTGGGCTTTATAACCACAGGCGGCAGAGCCGACCGTTTGTGGCGCCGTCGAAGCAACACATAAATAAAACAATAACAGAGGTGGTAGAACCAGCCATAAGATGAACAATATATGAACAATTAAACAATAAAGGCGATCAAACCAGCCATGGATATTATTGAATGCATTCAAAAGCTGTAAGTAAGAAACAAGATAAACTTACAGACTTTTGAATGCCTGCTTGTAGCTTACATTGAGAGGAGGGAACTCTGTAGTTCCCATTTTTGATAAGAGAGGAAGGTTTTTAGAGAAGAGAGGTTGAGAGAATTCTAAGTTCCAAGCCAAAGATGTCTAAGAACCAAAAGATTTGTAAGAGCCAAAAGATGCTCAACTAAGGCATAGGTGGTCTCTTTTATAGATTAAGAGATCACCTTTACAATGATTAAAATAAATATTAAAAGGTAAATAGTGGAACTTGAATAGTGGTCAATGTCTCCCACTTTTGAAATGATAATGCTCCACTTTTGACAAATGTTGCTTTTATGGAAAAGCAATAACCATGTCTTCTTGTCCATAATGTCTTGGTAAAGCCTTGATTTTACTGGATGGTAACTTTTGGACCCAAAAGGGCATAATAGTATTTTTAGCAAATACCCAGCTATCAACGAATTTGTTATTTTCTTTACCACCGACCGTTTGAGGTGGAATAGCTAAGTCAGTTAACCCAGACTTAGTTAGGTACCTTGTAGGATTTTTGGGTTTTTGAGTAAAACCTCCAACTTTCAACGGATTTGGGTAATTCTTTACCACCTACCGTTTGAGGTGGAATAGTCAAGTCATAACTGGACTTGATCAGTTATCTTCGTCAAGAAGATCATCAGAGTTGAAACTCCTAGAAGATTTCTTGGAAGATTGTGTAGACTGTCCTTTTAATTCCAATAAGGTTTTTTGAAGAAGATGAGCAAGTTCATCTTCAGATGTGGCTGAAATTAATTTGGAACTGATAAAGGATTTCATTCCCAGTAAATGGTGTTCAGATTTTTGAATCTGTTTAGTTTTGGCATCATTAGATGAGAACCATTTAAGCACATTATCAGGGTAGGCTCTTGTAGCATCAAACTTGTCCCACCATTTGGTTCGATAAATTCAGACTAAATATGATAAGCTTGCAGATTCATCATGAAATTGATATTGCCAATTTGTGATCCATGAGATGGCAAAGAGGGAGAAAAAATATAATAAAGGTGGTATGGCCATGTTTTGGGGTTGATAACGAGATCTGAAAACATCAAATCCTTCACGGACAATTGAGGGCAAAATTTCTTGGAGGGGTCCGAAGTGCCACCACCATTCGTTAAACCAATTGGGAAAATGATAAGTTTGATTAACTTTGAATTGGAAAAACCATGAGTGCCTTTGCTCAGAGTTTTGAACTAAAAAGGCTTTTGTCCAAGCTTCTTGGTAATCCCAGTAAGAAAATCTCGAAGGTTTAAAATTTACTGAAAATTGTTTTGTGTCATGTAACTGTTGTCCCCACATTGCTGGGGTTAAAACCTTTAAAATCATAACAGTGCAATGTGTAAGAACAAAATCTGGATTATGATACTTTTTCATGGAAATTGAATCAGTATCAATCAATATAAATTCATAAAATTTTTGGTCTTTGTTTAAATCTTGTGGCATGAAATGCCAATTTGGAGGAAAGACTTTAGAGACCACAGTTCTTGGATCTTTACTCTGAAATTCAGTTTCCATAAGAACAACCTTTTGATAAATCTATTTATCAAAATATTTGGATACATAAGTAAAAGGTTGTGTTTGATTTTGGGATAAAGCCAAATTAGCAGCAGTTTTTAAAACAGGCTCAGAAATAATTAAAACTGAACTAATGGGTGGTTTTTGTGCCTGGATTGCTAAAGCAACCTCAGGGGTTTTCTGTAAAGATGAAACCCATTCTAAAAGGGAAGGATTGTTCAAAATCTCTTGAGGAATTGGGGTTTGGGGTTGAGGATCAGAAATTACCTCCTTACCTTTTGATCTTGTTTTGGCAAGAGCTATCTTCTGATCTTCTTCATCAGCAATGTCGGCCCATGATTTCTTTGGGAGGATTGGTGTTGTATCTAAAGCATAAGATTCTTTTGAAAGTCTCTGCATTTGTGATCTGGTTGTTGGTGGAGACATTCTCCCTCGTCCTCTTCTAGAGGAAGTGCTCATGGCTGCTGTAATAAGATGATGAAGTGAACATCTATTTATAGAAGAAGTTAGTCCTTTTGATGTTTGTTGGATAAAAGGAAAAAATATATTTTTCCCAGATAAAGCTGTAGAAAGACCATCATGACTTACATGAAATGGTTTGATAAGATCAAGGAAAGGTGTACCTAAGATAACATATTTTGTAATATTTTGTACACCCAAAAAATCTAAAATAAAAGAAGCATTGGATTCGCTTATTTTTGCATTGGATACTTTGTAGAGAATCTTAAGTTGTTCTCCTGCTGCAGTTTTCATGCCTTCAATTGTGTTTTCCCAATAATGATAAGGAACTAAATCAGAACGAAGGCAATTTAAATCAGCTCCAGAGTCAACTAAAGCTATTGTATCAAAAGAGAATGATTTTTGGATTTCTAGTGCAATTTTGATAAACCATTTTTGGCTAGTAACTTGAGACAGTAATCTAAGGCAAGGTTGTTCCTTATTTTCCTTTGAATCTTTTTCTTGTTTCATATTTTTGATTTCGGTTTTAAGTTTAGCAATATCCTGTTGAAGTGTTTTAATGCTAGGGTTTGGAGTTTTCATGGTAATCTCTGTAACAGAAGATGTATGATTATGAGGTTCTATTTTAATATTTTCGTCATCTGATGACTCATCCGTATCGTTTAAAGTTAAGTCTATTTTCGTCATTAATTCTTGATCTAATTGTAATTTTTAATCCATTTTCGAACACGACAGTATCGTGTCCAATGATTAGATTTATTACAATGTTTACAAGTAATTCTTTTATCCTAAGATTTATCATTGTTTTCAGAAGAAGAACCAGAGCTTTGTATAAGGTTATTAGAAGATTTTTTTACTTTATCTAAATTATGGATTGTTGAGGTTCCTAAGGATTTATTTTTCTGACAAGAGGATTGATGTAGATCAATGTGAAGAGCTTGTATTTTCTGATCAATTGCTGTTTAGAAACTAATGTCCTTCGTAGGAGATTTAGCTTTAGTTAATGACGGACGTTCGGACTTAAGAATGGATTGTTGAGTACCCTCATTCCAGGTCTGAACCTTGGTTGGAGCATTGATGGAGGAATCTAAAGTTTTGGAAAATTTGGAAGATTTTGAAGCTTTTGAGGCTTTTGGAGTAAAAGGATAAGATGCCCAATCAATGCTGGGGTCATCACTGTCTAACTCAAAGTATTCAAAGAATGGCAGTTGTTTTTGTATTAGTTCGAGAAAATCATAATATCGGTTTTGAATAGACTGTCTTTTCTCACCTGCATAATGACTAAGGAACCAGTCTCTTTTGGCTGTATCTTAATGTCAGAACATAATTGTAAACCTACCTTCTGAATGTGATTGACTAGGTCACCATAGGTTAACTGATCATAAGAAATCTGATTGTTGTGTAAAGATTTAATCTTTTCTCGTACCTTATCACCTAATAGGATTGGGAGACCTGCTAAGAATTTTTCTTTCCAAAAGGGTTGGTTGTTATCAGGCCGCATCATAACTCTGGTTAGAAAGGTATCTTTGTATTGGTGAAAATCATGGAGTTTTTGGCACCTTAAATTGGCTAAGAGTTCAGAAGACCTATCTCTAATACTAGATGGATCTCCTAAGAAATGTTTGGATATTGAAAATATAAGTGTGGCAACTGAATCCTGGATTTCGACGCCTAATTCTGTTTTGATAACTGTACCATCAGAAGCAGTTTTAACAGCATTAAGAATTTCATTTTGTTGAGCAGATGTAAGATGGTAATCCCACCATCCTTTTAACTGTCCTGTAAAACCAGCAATAATTAAGTTTGCAATAGCCTGGTCAGTTGTATCTGTTTTTGTTTTGTAAGCATTGCTGACCATCGTCATTTGTTGTAATAAATTAAGGATATTATAATCGGACATACCATCTATATTCCATTCATAAATGGTATCAGCATTATATTTCATTTGGTTGGTCTGTTTTTCTTCTAACAGAATATCTGGTGGAGTGGTTTTGGAATAATAAAGTTTTTGGGGAGCTTGCCATGTCATTTTATTGATTTCAAAATCAGAATTGGATGGAGTATCTCCATTTTTATCAAGATTATTGACAGCTGGAGTTGTAGATGACGTAGGAGTTTCAGGAATTTGTAAGGAGGGGAATTCTGTTAAAGTGGCAGTAAGTTCCTGTAATTTACTTTCTTTAATATCTTGTAATTTTCTCTCTATGGCAGTCATAAAATCAGAATCCTTAGGAGCTAACGTTTTTGCTAATTTGGGGGGTATCTCATAGGGTTTAAACATTGGCTTGTCTGAATTCTTCGTAATGCTTGGCTTTTGAACATAATCTTCAATCCTAGTTAATTGCTGACCAATTGTGGACAGATGTTGGTTTGTAAAATTATTTTGTTCTATAATGCCTTTGAACTCCTCAGCTTTAAAGACCTTAAATGGCGTAGCCATCACAGAAGAATTCTTATAATCTAACTTAAGTTGAGTTAAAGGTGGATGTTCAGATGCAACCACAGTTTTTTGAGCATTGTCATACCAAGTCTGAACTCGAGTGGTAACATTGAGAGAGGAATCGAAAGATTTGGAAGATCTGGAAGATTTTGAGGCTTTTGAGGCTTTTGGAGTGAAAGGATAAGATGCCCAATCAATGCTGGGGTCATCACTGTCTAACTCGAAGTATTCAAAGAACGACAGTTGTTTTTGTATTAGTTCGAGAAAATCATAATATCGGTTTTGAATGGACTGTCTTTTCTCACCTGCATAATGACTGAGGAACCAGTCTCTTTTGGCTGTATTTTGAGAAGAAAAAAAATCTTTTGTAATGATTGTTTATCGATAACAAAATTATCACAGATAAGAACATTTAACTCTGGGTCATTATTATCAACCATTTGAGAATAAGTTGGTGACATTGGTTCTTGGGTGGAATTGGTTTGGGATTCTGGTTGTTGAACATTATAAAATGGTTTTGGTATTGAACCAGAATGATTAACTCCACTTAAATCAGGATGATAAGAAGTACTTGGGTTGGATGAAAATTGATTTTGTACTTTATAAGAAGTACTTGGAGTAGAAAAGGAGTTCCTAGGAGGGATTCCTGACTCCGATCTAAAAGATGAAGTGGCCGAACTACGATTGAATTTTTGTAAATCAACTGAATGTCGTCTAGAACTAAAAGTAATGGTTTCATATGACTTAAACAGTTTAATATCTCTTTTTCAGTTTTAATCGTATAATCATTACGACTTAGGATATTAAATCTGGATTCCTTTTTATATATTTTGTTTATTTCAACTCGGGGAATATCCCAATCATCAACGTCCCTAACTAAATCTTCAAGATTAATTTCTTCTTGATTGACGATTCTATCGTCTGATATAGTTGAAGAGGTAGAAGTTGATCTAAAAAGAGAACTCATGTTTGATTAATACCCTCAACTTGATGCTTTACCAAGGATATCGCGCTGGCACTTACTGGGCTATCTGTCGCCCCTTACTGGCCCCCTTTTGTCCTTGGTTTCCACAAAGCATTAGCATGGTATGCAATCAACCATAAGTCCCTTAATATACAACCACTTGCCCCAACCTCTGATACCATAACGGGAAGGATCATGCAAGCACTGAAGAAACTAAGCTATTCGATTTAGTTAACGAGTTGAAGCTTGTGATCCTCACAGAGCCTCACTAAACTCAATATATAAATTGGACTCGAAAGACTTAATCGTCCTGAGTCGCCTTGATTATAACAAAGAAATGAAGGAAGAAGAACAGAGATTTATAAACATAAAATTAAGTAAAGCAAGAACAAGAACATAAATAAATTTAACAATGCTAAAGCAATTGCAATATCAAGCATTATAAAATAAATGATGAATAAAAGAACAAAAGAACATAAAGATCTTCTGGGCTTTATAACCACAGGCGGCAGAGCCGACCGTTTGTGGCGCCGTCGAAGTAAGACATAAATAAAACAATAAGAGAGGCGGTAGAACCAGCCATAAGATGAACAATATATGAGCAATTAAACAATAAAGGCGGTTAAACCAGCCATAGATATTATTGAATGCATTCAAAAGCTGCAAGTATTAAACAAGATAACTTACAGACTTTTGAATGCCTGCTTGTAGCTTACATTGAGAGGTGGGAACTCTGTAGTTCCCGTTTTTGATAAGAGAGGAAGGTTTTGAGAGAAGAGAGGTTGAGAGAATTCTATGTTGGAACCAAAACAAAGCTCCAAGCTCAAGATGTCTAAGAGCCAAAAGATTTGTAAGAGCCAAAAGATGATAAACTAAGGCATAGGTGGTCTCTTTTATAGATTAAGAGATCACCTTTACAATGATAAAAAGTTAAATAGTGGAACTTGAATAGTGGTCAATGTCTCCCACCTTTTGAAATGATGTTCCACTTTTGATAATGGTGCTTTTATGGAAAAGCAATAACCTTGTCTTTTTGTCCATAATGTCTTCATGTTTCATGTTTGGACCCGAAAGGGTAAAATGGTATTTTTAGCAAATACCCAGCTGTCAACGGATTTGCCATTTTCTTTACCACCGACCGTTTGAGGTGGAATAGCTAAGTCGATTAACCCAGAGTTAGTTAGGTTAGGTACCTTATAGGATTTTTGGGTTTTTGAGTAAAACCTCCAACTTTCAACGGATTTGGTTAATTCTTTACCACCTACCGTTTGAGGTGGAATAGCTAAGTCGATTAACCCAGACTTAGTTAGGCACCTTGTAGGTTTTTTGAGCTTTTGAGTAAAGCTTCCAACTTTCAACGGATTTGGTTATTTCTTTACCACCTACCGTTAAAGGTGGAATAGCCAAGCCATAACTGGGCATGATCAGGTTTGAGATGAATTTCTTAAAATCATTTAAAACTCATCTACCCATGCATCGGGTTCATCTTCAAATTCATCCCAAAATTCTTCCATACTATCGATGGAATCATTATTTTCTAAAGCTTCTTCTTCTTCAATAAATTGATTGATAAAATCGTGAACATGATCAGTAATAAGATCAAATAAAATCTGATCACGTATTTGAGAGAAGAGTGCGATTTCAAGAATGTTTTTGCGCAAATCATAAGGTAAGTCAAAATAATGGAAAATACGCAAACATTCGATTTTAACATTGTCAGCATTTAAGATAGGGTATGCCCAACATTCTTCCCAATCATCCCAAGAATGAAGAACAACATTAATTTGATCTTTCTCGAGTTCAAGATAAACGTAATTGGGTTTTTTGGGACAGAAATCATTTGAAAATATGGGAGTTGAAAATCTTGCTAAAATATATTTAAGTGAATCAGAAGCCATTTTAAACTTTAAATTCGAGAGATAATTTCTAATTCACTCTGAAATGAATTGACTTGTAGGGTCAATAAATTAATAATATGTTTGTTTTCGATAATATCAGCACGATTTTGAGAAATCCAAACAGGGGGAGCCTGTTGATAAGGATGAGCAATGTGCCACCTGATAATCTGAATAGATAACCTTTTATTTTCTTGTGTAAGATCAGTTTTAAGATGGTTAAGTCTGTTTACCAGTCGTTTTAATTCAAATGGATACATAACAAAGGTAAAAGAGATAACCTTAACCAGCTTACTGAGAAATTTTCCTTTGATACTGCTCACTTTTGGATAATGTATTATCGATCCTGCAAGAATTCACGTGTTAAGAAATCTGGTAAATTATTATCTTTACCTGCAATGTGTTCAATATCAAAATCAAAAACACTAAGAATAGCTTGCCATCTAGCGAAAATCTGTTTAGAGGCTACGTTTTGGACATCTTTTTGTAAAACCTCTTTTGCATATTTACAATCAACACGAACTAAAAACTTTTGATTTAATAAATCACCTTGAAACTTTGAAATGCATAAAACAATAGATAAAATTTCCTTTTTCATTGTAGAATAATTTTGTTGGGTAGGATTCCATTTCTTGGAGGTAAATTGTATAATTTCCTCTTTATCATTTTTCAATTGTTTAAGAATACCACCATAACCAATTTCAGAAGCATCTGTTTCAACAATCTTAAAAGCAGTAGGATCAGGAATACATAAACAAGGTAATGTGGGAAGATAAGCCTTGATCCTTTGGATTATAGAAGTATGAGTATCCGTCCAAGGAGGGGGATTCTTCTTTAACCTGTCATGTAAAGGTTTGCATAATTTTTGAAGGTTAGGATAAAAATCAGCAATATAATTTAAACTTCCCAAGAATCGTTGTAACTGAGTTTTATCTAATATTTTGTCTGGAAACTTGTCAACGAAATTGATGGATCGTTCAATTGGTATAATAGTACCATGATGAATATTATGACCAAGAAATCGAATATTTGTTTGAAATAATTTAATCTTTGTTTTGGACACAACCAAACCATTGTCTTTAATGATCTTGAGAAACTTAAAGAGATGATAAAAATGTTGTTTGATATTATGAGAAAATATCAAAACATCATCAATGTACACAATTAAGAATTGAGAATAAGGATTAAAAATATCATTCATAATTTTCTGAAATTCAGAAGGTGCATTCTTTAAACCAAAAGGCATAACATTCCATTCGTACTGTCCAAATGGGACAGTGAATGCAGTCTTGTACCTATCTTGTTCCTGGATTTGGATTTGCCAGAAACCAGATTTCATATCAAACTTTGAAAAGATTTTAGCATCGTATAATTTAGCTAGTAAATCTTTTTTATTAGGAATTGGATAACGAATCCATTGGAGGGCTTTGTTTAAAGGTTTATAATTGATAACAAGTCAAGGAACTCCTCGTTCAATTTCAGCATTCTTATTAACATAAAAAGCAGCACAACTCCAAGGAGACTGACTGTGTCTAATTAGTTTCTTATCTAAAAGATCTTGAATTTCTTTTCTACAGTGTTCTTCTAATTCTTTGTTCATTTGTATTCCTCTGGCTTTTGTGGGAATATTAATTTCTTGGAAATCTTTTTCATAAGGTAATTGGACAACATGTTTCTTCCTATCCCAGAAGGCAGTAGGAAGGTCAGAACATACATCTTTTTCAAAGATACTTTGGAGGGATTCTATTTTTTCTTTTGTTTCTGTTGTTGATAATTGTTGATCAATCTGAAGATAACAATCTTATCAGAAAGGTGTTCAATTTGTTTTTCTTTATTTTCAATGAAGCAATTTATAGAATCTTCATAAACAGAATTTTGTGCTAAAATGTGGATATTTTTTGTGATAGGTTGTTGTATGAATGGAAAAATAATTTTATTTCCTATAATCCTAGTATGAATCCCATGATTACTAATTTTGAATGGTTTGAGTAACTCAAGGAATGGGGTTCCTAGAATAACATACTTTGTAATGTTTTGAATACCTAAGAAACTAGTTTTGAGAGTAACATCTTTGTTTGTGATTGTAACATCAGATAATTTATAAAGAATCTTAAGTTGTTCTCCTGCGGCTGATTTGATTCCTTCCGTTGTATTTTCCCAATAAGGACGAGGAACTAAATCTGAACGAAGACAATTTAAATCAGCTCCAGAGTCAACTAAGGCTATTGTATCAAAAGAGATTGATTTTTGGATTTCTAGTGCAATTTTGATAAACCATTTTTGGCTAGTAACTTGAGACAGTAATCTAAGGCAAGGTTGTTCCTTATTTTCCTTTGAATCTTTTTCTTGTTTCATATTTTTGATTTCGGTTTTAAGTTTAGCAATACCCTGTTGAAGTGTTTTAATGCCAGGGTTTGGAGTTTTCATGGTAATCTCTGTAATAGAAGATGTATGATTATGAGGTTCTATTTTAATATTTTCTTCATCTGATGACTCATCTGTATTGTTTAAAGTTAAGTCTATTTTCTTCATTAATTCTTGATCTAATTGTAATTTTTTAATCCTTTTTCGAACACGACAGTATCGTGTCCAATGATTAGATTTATTACAATGTTTACAAGTAATTCTTTTATCCTGAGATTTATCATTGTTTTCAGAAGAAGAACCAGAGCTTTGTATAAGGTTATTAGAATATTTTTTTACTTTATCTAAATTATGGATTGTTGAGGTTCCTAAGGAAGATGTAGATCAATGTGAAGAGCTTGCATTTTCTGATCAATTGCTGTTTGGAAACTAATGTCCTTCGTGGGAGGTTTAGCTTTAGTTAATGACGGACGTTCGGACTTAAGAATGGATTGTTGAGTACCCTCATTCCAGGTCTGAACCCTGGTTGGAGCATTGATGGAGGAATCTAAAGTTTTGGAAAATTTTGAAGATTATGAAGATTTTGAAGCTTTTGAGGCTTTTGGAGTAAAAGGATAAGATGCCCAATCAATGTTGGGGTCATCACTGTCTAACTCAAAGTATTCAAAGAATGGCAGTTGTTTTTGTATTAGTTCGAGAAAATCATAATATCGGTTTTGAATAGACTGTCTTTTCTCACCTGCATAATGACTGAGGAACCAGTCTCTTTTGGCTGTATTTTGAGAAGAATAAAAATCTTTTTGTAATGATTGTTTGTCGATTACGAAATTATCACAGATAAGAACATTTAACTCTGGGTCATTATTATCAACCATTTGAGAATAAGTTGGTGACATTGGCTCTTGGGTGGAACTGGTTTGAGATTCTGGCTGTTGAACATTGTAAAATGGTTTTGGTATTGAACCAGAATGATTAACTCCACTTAAATCAGGATGATAAGAAGTGCTCGGAGTGGATGAAAATTGATTTTTTGTTTTAAAAGAATTACTTGGAGTAGAGAAGGAATTTCTAGGAAGGATTCCTGACTCTGATCTAAAGGATGAAGTGGACGAACTACGATTGAATTTTTGTAAATCAACTGAATGTCGTCTAGAACTAAAAGTAATGGTTTCATATGACTTAAACAGTTTAATATCTCTTTCTTCAGTTTTAATCGTATAATCATTACGACTTAGGATATTAAATCTGGATTCCTTTTTATATATTTTGTTTATTTCAACTCGGGGAATATCCCAATCATCAACGTCCCTAACTAAATCTTCAAGATTAATTTATTCTTGATTGACGATTCTATCGTCTGATATAGTTGAAGAGGTAGAAGTTGATCTAAAAAGAGAACTCATGTTTGATTAATACCCTCAACTTGATGCTTTACCAAGGATATCGCGCTGGCACTTACCGGGCTGTCCGTGGCCCCTTACTGGCCCCCTTTTGTCCTTCGTTTCCATAAAGCATTAGCATGGTATGCAATCAACCATAAGTCCCTTAATATACAACCACTTTCCCCAACCTCTGATACCATAACGGGAAGGATCATGCAAGCAGGGAAGAAACTAAGCTATTCGATTTAGTTAACGAGTTGAAGCTTGTGATCTTCACAGAGCCTCACTAAACTCAATATATAAATTGGACTCGACAGACCTAATCGTCCTGAGTCGCCTTGATTATAACAAAGAAGTGGAGGAAGAAGAACAGTGATTTATAAACATAAAATTAAGTAAAGCAAGAACAAGAACATAAATAAATTTAACAATGCTAAAGCAATTGCAATATCAAGCATTATAAAATAAATGATGAATAAAAGAACATAAAGAACTTCTGGGCTTTATAACCACAGGCGGCAGAGCCGACCATTTGTGGCGCCGTCGAAGTAAGACATAAATAAAACAATAAGAGAGGCGGTAGAACCAGCCATAAGATGAACAATATATGAGCAATTAAACAATAAAGGCGGTTAAACCAGCCATGGATATTATTGAATGCATTCAAAAGTTGCAAGTATTAAACAAGATAAACTTACAGACTTTTGAATGCCTGCTTGTAGCTTACATTGAGAGGAGGGAACTCTGTAGTTCCCGTTTTTGATAAGAGGGGAAGGTTTTGAGAGAGGAGAGGTTGAGAGAATTCTAAGTTCCAAGCCAAAGATGTCTAATCCTCAACCTGACAAACCTAAAACCCCAACCTGTTACAAATGCAATAAACCAGGACATTTTGCCCGGTATTGTAACGTTCGTCAAAGGATTAATGAATTAGAACTAGATGACAAGATTATTGCGAAGTTAGATTTAATTCTTTTAGACACTGATGATGATTCATCTTTATCTTTATCTGATGATGAAAACCATTATGACGATATTCCTTCTTCATCTTCTGATCCTGAAATTAACATGCTTTCTAGGGATCAAGAATTCCTTTTAGACGTTGTTAATCATATTGATGATTCTACTGTTAAATTAGCTTATTTAGACAAATTAAAACAAACTTTATTTCATTGCGATAATAAGATTGCTCCTCCTAAAGCAACTTATAATCTGAAAGAAATTTTATCTAAACATGATCAAAGCATAGAACCTTCTTTTAAACCTGATATTCAACATCTCCAGATAGAGATTTCTGCAATAAAAATCGAACTTAACAGCCTTAGGAACCAACAAAAGAATGACCGTATGAAAATAAATCAACTAGTCTCCATTATCGAAAAAGGAAAAGGTTTAATGACGACATCTGAGACACCTAGTGACTCAGAAGAAGATGACCGCATACGAAAGATAGAAACAAAAGGAATTCTAGTTGAAAGTTCTTATAAAAATGATCAACCCTTCTTAGGTTTATTATCTCAAGTTATTGGTCAAAAATGGTTTATCAAAATAACTATTATTATTTGTGACTCTTATTCTTTTGATACTATTGCCTTAGTAGATTCAGGTGCAGATTTAAATTGCCTTCGTTCTGATTTAGTTCCTTATCATTATTGGGAAAACACAATTGAAGGCATGAAAACTGCAGCAGGAGAACAACTTAAGATTCTTTACAAAGTATCCAATGCAAAAATAAGCAAATCCAATGCTTCTTTTACTTTAGATTTTTTGGGTATACAAAATATTACAAAATATGTTATCTTAGGGACACATTTCCTTGATCTTATCAAACCATTTCATGTAAGTCATGATGGTCTTTCTACAGCTTTATCTGGGAAAAATATATTTTTTCCTCTTATCCAACAAACATCAAAGAGACTAACTTCTTCTATAAATAGATGTTCACTTCATCATCTTATTACAACAACCATGAGCACTTCCTCTAGAAGAGGACGAGGAAGAATGTCTCCACCAACAACAAGATCACAAATGCAGAGACTTTCAAAAGAATCTTATGCTTTAGATACAGCACCAATCCTCCCAAAGAAATCATGGGCCGACATTGCTGATGAAGAAGATCAGAAGTTAGCTCTTGCAAGATCAAAAGGTAAGGAGGTAATTTCTGATCCTCAACCCCAAACCCCAATTCCTCAAGAGATTTTAAAAAATCCTTCCCTTTTAGAATGGGTGTCATCTTTACAGAAAACCACTGAGGTTGCTCTAGCAATCCAGGCACAAAAACCACCCATTAGTTCAACTTTAATTATTTCTGAGCCTGTTTTAAAAACTGCTGCCAATATGGCTTTATCACAAAATCAAATGCAACCTTTTACTTATGTATCCAAATATTTTGATAAACAAATTTATCAAAAGGTTGTTCTTATGGAAACTGATTTTCAGAGTAAAGATCCAAGAATTGTGGTCTCTAAAGTCTTTCCTCCAAATTGGCATTTCCTGCCACAAGATTTAAACAAGAACCAAAAATTTTATGAATTTATATTAATTGATACTGATTCAATTTCCATGAAGAAGTATCATAATTCAGATTCTGTTCTTGTGACAGCCCGACCCGGATTTATTGACACCACCGGTGGTCACTGATTTTACACAGGCCCATGGGCCACTTACCCCCAACCCATCCCCAAATCCACTAATATTTCAAGTGGCTGGGAGGTTGTTGCTGGGAATCGAACACACGACCTCCCAACCTTTAACATAGGGGCTTTGCCAACCTATGCCACCAACTAGAAGGTTGAGAGGTCGTGTGTTCGATTCCCAGCAACAACCTCCCAGCCACTTGAAATATTAGTGGATTTGGGGATGGGTTGGGGGTAAGTGGCCCATGGGCCTGTGTAAAATCAGTGACCACCGGTGGTGTCAATAAATCCGGGTCGGGCTGTCACAAAAAAACTACCTTTTTATGTGACGGCCCTCCCCGGATTTATTGACACTACCGGTGGCACCGATTTTCCACAAGGCCATGGCCCAAGTAGCCCAACCCATCCCCAGCCCACTAGTATTTCAAGTGGTTGGGAGGTTGTTGGAGGCAGGATTCGCCGGTAGTGTCAATAAATCCGGGGAGGGCCGTCACATAAAAAGGTAGTTTTTCTGTGACAGCCCGACCCGGATTTATTGACACCACCGGTGGTCACTGATTTTACACAGGCCCATGGGCCACTTACCCCCAACCCATCCCCAAATCCATTAATATTTCAAGTGGCTGGGAGGTTGGTGCTGGGAATCGAACACACGACCTCCCAACCTTTAACATAGGGGCTTTGCCAACCTATGCCACCAACTGAGTCCAACAACCTCCCAACCACTTGAAATACTAGTGGGCTGGGGATGGGTTAGGCTACTTGGGCCATGGCCTTGTGGAAAATCGGTGCCACCGGTAGTGTCAATAAATCCGGGGAGGGCCGTCACATAAAAAGGTAGTTTTTCTGTGACAGCCCGACCCGGATTTATTGACACCATCGGTGGTCACTGATTTTAGACAGGCCCATGGGCCACTTACCCCCAACCCATCCCCAAATCCACTAATATTTCAAGTGGCTGGGAGGTTGTTGCTGGGAATCGAACACCCGACCTCCCAACCTTTAACATAGGGGCTTTGCGAACCTATGCCACCAACTGAGCCATGGCTTAGTTGGTTGGGAGGTTGTTGCTGGGAATCGAACACACGACCTCCCAACCTTTAACATAGGGGCTTTGGCAACCTATGCCACCAACTGAGCCATGGCTTAGTTGGTGGCATAGGTTGGCAAAGCCCCTATGTTAAAGGTTGGGAGGTCGTGTGTTCGATTCCCAGCAACAACCTCCCAGCCACTTGAAATATTAGTGGATTTGGGGATGGGTTGGGGGTAAGTGGCCCATGGGCTTGTGTAAAATCAGTGACCACCGGTGGTTTCAATAAATCTGGGTCGGGCTGTCACAGTTCTTACACATTGCACTGTTATGATTTTAAAGGTTTTAACCCCAGCAATGTGGGGACAAGAGTTACATTCTCTAAAACAATTGTCAGTTAACTACAACCCTGCAGGGTTTTCTTATTGGGATTATCAGAAAGCTTGGACCAAAGCTTGTTTAATTCAAAACTCTGAACAGAGACATTCATGGTTCTTTCAATTTAAAGTCAATCAAACTTATCATTTTCCCAATTGGTTTAACGAATGGTGGTGGCACTTCAGACCCCTCCAAGAAATTTTACCCTCCATTGTCAGAGAAGGATTTGATGTTTTCAGATCTCGTTATCAACCCCAGAACATGGCCATACCACCTTTATTATATTTTTTCTCCCTCTTTGCCATCTCATGGATCACAAATTGGCAATATCAATTTCATGATGACCCTGCAAGCTTATCATATTTAGTCCGAATTTATCGAACCAAATGGTGGGACAAGTTCGATGCTACAAGAGCCTACCCTGATAATGTACTTAAATGGTTCTCATCTAATGATGCCAAAACCAAACAGATTCAAAAGTCTGAACACCATTTACTTGGGATGAAATCTTTTATCAGTTCCAAATTAATTTCAGCCACATCTGAAGATGAACTTGCTCATCTTCTTCAAAAAACCTTATCTGAATTAAAAGGACAGTCTACGCAATCTTCCAAGAAATCTTCTAGGAGTTTCAACTCCGATGATCTTCTTGAGGAAGATAACTGATCATGCCCAGTTACGGCTTGACTATTCCACCTCAAACGGTAGGTGGTAAAGAAATAACCAAATCCGTTGATAGTTGGAAGCTTTACTCAAAAGCTCAAAAATCCTACAAGGTACCTAACTGAGTCTGGGTTAATAGACTTAGCTATTCCACCTCAAACGGTTGGTGGTAAAGAAAATGACAAATCCGTTGAAAGCTGGGTATTTTGCTAAAAATACCATTATGCCCTTTCGGGTTGAAGCATGAAACATGAAAACATTATGGATAAGAAGACAAGGTTATTGCTTTTCCATAAAAGCAACATTTATCATGAAAAGTGGAGCATCATTTCAAAAGTGGGAGACATTGACCACTATTCAAGTTCCACTATTCAACTTTTAGCATTTATTTTAATCATTGTAAAGGTAGCCTCTTAATCTATAAAAGAGACCACCTATGCCTTAGTTACACATCTTTTGGCTCTTAGACATCTTGAGCTTGGAGCTTTGTTTTGGTTCCAACTTAGAATTATCTCAACCTCTCTTCTCTCAAAACCTTCCTCTCTTATCAAAAACGGGAACTATAGAGTTCCCTCCTCTCAATGTAAGCTACAAGCAGGCATTCAAAAGTCTGTAAGTTATCTTGTTTAATACTTGCAGCTTTTGAATGCGTTCAATAATATCTATGGCTGGTTTAACCGCCTTTATTGTTTAATTGCTCATATATTGTTCATCTTATGGCTGGTTCTACCGCCTCTCTTATTGTTTTATTTATGTCTTACTTCGACGGCGCCACAAACGGTCGGCTCTGCCGCCTGTGGTTATAAAGCCCAGAAGTTCTTTATGTTCTTTTATTCATCATTTATTTTATAATGCTTGATACTGCAATTGCTTTAGCATTGTTAAATTTATTTATGTTCTTGTTCTTGCTTTATTTAATTTTATGTTTATAAATCTCCGTTCTTCCTCCTCCACTTCTTTGTTATAATCAAGGCGACTCAGGACGATTAAGTCTGTCGAGTCCAATTTATATATTGAGTTTAGTGAGGCTCTGTGAAGATCACAAGCTTCAACTCGTTAACTGAATCGAATAGCTTAGTTTCTTCCCTGCTTGCATGATCCTTCCCGTTATGGTATCAGAGGTTGGGGCAAGTGGTTGTATATTAAAGGACTTATGGTTGATTGCATACCATGCTAATGCTTTGTGGAAATCAAGGACAAAAGGGGGCCAGTAAGGGGCGACGGACAGCCCAGTAAGTGCCAGCGCGATATCCTTGGTAAAGCATCAAGTTGAGGGTATTAATCAAACATGAGTTCTCTTTTTAGATCAACTTCTACCTCTTCAACTATATCAGACGATAGAATCGTCAATCAAGAAGAAATTAATCTTGAAGATTTAGTTAGGGACGTTGATGATTGAGATATTCCCCAAGTTGAAATAAACAAAATATATAAAAAGGAATCCAGATTTAATATCCTAAGTCGTAATGATTATACGATTAAAACTGAAGAAAGAGATATTAAACTGTTTAAGTCATATGAAACCATTACTTTTAGTTCTAGACGACATTCAGTTGATTTACAAAAAATCAATCGTAGTTCGTGCACTTCATCATTTAGATCAGAGTCAGGAATCCTTCCTAGAAATTCCTTCTCTACTCCAAGTACTTCTTTTAAAACAAAAAATCAATTTTCATCCACTCCGAGCACTTCTTATCATCCTGATTTAAGTGGAGTTAATCATTCTGGTTCAATACCAAAACCATTTTACAATGTTCAACAGCCAGAATCCCAAACCAGTTCCACCCAAGAACCAATGTCACCAAGTTATTCTCAAATGATTGATAATAATGACCCAGAGTTAAATGTTATTATCTGTGATAATTTTGTTATCGACAAACAATCATTACAAAAAGATTTTTATTCTTCTCAAAATACAGCCAAAAGAGACTGGTTCCTCAGTCATTATACAGGTGAGAAAAGACAGTCTATTCAAAACCGATATTATGATTTTTCTCAAATTAATACAAAAACAATTGCCGTTCTTTGAATACTTTGAGTTAGACAGTGATGACCCCAACATTGATTGGGCATCTTATCCTTTTACTCCAAAAGCCTCAAAAGCTTCAAAATCTTCAAAATCTTCCAAACCTTTAGATTCCTCTCTTAATGTTACCACTCGAGTTTAGACTTGGTATGACAATACTCAAAAAACTGTGGTTGCATATGAACATCCACCTTTAACCCAACTTAAGTTAGATTATAAGAATTCTTCTGTGATTGCTACACCATTTAAGGTATCCAAAGCTGAGGAGTTCAAAGGCATTGTAGAACAAAATAATTTTACGAACCAACATCTGTCCACAATTTGTCAGCAGTTAACTAGGATTGAAGATTATGTTCAAAAGCCAACCATTACAAAGAATTCAGACAAACCAATGTTTAAACCCTATGAGATACCCCCCAAATTAGCAAAAACATTAGCTCCTCAGGATTCTGATTTTATGACTGCCATAGAGAGAAAATTACAAGATATTAAAGAAAGTAAATTACAGGAACTTACTGCCACTTTAACACAATTCCCCTCCTTACAAATTCCTGAAACTCCTACGTCATCTACAACTCCAGCTGTCAATAATCTTGATAAAAATAGAGATACTCCATCCAGCTGTCAATAATCTTGATAAAAATGGAGATACTCCATCCAATACTCCATCAATGCTCCAACCAAGGTTCAGACCTGGAATGAGGGTACTCAACAATCCATTCTTAAGTCCGAACGTCCGTCATTAACTAAAGCTAAACCTCCCACGAAGGACATTAGTTTCCAAACAGTAATTGATCAGAAAATACAAGCTCTTCACATTGATCTACATCAATCCTCTTGTCAGAAAAATAAATCCTTAGGAACCTCAACAATTCATAATTTAGATAAAGTAAAAAAATCTTCTAATAACCTTATACAAAGCTCTGGTTCTTCTTCTGAAAACAATGATAAATCTCAGGATAAAAGAATTACTTGTAAACATTGTAATAAATCTAATCATTGGACACGATACTGTCGTGTTCGAAAGCGAATTAGAAAATTACAACTAGATCAAGAAATCATTGCAAAATTAGATTCAACCTTAAATGATACTGATGAGTCATCAGATGAAGAAAAGACCAAAATAGAACCCCATAATCATACATCCTCTGTTACAGAGATTACCATAAAAACTCCAGACCCTAGTATTAAAACACTTCAACAAGATATTGCTAAACTTAAATCCGAAATCAAAAATATGAAACAAGAAAAGGATTTAAAAGAAAATAAGGAACAACCTTTCCTTAGATTATTGTCTCAGGTTACTAGCCAAAAATGGTTTATAAAAGTTGCACTAGAAATCCAAAAATCATTCTCTTTTGATAAAATAGCCTTAGTTGACTCTGGAGCTGATTTAAACTGTCTTCGTTCAGATTTGTCTTTATTGGGAAAAAACGAATGAAGGAATTAAATCTGCAGCAGGAGAACAACTTAAGATTCTTTATAAATTATCTGATGTCACAATCACAAACAATGATACTAATCTTAAAACTAGTTTCTTAGGTATCCAAGACATTACAAAATATGTTATTCTAGGAATTCCATTCCTTGAGCTACTCAAACCATTTAAAATTAGTAATAAAGGAATTCATACTAGGATTCTAGGAAATAAAATAATTTTTCCTTTTATCCAACAACCAATCACAAAAAATATTCATTTCCTAGCACAAAATTCTGTTTATGAAGATTCCATTAATTGTTTGATTGAAAACAAAGGAAAACAGATTGAACGCCTTTCTGACCAAATTAACATCTCCCAAATTAACCAACAATTATCAACAGCAGAAACCAAAGGAAAAATAGAATCTCTCCAACATATCTTTAAAAAAGATGTTTGCTCTGATCTTCCTACTGCCTTCTGGGATAGGAAGAAACATGTTGTCCAATTACCTTATGAAAAAGATTTTCAAGAAATTAATATCCCTACAAAAGCTCGAGGGATACAAATGAACAAGGAATTAGAAGAACACTTCCGAAAAGAGATTCAAGATCTTTTAGAGAAAAAATTAATTAGGCACAGTCAATCTTCTTGGAGTTGTGCTGCTTTTTATGTTAACAAGAATGCTGAAATTGAACGGGGAGTTCCTCGACTTGTTATCAATTATAAACCTTTAAACAAGCCCTCCAATGGATTCGTTATCCAATTCCTAATAAAAAAGATTTACTAGCTAAATTATACGATGCTAAAATCTTTTCAAAGTTTGATATGAAATCTGGTTTCTGGCAAATCCAGATCCAGGAACAAGATAGGTACAAGACTGCATTTACTGTCCCATTTGGACAGTACGAATGGAATGTTATGCCTTTTGGTTTACAAAATGCACCTTCTGAATTTTAGAAAATTATGAATGACATTTTTAATCCTTATTCTCAATTCTTAATTGTTTACATTGATGATGTTTTGATATTTTCTCATAATATCAAACAACATTTTTATCATCTCTTTAAGTTTCTCAAGATCATTAAAGACAATGGTTTGGTTGTGTCCAAAACAAAGATTAATTTCTTCTTGATTGACGATTCTATCGTCTGATATAGTTGAAGAGGTAGAAGTTGATGTAAAAAGAGAACTCATGTTTGATTAATACCCTCAACTTGATGCTTTACCAAGGATATCGCGCTGGCACTTACTGGGCTGTCCGTCGCCCCTTACTGGCCCCCTTTTGTCCTTGGTTTCCACAAAGCATTAGCATGGTATGCAATCAACCATAAGTCCCTTAATATACAACCACTTGCCCCAACCTCTGATACCATAACGGGAAGGATCATGCAAGCAGGGAAGAAACTAAGCTATTCGATTCAGTTAACGAGTTGAAGCTTGTGATCTTCACAGAGCCTCACTAAACTCAATATATAAATTGGACTCGACAGACTTAATTGTCCTGAGTCGCCCTGATTATAACAAAGAAATGGAGGAAGAAGAACAGAGATCTATAAACATAAAATTAAGTAAAGCAAGAACAAGAACATAAATAAATTTAACAATGCTAAAGCAATTGCAATATCAAGCATTATAAAATAAATGATGAATAAAAGAACATAAAGAACTTCTGGGCTTTATAACCACAGGCGGCAGAGCCGACCGTTTGTGGCGCCGTCGAAGTAAGACATAAATAAAACAATAAGAGAGGCGGTAGAACCAGCCATAAGATGAACAATATATGAGCAATTAAACAATAAAGGCGGTTAAACCAGCCATAGATATTATTGAATGCATTCAAAAGCTGCAAGTATTAAACAAATAACTTACAGACTTTTGAATGCTTGCTTGTAGCTTACATTGAGAGGAGGGAACTCTGTAGTTCCCGTTTTTGATAAGAGACGAAGGTTTTGAGAGAAGAGAGGTTGAGAGAATTCTAAGTTGGAACCAAAACAAAGCTCCAACTAGGGTTCAGACCTTGAATGAGGGTACTCAACAATCCATTCTTAAGTCCGAACGTCCGTCATTAACTAAAGCTAAACCTCCCACGAAGGACATTAGTTTCCAAACAGCAATTGATCAGAAAATACAAGCTCTTCACATTGATCTACATCAATCCTCTTGTCAGAAAAATAAATCCTTAGGAACCTCAACAATCCATAATTTAGATAAAGTAAAAAAATCTTCTAATAACCTTACACAAAGCTCTGGTTCTTCTTCTGAAAACAATGATAAATCTCAGGATAAAAGAATTACTTGTAAACATTGTAATAAATCTAATCATTGGACACGATACTGTCGTGTTCGAAAAAGGATTAAAAAATTACAATTAGATCAAGAATTAATGACGAAAATAAACTTAACTTTAAACGATACAGATGAGTCATCAGATGATGAAAATATTAAAATAGAACCTCATAATCATACATCTTCTGTTACAGAGATTACCATGAAAACTCCAAACCCTATGAGATACCCCCCAAATTAGCAAAAACATTAGCTCCTCAGGATTCTGATTTTATGACTGCCATAGAGAGAAAATTACAAGATATTAAAGAAAGTAAATTACAGGAACTTACTGCCACTTTAACACAATTCCCCTCCTTACAAATTCCTGAAACTCCTACGTCATCTACAAAATTCTTCCATACTATCGATGGAATCATTATTTTCTAAAGCTTCTTCTTCTTCAATAAATTGATTGATAAAATCGTGAACATGATCAGTAATAAGATCAAATAAAATCTGATCACGTATTTGAGAGAAGAGTGCGATTTCAAGAATGTTTTTGCGCAAATCATAAGGTAAGTCAAAATAATGGAAAATACGCAAACATTCGATTTTAACATTGTTAGCATTTAAGATAGGGTATGCCCAACATTGTCACGCCCCGTTTCCGGAGGCGCGACTGGGTGCTCTCTCCGCACCCTTCCTAGGTCACTAGTGTGAACATCCGGAATCAACCGGAAATCCGGCGGCACCTCCCCGTATATCGAAGAGTGCCCACCTGCATCAGAAACGCAGCAACAACAACATCACACTAGCAACCTAGCAAACATAGGCCTCGGGCCTCAACCACATGCAATCCTGACCCTAGGCCTCAGGCCATCCACTACCAGCATGCACAAACTGATGGCATCACATATAAATCAACACACAGATTTATAAAACATCAAATATAACCATAAATCAACATCTACTTCCACATACAAGCACCACCGTGCCAAATGGTTATATTGTCTCAACATAGATATACTACGTACACCCACATTCATAGAGTATATCTCTAGCACCCTATTCTATCCAGGGCCATCCATGTCACGACCTGCTCACCGATCCGCAGCACCAGTACCTGTACTAGTGTCTCCTGTGAAAGGAAGAAAGTAAAGGAGTGAGCTAGAAGCTCAGTAGGGTATGAAGTAAACATCAATATAGGTAGAACCAAAAGGAAGCAATGCATCAATATGTAACTACCACATGAACGTATACTCAACAAATTCACATCAACATTTACCCGGACAACCCTTTCGGAGCATAACAACCACAATATTATTGCAACTCAATGAAATATTGCACGGGAGCAAGCTCACCACAACCAACCACTCCTAGGATCATCCGGTTGCGTGAACCTATCACGCCCGCACCCCACAAGGCAAGTCACTCTTGACCTTACCCCTAGTGCGTTACCCTACTTGGAGTTCACATGACTCAGTGATAACTCTCATCACCTCGTCATCCCTCCAAGTAGCTTTCAAGAAACCTAAAGGTTCCCGAGTCCATACCCGGTCCCCCATGCAACACTAATGCATTATGTCATGACATGCTGAATAGATATATATATGAACAACCTACATATATATATATACATAACTACCATGATGCATGAACGGAAATCACATCGTGTCCATAGGAGATGGAACACACACACTCGGGTCATGCAACATCAAGAATCAACAAGAATCACAATTTGGGTTCGTTTCCCCTTAGGAGCAATTAAGGCGGAAACACAAATGAGACGACCAATAAGGAATCGAAAAGCTCTTTACATATCGAAAACGAATGATAGAAAGTATGGTTGGAAATCCCCTACCTCGTCTCGAGTAAATTACCACAATTTCCCAAATTCCGTTCCTAGGGTTCTGGTTTGCCCAAACCTACAATGTGGCATAACCAAACCCTCACAAGCATCAATAAACAACCAACAACTCATATAAACATCAATTATATCCATAATTTCGAAATTACTCACCTTCTCTCTCTAGAAATTTCTCCAAAATCCTCCAAACTCAACCCAAGCTCAACTCTACTCCAAATCACAAACCAATCTACATAAACATCCAAAATCAACCTATAAACAATATATCTAAAGCATAGCACTCAACTCTTCAAGAATCTAGCAAATCTAGAAAAACCTAGAATTTACAAAAACTATGAAAAACTTACCAAATCACTTGAATCAACCTTGAATCTTCCTTACTTAGCTTCAAGGATCATCAATCCACAATCTCCAAGTCAATCTCTTGCCAAAATCTCCTTCTCTCTCTTCTTCTCTCTCACTTTCTCTCTCTAGCCGGGCTCCCAAGCTTGGAAATGCCCAGAAATGCCTAAAACTAAGCTTAAAAACTGATTTCCCGATAACCGTCCGGACGCCCCAAGTGACCGTCCGGACGCTTCACTGTTCTCTCAACACTCTGCCCACCTTGTAGGCTTAACAGTCCGGACGCCTTGTTAAGGTGTCCGGACGGTCTACTGTTCACAGCACCAAAACTTTCTCTAAAAATTTCTCTGCCTCAGTTCCTGCACAAACCGTCCGGACGGCTATTTTGGGTGTCCGGACGGTCTCTGTTTTTCAGAAACCCAGTTTTCTTAAATTTTATTTTCCGGCTCGGTTCAAGCTTCGATTTTATATATTACGGGCCCGAAACGGACATGTATACTAAAAGTTATGCCCCATTTACCGAACCAAGCTCCAAAACTATTTTTCAATGATTCCGTACTTCTCGGATCATCCGTTTTACAACTCAAAACTAAAATTTTTGGGTCGGGGTTTCACAAACATTCTTCCCAATCATCCCAAGAATGAAGAACAACATTAATTTGATCTTTCTCGAGTTCAAGATAAACGTAATTGGGTTTTCTGGGATAGAAATCATTTGAAAATATGGGAGTTGAAAATCTTGCCAAAATATATTTAAGTGAATCAGAAGCCATTTTAAACTTTAAATTCGAAAGATAATTTCTACTTCACTCTGAAATGAATTGACTTGTAGGGTCAATAAATTAATAATATGTTTGTTTTCGATAATATCAGCACGATTTTGAGAAATCCAAACAGGGGGAGCCTGTTGATTAGGATGAGCAATGTGCCACCTGATAATCTGAATAGATAACCTTTTATATTCTTGTGTAAGATCAGTTTTAAGATGGTTAAGTCTGTTTACCAGTCGTTTTAATTCAAATGGATACATAACAAAGGTAAAAGAGATAACCTTAACCTGCTTACTGAGAAATTTTCCTTTGATACTGCTCACTGTTGGATAATGTATTATCGATCCTGCAAGAATTCACGTGTTAAGAAATCTGGTAAATTATTATCTTTACCTGCAATGTGTTCAATATCAAAATCAAAAACACTAAGAATAGCTTGCCATCTAGCAAAAATCTGTTTGGAGGCTATGTTTTGGACATCTTTTTGTAAAACCTCTTTTGCAGATTTACAATCAACACGAACTAAAAACTTTTGATTTAATAAATCACCTTGAAACTTTGAAATGCATAAAACAATAGATAAAATTTCCTTTTTAATTGTAGAATAATTTTGTTGGGTAGGATTCCATTTCTTGGAGGTAAATTGTATAATTTCCTCTTTATCATTTTTCAATTGTTTAAGAATACCACCATAACCAATTTCAGAAGCATCTGTTTCAACAATCTTAAAAGTAGTAGGATCAGGAATACATAAACAAGGTAATGTGGGAAGATAAGCCTTGATCCTTTGGATTATAGAAGTATGAGTATCCGTCCAAGGAGGGGGATTCTTCTTTAACCTGTCATGTAAAGGTTTGCATAATTTTTGAAGGTTAGGATAAAAATCAGCAATATAATTTAAACTTCCCAAGAATCGTTGTAACTGAGTTTTATCTAATATTTTGTCTGGAAACTTATCAACGAAATTGATGGATCGTTCAATTGGTATAATAGTACCATGATGAATATTATGACCAAGAAACCGAATATTCGTTTGAAATAATTTAATCTTTGTTTTGGACACAACCAAACCATTGTCTTTAATGATCTTGAGAAACTTAAAGAGATGATAAAAATGTTGTTTGATATTATGAGAAAATATCAAAACATCATCAATGTACACAATTAAGAATTGAGAATAAGGATTAAAAATATCATTCATAATTTTTAGAAATTCAGGAGGTGCATTCTTTAAACCAAAAGGCATAACATTCCATTCGTACTGTCCAAATGGGACAGTGAATGCAGTCTTGTACCTATCTTGTTCCTGGATCCGGATTTGCCAAAAACCAGATTTCATATCAAACTTTGAAAAGATTTTAGCATCGTATAATTTAGCTAGTAAATCTTTTTTATTAGGAATTGGATAACGAATCCATTGGAGGGCTTTGTTTAAAGGTTTATAATTGATAACAAGTCGAGGAATATTAATTTCTTTGTCTAAAAGATCTTGAATTTCTTTTCTACAGTGTTCTTCTAATTCTTTGTTCATTTGTATTCCTCTGGTTTTTGTGGGAATATTAATTTCTTGGAAATCTTTTCATAAGGTAATTGGACAACATGTTTCTTCCTATCCCAAAAGGCAGTAGGAAGGTCAGAACAGACATCTTTTTCAAAGATACTTTGGAGGGATTCTATTTTTTCTTTTGTTTCTGTTGTTGATAATTGTTGATCAATCTGGGAGATAACAATCTTATCATAAAGGTGTTCAATTTTTTTTTCTTTATTTTCAATGAAGCAATTTATAGAATCTTCATAAACAGAATTTTGTGCTAAAATGTGGATATTTTTTGTGATAGGTTGTTGTATGAACGGAAAAACAATTTTATTTCCTATAATCCTAGTATGAATCCTTTGATTACTAATTTTGAATGGTTTGAGTAACTCAAGGAATGGGGTTCCTAGAATAACATACTTTGTAATGTTTTGAATACCTAAGAAACTAGTTTTGAGAGTAACATCTTTGTTTGTGATTGTAACATCAGATAATTTATAAAGAATCTTAAGTTGTTCTACTGCGGCTGATTTGATTCCTTCCGTTGTGTTTTCCCAATAAGGACGAGGAACTAAATCTGAACGAAGACAATTTAAATCAGCTCCAGAGTCAACTAAGGCTATTGTATCAAAAGAGAATGATTTTTGGATTTCTAGTGCAATTTTGATAAACCATTTTTGGCTAGTAACTTGAGACAGTAATCTAAGG
The DNA here is from genome assembly GCA_963580455.1 of Euonymus europaeus. Lineage (NCBI taxonomy): Eukaryota > Viridiplantae > Streptophyta > Magnoliopsida > Celastrales > Celastraceae > Euonymus > Euonymus europaeus. Next base: position 13,655,240 of record OY756970.1, on the reverse strand, counting down.
CAAGGTTGTTCCTTATTTTCCTTTGAATCTTTTTCTTGTTTCATATTTTTGATTTCGGTTTTAAGTTTAGCAATATCCTGTTGAAGTGTTTTAATGCTAGGGTTTGGAGTTTTCATGGTAATCTTTGTAACAAAAGATGTATGATTATGAGGTTCTATTTTAATATTTTCCTCGTCTGATGACTCATCTGTATCGTTTAAAGTTAAGTCTATTTTCGTCATTAATTCTTGATCTAATTGTAATTTTTTAATCCTTTTTCGAACACGACAATATCGTGTCCAATGATTAGATTTATTACAATGTTTACAAGTAATTCTTTTATCCTGAGATTTATCATTGTTTTCAGAAGAAGAACCAGAGCTTTGTATAAGGTTATTAGAAGATTTTTTTACTTTATCTAAATTATGAATTGTTGAGGTTCCTAAGGATTTATTTTTCTGACAAGAGGATTGATGTAGATCAATGTGAAGAGCTTGTATTTTTTGATCAATTGTTGTTTGGAAACTAATGTCCTTCGTAGGAGATTTAGCTTTAGTTAATGACGGACGTTCGGACTTAAGAATGGATTGTTGAGTACCCTCATTCCAGGTCTGAACCTTTGTTGGAGCATTGATGGAGGAATCTAAAGTTTTGGAAAATTTGGAAGATTTTGAAGCTTTTGAGGCTTTTGGAGTAAAAGGATAAGATGCCCAATCAATGCTGGGGTCATCACTGTCTAACTCAAAGTATTCAAAGAACGGCAATTGTTTTTGTATTAGTTCGAGAAAATCATAATATCGGTTTTGAATAGACTGTCTTTTCTCACCTGCATAATGACTGAGGAACCAGTCTCTTTTGGCTGTATTTTGAGAAGAATAAAAATCCTTTTGTAATGATTGTTTATCGATAACAAAATTATCACAGATAAGAACATTTAACTCTGGGTCATTATTATTAATCATTTGAGAATAAGTTGGTGACATTGGTTCTTGGGTGGAACTGGTTTGGGATTCTGGCTGTTGAACATTATAAAATGGTTTTGGTATTGAACCAGAATGATTAACTCCACTTAAATCAGGATGATAAGAAGTACTCGGATTGGATGAAAATTGATTTTTTGTTGTATAAGAAGTGCTTGGAGTAGAGAAGGAATTTCGAGGAGGGATTCCTGGCTCAGATCTAAAAGATGAAGTGGATGAACTACGATTGAATTTTTTTAAATCAATTGAATGTCGTCTAGAACTAAAAGTAATTTCTACTTTTCCATCACTGGATTGAGTAACTTGTTCTATGTTTGTGTTTTCTATTTTCTTTGGAGGTACAGCCCCTTGTAACTCCCATGTTGTGGGTAAGGTAATCTCATCCCACTTAATTGTGCGTGGAAGAGTCATATTGGATCTGGCAATGTCAGTTTGAATTAATAAGGTTTCTCCTTTGGGAGATTTTCTTAAGGCTTTGGATCCAAAAGCTGAAGACAGAGCTTTATAATGAATCCTGTAGATTAAAGAAATTGGAAGAGATCCTGAAGACATCTTATAATTGTGAGTTTTGATGTTAAGAGTGAGTGTATCTAAAAGGTTTTGATCACTTAATGAAACTGTAAAATTCGGGTAACAATCAAAATAAATTGGACCACTGCAGAGGCTAGTTTCAACTGTACCTAAGAGTGAATCATTGAATTCTAACATTCTACAATCACGTAAACATAAAAGAATCGATGTATCTAAACCTTCACGAGTTAAGGGTTTAATACCGATCTGGACTAATCCTATATGAAGATAGTTATATTTTTGCTTATGTTTCTCTAACGATTTCTGGGTTAGAAGCTTAATGGTTTCATATGACTTAAACAGTTTAATATCTCTTTCTTCAGTTTTAATCGTATAATCATTACGACTTAGGATATTAAATCTGGATTCCTTTTTATATATTTTGTTTATTTCAACTCGGGGAATATCCCAATCGTCAACGTCCCTAAATAAACCTTCAAGATTAATTTCTTCTTGATTGACGATTCTATCGTCTGATATAGTTGAAGAGGTAGAAGTTGATCTAATTTAACAAAAGAACCAGCCATAAGATAAACAATATATGAACAATTAAACAATAAAGGCGGTTAAACCAGCCATAGATATTATTGAACGCATTCAAAAGCTGCAAGTATTAAACAAGATAAACTTACAGACTTTTGAATGCCTGCTTGTAACTTACATTGAGAGGAGGGAACTCTGTAGTTCCCATTTTTGATAAGAGAGGAAGGTTTTGAGAGAAGAGAGGTTGAGAGAATTCTAAGTTCCATGCCAAAGATGTCTAAGAGCCAAAAGATTTGTAAGAGTCAAAAGATCATAAACTAAGGCATAGGTGGTCTCTTTTATAGATTAAGAGATCACCTTTACAACGATAAAAAGTTAAATAGTGGAACTTGAATAGTGGTCAATGTCTCCCACCTTTTGAAATGATGTTCCACTTTTGATAATGGTGCTTTTCCATCTTTTATGGAAAAGCAATAACCTTGTCTTTTTGTCCATAATGTCTTCATGTTTCATGTTTGGACCCGAAATGGTAAAATGGTATTTTTAGCAAATACCCAGCTGTCAACGGATTTGCCATTTTCTTTACCACCGACCGTTTGAGGTGGAATAACTAAGTCGATTAACCCAGACTTAGTTAGGTACCTTATAGGATTTTTGGGTTTTTGAGTAAAACCTCCAACTTTCAACGGATTTGGTTAATTCTTTACCACCTACCGTTTGAGGTGGAATAGTCAAGTCATAACTGGACTTGATCAGTTTGAAAAAGAATTTTGGAAAGAATTATTGAAAATTCATTTACCCATGCTTCGGGTTCATCTTCAAATTCATCCCAAAATTCTTCCATGGAATCATCATTTTCTAAAGCTTCTTCTTCTTCAATAAATTGGTCAATAAAATCATCAACATGATCAGTAATAAGATCAAATAAAATCTGATCACGTATTTGGGAAAAAAGTGCCATTTCAAGAATGTTTTTGCGCAAATCATAAGGTAAGTCAAAATAATGGAAAATACGCAAACATTCGATTTTAACTGCATCAGCATTTAAAATAGGGTATGCCCAATATTCTTCCCAATCATCCCAAGAATGGAGAATAACATTAATTTGATCGTTCTCAAGTTCAAGATAAACATAATTGGGTTTTTTGGGACATAAATTATTTGAAAATATTGGAGTTGAAAACCTTGCTAAAATATATTTAAGTGAATCGGAAGCCATTTTAAACTCGAGAGATAATTTCCAATTCACTCTGAAATGAATTGACTTGGAGGGTTAATAAATTGATAATATGTTTGTTTTCAATAATATCAGCACGATTTTGAGAAATCCAAACAGGGGGAGCCTGTTGATAAGGATGAGCAATGTGCCACCTGATAATCTGAATAGATAATCTTTTGTTTTCTTGCATAAGATCAGATTTAAGGGTGTTAAGTGTTCTCACAAGTCTTTTTGTTTCAAAAGGGTGCATAGTAAAGAGATAACCTTAATCAGCTTACGGAGAAATTCTTCTTTGATATTGCTCAATGCTGGATGATGTATTATCGATCCTGCAAGAATTCACGTGTTAAGAAATCTGGTAAATTATTATCTTTACCTGCAATGTGTTCAATATCAAAATCAAAAACACTAAGAATAGCTTGCCATCTAGCAAAAATCTGTTTGGAAGCTATGTTTTGGACATCTTTTTGTAAAACTTCTTTTGCAGATTTACAATCAACACGAACTAAAAACTTTTGATTTAATAAATCACCTTGAAACTTTGAAATGCATAAAACAATAGATAAAATTTCCTTTTTAATTGTAGAATAATTTTGTTGGGTAGGATTCCATTTCTTGGAGGTAAATTGTATAATTTCCTCTTTATCATTTTTCAATTGTTTAAGAATACCATCATAACCAATTTCAGAAGCATCTGTTTCAACAACCTTAAAAGCAGTAGGATCAGGAATACATAAACAAGGTAATGTGGGAAGATAAGCCTTGATCCTTTGGATTATAGAAGTATGAGTATCCGTCCAAGGAGGGGGATTCTTCTTTAACCTGTCATGTAAATGTTTGCATAATTTTTTAAGGTTAGGATAAAAATCAGCAATATAATTTAAACTTCCCAAGAATCGTTGTAACTGAGTTTTATCTAATATTTTGTCTGGAAACTTGTCAACGAAATTGATGGATCGTTCAATTGGTATAATAGTACCATGATGAATATTATGACCAAGAAACCGAATATTTGTTTGAAATAATTTAATCTTTGTTTTGGACACAACCAAACCATTGTCTTTAATGATCTTGAGAAACTTAAAGAGATGATAAAAATGTTGTTTGATATTATGAGAAAATATCCAAACATCATCAATGTAAACAATTAAGAATTGAGAATAAGGATTAAAAATGTCATTCATAATTTTCTGAAATTCAGAAGGTGCATTTTTTTAAACCAAAAGGCATAACATTCCATTCGTACTGTCCAAATGGGACAGTAAATGCAGTCTTGTACCTATCTTGTTCCTAGATCTGGATTTGCCAGAAACCATATTTTATATCAAACTTTGAAAAGATTTTAGCATCGTATAATTTAGCTAGTAAATCGTTTTTATTAGGAATTGGATAACGAATCCATTGGAGGGCTTTGTTTAAAGGTTTATAATTGATAACAAGTCGAGGAACTCCTCGTTCAATTTCAGCATTCTTATTAACATAAAAAGCAGCACAACTCCAAGGAGACTGACTGTGTCTAATTAGTTTCTTATCTAAAAGATCTTGAATTTCTTTTCTACAGTGTTCTTCTAATTCTTTGTTCATTTGTATTCCTCTGGCTTTTGTGGGAATATTAATTTCTTGGAAATCTTTTTCATAAGGTAATTGGACAACATGTTTCTTCCTATCCCAGAAGGCAGTAGGAAGGTCAGAACAGACATCTTTTTCAAAGATACTTTGGAGGGATTCTATTTTTTCTTTTGTTTCTGTTGTTGATAATTGTTGATCAATCTGGGAGATAACAATCTTATCAGAAAGGTGTTCAATTTGTTTTTCTTTATTTTCAATGAAGCAATTTATAGAATCTTCATAAACAGAATTTTGTGCTAAAATGTGGATATTTTTTGTGATAGGTTGTTGTATGAACGGAAAAATAATTTTATTTCCTATAATCCTAGTATGAATCCCATGATTACTAATTTTGAATGGTTTGAGTAACTCAAGGAATGGGGTTCCTAGAATAACATACTTTGTAATGTTTTGAATACCTAAGAAACTAGTTTTGAGAGAAACATCTTTGTTTGTGATTGTAACATCGGATAATTTATAAAGAATCTTAAGTTGTTCTCCTGCGGCTGATTTGATTCCTTCCGTTGTGTTTTCCCAATAAGGATGTCACGCCCCGTTTCTGGAAACGCGACTGGGTGCTCTCTCCGCACCCTTCCTAGGTCACTAGTGTGAACATCCGGGATCAACCGAAAATCTGGCGGCACCTCCCCGTATATCGGAGAGTGCCCACCTGCATCAGAAACGCAGCAACAACAACATCACACTAGCAACCTAGCAAACATAGGCCTCGGGCCTCAACCACATGCAATCCTGACCCTAGGCCTCAGGCCATCCACTACCAGCATGCACAAACTGATGGCATCACATATAAATCAACACACAGATTTATAACACATCAAATATAACCATATATCCACATCTAAATCCACATACAAGCACCACCGTGCCAAATGGTTATATTCTCTCAACATAGATATACTACATACACCCACATGCATAGAGTATATCTCTAGCACCCTATTCTATCCAGGGCCATCCATGACACGACCTGCTCACCGATCCGCAGCACCAGTATCTGTACCAATGTCTCCTGTGGAAGAAAGAAAGTAAAGGAGTGAGCTAGAAGCTCAGTAGGGTATGAAGTAAACATCAATATAAGCTGAACCAAAGGAAAGTAATGCATCAATATGTTCCTACCACATGAACGTATACTCAACAATTCACATCAACATTTACCCGGATAACCCCTTCGGAGCATAACAACCACAATATCATTGCAATCCAATGAAATATTGCACGGGAGCAAGCTCACCACAACCAACCACTCCTAGGATCATCCGGTTGCGTGAACCTATCACGCCCGCACCCCACAAGGCAAGTCACTCTTGACCTTACCCCTAGTGCGTTATCCTACTTGGAGATCACATGACTCAGTGGTAACTCTCATCACCTCGTCATCCCCCCAAGTAGCTTTCAAGAAACCTAAAGGTTCCCGAGTCCATACCCGGTCCCCCATGCAACACTAATGCATTATGTCATGACATGCTGAATAGATATATATATATGAACAACCTACATATATATATACATAGCTACCATGATGCATGAACGGAAATCACATCGTGTCCATAGGAGATGGAACACTCACACTCGGGTCATGCAACATCAAGAATCAACAAGAATCACAATTAGGGTTCGTTTCCCCTAAGGAGCAATTAAGGCGGAAACACAAATGGAACGACCAATGAGGAATCGAAACGCTCTTAACATATAAAAAACGAACGATAGAAAGAATGGTTGGAAATCCCCTACCTCGTGTCGAGCAATTTACCACAATTTCCCAAATTTCGTTCCTAGGGTTTCGATTTGCCCAAACCTACAATGTGGCGTAACCGAACCCTCACATGCATCAATATATCAACCACAACTCATATAAACATCAATGAAAATCAATAAATTCGAAATCACTTACTTCTCTCTCTAGAAATTCCTTCCAAAATCCTCCAACTCACTTCAAGCTCAACTCAACTCCAAAACACAAACCAATCTACATAAACATCCAAAATCAACCTATAAACAACATATCTAAAGCATAGCACTCAACTCTTCAAGAATCTAGCAAATCTAGAAAAACCTAGAATTTACAAAAACTATGAAAAACTTACCAAATCACTTGAATCAACCTTGAATCTTCCTTACTTAGCTTCAAGGATCATCAATCCACAATCTCCAAGTCAATCTCTTGCCAAAATCTCCTTCTCTCTCTTCTTCTCTCTCACTTTCTCTCTCTAGTCGGGCTCCCAAGGTGGTGAATGCCCAGAAATGTCTAAAAACTGGCTTAAAAACAGATTTTCCGATAACCGTCCGGACGCCCCAAGTGACCGTCCGGACGCTTCACTGTTCTCTCAACACTCTGCCCACCTCGTAGGCTTAACCGTCCGGACGGTCTACTGTTCACAGCACCAAAATTTTCTCTAAAAATGAATCTGCCCCAGTTCCTTCACAAACCGTCCGGACGGCTGTTTTAACCGTCCGGAAGGTTCCTGTTTTCCAGAAACCCAATTTTTCTCACTTTTATTTTTTGGCTCGGTTCAAGCTTCGATTTGATATATTACGGGCCCGAAACGGACATGTATACTAAAAGTTATGCCCCATTTACCGAACCAAGCTCCAAAACTATTTTTCTATGATTCCGTACCTCATGGATCATCCGTATTTCGACTCAAAACTAAATTTTTGGGTCGGGGTTTCACAAAGGACGAGGAACTAAATCTGAACGAAGACAATTTAAATCAGCTCCAGAGTCAACTAAGGCTATTGTATCAAAAGATAATGATTTTTGGATTTCTAGTGCAATTTTGATAAACCATTTTTGGCTAGTAACTTGAGACAGTAATCTAAGGCAAGGTTGTTCCTTATTTTCCTTTGAATCTTTTTCTTGTTTCATATTTTTGATTTCGGTTTTAAGTTTAGCAATATCCTGTTGAAGTGTTTTAATGCTAGGGTTTGGAGTTTTCATGGTAATCTCTGTAACAGAAGATGTATGATTATGAGGTTCTATTTTAATATTTTCGTCATCTGATGACTCATCTGTATCGTTTAAAGTTAAGTCTATTTTCGTCATTAATTCTTGATCTAATTGTAATTTTTTAATCCTTTTTCGAACACGACAGTATCGTGTCCAATGATTAGATTTATTACAATGTTTACAAGTAATTCTTTTATCCTGAGATTTATCATTGTTTTCAGAAGAAGAACCAGAGCTTTGTATAAGGTTATTAGAAGATTTTTTTACTTTATCTAAATTATGAATTGTTGAGGTTCCTAAGGATTTATTTTTCTGACAAGAGGATTGATGTAGATCAATGTGAAGAGCTTGTATTTTTTGATCAATTGCTGTTTGGAAACTAATGTCCTTCGTAGAAGATTTAGCTTTAGTTAATGACGGACGTTCGGACTTAAGAATGGATTGTTGAGTACCCTCATTCCAGGTCTGAACCTTGGTTGGAGCATTGATGTAGGAATCTAAAGTTTTGGAAAATTTGGAAGATTTTGAAGCTTTTGAGGCTTTTGGAGTAAAAGGATAAGATGCCCAATCAATGCTGGGGTCATCACTGTCTAACTCGAAGTATTCAAAGAACGGCAATTGTTTTTGTATTAGTTCGAGAAAATCATAATATCGGTTTTGAATAGACTGTCTTTTCTCACCTGCATAATGACAGAGGAACCAGTCTCTTTTGGCTGTATTTTGAGAAGAATTAAAATCTTTTTGTAATGTTTGTTTATCGATAACAAAATTATCACAGATAAGAACATTTAACTCTAGGTCATTATTATCAACCATTTGAGAATAAGTTGGCGACATTGGTTCTTGGGTGGAACTGGTTTGGGATTCTGGTTGTTGAACATTGTAAAATGGTTTTGGGATTGAACCAGAATGATTAACTCCACTTAAATCAGGATGATAAGAAGTACTTGGGTTGGATGAAAATTGATTTTTTTACTTTATAAGAAGTACTTGGAGTAGAAAAGGAGTTCCTAGGAGGGATTCCTGACTCCGATCTAAAAGATGAAGTGGCCGAACTACGATTGAATTTTTGTAAATCAACTGAATGTCGTCTAGAACTAAAAGTAATGGTTTCATATGACTTAAACAGTTTAATATCTCTTTCTTCAGTTTTAATCGTATAATCATTACGACTTAGGATATTAAATCTGGATTCCTTTTTATATATTTTGTTTATTTCAACTCGGGGAATATCCCAATCATCAACGTCCCTAACTAAATCTTCAAGATTAATTTCTTCTTGATTGACGATTCTATCGTCTGATATAGTTGAAGAGGTAGAAGTTGATCTAAAAAGAGAACTCATGTTTGATTAATACCCTCGACTTGATGCTTTACCAAGGATATCGCGCTGGCACTTACTGGGCTGTCCGTCGCCCCTTACTGGCCCCCTTTTGTCCTTGGTTTCCACAAAGCATTAGCATGGTATGCAATCAACCATAAGTCCCTTAATATACAACCACTTGCCCCAACCTCTGATACCATAACGGGATGGATCATGCAAGCAGGGAAGAAACTAAGCTATTCGATTCAGTTAACGAGTTGAAGCTTGTGATCTTCACAGAGCCTCACTAAACTCAATATATAAATTGGTCTCCACAGACTTAATCGTCCTGAGTCGCCTTGATTATAACAAAGAAATGGAGGAGGAAGAACAGAGATTTATAAACATAAAATTAAGTAAAGCAAGAACAAGAACATAAATAAATTTAACAATGCTAAAGCAATTGCAATATCAAGCATTATAAAATAAATAATTGGATGATGAACAAAAGAACATAAAGAACTTAAAGAACTTCTGGGCTTTATAACCACAGGCGGCAGAGCCGACCGTTTGTGGCGCTGTCAAAGCAACACATAAATAAAACAATAAGAGAGGCGGTAGAACCAGCCATAAGATAAACAATATATGAACAATTAAACAATAAAGGCGGCTAAACCAGCCATAGATATTATTGAACGCATTCAAAAGCTGCAAATATTAAACAAGATAAACTTACAGACTTTTGAATGCCTGCTTGTAGCTTACATTGAGAGGAGGGAACTCTGTAGTTCCCGTTTTTTATAAGAGGGGAAGGTTTTGAGAGAGGAGAGGTTGAGAGAATTCTAAGTTCCAAGCCAAAGATGTCTAAGAACCAAAAGATTTGTAAGAGCCAAAAGATTTGTAAGAGTCAAAAGATCATTAACTAAGGCATAGGTGGTCTCTTTTATAGATTAAGAGATCGCCTTTACAACGATAAAAAGTTAAATAGTGGAACTTGAATAGTGGTCAATGTCTCCCACCTTTTGAAATGATGTTCCACTTTTGATAATGGTGCTTTTATGGAAAAGCAATAACCTTGTCTTTTTGTCCATAATGTCTTCATGTTTCATGTTTGGACCCGAAAAGGTAAAATGGTATTTTTAGCAAATACCCAGCTGTCAACGGATTTGCCATTTTCTTTACCACCGACCGTTTGAGGTGGAATAGCTAAGTCGATTAACCCAGACTTAGTTAGGTACCTTATAGGATTTTTGGGTTTTTGAGTAAAACCTCCAACTTTCAACGGATTTGGTTTATTCTTTACCACCTACCGTTTGAGGTGGAATAGCTAAGTCGATTAACCCAGACTTAGTTAGGCACCTTGTAGGTTTTTTGAGCTTTTGAGTAAAGCTTCCAACTTTCAACGGATTTGGTTATTTCTTTACCACCTACCGTTTTAGGTGGAATAGCCAAGCCATAACTGGGCATGATCAGGTTTGAGATGAATTTCTTAAAATCATTTAAAACTCATCTGCCCATGCTTCGGGTTCATCTTCAAATTCATCCCAAAATTCTTCCATACTATCGATGGAATCATTATTTTCTAAAGCTTCTTCTTCTTCAATAAATTGATTGATAAAATCGTGAACATGATCAGTAATAAGATCAAATAAAATCTGATCACGTATTTGAGAGAAGAGTCCGATTTCAAGAATGTTTTTGCGCATATCATAAGGTAAGTCAAAATAATGGAAAATACGCAAACATTCGATTTTAACATTGTCAGCATTTAAGATAGGGTATGCCCAACATTCTTCCCAATCATCCCAAGAATGAAGAACAACATTAATTTGATCTTTCTCGAGTTTAAGATAAACGTAATTGGGTTTTTTGGGGACAGAAATCATTTGAAAATATGGGAGTTGAAAACCTTGCTAAAATATATTTAAGTGAATCAGAAGCCATTTTAAACTTTAAACTCGAGAGATAATATCAGCACGATTTTGAGAAATCCAAACAGGGGGAGCCTGTTGATAAGGATGAGCAATGTGCCACCTGATAATCTGAATAGATGACCTTTTATTTTCTTGTGTAAGATCAGATTTAAGATGGTTAAGTCTGTTTACCAGTCGTTTTAATTCAAATGGATGCATAACAAAGATAAAAGAGATAACCTTAACCAGTTTACTGAGAAATTCTTCTTTGATACTGCTAACTGCTGGATAATGTATTATCGATCCTGCAAGAATTCACGTGTTAAGAAATCTAGTAAATTATTATCTTTACCTGCAATGTGTTCAATATCAAAATCAAAAACACTAAGAATAGCTTGCCATCTAGCAAAAATCTGTTTGGAAGCTATGTTTTGGACATCTTTTTGTAAAACCTCTTTTGCAGATTTACAATCAACACGAACTAAAAACTTTTGATTTAATAAGTCACCTTGAAACTTTTAAATGCATAAAACAATAGATAAAATTTCTTTTTTAATTGTAGAATAATTTTGCTGAGTAGGATTCCATTATTTGGAAGTAAACTGTATGATTTCTTCTTTGCTATTCCTTAATTGTTTAAGGATACCACCATAACCAATTTCTGAAGCATCTGTTTCAACTATTTTAAAAGCAATAGGATCAGGAATACATAAACAAGGTAATGTGGGAAGATAAGCCTTGATCCTTTGGATTATAGAAGTATGAGTATTCGTCCAAGGAGGAGGATTCTTCTTTAACCTGTCATGTAAAGGTTTGCATATCTTTTGAAGGTTAGGATAAAAATCAGCAATATAATTTAAACTTCCTAAGAATCTCTGTAATTGATTTTTATCTAATATTTTGTCTGGAAACTTGTCAACAAAATTGATGGATCGTTCAATTGGTATAATAGTACCGTGATAAATATTATGACCAAGAAACCGAATATTCGTTTGAAATAATTTAATCTTTGTTTTGGACACAACCAAACCATTGTCTTTAATAATCTTGAGAAATTTAAAGAGATGATAAAAATGTTGCTTGATATTATGAGAGAATATCAAAACATCATCAATGTACACAATTAAGAATTGAGAATAAGGATTAAAAATATCATTCATAATTTTCTGAAATTCAGAAGGTGCATTCTTTAAACCAAAAGGCATAACATTCCATTCGTATTGTCCAAACGGAACAGTAAAAGCTGTTTTGTATCTATCTTTTTCTTTAATCTGGATTTGCCAAAAACCAGATTTCATATCAAATTTTGAAAAGATTTTAGCATCATATAACTTAGCTAGTAAGTCTTTTTTTATTTGGGATTGGATAACGAATCCACAGAAGGGCTTTGTTTAAAGGTTTATAATTGATAACAAGTCGAGGAACTCCCCGTTCAATTTCAGCATTCTTGTTAACATAAAAAGCAGCACAACTCCAAGGAGACTGACTGTGCCTAATTAATTTTTTATCTAAAAGATCTTGAATCTCTTTTCGGCAGTGTTCTTCTAATTCCTTGTTCATTTGTATCCCTCAAGCTTTTGTAGGGATATTAATTTCTTGAAAATCTTTTTCATAAGGTAATTGGACAACATGTTTCTTCCTATCCCAGAAGGCAGTAGGAAGATAAGAGCAAACATCTTTTTCAAAGATATGTTGGAGAGATTCTATTTTTCCTTTGGTTTCTGTTGTTGATAATTGTTGGTTAATTTGGGAGATGTTAATTTGGTCAGAAAGGTGTTCAATCTGTTTTCCTTTGTTTTCAATCAAACAATTAATGGAATCTTCATAAACAGAATTTTGTGCTAGGAAATGAATATTTTTTGTGATTGGTTGTTGGATAAAAGGAAAAATTATTTTATTTCCTAGAATCCTAGTATGAATTCCTTTATTACTAATTTTAAATGGTTTGAGTAGCTCAAGGAATGGAGTTCCTAGAATAACATATTTTGTAATGTCTTGGATACCTAAGAAACTAGTTTTAAGATTAGTATCATTGTTTGTGATTGTGACATCAGATAATTTATAAAGAATCTTAAGTTGTTCTCCTGCTGCAGATTTAATTCCTTCATTCGTTTTTTCCCAATAAAGACGAGGAATTAAATCTGAACGAAGACAGTTTAAATCAGCTCCAGAGTCAACTAAGGCTATTGTATCAAAAGAGAATGATTTATGGATTTCGAGTGCAACTTTTATAAACCATTTTTGGCTAGTAACCTGAGACAATAATCTAAGGAAAGGTTGTTCCTTATTTTCTTTTAAATCCTTTTCTTGTTTCATATTTTTTATTTCGGATTTAAGTTTAGCAATATCTTGTTGAAGTGTTTTAATACTAGGGTCTGGAGTTTTTATGGTAATCTTTGTAACAGAGGATGTATGATTATGGGGTTCTATTTTGGTCTTTTCTTCATCTGATGACTCATCAGTATCATTTAAGGTTGAATCTATTTTTGCAATGATTTCTTGATCTAGTTGTAATTTTCTAATTCGCTTTCGAACACGACAGTATCGTGTCCAATGATTAGATTTATTACAATGTTTACAAGTAATTCTTTTATCCTGAGATTTATCATTGTTTTCAGAAGAAGAACCAGAGCTTTGTATAAGGTTATTAGAAGATTTTTTTACTTTATCTAAATTATGAATTGTTGAGGTTCCTAAGGATTTATATGACTTAAACAGTTTAATATCTCTTTCTTCAGTGTTAATCGTATAATCATTACGACTTAGGATATTAAATCTGGATTCCTTTTTATATATTTTGTTTATTTCAACTCGGAGAATATCCCAATCATCAACGTCCCTAACTAAATCTTCAAGATTAATTTCTTCTTGATTGACGATTCTATCGTCTGATATAGTTGAAGAGGTAGAAGTTGATCTAAAAAGAGAACTCATGTTTGATTAATACCCTCAACTTGATGCTTTACCAAGGATATCGCGCTGGCACTTACTGGGCTGTCCGTCGCCCCTTACTGGCCCCCTTTTGTCCTTGGTTTCCACAAAGCATTAGCATGGTATGCAATCAACCATAAGTCCCTTAATATACAACCACTTGCCCCAACCTCTGATACCATAACAGGAAGGATCATGCAAGCAAGGAAGAAACTAAGCTATTCGATTCAGTTAACGAGTTGAAGCTTGTGATCTTCACAGAGCCTCACTAAACTCAATATATAAATTGGACTCGACAGACTTAATCGTCCTGAGTCGCCTTGATTATAACAAAGAAATGGAGGAAGAAGAACAGAGATCTATAAACATAAAATTAAGTAAAGCAAGAACAAGAACATAAATAAATTTAACAATGCTAAAGCAATTGCAATATCAAGCATTATAAAATAAATGATGAACAAAAGAACATAAAAACTTCTGGGCTTTATAACCACAGGCGGCAGAGCCGACCGTTTGTGGCGCCGTCGAAGCAAGACATAAATAAAACAATAACAGAGGCGGTAGAACCAGCCATAAGATGAACAATATATGAACAATTAAACAATAAAGGCGGTTAAACCAGCCATGGATATTATTGAATGCATTCAAAATCTGTAAGTAAGAAACAAGATAAACTTACAGACTTTTGAATGCCTGCTTGTAGCTTACATTGAGAGGAGGGAACTCTATAATTCCCGTTTTTGATAAGAGGGGAAGGTTTTGAGAGAGGAGAGGTTGAGAGATTTCTAATTTCCAAGCCAAAGATGTCTAAGAACCAAAAGATTTGTAAGAGCCAAAAGATTTGTAACTAAGGCATAGGTGGTCTCTTTTATAGATTAAGAGGCTATCTTTACAATGATTAAAATAAATGCTAAAAGTTGAATAGTGGAACTTGAATAGTGGTCAATGTCTCCCACTTTTGAAATGATGCTCCACTTTTCATGATAAATGTTGCTTTTATGGAAAAGCAATAACCTTGTCTTCTTATCCATAATGTCTTCATGTTTCAAGCTTCAACCCGAAAGGGCATAATGGTATTTATAGCAAATACCCAGCTTTCAACGGATTTGTCATTTTTTTACCACCGACCATTTGAGGTGGAATAGCTAAGTCTATTAACCCAGACTCAGTTAGGTACCTTGTAGGATTTTTGAGCTTTTGAGTAAAGCTTCCAACTATCAACGGATTTAGTTATTTCTTTACCACCTACCGTTTGAGGTGGAATAGTCAAGCCGTAACTGGGCATGATCAGTTATCTTCCTCAAGAAGATCATTGGAGTTGAAACTCCTAGAAGTTTTCTTGGAAGATTGCGTAGACTGTCCTTTTAATTCAGATAAGGTTTTTTGAAGAAGATGAGAAAGTTCATCTTCAGATGTAGCTGAAATTAATTTGGAACTGATAAAGGATTTCATCCCAAGTAAATGGTGTTCAGATTTTTGAATCTGTTTGGTTTTGGCATCATTAGATGAGAACCATTTAAGTACATTATCAGGGTAGGCTCTTGTGGCATCAAACTTGTCCCGCCATTTGGTTCGATAAATTCAGACTAAATATGATAAACTTGCATAGTCATCATGAAATTGATATTGCCAATTTGTGATCCACGAGATGGCAAAGATTGAGAAAAAGTATAATAAAGGTGGTATGGACATGTTCTGGGGTTGATAACGGGATCTGAAAACATCAAATCCTTCTCGGACAATTGAGGGTAAAATTTCTTGGAGGGGTCCGAAGTGCCACCACCATTCATTAAACCAATTGGGAAAATGATAAGTTTGATTGACTTTAAATTAAAAGAACTATGAATGTCTCTGTTCAGAGTTTTGAATTAAAAAAGCTTTGGTCCAAGCTTCCTGATAATCCCAATAAGAAAATCCTGCAGGGTTGTAGTTAACTGAAAATTGTTTTGGAGAATGTAACTCTTGTCCCCACATTGCTGGGGTTAAAACCTTTAAAATCATAACAGTGCAATGTGTAAGAACAGAATCTTGGTTATGATACTTCTTCATGGAAATTGAATCAGTATCAATTAATATTAATTCATAAAAATTTTTGTTCTTGTTTAAATCTTGCGGCATGAAATGCCAATTTGGAGGAAAAACTTTAGAGACCACAGTTCTTGGGTCTTTACCGTGAAATTCAGTTTCCATAAGTACAACCTTTTGATAAATCTGTTTATCAAAATATTTGGATACATAAGTAAAAGGTTGTGTTTGATTTTGTGATAAAGCCATATTGGCAGCTGTTTTTAAAACAGGCTCGGAAATAATTAAAGCTGAACTAATGGGTGGTTTTTGTGCCTGGATTGCTAAAGCAACCTCAGGGGTTTTTTGTAAAGATGAAACCCATTCTAAAAGGGAAGGATTGTTTAAAATCTCTTGAGGAATTGGGGTTTGGGGTTGAGGATCAGAAATTACCTCCTTACCTTTTGATCTTGTTTTGGCAAGAGCTATCTTCTGATCTTCTTCATCAGCAATGTCGGCCCATGATTTCTTTGGGAGGATTGGTGCTGTATCTAAAGCATAAGATTCTTTTGAAAGTCTCTGCATTTGTGATCTGGTTGTTTGTGGAGACATTCTCCCTCGTCCTCTTCTAGAGGAAGTGCTCATGGTTGCTGTAATAAGATGATGAAGTGAACATCTATTTATAGAAGAAGTTAGTCCTTTTGATGTTTGTTGGATAAAAGGAAAAAATATATTTTTCCCAGATAAAGCTGTAGAAAGACCATCATGACTTACATGAAATGGTTTGATAAGATCAAGGAAAGGTGTCCCTAAGATAACATATTTTGTAATATTTTGTACACCCAAAAAATCTAAAGTAAAAGAAGCATTGGATTTGCTTATTTTTGCATTGGATACTTTGTAGAGAATCTTAAGTTGTTCTTCTGCTGCAGTTTTATTGCCTTCAATTGTGTTTTCCCAATAATGATAAGGAACTAAATCAGAACGAAGGCAATTTAAATCTGCACCTGAATCTACTAAGGCAATAGTATCAAAAGAATAAGAGTCACAAATAATAATAGTTATTTTGATAAACCATTTTTGACCAATAACTTGAGACTGTAATCTAAGGCAAGGTTGTTCCTTATTTACCTTTGAATCTTTTTCTTGTTTCATATTTTTGATTTCGGTTTTAAGTTTAGCAATATCCTGTTGAAGTGTTTTAATGCTAGGGTTTTGGAGTTTTCATGGTAATCTCTGTAACAGAAGATGTATGATTATGAGGTTCTATTTTAATATTTTCGTCATCTGATGACTCATCTGTATCGTTTAAAGTTAAGTCTATTTTCGTCATTAATTCTTGATCTAATTGTAATTTTTTAATCCTTTTTTGAACACGACAGTATCGTGTCCAATGATTAGATTTATTACAATGTTTACAAGTAATTCTTTTATCCTGAGATTTATCATTGTTTTCAGAAGAAGAACCAGAGCTTTGTATAAGGTTATTAGAAGATTTTTTTACTTTATCTAAATTATGAATTGTTGAGGTTCCTAAGGATTTATTTTTCTGACAAGAGGATTGATGTAGATCAATGTGAAGAGCTTGTATTTTTTGATCAATTGCTGTTTGGAAACTAATGTCCCTCGTAGAAGATTTAGCTTTAGTTAATGACGGACGTTCGGACATAAGAATGGATTGCTGAGTACCCTCATTCCAGGTCTGAACCTTGGTTGGAGCATTGATGGAGGAATCTAAAGTTTTGGAAAATTTGGAAGATTTTGAAGATTTTGAAGCTTTTGAGGCTTTTGGAGTAAAAGGATAAGATGCCCAATCAATGCTGGGGTCATCACTGTCTAACTCAAAGTATTCAAAGAATGGCAGTTGTTTTTGTATTAGTTCGAGAAAATCATAATATCGATTTTGAATAGACTGTCTTTTCTCACCTGCATAATGACTGAGGAACCAGTCTCTTTTGGCTGTGTTTTGAGAAGAATAAAAATCTTTTTGTAATGATTGTTTGTCGATAACGAAATTATCACAGATAAGAACAATTAACTCTGGGTCATTATTATCAATCATTTGAGAATAAGTTGGTGACATTGGTTCTTGGGTGGAACTGGTTTGGGATTCTGGCTGTTGAACATTATAAAATGGTTTTGGTTTTGAACCAGAATGATTAACTCCACTTAAATCAGGATGATAAGAAGTACTTGGATTGGATGAAAATTGATTTTTTGTTTTATAAGAAGTGCTTGGAGTAGAGAAGGAATTTCGAGGAGGGATTCGTGGCTCAGATCTAAAAGATGAAGTGGATGAACTACGATTGAATTTTTGTAAATCAATTGAATGTTGTCTAGAACTAAAAGTAATTTCTACTTTTCCATCGCTGGATTGAGTAACTTGTTCTATGTTTGTGTTTTCTATTTTCTTTGGAGGTACAGCCCCTTGTAACTCCCATGTTGTGGGTAAGGTAATCTCATCCCACTTAATTGTGCGTGGAAGAGTCATATTGGATCTGGCAATGTCAGTTTGAATTAATAAGGTTTCTCCTTTGGGAGATTTTCTTAAGGCTTTGGATACAAAAGCTGAAGACATAGCTTTATAATGAATCCTGTAGATTAAAGAAATTGGAAGAGATCCTGAAGACATCTTATAATTGTGAGTTTTGATGTTAAGAGTGAGTGCATCTAAAAGGTTTTGATCACTTAATGAAACTGTAAAATTCGGGTAACAATCAAAATAAATTGGACCACTGCAGAGGCTAGTTTCAACTGTACCTAAGAGTGAATCATTGAATTCTAACATTCTACAATCACATAAACATAAAAGAATCGATGTATCTAAACCTTCACGAGTTAATGGTTTAATCCCAATCTGAACTAATCCAATATGAAGATAGTTATACTTTGCTTATGTTTTTCTAACGATTTCTAGTTTAGAAGCTTAATGGTTTCATATGACTTAAACAGTTTAATATCTCTTTCTTCAGTTTTAATCGTATAATCATTACGACTTAGGATATTAAATCTGGATTCCTTTTTATATATTTTGTTTATTTCAACTCGGGGAATATCCCAATCATCAATGTCCCTAACTAAATCTTCAAAATTAATTTCTTCTTGATTGACGATTCTATCCTCTGATATAGTTGAAGAGGTAGAAGTTGATCTAAAAAGAGAACTCATATTTGATTAATACCCTCAACTTGATGCTTTACCAAGGATATCGCGCTGGCACTTACTGGGCTGTCCGTCGCCCCTTACTGGCCCCCTTTTGTCCTTAGTTTCCACAAAGCATTAGCATGGTATGCAATCAACCATAAGTCCCTTAATATACAACCACTTGCCCCAACCTCTGATACCATAACGGGAAGGATCATGCAAGCAGGGAAGAAACTAAGCTATTCGATTCAGTTAACGAGTTGAAGCTTGTGATCTTCACAGAGCCTCACTAAACTCAATATATAAATTGGACTCGACAGACTTAATCGTCCTGAGTCGCCTTGATTATAACAAAGAAATGGAGGAAGAAGAACAGAGATCTATAAACATAAAATTAAGTAAAGCAAGAACAAGAACATAAATAAATTTAACAATGCTAAAGCAATTGCAATATCAAGCATTATAAAATAAATGATGAACAAAAGAACATAAAAACTTCTGGGCTTTATAACCACAGGCGGCAGAGCCGACCGTTTGTGGCGCCGTCGAAGCAAGACATAAATAAAACAATAACAGAGGCGGTAGAACCAGCCATAAGATGAACAATATATGAACAATTAAACAATAAAGGCGGTTAAACCAGCCATGGATATTATTGAATGCATTCAAAATCTGTAAGTAAGAAACAAGATAAACTTACAGACTTTTGAATGCCTGCTTGTAGCTTACATTGAGAGGAGGGAACTCTGTAGTTCCCGTTTTTGATAAGAGAGGAAGGTTTTTAGAGAAGAGAGGTTGAGAGAATTCTAAGTTCCAAGCCAAAGATGTCTAAGAACCAAAAGATGATAAACTAAGGCATAGGTGGTCTCTTTTATAGATTAAGAGATCACCTTTACAATGATAAAAAGTTAAATAGTGGAACTTGAATAGTGGTCAATGTCTCCCACCTTTTGAAATGATGTTCCACTTTTGATAATGGTGCTTTTATGGAAAAGCAATAACCTTGTCCTTTTGTCCATAATGTCTTCATGTGTCATGTTTGGACCCGAAAGGGTAAAATGGTATTTTTAGCAAATACCCAGCTATCAACGGATTTGTTATTTTCTTTACCACCGACCGTTTGAGGTGGAATAGCTAAGTCGATTAACCCAGTCTTAGTTAGGTACCTTGTAGGATTTTTGGGTTTTTGAGTAAAACCTCCAACTTTCAACGGATTTGGGTAATTCTTTACCACCTACCGTTTGAGGTGGAATAGTCAAGTCATAACTGGACTTGATCAGTTATCTTCGTCAAGAAGATCATCAGAGTTGAAACTCCTAGAAGAAGGTGAGCAAGTTCATCTTCAGATGTGGCTGAAATTAATTTGGAACTGATAAAGGATTTCATTCCCAGTAAATGGTGTTCAATCTGTTTAGTTTTGGCATCATTAGATGAGAACCATTTAAGCACATTATCAGGGTAGGCTCTTGTAGCATCAAACTTGTCCTACCATTTGGTTCGATAAATTCGGACTAAATATGATAAGCTTGCAGATTCATCATGAAGTTGATATTGCCAATTTGTGATCCATGAGATGGCAAAGAGGGAGAAAAAATATAATAAAGGTGGTATGGCCATGTTCTGGGGTTGATAACGAGATCTGAAAACATCAAATCCTTCACGGACAATTGAGGGCAAAATTTCTTGGAGGGGTCCGAAGTGCCACCACCATTCGTTAAACCAATTGGGAAAATGATAAGTTTGATTAACTTTGAATTGGAAAAACCATGAGTGCCTTTGCTCAGAGGAAGGAACTAAAAAGGCTTTTGTCCAAGCTTCTTGGTAATCCCAGTAAGAAAATCTCGAAGGTTTAAAATTTACTGAAAATTGTTTTGTGTCATGTAACTGTTGTCCCCACATTGCTGGGGTTAAAACCTTTAAAATCATAACAGTGCAATGTGTAAGAACAGAATCTGGATTATGATACTTTTTCATGGAAATTGAATCAGTATCAATCAATATAAATTCATAAAATTTTTGATCTTTGTTTAAATCTTGTGGCATGAAATGCCAATTTGGAGGAAAGACTTTAGAGACCACAGTTCTTGGATCTTTACTATGAAATTCAGTTTCCATAAGAACAACCTTTTGATAAATCTGTTTGTCAAAATATTTGGATACATAAGTAAAAGGTTGCGTTTAATTTTGGGATAAAGCCATATTGGCAGCAGTTTTTAAAACAGGCTCAGAAATAATTAAAGCTGAACTAATGGGTGGTTTTTGTGCCTGGATTGCTAAAGCATCCTCAGGGGTTTCTTGTAAAGATGAAACCCATTCTAAAAGGGAAGGATTGTTTAAAATCTCTTGGGGAATTGGGGTTTGGGGTTGAGGATCAGAAACAGAGATTACCTCCTTACCTTTTGATCTTGTTTTGGGAAGAGCTATCTTCTGATCTTCTTCGTCAGCAATGTCGGCCCATGATTTCTTTGGGAGGATTGGTGCTGTATCTAAAGCATAAGATTCTTTGGAAAGTCTCTGCATTTGTGATCTTGTTGTTGGTGGAGACATTCTCCCTCGTCCTCTTCTAGAGGAAGTGCTCATGGTTGCTGTAATAAGATGATGAAGTGAACATCTATTTATAGAAGAAGTTAGTCCTTTTGATGTTTGTTGGATAAAAGGAAAAAATATATTTTTCCCAGATAAAGTTGTAGAAAGACCATCATGACTTACATGAAATGGTTTGATAAGATCCAGGAAAGGTGTCCCTAAGATAACATATTTTGTAATATTTTGTACACCCAAAAAATCTAAAGTAAAAGAAGCATTGGATTTGCTTATTTTTGCATTGGATACTTTGTAGAGAATCTTAAGTTGTTCTTCTGCTGCAGTTTTCATGCCTTCAATTGTGTTTTCCCAATAATGATAAGGAACTAAATCAGAACGAAGGCAATTTAAATCTGCACCTGAATCTACTAAGGCAATAGTATCAAAAGAATAAGAATCACAAATAATAATAGTTATTTTGATAAACCATTTTTGACCAATAACTTGAGATAATAAACCTAAGAAGGGTTGATCATTTTTATAAGAACTTTCAACTAGAATTCCTTCTGTTTCTATCTTTCGTATGCGTTCATCTTCTTCTGAGTCACTAGGTGTCTCAGATGTCGTCATTAAACCTTTTCCTTTTTCGATAATGGAGACTAGTTGATTTATTTTCATACGGTCATTCTTTTGCTGGTTCCTAAGGCTGTTAAGTTCGATTTTTATTGCAGAAATCTCTATCTGGAGATATTGAATATCAGGTTTAAAAGAAGGTTCTATGCTTTGATCATGTTTAGATAAAATTTCTTTCAGATTATAAGTTGCTTTAGGAGGAGCAATCTTATTATCGCAATGAAATAAAGTTTGTTTTAATTTGTCTAAATAAGCTAATTTAACAATAGAATCATCAATATGATTAACAACGTCTAAAAGATATTCTTGATCTCTAGAAAGCATGTTAATTTCAGGATCAGAAGATGAAGAAGGAATATCATCATAATGGTTTTCATCATCAGATAAAGATAAAGATGAATCATCATCAGTGTCTAAAAGAATTAAATCTAACTTCGCAATAATCTTGTCATCTAGTTCTAATTCATTAATCCTTTGACGAACTTTACAATACCTGGCAAAATGTCCTGGTTTATTGCATTTCTAACAGGTTGGGGTTTTAGGTTTGTCAGGTTGAGGATTAGATTTTGGTTTGGGGCCGTCTTTCTTCCCTTGAGATGACTTTGGTGTAAAAGGATTTTTATAAAATCGGGAACGATAATTTGATCTAGAATAATAAGGCTTTTTGGAATAAGAAGTTTTCTTAGAAGGGGAATCTTTTGGTTTAGAACAATTTTCTTCGAAACCAAAATGTTTACAGAAAGAACCTAGTTCATTTCTAGATTTGGTTTTTTCATATTTTAACTGTTTCTGTAACTTAATGTCAGAACATAATTGTAAACCTACTTTCTGAATGTGATTCACTAGATCACCATAGGTTAACTGATCATAAGGAATTTGATTGTTGTGTAAAGATTTAATCTTTTCACGTACCTTATCACCTAATAAGATTGGGAGTCCTGCTAAGAATTTTTCTTTCCAAAAAAGTTGGTTGTTGTCGGGCCGCATCATAACTCTGGTTAAGAAGGTATCTTTGTATTGGCGAAAATCATGGAGTTTTTGGCATCTTAAATTGGCTAAGAGTTCAGAAGACCTATCTCTAATACTGGATGGATCTCCTAAGAAATGTTTGGATATTGAAAAGATAAGTGTGGCAACTGAATCCTAGATTTCGACGCCTAATTCTATTTTGATAACTGTACCATCAGAAGCAGTTTTAACAGCATTAAGCATTTCATTTTGTTGAGCAGATGTAAGATGGTAATCCCACCATTCTTTTAACTGTCCTGTAAAACCAGCAATAATTATGTTTGCAATAGCCTGGTCAGTTGTATCTGTTTTTGTTTTGTAAGCATTGCTGACCATCGTCATTTGTTGTAATAAATTAAGGATATTATAATCGGACATACCATCTATATTCCATTCATAAATGGTATCAGCATTATATTTCATTTGGTTGGTTTGTTTTTCTTCTAACAAAATATCTGGTTGAGTGGTTTTAGAATAATAAAGTTTTTGAGGAGCTTGCCATGTCATTTTATTGATGTCAAAATCAGAATTGGATGGAGTATCTCTATTTTTATCAAGATTATTGACACCTGGAGTTGTAGATGACGTAGGAGTTTCAGGAATTTGTAAGGAGGGGAATTGTGTTAAAGTGGCAGTAAGTTCCTGTAATTTACTTTCTTTAATATCTTGTAATTTTCTCTCTATGGCAGTCATGAAATCAGAATCTTGAGGAGCTAACGTTTTTGCTAATTTGGGGGGTATCTCATAGGGTTTAAACATTGGTTTGTCAGAATTCTTTGTAATGGTTGGCTTTTGAACATAATCTTCAATCCTAGTTAACTGCTGACCAATTGTGGACAGATGTTGGTTCGTAAAATTATTTTGTTCTACAATGCCTTTGAACTCCTCAGCTTTGGATACTTTAAATGGTGTAGCAATCACAGAAGAATTCTTATAATCTAACTTAAGCTGGGTTAAAGGTGGATGGTCAGATGCAACCACATTTTTCTGAGTATTGTCATACCAAGTCTGAACCCTAGTTGTAACATTGATGGAGGAATCGAAAGATTTGGAAGATTTGGAAGATTTTGAAGCTTTTGAGGCTTTTGGAGTATAAGGATAAGATGCCCAATCAATGCTGGGGTCATCACTGTCTAACTCAAAGTATTCAAAGAACGGCATTTGTTTTTGTATTAGTTCGAGAAAATCATAATATCGATTTTGAATAGACTGTCTTTTCTCACCTGCATAATGACTGAGGAACCAGTCTCTTTTGGCTGTATTTTGAGAAGAATAAAAATCTTTTTGTAATGATTGTTTGTCAATAACAAAATTATCACAGATAAGAACATTTAACTCTGGGTCATTATTATCAACCATTTGAGAATAAGTTGGTGACATTGGTTCTTGGGTGGAACTGGTTTGGGATTCTGGTTGTTGAACATTGTAAAATGGTTTTGGTATTGAACCAGAATGATTAACTCCACTTAAATCAGGATGATAAGAAGTGCTCGGAGTGGATGAAAATTGATTTTTTGTTTTAAAAGAAGTACTTGGAGTAGAGAAGGAATTTCTAGGAAGGATTCCTGACTCTGATCTAAAGGATGAAGTGGCCGAACTACGATTGAATTTTTGTAAATCAACTGAATATCGTCTAGAACTAAAAGTAATGGTTTCATATGACTTAAACAGTTTAATATCTCTTTCTTCAGTTTTAATCGTATAATCATTACGACTTAGGATATTAAATCTGGATTCCTTTTTATATATTTTGTTTATTTCAACTCGGGGAATATCCCAATCATCAACGTCCCTAACTAAATCTTCAAGATTAATTTCTCCTTGATTGACGATTCTATCGTCTGATATAGTTGAAGAGGTAGAAGTTGATCTAAAAAGAGAACTCATGTTTGATTAATACCCTCAACTTGATGCTTTACCAAGGGTATCGCGCTGGCACTTACCGGGCTGTCCGTCGCCCCTTACTGGCCCCCTTTTGTCCTTGGTTTCCACAAAGCATTAGCATGGTATGCAATCAACCATAAGTCCCTTAATATACAACCACTTGCCCCAACCTCTGATACCATAACGGGAAGGATCATGCAAGCACTGAAGAAACTAAGCTATTCGATTTAGTTAACGAGTTGAAGCTTGTGATCCTCACAGAGCCTCACTAAACTCAATATATAAATTGGGCTCGACAAACTTAATCGTCCTGAGTCGCCTTGATTATAACAAAGAAATGGAGGAAGAAGAACAAAGATTTATAAACATAAAATTAAGTAAAGCAAGAACAAGAACATAAATAAATTTAACAATGCTAAAGCAATTGCTATATCAAGCATTATAAAATAAATGATGAATAAAAGAACAAAAGAACATGAAGATCTTCTGGGCTTTATAACCACAGGCGGCAGAGCCAACCGTTTGTGGCGCCGTCGAAGCAAGACATAAATAAAACAATAAGAGAGGCGGTAGAACCAGCCATAAGATGAACAATATATGAGCAATTAAACAATAAAGGCGGTTAAACCAGCCATAGATATTATTGAATGCATTCAAAAGCTGCAAGTATTAAACAAGATAACTTACAGACTTTTCAATGCCTGCTTGTAGCTTACATTGAGAGGAGGGAACTCTGTAGTTCCCGTTTTCGATAAGAGAGGAAGGTTTTGAGAGAAGAGAGGTTGAGAGAATTCTATGTTGGAACCAAAACAAAGCTCCAAGCTCAAGATGTCTAAGTGCCAAAAGATTTGTAAGAGCCAAAAGATCATAAACTAAGGCATAGGTGGTCTCTTTTATAGATTAAGAGATCACCTTTACAATGATAAAAAGTTAAATAGTGGAACTTGAATAGTGGTCAATGTCTCCCACCTTTTGAAATGATGTTCCACTTTTGATAATGGTGCTTTTATGGAAAAGCAATAACCTTGTCTTTTTGTCCATAATGTCTTCATGTTTCATGTTTGGACCCGAAAGGGTAAAATGGTATTTTTAGCAAATACCCAGCTGTCAACGGATTTGCCATTTTCTTTACCACCGACCGTTTAAGGTGGAATAGCTAAGTCGATTAACCCAGACTTAGTTAGGTACCTTATAGGATTTTTGGGTTTTTGAGTAAAACCTCCAACTTTCAACGGATTTGGTTAATTCTTTACCACCTACCGTTTGAGGTGGAATAGCTAAGTCGATTAACCCAGACTTAGTTAGGCACCTTGTAGGTTTTTTGAGCTTTTGAGTAAAGCTTCCAACTTTCAACGGATTTGGTTATTTCTTTACCACCTACCGTTAAAGGTGGAATAGCCAAGCCATAACTGGGCATGATCAGGTTTGAGATGAATTTCTTAAAATCATTTAAAACTCATCTACCCATGCATCGGGTTCATCTTCAAATTCATCCCAAAATTCTTCCATACTATCGATGGAATCATTATTTTCTAAAGCTTCTTCTTCTTCAATAAATTGATTGATAAAATCGTGAACATGATCAGTAATAAGATCAAATAAAATCTGATCACGTATTTGAGAGAAGAGTGCGATTTGAAGAATGTTTTTGCGCAAATCATAAGGTAAGTCAAAATAATGGAAAATACGCAAACATTCGATTTTAACATTGTCAGCATTTAAGATAGGGTATGCCCAACATTCTTCCCAATCATCCCAAGAATGAAGAACAACATTAATTTGATGTTTCTCGAGTTCAAGATAAACGTAACTGGGTTTTTTGGGACAGAAATCATTTGAAAATATGGGAGTTGAAAATCTTGCTAAAATATATTTAAGTGAATCAGAAGCCATTTTAAACTTTAAATTCGAGAGATAATTTCTAATTCACTCTGAAATGAATTGACTTGTAGGGTCAATAAATTAATAATATGTTTGTTTTCGATAATATCAGCACGATTTTGAGAAATCCAAACAGGGGGAGCCTGTTGATAAGGATGAGCAATGTGCCACCTGATAATCTGAATAGATAACCTTTTATTTTATTATGTAAGATCAGTTTTAAGATGGTTAAGTCTGTTTACCAGTCGTTTTAATTCAAATGGATACATAACAAAGGTAAAAGAGATAACCTTAACCAGCTTACTGAGAAATTTTCCTTTGATACTGCTCACTTTTGGATAATGTATTATCGATCCTGCAAGAATTCACGTGTTAAGAAATCTGGTAAATTATTATCTTTACCTGCAATGTGTTCAATATCAAAATCAAAAACACTAAGAATAGCTTGCCATCTAGCGAAAATCTGTTTGGAGGCTATGTTTTGGACATCTTTTTGTAAAACCTCTTTTGCAGATTTACAATCAACACGAACTAAAAAGTTTTGATTTAATAAATCACCTTGAAACTTTGAAATGCATAAAACAATAGATAAAATTTCCTTTTTAATTGTAGAATAATTTTGTTGGGTAGGATTCCATTTCTTGGAGGTAAATTGTATAATTTCCTCTTTATCATTTTTCAATTGTTTAAGAATACCACCATAACCAATTTCAGAAGCATCTGTTTCAACAATCTTAAAAGCAGTAGGATCAGGAATACATAAACAAGGTAATGTGGGAAGATAAGCCTTGATCCTTTGGATTATAGAAGTATGAGTATCCGTCCAAGGAGGGGGATTCTTCTTTAACCTGTCATGTAAAGGTTTGCATAATTTTTGAAGGTTAGGATAAAAATCAGCAATATAATTTAAACTTCCCAAGAATCGTTGTAACTGAGTTTTATCTAATATTTTGTCTGGAAACTTGTCAACGAAATTGATGGATTGTTCAATTGGTATAATAGTACCCTGATGAATATTATGACCAAGAAATCGAATATTTGTTTGAAATAATTTAATCTTTGTTTTGGACACAACCAAACCATTGTCTTTAATGATCTTGAGAAACTTAAAGAGATGATAAAAATGTTGTTTGATATTATGAGAAAATATCAAAACATCATCAATGTACACAATTAAGAATTGAGAATAAGGATTAAAAATATCATTCATAATTTTCTGAAATTCAGAAGGTGCATTCTTTAAACCAAAAGGCATAACATTCCATTCGTACTGTCCAAATGGGACAGTGAATGCAGTCTTGTACCTATCTTGTTCCTGGATCTGGATTTGCCAGAAACCAGATTTCATATCAAACTTTGAAAAGATTTTAGCATCGTATAATTTAGCTAGTAAATCTTTTTTATTAGGAATTGGATAACGAATCCATTGGAGGGTTTTGTTTAAAGGTTTATAATTGATAACAAGTCGAGGAACTCCTCGTTCAATTTCAGCATTCTTATTAACATAAAAAGCAGCACAACTCCAAGGAGACTGACTGTGTCTAATTAGTTTCTTATCTAAAAGATCTTGAATTTCTTTTCTACAGTGTTCTTCTAATTCTTTGTTCATTTGTATTCCTCTGGCTTTTGTGGGAATATTAATTTCTTGGAAATCTTTTTCATAAGGTAATTGGACAACATGTTTCTTCCTATCCCAGAAGGCAGTAGGAAGGTCAGAACAGACATCTTTTTCAAAGATACTTTGGAGGGATTCTATTTTTTCTTTTGTTTCTGTTGTTGATAATTGTTGATCAATCTGGGAGATAACAATCTTATCAGAAAGGTGTTCAATTTGTTTTTCTTTATTTTCAATGAAGCAATTTATAGAATCTTCATAAACAAAATTTTGTGCTAAAATGTGGATATTTTTTGTGATAGGTTGTTGTATGAAAGGAAAAATAATTTTATTTCCTATAATCCTAGTATGAATCCCATGATTACTAATTTTGAATGGTTTGAGTAACTCAAGGAATGGGGTTCCTAGAATAACATACTTTGTAATGTTTTGAATACCTAAGAAACTAGTTTTGAGAGTAACATCTTTGTTTGTGATTGTAACATCAGATAATTTATAAAGAATCTTAAGTTGTTCTCCTGCGGCTGATTTGATTCCTTCCATTGTGTTTTCCCAATAAGGACGAGGAACTAAATCTGAACAAAGACAATTTAAATCAGCTCCAGAGTCAACTAAGGCTATTGTATCAAAAGAGAATGATTTTTGGATTTCTAGTGCAATTTTGATAAACCATTTTTGGCTAGTAACTTGAGACAGTAATCTAAGGCAAGGTTGTTCCTTATTTTCCTTTGAATCTTTTTCTTGTTTCATATTTTTGATTTCGGTTTTAAGTTTAGCAATATCCTGTTGAAGTGTTTTAATGCTAGGGTTTGGAGTTTTCATGGTAATCTCTGTAACAGAAGATATATGATTATGAGGTTCTATTTTAATATTTTCATCATCTGATGACTCATCTGTATCGTTTAAAGTTAAGTCTATTTTCGTCATTAATTCTTGATCTAATTGTAATTTTTTAATCCTTTTTCGAACACGACAGTATCGTGTCCAATGATTAGATTTATTACAATGTTTACAAGTAATTCTTTTATCCTGAGATTTATCATTGTTTTCAGAAGAAGAACCAGAGCTTTGTATAAGGTTATTAGAAGATTTTTTTACTTTATCAAAATTATGGATTGTTGAGGTTCCTAAGGATTTATTTTTCTGACAAGAGGATTGATGTAGATCAATGTGAAGAGCTTGTATTTTCTGATCAATTGCTGTTTGGAAACTAATGTCCTTCGTGGGAGGTTTAGCTTTAGTTAATGACGGACGTTCGGACTTAAGAATGGATTGTTGAGTACCCTCATTCCAGGTCTGAACCCTGGTTGGAGCATTGATGGAGGAATCTAAAGTTTTGGAAAATTTGGAAGATTTTGAAGCTTTTGAGGTTTTGGAGTAAAAGGATAAGATGCCCAATCAATGCTGGGGTCATCACTGTCTAACTCAAAGTATTCAAAGAATGGCAGTTGTTTTTGTATTTGTTCGAGAAAATCATAATATCGGTTTTGAATAGACTGTCTTTTCTCACCTGCATAATGACTGAGGAACCAGTCTCTTTTGGCTGTATTTTGAGAAGAATAAAAATCTTTTTGTAATGATTGTTTGTCGATAACGAAATTATCACAAATAAGAACATTTAACTCTAGGTCATTATTATCAACCATTTGAAAATAAGTTGGTGACATTGGCTCTTCGGTGGAACTGTTTTGGGATTCTGGCTGTTGAACATTGTAAAATGGTTTTGGTATTGAACCAGAATGATTAACTCCACTTAAATCAGGATGATAAGAAGTGCTCGGAGTGGATGAAAATTGATTTTTTGTTTTAAAAGAAGTACTTGGAGTAGAGAAGGAATTTCTAGGAAGGATTCCTGACTCTGATCTAAAGGATGAAGTGGACGAACTACGATTGAATTTTTGTAAATCAACTGAATGTCATCTAGAACTAAAAGTAATGGTTTCATATGACTTAAACAGTTTAATATCTCTTTCTTCAGTTTTAATCGTATAATCATTACGACTTAGGATATTAAATCTGGATTCCTTTTTATATATTTTGTTTATTTCAACTCGGGGAATATCCCAATCATCAACGTCCCTAACTAAATCTTCAAGATTAATTTCTTCTTGATTGACGATTCTATCGTCTGATATAGTTGAAGAGGTAGAAGTTGATCTAAAAAGAGAACTCATGTTTGATTAATACCCTCAACTTGATGCTTTACCAAGGATATCGCGCTGGCACTTACCGGGCTGTCTGTCGCCCCTTACTGGCCCCCTTTTGTCCTTGGTTTCCACAAAGCATTAGCATGGTATGCAATCAACCATAAGTCCCTTAATATACAACCACTTGCCCCAACCTCTGATACCATAACGGGAAGGATCATGCAAGCAGGGAAGAAACTAAGCTATTCGATTCAGTTAACGAGTTGAAGCTTGTGATCTTCACAGAGCCTCACTAAACTCAATATATAAATTGGACTCAACAGACTTAATCGTCATGAGTTGCCTTGATTATAACAAAGAAATGGAGGAAGAAGAACAGAGATTTATAAACATAAAATTTATAATGCTTGATATTGCAATTGCTTTAGCATTGTTAAATTTATTTATGTTCTTGTTCTTGCTTTATTTAATTTTATGTTTATAAATCTATGTTCTTCCTCCTCCACTTCTTTGTTATAATCAAGGCGACTCAGGACGATTAAGTCTGTCGAGTCCAATTTATATATTGAGTTTAGTGAGGCTCTGTGAAGATCACAAGCTTCAACTCGTTAACTGAATCGAATAGCTTTGTTTCTTCCCTGCTTGCATGATCCTTCCCGTTATGGTATCAGAGGTTGGGGCAAGTGGTTGTATATTAAGGGACTTATGGTTGATTGCATACCATGCTAATGCTTTGTGGAAACCAAGGACAAAAGGGGGCCAGTAAGGGGCGACGGACAGCCTAGTAAGTGTCAGCGCGATATCCTTGGTAAAGCATCAAGTTGAGGGTATTAATCAAACATGAGTTCTCTTTTTAGATCAACTTCTACCTCTTCAACTATATCAGACGATAGAATCGTCAATCAAGAAGAAATTAATCTTGAAGATTTAGTTAGGGACGTTGATGATTGGGATATTCCCCGAGTTGAAATAAACAAAATATATAAAAAGGAATCCGGATTTAATATCCTAAGTCGTAATGATTATACGATTAAAACTGAAGAAAGAGATATTAAACTGTTTAAGTCATATGAAACCATTACTTTTAGTTCTAGATGACATTCAGTTGATTTACAAAAATTCAATCGTAGTTCGTCCACTTCATCCTTTAGATCAGAGTCAGGAATCCTTCCTAGAAATTCCTTCTCTACTCCAAGTACTTCTTTTAAAACAAAAAATCAATTTTCATCCACTCCGAGCACTTCTTATCATCCTGATTTAAGTGGAGTTAATCATTATGGTTCAATACCAAAACCATTTTACAATGTTCAACAGCCAGAATCCCAAAACAGTTCCACCGAAGAGCCAATGTCACCAACTTATTCTCAAATGGTTGATAATAATGACCTAGAGTTAAATGTTCTTATCTGTGATAATTTCGTTATCGAAAAACAATCATTACAAAAAGATTTTTATTCTTCTCAAAATACAGCCAAAAGAGACTGGTTCCTCAGTCATTATGCAGGTGAGAAAAGACAGTCTATTCAAAACCGATATTATGATTTTCTCGAACAAATACAAAAAGAACTGCCATTCTTTGAATACTTTGAGTTAGACAGTGATGACCCCAGCATTGATTGGGCATCTTATCCTTTTACTCCAAAAGCCTCAAAAGCTTCAAAATCTTCCAAATTTTCCAAAACTTTAGATTCCTCCATCAATGCTCCAACCAGGGTTCAGACCTGGAATGAGGGTACTCAACAATCCATTCTTAAGTCCGAACGTCCGTCATTAACTAAAGCTAAACCTCCCACGAAGGACATTAGTTTCCAAACAGCAATTGATCAGAAAATACAAGCTCTTCACATTGATCTACATCAATCCTCTTGTCAGAAAAATAAATCCTTAGGAACCTCAACAATTCATAATTTAGATAAAGTAAAAAAATCTTCTAATAACCTTATACAAAGCTCTGGTTCTTCTTCTGAAAATAATGATAAATCTCAGGATAAAAGAATTACTTGTAAACATTGTAATAAATCTAATCATTGGACACGATATTGTCGTGTTCGAAAAAGGATTAAAAAATTACAATTAGATCAAGAATTAATGACGAAAATAGACTTAACTTTAAACGATACAGATGAGTCATCAGACGATGAAAATATTAAAATAGAACCTCATAATCATACATCTTCTGTTACAAAGATTACCATGAAAACTCCAAACCCTAGCATTAAAACACTTCAACAGGATATTGCTAAACTTAAAACCGAAATCAAAAATATAAAACAAGAAAAAGATTCAAAGGAAAATAAGGAACAACCTTGCCTTAGATTACTGTCTCAAGTTACTAGCCAAAAATGGTTTATCAAAATTGCACTAGAAATCCAAAAATCATTCTCTTTTGATACAATAGCCTTAGTTGACTCTGGAGCTGATTTAAATTGTCTTCGTTCAGATTTAGTTCCTCGTCCTTATTGGGAAAACACAACGGAAGGAATCAAATCAGCCGCAGTAGAACAACTTAAGATTCTTTATAAATTATCTGATGTTACAATCACAAACAAAGATGTTACTCTCAAAACTAGTTTCTTAAGTAAAGCAAGAACAAGAACATAAATAAATTTAACAATGCTAAAGCAATTGCAATATCAAGCATTATAAAATAAATGATGAATAAAAGAACAAAAGAACATGAAGATCTTCTGGGCTTTATAACCACAGGCGGCAGAGCCAACCGTTTGTGGCGCCGTCGAAGCAAGACATAAATAAAACAATAAGAGAGGCGGTAGAACCAGCCATAAGATGAACAATATATGAGCAATTAAACAATAAAGGCGGTTAAACCAGCCATAGATATTATTGAATGCATTCAAAAGCTGCAAGTATTAAACAAGATAACTTACAGACTTTTCAATGCCTGCTTGTAGCTTACATTGAGAGGAGGGAACTCTGTAGTTCCCGTTTTCGATAAGAGAGGAAGGTTTTGAGAGAAGAGAGGTTGAGAGAATTCTATGTTGGAACCAAAACAAAGCTCCAAGCTCAAGATGTCTAAGTGCCAAAAGATTTGTAAGAGCCAAAAGATCATAAACTAAGGCATAGGTGGTCTCTTTTATAGATTAAGAGATCACCTTTACAATGATAAAAAGTTAAATAGTGGAACTTGAATAGTGGTCAATGTCTCCCACCTTTTGAAATGATGTTCCACTTTTGATAATGGTGCTTTTATGGAAAAGCAATAACATTGTCTTTTTGTCCATAATGTCTTCATGTTTCATGTTTGGACCCGAAAGGGTAAAATGGTATTTTTAGCAAATACCCAGCTGTCAACGGATTTGCCATTTTCTTTACCACCGACCGTTTGAGGTGGAATAGCTAAGTCGATTAACCCAGAGTTAGTTAGGTACCTTATAGGATTTTTGGTTTTTTGAGTAAAACCTCCAACTTTCAACGGATTTGGTTAATTCTTTACCACCTACCGTTTGAGGTGGAATAGCCAAGCCATAACTGGGCATGATCAGGTTTGAGATGAATTTTTTAAAATCATTTAAAACTCATCTACCCATGCATCGGGTTCATCTTCAAATTCATCCCAAAATTCTTCCATACTATCGATGGAATCATTATTTTCTAAAGCTTCTTCTTCTTCAATAAATTGATTGATAAAATCATGAACATGATCAGTAATAAGATCAAATAAAATCTGATCACGTATTTGAGAGAAGAGTGTGATTTCAAGAATGTTTTTGCGCAAATCATAAGGTAAGTCAAAATAATGGAAAATACGCAAACATTTGATTTTAACATTGTCAGCATTTAAGATAGGGTATGCCCAACATTCTTCCCAATCATCCCAAGAATGAAGAACAACATTAATTTGATCTTTCTCGAGTTCAAGATAAACGTAATTGGGTTTTTTGGGACAGAAATCATTTGAAAATATGGGAGTTGAAAACCTTGCTAAAATATATTTAAGTGAATCAGAAGCCATTTTAAACTTTAAACTCAAGAGATAATATCAGCACGATTTTGAGAAATCCAAACAGGGGGAGTCTGTTGATAAGGATGAGCAATGTGCCACCTGATAATCTGAATAGATAACCTTTTATTTTCTTGTGTAAGATCAGATTTAAGATGGTTAAGTCTGTTTACTAGTCATTTTAATTCAAATGGATGCATAACAAAGATAAAAGAGATAACCTTAACCAGTTTACTTAGAAATTCTTCTTTGATACTGCTAACTGCTGGATAATGTATTATCGATTCTGCAAGAATTCACGTGTTAAGAAATCTGGTAAATTATTATCTTTACCTGCAATGTGTTCAATATCAAAATCAAAAACACTAAGAATAGCTTGCCATCTAGCAAAAATCTGTTTGGAAGCTATGTTTTGGACATCTTTTTGTAAAACCTCTTTTGCAGATTTACAATCAACACGAACTAAAAACTTTTGATTTAATAAGTCACCTTGAAACTTTGAAATGCATAAAACAATAGATAAAATTTCTTTTTTAATTGTAGAATAATTTTGCTGAGTAGGATTCCATTTTTTGGAAGTAAACTGTATGATTTCTTCTTTGCTATTCTTTAATTGTTTAAGGATACCACCATAACCAATTTCTGAAGCATCTCTTTCAACTATTTTAAAAGCAGTAGGATCAGGAATACATAAACAAGGTAATGTGGGAAGATAAGCCTTGATCCTTTGGATTATAGAAGTATGAGTATCCGTCCAAGGAGGAGGATTCTTCTTTAACCTGTCATGTAAAGGTTTGCATATCTTTTGAAGGTTAGGATAAAAATCAGCAATATAATTTAAACTTCCCAAGAATCGTTGTAACTGAGTTTTATCTAATATTTTGTCTGGAAACTTATCAACGAAATTGATGGATCGTTCAATTGGTATAATAGTACCGTGATAAATATTATGACCAAGAAACCGAATATTCGTTTGAAATAATTTAATCTTTGTTTTGGACACAACCAAACCATTGTCTTTAATAATCTTGAGAAATTTAAAGAGATGATAAAAATGTTGCTTGATATTATGAGAGAATATCAAAACATCATCAATGTACACAATTAAGAATTGAGAATAACGATTAAAAATATCATTCATAATTTTCTGAAATTCAGAAGGTGCATTCTTTAAACCAAAAGGCATAACATTCCATTCGTACTGTCCAAATGGGACAGTGAATGCAGTTTTGTACCTATCTTGTTCCTGGATCTGGATTTGCCAGAAACCAGATTTCATATCAAACTTTGAAAAGATTTTAGCATCGTATAATTTAGCTAGTAAATCTTTTTTATTAGGAATTGGATAACGAATCCATTGGAGGACTTTGTTTAAAGGTTTATAATTGATAACAAGTCGAGGAACTCCTCGTTCAATTTCAGCATTCTTATTAACATAAAAAGCAGCACAAATCCAAGGAGACTGACTGTGTCTAATTAGTTTCTTATCTAAAAGGTCTTGAATTTCTTTTCTACAGTGTTCTTCTAATTCTTTGTTGATTTGTATTCCTCTGGCTTTTGTGGGAATATTAATTTCTTGGAAATCTTTTTCATAAGGTAATTGGACAACATGTTTCTTCCTATCCCAGAAGGCAGTAGGAAGGTCAGAACATACATCTTTTTCAAGGATACTTTGGAGGGATTCTATTTTTTCTTTTGTTTCTGTTGTTGATAATTGTTGATCAATCTGGGAGATAACAATCTTATCAGAAAGGTGTTCAATTTGTTTTTCTTTATTTTCAATGAAGCAATTTATAGAATCTTCATAAACATAATTTTGTGCTAAAATGTGGATATTTTTTGTGATAGGTTGTTGTATGAAAGGAAAAATAATTTTATTTCCTATAATCCTAGTATGAATCCCATGATTACTAATTTTGAATGGTTTGAGTAACTCAAGGAATTGGGTTCCTAGAATAACATACTTTGTAATGTTTTGAATACCTAAGAAACTAGTTTTGAGAGTAACATCTTTGTTTGTGATTGTAACATCAGATAATTTATAAAGAATCTTAAGTTGTTCTCCTGCGGCCAATTTGATTCCTTCCGTTGTGTTTTCCCAATAAGGACGAGGAACTAAATCTGAACGAAGACAATTTAAATCAGCTCCAGAGTCAACTAAGGCTATTGTATCAAAAGAGAATGATTTTTGGATTTCTAGTGCAATTTTGATAAACCATTTTTGGCTAGTAACTTGAGACAGTAATCTAAGGCAAGGTTGTTCCTTATTTTCCTTTGAATCTTTTTCTTGTTTCATATTTTTGATTTCGGTTTTAAGTTTAGCAATATCCTGTTGAAGTGTTTTAATGCTAGGGTTTGGAGTTTTCATGGTAATCTCTGTAACAGAAGATATATGATTATGAGGTTCTATTTTAATATTTTCGTCATCTGATGACTCATCTGTATCGTTTAAAGTTAAGTCTATTTTCGCCATTAATTCTTGATCTAATTGTAATTTTTTAATCCTTTTTCAGACACGACAGTATCGTGTCCAATGATTAGATTTATTACAATGTTTACAAGTAATTCTTTTATCCTAAGATTTATCATTGTTTTCAGAAGAAGAACCAGAGCTTTGTATAAGGTTATTAGAAGATTTTTTTACTTTATCTAAATTATGGATTGTTGAGGTTCCTAAGGATTTATTTTTCTGACAAGAGGATTGATGTAGATCAATGTGAAGAGCTTGTATTTTCTGATCAATTGCTGTTTGGAAACTAGTGTCCTTCGTGGGAGGTTTAGCTTTAGTTAATGACGGACGTTCGAACTTAAGAATGGATTGTTGAGTACCCTCATTCCAGGTCTGAACCCTGGTTGGAGCATTGACGGAGGAATCTAAAGTTTTGGAAAATTTGGAAGATTTTGAAGCTTTTGAGGCTTTTGGAGTAAAAGGATAAGATGCCCAATCAATGCTGGGGTCATCACTGTCTAACTCAAAGTATTCAAAGAACGGAAATTGTTTTTGTATTAGTTCGAGAAAATCATAATATCGATTTTGAATAGACTGTCTTTTCTCACCTGCATAATGACTGAGGAACCAGTCTCTTTTGGCTGTATTTTGAGAAGAATAAAAATCTTTTTGTAATGATTGTTTGTCGATAACAAAATTATCACAGATAAGAACATTTAACTCTGGGTCATTATTATCAACCATTTGAGAATAAGTTGGTGACATTGGTTCTTGGGTGGAACTGGTTTGGGATTCTGGTTGT
The DNA here is from genome assembly GCA_963580455.1 of Euonymus europaeus. Classification (NCBI taxonomy): domain Eukaryota; kingdom Viridiplantae; phylum Streptophyta; class Magnoliopsida; order Celastrales; family Celastraceae; genus Euonymus; species Euonymus europaeus. The sequence goes on along the minus strand of OY756970.1, from coordinate 13,617,235 downwards.
TGAACATTGTAAAATGGTTTTGGTATTGAACCAGAATGATTAACTCCACTTAAATCAGGATGATAAGAAGTGCTCGGAGTGGATGAAAATTGATTTTTTGTTTTAAAAGAAGTACTTGGAGTAGAGAAGGAATTTCTAGGAAGGATTCCTGACTCTGATCTAAAGGATGAAGTGGCCGAACTACGATTGAATTTTTGTAAATCAACTGAATGTCGTCTAGAACTATGAGTAACTTGTTCTATGTTTGTGTTTTCTACTATTTTTGGAGGTACAACCCTTTGTAACTCCCAGGTTGTAGGTAAGGTAATCTCATCCCACTTAATTGTGCGTGGAAGAGTCATATTGGATCTGGCAATGTCAGTTTGAATTAATAAGGTTTCTCCTTTGGGAGATTTTCTTAAGGCTTTGGATCCAAAAGCTGAAGACATAGCTTTATAATGAATCCTGTAGATTAAAGAAATTGGAAGAGATCCTGAAGACATCTTATAATTGTGAGTTTTGATGTTAAGAGTGAGTGCATCTAAAAGGTTTTGATTACTCTTAGAGTACCCGAGGGTGGGGTGATTCGGTTGAAGGGATCGAAGGGGATTCCTTGTCCTCATTTCTTAGAAAATCCTTTATACCAGGATTGTGGGATGGCGAGTTTGGTGACATCAGCACCTAGGGGTGATTTCACAACACCGATTCAGGTGGTGGAAGAGTTTATGGATGTGTTTCCGGAAGAATTACCTGGACTGCCTCCAAAGAGAGAAATAGATTTTGCCATCGAGTTGCATCCGAACGTGAAACCAATTTCGATTTCTCCTTATCGGATGGCTCCGGCGGAGTTGAAAGAATTGATGATGCAACTAGAAGAGTTGCAAGATTTGGGGTTTATTAGGCCGAGTGTATCTCCATGGGGTGCACCGGTATTGTTTGTAAAGAAGAAAGATGGGTCGTTGAGAATGTGTATCGACTATCGGTAGCTGAATAGAGCTACAGTGAAGAATAAATATCCATTATCACGGATCAATGATTTATTTGATCAGTTGAGAGGTGCCAAGCATTTCTCCAAGATTGACTTGAGGTCAGGATATCATCAATTGCGAATAAGGGATGAAGATATTCAAAAGACAGTGTTTAGGACTCGATATGGGCATTATGAGTTCTTGGTAATGCCATTTGGGTTGACTAATGCCCCAGCGGTATTCATGGATTTAATGCAGCGGGTTCTTAAACCGTTTTTGGATAAGTTTGTAGTGGTATTCATAGATGATATCTTGATTTACTCTACAACGGAGGAAGAGCATGGTGAACACTTAAGAGTGGTTCTGTCAACTCTGAGAGAGAATCAGTTGTATGCTAAACTTAGTAAATGTGAGTTTTGGGCCACAAAAGTGAAATTTCTTGGTCATGTTATTACACAGGAGGGCATAGCAGTTGATTATTCTAAGGTTGAATCCGTTTTGAATTGGATGAGACCGAAGAATGTGACAGAGATAAGAAGTTTCCTAGGGTTGGCAGGCTACTACCAAAGGTTCATTGAGGACTTTTCGAGAGTGGCTGCACCCATGACACAATTGACTAAGAAAAGTACACCGTTTGTTTGGACAGACGAGTGTGAGGCAGCATTTGAAGAGTTGAAAAAAAGGTTGACAACACCTCCTGTATTAGTAGTGCCGGAGAGAGATGTAGGCTACCAGGTGTATTGTGATGCATCTGGAGTGGGATTGGGATGTGTGTTGATGCAATGTGGGAGAGTTGTGGAGTATGGCTCTAGATTGCTGAAGACACATGAGAAGAATTATCCAGTTCATGACTTAGAACTTGCAGCAGTAGTATTTGCTTTGAAGCAATGGCGGTATTATCTCTACGGAGAGAGATTTGAGGTCTTTTTAGATCATAAAAGCCTCAAGTACTTATTCACTCAAAAGGAGTTGAACTTGCGACAAAGGCGGTGGATGGAATATTTGGAGGATTTCGACTTAAATTTGCAATACCATCCCGGTAAAGCAAATGTAGTGGCGGATGCGTTGAGCCGGAAACTTGGGTTGGCTAGTTTGGCGTTGCACGAATGGGAGATTGTTGAGACAATCAACCAATTTGGGTTGGAATTAAGGAGTGAGGAAGAAAAAGTATACTTGGGTTGTATAACTTCGAGACCACAGATGGTTCAAAAAGTTATGGATGCGCAGAACGGCGATCCCTCCTTTGATGTGATTGATGAGAGTTCAGGATGGGTTCGTGGGATTGACGGTGGAGTGAGATATGTTGGGAGGTTGATAGTTCCCGATGATGAGGAACTACGGCTAGAGATCTTGAAGGAGGCACACCATTCATGGTTTGCCATGCATCCTGGGGTTACAAAAATGTATCAAGATTTAAAAAGGAACTTTTGGTGGAAGGGGATGAAGGCCGATGTGGCCAGGTATGTGGCGAGGTGTTTGACTTGCCAACAGGTGAAAGGTGAACATCAAAAGCCGGCGGGGTTGTTACAACCACTACCGGTAGCGCAATAGAAATGGGAGATGATCACTATGGACTTTGTGACGGGGTTTCCAATGACTGAGAAGAAATATGACACGGTGTGGGTGATAATGGATCGATTGACCAAGTCGTCACACTTTCTACCAATGAACAAGACAGATTCATTGGAATCCTTGAGTAGCTATTATGTGAGAGAGATTGTAAAGTTGCATGGAGTGCCATTATCTATTGTGTCAGACCGGGATCCACGGTTCACTGGTAGATTCTGGAGCAGTTTGCAAAAAGCTTTGGGTACGAAGTTAGATTTTAGTACGGCATACCATCCTCAGAGTGATGGGCAAAGTGAGAGAACTATCCAGATACTGGAGGACATGCTTAGAGCATGTGTGGTAGATTTTGGAAAGAGTTGGGACCGATACATATATTTGGCAGAGTTTGTGTACAACAACTCATTCCAACGTAGTATCGGTATGGCTCCATTTGAGGCGCTATATGGGAGACCTTGCAGATCACCATTGTGTTAGGAGGCGGCTTGTCACCGCACAGAGTCGTTAAAAGTCATATACTGATAATAGAAGAAGACCGTTGGAGTTTGCGGTGGGAGACAATGTATTCCTTAAGGTTAGTCCGAGACATGGTGTTCAACGGTATAGTAAACTGGGGAAGTTAGCACCAAGGTTTGTGGGACCATTTGAAATTCTAGAAATGGTGGGACCGGTAGCATATCGGTTGGCTCTGCCACCTAAGCTAGAAAGGGTTCATAATGTATTTCATGTCTCTATGCTCCGGAAGTATGAGCCGGACCCTACACATGTATTGGATTGGACCACCTTGGAGGTTGAAGAAGATGGGAGCTATACTCTTCAACCGGTTAAAATCTTGGACCGTCAAAATAAGGTCATGAGAACGAGTATAATTCCTTTGGTAAAGGTGAAGTGGATGTACCATGGTACGGAAGAAGCAACTTGGGAGTTAGAGTCTCGTATGATGGACAAGTACCCGGCTTTGTTCAAAAATCCAGGTACATAACTAAATTTCGGGACGAAATTTGTTTAAGGAGGAAGGGATGTGAGATCCCGACCCAAAAATATTATGTTTGGTTAAATTTTAAGTAATAAGTTAATGGAAAAATGAGTTCGAAGAGATAACGGACCATTGGAAGTGTATAAGACCCTAAAAAAAATAGTTTTGCGCTTGGTTCGGTAAATGGGTCATAACTTTTAGTGTACATGTCCGTTTTGGGCCCATAATATATCAAATCGAAGCTTAGACCGAGACGGAAAATAAATTTGAGAAAAAAACTGGGTTTCTGTGAACAGTAATCCGTCCGGACGGATAATTGGGCGTCCGGACGGATATGCCTAAACGGAAGGCATAAAGGTTCTGTGAATAGTGATCCGTCCGGACGGATAATAGGGCGTCCGGACGGATATGCCTAGATTCAAACCAGTGGGTTACATGAAGAGTAATCCGCCCGGACGGATGCTTAGGGCGTCCGGACGGCTATCGGGAAATCAGTTTTTAAGAAACAGAGAGACATTTCTGGACATTACCAACACTTGGAGAGCCCGAGAAGAGAGAGAAAGAGTGAGAAACTTAGAGAGAGAAGGAGATTTGTTGAGGTTTTTGCTTGGTTTTCCATGGATTCATGAAGCATGTTAAGAATCAAGGTGGAATCAAGGAAGATTTGAAGGTTTGAGGTGAGTTTTCATAGTTTTGGAATTCTAGGGTTTTTCCTAGATTTGTTTGATTCTTTAATAGATGGAAGGTAAGGCTTAGATATGTTGATTATAGGTTGATTTTGGATGTATATATAGATTGGTTTGTGATTTGGAGTAGAGTTGAGCTTGGGTTGAGTTTCAAGGATTTTGGAGAAATTTCTAGAGAGAGAAGGTGAGTAATTTCGAATTTATTGATTTAATTGATGTTTATATGAGTTATTGGTTGTTTATTGATGTATGAATGGGTTCGGTTTCGCCACATTGTTAGGTTTGGGAAATCGGAACCCTAGGAACGTAATTGTGGATTTTGTGGTAAATTGCTCAACAAGAGGTAGGGATTCTTACCCCATTTTCTATCGTATTGTTCTTCTCTAAAGAGTGGTTTAAATTCTTCATTGGTCTTTATTATTTGTGTTCTTGCCTAAATTGTTTCTTAGGAAGAACGAACCTTGTTGTTGGTTATTGATGAATTTGCATACCCTTTGAATGCTTAATCATCTATTGGGCATGATAAACCTCGTTCATGCATCATGTCGTTATGTATATATATATAGGATTGTTATATATACGAGATTCTTTTGCATGACATTATTGGACATGAATTATAGATGCATTGGGTCTACGAGTATGGACTGGTAGTATCCTTAGGTTATACTTTGTGATGATGTTGGATACCGAATGGGCACATTGTTGCCGGAAGTCGGGATTTCCATGGTGTAGGTGCACCTATAGTCGTTCCGGGGCAAAGTGCAAGGGTTCCGAGGATTTTTCGGAATATTCGTTGACTAGTGCCAGGCGCTGTAGGGTGTAGCCCGAGGTTATACATTGTTGTGACATTTTAGGATGTCATGTTGCTGCATTGAGCTTGTTTCAACATTCAGCCTTTACGTTCTTATGATTCATTTTATTTTCCCTACTGAGCCTCCTGCTCACTCTATTTCTTTTCTATATCCTTCAGGTGAGACTGGTGCTGAGAACCAGGCTGCGGATCAGTAGGAGGCGGCGTGACATGGAAGGCCACCCTAGGAGCACTAGGATATATATTTGGTTGTTTGAGAACCTTGGTTATGAATTAAGTACATGTAGTACTTTTATTGGTTGACTATTATGTTGCTTAAATACCTTTTCGGTATGTTTGATGGATGGTCGGGAGGTATGCCGTGTGATTGGGACTCTCGTACCTAGATATAGGACCTTGGGTCCGGATTGATAGACTTTGATAGTCTTTGATGATATTATTGATATGATTATGTTTTGCTTATTGATTGCATGTGATTAGGAGGCCTGAGGCCCTGCCTAGTGTGTGAATGTGGATATATGGCCAGAGGCCTGTTAGGCTGCGGAACTTCTCTGATTATTATTGATTATCTTTTCTGTGTTAAATGAGATGTGACTCTAGGCTGGCACCCTCCGATATACGGGAAGGTGCTGTCAGATTTCTATTAGAATCTGGGGTTAGGTTGGCGTGTGGTGAGGTCCTTAGTGACGTGGCACATGCCTAAAGTGCGCTCCCGACTCAGTGCGTGAATTTCGGGTCGGGGCGCCACAAATTGGACCACTGCAGAGGCTAGTTTCAACTATACCTAAGAGTGAATCATTGAATTCTAACATTCTACAATCACGTAAACATAAAAGAATCGATGTATCTAAACCTTCACGAGTTAAGGGTTTAATCCCAATCTGAACTAATCCTATATGAAGATAGTTATATTTTTGCTTATGTTTTTCTAACGATTTCTGGGTTAGAAGCTTAATGGTTTCATATGACTTAAACAGTTTAATATCTCTTTCTTCAGTTTTAATCGTATAATCATTACGACTTAGGATATTAAATCTGGATTCCTTTTTATATATTTTGTTTATTTCAACTCGGGGAATGTGACGCCACGGGTGCCCTCCGGCACCGTCCTAGGCCACTAGTGCGATCATCCGGCGAACCGGAAATCCTGCGGCATCTCCCCGTATATCGGCGAGTCCCTGCCTGCATCAGAAAACACGCAGCAATAAATATACAATCCATCACACTAGGAACCTAGCTAGGCCTCAGACCTCAATCACATGCAATCCTGATCCTAGGGGCCTCAGGCCATCCACTACCAGCATGCACAAACTGATAGTAATAATCAAATCATCAGATTTATAATATCATATAACCACACAATCAACTCAGCATACATTATGCATACACCCTCTGGTGCCAAATGGTTATAAGAATATCATGAATAAACATCAACACATCATATACAAAATACGTGCTTAGAGTATCTCTCTAGCACCCACATCCTACCCAGGGCCATCCATGTCACATCCCGCTCTCACTGATCCGCCCCACTAGTACCTGTACCTGTACCAGTATCACCTGTGGGAAGGAATGAAAGTAAAGGGTGAGCAAGAAGCTCAGTAGGGTATGAGTAACATGAGTATAAGGCCGAATCGGAAACAATAGGCTATGCAACAATATGAGCCTACCACATGCACATAAACTCAACAATCACATAGAACATCAACCCGGGCAATCCCCTCAATGAGCAACCTCATCGATACCATGGCTCGTTCCATGTAATATCGAACGTGAGCAAGCTCACCAAATCAACTCATCAATATCATGGTTGCTAACCATGACTATTGAACAGGAGCAAGCTCCCCAACATCAAACGCTCATGGATTACCCGGTTGCGTGACTCTACCACGCCCGCACCACTCTAGGCAAGTCCCTCATGAACTATACCTCTAGTGCGTTATCCTACTTGGAGTTCACATGACTCAGTGGTAACTCTCATCACCTCGTCATCCCTCCAAGTAGCTTTCAAGAAACCTAAGGAGCCCCGAGTCCATACCCGGTCCCCCATGCAACTCTAATGCATTATGTCATGAAATGCTGAATAGATATATATATATATATATATATATATATATATATATATGAACAACCTACATATATATACATAACTACCATGATGCATGAACGGAAATCACATCGTGTCCATAGGAGATGGAACACACACACTCGGGTCATGCAACATCAAGAATCAACAAGAATCACAATTAGGGTTCGTTTCCCCTTAGGAGCAATTAAGGCGGAAACACAAATGGAACGACCAATGAGGAATCGAAACTCTCTTAACATATCGAAAACGAACGATAGAAAGAATGGTTGGAAATCCCCTACCTCGTGCCGAGCAATTTACCACAAATTCCACAATTACGTTCCTAGGGTTCCGATTTCCCAAACCTAACAATGTGGCAAAACCGAACCCATTCACACATCAATAAACAACCAACAACTCATATAAACATCAATTAAATCCATAAATTCAAAATTACTCACCTTCTCTCTCTAGAAATTTCTCCAAAATCCTCCAAACTCAACCCAAACTCAACTCTACTCCAAATCACAAACCAATCTACATAAACATCCAAAATCAACCTATAAACAACATATCTAAAGCATAGCACCCAACTCTCCAAGAATCTAGCAAATCTAGAAAAACCTAGAATTTCCAAAAACTAAGAAAAACTTACCAAATCACTTGAATCAACCTTGAATCTTCCTTGCTTAGCTTCAAGGATCATCAATCCACAATCTCTAAGTCAATCTCTTGCCAAAATCTCCTTCTCTCTCTTCTTCTCTCTCACTTTCTCTCTCTACTTGGGCTCCCAAGGTGGTGAAATGCCCAGAAATGTCTAAAACTAGGTTTAAAAACTGATTTCCCGATAACCGTCCGGACGCCCCAAGTGACCGTCCGGACGCTTCACTGTTCTCTCAACACTCTGCCCACCTTGTAGGCTTAACCGTCCGGACGCCTCTTTAGGGTGTCCGGACGGTCTACTGTTCACAGCACCAAAATTTTCTCTAAAAATTTCTCTGCCTCAGTTCCAGCACAAACCGTCCGGACGGCTGTTTTGGGTGTCCGGACGGTCTTTGTTTTTCAGAAACCCAGTTTTTCTTAATTTTATTTACCGGCTCAGTTCAAGCTTCGATTTGATATATTATGGGCCCGAAACGGACATGTATACTAAAAGTTATGCCCCATTTACCGAACCAAGATCCAAAACTATTTTTCCATGATTCCGTACTTCTCGGATCATCCGTATTTCAACTCAAAACTAAAATTTTTGGGTCGGGGTTTCACAGGGAATATCCCAATCATCAACGTCCCTAACTAAATCTTCAAGATTAATTTCTTCTTGATTGACGATTCTATCGTCTGATATAGTTGAAGAGGTAGAAGTTGATCTAAAAAGAGAACTCATGTTTGATTAATACCCTAAACTTGGATGCTTTACCAAGGATATCGCGCTGGCACTTACCGTGCTGTCCGTCGCCCCTTACTGGCCCCCTTTTGTCCTTGGTTTCCACAAAGCATTAGCATGGTATGCAATCAACCATAAGTCTCTTAATATACAACCACTTGCCCCAACCTCTGATACCATAACGGGAAGGATCATGCAAGCAGGGAAGAAACTAAGCTATTCGATTTAGTTAACGAGTTAAAGCTTGCGATCTTCACAGAGCCTCACTAAACTCAATATATAAATTGGACTCGACAGACTTAATCGTCCTGAGTCGGCTTGATTATAACAAAGAAGTGGAGGAAGAAGAACAGAGATTTATAAACATAAAATTAAATAAAGCAAGAACAAGAACATAAATAAATTTAACAATGCTAAAGCAATTGCAATATCAAGCATTATAAAATAAATGATGAATAAAAGAACATAAAGAACTTCTGGGCTTTATAACCATAGGCGACAGAGCTGACTGTTTGTGGCGCCGTCGAAGTAAGACATAAATAAAACAATAAGAGAGGCGGTATAACCAGCCATAAGATGAACAATATATGAGCAATTAAACAATAAAGGCGGTTAAACCAGCCATGGATATTATTGAATGCATTCAAAAGTTGCAAGTATTAAACAAGATAAACTTACAGACTTTTGAATGCCTGCTTGTAGCTTACATTGAGAGGAGGGAACTCTGTAGTTCCCGTTTTTGATAAGAGGGGAAGGTTTTGAGAGAGGAGAGGTTGAGAGAATTCTAAGTTCCAAGCCAAAGATGTCTAATCCTCAACCTGACAAACCTAAAACCCCAACCTGTTACAAATGCAATAAACCAGGACATTTTGCCCGGTATTGTAACGTTCGTCAAAGGATTAATGAATTAGAACTAGATGACAAGATTATTGCGAAGTTAGATTTAATTCTTTTAGACACTGATGATGATTCATCTTTATCTTTATCTGATGATGAAAACCATTATGATGATATTCCTTCTTCATCTTCTGATCCTGAAATTAACATGCTTTCTAGGGATCAAGAATTCCTTTTAGACGTTGTTAATCATATTGATGATTCTACTGTTAAATTAGCTTATTTAGACAAATTAAAACAAACTTTATTTCATTGCGATAATAAGATTGCTCCTCCTAAAGCAACTTATAATCTGAAAGAAATTTTATCTAAACATGATCAAAGCATAGAACCTTCTTTTAAACCTGATATTCAACATCCCCAAATAGAGATTTCTACAATAAAAATCAAACTTAACAGCCTTAGGAACCAGCAAAAGAATGACCGTATGAAAATAAATCAACTAGTCTCCATTATCGAAAAAGGAAAAGGTTTAATGACGACATCTGAGACACCTAGTGACTTAGAAGAAGATGAACGCATACGAAAGATAGAAACAGAAGGAATTCTAGTTGAAAGTTCTTATAAAAATGATCGACCCTTCTTAGGTTTATTATCTCAAGTTATTGGTCAAAAATGGTTTATCAAAATAACTATTATTATTTGTGACTCTTATTCTTTTGATACTATTGCCTTAGTAGATTCAGGTGCAGATTTAAATTGCCTTCGTTCTGATTTAGTTCCTTATCATTATTGGGAAAACACAATTGAAGGCATGAAAACTGTAGCAGGAGAACAACTTAAGATTCTTTACAAAGTATCCAATGCAAAAATAAGCAAATCCAATGCCTCTTTTACTTTAGATTTTTTGGGTATACAAAATATTACAAAATATGTTATCTTAGGGACACCTTTCCTTGATCTTATCAAACCATTTCATGTAAGTCATGATGGTCTTTCTACAGCTTTATCTGAGAAAAATATATTTTTTCCTTTTATCCAACAAACATCAAAGAGACTAACTTCTTCTATAAATAGATGTTCACTTCATCATCTTATTACAGCAACCATGAGCACTTCCTCTAGAAGAGGACGAGGAAGAATGTCTCCACCAACAACAAGATAACAAATGCAGAGACTTTCAAAAGAATCTTATGCTTTAGATACAACACCAATCCTCCCAAAGAAATCATGGGCCGACATTGCTGATGAAGAAGATCAGAAGTTAGCTCTTACAAGATCAAAAGGTAAGGAGGTAATTTCTGATCCTCAACCCCAAACCCCAATTCCTCAAGAGATTTTAAACAATCCTTCCCTTTTAGAATGGGTTTCATCTTTACAGAAAACCCCTGAGGTTGCTTTAGCAATCCAGGCACAAAAACCACCCATTAGTTCAGCTTTAATTATTTCTGAGCCTGTTTTAAAAACTGCTGCCAATATGGCTTTATCACAAAATCAAACGCAACCTTTTATTTTAGTATCCAAATATTTTGATAAACAAATTTATCAAGAGGTTGTTCTTATGGAAACTGAATTTCAGAGTAAAGATCCAAGAATTGTGGTCTCTAAAGTCTTTCCTCCAAATTGGCATTTCCTGCCACAAGATTTAAACAAGAACCAAAAATTTTATGAATTTATATTAATTGATACTGATTCAATTTCCATGAAGAAGTATCATAATCCAGATTCTGTTCTTACACATTGCACTATTATGATTTTAAAGGTTTTAACCCCAGCAATGTGGGGACAAGAGTTACATTCTCTAAAACAATTTTCAGTTAACTACAACCCTGCAGGGTTTTCTTATTGGGATTATCAGGAAGCTTGGACCAAAGCTTTTTTAATTCAAAACTCTGAACAGAGACATTCATGGTTCTTTCAATTTAAAGTCAATCAAACTTATCATTTTCCCAATTGGTTTAACGAATGGTGGTGGCACTTCAGACCCCTCCAAGAAATTTTACCCTCCATTGTCAGAGAAGGATTTGATGTTTTCAGATCTCGTTATCAACCCCAGAACATGGCCATACCACCTTTATTATATTTTTTCTCCCTCTTTGCCATCTCATGGATCACAAATTGGCAATATCAATTTCATGATGACCCTGCAAGCTTATCATATTTAGTCCGAATTTATCGAACCAAATGGTGGGACAAGTTCGATGCTACAAGAGCCTACCCTGATAATGTACTTAAATGGTTCTCATCTAATGATGCCAAAACCAAACAGATTCAAAAGTCTGAACACCATTTACTTGGGATGAAATCTTTTATCATTTCCAAATTAATTTCAGCCACATCTGAAGATGAACTTGCTCATCTTCTTCAAAAAACCTTATCTGAATTAAAAGGACAGTCTACGCAATCTTCCAAGAAATCTTCTAGGAGTTTCAACTCCGATGATCTTCTTGAGGAAGATAACTGATCATGCCCAGTTACGGCTTGACTATTCCACCCCAAACGGTAGGTGGTAAAGAAATAACCAAATCCGTTGATAGTTGGAAGCTTTACTCAAAAGCTCAAAAATCCTACAAGGTACCTAACTGAGTCTGGGTTAATAGACTTAGCTATTCCATCTCAAACGGTCGGTGGTAAAGAAAATGACAAATCCGTTGAAAGCTGGGTATTTTGCTAAAAATACCATTATGCCCTTTTGGGTTGAAGCATGAAACATTAAGACATTATGGATAAGAAGACAAGGTTATTGCTTTTCCATAAAAGCAACATTTATCATGAAAAGTGGAGCATCATTTCAAAAGTGGGAGACATTGACTACTATTCAAGTTCCACTATTCAACTTTTAGCATTTATTTTAATCATTGTAAAGGTAGCCTCTTAATCTATAAAAGAGACCACCTATGCCTTAGTTACACATCTTTTGGCTCTTAGACATCTTGAGCTTGGAGCTTTGTTTTGGTTCCAACTTAGAATTCTCTCAACCTCTCTTCTCTCAAAACCTTCCTCTCTTATCAAAAACGGAAACTACAGAGTTCCCTCCTCTCAATGTAAGCTACAAGAAGGCATTCAAAAGTCTGTAAGTTATCTTGTTTAATACTTGCAGCTTTTGAATGCGTTCAATAATATCTATGGCTGGTTTAACCGCCTTTATTGTTTAATTGCTCATATATTGTTCATCTTATGGCTGGTTCTACCGCCTCTCTTATTGTTTTATTTATGTCTTACTTCGACGGCGCCACAAACGGTCGGCTCTGCCGCCTGTGGTTATAAAGCCCAGAAGTTATTTATGTTCTTTTATTCATCATTTATTTTATAATGCTTGATATTGCAATTGCTTTAGCATTGTTAAATTTATTTATGTTCTTGTTCTTGCTTTATTTAATTTTATGTTTATAAATCTCTGTTCTTCCTCCTCCACTTCTTTGTTATAATCAAGGCGACTCAGGACGATTAAGTCTGTCGAGTCCAATTTATATATTGAGTTTAGTGAGGCTCTGTGAAGATCACAAGCTTCAACTCGTTAACTGAATCGAATAGCTTAGTTTCTTCCCTGCTTGCATGATCCTTCCCGTTATGGTATCAGAGGTTGGGGCAAGTGGTTGTATATTAAGGGACTTATGGTTGATTGCATACCATGCTAATGCTTTGTAGAAACCAAGGACAAAAGGGGGCCAGTAAGGGGCGACGGACGGCCCAGTAAGTGCCAGCGCGATATCCTTGGTAAAGCATCAAGTTGAGGGTATTAATCAAACATGAGTTCTCTTTTTAGATCAACTTCTACCTCTTCAACTATATCAGACGATAGAATCGTCAATCAAGAAGAAATTAATCTTGAATATTTAGTTAGGGACGTTGATGATTGAGATATTCCCCGAGTTGAAATAAACAAAATATATAAAAAGGAATCCAGATTTAATATCCTAAGTCGTAATGATTATACGATTAAAACTGAAGAAAGAGATATTAAACTGTTTAAGTCATATGAAACCATTACTTTTAGTTCTAGACGACATTCAGTTGATTTACAAAAAATCAATCGTAGTTCGTCCACTTCATCCTTTAGATCAAAGTCAGGAATCCTTCCTAGAAATTCCTTCTCTACTCCAAGTACTTCTTTTAAAACAAAAAATCAATTTTCATCCACTCCGAGCACTTCTTATCATCCTGATTTAAGTGGAGTTAATCATTCTGGTTCAATACCAAAACCATTTTACAATGTTCAACAGCCAGAATCCCAAACCAGTTCCACCCAAGAACCAATGTCACCAACTTATTCTCAAATGATTGATAATAATGACCCAGAGTTAAATGTTTTTATCTGTGATAATTTTGTTATCGACAAACAATCATTACAAAAGGATTTTTATTCTTCTCAAAATATAGCCAAAAGAGACTGATTCCTCAGTCATTATACAGGTGAGAAAAGACAGTCTATTCAAAACCGATACTATGATTTTCTCGAATTAATACAAAAACAATTGCCGTTCTTTGAATACTTTGAGTTAGACAGTGATGACCCCAGCATTGATTGGGCATCTTATCCTTTTACTCCAAAAGCCTCAAAAGCTTCAAAATCTTCAAAATCTTCCAAACCTTTAGATTCCTCTCTTAATGTTACCACTCGAGTTCAGACTTGGTATGACAATACTCAAAAAACTGTGGTTGCATCTGAACATCCACCTTTAACCCAACTTAAGTTAGATTATAAGAATTCTTCTGTGATTGCTACACCATCCAGATGTCAATAATCTTGATAAAAATGGAGATACTCCATCCAATACTCCATCAATGCTCCAACCAAGGTTCAGACCTGGAATGAGGGTACTCAACAATCCATTCTTAAGTCCGAACGTCCGTCATTAACTAAAGCTAAATCTCCTACGAAGGACATTAGTTTCCAAACAGCAATTGATCAGAAAATACAAGCTCTTCACATTGATCTACATCAATCCTCTTGTCAGAAAAATAAATCCTTAGGAACCTCAACAATTCATAATTTAGATAAAGTAAAAAAATCTTTTAATAACCTTATACAAAGCTCTGGTTCTTCTTCTAAAAACAATGATAAATCTCAGGATAAAAGAATTACTTGTAAACATTGTAATAAATCTAATCATTGGACACGATACTGTCGTGTTCGAAAGCGAATTAGAAAATTACAACTAGATCAAGAAATCATTGCAAAAATAGATTCAACCTTAAATGATACTGATGAGTCATCAGATGAAGAAAAGACCAAAATAGAACCCCATAATCATACATCCTCTGTTACAGAGATTACCATAAAAACTCCAGACCCTAGTATTAAAACACTTCAACAAGATATTGCTAAACTTAAATCCGAAATCAAAAATATGAAACAAGAAAAGGATTTAAAAGAAAATAAGGAACAACCTTTCCTTAGATTATTGTCTCAGGTTACTAGCCAAAAATGGTTTATAAAAGTTGCACTAGAAATCCAAAAATCATTCTCTTTTGATACAATAGCCTTAGTTGACTCTGGAGCTGATTTAAACTGTCTTCGTTCAGATTTAGTTCCTCGTCTTTATTGGGAAAAAACGAATGAAGGAATTAAATCTGCAGCAGGAGAACAACTTAAGATTCTTTATAAATTATCTGATGTCACAATCACAAACAATGATACTAATCTTAAAACTAGTTTCTTAGGTATCCAAGACATTACAAAATATGTTATTCTAGGAACTCCATTCCTTGAGCTACTCAAACCATTTAAAATAAGTAATAAAGGAATTCATACTAGGATTCTAGGAAATAAAATAGTTTTCCTTTTATCCAACAACCAATCACAAAAAATATTCATTTCCTAGCACAAAATTCTGTTTATGAAGATTCCATTAATTGTTTGATTGAAAACAAAGGAAAACAGATTGAACGCCTTTCTGACCAAATTAACATCTCCCAAATTAACCAACAATTATCAACAGCAGAAACCAAAGGAAAAATAGAATCTCTCCAACATATCTTTGAAAAAGATGTTTGCTCTGATCTTCCTACTGCCTTCTGGGATAGGAAGAAACATGTTGTCCAATTACCTTATGAAAAAGATTTTCAAGAAATTAATATCCCTACAAAAGCTCGAGGGATACAAATGAACAAGGAATTAGAAGAACACTGCCAAAAAGAGATTCAAGATCTTTTAGATAAAAAATTAATTAGGCACAGTCAGTCTCCTTGGAGTTGTGCTGCTTTTTATGTTAACAAGAATGCTGAAATTGAACGGGGAGTTCCTCGACTTGTTATCAATTATAAACCTTTAAACAAAGCCCTCCAATGGATTCGTTATCCAATTCCTAATAAATAAGATTTACTAGCTAAATTATACGATGCTAAAATCTTTTCAAAGTTTGATATGAAATATGGTTTCTGGCAAATCCAGATCCAGGAACAAGATAGGTACAAGACTGCATTTACTGTCCCATTTGGACAGTACGAATGGAATGTTATGCCTTTTGGTTTAAAAAATGCACCTTCTGAATTTCAGAAAATTATGAATGACATTTTTAATCCTTATTCTCAATTCTTAATTGTTTACATTGATGATGTTTTGATATTTTCTCATAATATCAAACAACATTTTTATCATCTCTTTAAGTTTCTCAAGATCATTAAAGACAATGGTTTGGTTGTGTCCAAAACAAAGATTAATTTCTTCTTGATTGACGATTCTATCGTCTGATATAGTTGAAGAGGTAGAAGTTGATCTAAAAAGATGTTGGAGCAAACTCCTTCCCATATCGGTATAACTCCTCAAACTGCTTGGTGTACTGAGACATCGTCATATCTGATGTCTGCAACAAATCTAGAAACTGTTTGGCCTTCTCCGTTTGCAGAGGCCTTGGCACAAACTTCTACATAAACAACTGCTCAAACGAAGTCCAAGTCAGCCCATTCCGTCTCTGGCCCATGGACATCCACCATTCATAGGCCGCACCACTCAAGTAATAGAACACAAACTTCACCCGTCTCTCATCGGGTATCTCAAGAGTGTCCATTCTCATACTTAGCTGGTTGAACCACTCCTCCGCCCCCACACCCGTTCCATCTCCAGAAAATGTTGGAGGAGTAGTCCTCCTCAATTGGTCCACCTCATACATCCCTCTCCCAGCTCTAGGTACTGCTGCTACCTCAGTTGTAGCCTCTGGTATAACTCCCTCAGCACGAGTGCCAGTAGCACCCATCGCCTGAGCCACTGCCTGAGCTATGGTCTGCGCCTGTGTCTGCACCATACTCATCATAAAACTAGTAAGACTCTCCATCGTCACTGGTTGCCCCCCTGTAGTAACAGGAGCAACCTGCACCTCAGGTGGTGCCTGCTGATCATCACTCTCCATCGGTAGTCCCTCTTGAACTATCTCTTCCTCTCTCAACTCCGGATCCACATTCGGAACCGAATCCTCAGTGCTAGGAGTGCCTCTTGTGACACGTTCCACCCCAACACTACGGCCTCTACCTCGGCCCCTACCAACTCCCCGTCGGCCTCTGCCACGAGGTACTACAGTCCCACTCTCGGACCTAGTAGTTCTACGGGTATTCATCTGCATGGCAAACAGACAATACCATTTAACCCACTACTCAAACGAGGATTTAAAGGGAAAAGAAAACATATCGGATCAGTAGCAGTCGTGACATGGCCTGGATATACTACTCTACAACTAGGACCCAACACCCCAGATCCTATAAAGAGTCGTAAACCTCGCTCTGATACCAAATTGTCACGCCCCGTTTCCGGAGGCGCGACTGGGTGCTCTCTCCGCACCCTTCCTAGGTCACTAGTGTGAACATCCGGAATCAATCGGAAATCCGGCGGCACCTCCCCGTATATCGGAGAGTGCCCACCTGCATCAGAAACGCAGCAACAACAACATCACACTAGCAACCTAGCAAACATAGGCCTCGGGCCTCAACCACATGCAATCCTGACCCTAGGCCTCAAGCCATCCACTACCAGCATGCACAAACTGATGGCATCACATATAAATCAACACACAGATTTATAAAACATCAAATATAACCATAAATCAACATCTACTTCCACATACAAGCACCACCGTGCCAAATGGTTATATTCTCTCAACATAGATATACTACGTACACCCACATACATAGAGTATATCTCTAGCACCCTATTCTATCCAGGGCCATCCATGTCACGACCTGCTCACCGATCCGCAGCACCAGTACCGGTACCAGTGTCTCTTGTGAAAGGAAGAAAGTAAAGGAGTGAGCTAGAAGCTCAGTAGGGTATGAAGTAAACATCAATATAGGTAGAACCAAAAGGAAGCAATGCATCAATATGTAACTACCACATGAACGTATACTCAACAAATTCACATCAACATTTACCCGAACAACCCTTTCGGAGCATAACAACCACAATATCATTGCAACTCAATGAAATATTGCACGGGAGCAAGCTCACCACAACCAACCACTCCTAGGATCATCCGATTGCGTGAACCTATCACGCCCGCACCCCACAAGGCAAGTCACTCTTGACCTTACCCCTAGTGCGTTACCCTACTTGGAGTTCACATGACTCAGTGATAACTCTCATCACCTCGTCATCCCTCCAAGTAGCTTTCAAGAAACCTAAAGGTTCCCGAGTCCATACCCGGTCCCCCATGCAACACTAATGCATTATGTCATGACATGCTGAATAGATATATATATATGAACAACCTACATATATATATATATATACATAACTACCATGATGCATGAACGGAAATCACATCGTTTCCATAGGAGATGGAACACACACACTCGGGTCATGCAACATCAAGAATCAACAAGAATCACAATTTGGGTTCGTTTCCCCTTAGGAGCAATTAAGGCGGAAACACAAATGGGACGACCAATGAGGAATCGAAAAGCTCTTTACATATCGAAAACGAACGATAGAAAGTATGGTTGGAAATCCCCTACCTCGTCTCGAGTAAATTACCACAATTTCCCAAATTCCGTTCCTAGGGTTCCGGTTTGCCCAAACCTACAATGTGGCATAACCGAACCCTCACAAGCATCAATAAACAACCAACAACTCATATAAACATCAATTATATCCATAATTTCGAAATTACTCACCTTCTCTCTCTAGAAATTTCTCCAAAATCCTCCAAACTCAACCCAAGCTCAAATCTACTCCAAATCACAAACCAATCTACATAAACATCCCAAATCAACCTATAAACAATATATCTAAAGCATAGCACTCAACTCTTCAAGAATTTAGCAAATCTAGAAAAACCTAGAATTTACAAAAACTATGAAAAACTTACCAAATCACTTGAATCAACCTTGAATCTTCCTTACTTAGCTTCAAGGATCATCAATCCACAATCTCCAAGTCAATCTCTTGCCAAAATCTCCTTCTCTCTCTTCTTCTCTCTCACTTTCTCTCTCTAGCAGGGCTCCCAAGCTTGGAAATGCCCAGAAATGCCTAAAACTAAGCTTAAAAACTGATTTCCCGATAACCGTCCGGACGCCCCAAGTGACCGTCCGGACGCTTCACTGTTCTCTCAACACTTTGCCCACCTTGTAGGCTTAACCGTCCGGATGCCTCGTTATGGTGTCCGGACGGTCTACTGTTCACAGCACCAAAACTTCCTCTAAAAATTTCTCTGCCTCAGTTCCTGCACAAACCGTCCGGACAGCTGTTTTGGGTGTCCGGATGGTCTCTGTTTTTCAGAAACCCAGTTTTCTTAAATATTATTTTCCGGCTCGGTTCAAGCTTCGATTTGATATATTACGGGCCCGAAACGGACATGTATACTAAAAGTTATGCCCCATTTACCGAACCAAGCTCCAAAACTATTTTTCAATGATTCCGTACTTCTCGGATCATCCGTTTTACAACTCAAAACTAAAATTTTTGGGTCGGGGTTTCACAAACATTCTTCCCAATCATCCCAAGAATGAAGAACAACATTAATTTGATCTTTCTCGAGTTCAAGATAAACGTAATTGGGTTTTTTGGGACAGAAATCATTTGAAAATATGGGAGTTGAAAATCTTGCTAAAATATATTTAAGTGAATCAGAAGCCATTTTAAACTTTAAATTCGAGAGATAATTTCTAATTCACTCTGAAATGAATTGACTTGTAGGGTCAATAAATTAATAATATGTTTGTTTTCGATAATATCAGCACGATTTTGAGAAATCCAAACAGGGGGAGCCTATTGATTAGGATGAGCAATGTGCCACCTGATAATCTGAATAGATAACATTTTATTTTCTTGTGTAAGATCAGTTTTAAGATGGTTAAGTCTGTTTACCAGTCGTTTTAATTCAAATGGATACATAACAAAGGTAAAAGAGATAACCTTAACCAGCTTACTGAGAAATTTTCCTTTGATACTGCTCACTGTTGGATAATGTATTATCGATCCTGCAAGAATTCACGTGTTAAGAAATCTGGTAAATTATTATCTTTACCTGCAATGTGTTCAATATCAAAATCAAAAACACTAAGAATAGCTTGCCATCTAGCGAAAATCTGTTTGGAGGCTATGTTTTGGACATCTTTTTGTAAAACCTCTTTTGCAGATTTACAATCAACACGAACTAAAAACTTTTGATTTAATAAATCACCTTGAAACTTTGAAATGCATAAAACAATAGATAAAATTTCCTTTTTAATTGTAGAATAATTTTGTTGGGTAGGATTCCATTTCTTGGAGGTAAATTTTACAATTTCCTCTTTATCATTTTTCAATTGTTTAAGAATACCACCATAACCAATTTCAGAAGCATCTGTTTCAACAATCTTAAAAGTAGTAGGATCAGGAATACATAAACAAGGTAATATGGGAAGATAAGCCTTGATCCTTTGGATTATAGAAGTATGAGTATCCGTCCAAGGAGGGGGATTCTTCTTTAACCTGTCATGTAAAGGTTTGCATAATTTTTGAAGGTTAGGATAAAAATCAGCAATATAATTTAAACTTCCCAAGAATCGTTGTAACTGAGTTTTATCTAATATTTTGTCTGGAAACTTGTCAACGAAATTGATGGATCGTTCAATTGGTATAATAGTACCATGATGAATATTATGACCAAGAAATCGAATATTCGTTTGAAATAATTTAATCTTTGTTTTGGACACAACCAAACCATTGTCTTTAATGATCTTGAGAAACTTAAAGAGATGATAAAAATGTTGTTTGATATTATGAGAAAATATCAAAACATCATCAATGTAAACAATTAAGAATTGAGAATAAGGATTAAAAATATCATTCATAATTTTCTGAAATTTAGAAGGTGCATTCTTTAAACCAAAAGGCATAACATTCCATTCGTACTGTCCAAATGGGACAGTGAATGCAGTCTTGTACATATCTTGTTCCTGGATCTGGATTTGCCAGAAACAAGATTTCATATCAAACTTTGAAAAGATTTTAGCATCGTATAATTTAGCTAGTAAATCGTTTTTATTAGGAATTGGATAACGAATCCATTGGAGGGCTTTGTTTAAAGGTTTATAATTGATAACAAGTCGAGGAACTCCTCGTTCAATTTCAACATTCTTATTAACATAAAAAGCAGCACAACTCCAAGGAGACTGACTGTGTCTAATTAGTTTATTATCTAAAAGATCTTGAATTTCTTTTCTACAGTGTTCTTCTAATTCTTTGTTCATTTGTATTCCTCTGGCTTTTGTGGGAATATTAATTTCTTGGAAATCTTTTTCATAAGGTAATTGGACAACATGTTTCTTCCTATCCCAGAAGGCAGTAGGAAGGTCAGAACAGACATCTTTTTCAAAGATACTTTGGAGGGATTCTATTTTTTCTTTTGTTTCTGTTGTTGGTAATTGTTGATCAATCTGGGAGATAACAATCTTATCAGAAAGGTGTTCAATTTGTTTTTCTTTATTTTCAATGAAGCAATTTATAGAATATTCATAAACGGAATTTTGTGCTAAAATGTGGATATTTTTTGTGATAGGTTGTTGTATGAAAGGAAAAATAATTTTATTTCCTATAATCCTAGTATGAATCCCATGATTACTAATTTTGAATGGTTTGAGTAACTCAAGGAATGGGGTTCCTAGAATAACATACTTTGTAATGTTTTGAATACCTAAGAAACTAGTTTTGAGAGTAACATCTTTGTTTGTGATTGTAACATCAGATAATTTATAAAGAATCTTAAGTTGTGCTCCTGCGGCTGATTTGATTCCTTCCGTTGTGTTTTCCCAATAAGGACGAGGAACTAAATCTGAACGAAGACAATTTAAATCAGCTCCAGAGTCAACTAAGGCTATTGTATCAAAAGAGAATGATTTTTGGATTTCTAGTGCAATTTTGATAAACCATTTTTGGCTAGTAACTTTGAGACAGTAATCTAAGGCAAGGTTGTTCCTTATTTTCCTTTGAATCTTTTTCTTGTTTCATATTTTTGATTTCGGTTTTAAGTTTAGCAATATCCTGTTGAAGTGTTTTAATGCTAGGGTTTGGAGTTTTCATGGTAATCTCTGTAACAGAAGATGTATGATTATGAGGTTCTATTTTAATATTTTCGTCATCTGATGACTCATTTGTATCGTTTAAAGTTAAGTCTATTTTCGTCATTAATTCTTGATCTAATTGTAATTTTTTAATCCTTTTTCGAACACGACAGTATCGTGTTCAATGATTAGATTTATTACAATGTTTACAAGTAATTCTTTTATCCTGAGATTTATCTTTGTTTTCAGAAGAAGAACCAGAGCTTTGTATAAGGTTATTAGAAGTTTTTTTACTTTATCTAAATTATGAATTATTGAGGTTCCTAAGGATTTATTTTTCTGACAAGAGGATTGATGTAGATCAATGTGAAGAGCTTGTATTTTCTGATCAATTGCTGTTTGGAAACTAATGTCCTTCATAGGAGATTTAGCTTTAGTTAATGACGGACGTTCGGACTTAAGAATGGATTGTTGAGTACCCTCATTCCAGGTCTGAACCTTTGTTGGAGCATTGATGGAGGAATCTAAAGTTTTGGAAAATTTGGAAGATTTTGAAGCTTTTGAGGCTTTTGGAGTAAAAGGATAAGATGCCCAATCAATGCTGGGGTCATCACTGTCTAACTCAAAGTATTCAAAGAACGGCAATTGTTTTTGTATTAGTTCGAGAAAATCATAATATCGGTTTTGAATAGACTGTCTTTTCTCACCTGCATAATGACTGAGGAACCAGTCTCTTTTGGCTGTATTTTGAGAAGAATAAAAATCCTTTTGTAATGATGATAACAAAATTATCACAGATAAGAACATTTAACTCTGGGTCATTATTATCAATCATTTGAGAATAAGTTGGTGACATTGGTTCTTGGGTGGAACTGGTTTGGGATTCTGGCTGTTGAACATTATAAAATGGTTTTGGTATTGAACCAGAATGATTAACTCCACTTAAATCAGGATGATAAGAAGTACTCGGATTGGATGAAAATTGATTTTTTGTTTTATAAGAAGTGCTTGGAGTAGAGAAGGAATTTCGAGGAGGGATTCCTGGCTCAGATCTAAAAGATGAAGTGGATGAACTACGATTGAATTTTTGTAAATCAATTGAATGTCGTCTAGAACTAAAAGTAATTTCTACTTTTCCATCACTGGATTGAGTAACTTGTTCTATGTTTGTGTTTTCTATTTTCTTTGGAGGTACAGCCCCTTGTAACTCCCATGTTGTGGGTAAGGTAATCTCATCCCACTTAATTGTGCGTGGAAGAGTCATATTGGATCTGGCAATGTCAGTTTGAATTAATAAGGTTTCTCCTTTGGGAGATTTTCTTAAGGCTTTGGATCCAAAAGCTGAAGACATAGCTTTATAATGAATCCTGTAGATTAAAGAAATTGGAAGAGATCCTGAAGACATCTTATAATTGTGAGTTTTGATGTTAAGAGTGAGTGCATCTAAAAGGTTTTGATCACTTAATGAAACTGTAAAATTCGGGTAACAATCAAAATAAATTGGACCACTGCAGAGGCTAGTTTCAACTGTACCTAAGAGTGAATCATTGAATTCTAACATTCTACAATCACGTAAACATAAAAGAATCGATGTATCTAAACCTTCACGAGTTAAGGGTTTAATACCGATCTGGACTAATCCTATATGAAGATAGTTATATTTTTGCTTATGTTTCTCTAACGATTTCTGGGTTAGAAGCTTAATGGTTTCATATGACTTAAACAGTTTAATATCTCTTTCTTCAGTTTTAATCGTATAATCATTACGACTTAGGATATTAAATCTGGATTCCTTTTTATATATTTTGTTTATTTCAACTCGGGGAATATCCCAATCATCAACGTCCCTAACTAAATCCTCAAGATTAATTTCTTCTTGATTGACGATTCTATCGTCTGATATAGTTGAGGAGGTAGAAGTTGATCTAATTTAACAAAAGAACCAGCCATAAGATAAACAATATATGAACAATTAAACAATAAAGGCGGTTAAACCAGCCATAGATATTATTGAGCGCATTCAAAAGCTGCAAGTATTAAACAAGATAAACTTACAGACTTTTGAATGCCTGCTTGTAGCTTACATTGAGAGGAGGGAACTCTGTAGTTCCCGTTTTTGATAAGAGAGGAAGGTTTTGAGAGAAGAGAGGTTGAGAGAATTCTAAGTTCCATGCCAAAGATGTCTAAGAACCAAAAGATTTGTAAGAGCCAAAAGATGAACAACTAAGGCATAGGTGGTCTCTTTTATAGATTAAGAGATCACCTTTACAATGATAAAAAGTTAAATAGTGGAACTTAAATAGTGGTCAATGTCTCCCACCTTTTGAAATGATGTTCCACTTTTGATAATGGTACTTTTATGGAAAAGCAATAACCTTGTCTTTTTGTCCATAATGTCTTCATGTTTCACGTTTGGACCCGAAAGGGTAAAATGGTATTTTTAGCAAATACCCAGCTGTCAACGGATTTGTCATTTTCTTTACCACCGACCGTTTGAGGTGGAATAGCTAAGTCGATTAACCCAGACTTAGTTAGGTACCTTATAGGATTTTTGGGTTTTTGAGTAAAACCTCCAACTTTCAACGGATTTGGTTAATTCTTTACCACCTACCGTTTGAGGTGGAATAGTCAAGTCATAACTGGACTTGATCAGTTTGAAAAAGAATTTTGGAAAGAATTATTTAAAATTCATTTACCCATGCTTCGGGTTCATCTTCAAATTCATCCCAAAATTCTTCCATGGAATCATCATTTTCTAAAGCTTCTTCTTCTTCAATAAATTGGTCGATAAAATCATCAACATGATCAGTAATAAGATCAAATAAAATCTGATCACGTATTTGGGAAAAAAGTGCCATTTCAAGAATGTTTTTGCGCAAATCATAAGGTAAGTCAAAATAATGGAAAATACGCAAACATTCGATTTTAACTGCATCAGCATTTAAAATAGGGTATGCCCAATATTCTTCCCAATCATCCCAAGAATGGAGAATAACATTAATTTGATCGTTCTCAAGTTCAAGATAAACATAATTGGGTTTTTTGGGACAGAAATTATTTGAAAATATTGGAGTTGAAAACCTTGCTAAAATATATTTAAGTGAATCGGAAGCCATTTTAAACTCGAGAGATAATTTCCAATTCACTCTGAAATGAATTTACTTGGAGGGTTAATAAATTGATAATATGTTTGTTTTCAATAATATCAGCACGATTTTGAGAAATCCAAACAGGGGGAGCCTGTTGATAAGGATGAGCAATGTGCCACCTGATAATCTGAATAGATAATCTTTTGTTTTCTCGCATAAGATCAGATTTAAGGGTGTTAAGTCTTCTCACAAGTCTTTTTGTTTCAAAAGGGTGCATAGTAAAGAGATAACCTTAATCAGCTTACGGAGAAATTCTTCTTTGATATTGCTCAATGCTGGATGATGTATTATCGATCCTGCAAGAATTCACGTGTTAAGAAATCTGGTAAATTATTATCTTTACCTGCAATGTGTTCAATATCAAAATCAAAAACACTAAGAATAGCTTGCCATCTAGCAAAAATCTGTTTGGAAGCTATGTTTTGGACATCTTTTTGTAAAACTTCTTTTGCAGATTTACAATCAACACGAACTAAAAACTTTTGATTTAATAAATCACCTTGAAACTTTGAAATGCATAAAACAATAGATAAAATTTCCTTTTTAATTGTAGAATAATTTTGTTGGGTAGGATTCCATTTCTTGGAGGTAAATTGTATAATTTCCTCTTTATCATTTTTCAATTGTTTAAGAATACCACCATAACCAATTTCAGAAGCATCTGTTTCAACAATCTTAAAAGCAGTAGGATCAGGAATACATAAACAAGGTAATGTGGGAAGATAAGCCTTGATCATTTGGATTATAGAAGTATGAGTATCCGTCCAAGGAGGGGGATTCTTCTTTAACCTGTCATGTAAAGGTTTGCATAATTTTTGAAGGTTAGGATAAAAATCAGCAATATAATTTAAACTTCCCAAGAATCGTTGTAAATGAGTTTTATCTAATATTTTGTCTGGAAACTTGTCAACGAAATTGATGGATCGTTCAATTGGTATAATAGTACCATGATGAATATTATGACCAAGAAATCGAATATTCGTTTGAAATAATTTAATCTTTGTTTTGGACACAACCAAACCATTGTCTTTAATGATCTTGAGAAACTTAAAGAGATGATAAAAATGTTGTTTGATATTATGAGAAAATATCAAAACATCATCAATGTAAACAATTAAGAATTGAGAATAAGGATTAAAAATATCATTCATAATTTTCTGAAATTTAGAAGGTGCATTCTTTAAACCAAAAGGCATAACATTCCATTCGTACTGTCCAAATGGGACAGTGAATGCAGTCTTGTACATATCTTGTTCCTGGATCTGGATTTGCCAGAAACAAGATTTCATATCAAACTTTGAAAAGATTTTAGCATCGTATAATTTAGCTAGTAAATCGTTTTTATTAGGAATTGGATAACGAATCCATTGGAGGGCTTTGTTTAAAGGTTTATAATTGATAACAAGTCGAGGAACTCCTCGTTCAATTTCAACATTCTTATTAACATAAAAAGCAGCACAACTCCAAGGAGACTGACTGTGTCTAATTAGTTTATTATCTAAAAGATCTTGAATTTCTTTTCTACAGTGTTCTTCTAATTCTTTGTTCATTTGTATTCCTCTGGCTTTTGTGGGAATATTAATTTCTTGGAAATTTTTTTCATAAGGTAATTGGACAACATGTTTCTTCCTATCCCAGAAGGCAGTAGGAAGGTCAGAACAGACATCTTTTTCAAAGATACTTTGGAGGGATTCTATTTTTTCTTTTGTTTCTGTTGTTGGTAATTGTTGATCAATCTGGGAGATAACAATCTTATCAGAAAGGTGTTCAATTTGTTTTTCTTTATTTTCAATGAAGCAATTTATAGAATATTCATAAACGGAATTTTGTGCTAAAATGTGGATATTTTTTGTGATAGGTTGTTGTATGAAAGGAAAAATAATTTTATTTCCTATAATCCTAGTATGAATCCCATGATTACTAATTTTGAATGGTTTGAGTAACTCAAGGAATGGGGTTCCTAGAATAACATACTTTGTAATGTTTTGAATACCTAAGAAACTAGTTTTGAGAGTAACATCTTTGTTTGTGATTGTAACATCAGATAATTTATAAAGAATCTTAAGTTGTGCTCCTGCGGCTGATTTGATTCCTTCCGTTGTGTTTTCCCAATAAGGACGAGGAACTAAATCTGAACGAAGACAATTTAAATCAGCTCCAGAGTCAACTAAGGCTATTGTATCAAAAGAGAATGATTTTTGGATTTCTAGTGCAATTTTGATAAACCATTTTTGGCTAGTAACTTTGAGACAGTAATCTAAGGCAAGGTTGTTCCTTATTTTCCTTTGAATCTTTTTCTTGTTTCATATTTTTGATTTCGGTTTTAAGTTTAGCAATATCCTGTTGAAGTGTTTTAATGCTAGGGTTTGGAGTTTTCATGGTAATCTCTGTAACTGAAGATGTATGATTATGAGGTTCTATTTTAATATTTTCGTCATCTGATGACTCATTTGTATCGTTTAAAGTTAAGTCTATTTTCGTCATTAATTCTTGATCTAATTGTAATTTTTTAATCCTTTTTCGAACACGACAGTATCGTGTTCAATGATTAGATTTATTACAATGTTTACAAGTAATTCTTTTATCCTGAGATTTATCTTTGTTTTCAGAAGAAGAACCAGAGCTTTGTATAAGGTTATTAGAAGTTTTTTTACTTTATCTAAATTATGAATTATTGAGGTTCCTAAGGATTTATTTTTCTGACAAGAGGATTGATGTAGATCAATGTGAAGAGCTTGTATTTTCTGATCAATTGCTGTTTGGAAACTAATGTCCTTCATAGGAGATTTAGCTTTAGTTAATGACGGACGTTCGGACTTAAGAATGGATTGTTGAGTACCCTCATTCCAGGTCTGAACCTTTGTTGGAGCATTGATGGAGGAATCTAAAGTTTTGGAAAATTTGGAAGATTTTGAAGCTTTTGAGGCTTTTGGAGTAAAAGGATAAGATGCCCAATCAATGCTGGGGTCATCACTGTCTAACTCAAAGTATTCAAAGAACGGCAATTGTTTTTGTATTAGTTCGAGAAAATCATAATATCGGTTTTGAATAGACTGTCTTTTCTCACCTGCATAATGACTGAGGAACCAGTCTCTTTTGGCTGTATTTTGAGAAGAATAAAAATCCTTTTGTAATGATGATAACAAAATTATCACAGATAAGAACATTTAACTCTGGGTCATTATTATCAATCATTTGAGAATAAGTTGGTGACATT
Source organism: Euonymus europaeus (assembly GCA_963580455.1). Classification (NCBI taxonomy): domain Eukaryota; kingdom Viridiplantae; phylum Streptophyta; class Magnoliopsida; order Celastrales; family Celastraceae; genus Euonymus; species Euonymus europaeus. The sequence continues at coordinate 13,589,120 of OY756970.1, read as the reverse complement.
GGTTCTTGGGTGGAACTGGTTTGGGATTCTGGCTGTTGAACATTATAAAATGGTTTTGGTATTGAACCAGAATGATTAACTCCACTTAAATCAGGATGATAAGAAGTACTCGGATTGGATGAAAATTGATTTTTTGTTTTATAAGAAGTGCTTGGAGTAGAGAAGGAATTTCGAGGAGGGATTCCTGGCTCAGATCTAAAAGATGAAGTGGATGAACTACGATTGAATTTTTGTAAATCAATTGAATGTCGTCTAGAACTAAAAGTAATTTCTACTTTTCCATCACTGGATTGAGTAACTTGTTCTATGTTTGTGTTTTCTATTTTCTTTGGAGGTACAGCCCCTTGTAACTCCCATGTTGTGGGTAAGGTAATCTCATCCCACTTAATTGTGCGTGGAAGAGTCATATTGGATCTGGCAATGTCAGTTTGAATTAATAAGGTTTCTCCTTTGGGAGATTTTCTTAAGGCTTTGGATCCAAAAGCTGAAGACATAGCTTTATAATGAATCCTGTAGATTAAAGAAATTGGAAGAGATCCTGAAGACATCTTATAATTGTGAGTTTTGATGTTAAGAGTGAGTGCATCTAAAAGGTTTTGATCACTTAATGAAACTGTAAAATTCGGGTAACAATCAAAATAAATTGGACCACTGCAGAGGCTAGTTTCAACTGTACCTAAGAGTGAATCATTGAATTCTAACATTCTACAATCACGTAAACATAAAAGAATCGATGTATCTAAACCTTCACGAGTTAAGGGTTTAATACCGATCTGGACTAATCCTATATGAAGATAGTTATATTTTTGCTTATGTTTCTCTAACGATTTCTGGGTTAGAAGCTTAATGGTTTCATATGACTTAAACAGTTTAATATCTCTTTCTTCAGTTTTAATCGTATAATCATTACGACTTAGGATATTAAATCTGGATTCCTTTTTATATATTTTGTTTATTTCAACTCGGGGAATATCCCAATCATCAACGTCCCTAACTAAATCCTCAAGATTAATTTCTTCTTGATTGACGATTCTATCGTCTGATATAGTTGAGGAGGTAGAAGTTGATCTAATTTAACAAAAGAACCAGCCATAAGATAAACAATATATGAACAATTAAACAATAAAGGCGGTTAAACCAGCCATAGATATTATTGAGCGCATTCAAAAGCTGCAAGTATTAAACAAGATAAACTTACAGACTTTTGAATGCCTGCTTGTAGCTTACATTGAGAGGAGGGAACTCTGTAGTTCCCGTTTTTGATAAGAGAGGAAGGTTTTGAGAGAAGAGAGGTTGAGAGAATTCTAAGTTCCATGCCAAAGATGTCTAAGAACCAAAAGATTTGTAAGAGCCAAAAGATGAACAACTAAGGCATAGGTGGTCTCTTTTATAGATTAAGAGATCACCTTTACAATGATAAAAAGTTAAATAGTGGAACTTAAATAGTGGTCAATGTCTCCCACCTTTTGAAATGATGTTCCACTTTTGATAATGGTACTTTTATGGAAAAGCAATAACCTTGTCTTTTTGTCCATAATGTCTTCATGTTTCACGTTTGGACCCGAAAGGGTAAAATGGTATTTTTAGCAAATACCCAGCTGTCAACGGATTTGTCATTTTCTTTACCACCGACCGTTTGAGGTGGAATAGCTAAGTCGATTAACCCAGACTTAGTTAGGTACCTTATAGGATTTTTGGGTTTTTGAGTAAAACCTCCAACTTTCAACGGATTTGGTTAATTCTTTACCACCTACCGTTTGAGGTGGAATAGTCAAGTCATAACTGGACTTGATCAGTTTGAAAAAGAATTTTGGAAAGAATTATTTAAAATTCATTTACCCATGCTTCGGGTTCATCTTCAAATTCATCCCAAAATTCTTCCATGGAATCATCATTTTCTAAAGCTTCTTCTTCTTCAATAAATTGGTCGATAAAATCATCAACATGATCAGTAATAAGATCAAATAAAATCTGATCACGTATTTGGGAAAAAAGTGCCATTTCAAGAATGTTTTTGCGCAAATCATAAGGTAAGTCAAAATAATGGAAAATACGCAAACATTCGATTTTAACTGCATCAGCATTTAAAATAGGGTATGCCCAATATTCTTCCCAATCATCCCAAGAATGGAGAATAACATTAATTTGATCGTTCTCAAGTTCAAGATAAACATAATTGGGTTTTTTGGGACAGAAATTATTTGAAAATATTGGAGTTGAAAACCTTGCTAAAATATATTTAAGTGAATCGGAAGCCATTTTAAACTCGAGAGATAATTTCCAATTCACTCTGAAATGAATTGACTTGGAGGGTTAATAAATTGATAATATGTTTGTTTTCAATAATATCAGCACGATTTTGAGAAATCCAAACAGGGGGAGCCTGTTGATAAGGATGAGCAATGTGCCACCTGATAATCTGAATAGATAATCTTTTGTTTTCTCGCATAAGATCAGATTTAAGGGTGTTAAGTCTTCTCACAAGTCTTTTTGTTTCAAAAGGGTGCATAGTAAAGAGATAACCTTAATCAGCTTACGGAGAAATTCTTCTTTGATATTGCTCAATGCTGGATGATGTATTATCGATCCTGCAAGAATTCACGTGTTAAGAAATCTGGTAAATTATTATCTTTACCTGCAATGTGTTCAATATCAAAATCAAAAACACTAAGAATAGCTTGCCATCTAGCAAAAATCTGTTTGGAAGCTATGTTTTGGACATCTTTTTGTAAAACTTCTTTTGCAGATTTACAATCAACACGAACTAAAAACTTTTGATTTAATAAATCACCTTGAAACTTTGAAATGCATAAAACAATAGATAAAATTTCCTTTTTAATTGTAGAATAATTTTGTTGGGTAGGATTCCATTTCTTGGAGGTAAATTGTATAATTTCCTCTTTATCATTTTTCAATTGTTTAAGAATACCACCATAACCAATTTCAGAAGCATCTGTTTCAACAATCTTAAAAGCAGTAGGATCAGGAATACATAAACAAGGTAATGTGGGAAGATAAGCCTTGATCATTTGGATTATAGAAGTATGAGTATCCGTCCAAGGAGGGGGATTCTTCTTTAACCTGTCATGTAAAGGTTTGCATAATTTTTGAAGGTTAGGATAAAAATCAGCAATATAATTTAAACTTCCCAAGAATCGTTGTAAATGAGTTTTATCTAATATTTTGTCTGGAAACTTGTCAACGAAATTGATGGATCGTTCAATTGGTATAATAGTACCATGATGAATATTATGACCAAGAAATCGAATATTCGTTTGAAATAATTTAATCTTTGTTTTGGACACAACCAAACCATTGTCTTTAATGATCTTGAGAAACTTAAAGAGATGATAAAAATGTTGTTTGATATTATGAGAAAATATCAAAACATCATCAATGTAAACAATTAAGAATTGAGAATAAGGATTAAAAATATCATTCATAATTTTCTGAAATTCAGAAGGTGCATTCTTTAAACCAAAAGGCATAACATTCCATTCGTACTGTCCAAATGGGACAGTGAATGCAGTTTTGTACCTATCTTGTTCCTGGATCTGGATTTGCCAGAAACAAGATTTCATATCAAACTTTGAAAAGATTTTAGCATCGTATAATTTAGCTAGTAAATCGTTTTTATTAGGAATTGGATAACGAATCCATTGGAGGGCTTTGTTTAAAGGTTTATAATTGATAACAAGTCGAGGAACTCCTCGTTCAATTTCAACATTCTTATTAACATAAAAAGTAGCACAACTCCAAGGAGACTGACTGTGTCTAATTAGTTTATTATCAAAAAGATCTTGAATTTCTTTTCTATAGTGTTCTTCTAATTCTTTGTTCATTTGTATTCCTCTGGCTTTTGTGGGAATATTAATTTCTTGGAAATCTTTTTCATAAGGTAATTGGACAACATGTTTCTTCCTATCCCAGAAGGCAGTAGGAAGGTCAGAACAGACATCTTTTTCAAAGATACTTTGGAGGGATTCTATTTTTTCTTTTGTTTCTGTTGTTGGTAATTGTTGATCAATCTGGGAGATAACAATCTTATCAGAAAGGTGTTCAATTTGTTTTTCTTTATTTTCAATGAAGCAATTTATAGAATATTCATAAACGGAATTTTGTGCTAAAATGTGGATATTTTTTGTGATAGGTTGTTGTATGAAAGGAAAAATAATTTTATTTCCTATAATCCTAGTATGAATCCCATGATTACTAATTTTGAATGGTTTGAGTAACTCAAGGAATGGGGTTCCTAGAATAACATACTTTGTAATGTTTTGAATACCTAAGAAACTAGTTTTGAGAGTAACATCTTTGTTTGTGATTGTAACATCAGATAATTTATAAAGAATCTTAAGTTGTGCTCCTGCGGCTGATTTGATTCCTTCCGTTGTGTTTTCCCAATAAGGACGAGGAACTAAATCTGAACGAAGACAATTTAAATCAGCTCCAGGTCTGAACCTTGGTTCGAGCATTGATGGAGGAATCTAAAGTTTTGTAAAATTTGGAAGATTTTGAAGCTTTTGAGGCTTTTGGAGTAAAAGGATAAGATGCCCAATCAATTCTGGGGTCATCACTGTCTAACTCGAAGTATTCAAAGAACGGCAATTGTTTTTGTATTAGTTCGAGAAAATCATAATATCGGTTTTGAATAGACTGTCTTTTCTCACCTGCATAATGACTGAGGAACCAGTCTCTTTTGGCTGTATTTTGAGAAGAATAAAAATCTTTTTGTAATGATTGTTTATCGATAACAAAATTATCACAGATAATGACATTTAACTCTGGGTAATTATTATCAACCATTTGAGAATAAGTTGGTGACATTGGTTCTTGGGTGGAACTGGTTTGGGATTCTGGGTGTTGAACATTGTAAAATGGTTTTGGGATTGAACCAGAATGATTAACTCCACTTAAATCAGGATGATAAGAAGTACTTGGGTTGGATGAAAATTGATTTTTTACTTTATAAGAAGTACTTGGAGTAGAAAAGGAGTTCCTAGGAGGGATTCCTGACTCCGATCTAAAAGATGAAGTGGCCGAACTACGATTGAATTTTTGTAAATCAACTGAATGTCGTCTAGAACTAAAAGTAATGGTTTCATATGACTTAAACAGTGTAATATCTCTTTCTTCAGTTTTAATCGTATAATCATTACGACTTAGGATATTAAATCTGAATTCCTTTTTATATATTTTGTTTATTTCAACTCGGGGAATATCCCAATCATCAACGTCCCTAACTAAATCTTCAAGATTAATTTCTTCTTGATTGACGATTCTATCGTCTGATATAGTTGAAGAGGTAGAAGTTGATCTAAAAAGAGAACTCATGTTTGATTAATACCCTCAACTTGATGCTTTACCAAGGATATCGCGCTGGCACTTACTGGGCTGTCCGTCGCCCCTTACTGGCCCTCTTTTGTCCTTGGTTTCCACAAAGCATTAGCATGGTATGCAATCAACCATAAGTCCCTTAATATACAACCACTTGCCCCAACCTCTGATACCATAACGGGAAGGATCATGCAAGCAGGGAAGAAACTAAGCTATTCGATTCAGTTAACGAGTTGAAGCTTGTCATCTTCACAGAGCCTCACTAAACTCAATATATAAATTGGACTCCACAGACTTAATCGTCCTGAGTCGCCTTGATTATAACAAAGAAATGGAGGAGGAAGAACAGAGATTTATAAACATAAAATTAAGTAAAGCAAGAACAAGAACATAAATAAATTTAACAATGCTAAAGCAATTGCAATATCAAGCATTATAAAATAAATAATTGGATGATGAACAAAAGAACATAAAGAACTTAAAGAACTTCTGGGCTTTACAACCACAGGCGGCAGAGCCGACCGTTTGTGGCGCCGTCGAAGCAACACATAAATAAAACAATAAGAGAGGCGGTAGAACCAGCCATAAGATAAACAATATATGAACAATTAAACAATAAAGGCGGTTAAACCAGCCATAGATATTATTGAACGCATTCAAAAGCTGCAAGTATTAAACAAGATAAACTTACAGACTTTTGAATGCCTGCTTGTAGCTTACATTGAGAGGAGGGAACTCTGTAGTTCCCGTTTTTGATAAGAGGGGAAGGTTTTGAGAGAGGAGAGGTTGAGAGAATTCTAAGTTCCAAGCCAAAGATGTCTAAGAACCAAAAGATTTGTAAGAGCCAAAAGATCATAAACTAAGGCATAGGTGGTCTCTTTTATAGATTAAGAGATCACCTTTACAATGATAAAAAGTTAAATAGTGGAACTTGAATAGTGGTCAATGTCTCCCACCTTTTGAAATGATGTTCCACTTTTGATAATGGTGCTTTTATGGAAAAGCAATAACCTTGTCTTTTTGTCCATAATGTCTTCATGTTTCATGTTTGGACCCGAAAGGGTAAAATGGTATTTTTAGCAAATACTCAGTTGTCAACGGATTTGCCATTTTCTTTACCACCGACCGTTTGAGGTGGAATAGCTAAGTCGATTAACCCAGACTTAGTTAGGTACCTTATAGGATTTTTTGGTTTTTGAGTAAAACCTCCAACTTTCAACGGATTTGGTTAATTCTTTACCACCTACCGTTTGAGGTGGAATAGCTAAGTCGATTAACCCAGACTTAGTTAGGCACCTTGTAGGTTTTTTGAGCTTTTGAGTAAAGCTTCCAACTTTCAATGGATTTGGTTATTTCTTTACCACCTACCGTTTTAGGTGGAATAGCGAAGCCATAACTGGGCATGATCAGGTTTGAGATGAATTTCTTAAAATCATTTAAAACTCATCTACCCATGCATCGGGTTCATCTTCAAATTCATCCCAAAATTCTTCCATACTATCGATGGAATCATTATTTTCTAAAGCTTCTTCTTCTTCAATAAATTGATTCATAAAATCGTGAACATGATCAGTAATAAGATCAAATTAAATCTGATCACGTATTTGAGAGAAGAGTCCGATTTCAAGAATGTTTTTGCGCATATCATAAGGTAAGTCAAAATAATGGAAAATACGCAAACATTCGATTTTAACATTGTCAGCATTTAAGATAGGGTATGCCCAACATTCTTCCCAATCATCCCAAGAATGAAGAACAACATTAATTTGATCTTTCTCGAGTTCAAGATAAACGTAATTGGGTTTTTTGGGACAGAAATCATTTGAAAATATGGGAGTTGAAAACCTTGCTAAAATATATTTAAGTGAATCAGAAGCCATTTTAAACTTTAAACTCGAGAGATAATATCAGCACGATTTTGAGAAATCCAAACAGGGGGAGCCTGTTGATAAGGATGAGCAATGTGCCACCTGATAATCTGAATAGATAACCTCTTATTTTCTTGTGTAAGATCAGATTTAAGATGGTTAAGTCTGTTTACCAGTCGTTTTAATTCAAATGGATGCATAACAAAGATAAAAGAGATAACCTTAACCAGTTTACTGAGAAATTCTTCTTTGATACTGCTAACTGCTGGATAATGTATTATCGATCCTGCAAGAATTCACGTGTTAAGAAATCTAGTAAATTATTATCTTTACCTGCAATGTGTTCAATATCAAAATCAAAAACACTAAGAATAGCTTGCCATCTAGCAAAAATCTGTTTGGAAGCTATGTTTTGGACATCTTTTTGTAAAACCTCTTTTGCAGATTTACAATCAATACGAACTAAAAACTTTTGATTTAATAAGTCACCTTGAAACTTTGAAATGCATAAAACAATAGATAAAATTTCTTTTTTAATTGTAGAATAATTTTGCTGAGTAGGATTCCATTTTTTGGAAGTAAACTGTATGATTTCTTCTTTGCTATTCTTTAATTGTTTAAGGATACCACCATAACCAATTTCTGAAGCATCTGTTTCAACTATTTTAAAAGCAATAGGATCAGGAATACATAAACAAGGTAATGTGGGAAGATAAGCCTTGATCCTTTGGATTATAGAAGTATGAGTATCCATCCAAGGAGGAGGATTCTTCTTTAACCTGTCATGTAAAGGTTTGCATATCTTTTGAAGGTTAGGATAAAAATCAGCAATATAATTTAAACTTCCTAAGAATCTCTGTAATTGATTTTTATCTAATATTTTGTCTGGAAACTTATCAACAAAATTGATGGATCGTTCAATTGGTATAATAGTACCGTGATAAATATTACGACCAAGAAACCGAATATTCGTTTGAAATAATTTAATCTTTGTTTTGGACACAACCAAACCATTGTCTTTAATAATCTTGAGAAATTTAAAGAGATGATAAAAATGTTGCTTGATATTATGAGAGAATATCAAAACATCATCAATGTACACAATTAAGAATTGAGAATAAGGATTAAAAATATCATTCATAATTTTCTGAAATTCAGAAGGTGCATTCTTTAAACCAAAAGGCATAACATTCCATTCGTATTGTCCAAACGGAACAGTAAAAGCTGTTTTGTATCTATCTTTTTCTTTAATCTGGATTTGCCAAAAACCAGATTTCATATCAAATTTTGAAAATATTTTAGCATCATATAACTTAGCTAGTAAGTCTTTTTTTATTTGGGATTGGATAACGAATCCAATGAAGGGCTTTGTTTAAAGGTTTATAATTGATAACAAGTCGAGGAACTCCCCGTTCAATTTCAGCATTCTTGTTAACATAAAAAGCAGCACAACTCCAAGGAGACTAACTGTGCCTAATTAATTTTTTATCTAAAAGATCTTGAATCTCTTTTCGGCAGTGTTCTTCTAATTCCTTGTTCATTTGTATCCCTCGAGCTTTTGTAGGGATATTAATTTCTTGAAAATCTTTTTCATAAGGTAATTGGACAACATGTTTCTTCCTATCCCAGAAGGCAGTAGGAAGATCAGAGCAAACATCTTTTTCAAAGATATGTTGGAGAGATTCTATTTTTCCTTTGGTTTCTGCTGTTGATAATTGTTGGTTAATTTGGGAGATGTTAATTTGGTCAGAAAGGTGTTCAATCTGTTTTCCTTTGTTTTCAATCAAACAATTAATGGAATCTTCATAAACAGAATTTTGTGCTAGGAAATGAATATTTTTTGTGATTGGTTGTTGGATAAAAGGAAAAATTATTTTATTTCCTAGAATCCTAGTATGAATTCCTTTATTACTAATTTTAAATGGTTTGAGTAGCTCAAGGAATGGAGTTCCTAGAATAACATATTTTGTAATGTCTTGGATACCTAAGAAACTAGTTTTAAGATTAGTGTCATTGTTTGTGATTGTGACATCAGATAATTTATAAAGAATCTTAAGTTGTTCTCCTGCTGCAGATTTAATTCCTTCATTCGTTTTTTCCCAATAAAGACGAGGAATTAAATCTGAACGAAGAGAGTTTAAATCAGCTCCAGAGTCAACTAAGGCTATTGTATCAAAAGAGAATGATTTTTGGATTTCTAGTGCAACTTTTATAAACCATTTTTGGCTAGTAACCTGAGACAATAATCTAAGGAAAGGTTGTTCCTTATTTTCTTTTAAATCCTTTTCTTGTTTCATATTTTTGATTTTGGATTTAAGTTTAGCAATATCTTGTTGAAGTGTTTTAATACTAGGGTCTGGAGTTTTTATGGTAATCTTTGTAACAGAGGATGTATGATTATGGGGTTCTATTTTGGTCTTTTCTTCATCTGATGACTCATCAGTATCATTTAAGGTTGAATCTATTTTTGCAATGATTTCTTGATCTAGTTGTAATTTTCTAATTCGCTTTCGAACACGACAGTATCGTGTCCAATGATTAGATTTATTACAATGTTTACAAGTAATTCTTTTATCCTGAGATTTATCATTGTTTTCAGAAGAAGAACCAGGGCTTTGTATAAGGTTATTAGAAGATTTTTTTACTTTATCTAAATTATGAATTGTTGAGGTTCCTAAGGATTTATTTTTCTGACAAGAGGATTGATGTAGATCAATGTGAAGAGCTTGTATTTTCTGATCAATTGTTGTTTGGAAACTAATGTCCTTCGTAGGAGATTTAGCTTTAGTTAATGACGGACGTTCGGACTTAAGAATGGATTGTTGAGTAACCTCAATGTCACCCCAGTATGTGCTAACAGCTGAGAGAACAAGCGATGCAACTTTCGTAAACGGTTCCACTTACCCTTCAAGCGCTCTACCCCGTAATCCCATTTAGTCACTGCAATCATCTCTTGGTTGATTCTCCCCCATTCATCTGGTTTAAATGTAGAGCATTGCAATTTTCCAGCTTTCACACTCTCATATAGTATACCAATGAAGACACGTTCATTTTCCATAGGCCATGACATTGAATCCTTAGTCCTACCTTTATGTCCTCCCATATTGTCTATTATAGCAAGTTGATGCAGCATGCCACCACAAATTAATAGTCAAACATAATACCATTAAACGGAATGAAGAAAGTGATATGAAAAAATTTCAATATGTTTTTCAGTCTTGGTTACCTCATCCCCTTTTATACTGCTGCAATTATATATATACTCCATCAAAACTTTAACTAACAGTTGAATAAAATGGTAAAATCATGTTTTATATATCTTCACACATAAGCATAATTTAAAAGATAATAGAATATCATAATCACCTTCAAACCATGTCATTAATACCATTACAAAGCAAGACGTGCAATACATTAAGTCAATAAGCCATGGACTAGTGGCTACTATTTTTTATCAATCACATTATAAATAAATAGACAAAGGATAATTCTAACACTAAATTCAACCTGATTAGGTGTATTCCACTTAACAATATAATAAAAACTTTCATTTCTTTAGGCAAAATGGCATCTATAGAATCTGACATCAAATTCTATCACGTCATAATTGTTCCAAGCAAGGAATGCAGAACAGTTTTTGACACCCTTGAGGACAAGGTACTCACTGAAAAAAGAGTATCAATCATAAAATGAAAAGGAAAAGGAAAATATGCTCTTTATCTTCTAAAACCAGCAGTTCCAGTACTTCATGACTTCATAGAACACGCGCAACGTAAAACAAAGATATGGCCCATAAAAAAGTTATGTCATTCATCTTTCTTCAAACATAACAAGATTCTCTTAAATATGTTTCTTTATTACACGAATTTGAACTATTTGCATGAAAAGAACTGGAGCAACAGGTGCAATTAAATATTCATCAAGTCACCATGGAAAATGGTTAAAGAAAACAAGTACAAAGACACTGTTAAATTGGACTCAAACAATGACAAGTTAGATTGTCAAAAAGATTCGGTAAGTTACATAAGCAAACTCCCAAATTATAACACTAAATTCAAGCAGATTAGGCGTATTCCACTTAACGAGATAATGACAAAAGTGGCAAAGTTGAAGTAGGCCATTGTTAATGTTGTCGGTTCCTTTAAGCATCAAATCATTAGTGCCAAGCATGTGGCTTGCAGAGTTATGGGTTCGTTCATATATGCTGCTACTTGACATCACTACCCAACAAATTAAAAATACAACACAAAAAGACGAGCAAAGAGTGAGTGTAGTCGAATACCTGAGATCTGGGTGACGTCGTAGATGAGAGGAAGGCAAAGACTCACGGAAAGCAGACAGATTGAGCGCCGCACCAAGAAAAGACGAGAGATGACGAGAAGAGGAGAGACGAAATAACCTATTCTATCTTTCCGAAGGCGGAAGTAACTTACGAAGAAGGAGAATCCCGTGTTTTGGGATTCTCCGTGTTTTGGCCCAAAATATTCTAAAACGACAAAATGTCGTTTTTTATTTTACGTTATAATCTATTTTCTGTTTTAAGAAACATATTTTACAAAATAGAACAACCAAACAAGTTTTTACTGTTTTAAAAAATACAAAACATAAAATGGGCTGAAAATAGTCAAACCAAATGCCACCTAAAGTTTTGGAAAATTTGGAAGATTTTGAAGCTTTTGAGGCTTTTGGAGTAAAAGGATAAAATGCCCAATCAATGCTGGGGTCATCACTGTCTAACTCAAAGTATTCAAAGAACGGCAATTATTTTTGTATTATTCGAAAAAATCATAATATCGGTTTTGAATAGACTGTCTTTTCTCACCTGCATAATGACTGAGGAACCAGTCTCTTTTGGCTGTATTTTGAGAAGAATAAAAATCCTTTTGTAATGATTGTTTATCGATAACAAAATTATCACAGATAAGAACATTTAACTCTGGGTCTTTATTATCAATCATTTGAGAATAAGTTGGTGACCTTGGTTATTGGGTGGAACTGGTTTGGGATTCTGGCTGTTGAACATTATAAAATGGTTTTGGTATTGAACCAGAATGATTAACTCCACTTAAATCAGGATGATAAGAAGTACTCGGATTGGATGAAAATTGATTTTTTGTTTTATAAGAAGTGCTTGGAGTAGAGAAGGAATTTCGAGGAGGGATTCCTGGCTCAGATCTAAAAGATGAAGTGGATGAACTACGATTGAATTTTTGTAAAACAATTGAATGTCGTCTAGAACTAAAAGTAATTTCTACTTTTCCATCACTGGATTGAGTAACTTGTTCTATGTTTGTGTTTTCTATTTTCTTTGGAGGTACAGCCCCTTGTAACTCCCATGTTGTGGGTAAGGTAATCTCATCCCACTTAATTATGCGTGGAAGAGTCATATTGGATCTGGCAATGTCAGTTTGAATTAATAAGGTTTCTCCTTTGGGAGATTTTCTTAAGGCTTTTGATCCAAAAGCTGAAGACATAACTTTATAATGAATCCTGTAGATTAAAGAAATTGGAAGAGATCCTGAAGACATCTTGAAGACATCTTATAATTGTGAGTTTTGATGTTAAGAGTGAGTGCATCTAAAAGGTTTTGATCACTTAATGAAACTGTAAAATTCGGGTAACAATCAAAATAAATTGGACCACTGCAGAGGCTAGTTTCAACTGTACCTAAGAGTGAATCATTGAATTCTAACATTCTACAATCACGTAAACATAAAAGAATCGATGTATCTAAACCTTCACGAGTTAAGGGTTTAATACCGATCTGGACTAATCCTATATGAAGATAGTTATATTTTTGCTTATGTTTCTCTAACGATTTCTGGGTTAGAAGCTTAATGGTTTCATATGACTTAAACAGTTTAATATCTCTTTCTTCAGTTTTAATCGTATAATCATTACGACTTAGGATATTAAATCTGGATTCCTTTTTATATATTTTGTTTATTTCAACTCGGGGAATATCCCAATCATCAACGTCCCTAACTAAATCCTCAAGATTAATTTCTTCTTGATTGACGATTATATCGTCTGATATAGTTGAGGAGGTAGAAGTTGATCTAATTTAACAAAAGAACCAGCCATAAGATAAACAATATATGAACAATTAAACAATAAAGGCGGTTAAACCAGCCATAGATATTATTGAGCGCATTCAAAAGCTGCAAGTATTAAACAAGATAAACTTACAGACTTTTGAATGCCTGCTTGTAGCTTACATTGAGAGGAGGGAACTCTGTAGTTCCCGTTTTTGATAAGAGAGGAAGGTTTTGAGAGAAGAGAGGTTGAGAGAATTCTAAGTTCCATGCCAAAGATGTCTAAGAACCAAAAGATTTGTAAGAGCCAAAAGATTTGTAACTAAGCCATAGGTGGTCTCTTTTATAGATTAAGAGGCTACCTTTACAATGATTAAAATAAATGCTAAAAGTTGAATAGTGGAACTTGAATAGTGGTCAATGTCTCCAACTTTTGAAATGATGCTCCACTTTTCATGATAAATGTTGCTTTTATGGAAAAGCAATAACCTTGTTTTCTTATCCATAATGTCTTCATGTTTCATGCTTCAACCCGAAAGGGCATAATTGATCTCTCTCTCTCTCTTCTCTCTCTCTCCTCTCTCTTTCTCTCGTTTTTCAATCGGGCACCTGGTTTTTTGAGGGGGAGGAGGTGATCTCCTCTTCCTCCCCCTCCTCCTCCTCTTCCTCCACTTCAATGTCTCTGTTTTTCCTTCGTTTTCCACTTCAGACTTCCATCTTCTCCATTCTCCTCTTTTCTTCCATTTTCTCATGTTTTTTCTTTGTTATGAACTTGTTGTTGTTGAATAAATCGGTGACACTGAAGAGATTTGCGGACTTCTTGTTTCTCTGGGGGATCTTGCAGATTTGGCACCTGTTTTCTCATATTTGGACTCGGGCAAACCTTATCGGACTTATATGGCTTTGGGCGCCCGCTTTGTTGTGTACTACCAGTGTGACGGTAGATTTCTCCAGATCGAGCCTTTTTAGGCTTAGCAACGGTGTAGATCTTGTAATTTTTGTCTTTGAACTTGTTGTTTGTAAGGTTCTTTGGTTGTTATCTTTTCCTGTATTCCCACTTTGGGTGGGTTGTTTATCCCACTTTAGGTGGGTTGGTTTATCCCCATTCGGTGGGGTTGTCTCTCCATTTAGTGGGGTTGTATCTCCTTCGGGAGCTTTTACTCCTTTAGGAGTCTTTTAATGAAGTTTATGTTTATCTCAAAAAAAAAAAAACCCGAAAGGGCATAATGGTATTTTTAGCAAATACCCAGCTTTCAACGGATTTGTCATTTTCTTTACCACCGACCGTTTGAGGTGGAATAGCTAAGTCTATTAACCCAGACTCAGTTAGGTACCTTGTATGATTTTTGAGCTTTTGAGTAAAGCTTCCAACTATCATTGGATTTGATTATTTCTTTACCACCTACCGTTTGAGGTGGAATAGTCAAGCCGTAACTGGGCATGATCAGTTATCTTCCTCAAGAAGATCATCGGAGTTGAAACTCCTAGAAGATTTATTGGAAGATTGCGTAGACTGTCCTTTTAATTCAGATAAGGTTTTTTGAAGAAGATGAGCAAGTTCATCTTCAGATGTGGCTGAAATTAATTTGGAACTGATAAAAGATTTCATCCCAAGTAAATGGTGTTCAGACTTTTGAATCTGTTTGGTTTTGGCATCATTAGATGAGAACCATTTAAGTACATTGTCAGGGTAGGCTCTTGTGGCATCAAACTTGTCCCAGCATTTGGTTCGATAAATTCGGACTAAATATGATAAACTTGCAGAGTCATCATGAAATTGATATTGCCAATTTGTGATCCACGAGATGGCAAAGATTGAGAAAAAGTATAATAAAGGTGGTATGGCCATGTTCTGGGGTTGATAACGAGATCGGAAAATATCAAATCCTTCTCGGACAATGGATGGTAAAATTTCTTGAAGGGGTCCGAAGTGCCACCACCATTCATTAAACCAATTTGGAAAATGATAAGTTTGATTAACTTTAAATTGGAAAAACCATGAGTGCCTTTGCTCAGAGTTTTGAATTAAAAAAGCTTTTGTCCAAGCTTCTTGGTAATCCCAGTAAGAAAATCCTGAAGGTTTAAAATTTACTGAAAATTGTTTTGTTTCATGTAACTGTTGTCCCCACATTGCCGGGGTTAAAACCTTTAAAATCATAACAGTGCAATGTGTAAGAACAGAATCTGGATTATGATACTTCTTCATGGAAATTGAATCAGTATCGATTAATATAAATTCATAAAATTTTTGGTTCTTGTTTAAATCTTGTGGCAGGAAATGCCAATTTGGAGGAAAGACTTTAGAGACCACAGTTATTGGATCTTTACTCTGAAATTCAGTTTCCATAAGAACAACCTTTTGATAAATTTGTTTATCAAAATATTTGGATACATAAGTAAAAGGTTGTGTTTGATTTTGTGATAAAGCCATATTGGCAGCAGTTTTTAAAACAGGCTCATAAATAATTAAAGCTGAACTAATGGGTGGTTTTTGTGCCTGGATTGCTAAAGCAACCTCAGGGGTTTTCTGTAAAGATGAAACCCATTCTAAAATGGAAGGATTGTTTAAAATCTCTTGAGGAATTGGGGTTTGGGGTTGAGGATCAGAAATTACCTCCTTACCTTTTGATCTTGCAAGAGCTAACTTCTGATCTTCTTCATCAGCAATGTCGGCCCATGATTTCTTTGGGAGGATTGGTGCTGTATCTAAAGCATAAGATTCTTTTGAAAGTCTCTGCATTTGTGATCTTGTTGTTGGTGGAGACATTCTTCCTCGTCCTCTTCTAGAGGAAGTGCTCATGGTTGCTGTAATAAGATGATGAAGTGAACATCTACTTATAGAAGAAGTTAGTCTCTTTGATGTTTGTTGGATAAAAGGGAAAAATATATTTTTCCCAGATAAAGCTGTAGAAAGACCATCATGACTTACATGAAATGGTTTGATAAGATCAAGAAAAGGTGTCCCTAAGATAACATATTTTGTAATATTTTGTATACCCAAAAAATCTAAAGTAAAAGAAGCATTGGATTTGCTTATTTTTGCTTTGGATACTTTGTAGAGAATCTTAAGCTGTTCTCCTGCTGCAGTCTTCATGCCTTCAATTGTGTTTTCCCAATAATGATAAGGAACTAAATCAGAACGAAGGCAATTTAAATCTGCACCTGAATCTACTAAGGCAATGGTATCAAAAGAATAAGATTCACAAATAATAATAGTTATCTTGATAAACCATTTTTGACCAATAACTTGAGATAATAAACCTAAGAATGGTGGATCATTTTTATAAGAACTTTCAACTAAAATTCCTTATGTTTCTATCCTTCGTATGCGTTCATCTTCTTCTGAGTCACTAGGTGTCTCAGATGTCGTCATTAAACCTTTTCCTTTATCGATAATGGAGACTAGTTGATTTATTTTCATACGGTCATTATTTTGCTGATTCCTAAGGCTGTTAAGTTCGATTTTTATTGCAGAAATCTCTATCTGGAGATGTTGAATATCAGGTTTAAAAGAAGGTTCTATGCTTTGATCATGTTTAGATAAAATTTCTTTCAGATTATAAGTTGCTTTAGGAGGAGCAATCTTATTATCGCAATGAAATAAAGTTTGTTTTAATTTGTCTAAATAAGCTAATTTAACAGTAGAATCATCAATATGATTAACAACGTCTAAAATGAATTCTTGATCCCTAGAAAGCATGTTAATTTCAGGATCAGAAGATGAAGAAGGAATATCATCATAATGGTTTTCATCATCAGATAAAGATAAAGATGAATCATCATCAGTGTCTAAAAGAATTAAATCTAATTTTGCAATAATCTTGTCATCTAGTTCTAACTCATTAATCCTTTGACGAACATTACAATACCTGGCAAAATGTCCTGGTTTATTGCATTTGTAACAAGTTGGGTGTTTAGGTTTGTCAGGTTGGGAATTAGATTTTGGTTTGGGGTCGTCTTTCTTTTTATGAGATGATTTTGGTGCAAAGGAGTTTTTATAAAATCGGGAACGATAATTAGATCTAGGATAATAAGGTTTTTTGGAATAAGAAGATTTCTTAGAAGGGGAATCTTTTTGTTTAGAACAATTTTCTTCAAAACCAAATTGTTTACAGAAAGAACCTAACTCATTTCTAGATTTGGTTTGTTCATATTTTTATTGTTTCTGTAACTTAATGTCAGAACATAATTGTAAACCTACCTTCTGAATGTGATTGACTAGGTCACCATAGGTTAACTGATCATAAGGAATCTGATTGTTGTGTAAAGATTTAATCTTTTCTCGTACCTTATCACCTAATAGGATTGGGAGACCTGCTAAGAATTTTTCTTTCCAAAAGGGTTGGTTGTTATCAGGCCGCATCATAACTCTGGTTAGAAAGGTATCTTTGTATTGGCGAAAATCATGGAGTTTTCGGCACCTTAAATTGGCTAAGAGTTCAGAAGACCTATCTCTAATACTATATGGATCTCCTAAGAAATGTTTGGATATTGAAAATATAAGTGTGGCAACTGAATCCTAGATTTCGACGCCTAATTCTGTTTTGATAACTGTACCATCAGAAGCAGTTTTAACAGCATTAAGAATTTCATTTTGTTGAGCAGATGTAAGATGGTAATCCCACCATCCTTTTAACTGTCCTGTAAAACCAGCAATAATTAAGTTTGCAATAGCCTGGTCAGTTGTATCTGTTTTTGTTTTGTAAGCATTGCTGACCATCGTCATTTGTTGTAATAAATTAAGGATATTATAATCGGACATACCATCTATATTCCATTCATAAATGGTATCAGCATTATATTTCATTTGGTTGGTTTGTTTTTCTTCTAACAGAATATCTGGTGGAGTGGTTTTCGAATAATAAATTTTTTGGGGAGCTTTCCATGTCATTTTATTGATTTCAAAATCAGAATTGGATGGAGTATTGGATGGAGTATCTCCATTTTTATCAAGATTATTGACAGCTGGAGTTGTAGATGACGTAGGAGTTTCAGGAATTTGTAAGGAGGGGAATTCTATTAAAGTGGCAGTAAGTTCCTGTAATTTACTTTCTTTAATATCTTGTTGAAGTGTTTTAATGCTAGGGTTTGGAGTTTTCATGGTAATCTCTGTAACAGAAGATGTATGATTATGAGGTTCTATTTTAATATTTTCGTCATCTGATGACTCATCTGTATCGTTTAAAGTTAAGTCTATTTTCGTCATTAATTCTTGATCTAATTGTAATTTTTTAATCCTTTTTCGAACACGACAGCATCGTGTCCAATGATTAGATTTATTACAATGTTTACAAGTAATTCTTTTATCCTGAGATTTATCATTGTTTTCAGAAGAAGAACCAGAGCTTTGTATAAGGTTATTAGAAGATTTTTTTACTTTATCTAAATTATGAATTGTTGAGGTTCCTAAGGATTTATTTTTCTGACAAGAGGATTGATGTAGATCAATGTGAAGAGCTTGTATTTTCTGATCAATTGCTGTTTGGAAACTAATGTCCTTCGTAGAAGATTTAGCTTTAGTTAATGACGGACGTTCGGACTTAAGAATGGATTGCTGAGTACCCTCATTCCAGGTCTGAACCTTGGTTGGAGCATGAAACATGAAGACATTATGGATAAGAAGACAAGGTTATTGCTTTTCCATAAAAGCAACATTTATCATGAAAAGTGGAGCATCATTTCAAAAGTGGGAGACATTGACCACTATTCAAGTTCTACTATTCAACTTTTAGCATTTATTTTAATCATTGTAAAGGTAGCCTCTTAATCTATAAAAGAGACCACCTATGCCTTAGTTACAAATCTTTTGGCTCTTAGACATCTTGAGCTTGGAGCTTTGTTTTGGTTCCAACTTAGAATTCTCTCAACCTCCCTCTGATACCATAACGGGAAGGATCATGCAAGCAGGGAAGAAACTAAGCTATTCGATTCAGTTAACGAGTTGAAGCTTGTGATCTTCACAGAGCCTCACTAAACTCAATATATAAATTGGACTCGACAGACTTAATTGTCCTGAGTCGCCTTGATTATAACAAAGAAATGGAGGAAGAAGAACAGAGATCTATAAACATAAAATTAAGTAAAGCAAGAACAAGAACATAAATAAATTTAACATTGCAGAAGCAATTGCAATATCAAGCATTATAAAATAAATGATGAACAAAAGAATATAAAACTTCTGGGCTTTATAACCACAGGCGGCAGAGCCGACCGTTTGTGGCGCCGTCGAAGCAAACCATAAATAAAGCAATAACAGAGGCGGTAGAACCAGCCATATAAGATGAACAATATATGAACAATTAAACAATAAAGGTGGTTAAACCAGCCATAGATATTATTGAATGCATTCAAAAGCTGCAAGTAAGAAACAAGATAAACTTACAAACTTTTGAATGCCTGCTTGTAGCTTACATTGAGAGGAGGGAACTCTATAATTCCTGTTTTTGATAAGAGGGGAAGGTTTTGAGAGAGGAGAGGTTGAGAGATTTCTAAGTTCCAAGCCAAAGATGTCTAAGAACCAAAAGATTTGTAAGAGCCAAAAGATTTGTAACTAAGGCATAGGTGGTCTCTTTTATAGATTAAGAGGCTACCTTTACAATGATTAAAATAAATGCTAAAAGTTGAATAGTACAACTTAAATAGTGGTCAATGTCTCCCACTTTTGAAATGATGCTCCAATTTTCATGATAAATGTTGCTTTTATGGAAAAGCAATAACCTTGTCTTCTTATCCATAATGTCTTCATGTTTCATGCTTCAACCCGAAAGGGCATAATGGTATTTTTAGCAAATACCCAGCTTTCAACGGATTTGTCATTTTCTTTACCACCGACCGTTTGAGGTGGAATAGCTAAGTCTATTAACCCAGACTCAGTTAGGTACCTTGTAGGATTTTTGAGCTTTTGAGTAAAGCTTCCAACTATCAACGGATTTGGTTATTTCTTTACCACCTACCGTTTGAGGTGGAATAGTCAAGCCGTAACTGGGCATGATCAGTTATCTTCCTCAAGAAGATCATCGGAGTTGAAACTCCTAGAAGATTTCTTGGAAGATTGCGTAGACTGTCCTTTTAATTCAGATAAGGTTTTTTGAAGAAGATGAGCAAGTTCATCTTCAGATGTGGCTGAAATTAATTTGGAACTGATAAAGGATTTCATCCCAAGTAAATGGTGTTCAGATTTTTGAATCTGTTTGGTTTTGGCATCATTAGATGAGAACCATTTAAGTACATTATCAGGGTAGGCTCTTGTAGCATCAAACTTGTCCCACCATTTGGTTCGATAAATTCGGACTAAATATGATAAGGTTGCAGAATCATTATGAAATTGATATTGCCAATTTGTGATCCATGAGATGGCAAAGAGGGAGAAAAAATATAATAAAGGTGGTATGGACATGTTCTGGGGTTGATAACGGGATCTGAAAACATCAAATCCTTCTCGGACAATTAAGGGTAAAATTTCTTGGAGGGGTCCGAAGTGCCACCACCATTCATTAAACCAATTGGGAAAATGATAAGTTTGATTGACTTTAAATTAAAAGAACCATGAATGTCTCTGTTCAGAGTTTTGAATTAAAAAAGCTTTGGTCCAAGCTTCCTGATAATCCCAATAAGAAAATCCTGCAGGGTTGTAGTTAACTGAAAATTGTTTTGGAGAATGTAACTCTTGTCCCCACATTGCTGGGGTTAAAACCTTTAAAATCATAACAGTGCAATGTGTAAGAACAGAATCTTGGTTATGATACTTCTTCATGGAAATTGAATCAGTATCAATTAATATAAATTCATAAAATTTTTGGTTCTTGTTTAAATCTTGCGGCATGAAATGCCAATTTGGAGGATAAACTTTAGAGACCACAGTTCTTGGGTCTTTACTGTGAAATTCAGTTTCCATAAGAACAACCTTTTGATAAATCTGTTTATCAAAATATTTGGATACATAAGTAAAAGGTTGTGTTTGATTTTGTGATAAAGCCATATTGGCAGCTGTTTTTAAAACAGGCTCGGAAATAATTAAAGCTGAACTAATGGGTGGTTTTTGTGCCTGGATTGCTAAAGCAACCTCAGGGGTTTTCTGTAAAGATGAAACCCATTCTAAAAGGGAAGGATTGTTTAAAATCTCTTGAGGAATTGGGGTTTGGGGTTGAGGATCAGAAATTACCTCCTTACCTTTTGATCTTGTTTTGGCAAGAGCTATCTTCTGATCTTCTTCATCAGCAATGTCGGCCCATGATTTCTTTGGGAGGATTGGTGTTGTATCTAAAGCATAAGATTCTTTTGAAAGTCTCTGCATTTGTGATTTGGTTGTTGGTGGAGACATTCTCCCTCGTCCTCTTCTAGAGGAAGTGCTCATGGTTGCTGTAATAAGATGATGAAGTGAACATCTATTTATAGAAGAAGTTAGTCCTTTTGATGTTTGTTGGATAAAAGGAAAAAATATATTTTTCCCAGATAAAGCTGTAGAAAGACCATCATGACTTACATGTGACGCCCCGACCCAAATTTCCAAGCACTGAGCCGGGAGCGCCACTTTAGGCGTGTGCTCCGTCACTAAGGACCTCACCACACGCCAACCTAACCCCGGATTCTAACAGAAATCCGACAGCAACTCCCCGTATATCGGAGGGTGCCAACCTGGAGTCACATCTCATTTAACACGAAACAATAATCAATAATAATCAGAGAAGTTCCGCAGCGTAACAGGGCCTCTGGCCATCTATCCACATTCACACACTAGGCAGTGCCTCAGGCCTCCTAATCACATACAATCAATAAGCAAAACATATTCATATCAATAATATCATCAAAGACTATCAAAGTCAATCAATCCAGACCCAAGGTCCTATATCCAGGTACGGGAATCCCGATCACACGGCATACCTCCCGACCATCCATCAAACATACCGAAAAGGTATTTAAGCAACATAATAGTCAACCAATAAAAGTACTACATGTACTTAATTCATAACCAAGGTTCTCAAACAACCAAATACATATCCTAGTGCTCCTAGGGTGGCCTTCCATGTCACGCCGCCTCTTACTGATCCGCAGCCTGGTTCTCAGCACCAGTCTCACCTGAAGGATACAGAAAAGTAATAGGGTGAGCAGGAGGCTCAGTAGGGAAAACAAAATGAATCATAAGAACATAAAGGCTGAATATTGAAATAAGCTCAATGCAGCAAAATGACATCCTAAAATGTCACAACAATGTACAAGCTCAGGCTACACCCTACAGCGCCTGGCACTAGTCAACGAATATTCCGGAAAATCATCGAAACCCTTTCACTTTGCCCCGGAATGACTATAGGTGCACCTACACCATGGAAATCCCAATTCTGGCAACAATGTGCCCATTCGGTATCCAACATCATCACAATGGTATAACCTAAGGATACTACGAGTCCATACTCGTAGACCCTATGCATCTAATATTCATGTCCAATAAAGTCATGCAAAAGAAGCTCGAATATATAACAACCCTATATATATATACATAACTACATGATGCATGAACGAGGTTTATCATGCCCAATAGATGATTAAGCATTCAAAGGTTATGCAAATTCGTCAATAACCAACAACAAGGTTCGTTCTTCCTAAGAAACAATTTAGGCAAGAACACAAATAATAAAGACAAATGAAGAATTTCAACCGCTCTTTAGAGAAGTACAATATGATAAAAAATGGGGTAAGAATCCCTACCTCAATTCCCAAGCAAAAGCTTACCAACTCAAATTCCCAAAACTAGGGTTTCGAGCTTCTCTCTCAACCTATCCATTTCAACCAACCAATCCCATATTCTGGTATCAATAACATCCATATACCATAAAAACATGAATTTAATCATAAATCAAGAGAGACATACCTTCTCTCTCTAGGATTTCACCAAATCCTCCAAACTCCACCCAATTCAAAACTCAACCTAAACCAATGATCAAACCTAGTAAAACAATCATAAATAACCCTAGAATCAACATATATAAACCCCAAAACTTAACCCTTCACGAATCATGCTAGATCTAACGAAAACCTAGAATTTTGAAACATGGAAAAACTCACCTTTGATCTTAAAATCCCTTGGAATGTTGCTTGAATCTTCAACCCAAGCTCCAAATCTTCAATAATCTCTCAAAACCTCACTTTCTCTCTTTGATTTTCTCTCTCTCTCTCTCACTAGAATCAAGTCTCACGAAGAAAATACCATTTCTGGTCGCGTACTGGCTTTTAACAGCTCGGGGAGCGCCTAGGCGTTCAGAATTTGCGCCTAGGCGCATTGACCTTGATTTTAAATTTTTACCCACTGTCCCGTGCAACTTTTGTACACGCCTAGGCGACCGCCTAGGCGCACGCCTAGGCGCCCTCCTAGGCGTGTGGCCTTACTTTTTGTTTTAGCTCCGTCTCGTTCTTAGCTTCGATTTGATATATTATGGGCCCGAAACAGACATCTGTGCTAAAAGTTATGACCGATTTACCGAACCTAGTTCTAAAACTATCATTTAGGCCTTATACACTTCCAATGGTCCGTTTTCACTTCGAACCCATTTTTCAATAATTTATTACTTAAAATTTAACCAAACATAAAATTTTTGGGTCAGGATCTCACATTACATGAAATGGTTTGATAAGATCAAGGAAAGGTGTCCCTAAGATAACATATTTTGTAATATTTTGTACACCCAAAAAATCTAAAGTAAAAGAAGCATTGGATTTGCTTATTTTTGCATTGGACACTTTGTAGAGAATCTTAAGTTGTTCTCCTGCTGCAGTTTTCATGCCTTCAATTGTGTTTTCCCAATAATGATAAGGAACTAAATCAGAACGAAGGCAATTTAAATCTGCACCTGAATCTACTAAGGCAATAGTATCAAAAGAATAAGAGTCACAAATAATAATAGTTATTTTGATAAACCATTTTTGACAAATAACTTGAGACTGTAATCTAAGGCAAGGTTGTTCCTTATTTTCCTTTGAATCTTTTTCTTGTTTCATATTTTTGATTTCGGTTTTAAGTTTAGCAATATCCTGTTGAAGTGTTTTAATGCTAGGGTTTGGAGTTTTCATGGTAATCTCTGTAACAGAAGATGTATGATTATGAGGTTCTATTTTAATATTTTCGTCATCTGATGACTCATCTGTATCGTTTAAAGTTAAGTCTATTTTCGTCATTAATTCTTGATCTAATTGTAATTTTTTAATCCTTTTTCGAACACGACAGTATCGTGTCCAATGATTAGATTTATTACAATGTTTACAAGTAATTCTTTTATCCTGAGATTTATCATTGTTTTCAGAAGAAGAACCAGAGCTTTGTATAAGGTTATTAGAAGATTTTTTTACTTTTTCTAAATTATGAATTGTTCAGGTTCCTAAGGATTTATTTTTCTGACAAGAGGATTGATGTAGATCAATGTGAAGAGCTTGTATTTTCTGATCAATTGCTGTTTGGAAACTAATGTCCTTCGTAGAAGATTTAGCTTCAGTTAATGATGGACGTTCGAACTTAAGAATGGATTGCTGAGTACCCTCATTCCAGGTCTGAACCTTGGTTGGAGCATTGATGGAGGAATCTAAAGTTTTGGAAAATTTGGAAGATTTTGAAGATTTTGAAGCTTTTGAGGCTTTTGGAGTAAAAGGATAAGATGCCCAATCAATGCTGGGGTCATCACTGTCTAACTCAAAGTATTCAAAGAATGGCAGTTGTTTTTGTATTAGTTCGAGAAAATCATAATATCGATTTTGAATAGACTGTCTTTTCTCACCTGCATAATGACTGAGGAACCAGTCTCTTTTGGCTGTGTTTTGAGAAGAATAAAAATCTTTTTGTAATGATTGTTTGTCGATAACAAAATTATCACAGATAAGAACATTTAACTCTGGGTCTTTATTATCAATCATTTGAGAATAAGTTGGTGACATTGGTTCTTGGGTGGAATTGGTTTGGGATTCTGGCTGTTGAACATTATAAAATGGTTTTGGTATTGAACCAGAATGATTAACTCCACTTAAATCAGGATGATAAGAAGTACTCGGATTGGATGAAAATTGATTTTTTGTTTTATAAGAAGTGCTTGGAGTAGAGAAGGAATTTCGAGGAGGGATTCCTGGCTCAGATCTAAAAGATGAAGTGGATGAACTACGATTGAATTTTTGTAAATCAATTGAATGTCGTCTAGAACTAAAAGTAATTTCTACTTTTCCATCACTGGATTGAGTAACTTGTTCTATGTTTGTGTTTTCTATTTTCTTTGGAGGTACAGCCCCTTGTAACTCCCATGTTGTGGGTAAGGTAATCTCATCCCACTTAATTGTGCGTGGAAGAGTCATATTGGATTTGGCAATGTCAGTTTGAATTAATAAGGTTTCTCCTTTGGGAGATTTTCTTAAGGCTTTGGATACAAAAGCTGAAGACATAGCTTTATAATGAATCCTGTAGATTAAAGAAATTGGAAGAGATCCTGAAGACATCTTATAATTGTGAGTTTTGATGTTAAGAGTGAGTGCATCTAAAAGGTTTTGATCACTTAATGAAACTGTAAAATTTGGGTAACAATCAAAATAAATTGGACCACTGCAGAGGCTAGTTTCAACTGTACCTAAGAGTGAATCATTGAATTCTAACATTCTACAATCACATAAACATAAAAGAATCGATGTATCTAAACCTTCACGAGTTAAGGGTTTAATCCCAATCTGAACTAATCCTATATGAAGATAGTTATATTTTTGCTTATGTTTTTCTAACGATTTCTGGTTTAGAAGCTTAATGGCTTCATATGACTTAAACAGTTTAATATCTCTTTCTTCAGTTTTAATCGTATAATCATTACGACTTAGGATATTAAATCTGGATTCCTTTTTATATATTTTGTTTATTTCAACTCGGGGAATATCCCAATCATCAACGTCCCTAACTAAATCTTCAAGATTAATTTCTTCTTGATTGACGATTCTATCATCTGATATAGTTGAAGAGGTAGAAGTTGATCTAAAAAGAGAACTCATATTTGATTAATACCCTCAACTTGATGCTTTACCAAGGATATTGCGCTGGCACTTACTGGGCTGTCCGTCGCCCCTTACTGGCCCCCTTTTGTCCTTGGTTTCCACAAAGCATTAGCATGGTATGCAATTAACCATAAGTCCCTTAATATACAACCACTTGCCCCAACCTCTGATACCATAACGGGAAGGATCATGCAAGCAGGGAAGAAACTAAGCTATTCGATTCAGTTAACGAGTTAAAGCTTGTGATCTTCACAGAGCCTCACTAAACTCAATATATAAATTGGACTCGACAGACTTAATCGTCCTGAGTCGCCTTGATTATAACAAAGAAATGGAGGAAGAAGAACAGAGATCTATAAACATAAAATTAAGTAAAGCAAGAACAAGAACTTAAATAAATTTAACAATGCTAAAGCAATTGCAATATCAAGCATTATAAAATAAATGATGAACAAAAGAACATAAAAACTTCTGGGCTTTATAACCACAGGCGGCAGAGCCGACCGTTTGTGGCGCCGTCGAAGCAAGACATAAATAAAACAATAACAGAGGCGGTAGAACCAGCCATAAGATGAACAATATATGAACAATTAAATAATAAAGGCGGTTAAACCAGCCATGGATATTATTGAATGCATTCAAAAGCTGTAAGTAAGAAACAAGATAAACTTACAGACTTTTGAATGCCTGCTTGTAGCTTACATTGAGAGGAGGGAACTCTGTAGTTCCCGTTTTTGATAAGAGAGGAAGGTTTTTAGAGAAGAGAGGTTGAGAGAATTCTAAGTTCCAAGCCAAAGATGTCTAAGAACCAAAAGATGATAAACTAAGGCATAGGTGGTCTCTTTTATAGATTAAGAGATCACCTTTACAATGATAAAAAGTTAAATAGTGGAACTTGAATAGCGGTCAATGTCTCTCATCTTTTGAAATGATGTTCCACTTTTGATAATGGTGCTTTTATGGAAAAGCAATAACCTTGTCTTTTTGTCCATAATGTCTTCATGTTTCGTGTTCGGACCCGAAAGGGTAAAATGGTATTTTTAGCAAATACCCAGCTATCAACGGATTTGTTATTTTCTTTACCACCGACCGTTTGAGGTGGAATAGCTAAGTCGATTAACCCAGTCTTAATTAGGTACCTTGTAGGATTTTTGGGTTTTTGAGTAAAACCTCCAACTTTCAACGGATTTGGGTAATTCTTTACCACCTACCGTTTTGGTCTTTGTTTAAATCTTGTGGCATGAAATGCCAATTTGGAGGAAAGACTTTACAGACCACAGTTCTTGGATCTTTACTCTGAAATTCAGTTTCCATAAGAACAACCTTTTGATAAATCTGTTTGTCAAAATATTTGGATACATAAGTAAAAGGTTGCGTTTGATTTTGGGATAAAGCCATATTGGCAGCAGTTTTTAAAACAAGCTCAGAAATAATTAAAGCTGAACTAATGGGTGGTTTTTGTGCCTGGATTGCTAAAGCATCCCCAGGGGTTTCTTGTAAAGATGAAACCCATTCTAAAAGGGAAGGATTGTTTAAAATCTCTTGGGGAATTGGGGTTTGGGGTTGAGGATCAGAAACATAGATTACCTCCTTACCTTTTGATCTTGTTTTGGGAAGAGCTATCTTCTGATCTTCTTCGTCAGCAATGTCAGCCCATGATTTCTTTGGGAGGATTGGTGCTGTATCTAAAGCATAAGATTCTTTGGAAAGTCTCTGCATTTGTGATCTTGTTGTTGGTGGAGACATTCTCCCTCGTCCTCTTCTAGAGGAAGTGCTCATGGTTGCTGTAATAAGATGATGAAGTGAACATCTATTTATAGAAGAAGTTAGTCCTTTTGATGTTTGTTGGATAAAAGGGAAAAATATATTTTTCCCAGATAAAGCTGTAGAAAGACCATCATGACTTACATGAAATGGTTTGATAAGATCCAGGAAAGGTGTCCCTAAGATAACATATTTTGTAATATTTTGTACACCCAAAAAATCTAAAGTAAAAGAAGCATTGGATTTGCTTATTTTTGCATTGGATACTTTGTAGAGAATCTTAAGTTGTTCTCCTGCTGCAGTTTTCATGCCTTCAATTGTGTTTTCCCAATAATGATAAGGAACTAAATCAGAACGAAGGCAATTTAAATCTGCACCTGAATCTACTAAGGCAATAGTATCAAAAGAATAAGAGTCACAAATAATAATAGTTATTTTGATAAACCATTTTTTACCAATAACTTGAGATAATAAACCTAAGAAGGGTTGATCATTTTTATAAGAACTTTCAACTAGAATTCCTTCTGTTTCTATCTTTCGTATGCGTTCATCTTCTTCTGAGTCACTAGGTGTCTCAGATGTCGTCATTAAACCTTTTCCTTTTTCGATAATGGAGACTAGTTGATTTATTTTCATACGGTCATTCTTTTGCTAGTTCCTAAGGCTGTTAAGTTCGATTTTTATTGCAGAAATCTCTATCTGGAGATGTTGAATATCAGGTTTAAAAGAAGGTTCTATGCTTTGATCATGTTTAGATAAAATTTCTTTCAGATTATAAGTTGCTTTAGGAGGAGCAATCTTATTATCGCAATGAAATAAAGTTTGTTTTAATTTGTCTAAATAAGCTAATTTAACAGTAGAATCATCAATATGATTAACAACGTCTAAAAGGAATTCTTGATCCCTAGAAAGCATGTTAATTTCAGGATCAGAAGATGAAGAAGGAATATCATCATAATGGTTTTCATCATCAGATAAAGATAAAGATGAATCATCATCAGTGTCTAAAAGAATTAAATCTAACTTCGCAATAATCTTGTCATCTAGTTCTAATTCATTAATCCTTTGACGAACTTTACAATACCGGGCAAAATGTCCTGGTTTATTGCATTTGTAACAGGTTGGGGTTTTAGGTTTGTCAGGTTGAGGATTAGATTTTGGTTTGGGGCCGTCTTTCTTCCCTTGAGATGACTTTGGTGTAAAAGGATTTTTATAAAATCGGGAACGATAATTTGATCTAGAATAATAAGGCTTTTTGGAATAAGAAGTTTTCTTAGAAGGGGAATCTTTTGGTTTAGAACAATTTTCTTCGAAACCAAAATGTTTACAGAAAGAACCTAGTTCATTTCTAGATTTGGTTTGTTCATATTTTAACTGTTTCTGTAACTTAATGTCAGAACATAATTGTAAACCTACTTTCTGAATGTGATTCACTAGATCACCATAGGTTAACTGATCATAAGGAATTTGATTGTTGTGTAAAGATTTAATCTTTTCACGTACCTTATCACCTAATAAGATTGGGAGTCCTGCTAAGAATTTTTCTTTCCAAAAAGGTTGGTTGTTGTCATGCCGCATCATAACTCTGGTTAAGAAGGTATCTTTGTATTGGCGAAAATCATGGAGTTTTCGGCATCTTAAATTGGCTAAGAATTCAGAACACCTATCTCTAATATTGGATGGATCTCCTAAGAAATGTTTGGATATTGAAAAGATAAGTGTGGCAACTGAATCCTAGATTTCGACGCCTAATTCTGTTTTGATAACTGTACCATCAGAAGCAGTTTTAACAGCATTAAGAATTTCATTTTGTTGAGCAGATGTAAGATGGTAATCCCACCATCCTTTTAACTGTCCTGTAAAACCAGCAATAATTAAGTTTGCAATAGCCTGGTCAGTTGTATCTATTTTTGTTTTGTAAGTATTGTTGACCATCGTCATTTGTTGTAATAAATTAAGGATATTATAATCGGACATACCATCTATATTCCATTCATAAATGGTATCAGCATTATATTTCATTTGGTTGGTTTGTTTTTCTTCTAATAGAATATCTGGTGGAGTGGTTTTAGAATAATAAAGTTTTTGAGGAGCTTGCCATGTCATTTTATTGATTTCAAAATCAGAATTGGATGGAGTATCTCTATTTTTATCAAGATTATTGACAGCTGGAGTTGTAGATGACGTAGGAGTTTCAGGAATTTGTAAGGAGGGGAATTGTGTTAAAGTGGCAGTAAGTTCCTGTAATTTACTTTCTTTAATATCTTGTAATTTTCTCTCTATGCCAGTCATAAAATCAGAATCCTGAGGAGCTAATGTTTTTGCTAATTTGGGGGGTATCTCATAGGGTTTAAACATTGGTTTGTCTGAATTCTTTGTAATGGTTGGCTTTTGAACATAATCTTCAATCCTAGTTAACTGCTGACCAATTGTGGACAGATGTTGGTTCGTAAAATAATTTTGTTCTACAATGCCTTTGAACTCCTCAGCTTTGGATACTTTAAATGGTGTAGCAATCACAGAAGAATTCTTATAATCTAACTTAAGCTGGGTTAAAGGTGGATGTTCAGAAGCAACCACATTTTTTCTGAGTATTGTCATACCAGGTCTGAACCCTAGTTGTAACATTGATGGAGGAATCTAAAGATTTGGAAGATTTGGAAGATTTTGAAGCTTTTGAGGCTTTTGGAGTAAAAGGATAAGATGCCCAATCAATGCTGGGGTCATCACTGTCTAACTCAAAGTATTCAAAGAACGGCAATTGTTTTTGTATTAGTTCGAG
Source organism: Euonymus europaeus (assembly GCA_963580455.1). Classification (NCBI taxonomy): domain Eukaryota; kingdom Viridiplantae; phylum Streptophyta; class Magnoliopsida; order Celastrales; family Celastraceae; genus Euonymus; species Euonymus europaeus. Next base: position 13,558,329 of record OY756970.1, on the reverse strand, counting down.
AAAATCATAATATCGATTTTGAATAGACTGTCTTTTCTCACCTGCATAATGACTGAGGAACCAGTCTCTTTTGGCTGTATTTTGAGAAGAATAAAAATATTTTTGTAATGATTGTTTGTCTATAACAAAATTATCACAGATAAGAACATTTAACTCTGGGTCATTATTATCAACCATTTGAGAATAAGTTGGTGACATTGGTTCTTGGGTGAAACTGGTTTGGGATTCTGGTTGTTGAACATTGTAAAATGGTTTTGGTATTGAACCAGAATGATTAACTCCACTTAAATCAGGATGATAAGAAGTGCTCGGAGTGGATGAAAATTGATTTTTTGTTTTAAAAGAAGTACTTGGAGTAGAGAAGGAATTTCTAGGAAGGATTCCTGACTCTGATCTAAAGGATGAAGTGGCCGAACTACGATTGAATTTTTGTAAATCAACTAAATGTCGTCTAGAACTAAAAGTAATGGTTTCATATGACTTAAACAGTTTAATATCTCTTTGTTCAGTTTTAATCGTATAATCATTACGACTTAGGATATTAAATCCGGATTCCTTTTTATATATTTTGTTTATTGCAAATCGGGGAATATCCCAATCATCAACGTCCCTAACTAAATCTTCAAGATTAATTTCTTCTTGATTGATGATTCTATCGTCTGATATAGTTGAAGAGGTAGAAGTTGATCTAAAAAGAGAACTCATGTTTGATTAATACCCTCAACTTGATGCTTTACCAAGGATATCGCGCTGACACTTACTAGGCTGTCCGTCGCCCCTTACTGGCCCCCTTTTGTCCTTGGTTTCCACAAAGCATTAGCATGGTATGCAATCAACCATAAGTCCCTTAATATACAACCACTTGCCCCAACCTCTGATACCATAACGGGAAGGATCATGCAAGCAGGGAAGAAACAAATCTATTCGATTCAGTTAACGAGTTGAAGCTTGTGATCTTCACAGAGCCTCACTAAACTCAATATATAAATTGGACTCGACAGACTTAATCGTCCTGAGTCGCCTTGATTATAACAAAGAAGTGGAGGAGGAAGAACAGAGATTTATAAACATAAAATTAAATAAAGCAAGAACAAGAACATAAATAAATTTAACAATGCTAAAGCAATTGCAATATCAAGCATTATAAATTTTATGTTTATAAATCTCTGTTCTTCTTCCTCCATTTCTTTGTTATAATCAAGGCAACTCATGACGATTAAGTCTGTGGAGTCCAATTTATATATTGAGTTTAGTGAGGCTCTGTGAAGATCACAAGCTTCAACTCGTTAACTGAATCGAATGGCTTAGTTTCTTCCCTGCTTGCATGATCCTTCCCGTTATGGTATCAGAGGTTGGGGCAAGTGGTTGTATATTAAGGGACTTATGGTTGATTGCATACCATGCTAATGCTTTGTGGAAACCAAGGACAAAAGGGGGCCAGTAAGGGGCGACAGACAGCCCGGTAAGTGCCAGCGCGATATCCTTGGTAAAGCATCAAGTTGAGGGTATTAATCAAATATGAGTTCTCTTTTTAGATCAACTTCTACCTCTTCAACTATATCAGACGATAGAATCGTCAATCAAGAAGAAATTAATCTTGAAGATTTAGTTAGGGACGTTGATGATTGGGATATTCCCCGAGTTGAAATAAACAAAATATATAAAAAGGAATCCAGATTTAATATCCTAAGTAGTAATGATTATACGATTAAAACTGAAGAAAGAGATATTAAACTGTTTAAGTCATATGAAACCATTAAGCTTCTAACCCAGAAATCGTTAGAGAAACATAAGCAGAAATATAACTATCTTCATATAGGATTAGTCCAGATCGGTATTAAACCCTTAACTCGTGAAGGTTTAGATACATCGATTCTTTTATGTTTACGTGATTGTAGAATGTTAGAATTCAATGATTCACTCTTAGGTACAGTTGAAACTAGCCTCTGCAGTGGTCCAATTTATTTTGATTGTTACCCGAATTTTACAGTTTCATTAAGTGATCAAAACCTTTTAGATGCACTCACTCTTAACATCAAAACTCACAATTATAAGATGTCTTCAGGATCTCTTCCAATTTCTTTAATCTACAGGATTCATTATAAAGCTATGTCTTCAGCTTTTGGATCCAAAGCCTTAAGAAAATCTCCCAAAGGAGAAACCTTATTAATTCAGACTGACATTTCCAGATCCAATATGACTCTTCCACGCACAATTAAGTGGGATGAGATTACCTTACCTACAACCTGGGAGTTACAAGGGGCTGTACCTCCAAACAAAGTAGAAAACACAAACATAGAACAAGTTACTCAATCCAGTGATGGAAAAGTAGAAATTACTTTTAGTTCTAGACGACATTCAATTGATTTACAAAAATTCAATTGTAGTTCATCCACTTCATCTTGTAGATCGGACTCAGGAATCCCTCCTAGAAATTCCTTCTCTACTCCAAGTACTTCTTATAAAGTAAAAAATCAATTTTCATCCAACCCAAGTACTTCTTATCATCCTGATTTAAGTGGAGTTAATCATTCTGGTTCAATACCAAAACTATTTTACAATGTTCAACAACCAGAATCCCAAACCAGTTCCATCCAAGAACCAATGTCACCAACTTATTCTCAAATGGTTGATAATAATGACCCAGAATTAAATGTTCTTATCTGTGATAATTTCGTTATCGACAAACAATCATTACAAAAAGATTTTTATTCTTCTCAAAATACAGCCAAAAGAGACTGGTTCCTCAGTCATTATGCAGGTGAGAAAAGACAGTCTATTCAAAACCGATATTATGATTTTCTCGAACTAATACAAAAACAACTGCCATTCTTTGAATACTTTGAGTTAGACAGTGATGACCCCAGCATTGATTGGGCATCTTATCCTTTTACTCCAAAAGCCTCAAAAGCTTCAAAATCTTCAAAATCTTCCAAATTTTCCAAAACTTTAGATTCCTCCATCAATGCTCCAACCAAGGTTCAGACCTGGAATGAGGGTACTCAGCAATCCATTCTTAAGTCTGAACGTCCGTCATTAACTAAAGCTAAATCTTCTACGAAGGACATTAGTTTCCAAACAGCAATTGATCAGAAAATACAAGCTCTTCACATTGATCTACATCAATCCTCTTGTCAGAAAAATAAATCCTTAGGAACCTCAACAATTCATAATTTAGATAAAGTAAAAAAATCTTCTAATAACCTTATACAAAGCTCTGGTTCTTCTTCTGAAAACAATGATAAATGTGACGACCCGGCCCAGTCCACCAGCTACACTGGCCCTCTGGCACCGCGGCCTCACATTCAGGCTCCATGGGCCCCACCCCCAACCCATCACCAGCCTACTAATATTTCAAGTGGCTGGGAGGTTGTTGCTGGGAATCGAACACACGACCTCCCAGCCTTTAACATAGGGAATCTTTCACCCTATGCCACCAACTGAGCCATGGCCTAGTTGGTGGCATAGGGTGAAAGATTCCCTATGTTAAAGGCTGGGTGGTCGTGTGTTCGATTCCCAGCAACAACCTCCCAGCCACTTGAAATATTAGTAGGCTGGTGATGGGTTGGGGGTGGGGCCCATGGAGCCTGAATGTGAGGCCGCGGTGCCAGAGGGCCAGTGTAGCTGGTGGACTGGGCCGGGTCGTCACAGAAAAACTACCTTTTTATAAGCTTCTCCACCCAGACACGGGCCCGTGGGTACTCACTCAGGGCCATGGCCCAGGCAGCCCAACCCATCACTCCACTGGCATTACCAGGCAAGTAGGTTGTTGCTGGGAATCGAACACACGACCTCCCAGCCTTTGACATAGGGCACTTGGCATCCTATGCCACCAATTTGACGCCCCGACCCAAATTTCCAAGCACTGAGCCGGGAGCGCCACTTTAGGCGTGTGCTCCGTCACTAAGGACCTCACCACACGCCAACCTAACCCCGGATTCTAACAGAAATCCGACAGCACCTCCCCGTATATCGGAGCGTGCCAACCTGGAGTCACATCTCATTTAACACGAAACAATAATCAATAATAATCAGAGAAGTTCCGCAGCCTAACGGGGCCTCTGGCCATCTATCCATATTCACACACTAGGCAGGGCCTCAGGCCTCCTAATCACATACAATCAATAAGCAAAACATATTCATATCAATAATATCATCAAAGACTATCAAAGTCAATCAATCCAGACCCAAGGTCCTATATCCAGGTACGGGAATCCCGATCACACGGCATACCTCCCGACCATCCATCAAACATACCGAAAAGGTATTTAAGCAACATAATAGTCAACCAATAAAAGTACTACATGTACTTAATTCATAACCAAGGTTCTCAAACAACCAAATACATATCCTAGTGCTTCTAGGGTGGCCTTCCATGTCACGCAGCCTCCTACTGATCCGCAGCCTGGTTCTCAGCACCAGTCTCGCCTGAAGGATACAGAAAAGTAATAGGGTGAGCAGGAGGCTCAGTAGGGAAAACAAAATGAATCATAAGAACATAAAGGCTGAATATTGAAATAAGCTCAATGCAGCAACATGACATCCTAAAATGTCACAACAATGTACAACCTCGGGCTACACCCTACAGCGCCTGGCACTAGTCAACGAATATTCCGAAAAATCATCGGAACCCTTGCACTTTGCCCCGGAACGACTATAGGTGCACCTACACCATGGAAATCCAATTCTGGCAACAATGTGCCCATTCGGTATCCAACATCATCACAATGGTATAACCTAAGGATACTACGAGTCCATACTCGTAGACCCTATGCATCTAATATTCATGTCCAATAATGTCATGCAAAAGAAGCTCGTATTTCCATTGCGCTACCGGTAGTGGTTGTAACAACCCCGCCGGCTTTTGATGTTCACCTTTCACCTGTTGGCAAGTCAGACACCTCGCCACATACCTGGCCACATCGGCCTTCATCCCCTTCCACCAAAAGTTTCTTTTTAAATCTTGATACATTTTTGTAATCCCAGGATGCATGGCAAACCATGAATGGTGTGCCTCCTTCAAGATCTCTAGCCGTAGTTCCTCATCATCGGGAACTATCAACCTCCCAACATATCTCACTCCACCGTCAATCCCACGAACCCATCCTGAACTCTCATCCATCACATCAAAAGAGGGATCGCCGTTCTGCGCATCCATAACCTTCTGAACCATATGTGGTCTCAAAGTTATACAACCCAAGTATACCTTTTCTTCCTCACTCCTTAATTCCAACCCAAATTGGTTGATTGTCTCAACAATCTCCCATTCGTGCAATGCCAAACTAGCCAACCCAAGTTTCCGACTCAACGCATCCGCCACTACATTTGCTTTACCGGGATGGTATTGCAGATTAAAGTCAAAATCCTCCAAGTATTCCATCCACCGCCTTTGTCGCAAGTTCAACTCCTTTTGAGTGAATAAGTACTTGAGGCTTTTATGATATGAAAAGACCTCAAATCTCTCTCCGTAGAGATAATACCGCCATTGCTTCAAAGCAAATACTACTGCTGCAAGTTCTAAGTCATGAACTGGATAATTCCTTTCATGTGTCTTCAGCAATCTAGAGCCATATTCCACAACTCTCCCACATTGCATCAACACACATCCCAATCCCACTCCAGATGCATCACAATACACCTGGTAGCCTACATCTCTCTCCGGCACCACTAATACAGGAGGAGTTGTCAACCTTTTCTTCAACTCTTCAAATGCCGCCTCACACTCGTCTGTCCAAACAAACGGTGTACCTTTCTTAGTCAATTGTGTCATGGGTGCAGCCACTCTCGAAAAGTCCTCAATGAACCTTCGGTAGTAGCCTGCCAACCCTAGGAAACTTCTTATCTCCGTCACATTCTTCGGTCTCCCCCAATTCAAAACCGATTCAACCTTAGAATAATCAACTGCTATGCCCTCCTGTGTAATAACATGCCCTAGAAATTTCACTTCCGTGGCCCAAAACTCACATTTACTCAGTTTAGCATACAACTAATTCTCTCTCAGCGTTGACAGAACCACTCTTAAGTGTTCACTATGCTCTTCCTCCGTTGTAGAGTAAATCAAGATATCATCTATGAATACCACTACAAACTTATCCAAAAACGGTTTAAGAATCCGTTGCATCAAATCCATGAACACCGCCGGGGCATTAGTCAACCCAAATGGCATTACTAAGAACTCATAATGCCCATATCGAGTCCTAAACGCTGTTTTCTGAATATCTTCATCCCTTATCCGCAATTGATGATATCCTGACCTCAAGTCAATCTTGGAGAAATGCTTGGCACCTCTCAACTGATCAAATAAATCATTGATCCGTGGTAACGGATATTTATTCTTCACTGTAGCTCTATTCAGCTGCCGATAGTCGATACACATTCTCAACGACCCATCTTTGTTCTTTACAAACAATACCGGTGCACCCCATGGAGATACACTCGGCCTAATAAACCCCAAATCTTGCAACTCTTCTAGTTGCATCATCAATTCTTTCAACTCCGCCGGAGCCATCCGATAAGGGGAAATCGAAATTGGTTTCACGTTCGGATGCAACTCGATGGCAAAATCTATTTCTCTCTTTGGAGGCAGTCCAGGTAACTCTTCTGGAAACACATCCATAAACTCTTCCACCACCTGAATCGGTGTTGTGAAATCACCCCTAGGTGCTGATGTCACCAAACTCGCCATCCCACAATCATGGTATAAAGGATTTTCTAAGAAATGAGGACAAGGAATCCCCTTCGATCCCTTCAACCGTATCACCCCACCCTCGGGTATTCTAAGAGTAATTTTCCTCTCCCAAAAATCTAGCAACCCATGGTGCTTTGTCAACCAATCCGCTCCAAGGATTACATCGAAATCCTTGAAGTCCATCACATAAAAATCAGCCTTCAAGACCACTTCCCCAAATCGACACTCACACCCAAATGCTACCCCTTCTAAAGGAGTAAAATACCCAAATGGTGAAGACACTGTAAACATACGCCTTATCGGCGAAATTTCCAACCCTAGGGAATGTGCCAGGGCACTAGTAATGAATGAAGCTGTAGCTCCCGAATCAAACAACACCCTAGCCCAGCAGTTTGAAATAAGGAAAGTACCTCGAATGAAGTTGGGATGTTCAGGAGTCTCTTGATGTCCCAATGCAAATGCCCGAGTCTGTGTCTGAGTTGGTTGTAGCTGCGGTGTCTGCCTAGGTCCGCCTCGTCCTCTCCCCCCTGATGGAATAGTGGAGGGAAGAGCTGGAGCAACTGCAGAAGATGGTATTCCGGGTGTATGATATTGATCTGAAGTTCTGCCACCCTGAGGAAATTCATACCTCTTATGGCCAGCCACACCACACCCAAAGCACACAATCCCCTTCACCGGACACTGATCTTTCTTGTGCCCTTCCTTTCCGCACTTGTAACATGCAAATCTGCCACCACGTGGCCTCTGTCCTTGGTCTCTACCACCTCTCTGGCCTCCCTGAGTCTGAGGTTCTATCCTCTGCCTCTTCTGACTACTACTGCTTCCTCCACTAGAAGCTGGGGTTTTTCGACCCTTTTGAATATCCCAGTACTGACGGGAGTTGCGCTCTCCCCGCTCTATCTTAAGAGCCATGTCCACTGCCTTGTCATATGGCATCACCCCTAAAGGTATCATCAACTTCCCAATAGTAGGAATCATCCCATCTCGGTATCTCTCCGTCCAGGTCTAACACCATCTCCGGTACTAGCCCCGAAACCCTGTCCCTCACTTTGGACCTCTGGTGCTCTCACCACCTGCGCCTGAGTCTGCGCCTGTATAACTTGAACTAAGTTCATCACGATCCCTGTCAAAGCTTCTAAGGTCACAGGCTGCCCCACAGTACTGGTAGGAGCAACCTGTACCTCCGGCACTACTGGCTCCAAAGTCCTTCCTGGACCTTCCACCTCAACTCTTTCCTCTACTCCCTCGTTGGTGTCATTCACCGGCACCGAGTTCTGAGTGTTAGGAGTGCGCCTAGTAGCACGTGCCACTCCTCTACCTTGGCCCCTACCACGGCCCCTAGGTCGTCCTCGTCTGCCCCCATCTCCCGGGCTTATCGCAACACGAGTAGATCGAGTCTCTCTACGAGTATCCATCTGCGCCACAACAGATAAGACACTTAACATCATTCAATTAATAGAGGATTTAAGGGATAAGAAAACGTACCGGATCAGTAGAGGTCGTGACATGGCCTGGAGACTTACTAACTTACATCTAGGACCCAACCCCAGATCCTACGTAGAGCTAACCTCGCGCTCTGATACCAAGCTGTGACGCCCCGACCCAAATTTCCAAGCACTGAGCCGGGAGCGCCACTTTAGGCGTGTGCTCCGTCACTAAGGACCTCACCACACGCCAACCTAACCCCGGATTCTAACAGAAATTCGACAGCACCTCCCCGTATATCGGAGGGTGCCAACCTGGAGTCACATCTCATTTAACACGAAACAATAATCAATAATAATCGGAGAAGTTCCGCAGCCTAACAGGGCCTCTGGCCATCTATCCACATTCACACACTAGGCAGGGCCTCAGGCCTCCTAATCACATACAATCAATAAGCAAAACATATTCATATCAATAATATCATCAAAGACTATCAAAGTCAATCAATCCATACCCAAGGTCCTATATCCAGGTACGGGAATCCCGATCACACGGCATACCTCCCGACCATCCATCAAACATACCGAAAAGGTATTTAAGCAACATAATAGTCAACCAATAAAAGTACTACATGTACTTAATTCATAACCAAGGTTCTCAAACAACCAAATACATATCCTAGTGCTCCTAGGGTGGCCTTCCATGTCACGCCGCCTCCTACTGATCCGCAGCCTGGTTCTCAGTACCAGTCTCACCTGAAGGATACAGAAAAGTAATAGGGTGAGCAGGAGGCTCAGTAGGGAAAACAAAATGAATCATAAGAACATAAAGGCTGAATATTGAAATAAGCTCAATGCAGCAACATGACATCCTAAAATGTCACAACAATGTACAACCTCGGGCTACACCCTACAGCGCCTGACACTAGTCAACGAATATTCTGGAAAATCATCGGAACCCTTGCACTTTGCCCCGGAACGACTATAGGTGCACCTACACCATGGAAATCCCAATTCTGGCAACAATGTGCCCATTCGGTATCCAACATCATCACAATGGTATAACCTAAGGATACTACGAGTCCATACTCGTAGACCCTATGCATCTAATATTCATGTCCAATAATGTCATGCAAAAGAAGCTCGTATATATAACAATCCTATATATATATACATAACTACATGATGCATGAACGAGGTTTATCATGCCCAATAGATGATTAAACATTCAAAGGGTATGCAAATTCATCAATAACCAACAACATGCTAGATCTAACGAAAACCTAGAATTTTGAAACATGGAAAAACTCACCTTTGATCTTAAAATCCTTTGGAATGTTGCTTGAATCTTCAACCCAAGCTCCAAATCTTCAATAATCTCTCAAAACCTCACTTTCTCTCTTTGATTTTCTCTCTCTCTCACTAGAATCAAGTCTCACGAAGAAAATACAATTTCTGTTCGCGTACTGGCTTTTAACAGCTCGGGGAGCGCCTAGGCGTTCAGAATTTGCGCCTAGGCGCATTGACCTTGATTTTAAATTTTTACTCACTGTCCCGTGCAACTTTTGTACACGCCTAGGCGACCGCCTAGGCGCCCTCCTAGGCGTGTGGCCTTACTTTTTGTTTTAGCTCCGTCTCGTTCTTAGCTTCGATTTGATATATTATGGGCCCGAAACAGACATCTGTGCTAAAAGTTATGACCGATTTACCGAACCTAGTTCTAAAACTATCATTTAGGCCTTATACACTTCCAATGGTCCGTTATCACTTCGAACCCATTTTTCAATAATTTATTACTTAAAATTTAACCAAACATAAAATTTTTGGGTCAGGATCTCACAATAAATCTCAGGATAAAAGAATTACTTGTAAACATTGTAATAAATCTAATCATTGGACACGATACTGTCGTGTTCGAAAAAGGATTAAAAAATTACAATTAGATCAAGAATTAATGACGAAAATAGACTCAACTTTAAACGATACAGATGAGTCATCAGATGACGAAAATATTAAAATAGAACCTCATAATCATACATCTTCTGTTACAGAGATTACCATGAAAACTCCAAACCCTAGCATTAAAACACTTCAACAGGATATTGCTAAACTTAAAACCGAAATCAAAAATATGAAACAAGAAAAATATTCAAAGGAAAATAAGGAACAACCTTGCCTTAGATTACTGTCTCAAGTTATTGGTCAAAAATGGTTTATCAAAATAACTATTATTATTTGTGACTCTTATTCTTTTGATACTATTGCCTTAGTAGATTCAGGTGCAGATTTAAATTGCCTTCGTTCTGATTTAGTTCCTTATCATTATTGGGAAAACACAATTGAAGGCATGAAAACTGCAGCAGGAGAACAACTTAAGATTCTCTACAAAGTATCCAATGCAAAAATAAGCAAATCCAATGCTTCTTTTACTTTAGATTTTTTGGGTGTACAAAATATTACAAAATATGTTATCTTAGGGACACCTTTCCTTGATCTTATCAAACCATTTCATGTAAGTCATGTTGGTCTTTCTACAGCTTTATCTGGGAAAAATATATTTTTTCCTTTTATCCAACAAACATCAAAAGGACTAACTTCTTCTATAAATAGATGTTCACTTCATCATCTTATTACAGCAACCATGAGCACTTCTTCTAGAAGAGGACGAGGGAGAATGTCTCCACCGACAACAAGATCACAAATGCAGAGACTTTCAAAAGAATCTTATGATTTAGATACAGCACCAATCCTCCCAAAGAAATCATGGGCTGACATTGCTGATGAAGTAGATCAGAAGATAGCTCTTGCCAAAACAAGATCAAAAGGTAAGGAGGTAATTTCTGATCCTCAACCCCAAACCCCAATTCCTCAAGAGATTTTAAACAATCCTTCCCTTTTAGAATGGGTTTCATCTTTACAGAAAACCCCTGAGGTTGCTTTAGCAATCCAGGCACAAAAACCACCCATTAGTTCAGCTTTAATTATTTCTGAGCCTGTTTTAAAAACTGCTGCTAATTTGGCTTTATCCCAAAATCAAACACAACCTTTTACTTATGTATCCAAATATTTTGATAAACAGATTTATCAAAAGGTTGTTCTTATGGAAACTGAATTTCAGAGTAAAGATCCAAGAACTGTGGTTTCTAAAGTCTTTCCTCCAAATTGGCATTTCATGCCACAAGATTTAAACAAGGACCAAAAATTTTATGAATTTATATTAATCGATACTGATTCAATTTTCATGAAGAAGTATCATAATCCAGATTCTGTTCTTACACATTGCACTGTTATGATTTTAAAGGTTTTAACCCCGGCAATGTGGGGACAACAGTTACATGAAACAAAACAATTTTCAGTAAATTTTAAACCTTCAGGATTTTCTTACTGGGATTACCAAGAAGCTTGGACAAAAGCTTTTTTAATTCAAAACTCTGAACAAAGGCACTCATGGTTTTTCCAATTTAAAGTTAATCAAACTTATCATTTTCCAAATTGGTTTAATGAATGGTGGTGGCACTTCGGACCCCTTCAAGAAATTTTACCATCCATTGTCCGAGAAGGATTTGATATTTTCCGATCTCGTTATCAACCCCAGAACATGGCCATACCACCTTTATTATACTTTTTCTCAATCTTTGCCATCTCGTGGATCACAAATTGGCAATATCAATTTCATGATGACTCTGCAAGTTTATCATATTTAGTCCGAATTTATCGAACCAAATGGTGGGACAAGTTTGATGCCACAAGAGCCTACCCTGACAATGTACTTAAATGGTTCTCATCTAATGATGCCAAAACCAAACAGATTCAAAAGTCTGAACACCATTTACTTGGGATGAAATCTTCTATCAGTTCCAAATTAATTTCAGCCATATCTGAAGATGAACTTGCTCATCTTCTTCAAAAAACCTTATCTGAATTAAAAGAACAGTCTACGCAATCTTCCAAGAAATCTTCTAGGAGTTTCAACTCCGATGATCTTCTTGAGGAAGATAACTAATCATGACCAGTTACGGCTTGACTATTCCACCTCAAACGGTAGGTGGTAAAGAAATAACCAAATCCGTTGATAGTTGGAAGCTTTACTCAAAAGCTCAAAAATCCTACAAGGTACCTAACTGAGTCTGGGTTAATAGACTTAGCTATTCCACCTCAAACGGTCGGTGGTAAAGAAAATGACAAATCCATTGAAAGCTGGGTATTTGCTAAATTGGGGGGTATCTCATAGGGTTTAAACATTGGCTTGTCTGAATTCTTCGTAATGGTTGGCTTTTGAACATAATCTTCAATCCTAGTTAACTGCTGACCAATTGTGGACAGATATTGGTTTGTAAAATTATTTTGTTCTATAATGCCTTTGAACTCCTCAGCTTTAGAGACCTTAAATGGTGTAGCTATCACAGAAGAATTCTTATAATCTAACTTAAGTTGAGTTAAAGGTGGATGTTCAGATGCAACCACAGTTTTTTGAGCATTGTCATACCAAGTCTGAACTCGAGTGGTAACATTGAGAGAGGAATCGAAAGATTTGGAAGATCTGGAAGATTTTGAGGCTTTTGAGGCTTTTGGAGTGAAAGGATAAGATGCCCAATCAATGCTGGGGTCATCACTGTCTAACTCAAAGTATTCAAAGAACGACAATTGTTTTTGTATTAGTTCGAGAAAATCATAATATCGGTTTTGAATAGACTGTCTTTTCTCACCTGCATAATGACTGAGGAACCAGTCTCTTTTGGCTGTATTTTGAGAAGAATAAAAATCTTTTTGTAATGATTGTTTATCGATAACAAAATTATCACAGATAAGAACATTTAACTCTGGGTCATTATTATCAACCATTGGTTCATATGACTTAAACAGTTTAATATCTCTTTCTTCAGTTTTAATCGTATAATCATTACGACTTAGGATATTAAATCTGGATTCCTTTTTATATATTTTGTTTATTTCAACTCGGGGAATATCCCAATCATCAACGTCCCTAACTAAATCTTCAAGATTAATTTCTTCTTGATTGACGATTCTATCGTCTGATATAGTTGAAGAGGTAGAAGTTGATCTAAAAAGAGAACTCATGTTTGATTAATACCCTCAACTTGATGCTTTACCAAGGATATCGCGCTGGCACTTACCGGGCTGTCCGTCGCCCCTTACTGGCCCCCTTTTGTCCTTGGTTTCCACAAAGCATTAGCATGGTATGCAATCAACCATAAGTCCCTTAATATACAACCACTTGCCCCAACCTCTGATACCATAACGGGAAGGATCATGCAAGCAGGGAAGAAACTAAGCTATTCGATTCAGTTAACGAGTTGAAGCTTGTGATCCTCACAGAGCCTCACTAAACTCAATATATAAATTGGACTCGACAGACTTAATCGTCCTGAGTCGCCTTGATTATAACGAAGAAATGGAGGAGGAAGAACAGAGATTTATAAACATAAAATTAAATAAAGCAAGAACAAGAACATAAATAAATTTAACAATGCTAAAGCAATTGCAATATCAAGAATTATAAAATAAATAATTGAATGATGAACAAAAGAACATAAAGATCTTCTGGGCTTCATAACCACAGGCGGCAGAGCCGACCGTTTGTGGCGCCGTCGAAGAAGACTTAAATAAAACAATAACAGAGGCGGTAGAACCAGCCATAAGATAAACAATATATGAACAATTAAACAATAAAGGCGATTAAACCAGCCATAGATATTATTGAACGCATTTAAAAGCTGCAAGTATTAAACAAGATAAACTTACAGACTTTTGAATGCCTGCTTGTAGCTTACATTGAGAGGAGGGAACTCTGTAGTTCCCATTTTTGATAAGAGGGGAAGGTTTTTAGAGAAGAGAGGTTGAGAGAATTCTAAGTTCCAAGCCAAAGATGTCTAAGAACCAAAAGATGATAAACTAAGTCATAGGTGGTCTCTTTTATAGATTAAGAGATCACCTTTACAATGATAAAAAGTTAAATAGTGGTCAATGTCTCCCACCTTTTGAAATGATGTTCCACTTTTGATAATGGTGCTTTTATGGAAAAGCAATAACCTTGTCTTTTTGTCCATAATGTCTTCATGTTTCATGTTTGGACCCGAAAGGGTAAAATGGTATTTTCAGCAAATACCCAGCTGTCAACGGATTTGCCATTTTCTTTACCACCGACCGTTTGAGGTGGAATAGCTAAGTCGATTAAGCCAGAGTTAGTTAGGTACCTTATAGGATTTTTGGGTTTTTGAGTAAAACCTTCAACTTTCAACGGATTTGGTTAATTCTTTACCACCTACCGTTGGAGGTGGAATAGCCAAGCCATAACTGGGCATGATCAGGTTTGAGATGAATTTCTTAAAATCATTTAAAACTCATCTACCCATGCATCGGGTTCATCTTCAAATTCATCCCAAAATTCTTCCATACTATCGATGGAATCATTATTTTCTAAAGCTTCTTCTTCTTCAATAAATTGATTGATAAAATCGTGAACATGATCAATAATAAGATCAAATAAAATCTGATCACGTATTTGAGAGAAGAGTGCGATTTCAAGAATGTTTTTGCGCAAATCATAAGGTAAGTCAAAATAATGGAAAATACGCAAACATTTGATTTTAACATTGTCAGCATTTAAGATAGGGTATGCCCAACATTCTTCCCAATCATCCCAAGAATGAAGAACAACATTAATTTGATCTTTCTCGAGTTCAAGATAAACGTAATTGGGTTTTTTGGGACAGAAATCATTTGAAAATATGGGAGTTGAAAACCTTGCTAAAATATATTTAAGTGAATCATAAGCCATTTTAAACTTTAAACTCGAGAGATAATATCAGCACGATTTTGAGAAATCCAAACAGGGGGAGCCTGTTGATAAGGATGAGCAATGTGCCACCTGATAATCTGAATAGATAACCTTTTATTTTCTTGTGTAAGATCAGATTTAAGATGGTTAAGTCTGTTTACCAGTCGTTTTAATTCAAATGGATGCATAACAAAGATAAAAGAGATAACCTTAACCAGTTTACTGAGAAATTCTTCTTTAATACTGCTAACTGCTGGATAATGTATTATCGATTCTACAAGAATTCACGTGTTAAGAAATCTGGTAAATTATTATCTTTACCTGCAATGTGTTCAATATCAAAATCAAAAACACTAAGAATAGCTTGCCATCTAGCAAAAATCTGTTTGGAAGCTATGTTTTGGACATCTTTTTGTAAAACCTCTTTTGCAGATTTACAATCAACACGAACTAAAAACTTTTGATTTAATAAGTCACCTTGAAACTTTGAAATGCATAAAACAATAGATAAAATTTCTTTTTTAATTGTAGAATAATTTTGCTGAGTAGGATTCCATTTTTTTGGAAGTAAACTGTATGATTTCTTCTTTGCTATTCTTTAATTGTTTAAGGATACCACCATAACCAATTTCTGAAGCATCTCTTTCAACTATTTTAAAAGCAATAGGATCAGGAATACATAAACAAGGTAATGTGGGAAGATAAGCCTTGATCCTTTGGATTATAGAAGTATGAGTATCCGTCCAAGGAGGAGGATTCTTCTTTAACCTATCATGTAAAGGTTTGCATATCTTTTGAAGGTTAGGATAAAAACCAACAATATAATTTAAACTTCCTAAGAATCTCTATAATTGATTTTTATCTAATATTTTGTCTGGAAACTTGTCAACAAAATTGATGGATCGTTCAATTGGTATAATAGTACCGTGATAAATATTATGACCAAGAAACCGAATATTCGTTTGAAATAATTTAATCTTTGTTTTGGACACAACCAAACCATTGTCTTTAATAATCTTGAGAAATTTAAAGAGATGATAAAAATGTTGCTTGATATTATGAGAGAATATCAAAACATCATCAATGTACACAATTAAGAATTGAGAATAACGATTAAAAATATCATTCATAATTTTCTGAAATTCAGAAGGTGCATTCTTTAAACCAAAAGGCATAACATTCCATTCGTACTGTCCAAATGGGACAGTGAATGCAGTCTTGTACCTATCTTGTTCCTGGATCTGGATTTGCCAGAAACCAGATTTCATATCAAACTTTGAAAAGATTTTAGCATCGTATAATTTAGCTAGTAAATCTTTTTTATTAGGAATTGGATAACAAATCCATTGGAGGGCTTTGTTTAAAGGTTTATAATTGATAACAAGTCGAGGAACTCCTCGTTCAATTTTAGCATTCTTATTAACATAAAAAGCAGCACAACTCCAAGGAGACTGACTGTGTCTAATTAGTTTCTTATCTAAAAGATCTTGAATTTCTTTTCTACAGTGTTCTTATAATTCTTTGTTCATTTGTATTCCTCTGGCTTTTGTGGGAATATTAATTTCTTGGAAATCTTTTTCATAAGGTAATTGGACAACATGTTTCTTCCTATCCCAGAAGGCAGTAGGAAGGTCAGAACAGAAATCTTTTTCAAAGATACTTTGGAGGGATTCTATTTTTTCTTTTGTTTCTGTTGTTGATAATTGTTGATCAATCTGGGAGATAACAATCTTATCAGAAAGGTGTTCAATTTGTTTTTCTTTATTTTCAATGAAGCAATTTTAGAATCTTCATAAACAGAATTTTGTGCTAAAATGTGGATATTTTTTGTGATAGGTTGTTGTATGAAAGGAAAAGTAATTTTATTTCCTATAATCCTAGTATGAATCCCATGATTACTAATTTTGAATGGTTTGAGTAACTCAAGGAATGGGGTTCCTAGAATAACATACTTTGTAATGTTTTGAATACCTAAGAAACTAGTTTTGAGAGTAACATCTTTGTTTGTGATTGTAACATCAGATAATTTATAAAGAATCTTAAGTTGTTCTCCTGCGGCAGATTTGATTCCTTCCGTTGTGTTTTTCCAATAAGGACGAGGAACTAAATCTGAACGAAGACAATTTAAATCAGCTCCAGAGTCAACTAAGGCTATTGTATCAAAAGATAATGATTTTTTGATTTCTAGTGCAATTTTGATAAACCATTTTTGGCTAGTAACTTGAGACAGTAATCTAAGGCAAGGTTGTTCCTTATTTTCCTTTGAATCTTTTTCTTGTTTCATATTTTTGATTTTGGTTTTAAGTTTAGCAATATCCTGTTGAAGTGTTTTAATGCTAGGGTTTGGAGTTTTCATGGTAATCTCTGTAACAGAAGATATATGATTATGAGGTTCTATTTTAATATTTTCGTCATCTGATGACTCATCTGTATCGTTTAAAGTTAAGTCTATTTTCGTCATTAATTCTTGCTCTAATTGTAATTTTTTAATCCTTTTTCGAACACGACAGTATCGTGTCCAATGATTAGATTTATTACAATGTTTACAAGTAATTCTTTTATCCTGAGATTTATCATTGTTTTCAGAAGAAGAACCAGAGCTTTGTACAAGGTTATTAGAAGATTTTTTTACTTTATCTAAATTATGGATTGTTGAGGTTCCTAAGGATTTATTTTTCTGACAAGAGGATTGATGTAGATCAATGTGAAGAGCTTGTATTTTCTGACCAATTGCTGTTTGGAAACTAATGTCCTTCGTGGGAGGTTTAGCTTTAGTTAATGGCGGACGTTCGGACTTAAGAATGGATTGTTGAGTACCCTCATTCCAGGTCTGAACCCTGGTTGGAGCATTGATGGAGGAATCTAAAGTTTTGGAAAATTTGGAAGATTTTGAAGCTTTTGAGGCTTTTGGAGTAAAAGGATAAGATGCCCAATCAATGCTGGGGTCATCACTGTCTAACTCAAAGTATTCAAAGAACGGAAATTGTTTTTGTATTAGTTCGAGAAAATCATAATATCGATTTTGAATAGACTGTCTTTTCTCACCTGCATAATGACTGAGGAACCAGTCTCTTTTGGCTGTATTTTGAGAAGAATAAAAATCTTTTTGTAATGATTGTTTGTCGATAACAAAATTATCACAGATAAGAACATTTAACTCTGGGTCATTATTATCAACCATTTGAGAATAAGTTGGTGACATTGGTTCTTGGGTGGAACTGGTTTGGGATTCTGGTTGTTGAACATTGTAAAATGGTTTTGGTATTGAACCAGAATGATTAACTTCACTTAAATCAGGATGATAAGAAGTGCTCGGAGTGGATGAAAATTGATTTTTTGTTTTAAAAGAAGTACTTGGAGTAGAGAAGGAATTTCTAGGAAGGATTCCTGACTCTGATCTAAAGGATGAAGTGGCCGAACTACGATTGAATTTTTGTAAATCAACTGAATGTCGTCAAGAACTAAAAGTAATTTCTACTTTTCCATCACTGGATTGAGTAACTTGTTCTATGTTTGTGTTTTCTACTATTTTTGGAGGTACAGCCCCTTGTAACTCTCAGGTTGTAGGTAAGGTAATCTCATCCCACTTAATTGTGCGTGGATGGCAATGTCAGTTTGAATTAATAAGGTTTCTCCTTTGGGAGATTTTCTTAAGGCTTTGGATCCAAAAGCTGAAGACATAGCTTTATAATGAATCCTGTAGATTAAAGAAATTGGAAGAGATCCTGAAGACATCTTATAATTGTGAGTTTTGATGTTAAGAGTGAGTGCATCTAAAAGGTTTTGATCACTTAATGAAACTGTAAAATTCGGGTAACAATCAAAATAAATTGGACCACTGCAGAGGCTAGTTTCAACTGTACCTAAGAGTGAATCATTGAATTCTAACATTCTACAATCACGTAAACATAAAAGAATCGATGTATCTAAACCTTCACGAGTTAAGGGTTTAATCCCAATCTGAACTAATCCTATATGAAGATAGTTATATTTTTGCTTATGTTTTTCTAACGATTTCTGGGTTAGAAGCTTAATGGTTTCATATGACTTAAACAGTTTAATATCTCTTTCTTCAGTTTTAATCGTATAATCATTACGACTTAGGATATTAAATCTGGATTCCTTTTTATATATTTTATTTATTTCAACTCGGGGAATGTGAAGCCCCGGTCCGGGCACGCCACGGGTGCCCTCCGGCACCGTCCTAGGCCACTAGTGCGATCATCCGGCGAACCGGAAATCCGGCGGCATCTCCCCGTATATTGGAGAGTCCCCGCCTGCATCAGAAAACACGCAGCAATAAATATACAATCCATCACATTAGGAACCTAGCTAGGCCTCAGGCCTCAATCACATGCAATCCTGATCCTAGGGGCCTCAGGCCATCCACTACCAGCATGCACAAACTGATAGTAATAATCAAATCATCAGATTCATAATATCATATAACCACACAATCAACTCAGCATACATTATGCATACACCCTCTGGTGCCAAATGGTTATAAGAATATCATGAATAAACATCAACACATCATATACAAAATACGTGCTTAGAGTATCTCTCTAGCACCCACATCCTACCCAGGGCCATCCATGTCACATCCCGCTCTCACTGATCCGCCCCACTAGTACCTGTACCAGTATCACCTGTGGGAAGGAATGAAAGTAAAGGGTGAGCAAGAAGCTCAGTAGGGTATGAGTAACATGAGTATAAGGCCGAATCGGAAACAATAGGCTATGCAACAATATGAACCTACCACATGCACATAAACTCAACAATCACATAGAACATCAACCCGGGCAATCCCCTCAATGAGCAACCTCATCGATACCATGGCTCGTTCCATGTAATATCGAACGTGAGCAAGCTCACCAAATCAACTCATCAATATCATGGTCGCTAACCATGACTATTGAACAGGAGCAAGCTCCCCAACATCAAACGCTCTTGGATTACCCGGTTGCGTGACTCTACCACGCCCGCACCACTCTAGGCAAGTCCCTCATGAACTATACCTCTAGTGCGTTATCCTACTTGGAGTTCACATGACTCAGTGGTAACTCTCATCACCTCGTCATCCCTCCAAGTAGCTTTCAAGAAACCTAAGGAGCCCCGAGTCCATACCCGGTTCCCCATGCAACTCTAATGCATTATGTCATGACATGCTGAATAGATATATATATATATATGAACAACCTACATATATATACGTAACTACCATGATGCATGAACGGAAATCACATCGTGTCCATAGGAGATGGAACACACACACTCGGGTCATGCAACATCAAGAATCAACAAGAATCACAATTAGGGTTCGTTTCCCCTTAGGAGCAATTAAGGAAGAAACACAAATGGAACGACCAATGAGGAATCGAAACACTTTTAACATATCGAAAACGAACGATAGAAAGAATGGTTGGAAATCCCCTACCTCGTGCCGAGCAATTTACCACAAATTCCACAATTACGTTCCTAGGGTTCCGATTTCCCAAACCTAACAATGTTGCGAAACCGAACCCATTCACACATCAATAAACAACCAACAACTCATATAAACATCAATTAAATCCATAAATTCGAAATTACTCACCTTCTCTCTCTAGAAATTTCTCCAAAATCCTCCAAACTCAACCCAAGCTCAACTCTACTCCAAATCGCAAACCAATCTACATAAACATCCAAAATCAACCTATAAACAACATATCTAAAGCATAGCACCCAACTCTCCAAGAATCTAGCAAATCTAGAAAAAACTAGAATTTCCAAAAACTAAGAAAAACTTACCAAATCACTTGAATCAACCTTGAATCTTCCTTGCTTAGCTTCAAGGATCATCAATCCACAATCTCTAAGTCAATCTCTTGCCAAAATCTCCTTCTCTCTCTTCTTCTCTCTCACTTTCTCTCTCTACTCGGGCTCCCAAGGTGGTGAAATGCCCAGAAATGTCTAAAACTAAGTTTAAAAACTGATTTCCCGATAACCGTCCGGACGCCCCAAGTGACCGTCCGGACGCTTCACTGTTCTCTCAACACTCTGCCCACCTTGTAGGCTTAACCGTCCGGACGCCTCTTTAGGGTGTCCGGACGGTCCACTGTTCACAGCACCAAAATTTTCTCTAAAAATTTCTCTGCCTCAGTTCCAGCACAAACCGTCCGGACGGCTGTTTTGGGTGTCCGGACGGTCTATGTTTATCAGAAACCTAGTTTTTCCTAATTTTATTTACCGGCTCGGTTCAAGCTTCGATTTGATATATTATGGGCCCGAAACGGACATGTATACTAAAAATTATGCCCCATTTACCGAACCAAGCTCCAAAACTATTTTTCCATGATTCCGTACTTCTCGGATCATTCGTATTTCAACTCAAAACTAAAATTTTTGGGTCGGGGTTTCACAGGGAATATCCCAATCATCAACGTCCCTAACTAAATCTTCAAGATTAATTTCTTCTTGATTGACGATTCTATCGTCTGATATAGTTGAAGAGGTAGAAGTTGATCTAAAAAGAGAACTCATGTTTGATTAATACCCTCAACTTGGATGCTTTACCAAGGATATCGCGCTGGCACTTACCGGGCTGTCCGTCGCCCCTTACTGGCTCCCTTTTGTCCTTGGTTTTCACAAAGCATTAGCATGGTATGCAATCAACCATAAGTCCCTTAATATACAACCACTTGCCCCAACCTCTGATACCATAACGGGAAGGATCATGCAAGCAGGGAAGAAACTAAGCTATTCGATTTAGTTAACGAGTTGAAGCTTGTGATCTTCATAGAGCCTCACTAAACTCAATATATAAATTGGACTCGACAGACTTAATTGTCCTGAGTCGGCTTGATTATAACAAAGAAGTGGAGGAAGAAGAACAGAGATTTATAAACATAAAATTAAATAAAGCAAGAACAAGAACATAAATAAATTTAACAATGCTACAGCAATTGCAATATCAAGCATTATAAAATAAATGATGAATAAAAGAACATAAAGAACTTCTGGGCTTTATAACCACAGGCGGCAGAGCCGACCGTTTGTGGCGCCGTCGAAGTAAGACATAAATAAAACAATAAGAGAGGCGGTAGAACCAGCCATAAGATGAACAATATATGAGCAATTAAACAATAAAGGCGGTTAAACTAGCCATGGATATTATTGAATGCATTCAAAAGTTGCAAGTATTAAACAAGATAAACTTACAGACTTTTGAATGCCTGCTTGTAGCTTACATTGAGAGGAGGGAACTCTGTAGTTCCCGTTTTTGATAAGAGGGGAAGGTTTTGAGAGAGGAGAGGTTGAGAGAATTCTAAGTTCCAAGCCAAAGATGTCTAATCCTCAACCTGACAAACCTAAAACCCCAACCTGTTACAAATGCAATAAACCAGGACATTTTGCCCGGTATTGTAACGTTCGTCAAAGGATTAATGAATTAGAACTAGATGACAAGATTATTGCGAAGTTAGATTTAATTCTTTTAGACACTGATGATGATTCATCTTTATCTTTATCTGATGATGAAAACCATTATGATGATATTCCTTCTTCATCTTCTGATCCTGAAATTAACATGCTTTCTAGGGATCAAGAATTCCTTTTAGACGTTGTTAATCATACTGATGATTCTACTGTTAAATTAGCTTATTTAGACAAATTAAAACAAACTTTATTTCATTGCGATAACAAGATTGCTCCTCCTAAAGCAACTTATAATCTGAAAGAAATTTTATCTAAACATGATCAAAGCATAGAACCTTCTTTTAAACCTGATATTCAACATCCCCAGATAGAGATTTTTGCAATAAAAATCCAACTTAACAGCCTTAGGAACCAGCAAAAGAATGATCGTATGAAAATAAATCAACTAGTCTCCATTATCGAAAAAGGAAAAGGTTTAATGACGACATCTGAGACACCTAGTGACTCAGAAGAAGATGAACGCATACGAAAGATAGAAACAGAAGGAATTCTAGTTGAAATTTCTTATAAAAACGATCAACCCTTCTTAGGTTTATTATCTCAAGTTATTGGTCAAAAATGGTTTATCAAAATAACTATTATTATTTGTGACTCTTATTCTTTTGATACTATTGCCTTAGTAGATTCAGGTGCAGATTTAAATTGCCTTCGTTCTGATTTAGTTCCTTATCATTATTGGGAAAACACAATTGAAGGCATGAAAACTGCAGCAGGAGAACAACTTAAGATTCTTTACAAAGTATCCAATGCAAAAATAAGCAAACCCAATGCCTCTTTTACTTTAGATTTTTTGGGTATACAAAATATTACAAAATATGTTATCTTAGGGACACCTTTCCTTGATCTTATCAAACCATTTCATTTAAGTCATGATGGTCTTTCTACAGCTTTATCTGGGAAAAATATATTTTTTCCTTTTATCCAACAAACATCAAAGAGACTAACTTCTTCTATAAATAGATGTTCACTTCATCATCTTATTACAGCAACCATGAGCACTTCCTCTAGAAGAGGACGAGGAAGAATGTCTCCACCAACAACAAGATCACAAATGCAGAGACTTTCAAAAGAATCTTATGCTTTAGATACAGCACCAATCCTCCCAAAGAAATCATGGGCCGACATTGCTGATGAAGAAGATCAGAAGTTAGCTCTTACAAGATCAAAAGGTAAGGAGGTAATTTCTGATCCTCAACCCCAAACCCCAATTCCTCAAGAGATTTTAAACAATCTTTCCCTTTTAGAATGGGTTTCAACTTTACAGAAAACCCCTGAGGTTGCTTTAGCAATCCAGGCACAAAAACCACCCATTAGTTCAGCTTTAATTATTTCTGAGCCTGTTTTAAAAACTGCTGCCAATATGGCTTTATCACAAAATCAAACGCAACCTTTTACTTATGTATCCAAATATTTTGATAAACAAATTTATCAAAAGGTTGTTCTTATGGAAACTAAATTTCAGAGTAAAGATCCAAGAATTGTGGTCTCTAAAGTCTTTCCTCCAAATTGGCATTTCCTGCCACAAGATTTAAACAATAACCAAAAATTTTATGAATTTATATTAATTGATACTGATTCAATTTCCATGAAGAAGTATCATAATCCAGATTCTGTTCTTACACATTGCACTATTATGATTTTAAAGGTTTTAACCCCAGCAATGTGGGGACAAGAGTTACATTTTCTAAAACAATTTTCAGTTAACTACAACCCTGCAGGGTTTTCTTATTGGGATTATCAGGAAGCTTGGACCAAAGCTTTTTTAATTCAAAACTCTGAACAGAGACATTCATGGTTCTTTCAATTTAAAGTCAATCAAACTTATCATTTTCCCAATTGGTTTAACGAATGGTGGTGGCACTTCAGACCCCTCCAAGAAATTTTACCCTCCATTGTCAGAGAAGGATTTGATGTTTTCAGATCTCGTTATCAACCCCAGAACATGGTCATACCACCTTTATTATATTTTTTCTCCCTCTTTGCCATCTCATGGATCACAAATTGGCAATATCAATTTCATGATGACCCTGCAAGCTTATCATATTTAGTCCGAATTTATCGAACCAAATGGTGGGACAAGTTCGATGCTACAAGAGCCTACCCTGATAATGTACTTAAATGGTTCTCATCTAATGATGCCAAAACCAAACAGATTCAAAAGTCTGAACACCATTTACTTGGGATGAAATCTTTTATCAGTTCCAAATTAATTTCAGCCACATCTGAAGATGAACTTGCTCATCTTCTTCAAAAAACATTATCTGAATTAAAAGGACAGTCTACTCAATCTTCCAAGAAATCTTCTAGGAGTTTCAACTCCGATGATCTTCTTGAGGAAGATAACTGATCATGCCCAGTTACGGCTTGACTATTCCACCTCAAACGGTAGGTGGTAAAGAAATAACCAAATCCGTTGATAGTTGGAAGCTTTACTCAAAAGCTCAAAAATCCTACAAGGTACCTAACTGAGTCTGGGTTAATAGACTTAGCTATTCCACCTCAAACGGTCGGTGGTAAAGAAAATGACAAATCCGTTGAAAGCTGGGTATTTTGCTAAAAATACCATTATGCCCTTTCGGGTTGAAGCATGAAACATGAAGACATTATGGATAAGAAGACAAGGTTATTGCTTTTCCATAAAAGCAACATTTATCATGAAAAGTGGAGCATCATTTCAAAAGTGGGAGACATTGACCACTATTCAAGTTCCACTATTCAACTTTTAGCATTTATTTTAATCATTGTAAAGGTAGCCTCTTAATCTATAAAAGAGACCACATATGCCTTAGTTACACATCTTTTGGCTCTTAGACATCTTGAGCTTGGAGCTTTATTTTGGTTCCAACTTAGAATTCTCTCAACCTCTCTTCTCTCAAAACCTTCCTCTCTTATCAAAAACGGGAACTACAGAGTTCCCTCCTCTCAATGTAAGCTACAAGCAGGCATTCAAAAGTCTGTAAGTTATCTTGTTTAATACTTGCAGCTTTTGAATGCGTTCAATAATATCTATGGCTGGTTTAACCGCCTTTATTGTTTAATTGCTCATATATTGTTCATCTTATGGCTGGTTCTGCCGCCTGTGGTTATAAAGCCCAGAAGTTCTTTATGTTCTTTTATTCATCATTTATTTTATAATGCTTGATATTGCAATTGCTTTAGCATTGTTAAATTTATTTATGTTCTTGTTCTTGCTTTATTTAATTTTATGTTTATAAATCTCTGTTCTTCCTCCTCCACTTCTTTGTTATAATCAAGGCGACTCAGGACGATTAAGTCTATTGAGTCCAATTTATATATTGAGTTTAGTGAGGCTCTGTGAAGATCACAAGCTTCAACTCGTTAACTGAATCGAATAGCTTAGTTTCTTCCCTGCTTGCATGATCCTTCCCGTTATGGTATCAGAGGTTGGGGCAAGTGGTTGTATATTAAGGGACTTATGGTTGATTGCATACCATGCTAATGCTTTGTGGAAACCAAGGACAAAAGGGGGCCAGTAAGGGGCGACGGACGGCCCAGTAAGTGCCAGCGCGATATCCTTGGTAAAGCATCAAGTTGAGGGTATTAATCAAACATGAGTTCTCTTTTTAGATCAACTTCTACCTCTTCAACTATATCAGACGATAGAATCGTCAATCAAGAAGAAATTAATCTTGAAGATTTAGTTAGGGACGTTGATGATTGGGATATTCCCCGAGTTGAAATAAACAAAATATATAAAAAGGAATCCAGATTTAATATCCTAAGTCGTAATGATTATACGATTAAAACTGAAGAAAGAGATATTAAACTGTTTAAGTCATATGAAACCATTACTTTTAGTTCTAGACGACATTCAGTTGATTTACAAAAAATCAATCGTAGTTCGTCCACTTCATCCTTTAGATCAAAGTCAGGAATCCTTCCTAGAAATTCCTTCTCTACTCCAAGTACTTCTCTTAAAACAAAAAATCAATTTTCATCCACTCCGAGCACTTCTTATCATCCTGATTTAAGTGGAGTTAATCATTCTGGTTCAATACCAAAACCATTTTACAATGTTCAACAGCCAGAATCCCAAACCAGTTCCACCCAAGAACCAATGTCACCAACTTATTCTCAAATGATTGATAATAATGACCCAGAGTTAAATGTTCTTATCTGTGATAATTTTGTTATCGACAAACAATCATTACAAAACAATTTTTATTCTTCTCAAAATACAGCTAAAAGAGACTGGTTCCTCAGTCATTATACAGGTGAGAAAAGACAGTCTATTCAAAACCGATATTATGATTTTCTCGAATTAATACAAAAACAATTGCCGTTCTTTGAATACTTTGAGTTAGACAGTGATGACCCCAGCATTGATTGGGCATCTTATCCTTTTACTCCAAAAGCCTCAAAAGCTTCAAAATTTTCAAAATCTTCCAAACCTTTAGATTCCTCTCTTAATGTTACCACTCGAGTTCAGACTTGGTATGACAATACTCAAAAAACTGTGGTTGCATCTGAACATCCACCTTTAACCCAACTTAAGTTAGATTATAAGAATTCTTCTGTGATTGCTACACCATTTAAGGTATCCAAAGCTGAGGAGTTCAAAGGCATTGTAGAACAAAATAATTTTACGAACCAACATCTGTCCACAATTGGTCAGCAGTTAACTAGGATTGAAGATTATGTTCAAAAGCCAACCATTACAAAGAATTCAGACAAACCAATGTTTAAACCCTATGAGATACCCCCAAATTAGCAAAAACATTAGCTCCTCAGGATTCTGATTTTATGACTGCCATAGAGAGAAAATTACAAGATATTAAAGAAAGTAAATTACAGGAACTTACTGCCACTTTAACACAATTCCCCTCCTTACAAATTCCTGAAACTCCTACGTCATCTACAACTCCAGCTGTCAATAATCTTGATAAAAATAGAGATACTCCATCCAGCTGTCAATAATCTTGATAAAAATGGAGATACTCCATCCAATACTCCATCAATGCTCCAACCAAGGTTCAGACCTGGAATGAGGGTACTCAACAATCCATTCTTAAGTCCGAACGTCCGTCATTAACTAAAGCTAAATCTCCTACGAAGGACATTAGTTTCCAAACAACAATTGATCAGAAAATACAAGCTCTTCACATTGATCTACATCAATCCTCTTGTCAGAAAAATAAATCCTTAGGAACCTCAACAATTCATAATTTAGATAAAGTAAAAAAATCTTCTAATAACCTTATACAAAGCTCTGGTTCTTCTTCTGAAAACAATGATAAATCTCAGGATAAAAGAATTACTTGTAAACATTGTAATAAATCTAATCATTGGACACGATACTGTCGTGTTCGAAAGCGAATTAGAAAATTACAACTAGATCAAGAAATCATTGCAAAAATAGATTCAACCTTAAATGATACTGATGAGTCATCAGATGAAGAAAAGACCAAAATAGAACCCCATAATCATACATCCTCTGTTACAGAGATTACCATAAAAACTCCAGACCCTAGTATTAAAACACTTCAACAAGATATTGCTAAACTTAAATCCGAAATCAAAAATATGAAACAAGAAAAGGATTTAAAAGAAAATAAGGAACAACCTTTCCTTAGATTATTGTCTCAGGTTACTAGCCAAAAATGGTTTATAAAAGTTGCACTAGAAATCCAAAAATCATTCTCTTTTGATACAATAGCCTTAGTTGACTCTGGAGCTGATTTAAACTATCTTCGTTCAGATTTAGTTCCTCGTCTTTATTGGGAAAAAACGAATGAAGGAATTAAATCTGCAGCAGGAGAACAACTTAAGATTCTTTATAAATTATCTGATGTCACAATCACAAACAATGATACTAATCTTAAAACTAGTTTCTTAGGTATCCAAGACATTACAAAATATGTTATTCTAGGAACTCCATTCCTTGAGCTACTCAAACCATTTAAAATAAGTAATAAAGGAATTCATACTAGGATTCTAGGAAATAAAATAGTTTTTCCTTTTATCCAACAACCAATCACAAAAAATATTCATTTCCTAGCACAAAATTTTGTTTATGAAGATTCCATTAATTGTTTGATTCAAAACAAAGGAAAACAGATTGAACGCCTTTCTGACCAAATTAACATCTCCCAAATTAACCAACAATTATCAACAGCAGAAACCAAAGGAAAAATAGAATCTCTCCAACATATCTTTGAAAAAGATGTTTGCTCTGATCTTCCTACTGCCTTCTGGGATAGGAAGAAACATGTTGTCCAATTACCTTATGAAAAAGATTTTCAAGAAATTAATATCCCTACAAAAGCTCGAGGGATACAAATGAACAAGGAATTAGAAAAACACTGCCGAAAAGAGATTCAAGATCTTTTAGATAAAAAATTAATTAGGCACAATCAGTCTCCTTGGAGTTGTGCTGCTTTTTATGTTAACAAGAATGCTGAAATTGAACGGGGAGTTCCTCGACTTATTATCAATTATAAACCTTTAAACAAAGCCCTCCAATGGATTCGTTATCCAATTCCTAATAAAAAAGATTTACTAGCTAAATTATACGATGCTAAAATCTTTTCAAAGTTTGATATGAAATCTGGTTTCTGGAAAATCCAGATCCAGGAACAAGATAGGTACAAGACTGCATTTACTGTCCCATTTGGACAGTACGAATGGAATGTTATGCCTTTTGGTTTAAAAAATGCACCTTCTGAATTTCAGAAAATTATGAATGACATTTTTAATCCTTATTCTCAATTCTTAATTGTTTACATTGATGATGTTTTGATATTTTCTCATAATATCAAACAACATTTTTATCATCTCTTTAAGTTTCTCAAGATCATTAAAGACAATGGTTTGGTTGTGTCCAAAACAAAGATTAATTTCTTCTTGATTGACGATTCTATCGTCTGATATAGTTGAAGAGGTAGAAGTTGATCTAAAAAGATGTTGGAGCAAACTCCTTCCCATCGGTTGGAGCAAACTCCTTCCCATACCGGTATAACTCCTCAAACTGCTTGGTGTACTGAGACACCGTCATCTCTGATGTCTGCAACAAATCTAGAAACTGTTTGGCCTTCTCCGTTTGCAGAGGCCTTGGCACAAACTTCTGCATAAACAACTGCTCAAACGAAGTCCAAGTCAGCTCATTCCGTCTCTGGCCCATGGACATCCACCATTCATGGGCCGCACCACTCAAGTAATAGAACACAAACTTCACCCGTCTCTCATCGGGTATCTCAAGAGTGTCCATTCTCATACTTAGCTGGTTGAACCACTCCTTCGCCCCCACACCCGTTCCATCTCCAGAAAATGTTGGAGGAGTAGTCCTCCTCAATTGGTCCACCTCATACATCCCTCTCCCAGCTCTAGGTACTGCTGCTACCTCAGTTGTAGCCTCTGGTATAACTCCCTCAGCACGAGTGCCAGTAGCACCCATCGCCTAAGCCACTGTCTGAGCTATGGTCTGCGCCTATGTCTGCACCATACTCATCATAAAACTAGTAAGACTCTCCATTGTCACTGGTTGCCCCCCTGTAGTAACAGGAGCAACCTGCACCTCAGGTGGTGCCTGCTGATCATCACTCTCCATCGGTAGTCCCTCTTGAACTATCTCTTCCTCTCTCAACTCCGGATCCACATTCGGAACCGAATCCTCAGTGCTAGGAGTGCCTCTTGTGACACGTTCCACCCCAACACTACGGCCTCTACCTCGGCCCCTACCAACTCCCCGTCGGCCTCTGCCACGAGGTACTACAGTCCCACTCTCGGACCTAGTAGTTCTACGGGTATTCATCTGCATGGCAAACAGACAATACCATTTAACCCACTACTCAAACGAGGATTTAAGGGGAAAAGAAAACATACCGGATCAGTAGCAGTCGTGACATGGCCTGGATATACTACTCTACAACTAGGACCCAACACCCCAGATCCTATAAAGAGTCGTAAACCTCGCTCCGATACCAAATTGTCACGCCCCATTTTCGGAGGCGCGACTGGGTGCTCTCTCCGCACCCTTCCTAGGTCACTAGTGTGAACATCCGGAATCAACCGGAAATCCGGCGGCACCTTCCCGTACATCGGAGAGTGCCCACCCGCATCAGAAACGCAGCAACAACAACATCACACTAGCAACCTAGCAAACATAGGCCTCGGGCCTCAACCACATGCAATCCTGACCCTAGGCCTCAGGCCATCCACTACCAGCATGCACAAACTGATGGCATCACATATAAATCAACACACAGATTTATAAAACATCAAATATAACCATAAATCAACATCTACTTCCATATACAAGCACCACCGTGCCAAATGGTTATATTCTCTCAACATAGATATACTACGTACACCCACATGCATAGAGTATATCTCTAGCACCCTATTCTATCGAGGGTCATCCATGTCACGACCTGCTCACCGATCCGCAGCACCAGTACCTGTACCAGTGTCTCCTGTGAAAGGAAGAAAGTAAAGGAGTGAGCTAGAAGCTCAGTAGGGTATGAAGTAAACATCAATATAGGTAGAACCAAAAGGAAGCAATGCATCAATATGTAACTACCACATGAACGTATACTCAACAAATTCACATCAACATTTACCCGGACAACCCTTTCGGAGCATAACAACCACAATATCATTGCAACTCAATGAAATATTGCACGGGAGCAAGCTCACCATAACCAACCACTCCTAGGATCATCCGGTTGCGTGAACCTATTACGCCCGCACCCCACAAGGCAAGTCACTCTTGACCTTACCCCTAGTGCGTTACCCTACTTGGAGTTCACATGACTCAGTGATAACTCTCATCACCTCGTCATCCCTCCAAGTAGCTTTCAAGAAACCTAAAGGTTCCCGAGTCCATACCCGGTCCCCCATGCAACACTAATGCATTATGTCATGACATGCTGAATAGATATATATATATATATATGAACAACCTACATATATATATATACATAACTACCATGATGCATGAACGGAAATCACATCGTGTCCATAGGAGATGGAACACACACACTCGGGTCATGCAACATCAAGAATCAACAAGAATCACAATTTGGGTTCGTTTCCCCTTAGGAGCAATTAAGGCGGAAACACAAATGGGACGACCAATGAGGAATCGAAAAGCTCTTTACATATCGAAAATGAACGATAGAAAGTATGGTTGGAAATCCCCTACCTCGTCTCGAGTAAATTACCACAATTTCCCAAATTCCGTTCCTAGGGTTCCGGTTTGTCCAAACCTACAATGTGGCATAACCGAACCCTCACAAGCATCAATAAACAACCAACAACTCATATAAACATCAATTATATCCATAATTTCGAAATTACTCACCTTCTCTCTCTAGAAATTTCTCCAAAATCCTCCAAACTCAACCCAAGCTCAACTCTACTCCAAATAACAAACCAATCTACATAAACATCCAAAATCAAACTATAAACAATATATCTAAATCATAGCACTCAACTCTTCAAGAATCTAGCAAATCTAGAAAAACCTAGAATTTACAAAAACTATGAAAAACTTACCAAATCACTTGAATCAACCTTGAATCTTCCTTACTTAGCTTCAAGGATCATCAATCCACAATCTCGAAGTCAATCTCTTGCCAAAATCTCCTTCTCTCTCTTCTTCTCTCTCACTTTCTCTCTCTAGCCGGGCTCCCAAGCTTGGAAATGCCCAGAAATGCCTAAAACTAAGCTTAAAAACTGATTTCCCGATAACCGTCCGGACGCCCCAAGTGACCGTCCGGACGCTTCACTGTTCTCTCAACACTCTGCCCACCTTGTAGGCTTAACCGTCCGGATGCCTCGTTAATGTGTCCGGACGGTCTACTGTTCACAGCACCAAAACTTCCTCTGAAAATTTCTTTGCCTCAGTTCCTGCACAAACCGTCCGGACGGCTGTTTTGGTTGTCCGGACGGTCTCTGTTTTTCAGAAACCCAAATTTCTTAAATTTTATTTTCCGTCTCGGTTCAAGCTTCGATTTGATATATTACGGGCCCGAAACAGAAATGTATACTAAAAGTTATGCCCCATTTACCGAACCAAGCTCCAAAACTATTTTTCAATGATTCCGTACTTCTCGGATCATCCGTTTTACAACTCAAAACTAAAATTTTTGGGTTGGGGTTTCACAAACATTCTTCCCAATCATCCCAAGAATGAAGAACAACATTAATTTGATCTTTCTTGAGTTCAAGATAAACGTAATTGGGTTTTTTGGGACAGAAATCATTTGAAAATATGGGAGTTGAAAATCTTGCTAAAATATATTTAAGTGAATCAGAAGCCATTTTAAACTTTAAATTCGAGAGATAATTTCTAATTCACTCTGAAATGAATTGACTTGTAGGGTCAATAAATTAATAATATGTTTGTTTTCGATAATATCAGCACGATTTTGAGAAATCCAAACAGGGGGAGCCTGTTGATTAGGATGAGCAATGTGCCACCTGATAATCTGAATAGATAACATTTTATTTTCTTGTGTAAGATCAGTTTTAAGATGGTTAAGTCTGTTTACCAGTCATTTTAATTCAAATGGATACATAACAAAGGTAAAAGAGATAACCTTAACCAGCTTACTGAGAAATTTTCCTTTGATACTGCTCACTGTTGGATAATGTATTATCGATCCTGCAAGAATTCACGTGTTAAGAAATCTGGTAAATTATTATCTTTACCTGCAATGTGTTCAATATCAAAATCAAAAACACTAAGAATAGCTTGCCATCTAGCAAAAATCTGTTTGGAAGCTATGTTTTGGACATCTTTTTGTAAAACTTCTTTTGCAGATTTACAATCAACACGAACTAAAAACTTTTGATTTAATAAATCACCTTGAAACTTTGAAATGCATAAAACAATAGATAAAATTTCCTTTTTAATTGTAGAATAATTTTGTTGGGTAGGATTCCATTTCTTGGAGGTAAATTGTATAATTTCCTCTTTATCATTTTTCAATTGTTTAAGAATACCACCATAACCAATTTCAGAAGCATCTGTTTCAACAATCTTAAAAGCAGTAGGATCAGGAATACATAAACAAGGTAATGTGGGAAGATAAGCCTTGATCCTTTGGATTATAGAAGTATGAGTATCCGTCCAAGGAAGGGGATTCTTCTTTAACCTGTCATGTAAAGGTTTGCATAATTTTTGAAGGTTAGGATAAAAATCAGCAATATAATTTAAACTTCCCAAGAATCGTTGTAACTGAGTTTTATCTAATATTTTGTCTGGAAACTTGTCAACGAAATTCATGGATCGTTCAATTGGTATAATAGTACCATGATGAATATTATGACCAAGAAACCGAATATTCGTTTGAAATAATTTAATCTTTGTTTTGGACACAACCAAACCATTGTCTTTAATGATCTTGAGAAACTTAAAGAGATGATAAAAATGTTGTTTGATATGATGAGAAAATATCAAAACATCATCAATGTAAACAATTAAGAATTGAGAATAAGGATTAAAAATGTCATTCATAATTTTCTAAAATTCAGAAGGTGCATTCTTTAAACCAAAAGGCATAACATTCCATTCGTACTGTCCAAATGGGACAGTGAATGCAGTCTTGTACCTATCTTGTTCCTGGATTTGGATTTGCCAGAAACAAGATTTCATATCAAACTTTGAAAAGATTTTAGCATCGTATAATTTAGCTAGTAAATCGTTTTTATTAGGAATTGGATAACGAATCCATTGGAGGGCTTTGTTTAAAGGTTTATAATTGATAACAAGTCGAGGAACTCCTCGTTCAATTTCAGCATTCTTATTAACATAAAAAGCAGCACAACTCCAAGGAGACTGACTGTGTCTAATTAGTTTCTTATCTAAAAGATCTTGAATTTCTTTTCTACAGTGTTCTTCTAATTCTTTGTTCATTTGTATTCCTCTGGCTTTTGTGGGAATATTAATTTCTTGGAAATCTTTTTCATAAGGTAATTGGACAACATGTTTCTTCCTATCCCAGAAGGCAGTAGGAAGGTCAGAACAGACATCTTTTTGAAAGATACTTTGGAGGGATTCTATTTTTTCTTTTGTTTCTGTTGTTGATAATTGTTGATCAATCTGGGAGATAACAATCTTATCAGAAAGGTGTTCAATTTGTTTTTCTTTATTTTCAATGAAGCAATTTATAGAATCTTCATAAACAGAATTTTGTGCTAAAATGTGGATATTTTTTGTGATAGGTTGTTGTATGAAAGGAAAAATAATTTTATTTCCTATAATCCTAGTATGAATCCCATGATTACAAATTTTGAATGGTTTGAGTAACTCAAGGAATGGGGTTCCTAGAATAACATACTTTGTAATGTTTTGAATACCTAAGAAACTAGTTTTGAGAGTAACATCTTTGTTTGTGATTGTAACATCAGATAATTTATAAAGAATCTTAAGTTGTTCTCCTGCGGCTGATTTGATTCCTTCCGTTGTGTTTTCCCAATAAGGACGAGGAACTAAATCTGAACGAAGACAATTTAAATCAGCTCCAGAGTCAACTAAGGCTATTGTATCAAAAGAGAATGTTTTTTGGATTTCTAGTGCAATTTTGATAAACCATTTTTGGCTAGTAACTTGAGACAGTAATCTAAGGCAAGGTTGTTCCTTATTTTCCTTTGAATCTTTTTCTTGTTTCATATTTTTGATTTCGGTTTTAAGTTTAGCAATATCCTGTTGAAGTGTTTTAATGCTAGGGTTTGGAGTTTTCATGGTAATCTCTGTAACAGAAGATGTATGATTATGAGGTTCTATTTTAATATTTTCGTCATCTGATGACTCATCTGTATCGTTTAAAGTTAAGTCTATTTTCGTCATTAATTCTTGATCTAATTGTAATTTTTTAATCCTTTTTCGAACACGACAGTATCGTGTCCAATGATTAGATTTATTATAATGTTTACAAGTAATTCTTTTATCCTGAGATTTATCATTGTTTTCAGAAGAAGAACCAGAGCTTTGTATAAGGTTATTAGAAGTTTTTTTACTTTATCTAAATTATGAATTGTTGAGGTTCCTAAGGATTTATTTTTCTGACAAGACGATTGATGTAGATCAATGTGAAGAGCTTGTATTTTCTGATCAATTGCTGTTTGGAAACTAATGTCCTTCATAGGAGATTTAGCTTTAGTTAATGACGGACGTTCGGACTTAAGAATGGATTGTTGAGTACCCTCATTTCAGGTCTGAACCTTTGTTGGAGCATTGATGGAGGAATCTAAAGTTTTGGAAAATTTGGAAGATTTTGAAGCTTTTGAGGCTTTTGGAGTAAAAGGATAAGATGCCCAATCAATGCTGGGGTCATCACTGTCAAACTCGAAGTATTCAAAGAACGGCAATTGTTTTTGTATTAGTTCGAGAAAATCATAATATCCGTTTTGAATAGACTGTCTTTTTGTAATGATTGTTTATCGATAACAAAATTATCACAGATAAGGACATTTAACTCTGGGTCATTATTATCAACCATTTGAGAATAAGTTGGTGACATTGGTTCTTGGGTGGAACTGGTTTGGGATTCTGGTTGTTGAACATTGTAAAATGGTTTTGGTATTGAACCAGAATGATTAACTCCACTTAAATCAGGATGATAAGAAGTACTTGGGTTGGATGAAAATTGATTTTTTACTTTATAAGAAGTACTTGGAGTAGAAAAGGAGTTCCTAGGAGGGATTCCTGACTCCGATCTAAAAGATGAAGTGGCCGAACTACGATTGAATTTTTGTAAATCAACTGAATGTCGTCTAGAACTAAAAGTAATGGTTTCATATGACTTAAACAGTTTAATATCTCTTTCTTCAGTTTTAATCGTATAATCATTACGACTTAGGATATTAAATCTGGATTCCTTTTTATATATTTTGTTTATTTCAACTCGGGGAATATCCCAATCATCAGTGTCCCTAACTAAATCTTCAAGATTAATTTCTTCTTGATTGACGATTCTATCGTCTGATATAGTTGAAGAGGTAGAAGTTGATCTAAAAAGAGAACTCATGTTTGATTAATACCCTCAACTTGATGCTTTACCAAGGATATCGCGCTGGCACTTACTGGGCTGTCCGTCGCCCCTTACTGGCCCCCTTTTGTCCTTGGTTTCCACAAAGCATTAGCATGGTATGCAATCAACCATAAGTCCCTTAATATACAACCACTTGCCCCAACCTCTGATACCATAACAGGAAGGATCATGCAAGCAGGGAAGAAACTAAGGTATTCGATTCAGTTAACGAGTTGAAGCTTGTGATCTTCACAGAGCCTCACTAAACTCAATATATAAATTGGACTCCACAGACTTAATCGTCCTGAGTC
Organism: Euonymus europaeus; assembly: GCA_963580455.1. Lineage (NCBI taxonomy): Eukaryota > Viridiplantae > Streptophyta > Magnoliopsida > Celastrales > Celastraceae > Euonymus > Euonymus europaeus. Next base: position 13,521,634 of record OY756970.1, on the reverse strand, counting down.
GCCTTGATTATAACAAAGAAATGGAGGAGGAAGAACAGAGATTTATAAACATAAAATTAAGTAAAGCAAGAACAAGAACATAAATAAATTTAACAATGCTAAAGCAATTGCAATATCAAGCATTATAAAATAAATAATTGGATGATGAACAAAAGAACATAAAGAACTTATAGAACTTCTGGGCTTTATAACCACAGGCGGCAGAGTCGACCGTTTGTGGCGCCGTCGAAGCAACACATAAATAAAACAATAAGAGAGGCGGTAGAACCAGCCATAAGATAAACAATATATGAACAATTAAACAATAAAGGCGGTTAAACCAGCCATATATATTATTGAACGCATTCAAAAGCTGCAAGTATTAAACAAGATAAACTTACAGACTTTTGAATGCCTGCTTGTAGCTTACATTGAGAGGAGGGAACTCTGTAGTTCCCGTTTTTGATAAGAGGGGAAGGTTTTGAGAGAGGAGAGGTTGAGAGAATTCTAAGTTCCAAGCCAAATATGTCTAAGAACCAAAAGATTTGTAAGAGCCAAAAGATCATAAACTAAGGCATAGGTTGGCTCTTTTATAGATTAAGAGATCACCTTTACAATGATAAAAAGTTAAATAGTGGAACTTGAATAGTGGTCAATGTCTCCCACCTTTTGAAATGATGTTCCACTTTTGATAATGGTGCTTTTATGGAAAAGCAATAACCTTGTCTTTTTGTCCATAATGTCTTCATGTTTCATGTTTGGACCCGAAAGGGTAAAATGGTATTTTTAGCAAATACCCAGCTGTCAACGGATTTGCCATTTTCTTTACCACCGACCGTTTGAGGTGGAATAGCTAAGTCGATTAACCCAGACTTAGTTAGGTACCTTATAGGATTTTTGGGTTTTTGAGTAAAACCTCCAACTTTCAACGGATTTGGTTAATTCTTTACCACCTACCGTTTGAGGTGGAATAGCTAAGTCGATTAACCCAGACTTAGTTAGGCACCTTGTAGGTTTTTTGAGCTTTTGAGTAAAGCTTCCAACTTTCAACGGATTTGGTTATTTCTTTACCACCTACCGTTTTAGGTGGAATAGCCAAGCCATAACTGGGCATGATCAGGTTTGAGATGAATTTCTTAAAATCATTTAAAACTCATCTACCCATGCATCGGGTTCATCTTCAAATTCATCCCAAAATTCTTCCATACTATCGATGGAATCATTATTTTCTAAAGCTTCTTCTTCTTCAATAAATTGATTCATAAAATCGTGAACATGATCAGTAATAAGATCAAATAAAATCTGATCACGTATTTGAGAGAAGAGTCCGATTTCAAGAATGTTTTTGCGCATATCATAAGGTAAGTCAAAATAATGGAAAATACGCAAACATTCGATTTTAACATTGTCAGCATTTAAGATAGGGTATGCCCAACATTCTTCCCAATCATCCCAAGAATGAAGAACAACATTAATTTGATCTTTCTCGAGTTCAAGATAAACGTAATTGGGTTTTTTGGGACAGAAATCATTTGAAAATATGGGAGTTGAAAACCTTGCTAAAATATATTTAAGTGAATCAGAAGCCATTTTAAACTTTAAACTCGAGAGATAATATCAGCACGATTTTGAGAAATCCAAACAGGGGGAGCCTGTTGATATGGATGAGCAATGTGCCACCTGATAATCTGAATAGATAACCTTTTATTTTCTTGTGTAAGATCAGATTTAAGATGGTTAAGTCTGTTTACCAGTCAATTTAATTCAAATGGATGCATAACAAAGATAAAAGAGATAACCTTAACCAGTTTACTGAGAAATTCTTCTTTGATACTGCTAACTGCTGGATAATGTATTATCGATCCTGCAAGAATTCACGTGTTAAGAAATCTAGTAAATTATTATCTTTACCTGCAAAATGTTCAATATCAAAATCAAAAACACTAAAAATAGCTTGCCATCTAGCAAAAATCTGTTTGGAAGCTATGTTTTGGACATCTTTTGCAGATTTACAATCAACACGAACTAAAAACTTTTGATTTAATAAGTCACCTTGAAACTTTGAAATGCATAAAACAATAGATAAAATTTCTTTTTTAATTGTAGAATAATTTTGCTGAGTAGGATTCCATTTTTTGGAAGTAAACTGTATGATTTCTTCTTTGCTATTCTTTAATTGTTTAAGGATACCACCATAACCAATTTCTGAAGCATCTGTTTCAACTATTTTAAAAGCAATAGGATCAGGAATACATAAACAAGTTAATGTGGGAAGATAAGCCTTGATCCTTTGGATTATAGAAGTATGAGTATCCGTCCAAGGAGGAGGATTCTTCTTTAACCTGTCATGTAAAGGTTTGCATATCTTTTGAAGGTTAGGATAAAAATCAGCAATATAATTTAAACTTCCTAAGAATCTCTGTAATTGATTTTTATCTAATATTTTGTCTGGAAACTTGTCAACAAAATTGATGGATCGTTCAATTGGTATAATAGTACCGTGATAAATATTATGACCAAGAAACCGAATATTCGTTTGAAATAATTTAATCTTTGTTTTGGACACAACCAAACCATTGTCTTTAATAATCTTGAGAAATTTAAAGAGATGATAAAAATGTTGCTTGATATTATGAGAGAATATCAAAACATCATCAATGTACACAATTAAGAATTGAGAATAAGGATTAAAAATATCATTCATAATTTTCTGAAATTCAGAAGGTGCATTCTTTAAACCAAAAGGCATAACATTCCATTCGTATTGTCCAAACGGAACAGTAAAAGCTGTTTTGTATCTATCTTTTTCTTTAATCTGGATTTGCCAAAAACCATATTTCATATCAAATTTTGAAAAGATTTTAGCATCATATAACTTAGCTAGTAAGTCTTTTTTTATTTGGGATTGGATAACGAATCCACTGAAGGGCTTTGTTTAAAGGTTTATAATTGATAACAAGTCGAGGAACTCCCCGTTCAATTTCAGCATTCTTGTTAACATAAAAAGCAGCACAACTCCAAGGAGACTGACTGTGCCTAATTAATTTTTTATCTAAAAGATCTTGAATCTCTTTTCGGCAGTGTTCTTCTAATTCCTTGTTCATTTGTATCCCTCGAGCTTTTGTAGGGATATTAATTTCTTGAAAATCTTTTTCATAAGGTAATTGGACAACATGTTTCTTCCTATCCTAGAAGGCAGTAGGAAGATCAGAGCAAACATCTTTTTCAAAGATATGTTGGAGAGATTCTATTTTTCCTTTGGTTTCTGCTGTTGATAATTGTTGGTTAATTTGGGAGATGTTAATTTGGTCAGAAAGGTGTTCAATCTGTTTTCCTTTGTTTTCAATCAAACAATTAATGGAATCTTCATAAACAGAATTTTGTGCTAGGAAATGAATATTTTTTGTGATTGGTTGTTGGATAAAAGGAAAAATTATTTTATTTCCTAGAATCCTAGTATGAATTCCTTTATTACTAATTTTAAATGGTTTGAGTAGCTCAAGGATTGGAGTTCCTAGAATAACATATTTTGTAATGTCTTGGATACCTAAGAAACTAGTTTTAAGATTAGTATCATTGTTTGTGATTGTGACATCAGATAATTTATAAAGAATCTTAAGTTGTTCTCCTGCTGCAAATTTAATTCCTTCATTCGTTTTTTCCCAATAAAGACGAGGAATTAAATCTGAACGAAGACAGTTTAAATCAGCTCCAGAGTCAACTAAGGCTATTGTATCAAAAGAGAATGATTTTTGGATTTCTAGTGCAACTTTTATAAACCATTTTTGGCTAGTAACCTGAGACAATAATCTAAGGAAAGGTTGTTCCTTATTTTCTTTTAAATCCTTTTCTTGTTTCATATTTTTGATTTCGGATTTAAGTTTAGCAATATCTTGTTGAAGTGTTTTAATACTAGGGTCTGGAGTTTTTATGGTAATCTTTGTAACAGAGGATGTATGATTATGGGGTTCTATTTTGGTCTTTTCTTCATCTGATGACTCATCAGTATCATTTAAGGTTGAATCTATTTTTGCAATGATTTCTTGATCTAGTTGTAATTTTCTAATTCGCTTTCGAACACGACAGTATCGTGTCCAATGATTAGATTTATTACAATGTTTACAAGTAATTCTTTTATCCTGAGATTTATCATTGTTTTCAGAAGAAGAACCAGAGCTTTGTATAAGGTTATTAGAAGATTTTTTTACTTTATCTAAATTATGAATTGTTGAGGTTCCTAAGGATTTATTTTTCTGACAAGAGGATTGATGTAGATCAATGTGAAGAGCTTGTATTTTCTGATCAATTGCTGTTTGGAAACTAATGTCCTTCGTAGGAGATTTAGCTTTAGTTAATGACGGACGTTCGGACTTAAGAATGGATTGTTGAGTACCCTCATTCCAGGTCTGAACCTTGGTTGGAGCATTGATGGAGGAATCTAAAGTTTTGGAAAATTTGGAAGATTTTGAAGCTTTTGAGGCTTTTGGAGTAAAAGGATAAAATGCCCAATCAATGTTGGGGTCATCACTGTCTAACGCAAAGTATTCAAAGAACGGCAATTGTTTTTGTATTAGTTCGAGAAAATCATAATATCGGTTTTGAATAGACTGTCTTTTCTCACCTGAATAATGACTGAGGAACCAGTCTCTTTTGGCTGTATTTTGAGAAGAATAAAAATCCTTTTGTAATGATTGTTTATCGATAACAAAATTATCACAGATAAGAACATTTAACTCTGGGTCATTATTATCAATCATTTGAGAATAAGTTGGTGACATTGGTTCTTGGGTGGAACTGGTTTGGGATTCTGGCTGTTGAACATTATAAAATGGTTTTGGTATTGAACCAGAATGATTCACTCCACTTAAATCAGGATGATAAGAAGTACTCGGATTGGATGAAAATTGATTTTTTGTTTTATAAGAAGTGCTTGGAGTAGAGAAGGAATTTCGAGGAGGGATTCCTGGCTCAGATCTAAAAGATGAAGTGGATGAACTACGATTGAATTTTTGTAAATCAATTGAATGTCGTCTAGAACTAAAAGTAATTTCTACTTTTCCATCACTGGATTGAGTAACTTGTTCTATGTTTGTGTTTTCTATTTTCTTTGGAGGTACAACCCCTTGTAACTCCCATGTTGTGGGTAAGGTAATCTCATCCCACTTAATTGTGCGTGGAAGAGTCATATTGGATCTGGCAATGTCAGTTTGAATTAATAAGGTTTCTCCTTTGGGAGATTTTCTTAAGGCTTTGGATCCAAAAGCTGAAGACATAGCTTTATAATGAATCCTTTAGATTAAAGAAATTGGAAGAGATCCTGAAGACATCTTATAATTGTGAGTTTTGATGTTAAGAGTGAGTGCATCTAAAAGGTTTTGATCACTTAATGAAACTGTAAAATTGGGGTAACAATCAAAATAAATTGGACCACTGCAGAGGCTAGTTTCAACTGTACCTAAGAGTGAATCATTGAATTCTAACATTCTACAATCACGTAAACATAAAAGAATTGATGTATCCAAACCATCACGAGTTAAGGGTTTAATACCGATCTGGACTAATCCTATATGAAGATAGTTATATTTTTGCTTATGTTTCTCTAACGATTTCTGGGTTAGAAGCTTAATGGTTTCATATGAGTTAAACAGTTTAATATCTCTTTCTTCAGTTTTAATCGTATAATCATTACGACTTAGGATATTAAATATGGATTCCTTTTTATATATTTTGTTTATTTCAACTCGGGGAATATCCCAATCATCAACGTCCCTAACTAAATCTTCAACATTAATTTCTTCTTGATTGACGATTCTATCGTCTGATATAGTTGAAGAGGTAGAAGTTGATCTAAAAAGAGAACTCATGTTTGATTAATACCCTCAACTTGATGCTTTACCAAGGATATCGCGATGGCACTTACTGGGCTGTCCGTCGCCCCTTACTGGCCCCCTTTTGTCCTTGGTTTCCACAAAGCATTAGCATGGTATGAAATCAACCATAAGTCCCTTAATATACAACCACTTGCCCCAACCTCTGATACCATAACGGGAAGGATCATGCAAGCAGGGAAGAAACTAAGCTATTCGATTCAGTTAACGAGTTGAAGCTTGTGATCTTCACAGAGCCTCACTAAACTCAATATATAAATTGGACTCGACAGACTTAATCGTCCTGAGTCGCCTTGATTATAACAAAGAAATGGAGGAAGAAGAACAGAGATCTATAAACATAAAATTAAGTAAAGCAAGAACAAGAACATAAATAAATTTAACAATGCTAATGCAATTGCAATATCAAGCATTATAAAATAAATGATGAACAAAAGAACATAAAAACTTCTGGGCTTTATAACCACAGGTGGCAGAGCTGACCGTTTGTGGCGCCGTCGAAGCAAGACATAAATAAAACAATAAGAGAGGCGTTAGAACCAGCCATAAGATGAACAATATATGAGCAATTAAACAATAAGCGGTTAAACCAGCCATAGATATTATTGAATGCATTCAAAAGCTGTAAGTAAGAAACAAGATAAACTTACAGACTATTGAATGCCTGCTTGTAGCTTACATTGAGAGGAGGGAACTCTGTAGTTCCCGTTTTTGATAAGAGAGGAAGGTTTTTAGAGAAGAGAGGTTGAGAGAATTCTATGTTCCAAGCCAAAGATGTCTAAGAACCAAAAGATGATAAACTAAGGCATAGGTGGTCTCTTTTATAGATTAAGAGATCACCTTTACAATGATAAAAAGTTAAATAGTGGTACTTAAATAGTGGTCAATGTCTCCCACCTTTTGAAATGATGTTCCACTTTTGATAATGGTGTTTTTATGGAAAAGCAATAACCTTGTCTTTTTGTCCATAATGTCTTCATGTTTCATGTTTGGACCCGAAAGGGTAAAATGGTATTTTTAGCAAATACCCAGCTTTCAACGGATTTGCCATTTTCTTTACCACCGACCGTTTGAGGTGGAATAGCTAAGTCGATTAACCCAGACTTAGTTAGGTACCTTATAGGATTTTTGGGTTTTTGAGTAAAACCTCCAACTTTCAACGGATTTGGTTAATTCTTTACCACCTACCATTTGAGGTGGAATAGTCAAGTCATAACTGGACTTGATCAGTTATCTTCGTCAAGAAGATCATCGGAGTTGAAACTCCTAGAAGATTTCTTGGAAGACTGTGTAGATTGTCCTTTTAATTCCGATAAGTTTTTTTGAAGAAGATGAGCAAGTTCATCTTCAGATGTGGTTGAAATTAATTTGGAACTGACAAAGGATTTCATCCCAAGTAAATGGTGTTCAGATTTTTGAATTTGTTTGGTTTTGGCATCATTAGATGTGAACCATTTAAGTACATTATCAGGGTAGGCTCTTGTAGCATCGAACTTGTCCCACCATTTGGTTCGATAAATTCGGACTAAATATGATAAGCTTGCAGGGTCATCATGAAATTGATATTGCCAATTTGTGATCCATGAGATGGCAAATAGGGAGAAAAAATATAATAAAGGTGGTATGGCCATGTTCTGGGGTTGATAACGAGATCTGAAAACATCAAATCCTTCTTTGACAATGGAGGGTAAAATTTCTTGGAGGGGTCCGAAGTGCCACCACCATTTGTTAAACCAATTGGGAAAATGATAAGTTTGATTGACTTTAAATTGAAAGAACCATAAATGTCTCTGTTCAGAGTTTTGAATTAAAAAAGCTTTGGTCCAAGCTTCCTGATAATCCCAATAAGAAAACCCTGCAGGGTTGTAATTAACTGAAAATTGTTTTAGAGAATGTAACTCTTGTCCCCACATTGCTGGGGTTAAAACCTTTAAAATCATAACAGTGCAATATGTAAGAACAGAATCTGGATTATGATACTTCTTCATGGAAATTGAATCAGTATCAATTAATATAAATTCATAAAATTTTTGGTTCTTGTTTAAATCTTGTGGCAGGAAATGCCAATTTGGAGGAAAGACTTTAGAGACCACAATTCTTGGATCTTTACTCTGAAATTCAGTTTCCATAAGAACAACCTTTTGATAAATCTGTTTATCAAAATATTTGGATACATAAGTAAAAGGTTGGGATAAAGCCAAATTAGCAGCAGTTTTTAAAATAGGCTCAGAAATAATTAAAGCTGAACTAATGGGTGGTTTTTGTGCCTGGATTGCTAAAGCAACCTCAGGGGTTTTCTGTAAAGATGAAACCCATTCTAAAAGGGAAGGATTGTTTAAAATCTCTTGAGTAATTGGGGTTTGGGGTTGAGGATCAGAAATTACCTCCTTACCTTTTGATCTTGTTTTGGCAAGAGCTATCTTCTTATCTTCTTCATCAGAAATGTCGGCCCATGATTTCTTTGGGAGGATTGGTGCTGTATCTAAAGCATAAGATTCTTTTGAAAGTCTCTGCATTTGTGATCTGGTTGTTGGTGGAGACATTCTCCCTCGTCCTCTTCTAGAGGAAGTGCTCATGGTTGCTGTAATAAGATGATGAAGTGAACATCTATTTATAGAAGAAGTTAGTCCCCTTGATGTTTGTTGGATAAAAGGAAAAAATATATTTTTCCCAGATAAAGCTGTAGAAAGACCATCATGACTTACATGAAATGGTTTGATAAGATCAAGAAAAGGTGTCCCTAATATAACATATTTTGTAATATTTTGTACACCCAAAAAATCTAAAGTAAAAGAAGCATTGGATTTGCTTATTTTTGCATTGGATACTTTGTAGAGAATCTTAAGTTGTTCTCCTGCTGCAGTGTTCATGCCTTCAATTGTGTTTTCCCAATAATGATAAGGAACTAAATCAGATCGAAGGCAATTTAAATCTGCACCTGAATCTTACAAGGCAATGGTATCAAAAGAATAAGAGTCACAAATAATAATTGTTATCTTGATAAACCATTTTTGACCAATAACTTGAGATAATAAACCTAAGAAGGGTTGATCATTTTTATAAGAACTTTCAACTAAAATTCCTTCTGTTTCTTTCTTTGGTATGCGTTCATCTTCTTCTGAGTCACTAGGTGTCTCAGATGCCGTCATTAGACCTTTTCCTTTATCGATAAGGGAGACTAGTTGATTTATTTTCATACGGTCATTCTTTTGCTGATTCCTAAGATTGACAAGTTCGATTTTTATTGCAGAGATCTCTATCTGAAGATGTTGAATATCAGGAGTAAAAGAAGGTTCTACCTTTTGATCATGTTTGGATAAAATTTCTTTCAGATTATATGTTGCTCTACGAGGAGCAATCTTATTATCGCAATGAAATAAAGTTTGTTTTAATTTGTCTAAATAAGCTAATTTAACAGTAGAATCATCAATATGATTAACAACGTCTAAAAGGAATTCTTGATCCCTAGAAAGCATGTTAATTTCAGGATCAGAAGATGAAGAAGGAATATCATCATAATGGTTTTCATCATCAGATAAAGATAAAGATGAATCATCATCAGTGTCTAAAAGAATTAAATCTAATTTGGCAATAATCTTGTCATCTAGTTCTAACTCATTAATCCTTTGACGAACATTACAATACCTGGCAAAATGTCCTGGTTTATTGCATTTGTAACAAGTTGGGTGTTTAGGTTTGTCAGGTTGGGAATTAGATTTTGGTTTGGGGTCGTCTTTATTTTTATGAGATGATTTTGGTGCAAAGGAGTTTTTATAAAATCGGGAATGATAATTAGATCTAGGATAATAAGGTTTTTTGGAATAAGAAGATTTCTTAGAAGGGGAATCTTTTTGTTTAGAACAATTTTCTTCAAAACCAAATTGTTTACAGAAAGAACCTAACTCATTTCTAGATTTGGTTTGTTCATATTTTAATTGTTTCTGTAACTTAATGTCAGAACATAATTGTAAACCTACCTTCTGAATGTGATTGACTAAGTCACCATAGGTTAACTGATCATAAGGAATCTGATTGTTGTGTAAAGATTTAATCTTTTCTCATACCTTATCACCTAATAGGATTGGGAGACCTGCTATGAATTTTTCTTTCCAAAAGGGTTGGTTGTTATCAGGCCGCATTATAACTCTGTTTAGAAAGGTATCTTTGTATTGACGAAAATCATGGAGTTTTCGGCACCTTAAATTGGCTAAGAATTCAGAAGACCTATCTCTAATACTAGATGGATCTCCTAAGAAATGTTTGGCTATTGAAAATATAAGTGTGGCAACTGAATCCTGGATTTCGACGCCTAATTCTGTTTTGATAACTGTACCATCAGAAGCAGTTTTAACAGCATTAAGAATTTCATTTTGTTGAGCAGATGTAAGATGGTAATCCCACCATCCTTTTAACTGTCCTGTAAAACCAGCAATAATTAAGTTTGCAATAGCCTGGTCAGTTGTATATGTTTTTGTTTTGTAAGCATTGCTGACCATCGTCATTTGTTGTAATAAATTAAGGATATTATAATCGGACATACCATCTATATTCCATTCATAAATGGTATCAACATTATATTTCATTTGGTTGGTTTGTTTTTCTTCTAACAGAATATCTGGTGGAGTGGTTTTGGAATAATAAAGTTTTTGGGGAGCTTGCCATGTCATTTTATTGATTTCAAAATCAGAATTGGATGGAGTATTGGATGGAGTATCTCCATTTTTATCAAGATTATTGACAGCTGGAGTTGTAGATGACGTAGGAGTTTTAGGAATTTGTAAGGAGGGGAATTCTATTAAAGTGGCAGTGAGTTTCTGTAATTTACTTTCTTTAATATCTTGTAATTTTCTCTCTATGGCAATCATGAAATCAGAATCCTGAGGAGCTAACGTTTTTGCTAATTTGGGGGGTATCTCATAGGGTTTAAACATTGGCTTGTCTGAATTCTTCGTAATGGTTGGCTTTTGAACATAATCTTCAATCCTAGTTAACTGCTGACCAATTGTGGACAGATGTTGGTTTGTAAAATTATTTTGTTCTATAATGCCTTTGAACTCCTCAGCTTTAGAGACCTTAAATGGTGTAGCTATCACAGAAGAATTCTTATAATCTAACTTAAGTTGAGTTAAAGGTGGATGTTCAGATGCAACCACAGTTTTTTTAGCATTGTCATACCAAGTCTGAACTCCAGTGGTAACATTGAGAGAGGAATCGAAAGATTTGGAATATCTGGAAGATTTTGAGGCTTTTGAGGCTTTTGGAGTGAAAGGATAAGATGCCCAATCAATGCTGGGGTCATCACTGTCTAACTCGAAGTATTCAAAGAACGGCAATTGTTTTTGTATTAGTTCGAGAAAATCATAATATCGATTTTGAATAGACTGTCTTTTCTCACCTGCATAATGACTGAGGAACCAGTCTCTTTTGGCTGTATTTTGAGAAGAATAAAAATCTTTTTATAATGATTGTGTGAAATCCCGACTCAAAAATTTAGCTTTGAGTCGAGTTACGGATGATTTGTGAAGTACGGCATTATGGAAAAATAGTTTTGAACTTGGTTCGGTAAATTGGTCATAACTTTTAGTGTACATGTCCGTTTTGGGCCCGTAATATATCAAATCGAAGCTTAGACCGAGCCGGAAAATAAATTTGAGAAAAAACTGGGTTCTGTGAACAGTAATCCGTCTGGACGGATAATTGAGCGTCCGGACGGATTTGCCTAGAATCAAGGCAGTGAGTTCTGTGAACAGTAATCCGTCCGGACGGATAATTGGGCGTCCGGACGGATTCGCCTAGAGGAAGGGCAGTGGGTTACGGGAACAGTAATCCGTCCGGACGGCCACTTAGGGCGTCTGGACGGCTATCGGGAAATCAGTTTTTAGGCTCAGTTTTAGACATTTCAGCTTATTCCAACCTTTGAAACACCCGACTAGAGAGAGAAAGAGAGAGAGAAAGAGAGAGAGAAGAAGAGAGAGAAGGAGCTTTTGGTTGAAGTTTGGCTTGGGAATTGAAGATTTGTGACTCTTGAAGCTTATCAAGGAAGATTCAAGGTGGATTTTGGAGATTTGGTAAGTTTTTCATAGTTTTTGGAATTTCTAGGTTTTTCTAGATTCGTTTGATTCTTTAAGAATTAGACTCTATGGTTTAGATATGTTGTTCTATACTTGATTTTAGACCTATGTGTAGGTTGATTGTGATTTTGGTATGAAGAATCGTTTGGGCTAAGAACAAAGGTGTTTTAGAGGAATTTCTAGAGAGAGAAAGTAAGTGTTTATGATTTTGTTGATTAAATTGTGATTGATATGATAATATGGAATTTTTGGATTAATTATATGAGTTCGATTTGATGTGAATCGATAGGTTGGGAGAACCAAGGGTTAAAACCCTAAATTTGAGAATTTGTGTAGTTGGCTCGGAACGAGGTAGGGGATTTCCAACCTTTGTTTCTATAATTCGTTATTGTTGCCTAAATAGCGTTTCGATTCTTCATTGGTCGCCATTATTTGAGTTTCCGCCTTAATTTCTTCTAAGGGGAAACGAGCCTTGTGTGGATTATTGTTTGATGTTGAATGTTGCATGACCCGATTTTGTGTTCCGTCATTTACGGTCACGTTGTGATTTTCCGTTCATGCATCATGGTAGTTATGTAAAATATATAGGATGTTCATATATACTTATCTATTCAGCATGACATGTCATAATGCATTAGAGATGCATGGGGGACTCGGGTATGGACTCGGGAACCCTTAAGTTACTTGAAAGCCACATGGGAGGATGGGAAGGTGAAGGTTGTTATCACCAAGTCACGTGAACTCCATGTGGGGTAACGCACTAAGGGTAGGGTTGAGAGTGACTTGCCTTGTTGGGTGCGGGCGTGATAGGTTCACGCAACCGGATGATCCTAGGAGTGGTTGGTTGTGGTGAGCTTGCTCCCGGGCAATATTACATTAAGTTGCAATGGTATTGTGGTTGTTATGCTCCGAAAGGGTCAATCCGGGTAAATGTTGATGTGAAATTGTTGAGTATACGTTCATGTGTAAGTACATATTGATGCATTACTTCCTTCGGTTCTGCCTATATCAATGTTTACTTCTTTACCCTACTGAGCTTCTAGCTCACTCCTTTATTTTCTTCCTTTCACAGTAGATACTGGTACAGGTACCGGTGATGCGGATCAGTGAGCGGGACGTGACATGGATGGCCCTGGATAGGATAGAGTGCTAGAGATATACTCTATGCATATGGGTTTATGTAGTATATCTATATTGAGAGAATATAACCATTTAGCACAGTTGTGCTTTTATGTGGATGTGGATGTTGAATTCTGGTTATATTTGATGCTATAAAAATCTGTGTATGGATTTATATGTGATGCCATCAGTTTGTGCATGCTGGTAGTGGATGACCTGAGGCCTAGGGTCAGGATTGCATATGGTTGAGGCCTGAGGCCTATGTTTGCTAGGTTGCTAGTGTGATGTTGTCATTGCTGCATTTCTGATGCAGGTGGGCACTCTCCGATATACGGGGAGGTGCCGCCGGATTTCCGGTTGATCCCGGATGTTCACACTAGTGACCTAGGAAGGGTGCGGTGAGAGCACCCAGTCGCGTCTCCGGAAACGGGGCGTGACAGATTGTTTATCGATAACAAAATTATCACAGATAAGAACATTTAACTCTGGGTCATTATTATCAACCATTTGAGAATAAGTTGGTGACATTGGTTCTTGGGTGGAACTGGTTTGGGATTCTGGTTGTTGAACATTGTAAAATGGTTTTGGTATTGAACCAGAATGATTAACTCCACTTAAATCAGGATGATAAGAAGTACTTGGGTTGGATGAAAATTGATTTTTTACTTTATAAGAAGTACTTGGAGTAGAAAAGGAGTTCCTAGGAGGGATTCCTGACTCCGATCTAAAAGATGAAGTGGCCGAACTACGATTGAATTTTTGTAAATCAACTGAATGTCGTCTAGAACTAAAAGTAATGGTTTCATATGACTTAAACAGTTTAATATCTCTTTCTTCAGTTTTAATCGTATAATCATTACGACTTAGGATATTAAATCTGGATTCCTTTTTATATATTTTGTTTATTTCAACTCGGGGAATATCCCAATCATCAACATCCTTAACTAAATCTTCAAGATTAATTTCTTCTTGATTGACGATTCTATCGTCTGATATAGTTGAAGAGGTAGAAGTTGATCTAAAAAGAGAACTCATGTTTGATTAATACCCTCAACTTGATGCTTTACCAAGGATATCGCGCTGGCACTTACAGGGCTGTCCGTCGCCCCTTACTGGCCCCCTTTTGTCCTTGGTTTCCACAAAGCATTAGCATGGTATGCAATCAACCATAAGTCCCTTAATATACAACCACTTGCCCCAACCTCTGATACTATAACGGGAAGGATCATGCAAGTAGGGAAAAAACTAAGCTATTCGATTCAGTTAACGAGTTGAAGCTTGTGATCTTCACAGAGCCTCACTAAACTCAATTAAAAGCTGTAAGTAAGAAACAAGATAAACTTACAGACTTTTGAATGCCTGCTTGTAGCTTACATTGAGAGGAGGGAACTCTGTAGTTCCCGTTTTTGATAAGAGAGGAAGGTTTTGAGAGAAGAGAGGTTGAGAGAATTCTAAGTTGGAACCCAAACAAAGCTCCAAGCTCAAGATGTGTAAGAGCCAAAAGATGATCAACTAAGGCATAGGTGGTCCCTTTTATAGATTAAGAGATCACCTTTACAATGATTAAAATAAATATTAAAAGGTAAATAGTGGAACTTGAATAGTGGTCAATGTCTCCCACTTTTGAAATGATAATGCTCCACTTTTGACAAATGTTGCTTTTATGGAAAAGCAATAATCATGTCTTCTTGTCCATAATGTCTTGGTAAAGCCTTGATTTTACTGGATGGTAACTTTTGGACCCAAAAGGGCATAATAGTATTTTTAGCAAATACCCTGCTATCAACGGATTTGTTATTTTCTTTACCACCGACCGTTTGAGGTGGAATAGCTAAGTCAGTTAACCCAGACTTAGTTAGGTACCTTGTAGGACAACGGATTTGGGTAATTCTTTACCACCTACCGTTTGAGGTGGAATAGTCAAGTCATAACTGGACTTGATCAGTTATCTTCGTCAAGAGGATCATCGAAGTTGAAACTCCTAGAAGATTTCTTGGAAGATTGTGTAGACTGTCCTTTTAATTCCAATAAGGTTTTTTGAAGAAGATGAGCAAGTTCATCTTCAGATGTGGCTGAAATTAATTTGGAACTGATAAAGGATTTCATTCCCAGTAAATGGTGTTCAATCTGTTTAGTTTTGGCATCATTAGATGAGAACCATTTAAGCACATTATCAGGGTAGGCTCTTGTAGCATCAATCTTGTCCCACCATTTGGTTCGATAAATTCGGACTAAATATGATAAGCTTGCAGATTCATCATGAAATTGATATTACCAATTTGTGATCCATGAGATGGCAAAGAGGGAGAAAAAATATAATAAAGGTGCTATGGCCATGTTCTGGGGTTGATAACGAGATCTGAAAACATCAAATCCTTCACGGACAATTGAGGGCAAAATTTCTTGGAGGGGTCCGAAGTGCCACCACCATTCGTTAAACCAATTGGGAAAATGATAAGTTTGATTAACTTTGAATTGGAAAAACCATGAGTGCCTTTGCTTAGAGTTTTGAACTAAAAAGGCTTTTGTCCAAGCTTCTTGGTAATCCCAGTAAGAAAATCTCGAAGGTTTAAAATTTACTGAAAATTGTTTTGTGTCATGTAACTGTTGTCCCCATATTGCTGGGGTTAAAACCTTTAAAATCATAACAGTGCAATGTGTAAGAACAGAATCTGGATTATGATACTTTTTCATGGAAATTGAATCAGTATCAATCAATATAAATTCATAAAATTTTTGGTCTTTGTTTAAATCTTGTGGCATGAAATGCCAATTTGGAGGAAAGACTTTAGAGACCACAGTTCTTGGATCTTTACTCTGAAATTCAGTTTCCATAAGAACAACCTTTTGATAAATCTGTTTGTCAAAATATTTGGATACATAAGTAAAAGGTTGCGTTTGATTTTGGGATAAAGCCATATTGGCAGCAGTTTTTAAAACATGCTCAAAAATAGTTAAAGCTGAACTAATGGGTGGTTTTTGTGCCTGGATTGCTAAAGCATCCTCAGGGGTTTTTTGTAAAGATGAAACCCATTCTAAAAGGGAAGGATTGTTTAAAATCTCTTGGGGAATTGGGGTTTGGGGTTGAGGATCAGAAACAGAGATTACCTCCTTACCTTTTGATCTTGTTTGGGGAAGAGCTATCTTCTGATCTTCTTCGTCAGCAATGTCGGCCCATGATTTCTTTGGGAGGATTGGTGCTGTATCTAAAGCATAAGATTCTTTGGAAAGTCTCTGCATTTGTGATCTTGTTGTTGGTGGAGACATTCTCCCTCGTCCTCTTCTAGAGGAAGTGCTCATGGTTGCTGTAATAAGATGATGAAGTGAACATCTATTTATAGAAGAAGTTAGTCCTTTTGATGTTTGTTGGATAAAAGGAAAAAATATATTTTTCCCAGATAAATCTGTAGAAAGACCATCATGACTTACATGAAATGGTTTGATAAGATCAAGGAAAGGTGTCCCTAAGATAACATATTTTGTAATATTTTGTACACCCAAAAAATCTAAAGTAAAAGAAGCATTGGATTTGCTTATTTTTGCATTGGATACTTTGTAGAGAATCTTAAGTTGTTCTCCTGCTGCAGTTTTCATGCCTTCAATTGTGTTTTCCCAATAATGATAAGGAACTAAATCAGAAGGAAGGCAATTTAAATCTGCACCTGAATCTACTAAGGCAATAGTATCAAAAGAATAAGAGTCACAAATAATAATAGTTATTTTGATAAACCATTTTTGACCAATAACTTGAGATAATAAACCTAAGAAGGGTTGATCATTTTTATAAGAACTTTCAACTAGAATTCCTTCTGTTTCTATCTTTCGTATGCGTTCATCTTCTTCTGAGTCACTAGGTGTCTCAGATGTCGTCATTAAACCTTTTCCTTTTTCGATAATGGAGACTAGTTGATTTATTTTCATACGGTCATTCTTTTGCTGGTTCCTAAGGCTGTTAAGTTTGATTTTTATTGCAGAAATGTCTATCTGGAGATGTTGAATATCAGGTTTAAAAGAAGGTTCTATGCTTTGATCATATTTAGATAAAATTTCTTTCAGATTATAAGTTGCTTTAGGAGGAGCAATCTTATTATCGCAATGAAATAAAGTTTGTTTTAATTTGTCTAAATAAGCTAATTTAACAGTAGAATCATCAATATGATTAACAACGTCTAAAAGGAATTCTTGATCCCTAGAAAGCATGTTAATTTCAGAATCAGAAGATGAAGAAGGAATATCATCATAATGGTTTTCATCATCAGATAAAGATAAAGATGAATCATCATCAGTGTCTAAAAGAATTAAATCTAACTTCGCAATAATCTTGTCATCTAGTTCTGATTCATTAATCCTTTGACGAACTTTACAATACCGGGTAAAATGTCCTGGTTTATTGCATTTGTAACAGTTTGGGGTTTTAGGTTTGTCAGGTTGAGGATTAGATTTTGGTTTGGGGCCGTCTTTCTTCCCTTGAGATGACTTTGGTGTAAAAGGATTTTTATAAAATCGGGAACGATAATTTGATCTAGAATAATAAGGCTTTTTGGAATAAGAAGTTTTCTTAGAAGGGGAATCTTTTGGTTTAGAACAATTTTCTTCGAAACCAAAATGTTTACAGAAAGAACCTAGTTCATTTCTAGATTTGGTTTGTTCATATTTTAACTGTTTCTGTAACTTAATGTCAGAACATAATTGTAAACCTACTTTCTGAATGTGATTCACTAGATCACCATAGGTTAACTGATCATAAGGAATTTGATTGTTGTGTAAAGATTTAATCTTTTCACGTACCTTATCACCTAATAAGATTGGAAGTCCTGCTAAGAATTTTTCTTTCCAAAAAGGTTGGTTGTTGTCAGGCCGCATCATAACTCTGGTTAAGAAGGTATCTTTGTATTGGCGAAAATCATGGAGTTTTCGGCATCTTAAATTGGCTAAGAGTTCAGAAGACCTATCTCTAATACTGGATGGATCTCCTAAGAAATGTTTGGATATTGAAAAGATAAGTGTGGCAACTGAATCCTGGATTTCGACGCCTAATTCTGTTTTGATAACTGTACCATCAGAAGCAGTTTTAACAGCATTAAGAATTTCATTTTGTTGAGCAGATGTAAGATGGTAATCCCACCATCCTTTTAACTGTCCTGTAAAACCAGCAATAATTAAGTTTGCAATAGCCTGGTCAGTTGTATCTCTTTTTGTTTTGTAAGCATTGCTGACCATCGTCATTTGTTGTAATAAATTAAGGATATTATAATCGGACATACCATCTATATTCCATTCATAAATGGTATCAACATTATATTTCATTTGGTTGGATTGTTTTTCTTCTAACAGAATATCTGGTGGAGTGGTTTTAGAATAATAAAGTTTTTGAGGAGCTTGCCATGTCATTTTATTGATTTCAAAATCAGAATTGGATGGAGTATCTCTATTTTTATCAAGATTATTGACAGCTGGAGTTGTAGATGACGTAGGAGTTTCAGGAATTTGTAAGGAGGGGAATTGTGTTAAAGTGGCAGTAAGTTCCTGTAATTTACTTTCTTTAATATCTTGTAATTTTCTCTCTATGGCAGTCATAAAATCAGAATCCTGAGGAGCTAATGTTTTTGCTAATTTGGGGTGTATCTCATAGGGTTTAAACATTGGTTTGTCTGAATTCTTTGTAATGGTTGGCTTTTGAACATAATCTTCAATCCTAGTTAACTGCTGACCAATTGTGGACAGATGTTGGTTCGTAAAATTATTTTGTTCTACAATGCCTTTGAACTCCTAAGCTTTGGATACTTTAAATGGTGTAGCAATCACAGAAGAATTCTTATAATCTAACTTAAGCTGGGTTAAAGGTGGATGTTCAGAAGCAACCACATTTTTCTGAGTATTGTCATACCAGGTCTGAACCCTAGTTGTAACATTGATGGAGGAATCTAAAGATTTGGAAGATTTGGAAGATTTTGAAGCTTTTGAGGCTTTTGGAGTGAAAGGATAAGATGCCCAATCAATGCTGGGGTCATCACTGTCTAACTCAAAGTATTCAAAGAACGGCAATTGTTTTTGTATTAGTTCGAGAAAATCATAATATCGATTTTGAATAGACTGTCTTTTCTCACCTGCATAATGACTGAGGAAACAGTCTCTTTTGGCTGTATTTTGAGAAGAATAAAAATCTTTTTGTAATGATTGTTTGTCGATAATAAAATTATCACAGATAAGAACATTTAACTCTGGGTCATTATTATCAACCATTTGAGAATAAGTTGGTGACATTGGTTCTTGGGTGGAATTGGTTTGGGATTCTGGTTGTTGAACATTGTAAAATGGTTTTGGTATTGAACCAGAATGATTAACTCCACTTAAATCAGGATGATAAGAAGTGCTCGGAGTGGATGAAAATTGATTTTTTGTTTTAAAAGAAGTACTTGGAGTAGAGAAGGAATTTCTAGGAAGGATTCCTGACTCTGATCTAAAGGATGAAGTGGCTGAAGTACGATTGAATTTTTGTAAATCAACTGAATGTCGTCTAGAACTAAAAGTAATGGTTTCATATGACTTAAACAGTTTAATATCTCTTTCTTCAGTTTTAATCGTATAATCATTACGACTTAGGATATTAAATCTGGATTCCTTTTTATATATTTTGTTTATTTCAACTCGGGGAATATCCCAATCATCAACGTCCCTAACTAAATCTTCAAGATTAATTTCTTCTTGATTGACGATTCTATCGTCTGATATAGTTGAAGAGGTAGAAGTTGATCTAAAAAGAGAACTCATGTTTGATTAATACCCTCAACTTGATGCTTTACCAAGGATATCGCGCTGACACTTACTGGGCTGTCCGTCGCCCCTTACTGGCTCCATTTTGTCCTTGGTTTCCACAAAGCATTAGCATGGTATGCAATCAACCATAAGTCCCTTAATATACAACCACTTGCCCCAACCTCTGATACCATAACGGGAAGGATCATGCAAGCAGGGAAGAAACTAAGCTATTCGATTCAGTTAACGAGTTGAAGCTTGTGATCTTCACAGAGCCTCACTAAACTCAATATATAAATTGGACTCGACAGACTTAATCGTCCTGAGTCGCCTTGATTATAACAAAGAAATGGAGGAGGAAGAACAGAGATCTATAAACATAAAATTAAGTAAAGCAAGAACAAGAACATAAATAAATTTAACGATGCTAAAGCAATTGCAATATCAAGCATTATAAAATAAATAATTGGATGATGAACAAAAGAACATAAAGAACTTAAAGAACATAAAATAAATGATGAATAAAAGAACAAAAAAACATAAAGATCTTCTGGGCTTTATAACCACAGGCGGCAGAGCCGACCGTTTGTGGCGCCGTCGAAGCAACACATAAATAAAACAATAAGAGAGGCGGTAGAACCAGCCATAAGATGAACAATATATGAACAATTAAACAATAAAGGCGGTTAAACCAGTCATGGATATTATTGAATGCATTCAAAAGCTGTAAGTAAGAAACAAGATAAGCTTATAGACTTTTGAATGCCTGCTTGTAGCTTACATTGAGAGGAGGGAACTCTGTAGTTCCCGTTTTTGATAAGAGAGGAAGGTTTTTAGAGAAGAGAGGTTGAGAGAATTCTAAGTTCCAAGCCAAAGATGTCTAAGGAGCAAAAGATGAACAACTAAGGCATAGGTGGTCTCTTTTATAGATTAAGAGATCACCTTTACAATGATAAAAAGTTAAATAGTGGAACTTAAATAGTGGTCAATGTCTCCCACCTTTTGATATGATGTTCCACTTTTGATAATGGTGCTTTTATGGAAAAGCAATAACCTTGTCTTTTTGTCCATAATGTCTTCATGTTTCATGTTTGGACCCGAAAGGGTAAAATGGTATTTTTAGCAAATACCCAGCTGTCAACGGATTTGCCATTTTCTTTACCACCGACCGTTTGAGGTGGAATAGCTAAGTCGATTAACCCAGACTTAGTTAGGTACCTTATAGGATTTTTGGGTTTTTGAGTAAAACCTCCAACTTTCAACGGATTTGGTTAATTCTTTACCACCTACCGTTTGAGGTGGAATAGTCAAGTCATAACTGGACTTGATCAGTTTGAAAAAGAATTTTGGAAAGAATTATTTAAAATTCATTTACCCATGCTTTGGGTTCATCTTCAAATTCATCCCAAAATTCTTCCATGGAATCATCATTTTCTAAAGCTTCTTCTTCTTCAATAAATTGGTCGATAAAATCATCAACATGATAAGTAATAAGATCAAATAAAATCTGATCACGTATTTGGGAAAAGAGTGCCATTTCAAGAATGTTTTTGCGCAAATCATAAGGTAAGTCAAAATAATGGAAAATATGCAAACATTCGATTTTAACTGCATCAGCATTTAAAATAGGGTATGCCCAATATTCTTCCCAATCATCCCAAGAATGGAGAATAACATTAATTTGATCGTTCTCAAGTTCAAGATAAACATAATTGGGTTTTTTGGGACATAAATTATTTGAAAATATTGGAGTTGAAAACCTTGCTAAAATATATTTAAGTGAATCGGAAGCCATTTTAAACTCGAGAGATAATTTCCAATTCACTCTGAAATGAATTGACTTGGAGGGTTAATAAATTGATAATATGTTTGTTTTCAATAATATCAGCACGATTTTGAGAAATCCAAACAGGGGGAGCCTGTTGATAAGGATGAGCAATGTGCCACCTGATAATATGAATAGATAATCTTTTGTTTTCTTGCATAAGATCAGATTTAAGGGTGTTAAGTCTTCTCACAAGTCTTTTTGTTTCAAAAGGGTGCATAGTAAAGAGATAACCTTAATCTGTGAAACCCCGACCCAAAAAGATTTAAGTTTGAGTCGAATCTCGGATGATCCGTGAGGTACGGAATCATGGAATAATGGTTTTGAGCTTGGTTCAGTAAATGGGTCATAACTTTTAGTATACATGTCCGTCCGGACGGTTTGTGAAGGAACTGGGGCAGATTCATTTTTAGAGAAAATTTTGGTGCTGTGAACAGTAGACCGTCCGGACGGTCTAACGAGGCATCCGGACGGTTAAGCCTGCGAAGTGGGCAGAGAGTGGAGGAAGAGGCAAGCATCCGGATGGTCACTTGAGGCGTCCGGACGGTTATCGGGAAATCAGTTTTTAAGCTTAGTTTTAGACATTTCTGGGCATTCACCACATTGGGAGCCCGTCTAGAGAGAGAAAGTGAGAGAGAAGAAGAGAGAGAAGGAGATTTTGGCAAGAGATTGACTTGGAGATTGTGGATTGATGATCCTTGAAGCTAAGTAAGGAAGATTCAAGGTTGATTCAAGTGATTTGGTAAGTTTTTCATAGTTTTTGTAAATTCTAGGTTTTTCTAGATTTGCTAGATTCTTGAAGAGTTGAGTGCTATGCTTTAGATATATTGTTTATAGGTTGATTTTAGATGTTTATGTAGATTGGTTTGTGATTTGGAGTAGAGTTGAGCTTGGGTTGAGTTTGGAGGATTTTGGAGAAATTTCTAGAGAGAGAAGGTGAGTAATTTCGAAATTTTGGATATAATTGATGTTTATATGAGTTGTTGGTTGTTTATTGATGCTTGTGAGGGTTCGGTTATGCCACATTGTAGGTTGGGCAAATCGGAACCCTAGGAACGGAATTTGGGAAATTGTGATAATTTACTCGACACGAGGTAGGGGATTTCCAACCATACTTTCTATCGTCGTTTTCGATATGTAAAGAGCTTTTCGATTCCTCATTGGTCGTTCCATTTGTGTTTCCGCCTTAATTGCTCCTAAGGGGAAACGAACCCTAATTATGATTCTTGTTGATTCTTGATGTTGCATGACCCGAGTGTGTGTGTTCCATCTCCTATGGACACGATGTGATTTCCGTTCATGCATCATGGTAGTTATGTATATATATATATGTAGGTTGTTCATATATATATCTATTCAGCATGTCATGACATAATGCATTAGAGTTGCATGGGGGACCGGGTATGGACTCGGGAACCTTTAGGTTTCTTGAAAGCTACTTGGAGGGATGACGAGGTGATGAGAGTTACCACTGAGTCATGTGAACTCCAAGTAGGATAACGCACTAGGGGTAAGGTCAAGAGTGACTTGCCTTGTGGGGTGCGGGCGTGATAGGTTCACGCAACCGGATGATCCTAGGAGTGGTTGGTTGTGGTGAGCTTGCTCCCGTGCAATATTTCATTGAGTTGCAATGATATTATGGTTGTTATGCTCCGAAGGGGTTATCCGGGTAAATGTTGATGTGAATTGTTGAGTATACGTTCATGTGGTAGGAACATATTGATGCATTACTTTCCTTTGGTTCAGCTTATATTGATGTTACTTCATACCCTACTGAGCTTCTAGCTCGCTCCTTTACTTTCTTCCTTCCACAGGAGACACTGGTATAGGTACTGGTGCTGCGGATTGGTGAGCAGGTCGTGTCATGGATGGCCCTGGATAGAATAGGGTGCTAGAGATATACTCTATGCATGTGGGTGTATGTAGTATATCTATGTTGAGAGAATATAACCATTTGGCACGGTGGTGCTTGTATGTGGATGTAGATGTTGATATATGGTTATATTTGATGTGTTATAAATCTGTGTGTTGATTTATATGTGATGCCATCAGTTTGTGCATGCTGGTAGTGGATGACCTGAGGCCTAGGGTCAGGATTGCATGTGGTTGAGGCCCGAGGCCTATGTTTGCTAGGTTGCTAGTGTGATGTTGTTGTTGCTGCATTTCTGATGCAGGTGGGCACTCTTCGATATACGGGGAGGTGCCGCCGGATTTCCGGTTGATCCCGGATGTTCACACTAGTGACCTAGGAAGGGTGCGGAGAGAGCACCCGGTCGCGTTTCCGGAAACGGGGCTTGACAATTTGGTATCGGAGCCAGGTTTACGGCTCTTTATAGGATCTGGGGTGTTGGGTCCTAGTTGTAGAGTAGTATATCCAGGCCATGTCACGACTGCTACTGATCCGGTATGTTTTCTTTTCCCCATAAATCCTCGTGTGAGTAGTGGGTTAAATGGTATTGTCTGTTTGCCATGCAGATGAATACCCGTAGAACTATCAGGTCCGAGAGGGGGACTGTAGTACCTCGTGGCAGAGGCCGACGGGGAGTTGGTAGGGGCCGAGGTAGAGGCCGTAGTGTGGGGGTGGAGGAGTGGTTCAACCAGCTGAGTATGAGAATGGACACTCTTGAGATACCCGATGAGAGACGGGTGAAGTTTGTGTTCTATTAATTGAGTGGAGTGGCCTAGGTACATTCTTGATTTCGAATAGTTGGGCAAGAGTTTTGTGTGATTTGGAGCTACTTCGTCGTTTATTACTAGTTCGTTAGCGAACGCACTAGCGGTGGAGATTTCGCCGATTAGGAGAATGTTTACGGTGTCCTTACCATTCGGACACTTTACCATGTTGGAGGGAGTAGTGTTCGGATGTGAGTGTCGGTTTGGGGAAATATCTCAGAAAGCTGACTTGTATGTATTAGATTTCCAGGATTTTGATGTGATTCTTGGAGTTGATTGGTTGACGAAGCACCAAGTGTTGCTTGACTTCTGGGAGAGGAAGATTACTCTTAGAGTACCCGAGGGATGAGAGATTCAGTTGAGGGGATCAAAGGGGATTCCATGCCCACATTTCATGGATAATCCTTCGTACCAAGATTGTAGAGTCGCAAGTTTGGTGACTTCGGCTCCTAAGGGAGAGGTAGCTACCATGATTAGGGTAGTGGAAGAATTTATGGATGTATTTCCGGAGGAGTTGCCGGGATTACCTCCGAAGAGGGAGATTGACTTTGCTATCGAGTTACATCCGAACGTCAAACCGATTTTGATTCCGCCGTACCGGATGGCTCCAGCAGAGTTGAAGGAGTTGAGTTCTCAATTAGAGGAGTTTCTAGACTTGGGATTCATCAGACCGAGTGTGTCCCCGTGGGGAGCACCGGTGTTGTTCGTCAAGAAGAAGGACGGAAGTTTGAGGATGTGTATTGATTATAGGCAGTTGAATAAGGTTACAGTGAGGAATAAGTATCCATTGCCTAGGATCAATGATTTGTTTGACCAATTGAGAGGTGCTAGGCATTTCTCTAAGATTGACTTGAGGTCGGGTTATCATCAGTTGAGGATTAAGGATGAGGATATCCAGAAAACAGCGTTTAGAACTCGTTATGGGCATTATGAGTTTCTTGTGATGCCGTTTGAGTTGACAAATGCCCTAGCGGTGTTCATGGACCTAATGCAAAGGGTTCTTAGACCATTTCTGGATAACTTTGTGGTGGTGTTTATAGATGATATATTGATCTATTCTCCTACGGAGGAAGAGCATGAGGAACACTTGAGAGTAGTGTTACAGACGTTGAGGGAGAATCAACTGTATGCTAAATTGAGTAAGTGTGAATTTTGGGCCACAGAAGTGAAGTTCCTAGGCCATGTGATCACTCAAGAAGGCATAGCGGTTGACTACTCCAAAGTTGAGTCAGTTTTGAATTGGGAGAGACCAAAGAATGTGACAGAGATCCGGAGTTTTCTAGGATTGGCGGGTTACTACCGGAGATTTATTGAGGATTTTTTTCGAGAGTTGTTTCGTCGATGACGCAGCTCACGAAGAAGGGCACACCGTTTGTGTGGACAGACGAATGTGAGGCCGCATTTGAGGAGTTGAAGAAGAGGTTGACAACACCTCCAGTTTTAGTAGTTCCGGAGAGGAATGTTGGCTATCAGGTGTATTGTGATGCATCTGGAGTCGGGTTGGGTTGTGTGTTGATGCAGCAGGGCCGGGTGATAGAGTATGGTTCGAGGTTGCTGAAGACACATGAGAGGAATTATCCAGTGCATGATCTGGAGTTGGCGGCAGTAGTATTTGCTCTTAAGCAATGGAGGTACTATCTCTACGAAGAGACGTTTGAGGTGTTCTCGGATCACAAAAGCCTTAAGTACCTATTCACCCAAAAGGAGTTGAACTTACGGCAAAGGCGGTGGATGGAGTACTTAGAGGATTTTGATTTTAATTTGCAATACCATCCTGGTAAAGCAAATGTGGTTGCGGATGCATTGAGTAGGAAGCAGAGAGTTGCTAGCCTATTCATGCATGAGTGGAAAATTGTGGAGACAATCAATGAGTTTGGATTGGAGTTAAGGAGTCAAGAGGAAAAGGTGCATTTGTGTTCTATGACTTCGAGACCTATGATGGTTCAGAAGGTTATAGATGCACAAAAC
Organism: Euonymus europaeus; assembly: GCA_963580455.1. Taxonomy (NCBI): domain Eukaryota; kingdom Viridiplantae; phylum Streptophyta; class Magnoliopsida; order Celastrales; family Celastraceae; genus Euonymus; species Euonymus europaeus. Next base: position 13,495,355 of record OY756970.1, on the reverse strand, counting down.
GGAGATCATACATTTGATGTGATTGATGAGAGTCTTGGATGGGTTCGAGGGAATGATGGTGGAGTACGATATGTGGGAAGGTTAGTGGTTCCCGAAGATGATGAGTTGAGACAGGAGATTCTAAGGGAAGCACATCATTCTTGGTTTGCTATGCATCCCGGGGGTACGAAGATGTACCGAGACTTAAAGCAGAGTTTCTGGTGGAAGGGTATGAAGGCCGATGTTGCTAGATTTGTGACGAAGTGTCTTACTTGCCAACAAGTGAAGGCAGAACATCAGAGACCAACTAGATTGTTGCAACCATTACCAGTAGCGGAATGGAAGTGGGAGAAGATCACAATGGACTTTGTGACGGCATTGCCAATGACTCAGAGGAGGCATGATGCGGTTTGGGTGATAGTGGACAGATTAACTAAGTCTGCACACTTCTTACCCATGAACAAGACGGATTCATTGGAGACCTTGAGTACTATGTATGTCAAGGAGATTGTGAGACTTCACGGAATTCCATTATCTATTGTGTCGGACCGAGACCCGAGGTTCACAGGTAGATTCTGGAGTAGTTTACAGGAGCCATTGGGAACGAAGTTGGATTTCTCTACAGCATATCATCCTCAGAGTGATGGACAGAGTGAGAGAACCATACAGGTTTTGGAGGATATGCTACGGGTATGTGTAGTTGATTTTGGAGGAAGTTGGGAGCGGTACTTACATTTGCCGGAGTTTGTGTATAACAACTCTTTCCAAAGTAGTATCGGAATGGCACCTTACGAGGCGCTCTACGGGAGGCCTTGTAGGTCGCCTTTGTGTTGGGCAGAGGTTGGTGAGAAAGTTGTGTTAGGACCGGAGATGGTCAAAGAAGCATGAGAGAGAGTTGATGAAATACGGAAGCGGTTGATCACAGCACAGAGCCGACAGAAGTCTTATGCTGACCGGAGGAAGAGACCTTTGGAGTTCGCTGTAGGCGATAAGGTTTTCTTGAAGGTTAGTCCGAGACGGGGAATTCAGAGATATAGCAAGCATGGGAAGTTGGCACCGAGGTTTGTGGGGCCATTTGAGATTTTGGAGACAGTTGGACCGGTGGCGTACCGTTTGGCACTTCCACCGAAGCTTGAGAAGGTTCACAATGTATTCCATGTATCAATGCTTCGGAAATATGAGCCGGACCCGTCGCATGTGATAGATTGGACTATGTTGGAGGTTGAGGAAGATGGGAGCTACACTCTTCAACCGGTGAAGATTCTGGATCGACAGAACAAGGTCACGAGGTCGAGTGTGATACCATTAGTAAAGGTGATGTGGATGTATCATGGAGTTGAAGAAGCAACTTGGGAGTTGGAATTCAAAATGAAGGAAAAGTATCCAGAGTTGTTTGATGATTCAGGTATGTCTGTAGTTAAATTTCGAGACGAAATTTCTTTAAGGGGGGAAGGATGTGAAACCCCGACCCAAAAATTTTAGTTTTGAGTCGAAATACGGATGATCCGTGAGGTACGGAATCATGGAATAATGGTTTTGAGCTTGGTTCAGTAAATGGGTCATAACTTTTAGTATAGATGTCCGTTTTGGGCCCGTAATATATCAAATCGAAGCCTGAACCGAGCCGGAAAATAAAATTTAGGAAAACTGGGTTTCTGGAAAACAGAGACCGTCCGGACGGTTAAAACAGCCGTCCGGACGGTTTGTGCAGGAACTGGGGCAGAGACATTTTTAGAGAAAATTTTGGTGCTGTGAACAGTAGACCATCCGGACGGTCTAACGAGGCGTCCGGACGGTTAAGCCTACGAGGTGGGCAGAGTGTTGAGAGAACAGTGAAGCGTCCGGACAGTCACATGGGGCGTCCGGACGGTTATCGGGAAATCTGTTTTTAAGCTCAGTTTTTAGACATTTCTGCATAATTTTTCTTGGAGAGCCCGACTAGAGAGAGAAAGTGAGAGAGAAGAAGAGAGAGAAGGAGATTTTGGCAAGGGATTGACTTGGAGATTGTTGATTAATGATCCTTGAAGCTAAGTAAGGAAGATTCAAGGTTGATTCAAGTGATTTGGTAAGTGTTTCATAGTTTTTGTAAATTCTAGGTTTTTCTAGATTTGCTAGATTCTTGAAGAGTTGAGTGTTATGCTTTAGATATATTGTTTATAGGTTGATTTTGGATGTTTATGTAGATTGGTTTGTGATTTGGAGTAGAGTTGAGCTTGGGTTGAGTTTGGAGGATTTTGGAGAAATTTCTAGAGAGAGAAGGTGAGTAATTTTGAAATTATGGATATAATTGATGTTTATATGAGTTGTTGGTTGTTTATTGATGTGTGAATGGGTTCGGTTTCGCCACATTGTTAGGTTTGGGAAATCGGAACCCTATGAACGTAATTGTGGAATTTGTGGTAAATTGCTCGGCACGAGGTAGGGGATTTCCAACCATTCTTTCTATCGTTCGTTTTTGATATGTTAAGAGCGTTTCGATTCCTCATTGGTCGTTCCATTTTTGTTTCCGCCTCAATTGCTCCTAAGGGGAAACGAACCCTAATTGTGATTCTTGTTGATTCTTGATGTTGCATGACCCGAGTGTGAGTGTTCCATCTCCTATGGACACGATGTGATTTCCGTTCATGCATCATGGTAGCTATGTATATATATATGTAGGTTGTTCATATATATATATATCTATTCAGCATGTCATGACATAGTGCATTAGAGTTGCATGGGGGACCGGGTATGGACTCGGGAACCTTTAGGTTTCTTGAAAGCTACTTGGGGGGATGACGAGGTGATGAGAGTTACCACTGAGTCATGTGAACTCCAAGTAGGATAACGCACTAGGGATAAGGTCAAGAGTGACTTGCCTTGTGGGGTGCGGGCGTGATAGGTTCACGCAACCGGATGATCCTAGGAGTGGTTGGTTGTGGTGAGCTTGCTCCCGTGCAATATTTCATTGAGTTGCAATGATATTGTGGTTGTTACGCTCCGAAAGGGTTATCCGGGTAAATGTTGATGTGAACTTGTTGAGTATACGTTCATGTGGTAGTTACATATTGATGCATTGCTTCCTTTTGGTTCTACCTATATTGATGTTTACTTCATACCCTACTGAGCTTCTAGCTCACTCCTTTACTTTCTTCCTTCCACAGGAGACACTGGTACGGGTACTGGTGCTGAGGATCTGTGAGCAGGTCATGACATGGATGGCCCTGGATAGAATAGGGTGCTAGAGATATACTCTATGCATGTGGGTGTATGTAGTATATCTATGTTGAGAGAATATAACCATTTGGCACAGTGGTGCTTGTATGTGGATGTAGATTTTGATATATGGTTATATTTGATATGTTATAAATCTGTGTGTTGATTTATATGTGATGCCATCAGTTTGTGCATGCTGGTAGTGGATGGCCTGAGGCCTAGGGTCAGGATTGCATGTGATTGAGGCCCGAGGCCTATGTTTGCTAGGTCGCTAGTGTGATGTTGTTGTTGCTGCGTTTCTGATGCAGGTGGGCGCTCTCCAATATACGGGGAGGTGCCGCCGGATTTCCGGTTGATCCCGGATGTTCACACTAGTGACCTAGGAAGGGTGCGGAGAGAGCACCCAGTCGCGTCTCCGGAAACGGGGCGTGACATAACATTCCATTCGTACTGTCCAAATGGGACAGTAAATGTAGTCTTGTACCTATCTTGTTCCTGGATCTGGATTTGCCAGAAACCAGATTTCATATCAAACTTTGAAAAGATTTTAGCATCGTATAATTTAGCTAGTAAATCTTTTTTATTAGGAATTGGATAACGAATCCATTGGAGGGCTTTGTTTAAAGGTTTATAATTGATATCAAGTCGAGGAACTCCCCGTTCAATTTCAGCATTCTTGTTAACATAAAAAGCAGCACACCACCAAGGAGACTGACTGTGCCTAATTAATTTTTTTATCTAAAAGATCTTGAATTTCTTTTCTATAGTGTTCTTCTAATTATTTGTTCATTTGTATTCCTCTGGCTTTTGTGGGAATATTAATTTCTTGGAAATTTTTTTCATAAGGTAATTGGACAACATGTTTCTTCCTATCCCAGAAGGCAGTAGGAAGGTCAGAACAGACATCTTTTTCAAAGATACTTTGGAGGGATTCTATTTTTTCTTTTGTTGATAATTGTTGATCAATCTGGGAGATAACAATCTTATCAGAAAGGTGTTCAATTTGTTTTTCTTTATTTTCAATGAAGCAATTTATAGAATCTTCATAAACAGAATTTTGTGCTAAAATGTGGATATTTTTTGTGATAGGTTGTTGTATGAAAGGAAAAATAATTTTATTTCCTATAATCCTAGTATGAATCCCATGATTACTAATTTTGAATGGTTTGAGTAACTCAAGGAATGGGGTTCCTAGAATAACATACTTTGTAATGTTTTGAATACCTAAGAAACTAGTTTTGAGAGTAACATCTTTGTTTGTGATTGTAACATCAGATAATTTATAAAGAATCTTAAGTTGTTCTCCTGCGGCTGATTTGATTCCTTCCGTTGTGTTTTCCCAATAAGGACGAGGAACTAAATCTGAACGAAGACAATTTAAATCAGCTCCAGAGTCAACTAAGGCTATTGTATCAAAAGAGAATGATTTTTGGATTTCTAGTGCAATTTTGATAAACCATTTTTGACCAATAACTTGAGACAGTAATCTAAGGCAAGGTTGTTCCTTATTTTCCTTTGAATCTTTTTCTTGTTTCATATTTTTGATTTCGGTTTTAAGTTTAGCAATATCCTGTTGAAGTGTTTTAATGCTAGGGTTTGGAGTTTTCATGGTAATCTCTGTAACAGAAGATGTATGATTATGAGGTTCTATTTTAATATTTTCGTCATCTGATGACTCATCTGTATCGTTTAAAGTTAAGTCTATTTTCGTCATTAATTCTTGATCTAATTGTAATTTTTTAATCCTTTTTCGAACACGACAGTATCGTGTCCAATGATTAGATTTATTACAATGTTTACAAGTAATTCTTTTATCCTGAGATTTATCATTGTTTTCAGAAGAAGAACCAGAGCTTTGTATAAGGTTATTAGAAGATTTTTTTTACTTTATCTAAATTATGAATTGTTGAGGTTCCTAAGGATTTATTTTTCTGACAAGAGGATTGATGTAGATCAATGTGAAGAGCTTGTATTTTCTGATCAATTGTTGTTTGGAAACTAATGTCCTTCGTAGGAGATTTAGCTTTAGTTAATGACGGACGTTCGGACTTAAGAATGGATTGTTGAGTACCCTCATTCCAGGTCTGAACCTTGGTTGGATCATTGATGGAGGAATCTAAAGTTTTGGAAAATTTGGAAGATTTTGAAGCTTTTGAGGCTTTTGGAGTAAAAGGATAAGATGCCCAATCAATGCTGGGGTCATCACTGTCTAACTCAAAGTATTCAAAGAATGGCAGTTGTTTTTGTATTAGTTCGAGAAGATCATAATATCGGTTTTGAATAGACTGTCTTTTCTCACCTGCATAATGACTGAGGAACCAGTCTCTTTTGGCTGTATTTTGAGAAGAATAAAAATCTTTTTGTAATGATTGTTTATCGATAACAAAATTATCACAGATAAGAACATTTAACTCCGGGTCATTATTATCAATCATTTGAGAATAAGTTGGTGACATTGGTTCTTGGGTGGAACTGGTTTGGGATTCTGGCTGTTGAACATTATAAAATGGTTTTGGTATTGAACCAGAATGATTAACTCCACATAAATCAGGATGATAAGAAGTACTCGGATTGGATGAAAATTGATTTTTTGTTTTATAAGAAGTGCTTGGAGTAGAGAAGGAATTTCGAGGAGGGATTCCTTAGTCCGATCTAAAAGATGAAGTGGATGATCAACCCCAGAACATGGCCATACCACCTTTATTATACTTTTTCTCAATCTTTGCCATCTCGTGGATCACAAATTGGCAATATCAATTTCATGATGACTCTGCAAGTTTATCATATTTCGTCCGAATTTATCGAACCAAATGGTGGGACAAGTTTGATGCCACAAGAGCCTACCCTGACAATGTACTTAAATGGTTCTTATCTAATGATGCCAAACCAAACAGATTCAAAAGTCTGAACACCATTTACTTGGGATGAAATCTTTTATCAGTTCCAAATTAATTTCAGCTACATCTGAAGATGAACTTGCTCATCTTCTTCAAAAAAACCTTATCTGAATTAAAAGGACAGTCTACGCAATCTTCCAAGAAATCTTCTAGGAGTTTCAACTCCGATGATCTTCTTGAGGAAGATAACTGATCATGCCCAGTTACGGCTTGACTATTCCACCTCAAACGGTAGGTGGTAAAGAAATAACCAAATCCGTTGATAGTTGGAAAAGTGGAGTATCATTTCAAAAGTAGGAGACATTGACCACTATTCAAGTTCCACTATTCAACTTTTAGCATTTATTTTAATCATTGTAAAGGTAGCCTCTTAATCTATAAAAGAGACCACCTATGCCTTAGTTACACATCTTTTGGCTCTTACAAATCTTTTGGCTCTTAGACATCTTTTGGCTCTTACAAATCTTTTGGTTCTTAGACATCTTTGGCTTGGAACATAGAATTCTCTCAACCTCTCTTCTCTAAAAACCTTCCTCTCTTATCAAAAACAGAAACTACAGAGTTCCCTCCTCTCAATGTAAGCTACAAGCAGGCATTCAAAAGTCTGTAAGTTTATCTTGTTTCTTACTTACAGCTTTTGAATGCATTCAATAATATCCATGGCTGGTTTGACCGCCTTTATTGTTTAATTGTTCATATATTGTTCATCTTATGGCTGGTTCTACCGCCTCTCTTACTGTTTTATTTATGTCTTGCTTCGACGGCGCCACAAACGGTCGGCTCTGCCGCCTGTGGTTATAAAGCCCAGAAGTTTTTTATGTTCTTTTGTTCATCATTTATTTTATAATGCTTGATATTGAAATTGCTTTAGCATTGTTAAATTTATTTATGTTCTTGTTCTTGCTTTACTTAATTTTATGTTTATAGATCTCTGTTCTTCTTCCTCCATTTCTTTGTTATAATCAAGGCGACTCAGGACGATTAAGTCTGTGGAGTCCAATTTATATATTGAGTTTAGTGAGGCTCTGTGAAGATCACAAGCTTCAACTCGTTAACTGAATCGAATAGCTTCGTTTCTTCCCTGCTTGCATGATCCTTCCCGTTATGGTTGATTGCATACCATGCTTGTGGCGCCCCGACCTGAAATTCACGCACTGAGCCGGGAGCGCCACTTTAGGCATGTGCCACGTCACTAAGGACCTCACCACACGCCAACCTAACCCCGGATTCTAATAGAAATCCGACAGCACCTCCCCGTATATCGGAGGGTGCCAGCCTAGAGTCACATCTCATTTAACACGGAAAAGATAATCAATAATAATCAGAGAAGTTCCGCAGTCTAACAGGCCTCTGGCCATCTATCCACATTCACACACTAGGCAGGGCCTCAGGCCTCCTAATCACATGCAATCAATAAGCAAAACATAATCATATCAATAATATCATCATAGACTATAAAAGTCTATCAATCCGGACCCAAGGTCCTATATCTAGGTACGAGAGTCCCAATCACACGGCATACCTCCCAACCATCCATCAAACATACCGAAAAGGTATTTAAGCAACATAATAGTCAACCAATAAAAGTACTACATGTACTTAATTCATAACCAAGCTTCTCAAACAACCAAATATATATCCTAGTGCTCCTAGGGTGGCCTTCCATGTCACGATGCCTCCTACTGATCCGCAGCCTGGTTCTCAGCACCAGTCTCACCTGAAGGATATAGAAAAGAAATAGGGTGAGCAGGAGGCTCAGTAGGGAAAATAAAATGAATCATAAGAACGTAAAGGCTGAATGTTGAAACAAGCTCAATGCAGCAACATGACATCCTAAAATGTCACAACAATGTATAACCTCGGGCTACACCCTACAGCGCCTGACACTAGTCAACGAATATTCCGGAAAATCATCGGAACCCTTGCACTTTGCCCCGGAATGACTATAGGTGCACCTACACCATGGAAATCCCGACTTCCGGCAATAATGTGCCCATTCGGTATCCAACATCATCACAAAGTATAACCTAAGGATACTACGAGTCCATACTCGTAGACCCAATGCATCTATAATTCATGTCCAATAATGTCATGCAAAAGAAGCTCGTATATATAACAATCCTATATATATATATACATAACTACATGATGCATGAACGAGGTTTATCATGCCCAATAGATGATTAAGCATTCAAAGGGTATGCAAATTCATCAATAACCAACAACAAGGTTCGTTCTTCCTAAGAAACAATTTAGGCAAGAACACAAATAATAAAGACCAATGAAGAATTTAAACCGCTCTTTAGAGAAGAACAATACGATAGAAAATGGGGTAAGAATCCCTACCTCTTGTTGAGCAATTTACCACAAAATTCACAATTACGTTCCTAGGGTTCCGATTTCCCAAACCTAACAATGTGGCGAAACCGAACCCATTCATACATCAATAAACAACCAACAACTCATATAAACATCAATTAAATCAATAAATTCGAAATTACTCACCTTCTCTCTCTAGAAATTTCTCCAAAATCCTTGAAACTCAACCCAAGCTCAACTCTACTCCAAATCACAAACCAATCTACATATACATCAAAAATCAACCTATAATCAACATATCTAAGCCTTACCTTCCATCTATTAAAGAATCAAACAAATCTAGGAAAAACCCTAGAATTCCAAAACTATGAAAACTCACCTCAAACCTTCAAATCTTCCTTGATTCCACCTTGATTCTTGACATGCTTCATGAATCCATGGAAAACCAAGCAAGAACCGCAACAAATCTCCTTCTCTCTCTAAGTTTCTCACTCTTTCTCTCTCTTCTCGGGCTCTCCAAGTGTTGGTAATGTCCAGAAATGTCTCTCTGTTTCTTAAAAACTGATTTCCCGATAGCCGTCCGGACGCCCTAAGCATCCGTCCGGACGGATTACTCTTCATGTAACCCACTGGTTTGAATCTAGGCATATCCGTCCGGACGCCCTATTATCCGTCCGGACGGATCACTATTCACAGAACCTTTCTGCCTTCCGTTTAGGCATATCGGTCCGGACGCCCAATTATCCGTCCCGACGGATTACTGTTCACAGAACCCAGTTTTTTCCCATATTTATTTTCCGTCTCGGTCTAAGCTTCGATTTGATATATTATGGGCCCGAAACGGACATGTACACTAAAAGTTATGACCCTTTTACCGAACCAAGCGCAAAACTATTTTTTTTAGGGTCTTATACACTTCCAATGGTCCGTTATCTCTTCGAACTCATTTTTCCAATAACTTATTACTTAAAATTTAACCAAACATAATATTTTTGGGTCGGGATCTCACATCCCTTCCCCCTTAAACAAATTTCGTCCCGAAATTTAGTTATGTACCTGGATTTTTGAACAAAGCCGGGTAGTTGTCCATCATACGAGACTCTAACTCCCAAGTTGCTTCTTCCGTACGATGGTACATCCACTTCACCTTTACCAAAGGAATTATACTCGTTCTCGTGACCTTATTTTGACGGTCCAATATTTTAACCGGTTGAAGAGTATAGCTCCCATCTTCTTCAACCTCCAAGGTGGTCCAATCCAATACATGTGTAGGGTCCGGCTCATACTTCCGAAGCATAGAGACATGAAATACATTATGAACCCTTTCTAGCTTAGGTGGCAGAGCCAACCGATATGCTAACGGTCCCACCATTTCTAGAATTTCAAATGGTCCCACAAACCTTGGTGCTAACTTCCCCTGTTTACTATACCGTTGAACGCCATGTCTCGGACTAACCTTAAGGAATACCTTGTATCCCACCGCAAACTCCAACGGTCTTCTTCTATTATCAGTATATGACTTTTGACGACTCTGTGCGGTGACAAGCCGCCTCCTAACCTCCTCAACTCGCTCTTGAGCCTCTTTGACCAATTCCGGTCCCGAAATCACTTTTTCCCCGACCTCAGCCCAACACAATGGTGATCTGCAAGGTCTCCCATATAGCGCCTCAAATGGAGCCATACCGATACTACGTTGGAATGAGTTGTTGTACACAAACTCTGCCAAATATATGTATCGGTCCCAACTCTTTCCAAAATCTACCACACATGCTCTAAGCATGTCCTCCAGTATCTGGATAGTTCTCTCACTTTGCCCATCACTCTGAGGATGGTATGCCGTACTAAAATCTAACTTCGTACCCAAAGCTTTTTGCAAACTGCTCCAGAATCTACCAGTGAACCGTGGGTCCCGGTCTGGCACAATAGATAATGGCACTCCATGCAACTTTACAATCTCTCTCACATAATAGCTACTCAAGGATTCCAATGAATCTGTCTTGTTCATTGGTAGAAAGTGTGACGACTTGGTCAATCGATCCACTATCACCCACACCGTGTCATATTTCTTCTCAGTCATTGGAAACCCCATCACAAAGTCCATAGTGATCATCTCCCATTTCCATTGCGCTACCGGTAGTGGTTGTAACAACCCCGCCGGCTTTTGATGTTCACCTTTCACCTGTTGGCAAGTCAGACACCTCGCCACATACCTGGCCACATCGGCCTTCATCCCCTTCCACCAAAAGTTCCTTTTTAAATCTTGATACATTTTTGTAACCCCAGGATGCATGGCAAACCATGAATGGTGTGCCTCCTTCAAGATCTCTGGCCGTAGTTCCTCATCATCGGGAACTATCAACCTCCCAACATATCTCACTCCACCGTCAATCCCACGAACCCATCCTGAACTCTCATCAATCACATCAAAGGAGGGATCACCGTTCTGCGCATCCATAACCTTTTGAACCATCTGTGGTCTCGAAGTTATACAACCCAAGTATACCTTTTCTTCCTCACTCCTTAGTTCCAACCCAAATTGGTTGATTGTCTCAACAATCTCCCATTCGTGCAACGCCAAACTAGCCAACCCAAGTTTCCGGCTCAACGCATCCGCCACTACATTTGCTTTACCGGGATGGTATTGCAAATTAAAGTCGAAATCCTCTAAATATTCCATCCACCGCCTTTGTCGCAAGTTCAACTCCTTTTGAGTGAATAAGTACTTGAGACTTTTATGATCTGAAAAGACCTCAAATCTCTCTCCGTAGAGATAATACCGCCATTGCTTCAAAGCAAATACTACTGCTGCAAGTTCTAAGTCATGAACTGGATAATTCTTCTCATGTGTCTTCAGCAATCTAGAGCCATACTCCACAACTCTCCCACATTGCATCAACACACATCCCAATCCCACTCTAGATGCATCACAATACACCTGGTAGCCTACATCTCTCTCCGGCACTACTAATACAGGAGGTGTTGTCAACCTTTTCTTCAACTCTTCAAATGCCGCCTCACACTCGTCTGTCCAAACAAACGGTGTACTTTTCTTAGTCAATTGTGTCATGGGTGCAGCCACTCTCGAAAAGTCCTCAATGAACCTTCGGTAGTAGCCTGCCAACCCCAGGAAACTTCTTATCTCTGTCACATTCTTCGGTCTCACCCAATTCAACACGGATTCAACCTTAGAATAATCAACTGCTATGCCCTCCTGTGTAATAACATGACCAAGAAATTTCACTTCTGTGGCCCAAAACTCACATTTACTAAGTTTAGCATACAACTGATTCTCTCTCAGAGTTGACAGAACCACTCTTAAGTGTTCACCATGCTCTTCCTCCGTTGTAGAGTAAATCAAGATATCATCTATGAATACTACTACAAACTTATCCAAAAACGGTTTAAGAACCCGCTGCATTAAATCCATGAATACCGCTGGGGCATTAGTCAACCCAAATGGCATTACCAAGAACTCATAATGCCCATATCGAGTCCTAAACGTTGTCTTCTGAATATCTTCATCCCTTATCCGCAATTGATGTTATCCTGACTTCAAGTCAATCTTGGAGAAATGCTTGGCACCTCTCAACTGATCAAATAAATCATTGATCCGTGGTAATGGATATTTATTCTTCACTGTAGCTCTATTCAGCTGCCGATAGTCGATACACATTCTCAACGACCCATCTTTCTTCTTTACAAACAATACCGGTGCACCCCATGGAGATACACTCGGCCTAATAAACCCCAAATCTTGCAACTCTTCTAGTTGCATCATCAATTCTTTCAACTCCGCCGGAGCCATCCGATAAGGAGAAATCGAAATTGGTTTCACGTTCGGATGCAACTCGATGGCAAAATCTATTTCTCTCTTTGGAGGCAGTCCAGGTAACTCTTCCGGAAACACATCCATAAACTCTTCCACCACCTGAATCGGTGTTGTGAAATCACCCCTAGGTGCTGATGTCACCAAACTCGCCATCCCACAATCCTGGTATAAACGATTTTCTAAGAAATGAGGACAAGGAATCCCTTTCGATCCCTTCAACCGAATCACCCCACCCTCGGGTACTCTAAGAGTAATTTTCCTCTCCCAAAAATCTAGCAACCCATGGTGCTTCGTCAACCAATCCGCTCCAAGGATTACATCAAAATCCTTGAAGTCCATCACATAAAAATCAGCCTTCAAGACCACTTCCCCAAATCGACACTCACACCCAAATGCTACCCCTTCTAAAGGAGTAAAATACCCAAATGGTGAAGACACTGTAAACATACGCCTTATCGGCGAAATTTCCAACCCTAAGGAATGTGCTAGGGCACTAGTAATGAATGAAGCTGTAGCTCCCGAATCAAACAACACCCTAGCCCAACAGTTTGAAATAAGGAAAGTACCTCCAATGAAGTTGGGATGTTCAGGAGTCTCCTGATGTCCCAATGCAAATGCCCGGGTCTGCGTCTGGGTCGACTGTAGCTGCGGAGTCTGCCTAGGTCCGCCTCGTCCTCTTCCCCCTGATGGAACAGTGGAGGGAAGGGCTGTAGAAATTGCAGAAGGTGGTACTCCGGGTGTATGATATTGATCTGAAGTTTTGCCACCCTGAGGACATTCATTCCTCCTATGGCCAGCCGCACCACACCCAAAGCACACAATTCCCTTTACTGGACACTGATCTTTCTTGTGCCCTTCCTTTCCGCACTTGAAACATGCAAATCTGCCACCCCGTGGCCTTTGTCCCTGGTCCCTACCACCTCTCTGGCCTCCCTGAATCTGAGGTTCTATCTTCTGCCTCTTCTGACTACTACTGCTTCCTCCACTAGAAGCTGGGGTCTTTCGACCCTTTTGAATGTCCCAGTACTGACGGGAGTTGCGCTCTCCCCGCTCTATCTTAAGAGCCATGTCCACTGCCTTGTCATATGACATCACCCCGGAAGGTATCATCAACTTCCCAATAGTAGGAATCAACCCATCTCGGTATCTCTCTGTCTTGCTCCAATCATCTGGAGCAAACTTTTTTCCAAACCTATAGAGTTCCTCATACCTCTTGGTATATTGCGTCACCGTAATATCAGGAGTTTGCACCAACTCCATGTACTGCCTGGCCTTATCAGATTGGAAGCTATCTGGCACAAATCGTTGCATGAACAACATTTCAAATGATGTCCAAGTCAAATCATTCTTTCTCTGATCCAGCGAATCCCACCAGTCATGTGCTGCTCCTTTAAGATAATAAAAGATCAGCTTCATCCTCCGGTCATCGGGTAGAACTAGAGATTCAAATCTCTTGCTCATTTGCCTTAGCCATTCACCGGCTTCGTACCCTTCTCCTTCGCCATCAAACACTGGAGGACTAGTCCTCCTTAACTGATCAACCTCATAAATCTCCCGTCCTGGTCTGACACCATCTCCAGTACTAGCCCCGGAACCCTGTCCTTCACTTCGGACTTCTGGTGCTCTCACCACTTGCGCCTGAGTCTGCGCTTGTATAACCTGAACTAAGTTCATCACAATTCCTGTCAAAGCCTCTAAGGTCACAGGTTGTCCCACAGTACTAGTTGGGGCAATCTGTACCTCCGGCAGTACTGGCTCGGAAGTCCTCCCCGGATCTCCCACCTCAACTCTTTCCTCTACTCTTTCGTTGGTATCATTCACCGGCTCCGAATTCTGAGTGCTAGGAGTGCGTCTAGTAGCACGCGTCACTTCTCTACCTAGGCCCCTACCACGGCCCCTAGGTCGTCCTCGCCTGCCCCCATCTCCCGGGGTTGCCGCAGCACGAGTAGATCGGGTCTCTCTACGAGTATCCATCTGCGCCACAACAGATAAGATACTTAACCTGACTTAATTAATTGAGGATTTAAGGGATAAGGAAACGTACCGGATCAGCAGAGGTCGTGACATGGCCTGGAGACTTACTAACTTACATCTAGGACCCAACCCCAGATCCTACGTAGAGCTAACCTCGCGCTCTGATACCAAACTGTGGCGCCTCGACCCGAAATTCACGCACTGAGCCGGGAGCGCCACTTTAGGCATGTGCCACGTCACTAAGGACCTCACCACACGCCAACCTAACCCCGGATTCTAATAGAAATCCGACAGCACCTCCCCGTATATCGGAGGGTGCCAGCCTAGAGTCACATCTCATTTAACACGGAAAAGATAATCAATAATAATCAGAGAAGTTCCGCAGCCTAACAGGCCTCTGGCCATCTATCCACATTCACACACTAGGCAGGGCCTCAGGCCTCCTAATCACATGCAATCAATAAGCAAAACATAATCATATCAATAATATCATCATAGACTATCAAAGTCTATCAATCCGGACCCAAGGTCCTATATCTAGGTACGAGAGTCCCAATCACACGGCATACCTCCCGACCATCCATCAAACATACCGAAAAGGTATTTAAGCAACATAATAGTCAACCAATAAAAGTACTACATGTACTTAATTCATAACCAAGGTTCTCAAACAACCAAATATATATCCTAGTGCTCCTAGGGTGGCCTTCCATGTCACGATGCCTCCTACTGATCCGCAGCCTGGTTCTCAGCACCAGTCTCACCTGAAGGATATAGAAAAGAAATAGGGTGAGCAGGAGGCTCAGTAGGGAAAATAAAATGAATCATAAGAACGTAAAGGCTGAATGTTGAAACAAGCTCAATGCAGCAACATGACATCCTAAAATGTCACAACAATGTATAACCTCGGGCTACACCCTACAGCGCCTGGCACTAGTCAACGAATATTCCGGAAAATCATCGGAACCCCTGCACTTTGCCCCGGAACGACTATAGGTGCACCTACACCATGGAAATCCCGACTTCCGGCAACAATGTGCCCATTCGGTATCCAACATCATCACAAAGTATAACCTAAGGATACTACGAGTCCATACTCGTAGACCCAATGCATCTATAATTCATGTCCAATAATGTCATGCAAAAGAAGCTCGTATATATAACAATCCTATATATATATATACATAACTACATGATGCATGAACGAGGTTTATCATGCCCAATAGATGATTAAGCATTCAAAGGGTATGCAAATTCATCAATAACCAACAACAAGGTTCGTTCTTCCTAAGAAACAATTTAGGCAAGAACACAAATAATAAAGACCAATGAAGAATTTAAACCGCTCTTTAGAGAAGAACAATACGATAGAAAATGGGGTAAGAATCCCTACCTCTTGTTGAGCAATTTACCACAAAATTCACAATTACGTTCCTAGGGTTCCGATTTCCCAAACCTAACAATGTGGCGAAACCGAACCCATTCATACATCAATAAACAACCAACAACTCATATAAACATCAATTAAATCAATAAATTCGAAATTACTCACCTTCTCTCTCTAGAAATTTCTCCAAAATCCTTGAAACTCAACCCAAGCTCAACTCTACTCCAAATCACAAACCAATCTACATATACATCAAAAATCAACCTATAATCAACATATCTAAGCCTTACCTTCCATCTATTAAAGAATCAAACAAATCTAGGAAAAACCCTAGAATTCCAAAACTATGAAAACTCACCTCAAACCTTCAAATCTTCCTTGATTCCACCTTGATTCTTGACATGCTTCATGAATCCATGGAAAACCAAGCAAGAACCTCAACAAATCTCCTTCTCTCTCTAAGTTTCTCACTCTTTCTCTCTCTTCTCGGGCTCTCCAAGTGTTGGTAATGTCCAGAAATGTCTCTCTGTTTCTTAAAAACTGATTTCCCGATAGCCGTCCGGACGCCCTAAGCATCCGTCCGGACGAATTACTCTTCATGTAACCCACTGGTTTGAATCTAGGCATATCCCTCCGGACACCCTATTATCCGTCCGGACGGATCACTATTCACAGAACCTTTCTGCCTTCCGTTTAGGCATATCCGTCCGGACGCCCAATTATCCGTCCGGACGGATTACTGTTCACAGAACCCAGTTTTTTCCCATATTTATTTTCCGTCTCGGTCTAAGCTTCGATTTGATATATTATGGGCCCGAAACGGACATGTACACTAAAAGTTATGACCCTTTTACCGAACCAAGCGCAAAACTATTTTTTTTAGGGTCTTATACACTTCCAATGGTCCGTTATCTCTTCGAACTCATTTTTCCAATAACTTATTACTTAAAATTTAACCAAACATAATATTTTTGGGTCGGGATCTCACAATGCTAATGCTTTGTGGAAACCAAGGACAAAAGGGGGCCAGTAAGGGGCGACAGACAGCCCGGTAAGTGCCAGCGCGATATCCTTGGTAAAGCATCAAGTTGAGGGTATTAATCAAATATGAGTTCTCTTTTTAGATCAACTTCTACCTCTTCAACTATATCAGACGATAGAATCGTCAATCAAGAAGAAATTAATCTTGAAGATTTAGTTAGGGACGTTGATGATTGGGATATTCCCCGAGTTGAAATAAACAAAATATATAAAAAGGAATCCAGATTTAATATCCTAAGTCGTAATGATTATACGATTAAAACTGAAGAAAGAGATATTAAACTGTTTAAGTCATATGAAACCATTAAGCTTCTAACCCAGAAATCGTTAGAAAAACATAAGCAAAAATATAACTATCTTCATATAGGATTAGTTCAGATTGGGATTAAACCCTTAACTCGTGAAGGTTTAGATACATCGATTCTTTTATGTTTACGTGATTGTAGAATGTTAGAATTCAATGATTCACTCTTAGGTACAGTTGAAACTAGCCTCTGCAGTGGTCCAATTTATTTTGATTGTTACCCGAATTTTACAGTTTCATTACGTGATCAAAACCTTTTAGATGCACTCACTCTTAACATCAAAACTCACAATTATAAGATGTCTTCAGGATCTCTTCCAATTTCTTTAATCTACAGGATTCATTATAAAGCTATGTCTTCAGCTTTTGGATCCAAAGCCTTAATAAAATCTCCCAAAGGAGAACCTTATTAATTCAAACTGACATTGCCAGATCCAATATGACTCTTCCACGCACAATTAAGTGGGATGAGATTACCTTACCCACAACATGGGAGTTACAAGGGGCTGTACCTCCAAAGAAAATAGAAAACACAAACACAAAACAAGTTACTCAATCCAGTGATGGAAAAGTAGAAATTACTTTTAGTTCTAGACGACATTCAGTTGATTTACAAAAATTCAATCGTAGTTCGGCCACTTCATCTTTTAGATCGGAGTCAGGAATCCCTCCTAGGAACTCCTTTTCTACTCCAAGTACTTCTTATAAAGTAAAAAATCAATTTTCATCGAACCCAAGTACTTCTTATCATCCTGATTTAAGTGGAGTTAATCATTCTGGTTCAATACGAAAACCATTTTACAATGTTCAACAATCAGAATCCCAAACCAGTTCCACCCAAGAACCAATGTCACCAACTTATTCTCAAATGGTTGATAATAATGACCCAGAGTTAAATGTCCTTATCTGTGATAATTTTGTTATCGATAAACAATCATTACAAAAAGATTTTTTGTGAAACCCCGACCCAAAAATATTAGTTTTGAGTCGAAATACGGATGATCCGTGAGGTACGGAATCATAGAAAAATAGTTTTGGAGCTTGGTTCGGTAAATGGGGCATAACTTTTAGTATACATGTCCGTTTCGGGCCCGTAATATATCAAATCGAAGCTTGAACCGAGCCGGAAAATAAAATTTAAGAAAACTGGGTTTCTGGAAAACAGACACCGTCCGGACGGTTAAAACAGCCGTCCGGACGGTTTGTGAAGGAACTGGGGCAGATTCATATTCAGTGAAAAATTTTGGTGCTGTGAACAGTAGACCGTCCGGACGGTCTAACGAGGCGTCCGGACGGTTAAGCCTACGAAGTGGGCAGAGTGTTGAGAGAACAGTGAAGCGTCCGGACGGTCACTTGGGGCGTCCGGACGGTTATCGGGAAATCAGTTTTTAAGCTCAGTTTTTAGACATTTCTGCATATTTCTTCTTGGAGAGCCCGGCTAGAGAGAGAAAGTGAGAGAGAAGAAGAGAGAGAAGGAGATTTTGGCAAGAGATTGACTTGGAGATTGTTGATTGATGATCCTTGAAGCTTAAGGAGGAAGATTCAAGCTTGGTTTTGGAGTTTTGGTAAGTTTTTCTTAGTTTTTGGAAATTCTAGGTTTTTCTAGATTTGCTAGATTCTTGAAGAGTTGGGTGCTATGCTTTAGATATGTTGTTTATAGGTTGATTTTGGATGTTTATGTAGATTGGTTTGTGTTTTGGAGTTGAGTGGAGCTTGGAGTGAGTTAGAGGATTTTTGGAAGGAATTTCTAGAGAGAGAAGTAAGTGATTTCGAATTTATTGATTTTAATTGATGTTTATATGAGTTGTTGGTTGTTTATTGATGTGTGAATGGGTTCGGTTATGCCACATTGTAGGTTTGGGCAAACCGAAACCCTAGGAACGAAATTGGGAAATTGTGGTAATTTGCTCGACACGAGGTAGGGGATTTCCAACCATTCTTTCTATCGTTCATTTTCGATATGTAAAGAGCTTTTCGATTCCTCATTGGTCGTTTCTTTTGTGTTTCCGCCTTAATTGCTCCTAAGGGGAAACGAACCCAAATTGTGATTCTTGTTGATTCTTGATGTTGCATGACCCGAGTGTGTGTGTTCCATCTCCTATGGACACGATGTGATTTCCGTTCATGCATCATGGTAGTTATGTATATATATATGTAGGTTGTTCATATATATAACTATTCAGCATGTCATGACATAGTGCATTAGAGTTGCATGGGGGACCGGGTATGGACTCGGGAACCTTTAGGTTTCTTGAAAGCTACTTGGGGGGATGACGAGGTGATGAGAGTTACCACTGAGTCATGTGAATTCCAAGTAGGATAACGCACTAGGGGTAAGGTCAAGAGTGACTTGCCTTGTGGGGTGCGGGCGTGATAGGTTCACGCAACCGGATGATCCTAGGAGTGGTTGGTTGTGGTGAGCTTGCTCCCGTGCAATATTTCATTGAGTTGCAATGATATTGTGGTTGTTATGCTCCGAAAGGGTTATCCGGGTAAATGTTGATGTGAACTTGTTGAGTATACGTTCATGTGGTAGTTACATATTGATGCATTGCTTCCTTTTGGTTCAGCTTATATTGATGTTTACTTCATACCCTACTGAGCTTCTAGCTCACTCCTTTACTTTCTTCCTTCCACAGGAGACACTGGTACGGGTACTGGTGCTGCGGATCGGTGAGCAGGTCATGACATGGATGGCCCTGGATAGAATAGGATGCTAGAGATATACTCTATGCATATGGGTGTACGTAGTATATCTATGTTGAGAGAATATAACCATTTGGCACTGTGGTGCTTGTATGTGGTTGTAGATGTTGATTGATGGTTATATTTGATGTTTTATAAATCTGTGTGTTGATTTATATGTGATGCCATCAGTTTGTGCATGCTGGTAGTGGATGGCCTGAGGCCTAGGGTCAAGATTGCATGTGGTTGAGGCCCGAGGCCTATGTTTGCTAGGTTCCTAGTGTGATGTTGTTGTTGCTGCGTTTCTGATGCAGGTGGGCGCTCTCCGATATACGGGGAGGTGCCGCCGGATTTCCGGTTGATCCCGGATGTTCACACTAGTGACCTAGGAAGGGTGCGGAGAGAGCACCCAGTCGCGTCTCCGGAAACGGGGCGTGACAATTTGGTATCAGAGGGAGGTTACGGCTCTTTATAGGATATGGGGTGTTGGGTCCTAGTTGTAGAGTAGTATATCCAGGCCATGTCATGACTGCTACTGATCCGGTATGTTTTCTTTTTCCCTTAAATCCTCGTTTGAGTAGTGGGTTAAATGGTATTATCTGTTTGCCATGCAGATGAATACCCGTAGAACTACCAGGTCCGAGAGTGGGACTGTAGTACCTCGTGGCAGAGGCCGACGGGGAGTTGGTAGGGGCCGAGGTAGAGGCCGTAGTGTTGGGGTGGAACGTGTCACTAGAGGCACTCCTAGCACTGAGGATTCGGTTCCGAATGTGGATCCAGAGTTGAGAGAGGAAGAGATAGTTCAAGAGGGACTACCGATGGAGAGTGATGATCAGCAGGCACCACCTGAGGTGCAGGTTGCTCCTGTTACTACAGGGGGGCAACCAGTGACGATGGAGAGTCTTACTAGTTTTATGATGAGTATGGTGCAGACACAGGCGCAGACCATAGCTCAGGCAGTGGCTCAGGCGATGGGTGCTACTGGCACTCGTGCTGAGGGAGTTATACCAGAGGCTACAACTGAGGTAGCAGTAGTACCTAGAGCTGGGAGAGGGATGTATGAGGTGGACCAATTGAGCAGGACTACTCCTCCAACATTTTCTGGAGATGGAACGGGTATGGGGGCGGAGGAGTGGTTCAATTAGTTGAGCATGAGGATGGATACGTTAGAGATACCCGATGAGCGGCGGGTGAAGTTTGTTTTCTATTATCTGAGTGGAGTGGCCTAGGTACATTCTTGATTTCGAATAGTTGGGCAAGAGTTTTGTGTGATTTGGAGCTACTTCGTCGTTTATTACTAGTTCGTTAGCGAACGCACTAGCGGTGGAGATTTCGCCGATTAGGAGAATGTTTACGGTGTCCTTACCATGTTGGAGGGAGTAGTGTTCGGATGTGAGTGTCGGTTTGGAGAAATATCTCTGAAAGCCGACTTGTATGTATTAGATTTCCAGGATTTTGATGTGATTCTTGGAGTTGATTGGTTGACGAAGCACCAAGGGTTGCTTGACTTTTGGGAGAGGAAGATTACTCTTAGAGCACCCGAGGGAGGAGTAATTCAGTTGAGGGGATCGAAGGGGATTCCATGCCCACATTTCATGGATAATCCTTCGTACCAAGATTGTAGAGTTGCGAGTTTGGTGAGTTCGGCTCCTAAGGGAGATGTAGCTACTATGATTCGGGTAGTGGAAGAGTTTATGGATGTATTTCCGGAAGAGTTGCCGGGATTACCTCCGAAGAGGGAGATAGACTTTGCTATTGAGTTACATCCGAATGTCAAACCGATTTCGATTCCGCCGTATTGGATGGCTCCAGCAGAGTTGAAGGAGTTGAGTTCTCAATTAGAGGAGTTGCTAGACTTGGGATTCATTAGACCGAGTGTGTCCCCGTGGGGAGCACCGGTGTTGTTCGTCAAGAAGAAAGACGGAAGTTTGAGGATGTGTATTGATTATAGGCAGTTGAATAAGGTTACAGTGAGAAATAAGTATCCATTGCCTAGGATCAATGATTTGTTTGACCAATTGAGAGGTGCTAGGCATTTCTCTAAGATTGACTTGAGGTCGGGATATCATCAGTTGAGGATTAAGGATGAGGATATCCAGAAAACAGCGTTTAGAACTCGTTATGGGCATTATGAGTTCCTTGTGATGCCGTTTGGGTTGACAAATGCCCCGGCGGTATTCATGGACCTAATGCAAAGGGTTCTTCGACCGTTTTTGGACAAGTTTGTAGTTGTGTTTATTGATGATATACTGATTTATTCTCCTACGGAGGAAGAGCATGAAGAACACTTGAGGGTAGTGTTACAGACATTGAGGGAGAATCAACTGTATGCTAAATTGAGTAAGTGTGAATTTTGGGCCACGGAAGTGAAGTTCCTAGGCCATGTGATCACTCAAGAAGGCATAGCGGTTGACTACTCCAAAGTTGAGTCAGTTTTGAATTGGGAGAGGCCGAAGAATGTGACTGAGATCCGGAGTTTCCTAGGATTGGCAGGATACTACCGGAGGTTTATTGAGGACTTCTCAAGAGTTGCTTCGCCGATGACGCAGCTCACGAAGAAGGGTACGCCGTTTGGGTGGACAGACGAGTGTGAGGCCGCATTTGAAGAGTTGAAGAAAAGGTTGACAACACCTCCAGTGTTAGTAGTTCCGGAGAGGAATGTTGGCTATCAGGTGTATTGCGATGCATCTGGAGTTGGGTTGGGTTGTGTGTTGATGCAGCAGGGCCGAGTGATAGAGTATGGTTCGAGGTTGTTGAAGACACATGAGAGGAATTATCCGGTGCATGATCTGGAGTTGGCGGCAGTGGTATTTGCTCTTAAGCAGTGGAGGTATTATCTCTACGGAGAGACGTTTGAGGTGTTCTCGGATCACAAAAGCCTCAAGTACCTATTCACCCAAAAAGAGTTGAACTTACGGCAAAGGCGGTGGATGGAGTACTTGGAGGATTTTGATTTTAATTTGCAATACCATCCTGGTAAAGCGAATGTGGTTGCGGATGCATTGAGTAGGAAGCAGAAGGTTGCTAGCTTATTCATGCATGAGTGGGAAATTGTGGAGACAATCAATGAGTTTGGATTGGAGTTGAAGAGTCAAGAGGAAAAGATGCATTTGTGTTCTATGACTTCGAGACCTATGATGGTTCAGAAGGTTATAGATGCACAAAATGGAGATCATGCATTTGATGTGATTGATGAGAGTCTTGGATGGCTTCGAGGGAATGATGGTGGAGTACGATATGCGGGAAGGTTAGTGGTTCCCGAAGATGATGAGTTGAGACAGGAGATTCTAAGGGAAGCACATCATTCTTGGTTTGCTATGCATCCCGGGGGTACGAAGATGTACCGAGACTTGAGGCAGAGTTTCTGGTGGAAGGGTATGAAGGCCGATGTTGCTAGATTTGTGACGAAGTGTCTTACTTGTCAACAAGTGAAGGCAGAACATCAGAGACCAGCTGGATTGTTGCAACCATTACCAGTAGCGGAATGGAAGTGGGAGAAGATCACAATGGACTTTGTGACGGCATTGCCAATGACTCAGGGGAGGCATGATGCGGTTTGGGTGATAGTGGACAGATTGACTAAGTCTGCACACTTCTTACCCATGAACAAGACGGATTCATTGGAGACCTTGAGTACTATGTATATCAAGGAGATTGTGAGACTTCACGGAATTCCATTATCTATCGTGTCGGACCGAGACCCGAGGTTCACAGGTAGATTCTGGAGTAGCTTACAGGAGGCATTGGGAACGAAGTTGGATTTCTCTACAGCTTATCATCCTCAGAGTGACGGACAGAGTGAGAGAACCATACAGGTTCTGGAGGATATGCTACGGGCATGTGTAGTTGATTTTGGAGGAAGTTGGGATCGGTACTTACATTTGGCGGAGTTTGTGTATAACAACTCTTTCCAAAGTAGTATCGGGATGGCACCTTACGCGGCGCTCTACGGGAGGCCTTGTAGGTCGCCCTTGTGTTGGGCAGAGGTTGGTGAGAAAGTTGTGTCAGGACCGGAGATGGTCAAAGAAGCACGAGAGAGAGTGGATGAGATACGGAAGCGGTTGATCACCGCACAGAACCGACAGAAGTCTTATGCTGACCGGAGGAGGAGAC
Organism: Euonymus europaeus; assembly: GCA_963580455.1. Taxonomy (NCBI): domain Eukaryota; kingdom Viridiplantae; phylum Streptophyta; class Magnoliopsida; order Celastrales; family Celastraceae; genus Euonymus; species Euonymus europaeus. The sequence continues at coordinate 13,471,632 of OY756970.1, read as the reverse complement.
CTTTGGAGTTCGCTGTAGGCGATAAGGTTTTCTTGAAGGTTAGTCCGAGACGGGGAATTCAGAGATATAGCAAACATGGGAAGTTGGCACCGAGGTTTGTGGGGCCATTTGAGATTTTGGAGACAGTTGGACCGGTGGCGTACCGTTTGGCACTTCCACCGAAGCTTGAGAAGGTTCACAATGTATTCCATGTATCTATGCTTCGGAAATATGAGCCGGACCCGTCGCATGTGATAGATTGGACTACGTTGGAGGTTGAGGAAGATGGGAGCTACACTCTTCAACCGGTGAAGGTTCTAGACCGACAGAACAAGGTCACGAGGTCGAGTGTGATACCATTGGTAAAAGTGATGTGGATGTACCACGGAGTTGAAGAAGCTACTTGGGAGTTGGAGTCTCGAATGAAGGAAAGGTACCCGGAGTTGTTCGGAGATTCAGGTACGTGTGTGTAGTTAAATTTCGGGACGAAATTTTATTAAGGGGGGGAGGATGTGAAACCCCGACCCAAAAATATTAGTTTTGAGTCGAAATACGGATGATCCGTGAGGTACGGAATCATAGAAAAATAGTTTTGGAGCTTGGTTCGGTAAATGGGGCATAACTTTTAGTATACATGTCCGTTTCGGGCCCGTAATATATCAAATCGAAGCTTGAACCGAGCCGGAAAATAAAATTTAAGAAAACTGGGTTTCTGGAAAACAGACACCGTCCGGACGGTTAAAACAGCCGTCCGGACGGTTTGTGAAGGAACTGGGGCAGATTCATATTCAGTGAAAAATTTTGGTGCTGTGAACAGTAGACCGTCCGGACGGTCTAACGAGGCGTCCGGACGGTTAAGCCTACGAAGTGGGCAGAGTGTTGAGAGAACAGTGAAGCGTCCGGACGGTCACTTGGGGCGTCCGGACGGTTATCGGGAAATCAGTTTTTAAGCTCAGTTTTTAGACATTTCTGCATATTTCTTCTTGGAGAGCCTGGCTAGAGAGAGAAAGTGAGAGAGAAGAAGAGAGAGAAGGAGATTTTGGCAAGAGATTGACTTGGAGATTGTTGATTGATGATCCTTGAAGCTTAAGGAGGAAGATTCAAGCTTGGTTTTGGAGTTTTGGTAAGTTTTTCTTAGTTTTTGGAAATTCTAGGTTTTTCTAGATTTGCTAGATTCTTGAAGAGTTGGGTGCTATGCTTTAGATATGTTGTTTATAGGTTGATTTTGGATGTTTATGTAGATTGGTTTGTGTTTTGGAGTTGAGTGGAGCTTGGAGTGAGTTAGAGGATTTTTGGAAGGAATTTCTAGAGAGAGAAGTAAGTGATTTCGAATTTATTGATTTTAATTGATGTTTATATGAGTTGTTGGTTGTTTATTGATGTGTGAATGGGTTCGGTTATGCCACATTGTAGGTTTGGGCAAACCGAAACCCTAGGAACGAAATTGGGAAATTGTGGTAATTTGCTCGACACGAGGTAGGGGATTTCCAACCATTCTTTCTATCGTTCATTTTCGATATGTAAAGAGCTTTTCGATTCCTCATTGGTCGTTTCTTTTGTGTTTCCGCCTTAATTGCTCCTAAGGGGAAACGAACCCAAATTGTGATTCTTGTTGATTCTTGATGTTGCATGACCCGAGTGTGTGTGTTCCATCTCCTATGGACACGATGTGATTTCCGTTCATGCATCATGGTAGTTATGTATATATATATGTAGGTTGTTCATATATATAACTATTCAGCATGTCATGACATAGTGCATTAGAGTTGCATGGGGGACCGGGTATGGACTCGGGAACCTTTAGGTTTCTTGAAAGCTACTTGGGGGGATGACGAGGTGATGAGAGTTACCACTGAGTCATGTGAATTCCAAGTAGGATAACGCACTAGGGGTAAGGTCAAGAGTGACTTGCCTTGTGGGGTGCGGGCGTGATAGGTTCACGCAACCGGATGATCCTAGGAGTGGTTGGTTGTGGTGAGCTTGCTCCCGTGCAATATTTCATTGAGTTGCAATGATATTGTGGTTGTTATGCTCCGAAAGGGTTATCCGGGTAAATGTTGATGTGAACTTGTTGAGTATACGTTCATGTGGTAGTTACATATTGATGCATTGCTTCCTTTTGGTTCAGCTTATATTGATGTTTACTTCATACCCTACTGAGCTTCTAGCTCACTCCTTTACTTTCTTCCTTCCACAGGAGACACTGGTACGGGTACTGGTGCTGCGGATCGGTGAGCAGGTCATGACATGGATGGCCCTGGATAGAATAGGATGCTAGAGATATACTCTATGCATATGGGTGTACGTAGTATATCTATGTTGAGAGAATATAACCATTTGGCACTGTGGTGCTTGTATGTGGTTGTAGATGTTGATTGATGGTTATATTTGATGTTTTATAAATCTGTGTGTTGATTTATATGTGATGCCATCAGTTTGTGCATGCTGGTAGTGGATGGCCTGAGGCCTAGGGTCAAGATTGCATGTGGTTGAGGCCCGAGGCCTATGTTTGCTAGGTTCCTAGTGTGATGTTGTTGTTGCTGCGTTTCTGATGCAGGTGGGCGCTCTCCGATATACGGGGAGGTGCCGCCGGATTTCCGGTTGATCCCGGATGTTCACACTAGTGACCTAGGAAGGGTGCGGAGAGAGCACCCAGTCGCGTCTCCGGAAACGGGGCGTGACATTTTTATTCTTCTCAAAATACAGCCAAAAGAGACTGGTTCCTCAGTCATTATGCAGGTGAGAAAAGACAGTCCATTCAAAACCGATATTATGATTTTCTCGAACTAATACAAAAACAACTGCCGTTCTTTGAATACTTTGAGTTAGACAGTGATGACCCCAGCATTGATTGGGCATCTTATCCTTTTACTCCAAAAGCCTCAAAAGCTTCAAAATCTTCCAAATCTTCCAAATCTTTAGATTGCTCCATCAACGTTACAACTAGGGTTCAGACCTGGTATGACAATACTCAGAAAAATGTGGTTGCTTCTGAAAATCCACCTTTAACCCAGCTTAAGTTAGATTATAAGAATTCTTCTGTGATTGCTACACCATTTAAAGTATCCAAAGCTGAGGAGTTCAAAGGCATTGTAGAACAAAATAATTTTACGAACCAACATCTGTCCACAATTGGTCAGTAGTTAACTAGGATTGAAGATTATGTTCAAAAGCCAACCATTACAAAGAATTCAGACAAACCAATGTTTAAACCCTATGAGATACCCCCCAAATTAGCAAAAACATTAGCTCCTTAGGATTCTGATTTTATGACTGCCATAGAGAAAATTACAAGATATTAAAGAAAGTAAATTACAGGAACTTACTGCCACTTTAACACAATTCCCCTCCTTACAAATTTCTGAAACTCCTACGTCATCTACAACTCCAGCTGTCAATAATCTTGATAAAATAGAGATACTCCATCCAATTCTGATTTTGAAATCAATAAAATGACATGGCAAGCTCCTCAAAAACTTTATTATTCTAAAACCACTCCACCAGATATTCTGTTAGAAGAAAAACAAACCAACCAAATGAAATATAATGCTGATACCACTTATGAATGGAATATAGATGGTATGTCCGATTATAATAGCCTTAATTTATTACAACAAATGACGATGGTCAGCAATGCTTACAAAACAAAAACAGATACAACTGACCAGGCTATTGCAAACTTAATTATTGCTGGTTTTACAGGACAGTTAAAAGGATGGTGGGATTACCATCTTACATCTGCTCAACAAAATGAAATTCTTAATGCTGTTAAAACTGCTTCTGATGGTACAGTTATCAAAACAGAATTAGGTGTCGAAATCCAGGATTCAGTTGCCACACTTATCTTTTCAATATCCAAACATTTCTTAGGAGATCCATCCAGTATTAGAGATAGGTCTTCTGAACTCTTAGCCAATTTAAGATGCCGAAAACTCCATGATATTTGCCAATACAAAGATACCTTCTTTACCAGAGTTATGATGCGGCCTGACAACAACCAACCTTTTTGGAAAGAAAAATTCTTAGCAGGACTCCCGATCTTATTAGGTGATAAGGTACGTGAAAAGATTAAATCTTTACACAACAATCAAATTCCTTATGATCAGTTAACCTATGGTGATCTAGTAAATCACATTCAGAAAGTAGGTTTACAATTGTGTTCTGACATTAAGTTACAGAAACAGTTAAAATATGAACAAACCAAATCTAGAAATGAACTAGGTTCTTTCTGTAAACAATTTGGTTTCGAAGAAAATTGTTCTAAACCAAAAGATTCCCCTTCTAAGAAAACTTCTTATTCCAAAAGCCTTATTATTCTAGATCAAATTATCGTTCCCGATTTTATAAAAATTCTCTTACACCAAAGTCATCTCAAGGGAAGAAAGACGGCCCCAAACCAAAATCTAATCCTCAACCTGACAAACCTAAAACCCCAACCTGTTATAAATGCATGATCCTTCCCATTATGGTATCAGAGGTTGGGGCAAGTGGTTGTATATTAAGGGACTTATGGTTGATTGCATACCATGCTAATGCTTTGTGGAAACCAAGGACAAAAGGGGGCCAGTAAGGGGCGACGGACAGCCCAGTAAGTGCCAGCGCGATATCCTTGGTAAAGCATCAAGTTGAGGGTATTAATCAAACATGAGTTCTCCTTTTAGATCAACTTCTACCTCTTCAACTATATCAGACGATAGAATCGTCAATCAAGAAGAAATTAATCTTGAAGATTTAGTTAAGGATGTTGATAATTGGGATATTCCCCGAGTTGAAATAAACAAAATATATAAAAAGGAATCCAGATTTAATATCCTAAGTCGTAATGATTATACGATTAAAACTGAAGAAAGAGATATTAAACTGTTTAAGTCATATGAAACCATTACTTTTAATTCTAGACGACATTCAGTTGATTTACAAAAATTCAATCGTAGTTCGGCCACTTCATCTTTTAGATCGGAGTCAGGAATCCCTCCTAGGAACTCTTTTTCTACTCCAAGTACTTCTTATAAAGTAAAAAATCAATTTTCATCCAACCCAAGTACTTCTTATCATCCTGATTTAAGTGGAGTTAATCATTCTGGTTCAATACCAAAACCATTTTACAATGTTCAACAACCAGAATCCCAAACCAGTTCCACCCAAGAACCAATGTCACCAACTTATTCTCAAATGGTTGATAATAATGACCCAGAGCTAAATGTCCTTATCTGTGATAATTTTGTTATCGATAAACAATCATTACAAAAAGATTTTTATTCTTCTCAAAATACAGCCAAAAGAGACTGGTTCCTCAGTCATTATGCAGGTGAGAAAAGACAGTCTATTCAAAACCGATATTATGATTTTCTCGAACTAATACAAAAACAACTGCCATTTTTTGAATACTTTGAGTTAGACAGTGATGACCCCAGCATTGATTGGGCATCTTATCCTTTTACTCCAAAAGCCTCAAAAGCTTCAAAATCTTCAAAATCTTCAAAAATTTTTAAAACTTTAGATTCCTCCATCAATGCTCCAACCAGGGTTCAGACCTGGAATGAGGGTACTCAACAATCCATTCTTAAGTCCGAACGTCCGTCATTAACTAAAGCTAAATCTCCTACGAAGGACATTAGTTTCCAAACAGCAATTGATAAAAAAAATACAAGCTCTTCACATTGATCTACATCAATCCTCTTGTCAGAAAAAAAAAATCCTTAGGAACCTCAACAATTCATAATTTAGATAAAGTAAAAAAATCTTCTAATAACCTTATACAAAGCTCTGGTTCTTCTTCTGAAAACAATGATAAATCTCAGGATAAAAGATTACTTGTAAACATTGTAATAAATCTAATCATTGGACACGATACTGTCGTGTTCGAAAAAGGATTAAAAAATTACAATTAGATCAAGAATTAATGACGAAAATAGACTTAACTTTAAACGATACAGATGAGTCATCAGATGACGAAAATATTAAAATAGAACCTCATAATCATACATCTTATGTTACAGAGATTACCATGAAAACTCCAAACCCTAGCATTAAAACACTTCAACAGGATATTGCTAAACTTAAAACCGAAATCAAAAATATGAAACAAGAAAAAGATTCAAAGGAAAATAAGGAACAACCTTGCCTTAGATTACTGTCTCAAGTTACTAGCCAAAAATGGTTTATCAAAATTGCACTAGAAATTCAAAAATCATTCTCTTTTGATACAATAGCCTTAGTTGACTCTAGAGCTGATTTAAATTGTCTTCGTTCAGATTTAGTTCCTCGTCCTTATTGGGAAAACACAACGGAAGGAATCAAATCAGCCGCAGGAGAACAACTTAAGATTCTTTATAAATTATCTGATGTTACAATCACAAACAAAGATGTTACTCTCAAAACTAGTTTCTTAGGTATTCAAAACATTACAAAGTATGTTATTCTAGGAACCCCATTCCTTGAGTTACTCAAACCATTCAAAATTAGTAATCATGGGATTCATACTAGGATAAAATTATTTTTCCTTTCATACAACAACCTATCACAAAAAATATCCACATTTTAGCACAAAATTCTGTTTATGAAGATTCTATAAATTGCTTCATTGAAAATAAAGAAAAGCAAATTGAACACCTTTCTGATAAGATTGTTATCTCCCAGATCGATCAACAATTATCAACAACAGAAACAAAAGAAAAAATAGAATCCCTCCAAAAGTATCTTTGAAAAAGATGTCTGTTCTGACCTTCCTACTGCCTTCTGGGATAGGAAGAAACATGTTGTCCAATTACCTTATGAAAAAAATTTCCAAGAAATTAATATTCCCACAAAAGCCAGAGGAATACAAATGAACAAAGAATTAGAAGAACACTGTAGAAAAGAAATTCAAGATGATGTTTTGATATTTTCTCATAATATCAAACAACATTTTTATCATCTCTTTAAGTTTCTCAAGATCATTAAAGACAATGGTTTGGATGTTTTCAAAAAAAAGATTAAATTATTTCAAACAAATATTCGATTTCTTGGTCATAATATTCATCATGGTACTATTATACCAATTGAACGATCAATCAATTTCGTTGACAAGTTTCCAGACAAAATATTAGATAAAACTCAGTTACAACGATTCTTGGGAAGTTTAAATTATATTGCTGATTTTTATCCTAACCTTCAAAAATTATGCAAACCTTTACATGACAGGTTAAAGAAGAATCCCCCTCCTTGGACGGATACTCATACTTCTATAATCCAAAGGATCAAGGCTTATCTTCCCACATTACCTTGTTTATGTATTCCTGATCCTACTGCTTTTAAGATTGTTGAAACAGATGCTTCTGAAATTGGTTATGGTGGTATTCTTAAACAATTGAAAAATGATAAAGAGGAAATTATACAATTTACCTCCAAGAAATGGAATCCTACCCAACAAAATTATTCTACAATTAAAAAGGAAATTTTATCTATTGTTTTATGCATTTCAAAGTTTCTAGGTGATTTATTAAATCAAAAGTTTTTAGTTCGTGTTGATTGTAAATCTGCAAAAGAGGTTTTACAAAAAGATGTCCAAAACATAGCCTCCAAACAGATTTTCGCTAGATGGCAAGCTATTCTTAGTGTTTTTGATTTTGATATTGAACACATTGCAGGTAAAGATAATAATTTACCAGATTTCTTAACACGTGAATTCTTGCAGGATCGATAATACATTATCCAACAGTGAGCAGTATCAAAGGAAAATTTCTCAGTAAGCTGGTTAAGGTTATCTCTTTTACCTTTGTTATGTATCCATTTGAATTAAAACGACTGGTAAACAGACTTAACCATCTTAAAACTGATCTTACACAAGAAAATAAAAGGTTATCTATTCAGATTATCAGGTGGCACATTGCTCATCCTAATCAACAGGCTCCCCCTGTTTGGATTTCTCAAAATTGTGCTGATATTATCGAAAACAAACATATTATTAATTTATTGACCCTACAAGTCAATTCATTGCAGAGTGAATTAGAAATTATCTCTCGAATTTAAAGTTTAAAATGGCTTCTGATTCACTTAAATATATTTTAGCAAGATTTTCAACTCCCATATTTTCAAATGATTTCTATCCCAAAAAACCCAATTACGTTTATCTTGAACTCGAGAAAGATCAAATTAATGTTGTTCTTCATTCTTGGGATGATTGGGAAGAATGTTGGGCATACCCTATCTTAAATGCTGACAATGTTAAAATCGAATGTTTGCGTATTTTCCATTATTTTGACTTACCTTATGATTTGCTCAAAAACATTCTTGAAATCGCACTCTTCTCTCAAATACGTGATCAGATTTTATTTGATCTTATTACTGATCATGTTCACGATTTTATCAATCAATTTATTGAAGAAGAAGAAGCTTTAGAAAATAATGATTCCATCGATAGTATGGAAGAATTTTGGGATGAATTTGAAGATGAACCCGATGCATGGGTAGATGAGTTTTAAAAGATTTTAAGAAATTCATCTCAAACCTGATCATGCCCAGTTATGGCTTGGCTATTCCACCTAAACCGGTAGGTGGTAAAGAAATAACCAAATCCGTTGAAAGTTGGAAGCTTTACTCAAAAGCTCAAAAAACCTACAAGGTGCCTAACTAAGTCTGGGTTAATCGACTTAGCTATTCCACCTCAAACGGTAGGTGGTAAAGAATTAACCAAATCCGTTGAAAGTTGGAGGTTTTACTCAAAAACCCAAAAATCCTATAAGGTACCTAACTAAGTCTGGGTTAATCGACTTAGCTATTCCACCTCAAACGGTCGATGGTAAAGAAAATGGCAAATCCGTTGACAGCTGCGTATTTGCTAAAAAAACCATTTTACCCTTTCGGGTCCAAACATGAAACATGAAGACATTATGGACAAAAAGACAAGGTTATTGCTTTTCCATAAAAGCAACATTTATCATGAAAAGTGGAGCATCATTTCAAAAGTGGGAGACATTGACCACTATTCAAGTTCCACTATTCAACTTTTAGCATTTATTTTAATCATTGTAAAGGTAGCTTCTTAATCTATAAAAGAGACCACCTATGCCTTAGTTTATCATCTTTTGGCTCTTACAAATCTTTTGGTTCTTAGACATCTTTGGCTTGGAACTTAGAATTCTCTCAACCTCTCTTCTCTAAAAACCTTCCTCTCTTATCAAAAACGGGAACTACAGAGTTCCCTCCTCTCAATGTAAGCTACAAGCAGGCATTCAAAAGTTTGTAAGTTTATCTTGTTTCTTACTTACAGCTTTTGAATGCATTCAATAATATCCATGGCTGGTTTGACCGCCTTTATTGTTTAATTGTTCATATATTGTTCATCTTATAGCTGGTTCTACCGCCTCTGTTATTGTTTTATTTATGTCTTGCTTCGACGGCGCCACAAACGGTCGGCTCTGCCGCCTGTGGTTATAAAGCCCAGAAGTTCTTTATGTTAATTTTGTTCATCATTCAATTATTTATTTTATAATGCTTGATATTGCAATTGCTTTAGCATTGTTAAATTTATTTATGTTCTGGTTTTGCTTTATTTAATTTTATGTTTATAAATCTCTGTTCTTCCTCCTCCACTTCTTTGTTATAATCAAGGCGACTCAGGACGATTAAGTCTGTCGAGTCCAATTTATATATTGAGTTTAGTGAGGCTCTGTGAAGATCACAAGCTTCAACTCGTTAACTGAATCGAATAGCTTAGTTTCTTCCCTGCTTGCATGATCCTTCCCGTTATGGTATCAGAGGTTGGGGCAAGTGGTTGTATATTAAGGGACTTATGGTTGATTGCATACCATGCTAATGCTTTGTAGAAACCAAGGACAAAAGGGGGCCAGTAAGGGGCGACGGACAGCCCAGTAAGTGCCAGCGGGATATCCTTGGTAAAGCATCAAGTTGAGGGTATTAATCAAACATGAGTTCTCTTTTTAGATCAACTTCTACCTCTTCAACTATATCAGACGATAGAATCGTCAATCAAGAAGAAATTAATCTTGAAGATTTAGTTAGGGACGTTGATGATTGGGATGTTCCCCCAGTTGAAATAAACAAAATATATAAAAAGGAATCCAGATTTAATATCCTAAGTCGTAATGATTATACTATTAAAACTGAAGAAAGAGATATTAAACTGTTTAAGTCATATGAAACCATTAATTTTAGTTCTAGACGACATTCAGTTGATTTACAAAAATTCAATCGTAGTTTGTCCACTTCATCCTTTAGATCAGAGTCAGGAATCCTTCCTAGAAATTCCTTCTCTACTCCAAGTACTTCTTTTAAAACAAAAAATCAATTTTCATCCACTCCGAGCACTTCTTATCATCCTGATTTAAGTGGAGTTAATCATTCTGAATCAATACCAAAACCATTTTACAATGTTCAACATCCAGAATCCCAAACCAGTTCCACCCAAGAGCCAATGTCACCAACTTATTCTCAAATGGTTGATAATAATGACCCAGAGTTAAATGTTCTTATCTGTGATAATTTCGTTATCGACAAACAATCATTACAAAAAGATTTTTATTCTTCTCAAAATACAGCCAAAAGAGACTGGTATCTCAGTCATTATGCAGGTGAGAAAAGACAGTCTATTCAAAACCGATATTATGATTTTCTCGAACTAATACAAAAACAACTGCCATTCTTTGAATACTTTGAGTTAGACAGTGATGACCTCAGCATTGATTGGGCATCTTATCCTTTTACTCCAAAAGCCTCAAAAGCTTCAAAATCTTCAAAATCTTCCAAATTTTCCAAAACTTTAGATTCCTCCATCAATGCTCCAACCAGGGTTCAGACCTGGAATGAGGGTACTCAGCAATCCATTCTTAAGTCCGAACGTCCGTCATTAACTAAAGCTAAATCTTCTATGAAGGACATTAGTTTCCAAACAGCAATTGATCAAAAAATACAAGCTCTTCACATTGATCTACATCAATCCTCTTGTCAGAAAAATAAATCCTTAGGAACCTCAACAATTCATAATTTAGATAAAGTAAAAAAATCTTCTAATAACCTTATACAAAGCTCTGGTTCTTCTTCTGAAAACAATGATAAATCTCAGGATAAAAGCATTACTTGTAAACATTGTAATAAATCTAATCATTGGACACGATACTGTCGTGTTCGAAAAAGGATTAAAAAATTACAATTAGATCAAGAATTAATGACGAAAATAGACTTAACTTTAAACGATACAGATGAGTCATCAGATGACGAAAATATTAAAATAGAACCTCATAATCATACATCTTCTGTTACAGAGATTACCATGAAAACTCCAAACCCTAGCATTAAAACACTTAAACAGGATATTGCTAAACTTAAAACCGAAATCAAAAATATGAAACAAGAAAAAGATTCAAAGGAAAATAAGGAACAACCTTGCCTTAGATTACTGTCTCAAGTTATTGGTCAAAAATAGTTTATCAAAATAACTATTATTATTTGTGACTCTTATTCTTTTGATACTATTGCCTTAGTAGATTCAGGTGCAGATTTAAATTGCCTTCGTTCTGATTTAGTTCCTTATCATTATTGGGAAAACACAATTGAAGGCATGAAAACTGCAGCAGGAGAACAACTTAAGATTCTCTACAAAGTATCCAATGCAAAAATAAGCAAATCCAATGCTTCTTTTACTTTAGATTTTTTGGGTGTACAAAATATTACAAAATATGTTATCTTAGGGACACCTTTCCTGGATCTTATCAAACCATTTCATGTAAGTCATGATGGTCTTTCTACAGCTTTATCTGGGAAAAAAATAGTTTTTCCTTTTATCCAACAAACATCAAAGGGACTAACTTCTTCTATAAATAGATGTTCACTTCATCATCTTATTACAACAACCATGAGCACTTCCTCTAGAAGAGGACGAGGGAGAATGTCTCCACCGACAACAAGATCACAAATGCAGAGACTTTCAAAAGAATCTTATGCTTTAGATACAACACCAATCCTTCCAAAGAAATCATGGGCCGACATTGCTGATGAAGAAGATCAGAAGATAGCTCTTGCCAAAACAAGATCAAAAGGTAAGGAGGTAATTTCTGATCCTCAACCCCAAACCCCAATTCCTCAAGAGATTTTAAACATACCTTCCTTTTTAGAATGGGTTTCATCTTTACAGAAACCCCTGAGGTTGCTTTAGCAATCCAGGCACAAAAACCACCCATTAGTTCAGCTTTAATTATTTCCGAGCCTTTTTTAAAAATAGCTGCCAATATGGCTTTATCACAAAATCAAACACAACCTTTTACTTATGTATCCAAATATTTTGATAAACAGATTTATCAAAAGGTTGTTCTTATGGAAACTGAATTTCACAGTAAAGACCCAAGAACTGTGGTTTCTAAAGTTTTTCCTCCAAATTGGCATTTCATGCCGCAAGATTTAAACAAGAACCAAAAATTTTATGAATTTATATTAATTGATACTGATTCAATTTCCATGAAGAAGTATCATAACCAAGATTCTGTTCTTACACATTGCACTGTTATGATTTTAAAGGTTTTAACCCCAGCAATGTGGGGACAAGAGTTACATTCTCTAAAACAATTTTCAGTTAACTACAACCCTGCAGGATTTTCTTATTGGGATTATCAGGAAGCTTGGACCAAAGCTTTTTTAATTCAAAACTCTGAACAGAGACATTCATGGTTCTTTCAATTTAAAGTCAATCAAACTTATCATTTTCCCAATTGGTTTAACGAATGGTCGTGGCACTTCGGACCCCTCCAAGAAATTTTACCCTCCATTGTTAGAGAAGGATTTGATGTTTTCAGATCTCATTATCGACCCCAGAACATGGCCATACCACCTTTATTATATTTTTTCTCCCTCTTTGCCATCTCATGGATCACAAATTGGCAATATCAATTTCATGATGACCCTGCAAGCTTATCATATTTAGTCCGAATTTATCGAACCAAATGGTGGGACAAGTTCGATGCTACAAGAGCCTACCCTGATAATGTACTTAAATGGTTCTCATCTAATGATGCCAAAACCAAACAAATTCAAAAATCTGAACACCATTTACTTGGGATGAAATCCTTTATCAGTTCCAAATTAATTTCAGCCATGAACTTGCTCATCTTCTTCAAAAAACCTTATCGAAATTAAAAGGACAGTCTACACAGTCTTCCAAGAAATCTTCTAGGAGTTTCAACTCCGATGATCTTCTTGACGAAGATAACTGATCAAGTCCAGTTATGACTTGACTATTCCACCTCAAACGGTAGGTGGTAAAGAATTAACCAAATCCGTTGAAAGTTGGAGGTTTTACTCAAAAACCCAAAAATCCTATAAGGTACTAATTAAGTCTGGGTTAATCGACTTAGCTATTCTACCTCAAACGGTCGGTGGTAAAGAAAATGGCAAATGCGTTGAAAGCTGGGTATTTGCTAAAAATACCATTTTACCCTTTCGGGTCCAAACATGAAACATGAAGACATTATGGACAAAAAGACAAGGTTATTGCTTATCCATAAAAGCACCATTATCAAAAGTGGAACATCATTTCAAAAGGTGGGAGACATTGACCACTATTCAAGTTCCACTATTTAACTTTTTATCATTGTAAAGGTGATCTCTTAATCTATAAAAGAGACCACCTATGCCTTAGTTTATCATCTTTTGGCTCTTACAAATCTTTTGGTTCTTAGACATCTTTGGCTTGGAACTTAGAATTCTCTCAACCTCTCTTCTCTAAAAACCATCCTCTCTTATCAAAAACAGGAACTACAGAGTTCCCTCCTCTCAATGTAAGCTACAAGCAGGCATTCAAAAGTCTGTAAGTTTATCTTGTTTCTTACTTACAGCTTTTGAATGCATTCAATAATATCCATGGCTGGTTTAACCGCCTTTATTGTTTAATTGTTCATATATTGTTCATCTTATGGCTGGTTCTACCGCCTCTGTTATTGTTTTATTTATGTCTTGCTTCGACGGCGCCACAAACGGTCGGCTCTGCCGCCTGTGGTTATAAAGCCCAGAAGATCTTTATGTTCTTTTATTCATCATTTATTTTATAATGCTTGATATTGCAATTGCTTAAGCATTGTTAAATTTATTTATGTTTCTGTTCGTGCTTTACTTAATTTTATGTTTATAGATCTCTGTTCTTCTTCCTCCATTTCTTTGTTATAATCAAGGCGACTCAGGACAATTAAGTCTGTCGAGCCCAATTTATATATTGAGTTTAGTGAGGCTCTGTGAAGATCACAAGCTTCAACTCGTTAACTGAATCGAATAGCTTAGTGTCTTCCCTGCTTGCATGATCCTTCCCATTATGGTATCAGAGGATGGGGCAAGTGGTTGTATATTAAGGGACTTATGGTTGATTGCATACCATGCTAATGCTTTGTGGAAACCAAGGACAAAAGGGGGCCAGTAAGGGGCGACGGACAGCCCAGTAAGTGCCAGCGGGATATCCTTGGTAAAGCATCAAGTTGAGGGTATTAATCAAACATGAGTTCTCTTTTTAGATCAACTTCTACCTCTTCAACTATATCAGACGATAGAATCGTCAATCAAGAAGAAATTAATCTTGAAGATATAGTTAGGGACGTTGATGATTGGGATATTTCCCGAGTTGAAATAAACAAAATATATAAAAAGGAATCCAGATTTAATATCCTAAGTCGTAATGATTATACGATTAAAACTGAAGAAAGAGATATTAAACTGTTTAAGTCATATGAAACCATTAAGCTTCTAACCCAGAAATCGTTAGAAAAACATAAGCAAAAATATAACTATCTTCATATAGGATTAGTTCAGATTGGGATTAAACCCTTAACTCGTGAAGGTTTAGATACATTGATTCTTTTATGTTTACGTGATTGTAGAATGTTAGAATTCAATGATTCACTCTTAGGTACAGTTGAAACTAGCCTCTGCAGTGGTCCAATTTATTTTGATTGTTACCCGAATTTTACAGTTTCATTAAGTGATAAAAACCTTTTAGATGCACTCACTCTTAACATCAAAACTCACAATTATAAGATGTCTTCAGGATCTCTTCCAATTTCTCTAATCTATAGGATTCATTATAAAGCTGTGTCTTCAGCTTTTGGATCCAAAGCCTTAAGAAAATCTCCCAAAGGAGAAACCTTATTAATTCAAACTGACATTGCCAGATCCAATATGACTCTTCCACGCACAATTAAGTGGGATGAGATTACCTTACCCACAACATGGGAGTTACAAGGGGCTGTACCTCCAAAGAAAATAGAAAACACAAACATAGAACAAATTACTCAATCCAGTGATGGAAAAGTAGAAATTACTTTTAGTTCTAGACGACATTCAATTGATTTACAAAAATTCAATCGTAGTTCATCCACTTCATCTTTTAGATCTGAGCCAGGAATCCCTCCTCGAATGATTGATAATAATGACCCAGAGTTAAATGTTCTTATCTGTGATAATTTTGTTATCGATAAACAATCATTACAAAAGCATTTTTATTCTTCTCAAAATACAGCCAAAAGAGACTAGTTCCTCAGTCATTATGCAGGTGAGAAAAGACAGTCTATCAAAACCGATATTATGATTTTCTCGAACTAATACAAAAACAATTGTCGTTCTTTGAATACTTTGAGTTAGACAGTGATGACCCCAGCATTGATTGGGCATCTTATCCTTTTACTCCAAAGGCCTCAAAAGCTTCAAAATCTTCCAAATTTTCCAAAACTTTTGATCCCGGATGTTCACACTAGTGACCTGGGAAGGGTACGGAGAGAGCACCCAGTCGCGTCTCCGGAAACGGGGCGTGACAGCAGAAACCAAAGGAAAAATAGAATCTCTCCAACATATCTTTGAAAAAGATGTTTGCTCTGATCTTCCTACTGCCTTCTGGGATAGGAAGAAACATGTTGTCCAATTACCTTATGAAAAAGATTTTCAAGAAATTAATATCCCTACAAAAGCTCGAGGGATACAAATGAACAAGGAATTAGAAGAACACTGCCGAAAAGAGATTCAAGATCTTTTAGATAAAAAATTAATTAGGCACAGTCAGTCTCCTTGGAATTGTGCTGCTTTTTATGTTAACAAGAATGCTGAAATTGAACGGGGAGTTCCTCGACTTGTTATCAATTATAAACCTTTAAACAAAGCCCTTCAGTGGATTCGTTATCCAATCCCAAATAAAAAAGACTTACTAGCTAAGTTATATGATGCTAAAATCTTTTCAAAATTTGATATGAAATCTGGTTTTTGGCAAATCCAGATTAAAGAAAAAGATAGATACAAAACAGCTTTTACTGTTCCGTTTGGACAATACGAATGGAATGTTATGCCTTTTGGTTTAAAGAATGCACCTTCTGAATTTCAGAAAATTATGAATGATATTTTTAATCCTTATTCTCAATTCTTAATTGTGTACATTGATGATGTTTTGATATTCTCTCATAATATCAAGCAACATTTTTATCATCTCTTTAAATTTCTCAAGATTATTAAAGACAATGGTTTGGTTGTGTCCAAAACAAAGATTAAATTATTTCAAACGAATATTCGGTTTCTTGGTCATAATATTTATCACGGTACTATTATACCAATTGAACGATCCATCAATTTTGTTGACAAGTTTCCAGACAAAATATTAGATAAAAATCAATTACAGAGATTCTTAGGAAGTTTAAATTATATTGCTGATTTTTATCCTAACCTTCAAATGATATGCAAACCTTTACATGACAGGTTAAAGAAGAATCCTCCTCCTTGGACGGATACTCATACTTCTATAATCCAAAGGATCAAGGCTTATCTTCCCACATTACCTTGTTTATGTATTCTTGATCCTACTGCTTTTAAAATAGTTGAAACAGATGCTTCAGAAATTGGTTATGGTGGTATCCTTAAACAATTAAATAATAGCAAAGAAGAAATCATACAGTTTACTTCCAAAAAATGGAATCCTAGTCAGCAAAATTATTCTACAATTAAAAAAGAAATTTTATCTATTGTTTTATGCATTTCAAAGTTTCAAGGTGACTTATTAAATCAAAAGTTTTTAGTTCGTGTTGATTGTAAATCTGCAAAAGAGGTTTTACAAAAAGATGTCCAAAACATAGCTTCCAAACAGATTTTTGCTAGATGGCAAGCTATTCTTAGTGTTTTTGATTTTGATATTGAACACATTGCAGGTAAAGATAATAATTTACCAGATTTCTTAACACGTGAATTCTTGCAGGATCGATAATACATTATCCAGCAGTTAGCAGTATCAAAGAAGAATTTCTCAGTAAACTGGTTAATGTTATCTCTTTTATCTTTGTTATGCATCCATTTGAATTAAAACGACTGGTAAACAGACTTAACCATCTTAAATCTGATCTTACACAAGAAAATAAAAGGTTATCTATTCAGATTATCAGGTGGCACATTGCTCATCCTTATCAACAGGCTCCCCCTGTTTGGATTTCTCAAAATCGTGCTGATATTATCTCTCGAGTTTAAAGTTTAAAATGGCTTCTGATTCACTTAAATATATTTTAGCAAGTTTTTCAACTCCCATATTTTCAAATGATTTCTGTCCCAAAAAACCCAATTACGTTTATCTTGAACTCGAGAAAGATCAAATTAATGTTGTTCTTCATTCTTGGGATGATTGGGAAGAATGTTGGGCATACCCTATCTTAAATGCTGACAATGTTAAAATCGAATGTTTGCGTATTTTCCATTATTTTGACTTACCTTATGATTTGCGAAAAAACATTCTTGAAATCGCACTCTTCTCTCAAATACGTGATCAGATTTTATTTGATCTTATTACTGATCATGTTCACGATTTTATCAATCAATTTATTGAAGAAGAAGAAGCTTTAGAAAATAATGATTCCATCGATAGTATGGAAGAATTTTGGGATGAATTTGAAGATGAACCCGATGCATGGGTAGATGAGTTTTAAATGATTTTAAGAAATTCATCTCAAACCTGATCATGCCCAGTTATGGCTTGGCTATTCCACCTCAAACGGTAGGTGGTAAAGAATTAACCAAATCCGTTGAAAGTTGGAGGTTTTACTCAAAAACCCAAAAATCCTATAAGGTACCTAACTAAGTCTGGGTTAATCGACTTAGCTATTCCACCTCAAACGGTCGGTGCTAAAGAAAATGGCAAATCCGTTGACAGCTGGGTATTTGCTAAAAATACCATTTTACCCTTTCGGGTCCAAACATGAAACATGAAGACATTATGGACAAAAAGACAAGGTTATTGCTTTTCCATAAAAGCACCATTATCAAAAGTGGAACATCATTTCAAAAGGTGGGAGACATTGACCACTATTCAAGTTCCACTATTTAACTTTTATCATTGTAAAGATGATCTCTTAATCTATAAAAGAGACCACCTATGCCTTAGTTTATCATCTTTTGGCTCTTACAAATCTTTTGGCTCTTACAAATCTTTTGGTTCTTAGACATCTTTGGCTTGGAACTTAGAAATCTCTCAACCTCTCCTCTCTCAAAACCTTCCCCTCTTATCAGAAACGGGAATTATAGAGTTCCCTCCTCTCAATGTAAGCTACAAGCAGGCATTCAAAAGTCTGTAAGTTTATCTTGTTTCTTACTTGCAGCTTTTGAATGCATTCAATAATATCTATGGCTGGTTTAACCGCCTTTATTGTTTAATTGTTCATATATTGTTCATCTTATGGCTGGTTCTACCGCCTCTATTATTGTTTTATTTATGTCTTGCTTCGACGGCGCCACAAACGGTCGGCTCTGCCGCCTGTGGTTATAAAGCCCAGAAGTTTTTATGTTCTTTTGTTCATCATTTATTTTATAATGCTTGATATTGCAATTGCTTTAGCATTGTTAAATTTATTTATGTTCTTGTTCTTGCTTTACTTAATTTTATGTTTATAGATCTCTGTTCTTCTTCCTCCATTTCTTTGTTATAATCAAGGCGACTCAGGACAATTAAGTCTGTTGAGTCCAATTTATATATTGAGTTTAGTGAGGCTCTGTGAGGATCACAAGCTTCAACTCGTTAACTGAATCGAATAGCTTAGTTTCTTCCCTGCTTGCATGATCCTTCCCGTTATGGTATCAGAGGTTGGGGCAAGTGGTTGTATATTAAGGGACTTATGGTTGATTGCATACCATGCTAATGCTTTGTGGAAACCAAGGACAAAATAGGGCCAGTAAGGGGCGACGGACAGCCCATTAAGTGCCAGCGCGATATCCTTGGTAAAGCATCAAGTTGAGGGTATTAATCAAACATGAGTTCTCTTTTTAGATCAACTTCTACCTCTTCAACTATATCAGACGATAGAATCGTCGATCAAGAAGAAATTAATCTTGAAGATTTAGTTAGGGACGTTGATGATTGGGATATTCCCCGAGTTTAAATAAACAAAATATATAAAAAGGAATCCAGATTTAATATCCTAAGTCGTAATGATTATACGATTAAAACTGAAGAAAGAGATATTAAACTGTTTAAGTCATATGAAACCATTAAGCTTCTAACCCAGAAATCGTTAGAGAAACATAAGCAAAAATATAACTATCTTCATATAGGATTAGTCCAGATCGGTATTAAACCCTTAACTCGTGAAGGTTTAGATACATCGATTCTTTTATGTTTACGTGATTGTAGAATGTTAGAATTCAATTATTCACTCTTAGGTACAGTTGAAACTAGCCTCTGCAGTGGTCCAATTTATTTTGATTGTTACCCGAATTTTACAGTTTCATTAAGTGATCAAAACCTTTTAGATGCACTCACTGTTAACATCAAAACTCACAATTATAAGATGTCTTCAGGATCTCTTCCAATTTCTTTAATCTACAGGATTCATTATAAAGTTATGTCTTCAGCATTTGGATCCAAAGCCTTAAGAAAATCTCCCAAAGGAGAAACCTTATTAATTCAGACTGACATTGCCAGATCCAATATGACTCTTCCACGCACAATTAAGTGGGATGAGATTACCTTACCTACAACCTGGGAGTTACAAGGGGCTGTACCTCCAAAGAAAATAGAAAACACAACATAGAACAAGTTACTCAATCCAGTGATGGAAAAGTAGAAATTACTTTTAGTTCTAGACGACATTCAATTGTTTTACAAAAATTCAATCGTAGTTCATCCACTTCATCTTTTAGATCGGAGTCAGGAATTCCTCCTAGGAACTCCTTTTCTACTCCAAGTACTTCTTATAAAGTAAAAAATCAATTTTCATCCAACCCAAGTACTTCTTATCATCCTGATTTAAGTGGAGTTAATCATTCTGGTTCAATACCAAAACCATTTTACAATGTTCAACAACCAGAATCCCAAACCAGTACCACCCAAGAACCAATGTCACCAACTTATTCTCAAATGGTTGATAATAATGACCCAGAGTTAAATGTTCTTATCTGTGATAATTTTGTTATCGACAAACAATCATTACAAAAAGATTTTTATTCTTCTCAAAATACAGCCAAAAGAGACTGGTTCCTCAGTCATTATGCAGGTGAGAAAAGACAGTCTATTCAAAACCGATATTATGATTTTCTCGAACTAATACAAAAACAACTGCCATTCTTTGAATACTTTGAGTTAGACAGTGATGACCCCAGCATTGATTGGGCATCTTATCCTTTTACTCCAAAAGCCTCAAAAGCTTCAAAATCTTCAAAATCTTCCAAATTTTCCAAAACTTTAGATTCCTCCATCAATGCTCCAACCAAGGTTCAGACCTGGAATGAGGGTACTCAGCAATCCATTCTTAAGTCCGAACGTCCGTCATTAACTAAAGCTAAATCTTCTACGAAGGACATTAGTTTCCAAACAGCAATTGATCAGAAAATACAAGCTCTTCACATTGATCTACATCAATCCTCTTGTCAGAAAAATAAATCCTTAGGAACCTCAACAATTCATAATTTAGATAAAGTAAAAAAATCTTCCAATAACCTTATACAAAGCTCTGGTTCTTCTTCTGAAAACAATGATAAATCTCAGGATAAAAGAATTACTTGTAAACATTGTAATAAATCTAATCATTGGACACGATACTGTGGTGTTCGAAAAAGGATTAAAAAATTACAATTAGATCAAGAATTAATGACGAAAATAGACTTAACTTTAAACGATACAGATGAGTGATCAGATGACGAAAATATTAAAATAGAACCTCATAATCATACATCTTCTGTTACAGAGATTACCATGAAAACTCCAAACCCTAGCATTAAAACACTCCAACAGGATATTGCTAAACTTAAAACCGAAATCAAAAATATGAAACAAGAAAAAGATTCAAAGGAAAATAAGGAACAACCTTGCCTTAGATTAGTGTCTCAAGTTATTGGTCAAAAATGGTTTATCAAAATAACTATTATTGTTTGTGACTCTTATTCTTTTGATACTATTGCCTTAGTAGATTCAGGTGCAGATTTAAATTGCCTTCGTTCTGATTTAGTTCCTTATCATTATTGGGAAAACACAATTGAAGGCATCAAAACTGCAGCAGGAGAACAACTTAAGATTCTCTACAAAGTATCCAATGCAAAAATAAGCAATTCCAATGCTTCTTTTACTTTAGATTTTTTGGGTGTACAAAATATTACAAAATATGTTATCTTAGGGATACCTTTCCTTGATCTTTTCAAACCATTTCATGTAAGTCATGATGGTCTTTCTACAGCTTTATCTGGGAAAAATATATTTTTTCCTTTTATCCAACAAACATCAAAAGGACTAAATTCTTCTATAAATAGATGTTCACTTCATCATCTTATTACAGCAACCATGAGCACTTCCTCTAGAAGAGGACGAGGGAGAATGTCTCCACCAACAACCAGATCACAAATGCAGAGACTTTCAAAAGAATCTTATGCTTTAGATACAGCACCAATCCTCCCAAAGAAATCATAGGCCGACATTGCTGATGAAGAAGATCAAAAGTTAGCTCTTGCAAGATCAAAAGGTAAAGAGGTAATTTCTGATCCTCAACCCCAAACCCCAATTCCTCAAGAGATTTTAAACAATCCTTCCCTTTTAGAATGGGTTTCATCTTTACAGAAAATCCCTGAGGTTGCTTTAGCAATCCAGGCACAAAAACCACCCATTAGTTCAGCTTTAATTATTTCTGAGCCTGTTTTAAAAACTGCTGCCAATATGGCTTTATCACAGAATCAAACGCAACCTTTTACTTATATATCCAAATATTTTGATAAAAAAAAATTTATCAAAAGGTTGTTCTTATGGAAACTGAATTTCAGAGTAAAGATCCAAGAACTGTGGTCTCTAAAGTCTTTCCTCCAAATTGGCATTTCCTGCCACAAGATTTAAACAAGAACCAAAAAATTTATGAATTTATATTAATCGATACTGATTCAATTTCCATGAAGAAGTATCATAATCCAGATTCTGTTCTTACACATTGCACTGTTATGATTTTAAAGGTTTTAACACCGGCAATGTGGGGACAACAGTTACATGAAACAAAACAATTTTCAGTAAATTTTAAACCTTCAGGATTTTCTTACTGGGATTACCAAGAAGCTTGGACAAAAGCTTTTTTAATTCAAAACTTTGAGCAAAGCCACTCATGGTTTTTCCAATTTAAAGTTAATCAAATTATCATTTTCCAAATTGGTTTAATGAATGGTGGTGGCACCTCGGACCCCTTCAAGAAATTTTACCATCCATTGTCCGAGAAGGATTTGATATTTTTCGATCTCGTTATCAACCCCGGAACATGGCCATACCACCTTTATTATACTTTTTCTCAATCTTTGCCATCTCGTGGATCACAAATTGGCAATATCAATTTCATGATGACTCTGCAAGTTTATCATATTTAGTCCGAATTTATCGAACCAAATGGTGGGACAAGTTTGATGCCACAAGAGCCTTTCCTGACAATGTACTTAAATGGTTCTCATCTAATGATGCCAAAACCAAACAGATTCAAAAGTCTGAACACCATTTACTTCGGATGAAATCTTTTATCAGTTCCAAATTAATTTCAGCCACATCTGAAGATGAACTTGCTCATCTTCTTCAAAAAACCTTATCTGAATTAAAAGGACAGTCTACGCAATCTTCCAAGAAATCTTCTAGGAGTTTCAACTCCGATGATCTTCTTGAGGAAGATAACTGATCATGCCCAGTTATGGCTTGACTATTCCACCTCAAACGGTAGGTGGTAAAGAAATAACCAAATCCGTTGATAGTTGGAAGCTTTACTCAAAAGCTCAAAAATCCTACAAGGTACCTAACTGAGTCTGGGTTAATAGACTTAGCTATTCCACCTCAAACGGTCGGTGGTAAAGAAAATGACAAATCCGTTGAAAGCTGGGTATTTGCTAAAAATACCATTATGCCCTTTCGGGTTGAAGCATGAAACATGAAGACATTATGGATAAGAAGACAAGGTTATTGCTTTTCCATAAAAGCAACATTTATCATGAAAAGTGGAGCATCATTTCAAAAGTGGGAGACATTGACCACTATTCAAGTTCCACTATTCAACTTTTAGCATTTATTTTAATCATTGTAAAGGTAACCTCTTAATCTATAAAAGAGACCACCTATGCCTTAGTTACACATCTTTTGGCTCTTACAAATCTTTTGGTTCTTAGACATCTTTGGCTGGGAACTTAGAATTCTCTCAACCTCTCTTCTCTAAAAACCTTCCTCTCTTATCAAAAACGGGAACTACAGAGTTCCCTCCTCTCAATGTAAGCTACAAGCAGGCATTCAAAAGTCTGTAAGTTTATCTTGTTTCTTACTTACAGCTTTTGAATGCATTCAATAATATCCATGGCTGGTTTAACCGCCTTTATTGTTTAATTGTTCATATATTGTTCATCTTATGGCTGGTTCTACCGCCTCTGTTATTGTTTTATTTATGTCTTGCTTCGACGGCGCCACAAACGGTCGGCTCTGCCGCCTGTGGTTATAAAGCCCCGAAGATCTTTATGTTCTTTATGTTCTTTTATTCATCATTTATTTTATAATGCTTGATATTGCAATTGCTTTAGCATTGTTAAATTTATTTATGTTTCTGTTCTTGCTTTACTTAATTTTATGTTTATAGATCTCTGTTCTTCTTCCTCCATTTCTTTGTTATAATCAAGGCGACTCAGGACAATTAAGTCTGTCGAGTCCAATTTATATATTGAGTTTAGTGAGCCTCTGTGAAAATCACAAGCATCAACTCGTTAACTGAATCGAATAGCTTAGTTTCTTCCCTGCTTGCATGATCCTTCCCGTTATGGTATCAGAGGTTGGGGCAAGTGGTTGTATATTAAGGGACTTATGGTTGATTTCATACCATGCTAATGCTTTGTGGAAACCAAGGACAAAAGGGGGCCAGTAAGGGGCGACAGACAGCCCAGTAAGTGCCAGCGCGATATCCTTGGTAAAGCATCAAGTTGAGGGTATTAATCAAACATGAGTTCTCTTTTTAGATCAACTTCTACGTCTTCAACTATATCAGACGATAGAATCGTCAATCAAGAAGAAATTAATCTTGAAGATTTAGTTAGGGACGTTGATGATTGGGATATTCCCCGAGTTGAAATAAACAAAATATATAAAAAGGAATTCAGATTTAATATCCTAAGTCGTAATGATTATACGATTAAAACTGAAGAAAGAGATATTAAACTCTTTAAGTCATATGAACCAATGGTTGATAATAATGACCCAGAGTTAAATGTTCTTGTCTGTGATAATTTTGTTATCGATAAACAATCATTAAAAAAAGATTTTTATTCTTCTCAAAATACAGCCAAAAGAGACTGGTTCCTCAGTCATTATGCAGGTGAGAAAAGACAGTCTATTCAAAACCGATATTATGATTTTCTCGAACTAATACAAAAACAATTGCCGTTCTTTGAATACTTCGAGTTAGACAGTGATGACCCCAGCATTGATTGGGCATCTTATCCTTTCACTCCAAAAGCCTCAAAATCTTCCAGATCTTCCAAATCTTTCGGGACCGAAATTGGTCAAAAAGGCTCAAGAGCGAGTTGAGGAGATTAAGAGGCGGCTTGTCACCGCACAGAGTCGTCAAAAGTCATATGCTGATAATAGAAGAAGACCGTTGGAGTTTGCGGTGGGAGACAAGGTCTTCCTCAAAGTTAGTCCGAGACATGGTGTTCAACGGTATAGTAAACAGGGAAAGTTAGCACCAAGGTTTGTGGGACCATTTGAAATTCTAGAAATGGTGGGACCGGTAGCATATCGGTTGGCTCTGCCAACTAAGCTAGAAAGGATTCATAATGTATTTCATGTCTCTATGCTCCGGAAGTATGAGCCGGACCCTACACATGTATTGGATTGGACCACCTTGGAGGTTGAGGAAGATGGGAGCTATACTCTTCAACCGATTAAAATCTTGGACCGTCAAAATAAGGTCACGAGAACGAGTATAATTCCTTTGGTAAAAGTGAAGTGGATGTACCATGGCACGGAAGAAGCAACTTGGGAGTTGGAATCTCGTATGATGGACAAGTACCCGGTTTTGTTCAAAAATCCAGGTACATAACTAAATTTCGGGACGAAATTTGTTTAAGGGGGAAGGGATGTGAGATCCCGACCCAAAAATATTATGTTTGGTTAAATTTTAAGTAATAAATTATTGAAAAATGGGTTCGAAGTGATAACGGACCATTGGAAGTGTATAAGGCCTAAATGATAGATTTTGAACTAGGTTCGGTAAATCGGTCATAACTTTTAGCACAGATGTCTATTTCGGGCCCATAATATATCAAATCGAAGCTAAGAACGAGACGGAGCTAAAAATGTAAGGCCACACGCCTAGGAGGGCGCCTAGGCGGTCGCCTAGGCGTGTACAAAATTTGGATGGGACAGTGGGTTAAAAATTTAAACTTAAGGTCAATACGCCTAGGCGCAAATTCTGAGCGCCTAGGCGCTCCCCGAGCTGTTAAAAACCAGTACGCGACCAGAAATGGTATTTTCTTCGTGAGACTTGATTCTAGTGAGAGAGAGAGAAAAAAAATCAAAGAGAGAAAGTGAGGTTTTAAGAGATTATTGAAGATTTGGAGCTTGGGTTGAAGATTCAAGCAACATTCCAAGGGATTTTAAGATCAAAGGTGAGTTTTTCCATGTTTCAAAATTCTAGGTTTTCGTTAGATCTAGCATGATTCGTGAAGGGTTAAGTTTTGGGGTTTATATATGTTGATTCTAGGGTTATTTATGATTGTTTTACTAGGTTTGATCATTGGTTTAGGTTGAGTTTTGAATTGGGTGGAGTTTGGAGGATTTGGTGAAATCCTAGAGAGAGAAGGTATGTCTCTCTTGATTTATGATTAAATTCATATTTTTATGGTATATGGATGTTATTGATATCAGTATATGGGATTGGTTGGTTGAAATGGATAGGTTGAGAGAGAAGCTCGAAACCCTAGTTTTGGGAATTTGAGTTGGTAAGCTTTTGCTTGGGAATTGAGGTAGGGATTCTTACCCCATTTTCTATCGTATTGTTCTTCTCTAAAGAGCGGTTGAAATTCTTCATTGGTCTTTATTATTTGTGTTCTTGCCTAAATTGTTTCTTAGGAAGAACGAACCTTGTTGTTGGTTATTGAAGAATTTGCATACCCTTTGAATGCTTAATCATCTATTGGGCATGATAAACCTCGTTCATGCATCATGTAGTTATGTACATAAATAGGATTGTTATATATACGAGCTTCTTTTGCATGACATTATTGGACATGAATTATAGATGCATTGGGTCTACGAGTATGGACTCGTAGTATCCTTAAGTTATACTTTTGTGATGATGTTGGATACCGAATGGGCACATTGTTGCCGAAAATTGGGATTTCCATGGTGTAGGTGCACCTATAGTCGTTCCGGGGCAAGTGCAAGGGTTCCAATGATTTTTCGGAATATTCGTTGACTAGTGCCAGGCGCTGTAGGGTGTAGCCCGAGGTTATACATTGTTGTGACATTTTAGGATGTCATGTTGCTGCATTGAGCTTGTTTCAATATTCAGTCTTTACGTTCTTATGATTCATTTTGGTTTCCCTACTGAGCCTCCTGCTCACCCTATTACTTTTCTGTATCCTTCAGGTGAGACTGGTGCTGAGAACCAGGCTGCGGATCAGTAGGAGGCGGCGTGACATGGAAGGCCACCCTAGGAGTACTAGGATATGTATTTGGTTGTTTGAGAACCTTGGTCATGAATTAAGTACATGTAGTACTTTTATTGGTTGACTATTATGTTGCTTAAATACCTTTTCGGTATGTTTGATGGATGGTCGGGAGGTATGCCGTGTGATCGGGACTCTCGTACCTGGATATAGGACCTTGAGTCCGGATTGATAGACTTTGATAGTCTCTGATGATATTATTGATATGAATATGTTTTGCTTATTGATTGCATGTGATTAGGAGGCCTGAGGCCCTGCCTAGTGTGTGAATGTGGATAGATGGCCAGAGGCCCTGTTAGGCTGCGGAATTTCTCTGATTATTATTGATTATTTTTTTCGTTTTAAATGAGATGTGACTCCAGTTTGGCACCCTCCGATATACGGGGAGGTGCTGTCGGATTTCTGTTAGAATCCGGGGTTAGGTTGGCGTGTGGTGAGGTCCTTGACGGGGCACACGCCTAAAGTGGCGCTCCCGGCTCAGTGCGTGAATTCTGGGTCAGGGCGTCACAGCTACACCATTTAAGGTCTCTAAAGCTGAGGAGTTCAAAGGCATTATAGAACAAAATAATTTTACAAACCAACATCTGTCCACAATTGGTCAGCAGTTAACTAGGATTGAAGATTATGTTCAAAAGCCAACCATTACGAAGAATTCAGACAAGCCAATGTTTAAACCCTATGAGATACCCCTCAAATTAGCA
Source organism: Euonymus europaeus (assembly GCA_963580455.1). Taxonomy (NCBI): domain Eukaryota; kingdom Viridiplantae; phylum Streptophyta; class Magnoliopsida; order Celastrales; family Celastraceae; genus Euonymus; species Euonymus europaeus. The sequence continues at coordinate 13,443,811 of OY756970.1, read as the reverse complement.
AAAACGTTAGCTCCTCAGGATTCTGATTTCATGACTGCCATAGAGAGAAAATTACAAGATATTAAAGAAAGTAAATTACAGGAACTTACTGCCACTTTAACAGAATTCCCCTCCTTACAAATTCCTGAAACTCCTACGTCATCTACAACTCCAGCTGTCAATAATCTTGATAAAAATGGAGATACTCCATCCAATTCTGATTTTGAAATCAATAAAATGACATGGCAAGCTCCCCAAAAACTTTATTATTCCAAAACCACTCCACCAGATATTCTGTTAGAAGAAAAACAAACCAACCAAATGAAATATAATGCTGATACCATTTATGAATGGAATATAGATGGTATGTCCGATTATAATATCCTTAATTTATTACAACAAATGACGATGGTCAGCAATGCTTACAAAACAAAAACAGATACAACTGACCAGGCTATTGCAAACTTAATTATTGCTGGTTTTACAGGACAGTTAAAAGGATGGTGGGATTACCATCTTACATCTGCTCAACAAAATGAAATTCTTAATGCTGTTAAAACTGCTTCTGATGGTACAGTTATCAAAACAGAATTAGGCGTCGAAATCCAGGATTCAGTTGCCACACTTATATTTTCAATATCCAAACATTTCTTAGGAGATCCATCTAGTATTAGAGATAGGTCTTCTGAACTCTTAGCCAATTTAAGGTGCCGAAAACTCCATGATTTTCGGCAATACAAAGATACCTTTCTAACCAGAGTTATGATGCGGCCTGATAACAACCAACCCTTTTGGAAAGAAAAATTCTTAGCAGGTCTCCCAATCCTATTAGGTGATAAGGTACGAGAAAAGATTAAATCTTTACACAACAATCAGATTCCTTATGATCAGTTAACCTATGGTGACCTAGTCAATCACATTCAGAAGGTAGGTTTACAATTATGTTCTGACATTAAGTTACATAAACAATTAAAATATGAACAAACCAAATCTAGAAATGAGTTAGGTTCTTTCTGTAAACAATTTGGTTTTGAAGAAAATTGTTCTAAACAAAAAGATTCCCCTTCTAAGAAATCTTCTTATTCCAAAAAACCTTATTATCCTAGATCTAATTATCGTTCCCGATTTTATAAAAACTCCTTTGCACCAAAATCATCTCATAAAAAGAAAGACGACCCCAAACCAAAATCTAATTCCCAACCTGACAAACCTAAACACCCAACTTGTTACAAATGCAATAAACCAAGACATTTTGCCAGGTATTGTAATGTTCGTCAAAGGATTAATGAGTTAGAACTGGATGACAAGATTATTGCAAAATTAGATTTAATTCTTTTAGACACTGATGATGATTCATCTTTATCTTTATCTGATGATGAAAACCATTATGATGATATTCCTTCTTCATCTTCTGATCTTTAAATTAACATGCTTTCTAGGGATCAAGAATTCCTTTTAGACGTTGTTAATCATATTGATGATTCTACTGTTAAATTAGCTTATTTAGACAAATTAAAACAAACTTTATTTCATTGCGATAATAAGATTGCTCCTCCTAGAGCAACATATAATCTGAAAGAAATTTTATCCAAACATGATCAAAAGGTAGAACCTTCTTTTACTCCTGATATTCAACATCTTCAGATAGAGATCTCTGCAATAAAAATCGAACTTGACAATCTTAGGAATCAGCAAAAGAATGACCGTATGAAAATAAATCAACTAGCTCCCTTATCGATAAAGGAAAAGGTCTAATGACGGCATCTGAGACACCTAGTGACTCAGAAGAAGATGAACGCATACGAAAGATAGAAACAGAAGGAATTTTAGTTGAAAGTTCTTATAAAAATGATCAACCCTTCTTAGGTTTATTATCTCAAGTTATTGGTAAAAAATGGTTTATCAAGATAACAATTATTATTTGTGACTCTTATTCTTTTGATACCATTGCCTTAGTAGATTCAGGTGCAGATTTAAATTGCCTTCGATCTGATTTAGTTCCTTATCATTATTGGGAAAACACAATTGAAGGCATGAAAACTGCAGCAGGAGAACAACTTAAGATTCTCTACAAAGTATCCAATGCAAAAATAAGCAAATCCAATGCTTCTTTTACTTTAGATTTTTTGGGTGTACAAAATATTACAAAATATGTTATATTAGGGACACCTTTTCTTGATCTTATCAAACCATTTCATGTAAGTCATGATGGTCTTTCTACAGCTTTATCTGGGAAAAATATATTTTTTCCTTTTATCCAACAAACATCAAGGGGACTAACTTCTTCTATAAATAGATGTTCACTTCATCATCTTATTACAGCAACCATGAGCACTTCCTCTAGAAGAGGACGAGGGAGAATGTCTCCACCAACAACCAGATCACAAATGCAGAGACTTTCAAAAGAATCTTATGCTTTAGATACAGCACCAATCCTCCCAAAGAAATCATGGGCCGACATTGCTAATGAAGAAGATCAGAAGATAGCTCTTGCCAAAACAAGATCAAAAGGTAAGGAGGTAATTTCTGATCCTCAACCCCAAACCCCAATTCCTCAAGAGATTTTAAACAATCCTTCCCTTTTAGAATGGGTTTCATCTTTACAGAAAACCCCTGAGGTTGCTTTAGCAATCCAGGCACAAAAACCACCCATTAGATCAGCTTTAATTATTTCTGAGCCTGTTTTAAAAACTGCTGCTAATTTGGCTTTATCCCAAAATCAAACACAACCTTTTACTTATGTATCCAAATATTTTGATAAACAGATTTATCAAAAGGTTGTTCTTATGGAAGCTGAATTTCAGAGTAAAGATCCAAGAACTGTGGTTTCTAAAGTCTTTCCTCCAAATTGGCATTTCATGCCACAAGATTTAAACAAGGACCAAAAATTTTATGAATTTATATTAATCGATACTGATTCAATTTCCATGAAGAAGTATCATAATCCAGATTTTGTTCTTACACATTGCACTGTTATGATTTTAAAGGTTTTAACCCCGGCAATGTGGGGACAACAGTTACATGAAACAAAACAATTTTCAGTAAATTTTAAACATTCAGGATTTTCTTACTGGGATTACCAAGAAGCTTGGACAAAAGCTTTTTTAATTCAAAACTCTGAGCAAAGGCACTCATGGTTTTTCCAATTTAAAGTTAATCAAACTTATCATTTTCCAAATTGGTTTAATGAATGGTGGTGGCACTTCGGACCCCTTCAAGAAATTTTACCATCCATTGTCCGAGAAGGATTTGATATTTTCCGATCTCGTTATCAACCCCAGAACATGGCCATACCACCTTTATTATACTTTTTCTCAATCTTTGCCATCTCGTGGATCACAAATTGGCAATATCAATTTCATGATGACTCTGCAAGTTTATCATATTTAGTCCGAATTTATCGAACCAAATGGTGGGACAAGTTTGATGCCACAAGAGCCTACCCTGACAATGTACTTAAATGGTTCTCATCTAATGATGCCAAAACCAAACAGATTCAAAAGTCTGAACACCATTTACTTGGGATGAAATCTTTTATCAGTTCCAAATTAATTTCAGCCATATCTGAAGATGAACTTGCTCATCTTCTACAAAAAACCTTATCTGAATTAAAAGGACAGTCTACGCAATCTTCCAAGAAATCTTCTAGGAGTTTCAACTCCGATGATCTTCTTGAGGAAGATAACTGATCATGCCCAGTTACGGCTTGACTATTCCACCTCAAACGGTTGGTGGTAAAGAAATAACCAAATCCGTTGATAGTTGGAAGCTTTACTCAAAAGCTCAAAAATCCTACAAGGTACCTAACTGAGTCTGGGTTAATAGACTTAGCTATTCCACCTCAAACGGTCGGTGGTAAAGAAAATGACAAATCCGTTGAAAGCTGGGTATTTGCTAAAAATACTATTATGCCCTTTCGGGTTGAAGCATGAAACATGAAGACATTATGGATAAGAAGACAAGGTTATTGCTTTTCCATAAAAGCAACATTTATCATGAAAAGTGGAGCATCATTTCAAAAGTGGGAGACATTGACCACTATTCAAGTTCCACTATTCAACTTTTAGCATTTATTTTAATCATTGTAAAGGTAGCCTCTTAATCTATAAAAGAGACCACCACTACAAGAAAAATAGGAATAGATGATAGAGCATTTATGATAGAAATCAGTTGTATCATAAAACAATGATAGATTTGTGATAGAAAAATGATCTATCAGAGCATTCATGATAGATTTGTGATGGAATTTTTATCTATCATGAATAGATGATAGTTTTGTGATAAATTTGTGATAAAACTTTTGTCTATCATAAATAGTTGATAGTCTTGTGATAGATTTGTGATAGAACTTTTGTGTATCAACAAAATATGATATATTTGTGATAGAAATAATATCTATCAAATATTTTTTGATATAATTTTATTATTCATATCCAAATTTTAATTAATATTTTATTAAATAAAATGAACAAAAATGGTGCATTTTACATTTTTTGAAAAAAATGGCAATATGGACTGATGTACAAAACGGTCGTTCTCATGTAATCTATCTATCTATCTATACTCACTATTACTATTTACTATATTTACTATAAATCTAAAATATAAAACTATTATAATTATTATTATCTAAAACATATTAGGATTTGAAGCCTTCTAAGGCCATCCGTGGCCTCCAACCCGCTTCACATACGCGTCGTATATGGCATCCCGGTTGACAAAAACGACACCGTATCAGAACCACCCCACTCGTCTTCTTGGTCGTGCCTATTCCTTCACTATAAAGACTTCTCCCATACCACTCGCCTACCTCCCCAGTTCTGGCGTCTCTCCCTCTACTTGCTCTCCTTCGGCAGTTCAATTGCCAACTCCTGGTTCGTTCAACACCGTCGGATGTGCTTTTTTATCACTCCAATCCCCACCGTCTCTTTTATTTTATCACCTTTAGATCGGGCCCGTTCATTGTGCTTTTTCAGTCCCCTCTTCGCTTCTAGGTTGAGCAAATGGCTTTCTGCCTCTATGAAATTTAGAGAGATTCATCCTCTGCTTTCAACGATTCCAAGCTATTATGTCTTGATCTCCTTTGTTTTCAAAGAATATGTACTATTAGGTCTTGCTATCATATCTGGACCAACCTGTTCAGTTCGATTTCCTCTTATGTGCATATGGGTTCGAGTTGCGGGCGAATTCGCGTCTGATTTGGGTACTTCTCAGATTTCTTTTGCTCTTTGACCCATGATTGGTCCTTCTTTTGTGTTAGTTTAGTGCTCTTCAAGGGTTATTGGGCTATATTATGATGTTGGCTTTCGGTTTATAGTTGGTAGAGACAGTGAGCCTGACAACTGTTACTTCTTTTCAGTTTAGGGCCATTCACAAGTGATTGGGGTAGTTTATTCTTTGATACTGGATTTTGATTCTTCCCCTTCTCTTATGTCTTAATTTAACAACTAATTTTGTTTCCCTTCTCTCTTATGTGTGAACTATTAGGTGTTTATGCTTTACTAATGAAATTTGATTGTTCCCCTCTCTTATGTGTTAATTTAACAACTAATTTTGTTTACCGTCTCTCGTATGTGTGAATTTAACTACTATTTTTTAGACAACGAGGATCACAGAATTCCTCTAGGATAAAAGAGGCATTCCTGTTTTGTTTTGGTTATGAGCTGCTCTCCATGTTATAGGTATATTTTTGACAGTTGTGCTGCCATGCCAATATTGAACTGCTGTTGCATGTGTGCTTCTGTTTTGGCATGATCAGCTTATAAAATATAGGATGCAAGAAAGAGTGAAAGGAAGGAGAGGAGTCAAAACTGGAGAAAGGTTCTGAAACAATTCAGGAAACCTTATGGTAGATGGATTACAAATCTTAAAAAGACGGCAATTTTTCCTGGGGTTCTTTGAAGCCCTTTCCATAACTTTTTACTTGGATGGTTTTGTTTTTAGTTTTGTTTTTTATCTAACTACTTACGTGGTTGGATTTTTGCTTATTTTAGTTGTATATGTGCTTTGAATTTGATCATTTGGTTCCACTTTGCAGAGATGCCTACATTCAGCACTCAATAAGGACCACAGCTTGTGAGGCTCTTCCCATTTTCTTACTTTCTTTCACGTCTCTCTGTTCTGGGTTCTCTCTCTCTCTCTCTCTCTCTCTCTTTCTCTTTGTGTTCCACTTTTCGTCTTCCTTAGTTCACTGCTTGCTAAAATGATGCACATCACTGGTGCCAAGAGTCTCCAAGAGTCTCATATATCTTAATAACGATATAAAATAATCAGTAGCAAGAATTGAGAAAATTTCCTGTGTCACCCCCCTTTTATTTTTATTGATCATGATGATTGATTCTTTGTCCAATCGTTGGAGCCTTGCTTGGGAAGTTGGATTGCAATATAAAAATGACAATGTGCTTAGTCTTCAAAAAGGATAGAACGAAGTTTATTATTACAGTATTTCATTGTGTGCACTTTCCAATTTAGTTGGGTTCATTGTGGTTAGATTTTGATATGGTTGTTCATGTAGGTTATCGGCTTTCTTTTGTCTGCAATCTCACTTGTAAGAAGAAACAGGCTGCCAAGAACAAAGCTTTGATTCAAGTTCATTGAGAAGTAATACTAATTCATCATCCCACATTAGATTTATCTCAAACATAACCATAAGTATATAATTGCTTCATTGATTTATAAAATGAATAGAAACAAGTTATAGGAAAAGACACATAAATGTGGTAAGATTTATATTGCTTGGTTTCTATCTGCTTCTGCTTGCAGTCATCTTCTCCTCACCAAATCCCAAATCAAGCCACAGGTATGCAACTATAATGTGTCCTCACTTTTGATTATTTCTTTGAAAATTGGATAGTCATTGCATCACATTTTAGCTAAGAAAGAAAAGCACAGTCATTGCTGAAAAATGTTTTTAACTCTGGCCTAGCAGTCGTGTATCTCTAAATAATTTAGCATCATTGGTGGCTTTGGTCTCCTTGGCGGTGTTGTATCATTTGAGGGCTTACTTGAGAGCTGCTATGTGTGAGTGATGGAGGCCGCTGGTTGCATTGTTTAAGGAATGCTGCACAAAGCTAGGCTTGGGAACATGAGTCCAGAGATGGTGATGGAGCAGTATAATGAGCATGTGTTAGAACAAGTTCTTGGATTGATGGAATAGAATCCAGCTGTAAGTAGTCTTTAATTGTTTAACCATGGAGCATTTCTCCCATTTTGTTATTGATTCCCCCCATTTTGAACATTTTCGTGAATGACACGCCTCTAGCTTTTCACCATCCATGGATTCATTTTTCTTTTAATTTTATTTAGGCTGATTTGTTGTACTAGATGTTGAGCTTCACTGTTGAATAATATGTTCACATAATGTTATCCATTTGTCCATCTTAGAGGCCATTTTTTCCCCATATCTCAAACATGACGATCTCTTTTCTGTTGAATTTTCTTGGTTGTATCATTTTTGAGGTTGCTTAAGATGGGAATATGATGGATAATAAGGGTTTCTTTTATGAAAATGTTGTAATATTATGTTTTTGGTTTCAATTTTATGTCGAATTTAATTTTAATTTCACATTGCAAATCTGAAAAATCAATTTCAAAAACAGGGCAAAATTGTCACATAATTCTATCACAAAACTATTGAATTCAAAATCTCGTGACAGCAAAAAAAATTGTCACAAAATTCTGTCACTAAACTACTCAATTGAAAACTCGTGACAAAAAAAATACACACACAAAATCTGTCACAGAATTTTGGCGCCAAAATATTACCCAAATTTATTAAAAAATGAATTTCTTGGTGTGACAAATTTACGATTATTAATATCTGTCATGAATTCATGACAAAGGTTTTTTCTGTCATAAAAAGATGATTGTGACATAGATGATAGAATTGAAAACTGTCATGCACCCCCCTTTATGACAGTTTTTATCTATCATCTATGACCCTTTTTGGTGTAGTGCCTATGCCTTAGTTACACATCTTTTGGCTCTTACAAATCTTTTTTGCTCTTAGGATCTTGGACTTGGTGCTTTGTTTTGGTTCCAACTTAGAATTCTCTCAACCTCTCTTCTCTAAAAACCTTCCTCTCTTATCAAAAACGGGAACTACAGAGTTCCCTCCTCTCAATGTAAGCTACAAGCAGGCATTCAAAAGTCTGTAAGTTTATCTTGTTTCTTACTTACAGCTTTTGAATGCATTCAATAATATCCATGGCTGGTTTAACCGCCTTTATTGTTTAATTGTTCATATATTGTTCATCTTATGGCTGGTTCTACCACCTCTGTTATTGTTTTATTTATGTATTGCTTCGACGGCGCCACAAACGGTCGGCTCTGCCGCCTGTGGTTATAAAGCCCAGAAGTTTTTTATGTTCTTTTGTTCATCATTTATTTTATAATGCTTGATATTTCAATTGCTTTAGCATTGTTAAATTTATTTATGTTCTTGTTCTTGCTTTACTTAATTTTATGTTTATAGATCTCTATTCTTCCTCCTCCACTTCTTTGTTATAATCAAGGAGACTCAGGACGATTAAGTCTGTCGTGTCCAATTTATATATTGAGTTTAGTGAGGCTCTGTGAAGATCACAAGCTTCAACTCGTTAACTGAATCGAATAGCTTAGTTTCTTCCCTGCTTGCATGATCCTTCCCGTTATGGTATCAGAGGTTGGGGCAAGTGGTTGTATATTAAGGGACTTATGGTTGATTGCATACCATGCTAATGCTTTGTGGAAACCAAGGACAAAAGGGGGCCAGTAAGGGGCGACGGACAGCCCAGTAAGTGCCAGCGCGATATCCTTGGTAAAGCATCAAGTTGAGGGTATTAATCAAACATGAGTTCTCTTTTTAGATCAACTTCTACCTCTTCAACTATATCAGACGATAGAATCGTCAATCAAGAAGAAATTAATCTTGAAGATTTAGTTAGGGACGTTGAAGATTGGGATATTCCCCGAGTTGAAATAAACAAGATATATAAAAAGGAATCCAGATTTAATATCCTAAGTCGTAATGATTATACGATTAAAACTGAAGAAAGAGATATTAAACTGTTTAAGTCATATGAAACCATTACTTTTAGTTCTAGACGACATTCAGTTGATTTACAAAAATTCAATCGTAGTTCGTCCACTTCATCCTTTAGATCAGAGTCAGGAATCCTTCCTAGAAATTCCTTCTCTACTCCAAGTACTTATTTTAAAACAAAAAATCAATTTTCATCCACTCCGAGCACTTCTTATCATCCTGATTTAAGTGGAGTTAATCATTCTGGTTCAATACCAAAACCATTTTATAATGTTCAACAGCCAGAATCCCAAACCAGTTCCACCCAAGAGCCAATGTCACCAACTTATTCTCAAATGGTTGATAATAATGACCCAGAGTTAAATGTTCTTATCTGTGATAATTTCGTTATCGACAAACAATCATTACAAAAAGATTTTTATTCTTCTCAAAATACAGCCAAAAGAGACTGGTTCCTCAGTCATTATGCAGGTGAGAAAAGACAGTCTATTCAAAACCGATATTATGATTTTCTCGAACTAATACAAAAACAACTGCCATTCTTTGAATACTTTGAGTTAGACAGTGATGACCCCAGCATTGATTGGGCATCTTATCCTTTTACTCCAAAAGCCTCAAAAGCTTCAAAATCTTCAAAATCTTCCAAATTTTCCAAAACTTTAGATTCCTCCATCAATGCTCCGACCAGGGTTCAGACCTGGAATGAGGGTACTCACCAATCCATTCTTAAGTCCGAACGTCCGTCATTAACTAAAGCTAAACCTCCCACGAAGGACATTAGTTTCCAAACAGCAATTGATCAGAAAATACAAGCTCTTCACATTGATCTACATCAATCCTCTTGTCAGAAAAATAAATCCTTAGGAACCTGAACAATCCATAATTTAGATAAAGTAAAAATATCTTCTAATAACCTTATACAAAGCTCTGGTTCTTCTTCTGAAAACAATGATAAATCTCAGGATAAAAGAATTACTTGTAAACATTGTAATAAATCTAATCATTGGACACGATACTGTCGTGTTCGAAAAAGGATTAAAAATTACAATTAGATCAAGAATTAATGACGAAAATAGACTTAACTTTAAACGATACAGATGAGTCATCAGATGACGAAAATATTAAAATAGAACCTCATAATCATACATCTTCTGTTACAGAGATTACCATGAAAACTCCAAACCCTAGCATTAAAACACTTCAACAGGATATTGCTAAACTTAAAACCGAAATCAAAAATATGAAACAAGAAAAAGATTCAAAGGAAAATAAGGAATAACCTTGCCTTAGATTACTGTCTCAAGTTACTAGCCAAAAATGGTTTATCAAAATTGCACTAGAAATCCAAAAATCATTCTCTTTTGATACAATAGCCTTAGTTGACTCTGGAGCTGATTTAAATTGTCTTCGTTCAGATTTAGTTCCTCGTCCTTATTGGGAAAATACAACGGAAGGAATCAAATCAGCCGCAGGAGAACAACTTAAGATTCTTTATAAATTATCTGATGTTACAATCACAAACAAAGATGTTACTCTCAAAACTAGTTTCTTAGGTATTCAAAACATTACAAAGTATGTTATTCTAGGAACCCCATTCCTTGAGTTACTCAAACCATTCAAAATTAGTAATCATGGGATTCATACTAGGATTATAGGAAATAAAATTATTTTTCCTTTCATACAACAACCTATCACAAAAAATATCCACATTTTAGCACAAAATTCTGTTTATGAAGATTCTATAAATTGCTTCATTGAAATTAAAGAAAAACAAATTGAACACCTTTCTGATAAGATTGTTATCTCCCAGATTGATCAACAATTATCAACAACAGAAACAAAAGAAAAAATAGAATCCCTCCAAAGTATCTTTGAAAAAGATGTCTGTTCTGACCTTCCTACTGCCTTCTGGGATAGGAAGAAACATGTTGTCCAATTACCTTATGAAAAAGATTTCCAAGAAATTAATATTCCCACAAAAGCCAGAGGAATACAAATGAACAAAGAATTAGAAGAACACTGTAGAAAAGAAATTCAAGATCTTTTAGATAATAAACTAATTAGACACAGTCAGTCTCCTTGGAGTTGTGCTGCTTTTTATGTTAATAAGAATGCTGAAATTGAACGAGGAGTTCCTCGACTTGTTATCAATTATAAACCTTTAAACAAAGCCCTCCAATGGATTTGTTATCCAATTCCTAATAAAAAAGATTTACTAGCTAAATTATACGATGCTAAAATCTTTTCAAAGTTTGATATGAAATCTGGTTTCTGGCAAATCCAGATCCAAGAACAAGATAGGTACAAGACTGCATTCACTGTCCCATTTGGACAGTACGAATGGAATGTTATGCCTTTTGGTTTAAAGAATGCACCTTCTGAATTTCAGAAAATTATGAATGATATTTTTAATCCTTATTCTCAATTCTTAATTGTGTACATTGATGATGTTTTGATATTTTCTCATACTATCAAACAACATTTTTATCATCTCTTTAAGTTTCTCAAGATCATTAAAGACAATGGTTTGGTTGTGTCCAAAACAAAGATTAAATTATTTCAAAAAAATATTCGATTTCTTGGTCATAATATTCATCATGGTACTATTATACCAATTGAACGATCCATCAATTTCGTTGACAAGTTTCCAGACAAAATATTAGATAAAACTCAGTTACAACGATTCTTGGGAAGTTTAAATTATATTGCTGATTTTTATCCTAACCTTCAAAAATTATGCAAACCTTTACATGACAGGTTAAAGAAGAATCCCCCTCCTTGGACGGATACTCATACTTCTATAATCCAAAGGATCAAGGCTTATCTTCCCACATTACCTTGTTTATGTATTCCTGATCCTACTGCTTTTAAGATTGTTGAAACGGATGCTTCTGAAATTGGTTATGGTGGTATTCTTAAACAATTGAAAAATGATAAAGAGGAAATTATACAATTTACCTCCAAGAAATGGAATCCTACCTAACAAAATTATTCTACAATTAAAAAGGAAATTTTATCTATTGTTTTATGCATTTCAAAGTTTCAAGGTGATTTATTAAATCAAAAGTTTTTAGTTCGTGTTGATTGTAAATCTGCAAAAGAGGTTTTACAAAAAGATGTGCAAAACATAGCCTCCAAACAGATTTTCGCTAGATGGCAAGCTATTCTTAGTGTTTTTGATTTTGATATTGAACACATTGCAGGTGTCACGCCCCATTTCCGGAGACGCGACTGGGTGCTCTCTCCGCACCCTTCCTAGATCACTAGTGTGAACATCCGGGATCAACCGGAAATCCGGCGGCACCTCCCCGTATATCGGAGAGCGCCCACCTGCATCAGAAACGCAGCAACAACAACATCACACTAGCAACCTAGCAAACATAGGCCTCGGGCCTCAACCACATGCAATCCTGACCCTAGGCCTCAGGCCATCCACTACCAGCATGCACAAACTGATGGCATCACATATAAATCAACACACAGATTTATAACACATCAAATATAACCATATATCAACATCTACATCCACATACAAGCACCACCGTGCCAAATGGTTATATTCTCTCAACATAAATATACTACATACACCCACATGCATAGAGTATATCTCTAGCACCCTATTCTATCCAGGGCCATCCATGACACGACCTGCTCACCGATCCGCAGCACCAGTACCCGTACCAGTGTCTCCTGTGGAAGGAAGAAAGTAAAGGAGTGAGCTAGAAGCTCAGTAGGGTATGAAGTAAACATCAATATAAGCTGAACCAAAAGGAAGCAATGCATCAATATGTAACTACCACATGAACGTATACTCAACAAGTTCACATCAACATTTACCCGGATAACCCCTTCGGAGCATAACAACCACAATATCATTGCAACTCAATGAAATATTGCACGGGAGCAAGCTCACCACAACCAACCACTCCTAGGATCATCCGGTTGCGTGAACCTATCACGCCCGCACCCCACAAGGCAAGCCACTCTTGACCTTACCCCTAGTGCGTTATCCTATTTGGAGTTCACATGACTCAGTGGTAACTCTCATCACCTCGTCATCCCTCCAAGTAGCTTTCAAGAAACCTAAAGGTTCCCGAGTCCATACCCGGTCCCCCATGCAACACTAATGCATTATGTCATGACATGCTGAATAGATATATATATATATATATATGAACAACCTACATATATATATATACATAACTACCATGATGCATGAACGGAAATCACATCGTGTCCATAGGAGATAGAACACACACACTCTGGTCATGCAACATCAAGAATCAACAAGAATCACAATTTGGGTTCGTTTCCCCTTAGGAGCAATTAAGGCGGAAACACAAATGGAACGACCAATGAGGAATCGAAAAGCTCTTTACATATCGAAAACGAACGATAGAAAGAATGGTTGGAAATCCCCTACCTCGTGCCGAGCAATTTACCACAAATTCCACAATTACGTTCCTAGGGTTCCGATTTCCCAAACCTAACAATGTGGTGAAACCGAACCCATTCACACATCAATAAACAACCAACAACTCATATAAACATCAATTATATCCATAAATTCGAAATTACTCACCTTCTCTCTCTAGAAATTTCTCCAAAATCCTCCAAACTCAACCCAAGCTCAACTCTACTCCAAATCACAAACCAATCTACATAAACATCCAAAATCAACCTATAAACAATATATCTAAAGCATAGCACTCAACTCTTCAAGAATCTAGCAAATCTAGAAAAACCTAGAATTTACAAAAACTATGAAAAACTTACCAAATCACTTGAATCAACCTTGAATCTTCCTTGCTTAGCTTCAAGGATCATCAATCCACAATCTCCAAGTCAATCTCTTCTTCTCTCTCACTTTCTCTCTCTAGACGGGCTCCCAAGGTTGGAAATGCCCAGAAATGCCTAAAACTAAGCTTAAAAACTGATTTCCCGATAACCGTCCGGACGCCTCAAGTGACCGTCCGGACGCTTGCCTCTTCCTCCACTCTCTGCCCACTTCACAGGCTTAACCGTCCGGACGCCTCGTTAGACCGTCCGGACGGTCTACTGTTCACAGCACCAAAATTTTTCTCTAAAAATGAATCTGCCCCAGTTCCTTCACAAACCGTCCGGACGGCTGTTTTAACCGTCCGGACGGTTCCTGTTTTCCAGAAACCCAGTTTTTCTCACTTTTATTTTTCGGCTCGGTTCAAGCTTCGATTTGATATATTACGGGCCCGAAACGGACATGTATACTAAAAGTTATGCCCCATTTACCGAATCAAGCTCCAAAACTATTTTTCTATGATTCCGTACCTCACGGATCATCCGTATTTCGACTCAAAACTAAAATTTTTGGGTCGGGGTTTCACAGCAGGTAAAGATAATAATTTACCAGATTTCTTAACACGTGAATTCTTGCAGGATCGATAATACATTATCCAACAGTGAGCAGTATCAAAGGAAAATTTCTCAGTAAGCTGGTTAAGGTTATCTCTTTTACCTTTGTTATGTATCCATTTGAATTAAAACGACTGGTAAACAGACTTAACCATCTTAAAACTGATCTTACACAAGAAAATAAAAGGTTATCTATTCAGATTATCAGGTGGCACATTGCTCATCCTTATCAACAGGCTCCCCCTGTTTGGATTTTTCAAAATCGTGCTGATATTATCGAAAACAAACATATTATTAATTTATTGACCCTACAAGTCAATTAATTTCAGAGTGAATTAGAAATTATCTCTCGAGTTTAAAGTTTAAAATGGCTTCTGATTCACTTAAATATATTTTAGCAAGATTTTCAACTCCCATATTTTCTAATGATTTCTGTCCCAAAAAACCCAATTACGTTTATCTTGAACTCGAGAAAGATCAAATTAATGTTGTTCTTCATTCTTGGGATGATTGGGAAGAATGTTGGGCATACCCTATCTTAAATGCTGACAATGTTAAAATAGAATGTTTGCGTATTTTCCATTATTTTGACTTACCTTAAGATTTGCGCAAAAACATTCTTGAAATCGCACTCTTCTCTCAAATACGTGATCAGATTTTATTTGATCTTATTACTGATCATGTTCACGATTTTATCAATCAATTTATTGAAGAAGAAGAAGCTTTAGAAAATAATGATTCCATCGATAGTATGGAAGAATTTTGGGATGAATTTGAAGATGAACCCGATACATGGGTAGATGAGGTTTAAATGATTTTAAGAAATTCATCTCAAACCTGATCATGCCCAGTTATGGCTTGGCTATTCCACCTAAAATGGTAGGTGGTAAAGAAATAACCAAATCCGTTGAAAGTTGGAAGCTTTAATCAAAAGCTCAAAAAACCTATAAGGTGCCTAACTAAGTCTGGGTTAATCGACTTAGCTATTCCACCTCAAACGGTAGGTGGTAAAGAATTAACCAAATCCGTTGAAAGTTGGAGGTTTTACTCAAAAACCCAAAAATCCTATAAGGTACCTAACTAAGTCTGGGTTAATCGACTTAGCTATTCCACCTCAAACGGTCGGTGGTAAAGAAAATGGCAAATCCGTTGACAGCTGGGTATTTGCTAAAAATACCATTTTACCCTTTCGGGTCCAAACATGAAACATGAAGACATTATGGACAAAAGGACAAGGTTTTTGCTTTTCCATAAAAGCACCATTATCAAAAGTGGAACATCATTTCAAAAGGTGGGAGACATTGACCACTATTCAAGTTCCACTATTTAACTTTTTATCATTGTAAAGGTGATCTCTTAATCTATAAAAGAGACCACCTATGCCTTAGTTTATCATCTTTTGGCTCTTACAAATCTTTTGGTTCTTAGACATCTTTGGCTTGGAACTTAGAATTCTCTCAACCTCTCTTCTCTAAAAACCTTCCTCTCTTATCAAAAACGGGAACTACAGAGTTCCCTCCTCTCAATGTAAGCTACAAGCAGACATTCAAAAGTCTGTAAGTTTATCTTGTTTCTTACTTACAGCTTTTGAATGCCTTCAATAATATCCATGGCCGGTTTAACCGCCTTTATTGTTTAATTGTTCATATATTGTTCATCTTATGGTTGGTTCTACCGCCTCTGTTATTGTTTTATTTATGTCTTGCTTCGACGGCGCCACAAACGGTCGGCTCTGCCGCCTGTGGTTATAAAGCCCAGAAGATCTTTATGTTCTTTTGTTCTTTTATTCATCATTTATTTTATGTTCTTTAAGTTCTTTATGTTCTTTTGTTCATCATCCAATTATTTATTTTATAATGCTTGATATTGCAATTGCTTTAGCAATGTTAAATTTATTTATGTTCTTGTTCTTGCTTTACTTAATTTTATGTTTATAGATCTCTGTTCTTCCTCCTCCATTTCTTTGTTATAATCAAGGCGACTCAGGACGATTAAGTCTGTCGAGTCCAATTTATATATTGAGTTTAGTGAGGCTCTGTGAAGATCACAAGGTTCAACTCGTTAACTGAATCGAATAGCTTAGTTTCTTCCCTGCTTGCATGATCCTTCTCGTTATGGTATCAGAGGTTGGGGCAAGTGGTTGTATATTAAGGGACTTATGGTTGATTGCATACCATGCTAATGCTTTGTGGAAACCAAGGACAAAAGGGGGCCAGTAAGGGGCGACGGACAGCCCAGTAAGTGCCAGCTCGATATCCTTGGTAAAACATCAAGTTGAGGGTATTAATCAAACATGAGTTCTCTTTTTAGATCAACTTCTACCTCTTCAACTATATCAGACGATAGAATCGTCAATCAAGAAGAAATTAATCTTGAAGATTTAGTTAGGGACGTTGATGATTGGGATATTTCCCGAGTTGAAATAAACAAAATATATAAAAAGTAATCCAGATTTAATATCCTAAGTCGTAATGATTATACGATTAAAACTGAAGAAAGAGATATTAAACTGTTTAAGTCATATGAAACCATTAAGCTTCTAACCCAGAAATCGTTAGAGAAACATAAGCAAAAATATAACTATCTTCATATAGGATTAGTCCAGATCCAATATGACTCTTCCACGCACAATTAAGTGGGATGAGATTACCTTACCCACAACATGGGAGTTACAAGGGGCTGTACCTCCAAAGAAAATAGAAAACACAAACATAGAACAAGTTACTCAATCCAGTGATGGAAAAGTAGAAATTACTTTTAGTTCTAGACGACATTCAATTGATTTACAAAAATTCAATCGTAGTTCATCCACTTCATCTTTTAGATCGGACTCAGGAATCCCTCCTAGAAATTCCTTCTCTACTCCAAGTACTTCTTATAAAGTAAAAAATCAATTTTCATCCAACCCAAGTACTTCTTATCATCCTGATTTAAGTGGAGTTAATCATTCTGGTTCAATACCAAAACCATTTTACAATGTTCAACAACCAGAATCCCAAACCAGTACCACCCAAGAACCAATGTCACCAACTTATTCTCAAATGGTTGCTAATAATGACCCAGAGTTAAATGTTCTTATTTGTGATAATTTTGTTATCGATAAACAATCATTACAAAAAGATTTTTATTCTTCTCAAAATACAGCCAAAAGAGACTGGTTCCTCAGTCATTATGCAGGTGAGAAAAGACAGTCTATTCAAAACAGATATTATGATTTTCTCGAACTAATACAAAAACAATTGCCGTTCTTTGAATACTTCGAGTTAGACAGTGATGACCCCAGCATTGATTGGGCATCTTATCCTTTTACTCCAAAAGCCTCAAAAGCTTCAAAATCTTCCAAATTTTCCAAAACTTTAGATTCCTCCATCAATGCTCCAACCAAGGTTCAGACCAGGAATGAGGGTACTCAGCAATCCATTCTTAAGTCCGAACGTCCGTCATTAACTAAAGCTAAATCTTCTACGAAGGACATTAGTTTTCAAACAGCAATTGATCAGAAAATACAAGCTCTTCACATTGATCTACATCAATCCTCTTGTCAGAAAAATAAATCCTTAGGAACCTCAACAATTCATAATTTAGATAAAGTAAAAAAAATCTTCTAATAACCTTATACAAAGCTCTGGTTCTTCTTCTGAAAACAATGATAAATCTCAGGATAAAAGAATTACTTGTAAACATTGTAATAAATCTAATCATTGGACACGATACTGTCGTGTTCGAAAGCGAATTAGAAAATTACAACTAGATCAAGAAATCATTGCAAAAATAGATTCAACCTTAAATGATACTGATGAGTCATCAGATGAAGAAAATACCAAAATAGAACCCCATAATCATACATCCTCTGTTACAGAGATTACCATGAAAACTCCAAACCCTAGCATTAAAACACTTCAACAGGATATTTAAAACCGAAATCAAAAATATGAAACAAAAAAAAAGATTCAAAGGAAAATAAGGAACAACCTTGCCTTAGATTACTGTCTCAAGTTACTAGCCAAAAATGGTTTATCAAAATTGCACTAGAAATCCAAAAATCATTCTCTTTTGATACAATAGCCTTAGTTGACTCTGGAGCTGATTTAAATTGTCTTTGTTCAGGTTTAGTTCCTCGTCCTTATTGGGAAAACACAACGGAAGGAATCAAATCAGCTGCAAGAGAACAACTTAAGATTCTTTATAAATTATCTGATGTTACAATCACAAACAAAGATATTACTCTCAAAACTAGTTTCTTAGGTATTCAAAACATTACCAAGTATGTTATTCTAGGAACCCCATTCCTTGAGTTACTCAAACCATTCAAAATTAGTAATCATGGGATTCATACTAGGATTATAGGAAATAAAATTATTTTTCCTTTCATACAACAACCTATCACAAAAAATATCCACATTTTAGCACAAAATTCTGTTTATGAAGATTCTATAAATTGCTTCATTGACAATAAAGAAAAACAAATTGAACACCTTTCTGATAAGATTGTTATCTCCCAGATTGATCAACAATTATCAACAACAAAAACAAAAGAAAAAATAGAATCCCTCCAAAGTATCTTTGAAAAAGATGTCTGTTCTGACCTTCCTACTGCCTTCTGGGATAGGAAGAAACATGTTGTCCAATTACCTTATGAAAAAGATTTCCAAGAAATTAATATTCCCACAAAAGCCAGAGGAATACAAATGAACAAAGAATTAGAAGAACACTGTAGAAAAGAAATTCAAGATCTTTTAGATAAGAAACTAATTAGACACAGTCAGTCTCCTTGGAGTTGTGCTGCTTTTTATGTTAATAAGAATGCTGAAATTGAACGCGGAGTTCCTCGACTTGTTATCAATTATAAACCTTTAAACAAAGCCCTCCAATGGATTCGTTATCCAATTCCTAATAAAAAAGATTTACTAGCTAAATTATACGATGCTAAAATCTTTTCAAAGTTTGATATGAAATCTGGTTTCTGGCAAATCCAGATCCAGAAACAAGATAGGTACAAGACTGCATTCACTGTCCCATTTGGACAGTACGAATGGAATGTTATGCCTTTTGGTTTAAAGAATGCACCTTCTGAATTTCAGAAAATTATGAATGATATTTTTAATCCTTATTCTCAATTCTTAATTGTGTACATTGATGATGTTTTGATATTTTCTCATAATATCAAACAACATTTTTATCATCTCTATAAGTTTCTCAAGATCATTAAAGACAATGGTTTGGTTGTGTCCAAAACAAAGATTAAATTATTTCAAACAAATATTCGATTTCTTGGTCATAATATTCATCATGGTACTATTATACCAATTGAACGATCCATCAATTTCGTTGACAAGTTTCCAGAAAAAATATTAGATAAAACTCAGTTACAACGATTCTTGGGAAGTTTAAATTATATTGCTGATTTTTATCCTAACCTTCAAAAATTATGCAAACCTTTACATGACAGGTTAAAGAAGAATCCCCCTCCTTGGACGGATACTCATACTTCTATAATCCAAAGGATCAAGGCTTATCTTCGCACATTACCTTGTTTATGTATTCCTAATCCTACTGTTTTTAAGATTGTTGAAACAGATGCTTCTGAAATTGGTTATGGTGGTATTCTTAAACAATTGAAAAATGATAAAGAGGAAATTATACAATTTACCTCCAAGAAATGGAATCCTACCCAAAAACATTATTCTACAATTAAAAAGGAAATTTTATCTATTGTTTTATGCATTTCAAAGTTTCAAGTTGATTTATTAAATCAAAAGTTTTTAGTTCGTGTTGATTGTAAATCTGCAAAAGAGGTTTTACAAAAAGATGTCCAAAACATAGCCTCCAAACAGATTTTCGCTAGATGGCAAGCTATTCTTAGTGTTTTTGATTTTGATATTGAACACATTGCAGGTAAAGATAATAATTTACCAGATTTCTTAACACGTGAATTCTTGCAGGATCGATAATACATTATCCAACAGTGAGCAGTATCAAAGGAAAATTTCTCAGTAAGCTGGTTAAGGTTATCTCTTTTACCTTTGTTATGTATCCATTTGAATTAAAACGACTGGTAAACAGACTTAACCATCTTAAAACTGATCTTACACAAGAAAATAAAAGGTTATCTATTCAGATTATCAGGTGGCACATTGCTCATCCTAATCAACAGGCTCCCCCTGTTTGGATTTCTCAAAATCGTGCTGATATTATCGAAAACGAACATATTATTAATTTATTGACCCTACAAGTCAATTCATTTCAGAGTGAATTAGAAATTATCTCTCGAATTTAAAGTTTAAAATGGCTTCTGATTCACTTAAATATATTTTAGCAAGATTTTCAACTCCCATATTTTCAAATGATTTCTGTCCCAAAAAACCCAATTACGTTTATCTTGAACTCGAGAAAGATCAAATTAATGTTGTTCTTCATTCTTGGGATGATTGGGAAGAATGTTGGGCATACCCTATCTTAAATGCTAACAATGTTAAAATCGAATGTTTGCGTATTTTCCATTATTTTGACTTACCTTATGATTTGCGCAAAAACATTCTTGAAATCGCACTCTTCTCTCAAATACGTGATCAGATTTTATTTGATCTTATTACTGATCATGTTCACGATTTTATCAATCAATTTATTGAAGAAGAAGAAGCTTTAGAAAATAATGATTCCATCGATAGTATGGAAGAATTTTGGGATGAATTTGAAGATGAACCCGATGCATGGGTAGATGAGTTTTAAATGATTTTAAGAAATTCATCTCAAACCTGATCATGCCCAGTTATGGCTTGGCTATTCCACCTTTAACGGTAGGTGGTAAAGAAATAACCAAATCCGTTGAAAGTTGGAAGCTTTACTCAAAAGCTCAAAAAACCTACAAGGTGCCTAACTAAGTCTGGGTTAATCGACTTAGCTATTCCACCTCAAACGGTAGGTGGTAAAGAATTAACCAAATCCGTTGAAAGTTGGAGGTTTTACTCAAAAACCCAAAAATCCTATAAGGTACCTAACTAAGTCTGGGTTAATCGACTTAGCTATTCCACCTCAAACGGTCAGTGGTAAAGAAAATGGCAAATCCGTTGACAGCTGGGTATTTGCTAAAAATACCATTTTACCCTTTCGGGTCCAAACATGAAACATGAAGACATTATGGACAAAAAGACAAGGTTATTGTTTTTCCATAAAAGCACCATTATCAAAAGTGGAACATCATTTCAAAAGGTGGGAGACATTGACCACTATTCAAGTTCCACTATTTAACTTTTTATCATTGTAAAGGTGATCTCTTAATCTATAAAAGAGACCACCTATGCCTTAGTTTATCATCTTTTGGCTCTTACAAATCTTTTGGTTCTCAGACATATTTGGCTTGGAACTTAGAATTCTCTCAACCTCTCTTCTCTAAAAACCTTCCTCTCTTATCAAAAACGGGAACTACAGAGTTCCCTCCTCTCAATGTAAGCTACAAGCAGGCATTCAAAAGTCTGTAAGTTTATCTTGTTTCTTACTTACAGCTTTTGAATGCATTCAATAAGATGATGAAGTGAACATCTATTTATAGAAGAAGTTAGTCTCTTTGATGTTTGTTGGATAAAAGAGAAAAATATATTTTTCCCAGATAAAGCTATAGAAAGACCATCATGACTTACATGAAATGGTTTGATAAGATCCAGGAAAGGTGTCCCTAAGATAACATATTTTGTAATATTTTGTATACCCAAAAAATCTAAAGTAAAAGAAGCATTGGATTTGCTTATTTTTGCTTTGGATACTTTGTAGAGAATCTTAAGTTGTTCTCCTGCTGCAGTCTTCATGCCTTCAATTGTGTTTTCCCAATAATGATAACGAACTAAATCAGAACGAAAGCAATTTAAATCTGCACCTGAATCTACTAAGGCAATGGTATCAAAAGAATAAGAGTCACAAATAATAATAGTTATCTTGATAAACCATTTTTGACCAATAACTTGAGATAATAAACCTAAGAAGGGTGGATCATTTTTATAAGAACTTTCAACTAAAATTCCTTATGTTTCTATCCTTCGTATGCGTTCATCTTATATATATATATAGATAACTAAAGCAACTAGCTCAAACAAATAAAGTTGTCACCAATTCATGTTTGTGCAATTGAACACCCATTCGAGTCTACGGAAAAAGAAAAGGGTAAGGAGGTCCTTTGAGCATGGGGAGGTGTTAAGCACCCCACGACTCCCAAAACGGTTGCCTTAAAATGTTTTCCTGTATAGCTCAAATTTGTGTTGAAAAATAGATTTGTATGTCTTGATTGTTTTTTTGAAAGGCAAAGTATGTCTTGATTGTTTTATTGATTTTCTATGTCTACAAGAAATCAATGCTTCAATTGAGTGGGACTTGGCCCATAATTTGTGTGGCAATTTGGTTTTTGAAAAGTATTGAATGAAAAATCTCATTTGAAATGAGTTTTGAAGATTTTAAAAAGGAGTGTAGGATCATTGGAGTCATTCTCGGCTTGGCCATTTGAGGATTGGACGAAAAATCTCACTTAGGGTGGTTTTGATACTTTTAAAAAAGTGCACAAGATCATTGAAGTTATTCTCAACTTGACCAAAAATATTTACCTTGCAAATAATTACAATATATATTATTAAAGAAATAAATCATACATCAAAGTGCAAACTAATCATTCGATTTTACAATAAACCAACAATTCATCCAATTTTTCTCTAAACCATTTAATTAGTAAACATTAGGGTTTGAGTTTACCCTAATCCCAATTTTTTCCCCGCTCACCCCGAAATTCCCTCATTAAATAGTAAACATTAGGGATTGAGTTTACACTAATCCTAATTTTTGCCGCTTATCCAAAGTTCCCTCATTAAATGTATGCTCGAAGATGAAGTGCTAACTCTAACGCTATGTTGGTTCGTGGTGGGAATGAGAACGAGAATAAGAATGGGAACAAGAATTTGTTAGAATTGGTATGTTTGGCTGGAAATGGAATTGTAATAGGAATTATGTATTCCAACATTTGGTATGCAAAATTCATTCAAGAATAAGAATGGAAATTAATTATCAAAATACTATATTGTCCCTCATATACATACATAAGTTAATTAAAATAAACTCAATTCCAAAGCATATGTTGTCATGTGCAGTAGCCAATTTGCTCACAATTTTTGCAACTTAGCTCTCTCAAATACCGAATTAAACTACAGATAGCAAATAATTGCAGAAAGTCCTAGACGAGCTACTGCATTATGACTAGAATCAAACCGAAATATTTCCAACCCAGTTCACGTGATACATAATTATAAAAGTACTTTGAGAAAGGTAACAATAGGTTCATAACAAAAGCTACCCAAGACATGTCAATGCATTTGAATGCAAATCTTAACATATGTTTCTCTTTCTTCTACCGGCAAACTAAAAAATATCGACAGTAGTGTTCTATCACCCCCCATCTTAACTCCAGTAGTGAAGCGCTCTTCCCTAGATAGCCCTTCCAAGGTGCGTAATTCATCAAAGAACTTAACCCAAATATCCTCAAGTCTCTTCTTAGTGTGAATTGCCTCACCAAGCTCATGAGTGACCATCTCAATCTTCTTTCCCTAGATAGGCATTAAGTTGTTTCAAATGGTATATGACCTTAGTAAAAAATCAGTAAGAAAAAAGGATAAAAGCATTCAGATACAATCGAGGTAAAGAGTATTTATATATGTAATGAAAAGGAATAGCATAAAAATTGACTATTGCAGTAACTCGACAACAAAAATGGTGTGGCAGAAAGGTGAAATAGAACCTTACTTGAAATAGTTCAATCTACGTGACACGACCAAATTTGTCAATCCGTTTTGGAGAGATGACTTCTTGACAACAACCTATATACTTAATAAAGTACCTTGAGAGTCAGTTGCCTCCATGATGTGTTTTATTTTATTTTTCAAGTCACATCACCATTTACACATAATTTTTATTTTTAGACAATATATGTCACGTCATATATTAAGATCCATTTCAGCAATATTTATGAAAATTCATTATCTAAAGTACTAGGGCTTGAACATGCCAAAAAAATGTAAGAGAGCTTAAAACAACTCTTTTTGAAAAGTATAAGTGCTAAACCAATACTTCTCCCTACTTAGATTTTAAGTGACTAAGTCATAACAAGGCTATGGATATAGTTTTTCTCTTATGCGGTCTTAGAATACGATCCAATAATGCAGTCTAATCTTATTCGTTGAATTACAAAGCTAAGATTAGAATTACAAAACAAAATTTTCCCTCACGAACCCAAAGTTGAGAATTTCTCTTATGTAGATTCAATGAATGATTTCTTGGTGTGCATAACTGACAATAATGACTTCGAAGACGGGACTTCCACTGCGAATGCCTTTAAAATTGCGACGTCAGAAGCAAACAAGGGCATCACCTTGAAGACTACAATTCGTCACTGAGCTTTGAAATTGTGACAACAAGACTACGATTCGTCATTGGAATCAAGGTTTTTTTTTCCCAAGGATTTAAAATCAAGAATATTTGGGAATTTCTTTATATGGATGAGTTTATGATTTTGTCTTTTTGATTTTGCAATTCGCGACTAGAAGGTCACTCTCACTTTTGGTCTTGTAATTCTGATATTAATGAATTTATGAGAAATGCTTACATTTTGTTTGTTTCTCCATTATAAATAAAACATTAGTCCATTTTTCATGCATTAGTGTGAGGGACTGGCGTTGGTTTACTACTTTGTGTTTCAAGTCTAGAAGTGAGGATCAGGGGGTCAGTTTATATGCTTTTTCTCAGGGGTCAGTGACAACTCACAACAACTAGCTAAACACTCTTAGAGCACATGCAATGCGTGAGATTTGGTGGGCACAATATAGCGCTAAAAGCAAAGCTGGTGTCGAAGCAGGGCTTGACAAGCGCAACCCTTTTGTCAAAGATGCGATAGAATGGCACTGTGTGGGTTCACATATAGACGACTTGATAGAGAGGTTAATGAGACACCACTGCCAAATCCTAATTTGGAACCACGTCGCCTTAGTACACCATAAATGTCGATTCACCCTACCAAGCATTTAATGGCAACGAGGCTACAGAAGATGAGCACTTACCCATGGGTTCAAAGGCTACCAAAGTTGCCAGAGAACAAAAGAAAACAAGCAAGGTAGATGCAATGAGCCAAGTTAGTGAGAGCATAAGTATTGGTCTGCATGAACTAGTGGAAAGTAGTCACTCCAACTGGGAATTGGCTATGAAGACCAATGCTGAAAGGCGGATGAAGAGACAAGAGAAGGCTCGACTATGCAAGGAGGAGGATAGGCAGTCATCTCAACACGATAGAAAACTCAAGGCCAAAAATATCCAAGATTTTGAAGAATGTGGTAGCGATCACAAGAGATTTGATCGTTGCTAAGAGAGACTTAAGAGCTTATCGGGCCAATAGGTTGCATGACCCTGATGCCACTGTAGGGTACCATCAGTTGAAAGACCATGTCGCAGACCTTGAGGCGTTGTTGGATGGTAAGTATTTAAAGATTTTAAAGTATTGTTTTCATTTATAAGTTCTGAATTATAATTTTGCCATGTGTGATTGTTATGTTTGAATTTTTAATATTTCTTCGCCGAGTTCTTTGTTTCGAATAAACGAATGTTATTATTTTCCTGAATTACATTGGTGTAAGAACTTTACATTTGCGGACATGTCATATTATGAGATTTCATTCTTATGTTTAAGTGATTGTATTTTGTGATTGTTCATGCGCTGAATTTTGAGGATCCTATACCCATTTTGAAGTATAGCTTACTCCCTAAGTTAACCCCATTGCCTTTGAGGGTTCGTCTTATAAACGCCACACTGGAACTTTACTTTCTATAATGATACAGTATGTCTCAAATACATATTTGCTTATGCCATTAAATGATGTGACGTTTATTCTGAAGCTTCTAGTTGATCCTAGGCTGTTGAAGGTTTCTTCTAAAGCTGTGCTGAATAGAACTGAGAGTGAATTAAGATGGCAGATGTAAGAGATTCCAGTAAATGGTTCTCCTGGTCGGTTAAGGGTTAGGATGCCTGTGGGTTCTAGTGAAGAAGATGGCAGCGAAGAGATTGTTGGTTATGTAAAATTTTATGTTCAAGGCGCTGAATCTTTGTCCAAGGTTTGTTTACGCCCTGCATCTGAGGGCAAGATAGATTTCTACGAGGGTAGTCACAAGTACAAGACGGGGCGTTTATATGTGCAATTAAACCCAGTGAATATGACTGTTGATTCACAGATTGGTGTGTTTTCTATGTTATTTTTGATAGAGGGTTTGATGTTTCTTTTTCTATCTTCATGCTTGAGGTTTCTCAAGATTAAAGGGGTTATATGGTCTAGCCATATATTCATTTGTGCTGTTTTGTAATGACAAAACTGTTATCTCCCTTCAATTTATGTGTTGTTTATCCTTTTTTAATGGCAATGTTGGTGACTAGTGATCTTTCAAAATCTTAAGAGGTGATGATTTGTTACCACAAGACCAAGAGCCTGTTATTAAGAAAATTTTATGCAGTAGTTATATTTGTTGGATTAATATTATTTCAAATGTCAATTTGGAAAGAAAAAAAAAGGTTTCCTCCAATTTTCAGATTCAAAATTTCCCTTAACTTAATTTTTGTACTCCGTTCAACAAATTGACAAAAAAAAATTATATATTGTGGGAATCTCTCCAATGTACCATTTGTACCATCCGGACGGAGTAAACTTTTAAACTCTCGCACCACACCTTGAAGTTAACAACTTCCCATTGATCCAATCCAAATCATGCTCTTCTATTTTTTTGAGTCATCTCTTTCAAATTTTAGGCCTTAAGGACTTGGAAACATGATTTTTCTGGTTGTCACAAGTAAACAGAAGGAAATTTCCTCTCCTCACAAGTTACTTTCTAGTTTTTATGTCACTCGGCTTTCCTAGTTTAGCATAACCTTGGCAATTAAACTCAACTTGTGCTGAAACCAGTTTACTTTAATGAAGTTAATTCTACATGCTGATACCTTACATTTGTAATAATAAAACATTAAACTGGGAGATTACCATGGATAGCCTAATTGTGAATAATGAGATCCCTCCAGAGATCGTGATTAATATCTTCGTCACGGTCTTAGTCCATACATGTGAATGTAAGTTGCAAGCATTTCAGGATCGGCGATAGTATTTATCACCGACCTTGTTTCGTTAGTAGGTGGAACCCATAGATCGATATGAAGATGTTGCTCATCCTCAATTATCATGTTATGAAGAATGATGCAGGTCAACATTATTTTCCTCAAATGAGAAGTTTTATAAAAACGTACTGGTCCTTGCGTGATTCCCTACCTCGATTGGAGTACACCAAATGCGTGCTCAACATCTTTTTAGACACTCTCTTGTACCCTTGCGAAAACTCTTTCTTGTGCGGTGTGCGGGTGTGGAATAGACTGCATCAGTGTTTCATATCGTGGATAAATACCATCTGTCAGTTAATATGGTCGGTGATGAACTTGACTATTGACAGTGAATGGTATATATGGTGTTTGTCTTCTTATAAACTCATTGAAAATATGAGAATTTCGTAGTACGATAATGTCATTATGTGATCCAGACATTCCAAAAAATGAATCCCAAATCCATAAATCTTGCAAAGCGACTGCTTCCAAAATCAAGCTAGGCTTACCAATGTGACCTCGAAATTAACCTTACCAGGCGAACGGACGGCCACGTCACTCCCAGTGCATGCAATCAAGAGAACCTATCATGCTAGGAAATCCACGAGAAGCATTTTTTTGCATTAACCGCATCATGTCATCAATGTTGGGTGCCCTCAAATATTGATTCTGAAATAAGAGCAAAATGTTGTCACAGTATGAGTGTTTCTTTAGTAGTTGATTCGCTAATTTTGATATATTCATCGAGTTGATCGATAGGATCACAGTATGCAAGAAGTCTTAGTCCTGCAATAATTTTTTGAAGGGGCGAGAGGTCCAGACGTCCTGTACAGCCGGGCAAACGTTGAAAATAAGGGTCAGAAAGTTAGAGCTGATCTTTGATCCTCAAAAATAATTCCCGCCTCATACGGAATCTTCACCAAAACATATGGTCAGGGTAAGTACAATTTGATGCAAAGTAATCACGAACAAGATCATCATGAGCTAGCTCGCGGTTTCTAGGGATTGTGATGCGTGTCCTAGGTGGGTTCATGGCTGGAGCAACCATATGTGGAAGGAAATGTTGTAAAGTTGTGACCAAATGTTGCTCTGAGTTATGCAAATCTTCCATATCCTCGTCCACCTCTTCGTCATCCTCCTCCTCCTCAGCATCTCTGCGACTTTGACGAAACTAGTTCTACCATCTACTAGAAGAGCCTCTAGACATGATGTACCATTGTACCATAGTCAAGAACTTCAATTTAGTGATTCTATTGAGTTTGAGAAATTTCAATCCACAATGGTAGTTGTGTTTATCCTACTTTTGTTCATAGTAAAAAAGTTCGTGACCTATTGCAAAAATTTTCAAGTATTGAATTGTTATGAATAATTGGTATCTTTTAATGTCAGACGCCCCTCCATTTGTGAAAGCTCATGTACTAGGCAGTACACCTTGTAGAGCTATCAATTCATAGGTTGAATTTTTATGAATTATTGGTAGAAGACATACTAGGCAGTACACCTTGTTTTCATGGCATTGAATAGGCATGGATTGTCTATCAATGAATAGGTTGGATTTTTATGAATTATTGGTAAAAAATACAAATTATGAATTGTGTCTAAAATTGTACAATTTCACTATGTTGATTTTACTTTATTTGTATTATACTAAATGGCCCAACAAATTTGTGTATGATTCTTATTTTCAGTCAATTTTAATTACCATTAACATAATTTATATTCTTTACTCTAATAATTTAAGATATACATGATATATATTATATACATAGTGATAATCAATTTTGGTTTAATTGATAATTTCTATTAAAATACAAAGTCTCTAGAATGTCAATTCAATAGACTCATCTCTCCTTGACATATGGGTCTACGTCCCCATGCGTTGTAGT
The DNA here is from genome assembly GCA_963580455.1 of Euonymus europaeus. Taxonomy (NCBI): domain Eukaryota; kingdom Viridiplantae; phylum Streptophyta; class Magnoliopsida; order Celastrales; family Celastraceae; genus Euonymus; species Euonymus europaeus. The sequence goes on along the minus strand of OY756970.1, from coordinate 13,414,380 downwards.
GGCCAAAAGCCTGTCAATTGAATTTTGGATGATCTCTCCCTTCACATCTCATGGGATCGCCGGGAAACATGCTTTGCAGTAGCTTGACATTTTATCCATATATAATTGGTGGTCAATGATGTACAAAAAATGACAATTTCTATAAAAATAAAAATTGTCATTATTGTCACACTTCCATTTTTTGTCTTTAAATTGTTTTTTTGTTGTATAATATCAATCAATAGCCTAGGCTTGTGTGAAAATTTTGTTTCAATTGAAATAGAACACTGACCATTCATAGAAGAAACAAAAATGGTGTCAAAATTTGTACAATTTGATTTTGTATAATTTATTTATCTATTTTGCTCAATAAAATAGGATTTTTTTTTGGCTGCAACATGTAAAAATTGGTTTGGGTTTTTTATAATAAAAAATTCTTAAATAGTATTAACCTAATTATTATTATTTGCAATAATTAAAGAGCACAATTCACTATATTTATACACATAATATAGTGAAACTCAATTTTGGCACCAAAAATAACTAACCAATGAGTCAACACATCATGTACCGTTATATACGCATATAAGACATTAAAATTCATATTCCTGCCGCATCAGTAAAACACGTTTCTCTACAACATTTATCGTCCCCGACAGGCCAACACGATTGCATGTGCTCTTACTGCAGCTCGGTGAACTTTGAATGAGATGCACATTTGAGCTTTCAAGAGACGCCGTCAAAGTCTCATCGTCACGATGATGGATTGTTGTTCGGGTTAGTTTGAAAAAATCAATGGCTGTGACAGATTTTCAAAGCGATCTCAAGTAATGGGACAAGAGAAGACACTTTTGAGTTATTAAAATCTCAATTGTTGAGATTCGACCGTATTATAAGATCACATAAGAGAAAAACTCGCTATCATTAAGTGATCAAAAATAACATTTGTCCTAAAAAATTGAGTGAAATGAAGTTATCATTTCCATCATAGAAAAGCCCATTTAATTTGTCCAATAAGAAGACTATATTTTAAAAGACCAATCTTCAAAGACCATTTCAGATTCCCAATTTCAGCCCATATTCGATTACATTACATGTGGGAACTGAGAAATCCACTTCTACGCTTCAAATGGCTCAGAGACAACGCAATACTCTAAACTAGTTTAGTACCCGCGTTACGCGTAGTGAAATTTTTTCAATTATTAATTTTCTTTAGGGGATTCACCAATAAATTCTTTAATAAAAATATGTATTTCATTCACTCCCTTCAGTTTTTTAATATTTCAAAACATTCTTCAAATAATTCTGGATAAAACCACCCTTATTTTAATAAATTCTTATGTGTATGACATATGCTGACATCACCAGATTCTTTTTATTTTTTTCTTCTAAAAACTTTAAAACAGTTTTATCTCTCAAAATACAAGTCGGATTTTAAAAAATATATATATATATATTCATAATCAACACGAAAAACTCTTTCCAATAAGATTCATCATTGATATGTTTAAATGTTCATTCGTCAAATTCTCTGAATGAACTCAGAGGATTTCTCAGACTTATCCAGAATTCAGAGGATTTCTCAAGACTCATCAAAACCAATCAAAAGAGTTTTCAAAATTAAGCAAATAAATTCAAATGATTTCATAAAAATATATCAAAAAAATATAGATTTTTTGAAAATCAAACAAAAAACAGCAAAAAATTTCAGAGGATTTCACAAACTTGTCACAAATTTAGAAGATTTCACAAAATTTACCAAAATAAATCAGAGGAATTTTTGAAATTAAGCAAAAAAAATAGAGGATTGCATAAAATATATAATAAAATTATAAGAATTTTTGAAAATCAAACAAAAAATAACCCGAAACTCTAAATCCTAAACCTAAAATTCCAAAATCCTAATATCTTAAATCCCAAAATCATAAAGTATAAACACTAAACTCTAATATTTTAAACCCATGCTCTTAAACTTTAAACCTTATAACCAGAAATCCTCTGAATTTTTCAGAAATCCTCGGAATTTCCCATAAATCCTCTGAATGTAAACAATTCAAGTTTTAATTTTGAACAAAAAATCTTATAAATAATTAAGAAGAATTTACAAAAATAAGAAGAAAATCTTAAAATTCTACTAACTTATATTCCTAAACCTTAAACCTTAAGTCCTAATCCCCAAAATCCTAAATAATGAATTATGTTCTCCTAAACCCTAAAACCTTATACCATAAACTCTAAACTCTAATATCTTAAACTTCAAAACCCTAAACTTTATCAAAATGAAACAAAAAAACAACTAAAAATTTAGATGAACTTATCAAGAATTCAGATAATTTTACAAAACTCACCAAAACAATTCAGAAGATTTTTTGAAATTATGCAAAAAAAATCAGAGGATTTCTTACCCAGAATTCAGAGGATTTTCACAAAAGTCACCAAAACGGTTAAAAATTGTTATGATATTTGGTTTTGTTTAAAATATGAATTGAGTTTTATTATGATATTATTCTCATAAGTTATTAGCTTTGGTTGTTAGTGAATAATGTAATAAAAATATTGACATTTGTATTGGATAACTTTTTGTTGATGGATAAGTGTTTCATTGTTGATTTTGATAATATAATGATTCACAGATTTTAATGTATATGCATAGGTTATCGAGTCAACTAAGTTTTGCGCATGTGAGTGCATGCACTTAATTTTCATGAAAGAAAAAAAATTTGGTTGATCGACTCTTCATTTTGATTCATCAAAAGTGAAAATATTAGTTTATCTTTAAAAACATATATATAAAATACATGATTTTCATCCAACTTTCTGAGATTGTATTTATATTTATTTTATTATAATAATTATTTCATAAATAAGGAGCAATCATGTACCAATAAAAATAAGGATAGGTTTAAATGAGGGGAGGGTAAAATTGTCATGAATTGAGGTTAAAATTTAAAGTTATCCTTATTGAGCTAAGCTTCAAATAATTGGGGATGTATTAGGCTACAAACTTTTCAAAAAGACTAAATAGAATATAAAGTCCATATAAAGGACTTATCACCAAATAATCCTTTTTTTTATTACATTCATCTTACAATAAATTATTATAATAATTTTAATAAAATATGTAAGATTCTGCATATTCTCTCTATCACATATTCTCTTAGACATAATCCATCAGGTCAAGAAAATTATGGAAATTTGGATTGGATGGTCAGAGAGTGATGTTATTACTCAATACTTATCTCTTTAATATTTGAATATCTATTAACTCCTTTTTTTTTTGGATTTAATGTGCCGTAGATTTAATTTTATCAAACAAAATATTCGACTGACTGCAATAAATTGAAAATGAAAATCAATACAAAACCAAATGGTCATAACATAGCATCTATATTTTTCATTTTTAAAATTAATCATTAACCCAAAATAATTTATACGTGTAATTCTATTCGGTAATATTTTTACTGAACCGTCGTCATGAAAACTCATATAAACATTATCTAAACTTCCATCGGTATTACATATATTTATTTATTTATTGATATGAAAAACAAAAAGAATATTAAGATTCTTCTTAAATTGAATGACCACGAATTTTTATTTTTTTGTATAATTATTAGTTTTTTTAATGTTAATTTTAATTGTTGACTTAAATATTATATCCCTTGAATCTTACGTGACATCCTGTCATCTTTGTTATAAAAAAAAATATTAACGATTTTTTCATATAATTATTAATTTTTTAATGTTAATTTTAATTATTAACTTATATATTATGACTCCTAAATCTTAAATGGCATCTTATCATTTTTGTTATAACAAAATGAATATTAAAGTTTTTTATATTGAATGACCATGAATTATAATTATTAATTTAATTTTGATTATTATATTATTAGATTTTATTTTCTCCCTCTTCAAAACCTATATCGCTTCTTTTGGTGCGTTTGTGAGACTTCCATTTTACATATAGATATAGATATAGATTAGTAAATTAGCTTCTTGTCTCCCAATTTCGAGTTTGGTAATGAAAAAACAGTAAAACATTTGTAAAATAGAATTCTTAATTAAGCATAAACTTTTGTTACCAAATAAATGAAAAATAAAAGTAAATTCAGTAGTATAAAGATGATGAAACAATACGTACTATTCAAAATCACTTTTTAAAATATGCAACGATTAGCACCATAACTTTAAAAAAATAAAAAATAAATAAGCCTTATCTATATCGATCTATCTATCTATCTATCTATCTATACTTCTATACTATCCTTTAAAACGGGTGGATTTCGGGCCTCCACAGCGCGAGTCCCACCCTGTTCCGCCTACTCGCCCGATTTTGCAGCGCCTCCCCTTCTCCGAACGGCGTCGTCTAGCCTGTAACTTGTCCGCCTACTCGCGCGATTTTGCAGTGCCTCCCCTTCTTCGAACGGCGTCGTCTAGCCTGTAACTTGTTGCGCAAATGGGTATCAACTTCCCTGTGGTTGCTCTCCCAACCACGTCGATGGTGTTCTGAACCGACTCAACACCCAGTTTCACGTACATACTTTATGGTGTCATACATCTGCTCCAACACACACAAAACCTATTTCTCGCTACTTTGCTGCAAATTTTGCGTTCACTGTACTTTTTGGAGCGACGGACGGGTGGTTGGGGTATTCATCGGTGCGCTTTACTTTTTCATTCAATCTACCTCCGTCAATTGTGGTTGTTGCCTCTGTGGTGCATGCTTCTTCTTTTTTACGCCACCTCGGCTTTTACGCCTCATCTCAGGTTCGATTAATTCGCTCCTTTGTTTTAAGAATTGGAATTTTGGGTCCAGCTTTCATTTGTGCTCCGTTCCTTCTAGACTGCTCTATCGCAACTCCACTTGCCTTGCTTGATTCGTAGTTTTGGTCGACTTGCAGGGTTTGTATTCCACTTAGCCTGCGCTTCTTTACGGCCCTTCTAGGTGATTGAGGTATTTTGTTAACCTTTCATTGTGATTTTTTGCCTAATTTATGGTCAATCACTGTTGGGTGTTTAAGGTCCTTGGCAGCTAAGGGGTTTCTTTGGGAGTTTGCAATTCGTGAGGATGATTTTGTAGTCCTTCTTCACATACTGCGTCACTTTAGGATTAGGGAGGGATTGAGGTGCTTATATGTGCGCCAAACCTCTGTTGTGATGAACCATTATAAATACCAGATATAGGACCCCTATGAGGGTGGAATATCATCTTCTATGAGTTGGGGAGAGAGCCGATCTAGAGATGAACCACTTTTACGAGTAGCCGGTGTGCCTAGACTCGCTAGTGAGAATGCAACACGCGAACGATACAACCACCACTTGGACCGTAGACGTCATCAGATCTTTCAGGTTTACTCAACTAAATGGTTCTCTCTGTCAATACCCTGATATACATTGTTTAGAATGATTGGGTTGCTACTGTTGATTAAGTTTTCTTTGTCATGCGTGTGGGTCTTTTCATTTATCAGGTGATGTTTCTCATCTTTTGTATGTGAAAATTATTCTCGAGAATGATGGATTTCTAAGGGTTTTATTTTGGTAATTCCACAATATCTGGATGCTTCTGGGTAGAAACTTGCTACTGTTTACTAATGAAAAATATGTTGTTGTTAGCTTGCATGTACAGGATGTCAAAATTGAAATCTCAGAACAGTATTAAATGATTTCCATAGCCTAGGTAATTTTATCACTATTTTACAGGCCACTCCTTTAACATGGCTTGAAGCTTTGACAGTGTAACGAAAAATATGCCTCACGTGGCCATTTGTTATCACCAAGATAGTTTTGTTTAGGGCTATGAGCATCTAATCTGCTAAAAGGCATCTTTGAGGATGACACAACTAATATCTATACTTATGTTGTCCAGCAAAATGGCCTCTTTGTTTTTATGTTTCTTCATGGAAACTGTAAGTAAGATTCGACACTTATTGGGTACTGCCTTATTCTTGAATGTATTTCTTTTTTCTTTGCCTTCTTTTCTTAAAAATCCTATATGATATTGTTATTAGCCCATTGCCATCTCTGTTGCATACTAGGAGAAGTGATTCTATATTTTCTTTGGGAACTCTCCTTTACCGGATTGTTCACAGACTGTCACTTTCTATGGTAGGGAATAATTGTATCACATTCTTTTGTTCAAACTTTTAGCCTATAATGAGTTGTATTTAATTGTAACGGGTTTTATTGCAGGGTCCTAATGACCGAGCAAGATGTGCAATGTTCTTCAAAAAAAAAAACCTCGAATTCCTGGATGAGCCACATAACAAGGTACAAATATAGTCCCTTTTGACATGCTTTATTTTCTGGGAAGTGCTAGAGGGAAGTAGGACTATTGTGTTGCAGGACTTGATGCCTTTAATTATGCTTGAGCAGTGCACTTATTTATTAAATTTTTGTTGGGTCAATGACAGGTGATGAATTGCGTTGAATCTTTGGCTTACTATGGGTGATTTGGGTGTATTTGACTTTGTCTTTATTCTGGTTTATTTGTCATGGCTGTGGGCCTTTTCAGTTCTTAGGTAATTCCTCCTTTGTATATGGGTCTTAAAATTAAACACTTAAAGTTCATTTCATTACAATAACATTTCGTTATTCTTGTTGTGTTGTTGCTTTTCTTACTGTAGTTGGCCATTTTCCTTCAACTTCTTCAGCCTTAATTACAAAACCTTTTCGTCCTCCTAACTCCAAACCTTTGGGAGGACAATCATGATTGGTTGCAAAGAAAGCTTTTCGTCCTTCTTTCTCAAGAATTGGAACATTAGCATCCATCGCGTGCATTGATAATTACAAATGATGCCTGTAAGTTCTCTATTGCCTTCTCACTTTATGAGGATAAAATGATTCAAAATGAGTGCTGAAATTGATGAATTAACTAAAATTACTTTGTTGCAGGATCCAAAGCATGGAAATAGGCTAGAATTTGGATAAAAAATCCAACCCAATTCCCAAAAGGTTATTCATGTTGCAAGAACTTGATTATTATGGTTTTGCATCTGCCTTTTGGAAAGTGATTTGTTTGTGCTTTAAAAAATGAATTGCATGATTTTTATGATTTTTGTAGTGGTGCGTGGGATTTGCAAGCAACGGTCTTTTTTTTTTCTTAAGGTATGACTCTTTTTATTTGTTTATGCTTTTATCTGTTTTCTTTCTTGAGGCAATACTCTAATAAAAAAATGTGCAATATTGATTATTCTCCATTATATATGGTTTTCCTTCTGCTTTCATTTATTCTTTTGAGTCGTTTTATGCTTTTTTTGTTGACCTTTGCTTCATTTTCTTGAGTTGTGTAATTGTGCTTTGGTCAGTTTGGTTTGCTGCTTGAGTATAAAGTCAAATTTTGGGTCTTGCTGTGTTCATGACCATGGAACATTAAGCATAATCAATCTTAGGATCCGCTTTGCTACTTCATGATAATTATCCTCAGCCAACTTTCTTGTTGCTAATTCCTGAAACTATATAATGCAAAGCACTGATTCATTTGCATAATTCATGGGACATCATAGTACTGATCATCTAAACATGATGATACATCAGTCATCAAGTCATCTCCTGCACTCAATGTTAAGCCACCTATGGGTATTAACAACGGTTCTATAGCACATATTCCCGATGAATAGATGCGCACCAATATCAGGTGCTCTCAATGTTAGTTTGCATTTATTCGATCCCGTGGCATTGCGTGGGTTAAATAGCTAGAAACGGTTTAAAACTCAGGGAGGACCAATTATTCTTTCACAGGTGTGGAAAACTATCAAATTTTTTTAGTCTTTTAAATTTACCTTCTAGAAATGGATTAATTATTATTTATTGATTCTTGGGTTTTCCTCCATTGACTGGTAAGTGGTAACTCACTTTGAGGTGGCCGACTTTTTTTTGATTGTTTGACAACATATTGGAAATGAATTTGGGCCAGTGGAATGGGAGATCAGTGCACTATGCACTGCAGTTGGTCTTTCCCTTTTTGTATTATCTTTCTCTGGTTGTGTGTTGTGATTGTGATAAGAGAATTGTGGTGGTTGTTATTTTAGAGGTATTCTCATGGTAAAGAAGGATGAAAACTTCTGCATTCATTGTGCACCAACATTAGTCAAACCTCTTTCATCCATTTTTGCAAGTACAAAAGAGAATATATCATTAGATCAAACATTTTTTTATTCACATATTTGACTTTTTCACTACTGTTTTGGTAGGGAAACTCCATATTGGGAATTCACATTTTTCTCTATTCATATGATGATATTGAGGTAGAGTGCTTACAGGGTTCTGGTAGTGCCCCTAGACAAACAAAACATTCTATGCCAATACCTTGTGGTAATTCTCTTTTGGATGTCTAATTGCTCTAGATGTTGCATATATCTGTCTTTATATTTGTAGAACTTTGATTCCTAGAGAGCTAATAAACACGTACAATTTTAGTCGGGTGTATGAGTGGCATTGTATTTGAATTAGCTCATGGTTGACTATGCCACTAAGATCTTCATTTCAATTAGCTAATGCTTGATTATGCCACTAAGACCAATTTCTTTTGCACTTTCCAAGCTTTCGATCTTCTGTTAGCGTGCTCCTGCTCACTGTTATCTTGGTGCTCTCTACATATACCCATTTCACAGGTTATGCAAGTGGTCTCATCTTTGCTATCGCATGCCAGGTGTACTTGATCACATCATTATTTCTTGATGATATGAACCCCAATGCGAAGAATTGCGAAACTCGATTTTGAGGACATGGTTTCCTTCCCTCTTATGATGATTTTTGTTGCTTGTTGCTCGAATTTTTTTTATTCTCATTCTAACTTTTTTTTTACCGAATGTGCTTAACTATTTTTCTTCAACGATGAAAAAGAACTCAACTGTGATTAAATGACCATAAAGTTTCAAGTGTGCAAGCAATTTTACACCAACCAAAAACACATGCCCGCCGCAACGCGCGGGCTTCGATCTAGTAATATATAATTAGAAGTCGAAAGAGGGTGAATGGATGTCAAATATTTGCAAATGATACTGTTGCAGCCACAATGTCATGATCTTTGCAAAATTAAGACTGATGTCTTTGTCTCTCTTACCAATTCAAACATTAAATACGATAAACAAAATTATTACAAATAGTGATTATATATATATTATATTAAGGTGTCTCTCGACTGTGTAATTTTTTTCTTAATTTCTTCACTTATAGAAATCATGATTACGGGACCTCCCTACCCCTCAAATTAATATAACAAAATTTTCACTATTTTGAACGATTATTATAGAAAATTTCCAATGAGAAAAACTCTTTATGTCAATGACTATCTAAAATCTCACTTGAAACAACGTCCAACTCTCTCATATTCTATTATTCTATGCAACCAAAATGAATCAACAAAATCTCAAAGATGTCCAAATGTTTAATGTTTTTCACAAAATGGAAAATGAAAAAGAAAAGAATATGACTAATTGTGTCATAATTTCTCACACTTAACCCAACTAAAACGTATTAACGAAACTGCGTACCCCTCAAGAGGGTAATTTTGTCTTTATATTTTAAATGATTGAAATCGCGATTAAGAGTTTACATATAGTAAAGTTGATGATATTGAAGGACAAGAAAAACATTAAAATATAAGATAAAATAGCAAACTAGATTTTAATTGGGTTGGTGAGTGATAACGTCCTAAACTCGCTCGCTTAGATGACCTATCAAAATATGGTCAAATTAGGTCTTCTCGGATGAGCTAAGCATTCTTCAGTATAACTTGATCTTCTCGGATCTATTCTTACCTGCAAAAATGAGCAAACATGAGCTAAGAGACCGCGAGAGAGTGTTCTCCAGCGTCGCCGCTTTGACGCTCAAGTTAGGAGAGAACACAAATGTGCTTCCTAGGAAACCGTGCTTGGTGCTCTAGGAGTGAACAATATTTTTACGGGTCAAAGTCCTTTTACCTGTGGGGTAATCCCCCTTATATAGTGGCAGAGCTTTCCTTTAATAGAATTCATCATGACAGTCAAAATTGGGATTTGAGTCGTAGAATCGTGGGATTCTACGACTTGAATCACACAAAATCGTGTAAAATCGTAGAATCGCACAGAATCGTGCGACTATGTAAGATTCAAGAAATAGACAGCAAATAGAATGAAAATGTTTCATTCTTAACAAACCCAAACGAAATAATACAATAACAAGCCCAAAAAATAAAGAATAAGTAAAAAAAAATTAATGGAATCTCTTAAACTTCTAATCTTTGAAAAATTTAACCCTCAAAATTCCTCATCTCTTCTCAGCCACCAGCCCACCACCACTGCGTGACACCATCTCTGGAAGTCTAAAACTCTTCTCATCTATTTTCCTCAATTTTCTTCTTCAATTTTATCCCTTCTCTGCATCTTCACCCGACACCACCTCTGAAACTTTTTTCATATATTTTCCCCTATTTTCTTCTTCAACCACTGGTTCTTAAAGACTTAAACTCTTCTCACCTCTTTCCCATGTTAGCAGCAACCACTAGTTCTAGTTCTCAACCATCTATGCAAAGCAAAAGAAAGAATGCATTTGGTCAAAGGCAAGATCCTAGATGGGATCATGGGATAGAATTGGACCCTATTACACGCAAGGTTCAATGTAAACACTGTGGAGGTGTGCGTACCGGAGGAATTTATCGATTGAAGCATCATCTAGCTTGTACTCGTCAGAATGTAGAACCTTGTCCAAAAGTTCCAGATGAAGTAAGGCTGCAATTTGCAAGCTTGCTCGGTCTTGAACCGAAGAAACATTGAAGGAAAGAAAGGAAGTTCTTTGGTGTCGAAGAAGAAGAGGTAGAAGAATGTGAAGCACCACATACAAGCTTGGAGAAGGGAAAGGGGTCGATGGAAAAATTTGTGGCAAGATCCAAGTCCAAGCCAATGCATCAAAAAACCTTGAACAATATGTTGAAGAAAGGTGAAGGAGATGATGTGTGTCAAACAATAGCACAGTTTCTCTATGTTAATGCTATTCCATTCAATGTAATGAGGAGTCCACTATTTCCTCTCATGATTAAGAAGATTGGAGACTATGGCAAGGGACTTGAACCACCTTCCTATCATAAGATTAGGGAGACCTTCTTGAAGAAAGATGTGGCCTACACTCTGAACATGCTAAATGAGTACAAGGCTCAATGGAAATTTACGGGATGCACAATTATGTCTGATGGCTGGTCGGATCGAAAGAGGAGGTCATTATGTAATTTTCTAGTGAATAGTCCTGCTAGAACTGTTTTCTTAACGTCATTGGATACATTAGAGATTTCAAAAATAGGGGAGAAAGTGTTTGAGATGCTAGATGAGATTGTTGAGAAGGTGGGAGAAGAAAATGTTGTCCAAATTGTGACTGATAATGCAACAAACTACAAATTAGCTGGGGAAAAATTAATGGAGAAGAGAAAGAAGTTGTTCTGGACACCTTGTGCTACACACTGCATAGATTTAATCCTAGAAGACTTTGAAAAGCAAATCAAAGTTCATCGAGTGACTATTGCTAAAGGAAAGACGATTACAACATATATCTATTCTAGAACCCAACTTATTGTCTAGATGAAGGATTTTACAAAAGGTGCGAATCTCATTCGACCTACAGTCACTCGATTTGCAACTGCTTACTTGACATTACAAAGACTTCTAGAGCGCAAGGGTGCCACTTATTAAGGTTCTTCGGATGGTCAATTCAGATGAGCATCCTGCCATGGGATTTATATATGAAGCCATAGATCGAGCAAAGGAATTAATTCGAGAAAATTTCAACCATGTCAAAAAAAGGTAGGTTTACTAATTACTACTTTACTGGTTAATACTTATCTAATAAGATGGCTGATCAAAGTTTTTTTCCACTGTAGCTATAAGCAAGTTTGGAATATTATTGATCAAAGATGGGAAAATCAACTTCATCAACCATTACCTGCAGTGACATATTTTTTGAATCCTCAATTTCATTACAGTGAAAATTTCAACTCTGATGCAGAGGTTAAAATTGGGTTGTATAATTGCATGAAGAAGATGGTGCCTAATTCTCAAGAGAGGGTAAGAATTGATATGCAAATTGATGCATTTAAAAAAGGAAGAGGGCTTTTTGGCATAGAAACTGCTATGTTAACCAGGAAGAAAAAATCTCTAGGTATTACTTATTAGTTGTTGTCTTGTTGAAATTTAGAATTTATATTGAAAGAGAAAAGTAAGATTGATTTATTTGTTTATACTTTGTAGCTAATTGGTGGGACTCATATGGAGATGAGTGCCCAGAGCTGAAATGTAACACCGTGACCTGAATTATCGTGAAATTTCAGGAGATTTAGATGAACACATTTTACGAGAAAATTAGGATAGATTTAGATAAAAATCTAAATCGAGTCAAAGTAATTTTAATAAATTATATCAGGAAAACAAAATTAAAGAGTACAAGAATCGCTCAAAATGGAGTTGAGGTGAATTTATTATGAATTATAGAAGTTAAATAAATAAAAAAATATATCATAATAAATGGATAACAGCAAAACTGTGAATGCATAGGGATATTTAATATAATTGAGTAGTAATGTTAGGGACAGAGTTTTCAAACGGCCTAAACTCAAATTAAGAAAATGAAATTAATATAAAATAAAAAGGAATAGGGCACGGGAACTGAGGAACCCTAGGTTCCCAAACTAGGTTACGGTCGTCAGTGGAGTAGGTGGCGACAGAACTGGTCTTTCTGCAAATCGAGACGAATGGCGAATCTAGTTGAACGAGTAGGATGAGAAGGAGAAGAGGAGTTCAATAGTAGTGGTTTCGAATCGAACGGCGGGTGAATGGGTGGCCAACGAAGGAGGAAGAGATGGTCGCGGCCGCAAGCTTTGGCACCGAAAAATCACGGTGCTCCGACCACCATTCAGGTAGCTATGACCGTCGATATACTCACCGGTTCTTCCTCTACTGAATCCAAGCCACCGCGGACTCCATCGCCTCCGGATCGGCAGTGACTCGAGTATAGGGATGCACAGGTCTGTTGACTGGCGTGACTGAGGGAAGAGATACAGTCGGGTCGATCCGACCCAGTTGACTGGAGCACCCCTTTGTGTGTTGACCATTGACCAAATAAAAAGAAATGAAATTGGATAAATTGTGTAAATTAATTAAAATAAAGAGTACATAAGATGTTAATGGAGAGGGGTATTACTATGGATTTCAGGGACAACTTTTGATAGGTGAAGTGTTGGGATTACGGGAGGAAACTAAGGTAAGTAATACTCACCTGTCTCATGGAATCGACTGCTCAATGATTGCTGATTTTACAATTCCTATGTTTGTGTGTATATATATGTAGATATGTGTGTACATATAGATATGTTAGTACGACTGAATATTTGTGGTGGGATTGATAGTATTACAATGGTATCTGTGTTGAGCTTGTTGTTATACGAGATTGAATTAGTTGTGATGATGTAAGTATCCGTGAATTGTGTTTTGCAATATGATGATAAATATAGAGATAGAATTTAATGATTGTATTGACATGAGGTTGAACTTAATTTGAGGATGTGTTGTCGGTATAATATTTTCTATAACGAATGTGTTATTTATATAATACGGAGTTTATGGGGTCGTGTTATGTTTATAATAAATTATGTAATGATTGTGTTATATATATGAGACTGAGTTTATAGGGACGTGTTATTTATATAATGATATCTATGTGGTGATTATGTGTTATATGCGACTGAACTGGTGATGATGAGTTATTTGTGAATGTCGAACTGTCATGGTTGCACTGCATGAAGCATAACATATCATGGCATACATGACATACGCATTGAGGAAAAATGTTTTTACGAACCAGGTATTACTGATACAGGGAGGGTGTACTGAAAATAGAAATGTTTATGGGGTACTGTTAAATGGAAAGAAAAGGAAAATGATTAAAGGATATAGATGTTGACTGGAGGTGCTCTATGGTAGGGCAATAGAAAGAAATCCCGACCGATTGCTCTATAGCAGTTTACCTAGGTTAAGGGCCCGAGTACTGGAAAAAAATGATTTAAATGGCTGACTGTTTTCTAATGAGGACGTTCATGCGGATTCATGCATAAGTATTACTTGCTGGGCCTCGGCTCACTATATTTCGTGATACAGGTAAGGAGTCTTGTGGTGACTTTGTTGACATAGGAGTTGATGGCGCTGTGGATCCATGAAAAGGATGCTCATGTACAAAAGTTAGTTTTTGATGGTTCATGATAATAATATTAAATTTTATTTAAGTTTTAAGGTTGCTGCTAGTATTTCAGATTTATGTACAAAAGTTAGTTTTTGATGATTCATGATAAGAATATTAAATTTTATTTAAGTTTTAAGGTTGTTGCTAGTATTTCAGATTTATCACGATTAAACTAAAGTTCACAAAACGTGGTCAAGAGATATGTATTTTACGTTATTGATTTAATTACTATTATGAGGTGGTAATTGTTAAATGCTCATCGGAATTAGGATGCTTGATTTGAGTTATTAAATGAGTTTAGTCAATTGGAGATAAATGATGCTTAGCTAAATATATTCTAGCATTAATTGGGTTCTTATTATATATAGAATTAGGTACTAGTGATGGACTGAGATGTGATATAGGTAGCGATCTGTACTACGAGCTCGAAAATTAGAGTTTCATGGGACGGGGCGTTACTTGAAAAGATTTGCAATTAGGATTTTAAGTCTAACTTGTACCTCTTCTGGATGTGAATGTAATTGGAGTGCGTTTGAGTTGGTACATTCGAAAAGGAGAAATTGCTTGCATCAAAAGAAGTTGAATGATTTGGTGTTTGTCATGTATAATTTGAAGTTAGAAGAGAGACAAAGAAATAGAAAAGCCATCACAAATGCCTTTACTTTTGATGATGATATCCCATTGGATGATGAATGGATAACGGAGAGAGAAGCTCCGGTTCTTCCATCATGTGATGAATGATTGAATATGTTGAAAGATGCTGAAAGTGAAATTGTTAGAGATAAAGAGAATGATATTACTGATCCAAGTACGCTTTCAATTGACTAAATTTAGCTTTTGAATTTTGATCATGTCAAGAACTTATTTTGTCATACTCACTATATTTATTTTTTAAATTTCAATGTAGGCATAGAGGAGAATGATGCCATCCAAGACACAAATATTGATATTTCTGACTTGGGTGATGATGTTAATGATATTGAGGTGGAAGATTGTGAGATTAGTGAAGAAGAGAATGAAGAGGAAGTTCATGTGGCTGAATGATTACACTGATTTGGTCCATTTGGATATTATTTTAATCATTTTTCATGTTTGGATTATATTTTATTTTATTGTTTACATGTTTGGATTGGATTTTATGTGATTGTTGACAATATGTTTAACTTTTTTGTATGGATATGTGGGTAAACATATATTTATCATATTTATTTACATTGTTGGTAGAATCTTACGATCTACGATCCGATTCTGTAGACTCTCTCAACGATTCAACCTAGCTAGAATCCCGATTTTAACTGCCTTGGAATTAATGATAGAATGAGTGAGACCTTGCTAAATTGAAGAGTTACTGCTTATCGGAGAATAATTACCATCCGATGACAGAATAACTCTGATGTTGTTCAAAAATTAAAAACATCATATCTTTGAAATCACAGATACTATATGGTTAGAGTTACTGTAACTCCATATATATTTGGAATTTTCATACTATTGAATTTATATATTAAGATTGAATCTCTTAAAAACTCACTTTGCACTCATGGAAACATTGCACTCATGCAATATTTGACATGCAATATGTGCATATTTGCTTATATTCGGAAGCTTTCATTAGATGTATAACCATCAGGGTACAATGATAATTCAATGAAATGAATCTTTCATTATCATATAGACTTTTTGATGTTACATGGTTTAAATTTTTTAGTTGTAGTTAATCTTAATTGGTTTCAGATTATTAGGTTGTTTGATTGGTCTCGAATTAGCCCAATGTGGCAATGCCTCCTGAGTTTTGGATCCTCCCTTCATTTCATCCAATGCATCCAAGTTGGTCAAGGGTATACTCTTAGTGAAAGTTTATCGGCATTCTCTAGCCTTGTTTTTTTTCCTTTTCCTGAATTTGGACTTAGCAGTAACATAATCTTTTTGTATGATAATAGTTGCCATATTTGATTTGCTAAGAATACTAATTCTTATAGGAACTGTCCCATAAGTTGTTTCATTATTTCCTGAGTTCTTTATTTACAAGTCAGCTAGATGAGAAGGGAGGTGTACGTTGCATGACAATTTATAGTGTGATTCTGAGAGTGTTTGTTGCCTGCAAGAGATGAAGAGTTCACTTCTAAGGACGTTGTCTGCTGATATATAGCATTACCTAAAGTTACTATTTTTCCTATCAGTGGGTATCTATATGAATTTCTCTGCTCTATATCTTATTTGAATGTATTGGATATCAAGGAGTAATGACTTTTCTGTTCACTCACTGGTTTTCCTTTTGTTGGGTTTCTATTTGATACTTCCACGATTCTATGTATGAAGTACTGGACACGTTGTTGAGATTACTAGAGAACGTTAACGGTGCTTTCGAACCAACAATGTTAGCTAACTGGGATCAATTTCGAAAACCTGGACAGTGTTTGTTTATATAGCTTGATGCACTTCATTATTTATTTCTTTCAGCTTCAGTAAATATGTTTTTATTGATATGATGCATTATTTAAGTGTCAACGGTGAGACGAATACTTCCTTACAAGACTGTATTCTTCTGCTTAGCACACTGCAACCTTAAGGCCTGTCTCATAGCTGCATAAATGAGTACGCCTTAACGTCTCACCTATGAACTTCGTTCGCAAAACATTATTGATTTTGTTTTATCATAATTTCCAAAGTTAACTTGGTCAAAAAAACACAACGACAAATAATTCAGCTAAAAATTATAACACCAGTATTTCCCTCTAAACCCTAACCGAAATCAAAAGGACCCGGGGCAACGCCCGGGCTTCGTACTAATTTTATATTATTTCTTATTGGACCGATTATATAAGACAATAAGGTGCAAAAAAAGGTTGTGGTTTGCATGCTGCTCCTATATGCCTAGCATTTGCTTTCATAAATGAGTTGCTCTAATTTGATTGTTTAATCAATCAGGCCTTCTAAATTGTGCTCTAACCTTTTTTTATATAGGCATCCCTGCACAAGTCCAGGTTATTTGACACCATCTTTCCACTGTCACACATACGATCTTCAATTTTGGTTCATTGACCTATGCGTCTGTGATTGAGGATAAAATGGGTTTATTTTGCGGAAATCACGAGTGGGGGCAAGAAAGAACACAAGAATGCATGCAAATTAATGAGCTCCTACATTAAAAGTTTCTTTTAAAGATAAATCTATCCAAGAGTCTGGTGGACAGTTGCAACCATCCTTCGATGGTAAAGTCCAGACAAAGAAAATAGATGTGTTTTATTAAATTGTTTATGCAGCAGCTAAAAGTCTAATCATGTATGCGTATGTTCATTCAATATTAATAATAATGCATAGAATTGTAGGTTTATTCCTTATGAATCTTAGGAAGCATATATGGATAAGGTCAGTTCCTGCTTAAAAGTCTGCTTACAGTTGTACAATAGGGCATCTTTTTAGCATTCTAGGGTAGAACGTAATTTATTTTATTGAAAGGTAGAGACTTGATTGCTTTGATATGATTTAGGTGGCCAGCCCTACAGATTAAAATTATGACCAAATGCTTACATATAACCCACTTTAAACCACCAAGCCTTTGGCTTGGTGGCCACCGGCTTGTCCTAAACCTTAGTGCTCTGGGAGTGAAGAGGTCACTGGGTCGAGCCGGGGAAGTGGCACGTTATTGGATTTAATTGCCATAACGCTTACATATAACCCACTTTTAACCACCAAGTCTTTGGCTTGGTGGCCACCGGCTTGTCCTAAACCTTAGTGCTCTGGGAGTGAAGAGGTCACTGGGTCGAGCCGGGGAAGTGGCATGTTATTGGATTTAATTGTCATAACGCTTACATATAACCCACTTTTGTCCCTGTCGTTGTGTCGCATAACCTGCGACTTACATTCTACCGAAATCCCGAGGGCACGGGTCGGTAGACAGGCCCTTTGGTCCTGCCCCAACCAAAAAATTATGACCACACATGCATGCATGGATTTTTTTTTTTAATCTTTTTTTATAGTCAAGAATGACAAACTTATATATCTTTTGAATGGTTAATATTGGCCTAAACTCTGCCACTCAAAATTACTGTGGAGATTTTGAATTAAATTCGTACCGTGAATACACAATATATTTTCGGCCATAAATTATGCTTTGATTGATCACCTTATAGTGTTGTCAAATGGAAAATTTTGTGCACTGTATACCAATCTTTATGAATGCCGCTGCATAGTGCTAGCTACTTTAACCACATATGATTGGGAACAACTTTTTTTTATTTATTTTTATGTCGCACCTCATGAATTCATGATACGAATCTTCATCTCGTTCTGTGACAATCGAATGTGGAACCCACTCAGATTTTATGTGTATATATATATAGTGTATAACAGTACATATACTGTATAGACTCTCATCAAGTTTGTTGTTATTCACTGTCGGTAATTAAGTTGATCTAACCTATATATATATATATATATATATATATATATATATATATATATATATATCTGTGTGTGTGTCGTGTGTGCAAGAAAACAAGATCCATCCTGACGTTTCAATTTCAAAATTAACAGTATTGTCTTTTTGTGGCCATCTGTAGTTTTTTTTGATATGGTTAAGATTTGCACCCTATACTTCGAAGAAAGTATTAATTTTCATCTTGTATTAAATAACACCTTAAACTTCTATTTTCGTATATCTTTACATCTTTCATCCAAATGTCCTCTATTTTTGCTGATTTGACACATTATGATGTTCGTATACCACGTAAATTTTAACAAGTGTCAATTTGCACATTGTACCTTGGATTGAAATACACCCTGAATTTATAAAAATAGATAATAATGTACCCTCGATCAGCAAAAATAGATGTCATTTGTTTTTATTTCTTATGTATATATGTATGTTTGTGTATGAGTTTATTTCTAGTAAAAGAGTTTCTCTTGTAATTTTTTTTCATTTTTAGGGATGGATTAGTGACGGATTTTTAATTTTTAATTCTTTTTAAAAAAATTACCGACTGAATTTTTTTTCGTCGGTAATCAAATAGCGACGAGCATTTTACAAACAGATATTGTTCCGTGGGTAATGAATATTATCGACGGATTTTCCTGGATTAACGACGAAAAAATTCATCAGTAAAATGTAAAATTCTTGTTGTGGCTACACGAAAATGGAAAATCAATGTGCGATTCGATACATTTCAAAATACAATGTGCAAATTAATACTTTCTTCCAAGTATAGGGTGCAAACTCTAACTTCTTGCTAATTTTTTTAGTGTTATTACTGTCCAACAAATACCGACATTGGGTTTATTCCTACCTAAATCTACACTTGAGTCCACTAATTTACTCATACTTTAAGACAGCACCGACAATTGTGCACTTCAAGTTAATTAGCACTACTTATAAGAAAAATAACCACAAGTCCATAAGATCCACATATCTATTCATCTATATATATATATAATTAAAGCCTCACAAATGCACCACATGAAGTCACATAGGATTTAAAGGGAGAGAAAATAAAATCTAATAATCAAATAATCAAAATTAAATTAATAATTATAATTCATGGCCATTCAATATAAGAAAATTTTTAATATTCCTTTTGTTATAACAAAAATGATAAGGTTGTCATTTAGAATTCAAGAATCATAATATATGCGTATGCTAATAATTAACATTAACATTAAAAATTAATAATTATATGAGAAATTCCTTGATATTTTTTTGTTATAACAAAGATGGCGAGATGTCACGTAGGATTCAAGGAAGATAATATGTGAGTCAACAATTAAAATTAATATTAAAAAAACTAATAATTATATGAAAAATTAAAAATTCATGGTCATTCAATTTAAGAAGCATCTTAATATTCTTTTTGTTTTTCATATCAATAAATAAATAAATAGCTATATGTAACACGGAAGTTTAGAGGAAGTTTATATGAGTTTTTGTGATAATAGCTCAGTCAAAATATTATCTAATAGTATTACACGTATAAATTATATTCAATTAAAGATTAATTTTAACAAATAAAAAATATAGATGTTATGTCATGACCATTTAGTTTTGTATTGATTTTCATTCTCATCTTATTGCAGTCAGTTGAATTTTTTTTTCTGTTGATAAAATTAAACCAACAACAGAACATTAAATCTGAGAAAATTAAAACTTAATAGATATTTAAATACTGAATATGTGGTAGAGAAAATATGTAGAATCTTATGTATTTTATTAAAATTATTATAAAAATTTAATGTACGATTAATTTTATAGCAAAATTAAATAATTGAAAAAGTGTATCACGCGTAGCGCGGGTACTACACTAGTATGCAATGTAGTGCTAGCAAGTGTTATAAAATGTAAAAAATTATGGTTCATATATCTAGATATATAGGTAGTGTTTGGAAAAGTATTTTGCAAAAAACATATATTTTGACTTGTATGTTGTTATCTTTATGCTGATATAAATGTTGGCATATATGTTATTTCAAATGCTGAGGTGTTTGGTTACTTATGCTGAAAAAAACATTTATGCTGTTTAAAATGATGTGGCTAATTACATACAGGGGCAGTAAAACAAATTAAAAAATATTTTTCAAATATATATAATAAATTATTAAATAAATAAATGACTAAATATAATTGAATATATTATTTTAAAATAAAAATATTATTAAATAAAAATAAATAATTAAATCTATCAAAAAATATAAATAATTAAATATATTAGTAAAAATGTTAATATATTATTAAATATAAATAAATATAAATGAATATATTATGGAATAAAAATAAATAATAGATTATTAAATATAAATAAATTATTAAATAATTTAATATATTAGTAAATATAATTGAATATATTATTTAAAAATAAATATATTATTCAATATGGATAATTAAATATATTAGTAAAAATTTTAATATATTATTAAATATAGATGAATATTTTATTAAATAAAAGTAAATAATAGATTAGTAAATATAAATAAGTAAATTATTAACTATATTATTTAAAAATAAATATATTATTAAATATAAATAATTAAAAATATTAGTAAAAATGTTAATATATTATTAAATAAAAATAAATAACAATTTATTATTAAATAAAATAAATAATAGATTTGAACATTAAGGCTATTTTGGTCATTTGGCTGAAATATAAGGGGTAGTTTAGACTTTTCATTTTTGATAGAAGGTAAATGTTGTTGAAAATGGTTTTTTATGTCGCATTTGAAAATTGTAACATATATGCTAAAATTATTATTTGGTGTTTGGTTAAGTGGCTTTTTATGTGTAGCATGTATGCTGAATGCTAAATTATATGCTAGTGAAAATTGTTTACCAAACGGGGGCTATATGCTATTTATAATGGTTTACCAAACACAACCAGAGTATGTTTGGTAAACAATTTTGACAATAGCTTATAATTTAGTATGTATGCTGGTTGTTTTATGCTGCTTGAAATGCTGGCATATATGTTGTTATAAATGTTGTGGGTGTTTGGTTAAATTTTTCAGAGAAAAACATATATGCTGGTATAAATGCTGTGGCTAATTACATGTAGGGGTATTAACACAAATTAATAAAAAAATAGATTTTATATTTTTTATAAATGCTGTGACAATTCTAGGAATGTCATATTTAGAGGTAAAAATGTTGAATAATATGTTAAATGTTGAAATGTTATTTGATTAGGTTAACATTTATATGTAGTTTGTATGTTACATGTTGTTATGTATGCTCTTTACAATTGTTTACCAAACACCGGGCTGCACTACGATCCAGGATGGGTAAATAACGGTATCACTATCGTTGGCCCAATGATCATCAGATTTGATTACCAAATAAGAATCAAATCCCAGCCATTGAATTAATAAATTAATTAAAATATATTTTAAAAATTATTTAATTAAAATATTTTATCAAAATAACTTAAATACCCCCACTGTACTTCCTTTATCACAACAATCAACAACGGAGCCATGCTCGAGGTCGAGCACTCCCGTTTAAGGAAGAAAAGGCAGAAGAAGAAAAACATATCGGCTCCTCTCCCGTTACCTCGTCGTCAAGCACTCATGGGGCGGCTGTTACAAGAGAATCTTATTTACATGGGGTTGATAGCTCAATTGCTGATTGAAGTACAAGAGATTTATATAAACCTTTACTTGTTAAGTTTTTGTAATAAGCTAAATTTTTATACCCATTTTTGTCATTTTATTTTCATAATATTTTCTTTTTAAAAAAAATAGAAAATTATTTATAAAGTCTAACGTACATGTGGTGTGCATTGAAATAGACTGTACGGTGTCCAATCCTTTGACCAGACTGGACACTAGTAAAACCCCCAAACACCCACATAGAGCTAGGTTCTCTTATACGACAGCACATTTTTTTTAATTTACGAAGTTAAATCTTAACCGTTCAATCTGACCAACTATTGAGATTAAAAGGCACGTTTTCAGATGCTGGCATGCTGCAACCCATATGCTATAGACTTGTTTGAGATAAAGCCACCGCACTACCACCAAACCAGCCGCTACTATCACCAAATTGAAGCCCAGATCACCACCAACAAAATTCAACCAACCCAGGTCGTTTTCATCCACCATGCATAGTCACTTCACGTTCAAAAACATGCGACCAACGTGAGGAAGAGACGATCGATCCGGACAATGAAGCCATTGTCTTGCAAGACGTACACTTCCACATAAGTGTTCCCCGAACCAAGATGCCCCTCATTCAAAAGTCCGATTTTGGAAGAAATCCTCGCTGGAAGATTCATGGGTTTTGACTTTTGACCTGAAATAGGTTGGAGAATTTCAAATGGGGTTTACTTTCTGTCCTTGGTCAGATCTGTTGGTCTATATTTGATACATGTATGACAATTGGGTGATGCTGAGCAGTGTTGTAAGTTACTCCGGTATGTGGAGTAAGTTACTTCGCAGGTATGTCAATTGGAAGATACAGCGCAGTGAAGTAAGTTACTCCGGTGTGTGGAGTAAGTTACTTCATCTGCACGGGCTTAAAGATTTTAACACGTGGACTTTTCGTTTTAATGACATGTAGTGTTCTATTGTCAATAGACTGTCTTATATAGATAAGATAGGAAGTCTATTCATGTATGGATAACCATATAAGAGTTATATTGTGAGTTAAACATGTAACTACCATGGTTTATCTTTGATTATTTTCTATATTATCAATTCCAGTTTTGGATGTATGATCTATCTCTTCAGTGATAGGATGCTCAGAGTTCTGGTGGGAGAAGGAGTTTTCGTTGACAAGACAAGCTGGACATATATGTATTCCACACACGTTAAGTTGATTGACAAGAAAATTATCTTGGAAAAACTTGAGCGTTGTGTTAGGTTTTGGAGAAGCAAATCACTTCCTTTTCATATGTGTTCTTGAGTGTTTTATTTGAGTGATTTGTAGTGAGGACATTTGTGTTGGAGATTAATATTTGAGAGTTTCTTATGTGGTACTTTTGAGGGATTCGAGAGTAGTCTCTACCTTGGTTAGGTTGAGAAGAGGTTGAAGCAATTTACTGAATGGGAGCTATGAGCAAGGTCTTTAGTTCAAAGATTAGGTTGTATTCGTTTTAGTGAATTGTTCCTCAAGGTTAGTCGCTTATAGACTCGAGGTTTTTCCCACGTTGGGTTTTCCTCGTTAAAATCTTGGTGTCGTTCTTTTTATATTTTCTATTATTTATTTTCCGCAATTTTTTGTTTCCATTATTCGTTGACTAACGTTCTTGGTGAGTGCAACGACTTTCAAGATCCAACGACAAAGATTCAAGTTTGTAAATTAAATGAGAATGTGGGTGTCCGTATAAGAGAATTATCTTATTTATCTATTAAAATATCGTTTCATTTGTAGAATGATTTGAGTGAAAATGATAATGACGATGATCAATTCAATTGAGCTTATAAGCTATCTAGCATATAAACTATCTTATAAGCTTCTATACTCTAATCCAAATGGGGGCAGACAAAAAGGGTGCATATAATGTGACGTTTAAAATTGGAATGAAGATGGAGATTTGATGACTATCGAAGCTGTCATGTGATTCTATGAGATTATTGTTAACTATTATTAATTGACATAATACACTTACTAATTAAATTGCATATAAATTATATATAACTAGATTACTGGACTCTAGTCACATAAACGGAAATCGTTCCATTTTTTATTTTTAATTGATTCGTCAATATAATACAGAATCATTATTACTGAATATAAAATGTATATAAGATATACAGAACGCTCATCTGAATATAAGCTAGTTATAAGCTGTGAAAAGTAACCTAATTTATAAATTTTGAAAAATAAGTTAGCTTAGATGCGATGAAAGTATTTGGTAACATTTATAACTAAAGCTATCTAATTTATAAGCTGTCAAAAATTTATTATGTTTAGTTTAAAAGATACAATAAAAAAATTGCACAAAAAATATAGAAACGGTATAAATCATTGTAATTTATTATTTTTATTTTTTGGTAAATGTCGTTTACTTTTATTATAAATGTTTATTATTAAATTTAATGTTAATTTAAAATTATAAATTACATGAAATTAATATTTTAAAAAATTATGATATTTATATAATATTTCTGTATAATAAAAAAATATTTCTAAAACAAGCTTTGAAATGAGCTCCAACTTGGAGCTTCCTTTTTTTTAAAAAAAAAAAAACGTTTCTAAGGTGTTTGATAAACATACCTGAAAAATGAGACGATCTAAATACCCAAAAAAAATTAAAAGAATATATTCTGCAGTTTTAAAAATATGAAATCATCGCATAAATAGAATTCTACTGGGCAACCCTCCGAAAGATAATTAATGTAACAAAAGTAATATATTTAAATATGTCTTATGTATGTGATAATGACTCATAAATTTTTTCCAAGTTGTTAATAAACTATTAATTAAGCACATTAAAGTAAAAGGCTAGTCACATGCCATAGAAAATTCCAAGTCATCAAATAATTATATTTTTCTTGACCACATGCGTCCTCGCAGCCCCCACTACATGACAAATACATATTCACTATGCGTTTCACTATTTTCTTTATGGGCCGTTTGTCTTGCTTTTTGTTCTTTCAGCAGCCTTAGAGAGAATAGAATAGTGAATATGTATTTGTCATAGTGAATATATATATATATAAAAGACTTTCATTTCTCAATCATCAAGTGCATAATTGATCATCACCCTTGTCTTTTTGCGATCGAGGACTAGCCTCATAACCACATTTTGACATGTATATGATCATTCCATTAAATGGTAGTTGAGTCTTTTGATCTCCCACACCAAGAATGGTAGATGTCACATTGAACTATACCCTCTCACTCACTCTCTCTCTCTCTCTCTCTCTCTATATATATATATATATAAACGAGCACGTACACCAGAAGTCTAACGCAAAAAGTATAATCGCTCTCTCAAATTCTCTACCGCGCACACATTGAAACTAACCATGAAAAACTTGCCTACAAAGAAGGACGTCAACAAGGGAGCATGGACTGAAGAAGAAGATAGAAAACTTGCTGAAGTTATTGCAGTTAATGGTGCTAAAAGATGGAAAATGATTGCAGCCAAAGCTAGTAAGTTCATTATTTCTCTTCTTCTTTTTTCTTTAAAATTATGGGATTTTGTTATTAATTTTTGAAGATGGGAGAGTCGAACATAGAGAGCAGACTATAACTAAAATTTGATCAAACAATTAATTTGTTGCAGGTCTAAACAGGTGTGGTAAGAGTTGCAGGCTGAGGTGGTTGAATTATTTAAGACCAAACATAAAAAGAGGCAACATATCTGACCAAGAAGAGGACTTGATTCTTAGGCTCCATAAACTTCTAGGGAACAGGTTAGTCAATTGATTAATTAATTTACATAAACTTCTCATTTTCTTTATAATTCATCGAATATAATGAATTATATACTCATTGTTTTTATTTTCTCAGGTGGTCTTTGATTGCGGGGAGATTACCGGGTCGAACAGATAATGAGATAAAGAACTACTGGAATTCTCATTTGAGCAAGAAAATAAAGCTGAATGAGAAGCAAGCTATGGCAGCAAAAAGAGCACGTTCCAGGGGACACAAGACAACAACATCCATGGAGGAGAATTGTAGTTTTGGGGTTAGAGAACCAAATAACAGCTGCATGTCTAACAGTACTGGTGGTGGTGTTGATCATGGAGACTCAAATATGAACTTCAATGTTGATGATTTCTTTGACTTCTCGAATGAGGATCCCTTGTATTTGGAGTGGATGAGCAAGTTCATAGGTAGTACTCGGACCTCTAGCTATATACACTAGAGTTGTTCCTGTGATGTTCATATCTACCTTTTGTGTGTGATTCCAGTCATTTTTACTACCTAATCTTCACAAATTATCACGTACTCATCACTATGTGATTGATCTCATCTACATGAAGTGAAGTGTGTGTGTGTGTGTATATATATAATAATGTTATGCGGTTGTAGTATTAAGCTTTTAGGTCGATATGGGCATCCAACAATGTATTGAGATTGTTCTGTGCGCATAAATGTAAAGAATTTTTTTAAAAATGAGACTTAATATGGGTGAAGTACTTATGATCAAATGAAGTAGCAGTGAAGAAAGAAAGCAAGCGTCGAGGGCTTGTTTGTGAGATTTGATGGACATTATTCGACAAAAGAGCCATACACCTGCATGTATCATTTGCAAGAGAATTTCATGAGAGATTCTCACCAATTATATATATGCATGCATGACACACCTAGGACCAAACAAATTCCATTTATCTTCAATAAAAAGTGCAATGATCATGAGTTCATCTGGCCATGTGGAATC
Source organism: Euonymus europaeus (assembly GCA_963580455.1). NCBI lineage: Eukaryota > Viridiplantae > Streptophyta > Magnoliopsida > Celastrales > Celastraceae > Euonymus > Euonymus europaeus. The sequence goes on along the minus strand of OY756970.1, from coordinate 13,387,384 downwards.
TCCAAGTCTAGGACATAATGAAAGTGCATGCGTTACACTTTTTTAGTATACATGCGCGCTGACAATTATATGCAACACATTCACATGTAAAAATATACATAACACTCACAAATATGTATAGACAGGGTGATCGACGGAGCCAGTATATCATGCTAAAGGACTATTATTAAAATCAAACCTCTTTAATTTAGTCAAAAAATTGGCGGGGATCCAAGAGTAGTGCAATATATTTTTTTAAAGCTACACTAGGTTGTGTCGCTCCTATGTATGAATCAAGGTTGGTCGGATCGGTTCAATTAGTGATGGCTGGTCATCTAACCGGTCTGGTCATTCCCATATAAATCGAGAGTTTTATGAACCGACTGTTTTTGTGAGAATTCATATTGAATCGGTTCAACCGATGGATCGAGATCGATCAATTTTAATATTTGAAAACCTAAAAAATATATGTTTGTTTCAAAGCCAAGACCTATTTTAGCAATTCAAAGACCTTGCCACTAGGCTATAACACTTTTTTTTTGTCCAACAAACGCACGCAAAATTAAAATATAATATTTTTGTAAAATATTTTCACTCATTATTCAATATTAAATATTATTTATATAGTATTAAATAATTATCTATATCATATAAATATATAATATTATATTTTATTGAACCCCGGTTGAACCTTTGAACCAATGAAAGAATTTTTTAGCCTGTTAACCAGTCAGGTTTTCAAAACTTTGGTATAAATATGTTGTCCATGAGATTCAACACACACAAATAGATAGAAATACACAATTGTTAACCAGTCAAATATATAATATTGTATTTTATTGAACCTCGATTGAACTTTTGAACCTTAAATCGAAGAATTTTCTATTCTATGAACGGTCCGGTTTTCAAAACTTTGATATAAATAATGTTGTGTATGAGATTCAACACACATCGATAGAAATACACCATTGTTAACCAGTGAATTAAAGCAGTACTGACTACCCAGCTAAACTGAGCACCGTGTTTAAGTGCATGTGTTACATGGATAGTTAATCAATAGCGCGAATTTTTAGTGCCAAAACATGCGCTGTACTTATAAATGTCCAGTTGTCCAGTTGTCTATATTTGGTCTGGAGTTCACAAGGCGACGTGACTCCTGAACACCCCGCCCCCCACCAATTCCACAGAAAACCAATGATTCATGGAAAGTGACCCTTGTTGAGAACAACATTTGAAAGCTGACGCCAAAAATTCATTCGACATTTGAACAACCCATACAACTATATGTGAGTCTTTGTAATGACAAATGGGTACACATTTTAACACACCCACCAAACAAAAACCACATAAATGGAAGTTTCTAAATTCTTCATTATTAGTCATTATTCCTGCTGCTCATCCTGATTCCTGAGTTTGCCATGAAGAAAAATAGGCAGAAGAAAAGTCATTATTGAACTTTAATATTGGACATCTTTCAAAGAATTAAACATCATTACCCCACTACTCTCTAATGTAAAACTGATTGATTATAAAATAATCACCTAATTGAGTCCATGTCCATCTCTTTCAGCGACCATATATAAAGCCAGCCAAGACATTAGTCTGAGGCTTCTGATTAGCTGGCATGCAGAGACAGACACTTTCAATCACTCAAAAGGGCGAATAGCATGGGGTTTAGAATCATTTCACTTTACATCATAATGCAATAATATATTTTTATGTTCCAAGCACGAGAAAGATTTGCAGAATTTAATTGAGCCATGTAAAGCAGCAGAAATTTGGTCAGTTCAAAATAATACACAAGTTGGAATCCACTTATTGTACTTGTAGACTCCACCATGATCAAAGTTTTTCGGACCATCAAGAAAAAGTGTTCCCTTGTTTAAGCAAAATGCGAGTTTCTGCAAGAAAAAGTAGCTTTGAAGGACTTAGTGACGGGGAAAGGACAGGAAAAAGAAAGATAAAAGTGGCAGAATGGGTTGCTGTTCCTTTCCCTCAAAAATAATCATAACAAATGAAATGAGGATACTAACATAATGTAAGTACCGTACAAATTGTATCAGGAAAGCTGTTTCCAAGACTTAGCCCCACGCCATCGAGCAAGCATAATTCACCACCAATTTTCCATCAAAGCCAAAATTCTGCAATTTTCAAGAAATAATAGTTAAATAATGGAGACACCAAGTGGTTCAGGGAAAATCACCATAAGGCTCAAAACCAAATAGTTTAACAATATAAAACAAAGCAGGTATCTAATTCTGCTCTGCTTAATCAGGAGAACCCGAAGGAGTACTCACAAGAAAAAAAGAGAATGAAATAATGATTGAACAGCAACTATCCAATGGCAATGAGGGAAACTGAATACGATATTATGCTTGAGAAAATTGAAATAAGTCAATAACTCTTGTGAGATATCTTAGTATGTATTGCAGAAATCAAATAATTATATCCTCCACGAGACAATTCAAAATTAAGTCCAAGATGGGTTGGTCTAGCAGTATGGGCGAATGTTGAGATGTGTGGTTAGGGGCACGGTCCGTGGTTAGATTCCCCCAATATTCCACAAAAACACCTTGGGTCATTGGGGTCTTAAATGGCCGTCCTTCAAGGCCCATGAGATTAGTCGAGGTGCACGTAAGTGGCCCAGACATCCACGTAAATCAAAAAAAAAAAAAAAGGTAGAGGAGACCCTTCGGCAAATTTAGGATCAAGTTCCATCTTCCCACCCCAACCCGAAACTGCCAGCCAATTTAAGGAATTATCATACAATTCCAAATACCCCCAAGCATTTACAGCAAAATAGATGTACATCAATTGAGGGAAAAGGAATTGCAGGTCGCTATCATTTTCAGTGACATCAGAAGATATTCCCTTTACAAGACGTATATGCTATAGGAGTACAGGTATCAATGCTGTTCATTGTGGATTATATCTTAGGAAAAAGTCTTTTGATGTCAGCCGGTTTTCTTGTCCATTGCCTGAATGTCATATCAGCCCAGTGATTGCTCAAGGGTTCCACTAGTTCATAGCAGTTTTTCTCCAAGAAACACGGAGAACGAATTGGTAACAGCGACAAAACTATGTAACTTAGCTAAGCATATAAATATTTAAAACTATGATAAAAGAAATGAAAATCCAAACATCACAGCTACTTACATTATATAGATCAATCACCAGCTCATCAGGGTTTGGTGAGAATGCACTGTTGAGATATACAAACTACAGAAAATGGGTAAATATTGCGATCAGTACTCTAAATAGTAAATACTAATGTCCCAAATATTTTAACAAATAACATTAAAAAAATCGAATACCAGTGTCTCCCGGTGAAGTTGCCTAAGTAAAAAGTCAATCACCTTAGCGAACTTTTCTGTTCCAGCTATCTGCCACATCAAAGACTTTATTGATGTATATTTAACTATTATGATAACAATCATGAACCACAGGCATGACAGATGGCCAGAGGTAAAGGTTATAGCAAGTTAAACCAGCGTGTATTTTATTAACCAGAAAGTTAAGACCTCAATTACGTTACTGTACAATAGCTTTCAGATTTCTCTTTAATGAAATAATTCATACACAAAGCAGAAATCGTGCATTGTGCACACAATGTGTTATTACATTTAATATTCCTAAAGAAAAAGTACGTTACAACCATAATTAGTCAAGTAAACTAAATTAACACTTCAACGTTAGATCCAAAATCAAAGAACATACATATTAAATCACTTCATTGTTATACATTATGAGTAGTGATTTCAGTAACCAACATAGAATGATGAGTAGATGATTTCAGTAACCGACTTCTATGTCAGAGGTAAAGAAGGAACATATCAGTCCAGTAATGCACGTATAGCATCAGACTGCTCAAAGATCTAATTAGAAAAGGAAAGAAAATATTTCAATTCCAAAAAAAAAAAATTGTTTTTGTCTAATCATGCTTTAGTTAGTAATTAATAACAATATTCTTGGAAATAAAGCTTAAATTTTACTCTGAAACAAAGTAACAAACAGAGAGCAATGCCAAAGACCAACTATGTCTGCTAGACTGCTACTCATACACGACACTGCCACCCTCCCTTCTCTTCCAGGCAAAGGACAGAGACACAGATGTGGACCTGCGTGTCGATTCACTCTAAATTATTTGAAGTTTTGAACAGTCATGAATATCTAAAGTAACTTAGGTAAAATTGAAATTTCAACAGATTTTTTTTTTTGTAAATATGTAAAATAAAGGTTTTAATGGACACAATGCAGTTGTTGACGTTCTTATTTAACTAACAAAATATGCAAAATCTCTACAAGAAAATTTTCCACCAGTTTTCATATATGCAATACAAGTGAAACTTATATACCTTAAACTTAGCTTGCTTGAGTATAGGAGCATCCCCGGTGGCTCTCAAATGAACAACTACTGTATCAAATTGGATGCATTGAATGAATGTCAGTGTGTTCAAAATTATCCATTGACCAAAACCAATAACAAAATTAAGAAGAAATCCATTAGCAAGAACAAAATATTAAACTCACCCTTTCGGACTGAATTCGGTGACTCCATAGACATTGTTTCCCTGCAAGAATACCGTTAAGTACAGAACTTAGTTGATATTTTTTTAGAAAATGGAACCTCTCCAAGGAAGTGTCGCATTGGACCTGCACTGACTGAGTACACCACAGATTTTGGAAACCACCCACAGACCACCACCAGTAGTTGAATTGAACTTGCAGCATAGGGGATTTGTGTCGGTCAAAAAGAGGGCTCTGCTATGCTTTAAAAATAATTTATCCAATAATCAAACAACTGAGAGACGGTTAATCTATTGAATTATCCGAAATATCAATCAACAGCCATTCCTGGCTCAACAATGGGGCTGGAATGAGTTGAGCATCTTAGGATCTACTCCATAGCACTTTGTATCAGTCTATTCTTTTAAAATACAACAAAGCAGGGTCGAGATAGATGTTATGCTCAGTCGGTAACAAGCATGACGTGAGTGACCGTATTGCTTGTCTATGTTCCTAGTCTTTTTTCTTGATTAACTTATTTTGAGTAACTATACAACGATTTCTTATGATATTAGTTGACAGTAGAGCTTTGAGTTTAAATGAATGAAGGAAAGAGAAGAATCCATGTAAATTCTGTTAAATGTGTCTTATGAAGGCTTCCATCATCATGATGACTACACTAATGAAAGGCCAGCAGGACAGCAACGTCTGAGGAGTCAGAAAAGATCTCACATCCTTTAGGCCCAATGTCAGCTAGATTTCTCATTTCTATATCCTTAAACCATTAATATTTTAAAATGCCACAATCTATTAGCTATTAGCTTTGGATCTTACATTTGTACAAGGATTTTGAGCATATTGGACCTGTTTATGGAGAGGGAGAAGGACATCACACGATACCAATTCTGTATTATGGTACTGGCCAGAATTTCGTGTTGCATGATTTGTGCATCTCTCAGTTGCATAGAAATCAGGAGGATGATTCCAATGCATCCCAAAAGAGGAAAAAAAAAAGTGGAATATTTTCACTTGCACTTGTGAAAAGCACACAACAGGAACATCAAACATAAATTTTCACTAGACATTCTATCCATGAGAAACGCTTAAGATTTTTCTTTCAGTAAATACTACGTCATTCTATTAAAACCAACAAAAATAAATGGAGAAGTAAATAACACTATAGCAAAAGGAACCTGTAATGAACCAATAAAGTAAGAATAACACACTAAGCAACAAAATTTCAAACCAGATTCTAAGGTAAACAAACTATAACTAAAAGAAAAAAATATAAACAAAGAAGAAAAACAAAAACCAATACCCACCACGATCGCAACCAAATCAAACCAGAACCACATGGAACTACCCACCAAGGGAAAAAAAATTAGCACCTCCAATAAGAAATTTTCTATTAAGTGATCAACAAATTATTTCTACAGCCAATCAAGATAATGGAATCTAATTTTTATCATTCCTAATAATGATAAAAAAAAATCCAATTCCTCACAAGTCACAACAAAGTAGTGCATTAATATGGAGACCAATGTCCCAAGATCATCAACACATACCTTGATTGTACAGAGGAAAATAATAGGGATAGGGATTAGTTGGCTTCTCTTCCAATTTTTGGTCTTCTTTATGTACAAAATAGAGAATTAGAAACTTCCTTCAAAGATAATTGTGACGGAGTAATAGAAAGCTTAGCTGAAGGTTTAAAAGAGACAAACCTCGATCGGAAGTCGAAAGATTAGAGAGAGAGATTCCTTCTGGAGTCCGCTGAACGAAATCAAACCTCTTCTATCCACAGGTCCCCCGGGGTGCAAGGCTATGATGCTTTACGGCATGACGCGTGTTTTTTGGGATTAAGCTTTGGCTTTAGATCTAGGGAAATTTGGCAAAATGACCCAAAATATAATTTTTTTTTGCAATTTAACTCTTTTTTAAAAAAATTTAACTTGTAACTCTTATAGTTATGAAAATGTCTAATATGTCCTCCTTTCAATATTTTCCTTCAAATGAACGAAACTGCAATAAAAAAGAGAATTTTGGTAAAATGATCCATTTTATAAACATTTTTTACTATGTAATCCATTTTTGAAAAAACTTAACTTTTAACTCTTTTTGCTATGGAAAGTTCTCAAATACCCTCAGGCACGCTTTCCAATGTGAAAAGACTCTACAGAGTTGAAATTGTTTAATAAAAGTTGTCATTCAATATTTTAATTTTTTTATTCATCTTCTTCTCCAACTTGTTCATTTCTTCTTTTTTTTTTTTTCAAGTCCATTGCAAAAACCAGAGTATTATTTTTCTTTCTTCTTTTCTTCCTTTTCCTTGACCTGAGCAGCAGTCTATCGTTAAGCATAAATCGGATCCGTTAAAGTACAGCTTATTCGGGTCTATAAACAACCAGCTAGTCGATGCTTTAAAGGAACAAGAAGAGTCTTTAGGGAGTTCAAATCCAGTGTTGTCGAGTCGAGCCCATAGAGTCTGTCATTTTTTATGTACTGATGTAGACGTTGAGCTTTTAACATTGGAAACAGGGTTTGACGTCGAGCCAACAATGGATTTACTTGAAGTGGATCTACGGTCACTTGATCTTGTGGTCAAGGATAATCCAACATTAGAATTCCTAGATGAAGATGGTTGGTTCATGATTGCAAGAATGCATGATCGTACAGTGTATTGGAACATGTTGACAAATGAAAATTTGGCACCTTGCACACCTACAAAATGAAAACAAGGTAATAATACATACAAGTTTGAATCAGTGTGAATACACAGATTTTTTAGAACGTTTTTAGTTTAGTCATTTTGTAAAGGTTTTTGTTTAGAACAATTATTTTTTCTGTTTAGAAAACTTATAATTATTTTTAGAATAGTCAAATTTTTGTTTAATACAATTTCATTTTAAAACTTTTGACATTTGTGATAATGTTATTTTTTCCTAGTGTATATTGTCAATGAAGTACAAAATTAAATCAGAGGACAAATTTTCATCAAAGATTGATGCTCTTGGCAAGCTCCAACGAGCAAAGTTCGTTATGCATTGTTTGGGAGAACTTATTAGTTCAAGCGTAAGGGTTTGAAGATTGACTTTTATAGCCTTGTCGGTTTCTCATATGTCTTTCAGGTAAAGACACTTAAAATGTGTTTAGAACACTTAATGTTGTTTTTAGAAGAGTTTTTTATTTTTATTTTTGTTCAAGAGATGCATCTTTATGTTTCGAGCATTTATCTTTCTATTTAGATCAATATAATTTATGTTTAGAACAATTATATGTCTATTTAGAACAGTTATAGATATGTTTTGAACAGTTATCTGTCTATTTAGAACAATTATCTTCTGTTTAAAATAGTTTTAGATTTGTTTTGAACGTTTTCGTTTTTATTTTTATTTTTAACAACTTTAATCTATATTTTTTCCTTCAGTTATGTGCTTATGAGATAGTCCCAAGTTTGGGTGCTAGATTTGCGAAGATGGTTAGGGACATATAGGCATCAAGACTGCTATTCAAATTCGAAGTCATGCTCAATTTTTTTTTTCTCTTACATTGATATTTGAAATCCACATATAGCTTTCATGTTTAGTGTATATTTAAGTATTGGTAGCCTCATGAGATTCAAAGAAACTTTAAGTGGTCATCTAATTAGTTTTTGGAATAAATTGTTATCATGTTTAGAATTTGAAGATTGACTTCTAACGCTTTGTTGGTTTCTCGTATGTCTTTCAGGTAAAGATACTTAAAATGGGTTTAGAACATTTAATGTAATCTTAGAAGAGTTTTATTTTTGTTTATGAGAGTTATCTTTATGTTTAGAACGTTTATCTCTTTGTTTAGAACAATATAATTTTTTTTTGATAACTAGAATAGTATAATTTATGTATTGAACATTTATCCATATATTTATAACAGTTATAGATATATTTTAAATAGTTAACTTTTTGTTTAGAAAAATTCTAGATTTGTTTTGAACAATTTTTTGTTTTGTTTTATTTATAACAGTTTTTATCTCATTTTTTTCTTCAGTTATGGGCTGATGAGGTAGCCCCAGAGTTGGATTCTATATTTGCCAAGAAGGTTGGGGACATATCGTCACCAAGACTGTTGTTCAAATTCAAAGTTCTGCTCAAAAGTTTTTCTCTAAGATTTATGTTTAAAATCCACATATAGCTTTCATGTTTAGCACATTGTATAACAATTTTGTCATAGTACATGCTATTATGTTGAATGAAATTTTTTGGTTTAGAATATTGCAAAATTCTGCGTAAAATGGTATTTTTTCTGTTTGAATTGAGTTGGAGATTGCTTATGTGAATGTATGGTAACAATCGATATTGACCTATTATCACGAGCCTCTTGGTCCATTTTTGAAGTATTACAAATGTTAAGGTTTCAAAATAAAACTGTTATGATCAGATAAATGAATCTACTTGTGAGTTTGACCCAACAAGTGTAGACAACGAACGGTTTTAAATAAAAAAAAGTACAACTTTTCTGAAAACTAATAATATCTATATTCTAAACAAAACCATAACTGTTTTAAACAAATACATAATAGTGATAAATCAAATCATAACTGTTCTAAACAAAAAATTTCAATTCACCAAACACAAATTCATACAGTTCTCAATAAAAACAACTAGCAAATGATACTATTATAATAGTACTAGATTGTGATGGAATAACGTCAAAATGATATTGACATATATGGTAAACAATATATTTGAATAAGCATAAAATATCCTATACGCAATCTCATAAGATTCAAAGAAAATTCAGGTGGTCATCTAATTAGTTTTAGAATTAAGTGTTATCATGTTTAGAATAGTTTACCAATTTTCTATTTAGAACAGTGTAATTTATGTTTAGCACAATGTAATTCGGTTTAGAATAGTTTAAGTTCTATTAGGAGTGCACATGGGTCGGATTTGGCCCAACACCTCATCCAATCCACGTAAGTTTAGATTTGGCCTCAACAAGCAAGGCTAAACAACAAGCAAGGCTAAATGGCACAATCAAATTGGGGCAATCGAAGTTTATAGATTGAAGTTGGATTAACCAAAATCTATAACCTATCCACTATAAAAATGAATCAAGTTTATAGACCCATATCTTAATCAAACTTTTACGGGTTGGGGTTGGGTTTATGCCATTGGAGCGGGTTGGCAGTTTGAGCCAGGTTTTGTGTATTCGTAATTTCTTTTATCAACAGTTGATTTATTTGTGTTAATTGTTGGTAATGTATTTCAATTTATGTAAAAGATGAAATCTAAAATTTATCTTTGATGGATAAGAGAATGGAGAAAAAACCTGACACTAGGGATGAAATAATTTTTGGAGAGTATGAAAGAGATTCAAGACCTTGAGACAGATAATGAAAAGAAGAATGTTGACGGTATACACTGTAAAAAGAAACCATTATCACAGATGTCAAAAAAATTAAAACTAAACAGTGTTAATAAAAAATTAAACTGTACTAAACATAAATTTGATTGTTCTAAAAATTATTATAAATGTTCTAAATGAAAAAATAACTGCTCTAAACAAAAAAATTTACAACATGACCAAAGTAAGTGAAAATGTTTTCGAAAATCTGTGTATTCGTACTAATTCAAACCTATATGTACTGTTGCTTTGTTTCATTTTGTAGGTATGCAACGTGTGACATTTTCATTTGTCAACATGTGCCAATATACTGTATGACCATAAGTTCTTTTAAATGCGGACAGTCTTAGACTTGACAGCACTAGATTCGAACTCTCCAATGACTCTTCTCATTCCTTCAAAGCACCAATTGGCTGGTTTTTTATAGGCCCGAACAGGTTGCAACTTCGACAAATCCGATTTTTGTTTCATGTAAGACTGAGGTTTCCATCAAGGAAAAAGAATACTGCAGTTCCTGCAGTGGACTCGAAGAAAAAAGAAAGAAATTATCTGGAGAAGAAGATGAATTAAAAAGCCAAATATATTGAATGACAACTTTTAATAAATAATTCCTCTCTCTACAAAGTCTTCAATGGTGAGAAAATGTGCATGTAATTGTGTTTGACACGTAGCTCTTGTGGGCTCAATTAAATTTGGTTTGGCAGCTTTTAAATTAATGGTGAAAAAGTGTAAATGAGGGTATAAAAGTACTTTCCATAGCCAAAAGGGTTAAAAGTTAAGTTTTTTAAAAAAAGGGTTATATAACAAAAAATGTTTGTAAAATGGGTTATTTTGCCAAATTTCCCAATAAAAAATTTAAAAAGGAAACCTGAGTTACAGTTACACGAACGGAAGGGAAAGAACCCATTTTCGACGCCATTACTTGCATCCACCACTATGTTGCTCCGACCACTCTCGTTCATTCTTCTATCAACGATTTCGTCCGTTACATCTACCAGTCGAGCACACACGGAGGTGAGCCATGTTATTTTGCTTATTCAGTCTGGTCTTGGTTTACTGTTGATGAAATCGATTTGAAAGAGTGAGAAGGAGTTCGGCCCCTGGGTGAGCTCATTGTATGAAATGAATGACTGCATGTCCCTGTTCTTGGTTGTTTGGTTTTGTTCTGGTTGTGTGCATCATGTCATGTCATTTGGTTTAGGTTGGGTTTTGCGGTTTAATGGGTTATAGAGTGTATTACATTGTCAATTAAATTTAATTGTTCAAAGGTTTATGAAATTCAAATTTCCCAGGTTTTAGGAATTTGGAATTGAGTGCATGCTACAAAATCAGATGTTCTATAGAGAAGTGACTGTTTTGTTTAGAATAATCTAGGTTTTATTTAAAACGGTATTGTTGAGCAGGTACTGTTTAGTGTCAGTTTTTGTTGAGTTGTATGGGGTATTCGCTCCAGGGTTCATGCATTAAAATTTAGATTTTGTCATTGAGTTATCACGTCTATTATCATTGTTTGTGTAGAAGTATTTTGTGTGATGTGCTGAAGGAGTTTGAGCAGTTGTATGTTTTGCTCATGTTATATGTTGAAAGCTTTCTAGATTTATGTGTGATGTGCTGAAGGATTTTCCATTCGTTCCCAAAAGATTTTGTTTAGTGCATGTTAGAATTATTGTTCAAAGCAGAAGACAATGTTTAGAAGTAGAAGAATAGAATTAGTTTAGATCATTATGTTTTTGCTTAGAACAGATTAATTTTTGTTTAGAACTTCAATGGTTTTGTGTAAAAGAGATAAGTTTACATTAACTCAATTAGAGAAAAGCAAATATACCTGAACATCGGGCAAAGAGGGTTGTACGGACAAGCAAGTACCATATGTCTCCATACACCGACCCGACTACGAAGAGGCCCAAGGTGTCTACTGTCATCCCAAGACAATTCAATCCCCTAAGAGAATTGGATGCAGAGTTGGAGCAACAATTTTCATCTTTCTATAATCACATGACAGACCAACAGTACTTTCAGTTACCAACATGCTCTGTTGCTAAGAAATGGTTCACTGACCTGCTGAGTGAGGAGAGCTGGCTTATGGATACGGTATGGAAGACTGATTAATCTTGGATATTCAATTAGTATTACATTAACTCAATTAGTATGTGCGTACTGATTAAACAAGCTGTAATGTTTTGCAGCATTTGGATACGGCCATCTACTATATGCTAGCCAGGAAAGAAAAATATCCCTCTCTTCCCACAAAAATGTCATATAGTCAATACCACATTTGCAGTAAGTTTTACTGTTTTGAGTTGGAATGTTGTATTTAGAATATAGACGATTACGTTTAGAACAATGATGACATATTTTAGAACAGAATAAATCAAAACTAATAATATAGTGTGGGCAGACATGATTAAGATTAGAATTTTTATACTTTAGTATAGAATAGCTTTGTTTCAATTTAGAATAGTTTCAATGTCGACTGTCATTATTTGGAAAAGTAATAATTTCTTGAAAATTCTTTTCTATCAAGGCATACTTGACAAGCAGGTGGAGGTTGTACCAGAAGAACCCCGATCCAAATCACTGGGACAAAGACAACAGGCTTTACAACTTTGTTTCTGGTGTTGGGAAGCATGTTTCATGGATCGGATTGGACAGAGTTTACATTCCATTCAATATAAAAGGAGATCATTGGGTAGCCCTTATGGTTGATTTAAATGGAAGAGAAATATTTGCATTTGATTCTCTTAAAAGTCATACTAGGGCAGCGAAATTCAATTCTGGAGTGGAGCCATTTAGAACACTTCTCCCGAGGGTTTTGAAGCTTGCTGGAATTATATCAGGAGACATTGACCACCCATGGGGAGTAAAGAGGGCATCTGATGTACCACAACAACTGAATGAGTGTGTATTAATTGTATGCATGCAGCTTTATCATACCTTATTCTTATGATTGTTGTTGTGTATCATTTTTGTTGTTTATCATTTCTTTCCCAGGGCAGACTGCGGTGTATTTTGCATCAGATGCATAGAGTTACTCTCCTCAGACATTCCTTTATCCGTATTGAAACCAAGTGAGATGAAAGAATACAGGACACTCATTGCTATTGAGAATTGGATTGGCCAATGGGGTTGCTAAACTGGTTGGGTTAGTGGGATTGTAAATGTGATTAGCTTTACAGGAATTGTGACTTTCTTTAGATTCGTATATTAATTTAGTTTAGAACTATTATAGTTTAGTTTAGAATACTTATTTTGTAGTTTAGAACACATAATTTGCCTTATTTTTCTACTCTGTTTAGATCAGCTATTGTACCGTTTGGAATATCTTATTTGTTTGGTTTAGAATAGTGTATATTCCGTTGGGAGTAGATCATTTAGATCACTAATGGTTACTTTCGAATTCCAAAGCCTACATATTGCTTGTAATTCAAAATACTACATACAGCAAGCAGATATGACATTTAACATGTAGTACACTCATGTAATAGCATATGGACAGCTATTAGGTGAACATTGAGCATGAGGACATCTCGGGCAATGCGATTTTACAGTATGTGGTTTGTCACCATCATCATCATCATCATCATCATCGCTCAGAGATGTCGTATTTTTGATAACGTACATGTGAACTAGTCCATGTGCTGCCCCATGAATCGTCATGTCATAGTAGTAAACGTCCTCTTTAAGCTCAACAAGACCGCAACACAATGGCCATCCGTGCCGCTGGTAGAATAATGAACAACCATCGCGCACCACAAAAAGATTAAAAGATGAATGGAGAAGATATAGAATGGAGGCTCTATCCCAGTACTCTACTCGCCATCCATGGAAGGTAGTCTCACCCTCACCTATGCCATAAAAATGCCAGCTATTCTTTCTCAAGTAGCCCGGGTAGTGAACTACAACTGAAAATGGGATGCTCATATTGTAGATTACGAAGTAAGGGAATTGGAGTTGAGACAAGAAGAGGGCTAGGTGTTTGGTACTTATAGTGGGTCATACCTTATCCATATGATATCCAACCGTCTGTTCACATCCATTCATTAGATTGCCTTATCCACATAACGACATTGTCTGACACATGCATAAAAATTGATTCCCAATAGCACACAGCACTTATTGGGTACGAAAAACAATGTCTTACTAAATAAATTAAATTAAGTGTTACGAAGTTCTACTCCCGTGACACCTTGCCCCATCCTTATTTGTATTCCTTCATTACTTATTGGTTGGATGCAATGGCGTGGCCTCTTTACATGTCTGCCGGTTGTAACCATTTTGCTTGCACTTGCTGCAATGTCTAGACGTTTGTGTCTCCCCTGTGAATTGGGCAACAATCGAAAGTAAAATGAATATTGTTCTAACCATAATAAAACCTGTTCAAAACCAAGTGAGAGCTAGTCTAAACGGAATAAAAATAAAACCAAATTGAATGTCTTTCAAGTCCAACCATAATGGAAAATTGTTGAAACATAATAAAACTTGTTCAAAACCAAGTGAAATCTAGTTTAAACTGAATAAAAACAAAAACTAAATTGAAAGTCTTTCAAGTCCAGCGCTAAAAGGAACAGTTCGAAACATAATAAAACCTGTTCAAAACCAAGTGAGAGCTAGTCTAAACGGAATAAATAAAAAAACTAAATTCAATGTCTTTCAAATCCAGCTATAATGGGAACAGATCCAAACATAATTCACATTATTATAAACAGACATACACTTACCTCTTGGTGGTATTCTGCTAATTTGTTGTCTTCCAACTCGAACGACGCGTTGTGGAGGTAAGGGGCAAACAATATCCTCCCCAATCATAGTCTCATCAGTGCTGACTATAGGATAGATGGGCTCTGCATAGGCCAGTACAAGCATATCTGTCGTATAGTACTTCGAGCACAAAGGCGTCGTTGACAAATTCCTAGCTGAAATTGCAGCACAAGCATAGGTACAAGGAAGATGATCAATGTCAAATACCCTACATGAGCAACTTCTCCATTGTAAATCCACTTGACCCCCAACATCATCATCCCTTACATGATACTCGTGGACACTGATGGGTTCAACTGTCATTCGACTAGCTTGCAGTCGCCGAGATTTCAAGATATTTTCATGGAAGTCTGTGAGATCATTTTTCATGGCAAGTGCTTTATCTCGACGCTCGTGAAACCATCTTTGTAGCATTTCAACTAGATACTTCATCAGCTTCGTTATTAGTAACAAACGAGCCTCTTTCAGAATCCCATTCACACTCTCCGCAATGTTAGTCGTCATGATGGTATAACGATCCACAGGGCAATATGCCCTGGCCCATCTCTCAAAGCCTGCATCTTGCAAATACTTATAGACCTTCCCGTCTTCAAATTGCCTCAGCTGGCGCATCACATGTTCGAACTCTGACACAAGATAACACTTAGCAGCTTCATAGAAAATATTAACAGCATATTCATGGTACTTTTTGGCCTTCATATTTTGTCCAATGTGAAAGATACAAACCCCATGGAATGCTTCGGGGAAAACACGCTTTACGCCATTCTCTATGATTTTATTTCGGTCAGATATAATCGCCAGATTAGGTATAGTTCCGATTGCACCCCGTAATTTCTCGAAGAACCAGCCCCATGACGCATCATTTTCTGAATCCCCAATACCAAAGGCCAATGGGTAAATCTGGTTATTGCCATCAAGAGCATTCGCAAGTAAAAGTACCCCCTTAAATTTGCTCTTCAAATGAGTTCCATCAACACATAGTACGGGACGCATACACGTAATAAACCCTCTTACACAATGACCGAGTGCCAAAAAGGAAAATTTAAATCGATTTTGGGAGTCATATTCAATGTGAGTTATCGTACCTGGTAGACATGGAAAATAACACATATCACAACAGTAACATCAGTTTCTAGCACAATAATAAATATTTTAAACAAAAATCCCTTCATTCTACACAGTTTTCACACTAGAACATTCAAAACCTATACAGTTCTAAACAGAATGGATACTATTATAATCAGAATGACAATTATTGTAAACATAATTTGAAATTGGAGCTGTGTTTTTCGTACCTCGATTTTTTGACTCGATAATCTTACAAAACCGTGGTAGCTGAGCATATCCTTCTTCTGCAGTACCATATATAGAATTAAGGGCACATTCCCTAGCCTTCCAACCCTTCCAGTAGCTACACTTGATGCCATTTTCCTTTTGAAAATCTTGAATCACGTCATTGGGCCTATAAATTCGACCAACTTTCTCGTATTTAGACTTTATGCAGTCACCAATCAGCGAGCTTGTCGCTTGCCGATTCTCAGTGAAAGTGAGACAATTAGACGAGGCATGAACATCACGAAACTTCTTAATCTGAAATAGAGAAACATCTTTCGTTGCAGTGGCTCGCATCCACCAATTGCATTCATCAACACAGCACCGAGCCACAAATAGTGTTTTAGTAGACTTGACAACTTTGAATTGAAAGTGTTTATTCACCGCATACTTACAGAGCCTTTTATGCAACATCTTCTTCTCCGTAAAAATTTCACCAACTCTCATAACCTTGGCACTTCCATCGGACTGAACATTGGACTCCACTGCACAATTCACCGAAGGATTGCTAGGGCAAGAGTGGGATGTATTTGTTGCCTGATTATTCCGACCATTATTATGATCTTCAACTGCATAATCAACTGCCTCAAGGAATGCATCATCGACTACGTCATCAGATATATCATAGGCTGCCTCATGAGTTGAATCATCAAAATCATCATCATACAGATGAACAGTATGTTCATTGTTATGTGGTTCTATTCCATCAAAGTCCGGCATTGTGTCGTTGTTTCTACTGAATCCGAGACCAGGAAATTCTTCTATTCCTTCTACATAATTAATCACGTCATCCCTATGTTGTTTATTTCCTAGATTATCCCCGAAATCATCATTTCTGCCTCTGATTTTAGAAGATATGCACAGAGATGTAGCCGAAATACTTCTGTCCATATTACACCAAATGAAACAACGAACATCATCATCTCCTTCAATCTCAACCGGCTCGGTAGGAGAACGCACATTATAAAGGTACTTCATTTGAATATCATGATGCTGCAGCTTTGTAATATCACGAACTTTATCGACTAATTCACCATAAGAAATAAGCTCTGAGACTATGATAGCCTTGCTTTTCCCATTTTTATATGTGTAGTTCGTGTCATTTTTTTCCACTTCTCGAAATACTGAATCAAAATGCTCAGATCTTTCATTCCTTCAATAAATATATAAAACGTTCTCAATAAAATAAATTTTGGTACAAGACCAGCAAGTCTAAAACATTTCTAAGCATAATGACACTATGCTAAACAGAATTTAGACTATTCTAAACATAATACAGCTGTTTGCTAAACGAAAACTAAACATAAAACTTATCTATTCTAAACCGCAAATAACACAAACTCACTCATAACCCAGAAAACTATCCTGCATTCCTTTACAATTTTCCAATATGCAGCAAACAACTAGGCGGTTTCCATGACCCAAACAATATGAAGACCTACACAATATACTTAGCAAGTAATAATGCATTACATAGATTACGGTTCAAGATCTGACTTGTGGTACAAACGAGTTTTGAAATCAGAACTGGACCTTCAAATCCGAAATCCAAGAATAACGATGACTTAAGAATTGCAAATTTAAACGGGTTTTGAGGTTCAAGTCGACGAATGAGGTTGCAGCACCAGAGGAGAAGTTGTCCGAAATGAGAACTCGAGCTTGCTGTCCAAAATCATGGTTGGAAATTGATCATAGCGCTAGATCTGTGCAGTCGGAAGTATCAGGAAGGAGGGAGCTGCTCATTTACTGTTTGTTCTTACATTTAAAACTAACAAATGTATTGAGGAGGGCATTTATGACGTTTCCTTAGCTAAAAAGGTCAGAATATTAATTTTTTTAAAAAAGGGTTAGATTACAAAAAGAGTTTATATTTTGGGTCATTTTGCCAAATTTTCCTTAAATCTAGTGTATAAGTATTTAACTTGTAAGAGCCTCTTCAATTGATTGACTTTCATTGGAAATTTTAGAGAGTTTCTCTATTGGAACATACTGTAAAATGGTAGGAGAAAAATGAAAAATAGTAAAAAAGTATGAGAGATGATATTGATGTTGATTTTTGGAATGTTTATATTATGTAGACAATATGTGGACACGTGACAATATTAATGATTATAAATATGACACGTGTAAATAATAATAACATTAATATTTTATTTAAAAATTTAAATGATACGTATCATAAAAAAAAAATTAATTATAAGAATTTAATTATTTTATACAAGTTAATTACTTTTTAAGTAAGTTAAAAAAAAGTAATAAAGGCGGTTACAAAGATTATGTAAGTTATTTACTTTTATACAACAATTTAAGTAAAATAATATCAACAGTTGATAGTCTAGTTGGTCTTTTTACTATGTAGAAAGTCGGAGGTCTTGTGTTCGAATATACCCTACTATCAATTTAAGTGAGATTTATTATCATTATGATAAGAGTTGTAAAGAGGAAAGGGTTACCTCCCTCTGCATAGCTAACTGGTCCATTAGGTCTCTGTGTTTCTATTGGATATTCCTCTCCTTAGTACCAAAAAAAATTTAAGTAAAATGATCACATAGTTGTACATCATAAGTAAATTGTACGACTTACTCATTTTATGCAAGTTGCTTACTTTTTAAGCAAGTTGAAGAAAAGAAAAAAAGAAGTAAAAGTGGCTGCTACAAAAATTATACGAGTTGTTTATTTTTCTGCAATAATGTAAGTAAAATAATGACGTGACTGCATATTATAAGTAAATTATATGATTTATCCATTTTATGCAAGTTGCTTAAATTTGGAAAAAAAAAATTAAAAGTGACTACAACAAAAATTATGCAAATTACTTACTTTTCTGCAACAATATAAGTAAAACGATGACAGGTCTGCATATTATAAGTAAATTATATGACTTACCAATTTTATGTAAGTTACTTACTTTTTATGAAAGTTGGAAAAAAGAAAGATAAATATGGCGCTACAAATATTATGTAACTAACCCACTTTTCTGCAACATTGTGAATAAAATCATGATGTCACAGTAGATCATAACTAAAGTATGAACATACTTTTTTTTTATGTAAGTTACTTACTTTTTAAATAATTTGAAAAAAGAAGGAGGTAACTATGGCGACTATAAATACTATGCAACTTACTCACTTCACTGCAGATCGTAAGTAAAATGATGACGTCACTACAGATCGTAAGTAAATGATAAACATACTTATTTTATTCAACTTACTCACTTTTTTGCAATAATGTGAGTAAAATGATGACATCACTGCAGATCATAAATAAATGATACGAACTTACTTATTTTATGCAAGTAACTATGACTGCTGCAAAATTATGTAAGTAGCCCATTTTTATGTAATCTGCAAACATTTAAATAATAATGGTCACTACTTATATTTTTACTTTTTTATTTTCTTATTATTTTAAATTTTATTTTATATTTATTTAACCATAATTTTTTTGTATTATTTTAAAAAAAATTAAAAATATTTTTTAAAATTGTTTCATTTTTCAATTTTTTTAACTTTTAACTTTTTACCTTTTAATTTTAATTTTATTTATCATTTATTTTAACTTTAAATTTTTAGTTTTTAACTTTAAATTTTTAAATTTTTTATTGCTTAACTTTTAATTAATATTTTTTGATAAATATTTTGGTTGTAAAATGTGTATATTCAGATTGTGAAATGTGAATATTTTGGCAGTAAAAAGTGTCTATTTTATTGTGAAATGTGTTCAAGTAATATTTAGTGCACTTTTGAGTGATTTTTTTTAATATATTCGAGTATTATATTATTTGAGTTCTGAAATGTCGAGTAATTTAGTTTGTGTATTCGCGTATGCAAATTTTTATGTAATTTGCAGACATTTATTTTTTTAAATATTTTAAAAAGCATTTTTTATATTATTTAAAAAATATTGTTTTAAAACTAATTTTTAAACAATTTTATTTTTCATTTTATAAATTTTAGTTTTAACTTTTTACGTTTCCTTATTTTTATTTTATTAAATTTTATTTTTTTTAGTTTTTACCTTTTAATTTTTTAATTAGCTTAATTTTTTTTAAAATTTTTTGTATTGCTTCACTTTTAATTAATATTTTTTGGTAAATATTTTGGTTGTGAAATATGTATATTGTTGTTATCAAATGTAAATATTTTAGTCATGAAATGTGTATATTTTAGTTGTGAAATGTATATATTTGGGTGGTGGAATTAAATATTATGCCAAGTTTCAGCTCATTCGGAGATCAGTTGATCATAAAGATTCATATATTCTAACATAAATACTGCATTTGGTATAGAGGGAATAAGAGTGCTCTGCTGGCGTGATAAGCTATTTTCCGCTAACATCACCAAACACACTTTCTACGCTATCGTAAAAGCTAGCTACAACCGGTCATTTTTGTCCCGCTCCTGAACCTAGATTATTTTCTCACGCTTTGAAAATACCCCAACTTTCCCCTTAGTCTTTTCTCTCCCCTCTGCTCCTCTACTCTCTCTCTCTCTGTCACTCTCACCGACGATCAAACTTCGCAACTTTTAACTATCTCCTCCTCTCTACAACTCTGGCTGATCCTGACCTCTTCTTTGCCAAACTTTGATTGATTCTTTGAAACAGATTCATGAGAGAAACTGATTGTTGAAACAAATTGATGCAGGTGATATAGTCAAAGAAACAGAGACTGCAGCACGAGAAAGAGATGAGGGAGAGAGAACTATAAGTGTGCGTGTGATAATGGGATTGGTCAAAGTGATTGTGATTAGTGGAGGATCCAGAATTTCTATTCACCCTGGGATAGGCTTAAAAGTGGTGGGGTTCGGGGCAATGCCCCGGAAAAAAAAATTCAAGACAATGTGAGTGATTTTAATGTGTAAAACACATATTCAGTGCCACAATCTATTTTTCAGTATTTAAATAATCATCAATTTCATACTAACACTCACCGCAACCTCTTATCCAATACTAAAAACAAATAAACACTTGTTTTTCAACAAGGTCCACACAGAGACCACAAAAACTTGCATATACCTAGAAAATCATTAAAACATTGAAAACTTACTTGGAATAATAATTGGGGCTTTAAATTCGTAGAAATGATCAAGTAGTACTCCCCCACAATTCCGATCCAGAGTATGCTCTTATCCACAGATTATAAAAAACACGATCAGATACAAAACAAAACTTCACTTTTTTAAGTCCATTCTTTCTCATAAAAGAAAGAAGAATAGGAACAACAAAAAAAACTCTTAACAATAGGAAAAATAAAATCAAAATACTAGGAAAATGACACTTACTAGGAAAATAGGACTCTTCGATCCTTTGAAAAAGCAAAGGCATCGATTATTGAATCTGTCTCAATAGTTTCTGCTATTTCTCTTTCAATGAAGACAACTAACGAATCGTTCAAATATTCATTTTCCTTCTTATTACGAAGATCCATTTTGATGAATTTCATAGCCGAAAATGCACTTTCTGTAGTTGGGACATGTTGCTGGGCAAAAGCTAAGAGAGGAGATGGGCTTCTGTTGGGCAAAAGCTAGGAGAGGAGATGGGCTTCTGCTGGGCTAAGTATATTAAGTAATTTTTTTGGGTTTTTTTCACACGAGCTTAAGCCCACCTGAGCCAATGAATAGATCCGCCACTGATTGTGATTGGATAAATGAGTCAAAATATCACATGATAAATTGTAATAATATTAAATATATAAAAAAGTTATTAAGAACTTTTATCATTCTTTATATAAATATTGAATAATCAAATATAAATATAATTAATAATTTCAAATGATTAATTATAAATGGACTATTATTTGAAATATTTGTATGAAATACAATTTAATACATCAATACCCTTATTGGTAATTTGACAACTTTTTCTCTATGAACAAATTAACATAACCAAACACGTACATAGCTTAAAATTAAGACTCAAAAGACAATTAAGACTCAAAAGATGAGAATTAAGACTCAAAAAATGAGAAGTCTGGGTAAGTAATTCTTAATTTATTCTCTAATATTTTATTTTGTTCACCTATAATCCTTAATGTGATATTGTGATTTCCTTTTCCTTTTTTAAATATATTGGTGGGAGCGTTTTGGGACCAACACACCCGAGTTGATGAATTTTGCTATTTGGCTGCTTGGCTTAACTTGTAGTGCATCCGGGTGTGAGAGAAATTAGAGCACATTTCAACAGGTAATTCTTGATTCCAACTCTAAGTTCTAAGTTCTAAATTCTAATCTAACTTTAAAATTTCAAATGAATATTATTATTATTTATTTACTTTAGGCACATTAAAAAAAGAGAAATAAACTTCAGCATAAGAGATTAAGTGTTTTGGTGTATGTCAAATACAATTTTACACTAAGACAAAGAGAGATTATACGGAGTAGAATGGTCGATCCAATAGTAATGCAATAAATTTACTTCGATAATGAGTGGATTGCCCCAAGTTGGCTTGAAGATGACCAATTGTTTAATGTTGAGGCCATAACAAATGTTTCGATTACAACTTATGAAGAAACTCTATAAACTAGAGAACCTATTGTTCAAAACCGTGAGGTTACTCCTCCTATTGTGCCTACTCCAAGTGTGCCTACTCCATCTATTAAGCTTACTTCTCCTATTAAGCTTACTCCTAGTGTGCCTACTCTTCCTTGTCCTCGAGATCCCATTTTGTATAAATCGGTCGGGATTTTTCTTTAATTAAGTGTCCTACCAAATAACACTTTCCAGTCAAAGTCATTTATATTTCCAGTAAACCTCAACCTTAATTTTTCAGTATACTCTTCTTGTAGCAGTTGTACTTGATTCATAAAAAAAATCCTTTCATTAAATTGAAATTTCTCTTTTCATATAATGCAATGCATCGTGTTTATGAACAGTATTTAATACATCGATAAATCATACATAACGAGTCACTTTTAAAAATATCAAAACCGTCATCATATCAGTTGTTGTACCCTAATTTTTGCCCAAAACTCAATTACTACACACATGGCCCATGATCATAAGACTAAAAATAGGCCTCTTTAAGCATGAAGTCCACTTGTCTTATTAGTCTAAGAAACTTGATCCAATATAGGAGCCCAACTAAGTAATTAAAAAGCCCAAAGCATTGGCCCATTTATTTTCACTTGCAAGGGAGCAAGTCTCTTGCTAGATGCTCAAGGAACATTAGGAAAAGAGAGAGTCACCGACAATGGAGAGAGAGAGAGGCGCTGAAAGTAGAAATAAGGTGTGAATAGAGCACCAAGAACCTTTACCTTAAATAAGTCAATTGGGATCTGAAGAAAAATTTGATGGGAATAAGGTGAAAGCTAGAAGATCGGGTATCGGAGGATGGTTAATAGCGGTGGCGGATTGCACTCAGGTGGATTTATGAAGAAATGTCACTTCTGGTGAGCTAGAGATGATGAATAAGTGATGATGAAGCTTGGGATGATGAATGAGTGATTGTACATGCGCTTGGAAATGTCAGTCTCCCACAAGTCCCTACAAGAGTAATTTTGAGAGCACTACATGGAATTTTAAATTTAAGCATGTTTTAATAAGCAGCTTAGATTTATATAGATTTTGCATAATTCCTTTCATTTAGTTTATCATATCTCTCTTCCAAAATAGAGTCCAATATTCCATTTGTCAAATTCCTTTGACAATCTTCCACATCTTGTTTCCAATACCAATCTCGCTCCATCAATAAACATGAAAATGATGAAAAAGAGGTATTGAACCAAAATTGGATGCGCTCCTTAACAAGGATTGAATCGGATTGCGAAGTTAAGGAAGAAATTGAGATTCTGCCTGAAATGATGAGACATACTAACCAAAAGGTAAAGATGATCCAGTTACACCAAGAGAATATCAAAATAATCAATATAAGCACTGAATTAGAAAAGAAGGATGTTGGAACAAGAGATGACCCATTAGGGTAAAAAAAAATTATATGTATGACAAAAATAGATTAGGTCTAACAAGCGGTGCATAAAACCTGGGGGAGTTTTTAGCGCAAGCCGTAATCTATCTCGTTTTCAAGATTCAAACATTCCTTTTCAAATTATTCCTCTATATATTGTTTTGATAAGTACCCTCATTCGAGCATTCACTTAATAAAATTTCTGAAATATTTCATCCTGGAGTCTATATTTATCTCCTTTCATATCTTCTCAACTTTCTTATGCATAGCCGTATTACTAAGCTTATTTAAACAAAGTTTAATGAAAAATATGAATAAATGATCAAAAATAGTATGAGTAGAAAATTATACAGTAAAACGTGATTAGCGATTGCACAAGTGTATAAGGTGGCAGTAGACTTTATCATTGCATTCTTATACACATGCATAAATTATTTTGAAATTTTCATAGACCAAATTTCATGATTTCAATTCTAAATCAGCATGTTTTTTTAAAAAAATTGAAAGGTTAAAAATTTTTGGGATTAAATTTTAGATTATCTTATGAATAAAAATATTTTTCGGATTAAAATATTTTCATCATCGAGTTCATTATTCGGATTAAAGTTGTGGATTAAAAGTGTTTGTGGATTAAAATGGCCTTTGATAGCGGATTAAAACTATTATGTGGATTAAAGCTATTATGCATATTAAAAGTGTTTGTGGATTAAAATGGTCTTTGATGGCCGATTAAAGCTATTATGCGGATTAAAGTTGTGGATTAAAAGTGTTTGTGGATTAAAATGGTCTTTCATCTCGGATTAAAGTGGTCTTTCATCTCGGATTAAAGTTGTCTTCAGTTCCGGATTAAAAGTATTTTGTGGATTAAAATTATCGTCAGCTTTGGATTAAAAGTATTTTGTGATTAAAGTTGTTGTCAGCTCTGGATTAAAGTATTTTGGGGATTAAAATTGTCTTCAGTTATGGATTAAAGTTGTGGATTAAAATATTTTATGGATTAAAATTGCTTTCAATTTCGGATTAAAATTATTATGTGGATTAAAATTGCTTTTAAATTTTGGGGATTAAAGTTGTCTTCAGTTCTCGATTAAGGTATTTGGTGGATTAAAGTTGACCTTAAATTGGCTTTAAATTACCATGTGGATTAAATTTCGGATTAAAATGTTTTGAGTTATCAAATGGATTAGAATATTTTATTAAAATATGTGAATTATTATGCGATTACCGAAGATAGAATTTTGATGATGAGGTGATTTATATTCTCGTGCGTTTTAATTATCATGTATTTGTTTACAATTTAATTTATGATTTCGATTAGAAAGGATCCAAAATTTCAAGGTTGCTACCTAATTTTAAGTTCACATGGCCAAAATTGAGATACAATATCTTTACGTGTCATTTACTACTTAAAGACCCGCAAATGGGGGCAGCTGTCGTACCCTAATTTTTGCCCAAAACTCAATTACTACGCACATGGCCATGATCATAAGACTAAAAATAGGCCTCTTTAAGCATGAAGTCCACTTGTCTTATTAGTCCAAAAAACTTGACCCAATATAGGAGCCCAACTAAATAATTAAAAGGCCCAAAGCATTGGCCCAATTATTTTCACTTGCAGGGGAGTAAGTCTCTTCCTAGAAGCTCAAGGAACATTAGGAAAAGATAGAGTCACAGATAGTGGAAAGAGACGCCCAAAGTAGAAACAAGGTGTGAATAGAGCACCAAAATTCAAGGGAGAATCATGCAAAGGAAGGAAAGAAAGAAAAAAAGGGATTTGGGTTGACATTAAGGGCCACACATCTTGATTTTGGGGATTGAAGAGGCAAAGAAATGGAAAAAAAAAGGAATCCTTTTGAGTGATTTTAGGAGAGAGATTGGTGATTTTAAAATATAAAAGGGGGAGAATTCCAGTAGAGAGGAGGAGGCTTTTGAGGGAGAAAAACCAGAATTTTTTTTGGAGAGAAAATTCTAGAGAAAAACCAAAATTTTTTGGAGAGAAAATTCTGGAAAAACAAAAACCAGAATTTTTGGAGAGAAAATGTTGGAGAAAAAGGAGAGAGTTGTCCATGAGTCTTGAGACGAAGTTCTGGGTTTGTATGGATAATTGTGTGTTGGTATCTTGATTATACATGATGAATGCCATCTTTATTTTCTTCTTTCTTTTCTTGAATACCCGTATACTCTGTTTTGGTTCATGTTTTGACAAATAATAGTAGCTTCAATTGCATTGATAAAAGGGTATAGATTAGCGTCAAATTATATTGTTGTTAGATTTTGAAATTGTTTTCCTTGTACTCTATGTTGCTAGGCTGCTATTTTGTATTTGGTATGAATGAATATATGAGTATAAATGTATGTTGGAGTATAAATGTATGTTGGAGCTACTAGAAGTTTTGTTAAAGATGGTGGTGTTATGTGATGTAAATGGTTATGCATATTCTTTATCTTTGAATGATGTTGTTGGATTCTTAAAATTGAGAGAATGGATGTTTATTATTCTTGCTTTCGGTTTATATGTTTGTGGAAGAAGCCCTCTGGTTTTATCTGCTTTTGTATTCATTTCTGACTACATGAACATGATGTGGATAATTGTTGAATAAATTTAGTTCTCTTTGAATCATTTGTTTGAATTATGGAAACTGAGGTTGAGAGTGGTTCAGAGGCAAGAAAGCCATTCCGAGGTTATGAGCCCATAGGTGAGAATGAGCTTCAGGTGTATATATTTGCTTAGGCTTTTAATAGTTTACTTGGGTTTGAACATGGGAGAGGGTTTTAATAGAGATTGGGCTGGGTTTGTGAATTAAAACAAGTGGATTAAAACGGTTAAATAAGATGGACTACCGTTAGAATTGTGTTTTTGTTTAACTAAATGTGGGGCCAAAATTAGGTATAATAGTTGGGTTTTGATAGAAAATTATTTTTGTGTTTATTGGATCCATGAATTATTCCATCTCAAGGCAATTAATTATTAAATTTTAATCATACTAATTTAATAGAATGGTTAAGATAATTGATTGCCAATAAAAAAGGGAACCGAGCCCCATCCATTTTTTTAGTTCAATATGTCATTAATGTGTGATTTGTTTGGAACATGTTATAAATATGCTTATATGTGAATTATATGAATGATTAGGTGGTGTTTGATTTATGTGTCAATTATGTGATTTAATATGTTAATATGTTTGATTAGGGGATTAATGATAATTTCAATATCGTTTAATCCACAAAAAACTCGGTTCCCAGTATTTTAATGTCGTTTTTATTTTTATTTTTATTTTTATTTTATTTTTTATTATTCTTTTTTTTGTTTTTGTTTTATTTTTATTTTATTTTTTATTCATTATTTTTATTTATTTTTATTTTTCATTTTTATTTTAAACATTCATATTGTATATTTTAATTGTGAATAAAAATTATATCGAAAGTCTTTTCCGACGATGAAATTAATTTGAGAATTGCATTAGATGCACCCTCAGAGAGATTCCTAAGGTGAGAGTGTTTCTTGGAAATTTGATCATTGGAATGAAGAATTTCATAAACCTTAATATTAGACTTTCGATATAATTTTTATATTTATTAAAATTATCTTACCCTATTTCGATATAGTCTTCGTATAATTAATTTACCTTATATATGTATTCTTGTCATAATTAATGTTCTTAAAATCATTTAATGGGATAATAAAAATTAAATTGACAACTGTTTTA
The DNA here is from genome assembly GCA_963580455.1 of Euonymus europaeus. Lineage (NCBI taxonomy): Eukaryota > Viridiplantae > Streptophyta > Magnoliopsida > Celastrales > Celastraceae > Euonymus > Euonymus europaeus. Next base: position 13,359,814 of record OY756970.1, on the reverse strand, counting down.
AAACAGACGTTGTGAAATGCCTTACACCTTTCCCATACGTAACAGACTCATTTACCCTTTTTTTCTTATGGATTTTCGGAGATCAAAAATATTTTTATGATGACCAATTGCACCTATTCAATTGGTGGCGACTTCTTTTACTTTTGTATTATTATTTCTCTTTAAATTTTCCTTTCGCAAAACCGGTTTCGACTCAGTCTTATCACCATGTTCAGCTCAAGCACATAATAGTACACATTACATTCTACACATAAATAACATCAACATATCAGTTGCATAATCACCGTAACAAACAACACCTTCAACACAATTATAACATAAATAAATCATCCATAACATTGTTCCGTAATACAGTTGAGTATTACTATCATAATGCGCTCCCGTAAACCCCGGTGATTTAATTACAAAAGTTGGTTCCTGAAACCCATACAACATCGACAATTATTTATTAATCTTACCATCTTTAATTCATTTATTAATACCATCATTCTTAAGCAATTTATTTTATTAACAATATTAACGTAATACAATTAAGTATTACCTGAATACAATTAATTTGATACAATTGATTATCATTAATTAATTAAATAAATACATACCCAACCGGGTCTGCGATACCCATCCGGATCGGGTTGACCAGGTTACCACTCTTCCCCACACACGGGTCGACAGACCCATGGCACTTTCATCGGGTCATCGCCTTTGGCAGTGTGGTGATGCTCACGTCCGACACCAACCAGCCTGTTATGACACCACGAGTTCATCTCCCATACCGTTTACCTGAAACGTGGCAGGAGTTGAGCGATTTTAGACTTCAATGGCTTCGGTCCGCAACCTTCTACCCTACAATAGACGGCCAAAAAAAAAACCTTTTTTACGAGTTACAAAGTATAAAAACCTGAGTGCACCTCTAATACAGTCAGACGAAAGGTTTTACTAGTAGAAATTAAATTATTGAAATAATATAGTTTATTGAATGATTTAGTTTTAAAATAAAATAATGATTTTCAATTATTAAACAGATGACAAAGGTCTGCTTTATTGTTTAATGTTATAGGTCAAACATATTTAAGATGAGACTGAGAGAAAAAGAACGGAAAATTGATAAATAAACATGATTTGAGGATTTGTGTTTAACATGACGTCAATCTAACAGGAGGGGGTAATTACTATCAACAAGGTAGAGGGTTTAAAATAGGGTCATAGAGGAGGGTTTGATTAGTGTTTTCCTTCTAAGGCTCTGCTTGGATTGAGGAGTACAAAAATAAGGGGAGTTAAGTGGAATTAAGTAAAGGGAAGTTAAGTGAAAGGGAGGGAAAATTCTAGTACATAACCTTGTTCGGTTTGAGGGGAGTTAAGTGATGTGTGTTTATTGTCTCTTTACTTGGATTGTGGGTTTTGAGTGAAAGAGAGTAATAAACTTCTATTTTCTCTTTATAATCGCCTAAAAGTTCTCCTTCTTTTTTTATTTCATTACTAATAGTACAATCCTATCAACAAAAAATTTCACTTGAGTATCTGTAATTAATCAAAATATTCAAAATATTCAGTATCTATATTTACCTAATCACTAGAACTACTACTTGACAGTCATAGATCTTAAGCCTAAGTTCTCATTTCTTCCAAATGATCAATATCTGCAAGGTTGGAGAGAGAGTGTGTGTGTGTGTGAGAATTGAGATGGAGAAGTGAGAATTGATAGTGTGATATTGTTTCCTACTTATAGCTTGAAGAATCCAACCGCTATTAAAGGCTTAGTTATAACCAACGATTAAATGTATAGCAAACAGTCACGCGTAGTCTAATTATGCATGTAACATTTCATGATACATAGTCTATTCCTATACTAGCATGTAACTTGTATTATAACAATTCATTTTCTTATTATTCTTTCAGTGTTTGAAAGAGCAACCTTTTGAATCAATATCACATATACCTTACGATAATAAAGTGATTGCATGCCTTGATTGATGTGTTATACTCTAATGTGCCCTTAGCAAAAATGATTTGCATTTAGATGCACCCTACCCATTATTCTTACATTTTAGCCCTGATTAAACCGTCGCGTCAGCCCGCAAATGGTATGGGACGCTGCCCTAGGAAATCCTCTCCAGAGCTACGGACGCGTTAACGAAAGAGAGAACCTTCGCGGATGGAGTTCTTCTCCAGATCTGCACCACCCTCTTCTTCTCTAGTGGATGATCGTCTCTCTTGTTTCTTCTTCATATCTGCATAGCCATCAAGGACAGCTCTTTGATATTTCAACGGAGTAAGCATCTTTGCTATCATATATTGGCTTTGATTTTATCAAATCATAGCTTTCTAACAATATTTGCTATTCTTCTATGATCATCTAGAGCTGCTTATATGTTATTGATCTGGGTCATGAATTTTGGATTTTACTTTTAATTTTGTAGTTTTGGGACAAAATCTTAAGTTCTGTAGTTTGTCTTGTTTGTATTGAGCAAAAAAAGAGAGAGTGATATGGTTAGATAAATATTGATTCTTCTCCACAAGCTTTGAGACCAGCTTGGTTTCTGTATAGCTTTAGAAATTATCAAAAAAAAGGATTTTTCGTGATTTGTGACTGACTTGCAATCCAAGAACAGTTTAGAAGATCCTAAAATAGAAGCTTCAAATTAATTGTTACAAGTGGATGAACATCAAATTTCAAAATATAATGAACCAATATAAGAAACCCGTTGGGTGCATAGGGAAAAATTTGAATCTCTATCCTGCAGAATGATCCAGTAGTACTATAGAATAGAGATAGTAAGAAAAAACTTGTTTTGTGAATGCTCTTAGAGGATGGAGTAAAAGGACCTACGTTTTTAGGGATGAACTGGACTACCTAAAATGACTGTTCATATCCAATGGCAAAGGCCCAAGGGTCACCGTCGAAAGGAATTGATTCTGAAAGATTAAAAGGGACTTGTAACCCATCACAATTCACAAGGTCCGGCTAGAGAGTGAAGTTATCTAGATAGAGACGAGAGAGAGACACAATAGAACCCCATGCGCGCGCACGCGTGTTGTATACTTGTACCCTGTCTGTCAATCAATATTCCCATCTGTTTTATGATTTTAGGCCTCAAGATTTCATCCACGTCCACTCCCTAATTTTCTTTTTTTCTCGGAAAATCTTTTTTATCTTTCTGGGAAAGTGTGCGAAAATGCATTATTTTGCAAGGTCAGTCAAAAAAGAAAGTACTTTGAAGATCGGAGATGTTTTTCCCCCAATTATCGCCACCTTTTGTGCTTTTGAGATTTTGCGAGTTCATGGGTATGCTGAATTTCTACATTTTGAGTTATAATTCTGTTCATATCCTTTATTTGTTTGAATAAATCTGAAAATTTGTCTAAGAGACCAAAACTAGCAGATTACAAAGTTTTCTCCTCCTCTTGTACGATTTCTTTTAGTACATGTGTAGGTTTCAATTAAATAATATGAGAGGTAAATGTATGACCTTGGGCCTAGTTTTTTGTATATTTACCTTTTGAATTGGTTCATATTGGTTTGTCAATTCCCTAGGGATTCTAGGGATGTTTTTTTCCCCCCCGAGATTTGTTCTTTTTGTAAAATCTTGATAGCCTATTTGTGTTCTCCTTTGTTGAGTTTATTCTGAGCTTGATATAATTTTTATTAGATGGGGCGTAATAATCATGTTAATTCATAAACTTATTTGTTTGAATCCTAACAATTTCTCTTTTTGTGACAGTATTTATCTAAAACTGATATTTATTTAATTTGGCTTGAAGTCTTGAAGTCTTTTTTTTTTCAATTTGGGAAAACATAGATCTTGTTATTTTCAGAGTCAACGTAGATTGCTTTGGTTTCCCATCTTCTTGTTGTTTTGGTCATTGGTCCTTTTAATTATTATTATTGTTTTGGGAAGACTTTTCTTAGCATTGCTGTATTATTTACTTGTTTGTGATGTTATATACAAATGCTGGGATTCTTCAAAGCTTAATAAGAACTAACTTGGGATGATTATTAATAACATAAAAAGGGAAGAAGAAAATTTCCTTTGTGGAAAAGGGGCATCCTTTATTTGTAAAGGTTGTTATTCTTCTGTCCGGGAACAAATTGTCTGCCTTTTCTTTTTGATATATCTCTGCTTCTGTGTCTTTTTTTGACAATGCTATTACTACTTTGTACGGAAAAATAGAAATGGGAAAAATAAGGCAAAAATCCACCTCAACTAAGCCAAATTCTTGGATTAGGATACATTTGCTGAATTCTTTCGTATTCATGGCACAAGAATGATCAAAAGCCAAGGCTTGAACTTAAATGCTTCCGTCACAATTCTTTGGTTATTTAAGTTGGGTTGGATTTTACTTTTCTTTCCAATTTCCAAGAATGGAGAGGAAGATTGTTTACTGTAATTTTATTTCATTAGAAATAACAAGCCTCTCTATACTTCGGAGAACTCCTTTTCAAATTTAGCATGACTCATGCTTACTTCTTGTTGCAGGCTGATGACTATTTTGTAGTGGACTGAAGAGAAATCGTATTTGAAATGAAAGGTCATATATTTTCAGGAGTAGGAAACGGTATTTAAGTAGATGGCAAAATTGTGAAGACGTATCAAAAGAATTTTTTACAGGTCCAATATATTTTAGATGAACAGTTTGCTAATCAATGAGATCAACCAAAACCACGAGTCGAAAATTCCTGATAACTTGAGCCGGAATGTATGCTTGATTAGGGAGCTGAACAATAACATAAGAAGGGTGGCAGATCTCTATGCAGATGTCTCAAGCTCATTTACAAGATCAATTGAAGCTTCATCAGAAGCAGAGTTAAGTGGAACTTGGAGATCTGATGGAAATCCAATCAAAAGAGAGTTAGATCTGGGTAACTGATCATGGTATAGATTCTGCATTACTTCGTTTTCCTTCCCTTTTTTTAAAACATTGTAGTAAAAGTAGTGTTATAAAAGAAGTATTCTCACAGCAAAAGAAAAGAATTTGATAAGACCATGTGAACTCTTATACAGAACTGAAACGTTTTTCAGGCTTAAATTCAGCATTCCTATTTTAAAAACAATTTGACAAATTTACAATTCTATTTTTGCATAAACCTTGGTCAGTTCTTGGAAATAATCTTCCACATATATTTAGGAGTAAAGTCTACGTACATCCTATTTCTACCCTATTTGTTGCGGAAGCCTTGTGCATGAGAGTTGTTTACCTTTTTATAGACCCTAGTTGGAATGTTGGATTATCTGTGTTTCCAGATGAGTATTTTTTGGTCCACTTTTCTATATATATTTTTTTGCTTTTTATGCCTTCATTTTGGTTGTTGGCTTGGAGAATTTGTTGGGTTAATTTATGGCCTTCCTCCCTCAGTTAGATTCGTTTAATGAGCTTTTTCTTTGACTTTATGCTTGTTAGACAAAAACTTAACTGTGCCTGGACTTGCAGTCGGTCTTGGCTGGATAAAGGAGGAGTCTTTATCCAAAATACTTTGTTGGATGTATCGCCACACGTGGAAATATGATAAAAAATAATATTATTAATCTAAGGTAGGAGTAGCACTAATTGAATATAAATTGCAAGGAAACTATTTAAGATTATATGGACATGTTTAGCGTAGAGATAGTAGTGTGACGATGAGAAAAATCGAGAGAATTTGTATAGGAGAGTGGATAAAGCGAAGATTAAGACCTAAAGACATGACTTGAATTGGTAAGAAATGATATAGATTTAATAGAAGTTGATGAAAAGATGATTCTCGATAGAAATAAATGGCGGAAACGAATACAATTGGTGGATTGCCATTGATTTTCTTGTAGGCTTATGTAGCCAACCTCGAACATTTGGGATAAAGGCTCAGATGATGATGATGATAGACTAAATTTTAGTTGCTGGCCTCTGCCATCAATGAGAAATGAAAACTATTAGTTAGAAATTTAAAGACTTAAAATTTGGCTCATCTTTTAGGATGTTAGAAGAGGCTTTAAATTTGATTTCTTTTCTATTGATGATGATCACTATTATCTAGTGATGTCCTATGATCTTTTGATTTGAACTCTCAACGGCCGATTTTATTCTTTTCCCATATTTGTCCATATAGTGTCTGGGCTCTAGTTGAAGATTGTGGTGGAGGTTTTGGTACATACCATTATTAAACTCATAGCTAGTATCCAGTTTTCTGTGTTTGGAAGGTCCTGACGTGATTCTCTGAGCTCCGTGCTCATCTGTAATTCTGTATGGGGTGTAATAGATGATTGTTGTCGTGACCTTGAGAAATTTTGGGCCTTTGAGCCTTAAGATGCTTTTGAGATTTAAGATGCATTTGGTGGCTATTATTTGATTTTTTATTTATTTATAATGTTAATCTAGAGAAAGCTTCTATGTAATGTTGTTTAGAAAATGGTACCAGTACTTCCAAGAGACAGAAAATTATTATTCCAAACAAGAGGAAAAAGGACCAGTGATTCTTTAAGAAATGGAAATGACTGAACTTTACTTGGATTCTTTGTTCTTTCTGATTGATAGCCTTACTATTCTCTTTTGAAGTTTAATGTTGTAATTACCCTTTTGAGATGCATTTTTTATGGCATTATTGTCCTTTCTTTCCGCTCCTTTTACACATATGTGGCCAATAACTTTAACTTCAATGACTCTCCGTCTTTTTCTCAGATATGCTCTTTAGTTATCTAATAAGATGGTGTACCCAGATGCCTAATTGCTCATTGCTGATAGTTGCTAATTTTGGGTCATCTGTTTATACTTTATAGCAATTGTTGATAAACTCTGTTTGGTAAAGCGTATGCTTTAGTTTATAAGTCAGCATAGACCTCTTTACCAAATGTAGTTAAAATCACAATTAGGGTATAACACTGCATTATGATTTATGCTTAATGTGTGTTATTGTTATTTAATAAAATTAATAATCTATTGATTTCATGATTACTTGTTTAGGTAAAAGTGGAATCTAGAATTCGTATGAAATACAGCCATTAAAAGCATTTCTGTCCATTTGGCTGAATATATCACTTCTCTCTCTCCCTCCCTCCCTCATCATCTGAAAGAATATCTGTTGTTAGCATTGGTTATACTCCTCCCTATCCTACACTAATGGGTTAAGGGGATGCCCACCAATGCTTATATTGATCATTTGGAGTTCTGTTAGTCTCTTGGAACTATTGTCAAGTTCTTGGAGTTCGGAGGGCTCCAACATTGCAACATAGCTTAGTTTTTTTGTTTTCTTTTGGGAAATATCAAATAAGTTACAGTGTTAGGTGTGTCTTCATTTCTTTGGAGGTCCTTGCTTTCTCAGTTTTATTTATGTTATAAAAAGTAGACTGAAACCGTTAAAACTTGAGACATCGCCAAGTCGCAGATTATGAAACAAGGATTACAATTTGCCTCTTCATGAGCACGCACGCACTTTTACGGTAGCGCCAAGAATTGGCTTGAAGAATATATATTTCTATCAGTTCCGTTGGTGTAGTATTCTGTATTGAGGTAAATTCCTTATTTGCTTAAGATAATTACTGAGCGTAAAATGTATGCCTTGCTGATTAATTGGTGATATGATTGTGCAATTTTTGTTTAGTCATTTGACTTTCGAGGCTCATGGATTGCTTTGGTGTGATTTTTTTAGGATGCCCTTAATGTTTTAATTGATTACTATAGTTGCTGTACTATCATTAGTCATGCTGAGTGAGGATTTTATTTTCAAAATGTAAATGGTTTCTTCCAATTGCGTGTGGCAATGGTGATTTAAATCAAAGCACCAAGCAGATAGCCTGCCGAGGACGAGTATTGTCCAGTGTCTGATGTTAGAGTCGCATCGACGCTGATAGCTGTGAGGACTTTTGCTTAAGCCTTCCAAAATTCCTGTGATTACTCTCTGAGCAAGAAGTTTATCACTAAATTTTTATTATCTGTGTTTCTAATTGTTCTTATAAGTTGAGATTTTGAAAGGACTTGATAATTTTCAAGTCCATTGGATTTTTAATAATGTGTTTCGGCAAAAACTAAGCGCTAGTGAGTCGACATCAAACGCTTCTTCTATGATAACAGACCGGTAGACTTGAACCTTGTTCCTATGTGACCTGGTCAATTTGATTTGGCATTCATCATTTCATCTATTTTAATTTTTAAACTCCTTTACACCATGAAAGAGATCAAGAGCTCCTGTCCTCCCTTTCTATCTATCCGATGAATGGAAGGGGAGAGGCATTTGGTGCCTACCGTCAAGAATTAGGGCCTCAAGAGTCAATAGACAATATTTTTTCTATCATGATTTTGTTCGTTCATGGTTTGATATTTTGGTTTCCTAGACGTGAACTACTCACACCAATACATCCCATGCAAAAGTTTTTAATTGATGGAATTTAATTCTCTTAATCTCCATATTTATGATGGCATCATTCAATTTATAGCATTCCAAAATCTTTTGCCAAGTTTTAAATAATACTATTGTAAAGAAAATGATTAATTTTATTGGGTAAAGTATTCTTTCAGTCACTAAATGATTTTGAATTTCTCAATTTAATCATCAAATTTTTTTTTGATAATTGAAATTTTTTTTTTACCAAACTAGTCCCTCGGTCAATTTGCCCCCATTTCAGTCAGCTTTTTTCTACTGGGCTGACAATTGACCATTAGTGGACTATGCTTTTCTTGATGCGGCCTGAAATTTGTTGTAGTGGAAGATATTTTTTTAAAAAATAAAAATAAAAATGGCCAAATCATAGCCATACAACCGTTTGATCCAATGGCTACACAAATCCTCCAAGCAAAATACAAATTGTAAATTAAAAAATAAAAAATAATCGTTCTCCAAGTTGGGTCTGCACCATTTGAAACCCTAATCGATCATCCTCTTTAGAAATCGAGAAGCTCGTCTCCTCTTATTGGTATTGACCAATCACAGGTCGCCAACAAACTGAACCCAACCATGACAGCTACATTAGATGTCGTGTTGTGCTTTGGCAGGAAGAAGACTGTTGTCACTGTGACCTTGCATGCGAGGCCATGGCCTTATCAAGATCAATGGATGCCCAATCGAGCTAATAGAGCTGGAGATCCTTCGCTTCAAGGCCTTGAGCCGATTCTGCTACTAGGACGATAATGTTTTGAATGAGTAGACATGCAGGTTTGTGTCAATGGAGGTGATCAAATCTCTCAAATCTACGCGATCTGACATAGCATTGCAAGGGCTTTGGTGGCCTTCTATCAGCGGTATGTGGATGAGCATAGCAAAAATGAAATCAAGGATATATTGGAAAGGTATGACAAGACTCTGCTCGCTTCTGACCCAAGACAGTGCGAGCCCAAGAAGTTTGGAGAGGAGACCACCAAAGGCTTGGCCGGATCGAGAGGAGACCAAAACAAAGAAAATAAGAGTGTGTGCATGAGAGAGGGTATAGAAAAGGAGGATGATCTTCACCATCAGTTGTCTTTTTCAGTGGAACTAAGTTGGGTTTCCGACGATGGAGGAGAGAGAGGGGATAGAGTAGAAAGAGGAGAGAATAAGTTATTAAGTTTTTTTCAAATATTTTTATTTTTAATTTTATGCCACATTAGCTAGAAATAACGTTGTTTGACCAAATAAATTCCAGTTTAGTAGAAAAGCTAACCGAAATGGGGGGAAATTGATGGAGTGATTGGTTTGGTAAAAAAAAATCTATTACCAAATTGGGACAAAAAATATTTGAGTGATTGAATTGAGAAATCCAAAATCTTTCAGTGACTGAAAGAAGACTTTACCCTAAATCTATTAGCTTCAAATTGCAAGTTGTATTGACAATTGTTATTAAATCAAAAAAATAATAAAGAAAGGATCGAAGATGGTCGGACTCCACGCACTGCAATAAAGTATAGTCGAAAAAAAAAATCCAGAATTGATCACACTCTAGTCATACAGATAGAGTCAACGTAGTAAGAACTGAAGAGAGTTTTTTCTAAAACTAGCATCTTGAAATAAATTATTTCTCACTTTAGCATCCATTTCATAATATTTCTGAAACTAGCACTGCATGCCATAACTTTTCAGCTTTGGTTATGAAATACCACCTTGAAACACAAAATATCACCTTATCTTTTCAGCCTTACCGGATAGGGTACCAGCAATGTATCAGAATTTAAAAACTCATTTTTTAATCACATTACAAGTCAACTCCACATTACATTGCAGTAAAAATTATCATTAAAAAAACTAGTCAACAACTAAAAATTATCATTAAATATATTACTTCATACTAAATGTTCTAGTGCACTTTTTTTTCAACAAAATATTGATGTTTCCAGTAGGGACATTTTAACATGAACAAAAAAAACTTACAGATGATCTTTTAGTATGACAAACTTCATTGGTTTCTAGTAGGACATTTTCTCCTATTATGCATCATATTTTTGCAAAAAGCCATAAGCATCGATCTTCTTTCACTCTTCCTAGCATCCATCTCATTCTGTATGCGAGTTGTTTACAGACGATCCTTTTTATTTCTCCGCAATGTCTCATCTAGAATGATCGTTGGCCCATTATAGGTGGGCTAATGATAGCGATCTAGAATAGGATGAAATAATGGACTCCAAGTGCGCAATGCGCATATAACTCTCCATGGAGTAAAATGGGTATATGTTGTGCAATCAACATTTCGTGAAACACATGCAACCATCATGTGGAAACAAGGATAATGAAATAATCTCCACTTATTGCATGTACAAGACCTCTCCCCTAGGTAGAAAATCTGCACGTGTCCACCTCGAGCCTGATTCATGGAACTTGATCGAGAGGTATGCACTTCAAATAACTCGGGCCTATGATGATACATAATCACCCCATGTACAAGAGCCTTCGCTTTTGAGCCTTTGATTTTTGCATCAATAAAGGTTGTCCAAAATGTACAAGTTGACACTCACATTTCACCTTTCTTATGCATGTCATCAAAGAATTTATTAACCCTGTAAAAAGTGGGCTACTCCATAGCTATAATAGGTAATCCACGACATCCTTTGAGGAAGAATTAGTAATTTTTACCATATTCGATGTCATATTGTCCCACCTATGACCTCCATCGTGAAGTAGTGTCGAATACTCAAGGGATAAGTCATCAATCTATTTCTTCACATTTGCATAACCAAGGCTTTCAATCTTAGCCACCTTTTTTTATCGAACTTGTGATGCTGTCTTGCTATGGCTATTTCACCCAGTAATTTCTTCAAGCCCTGATTTTTAAATTTGGTATTGAAATTACTAACAAGGTGCCTCACGCAATACCGATGATATGCCACTGGTTCCGCCCAACACAAAAAACTATGAGTCTCGTATTTGTGCAAACATTTTGCGATTTCACTTCACAATTTGTCATGTTTAAAACAGAGATTAGTTTTAAACTTCACAATTTCACTTTACAACCCAAGAACAAAAGCTATGAATCTCGAATCCAGGCCTTATGCTCGTACAAGAGAAACAAAATGGAGAAGGTCGAGTCATTTGGAAGCCAATATCTACTGTTTCGATCAATCTCTGAGTATGTTGTCAGCCCTAGGTTTCGTTGCCTAGAACACAATCGGGCCAGTGAGACAAAATCACTAGTGACGCTACAGTGACAAAAATGACCGGTGGAGATAGGAGGAGAGAGTCGGCTAGTAAAGAGAATGAATATTGACTGGTTGAGGTAAAGGGAGAGAACATTGTACTGTGGGGGTAGGGGACATAGAATCGGGTAGTAGAGTATGGGGAGAGGAAAGAGTGCAACGAATAGTGGGGTATGGTATGGGGAGTACAAGGTAGGTTTGGAGGTGGTATTTTGTGTTTTAAAGTGGTATTTCACAACCAAAGTTGTTGAAAATTTATGGCATGAAGTGCTAGTTTCAGAAATATTATGAAACATATGCTAAAGTGAGAAATAATTTGTTTTAAGATGCTAGTTTTAGAAAAAAAACTCAACTGAAGAAGCGAGCCAGAAAAGGAGTACGAAGTCTAAAAACACTAGGCCAATCGTAACCATTAGATATTATAAGATTATAGAAATGTTCATTCTATATCCTTGAAGTTCGTCTCTCTCACTTTCTCCCTCATTGCTTTGGTGACTCCATCATTTTGTTAATGTTGAAGAAGTGAATCGATAGAAGAATCAAACAGAAGGAAAAGTCAAAGAAGATATAATTGAGTGACCGAGAGAAGGAGATGGGAGACAAGATGCAACAGTCATGTTCACATATAATAAAAGACAAACAATCATATTTTAAGTCTCTCCATCCAATACAAGATAGTGCACAAATTTGGATTTGATACAAAAAAATATGATTCAAGTCATAATGTCTGTTTTGAGTATATCAGTTTTCGTAGTACATCAAATCTAAATGAATTTATTGTTTAGACCGTCTCAACTAATAATACTTAGACTCATGGTTTAATTTTATTGGTCTGTCTCACTTAAAAAAGAGTCCAATAATAATACTTAGATATCAAATTTAGGGGTAATTGTATTGTTTGGCAAAGACATTCTAACACAATTTTTTTCTCTTTCATTCATGTTCTCCCATATAAACATATTGGCCCACACATGTGAAACCCAAAATAAACTAATATCTAATCCCATTCTTACCTTTTCCAATCATCTTTGCACTTCAAATATTTCTTATTGATGACATGCAAAACTGCTTTGATCTGTCATGTATCAGCTTGTCCGAAACTAGGTTCTTCTCGATCAGCCTCTTCCTCGGTTGATGATGAATCCTGCTGAGATACACACGTATTCTAGGAGCCAGGCCAGAGATTGTTGTTATTTGGCTTTGCCGCTCCGACGCTCAAGTCAGATGAGAAACAATAGAGCCTTGAGAGCACGTAGGTCAGTGCTCCAAAAGCTGTGAGTGTATGAGGTGTAATACCCAAGCTCGTAGATAGCTTAGGGGGATAGGTAAACCGATGAGAGGGAGGTAATTTTATATACAAGTTTTATTATGTGTGTGTGATGAGTTGTGATGATATGATTAAATAATAAGAATATTAAAAATTGTTAAAGTTAGATAAATAAATAAATAATTTATAAGGAATGTTAAAGGTTAGGTTAACAATGATAGATACAGAATGGAAGATGACAATTTTGTAATTAACACCAAGATCAGGATTTATGCGTAATAAACCAAGAAACCCTAGGGGCAGAAGAGTCCAAATAAGGGAGGAAATAAATAAATAAAAAAGCACGAAAACCTAGACAGACCGATGGGATTATTGGGAGGTGAAAGAGGGAGGCGACGAAAAAGGGAAGGGGACATTCCGACCACGGTTACCGAAAATTCTGGTGTCAAGTGGTAGAGCGAGGAGAGAGGAGTCTGTTGGTGCCAGTTTTGGACGGAAAGAGAGAAGCGCTGCCGCTCCGTGAGAGACGCCGTTCAACTCGTATGACCAACGGCTACAAAACCCGATCCCCCGTGAGTTCCACCGCCCCCATCTAGGCGGTGATCCGATACCAGCAAGGTCGGGTTTGGTGACCCGCGTGAAGGGGGAATGGAGGTCCGATCGGGTCAACTTGACTCGATTGACCAGGACTCCTTGGGGGTATTTGTTAACTGTAGACCGAGTCATTGATACCCTTAATTTGTTAAACTGAATGATATAGTTATTTAATTAATAAATAAATATTAATAGGGATGGGTATTGCGATTAATTTCAGGGACGTTTGCTGATAATTGAAATATTGGAATTACGAGAGAACATCAAGGTATGTAATACTTACAACTGTGTCACAGAATACTGTGTTGTGAATAGAATTGTGTGGATATTTACTGTGATGATATGGGATGTGATTGTGAAGTGATATTAATGTTATTGATTGTCCTTGTTTGGAATTTATGGTATTAGATGTTGTTTATGAGAATTTGATGTTGAATTATACGTCATTCATAGCATGCATACATTTAAAAAGACAGAAGAATGAATTTAAGAGGAAAGGTTTTTGATGGATCAAATATATCTGCTACAGAGGGGGTGTATGAAAGGTTAAAGGTTGAGGTTATTATTGAAAGGGTATCCTTGAGATACAACAAAGAGGAAAAATCCCGACCGATTGCTCTGTGGCGGTGTGTTATGATCATGGGCTCAACTACTGAAAATATGTTTTAAATGAAAGAACTGTTGAAATTAATCATAGGTGTTGAATTGCATAAATCATCAAGCATAAATGCATGTGTAGTACTTGTTGGACTCTAGCTCATGATATTTCGCGATACATGTAGCGAGTTATATGAAGACTATGCGGACTTACTAGTTGATGGGGCCGCAACAGATCCTTGAAAGTGGTGCTCATGTGGAAAGGGGACAAAAGCTATTATCAAATAATTAAGTAGCGAAATAAGTTATGTTGTTGAATGATAATTTCCTTGATTTCGTATTTAAAATAAATTGGAACTCTATCGTAAGGATTTTATGAGATTGTGGTGTGTGATGATGAATTATTCTAGGTGTTGGATGAATTTATTATTTGATGTGACGTTAAGTTTATCTATGACACTTAAGGAGATTTATGGTTACGGTTATGAATGACTAATGTTATAAATATTACCGTTTGATTATATGTTAGTTATGGTAAAAGGGTTTATCGGTAGCCACACGTCGTAACCATATGAGGCTGACATAGTTGTCACCTCGACCAGAGCATTGCAATAATGATGCTTAGCTGTTCGAAGAGTGCTCTGGTGTTTCCTCATGAATGATCGAGATGAAATTTGAGAAAAATGACCGATCCAGATCTGAAGATGAACAATGGTTGAGATGCGAGGAGGTGAAAGGTTACTTGATCGGGACCGTTGACCAAGAAAGTTGTCCCTTATAAATAGTAAAAACATTCTTGTCACTTTCACGCCTTTGAAATTTTGGAGAGCCCAGAAAAATAGATCTGAAGAGCAGTGTTGCTTCCAAGTTGTTCCGCCACCATTCTCAACTTTGGTCTTTTCGCTTTCCTCGTCTCTTAAGGTACGACTAATGTCCTCTTCTAGTACAATTTCTAATAATTCCCTTCAAGTTTTTGACGAGTCCGAGGAGCATCGTTCGAACGAGTCTTCTAGACATAACACACCTCCTCGGAGAATATGTAAAATTCCTCTGTTTGAGCTACCCTTGGGTGCTCCTCTTAGCTTTGAGGCACAAAAGGATTATGCTCGGGCAGTAGGGGAGGATTCCCGGGCGTCGACCAATTTGTCTTGTCGGTACTTTTCTCCCGAGGTAGAAAATATTAGAATTTTGTATAAAATACCTTATCCATGTAGGTCTGTCCTTTATGAATCCTCCATTTTTAGTCCTCAACATGGGGAATTAGCTATTTCTATTACTGCTTTAAGTTATGGGACGAGGATTCCTATCGCTCTCGCAATTGCTTACCTGTTTTCTAAGTTTAGCATTTGTTCCGCTTGCCTTGCCCCCAATGGTTGGACATTCCTCGGGACAGTTCTGTTCTATTGTGCTAAGAGAAAAACTCCATTTTCTTCTAATGTCTTTCAACATCTTGTCTCCCTTTGTAAGCTGTTAGCTAGTCCTGGTCTTTGCTATTTTAAGTTTAAAAAAGGTCTGAACGCACTGAAATACTCGTCATCCAATCATTAATGGAAACAAATGTATATTTTTGTTAGCAGTCCTCCTCCCGAGGATGAAGTCTTTCCCTTCCCGACCAATTGGGTGCCTCCCAAGTATAATAAATTTTGGAGTCTACCTGAGCTATCCGTGGAGGAGTTATGCTTGTATATCTCTCTTAGGGAAATATTTTCTCCAACAAGTAATGTCTTCATTTGTTCTGTCGAAGACTTTACAAGAGCAGCTCTGTCTGAGCAAGCTCAGCAGGGTGGGGTTATGCCTTTAATTGACGCCTTTATTCTTTACCTTATTAGGTTATAACAATCTTTTCAGCTATGTTTGTAGATATGTCAACTCTTCAAGTTTACACGAACTTGCAGAAGAAAACCGGTCTCCTCAACAAGAAAAGGAAAGGCAAAGACCTTGCGGTTGAGGTTTCAAAGAAAACAAAGTAGCCCGCTCTCCCCCATGGGGGGCTGTCCCTCAATGTTAAGGACATGAACGTTCGGCTTTCAAGCCATGACAAGAACATGTTCCTTATCAAAAGAGCTCTCGATCATATCGAGAATGCTTTGACCCTTTGTCGGCAGGATCTGGAAAAGTCCAAGATATTTGAGAAGACTGCTACGGACCAGCTCTCCAATGCACAAAAAGAGATAAAGCTGTTGAATGTTGTTGCTGAGGCCGATAGTGCCCAGTCGTTCGAAGAGAGCCACCAGCTGGTCTTTAGGGAGCTCAAAGAGTCCAAGGACTTCGAATTTCTTCTGCAGTGAGAGGGCTTCTTCTGTTATCAACCAGCCCTCAAGTCTGCTCGGCGATGCCTCATCAAGAAAAGTGAAAGCTCGAATGTGTTGGATGAGATTTTTCCTGGTCTGACTGGGAAAGATGATGAGGATGTGGATTAGTAGGATGCGTATCAACAATTCCTGGACCTGGAGGACGTCGGGGATGATGTCGAAGACCAAGATATTGATGCCAATGTTGACATTGAAGGCGACACATCTACCAACATCCGTGCAACCAATCCTACACCTGCTGAACCCGTTTCCGAGAAGGCCAACTAAGCAGGACTCAATGCTCTACCAGTCTCCCCAGAAGTCAACATAATTTTTAAATGTCACGTTTTTGTTTTGGTGTTGTAATGATGATTTTTAATATTTATGTTCAAGTATTAGTTATTTATGTTCGAATATTGTCCTCCTTCACTTTTTGTAGTATAGAATTCTTCTAACTGTAACAAGGCCTTTCTTCTCGGTCCAACTGAGATGTTTACATTGTTCGGGTATTGTATTTTGGAAGACCAAAATGTAGTACAAACCGACATTGAGAGTTATGTTCAGTAATTGTAACTTGATTGGATTCAAGTTGTAATGTATCTGAGCATAACGTCTTTTCTGTTGAAACTTAGAGATGCTAAGTTTATGCTCGGTTGTTGTAGCCAAAGTACTACGTGGCTGCAACACACTCAAGTTGTTGCTTAGTTATTGTAACTTAGAGGAGTCTAAGTTGTAATAAAACCTGAGAGCAAGTTTCAGCTGAAACACACTTCCTGATAAGAGAAATCACTATCTTTATTCAAATATGATGTCCTACATCCTATGCCGAAATGGCAAATAAACAATACTACCTGAAATTAAAATCATAAGTACATAAGGAAAACTAACTAGATGAAATATCTACGAAGATTCTCGGCGTTCCATGGTCTCATATCACCCGATTTATCGGGGTTCTTTATCTTGTAAGTCCCATCAAGCATAACTTTCACCACCCTGTAGGGGCCTTCCCACGCCTCTTTGAGCTTGCCTGGGTGTTTTTTGGCTACTGTGGCCTTCCTTAAAACCCAGTCTCCTTTCGAGAACTTCTTTGTTCGGACTCTTTTGTTGAAATATCTAACTGTTCTTTGCTTATAGGCTGCAGTTCGGATTCTCGCTATTTCCCGAGCTTCCTCGAGTAGGTCAAGGCTATTTAGGAGTAAGTCATTGTTATCGTTCTCAACAAACCCTTCGATCCGAGGACTGGGAACTCCTATCTTAGTAGGGATTACTGCTTCAGCTCCAAATACAAGAAAGAAAGGAGTTTCTCCTGTTGAAGTTCTCGGTGTGGTTCTATAGGCCCATTAAACGCTGTGCAACTGCTTAGTCCACTTTCCCTTGGCTTGGTCAAGTTGGGCTTTGAGCCCTTGAAGGATGATTCGATTTGTTACCTCTACCTATCCATTAGCTTGTGGGTGAGCTACAACAGTAATCCTAAGAGTGATTCCAAGATCTTGGCAAAATACTCGGATGTTATTACTGACACGATGCCTCCCATTATCTATAATGATCACCCGAGGTATACCAAATTGGCATATGATTACCTTCCGCACAAAATCTTTAACTTTGTGGTTGATAATGGTCGCTAAAGGCTCGGCCTCCACCCACTTAGTAAAGTAATCCACGGCCACGATGATGAACTTTCTCTACCCTGTCGCTTGAGGAAAAGGTCCCAGTAGATCAAGTCCCCATTGTGCAAATTGGAAAGGATTTTGGATGCTTCTCAGCTCGGCAGGAGGTAAGTGAGGTGTGTTGGCATGGCCCTGGCACTTGTCGCATTTTTGAACGTATTATTTAGCGTTTTTCTTCATGGTTGGCCAGTAGTACCCATATCGTAGGAATTTTTTTGTTAAAGCCCTTGCTCTTGCATGACTTCCACATATCTCTTTGTGAACTTCTCGAAAGGCGTAGTCAGATTCTCGAGAAGTAAGACATTTGAGATAAGAAAGTGTGTACTATCTCCTGTAGAGATTTCCTTGTATAATGGAATATCTCGCACATCATTCCTAGAGACTTTTTCCCTCGTTCTTGTCTTCTAGCAGCTTTCCTTCAGTGAGGAATGCTCGTATTGGGTCCATTTATGACCAACCTATGTTTACCTAAGAGAGAGCCTCGACCGATATGCTCAGTTTTGGTAATATTTCAACCTTAACAAATGTCGCTTCCTCTTGGTTGATACCTGAAGCTAGACGGGCTAGTATATCCGCTTGTTGATTTTCCTCCCGAGGGATTCTTTATATATCTGCCTTAGCAATTGTACCAATGAGTTCCTTGTCCTTTGCAAGGTATCTAATCATCTTTGAGCCTTTTGCTTCATACTCTCCTTTCACTTGCTCAGTGACGAGCTGTGAGTCATTATTGATGATCAAGTGTTTTATCCCCAGCTCTAGTGCCAACCGAAAACCAGCAAGAAGAGCTTCGTATTCTGCCTCATTGTTTGAAGCCTAAAATAAGAACCAAAGAGCATGTTCGGTACGTATGGCCCCCGATCCAAGAAGTAGGATTCCAGCCCTGCTATCTTCTTGGTTTGAGGACCCATCAACAAATAGCTCCCAAGGTTTATCCTCGTCATCTCCCAGACGATGTTGCCATTCAACAACGAAATCCAATAGTGCATGAGTTTTTATTGCTTGTCTTGGCTGAAAGTGAACGTAAAATTCACTAAGCTCGATGGAGCACTTTATTAACTTGCTTGAGGTATCGGTCTTCTGAAGTATCGCTTTCAGGGGTTAATTGGTTAGCACTGTAATATAGTGCGCTTGGAAGTATGGTCTGAGCTTTCGAGTAGCATTAACTAATGCTAAGGCCAAGTTCTCTGCTGAGTTATACCTAGTTTCAGCCCCTGTGAGTACTTTACTCATATAGTAGACTAGTGTTTGCACTCGTCCTTATTCCCTAAAGAGTATAACACTTACTGCATGCTCGGTCATGGCGAGGTATAGGAATGACGTTTCTCCAACTTTTGGCGAGGGGAGAAGCGGAGGAGAGGCTAAATATGTCTTTAGCTCTTCAAGTGCTTGCTGGCATTCTTTAGTCCACTGGAAATCATTTGATTTTTTGAGGGCGATGAAAAACGGCCTACACAGTCTCCTAATCGTGCAAGAAATCTGCTCAGCATAGCTGTTCGGCCTATAAGCCTCCACCTTCTCAGGATTAACCTAGATTCCTCATTCAGATATGAGAAAACCAATGAACTTTCCCAAGGAAACCCCGAATGCACATTTTTCGAGGTTGAGTTTCATCCCGTATTTATTTAGGACATCAAAAACTTCATGTAGGTCTTTGAGATGATCTTCAAGTTTTTTTACTTTTTACTAAAATATCATCTACATAAGCCTCGACTGTGTTTTCGAGGAATGGCGCAAATATCTTGTCAACCAATTGCTGGTAAGTTGCTCCAGCGTTCTTAAACCCGAAAGGCATAACCAGATAATAGTAAGTACTTTCGGGTGTTACAAAGGACGTGTGCTCTTTATCAGCTGGCTCCATCTGTATCTGGGGTGGTATCCAAAGTAGGAGTCGAGAAAACTAAGAAGAGCTTTACTAGCGGTTGCCTCTACTAGCTAATCTATTTCGGTAGAGGGTAATTGTCATTCGGGCATACTTTATTTAAATCAGTAAAATCTACACACATGCGCCATTTGCCATTTTGTTTCACCACCGTTACCACGTTAGCGAGCCATTCCGAGTAATGTACTTCTCGAATAAACCCAACATCCTGAAGTTTATGAACCTCAGTTTTTATGGCGTCTTGCCTGTCTAAGGCAAAATTCCGCTTCTTCTGCTTCACCAGTCGGCTTTTGGGTTTTATGCTAAGACGGTGTGTAATCATGTCCGCACTTATGCCAGGCATCTTGTCTGCATTCCACGCAAATGTGTCAATGTTCTTGAGGAGTAAACTCGTCAAACTTTTACTCATGACTTTTTAAGCTCGGATCCTTGGTACAACTTTCATTCAGTGCCTTTTTTGCAGTAATATGGATAAGTTTTTTTGCTGCGGTGGACACCAATTTCTCTTATCCTTTAGATCGGTGAGATACATTTGACGGGCAAGTTTCTGGTCGCCCTGTACCTCACTTATCCCCTTACTAGTAGGGAACTTCATCTTTAGACAGCAAGTTGAAAGAATAGCCTGATCTTCGTGAAGCAATGGCCGACCAATAGGAGCATTGTAAGGGGTTCTAATATCTACGACCAAGAAGTCGACCATAAACAACTTAGCTTTTGGATAAGTCCCTAAGGTTATGGGTAGAGTGACTATCCCCATGGCGATGACTTGCTCTCCTATGAAACCATATAAAGGGGACGAGAACTTCTTCAAACTTTCTTTAGGGAGATTCAACTGTTTATAAGCGTGATAAAAGATAACAATCGACAACACTCCCATTGTCGATAAGTATATTATTTATTGTGTAGTTATTAACAATAGCTTCAACGACGAGGGCATCATCGTGAGGTTGATGAAGTCCATCTCCATCTTCTCTGAGAATACAATCTTTTCATCGTCAGTTCTCGCCTTCTTCCTTTGATCCGACACTTGGTGAATTGCTCTAGCATATGTTCTCCAGCCAGAGGAAGTTTCTCCCCTAGAGGCGAGTCCACCAATTATCATCCCAATAGTCCCAGTTGTTCCTCGATTTCTATCTCAAGGAGAATCATCTCTTTGTCTCCTTTGTCGCCTATCATCAGCTCTGTCGTCCCGACGACCTCTTCTCTTTTCATCCCATATCATTTCTCCCTCTCTTTTCCTTTGTTAAATTTCTGAAGTTCTTGAGATAGCCCCGCTGAATGAGGTTTTCTATCTTGTCTTTTAGGTGACGACATTAATCGATATTATGGCCTGGGCCTCGGTGGAACTTGCAATATTTGTCATTTTCTTTTCTCCCGACAGTGAGTTTCATCTTTGGTGGCCATCTTACGATGTCTTGGTCCTGTATCTCATTTAGGACCTTTTTCAGGGAAGTATAAGTGTCATATTGAGCTATTTTTGTTTAGTCATCCTTCTAAGAAAAGGATTTACCACCCTCAATGCGCTTATTATCTTATGTTGTCCATCAAAAACCATTCCTCTTCCTCGAAGGAGATCTGTAGGGAGATTTCTCAGAGGCATGTGGAGCAGCCATTATTTCATCTGTAGTTATATACTTCTCTACCCTGGAGAGCAGCTCAGGGATGCTTTTAGGGTGCTTTTTGAAAAGGGAGTGTTTTAGCGTTGTATGCCGAACTCCTATAGTGAATGCAGTAATAGCAATGATTGGTTGTAAATCGAGAATCTCTAAGCAGTCGCTGTTGAATGTAGTGAAGAATTCTCGGAGGCTTTCGCCTGGCTTCTGTCTGATAGTAACCAAGGTGGCATTGGTCTTTTTGACAGGTCGAGAACTAGCAAAGTGTGCGACAAACCTATTCGTTAGGTCTTCAAAACTGTGAATGCTATCGTGCTGGAGGGCTCGAAACCATCTTCTAGCCACGCCAACCAAAGAGACTGGAAGATTTTGTAACAAGCCTTTGGGGTGGCTTGCTGGAACTCCATCATGGTTTGGAAACCAATGACGTGATCTAAAGGATCTCCTTTTCCACTATACTTCTCAACATTAGCAACTTTGAAATTCTTTGGTACTTGCGCGCTCTGTATCTCGGGCGCCAATGGCGTGAGATTCCTGTCCCAGTCCATTGTGTCAAGGAATGGGTGTTCTTTCATAGTAACGATCCTTCGATTAACCACATCCTCAATGAACTTGCTATCCCCCTCGTGTGTGTGAGCAGGTTGAGTTCGACGACTTGTGGCACCTGAGGGCCTTGTTTGGTTAGGATTCCAAGATTCTCCAGTTTGAGAACGTCCCTCCTGGGTTCTTGACGGGTGTGCTCCCTCTGTGGTGGCATATTGTTGGGCCCCTAGATTTGATCCATTCTTTGAGCAAGATTGTTCATCTATTGCATAAGTTGAGCAAGTTAATCCTACAACTGTTTTTGGCCCTACTGCTCGACCTAAATGTTCCCACCAGCGCCTTGAAGATATGGATGTTGATCATCCCTGTTACTCCTAGTTTGGACCATGATTTCATGAAAGCAACATTTCCCACAGACGACGCCAATCTGATGACGTGGAAAACTGGTTTGATCTGCCACATATCAGCTTGTTTGAAACTAGGTTCTTCTTGGTCAGCCTTTTCCTTGGTTGATGATTAATCTTGCTGAGATAAGCACATGTAAGCTAGGAGCCAGGCCAGAGATTAATGTTCTTAAGTCAGATGAGAAATAATAGAGCACGTTGGTTGGTGCTCTAAAAGCTGTGAGTGTATGAGGTGTATAGAAAAAGTTCATCCTTGTTACCTGACGGTGGGATCCTTTTATAAGAAGAAAGGAGTTGTTTTCCTATTAGGAATCAATCTCTTTAGTGCAGTTATAGTTGTACTAGGAGGAGTTCCTGTCCAATAGGGAAACCTTATCCGAGAAGTACTTGATCTTGGTTATAACCGAGATACTCGTATTCTCGGCCTCCGCTCCCGAGTTGATGTTTGCTCGATTGAATGCCACGCGTCGTAAGACAATTGAGGGATATTTTTTAGTGTTATCACTTCTGATTTGTGATAAATGAAACCCCCTATAATTGAACCCTCTCTTGTTAGGACAAGATGGAAAGAGAGAATGTTGTTGAGACACGCCTCATTCTCATGCTAATTGTTGGGGTGGATCCACTCGTATTTTTCATGACCCACACATGCACTCATTCCACTTCATTAAATCTCTATACTATTAATTACGTAAATACTATCAATTATGTAAATGCCACTTATTACCTTTTTTTTCTTAATTATGTAAATGTCACATTCCATTTGTTGGTAAAAAATTCAAGTCTAGAGAGAGTGAAAGAAAATAAAAGGGATGAAAAAACACTAGTGTTTTTTTTAAAAAGAAAACACGAAGAAAAAAATTATAAATATCTTTGCGACGCTACTTATAAAATTCTCATATAAGAATGACTTGAGTTTGCTGTTATATTTGCCTTTAGAGGATTTTTTTTAGTTAAAATAATATAATATTCCACATTAATATTAAAAAATGTTAGGTTTTTTTGGAAATGTCATTGAAATGTGGGGATACAAACCATGATATTAATTTGATAATTTTAAGACAGAGACAATAAATTATTCAAGCACATTAACAAAAGTATCGAAACAAAATTTGGATCGATTTGACTACATGTACGAATCAAATCCTTCCACATAAGAAATATCCCATCCAGCTGCACAAGTATGCCTATAGTGAATCCACGCAAATGTAATGAGAGACATTTGATAATCCATTGTCAAACCAACTTTGACATAATAGTTATCATTTATGTGCCCTATAGCAATGGCAACGCACTGATAGGGTGGTGGGGGAGTTGTACAAAGTGGTAGATATGTCTAACTTTCTATATGATAAAGAACATGAAATATCACATTGTATGCGAAAGTAATCAACACACCCATGTATAGAATTGTCATTTAGTGCTCAAATGGTGCTGCAACATCATCTGGAAAGAAGTTCAGTGAGCCTTCAACATTATATGCCAATTATTTTAACATATTGTTTTCGAAATGCCTCCAATTCTTCCATCAGGTTATACTGGACATTGGGCCATTCATCTTCCCCATGTCCAGGACATATAGCTATCGATCAAAAGCCGTAATTTTTATCAACTTTTACGTCTTGTACGTCTCTAATGTAAGGATGTAGTAGAGCTAGAAATTGATCAATATAGGATCCTAAAGATTAGTTTCCTTTCTTGGCCTTGAAATTCCTTGTGTAGAGAAAGATCGAGTATTCTAAATAGAGGAGCAACTGTGTCTTGCTGGTTCATTAAAGTGAAAAAATTGTCCTCAAAGATCTTCGAGTCGGGGCTTTCAGTTGAAGTGCTATACTTGTGAGGTTCCTGAGGTTGAACAAAATCTATTACTCCTATAAACAATAAGGCACCCTCTAGTGTTTATGGATACCTTTTTCTTTGTATTGGAGTGTTATATAGTGTTAGTCTTCATAGCCAATATATAGAGAAAAGTTTTCAAATATCTGAATATGTTCCTCAACTTTCTTAGCCAACTGACTTTAAGAAATCTTGTCTGCATTTTGAATTGTTCTGTGAACATTTGTGTATTGACCCTTGTTATGTAGATTAGTGACGAAAACAATAATAATTAAGAACAAGAAAAGAAAACGACACAGAGAATTATAGTGGTTTGACAAGGTGTGCCTACGTCCACTGTCAAAAGGCTCAAGTATTCCACTAGTCATGAAATTAGGGTTACATATGCTTTATATATCTCTAGTTCCAAAATTACCATTATAACACCCCCAACTTACCCGGTTTGGGCTAGTTGATGGTGGAGGGAAAGGGCCGACATATGATCCATATTTAGCAATCTCCGCCTTAGCAAATTTAATCCTTTAGAAAACTGTAACTTCAAGTTAAACCATGAAACTAGGTAAGTCGGGTAACTCCCTTTTAGCAATTGGTAACAGTAATCAAATCCAAGCAATGCTTGAACTTGTCAGTAGTGAAGGCCTTTGTCAACATGTCTGATGCATTCTCAGAAGTGTGTATTTTCTAAAGATTCACTTAACCTGAAGAAATCAATTATCTGATATTATGAAACCACACATTTATGTGCTTAGTCTTTGAATGATACACCTAATTCTTCGCCAAATAAATGGCACTCTGACTATCGCAATGCAACAATACTCAACCTTGTCGAATACCCAGTTCTTTAACCAACTCTGCAAGCCACACATCTTCTTTAGTTGCTTCACCAGGTGCCAGATACTTTGCTTCAATAGTAGACAATATGACTAAAGTCTGTAACATAGATTTCCAAAAAGCAGGTCCTCCTGCCAATGTGAAAACATAGTTTGTTTTTTACCTTCTAGTGATAATATCCCCAGTGTAGCCAGAATCTGTATACCCCACAACTAATAGAGCCTCTTCTTGTTTATCAAACATAATACCATATTCCATGGTACCTCTAAAATATCTGTAAATCTACTTAATCGCATTCCAATGCTGTTTCCCTGGATTCGACATATACTTACTCACGACACTGACTACGTGTGCTATATCTGGTCCAGTACAAACCATGACATACATCAAACACCCTATTACACTAGCATATGAAACTTTTGATACGTCTTAAATCTCTTCTTTTGTATTTGTGTATTGATTGGTAGAAATCCTAAAATGATTCGCTAGTGGTAGTGGTGTACTCACAATCTTAGCATTTGTCATGTTAAAATTCTCGAACACTTTCTGCACATAGGTCTTCTGAGATAGTCACAACCTCCCAGAAGTCCTATCCCTATAAATCTACATCCCAAGAATCTTTTGGCCAATTCGCAAATCCTTCATGTCAAATTATTTACTCAATTGATTCTTCAAATTGACAACATCATCCATATCCTTACCTATAATCAGCATATCATCCACATATAATAACAAGAAATAGAAGAACCATCATCAAGTCTCCTAAAATAAATGCTACAATCACACTCACATCTAGTGTAGCCAATTTAGATCATATATGAGTCAAAAGGTTTGTACCACTGCCTTAGAGATTGCTTCAGCCCATAAAGAGACTTCTTCAATTTATAGACTAAGTGCTCCATCATCATTTTTCTTGTACACCCACTTGTGCCCTATCACTCGTTTCTCTTCTAGAAGCACTACCAAAGCCCAAGTTTGATTCTTATGCAATGACTCAATCACCTCCACCATAGCAACCATCCATCTATCTCTCTCTTCACTGTTCATAGCTTCTTGAAAAGTAGTAGGATCTTCATTAGTGGTAACAAGTGCATAAGTAACCAAATCCTCATAACTATATTTGTTTGGTGGTTTAAGGGTGCGCTTGGGTCTTCTCGCAACTATGGTTTCATGGTCATGATCAGTTGAACTAGAACTCTCAAAAACTTTATTTTCATCCTGCTCAATTATGCTTTTTAACTCAACTTCAGTTCTTCGTTACTTGTTGTTGTTGAATTTTGCTGTCTTTTCAGTTTGCTTATCTTCCAATATATATTTTTCTCGGTAGGATCCCAGAGCTTAAATTCTTTCACCCCTTTCTGGAACTCAAGAAAAACACACTGCTTGGATTTAGGATCCAAATTTGATCTCTTATCACCTGAATATTTTAGAACTTGAAAAATCAACATCTTTACTTATTCATACCTCCTCCGCAACCTTTCCATCTAGTGTTGTTGGTGGTGATATGTTTATTAGAAAACACGCCATGCTTACTCCATCAGCCCATAAACTCTTTGGAAGTCTAGCATTCAGCCTTAGGCACCTTGCTTTCTATGCAATTATCATATTCATTCTTTTCGCTACACTATCTTGTTGTGGTGACTTGCGTATTGTGAAATGTCTTTTAATTTCGTGCTGCTCAGAAAGTTTCATAAACTTTGAACCAGTATACTTTGTTCTGTTGTCTGACCTTAGGCATGTAATCTTTCTTCCAATTGGTTTTCCATTTCAGCTTCCCAAACCTTGAACTTCTCAAATGTTTCAGATTTATGTTGCATGAAATACACCCAAACTTTCTTGGAAAAATCATCAATAAATGTCAAAAATATAGATGCCCCCCGTGATGGCTCCTTCACTAGTCCCCAAACATCTGAATGTATGTAGTCAAGTATACCCTCAGTCTCGCTTTTGGTTTTCTTGAACTGCACTTTGTGATACTTTCCCATAACACAAACTTTGCAAAAATCAAGTTTTCATGATTGGATGCCTTTCAATAACCTTATCTTTTGAAGTTCCATCAAGCCACGTTCACCCATATGACCCAACCTCATATGCCACAGGACTGTGTTGTCTGAATCAGATTTTGCACTAGCTAATCCACCTACAACCGTAGTGCCTAGTAGTTTGTAAATATTACTTGACAATTTTTGCCCTTTCATCACAATCATCGATCCCTATGTCACCATCATAACTCCACATTCAGACCTGTAGCAATAACCATGGGAGTCCAAAATTCCTAAGGAAGTTAAATTCTTCTCACAACTCAAGTATGTGTTCAGCATCACTCAATGTTGTAACCATACCATTTGACATTCTTATTCAGATTGTTCTTATGCCAATAATTCTACAAGATGCATTATTGCCCATAATAACTGAACCAGAACTGAATGTTTTATATGTGTCGAACCACTATTTGTTTGGAGTCATGTGATATGAACACCCTGAGTTAAATACCCAAGAATTATTTAAGCCATCTGAATTGGGTGAGATGCACATCATATCACCATCATTGTAGTCTGAATAATCCTCTACAGCCCGTCCACTCCACCGTCAACTAGGCCCTAAACATATAGCCATATTTAATAGCCCTTTAGTCGATTTCATCCTCTTTAAGGGACTGTCACTACAATAGATCAAGCTTTGGTTAAAATTTATGAATGGTATCAAGTGGTACATTATGACCTTTGCTCACGTATATTGCTTATTCAGGAGCACACGGTAGTCCGTAGCTCCTACGAAGGTGTCATCCACATTTGTAAACAATGTCTCCAACATCTTTAGACCTTTCAAACTCCATCAACATCAGATTCAATGCCTCGATTGAAATAAAATCACATAAATGTTTAAAGTGCTATATATTGAATCGATGTTTGGCAATGGTCTTGTTTCTCTCAATACTAGCTTTGATAGCTATGTCTTGGGACTGATAAGTTGATGAATCCACGAGATGGATCTCTCCAAGTCTAAATATGATGAGCACAAATATCATTTCAGCTTAGCATACTGACTCTTGATCCTATTAGTTGTGTGGTTCTTGTAATGTAGATATCTGCCAGTCTAGGAGGATGCAAACATCTCTTTATACAGTGTCAATCATCAATCTTTCAAATATTTAATCATTGCTGGGAACTTCTATAAGACTACTTCAAGGCATGCCATATCGAGTAGTTTCAAAGCCTCGAGAAATACCTTAGCATAGCCCCAAATCTCTGTCCATAATGACCACTCGTGGGCTAGTGCATTCATGCATTGCAGATTTCACACATTCCAAAGCCCGAGAATAATTGACCTCTTTTTCTGAATGTAAATATGCGAACGCTATGCAAAATTTTTGGCTGGTTGAAGTAACGCATGAGGAAATGCACGCAATCGCTCTAGCGAGCCAAGATGTAAGAAATAAAAAATTTCTAGCTCATTGGTTAAATATTTCGTCCGATAATAAAAAATGTACCCATGGTCTTTAAGGAATGTGAACAAAGTTTGCATCTTTGATTGACCTGATTTCTTAGTGGTCTTGTGCTTTTTGCGTGCACTGTGTATGGTTCTAATAGTTGACATATTTTTTGGATCTTGTTTTTTCCATTCAGTTAATATGTCTAGTGACTTGACATTTTGTACAGACATGTCAACCATAACATGAATTTTAGATTCAGAAAGCTGACCAGGGTATGTATATCCCTCCATATATGAGGCAGGAGCCTGGTTATGCTTCGCATACACCACCTCCACCTTTCAATCATTGTCTAACTTTATTTTCCTTTCTCTCAATTTGAAAAGACATTCTATTTTTTGATGTAGTCTAATTCGTTGAAGGTCTTTTGCTTTGGTAATTACCACTGTGATCATATTCGAATTGTAATTTGTATTTTTTTCCCTAACCCACCAATATCTTATCTATTAATGATGATGATATATCCCAATTGGCATCTAGTTTGTTGAACCCAATTGATCAACAATTGTCGTGATTTGAACACTAATGAATGTATTATTTTTATATCATATCGGTTTCAAATTCACATCTATTATCAACTTCAATGTTCTCTGCCATCTCATATGCATGTTCATCTTCTTGCTTTATTTTGGATCGGATAAAATAGCTTTTTCAACAATATAATTTAACACTAAATACAAAATATTTACAATAAATACTAAATCGATATTTGTATTTACATGTTCACTTGGACAGTCTTGGCAAATGATAGTCGAAAAAATCGTCTACGTAGTCCATATTTGCAAGATATCGCGTAGTTGAACTAATTGATACTTATCCCATTCAAAAACAAGAGGAAGAGGAAAAAGAAAAAAAGGAAGGAGGAAGGGTGAAGAAAGAGAAAACGTTTTTTTACAATCCAAATGAAAATTGCATTGTAGTAAATTAATAAAAAAATTCCCCATTTTCTAATGTTTTTATCACCATGTATTTTTTGGAATACAAAATCTCTATTTTGTCATTCTGTGTAAATTGCCAAAAAAATTACAAAAAAAAAGCAATATAAAATAAAATACTATCAATAGTTTTAATGATTAATAAGTAATCATGAAATAATGGAGTAATTAACTAGAATTTAACTATTATGACTTATTGACAAGTAACAGTCATTTCATTCTTAGAGCTATTATTACGTCGTTTGTTAAAAGTACTCACTAGTTATAATCGTTAATTGTGAAATAGTAGAGTATGTAAACTACATGGATACCTAGTCATGACTGAAAAATAACTAACAATGATTAAGTTAATAAATATTAATTTTGAAACAACAATTTAATTTATATTCTGTGTATTTAAAAAAAAATGTTCCAGGGAGCTGCCGCCTCCGTCCTTGGGCTTGTGAGCGAAGCCAGAATCTCTAGCTTGTAGATAACATTCATCATCTTCTAAATAGGCCGGTGTTAATATCATTATTTATAGAATACGAGGAATCACTTTACAAGTAGACTCTGGCCTCCATCATCTGTTCCCTAAAAGTTACAAGTCTGACAATCACATTCAAGACCATGCACCTTTTCAATGGAACCTCAAACTCACCTGATCCTCTGAGGCGATCCTTACTTGAGTAATGATAAAGTTTTAGTATTTATTGTTCTATAGTGTTAAGTTGAAGCAACCAAAATTAAAGACCCCACACCAACATGCTTATGGTGATATATATGATCGAGTAAGAGTGAAAGGTAGACAGAGCTTCTTTCTAGCTTTTTCTCTCTTGCCATTGATTGATAGACTGGAAAATCTGCATTGCTTAATTAAATTCATAAATTAAAGTTAAATTATGATTAAAGAAAGAAAGACCAGTCCTATTCTTCTTTGATGTAAACCCCCAAACCATTGATTAATATTCACTAAAAGAAAAAAAGAAAATTAGTTCATGAACAATTACATTATCAAACCATTAGCAATAGCTATATTGCTATCAAGATGTGTTGTTTCTTAGACAGGCAATTCTTCTCGATACCTTTTTTCGATCCCAATCGCGGACAAATTATCCAATTCAAACAAATCCGAGCTTGAATAACTGGCTGCATCATCTTCATCTTCTTGTTCATCGTCATCAGAATCATCTATCTTTAGATAATTCTTCAAAAGATCCCTCGCAACTTCCTCGACGCGATGATTTTTGCCCATAATATGAAGCCTAAGCTCTTCATTGATTGTGGAATTGCTCTTCTTCACAACACCCATTACAGAATTACTAGTACCACTTGTCTCTTTGTTCTCATAGAGTGCTTTGTGTCCACAAGGCCTACTCTCCTCATCAACAATTACACTCACTGGACAAAACCTCACCGACCTCTTTATACCATTAGTACCTCTCAAAGAAGGCGTGTTGCTCAAAAAAGATCTTGAGAACGAGGAAGCCGAAGAACAAGTACTTGACAATGATGATGCCTTGTCTGATGACTTTGATTCAATCTTCGCATTCCTTGCAGTGAAAATTGAATTCAAAAAGCTCGCCAGGCGACCCCCGGGTGAAATTGGCTGCTTCAACATCTTCAGCGCCTTCGATTTTGTCTTGTTACCAAAACTAACTCCCTTATGAATCGTTTCTGGAGCAATACTACTCGAAACGCTTGTTCTGATAGGCTTAAGACTCGAAAATGATTCAGACTCGGATGACCAAAGCCCCCTGCCGTAGCTTGAATCGGAAGATATGAAGCTCGAATTCAACAACACCGTGTCTAAATCTCTGTGTCGCTGCACTTTCTTGTCCAAATCCGCCATGGATTTTCTCCGGAAAACAACTTTTTCGAAGCTCACATTCTTCTTCTCCACAAAATGCTTCTTTCTCGTCGTGGATTGTTTGTGGAAGATCATGTTTTCATGATCTGCTTTGTTGTTTTTGTAGTCGTTGGCAGCTGGTTCGTCTATTGAACGATAGATTGCATCAAGAAGAGTAGAAGAGAAAGATGGGTTGTTTCGGTTACAATGATCTTGATCTCTCAATGTCTTCTCCCTTCTAATATCCATGATTTTATACAAGAACAGAAATAGAGTAACAAAGACGAGGGACAAACTCTGTGTTGTGTGATGTCGTCTTCTTTTTCTTCTTGTTTCTTCTCTCTCTCTCACTGTGAGTGAATGCACAAAAGATAAGAAAATAAAGCAGATATGGTCATTGATGGCTTGAGAGAGAGTAATTGAAAGCCAAAAGCCACGGCTGAGGAGAGAGACACGAGATGATTTGAGTCCGAGAGTTATGTGTTGGGTCGCACTGTTCTTGAATTTACACCATAGGAAGGGTCTAAGAGTGAGCCTTATATATTTAGCAATACATGATTACATGTACTCTTTTAGAAGGACGGCAATTATTGCCTTATTGGAATTGAGTCAATACTAATTTTCCTTCTAGTGAGTAGTTGATGAATTTCTCCACACGAAATTCAAATCTGACGAACTAAGTAGATACTAAGTTTGATTATCACTAGAACGAATATGGTTGTGATCGTGAATTAGATTTTGTCCAAACTTATTCTCTGGTCACGTTAAAGAATGTTGTGCACACAAACTGATGGTACTAAAATGAAAGTTTGGTATATATGATGCCATTTAAGTTGAAAACAAATATAATTCAAACAACATACACATGAGTAAACATACAGACAAACCAACACTTATCTCATGTAGGTCGACGCATTATTTTCTATATTCCCAGATTAAATATCCACCTGAGCTTTAGGAAGGTAATAGAAGGTAAATGTTCATCCTAATAAATGTTTCAAAGCGATTATAAACTAACTTATTTTTTGTAATTTATAAATTTATTAGTATTGAGACTGAAAAATAAGCTCTATCATACGTGGCCTAATTAAGTAATTATATAAGAATTAAAATGGGCTTCTTACCCATGTTGTTAGAATATAGAGCATAAAACACTCACATATCGTCCAATTAATTCCTTGGACGGGTTGTCCAAACTCTTCTGATTTATATGCACGTGTGAGAGTCTGTACGTTGTGGTGGGCTGTGCTTATTTGCGCAATGATTGCACTCGTGGCACCCAAACTTTTTGAAGAGTTTACAACAAAGAACAAAAAAAGATTAATATTAAAAAAATAAAAAGAAAGGATCAGCACTGCAAGCTGAGTTCGCAAAAAATGAAACCCAAGAACGCCAAGATCATGGAATTAAAGTGATGTGATTTGATTAACATAAGTGTGAGGATAGGATCAGTAATTTTGATCATAAATCAAACCCGAGAAAAAGACTACCTACTTATATTAATTATTAATATAATTAATTTATTATAACTAACATGCTAAAGCAGATACGATATAATTCTCTCTTTTTCTCTTTGCTATATTCCCTTCAACCCTACGTTGTGCTTAGAGCTTAGTTTACATGAATTTTGTGGGAATAGAACTCAGCACGCCAATGTTGTGTTTGTAGAAAGGTGAGGAGGATTCCTTCCATGCATATGTACGATTTGATGTGAAGAGGAGGCTAGTAGATTCCATTCGGATCCAATAATCTTAATTTCCAACCATGCAAGTGTTCATGAAATGAGATATATATATATATATATATAGACGGTATTCATACATGTTCGAGGGATGGATGTAGACTCCAGTAGTACTTGATTTGACACATCGCAGATAGCATAAAATGGCATACAACTTAAGATAGCATGATATTGGTTTTACCAACTTATAATGATAATTTAGTGGTGATTTTTTTTGGGTCAAACTAAATAAATCCGGAAGATTTCCATTAACAGTAAAACCCTTATAGTCATGCATGGGATTTTAACTAAATTTATCGTGTCATCAGGTAAAAAATTTATGTACATGTGGACATGACGATTTGAATTTAAATTTATATTAGATATATAAATGACAAACTAGTATGGTGTCTATCGAAAAAATATTATTCACTTCAACTGAACAAGGAGTAGTAGCATTACTAGTACTTACCCTTGGCTGACCGGAATGTGATACGTATATGAAAATTGATTTCAAATATTGGTGGGTCACCCAATCTGTGTAAGACTTGAAACTTCTAGTCTGTTTTGGCATATTCTTGACGATTTCGTAAATGGTGAAGCCAAGATTAATAGCATAAGTAAATTAAAGATGCAAACCAATCATAGTTCTTGAGATTTTCCTTTTCAAAGTACCAAGGTAGGAATACTCTTGATTTGCAGACAAAACTGGCAGTCTAATTACTTTGGTTGATCCAAGAATCAAACTTTAGCATCACAACAAGCATCTTTTCTCTCAAAATACATCCACACAAGTTCGATCCAGGATACAAGAGTCTGATTTCACATTGGAAACAAAGAGAGGGGTGTGTTTCTGCTTTGGCTAAAGGATGAGGAATTAATGACAGAAACTTAAAAAGGAACGTTTTGGCAATCCCGAGGAAAAAAAGCTCACCCAAGCAGTCCCATCTCTTTAAGGAGAATTCTGTTCTGACAAAGGAAGCAATCTCTCCATGCACATATGCATTTGCATAACGTAAACTCCAAAATCATGGATTAAAGAAAAAGACAAAAGCTAAAAGAGAAAGATAAAAGGCTCTTCTGCCACCAAAAGTGTGAGCCGGGGGCGTGGGAACAAGTATCATCTACGTTGTTTCAAGAACAGAACTTGTTTAATTTTCCAAGTCATCAAATTTCATAGTTCCATAACAGTATTTTTACAAGAGCAGTGGTTAAAACTCGATTAAAGAAAATAGTCGACCGAAGAGTTTACTTCCCTTGTGAGGGAATGGAAGGACTAAATAATGAGACCCAAAGCTTTCAAGTGCCATTCCACTGCTCTGATGCCTCTAGCTGCCATTTAGTATCAGAAGGAAGATGATGTAAAGAAGCTGATTGTAAAGAAGAAGATAGTAAAGAGGCTGTTCGTGAAGATTTGGGAATGTCAACGTCTGACCTGTCCAGAGAATGAAGAATACCTTATTGGTCTTGGGCCAAAGAATTAACTCGGGCCTTGAGTGATCTTTAGCTTGGGCCTTGAGTATCCATTACTCAATGAACTACTAGGAACTATTGGGTACAATCTATTGGCCTTCTAGAAGAATTATTGGTTCCCATTAATTTCAAATGTTGTACTGTTTGCAATAGAAACATTTTTCCGGACCGTTGTGTCTATATGCAGTGTGTATATATTCACTCTGTCCATACCTGTAAATATAAGACTTGTTAATTCAAGTATAACTTCTTCTTCTTCACCTCTTCTCTACTCATGAACTCTCAAGAGTTTTTACATTAAAATTATTTTATGGTATCGGAAGCCGATTATATTGTTTACAAGCGTAAGAAATACAAGAGCAAAAACATCATGAATTCTAGCATGTTGGAGTCCTGAGAAGTGCATCTCAGAGCTCACAGATCCTCAACCCCTACAATATACTACCTTCTGATTTTGCTATCACAAGCCTTATCAATGTCAAGTTCACAAGAAGCAACTACAATTTCCAGAGAAGTAACATAATTGATGCTCTTGAGTCACGCAACAAGATAGGCTTCATTGATGGCACAATCAAGATGGTAGATGCTTCCAGTGACAACTACATACTAGAAGAGTAATAATTCACTGATCAAAAGGTGGATCTCCAGTTGTGTTGATGAGAAAATCATGGTAAGTCTCTCTGAATCTAAAACAGCTTTTGAATTATGGAGTAACCTGAAAAATAGGTGCACAAAGAAGAATGAAACCAGAATATATCAAATTCTTAGAGACCTCTCATCAACCAAGCAATGAGCATCAACAGTGATGGATTATTACACACAAATCAAGACATTGTGGGATGAGCAGAATAGATATAAACGTAGGCCAAAATGCAACTGTGGCAACTGCAACTGTGATTTCCTAAAGGATGTTCTTGAACAAGAAGAAGAAGAAAGACTGATGCAGTTCTTGATGGGGTTAAATGAGAAATACAAAAATCTCAGTTCTCAGATCCAACACATGGATCCTCTTCCAGACAAGAACAAAGCTCTAGGAATGATTATGGAAGAGGAGACAAAATTGTCTTTTGGAAATGATAAGATCACTACTCAAGATTCAATGGCGATGAATTTTCAAAGAAGCCAAGCTTCTAACTATCCTAAAGCACAAGTGAAAGATTCAAATCAAGACAAAAATCAAAGGAACCAGAGGCCAGCCAATGCTCAGAAAACTAAAGGTAATCTTTTCTGCAGGTATTGCAAAAGAGACAATCATAACATCGAAAATTGTTTCAGGATCAATGGCTATCTAGTTGATAATGCAAAAAGGTAGAAGATAGAACAAAACAATTGGAACAACAACAGGAGCAGTGCTTCAAACCATGTTGAAAGCAATCACAGCAAAAGAAATGAAGATAATAAGATGGAACTAACAAGTGATCAATCTGCAAGACTTATCTCATTATTAAGCTCGAAGGCAAACAATCAACAAACTGCATCCAGCTCTCAAGTAGGCACTGCAGCTGCAGTGGCAGGTACAATTACCTTACAAAGCAAAAAAGGCACACACACATGGATTTTAGTTAGTGGAGCTACTGATCATGTTGTGTGTGATTCATCCATGTTGCATACATCTTATCATGTGCACAACTCACATGTTAGCTTACCAACTGGACACACTCACAAAGTAACTCATGTTGGAGACATCATACTGAAAAATGGAATCTATTTGAAACATGTATTATGTGTTCCTACTTTTTCTGTCAATTTGATATCAATTGGTAGACTAACTAAGGACAATAGATGCATTATAAACTTCACACATGATAGATGTGAAATGTAGGGATTGAACACATTCAGGAAGATTGGAATGAGAGCTTTGCATATTGGACTTTACTTGATGATAGGAGAAGCAGCCTAAGAAAAGAAAGAGCACAAACTGTAATGAGTATTTTTGCTTGGCATGACTGATTATGAAACCCTTCTGATCATGTAGTCAAGCTATTAGGAGCTGATTTTCAAGAAGATATGAAGGAATTGTACTGAATGTATGCTAGGAAAAATGAAAAGAGCTTCTTTTGGGATTAGTACATCAAGCTCTTGTAAGATTTTTGAATTAATGTATATTGATATTTGGGTTCCAAATCCAGTTATGTCTAATGATGGATATTTCCTTACCATCGTAGATAATTACAGCAGAAACCAGAAAATTTTTAGAAGCATTTGTCAACTGTGTTAAGAGACAATTCAATGAACATATTAAAATCATTAGGACAGATAATGTGATGGAGTTTCAAATGACTGAGTTCTTTATCAAAGAAGGAATTATACATCAAAGAAGTTGTAACTACACATCACAACAAAATGGTGTAGTAGAAAAAAAAACACGAACACATTTTGAATGTGGCAAGAACACTAAGAATCAAATCCAATATTCCAGAAATTTTTTGGAGTTACTGTTTGCAAACAGCAGTCTTCCTCATTAATAGGTTGCCAACTGAGGTGTTAAAGAAGAGAACACCTTTTGAGATACTAAAGAAGAAGAAATTTGATTACAATAGCTTGAGAACCTTTGGTTGTCTATGTTTTGCTAAAGATAATAAACCTAGATCATCCAAGTTTGACATGAAAGTTGTAAAATGCATTTTTCTAGGTTATCAAATAGGGATTAAAGGTTACAAGGTCATGAACTTAGAAACAAATGAAATATTCATGTCAAGAGATGTACAATTTCGAGAGACTGAATTTCCTTTTATGCATGATATCAAAAAGAACGAAGAGATCTTAGAGCAAATACATACAAATAAAGAGGAGAATTTGAACACTAAACAACAAGGATCAACTGAGAAAATTACTCAAGGAAAGAGGAAAATCAGAAAACCTCAATAAATAGAAGAATATGATTGTAATGCAGTTAGTGTTAGAGAAAAATTCTTGCATAAGATCACAAATGCATATGTTTTATCTATGTCACATGCAGCCTACATAAACACTATAGATACTTGGTGAGTGCAAAATGTACTCATGTTTATGATGTTAAATACCCAATCTTTATGAGGTTTCTAGCACAAAATACTATCAAATTGTGTGATTTAATGACAGGTACAGTTGAATGCTATTTATTTGAAAAAGTTGAATTCTGGGTAAAAGTGAGCCAGGTGTGACCTAAGCGCGGCCGCGAGTTGCGAGATTGGCAGAAACGGGCCCAGCTGACGTGGCAGTGGGGACAATAACTTTTTATGGTTAAAGACTAAACCCTAGCCGCCAGATACCATTCGAGATTTTTGAGAATACAGAGGGCAGAGAGGAGGCATTCCAAGCGTGGCAATTCCTTCATCTCTCCTATCGATTCGAACAATTGTCTTGAGTATTTTTATGGTTTTTAGTATGATTATGCGTAGCTAAGTACTTTTTAGCTAGGATTTGGTATTTTCTTCTACTGAAACTTTGTGCACAGATTGATTGTTGATTAGACTGGATTTAATTCATTGTTCTCTGAATTTATTGTTGATTTTCTATTGTTATGCATGTCTGGCCATCATCATAATATTTAGGAATTGTTAGTTGAACATATTCGGCTGAACCTGACCCGGTGTTTGACGAAGTGACAAAAACTTGTTTTGTGATTCAGGTTTGGGAACATTGAACATAATTGATTGGGTGATAGACCATTGCCTTAGGTTGTGCGATTGTCGATTTCCACGTGCTGATGCTTATCTTAGGAAATTCTTAGGAGAGACCAAACCAAGACTCTTTTGATAAGAAAAGACCTTGAGCTAGACCAAAGTCATGGTCGTTGTTTAGGGAAATCTAATTGTTAGAGCTGGACCAAAGTCTTTCAATTGACGTCGTTAAATTCTTAATTTGTTTAATTGCAGATTGATTTGTGTGCACAGGTGGAGGTAGTTGAACTAGCCAAATCCAAGCTAATTTTCATCAATTGTTGAATTAGTTATTTTATTTGGACTAGTTAATTTTTCTATTATTAATTTAAGCATCCAAATTAGTTTACACTATTGTTTGTCTTTCAATTAGTTTTTACAACAGTCCCTGTGGAATCAATCCCTTTCACTGTTACTGTCTTGTGACCGTACACTTGCGATTGGGTAAAACCTGTCGAGATTTATTGCGATTATAAATTGTCGATCAATACTCAAACTGAACCAATAGGATATAAATCAGCTTCTAAAGATGCAAATTGGAATGAAGCAATGAATCAAGAAATGAAAGCTTTATTAGAAAATAAGACATGGACTGTAGTTCCACTGCCAGAAAACAAAAAACCCATAGGATGCAAATGGGTGTATAAAATAAAACACAAGTCTGATGGTACAGTAGAAATATTCAAGGCAAGGTTAGTAGCTATAGGATATGACCAGTTAGAGGGTTTTGACTACACAGAGACATTTGCTCTAGTTGTGAAAATGACAACTCTAAGATTATTTCTAGCCCTAGTTAGCATAAATAATTGGATAATTGAACACATTGATGTTCAAATGCTTTTTTAAATGGTAATCTCAATGAAACTGTATTTATGAAAGCACCTCCTGGATATCAAATTTCAAATGATCATGTGTGTAAACTAAATATGTCTATTTATGGCTTGAAGCAAACTTCAAGGCAATGGAATGGAAAATGTAAAGAGGCATTACTGGATTTTGGATTCCTACAATCTAAATCTGACTATTCTCTTTTTCATTTCAGAGGGAGATCTAATACAGTAATCTTACTCCTATATGTTGATGATATGGCCATAGGAGGGAATGATCAAAACCTAATTAACTCTGTCAAATGAAATCTTAGTAGATGTTTCAAAATCAAAGAGTTAGGACCTTTAAAATATTTTCTGGGTTTAGAAGTTCACAGGTCTAAATAAGGAATTTTTATCAACCAAAGAAAATACATAATTGATTTGTTAAAAGAAACTAAACTGCATAATTATAAGTTTGTGCATACTCCTCTTGACAAATCTATCAAATTGCAGTCTACTTCTAGTACAAAATTACAGGAACCTACTCAATACAGGAGAATTTTGGGTAAGTTAATGTATCTTACTCTAACTAGACCTGATATCACCTTTTCAGTTAATCATCTAGCTCAATTTATGCAGCAACCTTCTGATGAACATTTAAGTACATCATACATATTTTTAAGATATACGAAAAGTACCATTGGATATGGATTGTTTCATCCATCTCAAAAATGCCTGAAACTTCAAGGATATTGCAAGGGTTATTGGGCTTCCTGCAAAGATACAAGAAGATCAATAACAGGTTATTGTGTAAAACTCGGACAATGTCTCATATCTTAGAAATACAAGAAACAATCAACTATTTCTAAATCATCATCTGAAGCTGAATACAAATCTATATCTACCGCAACAGTTGAACTTCAATGGCTAAGTAATCTATTGCAAGAACTTCATATCGAGATTACTTACCCTATGATCCTTCACTGCGATAATCAATCTGCCATTCAAATCGCCAATAACCCTATTTTTCATGAGAAAATGAAGCATCTCGAGATTGATCTTCACTTTACCAAAGAACGCATTCAACAAGGCACCATCAAACTCAACTATATCAAATCGCAGGATCAACCAGCGGACATTCTGACTAAAGGTATTTCGATCCTTACCCTCAAAAGACTATTACTCAAGATGAACATGGAATTTCAGCATGATCATCTTGAGGGGGGACGTGAAGAAGTTGATTGTAAAGAAGAAGATAGTAAAGATGTTGTTCGTGAAGAAAAATATTTGGGAATGTCGACGTCTAACCTATCCAAAGAATGAAGAAGACCTTATTGGTCTTGGGCCAAAGAATTAACTTGGGCCTTGAGTGATCTTTAGCTTGGGCCTTGAGTATCCATTACTCAATGGACTACTAGGAACTATTGGGTACAATCTATTGGCCTTCTAGAAGAATGATTGGTTGCCATTAATTTCAAATGTTGTACTGTTTGCAATGGATACATTTTTTCTGACCGTTGTGTCTATATGCAGTGTGTATATATTCACTCTATCCATACCTGTAAATGTAAGAGTTGTTAATCCAAGTATAACTTCTTCTTCTTCTTCACCTCTTCTCTACTCATGAACTCTCAAGAGTTTTTACATTGAAATTATTTTAGATGAGTAACAAATGCATAAAATTATGGTTAACTTATGGTAAGTGCTGAAACCCTAATTGTATTGTTTTTATGGCACATCCAGAAGAGCACTGCTAAACCTATACTGCTTAATGAATAAATTTAGAGCAATGTAAAGGAACTTAAAAGTATAAGAGAATGAAATTAATTGGAACATTATCCATTGAATATTTGAATGTGATAAATTAAAAGCAACTTGGCTAAAGAAGACTACTCAAGGTAATTTTCTTTCGCTTGTTGTCGAAACATAATTAGCAGTAGTGTCTACCGATACCTAATGTGTAGACACAGGATCCACTAATCATGTTTGCAATATTTGGCAGTGGTTCTAGGAAATCAGGCAACAAAGTGAAGAAGAAAATTATGTTCTTTTGGTAGATGCCACTAGATTATCAATAAGAGCAATATGAGATTATTATCTAAGTTTTAGTAGTGTAGGACTATGATTTTAAAAGATTGTCTTTATGTACCAGCTATAAGACAAATTTTATTTTTAGTTCCAGCTTTAGCTTTGAATGAATATTGCTTTAATTTTGATAACTTTGTTGTTATCAAGCATACTATATGTTTTATGTATTCTTGTATACTGGTTGATAATCTTTATATCATTAATCCAAATTCTACTAAACAAAAAATAATTGAATAATTCAATGACTTTACCATCTAAGAGAAAGGAACCCTCCAAATAAAACCAAACATATCTACGCTTAGGTCATACTAATTTGAACATAATTTTTAGACTAATGCGCAATGGACTGATGTGTATATTTAATACGACATTTAGTTGCATATATATCATGATTACTCTATTTTGACTGAAGATTGAGTTGATATACGAGAGTTCTTGTGATTTCATTATAGGGAAGTTGAAGTAAACTAGTAACCGTGGTAGAGCATGTTTGGAAGGAATCCGGCTAGTGTTCATACAAACTAGATTTGGGCACCCAACCACGCCTAATGAAAGATCGAGCGGCCAGTAAGAGAAAAAACTTATGAGGCATATTTGGGTGCCCAATTCATGCTTTATGCATGATCGATCATGCAAGCCAGACGAGAATTATGCTGATTTTGAAAAAAGTGAAGAAAAAGCAAATTCAGATAACCTGGCAGCTTTGCATGCCTCATCCACGCTCGAGCATGAAAATCTACAAATCAATGTTGGGCAAATCTAGGCGCCCAATACTTGGGCAACCTTTTTAATCGATATCACGTCAAAAAAGATCTAGTTGCTTGCTATCAAAGGATGAATTCTTATGCTCCACCTATTTCATTCCCGAGTTGACTTAGGATGAATTGGAAACCACCATCATCCAAAAGTGAAACTCCAAAGTCGAGTACAAAGCGAAAGGATACACTCAATAAAATTTCATTTACATCACTTGATTTTGTGGAGTCTTCTGAGTTGCCAGAAATAAAGAAACTACATAAAATTGAGGTTGGTCAACTAGCTGAAAAGTGTAGTGCCATATTGTCAAAGACATTTCTACCAAAGCTTAAGGTTCTAGAGAGTTTCACTATACCTTGTTGTATAGCCAATAAAATTTTTGAACATGATTTATTGAATTTGGGTGCTTCAATTAAGTTAATATATATTTCTATCTTTGAATCTCTGGATGTAGGTACACTCAAAAGGACCTCCATGGTCATCCAATTGACTGATCGATCCATTCGATATCCTAGGGGAGTGCTAGAAGATGTTTTAGTTAGGGTACATGGACTAATTTTTCCAGTTGAATTTCTAGTACTCAATGTATAGGATTGCCAAGGTCATGGAGAAGAATCTTTGCTGACTTTTGGTCAACCATTCATGAAGACTGCAAGGATGAAAATTGATGTGTATGAAAGAACACTGATAATGGAAAATAATGAAGACACGATTCTTCCCTTCTGAATTATAGGTTTGAAACCTAGTTTAACATTCAACTTATGGAATACCAACTGCTAATCCAATCTTGGTATCTCATATGGCCCCACACAAACACCCCCAAATTTTTCCTTAGCATCCCAATTAGGGATTCCTTCTCTAGTATGGGAAAGCAAGTCCAAACCAAGAAGTATATGTCTGAACTTTCATGTGTAACTTGCAC
Organism: Euonymus europaeus; assembly: GCA_963580455.1. Classification (NCBI taxonomy): domain Eukaryota; kingdom Viridiplantae; phylum Streptophyta; class Magnoliopsida; order Celastrales; family Celastraceae; genus Euonymus; species Euonymus europaeus. The sequence goes on along the minus strand of OY756970.1, from coordinate 13,317,068 downwards.
CTTCTCTAAATCCTCCATTAACTTAGTAGCAGGCTCCTTTCCAACCTCCTCCAAGATCAAAGCTTCTTCCTCCATTATCATTATTCTTCCTACTAGCTTTGATTTTCTTATAAACACTCATTTGAAGTAACCCGGTCTCCTCTTATCTCTAACACCTTATCCTCGTAGGGGAATTTGAGTATCTAATGATAAGAGGAAGTAATAGGCTCCATTAAGTGAAGCCAAGTCCTATTCATGAGTGTATTATATGTCGAGGGTAGGTCTATAAGACAATGACAAAGAAATCCATCTCAATTGTTCTCAATCTTGTTGTGACTGGCATTCTTATCCTTCCAAGTAGCCAAACAAGAGTTACATTAAGCCTCATCAGATGCATCGGAATAGGAATCAAGTCCGCATATGTTTTCTCTAACTTCTAGAAGTGTGACTAATACATGATTTTTGCAGAGCTACCTTGGTCTACAATCATCCATTTTACCGTCGCCTCTCCAATTTGCAAAGAGATCACAAGGGCATCATTATGTGGGAAGATCACTCCTATTTCATCTTCCTTTATAAAAATTATTATGATTGCCTCCCTCGACCTCTTGGTTCCCAATTTAAAGTTAAAATCCATCTGCATAACCTCTTGCTAGTGCCAAGTCCTCCTATATTCCGTCTCATCTCATCACTATGTTGCATGTCCAACACAATTGCATCAATGAACTCTACTACATAGTGTGAAGGTTCTTCCTGCTCCTTTGCCTAGGGCTTTACCTTCTTATCGACAGCGGACTTCTCTTAGTCAATGAACTCCTTATGATGCCTTTGTCTCACCAAATCTTCCAAGTGTCGCTTGAACTCTTTGTAATCTTCGATCTTGTGTCGCTTGTCCTTATGATACGATCACCACTTGGGCTAGTTTTGAGTGGACGGATCCCCCAACATTTTATTTGGACACTGAAAGAATGGTTTATCCGCGATCTGATGAAGAATTTGAAAGATTGTGTCTTTGAATATTGTCTTTACCGACTCATACGAACTGGGGTTCAGATTTTTTTTGAGAATTTTTTATGCCCATTCTTCTTCTCGAACTTTTTATTTTCCTTCTTATAGGTCCCTTCTTGGGAGGCAAATTGCTGATCCACTTGTTTGTCTTCCTTCAACTTAATGTATTTCTTAATCCCATCTTGAAGCGCAACCATGTTCTTTGGTGGAGCCATCATCAAGCTTTCTCAAAACTTATGATCCTGAGGCAAAATGTAGACTACGGTCCTTGATAACTTTATTATTTATAGAGTTATTCGTGCTACTTTTGTTATACATGAGTTAGTTCGAGAGTGTTTTTAGTCATTTTAAGCACAAATGGAGGTTTAGTAGGTCATATTTTATTTTAGTGAATATTTTAATTATTTCATACATTGAGTAGTTAGTTTGAGTCATTTTTGACTTGGGCGTATGGTCATTTCGGTTGAATAAGTCATCATGAGAATTTTGGAAGAAATAATGTCTTCTTCTTTACAAAAATGAGTTTTAGGGTTTTGCACAGCCACTTTGCATTTTAATATGTGGTTCGAGGTTTCAATACTTAAACATGGTTAAATATACCACTTATGAGTTCTTTGAATGATTTGCATAGGATTCGGATGAATCGGGACTGATTCGGGAATGAAAAGCGAAAATTGGAAGTGCTGTCAAATAGTCATGTTTGTTGTACCACAATTTTTGTCCAAATCATTAAAGTCCAATAAGTCATGTAAGCCTTAAGGAATTGATCCAATAAGCAAAATATTAAATCTAAATTCATCAACTCGACCCATCATATGCAAGTAAATCAAGTAATTGGTAAGTTACTTAAGTCCAAAGAAAATTTGGGCTAAATCCAAATCATTATCAAATATGTCATCTAGGCCCATGTCTTGACCCAACGTGAAAAACCCTTAAGCCCGGCCCAATTGACATTTACCTAAGTAAAACCTAAAAACAAGGAAAAGGAAAAGAAGAAACGGAAGAAAGAGAAGAAGAAAAATGGAGAAAGAGAAGAAAAAGAGGGGAGGCGCCGAAGGTTTGAAAAAGGAGAGAAAGAGGGACATAATTCAAAGATTAGATATGGAAAATATAAAAGGGGATTCAAGTTGACCTTAAGGGCTGTATTTTGTGGATTTTGGGGTGGATTGATTCGGTGCATTGGGTATAAAATGAGGAGGAAAAGACAGACAGAGGGGAGGGAGGAATATATTTTTTTCAAGTTGAGATTCCAAGTGAGTTCTGGTCAAAAGGGTCTGAATCTGTCATTACCACATTGATTTGGAGCCTCCTTCTTGTTTCGGTGCCATCTCGTTGCCCAAAATCATCTAAATTGTTCCCTCACCACCACAACATCTCCTTCAGATCTCTTTTGCTTATTTCAATAAGTGCTTGGGTATGTTGCTGTTTTGATTATTTAGAATGTATATTTGAAAATTTGTATTAGTTTGTTGCTAAAATTCAAATCTGGGTTCCATATACTTTGATTATGTTGAGTTTTCTCAGCTCCTTGGAAATGCTTCTTGTTTGCTTATTGATAGTATGTTTTGGAGGTTTGTTTACTGGATTTCAAAACTAAATTTTTCCCCTCTATGCTCTCTGTCTTTGTTCTGCATTCTTGAGTAGTTAGGTGTTCCATTGCATGAGTTATTAATCGGAACACTTCAATTCTGAATAGTTTGCTTGCCAAATTTGATACTTGAAATCCCATGTTCTGTGTTTGTTGTTTCACTGCCTTGACAGCTTCCACAAATAGATATAAGCATGAGCGAATGTTGTTATAAAAGATAAGTCTAATGCTTGTTATTATCTCTAGTTTTGAGCCATTGTACCTTGATAGTTGTTATGCTGCATGTTGTTGTGTATTTCACGTTTTTTAAGAGACCTTTGGCAAATCAGGTTCGGCCACTTTTATTCAAAACATTTGAAGGTTGGTCTTCATATCATGTGATTAATCTTATGCATGAGTTAATAAAATAGCAAAAGTATGGATGCTGGGTGGGTATATACGTATAAATATGTTTGATATATAAATGTTGGATTTTATGAGATGTCTATGTGTATAGGTGGACCACTGAATTGCTTCTTGTGATATTTTATATGGGAAGAGAGGAGAAGAGTTGGCCATGTGTGCAAGTATAGAATAAAGGATTGGAATTGGGTTTGAATTGAACATGGGAAATTGTCTACTAAAAGTTGGGCCAGGCTTACAAATTTAATAGGTCAAAGCAAGTTGATTAAATGGGCTGAATGTGATGGGTTCATATTAGGTTTTGGAATTTTAATTGAGGGTTGGGCCAATTGTGGAAAATTAATACTTGGGCTTTGATTCTTATTTGTATAATTGGGAAAAGTTTTAGAAAATATTGATGCTTGCTCTTCTTTTGGAAATTTAAGTATTAAGGGATTTGTAAGTAACTATATGATGAGCTGATTAATATTTTATTCGACGACGGAACCGATCGGATAGCATTGGATGTTTTCGATCGGATTCTTGAGGAAAATGATGGAATCCCTACCATTGGATGGAAAAGGATTTAATGAAGTGCGGAGCCTTCGATATGATAACATCCTTTTGGTAATGAATCATATTTTTTAATCATACTAATTTAATAGTATGGTTGAAATGATGAATTGCCTAAATAAAAAGGGGAACCGAGTCCCTCTTATGTGTGCTTATTTTTTTTTTTTTACTATATGTTGATGATGTGTTTTATTTAAGATGTGTTTTTCCATGCTATGTGATTATGTGTAAATTGTATGATTTAAAGTGTTAATATATTTAAATTGGGATTTGCAATAATTTAATATCGTATAGTCCACAAAAACTCGGTTTCCAACATTTTAACTTCGTTTTACTTTTCATTCTTCCTATTTTTCATTTTTACTTTCGTTTTATTTTTATTCATTGTTTTTATTATTATTTTCGTTTTATTATTATTATTATTTTTATTTTTTTTATTTTTATTTTTTTCTTTACCTTTAATATTTATATTATATATTTTATTTTATTTTATAAAAATTATATCGGAAGTCTCTAGCTACGATGGAACTGATTTGGGGAATGCATTGGATGCATCCTCAAAAAGATTCTTGAGGTGAGAGTGTTTCTAGGAAATTTGACCATTGGATGGAAAAATTCCGTGAACCTTAAGATTAGACTTTCAATATAATTTTTATGTTTCCTAAAGTTATTTCATCTTATTTCGATATAGTGTTGACATTTTCTAAAATTAATTCATTCAATTTCAAAATAGTTTTTTTTATATATTTTCTAAAACTTATCTTATCATATTTTAATATATTTCTGTATATAATTATTTTACCTCATGCATGTATTATTGTCACAAATCAATGTTTTTAAAATCATATAATGGGATAATAAAAGTTAAATTGGCAACTATTTTAAAACAGACGTTGTGGGGTGCCTTACACCTTCCTCATACGTAACAAACTCACTTACCCATCTTTTCTGGATTTTCGCAGGCCAAATTATTTTTATCGGTGACCAATTGCACCTATTACAATTGGTGGCGACTCTTTTTTTTTTCTTTCGCAAAACCGGTTGCGACAACTGACGACTTTGCTGGGGAACACTAGTTTTTAAATGTGAATATATCTCTTTTTTTTAAAAAAAAAACTAGTAAGTTGGGCCAATTAAATTTAATTTTCCTTATCCCATTATTTGATTTTGTTGTTTTTAATTAAATATATTTTATGTTTTATTTCCCTAAATTTTGATTGATATGTTCTTATTATTATTTATTTAAAAAAAATGTGTTGATTGTTGATATGTTTTTGGGCTTTTTATAGTATTGTCCTCACACATTGTGCACGATACATTTTCATGAGTCCAACAACTCGGTGTCAAAAGCCTTAGGAGAGGATGAAGTAAACGAGATCTTCGAGGGATTTCAATCCCCGGGCAGGCTCGCGAAAAATCCTCACTCGACCCACTCCTCTATTAAGGGGGACCCAGGCTATTCCATCAATGGACACTGGCGGGGGAATAAGTCGGGAACCTAGATTGTCCATAGCCAATGACCATAGAGTTATAAGGACAGGAAACTACTTTTAACCTTATTTTTTGGTACATATTGTTGTTGTGGTTGTATACACGTGATTTTATTTTGTTTGTATATATGATGTTTGCTTTATTGTATATATACGATTCTGTTCTATGCATATGTGGTTTGATTTTGATGTACATGCGGGGTTTCGTTGGTATATATGTGAATTTTTTTTTGTTCTTCATCGTTTTCAACTTGCATGGCATGCATAGAAATCTTGGACATTATTGGAATCAAGGCATTATCCGGAATTCATGGACTTGAAAAGCAATACTGTGTCAGTAGAGATGATGGAGCATAGGATGCTAGATATTGAAGAAGTAGTCAGAGAATCGCAATGGGAACAAAGACAGTATGGAGATGGCCTTCACTCTAGTGAAAATGTACAATTACCTCCTATAAAAAGTATAGAATTCGGCAGATATGATCTCAAAGAAATCAGAGATTTGTGGAATAGTATATCTGTGGAAAGACACCATGCACTCAATGGAAAATTTGGTCATATTGCATATCTCTGTGCTGTAGCTGTTGATGTACCTCTACTAGAAGCAATGATGAGTTTTTATGATCCCTCATATCATTGCTTTACTCTGGGGATCTATGACTTAACTCCTACCTTAGAAGAATATGAAGAATTGCTGAAAATTCCAAAGGAAGATTTCAAAGGTGTTTATAATCCAGGGCGAAAGGCAGGGGTTAAAGGCACATTGTCTAAAATTCAGGGAATCCACAAGTCTGAGTTTGAAAAGGAGATGAGAGAAAAAGGAGCAAAAGGTGGTGAGTGCATACCTTGCAATTTTCTCATTCAGCATATTCGGGCCCATTTGAATGATGACAAGGTTTTTCCAACTCTAGCCCTATTAATATATGGGACAATCATTTTTCCAAAGATAAAAGGATACGTAGATGGACAAGTGATCATTTTCTTTGAACAATACTTGAATGGAGCTGATCTAGTGCCGTCTATATTAGCCGAGACTTTCAGGATGTTGAAATACTGTAGAGAATTGGGCAAAGGGCAATTTAGAGCGTGTGCAGCATTGTTGACTATCTGGATAATGGGGCATCTTCCAGCGCTTCCTCAATTCGGCTATCCTACAATAAAGTTTTCAAGATCATACATGAGGTATAGTAGCCCTGTTGCAGAGTTTGCTGCTGTTGAGTGGCCTAAGAGATCACCTAGCACGGAAAAGTGGAAGGAGTTCTTGTTGACATTAGATGAGGTTATATGGCAAGCACCATGGACGGGTACAGGATCAGCCATCTATCGTTGTGGAAGTTATCCATGGGTTCCTCTCTTGGGATTATGGGGAGCCATTGCATATGCTCCTGCATTGGCATTGAGGCAATTGACACATAAACAATTTATCCCCATGACTCACGGGCTGGCCAATTTTGCTTTCGACTATGAAGGTGGAAGAATGGAGGAAATCAGGAAAATCTTGGAATCTTGGAAACAGGTCCAGCGAGTTAAGAGAGGAGTTTACCAAGGAAACACCAGTGAAGGATACCAAGTATGGCAAGCAAGCAGAAAGAAAGGATGCACTGTACTAGTAACCCAAAGTTTTACAACCCCAGTACACACCTTCCATGAACCTGTAGATTACATGGTTGAAGCTCAGGTGAAATATGAGTTAGAGAATGCAGAAATCTGCCAAGATAATATCTTGCTAAAAGCCCAATTGAAGGAAGGAAAAAATTCCTCTGGTGATCTACACACACAGAAAGAGTAATGGGAAACAGAAAGAAGAGAATGGGTGGTAAAACTGGCCAGAGCAGAGGAGAAAGCACAGCAGGCTGAAAGAAGAATAGAAAAATTAGAAATTGCTAGGCAGAATCAAATGACAAAGCTGAGGGAAGAAGAGATCTTGAAATATCGGGCTTCAGTTGAAGCAGCAAAGGCTAAGCATGACAGGGAGTATAGTAGACTGCGAGAGGCATATTCGATACTGGAACTTCGAAAGGAGAAGGCCAATCAAAAGGCTAGGAAGATGGAAAAAAGGGTGTTTGAATGGGGGGAAGCAAATCAAAAGCGAGAAATAGCTGCAAGAGACCATAAAATTCAGCAGCTAGAGAAAGAATTAAAAAGACAAAAGGAGGTGAATCTTACCCAAAGAACAACATTTGAAATTGAACAGAGATGTCTATTGGAAGAAGGAGAGTCTCTAAGGCTAGAAATACAAGCCTAGACTCATCGTCATCGAAAATTAATGCAAAAGGAGGTAGATTTTGATAGAGTGGCAGAAGCATATATGGAGGTGCAAGAAAGACATGTTGGTCTAGAGAAAGAAATAGATCAGATGCATCAACAAGTAGATCAAGCCCGTGTCAGATTCTGGTATTATCAAGACAAAGAGGAAGAACGGATTCTAGAGATCAATGCATTAACAAATGCATACCAGGACAAGAGAGTGATAACATACAGTTTGCTGGACACATTATGGAGGATCCAGGAGGAGTTTATGTACTTTGCTTACAATCGTCGAAACTGACACGATGTACTCAAAAATTCTAAAAAAACACTATGAATAATGAATAATTTCTCGAAGTCAGACATTGTTCAAGATTTCTATCATCATACATTTTCTTTCATTAAACTATCATATTTGGCATACATTAGTTCTTATAAAATTTTCATTTGCATGTGAAAAGGTTTTCTTAAATCGAACAAAATTGCACCAACAAAAAGTCGAGGCCATCCCTATAACACTTGCTCACAATCGCGATTCACTACGACGATGGAACCAACAGAACGTGAACATCAGCTGAATCGGGAGATAGTAGAACTAAAAGAACAACTCAGTATGCTAATGAAACAGACGGCTGACAAGGGAAAGATGGAAGCGAATTCTTCAGGGGACAATAAAGGGTCAGAATTTTGAGATAAAAAGGACCCTCATAATGTTGATTCTTCTCCTTCCAAGGTTGAAGTGTTAAAGGTAGGGAATGTTATTCCAAGAAAGAGGTTGTGGAAGACAACATTGCCCGCCTCAAGAGAATGGAGCACTGGATGAGATCAAAGAGGGGGTTTGAGGCTCCCGGGACTTTAAGTTCAAGAAGTTTGTGTTTGGTAAAGGACTTACATATTCCACCAGATTTCAAGCTCCCAACATTTTCCATCTTCAATGGTTCAAGGGTACCGCTGGATCACTTAACCATGTACTGTAGAAGGATGCATCTCTACATTGGGGATGATAAAATGCTGATACACTTCTTTCAGGACAGTCTGACGGGTGCTGCTGAACGATGGTTCAATAGCTTAAATCCTTCGATGGTCACAACATGGGAGGATTTAGCTGAACTGTTCACCAAGCAGTACAAGCACAATGTTGCAAAGATCCCAACCCTATTTGATCTTCAGAATACAGTGATAGGAGAGGGGGAAAGTTTCAGAGACTATGCATATCGGTGGAGGGACTTAGCTAGTCAAATAACCCCACCATTATCGGAAAGAGATTTGGTAGACGCATTCTTGGACGCGAATGTTTCAATAAACTGCTAGAACAAGAAGCTATCACGCCTATTCCTGGGAGAGTTTATTCACTACCTTATCCACATTGGTACAAGCCAGATGCCACTTGTTTATATCATGGAGGTATGCCTGGGCATTCGACAGAGGATTGCTTCCCACTGAAACGAATAGTGCAAGGAATGGTAGAGGCAAATTGACTAAATTTTGATGCCATTGAGAAACCTAGTGTTAATGATAATCCACTTCCTAACCATACGAATGGGGTTAACGTCGTGGATGAAGGTGATATTATAATAAGGGATGTTGGCCGGGTTATGACGCCAATGAGGATGTTGTTAGAAGTTCTCTCAGGGGATAGGCTCATCCAAACCAAAGAGTTGGAGCATAGCTTAAGGTATGAGGGTTATCAAGAGCAGGAATGTTGTGAATTTCACAATGGAGTGCGAGGCCACTCAATTGAAAGATGTTTCGATTTTAGAAAGAAGGTACAATCGTTGATGAGCGATAAGAAAATTGTGGTAGGAAAAAGCGACAAAGAACAAAGAGAGGTGAACATGACTAATGAAGGATTTTATCAAGGTCCGAAAAAAGGAGGACCTCTAAAGTCAATTGTGCTGCAGTATTACGCGGAAGATGATCTAAGACAGAAGGGCCAATTGCCACAGTTGGCATACACTGACAATAAAGCGGTTCCCTAGAATTATGGGAAAGGGAAAAGGGAAGTTGAGGAGTCGGTGGATAATATCTCTGGAGTAAGTGGGATCACTAGGACAGGCAGGGTTTTTGCTCGGGCTGATCTTGTAGAGATAGAGGCAAAGAGAAAAGGTAAGGCAATAGCAGAGGAAAACGAAATGGGTACGAAAAAGGGCCCAAATTTTTTTCCAGATGTGAAAAAAAAAAGCAGTTACAGAGGATGAGATTCAGGAGTTCTTGAAGATAGTACGACAGCGTGAGTACGCGGTAATAGACCAGCTCAAAAAGACTCCAGCAAAAATATCCATCCTAGAGTTAATCTTGAGTTCAGAGCCACACCGACAAGTCTTGTTAAGGATGCTCAATCAGGCCTATGTGACAGAAAAGATCCCTGTAGATTCGTTTGATGGGATCGTAGGGAATGTGTTAGCCACCCACTTGATATCATTTACAGAAGAGGAAATCCCAGCAGAGGGAGTGGAACACAACAAGGCTTTACACATCTCAGCTATGTGCCGAGGACAAGAGATAGCAAGCATCTTGATAGACAAGAGATAGCAAGCATCTTGATAGACAAGAGATAGCAAGCATCTTGATAGACAATGGGTCATCGTTGAATATCATGCCAAATGAGACATTTGACAAGATCCCGATAGATCGATCATACATGAAACAAGCAACGATCGTTGTAAGAGCATATGATGGCACTCGAAGAGGAGTTTTGGGAGAGATTGAAGTACCATTAGAAATTTCCAATGTAACGTTCAATGTTTCTTTTATAATCATGGACGTCCTGCCCACTTATAGTTGCTTGTTGAGGAGACCATGGATTCATACTGCTGGAGCTGTACCATCATCTCTTCATCAAATGCCGAAATTCACACATGGAGGTAGAATGTACATCGTCAAAGGACAAACAGAATGGATGGTTGCTAGCTTGACCAATCACGTTGATGCACCCGTGGATGGAATTGAAAGCTCTTTCCAATCGTTTGAGATTGCTGCTGCGAGTCTGGTCAAGGAAGGTGATTTATTTAAAAAATCAGGAGTGTCAAGGGTTACTAGATCCATAGTGACCACGATGTTGCATAGTGATTTTTGTTCGGGAAAAGGCTTGGGAAGAAATGAACAGGGGATTACTCAGCCCATATAGGTTAAAAAGCATGCTGAACGTTGGGGTCTGCGTTACGAGCCAAACTGGGATGATAAAAATCGAGCTCGGAGAGAGAGACAGATGAAAAAGTTGGCCCGTGTGGAGGAGATTGAATTAGAGTGCAAAGTGAAGCAGATTCCATGGCTTTATCATAGCTTCACGTTTGGTGGCCTCCTGGATGAGGACTGTACACTTGATACTGGGGCAGTTTATTATGATAAACTGCCAGAAATCAGAAACTTTCAAGATGAGGTTTGCCTTCCAGAGGATGTATGACCAATTTGGGGAATGTGAGATTGCTGTGATAGAAGAAGGAGAATGATCAATAATGAGGCCTAATTTTGTCATTACTCGTCCCCCGGATTTCACACTCAACAATTGGATCAGCCTAGAGATGTTTGTGCCCTCCCAGGCTTTAAAAGAGTAAATCTCAGAGCAACTGGAATAAAACTTTTATTTTCAAAGCACATTTCTTTTTGCTTGATAAGACCTATGTTAACGCGGCTATCGCACATGTTTCCCTTTCCAAAAATATTCAATCATGAAATAAAGTCCAGTTTTGCATACATCATATTTCTTTCGTTGGTTAAATTCTCTATATCCCGATTCCAAAACCAATCTTATCCCATTAACAGGCTTGAAAAAAATATCATCAAAGAGGACGAAATTAAGGAACCAGATTTTGATGCACTCATTAACAATGTCGAATCCGATGGTGAGAGTGAAGGAGAGGTTGATATCCCACCCGAAATAGAAAGACAAGTCAACCAAGAGGAAAAAATAATCCAATTACACCTGGAGGTTACGGAAATAATTAATTTAGGCACGGAGTTGGACAAAAAAGAAGTCAGAATGGGAGAAGCTCTCGAGGGGAATGATAGAAAACACTTAAGGGATCTCTTACATGAATATCAAGATGTTTTCGCATGGTTGTATCAAGATATGCCTGGGCTCGATGAAAATATTGTGAAGCATAAGTTGCCATTAATACCGGGGTGTGCCTCAGTGAAACAAAAATTGAGAAGGTTGAAACCTGATATGCTGTTAAAGGTAAGAGATGAGGTAAAAAAGCAATTCGAGGCCGGTTTTCTTGAGGTAGCACATTATCCGGAGTGGGTAGCTAATATTGTGCCAGTACCTAAAAAAGATGGTAAAGTAAAGATGTGTGTTGATTATAGAAATCTAAACCGAGCGAGTCCAAAGGACAATTTCCCTATCCCTCACATTGATGTCTTGGTAGATAATACGGCCCAACATTCAACATTTTCATTCATGGATGGGTTCTTAGGTTATAATCAGATCAAGATGGCACAGGAGGATCGTGAGAAGACCACTTTTGTCACTCTTTGGGGGACATTATGTTACAAAGTCATGCCATTCGGGTTAAAGAATGCCGGGGCAACTTATCAAAGAGCCATGGTTACCTTGTTTCATGACATGATGCACCGAGAAATTGAGGTATATGTGGATGACATGATAGCCAAGTCAAAAGAAGGAGAAAATCATTTGGAGAATCTTTGAAAATTGTTTAAGCGTCTGAGAAAGCATCAGTTAAAGCTTAACCCAGCAAAATGCACCTTTGGGGCAACTTCTGGGAAGTTAGTCGGATTCATCATAAGTAGGAGAGGCATTGAAGTAGATCCGGATAAAGTGAAAAAAATCCTAGAAATGCCACCTCCTGTACAGAAAAAGAAGTTAGAGGCTTTTTAGGAAGGTTGAATTATATCGCCAGATTTATTTCCAAACTAACCTCCACGTGTGAACCTATCTTCAAGTTATTATGCAAAAATAACCCGAAAGAATGGAATGAGGATTTCCAGATTGCTTTCGAGAAAATTAAACAATATCTGCAGAATCCTCCTGTATGATTCCCCCGGTGGCCGAAAGACCTTTGATTTTATACTTGACTGTCTCAGAAAGTTTGATAGGGTGTGTACTAGGACAACATGATTCAACGGGAAAGATAGAGCATGCTATATACTATCTTAGCAAGAAGTTCACAAGTTGTGAAGCAAATTATTCCATGTTAGAGAAGACTTGTTGTTCACTAGCGTGGGCAGCACACAGGCCTCGACAATACATGTTAGATTATACTACGTGGTTAATCTTTAGAATGGACCCGATAAAGTATATCATTGAAAAACCATCATTGTTGGGAAGGATTGCAAAGTGGCAGATGCTTCTATCAGAGTATGATATTCAATGTGTCACTCAAAAGGCTGTAAAGGCCAGTGCCCTAGCAGATTATCTAGCAGACAGATCGATTGATGATTTTAGGTCAATGAATCATGGCTTTCCAGATGCCGAAGTTTTAACTATATCAGAAGAGGACGAAAATCCGGTTGAACAGAATAAATGGACAATGTGTTTTGACAGGGCCTCGAATGCGGTAGGATAAGGGATTGAAGCAGTGTTGATATCACCGGAGGGAGATATCACCCCTTTTATCACCAAATTATATTTCACATGTACGAATAATGTGGCAGAATATGAAGCGTGTGCTATGGGGATTCAAGCAGCTGTAGACACCAACATAAAGAGGTTACAGGTCTATGGTGACTCACAATTAGTGGTTAAACAGTTGAGTGATGAATGGGAGACGAAAGACGGAAAGCTTATTCCCTATGACCAGCAAATTAAAAAATTAACAAAGACTTTCGATTGGATTGAGTTTGACCATATTCCGAGAGAAGAGAATCAGATTGCCGATGCTTTAGCTACCTTAGCATCCATGTTTGACATAGACCCGAAAGAGTAAGTCCCAATGATTAAGATTGAGAAATGAGAGATAAGAGGCTATTGCTCGAACGTAGAGGGAGAATATGATGGCAAACCTCGGTATCATGATATCTAGATGTATCTCAAGGAAAGGTTATACCCAAAAAGGGTATCAGAAAATGACAAACGTACTATTAGAAGACTATCAGGGACATTCTTCCTTAATGAGGACGTGTTATACAAAAGGAATCATGGGATAGTTTTGCTGCGTTGTGTTGATGAGCCAGAATCAAAGCAGATTATGACAGAAATTCATGAAGGGTTGTGCGGAACTCATTCCAGTGGGTATGCAATGGCAAAAAGGATAATTAGAGCTGGCTATTACTGGTTGACAATGGAGAAAGACTGTATTGGATATGCAGTGAAGTGCCACAAGTGTCAGGTCTACGCAGACAAGACCCATGTCCCAACTTCACCATGGCCTTTTTCAATGTGGGGATTAGATGTCATTGGACCAATTGAGCCTAAAGCTTCCAACGGGCATCGATTTATCTTAGTGGCTATCGATTACTTTTTGAAATGGGTAGAAGCTTCTTCTTATACCAATGTGACTAGTAGTGTAGTTGTTCAATTTTTGAGAAAAGAAATTGTATGTCGATATGGAGTTCCCGAAATAATTATTACTGATAATGAAGCAAATTTCAATAGCAAGATGGTGAAGGATCTTTGTGAACAGTTCAAAATTGGACACCATAATTCGACACCCTATCGCCCAAAAATGAATAGAGCAGTGGAAGTAGCCAATAAGAATATTAAGAAGATTATCGGAAAGATGGCAGTCAATTACAAGGATTGACATGAGAAACTTCCTTTTGCCTTATATGGATACAGGACATCGGTACGCACCTCTACTGGTGAAACCCCATTCTCATTGGTTTACTGTACGGAAGCAGTTTTACCAATCGAAGTGGAAATCCCTTCTCTTCGGGTTTGCTTGGAAGCAGAATTAGAAGAAGCAGAATGGATTCGAACCAGATATGAACAGTTGAATTTGATTGAAGAACGACGATTAAGGGCGATATGTAAAGGACAATTATACCAAAGACGTATGATAAGAGCACAAATAAGAAGATTCATCCTCGTAGTTTCGAAGAAGGAGATTTGGTATTGAAAATGATACTACCTCCTCACAAAGATCATCGAGGAAAGTGGACCCCGAGTTATGAAGGACCCTATGTCGTGAAGAAGGCATTCTCCGGTGGAGCATTGCGATTAACCACGATGGATGGAGATGACTTGTTTCATCCGGTAAATGCAGATGGTGTTAAAAGATATTATGCATAATGAAAGAAAGTGACATATTAATGAGAGGCGCGAAAAAACTGGGGCAGTTTTTAGCGCAGAACGTAAGCTATTTCGTTTTCAAGATTCAGACATTCCTTTATGTAAATAACCGATACTTTCATTTGAGCATTCGCTTAATAAAGTTTTTGAAATATTTCAACATGAGGTCCAATACTTATTTCTTTTCACACCTTCTCATCTTTCTTATGCATAGCCGTATTACTAAGTTTATTTAAGCAAAGCTTAATGAAAATATAAATAAATGATTGAAAACAGTACCTTGGGCAATGATTTGAGCAGAAAGTGATACAGTAAGATGTGATTAGCGATTGCACGAGTGTATAGGGTGGTGGCAGACTTCTCATTGCATTCTTATACACATGCATCGATCATTTTGAGACTTTCACAAACCAAATTTCATGATTTTAAATTAGCATGGTTTTTCAAAATTGAAAGCCAAGCCGAGAATGGCACTAGTGATCCCGAGCATTTTTACAAAGATTTGCCAAGCCGGGAATGACCCTAGTGATCCCGAGCATTTTTATGATTAGCCAAGCCGGGAATGACTCTAGTAATCCTGAGCATTTTTACAAAGATTTGCCAAGCCGGGAATGACGCTAGTGATCCCGAACATTTTTATGATTAGCCAAGCCGAGAATGACTCAAGTGATCCCGAGCATTTTTACAAAGATTTGTCAAGCCGGGAATGACCCTAGTGATCCCGAGCATTTTTATAAAGATTTGTCAAGCCAGGAATGCCCCTAGTGATCTCGAGCATGTAAAATAAATAAATAATGGAATAAAATCCAATGGTTAACCAAGCTGGGAATGTCTCCCGATTAAAGTATTTTGGAGAATTAAAGTTGCCTTCAGTTCCAGATTAAAAAGTATGGTGGATTAAAGTTATGAATAAAAATATGTTGGATTAAAATCCACACAGTCAAAATTGGGATACCATACCTTTACGTGACGTTTACTACGCAAAGTCTCGTAAAGGGGGCAGCTGTTGTACCCCAATTTTTGTCCAAATCATTAAATTCCAATCATTCATGTAAGCCTTAAGGAATTGATCCAATAAGCAAAATATTAAATCTAAATTCATCAACCCAGCCCATCATATGCAAGTAAATCAAGTAATTGGTAAGTTACTTAAGTCCAAAGAAAATTTGGGCTAAATCCAAATCATTACCAAATATGTCATCTAGGCCCATGTCTTGACCCAATGTGAAAAACCCTTAAGCCCGGCCCAATTGGCATTTACCTAAGTAAAACCTAAAAACAAGGAAAAGGAAAAGAAGAAACGGAAGAAAGAGAAGAAGAAAAATGGAGAAAGAGAAGAAAAAGAGGGGGGGCGCCGAAGGTTTGAAAAAGGAGAGAAAGAGGGCCATAATTCAAAGATTAGATCTGGAAAATATAAAAGGGGATTCAAGTTGACCTTAAGGGCTGTATTTTGTGGATTTTGGGGTGGATTGATTCGGTGCATTGGGTATAAAAAGAGGAGGAAAAGACAGATAGAGGGGAGGGAGGAATATATTTTTTTCAAGTTGAGATTCCAAGTGAGTTCTGGTCAAAAGGGTCTGAATCTGCCATTAGCACATCGATTTGGAGCCTCCTTCTTGTTTCGGTGCCATCTCGTTGCCCAAAATCATCTAAATTGTTCGCTCACCACCACCCTCACCACCACAACATCTCCTTCAGATCTCTTTTGCTTATTTCAATAAGTGCTTGGATATGTTGTTGTTTCGATTATTTAGAATGTATATTTGAAAATTTGTATTAGTTTGTTGCTAAAATTCAAATCTGGGTTCCATATACTTTGATTATGTTGAGTTTTCTCAGCTCCTTGGAAATGCTTCTTGTTTGCTTATTGATAGTATGTTTTGGAGGTTTGTTTACTGGATTTCAAAACTAAATTTTTCCTCTCTATGCTCTCGGTCTTTGTTCTGCATTCTTGAGTAGTTAGGTGTTCCATTGCATGAGTTATTGATCGGAACACTTCAATTCTGACTAGTTTGCTTGCCAAATTTCGATACTTGAAATCCCATGTTCTGTGTTTGTTGTTTCACTGCCTTGACAGCTTCCACAAATAGATATAAGCATGAGCGAATGTTGTTATAAAAGATAAGTCTGATGCTTGTTATTATCTCTAGTTTTGAGCCATTGTTGTTATGCTACATGTTGTTGTGTATTTCACGTTTTGTAAGAGACCTTTGGCAAATCAGGTTCGGCCACTTCTAGTCAAAACATTTGAAGGTTGGTCTTCATATCATGTGATTAATCTTATGCATGAGTTGATTCTATTTTCATCATTTGTGCATGAGTCCCTTCTCAAAAAAATAATAAAATAGCAAAAGTATGGATGCTGGGTGGGTATATACGTTTAAATATGTTTGATATATAAATGTTGAATTTTATGAGATGTCTATGTGTATAGGTGGACCACTGAATTGCTTCTTGTGATATTTTATATGGGAAGAGAGGAGAAGAGTTGGCCGTGAGTGCAAGTATAGAATAAAGGATTGGAATTGGGTTTGAATTGAACATGGGAAATTGTCTACTAAAAGTTGGGCCAGGCTTACAAATTTAATAGGTCAAAGCAAGTTGATTAAATGGGCTGAATGTGATGGGTTCATATTAAGTTTTGGAATTTTAATTGAGGGTTGGGCCAATTGTGGAAAATTAATACTTGGGCTTTGATTCTTATTTGTATAATTGGGAAAAGTTTTAGAAAATATTGATGCTTGCTCTTCTTTTGGAAATTTAAGTATTAAGGGATTTGTAACTAACTATATGATGAGCTGATTAATATTTTATTCGACGACGGAACCGATCGGATAGCATTGGATGTTTTCGATTGGATTCTTGAGGAAAATGATGGAATCCCTACCATTGGATGGAAAATGATTTAATGAAGTGCGGAGCCTTCGATATGATAACATCCTTTTGGTAATGAATCATATTTTTTAATCATACTAATTTAATAGTATGGTTGAAATGATGAATTGCCTAAATAAAAACGGGAACCGAGTCCCTCTTATGTGTGCTTATTATTATTTTTTTACTATATGTTAATGATGTGTTTTATTTAAGATGTGTTTTCCATGCTATGTGATTATGTGTAAATTGTATGATTTAAAGTGTTAATATATTTAAATTGGGATTTGCGATAATTCAATATCGTATAGTCCACAAAAACTCGGTTCCCAACATTTTAACTTCGTTTTACTTTTCATTCTTCATATTTTTCATTTTTATTTTCGTTTTATTTTTATTATTATTTTCGTTTTATTATTATTTTTATTTTTATTTTTTTCTTTACCTTTAATATTTATATTATATATTTTATTTTATTTTATAAAAATTATATCAGAAGTCTCTACCTACAATGGAACTGATTTGGGGAATGCATTGGATGCACCCTCAAAAAGATTCTTGAGGTGAGAGTGTTTCTAGGAAATTTAATCATTGGATGGAAAAATTCCGTGAACCTCAAGATTATACTTTCAATATAATTTTTATGATTCCTAAAGTTATTTCATCTTATTTCGATATAGTGTTGACATTTTCTAAAATTAATTCATTCAACTTCAAAATAGTTTTTTTTATATATTTTCTAAAACTTATCTTATCATATTTTAATATATTTTTGTATATAATTATTTTACCTCATGCATGTATTCTTGTCACAAATCAATGTTTTTAAAATCATATAATGGGATAATAAAAGTTAAATTGGCAACTGTTTTAAAACAAACGTTGTGGGGTGCCTTACACCTTCCCCATACGTAACAAACTCACTTACCCATTTTTTCTAGATTTTCGTAGACCAAATTATTTTTATCGGTGACCAATTGCACCTATTACAATTGGTGGTGACTCTTTTTTTTTTTCCTTTCGCAAAAACCAGTTGCGACAATGTTGATATGGAGTTTGACGTGCTAATGCTCATACAGTAGCTGTAGTTTTTATAAAACTCTGATTCCATTGATTATTTTGCGTTGAAAACTAGACATCTCAAGCTTCACGTAGATATCAAGTTTTTTAATTTTGGATGACAGATAAAGAAGTTGTGATTGTACAAAGTTAGCTGCAGCAGAGGTTCAAAACCAGTTTTGAGTGTCCTTTACATCTATCCTTCTAAAATTGACTCTACTGCCTAGAAAAATGTGATTTAAGATGCATTGGAAAGCTAAGGGGAAGGGATACAACTATTATGTTTTAGAATTTCTCAAATTCTGGCGTTAGGACACTGTACAATGGTCATCTTTTCAGACCATAAAAGCTGGACGGATTATGCAATTGCAGAAGGGTATTTTTAGAATTTCAATTTCATTAAAGGGGTATTTGAGACAGCTTAAAAAGAGGAATGAGAGAGTTCTCTTAGGAGGGAATATTAGGGTAAAAATGTGCATAAGAGGGGACACAAAAACAAGAGGTAGCACAGCACAGAGAAAAATCGTTGGAACAAAGAAGAAGGCAATTAAGAGATTCAGTTCACTCTTACATTCATAGATGGGTTGTAATTCTTTTCTTTGTTTTGGTTCTATGTTTGATGTCATGAACTAATTCTTCTTACTAGAGCTTTGATGTAGCCTGGTGTTTCTTGATTGAATTCAAAGTTTCAATAAATTCTTGGCTTTTATTCATTGTTATCAAGATTGTTCTGAATGCTTTTAAACATCTGACCAATATTTGATTTATTTATTTATCACTGTTTTGTCTGAAAGAAAGAACAAGATATTGATTGTATCATGATTGCCTTAAATTGAATGGATACCAGACATGGATTCATAATTTATGCAATATTGTTATGGTTCTCCATTGATTTTAATGTGCTTCTGATTTCTTTAATCATGCTTGCAAGAGATGATTGTTGATTATGAGTATTTTTGATATAGTCTGAGAAGGTGTGTCAAATAAATTAGGGAAAATAGATTGATAACAAGAATAATTTTCCAAGGTTTATTAAACTGAGATTCAATTGAGATAGCTATAATGAAATCATGTGCTTTAGTGCTTCTTAATCTTGATTCTTGTTTCACTTGCTTGTTGCTATTAGGTAAATTTTATTAATTCATTCTTCAATTATTCAAACTCAATTTTGTATCCAGGTACTGTTTGCAATTGAATTAATAGTCTATAGTTGATTGAATTAAATAGTCCTTGAGGGTTCGATATTGGGTCTTTGATCACTATATTACTTGTTTGCGGTATGGTGTGCTTGCGAATAATTTTCACAACAGTCCTTTAATCACAATCCTCTATAACTGCGTAGGTATCTGAATACCTAGTGGCATTAGCCCTGAGTGATTATCCCTCCTCAGGTGTCAGGGAAATTTCTTATCCAATGTTGCTGGGTCTTGACTGCTATGAACCTCTTTACGAAGATTCGAGCCAATTGTTTCTAGTTTGAGATTGAGTTCTCTGGAAGTTGGTGGAACCATTTCATGGTTGTCGTCCCGAGGCTTGACGAAAACATTTTGCGCTTGAGTTCGTCCTGAATTGTCCATATAGCTATCTTGTGAGAGTAGGCTAAAATATGTGCTACAATATCTGTTTTCCTATCATACACTGCAAATGCCCACGTAAGAACTTTCTTGACGGTTCTTCTAGTCGTAGTGACCGCACAAAGGGTGTGGAATTCATCTTTTTGAGGCTTTGCTCAGCCTTCTTTTGAGTGCTCCATAGGATCTCCCTAGTGTCTTTCTTCATTTTAATCCTCGGGCAAGGACTTTGGAAATGCCTAGTCCTTCTATTAGGCAACGCGAATTTGCTCCTCACAATCATTGGAGATGGAGTGCGCCTTCTCCTCTCCATGGCTGGTCCTTTCCTTTGGTAGGACCACCTTGTGCTTCTGCTATCTTGTTTCCAAACACTCTTTAGGTCATTCCTGACGCCTCAGACTACACTACGGATTTCATTAACCAAACGTTTCCCCTTTCTTTTGATAGTCTATAGTCTCTCCCCTAAGGCTTGAGCATGCTCTTGCCTCTTTAGAAAGTTATCCTCTGCTTTAAGGAGGGTTTCTTCCAATTCCAATTCAATTGTAATTCGTCATTCTACTTCATTATGAAACCTATCCTTCTCTGGATAAGGCAATTCTTCCCATCTTGACACTTCCGGATCTTGAGACATGATTTGTCTTATAAAATCTCCGTTTTCCACAGATGGTGTCAATTGTCGATGCAAGATTTGCACCCAAATATAAAGTAGAAATGTTCAAGAAAACGATGACACAAAATTTATGTAGTTTGACAACTTACCTACGTCCACGAGTCTAAACTTTTATTAGATTAAGGAGCAAGGGATTGACAGTACAAATTGGGAAATGATTTGTATTTATAGGCCTTGGGAGATACAGTTATGCCGATTCTTAATACAATGTAACCATTGGTAACCTTCTGTTGTAACCGTTTTTCGATAAAAGTTTGGGAACTGCCAATCTTCTGAAACCATACTAACATAAAGAGTATAGTATTCTGCTCCACATCTACAATTCTCTTTTCTTCTCCTCTCATCAGTCTCTTTGTTGATCTCTCCATAATAGGTCTAATTAAGTCCATCTTGCAAGTCATAAATGTCTGCAGATGAGGCCAAGAGGAGGGGAATTATAGATCCATAGCCAAAGTCGAAGTAGCTGTCAAAGTCCGTTGAAGACAAAATGAGGACAGTCCTTTGCGTCATCCTGATTCTGATGAACTCTTGAAGGCTTGAGGTTGAAGGATGTTGATTTAGGTCAAAATGTTAGAGGAGTTGGAGTCTTGAAACTCAAATATAAAGGAATGAATAGATTAGGCATAAGGTCGAAAATGACATTTTTTTCCTTAAAAAATAGATTTACATGTCTAAATTAGTCATTTCATGAATAAGCCTTTTTTTTTTACAAATTGTCGGTTCATTTTTTTACCCATTTTTCACGACCAAACTCAAATTTCCTAGTTATGTCAAATGTCACTTATTATAAAAGATTTGGCTTTCAATAATTATTTTATAATTTTAAAAATGCATGAGTTCAAAATTTGAAAAACTATAATCAATTACATTAAATTTATATTTGAAATAAGAAGATGCATAATCTTTCTTGTTAGAGAATTTGATACCCTAGGACTTTTTCATATATTAGAAGAGAGTGAGGCAAAAAAAAAAAAAAAAAGAACATGTCAAATTTGTTTTTGAAATGGAAAATGTTATATGTCTGACTCTAAACAACTATAATAGCTCATTCCTACGGTGAGCCACTTGCTTTAATTTGTTATATTAAACTTTATTTTATTCAAATAATTTCATGAATTTCTGTTTATTTTGGTTAAACTCTGTATTAGATTATATTTTCTATATTTTTTTTTCCCCTTTGTTGGCTTATTGCGACTTAAATCTTGCTAGAGAAATCATTGGAGAGAGAAATTATAAATGTCTATGGAAGTTGTATGTATTGCTATTGTAGTCTATGTGTATTGGCCTCAAATGTGTTGTTTCTTCTATGTCTTGGGTAAAACTTTTAGTTTTTAGTCAGTCTTTTGTCCTGGTCATGGTTCTAGGTTCTGGGTCATGTTCGTTCCTTTCTTGTTCTGGCTTGCAGTCTCTTCTGTTGCAAATCTAGGTAAATTGTAGCTTTCTAATGGGAAATTTCCCAATAAAACATCATAGAAAAATTGATTTTTGTTAAGTACATTAAGTATATAATATTATACTTGGGGTAGTGTATTTATAAAAATACATACATTTTAAATTGATGTTGTAGTGTATTTTTAACACATGATATTGCATTTAACAAAAATAGTTGTGTATTTAACTACTCCCTTAGAAGAAAATTAATACTTTGACATTTGACAATCATTTTAAGAGAAAAATATGAGACCGGTTCATAATTTTAAATTAGAAGAAAATAGGAGGTCAATAAAAATGAGAGATTTTCATAGTAATCAACATCTTCCATTGTTTTTAAATTTATACATCAATTTCCATGAGTTGCAAGCAAATACCGCAGAAAACATCTCCTGATAGAAAGCTTAAACGTGTTGGCTGAACCCCCACATTCTGATAGATTTGGTAGATCACAAATCTCACAAGTACTGTTCTTGTATCCTCGCTCGATTTTGTTCCCACCATAACCTGGCATGCGTTTCTCCAAACCTTTCTCGGCTGCATCAGACGTATGGTAAGAATCAGTATCCAGGTTTTCCTTTATGATAAGAAACACTTGTATCAAGGTCAAGCCATAGGATACAAGAATTGTTAATATAAGAGGCAGAGAAAAAATAGGAGCTCCCAACTGCTGTTTCATGAACGGAAATACAGAAACTTAACAAGTCTGCCGTCCACCAGGTAATGGGATCAAACACCATAACTTTCACAACAGTATCAAGTGACAGTCAACATCACAAGCCATTCAAAAAAATAAGGATTCTGTCGGAAATTAGTGCTAAAGACGATGCATTTTCAAGTACATGAAGATGATCACATTCTTTGACAGAAATGTTTTGGTAATTGAACGATAATAATCCCAAATGACCATGATAGAGGAATATGTCTACAAAATGCATTTGAATAAGAAGAAAGAAGAGACGTACAGGTGACGTTTTAACAATGAAGATAATTCCATTGTCAGTTTGATAACCTCTAAATTAACACCAAGAACAAAAAAGAAAAAAAAAACACCGCTTTGACAATGAAGACAATTTCATTGTTAGTATGATACCTCTAAATCAACACCAAGAAAAATAAACCAAAAAAATTTCAATGCTATGAAACAACAAAATTTTCTTAAGGTCAAAAGCTATGGATATAAACACACCACTCCTCTCATAGATGAAATTATTATCGCATTATTAATGCATCCCATACACAGAAACACTTCAGTTTCGCGAGAAACAACTGAGTGGGTGCAGCAGTCTGTTCCTATGAAAACCCATTTCCTAAATGTTCACATGGTTAAGCTATTGTTCAAATCGTGACTTCCAAGTTCAGAAAAAATAATGTTAAAATGAGTAGTAGAGTCAGAAAGCGCACAAGTACTTTTAATCACTCCAATCTAAAAAAATCAGTGAGAAAGGAAGAAATTTAAATTGAAATAGTTTTGATTCCATCTATTCCATGTTACCTGAAACGAACACGTCTTAGCTCCCGACCACCACCAGTTAGTGCTCTGATAGAAATGTATACTCCTGGTTCATCCTCTTCAACCCATTCAGTCTCCATATCACTGGCATTGCTGATAGAGAGCTCTCCTGAGCGATCCACCTCCCTGGATGAACTAGTCCTTACAGATTCATCAATTGATGATGTCTCTGTCTGGGCCCCACTGATGCTGGAGAGTTTAGGAGTTGAAGCAAGAGCAGCTGAGCTGCAATAATTGCGGGATGGCAATTGATTACAGTCAAGTGAATCTGATGAAGAATAGCCAATGCCTGTTGGGTGGTGGAAGTTGTGTGGCCTCTCTTGAATCAGTGGTGGTGTCACAGGGCTGCCCCTGGAGGATTCAATCCTAGAGCCCTGAAGTGGGATCAGAGTACACTTAAGCCAGAAAAAAATAAAAATAAAAGATCCAGATGTTAATAAATAGTTTCGCTGAAATAAGTTGGTTTATTGAGTTTCATGCCATGTGGTCATTGTCCCAGTATCTGTAAAAGGTTTTCATGAAAGAGAAAAAAAATCATTGATTATTAACACTTAGTCAAACTAGATTCATTATGACTGCTCTGGAGGAAAATTGAAGCAATCCAGTCTTCTCAGAAACGAGCTAAGGTAGTTGACCTGGAAAAACTACAAGATTAAAATTCCATAAATGACATATGGTATGAAGTTCACCTCTTCCTCAGATCTTGGTGAAGTCGGAAGTGGGACCACCTGGTGATTGAGCTGTTGGACATTGTATAGTTCCATGACCTTGTCATAGTTCTCCGCCCACCACCTCTGAGCTTGGCATTTGTTGAACATTTCACGGCTGATCAATATAACAAAATAAAAGTTAGCGACCCTACCATCTAGAAAAGTCAACCAATAACAAAGCTAAAAATTTCGGATGCAAAACTAAATTCGTTGAAATAACTAGTAATGAAAACACAATATTAAAGCAAATGTTGATCTGTTGAGCAATCTCTGATCGACCATATAAAAAATGATATTAGCAACTCTAAACTCCTCAGGGAAAAAGAACTGTCACTCTGTAAGCCAGAGGACAAAACAACACAACTAAATCTCTTGACATAGCAAGAAATAAATAAATAACACAAAAATTAATTGTTTCATTCATCACAGGTACTCCCTCAAGCTCAATCTAATCTTTTTGCTAGCAAGAAAACCATCATCATCAAACTCTTGATCCCAAAAAAATTGGGTTTGCTACCAAGAAAATGATATAGAACAAAAGCTCAACAGCTTAATCCATAATGTAAACAGTTCATCAAATTCAAACAAATCAACAAAGTTAACAGAAATTTTTATTACATGATAAACCATTATGTAGCAGATTTTTTTGTATTAAAACTTTGATGATGATGATGATAACAATTACATGAAATTTTATCATGCCAACTCAGTAAAGTAACTAGTTAGTCCTGACAAAAAACAAATTTCATAATAAATCTGAAACAAGCTAAGTTAAGCCCCATTCTAGGAATAAAGTAGCAGGCTAGAATTTTACAACATTTACATCTTAGAGGTGGAAGTGTAAAGACCATAACAGCAAACACACATTATCCACTAAAGGTACACAATCCAAAATCTATCACAAGCTTTGACCTATCAGTTAAGCTGAGTCCACCTTAAAAAAGTTCTGAACCTAAGAAATGGAATAGTGTTCAGGAATGGTTAAAGTTCTCCTTTTCTTTAGAGAGGCAGAACAAGTTGATTAACATCTAGGTTGATGCAGGGACCCCCAACCCAGGACGATACCCCTCATGGGCCCCTTGGCGGTGGGCTGTCAACCACCTGGCCTGGCTCAGAGGCCGCAGCATGGCCAGCCAGCGAGGCCTAGGCCCAAGCATCAGGGCTGCAGCCCATACACCCCAACCCGTCGCTCTCCACCCCGTTCCCCGAGTGGTGGGTTGTTGGTGTGAGGATTCGAACCCTCACACCCTTTGTAAGGGGCAACCCTCACAACCAACTAAGCTATTCGAACCCTCACACCCTTTGTAAGGGGCAACCCTCACAACCAACTAAGCTGCAGCTTAGTTGGTTGTGAGGGTTGCCCCTTACAAAGGGTGTGAGGGTTCGAATCCTCACACCAACAACCCACCACTCGGGGAACGGGGTGGAGAGCGACGGGTTGGGGTGTATGGGCTGCAGCCCTGATGCTTGGGCCTAGGCCTCGCTGGCTGGCCATGCTGCGGCCTCTGAGCCAGGCCAGGTGGTTGACAGCCCACCGCCAAGGGGCCCATGAGGGGTATCGTCCTGGGTTGGGGGTCCCTGCATCACAGGTGCATAGAATAAACATGCATCACACAATTTTTTTGGTACATAAAATAGCAAATACAATAGTACATGAATACATGATACTGATACACCTGAAGAATGACTACTTATAAAGTAAATAGAAATTCTCTTTGAGCAGTGCATGATTGTGTGGATGGTTAATTAATTTATTTAATTTTCAATGCATTTGGGAATAGCACCTTGAAAGTGGGTGGCTTGGTACTAGTATATGCACGAGTACCAGGAAAATCTTAGTTCTTGATGCTGCATTTCATACACGGGCTAGAATTCAACTTTCTACGGTCATGAAGATATGTCGCATACCATTATGGCTGACACAGTGTGTCAACTTCCAATTTTCTAAATTCAGTCGAAAGACAGATACATCTTTCTCCCTTTCATTAATGAAAACAAGAGTACCCCAATGCATCCATCCACCCATTGAGCATTGTAATGTCAAACCAAAAGACACTACAGCAGTAAATAATCTGTTTACTTTTCGTGCAAACATGGCAGAATTGAATGAATTTGCAAGAAACCATGACGCACTTTTGTGGTCTGAATTACAACCCGCATTAATGACAACTCCAATCAATATATCTAATTATTATTAAGAAACATTTCACAGGCGGATTCACTGCACAATAGTCTTATCCCATTAATGACAAAAGGAGGATGTCACAATGCCTAACCGGAATCACTGTTAATACCCAAGAAAAATGAAACCAAATAAATCAAAACCATTAAACTGTATCATATAGAAGCCCAAACTACAAAGGACAATAAAACAAATATGTGACCTGATGAACCCTGGGAAATAAAAAAACAGTCCAAGCAGTAGTACCTGAATTGAATCCTCTTTAGATCATTCCCTCCATGAGCCAATGAAATGAAAGTGATAAGCACACCTGGCTCCACTTGTGCAACCCATTCCTTAGGCTCATCCTCCTCCATGAACACAACAGATTCTGGACGACCACTGACAGATGCTGGTGTCCCCTCTCCGCTAGATAACCCTTTCAGTCTTGCATCTGTTTCCTTCTCCGACAACCCTGATATTGAGTTGGAACTTCCAGTTCTGTGGTATGAGTACCGGAGCCTCGCGGAGTCTGATGCAACAATTGAATCCACATAATTCCGGTTCTGGTTTGATGATCCTGAACATGATTTACAGTTTTTATATGCCCCTGATGCTTTCAGTGCAATGTCCTTGATCTGAATCAACAAAAGGTCGTCCTTCGTCACTATAGTAATCTCTGATATTCAAACAAAAAATTCTGTGCCTATCCCCTTTGTGCATATGACTTTGTTTTTAATAATAGAAAGGAAAAAAGAAAAGTTCAGTCAGGGTTAAAAACAGAACATAAATTCTCCTCTCTGGTTTGCTACTAGAAAATGGAGAAAAGAAACAAATTATGGGTTTCTTTCCCATAGGGTAATTGTAGATACCAAAAAAGCGCCTATCATGGTTCACTAGAAATGGGAAGAATAAGAAGGGAAGATAAGATCTAGTGCCCGACTCTTATCACATTCCTGCCCCCTTTTTGTTCACAGAAACCAGTTAACAGAATAAAATACAACATTCCCTCATTTTGACTGCTCTTGTTTTTATATATGAAACAACTATTTGTGTGAAATTGTTGAAATAGAACAGTAGTTTCAATATTCTTGAATAAAATAGAGAAACGAAAGCCTTTACAATAATATGAAAATCTCTCACACCCATCTTCTAAGAAATTAAAAAGCGACAGAACTTCGGCGCTAACCTGAGCAGTAAGAGCCTTGATGGCCTGCTTGGTCCTCGGTGTCCCAGCAACAACGAGGTCTTCATCCTCTTCTCGACAATACAGAGATCCATTCGTATTTATCTTCTTCGAACACGCTATGCATTTCAGCATCACCGTATAATATATATGTACACACACAACAGTCCAAATCTAACAACAAAAACCCAATGCCACATATAGATCAGTAACCACTCAACCAAAACACAGACACATTAAAATATCCAAAACATTACGTAGAGGAGAAGCTGAGTGTTTCAGGATTCTTACTTGCAAGTGGTGTCCTTAACTTTTACTATGAAGAGCTAGCTGGAGCTTGATCAGAGATCCCAGGAAAGTTGACCGTTATGTCCGAGTTAATGACATTCATTTTTTAATGCCTCTGCCAGGTAAAATGAGTAAGAAACATACTCCCTCCCTCCCTCCCTCCCTCTCTCTCCCTCTCTCCCTCTCTCTCTCTCTCTCTCTCTCTCTCTCTCTCTCTCTCTCTCTCTCGGAAATTCAGATCTCAGATTCTATCCCTGAAGTCAAAGAAGAACAACGCATTGAAGGTTTGGATTTGCGTCCTTAAAAAGAGTCGAGATCCGGTTGTGCATGCCATGTGTTTGTGAGAATGACCCAATGGGACCGAGTGTGGGACATTGGGGTTGGATATAAAGGGCCTCATGCGCGTGGGGGGATTTGGGGTTCCGGTGTGCGCGCCACCCTACCTAAGTCCTAGGCTCAATGTATGATCCAGGTCTTTTTGGGATTAGTTTAGTTTGGCCAAAAGAACAAAAAGGAAAATAATAAAAGAAAAGAAAACGTAAATCGTGTGTATTCTGACCCGGCCGAAAACTTTGGATGTTCTTTTAAGCTCGAATCATACATCAATCAAAAGGAGTATTGTACAATCGGATATGTAAATTGAGAAAATAAGTGGTTGCACCGCCTCGATAAAAATATACATCTAACGAGAAATACGTCCTATGTAAGGGTAAATAGAACTTGTAGTCACTGACAGATTCGGACTGTTTCAACTCAGTCACTAAGATATGAACTCAATCAACTCGGGAACTGTAATTTTCTTTTTGTTCTAATTCTCGTCACCGGGCAGCTTTCTTTTTTATATGCCCTAAAAGTGGAGAAGCTGCCCGATGACAAGAATTGGAACAAAAAGAAAACTATGATTCCCGAGTTTGATAAATTCAAACTTTAGTGACTGAGTTGAAACGATCTGAGTCTGTCAATGACTAAAAGTTTTATTTACCTTCTTATGAAAATCATAGCATCCCTACTGTTATTGTTGGATCGGAGAGTACATAGAAATATAGAACTTGAGAGGCATTTACATTTAATTGAAAATGTGGAAGATCTTATTCACAAGCCAGTTGAACCCTAAATCGAAACATAAGAGCCTCAAAAGGAACACTAGCAAGCTAAACCCTCATAAATTCAGACACAAGAATCTAATTTGAGTGATCCCGAATGATGGCCCCAACACTAGCCCAAGCCTCACCAAATGTAGTCCAAGAACCATCAACACCTACGAGTGTAAATTCGGTTGAACAATTAGGGTTCTGTTCGGTTTTAAAAAACCAAAATTTTTTACTTTACTTTTTAACAAATTGAATTGACCTGAACCGTTTAAACATATAAAATCATACCAAATCGAACCAAAGGTTTCGTCAGGTTCGTTTTGTGCCAAACCGAATCTATAGCCAATGAAAAGTATAAGTATGTTAATTACATTATGTGCTATAAATTAATTATTGAGTTAAAAAATAAATTGGGTAAATTATACATTTGACCACTAGCATTTCAAACGTTATAATTTAGTCACTCAATAATTCGTATTGTTTCACAGTCAGATTAGCATTTCAAACGTTACAATTTAGTCACCCAATAATTCGTATTGTTTCACAGTCAGATTTTAGTCATTCTCGATCAGTCAATGGTTTGATGTGGCACAAAAACTACTTTTAACTACATTTTGCCTACATGATAAATTTTGAATTTTTTAAAAAAGTGAAATTCCACCTTGCATGACTCTACAACCACCATTATAGTAATAACAAATTTTCATAATATTTTATGAAATGGTCCCTAACAAAACTAAAGTGTCACAAAAACATGTCCAAAGTATGAAATTCCATACAGCTGTCATACATCTCCTAGCGAAAATTCCAAAATATTATGTCCATAAGACTAGCAGTAAATATTATCAATGCAAGACTAGCAGTTCGACATAAAATTATTGACATTGAAAACATAATCCTCAAGCATCATTCCTAGTGTGATTGGATGACTCTTGTGTACTTCTCAGCATGGCCTTGTACCTGAAGGAAGAGCTAGCTGCTTGAAGTGTCCCTGATGTTGTCGACATTTTAACAACAATTTTGGGCCTCATTCGAGCAGGACCTATAGATGCAATAGCTGAGGTTCCCCTTCCAGCTTTAACAGTTATAACACTTAGATGCACTGCCAACATTACGTTGCTACAAATTCAATAAATTAAAATAGTTATTGGTAATTGATCAATGATATTCATGAATCAAAGTATTTGAGTCCATTATTACCTTGTTGCTTACCCGATCACATGTTCTTTTGTTATGTCCTTCACTGCCACACTTAGTGCATCTAACCTTGGGACATTGCCTTTTAAGTTTGGTCTTTGTTTTAGCCTCATTATGCTCCAATCTCCTCTTCCTTTTAGGTCTTCCAATAACAACTTTGGCTGGAGGAGGTAGCACAACATCACCTATCATGCGTGGCCATAAGATAGATCCACTACTTGGCATGACATTTGGTGCATACACACGCAAAATTTTCCCTTTTGTAAGCTGGGTACACAAACTCCTTGGGATCTTTATGAAGCCATCCAATTGTAGCTTGATCCATTGCCTTCATGAAATCCATTTCCCTATGGAATTCTTGAATTGTTGTGGAATTTGCACACTTCCACAGTTGGTCCTTGTATTGCTCCCCCCTTGAATTTTTTTGCTGAAATTGGGGTAGATATGTCAAACACAAAATCTATGTTCGACACCAGTCTGAATGTCTTGTAGAGCTGGAATTAGGCCCTACAAATCAATGTCATCCAAGCATTAGAACGGTAGATAGAAACTAGCATCAAACAAGCACTAAAATTTCATTGATAAACCTTCATAATGCTAATGAAATGTTACCTTTTGCCTATCTGAGATAAATGATCATCTTTTCTCTTCAAGAGAGCCAATTTCTAGCAAGAGTTTTCGCATAAATCAAGACCATGAATTAGCATTTTCTCTTTTGACAATTGCCCACGCAATTGGAAATATGCCATTATTTCCATCTTGTGCCACAGCGGTTACAAGTTGTTGACTGTAGATTGTCTTCAGGAAACAACCATCTAGACCAATTAAAGGTCTACAGCCTGCCAAAATACCTCTCTTCAGAGCATCAAGGCACACATACATCCTGTGGAAGATTGGAGGATCATCTAGAGTACACCTATCCAACAAAATGGTGATTGTGCTCCCTCTATTTGTGTTTAGCAACTCAGCACAGTAGTTCCTTAGTGTAGCATACTGCTCAATATTTTTACCTTCTATAATTTCAAGTGCTTTCCTCTTTGCTCTAAAAGAATGGATTCTTGTGATCTCTAAGGCAAGGTTGTCCTTAACATAATCTACAAGCTATCCATACCTGACATTCGGTTCACTCCTAACTTTATCAACCAATTTGTTACCCAACCATTGAGAAATAGCTTGTTTAATTAGCATGGATTGACCACACATGTGCTTCTTCTTAAAGCTCTTAACCTGAAAAGTTGCCTCACCCGTAACCTGTGAGCACCATAACATCCATGGACACTTATCAACACACCTAACTTGGCATCTAGTTAGCTCATTTTTTACAAACCTAATCTTTTAACCACCTTGGACTGCATAGTCCTTCACAATTTTCTTGAACTCCTTCATGCTTGTAAACTCCATTCATAATTCAAAATTGAATCTCTTCATGTCACAGCTTGGGTTGAACTTAGGGTTAGCTCTTTTACGAACCCTAGAATCCTCTTATGCTTCATCATCAGATGAGTCTAAGCTCTCCAAATCATAAAATTCATATGTCATCTTAAATTATGGATCGTCCTCATTACTATCCAAACTAGAATAGTCATCTACTTCATAATCCCCTACTTTAGCATTATGATTTTCATCACCCTCTGTTTGTCCACCCTCATTAGTCTCATATTCTAATTTAGTCTTAGACTTATCATCCTCGCCCTTCCTACCCTTCTCTAACACATCAACCCTAACACTTTTTATTCCTTCATTCCTCTGCACCTCTATACTATTCATCAACTCATCAAGCATCTCCTCAAACTCAGAATCATCATAACCATCCACACAATCAGGTTCATTGGGACAAGGTTGGCAGGGTTTATTTCACTTTGAATATGCCATCAAAAACTCAAAATTTGAGCTACATGACAAAGAAATTGGGTTGGGGACCACAAACAAGGAAGCATGTGGGGGAATGACATGAGATTGGGGATCATAGACAAGGAAGCACGTGGGGAATAAGATGGGGTTCGGGACCATAAAGATCAACCATTTTCAAAACTTGAAAACCCTAACAACAATCTAGAAAATAAAACATTAGGCTTTCACAATATTACCTCCATTGTAAACGAAATGACTTCCTCTGCCACTGTTCCACCTTCAAGAACATTTGTTATGCCACTGTTGTGTTTCTTGGCCTTTTCCTCAGGGAAATTTTAGGATAAACTCATGAAAATCCTAAATTTCTAGGGTTAGATGAAAAGGCGCCAATGGAAAGAGAATTCCTAATCCATGTCAGCATGCATATTTCACAGTAACTACAACAAGTAAGCAAATCTTGATGGCGTCTCATTTTCAAAAATAAAATGTTTGGTCAAAGTGTCATGTTAGACCATTGATTGTCCGAGAAAGGCTAAAATCTGACCGTGAAATAATAAGAATTATTGGGTGACTAAAACAACATAAACAAATAAATAAATTAAATGCATATCTATATTTGTTAAAAAAAATAAAGGAAATTTTAATTAAATTTTTTTGAAGTCTTTATTTATCTCAACCACTAATGACATAGACCAATAAATGAAAAAAAAGGAAACCGAACTTTAAGATATATTCAAAGTAAACTATAGTTGTTCAGGCACATTTAAACAATAAATATAAATAATTAAAAATATATTTAAACTACTTCGATTTTTTGGTTTGAAATTGAAATATATTTTTTCAAATCAAACCGAACCAAAAAATCGAATTTTACATAACATGTAAATAAAAAAAACTGAACACGAATGAAATTTTTTGATTTGAATTTCAATTCATAATTCAATTTGGTTTTGTTTTTTACACCTCTATTAACACTAGTCCCACCACTGGGTTAAACTTTGTATTGTTGGATATTTGATATTCTTAAAATACTTTGATAATAAAAATGCTTGATACCAAATTTGCAACCCCTATTATTGTGAAGTCTTGGATGTTAAGGAAACCTTACATGTGTGTGTGTATTTAGTATCAATAGGGTTATTTTGCATGTCATATGTATTGAAGGTAAAATGGGTGTAGCGGCGGAACCGACATCTGATATTATTCTTATAATTTTGGGCCCCCATTGCCCTAAATAGTAACCAAGCCCAACTGGTCTCCCACGTACACATGCACGTGGGCCGGCTGTAACCAAGCGTAGGCCTATGCCCTAAAACTTGGCTACAAGGTTAGGAAGGACTTGCTATTATAAGCAGCACTTCACTTGGGTAAATACCTGATGTGGGATAGTCTAACACTCTCCCGCATGTGTGGATTGGGTATCTATGCCCAAGGCCTAATACGTGGAGTAGAGCATGACCAAAGCCCAACACCTGCTCCGATACCATTTTATAATTATGGGCCCCAATTTTCCTAACTAGTAACCAAGCCCAACCGGTCTCCCACGTACGCTTGCACATGGGCCGGTTGTAACCAAGCCCATGACTATGCCCCAAAACTTTGCTACAAGGTTAGGAAGGACTTGCTATTATAAGCAGCACTTCACTTGGGTAAATACCCGATGTGGAATAGTTTAACAATTATAAGGAAGGTGGAGCTTTATACGGGTGTTTGGGGCATAGTCACCAATTTATTTTAGGTTATAGATATATCACTAATTAACATTAAGAAAAAAGTAAAAATCATATCCATAGAGTTAATAAAACAATTACAGTTGCTTTTTCAAGTACTTATATTTTGATAATATTGCATAGTAACATCATTGTGCTAGAATTTGACGAAATATTGATTTCTTAATGTATGTAACTAGAGTCTAGACATATATTTTCTCCTCTGCTTTTGCTTGTTTGTATTTTTAGGGAATAAAAACAGATTATTCATATTTAATAAGGTAATTGTATTATTTGACTTTTCACATATCTCTTCATACTAAAAATTCCTTATTTCCATTAAGCATCTGGATAAATCATAGTTGTTAATGTCAAAAATCAAACTCAGTCCTCCAAAGAAATTTTGGTTTACAAAGCTCAAGAACTTACATAAGTAACTTTTACAAAGTAAAGGAATATAAAAAGGATCCATTTTTTGGGTTGATAGGTCAATCAGTGGTGAGTTTTTATGAATTAAATTATATGAATTCGAAAGATTTTGAATTTGATTTTCATCGAGAGTAATACTCTTGTGAAATGCATGTATTGTGATTATTGTTGTCACTGTGGACTAATTAATTGTTAAATATGGTTGAATGGAATATATGTGGACCACCCATTGAAAAATTAATCGCTAAGATCATGCAATATAGAAGTGAATTACTCCTTGGAAATCCAAAGTTAGCTTAGAATGGTCATCATTCATGCAAGTGAGGTCCATGAGTATTTAAGACATTTTAATATAATTTAATTCATGTAATTGGGTGATCATGGAGACGAGTCAATTATTTTCCATTATGGTATTATAAATGTGACAAAAATTTATATCAAAGTTGAAAGTGAAAAAACAAAAGAAAAGAAAGAAAAGTAAAATGGAATACAAGGTTACATTCATGCTAAAAAAAATGCATATAAAGGAGCAAAAGACAAAAATAAGAAGAACGAGAAATAAAGAAAATTAAAGAAAAAGAAAAAAGAAGAAGGAATCGATCTATCAAAGCTTGCTTTGATTCAATTTTTTGTTAGAGATTTTTTAAATCGTTGTAGAGTATTATTTTAGAGGCAATTCTTTTTTTTTTATACCAAGGAGAGGGAATACCCAACACAAACACGGAAGCCCAATGACTCGATAAGTTACACAAAGTGAGGTAGGCCTCTCCTTTTACAACTCTCATCATAATTGTGATAAATCTCACTCAAATTGGGAGAAGAGGATACTCGAACACAAGACCTCTCACTCCCTACACAGTAGAAAGACCAACCAAGCTATCACCTGTTGGTAGCGGCAATTCTTTCAAACAGTATAAAACATGTCGCAATATAGGTATAGACTCTTACAAAAATCACAAAACCACCAGTAATATAAAGTAGGATGATTTTTATCTATTGCGACGAACTGCCCCGATAGTCCTAATTTTTTGGAGTGTAATATCTAAGATTAACGCTATTAAATTAAGGTGACGTTTGGTTATGAGAATAAAGAGCCAATCAGGAATGATTCATTATATTACATTATTTGGTATGCTATTTTTTGGTGGAATGGAATGTGTCATTTCATTCTCATTCTTCTTTATATTCCTAATTTTTATAAATAACAAATGTGAAAATTGACGTCTCATTCTTATTCCCATTTCTATTATCACTCAAACTATTATACGTACCAAACGATCCCTAAATGTTTCCCATGCATGTCCTCCAAATTTCAATTCTTGTGTGCAGCATTTTAAATATTAGTCAGGACTGGAGCCCATGTAAAGCGCGGAAAGTCTTAAGATTGCACTTTAAAGTGAAAATTATATATG
The DNA here is from genome assembly GCA_963580455.1 of Euonymus europaeus. Taxonomy (NCBI): domain Eukaryota; kingdom Viridiplantae; phylum Streptophyta; class Magnoliopsida; order Celastrales; family Celastraceae; genus Euonymus; species Euonymus europaeus. The sequence goes on along the minus strand of OY756970.1, from coordinate 13,281,461 downwards.
CATGGTAATGATTAATTTAAAAAGTACAAAGAAGAAAGTGTTAACAATATTATATATTCTCTGATGTGCACATAATTTTTTGGATCATTTTTGAATTACAAAATATATTTTGATTAATTTTAAAAATTATATTTACGTTTGATCGGTTATATGCATCCAACAATATATTTTTTTGTTTGAAACAAAAATCAAATTCTACATCAAAAAGACATGTCAAATTTAAACCGTTGGATATAAACTCAAAATATTCAATGTTTCCATCACGATGAATTTGATTTTTGTTTCGATCAAAAGATGTATCTTTGGATTTGTAAAATCGATTAGAATACAAATATGATTTTTCACATTTTTAGAAAAATGACTTTAATCTTAAAAGCTAGGTGCACATTCTATGAGCACAGTACTTTAGGTGTACATAAGAAAAAACTTTCGTGTATATATATATATATATCGAAATAAAACAATGGCTTTATATACTTTTCTTCAAGGTGGCGATCTCTTGTCCAAAATTTCCAATTTGGAAGGTTCCAAAAAAATATTGTTTTGTTATTTACAACATAGCTAATGTCATAATAATTGTATATGTTCCAACTAAGGCTACATTGCTACATACTTTATATCTTCTTGCACACTAAGGAAGGTGATTAACTAAAGATACTAAGGAAGTGATTAACTAAGCATTAATATTAAAGTGCATGTTTTATACTTTTGTTAGTTTTCTTTTAGTAGGACTGTCTCTGCTTTTGATGTAGCACTTGTGTGTGTTTACATATGGAAACTTCACAAGGTTATAAGCGCTGCTTGTTGTGTGTTATTGCATCATGCAAGTGAAAAGTTTTGGTTGGATTTTCTTTTATGACGTGGGAATCAATAAGGAGACTAAATGGGTAAGTGAAAAATTTAAAGAGATTAAAAACACATGTGATAAATTATGGTACACCGGAATGCAGAGATCCAGCTATGAGGCTTCCATGGAGGCACCGCCCCTTGAATTTTCTTTTTCTAAAAAAATTATTCTATATACATATTTATATGTAATTCTTTCCTTCTACATAAGGGAGCAGATCAAACCAACACTTGATTGCGTGAGTGTGCAAATACCTTCCTTTACCTCATCTAGGTACCTCCTCAATGTTGGTTCCTTATCCTTGGGGAGAAGATTAAACTAATTTCGACCCTCCTAATGACGTGTCAGGGGAGTGTGTTGTGATGATAGAAAAAATCGAGAGCATACCTGAACTTATGTTGGACTTAGGCTATGGGTTAGGTCGCCGTAGCCCAAATTCAAAGGAAGTTGGGCGACCGAGCCCAGCCCAAATTTAAAGCAAGTTGAAGCAATTATCTTGGAGACAACTACTCTCAACTGCACAATACGTAGAACGTATATGTGCAAAAAGAGAAGAAGAAACTTACTTCTTCTAAAAGAAATACAAAGAATCAAGTGGTTGCATAAGAAATCGTAAAGGTGTTTCTACTGTGGAATGTATTTTTAGTTCTAGTAATCAGTGATACGTTGAAGCATAGTAAAGCATACAAGGATCCCGTCAAATTTTTTCATTCCAATCAGGATCAACGTGTAAGTGTTCTTGTTAATTCTCGATCCTATGGAATCTAAAATGGTATTAGAGTTGTCTTACATGTGTTATTCACATTAATATTTTATGGTTAAAAATGGATTAGGTTGCATGAAATCCCATGAAAAGCATGCAATTGAATATGAACACCGAACATTGACGAGTCATTTTGAGTGACATTATATGATTGTTTAGTTTCTTATATAGTACGGTTGGAAAGCACTCTAAACAAGCTTTCCAACGAGCATTTTTGCACATTTTCTGATAACTGTGTGAACTATTGTGAATTTTCAAAGATTGAAGATTGAAACTGTCTCATAATGACTTTTCTGAGTTAATTTTCTAGGTAACTTTGAATCTTTGACCAGTTTCACTCTCGGGTACATGGGAGTGTGATTCAACACCGATCAAAACACCTCAAAAATCATTGAATATATCAAAATTGGAATCTGGATTTTTTTTAATGTCTGGCTAAAAATGTTTTTGCCGAAAAATACCATTAGAGGGCAGTGGAGCGCTCCTTGGTTTAACACATGCGTTCACTGATCTATTTGACCATGTTGATCAACATGTTTGACCACGCGTGAGCCATACTGAACACCCCAAATATTTAAATAACTCACATGAGTCGTGCTAGATGATATGATTTATAGATGGTTCTTAGGTATGAGTAGTGTAGAGGATGTGATGATTAATTATCACATGAATGAAATAATCTATGAAATAAGAATAGAGCCATAAAGTGGGAAGAGGGGGTAAATTGCGGTAATTAAATAAGAATAAGCAGGGATAGAATCGTAAAATAGAATTAAGACTATTTAAATATTGGGATGCACGTAATTCGAAGGAGGGAGAAACCCTAGAGAGGCTGGACTGCATGACAGAAGTGGCGGAGGCGAAAGAGTGACCGGAGGGAAACGGTGGTGGAACTTGACAAATTCGGTGCAAGAAGGATGAGGTGGACGAGAGGAACTTAATGCCGCCAATTTCGAATTGAACGAAGACGGTCTTGGCTATCAACGACAGAGGTGAAGAGGCATGGCACCGTCAGCTTTAGGCCATGATTTGCCATTTTTCGGATGCCGTTTAGGTAATAGGAACCGCCAATAGGCTCTTCGGGAGGACTCTTCTCGGTTATGGCAGTAGTGACTGTCACCGCACCCCTTACTGACATGACCCGACATTCTCTGGAAATCGGGCATGTTTGATCCGCTTTCAGGACAACCAGGTCAAGCTGACTCGGTTAGATATTATTTTAATTAATTAATAATTAAGGTTAATTAAATTATATTAAGATAATTATTTTAAGTTAATTGTATTAAGTTAATGGTATAGATAAAATAAATTGATTAAAAAATAATGCTATTAAAATATGAATTAAAGATAATAGTACTAACAAATGATTATATATATGTTGTATGGGTTTCAGGAATCAACCTCTATAATTGAATTGTCAGTATTTGCGAGAGTATATCACTCTAAGGAATATCCAACTGCATTACAAAATATTGTGATGGATGTTTTGTTTATGCTATATTTGTGTAGAATGTGATGTTTGTTTGTGTTGATGGATTGTCTATGAATTGTGATTGTGATATGATGATTCAACTGTATTATGGATACTATGATGTATAATTTGTTTATGCTATATCTGGATGGAATGTGATATGGGATTTTTATGAAGGTAACGATTACTATTTGTTCTGCATAAAGTATGACATATCATAGCATACATGACGTGCACATTAAATGATTTTTTTTAAATTGCCGATTATTTTCTAATGATGATGTTCACGTGCATTCATGCATTAATATTACTTTCTGGGTCTTGGCTCACTATAATCTGTAATGCAGAAAATGATATTTCTACTGAATATGCTAATTGAGCTATTGATGGTGATGCCGTGGATCCACAATGAGGATGCTCATGTAACAGTAGTAAATCGATGACTTGAATAAATAGTTATCTAATTTATGTTATGCATGGTAGTCAGAAGCTTCAGAGTTATAGGCTTTATTTCGATTGTGACGGCAGGGTTGTGAAAGTGGTAAAACTATGTGCTATTCAGTATAATTAATAATAGATTATTAGTTGAGGCGGATTAATTAATTATTATTGTTTCTCATTTAAGATAATTTATATCTATATATAAATTGTTAGAATTTATCTTCATGTGTAATAATTGGGCTCAATGTGGTGACAGGTGGGATACTAGGAGTAGCTTGCTAGTCTACATGCACGTAAATTAGGGTTTCGTGGGTTAGGGCGTTACACACGCTTGGCTTCGATTGCCAAACCTATTTCTTGCACTTGTCAGCTTTAAAACTAAAATCTCAGATTAATTAATAATTAATTTTCTAATTATTTATGATTTTATAAAAAATTTTAAAATTATTAAAAAATAAATACATGTTATAATTAACTAGTATATAGATTAATTATTAATGTATTTTGATTATTTGTGTTTTTCTAATTATTTATGATTTTATAAATTTTTTTAAAATTATTAAAAAATAAATACATGTTATAATTAACTAGTATATAGATTAATTATTAATGTATTTTGATTATTTGTGTATGTAGTGGCTACAATAGCACAACTAATACATTTATTAGCATATAAGAATAATGCATCTCATACATTTGCTAAGCATATAGATTTTTTGTATTATTGAATTAAAAATCTCTGGCAACAAATCGAGATTGTGCTTGATGCTTTATCAGACAAATGAGATTCAGTTCGTCAAACCTTAAAGCAAAGATTGAGCACCTTGGACTTTAATACTCGCACTGAGGATATACTGCTTGAGAGGAAAAGTCAGTTAAAGACAATGAGTATTCGCCGAACTGGACTATTCCATGATGACATGAGCGATGAGGATTTAGATGATATGATTGATGATCCTGATTATGTAACTAGCATGTGATTTATGTAATTTTTTTTATCAAACACATTGTGCATATGTTCAGTATATTGAGCTATGCATGTACATATTTTATGTTTATGTGTGACATATAAATATATTTAATGTATAATTGATGTATGCCGTTTTAATAGAAGGTTTTAGGTTGCTAGATTTTTGAAAAATATATCACCTAATAATCAAAATGTTGCGCATGTTTAAATTAATTAATAATAATTGGACCATGCTAACAAAAATTGATTGAATGTGTCATATTACTTTCGTTATTGTTGCATGTGTTAGATTATTATTATTTAATTTATGACATTGTAGCAGAACATTGTTTTATAAATTGAATTTTACAGATGGAGACCACTATCTCGGAGGAGGAAGTGGATCTGCTGCAAAGAAGTAACAAGAAGGTTAAGATGGGGAAAGATCCAGGAAACGAGATTGGTAATAGTGGTACAATGGAGATTGCTATATTAAGTCGGGTAGAGGAGACTCTGCTGGAACAGAAGGAAGAGAGCGCTACTCATACAAAGGGGACTTCTTTTAGAGACAGCTCGATGGGTTTTGCTGGAGCAATGGAGGAGGGAGCAATGGAAGAGGAGATGGTGTCGAACGAGGAAGAGGACACGCAAGAACAAGGGGAGGATGCTGATTGTCCAGTGATTAAAGTTTCTCAAGAGGAGAAAAGAAGGCTCAGAACACCATGGAGGCAAAAGTTGATAATTAAGGTTCTGGGTCGCTCAATTGGGTATACTTTCATGTTGAGAAAAATTAAAAATATATGGCATCCAAAGGCCCATATGGAACTTGTGGCGTTGGACAATGATTATTTCTGGTAAAGTTTGCTTCCAAAGAAGACTTTGATTTTGCTATGTATGGAGGCCCTTGGATGGTAATGGATCATTACCTTATGGTTCGTCAATGGTACCCAAATTTTGATCCTCCACAAGATAGCATGGAAAGGTTGCTGGTGTGGGTAAGGATCCCATGTCTGCCAATTGAATATTATGACCATGATTTTCTTATGAGATTGGGCTAGAAAATAGGGAAACCTATCAAAGTTGATGAGACTACTATTTCAGTATCTCAAGGGAAATTTATCTGTTTATGTGTTGAAGTTGATCTTACTAAACCATTGGTAGCAAAGTTTAAGCTCAGGTGATGAATTCGTCGTATTGAATATGAGGGGATCCATTTAGTTTGTTTTGGCTGTGGCACCTATGGGCACCGATAGGAGTTATGTCCTCTTCAGAGAAAGCCTTCCCGGAGGATGACAGACAACCAGAGGTCCAAGAGTGGGGAGAGGTGAGAAAGGAGAGGAAGAAGGGTGGTGTAGAGATTGGGCATGGTGATAGGGATGACATGGCAATCAATCCCGAAGTTCTCAAAAATTTTAGGCCATGGATGCTAGCATCTAAAAGATCTCGCAAAATGGGAGGTAAATTAGGATATTACAATAGTCATTGGGTAGGGAGCGAAATTAGGGGGTTTGATGAGAGAAGACGCGGAAAATTTGGTGGGTATAAAAAGCAATATCTGAATATTAATCAGTCTAGATTCGCTGTGCTCAACTGGGAAGATGATTATGATTTGAGGGACCAGGGGAATGGGCTGGCTGCTGACGGGGAAAGGGAGGCTGATAGGTTTATGGGCCAAGAGAGGCAATTGAGACAATTAAGCCCACGACGAAAATGGCCAAATGTCCAAGTGGTGAATCTAAGTGTGGAGGCAAATACCCAGAATGATAATTCCTTAATCTAGAAAAAGGGGAAGATGGGCTCCAGGGAGAAACTAGGTCCAAGAGCCAAAGACTCTAACAGGAGTAGAAGAGCAACCGAGGAGGATGAGCATGGGTGGTTCGTGGCTTTAACAATGGAAACAATATTGTTCGAACGGTGGTTCTTCATTTTGATTCCTCTAAGATTATAACGAAGGATCCAAACCTGCCGTCCTCTTCATCCACCAAACATCACCAGAATCCACCTTGCCAGGGGGTTTATGGGAGAAGGTAGGAAAGATTTTATAGAGATGGAGAGATGGGGGAGCGTGAGGGTGAGGGCTTCGTCCTGATGGGGCAGAAGGGAAGGGCCACTACGGCTTAAGACCATGTGTGGTTCATGGAGAGTTTTGATTATGGCTAGGTGTTCGTCATTATAGTTGATATTATGTCTATGGACTATCTAGTTTGGAATTTCCGAGGGGCGGCTTCAAAGGACTTCAATCGAGCTCTGAAGGATATGTTGAACATCTATAAATCGGGTATCTTGGGTTTGCTTGAACCCAAGGTGAGCGGCTCTCAGGCAGACATGTTATGTCAAAAGTGGAGTTTTGCTAATTGGATTAGGGTGGAATCAGTTGGATTTAGTGGTGGAATTTGGATTTTTTGGCAGGACTGTTATGATGTGAAGGTGCTCCGGAGTCATACTCAATTTATTCATCTTTTGGTGAGGTATGGAGGGTCTCCTCCTTGGGGGTTTCCACCGTCTATGGTAGTCCGTGTTCGCAACTTCGAAATATGCTATGGAGGGATTTGAACAAGGAGGAGCCAGTTGTTAGTGAGCCGTGGTTAGTTGCGGGTGATTTTAATGCTCTTTGTTCTGCTGAGGAGGTGAGCTATTGGGGGCATAGTATGAATAGAAGGTGTGCGGGTTTCGTCAATTGGATTTTTGATTAGGGATTGGTGGACTTGGGTTATTTAGGCTCTGGCTTCACGTGGAGTATAGGAGCAAATGATTCCTATAAAGGGGCGAGATTGGACAGGGCGTTATGTTCTATGGATTGGAAGGAGAGATTTGTGGAAGCTTCTATTAATCATTTTCCGAAGCTTCAGTCTGATCACGCTCCTATCTTGATTCTCCTGTTGAATAATAGTTCGAGGGTGGGTATGCGGAATTTATTTCGCTTTCAAGCTGCATGGTTTACTCATCCTGGATTGAAAAAAGTTGTGATGGATTCTTGGAATAACGATGAACAACTTTCAAATAATAATGCTCGTGTAGCTGTAGTCTTAACAGAGTGGAATAAAAATACTTTTGGTAGTATTTTTAAGAGAAAGAAGTGGTTGTGGGCTCGTATTGGCGGTGTTCAAAAATTTTTGGCTATGGGATATGATACAAAGTGTAATACCCTGAGTCTTTAGGTATGTTTAGATGATAGGGTAAGGTGAGGTCAATGGTGTCATTACGATTTTCAATATGTGCAAAATAAATAATGTGATGATTAATTTCTGATGAAGGTGAATTGGTGAAATGGTACAGATGAATTAAATAGAATATGAATATTTTTCATGAATTTTAAAAGGAAAAAATAAATAAATTTACTGGAACAAAGATTATTGTAATTAGACTCAAAATATAATTACTATGAATTTTGGGAGTAACAGTTACAATAGAAAATAAATTATAAGTAATGACAACAATGCAAATAAAGTTACAATTAGATACATTATAATTATACAAGGCTAGAGGGTAAAAAGGTAAAACACTAAATAATACTTAAAGAAAAAAAAATATATATGAATTATTGGGCACGCGAACCGAGGGACACCAAAACCTAAAGCACGGGGAAGCCTATGGCGGCGACGGAAATCGATCCTGGAGCTGTCGTCGATGATTCGCGGATCTGAGACCACCGCGAGGACGAGAACGTCAATAGGAACTCAACCATGCCATTTTCGGAAGGCCGCGAGTTTCAACACTGAAAATCTTTGGAATCCGGCCATCTTGCAGGTAACGATTGGTGTCGGTGTACTCGCCGCACCTCCGACGTTCATTTGGCGCAGACGGTGAACCTGACCGCCCCACCACCAATGGTGACCCATTCTAGACACCAAACGGGTCTGATGACCCGCTTATGGGAACAGCAACCGGGTCAGCCGACCCGGTTGAATATGGCAGGGTTAATGGGATGGTTAAATTAATTAATTAAGCATAAATAATGGTATTAAGTTAATTCTATTAGGTTAAATGTATTGTGATAATTTTATTAAGTTAATAGTATTAGATTAATGGTATTATGATAATAGTATCAAGTTAATAGTATTAATAACATAAATTGATTAAAAGATAAAGGTAATAATGAATAGATTAAAGATAATAGGATTAATAAATAATTGTGGATGTTCTATGGGTTTCAGGAACCAACCGGTGTAATTGAATTATTGGTATTTACGGGAGTACACCACGGTAAGTAATACTCAACTGTATTATGGAACAATGAAATTTATGGATTGTATGTGCTATTGTCTGTGTTAATTGTTTGGCTGTTAATACGTATTTAGTTGAAATCTTATGATGAGTTATATGTCAATTGTGTTATGAATGGTTCATTTATGTTATAATTGTATTGGATGTGCTGTTTTTATACTATGATTGGATGACATAACTGTTAATGTATTTTTTATGTGGAATATAATGTGTACGGTTATGTGCTTGAACTGAATATGGTGATGAGACTGATATGATGACGGTTTTGATGTTTAAGAGTGATTTGTTGCATATGATCTATTGATGTATTAGATATTGTTCATAAGCACGATGCATTGCATTACATGAAAATGAAAAATTCAGTTTAAAGAAAAAGTGTTTTACGAACCAGGTATTACTGCTACAGGGAGGGTATACTAGAAAGAGAAAGGTTTATGGGGTACTGTTAAATGAAAAGAAAATGAAAAGGAAAATGAATAAATGATGCGGATGCTAACTGGATGGGCTCTATGGTAGAGCATTAAATGAAAATCCCGATCGGTTGCTCTGTAGCAGTCTACCTAATTTAAGGGCCCAAGTATTGGAAAAGAATTTAAATGACTGACTGTTTTATAAAGATCAAGTTCACGTGCATTCATGCATAAGTGTTACTTATTGGGTTTTAGCTCACTAAGTTCCGTGATACAGGTACTGAATTCTTGATGATTAAGCTGACCTAGCTGTTGATGGCGTGACTGCGGATCCATGTGAAGGATGCTCATGTGCTGGAGTTGGATTTTGTTAGTCATGATAAGATTAATAATTCTATTTAGGTTTACTGATTATTCTAGTATTTAAATTATCATGAATGAACAAAAGATCAAAAAGAAAGATCAAGAAGTATGTATTGTACGTCCTTACGTTAATTACAGACACAAAATTATGATTGTTAAATGATCATTGAAATTAGGAAGATAAAATTGAGTTATTTAGTGAGTTTATTTGGTTAGAGTATTTAATTTTATACTAGTAGTAATTAGGTCTCTCTATAGATATATAGAATTAGGTGGTTCTGATGGATAGGGATGTAATATATGTAGCATTCTGGACTATGATCCCATGAATTAGAATTTCATGGGACGGGGCGTTACACAAAGCTTCATAAATTAGAGGTGAAATTAAGAAAAGAGCTAGACATTGTTCTTTTGCAAGAAGAGTTATTGTGGTTTCAACAGTCTAGGGAGGAGTGGATTTATTCCGGGGATAGAAATACAAAGTATTTATGCAGGTTTGTGCTGGATTTTTTGTAGTCTAGTAGGCTTCCCGCAGGGGCAAACGATACTCAGTTAGTCCTTATTCCGAAGACTAAAAATCCAGAGTTAGTAAGTCAATTCCATCCCATCAGCCTATGCAATATGAATTATAAGGTGATCACTAAGACTCTAACGAATAGACTGAAGAAAGTTTTGCCCAACCTTGTTTCCCCCAATCAAAGCAGCTTCGTCCCGGGAAGGCAGATATCTAATAATATCATTATTTATTAGGAAGCTTTACATTCGATAAGGAATAAAAGAAGTAAGAAGGATTTTATGGCGATCAAAATTGATTTGGAAAAGGCTTATGATCGCCTTTCATGGGATTTTATTCAGGATACATTGAAGGAAGTGGGTCTGTCTGAAGATTGGATTAGAAACATCATGTGTTGTGTTACTACATCTCGCATGTCTGTTAACTAGAATGGTAAACAATTAGATTGGTTCAATCCTAGCAGGGGAGTTCGACAAAGAGATCCTATTTCTCCCTATATCTTTGTATTGTGCATTGAGCGACTGGGTCATATTATATCTCGGGCAGTTGAGCTTGGTGAGTGGAAAGCAATCAAATTGTCAAGAAATGGCCCATTAATTTCTCACTTGTTCTTTGCAGATGACATGGTGTTATTTGCTAAAGCATCTGGGGTCAAATGAAGACAATTCTTGACTGCCTTAATTTATTTTGTGCGGCTTCTGGTCAGAAGGTGGCTTTTAATAAGTCTAATATTTTTGTTTCTAAAAATGTTTCCAGTGGGGTCGCACTAGAGAATTTGGGAAAATATTTGGGAACTCCCTCAATCCATAGGCGGGTGCATTCTACGTCCTATCAATATGTTTTGGATCGTATTTCATCAAGATTAGAAGGCTGGAAAATAAAGTGCTTATCTTTTGCGGGTCGGAGGGTTCTTGTTCAATATGTTCTTTCAGCTATTTCGCTGTATGTTATGCAAACAGCTTTGCTTCCTATGGAGTTATGTGAGCGGATTGAGAAGTTGATTAGGAAGTTCCTGTGGGGAGGGAATGGGGCTACAAGTCATGTGCACCTGATTAAGTAGGACGTAGTGACGACCCCGACTTCTGTAGGAGGCCTAGGGATCAGGAAATTACATCAAATGAATTTAACTTTTTGGCTAAAATTGGCCGGCGGCTCATTAATGATAATCATAGCTTATGGGCTAACACGGTGAGAAAGAAATATCTTCATGATAGGGTAAGTGTGGATTAGTTGCAGGCCAAGCACAATTCTTCTAATCCTTGGAAAGGTGTCGTTAAGGCAGCTCCAATTTTGACTAAAGGCGTTAAGGTCCGTGTTAGAAATGGTAGGGATACTCTCTTCTGGCTTGATGTTTGGATCGGTGAGGCTCCTCTCTTGAGTGCGTTGCAGAAAAATATTTATGTAACCCAATTGCACCGAACTATTAGTAGTTACTGGAGGACTGATGGGGGCTGGAATTGGATGGATTTGCAAGGTCTGCTTCCTCGGAATATTGAGGACATCTTGGCAGCTATTATGCTGCGAAGAAGTGAGGTAGCCATTGATGGTATTTGCTGAAATTTGACTAATGATGGGAATTTTTCGGTGAGCTCAGCTTATAAGGCAGCTATTGGGTTTGAGATGATGCAGGATAATAACTTGTGGAAGGTTATTTGGAAGTTAGAGGTTCCTCAAAAAATTAAAACATTTCTTTGGCTTGTGGCTCACAAGAAGATCATGTGTAATTCAGAGAGAGTGAAGTGTGGGTTTACTGCGAATCCATATTGCATGCAATGTCTCAATGAGCTGGAGGATATGGATCTTATCTTTAGAAATTGCCCTATGGCGGTTCAGGTATGGAAGAGTTTGCTTCTTATGCAAGTGTGGGAAAGTTGTATGAATCTTGACTTCAATCAATGGATTTTGCATAACCTAACTGCCACTATTGATTGTGATATATCGAAGAATTGGAGGCATGTGTTTGCGGTGACGATCTGGTGGATTTGGAGGTGGAGGAATGATACAGTGTTTAAGGAGAAATATTTTTTCTGTGGATGATAAATATTCTTGGATCAAACACCAAGTAGTAGAGATTGAGAATGCTTTTCATACGAACAAGGTGATCCAAGGCTCTGGCAGACGAGGGGCGGTAACTTGGGTTGGCTGGACTCGTCCACCTAATGGAGGGCCTTCATTGTGCACTGATGGTTGTGGTAAGGCTAGTACAAGAGTTGCAGGTGGTGGTGGGCTGCTTTTCGATAATCAAGCGCTATGGTTGAAGGGTTTTATGGTATACATAGGTGTTTGTAGTGCGGTGGAGGCTGAGCTTTGGGCGGTGTTCCATGGTCTTAAGTTGGCATGGGAGGAAGGGTATCGTCTACTTTTTCTTGAGTGTGATTCTTTACTGGTGGTTAATTGGATCAAGACTAAAAGTGCTCCTAATATTTCCTTTTCTAATATGGTGGAGGAATGTAGAATTCTGTTGGATAGAGATTGGGTTGTGAAGATTTGTCATGTCTATCGTGAGAGGAATAAGTGTGCAAACTATCTTGCTAATGCTTCGCTCCAGCATGATAGAGGGGTTCGGTATCTATAGTCTATGCCTTCTGAGATGCTTTATCTGATGTGGAAGGATGCGATGGGTGTTCGTTGGACCGTCGAATTTCTGTCATAATTGATTAGGTTCTGGTTTTGTGGTTTCCCAACTCCTTAGTATCAAAAAAAATTGAATTTTACAATATCCTAATTTAAGTAATTGTTTATATATAGTCGAAATGGCTGCAACAAAGAGCATTGTCGTTGACTTGAACTATGGAGACAAATTGATTGAGAAAAACTACTATGTTTGGCATCGTAAGATTGAGTATCTCCTGGAGGAGAAAATGTAATAACCCGGACCCTTAGATAGCTGTGTGATACAGTAGGATAATATGGAATGGTAATTTAATATGAAATTGTGTAATAATGGGGTGTTAATATTACATGTATAGGGATCGACGATATTGGAGTCAAAATAAATTATTTGGAAGTTAGAAAATTGAAACGAAAATTTATAGAAAGGGACGATTGGGTAAACACGGTGTATCAACATAAGGTTCGTAAAGGGAAAGGGTGGAGAAGTTGAGGGTAAAAGAGTCAAACCAGGTTTCAAATAAAATAATACAAATGGCACGAATCTCGACACAACCCTAATGGCGAGAAAGAGAGAGGGAGGGAGTGACGGCGACAGAACACTCGATTGACGGAGGGGCGACAGTTTCCGACAAAGTTAGTGTCATTGTGAAGAGGACGGCTAGAGAAGTCCAGCGGTGGTATTTTCGTACACAACGGAGGAGGAACCACCGAGATACAGCGGGAGGAAAAACGCGGCCACCGCACCTTTCTTCCCTCGATTCGCTCAAATCCGGTCACCGTTCAGGTAACCGCCACCACTATTATACTCGTCGGAGCACGGGCTACAAGAAGAGGACCGGCGTGTGTGCCACCGTCTCCGGAACGGTGATAACCCAATTCCCTGGTAAACGGGTCTGCCACGTGAGGGAAGGAGGGTCCACCTAGTCAACCCGACCCGTTCGGGTGACAACCCGGTTGACCAGGGAAGGTTGACTGAAATAAATTTAATTAAATAAATTAATAAATTAATAATATATGTTTTGCTATTATGAATTTCAGGAGCTATTATAACAAAAAAAATAGTGGAAAATACAGCAGAGTGTCAAGGTAAGTAATATTTCAACTGTGTCACGGAACCCGAATATTAGTTGTGTTGTTTTGATGTTATGTGCCTATTGGATGTTTATGATTCATGATTTATGGATTTATGAAAATATGTGGAAAAGTTTATGTGCTGAAATTTTACTGTTGCTTATTTAATTAACGAAACTCATGCATGACATGCCATTTCGTACTGTAAGGTTGTGTAATGGAGAAAATGTTTTACAAACCTAGCATAACTGCTACAGGGAGGGTGTACTGTTAAAGTTAATGATAAAGCTACGGAATGGTAAAGAAAATAAAAGAATCAAGTCCGAGTACAGGAAAATGTTCTAAGGAAGAATACTGAAAGAAAATCCCGACTGGTTGCTCTGTAGCAGTTTACTAGAGTTAGGGGCCCTAGTACTGATTATATGTTTAAATGGACTATGGTTTTGAAATAACGAAGCTCACGTGCATCCATGCATAAAAATGTTACTTGCTGGGCCTTGGCTCATTGTGTTCCGTGACGCAAGTGATGATGAATATAGGGAATTTGCTGTGGATGGTGATGGCACGGATCCTCAGTAAGATGCTCATGTAGAGGTGGCTTGCTCGAGAAATAGTTAGTCGAATAATTATTTAAGTGTCATATTGGTGATTAGGGTTTATGTTCCTAGTAATAAGTGGTGTACCACGAGTTAGATGTTGAGTAATTATTATGGAATTATTAATGGTGTTTTAAGTGCGTGATGACATATTGGTATTGGATATTATGTGTTTAATGATTTAGAAGACTATTTTATTTACAGTGATTTGTCAGGATTTTAAGTAGATCAATGATTGAGTTTGAATGATAATTTAATGGTATGAGGAGTAGTGCCACTCATAGGAGGTAATAGATTGACCTTCATGGGTTGGGGTTTTACAGAAAAACATGCTGGAAACTATCAGACAACTAATAATTGAACCTAAGCAAGGGAATACTACTCAATATAGGCATGATATGGAGGCATTCAAGCCTTCAAGTGCAAAGTTCTTGTGACTTTCATTTTGATGTTGAGCAGCATGAAAAATGACATAATGTTGCGCTTTGAGAAGCATCATTAGGCTCAAGCAATTTAGGATGCTGTTAAGCTCCAGTATGGTGGAACTTCAACAACCAGACTTCGTCAATTATAAGGAGCGCCACGATCAAACCATGAGGCATCATCTGACGGTCATGTCTAACATGATCAGTGAATTAAGGGCTGTTGGGCATAAAATGACTAACGAGCAACAGATCCAAGCTTTCATTCGGTCTTTGCCAATAAATTGGGAATACATGCGTGTCAACCTTATGGACGATACTTTTTATTACAATAAATACCAACTGATTTTATCCAAGCGCAAGTGTACAGTCGTAGAACAGTAAATATTAAATGAGATTGAATCCATAGGGACTTTTGCAAAAATCAATTGAAAGACAAACAATATTGTAAACTAATTCGAATGATTTAACTAATGATAGCAAAATTAAATAGCTTAAATAAAATTATCAATTCAACAATGGATGAAAATTAGTTTGGATTTGGCTTGTTCAACTACCTCCACTTGTATACACAAATTAATCTGCAATTAAACAAATTAAGAATTTAACGACATCAATTGAAAGCCTTTGGTCCAGCTCTAACAATTAGATTTCTCTAAACGACGACTCTGACTTTGGTCCAGCTCAAGGTATTTTCTTATCAAAGGAGTCTTGGTTTGGTATCTCCAAAGAATTTCCTAAGATAAGCATTAACACTTAGAAATCAACATTCGCACAACCTAGGACAATAGTCTATTACCCAATCAATTATGTTCAATGTTTCCAAACCTGAATCAAAAAATAAGTTATCGTTACTTCGCCAAACACTGGGTCGTGGTCAGCCGAATATGTTCAACTAACAATTCCTAAATATTATGATGATGGTCAGACATGCATAACAATAGGAAATCAACAATAAATTCAAAGAACAATGAATTAAATTCAATATAATCAACAATCAATATATGCATAAGGTTTTAGTAGAAGAATATTCCAAATCCTAACTAAAAGGTGTTTTGCTACACATAATCATAATGAAAACAATAAAAATATTCAAGACAATTGTTTGAATCAATGAAAAAGCTGAAGTAATTGCAATTCTTGGAGTGCCTCCTCTCTGTCTTCTATATTATGGAAAATAAGGTATCCCCTCTAGCGACTAGAGTTGGGTCTTTTAATTGTGTTGTGAATTGGGTCTCAGCTACCAAGTCATCTCAACTTTAATGTAGCTGGAGTTATGTCTTACGCATTGCATTTTAAATAAACAAAATCTGCGACCGCGTTAAGCTTGTAGAGGGCTCACAATTCACTTTTTTTTCTTAGTCAACTAGTGATGTTGACCAAGCAGTGTAAACAAATTATTGATTTTTTTGAACCCCGAGTTTTGCGGCCACATGTAGCTCGCACCATCTAATGTCACTCACTTCGAAAATTAATCACCACTATTTGTGTGAGCCATAGGTCGCACATAGGTCACTTTTATGTTACAACATTTTATTCTTCCACTTCGTAAATATATCACTGCTTTTTGTGTGAGCCATAGGTCGCACTTAGCTCACATTTTTCCAACAGTGTAAACCTGTTGTTTTCTTGATCCAAAATTTTCCAGAGCACTATTAGCACCACTTTTCACCTTCTTATCACCCACAAATCAGCATATATGCACTCAGAATTTTTTTTAAAGGCTTCTCACATGGCTACTTAGTGTTCAAGGGACATATAAACCAAGCAAACCTTCATCATAAAAAAAGTTATGCTAGAAAATACACTATCAGTTATTAAAGCATGTCATGATAATTAAGCAAAGGGTGCCAAGTTTCAAAATTTTCAAAACCATCTTGTTTTCAATTTCGGCAAGTTTTTAGAAAATGCAAATTCCCTCTTCCCCAAACTTGAATTCGACATTGTACTTAATGTGAAAGAAATAGATCATAATTTAAATTTTCGATTACAAAAATTAAATGTGAAATAAAAGAAAATGATGAGAAGACTTAGTTGTTCGAAGATGTCAAATAGGATGCTCTTCCTCCATATGGGTTACCTCCCATGAAGTGCTAAATTTATTGTCTTCAGCTGGATATAAACACAATGTGGTTAGGATTAAGGTGGATCAAATTGGATGTCCTCCTCTAGGGAGATAGATATTCTATCCCAACAAGGCTTCACAAGATGCCCATTAACTATAAAAGTATGATTGGAGTGGAGGTGTTGCAGCTCAATTGCTCCATGAGGATACAATATCTACACTAAGTAGGGACTATGCCATATTGATTTCAGCATGCATGGGAGTAGTTGCAAAGGCAAGTTGTGTAAGGTTTTTTTATGCCAAACTATGCTTGACAATGTAAACATCAAATTAAAATAGCTGGGATCCACATTAGATTAGAGATGAAGATAAAACACAAAGCTATCATATAACCTGCACGTAGCTTACATGAGTTAACAGTGATTCTAGGTAAGTTGCACGTAGCCTACATGAGCATCAGGTTTTGGAAACTGGCATCTTGGGTTTTACGTGATTTTATTTTATGTGTTAATTGGTAACTGATTTTATTTAATTAATTGATTTGGTTAAATTGATTGATTGGAATAAAATCAAGTTTGTTTTAGGAATGATTATCTCTCTATATTAAGATTTATCTCTTTCATATTTTTAGAGATAATCATCTCCTTAAATTAAGGAAGTCTTTGTTTATCTTTTATGGCCTTGATTCCAAGATTAGGTCACAATTTTTCTCCTAATTTCATGGGTTAATTTTGTGCATATCTTTTAGGACATTATCTAGGGTTTTATTGGTTCCTACACATCTCATATATATTACCTTTGGTAACCAAACAACCCTAAGTCTTTTACTCGAATGAGCTGAACTGAAAATTGAGTTTTTGAGCGAGTTTTTATTTTGATATAATTCATGCATTCTTGCATTGCACTTTAAGGGCATTATTGTGTGTTCTTGGAGCTTGAAGATTTCAGTGCGACTCTGGAGCATCGTTGTGAAGGATATACTTGTGGTTGGGTGTGTCGAGTGATTCGAGCAAGAAACTAGTGTAGGCGATGTGGATCCTAACTCTAGGGACATTCTTGTAACCCATTTGTGATAGTGGATTGCTTGAAAGGTTGGTGGCTACAGACACTCGAGGTTTTTCCCTAGATTGGGTTTTCTTGTAAATATTATGTGTCGCACTTTATTTACTTTTAGTATTCAGATTTTCAAGATGTAAGCAAGAACCTTTTCCCCACATAAAAGTCTTTTCTCATACTTTTTCTTTCATGGTATTTTTGTGAGCGCTCCTTAGAAAAATCTGTGTTTTCATAGACTTTATGACGCAATTCCTCTAACTCATTTAGTTGCACACGATGCCTATCTCCAACTTCTTTCATGTGTGGACTCAATCGCCTTTGTGTCACCTTTGGTGCTTTAACTGTAGAGAGAACAAGAGATGAATTAGTAGGCATCAATTGTTTGAAAGAAGTACCCTCACCAACATAAGGTTTAGCTTGATGTAATGCCTCGATTACTTTCTCTATTTGGCTCCCATATTATATGTCAACTCTATTCAAGATTTTATGATCCAAACCATGGGTCACCACTACTTCAACTGGATCAAGACTTGTAACCTAAAAACCTCACTCACAAGATCATGTGTAGCATCAACACTTAAAACAATCAATTTTATCATCATGAAGTTTAAGAGCATCAAACTCACGAAACTCCAATTCTTGATCATGTACTTCTATTGTTACAGTCCCCTTTTTCACACAAGTATTCATATCCACAGTAATCATGAAAGGACGACCAATAATAATTGATATAGATGTAGAATTAGAACTATTCTCCATATGTAGCATAACAAATCAGCAGGCACTATCAATTACCAACACATCTTCTAAAATTTCCCTAGGTTTTTTAATAATACAGTCAGCTAACTACAAAGTGATGGAAGTTTCTTGCAATTCCCCCAATCCTAATTTCTTTTAAAAAAAGGGCATTAAATTGATTCTCGCTCCTAAATCTAGCAATACCTTTCAAAGAATTGATTTCCCATCTAACACGGTATGGTAAAACTACCAGGATCTTTAGGCTTATTGAAAGTTCATTCAGCAACATAGCACTCACTTCTCCATTCAAAAGAACTTTTCACGTGCAAAAAATTTCTTCTTTTTAGTAGAACAATCTTTGAGAAATTTAGCATAAGGAGCAATCTATTTAATGGCATCAAGTAATGAAATATTGATTTCTACCTTACACGAATTTTAAAAAATATCATGCACCTTAGAATTAGTTGTCTTTTTTACTAAATAATCTCATATTCTTACAATCACGAACAATGAATACGTCTTTGTGAACACATGTCTTGATGAATCTTTCTTATGATAACTTTATTAATTCTAAGAGATAAAACTAGGCCTTTTTTTATACGTTTGAGCCTTTCTAGCCTACCCTTAAATATATTTACCGCTAGAACCCCTTTTGAGCCTAAGCACATTCTTAAATACAGCCAATTGACCTTATGTGCTTAATTTCCAATTTTCTTCCTTGGATGGGAAATTGCATGATATATTTGCTTAAGAGAACCATAAGTTTGAAGAAAAGTGGGTGGAATTGGAGAATATGTTTGTATTACAATATTATGTTGGAAGTTTGTGTTTATAAATATCAAAAGGAGATAAGTGTGGGTGTGGGTGTGGTAGAAAGGAAAAAAAAGAAAATTTTGAAAAAAGGAAAAAAAAATGCAATGAAGTGAAAAAGAAGAAAGTAATGAATTATTTGTATTCCAATGAAATAATGTGGGGAATGAAAAGAAAAAACAAACAATGCAAGGTGCAGTTGTTTAAAGGATGTGGTGTTGAGTGTTGAGATTGTGTTTTATTTGCAATGATTTCATATTGATGGTTCTCTTTGAGCACTTACGTTTTCATTACCCTTCTTGCCTACACTATTATCCTCAACATTATAGGCAAAAAAGTCATACTTGATCTTGGAATAACTTTGTTTGAATTTGAGAGCAATTCGAGGCATGGTTCATGATTTTTGATAAGTGACTTCTTTTGATAAGATTTATATATACGCTATTTTATTTAGCCATATTTTTCTTACATTTGTATTTGGGATTTCATCTTTTCCATCCATATTCTTCCGCCCACATACACATAAGAGATTCTTTGGTAACTTCAAGAGTGATATCTTTTTTAGTGAAAATCAGGTGAGTCTTGAAGTTGAAGCTAAAAGTTATGTGATGTTTGAATAGCTATGATCTTTAAGATGGATGTGTTGCTTTGTGATTCCATTATATTAAAGCCTATCTTATTGATTAATAGTTGATTATTCATGGTTGCAAACTTGTGGTTGCAATATTTGAGAATAATGAAGGCATAGAACTTATGTGTTGTTCCTTTACTCGAGGATGAGAAAAGACTAAGTGTGGGGGTATTTGATTTGAGTATTTTTGTACCACATTTAGTAGCAAATTTTCAATTATATTTATCCCATTTTGATGAAGGTTGAGTTGATATTGTAAGTTTTCTTGTGGTTTTATTGTTGGGGGTTTTGAATGAAGTTGTAGTTGAGTTGGAGTGCATTCGGATGTAATCGGGGAAATTTTCATGCAAAACCAAATTTAGGCACTCAATCCATGCCAGATAGGAGATCGAATGCCCAACAAGGAATTACGACATGGCTAGGTATATTTGAGAGCCGGATAGATGCCCAATGCATGATCAATCGCGCAGGACATATGAAAATATGTTGATTTTGAAGGAAACTTAGTTTGTTTGGGTTTTTAATGTTTTAAAAAAATTGATTAATTATGGGAAACCTACTGGAACTTGTATAATAGGTCTTAAAACCTATTAAAGGATACACTTTAATTTTTTGAATCAAATCGCTATCGATTGTGAGAACAGCTAGCCAAATCCCCTTGTTCTAGCATTCAATTCGTTGTTTCTTCTTTGTTTTCTTTGATGTTTATTATTGTGTGTTATAACTAAACTCTTTATTAGGGTATGATTTAGTCAAGCATGATAATAGCAAATTAAATTCTTTCAAGCTTTCAATTCAATTCATGGTTCTAGTTCCTAATTGTCGTGCTTTATAGTATATTGTTTGTTTATATTGGCTGGCCATCAGTTGAATTAGCATATATACTCACCTAGAAAAATCACATAAATGATCCATATTTATGTATTTTGCATATATACTCAACTAGAATTAAAACAATTAATTGTCAACTGCCCTGATCTGGGTTGAGGGAGTTAATTGATTGTATGGTTTTTTTGTTCTTAATGAGTTATTGATTATGAATCTAAAGATTTCCATCAAATAGTATTAGTTTAGGATTACTAATACGTGTACTTGTCATGATCCATGGATCAACATAGTTGAGAGAAAATGACCTTAGAGCCAAAATTATTATTGTTGCTTTATTCTAATAAATTTGCAATATGATTACTTAATGAGATCATACCCTAGTTCCTTTTCTCATTGAATTTCTTACTAGTTTTACTTGCTTAATTGATTGGTGCTCATAAATCATCACTCATTATCTTTAATTTGGTTATTATTTACATTAATTGCAAATTTGGTACAATATTGGCTTGGACTAGTCTCTGTGGGATCGACCTTGTACTTTCACTTTTTGTGCTATAATAATACACTTGTGCACTTGGCAGTATTTTTACATCATCAAGTCCATTGTTGATTGCATTGAAGGACAAAATATTTATAGACAACCAAGAAGGTTCTATGGATGGAAATCACCTGAGATAGAAAGCAAGGGAAGTTATTTGGGTCTCAATGTGGTTACCTTTGGACAATTGTGGAAAACAATTAGCATATTAAAGTCAAAAGTGGTTCAAACATCACTTTTAGGTCATTTCATATGCTAGTACCATGGGAAGTCTCATGTATTCTATGGTCTGCACTAGGTCAGATTTGGCCCATATGGCTGGTCTTGTAAGTAGGTTTATGTCAAATTTAGAAAAAGAGCATTAGGAATCTATGAAGTGGTTATTTAGGTAACTGAAGGAACTTCTGACTATGGTTTGTTTTATAGATAGATGAATTATTATGGAGGAAAACTTATCAAAGATGTTGATTGTGATCACGCAGGTGATTTGGAAAAGAGAAGGTCTTTAACTAGGCATGTCTTTACTTTGTTTAGATAGAGATTGAGTTTATAGCTGCGACAGAGGCCGTGAAAGAAGCTATGTGGCTGAAAAGGCTGATCGGAGAGTTGGGAATTAAGCAAAGTAAGGTGAAGGTATCTTGCGACAATCACAGTTGTATACATTTGACCAAAAATCAAAAATGTTCCATGAGTGTACGGAGCATATTGACATCAAGTTTCAGTTTATTTGTGATGTAGTCTCACAAGAAGCAGTATCTTTGGAGAGGGTATATAGTGATGATAATCAAGAAAATATGTTGATGAATTCCATGACTAGAGTCAAGTTCAAGTATTTTTCAGACTTGATTAATGTTACTGCAAATTTGAACTAGTGATGGAGATAGTTGGAGAAGGATCCGGCTTATGATGGAGGTAGCTAGTTGTGAAATCTACTAGCTAGTGATAAAGATAGTTAGTGGATTGAGTCTATTATATGATCTTACCATTGTTTGCTGTGTTTTTATGTTATGGTTGGGTTAAACATTGATCCAAGGTGGAGATTTATAAGTTTAGTATTGGCAAATTACATCTAGCAAGTTAGGGCGCTCGAGTGATTGCATTAGGCACTTGAGTGCTAGTTGTTTTTTTTTTGTCTTAAGCGTTATTGGTGTTGGGCGCTTGATTACCCACATGGAGTGCTAGAGTGCCCTTGGGACTAATGGGTTTCAAATTTCTTTGAAATCATAGTAATAAAGGTATACTTTGTTTTAGGTTAACGAGAAAAAAAGTGGGAAAGAGAAAGAAAGAGACAAAGAGAGGGAGTGAAGTATAATTCTTGTAATCTCTTGCAAAGATCATAGTGGATAAATTTTTGGACGTAGGTTCTCATATTGGGGCCGAACCAAGGTAAATTTTTTGTGTTCTTTCTTTCTTGCTATTTCCTATTATTGCTTGATTTTCTTGGATGTTTTTTATTGGGCTGGATTGATTTCCCTACATATATAATAAACTCATATTATTTTGCTTATTTCACTATAATATTTGTATTGATATGTGCTTTGGTCATTGATAGAAATAATGCAAACTACACTTTTTATGGCCAAAAAGTGCTCTACTAGTTTGCCCTGACTTGTACTTTTAGGATCCTATGGGCACTAGCTGACCTCATCTTGTCTTGAAACTTCATATACCTATTCATATGGATTTGGAAAATGATATATATCCCATGGGGTTGTATCCCATGGGATCCCATATTTTATTCCATTGTATTATTACAATGGAATAACAAATTTTATTACAATGGAATAACGTATTCCATTGTAATAATATGTATTTTACTGTACTAGAACCTGTTATTTCATTGTATTATTACAATGAAATATGTCATACGTTATTCCATTGTATTATGACAATGGAATAAGAGATTCTAGCACAGTGAAATAATGTATTCCATTGTAATGGTACGCATTCCACTGTAATAAAATATGTTATTCCATTGTATTATACAATGGAATAAATTATGGGATCCCATGGGATATAACCCCATGGGATATAAAACGGAGCTGGATAGATTTTGGGTAGGGATATCTACACCCTTACATTTACCAGTCCTACCCTAAAATCATAAAAAAAAAACTCATTTTATACAAACCCCGAACCAGTCTAATCCCAGATCGAGTTATCCCCCAAAACCTTACTGCCTTCTCTATGTGTGTGTGTCTCTTCATCAACTTCCTCAAGCTGCAATTCCTCAAAATGGGGCTCTTTTAATATGCTCAATTTGTTGCCTCTCCTCCACATCCATTATCCTCTTATCTTCCATGATTGTGTGTGGTTGGGATCCTCTCTTTGCTAAAGATTATAGTGAAGTTATGCTTTCATGATTCACATGAACCCGCCATTGAAATAAACGTCATAGCCTACAACACAGATGTATTCAACTCATAAACCATGGCACCACCGATAGCACCAACCATATATAAAGTTATTGCACAATACAGGGATGGCAGAGGATAGTGAGGTTTTAGTGATTAGAGCAAACCAAACAAAAGTGATTATGTTAGGGTTTGAGTCTTGCTTAGAAACAAAATTATCTTGTTATGTCTCTGTTGTGGCTGTTTGACCTAAGTCTAGTGGACTAAGTTTGTGTTTAACTTTATCAATTGTTTGATGTATTTTCGATGGTTATAATGTTACCAAGTGTATGGCTTGTTTGTTTGTCCTAGAATGATAAGGAGATCCTTTTAGTTAGTTTAGACGAAAAATATGTTTTACTTGTTCTTGTCCTTGTAAGATCAGACTGTCAAACAAACAAAAAACAAAAAGAATTTGGCAATAAAATTCAATGCTTTGTCTATAGTTGTTCTTGTTCTTACTGCAATTTGAGTTCAGTTTTATCTCTAAACTAATCTTGGCAGTTACTTATGGTTGTTCAAGTTGTTATTATAGTAGTTCTGTGTTTATTGTAATTCTAGCAACTCAGTTGACGTCAATTTTGTTTTTCCAGTTTGTTCATGTTTCTTCTTCTTGGCCAATTTGAGCATCTGAGTTTGGTTTGTAACAGTGGTGAAGGATTATCCAAACAAAATCAATGATGTTGTTAATCAGATGAAGTGGCATGGGAAAAATATATTAGATTACAAAGTTGTTGAAAAAAATATCCTTATCAGCATTTCAGAGAAGTTTGAAGTAAAGGGGTCCGCCATAGAAGAGTCCTGTGATTTAGAGAAGCTCACTTTGTATGAGAGCTTTGTAGTAAATTGAAAGATCAAGAACAAATATTTTCTTTCAGAAATGACAAAGCTATTGAAAGTGTATTTCAAGCTAAGTTCAAAGCTAAACGATATTTTTCATCCAAAGACAGTAAAAAACAATCTTTATTGAAGGGTGATTGTTACAAATTTTCCACATCGGAAAGATAGGGATTTTAAATATTATTTATAATAAGTGTTAATGCTACTTCTTAACATTTCCAATGGGTTTTCAGATGATACGAGTGGACCTTAATTGTGGAGGCCTGTTGGATTAAAGCTAGTTCAGTGGTACAACTATGGATACAAGTTGGGCCTGTTGAACTTTCAGGTTAGGGTATGTGCTTGGGCTTTCTAGCGTCCATGAAACATTGGCGCACCAATGGAACTACCTTCACTCTCATGGAACAACTACCTTGTTCTCTTCATTGATGACTTCAAAAGGATGACTTGGGTATATTTCATCAGCAGCAAGGCACAAGTCTTCTTCATATTCAAGAAATTTAAAGCTTTAGTTGAATCTCAAAGTGAGATGAAAATTAAGACCATAAGGTTTGATAATGGGAAGGAATACACATCAAAAGCATTTAATAGATTGTGTGAAGATATGGGTAGTGCACGCACACTAGTTGACTATGAGCTACACACCACAATAGTATGGAGTGTTAGTGAGAAAAACTAGGACTGTAATGAAAATGGATAAAGGTATGCTTGCATACAAAAAAAGTTGCAAAATAGTTTTTGGCTGAAGATATTTATACAACAGTGTATTTATTGAACATATTATAGCTCAAGTAAGTAGCGGGACTGACTCCAATTAATAATCAAAGAACAGAGTTAACCAATTATGTAACCCATATCTCTTACCTCAAAATGAGCGGTTGCATACTCCATCATCGCAACAGGAGAGATTTTTCTAAGTCAATTTTCAACTCAAGGGAACAACAACCCTCTTAAATTACCTACTTCTGGTCTAGCTTTATGCGCACTGATGTTGGCTGGCCTTTTCGTCTGCTTAGTCACTACAGATTCCCCCTTAAGGCAACCTCAGGGTCAATGTTCCCTTTTTTCAACGATAGCTCCCCTGTCGTTATAGGATTTTCTTTCATTTTCCTTTTTCTAGAATTCCTAGTTATTAAACCTTCATCTTCTCCTTCATCCCCTTTTCTTCATCAACATCTAAATTGATACCAGTAGCCATTCATTGGTTTGTGCCCTAGAGTACACTGGCCTATCGCCTTTAGTCCACTCCTTCCTCTACCCCTTGGGTGGACGATTTTAGGAAGCCTATTAGTTGGTGGCGCCTTGGGTGCTAACTTGATAGCCTTTAGTTTTCTACTTTATGGAGGAGGTGGATCAACCTTTTCTGTGTCTTTCCCTTTGTCTTCCTATCCCTCTCTTTTCCATCAATCCACAGAGTTTTCACCTTTATTCCCTCAGTGGCCAAATTCTCTTCTTCTATTCTATTTTTCTTCGATTCTTCCCCTTCATCAACCTAGGAGTCGTCATCTATTTTTCCTTTCTGGCTCCCAGAGGTGATATCCTATTACACAGATATTTCTGAAGCAAAATTAGAGAAAGAAAATAAAATACTGCTTTTTACCAAATCTTGCAGGAGATGCTTTTGGTTTTTCCCAGGTAGGACTTTCACTGAGTAATTTTTTGAGGTAAAAATGTTAGAATGCATTGTTACAACAAAACAAAAAATGAAGCGATGAAAATAGAACTTACCGTTATATGTTGGACGTCTACCAGAAACGCGCGAGTAATGGTTCAATCTTGTATTTTAAAGAGTGCAACTTTTCAAACAATATCTCACTTACCTCGATAATCCACTCACACAAAAATAAATACTATCCAAAAGTCTTTTAATAAAGCTATTGAGTTGAATGGCATGTCTTCTCAATTTACCTATTGAACGACATTTTTTTACTAATGCAAAAATTTGCGGAAATCATAAATGTATTGAAAGGAATTCGTATACTTCAACTCGCGGCTCCAAGAAGGTTTAATAATGTTAGTTCCACATGAAACCTTGGTTACTAGATACTTTTTGTTGTGACAACTATAGGCACTCAGCATGACATTTCCTTGCCAATTGATAAGCGTTACTAAATGGTTTACTCCATACTAACACCACGTCATCCTGTAACATTTATCTTTTGCAATTATTTGTCAAAACTTTTCTTTTAGACCCATTGTTCTTTTTAACCCTATGGTTAGGTCCATCATCTCTTTATTAACAAGTCAGTATTCTCAGTTTGCAAAATTTAGGAAAAAGAACGAACTTTGACCAAATAAAAGAAACTTTTTTTATTTAAAGCAAAACACAAGAGAAAGGGGACAGGAGACAAGTGGAGTATTCAATGGTTAAACGGGGATAGAACAAGTTCGATATTTTTCATGGCAGACTTGATGAGTTTGGCAACATCTAGGTGAGTTTCATGAAGGTTGTATGCCTCCTTCCTAGGAACGGCAGTGGAAGACATTTCACGAGTTTCTTTCAAGTTATATGTGGCCTCTTGTAGGGCCTTGTTTTGCATAGTGCAATGATCATCAGTGCCTTTAAGTACTTTCTTCTAAATGTTTTATTTCCTTTTCAAGACTTTGGTTGTCTTCCTCAGTGCTATCTGGCATGGCATTGAGTGTGTGAAAGAGCGAATCCTTCTTGTCTTTGGACCCTTATCCAGAACCCTTCTCTCTAGACCTCCTTCCAAGATGGCCTTTTATAGAACTCTCAAAACTCATTGTGGCAGTTTCCTTTTCTCTTTGAAATATATGTTTTGTTTTCTATTCTCTCTTAGCATCTATTTATAAGAGGAATGAGAATAAAACTGGTAAATAGGAGGTGTTTGAAGTAGCAAATATCTAGAAAATGCCATAAATGCAATAATGTTCTTGTAGATTTTTTAATAGTTGTCATTAAATTACCCTTCAATTATTCTTTTCAATTTATTGTTGTTAGTTCATCATTCTTGTTCTCATCAAATGAGTTTTTAGTTATCATAGGACATCGAAGAAATTTACATTCTCTCAGATTCTTGACAATTTGATCACTACCTTGGCGACTGAAGAACATTCTAGTTCCAGGTGCAAGCTCATTTAACGCCTTAGTGATTGAAAAACAGTCCATTCCTGTGCGCTTACTCTCTTGAGTCCTTGGTGACTAATGTTCTTTCGATCTTAGACACTTAAATTTTTGCCACTCTAATGACTCTTGTATTATGTTTTCTCCTGTATTGACAACTTTCAATCTCAATTACCTACAATGTGCTTAACTCTTTACACAAGTCCTGACTTGGCCTAGAGAATGGAGGACAAACTGTTATGGCCAAAAATTGATGGGCTCGGTCAATGACTTGTTGACAAGAACCCAATATGCTAGGCCCATTGTTTTAGGCCCACTTAACAATAAATGAAGTAATAAGTAGAAGATGTTTGGGATTGTACAAACAGCAGCAGAAATTTTAATATGGTAAGTGGACGCCTAGCAGGACGCAACTTTGTACCAGGTATGATCTAACATCTCCTTTTGCCTTATTTAACATACATATTATTATTATATATTTTGCCCCAGAAATAAACCTTAGCCGACTTTTTAGAAAGTCTCATTCACACTACTTTACCCCAAAACAGTAATCATTTTTGCCTCATAAAGGTAAATTCGCATATTTTTAGTCGCCTGACATTCTCATCGTGGTACCTTGAGAAAAAAACATTGAGCCTAAACTTTCCCAACAAGAACCCCTTTCAAGACCAAAAAATTATAAATATCCCTTCCATATTCACAGGAAGGGGATCATTTTTTTCACGAAAAAGAGTACGATCTTTCTCGACCTTTCCTACTAAAAAAGACCAATCATTCTTGTCAATCGGACACCCCCCATGGCAGATTTTCTAGAAGAACATCCGCAAACACTAATCTCCACCAGATTTAGCCTACTTCTTACTTATTTGAAAAGAAGAATTCTTATTCTCACGCTCGAGCCTCAACAACCGACCACCCGCTGTCGACCCCAAACCGAAGTATAGACATACATATGCTTTAGATGACATCAATTTAATGAAGGAGATGTTGCATGCAAATAACATTAAATATTTATGATATGAATTAAAATCACAACCGAATATCAAATATTAAATATAATATAATACAATTAATATACATATCACCAATTTAAAGAAAATCGAGCACATAGCATCAAATGCAAAACTAAATAATGATATATATAGATATACTATTTTTATGAAAATCCAAATTTGCACTTCATTTTGAAAACGAAAGAGATAAATGAGCAAGCAACAAGGATCTTAGTTTATCCTAATTACTGAGGTGTATGGAAAATATTATAAGTGTATGTAATGGGCTCCATATGCACTTTACATGGTATCCATACACCTCAACAATTGGGATCACTGGGATCCTAATTGCTAGGTGGGACCTCTAACACTGTCATTTTGGAAAGCCAAATAGCAAAACAGTATACATACGTATGTGTGTGTGTATATATAGAGAGAGAGATATATAGGCATTCCCAGGTGCACATACCCATAAATTTTAAAGTTTATGGGCTTTTAATCTCATCTGTTTGATCTTACCAACGTTTGAGATTGATTTTTTTAAAAAAGGAAAAATACTAAAGGAGTTTATTCTTCCTAGTATGTCTGCTTCTTCTCTACACACGTCAATGGATTTCGGCCACCATTTCAAACGATAGGTCAATCAAAAAAACCTTTCAATTGCACAAATCTTTTTAGAAAATCCACAGCCTGAATCACATTTTCAATTGGTTGAAAACTGTATTTGAACTCGTGGCACCGCCGCCTCTTCACGTCTTAGATCCGTCCAAATCATACGTCCCCTGCTAAATCTATCGACCTATGTGGATACGAACAACCAACGACTTTACAATTTTTTGTTTTATTAATTTCTTTATTCACTTTAATCTAAGTTGTCGGTCAGATCCGACGGCCTAGATTTGAAGCCTACAAAAAATAAAAATTATGGGCGTGTGAACCTGAGTCTTTAATATATATGCTTTTTAATTTGAAAATTATATTTATGTTCGATCGGTTTTACGAATCTAACAATATATTTTTTGTTCGAAATGAAAATCAAATGCAACATAAAAAATGTATGATTTTTTTTTTGGTTTTATATCCAATCATCTAGAATTATCATGCGCTTTTTATGTTAAATTTTATTTTTGTTTTGAATGAAAAGTATATCGTTGGATTTATTAAAATGATCAGAATACAAATATAATTTTTTCAAATTTTTAAAAAATAACTTGAACGCCAAATGATGCACATTTTAAGTGCACATGAGAGAATTCCTAGACATATAAACACAAAAATGTTGACATGCACACTTCTATCCATGAACATTTCTTTTGGGGCCCTTTTTTTAGTCCCAAAAAATTTGAATTCTTTAAACAAGAAATGCACGCTTATAAGTTTTAATCTTATGGGCGTCCGTATATGAGCAATGCTTATATAAACACACACACACACACATATATATGTTGGTTCCTTTTGTATAAGAGAGAAGTTCAGACCGACACCTAGCTCAATACTCAGTTCTGTGAATGAGCAATTATCTTCCTCTATCTCACCTAGATTGTTCCTAAATGCTAGCTCCTTCTACTCAAGGAGATGATCAAATCAATTTTGGGACTCGTGATGATGTGTCAGATGAGAGTTTGTTGTGATCATAGGGAAATCAGGAGCATGTAGGATTTGTTGTCAGTCCAAAGAGTGGTTAAATGATATGCGCTGATTTTACATCTAACCATCATATATGTGTGTAGTTTGGAAAATACAAAAACACTTGGTCTAGGCTTTTACTTAATGAAAAGGACTTCAATATTTCTTTAGCTTCACTTAAAGCACTAATAGAAACTAGAACACCAAAATGTAAGAGCTTCCATTGAGAATTCTAAAACAACAATACATTCTAGAATGCACTAAAATTTCAATGGTGTTACACAAGAGTGTATGGAAAAGCGTGTATTACAAGCAAAATCTAACATAGTCGTGGAGCCTACCACTAGGAGGTGTTTGAACTAAGCTATAAGCTAAGTAAAAGGATAAATTAATGGACTCTAGAGCTTGACATTCTTCTTGTTCATCTATTTCCCTTAGTTGTAGGACACTTGTGTGTAGTGGTTGTCTTTGAAGATAAATGGCCACTCTTGTCTCTACACAATAACAAGTCGTGGCTCCTGGAGTGGACTTTATAGGATGACGTGAAGAACTTTACTGATAGAGTTCCTCTGATCTAGCTTCATAGTTGTGCATAATAGTTGAGAATGTCGTTTAAAAAAATAGGAACATAGTCATGTAGAACGTCGTTATCTCCTACATCTTCTCAATTTTATCTATCTACAAACTTGGTATGTTGTTAGCTAAGATGCCCTCTCACCATTTGACACATCTCTTTAATAGAAATAGGCTCTTAATACATAAATCTTTAGACACTCCTAAAATCCAACATCATGTGTTCTTCAATTAAGACAAGATTACGATGAAAATCCTATAAAATGAACAAACAAATAGAGAAATATCCTTCTTGATATGCATATAGCTCCATGACAATGCACATAGCCGAGATTAGCAAGGAAAGATGGAATTAGAATGCTAAGATGACATTTGTGAAGGTAAAGTAGATTACCTAAAGTAAATATTGTGTGCCTATTACTTTAAGCTAAAGCAGGTTATATTTTTAACCATAATTTTCTTGTTTAACTGTGATTAGAAACCCATACAATCAAAAAACGTGGAATACGATTATTATGTGATATGATACATGAAGGACATAATATCAGACATTAGTTTGCTAATGAATGATGTAAGTTATTGATGAATTAATGATGAAAAAGATTGTATGTTGGTTTGGTTTATATCATGTATAACATTGTTGTAGTACCCCATTTTTGTCCGGGCACTTGCTATTTTTAATAAAATAATATAAAAATTGAAAAATAATAAAAAATAATAAAAAACAACTTTAGTACCCAATATTCACCAAAGTCTTGGCCCAAATTTAAACCCCAAATACCTACATTTAATCCATTACCATAATATTACCTAGTTAGGCCCATTGCCTTATCTAAGGTCCAAATATCTACCCATCATTTAATTAAAACCAAGCCCAATAATTACCCAACTAAGGACCCAAAGGACTACCCAATTAAGCCCAAAACCCAACCCAATTAACCTAAACTCACCTAACTTACCACCCAACCCTAAAATCAAAGAAAGAAAAGTTTTTGTGATAGTGGAGGGAGGAAAGCACGAGAGGCCACTAGAGTGAGAGAAGCGGCAGTGGAAGAAAGGGTGGTCGGCCAGGACAAGAGATTGGGTGAAAAGCAAGGGTAGTGGAGGAATTGGTGGACAATGACAAGGAGAATGCACCAGAGAGAGGGCAACGAACGTGGGAGACAGAAGGTAGAGGGAGGAGCTGGACGGCACCGATTTAGGGCTATAAAGAGCCGGAGGTTGGAAATTTGTGGAGGGGGAAAGAATCGGAGAGTTTTTTGAGAGAGGATTTCGGGAAGTGTTTTATAGAGGAGAAAAACCGAGGGATTTCGGGAGGTGTTTTACAGAGGAAGGAAACAAAGTGTTTGAGAGAGAAGGCCGGAAAGCTTGAGGATCGAAAAAGGAAGAGAAGATAATCGTAGAAGAAAAGATCCAGACGAAGCGGAAGCAAAAATCGAAGTTGTTTTTAGAAGAAGAATCCGGAAACGGGAAAATAGGGTAATCTCACATCTTTGTTTTTATTATTTCTTGATACTGTCATATGTTCCAGATCTAGGTATTTTGAGCTTTGGTTTCTTGAGGATTTTTGTTTTGATGAATTTTAGTCTCGTTAGTTTCAAGGAACCGATCTGAATTTTTGTTGGTTCATTTTATCTGTAGTTTTGCTTTAGATTTTTGTTTCTGGATTTATGTTTGTCGAGGCTCTGTTTTTTTTGTTTCTGGTATGGTTGCTTTGTTTTGCTCGGATCTGCTTGTAGGTGCACCGGACCGAAACGTGATGGTTGCTACCGGCAAGGGTGGTGCTGGCCAAGGAGGGAGATGATGAACAGTAGTGGACGTTGATCCAGGGGTGGTTTTTGGGCCGGTGGTATATTTGATGGATGTTGGGTCGATGGTAGATTTATAGGATGTTGGGCCAGGAATGAGTTAATGGGCCCGTGTTGATGGGAAATATTGGGTTATGAAATTGGGCTATGAAAGTTTTATTACAATTGGGATCGGGCCGGATTTGTTTTATTTTCAGGGTTTAGGTTTTGTTTCAATTGTTTGTATTGTTAACAGGGCCGGATTAGTTTAATTTTTGGGTTGGTTTATATTAGATTGGGCCGGGTTTAAGTTTTAATTTGTCTTCTCATGGGTTTCTGTTTGTACTTGTATTGGGCTGGATCCGGGTTTGTGTTTTGATTTGGGCCTGCTGTTTGTTTACTATAGGTTGGGTTGGGTTTTATTTTCCATATATATTGAGATCCAAGTAATGTAATAATATAATAAAATAGTAAAGTAGTATAAATATTAATTAGATTGATTAGGCTTGATTAAATTTTATAAAATTTATTTTGGAATGTATATTTAAATAATTTCAAAAAGAAAAGAGTCAAATCATACAATTTTATATACTCAACCCGCCAAACATCCAACAATATCGAGAATATCAACGTATTGGTTTCTCGAAACATCCATTTCTTTTTCCATCCAATCATGTTTAGAGAATATCAACGTATTGGTTTCTCAAGACATTTCTTTTCAAACATCCAATCATGTTTAGAGAATATCAACGTATTGGTTTCTCAAGACATTTCTTTTCAAACATCCAATCATGTTTAGAGAATATCAACGTATTGGTTTCTCGAGACATTTCTTTTTCTATTCAATCATGTTTAGAGAATATCAACGTATTGGTTTCTCGAGACATTTCTTTCAAGCATCCAATCATGTTCAGAGAATATCAATGTATTGGTTTCTCGAGACATTTCCTTTTCCATCCAACTTTGTTTAGAGAATATCAACGTATTGATTTCTTGAAACATTTCTTTTAAAAAAAACGAAGTTTAAATTTCTCCATCCATTTAACAATAAATAATTTTTGGACACATGAAATTTTTATCAAAACAATTTAAGACATTTATAAAACATTTTTAAGAAAAGGCATAAACAGTTTAACAGGCAACCGACTAGGGAGTTGTGAGGTGCCTAACACCTTCCCCACACTCAATAGACCCCCTTACCCATTTTCTCTGGTTCGCAGGCTTAACATTTTAGTGTCCAATTGCACTATAATCAATTGGTGGCGGCTCTTACATTTTCTTACATTTTACAGACATTTTCTCAATAGCGCCGGTACGCGTCGTGATTTCGGTTGCGACAACTGGCGACTCTGCTGGGGATACCAGGTTTTTACTGAAGGGGTCGAGCCTTTATATTGATGTTTATGCTTTTTCTTAATTTTTGATTTTTGTTTATTATAAAGTTTAATATCATAGTTTATTAATTTATATGACATCGAAAACACACTATTTATTACACACACGTAACCCTATACCCGGGTTTTCCTTGTGATTAGTGAGGGTTGACCTACCACCTTTTGGGATTTACTTCCCTGTGTAGGTGGGGGAAGACACTCTCCTGGATTGACGTCCTCTTAAAGTATTAAGGGATGGACTTTTGTTATCCAAGTATGGATCAAAAGTCACATAATCCAGTAAACCTCTCGCGAAGACGCGTTTTAGTTTAGATACACAACCCGAATGCACATTAGACCTCCAGATATGGTAGGATTTTTCTATCGAATTAGGAACAACAAGGGCATCCTTATTTCTAACAGTTTATTTGTACATAATTTGTATACTCTCTTACGATTATCTTAATTGTACATAATTGTGCATATCCAAATTATGGTTTGTTTTACATGTCCTAAATTGCAAATCCCTTCTTACTTTTTGTTCATACATACACTAGAGCACAAATCTTTGTAATCTAATTAGATTGTACTTCCAGAATGATCATACCAATAGGGACCAATGCACTAACATTAGAAGATTCCCAAGAGGTCAGGGAGAAGTTAGAAAAATTACAAGAAAGATGGGAAGAACAAGATTTGCATACAATGAAAGCTTTCAGAAGTGCCTATGGACGAATCGACTATCTGTTGACCATATAAAAACATAACTCTGTGCCCAAGTTTTCCCTGGAATTAGTGAGGGTTGACCTACCACCTTTTTGGGATTTACTTCCCTGTGTAGTTGGAGGAAGACACTCTCCTGGATTGACGTCCTTTTAAAGTATTAAGGGATGGACTTTTGTTATCCAAGTATGGATCAAAAGTCACATGATCCAGTTGGCCTCTCGCAAAGTTGCGCTACCCATATGCATTAGATAACCCTAGATCCGGTTTGAGACTTTCAGAAGTTTGTAGGAATATGACCCTGATTAAGAATCACGGGAAACACTTATTTTCTTGACTCTACTTGCTACTTGTATATATACATTTGCTCATTATTTGCATGTTCGTTAACCACTCATACATGTCCATATGTACCTTTCATACACATTATTCATGACATTTGCATTCACAATAATTTAGAGAGAATCCATCAATTGCTTTTACGATTAACTTTATGTTTAGAATTTTTCTAAGAATTGTCAATCCGTCCAATATTGGGGCAATTTCGAGGAAATTAATTCTTAACCTTAGGGTTGGACAAATTTGAAATGCATCATGCTAGAGGAATATTTAGGAACCTATGTGAGCAATTTAAAGAATTTCATGGGAAAGGATCCGAACTCTGCTGATAATCCTTGTTATGTCATTTCTCGACCATCGTGTATTGATCATTAACTGGATCAGTTTGGGGATTTCCAAATCTCATATCAATTGTCTGCAAGAGTAATCTCCAAAGTGCACCACCATTTATGTTCTATCATGACTTTGATTTGATGAAGTTTTATAGTACAAAATTTGCATATTTCTATTATGTCCCTTGTGAAGTAAAAGCCCATATTCCAAATTTCTGCATGAATTCTCCTTCATTTCCAAATGTTAAATCTTAATCATTCCATCCAACAAGATTGAAATTGATGATAATGAAGAAGATAGCCTAATAAAACCTTTTTGGGTGTGCTCACCACTGACAATGTTGAATCTTCCTCTGGCACTAAGACTGAATTTGAGATATTGTTAGATTGGCTTGGATATTTCATTCGAGAATGGAGTCACTCAAGTACACTTTTTGAGAAGCCATTTGTTGTGGGATGATTGAAAATGACAAATGTTATGCTGTACAACGGTATTAGTTTGTTTGGCAGAATGAGCGGTTGATAACTTTTCACCGATTATAGTGGTCAACGTTCACTTTCACTGGTCACCAACTGCAATCAAGTTCATGCCCATATTGTCAAAAGTAGTGTCATATCACCATTATGTGATTCGAGCTTATTTTTAAAATTTCTACAGCCTACTATCAATTATTTCCCGACCGGAGGCTCATGATGTAATTGACATCACGAGATTTTATGCTGTTGTCCACCCAAATTATTCAAAAGGCTAATTGCCAAGATCTTCTCCGTTATATTACCCTGTCTGAAGTCCTTCACCAAGTGGCAACTCACTACCTTTCTCTCTTTGATAAGTCTTTCGCTCCTTTAGTTGAGTTTCTTTCTGATACGCGTTATGGCTTCCAAAAGACAACGCACACAAGCCCTTCAGATATATGATGAAAATCTCTTTGTGAGTCAGGAAGCATTTGAGAGATACCAACGGTCAGTTGGTGTGCGAAATATTATCCCGGAGAGAGGCATCCAGGTTGTTTATACAACGGAGCCCACTATTGCTAGAATAATTGCTGAGCGAGGTTGGGAGAAGCTCGTTGCACAGCCAAAAGCTGCAGTTGTTCAGTTAGTAAGAGAATTTTATGCCAATGCAATGGTAGGATATGAACAGATAAATGTTCGAGGTGCGAGAGTTTCATTTGATAGCCAAACCATTAATGACGTTTATAATCTTCCAAACTTTGTCGACGATGATTTTTCTAAGTTGTTAGAATCTGATGTTGATATGGATGCAGTAATTCGTACAGCATGTAAACCAGGCGCTGCCTGGAAGAAATTTAGAGGGGAGGGAGTCTCATTCCCCGCAGCAGCTATGACCAGGAACAGCAAGGCTTGGATGCATTTTATTTGGGCGAAACTCATGCCTAGTACTCATTCAGTTGACGTTTCCAAAGATAGAGCATTGTTGCTTTATTCTATTCTGTCTGGAAAATCGATTGATGTTGGGAAAGTTTTACACAAGTCTATTATCCACAGCCTTCATGCTACAACAACTATAGGGCTTTGTCTCCCTTCTCTGGTTAGTACATTGTGTATGAGAGCTGGGGTTCATTGGGAATCGCATGAAGAGGTGCAGAATCCCCGACAAGTGATTGATCATAGGATAATCAATCGTTACAAAGATGATGAGATTGTTGATGCTCATCCAGAGATTGGATCTTCTACTGTTCATTATTCCAGTTCATCAGGAACCATGGCTATAGCTGAAAGGATGATGCAGATTGAGGCACGTTTGGATTACTTGTCTAA
The DNA here is from genome assembly GCA_963580455.1 of Euonymus europaeus. Taxonomy (NCBI): domain Eukaryota; kingdom Viridiplantae; phylum Streptophyta; class Magnoliopsida; order Celastrales; family Celastraceae; genus Euonymus; species Euonymus europaeus. Next base: position 13,244,266 of record OY756970.1, on the reverse strand, counting down.
AAGTATTGATCAGTCAATTGCACATCTTATAGGCTCCAATGGGACCATAGATCAGATGCACAATCAGCTGGCCAGCAACTTTGGAATGCATAACATGCAGTTTCCAACTTCACTAGTCCAACATCAGGATCTTTATCCTCCGGAAAATCATGGAAACCCAGGATTTCAATCAGAGAATTTCTATTTTCCATCATTTCATTAAATGTTGAGTATTGTAAGCAGTGTACTGTTGTTGTTTATGGAGAGTTAGCTAATATGTTCTAATAAGTTTACTCCATGTCTGTCCTTTGTTGCTTGTTATCTTCAATGAAAGTATTTGAATAATTATGATCGACTTGATCCTTGAGCAGTATAAAAGTTACCATCATGATGGTACAGTTATTCATTCGACAGGTAAAAAAAACCCCCGCTTGAGTGAAAACCTGAAAAGGCATTCTTGGCAAAAATTAGGGTTTGCAAAAAAGAACAAAAAAAAAAAAAAATGAAAAAAAAAATGAAAAAACCCGCTTGAGTGAAAACCTGAAAAGGCATTCTTGGCAAAAATTAGGGTTTGTAAAAAAGCAAAATGCTAGAGTAAAAGTCCGAAAGGACGCTCTAAAAGAGAAAAAAAGAGAAGGAAAAAGTAAAAGGCCTGCACTTTAAATTCAGGCTGCACATTCTGGTTACTTGAAGAAGAATTGATGGGGCATAAACCTGTTGCATCAATGAGCGGTGTTGATTTGGTCAGTACTTTGTCTCAAATTGATATGGATGAATCAGATTCATGGTGTTTAGATTGAATAACAGTGAATGGGTCACGCTCCAAAACTGGGGCGGTTTTGGGAGCGACATTTTTGATAGCGACATTTTTGATAGCTTGGCAAAGAAATTTTGGTTGGCAGACATGGAAAGTTTCGGCTTCATGACAGTTAATTACTCACGCACCATGACAGTGAATGGGTCACGCTCCAAAAATGGGCCGGTTTGGGGAGCGACATTTTTGATAGCTTGGCAAAGAAATTTTGGCTGGCAGACATGGGAAATTCAGGCTTCATGACAGTTAATTGCACACGCACCAAAACTGAGGCAGTTTTGGGTGCGACGTTCCTGTTATTACAATTTCATCGGGGATAAATCATACAGAAGAAGGAGTTTGAAGACAAATATGTTTGGTTGAGCGACTACTTCATGAGTTCTGGATTTGACTGTTGTTAATTGGGTGCACACCAAAACTGGGGCAATTTTGGCACAATCTTTGACTTATCACATATTTCATCTTGGAGAACTTTGATTTACCTTCCCTTTCTTTTACTTCTTTCTTTTTGTATATATCTTACTCTAAAAAGAGTTCCTTGATTACCATTCATTTTTTTTATTTTATCATGAGGCTATCCATTTCTTCGACTTTGCTATTCATTCCTTCCATTTCCATATTCGGATTCCATATCCCAAAAAATTCATCTTGGGGAACTTCGATTTACATTCCCTTTCTTTTCCTTCTTTCTTTTTCTGTATATTTCTTACTAAAAAAATTTCCTTGATTACCATTCATTTTTTTAAATATCATGAGGTTATCCATTCTTCGGCTTTGCTACTCATTCCTTCCATTGCCATATTCTGATTCCATATCCCAAAAATTTCTCATTCTTGGCATGCTTAGTCGTACTATTGAATTTATCATTGATTGAAGTCTTGACAGTGAATGATATGACTGCATTAGGATATTGCTTTTGGAGAAAGAATTGATAGATTTTGGCACCCTAAGCTGAAAAAGACCTGATGAACAAACATGTGATCGAGGCAAGTATTATCAGAAGAGAGACGATCCTGATTATAAAATGTGGCATTAAAATAAACAAAAGACGTTTTAGTGAACATGAACTGTTGAAATTATAAATGTTTGTAAAAAAAAGTTGAAAATTGCACAAAAGTTGATTTTTTGAGTGAATGACATTTTTACCATTTAGTGAAGACTTTTTGAGTAATATGAACAATCCCAATAAAGAAATAGACTGGTCTAGGGATCCGCAATTGCACGCGTGTTTAGGAATAAAAAGGTCTTTGAAAAAGTCATGCATACTTTAATAAGAAATTCATAAAAGTGGCTCATTGCATACATCATCATTGCATATCGTTTGTGTGTTGTTGCAAGTTTGTTCGAAAGGTATAATTTTGAAGGTGTCATTTTTCTTGAATCAGGTTTTAAATTACATATCCTATAAACCCCGATCAATTCATTTTAACATTTCCCAGACGGATAGGCTATAAACCCCGATCAATTCTTTCAATCCATATTTACGTCTTGTCACTCGCACGAATCCATGGAAAAATTTTAAAAAACAAAAAAGGCAGACAAAAAGAAAAGGGGGAAGACAGACGTGACCTTTACTTTCGGCGTCTTTTTGAAAAGTTTTGGACCGTTCTTTATATTTTTGTCTTTTCTGGTCAAATAATTTCGTTTTCATCACGGAGTCAACATTTCTCAATCACCTTCACCGTGCCTGATCATGATATTCTAACCACTTTCCGACAATGACGTGACCGGTCACATTTTTCATTTTCTCATGAGACGACGTTTGCCCGCCCTGTGAAATTCGAATTTTTTTTCCATCGTCCCTTGAAAGACTCGCAGTTCACCTGTAATGTTCTGTCTGCTCTGACCCAATCTTCTTTCTTTCTCTTCTAAAGTTGTACATCTTCGTTGTTGAATCTGTTCATTTTCTCTTTTCTGACTACCTTTATCATCACTTCGTCACCATTCCTGATTTTGTTCGGATCATCGCACATTCATTTCCATAACTTTTTTCAGATATACCATCTTTCGACCTTTCAAATGGATGATAATCTATCACCCCGCTCACAAACGATTGTATCGTTTGCTAAAGCAGAAATCATTCCTGAGAGACGATTTGACTTTCATATTCTTATAGATTCCAACGCCCGCTGGGCTATGAAATACCTCCAGGATCACTCCATGTCATTTCTGATTAACCCCGATCCTGAGGGTGATTTATCAGTGTATCCTCGTATAGTTCGTGGTTTCTACGAAACTTTAGAAACGTTACCACTAAGTGCGAGAACCGAATCCCAGCCGGTTTATCAAGTGGAAATAATCGGTATGAAATTCCGATTCACCACGGCGGACATATGCGAATGCCTGGGGTATCCCTCTTCTTACGAAGTGGCTACTGGTTTCAAAGCACCGGTGTCTGTCTCTAAGGAAGAGATAATTGATGACATGTGTGGAGGACAGATCGATGAGAAGGTAAAGGCTACACGTCGCTCATATCTGCCATCAAATATGTGGTTGCTGGACGATGCTGTCCAGCATAACCTCTGCCCTATCGGTCACCATCACCAGCGACGAGGTAGGATTCTCTATGCCTTATACTATATGTATAAAGGGGTAAGGTTCGATGTTGGGGAATTCTTTATGGCTACTATTCTGAAGGCACAAAGTTTTGTGGAGAACAGACCGACGAGGGTGGAGAAATTGTATTTCCCGCGACTCATTACTCGACTGGTTTTGAGTAAACGCATTCGACCTCCTCTAAACCAAGTTTCCCTACTTTATCCAGTAATTACCATACAGAAAAACCGTTGGCGGAAGAGTATTAGCCAAATGACCACCACTGCAAAAAGACTACAAGCATCGCGGTCTCGAGTCCTAGTATTTGGAGAAACATCTCAATCTGTTGCTAGATCGTCATCCCCTGATTATACTCAAGAAACACCAGCTCAGAAGCAACAATCGGAGTCCAGGCGACAAAGGTGGGAGCAACTGTTGCATGTGGCCGCGAATGTGGACAGGCCCAATTGAGAATTTTACAGTGTTAGTCATTGTACTATTTACCTAAGTCCAGCCCATGTCATTGGCAAGTCCAGGGACAAATATAAAAATTTCCTGTAAATATTTGTGTAAATAAAAAATAAATAAAATTTCAAAAAAAATTTGCTTGCAAAAAATCAAAAAAATGCAATCAAAAAAAAAATCAAAGAATCCGATTTATTCAAAATTCAGCCAAGCCGGAGATGGCAACAATGATCCCGAGCAATATTATTTTTCAAAATTTGAGCCAAGCCGGAGATGGCTACAATGATCCCGAGCAATATTATTCTTCAAAATTTTAGCCAAGCCGGAGATGGCTACACTGATCCCGTGCAATTTAATCATTCAAATTTGAGCCAAGCCAGGAGTGGCTACAGCGATCCTGTGCAAATTTCTTTATGTAATCAAAATTCAAAATTCAAAAATTCAAAAATTATTTCATTTCAAAATTTTGCCAAGCTGGGAGTGGCTACAGTAATCCCATGCACATTTCTTAAAAATAAAAAACATTTCAAAATTTTGCCAAGCTGGGAGTGGCTACAGTAATCCCATGCACATTTCTTAAAAATAAAAAACATTTCAAAATTTTGCCAAGCTGGGAGTGGCTACAGTGATCCCATGCACATTTTTCTTCAAAATTTTAGCCAAGTCGGAGATGGCTACAGTGATCCCGAGCAATTTTATTTTACATGTTTCAATTGGTACAAAAATCGGCTTTCTACTCCTTTGTGCGTCATTTACGATGTAAAGTCACACAAAGGGGGGGCAGCTGTAGTACCCCATTTTTGTCCGGGCACTTGCTATTTTTAATAAAATAATATAAAAATTGAAAAATAATAAAAAACAACTTTAGTACCCAATATTCACCAAAGTCTTGGCCCAAATTTAAACCCCAAATACCTACATTTAATCCATTACCATAATATTACCTAGTTAGGCCCATTGCCTTATCTAAGGTCCAAATATCTACCCATCATTTAATTAAAACCAAGCCCAATAATTACCCAACTAAGGACCCAAAGGACTACCCAATTAAGCCCAAAACCCAACCCAATTAACCTAAACTCACCTAACTTACCACCCAACCCTAAAATCAAAGAAAGAAAAGTTTTTGTGATAGTGGAGGGAGGAAAGCACGAGAGGCCACTAGAGTGAGAGAAGCGGCAGTGGAAGAAAGGGTGGTCGGCCAGGACAAGAGATTGGGTGAAAAGCAAGGGTAGTGGAGGAATTGGTGGACAATGACAAGGAGAATGCACCAGAGAGAGGGCAACGAACGTGGGAGACAGAAGGTAGAGGGAGGAGCTGGACGGCACCGATTTAGGGCTATAAAGAGCCGGAGGTTGGAAATTTGTGGAGGGGGAAAGAATCGGAGAGTTTTTTGAGAGAGGATTTCGGGAAGTGTTTTATAGAGGAGAAAAACCGAGGGATTTCGGGAGGTGTTTTACAGAGGAAGGAAACAAAGTGTTTGAGAGAGAAGGCCGGAAAGCTTGAGGATCGAAAAAGGAAGAGAAGATAATCGTAGAAGAAAAGATCCAGACGAAGCGGAAGCAAAAATCGAAGTTGTTTTTAGAAGAAGAATCCGGAAACGGGAAAATAGGGTAATCTCACATCTTTGTTTTTATTATTTCTTGATACTGTCATATGTTCCAGATCTAGGTATTTTGAGCTTTGGTTTCTTGAGGATTTTTGTTTTGATGAATTTTAGTCTCGTTGGTTTCAAGGAACCGATCTGAATTTTTGTTGGTTCATTTTATCTGTAGTTTTGCTTTAGATTTTTGTTTCTGGATTTATGTTTGTCGAGGCTCTGTTTTTTTTGTTTCTGGTATGGTTGCTTTGTTTTGCTCGGATCTGCTTGTAGGTGCACCGGACCGAAACGTGATGGTTGCTACCGGCAAGGGTGGTGCTGGCCAAGGAGGGAGACGATGAACAGTAGTGGACGTTGATCCAGGGGTGGTTTTTGGGCCGGTGGTATATTTGATGGATGTTGGGTCGATGGTAGATTTATAGGATGTTGGGCCAGGAATGAGTTAATGGGCCCGTGTTGATGGGAAATATTGGGTTATGAAATTGGGCTATGAAAGTTTTATTACAATTGGGATCGGGCCGGATTTGTTTTATTTTCAGGGTTTAGGTTTTGTTTCAATTGTTTGTATTGTTAACAGGGCCGGATTAGTTTAATTTTTGGGTTGGTTTATATTAGATTGGGCCGGGTTTAAGTTTTAATTTGTCTTCTCATGGGTTTCTGTTTGTACTTGTATTGGGCTGGATCCGGGTTTGTGTTTTGATTTGGGCCTGCTGTTTGTTTACTATAGGTTGGGTTGGGTTTTATTTTCCATATATATTGAGATCCAAGTAATGTAATAATATAATAAAATAGTAAAGTAGTATAAATATTAATTAGATTGATTAGGCTTGATTAAATTTTATAAAATTTATTTTGGAATGTATATTTAAATAATTTCAAAAAGAAAAGAGTCAAATCATACAATTTTATATACTCAACCCGCCAAACATCCAACAATATCGAGAATATCAACGTATTGGTTTCTCGAAACATCCATTTCTTTTTCCATCCAATCATGTTTAGAGAATATCAACGTATTGGTTTCTCAAGACATTTCTTTTCAAACATCCAATCATGTTTAGAGAATATCAACGTATTGGTTTCTCAAGACATTTCTTTTCAAACATCCAATCATGTTTAGAGAATATCAACGTATTGGTTTCTCGAGACATTTCTTTTTCTATTCAATCATGTTTAGAGAATATCAACGTATTGGTTTCTCGAGACATTTCTTTCAAGCATCCAATCATGTTCAGAGAATATCAATGTATTGGTTTCTCGAGACATTTCCTTTTCCATCCAACTTTGTTTAGAGAATATCAACGTATTGATTTCTTGAAACATTTCTTTTAAAAAAAACGAAGTTTAAATTTCTCCATCCATTTAACAATAAATAATTTTTGGACACATGAAATTTTTATCAAAACAATTTAAGACATTTATAAAACATTTTTAAGAAAAGGCATAAACAGTTTAAAAGGCAACCGACTAGGGAGTTGTGAGGTGCCTAACACCTTCCCCACACTCAATAGACCCCCTTACCCATTTTCTCTGGTTCGCAGGCTTAACATTTTAGTGTCCAATTGCACTATAATCAATTGGTGGCGGCTCTTACATTTTCTTACATTTTACAGACATTTTCTCAATAGCGCCGGTACGCGTCGTGATTTCGGTTGCGACAACTGTTTTATAACTTTGATGGCTTAGATGTTGTGTCTATCAGTTCAATGGAAAGACGATGTACACTCAAGTTGAACTTGACGAGGTTCGTTTGGAGTGGGTTAATCATGTTCCGAAATCATCAAAGCATCACCAAAACGGTTATTATAAATTGGTCAAATCTTCTTGGTTTGAACTGAATGTGTTATCACTCAAACAATTTCTGGCTAAGGCTTTAGGGTGGTTTTTCTTTGTTAGGAGAATGCTATTAGATGAAGTGGCTTCAGACCACGTATCATTTAATTGCTTGTTTTACATTTGTGTTGAGCTCAACCATTATGAGATTGGGTTTCGATTTGGATTATTTTGTTGAAGATGCAAGGCATGTTTTGGTAGAGTTAGGCACAAAGATTTATGGTTCTGGGTTGTTATGGTATCCTTTATGCTTTGAATTGTACACTGGACGCGGCTTTTATGGTCTTTAAATTGATGATGTTGGAAGATGTGAAAGGGTATAGTTTTACTTTCTCTGGTCTTCTTAGCTCATGTAGCACCTTGGGAGTTGGTGAAATAAGAAGGTAAGTTCATCGTCTTTCCATTGAATTGTCTTTTTATACATATGTTTTTCTAGCAAACACACTCAATGAATCATTTTTATGAATGCAAAGAATATAAGTGCTCATGATTAATGTCATGATCTGATCGATGTTGTAAGTGCTTCAATTTGAGAAACATTTTATGTGAACTTCTTTTATGTGTAGTGTTTGAAGAGATTTATGGGAATGAGAGGAGCTGTTGCATTTCCTTGGATAGAAATTGTTTTCTTCTTGTTTTGTTTCTGAAATTTTTTATTATTTGATATGTTGTTGCGAGTAGAATCTTATTTAGCATGTGTATGGAAAGGTTTTGTGACTTAAGATGGGGATAAGATGGATAAGAAGGGACTATTTTCCTTTTATCACAATTTTATGTAATATTATGCTTTTGGATTCAATTTTATGTTGAATTTAATTTCAATTTTATATTGCAAATCTGAAAATCAATTTCAAAAACAGGGCTAAATATAAAAAATTAAATAATAGTCACAAAACTATTGAATTTGAAATCTCATGAAGAAAAAAAACAGTCACATAATTTCTGTCACCAAACTACTGAATTTGAAATCTCATGATAGAAAAATACAATCACAAAACTACCGAATTTTAGCGCCAAAAATTCGATGCCCGACAAAAATACTAAAATTTAAATTTTGGCGCCAAAAAAGTCAATACCCACCAAAAAAAGTTATCTCTTGCCAAAACATTACCCAAATTAATTAAAAAATGAATTTCTTGGTGTGATAGTTAAGTTAAGCCCACTAACCAATAAATATAAAAAATTGAATATTAATATCCTCACCTTTACTGGTTTGTTGGACACCAATATATTTTTATATTTATAATATCTCATGTTTAATAAATTACTGGAAATATATCTTATCACTTATTGTATTCTCCCCATAATTTCTTCATGATCGATTATACATAATCATAAAATTTTCCAAATTCTCTGTATAGTGGAGAGTCACAATATAATTTCATAAATTATACCGTTAACAACTTAATATTCAAAAGGATGTTAAATAGGTCTCATCTTAAATTACATTCATGCATCATTAATTTTGTTCTAAGAATATATCACATATATAAAAATAAACTCAATTAATTATGCATCACTTATTCATTCTAAACATATATCAAATATAAACTCTAGAATAAATAATATGTAATTTAAATATGCATACAAGATTAAATCAAATTAATTATCATATGCAAGCTATAAAATAATTTTATAATAATATTAATCAACAATTGATTAATTCTTTTTAGGTATCATTTAATTATTTAAGCCTAAAACATAACTATTATGCAATCCCAAAATAATTAAATAAATAGAGACTCAATTAACAATTAAACAGACCCAACAACATTTAAAATTGGCTCAATTTTACCAAAATCTGACCCAGCCCATGTATTAGACTGGCCCAAAGTACTTATCCAATTAACTTTGGACCTGTAACATTTAAATCCGTCTAGGTATGCCTATTAAATGGCTGGCCCGTATCATTCATCTCTGGCCCGTTCCAAAACAGAAACATTTTTTGGCCCATTCCATAGCAGACTTGGCCCAAGTGACAAATTAGGTAGATACCCATACCTAGATAGTACCAAAACGGGTCTTGTGACCTTTCTTTCCCACTCGGATAATCTGCAACTTTTGTAGATATAATCTCCCTGTTCCGACAGAGTTTCCGATGGATCTGAGGGCACAGATCACGAACCTACGAAGCCCGCGACCCATTTCCATCAACCGGGTTAGATCTTGACCCTTATTCCTCGTCCGATTCTTCCCGGAAAGACTGCATCACATGCATACGTTCGACACCATTTCTGAAGATTGAGGTAACAGGTAACAACACCGAACTCAACCATTGATTCTGGGGGACCAAATTTTCCATTGTTTTTCGCCTGTTCTCTACCCGAAAAATCTACAAATCTTCCAAATTTCAGCCACCTATTATGGTAGAGATGCAGGCACGACTCAACATTTTGAGTCCTGCGAGATCACCGGATGCCATGGCTCACCAGAAAATAATCAGATCGATGGCATGCTAAGGTTTCCAAAACATTTTATAGGCTTTCTTTGTTTTTCCTAGTGACTGCCATGAAACCTGCAACTCTTGCAGATCATTCTTCACCAAAATCCAATATCATTTCCAGCATTTCAAGTGGCGGAGATCATGTGAATCAACTCTTGAGTCCGATGATCTCCAGTAGCCTTCACAACCTTTGAAACTCATATCCATATCATTTTTCTTTGAGCTGTGAACAAATATATATAAAAGATGATTTTAACAAATATCATGAGTGGCGTTTGCTAAACAATTTCAATTAACATATAATTTAACATTCAGCATATATAATTTCAATTAACATATAATTTAACATTCAGCATATATGCTACATACAAAAAATTACTTAATCAAACGTCAAAAAATAATTTTAACATATATATTACCATTTTCAAATTCTACATAAAAAATCATTTTCAACAACAATTACCATTTATAAAAAATGAAAAGTTTAAACTACTCCTTATATTTCAGTCAAATGACCAAAATATCCTTCATTTTAATAATATATTATTTATTTTTATTTAATAATATATTCATTTATATTTAATAATATATAAACATTTTTTACTAATGTGTTTAATTATTTATATTTATTAATGTATTTATTTTTATATAATAGGGTATGAGATACCATAACGATTGGCTTTAGGAAAAGTGGGAGATTGTTAGGTATACGTCCTGTACAGCCAATTTATACGGTTGTATTTGGAACGTATATATTAATAGTACTATATATATAATAATATATTCATTATGATAGTAGTTGCCGACACAATCTGTTGAATTGTGTCGGCAGTTCTATTTTAAAATGAATGTGTGTAATTTCATTTTATGATGGATGTGTATTGGATACACAGCCATAGAAAAATACACAATACTTCTTCATTCTGTACTGATTAGAGAATCAGTTGAGATAAAACCTTTTATTTTATAAAGTTTTTCAATGATAGATTAGTCTGAGATTCCGATGGACGGACTAGAGACTTCGTATTATCGGAGATCAATCAAATGGATGGATTTTGATCAAGCACGCTTCAAAAGGTAAAATTTTTGTTGCTTCCGCTGCGTTATCTGTATACCGTTTGCTAACAGTAGTATCGGAGGAGTTTGACTCGGTATACATTTCAAAATTCGATTTTGAGAAAATCCCAGAATTATGAAATCTGGTGATCTAGGCATTAGATCTGTTAAATTGTTGACTGATTTTATTTTGAGCAAAATTGTTTTGTTTCATCTGGGATTGTGAATGATGGTTTCATTTTGTTTTTGGTTTTGTGAAATCCATGAGGCCCGATCTAGTTTCAAGAAAGAAATACATGATATGATATTGTTTGAGCTGGATCTGGGAGATAACCAAAGGTTGAGACTGGCCTGCATCTTTGCCAGTTCGGACGCTGTCTTCTGTCACCGGAAAGGACATCAGACGTTTGCAAGTGTTGCAGCGTTTAAAGGCAGAGAAGAAATGAAAACTTGGAGACCCGATCTTCCAAGTCATGGCATCCGATGATCTTAACGAACTCAAAGCTTGAGCTCAATTTGATCTCTCTCATATGAACTCATCGAAAATGGCTTCTAAAAGCCGGTCGGAATCTGCAAAAGTTGCAATCTGATGTGGGTTTTTGTGTAGGTTCTATGGCTCTTGAATCCAGAAAATCTAGGTAAGAAAGATGCTTCGCATCTGACGGAAAAATCAGATACGAGACTGTGTAGTTTTCTGTTGCCGGAATGTCCGGTTTACCAATCGTGCAGGTCTCGCAACCCGATTGAAGGAAGCCCGAGTTCCAGAAATCCCGATCTGTTTTTCAGTACAGAAGATTGACAGTTGAGGCAGCTGGATTCAAAGGTTGAATCCGGCATAGTCGTCTGTCACTTCAATCGCTGGTAAAGACGCAGGAAACTCTGGCTCAAATCTACAAAAGATTGCAAGTTTTTTTTCGGGAAGAAACCGGGCGAGGAAAAACCTCTATCATCGGAATGTAACAACCTCTATTAAATTTCAGTCTTATTTTGTGACGCTCGTGCGACGTCGTCTTGGAGTTTTAGTTTGCTGAGCTGGCTGATCTCATTTTGTGTGTTGAGTAATTTAAGGTGCTAAGGCTTTGTGGAGAAGTCAGACCAGAATTTCCAGAAATATTATCTTTCATCTTTCCCCTACTTTCTTTGTGGAGACTACCCATCTCAAATCGGGCTTGTTTCCTTTTCTGTATTCCTTTTTGGTGCTGTAATCTCTAAGACTTGTTCTTGTAATAGACTCTTGTTATTGGTCTAGTATTATTATTAAGCAGTGACAGTTCTATCTGGAGTGGTATTTATATTTTATTTCTTTAGGTGTGTTACAAACTGGTATCAGAGCGGTCGTTTCTTGTGTATGGTGGCCACCAGATCTATGATGGAGAATCAATAGAAAATTAATGAAGAAGTGCAGCACCGGTTAGCAGCGCTTGACTCAACTCTTCAGGCCATTTTGCAGTCAGTAAAGGGTAAATCTCAAGCTGACGAGTCGGGGGTTGGCAGTTCTTCACCAGCGTTGGGAGCGGAGACCCGACCACCTCCTCAACCTTCGCATTACCGCGGGTTGCGATTGGAGTTCCCTAACTTCACAGAGTTGGAAGCATCCGGTGGAGTCGCTACATGGGAAGATCTGACAGCAGCAATGTTGATTCGATTCGGACCCAGTCTTTTCGAAGACCCTCTTGAGGAACTCATCCGTTGTCGCCAAACAACCACGCTGGAGGAATATAAGTCTCGTTTTGAGGTGCTCGTGGTTAAGGTTCCTCATCTTACAGAAGCCCACAAGAGAAGCCATTTTTTTGCGGGGTTAAAAGAAGAAATCCGCTTACCTATTAAGATGTTACGTCCTCGGACTTTGACCGAAGCCTTTGGAATGGCAAAAATGCAAGAAGAAAGTAACAATGCTGCTAAGAAACCTACCAAACTTTTTTTCTTGCTCTTAAGTGACCAACGACCAGCTTTACTCCCAGCCCCTCCATTATCATCCTCACTTCCTAGCTTACACAAACCCCTTGCTCTCACATACCTAGAAAACCACCAGCCTTCCCGAAACCCAAATTTGACAACTTCACCTCCCATCAAAAGAGTTACTGACAAGGAGATGCAAGATAGAAGGGCTCAGGGGTTGTGTTACTTCTATGCCGAGAAGTGGCAGTCTGGGCATAAGTGTTCTAAACCCAATTTGTTTTTGATTGAGTGCCTTGAGGAGGAGGAAGAGACGGAACAGGGAGCTCAAGACAATCTTGTGGAGAATGTGACCTCTGATAAGACTATGACTCCTACGGTGGAGATGCCACCTGAGATTACTCTACAAGCTTTATCTGGCACCTCAAGTCCAAATACTATGAAAATGGTGGGCACCATCAATGGTCAAGCTGTGGTCTTTCTGGTGGATTCAGGGTCCACTCATAATTTTGCTGACCCTTCTGTAGCTGCTAGAACACACCTTGTCATGACCAGTACCAAGACTCCTCCGGTCAAGCTAGCAAATGGGGATTTTTTTGCCTTGTATGGGCAAACATGAGAAAGTTGTGGTGAACATTAAGGGGAGTCGATTTGTTACTGATTTGCTAGTCTTACCATTAGGAGGGTGTGACCTTGTTCTCGGGGTTCAATGGCTCAAATCTTTGGGTCGTTTAGCATGGGATTTCAACACATATATCCTGAGTTTTCAGTGGCAGCGGAAGCAATGCATCTTGCAGGGTTTGGCAGGCCAACAAAGATAGCTGATTGATGATAAAGAGCCTGAAAAATTAGCTGTCACAGAACAACAGGGCTTGTCATTACAGATGTTGAATTCCGAAGAGACCATCACAATGGTATGAGGTAAAACCACAGCATCATCCAAAATAATACTTCTCTTAGATTCCTTTGCTGAAGTATTTGAAACTCCTAAAGGATTACCTCCAGCTCGAGAATGTGACCACCAAATTCCTTTGTTAGAGGGGACGGCTCCAGTCAATGTGAAACCGTATAGATATCTTTTTTATCAAAAGGAGGAGATAGAAAAAATAGTTCATGAGCTCTTAACCAGCGGTGTGATTCGAAGGAGTAATAGCCCTTACTCATCTCCTGTAATTTTAGTTCATAAGGCGGATGGAACTTTTCGACTTTGTGTAGACTACAGGGCTCTAAATAAACTCACAGTGAAAGATAGATTCCCTATTACGGTGATAGAGGAGTTGTTGGATGAGTTGCATGGTGCAAAGATTTTTTCCTAAGCTGGACCTTAGGGCTGGGTATCATCAAATTAGAGTCAAAGAGGAGGATGTGCCAAAGACCGCCTTCAGAACACACGAGGGCCACTATGAATTTTTAGTTATGCCGTTTGGCCTAACTAATGCACCTATTACCTTCCAAGGTCTCATGAATGAAGTCTTTCGAGCTTATTTACGGCGGTTTGTGCTTGTGTTTTTTGACGATATTTTGGTGTATAGTAAGAGTGAGGAGGAGCTTGGGATGCATCTGAAATTGGTCCTACAAACACTGAAGAAGCACCAGCTGTTTGCAAAGCTCTCCAAGTGCAGTTTTGGGGTGCCAGAAGTGAATTATTTAGGGCATGTTATTAGTGAGGAAGGTGTTAGCACTGAGAAGGGCAAGATAGAAGCGATTTTAAATTGGCCAGTTCCCACAACCATCAAAGCATTAAGAGGTTTTCTGGGTCTAACTGGGTACTACAGACGGTTTATAAAAAATTATGGAGGCATTGCAACCCCTCTCACTAAACTCTTAAAGAAGGATAGCTTCCAATGGGATTTGGCAGCAGAAGAGGCTTTTCAATTGCTGAAGGAAGCAATTACTAGGCCTCCAGTTCTTGCACTTCCTAATTTCATCGAGACTTTTGTGATTGAATGTAATGCGGCCGGTTTGGGAATCAGAGCAGTGCTCATGCAAAGAGGGCACCCAATAGCTTACTTTAGTTCGTCTATAAAAGGGAGGCTGTTACATATGTCTACTTACGAGAAAGAGCTATTTGCTCTCATTTCGGCTATTCAAAAGTGGAGGCCCTATCTGCTTGGAGGCTCATTCGTGGTAAGAACTGACCACTACAACCTGAAATTTTTATTAGAATAAAGAATTGGGACGCCTCTTCAGCAAAGGTGGTTAAGCAAGCTTCTCGGATTTAATTTCACTGTGGCGTACAAGCAAGGGAAGGAGAACTTGGCTGCAGATGCTTTGTCTAGAAGAGACAAGAATACTACTTTAAAAAATGGGGTGTGCTTGCACAAGCCATTTCGGGACCCTCCATGGAAATTACTAATCTGATTCGTCAGAGCTATGTGCGAGATTCTAAGATGCAAGAATTATTCAGAAAAATCGAAGCGGGAGAAGAGAATCTGAAGTTCACTAGCAGAAATGATTTTTTGTTTTATAAAGGAAGATTGGTGGTTGGAGCTGATACAAATGCCCAGAGGAAAATATTGGAACTGATGCATAGTTCTCTCATCGCTGGCCATCGTGGTTATGACAAAACCTTGCATAAGGTTAAGCGAGATTTCTATTGGCACAAACTGAAGTCTTCTGTCAAAGAGTTTGTGAGAGAATGTACCATCTGTCAAGCCAATAAAAATTTAAATGTACAGCCCTATGGGGAATTGCAACCACTTCCCATTCCTAGCAGAGTTTGGGTGGAAGTAAGTTTGGACTTTATAGAGGGATTGCCAATCTCTTTTGGCAAAAGCGTTATTCTGGTGGTGGTAGACAGGTTTAGCAAATATGCCCATTTCGAAGGCCTCCAACATCCATACACGGCAGCTTCTGTAGCACAGTTGTACTTGGATCGAATTTTTAAACTTCATGGCATGCCTCAACAAATTTTGTCTGACAGGAACACAGTTTTCACCAGCAAATTTTGGAGAGAGCTTTGGAATCTTCAAGGAGTGAAACTTCAGATGACGGTCGCCTATCACCCGCAAGGTGATGGTCAAATAGAGGCCATTAACAAGAACTTGGAGCAATATTTGAGATGTTTCTCAGGAGATCAGCCCAAGCACTGGTTCAAGTGGCTCCCTCTAGCAGAGTATTGTTAAAACACTTCTCAGCATGCCAATACCAAGATCAGTCTGTTTGAGGTTTTATATGGGGTGCCCCCTCCCCGTTTGTGTGATTATGTTCCAGGGACAGCTAAGGTGGAAGCTGTTGAACAATATCTCAAGGACAGACAATCAATACTGTTTTTGGTGAGGCATAATCTGGAAAAAAGTCAGCAGGTTATGAAGAAGAATGCGGATCAATGGAGGACCAACAAGGAATTTGAGATTGGGACTTTAGTGTACTTGAAGCTCCAACCCTATCAACAAAATTCAGTCGCACAAAGGAGGAACATGAAGCTAGCTCCCAGGTACTATGGTCCATTTGAGATCATCCAGAAAATTGGCAAGGTTGCTTATAAACTGTTATTACCTCCTGAATCCACAATTCATCCTATTTTCCATGTTTCCCAACTCAAGCAACATATTGGTTCTACACATGTTCACTCCACAACTCCACCTTCCACCAACGAAGAAGGGAATCCAGTCGCTTTACCAGAGGTGATTTTGGAGAGGCGTCTAGCCAAGAAGGCCAGCCGTCCTGTTGCCGAGTTGTTAGTCAAGTGGGAAGGACAACCTGAGTCTGAGGCAACTTGGATTACTTATAGTGAGTTAGCAACTCTATTTCCATATCTTGTGGGCAAGATCTTCTGAGGGAGAAGGCTCTGTAACAACCTCTATTAAATTTCAGTCTTATTTTGTGACGCTAGTGCGACGTCGTCTTGGAGTTTTAGTTTGCTGAGCTGGCTGATCTCATTTTTTGTTTTGAGTAATTTAAGGTGCTAGGGCTTTGCGGAGAAGTCAGACCAGAATTTCCAGAAATATTATCTTTCATCTTTCCCCTACTTTCTCTGTGGAGACCACCCATCTCGAATCGGGCTTCTTTCCTTTTTTGTATTCCTTTGTGGTGCTGTAATCTCTAAGACTTGTTCTTGTAATAGACTATTGTTATTGGTCCAGTATTATTATTAAGCAGTGACAGTTCTATTTGGAGTGGTATTTGTATTTTATTTCTTTGGGTGTGTTACACGGAATCGCCGGTCACCGTGGTTGATAAGCGGCAACGGTTACTGCAAGAGTTGCAGCATCCGGGTAGAGAAGACGGGTCTCGTGACCCGTCTGATGCTATCCAGGTCGTGGGCCAGCTTGTCATTTTGGGCTAAGTCTGCTGTGCCGAACTTCAATTTTGAAGTTGTTCTGGGCATGATTTTTCACAAGCCAATCAGAATTGGGCTGGTTATTCTTAATGGGCCAGACATCATTATGGCTTCTAGCTAGACTTTAATTGTTTTAGTTCTAGGCCAGGTCAGTCCTTACAGGCTAAGTTTATGAGTCAAAATGTTTGGACCCGAACTCTTTTTTCATTTGTTGTAATAAACTGGACTATTTTAATCTATGTTGGGCCTATTTAATTGTTAATTGGGTCTTAATCAATTTACTTAATTTGAATATGCATAATTGTTATGTTTAGTGTCCAATTAATTAAATGGTGCTTACATAAAATTAATCAAATGTTGATTTATAAAATTGTTTCATATGATGCATGTATATAATTGATTTAATTAATTATTGATGCATGATTTATATTGTATATTATTTATTCTAGAATTTATATTTGATGATATATGTTTAGAATAAATAAGTGATGCATGATTAATTGAGTTTATTTTTGATATATGTGATATATTATTAGAATAAAATTAATGATGCATATGTGTAATTTAAGATGAGACTATTTGAACATCCCTTTAAATATTAAGTTGATAAACGGTATAATTTATGAAATTATATCGTGGCTTTCCACTATATAAAGCTTTGAAAAAATTTATGATTATGTATAATCGATCATGAAGAAATCATGGGGATAATACAATAAGTCATAAGAGATGTTTCCAATACTTTATTAAGCATGAGATGTTATAAATATAAAAATATATTGGTGTCCAAGAAACCAGTAAAGGTGAGGATATTAATATTCAAATTTTTATATTTATTGGATAGTGGGTTAAACTTAACTATGTATAATGGGCCAAGAAACCAGGAAAGGTGAGGTTTTGCATACTAGGAGCCAAAGTAAAATGATTGAATCATGTATGAGATACATTGAACAAGAGTTGTTCACTTATTGATTTAAGTATTCCGAGAAACGACTAAATGTGAGGTATACTGAAAATTAATAAGAACTCAATTACTCACTAGAAATTCTAAAAGATTTCCGTTACTCAAATAGGGATGTATGAGTTACGAAAAATTAGTGGGAGGTACCGAATCTTTTTTAAAGACCAAAATTGATTTGGATAATATAGACTATTGTTAATAATCTTCGTTTATTTCAAAGCACACGAGTATGACTCAATCCAACTCATTTGCATGCATATTGGATGAAAAATCGCCTTACGGGGTCAAACTTTGTTGACTAGCTAAGAAATTCAAGAATAGTTCTAAATTTCGAAAAGAAAGGCAAGACTGTTGAGAAAGCTTTTGCGGTTTCTTCTTCTAGCAAGAAAAGGAAAAACAAGAAGGCTTTAACGTCTGGACCTTCTAAGAAGAAGTCTAAAGACAAGCCAACAGCAAATAAAAGAAACTGTTTCTTCTGTCAGAAGGATGAGCACTGGAAAAGGAAATTGTTCGAATATTTCGAGTACTTGAAAGTCAAGGAAAAGTAGACACCTTTGGAAGCTATGTCTGACTTTTGTAAACTTGAGAATATCGTTTTCATTTATTTATCATCTACTTCATTGATCATAATGTGATAAATGATGCAGTAGAACCATCTAAAAGTAATTCTAAATATCTGTATCTTAGATTATGTCATATTACAGAAGAAAGACTTAACAAGTTGATAAAAAAGGGTTTAACCAAATCCTCGGACTTAGAATCCTATTCTACTTGTGAGTCCTGTATTCAGGGTAAAATGACCAGGTCGCCCTTTGTTGGAAAAAGTCAAAGATCTACAGAAGTTTTAGAATTAATACATTCAGATGTATATGGTCCTTTTAATCAAATGGCTAGAGGTGGTTATTAGACTTCATTACTTTTATTGATGATAACTCACGGTATGGGTATGTGTACTTAATGAAGTACAAGCATGAATCTTTTGAAAAGTTCAAATAATTCAAAGCTGAAGTAGAAAATCAATGTAATACCCTGACCCGAAAATGTCAAAAGTAATAATAATACTAATAAAAAAATAATAATTAAATTGAAAGTTTGGGTTTTAAAATACCAAGTAATGAGTGAAATTTTTTGATTAGGGATGAATTACCCATTAGGAAGATGAAATTTAATAAAAATAAATAAATTACATATATATATATAATATATTATATATATAAGGCCACTTTCGGTGGCCATGTTTTGGGCCACCGAAAGTGGCCACCTAAAAGGTCAATTGGCCATTAAAAAAAATTAGTTTAATGAAAGTCAACAAATGGTGCTGGCTGGGCCAGCACCATTTGTTTCAAAATTTGGCCGAGTGAGAGAGAGAGTGACCAGCGCGATAGAGAGATGGAAGAATAGTGGGAAGAAGAGAGGAGAAAAGAGAGAAAATAGAGGGAGATTGGTGGAGATTTGGCTTGGATTTTGAAGATTCATGAGTGGTTAAACAAGATACATCATAAGTTTTGCTTGAATTGAGAAACTAGGTTTTGGTGAAATTTTATGGAATGTTGAATAGATGAAATTTATGATTAAGTATGCTTGATTATACTTATATGTGTGGATTTTATTGTTGATTTGGAAATCTCAAGCTTGGAGGCCAAGATTAAAGCTTTGGTAATTTTAGAGAGAGAAATGTAAGGGTTGATTGATGTTTTGAATTATTTGTATTTTAAGTGCTAAAATTTAAGTTGATATGTTCAATAAAGTTTAAATATGATGTCAATAATGGTCCTTGGATAAATTGAAGTTGTGAACTCGGTTGGGCGTAGTTAAGGATTGAAAATCCTTGTATTGGAAAAAGGTCAGATTTCTTTAATTTTTCTTGAGAAATTAGTTATTGGTACATTGAATTAAGTTATGGGAATTATGAAATAAGTTTGGGGTTTTGCGAAATTGATAGGTTGAGGAAAAGCCGAAACCATAAGGTTATGTTATTGATTTTTCTACTGTTGCTTGGATTCGAGGTAGGGGATTCTAGCCTAATCTTTCGATTATTTCTTGTTATCTAAAAAGCGTTATTTAATCTTCATTGTTATTCGTATTTGTGTTTTTTCTTATTTGCTCCCTAAGGAAAAACGAACCTAGGATTATTCTCGAATTTTCCTAAAATGTTAGTTTGCATTCCCGGTTGATTGCTTGGTCTTATATCAAGCATGTTTGGTTCTTATATCAAGCATGTTTGGTTCTTATTCATGCATCATGGCTAGTTAAATATATAACTAGGATTTGTTTATTACTATATTAAATTCATGGCATGACATTGTTGCATTAGAGCCACATGGAAGTGTGAATATGAATTCGTGACTTTCGTAGGTTGTGTGAACGTCATATGGGAGGAGGGTTGTGGAAGCTCGGCTTGGTTGCAACTGAATGACTCCTATATGAGGCAACATACTGAGATTCTGAGGAATCGGTTCAGGGAACCCGAGTCAGTATGGACAAGACTGGTGTCTTGTAATTGGTCATGTTTTCCTTATTGAGTCGTATGGTGGCAGTGTTCACCGATATCGATGGTGGGGATGGATGTTGAGGCGTCGTCCCATTGGAACTCACGGTAGGGAATGAGACCACGGTTTGATGAGTATTTGTTATGGTGGTTCATAGTCTTTGGCATGTTGCTGCATCGACTTACCTTTTTAATTCAGCTATTATATTTTGTTATCCTCTTTGCCCCCACTGAGTCATTTCTCACCCTTTACTTTCTTTCATTTCCACACAGGCAAGACTGGTACGGATACCGGTACTACGGATCTGTAGGAGGTGGGATGACATGGTGCCACATGGAGACACTGGGATGGGTTAGAATAAAGAATTAACTTTCTTTGTTATGTTTGATATTTTATGTACGAATTGATGATTGTGTATGTTGGCTACGTTTGTGAACACCTTGACGGTGTGTGGTTGGTACGAATAGGAGGGTGCCTTGTGATAGGACTCATGTACCTGGGTGTGAACCTTATGGTTATATTGCATGTTGATACATGTATGATGATTATGATTTATTATGTATTGCGGATGCATGTTGTAGATGGTCTGAGGCCCTGCTTAGGATTTTGATTGCTTGTGATGTGATGGCCAGAGGTCTTATATATTGCTGAGTATGTGCTGCGTATTTCAGGTGGGCATTCTTCGATATACGGGGAGATGCTGCCGAAATTTCGGTAGAAATTTATGGATTCAAATGGAGAAATTAAGATTAAATCTTTTGTAATAATGTGGAGGTTTAATATCTTATAGATATTGAATTAGGTTTAAACAGTAGTGCCTCCCGGGTCGGGGCATTACAATCAAACTGGAAAAAGTATTAAAACTATTCGATCAGATCGAGGTGGTGAATACTTGAGTCAGGAGTTTGAATTGTTCCTAAAAGAACATGACATTATTTCACGATTGACTCCTCCAGGAACACCACAGATGAATGGTGTATCTAAAAGAAGAAACCGTACTTTGTTAGACAAGGTACATTCAATGATGAATTATACAGATTTACCCATTTCACTATGGGGTTTCTGTCTTCTGACTGCAATTTATCTGCTGAACAGAATTCCCTCTAAATTTATTCCTAAGACGCCATATCAGATATGGGTTGGTAGGGCCCCAAGTCTTAAATATGTTAGGATTTGGGGTTGTCCAGCTTATATCAAAATTTGCTGACAAATAAATTAGAGGTCAAATATGAACAAAGTAAATTTGTAGGATATCCAAAGGAACCTTTGGGATACTACTTCTATGTTCCCACTTATCAGAAAATAGTGATTAGTAGAGATGCCATTTTCTGGAAAAAGAGTTTATTCAGAATAAAGGTATTGGAAAAAGGATAGAACTTGAGGAAGTATCTGATATTCCACAATATGATCAAAATCATATTCAAGAATCCAATGATGCAAGAATTGTCATCACACAAACTCCTAGAAAATCTAGTAGAGTTATCCGTTCACCAGCACGGTATAACTTACTACATGATATACAAGAGTTGTTTGTTCATGGAGATGTAGATCATGGTAATGATCCTACTAGTTATGAAGAAGCAATATCTGATATTAACTCTTCAAAATGGCTTGAAGCTATGAAATCCGAAATGAATTCAATGTATTCAAATCAAGTTTGGGATCTTGTGGACTCTTCTAAAGGTATTGTACCTATAGGATGCAAATGAGTCTACAAGATGAAAATTGGTTTGGATGGCAAGGTAGAGACCTACAAAGTAAAACTAGTTGCAAAAGTATATACTCAAAGACAAGGAATTGACTATGAGGAAACCTTTTCACCAGTAGCTATGTTGAAGACTATCAGGATTTTATTAGTCATAGTTGCACACTATGATTATGAGATATGGCAGTTGGATGTTAAAACTGCGTTCCTTAATGGAAACATTAAGGAAAATATCTATATGGAACAACCTAATGGTTTTGAATCCAAAGGTAGAAAATAAAAGGTGTGCAAGCTTAAGAGATCCATTTATGGTCTTAAGCAAGCTTCCAGGAGTTGGAACATCCGTTTTAATGAAGTAATCAAATCGTTTGGTTTCATTAAAAATGTGGATGAACCGTATGTTTACAAGAAGGTTAGTGGGAGTGCTAACACATTCCTAGTCTTGTATGTTGATGACATTTTCCTATTAGGGAATAATGTTGGAATAATGACTTCAGTTAAAGTCTGGTTGTCAAAATCTTTCTCCATGAAAGATTTGGGAGAAGTAGCCTATATTCTGGGAATTAGAATCTATGGAGATAGATCTAAAAGAATTATATGGTTTTCACAAGCTGTGTTATTGAAATAGTTCAATGTGCAAGAAAATAGCATCAGCATAAAATATTGCCGATCCATTAACTAAAGCACTAACTCTTAGTAGTTAGATTGTCATCTAGAGAAGATGGGTATGAGATACCATAACGATTGACTTTAGGGCAAGTGGGAGATTGTTAGATATATGTCCTGTACAGCCAATTTATATGGTTGTATTTGGAACGTATATATTAATAGTACTATATATATAATAATATATTCATTATGATAGTAGTTGCCGACACAATTTGTTGAATTGTGTCGGCAGTTCTATTTTAAAATGAATGTGTGTAATTTCATTTTATGATGGATGTGTATTGGATACACAGCCCTAGAAAAATGCACAATACTTCTTCATTCTGTACCGATTAGAGAATCAGTTGAGATAAAACCTTTTATTTTATAAAGTTTTTCAATGATAGCTTAGTCTAAGATTCCGGTGGACGGACTAGAGATTCCGTATTATCGGAGATCAATCGACTGGATGGATTTTGATCAAGCACGCTTCAAGAGGTAAAAATTTTGTTGCTTCCGCTGTGTTACCGTTTGCTAACAGCTTTGATTGTCATTTGGTTGGGGTGAGATTGTTATGAATGTTTGATTGATAAAATTAATTACGAATTGTTGTCGTGTGTAGCTAGAGATGGCAAATGTGTCCGTATCCGTGGATTTTCGATCCGATCCGATCCGGTCAAACAGTAGAAAAATCCGTTGACTGGATAATGGATATGGATATGGATAAAATCCGAATTTTTTGAATGGATATGGATTGGATATGGATTCATGTATATCCAATCCGAAATCCGTATCCGATCCGACCCGAACGTGCGGATATCCGATCCGATTCTACCCGACACACACAGATATATATATATATATATATATATATATATATATATATATATATAGCTCATATGCAATTATGTAATTGACAATTAATATCATTAATATATTTATATACATTATAATTGTCAACATATGTTTTTTTGTTATAATATGAATTAGTTGTAATTTTTAATAACACTATGTAATGTGATATGTTCTCATACTACTAATTCAAATATTCAATTTACTAATATTTGTAAAACTCTAATTAGTAAAGTTAGTAATTAATACTAAAAAGTAAAAACACAACAATGTAAACCCCAACATTGTAATTTATAAACCCTAAACCTAACAATAACATTAAAAACTATAAATCTAGTCCTAATTGTAATTTGTAAACTCTAACGTAACATGCTAACACTGCAAACCCTAACCCCTCAACACCGTAAACTCTAACCTATAACACCACAAACCCCAAGTCCCTAACTCTAACTAACACCACAAATTATAATCCCTAATATTATAAACTTTAATTCTAACACTGAAAATCATAATCAGACATCACAAACCCCAACCCTACTACTTGGAGGAAGATGTTTTGCCTGATAATTCTCAGTTTGATATTTTACTATGGTGGAAGTTGAATGGGGTAAGGTATCATATCTTGCAAAATATTGCAAGAGATATATTAGCGATTCCTGTATCTACTGTTGCTTCAGAGTCTGCATTCAGTTCCAGTGGGAGATTAGTGAGCCCTCATCGTAATCGACTTCATCCAAAGATGATAGAGGCATTGATGTGTGCTCAAAGTTGGTTATGGAGTGAAGAGAAAAAATGAGATGGTAAATTTATTATATTGATTATTTATTTCTCATTTATTAAGAATTCATAATATTCGTAAAATGTTAATCTTAGTTTGCTTTTTATATATTTTTTCTAGGTGGAGATGACTTGTTTGTTTCAGATGGTTATGCACCAATTTATGAAGAGGATATTCATGTGTTTGATGAAAGTATTAACTTTTATAACTAATAAATTTAATTCATATTGCAATTTAAGTATTCAAATATTAAGTTGTTGACTACTTGTTTTTGATAATTGTAGGATTCGAGATTACATGTGACAAATGATTGAAGATGATATTCATTTTGAATTTCTCAGCTGATGCAAACATTTTGATTTGTAATATTTTATATAATTAAGAGTTTAGACTTTGATTCTAGAAAATTTTCTATGTTGCTGGATGATTTTTGATAGTATTTATACTTTAAACTTTGATTTATATTCTTAGATTCATGAATTATGAAATTTTAATTGTTGTCAGAGATTAGCAAAATATGTGTTGAATGGATAAATCCGAAATCCGATTGATAGGATATGAATTTAGATTTTTTTTATCCATAATATATGGATATGGATACATAATTTTTATTTAGAATCGAATATGAATTTTGAGAAATCCGATCCGATGTCATCCTTATGTGTAGCAGAGACTTTACGAAACAAATATCTGCTCTAGAGTCTCCAGTTTGACAATAAATCATACTATTTGTACCAAACAAAATATTCTCTCTCCAAAAACCTTATGAACCCCAGTACCACCAAAAAGAAATTATTCGCCAGCAGTAATTTAGGAGGATCAATCGGAAACAAATAAGGACTCGGAAAATGGGCACTCGGGACTTGTTGGCGTTGAGTGGTGATCAACAGGCAGGCGAAGGCGCGGGATCTATGGGGGTCTTATCTTTACTTTGGATGATTTTCATGTCAGTGATCATCGTATCGATGGCGGTATTCTCGTGTGGATTTTGTCATGATGACGACGAATCTAGACAAACAAGCAAAAAAGAGAAGACGAGTGCAGGGGGCGATAAAGTTGGTGGCGACGGTGATGGAAACGATGTTGGTGGCGACGGTGAGGGAAACGATCGTGGTGGCGATGGCGGTCATCCGGGGCATACTGGTGACGGTCATAATCATGATGCTCATGTGAGCCATCATCATGGACACGATGGTGGAGGCCATCACCATGCTCATGTGGATCATGGTCATCATGGACACGATGGTGGAGGCCATCACCATGCTCATGTGGACCATGGTCATCATGCGCATGTTGGGGACCATGGTGGTCATCACGGCCTTGGTGGTTTTTAAAGTAATAAATAATTGAAGCCTTTTTAATGAATGTGTTTTTCTTTTAATTTTTGTTTGCTAACTAATAATGTAATGAACCTTTTTCTTTTTTTGATATAATGAACAGTGGCAGGGTTAGTGGCTCTAATTTTTCCACTTTTACTTCCAGTTCTCTGCCAAATTTATGCTAAATCATCCTAAAAATTACATTTTTTTAGTATTTTAATGTTCATAATATTAAAATACAATAAATTTAGAAGAAAAAAATATAAATTCTAATTCTAAACTTTAATTTAATTTATAAACCCTAAACATTAACACGTAACCCTAAATCATAAATCTTAAAATCTAAACCACGACACTAAATCTTAACTCATAAAACTTAATATAATAATATGTCATTTTCAAAAACAAAAATTCAAATTTAATATGACTTTTGGCCGAAATTCAAATTTAATATAATAACATGATATTATTTTGGCTCGCTTTTGTCTCTCTTTGTCAAATTCGTACTATATATAAAAGTAGAATACACTTCATTTTTTTTTCCTTCAAAATTTGCTATTTTTTTAACGTATTAATTAATTAATTAATTATCTCAATCAATATTGAAAAAAATTTAAATCAAAAAATATAGTAGATAACAAGATATAGTAGATAATATTAACCAATATAGCATTTTTTTCACCTACAATCCTAAATCAAAAAACTATTAATAGATATGAATTTAAGTCTTCTAACAATCATTCATATATTATTATGTAAATTATAAATTAATAATTTAATAATTAACCTTGATTACTATTTAAACTAATTTAGTAACACGAAATCCATGGTAGAATTTATAATTTTTTTAAACATTGTTGATCTGCTCTTAAAATATTTATATTGAGTTTAGAGAAATACATGATCATTACATGGTTGTTGATTTCTTTTTAATGAAACATGATAAGTAACAACCATAATGAAATTGACTGCTAATTCGTTTTGCATGTCCAAAATGAGGTCCTAATTCTTAAGGTTCAAAACATTTTAAAAAAAATTGAAAAAATTATAATTGTATTTTGCCAGTTTTACATATCTAATGATATTTTTTCAGTATGAAAAACTTAACATTTCATAATATTTTTAGATTTCTTTTTTTTTTTTGAAAAAATATCATTGGATTCATAAAATTGATTAAAATACAAATATAATTTTTAAAATTTTTTAAAAGTGGACTCCAAAAGATATATCCTTGGATTCGTAAAATCGATCAAAATACAAATATTATTTTTTAAATTGTAAACAAATTATTTTTTACCGCAAAAGTTAGAACCTCATTTTAAGATACGATGAGAGAATTCTTCTATCTCTCTATATGTTATACGATATAAATATCATTACTCTAATCCACATGAAAACTCGATGATCAAATAAATTATGACAATACAATATTTAATTGATTTTTAATAAAAAATTATTATCATGAATATACACAATACATAATATATTGCGGTATCAATTAATTAAAATATAAACGATCATCAACTAAAATCTCTAGATGCAATACATTTCTGGAAGAATGAAATGTTAAATACAATAGAATTTGTTTTCACGAATATGAATGAACATATTTGTAATTCGTTATTGCAAAGTACCATGAATTGTAAACTTTTATATAATTATTAATTTTAATTCCAATTATTTATTTTCTATCTCTTCAATCCTATGTGACTTCCGAAATATTTCTACCTTCTACAATTTCATAAACCAAAAAAACAACTAATAGATAAGAATTTGAATTTTCTATCATTTTAGTCTTCTAACAATCAATTATATTTTATTATGTAAATTATGAATTAATATTTAATAATTATCCTTGATTACTATTTAAACTATAATATGATTATCGTTTACCACTGTTCAAATTAAATCGACAACAGGCTAGACTATAATAATCAAATCATAAACATATTTAATTTTTAATCTTTTTAGCACTTTGAAAATTAGGTAGAGAAAACTATTTAAATATCATTATATAAATTATAATTTAATAATTTAGTAATCATCCCATATCACTATTTAAATCATAACGTGATTATCCTTTACCACTATTCAAATCATGAATTGATAATTTAAATTAAATTGGGCTTAGACTATAGTAACTGTAAAAATATTTTAATATTATATCATTTTAGTATTTTTAAATTAAATTAAAGCACAATAGAAAATGATTGTGTTATGATAAATTTTATCGTTGGTTACAACAATAGAAAATTCAAATCTACACCAATTTTATAATTGATTGTCAGTGTTTTAAAATACTGATACAGGCCAAGGGAGAATATTGAAGAATGCCTATAACAGAGCACGAAGACAGCGAATTAAAGACGCAAATGCAAGTGGCTTATCTATTCATGCACAGAAAGGAGGTATTGTCATGCAGGCCGTGCAAGCCTGCAAGGTACGTGTAGGGTCCAGGAGGTGATTTCGGATGGAATTGTGATTTTAGAGGTGCTTGATTATAAGTGGCCGTGTTGTCATTTAGTAGCTGCAGCCAATTGGCTTGGAGTAATATTATCTTTGTTTTTATCATAGCAATTATTGACTATATAAGTCAAGCTCTATTGTATTGTTGAGGTATCAGTTGATCAATTAAACAAAAACTGAGAATTTATTCTCAAACTTCTTCTTCTTCCTTATTCCTTCAGCAAGAATCTATTAAAAACATTAGGCCCCAGTCGAGCGCCGGATAAGCGCTTATCGCCTAGACCGTTTAGGCAGCGCCTAAGCCATTGTTTGGCAAATGTATATATAACTAAAATTTTATACATATATGTTAAATTGTTCAATATTTATTTGGATCAACTGCTCTCTTGTCTGGACATAAGAACACTAAAATAAAAATACAATGTGATTATTGCATTTTAATAACAATTATTCAATTATAAGATTTTGACTCATGAATTCCAGACAGCGTGTTATCTTTCTTATTGCAATTTCGACAAATAGGCAGGCTAGGCGGGGCTCTAGGTGGGGACTAAACAACTAGCCGCATAGAGCAACCGAATTGCCCTTATTCAATGCGCCATGTTGTCGCCTAGCGCCTAGGTGGCCACATTTTGGAACACTGTTGATTATGATGATGTTATGACAAATTATTAGACTACATTTTTATAATAGGATCCAAAATAAATGAACGTGAATATCCAAATAAAATGGGCAATTTGTTGGAGGTGATGAGTTTCTTATTGAAAATTTATTTCTTCCTCAATTACTATGATACCCTAACTCGGGAGTCATAAAAATAATGAATAAAAGGCTGACACATGAGTAACGGTACAATGGAGAATTTGATAATTAAATTCGGAGCGATTTAATCTGTTTACGATCAAATTTAAAAAAAAATAATAAATAAAAATAAAGTAAGGAATGGTTGGTGGGTAGAGTTGGGAAATGAAATGTGATGGAGGGATCTTTTTGCAAATACTTGGGTTAGGAGGATTAATTAGCAAAAAGGGAAAGTTTGGGGGATAAGCTTTGACCACAACTTTTTTTAAAAAAAAAAATAAAGGAAAAGTGGGAGGAAAGTTACAGAACATTTGAGTTAACAAGGGGACTTGATAGCGCCTAGACCATATTTGAGTTAACAAGGGGACTTGATAGCGCCTAGACCGTTTAGGCAGCGCCTAGGCGCCTAAGCCATTGTTTGGCAAATGTATATATTACTAAAATTTTATATAAATTGTTCAATATTTAGTTGGATCAACTGCTCACTTGTCCCGACATAAGAACACTAAAATGAAAATATAATGTGATTATTGTATTTTAATATTAATTATTCAATTATAAGATTTTGACTCATGAATTCAAGACAATGTTTAATCTTTATTATTGCAATTTTGACAAATAGGCAGGCTAGGCGGGGCTCTAGGTGGGGACTAAACAACTGGCCGCATAGAGCAACTAAATTGTCCTTATTCACGGCATGTTGTTGTCTAGCGCCTCGGTGGCCACATTTTAGAACACTGTTGATTATGATGATGTTATGACAAATTCTTAGACTACATTTTTATAATAGGATCGAAAATAAATGAACGTGAATATCCAAATAAAATCGGCAATTTGTTGGATAAGAAACTTTTATTCTGGATTAATATAAAGCAAGTCGACATAAATGACAACTTGAATATTTAAGCTATTCAAAAGTGACAGATGATGAGTTTCTTATTGAAAATTTATTTCTTCCTCAATTACGCATCAGGTATTTTTCACCTCCCATCATATATTGTCTACAGAAATTTGAGCGATCTTAGTGGGTGAGTTTCTATAAATAATTTATAGTATGAATATAACATTTTCGCATCAAATATAGAATTTTGATTTTCTCATGAATGCCTTTGCAATTTTTGTACTAGAGAAGTCCTTGTGTCAATCCTTCTTCTTCTTTTTTACATTAAATAGTCCCTATTTTTATTTACACCATTATTTCACATCGGACATTTGTGATATATTTTGTGTCAGTTTTGGGTGTCTAACACAATTGGGTTCCAAAAATTGTTTAGTATTTTTTAATATTAAGACCTCTCAAAATGAACTGTTTGTAGGTTTATTAGTTGGATCAGTAGAAGATTCTTATTTATAGGATAACTAGTGCTTGATCTTGTATGATGAATGAATAATAAAAAACAATTTACAATTTTATTAAACAACATTGAAGGACCAACACATAAAGTCAGTATCAAAGTGTATTTATAATTTTTTTTCTATAAAATATTGCTAAATAGGGATTGGGTTAAGTTAACATCATTTTCTTGAACGTATGGAACAAATTATCAACATACCCAAATAACAAAATATAGAAAATGACTCTCAAGGACGACATGTTACTTTTTGAAGTTATTCTATCCGAGAGAAAGCACATCTGGAGACACATATGATTGATTTTTTTTTATCTTAAATATCTTATGTTTTAATTTTTGATTTATAATTTAATAAATATACGGATATTTCCTTATTAATGATTGTATAGATATTTACTTATTCCGATTATATTTCGGTAAATAGCTCTAAATTTTTTTGAAGGCGTTGACCTTGAAGCCCATGGACCTTTGGCCCCATCCTATAAATTTCTGACTCTGTCATTGGTAATGATCCTAGTTAGTATCTTGTAAGGCTTGATTTGGTACATTAAATATGATTATGTGACACAATAATTTTATTAAATTAGTTACATTAATTGGCTTACTGTTTATACAAAAAATGACTCCTTGACACGTGACAGCATGAGACCCACGAGTGGATCTTGACGACAAATTAATGACTAATAAGTGGTAAACAAGGAGGAATTTTCTTTAACCATTTGTCTATTTTATAGGTTTTATGGTTTAAGAGTTTGTCTGAAATTCAAGAGGATCTGAAGGAACCATGTCTGAAAGGCTTAATTTTTTGAAACGTGTCTTCCTAGAAAGAAAATTCTGTTAGCAAGAGATCGAGTTTCTTACCTAATAAGATCAAGAAAATGCACGAAATGCAAAACCCCGACCCACTAAATCTTACCAAAAATCCTATAATTTACTCCATTTCCAAGTACATCATATCCCTGTGGTTTCAAAAGTATGAACAACATAATATATGTAACGAACATGCATAATACCCATAAATTAGCTAAGATGTCCTT
Source organism: Euonymus europaeus (assembly GCA_963580455.1). Taxonomy (NCBI): domain Eukaryota; kingdom Viridiplantae; phylum Streptophyta; class Magnoliopsida; order Celastrales; family Celastraceae; genus Euonymus; species Euonymus europaeus. Next base: position 13,212,955 of record OY756970.1, on the reverse strand, counting down.
TGATCATTAAAGACTTCATCGTCTGGATGTAAGAATTCCCTATAGATCTGGCTACTGATGTGGACAAGGATAAAGCTTCTTCTTGCAGGAGTATCATGGAATCAAATCCGATATTGCAGTGCTAGCTAGCCCTTGCTCCTGGTTGGATGTCACTGATTTTTCTTTCACTGGTTATGCTTTCTCTTCTCTTTGGTTGAGTCAGTATGCAGTATTAATAGTCTGTTTCTTTGCCCTGTAGTTATTCATCTTCTTAACTTGTAATCTCTTTCACCTTTCGGTGGCTTGTACTTAGATTAGCAAATATCATTGTTCTGTTTATAAGTCACAGTTCAATACAAGAACCTTAAAATAAAAAATAAAAATAAAAAACTTTTGAATGTCTCATTCACACCCCACTAGGAACGAAAAAAGATCTTTTCGTAATAACTGATAGCCATATATGCAGACACCAAAAGCATTAGGGCAACCATCTCGTGCCAAAGAAAATGGGTCATTAGTTGCTGATGTGGCTGTATTGAAAAATATGTTTTGTTGATGTGGTTGTATTAAGATATGTATTTTGGTTATGTGGATGATGATGTGACTTGAGTTTTTGTAATAAAGATGAGATCCAGTCTTGATTTTGGTATAAATTTGATAATGATAGTATGAAGGATAAAAAAATTGTTGGGTTGGATAATGGTTTTGTATTGGGAGATGTGTTTTACTGATGTGTCAATACTGAAATATGTGTTATGCTGATTTGATTGCATGAGTTGCTTATTGTGATGGGAAGACAATCTGACGTGGTCTTGATAAATAGGATATTTATTATTATATTCATACAAAACAAAGAAGATGACATCGTGAGTGATCGCATGGTTCAACTTGCTGTTTTCGATTCTCTTTAAGGACAAGGATCTGCGTTGACCAGAGACATAAATAAACTATTCCCATTTATACTCCATTGCTAAAATATCTCATTAAAATTTATCTGAATTTGAGTAGATCCAATATTATTATTTTTCTGAAATTCCATTTGCCGATTTCTTCTCTCACAACAGTTTTCATTGCGTGGACATATATCGTTTCCAATAGCATAATCCATGGCCCTTCATTTTTGCGAAGCTAACAAAGGGCATAAAAGGTCTCAAGGTTGCCGAAGCTAACAAAGGTCATTTGTGTTTTGGGTGGGTTGCACTGCCATAGTTTTTGGGTGAGAGATGAAATAGAGAGGGAGAGGAAAGAAAAAGAGGGGAAATAATGAACCTTAACAGGTTGGCACGTTGGGATGTTTTACAGACTATGGATTTTTTTTTGGGATAAGTAACAAAATGACCTTGTAATTTTAAGAATGGATCACTTAAGCTCCTATATTTTTTTTAGGACTAAAGAGACCCTCATACTTATCAAATAAGACCACGTTAACCCTTGCATATGTTTTCTGTCCAAAAATGCTGATGTGGCAGTTAAGTGATCATATTTTTTTCTTTGTAAAAAATAAATAATGACATGGAAAAAAGCTACTTTTCCCAAAATGATATTAAAAATCTAAAAGTCCAGGATGATGGATGTTTGTGTCTTTGTCCGGCTTGTCCGGCAATACATCTCCGGTGAAAGTTCAAACCAAAATTCTCCTCCGCCAACGACGTCAGATTACTTGATCGTAACGTAAATCAAAGCCTGGTTGTATCTCTCATGTAATGAACATGACTGCACTTCACCAAAGCTAAGGTTCATGAAATCTCTCCTACCTTCCTTCCTCCTCCCTGACACATCTATAAGAAGTCCAAAATTACAAACAAGAGAGAAGCCCGCACAACATGATGAGTGAAAAAAGAACCCAACAGCAAATGACCATATAAGGCAGCAAATCTCTCTCTCTCCCCTTCCACAATAGATCTGCAATTTGGGTTTAACTCCCATGTGCGTAATACGCCTCCGCTCGGACACCATTTTCTCCTCCACCTGGATGGGCCCCACCACCATTTGGATGGGCAATCGCTCGTAGTGGTCGATTTGGGCAAGGCCGCGAGCTGAGAAGGTGAAGAGCTCGCCGGAGACAATGCAGGAACTAGGAAAACTAAGGAGGAAAGGGACCTTGTAGGGCCCGCACACAGGGAGATATTTCTCTACAATCCGGGATGTGCCCTTGAAGACAGCGCCTCCGGTTGGCATGAGATCCTACAAAAGAGTGTGATTTTAGAAGTCTCGCTTTAGGATCCTGGAGAAGATGAACACTTTTTATTATATTTTATTAGATTTAATGTGTTCTTTTTAGAATGTACATGTGTCAATAAAATGGTTGAACATATCTATGTGGGAAAAAATTCTATAAAAAATGACAGGTCAGCACATAACTGCCAGCTCAGCATTTTTTTAACGGAATTTGTACAAGAGGGCTCACGTGACTCAAAATGAAAAGTATGAGGGCTTCTTTGGTCCGAAATGAAGTAGAGGGGCTTAAGTGGTCCATTATTAAAATTACAAGGGTCATTTTGTTACTTGTCCCTTTTTAAAAAAAAAATTCTTGGGAGTGTGAATGAAAAAACGACGGGTGCATCTATTCCCATCTCGTTTTTACTAAAATTGTATTGTTTTTCAAAAAAAAAAGAGTCTGAGCACCTCCAAGTAGTGTAGAATTCATGAAAGAAGAACAAAAAAGACAGGCAAGAGTCTAAGTTGTAAGATGACTTGGGTTCATGCATGTAGCTATAAACTCTACTATAACATTTTGGTTGTTCTGCTCAAGATAGTTGATTCATGCATGAACGGTGTTACATAAAATATTTTGTGATTTTTCGAATATACATGATTTGATAAATGTTATAGGAAATACTATGTGAAAGAGTCATATCCCAGCATGTCTTGATGATCACTTTAAACAATTATTTTGAGATTCTTCAATCCCCCACTGTTATGTGATTCTAGATTGTTATCTTGATCTGGTGTTTCTTGAGGGATTTGATTTCCTTGTGTAGGAAAGGTTATGAATTGATAAGTTAAACTCTACACACAAATTCATATACCATATAGAATAAAAGACTTTTATGCTAATATGTCATTTTTCATGTGAAATACTAAACATATTTTATTCAAATAAACAAACCGAGTTTGAACATTACATAAAATAATGGTCTTTAACATACTATTCCTATTAGGAGTTGATACGTAGTTCGTTGAGGTGAAGACTTTTGGAGATACTAAATGCAAACTCTACTTTGTTGGGTTGAATCGTGATTCGAAACATACACTGAATGAGATGTACGAATAATGTTTGTAGATCAAAAGATAAGGTTGTAATATTAATTCGTTTATAGTAGATTGTTTCGCAATATAGTAGCTTATAAATTCGAGGTTTTTCCTAGGTTTAGTTTTCCTCGTAAAAATCTTGGTATTTTCTCTTACTTTTCGCATTTTAGTTTCTATATTTGTTGGCTAACATTCTTAGTGAGGAAAATTGAACTTTCAATGTGCATCATATCTCAATAATATCATAGAGTAAGTCTCACTACCTAAATCAACTCAGAGTGATCCATGCATCATCATACAGAGTCCCGATTTTTCAAGGAATGTAGACGAGTAATATGATAATCCAACTAGCACTTAAAAGTACACCATCAAAAGCTCTTCATGAAGTTGAGATCATGTAATAAATTTAGAGGAAGTGGACTAATCAAGCCACTTGAAGACCTATATGAAGAAGAAGATGATGAAGCAATAACTATCCCACATAAAACACAAACTCGGCATCTCAATTTTTTTTTAGCATGACTCCGCTCAACTACCCTTAACATTTATATTCAAACTTCTGGGTTGTAGCCTCCACGACTATTTTTATGTCTCTTGCTAGTTCAAACCTCCGGATTACAGCCTCCCAACTGTTCTTCTATTTTTCTATTTTAGCTTGTAAAACATTATTTTCCATATACTCTGGTGTATCATCAATGATGTTTTAGTAGTACATTCTAGCATGTATTACTTTTTTAACTATTTCAATAGAAACTCTTTCATTTTGATGTTGGATTTTCTATTACTCCTTATAATGACGCTTAAAAAAATATTGAAGTCCTTTCTCAGGAAAGAAAATTCAATTCCAAAATAAGTAGTTTTGTGTTTTTCAAACTATACAGAGATCGCCTCAGTGATAATATCCTATCAATCTTTGGACTAACAGCAAATGCTGGCATGCTCACATTTCTCATTCATTACAACCAACACTCCCTCGTAACGTCGCTAGAAGTACCGGAGTTCGTTGATATTCTCTCCTGCATAGAAGGAACCAACTCTGACACAAGTATTGATGGACATATCAATTCACATATTCTCAATTACATTCGCAAACAACAAGTTTGCCTTCTTTTATAAAGAGGATTCGATTACATTAGCATACAAGAAGTCATATTTCTTATAAAGAGGACGTTATGTCGAAAATTCTACTGACAAGAATCACAAAAAATTCGCAAACACGTAGGCCATATTATATATGAATCTCGAACCCCAAAGATTTTCTAAAAAATATTAAATAGATAGTATTTAGGTTACACAATCCAATAATGTATTTTTTTTCCTAACACAATAGTCAATTTCATTAAAAAAATATAGATAACATGTGACAACACACGTGACTCGTTGAATAAAAGTCAGGCTATCCAAACAATTCGAATTTGGCTTGATAAAAAAAAATCTAATTTAGTTGATCCGGATTTTTGGAAAAAAGATTAAATAAGTGATTCGGCTCATGTGACGCATGAGTTTTTTAATTTGTATATTTAATTCGTTAACTAAAAAAATTAGCCCACAAATCAATAGTTCACAATAGCCTGCAAATCAAGAGTTCGAACAAAAATTCGCACAAGTTTTTAAAATCTCTCCTGTTTTTTGTTTTGAAGAAAATAAAACAACGTCCACAGAACTTCCATATATACAAGAAAGCTACACTTTCTTACCCATAATTTTTACACAAATGTTGTCCCAGGATTAAGATTCATTCTGATTACAATACACAGTATGGGAATCATCCGTTAATCACCGAAAATATACACAATAGTTGGTAAAATCTAACATGCTGTTTTAGCTGCAAAAGAAAGTTCCCTGACTTTTAATTTCAAAGACAAAATTTATAATGATCCATTCAGTAATCAATTACCAAGTGCTATTGTACAACGGTATGAGTATAAGATAACATTACTACAGCTATTACCAAAACTTTTGGATACCTAGTCAATGCCCACAATAACCTTACAGAGCAAAGCAAAAGCACTGTGATTGAAACCGGCCGGTGCCAGCAAAACGGCACACCTTTTTCATCTTTTGGCGCATGAAAGGGAAAAAAAATCATAAAGACTCAGGACTGGTGGAAGGACGTATTCTGGAGGGCATTTGCATTTGTCCATGTAATCCACCTCCAAACCAGCCGCCTAAGCCATTACGAGGTGTGATCGACATTTTGTCCAATGCATAATCGAGATCGACATCTTGCTCCTCGTAGCTCCTTCCCATCCCTTCATCCATGATATTCAAATCTGCAGAATTCTCATAACCATCTTCTTCGTCACTACTATTAACTTCATCATCATCATCATCATAAGTGGTTTTCACCATAGACCAGTACACAAAGTTTGGCCGGATGAAGCTGCATATCAAATTTCAAAAAGGGTAAGAAAAAGAAAAAGGAAAAGCATGATCAGTAAAGTGTGGAACACAAACACTGTGATCCTTCCTACTGCATGTATTTCAACAAAACAGAGCATCACTCCATAAAACCAGACTGACTGTTATAGAAACCAGAAAACACCACAAAAGTGGGTTGAATATTAATGAAGGAACAAAAGGTCTTTTATCGAAAAACACCGGAACATATCCCCAATACTCAACAGAACACGACTGAGCAGTAGTTTCTTGTTCCAAACAGCCCACCAGTGATGGCTTCAGTCCATCTTATAAAGTACACCTTAAACCTACCCAAATTGAAATAGATAAATTATCAAAGGGCATTTAGTAAAGCCAAAGAAAAATATAAACCTGTCACATTTTTTCAGCAAGCATGGGTCAAAGGGGAAGAACATATCCAGCCTTTCAAGTCCACCAAAGTCCCTAGAATTCTCAGACTCCAGTAAGTCATTGAAAACGAATGTTTGAGACACTGTGAATAACTGAGCTGCTTTGGCCTGTCGGAGAAACTCTGCTACCACTGATGGCAGGCAGACCTATTGTCAATGATAACAGAACGAAAATTAGAAGCATAAGGTGACTAAATCTGACATTTATTCAGGCAACTTAAAAGTATCAGAAAAATTATATAATCAAATTTGGACAAAAAGAAAAAGTGAACAATACCAGTGCACAAGGCTCCCGCAATGTGCAGGGTCACAGACCTTACCCCACATAATATGTGGAGAAGCTGTGTTTTCAGGAATTAAACATGTGACCTCTAGGTTGCACTCCTGCAACTCTACCACTTGGCCACATGTTAGTCTCTAGCATTTGGACAATCAAGATTAAAAATGAAGGGCGCTAGGACACTTAAACCCATGCACCATACTTTTTCAAAGTACTAAACCAACACAATGCCTCACCTCCAATGGGTTCAGTCTATGCTTCAAGACCAACTCAATAGGCAATAGGAGAAGCTGAGATTTGAGTCGAGGAACATCCATCATTGATCTCATACGGAAGCAAAGCACGTACATGATTGCCTGTGGTATGGGATCAAATAACAAAATTACCACAGAAATACATTCAACTGTCCTTTATTTTATTTTTTTGAGATTACCGCCTAGGCGCCTACCTAGTAAGTTATCCCACATAAATAAGTGTGAGAGAACATAGATCATGCTGATTGTATAAACTCAGGAAACTCTTATCAGGAAAATACTGCAGGTGTTTCGGAAAAGGGCCACCGAGAACAAGGGTAACGCACAAACCATGCAACTTTAGTCTCATTGGGACTATGCAACATTAAAATAAGTACTAAATAGGCAGATGCCGGACTCTACAGCAGGCTCAGTATCATATAGTTAAATATGAATACTGGCACATGATACACACAAACAAAAATAGACTGATGCAAAAATTAATTTAGAAGTGCTGAGAAATACCCAGATACACCACATATTAACCACCATGACTCGTAAAAAATACCACCATGACTCATGTAATAAAGCAGAGTGCCTTTGACCAGAAAATGTAAAAGAAGTGCTCTGCCATTTTAAGAAAAATCATGAACCCTTGCTCAGATGACCACACTACATGAAGAAAATAGCGAATTACACATGGCTGAAATAAACCTTAGGCACCCATATATTAGGTCGCCAGAAAAGCCTTAGGCACCTAAAGCAGATGAGCTCTCTTTTCAGTTTATATATTATTAATTATTAGAATAAATCAAATTTTATTTCTTGATTCAAAAATATAATCAAATTTTATTTCATTTTTAGTTCCAAATTTCAGTTAATGAAATATCACCCCCTCTTCTCATTCCATCAACTCAATATATTATAATTCAAGAATTTCGCAAAGCTTTATTACAAAAGCTGAACATAACATACCTGGCACCCAGAATAGAAAACTCTATGTGCCTTTGGGTTTATGATACCATCCTGACTTGAGCAATAATCAAGACACCAATCCACAAGTCTGAGACCACAATGTAGAAATGAGCCAAATTTACTATGTCACTATTCTTAAACACAAGTGAATCACATCATCAAATATTAACAAGTAAAGGCCAGGACCTCTTCAGCGTGTTAACGACAGTAGATACTGACACAAATTTCCCACGAGACAAATAGCTAGCAAGATATGCCACAGCACTCATCCTGTATCAGGGAATTGAATATCAGAGTAAAGTACGCCATTAGACATGATCTAATGCCATTAGTTCATGCTTCAAAAAGGAAAGTGGAGAGATGAACAGTAGGATCTTTCTTTCCTGATTAGAAAGTGCAAATACCAGAAGGGGCAACAGTGTTTAAGAGTAATCAAATCCTTCATAAAAATTCCAAATCATTATTTCCATCTAGAGGACTTTAGAGCAAAAGGCTTCAAGTTTCAGACAATTTAAAAGACTTCCAAATTTTACTTAAAAACTGAGATATAACAGTGAAAATAAAATAGCAGATAAAATGAAACTTATCCTTCGCCCTTCTCCGTCTTTAGCCAAAGAATATAAATTAATTTGAGACACCTAGTCTCTCTCACGCCTTCTTACCTTTAAACAGAAAATTCAAAAAAGGGCTGCCTATCCAATGCTACCCAAAGAACAAAACATAATGGTACAAGAACACACAGCGCCATGTGTTTTGGATCATTGTAATATAGGTATACAGTATACTTGTTTCATCAGAACTCTTCCATAGACAAAAATACTTTTATTGAGACACGAACTCTGAAAGAACATAGGGGACCCAAATGAACAAAAACATGGTGCGTCAAAGCAGCTATGAGTTGGGAAAGTTAGGTTCCGAACTTTAGAAAACTGAAGGAAGAACTAGAAAAAGAAAGAATTCATAAAGTGTAAAATAGAAAGCAGATAAGGAAAAAATCAGTTTCTAAGTGCACAGCAATATATTCAACATGAATTAGAACTGATTAATGTATCCATGTATAATGTTTTAAAAAGCGGGAGGCGGTGCGAGGCTGCCAAGCTTCGTTAAGGCGAGGCGGTAGCCTCAAGGCGATTGAAGCGGTCACCTAAATCCAAACTCAGAAAGAAAAGAAAAGAAAAAAAAACCCTTAACATATAGAATCATCCATACAAACCATAACATTGAAAATGAACATAAAAACAAGACACATAATTCCCTATCAGTTTTTTCTTCTTAACTGACCCCTTTGTATCCCTACTATCTACGAGCATAGAATAATTCACTAAGTTAGCATCCCTAACATAATAATTGAAAGGAAAAATTATGACTTTCAAAAGATTCTCAAGTTACCATTGTTAAAAGAGGATGTCTGAGAGTACAAGCAAGGGAAAATAATGAATGATATGTCAAGAAGCTTGTACAGTGGTATGGTGAGTTTATACAGTCCTGAGTCCTATGGTAAGTTTGTAAAATGTATTGTAACTTCTGTATTATAGAGTAAGGTATCATGCTAGTGATAGGATAATGATGAGAACTAGAAGAACATACCAGATTTGGAAACCTCTGTCAAGTACTTGAACTTGCTGCGAAATGACGAAATGATGGCGAGCTGGGCCAAACTATCCCAAAAAGACATGTCCAATGGACTAGGTTTGCCCCTCCCCCATATATGTTGGTCATACAACCCTCAACTACCCCATGTGGGAGAGAAGGAGGGTGCACTGCATCAATTCCCTCCCCCTTTCAAGACACATTTCCCACGTGGTGGGGTCCATCCGCACGTGGGTCTTTCCGTGCAAGAGCACATCTTCACACGTGACTCGCCCACATGAAAGCACACATGCGCCCACACGTGTAGCGAGACCTATATGGGCCACCAATTGATGGCGAGCTGGGCCTAACTATCCCAAAAAGACATGTCCAATGGAGTAGGTTTGCCCCTGCCCCACATATGTTGGTCATACAACCCTCAACTACCCAATGTGGGAGAGCAGGAGGGTGCACTGCATCACGAAATCAAGAGTTCAACAGCAGCACTTGTTGCGCACAGTAGCACACAGAGATCAAGAGTTCAAGACCAGAACTTGATCCACACAGTAACACACAGAGATCAAGAATTCAAGACCAGCACTTGCTTTACACAGTCACACATAGAGATCGATAGTGCGTAGCGAGTTTGTGACAAAGAATGACATGATTAGGCTATCTTACATGGGCTACGATCTTGGGTTTTTGTAAAATTTGGGCTATGATATTGGGTTTCTGTAAAATCTGGGCTACGATTTTGGATCTCTGTAAGATCTGGAGGAAATCGTGGACCACCGCCTCACTGCCACCTCGACTGAGGCGCGCCTTGAGGCCACCGCCTCATCTCAAGAGGCGGAATTGACAATCTTCCTGAACCGAGGCTAATGCTCGGTGAGGTTCACTCCGCAAGGCAGCTGATGCGCACCTCAAACTGATTTTTAAAACGATGTCCATGTACTAAGAACAAACATATTCACTTATAGGAGATTGATTGGAATAAATGGAAATAAAAGAACTCTTTCCCTTTCCACTTTATTATTGCGTGGTTACAGGAATTTCCAAAAAGCTATTAAATTACCTGGTAACTAGAGGGTACTCATTCAGAATAAAAATATCTGCAAGTGTCGTTGCAAATCTAACGCCACAGTTTTCGGGATCTAGAGCACAGGCATAGAACATCACAAACTGCAAATAAAAAAAACAAACATCTTCACACTTAAACTGAAAGAACAATGTACATCTTCACAAATAAATCAGAAAACTCTCCTTTTACAAACAGAAAAAAAATAAATAAAGATGTGCAATAAGAGGTTAATCCAATCCAGAGTACATATATGGGAAAAACATACCTGTGCAAATTTTGACTTGTATGCATTCATAACAGTTACCCGGAAAGACTCGAGAAGAATTTCAAATACCTAATCACACCAAATAAATAATGTTGAGAAAAGAAATATCAAAAAGCAATGAGAGGAAAAAGGGAGAAAAGCGATGCTCAACAGATACATTTAGCTTCAGAAAATACCTCAGCCAAACGACCAGAATTTTCACAGGATTCAAGATGCTCGAAAGTCAGAACCATCAAGCTATCTAGTATCTCAGCAATTACATTTCCATCTAAAAACTTATGGGTTAAAGCTCTTGGAAGCTGGACAAAAAAATGCGCCATTAGTTTATGACAGTAAACTAAACTTCAAATAATGCTCTAAAATATGAGATAATTCAAGAGGCATCCGAATGGATCCCATTCACTGATGCTATAGAATAGAACTACCATGCCACTGTACTCTAGCATGAGAAGCCATTCAGATACTTAAAACTTAGAGCCATATAAGTCTACTAAGAGCCATCATGTACTTGTATGCTGGAGTCTTCCAGAGTTCTTTAGGCATTTCCTTTGAGGGCAAGGGAGTTCAGTGTCAATCTCACCCTATGCTTTCTCACACACGTTTTAGAATCTCAAATCTGTTTTCAGAAAGCTCTTGGTCTGAGGCTCACTCTCTTCAACCAGGTTTTTCCCCCTTTTTCACACAGATTTTTCTGGGTTTTGAAGCATATTTTCCACTTTCTGAATTTCTTTTGTAATAGGTAAAACAGTTACACTTTCTCTGTATGCAAGAACTACAGCTGTACACTGTATTAATGGATTGGAAATACCTGGCACTTCTTGCAAGGCTCAGCTAAAAATAAAAAAGCATTCAAACGCACAGTTGCATTATTTGTTTATAGATGGTAAAATATCAGAGAAACAACTCTGCCCATCTGCGGATTGTGTGGTCTGGTTATCGACAGAGTGATTATCAAATGGCCAGTTAAAAGTGCATCATACCTCTCCATCATCTTCACCGTCATAACCTATAGTTTCATCTCCTTCTTCTAGCTCCAGTTCAAATATGCCTTTACAAGAGTCATCTTGCAAAATTTCTTCCCAACCGATCTCAACCTGTAAGAAGTGTCAGCATACTAGTTAGTGAAACATAATGGACAATAATTCTCAAATGCAAATAATGCAATCGCTATATACATACATCCAGGTCTATCAATCTGTCCACCACTGCCATAAGCATTGTGCTTCCAACAAGTTCACCCATTGAGTTGCTCTCCAACTTTAGCAAGTTCTCTATATATATCACAATCAACTACAAATCACAGGGGATAAGCCTTCAGATTAAAATCTAGAACAAAACTAGCACTTAATAAGTACAACAACCATTTAGAGGAAGCAAACGTACTAAGTTCAAAAATGACTAACAAGACATTGCAATCAAGAGCAACAGAGACCCAGAAACAGAAAGGAAAAGGAGGCATCAAGATTTTAAGACTATATAATAGAAAATATTTCAATTGATTGATTAATTGTATTCAATGCCAAGCCGCATAGAGAAAAAATAAGCGACATACGAGGACTGTATACAATGAGTAGTTAAAAATAATTGACATCTGTAAAAGCCATGACTACTTAAAGCTCAATCATCCTGTAAGTATCCAACTCAGAAGATCCATGTGAACTTACATGGTCCTTCTTATAGACGCTTGGCATTCTTTGTACAGCTATAGGCAGTAACCTCATGGGTGCAAGAGGAACCAAAGCAGCAATATCTTTCAAAGCAGTATGCACTCGAGAAAGAACTTGCTCCTTTTTTGCAAGACCACGAGGTTGCTTTAGTGCATCCAGGAGATAGTAAGGTGGCATGAAATTGCTTACAAGCATATCCAAGCACGAATCCAAAAGTTTTGCATTAGAAGCAGCCTATAAGTCAATACCGGTATATAGTAAGAAAACTGCACTCACATTCCTCCATATGCAATTGCAGACAATCATAAACCCACATACCAGGGATATAACCAGTTCAAGCAATGCATCCAACACATCAGGCCCATAGTTCCACATGCTCATTCCCAAAACCTGAAGAAAGATCTTTTTAAAGATAAAAGACAACAACTCCAAGCATACATAAAGTACAGTTAAAAACAACTTACAGAAGAAAGAAGAGAGCCATGGAAAATCATGTCGATATGAGAAACTGCTCCAGATAATGCCTTTAAACTTGTCTGCAAAGTGAATACATAAAGGGCATAATGCATTGGCATAATAAACTAATTCATCATCTTCAGCGTAAAAAGAGCCTTGAAATTTAGTTTCACTTTTGATTCTTTGAACCTACCACAAGCAGGGCAACCTCATCAGGAGCATGGCGTTCCTTGTGATGCAAAACCCCAACAAGATGGTCGTAATTCTCTCTATCACCCTAAGGCACAAATAAAAATTCCAGTGACGTTTCAACCAATTGAAAAGCCACAAAAACATAAAACATGCTGATAATAGGTGCATTTATCCCCTTAATTTCTCAGCTACCGATACAGCCAAAAGAATACTTTCAATGATAGTATCGACACATAATTTTATAAAAGAACTACCACAACTGTTACGGGGCAAAAACCAAAGACAGAGAAAACAAGAATATAATCATGGAAAACACTGTGCCAAGAGAAACAAATAGCACACATTCGGAAGAAACTTGCAATTAGGTGAAAAGGTTCAAAGTCTTTATGTAAGCAATGCTTTTGTTTGCATATGTTATATCAAAAGAAATTTATGACATTGATGGTTAATTATTATAGTATATCTATAACATAAGGTTTAACAAAATAAACAATAATTAAGCATCAATATTTGAAGAATTGAAAAAATAACACTCAACTGATTAATGATTATCTATTCTTCCCTCAGCATACCTTTTATCATTGTTTTCACTAGGACCAGGTCACCAAAATCACATCAAAATCTGTCCTCAATAAATCGGATATTTCATTCAGGTAATTTATTGGTCACTCCATTTTTTGTCATCCTCGGACTCGCAATTCTAGCTTTAGATTGTTGGCAGTTAATTCCAAGGAGCTCACATGATATGCATCAACCGATGAGTCATAAGAAGATTCAAAGAATTTTTCTACCCTTTCACTCGTTTCTTCCCTAACCTAGGAAGTCTCCCGTTCTTGTGCAATGTGCATTAGATTTCAAGTCTCTCTTTGCGACTTCTTGTTGCCCTAAGGTGTAGACGTGTAGTTGTGTTTGGTGCTGTGATTCCATGTGTTTTAATTAGAGAGTTATATGATTCTCGGAAGTTGAGCATATGGGATGTGTTTCAGAGTAACAAACTGTTGAATGGGGTGTTCACGGCTGATGCTTTGACGACTTTGCTAGTAACCTATCTTAATGGATTTCACTCATTCGAATACATTATAGTGCGTAGACTTTGAATTTAATTTGGATTAAGTTATCTGCTCATCAATTTAGTGCATTTGGAATTTTTATTGGATGCTTCAAGTTTTTTGTGTTTTTGTTATTTATTTTCCCCCATTTTAAGATTTCAATCTTTCAGATGTTGAATTGAGAATAGAATATTCAATTGAATAGAACTCAAGCATGAAAATGCAGTTCTATTTCTATTCAAGTAAAACTCGAATTTCAGCACATACTAAGTAGCTCGAGCTGAATCCAAATACACAAAGCCATTGGACTCTGCTCAAGTATAGCCCTACGCAGATCAAGTAATAACTATGCCATTCCAATTAAAAGTCAAAACCATAAGCAACTTAGCACTACATGAATATTGGAGGGAATGAATTACAGCCTTGATATGAACATACTAGTCAAGGTACAAGTAACATATCCTACATGCCACCACCAATCACAGCAGCTGAACTGTACATCCTTCTGTTGCAAATAAAGGAAGTCCATCTAAGGTAAGCCACAAAGAACTATGTGCACAACGCTCCTAATGTGTTAGGCACGGTCAAGAAAAGACAAGATGTAATCAGTTTTAAACACCCTCCAAAAGTGTAGGATATTTCAAGGAATTAAACACTGACCTATTAGTTGTGGTTAAAAGAGAGAATCATTGATATCGCAATGGTACACAATATTAAAAAAAAACCTCAGCAGAGTGTGTGTGTGTGTATAACTGATATATGTCGTCATACTTACTAATCGAACTGATGCAAGGGCCTCCTTAACATATTTGACGATGTCAGTGTCAGTGTAATCAACATCATCCATTTCGTGAAACGTTGGATTGGGATTAGTTATTTCAAGAAGCATGGCCTCCTAAAGCAGACTAACTGAAGAACAAAATTTGCTAAAAACTGCCACTCGAAAGTAAAAGCACCAAATCTGCATAAAAAAGCAAAAATCAGAGATTATCATTACTGTTCCAAAAATAATACAGCTCCAAAAGTAGTACGCAACCTTAAAAAAAATAAAGTTGTCATAATTTAGCAGTCTTTTTCTGATAAAAAATAAAGAAATCATCAAGAGCAAACAAATATGCATTAGTGAAAGAATGACATTTAGAGCTACAGCCAACAGTTACAAGCCACCATGAATTGAACACGGCCACATTAAACAAAATCGAAGTCCATTCGAAATTTGAATTACTTGTGTGCAAATCGCCGATTTGACTATTGTTCGAAAACGGAAAACCTGTTCTAGGTGGTACCTGTTCGAGGTGGTACCAGTGGCAGTCGACAGTTGAGGTCGGGTCGCAGGTGGTACCAGTCGCGGTGGCTTCTCGTCGCAGGCGCAATCTCAGTCGCAGGCGCGCGGTGGCTTCTCTTCGCAGGCGCAGGCGCGCGGTGGTTTCTCTTCGCAGGCGCAGGCGCAGTAGCAGTTGGGTGGCTTCTCGTCGCAGGCGCAGTAGCAGTCGCGGTGGCTTCTCTTCGCAGGCGATCTCAGTCGCGGTGGCTTCTAGTCGGCTCGTCGCAGGCGCAGTAGCAGGCGCGCTGTGACTTCTTCTTCTGGGCTGTCGCGAGGTGTCTTCTTGCAGGCGCCGTGCTTCTGGCATTAGGTTAGATTTTGTTTGTTTTTTCCTGCTGGGCTGGGCTGGATAATTGGACCGATTACATAAGACTTGGCCCCATTTGGGCCAATTAATCGGGTATTCTAATTATTGTCATCGATTAGGCTCAAATCAAAACGGTGGAGGACGATTTCCGATTAGGCACCGATTAATCGGCCGACTAGCCCGCTTTTTAGATTTCGTTTGTTTTTTCCTGCTGGGCTGGGCTGGATAATTGGGCCGATTTGGGCCAATTAATCGGGTATTCCAATTATTGTCATCAATTAGGTTCAAATCGAAACGGTGGACGGCGATTTCCGATTAGGCACCGATTAATCAGTCGACTAGCCCGCTTTTTACAACCATGATTATTTCATCTTATTCCATTTTAAATTTTATTGCTTTATTCATAATAAATTATTAATGCAGAAATATATTAGCAACCAATGCAATGCGGGCATCTAGATGTCATATAAAACTCTGGAAAATTATCGACAATCTACAACAATACACAAAATGGGCTAATAATGACTAGTGCCAGCCCACCTTAGCATTTTACAGAAACGTAGTGGGTCACAAGCCTACAATCAATGTGTGTTCTTGTTAACGATTAAAAAAAATTGTCTCTCCAATCAATCATGCAGAAGAAGCACATCGGCACAATACACAAAATGGGCTAATAATGACTAGTGCCAGCCCACCTTAGCATTTTACAGAAACGTAGTGGCTCACAAGTCTACAATCAATGCGTGTTCTTGTTAACGATTAAAAAAAAATTGTCTCTCCAATCAATCATGCAGAAGAAGCACATCAGCACATCCAATAAATATGTACCAGAGAAACCAACATAGAATGCTAAACCAATGAACCCATTTAAATTTCTATAACAAAAACTAAAGAAGAAGAAAAATCGAAGAAGACTAAAAATTCAAAGATACCAAATCACCAAATCCAAGAGCTCAAAACCAGCAAAGTTGTAGAGCACCAGCCACCAGCTTTCGCGCAGCAGTCAGCACCACCCTCGAGTCGCAGACGAGCACCACCCTTGCAGTCGGAGAAGAGCACTACTGGCAGTCGGAGTCTCACGAAGGCACAGAATGCTGGGTTTCAATGACTCATACACAGCGAAAATTAAAAATTTTCATTGAAACCCTCCAGAGAATCCATGTGAAAGGGCATAAATCGGTGTTAAAGAGTTTACCTCTTAAAGTGCAAAAATCAACCGATTGTTTGGCTTGAAGGATCCGAATCAGCTCGCACTATCCGAACGAAAAGCGCCTCTATGGTATCCACACGAACAAGCCAAAGGTCTCCCTCTTCACGTTATGCTAGTAACCAGGAGAAGGGCGCACAAAACTGTTTTCTCTTTTTACTCTCTATATTGCGGCTGTCTCTCTAAGAAAAGCCACACTAGGGTTAGCAATTCTAACCCTATATATAGCAAGCCAAGTAAAAACGAAAAAGTCCACATCCCCTTAAAGAAAAATGAGCCCACGTTTTGGACACTTGACCATGTTCAATCAATCTCATTAATTAAACCGGCCATGGACCTTACATAAAACCCTAAGCCCAAACATAATATGTTATTCTCTAATAACATAATCTTTGACTTATTCTATGTGTGTGACTCTATAGGTTCTCATTACGTTGGCAGAGAAACTAAAATCGTATTCTAGCATCACAAACAATGAGAGGTATCTAGCAACACATCATTGTTACCCAAGTAACGGGAATGTCAATGTTATCTTGATTAACACCGAGGCATGGAATGTGTCATCCTTCATATCTTGATTAACACCGAGGCATGGAATGTGTCCGAGCAGACTATAATAAACAAACGAGATCAATATCACATATTGACTCATTTGAGCAGGTCCATGCATTTCTAGTCTCATTCAATCAAGGGGCCCATAGATATTACTCCTGTTATATAGGAGGGACAAATTCCATCTATATCACTTACATCCCTCCACATGATTCATGATACACCCAATCACTGACTTTATAGCCAACCCTTTTACAGGTGATGTTAGACAGTATCAAAATGTATAACTCCTCATGTCGGGAACCGTAGTGATTTCATGTCATAGGACAACATACATTATCGTCACTATGAGAATAGCTTATGACATTCATATAACAATCCATGTAGTATTCTCATATTGGGTCTGTCCAGTACTTCTATTCTCTAACAAATGCTCAAGTATTGATTTGATATCTCATATTTATGACCCGTAAGATTTGGTCATCAATCAACCTACATACTAGTCTCAATGTATTAATGTTATCCCAATTAACAATAATACTCGACTAGGGACGTTTAAGAATAGTGTTTTATATACATCCATGAGGATCTCACGTTCAAGTCACACACTTGAAGTCCCATGGCATCGAACCAACTATTCTAGGGATATTTATCACAATCATTTATATAGTGCAGATAAATAAATCATAATAAAAGACATACCTCAATATAACATAATAAATATATGCGAGTACAATCATCTATATGATTGGCTCCTAGGGCATACACCAACACAGAAGGCAGAAGGCAGAGTAAAAAAAATATCAGAATGAAGGAAGCAAATACTGCTAGGTTAAATTTTTACTATTTTTAGCATTATTTATGAAATGGCCGGGTAATTGGGCTAAATGAGTTTTGGGCCGGGCCGATTAATTTCGATTTGGGCCAATTAATTGGTTAAGCGAGTTTTTCCTTGGATTAGTCACTTATTGGAGCAGTGAGCTCCGATCACCACCTAATCGGCCGATTAGTCGCCGACTAGGCCGATTTTTGCAACATTGCAAATCGAATGATGCAAACAATTGAATAATCCAATAGGTGCATAAAGTTACCTTCACAACGGTGGAGATGGGATAAAGAAGACCGACGGCAAGGTTGGAAGTAGATCACCAGTCTGCGAGCGGCGGGAGAGAAGGTTTATGCCATATACATGATCATTTGATCAATGTTACAAATGAATTTTCAACATATATGGTATGTTTAATGTATGTGGCAATATATGTGTGATATATATTTTTATATATAATCTTAAATTAAATTAATTTTTAATTTTCCTTAGGTATTCAATTCGCGCGACTCCTTTATTGAGTGGGTGCAAAATACATCACATGCCCTTGGATTTGTTGTTTGTTATTAGAAATTCACAAGTTGATTTTTTTCGAAAAACAAGATAGATTGATGTTGTGTTGTGAACGTGGTGGGACTTATGTATCGGCGAAATCATCCACCAGAGTGATAGATAGAAAAAAAATACAATTGTCCTTTTTTAATTAAAGGAATGAAACTAAAAGCAGCTGACGATTGGAAGATTAGAGTGGTATGCAGATTGCATAACATAAAGCTGCATCATATATGGAGGGGCACTCATATACAGCAAGACTTTCAGATACTGAGAAGGATATTTTGATTGAAATGTCAAAAAATATAGTGAAGCATTGAAACATTTTGACGCAATAAAAGAAAGAAATCCAGAGAATATCTCTTCCATGAATACGATTTATAATGCTCGTAAGAAGTTTCGTACAACTGAAAGAGCAGGTAGATAGCAAATGCTGAAACTTTTTTCGAACTTAAACATGCATGGCTATATTTTCTTCCATCAGAGTGATCACGAGACGAATGAGCTGCACAATTTATTCTTTGCACATCCACGGTCAATAGATCTGCTCCAAGCTTTTCAACGTGTATTGATAATGGATGCTACGTATAAGATTAATCGATTTAGAATGTCACTTCTTGAGATTGTTGGTGTGACGTCGACAGACATGAACTTTTTATGTTGCATTTGTTTGCGATCGATAATGGTTAAGTGTACAGCAGCATGAGTCACCATGACAAATAGAGATTTAGCCCTCATGAATTCTACTTCCAACATATTTCTGGATTCGTCAAAGTTTCTTTGCAAATGACATATTGGCAAAAATGTTGTTGCCAATTATAAGAAATAATTCCAGGACAAGGAAACTTGGGATGCATTTTACTCGTTGTGGCACACTCTTGTGGATTCAAAGACATAGTACATTTACAACTTGTCGACTATTGAAAGCAATTTAAATCGTTATCCGGTAGTCATTAATTATATTAATGACGTTTGGTTGAAGCCATACAAGAAGATGTTTGTTGCTTCTTGGACTAATATGTACCTACATTTTGCAAATCGGACAACCAATTGGGCCGAAAATCAGCATGCAAAGTTAAAAAGATATATGGGTACATCATAAATGGATTTTGAATCAGCATGAGTGTCTACTCACAAGCTCCTTGAACATCAATTTGCTGCAGTGAAAGCAAGTTTAGAGAAGAGCAAAAATGTTACTCAACACCGGTTTAAAGCAGCATAATTTCATGACCTTAAAGGTTTTGTATCAATGGAGGGTTTGCGGCTAATTTTGGAGGAACTAGAACATATTAATGTCGTTGGTGTTGATGAATATCAGTGTGTTTGTACACTTCAGAAGACTCATGGATTGCCATGTGCCCACGAACTTGCTACTTACATGCTTGAAGGTCGTCTAATCCCACTTGCATCAGTTGATAAATTTTGGAAAAAACTTGATGTACTACCATGTAGTGACCTGGATGACAATGATATGAGCTGCACTATTGAGTTACAAACTTTAAAGGAGCAATTTGAAAAAGAGTCACACCACGACAAGGTTAGTCTTCTCATGAAGTTGAGAGAGATAATTACTTTGTCAACCACTGCAATTGTTGTAATACCCCGAATTTGTAACTAGTTAGGCAAAATAATACGAGAGACAATTAAGGTGAGGTGTTTAATTTGAGCTAAATATTATGGGGTGAGAGTCACCAAAATCAGAATTTAAATAAATTCATTAAGAATTTAGGAAATTAGATGTAATGGGCATTCTGGAAATTATGTAATATTTGTGAAGGTAAGATGGAGATGGCAATTTTGTAAATAACATTAAGACACTTAAGGAATAAGCAAATATGTTAAGGACAGAAGAGTCAAAACACAAGAGGAAATTAGGTAAATATAAAATAATGGCACGCAAACCAAGAAAGGGGAAAAACCTAAACAGAATGCTGGTGTGGACGGAAGCAGAGGCAATGACAGAATGGGAATTTTCGTCAACGGTGACAAACTGAGAAAATGAGGACACAGAGAGAATCACCATGACGAGGGGAGTTGATATTGATCATTTTCGGAAAGAACGGATTAGGTTTGAGCTGTCAACGACGGTAGGGAGGACTTCGGGGCTGGCGTCTTTGAAGCCTATTTCCGCCCACCTCCGGCCACCTCTCAGGTAAATGAAAACAACATTGAACTAGCTGTGTCTTCCTCTGTCGAATAAGGCCGGTCGTGACCACCACCACGCGACCAACGTTGGCGACCGGGTAAAACAACCCAACGGGTCTATTAGACCCGTTTATGGGAGGAAGAGGGGCAACCGGGTCTGCCTGACCCGATTGATAATTATTTTAATTAATTAATTTTAATTGTATTAATTAATGTTAATTGTATTGATAAAAGAAATTAACTAAAAATAAAAATATTAATAAATGATTATGGATATTATATGGGTTTTAGGAACCCACCACTTAAGTTTTAAATTTATTAACGAGAAATAATAATAATAAATATTAATGACTTTAGGTATTATTATGGATTTCAGGCACCAGTTTTGATAGTTAAAAATATCGAGAAATTACGGGGATACATTAAAGTAAGTAATACTCACCTGTGTCAGAGAATTAAATGTTCAGTGAATTGTTAATCTATAATTCATGTATTTGTGCGTATATATATAGATATGTTGGTATGATTGAGTTATTTTGATGAGATTATTATTACTATAATATTATATGTATTGAACATGTTTGCTACATAAGATTGAATTGATTGTGATATTTGAGTATCGGTGAATTATGAACTACTATGTGATGATATGTACAAATGTCGTGTGTAATGGTTGAATGGTCATGGAATTGAAGTTGATTTGGGAATGTGATATTGATGTAATATTTTATGTGATGAGTTTTACTTATATGAGACTGATATGATGACGATTTTGATATTATTGGAAGTGACTAGTTATGTATGATTTATTGAGGCATTAAATATTGTTGCATTGCATTACATGAAAATGGAAAATTTCAATTTTATTGAGAGGATGTGTTTTTTATGAGCCAGGTACAACTGCTACATGGAGGGTGTACTGAAAAGTTAAGGTTGAGGTTTACTTGAAATGAAAATGAAAATGAAAACGATTTGTGACTGTAAAGTGTTCTTTGGTAGAACACTGCATAAGTATTACTTGCTGGGCCTCGGCTCACTATGTTCCGTGATGCAGGTATTGATTTATTAGATTATTATGCTGATTTAGGAGTTGATGGTGTCACCGTAGATCCATGAAGAAGATTTTCATGTGACGGAAGCTAGTTTTCACGGAAGATTGATCAATTAAATTTTACATTTATTTATGCGCGTATAGTTAATAGCTTTGATGTATGATAATAAGTGTAGATTCAGGAATGAGGATGAAAAGAAAAATATTTAGAATAGTATACTTAAATGATATTAATTGGATGTTACTGTTTATTTAAATATATATATATATATATATATATATATATATATATGACGCTTTTATTTAAGATTAGGTTAATAATATATTTCTTGGAATTGTTCTTGAAGTGGAACTGTGTTTAAATGTAAAGTGAGTTTATACTGTAATATAAGTAGCATTCTGGAGTACAAGCCCGAGAATTAGGGTTTCGTGGAACGAGACGTTACAATTGTTGACCCAAAAGTCAATACTAATAATGGTGGAAGACCATCTACTAAAAAGAAGGTCAACACTTCAACTCGTCGGGAACCATATGCTTTTGAGTACATAGAGAAGCAATTACCACTTTCTATAGAACCGAGTAGACACAGTTATTCGTCACTGTATACTAAGCCCTCAGTTCCTAAACAAAGACGTTCAAGACAAGCAAAGGTCAGGTCGCATGAAGTGTACATTAAAGAGTTTTCTCAAATAATACAACGATATATCCAGGGTGTCACAGATGTAAATGCAGATGGAAATTGTGGATTCAGATGTATTGCAAGGTTACTAGGGTTTGGCGAGAATGCTTGGGCCATTGTTTGTCAAGAGTTGATTTATGAGCTTCGATCATTTTGGGCTGAGTATGTTGTTCTATTTGGTGATTATGAACGTGCATGTACTCTACATAATTCCTTGAATTTCTTTGAGACGAATAGGCCAACACCTATTCAGAATTGGATATGCATGTCAGATATGGGTAACTTGATTGCTAGATATAAGTAACTTGATTGCTAGTAAGTACAATGTCATATTACATGTTTTTAGCTCTAAACAGTGTTTGACTTTCTTGCCTCTACGTTCGATACCTCCACCGAGACATGAACTTGTTGCTCTGTCGATGGGATTTATGAATGAAAATCATTTTGTGCAGCTCATTTTAACCGAGGGTTACCCGATGCCTCCAATATTCTTGCAATGGTTTAGATACAACTATGAATGTGCATCTGAGTGGGTCACACCCTATAATGAACAACTTGCAAAATACATCCAATGTAGTATTGGAGATGCATTAAGTCACCAGAGTTATCTATTGGGCATTATACAAAATCAAGTGATAGGCTTTGAAACCTCAACTAAATTACTTGCTACTTGCTGACCCATTTTTTTGCAGATGTCCTTCAGGGAATTGCATCATATGAGCCAACAAATGTTCACTTACAAAATGAATATCTATTCAAAGATAACCAACTTTGTATCCCAAACTTTAGCCTTTGTGAGTTGATCATATAGGAATCACACTAAGAAGGCCAAATCGGCCGTGAGAAACCATACAAGCTCATAGCTGCCTCCTACTTGTGGCCCAGTATGGGTTGATAAATCAACCATTCTGTAGCTAGTTGCAGTGTTTGTCAGGTATCAAAAGGCACGGCTACTATTGCAGATCTGCACATGCCACTCCCGTCCCGTCACAACCATAGACAGATATACGCATAGACTTTGTCCTCAGATTGCCATGAACCCAATGTGGCTTTTATGCAATATTTGTGATAGTGGATCATTTCTACAAGATGACATATTTTATCCTTTGTAAAAAGATCATCGAAGTAGTGTGGCTATCATCTTCTTTTGCGAAGTCTACTGACTACATGCTAGGCCTGCACACCAGGTCGGGTCCCGGGTTTGACCCGACCTGGTTAATTTTAACTGGCCTTGACCCGGTCCGATAACTCGGAATTAAAATTCCAAGTAACCGGGTTACCAGGTTGGGTAACCCGGTTGAAAAACTCAATTCAAATTATGTGTACCAAGTACTAACTACCAGATTACCAGTAACAAGTGTGTGATATCAAGTTTTTGTTTTTTTTGCTAATATTGAATCTAATTTACCATCTATATGTATGTTATTACTGGAGTAGGCTTTGATAAATGATAATCATGATTGGAGATATGAAACTTGATTGCATATAATGATATAAATGATTCTATGAGTAGATGACGATGTGCTGCCTCTGCTACTCAAATAAAAAACCTGGCAAGGCACACTGGCACAGAGACATACTTTATTGCATATAAAATTTCAGTTACTCAAATCAAAACCTGGCAAGGCACAGAGACATACTTCAAGAGCAGTGTACCAGTATGATTCAACAACTAATGAGTTTGCACAGAGAGATACTTCAAGCTCATTTGAAGATCAAAATTCACAAAAGAAATCAAAATTCCAACTTCCAAACATTCAATCCGTAGTTCGAACTTCCAAAGTTCCAAGCCATAAAACGCAAATCAAATCAAACCAAACCAAACCAAACATATCAAATAAAGGTTACAAACCTGACATATTAAATAAAAGTTACAATCCAAACTTTCAAACCGATATTCGAATTCAATAATAGTTACAACAAATGTCCTCTTCCAAAATATTGAGTTCTTGATAGCTTCCCACTTCAGCTACCTTCAAAGATAAATAAGACAATAATAGTCACAGGCAATTCCGGTTGCAAATGATGTATTCAAAACAAATAGTTAGAAGACATACCCAATGATCGTCAGAATTCACAAAGATCATCAACCAAGATATGAGTCTACACCTCATCATGATCCAATTCTTATATAAAAAAAGACAACATTAATTTACAAAAATCAAGACAAGAGTTTAAAAAAAAGCTTTTAGAAAATGAAATAGCATTATTAACTTACCTTCGTCGGCAATAATCTCCACTTCTTGTGCGGCATCATCATCCAAAATCACTTTGTTGGCTTCAATGCAAAAACATTTTTCAGCCAACTTTGTGTGCACAACAAAGCTTCTACAGTTCTTGGCAACAAAGAACTACGACGATCCGTAATCACTCGGCCACCGGTGCTAAAAGCAGATTCTGAAGCCACCGTGGAGGAAGGGATAGCAAATATATCACGTGCGATGAATGAAATAATATGAAATCTGCCCTCCATCACTTGCCAGAACCTTAACAAATCAAAGTCTTCAGTTGGTGACTCAAGATCATCTGCCAAATATTTATCTATCTCCGATTTAGAGCTAGAAGTAACATATTCGGAACGATCACCAACTCTATCCCACAAACTTGGAGCAGATGATTTACCACATCTATTACTTTTTTGTGATACATGTGTTACTTGCAAGCTTGTTTGTGGGAGTTCAGAAGCTGCTTGATATTTATCAAATAAGTCTTGCAATAACTTTGTTGTCCCCTCAAACAATTTTGAACTAGTAGTTGGATCAAAAGCTAGCTCTAATCCCCGTTTGGAAATTTCAAATTTGCTCCTCGGATCAAGCACCAAAGCAATATACACAAGCATATTCACTTTCTCAAGGTTTCCAAAATATTGATCATATTTACCTTGCAACTTTAGAAACAACTCTGCATGTACTAGTTTGGGATTCCTTCAAAAATGATCGCGAATAAGTTGAAACAAAGAGAAGTATTCATTGATAGTGACATAAGTACTCCCTAAAAGTTTTGTAGTGGAATCATAAAATGGCTCCAAAAAAGGGATTAGTTTCCTAGCCTCCGCCCAATCATTATAAGTCGGTGCACCAACAACCTTGCCACTCGAAAAAGAGTTGCGATAAGCACTATCTTCACCACTTAATCTATCAAAGACTCGTTCATAGGTCACGGCAACCTCCAACATCAAATAAGTGGAGTTCTATCGGGTCGGAACATCAAGACACACGGATTTAGTAACCTCCACATCAACATGTCTAGCACATTCCAAAAATTTGGAAAGCCTTTTAGGAGACGATCTCACATATTTCACAGCAGTCCTAATTCTTTCCACTGCATTAACACACTGCTGTAAGCCATGTTTCACAATCAAATTCAATATGTGAGCAAATCACCTAACATGAAGATATTTTCCATCAAACAGATTCTTGTATTCGTATTTCTTCATCCATTCTCCTGCACCATCATTTCTTGAAGCATTATCAATTGTTATACACATGATCTTCTCAATCCCCTACTCTTTAGTGACTTTTTCTAGCTACTTTTCGATGCCCTCACCTGTATGATCATCAACCATACTGAAATTGATAATTCGCTTGTGCAATTTCCAACCTCTGTCAATAAAGTGCGCTGTTATACATATATATCTTGTGTTGTTGGAAGAAGTCTACATATCAGTGGTAAGACTAACTCTCCCAACATAACTTCTCAAAGCCTCTTTCAATTTCATCTTATGGGCATTGTAAATTCTGAAGATATGCCTAGAAACTGTCATACGCGATGGCACAATAAATCTCGGCTCCAAAGCCTTACAAAACTCTTTGAATTTCTCACTTTGAACGATCGTAAAAGGGAAGTTCTTCACAAATTATCCACTCAATTAGTTTGTCCCGAACGAAATTGGCATCAAACTTGTGGAGCATCATCTCATTTGTGCTATTACAACCTACACCATTATAAGATATGGTGTAGTTGTCCATAGGACCACCGGATGCAGCTTGCAAGACTTTACACTTCGAAATGTGCATTTTCAAATTCTTTGTACCGTGCTTGTTAGGATCTGCCATGTACTTAGCACCACAATGTCTACATGCAGCCTCAGGTAAGTCATTCCCATCTTTATCCTTTAACCTCTTAAAATGATCCCACTCTTCTGAACGATCTTTTCTCTTCTTAGTATTAGGCTTAGATATCGTTGGAGATGTGACTGTTATGTTGGTCACGCCGGTTGAGGGTGTGGATTTATGTACTGGAGGCATAATCTCCTCTTCAGAGTTGAAGCTCTCAACTTCTTCAACTCTTTGAGAATCTAAAGGTGGAATTTGCTCCATTCGAGGTGGAGGTGGAGGAGGATGACCCACAGTTCTTCTTTTAGTTCTAGCCATCTACAATTACAAATAACTTGCAATTAATTTCATTATAATTTCAGCTTACAAACAACTTACAATTTCATTATAATTTCAACTTACAATTTAATATGATCATAGACAACTTAAAGCCTTAGACAGTTAAACTAACACAAGGTAATGTGAATAATTAAAATAAGCATTTGTTGACAAATCTTGAACACTGTTACCCTTATTCTAAAACATAAGAAAGTTAAAAAAAAGGATAATCATTGATCATAAAAATTATGAGATACCAATCACGCCATCATAAGTAATCAACTTATAGCCTAAATACAACCTCCAGCACATGAAAAGTAAAACTACAGCCTAAATTGACAATGAATGACGTTATACTTAAATTCTAAATAACAAGCAAAGTAACAGATGATGAATCCACAATCTATATTTAAAGAGACACTCCCTTGCCATTATTTATGGCTTCCTTTTAAGGAGTGAATCATCTTTTAATAAGTAAAATCATAACAATTTTCATCAATAATCCAATAGTAGCATAAAACAGATAAGTTTTAAATTCAACCAAATCTATATTCAACCAATTCCTGTACTGGGTGTTAGTGATTGTTTTACAAAATTTCGTTTCTTTTCTTTTCCTCTTGATTTACATACCAAATCTATATTTCTTGTAAATACCTACACATATACAATTCAGCATACCAATCAACTACGAAAAACATAACCCAAATCAGTAAATAAATAAATCCAAAAGCATTGGTTCGCTGTGTCAAATCAGTAATTCAAAAGCAAATCAGTAAATCCAAAAGCAAGAGGCTGCCTACCTGTGTCAGTGTGAGTTCGAACTTTGACGTGTCGTCAACTAGTCACTGGTTCACTGCCTCCATGCGCCGCTTGTGTCACCGGTGGCGAGATTGAGGGTGAATAATGAAGCTTGATCTCGAACTCACGGAACAACGATTAGTGCAAAAGAAAGGCGATGGCTGCCTAGTGGTGGTCGATGGGAGACGGGAGTGGCTACTGGCTCAACGGCTGTGAATGCTAAAGCCCTAGGTCGTCACTTGTGAACAACGTGAATAACAGAAGAAGAAGTAAAGTATTTCTTATTTCTAAATTTATTTCAATTGTTATATTTTTCTAATTATTAATCTCAGGTTATCGGGTGACCCGATAACCCGATAAATGCAAATGTTTGGGCCCGAAACTCGATCCAATAATGCCGGGTTTAGCCCGGTCATTATCGGGCCGGACCGGGTTGGCCCGATAATGACCGGGTCACACCGGGTTATCGGGTCGGGCCTGAAACCTGGAATTTTTGTGCATGCCTACTACATGCGCTACCCCTTTTAATAGTGTTTGATAGGGATAATCGTTTCTTGAGTCATTTTTGGCAAAGAATTTGGCGACTAGAAAACATTTAGCTAAATTTTAGTAGTACATACCACCTTCGGATGGATAGACAGACATAAGTGGTCAACTATTGCTTGGGAAATTTATTAAAATGACTTGTGAGTGTGACAATTTGAAGATTTGGAATAAAAAATTGAGCCAAGAAAAAATTGCATGCAATCTCTCGATGAATAGAAGTACTGGGTATAGCCCTTTTTATGTGGTGTACGAAGTGGTATTGCATGCACCACTTGATTTGGCCCTTGTGCCTGGTTCAAGTTGCCCAAATGTGAAGGTAGAGGAATATATTGATCACTTACAACAACTACACCAACATACCCAGTAACGTTTATTGGACGCTAACACCAAGTATTTAAATTTTTAGCTAACTTTAAGTGATGATTAGAGTAGTATGTAGTTGGAGACTACATCTGGAGGATATTGACTAAAGACAAATTTCCAACGAAAGAGCACAATAAGTTGTCGAATCGCAAAGTAGGACCACTTGAGATCATTGAGAGGATTAATTTGAATTCATATTATCTAAAGCTCCCCAGTCATCTCCGTTGTTATGATGTTTTTAATGTTAAGCACTTATTTTTGGTACGTGAAGCTTCTTCTGGGGATAAGCGGTATGCAAATTCGAGGTCAAACTTTGTCTCACTCGACGAGGACGACCGGGACTACATATATGGAGAGATATGACAAAGCCTACCCTTGAGTTAATCTTTGAGACTCCTTTATTTCAACAGGGGCAAATCTCTAGCAAATAACATAATTATCTAATTATGTCCTTTATCTTAGCAATCATATTTCCCTTGATTTTACATGTTATTTCGTTATTATCTAGTGGTTATTTAAGGATTATTTAACCTGTTGCGATTGAGGAGAAACATAGATTTTGATATTGAAATAAAATCTTGGTCTGCAAGTTTAATTCTCTTTGAGTTTTCATAGAATATACAAGGGGTGACGCTTGGTCCGAGTATTCGTTGAATCAACGGTTCCAAAAAGAGGTTTGTTCTTGGTATTGTGTTGTCAATCAAAAGGCTCGATCAATATTGTTTGTTATCTCATCGCTACATTTACATCACTCATCAATACCACTATATCACCTTTACAATGATTACATCAAATTGAAAGCACCAAAATGGGTCAAAATACAGATGGTCATTGAATATATCGATATGTTAAAAACTAGCTCACTCTTAGACAAGGTCATGAATGAACACAAAGCTTCTTGTTATAAACTCCTTCTTCGCTTGACATCAATTGGATGTAATTATTAATCGCTGCACATGCAACTATTTTGTCATTTGAATATACTATTACACACTCTAACATAGATTTAATTCTTACCCATGAATCATCTTTCTCCTCAATGATCGACGGTTGACCCCTTGATATGGTAGCAATACTCTTATCCGATACAACATTATTGTTTACATCATCGTCAACAACATCAATTTTTAGGCCAAGTCCATCTAGCAAAAGATAACATAATGTTAAAACACATTCCCAAGCTACATCAACATGGAAACACAATTGAGTTCAATCTTGGTGGTGTAAATATACATTATTATCATTCGTTAGAATATCCCCACGTTCTTCCAAGAATTATCAGGCATATTTTTAGCCTTCAAACTTTTGACAGTTGATGGTATAGGTAACATCTGCTCCCAATCACTAGACTGGTAATCCTTTCGTCCTTCCCTTTATCTTCTTTCGCACTACCTAATGTTACTCCTAGATCTTATTTCATGTTTTCCCTCTTATTTTGCTAGAGGACGGTGTGTTGCTGGAGGTGGCTACTCGAGCCATAAGAGATCGCTTGCCATCTTCAACATTGAGAGAAAAATAGGTTGTAGTATCTACTAGCACTTCAATGGTTGATTCGGTGGGTCTTGCCTACTTTGATCCAAAGGAAGTAGTTCTGGTGGGTAAGAGATTGGGTGTAGTGGCTAAGATAATTAGAAATATGAAGAAGCAAAATTTTGAGGCTAGAACGATCAAAATGAACATGTCTTCTTTTGCTACTTCTATAGAGGAATATGTGTTATTAATTATTCAACTAACTGTCAAACTTGAGGATCTGTGGATATGCCATGGATAGGTTCTCTTGGGGGGGCACCGAAATCGGATGGGACCTAGTTCGGGAGGGACATTATTTAGGCTCAATATCTTTTATTTATGTTGTTTTATTTTAGATCTATGTTTTTGGATGAGATCTAGTGGTATTGACATTAAGATCTATCTTTTGGATATTGTTTTGTAATAACTTTAACTATGTTGGATTGTTGGTTTGCGTTTGGATGAAACGAGCTTTGTCTTTCTAGTTATGTTATCTGCTTACATGTTCAACACCATTTTTCGTTACCATAATACAGACTCTATCATATTTTTATTTTAACTTTCCAGGTCCAAGCTTGTTTTTTGTTTTCATCTTGCTGGTTCAAGCTTCTTTTTTAAATTATTCTTGCTTCTCTATTTTGTTCCTACAGCTTTTTGGGCTTATTTTTGTTGTCATTTGTGTTGTTTTGAACATTCTGGGTGTACATGTTACGTAATTGTCCAATTTGACATAAAATTGTAATATTTTTATATGTTACTAGACATTTAAGTCATAAACAAATATATGGATAAAGATGCATGTTTGAGCTTCCTTGTTTTATTCTTGCATTTTCTTGCTTTTCCCTTTTGTTTCTGCAATTTTGAGATTTTTTAATGTTATTCTTACAATTTCAAGCATTATGGGTGTACATGTTACTTAACTATCCACTAGCGTAAAATAGTTATATTTATATATGTTATTGGACCTATAAGTTAATAAATAAATATATGACAATAAATGCAGGTCTAAGCGTACTTTTGTTATGATCTTGCATGTTCGAGCTTCTTCGTTTTGTTCCTTAATTTTTGAGCTTGTTTTTTGTTTTTATTCTTTTAGCTTTGAGCATTCTGGGTGTATATATTACTTAACTATCTAATTCAGCATGAAATAGTTGTATTCATATATGTTTCGAAACTTGTAAGCTACTAACAAATATATAGAGAAAAATGACTTATTCTACGTTGTGTTGCTTTGTTGTAGTGACTACATTAGAGTATATGCACCTGGGTAAAATGGTAGCCTAGCCTCAATATATTGTGGTTTTTCATTTAGTGCATAGAGTAGCAGTATAAAAAAAATGTTTGGTCCAAATGTTTTGCAAATATTGTTACTTGTAGAATGAACTTTTGTTCTATTTAAATCAAACATGAAATGACAAGCTACGTTGTTGTTCATATCTGTATATTCTTAATTTTTAATTCTTTGTATGAGTTTTTCTCCTTTGTTTCTTTAAAAAA
Source organism: Euonymus europaeus (assembly GCA_963580455.1). Taxonomy (NCBI): domain Eukaryota; kingdom Viridiplantae; phylum Streptophyta; class Magnoliopsida; order Celastrales; family Celastraceae; genus Euonymus; species Euonymus europaeus. The sequence continues at coordinate 13,181,417 of OY756970.1, read as the reverse complement.
ATCAGAACATCCACATGCTAAAAGAAGTTGAAATACAAATGACCAAATCCATCCCAAAGACAAGATACCTACTGAAATTTGAGTGCTATTAACTAAAAATAAAACACATTTTGAGTTCATATATTTATCGTAAACACGAAGGATGCAGTGCAACTAATTTGAGTTCATTAGTGTTTGCATAATTTTCATTGTATGACTCTCATCTTTTAGGAAGTGGAATTATGAACGCTGTGATTGGAGAATGGTCACGGGCTTGCTACATAAATTTTTCAAAGAAATTACACAAAATCATGACTATAAACATTTTAAGAAGCTGTTATTTTTGTAGGATTAAATTTTTTACAAATTTGTCTCATGTTTAGATTCTATAATTAGTTTTTATTTGGGAGAATTTGTATTTTGTGTTTATAAAATTATTAAGTATTTTTAATAAATGATTTCCAACTTATGCCATATAAGGTTGGGAGGATTTGTATTTTGTATCTATGGATACATTATATATGCCACATTCATGACACATTGTATTAAGATTTATTTGGTTCCACCTCCTCTAAGCAATAAAGGACAAAGACGTGTGATAGAAGAATTTTCCTCATCAAGATATCAGCCTTATTTTTATTAGCTTTTGTTTGCTTATCGTTGTTGTTATTGCTTGTTGTGTCAAAGACACTATATTTAGCTTGAAAATATAATTACGAAGTTTAGTAGCCAAAGTCTACTTTGTTACTGAATGCATAGATAATTTCAAAACTTTGAAATAATTCATCCTCAGTTTACATTGTTACTTAGCCAATTAGTAATCTTATTTCGATCTTTGATGTCCATGTCATTAGTCAAAATATTGAACCAGCATCCCCACTGTACACAACTAACATTTGGTGGATTCTTTGAGATAATTAGAATGTATTTTATTACGCTCAAATATGAATCAGACCTTAAGAAATTGTACATTAGCTTACACTCTATGAACAAATACCCTGAAAATTTCATTCTCTCACAATTTTAAAAGATAGAAACATTTGTTGTTGTCTCGTATTAGAGAATAATTCTTTATTTTCAAAAACTATCGACCCAAACCCAGAATAAGGTACACCAGCTTGTAATGATATGAGATATAGAGAGTCACATATGAATTAAATTTCCACAATAAGCCTACAACTATGTGTGGCTCCGGCTGCAAAAACAGAACAACCATAAACCATCAATGTAAGAACCATATCGGCTACGGATAATCTCCTCTTCACTCCACACTGATTCGAGAATTTTGTTTGGCACATGAAGATGAGCCTTAGCCTGAAAACCACCAAAGCTCATAAGCTAAACAACCCAAAGTTCCTATTTGATTTGAAAATGCCCACAACAAACTTGTAGCCTCACCTTTGTCCCATATCCCTCTCACCTGAATTCAATCGCAGGTTGAAGATAGAGTCATTCTCGGATAGTGTTTAATGGTCATGGATTATTGGAAATGGGTCATTTTTTCTTAGGTTGGACTGTCCTTCAAAGTATTGGGCCTCCAAAGGATGAACTTTAAAACGGGGGCATCACACAAATGGACTTCAAAATGTAGGCCTAAAAAACGATGGTCCTTAACCTAATATCTCTCGATATCTTCATTTCTCGAGATACAATAATTCTAACACTGTTAACAATCTGTCATGCATGTTTTTGTTTCGTACACACAACACACTTAGTTACAATAAATTATCTACAATAAGCTCAAGTGGTGAAATTATTTACCTAACCTTCATTAAACACGTGTCATGTTTTACTCGGGACAATTTAGGACCCACATTTTTTGGGGTCGGATCAAAATCTCATAATGAGGCTTAGCACCCACAATGGATTCATTTTGTTTTGAACATTAGTTTCAAAAAGTGACATTTTATGAGGCCAACAAATGCTACTCAAGCTCCAACAATGGAGTTTTGTTGGGGGCATGAACTTTGCAATGTGTTCTAACGGACATCACACACATATTTTATTTTAAAATTATATTAGATCTCATATCTATTAAAAAAAATCAACTCAATAAATTTGTATCATTGTATCAATACGTTTTATTGCCCCCACATCAGTAAATCAATATGTTACGTTATTGCCGAACAAAAAAATAACGAAAATGATATATATTCTGTGAGATCCCATATGTTATTCCATTGTATTATTATAATGAAATAACATATTATACAATGAAATACGTTAATTCATTGTAATAGTATAATGAAATAATGAAATAATAATAATAATACAGTGAAATACGTTATTCCATTATTATTTTATTATAATAGAATCTGTTATTCTATTATAATAATACAATAAAATATCGCATAATATTTCATGAGATATAAAACCATCAATACATATATATAAAGTGGAATGAAAAGCGGCCTCCTCACGGCGAGTTGTTTCTGTTCAAACGATACTTGCGCGAGTTGTATTGATTTTAAGACGCGGAAAACGACGTCGTTCTCCCCTAATACTCATCTTCCTCGCTACACCAACAGAAAATACAGTGGTTTGACGAAAACCACTTTTGCCATTCTACGTGTTCCATGGCGCGAAGATCCGGGTCGCTTGTTCCCCGATTCTATCTTAGCCTGCGATCACAATCTACGTGTTCGATGGCACCAAGCCAAGGGTTTCTTGTGTCAGTATACCCTACGCTAACCTACAATCACCTTTACCCGGATGCTCCCCGACTCTATCGTCCCCTACGATCACCTTTATGGGAATGCTTCGCTATTACGTTTCCCAATTACCCAGCTCCCGTCATACATTGTTCTTACCCTGCTCACCTTTACCCGGATCCGCAACAGCGTTCTCAGCTTCGACCTCATCCTCACCTTCGTCATTTGACAGGTAAAATTCTGGATTCTGGAACTGACCTCTTACAGCTTTGATGCCATTCTGAGTTGGAATTCTATATTTTCTTGTCCTTGGTATTGTAATGTTTTCTGTGGGCTCCTCCCCACCTTGCCCTAAGGATGGGTTCAAATTGCCCATACCCATTGAACAATCAAAAGAGGAAGGAAAAGAAAGTGTACCTTCTGTTGTGCCTTGTTCGGAGTTTTCTGCATCTTAGTCTCTGATATCTCTTACCGTTGATCCCAAACGTTAGTATTCAGTATGGTTATTGTTGTCAGAGAAGACAGGTTTTAATCTTAGGCAATTTACTTTTAGGAGCATTCCTTTTTTCCCCTTTCTAATTATTGTTGTTGGTACAATGATTAAACAAGATGGACGATAGATACTTCAAAAACTCCTTTATATGTCATTTTCATTTTCTTCTGCGAGGACATAAAAGTGGCTGGGTGCTAAGTTAGGGAGAATAGGAAAGTGAAATAGTGGGAAAAAAAATTTGGGATGGAAAGTTGAGAAGTTGGTTCAATGCATATTTACTTTTCCATCCTTATTCAATGTTTTTGCGGCACATAAATTTTATTCAAAAGGAACCAGGTGAAATTATAGTACTTTACCTTTTCTATCAGCCAACGAGTAAACATAGAAATGCAATTTAGAACCTTTCTGGTTTCTTGTCTCTTGTCTCTGCCAATCATACTCCCAGTCAGAAACTCAGAACAAAGGTTGTTGCTAATTAGTAATTACTCAGCTGATATCCCATGGGCCATGAGCTTTCAGATTGAGGACCATTTTTTTATAATGAAGAACTTCTTTCTGTAAGTTATCTAAGGTGAGAATCTTTCCTAGGATAGTTTCCTGAAAAAAGAAGTTAATCATTGGAACTATATTAGCTTTCCATATTTTGAGTGAGGGAAAAAAATTTATTTCCTCGATGGTTATTGTGCCTTCTAAGCTCACAATAATAAGATCTAACAGTATATCTTGCATCATCCAGTTCCCAAGAGAATGTAATAGCTTGCTTATTTCCCAGAATTGCAATTATAAAAATTCCAAAGAATGATTGTTTGAACCTTGATTGATATTGAATGAGAAATTAACACAAAATATGATGATTAACAAACTGCTTCGCGAACACTTGTGGAGTTCTTGAGAAAAATATGGGTCCTAATCATGCAACTTGGCTAAATTCAGATTCACCATTTTTTGAAGAAAATGTATTCTATTCATTCATGCACTTAATGACGCATACAAGATGAGTTCTATTTTGCTGAGTGGAGTGCTTTTTGGTTCCATTCTCACACTTGGTAGTCAATTTCAGATCAGACTTCACTCTCCATGGCCTCTTTTCCACTCTAGCTGTAGGGCTACCTGTTTAACTATTTATGTCTCAAAATCCTCATTGAGAAGTTGACCTGGATACAGCTTGGATTATTCAATTATGTCCTCACTTTAGATGGCCAGCACCTTTGTCCAATAGTTTAAGCTTTTGATTGTGGTCCATATTACTAATGTTGTCTCCATTTTTTTTTTAAAGAAAAAAAAATGAATTGTATATTATATAATATACAAAAAAATGCCCATACTAATAGCCAAGGTGAGTATGGCCCATACTTTTTTTTTAATAAGGTGAGTTTCTTCTGTTACTTGAATTGTGCAACATTTTTTTTTGTCTCCATTTTTTTTCCCAAAGTAAATATAGTAAACACATGGAGCTATTAGTAGTTAGTGGTGAGTAAATATAATATATATGGCTGCATTGGTTGTGCACAAGGTGAGTGACTCTTGTGAAAATCCCTTAGCTGTAATAGATTCAAACACATGGAGCTATTAGTAGTTAGTGGTGAGTGAGACATGCCCAGATGGTTTAATGAATTGTTTCTGGATAGTGGATAGTACCTGAATGTAATGGCTCCTTAATATACAAGTTTTATATTTTTATTGTTAATCATTCTGGAAAGTATGTGTCGATGCATCTGGATTCAAAATAGTTGCATTTTGTCAGTCAGTTGGTATAAGAACTGCTTGGTTCTGTATAAGAACTGCTTGGATGCATAGTTTTACGTCTCACTATCATTACTTATAACAATTTCCCTGCTCAGGTAACGTTTTCTTTCATCCATTGAGTTTAATCACATTTTATTTTGGTGTTTTAGCCGTTCAATTTGTGGGTTCACCATTCCTCTTCACTGTTGGGACTACGTTTTCATGCTCCTACTCAGGTATGAAAGTCTTGCTTCTTCTACTGATTGTTCAGCTTATGTTGTAATTTTTTCCCCTTCACATCTTGCTCCTTTTCGTGATCTTTGTATTTGTCAATGTCTATTCCTGTCATTAAATGCATCTTTGCAATGTCTTTCGCTAATTTTAATGATCTATGTGAATTTCTAATGCTTGCATTTCGTATATAAATTATGAAATATGTTTCTAATGCTCCAGAATAATAATTATGAACTTGTATCCTGAATTGGTACTTATTTGATACTCAAACATGGTCATCGTAAGTGTTTTAACATGTACATGGAGGAAGTTTAGAAAAATTTAGCTTCAATGTTAGATTAAAGCCATCACTAGGAGGTTCTCGAATTTGAACCACCACTGCGTAAGAAGCTTTTATGCCTTCTATAGCTTAAAAGGTAGACCACCAACGGAATTAGTTACTAGAGGTGGGGTAGGTAGCAGTTACATCAATCTAACAAACATAAGATTTCAATTTTTTAGTCATTACAGTGTAGTTTTCATATTAATGGAGCTGCAGTTTTTTGTTTTTTTAAATTTCTTTTTAATTGTGTGAATAAAACATATATAGCAATAACCAATAACCAAGACATGAACAACGTCATCAAAATCTTACAACATTTATGTGCCTTTTTCAGTAACTTGTTTCTCTTCATTTTATAAATCAATAAAGTAATTTTATACTTATGGTTATGTTTGAGATAAATCTAATGTGGGATGACTAATTAGTATTACCTCTCTCTCAATGAACTTGAATCAAAGATTTTGCCATGCGTTTTAGTTGCATTTGTTCTTGGCAGCCTCTTTCTTCTTCTTGCAAGTGAGATGCCTTCACATCTTTGCTTCTTTTTGTGATCTTTGTATTTGTCAATGTCTGTTCCTGTCATTAAATGCATCTTTGCTATGTCTTTTGCTAATTTTAATGATCTATGTGAATTTGTAATGCTTGCATCTCGTTTTGGGTCAATTATGTTTAACCTTGCCTATACATTATGAAATATGTTTCTAATGCTCCAGAATAATACTTATGAACTTGTAGGTTACCATTAAACCCCTGATATTGAGAAGTAATTTAATGTAGTTGGTGTGCTTAGTTCACTTGGTTTTGATTTATTTACCATTATCAATTGATATAGCTTCATTGTGGTGGTCATTCGCGTTTTGCAGACTGATTCACATCCCTCCCTAAAGAGAGTTACCAAGGATAGATATTCATCAGTTAAAAATCAGGTTGGTCAATTATTTTTGAATACATCTATTTAACACTCATTTATATGCTTACAATATGCAAACGTATTCTAAGTATTTCATCTTATGCAAGTTATCTATACATGTACAAATACCCATGATTGATATCTTCTTGCCCATTTCCAAACATCGTTGTAAAAAAAAAAAAACAACCCTCTACATTTGGTAGTTGTTACTGTCTGATATACAAAACTTTAGTCATATTCTAAGTATTTGATCTCATGCAAATTATATATACATGTAGAAACACCCATGCCTGATATCTTTATAAAATAATTTACCCATGTTGTTGTGTTCATCATCTATTATAGGATTGTCAATTGTTCTTGGATAGAACCATGAAAAACGATGTCAAAGTATATGTTCCTAATTATGTATAGCTACTGTTGTTATGCTAGGATGAATAATGAAGATATGGTTAGGAATAATAGGGCCAAAAGAATGGATATACTACGTAAAAGAAAAAGGGTTGGTGGTGAATCCTCTCTTACAGTACCACTTCCAACAAATAGTGGACCAACATCATCTACGATTCCCATTGCATCTTCGCAGGAGACATCTTTACTTGATCTTGGTCTTCCCTCATATAAATGCAAGCATTGTGGTGCCATCTTTTGGTTTGCGGAACGGTCGAAGGCAATGGGATCTCGAAATCCCGTGTTATCTTTGTGTTGTAGGCAAGGCCGAATTGCTTTACCTCATGGTAATGATCCTCCAAATCTTCTCAAACAACTTTTCAGCTTTGATGGACCTCCAACATCAAAGCATTTTCGACACCGAATAAGACACTACAACTCTATGTTTTCATTCACTTCAATTGGGGGAAAAGTAGATCGTGCTGTCAATAGGGGCAAAGGACCATATATTTTTAAGCTGAATGGACAAAACCATCATCTCATCGGATCACTACTCCCAATGGAAGGTGAGAAGCCACAGTTTGCTCAACTATATATTTACGACACAGCAAATGAAATGTCTAATCGAATTACAGCGCTGAGTCAAAATGAGGAAACAGACAAGTTTGATGAGTCAATTGTCTCACAACTGATTGCAATGTTTGATGTGGTTAATGAATTGGTGAAAGCATTTAGATCAGTGAGGGACCGGTTTGCAGCTGGTGACATCCACCAATTTAGTTTGAGCCTCTCAGCTAACCGATCTGAAAATGGTTTGCAGTACAATGCACCATCAGCACCTGAGATGGCAGCTCTTATTGTGGGAGATGTTGGTATAACAGACCACGACAGAGACATTATTGTTGAACACCAATCAAGAACCCTTAAACGAATCAGCGATTTACATCCTTCATTCATGGCAATGCAATACCCCATTCTATTTCCATATGGAGAAGATGGTTATAGACTGAATATTCGTTATCATGCAGCTAGAGGAGCACCTGAAACAAAAAGAGGCCATGTAACTCGCCGTGAATATTATTGTTACATGCTGCAACAAAGGGATGAGGGAAATTGGCTATTAATAAAAGGGGGGAAACTATATCAGCAATATATTGTGGATGCATTTACATCTATAGAAGATGAAAGATTGCGCTATATACGTTACAAACACCAACAAGAGCATTACAGATCAGAGATTTATAGGGGTCTTCAAGATGCATTCCTTAGGGGTGATGTAGCAGGGAAAGCAATAGGACAACGTATTATTCTCCCATCAAGCTTCACTGGCAGCCCACGTTATATGATTCAGAACTACCACGATGCCATGGCAATTTGCCGTTGTCGAGGAAACCCAGATTTATTCATAACTTTCACATGCAATGTACAATGGGCTGAAATAAAAAATGCACTTGCTATAATTCCTGGACAGAAACCAGAAGATAGGCCTGAACTCATTGCTCGGGTATTTCATATGAAGCTCAATGAGTTCATCGATGACATAAAGAAGGGAAGCTATTTTGGAACAGTAACTGGAGCAATTTACACTGTAGAATTCCAAAAGAGAGGCCTACCGCATGTTCACATCATTGTTTGGTTGCATGAAGCTGACAAGTATCCAACACCTGATGATATAGACAGAATCATTTGTGCTGAGATTCCAGATGAATTGGCAGACCCCATACTGCATTCTATAGTCAAGAAGTTTATGGTCCATGGTCCTTGTGGTAGTGCAAACATGAAGGCTCCATGTATGAGAAATGGAAATTGTATCAAACATTTCCCAAAGAAAAATCTCTCATCAACAGCTATTGGAGAAGATGGTTTTGCTGTTTATCGTAGGCGTGATAATGATAGGAAGATTATAAAATCTGGAGTTGATCTTGATAACCGATTTGTTGTCCCATACAATAGAGGATTACTTCTAAAGTATGATGCACATATTAATGTCGAGTGGTGCAATCGTTCAAGAGCCATCAAGTATCTTTTCAAGTATGTGAATAAAGGCCCTGACAGAACAAGAGCCTTCTTGCAAGACATTGAGAACAGTAATGATGCTACTACAAGTGCTGAACAGCCAATTGTTGATGAGATCAAAATATACTTTGATTGTAGATATGTCGGCCCTCATGAATCAGCTTGGAGAATATTTGAATACCACATCCATTTCAAGTTTCCAAATGTTGAGACCCTATCCATACATATGCCTCAAATGAACAATGTCGTCTATGATGGAAACATTGATATCAATGAGGTTCTAAATCGCCCAGGAGTGGAGAAAACAATGTTGACTGAGTGGATGTTCACAAACAATATAAATCCAGATGCTAGGGAACTGACATATGTACAATTCCCTTCTTTTTGGATATGGGATCAGGGTAAGAAAGTATGGTTCAGAAGGAAGAGAGGTGAGTGCATTGGTCGAATATACTATGTCCATCCATCTGCAGGAGAGGTATATTATCTAAGAGTCTTACTATCTCATAGAAAAGGCCCAACAAGTTTCACTGATGTAAGAACCATTAACGGTGTACTGCATAACACCTTCAAAGAAGCTTGTAATGCATTAGGCCTTATAGGAAATGATGAAGAATGGATAGACGCAATGGAGGAAGCATCCATATGGGCTTCATCTGCACAACTTCGAAATCTGTTTATCACATTGCTGCTATTTTGTGAAGTGACAGATGCAAAAAAATTATTTGACACAAGTTTAGATTGCATGCAAGAAGATATCCTTTTTAGATTTAGATACACACTTGGCATTTCATCAATGCAGATAACCAGAGAGGAAGCCAAGAACAAAGTTTTGATTGAGATACAGAGGTTGCTTAAAAAAAATGGATCATCCTTGACTAGCCATGGCTTTCCAGAGCCAACTTCTGGGAATGACCAGGACACTGGGAATGTGATTTTAAGGGAGGAACTAGCACTCAATACATTTGAACTTGGGGAGTATAACAGTCATTTTTCAACACAGATGAATCCTGAGCAAGAAAAAATTTATGAAGCTGTGTTACAATCTGTTTACAGTGGTGCTGGGGGTTTGTTTTTCCTATATGGTCATGGTGGCACTGGTAAAACATTTGTTTATCAAGCAATTATTAATCGTTTGCGTTCAGAGAATAAAATTGTCATTGCTGTAGCTTCTTCTGGAATAGCCTCTCTTTTACTACCTGGAGGCCGTACCGCACATTCAAGATTTAAAATTCCAATCAATATCAATGAGGATTCTACCTGTCAAATAAAGAAAGGTACTCATCTAGCTGAATTAATGAATAAAGCAAGCCTCATTGTTTGGGATGAGGCACCCATGACTCACCGCAACTGTTTTGAAGCGCTAGACAGAACTTTAGCAGATATTCTTTCATCAGATGGACAAATGCCAACTGATATGCCATTTGGAGGAAAGCCTGTTCTGCTAGGTGGAGATTTTAGGCAAATATTACCAGTGGTCATAAGGGGTTCAAGGTATGACACAATACAAGCTTGTATCACCCAATCCTCTTTATGGGAAAAATGCAACGTGTATACCCTTACACAAAACATGAGACTATCTGTGATTGGACTGCATGATCAAGATTTATGTGATTTAACAGAGTTTGCTAGGTGGCTTATTCAAATAGGCAATGGCACAGAAGAATCAAAAAAAATGCATGCTGATGAAGAATATCCAACATGGATAACAATACCAAATCATTTGTTGGTTCAACCAGTTGTGGGAGAAATTGAAGATATCACTTCAGAAATATATAAGGATTTATCAATTTCATACAAAGATGAAACATACCTCAAAGAAAGAGCCATCATCACCCCAACCAATGAGACTGTGGACAGTATTAACTCATACGTTCTCTCACTTGTGCCCTCTGATCAGCGAATTTACCATAGCTTCGATTCAATTTATAAAGCTGCTGGAGCTTCAGACGCTGATGACATATTATATCCAACTGAATTTCTTAATTCATTGTCGTTCAACGGCATTCCAAACCACGAATTACACCTCAAGCTTCACTCACCAGTCATGCTCCTACGAAATATAAATCAAAGCAGCGGACTCTGTAATGGCACAAGACTGTTGGTTACAAAATTAGGTGACAGGGTTATCCAAGCAACTATATTAACAGGGAGTCACATTGGTCAGAAAGTGTGTGTTCCAAGGATAATCATGTCTGGAAGTGAGACCAAATGGCCCTTCACATTGAGAAGAAGGCAGTTCCCCATAAGATTGTGTTACGCAATGACAATCAATAAGAGCCAGGGACAAACACTGAAAATGGTAGGATTATATCTACCAAGGCCAGTGTTCTCCCATGGACAGCTCTATGTTGCAATATCTCGAGTTACAAGCTGCAAAGGACTCAGAATTCTTATTCACGGGGAAACAATAGATGAAACTACTCAAACACAAAACATAGTCTACAATGAAATTTTTGAAGGACTAGATAGAGGTTGCAAACTGCTCAAATAAATCATTTTATCGAAATACAAATTTAGTAGTTCTGAAAATCTTAGAAAAATAAGCACTAACACCATTTTTTTTACATGAATGCAGATTGATGATGGAGTATACTCCCTTATCCGAATTACGCATAGGACAACGTGGTGGCAGGATCAGATGTCGAGTTCTCAGGATTTGGGAATCAACCATTCCAACTTTGCAAGATCAACTCATTAGCCTGGATAGCCTCCTTGTTGATGAACAGGTAATTCATTCTGACAAATATTTTAATTGACAATAGTACGAAAGAATATGCTCAAAAAACAACTAATACAAGCCTCACAAAATAATGCAGGGCACAAGTATCCAAACATCTATTAGAAAGGAGGATATACCCCGAATGAGAGAATTAACAGTTGAGGGAAAAATTTATATCCTCGCAAACTTCGCTGTGGTTGGACCAAAGAAAACCTTCAGAGCTTCTCCAAATGACAAGATGCTCCGTTTAGCAACCTGGACAATCATAAATGAAGCACCCCAAACTGACTTACAAATTCCATACAATAGTTTTAATTTTGTTGATGAAGCAACAATGGATGGAAGGATTGACAATGATGTTCTCCTCACAGGTATGTTATCATGCACCATCATAATTAATTGTCAAACCCATATTAGATCTATAATTATAATAAAATAATAACCATGTTGTTTTCCACAGATGCAATTGGTTGTCTCAAGAAAATGGACAATTTGAGAAAAAGCTATACCAATGGTCGGCTCGTGGGCAGAAAGACTATAACCATCCAGACTATACTGTAAGTCTCCAAATAAAAAGTTAACATACATATATTAAAGACTAACGTAGTTGGATTAATGTGGAAACAATTTTTCAGATTGACAAACATACCAATCACTTTGTGGGGCACAAAAGCAGAAGAATTCAATGAGGATGGTACATTAATAATTTCAGAGTCAGACCCACTCATAATTGCATTTACAGGAATGACTGTGCAAACTTTTAAAGGTAAGTTAATATTTAACTAATAAACAAACAAGTAATGTCCCAAGCAAGTGTGCATCTTACATATAAATTAAATATAGCACTTTTGAATTCAATGTTTGTACAATAATTAATATACTCTGAAATAAACAATGAAGCAATTGTTTCATAAATGATCATAACCAGTGTTTCAATTACTTATAATAAATCGAACATTCCAAAACTAAATATTATAAGTAATTTTAGTTTCACAAGTTTAGTTTAATTTATTTTTCAATGTTTCTGTTGTGATCCTTAATTAATGCCCTCTTGCATTTCATACGTCCTTTTGATTGTGCTCATTTAGCTTCTTTTTTCCCAATTTATATCACGATGTCCATGGCCACCTTGGGAGGAATATGTTTTTTTGGCCTTATGATGGAAAGTACTTTGTACCTGCTTGGTCTGTCATATGATTACCTATATTGGACTCATCTCTAAAATGTTTTATATATTGTAATACACTGCTTTTAGTTGCTAAGCTTGATATCAATAGTTTCCTTTGACATAGGTCAATTAACTGAACCTGGATAGCTCTCAATTTTTCCCTCCTTCAAAGCCCTCAAATTTTAGACCTCTAACAATCTTCTTGACCTCCTTCCAGTAGTCATCATATCGAGAGAAACTGTAGAGCAGTTAAAAGTTTTAGAACACTCAGTGTGGTTTTAAGACTCTTTGTTCCTGTATGTTCAATTATTTGTAGTTCTTCATCATCTGTGTTGCTTTGAAATATTCCAACAAAGAATTTGGCATGTCATCTCCTAATTATATATGCAGCTGTTTCGGAGTTGCCAGAAAGAAAAATAAAATATATTCTGAAACCCTTTTAATGTTGAATGGCTCCTAAAATCTCAGCCTAAGAAAATAATATTAGATATATATGTTTACTTTTGCTATTCATAGCAGCATTCTTTGTTTTCTTTTATGTGATTTTGTATCAACACTAATGGAATTAAGTCTATTGAAATCAAAAAACAATAAAATGGGTCAAACACATTGTACAAAAAGATATTTCTAAACTTCAAATTCAAAATACTTACAAATAAATTTCATTCACACATTTCTTTGACCTTCATTGTTTGCTCTATTTAATAAGAAATAGTTATCAACTAATTTTACAGCTGATACAACATTGTCAACTACATCAGCCAGTAAAATCTACATCAATTTGGATATTCCAGAGGTGCATGAGCTCCGAAATAGGTAAACTTTTAGCTCCCAATAATTTTATTGGAGTATTATGTCTTCTTACACAATGGTGTTAACTGATATATGAAGTTTTACAAAACTGTTTAAAAAATTTGCAAGGTTCTCCAATATACACGGAATCAATTCTCTGATTGACACAAACACATGGGCACAAGATGCACTGAAGCCTCAAGAGACAGAGCAAAAAACAATACTACAATTGCTGGGGCTAGATCCTATTACTGACAAGGTATGCCTTTGGATAATATCATGCTTGATAAGAATTAATGACCTCAGTATTCCTATAAATAACAGGGCAGGAAATTTACATGCAAAGCAACAATTATGGGAATCGATGCAACAACAGGCTGGTGGTACAGTGCTTGTCGAAGGTGCAAAGCTGGTATTGGAAATAATAATGACAAGTTATCATGCAGAAACTGCACTGAAACCCAAAAAATACCTATACCATGGTAAGATTTTAATCATGATGTTATTTAATTAGTGCATGAACATGAAGATTTGTAAAATCATAAATTCATCCCTTGAATGAAACCAGGTACAAGGTTGATACAAAAGTGATAGATGGAACAGAAGAGGCAAAATTTCTTATCTTTGGCAAGCACTTTGAAAAAATAATAAAGATGCCAGCAAGCCTACTTTGCGAAATGCCTGAATCAAACAAGTATGAGCCTCCTCAGATACTGAAGCAGCTGAATGGAACAAAATATGAATTCACAGTATCCATCAATGACAGATTTGATAACCCAGAGGTGTTGGACTTTAAAGTCTCAAAGATTACACCAATCCAAGATCCTTCAGAGGGAAATGCCAGACTTGCCGAAATAAGTGAAGAAGTAACTTCCATAGCTGATGCCTCAAAGGGATCATCATCGTATGTTATAGATCAACGAAGCAATCTGATAAAAACTGATGCACCAGATGATATCATTGCTTGCGAAGAACCCAACAAAAGGTCGGTCAACCTTCTCTAATAGTTACATTAAAAGTAACACCTTCATAAATTCATGAATTGATGGATTTATTGAAATTTTTATTCTGATGGATGTACTTCTTCTATAACCATAGGAAAACCATGCTTCAGCTGGAGGGAAAGAGTAAAAAGCCAGCAACAGCAGATTCCCAGCCTTGAAAATCACAAGGACAACCAAATGTAAGATTTTGATGACCACGTAGGTTAACTAAGTAAGACAGAATTAGTATCATATATCACTTTTGAATATTGCAACAAAATAGCAAACACTAGCACATGCACTACTAAATCAAACAAGCAATATAACTTTTGTTATATGCTTAAACAAATGTGCTGTAATCTATCATTTTGTTAAATACAATATCTTCCTATCTTGTAATACTCCTACAATATACTTAACATTTCTTAACTAAATGTGTCGTCATCTATCATTTTGTTAAATATTATGTGTTTCTGCCTGCTAATATTCCTATGATACACTTAACGTTTTTTAACTAACACATTTCGTTAATTTAACAACTTCAGTTGTTTGTTTTTTTACGCACATGCTATCTTTTCTTCTGTTATTTCTTTATAATGCTATTGAGTGCCTTGATATAAATCCAACTTCCATGTTAACCCCTTCTCTTTTGGGTTATCTTACTTTTGATTCTAATTTAAAAAATATAAATATGGTCGCTCAATCATTAACGATAAAATAAGATATTATTGCATTCTCATTTTTCTTCAATAGCTTGGGTTTTGTTTATGATTTTCAACATAATGGATAAAAGCAATTGTAAGTATAAAATTTTATGGTGATGCTAAATATTTGAAAACAAAGTATCGTAATACATCAACATCTCTTACAACCTCTTTGAAACCTTTGGTTCTATTTATTGTTTTATTCTCATGGACTAACTTGAATGCAAAACTTTACCCAACCATTGTTTAGGGTTCCAATCACATTTATATTTTCAAAGATGATCAATTTTTTACCTTTCTAGACACCACAATTGCAATAACCCATTTTTAATTCTCCATCAACAAAATACAACAGTTTAAACTCCAGAGTTATGTTTGGATTTTCAACCCATATAAGCGCAATCTCAAATATTAGTCACTTCTTCTTAGTTTCATACAATTTCATACGTATAGGTTCAATAAAAAAAAACATACCACCGTAAAAAAAACGTAATTAAAACCTCAATAGATATAGAAGATAAAAAAAATCATAACTTTTCAATGCATGCTTACGTATTAATTAACTACTCAAATATCTTAAAACCCCAAAAAAAATGGTTAGCCAACTATAACATCACTAAAACCTGCTTTAAAAAAATGCACAACACCCCAACTCATCACATCACCTACAGTTCTAAAAACACACTTCACGCCATCCATTAAAAATAACATAAAATCTGTTGCTTAGGCATGAAGAAAATAAGAACCAAAATTATAACCAAATATCTACTACAGTTAACAAAACACAACTGTCACCATATAACTTGTGCTCACAAAATATCTAAAACGAAAAATCATGGCACAAATTGATAGTCACAAAATATCTAAAACTAAAAATCATGGCACAAATTGATATTTATTTACCATAAAAGAAACACTACCAGCACTTCAAAGAACACTCACAAACCTCATAATCTAAAATCTCATCAACCAGCTGCGATTGTTCAACAACCAAGAGCTACATTCATTCATCAACGTCGAAGGTAACAACTACAATTCATGTACTTACAAACAATATTGAATAGAAACAATCCACATAACCACTGTTAAATATGTTTTTCTGTATTTTTGAATATCTAGCATAAACAAACATGTTTACACTATCAATCCTGGAGAAGATGAACAAGAGACATCTGACAAAAAACTGTCATTGGGAGATGATCAAAGACATGGAATGGATACTAAAACAGCTAGAGATTGCAGCAACATACACAATAAACTTAACAGAGGAGAAGTTGCAGCATCTGATTGAAGCTGCAGAAGAAATACTTGAGGAAAAAGCAAAACTGAAATCGAACTTTGAATGGGAATATGGACTATGGTCTCTCCAAACAAATACAACTATGCCAACTCAAAGAAACATCATCAACAGCTCCCAGCATCAGGACAAGACAAACAAATTGATGGTTGACACCTTACTCCTTCATGCAGACGCTTTGGACTCTATGAACCATGGCATCCCAGTAGTTCAATTCCTAGCAACCATCAAAACACTGTACGAAAAGACTCATGCTCTATATCTTGCTGTCAATACAGAAAAGGATGAAAAGACCAGCAATCCTCAACAACAAAAGAATGAAATAGAAGGACACATAGAAGCCAATATCAGAACTCTAGACTGGTGTAGGGTGCAACTGAAAGACTTAACTTTCACTGTCCTAAGTCAGCCAAACCAAATTGCCCCAAAATCAAACATCACCTGCACCACAATCTATGAGAAGACAAGTGATGAAAACAAGCCAAAACCATAGGAAAAACAAACGGTCATAGAAACCTCAGAAGCTATTCAAGACCCATCTCAATATGAGACACTGCTGCAAGAGATATCAAAAGCGACTATTTCTATGGATATAATAGCAAAAGAAGCCAACAAATCAACACCTATAGATACAACTGAAGAAAGCCCAGCAGCAGAGGATGAAGACGAGGACGAGGACGACGATTATGGCAATGACTACCTCCAAGACATGCTTAATCAGATTCAGTATCACACTCAAATGGAAGAAAACTCAGAGAACACAATTCCTAATAATTCAAGACCAACTCAGACACAGAAATCAACAGCTCCAGCAACAGAGGATAAAGACAGTACTAAGAACACCGTCAAAAGGAAGCGCCAGTAAGCTCTCTCTCAGATAATACATCTACTTTTTATACAGTCAATATGATAGTAATATATGCTAATATGTCATCCATATGTACCCCTACATATAAACATGCAACACCCAAAAAAAACAATCAGCGATATCTATTCAGTTGCCATATTTTGTAACAACTAAATTAGCAACTACTTTTATAAACGTTTTTATTCCCCTTTGTTTCTATTCCTATTTCTATGCCTAACTCTTCCAATGCCTTAATTAAAATCTCTAAATTAATGCTTCATATGGAGAGTCACCATATCTCATTCTTAATTTATTGTTCCCTAAACTTATTACAACATTTTTTTTATATGTTGATATTCTTATGGTCATAATGTGATGACAGGGAAGAAAAGGGCTCAGTATATCATATTCATAGTCATTCTTTGCTAAGCACATTTTAAATTTTTAGTAACACATACGTTGAGCCAATATGTCAAAAATTTCATGGATCTGCATTTTACTATGAATCAACCTGGTTTTACTACCCATGTTCACACACATCAGTAATTTCCATGAAGAACAGAAAAACTCCTAAAGAGTTAAACACAAGAGTGTTCATGCAATTAATCATCACCATTGTTCATTTAATCTAATTTCAAAGCATATATTCTCAACAACTGAAGAATCAATATTACAATTTTCATCAACACAGAAAACAGAAACAGTCAATTTGATTTCAAAAATGTTAATGAACTAGAAAACACACACGTTTGTCAACTCTCAAACAATCTCATGCACAAATACTTTATAGAAAAACATGAGCCCCCACTTATTTAACTTCCTTAGTTCCTATACTTACCACACCAAATTCAACCATCACAAAAACACACCGTAACACTCTTTGACTATAACTTCCAAAATCTTGGCTCCAACATATTCCTCATTATTCTAACTAAAAAAATCTCTACGATCACATAACACCTTCAAATACTTCAAAAGACCCATCCTACAAAAACAAAAACAAAAACAAAAATACATTAATCAATAGAAATTATATGTCTAATAATTTATGATAAAAGGTGAATGAATTCAGAAAATGGCCACAAGGAAAAATAGAGACTCATTGATTGAAAAAATGTATAATAGGAGCACGCAAACACAACATAGTTACAATAACAACCTATACGGAAGAGATAGACAGACACAATACCCAGAATAGAGAACGTTAAAAAAACCACATGCAAGTGACTACTTATAAAAAAAAATAATGGTTGTTTACCAAATAGAAGTTATCATAGAAAAGGGAAATAAAATTCTTACCAAGATTCAGTTCGAATCGCCCAACTCCAACTCAATGGAACTCCAAGAGACTCGAGTGAAATTGGAAGAAGGCAAATCAATATCAACCGAGGAGTAATCAATCCCAAAAAAAGAAGTGATCCTTCGAGTATTCAAAATTTCACGAAAAAATCAGAGAAAGAAAGGCATATATACTACATATGTGGTGTATATACATATATATTGAATTGTGGATATCTAAGTAATAGAATGATTTCTAATTGTACCAAATATGGGTCGTCGAGAAAGAGAAAAGAAAAAAGAAGATAAGCAAAAAAGAGGAAAAAGGGGATATGGGGGATATGGCAGAATTGGTAGACGCTGCAGACTTAATTGGATTGAGCCTTGGTACGGAAACTTACTAAGTGATAACTTTCAAATTCAGAGAAACCCTGGAATTAAAAATGGGCAATCCTGAGCCAAATCCTATTGTCCGAAAACAAAGACAGATTCAGAAAGAGAAAGCAAGAATAACACAAGGATAGGTGCAGAGACTCAATGTGTCATTAACCCCCAAAAATAATCCCAGAAAACCCAAATAAATAAGCTGAAAAATATGTCATTAACCTTGTGAAAAACACAATTAAGAGCGAGCTTTGATGCCATAAGAGAGAGGTAGAAGAGAAGCACCAGGGACGACCTCAATCAGTAACGAAAATAACAATAAGAGAACAACCAGGGAGGACCTCGGCAGCTTCTCTTGCCTCACTTGACGGCAAAAAACCAACCATCTACCACAATTTTTACCTAGGGTTGTAAAGAAAGGTTTACATCTCACCCGTCCATTCCAACACAAAAATTGTTTAAAAACGACACCGTTCTTACAAAAATACTCATCATTTGTTATTAAAAAATTGAAAAAAAACAAATACACACCCCTGCTGTACTTGTCTTTCAGTTATTTTTATTAATTCAAAAAAATTTACATCAAAATATGATCCACAATTATTAAAACCCCACCCAATTCATCATAATTTATATTTAACTGAGCTTCATCTCAATATAAATAATCGAAGACGCTACCAGAAAAAAAAATTACGTTTCTATAAAAATAATTCTTCATTCCTTATTTATCTATCCTAAATTATAACCTATTGTCACTTTTAAGAAAACCGCTATCAAATGGGTTTTTTTTTATCTGACAAACCTTTCTATATTAATTAATTTAAAAAATATTAAGAAACATATAAGCAATACATCAACTCAATCTGATACCCAGTCAGGAAAAAATAACAAAAAAACCCAGAGCCAACGCGGCTCCCTAATGAAAAGTCCCTTTGAGTTTAACACTACCCTCTCGCTTATTAATATAGGCCGTTCGATTATTATCCTATGACTCCTGATCAAACATATAGGTTCATAAATATTATTAAATCAAAAATTTTATTTTCACGCTTACATAATTATAAAAACAATGAACATTTTCTAAAATAAATGCCCAAAATAAGTATATCGAGAGACATATCGAATAAAAAATAAAAAACACAAAAAAGGACCCGCGGCAACGCGCGGGCATATACCTAGTAAGGTATAAAATGTCACCGAAAAAATAACGTGGTTGCTTGTTACGGCTTTTATCATTTTATGACCACCACATTAATTCGAAGCGTCCCTACCATTCCATATCAACCAGTGCATTTGCTGCCATTTTTATTTGAGGCTTTAGTTTTCTTTCCAGATAAGGAAACGGAACATATTTATTTCTCGAGAAACAAACAGAGTTATTTCATTCCAAATTCCGCCCTCCAAAGAAGGATAAAATGCCTTTAATTCGACGGAAGAAAGTCACCAAAAGCGATGAGCATTCGACTTCAGATCCTATAGAACAAGAAGAAGAAAGTGAAATAGAATCCGATGATCACAAAAAGAAGACCAAAAGCGGAGCGTCGAAGAAGGCAAAGAAAGTAGCTCCAGCGGAACTTAGAAAGGATAAGCCCAAATGGTCCTGCGTCGACTCGTGCTGCTGGTTAATTGGTTGGGTATGCATCACTTGGTGGTTCCTGCTCTTCCTTTACAACGCGGTTCCGTCTTCCTTGCCGCAGTATATGACCGAGGTCATCACGGGGCCGAAGCCGGATCCGCCGGGGGTCAAACTCAAGAATGAGGGGCTGAAGGCGAGGCATCCGGTGGTGTTTGTCCCTGGGATAGTTACAGGAGGCCTCGAGCTTTGGGAAGGCCACCAGTGCGCTGAAGGTCTCTTTAGGAAGCGCTTATGGGGTGGCACCTTTGGCGAGGTTTATAAGAGGTACAACCAATGCTTCTCGCTCTGTTTCCCCTTCTCTCTTTTTTTCATCTTTTGATTAGAATGGAAGTTAATTTGGATGGTTTGCTGTACAAACTGTCGGGTATGGTTTTGATTGATTTTAAGGGTGGCATTATTTGTGGTTAATTAGAATGGAGAACTAGGATAGTTTGTTATTGAAGCTGATTCATGAATGGTACAGCTAAACTAACTCTCATGCACACAACTTTGATAGTCAGATACAAGCAGTACGTATTCCCACATTTAATATGTAGAAGTTTTTTTGACCTCTAGGTTTCACATCTGCAACTCTACAATTGGGGCTCATATTTTTATGTAAAAAGTAAACAACTATCGTTTGTCGTGCACAAAGCTTTTGCATTGGACGGGGTCGGGATAACATAATATATGTAGATCTTATCTCCAAATAATATGTCGAGAGTGTTTTTTAGAACCGGTAACATTTAGGTTATATCTTTCTATATAGTACCTATCAGTGCAATTCATGGTATATATATGATTATTGCCTATAGCTAGTTCTATAAGAATGTCTTTTTGTGTATATGTGGTGTTGATTTATTAAGCATCAGTTAAAAAATTGTTCACATAATTTGAATTGAAAACAGCCTCTTTGCTCCAAATAATTGGAGGGAAAAACTTCCAAGTTGATGAAATCATAACTGTAATTAATTCATTATTTTTTGCTCACATTTGGCCAAAATTCAAATAGCCTTTTTTGGCCAAGTGCGTTTTATGAAACTTGAGTTATGTTGTACAAATGTTGTTCATATGTGGAAGCATGTGAATGTTTCTTCAGAAGCCATATGGATTATTGACAGTACGTGTGCTTGTTATTTAATATTTTGTCATAGATTGATAGTTTTGTTCACCTCTCTGTTTTCTGTTTTATTGATGATACTATTATTTGTAATGTAGGAATTAGTTGAACCTTGTGTACTTACTTTAGTCCAAGCTTTGAGGAATTTGACTGAAAAGGATGTCCCAAATTCTATTATATTCTAGGTTTTATCTTAAATTCTAAATATTTTTAGGTTGATATTGATCTTGCTGTTGTTCCTAAGAAGGACTGTTCTAAATATTTTGTTATTCAAGATTTATAATTTTAAATGGATCTACTTTTAAAGTGACTAGTAGTAGAGTCAACATACTAGGTGGGTGTGGTTGTTTTTTGGAAGAAATTCTAGTACAGTAGGACTGTAAGAGTGTAAGACCTGTATATAGTGATACTGTATATAGGAATAACAACCTCTGTGTAGTCATAAAAGTTATGGTCCCATGTTGGGCCTGTTATAAATAAGAATAAACTCCACATTTTAGTAAGTTATAATTTTTCTAGTTCCCATCTTAAAGGAACTTGCCTTTACGTAGTAATAATTATATGTATATTGTAAAAAATATTTGTTATGTTACATTAAAGGTTTAAGATGAAATAAAATATTTATCAAAAGTTGTTTAGGACAATGATTTATGCTTTAGAGTTGTTAGCACATCTTTGAACTTGTGAGTACGTAATAACTCCCCAGCATTGGCACCTCCTTGCTGAAACCAAAATATTTCTAACTTGTCAAGAGGCACAAAACTTTTTGCTTTTTCATAATCTCATCATCAGGATTATCTCCTTCCTCTTCTTGTCTAATTATCTTCTTCCTCCTTTTGTTATAGTACAATATATTTATCGAATTTACATTGTGAGATACACATTAAAGATAATGCAAAATTTTAGACTTTTAAGATGACTTTGCATATTCCCAATATATCTATGCACTATCTTTTTGAAACTGTACAGCTATCTCTTATATCAATGTCTATATCTTGAATTTGACATGCTCTATTAATTACTTATTAATATAGTGCATACTTTACTTCCATACCACTTGCACTAAGGATAACTAAGTCAAAAGAATAATTTTTGTAAGTGCACCTTCATTAGGTTATAATCTTCTCATAGTAATAAAATTATTTTGGTTCTATCATTATGATGAGAGGTTTTACTGTAGTTGAAGACTCAAAAGTTGGATTAATTTGTTACTTTAACAAGTATACACATCTGCAATTAGTTTTAGTTGTTCAGGATGATTTCTCAACTAGTTTTCCACTTAGGAAGTTTTGATTGCTGTATCAGCAAGGCTATCGCTTGCCTCTTTGATACTTGATTCTAAGTTTGGTGATTGCCATGGTTAGGTACTGCAGATTCCCACAAAGGCGTGCGAAACATTCAATATTGTGAATTTGACCATGTCGTTTCTTGGTGTCCCTTAACAAGGGCTAGGGATGCATTTGCAAAAATGTGGTTTTTTATTAGAAAATTGATTACCCTTTTTGATAAAGTAGGAACATGATTACTGAGTAAGCTTTGTCTTTGCTCTTGTTTACATCAGTAGTGATATCAATCTATACAAGCACTGCCTTAAGCTGAAGATATAAATTAATTCTCAATTTATAGTTGCAAGGTAAATTTTGATATGGAAATCTATTCATCGAAAGAATGTTTCTGAGACAAGCCATGAACAGATGATAGAAAAATTTGAAACTATCGAGCTCTTCTCCTTCAGAATGTGATTAGGTAATGTTATTGTAACTGTCAAGCTTATTGTGTCTCTCTTGGTGCTACAGCCAACTATTTATGCCAGACAATATTGCAACCTTTTTATTCAATCTTTGGGTCCTTAGTCAATCGTGATGGGTTAATAAGATCCATTAATTTTGATTGTTTGAATTCTTCTATGTTTGGTCTACAATGCGAAGGTACCAGATGCTCTGAACCATAGAAAGGCTAATCAATCAAAACTTAAATTTTTTACACAACATATTGTTATTATTGCCATCTTACCCTGGTTTACATAAAGAATCTGATTGGAGTATTGGATTGGACTCTTCAAGTGCAAAAGCTAACTTCTTTTAGTTTCATCCTATTCTCTGCTATTATTGTGTTATGAATAAAATATCTGGGCATATTAATTGACCTGTGAGAGTTGTCACTATGAAAGCCTTCGTGACATTCTATTTTCTTTTTTGTTTTTTTTTTCCTACTTCTTGAAATGAAGAGCATCAATTGATTTGGAAATAAATTATTATTTTATTGGAGTCTTTGTTTTCATACCACTTCTCAAAGATTGTTTTACAAGAAATCTCTAGTCAACTGTTCTTAAGTGATCTTTCTGACATTGCCATGTAGACAAGATAGTGTAGAAATGTTCATGATCAAGAAGCAGGATACATATTTGTTAAAGTGCCGAAGGCTACTGGTGCATGGTATCATAAGATATCACTTATGGCTGACTCAGTCTTACTTGTGCAGATAATATGGTACTTATTTGAGTTCTTTACATATGTCATGGAAAAATTTCTATAGTTTGATTTCTTGTTCTTGTAGACCTTTATGTTGGGTCGAGCACATGTCTCTGGACAATGAAACTGGATTGGATCCTCCAGGTGTAAGGGTCAGGGCTGTCTCTGGGCTTGTGGCTGCAGATTACTTCGCTGCAGGATACTTTGTGTGGGCTGTTTTGATTGCTAACTTGGCGCACATTGGATATGAGGAGAAAACCATGTATATGGCTGCATATGATTGGAGACTGTCATTTCAGAACACTGAGGTATTTTCTCACTGCAAACTGGAATTTTGCACTGGCATCAATAAAATTTCCATTTAATGAATTTTCTTGTTTACCTGCTCCTTCCATTGTAACTCTTAAGGATTGCTTTTTGTTAATGCATGTCAAATTTGATTGATCAGGTACGAGACCAAACACTAAGCCGCATTAAAAGTAATATAGAACTGATGGTCTCTACGAATGGTGGGAAAAAAGCAGTTGTGATTCCCCATTCCATGGGTGTCCTGTACTTTCTGCATTTTATGAAGTGGGTTGAGGCACCTGCCCCCATGGGTGGTGGGGGTGGACCAGATTGGTGCGCCAGGCATATAAAGGCTGTGATGAACATTGGCGGACCCTTTCTAGGTGTTCCCAAAGCTATTGCTGGCCTTTTCTCTGCTGAAGCAAGGGATATTGCAGTTGCCAGGTTTTAATACTCTTTAACTCTACTATAGTGAAATAGTGGTCAGGTAGTCATCTTCTGCTGCTTTGTTTAGAGCATGCTAAA
This sequence comes from Euonymus europaeus, assembly GCA_963580455.1. Lineage (NCBI taxonomy): Eukaryota > Viridiplantae > Streptophyta > Magnoliopsida > Celastrales > Celastraceae > Euonymus > Euonymus europaeus. Next base: position 13,156,503 of record OY756970.1, on the reverse strand, counting down.
AAGTACCATTGCATGTTTTGGAAAATTGAAAACCATTGTAATAGTGTGTCTGGATTATCTTTGATACCAGTTCAATCCTTTTAGTCCATCTACAAAAGAATTCTTTTTTTCCCTTATTTTATCCATTGGTGGTGCTCACTAACAGAGTAGAGTACATCTTTTTTTTTACTAGACTTATTGGAAGGCTTAGGACAGACTCCAACTATAATGTACTGTTAGCTGAAAATTTATGACCACCTTGTTATAATGTGAAGCAGGACTAATTATAAAACATGTACTTCCTCCTACCTTCCCAGAACATTCCCTTGCTTTGACATCTTTGTTCTTCCACTGGTATGTTTCATGTTTTCATTTCTAAATCTTTTCATCATCGAAATAGTGACATTCTCTTTTAAAGCTCAATATTTGCCCCTAGTGGAGAAAGTGCATTCTCGTAACAACTTGCTCTTAAAGTAGGTCGTTTGTCAATGTGTATGTTTAATATTCATCATTTTGTTTTTCATATTCCCTTCAACTGTCTTGTGTCTATAATGATGAATCTTTAAGTCAAATCCCTCAAAATGCAGGGCAGTTGCGACAGGGTTTTTGGAAAATGATTTATTTCACTTCCAAACGTTACAATATGTGATGAAGCTTTCCCGCACATGGGATTCAACCATGTCAATGATACCAAAAGGTGGAGCCACTATCTGGGGTGATCTTGACTGGTCACCTGAGCAAGGATATATTCCTAGCAGAAAAAGACAAAAAAACAACGGCACCAAGATTGTGAGCCAAAATGAAACTGAACGTGAGGTGTCTCAAACAAAGAATGTTAACTATGGTAGATTTATATCATTTGGCAGAGATGTAGCTGAGGCACCTTCATCGGAGATTGAAAGAATTGACTTTAGGGTATGCTTATTTCACTGAAGTCCAATAATTCAAAACTGGTTTTGGTTTATGACTTATCTCCCTTAACCCTACCATATAAGATAATAATGGTTTTGAAATCTTGAAATGAGATTTTTTCAGAAAGTGCCTTGGGCATCCGGTAGTATCCCAAGATTAGAAATAGTGATTTTAAGTTTCAGGAAACTGAAGAAGGTTTAGCATCCTGGTAAATTATGGTGTTATGGTATCCTATTTGTTTTTGCTTGTGCAGGGTGCTATTAAGGGCAAAAGTGTTGCAAACACAAGTTGTCGTGATGTTTGGACTGAGTATCACGACATGGGATTTGAAGGTATTAAGGCTGTTTCAGAATATAAAGTTTACACTGCTGGATCAATGATAGATCTGCTATATTTTGTTGCCCCAAAAATGATGACACGTGGAAGTGCTCATTTCTCCTATGGGATTGCTGATGATTTGGATGATCCAAAGTACAGACACTACAAATATTGGTCAAACCCATTGGAGACAAAGTGAGTCCTGACACACTTGCCATTTCAAATTATATTATTAGATGTGGTTGGAACTTTCTGCCTTGTGAAAGTTTCAAAAATATAATGGATGGCAATTTGATGATGACAACGACGACAAAAAAATAATAATAATAAGAATGGGAAATCTTGTGGTTTTAGGCCCTTATTCAATTAGACATACTCTTTTTTGTTAAAGTTCAATGAGATATATTTAATGTTGTTTTTGTGATTTTTATATGGAAAGGATAAGAAAGTGCTTCAGTTTGCCTAAGGCTCGTTGTATGGTGCTTCCATTATTAGTATTTGGTGGTCAAAACTATTTATGAAGCACATAAATGGCATCCTAATTCCCAACCCCAAAGGAATGGTTCATTGAAAAGTTGCAATTCTTGTAACTCTTACGGGGCATTTGGTTGACATTTAAAGGGGAATGAGAAGAGATGGGGGTGGGAATCACTCATTCTCTTGTTTGGTTGATTTTTGGAGGGTGGAATCTCAAACTCATGACCCTCTTGTGGAGATTAGTCAAGCTCACCAAAATGGTCCACAAGTGAGAATGAGTTTTGATGTTTATAAGACTATTGTACCCCTTATGATGTTTAAAATTAACACTCATTCTTCATTACATACCAAACATGGTCATCTCACACTCACCTTACACTAGCCTCACACTAATTGGATTAACAACCAAATGCCCTGTTAGTGAAATGCATGATGCTTTGTACTCTAAAGATGTAAAATAGAAGAACACAAGCATTTTCTTTATGTCATTGACTCATAATGGTGCTGCAATAAATAAACCATTCAGCATTGCTATTACGATGCCTCTTCCAAGAGCATTAATCACTTGATGTACTTATCTCTTTCAATTTCCTTTCTCGCATTAGATTGATGTCATGCTTGCTGCTTCTGGTAGATATGTGGCGTCTTCTATAATAGATTTTTTTTGTTTGTATTTTTTTCTCTTATTTACATGTCAATTTACCTTTTCTTTCTTGATAGGAACAGCTCAAATGACTTGATTCTTACATCTTCCCCGGGGCTAGGGGAGATATTTTGTAGGGATGATCTGCTTAACTTTTCATTCTGGTTTTACAGGTTACCCAATGCTCCTGATATGGAAATATTTTCTATGTATGGAGTTGGTGTACCCACTGAAAGAGCTTATGTTTACAAGTTGTCTCCGTATGCTGAATGCAATATCCCATTTCGGATTGACACATCAGCAGATGAAGAAGATGAAGATAGGTGTCTGAAGAATGGAGTCTATACTGTCGATGGTGATGAGACAGTGCCTGTTTTAAGTGCAGGCTTTATGTGTGCAAAAGGTTGGCGTGGGAAGACTAAATTTAATCCTTCGGGGATTCGGATGTTTATTAGGGAGTTTGAACATTCTCCTCCAGCAAATCTACTTGAGGGTCGGGGCACCCAGAGTGGCTCCCATGTTGATATAATGGGAAACTTTGCTTTAATCGAGGATATCATTAGGGTGGCTGCTGGGGCAACAGGAGAGGAGTTGGGAGGTGATCAAGTTTTTTCTGATATATTCAAGTGGTCTGAGAAGATCAACTTAAAACTCTAATCTCAATTGGGATGTCTATTACTGTATGGTTAGATTGTTTATCTTTAACCTCTATTTTTCATTGTCCTCTTCCACAAGAATCCCTCAGGATCGTAGAGGATCAAAAAATTTATGTTGTGGCATATATTCATGTAACTATTTTTTCTTCTTCAATGAAGTAATATCTTTGAGAGTAGATGATGAAGCTATCAGGCGCTTTTGAGTTTTTTTTTTTAATGGCTTTGACAGTAAATTGTGCTTCCATATTGATACTACTCTATTTTTTTGCAGATTTATTGGCTTATTCATTTGGTATGAAACAGTTTCATTAAGCTTAGAGTACAAGCATTTTATCGTCTATATTCAACAGTTGGCCACTAAATATTATATCCAATCGGGTTGTAATTTATTAATTATTTTATATATTTTTTGTTAAAGACTTACTTTATGAGATAAGGGAAGGATTTTTTTTTTAAAAAGGGTAGAAAATATTCTTTACTAGAAAAATAAAAAAAAGAACAAAAAGATGGGGAAACAAAACTTTTAGACTATCTACAATAGATAATCATAACAGTTTCTATAAATTCCAGTAAAAATACACTTTTTCATCAATTTATAGTTTTTGAACATTAACAGCACACTTCTGTTGCTCTAAATCATTTAAATATTTATTTTTACAATCATTTTATATTGAATTAAATTCAATCTATTTTACTACTATTATAACATCAAACCCTAATCATGTTAAATAATAATCAAATGACTTTAATATTAATAGTTTTTTTATTAATTTGTATAGTATTTGACATTTGAAATTAATAAATAATTTATGTGGTAGTTGATTTGCATGACTACAAATAATATAAATTAATCTTTTATTTTTTTAATTATCAATCAATTTTCTGTTTTAATTATTAACTAATCTTTTAATATTTTATCCAAATTAACCTTTTTTACTTAAACTGTAAAAGATAAAACAAAAGAATTAATAAGTAAAATATCACTCCATAATTGATGTGAGCTAAGATTCCACTAAAACACAAAAAACATCACTCCATTTTAAGGCCTGCACCCACATCCAGTAACTGGTGTGGGTGCCATTACTATTCAGATTTCACTCCCAACTGGTAAACTGTTGAGTGATAGTTCGAGTAAGTCTTGAACGAGCCCCCGAAAGCTTGAGGCAAATAAACGCATTTTTGTTCTACGATTTCGAGCTATATATCCTCATCTAATTCTGGTCATTGAATAAATAAAACGTTAAGGGATAACTAATCGATTTGAACCAATGACTTACGCCTATTTCTTAGGGAAGGAAACAAGCAACGGATTGAGCTGCGAGAAAACCGTATAGCGTTAGCGCATCCGTTTTCTTGCACGTTTAAAGAGCGTGACTCTACCGCTTAGTTAAAAGGCCCTAATAATTCAATTTAATTTCTCCCATGAACTGTTTGTGTCAATGGATTAGTTCGATCTAAAACTTGAGATAATGGGTGTAACCCGAAAAAAGATTCATAAGTAGTTGTTAATGGAGTTGAAAGTACCAAACTCTGAGGAGTCGGTATCAATTTATGTCTAATTGCCCATGAATCTCAAGAATCGAGCGTGGGGCTTAAAGACCCTACCGCATTCCGGCCCCGCCCCCATCCAGGTCCTCCATTTTTTTGAGGATTAAAATATAACCTTTAGCCGAAAGATCTCAGCAGCTCTATCGAAGAGGCCTCCCGATTTAATGGTGATCTCGGGCTCAACTTGGAATGGAAAATGCCGGCGAGGTCACTACTAAACTCGGTTTTATTTTAGGATTCCTCACTAGTAGGTCCAAATCTGGATCAATACCAGCAAAAACATCTCTGCACAGGGTTCTAGCGCCATGCCAAATGTGCCCAAAGAAGAAGAGCAAAGCAAATGAAGCATGTCCAAAAGTAAACCAACCCCTTGGACTACTACGAAAAACACCCACTTATAGCCAACCAGATTCTTAGATGGGTCATATGGTACTAAAGTCCATCTTCGATTGGCAATTAAGGCATTCAATTCTTCAGCCATAGATGGCCCGCCAACGTGGATCTTTAACCGCATGAGAAAAACAAGTTGGCTCAGTGTCAGAAATGGAGGATTTCAAAAAGATTTTGATCTATGTTCTCATCTTTCTAGGATCAAAAATAGATTCAATTGCATCACTGTCTATTTGATTTAAACTCAATCCAATCAATTTATGCAAAATATGATTCGAAGAAGAATCACTTTAAATTAGTCAAAAATGAAGAAGAATCACATCTATTAGAATCTTAAAGATATATATTTTATTATTTTTGTTTCTTTCTCTTCTTCACTTTCTTCTTTATTTTCTTCTTTTTCTTTCTTTTCTTAGGGGTATGCTCGTGAAGTCATATATTGTTACGTCTGGTTTTCTGCATCTTCTAATTCGTATTCCATTCCCCATCTCACAAGAGTGAAAAAAAATCTCCTTTCGAACTCACAAGGCCAGAGAACTCCCAGAGAACTTCTTCTATATCACCGTCTTCCTTCTCTTCTTCTCCTTTTTTCATTTCACTTATTTGTTTCTTGGTCTTGTGGGTTTATCCAACTCTTGCATGTCTTAAGCATAGTGACATATGCTAATGATAGGTTAGCCCTCGGCTAATTTCCAGACATCTGAGTTGACATCAAGCTGAGCACAAAAGGGATATGGGCTGCTAATAAGGAGGACTGTGAAGCCTTCCACAACAACGAAAGCACTTTTTCACTCTTTCCTATACTCGGGGATTTCACTTGGAAAAGAAAATGTTCCATACTAATGGATTCGGGTCCATAACTATGGGTTCCAATAATATTTTTTTAGTAGGTTGATAGCTCTGAAAAGACCGATTCCCCATCTTTTCCTTCATCTCAGGCGAAATACGGTGGGGGGGGGGGGGGGGGGGGTGGCGGGGGGCGGCTAATTCAAATCCCTCAAGTAAAATAAGAACAACCCCAACATTCAAGGCGCCTTTTTTGCCATTAGTAAGAACTTGTTTCAGTTGCTTATCATAGGGACTTCATACGCCTATGGAATAGATTTCTTCTCTCGCTTTGTTAATTGGCCTTTTGAATGCCTTCCGGAAGAAGAGGAATAAAGGGAAAAGAAGAAGCCAGAAGGCTAAATGACGCTAGCTCCCCCTCACTCCCGGGAAGTGAACTCCGAAATCAATTACCTCTCAAAAGAAAAGGTGCTAAGTTGGAATCCCATTCTAATTAAGGATTCTTGTGGTTCTGGAGGATCCAGCCACAGGAGAACCCGGAACAGAGAACTTGCTCTCATTTTCCGCCCCACTCTTTGGTCTTAAGAATGCTGCTTTTAAGAATGAGTGAGTGCCCTTCTCCGACTGGAAAATTCCTGGCTAAGCGAATGGTACTACTTGCAGCGTATGGGCATCCCAGGAAAGGGGCGTACTCATTACCTTGATCTCTATTTGATTTATGCCTGAAAACGTCCCCCTCTGCCTTGGATGCGACGGGGACAGAGATATGAGGGGCATCCTTCCCTCGGTTACGAAAGAAATCTAATGAAACGCTTCGCTTGAGTCCCCATCCTCCCATGGGGACTCAAGCTCCTTATCGACTATAAAAAATATAATGAAACACTTTGCTTTAGGACCCATCCCAGTTCTCTAGCAAATACAACCCTTTTGATCATTTATTCACATGTACTGGCAGTAGCATTCAAGTAATGCCCTTTGATTTCACCTGTTTCAGCCTGTGCTTTATAAAGCGCTTCGGCACAAAATAAGAAACGATCTCTCCAACGCATAAATGGTTGGGAGTTTACTTTCTCAATACTCCCCCAAGCCAGGAAAGCTAGTGCTCGTGAATGCGCTCCTTACATGCATATTCTAGTACCAGCCGAGAAAAGAGTCCTTAGGCCCCATCTGAGAAGGAAAGCCTTAACACCCTTTGTAACGCCCCGTCCTCCATGGTTTAATAAATTGGCCTATACTACGGGACGTCACCCACCATACACATTTACATATCAATAAATACCTTGTAATACCCATACTTAAATGATCAGAGTAAATACAAGAATAACCAAAATCCCATTCAAGATAGCAATAAATAATTAATACCTCAACATCCTAGATTCCAGTGTTCCATTTATTACCAAAACATCTCAATCTCTATGTCTGCAAAGCTTGATAAGTGTTCTTTATTTTATTTAAAATTACGGCACTAATTTCAGGCACATGAACATCGTCATCAAGGATCTGCACCGCCATCATCAAGGGCTACATCAACATACTCCTCCATGAATTCGCTACCTGCGTCATGGAATTTAGTGAGTCAAGGCTCAGCAAGTAATAATTATGCATAAATGCACGTGATCTTATTTCTGAAAGATGAACTGTCATTTAAACCCTCTCTACAATACTTGGGCTCCTAACCTAGGTAGATCACCACATAGCAACCGGTCGAGATTTTTCATATAGTCCTACCAAAGGACGTCTTCCATAAAAAAACAACATTCATTTTCCCTCAAAAATTCCTCAACAGTCACATTTTCCATACACCCCCTGCAGTGATCGTACCAGGTTCCTTAAACTGTTTCTTATATTCACATAGCATTTTAATGCATGATGCAATGCGTGACAGTACAACAATTACCACCAAATATCCAGTCATAATTAATTAACTATGCCATCAAAACACACATAACAATATTGGATAATTTTCACAACCGCATCACCATCACGTACCTCAATGCATCACAACACAGCATTTACAGAAATTCCATGACACAGTGAATTACTACTTACCTGTACGCTGTCTCAAAAACCCCTTCTTACTCCTAGTAAATATGTTTCCTGTAATTTCAAGTAATACCATAGTTTATTATAATTTATTTAAATAAATAAAACTTAACCCACATTAATTTGAACCGGGTTTGCCTGACCCGGTTAGCCCCTTTCTTCTTCACGGCTGACGAACCCGTTCGGGTCTTTTTTTGGGTCACCGTCGAAAACGGTGCGGTGAAGGCCACCGTTGGCAGCAGTTGGTAGGCGCTGGCCCAGAGAGTTGATCGCCGGTCTTCCTTACCTGTTTCATGGCCGGAGTAGCGCGAATCCCGTCACCAAAGCTTCCGGAGGCCGCACCCTTCTCCCCTCCGTCGACTGCTCGATTGAGCTCCGTTGGATCCGAAAATCACCCCAATGAGTTTAGGGTGACATGCTCGTGCTTTTCGAGTCTCTCTCGTAGTTAACCGGTGCCGTCATCGGAAAAGAGCCTCCCGTCGCCGCCCCCTCTCCCCTGCCTCTTGGGTTAAGGTTTCTCGATTCCCGTGTCCCTCTTTTCTTTTTATTTTATATTTGTTTTATTTCCTATTTAGTTTCTCTCCTATATGGACACCTTTGCCCTCCCTATTTCTTCTAATCCCCTTGTATACCCTCTGCCCATTTCTGTATAATTTAACACATAGATCACACACATAACAGATATATTAAAAAAATACATTACCCACCCATTTTAGAGGTCAGGATATTACACCCTTGCTTTCAACGTACACGAAGAATCGCTTCGGAGCAGAAGTAGACCCTTCCCCCACCATAATAGCACCACCTAGCTTTGTAGCATCGGAAGCTCTAGATCGAATTGAATAGATGCCCTATCAGGATGAAAAGGAGTTGGTCTCGGCCCTAGTAATCCAAAAACACACGCACTAGGGAATGTTACTTACAAGGAGTGCAACCCCTTTGCCTGTTTGTAGGACAACCCACAACGGGGTTTGGAATCATAGCTATTGGGTTTGGCAAAACTAACCATAATGTTTGATAAAAAGTAAGAAAAACACCAAATTGGAGTTTGGCTCAATAGCACCAATTGGTCGGGTGACAAAAAATTAGTTCTGATAACATAATGTTTAAGAAATATTTACATGTCTAGATCCGGATTGATTTGAATTTTCAGATATACTTAATTGATCATACTTAGATTGGTTTAATTTAGACAAATAAATCAAACAACAATCCAATTCGGGTTAGGCTTCGAACGATTAAATCAGATAAGATTTTTATTTTTCAACCCGGATCCGGTTTTAAACCGAGCAAAATTTTTGTGTTTAGAACTGGATTTTAGACACATAACTTCTGTCCAAACTTGATTAATACGATCGGCCATCCTAGCTAGACAAAGTTTAACCACCCTATAAGTTGTTAAGTAAGTCTTACATTGAGGCTTGTGGTGGTATTTATGCAGCTGGAAGAAGTAAAAGAAATTAGAGAAGTTCATCATCAACCTTTGCTGAATTCATTGATGGTTTCACCTAGATTTAGATCAAGATCAATTGATTTCTTCAGCTATTGTATTCAACTGTAAATAAGCTAAGCAGGACATAACTTAGGAAAATCAAATTGAGTACGAAAATAAGAGGTCAAATTTATTCAAGAGAAATAATAGAGTTTGGGGAGATCAAACAAAAAAATAGACATGGAAATAAGATAAATGAAGAGATATTAGCACTGCCTCCCCCCTAGAAAACAAGCTTAGAGGGTTTTCTTTCCCTTTTAGAAGAGAATTTTTCCTTTATTCTTTTAGAGACTTAGAACATCTGTATCAATTTCTCTTAACAAATTTCATAAAATATAGACAAAATGTGTCTTTGTTCTCGATTTGAAAATTTTCCTATCCAACCAATATAACATCAGATTACCTATCATGTCCCCTACTTCAATAAAATAACGATTTCTTCTTTTTTGCCTTTTATTATTTTTATTAATACAAATTAATTTTAATAAATCTTTTGGGCTCCACATCTTTCTTTCTTTCATGCTCACCACCTTTTGACTAATCCTCTTTGCCACCCAAGGGCTGACATCTCTAGCCCAACATGTGAGGCCTAAACCCCAAATTTAACATTTGGGCTACAGGTCAGGCCTGGGTTAGGTGAGGGAAAGAAAATAGAAGGCTAGACCTGGCTTGGGCCCAAAATGTTCGGGTCAAGGGGCCGAGCTTCAGGCATCGATCTTTAGGCCATCCCCATTAGGTTCAACCATTCAGGTCCACTTGCTTTGTTCCTTTCATTGGTCACCACTCGGCAGCGATCAATGTTATGTTTTTGGTAACATGTACCTTTTTGTAGTTGCATGCAACAACTTTCTTATCTTCAAGTATTAATGATTGTTATTATCTTTTTATCTTATAAAGGCCGTGGGATTCTGACATTATCCTGGCGAGAACCATCTCTTTTGTGTATCTATCTATCTTATAAAGCACGTGGCATTCTAACCTTATCCTGGAAAGTACTATCTCATTCGTCTATTCGCACGCTTGGTCTTGGCTTTGTTTAGTTTTTTCCATAGCTAGCAAAGCAAAACAACGTCGTTTCGTGTGGTTCTTTTGTCGTCTTCCTCTTGCCCCTTACATTCGCAGTCTTATTTCACTTGCAACCATGCCACCGACTTCCTTTTCTCATGTGATTGCTTTCCTAGATACTGAGGCCCATCTATCTTTGTTTGTCAACTACCTCTCTCTTGTAATCCAAGCTCGAGCTGCTTTGTGATGGCGTTTGCAAAAGGTAAGTTTTATTATTTTGCCTTTGAACTGCTATTTTCGGGATATGTGGCTTCAATTTTTTGGTTTTGGAACCCCTGGTTTGTGAGTATTTTTTGCTTCATTTTGTGCTCTCACCTCCATCTTCATGTTGTTTTATTTCACTCTTCCATCATCATTTTTGTTCATGTGTGGTTAGTGTGACAACATAGGTGTTTGGGTTGATTGTGATTGCAAATTATTTGAAAGATTTCTTTTGCCTTTTTTACATTGGGGTGTATTAGTTCAGATATCTTTGATTTTGGTCAAGACAACAACTGTATTTTTTTGTTCTTCATTTGGGTGTGTTTATTAGGTCTTTTTTTTCTTTTTCCCCAATATTGACTTTACATTTGGGGGTTATGTGTGTTTCTTTTCCCATTTCTGTCCATTTGCAACTCTAATTTTTATATGGGCCCCTATGTTTTACTGTCATTCTGTGTTTGCTTGATCTAGAATGTTGTCCTCTTCATACATTTTGGTGCTACGTTTGTCTGTTACAATCATCACAAGGTCAGTCCTCCTTCCTTCTATGTTTATATGCTCCGCCATTTTTAGGTCACTCTCTGTAATGCGTAGATACCAACTTTTCTATTTGATTTATGTTTCTTTAGCTAATGTTTTCTTATGTTGTGTGTTATGATGCTTCTTGATCTGCTAGGATAGGTTCTCATTATGATATGTTGTTTTTGGATTTAAGCTATTTTCTATTTGTATTTGGACTTCTGTTATTTATTGTTCATGAGAAGTTGTTAATTACAAAATCTGAATCATGTTCTGAATGGCTTATCGCGTTTATTTTGATGCAGGATAAGCTGATGGAGAGTGGTAGTGTTTGGGAAATTGTGCTTCTATATAATCAAGTGGTTATATTCATGGTTACTAGAGGTGTACATATTGCTATCTAACTGATTTGGCGAGTTCAAAACAAACACAATAAGCTGACAATGATTTGGTGTTTTCTCTTTTATGCGACTTCAGTTTATGATGTTCTAAAAATAAGTTGTTTGTTTAGTATTTATAGTTTATGGACTTTTATTATTTTTAGCTGACAATGCTCAGTCTAAGAAATAATTTTTTAACCTCAACTTAGTAATTGGGTGTATCTTATTAATGTCTTATTATTTTTATTTTATTTTAGTTTTACAATTATTGCTGAATTCTCATGTGTGTTTGTTTTTCTTAGGTTAATCATTTATAAGATTCATTCCATATAAAAACAAATGTATTGGATATTCTTCCTCACTCTATTTTATTTTCGGATCTGATTTTGACCGTATATAATAACTCATTCTTGAATGTTTATTTAGGGGAAGAAAACCGATGATAGTTTATTTTTTTCTTTTTGCAATCAAACCTGAATTTTCCGTTGTAGTTAACCTGAGCTAACTTAATTTGGGTAATTTGGGTACCTTCAATTAATTTGGGTAGTTTTGATTGCGAGTTGATGAGATTTTTTTTTGTATGTAGCCTAAGTTATTTGATTGTTGTCTGGGTCGCTTCTTTCAAATTGGTGGCGTACTCAGTAATTATTACATGGTTAGTATCCTCTCATAGTTGACGGCCAATTTTGTTTTATAATTTTTTTCCATATATTTATTTTTTATTTTTTATAAATTGGCTTAGCCACAAGATATCATTGATCAACCCTCACCAATGGCGGAGAAACACCAATGTACAAAGGAGGCCTTCAAGGAGAAGACAAACAAAAAAAAAACAAGCAAAACAAGGAGAGGACATCAACATAACAAAAAACAAAACCACAAAGCTAAACTAGAAGCCTATGTCACCATCACTGCCATTAACCACAACATACCCCACATGCAGACATAAATTATGAAAAAGCAGCTATCAGGACTTCCCAACCAAAAGTACAGCCAGACTCTCTTCGTGTACCTTCCTTTGCCAACAAATCTGCCAATTCATTGCCACCATGCCTTATATGCGAGAAAGATAGGTTGTGTAATTGCAGCTGAGAGAGCCCTATAGAATTTTCCAAATGCGCAAACTTCCAAGGATAATCTACCAGCTTCCTCACCCATTTATAGGCGTTAGATGAGTCTGTTTCTATAGTGATAAAGGAATCAACAAATTTTGTACGTGCTATTGTTAATGATATAGCCTGCATAATGGCTTTTAATTCGGCTTCATTTGATTCGCAAACACCTACATAACAAGAAAATAGACATTTTATATCGCCATTTGAGTCGCGTAATTGACCTCCAATACTAGCTCATCCCGGCTTTCCAAGAGAAGAGCCATCAACATTCCACTTGAAGTGTCCCTCTTGCGGTGGAGACCAGCTAGATGTGTGCGGCAGGCATTTACCACTTCTATTACTCCACATTTGCAGAGCCAATGGTGATTGTTGAATCTGGAAACTATCATATGGGAAGTGAAGCTCCAACCATAAAACCCATGAGAACAATCTGACAAAAACCAAATCATGTACCACTAACAAGTTTAACACTTTGTTGCTAAAAATCACCTCATTCCTCTCCTTCCAAATCGACCAAGCGATTGTGTAGAAAAGCAACCGCCAAATTTTTAGTTGAAAATCACCTCTTATCGGCATGTGGCACCATTGTTCATACAAGATTTCAATAGAACTAGCAGCTGCACAACTGAAACCCCACCAATCGATGATCATATACCATAGTGCACGAGGTCCCTCACATAGGCAAAATAGATGATCAATTGATTCTTTAGCATCATGGCAAAAAGGGCATATATTATCAACAATGTCAATAATACCTTTGCGCACTAGAGCACCTCTCGTTGGTAACTTTTTTTGCAGTAATATCCATGCAAACACTTCCACTTTAGCTAGCACAAGGCCCTGCCAAACATTAGCAGGTAAGGGGGTTTGATTGATAATAGGGGATGATGAGTGCAATAGCCTATTGTAAATGGACTTCATTGTAAACTCTCCATTAGGTGTAAATTTCCAAACAAGCTTGTTAGTCCTTGTTGGACACATAATTTTCTAGGTAATAAGCTGCAATAGAGTCTCTTGCTGTGCTTCCTCCCACCTAAACATCCGCCTTCTCCACCGTAGCTTCCATGTCCAAGTAAAGTTTGACCATGATCCCATATTGGCGATGACATCAAATTGTTGGGAAGAAAGAAGGAATAGCCTGTAGAAGCTTATGCTGAGTGGGATTTAAGATGCCCATGGATCGTGCCAAAACATTGCAATATTCCCTCTCCCAATTGACACACCAGCACCCTCTAGAAAGGACCTACCTGAATGTACATTATCAGTGGATACAAATTGTTGTATTGTTGCCCAGAATTGAGAGGCTGAGTTAGCACATGGAATAAAAAAAGAGCTTCTCGGTATGCATCTCTTTGAGTATTTTTCTGAAATGACTCTCCTCCATAAGCTATCTTCCTTAGTGACATATCTCCATGCCCACTTTAATAATAGAGCTATGTTATCTCCATTTAATTTTGTTATCTTGAAATGTATTGTCATGGCATAACAAACGTCAAATGCACTAGAGGAGGTCCATATTTTGTGACATCATATGATTACAATGCACCTCCTGATGAATATGGTAATGCAGCTTCCATCAATTTACAATTGATTTTGCATTAATCCCAGGTTTGACAATTGATCTTAAAAATTAATTAAATACATTTTGTAGGCAACTTGAACTAACCCAAATAGGGACACTTAAAGCAACTACATGAAGCTATTAAATTGGAAGAGAAATTGCTCACCGTCGACAACGGAACAACCAAGCAGCTTGGTAATAGTGTTGATGTAAGTGACAAACTAATACATAAAAGATCAATAATGCTTAATGTGCACATTTTATTCAATAATTTTATGGTGTAATTATCAGTTGACTGTGTATGCAAACAATGATACTATGGATAAATTTTGATTCTTAAGCAATGCGGATGAGAAAGATGGAAAGTTGTGAACAAGATTTTTCTTCTTGATTAGTTTAGGATTGTAATCACAAAAGTGCATAAGATTTCATATTTGCTTGACATTCATGGATGCATTGAATTCACTCGATGTAATGTCTTAAGAAAGTAGAAGTATCTGAATTAGTTTTTGTTTTTGTTGGTTTGGCATTAAGTTGGGATATTATTTTGCCTATGAACTATTGTGACTGAATATTTTTTCCCTTACTTGCATCTCAGGTTGCAGAGTCTCAGGTAATCAAGCTTTGTTTGCAAGCTCAAGAATGCATGTGTGTATAGGGATGGTGGAAAGCAAGTGTATATATGTAAGTATGTATATGTTTTCGTAGGTTTAATTTTGTGAATTATGTGAAATTCCGAGATCTATTGTTGATTCCTTGCTTCTTCTTAGGTCCAATTTTCTTCCTTTGTAGATAGATAAGACACTGATAAAGTTGCTGCAATGTCTAAACAAAAATTTATATCCGCGTTTGAGATTTAGCGATTTGTAGTGATTTTTTTTTCCTTAATATAGGGGCCATTACATCAAGAATCATATTTTCATTTCTGTTGCCAGATTCACTTTATTAAAACAACAAACGGTTAACTAGATCCTTTATAATCACAGAGTTAGTTCTCATCATGCACATAAATGGCGGCAAGAAAAACAAGAATATCATGTAGGTTCTTTATTAATTGTGTGACAAGCTTTAACTAAATAGATGCAGGAAAGATTTGAGAAAGTTCATCCAAAGTTGTTGATATGGATGACATTGAATCAGTACATCATATTAACGCTCTTTAGGTTGTATTTAAGGTTTGTTGACATTATTCATGGATTCTTATCTGGAAAATTATACTAGGATGGTGATGAATATGGAGAAAAACTAAGGAAAATGACGTTCGCTTTTAGTTTTAATGTGTTCAATAATGAAAAACTGAATCTAATTAAAGAAGATAAATGCATTTTTTGTTTACCAAATTATTGATACTTGCCCCATAACTTTTTGAATGAAGTTTTTCTAGTTTGATATTTTTTACTTATACCAGATCTCTAATTTATGATTATTTGCTTTGAGTCAGAATTGGTTTTACTGTAGTAGGTCATGAACATACAATTCCCTTTACTACTCTCATATGATGCAATGGAGAAAACAATAAAGAATAAAGTTGATAAAGCCATTGTTCCTGCAATTGATATCATGTTTCAAGCCCTAAGGTTTGTGCATTTTTCTCACAATTATGCATAATTTCTATGTTAAATTTGCTTTGGAGGCTTATTTTGTTGTATCAAAATGTTTGTGCATTCTCCAAAGAAGTGGAATGATCCAATAAAAACAATATTGTTCGAGAAGATGAAAAACCAAAAACCAATGATATGGGAATGGACATTGAGGAGTTGCAGTTAGATACACTTTAGCCAACATGCGTGTGTGATAATTTTGGCATTAATAGTTGTTGTCACCACAACCATGTGAAGAAGAAGCCCAAGCTAGGAGAGTCCCAGTCCAATAAGGATTCTATTAATTAGCTTGGAAGAAGTGGAGAAGTATGTTGAAGCAAGTAAGAATCATGGGACATGTGGAAGTTAAAGAAGCAGCAGTTGTTGTTGCCGGTGGTAAATCACGATTTGAAGATTATGGATTTAATGGCTAACTAAATCGAAATCAATGGTGCATCATGGAGTAATAGGGCTAGGTTTTTGCGTAAGAAAGATTTTAAAAAGGCAGTAGAAGAACATGAGGATAGACAAAAAACTCTCAAACTCAAAGACGCTTGCTATCTCCATTTCACATATATTTATCATCCATTTACAATTACAGTATATTGTTCATCAAGAGAGCTTTACATTTTGATTATTACTATCAAGTTTCAATACCAACTATCATTGCACAATTTGTTCTTGGTGTCATGTCTTTTTGTTTATTACAATCTCAACGAAGCCTACTTCAATTGAGTTGAGAAACCTAAGATTATCGAGGTTTTGATGTAATATGTACTTTCATCATTGGTGTATTTTCATTTTACTTCACATATCAGAAACAATAATCTCTGGCACACCTGCAACAAATCACCATTTTGTGCAACAACTTTTTTTGGCACACCTCATGGGACCTATAAACAACAAAATCAATGGAATTGCAAACCTGTGCCTTTGGGAAAGATCCAATGAATGAGACCGATGATAATCCTTCACCCAAAAATGTGCCCAAGGATGATATTGCTAATTTCACCAATAATGGTAAATGAAATTTGGAGCAAAATGATCGACTAGTAAGCTTATCTGAAGAAGCCACAATTTTGTTTGAAAATCTTGTCAATACATTGAAAAATATGGAGATACATTTTAACAAAACCATAGAGAAGCTGGCGAAACAGATGTAATGCAAGTTTGAATAAAAATTGGAGGAATTGCTCTCAGGGGGAATTCATTAAAACATAAGAACACATCAAACAATATGGAGGCAACTTCTCCACATTATACCCAACCCCAAATGAGATCAACATCCAATGGTTAGAAATTTTGACCTAACATGATTGGGAATATCATCCCAACAAATCGTCTAGGAGCCTATGTACCATCTAAAGTAGTAGGAACTGGAAACAGTGCAAGGGAGCCTAGAGACAATATCAATGGTTGCTGGGTCCAACGAACTATTCCACCTTAGTTACCACCTGTTGACCTGGACATAATTAGGTATGTCATATATGAACTTTATGGCTAGGACCAAAGGCAAATAGGCCAGCCAAAATGCCACAAACATTATATAACTATGGTGGATTGTGAAAATCATTATCCGTGAGGATTTAAAGTCCCAAATTTAACATTGTTTGCTGGAGAGCAAGGACTATTTATTGTGGAACACATTGGTCGTTTCACTATACAGTGTGAAGAACTTGCAAACTATGATAACTTCGAAAACCTTTGTCATGGTGGTTATTTCCAAACTCTTTGACTAAGGCTGCCTTCACTTGGTACTCAACATTACAAAGAAATTCCATCAATACACGGTGAGAGATGGAAAGATCATTCCATACTCAGTTCTTTTGAGCTTAACCATAAGTGTTTGTTCCTGAGTTATCCAGATTGGTGCAAAAACTCGGAGAGACTACGAATGCCTATATTGCCTATTTTGAAAAGTTGAGAATAGATATTGTATCTACCAGCCAGATTCAGAGTTTGTTAAGATGGCTCAGCGAAGATTGGATATCAAATTTCAAAAAAAAATCTAGGTATGAAGTTTTATGATTTCAATAAAATGGCAGCTAAAGTGGCTGAATATGAATATCTGTTGAAAGTAGAAAGGATGAGAAATAAATCTTTCATGGGGACTTATTACTAGGAGATGAAAATGGCTACCATTGAAGTTACGTCAATCGAGGCAGCAAAGAAACAACCCATTCATTTATACTTTTGATATAAGCAAAACAGAAGAAATCTTTGATTTTCTGTAGCAAAAAAAAGTTCGTAACATTTCCAACATAACATAAATTACCATCTCACAAGGAGGTAAAAAGGAAGGACTACTGAAAATATCATGAGTGTAGTCTTATACCACGAACAACTGTTGGACTTAGAAGAACATGATTTAGGAGAAAATAAATAAGTGATTATGTGATTCCCAAACAAGGAATCAATGTTGGTAGATAAAGATCAATTCTCTCTAGTGGCAACAATCATGCATGCTATTGATGTGGATCTACATGACTATCTAAAGATAAAATGAAAATTGAAAAGTAAATCTCAAGTATAGGAACCAAAAGCTTATGCTTCTCATAAATATCAGATTGGCAAGGTAAAGGATGGTCAGATTTGATCAAGAACACTGTTTGTTAAACCACCAACCAAATATACGAAGCACATTAAGCCTATATAAATGGCAGGTGGTAAGATATATGAAGCACATTAAGCCCCTGTATGTCAAAGAATGAGTGAATGGAAGATGTATTGATAGAGTGTTGGTGGACAATAGTTTGGCAGTCAACACTATTTTTTGCTTCAACTTCTAGAATGGATTTCTATATGCTATTTGATAATGCTAGCTACAATATATATATATAACTGCTGTTGATTTCTATTTATTTTTGGCCTTTTATTAATAATTACAAGTATTTAAAAATTTAAATATAAAAGTAATTCACTATTTGACATCGACTGTCTGTTGAATAAGCATTACATCATACACATGCAAACGAGCCCACAGTCCACCCTAGTTTATACAAAAATCATAATGATACTGAGTTATTGATTTGATATATTATGATAATGGAAGTTAAATACTCAAGATCCACATGGTTGTTGTGGTGAATCTCATTTTGTTTTAAACATATTTGTTGTATGTTGTGAAGCTTGAGGGTATACGATGTCATACTACTCTACGAATTCTTTGGCATCAATGAGGTACTCATCTCCGAACGCACTAACCCTACAGAGCAATGAATTGTATTGTCATCATGAATCATTTTTAGTGTTAAGAACAAGAAGAGTCTAGTAATTAGCATGCTATTCATGGCCTCTGAATAGGGATGGAAGAGTAAAAATTGGTTTGTTGCTGCCACCCTGAGAACAACCTCTGTTAGATATTTCTGAATCAATTTTGGTTTTCCCAACCTGAGGTATGCATGCAATGGAGTTAATTAAATGGTTAGTAAAATACTTGCATATGACTGGTATGTTAACAATGGAAAGAGGATTTTAATATAAATTTTTTACAAATGAGGAACTTGTCAATGCGTACATCGATAATTGGCATTCAATTGCGCGCTGCATGTCTTGTAATTGTTGTTGGGTCCTTATGAGTATATTTGGGATTAGAGTTACATCATATCGTATACAATGAAAGATGTCTTATCATGTTCAAACAATTTTAAATGGCATAAATTACTTACACTATCGGTTGTCATTGCAAGTTTTGCTAGATCTATTATGTCGTAGTAATATATGACATCAGGGTCTCCAAAGCATGCAACAAGGCTGAAATTTTTGAACAAAGTTAGGCAATATAGAAATGTTACAGCATACCACTGTATTTGAACAATGAAATAACTTATTCCATTGTCTTTGAACAATGGAATGTAGTTTCAACAATGGGATAACTTAATCTATTGTGTTTGAACAATGACATAAGTTATTCCATTGTCTAAAACAATGGAATAAAACTTTATCATGTCTTTCAAAGATTGTCATTTTCCTAATCTTGAGGTTGTCTTCAAGTGTATGTGTTCATTGTCCAATGATTTTGAAAAAACATAAGCTAGCTTTGTCTTCTCCGTAGTCAATAAGCAGCTTTCAACATCAATTTGTTTGGGGGTAGCTGATTCTTCTTATTCTTCCTTCCCCTATTATTTGGCGGGATTTTCTTTACACCATAATTAAAATCATTAGACTCTTTTGGCACCCGTTGGCTCCCTTTTACTTTTCCCTTTTTTCACTAAGGATGTTGATTTTGGTTTCATTTTCTACTTTTTTTATTTATGGGGGTAGTAGCAGTTTCTTCCAAAGTGTTATCTTTCTCCTTTAGAGCATAATAAGTTTCGGCATCTTTGACTTTGATTTTCTCAGTAATAATCCTCTCTACATATGTTCATCATCTTCAATTCACTAGATATTTCATTTTTTTCTTTGGCCAGTTCTGCATACTAATGACTAAGCTTATCCAGCTCTTTGCATTTCCTTAAACTCTTTCTCCTTCATAGCACATAGAGCCGTCATATTCTACAAGTCGGTGGTAGTCTTGAGCTTCTTATTTCCAGTGGTGAGATCCTCATTCTGATGTTTAAGCTTCTCATAGGCTTTTTACTTTGCTCAACAATTCATATAGGCTTGGGATAAAATGGGATATATAAGGCTAAGATATTTAACATTATTGATCTACAAAAATCTACATCCAACATGTTGCAAAAAGGGAGAAGTTTTCTGAAACCATTTGTGTATTTTGTAGGATTTGTCTTTTGTCCTTATCCTAAATTCAGACACACCTTGCTGGAGTTTAGAGATGCTTGAAGTTCCATGTCCGAATAGCCTACTTTCAAAGGATTAATTTATGAAATGTGTTTGATGGAGACCTATTAACAAATCTAACACCAAACCAATCCACACACTACTAGAATACTCAATAAATCCAAATCAAGATCAAACAACAAGAATAATAATAAATATGATTGATTAGAGCTTTAGATCAGAACCTAATGTAGGGTTCTTCAGTAGCCCAAACTAGTTGAAGCAAGAATACTCCAAATGGTCAAAATCTAAATAAGAATCTTGATGAGGGTTCACGTCTAGCCTAAGCAAATCAAAAGCAAGAATATTTTAATTAACCAAAAAATAAAGGGAAAACCCTTATGTGGTTGTGTCATCAAGTCTACTGTTACAAAAAAAGACCCCCCGTTATTACACATGACTATTTATACTATTTCAAGGATGACCTAATAATTGCAATCATCACTGACTGACACATGTACGACTCTAGATAGCTTCTTAACTTCCTTATACTTGTCTTTTGCCTCGCCTATGACAACTTTCTGGCCTTTCCATGGTGATTTAGATGACAACTACTTGATCAACTTAAGTCCCTTGACTTGAATTTTCTTAGTGGAAAAGTTCTATTCATAGATTTCAGCCACCCTTATGGCTTCTTGAAACCTTTCAGGTTGTTTAAGGTTGAGCTCCTTCGCCAAACAAGGCTTTAGCCCGTCTATGAACGTTTCTAATATAGTAGTGGTACTTCCAAGCCCTAACCAAAACTTGGAGTCTTCTAAACTCTTCCATGTAGTCTCACCCTTCTTATTTCAACTTGGCAAGTTGACCACGTTGATTTACTACAAAAGAATGGTCCCCATAAAGTCAAAAACTCCTTTTCAAACATTGTCCACCCTAGTATTCCTTCTTCTTGCTCATACTAGCTCTTAATATTTGTCACCACTTGCTCGCCTTACAATCCAAATAAAAATATGTGGTCCTCACTCTATCATGACATGGTAGCTCAAAGATGTAAAAGTAGTGTTCTGCCTTGCTAGCCACTCATGCGGATCCCCTCAACTAAAATGTGAAAAATCCACCATAGGCTTTTTGGTCTCACAGGCATGATGTTTCTCCCCCCTTTTTCATCCCGATACCTATCATCATCATATTGCCGATCACCATTTTTGCCTTAATGTGGTTGTCAGCCATAGGTCTCATGATCTCGCCTCTCTGAATCCTCCCAAAACTTGATAATTGGACCAACTCCTTTGATTGGAAGATCTAGATCTTCATTTGCCACCTTTGAGCCATTTGTCAATGTTTCTACTTCCTTCCTTTTTTCCTCTAGGATTTAATTTTGTATGAGTTCGCCTTCTCACTCAATCTTCTTCTTGAGTCCTCCTCAAATATTTTGCCTATGTGATTTGTTTAGCCACCCTTTATTCTAGTCTTTCAATACCTTGTCTATTCTCTCCTTAGCTCATTGTTCTATCTTTTCATCTTACTAAGGGTCATCGTCAACTAGGGTACAACTCTGGTTGTCTCCTCTAATGCCTACAACTTCTTTCTCCCTTCCTCCTCTAGGACTTAAAACTTTGCTTGCTTGGTACTCTAGTTACCTCCCTTCTCCATTGATTCAGATGAAAATAAAACTAAGATACATTTTCAATACCTCTCAATGAAAGCACCAAATTGATATGGATCTGATTCTAAATCCATAACCAATCATATCTACATAGAACTAGAATAAACAATAACTCCAAAAAATGTTCAAACAACAAGAATAATAATAAGTATGATTGATCAAAACTTTAAGAATAGAACCTAAGGTAGGGTTCTTCACTAGCCCAAACCAGTTGAAATAAGAATACTTCAAAAGTTCGAAATCTAAATGAAAATCTTGATGAGCATTCAAGTCTATCCTAAGCAAAAAAACAAAAATATAAGAAAAACCCTTATATGTTGTGCCATCAAGTCTACTATTCCAAAAAAGATACCTCGCATATGACTATATTTATACTACTTCAAGGATGACCTAATAATCACAATCATCACTGACTAACACGTGTATGGCTCTGGTTTGTCTTCTACTTTCTTTGTCAACAAAATTATTTTTACTCTTGGCTAGCCTTCTATTGCTTGTCAGAACTCATTTACTTGTCAAAAGCAATATGCTTGTCATAAGTGATCCGCTCACCATAGGTGCTTTGCTCGCTAGAAGTGTTCTACTTGCTGATGGGCTCTACTTGTAAGAATTATGCTCAACGGAAATCTTTCGCTCAACTCTCTTAAAATGATGTCAAGAAATGGTCTCATTAAGCTAAGACACTTATCTTGCTTTGCCAACCGAGGTTCTCATCAGTGTCATTCAACAAAAGAACAGCTTAAATGTTCTTTCTGGTGTCTTTTTGGTGTCATTTCAAAAATAATAAAATGTTGAATTATATGATGATTTTTTATTGGATGTTTGGTTATGTAGCATACATGCCGCAGTCTAGCATGTATGCTGAATAAAACTGTTTGCAAACACGCTTAATAATGACTAGGGTCATCCAGAATCGTAGTATTTCTTTATGTTTGTCATGTTTGCTATTTTTATGTGGATTTTATGGATGTATGCTACATTGATGATGGTTTGTAATGATGGATTAGTAGTATGAGACCTTTATTTATGTTGTTTTGGTTGTAAACTTATTTCTGCCCATGTCTCTAATGGTGGATTATTTTGAGACCTTGATTTATGTTGTTTGAGTTGTGAAGTGATTTCTGTCCAGGATTGTATAGAAATGATTTTATTATATAGGTTCATTTGAGCCATTTTTTTGAAGTACAAAGACTTATTTGGACTACATATTGAACTACAAGGGCTTCAATGAGTCATTCATATTGTGAAATCCCAACCCAAAAATATTAATTTTCGGTTAAACTTTGGGCAATAAATTATTTGA
This sequence comes from Euonymus europaeus, assembly GCA_963580455.1. Classification (NCBI taxonomy): domain Eukaryota; kingdom Viridiplantae; phylum Streptophyta; class Magnoliopsida; order Celastrales; family Celastraceae; genus Euonymus; species Euonymus europaeus. Next base: position 13,133,150 of record OY756970.1, on the reverse strand, counting down.
AATTGAATACGGGGAGCTTACAGACCACCCAAGTTGCATAGGATCACAAAGAATTATTTTTGAACTAGGTTCACTGAGTGGGCCATAATTTTTAGCACAAATATCCGTTTTGGACCCATAATATATGAAGTAGAAGCTAGAACCAAGCCGTACATAAACATGTTGGAAAAATAGAAAAAAAAATAATTGGCAGAGTTGGGCACTGGAAGAGCGCTAATTTGTTTTCCAACAAGATTAAAACATGAAAATTCCATACTTTCACCAGCATTTTCTTGTTCTTCCAGTGTAGAGAGAGAGAGGGAGAGAGGTAGGAAGAGAGATAACATGATTTGGGCAAGATCAAGCTTGATTTGGAGTGGATTGGTGATGCCCAACAACATCTAAGCAAGATTCCACTAGAAATTTGAAAGATTTGGAGATAAGTTTTGAATTTTACCTAAAATCTAGGTTTTGTAGATTCATATGATGTTCATTATGGGTTGGATTTGTGGTTCATATATGTTGATTAGTGGTGACAATATTTATAGGATTGATTGTTGGTTTTAAGCTTCCACAAGTATTGGAAGATATTCAAAAATTTGGAGAAAGTTTCTAGAGAGAGGGGGTAGGTTTCCTTGATTTATGATTAAATTCAAGTTTATTATGTTATTAGGTTTGATTTGGCTTATGAATTGAGTATTTCTTGGTGAAAAATTGTTAAGTTGAGATTAGGTTGAAAAGCCTAAAAATTGGATTTGTTGAAATTATGTAACTTGGATACGAGGTAAGGATTCTTACCCCTCATTTCTATCATATTTATTTCGATTCTATAAATAGCGGTTCATATTTTCTTCATTGGTCATTCAATTTTTTGTATTTGCCTTGATTGATTCCAAGGGAAGACGAACCCTAATTGTGATTCTTTGATTTATGTTTTAATGATAAATTACATACCTTGTGATACATTCGGTCATCTTGGACATGCATATGGTAGATGCATAAAGGGCTACGGGTATGGATCCATAGTTCTCTTTATGATTTGTTGTGCTTGGTGGGATACTGAGATGCTTTAGGTCATCGTCAGGATCTCCACATGTGCGGTGCACCTTACTTTTTTCTGGGCAAATGTGCAAGATTTCAGATGATATTCTGGTTATCCATTGATTGGTGCCATGATACTGTAAGGTGTAGCCATTGGATTGCATATTATGTGTGCATCTTAGATACCATTTTGATGCATTATACTTATTTCACAAATTCAGCCATTATGACCTGTTTACTCTTCTTATTCTCTACTGAACCATCTCTCACCCTATTTTCTCTTTTTCTATCCTTTAGGCGAGACTGCTATTGAGAACCAGATTGCAGATCAATAGGAGGCATCGTGACATGTATGGCCACCTTGGAAGCATTAGAATTATTTACAATGTTTGGGTTGAACTTGGTCGTTTAATCATTAGTACTTGTTTTAATGAACATTATGTTGGCTATTTACCTTTTTGGTACACTTGATGGATGTTCGGGAGCTTGCGCCATGTGATCGGGCCTCCCTCACTAGGATGATGAACCATGGGTCTAGTTTGTTGACTATGATAGTCTTTGATGATGATGACATTTATGTGATAATTTTTGCACATGAGTTGCATGTGATTAGGAGGCATGAGGCCCTGCTAGGCTGTGGAATTGTATAATTAGTAATTTATGATTAATGTTACGTGTTCCCCATGTTGATGTCCTCCGAAATACGGGGAGATGCTGCCAGATTTTGGGTAGAATCCAGGGTTAGGGTGACATGGGAGAATGTCCTTAGTGACAAGTGTGATGTCATCGGTAGCGTTCTCGGGTTGGGGCATTACTCATATCAGTTAAATGAAGTGAAAAAATTATGCCGAATTATACTTTGGATTTTTTTAATAACACATGTTATCATTTGATGGCCTAGTAAGTTCTTTTTCACATCATTATTTTTTTTTTACAAATTCCATATCAGCCGTTTTTGGATGGAAAACATGTCGGGATTAATGTAGTTTGTTTCTGTAAGTCAAAGGGTTTATTTGGTCCGAAACAAATTATCGGGGGCTCAGGTGGTCATTTTTTGAAAATACATAGGTCAAACCGTTACTTGTCCCTTGAATTTACAATAAAATATAATATTTTTTTATATCAACTTAGCTCATATATTAGATTGAAATATTAGCATCTTGAATTACAACATGAGATACTGATTGAGGACAATCCTCAAGAAAAAATAAGTTATGCTCCTGCCTAAGAGTTAACTGTGTCAAGCTGTGTGCAACAGAATTTGCACCTCGACATACATGATGCACATCAAATACAATAAAACTCTGGAGCAAATATTGTATCAACTCTGTTACCACCCCATATGGCAAGAAATTCTGGGTAAAAGATGTTACTTGATCCACGACTATCTTGGAATCAGATTCCACTGTGATGTGCCGAAATTCATAGTCTTGAGCAAACTGAATTCCAACTAGCATAGCAAGAGCTTCACCTTGACAAACATACCAACACCTCTGATTTCTCAACAAAGCAGACCCCACCACATCCCCATTGCCATCTCTCATCACCACCCAGATTCCAAGAGCCCCTTCTCTTAAGGCTGCATCTGTGTTAACTTTGATTATTCCCTAGATTGGGCGCTTGTAGTATCCCATTTTTATCCCGCTAGAGTGTTATTTTGTAATTGATTGTTAATTAAAAAAAACAGAGAGAGAGGCCCCATGACCCAATTTTAAAAAGTCCTAGATCCATTACAGCAAACCCCAAGCCAGACCTGTATTTTAAGTCCAATACCAATTCATGCCTCTCTCTCCCACATCACTCACTGCTCACCATAACTCTCATTGGTACCGCTCGCCACCTCTGTATCACCCAGTCACTACCTCAATTGCAGTGACCATAAAATTGGCACACAATTCAATTTGTGGTAATGGCACAACCACCTGTCCTTCACTGCCTGACCTGGGCTCATAATCACCATGGTATCATGACAACAGGGGAGAGAGGACAAGTTCACCAAGGAGGAAAAAATCTCAGCCTCTCCTTTTCATCATCACCAAACCACCACCGAACCCACAATCACCACAACCTCTCCTTTTCATCATCAACAAGCCACCACCGAACCCACCATCACCACGGCTTCTCCTTTTCATCATTACCAAACCCCTCACCGGACACCTATAGCTCTCACCACCAACCCACTTGACTCGTCGGTATCTTCCATGCTCACCAATACCCAGATCCCTTTTCATCACCACTGTAAGTCATCATCAACCCAGGTCCTCCGAACCTTCACAATCTTCACTTTTGAAGCTTCTCATCGCCATCCATTACAGGATCCATCATCACAACCTCAGACCCAATACCCAAAACAAGACTCATCATCAGTCCTTCACGTCAGCGCTGCCTCAGCACCGAACCTCTCATCATCCATCGAAAGTCTCAAAAACTCATTCTGCTAGAAATCTCTTATATCTGAAACGCCATATTTCCCAAAAATCCATTGGTGCTTGTAGCCACTTTGATTTCTCCGACCAAGGTAATTTTTGTTATAGTGATTTAGGGTCTCTTGACTTTGAATTGGGTTTGTGGAATGATGCACAGGTTCCAATGGTGCTGAGATGTTTGGTTCTAGAGACAACAGATCTTTCAAAACTTGCTAGATATTGGTTTGAATCCATGAAATGGAATTGGCTAAGTAAATCGGGTCTGATGGATTGAATGCCAAAGAAAAATGATTGGGCTTTTAATTTTCAGGCCGATTATACTTGGGTTCCATATATGCTATTTAGACATTTGGGATTTTTGTACATTATAGGGGTCTCATATATTGGGCTAAGTCCATGTAACCCATGTAAGTAGTGAAAATAAAATAGTGAGAAATGCATGCATATTGATTTTACTATTTTAGGTTATTAGATGCATATAGACATTTTGGTTTGTTCTGTTTGTGAATATTAATTTATCTGCCTAGAGATAAAATTATGCAACGCAAGAATATTTGATTCAAGCCGTCTCACCAAATAAAAATAATTTATTATCATAAGTTGATATTCTAAACTTGAACTTGTATTTAAATACCATAAGTTGATATTTTAAATTCAAGAATTTTCCACCATAAGATGATACTTTCAATCACTATTTTTATTAAACTTTAACCTTTATTTTAAAATACAATGTCTACCTTTGTAGAATGAAATACCATAAGTTAGTACTTAATTCTTTTTCAAATATTATTTCAAGACTCGTCTTTTTTTTTTAAATAAATAAATACCATAAGTTGGTATTTTCAAATTCTTTTCAAATCTAATTCATTCATCCAAATTCCCTAAGTTGGAACTTCAAACTTGACCCCATTTTAATTCCTACATCATCATCAAATTTAAATACAATGCCATAAGTTGGTGCTTATAAATTATTCCAAAAAATCTATTTCTCATTAAATGCCATAAGTTGGTACGCTGTTAAATTTTCCACCATAAGTTGGTATTTTGAACTCAAGCATTTTTCTACCATATGTTGGTATGACCAAAATCCAAATCATTATTCCTTCCAAATGACTCAATTTCGTAAACAATGAAGTTTCATAAAGTAGCCAATTATTTAAAAAATCAGTACTTGTTTTAAACAAGAATCGTGGGATGCCTATGATAAGTGCCAAAAATACATTCTTAAAGTGATAAAATACTACCAAAGCAATGCCAAGAAATTGTGCTTAAAAGCTGAATTTTCAAGATTATTGTATAAAACATCTTCTTGGATGTTTTGCAGGTTAAGAGGTAGTAAGAGCTGTCCGAATGAGATTTGATCTTCAGCAAATTTTTAAAGGTCACTTCAAGCTTTGTAGGAAGTGCTGGTTCAGAAAAATAGGAGTTCGTTTGGGCCTCTAAAGGTTGCTTCGAAGTCAAGTTTGGAAATTATATCCGAAGCAGAATTTCTGTTTGAAAATCAGACCTTTAGAAGCCCATAACTTGAGCGTCTGATGTCCAAATTGAGTGATTCAAAAGCCCATATTTATCTACACATTGTATCTACAATATTGATGAAGGGTTTGAGTTCATAATATACTTTGTTTAGGCCCAGAATGTAGTTGCAAGATTTGTGTGTAATTGGAAGTTGATGTCATTGATGATACCATTTCCATTCAAAGAGTGGACAATCCACCACCAAAAGATGGCACTAACTCCTCCACTATGTGCTCATTTTCTCTATAAATAGAGAGGAGAAGGAGGAGAAGGAGAAGAAGAAAACAAGGCTTGTGTTTGTAATTATGTTTTTTTTGTTTCATGTTTTATTTGGTTATGTATAACTAAACTCTTGTTAGTTAGGGCTTTTCTAGAAGCCCTAAGCATAATTTCAATTTTATAAGTTGTGTGGATTTCAATTTCCACAAGCATGATGATTTTTTTATTTTTCCATGTTATGTGAGTTCTAGTATTGTGTTTCTTTGAGTAGCTAACTTTGAAACATGTATTGGAATTAATTGTTGTAGAACATGGTCAATTGCCTTGTTGAATATGTTATTTCTTGCAACATATAATTCAGTTGAAAACGAATTATGAAAAATCAATTCTTGAATACCTAAGTACAAATACCATGTATTAGGATTCTTGTGACATTCATATTCTCTTTACTCTTATTGGATTCTTGATTGTTGATTGATGTAGACGCCATGCTAGATTTCGATTAAGAATACACGTAATGAGGTAGACGCCATACACTTTACATGCAATTAAGAGAGAATTATACAACTTGAGTTTGGCCATGACCTTGTTGTGAATGTTGTCATCATATGCTTGTTAAAATTGTTAGTCTATTATTTCTTATAAATTGTTTGAATGTTTTATGGTGGATAGTGAGTCTTAGCTATTGTTTTCATTAATATCAATTCTCATTCTTGTTCTTAACGTCAATGTCTTTGTCTTAATTTTTATCTATTACAAGATTTAACCCCCCTTTCTCCCCTTTTATAATTGTATCAATTATATTCAAGTGTTAGATTGTATATCTATTAGCATCACTCCTTGTGGGATCGACTCTTACTTGTTCACTATATATTAGTTGTACATTTGTAAGTTTATTTTAAACTATTACTAACGACATAACAATTTTTGGCGCCGTTGCCGGGGATGTGATTACCTAATATAGTGTCATCTAACTCTTGTATATAATTTATTTATTTATTTTTGTTGTTAGCACCTCCTACATTGAAGGTTTTACATTATATGTCATTATTTAACGTGGTTGGCTTAAACGCCCCATTTTGTTTTCTATTAACTGTTGGTTCTACCACCTACTGTTGTTAATATATGTATATATCTATTAATATTAATGGCTGGTTCTACCGCCTATTAATATGCCTTAATATTTACTAACATCATTTTTTTATGGTTGGCCTTCTCTGCCCCATTTTATTTCTTATGTATACTAACTTTTTATATATTGTCAACCAACTCCTTTAATCCTTTGGTTGTGATTGGCACTGCCATCCACCAAATTTTCTTTATATTAATTTATGTTCATGGTTGGCCTCGCCACCTAAGTAGTTCATTTATATTGTTATTTTTCCTATTTTGCAGATACATGAATGTCCAGCTCAGATCTTGGGAACTTATCGAGTGACGACATTTCGTTAAACACAAAATTAGCGGATATCCGTTTATTTTGTCAACAACGAAAAAGAGACCATCGCACTCCAGAGAGATCACCTTTGTCATCACCAACTACAAGTCTCAGAGCCCCAGTTCAAATGGAAGAAGAACCAGATAACATGAACAAGCCACTTAAGGATTTCTCTGTGCCTCAAGCAGCAGATCAAGCTTCATACATTGTCTACCCCCAGACTACTGTAGACAATTTTTGTGACGCCCCGATCTAGGCACGCCACGGGTGCCCTCCGGCACGCTCCTAGGCCGCTAGTGCGATCATCCGACGGACCAGAAATCTGGCGGCATCTCCCCGTATATCGGAGAGTCCCCGCCTGCATCAGAAAATGCGCAGCAATCAAGTTCATAAATCCATCACACTAGCAACCTAGCCAGGCCTCAGGCCTCAATCACATGCAATCCTGATCCTAGGGGCCTCAGGCCATCCACTACCAGAATGCACAAACTGATAGTAATAAACACATCATCAAATTCATAATATCATATAACCATAATCAATACTCAGCATACATCATGCATACACCCTCTGGTGCCAAATGGTTATAAGAATATTATGAATAAACATCAATACATCATAAACAAAATATGTGCTTAGAGTATCTCTCTAGCACCCACATCCTACCCAGGGCCATCTGTAATACCCCGACCCGAAAATATTCAAAAAGAAAAAAAAAATAATAGTAGCAATTAAATTGTTATTTCGAGTTTGGAGAGAACACCAACTAATGAGTGGAAGAAAGAAAAATTGATTGGGGAATGAATCTCCTATGGTATAAAAAGAATTCAATAAAAGTGAATTAGGTATAAATAATAATCTATATATATAATAAATAAATATATATATATATGAGGCCACTTTATTATAAAAAAAAAAAAAATTAAATGAAATGTCGCTGGCCAAAGCCAGCGACATTTCACAAACCAAAAAAAACAAGAAGCGATAGAGTGAAGCCGAGAGAGAAGAGAAAGAAAGAAGAAAGAAAGAGGAAGAAAGGGGGAGAAGAAAATAGTGAGTTTTAGGGCAAGATTGAGGTGCTTAACAAGATTCAACAATAATTTGTCAAAGATTTCAAGGTTAAGGTAAGATTTTCTATAGATTTTCATAGTTAGGTTTTATGGATTTTGTAGATTAGAGCTTGAATATGGATTATTTGAGATAATGAGGTTTAAATAGGTTGATTTATACTTAATTGTGTATGTATTTGTTAGATTTGAGTTGATTGGAAGATTTTCAAGCTAGAGAGCTTTGGGTGGAAATCCTAGAGAGAGAAAGGTAGGATTCTTGAAATTATGGTGTAATTTACATTGGTATATGTTATTAGAGAGATATAAATTGTGAAATGGGTTGTGAATTTGCCATATATTAGGTTGGGGGTTCAAACCCTAGAAATTGGAAATTTCCGATTTTTGGTGAAATTACGTGGATTCGAGGTAGGGGATTCTAGCCCAATCTTTCGATAATTTCTTGTTATCTAAAAATGCGTTTTTAATCTTCATTGTTACTCATGTTTGTGTTTTTCCCTATTTGCTCCCTAGGGAAAAACGAACCTAGGGTTATTCTCGAATTTTCCTAAATATTAGTTTGCATTCCCGGTTGATTGCTTGGTCTTATATCAAGCATGTTTGGTTCTTATTCATGCATCATGGCTAGTTAAATATATAACTAGGATTGGTTTATCGCTATATTAAATTCATGGCATGACATTGTTGCATTAGAGCCACATGGAAGTGCGAATATGGTTTCGTGACTTTCGTAGGTTGTGTGAACGTCATATGGGAGGAGGGTTGTGGAACCTCGGGCTTGGTTGCAACCGAATGACTCCTATATGAGGCAACATACTAAGATTCCGAGGAATCGGTTCAGAGAACCCGAGTCAGTATGGACGAGACTGGTGTCTTGTAATTGGTCATAGTTTCCTTATTGAGTCGTATGGTGGCAGTGTTCACCGATATTGATGTGTGGGGATGGATGCCGAGGCGTCGTCCCATTGGGACTCACGGTAGGAAACGAGACCACGGTCTGATGAGTATTTGTGATGGTGACTCATAGTCTTGGCATGTTGCTACATTGACTTAATCTTTTTATTCAGCGATTATATTTTGTTATCCTCTTTACCCCTACTGAGCCATTGCTCACCCTTTTTCTTTATTTCCTTTCCACACAGGCGAGACTGGTACGGATACCGGCACTGCGGATCTGTAGGAGGTGGGATGACATGGTGCCACCTGGAGACACTAGGATGGGTTAGAATAAAGAATTAATTTTCTTTATTATGTTTGATATTTTATGCACGAATTGAGGATTGTGTATGTTGATTACGTTTATGAACACCTTGACGGTGTGTGGATGGTATGGATAGGAGGATGCCTTGTGATAGGACTCTTGTACCCGAGTGTGAACCTTATTGTGATATTGCATGTTGATACATGTATGATGATTGTGATTTAATATGTATTGCGGATGCATGCTGTAGATGGCCTGAGGCCCTGCCTAGGATTGTGTTTGCTTGTGATGTGATGGCCGGAGGCCCTGCCTAGGATTGTGTTTGCTTGTGATGTGATGGCCGGAGGCCTTATATTTTGATGAATATGTGCTGCGTATTTCAGGTGGGTATTCTCCGATATACGGGGAGATGCTGCCGAAATTTTGGTAGAAATTTACGGATTTAGTTGGAGGAATTAAGATTAAATCTTTTGTGATAATGTTGACATTTAATATCTTATAGATATTGAATTAGTTTTAAATAGTAGCGCCTCCCGGGTCGGGGCGTTGCACCATCCATGTCACATCCCGCTCTCACTGGGCCGCTCTACTAGTACCTGTACCAGTATCACCTGTGGGAAGGAATGAAAGTAGAGGGTGAGCAAGAAGCTCAGTAGGGTATGAGTAACGTTAGTATAAGGCCAAATCTGAAACAATAGGCTATGCAACAATATGAAACCTACTACATGCACGTATACTCAACAATCACATAGAACATCAACCCGGGCAATCCCCTCAATGAGCAAACCTCATCGATAACATGGCTCGTTCCATGTAATATCGAACATGAGCAAGCTCACCAAATCAACTCATCAATATCATGGTCCCTAACCATGACTATTGAACAGGAGCAAGCTCCCCAACATCAAACGCTCATGGATTACCCGGTTGCGTGATCCTACCACGCCCGCACCACTCCAGGCAAGGTCCCTCATGAACCAAACCTCTAGTGCGTTATCCTACTTGGAGTTCACATGACTCGGTGGTAACTCTCATCACCTCGCCATCCCTCCAAGTAGCTTTCAAGAATCCTATGGAGTCCCGAGTCCATACCCGGTCCCCAATGCAACTCTAATGCATTTTACGCCATGACATGCCGAAAAGATATATATATGAACATCCTACATATATGTATATACATAACTATCATGATGCATGAACGGAAAATTACATCGTGCCCATAGATGATGGAACACACATAATCGGGTCATGCAACATCAAGAACTAACAATAATCCACAATTAGGGTTCATTTCCCCTTAGAAACAATTAAGGAGGAAACACAAATATAGAACGACCAATGAAGAATCGGAAAGCTCTTAACACATTGAAAACGAACGATAGAAAGAATGGTTGGAAATCCCCTACCTCGTGTCGAGCAATTTACCACAAAATCCACAATTACGTTCCTAGGGTTTCGATTTCCCAAACCTAACAATATGGCGAAACCGAACCCATTCACACATCAACAAACAAGCAAAAACTCATATAAACATCAATTAAATCCATAAGTTCGGAATTACTCACCTTCTCTCTCTAGAAATTCCTCGAAATTCTCCAAACTCAACCCAAGCTCAACTCTACTCCAAATCACAAACCAATCTATATATACATTCAAAATCAACCTAGGATTAACATATCTAAACCATAGGAATCAACTCTAAACAAAACTAACAAGATCTACTCAAAACCCTAGAAGTGAAATAATGAAGAAACTTACCTCCAAGACTTGAATCTTCCTTGAATCCTCTCTAAAAACTCCAAAAACAAGCTTCAATCTCCAATAATCACCTCAAATACACTTCTCTCTCTAGAATCGTCACTCTCTCTCTCTAGGATGAACCAAAACCCGAAAAAAATCTCTAAGAAGGCTCGCTGGGCCTATTTGAAAACTCGGGCTGCACCTAGGCGCTACCCTGGGCGCCTAGGCGCTCTGGCCTCTACTTACGGTTCTTCAGGCGCTGCCCTGGGCGCCATCCTGGGCGTGCAGGATTTTCACGCCCAGGCGAGGTACGCCTCTGCGCCTACTCCATTTCCCGTCACCCACTGGACTAGGCGCAGCGCCTAGGCGCCCTGAGGTGCGCCCAGTCCAGTGCCTCCCTTTTCTGGACTTCTTTCTTTACTTGCATTTCTGTCCGTCACTGGATTAGGTGCCATTGGGCGCACCTTTGCACACGCCTAGGCGCACACTGCCTAGGCTTGCTACTCGGGCGCCTAGGCGCTCCAGCTCTTCTGGTCCTCATCTCTTACCTGCCTCACTCTGGACTAGGCGCAGCGCCTAGGCGCCCCCTTGTGCGCCTAGTCCAGTTTCCCCATTTGTTCTTACATCAAAAATTTCACAAAATTTTTGGGTCGGGGTTTCACAATTTTGAACTAAAGTCAGGAATGATTCATTTGTTGCCTACGTTCTTAGGCCATGCTGGAGAAGATCCTCACATGCATCTTAAAGAATTCTCTGATGTCTGTTCCACAATTAAAATAAGAGGTTTAACTGATGAGCAGGTTCATCTACGATTGTTTCCATTTAGTCTGAAGGAACAAGCAAAGACATGGCTTCACTCTTTACCAAGAGATTCAATTAGAACATGGACAAATTTGGCAAACAAGTTCTTGACGGAATTCTTTCCAGCTCAAAAGACAAATAAAATAAGGAAAGAGATAGTGAGCATCCAACAAAATGATAGAGAAGCATTCCATGAATATTGGGAGAGATACAAGAGGCTCTTAAGCTCTTGTCCTCGTCATAATATTCAAGAATGGCTACTAATGCAATATTTTTATGAAGGGATGTTGGATTCAGATCGCAAAATGGTCGATGCCACATTTGGTGGTGGATTGATGAATAACAATGCCGAAAAAGCAAGGGAGATGTTCGAAACTTTGTCAACTAATTCTCAACAATAGAGCAACAACAGAGTGAGAGAACCTCAAAAAAGGGCTGGAGTCTACAAAGCACAATCAAGTTCAAACATGGAAGCCCAAATTGCAAACTTGACAAATATGGTGAAGCAGTTAATCGTTCCAGGCTCTCAAGTGTGTGCTATGTGCAGTACACCTGGACATGCTATGGAAAGTTGTCCACAAAATGAAGTTGCGGTCTTGGATGCACAAATAAATGCATTCGGTACTTATCCAAATCAGAATCAAAACCAAATGCAAAGGTCAAGGAATGATCCATTTGCTCCTACCTGCAATCCAGGATGGAGGAATCATCCAAATTTTAGGTGAAGTAATAATCAACCAATGCAACAACCTTTTGCTCAATTACCACAACATCAGGTTCAAGTGGAGCCTCTGAAACCATCACTTGAAGATATGGTTACATTTATGGCACAGAGCACTCAAGCATTCATGCAGAAAACTGATAACGCCATTGCAAATTTGGAACAACAAATGGGACAGTTAGCCACTGCATTAAATCAAAGAGAACCTGGAAAGCTTCCTGGCCAAGTTGTTGTCAATCCTAAGATTAATGAACATGCTAAAGCAATCACTTTGAGGGAGGGAAAAAAATTGGAAAAATAAGCGTGCCAGAAGAAGAGAAGAACCTTGACTCTGACAATATGATCAATCCAGACATTCTAGATCCAAATTCTAGCAGCAATGCTACTCCTTTCCAAGAAACGCCAAACCTTCAGGTTAACTCTAACCTTCCAAATTATATTTCTTCACATGCTCCTTTTCCTAGCAGATTGCAGAAATCCAAGAAAGAAGATCCAATGCAAGGAATCTTGGATACTTTCAAGAGGTGGAGATTAACATTCCTCTTTTAGATGCCATCAAACAAATGCCAAAATATGCAAAGTTCCTCAAGGATTTGTGCACAAATAAGAGGAAGTTCAAAGAGTTTGAAACGATTAAGGTTTCTGAGGAAGTTTCAGTTGTTCTACAAAGCAAACTCCCTCCCAAGCTAAAAGATCCAGGGAGTTTTACTATCCCTTGTATCATTTGGGGTCACAGGTTTGAGAAAGCTCTTCTTGACTTAGGTGCATCTGTCAATCTAATGCCTTTTTCTGTTTTTGAATCTTTGAATATAGGGGAACTAAAGGCGACCTCTGTGAGCATCCAGTTGGCAGATAGATCAATCAAATACCCTAGGGGTATTCTGGAAGATGTCTTAGTAAAAGTTGACGGATTAATCTTACCTGCTGATTTTCTAGTATTGAAGATGGAGCCTATTCCTTTGTCAGAAGTAAAATTAACCTTAATTCTTGGTTGTCCATTTATGGCCACAGTAGGCACCAAAATTGATGTTCAAAAGGGTACACTAACTATGAATGTGTAGGGACAAACGATTAAGTACAAGGTATTTGGAGCACTCAAATTACCAAGTGATGAACATTACTGTTTTCACTTAGATGCGTTAGATACAATTTGTCAACAAGTGTTCAATGAAAGTTGTGGTCGAGATATTGTGGACAAATTTTTAATTCATGACTTTGGAACCATCGATGAGGATAAACAAGCTAGCAAAGTCTTAGCTCGCCTTGAAGCCTTACCTTCTTTAGGTATGTATATTTCTGCCTTTGAGCCTTTACCAGTGCCTAAGACAAAACTTGTACCATCTGTTGTGCAGGCACCTCAATTGGAGTTGAAGAAACTACCAAAGCATTTGAAGTATGCGTATGTGGGCGAAGAAAATACATTGCCAGTAATCATTGCGTCTGACCTCAGCATTGAAGAAGAAGAGAAATTGTTGAGGGCACTACAAGAGCATAAAACATCAATCGGATGGAGTATTGCTGATATCAGAGGAATCAGTCCCTCTAGATGTATGCATCAAATACTACTAGAGGAGGGAACAAAACCAACAAGAGATGTCCAACGCAAACTTAACCCAATAATGAAGGAGGTGGTGCTAAAAGAAGTACTCAAATTGCTAGATGTTGGCATCATTTACCCTATCTCTGATAGCAAATGGGTTAGTCCGGTACAAGTGGTTCCTATAAAATCTGGAGTTACAGTAGTCCTTAATGAAGATAATGAGTTGGTTCCCACGCGAGTTCAAATAGGATGGCGTGTTTGCATTGACTTCAGAAAGCTTAATTCAGGTACTAGAAAAGATCATTTTCCACTACCTTTTATTGATCAAATGTTGGAACGACTTGCAGGTCATAGCCATTATTGTTTTCTTGATGGATATTCGGGCTACAATCATATTGCAATAGCACTAGAAGATCAAGACAAGACAACATTTACTTGTCCATATGGTACATTTGCCTACAGGCGCATGTCTTTTGGTCTTTGCAATGCTCCAGGTACTTTTCAAAGGTGTATGATGAGCATATTTTCAGATATGGTGGAACACATTATTGAGGTATTTATGGATGATTTTAGTGTATTTGGTTCATCTTTTGATAAATGCCTTCATAACCTCGCTTTGGTCTTAGAAAGATGCCAAGAATGCAATCTAGTTTTAAACTGGGAAAAATGTCATTTTATGGTACAACAAGGAATTGTACTTGGTCATATCATCTCTAGCAAGGGAATAGAAGTTGACAAAGCAAAAGTGGATCTGGTGAGTAATCTTCCACCTCCATCTACAGTTAAGGAAATAAGATCTTTCCTTGGACATGCAGGTTTTTACAGGAGGTTCATCAAGGATTTCTCCAAGATAGCTAAGCCATTGTGTAACTTACTATCCAAGGATGTGACATTTGAGTTTGATGAGACATGTTTGACAGCTTTTAACAAGCTTAAACTCCTTCTTACGTCAGCACCGATCATGATGCCTCCCAATTGGAGCCTCCCTTTTGAACTAATGTGCGATGCTTCCGATTATACTGTAGGAGCAGTTTTGGGAAAACGAGTAAATAAAGTACCTCATGTCATCTACTATGCCAGTAGAACACTCAATGATGCCCAATTAAACTACTCCACTACAGAGAAGGAGCTCCTTTCTGTTATTTTTGCTTTAGAAAAATTTCGTGCATATTTGATTGGCACTAAAGTAATTGTATTTTCTGACCATGCAGCTCTTAGGTACCTTCTTCAAAAGAAGGATGCGAAGCCTCGCTTGATTAGATGGATTCTATTACTTCAAGAGTTCGATCTGGAGATTAAGGACAAAAAAGGATCCGAGAATGTGGTGGCCGATCACCTCAGCCGTTTGGTGAACAATTCAGTGACCGAAGAAGACTCTTTGCCTCTAAATGAGAATTTTCATGATGAGCAATTACTATCTTTATCTATTTCTACACCATGGTATGCTGACATTGTCAATGACTTTGTTACAAGTGATCTTCCAGGAAATGTGCCAAGAACTTACAAGGATAAGCTCGTGACAACAACAAAGTATTACATATGGGATGATCCATACCTTTTCAAATGGTGTTCTGACCAAATCGTCAGACGGTGTGTGCCAGAATCAGAATTTCAATTCATACTCACGTTTTGTCACTCATATGTTTGTGGAGGACATTCTGGTCCAAAGAAGACAGCTTTGAAAGTATTGCAATGTGGATTTCATTGGTCGAGTTTGTTCAAAGATGCATATACTTTTTGCTCTACTTGTGATAGGTGTCAGCGGTTAGGTAATCTTTCATCTAGGAATCAGATGCCTTTATCTCCTATTCTAATAGTTGAAATTTTTTATGTCTGGGGTATTGACTTCATGAGACCTTTTCTTTCTTATTTATATATCTTACTTGCTGTGGATTATGTTTCAAAATGGGTGGAAGCAGTTCCATCCAAGACTAATGATTCTCGAGTTGTTCTCAGATTCCTTAAAGAAAATATATTTGCAAGATTTGGAACACCCAGGGCGATCATTAGTAATGAAGGGTCCCATTTCAATAATAAACATTTTGCAGCATTATTGCAAAAGTACGGAGTCAAACATAAGGTGTCCATGCCATATCATCCACAGATAAGTGGACAAGCTGAAATCTGTAATAGGGAAATTAAGCAGATATTGGAGAAGACTGTGAGCTCCTCACGCAAGGATTGGTCTGATCGTCTCATGGATGCTCTATGGGCTTATCGTACAGCCTACAAAACTCCGATAGGAATGTCACCATACAGGTTGGTTTTTGGCAAACCCTGCCACTTACTAGTTGAATTAGAGCACAAAGCATATTGGGCTATCAAACAGTACAATTTTGAGATGAAGGCTGCAGGAGAGCAACGAAAGTTGCAGTTGAGTGAGTTGGAAGAATTCCGAAATGAAGCCTATGAGAGCTCTAAAATATACAAGGAGAAGACCAAGGCCTATCATGACAAGACCATTTTGAGAAAACATTTTGAACCTGGGCAGAAAGTCTTATTATATAACTCACGCCTCCGACTATTCCCAAGTAAGCTCCGTTCACGATGGTATGGTCTATTCCTTATTACTCATGTTTTTTCACAAGGTGCAGTGAATCTTCAACACCCACAGACGGGAAATATTTTTAAAGTGAATGGTCATCGTCTCAAGCACTAGTTAGAGCCACCAACATAACATATTGATGAGAATTTAAGGCTCTCTGATCCTGTTCCACTCACTTGATACGCTGTTCCGTCTGGCTGACGACGCTAAATTTAGCGCTTATGGGAGGCAACCCATATTTCTTTCTCATTATCTTTGTGTGTTCAAATTTATTTATTTATTGTTTTTTAAAAAAAAAACAACAACCAAGCATTTCGTTCAGTTGCACATTTTCTTAGCATATTCACTTTTACTTTCACCTTGAGGTGGTCACTGTACACTTTTGTGTGCGTGGGGCTTGATTGCGCCCATATGTCTACAGTGTGAGCTTTCTCCACCAGCTTAATGTGATTTGGATCTTCAAATGTTTACTTATAGGGCAGCTGGGAGGGAGAGCATCTCATGAGTCATGACAGTATTGTCATTAGTATAAGACCTGAAGTTTACATTTTGATCCTGCGGACAAAAGTTGTGGTCTCCTGATAGGCCGAAGGAAAACACTCGATGGTGTTAGCACAGAAGTCACTGGAATGAGCCTCTATTACCTTACTTGTGCATATGCATTGGTTGAAAAAAAACGAAAGAAAAAAAAATCCTAATTGTCTTCTCTTCTCACACTCTGTTTCTTCCTGATTTTCAACTCTCCCTTTATTATTCTTGTCTTTTCTGATCATTTTTCTCTTCCTCCTTCATAGTATGCTGCGCAGCCCCCGCGATGTCATTGCCACGGTGGACTTATTCGCCAGAGCTACAATCATGCCAGAACGTCGAATCGATTCAAAAATCTTGAACGATTCTGCCAACCGATGGGCCATGAGCTACCTCCGCGACCATTCTCTGCTGTTCTTGGTCGATCCTGATCCAAGAGACGAATTCCCGATGTATCCTCACATCGTTCGCTCTTTTTACCATACTCTTCTCAAGTTACCCCACTCTTCTGGCACTCAACCAGTGTATCAGGTTGACATCCCTAGTCTTCGGCTTCAATTCACGACAGCGGATATTTGCTCATGTTTAGGCTATCCACCTATCGCTGACGTCGCTGTAGGTTTTCAAGCACCGATCTTTATTTCTCATCAAGAGATGATTGATAATATGTGTCAAGGGCGACATGATCAGAATGCTACTTCTACACGCGCTCTTATTTGCCATCCACAATGTGGATGCTTGATGATGCTATCCGAAGTAACCTTTGCCCTATTGGACACAGTCAACAACGCCAGGGTAACATACTTTCCGCCCTATATTGTATGTATCGTGGAGTCTGGTTTGATATTGGCCGGATTTACCTTGAGAGCATTCTTAAGGCGAAGGCCCTTGTGGAGAAACAAATAACCAAGGTCTGGAGATTATATTTCCCGAGACTCATCACGCGGTTGCTTTTCAGTATGGGCATCCGCCCGCCTCACAGTCAGACACCTTCCAATTATCCAGTGACTATTTTGGAGAACTCTACCTGGCGTCAGAGGACTGGCCACATGCTTTCCAATGCTCGTAGACAACGAACACCGCGACGTCCAGTTGCTTTACCACTGGAAGTGTCTATGTAACGCCCCGTCCCACGAAACCCTAGTTCACGGGCACATAGTCCAGAACGCTACCTATATTACATACCTATCTAATAGGGTCACCTTATTATATATATATATACAGAGAACTTAATACTGCTAGTATAAAACTTAAATACTCTTACCAAATAAACCCAGTAATTAACTCAATTACATCATCCTACCTATAATGATCTTTTAACCATCATAATTTTCTGACTGTAATTAAAGTAAAGAGGTAAAATGCATTCTTCCTGTTTTTCGATCTTTTGTTTATTCATGATGTTTTGGATACCATAAATAATCAATAAACCTACATAGAATTAGAAATATTATTATGAACTAATAAAACCTAACTCCAGCGCATGAGCATTCTTCCCATGGATCCGCAATCACGCCATCAACAGCTAAGTCAGTTTAATCCTCACGTATTCAGTACCTGTATCACGAAACATAGTGAGCTAAAGCCCAGCAAGTAATACTTATGCATGAATGCACATGAACATTATCTTTATAAAAACCGTCAGCCATTTAAATTCTTTTCCAATACTTGGGCCCCTAACCTAGGTAAACTGCTACAGAGCAACCGGTCGGGATTTTCATATACTGCCCTACCATAGAGCACCTCCAGTTAAGATCCAAATCCTTTATTCATTTTCCTTTTTCCTTTTTCATTTTCTTTTATTTAACAGTCTCATAAACCTTTCTCTTTCCAATACACCCTCCCTGTAGCAGTAATACCTGGTTCGTAAAACACTTTTTCCTTAACTAAACCTTTCCTTTTCATGTAATGCAATGCATCGTGTTTATGAACAATATTTAATGCATCAGTAAATCATACGTAACACCTCACTTTCCAGAACATCAAAACAGTCATTATATCAGTTCCATCACCATATTCAGTCCAAACATATAAAATAATACACATTGCATACTATAGAGCAATACAATAACAATTAGGTCGTTCAATCACGGTAACCAAACATCACATTCAATACAATTATAATATAAATCATCATTCATATCACAATTCACATATAACTCGTCATAGAATTCCGATCAAATACATATCAATAATCAAAACAATTACACATACTATTCATATAATTCACAGATCACATAGTTCCGTAATACAGTTGAGTATTACTTACAGCGACGTGCTCCCGTAATTCCGGATAATTTAATTATAAAAATGAGCTCCTGAAACCCATACAACACCCACAATTATATATTAATCTTACAATCTATAATTCATTTATTAATAATATTATCTTTTAATCAGCTTGTTTTATTAATATCATGAACTTAATATGATTACCTGATTACCATTAATTAATTAAAATAATATCTAACCGGGACAGCTTGGCCCGGTGGTCACTCCCAACGGGTCTAACAGGCCCATACAACCTACACAATAATTATTAATCTTATTGTCTTTAATTGATTTATTAATATCATTGCATTTTATTCAAATCATTTATTATTTCCATTATCTTAATGTAATTAACCTAAAACAACAAATTACATAAATAATTTAATTAAATTAAAACCCAACCGGGTCAGCTCGACCCGGTTGTACCAGTTCGCGGGTCTGGCAGACCCGGTTTCTGGCAGTTATGGGTCACCGTCGTTCATGGGGCGGTGGACCTCACTGTGGTCGTGGTTAGGTAGCCAATGCGACGGCGAGTCCATATATGGCGATATTTACCTGAACGGTGGCCGAAATACGACGGATCGACACCCTCAAGGCGGCGGCACCACACGCTTCTTCCCCTCCGTTGACGGCCATCCCCAACTCCTTTCCATCCGAAAATGGTGCCGTTGAACTCCTCTCTCCGAGTTCGTCATTCCAGTGTCATCATTGTCGTCGTTCGTCGCTGTCTCCGTCACACAAGGGTTCCGTCGCCGCCGTCTCCTTCACGGTTTCCGTAAGGATTTTAGGTTTTTCTGCCTGTCTCGATTCGCGTGCAGGAATATATATTATTTTATTTTATTTTATTTTATTTTTATTTCTTCTTTTACTGTTTCGTCCCTACCCCTCCACCGTAATTACTAGAACTCCAACTAATTTACAATCATGCCATCAATTTCCCGATTAAATATTTTAAATTATCGCAATCATAATTTTAATTCCTCAATAGAAGTTAAGAAACATACTCTGATCTAGCTTATGTCACACATGACATCACCTATCTTACGACCTCTACCACTACAGGTTATCCGAACGGTTCGGGGTGTTACAGTCTAACTCTTCTGCTGCTGCACTACCTCCGACTGACCACATTCACGACATCTTAGCCCGCCTGCATAGGTTGGAGGTTGGACAACAGCGGCTGGAACACATGCTGAATGTCCTCATGAATATGGTGCGGCGCTAACCATCTTCCCCTCCCACCATTGTCCGTGCATCTTCCACCTCAGGTTGTATTTTTCTATCCCCTGTTTCCTTGCATTGCATTGCTTTTCCATACTTCGTCATTTTCACATTGCAGACAATGTTTAGTTTAGGTTGGGGGTGGTGGCATATTCATGCACTTTGATGATTTGGTACTGGTACAATTAGTTTGAGTCAATTTTTCTATCTGGATTATTAGAAAACAACTTTTAACACACTTTTGTCCACAAATATTAAGCCTTGTGGTAAGATGGATGATAATGCATATGACTAAGAATATTTTCTGGTTAAAACACAAATGAGTGGAGAGAAATGAGTAAACAACTTATGAACTTGCATTGATCTTTTGAAATGGATAATTGTTGTCAATGAACACCATTATGTGGAATGATTGGATGAATGCTGAGGATGATATTGATCAATGTTTGAGAACAATGTTGTACTTTTATTGGGCCTTTGTTTGAGATGTTCTATATTATGAATTCGAGATTATGAATTCGAGACATAAAAATAAAAAAAAAAGACAAAAAGAAAGAAAAAAAAAATGTTATGTGTATTCGTCATCCTTCAGTAGATAAGTTTTTCTGTAATAAGACTATTAGTTTGTCAATTGAAAAAATTTTGATCAATAGAATTCCAAAGCAGGTTTGTGGTAAGACTGGTGGAAGTTCTACACAGCTAATATACCTATCATTTAATCAATGTTTGTTTATTTGTTTGTCCTTAAATTGGCTTTTCTTCTGAGTGCATATCTATTTTCCAACTCCATGAGAGAAATTCATAGCACAGAAATCCTTCTCTACCCTATGAGAATATGGAGTTGAGGCTTTTACTTAGATAAATTTTTGAGGTTATATGCATTATGGATTGTGGTATGAAGGTTTTGGCTTAGCACACACACACAAGTCTTGGAAGTTGTGACTATACTAATCTGGATAGGAATTGTGATCTCTTACCTTTTGTTCTAGTATTGTTACTTTCAATCATTTCTCATAACATTTTTACGCTTGAATTACTAGGCACTAGCAATAAGCTGGTTGGGGGTTGTGATAAGTGCCAAAATATACATTCTTAAAGTGATAAAATACTAACAAAGTCATGCCAAGAAATTGTGCTTAAAAGCTGAATTTTCAAGATTATTGTATAAAACATATTCTTGGATGTTTTGTAGGTTAAGAGGTAGTAAGAGCAATCCGAATGAGATTTGATCTTCAGAAAATTTTTAGAGGACACTTCAAGCTTTGCAGGAAGTGCTGGTTCACAAAAATCGGAGTTCGTTTGGGCCTCTAAAGGTTGCCTCGAAGTCGAGTTTGGAAGTTATATCCGAAGCATAATTTCTGTTTGAAGATCAGACCTTTAGAAGCCCATAACTTGAGCGTCTGATGTCCAAATTGAGTGATTCAAAAGCCCATAATTATATAAACATTTTTATCTACAATATTGATGAAGGGTTTGAGTTCATAATATGCTTCGTTTAGGCCCAGAATGCAGTTGCAAGATTAGTGTGTAATTGAAAGTTGGTGTCATTGATGATACCATTTCCATTCAAAGAGTGGACAATCTACCACACGAATTTGATGGACAATCCACCACCAAAAGATGGCACTAACTCCTCCACTATGTGCTCATTTTCTCTATAAATAGGGAGGAGAAGGAGTAGAAGAAGAAGAAGAAAACAAGGCTTGTGTTTGTACTTGTGTTTGTAATTATGTTTTTTTTGTTTCATGTTTTATTTGGTTATGTATAACTAAACTCTTGTTAGTTAGGGCTTGTCTTGAAGCCCTAAGCATGCTTTCAATTTTATAAGTTGTGTGGATTTCAATTTCTACAAGCATCATGATTTTGATTTTTCCATGTTATGTGAGTTCTAGTATTGTGTTTCTTTGAGCAGCTAACTTTGAAACATGTATTAGAATTAATTGTTGTAGAACATGGTCAATTGCCTTGTTGAATATGTTCTTTCTTGCAACATATAATTCAGTTGAAAACGAATTATAAAAAATCAATTCTTGAATACCTAAGTACAAATACCACGTATTAAGATTCTTGTGACATTCATATTCTCTTTGCTCTTATTGGATTCTTGATTGTTGATTGATGCAGACGCCATGCTAGATTTCGATTAAGAATACACATAATGAGGTAGACGCCATACACTTTACATGCAATTAAGAGAGAATTATACAACTTGAGTTTGGTCATGACCTTGTTGTGAATGTTGTCATCATATGCTTGTTAAAATTGTTAGTCTATTATTTTTTATAAATTGTTTGAATGTTTTGTGGTGGATAGTGAGTCTTAGCTATTGTTTTCATTAATATCAATTCTCATTCTTGTTCTTAACGTCAATGTCTTTGTCTTAATTTTTATCTATTACAAAATTTAACCCCCCTTTCTCCCCTTTTATAATTGTATCAATTATAGTCAAGTGTTAGATTGTATATCTATTAGCATCACTCCTTGTGGGATTGACTCTTACTTGTTCACTATATATTAGTTGTACATTTGTAAGTTTATTTTAAACTGTTACTAATGACATAACGGCCTAATACCTTTCCCACGCTCAATCAACCCTCGTACCCCTATTTCTGGTTCACAGGATTATAAGTGTTCAATCGCACTTTAATTCGATTGGTGGCGACTGTGTTCAATTTTCGGGCCAGTTGCTACAGCGCTGCCATGGACGGGATACATTAATCCCCCTAGGTGTAGGTGAAAAGTTGCCACCTATTTGATGATATGACACTTGAGATAGAGAAAATTCAAGAACTAAAGATCTTGTAGCTTTAACAATTGGAGATGGAGTTAAGCATACCATGTCATGGGTGGATTTGTTTCGATTAAACCAAAATAACCAAATGGCAACTACAGCTAATAAAATAGTTTCTTTCTCCGCCATAGCCAATAGGCGAGTGAACTAGTCTTTAAACATCTCCCCCACTTGATAATCAGTAATATCTCTCACATTAAGACATTGCCACACTCTCTGAGCTTCAGGGCATTGAAAGAAAATATGAGAATTAGTTTCGAAAGACATACCACACACTGCACATTCCATTGGAACCACCAAACCACGGCGAAGCTGATTTTCTCTAGTAGGAAGGGAGCCTCGAAAAGTTCTCCAAAGAAGATGTTTTACTTTTGGGGTTGTAGGAATAGACCACAACTTAGTCCACATAGCCCTAGATTCTTGAGAATCCTAGGAACTTTCCTCCATATGACCATTCATAAGGGAATATCCCACATGATAGCCCGATTTTACAGTGTAGGTACCCATGGTAGTATAAGGCCAAATGATTTTATCTGGAGGCCATAACTGACTTAGGGGTATGCACATAATTTGTTCAGCAATTTTAGGAGGAAAACAGGTCCTAACCACCTCTTCTTTCCATTTACCCGTAGATATATTTAACAAATAGGATACTTGAGTGTTGGGAGCTAAGTTTGAGATACCTTGATCTTGTAAACAGATGCCATTCGGAAGCCACACATCCTCATTAATCCGAATTGAATGCTCATCTCCTACTCCCCAAGGAGCACCATAAACTAACAATTCTCTCCCCTCAATCAAACTTGACTAGATATAAGAAGAATTCGGAGGTAGTCTTGCTGTCCAAAAAGACCCATGCGCGAAATACTTACCTTTGAGAACATGGGCTGCCAAAGAAGAAGGATTATGTATAACCTGCCATCATTTCTTAGCCAAAAGTGCTAAATTAGATGACTCCACATCCCTAAATCCCAAACCTCCGGCTCCTTTCACCATACACATTTGCCTCCAATTAACCCAATGCATAGTATTCTTTGACTCATTTCCCCACCAGAAACAATGAGTCATTCTGCTAATATCATCACAGATAGAGCGAGGGAACTTAAAACAATTCATAATGAAATTCGAAATCGCTTGAAGAACAAATTTCACCATAACTTCCTTCCCCGCTCTCGACAAACTTTTGCTCCACTAGCACTTAATGCGGCTCCAAATACGGTCTTTAACTTTATCAAACACATGAGCTTTAGCCCTTCCTACCATGATCGGAACCCCCAAATATCTATTGCATCCCATCACACGATAAACACCTAAAGATTGTTGAATGATTCTACGTGTTGAAGAAGGGACATTTGCACTAAAAAAATGGCCGATTTTTGTCGACTAACCAGTTGTCCCGAGCTCCTCTCATAAAGATGTAAAATGCGCTATAACGATTCACACTCCTTTATCGAAGCGCCACAGAAAACTTAATTGTCATCCGCAAACAACAAGTTTGAAATCGATGGAGAGAATCTACTCACCGAAACCCCACATAGATTACCAGCTTAAATCTCCTTTCGAAATAAATGAGAAAGACCCCCAATGCAAAGCAAGAACAAATAGGGAGATAATGGGTCTCCTTGACGAACACCTTGTGTCGGAATAATATTTCCCTTAGGAATGCCATTGAGCAAAACTAAGTACCTAACAGTAGTCACATATTGCATCACTAGAGAAATCCAACGATCATTAAAACCCAAAGCAATCATGACCGACTCTAGAAACTTCCACTCAATGCGATCATAGGTCTTCATCATATCAAGCTTTAATGCAATGTGCCCTTTTGTGCCGTAGCGCTTCTTCTTCAAATAATTCATTGTTTCATAAGCCACAATAATATTATCAAAAATCTGCCTACCCGGAACAAAAGCTCTCTCAGTTTTAGATATTATATCAAGAAGAATGCGCTGCAATCTATTAGCCAAAACCTTTGAAACCAATTTAAAGATGACATTGCAAAGACTAATTGGCCTATATTCCGAAATCAATGTTGTGTTTTTGATTTTCGGAATCAAAAAATATTTTCCCTATTAATACAAGAGATATCTCCACTAGTATTTAAAAAACCCAACACAGCCGCTGTTACCTCATTCCCAACAATATGCCAATATTTCTGGTAAAAAAATGCAGTCATACCATCAGGACCCGGGGATTTTGAGGGATTCATCTCCTTTAGAGCTTGGACAACTTCTGCAGATCGAAATTCTGATATTAAAGAGTCATTCATCAATTCTGAGACACGAGGAGCATACCGACAAGACTAGATCTGTATCAAGAGATCCCTCAGTCGAAAATAACTCAAAATAAAATTTAAGCACTGGCATATCAACTCTACCAGTTGTTTTATGTAATTGAATCTGAGCATCTCGAATTTCATAAATAGCATTTCTTCCCCTCCTAAACGACACATACAGATGACAAAATTTCGTATTGGAATCCCCATCCCGAAGCCAAAGTTGTTTAGATCGTTGGAACCATAAAAGTTCCTCTCGGTGCAACAGTTCTTTTATTTCAGCTTGGAGATTTCTAATTCCCAACGGATCAGACTGAGAATCCTGAAGAAGATGCTCTAGGTGGGATTTCTTGAGCTTTATAAGAGTCTGAATGTGACCAAATGTCTCCCGATTCCACGTCGATAAACAATTAGCACAATTGTTTTTGTCTAGATTGCACCCCCAGCCAACCAGTCTCATGCACATTGTCAGACCAAGAATCCCTAATAATCTGCCCACATTTCCTCAAAATGAAAAAACTTTTGGTCTTCTATGATAAATATCATGTGTATGCGTTTGGAGAACCATCATAGAATGATCAGATGCATTTAAAAAATTAGTAGATACTTTAAAACACGGAAATTTATTAATCCAATTTCCCGTAGCCATAAACCTGTCCAATTTCTCCTGGACAAGACCACAATTCATGACATTTTTCCACCACGTGAAACTATCCCCCTCCCTAGGTAAATCTTGTAATCGAAAAAACTCCACACATTCCTGAAACATCCTAATTTGGCTAGGAGGACGTCTACTTGCACCGACCTTTTCAGCCTGACTCAAAACTTCATTAAAATCCCCAAAGATCAACCATGGGAGAGTATTAACAACAGAAAGATTCTTTAGAAGGGCCCAATTATGATGACGAAGATAAGCTTTCGGGTTTCCATAAAACCCAATGATTCACCACAAAAACTGAGAATGACTACCCACCGTAGCATCAATATGAGCACTAGAATAAGAAAGAATTGTTATATCAACTGAATCATGCCACAATAATACAAGACTACCACTCCTACCCACACTGTCAACTACTAACCCATGCTGAAAACCAAGAGAACATTTGAGACGATCAAATTCACTTCCACATAATTTGGATTCGATGAGGAAAAGCACATCAGAAACTAAACGATGGATTTCACGACGCAATTCGTGAACTGTCAAGGGGTTCCCTATACCCCAACAGTTCCAACTCAAGAGAATCATTGCGAGTAGCGGGGTTGCACACCACGGATAAATTTTGATCAATTTCACAATCCGCCATTGCAGAAAGACTAGAACATTGTTTCTTCTTAGGCCCCACAACCATCCCAAACTCATTAGAAGCCATCCCCACCTTCCTCCTTTTAGGGTTTGTATCTTCCATCTTAGAGTCTTCCAAAGGTTGTTCCCATTTATCCTTCCTATATCGACGTCTCCGTCTAGGTGCTGAAGAAGAACCCATAGATTTAGGCTCAGTAGTGCTCGAATTTACCACTGGGGATTGAGTTATCTGCTGAGATTTGCTCCTATGAGCATTCATGCTTTTCTCCTTACTCTCACCCACCCCAACTCCAACTGGCTACTGAACACCAACACCCCCTAGAGAATTCTTAGGTTCCATTTCTTTACCCACTACTTCTTCAGATTTTCCATCCTGATAAACTCCCTTATCAGAATTTGTCTGAGAACCCATTGGTCGAGGATGGGTACCCTCATCAGACTCAGACAAATCCTTTTCCTTCTGCCTCCCAAGTGAAGAGGTAGAACTAGACCTGGCCCGTGCCCTCAAACAACTCCCATATTTAGTCCTTACTCCTCCTTTCTCTCGTTTCTACCGAATAGCCTCCAGCCAATTTCCCTCTCCATGTCCAATGCGGCTACAAACATAACAAGAATCCCCCAACCGCTCATATTGGAAAGGAACCCAATGATCTACCAAGTCACCCAGAGAAACCATTTGACCCCTCGGTAATGGTTTGGTGATGTCAACCCAAACCCTTACCCAAACACTTCGACCGAGAGCTGTCCCATCACTACCAGTCACCACTTCCTCCACCTTCCCTATACAACTGCCGATTCGCCTTCCCACCTTTTGAGTCATTGCCTGAAGCGGTAAATCATGAAGTTGTATCCAAAACAGGGCACTATTCAGCTTGGACTCTGAAACTTGCTCATTACCCTTCACTTCAGCAAGCTCCACCCGCTAGAACCCAATCACGATCATTAAGAGAAGCAAATAAGAATAGGAATAAATTATCGCCTAATTCCTGCACTTTGAACTCCTCCCCCACCTTCCATACTCCCTCATTGTAGTTTTGAAAGCCTCTCTATTGAAAACCCGATCAGTAAGTACTTTTGCAAGAAGGCCCTTTTTCAAGCGCTGGAGCATGTCCTCTCCCAGCTCCTCCTCCAGAGATACTAGACCCCGTTCACTATCTGATAGTTGAAGACGAGTCCAAAGTTTCGTAAGCTCCTTCGCCATGGATCTTGAGCGATTAGAAGCGGCGATTTTAGAGAAAGCTTGTACAGGGACAAAGGAATAGTTCCTACAAGGGAAACCCTAGAGGAAAGTTTTGATATTTCAGTATAAGGAAACAATACAAATTATTTAATTTTGGACTATATAATATTTTTCTAAAAAAATATTAGAAGGAGAAAAAGAGGAGGGAAATAAATAAAACTACCACAACAGCCTATTCACAACCAAAATAATGGAATTGACTGGTGAAGACCCATCAGACACACTACATCCTGCCACAGACGATTCTTGCACCCCTTTCATGGCTTGAAGTCTGAAGTTTCTCATCTCGCTGTCTCTCGCTCCAGATCAAGAGTCAAGACCCTGCGGTTCATGCTTCTTCTTACATGTACAAGGCGTATATGTATCTATAATCTGCAGGTGCATGTATTTTGATTCGTGCTCTGATCTTTCAGTCCCTCTTCAAACCCGAAACAAACCCCTCCACTTGAAACCCTAGTCATCCTGTACCAATCCTTATTTTTCTCTTGGAGCTCGAGGCAGCGTCAATTGAATTTTACGCCAGTTAAGCTTATCAAGGTGAGAATCGGGTTCTCCATTTTTCTTGTTGTATCTGCTCGTTGTTCGTCTTGAGTGATTGTTTATCTGCTTAAGTTGTTGGTCGCAAGATGTTGGGTTGCTGTGTTAGGGTTACAATGATTGGTAATTTGTTTCTTTATTCGGGTAGTTTTAAGACAAAATTTTTTGGATTTGTTTCCTTCTGCAGGCATTTTTCTAGCAATAGAAGATATTTGATTTTGCGTTTACGCAACTTTATGTCTATAAACATGTAGCGCGGGGTGCCTTTTATGTGATTATAACCTACACTTATGTATTTATGAATATGTGTATATGTATATGCATGCGTGTGTGTGTTTTGGTGCGTGTTTCTGATGAAATATTTTCTTTACGTCGAATTTGTTGAAAATTGTACCTATTGTGAATTGTTAATCCTGCTGCTATTCATATAATTTTAGTTTTTTTTTATCTTTCTTTTTATTTTCTGGAGTTACTTGTCCAATTCTTAGAACTGAAAAATGCAATCCTGAAAACATTTTAGGAGCATATATATGCATATGATTCTGTGGGCGTGTCACAACTCGCAACCTTTCTAACACACCCATGCAATAGTAGAAGTTGTTCATTGATTTTGAACTCGAGTTGTTCACCCCTCAGTGCAAATAAGAATTGTATTCTCTTTGCATGAGCATTCATTGCAATTTTTGCAACAGAGGGATTGTGGTGGTTTATCCTATAGAATTGTGTTATTATTCTTTGGTCTCATATCAAATAATATATTGTAATAATATATTGTAATAATATACTGATAAACATATGATAATTATGTATGAAATGGGCCTCACATTTTTGAATGCTCAGGCTGTAAGGGCCATAATATTTTTGCTTTTAAAAAATGAAAGGAAAATGGTATCTTCCAAATCCTTTTATGCTTCAGCTGAAATTACATTGTTCGTTACATTTACATCTGATCATATAGCTATTGCTTATGCATTACAATACAGAAGGAAGATTTTTAAAACGAGTAATCCAAAATATCTCTTCCAGGGCACTGGTGGTCCTGCACTAAGTATTTTATAGTTTGTTTCTGATTACATCAATATATGGGGATTCTGGAATATTTTAATGGTTTAAACTCCTCAAGATTGCTGAGATTTGCAAGAAAATATTGTAGAAAATTTTCAAGATGGTGAAGGAGAACAACTAAATTAGGAGGCTGAATGATGGATTTTTCATGGTATATATGCTGGGATTTGAGATTTCCATAGAATATACTGACATCTTCATACCGGAGAAGAATGTTGGCAAAGTGGATGTCTGATGGGAAATTTGGTTTTTTATTTTATTTTTTGTTGTGGAGTGTAGGTTTGAAAGAGTTAGGTGCACTGATTAGGGACTATAAAGTTTGATCCTGATTCAGAGTTGCTTCCTCTAATATCCAATCTCTATTGGTAGACTCAGTGATCGCTAATTTTCTGTTTCTTTCATTTGACTTCAAGGATGATCCATAGTCTTGTTGTATGACTTTTAAAACAAAAAAGCTAAATTCATCTTGAACGGTCATATCTTCCATATATTCCATGCCTGTACTCAATGGTTGCTTTATGGTTTGGTTCAATATGGCATATGCTTATAAATAACTGATTACCAAGGGTAAAAGAATTCAATTCTTTGCAGTTTAGGGGTTTTTATAAGGTAGACTAGTACAAATGAGTTCAATTGGGATTTTGATTGGTGATCAAAAGCTAGTACAAGTCTTTAGGGAATTCCCAACTCCTTCCATGCATGATCTCTTTCTGATTTCTGTCTATTGGGAAGTACAGTACGCAGTCCAAAAGCTTCTCCCCATGCTCACCTCAGCATCCAGCCATACTTAAATAATTTCGTACAAAGTGGTGACCCCTACCCCTTTTTCGAAAATTTGGTTGAAGCAGGTTGGTTTCACTAATACAATCAGAAATTGTTGGGAAAATCTTCAACCCGGGGGTAATTCCAGTTTTTTAGTCATGTCTAAAGTCTGAACTGAAATCCATCGAGTCGCATTTCAAGAGATGGAAGAAAGAATTTTTTTGAGGAAATAAGAAAGAAAATAGATAGATAGCATCATGACTAAGATCAGTCTGCTGAATTTAGTGGGGACAAAAGAAACTCGTCCTTCTCATGGCTAGTATTTACGAAAGATCCAATTTCATCTCCAAGTTGGAAGTAGATAACAGAATAATGGGGTGAGATTGAGAAGTTAAGGACAGGAATTTCAATTTCTATGAGGGTTTGTTCATAGAGGATTTCATCAGGACGCCACTGGTGGATGGCATTTGATTTTGGTGAGGAAGATGCCAATTGGATCAAAAGACCCTTTGAGGAGGAGGAAATGAAACCCGGTGTCGATGATTGTTTGGGTGACGGACACTGTGCCCTGATGATTTTTCCTATGCTTTCTTAAAGAAAACTGGGCAACAACGGAAGAGAAATATATTGTCTTTATAGATTTTCATATGCATGGGAACTTTGTGGGCTCAATGAACTCGTGTTTTATAGCTTTGATCCCAAAGAAGAGCTTAACTTCAAAGTTGCCTAAAAATTCATCCCATCGGCCTAGTGGGGGCATTTTTTTTTTAGCAGCAAGGTGCAAAAAAATTGAGTGTGACATCTTAGTTTACATAAATGTGGTGTGGGTTTGCATTCAAACTGACTAATCAAATGTTGTGAGGGTTGCCATTTTTGGTTGCATATAAAAATCCTCCCCGTCGAGGTTTAGAGTTCTCCACTAACTTCTCCTTGACCCTTATTGTTTATCTTTGTTCTAATCCAAGTGGTATTACTAATATCATATCAACCATTATTATGTGTGCTTGTTTTTATTCCCTAGTGCTTGGGTTTAAGTCTTGGCACGCATTTACTATGGTTGTATTTGCCTTTTCCCAAAAGCCCCTCTAATTCCCATTTGGTTGAAGTTGTGCTGTAATATCTTTGAGACTGGTTTCCAGTGTTTTAGTCTGGAAAGTCCACATGTCTTCATCAAGGATAAGTTAAGAAACCACTAATGAGAAGTCCAATGAGGTTAGTGCATTGATGTCTGAGTGGGGGTTTTTCATGAGTGTTTCCAATATATTCTTGAATTTGTAAGTCTTCTGAAATGGAAGTAGAGTTCCTTACGAGAGTATCTTTAAAACTTGTATGTATTCAAGAGAATTGTGTGTTTGCTTCTGTATTTGTTTTTCATGCCATTTGATGTCGTTTGGTTCTTTTACCTTTTTTCCTTTGTGTTCAACAGCCTTTGTTTTCTTTTTGATTCACTCATCACTCATCCATTTTATTTGCTTGTGGAATCAGTGAAACTTATGCCGAGCTTTGTTGTTGTAGGAGAGAGGACAGGAACTGAGATGAATATGCAACAAGTTGTACAGTCCAAACCTTATTCCAATGGGTTTGCTCGACGGCGAGGTGAGAGAGATATGGGTGTTAGGCTGGAGAGCAAGTCTGGAAAATCAAATACAAACAGATTAAGTAATACTGGTAACTCTTCTGACACGAGTTGTTTTCTGTTAATACAATGACAATTTATCTAATGCTAGTTGTAATAGGTACGTTGGCTGGTGGGAAAATTGGAATTTTTGAGGGTCCTTCTATTGATCGTTTAGTTTATATGACAACATGCATTATTGGGCAACCTGTAGAAGTGCAGATGAAAGATGGATCCATATATTCTGGAATATTTCATGCTGGGTTGGTTCCCCCATCCACTGCTGACCGTGAGTTTGGTAGGACTAGGCTCTACTCAATTTGCTTTTGTTCAAAGGATTGTGTTTTTGCCGCTTTCATGTCAATCCATTTCTTATGTTGTTACTTACACATTTAGTAAACACTTGGTTGCTTGTTGCTTTTAGGAGTTATTTTGAAAATGGCTTGCCTGATGAAGGATGGTTCTTCTGGATGGCAGAAGGCAGAGCTTGTTAACAAGCCTCCCATGAAAACTTTTATCATACCCGGCAAAGAGCTTGTACAAGTTGTAGCAAAGGTTTTTTATTTTTCTTTGAATGCTTGTCTGCATTTTCAATGAGGGTTCTTTTGTATGATATCATTAGACGTAGTTGACTTATGACTCTTTTATCATGCTACAAAATTTTTCTTGAATGCAAAACATGCCACAATATGTAATTTTGATTGTTATCATCAAAACAGAATTGAAGACTTATTAAAGTTCGCATATATGGCCTTTGTTCGTAATATGTTTCATGCGACTTAGTTGCCTGATCTTGTTAATTTCTTAATGTGCCCAGGATGTGTGTGTCTCAGCAGATGGGTTCACAAATGATCTGCAACATGAGAAGCACCAGGAAATTTTACTTGACTCCTACATATCACATTCTCGTATGGTTGACGTGGGGAGAGAACTAAAACGATGGGTCCCTGATAACGATGATCCTCAGTGTCCGGAACTGGATGATATCTTTGATGGGCCTTGGAATAGGTTGCTAAAATAACTCTTTTTTTTTCTTTCCGCTAATCTTTTAGCAATTGTTATCTCTTTTAGAAAACTTATCTAATTCAATAAGATCAATCCTAATTGATGTTTGTTGTTTCTATAGCGATAACCTTATTCTAGGTGCATCAGCCTGTCTTTTTCCAGTTTCAACTGATTACCTTACCTGGATCTTGTTTTTAACTAAGCAAAAGAGCATGCTTTGATGATTATTCTGAAGTTGAGTTTTCTTGGGATTTTGGCGTAGAAAAAAAATTCTATATGCAAAATTGGTGTCTGCTGCCTGAATTACTTATCTAGGGTTAGGCTATAAGAGAGAATTAGATTTGTAAAGTTAATTTTTGATACAACCCAAATCAATTACATTATTTGTCTTTTTAAATAATTAATAATATGTATATGGGTCTTTTGCATTGACATGGTGTACTATCTAGGTGGGAAATGGTATGTGGTCCTACTAGCTTATCCAGTCTCTTAGTCTGAAAGCAGTGTCACATGGATGCTATATCTATCGGTCACCAAGGGGGCTGCTGCCATCTACATGATAGACTAAGACATATATATTCTCATCTACTGAGGTTGATTTTTATTCAATCATGGAATTCTCAGGTAGAATTCCGATGTTATTGGTGGCCATTCAGAGGATGCAGATTCATTTTCGCAGTCTCGGTCTGTTTGCACTTATCATTTTTTATTTAATTGTTGGTTTGAGAGGCAAAGTAAAACCTAAATAGACAATATACTTCTTGCATAAGGAACCATATGGTTGAGTGAAAAGGACGATGGAATGATGGAAACAAGACAGAAGCATATGTTTTGGTGGATAGTCCCTCGGAGAGATTTACATTATGAAATAGGTTTACGTTGAGGCTTCTGATGTATTAGTAGCTTTCATGATTGTCTGATCACTTCTTTTTTCTGTTTTGTTCTTTTTAACTCCTGAGAAAGTTTTGTTGCTTTCAGTTCTATCAATATTCTGCTACATTTTTGTTCATTTTCTCATTTTAGGGGTTGGGATCAGTTTGAAACAAATAAAACATTATTTGGAGTAAAAAGCACTTTTGATGAGGAACTCTACACTACAAAACTTGAAAGGGGTCCTCAGACGAGAGAGCTGGAAAAGGAAGCTTTAAGGATGGCCAGAGAAATTGAGGGTGAGGAAACCCACGATCTTCATCTGGCAGAGGTGAGGTTATCTTGTAGCTATGGGTTAGTTTGTCCATCCAATCCCCCTGCATTTATCATGCTTTTTGAATGGAAAATGATATTATGTTGATCTATTTAATAGGAAAGAGGCATCAGTTTCCATGATAAATTTGATATTGACGAGGAGACCAGATTCTCTTCAGTCTATAGAGGTAGTGGGGTTGATGATAGTGGATATGAAGAAAATGATGATAGATTGTTGGACTCATGCAATATTGAAACATTTGGAACATCATCTGCTCCTGTTGTCAAGAACACTGATTTGATTCATCGGAAAAACATTGATGAAGCTCAATTGTTACCAAGCTCTTCCTTACTGGTAGTTCTCTATATCCCATTCTGTTGTATTTCAATTAGATTTTGTAAAATGATTTTGTGATTCATTACATCGTGTTTGGATGAAGCGTTGTTTAGTTTTTTGAAGGAGGTTTTTGTCATAAACAGACTCTTCTGCTTTACATGTGATCTAAACAACTTATAATGTTCAGCCGCTATGGACTTGCATATATGTGCTTCCAAAATACCCCTGGAGAATTAGCGATAATCTTTGTTTAGGGCAGGACTTTGGGATAACATAATCCTATGATAGTCCATTGGTAGAAGGTGCAATTCAACTTAATGTTTTGAAATGTTTACATGGGTTCTTACTATCTATGCTGCTTTTAGACATTCGGCCTGGCCATCTCATGCTCGATTATTCAGATGGAACTGCAAGATTTGCACATTATCTCTTGCTATTTATGTCTGATTTGTTGAAGGAACACTTTTTGTTTCCTGAACATTTTATACTTTAAGCTTGTCTTTATTAATTATTTGATCTGCTCTTTTCTGCATGATACCCCATTGTCCAGACTCTGTCGTGAATTTCTCTTTTTATCGTAGTTGTGACTATGGAAGAGAACAAATATAATGAATGGACATGTTTTTACTCTGGATTGTGCGCTAAAGAGACATTTGTGATTTGAGTGGAATGGTTTCTCTTCGCCTACTTGTCTAGTTGGTTGTGCTTTCTTGCTAGTTTGCCGTTTATCATAAATGCTGTGGATAATTAATTTACAGTCTTTGCCTATTATTCATACTTACCTGACTACTTTAAATGAGAACATTTTGGGTTTGGGGATGTTTGAACTTTAAAAAATGTTAGATTTTGTTGAAGGGAAGCTGAGAGACTGTAAACAGGATGTTGTTTCATTTTTGATTTTCTCCCGATTTTTTTAGAGCAAGCATGCACACCATCTTAATTGGAAATTTGGAATTGAGAGAGTGCACTGGTTGGAGTCACCTCATTGGTCAATCATCTGATATTGGAGGTAAGAGCACTGCCATGTAGGATCACCCAAAGTCGACAAACATAGTGATTTTATGGCTTCCACCTAAATCACTGGTGATCTTCAGGTTGTTGCCATGCAAAAAATTTTCCTAGTAATATTCTTTCGTAGAGAGAGTTTAGTTCTTTCCATTATGTCAGATTAGTATTTAAGGATTAGATTAAGGCTTTGGTGAACTCATAAATTAAATTTGCCTTCTCACCGGAGGGAAGTGGTGTTGGCGAGTGATTCACCGATACTGAAGATCACTGGGAAAAGTGTATAAAAGCAAGGGCAGTGCGGCATGGTAAAGGGTGGTGAAGTTTTTTGTGTTTCTGTATTTTTTGTCCCAATCTTTGGTGAGGAGTAACTTTGCTCGCTCCTATCTCTGGTCTGATGTTCTCAATTTAGATTGGAATACGCTTTTGGAGCAAAAAAATGACTGCTTCAGTGATGCTCCTTCCCTTTTTCTCTGCATAAGGTAAGGATAACTCCTCCGAGAGTCAGCTTAGAACTCTGGTGACAACATTTTTTCTCTCCATACTTTATAGTTTATATGGGTTAGTGTCCTTCCTCGCCGTTTGGAAATTTACTTTTATTATAGCTGGTCACCTCTAGTCACAGGGGCCAGGGCTTTAGCAGAAGTTAGGCTCACTTCCAAGGTTTGAATTTATTGAATCTAAATCAGGGCTGACATTTTTTTTTTGCTGCTGATGATATTATGTTCATGTCAGAATCACTTTACGACTGCTTATTCTGGGAAAAATCCGAGAGTTTTTTTCTTTCACATAAGACAAAGATAACTCTGGTCTTCAACTTGGTTTGCAACGGCTACTTATATGTTCCGTTTTTCATTGGTGTGGTTAATGAGGATCTTAAGTATGTTTGGTGCCTGTCATGATCTGATGCATATTTGTAATTATGAACCATGGATTGCACGTCAGAAAATATCTCTTACTTATTTTCTGGGCTTTGTTGAGTTGAAAGCTGTGCTTCCTGTGATTAGTTCTGCACCTAATGGCTCTGTTAGTGTAACGAGGTCTTCCACTGTAAGATTTTAAATGCAACTTGATAAATATTCTAGGTTTGAGTATTAGAATAGAAGTTAGAAGGGACTTTGGAATGCAACTCGTAATGGAAGAGTTCCTTTTTTTTTTGTAACTAGATAAATTAAGTAATTGGCCTATTAGAAGATCTGACAGGTTAGATTCAGTATGGAGTCTGTGAACTGACTATAACCGGATCAGACTCAACTACACTTGATCTCTACAGATTTGAATCTATGATATGTAATTAATTCACCTTGAAATATATGAAATATCATTTTGTTATTTGAGGGTTTTTTATCAAACATGGTTCTTATGGTTATAAGTATTACATAAAAAACCATATTTTTCTTGCTAGCATCAGTATATCCTCTATTTCCCGCTTTGGTGCTCTGCTCAAAATTTTCTCTCTATAAATTTGTACTGCATAATATCATCGCCACATTTTATCAGGTAGTTAAATGTGCCTCCAAAGCACCTTAGGATTCCCAAAAAAAATAAAATGTGTGCCTTAGAACAACCATCAGATGCAATTTGGTTTTTGGATTGCAGTTAAGTAGTTTGATTGCGCCACTTAGTTCAATCAAGTTGAGATTTGGGGTTCCATATAGGTACTTTTCATTTGCATGGATGAATGGCTATTTAGTTGGGAGTGACTTGATTGTCTGTAGATACATGCTTTTTAGGGGATGAGCTGTGAGTATGGTATTCCAAATCTTAGAATGTTGTCTAATATGAACATCAGTACTTTGTATACTTTAACTTGTCATCTGGTTCAAAATTCTCATTTTCAGATCTGTAAAAAGAAAAAAACACAGATGGAACTCAACCTGAATTCAATATATAAATTTGTATGGTTCCTCCTTTCATCTAGTTAAAAAATTAAAATAGATTTATAATGTCTTTACTTTTGTTTATGGTTAGTGACCGATTTAATATGCAAGTTATTTGTAATCGTTCTTGCAGCATTGGGTAAATCTGTCTGAAAGTATATTCAAAAGGTTTATGGAATATCCTGGTTACAGAAATAATTACTGCTTAAACTAATCCAATATAGAAATACAGGCAATGGCCATAGGTGCCATCTGAAACGTGGTCGTTCATATTTGCTCCTATAACTTACAAATCTGTCGTAGTATTTGGGTTTTCTATCATATCGTTTTTGTGACTTGGTATGGATTTGATTTGCTATTGAGCTTTGTATTTATGCAGATATTTTTCCATCCTTTATGTGCAGGATGAGGCAAATTTCTCACAATCAAATGATGGTGCGAATTCTTGTCACACTAGTTCTTTCGACCAATCTAGTAATCTGGCTTCTGAGTTAACTTCCAGGAGTTTCTCCAATTCGGAATGTGAAATCAGGTTTATAAACTTTTCCTTTATTTCTAATCTAGTTTCACTAAACTAGTCTAAGTTGCATGTTTATTTCATTAGATTGGCATTATGCATATGGATTGATCTGTGATTTTTTTTTCTTCTCGGAAATTCAATGTTTGTAAATTGCAGGATTGAGGACAATCCACGCAGTGCGCATCAAGGAGAGGATATTTCTAAAGAACATATTCAGGAACATATGGTGAGAGTTTCATAACTGTTTGAATTTTCCTCCTTATGGAACTGCCTCATATTAAGATTTTGTTTAGTTAATTCTAACGTCTGCTCTTTTACCACTTCTGTCCATATCAATGAAGGAACTTCAGGATGCTCAATGGTCAAAACTTAAGGGTGAGTGAAATTCTTGTTGAAAGCTTATTTACCTTGCGAAAATTTCATGATGAAAGTGTAACATGAAGGAGTGATAACATTCGTTTACTTGGTATGTTTTTTTAATGTTCTTTTGCATTTATGCATATATCCATTTTAAGCTTTATAACCTCTCTTTTTTTTTCTTTTTCTTTTCTTTGTGTTTGTGTGGAATGTAGAATGTCTTTTCTGTTCCCTTTAACCAAAATTACCTATTTCATTTCTTGAAATGAGAAAATTCTAATTTTTATGGAGTTATAAACTTTCTTTGTTTTGCTGTTTGTGCGATTATATGTGATGTAGATTCACAGTCAGCACTGATTCACAAGAAAGATGGCTTGGACAAAGGGGCTCTATCCTCTACTGCCACGGCTTATTCTAGGACCGGTTCTCCTGTGGAATTTTCGGAGGTTGCAGTAGCTACTAAGGTACCAAGTGAAGCACAATTGGGGAATGCTTCTGGGCGGCCTGGTAGTTCTGCATCATCAAGTTCTGGCTTTACTAGTGCTGCTAATGCTTCTAGTGGTCTCGGTTTGTCACCAAGCTCATCTAAGGGTTCATTATCTTCTGAGAAATTTACATTGAACCCCCATGCTAAGGTATGCTGAAGTATGTTAACCTGATATTCTTTTCTGTCTCCTCTTAATGATGGAAGCTATGAGGCTCTGTTCTTTTTCAATGTTTCAGTTTGTAATTCATGTGTGTGGCTAATATATCTGGATCTCTGTTTCTCCCTCTTTCTTTTGGATCATCAGGAATTTAAACTCAATCCTAATGCCAAGAGTTTCAGCCCCACTCAAATATCTGTTAGGCCCGCTTCCCCTGTGTCAGATGGTTCCTTCTATTATCCATCTGGTGTGTCTGCTGTACCACATATTCCTGGCGTGCCTATGGGTGTAGGGGTAAGTACAGTGCTATCACTTCTTTCACTGTGGTGGATGTGTGTGTGTACGCTGGTTTCATACTTTTAAGTGGCGTTGGTTTCTTTGTTTGGAACATAGTAAGTGTTGCCTTTGGGTACCCTCTAAAGTCTAAATAATGCCACTTTAAATCTTTAATGTTGCTTCATCATT
This sequence comes from Euonymus europaeus, assembly GCA_963580455.1. Taxonomy (NCBI): domain Eukaryota; kingdom Viridiplantae; phylum Streptophyta; class Magnoliopsida; order Celastrales; family Celastraceae; genus Euonymus; species Euonymus europaeus. The sequence goes on along the minus strand of OY756970.1, from coordinate 13,093,908 downwards.
GTTTTGGTGGATTCCAAGGAGATATGTCATATATGCTCTAATAGTTTATAATGTAACCAAACTGTGGTGAGTGTTAAGTTTGTTAACTGATTGCACACTTGGGAAGATGGAAAGGGTTCTGCTGATAATTGTGCATAAGTGATACACGCATGCACGTTTCCCCCTTTAATTCATTATTTATCAAGTTTGAAAAATGGGATTGTTCTCATAAAAAAAGGTAACTTGGACAAGGAGTGCATGTAGTTACATGCCGGAGTTGCTCAAGGTTTCTCTTAATTTCCTGAATTTTGCAGATTGGACCACCATTTAGTGGGCACCAGCCTGTGCTTTTTAGTCCCCAGGTTGCTCCTATGCAGACACCGCAAGCATATTTTCCTCAAACTGGACATCAGGTTCTATAGTGCTTTTTATTTTCTATTATAAGGTGAGCTTGCTGGATTTTGTTTTGAATATATCGTATGAATACTATACATGTATCATGTTTTTGCAGTATGGTCAGCAGATGCTTCTTGGCCATCCGAGGCAAGTTTTGTACATGCCCAGTTACCAACCGGTACGGAATGCCGATCCTTTTCTGCATGTCGTGTAGCACAGCACACCTAGATTATGAACCTTTTTGCTCTCATTTATATGTATAGTCAATAGTCTTTATACTAATTACTGCTATGTCATTCACTGCCACTTCGATCCTCAACCATGGTCCAGCATTATACCAGGTTGATGGACTGGAACCATTAGTATTTCTCCCCTGGTACATAAAGGGGGAGGTCTTCTTTACGGGAATAGTAGTTAAATGGACATTCAGACTCAAATGACCCTTTTGAGTACGAGTGGCATGCTTCGAGGAGAAGTACATGTAAAACACAGAGTGCCGTCGGTTTAATTCAAAGCTCATTCATAGTTAGCTCATTTGACATTTTTCTCATTGTGATCATTTAATGAAGAAATTCTTTGCAATCACATGCCTTGTAGTTGTAGGATAAGTATAATTCTTAACTGACTCGATGCTGTATTTTTTTATTACAGGAAATGCCATATAAAAGACGGGATTTTTAGCCAGTTGGTTTGCTGATTCTTGTCGGTTTTAACTCTGCTCACAAAGAATAAACTTCTGAGACTGTTTGGAACAAATTTGGAAACAAAGCCCAGCAGTCTGATTATAGTTCATGACCCCTTCAATCCATGGAGTGTTTATTACTCTCTATGCCTTGCTCCTGCTGAGATGATTTATTGACTTGGCTAATTTCAAATTTTCTGTTTTGTTCTAATACGAGTTTGTGTGCTTGTTAAATGTCGGATGCATATAGTATAGTTTGGCTAACAAATTTATTTATTTCGTTAATTTTGAGCACTTGCCAAGTGCCTCGTTTGTGGAGAATTATTCTTCAGAACCATGATGCATAACGTTAAATTTTCTGGATGATGCATAACCGAAGCTATTTTAAAATTCCATCGATCTTGTCGATCACCCGGTAGGGGTATTGGAAAAAATTGCTATTTTACCAAATTCACTTGGGGTAACAACCAGCAATCACGATTCCTACTGGAAGATTTTGAATCTGTGAGCAAGGAGGACAAATTTGTGATTAACAAAGAGGACTAATTTGTGATTAAGAAGGTTATATATACTCGCTGAATCTGAGAAATGGGTTGGGGGTAGAACGAGGCAATCATTGGTCAAAGCTCCTGATGAAGATCGTCGTGCAATGGTTTTAGCCATCGATGATATTTTGTAAAGCCATGAAGGATTGAGAACTGGAAAAGAGGATGTTTTGTAAAAATCAATCTCTAGCGTCAGATTGAAACAGTGGTGTTCAGATTTTAAAATTTTAACTCAATTCCAGCTGTGACAATTCGATCCCATCCATCCTTGTTAGGGGATAATCACAGAAGAAACAGAGATCAATACAAAGGAAACAAAAAACCACACAGATTTATGATGTTTGGCCGAGTGTTTACGCCCTTTGAGTTGCAGAGAGTTCACTATTTTGAGAAAGAAGTTAGAAGTGATGACTTAGGGTCTAGCCCATCGGCCCTCACCTCCACTACACAAAGTAAGCATTCAAAAAAATCCACTCTCAGGATCCTAACATCTTCTCGAACGAGGTCATCAAAACAAACCTCAAACATTAACATGTTTCATACTAAATCACAACAATCTCCTTCTTGGAGACTGTTCTTCAACCATTATCAAAAAAATTATCTGACTCCAAATAGTCTATCATTCTCCCTACAACTCAAACCACTGTCCTCAAGCTAAAAAGCCAACTGAAGTTGTGCAACTTCAGTTTATCATGAGTGACAACCTCTGTAAACATATCTACTCCATTCTTTGCACCTTCAATCTTTTCAACTTTAAGAACCCCTTCTTTCGATAATGACCGAATAAAATGATAACGCTTTCTGATATGCTTTGTCCTGGCATTAAATGATGAATCTTTGCCAAATGAATGACACTTTGACTATCACAAAACAAAACATTTGTTGCTTGTTCCATGCCTAACTCCTCTAGCAAATCTTGTGCCCAAACCATCTCTCTGCTAGCTTCTGTCAATGCAACATACTCACCTCTATGGTAGATAGTGCAACTATCTTTTGCAATCTAGAAATTTAGCTAATCACCGTACCACCAAAAGTATACACATAACTAGTTGTACTCCTATTACGATCAAGATCACCTGTCATGTCAGCATCAACAAAACCTATAAACCTTCATCAAACTTCTTGTAACAAAAGGCTGAATCTACAGTCCCTTTTAAATACCTAAGAATCCCTTTTACTGCTTCTTAATGTTGTTTACTCGGATTACTCATGTATCTACTGACAACTCCCACTACATGTCGAATATCGAGTCTAGTGCACAACATGACATACATCAAATTGTCAATAGCTAAAACATACGAAACTCTAGCCATGTAGTCTTTCTCCTGCTCAGTAGTGGGTGGCTCATATTTAGACAATTTAAAGTGATTGGCCAAAGGAGTGCTTATCAGTTTTGGCACCATCCATATTGAAACGGTTGAGCACCTTCTTCACATAGTGTTCTTGAGACAATTTTAGAGTCTCTCCATCTCTAGTAAATCTCATCCCAAGTATTTTCTTTGCTGCACCCAAATCCTTTATTAGGAACTCCTTAGACAATTGTTTTTTCACCTTGTCAATTTCCTCCAAACTTGCCCCTACAATCAACATATCATCAACGTACAACAGTAGTATAATAAATGAGTTATCAACTTTCTTCATATTACAGCAGTGATCTGCCTCATACCTAGAGAATCCACTACTACCCATAAAATTATCAACTTTCTTATATCACTGCCTTAGGGCTTGTTTTAGACCATACAAACTTCTCTGAAGTTTGCAAACCATATATTCTTTCCTTTGGCTGGAAAACCTTATGGTTGTATAGCATGTCAATTTCCTCCTCCAAATCACCATGGAGAAAAGCTATTTTTCACACCCATCTGTGGTAGATGCAAATCATTCTTTGTTACTAACTCGAGCACCGTTTTTATAGTATTTAACTTGACTACAAGAGAGAAAATTTTATTCTAGTCAATTCCTTTCTTTTGTTGAAAGCCCTTTACTACCAAACGTGTTTTATACATTTTGCTTCTATCATGTTCTTTTTTGATTTTGTAAACCCACTTGTTGTGCAAAGCCCTTTTATCTTTAGGTAACTTTGTAAACTTTCAAGTCTTGTTGGACCTTAGTGAGTCTATCTCATCTTTCATGGCCAACTCCCACTTCAGTGATTGTTTGGCTTGAACTAATTCTCCATAGCATCTGGGTTCACCTTTATTAGTCAATTAAAGGTAACTCAGTGAGGGAGAATACCTTTTAGGTGGCCTAGTAGTTCTTGTAGATTTCCTCACTTATGACACTTGATCTTCTCTGGAGCTTGTCCAACTTGATCTTCTAGAGTTGTAGCTTCTTTATTTTCTAAACCAGATTGATGCACATCAATCATTGGAAAGTCTTTCAAGTGAATGACCTCTGGCTTTCGTTTATAACTTGTACCATCTGAACCCTTAGCCAACTTGTCCTTGTAAAACACTATTTCATTGAATATCACATCTCTGCTATGAATATTCTTACAATTTTGATCATCCCAAAACCGATAACCAAACTCCGTACCATCATAACCAATGAAATAACACTTCTTTGATTTAGGATCAATCTTACTCCTTGCAATTGAATCAATATGAATATAAGAAAGACAACTAAATACTCGTAAGGAGGAAAATCTACCTTTTTACAACTCTAGATTTCTACAAGTATTCTATAATTCAAAGAAACTAAACAACCCCTATTAATAAGTTTTTTTTTGCAATGTTAACTGCATCAACCAAAACATCTCAGGCAATCCTGCACGCAAGCGCATGCTTCGTGCAAAATCGATAAGAGTCATATTCATCCTTTCAACAATACCATTATGTTGTGGTGTTCTACGTACAGTTTTCTACATCTTAATACCAGTCGTAACACAATAACTACTAAAATCACTATCCACATACTCATCCCGATTATCATATCGCAAACATTTAACCTTCAACTTGATTTTATTCTCAACCATGATCTTCCAAATCTTGAAACTATCAAAATTATCATATTTATGTTTAAGAAAATAGACTCATACCTGTCTAGTTTAGTAATCGATGAACGTCAAATTTATGACCAAGTCTGCAATGCCATAAAGCTGATTTAGTTTCACTATCTGTAACTACAACCATGTCCCTACAGTTCGTGGTCATAAATAATGTTCTAGTCTTGGTCCCATGTGCTACCACCATTGCACCTCTAGAAACTTTCCAAGTACCGCCAAAAAAGTTCACATTGTGGACCTCATCATCCAATTGTCCCACATAAATTAAATTTTATGTCAAGTTAGGTACATTCTCACCTTCTGAATCTTCCAAATTGAACCGTTGGACATCTTCAAATGAACCTCGCCAAGATCCACTGTATTCAGTGGTTCGCCATCAGCCCAATACATCTTTCCACATTTTTCAACTACATAATTTTTCATAATCTCGTGGTGGGGTGTGGTATGGAATGAAGCTTCTGAGTCCATAACCTAAGAGTCTATTGGACAATCTACCAATAAGAGCAGGGTATCTCCATCATCTTCAATTACTACGCTATCACTGTCACTCTTATTCCCTTCCCTTTTCTTGTCAGCCTAGCAATCCTTTTTTGGGTGACCAGTTGCCACAATTCCAGCACTCTCCCTTTCGACCAGATCTAGACTTACCTCTAGATTTCGACCTACCATTCTTTTTATTAGCTTTTATGTCTTTACGGACAATCAACCAATAGGGCATCCTCATCATCTTCAGTTACTACGCTAGCATTATTATTCTTGTTCTCTTCCTTTTTCTTGCAAGCCCAACAATCCTTTCTTGGGTGACTGGTCCTGCCACAATTCCAGAACTCTACCTTCTGGCCAGATCTAGACTTACCTCTAGACTTCAACCTACCATTCTTTTTGTTAGCTTTTATGTCTTTACATCTGCCTATATTTTAAGTATTCAGTGTAGAACCTGATTTGAGGACTTCCCTTGAATCAACCCTGCTGACCTCTTTAGCCAAAATCATGTCCCTGACATCATTAAATTGTTGCTTCGAGCTACCAACAAAATTGCTAACATCAGCCTTCATGGGCTCCCAACTATTTGGTAAAAATGTCAATAAAATTAGAGCTCTAACTTGATCATCAAAAGTAATCCCAACTGAGGATAATTGATTGACAATTGTATTAAATTCATTCAAATTCGTTGCAACAGATGCATCTTCATTCATTTTGAGATGAAATAGTTTATTCATCATATGTACCTTATTATTTGCAGACGGTTTCTCGTACATATCTGACAAAATCTTTATAACTCCAATAGTGGTACTCTCCATCACAATGTTATAAACAATGTTCTTTGACAGTGTTAGCATGATCATGCCTAACACCTATATGTAAAGAAGAGTCCAACACCATTTTTCATCTCTGTGGGTTTCTTACCAAGGAGTGGTAAGTGCAGCTTCTTGCCATACAAATTGTAACGACCCACCCCAGTCGTTACTGGTTGACCAGGCCCATGGACCACTACCCCCAACCCCTCTCATGTCGCACAGGCAGGTTGTTGAAGATGAGACTCGAACTACCCACCTCTCTTTAACATAGGGACCGCGTCCAGCTATGTCACCAACTAAGCCATGGCTTAGTTGTTGACATAGCTGGACGCGGTCCCTATGTTAAAGGGAGGTCGAGGGTTCAAGTTTTGTCTCCAACAACCCGCCTTAGAGCAGGAGAGGGGTTGGGCTGCTTGGTCCATGGGCCTGTCACGAGTCCTCTGTGTGCGCTCTGATATAAAAGGACAGTTTTTATGTAACGACCCACCCCAGTCGTTACTGGTTGGCCGGGCCCATGAACCACTACCCTCAACCCCTCTCCTGTCGCACAGGCCGGGTTGTTGAAGATGGGACTCGAACTATCCACCTCCCTTTAACATAGGGACCGCGTCTAGCTATGTCACCAACTAAGCCAAATAGTCTTCAATATGCATCCTTCAAATAACAAAATCAGTTTCATCAAACTTATTAATGTCATGAGTAGATCCATCGTCTCCAACTATTGATTCTAAATCAATCTACCACTGATACTAGTTGTTAAGAGATAACCACAGACGAAACAAAAATCCACTCATAGGACACACAACATCTTCTTGGGTCGGGTCATCAAAACAAACCTCAAACAAAACAAGATCCATACTAAATCACAACAATCCTGAATTGGTGGCCACTAGAAAATGGGAGGAGCTTAGCTTACTAATTGCTTAACCAACTAGTAAAATATAATCGCCTAGACGTGGTTGGATACAAATCTCTTTCTATGAAAAATATTTATAAATCTAATAATCTATTATACAACTATCTCAAACTTGATAACTACGGATAACAAAACAAAAAAAATTTGTGCACTATCCAAAGGTACTCAATATGTTTAAAATATGAAAACCGATCCTATAGGATTTCAAAATGATTTTGGTTTTTATTTTCAGACCTGTCAAAGTTTCGGATTAGTTTTTGTTTTTGATGCCACGTTTAGGGTACCCTAACCGATTAATAAATGCTTAAGGTACCCTAACAGAAACCGTTCCAAACATGATCATATCCTTAATTATAAGTAAGTTTTGAAAATGTTAGTGAGCATGTTAGTAAAAGTATTCAAATTCCTAACTTGTATAAAAAATTGAAGCACTTAACCACTAGTTCAATTGTTTGTTTGTTGTTATATATGCTTCTTTAAAAAAATGTTGACAATAGATGTTTGTAGAGGAATTTGAGTGTTGTAAACAAATAAAATCAAACGATGTGTGCAGCAAAAAACCTCTTGGAACAAAGTCTCAAAAAGGTGTGAAAGCACTAGAAAGAGAATGGTCTCCAATGGGCATAAGCACACGAAGAATAAATTGTAAAAACTTATTAGAATTTAAATGCTACAAAAGAAAATTGTATGCTCTTTTAAGTATTTGATTGATCAAACGTTGTAAACTCTAAAATCTAGACTTATATACAATGTTTTATAAACTGCTCCTACCAATATGTACAGTTTGATCAGTGGGATTGTTGTCAAATGTCTCATGTTTTTTCAACTGGTTGATGGTGATTGAGTAATTGGTTCTGCTTTAACTGCCATACATGCTCTATGTCCTAGTACTTTCCTCGAGCCATTACCTACATATTAGCCAGTTATTTTCACATGATGGGATGCTCGAATAACTTCCACCTTCTACTGCTCGCTCTAACATAGCCTCTTAATCGATCTATTTTGCCCTAGTACCTTTGCTTGTCTGGGTACCTTGACCAATTCAACTCGCTCAGATTCCTAACTTGTTCAATCTTGTTTCATCCTGACTGTGTACTCAACTTGTATTTAATGATATTCTAGTGCTACGTGGTATTTGTGCATTTTTATTACGATTACCCCTCAATACAACTTAATTAAATTCCTTTGAGTAAGTCGTATTCAGTTTTTATGGACATCTTTTAACTTTTTTGTGCTAGGCTTCTCAACTGATTATGACTGAATGTTAAATGCTTGGCTTGTATTTCTTTTCATATTCTTGACATTGTAAACAACGTTGGTGTCGATGATAGCCTTTTAGCAAACTAGCCCCATCTTAGCCATGTTGGAAAATTCAAACTTCTTAAGCTTGTTATACTAATCACATTAACCAGCACATCACTATGTTTGGTTAATTCTTTAAACCCTATGTTCTTAAACCCTTCAACAATGGTGCAAACTTTCTCATCTAAGGACAAAAGAACCTTTACTTATGAAGATTACCACTCTAGGCTGAAAATAACATCTATCGAATCTAGTTACCTCTTTCCTCCTGAGCCAGAATATAATTATTATTGGCTCGGCCATACTTTTGTGGATTGGGAAACTCTTTCTAAATCTTTTGTGGGTCAACTTTTTTCATGCTTCATGCTCTTTGCCCTTTGTAGAGCCTCTTGAATTTGGTCATTTATGTTTGTCTAACGCCATTCGTATTTGCCCTAAACAAGACTAGACTAATCAAATTTGGCATCAACTCATGGTTGGCCATGTTACTTTGCACAATAAATATGTCATTAAACCTTTTAATAATGGTTGAAACTTCTTTGTCTAAGGCCAAAAGGACCTCTACTTTCGAAGATTACCAATCTAGGCTGGAAATATCATCTATCAAATCTTGTTACCTCTTTAATCTTGAGCCGAAATATGGCGATTATTGCCTCGGCCCTACATTTTTGGATGGGGAACTCTTTATAAATCCTTTGTGGGTCAACTTTTACTGCTTCAAGCTCTTTGCCCTTTGTAGAGCCTCCTGAATTTGGTCCCTTATGTTTTTCTAACGCTATTTGTAGCTAGCCTAAATAATACTAGACTAATCAAATTTGACATCTGCATATAGTTGGCCGTGTTGCTTTGCACAATAAATTCTTCCTTAAACCTTTCCACAATGGTGAAAACTTCCTCATCTAAGGCTAAAAGGACCTCTACTTATGAAGATTACCACTCTAGGCTGAAAATAACGTCAATCGAATCTAGTTACCTTTTTCTTCATGAGCTGGAATATGAGGATTATTGTCTCAGATCTACTTTTTTGAATGGGAAAACTCTTTCTAAATCCTATTTATGACCCATAACTTTTCCATTTTGTGCTCTTGTTTTGGTCCTCCGAATTTAATGTCTTTGTCTTCCCTCTGGGGTCCATGACTATCACCTTATGTGATATAGGTGGTTTGACTAGCTTATCTCCTTTGGGAGATACCATTTTGAACAACTCTTGCCTATTCCACTACTGCCCCTTATTTGGATAAATCCATATTTAATTCTTATTCTCCCCTTGCAAAGGCTTTTGTTGAATGTTCTGCTAAACCTACTAAGGAAGAACATATTGCCTTTGTTCTTTATTGACTTTCTAAGTTCATTATTTGTGTGTCAAGTACTAAACCTATGATAGGCTACCTTCAACTAGCATTTTAAATTTCTTATAACGATCTCCCTTTAGATTTGGCTTCATTTTCTTTGGCTTCCATATACCGTTGTATATTCCTGTTATTGGACTAGACATCTCTTCATCAAACTCCTAGTGCTTCTGGCTTGGATTACTCAACTTTGGCTTAGAGTTTATTTCCCAATTTTAGGTTCTATGACCATGACCCCATCTTTAGCGGGATGTGCTAGCCTTATATTGAATAAGTTGAGCTTGGTCACTTTGTCAAATCGAGATTTTTTTTTCTTACTTTTATTTTGTCTCACAGATTCCTTCATTATTTTCTTTTAATTTAGAGCACATTCTTAAATTTGTCTTTCTTCCTAAGGGACCATGTCCTTTAATCCCTTTCATTGTCTGTTTCTCCATTATGGGCTAAGTTTTTGGTTAGCAGAGAACTCATTCAAGATATCCTGGTAGCCACTAATTGGAAAGAAAGTTTGAGGTCTACAACCCCAATTTCGCTGCTCGTCAATTCAGTCTAATTCAGGTTTAGCCTCTCCCTTACTTTTGTGCAACTAATGTAGCCGTTCAAAGTCCTATGGTTGCTTCTTTTGATGACCTAAAACATCTCTTTTAGAGGACTCACATCATTTTTCCCGCTTCTCTCTTTTTCTTCTTGTGCTGATACTCATCGAAGTTTTAGGGTTTGGTCCTAATCCATGGGTTCTAGACTTTTTCAGCTTTCAGCTCATACTGTCCTTAATTCACTGCATTTTGATGATATGTAATAACTTTTAACTCAAAAAATGACCTTTATCAATGATAGAAACTTCTCGACTTTAAAGGTATTTGATATCTTCTTCTCATAGCCTTTTTGCTAATTTGAATTTAATAACTAATATTCTACCTAGGGTGTAGAAAGCTCATGCTTTGAAAAAGGTAGCTGCTACTCCTAATGAAGCTGTTGATGATGAGGGTGAAGAAAATATGCCTTTGTCATCCCTTTTACTTGTCATTCCTTTTCAAATCATTTAGGCCAACATTTTAAAGGATATTTTTACAGCTTCTACCATTCTAGGATCTCCTGTGGATTTTATCAATCAAAATGTTGAGATTGGTTGCATGGACTTATTTAAGCTATATCAAAATTTGCTCACACCTTTTTGCCATTTTCCTTTGATACCTAGTTAGAGGATTTCAACCATGCTTCAAAGAATGTTCCTGTTGCTGGTGATCATTCTAGTCTTGATGATCTTATTCTGCTAACATTTCTCAGAGGTCCTAAGTTATGACTTGTACTATTTCTTTATTCATCAATGGATCATGGCTATTAACTATGTTATAGTTTGTGATACAAGGTGCTTACACAAAGCCATTCTAAAGTTGGCCATGCACCTTCTTCAAATAATTCACCAATCGTCCATGTGTACTCTTAGCCACTCTTTTCGTTATTTTTTTTTTTTTGCCTTTTTTTGCAAGACAATTCTATTTTGGTTCCCTTGCTACACTTTTCTCGAAGATAGAAAAGGTTACGTCTCCTCAACCTCTGTCCTCCATAAAATGCTCAGCTAATACAATGAGCCTAGATTTATCTCAAGTTTCTGGCTCACTACTGGAGTTTTTGAATCTTCCTCTATCTCAAGCTAGGTTATCAAATAACTTGATCATGTTGGCTGCAGTTTTGACAGTATTTGCTTGTGCTCCACTTAGCATTTTTAGATCTTTGAGCAATAGAGCGATCCTTTGTGGTATGGGAAGTTAGTTGCACAAGCTTATTGAGAGACTCAACGAGCAACAAACTTATCTTCAATCAATTGAAGTAGTTGCTTCTACACAACAAAGACTTGACCTATGTCCTTTGTGGTCATGTGGGTAAACTTCAAAAAATTTCTGAAGAAGTTAAGGTAAACAATTCCAAGATTCTGGAATGTAAAAAAATAGAACTTTAGCATCAATTGGAAGGTTATAAACAAATGAAAGCTACCCAAATCCAAAGCTTGAAGGCTAAGAAAGAAAAGACAGAGAAAGTAGTCCCTGAGTTGGAAAATCTTGGTCGGGCTAACTTGAGAGTTGCATTGTCTACTTTGGGTGAGGAAGAATAACACATTTTTTATCTTTCGAATGATTTGAAGACTATTGTAGAACGAATCAAGACATAATTTTTTCCTCCTTGTTTTATGACTTCATGAACGTGTTTCATTTAAGTGGATTGATGTGTTATTTATTTTTATGTAACATTCTTCCACCTGAACATTAGCCCAAGGAAAATAATTTTTAAAGATCTTTTCATGTCTCTTTTAATTGTGTCTTGCTTCTCTTTTCCTTAATAGTCTTGTATTTAATACTTTGTCGACTTATGTACCCATTTCATGATGGTTTTTATGGTCATAGAGAATGCGTTTTATTTATTCCTAAAAATATGGGATGTGGGTCATAATAACTATACTTCCATCGTATCTCTTGTTGCCAAGTGTATTTTTCATTAAGCACTTATGAATGTTGTGAATTACTTCCTTATAACAACAAAATCAGGCTTTTGTTATGTATCTACTGTCACGCCCCGACCCCAGGAACGTGACGTGGAATAGGATCATTTACTATTCAAGCTAATAAACAAAACTTCCGCCACAATTTTTCTCCTTTGGATTTCAATATATATACATGAATACATACTCGCACTCGCATTTATGTAAGTGTATATATATATATATGTATATATATCTGTTAGCAAATAATTACACAATATTTACGTGGAGAGCTCGGCTCCCCACTTCTGGAGAATTTTCCCTATTTAACATTTCGCTAGCATTGACTATTCAAAAATAATCGTCTCTTACGTCCAATAAATAAGTACTATATCTTGTACGACGGTTCACACAGACACAAGTACACACACACATATATATATATATGTATATATATTAAGCAACCGTCCATATATTTAGGTACACATATATAATTTCTCACACTATCGAAGGAGAGCTCAGCTCTCAGTCTCCGACATCCTAATATAAGTCTACCATGCGTTTTTAGAGAGATTAAATATATATACATATAAAACCTTAATGCCAAAATGACACCTGCTCCAAAATGGCATCATCTCCTACCGGCGGTATGTGCATCCTATCTAGCTGCCCGGTCTCCATCGTCAGCTCGATCAACCCTACTAGGCTCACCTGTAAAAAAATAATAATAAACACGGGAGTGAGCCGAAGCTCAGTAGGAAATGCCACAATTTTTGATAATCGAACGAATGCAATATATATAATAATTAAAGCATCACACCATTAACCATAATAATCAAATTAAATTTCCTTTTAAAACTAGAATGTTTCCTCTAGTTCCGTCACTCCAGAGCCTCCTTAGACCGTCCTCATCGCCGGATCCACCATCTTCCGCCTTCCGACCTCATCGTCGGTGTTACTTTATTCACATCCGGCCTCATCGTCGGATTCACTTTATTCAAACTTTGACCTCTCCAACCTCATCGTCGGGGTCTCTCTACGAGTAAGAAAGGTTGGCACTTTCTTCAACCCGGACTTACTACCCTTCACTATGTGGCCGCATAGGAAATCCCTACTCGGATTAATTTTCCCACTGTACGTACAGGGTCACCATTTGTTCACACACCTCAACCATTTTCTTCCCCGTTTCACTACCTCCTCCGCCTCTGTCCACGCTCAACATAAAGATTTCGGCACGGCAATACAAGTAATTTCAAGCCACATCAAGCCTCAGCATTAATTCATACTATCAACATCACCAATTTAATTATCAACTAAATTCCCGAATACACTTGACAAACAACACTCGTTAATAATTTTATAATTCTCAATAGCAACAGCAACTAACAGAACAATTCAATGATTAAGCCAAATTCACCTACTCATGCCATTCACCCAATTGGACAGAGACACCCAAGCAACATGTCTATATCATATACGAGTTCGTCTCAATAAATTCCAATGCACACATAAGTCATTCTCCAATATATAAACATATCTACATATATATATATATATATATGTATATATATCACAATGCATCATGTTACTCGAAGATATGAACCGGATGTATTGCCCAAGTTGTAAAATTTCGCAATCGGTAGATAAATGATACAATGAACACACCAGTCTTAGTGTCCCTAGCAAATATTGTGTCCTAGATATTTATTAACAAACGTTAACCTGAAGAAATACTCAAGATATGGATCGTTGTTGTCGATAAGTAGTGTTACATGCTCTTCAAGTGATAAAATTAACTAAGCCAGTTCATTCATCCTTGTAGACTGCCCCCTCATACATTTCAGGTTGATTTTGTTTTATCATGCCCACATTAGAATGTTAATTAGTAAGCTTCACGTATATCTAGAGAAACCTAATGCTTATATGAGTGTACCCTATATTTATATATATACAATATCAGCTCTTATAATACAGCAAAATCTTACGATTTCAGTTCCTTCTTTTTTTTTTATATTTCTTCTTTCAATGTTGCAGTACCCCCAGCTCACAATCAACCAGCTTGTCTAGCTTAAGAGTTGTGTAAATACACCATAAAAGCAACTACCAAGAAAATTCTACACCAACTCCATCTTGTTATCTAGCACACACAACATTAACACTTCAAGTATACTACCCTAGAATCTTATCTATAGAGCAAGCAAAACAAAGATCACCAAGTTGAGCATCTCCTACCTTATTATTCACCCTTGCCTTGAATGAAATTTCTTCAACCAAGTACCTCAACTCTTGGAAAGAATGAACCCAAGTTTTGTGCTCCTCTCTACACTTCCTCTATTTTCGTCCTTTCTAGCAGCTTCTCATTCCTTCTTTTTTTTTGTTTTGTTGTTTTTGTTTTTAAAACTAAGTAATCAAGCTTGCCCAGCAAGCTTTTCGTTTTTTTTCTTTCTATATATATGTTTTCCTACTTATAACCTCATGAAAGTTAGTACTTACAAAAACACCCCTCCACCACTAATTTCAAGATTTAGTTATTTAGTTCTACTTACTCCCAATTTAATTAATCTAATCTGCACATAGTCATTATACACGCGTCACTCTCTTATTTATCGATCATGCCATTTCGGGGTCAGGATATCACATCTACTACCTGACTTTATATATCTTTCTTTGTTTCTTGTTTAAGATTTTTCACGGCATCATCATCTTTGACCCCTTTCTTAACCTTTGAAGGATTTCTTGAACCATGGCAAGACCCTTTTGTCAATGATAATATTATCTTATCTGAAAGAGCTAATAAATTTTTGAGTCCGGCCTTCAGACTTTCAAGCCCTTAGACTTCATTTCATTTCACTCATTTATTTCCAACCTCTCATACATTATGTTTTAAGGAGCCAATGTCTTTTGCTGGCCTCTTTGTTGCTGACGCCATTGACACATGGCCTATTGAAGATGATTTGCTTCGTTTGAAATACAAATGCTTGATTTCTAATGAGATAACAATGAAGAATTTTAGGGCAGTCGACATCTTGGAAATTTTGAAAATTTCTTTGAATGTTCCTTGTTACGACCCTATGATGTTTCCTTTGGCACCGTCTCTGCCAAGTTTACAAATATGTTGGCCAAAGCCTTTAATGTCATCGGCTGCTCCATAGTAGTGGCAGAGGTAGACTAGGCTACATGGAACACCTGTTTTGTGGTCCTCTTTTGACTCTCCTCAGTATGTGGCTCCTCATGGACCCTTTCCTCCACTCTCACTCCCCTAGCTTGGTCTTTACCCCGACCCTTCGATCTCTCTCACTTGCCACCACCAACTAGGGTCAGCGCAACATGAGTAGATATGGTCTGCCTACGAGTATCCATCTGTGCCATGACATATCACATTACTTAATAAAATTCAAATAATAAGGATTTAAGGGAAAGAAAACATATCGGATCAGCAGAGGTCATGACATTGCCTGGAGACTTACTAACATACATCTAGGACATTACGCTAGATGTCACACTCGTCACTAAGGACATTCTTGATGGATTTAAAATAACCTTCTAGCAAGTACACTAGTCATAGAAAGAGCACAAGTGATCAGTAGAGATTGTATCCATAGAGACGGAGATATAAATTAATCCAAATGTCTATTTGCATGTATATATGAACAATACAATAAAATAAAGTTTCACTCAAGTTGGTTTGGTAGCAATTAAAAAAAACACAAACAATAAGAATAAATGTTTTTGGTATTTTCCAATTAACTATGCAAATGCAAGTCACCAATAAACAACTAATCTAATGCAACAAGTTTCAAGCAATAAGATAAAGCACCAAGGCTTTGGAATCCACCAGTAGTCAATGATTTGCAAAGAAAACTAATCCACTCACACACCTGTCAATCTAGGTATAAAGAATTCGTAAGTAGGTCAATTTAGAGAACCTAAGCCAATTTCCCTCAAATCAATTGTTAACCATCTTATTGGTCTAGGTTGGATGTTCCAATAACATTATAGCCATCTTATTGGTCTAAACATGCATAGGAATTCATGAAGCTCAATGGAAATAAAATTCATACAAACTTGTTCCTAATCAAAGGGAAACAATATTTGCAATCGAAGATTTCAAGAAGCATGATTAACTTGATATTTCACCATCTAGCCAATCCATCAAACAAATTCATTCAAAACCCTAAGTGAGGATCAAACACAAAAAGAGTACGAACAATTCACAATAAGCATAGAAACCATCAATTCATACCCAAAATCAACTAATATATAAACAAATCAAGTCATACAAATCATCCAACTCAAGGTCTCATCCAAGACTTGGCAACAAAGAATTTAGCTACACATGTAGAGAGAGAAAAACAAAGAAGGAGAGGGAAACATGATGATGGAACCAAAGATGTAAAGAAACCCAAGCCAAGATGAAGAATCCCTCCTTCTAGCCTTGAAAACTTCATATTCCCTATGTTTTTCCACACTGGAACAGTCATCTGATCTATCAAAAGTGTCTCTCCATTAGGGTTTTTTCTGTAATAAAATTGGGCCAAAAGTTTACATGCATGCCTAAGCGTGTAGAGATCCCGCTTACACTCCTCTTGCCTATAGGCGGTTTTAGTCCTCCTTTTTCAGCTTAGCTTCTGGACTGAGCGGATCATTTTGCGCCTAGGCGTGTATGGATTTTGCCCAGAACAGTGTGTTGATATCTTCTAGCTCCAAACTTGTCAGTTTAGCTCCAATTTGGAACTTTTCATTTCGAATCACAAATTTCCTATCAAGATTCAAAATGATAGATACATGTACTAAATTAAGCATGCTAAAGGCATAAGAGAGAAAGATTACTACCCAAAAAAAATAGGTATATTTATATCTATCAATTCTCACACGTCATCCTACCATAGATTCTATCAAAAATTCAATACCACCTCACCGTGTATTAGAGAGTGCCAATTTGGAGATAACACAGAACAACAAGCAAAATAAATCCAATTACGATTCTATATCCTAGTAGTGCCTCTGGCCATCTACCACAATCACACACTAAGCAGGGCCTCAGACCTCATATCCACATGCAAAACATATAGGCAATACATTATCAATCATCACCAATAACCTACAAGTCATAATCATCCGGACCATAGTCCAATAATCCAGTACGGATGTCCCAATCATTTGAAGCACCCTCCCGATTGTCCATCATCCATACCGTAATAGTACTCAATATCAAATTGGTTATAAAGTTCTAAGTACTAAATGTACGAGAAACAAACATCATTAAACAACCCATTAGACTAAGAGTCCCAAGCTCCATGGGTGGCCTTCCATGTCACGTATGCCTCCTACTGAGCCGCAATATGGTCATCAACACACCTGGAGGTTACAAATACACACACACACACACACACACATATATATATATATAACTACATGATACATGTCATGATTTAAATTGTGTTCGATTGATGATCGAACATATATCAAGGTATATAATTTAATGAATAACAATAATTGGCTCGTTCTTCCTAAGAAACAATTTAGGCATGGACACAAAAGAATCGACCAATGAGAAACACAAATTTCTTTTTTGATGGAAGGAAATCGAACATGAATAAACTTCAGGTAAGAAAATTCCTACCTCGTTATCCAAGCAAAGCAAAAAATTAAAATTTCTAATTCTAAGGTTTTTATCCCTCTTTCTCCAAAGCTATCAATATGTCAAGCCCATTCTCATTTTATCTCACCCATAACATCAATTTCACAAATCAATACCAATTACCCCAAGAAGTCAAGAAAACTTACATCTTTCTCTCTAAAAAAATCTCAAATCTTGGTTCCAAGCCTTCAAGCTTGACAATCCTCCAATCGAACGACATATCTAACATATAGGAACATAAATAAGTCTAAAAAAACCTATCAGAAACACTAAATCCACCTTATGAAAGGTTCCTATGAAATCTAGCCAACTAAATCCATGAAACTTACCACAAATCGTCAAACCTTTGTTTAATCCTTGATGAATCCTGTTCCAAATCTTTAATCCAAGCTTGGATCTTCAAGAAATCAGCCTCTCTCTCTCTATATATATATATATAGTCAGGTTACACAAAGAGTGACCATGTTCAGTCTATTTCATACTTAAAAATGCCCAAAATTTTATGGGGTGTACCTAGGTGCATTTCGGGCATGCCTATGGAGCCCAGTCTTAAGCAAAATTTTTAGAGTAGCTTTATTCTGAGCACACAGAGAGGCATGCCTAGAATCACACCTAGGCACCCCTCTCTAAAGTTCAATTTTTAAGCTTCTCAAAGTTTCAGTTTTGGGCGCCTGGTAGGTGCAAATTGTACACTCCTAAGAGTGCTGAAAGCTCTTGAAACTTCCAAAAACTCTCTTGTTTTTACCATTTGAGCGCCCTATAGGTCAGGTGTTACATCTTTCCCCATTTAAGGAAATTTTGTCCTCAAAATCTCTCCTTCATTTTTGACTTCAGATCCCAAGTTGCTTCTTTGACTCCATGGTAAATCCACATAGCCTCTACCAAACGTATTACGCTCAATCTCGTGACCTTCTCCTATCGGTCCAGAATCTTCATTGGTTGAAGAGTGTAACTTTCATTGTCTTCTATCTCAAGTGTAGCCCAATCCAAAACTTGTGACGGATCTAGCTCGTACTTCTGTAGAATTGATACATGGAATACATTGTGGACCCTTATCAACTTCAGTAGAAGTGCTAAACAATATGCCACCTGATCGAAAAGCTCAAAAATCTCAAGTGGACCCATAAACTATGGTGCCAACTTCCTTTGCTTGTTGTACTGCTGAATATCGCATCTTGGACTACCTTTTGAAAGACCTTATCACAAACCACAAACTCCAATGGTCTCCTCCTTTTGTCAGCATAGGACTTTCGTCAGCTCAAGGCATTGAGTAGCCAATTTTTGATCTGATCAACTCGCTTTCTAGCTTCTTTGACCATGTATGGTCCCAACATTACCTTTTCACCAACCTCAATCCAACACAAAGGCGACCTCTGGCCTCCCATACTGCTGCTACTCTTGAACAAGTTATTGTAGAAAAAATCTATCAAATAAAAGTATCAGTCCAATTGCCTCCAAAATCTAAGGCACAAGCCCCAAACATATCCTTCAGAACTTGAATGATCCTCTAACTTTGCCCATCGCTTTATTAATGATACACTGTGGTAAAATCCAGCTATATACCCATTGCCTTTTGCGAACTACATAAAAATTTAGCTGTGAATCGTGGGTTTCTTTTTGACACAATAGAAAATGGAACCACATGAAGTCTCTTATATTCTTCATATGCAAAGAGCTCAAAGATTCTAATGAATTTGTCTTATTCATTGATCTAAAATGCACTACCTTGGTCAACTTTTCCACAATCCCCCAAACCTTGTCATGATATTTTGATGTCATTGACAGTGCCGTCATAAAGTCCATTGTGATCCTCTCCCATTTTCATTTTGATAGTGGTATTGGTTGTAATAATCTCACCGACCTCGGATGTACCACACTCACTTGTTGACAAGTCAAGCGCTTTGCTACAAACCTAGCCACATTAGTCTTCAGACCCTTCCACTAGAAATTCCTCTTCAAGTCTTGGTCTATCTTCGTACCCCCCAGATGCATTGCAAATCATGAATGGTGTGCTTCCTTCTAAATTCCCTCTCGTAATTACTCATCATCGGAAACCACTAATCTTCCCACATATCTTACACCTTCTTCGTCCCCTAGGACCCAACCAAAACTTTCTTCGATTACATCAAATGTCAAATCACTGTTCTGTGCATCGATGACCTCGTGTACCATTATCAACCTCGAAGTCATACTCCCCAAATACACCTAATCTTCCATAGCATTTAGTTCCAAACCAAGTTGATTGATATTTTCCACAATTTCCCACTCATGCAAGAATAGACTAACAACACTATGCTTCCTACTTAATGCATCCGCAACTACATTTTTTTTACCCACATGGTATTTCAAACTAAAGTCAAAGTCCTCCAAGTATTCCATCCATCGCCTTTGTTGCTAGTTTATCTCCCTTTGGGTGAATAGATACTTGAGGCTTTTGTGATCCAAAAATACTTCGAACCTTGCCTAGCAGAGGTAATACCTCCATTGTTTCTATGCAATCACAACTGCCACTAACTCCAAGTCATGAACTGGGCAGTTCTTCTCATATGTCTTCAACAACCTTGAGCCATACTTAACAACTCTATCTCGTTGCATTAACACATATCCCAAACTAACCCCGTATGCATCAAAATATATCTGGTAACCTACATCCCATTTTGGAACCACTAACATTGTTAGAGATGTTAATTTCCTATTTAATTCTTCAAATGTTGCCTCACACTCATTTGTTCACACAAACGGTGTACTATTTTTTGTGAGATTCATCGGTGTGACAACTCTTGAGAAGTCTCATATGAACATTTTGTAATAACCTGGCACTCCCAAAAAGCTTTAGATCTTTGTAACATTCTTGGGCCTCGCCCAACTCAACACTGATTCCACCTTAGAGCCATCAACTACAATGCCCTTTTGAGTAATCACGTGACCTAGAAATTTAACCTCTATAGCCCAAAACTCGTATTTACTCAACTTGGGTTAAGTGGATTCTCCATCAAGGTTTGCAACACTGTCCTCAAGTGGTCCTCGTGCACCACCACCATTGGAGAATAAATTAAGATATCTTCAATAAACACCACTATAAACTTATCCAAAAATAGACAAAGTACTTGTTGCATCAAATCCGTGAATATCATTAGAGCATTTATCAACCCAAACGCCATTACCATGAACTCATAATGCCCATACCAAGTCCTAAAAGCCATCTTTTGGATGTCTTAATTCTCAACTGATGATATCCTCAATGCAAGTCAATCTTAGAGAAATTCCTAGCACCTCTCAATTGATTAAACAAATCATATATCCTAGGCAATAAATGATTATTCTTCATATTAACCTTGTTTAATTTCCTATAGTCGATGCACATCCTCAATGAGCCATGTTTCTTCTTAACGAACAATATTGGTGCTCCCTACTGGGACACACTTGGCTTGATAAAGTCCAAATTTTACTGTTCTTCTAAATGAGTCATCAACTCCTTCAACTCTACTAGAATCATTCGATATGAGAAAATAAAAATTGACTTGATGTTTCGATGCAGTTCGATAGCAAAGTCAATCTCTCTCTTTGGAGATAATTTGCACAACTTCTACAAAAATACATCAATGTACTCCTCTACCATAACTATAGACGTAGCTAAATCTCCTCTAGGTGCCGAAGTCATTAGACTAGCAACTCTACAATCTCGATACTGAAGGTTGTCCAACAAGTGAGTGTGAAACCTCTTTCAATCCTTGTAGCTGTATCACCTCTCTCTTGGGTATCCTAAGGGTGACCTTCATTTCACAAAAATTTATCAAGCCATGATGCTTTGTCAACCAATATATGCTAAGGATTATATCAAAATCCTTGAAGTCCATAATGTATAAGTCGACCTTTAAGAACGTAGCTCTTAAATCAAAACTACTCTAGCCCAGTAGTTCAAAATTAGAAAAGTACCTCTAATGAAATTGGGATGCTCGGAAGTCTCTTGATGTCCCAAAGAAAATTCACTTTCATGCATCAAAGCTTGTTGCTACTGTTGCTATGAATGCCTAGCCCTACCACGTACCCCCCATAGAAACATTAAAGAAAAGCCAGAGCAACTACTGCAGGTGGTAGCCCTAGCACCTGAGTCTGTTATGAAGTTCTAGCACTCTAAAGACACTCATTATTCCTATATCTAACCATGTCACACCCATGGCAAGTGATTCCTCTAGCAGTACATTGAACTTTCTAGTGGTCCTCTTTGTCACGCTTGTAACACACAATCTTGCCACCTTGTGATCTCAAACTCTAGTCCCAGTCACCCTTATGCTCACTCTAAGCCTAATACTCAGTCTTCTATTTCTTTGACCACTTCTGCCACTATCCCTAGTTATCAATGCCTTACGGCCCTTCCTACTCTAACTTAAGATTCATACCATACATCATCACCCAGAAAGAATCATCAACTTTTCAATGGTCGAGATTAACCCATCTTGGTACCTCTTATATCTTTTTGTATATTGAGTCACTATCATATCTGGTGTCTATACCAACTCTGAGTACTATTTAGCCTTGTCAAACTGAAAGCTCTTCGGTACAAAACACTACATAAAGATTAATTGAAATGTACCCAAGTCAAATTGTGCGTCCTTTGATCTGAATCCCATCAGTCATACGTGATACATGTCATAATTTAAACTCTGTTTGATTGATGATCGAACATATATCATGGTGTGGAGTTTAATAAATAGCAATAATTGGCACATCTTTCCTAAGAAACCATTTAGGTAAGGACACAAAGAAATCGACCAACGAGAAACACAAACTAATTTTTAGATGGAAGGAAATCGAACATGAATAAATTGTGGGTAAGAAAATCCCTACCTCGTTATCCAAGCAAAGCAAAAAAATCATCCAATTCTAGGGTTTTCCCCATCTTTCTCCAAAACTATCAATATGGGAAACCGATTCTCAGTTTATCTCATCCATAACATCAATTTCACAAATCAATACCAATTACCTCAAGAAGTCAAGAAAGCTTCTCTCTCTCTATAGAAAATCTCAAATCTTGGTTCCAAGCCTTCAAGCTTGACAACACTCCAATCCAACAATAAATCTAACATATAGGAAGAGTCTAAATCAACCTATTAGAAACACTAAATCCATCTCATGAAATGCTCCTACGAAATCTAACCAAAACCCTAGCTTTTAAATCCATAGAACTTATCTCAAATCCTCAAACCTTTGTTGAATCTTGTTCCAAATCTTCAATCGAAGCTTGGATCTCCAAGAAATCACCCCTTCTTTCTCTCTCTCTCTAATTTTCTCTCTCTTTCTAGAGTCAAGTAAAACAAAGAGTGCCTTTGTTTAGTCTATTTTTAGGCTTTGGTTAGAGAGAGAGAGAAAGTCATGCCCATAATTTTATGGGGTACGTCTAGGAGTCAAAGTCCTAACTAAAATTTTTAGAATAGCTTTGTTATGGGCGTATAGAGAGGCCCACCAAGGATCACGCCTGGGCACCCTGTCTAAAGTTTAGTTTTTTAACTTCTCAAAGTTTTGATTCTAGGTGCCTCCTAGGTGTAAGTTGTACACACCTAGGTATGCCTAGCACTCTTGTAACTTCCAAAAAACTTTGGTTTTCACCCTTAAGTGTCCTATATGTTAATACTTTGGTCGGGTGTTACACTGGGTCTGGTCCTCTTTAGCTAGTTCAGCTTTGGTTATGAGCTTACTTCCCATTTTTTTGGTACTCCACCAATCAGCATGGAAGATGCCATTCATCCGAGTAGTATCTTTAGTTAATTTTCCTTTTGTTCATCTCCCTTTACTAGCTTCTTCACTTACTTTTCATTCTTGAATCTTTGCCACCATTGTCTTTTATTAGAGATGATTTTTGTCTTTTTATTTTTTTTCCATTTGAAACAAAATCATGAGGAGTAATGAATCCCTCATTTTGGGTTGGTGCAAATTCCTGGTTGGGCGTGAGTTATTTCATGACTTTCTGGAAGAAGCTAGAAGTGTGGAGATTTATTCTCCAAATTTTGATGCAAGTCAATATGGTTTTTCTCAAGGATGGCC
The DNA here is from genome assembly GCA_963580455.1 of Euonymus europaeus. NCBI lineage: Eukaryota > Viridiplantae > Streptophyta > Magnoliopsida > Celastrales > Celastraceae > Euonymus > Euonymus europaeus. Next base: position 13,070,278 of record OY756970.1, on the reverse strand, counting down.
TATTCCTTTATTTTATAGCTGTAATTTATGTTATGCTGAACGTTTTTCTCATTGAACTCTTGATGACTTGACCATTATTTTTTTTGAATTTAATATTTTCCTTACTTATTTTCCTACCTTGCCATCAATGTCTAATATTTCATCCTATCATCCTATTTTGGAGACATTATGACCCTAAATTAGACAATGTTTATTCTCTTCTTACATTGGCCATCTATGTTTGGCCTCTTAATTTGGCCTATCTAGAATCATGGCTCCAGAGTATCCCTTAGCCATTCTATGTAGTCCTTCAAAAAGTAGACGATGACCTATCAATGACCCAGCCAGCATTGCCTATAAAAAGTATTCTATTACTTTCATCTATTGTGCTTTTCTCCATTGTTTTGTTTCACAATACTAACATCTTTTCATGATTTTTAGAGAATTCCAATTTATTCCCCAACTTCTCCTTCTTGCTCTCAAGTAAGAACGTTATTCAAATTTATCTTTATTAAATAAGTTTGACTTTCCTTTTTCTTTTGCCATGACGAGGTTATTTTGAGACGTAGTTCTTCGAACTTATTTTCAAGTTGGAGTCGGTTACAATCTTCACCCCTAGTGCTTTACAGTTCCTATTGAAGTTGTTAATGTGAATGAGGCTCATAACGTTGTGGATATGTATGCTACATTGATATGAGGTTTGCTTAGGGCGCTTGCCCAGAAAATTACATGCGACTGGGTTTGATCGAGTTTTTCATGTCTTTGCTTTGCTTAACTCACTTTCTCCAAATAGATGCCTTTTCATTTCTAATGGTGTGCATGATATTCGGTCTCTTGTTGAACTATATCGCCTAAGTGAATATGCGAGGGAAGTTGATGTTCAAAGGTTGCAATCATCTAGTATGATTAGTTCTCAGCATGAAGCTATTCAAAACTTTCTAGATTTGCTTGCCATAAAAAATTCGGCCATAAAGCTCTTGAGGGCTGGACAACATTATCTCTAGCACAAAATCGAAGGTATCCACTAAGAGAAGGATGACTTGTAGAAAACCTTAGCAGCCGAATTAGATGTAGCTTTGGGGTTGATTGAGGAATTTAGGGTTTTGACCAAAGCAGTTCTTCGATTGAGCCAATTATCAATCACGATGTAATTGCTAATGTGGGGCAAGGGCTTCGTGCTTATTTTTGGCCCTTCTCTTTTACTTGAGCATCATTAGGTTTTTTAGAAAAATAATAATAAAAAAAATGTGTAAGATAGTTGTTTTCATCCTCTCAAATGACTTAGATACTACTCTTTTATTATAGCACTTGGCTATTCTTACTTTCTTTATTTCAATCCTATTGAGTGTGTCTATTCATTTCATCCAACTCTAGTAGATTTTGTATCATAGTCTTTATAAAATCTCCTTTGCTCAGATTTTGTGTAGCACTATTCACACACATTGAACTTTTATTTCTAGAGGCAGCACTACCACTTGTCCATTTACTAACTGAAATGGTGTAGCATTAGCAGCTAAACAAGGACTTGTTCTATATGCTCATAAAGCTTGTATTTGAGTTTCAATCCACGTTTTGACATTCTATTCAATCATTTTCCTTATGACATTTTTTAATGGCTTATTGGATGATTAAACTTGTCCATTAGACTGGGGATTTTATAATGAGTCGAATTGACTATCTGAACGTTAAATTCATCCAAGAAATTTTTTACTCTTTCACCATTCAACAGTACCCAATGATCAACTACTTAAATTTGAGGTATTTCAAAAATCTATATATAATGTAATTTTTGATGAAATCGATCATACTCTCTTGGGTTATCTCTTTCAAATGTATTGCTTCAACCCATTTGGTGAAAAATTTTGTAACTACTATGATGAAAATATGTTGTTGGATAATGATGGGTAAATCTTTCTTATTAAATCTATTACCCAACTTTTGAATGGTCGTGGCTTGATGATAAGTGCCATCTCCGTAGCATGTACTCTTTGAATGGCCCCTGCTTTTGTCAAGCCTGAATATTTTTGGCAAATTGAACACACATTTCTCCCATTTTAGATTAGAAATATCCATGCCTCATAATTAACCTTCCCATATTTGGCAATAGCATTTGTTAATGTACTATAATATTCTTGAAATGTGATGCTACTTGTGCTAATTCATTTGCCACGTCATTATATATTCGTAGAATGAATTGCACCTCAACTTGGTCAAATTCATCCAATATTTTTTGTATAATTTCATGCAAGGCAAGTAATGAGTGACTTTGGCATTTGAACATACCCAATATTTGACAAATTATGAGTTAGGAATCTCTTTTGCTTCTCATGCTCTTGACTACCATTTTCTAGGTCGACGATTTCTCCTTTATACTTGGCTTTGTTACTTATACTTACCTCTTCTAACATAAAATAGAAGTGATATGTTTGACTTAATGGTGTGTGATGTCAGTCCATACTCTAGCTCCTTTTGATGTTTTGGATCCATCAAAATACAAAATCCATGGGTTGAGATCTATTGCACATAAGTCTTGTTCTAATTCTTTAGTGGTGATTAAGCGTGGGTGATTACCCAAGAAATTGGTCAAAGCCTATGTTTTTTATTGCCTTTTGAGCCATATGTTGAATATCAAACTTAGACAATGTTAGGGAATATCCGACTCTATGATGCATAATTGGGCGAGAAAAAATGTAATTTATTATATTTGCCTTGAAATCAAATACATCATTGCAGGTTCCATGTAAGCCCATAATTTAATACATTTGAAAAATAAAGTCAAACATAGCTTTTCCAATGGAGAGTAATTGCATTCATATTTGAGTAACTGCCTACTCAAGTAATAATGGCTCTTTCAACTTGGAACTCATCTTGCGCCAATATTGATTTGAGAATTTTTCAAAATGAAAAATTGGAAAACACATTTGGTTTAGAATTTTAAGATTATATTTTATAAATAAATTTTGACAATTCAAAGATATCACAATATCTGATCAAATACTACAGTAAAACCAGTCACACCTAACAGCTAAACTGGTAAATACAGGAAAGAAAAATAAAATAAGAGTACATCTCCCAGTCATACAAATGCACAAAAAACGAGGCTTTGAAACTTGAAAGGATTTTGGCCTAAATTTGATGCACATAAGCAATTCTGTACAGTTGTTACAATTTGCAATTAACACCTAGATTTCTTCTTTATGTTTTTCTTGTTCTTTTTTGTTTTTAAACCGTACTCCCTAGCTTCATCCTCCTCCATTCCCATTCTCCCGTTCTCCCTAATCACTTTCTCCCTCTTTACTCTCTGTTTCCTCACCTCCTTCATTCTCCTCTACTTCCACGACTTTGTCTTCCTCATAGTCATCATAAAAATCTTCCTCTCAATTTTTCTCATACTTTCTGATGTCACGTCTAAGTCTAGAAAGAAGAGGCTGGGATTGGAGGTCGATTTGCTGGCAAATCTTCTTGGCATAGAAACCATTGACCAGGAGCTCATCCAACAGAGACTTTGGGGCGTGGGGTCTAAGGACATAGAAGAGATGTTGTGAGGCTAACAGAGCTAGCCATAAGGCAAGTTTTATTGTTCTCAAATGGTTTAAGATATAAGAATAGAGCGCAATGAGTGCAGAGAGGAGAGATGAGAGCCGATCTTCAATTTGTCTTTGGTCGATTAAATTTGTGGGGAAAGGATGCTACATTTATGAAGAGATGAAACAAAGATGGAGAATCCTGTTTTTTGGATTCTCTGTGTTTTGGTTCAAATGCCAAAAATGACTTTTCTTCTGCATTTTATGTGTAATTGTATTTTGTATTTTCTAAAACACGTTTTAGAAAAAAAAACAAACCAAACATGTTTTATTGTTTTCAAAAAATGAAAAACAAAAAATTATCCGAAAACACCCAAACCAAATGACATCTTATATTTTTGATTCAATGTCAAATTTTATGACAAAGCATTCAAGGGAGAATGATGTCAAACAAGTGGTAACTCTCAATGATAATCTTCATACAAACTAGGTGAAGTTTTGTGATAAGCCAGTCAACAACCTGGCTTCTGAAAAGGAAAAAAAACTCTTACACCATGGCTTGATTTGTTCAAAATTTGTCAACCTAATGTCATTCAACAATTGAATGGGTATGTTAATATGTTATGTGACCCTTAAGTAACCATAATTATTTTGCAAAATATCGATTATGTTAGCTAAACTAATTTATGTGCAGGGACGATTGTGGTGTACATATTATTAAATATATGAAAAGTCATTTCTTAACATCTGGTGACTTGAAAAACATGGTATGCAATTAATTAAATTCACTTACATTTATATTTCAATCTGTTGTATTTAGTTCTTTCTGGTCTCATGACCAATCTTTAGACAGTGGGTGAAGATCTTACAAGCATTCTTCTGTAGTTGCTATTTCATGAAGATAACAAGGGGAGGGTGCAAAATTTGAAAATATCAACTCAACTAGATCTTGATAAGGTGAACATAGATCAAATGCAGAAGCTATGGTCTAAAGTTAAGGTAAAAGTGGATAGTACAGACTTGCACATTACATGAGTTGTTATCATGAGGACAATGCTTCGCTTATTACAATTTATGGAAGAGACACAATCAAAATGGAATATGTAGATCGTGTACAGCTGGTTATGATTTTTGTGTGCATATGGTAGCATCTTGATTGTAAACAAGGTCCCGTTTCTGTATTGCAATCTAGGTTATGATTTTGTTATGAATAGGGTAAGATCCTGGTTGTGAACAATGTCTCATTTTTGTATTGCAATCTAGGTAATTATTTTATTATGAATAGGATAAAATCGTAGTTGTAGTCCTATTTATGTTTTGAACAAGTTTGCTTTTGGTTATTTTTGTTGTCCTTGAAAAGGTAACAAGTCCTAGTGTCCCAAGATATAAGCACGATATAAATTATTAAGTTACTTGGTAATTATTAGACATGAAATTTGATGAACTTGCTTAGAACTCATCAATCACATAAGAGTGGAAAATGGGGATTCCTATACCAAAATATAGTTAAAACATTGAAATAGTAGATTTTGGAAATATTCCATTTTCTCAACACAAATGGTTAATAATCTACTTGTGACAACGACATTCTTGTACGAAGGACAATCTCAACGGCGAACAAATTATGACCTCCCGTGTTGTTTTCTCCAAGGCTACTACATACATTACTTGGATGTCTAACGTCATTATTTGGTGGACATCTAATTTTTGTGTGACCCGGTTTCTTACAAAATGAATATTTTTGCCACTTATTTGAGTTGATGTTGACTGCAATCCTTGGTCTATCCTTTCTAGAGACTCTAGGAGGTTCCAAAACCTGGGGCTTGGTCTCTTTTGGTGTTTCACCTTATTTGCACAAAGTGCATCAAACTTGATAGTTTGTCTTGAAATTTCAGCGTTGGATTCATCGAAATTTGAAGGAGACATACTTCCAAGATAACACATCCGCTTACATACGCCATTCAAAGCTCCATATCGAATCATGGAAATCATTGTTTTGAGCATTGAACTTCTCAACACGAATTTTAAATGAGACTTTGCATATCTAGTCCACCTCCACATGATGCATGGGCTAGGAATTTCACACATGTGTCTAACTTTCATAGTATGTATTGAATGTTGAATGTTGAATGAACAATGTGAACTCTGATCTGTGGCATGGTAATCAATTTTAAACACCATGTTAGGCCTTTGATGTTGAGACAAACTATAAGAGTGCATATTGCCTAAACGTCATGATTAAGTAACTATTAGAAGTGCCCTCCTATCAACTTAGTTTGAAATTTCTGAAATGATGTTTTTGTATACATAGAACCAACATGTTGCTCTAGTTGTCATAATGGATAGGCGAAAAAGAAGTACCATTCATAGTGTCAAAATCAGCCTCGTCCTCTCACTTGCAAACATGGGTTAATTGCCCGCACAAATATGTCTCTACCCAAGATAGTTTCTCTTTGTACATCTTTTGTGTCCATTGGTTACTCTACAACTCATATTTATTAATCAATTCCACCCAATGCGATTCGAATTTTTCAACACAGCTAGCATTCATGCAACTTGTAAATGCATTAAAAAAATTAGGACTTTTTACCTGTGTTTGTGTATTATTATGAACATAACCTATATTAGGCAAGATCGAATCAAGAGCTTTTCAAATTTCACACGCCTCTTCTGTTATGACCGACATTGGCCTCTTTCCATTCATGGCTACTACAAAAGTTTGCAACAATCAAATATATGATTCTGCATATTCATTCACCAATACTGCACAACCAAAAATGCATGAATGGTGATGGTGGTTCACCCTAAGGAACCTAATGAAAAGTTTGTTGCACATGTTTGTCTTGTATGTGCTATCAAATGTCAATGAATCACCAAAACTTTCATAGTCAACCTGCGATTTAGAGTCATACAAAAAAAAAATCAGAATTGTACAATCATCTGATGTTGTATATTTGATATAAAATGTTTCATCTTCTTCTTGCTTCTCTTCTAAGCAGTTTAATACAACCATTGCATCCCCATCAATTATCTCAATCTTTCGCTCTTTCTATATGGAATTGTATAAATCTTTGTGGTGTGGGTAAAGTCAACATATTCTATACCACTTGTTTGGTGTGTCATGTACTCAATAATAAGACTTGGTTTGATCCCTATATATCGTAGTGTATTTATTTATGCCAAGTCAGCATCATCCACAAGTCAATAAGAGCAAAGATAATGAACATGCTTATCACCACTCATTTCATGGTTATGCTTAGAATTAAACTCTGTAAATACAGACTCTTCATTTAGTGGCAAGTTGATTCAAAAGGATGTTAGACAATTGCAGGAGGTTAATGGTGGGGGTTTTCTCCTATAGTCTGTCCTTTCCAAATACTTCTTCTCTACTCTCCCTCTTTGGAGCATACCCATCTTCTCATTCTAATCTCATCATTCCTTTCCTTTCGAACATCCCGACTTTGAATGTTGAACCTCATTCCTTTAGCGTATATATTATTGTATTATAGAATCTTTCAGTCTCTTCTATAGAACTCAAAATCATGCTCGTAACATCATCATTTATAAGTTTGTTTAACATTTTTGACCAATCATTTTCGTTATTGATATCACAATGCATATAATCTCCATCCATGTTTCTTCTTGCATAATAGCAAAATGATATCTATTCAAAATCAAAATAATGAGCTGCCAAAACTAAAATTTAACACTATTCAAAACTAAAATGATATCTATTCACAACCAAAATAATAAACTATTCAAAACAATTTAACAATATTTATAGTAGATATTCAAAACTGAGATGATATATCTATTCAAAATCAAAATTAAACATTATTCACAACAGATAGTCAAACCCAAAATGTTATGTATTCGAATCCAAAATCAAAATTTGTAAAAAAAAATAAAATGAAATTATAGCAAAAGATCACTTCAAAAGTATGAAATTTGTGAACATTTCAAAGTAAATGACAAAAAACCAATGCAGAATAAATAGTTAAGAATAAACAAAATATTACCTCAAATCAACTTCTCTTCAACTTCAACTCTCCAAATCTCAAATGTGAATAGTGTATCAATTTTTTTTTACTACTTACTAATTTACAAAAAGATATTGTAATTTATGTTATTCAATGAAACTACCAACTTTCACTTAATGATAATACTACGACCTTCAATAATTTAACAATTCAAGTAGGTTGGAAACTTTAAATGGAGGTCTAAAAAAAATATTGTTTAAATAAATATTAATTAAAATTTAAGTAATTAAAAATAATAATAAATAAAAGTTAAAATAATTAAAAGGTAAAAACTAAAAGTTAAAAACATGATAAAAAATAAATAAGTTAAAATTAAAATAACAAAGGTAAAAGGTAAAAAAAATGAAAAATAAAGGGCAAGTAAATAGATTATCTGTTTGAGTAAATCAAATTAAATGTTCGAGGAAATCAAATAATAATATCTTCGAGTAAAATAAATAACCTGATCGAGTAAAATAAATTATCAGTTCAAGTAATTAAATATATTGTTCGAGTAAATAAAATATTAATGGTGTCTTCTCGTGATTCTAGGAGAATTAATATTCTACTTCTCCACGTCTTATTTTATTTATCTATAAATAAAGAGCAGAAGGAATGAAAAAGATGTTGTAAGTAATGATAGGTGTAGAATGCACCTATAATTCTGGGCTTTAATTGTTGTAATTGGTATGATTTCAAGATCGAAATACTGCCCAAAATACATGTTTTCTTGTTAGGTATGGATGAATGCAAAGATGGAAATGCAAGCTGGTTCTGGAGGAAAAGTGCAACCTGTTTGCGGCCGCAGAATTCCAGCGGGGAAAAATGAAAACGACATCACTTTGTTGGCTGACGTGGCAAGTAGGAATTAAAGAATCTTTTGTCCAAATATCAGCTGGAGGTTATAATGGGAAAAACGAAGCCATAAAGGGAGTTACTAAAAATAGAACAAGGGAAGAAAAGATAGATAGGGAGAAGAAGATTTTCTCCAGAAGATACACACGGCAGACATTCCAGAAGATAGAAAGGGAAGAGGAGAAAGATTAGCAAGGGGGAGTCAGAGAGATCAAATTCTATTTCTTCTCTACAACTGGTTTTGGATTTTTATTTCTGTATTTGAATATGTATATGTGTAACTAAAGTTCTTAGCTTGGGATTGGATGAGTTCTTTTGCTTAAAGCTTTGTTGTAAGATTCCATGGATGATTACACTAGGTTAATTCATGTATCTCTGAATTTATTGTTTAAATCTTATTAATGTGAATGTGTGATCAGCTTCATGTTATATAGGAATTGTTAGTTAGGCATATTCGGCTGACCATAACCCGGTGCTTAACAAGTAACAAATCTCTGAATTAAATCCAGATTTGAGGTTTGTGAACACAATTAGTTGGGTAATACACCATTACTTGAGGTTGTGTGTTTGTCAACTTTCTTGTTCTTATGTTTATCTTAGGAAATCCTTAGGGTACACTAACCAAGATTCCTGTGATAAGAAACGATTTTGGGCTGGACCAAAGCCAAGATCATTGCTTAGGAAAGTTAGAATCAAGAGAGCCAGACCAAGGTCTCTTGATTGACAACATTAATCCTTTAAAGTGTGTGATTGCATGTTGGAATTTGATAACAAAGTGGTAGTAGAGAACAAATCCAGCCCAAGTTAAGCTTATCTTTCGTCTTAAATATAAGTTAATTTCTTTAAACTTTTCCAATTACAATCTAATTCTTTTCTGTTTTCTTTTAAGTTAATTATTGCTCTATAGTTTGTTTGGTGATTGAGCAGTCTCTGTGGATATGATCCCATTCGTTTTTATACTATTTACGACACGTACACTTGCGGATAGGGTAAGACCCGTCTTTATTTGATATTACAAGGTTAACTTGTGATATTTTATATCGACCAAGTAACTCACCGAGACTATGCAAATCACTGTAGGTTCACTTATACAACTTTCTTCACACTTGGGCCAAACACCATGGAAAAGGATCCATATAAATTGCCGAATTCTCTCATGGATCATTCTGTCCTTATTAAAGATGGTCCGGACAAAATGCATGAAGTCCTGCATATATAATATGTTGAGTAAAATAAATTAAATGCGCCACAATTACTTTATTTTTTTCAACATGCTTAGAAAGTAAGTAACTTTTAGGAAATGCGTAATTTGTACAATTTACAGTTACGTCATCATTTTACTCATATTGTTGCAAAAAAGTGAATAGATTGTATAAATTTTGTAGCTCTCATAGTTACTTACACTTTTTTTTTAACTTACTTAAAAAGTAACTTGTATAAAATAAATAATTAATACAGTTTACTAACAATCTGCTACTATGTCTTCATTTTATTCATATTGTTGCAGAAAAGTGAGTAACTTGCATAATTTTTATAGCAGTCACAATTACTTACTCTTTTTCAACATACTTAAAAACTACGTAACTTTTAGGAAATGAGTAATTTGTATAATTTACTTACAATTTGCAATCAAGTCATCATTTTACTCATATTGTTGCAGAAAAGTGAGTAGTTTGCATAGTTTTTGTAGCCGCCATAGTTACTTACTTAAAATATAAGTAACTTTCAGAAAATGAGTAATTCGTATAATTTGCATACGATCTGCAGTCACGTCATCATTTTACTCATATTGTTGCAGAAAAGTTAGTAGCTTGCTTAATTTTTGTAGCCGGCACAGTTACTTACTTTTTTCAACTTAATTAAAATATAAGTAACATTTAGAAAATGAGTAATTCCTATAATTTACATACGATCTGCAGTCACATCATCATTTTACTCATATTATTGCAGAAAAGTAAGTAACTTGCATAATTTTCGTACTTGTCATAACTAGTTATTTGTTTCAAGTTACTTTTACTTAAACCATAAGTAACTTGCATAAAGTGAATATTTGGTACAATTTACTTAATATTTTTTTTTTGAGAGGTACTTAATATTTATAATTACGTTATCATTTTAGTAACATTTTTACAGAAAAGTAAGTAACTTTCAAAGTTATTTGTCATGTATCATTTACAATTTTTATTTGAAAAATAATTTAATTATTATTGACACGTGTTATTTTTATAGTCACTCATATTATCACGCATTGTCGACTCATTAATTTATTTAATATATATACTTATTATAGTCAATTAACAAATTAAAGTGACATTTCATCATCTTGTATTCTCGCCCCAAAATCCCAAACGGCCATAAATAAAATCCCATTTTAAAATTGCCTTCCCTGACTGTGTCTGTCCTCTCAATATATGCACAGTTGTAACATATTTGATAAATTAGACAAAAAAATTAATAAAAAATGGAGGGAGGTCTTGGTGAAGGAGGAGGAGGAGCACAGTACAATCCACGCACAGTGGAGGACATTTGTAGGGATTTCAGTGGCCGCCGAGCCGGCTTGATCAAGGCTCTTACCACCGGTACTCTTCAATTTCGTTGCTTATTTTTTTCAATTCTGGCGTGGACTTGTATGGAGTTTCTAAGGTTCTTGTTTTCTACGTTAATTTAGAGAAAATTTTATGTTTCTATTTTAACCGTTTTGGGTTTTCGAAGTTGTGCCGTGGAGGAGATCAATTGTGTCTTTGAATTTCAGTTTCTGCCATTATTTATAAAACTGTTTTACAGATTTGTATGCTTTTCCAGTGTCTTTTTTTGTTCCTTTTTTTTTAATTTCCTTTTTGCTTCTTTTAATGTTTGTTTTCCTTTTGTTTGTATGATTAATCTGGCATAATGATTCTTCAGAAACCCTTTAGGGTGACAGGTTTATGAGAATTGTGGCAATTTCAGTTTTATTTAAAAAGAGGAAAAATGGACTATTATCTACTAATGGATCTCTGATAATGATTCTGAAGAAAAATTTAACACTGCATTTGAATTTTTTTTTCCACTTTTTTCTCTTTTACATTTTTGCGTATTGTGACTGCCCAGTGCCCACTGGATTGTGAAGAATTACTTAACCCATATTCGATATTTTACTCGTTTTACTCGCTTGTACTCTATTTGCTGCCTAATAATTTTGAATAAGGTAATGTCCAATAATATTTGTGTATGATGTAGTGATTTTTTGGCTAAAGTTTTTTTTCCCTTTTTGTTTCTGTTTTCCTTGAAGGTTTCCTTGGAAAAAAATATAGCGTTCCATATCTTGGTTATCTAAATATAGTTTTTTTTTTTGAAATAAGAGTTTCTTGAGTATGTGGCTTTGTTGCTGCAGATGTTGAAGACTTTTTTCAGCAGTGTGATCCAGGTGACAGACACTTTCTGTTAGACTGATAAATTGCTTTATATATATTGTTTTTACTAATTAATCTTCTCTTTTACATTTTGGCTCTGTACATCTTACGTACTGTTTCCTTAAAAATGTATATGCTGTTTATTTTTGTGAGTTAATCATTTGTCTTATCGATTTATGGATTCATCCTGGTAGAAAAATTACTAAATCAGCGCATGGAGTGGGTTTTTTTTTTTTTTTTTTGGCGTTTGACATTGCATTAAAATCTAGTAATTGGATTTTGGTTGGAGCTACCCTAGTTTTTTAATGCCTACATTGTCATAGGTTCCCTCATTGTCATACAATGGGATGTGCCCTGTGTACCACCAACAAAGCCCCCCAACCACCACCCGCCACCCTCCTAAAATAAATAAATGATATATATATATATAAGAAAAAAGATGGTAAAAGTAAAGTCTTAGAAGCAAATGGATAAGTGACATCTGCTTTTACGGCTTGACCCATTTTGCTGGCCACCTTGATGATTCAACTTTTCTGTAGTATTTTTCTTGTATAAGCTTGTTTGGTTTTATTCATTGTCGAAGCTTAGCTTATAGCATCATTGCATGGCACATTAAAACTTCCTTCTACTACAATTTTGTTTGAATAGTTGAAACGTACTGATCAAATCAAAGATTCAAAGACATTGAGATTGTATCTCCATAAATGCAAGTAGCCTTGTTCCAAAAGGTGTATAACCATAAATCTTTTCATGGTGTAGAACAGTAGAAGTTAGCTTTTTTCATTGAAAGAAGTTCTTTCTCTCTCTGTCCACATCACTCCCAAACAGAAATATTTCTTTATAACTTCTTTGTCAAATTAGCTCAACCAAAACACCACCTAAGGAAGTCTGACGATTGTAGGAGCCATGTGTAAAACCCACTTACAATGTGAAGAGGTGTGTCTTGTTGTTTCCTTTTCACTTTTTTTTTGGTAAATGTTTCTTCTTCACTCAATTAACACCAAAGTGAACTTTCCTTCTGGATGGTTGTTAATACTTGCGATTCTTTCCTAATAGACCTTCGTAATAAAGAAAGTTATGTTGTTTGGGATTCTTGTCTCCCAATGGTTTTCCATGGGTAATCATTGATTCCAACTCCATCGGGGGAGTTGGAAGAGCCAAATACTTCTCTTTGTATGTTAAAAATATGTGAACTCAACATTTTATCTATCTCTGAAAAGGAATTAAATCACCAAATTAATCCACAAAGAGTGAGAGCCTTATATAATCGTATAAATCTGCTGGGAGGTGGCTTATCGTTTCTTCAATCAAGACTTGTAGACTGCAATGCCATGGATGGTTGTTAAATGGAATATACTACTAAAGTTAAGTATAACTTAAAGAAATGGATGATTTTCTACACTGATAGGTTTGTGGGCATTTATTTACCTGTGACTGAAGAAGAGGGGAAGATGATGGGAAAAAAATAAAATGCTGTTTTCTTCCTAAAGTTAAGTGAAAGACTCAATTGGGTGAAAGATTGAATAGTTAATTATATGGTTGTTTTGGTGGTCTTTCTTGATCTGGTTGATGCTTGATTGAAGTGTAGTTTTTCAAGGTAAATTGGTTGTAAGTGTACCTTGGGAACTATAAAAGAACAGGAAGAGTGAGATATACAGTGGAATGAGAGAAGTAGGAAACTAAGGAGTGTGCCAGTGAACAGTTACTCCTTGAATTCAAGAGATTCATTGATATACGTTTCTGCTTGATAGTCCTGAATAAGACATCAGACTCCCAGTGCCTAGCGGTGACTGGTGAGGGAATGGAACTCTATGAGTCATAGACTTGGATGCCTTAGGTTTGAATCGCTCCTGTGTGTCTTGGATTTAAAATGGCTTGTGGTTTCCAGGTGGCTGCTACTATCTGGGGTTGGTTTTGCTAGGTTGGGTTAAATTTTGCCCACTTTGGAGAGTTTCCATATTCTGAGAACAACATTTACTGGCTGCTTGATGTTTCTATTTCCACGTTGTCTAATGTTCCTTCAATGCAAATGAGTTTGTATAGAAACTTTGGCATGAAGAGACATTCTCGGATGTATTAAAATATGAAATGTGAAAGCGATAGGCTAATGCTTGGCAGTAAAAAATGAAGCCATGTAAACATATGAATTAAATTGAAAGTAAGATCATAGTGTTTAGAAGTTAGAACATACAGTGTAATGTCCATGTAATGACCTTTGGATTTTTCTGTTTCTGTCTCTCTCTGTTTCTCCATGCTATTATCCATTATCATGAAATTACTGGTGATTCCTTTGCCATGGTGCTTTAAGGCATTTTAGTACGACTTTGGTGGTTTTAATTATTTTTTGAATTGTTTTTACAGCATTAATGGTTGTATCTTCATGATTTCCATCAGCCCTCTGCCACCAGAAAATTTTAAGCTGTGAAGAAGCATATGTCATTGCTTCTACATAATTATTTCTGTCTGCAAATCCTTTTGTCTGCCTGTTTTCAGTATATTTGGGGGTATATTTTTAATTTGCAGAGAAGGACAATCTGTGTTTGTATGGTTTTCCTAGTGAACAATGGGAGGTCAATTTGCCTGCTGAAGAAGTTCCTCCCGAGCTCCCGGAGCCAGCATTGGGTATCAACTTCGCAAGAGATGGGATGCAAGAGAAGGACTGGTTATCTTTAGTTGCTGTGCATAGCGATGCATGGTTGCTTGCTGTAGCTTTCTATTTTGGAGCCAGATTTGGATTCGATAAGGCTGACAGGTATTAATAATTTTCTGTTGAATGCTTCTTCCGTACTCCATCTTGGCAGTTTCCTCTCATGTATACATCCTCTTATGTTCAATGGTTAATCTAGAGGAAATACTCCAGACTCATATTCAAACTTGTTTGGTTGCCTCATTATGTTGATTTCATTGTTCATGTTAGTTTTGAATTTAAAATTTCTTCTCTTGGTGTGTTAATGTTACTGATATGTTGATTTCCTTTCTTAATTTTTTTTCCAAACCTTTCTAACCAAACTTTAAACTGTTTCAGTTCCTTTGATCAAATTGTGACTGTTGTGTGTTTAGTTGATTGACCATGGTCATTGGCCATTGTATCATTTGGACGAAATATAATAGTCTTTTCTTTGATTTGTGTGCTTTACGCAATTGACATATATTCCTATTCTGGGTAATTTAAAAACATGTTGTTGAAGAGATCAGTTGCTTCCTCAGGTGGCTAAATATGAGATTTGAAACTTCTTGCTCATCTATTATTTGTATAGCATTTCAGCATTTAATTGCCTGAATATGATGTCTTGCACTTAAAAGATACAATGAGTTGGTGCTGTTGCAGGAAGCGATTATTTACCATGATAAATGAACACCCAACAATTTTTGAAGTTGTGACTGGTAGCGCAAAGAAACTGCAATCAAAGGAGAAGTCATCTGTTTCAAATCACAGCAGCAGCAATTCTAAGTCAAATTCTAAAGCGGTAAAAGAGGGCTTTGTGTACTCAAGTTAACAAAATATTTTGTTTATTTTCATTTAAGCAAAGATACTGTGTTTATTTTGAATGACTTTGGTCTCTCTTTCCTAGTCATAATATTTACTTCATACTCCATTAATTATAAATCCAACTTACCTCTTGGTGGAAATTGATAATAATTTGGTTCATTGTGATGTCTGAGTTCCACTATTTGGTGATTAAGGGTATTTATTTTATTAAGAAAGAGCCATAATCTTTTAAAGCCACTCTGACTGAAATAACTTAAGATCTTCAGATGACGTCAAACTTTCTTGATGATGTTGTATTTTGAAGTAGCCAAGTAGGTTTTGTACCACTGTGAAAAATACCACTACCAGAGTTTTATGCATGGATATGCAGCCTTAAATTCAGAACTAAGACACGTGTCTTTATATTAAGTTTAGTTAGGGTATGTTTTCTTCCCTCGGCGCCCACACCTTTTTTTGCCCGTGGAGCCGTATGAATGTATAGTTGGCTTATGGTTTCCTAACTTCTTAGCATGCGCTTTTAAGGATACTTGTTTTTCTAGTATAGGAAATGCCGCCTCATTAAGCAATAATGCATTTGCTTTTCCCAAGGTCTTATCATATGACTTTGCTTTTGCTCGTGAATCCATCTATGTACTCTCTTTAATCCTAATCAAATGGTCTACTTTTGTTCTATGGGTTGTACAAAACACAGAAGACATCTGAATCTCAAGGAAAGTACGCAAAACCATTGCAGCCAAAGGATGAAGAAGAGGGCTTTGACGAGGAAGATGAAGATGAAGATGAAGATGAAGATGAACATGGAGAGACATCATGCGGGGCTTGTGGCGAGAGCTATGGGGCAGACGAATTCTGGATATGCTGTGACTTATGTGAGAAGTGGTTCCATGGAAAGTGTGTTAAAATCACCCCTGCTAGGGCCGAGCATATCAAGCAGTACAAGTGCCCATCGTGCAGCAACAAGAGAACTCGCAATTAATATGGCCATGGGAGGTTCTCTTCCTCTGTACTTTTCTCTGGGTGGATTCTGCTGTCTGTTATGTTGAGCAAGTTAACTTAAGAGTGATTTTAGCGCAACATGTAAACGGTTGCTTTTAGTACAATAGACCTCAGTTTTCTATGTGCTCAGTTTTAGCTATTTGTAGATGCTACTTGTGTTGAGCTACAAATGTTTAACCGTCTCTTTTTAACTTTTATCAGAATCAAATTAAAGATCTCTCATCTTTCTGCATCATGAAATTATTGTACCTTTTGGTGGCGTTAACTTACTCAGGTCATTGTAGTTGTGAGCCAAATTTGTAAGATTTGCTGGGCCATGACCCCGCTTTTGTTGTTTAATGCTGAGGTATATTTTCCAAAATTGAATCAAAAGAAGTTGGCGCGTCCCATTTACTGGCGGATTAGTAGAAATTGTGGTGCTGACCCTTGGCACATCTCTTTCTTTCCTTCATTTCTCATGCTATTCTAGTTCCTTGCTCACTGACCAAAATGAAAGCTCATCCAGACAATCAACAAATAAGAATTACTTCTTGTTACCAGCTTCTTCTGCTTATAGTCCAAAGTCGAAACAAAACTAGTGTCAAAATAAGCAATAAAAACTAAAATCTTAGACGTAAGCACACCAGGTTGCCAAACGTGAAACTTATTGTTATATATCAGAGAAAAATGCTGCAAGCATTTAACATGGATTAACATACTCAGCTGCCAAGCCTAACAAGAGATAAACAGAACGGTATAAAACATATATGAAACCATTCATGGTGGCAAAACCTCTGGATTCTTGGTTGAGAGCCGTTTGAGGAACTCATAGGTAGTGATCATTGTTGTTGCAGACATTGACATGGAAGCACACCTTGGCCCCAATCCTCTATAACAAGCCAACCAACCTCCTTCCTTAACAAGATTCCTAAAAGTTTGACCAATGTTGGGTCCTCCCCGACGACCATTCTCGTCTCCATCCAACACTTGCAACCTTGTTTTTATCGTATCAAGGGGCATGGTGATCAATGCTGAGACCCCACCAGCCATGGCTGCACTGGCTCCCTGAATTGCCATCACCGTTTTAGCATCCGGTCTTAGTGTCTCCGCCTCACCCTTCTTGCAAACGCAGCACCCAATTCCACCCCAAAGGAGTCTTTGAGCCACAGAGTATAATGCCCACCACGCAGCATTGGAAGGTGCATGCGTCAAAATCGATATCCCAAACCCTTTGTACAATCCTCTTGGTCCATCTGTGGCAATGATTTTCCTAAACGCGTCCAACCCACTAACATATCTACAATTTGGAACCGAATTTCTACATCCTTGAACCATCAATCTTTGGCTCACAACATCGACAGGTGTCCAAACGAGTTGTGCAGCCATGGCCGCGCTCAACCCAGCAACCGCATTGGCAATAGCTGCCGCTGTCGGCTCAGGCAACCCCGACCTAACCGTCGCAGTCCCAACATGACTCTTGGTAACCTCCAGCGCGCCCATGTATAATGCCCGGGCTGGAATCGTACCCATCAAGGAAGTTCCAAATCCTCTATACAGAGACCGAAATCCCTCGAACCTAACCATGGAGAAGGCGGTTCTGATGCAAGAGAACTGAGACTGAGCTACTTGTTGCCTTGTTTTCAACAGAACAACTGGGTACAGAGTCGCTGATACACCTGAGAAAAGGGCAGCTCCGAGGAAGAAGAATTTGGATTTATCAAGCATTTCCCAATTTATATCGGCCGGCACATGAACCTCCTGCGCCGATTCTTCCTCGGCCGCAGCGGAGCTCAGATTCATGATCTTCGCCACGTTTAACAGACTTTGAACTGTACAATCGAAATAAAAATCCGAAAACGAAACCCTCAACTGTACAGAAAATATAATACAGACTACGAGATGATCTATTTAGGGTCCTTTTTCCTCTTGTGGAACCAGGTTTTGGATTGAACCGAAATCGGAATGAAAGGATCAAACATTTCTCCGTTTGCCTATGAATTTCAACCTTACCAGAAACTTTGGGGTCATGGTTCTCGTCGCAGCCAACCGTCGAATCTCGTCGGAGAATCAAACTGTGAGGAATGTATCTTGTAGAGAGAGAGAGAAAGCCTGTTGTAGGTATGAGACGGCGCGAGCGGGAGGACTGACGAACACGTGTAAGTCTAGTTTGGGTATTTCGTTATGCTATATTTATCTGTCTGGTTATGAGCAGCAGGAATCAAGTCCATGCAGCATCGCAACGGCATATGATCTGCGGTGTTCGCTTTACTGAGAGGCGCATCGGCGGCAGGAATCAAGTCCATGCAGCATCGCAACGGCATATGATCTGCGGTGTTCGCTTTACTGAGAGGCGCATCGGCGGTTGAGATCTTTTCTTAATCATCGGACGTTTGCACTGGATACTTCCACATTATCAGAGCTGAGTGACGTGTCAACCCTATCCAATTGATGAGGGAAATTGTTTAAAAAATCCACGATTGGGAAGCCAAACAAGTTACATATTGCCACGTGTTGATGGGTGGAGAAGCAAGAGTTTTGTCGTGGGTTATGCCAAGCAAGTTACAAATTGCCACGTGTTGATGGGTGGAGATGCTTAATACATTGCTTGGGAAAGAAGGGGCGAGGCGAACAAAAATTTGAGGTCAATAAAAAATGGAGGTCATGTAAGGAGGATGAAAGTTAATTTTACCTTGATTTATTTGAATAATCAAAAGGTAAATGAAAGAAAAGTAGAAAAATATATATTTTTATGATTTGTAAGGTTGATGTGAATTTATCATGTTATATTTAATATAAATTTATATATGTATTATTATTATTATTATTATAGCGTGGGTCTCTTGTGCATATCTCGGATTGAATTTCAATCCAGCATACCCTACATTGTGAATTAATTCAACGGCAATGACTTGTCCAATATTTTAATCATTTATATTTTCGTTTATTATTTTATTTTAATTAGTAAATTGTGTTACTAATTCTCTCTCATCACTCGCGCTCTCTCTCCTCAAATCCTTCGATCTCTCGACTTGATTTCCTGGTCTCGCAACTCCATCTCCGATCTCCGTTCTAGATCCATCTACTATTTCAATCTCCTTTCTCACTTGTAGAGGTAAGTTTATTTGTTTTCCAAAGGTTTTCTCTTTCATTTGTAGTTGATTGCCATTTGTGTGTTAACATTGCCATTCAATTTTAACCAGGCTAGTTTAGTAGTACCAAACTTGCCAAGAACTCCAACTTAAGGGCTAGGTTGTGGGTTCGAGTCTGGGGAGGGCAAAAACCCTTTGTCACCACATGGGATAAGTGGGGGACCTCAATGAGGAGATCTGGATGAACATTGTCGGTCATGGAGAAGGGCCGAGATGTTATAGATCTGGGTTGCGAGAGGGTAGATCGCACCGGAGGATAAGACTCGAAAGAGATAGAGATGGAGTTGAGGAGAGAGAGAATCAATCAAATGTGATAATAAATGATTAAATAAAAAATGAAAGAAAATATAAATAATTAAAATTAAAATATTGGAAAATTGAGACGCTCGCTATATATATATATATATTTGCAATTGTGTGGGATACACATGATTTATATTTATATATATAAATTCTTGTTGGACCCATCTGTTATAAACTTATATATAACCTAGTGTAGTGCAACTTTTTTCAATTATTTAATTTTTTTTATTACATTGATTTTACCTTAAATTATTATAATAATTTTAATAAAATATATTAGAGCTCTCTCAAACATAATAAATAAGCTCAAGAAAATCAGGAAAATTTGGATTAGATGGTTAGAGATTCTGGTGTTATTACTCAATACTTATCTATTTGATATTTGAATATCTATTAACTCCTAATTTTCTAAAATTTAATGTGTTGTAGGTTTAACTTTATCAAACAAAATATTTGATTAACTGCAATAAATTGAAAATAAAAATCAATACAAAATGAAATGGTCATGACATAACATCTATATTTTTCATTTTTAAAATTAATCGTTAATCCAAAGTAATTTATATGTGTAATACTATTAGGTAATATTTTTACTGAGCCGTTATCATAAAAACTCATATAAATATTCTCTAAACTTTCGTATTACATATAGCTATTTATTTATATAAAAAATAAAAAGAATATTAAGATGCTTCTTAAATTAAATGACCATGAATTTTAATTTTTCATATAAATAAGCCAATATCATCATCTTAATTTTAAAGCATAAACAACCTTAGGCAAGGTTTTTGCTTAGCTGTCATCATGAAAACTCATATAAACATTCTCTAAGCTTTCGTATTACATTTGGTTATTGATATAGAAAAAAAAATCAAGATGTTTCTTATATTGGATGACTATGAATTTTTAAATTTTTTAATAATTTTAATTTTTATCTTACATAATTATGTCTCTTGAATCTTACACATGACATCTTGTCATTTTTGTTATAACAAAATGAATATTAGCGGATTTCTCGTATGATTATTAATTTTTTTAATGTTAATTTTAATTATTGACGTATATACTATGACTCTTGAATTTTAAGTGACATTTTGCCATTTTTGTAAAAAATCAATATTAAAACTCATATTAAATGGACATGAGTTGTACATTTTTATATAATTATTAATTAATTATTTGTTATGATTATTAGTTTTTTCTCTCTTTTCAATTCTATGTGGTTCATGTGTTGCATTTGTGGCCTCCATATATATAAACTCAATTATACAATTTCTTAATTTGTGCAATTCTTGTCCCCACATTGTTGGAGTTTAAACTTTTAAAATCTGAACCGTGCAATGTGTGAGCACTAAAGTGTGGGGGTTGTGATACCTCTTCATAGAAATTGAATCAGTATCAATTAAAATGAATTCATAAAATGTTTGCTTATTATTTAAATCTTGTGGTACATAATGCCAATCTTTAGGGAAGATCTTGGAGACCACAGTCTTTGGATCTTCACACTGAAATTCTCTTTCCATAATAACAACCTTTTGAAAGATTTATTTATCAAAATATTTTGATACATAAGTAAAAGGTTTGGTTTGATTTTGTGTTAAAGTCATGCTGGCAGCAGTTTTAAAAACAGGCTCAGAAATAACTAAGGCTGAACTAATTGGTGGTTTTTGTGTCTGGATTGCTAAGGCAACCTCAGGTGTTGTTTGTAAAGATGAAACCCATTCCAAAAGGATTGTTTAAAATTTCTTGGGGAATTGGAGATTGAGGTTGAGGGTCGGAAGAGATTACCTATTTACCTTTTGATTTTGTTTTGGCAAGGGCCAATTTTTGATCCTCTTCATCAACAATGTCGGCCCATGATTTTTTGTGGAGGATTGGTGTCGAATCTAAGGCATAAGATTCCTTTGAGAGCCTTTGCATTTGGGACCGTGTTGCTGGTGGAGACATCCGTCCTCTTCCTCTTCTAGAGAAAGTACTCATGTTTGCTGTTATAAGACAATAGAGTGAGCATTCATTTATAGAGTGATTTATGTCTCTTGTAAGTTTTTGTCAAAAAGGAAAAAATAATTTTTTGCCACATAAACTAGTATGAATGCCATCATCGCTTACTTGAAAATGGTTTGATAAGATCAATAAATGGTGTCCCTAAAATAACATATTTTGTGATATTTTGAGCACCAAGAAAATTGGTTTGAAATTTGATATCAGAATTTCTGATTGTAACATTGGATAATTTATATAGAATCTTAAGTTGTTCACCTACTGCAGATTTTATACCCTTAATTGTTTTTTCCCAAAAACAACAACAAGGAACTAAATTAGAACGAAGACAATTTAAATCTGCACCAAAATCAACTAAAGTAATAGTATCAAAGTAATTCTTGTTCTTATATGGCATACTTAAACAAATCAAGAATAATAAAGAAGAACATTGGTCCTTGTCGTTATGGTATCAGAGCCAGGGGAAAGTGGTTGTAAATTAGGGTACAAGTGGTTGAATACCAACTTTGTACAGTGCTTTGGTCTAAACTAAGAGCGGAGTAGGGGGCCAGTGAGGCGACGGACTTCCGTGTAAGTGTCAGCCAATACTCTTAGTAAAGCACTGATACTATTAGGAAGTATTCAAACATGAGTTCTCTTTTTTTTTATCAACGTCTACCTCTTCCACTATATCAGACGGTAGAATCGTCAGTCAAAAAGAAATTAATCTTGAGGATTTAGTTAGAGATGCTGATGATTGAGATATTCCCCGAGTTGAAATAAACAAAATATATAAAAAGGAATCTAGATTTAATAACTTAAGTCGTAATGATTATACAATTAAAATAGAAGAAAGAGATATTAAACTGTTTAAGTGTTATGAAACAATTAAACTTTTAACCCAGAAATCGTTACAAAAACATAAGCAAAAATATAACTATCTTCATATTGGATTAGTTCAAATAGGTATTAAACCATTAACTCATAAAGGTTTAGATACTTCAATTCTTTTATGTCTACATGACTGTAGAATGTTAGAGTTCAATGATTCACTCTTAGGTACAATTGAAACTAGCCTTTGTAGTGGTCCAATCTACTTTGATTGTTATCCAAACTTTACAGTTTCTTTAAATGATCAAAATGTGTTAGATGCACTCACTTTAAACATCAAAACCCACAATTATAAAATTTCCTCTAGATCTCTTCCAATTATAAAATGTCAGCTTTTGGTTCGAAAGCTTTAAGAAAGTCTCCCAAAGGAGAAACCTTATTGATTCAAACCGACATTGCTCGGTCTAATATGACTTTACCTAGAACCATTAAGTGGGATGAGATAACCTTACCTCAAACATGGGAGTTATAGGGAGATGTACCCCCCAAGATAGTAGAAAATACAAACATAGAAAATGTTAGTCAATCCAGTGATGGAAAAGTAGAAATTACTTTTAGTTCTCGACGACATTCAATTGATTTACAAAGGTTCAATCGCAGTTCATCTACTTCATTTTTTAAATCAGAAATAGGAATTCCTCCTAAAAATTCCTACTTCACTCCTCCAACTACTTCTTATAAAACAAAAAAATCAATTTTCATCAAATCCAAGTACTTCTTGTCATCCTGATTTATGTGGAGTCAATCATTCTGGTTCCATACCAAAACCATTTTACAATGACCAACAACCAGATTCTCAAACCAGTTCCACCTAGGAACCAAAAGATTCCCCACCAATGTCAACAACTTATTCTCAAATGGTAGATAATAATGACCCTGAGTTAAATGTTTTAATTCGTGATGGTTTCGTTATCGAAAAATAATCATTGAAAAAAGATTTTTATTTTCCTCAAAATACTGCCAAAAGAGACTGGTTTCTCAGTCATTACACAAGCGATAAAAGACAATCCATTCAAAAAGAATATTATGATTTTTTCGAAGGACTACAAAAACAAATACCATTCTTCGAATATTTCGAATTATCCTCTGATGACCCCCGTATTGATACTAGGGTTCAGACATGGTATGATAATACACAAAAAACCGTCATTGAGTCTGAACATCCACCTTTGACCCAACTTAAGTTAGACTACAAGAATTCTTCTGTTATTGCTACACCATTTAAAGTATCCAAAGCTGAGGAATTCAAAGGCATTGTTGAACAAAATAAATTTACAAATCAACGCTTATCCACAATTGGTCAACAGTTAAACAGGATAGAAGATTATGTTCAAAAGCCAACCCTTACAAATACTTCTGACAGACCTGTCTTTAAACCATATGAGATACCACCCAAATTAGCTAAGACATTAGCCCCTCAAGATACTGATTTTATGTCTGCAATAGAGAGAAAATTACAAGAACTTAAGGAGAAAAAATTATAAGAACTTACAGCTACTCTTACTCATTTTCCTTCTTTACAAATTCCTGAAACTCCTCAGTCGTCCACATATCCAGCAATCAATAATCTTGATAAAACTACAAATACTCCAATCAATTCTAATTTTGAAGTCAACAAAATGAAATGACAATCTTCTCAAAAAATTTATTATTTTAAAACTACTCCACCAGATTTTCTGTTAGAAGAAAAACAAACAAATCAAATGAAATATAATGTTGATACCATTTATGAATGAAATATAGATGGTATGTCAGATTATAATATTCTTAATCAATTACAACAGATGACAATGGTAAGCAATGCTTACAAAACAAAAACGGATACAACTGACCAAGCTATTGCAAACTTAATTGTTGCTAGCTTTTATAAGTCAATTAAAAGGATGGTGGGATTACCATCTTACATCCACCCAACAAAATGAGATTATTAATGCTGTTAAAACTGCTTCTGATGGAACAGTAATCAAAACAGAATTTGGTGAAGAAATCCAAGATGTTGTTGCCACACTTATCTTTTCAATATCGAAACATTTCTTAGGAGATCCTTCCAGCATTAGAGATAAATCTTCTGAACTTTTAGCTAATTTAAGATGTAGAAAACTTCATGATTTTCGACAATACAAAGATACTTTCTTAACTAGAGTTATGATGCGTCCTGATAATAACCAAGCCTTTTGGAAAGAAAAATTCTTAGCAGGTCTTCCAATATTATTAGGCGATAAGGTTCGAGAAAAAAATTAAATCTCTTTACAATAATCAGATTCTTTATGATCAATTAACTTATGGTGATTTAGTTAATCACATTCAAAAGGTATGTTTACAATTATGTTCTGACATTAAGTTACAAAAATAATTAAAATATGAACAAACTAGGTCCAAAAATGAATTAGGATCTTTCTATAAACAATTTGGTTATGAAGAAAATTGTACTAAAGAAAAAAGTTCTAAAAAGTATAAACCTACTCAATTTCGATCAGGTTTTATAAAAAAATCTTATACTCCATAGTCATTTAATAAACAAAGAGATATGACAAAAATGAAAAATAACCCTAAAGATGACAAATCTGATTCTAAACAAGTGGTTTGTTTTAAATGTAATACACTAGGTCATTATGCAAAATATTGTCGAGTTCGCAATCGAATCAATGAGCTTGAATTAGAGAAAAATATTATTGCAAAATTAGATTCAATACTTATGATATTGATGATGATTCATCATTATCTCCTTCTGACAATGAACATCAATATGATTACATTCCTTCTTCATCTTCTGATCCTGAAATAAATATGCTTTCTAGGGATCAAGAATTCCTCTTGGAAGTTGTTAATCACACAAAAACTTGGATTATTGTCTCACATTATTAGCCAGAAATGGTTTATCAGAATTAAAATTACTATCCAAAACTCATTTTCCTTTGATACAATTGTTTTAGTTGATTAAGGAGCTGATCTAAACTGTCTCCATTCTGACTTAGTCCCTCGTCAATTTTGGGAAAAAAAATAACTGAAGGCATAAAATCTGCAAATGGTGAACAACTTAAAATCCTTTACAAGTTATCTGATGTTATGATAAAAAATAGGGAAACTAATTTTCGAACTAGTTTTCTTGGCATCCAAAATATTTCAAGATATGTTATACTACGAACACCATTTCTAGAATTACCTAAACCATTTAAAATTAGTGATAATGGAATTCGCACTAAGATTCTAGGAAATAAGATAGTTTTCCCCTTTATACAAAAACCTATTACAAAAAATATTAATTCATTAACCCAAAATTATATTCATGATTATTGAATTAATTGTCTTATTGATAATAAATAAAAACAAATCAAACATCTTTCTAAAGAGATAGATATTACTCGCATAAAAAAACAATTAGCAACACAAGAATTTTAAGATAAAATAATCTCTCTTCGAAACCTCTTTGAGAAAGATGTCTGTTCTGATCTCCCCATTGCTTTCTGGAATAGGAAGAAACATGTGGTACAATTACCCTATGAAAAAGATTTCCAAGAAATGAATATTCCCACTAAAGCTCGAGGTATTCAAATGAACAAAGAATTAGAAGAACACTGTCAGAATGAAATCCAAGATCTTTTAAATAAAAAAATTAATTCGACAGAGTCAGTCAATATGAATGGAACAAGAGAGATACAAAACTATTTTTACTGTTCCTTTTGGTCAATATGAATGAAATGTTATGCCATTTGGGTTAAAGAATGCACCTTTTGAATTCCAGAAGATTATGAATGATATTTTTAACCCTTACTCCCAATTCGTAATTGTTTATATTGATGATGTGTTAACATATTCTCATAGCATCAAACAACATTTTTATCATCTTTTTAAGTTTCTCAAAATTATCAAAAACAATGGTTTGGTAGTTTCTAAAACAAAAATGAAATTATTTCAAACCAATATCTGGTTTCTTGGCCATAACATTTATCATGGTACTATCATACCAATTGAAAGATCCATTCAATTTGTAGACAAATTTTCTGACAAAATATTGGACAAAAATCAGTTACAACGATTTTTGGGAAGTTTGAACTATATTTCTGATTTTTATCCTAACCTTCAAAAGTTATGTAAACTTTTACATGACAGATTAAAGAAGAATCCATCCCCTTGAACAGACACTCACACTGCCATAATCCAAAGGATTAAGGCTCATCTCCCAACATTACCTTGCTTATGTATTGCAGACCCAAATGCTTTTAAAATAGTGGAAACAGATGCCTCAGAAATTAGTTATGGTGGCGTACTTAAACAAATCAAGAATAATAAAGAAGAAATTATAATATATATATATATATATTGATACTATTAGGTAATGTTTTTGTTGAGCTGTCATCATGAAAACTCATATAAATATTCTCTAAACTTTCGTATTATATATGGCTATTTATTTATTGATATGAAAAACAAAAAGAATATTAAGATGCTTCTTAAATTAAATGACCATAAATTTTTAAATTTTTATATAATAATTATTTTTTTAATGTTAATTTTAATTGTTGACTTACATATTATATTTCTTGAATCCTACGTGGCATCTTGTTATTTTTATTATAACAAAAGGAAAGTCAAGGAATTTCTCATATAATTATTAATTTTTTAATATTAATTATAATTATTAACAAATATATTGTGAATCCTAACTCTTAAGTTGCATCTTACCATTTTTGTTATAACAAAATGAATATTAAAAGTTTTCTTATATTAAGTGATCATAAATTGTAATTATTAATTTTACTTTTGATTTATTTTTTCTCTCTCTTCAATTCTATGTGCCTTCTATTTTATATATAGATATAGATTTGTTCAATGACAGAGCTGTAACGTTACGTGTGTTACCCACTTGTTACCCTTCTTTTCCCAGATTTTTCCTCCAATTTTAAGGGTAAAAAATCATGTGAGACCCACCTATATTTTACCTCCAAAAATTCCTCGACAATTTTCCCTCCCCCTTCCCAAACACCGTCAATTTTTGGAATCGCTCCATTTTATCCCATAATTTTCATTCCCCTACATTTTCTTCCATAACCAAATAGTGTGTAAGAGTTTTTGTCTTGGTTTTTATATACTTATTTGGAGGATTCAAAAATATAGACCTTTAATAAAAAAATGTATTTCATTGACTACTTTCAATATTTCAATAAATCCTTCAAATAATTCAGGACAAAAACTATCCTTAAAAGAATAAATTCTTATGCGCATGACATATGCTGACATCATCTGATTTTTTTTCTTTAAAAGCTTTAAACATTTTTATCTCTCAAAATAAGGATAGCGCTATTTGCAGACCACATTTTTTTCAATGACACCTCATTACTTTTACACCCCAAGCTAAAATTAGAATGTTCCTTACGCACCACTTTTGCATATGATTTTTTGAAAAATTCAAATATATCCAAAAACACCCCCAATAACTTTATTTGTACCAAAAACATAGTATCTTACACTTGCAAATCAGAGCCACTTGAAAGGAGGATAGGAGGAAGGAAGTGACATCAATGAAAGAGGTAGAACAAGGAACAATTATCATATCCAAACGAGACAAATATATCAACAAAGAAATAAATCCAGCACAACAAATCCAATATAGCAAGCTACAACCGAAATCAACACAAATAGGAAACTGGAACAACAATCTTAAATAAAATATTCATTGAAACCAGGATAGTAGCTTGTGAAAAACAAGGGAAAAATAGCACAGGTTCCAAAAAAAATGCCTCGCACAAAAAACCAGAATTGGAGCAAAAGTAGAGCTGAAAACACAATAAATAGAAGGATGAAGAGGGTGATAGTCAAGGTGGTGACGGAAGTTGCTCGTCGATGTGAGGAACCGGTTGGAAGCGCGAGGAGGCTGCTCGAAAGTGGTGCAGATCACGTCAAAAATGAAAAACTAGATCACACGATGTGAAAGACGCAAGTCGTGTCGTAGTCGAGAAAGTAGGTCGCGCCGATTAGGGTTTAGAAACTATTAATGGAGTGTCATTGGAAATAGGTGATGTGCAAATAGTGGTGTGCGTTGGAGTGTATTACATTAGGTTTGAAAAATTGTTAATGGGGTGCCATTGACAATAAGTGGTGTGCAAATAGTGTCACCCCCAAATAAAAGTCGATTTTTTAAAAAACAATTAGATTCATTATCAGTGTGAAAACTCTTACGAAAAAGACTCTTGTTCAAAATGTTTAAATGTTAACTCGTCAAATTCTTTGAGTGAACTCAGAAGATTTCTCAAACATGTATAGAATTTAGAAGATTTCGCAAAATTCACCAATATAACTAAGAAGAATTTTTTAAATCAAGTAAAAAACTCAGGGGATTTCATAAAATATATCATAACAATTATAGAATTTTTGAAAAACAAACATTACCCTAAACTCATAAACCCCAAAATCAAACACCCTAAACCCAAAAATTATAAAGAAGAAAGTCTAATCTCCGAAACCCCAAAATCCTAAACAATAAACGTTAAAATCTAATCTCCTAAACTCCTAAACTTTAAACCTTATAACAAGAAATTCATTGAATTTTAACAATTACAGTCTTAATTTTAAACGCAAAATCTTATAAATAATTAAGAGGAATTTAGAAAAATAAGAAGAAAATCATAAAATTTTACGAACTAATATTCCTAAACCCCAAAATCCTAAATGCTAAATCATAATCTCCTAAACCCCAAAACCCTATACCTAAACTCTAATATCCTAAAAACCAAAATCCTAAAGTCCTAAATTTTAAATTCAATTACCTAAAATCCTCTGATTTTCAAAAAAAAAAAATCAGAGGATTTCTGAGAAAAAAAAACACATGATAAGAGGATTTCTCAAACTTACGCAAAATTTAGAAGATTTCACAAAACTCACCAAAACAATTTAGAACAGTTTTCAAAATTATGCAAAAAAAAAAACAGATGATTTCTTATCTAGAATTTAGATGATTTTCTCAAAACTCACCAATACAACTGGAAATTGGTCGGGAATCATAACCCTTGCTCTTGTGAGCTCAACGATGTCTTCAGTATCCAAAATGATTGTTAGAGTTGGCCGGATTAATGGAGAGAATTTTCAGTGGCCAACAGCTTCGTTTCATGATTTTGGTAGCTATGATGGATGAAAGTTTTCATGGTTTATTGAGTTTTTTTTCCTGAAAGTCCAACCTTGATTTTGGTGTTTATGAATTACGACAACAAAAGTAGTGGCCGGACAACATGGATCCGTTGTTGGCAAAATTGTGCACATGAGAGATGGAGAAAGTGTGCGTGAGAGAAATAGAGGGTAAACTTGTCATTAAACAAGTTAAAACATTAAATATGTCTTTATTGAGCCAAGATTTAAATACGCAAGGATGTATAGGACTCTAAACACTTTTAAAAGACAAAATAGAATAAGAAACTCATATAAAGGGCTTATGAACAAACAAAAAAAACCCTAGTTTTTTGTAGTCAGGGATTTTATTGAATCGAAAATGGCATAGAAGCGTTAATCTCATTAAAGTTGGACACATTGGTTTAGTCAAAAAATAATTTGTAACATAAGTCTCTTTTTATTATAACTATTTTTTTATTTAATATTTTCATAATATCCTTGTTATCCTTCTTCTTAATTAATAATCGATTTCGAAATTCTCTTTTTCAGTCATTACCCACTACCACCTTCTGCCTCCACCAAAACCATGTTCCTCTCCACCATCCCTACCTTTCGTCTCTATATCCATCATTGCCACTATCGCACCTCTACCATCGTCACACATCCACCATCATCTTCTTCATTTTTTTATTATTTTTTTATTATTCTTCTCCGTCTTCATCTTCTTAGACTTGATATGTAATCTGAGGTGTGAGATGTAATATTAGTGAAGATTGCTACCATTCGCCTCCATCTACACCATCACCACTATCGCTCCTCCATCATCGTCGCACATGCACCATCGTAATACGAAATCAGAGACAATCTAAGATGATATCATACACATATGAGATTGTACAGTTATAAGTTATTGTTTTGAAAATGTAACATTATACAATCAAATAATTCAACTTCTTTTCTTAATCCTAAAAAAATAACTATTGTTTTGAAAAGGTAACATTATACAATCAAATAATTCATTTTGTTTTCTTAATCCCCTATGGTTTGAAAATAGCAGCATTATATGATGTAGATGAATTTTTTAATGTTAATGTTATTGTTTGAAACAGTAATATGGTAATATTAAACTAACATTTACCTACATTATAATATTGAGTATTGATATTGTATTTTTTTAAGGTCATTTGCTACAATAAGAAATATGGCAAGAGTATTAGGGTTTAGGTTTCGGGTTCTAGGATTAGGTTTACAGTTTAGGGTTTCAGAGTGATTTGCTCTAGTAAAAAATATGGCTAGAGTAGTGTTTGCTGTCTTACTATTTAAAAAATAACATGAACAAATCTAAATGATTTGGCAGAATTTGGCAAATTGTTTCTATATTCAACACTCATAAAACTCAAGAAAATCCTGAATGAAAATCATTTACCCAGCATATGCACCTAAATGAAAGCAAGGAAGAATATAAATAATAGATCTTAAGGTTTTTAAATTATGTAAAAAAAATTGACACTCTGTCCCAAAATATTAACATTTGGTACACTAAAAAGATGAAAATTAGTGTTTTTAGAAGTTTCAAAAGTATAGGGCATGCCTAGCATTGAAAAAATAATGAGGAGAAAAGTGTGGGATGCATAGCTGCAAGTTTCGACATGCGTGTCAATTTTCCGCCAGGATCCCGCTCAGGATAGTGGATTTTGGGAAAAAATTCAGAGGGAGTCTAAAGCATAAATTACACACGCTTAGGCAGATGAACAATGATTTTTACACTTTAAGTGCAAAAATTAGGGAAAATTGAGTGTTTTCTAGTTTAAGTCGAGAGAGAAGAAGAAGAGAGAGAAAGAGAGATTTCTTGAAGATTAGCAAGGATTGAAGTTCTAAATTAGATATATGAAGTTCTCATCAAGATCTAAGGTAAGATTCTGGGATTTTCAAGTTAGGATATCCATAGGTTTTCTGGGTTAAAGTTTGAATCTTGATTTTGTGTGACATTATAGTTTAAATAGATCAATTTAGACTCATTTATGTTTGTATTTGGTAGAGTTGTTGTCGATTTGAGGGATTCCAAGTTCGAGGCTTGTATTCAAGAACTTGGTTGAAAACCTAGAGAGATAAATGTTAGATTTCTTGACTTTTTGATTCGATTGTGGATTGAAATGTGAAATTAGGATTATGGGTAGGCTGATTCATGATTAAGAATGTTAAAACCATAGGTTCAAAGAAATCAACAAATTCGAGAAGTGAAATTGGATTCTTAGCTTTGCTTGGATAACGAGGTAGGGGATTCTTACTCTTTTTCTTTCATGTTCATTGTTTCTCTATTCAAAAGAGCGGTTTTATTTGTTCATTGGTCTTGTATTTTTTGTTCTTGTCTTATTATTCCTAAGAAAGTATTAACTCATTGTGTGTGTGAAGTCATTATTCATGATGTGCATGCATACCAATATGACATGTACGATCACCTATCATACATTAGTTTCTCTTGGACATGCATCATGTAGTAGACTATATATATAGGTTGGATATATGTATCATTGCATAAACCATAGATATGCATTAGAGATGCATTAGAGTACGAGTATGGGCTCGTGTCCCCTTTAGGTTAATTGATAGTCATATGAAAGGATGGTCAGATGTCAAGGCATTGGTGTGGGACCAATTGACTTCCATGTGAGGCAACTCATGGAGATCCCAATGGCCCAGTGCTACTTAGATCTTGTGTAGGAGTGGTGACAACCATGAATGCAAGTAATCCTCATTTTGGCGGGACGTACATTGTGAGCTAGGCTTTTAATGTACTATGTATTTGGACCAAAATGGGTTGAATTGTTTTTTGTTTGACGTGTTATGTTCATTTTGTAAATGACATATTGTTGCATGGTACTCCTTTTATAATATTTCAGCCTAATGATGATTATTATCCTTCTTTTAGCCTACTAGGCTTTCTGCTCACCTTTTACTTTTCTTTTCCCTTAACAAGTGAGATCTATTATGGTACTAGGTGTGTAGATCTATAGAAGCGTCATTGATATGGATGGCCACTTGGGGTTAGGGAGAGCGGTTGTAGTGAGAATATTCTCATATTTTGTTTAGTCATTTGGTACTTGTACTTTGTTTATGATACATACTCGGTGTGGATATGTGATCAATCAGGAGGGTGCACCATGTGATCGAGACTCCAGAGCCGAGTTGAGATCAATTGTTATGTTGATATGCATGTTAAGATACCCTTTCGGGTTATGTTGCATCGATTGACTAATTGTGTTGAATGCATGTTGTTAGATGACCTTAGGCCCTACTTAAGTTGTGGAATGCATGTTAGTTGATGGCCTTGTTTAAGTATTGATGTGGTTTATTTAAATCTACGTGTACATCCAAGTTAGCATCCTCTGATTTATAGGGAGGTGCTACTGAAGTTTTTAGATGAATTGGAGTTAACCTAGATGTATATGAATTAGGTTCGAACTTAATTGATGGAAAATCACATAGATGACGTAAATCGGTACAAACAGTAGCGTAAAGAGAGAAAGGAGAAGAAATCATTTGTGTATATATTTTTCAAATCCAACAAAGACGAAGAAGAAAGGAGGAAGATGAAGAATAAATGAGGAGGAGGACGAAGAAGAAGAAGTAAGGATGAAGAAGAAATGAGGTAAAAGAAAGAAAGAGACGAAAGAGATCTAGAAAGAGTCCGTCAAAAAAAAATGTGTTGATGGATTTCAAGGATTTTCTTATTGACGGACTTCTGACCATTAAATTTACATCCGCAAAGGGATTATTGGTGATTATTCATTGAAAGAAAAAATTTTCAGTCAGTAAATAACGACCGACGTGTGGTCGGTATAAAAAATTTAAAATTTTGAAATTCCGTCAGTATAATTAAAATAAATTAATTATTAAAATTTTAAAATCTGTCGGTATGATTAAAAAATAGTTATTAAAAATTGAAAATTCACTGGTCCTTCGTCGGTATAATTAAATAAATAATTATTAAAGTTTTAAACTTTGTCGATAATCCGTCAATATAAAAAATAATTATTAAAAATTGAAAATAATTTGATATAATTAATTAAATAATTCTAAAAATTTTGAAATCCATCGATAATCCGTTGGTAATTTTTTAAAAAATAAACACAGAAATATGTTAAAACAAATCCTCTAAATAAAAAAATAAAGACCATACATAAAACAAACTCTAAAAATCACTAAATAAATCAAATATAATAAATTATTCATCAATAATACTGAATCAAATATAATAACATATCATAATAATACAAGTATATTTATATCAATAAAATACAAAGTTTATCAGCTGCCTGTTGTAGGGCCTTGACATCCGGTGGCGGTGGAGGGGGAGATGGATGACGAGAGGTCTGGAAGAATGTCCTTATTTTCTTCCACATCGCGTCCATCTGTTGCCTCATTTGCTCCTCCAGCTCTTGGTCAATCTCATCGTGCATCTGCTGCTTCATCTCCTACATCCGCTGTTGCATATGCCCATCCTACATCTCAACTAAAGGAAATTGTGCAGTGGAGCCACTCATGTATGGGTAAAGATTTCTCTCATCGATCGGGTGAGAGGAAGATGATTATGTCTCGAGCTATCACAAAGATTGTCAAGTTGCCTCAACAATCTTCTGTTAATATACATAAAAAATTATTTTTTTTCAATAATTCTTGAAAATTTCAACAGAGTCTCCCCTGTTTTTTGAATAAAACAGGGGGGACATCCGCACTCATAAAAACTAGTTGCACTTCAGTCTTCTCTTCTTCGAATGCTTCTAATGTCACGGTATTATAATTTTTTTGTTGATTATAGCATATCAACAATCGGTCTAGTCTTTATTCAACAAACCACCAACCACTCACCCTTGTCACGCCTTAAGCTCACATATGGTGCATAATACACTTGTTGGGCTTGCATGACCATAATGAATGGTTCATATTTGTTGAAATAACGTCTCTGATTTACCTCCACGAGGTTATACTGATGATGAACCTTCGTTTCAACTTTTTGCATAGGGTCGAACCACTCACACTTGAACAATACCGTTCTTTTGATTGGTATCCTAGGATAATCCATAATTAGGATTTCGTCTAGCATACCATAATAGTCACTAAATGATTCATGTAATTTGTCTCCTTAATACAAACCCTAGTGTTCACCATTACTTATTGTGAAAGCCGTTAACAAAGTACACCAGCATGAACTTGAAGTTTCTTAAAAGCCATTGAACCAAAATGCAAATTCATTCACCAACGCTGCATCAACTGAAGCCTCGTTCACAACACCCATACTTCGTGAACTTTTTCCATATACTAGGATATATGAACATCTATAGGTATATTAATAGTAAACATCCATAATTTCATTATAAAGTCTTAAAATTATGATATAAACATTTACTTGACATATTGCTCAATCTCTTCGCAGCTAAGAAGTATGTATGTTTGAGATGCCAATAATTCTCGTTCGTTAAGTGGTCTAATTTTTTATTTCCTATAAGCTCTACCGAGATGGGTAAATGTAGTCATATTCCCTTCCATCGTAAGTACTTCACTACCATCATCATTCAACGACACTTTTCTATGCCTCTTGTGTACATGAGGCTCAAAATAATATGAACAAAAGTTGGATAATTCTCAACTAGATATGCATTGTATATGAATCCTTCAACCTTAGCTTTGTTTTTTAAATTCTTCTTCAAGTGTTGAAGGAATCATTCAAATGGATACATCCAATAATATTGCAATGGACCTGCTATTATTGTCTCAGAAAGGAAATGGATCAATAGGTGTTCCATTGAGTTAAAGAATGAAAGAGGAAATATACGTTCCAAATTGCAAAAAATGACAATAATTTGCATTTGCAATCTGCTATTCTCATCCACCCTCAGTGATGAACATGTTTAACTCCTTCAAAAAATAAGCTCAACTCTGTCAATGCATGCCATATGTTAGCCGGAAGCGATTCTGGAAATGCTATAGGAATCAAACGTTGCATGAACACATGACAGTCATGACTTTTCATCCCAAACATCTTATATTTCTTTATGTTTGCACATCGACTCATGTTTGACACATACCCATCAGAAAACTTCAGAGTTCTTACCGTTTCACAAGCTACTTGTTTACCGGCCTTATCTAGCGAGTAACAAGCCTACAAATATTTTTTGATAGCAGAATTAATTTCTAACTTTTTTTGATGGCAAATGACTTTCATATCTTCTCGTTCATTTGCGTTATCTTCTATTTTTCCTTTGATACTTAAGACAATGTTAAACACATTTTCAAACACACCTCTCTTTCTTTACTAGCACACTATAACAAACCAAATTTCATTAAAATTAAAAAGAAATAAAAAATAGCAATCACAGCTATCTAATTTCAGCTGCTTGAATCCAACAGTTTTTGGTTCACGTTTGTATTCTTCCAAATTTAAAAACTGTGTCAATACTGTTAATGTCAACTTGAGGCTTTCTCCATTGATCAACATTAGGTGTACCCTTGGTAATCTTCTAGTTGAGCTCATGTGCTTCTCCCGAATCATTCGATCTTGCTCCATAATAAGCTACTACACTTCCAATGGTAGTGACAATATTTAAAAAGGTTAGATGATAAAGCCAGAAGATGTCACCTAAAAATCTCTTTCTTGCCCCTAGGCGCATGGACCGTCTGTACCATTGCTGAAGAAATAACTAGAGGTACTAATATGTTCACAACAAAGTGGCCATTGCTACTATTAGGGTCTGTTGCTGGTTGGCCGACCTTCCAACATTGTTGTTAACTATTTGAAAAAAATCCTGTGAGGGTTTTATTTTAGGTTGGAGAACAGATGTTGAATGCGTAGGCAGTTGAGATCCTTGCATAGACTGAAGCATCTAGAAAAAATCTTGAGAATTATGTTAGAGAACCTCTTGATCCTGCTGAAGAATCTGCTGGCAAGATTGCTGCATGTTCTTTGCAATTTGCTCCATAGATGGTATCAAATGATCGATATTTTTTAACCACAAATTAAATTCGCAACTAATAATACCGACGGGTTTACTCAATCGCAAGAGTACGTGTCGCTAAACAGTAATCAATGAACGGGATCGAATCCTCAAGGACTGTATTAACTACCAGTTGTCAATTCACGTGATTTAAATGAGCAATTATTAAACTAAAATCAAACTTAAATTCAGAAGAAATAGATCTAGCTTCGATTTGGCGTTTCAAATACCTCCCCTTAAGAACACAGATTAATTTGCAAGCACACAATTTAAGAATTTAACGATGTCAGTCAAAAGGCCTTGGTCCAGCTGCAGTCAACTAGATTTTCCTAAACAACGATCCTGACTTTGGTCCAGTTGCAAGATCTTTTCTTATCATAGGCGTCTTGGTTTGGTCTCTCCTAAGAACATCCTAAGGTAAGCATGAGCACTAGGAAATCGACACACGCACAACCTAGGGTAACAATCTATCACCCAATCAGTTATGTCTATTGTTCCCAAAACTTGGATCTTACGCAAGCTCTCGTCACTTCGTTAAACACCGGGTCATGGTCAGCCGAATATGTTTAACTAACAATACCTACAATTAAGATGTTGATCAGGCATACATAATCATAGGCAATCAACTTTAAATCCAGAGAACAATAAATTAAACTCAGTCTGCTTGTCAATTAAATCTGCGAACAAGGTTTTGGTACAAGAACTTACCAAACCTAGCTAGAAAATAATTTAGCTACTCATCATAATAATATTAAAATCCAGCATATTAATAAACAATGAACAATTTCAGTAAGGGAGGAGAAGAATCGATGATCCAATGTTGCAGTTGACTCTTCTCTAGCCTTCTTGCCTTTGATTCTCCTTCTTTTTGTTCTCCTCTCTTTCCTTGGTGGCTGCGTGTTTTTTTTAATTCCTAGGGTTTCTTCTTTAAGTACCAATCCTCTGATCCAATGAGCCCTTGCCACATCAGCTTCAACTTCCGTAAAGAAATAAATCCGCGTCCTGCGGCCGCGCCCAGGTTGCAAGAATCGGGTTCAGCTCAATTTCAGCTCTTTCGTTCCACTTCAGTACCTGTTCACACAAACACCCAAAAGAGGTAGAATCTACACCAATACCTATCAAAAATTAACTCTTTTAACACCAATAATTAGGTGCTTTTCAACACCTAACAAAATTCCCCCAAACTGACATTTTGCTTGTCCCCAAGCAACAACAAAATCACTAAAAATCCCAGCTTTCAATTTAAGAAATCCATGTTTTAATTTTGAAAACAATAGCCATAATCTGGACAAACAAGCTCTTCCTTAACATTACCATGAAAAAGCATCCAGCAGGAGTTGCACTTTGTTCACTATTACTCAATATACATGGATAATTCACACCCTCACACTGATTCACACCAATTGCATTTATGTGTTTGTTTCTTTATCACTCAAGTGTTTGCGGGTTAGTGTTTCTCTCATATGGATGCATTAACTGCAGCCATAAGCCTGCATGTAAACCAATACAACTACCCACTTCTAATGTGCTCCACACAGCAAAAGGAGTTGAACTTTCACACATAGCAAAAAGGATTGGCTCAAACAAATTAGGAAAGCTAAACCAAATAGTTAATTAGAATGTCCACAGTCCAGAAAATTAGGATATAAAAGTAGCAAAGGCAGACAAGCATAGGTGAATAAAAGGGTAGTGAAACTATGCATCTAACATGTACGGAAATTAAAAAAAATTGGGCAGCCAATAGGAGACTATCCTACGTCTCTAACTAGGCACCAAAATTTTGCTGCCCCAACAACTTCACTCCTCATGGTAAAGTCCAATCCTGGATAAGGTCAAACATCCCCTGCTGCTTGGCTTCATAGCACTGCTGGAACTCCTTCATATCCTGCAGCATTCCATCAACATTGCCCTGCATCCCATCCACAACAGTGACTAATTTATCCAGCTGCCCCACCATTTTATCTTGTACCAGTTTAGCCTGCTCAAAACCTGTACCAAACACGGCTAATTTATCTTCCACAGCCTTCAATCTCTCAGCTAACTCAACCACATGCTCACCTGAATTCTCCTTGACCACTGTACCACTTGAACCAGCCCCATCTCTACTAATAACCTTCTGCTGCTGCCTTACCAATTGCACTTCACTTCTCTCCCACCAAGTCCTATTTAGAGGAGTCTTCCTCTTCTCAGTTGTATCCAATGGCTCAGGTTCAATTCCCTCACTCAAACACAGAGAAGTGATCAACACTCCAAATGGTAAAATTTGCCCCACATTCTTAGCTACCTTCACCCTCACAATGTGATCATAAATTGTAGTAGCCATACAAAAGTTCATCCTGCATACTATAGAATACATCAAGTAGCATGTTTTTGCATTCACAGAGGACATGTGAGAAACTGGTATCACATTCCTAGATACTATCTGAGCCAATAATCTGTACGGCTGCAACAAATCAACATATGCAATCACATTTTTACTTGAATCCATTTCTTCCCGGCCGCTCAATAAATCAACAACCACACTCCACTCTGGCCACACTATACCAGAATCAGAGGTACCAAAATCTTTGAACCTAAAACTAGGTTTTTTCACAGGGTCCGGCAACTTCATAATGGCACTAATTCTCCTTGCATTAAAGAAAAATTGATTTCCTCTAACATATGCTACACAGTGATTATCATTCACAACCAAATTAGCGTAAAACTCATGAGTTATATTGATATTTGCTGCCCCAGGCACTGATGCAATAGGCAACCAACCCCTCTCCTCTAAAATCGAATACCAGCTTACCTGAGCAAAATCACCAATGGCCACATGCCTCTCCACGTGTAAACCTCTATTCTTCCATACCTCTTCAAATTCTGTTTGAGCCTCTGGTGTTGCAAATCGCTCCATCACAGTGTCATCATCGCTTGGGCTCCCTGGGTTTTCCACTTCCTTCTCCTTTTCTTTATCCTTGATGGCTGCCACCTTCTTCCTCTTTGAGCTTCTTGTCGACATTCTCCGATTATGCAGCAGCAAGGCAGAGGACTGTCTCTGGAGATGAAAGGGAACTCAAAATGCTTAAGCAAAGTGGAGCCCTAACTCCCCTTTTGAACCCTTATTCCATTATGGGCTGGGCCTGATAACTTCGTTATCTGCGGCCGCCCAAGGTGCAGTTGAAGTCGCAAAAGTTTTTTTTTTTTTCTTGCACCTGTGTTACCCGATTCTTGCAGCCGCCAGAAGCCTGCATTTTTCTTATGCGCACGTATACACAACTGGGCACTCTTCGTATTAATCTTAACTCTTTTTTTTTCAACCCCATACACCTCAAACCTTCTCAGTCACTACCCAACTTCTCTACTAAACAACCCCTCTAAAATCCCCTATTGGCATTCCATTTGTTCCAAACAACCGACATGCATGACACATGCAAGAAGGATATGGAGGTAGGTTATAAGGATCACATACACATGGGGTAATTCATGAAAATGGGGTCACATAAATATGGGCAGCGTGGGTGGTCAAAAAGGGAATGAGAGATACCTTCATCACACACATGAAACAACATTAGAGCAGTTTTTCGTGTATGGTATCATGCAAGTTCTAGCAAAACAGCTTCATGACATCCATTCACACAAAATCTCCGAAGGCTCCTCACATGGGTTTATTCTTGGTGTGCAATTATTATGTATATCGAGTAGCCCTTCATCACAAATAAATGTGCACACTGCGCATACTAGCTACTAGAACATTGCATGAAAAATCAGCACTTGTAGGCCATAGAAAACATTGGAAAACACAGCGCAAAAATTTCAAAAATTCCCCTCCCCCAAACTAAAATCAACATTGTCCTCAATGTAAAAAGAAATTGCAATAGAATAAACAATAATAACATAAAGGAAAAAGGGAAAAGAAACTTAGCTTGCATAAATAGATGCTCCTCCACATGGGTTACCTCCCATGAAGTGCTGAATTTAATGTCGACAGCCGGACGTAGTCAGATCATGGTCAGAACAAGGGAGGCACAAGTAGCACGACAGCTTCCTTAGGGAGAGGGAGGGACTCCCAATAAGGTTTTACCCTATGACCATTAACTTTGAAAGTATACTCAGAGTCCAATTGCCGTAGCTTAAGAGCACCATGAGGAAAAACAGCATTTACCACATAAGGACCATGCCACTTAGATCGAAGTGTACACTAGAACTTTCTGCCCTACTTGAAAATCACGACGAACCAATTTGCGATCATGATATCTCTTGGCACGCTCCTTATACAACTTGGCATTAGCATAAGCATCTTGACGTAACTCTGCCAACTCATTAAGTTGTAACCGCCGCTTATCACCTGGTTCTTTCATATCAAAATTGAGCTGTTTGATAGCCCAATATGCACGATGCTCCAACTCAACTGGCAGATGACACTCTTTCCCGTAAACCAAATGGAAGGGTGACATCCCAATAGGTGTCTTATAAGCGGTTCTATATGCCCATAAGGCATCATTCAAGCGCTGAGACCAATCCTTCCTAGTGGGATTCACTGTTTTCTCAAGAATAGTTTTAATCTCACGATTACTTATCTCCGCTTGGCCACTCGTCTGAGGATGATATGGAGTACCAACACGATGGGTGATGCCATATTTTTTCATTAACGCCGCAAAAGGATAGTTGTTAAAGTGGTTGCCCCCATCACTTATAATGGCTCTTGGTGTCCCAAATCGAGCAAAGATATTATCCTGTAAAAACTTCACAACCACTCGATGATCATTAGTACGTGAGGGGACTGCCTCGACCCACTTGGACACATAATCAACACCAACTAAAATATATTCAAAACCACAAGAATTAGGGAAAGGACCCATAAAATCTATTCCCCAAACATCAAACAATTCAATGATTTGAATATTTTGCAATGGCATTTGGTGACGAGCAGAGATATTCCCAGTACGCTGACATCTATCACAAGTTTTACAAAAATTCCAAGCATCTTTGAAAATAGTTGGCCAATAAAAACCAGCTTGAAATACCTTAAGTGCAGTCTTTTTAGCCCCAAAATGCCCACCGCATGCATGAGCATGGCAATGCTTCAATACGTCCAAGTGTTCATCCTGATTAATGTATCGCCGAATCACTTGGTCCGGACATATCTTAAAAAGATATGGGTCATCCCATATATAATCCTTAGCCCGTGATGTGATGTGCTTCCTATCCTGGTAAGACAAGTCAGAAGGGAATGTGTTAGTAACAAGAAAGTTTACAATATCAGCATACCATGGAAGCTCGGCAATTGTGAAAAGATGTTCATCTGGAAAAACTTCATGTAACGGCAACTCATCACTTTCTTGTGCAGGAAGTAACCAAGAGAGATGATCAGCAACCACGTTCTCAACACCCTTTTTATCTCTTATCTCCAAATCAAATTCCTGCAACAAAAGAATCCAACGTATTAGTCGAGGTTTGGCATCTTTCTTTGTCATCAAATACCTGAGTGCCGCATGGTCAGTAAACACAATAACCCGTGACCCGATGAGGTAGGATCGAAATTTCTCCAAGGCAAACACCACGGCCAACAACTCTTTTTCCGTGGTAGAGTAGTTGAGTTGTGCATCATTCAGCGTGCGGGAGGCATAGTAGATAGCATATGGAAGCTTATCTTTTCGCTGACCCAAAACAGCCCCCAAAGAGTAATCACTAGCGTCGCACATTAACTCGAAGGGGAGTGTCCAATCTGGAGCTCGCATTATGGGTGCTGATGTAAGTGCAATTTTTAGTTGCTCAAAAGCTGCTTGACAGGCGTCGGTCCACTCAAACTCGGCATCCTTGGTAAGCAAGGCACACATAGGTCTAGATATTTTGGAAAATAAAAACCAGCGTGTCCCAAAAAACTACGCACACCCTTTACTGTCATTGGTGGAGGTAGTTTCGATATGGTCTCAATCTTGGCTTTGTCAACAGCAATGCCATTGTGAGAAATTAAATGTCCCAAGATTATACCCTCCTGCACCATGAAGTGACACTTCTCCCAATTTAGAACAAGGTTTGTTTCCTCACACCTCTCTAGAACCAATCGGAGATGCTCCAAACAATCATCAAAATATGACCCAAACAAACTGAAATCGTCCATGAAAACTTCAATAAACTTCTCAACCATGTCGGAGAAAATACTCATCATACACCTCTGGAATGTGGCTGGTGCATTGCAAAGCCCAAAAGGCATGCGACGGTATGCAAAAGTACCATAAGGGCATGTGAATGTGGTTTTCTCTTGATCCTCAGGCGCTATAGCTATCTGGTTATAACCACTGTATCCATCTAGAAAACAATAATGACTGTGTCCCGATAACCTCTCCAACATTTGGTCAATGAACGGCAAGGGAAAGTGGTCCTTTTGTGTCGCAGAATTCAGCTTCCTATAATCGATACACACTCTCCATCCCGTCGTCATCCTGGTGGGGATCAACTCATTGTTTTCGTTCTTGATTATAGTAATCCCACTCTTCTTCGGCACAACATGGATTGGGCTCACCCACTTACTATCTGAAATAGGATAGATCACTCCCACATCTAACAACTTTAATATCTCCGCTTTAACAACATCTTTCATGTGTGGGTTCAATCTTCTTTGTGCGTCTCTAGTGGGTTTCGCATCAGTCTCCAAGAAAATATTATGCATGCACCGAGTAGGACTGATGCCTTTAATATCTGCAATTGTCCAACCCAAAGCTGTCTTATGCTTCCTCAAAATCCGAATCAACTTCTCCTCCTCCCCCAAACTTAAGTTAGCTGCCACAATCACTGGCAACAAATTGTTGTCTTCCAAGTAAAGATACTTCAAATGACTGGATAATTGCTTCAACTCCAAAGTTGGTGCTTTTACTGGAGACATAACAAGAGACGTATTAGTTGGGACTAATTGTTCAAAAGGAGGAGTAGTCTT
Organism: Euonymus europaeus; assembly: GCA_963580455.1. NCBI lineage: Eukaryota > Viridiplantae > Streptophyta > Magnoliopsida > Celastrales > Celastraceae > Euonymus > Euonymus europaeus. Next base: position 13,026,715 of record OY756970.1, on the reverse strand, counting down.
ACCACCATAAGAGCGGTCTCTCTGCAGCGCATAAACACATTCAGATATGCATTCGGCCTGTTCCAAAGTGCCTTCATATAATGGTGTAGCATCAACACTCTCGGTCAAAACAGCTTCCATAGGATCTGCTCGTGAAACCTGAAAAGTCTTACTCACAAGATCATCAATAACATCCACTCTAAAACAATCACTTTGATCATCATGTGATTTAACTGCATCAAAAACACGAAATTCTAATTCCTGGTCATTAACTCTCATAGTAATAGTACCCTTTTTAACACAAATTTTCATGTCAGCAGTGCGCATAAATGGACGACCAAGTATAATAGGCAAAGAGGATGAAGCTGGGCTCTCTTCCATATCCAACACAACAAAATCAGCAGGTAGAATTAAATTATTCACAGTGACCAACACATCTTCTAAAATTCCCCTAGGTCTCTTGACACTACGATCAACCAATTGGAGAGTAATAGAAGTCTCTTGCAGCTCACCCAACCCCAGTTTTTCATACACTGAATAAGGCAATAAATTGATGCTTGCACCTAAATCTAACAATGCCTTTTCAAACAATTGGTTCCCCACCTTGCAAGGTATGGTAAAACTACCTAGGTCTTTGAGTTTAGGGGGCAGCTTATTCAGCAGTACAGCACTAACTTCTTCATTCAAAGCAACCTTTTCATGCTCAAAAAACTTCCTCTTATGAGTACAACACTCTTTCAAAAATTTGGCATATGATGGAATTTGTTTAATAGCATCAAGCAATGGAATGTTAATCTCAACTTTTCGCAAATTTTCAAAAATATCATTAACTTTAGTTTGAGATTTTTGTTTAGCAAACCTTTGCGGGAAAGGTGGAGGATCTCTTCCCCATTTTTCTGTCTCCACTGGTGCAGATTTGCACCCTTCCTGCACCCTGTCGGCAATACCTCTCTGATTTGGGTCTGATGACTTCTGCCCTATTTTCTCAAATTGTTTTCCACTTCTGAGAGTTGTAACAGCTTGTAACTGTTGTTGCCCAGCTGGGTTACTCATGGGCTGTGATGGTAACTCTCCCTTCTTCCTCTCACACATCTCCTTAGCCATTTGTCCAACTTGAGTTTCCAACTTTTGAATGGCTTGAGTTGTTTGTTGCATAAATTGCAACATTGTAGTCTCCAAATCAGGTTTCTTGCCTTGTGATTGAACTGGTGCTGCTGGATTTGCTACATTCTGCTCACCTCGCCATGAAAAGTTCGGATGACTTCGCCATGGGTATGCTTGATTCCTATTGTTAAAATTGCCTTGTCCCATGAAATTAATTTGCTTCTGTTCCGACATGGATGTCAATGGGCAAGCCTCAGTAACATGGTCTTGTTGTGAACAAACAGCGCAAAGACTAGTGGGTTGTGGCGGGACTGGCACCTTGACATTAAACCCTTTCATAGCTTCTACAAGTGCATCTAACTTTCGGTTCAAATTTCCCATCTCCGTTTGAGTCTTTGTGTCAGCACTTACTTCATACATTCCTGCCTTTTTGATGAAGTTCTACCTCTCGTAGAAAATTGCTGGGAATCCTCGCTTAAGTCCTCAAATAATTCCATTGCTTCCTCACTACTCTTATGCATCAGAACACCGTTACATGCTGAGTCCACTTTCATTCGATTAACCTCATTTAATCCCTCATAAAAATGAAGAACAACGTCGTCCTTGTGCAAATTGTGAGTGGGACATCTAGCCAATCGATTTTTGAAATCCTTCCATGCCTCATAAAATAAATCCCCATCCTTTTGCTGGAAATTCTGAATGTCACGAACAAGTTGTTTAGTCCGATGGGCTGGAAAAAATTCCCTTAAAAATTTTGTCGCCATCTGCTCCCAAGTACCAATAGATCCTGACTCTATAGCGTTGTACCACATCTTCGCTCCCCCTCTAAGAGTGAAGGGAAAAAGTACCAACTTGAGATTATCAGCAGTTATCCCCGTCATGTATTGTGTACGACACAAGTCAGTAAAATCCTTCAGATGTTGATGTGGATCCTCGTCAAATCTACCCTCATAGTGCAGCACTGAATTGAGCAATTGAGGTGACAAACTGAAATTAGCCGCCCCTGTAGGTTGGTATGTGATGTAAGATGGTTGGGCTATGTTTTGTGGAATGTAACGGTTCATCATTGGAACTCGGGCAGCAGGAAATTCTACCCCTTCAGCCTCTTGGATCTGTCGATTATTATCTCCCATATTCCTTTGTCGCAGGCCTCTTACAGTCCTCTCAATTTTTGGATCAAACTGCTCCAACGGCTCTTGTCGAGACCGAGTATTGACCATGCAACGCACAAAAATATTCCAGTACCTGCAAAAGAATTAATCCTAAGTAAACAATAGCACGATAACAAGAAATACTAAATATAAAAATATTACTATCTCGACACAACCAGTAATGACTTAACAGTCCCCGGCAACGGCGCCAAAACTTGATCAATATTTTTTAACCACAAATTAAATTCGCAACTAATAATACCGACGGGTTTACCCAATCACAAGAGTACGTGTCGCTAAACAGTAATCAATGAACAGGATCGAATCCTCAAGGACTGTATTAACTACCAGTTGTCAATTCACGTGATTTAAATGAGCAATTATTAAACTAAAATCAAACTTAAATTCAGAAGAAATAGATCTAGCTTCGATTTGGCGTTTCAAATACCTCCCCTTAAGAACACAGATTAATATGCAAGCACACAATTTAAGAATTTAACGATGTCAGTCAAAAGGCCTTGGTCCAGCTGCAGTCAACTAGATTTTCCTAAACAACGATCCTGACTTTGGTCCAGTTGCAAGATCTTTTCTTATCATAGGCGTCTTGGTTTGGTCTCTCCTAAGAACATCCTAAGGTAAGCATGAGCACTAGGAAATCGACACACGCACAACCTAGGGTAACAATCTATCACCCAATCAGTTATGTCTATTGTTCCCAAAACTTGGATCTTACGCAAGCTCTCGTCACTTCGTTAAACACCGGGTCATGGTCAGCCGAATATGTTTAACTAACAATACCTACAATTAAGATGTTGATCAGGCATACATAATCATAGGCAATCAACTTTAAATCCAGAGAACAATAAATTAAACTCAGTCTGCTTGTCAATTAAATCTGCGAACAAGGTTTTGGTACAAGAACTTACCAAACCTAGCTAGAAAATAATTTAGCTACTCATCATAATAATATTAAAATCCAGCATATTAATAAACAATGAACAATTTCAGTAAGGGAGGAGAAGAATCGATGATCCAATGTTGCAGTTGACTCTTCTCTAGCCTTATTGCCTTTGATTCTCCTTCTTTTTGTTCTCCTCTCTTTCCTTGGTGGCTGCGTGTTTTTTTTAATTCCTAGGGTTTCTTCTTTAAGTACCAATCCTCTGATCCAATGAGCCCTTGCCACATCAGCTTCAACTTCCGTAAAGAAATAAATCCGCGTCCTGCGGCCGCGCCCAGGTTGCAAGAATCGGGTTCAGCTCAATTTCAGCTCTTTCGTTCCACTTCAGTACCTGTTCACACAAACACCCAAAAGAGGTAGAATCTATACCAATACCTATCAAAAATTAACTCTTTTAACACCAATAATTAGGTGCTTTTCAACACCTAACATCAAACTACTTTTTATTGAGAGGATTTCTCTACTTAAAAGTTTGACAAAAGCAAGACTTACATTTCCTCCCTCTTCTTCACCCAGACGAGAAGCTTGAAGCATGTTTTAAGAGTCCAATGGTGATAGAAGTGGAGACTGGTCTTCATCTACTACTTCACCTTCGAGTGTTTTTCCTATTTTCTTTGGCATGGTTCCAAGTAATTGACACAAGTGTCCAAGCGAGTTTGCCAAAAATATGTTGGTTCCTTCTACATAGAGGAGAAGATAAAACCAACACTTGGCTTCGTTCTTGGATGTGTGAGTATACAGATACCTTCCTCTGTCTCGCTTGGATAGCTCCCAAATTTTGGTTCCTTCTAATCAAGGAGAAAATCAAACTCTTGATGATGTGTCAAGGTTTTGCACAAGGGAGAAGATCAAACCGACACTTAGTTGCGTGAGTTGCAGATACCTTCCTTTACTTTGCCTAGGGAGGCACCTGAATTGCTCGGGGAGAATATCAAACCAATTTCGGCCCTCCTAATGGCATGTCAAGGGAGAGTGTGCTGTGATGATAGGGAAATCGTGAGCGTGCCAGGACTTGCTTTCAATTCAAAGATTGTATAGAAGATATGCACTTACTTAACATCTAACAAGGAGATTTCAAAAACACGAAAATAACTTGGTCCAAGTTTTGCCTTAAAGAAAAAGACTTCAATATTTCACTAGCGTCACTTACAAGCAACAATAGAAACTAAAACACTAGAATGCAAAAGCTTATATTGGGATGAAAAAATACACTAGAATGTAATGAGATTTCATTGAAATGCTATATCGGAGTGTATGGAAAAGCATGCTTTATAAGCTAACTAACATAATCGTCAACAATCACCCAAAGGTGTTTGAACGAAGCTGAGAGCTAATTAAAATGATAAGTGGTCGAAGCCATGCTAGAAAGCAATAAAGTTTTGAGACTCTAGGTTTGTTTTTGAAGAGGGTACTTGCTGCTTTTGTTGATCTTGCATCTTACGGCCCTCTTCAATGGTAGTGGCCTTCCTTGTTTGTTGATGTTGTTTTCACTTATGAGATAGTGGCAGATTGTGTGAGCGTTTGAGAAGCTGTTGGATCATGGTGTTACTTTGCCCATCTGCCCTACAAAAAGGACTATATGTAATAGTGGTCCACTTTGAAATTTGGATTATCTTCCTGGACTTGTTGGGACATGATTTTTACTGGGCTCATCACACTTTCCTGAGGAATAGGATATGTGCACGTTCTTTTCATTGGTAGTATTGGATGACCGTCTTGACTTGAGTATGAAGATAGAAAATGGTTGCTTCTGAATCGCCAATCATGGATGTCTATAGGGAGAATTTTTGGTTGTACTAGTGCAGGAGCTCCTTAGTTTTTGCCTTTCGAGTTGTGGCTGGTAACATGTAAGAGATAAATCAGAAGTCTTGAGGGTCACAACACCGTGATCTATTGCATTTCCTTTATCTTATTCGCCAGATATCTTTCTTGTTAGTTAGTGAATTGGCCCATTTTAGGAGAACATGATTGGTGTTTGAAATCGCTAGATTTAAAACTCCTTGTCCAAGTTAGGACATCCTCCTAATTTTCAACCTCTAATCTTTGTGTTTCCATGTAATAATCCTTGCAAAATAGAAAATATTAGTAAAAATTGCTCTCTTCAGTATGACAGGATAACGCTAAATATCCCAAGTTTTTGTAGCTCAATATTAACTCAAATCTACATGACATGCTTTGTAAGCATATGACATGCAAAAATCAAAATTTTAAAAAATAAAAATATCTCATTTGAAAATACCCATTGCAAAGTTTTTATTTTCTTAAACGAAATTTCAAAACACTTTCTGTCTCAAAATACATATTAGATTTTGAAAAAAAAATTACATATCTAGGATCAACAAGTAAAGATCTTTCCAACAAGATCCATCATTAATAGATTTTATTCTGTCATTCTTAATAACATTATTTTTTAATTAAATTATTTTTTTGTACTAATATGTGATTTCTAGTGTTTATTTTTGAGTATTGATATGATCTCGTGCATCGGATTTCTATGTTATAACCCGAACAATAAGTGTTAACCCCCTAAGAGAAAAAGATTCGTTAAACTTTAATGGGCTCGTGTATCAAATTTCTTTACTGTAACCTAAACAATAAGTGTTAACCCCCTAAGGGGAAAATATTTGTTAAACCTTAATAGACTCGTGTATCGGATTTTCATGTTATAACCTAAATAATAAGTGTTAAACCCTAAGAGAGATAAAATTTGTTAAACCCTAACAGACTAATGTATCGGATTTCTATGTTATAACTTAAAATGCTCAGATAACTGATTCGCTACTAAAATCTTAAATGTACCAAGTATTAAACCCTAGGGTCCTAACTACTAAACCCTAATGGGTTCGGATACTCAATGTAATTTCAATTAAAATGCAGAAAACAACGAATATATATTCTATATCATAGTGTAATAAAATTTCAGCTCAAATAAACAGTTTACACATCATACATATATATATATATATATATATATATATATGAATTACATTGTTTTAAAAAACAATGTGACTGAAAAAATGCAAAAAAAATATATCGATAATGAGTTTTATTAGGAAGAGCTTTACATGCTGAGTTAAAATATGTAATTTTTTTTCTTCCAAATCTAACATATATTTTGAGAGATAAAATGTTTTAAAATTTCATTTAAGAAAAAAAATATACAATAAATAAAGAGAGAGAGAGAGAGAGAAACAATTGAATAAATTAACATTATTGATTGATTTTTGAAAGAGTGTAGGATGAGTCACCTACATGGCATGACATGTAGACTTGGGTTGAGTTGAGCTAATAAAAGTTGGGTTCTATATCATTTTTAGTATGTCATGGGTTGTCCGATTGGATTTTTCTGGACCCACCATGCCACATATCACACGTTGATTTGTTGATCATTTTAGCTAAATAGTTAGTTATATATAAATATTATAATTTTTACATATTTTTTTAATAATTTTTACATATACAAATAATTGTGAAGTTAAAAGAAACTATCTTCTTCCTACACTAAAAAAACTTAGCAACAATTGAATCAAGAAATTAAACTTAAAAAGAGTAGTACGTGAATTCAATAGATAAGAAAACTCAAATTAAAACAACAACTATAAAAATGCCCAAAGCAAGCATATAAAACAAACAAAAGCATTTAGGAGAAGTATAACATAATGATGAACCAGGTCGAACTCTCAAATTTGTAAAGTGAAAATTTTAAATCTAACTGAATATACCAACAAAAAAGGCAAAAGTATACTTTTCGTCCCTCAACTATAGGCCTAGTTTCATTTTTGTCCCTAAACTAATTTTCCTCTTAAAATCGTCCCTCAACTATCCTCAGCTTCTCCGTTTGTCCTTGAGTTTGGTTTGTCACTAGAATTATTCGACGTGGTAAGTGAACGTGGATTATTTTAATAATTTTTATGGAAAGTGGCTATCCATGGGGCAAAAAGTTGACATGTTAGCAAAAATTTCCCTAAATCCACACAAAAAACCCTAATCTCTTCATTTGTTCACACCTAGTGACATCCGTGAGAGGCGAACTTTCAGTGATACATCGATCCTTCATTTTTGTGAGATCACCATCATCGATCCTTCATTTTCGTGAGATCACCATCATCGATCCTTCATTTTCGTGAGCTTACCATCATCGATCCTTCAATTCTTGATCTGATTAAGGTGATTCATCTCACCAAAGGTGAACTAAAGGCGATTCACAGGTAAACCCTAGAATTTTTGTAATAGTTGCATTCGACCTTGAATTTGTTGTGCTATTGTTCAATGAAATCTGTAATCGTTGCATTCAACCTTGAAATTGGTCTGTCCGTGTTCAATAAAATATGTAATTGTTGCCTTTACCCTTGAATTTGCTATGTTCTTGTTCAACAAAATTTGTAGTCGTTGCATTCAACCTTGAAATTGGTCTGTTGGTGTTCAAAAAAATATCTAATTGTTACCTCTGCCCTTGAATTTTCTTTCTTATTGTTCAACGAAATCTGTAATCGTTGCATTCAATCTTCAAATTGGTCTGTTCGTGTTCAATAAAATATTTAATTTTTGCCTTTGGCCTTGAATATGATCTGTCATTGTTCAATTGTTGCCTCTGGCCTTGAATTTGATCTGTCATTGTTCAATTGTTGCCTCTGGCCTTGAATTGGATCTGCCATTGTTCAATTGTTGCCTCTAGCCTTGAATTGGATTTGTCATTGTTCAATTGTTGCCTTTGGTATGTGTTAATCTGTTATGTGTCAATATGTTATTGAGGCATGGTATGTTTGAATTATGTTTGTATCTGCTGCTATTTGTACTAATGCGGATTTTTTTTTAACTTTTTTGTAGTTTAGAGACTTGAAGTTGACATGTTGTATAGTTTAGGGATATATCGTTCATTTCTTTTAAAGTTTTCCATGTATTAAAGCTCTGGCGTGCCAACTGTACGCCATGTAGGATTATTCTGGCGCCAAACTCATTTTAGGGATAAAATGGAAATCTAGAGATATTTAAGGGACGATTTTAAGAGCAAAATTAGTTTAGGGACAAAAATGAAACTAGGCGTATAGTTGAGGGATGAAAAGATACTTTTACCCAAGAAAAAATATCTAACTTGCTATAAGATAAATTCTACTTTTTTCGGCCTCTAAAAATGAAATCTTTAAGAAACCCACCAAAAAAACAAGGCTTTTTTGGTGAAAAGTTCTTTAAATAGGCTTGGTGTTCCATTTAGTCTATATAAATAGTTTATAACCCAATAAGTCCTTTACTAATTGCACTTTATTCCATTAAAGACAATTTTAAGTGAAATACATGTTTAATACCTTTTTTACCCTTATTTATTATCATTGACTTGGGGGAATGGTTGATAGCATGCGTTGGTCTTTGTCCCGTCCTGCTATCGGCTATGGCTGTACAAGGCCAAATTTTTTTAAAATCCTATAATTTTTTTGATGTATTTTATGAAATTATTTGAATTTATTTTTGCTGAATTTTAAAAACTCCGCTATTTTGTTTTAATGAGTTTTGCGAAATCCTCTAAATTTTGGATAAGTTTGGAAAATCCTCTGAATTCTGGATAACTTTAAAAAATCTTCTGAGTTCATTCATAGGATTTTATGAATGAACATTTAAACATATCGATCATAGGTCTTATTGAAAAATATTTTTCGCAAAATCCTCTGAATTATGGGTAAATTTGTAAAATTCTCTGAATTTTGGATAAGTTTGAAAAATCCTCTAAATTTTTAGTTTTTTTTGTTTGATTTTCAAAAATCCTATATTTTTTTTGAAATATTTTATGAAATCCTCTAAATTGTTTTGTTTAATTTTGAAAATTCCTCTGATTTGTTTTGGTGAGTTTTGCAAAATCCTCTTAATTTCTGATTAAGTTTGAAAAATCCTCTGAATTCTGGGTAACATTGAGAAATCCTCTGAGTTCATTCAGAGGATTTGACGAATGAAAATTTAAACATGTCGATCATGAGTCTCATTGGAAAGAGTTTTTCGTGCTGATTATAATTTTTTTTTTAAATCCGACTTGTATTTTGAGAGATAAAAATGTTTTAAATTTTTTAAAAGAAAAAATAAAAAGAATCTGATGATGTCAGCATATGTCATATACATAAGGATTTATTGGAATAAGGGTAGTTTTGTCCAAAATTATTTAAGGGATGTTTTGAAATATTGAAAAATTGAATGTAATGAATGGAATACTCATTTTTATAAAAGGGTTTGTTGGTGAATCCCCAAAAAACAATTGAAAAACTATAAGGGGAGCCATATTAAACAAAGAACTTAAAGAAAAAATGTTATATGTCCAGCACTAAACAACCTATAATTGCCCTTTAACATTGATATTTATTGTAAATTTATAATATTTCATTGTAAAATCATATTTTATTATAAGTTTTACATTGAAATACAATATTATAATATAATGAGACAATATGTGTTCTTTAGTCATGAACATTTATCACCACTATTAATAAAATTAATATATTTCAGATATTTAAGTAACCCGAATGCTTTAAATTGGAACATATATTTAGAAAGTTGCTTCAAATGTTGGGTTAATATAACATGACATCACCGAAAGATAGACCATGTTCCATTTTAGTCACCTAATGTTCAAACGTTCCAACTTAATCACCGTACTTTCCATTTTGTTACATTCACATCACTCGGGCAGATTTACCCTATTTTGGGCAGTCAAACTGCCAACGTGGCAGTTTGACCGTGAATAACTCTTGCCACCTGGCATTTTATATACACATGGAAATATAATTTTTTTTTAAAAAAAATAATCAATAATTGGACAAATGAGAATGTGCCATATGGATCATTACATAAAATTTGATGAATCTTGTTTCACAATAGCCACTGAAAATATAGCTTTTGTATCTAAAGAAAACAAATTATTTTCCAAAATCGAAAATGTGATCTAAACGAAACAAAGATAATATTTATATCAATTCATATAGCATACTGTCCAAAATGTGATTCCACACGATCAAAATATATCATTCCACATTTTCGATTAGGTGACTAAAATGGAACATGGCCTATCTTTCGGTGATGTCATGTTATATTAACCCTTCAAATGTTACTGAAATACTGTTGCTAATTCAGAATGACCGTTAGGTTGCGCCTTGCTGCAATCCTCTGAAATAGTATGTACGCTATGGTTTCTCGAACGGAGACTATAAAAAATTAAACTAACACATAGCAATTTGGAAAAATATATATGATAACAATTTTTTCATTTTATTAAACATCTTTGACCTGATTGCATTACGTCACCCGTATGAAAATAAGTAATTGAGGTTTGTAAATACTTGGCCACCATAAAGATGTATTATAACTAATAAAATGGAAGAAAAAAAAAACACAAACACTAGCACAACCGTCATCAAATATTCTTGGATGGTACCGCATTACACTCGGTCAATCGATCGATGTCAATGTCGGGAAACAGAGACTAAAAGAAAAGAAAAAATTACACAAATTACAACTTTGATCTACAGTATAAATCTATTTCCACAAATCTAGTAATCTTAGCACAGAAAGCCGATTACATGATAAAATTTTTAACAGTACTATACAACCAGTATATAACATTATATGCTATTACTTGTTTCCCAAACGGATCTTTCAAAAAAAAAAAAAATTTCAAATTCTGATAACATTACATGTGCAATTAAATTAACTATAGGAGAAAAACAAATCATGCAAAAGAACAAAATCCAAAACCCCTCAAAACATACAAACTGTTTATATAACCTGTGTTTCTGTTTGTAATTTAACTTCGTGTGTATTCACAAGCGAAAAGAAAACTACTCAACATCAGCATATATCCTCATAAAAATAAATAAATCAAAAGGCTAACTCGGGCCTTCTCTTGCTCAGCTTTGACTTGTTTCTGGGCCAAGATTTGACCTTCCTCTGTCCTTGATCGATTTCGCCTTCTCTAGCCTCAGAGTTTCTCTAAACCTTGCAATGAAGTTATCGGCCTTGCTGTTCACGTCCGGGCTAGGAAAAAACAACGGCGACAACGTCCCGTCCATTGCAGATGGACTCGAGTCCTTATCCGATGAATCTTCCAACTCCGGTGATGCACTGCGTGATATGCTCTGGAGTCTAACATAGTCACCTTCCACCACATATTTCCACACTGGCATTTTGAAAGGCGGAGGAGGAGGTGGCGGGGGAATCGGAATCAGCGGCGATGCATTTCCACTGTCCACATTCTCTTCCGCCGCAGAATTAGAGATGCTCGTCTTAACAGGTTTTGGAAGCTTGTGGACCGCGGCTTGTGCGGTTTGGGATTTCGTATTCAACGCGTGCGCTTCGAGCGGTTGTGCCGAATGAGACACATTCCTCGATACACGCGCCGTTTTCGGTGGCGGGGGAGGAGGTGGTGCTGCTGGGACAGAGTGAACTTTCTTGGCTTTACCTTTCTTTGAAGAGAACAAACCTTGCAAGAATGCTGGTGGCGGAGGAGGTGCCGGCGGTGATTGCGAAGGCAATTTGTGAGGTTGGGGATCGAATAGACTCTCAATATTCTCAACACTCTTTTGTCTCTGCTTCTTCTTTTTTCTTCTAAGTGAAATCAGTAAATCCTTGCCTCTCTTCTTCCCGATCTTGCTAAACACCGGCGGAGGCGGAGGCGGTGGCGATGGAGGTGTAGCCGGTGATGGCAGGGGTCGATAGATCACATTCTTTACTTCCAAATCGTTCTTCTCGCTTCCTCCTTCACCTCCATTATCTTCTTCAGCATGTCTCCTCTTTCCTTTCCTCCTCACCGCCTTAGACGGCAGAGCTTGGCTCGATTGTGCTGACTGCTGCGACGACTGTTTAAAAAAATGTGGAGTTTGTGGCGTTGGAGATAACTGTTCGGGCGGGGGCGGCGATGGTGGTGGAGGTAGTGAAACTTCCTTCTCATGAGTAATACTCGCCGGATTGTCCACCTCAACCTCCTTAGTACTCCCGATGCGATTATCTTCGACTTCTTCAGACTCGGACAGCCGTTGATCAGATCTTTGAAAACGGAAGTTACTAACAAAGGTATCATCATAGAATCGCCACCTTTCATCACCGATAACCCAGGACGATTCCTGCCGTAGATCTGGGTACGAGCGGCCGCTTCTTAGTCTATTCAACTTGCTATAACCCGTCCGATCTGGAAAATCGTACCAATGATCATGACTTTGTGGCGTGGATGGATTCGATTTCGAAGCCTCATTTGTTGTTTCCCTGTGCATGATTCGATCTCCATGATAACTTGAACTTGAAGCTGCAAAATTGTTATCATTGCTTCTGCTGCTGCTTGTGGTGTTGCCGTTATTTGTTTTGCTAAGAAACCCACAGACAATCGCAAATAGTACTAGAACTAGATTCAATGAATCCCAACCTCTCTTGAACAAATGTGGTTTAACAATCCGAGCAGTGAAGGAGAGAGAGGAAGGAATGATGACGAAGATGAGAAGAAACGCGATGGCTAATAAGAAAATAAGAATGAACCCCGAATTGAAAAACAAGGAAAAGGAGTCGCGGCGGCGGAGGCGGCGACGGGGACTGGTGTTTTGGAGCCAAAATGGTGTGCTATTTTCTTCATCTTGATCATCCATATTGGTTTGGTTTTGCTTCTCTCTTCTCTTTTGGTAACACTTTCACTGGCTGTATGTTGGCTTTTGAGTTGTGTTTTGTTCCTGGTTTTTGGTTATTGCTTTTAGTTATAAAACAATTAAAGCTTGCCTTTATTAGATATGATTATCTTGCTGTACAAGGAGGGTTAGTGGTATTGTTTGATTAAATATAGTATTAATACTAATCCACTACTACAAGAAGGAAAAAAAGTCTGAGAATGACTGGCAGTCAACTTTGAAAATATTCGAGTTAAATTGATGCATGTGATCTCTAGTTCCCTACTGCCTATGTACACATTAAAGATATTCATATCGATATTGTGTAATAAGTAATTCTATGAACGAACATGATGAAGGGGAAAAAAAAAAGCAAACAAGTATTATAATAATCAAACGCGGTTCCAATCGAATTCGAGGCACCGCTCTTTGGTCAAGGTCATACATTTGGCGTGCAACAATGGTTGTATTTTATTTTTGAATAATATTAATCTACGCTAAAAAAAAAGTTTTTTTTTTTGAGAAGAAAAAAAAAAAGCTTTATTGACACTCATTGTGGTTTAAATAATTTCCATATGCATTCTCTATAGTCCCAAGGTTTGAGAAATATATCATTTATACTTAAATTATATCTCGAGAGTCCTCTTCATTTATCTCTTGTTTGAGGAGGGTGTTGTTTTTATATTGTTCGAAAAATGTGAATGGAGATGAAGATATGATTTGAAGTGGAAATTTATTAGCTTTTGTATTGTACGAAAAAGTGGGGTTGTCATTAGTTTAGGTGTAATTAACCGTAATTACTCTTCAAATCATATTTTTTAGGGTTCTTTCTTGTGTTATTACTTATTAGTATTTCGAGGTTAAGATTTAGATTTAGGGTTTAGAATTCAGGATTTAAGATTGTAAATTTAGGGTTTCTCATAGGATTTAGAATGTGGGATTTAGGGATTATGTTATAGGATTTAGGGTTTATGATTGTTTTTTCTTTTCAAAACCAATTACATGATAACATTAGAATCATAAAAATACTCAAATACACGGAAGAAAACTAAGGAAAACATTTATTTCAAGACGGATTTGGAGCCTGATTATCGCTAATTCACCTAAACTAAGGGCACTTGCAATGATGTTAAGTTAATGGGTCAACAAAGTTATTGTGTTTTGCTGATGTGGCTGTATTGAAAAATGTGTTTTGTTGATGTGGTTATATTGAGATATGTATTTTGGTGATGTGGATGCTGATGTGGCTTGACTTTTTATAATAAATGTGGGACCCAGCCTTGATTTTGGTGTAAATTTGATGGGGATAGTATGAAAGATAAGAAAATTGTTGGGTTGGATAATGGTTTTGTATTGGGAGATGTGTTTTGCTGATGTGGCAGTATTGAAATATGTGTTATGCTAATTTGATTGTATTGAAAATTGTGTTTTTGTGAGATAGATGTGGGACCAAAAAACAAAGTTATTGGCCCATTAAAAGGGCAACCATTGTGATTGCCCTAATTATAGCCCCCTATCTCGTATTGTACAACGCTTACTCATTTCTTTGGATGAAGAAAATCACATAAACTATGAAAGCCAAATGATGAAATAACCTCACGAGCAATAAATCTAAGTACAATGAGTGTGAGAAATGATGAAATAACCGCACAAGTAATAAATCTAGGTACAATGAGTGTTTCTTAAACTTTCAAAGCTACTTAATGACGCATATTACTAGGAGTTTTGGTAATATTTACCCGATATAACTTTAACTTTGTCTAAATCTCCCATTTATTCCCGACCAACTCAGCTATTTTGGGGTGATTTGTATTTTTAATGTACAAAGTTTTTATGTTTACGAAGGCAATTTGTGAGAGAGAGAGAGAAGTATGCGTGCACCGAATCAATGAATGTAATGGAAAAGCGCGTTTAGGATTTGTTAAATGTCTTTATCAAATTTTTTTTTTCCTTTTTCTCAACCTAAAAGCAACAACTTTGTACATTAACATACAACTGTTATTGCTTTTCTCACACGTATTAAGGCATCCCGATGCAGGACATTATTTTCCTTTTTCTTAATCTGAAAATAATACATATGTTTTTCTTCTGAAAATAGGGTTGAAAATGAGACGGACTATATTTTAGGGTGGCTCGCGGATGGCCCATGTGAGAACCAGCTCGAGCTCAGCTTGTACAGCAAAAGAGCCGAGCTCAGGCCTAATTGGGAGTCTGTTTTATTAAATTACATATATATGATACTAGAGGAATTTTCCTATGAGACCTTAAAATGAAATCCTAACTTTTGTCAGCATGTGTTTATAATAAATGAATATTTCTCGTGGCACATGAATTGAGACTAAAGTAAGTGACAATTTTTTAGAATCTCTAACATTGTGCCTCGCTAACATCAAAGTTTGCAAGTATTCTTTTGAACAACGAAGAATAAATATGGAGAAACATCATCACAATTAACGTTTCTAATTCACTAAAACGGTTGCGGTGAACAAATTCTACTTTCTTGCGCTAATCGGAGGAAAATGGGCTTGAGGATGCTTTGGTCTCTGTTTGATCTTTGGATACCTGAAACAAGACTAGGTCCCACTATCAGGGACGCTTCCATGCCCAAATCTGTTTTTTTTTTTTAAAAAAAAAAATTAAAATAGTAGATGTGAGTAGTCAAAAATTCATCCATTAACGTCTCATCTCTTGGGGTTTATATAGGACCTATGAAAGATCTTTTCCATGATCTAGAGGATTAATTGGTTCTTCTAATTTAATGAGTGATTTTATGATATAAAATCAAGAGGATCGACCTTAGTGATGCTCATGCTTCGCGCAATTTTCGTTTTTTAAAATACTATTTTTTTCATCAATATTATATATATATATATATATATATATCTTAATGTTAGTTTTTATTTTATTTTATTTTAAATGATGATATTTTCTTGTGATATATCGGACTTGGTTTAAAATTAAATTAGAAGTGGTGTGCTAGCTTGACTATTTGTTTGAACTTTGAGCTCACACTTAGGTCGGATAAAATATAAGCAACATTCTTTCATTATTTTTTTAGATTTAATAGTTGTAGTTTTAGACACCACATATAAGGAGAGATGCTAGCGGTCTGGCCTGTTTTCATATCATGTTTTTAAAAAATGGTCTAATACAATATTTTGTTACCGAAAATATGTCATGTTCTATTTTAGCCACAAACGGTCAAAACTTTTCAATTATGTTGTCCAAAGGGCATTTTTAGTTCAAATCTGCACACTCAAGTTATTTTTTTTGGGACAGCTATGGTTCTCATTATTGAGATAGGACATATTGTCCCACTTCATTCTTCGCCTAAATTTGTTTTATTTTTCAATCCATACCTGAATATAATCCATCACTAGCGTGTACTTTATAATGTTAGGCCTATTTGGGGGCTGGCACAACTGTTTTAGTTTAGGATAAGTTTGCTCGGCCCTAAGCAGCCAAGCACATAGCTTGATGGGTAGTGGGTGTTCCCGCTACCAGGAGTGCGTAGGTTCGAGACATAAGACGCTCAAAGGGCGCTAGTCGAATAAACGCTACTGGGAGTGTGGGGCATGTCCATGGAGGTGGGGCCTAGCCCAGGGCAGGCCTCTACCCATGATGTACGGAAGGCCCATGGGCTAATTCCTGCATCATCAGTTAATATATCAGATATTGTTATATTATCATAAGACTTTGTACTTACATATTTAGTGTTGCGATAGCAATATAATAATTTCAATATATATTTTTGTACATGTTAGAGTATATTACCTCTGTGAGAATAGTTTACATTTAATGTGTAGTTTAACCAAGGAAAATTACTATTTACTGTAACTTGTCTCTCCTCTCTTCACTCTTTACTCAATAACATAAGACTTCTCTCTCTACTTTCAACTCTCTCTACATTCTAATATGGTATCCGAGGACTATGTCTTCTTTTTGTTCCACCGCTAGCCACCATCAACTCTCCCCTCCCTATTGGTCCGACGCTCTACTAGTCACCAACTCTGGTTTGCGCAGCTCTTGCATGCACAGCAGCCTAGATCGCACAACACTTGCAAGCACACAAACTCTCCCCTCCCTACTGGTCTTGGTTTGTATTTCTCCCACTGGTCTTGGTTGCGCCGCATCTGACATTGGGCATAGGGGTCTTCATTGGGCCGAGCCGGCTTGAGAATATTAGGCCCACGCCCGGCCTTGGCCCAAGCCCGATAATTCTTTTCGGGCTTCGGGCCGGGCCTAGGATAATTTGGCAAGCCCAAGCCCGGCCTTGGCCCACTTAATTCGGGCTAAAAAGTCGGGCCTTGGACCAGGCCTCGAGCTTGGACTTTTGGATTCGGGCCTAATACTCAGTTAATATATATCTATATATACGGTCATTCTCTTATACGGGCGCCCGTATTCTTTAAAATTAACGGGCTTCTCATGTCAGTCATTAGATCAAATGGAAGTCTATGATTTTGACCCGCTCATTCTCTCTCTTCCTCCCATGCAGGACACCTATCTCGTCTTTTGATCTTAGATTTGTCACAATAATCGATTCAAACATTGATGTTTATCTTCGATTGAAGCTCCCATTTTTGAGTTCATCTAGGCTATCTGCGCTTGAAGGCTTCATTAAGCCACCAGTTCGTCGTTTCATCTTTGTCTATCTTCGATTGAAGGCTTCGGTTCAACTCCATTATGAATTCCTTTTGAATCATTGCAACATTCATCAATATCTTCAAAGTACAAGAAGCCTAAAACAAGTAAATACCATAACTCAGGAGCTCATCAATATCTTCATAATACAAAAAGACAAAAAAATTCACCCCACATCTGATACCAAAATAAGGCGGTTAAGCTAATTCCCCCATGGACATTCAAAAGCAGCAAGGCAAACAAGGGTTTTAATCACCCTCTAGAAGCTAAGCACAAAAAACTCGAATAAAATTGGTCGGTAAATTAATTAGAGAAGCCAAAAGAACCCACCTAAATCGAAGAACAGGAGCTTGAATCTCATAATAACCCACCTAAATCGAAGAACAAGAGCTTTAATCTCAGAGAACCTACCTAAATCGAAGAAAGGGAGCTTCAATCTCAGAGAACCCACCTAAATCGAAGAACGGGAGCTTCAATCTCGCAGAACCCACCTAAACCGAAGAAAGAGAGCATCAATCTCAGAGAACCCATATGAACCAAAGAATGGGAGCTTCAAGCACTACATCTAGGAGTGGCGCTGCATCTAGGAGTGGTGTCTTGCACAGGAGAAGCACGGGAGGAAGAGAGAGAATATGGGGTGAATTCAAGACTTTTAATCGTAGACGTCCATCTGATCGAACGATTGACATGAGAAGCCCGTTAATTTTAAAAGATACGGGCGTCCGTATAAGAGAAAGATTGTCTATATATATATTTATATACATATACACACTGTCACAAAACTGTGACAGTGTGTAATATATATATAAATTACATATGTATATGTATGTAAGTATATATATATATATATATATGTATGTTATATCATTTAGGTTTCGGGCCAGCCCAAATGATCGGGCTTCGGGCCGGCCTCAGCCCAAAAAATGGAGCCTAGGGTGCCCAAGCCCGAGGTCCCTTTGGGCCCTGGCCGGGCTTTGGCCTGTGGGCTCACGGGCCGTTTGAAGAGGCCTAATTGGGCATAAGACAATTACAATTTGACCCTCAAATTTTTAAAAATTACAATTAGGCCCCTCAAAGTTTTGAAAATTTCAATTTGACCCATCAATTTTTTTTCTTGAGAAATTGAAGTTTTGACCCCTCATAGCCGAGTCTAATTGTGGGTGTCCGATTTGTTCGACACCACACGGTACCCTCCATTAAGTGGTACAACTAGTTCTTGTTAGCCTTCTCCAGCTACGACTACCCTAATGCCTAATCTTATACCTCCATCAGTGGTTATCTCCACTGACATTCCCCGGGATTTCTTGCCTCAAAACAATGATTTTAGTCTTACCACTACTAGTGACTAGTCCAATTGGTCAACATTTGTTTGGAACACCTTGTATGGTCATGAGCTCCTTAATCATCATATTGTAGGTCCACCGGCTCCTGGTTCTATTTCTCCTACTGAGGAGCATCTCGGGCATTGACAATATATTGGGGTTGCAAGTTATCTTAGTTGAGTATGTTCATCAGTCTCTTCGTGCTGATTTGGTTGCTTGTTCCACGTAGAATTTCTGGTATGGTCTTTCCACTTGCTATGTTGAGAGTAGTGGCACCCGTAAGTACTCCTTGCTCACCCAGGCCTCCTTCGTTCGTCAGGGTGATCTCTCCATTCAGGCTTCTTGTACTTATTGTCTAAAGGTTGGTCATATTATGGCTAGTTGTTGGAAGCTTCACCCGGATCTGTGTTGAACCTTGTGGAAATGGTCATCAATTCTCCTTCATAGTTGTTGTTGTTGCTACCCTTGCTCTTACTACCATTGTCACTCCAGAGCTTCATGATCTCTTCTAGAAATTCAACAATTTCAGTAGTCTCAGTCTTCCCATTATTCTGGTAGCATTCTACTTTGTCTGCCTTCTCAACTGCTCGTATGCCTAGTTTTTGGATTTCTTTATTATCATGTCACTAACCATATGACACCTGATGGTTCCATTCTTATTCACAGTTACTCCGCTTCTTTTTTCCCATTTATTCACACTATATATGGCTCCCACTTACCTGTCATCCAGTGTGATACTATCACCACCACTTCTGAGTCCTTTGGTTTCCTATCTCTTTATATACTTCATGCTCCCCATTTGAGCATGAACCTTTTATCTATTGGTCGTAGTTGTGATTATGGTTATCATATTTTATTTAATCCTTCATCTTATTCTATGTAGGATCCGAGTAAGAGTCGGGTGATTAGGCTGGGTCATCGTGATCGTGATCTTTACCATCTTTAGTATCTTCATTTGTCTTCCGCTCGACAGTATTTTTTTGGTGTTGTTACCTCCATAGTTGATCTCTGGATCTATCCCTCACTTGTTTTGGATTTATGTCGTTCTCATATGTCTCCATCTTTTGTTCTTCTTGGTGGCATTTCTACTCAAGAGCGTCTTTTCTCCTTGTCTCTAGATTACTTCATTCTTCGTACTTTTTGTTGCACTTTCTTTTTCATGCTCCATCCTCCAAATTGGTCTAGGCTTTCTGCTATTTTGGTCTGTTGTGTTCTCCTTGATCTTAGTGTTGAGCATAAGGGATATTGTTGTTATGATCCCTCCTCTCGTTGTATGTTTATCTCTCATCATGACTTTCCTTGAGAATGTTCCCGACTTTCCTTCTCCTTCATAGGACCTCACCTTTCTAGAGCTTCTATCCTCTCCTCCCCCTTCCACTTAATCTTCTCCTCCCTTAGAGTTGTCCCTTGTTGCTCTTCCCTCCAAGCTTGCTCTCACTGTGTCTGTTTATCTTTCATCTGCTATAGCTGAGACTGCTTCGTCTATACTTCCTCCCTTTCCTCTTCACTATCTCTTTGCCATTCAAAAGCCAACTTTTTTCCTTCTGTGTCCACCTCCTTTGACCTAACCGAGTCTGACACTTCTGCTCGTCTGAATCCTACTTTTCCCCAATACCCTTGGCGTGAGGATCACCCACTAGTTCAAAATGATTACTTATCCACTATCGCTTATTCTACTTTTTTTTTGCTTTTCTAACTAGTATTCATACAGATGTTGAGTCCACCTATTTTCGTGAGGCCTCTCATTTTTGTGAGTGGTAGAGAGCTATGGTAGAGGAGTTTGAGGCTTTCAGAGATACTGGAAATTGGGATGTGATTTTTCTTCCTTAAGGTGTTGAGCCTATTAGCTGCAAATGGATCTATGTTGGGTTCAAAATAACATACTAGTAAGTGCACTAGTCAGAGGAATAACAAAAGTGGTTAGCGGGATTGTATCCATAGAGATTGAGTTATATTCAATCAAAATGCTTATTTGTATGTATATATGAACCGTGCAAGAAATGTAAAGTTCCACTCAATTTGATTTGGTTTACAATTTAAGAAGAACACAAGCAAGAAATATGATTCATACAAATTTGATCATAATGAAATGGAAACAATATTTGCAATCTAAAGTCTCAAGAAGCACGATTCACTTGATATTTTACCATCTAGCAATCCATCACACAAAATCATCCTAAACTCTAAGTGGTGATCGAGCACAAAGAGCAATAAGATTTCGCAATAAGCATACAAACCATAGATTCATACCCAAATAAACTTATATATAAATAAATCAAGTCATAACAAATCATTCAACCCAAGACTTCTTCCTAGCCATGACAACAAGAAGTTCAGTTACACATGTAGAGAGATAAACTTTTGATTAAACCCAAAATTGGAGGAAACCCAAGCCAAGATAAAGAATCATTTCTTCTAGCCTTGGAACCTCCTTCTTCCCTCTATTTTTACACTCTCAAGAACGACTGTTTGAAGTGTCAAAAGTCATTTTTTGCTAGGGTTTCCGCAAACTAAAATTGGATCAAACTTGTACTAGGGCGCCTAGGCATAGCTCCATAAAGTGTCTTTTTTTTTTGCATTATGTGTTCTCCTACTATCCTGGGCGGTTGGGTATACTACCTAGGCGTGTGTAAAGTGCACTGAAGATAGTTGAAAACTTGTTCTTGCTCTAATCTTGTCCATGTTTTCCACTTTTTCATTCCAAACCGAAAATTGCCAATCAAAATTCAATGCAATAGATAAATGAACTGAATTAATCATGCTAAAGACATAAGAGGGAAAGATTACTACAAAAAACAATAGGTCTATTCATACCTATCAAACACCCCACACTTAAACCTTACTTGTCCTCGAGCACAACTAAATTAAATATACCTATGAAAGATAATACCCTAACTCACTAATGCAGGAATCGCGGATGTAATTAGTTTATGCAATAAGCCGTTAAACCCCTACATGTCCCTAGTGGAGCAGTGTTATCTCCTGAGGGCTTACAAGAACGATAACCACAAACGTGTCCATCATATGAGCGCAACCACCCCACACTTCAACCACAACATATTCTTAACGAAAATTTTGTTTACTGAATTACTCCTTTAATGTGATGTGATATGCAAGGAGAAATGTAAAGACACATTGCTTCCAAGAGTTTATATACATTAAACATAGGCAAATTCCAAGATTCCAAAGAACAACAAGGTAGCAATACAAAGGCACGTTTATTTATATATGTATTTTTTTCCTTTTTTTACTAGGATTGTGAAATGCTTACTCCATTAAGCTTTCTAATCAACCCATGTAGTGAGTTCTCGACCAATGACTCCCAACCGATTGGCTTAGGGAACTAGGTGATAAAACACCCCTCGAGTCAATTATTCGAGTTGAAAAGGTTTTGAAGTTAAGCTAGCCTAGAATGTTCATCATGTTTGTCTCACCTTTTTACGCGAAACTCGCGTTGGTTAGACAAGAGCCCCGATTACTCAACAAAACATAAGAGCGGAACATTTTTTTTACCCAAATATATTATACATAATATAAATAACTAGTGTTAAAAAATATCACTATCATAGTGTCCTAGCTCATCTCAGGCAAAGATCTCATTTAACACACACACACACACAAATATATATATATCCATCCAAGTAAAACCCCATGACATTTTAGTGTAAGTGAATTAATTTATTATGCAATCAAGTAGACTTCAAAAATCAAAAATCCACTCAAGCATGTAGAAAGGTAAAAATGGGACAAAATAACTCTAATTAGAAACAAATTTGATAGGTACCCAAACTTATATTAGAAAATAGCCATAGTGAGCAATACATAGATAAGATACTCCAACCCCACACATTAAAAGCAAGCTTTTTCCTCAAAGTTTCATACAAATATAAATAAAGTAAAACAAAATGGAGGACAAGCTTAGAAAAACACAACCTGAGGGGGAACTAAGGTTATGAAAAGGACCACCAGATGGTTTGGGACAAGCAAATATGAGATATTGATCTTGATGCATGCTAGGTGGTGTAGCATAAGCATCAACCTTCTCCTCATCATCCTCAACAACAACACTCTAGGCACCGCGAGCAGCTTGAGCTCTCCTATGCGGAACATCTTGAATACGAGGCAAACTAATATGTCAATTTCTTATGTCAACCTTCTTCATTGGAAGGGGAGTGGGGCGCATAGTAGGAGTTATCACTCCAAGATGAGCCAATGAGCGAGTAATAATATGAGGCAATAATAACCGCTTCATAGAAATATTATCATCCTCAACGCGCCTTCTGATCTCTAGAAAAGAATGAACATAATAATAGCCTAGATCAATCCATATACCAGCATAAATATAGTAAAAGATCACTAGGATCTCATGCCTCTTCTCGATCTGATACCCTACTGGCCACAAGTTTCGATGCACTAGCTGATCTACCAGCCGCATGGATTCTAGAAGGAAAATTTTCTCAAGAAGGTCTATCAATGTCCACCCATTTGCTCCACTCTCCATGAATGCCCCTATCGCTCAATGGTAGATAGAAGTGGCTAGAGTCCGCTATCAGCAAGCTGGGAAGTGGGATATCCAATGCAAGCACATCTATCTACAATAAAAAAGGTAATCATCCCTGAGGGCAGTGTAACTCTATACTCACTAGTGATTGTTACCTAGATTGAGTTCAAAATAACCTACTAGCAAATGCACTAATTGGAAGAATAACACAAGTGGTCAGCAGGAAAAGTATCCATAAAGACGGAGTTATATTCAATCCAAATATTTATTTGTGTATATATATATATATCGGTTTTTCTCTTATACATACTCATATTACTCACCAATTTTACTCACCTAAATCTTATCCGTTGGATCTGATCAACGGTCACAGATCAAAGCCCTAATTTAACCCATATTTCTCAAATCGGGTCTCCTCTCTATCTCCTCTCTCGCGACTTCCTTCCTCTCTAGGCGACTTTCTTCTTCGATCCTCTCTCGTGACTTCTCTCTCGCATCTTCCTCTCTAGCCGACCAAATCATGAAGCTTCGTCTCCTCTCTTGCGACTTCCTTCCTCTCTAGGTGACCAAAACGCGAGTTCCTCTCCACCCTAGATTTCGACTTCCTTTGGGTCTCCTCTCTCTGAATGCCCAAGTAAGAAGGGCACAAGAAATACTTTATCTTCTTGACTTTTTCTCCTCCACTGCAGAATTTCATCTTTTCAATAACTTATCATTTCATCAAAACTTGCAAAGAGGGAATATTTTTTAACTTGGAACTTCACTTTGCCTTTTGCTTTCCTTTGTTCTCAATTATGTCTTCATTCATCTGGGCTGGCTTATTACAACATTGACGGAATGATATATTTCTTTCAATGCCTTCATTATGCTCGACTTATTAGGCTTCAATGTATTTGCGAGGAACCAAAATAGAACTATAGCATCATGAATATCTCTGTTCTCTCTTGTTTGTCGATTAATATATATTTATGGTTCTAAAACTTACTGAGCAGCTTATGTCATGATATTCATCTGAAATGTAATTCTAGCATTTTCAGTTTATTCAAAGAAAGCATTCAAGAATGGATAGAAATTCCTTGCATATTCATTTAATTGATTTGACATTAGACAAATTTTGTTGTATTGCTACTTGAGTAAAAAAAGCAAAGCCCTGTATCAATTATTTTCTTCTTTCCTTGTTTTCACTTTTTGGAAAAAAAAATTCAGATTGAGATTTACTTTCTTCACAACAGTATACATTAGGGGGCAAAGTATAGTGTGTGAGAAATTAATGACCCAAAGCTCCACTGTTGATCTTGAAAACAAAGAACCTCAAGAAGTCATGATCAGAAGAGCAATTGATGGAGCATTAGGAATCTTAACGGCGTGCTTGAAATCAAAGACAATAAAGCGAATTGTGTACACTTCTGGTGCTTCTGCAGTTGCTTTGCTCGGCAAGGAGGAGGATGTTGTGGATGAAAGTTATTGGATTGATGTATATGTTGATTAAATTTGTAAGCCAATTTGGAAGTTCCTACTTATTTGCTAGATGTGGTAAACCCACTTGGATAAGTGGGATCATTTTATGAAATTGTTTCTGGAAGGAAGTACTTGATCCTTTCACTTTATTTTGTTCCTCAATATATGTTTCATCAAAATAGAAGCATTCTTCTTTGTGCAAAGCTGAGTTTTTATGGAAGCGTTGGCAAACAGCTGAGTTTATGGAATTGATTTCTTTTTTTTTTTCTTTCCTTGTGGACTAATACTTCTGAAAAGAATGGTGCCTTTGTGAATTGGGGGCATTTATGATGTGCAAATTTTTTCCTATCACTACAATCTGTTAGTCAATTTAGATACCCTTTGTTCATATAATTGTAACAATACCAGTAAAAGTAAAAGAACCCACGCCATTTATAATCTCCAAAGATGAGAGACAGGTAAATAATGAGGAAAAGTATTTACAGGGCAAACAACCATTCATGGACATATAGAATACCAGATCAATTATCACAATTCAATATGTTAACAGTGGTCTCAAGTCCAGAAACAAAGACATGACATATAACATATCACAGTGGTCTCAAGTCTAGAAACAAAGACATGACATATAACATATCACAGTGGTCTCAAGTCTAGAAACAAAGACATGACATATCAAATTACAGAGACTACCAAACATATTAATCTGATTGTGCCAAAATATAAATAACAATGTTAAAAACTTCAAATCCAAGAGATTGAGGGAATAGCAAGTCTTGGTGCACCAGCAAAACCTTCCAGTCTTGACTTCACTGTCCTTCATTCCTCCACCATAAAAAAAGAGGAACTCAACAAAGGCAAAGGCAGCTAGCTATCTACCTATCAATTATTGGTTAAACTTACATAGAATTAAGCGTAGGACAATTATGTTTGTCATGTACTTGGCCCGTCAACCCATAACCATTACAACGTCTATCCGTCTTCGTGGCAATTTCTTTGCCTCTTTTTAATCTTTTTCCACAACATTTTGCTATAACTTTTTAGGATCATTGTAAACTCGTTTTGAAACATCAATAGTAGGTGTAGAAGATTGGCCTTCATCACTTAGTTTCAACATGGTAATCTGAGAATGTAGGGACTCCAAGGATTCTTTTGCAAGGTTATATGCTACATTATTGATCAAAGCGGCCTCAACAACACAAGCCGCAAGGTTGCGCAATTCATTGTGTTGCACAACAATTGTATGTTCCCGACTACCGTCACCTGCACTTCTTTCCACATATGCTGAGGCAACACTTTTTGCAAATTTTGTTCATCTACGCAATACATATATTTCAGACAATGGAGCATACATTCGAATTTTTGGGAACGATGCATGTGTCGACAGAGAATTCCATACGACTCAAACTTCATACAGCTACAAGTCATCCGATTATTAGACTTTTCCTCGATAACTTTTCGAAAACTATGTTGACTCCCATCACAACGTTTGACGTGGTACGTGCACATATTATCCATCTCATTGTCAACCACTGCTATGTAGGCTTTACTTTGGAACAACTCAGTCTGGATTTTGTAAAATATGGAGTGTGTGTACAATTCACCCATTGACTTCTCTAGAGTGAACATGGTTTTCATGATGGGTTGTTCATTAATATTTTGTGGTCAAGACACAACTCTTGGTGTCTTTGGTGTTTAAGGGCCCTAGAAAATCTAACCACAAAATCCATCAAGGTATTCTTCTTCGACACATACTTTTTGAAGAAAGCATGACAACTTTCTGCCCTCTGACTGCTTGACATACCTAAAATAAAGCATACAAAATATACCTAGTAATTAACATCAACACAAATATAACTTCAAAATGTAAGATAAATACAAATAAATCAAACTTGCCGAGAATGTATCATTGATATATGCGGGAATCCACTTAGAACGGATGTCGTACAATGCTTTCAACCAATTGTTTGTAGACAAACCACTTCGCTCCACAAGATTAACCCACTGAATGTCAAACTGTTCTGGAGTCTCTGAATTCCATATACATTGTTGAAATTATGGGTAGTGATCTCTCCATTTAACAAAATCAAGCTTCTCTGAAAATTTCATCAATATATGCCACATACAGAATCTATGCACGGTGTTTGGGAGTACTTTGGCTATTGCTTTAGTCATGGCAGGATCTTGATCAGTGATAATCATTTTGGGAGGACCTATTGGCATAGCTAACAAAAACTGCTCCAACAACCATATGAAAGACTCTGTAGTTTCATCGCATAAGAATGCATATGCAAAAAGGGTAGTTTGCCCATGATTATTGACTCCAATGAAAGGTGCAAAAATCATACCATATCGGTTAGTATTATAGGTAGTGTCAAACATGACCACATCACCAAAAGCATGATACGACTTCTTGCATTCTATGTCTGCCCAAAAACAATGTGTGATCGTCCTTTCTGTGTCCATATTAATTGCAAAATAAAATTCTTGATTTTTTTCATTTTTTAGATTGAAAATACTCATATATAACATTTGACCATCATGTCCAGCATACATACTAACTGCATCTCGTCGCGCATTATAGAAATCTTTTTCTATGCAACCAATATTTTCTATATCTCCAGCTTCTAACTCCAAAATGCTAATCTGTTGATGAATTGGCACATTTGCCGCATCAAGTTCTTGTGTCAAAGATTTCTTAGCACTTGACATGGAATGATGAGACCTTAGTAAATGAACTTTTCTTGATGTTGTAAGCACATGATTATGGGCCTCATGAAATGTTGAAACAATGAAACTATCTTTAGTAGAAGACTTTATGACAACCATCCTAGCCTTGCAACCTTCCCTAGTTATCTCATGTTTCCTACAACGCTCTGAATTTGATTCCCCCGCTATTCGTGTACCTTGTTTATGACAAACATATTCTCTCCTAATAATTTCGGTAGCCATGTTTCTTTTACAAGTCCACAAACGAACACTAAATCCAGCCTCTTTAGCATATTCGTTGTAAAAAATCCGACTATCCTCCAACGATTCAAATTCTTGCCCTATTTGTGGAACTTTTTTTTTTCTTACTTGAGGAATAACCTAAATCATTGGAAGAAGTGGACCTCAATTCCATTGCCTGTTTCAAACATATATACCGTATTAGACACATTCACTAACAAATACTCTTCGTACATCACAAATATATCAAACATGAAATTTTTAAAAATTAAACAAGACAAAATATTCAACGCCTCATAGATGTATAATTAAATAAGAAAAATGCTACATGATTGCTATAAGCATATCACTGGGCAGCAAGTAAGCAATGTTCAATTTACCTTGAAATGTAAATCATCTAAAATCTTTTAAACAGAGCAAACGTACTCCTTAGTGCCATCAAAATGGAACTATCTCAGCTCAATTTTGATAAACAGCTCAACCATTAGCTCATTTAAATCAAGTCTCGCTCATACACCACTTTAAAATTGTCCTCACTTATCCACTCAAAAGGGTCAAACTGGTTCAAACAGAATTCACAAACAAGAAATTCATAACTTTTTTACAGAAATAAGAAATTCATACAAATGCACACAATCTGAGACATTTTTGAGAAAAAGAGAGAGCTACCTGAGGAGATCTAAGAAGAAAGTAGCGTTTTGGTCGAGATGGAGAGTAAGAAAGTCACCTAGAGAGGAAGGAAGTCGCGAGAGAGGAGATGCTGGTTCACAAATTTTTCGAGATGGTGAGGAAGATGGAGAGGACTAGAAGTCGCCTAGAGAGAAAGTCGCGAGAGAGGAGATGCAGAGGAGACCCGATTTGAGAAATATGGGTTAAATTAGGGCTTTGATCTGTGACCATTGATCAGACCCAACGGATAAGATTTAGGTGAGTAAAATTGGTGAGTAATATGAGTATGTATAAGAGAAAAACCGTGTGTATATATATATATATATGAACAGTGAAAGAAAGGTAAACTTCCACTCAAGTTGAATTGGTTTGCAATTTAACAAGAACACAAGCAAGAAAAGTAAAATATTTGTTTGGAAATTTTATGTTTAAGAATGCAAATGCAAATGCAAGTTGTCACTAAAGAAACTAAACTAAGACAATGATTTTAAGTAAGAGAATGAAGCACCAAGGCTTTGGAATCCACCAAGGGTCAATGATTTGTAAGAAAGACCAACTCAGTCGCACATTTATCAATCTAGGCATAACGAATCTGTACCTAGGTTGATTTTATCGCACCCAAGCCAATTTTTCCTCAGATCAATTGCTAGCCATCTTATTGGTCTAGGTCAAATATTCCTATAACATTCTAGCCATCCAATTGGTCTAGACATGCATAAGAATTAATGAAGCTCTATGGAAATAGGATTCATACAAACTTGTTCACAATCAAATGGAAACAATATTTGGAATATAAAGTCTCAAGAAACATGATTCACTTGATATTTTACCATCTAGCCAATTCATCACACAGAATCATCCTAAACCTTAAGTGGTGATCAAGCACAAAGAGCAATAAGATTTCGCAATAAGCATACAAACCATAGATTCATACCCAAATAAATTCCTATATAAATAAATCAAGTCATAACAAAACATTCAACCCAAGGCTTAATCCTAGCCTTGGCAACAAGAAGTTTAGTTAGCATGTAGAGAGAAAAACAATGAAAGAGAGAGAAACATGTGGATTAAACCCAAAATTGGAGGAAACCCAAGTCAAGATGAAGAATTCCTTCTTCAAGCATTGAAGCCTCCTTCTTCCCTCTATTTTTTGATCTCCATAATGGTTGTTCAAAGTGTCAAAAGTCATTTTTTACTAGGGTTTCATGAGCTAAAACTGGGTCAAACTTGTCTCGGGGTGCCTGGGCTTGTAAGAATCATACTTAGGTGCTGCTCCAAAAATGTATTTTTCTCCATTATGTGTTCTTCTACTATCCTGCGTGGTTTGTTATACCACCTAGGCTTGTGTAAAGTGCACTGAGGACAGTTGAAAACTTGTTCTTGCTTTAATTTTGCCCATATTTTTTGCCACTTTATTGCGAACTGCAAACTATCTATTAAAATTCAAAGTAATAGATAAATGTACTTAATTAATCATGCTAAAGACATAAGAGGGAAAAATTAATATTAAAAATAATAGGTATATTTGTACTTATCAATCTTTATAATTTATGATTTATCTATATGAAGTTTATCTACATGAAGTTTGTAAACATATACATTAAATTTATTTACATGATGTTTATTTACACGAAGTTTATAGACACAACTTTGTACTAATATTATCTACATGAAATTTATGTGTACATAGTTTATGTACTAAATTTATTTACATTAGTTATCTGTTGTAATTTTATTATGATTAATGTGATTCTATTTGATAAAATATTTGAAAATAATATTTTAAATTTAAAAAACATTTATACACTAAATTTATTTGTATTAAGTGTATCTGCATTAAGCTTGATCTGCATAATTTTTTTTATGTGTAAAATATATCGACAATGGATTTTGTTTGAAAGAACTAATGCTGATATATGTATATATAAATATATATTTTAAAAAATTTATGTATTTTGCGAGATAAATTGTTTTAAAATTTCATTAAAGGAAATAAAAAAATCTAATGAAGTCATCGTTGTCATGGGATGAAATTTTTTGTGATAGAGATGTCGGTCTACTCACTCTGTATCTCATATCTTTATTAATAATTAATTTTGACATGTGTCCTTATTGGGTTAAGTTTGTGCCAAATTATCCTTTGGCATAGTTGCCCTCTTTTTTTTGTGAACTTTTATTATTAACATATATATTATGACTCTTGAATCCTAAGTGATATATTGTCATCTTTGTTATTACAAAAAAAATAACAATGAGTTATCATACTAAATGTACATGAATTATAATTTTTTACTATAATTATTAATTTTTATTTTGATTATTAGATTTTATTTTCACTCTCTTCAATCTTATTTGACTTCCTGTGGAGCATTCGTAAGACCAAAACTTTAATGGTGGGGAAATTAGGCATAGGTATTAATTTACCAACTCTTAAGAGTAAAAAGACAACTAACATTGTTTTGATAGTTAAAGTCCAGCTGATTTTTAAATTTATTGAATTAAAGATAAAATTTAAAATTACTTATTTTCCATTTTTATTTTAGTTAAAGATAACTGGAAACTTCTTTTTCTCATTGCGAATGGTTCCATATTTCGATCGATGTGAGGTCGTTGGCGCTGGAATCGTCAGGCCGAGTTGAATTCAACGCCACCTTACCAAGATCCAACATCAAAAACTGTCACATCAAGGTGTCGCAACAGGTTTTGTGAAATAAAATTTTAAAAAATCGCCACTAATCGTAATGGGTGCGATTGGTCATCATAAAAATATTTTGATCTATGAAAATCTAGAAAATGAGTGAGTTTGTTACGTATGGGGAAGATATAAGACATCCCACAATATTTGTTTTAAAAATAGTTGTCTATTTAATTTTTATTATCCCATTAAAATGATTAAGAAAATCAAGTGTGACATACTAACAAAAATATACACATGAAGTATGATAATTATTCGGAATGTAAAAAACTATATTGAGAGTCTAATATTGAGGTTCATGGGACCTTTCCACCCAATGGTTAAGCTACCATGAAACACTCTCACCTCAATAAGTTCTCAAAGGGCGTATCCAATACTTTTCCCAAATTAATTCCGTTGTCGATTAAAACTTTTGATATAAATTTTATACATAAATAAAATATACAATATGAAATTTTTTAAAAGAATAAAAACAAAAACAAACAAATAAATAAATAAAAATGTTGGGAACCGAGATTGTATTTTGTGGACTAAACGATATTGAAATTATCGTAAATCCCAATTCAAACAAATTAACACTTTAAATTATACAACCTACACATATAATCAAATAACACAGAAAATACACATTTCAAATAAAAACACATTATTAACATATAGCAAATAATAGTCACACATGGAAGAGATCTCGATTCCCATTTTTATGTCGGCAATCAACTACTTCAACCATTCTATTAAATTAGTATGATTGAAAGTTTATAATTAATTGTCTTTAGAAAATTAACATGTTGAAGGTCTTATAGTAAATTTCATGAAATCCCTTCGTTGGAATTCCATAAAACAATTTCTTTCCTCAAGAATCCTTTTGGGAAAGCATCCAATGCTACCCAAATGATTCCGTCGGACAAACCCTCAACATAATTATTTGGGCCTTCATAAACAAACACAGCACATGTCTAATTTTACTCACCCAAATTTGAGATGCACGCACCGAAAAGGAAAATAAAGAAAACTTGAAACCAAATTATCTTTTAATACTAAATTCAAAAATACAATTCGGATAACATATCCATCATAGTTGAGAATCATATTTCCATGTAGTCTTTCAAAAACAAGACAAGCATCTTTATTCTTTAAATTTGCATAAGAAAAGTTCCTAGGAGATTAAAACTTATACCTATAGTTCAATAAAATCTTAACACAATAAATAAAGAGTATAAAGAGTTCAACAAAATCTTATCACTTGTGACATTTAAGATTTTAGTGGAAAATTCATTCCTTGAGCCTGTTACGGTTTTTCGAATTTGAGTTTTGGGGTTCATCACTTGGGAGATAAGATTTTAGTAATGACTCCAAGATTTGGGTTTTTCAAACATAGAAAAAAAGATTTTGCAAAGAAAAAGTGATTTTACAGAGGAATATAGGTACTACAGAGAAAAAGAGTTTTGTACTAACAATAAAATGAAAACTATGATTTCATATTTTTTTGCCTAACTTTTCCATCCAATTCTTGGGGTTCATCATTTTTGGACATAGGATTTTTGTAGTGAATCAAAGCTTTGGGTTTCTTGAATAGAGGAAAAAAATATTTTATAAAGGAAAAAAAAAGATTTTTGCATTTGTAGTAGAATGAAAATTGTGATTTCATCTTCTTTGGCCTAACTTTTCTATCTGACCAACAAAATTATCGTCGCTAGCCCGACTACAAGAGTAGTAAAGCTCAACTTATGGCGGTTGAAACAGAGGTTCACCATCGAAAAACCACGGAGAAGCTCCTGCGACGCCCGTAAACTTCTTTTCCTTGCTGCTGCTATAATTATTATTTAAACTAACTCATTAACACAGAATTAAGAAAAAAAATGTCTTTGGAAATATTTGCCTGATGCTTCCAGATCATTTTTGATCTGCAAGAATAATTCTCGATGCATTCAAAATCAACACCGAACTATGGCAGGTGGATAGGTATAATCTAGTGCAAAATAGTCCTGAATGAGATCATCATGTGATCTCTCACGATTGCGAGGAATCATTATGCGTGTCTTCATATCAACTTCTAGATTATCTACCATGTAATCAATCCCATGTTGTATACTTTGCATCATGGCAACTTCATTACCATACAACACTGCCTACTCACTCATCCTTGTCATTTTGTCGTCTTCTTCAAAATTGGTTCCACTTACTATGGAAAGAATTGGAGGCCATATCAACGTGTATTTTGGGAAGTAGATGTGCTTCTAATAAATGAATATGAAATAGATAGATTGAATGCCGAGAGGAAAAGAGTACTTTTATGCTTATAAAAAATGAATATGAAATAGAGAGATATTAAGTTGTTTCGAGTTGCTGGAAAATTTGAAGCAAAGACATCCAATTTATAAAAAACTTGGCTCAACTCATACTCTACAATAAAACAAATGCACTGGCACCGCATGTGAAGTCTTGCAACTCCAACTCAAAGACAATAATTAAAGTTGGTGGACCACCCCAACTAAATAATATTTTCAGGTCACATGTTGCAAGCTGAAAAATAGTGCACAAATACTATTCGCATGTTTTAAAGCTAACAAGATTCAAGTTGCTCAATTAAAGAGTTTGCAAACTAGAACTTATCACCCTATTACGTCCCAAATTAATAAACAATGCACTCAAATGTATGCAAATTTTGCCCCATCACACCCTTCAAACTTTCTCATTCAATTATGAAGTCCACTAAATTATTCTCGCCCGAGCCAGTCATTGTCTGTGAACCTGCGTTAAACAGGAGGTTAGTTCAGTGACCATATCAATGTTTACAAATGCAACTTGACAAAATATACCTTCTAGAAGATAGAAGATAAATTAGATGTCCTCGTTCGCGATGCTTAAACATTGGGACCACGTGGAGGACTTGCAACTAACTCAAAATTGTCCTTTTTGAACTCGCTGATAATATGCACAAGCATCATGGTCATTGGACACTTAAAAGAGAATTCACAACACTAAAATTTTATTGTACATAGCGCCATTTGGAATTTTTCATGGATTAACAGGGGGCTGACGATGGCTATTTTTAACTATATCAAGCAACATTGTATGAATACCACCATTGTGTTCTATGAACTTCCCCTAGTGAAAAAGATCAAAGTCACACGTCAAAATCAGTCTACCTACAACTATTAGTTGGGCATGTTAACTGTTAAGTTGCTATGATTCAAGGCTCTTCATACCTTTAGAAATTGATAGGCTATGAGCCCATGCCCAAGTTTTTTACAATAATCAATATATACAATACAACTATTGAAGAGAGGTTGAATCAGTATAGAGTGCACATAATCTCATACCTTCTAGCTAATGCTCCAAGTCCTCGACCAATGTTTTTTGTCGATTGTATTCAGTAGCTTGATTGGGGTCATGCATTGCATTATCTGCGAGCGCCTGTGGGTCTCTAGTAGCACTAAGTAGATCCCTTGTTATGGCGGCTACGTTCTGCAAGATCGTCAACCTTGTGGCCTTCATTAATAGCTTTCTCTCATGCTTTAAGGCCTACTTCTCCTCATCATCTCGCACTCGAGCCTCTTCATCTCTCTTTGCTTTTTCCTCTTCATTATGCTTCATGAACAACTCCTAGTTTTATCGATTGGACTGCATCATCTCATTAAGTCCAACATTAATACTCTCACTAACTTGGCTGGTTGCATCATTCATTTTGGACTTCTTGTGGGCATTAGCCCTTTTGGCAGCCTTCGTCCCAATCGGCCTTTGAACCTCATCATTCCCATTCGATGCTCGGAATGGTGAATCATTAGTGATCGACGTCGTAGGTATGGAATTCCCCCTCTTTTCATCCTGCAGCGTGTTTTCATCAAACCCCACATTCACTTGCTAAGACTGTGAACCACTAGCTTCCCATTTCGACAATGAGTTAATAAACAAACTTGACTTATCCAGACCAAGTTCAGCTCCTGCTTTACTCACCGCACTATACTGCTGCCACATTCAACAACCCTACAAAACCATCCAACGATGCTCATACCTAAATGGATGCTTGTAAGTATTTTGGAAAAGAGTTCTTGAACTTTGCTCCTAGTCATGTATGAAGAACAAACAAAAAATTATGCTATATGGTAAAATAAACATGTACAAATGACGGTAAAAACAAGTTGAGTGGATAAATAATCAGTTGATCATGAATGGTGTAGCCGTTATGCCTCAATTCCATACACTATTTCCATATTGCAGTCCATTTTGTGACCCAAGTATGAATAAGACCCCACTTGCTTTCGCAAGCTTGGCCATTTGTGCTTGCATCCATACCTCTTATTTGCCCAAAGTCTTATGCAATTCTTGTCTAGAAAGCTTGTTTATCCTGGTTTGTTCCTATGATAAGATCGATCGTAATTGTAACCTAAGCTCTACATAGGTCAACATCCTCCTCAACTGTCCAGTTTGGTGGTGTTGTCGAGTGCTCTGTAGTTCGATCACGTCCACTCCTCCCACTTCTTCAAGTTTTGGCCTCGCCTAGTAGTATAGTAGGGCATGAATTCCAAGCAATTCGCTGTGAAGGCTGCTAGGTATGTATGATATCATGTGCATCACTTGAAGATTGGTGTGGCATATGGGGTTAAGTTTGGTTGTTCAACTAATTAGCTAAAAAGCCTTGGACTATGGAGGGATCTACATCTGATTGCTTAAAATGTGTTAACGAATTCCAAAAGGCAGTGTTTTGAGTGGGAGTTAGTTATTGTTGTTTTGGTGGATATTGAGAATTTGGGGGCTGGTTTGGTGGATATTATAAATTTTGGAGCTGGTTAGCATTCATGTCATATGGCACTTGAGGTGCGTTGCCAAGTACACCTGCTGGGACTGTCCATGACCTTGGCGATCCATCAGCTATACAAATTCGTCACATCAAAGATAGAACACATTTCCATTAGTAAAGTAAAGAAAGCAAAGTACATAATAAACATATTAACAAGAGAAAAAAAAAAGAATAGGAGTTGCTCAAACTTCAAAGCAAGTGTAGTGCAATAAATAACTAGACAAATAGCAGTTTGAGCTGATTTAGTATTTTCATTTTTATCAGATAATGAATTAAGGAACAATGTGAATAAATGTAAAAGAGTTTATTAGGTTTTCTATAAGACTCGGCCAAAAAAGTGTCAGGTGAAGTCTGACCAAATATAAGAAGTCCCTAAAAAAATCTCCAAATATTTTTAGGGATTCCATTTTCAAGATGATGTTCATAATCTGCTTGTCAAAGACCGGAATTTATAGGCCAAGGTAAAATGTCGATTATCTTTTAATATGAAATGGCAAAAGACTAATTAGACAACTATCAATGAAGACTATATAATTTTCCAGAAAAAATAAAAAAAATAATGCAAATGCGTTTCATTTGAATGCATGCCCTGTATGATAGTGACTTCGATGATTGTGAGCGGAGTAACATGGGAGTAGAACATGAACTTGTGCACCAAATGAACTTCGGGAGCCAAGACATTGAAGATGAAGAGGAATTATTAGTTCTTGAAGACACAAACATCGCAGTGCTTCGGGATTGAATGGCCGAACAACTTTGGAGTAAGAGAAGATAATTTCATCGAACATCCTATATGTAAATACGAAATTTATATATATGAGATACATATGTAATGTAAGTAGTATGATGTTAATATGTAAATATATAAATATTAATATTAAAATACGTAAATAATTTAATTTTAATTCTAAGTAAAAAAATAGTGATTAAATATTACATATTAACTATAATGTTAAATATTAAAATTCAAATATGTAAATATTTTAATTTAATTTTAAATAAAAATAGTGATTAGTGTTTTTTCTATGTTGATTTATAGTGTAAAATTTATGCATTAATAAATAATTATAATTCATTTCATTAGGTAGAATACAAATGCCCATGTAGGTAAATTGCCACCAACATATATGCTACCAGGAAAAAAATTAATCAAATACCCACAGCATTTAAAGCAACATATATGTTACTTGCATATATGCTACTCTGAAAATTGTCTACCAAATGATGCCCACCATGAATCACAAAATTCTGTTACTTACCAAAGAAACCCAAATCAATAAGAAAACATTTTCCTTCCTCAATCACAATTTTTGTGATATTCAGCCTAACAAAATGGGTGCACCCCTTAGCGTTTAGTCTCAAACTCTCTTGTATTACAGATAAAAATCACCACTCATTTCACAATGATCAAGCTGCACTACTGTCAAGTACGGTCAAATGACTGTATCTGTACATTCACTTAATGATCGTCGGATTTGATTATTAAAAATTATCAAATCTTAACCATTGAATTAATAAATTAATTCAAATTTATTTTTAAATTAATAAATAATATTATTTTTTTCAAAAATAAAAATAAAATACCCCTACTATTATTATAATGCTCTTATATCGCTCCCATTACAGGGGTTGAATTGTTAGATATATGTCATGTATAGCCAATCTAATACGGTTGTATTTGGAACATATATAATAATTGTACTATATTAACTGTTTAAATAAATGGCAGATTTATATATTTTATATTTCTATTTAAATAGTAATATTAAATATGTCTGTGGATATTTGTTAGAGACCTCATTCTCAAGAGTTAAGAATATGAGTGATGAGTGATCTCTAGTATAAATATCTTAAATAAAGTTTCTGATTGTGGAATTATTAATTGGACAATAATAATTCGGAAGATCGGCATACTGTTTGTTTCATATAATGATAGGGTTGTGAGTCTTATGCAATTTAATTATGAGATATTAGAACAAACAATATGGAAGGTTTATTGTTGAATAAATGCTTCGAACATGACTTGTTAAATAATGAATCACATGAAGGTTTATTTCCTTGTCAATGATTTATTATTTATTTACGAATGTGTAAATCATCCTTACACCTAAGATGACATAGTAGTCTTATATATGGGTGATTGAATTTTGTCAATGTTAAAAATATTTATTTATTAAATAAATAATAACATTTGATGGATTTAGTTAGTTATATATGGAGACTTGTGTGCAGTCAATAAGGGATACACCGCCTCGAAATAAACGAGAAGAATATCCTATGTGATCCAGATATTTATTGACACAGGAAATCCTTGGCCGAGGTTACATGATTAAGGAAAGGGTGTTTTAATGAAAAGACATTTTCATTAATTATTTCATTGTCAATAAAATATTGGATCTGACATTTAATTGAGTTAGTGGATTTGACCGATATCCATGATCCTCACTCAATTGAGATATTGTATAGTGGAATGATTTAATTACATGTAATCGTAATTAAAGGTTCATATGAAAGTATTCATCACTGATTGGGTAGTCACGATATACTGGTAGGTGTCACTCGTGGTTTATAAGAAATGTTTAAAGTTGTTTTAATTAATATCAAAGAGTTTGATATTATTCTTATCGCTAATCTGTAATGAACATAGAAAGTCACACATAAAATAATCACGGAAATTTGTTTCAGCTAAGGTTATTAAGAGAACTATGTGGATTCGATAATTTTTATGAGATAAAAATAATCGAATTATTAATTAAATAAGGTTTATTGTAAACCGGGTTGGATCTGATTGATTAATTGATAATGCTAACACTGATAAATTAATCAATAAATAAACTATATTTAATTAATATATATAATTATATTTAATGTTGCAAAAGGTGGTTGCCGACACATGTATGGCCGACACCACCTTTACCCATTATAAGTTGTATGTGATACAACTTGTGATTTCAATTCATTTTTGATTGAATTGAATTCTTAGATTCAAAACTACACTTTTCTCGAAAAGGAAGCTTTCTAATTTTAGAATGTTTCCATTTGTGGTGTGTGACACCAAAAGTATTGTAATGCCTTGGTATTGTGATTCCGATAGATGAACTAGAGACTTCGCACAATCGGAGGTCTACCGGCGAACTGGTGGTATTGATTTGATCAAGCAGGAAGTGAAAGGATTATACAAAATTGGTGTATCGGACAAATCGTTCGTACAAACACGCTATAAGAAGTAAAATTTGTGTAGCTTCCGCTATGTATTATAGTATTCCGTTTGCTAACATGAATTACAAAACAGTCCCCTCAAATAATGGTATAAAAATAGTTCTCATCTCTACCATTAGATTAAATATTATAATCTCAACCATTAATTTTTTTTTTGCATAAATGTCAGTCTTGCCCCAACTAACAATTTTACGAGGTTAATCTCACTATAAGAAATTCATGCATTATCGACATAATTTTTTGTCGGTAATTCTAAAAATTCGTCGATAATATTGATTACCAACCAAAAATTACCGTCATTAAAATCGTCGTAAGTAATCTAAATACTGATGGAAAAAATTCAGCAGTAATTACCGATGAATTTTTTTCGTTGATAATCCGTCGGCCAAAAATTAAAAAATTTAAATTTCGTCGATAATCCATCAAAAAAAACAAAAAATAAATTTCTTCTGTAATTCGTCAGCAAAAAATTAAATTTCATCGATAATCCATCGGCAAAATAAAAAATTATGCCAATAATCGATCGGCAAAAAAATGAAAAAAAAATTATTTCCATTGCAAATTTTTCGTTAGTAATAAGTTAAAACTTCATACCCATTTTTTTATATCTTTTTCATAATAAAATTTTAAAAATATAAATAAAAATCATTTATGGATGTTGGCTTGGTCAACATCCACGCGTCGTCCAATGGAATGGATTATATGACTCCAATCTTTTAGCTAGAATGGACTTTAGTAAAACAATATATCTTCAATGATGAATTTATACTAATTTATCTTGCACGTATATTACAAAATCAAGTTTATAGGCTTTCAGATCCAACTTCCAAACAATCAAACATGATATACTTTGTCAAAATGTTATAGAGTCTCTCTTGTACTAAATCGTGTATAGCAACCTGGATAAACGTGATAATGCCAACAACTACAAAGAAACAAAAATGAAGGATCTAGGGTCGGTTTGGATCAGAGTATGTTTCATAGAGTATAAGCTCTCGTAAAGCGTAAAAGCTGAGAGTGTCTGAGAATACAGGTGATAGCGTATACTCTGAAACAAACAGGAGCCTAGTTTGGTAGTTGACGACTGCATAGAAGGAAATTAAGCTACTTTTTAAGCATCGAAAAGAAATCTTTTTAACTGCCAGTAATTTAATCAAAGAGAAAATGACAAACAAATTAAACAACATTTAAGAACTGAAAATCGAGAACTATATATACGGAGATAAACGAACATAATTGGTGCGAAAATAGAGAAACAAAGTCATGTTTCAACATCAACACGAAATCAAAGCGAGATCCAGCACGATATCGTCGTTTGGCACAGAATCATAGCATAAAACTTCTCATAGGAAAAAGGGCTTCCTACACCCACGAGGAGAATGAAGTACCTGAACGAAAAGTCATTGTGTCGCTCTTTCTTCACCTCACAGAAGGATCGTTGTCCAACGAACCCAAATCGAGAAACAAATCTTCACATTGATACCACAACTATCGGATCGAACCCTCAACATCAAGCAAGGGTACCAAATCACCAAATTGCTTGGGAGAATTGGACGTACATTGGACTCTCTCGCAGAACCTCAGGATTTGGATCGGAAAAACTGAGAGCTTTGATCTGGTCTTCGTGGTGTGGTAGATGTTTTCTTTGTCGATGTCGATGGTGGTGGTAATTTTTTTGGCCCACCTGTCAGAATAACGGCACAATAGTGAACCCTGCCGGAGTCCAAGTCTAGGTGCTTGGGTTGGGACATTTACTACCCAAAAATTGCATTATTGTATGGTGAAGAGTGTTGATAGCCTAGCTCATTTGTTTTTGGCACAAATGGCCCAGCAAAAAGTCATCACTGTGGAGCCCTAATGAAGTTTGAATTTAAAATTTAAAAATTAAAATTATTGAATACAACTTCATGTACAATTGGTATCGATTAAAATTCATTGATACCACCAAAAAGGTGGATGAGTTGAACATGAATTAATGCCTTCAGCCAGTCGTGCATATTTGGCAAGAATGAAGATAATGTATTGGGCCTTTTAGAGAGTGTATATATTAACTTATACGCTAAGCTTATAAGCTCAACTTCTCTCTACACTTCAGCTACTTCAGCTTCTACTGTGTCAGACACTCTCTACCAAACAAACGCATATTTGTAACCCATGTGAACATTCTACATGGATTTAAAAGCGTAAATCCAATCCCAAAACATTCTACAACAAGGTTGACACACAACACAAGACACAGCACCAAATCATAATTCTACCGCTTTTAACTGCTAAATGAAACAAGTTTTATACAATTCTATCTGCCGCTTCATAGTTTAAAAGATTCCACACTACATGGGCTTTAAACAGTAGCATTTTTCTAAAGAAAGTCAAATTACAATGTGGCTTTATGTACAGGAAAGACCAGAGAGGGACTGAAGAACTACTTAAAATTCAGATGGCGAGCTCTTAACACATGCTTCTGAGTTCTGATGCTGATCCGAGACAAGTCACAAGAGATCAACATACCAAGGTTTACAGCAACATAACAGCTATTGTGATCGCCGCAGCTATTGTACATATTAAAGCCTGCAACAATATCAAATCAGTAAAATATCAATCAATGCGAGGCTTGTCAGTTGTCATATTGTTTCAAGTTATAGTCTCCTAATCTGAAGACAAGAATGCAACTTCAATGACAACCCTAAAGCTCATCAATTGAAACAAAATACACAAGAAAACTAATCACAATAGATTACTGTTAGTCAAATATCAACTGCTCTTACTCGCATAAAATAGCCATTCAGATGTTTCTGTGGTTCTGTTAAACACACATATGATGTAAAAGAATTATGCAGCACATCATTAAAGTACTTGTGATGAACTAGGGAGATACTAGGGCCCTTTCGGGGATGAAGAGTTAGGAGACAAATTATAGCAGCTTTTCTGGTGTTAAAGAGCACAATAGTTTGACCATTGGGCAGTAAAAAGGAGCTCAGGAATGAGTCAGTATTGAAATGAGGAGTCTTCCAAATGCTTTCATTGCATGAGTGCAGTGCTATTTTTTGTGTGCTTAAAACAGAAAAACAGTCAGAAGCAAACACAGTCGTTATAGGATGTTTATTATATATATAGAGTATATTGTAGGGACACTCACAGCTACTGCAGACGCAGCAAGGCCTGATCGCTCCCTTGGATCCTTGTGATAGTAACTTCCAAAGTAGAGTATTGTTGCAAAGTACCACAACAATGGACATACAAATCCAAGAAGAAGGCTGCAACATGAAGGCACACCCCTGAGAGAGAGAGAGAGAGAGAGAGAGAGAGAGAGAGAGAGAGAGAGAGAGAGAGAGAGAGAGAGAGAGGCAGTACAATGAGGTACAATAACGTACCAAAACCATCCTATTCCACAGCCAAAACAAGGAAGAGGTTTGTCAAACTTTCCCAACCCTGGGTCCTCTTCATCTCCAATAAGGGAATATTCACCATTTTTCTGTTCCAGTGCATCTATTGAGTGCCCTGCGCACAGTAGCAGAACACCTCAACACTTGTGTGTACATACCTTTCCAAAAGAATGAAACAGGCTTCCTAT
This sequence comes from Euonymus europaeus, assembly GCA_963580455.1. Taxonomy (NCBI): domain Eukaryota; kingdom Viridiplantae; phylum Streptophyta; class Magnoliopsida; order Celastrales; family Celastraceae; genus Euonymus; species Euonymus europaeus. Next base: position 12,984,071 of record OY756970.1, on the reverse strand, counting down.
AGTTTCCAACAACAAGAAGAAGTTATGCAGTGCGCACATAGAACATGAAAATGTTAATCAGAACAAGATGAACCATCTCCACACAGCAATCAGGAGTCCAAACAGATTGCATAAATTGAAAATCAGACTTGAAAGTAAAACAAATACCAATAACTATGAGGAACCATTTCTGTGGCTGCCAAGAGTTTTGCTAGGCTATTCCAATTTCCAAACCCGTGAGCAATAGGAATTTTCTTCTGTTTATGCCCTTAACTACATTGTAAAATGTACATTAAGTGTTACGGTATAAATTCAGCTTCACCTCAACACGAACAGTCATACCTTAGCCATATTTTTGTTTTTTCTCCCTTTTTTCCTTTCAATTTTATGATGCAAGTGAAGGTGCAAAGCATTGTTGGAGTCTGTGGTAGAGGTGCCCTGTGATGTATATAGACCAGAACACTAAATTTACATGTAAACTAATGTACTTCATGGAGTGGAGATATATAAACGTTGAACTCTACTTCACAACATAATCCCACAGGCTATGTTTATTATGAACATTCTGCCATGGAAAAGACAACAATCACCAAAAACTCATTGTGTTGCACCAGTATCTATAGCCTGACGAATTACTTTCATTCAGCTAGTTCGATCAAAAATTACTAAAAGGCCCAAACAGCAGTAGGCCTTAAGCTTTGATGTTGCATATTCATTACATATCCCAAAAGCAGATTTGCTGCAAATTCAAAGCCTTAAATGTAATCATTAAGACCTGTCGCTGTAAGAGGATAGACAGGATTAAAATCATTGAACTGATACCATAGGTTCCTCACTACAAAATGTTTAAGACTATATATTAGTTTAGATCATTCAATCACATGACATGCGACATGCATCTCACATTAGGGCCAGCAATTTTCCATCTCAGAAACCAATAATGGAAGACAAGTTGAAGAAACATATTTTGAGTATTGCCCTAAGTTATCATTTGCCATATAAAAGTATATACGATGAAGAATTTGAATACCATCATCCATGTTTCCTAGATGGAGAAATAAACAAACTTGGTGCCTTCAGCTCCCCCTCTCTTTCTTAAAGAAATAGCTACATGAAATACGCATGATGCTAGGAATTAGTAAAGCATTTAAATAGTCCATACCGTCAAGATAAAGATAAAGATAAAATGAAACTCAACGCATTCAAAAGTAGTATGTAGATTCTAAGACAACTGGAAGAATCATACTGAATCCCAATGTTAGCATACACAAATTCTCACCAAAACAGCCCATGAAATCTTTTGGAAGGACCTTTCTATTGATATAATATCAGTGGGTCATTATGATGTCATATAACAGGGTAATTTGAAATATCAAAAAAACAAAATAGGAGTAATCAATAACTATAAACAGAAAATGATAGAAAAAGCTCAGCAAGCAGCACTATCTTTTAACCACAGGAAAGATAAAATCCTAGCATGGTTGGGCCATATTTGATGAAATTGTAAAAATGAGTAGTTCTAGCTTAACACAAAGTTTTCAAAGCTAGAAAAGCAATTTAAGCAGGTACTAATCCTAGCACAAACTCAATTTTGCCAAAACTGGTATTAGACCATGCAAACAAAGTTTATCTCTGAAATGCAGCTAGTAGCATCGTACAACTAAGAAGTATCAAAGCTAGATGTATGCAATAAAGGCTTCATCAGATGCATGGTAAGATGGTGACATGCCAGAGCTGACCAGAACTGAAGCTTGTAATTAATCGTTGATTATAATTTATAAAGTTTACAAAAAAACCATTAAGTTATCTGGATACTTTATAATAAGTGTACATAGAAGATGATCCAATTGAGCTGATTTTAGGCGATACCTAACAAGAAAAAAAGGATACTAAAAGACTACAATTATAGTACTTAAACACATGGAATAAGCACAATGAACAAAATTACCAAGACAAATCAATCCACATACTTTGAAATTATTCAAAAATAACAGGCACAAAAATTTACACTGCTTAAAAGTAGAGAAAAGGAACAACTTGTAATCTTTAGTCATTTTGCTTGCTTGTCAGTCAATAAATATGCCCGGAGAATAATCTACCAAACACGCATTAAAAAATTCACAACAACAAGATGAGAAGGATAAATATCACCCCATGAAACACTGTAGCTATATCAGAAACTTCTCATTAAAAAAATGGACCACAAATTAATTTGGAAAACCCATATAGGAGCAAGGAAACAAATACACACACGCCCAGAGATTTTAATATAATAAAGCCATAATATTTTCAAACAAAGAACCCCATAATCCATCGTCATTTACATCAGATATAAATATCAAAAGGATAGTCCTTCACAAACACTTAAAACTAATTAATATGACCCAGCAACAAAAGAAATCGCTGCATAATTTCCTCTCCGTATCAATTTCAGAGCGAAATAGTGTGGGGGAGTGAGAGAGGGTTTACCAAAACCCTAAAGGCCCTCCGTTCTACATTAGGCGCATATTTCGATTACCGAAATAATCATGGAAGTTAAATGAAAAAGTAAGAAAACAGAATCGGAAATTCCCACATAAAGCCACCAAGAAAGCAAACAAAAAATCTCACCTTATAACAATAATTTCACCATTAAAAACGTGAAAAAGAGAGGGAGACTGTGTGTCAAACTCACCGAAATATTACCACCACAGAGAAGGCAAAGGCAGGTAATCAAAATAGAAGAAGCGGCTCCTTTCTTGCTTTTGTGAAGGGATTCTTTTCCTTTGTTGTACTTTAGTTGAATGGTCGTTATTTTGTCCTTCCATTACTGCTCAGTGCTCTGGTGTCAGGGTAAACCCTGAGAAAAGGAGTTTAGAATGAAGTAATAATATTACCACATTAGCAAATTAGTCCGTGGGAGAATTTGCTTTCAGGTCACACAAATTTTTTTCATTTTTCAATTTGGCGATCGAAATTTTTTTTAGCGAACCTGACAGTTGACCGTTTGTTGACCATAGTTGTCAAGTGTCAATTTTTTCGACTTGCATCTGGATGGATGGTCACTTCCTGATGTGAAATTTGAACAATATATTTTTTTAAGAAAAAACTCATGTCATGATATGATTTGATCAAATGACTTTGTTTTTTAAAAATAAAATATTACAATTTTAGAATTTAAAAAATAAAATGAATATGTAACACCCAAAAATTGACTCGGGATGAAACATGGTACAGTAAATTTAATAATAACAGTCATCCACCTAAATATTATTGAATCTACCGTAAGCCTTATTATAAGCATTCAACTTACATCAAACCGAACCATTTGTAGAGAGCATTCATATTTTTACAATATTAACCACAGAACATGCGAAAACAATCTTATTATATAACTTCTGAATCATTCTATCAATTTTCGCTATCTACATGTATTAAAAACATGCAGGAGGGTAAGTCATGCTATTCCACAACATAAGAAATTTTCAAATAAAACTTGTAAATATTTATTATATCTGAATCGAAAAATAACAGCGGATCAAAATAGACTATTATATCTCATATATAGAAATAGCAAGTACCAATACTTTTAAAATTTAATTTAATCTATTAGAGTTCAATAATTTCCCTGTCTGAAATTCCTTATCGAACCATAATCTCGTTCCAACCATACGGTAAGCCCAATTTTGTCAAATTGGTAAGTACGGGTGAACGACCATCCGTATGCTTTCTCGCCAGAAAGATCGTGGTATATATACATATCAATCATAAGTCTCTATAGGACAAGACCTCAGTCGGGCCAGGACTGGGGTGGCCAGGTGCACAGGCAGAATTTATAACCATTTCTCATTTCCACATATTCAGACATTTCAGCACAGGGATTTGAAAATAGTGAAATCATGCATATACATCTTTCAAATTTGTATCATTTTCACAAGAACCAATTAAGAGTTTCAGAATTTGGTTCAAACACCAACAGTTTCATGATTTCACTTTATAAAAATAATAATCATCTCATTAATATCATCTCAAACCACACTTTCTTTGAAGAATCAAGGAAACAACAAAATAGCTTTTTAAATCCAAAATTTTTATTTTTTCCAAATTCTCCAATCCACCCAAATTCTTGGGTTTAATAAAATATAATTGAAAAACCCAAACTTGTCATAACATTATAAAATTAGACCAATTACTTTCATTATCGGATAATCAAACACAAATTCTTCAAACTTCATGATCAATTCGGCTAAAAACCAAAAATTCAATATCAATGTATATCTAAGAAACTTTAAACCCATTATATTTAAATACTTAACAAAATTTCCAGAATTAAAACAAAACAATTTTGAATGTGTAGCAAAGTGACAAACCCTCACCTTGAGTTTCACAAAGGAAGTTTTCCTTTTCTCTTGTCAAATACTAGATCCGGACCACACTCTTCACCTCCTAATATCATTAAATTGTCTTTCATGATCTATGTTTTGCCTTGAAATATATAGTTTACATGCATGCATAGATCTAGATATTAACTCATCTATCCCGATTTGTTTAGGTTATATTTTCAGATTTATTCATTCAATTTATCAAAACCTTTCTTAACAACTCATTTTATTATTGGTCTAATTACATCCCTTTTCCTTGAAAACCCAAGTCATTCATCATTAAATTACATCTTTAATGTTCTTAGCTCAAATCAAAAATTTTGAACTACTCTTGCCCTTGTAAAACCGATTAACAATCATCATCAAACTTACTATATTTTTCTAAACAATCACATTGCATGTTTCATGCATCACATACACCTCACTAAGAAAACCGATCATGGGTTTTATATCACATAATTATCATTCCCCATTTATTATCCATATCAAAACATCACAATATCAAAGATGACTTGATCATAACTTAAACCAAAGCTTTCTTCAAAACCTACATTGCAGTCACCTTTTCTTACTTATCTTTCAATAAATCGTCATGCATGGGCTTATCTACATGATCCATGTATAGTTCTTCTTCATGACAATATCAACCTCAAGTTTACTTCACATCTAACCAACATGCATTCTACCTTTGAACCATGATTATTAAGTTCAAGGAAATACCTTCTTCTTAGATTCAAGTAGTGATCCCAAGTTTGCTCCACCAAATCTTCCTCCTCCTTTAACAACCCTAACGCAAACAATTACTTAGAACTATTTCATAGAAAACCAAAGATTAAATTCTTATTACCCTTTACCTTAGATTTCTTCCAAGATTTCTTCAAGCTCTTCTTCTTTGCCTCTTTCTTCTTTCTCTCGGTTTGTTCTTTAAAATGGTAAGGAATCACATGGGTTACTCCAACCCTACTTAACCTAGCTATGTCTCTATATTACAATACTAATGGCAAGTGTCCAACATGCATAATCCTCCCAATCCAATGGTCAAGATTACTCCATGGTTTTGATCCAATGGTAGATAACTCATCTCTCACAAGCTTGCCAAGTGTCACAATATTCTCTTTAAAAATACATATACTCACATCAAATCATAATTAACCATAGTCTATGCTTGGTTGAGTTATTGTTACTTATTACAAACCCTAACCTACTCTTCTCTCATTGGAGGACTTTCTTGTCATCTTTCCTATACAAGTGTTAGAGTACATGGTTTTTCCTTCTAAACCTTTCTCCATTTAATTCCATCCATCAACCTATCAATCACGTTAGCCAAGTCATAATCTTTTGTAATCATTTGAATTTTCACACAAATTTTCTAAGCATTTTAAGGATTTTTAATGAATTTATAAATAGTATCTTTATTTCTTGTACAAATGTTTATAAACCCTATTTGCATAACTCTATGCTAACTTGTGTTGTACATTTTTAGGTACATACACTTTCATAGATTCCTTAATGTATATTTTTATTATTATTATTATATATTTTTTTATAATAGCACAACTTAACTCATATACCAAAACTATTAAAAATTGCTAAATCCAAAAATACATCTAATGATGGTACTTCATAACTTACTTATCTAGGTAAGATTTTTCGGGATGTTACAGAATAACAACTCACCACGGTTCTTCTCACATCTGACAAGTCAAAAACATTGTATCCAATATTGTATCATCTCGATCGGACTCCGACTTGGCCAGAATCATCGGGTTGGTGGTGGATACCTTCTGTGTGTCAATGATAGATGTTTCAAAGAACTAGATCTGCCTTCTTAGATCTTCTTAGCCTCCAATGTATGATTGTTGGGTCTAATGTTATACCTACTGAGTTGCCAAAGCAAGATGAGCTTCAAATTTTACGAATTGGATTCGAAGTTGCTTATTCCCCGGTTCATCATCTGAGTTCCTCCTTTGGTCTAATGTTATACCTATTGAGTTGCCAAAGCGAGATGAGCTTCAAATTTCACGAATTGGATTCAAAGTTGCTTATTCCCGGGTTCATCATCTGAGTTCCTCCTAGAGTTCTTCTTGAAGCTCGGGAATTCATGCTTTCCTCTTTTGGTGATGGTAGAAACCCTTTGGTCTACCTTGTTGGATCGGTGCTTCAACCAAAAGGAGCCCTGAATATGGATTTAGACCTAGTTCAATGTGAGAAGATGATGAAATGCCTTGATGACCAGCCTAATTCGTTGGTTGTGTTTCTCTGGTTTGGTACCGCCAGTAGCTTTGGTGCGCCCCAATTGAAGGAAATGGCTCTTGGGCTTGAGCATAATGGGCTTAGGTTTTTGTGGTGGTGGAGTCAAGTTGATAACTATATGAAGAGTTGCCAGATGTTTCTGTAAATTGTAGATGGAGATGGTTGCAGCTAGCTACCCATACTCATTTTTCTTCTTGACCACTTGATCGATAGGTGGGTACCCAGGAGGTCTAATATGACAAAGAGGGTCACCTTCACTACCCAATTAACTTACTTTGACAATAGTTAATGGAGTCAATCCAGGTTGAGTGGAAGTTTATCCCGCCATGGAATGACTTCTCAAGAATGGGTTTTGCAGAGGGTAGCCACATAACCTGCTGTCTCTCGCATAGTGGTTGTAGAACAACAAATAACCTCTAGAAAGATTGCTAGGGCTCCACGGTGGCTGCCAAATTGTAGAGGCTTGAATCTACAATTATTGAGATGTCAAGAACTTGAGCTTTATAGGTCACTAATAATCTTCAAGAAGCTTCAATGATCTGGTTCATGCAAGAACCTCTAATAGTGAAGCTGTTAGAAACCCAAAGGCTAGTTTAGGGGTGTCGGTCGTTGGGATTCCGACAGTCAATTCAATCCGGTAAGAATGAAATGACAAAAATCATGGTAGAGACAGAAAAATAGAGTAAGTATTTGGACAGAGTTGAGAGTATGGGAAGTATTTATGATAAAGAAATTTGGGAGATTTTTAGAAAGAGAATGTGCAATGCCCCGACCAGGAGGTGCTACTGTTTGGTTCCATCTCATGTCGTTAATGTGATTCGCCATAATCCATACCAATAGATTCAACCTAGCCCAATACAACTAAGTAACCACTCATTCCACAGAAAAATCCAGCAGCACCTTCTCATATATTGGAGGGTGCCAACAATGAGAAAAAAATGCAACAATCATACAAATATTACATCATTAACTTGGTAGAGCCTCAAGCTATCTAACAACATGCGAACCACAACACTTAGGCAAGGACTCAAACCATCTAATAGTATACAATTCAACATATAAGCATGTAAAGAATGCAATACAACTATTAAGGTATCCATATATACAATATCATACAGGACGCATGGTCCTCAACCTGACCTGAGAGTCTCAATCATACTATGCACCCTCTTGACCAATCAAACATCCACACCTAATAGGCGTATCAAGTGTGTCACAACTATGCACATAATTACTAAAGTATGGATAAACAAAAGGGAGAAATTTATTCCCTACAACCCTACTCTATACCTCCAGGTGGCCTACCTATGTCACGGACGCTTCTAGAGATCCGCATCATCGGTATAAGAATCAGACTCACTTGTGGGGAGGAAAGAAAAGTAAAGGGTGAGTAGAGGACTCACTAGGGTAAAGAAGAATAATAAATAACAATTAAGCTGAATATTCAAAGTACGAATCCTTACAGCAAAATGCCATCCAAACCATGAATACAAGAACATAGACGACCACACAATCAATCATCACGTCAATCTTCCATGGGCCGTTTCCAGTCTATACTTTTATCACCAAACCAAATATTTATCTTTGAGCTTACTCACCATCAATACTGACTAGTGAAGGATTGACCATTCACATGATCGTTACCATGCTTATATAAGATCTATACTTAGTCTAGAATTGGCCCATCAAGATTTTTGTGTGTTGCCTCACATGGAAGTCACTTGGCTGAAGTCAATCCAGGACTACACTTACCTTCTTTTCATGTGACATTCAATTAATCCTAAGGGATTATGAGCCCATACTCGTACTACCAATGCATATTTAATGCATGTCAACATGATTATGTAATAATATATATAGCCAACCTACATCTATACTACTACATTGTGCATGTTCGAAAAATAGCATATGCTTGATAGATGATCAAACATGTAAATCGAGTATGCAATTTCACCAACAAATAACAACCAAGTTCACACAAAAGGGTTTGTTCTTCATCGGGAGAAATTAAATAAATAAACAAATATCAAAGACCAATGAAGAAGTTCAATGCTATTAAACAAGGAAATGAATACGGATTTAAAATGGTTACGTTTTCCCTACCTCATATCCAAGCAAAGGCTAGGAAAATTCAATAACCCAACCTTGGGAAAAATCTTCTTCCACAAAACTATTATTGAGACATTCCCAAACATAAATCAACCTACCCATGATTTTAATTCCACATATCTACACCAAACAACTAAAGAAAACAAGAAATCCCTTAAATTTCTCTCTCTAGAATCACCAAGCCTTAAATCTTAGCCTTCAAGCTTGAATCTCCCAATCAACAATGAAATCTAACAAATATATTTATAAACAAGTCTCAATCAACCTATTAAACAACTAATTTCATCATCTTTAAGAATCTACCAAAAATCCACAAAACTATAATTCTCAAAAGTCATGAAATCTTACCCTAATCTTGTAGATCTTGTTGTTTGATGTTGTATTGTGCTTAATCCCTCATGGATCTTCGAAAACCAAGTTAAATCCCTGCCGAACCTTGATATCTCTCTCTTCTTATATCTCTTTCTCTCTCTAGGCAAACTCTAGAAAAATTACTTCATTTAAAGTCTGTTTTCACACTTAAAAAAGTGCAGATTTTATTGTTCATGCGCCTAGGCATGTGTAATTTGCTCCTCCGCGCCCTCCACTTTGCTATTTTTAGTAAATGTCCTTTTAAAGTTTTTTTGGTTGATATTTTGGATTCGTTAGGTGACAAGAGGGAATTTCAGGGAAAGGACAATTGCTTTCCAAAAAATAAGTTAAAAACATGACAAGACTTAAAGCAATATGAATACATTAAATGAGAGCATAAAACTAGAGAAAGGAAGGTAGTACTGCGAGTATGACAACGCGTAATGTGTGTTAGAGTATCTTACTTCAGCTTTTAAGTATGTTATGTTAGGGAAAGGACAGTTGCTTTCCAAAAAATAAGTCAAAAAGCATATCAAGGCTTAAAGCAATCTGAATACATTAAATGAGAGCATAAAGCTGGAGAAAGGAAGGTGTTACTGGGAGCGTAATATGTGTCAGAGTATCTTACTTCAACTTTAAGTAAAAGTCACCTTTGTTATCGGGGAGCTCGTATTATAGCAAGCTAAGGAACTTATTCTTTAGCTTGTTCTAGATGCAATTTGGCGAGCCTACCTTTTGTTTCTCTAGGCCTTGGGTTTTTGAAACCTTTGGGTAGTAAACCTGACCCTTTTGTATGGAATTAGGGTTTGACTTTTGATTGACATTGACCGGGCCATGTCTTTTTGTTGATTATGGGTCATACCAGATTTTGGCCACTTAATCTATCTTTAAAGAACTACATCTACACACAACACATAGAAAACTAGTGAGGGATTCAAGCCAACAATTTGTAGGATATCACAGTTCAAAACTTCTTGTTACCCATTTCAATGTTTTTCCCTTTTCATCTATTTGTACGATTTCTCTCAGAAAAATGTCCTCATTTCCAAGTTTACCATTATAACATCTCTATAAGATGACCCACTTCGCACAACATAAACAAAATTCCTATTTTTAACAAAAAAATTTATTGTCTTTATTAAATTTGGGCTTTAAGAACAAACAATTAAAGCAAGGGTACCTTGTTATTTTGGCATCTATAGAAATTTTTTGAGTACTTTCTGGAATTTTTTCGCATCTATTTTGGCATCTCTAGACTGTCATAATGGCGGTGAGTAAAATACTAAGCGTAAGGAATATAACCTGAGCTCTACGCAAGTTATTCCTTGGTATGAGATGCCAGAGATAAGGCAATTCTAACCAATCCCCAGACAGTTCTAAATGCTCCATTGTCCAAAGAAGTAATGATTTAGACAGTTGTTATTGAAGGAGCTTATTGAGACAAATCAACTGACGAATAACCGCTGCATAACCATTATACTATGAACACATTATAAATAGATGAATCATTCACACATTTTGCATGAATTCTCTACTTAATAAAAGACCAAACATCCAATGGACGTATGCAAGTTGCCGAATCATGTACATCTTTGTGCACTTGTATTTACTAGTTTATCTAAATTCTACGTATTTTACCTTGTGTGCAAATATAGCATCGGCAATTGGCGTTGTTTATGGGAAACAAAGAGTTTTTATCAAAAACCATATCTCAAATTCCATAAGGATCAAGACGGGAAGAACTTCGTCCATCTGATGATGTAAAGTTACTGGGGAATCAACATGGAGAAGGAGGGCGACAAGTTTCTTACGTAGTTGAATTAGAGGAAGCCATCGTTTAGGTAGAGGAAGACCTTCAACGGAGACAAGAGCACGCAAGATCCCTAAGGGAGAAGCTGTAATCCTTAAGAAGGAAGGACAAATGCTTTGAAAGCTTAATCCAAAGTATTGGCCTAAAGGGCGAGAAGTTTATTCCCAAGCGTGATCCAGGAGCTAAAGAGCAAGAGCACGAAAAGGACTCGCTGGTGAAGGAGAGCTTCACCTTTGGAAACGAAAAGATGCACTCCACGTTGTAACCGATCTCACACAATCAAAAACACACAAGCACAAGAAAAAAAGTAATAGAAATTTTTTACGTGATTTGCCTAGAATGTGCCTATGTCCATGGAAGGGCTCCTGTTTCTTTCACTATATGAAAACGGTGTGTGAAGTACAAGACATAACTACGGCTTATATTGCTTACCCTAGAATCCACCTTATACAATGACTAAAGTCCAGTCCATTAACACATGAGCCACATCATAATTCAACATTCCATCTTGGCGAATCGTCACACCTTTAGAAGAACCACAATCTTCACCTCGTTGACATATCACACCCTTAGAAGTAGAGAACTCGACAACAATCAAAACCAACTAAAAATTTGTAACATGGAGCAATTCTAGACAATGTTTGAACTTTTCCATAGGTAACACCTTAGTCAACATACCTACAACATTATCCATTGTACCAATCTTTTCCAACGAAATATCACCTAATGAGATAAACTCTCTGATTTTGTGATATCTCACAGCTATGTGCTTTGAGCGAGCATGGTAGACCAAATTCTTTGCAAGACATATTGCACTCTGACTATCACATTGTATACCAATAGTATGCTTTTGAAGACCAACCTCTTCAATCAATCCTTTCAACCATAGTGCTTCTGTAATTGCCATATATTCTGCCTCTATTATAAACAAAGCCACAACACTTTGTAAAGTAGATCGCCAACTAATAGGACCACCTGCTAGTGTGACAATATAGTCTTTCGTAGACTTTCTATTATCAAAGTCTCCTACATAATATGAATCTACATATCCCATGACAGAAATTGTACAACTAGTAGCACCAAAACAAATACCATATTCAACAGTACCTCTCAAGTATCGAAGGATCCATTTGACTGCTTGTCAATACAGCTTTCTAGGATTTTCCATGAACTTGCTAACCACACTGATTGTACATGCGAAGTCTAGCTTTCTCTGCGAAGCCTTTTTCTTTACCACTGATATTTAAAGTCCAGTTCATTAACATAATGAGCCACATCATAATTCAATAATCCATCCCCATAGAGCACGAGAAGTAGGTCTTCATTGCTGAGAATGATGAAAGTTTAGAGATGATCCCAAGAGCAGCCAAGAATTTTCTTGAAAAATAATGTCGGGGAAGTCCTATAGAGTGCTCAGAAGGTGCGACGATCAGTCGTGCAATATGTGGAGGTCGTGGTTCATAAGGTCGAAAACCTACTAGAAGTAGAAGCCATTAGGGAAGTGCAATATCAAGAGTGGCTCTCAAATACAATAGTAGTTTGGTAGAAAGATCGAAAAGGGAGGGTATGCGTTGAATTTCACAGACTTAAACAAGGCATGCCCGATGAACTTGTTCCCACTTCCAAAAAGTGATAAGTTGGTGGATACGACATTAGGGCTGGCAAGGATGAGATTTTTGGATGCATACCGAGGGTACCACCATTTTCTAATGCATCCATATGATTTAGAGAAAACCTTGTTCATTACTCCAAATGGTATATTATGCTCTCAAGTAATGTCTTTCAATTTAAAGAATGAGAGGATGGTGACAAAACTTTTCAGCTTTTTTATTGGAAGGACTATGGAGGTGTACATAGATGATTGGTGGTGAAGAGAAAATTCTAGTAGGAGCACTTGATGTATCTCCAAGAGGTGTTTGATATCTAAATAAATAATCTCAAGTTGAATGCCAGCAAGTGTGCATTTGCTGTAAGCATGAGAAAATTTCTCGGCCACTTGGTGCCTCAAAGAGAGATTGAAGCTGATCTGGGGAAAATGAGGGTGATTCAAGATTTGGAATGAACAACCAAGGTGAAGGAGATAAAAAAGTTATCGGTATGGCAACAACATTATATAGGTTTATCAGTTGAGGCTCATATAGGTTTCGACCTTTCTTTCAGCTGCTCAAGTAGAGCAGGGTGTTCCATTGGGGGAGGAGTGCGAGAAGGCCTTCCTTGACTTCAAGAGTTACTTACAGAAGGCCCCACTACTACCCACTCCTAAAGAAGGAGACACTCTTAATATTTAATTGGAGGTGCCAAACCATGTTGTCAATGTTGTTATCCTTATAGATGAAGGGAAGAACTGTATGGGCTAAAAACCATCTTCTTACAATGCCCATTTGACACTATAGGCTTGTGAGTCTAATGAACCGAGGCCCACGAAGCCTGTTCTGTAACACTCCGAACCTTCGAATAATCTATAATGATAGATATGATAAGATAGGTGACGTCATGTGTGACATAAATTGGATTGAAATATTTTTCATAAATTCTAGAGTGGAATTAAAAATTATGGGCACAAGAATTGTTAGGAACGGGATAAAAATGAATTTATTATGAATTATGGAAGTTAAATACAAAACTATAATAATTGATATAGTAATGGCAAGACTGTAAATATGGATAGATAGTTGGTGTAAATTAGTAGTAAGGGTAGGGGCAAACCAGTAATTTAGAAAAAAAGCAAATGAAATAAAAGATATATGGGTTACACAGAAATCGAGGAGGGGAACGTAGGATTGGAGGCGGCGACGGAACCCGTACTTGTCACCGCCGGCGATGGTTCGCGAATCGGAGACCAGCGAACGGACGAGGAGAGTGAGACGAGGACAACGGTGCCATTTTCGGAAGGAAAGGAAGTGGTCTTGGCCGCCAATCGTGGGGGAGAAGCTTGCGGCCACCGTGGTCTTCGAAGCTTGATTCCGGCAAGATCCGGCCATGTTTCAGGTAACCAAATCACGGCGAAGCTTCGTTCCGTCAATCTCTACCGATCCGCATGGGCGGTGCGCGCCACCGTGCCGTGGCCGGAGTTAGCCCGCATGTGCTAGGAGCCGGGTCTGTTAGACCCGACACTGGTAACAACCGGGTCAAGCAGACCCGGTTGAATATTAAAGTAATTAATTAATATTAATAAAGGGAAATTAGTTAAAAACAGTACTATCAAATTATTAATAATTTATTATGGGTATTCTATAGGTTTCAGGAACCAATCATTGTAATTAGAATATCAGGATGTACGAGAGCACACAAAGGTAAGTAATACTCACCTGTGTCACGGAATTAAATGTTTGGTGAATTGTTAATTTATAATTCATGTATTTATGCATATATATATATGTTGGAATGATTGAGTTATTTTGATGAGATTAGTATTACTATAATATTATCTGTAATGAATACGTGTGGTATTTGAGACTCAATTGATTGTGATGATATGGGTATTATGTTGTATGATTGGGTGATTTTAATGAGACCGTTATTGTTATAATATTATATGTATTGAATATGTTTGCTTTTTAAGATTGAATTGGTTGTGATGTTTGAGGGTCGTGAATTGTGAACTACTAGGTGATGATATGTATACAGGTCATGTGTAATGTTGAATGGTCATGAAATGGAATTTGATTTGCGAATGTGATGTTGATATAATATTTTATGTGATGGGCTTTACTTATATGAGACTGATATGATGACGATTTTGATATTATATCAACATCACATTCGCAAATCAAATTCCATTTTATGTGATGGGCTTTACTTATATGAGACTGATATGATGACGATTTTGATATTATTGGAAGTGACTGGTTATGTGTGAATTACTGAGGCTGTAAATACTGCTCATAAGCATGATGCATTGCATTACATGAAAATGGAAATTTTCAATTTAATGAGAGGATGTTTTTATGAACCGGGTACAACTGCTACAGGGAGGGTGTATGGAAAGGTTGAGGTTGAGGTTTACTAGAAATGAAAACGAAAATAGAAACGGTTTTTGACTGGAAAATGTTCTTTGGTAGTACACTTAATTAAAGAAAAAATCCCGACCGGTTGCTCTGTAGCAGTTTACCTAGGTTAGGGGCCCAAGTATTGGAAAAGAATTTAAATGGCTAACGGTTTTTATAAAGATAATGTTCATGTGCATTCATGCATAAGTATTACTTGCTGGGCTTTAGCTCACTATGTTCCGTGATACAGGTACTCAATACTTAAGGATTAAACTGACTTAGCTGTTGATGGCGTGATTGCGGATCCATGGGAAGGATGCTCATGCGCTGGAGTTAGGTTTTATTAGTTCATAATAAGATTTCTAATTCTATGTAGGTTTACTGATTATTTATAGTATCCAAATCATCATGAATAAACAAAAGATCGAAAAACAGGAAGAATGTATTGTACCTCTTTACTTTAATTACTGTCAGAAAATTATGATGGTTAAAAGATCATTAAAGGTAGGATGATGCAATTGAGTTATTTACTGGGTTTATTTGGTAAGAGTATTTAAGTTTTATACTAGCAGTATTAAGTTCTCTGTAGATATATAGAATAAGGTGACCATATTAGATAGGTATGTAATATAGGTAGCGTTCTGGACTACGTGCCCGTGAATTAGGGTTTAGTGGGATGGGGCGTTACATGTTCGACACTATAGGTTCGTACTACATACATGGCCAACAAGTGCCCATTAAGTCCTATAAGGCCAACGGGCTGGGCCACCCATATAAATAGCCTCACCTCAAAGTGTAAATTGACGTTAAACATAGCGAATTCGCCAAATTCAAGCCTAATGTTTGACAGCTCATGCAGTTCCTGTGCCAAACATATGAGTTAGAGCACTATAAATATGAGTAGTCCAAGCCTCATAAATCTCTCAGAACTACATGGTACTCTTTTTCTCTCTCTAAAAGCCTTTTTACTTCTCTCAATATAAAGTCTTCCTCTGTCATTGGCCTTGATCGTCTAGTGTATCTTTTAAAGACTGTGCTAAAAGCCTTTCTTACTCATTCATTTGACCTAGTGTATCTTTGCAAGTTGTTGAATGCCTCAATTGAATTATCTCTGATTGTAGATTTTTTGGGCCTACAAGAACCAACATCCAATTTGTTGCATTAGCAACACTATGCTAGATGCTGAAATAAGGTATTTGTAATTGGAAAAAGCTCTCTTGGCATTTGTGATGGCTACAAGAAAGTTCGACCATTACTTTCAGGCACATCCCATGGCGGTAATTAGAGAATATCCATTGAAGAATCTTCTAGGAAAGACAGATATGAGTTAAGCTGGATGGACCCAATTGTTGCATTTTTGAAGAATGATATCCTCTCTTAGGATAAGAAAGAGGCTAGAAAGTTAGCAGTAAGAGCAGTTTTCTTCTGGTTTTCCCTTGATCAGGAACTCTATAAGAGGTCTTTCTCTGGCTCGTACTTATTATGTGTTCAGCCAAGTAGGGTGGAAGATATACTTTATGAGATTCATGAAGGTGTCCGATGGGCACATGCAGCGAGAGGATCACTTGCCTTTAGGGTAATCAGTCTGGTGGCCATATATGTAGAAGGATGCGAAGCAATACGTGAAGCATTGTGAAAATTGTCCAAAGTTCGCACCACTCCCCCACTAGCTCACAAGAGATCTTTTTCCACTTACAAGCCCGTGGCCATTTTTCGGTTCAGTGAAATAATGTAGGAGAAGAATGAGTAGAGACATTATTTCAAGCCTTAATAGAGAAATTAAAAATTATATTTAGAGTTAAATCTTTAATTTTTGAGCCTAAATTATTTGAATAACTAAATAAATAAAAATAAATTTTATTTATTCGACTAAATCCAAAACCATTAACCGAAAAACCAAATAACCACAATTCGGATCAATTCCTTGATTACGGATAAGTTTGGACACCCCTAATACTTTCTGAAAAACGAAATGTCTCCGAAAAATCTTACAATTGAAGCATACATTACTCAGTAGGTTAGCGTGGTGTTTACAAAGATGGGTCACATAAACCAATTCCATAACCAAGAGGAGGGAGCCTAATTTTCATTATACAACCTTACTAGCCACTCAAAAATAGGGACTCATTATTACTAGCAGAAATAAAATTAAGGGCATCTAACTTGGGGCAGACTCGCGAAATCCTCAGTATTTTTCACCTTAAATACAGGACAAAAAATTCCCCTGGGGAAAGTCATACTACCCACCAAAATGGCACAATCACACTGCCAATGTACAAGCAGTGTGCAGTTAAATAAATGAATTCCCCCACTTTTATTACAATTAATGACTATCTTACAAAGAGAATCGCAACAGGAAGGAGCGAATAATCCTAGGTAATACAATCGTTGAAAAACATGGTCTTTACTCAGAACTGTTTGGGTCGCATGGGAATCCCTTCTCAAATTAAATCTCTACAAAAAGAGCGTTCAAAGAAAAGGAGGCAACAAATGTTTAGAGCAACATTGACTCTGGGTTCTCGATGTAACCTTTGAACGCTTTCAACCACTCGGCACCAATTGCACCTAAAAACAGGGGTCATAAAGAAGCCAAATAACAATAACATCAAATGAAAGTTGAAAAAGTCGTTAAATTTACAAAATAAAGCAGCAGAGATGCTTACCATCTATAACACGGTGGTCACAGCTTAGTGTAACAGACATGAATGAAGCAAAATTGAATTGATGGGGACCCGAACCAGGAATAACCCGCTTCTCAGCTGCTTAGCGGAAATGAAAGAGGAAGATATGAAAAATTAAAAGATGAGTTTGGCACGGACAAAAAAAAAAGTGTATTGACGTCCCATCTTTACCAGATCCAACTGCGAGAATGCCAGACTGTGGAGGATTAATGATGGCGCAAAATTGCTTGATACCAAACGGCCCTCCCAAATTAGATACAGTAAATGTGCCCCCCTGTAAAAGCCCACTATTCATTGTTACAACACGATACCATCTTTGAATAGCTAAAGTTACTGAAAAAAAAAGAGGCTCAAATAACTAGCTCAGAAACATAGCATTGACCTCATAATCTTCTGGTTTCAAGCTGTTTTCTTTGGCTTTTTGAGCTAAAAGCTTGACCTCTTCGGTGATTGTAGATAAACCTTTTCGGTCTGCATCCTGCATTTGCCAGATAAATTAATATAAAAAGTTAGAATAATGGAAACATGCAATTTTTCAATAAATTGGCTTCTATAGAGATTAGCTCACCCTAATAACAGGGACATATAGACCATTATCTGTCTGTATTGCGACGTTGACATTAACCTTTTTATACCTGGATTAGAAGGAAAACAGAGTAGAAAATGTTATATAAAAAGTAAAAGGAATAGTGGATCAGAATGCCCTTATGACAAACTTACTGGCGGATAAAGTCATCAGTCCATGAACTATTGCACTGAGGAACTCTCCGAAGAGCCATGGCAGCAGCCTGCAGTTATGTTGGAATTCAACTACATCAAAACTTTTAGACAGCAAACCCAATAATAGCACATACGTTTTGGAATCAAGATGCTAATGGTGATATATATAATACAAAGACAGGAGAAAAAAGCTGTAATTTCAGGACAATTCCCTTTCCTTGAGTACTTGGTTTCATTAACTGTAATTACAATTTAATGCTCAATTACCAACCACCAAAAAACATAAATTTGGCAAGTTAATCACCAATTAAAAAACAATATCTCCCAGATGGTTCAGTATTCCCAAGGACTGACAAATGCTTATGAGAATTAGGTACAAGCTTTCTCATATACCTTAATCACAAGATCGTTGATGGATATCCGTTTCCCTCCGGAGGCCTCTTGTAATGCATTGAGTTGGCCCCTCAAACTGCAGAAGAAGTTATGGTTAAAATAATTACAACTAATAAAAAAAGAGCTTGAACTTTTAAGAGAACGCATTACTTACTCCAGAAGTTTATCAACACATGTATCCACGGTCAAATAGTAGTGAGGAATACTTTGCTTTGAGAATAATAACCGTGAAGCAGTGATCTGTTAATGTTATACCAGAAATCGCCATCAGAACTTTTGATGGGAAATAATAAAGAATGGACATAAAGATGGATAATTGGTTTGCATTATAATGGAGGCGGAACTGGTAGAAAAGGATGGTGCAAATTGTCTGTCTTTGCAGAGTGAAAATTAAATGAGGAACTATATTAGAATAAAAAAAAACAAAGTCGGAAGAATGATGAAACCGTCACCTAAGCAACTAGTGATTTGAAATCTAATATTGAGAACTTGATACTAGCTACTAGCTACAGCCATAACCATGATTCCTGATATTACCTTTCTTATTTGAGAATGAGGTATGTCTACGTAATCTAATGCTGCAGCTGTTGCATCCTTAGCTCTAGGCATCGTTGCTGGAGCTTCCTTCCCACGAGAAGCTGGATTGCAGTGTAAAGTTTCCAAAAGTAAAAAGCAAGAGAGTCTATTACATATAGCAAAAGGAAATGGGAAAACAGAATATTAAGAGTTTAGCAGTTGCATGGCAGAGGAAACATTTTAAAAAATGATAAATAACAGTAGGGGATGCTAAAATAGGCAGAGATAAAAGAATGAAGATTGGCATCAATCCTTCGATAAATTATGAATATCATACCCAAGTAGTCTTCAATGTCACCCTTTACAATGCTTCCATCAGGACCTGTTCCTTTGATGCTTGAGAGAGATACCTGTATTCATAAGCAAAGGAATCAATAACAAATACATCAGGTCTGGGTCGACCTCAACAGTTGTGATTGCAAACAGAAGGGGGAAAGGTCAAAAGCATTTTTATTACTCACGCTGTGTTCCTCAGCCATTTTCCTTGCTAGAGGACTAGCAAAAATGCGATCTCCATCAGGAGTTGGACTGGCCTGAGAAATTTTTGGCTCCGGTGAATGAATTGGTTCCTCAACTGCCTCCTTCTTAGGTGGAGAGGTAGATGGCTCTTCAGTTGTACTAGTGCCAGCATCTGATGCTGAAGGGCTGTAATCTTTGAACTTTGGAATGTCTTCCTCCTCTTCAACAGTAATAGCAATTACCTAGAAAGAACAGAAACATATTATCAGAAGGAACAGATAAAAGATAGAAATGTCAATACATACCATCCAAAAAATAACAACAATACACCATAAAAAAGAAAAGAAAAAAAAGGCCAAGCCGCCAAGAACACTACCCTCAAATATTATATGATCAAAAGCAAAAGAAGAAAAGTGCACAAACTATTCCCCTAAAGCAAAGATAAATCAAACAAATACCTCACCAACTCTGATATCTTTTGACCCATCACCCTTTATTATCTTGGCAAGATACCCTTCCTCCATGCATTCCATCTCAACAGTTGCTTTATCCTTAAATATACAGATAAGCTGGGGTCAAAATCATTTTATGACATGATAAACAGACATACACAATAGCTTTGCTCATGTTATTAAACTTCAAGAACAAAGGAACCTACGGTTTCCACTTCACAGAGTACTTCACCGGGAGAAACTTTCTCACCCTCTTTCTTCATCCATTTTGCTATATTTCCCTGCATTTTGGGGAAAAGTCACTTAGCAGACCCTGAAAGATTTAAGTTCTAACCAGCTAGAAAAGATACAAGCCTCAGTCATTGTGGGTGAAAGAGAAGGCATTCCAATCTCTTGGTGGGGCGGAAGGCCTGCAGAAGTTTCAGGAGAATTGATTACAAGTTAGAGTGAAATCATGCAATAATTTGTAATTAAGGACAATTATCAGAACAAAAATCATTATTGGAATAGGTAATTTAAGTTAGTTTTTTGAGTGAAATTGGAATGTGACTTTTTTAAAAATTAAAATTGTTTCTTTTATCCAAGTACTTTGGAGTTAGGGGAAAGAAAATTGGAAGTGACATCATAATGCTCCATTTTTCTAATAGTTCAAGTATTTTTTGCAGCTTGTTTCATTAGAGCGCCTGCCTTAAGTTCGCGTTCCACCAAAAGCAATAGAGAGTCCTTTATGCCATGCACCCTTAATAACAGTGCTTAAATCCCCGTTCCCCTTTTTTAGCTTGACTTATCTAAGAAGAATAGCCGAGTTGTAAGCAAATATTAACAGCTTAAGAAACAACATAGATGCTAGCAATGCAACAATAAACACTAAACAATCAGGAGCAGCCAGATGGATTCACTAATGAAATTGATATTTAAACGATAGGAGCTACATGATATTAAATACAAGAGAGATGGTAGAAAAAGAGAGGTGGACATTACCAGCATTTATTGAACTTTCAGAAATTGAGAGTATAACAAAGCGACAGAGAAGAGTATAATATATTTAAAAGGATTAGGGTTTAAAAGAAAAAGAAAACAATCAAAAACTGCACCTGAATCCGATGAGAATCCTCTTATTAAGCGCGCTTGTGAACTGATTACATGAAACAAGAAAAATTGTTAAACTCTGATCATCAAGTAAAGAATTACTAGGAGAATAAAATGAAGAAAGAAGTAAGATATACCACGAGAATGCCACATTAGATAGGGGTCTGGCCATTGCATTTCCCATAACCATTGTCCCTCTTGAAACAGTTTTCTCTAATGAACCTAGTGGTGCTGCCTAAAGAACAAAACAAGAATAGTGTTTCCCATCAGCCTCTAACTTAATAAGAACATGATTACTTAATTTGCTAAAGAAACATCAGAAACAAGCATAAATGATCTGTCAAAATGCAAAATGACAATGCCCATCACAATGATGTGTAATAGCATTTCGCATTGAACATATTGATGATAAATAAGGATTTGGTTGCGATATCTGAACAATGGCTGGATAAACATACGGTGCCATTAACAGCAGTGCTAAATCCCTTTTGTCGTTCCACAGAGGTGTAACCATGCCGACTCAGTATATCTGTAAAATACATATACTTTTCTTAAAGCAATAAAAAATAGAGTAAATAAACATATCAGAACTCTATCAATTAAGCCAAATTCCTTATTTCCATAAAGCCATGCACATCTTGACTCACAAAACAAGATATGCAGACTAATCACTAGGTATAGTCACCAAGAATACGGCTAATGCAACAGGTGTGCCTAGGAAAAATATGTACATAATGTTAATATTAGTCACTTTGTCATTCAATTCAATAAATTAACTTGTTGGGTTGGGGCGTTTCACATCATTTATATATATTTCAACACTCCCCCTCACGTGTGGGCTGGGCAACACAATCCAACGAGTGTACAACAAACTAGGCCCAACACTGGAATACTCACACACAAAGGCCTACACTTGGGGCAATAATAAATGGGGGTTTAAATTGTGGAAACTAAGGTTCGAACCCAAGACCTTCCGCTTTGATACCATGTTAATATTAGTTAATTTGCCATTCAACCCAAGAGGTTAACTTGTTGGGTTGGGGCATTTCACATCATTTATATATATTCCAACACATAAAAAGCCAAATTTCTTCCAACTTGGTGCCAAGAAGTCGTAACAGCATTTCAAGAATAAACTGCAGCCTGTGAAATTCATTGATGCGAGATAATTCACTCCCTAACCCCCTAATGGCCTTAAATAATTCCAATGGGTTTTACCATTAAATTGAAATTCTATAGATGTCTGTTACTCTATTTGTAGATATTATAATTTAAATCAGCAGCAACTGTAACGGATCCGTGATAATTACCACGTAAATTTCAAACAGAGACACAGTGAGACTCAAGATTTGATATTTGTGTGTAGGGCTCCTACAAAAACTACTTGCATATAAACTAAGTCAAATCTCATATAACTATTTGAATGGTCCATTACCCTGGCATGTGAAATGGCTACATCCTTGTGCATAACAAAAACTACACGTGCATGAACACATGCCTAATGATAGATGTACTAAGATTGACCACATGAAGTAGCCACTCAAATCAGAGACAGTCCACATGAAGTAGCCACTCAAATCAGAGATAGTTATAGCCGACACTGACACTTCAGCTAAAAAACAAGAATTGGGAGCCAAGTATAAAGAGAAAAATTTACCATCTCTTTGACCAATATAGGTATGGACATCATTAGAAAACCTACGAACCAAAATGGTTTTCTCATACTGCAGCAACTGAGGAACATTTCGTAACTGTAGGAAAACAGAAATTCATAAACTACATTTAGGATAAAACTCACAAACTTATACGATAACCAATAAGCTTATGACAGAGTTAACAATATAACGGGCATTAAGATCAAGCAAGGGAGTACTCATATTTCTAAATACCACCTGTAACCAGTCATCCCATTATTTTAAAAGGAAAAGTAAAAACAATTTGGAATAATGCAAGTTAAAGTTGAAGCAATTCAGGTGGAGGAAGAACACTCTCAATCTTTCTTTTTTTTGAAAAAAAAAACTGTGTTTTAAAATATCTGAAAACATTTGAGCACATTCGATCGTTGCAACATGTAATCTAAGCACTTAACAACAAATCACAGTTGCAAAATATCTTGCACAGTTTCACCTACATTGAATAATTGATTTTAAACAAAGAATTCATCAAAAATCAACACCAGGGCTAACCATACTATCGAGAAAGGGAATCATACTGATTGATTACCTTCAATGGATTAGTCAAAAACAAACTAGAACCAAAACGAACATGATAATCGAATGAAGTAGCTAGTTGCTCGAAGGTATAAGGGTTTGGGACCTTTTGGGGCGTAGAGATCTTGCTTATTAGACATTTAGACAGCTTTTACTTTGGTCAGGGCTCCTTGTCGATGGGTACCGCGTGCAGACCCTCCAGCGGCCCAAAAATGGAGACTTTTCGGCAAAAGCATATTTTTCATCTTCGTTCTGAAAACTTTCTTTTTTTCAATTTTATTCCTCAGCACTCAATTAGTATCACATTGTTTTGTTCCTCGAGTAAGAAAGTTAGCTCAGCTTATATAAATTGTCATCTTCATGATCAATGGGTGTAGGAACCCAATCTTTTGTTGATCTATCGAACATTTATATGACTTTTGCAGGTCCAATGCAACTGTTGGTCACTGAAAGATAGGTCGTGTTTTATTTTGGTCACTGAAAGTTAAAAAGTGTCAAATTGGGAATGCAAAGTGTAAAAGTGTTCCAGAATGACCAATCGGTTAGTTTTTGGTCAATTTGGGCAGCAGAGATGCTAACATGGCATCACCTTCGTTAAACAAGATGATATGACATTGACGACGTGAAGACGAAGTCTTGTGCTGGGTTATGTCGTCACCAGCAAGTTATTTGCGCGCCCAAAACAGGAACCCTAACACCAAAAGTCTCTCAACTTCCTTCCATATTGCACCCCCTAAGGTGGGAAGAATTATCAAGGAAGACATATAGTTGGTAAGTTTTGTGCATTGTGTTATGTTGTTCTTGTTTATAGAGGTGAATAAGGTGTTTTCGTGGGGTTTGGGTTCCATGTTGCACTCTGTTGCATCGTTGTGGTTATCTGGTGGATTCATGGGTCTTGAATGTTTCTCTTGGATGTTTTTTGTGTCTGTTAGGTTCAATTTTGTATTTCAATGTGTCTTTAGTGACACCCAAAACCCTAAAGAGGTGGTTCGGTTCTGTTAATTGAAATTTTTGTTAGGGAGTTGATCGTTTTTGTTCGTTTGATTACTAGGTCCAATGACGGATGCTCCAAGGAGAATGCTGACTAGGTCTCGCAACAAGCTCCGGAAGGTTGGGCAAAATACTGATTTCAGTGGGATCGTCCACCTTGATTACGATGATGATGAGGTTCTGGCTTCCTTTATGACAAACCTCGAAGCAAACCAAGAGGGCCAAGGTGTACATAGTGTACATGGTGAGGGTTCTGTACAAGAGAATGCTCAGGTTGGTGATTCTTCTGGGACACATAATGTACATGTAGAGGATTCTGTAGTATTGAATGCTCAGGTTGGTGAAGACATGCAAGGTTCTGTTTTGGGAAGTAATGTTGTTGGTGTGGATGCTGGTGGAGAAGATGGGAATGCTGGATTGGAGCAACAGATTGCTGGATTGCAGGATGAGAATGCTGGACATGGTGCTGGACAGTGTGATGAGCAGGATGAGAATGTTGGACATGGTGCTGGACAGTGTGCTGAGCAGGATGATCTAAGTTATGAAGAGCAGGATAAGAGTTATGAAGAGGATGAGGAGGATAAAGATGGTGGACTGGATGATGGGAATGTTGGATTTCAGCAAGAGAATGCTGGTTTGCAGCAGGAGAATGCTGGATTGCAGAAAGAGAATGATGAACATAGTTTTGAACAGGGTGCTGGACATGGTAGTGATGACTCTTCACTCCACTTTTCTGAGAATGAAGACATCTTGTTGTTTGAGGCTGACAGTGATGACGAGGTCAGAGCGCTTGCAGGTGGGAATCCTCCGTATTATTCCAATGCTGGTGGAGAGGAGTTTGTCTTTGCACTTGGAATGGAATTTACTACACTCAAAGAGTTCAAGGATGCTGTTAGGAGTTATGCTATTGAGTGTGGTTATCAACTTCAGTTTGTTAGGAATGAGAAGCTACGTTGCCAAGTGAAGTGTGATATTGGATGCCCATGGACAATGTGGTGCTCAAAAATAACTGGTCAGGCCACATATCAGCTAAAGACTTATGTGAACAAGCACGAATGCAGTAGAAAGGTTGACAACAAACAGGCCAACAGTTCATGGTTGCCAACTAAGTTAGTTGAGAAGATAAGAGCACAACCATGGATCACTGCAGGAGAATTAGTGAACCATGTGAAGGATAGTCTACAGCTAGAAATATCAAGGACTCATGCATACAGAACAAAGAAGAAGGCCTTAGAGATTATTGATGGGAAACATCAGGAGCAGTATGGTAAGTTGAGGAGCTACATGGCAGAGGTATTGAGGACAAACATAGGTAGCAGCTGCAACATTCTTGTAGATAGGGATAGACCAGATGATCCTGCAGTTTTCAAGAGGGCTTATATGTGTTTGGCTCCTTTGAGAGATGGTTTTTTGGCAGGTTGCAGACCCTTGATAGGTTTAGATGGGTGTTTTCTAAAAACACTTTATGGTGGCCAACTACTTACTGTTGTTTCTCAAGATGCTGACAATGGGATATATCCTATAGCATGGACAGTGGTAGAGAAGGAGAATGGAGATTCTTGGCTTTGGTTTCTTAAATTGTTAAATGACATTGGTGGCTTTAATGAGAGAAGATGGTGCTTCATTTCTAATAGGCAAAAAGGGTTGGTGCAAGCAATTGAAGAACTGTCCATAGAAAGCCAATAGGCCATAGAGCACAGATTCTGTGTGCGGCATATTTATGCCAATTTCAGTAAAAAATGGCCAGGGAAACAATTCAGGAGACTAGTATATGACCGTGCTAAGTCAACCACTTTGCAGGAGTTCAGTGCTTTCTTGCAGAAGATTAATGACATTGACCAGAAGGCATGGAAGTACTTGGATGACATAGATCCTTGTTTGTGGACCAGAGCTGGTTTCAGCACATTCTGTAAGAATGACAGCATATGTAATAACATGTCTGAGAGTTTTAACTCCAACATCGTGTGTGTTAGAGACAAGCCAATTATTATGATGCTTGAGTGGTTAAGGGCAGAGGCCATGGACAGGCATGTCAAGAATCGTACTAAGATGGAAAGGAAGCAAGGGAGGCTGGTGAAACGTGTGACTGACTTGGTAAATAAGAGATTCCTCATGAGTAGGTCCTGGACTGCAAAGTGGACTGGAGATGGAGGACATTCAATCTTTCAGGTATGCTGCCCCATTGTAAAATTATTGTTATTGTTATTGTTTTGTGTTCATATTAGAGGCCATGTTCATTGTAGTGATGTAATCCATGCTTATTATAGGTTAGAAAGAGGCCAGAGCAATACATTGTCAATGTGGTAGAACGCACGTGCACTTGTAGGGCTTGGGACTTGTCTGGGATCCCATGTGTACATGGAGTGCCTGCAATTGGCTGGCTTCACAAAGATCCAGTTGCCTATGTTGATGAAGCTTATACTAGAGCAACTTACATGAGGTGCTACCAGTATAATGTTCAGCCTACTAATGGAGAAAATCTCTAGTTATCCACGGGGAGTGACAAGATAATTCCTCTACCAATTCAAGTGGTAGCTGCTGGTAGACCAAAGACCAAGAGGAGGAGAGAACATGATGAACCAAAGAGCACCAGTAGACTGAAAAGAAGATATCCCCAAATAAAGTGAACCAAATGTGGGGTTGAAGGCCACAACAAAAGGGGATGCAAGAATCAGCCAATGAACCAAGTAAAGTGTATTATATAATTATGTAAATGTATTCTGTCATAATTTGCCTAGATTGATATTTTGAGTAATTGCAATGTCAGCCACTTGGAGAAGATCATGCAGAGACATCTAGAAGAGGTGGAAGAGGTAGGGTGTGTGGTTCTAGTAGGGGTTCTAGCAGAGGTGTTCATGTTGATAGAGGTTCTAGGGGTTTTGGTGGTTCTGTTGGTAGGGGTTCTGGTGGTTCTATTGGTTCTGTTATTGGTGGTAGAGGTGTTACTACTGGAGGTCCATCAACAGGTGGTAGGACAGCCATGAAGATGCTAGTTAGGAGAGCACAACTTACACATGGGAGGTCTTTGCGGGGAACCATTGTTGAGCCACCAAGGGTGTGACGCCTCGGTCCGGGCACGCCACGGGTGCCCTCCGGCACCGTCCTAGGCCGCTAGTGCGATCATCCGGCGAGCCGGAAATCCGGCGACATCTCCCCGTATATCGGAGAGTTCCCGCCTGCATCAGAAAACGCGCAGCAATATATATAAATTCACAATCCATCACACTAGCAACCTAGCCAGGCCTCAGGCCTCAATCACATGCAATCCTGATCCTAGGGGCCTCAGGCCATCCACTACCAGCATGCACAAACTGATAGCATAATAAACACATCATCAAATTCATAATATCATATAACCAAGATCAACTCAGCATACGTCATGCATACACCCTCTGATGCCAAATGGTTATAAGATTATCATGAATAAACATCAATACATCATATACAAATACATGCTTAGAGTATCTCTCTAGCACCCACATCCTACCCAGGGCCATCCATGTCACATCCCGTTCTCACTGATCCGCTCCACTAGTACCTGTACCTGTACCTGTACCGGTATCACCTGTGGGAAGGAATGAAAGTAGAGGTGAGCAAGAAGCTCAGTAGGGTTAAGAGTAACATGAGTATAAGGCCGAATCGGAACAGTAGGCTATGCATCAATATGAAACCTACCACATGCACGTATACTCAACATTCACATATAACATTTACCCGGGCAATCCCCTCAATGGGCAAACCTCATCGATACCATGGCTCGTCCCATGTAGTATCGAACGTGAGCAAGCTCACCAAATCAACTCATCAATAACATGGTCGCTAACCATGACTATTGAACGGGAGTACGCTCCCCAACATCAAACGCCCTTAGATTACCCGGTTGCGTGATCCTATCACGCCCGCACCACTCCAGACAAGGTTCCTCATCAACCATACCTCTAGTGCGTTATCCTACTTGGAATTCACTTGACTCGGTGGTAACTCTCATCACCTCGTCATCCTTCCAAGTAGCTTTCAAGAATCCTAAGGAGTCCCGTGTCCATACTCGGTCCCCCATGCAACTCTAATGCATTAATGTCATGACATGCCGAAGGATATATATATGAACAACCTACATATATATATACATAACTATCATGATGCATGAACGGAAGTCACATCGTGTCCATAGATGATGGAACACACACAAGCGGGTCATGCAACATCAAGAATTTACAATAATCCAAATTTAGGGTTCGTTTCCCCTTAGCAGCAATTAAGGCGGAAACACAAATAAAACGACCAATGAGGAATCGAAACGCTCTTAAATATCGAAAACGAACGATAGAAAGAATGGTTGGAAATCCCCTACCTCGTGTCGAGCAATTTAACACAAATTCCCAAATTTCGTTCCTAGGGTTTCGATTTTGCCCAAACCTACAATGTGGCGAAACCGAACCCTCACACACATCAATATATCAACCACAACTCATATGAATATCAATTGAATCAATAAAGTCGAAATTCACTTACTTCTCTCTCTAGAAATTCCTTCCAATATCCTCCAAACTCACTCCAAGTTCAACTCAATTCCAACACACAAACCAATCTACATAAACATCCAAAATCAACCTATAATCAACATATCTAAACCATAGGAATCAACTCTAAAAGAAACTAACAAGATCTACTCAAAACCCTAGAAATGGAAAAATGAAGAATCTTACCTCCAAGGCTCGAATCTTCCTTGAATCCTTCCCAAATCTCCAAAACCAAGCTTTAATCTCCAATAATTACCTTCAATACTCTTTTCTCTCTAGAATCGTCACTCTCTCTCTCTCTAGGATGAACCAAAACTCAGAAATCTCATAACTGGCTCGCGGAAGCCTTTTGAAGGAATCGGGTTGCGCCTAGGCGCCCTGGCATCTACTTAAGGTCCTTCAGGCGCTGCCCTAGGCGCCATCCTGGGCGTGCAGGGCTTTCATGCATTGGCGGGGTGCACCTAGGCGAGCGCCTCTGCGCCTACTCCAATTTTTGGTCGCCCACTAGACTAGGCGCAGCGCCTAAGCGCCCTGGGGTGCGCCCAGTCCAGTACCTCATTTCCTGGACTCTCTTCTTGCATGCACTTCTGCTGGATTAGGCGCCACTGGGTGCCCCCCTTGCACACTCCTAGGCGCATACCGCCTAGGCGTGCTGCTCGGGCGCCTAGGCGCTCCAGCACTTCAAGTTCACTTCATTTCCAGCCCTTCACTGGACTAGGCGCAGCGCCTAGGCGCCCCCTGATGCGCCCCCTGATGCGCCTAGTCCAGTTTTTTTCCCCTTTGTGAAAAACTCAAAAATTTCAAAAATTTTGGGTCGGGGTTTCACATCCTTCCCCCCTTAAAAAGAATTTCGTCCCGAAATTTAAATACACGCGTACCTGAATCACCGAACAATTCCGGGTACATTTCCTTCATTCGAGACTCCAACTGCCAAGTTGCTTCTTCAACTCCGTGGTACATCCACATCACCTTTACTAATGGAATCACACTCGACCTCGTGACCTTGTTCTGTCGGTCTAGAATCTTCACCGGTTGTAGAGTGTAACTTCCATCTTCCTCAACTTCCAACGTAGTCCAATCTATCACATGCGACGGATCCGGCTCATATTTTCGAAGCATTGATACATGGAATATGTTGTGAACCTTCTCAAGCTTCGGTGGAAGTGCCAAACGGTACGCCACCGGTCCAACTGTATCCAAAATCTCAAATGGCCCCACAAATCTCGGTGCCAACTTCCCATGCTTGCTATATCTCTGGACTCCCCGTCTCGGACTAACCTTCAAGAAAACCTTATCGCCTATAGCGAACTCCAAAGGTCTCCTCCTCCGGTCAGCATAAGATTTTTGTCGGCTCTGCGCGGTGATCAACCGCTTCCGGATCTCATCAACTCTCTCTCGAGCTTCTTTGACCATCTCTGGTCCTGAAACAACTTTCTCACCAACCTCCGCCCAACACAAAGGCGACCTACAAGGCCTCCCGTAGAGCGCCTCGTAAGGTGCCATCCCGATACTACTTTGGAAAGAGTTGTTATACACAAACTCCGCCAAATGTAAGTACCGATCCCAACTTCCTCCAAAATCCACTACACATGCCCGTAGCATATCCTCCAAAACCTGTATGGTTCTCTCACTCTGCCCATCACTCTGAGGGTGATAAGCTGTAGAGAAATCCAACTTCGTCCCCAATGCCTCCTGCAAACTACTCCAGAATCTACCTGTGAACCGCGGGTCTCGATCCGACACAATAGACAATGGAATTCCGTGAAGTCTCACAATCTCCTTGACATACATAGTACTCAAGGTCTCCAACGAATCCGTCTTGTTCATGGGTAAGAAGTGTACAGACTTGGTCAATCTGTCCACTATCACCCAAACCGTGTAATGCTGTCTCTGAGTCATTGGCAACGCCGTCACAAAGTCCATCGTGATCTTCTCCCACTTCCATTGTGCTACCGATAAGAGTTGCAACAATCCAGCTGGTCTCTGATGCTCTGCCTTCACTTGTTGACAAGTAAGACACTTCGTCACAAATCTAGCAACATCGCCTTTCATGCCCTTCCACCAGAAACTCTGCCTCAAATCTCTGTACATCTTCGTACCCCCTGGATGCATGGAAAACCAAGAATTATGTGATTCTTTTAGAATCTTTTGTCTCAACTCATCATCTTCGGGAACCACTAACCTTCCCGCATATCGTACTCCACCATCATTCCCTCGAACCCATCCAAGACTTTCATTAATTACATCAAATGTATGATCCCCATTCTGTGCATCTATAACCTTCTGAACCATTATAGGTCTCGAAGTTATAGAACACAAATAGGTCTTTTCCTCTTGACTCCTCAACTCCAATCCAAACTCATTGATTGCCTCCACAATTCCCCACTCATGCATGAATAGGCTAGAAATCTTCTTCTTCCTACTCAACGCATCCGCGACTACATTTGCCTTACCAGGATGGTATTGCAAATCGAAGTCGAAGTCCTCCAAGTATTCCATCCACCTCCTCTGACGCAAGTTCAACTCTCTTTGGGTGAATAGATACTTGAGGCTCTTGTGATCCGAAAACACCTCAAATCTCTCCCCGTAAAGGTAGTACCTCCATTGTTTAAGCGCAAACACCACTGCCGCTAACTCCAAATCGTGCACCGGATAATTTTTCTCATGTGTTTTGAGCAACCTTGAACCATATTCTATCACTCGGCCCCGTTGTATCAACACACAACCTAAACCAACTCCAGACGCATCGCAATACACCTGGTAGCCTATATTCCTTTCCGGAACCACTAACACTGGAGGTGTTGTCAACCTCTTCTTCAACTCCTCAAATGCGGCCTCGCACTCATCAGTCCACACAAACGGTGTACCCTTCTTCGTGAGCTGCGTCATCGGTGAAGCAACTCTTGAGAAGTCCTCAATAAACCTCCGATAGTAACCTGCCAACCCTAGGAAACTTCGGATCTCAGTCACATTCTTCGGTCTCTCCCAATTCAAAACTGACTCAACTTTGGAGTAGTCAACCGCTATGCCTTCTTGAGTGATCACATGGCCTAGGAACTTCACCTCTGTGGCCCAAAATTCACACTTACTCAATTTAGCATACAGTTGATTCTCCCTCAATGTCTGTAACACTACCCTCAAGTGTTCCTCATGCTCCTCCTCCGTAGGAGAATAAATCAATATATCATCAATAAACACAACTACAAACTTGTCCAAAAACGGTCGAAGAACCCTTTGCATTAGGTCCATGAATACCGCCGGGGCATTTGTCAACCCAAATGGCATCACAAGGAACTCATAATGCCCATAACGAGTTCTAAACGCTATTTTCTGGATATCCTCTTCCTTAATCATCAACTGATGATAACCCGACCTCAAGTCCATCTTAGAGAAGTGCCTAGCACCTCTCAATTGGTCAAACAAATCATTGATCCTAGGCAACGGATACTTATTCCTCATTGTAACCTTATTCAACTGCCTATAATCAATACACATCCTCAAACTTCCGTCTTTCTTCTTGACGAACAACACTGGTGCTCCCCACGGGGACACACTCGGTCTAATGAATCCCAAGTCTAGCAACTCCTCTAATTGAGAACTCAATTCCTTCAACTCTGCTGGAGCCATCCGATATGGCGGAATCGAAATCGGCTTGACATTCGGATGCAACTCAATAGCAAAGTCAATCTCCCTCTTCAGAGGTAATCCCGGAAACTCTTTCGAAAATACATCCATAAACTCTTCCACTACCCGAATCATAGTAACTACATCTCCCTTAGGAGCCGAAGTCACCAAACTTGCGACTCTACAATCCTGATACGAAGGGTTATCCATGAAATGAGGACATGGCATCCCCTTCGATCCCTGTAAGTGAATCACTCCACCCTCCGGTACTCTAAGAGTAATCCTCCTTTGCCAAAAGTCAAGCACTCCTTGGTGCTTTGTCAACCAATCCACTCTGAGTATCACATCGAAGTCCTTGAAGTCTAACACATATAAATCAGCTTGTAGAGATATTTCTCCAAACCGACACTCACAACCGAACACTACTCCCTCCAATGTGGTAAAGTGCCCAAATGGTGAGGACACCGTAAACATTCTCCTAATCGGCAAAATCTCCACCGCTAGTGCGTTGAACTAGTAATAAATGATGAGGTCGCTCCAGAATCAAATAAGACTCTTGCCCAACAATTCAAAATCAAAAATGTACCTCCAATGAAGTTAGGATGCTCTTGTGCTTCCTGATGTCCCATAGCAAAGACACGTCCATCCGTCAGTGCATACTGCTGCTGCTGAGACCGTCTGCCTCCACCTCGCCCTCTCCCTCCCGACGGAACAGTGGAAGGAAGAGTTGGAGGTGGTACCCCCGGTATCTGAGGCCGATGCTGTCCTCCCTGGTTGAAATTTCTTACAGCTACAACTCATATGACCTCATGTCTTATCCTCAATAACTTTTCTTGGACCCCTCTGACTCCCCTCAAGATGCTTGACTAAATAGTAGCAGAAGTTGTCTACTGTTGAGTCAAATGTCGCCATGTAAGCCATGCTCTAAAATAACTCATCTTGAATTTTATAAAACATGGTCTACGTGTACAACTTTGCCATTGACTTCTCAATACCGAACATAGTCTTCAAGATAGGTTGTTCATTGATGTCCTTGTGATCCAAGACAAGTTGTTGGTGTCTTTGCCACTTTAGCGCTCTAATAAACCTCACAACAAAGTCCATTAATGTATTTTTCTTCGACACATACGACTTGAAGAATGCGTGGCAACTTTCCGCTCTCTGACTACTTGACATACTTACAAAGGTTCACACAAATTATATTTAATGATTATGTAAAACTATGAAATGAAAGAATTGAAATATTTAAAAGTAAGATACATTAACATACCCGCAGAGAATGTTTCATTAAAATATGCAGGAATCCACATTGATCGAAGGTCATATAATGCTTTCAACCACTCATTTGCACCTAACCCACTTAGCTCAACAACTTCATTCCATTGAAAATCAAACTCCTCTCGAGTCTCGAAATTCCATATAGATTGATGAAATTCTTGGTAATAATCTCTCCACTTCATAGTATCAAGTTTCTCTGAAAATTTCATCAAAATGTGCCACATAAAAAATCTATGTACAGTCTCCGGCAATACTTTAGCTATGACTTTAGTCATTGCAGGATCTTGATCAGTAATGATCATTTTAGGTGACCCAAATGGCATAGCAACTAAAAACTGATTTAGAAGCCACTTAAAAGAGTCTGTTGTTTCATCACTTAGGAATGCACAAGTGAAGAGAATAGTTTGAGAATGATGATTAACTCCTACGAATGGTGCGAAAATCATGCCATAACGATTCGTATTGTACGTAGTATCAAACACTACTACACTCCAAAATCATGGTATGCTCTTCTACACTTTACATCAATCCAAAAACAATTTGTCATCCTGTTTTCCGAATCCATATTGATTGAGAAATAAAATTCTAAATTTTTTTCCTTTTTAGCTTCAAAATACTCATATAGCATTTGGGCATCATGTCCAGCAAATAATTTCACCTCATCACGTCGAGCATTATAAAAATCCTTCTCTATGCATCCAATGTTTTCAATACCCCCTGCTTCTAACTCTAGAATGCTAATTTGCTGATGAATTGGTAGATTTGCAGCACAAAATTGTTGTGTCAAATACTTCTTAGCATTTGACATTGAGTAGTGAGATCTAAGCAAATGTACTTTTCTAGGTGTTGTGAGCAGATGATTGTGGGCCTAAAAAAATAGAAACAATGAAACCAAGAGTTGAACTTGACCGTATAACAACCATTCTAGCCTTGCAACCCTCTCTAGTTGTCCCACGTCTCTTACTCTTCTTCAACTTTAAATTCCCTTGCCATCTAGTCCCCTCTTTATAGCACACAAATTCCTTCCGAATGATTTCATTATTCTTGTTTAGATTAGTTGATGACATTCGAATACCAAAACCAACCTCCCTTGCATATTCATTATAAAATGTGTGTGATTCATCCAGTGTCTCAAATTCTTGCCCAATTTTCGGCACCTTTTCAACCATTACTTGAGGAATATATGATAAATCATTTAACGAAGAAGAGCTGTGGGCCATTTGAAGACTTGGTTGACAACTTAACAATGCAGCAATTCAAAACCTAAATCAAAATTAATTGTAAGATAACCTAACACCAAGACAATGATGAAAACACATTTCTTTTTAAGAAAACTCACATGTTGTATCAAATAATTACACTACCATACACAAGAACAATGAACAATCTAAATATAGAGTCACCTTAAAAAACTAATTTGATAACAGACATTAGTAAAAATTGCCCCCAAGAACAGCAGTGAAAAATCATGGCAATTTAAGTAGCAAACTGTAATGCCCAAACTGAAATAGGAACAAATCATGGCAATTCAGACCAAAGAATTACCGAGTATCAACCAAGCTCCTTCAGCATCAAAATTTCTGTCAAATTTGTCCAAAAACTTCAAATTAGTTGATGAGTTGCAATTACCTGAAATTTTATTCAGTTAAAATCAGAAAACACAATCCTCTCCCTAATTAACCTTAGGAAATACTCTCATTTGTTCTCTCTCAATAAACAACTAGGAAAAGGAAAAATAAAAACCTCTGGATGGCCTTCACTGGAGTAGGTGCAGCTTGGCGGAGGAGGTGCAGCTGGTTCGATGGGCTTCTCGGGCGGAGGAGCAGCTGTGCTTCTCTAGTTCGATGGGCTTCTCAGACGGAGGATCTACTGCTCTTCTAACGCTCGAGTCTGTGGCTATTATTTTGAGCCTTTCTTTAGTTGACCTGATGAATGTTGTGGCAAAAAAGTCTTTGAACTTTCACCCTTATTTATGTAGCTTCTGGATTTTCTGTACCCCTAATTAATGAATTGGACTTTATTATTCCTTGTCCATTATTCCAACTTATTCATTCTCGATGTACTTTAATTAGGTAAGACCCTTGGCACTTTAGCATCTCCAAAAGCTCTATATAAGTGGGATTTTTGCCTTGGATTTTCAAACTATTCCTCAGGCATGACTAAATTTTTTGCATGGTCATGGTTTGTAAATATCTTCTTCTAAGAGTCCGCAAACAGTGATTCCTAGCTTAATATTTTCGATTACAGCCATGAAAACTATTTGGTGTCCGCCTTCAATCGACCTTGATTCATATCTTGCAAATTTTTGGTTGAGACTTTATTGCTAGCATGGTCTTGATTTGCAAATATTGCCTCCTCTCAAAAGTCTACGGGTAGCTACTTTTGAGGTAGATGTTTGCAATCACGATCCTACCAACTATAAAACCTTATCTGAGTTCATGTGGAAGGTTTAAAGTTTGCATTAACCCTTTCTTCTTGAATGGTCTATTGTTGATGTTGTACTTATGGTAGGGTTCATGTGTTTGCATGATCAGGATTTGCAAAAATCTTATCGATTTTAGATTCTGCTTCTTGCAGCTGTAGGATTGAGTTCGCAATCATGAACACACAAATTATCTGGCTCATTCCAAAATGAATGAAAGTACGGGTCCTCGGCTTTCATTTTTTTATCGATCTTATTTCCTAGCTTTTCTATATAGTTGGGATTGTTGTGGCTTGAAGTTCATTCATTTCTTGAATTTTGATGATGAAAACTCCTAGCTAGACTACTGTTCCCAAACACGACCTATATATCATCTGTACAACCATCGCCAAGGGTGTTGTTATGTTATTGCTTGAATCTATTATGGAGATAGGTTAGAGAATACTAATTATGTACCAAGCTGCTCTCAATTTATTTTCTTCTCCTGTTCTTCATAGGTCGAAGCTCTCGACATTAATTACATTCGGATTGTTTATAAGAAAAATGTAGATTGAGTTGACTCTATGTCATTAACTCTTGTGGTGAGCTCCCCTCCTATCCAGCACAAGTGGTTATGTCATTTTTGGCCATCGTTGAAGAGTATTGTGTGTATCCCATCGGTTAAATGCACTAGAACATTTTTTTGCCTGGTTTATTACCATGATGTGTCATATACAAATTGATAATTAATTATGTCACAACTTTCACTGATTTGGATTGATGTGACCTTTGCTTTTCCCCATGTACATAAGTCCTTACACTTTATCTCTCTACTAATCGAGAACACTTCCTTACTGTGACTCGAGCCTTTCTGGTTATTTCATCTTTTTCCTTTCTAACAATTTTTATTGTATTCTATTCTTTATGTCTAGCATTCCCTTTGATCGTGAATCACGATTCTTCAAGTCAACAACCCTGAGCGTCTTTCTAAAAAGATTTACATTTCCTCTAGGAATGGAGGTTGTATTGGATACCAAGGAATGACATCTGGATCTAGAGCGGGTTTTGGTCCCCCTGGTAGGCGTCGCACTTGGTGGAATCAAGTTTCCCCTTTTGAATTTTGTGAAACTCGTGCTTGACCACTTTCAAATCACTCTTGAACATGTGTGGGGGAAAATTTTCATTCGAGTTCAATGTGGTCTAGACATTCTCTATAGGTTCTTAAGGGTTTTAATGCACCCTTGAGAGTTTGAGTCTCCATACTCTCTTTGCAAAAGCCCGGGTTTTGGGGATGAAAAATACCATGTTCAAGCTCGGCCTAACATTGAGCCTGTGATATACTGTCTGTTGTCCTCTTCTAAGGGTCAGAAGGTAGTTACGTGCTTATAAGAGGTTTAGGGTGAGAATTTTCAGCAAAAAAGGATGAATCATATCAAGTGTACATGGTCAGGCGTTCTCCTGTTTTGACTTTGGGTAGGATTTTTGCAAAAAGAAATTTCTTTTTTGTGTATGCTTGGTATCGACCCTTTCTTGATATTTCCTATACTCTAAATTTTCTTTAACTTTTATGTTCTTACTTCTTTTCGCAGCAAAAACTTCTGATAGTAAGATCGTGAAGAAATGGAAAAAACCCAATTTTCTTGAGACACTTAACAACATTGATCAGTCCCGGATGTACTAGGACATTGGCTGAGCTGCTTCGTTTATCTATTGATATCATCCTACTGTTTGTTGGGAACCTAACAAGAATCCATCCATTGTAAGGAGCTTAAAAGAAGGCCATCCGAGACCAAAAGATTTCAAGCTTCCTAAAAATTTCGAACTCTCAGAGGCCTTACTAAAAAGAAATTCTCTGCCACTTGATGAATTCAGGTTATGACAACTTTCCTCTGACCATTTTATTTTTGAACATCCAAACGGTCTTGAAGTCACACCTTGCACAGGTTTGAAACATTCCTACATTTGTCAATTGTGAATTGATTATGTAATCCCTTTTTTACGTCAAACATTTCTTTGCCATCAACTGAAATGAAAATTCCAAAACTTCATAGCACATGGGCTCAACAATCTCTAGCCCCACAAGGAGGCTCTGAATCAACAAGGAGCAAAACTCATTCTAATCCCCCTTCGCGTCGTCCTCTTGTTCCTATGACTCTCAAATTGCACCTTAAGGAACAGCTGGCCATAGTTGTTGTTAGTGCCCAAAAAAGGGTTCCTGCCTCTTCCATTCGAAAGACGTATAATTTTATAGATTTGATAAGATTGACAGTTGACAATAAACCCCGTCAAACTCGATCTTCATCGACTATTTCTCTATCAAGCTTGAGTTCTCCTCTTTTTATTATCAAACTCGAACTCAAATAAGGGATCCCTATGAAGTGCACCTAGGAGAGGTATGTCGTGGCTTACACAGTTTCATTAGCATCTATTCTTACTCCCGATGATACGAGACTAGTAAGGAAAAGTGAGGGAGAGCTCCATAGGGATATTATTCATGGCTTACTAATGGTAACTCTTTTTTCTTTTTTTTCTTTTTGGTTTTTAATGGAAAGTTTCTTAATTTAGTTTTTGAAAGTCGTTGCACTCACCAAGAACGTTAGTCAACGAATAATGGAAACAAAAAAATACGGAAAATAAATAATGGAAAATATAAAAAGAACGACACCAAGATTTTAACGAGGAAAACCCAACGTGGGAAAAACCTCGAGTCTATAAGCGACTAACCTTGAGGAACAATTCACTAAAACGAATCAAGAGTTACAACCTAATCTTTGAACTAAAGACCTTGCTCATAGCTCCTATTCAGCAAATTGCTTCAACCTCTTCTCAACCTAACCAAGGTAGAGACTACTCTCGAATCCCTCAAGAGTACCACATAAGAAACTCTCAAATATTAATCTCAACACAAATGTCCTCGCTACAAATCACTCAAATAAAACACTCACGAACACATATGAAAAGGAAGTGATTTGTTTCTCCAAACCCTAACACAACGCTCAAGCTTTCTCCAAGATAATTTTCGTGTCATTCAACTTCACGTGTGTGGAATACATATATGTCCAGCTTGTCTTGTTAACGAAGACACCTTCTTCCACCAGAACTCTAATCATTCTGTCACCTGGAGAGATCAATCATATATCCACAACTGGAATTTGATAATAACATAATAATCAAGGATTATCTATGTTAGTTATATGTTTAACTCACAATATGACTCTTATATGGTATCCATACATGAATAGACTTCCTATCTTATCTATATAAGACTTTTCATGAACAATAAAACACTGCACGTCAGTAAAATAAAAAGCCCATGTGTTAAAATCTTTAAGCCCGTGCAGATGAAGTAACTTACTCCACACACCGGAGTAACTTACTTCACTGCGCTGTATCTTCCAATTAACATACCTGCGAAGTAACTTACTCCACATACCGGAGTAACTTACAACACTGCTCAGCATCACCCAATTGTCATACCTGTATCAAATATAGACCAACAAACTCCCCCTTGACAATTGGGGGATCAAAACACCATCTGGATTTAAAACCTACAATGTTAATCAGGTGACCAATAGCCAAAGAATCATACATACATCAAAATATGGAAGGAGCAAGCATAAACATCATAAACAGAACAAGATACCAAGTAAAACAACCAAAGTACCAACTACAACCAAATAAACCAGAACGAAAATCCGAACATAAATGTTAATGTCAATGCTCCCCCTAAACAGCTAAGTTCAAAAACTCCTTCAAAACTCTCCCTAAACTGGCTACTCTACTCCCCCTGTTTTGTCCCACAATATGTCACAGATGAGCACGCTTGCGAATCAACTGAAGAATATCAGTAGCTTCATCCTGATTGCACTTGAGAGCAATGAGGCGATCCTGCAGATCAGACAATGAAATGTTGTGCATATTAAAACTATGATCCACCTTGGATGCAATGTAGTCCACAGCAGATGCTAACTCAACACGAGCTGAAGTCAAACTCTGTAGAGCTGGAAGAACTGCAAGCTGAAAACCATCCAAAGTAGTATGTAGGGAAGTAACCTGCTCAGTAAGCGAAGTAACCTGCCGGGATAAACCCTGCACTAAGGCAGTTAACTCAGAAGAGGAGGCAGAGGCGATAGGAGACACAGCAGGAGGTGCTGAAGTAGGTTGCACCAGAGGAGGACTAGGTGAAACAGTGTCAGCAACTGTAACAGCAGGATGAACAGGTGGAGATAGATAGGTACTACGCTGCACAGTTCTGAAAGAAATAGGAGGCCTTAATGGGATCAAATCTGGAGGCAAAACCACACCCTCAGATTGTAAATATTTAGAAAGAATGACTCCATAGGGCAGTTTGATAGTCTTGCGAGCTTGATGCTCCTTGACATACAAAATATGTTTAAAAATCAAAGAGGGTAGACAAATGGTTTTACCAGACAAGATAGCATGGAGCAACAGACAGAATCGCTCAGTCAAATCCCCATGGTGCTCAGTAGGCAAAATAGTAGAACAAATGAATAGATGGAGCATCTTATGACTGGGTCTAAGAAACCGATGAGGAAGATTAGCCCCTTTAGCCCCAAACAATCCTCCCCCATCCTTCCGCAGGTAAACATGCAAATCAGTGAGTGATGGATGGTAAGGGAGATTAAAAACATCAAATTCGGGTTCAGTAACTCTGGGTATCCCAAGCACTTCGCTTAACTTGTCAATAGAAAAATCAAAACTAACACCCCTAACAAAACAAGTGGTTTTATCCCCATCGCCAGCCTCTAACGCATTCAGATTGGCATAAAACTCTCTAATCAGAGAAATAGATGCCATACCAGTCAAAGACGCAAGTGGAGTCCAAGCCCGAGACAGAAATACATGGTCCAAATCTGGATCCTCCAGAGACTCAAACTTGAAATTCCTCTCTGTATTCAAGGCTCTATCAGCAAAGTAGGCATCAAAACAAGCCTGTGTGTCTTTAGAGAGAAACCTAGAAACGCTAGTGGGTTTCTTGATTTTCTTTGCTGGTGGTGTCTCCTTCACAGCTTTGCCCTTTGCCATTGATGAGGTACTCGCAGCCCCTTGCTTTCGTTTTGCCATGGATGAACAAATTTAAGAGATAGCGAAGAAGAGGGTAGAAGAATTTGATTAGACCTCAAATGCTTGACACGGTAGTAGAGATGAAGTGAAAGAGAAGAACCAGATGTGAAGAAGGAAACTGAAAAGACGTTGCGCGGCTTTTTAGGAGAATTAAATTCTGGAAAAAGACAAAACTCACCTCTTGGTCAAAGAAGTCACATGCTTTAAGGAGGGCAATATGGTCAAAATAGCAACAAATTCTGAATTTCAAGAATTTTTGAAAACCGTGTCTCATATTAATGGAGGGAAAGATGACTGACACACGTAACCAAGCATAATCTTTCCACTAGCAATCAATTTATGTGATAAGGCAGAAAGTTACCTCACGCCTCATGTAGGCAATCAACTAGATAAACTTCAGGTACTTGCAACTGATCCAAACACTAAAAACATCATCCATATATATTAAATTCCACAACAATTACGACTACTTGGATGGAATCTAGAAATTTATCCATTTTGAATAACAACAGATGGGAATGAAACACTTTAAGTAATATTTGAAAATCATTGGATTTACTATACCTTGCATCATGTATGTGAAATTTGAAGCATGTTATAAGATTTGTGACATGGTGTGTGATTTCAAGAACTTGATAATCCCAATACTTATCATAATACACGAAATCAATGTGCACTAGGTTATCAAATCA
This sequence comes from Euonymus europaeus, assembly GCA_963580455.1. Lineage (NCBI taxonomy): Eukaryota > Viridiplantae > Streptophyta > Magnoliopsida > Celastrales > Celastraceae > Euonymus > Euonymus europaeus. The sequence goes on along the minus strand of OY756970.1, from coordinate 12,942,049 downwards.
ATCACTCTTGAACATTTTATTCTATATCAAACATTATACACTACCCTTTTTATTTCAAAAGGAGAAGGTATGCTACCCATGGTGGCTTTCACAGTTATGTTGAAGTGGCTCACTTTATTTCAAGAGATACACATTTTTTTTTCTTTCATAACGTAGCCCTTTCCATAGGTTTACTGAATAACGGTCATTGATCAAGAGTGATGTTCAAGAGACCTATGCAAAAGCTATCATGCATTATGCAAGCATGATATTACAAGAAGAAATATGTGCAATACAACTTGTCCAATAACACATTCTTTTCACATCCATGAGCGGATTACCAATGGAGAACCAATATACACAAGAAAGTGATTTCATCACATCTGTGTTTTTCATAGAACAACTCATATCCCACACTCATGATGTCATAATGAACATAGAATTTAATTAATAGATGTCACCCCTAGTGCTTTTCTCAAAAATTCAAACTTGTGCCTATCTAGAGGTTTTGTAAAAATATCAGCCAATTGATTGTCAGTGGAAATATATTCAAGAGTTACGAGATTATTTTCAACAAGATCACGAATAAAATGATATCGAATCTCTATATGCTTTGTCCTAGAATGCTGAACAGGATTTTTTGATATGTTAATGGCACTTATGTTATCACAAAAAACAGTGATACTTTCCTGATTCAATCCATAGTCATAGATCATTTGTTTCATCCAGAGTAATTGAGTACAACAACTGCCCGCAGCTATGTATTCAGCCTCTGCTGTTGATAAAGAAACAGAATTTTGCTTCTTACTGTGCCAAGACACAAGGTTAGTCCCAATGTAGAAGCATCCACCTGAAGTACTCTTTCTATCGTCACTACATCCTGCCCAATCTGCATCTGAATAACCCTCAAGAGAAACATTAGTGTCATGGGAATAATACAAGCCATAATCCAATGTACCATTGATGTACTTTAGAATCCGTTTTGCAGCTGTCAAATGAGATTCTTTTGGATCAGCTTGATACCTAGCACATACACATACACTAAATGCAATATCAGGCCTACTTGCAGTTAGATAAAGTAAGCTACCAATGATACTCCTGTACATAGTTTGATCAACAAGCTTTCCTAACTTATCCTTGCTTAGCTTGACACTAGGACTCATAGGAGTTGGTGCAGGCTTACTTGAGCTTACTTCAAATTTTTTTCACCAAATTTCGAGCATATTTCGATTGAGATGTGAAAATACCATCGTCTAGTTGTTTCACCTGAAACCCTAGAAAATAAGTTAGTTCACCCATCATGCTCATTTCAAACTCAGATCTCATTAATTCACCAAAATCACGTGCAAGATTGATAGAAGTGGATCCAAAGATTATATCATCAACAGATATTTGAGAAATAAGAACATGCTCATGATCTTTCTTGACAAATAAAGTTTTATCCACTGTTCCTCTTATAAACCCTACATTCAAAAGAAAAATGGTGAGTCTTTCATACCAAGCACGTGGTGCTTGTTTGAGACCATATAATGCTCTATTGAGTTTATAGACATGAGATGTATGCTTTGGATCCTCAAAACCTTGTGGTTGCTTAACATATACCTCCTCATGTAATAACCCATTTAGAAATGCACTCTTTACATCCATTTGAAATAATTTAAACTTCAGTAAGCATGCCATGGATAGTAGAATGCGTATGGATTCTAAACGTGCAACAGGAGCAAATGTTTCATCAAAATCTATGCCTTCAACTTGTGTATATCCTTGTGCAACCAACCTGGCTTTATTTCTTGTAATATTTCCATGTTCATCAGTTTTATTCTTGAAAATCCATTTTGTACCAATAATGTTGACATTATCTGGTCTAGGTACAAGTGTCCAAACATCATTCCTAGTGAATTGATTTAATTCCTCATGCATTGCATTTATCCAATTTTCATCATTCAAAACCTCTTTAACATTCTTAGGCTCTATATGAGACACATAGCATTTGTAACTTACCTCATTGTGGAGTTGCTTACGTGTTTTCATTGGAGCATTCACTTCACCAATAATCAAATCTTGAGGATGATTATTTTTAACTCGTTGTGAAGGATTCAATGTTTCTGAAGTAGGTTTGCTGCAAGCTACGTCCTTTTTCCTTGGTTGCTGTTGATCTGAAGTAGGCTTGTCGCAAGTTACTTCACGTGAAACAGATTGCTTCTGCCTTGGTGAAGTAGGCTCGCTGCATGCTACTTCAGTTTCATCTGTTTGCTACTGTCTGGATGAAGTAGGTTGCTTGGAGGTTACTTCAACTGGATCTGCATTTGCACTTTCGGCTTCATCCTTGTTTCCTTCGAGATTTGTAACTGGATCCAGAAATGAGCAGTCAGTTACATCTTTATCATTCGAAATGTCATCATGAACAATCACATTACATGATTCCATGATGATTCTAGTTCTATTATTGAACACACGATATGCATGACTGTTCATTGAGTATCCCATAAACATTCCTTCATCACTACGAGTATCAAACTTACCAATGTTTTCTCTATCTCGTAGAATAAAACATTTACTTCCAAACACCCGAAAATGCTTTACCGTGGGTTTCTTACCTTCCCAAAGCTCATAAGATGTAAATTTTGTACCCGTTCTAACATGCACTCGATTAGAGATGTAGCATGAAGTATTGATTGCTTCAGCCCAATATTTTTGAGCAACCTCTTTAGCATGCATCATCGTTCTTGCCATCTCTTGAAGCACTCGATTTTTCCTTTCAACTACACCATTCTATTGTGGTGTTTTAGGAGCTGAATATTCATGCTTGATTCCAAATTGACTACAAAACAAATCAAATTTGGTATTTTCAAATTCCGTACCATGATCAGTTCGAATTTTACACAAATGTAAATCATCATCCTTTTTAAAATTTGCCAACATTAAAAAGAGATCATAGAAGACATCAAAAGTTTCAGATTTTTCACGTAAAAACCTTACCCATGTATACCTTGAAAAATCATCAACAATGACAAGAATGTACTTCTTACCTCCAACGCTTTCAGTTTGAGTTGGTCCCATTAGATCCATATGAAGATTTTCAAATGGTCTTGTAGTACTAATAATACTCACCTTTTTATGGCTTGCTTTGACTTGCTTACCTAGTTGACAAGGTCCACATAATTCCTTTCTAGAACCAATCTTTGGTAATCCACGAACAATCTCTGAATTTGATATTTTCTGGAGATCATAGAAGTTTAGATGCCCTAACCTTTCATGCCATAATCTATCAGAAGAATCAATCATAGAATTACACAAAATTTTTTGAGTCACAGGAATTGTATAGCAATTGTCACTTGATCTTTCTCCTTGCAAAACACAAACTTGATTAGTATCCAAAATCCTGCATTGATTCTTATTAAACACAGCAGTATAATTTGAATCGCATAAATGACTAATACTGATCAAGTTTGCTTTCAAACCTTCAACATACAAGACATCTTTTAGAATACACTCACCGGATGTTTTGACTGTACCTTTTCCTGTAATTGAAGCCAGACTGCCATCACCAAATGTAACTTTTCCACCATCATATTCTTCAAATGATGAGAATAATGATTTGATTCCACTCATGTGACGTGAACAACCGCTGTCTAGATACCAAGAATCTTCCTTGAAAGCATTCAAAGCAGTATGAACTACTGCACATCTCAAGTCTGATTTCTTGATCCAAACTTTCTTGTATTTGGGAATTGCTGACAGTTGACTTTTGGCTTGAAAATGCTTTGGTAAATGTCCTGTTTCTTGAGAAAGAATGTCAAACCTATTTTTAAGAAAATTCTTTTGAAACAAGTTTGAGTTAGTTTTTCCTAGAAGATAAGATTTTGGAAAACCATACAATTTATGACAATATGGACGTATATGACCTTTAATGCCACAGTGATGACACACGGGAATGAAATGAAACTTATCTGGAAACTTACCTTGATAAACATTTTGTTTGCGATCAAGATTTCCCTTGAAGAAAGGCTTAGCTGTCCTACCAAAACTGTATGAAACATCATTATTTTGACAAAAAGATGTTTGATTTCTTACCTTGATAGGGATGGTAGAAATCTTCTCTTCTTGTTCCAACGTTCTGGATGATGAAGGCACAAAGTGCACAAATTTCTTAGGTATTTCAGATTTTGAGCATTCTCCTTTTTCATATCCTAAACCACATGTTTCCTTGCTTGACCTTTGTACCTCCAAAATATCCTGCAATTTGTTAGATCCAGATTTAAATTTATCAATATCTGAACATACCTTTTTGAGCATAAGCTCTCTTTTGTTTTCTGCTTCAGTGAAGTAAGTTACATCGGAGGTTACTTCATCTGGACAGAGTATTTCAAGATCTCGAATTTCCTCTTGTAATTCCTTAATTTTTTTCTCTTGCTTCATTCAGATCTTGAGTAAGCATTCCATTTTCTTTGACAAGCTTTGCTCTCTCTTTCTTACTCTTGATACATTCATCAAAAAGATTGTTATAAGCTACTTGTAGCTCACACATATCTATTTCAGAATCACTGTCATCCGAAGTAAATCCGCTTGTCTTTTGAGATATAACAGTTGGAAATGCAACTGAACTTTTTTGCTTTTCATCTTCTTGTTCAGAATCTGAATCTTCCTCTGTATCATCATTTGTGTAACAGGTATACGCCTTTTGTTTCCTTTTCTTATTTGCACACTCCTGCGCAAAATGACCAATACCTTGACATTCATAGCACTTTATTTTCTTAGGATCCTTACCTGATTTTTCTTCTTTCCTTGAGTTACTTGAAGATGATTCATCCTTCTTGAACTCTTGAGAATTCCTGTTCTTCAATAATTTCTTGAAATTTTTCGTTAGTAACGCAAATTCATCAAGTAAATCATCAGAATTATTAACCGATTTAAGAGCAATACCTTTTGATTTGTGTTGAGATAAAAAGTTTATCTCATAAGTTTGCAAAGATCCCACTAGTTCTTCAACTTTGATGGAATTAAGATCTTTGCTCTCTTCAATGGCTGCAACTTTCATCATGAACCTTTCTGGGAGAGATCTTAAGATTTTTCTAACTATTTTACTTTGAGAAATGGGTTCTCCAAGAGTGAATGATGAATTAGAAAGATCACTCAATTTTGCATAAAATTCATCAAACCTCTCATTTTCTTCCATTCTAAGATTCTCAAATAAAGTAGTTATACGTTGCAATTTAGCATTTTTAACAGTAGTTGTTCCTTCATGTGTGACCTCCAACAAATCCCAAGCTTCCTTAGCAATTTCACAATGAGAAATTCTACGAAATTCATCAATTGTTAAAGCCAAGAATAAAGCATTGATTGCTTTACTATTCCAACATGCATTATCATAATCAAGTTTTATCCAAGTATTAACAGGCTTAGGAATTTCCTTACCTTCTAGATCTGTACTTGTTGGTGACACATATCCATGAACAACTGATAGCCAAACTCTTTCATCAATAGACTTCAGATAAGCTCTCATGCGAGCTTTCCAGTATGAATAGTTTGAACCATCAAAATGCGGTATTTGATTCGTACGAGTTTCCATGTTGACACCTGCTTCGATACCACTTGAAAGTCGTTGCACTCACCAAAAACGTTAGTCATCGAATAATGGAAACAAAAAAATGCGAAAAATAAATAATGGAAAATATAAAAAGAACGACACCAAGATTTTAACGAGGAAAACCCAACGTGGGAAAAACCTCGAGTCTATAAGCGACTAACCTTGAGGAACAATTCACTAAAACGAATCAAGAGTTACAACCTAATCTTTGAACTAAAGACCTTGCTCATAGCTCCCATTCAGCAAATTGCTTCAACCTCTTCTCAACCTAACCAAGGTAGAGACTACTCTCGAATCCCTCAAGAGTACCAAATAAGAAACTCTCAAATATTAATCTCAACACAAATGTCCTCGCTACAAATCACTCAAATAAAACACTCACGAACACATATGAAAAGGAAGTGATTTGTTTCTCCAAACCCTAACACAACGCTCAAGCTTTCTCCAAGATAATTTTCGTGTCATTCAACTTCACGTGTGTGGAATACATATATGTCCAGCTTGTCTTGTTAACGAAGACACCTTCTTCCACCAGAACTCTAATCATTCTGTCACCTGGAGAGATCAATCATATATCCACAACTGGAATTTGATAATAACATAATAATCAAGGATTATCTATGTTAGTTATATGTTTAACTCACAATATGACTCTTATATGGTATCCATACATGAATAGACTTCCTATCTTATCTATATAAGACTTTTCATGAACAATAAAACACTGCACGTCAGTAAAATAAAAAGCCCATGTGTTAAAATCTTTAAGCCCGTGCAGATGAAGTAACTTACTCCACACACCGGAGTAACTTACTTCACTGTGCTGTATCTTCCAATTAACATACCTGCGAAGTAACTTACTCTACATACCGGAGTAACTTACAACACTGCTCAGCATCACCCAATTGTCATACCTGTATCAAATATAGACCAACAGTTTTTAGTTCTCTTTTGAAAACAAGTTAACCAAACTGCTATTCATATAGCGGAGAGCCTCAAGCTGTCCAAGCTTCGCTGGGCGAACTAGCTTGAGGGACAAAAAAGGGCCTATGACGACCTTCTCATTGTAAATGAAAGCTTATTAGAGGATAATGAAGGTCTGAAGAGTCCAGTGCACGAGTATGAAGATGATGCTAAACTTTTTGAGCTTAATATGAAACTAGAGAGGTTGCATAAAGAAAATGAAGATAACAAGAAGCTCGTTGCAATGGAGAGGTCAAGGTAAGGGGATCCTCTTGCCGCTGATTGTGTCGAGAGCGAGCATGTAAAAGAGAAGGTCATCGAGAAGACCATCAAAGAATTAAGGTAGCATACAAAGCCCAAATGGTTGAGGAGTAGAATACCTGCTGGGGGGTATCCTCTCAGTACTTGCCCTCATGAAGGCAAGAATTCTAAAAGATCAGAGCTGCTGGAGTGAAATGGTCTCTCTATTTCCAAGCTTCGAAACTCCATGTCTAACCCTAGAAGAGCTAAAGCTGATAGTGGAAAATATGTTATCTAATAATGGTCCTAAGGACTTTAATCCTGAATCCATGACAGTTGAGCGAATTGAGGCGATGATAGGCCAAGAGCCACAATTAGAATCCCAAGAACAAACTAAGGACTTGCCTAAGATTGCCTCCTCTGAGCCAGCAACTGAGCAAGGTCCATCCTCTTATCACCAAGCTCAGTCTGAAGTACTTATCGAACTCTCTTAAATTGTTTGCCCAAATGTCATTTGAGTCTTACTTTTTTATATTCAAAATTTGAACAATTTTATTTATAAAGCTAATTTGATATGATTCACACATTTATCTTATGTAGTGTTTTTATATTCCTAGGTACATTTTTTTAAACCACATTTTCAGCAGAGCTGAATGCCTAAACTTGTTAGCTATAGAGTTATATTTTTGTAAGTAAGTACTTTCATGACTTTAATTGCAGTTGATTCGAGTCGGGCTAGGATTTCTAATACCCGGTTGTTGCCTTCCTTTATAAGTTAGGTATTCTCTATGAACTTGGATGTTGTTCCATTACGTCGGGCTAGGATTCCCAATGCCCGGTCCACATTGTTCTTTTGTACACGAAGTCAAACTTTTGCCCTAAACTTAGATGTTTCGTTTTGTTGGGCTAGGATTCTCAATGCCTTATTGTCATTTTCTTTTATACCCCAAGTCAAACTTTTTCCCTAAACATGGATGTTGTTTCATTATGTCGGGCCAAGATTCCCAGTGCCCGATTGTCATTTTCTTTATACACAAAGTCAAGTTTTTTACCTGAATTAGGATGTTGTTTCATTACACTAGGCTAGGATTCCTAGTGCCCGATTGTCGTTTTCTCCCTCGAACGGTTTACCATGTAAGAACACTTTTATAAAAAATAAAAAAAATAAGCTCGGCAATTCAGAAGCCTTATTGATAACTGAGAAATGAAAGTAGAAGTTTTAAAATAAAACATCCTTAAATTAACTACATTCCACGGCCTCCAAACAGATTGTCCGGACATGTCTTCTAGGTAATATGCTCCAACTCTGACTAGGTCGCTGACTTGGTAAGTCCCCTCCTCGTTCACCTTGAGCTTTCCCTTAGTAGGATCCTTTTTGTTGGGCACCACCTTCCGCAAGACAATATCTCATTCAAAAAAAATTCTTGATTTTACCCTTTTGTTGTGGATCCAAGTCAACTCCTATTGATAAGCAGCCAAATGAATCATGGCCTCTTCTAATTTTTCCTACAAAAGATCAAGCTCATACTCTAGAGCTTGATCATTCCCTCCAATAAGATAATTTGAAGTCATAAGGGATGGCAAGCCAATCTCTAAAGGGATCATTGCTTCCAATCAATAAGCTACAGAGAACTAAGTTTCGCCTGTTGACCTCCTAGGGTGGTTCTTTAAGTCCATAGCACATTTAGTAGCCCTTCTACCCATTTGCCTTTAGCATTCTCTAATATTTTCTTGATTCCATTAAGCACTATCTTATTTGAAACCTCGGGCTGGCTATTCGACTGCAAATAGGCTAGAGTTAAATAGTAGTTCATGACTTCAAACCTGGGACAATAATCTTGAAATGCTCGATTGTCAAATTGTGGGCCATTATTCGTCACCAAAGCATAGGGAATTCCAAACCTAGTGATAAGATGTTTCTAGATAAACTTTTCATTATCAAATATGTCATTTCAACTAATGGAGCCACTTCAATCAAGGTTGTGAAGTAATTTATGACCGTAATGAGCCATTTCCTACTTCCAGTCACTCTTGACAGTGTTCTGGCCAAATCCATGCCCTGCTGAGCAAAGGGCCACAGACACGAGATTGCATTCAAATCCTCCATAGGTTGTCTCAGAATGGGAGAAAGTTTTTGACACTTCTCACACTTACGAGCATATATTTGTGCATCCTTCTTCATGTAAGGCTACCAAAACCCTTGTGAAATAGCTTGGAACATCATGGATCTTCTCTCTGTATGTGCTCCACAAGATCCTTCATGTATCTCATACAATACGCTCTCTACCTTATCAAGATGAAAACAAAGAAGGTATGGCCTAAAGTATGATTTCTTGTAGAGCTTATTATCCAGTGACAACCAAAACTTCATTTCCTTCATCCTGATTTTTTGAGCCTCTATCTTATCTTCAGGAAAGGTTCCTTCCATAAAAAAATTGATATAACCATCCATCCAAGATGGACTTTGAGCAATAGATATCATCTAACCCCCTAAGCTCAGCTCCAGCTAGATACTAATTTCAATGGTTCTTTTGCTATTTTCTACACCCTCAGTAGACAGGGTAGTAGATGCCAAAGTTGAAATTGCATATGCATGGACGTTCAATCTCCTTGGTACCTATTGTAAACCATATCTGAGCAATTTACTCAACTCCTCATTTTCAAAGGTTAAGTAACTTGCCAAGGCTTGAGAGCTTGCAAAATATTCGCCCTTTAGGTGTGTGACCACTTACTGTGAATTTGCAGTGTTCTTGAGCACAATTGTTCCCAAGCTTCTTATATTCCTTACTCCCATTAAAAGAGCTTCATATTTTGCCTCATTATTAGTTGCCATAAACCCAAACCTTATGACTTGCTCAATAATTATTATGGATGGTGTTTTAATCAAGATTGCTACTCTAGCACCCTAGTTTGTTGATGATCCGTCCACCCTAGATTCCTACTCAAGCACCCTAGCTCCCATAAATCATTCTCACAAGTATTTATGTGTTGCACATCTGCTACCCTCTAACCTAAATGACCGTACTTGGTATGAAAGTAATATCAAACTGGCCGAGCTCTACAGCCCATTTGGAGATTCTTCCTATTAACTCTAAGAGGATAAGAAGTATGGACTCTTATTTCATGAGCTTGAAAATAATGCCTCAGCTTCCTTGAAGCCATAGCAAGAGCCAAGATGAGATGCTCCAATGGAGAGTATCTTTCCTCTGCTCTAATCAACAACTTACTACGTAATACATTGGCTTCTTATTTCGTCCTTTTTTCTTGAACCAAGGCAGCACTAACAGAAAAATCTGACACTACTAAATGCAGAGTTAAATCTTCCCCATACTTTGGTGTAGCAAATAGTGGGGGTGATTGTAAGTACATTTTTAGCTCATTTAGGGCTCTATCAACTTCTTCTCCTTAATCATTGACTCCTCTACGAATTAATTGGAAAACTCCTTGCAGTCGTCCAAAGATCGACATATGAACCCATTTAGAGTTATTGCCATGCTAGTTAGTTGTTGTAAATATTTATTTGTCCTTGGCCTTTCGAGAGATTGAATTGTTTTAATTTGATTCAAGTTGGCTTCGATGCCCCTATGAGTCACCGTATGACCCAAAAATATTCCCGACTTCATACCAAATGCACATTTAGTTATGTTCAATCGCAACTTAAACTTCTTGAGAACAATGAACATCTTCTAATGATTTGCTCAATGATCCACCACTTTCTTGCTCTTTACAACCATATCATCAATATAGGCTTCGACCTTTCTCTGGATCAATTCTGTAAAACCTTAGTCACCATTTGTTGAAAATTCATGCTTGTATTCTTTAACCCAAAACGCATTAACCGATAACAAAGGTTATCCTTTTGGGTAATGAAAGCAATTTTTTCCTAGTCCTCTAGGGCAATAGGTATCTCTTGATAACCCCTATAAGCATCCAAGAAGCTCAACAGTTGGAACCTAGTCGTTGAGTCAACCAACTAATCAATTTTGGGTAAAGGAAATAAATTCTTTGGGCAAGCTTTACTCATGTTGGGGAAGTCCACACAAACTCGCCGCTGCCCATTCTTCTTTTTTACCACCATATTATTGGAAAGCCACTCGAGATAGTAAACATCCCTAGGGAGCGATCCTTCCTAGATCTTTCATACCTCCCAGTAGAGCTAATGCTCTCATTCCTTCTATAATCGCAATACCTTTTGAATGGCCAACCTCGAGTTTTGTCAGCCCCCTTTTATTAAACACTCTCGATCGCGAGTCCTTCATTTTCGTTGTCCATATTCTTGTTGTTTCTCTAGAACCATAGCAGTTAGCTCTAGGATTTTTACCTATAGCTAGGCTTGTTGCTTCTAGAACTTGGCCTGCAACTCAAATTGTTGCCTTTGAACCTCTACCAGTAGTGTTTCTGTCCTAGCTTAATCAGAGAGTTTATTTCTTCTTGTTTCCAAATTTTTTTCAGTGCATTGATGGGCTCACTCACTCTCCACCATATTCCTCATTGAATCTTCACTGTGACAGTTAACTTGTTATCCTCCTATGACAACAATGGATGTCAAATTCCTTCTCCTTGCATTTACAATTTTAGGTTCTTCAAGTTTTCTTTACATTTCCACAGGCGACACCAATTGTGAGGCTTGATTTTGTAACCACAACGTGTCAATTGCTAATTGGTTCTTGACCTAAAAAATAATTGAAAACAACATTACTAGAGTGGTGGCTGTGGCCACTGTTGGCGCTCCAACACTCAAGTTAGTTGAATACTCAAGAGTGGGAAGGAAGAATAGTAACTCTTCGTTATGTAGTGTTTGTAGAGTTTATTTCCCATTTTAATTCTGAGAAGGTTTCCTATTTCAATCCAATTAAAGATTCTTAATCGAACACAATCAGATCCCTTGAATTTAAGAAATACATCATAGTCAGTCTCTATTAATTGACTGAAATCTAATTAACAGTTGTGATCGTTTATATCCCTACAATTTAGGGATTGAACTCTACATGAGATGGTCAGAATGCTTTTAAGAAAGGCCAGTTTTGCTCGGCTATGTGTGTTGTGATTAAGGTCGGCTTGGTGATTTGTTTGTGACAAGTGGCATCATTTGGGATTGACCCGTGTCATGAGATTTTTGTCCCTTACAGTAAATATGTTATTGTTGCACCATCAATAGGGTACTCCTTCCTTCTTTAGTTGCCAATAACACTGGCAGTGAGTGCTGACCAGTGGAGCGTCTACTTTAGCTAGATTGTCCTATTAGCATATCTATACTTTTACCTAAAATGTACCGCACAACGTGCGGATGTTACACCAGTTTTGGATAATAATTAAAATCAACTGTCTAATGAGAATCAAAGGAAAAAAGTTTATAAAATAGTATAAGTTATATATATATATATATATAACATTTAATATAAAATTTTATTTTAAATATTAATTGATTATTAATTTTATTGGAGAGAACCACATATATTGAGTGGAAGAATTTCATAGTTGTTTGAAAAAAAATCTTAAATAAATTTTGTATATTTATGTAATCCTATAGAATATATGTTCCATATAAAATTTTCAAAATAATAATATGAGTTAAACTATTAATTAGACAATAACTATCTAAAAAATAATAATGTATACAATTAATTTTTTAAATATTCAAACAGAAACAACATATGATAACCCGGTTAAATTTAAAATATGATAACAATGCCTATTTAACAATTTAAATCTATTATTTCATTAAATCTATCATCAGTGTCTCTAATAGTTATTTTTGTTTGGAATCTATTATTGTATTCTACAAATGGCTCAAGAGTTTGACTTTGTTGATTCTCACTCTATCTATTGTATTCTACAAAAGGCTCAAGTGTTTGACTTTGTTGATTCTTGTAAAACTATTCATCCATCACATTTAAATACATCATATGATCAATATATCTAGGATTTTCAATCAACATGATTTTCACACATATAAACATCATAAATATTAACATATAAGAAAGCATATCTTGAGTCATCGCTTTCAATTAACGAATCCGAATCACAAACCTTGATCTTGAAGAAACATTCCTTAAACGATCTACGAAAACCGGTTTCTCTCCCTTCTCTATATTTCGTTAGTGTTGTAATTTTTCCCGTCACATCAGATGGAAGTTAGTGGCGTATATATAGATAGAGAGAGGACCTAGGTTTTCCATTTAACCCTTAAATCTCAACCGACCATCACAGTTAGAGAGTTTCATTAGGAAAACAACCCAAATAACATTAGAATTCTAATTACTAGAAGTTAGGGATTCAATTAAAATCTTGTCAAATAATAATTGTTATGTGGACCATAATAATAGGAAACAAATAATAATAAATAATATTATTATTTCTTACATTCCCCCACTTGGTCCATATGACAATTTTACTTAATGTTTGACAAGAAATATCATTAGGCGAGCATTATTGTTTGAATCACAAACTTACTAGTACATCATGGTAGATAAAACATCAATAAGAGTCATGGCGGTTCCATACTAATTCAAGAGCATGGTCCCTTCAATGCACTACATATTAATGAATTATACAAAAGACTATAATTTTGGATTACATTCATGGTCCAATAATGTCTTTATAAAAGACTATTTCTGTCTCATAATCAGTACTCATGCATGAAACAATTATCATGAAGAAGACAAAAAATTTGTATATTCAGAAACTCATCAAAGATATCTCATAAATATAATGTCAAATAATCAAGCACAGTGCTATCCACAAATTATCTAACTACCACTTTCAAGACTCATTCTTTCAACATGTTGCATAAAAGTCTTTGGTGGCAGTCCTTTAGTGAGTGGATCAGCTATGTTAACACTCATACCAATGTGTTCTATTGACACTCTATGTTTCCGAACTTTTCCCTTAACCGATATGTATTTTATCTCAATGTGCTTGGCAGCTTTAGAAAACGTATCATTCTTTGAGAAGAAAACTGCTGCGACATTATCACAATAAATCTTCAAATGCCTAGAAATCGAGTCCACTACTCCAAGCCTCGAGACAAAATTTCGTAGCCATAATGCATGATTTGTAGATTCAAAACAAGATATAAACTCAGCCTCCATAGTAGATGTTGCAATGACACTCTGCTTAACACTTTTCCATGAAATAGCTCCTTCTACTAATGTAAATACATAGCCAGAAGTGCTCTTTCTGCTGTCAAGACATCCTCCATAATCTGAGTCAGTATAACCAATCACCTCAAGATGATCAGTTTTCCTAAATGTGAGCATGTTGTTTTTAGTTCCTTGCAAATATCTTAATACTTTCTTTGCAGCTTTCCAATGATCAAGTCCCGGATTACTTTGATATATGCCTAACATCCCAACAGCAAAACTAATATCTGGTCGTGTACATACTTGTGCATATATCAAGCTTCCAACAAGAGAAGCATATGGAATATCTTTCATACGTTCACGTTCCAATTCATTTTGAGGACATTTTCTTAAGCTGAACTTATCTCCCTTTTGAACTGGAACTATATTAGGACCACAGTTCTTCATGTTGAATCTCTCTAAAACTTTTTCAATGTAGACTTTCTGAGACAATCCCAACAATCCACGCGATCGATCGCGGAATATTTCTATCCCTATCACGTAGGATGCCTCACCCATATCTTTCATTTCAAAGTTTTGAGAAAGATAACACTTAGTTTCATGAAGTAAACCACGATCATTGTTGGCTATTAATAAGTCACCAACATGCAGAACTAAAAACATAAACTTACTCCCACTAATTTTCAGGTATATACAATGATCAACATCATTTTCTTTAAACCCGAAAGAAGTAATGGTGTCATGAAACTTAAGATACCACTGTCGAGAAGCTTGTTTTAGTCCATATATTGACCTTTTAAGCATACAGACCATGTGTTCCTTTCCTTCAATTACAAATCCTTCTGGTTGTACCATGTAGACTTGTTCCTCTAAACTCCCATTCAAGAAAGCAGTTTTCACATCCATTTGGTGTAGCTCTAAGTCAAAATGAGCCACCAGTGCTAATATGATTCTTAATGAGTCCTTCTTTGAAACGGGACTAAAGGTCTCATTGTAATCAATGCCTTCCTTTTGAGTAAACCCTTTGGCAACAAGTCTAGCTTTATGGCATTCAATATTGCCTTTTGAATCACGTTTGGTTTTAAAAATCCATCTACATCCAAAGCTTTTCTTATCTTTAGGCAATTCGACTAACTCCCAGACTTTGTTTGAGGCCATAGAGTTCAAATCATCATTCATGGCATCAATCCATTTATCAGAATCACTGCATGTAATAGCTTGTGAATACGTCATCAGATCATTCATATTACCAATATCATAGTCAGATTCTTGTAGATACACCATATAATCATTAGGAATAGCCGATCTCTTATTTCTTTGGGATCGTCTTAATGCTATATCTTCTTGTTGTGGTGCATTCACAATATCTTCATTGACAATAGTCTCATTAATGGGAATTTCCTGTTGTTGTCCATTCAATTGTTGCTCGTTATTGTTGATTGGTTCAACTACATTAGAAGCAACAATATCATCCTGAGGTCGAGGTACCGAAAGAGGTACTCTGACTTCTTGAATGGAAACATTCCTTACTTCAGTACTCCCACTGACTTTGCCATTTTCAATGAATCTGGCATTTTCGGTTTCTACAATTCTAGTAGTATGGCTAGGACAGTAAAATGTATACCCCTTCGACTTTTCTGGATACCCAAGAAAGAAACAAGATAAGGTTCTTGGATCCAATTTCTTTTCATGTGGATTGTATATTCTTGCTTCTGCAGGGCAACCCCAAACATGCAAATGCGATAATGCAGGTTTCCATCCTTTCCACAATTCAAAAGGTGTCTTTTGAACTGCCTTACTAGGAACTCTGCTGTTTTAAGAGCATGCATCCACAAGAATAGGGGTAAATCGGTATTACTTATCATACTCCTAACCATATCCATTAGAGTACGATTACGCCTTTCAGCTACACCATTTTGCCAAGGTGTACCTGGCATAGTGTATTGTGCGCAAATACCCAAACGTTCTAGGAGTTTAGCAAAAGGTCCAGGGCATTGCCCCGATTCATCAAATTTTCCATAAAATTCACCACCTCTATCAGATCTAACAATTTTCACCTTTTTACCCAATTGTCTTTCAACCTCAATAATGTAAATATCTATAGCATTTACAGACTGAGATTTATCATGCAATAAATATAGGTAACAATAATGTGAAAAATCATCTATAAAGGTGATGAAATATTTTTCTCCACTCAAAGATGGAACATCAAATGGTCCACAAATGTTTGTATGTATTATCTCAAGAAGCTGCGTACTTCTTGTGGCTCCTTTCTTAGTATGTTTGGTCTGTTTACCCTTAATACAGTCCACACACACTTCAAAATCTAACCAATCCAATTTTGGGAGGATTCCTTCCTTTTCTAATCTTCCCATTCTTTCTTTGGATATGTGTCTTAGTCTTTTATGCCACAAGAAGAATGATTGCTCATTTGATGAGCTACGTTTTGTTCCAACTTTATGATGCAAGGTAACTAAGGATTGGGAAAAATTGGGTTCAAGGTTTATTTGGTACAAACCATTAATCAAAATTCCGGAACCAATAATAGAAGAATATTTAGATAAAGTGAAGCCATTATTTCCGAAATTGAATGAAAAACCATCAAGGTCAAGTTTGGACAATGATATTAAATTACGAGAAATAGAAGGGACATAAAAGGCACCATATAGATCCAAACAAAATCCAGAATTCAAAATCAAACGAAAGGTTCCTACGGCTTCAACTTTGGCTTTTTGTCTATTTCCCATATAAAGAAAGGCTTCATTTGGCTTTATGTTCCGGGTCATAAGGTATCCCTGCATCGTATTTGAAACATGAGTACATGATCCATAATCAATCCACCACTTATTAGAAGGAACTTCAATTAAATTTGATTAGAAACATACTAAAGCCAAAGGCTTACCTTTCTTTTCGAACCATGCTCTGCGCTTTACGCAGTCTTTCTGAAAGTGTCCAATTTTCTTACAGAAATGATACTTTTCATCTTTCTTTTTCTCCTTTGTGGCGGGTTTCGCGGATCCATTCTAATTGGGTTGGCCACGCTTCATGCCTTTACCAATCTTCTTTCTAGCTCCTTTCACGACAAGATGCGCCACATGACCATTGTGCTGTTTCAGTCTCCCTTCCTCTTGGACCAACATACTTTGCAGGTCATTTACATTCCACTTATCTTTAATAGTGTTGTAATTGATCTGAAATGGCCCATATTCATGAGGTAAAAAAATTTAGGAAAAATTGGACAAGAAAAGAGTCATCTACTGTCATGCCCAAAGTCCTTAACTTTGCAGCGAGATTGGTCATCTCAATTATGTGTTCATTCATGGTATGAGTGCCATCAAAACGCATCGTTGTAAGTTCAACCATAAGTTTTCCAGCAAGAGATTTATCAGCAGCGCGGAAGCAATCTTTGACATTATTAAGATATTCCTTCACTTTCTGTGTTTCAGGTAAAGAAGTTTTGATGTTTGCGGCAATCGTCATACGCAAGAACATTAGGTTCAGTCTGTTAGACCTAGACCATGCTTTATGAATGGCCTTCTCTTCCTCATTACTCTTATCAGTGAGAGTAGCATGTTCATCCTCAAGAAGACACATGTCAAGATCTAAGACTCCCAAACTGAACTGTACTTGCTGATACCACTCAGAAAAATTAGTTCCATCAAACCTAGGGATGCTAGCAGCTTGGGAATGAAGTGCTACGGGAATAGTATTAGTAGCTGCAACATTAATCATGCTCACAATTAACATAAATATTATAACATGTACGCAAGGCAGTAAATAATCGATGGTATTTAAAACAGATATACGATAACATATTAATTAACTAAGAAAATATGCATCTATGGATGTACTATTATTTTCTAGTCAATAAAATATTATCCATTAATGTTTATTCAAACAAATAATTGGACTTGTGGGCAACCTAATTCTTTTTCTGAATAAACCATAAATTAATGCCAACGATTAAATTCGAAACCAAATTTTTTTTGAACCTGTGGGCAACCAAAAACATACATGGCTCGAATTAATTCAATAATATTAATACTCATAATTATGGAATGAGTTATCACTGTGGTGAAAAACAAACCATCTTAATTGAGTATTAATTTTAATAATCTTGAATATCAAATTAGTTAAACCTCACAAGTCACAACCTATATCACCATCAACCTTTAATGGTCTTGATACATTGATAGACCCATCCACTAATGTATGTTTAGAACTCATACTGATTAAAAACAAAACATACAGAAAATCATCTTGGTGGTAATAAGGACGGGAGTGTGCAGGTTCACTTAATTAAGAAAAGAAATAAATGATTTCTCAACAAATCATAGTATCATCGGACTTTACATATGAAATATAAATTAATATATCTAGAAACCACGTTAAAAAAAATTCACTTAAATCACTTTTAATCACTAAAACTTGTCTGTACTCCTTAACCATGAAACTTTAACAGAATCCACCTTCTTTGACTTTGAGAATTGGTAGATGTAAAATAAAAGACTTAATTGTGTCAAAGAATTAGTCTATGCACATGAAATCATTGAGAAAAATTCACTCAAACACAACGTCAAAATTATCAGAATATTATATATATACGTTTACATACGTACGCATGAATTTTATAATAATCATAGGAGAAAATTTATCATTCATTGTTTATGGAAAAATCATGAGATCTATAACCTCCGCCTCTGATACCACATGTAAAACTATTCATCGATCAAAATTAAATATATCATATGATCAATATATCTAGGATCTTCAATCAACATGATTTTCACACATATAAACATCATAAATATTAACGTATAAGAAAGCGTACCTTGAGTCATCGCTTTCAATTAACGAATCCGAATCACAAACCTTGATCTTGAAGAAACATTCGTTGAACGATCTACGAAAACCGGTTTCTCTCCCTTCTCTATATTTCGTTAGTGTTGTAATTTTTCTCGTCACATCAGATGGAAGTTAGTGGCGTATATATAGATAGAGAGAGGACCTAGGTTTTCACTTAACCCTTAAATCTCAACCGTCCATCACAGTTAGAGAGTTTCATTAGGAAAACAACCCAAATAACATTAGAATTCTAATTACTAGAAGTTAGGGATTCAATTAAGATCTTGTCAAATAATAATTGTTATGTGGACCATAATATTATTTCTTACAATTCTCACTTATGATAAACGTGATTGAAAATTGAAAGTTCCAACTATATGGGTATGGATTTTCCAAAAATTTTGAAACTAGCAAACATAATTTAGATGATCTTTTATGGATGAAAATGTAATCTGGACCCAATATTTTCATTTGTAAATTAATAATCATATTTGATGTTTGATCTAATTGTTCATAACAGGGTGGATGTCTCTGTAAAAATATTTTGAAAAAGAAGGTACGAGGATTCATTAATTCAGAGTTATAGTTATCACTACAAGAAAACCTCCAATTATCCACGGAAATAATTGTCAACAACAGTTTTATTGCGTCGGTATATTCAATTACGGACAAGATATTAATGTCGGAAAAATGCTCGTCGATAATATGGTGTCGACGAAAAATTCATTCCAAATTCATTAGCAATCACGACCCTTTCCATCAGCACATTCATCGGGTTTAGAGACAATTCTACGACAAAAATTGGGTCGGTAATCCGTTAGTGAAAGAAAATTAGTTTAATATTTTTATTTATGTTTCTTTCAATAATATTAAATAAAATAAATTATTTGTAATTTATTATTCCGTCAGTAACATTTAATAAACTTAATAATTTTTATTTAATATGCCGCCAATAATTCGTCGCTAAAATTACAAAATTTTGATAAATTTTATTTATGATTCCGTCAGTAAACTTTCAATAGAAATTTTATTGACAAAAGTTTAAAATCTGAAAAATGTCTAATATTAACCACATAATACATTCATTATAATAAAAATCCATTAAAAAATATTGTTCAATGTGTAAAATTTACGCAAATCATAATAATTATTAAAAGGCAACTAGTAAATATGAGGGAAAGTTATAAAGTTATGCCGGAAAATCAACATGCTTTTAATCATTTAAGTTGCGTTGAAGGTGGAGCTATTTCTAAGAGTATTAGGCTTGTTGCTTGGTCTCCCCCATCGTCAGATTGGGTTACTCTGAATGCTGATGGATGCTCTAAAAGTGGCCTCGCCATGGCTGGTTGTGGTGGAGTCCTTCGAGACACTACGGGAAGTTGGCAATGGGGGTATACAGTGAATTTAGGCTGTTGTCAAGCTATTGAAGCTAAACTATGGGGAGTGATTCATGGGCTTCAGATAGCGTGGGATCGTGGCTACCGTAAAGTGGTGCTGGAAGTTGATTGTTTGCAGGTTTCCAATTGGCTCAGGGGTCATCATGCTGCAGATTTTTCTTTCATAAATCTAATTGATAAGTGTAGGTTCCTCTTACAAAGGAATTGGGATATTTGTGTGCAACATGTTTATAGGGAGTAGAATCGTATCGCTGATTTTCTAGCTAGTGCAGCCTTGGGCCATGATATTGGCCTTCGTGTGATCCAGATCCCTCCGCCTGCCGTGATGAAGATGTTGTGGGAAGATAGTATTGGGGTAGCCTGGCCCCGACTAGTTGGGAATAATCTGAGGGTTTGAGTTTGTTTGGGTTAATTCCCTCCTTTGTTTTCCAAAAGAAAAATATGGGGGAAAGTTAGGGTTTGCATCCTGTACTTTCAAGTAAGTATCAATTTGCACCTTGTACTTTGAAACGTATGAAATCACACCTCAAACTTCCATTTTCGTATACCGTTACACCTTCCGTCTAAATGTCGTCTATTTTTGCTGATTTGGCACGTTTATGTTGTTCATACACCACTTAAATTTTGACAAGTGTCAATTTTCACATTGTACTTTAGATCGAAATGCACCTTGAATTTACAAAAATAAATAATAACGCACCCTCGATCAACAAAAATAAATGGTATTTGGATGAAAGGTGTAAAGCTACACAAAAATGGAAGTTTGAGGTGCGATTTGATACGTTTCAAAGTACAAGGTGCAAATTGATACTTTCTTGAAAGTACAAGGTGCAAATCCTAACTTCTCCCATAAATATATAATACATTAATGTAGTTAAACGTATAATACATCAATGTACTCAAAAAAAAAAGATAACACAAACATCGTAAAAAAAACCTAATCATGAGCACCTACTCCTACATATGGACAAGACGGTCCTCCATCTCCTTTATCATCTCGTCCTTTATATGCTAGCGCACCTCAAAAATTAGATCATGAATGATCCCCCCCAGGTGGTTGTCTATAGAAGGAGACTATGTCGTCGAAGATGTGGCAACTTAATATCCATAATATGCAAGCCTTGTGAGCCTATACCATTGACTCTCCTCTTCTTCTCTCCTACCACAACCTTGTAATAAAGAGCTCGCTCATCGTTTGACTGTGGATTAGAGGACCCCGGCTCAGCTGGGATTGCGTGAGGCGTGGAGACTCGATATCCTCTTGTGTTATAAAAAATAACATAAAAGATTTATGAAAATTATGAAAATTTTGACAAAGTCCCCTATTTTTTTTGGATAAACTCAGCGTGTAAACATATTAAAAAAACTTCAAATATTCACATAAAGTCATTCTCCAATATCCAGCAGTACTACAAAAAATATAACTAGATATGCAACTAACCAGTATTCTCACATCATTCAGCAAATTCCTTAAGAGAATATTGAAAAACCAACTTTAATGACAAATAAAAAAAATAGCTCGTATATATGAGATGCTAACTAGCTAGTCTGGCTCAACTTCAGTAAGAAACTTTTTATATTGAAATAGCTCGCTCCAATAGCAGTGTTGGCTAGTCCAAGCCTCCTCAAAATTGAATAAAGGTCTAGATTTCCTCTTCATATCGTTTAGTATGTTGTTGTAGCATTTGGTTGCCTTCTTCATTTAGGAGATCCTCACTGATCCATCGATCAATTGGTCTCATGTAAACTATTTCTGAAATTGAAAACATAAAAAGTGTGTAAGTCACATTTAAATATTTTATAATAAGTTATATAGATTACACTTAAATATAAAATGAATAAATTAGAAAAAGAATATATCAAAATGCCATAAACTCGTCAAAATATAGAGCCTTCATCTCTGGTGTGACCTTCTTCCAAGCTGAGCTAGCGACGTCCAAACACTCCTCAAATATCTTTCTAATCCTCCTAGAACAGGACTTGGAAGGATTCAACCCTGGGAAAAAAATTATACTCAAAACCATAACAAAACATAATAAGTACTCACTAACCACACCATACAGTTATCACCATACACTGATCTGCGCCAATAGTCGAGGACGATGGAGTGAATTTTAGTTTGATGGACTGACGGAATCTCTGGTGTAGATAGGGAAGATCCTCCATGACCTTGACCTATCGATGATGATGTCGATGGGAAACTTCCCTACAAAAGAATGAAGTGACCCTCCACCTCTAGTCATAGTTATAAACATAACAAAATTCTTAAATTTTTAAATGAAAAAAATCAACCTATCAAAATTTTAGGGTACTAACACTAGTTGTCGTCGTCCTCTTCATCATCTCATTCAAACTCATCTTCATCAATAAACTCATCATTTGACCCTGAATCAAGTTCGTCATCTTCATCTAGTTCTAATAAACAACCATTTGTATCATTCAGTGGACCAGAAGCAACATCATCACTAGCACAAATCAGCTGCAACAACAACTCCTCCTCTTGGAAGGCTAATTATATCACAATATTATTGCTAGATATCAATGTAGGCATATCAACAATTGGTCTAGCCCTAATTTTACAAACCGCTAACCACTCATTTTTATCTCACCTTAAGCTTGGAGAAGTGCGACATATACTTGTTGGGCTTGCATTGCTAGAATAAAGGGTTCATACTTGGTTAAACGTTGTCTCTGGTTGACCTCGACGAGATTACCTTGAAGATGAATCGTTGTTCCAATATTGGGAGTAGAATTGAACCGATCGCAGTTGAACAATACAAATCTTCTGATGGATAGCCTAGGATATTCAAAGATTAGTATCTTATTGTAGTCACTAGACATCTCACTATAATTCATCCCCTTAATGCACATTCCACTATTGATAGTTGCTTTCTGTGATTCGTGATTTATTGTGTGAAATTTGAAACCGTTTACAAAGAAAATTGGAATATAAATTCATCTTTTATACATATCTAGTGAGAAAAATTATATGGAGTAACTGTCATTGATTGTGATGAATACTGCTAACCTGACTAGCCAAAAGGTTGACACCTTTCTATGCATAAACCAAGACGTACATTACGTGTCTCGCCACCAAAATACTAGATGAAATCAGTTAAAGTGTTTCCATGCCTTTTAATCCAAAGGGTAATGCATTATGCCCCCTTCTTGGTCATGGTCATCATGCCATCTCATGTGCTTGCGGTGACTACTAAAGCATACAATCTGTGTAGCCTTCTTTTGCCCCGAATCTCTTATTCTTTTGCTCTAAAAATGAGGGAACTAATAGAATTTGCAACTTCTTAGGTCGATGTCATTGCCCAAATATATCATGCACCTATTCAAGCAGCAACGTATCTTCTCCACAAGAAAACTTAATCCTTGGACAAACTTATTGGCTCCACAAAAACTATCTAAACATGTCGTTCTATGCTAATTCATCTTTAAATAATCCTATGATTATGTCATAGCAATTATCAAACAAATGATGTTCGGACTTAATGCTCAGCATCCGCACCATAATCGATAATTGGGAGACTGTTTCACACCCTGGCCACAATTCTCACTCTGCTCCTTGGAATATGTCATACAATTGATGCGTATTTGGGTTCAGAGATTCCTCCAAATTTAATGGATCAAAGCTTGGGCTAGCTGCGTCCATCACCATTGTGTGGTACAGATTATGGATCTCTATATAAGATCTTGTAGATGCATAAGCCCACGTGTGACTGTCTTCGTCATCATCAATCAATGCTCTTAACATATTATTCCCCATGAGGAAACCATATGTTATCCTTCTTCAAAAGATGGAATTGCACTTCTTCTAGTTCCCAAAGTCTATGATTATGACACCATACTCATGGACATCTAATCTTACTTCTATTCATGCTCTCTAGTTGAGAATGAGCATAGACAATGAACTACAGTACCCCCTCCATAAATTCATGGTTAAGAAGTCCATCAACTATCCTATCATACATCGACGACCTACGTAGGTTTGACATTTTATTTTTCCTGACAAAAGGTATAAAAATAACCAAGGCATTTTTTTAATACAATAAGAACTTATCATTCTCAAAAAGCATGTGATGCCAACTGAAGCTTAGTTTAGCTAGCTAAGTATTTTTATGCAGATATCATCTTTAAACTAGATCAAGGACCCCATACTTTCAATAAAAAATAGTGGTTTCAAAAACCTGCCACCTAACACCACTCAATAGAGGGAATTAAAATCAATAAAGGTCTAATTCAGACCATAATCACGTACTAACTCAGTTAAAACACAAATGTTCCCCCATTGCCTTCCTATTTTATAGAATTGTTAACATGTACCATCATATTAGAACAAAGACATACGCAAAAAAAGAGCAAACCAATGAACATGGTCTATATTGAACACACGAAAAGATTCCATTAATGTAATATGTCACGACCACGACTGTCGATTGGGAGACCAAAAAGTAAAGCAGTCTTGATAAACTTCTTCTCATTCAAAGTTGAGCGCCATATATTGGGAGATCAAAAAGCAAAATCGACTACAAAAATAGAATTGAATCTTTTGGTTTTACAAAATTTGCTCTTATATTTGGTTTAGTATATAAGGATATGCCTTCAATTTCTTCATTAGTTGATAATAGTGTACATGGGTTAAGGGATCTATTTCTAATGGAATGAAGGTTACTATGAGATACCATTTGGAGGTTTGTTTCTTTGGTTTGTCCAAACAAGAGAAAGAGGTTGATGAGGATGTGGTGAAACTAGCTCTTGTATACTTTATTGAGTTTGTACGTCTTAGTTGCTAAGGAGTACAGTAGAAATATAGATATCCTATGGCTCCAATTGGTAGATAATTTGGATGCATTCAACAACTACACATGGGGGACTATAAGTTGCGAACATACTTCTAGCCCACTAGTAGGAGTAATGGCTAACTGTATAGAAAACATAAAGAAAAGACCAATGAAGGAGTAGTACAAAATTTATGGTTTTCTTATAGTCCTCCAACTATTGTTTTTATTCATAGAGCATTGCTCATATGAATATTTATATTATTTTCCTCAAACATGTCGCTATATTAAATCCAATAACGTTGTTATTGATTCAAGATATGGTCATACGAAGTTGTCCCTCCTATTGATTCATTGTACACCAAAACAATAAGGGATGTGATTCCTCGAATAATACATTGGAGCAGCTATTACACCCCTAAATCAAAAGAAATCGTACACAACATTTTCCAAAAGTCGAAGGTATAAATTGAATTTTGTTTTGATATATCAATTTTTGTGGACAATATAATGAAGTGTTAATACTTGTTATTCTATTGTAATCTAATAGCTGCAAGTGCACAATATGCTAGCTACAAATGATTTAAAAAAGGAGTAGAAATACTGGATCATGTTGAGAAATTGAGTTTGAGAGAAATTAGTGAATGAAGCTAGTGAATAAATAGAAATTCTAGTGAGGAACCCACAGATTCTAGTGATTCAAATGATCAAAAAAATCCCGATGAAGAATTGGTTGACGCACATTGTCAGGACCAACTAAACACAGCATCCACTGTGCATGATGTCAATCTAAAACTTGATACTATGAAGAAATAGGTATCTGAGGAGAGATGCTTTGATGAGTGTGATGGACTTTACAACTAGGAGTGTTGCACTTAATGTCTCAGCTCTAGTTGTTGATGTTGAGGGAAGGAGGGAAGGAGGGAAGAGGATGAGGGTGTGGATGGTGAGGTTGAAGGGAGTGATACAGAGGGTGGGTTGATGTAAAGAATATTAATTTGCTAGTCATTAAATGGGTTTTCCCACTCATCACTATTAACACCGTGATTATCCTCATCGTTACCGGCATCAACAACATCATTAAAAGATTTTTGATATCATAATAATTGAACCCAAAATCACTATAATTGTTAATCCGCTTGTCGTCGCCATTTTCATGTGCTACAAATTTACCAAAAAATTGTCCTCGCTCAGGAGAAATAGAGCCAACATGTGATGCAATAAAGTCTTCCTACATTGGTAGAACATTGCTCACATCTTATGAAATAAACTAATCCCTCACTTTTTGCTTGGTTTCTACACACATGGGAGTACTAGATCTAACATGATGATCATTTTGCCTAAGAACAAAATGCGAGTCACGTTCATTTCAAAGCTCCTTTGATTCCATTTTGAAATGTGTATAATAGACAAACTAAATCGCCAAATATCAAAGGAATTAAAATCCACTTCAGTCAAATGATACATGAGTTTTACAAATTCTGCATATGTAATTGCATCAGATACAATTACACGCTGACTTCTCCCTCTTTTAAAAATTTGCATGCCTCAATAATTTTCCTACTCTCCACCATATATTACAACAAAATCAATCTTAGAAGCGATTCGTGTACACATAGTAAGATGTCATAACAAAATTAATAAGCTTGACTGAAGAATGATCTAGCTCGACGTAAAAAAATATGTTCGACCAAATTTAAAATCATGTTTTACCAACTAAAAATCATGCTTGACCACCTAATTTCATTGCTCGACCTATAATATATATATATATATATATATATATATATATATATTCGAACACAAATAGATGCTTTTTAAGAAAAATATGACTTACATTTGTAGAAAAATACGAACTATTCACATACAATTGAACTCACTTGATTTACGTTGTGAGTTGATAGAGGACATAAAAATATCTTCACTTTTACGATGAACTCTAAAGAAAAAGCACAAATGCAAGGTAGATGTTTTAATTTGTGTGGAGATCATAAAAGAGGAGTGAATTGCAGAGCGAGAAAACCCAGAGGAAAGAGTTTTATTCTATTTTATTCTTCAAAATAAGGTTATTTTGGTCTAAACAAATCGATATTAGGTTATATATTTAGTTATTTTGGAACAAGGTCATTTCTCAAAACAAAACTTAGTTAACAAGGTTATTTGTCAAAAGTTCCCTAAACGAATATAAGTAAGCGCAAAATATCAATATTAGTCTGTATATGAGAAATTCGGGTAGCTTACCAGGACTATAGGAAGAAGGATTTCAGGATGAATAAACCCTAGATATGTTACCGTTAGTTGAATAAACAATATAAGCATAGTAGTTGTGATAAAAAAAAGGCATACCGGATGGAAGAAAAAGTGTGGGCTTCGTGAAGTGGAGACACAAATAAGGTGAATTGGGATTTTTAATCGGGGGTTTTGACTATAGCCTTTAAGAGTTTGAGGCCAAACTGATAGGGGATAAGGTTACAAAAGGACCTTGTACTTTCAGTTTTGGATCGATTAAGCCCCTGTACTATTTTTTGGCCTAAACAAGCCCCTGTACTTTAATATTTGGTCACGGTTAGCTCCTAAAGTAATATTCCATCAAAAACATCCTAATTGCAGTTAAAATATGCTAACATGTATTATATTTTTTTTTACATTATACACGTGGATTATACGAATGGAATTTTGACACGTGTCATGAACAAATTAATGCCATTACCAATAGATTTACATATTTGAACTTCAATTTTCTAGATCAAATAAGTTCTCATACTTGAAAAAATGGTCCATTTAAGCCCTTGTACCTGTACAAAAGGGGACAAAGTGGCCCTTGCCTCACAAAATAGATTCAGTAAAACACAGTAATAGATAGTTCTCCACATGAGTAATAAACATTCAAATACATATCCAGCGCATTAAAAATCTCAAATACAACAATGCAAACACAAAATAAAGTAACATCCACATACTCTAAAATTTAGAATATCCACAGAGTCTCAAATAAAGCAATGCAAATGCATGGTGAAGGAGCTTCATGTCTTCGACTTGCCATTTACGCGATCAACCACCCTAGCCATCGATGTTCTGGGCTGCAAATTCAAGGGAAAATGTTTCATTATATATCACATACATAATGATTCAAGGAAAAATCTTTCATGAGCTACCAATAGATGTTAGGTTTGGCTCACATTTAGAATTGATCGTCCGGTATCTGGGTTAATGTATAGACCCATTCCAATCAACAATGTTCTTTCCTTTGGTTTTGTTTTGGGCCTGCACTTCTTGTCGAAAGGACTAACATACTTGTTACTCCGTTGAACTGTTGCCATCATTCTGCTACTTGCAATCCATCTTCACTCTGTCCCTCTACTGAACCTTCATCATATGCATTGACAACATTAGCATCATCGACACTAGCCTCACCATCTTCCCCTGACATAGACACTTTAGTTCTAGCTTCCACCTCAGCATCATTATCCTGCAGCAACGCTACTGATCTCCAACCCCTCCCATAATTTTTTATTTTCTCCCCGGCAGCTATCACCTCCTCATCATCTTCATAAGAAAGGTCTTCAAAGAGAGGTTCTTCACATTCCACCTCCTCATAACTATTTTCACTATCTGAACCAGATGTGGAACCCTACATATAGAAACAAAATCGAGCACCCAAATTAAAATCAAACCCTAGAATAACCAGCAACTCAAATCAAAATCGATAATCTACATAAACTAAATTCGACCTCCAAAATCAAGAGAAATTCAAATCAAAACCTAGAATAACAAGCAACTCTAGTAGAAACTTACAAAAAATAGAAACTCAAGTCGAAACCAGTGTTTTAAAGTATCTCAACAAGGTTGTGTGAAGGTCGAACTGATTTGGTTGTCCTCGGCCTCATTGCGAGCTGGAATATGAGGGTGGGATGAAGCGGCTGGTTGAGAAATAAAATGGGAGGGATGAAGCAGTCCGATCTCGAACTGGTCTCTGACGAAGGATGTAGATCGTGAACTGGAATGGGAGGGTTGAAGCTTGGCAGAGAGAAATGTGGCCCTTATCCTAAATAGAAACCCTAAAATGATTTTAGCCTCACTTGCCATGTCATTAATCTAATCATATTCAATTAATATATGTAAATTCCATGTCAGATATAAAATGCCAGATTAGATGATAATAGACGGAATATTGCTTCAAGGGCTAACGATAACCAAAGATTAAAGTAGAGGGGGCTTGTTTAGGCCAAAAAAATAGAACAAGTGCTTAATCGACCCAAAAATGAAAGTACAAGGGCTTTTTGTGCCCTTATCCGAACTGATAGACATCTCGGAGTTTGGGACTATGGGCCTTTTTGTAGTCGAATGGGTTGTGCCCTAAATTTGTTCTCTGACGTTTTCTTCTGTTATTTCTTAGTGGACTCTACATTGTTCTGTTTTGCCCAATTCGGTCGAATTACTTCCCTCAAAACAAATTAACTAGGCAAAATTGAAGGTAACTCTACTTTATGAGAATTATTAGGGATAAAGTCACTCATTTAAACTTATTTGCAACCAAGTCTAATTATTAGGTTTTTTATAATTACTTTGATTTCTATTTTTTGGATTCATGCCAAAATTGGAGATTTTTAAGGAAAATACTTATTAAATGAAAAAAATTTAATTTAGAAAATATATTAATTTTTTATTTTAATTAATTATTTTATTGCTTTAATCAATATGTTGAGCATACACGAGCCCTTTAGGGTTTAGCGAATTCGTTCTCCTTAGAGTTTAACACTTATTGTTTGGGTTACAGTATGAAAATTCGATACACGAACTCATTAGGGTTTAGCAAATTCGTTCCCCTTAGTGTTTAACATTTGTTGTTTAAGTTACAACATGAAAATACGATACACGAGCTCATTAGAGTTTAGTCAATCCGTTCCCCGTAGGGTTTAATACTTGTTGTTTATGTTATAACATAAAAATATGATACACGAGCTAGTTAGGATTTAGCGAATATGTTCCTTTTAGGGTTTAATACTTACTATTTAGGTTAACGTAGTGAAAAAAAATTACATAGCATATATACTAATTAAATTATTTTTGAAAAATAATGGAATTAAAAAAGTGCGTTAAAAATATCGATGATGGGTCTTATTAGAGAGAGTTTTATGTACTGAGTTTGAATATGTTTTTTTTTTTGAATTTACCATGTATTTTAAGAGAAAAAAACGTTTTAAAATTTTGTTTATAAAAAAGTACAAAAATTGCAGTGAATTGGACTTCCTTCCAAATAAGTTTTATTAGTGGACTTATTAAACCTCAATAAATTTACAAAAGTAGATCCACTTATAATTCTGCCAATTAACTAATAAAAAATTGGGTTGTGTTTTTACTTTTTAAGCAATTTAAAAACATAGATCGACAATATGAAGTCGAAGAACAGAAAAAGAAAAAAAATATAGTGTTACCGACAATTTGAATGTCTTGTCGGTAAATGATTAGGTAAATTAAAAAAATAAAAATGAAAATATTATTGACAATTTCTTTTTCATTGGTATATTAATGATAATTTCGTTCATAATCCGTCGCAAATGTTTCATGTCAAATTTGATACTACCAACTAAAACATCGGTCGGTAACAATTTCGTTGATAATACCTTGACAATCCATTGATAATTTTCAAAATGGAATTCCGCTTAATCATTATCGAAAGAACTTATCGGTCGGTAATCGGCAATTTTTTTTTGTAAATTTATAATTGGATGCCATTCTTTTGCATTGTTATATTATGGATGGATGTGATCAGACATTCTTGGGATGCTAATTAATTTTCTCTTGCATTGGTATAGGGATGATATAAATAAACTCAATCTACTGTCAACCCTCCCCTATAGATGTCTTGTCCTAGCATGCATGTGAATCCCTAATAATAAACATGTAATAACATTGTAAAGACGGGGAAGAGAGATAGGAAGAGAGGTCATGTCACGAGTCACGACAGCATAGTAAGGGATGATGCCTGTCCAGCTGGCCAACCCTCCCCTATAGATGTCCTGTCCTAGCATGCATGTGACAGGCGTGTATTAACACCACTCATGCAAGATGTGTACGGTTTTGCTTTATATATCTATCTCATGTGACAGGCGTGCATTAACACCACTCCTGCAAGATGTGTACGGTTTTGCTTTATATATCTATCTCTCTTAATTTAAAACAAGAAAAATGGAAACAATTTCTTTTACGTTAAAGAAGAGCCTCTCTTTCTTTTTTTGCTTATTTTGGTAAAATCCACAACGAAGAACAGATACAATCAAACTTGGGTTCAAATGGAAAGAAAAGTTAGAAAATGGCCGTTAGAAAATTTGTGGAGGAAAAATAAAAAACGTGAGAGTAAAAACAAAAAGTCTTTTACTTTTATTTTTGAATTTTGTCTTTTATTTTTTTGCCTTGTCATTTACAAGGCAAAAAAATAATTTGTAAGCTATTGTGGAAAATTTGACAAGTTCTACTTAAATTTTTAATTTTTTGATTTGTAAAATTATTTAATTAAATATAAAATCTTATTACAAAATAAATATTAAAAATAAACAATAAATATTAAAAATATTTCTTACATGAAAATTGTAGAAATTTTATTACTACATAAATTTAATCAAGCACATTAACAAAATTATCGGAAGGAAACATAGACCGCACTGACTGTATATAAGCATCAAACCGCTCCGCATACGGAGTAGCCCATGTAGCTGCACAATCATACTTATAGTGAACTCACCCAGGATATATGGGAGGCATTGGATAATCCCCTGTCAAACTAACTTGGACATAATGGTTACCATTTACGTGTTCTATTGCGATAGCAATGTGCTGGAATGGTGGCGGGGGGGTTGTACGAAGTGGTAGATATGTCATACTCTGTGTAGGATGAAGAACATGTAATATCACATTATATGTGGAAGCAATCAACAGACCCATGTCAGGCATTGTCATCCAGTGCTAGAACGGTGCTTCGACATCATTTTGAAAGAAGTTCAGTGAGTTTCTAACAACACACGTTCTCTCATAACCACCAAGTATTTCAACATATTGTCCCCAAAATGTGTCCATCTCTGCTATCAAGTTTTATCGAACATTGGGCCATTCATCCTCTTGATGACCAAGAGACATAGCTATCGACCGAAATCCGCAATTTTCATCTGCTCTGACATCTTGTACGTCCCTAATATATGGATGCAGTATAGCCGAGAAATTGATCAATATACAATCGTGATGAATTTTTTTTCTTTCTCTGCCTCGAACTTCCTTGTGTCGAGAGAGACTGAGTACTGTAAATGGAGGACCAACTGTGTCTCGGTTGTTCATTAGAGTTCAAAAAATCATGCTCAAAGATCATTGAATCGGGGCGTAGGGATGCGGAGCTAGGTCTGTGAGGTTCCGGATGTTGAACAAATTCACTATGATCATCAACACGTGCAGCTGGATTTTTTTTGGTGGTGGTGGGTACCTTTTTCTTTGTGGAGGGGCGCCCTCTAGTGTTGGTCTTCATAGCCGGTTCACGAAGAGAAGTGCTAGAAGGTTTGAATATTACCCTCAACTTTCTTAGCCAACTGACTTTAATGTGTCTTGTATGATGCTTGAACTGTTCTGTGAACATTTGTACATCGGCGGTACAGTCGATGTCATCCTCTTGAAGCGGCTGGTATGGAAATAAATCAAGCTTTCTCCAAAATTGATCGATGGCATCAAGGGGTATAGTGTGACCTTCGCTCACGTACATAGCTAATTTGTGAGCACACGGTAGTCCATAGCTCCTACGAATTTGACATCTGCATCTGTAAGCAACCTCTCCAACATCTTTTGACCACTCAAACTCCGTCCAAATAAGATCTAATGCCTCGATTGAAACAAAACCACGTAAATCCTGAAAGTAATATATGTTGAATCGGTGTGGGACTATGGTTCTGCTTCTCTCAATGCTTGCTTTGATAGCTGTGTCTTGCGATTGTATAACCTGATGAATCCATCTGATGGATCTATCCAAGTCTGACTGTGATGAGCATAAATATCTTTTCAGCTTAGCATGCTGGCTCTTTACCCTATTAGTCGTGTGGTTTCCAAAATGCAGATATCTATCAGTCCAGGCGGACACACACATCTCCTTATACGGTGTCAACCATACATCTTTCAGATATTGTAACACTCTTGGAAACTTCTGTAATAGTACTTCAAGGCGTTCCATATTATTGACGTACGCGCTTTCATTTTCATATTCGAGAACTGTACTCCACATGCGGAAGAATGCATTCCAGGCTCTATTGTCTTGTATTGATGGCCTGCAATTCGTTTAATCCGAGCTCTCTATCTGTAACTATAACTCGCATGCCAGTGCATTCATTTGTTGCAGATCGCAAACATTCCAAAGCACAGGTATAACTGGCCGTATTTTCTGAATTCAAATATGCGAACGCTATGCAAAATGTCAGATTAGTTGAAGTCACACCAACAATTTCAAGGAGAGGCAACCCGTACCTATTGGTCTGATATGTAGCATCCATCAATAATACGTGTGGAAATGCACGCACTTGCGCTAGCGAGTCAGGATGTGCGAAAAATAAATCTTCCAGCTCATTGGTTGTAGGGTTAGCCCTGAAATCAAAAAAGTATCCATGAACATTGAGGAATGTTAACACATTCTGCATCTGTGATTGGCCCAATTTCGCAGCGGTGGTGTACTTTTTGCGAGCATTGTATATGGTTCTGATCGTTGAAACGTTGTTCGGATCTCGCTTTTTCAACTCCGTCAAAATGTCACGTGACTTGGCATTTTGCTCAGACATGTCAGCCATAACTTGAATTTCAGATTCAGAAAGTCTACCGAGGTATGGATGTCCCTCCATATATGTTGTAGGAGCATGATTATACTCTGCACACACCACCTCCAACATCCAATTATCGTCTAGCTTGTTCCTCCCTTTCAGTTTGAACGGACAATCCATTTTTTTGGTGCCGGTATGCTTCGTTGAGGGCTTCTTGCTTTGATAATTTCCATCGCGATCACATTTAAATTGTAATCTGGATTTTTTTACTGAAACCACCAATATCGGATCTACTAATGATGATGATATATCCCAATTTGTATCCGGTTTGTTGAACCCAATCGATCAACGATTGACGTAATGTGAACACCTGAGAATGTATTAGTTTTTATTATTTTGTGGTGTATAATAATAAACTTCTATGAATTAGTATAGGATTAATATATACAAATTTACAAATATTCATTCAACCTAACAAAATAACTCATTTGACTTAAATTTTATACCATATCGGTTTCAAATTCACAGTCATCGTTGACTTCGATGTGCTCCGTCATCTCCCAAAAAACTCCAACAAGCTGAACAAAGTTTATCACCTTCTCTGAAAGTTCCAATAAAATACCTTTAATACCATTATAGATCAAATGATTAAAAAATAGTATTGGACGTGTGCCTATCATTGAAGTCTAAAGCTTTTGTCGTAAATTTCATGAAGAAGATCTCATTATCCAAATTTCTATGATATTAATTTTGTTTTTTTTTCCTTTTAAATCAATGACAAATTTAGAAGTGGAATGAATGATTATTAAAAAAATACCATAAATATTAACAACCATCAATAGAAACCCACACCTTCTTTTGTTAAGCAAGATTATAATTTTCTGAATTCCATTTTCTAAGCACGTAATCATAATACTTTAAAAATGTAATTTGATTTCGCAAAATTTCGAACTATTGGCTAGGTTTGGCCATGAACGTGATAGATTAGTAGATGCAACTTAGCATTTTTTTTTGTTGCAGATTCAAACAAAAATCACTTAATTAGCAGTGAACAAAGCAAAATAAATGTCATTTAACTGTTCATTCTTTATTTTTTTTAACAAATCTAAGAATAAATCAATGCCAAATAAGAGCCTATAGAGTGTGAGAGATAAATCTTTAAAGGAATTAGAATACAATACCGTGGAATTGACGAAGAAAGTTCTTGGGTCTTGATGAAGGTATCCAACAATCCACTTCAGCTTCTTCAAGCAACAATCAGATCTACTGTCACTACACTTTCCAAATCCAATATAAGTAACTAATTAAGCTCATATATGCAAGCAAAAATACTCAATTATTTTATATAGTATATTTTCGTCATTTTGAAAAATATTGGGAAACTTAGAAAAGTAGCACACCTCAAAAATCAAAGGCAGCCAAGTCAAGGGTGACATGCACTGCTACTAACTCATCTTCAGCTTCTTCAGGCAACAATGACAGTACTAGTGTTGACATGCACTGCTATAGACTTCTCTTCAACTTCTTCAAGCAATAATGAGAATACTACTGTCTAAGTAAGCCTGTATATGTAAGCAAAAATATAAGGATATTTTCGTCATTTTAAAAATTATAGTACAATACTTTCCGTGCAACCATTATTTGATCATCTTATTTGCATGTGCAGTTGTGCAACATTTTTTACTTCTCTTATTTTTGGACCCATCTAAATACAGTCACCAAATTACTAAACATAGGCCTAAGCCTAGCCCATCCCATCACACTAGCAAAAATTGTAGCAGACAATGGTGATAGGTGCGCACGTGGGGCTTGAAAAGCCTATGGGTCAAATACTTATTCAAATAATATATCATATTGTAGAATATATTGTATGCATAACATGTATGTTGGTGTATATAGAGACATCTTTTTTTCTTCTTGTTTTTTTAATGTTTTATTTATAAGAAAATTATGTTTACTATGTAGTGTATATTATTGCATTTAAATAAAAATATATTAAACTATTAACTTAATTAAAGAAAAAAAAAACAAAAATATGTATTATAAATTTTGATTAAATTTTTTAATAAAAATAAAAATTATTAATAATAAAATTAAATTATAAAATGTAATTTCATTTTTTTAAAGAATATATAATAGAACATATGTTATATATAAAACATGTGTGCAGAAAAGAAAATGTTGAATATAAAAAAAATCATTCAACAATAACCGATGTTATAGAATATTTTAATTTTAATTAGACTCGTACCAGTACAATAATTGATATTTACTTAAAAAAAGATTGATTTGACAATGAACAAGTCTTTGTCCGAAATAGCTCTACGAGCATAGGTCTGTCCTAGTAAAACTGAGACTGTATGCACGTGCACTAAAGCAATAACCCTTATTTTTATGCATCATTTTATGTCAATTATTGATAGAGAAATAGGGGAGGGTTGATAATAAGTTTATAGGGGGAGGGTTGCTTTAGTGCTTCCCATTGGTATATTATGGATGGATGTGATCAGACATGCTTTGTATGCTAATTGATTTTCTCTTTCTCCTCTCTGCATTGATTTTATCAATATCAATCAGTTCGTATTTATGCTCAACTTGTAGGTTTTTTTAATAAAGATTCATCAGATTTTAACTTGGCCTCCGACTTGGGGCTTGCCAAAAAGTTTGAAAATACATATTCTACAAGCCCAAGTTAATTATAATTATTTCGGATATAGTACATATGTATCCAAACGTACTATTTTTATAAAGAAATGTTGCCTTGCATATGTTGTTTCACTTATGAACATAATTTATTTTTATTATTCGGGCAACGCATGAGTACAAATACTAATAACAATGTAATTACACTCAATGTTCATTTTGATAATTTATAGACATAGAATCTCATAATTTATAGTCATTATCCACTTGACACGTAATTAAATTTTAATCCCCTTTAGTGGCAATTGGTGAGCTCCTTTTTTATAATTGAGAATAACATTATACAAGTTTATACATCAGACATATGATATTGCTTAAATTTATTCAGGTTGTCAGGTCTACACGCCTGATTTTTTTTTTTCACTTGATGACAAGATAATTGAGATCGGACCCATCATGTGGTCATAAGGATATTGCTCTCAATAGTAATCGAACTCAAAACATTTCAAATTCATACTATTTGACTCCAGAGAGATTTAGCACGTCCATATCCTCGTATATTTTCATCAATTCGTCTAGTTGCCCTTACTTAAAAAATTTAAAAGTCAATATGTCGGATATAGTATATATAAATATCAATATTTTTCATCAAAAAGTGAATGCTCAATTTCTACCTTTTTGTTCCAAGGATTATCAAGATAGTTGGTGATAAAGGTCATAAAGGTCGATGGGGGAAATAAGAATCTCTCTTTTTCAATTTATCACAGCTAGCTTTCATTCCTGATACAAAATCTTTTATGAGAATATTTTGTTCTGGGGAATCATGCAGAAGAAGCATCTCTACTTGTATCACCTTCAGTTGCATTCGGAAGAGCATGCAAATCATGTTCTTCCTTGGGAATATCAAAAAATGCTCTGCAAATGAACTAAGCACTGTTTTTTTACTTTCCGTTGTTCTGCAAAAAAAAAAAAAAAATGTTTAGTTCTTCGCACAACTGCAGATTGCCTTGTAATAAGCCCTTGGCACTCAAGGCTCCTCAGTCCTCACCGGGTTAAACTTCTTCCCTTTAGTGCCAAATTCTTTAACAAGTTTACTCTGTTATTCTACTTTCTCAATAAGATGCAATGTGCAAAAATCCATATTAATCAAATGTATCATCCTATCAACGTTGAATACTTCTTTCAGTGAAAGCATAATTTTGGAGATCAGTCAATAGTCGAACATGTGATCTAGTGATAAAATTGAATTAATGCAATCTAGAGGTCACATATTCGATGCCCGAAAACAGTCCTCTTCCCTTATTATGTGAACAAAGATCTGCATAGAATTTGTCTATTCCCGAGCCCGCCCACTAAAAAAGTCTTGTGCGCTGGAATTGTTTTTGATGAAGTTTGCAATCTCTTTAAAAAGCTAGACGGTCAAGATTGTCCTCTCATTTTCAAGAAAGGTGACACATTCAAAGCCCCAAAATACAAGCCAAAAGCCAATTTCGCTGTCAAGTCTTGCCAATTAAACTGACGGTGATCCCCACATGAAATGTACCACCGCCCAACAGTAGAGGGACTCGGTCAAAACGGGAGGGTTAGGTAATCCTCTATGCTTGAAAAGATAATGCAAAAGAGGACAGCAAGGCTACAAGCCAACGATAATATTTCAGGCAAAGCCAAGTTAGCGAGAAGAAAATGATCACACTTCCACTAACAAAATGCCAACCCAAAATTGTGATGCATACAATAAAAATAACGATTGGTCACACATTATCCAGCAAAAGCAAATGCAGCAAACCATTAATGTGATAATGTCACGATTAAAGACTCCATCTACGCATGATCGTAGTAATGCAACTTGTACAACAAAACTTTTCCAGCAGCATTTCCCACAGCCATAAAGCCTCCACCAGGACTGAAATCCAAACAACGGGGATAATGCAGTGGCCTATTTGGTGTAGGCCAATTGGAGAATACAGTGCAAGATGGAATGTGTATCAACTTCATACTATTTTTCTTCATGTTTGAACCCATGGCCAATATTTGAGCGTCATTGTTAAACCTTAAAAAGTCTACTTTCGTGGTCAAGTTCTCGATAGTTTTGTTCGGCTTTCTCTTGCCACCTAAAAACTCCTCTCTGTTGTAAATATTGACTATCCCACTATCTGAACCAGCTGCAAACAAAGCTCCATTTGGGGAAGTGGAGAGAGCAGTGCCATTTATGCAGCCTTCATCCACACCCTTGTGGAAGCAAGCTCTTGTTCTTAAATCCCAATGGTAGACCTGACCATCACCTCCAGAGCTTAATAATTGCTGGCCATTGTTAGCAAAAGCTAAAGAACGAGCAGTGCCATTCATCTTCAAAGTTCCAATCAATTCCTTCGTTTTGGAGGAAACCAATAATATATAACCTTCATTGCCAACAAAAGCAATCGTACTAGAATCAGGGGATACCTCAAAAACTTCAAGGCTTTTCTCCTCCCTACCAACCATGGGGCCTATCTTGTCAACTTTCGCATGCACCAAATCAAAGCTATAAAAGAACTTTCTCCTTCCAGCCACAATAACTTGCGATCCATCAGGAACAAAAGAAGCCTTTCGTATAGGGCAATCATCAAGGAAGATGCTTTGTATTTTGTTGTTACGTTTGCCATCAATCTGAAAGAATCTAAGTCTTCGATCCAATCCAGCTGTAAGTAGCAACTGAGCATTTCGATGGAATTGAACTGAATTTATTGGACCATTAGAAGGATCCTCAGCATTTGCATCCACAAGTCTCGAGTACTCAAGGATTCCAGGCAACAATTTCGCACTGCTCTTAACAACAAGGTCTTCGTTTGTTCTAAGAACGTCATCAAAAGCTTCAAGCTCCTCAAATCCACGGGCTGCAACCGCCCCATCTTCTTCATCCGATGACTCATCCTCATAACTACGGCCATTTCTAGCAGTTGAATCAGGTAGGGCCCAATCTGTACCGGGGTTCAGCTTTACATGTTGGGCTCTCAATCTCGATGCATACTCTGAGCCAGAGATCAAACTCTCATCCTCCTCCTTCATCAGTTTCCTCAATCTGTTGGTTTTAGCTATGTGTACGTTAGTTTTCTCCTCTTCATCATCCACCCACACAGCTTTCCTCTGCACAGTAGCTCCCTCATCACTACTTTCGTCATCAGTTTCAGCATCTTCTTCATCAAAAGACAAATCATTTGCAGAACGATCAACATAAAACAAAGCAGAACCCATCTCAACCTCGTCCTGAGCCTTTTCCTTCCCAAATTCAATAGGGGAATACAAGGATCCAAACAGAAAGTTCTCTAGTTTCTGCATTTGTTGTTCTTGTTCAACTCCCAATTTCCCTTCCTTTTCTTTCTTCCTCTTCTTCTTTGTTGGGATATCAAATTCAGGTTCCCTTAAATCCTCATTGGTTTTGTTCCCTTCAAGAAACGTAGGCTCATCAGTCTCCTCCCTTCTAGTCTTGACTCTGTTTTTCGAGAGAGCATTCTGAGAAATTAAACTCATCTTCACCCAGCAGAAATTTCTGCCTCTGCAAAACCAAACAAGATGTCATTCATTTGACCTATACACACACACACTAAATAACATGTGACAGAAGAGCCAAAACCTATGGAGAACAAGCATTAACTTCAAGCCAAAAATAAAATGTGACAGAAGAGCCAAACTTTTTGCACCAAATAAAAAAGGAGAGCAAGCATTAACTTCTATTTTTAAGTATCTGGAGAAAATATGACCAGAGGCAGATGGCTATCTGACAAGGAGTATACTCCTTGACCAGGAGACACAACTTTGCCTACTACTTAAAATTTTATCAACACAAAATATTCTTTTTCAAAAAAAAAATATGTAACAGAATAGCCAAACTTGTGCACCAAATAAAAAGGAAAGCAAGCATTAACTTCTGTTTTTCAGTATCTGAAAAAAATATGCCTAGAGGCAGATTGCTATCTGACATGAAGGAGAATAATCCACATGCCTGAATTTAACATCAACCATTCGCCCATATCTGATTCAATTCCCAAAAGTTTAAGCTTTATATACAAACATAGAAAACCAACAGGCAGACACGGAAGTTGAAGATGATTGAAGAAGACCTGATGGTGGTATCTTTACTCACCAGAAAGATAGTGTTGGTCTGCGCGTTTTCAGAGGGCGGAAGCGCGATTAGGGTTTGCAACCCAAACTCCTCATCTGCTCCGGAATGATTGCTAAATACGTGTTTTTCTAGGCAAAAATCAAATACAAATGGCCAAAGCTGAGATATCAAACGGGTCAGCCCGGGCACGGTCTGGAAAGAAACCGGCAAATGAAACGGGTCATGTGGGCCCGTTCAACCGGTTCAAGCCAGTGTCATCGGAACCGACACATGAATCGACCCATGTCAAAATAAATTGAGGTTCAATCGGTTACGATCAAAAAAAATGATAAAGGTTGAACCACTTTTTTTTAATTATTTTTTATTTATAAATAACAATAATAGTATAAAAATATAATAAATCAAATATTTATATACCATTACACAATTAGAAAATTGGCAACATCTCAAAGAAAATAAGAACCACCGCACAAATTGAGAGTTGAGACACATTAGCACTGAAGGAAGGAAGAATAGCAAAAAAAAAAAAAAACCAAAGTCAATGTATTTCCCACAAAAAAGGTAAACTCGATGCAAAAAAGCAGACAAGAGACTCAAATTCCCACTACTATACTCAACAAGCTCTTTCATCTACAAAGTCCTAAGAAAAAATTTGAATCAAACACAAATCTAAGTATCTAACTACTAGTCCTGGTCACCTAAGGTAAACACATAAACTAATAATTCCTCATCAGTGATCAGAACTTTTAAGTTGTCAATATCTAAAGCAAATAATATACAGTAAGTACATCGAAATCTCCAGCAAAGCTAACATTCTAGTTATCCTAATCTCTTACAAAATTAACCACACAAAAATACAAAAGAACAAATACTTAAGGCAATCCAATATGAGGTCTGCTTGATATATCACACGAAAAAGGTCATTCCCGAAATCTTGAAACAAAGCAATGTTCATTGATTTCGAATGGTTCATTCCCAAACCAGAAAGCTATAACGTACCTCTCGTGGGTATCTCACATCCCTTAGGTGTGACTAACCAATGTTGCTTATTAGTGCGGACAAACCTAACACTAGTCAGCCGTTCTTCTAGTGACTAGTTAGGTTCGTTACAAATGATTTTCTAGTGGCTAACCAATATTGCTTATTAGTGCGGACAAACCTAACATTAGTCAGCCGATTTTCTAGTGGCTAAGTTAGGTTTGTTACGAATGATTTTCTAGTGGCTAACCAATGTTGCTTATTAGTGCATATAAACCTAACACTAGTTAACCGATTTTCTACTAGCTGGTTAGGTTCGTTACAAATGGTATCGGAGGGACAACACACCTCTATGATATGTTGGCGTGTTACGCGAATAGTGGCTATTGGTGCGCTGGCATGGGCACAGGGTCGTGGAAGCAAGGTGGTGTAAAGTACCCCTCGTGGGTATCCCACATCGCTTAGGTGCGGCTAACCGATGTTGCTTATTAGTGAGGACAAACCTAACACTAATCAGCCGATTTTCTAGTGGCTAGTTAGGTTCGTTATAAATGGTATTGGAGGGACAGCACGTGCCTCTGCAATTACGTGGGCGAGTTACACAAATGGTGGCTACCGGTGCACCGCCGTGGATGCTGAGTCGCGGAAGCATGGTGGTGTAACGTACTCCATATGGGTATCCCACATTGCTTAGGTGCGACTAACCAATGTTGCTTATTGGTGCAAACAAACCTAACACTAGTTAGTCGGTTTTCAGACTTCTTCTTTCTTAACTTAAAACTTGTTTGTTTTGTTGGTTGAGTCACATAACTTGAGACTATAGAGGACTTTAATATTGAGGTTCAAGTTTGTTCGTCACAAATTCAACTTATAAAATAAGTCAAACTCGCACAAATTTATCTTGCAAGCGCACAGATCAATGATAGTATAGATATGCAAGTACAGGTTTGTTCCCAAGAGACTGTAAATAAAATTCCAACCAAACACGTGAGAAGTAAATTAAAATTCCACACAATTTGGAATTGAGTGATTCAAATCAGAAAAATTAAGAAAACAATTAAAAGATATTTTTATGAATTTTTGATGTTGTTAACAATTGAGAAAATATCAAGACTTCGGATTCTACCGTTAATCCATTTTACCCATGTATTTGGAAGCAATTAAATAAATGGCAAATCAATTACAAAGATCCCGTACCCAAGTCGGTTTTAGCGCACTTAAGTCGAATTTCCTTAAACTCAATTACTACCCATCTTATTGGTGTAGGTCGGATGTTCCTATATGCAATCTATCCATC
This sequence comes from Euonymus europaeus, assembly GCA_963580455.1. Classification (NCBI taxonomy): domain Eukaryota; kingdom Viridiplantae; phylum Streptophyta; class Magnoliopsida; order Celastrales; family Celastraceae; genus Euonymus; species Euonymus europaeus. The sequence continues at coordinate 12,899,369 of OY756970.1, read as the reverse complement.
TTATTGACATAAATTAAACACAAGGAATTCATGAAGTTCTTTAGAAATAGGAATCATACGAACACATGATCTAATTAAAGAATCCTGTAAATTCCCAATTCAAGATTTCAAGAAGCTTTAAACCATATAACATCTTATTGTCTATATGGCTTCATCAAGTAATTCATAAGAAATTTTAATGGTTGTCAATCATAAGAAATCACACAAGAACTCAATAAACATAGAAATCCAGAATTTGTAATTATATCCAACCATTCATAAATCCATAATTCAATACATGGCAAAACAAGATCAAGGCATCCTCCTAGTCTTGGATAAAGATTTAGCTAAACATAGAAATTAAAACAAGAGAGTGGGATGGGTAAAACATTGATACACCCTCAAGAGAGATGTGGAGAAATCCCCCAAAAGCTGTAAATGTGTCCCTTCTCCTTCTTGCTGTAAATGTGTCCAGAAATCCCCCAAAAGCTGTTGCCTCCATTTTTCCTCTTTCTTTTTCCAATATGTCGTCCCCCCCTTTTGGCCTTGCTTCATTGTATTTTAGGTCAACAAATAACCTAAGTCAATGACAAAATTGCCCCTAGATATGGGCTGAAAAAGGCTGGTTTCATGTGGCTCATTCAACGGGCCCAAAAGTCATGGAATTCAATCAAAACTCTGCACTTTACTTCATTTCACAGCAGACTTTGTATGCTCACAGATTCTTCATTCGTGGTCCGATATTTCTACTCTTGATATCTGCGCGAAGCTTGAGATGTCTAGTTTCCAACGCCACTAGAATCAATGAAATCGGAGTTTTACAGCTCTTGCAATGGCTATTCAAATGTCAGTACAGAAAAACTGAAGTTTTAAGCCTAAATCCATCTAGTTTGTCAAAACCCCTACAAAAACACATATAGAGTAATTGAGAGGTAAAATAGACACACAATGATATTACATAAAAGCATTCCAAGCCAAATATATGAACAAAATATGGACTCATCAAATTCCCCCACACTTAGACTTTGCTAGTCCCGAGCAAAGATAGCATAAACCATAATGTATGACAATTAAAATAAATAACACCTAACTCACTTTCGCAGGAATCGCGGTTACATTTAGCTTATGCAACAAGCCTTTAAACCCCTAGGTGTCCCTAGTGGACGAGTTTTGTCTCGTGAGGGTTTACCAGAACGATACCCACAAACATTCAAATTAACGCACCATCATTCCAAAGCACATCAAGAACAATATGAATTCACTCAAACTGTATGTAGACCAACAAATTCAACCTCATGAACTCCATAACCACTAAAATAGCAGATCTAATCAAGTCACATGTCGTTTGCTCTTTTAATCAGTTTATCCCATAGTGTATTGCTTAACAGAACACATGAATATTTGACTTTCAAATGATCCTGACACAAATACGACAATAACCCCAGAATCTCAGAATAACAAATAAAAAATTTCCTGGCAGTTTATTCTGATGTCATAAACATAAATTTTGACTCTAAATGCTCTGTCCCTTTTAACTTTCGATGTGATCCATGTAATGAGTTTTCAAATTGACAATCTCAAGTCAGTTGACCCAAGGTGTCAAGTGTAAAAACACCCCAAAGGACCTACTAACTCGAATCACAAAGGTTCGGGACCGAAACACCACAAGTACATATTCGGTTAATAATAATGATGGTATGAAAAATTCATCTGAACATTGGTACTTAGAGCCTTGAATTTATTTTTATTTTTTTTAACGTGCCAGGATATTAGTATTCCAAAATTCTAATGCATCTATGAGCAATCATAAGTATTCGATATCAATTGTAAATGGCATACCCCACAAACATATGTTTCGGTGCAAGTGTGTTCATTATTAGGCAAATTAAACAAATGAGACAGGACCCGAGATCGAACATACTATAAGGTGATATGTGTTCGTAGCTCAATTGTGACGCACATGCAAGTCTAAGCTGCAACACAAATATTCCGCAAGATAGGCTAGATGAGCAATTTTTCTGTTTTTGTTTTTTGTTTATGTTTTTTTTATGTTTTTTTTTAAAGATGTGTTCTATCCTCCCCCACACTTAAAGATTGCAGTGTCCCCAATGCGTAAACATGAGGAATGAAATAAAAATAACAGAGGAAAAGAACAATATAACATGGGATAAGAAATCAGTCATTTGTTGCGCGAGGCAACAAGCGAGCTATCTCCTCACGAAGCTCTCGTAACCCAGTTTCGAAAATAGCAGGCAACGTGGTTTGAAGGCAACATATATCCTCACGGAGCTATTTTTGTGCCACCTCTAACTGTTGTACACGAGTTAACAATGCACTACTAGGCACGGATGGTCCAGAAGAAGTGGAATCTTCATCTTCCATATGAGAGGCGCTCAAACGCCATGAAGTCAAATTGAACAGCTGGAGGGAATAAGCAGGATCTGTAGGAGGGAGCTTGATCTTCTGAGACAGCAGAAAACGTGTGATAAGGCGAGGAAATAAAAGTCGGCCAGGTGTTGGCTTATTTCGCTTAGGAGGTTTGACAATTTCAGCTTGGGCTCTGAGCATATAGGAGAGGAATATCGCACCCACATCAGATCAAGTTCCGGAGAAAATAAAGTAGAGCACGTTTAAGAAGAGCCCTCGTCGCTCTTGCTCATGGCCGAGAGGACAGAGATTTAGCTGAAGTGCAGTGTCGATCAGCCACATACGCTTGGGAAGTTGGGACCGGCGTACAACAGGTTCACTATCCTCCCTATGTATGTTCATAAGATCAGTCATCTCTGTAGGTTTCATCTGGACAGGTTTTTCAAAACCGTTATTGGCAGTATAGGAGGAAGGAAACCGCATACAAGAGCAAAACTCAGAGGAAGTGAAGTTTACAACAACACAGGAGATGCAAGTTTGAAAAACCACAGAGTCTTGAGCATTGTCATCCGTTGGAAGCTTCTTCAGTGTGCGGTAAAATTGACGAACTGCGCGAGGATAGACGACCAACTCGTTATGAGGATCGGAATCCACCAAAAACATAAGAGAGTGATCCCGCAAAGTTGTGATTGCCCAATTATTGGCAGAAAGTAATCAGATCTCCTCTTGGATAGTAGTCCTGGGAATGATGTCTGCAAGGTCAAAAGGGTCACGTGTTGTAGGTGGCATTACAAGTGATGAAGAAGCAATATAACGGGAACGTTTAGGTGGCATGGCCCTACAAAAACAATGACCCAAAGTGAGAAATAGATGATGTGCAATGAAAGTAAAATGGGCATTTGTCAAAGAGCACAAGAATAGAGATAACATAGATGAGGTGCCTCTATGACAGATATGCACATATAATATGAAAACCCAAAATTTGGTTGAGACATTTCAGCAAACACATTGTGGGCATATTGGTGGTGTTTTTTTTTTTAAATAATAATAATAGTACTAATAACCTGCTTAGGATGCCGCCGGAGCACCCTGTTGTGGCAACTCACGCTGCCCAAGTTTCCGCTGGAGCACCCTGTTGGGGCAACTCACGCTGCCCAATTTTCCGCTAGAGCACCCTGTTCTGGCAACTCACGCTGCCGATGAATACACACAACAATTTTTGTTTGTTTTTGTACACCACTAATTGGGTTGCCTCCCAAGAAGCACTAAGTTTAAAGTCTTTAGCCAGAATTCATTGTGTGATAGGATCTTGAAGATAAAATTATTACTTCTCAATATCAAATGAGTTCTCCAAGTACAATTTCAAGCGGTGACCATTTACCTTCATCTTGAATCCCGTCTTGAGGTCTTTGGTTTGTACCGCACCATGAGGAAAAACTTGCATCACTTCGTATGGCCCCGACCTCTAGAGCGCAACTTTCCTGGAAAGAGACGAAGACGAGAGTTAAAGAGTAGCACCTTTTGACGTGGCACAAACATCTTTCTTATGATATGCTTGTCATGAAACAACTTCGTTTTTTCTTTATAAATTATGGCATTGTGATAGGTCTCATTCCGAATCTCTTCAAGTTCATTCAACTGCAATTTCCTCAATTTTCCAGCCTTTTGAATGTCAAAATTAAGAGTCTTAATAGCCCAATATGCCATGTGCTCAATTTCTACTGGTAAATGGCATGCTTTACCGAAAACAAGTCGAAAAGGGGACATACCTATTGGAGTTTTGAATGTCGTTCGATAAGCCCAGAGAGCATCATTAACTTTAAGACACTAATCCTTCCGATTAGAGCTAACAGTCTTCTCAAGAATATGCTTTAACTCTCTATTAGAAATCTCTACTTGGCCACTTGTTTGAGGATGATACGGTGTAGAGACTTTGTGAGAGACTCCATATTTCTTCATAAGGGTTGCAAACGGTTTATTACAAAAATGAGAACCTCCATCACTGATAATGGCCCGCGGAGTTCCAAATCTCGCAAAGATCATATCTTTAAGAAAAATCAGAACTACTTTATGATTGTTGGTCTTGCAAGGAATTGCTTCCACCCATTTACTCACATATTCAACCGCCACAAGGATATAGAGATGACCATAAGAAGGAGGGAATGGTCCCATAAAATCTATCCCCCACACATCAAATAACTCTACAATCAATATATTCGTCAAAGGCATTTGATTCCTTGAAGAAATATTTCCAGTTCTTTGGCATCGATCACAAGTGAGACAAAAAACATGAGCATCCTTGAATAAAGTAGGCCAAAAGAATCCACATTGTAGCACTTTTGCTGCTATCTTCTTCCCTCCAAAATGTCCACCACAAGCATGAGCATGACAAAAATGCAAAATACTCTCCATCTCAACTTCAGGCACACATCGACGAATAATCTGATCAGGGCAAGACTTGAAAAGATAAGGTTCATCCTAAAAATAATATTTGAGATTAGAGAAAAACTTATCTTTGGCATGCTTTGGCATTCCAGAAGGCAGTTGATGTGTCGCCAAGTAATTAGCAATATCTGCATACCATGGAGCTTGTTCAACGGAAAAAAACTGCTCATCTGGAAAATTTTCATTAAAATCTATATCCTTGAGGTCACCTTCTTTGACAGCTAAGCGCGATAAATGATCAGCAACAACATTTTCGCAACCCTTCTTGTCTTGGACTTCTAAATCAAATTCTTGTAGAAGTAGCACCCATCGAATCAATCTAGGTTTTGAATCTTTCTTGGACATTAGATATCGCAAGGCCGCATGATCCGAATACACAATAGCCTTAGAACAAGCAAGATAAGATCGAAACTTATCCAAAGCGAAGACAATAGCCAATAACTCTTTTTCGGTTGTGGAATAATTCACTTGTGCTTCATTAAGAGTCTGACTGGCATAGTAGATGACATGCGATTTTTTATCAATTCGTTGCCCAAGCACGGCTCCAATAGCAAAATCCGATGCATCACACATAATTTCAAAAGGCAAGGAAAAATCCAGAGGAATCATAATAGGAGCAAAGGTGAGTTTCTCCTTTAAAGTGTTAAATGCCTTTGCACAATTGTCATCAAAATTGAACACTACATCTTTAGCCAACAGAGCACATAGGGGTCTAGAAATTTTTGAAAAATCTTGAATAAACCTCCTATAAAATCCAGCATGCCCAAGGAAAGAGCGAATACCTTTCACATTCGTTGGGGGTGGCAATTTTGAGATGAGATCAATCTTTGCTTTGTCTACTTCAATTCCATCCTTAGAAATGATGTGGCCCAACACATTACCTCTTTGGACCATAAAATGACATTTCTCCCAATTGAGCACCAAATTAGTCTCTTTGCATCTCTGTAATACTAGAGAAAGATTGTGAAGACAATGATCAAAGTCTGAGCCAAAAATGGGGAAATCATCCATGAAAACTTCAATAACCCTCTCAACCATATCAGAGAAAATACTCATCATGCAACGTTGGAAGGTAGCTGGTGCATTACACAATCCAAATGGCATTCGACGATAGGCAAAAGTTCCGAATGGACATGTAAATGTCATCTTCTCCTGATCCTCTGGGGCAATAGCAATTTGATTATACCCTGAATAACCATCCAAGAAACAATAATAACTATGCCCTGCCAATCTTTCTAACATCTTATCAACAAATGGTAATGGGAACTGATCTTTTCTAGTAGATGTGTTTAGCTTCCTGTAATCAATGCACACTCTCCATCATGTCACCTTTCTGGTAGGAATAAGCTCATTGTTGTCATTAGTCACAACTGTGATTCCTGACTTCTTTGGAACTACTTGGACGGGGCTCACCCACTTGGAATCTGAGATTGGATAAATAATTGCAACATCAAGGAGTTTCAAAATTTCTGCCGCACTACCTCTTTCATATTGGGGTTTAATCGCCTTTGACCCTCTCGGCTAGGCTTTGAATCATCCTCCTGCAAAATTCTATGCATGCACATAGAGGGGCTTATTCCTTTGATATCTGCTATTGTCCATCCAATTACAGTTTTATGTTCCCTAAGAACACGTAATAACCTTTCCTCCTCCACAGAAGTTAAGTCAGAAGCAATAATAATGGGGAGAGTTTGAGAATTACCCAAGAATGCATATTGCAGGTGAGGAGGTAGTGGCTTCAACTTTAGCTTTGGTGGAGTCTCAATGGATGGTGCCAGTTTCTTCAATCTGGGTGAATCAGATAAACTTTCATACGTGGGTCGCCATCTAAAAGGAACATATGGTGCAGACTCAAGCATCTTGATGACTTCATAATTTACAATTTTTGGTTTATCTTCTTTGTGACCAACGAGACAGTCTTCCAACGGATCGAAATGCAGAATTTGTGTTATTTCTGTCACTGCTAAACAATCAGTCATCTTAGCCCAAAAAAAATCTCTTATATCACTCGGATTCTTCATGGCATCAAAAATTTTGAACTCCACAGTTTCATCAAAAACTGTCATAGTGAGAACACCCTTTTTTACATTGATAATCGTTTCTGTGGTTGCCATGAACGGACGTCCCAAGATAAGAGGCAATTCTTTCCCCGGAATTGGGTTATTCTCCATTTCTAAAACCAGAAAATCAGCAGGGATCACGAAATTTTCCACCTTAATCAACACGTCTTCAATCAATCCAATGAGATAAGTAATTGATCGGTCAGCTAATTGAAGAGACACCAAAGTAGGTTGCAAGTCTCCTAGATTCATAGTCTTGAAAATCGAGTGAGGCGTGATGTTCACACTAGCTCCAAGATCGAGCAATGCTTTTTCAAATTTTTGATTCCCAATAATACATGGAATTGTGAAACTACCCGGATCTTTCAACTTAGGAGGTAGTTTTCTTTGTGAAATGGCACTAGTCTCTTCCGACAAAAAGACTTCCTCATGCTCACTTATCTTCCTTTTGTTGGTGCATAATTCTTTCAAAAATTTTGCATAGGAGGGAATAGACTTTATAGCTTCAATCAACGGAATATTTACCTCGACCTTTTTGAGAATTTCGAAGATATCCGATTGCATTTGTTCTTTTTCATAGGAGCCAAACGAGATGGGAATGGTACCTTAGGCACATATGAGTTCACATCTGCGCTTGGTAGATTAGGTAGCATTGATTCATTCCCCTCATCACCACCTTTTGTAGTTTTTTCTGGGGACTCATTGACTTCTACCTTGTTATCAATCACCTTTCCACTTCGCAAAACTGTCACAGCTTTTGCATCCTCTTGCCTCTTTGGGTTAATCTCTGGCTGACTAGGAAATTTGCCTAACTATCGTTCACTCAATGCACTTGCAATCTGACCAACCTGAACTTCCAATTTCAAAATAGATTGTGTGTTGCTGGATACAGCTTGCTGCATCTGAGTCAATGATTGATTAAGTTGAACTTGTGACTGTTGCAACTCAACTTGAGAATGCTGCATCTTAATCTGGGACTGTGCTAATTGAGCCACCAAGTCTTCCAATGATGACTTCTTTGGTTCTGTAACTAGTGGAGGTACCTGTGGTTGCCATGATTTTTGGCCTTGATTGAAATTTGAATTCTAATTAAAGTTACCCGACCAAGAGAAATTTGGATGGTTGCGAAATCCTGGATTGTATGTGTTTGAGAATGGATCATTCCTCTGTCGGTTGAATGATTGAACTTGATTTGCATCTTCGACTTCGGGAAAGGTTCCACTCTTCGGACATACATGCGTTGAATGACCATTATCTCCACAAATACCACATGGCTCTTTATTCCTTGTTAGCAAATTAACCACAACATCCAATTTCCTAGCCATTGATGCCATTTCATCATTTGAAGTATTTACTTCATAAACAGTACCTCTCAAACTAGTCGGTTCTCTACTGTCCCACTGAGAAGAATTAGCTACTATATTCTCAATGATTGTATTCGCTTCATCCGGCTCTTTCCCCAAAATATTTCCATCAGCTGCTGCATCTAATCTGTGTCGACATTCATCACTCAAATGTTGATAGAAATACAAAGTCAACTGCCATGGTAAGAACTGATGGTGTGGGCAACTGATGATTAATGCTTTGTATCTCTCCCATGCTTAATACAATGGTTCCCCTTTATTCTGCCTAAAGTGAAAAATTTGGTCCCTCAGCTTCTGCGTCTTGGATTGAGTGTAAAATTTCTGAATAAATTTTGCGGATAGCTGATCCCGTGAAGTGATATATCTCGATGGCAGTGTCTTGAACCATATCTTCGCATCACCCTTTAAAGAGAAAGGGAATAGCTTGAGACATATAAACTCATCAGAGATTCCTTGAATTTTCTGAGTTCCGCATATCTCCAAGAAGTTGTCGATATGCTCACTAGCATCTTGATTCTCCATACTTGAAAATGTCGGGAGCATATTAATAACATACCCCTTGATTTCATAAGGGGAATTTGCTTTAATATCAGGATAAACTATGCAAGATTGTCGAGAAGAAAATTGAGGCGTAGAATAATCTTGTATTGTTCTTGGAGCATTGACATTGTTGTTCTGCCCAACTCATTCATTGTTTTCTTCCATTATGTTTCCAACTTCGTTGGTTCCCTCTTCTTCCATGGTTTCAGGTCGGTCAACTGGCGATCTTGAGCATTCAGGGGAATTAGTTCCACTTCGATTTCGACGAGGACACCCAATGTTTGGATCAAGAGGTACTATTTCACCACTCTTGGACCGAAGTCCTTGCATTTACCAAGGTAAAGAAAAGAGTTGAATCAGTAGAAACAAGTAGAACGAGCAAAAGAATAGTTTAATGAAATTCAATTAAACAGTCCCCCACAACGGCGCCAAAAACTTGTTCGTCACAAATTCAACCTATAAAATAAGTCAAACTCGCACAAATTTATCCTGCAAGCGCACAGATCAATGATACTATAGATATGCAAGTACAGGTTTGTTCCCAAGAGACTGTAATTAAAATTCCAACCAAACACGTGAGAAGTAAATTAAAATTCCACACAATTTGGAATTGAGTGATTCAAATCAGAAAAATTAAGAAAACAATTAAAAGATATTTTTATGAATTTTTGGTGTTGTTAACAATTGAGAAAATACCAAGACTTTGGATTCTACCGTTAATCCATTTTAACCATGTATTTGGAACCAATTAAATAAATGGCAAATCAATTACAAAGATCCCGTACCCAAGTCGGTTTTAGCGCACTTGAGTCGAATTTCCCTAAACTCGATTACCACCCATCTTATTGGTGTAGGTCGGATGTTCCTATATGCAATCTATCCATCTTATTGGCATAAATTAAACACAAGGAATTCATGAAGTTCTTTAGAAATAGGAATCATACGAACACATGATCTAATTAAAGAATCTTGTAAATTCGCAATTCAAGATTTCAAGAATCTTTAAACAATATAACATCTTATTGTCTATATGGCTTCATCAAGTAATTCATAAGAAATTTCAATGGTTGTCAATCATAAGAAATCACACAAGGACTCAATAAACATTGAAATCCAGAATTTGTAATTATATCCAACCATTCATAAATCCATAATCCAATACATGGCAAAACAAGATCAAGGCATCCTCCTAGTCTTGGATAAAGATTTAGCTAAACATAGAAATTAAAACAAGAGAGTGGGATGGGTAAAACATTGATACACCCTCAAGAGAGATGTGGAGATGATGGACCAGCCTTCTTCTCCCTTCTCCTTCTTGCTGTAAATGTGTCCAGAAATCCCCCAAAAGTTGTTGCCTCCCTTTTTCCTCTTTCTTTTTCCAATCTGCCGTCCCCCCCCTTTTGGCCTTGCTTCATTGTATTTTAGGTTAACACATTACCTAAGTCAATGACAAAATTGCCCCTAGATATGGGCTGAAAAAGGCTGGTTTCATGTGGCTCATTCAATGGGCCCAAAAGTCATGGAATTCAATCAAAACTCTGCACTTTACTTCATTTCACAGCAGACTTTGTATGCTCACAGATTCTTCATTCGTGGTCAGATATTTCTACTCTTGATATCTGCGCGAAGCTTGAAATGTCTAGTTTCCAATGCCACTAGAATCAATGAAATCGGAGTTTTACAGCTCTTGTAATGGCTATTCAAATGTCAGTACATCAACACTGAAGTTTTAAGCCTAAATCCATCTAGTTTGTCAAAACCCTACAAAAACACATATAGAGTAATTGAGAGGTAAAATAGACACACAATGATATTGCATAAAATCATTCCAAGTCAAATATATGAACAAAATATGGACTCATCAAAGTTGTGAGATTGAAGTGAAATTAGATTTACGTTGTCACTTCGTCATTCTATAATATAGAACAAAAAAATCAGTCAACAATCAAAGACAAATCACATACTCAAAAGTAGCCAAGGAATGATCAATGAAGAGCAAGAAAGCTAGAGAGGAGAGATTCGGATTGAATGATGAACAATCAACTAAGTGTCGAAGAGGATCTAAAGGAGAGACCGTATTCAAGGTCATTGATTGGTGTGTAAGTGAGTTTGAGTTTGGACTTGGGCCTTGATGTGAGGAGAGTTTAGACTCATTTTATATACTATCATATTGTTTTGGATTTGGGCTTTCAATAGTTGGATGGTTAGGTAATTATCGGCCAACTAACTTTCTATTATTTTGGCAACTACCAACTGACTTTATATGGTCGGGTGAAATTATAGCTATGACTTTGTGAATTGGTTGATGGTTGATTATTGAATATAATAAAAAAAATTAAATTTTGACATATATTTTGGGAGATGGACTTATTTTAAAGTTTCTTTAGCGCATTGGACTATCGAGTTAAAGTGGTTTAATGAGGGATTGGTTTTAATTTCCAAAAAATATTAGGGAAAATTTTGAAAAAGAGTTACTTCAAATATAATGTTGATCCCTTTATTTCTTAGAGGTATGGTGGATTTGCCCACATCGTCTTCATATCACTTGCCTATTTTGGTGACAAGTAATGGTGGGGAGTATGGACTAAGGTTTTGAAAACCGGACCGGTGACTAACCTTGTATCCATTCCAGTCTAATACATATAAATCGGTGGTTTTTTTAACTGATCAATTTCATGAGAACCAACCAATTCTCGGTTGAACCGGCCGATCAATTTCATGAAACCAACCAGCTTCTTCTTCATGTTTTCTTCCTCTTAACCACTACCTTCAGCAACCTTTTTCTTCTCTTCCTCTTTTTCTCACCCCAGCCGTTATCATCTTCTTCCCTTCACAGCTTCTTCTTCCTTCTTCTTCCACCCGAGACAGCTCTTCCCACGTTCCTCCTTCTTTCTTCCACCCGATAGCTCCTCCCTCTCCTACTGGACCAATACCAGCAACCTTCACCACCCGAGCCTTTTCTTCTTCCACTTTACTTCACCTGGGAACCAACTTTCATTTCATGCAAGGGACTTTTACAAAATATATGAATATGCAGCCCCTTCACAAAAAAACTGCAACCACCCCATTCTTGAGGATACCGGATCAATATGACATTACCAACGAAATCAAAAAATGAGAAAATACAAAGAAAATTTTCTTCTTTCTTTGTAACTCACTACACCACTTATTTTTCTCTCTACCACACTACTAATGACAAACACACCTCTCTATTTATAGAGATACAAATACAAGAGTATGAACATAACAAGCACACATTTTGAAGAAAGAAAATCAACCATGAAGACTTGATTTTTGTTCAACAATGGTGGCTTGGTTGGTGAATGGTTGGTGGGTGGTGGGTGCTACACCATTGTTGAACCAAAAGCTTGGTTTGGTGGCTGCATGCATGCATGCAGCCTTTTTTGACAACATATGGGTATGAAGCCATCAATTCTCCCCCTTCATATCCATAGGAGGATAATGCAACTTGTCTGTCTTCAGTTGCTGTCCATTCCGGCTATGTCCTGACATAGTTCAAGCTTTTCGCGAGTAACCACCTTTGTTAACATGTCTGCTGGATTCTCATTAGTATGAATCTTCACAAGTTTCAACAACTGTTCTTCAATCACTTCGCGTATCCAGTGATAGCGAATATCGATATGCTTTGTGCGGGAATGGTACATGGAGTTCTTGCTCAAGTTTAGAGCACTCTGACTATCACAATGTATCCTGTATTCCTCCTTATTAATACCAAGTTCTTGGAGAAACCGCTTCAACCACAACATTTCTTTACCAGCTTCTGCTGCAGCAATATACTCTGCTTCTGTTGTAGATAAAGCAACACACTTCTGCAGTTTGGACTGCCATGAAACAGCTCCCCTTGTAAAAGTGAAAACATACCCTGAAGTAGATTTCCTACTGTCAAGATCACCGACCATATCTGAATCAGTATAGCCATCTAGAACTGGATCAGCTCCCCCAAAGCACAAACATAGCTTTGACGTACCCTTTAGGTATCTGAGAATCCATTTAACACCCTTCCAATGTTCTTTCCCTGGATTGGAAAGGAATCTGCTCACAACACCAACAGCGTGAGCAATATCCGGTCTTGTACACACCATTGCGTACATCAAACTATCGACTGCTGAAGAGTAAGGGACTGCTTCCATCTCTTCAACCTCCTTCTCTGAGGAGGGACAAGATTTCTTACTCAGTTGGAAATGGTTACCTAGCGGAGTGGTAACCTACTTTGCATTCTTCATGTTAAACCTTTCCAGTACCCGTTTAACATAAGCCTCCTGTGACAACCACAGTTTCTTGGCTTTCCTGTCATGAACAATCTTCATGCCCAATATCTGCTGAGCTGGGCCTAAGTCCTTCATATCGAATAACTGAGATAACTGGGCCTTCAATCTATTAATCATGGCTACATCCTGGCCAACAATTAACATATCATCCACATAGAGCAGTAATATCACAAAATTACCGTCTGGGAACTTTTGGACATAAACACACTGGTCTGCTGCAGTCCTTTTGTAACCATGACCCATCATGATGAGTCAAACTTTATGTACCACTTCTCGACGCTTGCTTAAGGCCGTAGAGACTTTTTGTTAGTTTACAGACCAAGTGCTTCTTCTCAAGAACTTCGAAGCCTTCTGGCTACACCATGTAAATTTCTTCCTCCAAATCACCATGGAGAAACGCTGTCTTTACATCCATTTGCTCAAGCTCCAGATTCATACTTGCTACTAACCCAAGTATGACTCGGATGGATGTCATCTTCACCACTAGTGAAAAAATCTCATCGAAGTCAACTCCTTTCTTCTGTTGGAATCCTTTGACAACCAACCGAGCTTTGTACTTGACAAGCTTATCGTTGCCATCTTTCTTCAGCTTGAACACCCATTTGTTCTGCGGCACCTTCTTCCCTTTAGGTAGTTTCACCAACTTATAAGTTTGGTTTTTCTGCAATGAATTCATCTCTTCTTGCATAGCTTGCATCCACTCACTACTTTCAGCATGAGTGTGAGCTTCTTTAAAGCTTTCTGGCTCCCCCTCATCAGTAAGCAAAATATAATTTGAATCCAGATATCTTCTTGATATGGCCTTCAATACCACAATGATAACACTTGTATTTACCTTTTTGCCGTCTCCTGCCGTCAGTGGACTTTCCATGATCCTGTTTCCGTCCTCGGCTCTGACTTCTACCTCTACTCCTGCCTCTCCCCAGAGGCCGTCCTCTGCTTTCAGTAACAAGGGCATGAGACTGATCTATGCCCAATTCCTTCCTTCAACTCTCCTCGTTGAATAAAGCATCCGAGACCATCTCCATAGTGAGTTTGCCTCCGAGTGCAGAGTTACTGAGAGAGACCACCAGCGTCTCCCAACTGTCTGGTAAGAAACTGAGAAGTAGTAAGGCTTGATCTTCATCTTTAAGAATGAACTTGACAGCTACAAGTTGATTCACCAAGTTCTAGAACTCATTGGTGTGCTCAGCTACAGAAGTTCCATTTTTCAATTTCAAATTGACAAGACGTCTGACCAAGAGAGCTTTATTCCGAGCAGTCTTCGCTTGGTACATGTTCTCCAGCTTCTTCTAGAGATCAAATGCACTTGTCTCTTGTGCAACATGGTGAAACACACTATGATAGATCCAATTTCGAATTTGACCGATCGTCTTCTTGTGTTTCTTTGTCCACTCAGCCTCCTTTATGTCATTTGGTCTCTTGCCCTCATTTTCCAAGGGATCTGCCAGATCTCTGCAATTTAGGAAATCCTCCATCCAAGGTTTCTATAATGCATAATTTGTGGGTGTTAACTTCATCATGGCTCCAGATGACTTTGATGTAGAAGCTTCCATCGAAAAAAGTTTCGGTTTCTAGCTAAATCGAGCAACACCAAAATTTTGGAGTGGAATCTCGCAAAACCGATAGCACGGTTGCGTCCGGAAGGGTCAAAAACCTTGAGAACCAGTTTGACCTTCCTGAAAACCGATTTGAAAAATACCGAACCGGTCGGTCAAAGTTGCTGCAACTTGAACCGGACTTAACTGTTGACTAATGGTCAACTGACAGTCAACTAACGCCGTTTGATGACGTGGCTACTGACATGGCACAATTGTTGGTTGTGCGCTGATGTGGCAGATGATGACGTGTGCCGGTGACGTGGCATTGACGTGGCAGATGATGATGTCATGCTGACATCACTTCGTCTTCAACCTCCAGAAAATGTGAATAGTACCTCTAATTTTCAGAGGGAGAGTGTGGCTCACCCCGACGTCCGATTTCGATGATTTTTGAACCAGAAGACTCGTATGGTGATGAGGAATACCCAGATGTGTTCAAAACGTGATTTCGTTGAAGTCGAAAAATTGACCCCGAGAGCAAAAAATTGCTCTTTTTCCGTTCGGGATGATTTCCAATTGCTGGAAATATGAACCTCAGCCTCTAATATCACTTGTTGAGGATACCGGATCAATATGACACCCATTCTCACGTAACTAGTCGGACCTTTGCCAACTTTCATGCATGGACCTTTATTTATATAGGGCCGGACAGAGACATAGTAGAGAGCCAAAATCAATAGTCGGCCAAGCAAAGAGAAAGCACAACCTCCCTGTTGGAATCATACATGGAGAAGCCTGATGCACAGAAGGGACTAGCACCTGGGCTTGTTTCTTCCAAAACATGGTAAAGGCAAGAGATGTGAAGGATGCTATAGTAGGCCATGACCACGTAATTGACTTTGGTAGTGAGATTGCATGCATGTTGGGCCATTTGTTTAGTTTATGGGCCAATTGTCTTTTGTTGGTAATTGGTTGGGTATTTTGTAGAGTTATGGGTTGGGTTAATTAAAGAGATTTTGGGCTTCTTCTGTTTTTGTTCAATTAAATTTGTATTGGGTTTTCGGGTAGTTTTATACTTTTATTTTTATTATGTCTTTATAACTTTTGGTTTTTTTTTTAAATTGTGTTGGGTTTTGGGTTTTATTTTCATGATGTTTGGTCCCAAATAATGTAATAATGTAGTAAAATGTGAGAATTACAAGCCGGTCATATATAGTGATCATTTTGACCACTTAGTCACACACTCACACAATGTGTCCCTATTACTAATGCAGTCACACCACAATTTCTGCATGCCAAAAATGCCCTTAAAAGTTTGAAAATCAAACTGCACGAACAGTAACAAAAAGTGGGCCACCTGCACTTTCAAACTCGCCCGTCTATATTCAGTGGGCCAGCTCCACTTTCCCCCAAAATCGAAACCCTTCTAGAAGCACGGTAGTTGTAGTGGCGGTCCGACATTTTCTTCGGTGATATCGCGCCGGTAAGTAGCTTGTATACTTGATACTGTCTGTCTACTAAATATACTGTTCTTTATCTGGTCATGAGTTCTCTTCATTCTCCTTCATCGATTCCACCATTGTTCCCCTCTTAGTGACGTCATTTTCTCTCACTCTGGTTTGTAAGCTTTCTTCTCGTAAATTATTTTTTAAAATTTTTTATTGATACTATAAATGTTATAAAGATTCAGGCTTTGATGTCATTCATATTCTCTATTTTTTTTGTCATTCTGATACTACTGTACAATGGGTTTTGTAATTCTGATACTATGTTGGTATTTGTTGATGCTGTTAATTTTGTAGGAAATCATATGGATGTTGCGATTGATACTGAAAACTGAGGTTTTGAGACTGCCTTATTGTTGACTATATTTCAAAATTACATTGAGTTTAACAGTATTTATTATTATAACTTGTTTGTCAATGCAATGACTTCGTGTTCTTATAATTCCACATTTTCTTTTGGGAACCATGATTATACTGGTGGTACTATTGATACTCTTTTTACTATTGATATTGTGTTACGATTGATACTCAACACTGATGTTTTGATACTACCTTATTCATGTCTCTATATGAAAGTAGCATTGAGTTTCGTAGTATTTAACATTATAACCTGTTTGTCAATACAATGGATTCGTGTTCTTGTAATTCAACTTTTTGTTCGGAAAACCATGAAGATACTGGTGGTACTGTTGATACTCAACAATGATATTTTGATACTGCCTTATTCATGTCGTTATATGAACATTGCGTTGAGTTTGGTTGATAACCCTATTTGTCAATGGAATGACTTTATGAGCTTGTAATATCACTTCTTGATATGAAAACTATGATTATACTGGTGATACTATTGATAATGTTAGTATTATTGATCATACTGTTTTGATGAGATCTCTCAATGTAGTTAGTCTTATGTTTGATCTTGTTAATTCTGATGTTCATATTGACACTTTCAATTTTGTTGCTTCGTATATTATGATTTTGCTGGTATATTGTTCTTAACATTGATCTTGTTTAGTATTTAACAATATATTGTTCTTAATATTGCTGGTATTGTTTTTCATATTGCTAATATTGTTGGTACTGCCAATGTTGATACTGTTTGTACTGACTTGTGATGTTTTGATGTTTTAATACTGCTGATATTGTTAGTACTGTCAATGTTGATACTGTTTGTACTGACTTATGGTGTTTTGATACTGCTAATTCTATTGATCCTCTTTGTTCTGACTTGTTGTTCTATTTGTTATTGCTAGTAATACTGTTGTTGTTGATACTGTTTGTGTTGACTTGTGTTGCTTTGATACTGATGATTCTATTAATGAATTATAAATTTTGTTTTGGCAGTAGGTCAATTTGTTATAATAATGGCCAGAAATCGGAATACTATGCAATATCGATCGAACTTGATCGGTTTGGTTGAAGTGATCAACAATTGATGACATGAGGACTATATTTGGCATTGAAGATGGGACAATCAATATAAAGCTAGATCGACAAAAATAGGGCAATGACACAAGCTTTTACAGTCGACGATTCACAAAATGTACAAGGCTGAGCAGGAAGATTATCACATCCAACATGAAGGAAGCAGCATCCAAAGACACAGATGAATATGTTGATGACCTATGCAGGTAAATTGAAATTTATACTGTTGACAATGCCGATACTACTGGTACTTATGATTATACTGATACTAACAATGTTTTATAGACTATTTAAATGAATGGATGGGCAGATTGATGGTGCTGTTTTTACTTATAGCCTTCTTTATATCAACAAAATGTCTGAGTTTGAGCTGGGGATACCTAAACTACGTTGAGGATGTGAATTCCATAAACACTTACAATTGGTAATCATGTATCTTGAACTACCTACTAACATCACTTCGAGAAAGTGAAAAAGCATCAGATGTCACAGGTTGTGTCATGATATTACCGGTAAACATTAATATACTCTAAACAACCATTAATGAAACCACATTTTATTGATATTGTCATGAACATCCTTTGTTTTATTGTGCATTATTGGTTCCTAGAGAAATTTCATGTTTACAAACCCACGTCAAGAGACAAATCGATTATTGGATGTGCAAGATGGGATTTGAGAGAATTTTCCCGATTACTCAATCTAGCTAGTGTTGACAACCTTCTCAAAGTGACGGTAATAATTGACATTAGCAATTTAAATTAAATTAATCATTGATGTTATTATTGATACATATGATATTGTTTGTTTCATATGCTTCTCACATGAACAGGGTGCACGTCATAAGGAAAAAGAAGCAGCTGATACTGGTGATGTAGACATCGATACTAGTGACGATGATAGCGAGAACGACAGAGTTAGTGGCAATGAAGATGAGAGTGACGATCAAAATATCAGTAACAGTGCCCTTGGAAGCGGTGACGAAGTTGACCTTAACAATCCAGATGAATGGGAGAACATTCCGTTAAGTCAAATGGCATCTCAATTGTCACCATCAAAGAAAAGACTCAGAAAGAAAAACAGGCAAAGAATACTGACCTTGTAGAATACAGTATCGAACCTTTTGGTAACTAATTTTTGATACTATTTTATGTTGTAGTATTGGTACTATTTTATATTGTAGTATTGTCAATGACAGTATGATAGTATCATGCTTTTGATAATACTACTCATACTGTTGATACTGTTTGTTCTTTTCTATGTTTTTTGTAGGAAAAAATTACATTACTTGAGCGGCAACACAAAGAATTGAAGAGCGAACTGGCTTATGTCAAAGTTTATTCGACTGCTTCGAAACTTATGAAGGACAATTATGATGAAGAAAATACTGTTGTCTTGGGAGACCCAAGCAAGAAATTGGAAAGAAAGAAAATGATTATGTCGCCGATGACAAAGGAGAGAACAAAGAAAATGATTATGTCACCGATGACAAAGGAGAGAACAAAGAAAATGATTCTCTGTCCAGAACGGTTCTAGGGAAAATTACAGAAGTAAGTTGTTTATCAGTTATGATACTGCAAAGACATGTTGCTACTGTTTGTCAACCATCAATGATCAAGTTGCTGAAAGAAAAGACTAATTGAAAGAGGAAGCTAGACCCCGTATACTCATACTCATTACGCAGTGCTCGTGCCAATAATAAAAAAACCAGCAGACCAACAGAAATACTTGATTTGGATGACTTTGCATCTGTATCACCCCAAAAGCCAAAAAAGGATATTAAAAAAATCTCTGCGTCATGGTATACTGCAAAGAAGTTGTCAGACGCATCCAAGGAGAAAATGAACATAATGATGAAGACAATCGAATCCAGGTAAGTTAGCTATAGAGCGAGTACTCGTAACGTATACAATTATTTTGTCTATTTTATAGATCGGAAAATATTGTTCGGAATTATGTTTTGCAGGAAATGGCAGCAAAGAGATGACACACGTTATTATGTGACACTTGGGAATCTCATCGAAATTCTAAAAGACGATCCAATGAGCAATAATGTAAGTACAAAAAGAGCTCTAATATATTATCGTTTGATACTGTCTGAGTGGATGATACAATGTTATTTTTGAATACTATATATAGTTTGTCGACAATGTGTAGACAGTGATACTATGTTATTTTTTAATACTACATATAGTTTGTCGACATGCGCTAAGTCATGGGTTGATACTGTTTGATGTTCTGATACTATTAGTTTCTTTAATACTGTTAATACTATTGGTTAAATCGTGACTCCTAACATACTCTGCACCTGATTTCTGATATTGTAATTTGACAACGTGCTATATTTTTTTTGGTTCCATCGGTCATTGATTCTTACTCTCAAATTTTGCGCGAAGAACGAGCAAAAATGACACCATCATCAGGAGAAACCTTCGTCATATACGACTCGTTATACTGGGTAAGTTATTTTTATACAATCATGTCCACAAAAATGAATAATGACCAACTAATTACCTATATTCCACAGCAATACATCACCAATCCTCGTTACGAGAAGTCTAAACAACAACAAATTGGCGATGTTGTAGTCAAATGGATTGGGAGTGCAACTTTATCCCACGTTATCATATGTTTCCTATGAACTCTAATGGAGGTCTTGCACCGCATATGTCATGCAACCATTGAACATTACTTGTGTTCGATTGTGCCGAGAACAAATGGTACCACTACAACAACCTCCTACCAAGAGATTCAAACAGGAACAGCTACCTGGATGACGTGAACTTGGTGGTAAGCGAACATTTTATTATTAAAAATCCATTAAAGATGCATGAAAAATCTTGATACTATTAATTTTGATACTGCCCTGACTTGACTTTGATAATATTGATATTATCATAAAACAAGAGAACTCTTTTTTTTTACAGAAAGAGTATGTCGAGAGCGTTCGATACGAATGGGCGAAGTCACAAAAAGTAAATCAACCAAGTTTCACCCTTCTCGAAGTACTAAGCCAAGAGAGATTCAATTTCGAGTTAGTGTCAGTCAAAAATTTCCCACAACAAGAATTTGCATCGTAAATCCTTCAAATACTATGGGTAAGGTTTTTTTTTTTTAAAAAATATAACCTCACACATGTTTTCATTAATCCCTTGAATAGGGTTGATTGCGGATATCATGTATGTCATATCATGACAAGACTGCCGACTGATGACACAATTGAGGAGTCATTATCCTCCGACGAAATAAGGATTTTCAAGGCATAAATGGTGGCTCAATTCATTCATGATTACTCGATTGATAGTGAGAACTTACAGTCTAAATGAATTTGGATACTGTTATCTTAGTATGAGGTATAAGTATTTATTGATACTGTCGATATGGTTGGTTATTTTGAAACTGTTTATCCAGTGGGTATAATACTAGTTATATTATTGATACTATTAACTTTCATACTAACTTGATTTTTGATATTATTGATATTATCATACATATTAATTTTGATACTAAATTAACTATTTTGGAACTGTAATATGTATGATAATATGTCTGATATAGTTCGGTGAGATAATATGTATGATACTCCTGATATTATTGATACTAATAATCATGACCATGCAGTATATACATTTGAAGGAAAAACAATGATGCTGTCGATATTATTGATACTGTAAATTCGATACTGATTGTACTGAGTTTTTAATATCCTGATACTAAGGAAAAAAAACCCAAAACACATACACCAAAGCAATTATGACCACATAAATCTTACAATAAATTAAAACACAACTATAACATAAAAACAAAATATGAAATCAACCAATTGGTTCCTTGCAATAATTCCTATTATGGTTACCAAGCTTCCCACACCTACCACATCGAATCATCTTGACCCTCTATCCTCTAGATCTAATTCGTCTCTTTTTAGGCCTTCCAGCAACCCTATTCATCTGTGACGACAATATATCTAAGTCATCCGACCTCACGAACTCGTCCTTCAAGTAGGTCGGAATATGATTAATTGGCTCTGCATATGATCTCTGAAAAGCATCAACACGGACGAGAACATATACGAAGCCCAATGCAACATGTACGGATGGATCTGAATACACTTCATAAACATTCTCACATGATCTTCTCATGCCCAATTTACATGCATACTCTCCATAATCTTTCAACTTCTTTAACATCTTAGGACAAATATTGGCAGACCAATCACCTGGACAGTATCATAGTATGCATAGTCAGTATATAGTATCATAGTCTCCATAATCAGTATTAAAAATAATATTGGCCAGTATCAAAGTAGACATGAATAGTATCAAAACTTATCAGCCTCACTACTCCTACTGTCAAACAAATTCATTAACTTCATCCTCAATCTATCAACCAACTACGTTATTGGCAAACTACGACAACCAGTTATTCGTGTATTAAATGACTAGATCGCATTATACGACATCTCACTATAGCGACATCTCATACTATAAGCAATCGCCCAATTCTTGAATGGCAAGTCCTCTAAAAATCTTTCAACTATAACCCCACCCACTGTTCTGAACATCTGCAACCTCTCATTAAACTTTGCAGTGTTAGGAGCATGTGCACACTCCCTTAGCAACCAAACCATCCGCTCTCTATAACTATTGGAAAATCCACATCCACTAAATCTATCCCTCAAATTCATCTTCAAGTGTTGCAAACAAAAAAATGATTCAACATCAGAAATACCTTCGATAAAGCCTCAATTAGACCAGCATTATGATCCGATAGAAATGTAAGTTCCCTATTCGGAGAAATAATAGACCGCAGTTGTTGAAGAAACCAATACCAATTATCATAGTTCACCGAGCTCACTATAGCATATGCCAATGGCTATAAACCTACACAGTATCATGCTAAAAAAGAAACAGTATGAAGAATAAATGAGAAACACAATATAAAGAAGAAGAATTAAAAAAACATTATCAACTATGATAAGAGTATAAACAATATGGAATATGAGAACGAAGATAGTATCAACAAAAGAAACTAGAGTCACAGTATGAACGAAAAAGGAGGAACAATATGAAGTAGGGAAAAAGAAGCCAGTATGAATAATAGAGTACCAACCACAGTATCAAGTTGCATAGTATCAGAAAAAAAAAGAAAAAAAAAGAGAGAAACAATATCATAAACTTAAACAGTATCACAAAGAACTAACCTTGACAGGAAAGAAAGCTTTTGTTGCTGTCAAATGACGAAGAACGCACATTATCATTGTAATCACCAACAGTATCATTCTCAGGAACAGTACCAAGGTTGACAGTATCATCTAAAACAACAGTATCAAATGTCCTAGCAAACTCATTAACACTTCCAATACTACCACAATTAGCCATACCAGCACAAGGCATAAGAATGTCAACAAATTTCAACCCCAAACTTCATGCCAATGCAAGCATAGTATCAAACTATGCTAACACAAGAGGGGGGGTGAATTGTGTTTTAAAAAACTAAGTATAAACCCCAAGTACAAAACCACAACCTAAAAACTCACAAATGATTAAGGCAATGTCAAGAATGCAAATCTGCGCACTAATCGTGTAAATGTAATTTGACCTAGCAATTCAACTCGGAATGTAACGAAATTTGATATGCAATATTACAACACCTCAATGAACACTATATCAAAAATTCAGCTTAAAATTCAAAGTCTAGCTATATGAAAAATTCACGGACAGATTGGTATTCTGGAAAATTAAAATTCAAAAGTATACCTAGAATTCAATAATCACAAGTTGTTCAACCACAAGCAATATCCCAACAAGCAATGGCAGCAAGCAACACCCTAATATCAACTTCTAAGGCACACAAATCACCAATAACACCAATAGAATGATAATAAAAAACAAGTCACTACAAGGCAGCAAGTTTAACACACAAACAAGCAAGGAAA
The DNA here is from genome assembly GCA_963580455.1 of Euonymus europaeus. NCBI lineage: Eukaryota > Viridiplantae > Streptophyta > Magnoliopsida > Celastrales > Celastraceae > Euonymus > Euonymus europaeus. The sequence goes on along the minus strand of OY756970.1, from coordinate 12,875,916 downwards.
TCAAAATAGTGTGCACAAGGATATATAGTGGTTCGGTGCTCACACCTACATCCACTACCTAAGCCCTCAAGCTTAGGATTTCCCAATGCACTAAAGGATATATGTGGTTTTGCAAGTTCACCACAAACTTAGGGTTTCCAAGAACACCCCAAACTTGTACACCAACAAGGTTTGAAGCTAACCTTAAACTTTCACACACCTCTCAAAGGTAATGCCCTCAAAAGGGACTTTTACAAGTATTTGGATTTTGGTTCTCTCAAGATTAGCTCTAGGCTATATATGGTTGGAGAACACTCAAATTCACAAGATGTTGCTCAAATGGGTTTGGAATCAAATGTGTAGCAAACACTCTTGTAATCTCACACAAAGCTCACAAAAGATCAATAATAGGTTTAGGTGAAGCTTTGTTGAAGAACTCTCAAGAACACACCAAGAGTACCCAAGGGTAGAAAGATTTTGGGGTGGTTCAAGGAGTTTTTGGATCTCTCTTTCAAATAGGAAGATGAGGGCTTGAATGTAATCAAAGTGGTAGCAAGAGATCGCAAGGAAGAAGCTTGAATCAAGAAGATGAAGTTGAGAGCAAGTAAGCTTGAACACTTAGAAAAAAATCTGCAAATGCTTCTTCACCACACCTAGACGTTGCTGCCCCCTATTGTTCATTCCAAACAAAACACAATCTTAGCCATTGGATCAACACCACTTCAAATCTTGGCCTTTCATTTTCTATAAAATCTGGACCCTTCTTTAATTCAAATGAAATTGATCTCAGCCATTGAAGATCAAGCCGTTGGACATATTTCTCCAAGAAAGTCACCATGGGTTGCACCTTGTTTGGATCAAACACATTACTCTTCTATATGTAGCAACTCTCTCAAGGAATGCCAAACAAGTCCATCTTAAATTCTGGAAAATATTATAACTTTATGTAATCTTGTCTCTCCCTTGTCTCTTCCTTGTCTCCATAGTGCAAGTGTTAGGCACACTACCAACCAAGTATTTCAAACTTGTATTCCCTCTACTTTGTTGACTCCAAAACACATGATAAGGCTTCTAGAAGTTCTTGAGTTAATTCTCCAGCAATAATAACACAAGGCACACGGCTGGAACCATTTCTTGCACACAAAATGTCAACCTTGAACCAAGTAGGGTTGACCATGTCCAAACTTGTCTACATGAGCTTCAAATCATGATGCACAAATTTTCTCAATAGAATCAGCTTCATGATACTTCAAATAGGCTCATGATGATCAGTTGATTAAGCCTACAAAAAGAATAGATGACAAAACATCCCATTTTTGCTTGTAAGCTCAAAGAGCTTCAATGCTAGCACTTAGGTTAATCAACATGTTATAAGCTTAATAAAATTCAAGTAAGCACATGATAAATCATTTCATATATAATTGAATGTGCATACAAAATTTCACTTATAACTGAGGTCATTTGGTCATTCAATTTGATCATGCAAATCTCAACTAGCCCAGTTTAATGACTACACAGGTGAATTTATTTCAACAGATAAATTGAACCTGATAAGCATAAAATTGACCTGACACTATTTGACAATGAAAAATTCCAGAGTGTCTTAAATAATTTTCAGAACAAGAATCAAGTCAATCAGAGCTAATATGAATAAGTTATGACTGTTCAATCAACGTGTGCGCAGTGTGATGTTGTGACAGATTTTAGCATCGAAAAATAAGTCATTCCAGATTCATCCAATTTATATCATACATGATCAAACATGATTCCAAAGATATATAATGAAGCTTAAATCAGTAGATATAATTCATTTCATGATTTATCCAAATTCATCCAAAGTTAAGCACAATCAAATAGTCCAATATGTATTTTTGCATCAAAACACAAATGTAGGACCTATGGTCCAACATAAACTTCATGCCAATGCAAGCATAGTATCAAAATCATATTGTCTCCTAACAATGAACCTATCATACCCCGGTACAACATAGGTCAATGAAACCTTATCAAATTCTAACAAATTAAAACTCCCACCCAACTTCCTCATTAACCTATCAAAACCACAATTAACACCAACCGCTACAGGCACAACATCAGATCTATACTTGCACATCAAAAATATACTAGAACTCATAACTAGCTAGAAGACGCTGTCCAACCCACCAAAGCTTCGCCTAAACTAATCGGAGAATAATGGTTGAAAATAAGGCAGCTTTGTTCGGTCGGAGCTCACACATTCGAAATGGAGACATCACACCATAGAGACCAGCCGAAGAAGAAGAGAGAGAAAGCCCACACATTTAACTTGATTCAAAACACACAAATAAGGGCAGTGTTGTCATTTTGAAAAAAAACTGAAAGTTTGATTTCTCACCAAGATCGTTAGTCAACAAATATGGAAACTTAAATGCAGAAAATAAAAATAAATCAGAATACCACGATTTTAACGAGGAAACCTTACTGGGAAAAACTTCGAGTCTATGAGCGACCAACCTTGAGAAACAATCCACTAATCACAAATCAAGAGTACAACCCTATCTTTGACCTAAAGACATTGCTTATGCATCCCATTCATTTAATGTATGTTTCTCCTCCACACTCAACTCACCTAGATAGAGCTCGCTTTTGGCGCCTCCAAAAGACTTGACGAACAAGGAATCACTCCTTCTCACCACGAACACAAATAAACTATGAAACTCTTTCGCAAGCTAATCTCTCAATTTACATGAATAATCTCACCATTACAAGGATAATATGAGAGAGAATAAAACAATGATCGAAGCTCAAATATTCGGGAATTAAGCGTTGCTTCTGGTAACTCTTCAATTGTTGTCTTGCACTTTATATAGGACAAGAGTCACACCATGATAAGAATTCTTTCTTAACTCCAATAAAGCAACATGAGATAAAACAAAATACTACAAAGAGAGTTATGATAGACATGAACCACTTTAAATCCTACTAGAACATTAACACTTAAACAAAACCATATATTTATCTCTTTGTAAAGACCTATTAGTATAGGACACATATCATATTAAAACAAAACCCACGCACACTTTACATTAAAGCCCAATATTAAAGCTCATGGTTTAAGTAAGAAATTATAGTCCACGAAGGCTATCGAAGTAGGCTACTGCACCACTGTAGTAAGTTACTTCACTGCACATACTCACCCAATTGTCAAAATTAAATATATCTCACAATTGTCAATCATTTTTTTTCCTTAAATTAAAAAACCAACAATCTCCCCCTTAACAATTATGGGATCAAAATACCAACCAATAACTTACGTATGCAAACATAATATCGAGCATAATATCATAAGTACATGTTCAAACAACAACTCCCCTCAAGCTTAGATAGCTCTCTTTATTTCAAAAGATACATACCTTCTTACCTTAGGGCTCCCTTTATTTCAAGAGATACATATCCTTTTTTTTAAATACCTTTGACATAGCCTTTTCCATTTGAATTACTTGCATCAAGTTTCCCAAAAAATTGTTCAATAGACCTATCAAGAAAAATCTCAAGCATTATGTCAATCAGACTTTGCAAGTAGAGATTTGTGAAAAACAATATATGACCAATAACATGATCTTTTCAATTGTATGAACGGATTAGCTATTTAACAACAACCACACTTGGAGGTAACATCAAACAATCGATGCTTTAATCATAGATCAAGAATTAAATCGCATGTCCCACACACATGTGACCTCAAGCTACTTGAAAATTTATTATATTGTAATCATCTCTAGTGTTTTTCTTAAGAACAAAAACCTTTGTTTGTCTTTGTAAAAATGTTAGTCAATCGATTTTCAATAGCAATATATCCAAGAGATACAAATTATTTTGACTATATGAAATAAAATTGTCGAGGTAGGCTTGCTGCAGGTTACCTCAGTTGCATCTGTATACTTCTGCCTCAATAAGGTAGTTTACCTGGAAGTTACCTCAACGTAATCAGCAATTGCAGATTTTTCTTTATCAGTACTCGACTATGTATTGACCAACCTTTGAGCACTTTGCCTTGAAATAAGAGTCATTTGAGCCATAAAAAAATGTGATATATGATTCGTTCTGGTTTCCATGTTGACACCTTCTCCGATACCACTTGAAAGTTTGATTTTTCACCAAGATTGTTAGTCAAAAAATATGGAAACTTAAATGTGAAAAATAAAAATAAATCAGAATACCACGATTTTAACGAGGAAACCTTACTGGAAAAAACCTCGAGTCTATGGGCGACCAACCTTGAGAAACAATCCACTAATCACAAATCAAGAGTACAACCCTATCTTTGACCTAAAGACATCGCTTGTGCATCTCATTCATTTAGTGTATGTTTCTCCTCCACACTCAACCCACCTAGGTAGAGCTGCTTTTGGCGTCTCCAAAAGACTTCACGAATAAGGAATCACTCCTTCTCACCATGAACACAAATAAAGTATGAAACTCTTTCTCAAGCTAATCTCTTAATTTACATGAATAATCTTACCATTACAAGCATAATATGAGAGAGAATAAAACAATGACCGAAGCTCAAATATTCGGGAATTAAGCGCTGCTTCCGATAGCTCTTCAATTGTTGTCTTGCACTTTATATTGGACAAGAGTCACACCATCATAAGAATTCTTTCTTAACTCCTGTAAAGCAACATGAGATAAAACAAAATACTACAAAGAGAGTTATGATAGACATGCACCACTTTAAATCTCACTAGAACATTAACACTTAACAAAACCATATATTTATCTCTTTGTAAAGACCTATGAGTAGATGACACATATCATATTAAAACAAAACCCACGCACACTTTACATTAAAGCCCAATATTAAAGCTCATGATTTAAATAAAAAGTTATAGTCTACGCGGGCTACTGAAGTAGGCTACTGCACCACTGTAGTAAGGTACTTCACTGCACATACTCATCCAATAGTCAAAATTAAATATATCTCACAATTTTCAATCTTTTTTTCCTTAAATGAAAAAACCAACAAAAACTTAGTACCACTTGCCTTGAAAACTGTGAAAGTTATGATTTATTGGTAAAAACATTTACTGTGTGACTTATTGGTCAAACATGTCACTATAAATGACTAGGGAAATTTACGGGGAAGTCATCTATTGTGACACCAATTCTTATAAAGTCACACTTTTTTCTTATTTACCAATAAATCATACTTTTTCGTTTACCAATGCAAGATTTTGAAATGATTTTTTTAAAATGCCAAGAATGTCCTCATCTCTCTCATCTCATCATCTCTCTCCCATTCTAGAACTCTCTCAAAATTTCAAGTACTCTTTCAAAATTTCCGGTCACCTTCCATATTTTCCGGTCATCTCTCTCATCTCATCATCTCTCTCCCATTCTAGAACTCTCTCAAAATTTTCGGTACTCTCAAAATTTCCGGTCACCTTCCATATTTTTCGGTCACGTCAATAGTGTAAGTAGTATTAACATTATACGTACTAACAACAGTATCAGTAGCATCAGTAGGGTCAAGATGAGTTAACGTTGTCCGTAACGAGTAGACAAAGAATTAACAGACATAATATAACTGCTAACAACAGTATTAGTAGCATCAGTAGGGTCAAGATGAGTTAACATTGTCCATAACGAGTGGACAAAGAGTTAACAGACATAATATAACTGCAATGCGCCAACTACATATATATATACAGTATCAACAATGGAGCTCTCAGATCTATGCATTCTCAATCTTGTAGTCGTATATGAATTTATCCACCATTTCTGCCTTGAAGATTCTCATTTTGTCAGAAGACAATGACTCCTCAATTGCTTCATGTTTTGCCAACCTGGACATGATGTAACATACATGATATCCACAATCAACCCTGAAATTAAGGTTAATGAAAAATATGAGGTTGTATTCATTAATAAATTTAAGTTGTATCAAGATTTCACAGTATTTCAGAGACTTACGATCCAAGTTCTTGTTGTGGACAATCATATCAGTATCGTAGTATCATATCAGTATCCATCGAATTAACAGTATCAACAATCATATGAGTATCTGAGAACAAATCAACATTGTAAGAAAACAACACAAGTAGCAGAAACAGTATTAATAGTATGAAGTAGTATTAATAGTATCACAACAGTATTTTCAGAATTGTCAATATCAACATTATCAGAAACATCAACAGTCACAAAAACATCAAGAAATCAATAATGCTGCATTTGATTCGTAGTATCAAAAATCATATCAGTATCCATCTAATTAACATTATTAACAATCATATCAGTACATGAGAACACATTATGAATAAATTAACATTGTAAGAAAACAATACAAATAGTATGAACAATATTGATAGTATCTAGTAGTATTGATAGTATCGCAACAATATTTTCAGAATTGTCAATATCAACATTATCAGAAGCATCAACAGTCACAAAAACATCAAGAAATCAATAATACTACATTTGACTCGTAGTATCAACAATCATATCAGTATCTATCTAATTAACAGTATCATAATCATATCAGTATCTGAGAACACAGTATTATAGAATAAATCAACATTGTAAGAAAACAACATAAGTAGTATAAACAATAATGATAGTATCAAGTAGTATTAATAGTATCACAATAGCATTTTCAGAATTATCAATATCAACATTATCAGAAGCATCAACATACACAAAAACATCAAAAAATCAATAATACTACATTTGATTCGTATTATCAACAATCATATCAGTATCCATCTAATTAACAGTATCAACAATCATATCAATATCTGAGGACACAATATTATGGAACAAATCAATATTGCAAGAAAACAACACAAGTAGTATTGATAGTATCACATAATGAAACACATAAAATATCAAACACATACAGTATCAAATAATGAAAGTTTGAATCTTTTTGGATGAGAAACATGTATGAATTTTTAAACAGTATCAACAATCAAATTTCATTACAAAATGAAGAGAAATAGTGGACAAATACACAATCATCATATAATACCAAAAATCATAGAAAGTTTGGATCTTTTTGGATGAGAAACATGTATGAACTTTTAAACAGTATAGCCATTCAAATTTCATTACAAAATGATGAAAATATTGGACAAATACACAATCATCATACAATACCAAAAACCATAGATCTTGAAAAAAGAAACTCATGGATCTTGAAAAAAACTCATAGATCTTGAAAAAGAAATCATAAATCTTGAAAAAAAACTGAAAATAGGAACTTACTAGTGAGATTTTGCCGAAAAATGGTCGGAAAATCTAAGGTGACCGAAATATATGAGATTTTAGTGAGAGAAAGTGAAAGTGAGAGTGCATAAGAGAGAGAAAAAATCCACAAAAAATGTATACAAAAAATTTGAAATTTGAAAATTTTGCATCTTTCTAGAATGTCCAGCTTTTTGACAGTACCAAGGGTATTTTTGGTATACGAAAAATTTCATGTGACTAAATATGAATACAAGTTTTTTTTATGACTGATTAGTAAAAGTTGGAATCACTTGTGACCGGCTATGTATTATCCCAAATGACTAGTTGGTAATAAACATAAATACTTTATTGGGCCGGCTTTTGGGCCTGATAATTTATGGCGGCAACACCTTTGCACCTTCTTCTACCTTCATCACTGCACCACTTTCATAACAGCCCCACCTTAATCTCCTTCCTGGACCCGATTCTCATCACCACAGGTATCCATGTTGTTGTTACATATAAGTATCCTTACTTTTGCTTTGTATATATATGATCTATAGATATATATATATATATATATATATATATATATGTGATGCCATGTGCATATATATATATATGTATATATATTATACGTATGTATATATATATATTAGACGTGACACGTGTGTGCATATATATATAAATATATATATATATATATATATATATATATGAAGGGGCTCCCATGAGGGATCCCGCACAACTTAAGTTGTGCGGGATCCACTTCCAGACCGTCGGATTAATCCGACGGTCTGGAAAAAATTCCTTCATTTGGTCCTTCTTTCGTCCCAGTTCCTTCCTTCGTTCCAGTTCATTTGGTCCTTTCTTCGTTCCAGACCAGCTGTATTCTTCCTTCGTTCCAACTGCTGTTCGTTCCAACTCCAGCTTCTCATCCGTCCTTCCTTCGTTCTAGCTCTTCTCATCGTTCTTCTCATCGCTCTTCTCATCTTGCTCGCCCAAATCGCACTCAGCAATCTCAACCTCTTTCGGCCAAAACCCAATCTTGTCCAGACTCAACTCTGTCCAGTTCGTCAATAGTCGACAAATGAAAGCATTTGGGTGAGTTTCAGCTTCCATTCACCCAAGTGATTCCAATTTAGTAAGTTTCAATTATTACAGATTTTTAGAGAAATTAAATCATTTACAAGTTGGATTTTACATTTGAACAAGTTAACTTATTTTAGATTAAATTCATAGGTGAATTGCGGCAGAGTGGTGGTGCCGTGGTGCTGATTTTATCTTCAAGAACCTGTATTCTGCCCTCCCTGGTATAATTTGATTTACAAGTCTTTATTTGTTGGTAATGGAGACTAGTGAAGTGCATTCCATTGAGGAAGATAATTTGGGTTATTCATCAAATAATGTCCAAGAATTTGTGCCTCATGTATTGTCTGAAAAAATTCCAAAGGTTGGACAAGAGTTCGAATCTATTAAGGAAGCCCAAATTTTTTACAATGAATATGCTAGGTTAGCTGGTTTTAGTATTCGGATTAATCCGACGGTCTGGAAGTGGATCCCACACAACTTAAGTTGTGCGGGATCCCTCATGCGAGCCCCTTCGTTTGTATATATATTGTGTGTGGTGTTGTGTATATATGTATAGACATACGTGATATTTTGCGTGTGTGTATATATATATGGAATATAATATATGTATACTGGCTCTGCTGTGTGTGTATATAAATGTATATATATATATTGTTTATGTATATTGTTTAGGGACATTATTTATTTACATAGGCATGTATGTATATGTTTGGGCTTGATAAATTGATAGGAAACCTCTAGCAAACATAATCTAAAGATTATCATCAGTTGGCAACTTCAAAATTAAATCAAAGAAATATCACATGTTTGTTTTTTTAGGATTGAATCCTTTTTAATACCATAAGTTGGTATTCTCAAATTTAAATTCAATTCTTTCTTTTCAATACCACGAGTTGGTGTTGAATAAGTTGGTATTTCAAGTTCAACCATTTTTTACCATAAGTTGACAACTTCAAAATTAAATCCAACAAATATCATAAGTTAGTATTTTTATTTTTACAGTTAAATCCCTTTCAATACCATAAGTTGGTATTCTCAAATTCAAATTCAATTCCTTTTCAAATCCAATTCATTTTCCAAACATAAAGATATACCTTTCAATACCATAAGTCGGTATTTCAAAATAAAAAATTTGTTCCAATACCATAAGTTAATTATTTTCAAAACCTAATATCTTTTGTCATAAGTTGGTATATTTTTAAATTAAACTTATCATAAGTTGGTATGATGTTTAATTTAAAATCAAATCTTTATTTAAAATATTTTTCAAAAACTATCATTAGTTGATAGATGGTTTTCCAAAACTCTTTTTAAATCAAAATGGAAATTTCCCTCCTACACAAAAATAGCTTTACTACTCTTTTAAGATTGCTTCATTTTTCTTCTATAGAAATTATGGAAATCAAAGACGAGACATAAAATTCCAAACAAATCCTTCAAAATGATCATATATGGCAAAGAGCAAGTTTTTATTAAGATAGTAAATTAATTAATTCGGTAACTGTTTTCAAACAGAATTTATGGGGTGTCTAACACCTTCCTCACATTCAATCGACCCTCGTACCCTAATTTCTGGTTCACAGGTTTATATGTTAGTTGCCTAATTGCATTTATAACCAATTGGTGGCGACTTCATTTGTTTTTTGAGCCAGTTGCTTCAAATACCTTGAACCACTAACTGATGATATTTTCAAAGCTAGGTTTGTAGATTATCACTTTAATGAATTTTTTTTTCATTCTTTAAGAAGCAAAAATTCTTAGCATCATAAGCATGATAATATTACTTTGAACACTGTGACACAATCTTATTTTGATTCATGAACAAAACAATGTGAACTTGAAGTTCAGAAAATTGTTAATTTACAAGGCATGGCTAATCAATTACCTGATGCATTTAATGATAATTCAAAAGTTTTGTAATCACATATTGCAGCTAGAAATTCTACTATATGTATCAATGTTTTTGAAGGACAAACAACAAGTGATGAATTAAAACCACGTTAGACATGTTAAAGACCACCAGGAGCTAAAGATAGATTTCCTCAAAAGAGAAATGTTCAAATTCTTACCAGAGCTCTAGCAGAGCCTACTTTAGAAGAGCATATTTCTCTTGCAAAGAATACTTCTAAAGATAATGCACTTACTGAATCTTGAACTTCAGAAAAATATCTCTTGAAAAGATACAAGTACCTGATGATAAAAATAATGAGTGCTCAATAACACATAAAAGAAGTTCGGATAGAAGTAAGATTGTTGTTGACAATATATTTGCATACGCAGTTGCTATAGACATTACCATAAGTAATAAGAATCCTGAGCCTAAATCTGTTGATGAATGTCGACATAGAAGTGATTGGCCTAAATGGAAAAAAGCTATGACAACAGAATTAAATTTTCTATCAAAAAGATAAGTTTTTGGACTTGTAGTCCAAACACTAGAAGGTGTTCAATCGGTAGAATTCAAATGAGTGTTTATGCGCTAGCGAAATGAAAATAATGAGATTACTCGTTATAAAGCAAGACTTGTAGTACAAGTTTTCTCGTAGAGACTTGAAATTGATTATGATGTAACATATTCTCCTGTCATAGATGGAAGCACTTTTAGATTCTTAATTGGCTTAACAGTCGCTGAACGACTGACTATGTGTCTTATTGACGTAGTAACAACTTATTTATATGGATTATTGGATAATGAAATTTATATGAAAATCCCTGAAAGATTTTAGTTGTCTGAAGCAAAACCTAGAAGATTGTGTTTAATCAAACTCCAACATTCATTATATGTATTAAAACAATCCGGGTGCATGTGGTACAATCGATTAAATGAATACCTTATTAAAAAAGGATTTATAAATTATCTTATTTGTCCATGCGTATTTATTAAAAATTCAGAATATGGATTTGTTATAATTGTTGTTTATGTTGATGATTTAAATTTAGTTAAAACTTCTGAAAAACATACTAAAGCCGCTGATTATTTAAAGGCATAATTTGAGATAAAACATATGAGAAAGACAAAACATTATCCTGATCTTCAGATTAAATTTCAATAATGGTATCTTTATTCATCAATCTACTTATACTGAAAATCTATTAAAACAATTCCACATGGATAAAGTACATCCTTTGAGTTCCCCAATGCTAGCTCGTTCACTTGATATTAAGAAAGATTCATTTCGACCTCAAGATGAGGTGGAGGCATTACTTGATTCAGAAGTACCATATTTAAGTGCAATCGGATCTCTGTTGTATCTATTCTACTCATCTGATCCTAAATTTTAGTTGGTTGGATATGTAGATGCTCACTATCAATCTGATCCTCATAATGTAAAGTCGCAAACTGGTTACGTATTTCATTTTGAAAATACTTTTATTTTCTATAAATCAGTAAAGCAAACACTTGCCGCAAATTCCTCTAATCATTCTAAGATAATTAAAACTTACAAAGCTAGTCAAGAATGCGTGTGGCTGAAAGGAATAATTTCTCATATTCAAGAAAAGTGTAGATTACAATCTATTAAGAGTATTACAACAATATTATACACAGACAATGTTGCATGTATAACTCAACTCTAAGAAGGATACATAAAAGAAGACATAACTAAATAAATCTCCCCAAAAATTTTCAGTACACATGAACTCCATAAGAGTGCCGATATAGATGCTCAACAGGTTCACTCTTGCAATAATATATCATACTTATTCACTAAAGCGTTACCACCTGCAACATTCAATAAGTTTGTCTATAACATTGGTGTAAGGTTTTTTATGTGACACTATGCTCAACATTGTAAACATCAAATTACAATAGATGAGATCCACATTGGGTTAGAATGCAGGTTGATTTAGAACTGAAGATCAAACACAAAGCTGTCATGTAACCTGCACGTAGCCTACATAAGCTAACAGTGATTCTAGGTAAGCTGCACGTAACCTACATAAGCATCAGGTTTTTGAAAACTTGCATCTTAGATTTTTCGTGATTTTATTTTATGTGTTAATTGGTAACTGATTTTATTTAATTAATTGATTTGGTTAAATTGATTGACTGGAATAAAATCAAGTTTGTTTTAGGAATAATTATCTCTATTTATTAAGATTTATCTCTTTCCTATTTTTAGAAATAATCATCTCCTTAAATTAAGGAAGTCTTTCCATATCTTTTATGGAATTGATTCCAAGATTAGGAAACAATCTTTTTTCTAATTTCGTGAGGGTTAATTTTATGCATACATTTTAGACCATTGTCTAGGATTTTATTGGTTTCTACACATGTCATATATATTACCTTTGGTAACCAAACAACCCTAAGTCTTTTACTCGCCTATTATGAACCAAAAGATATTGTTTTGAGCGAGTTTTATTTTTTATAAAAATTCATGCATTCTTGCAATACACTTTGAGGGCATTCTTGTGTGTTCTTGGAGTTTGAAGACTTCAGTGCGACTCTAGAACATCATGTGGAAGAATCTACTTGTGGTTGATTCGAGCAAGAAACTGTTGGACCATAGGTCCTACATTTGTGTTTTGATGCAAAAATACATATTGGACTATTTGATTGTGCTTAACTTTGGATGAATTTGGATAAATCATGAAATGAATTATATCTACTGATTTAGGCTTCATTATATATCTTTTTAATCATGTTTGATATAAATTGGATGAATCTGGACTGACTTATTTTTCAATGCTAAAATCTGTCACAACATCACACTGCGTACACATTGGTTGAACAGTCATAACGTATTCATATGAGCTCTGATTGACTTGATTCTTATTCTAAAAATTATTTAAGACACTCTGGAATTTTTCATTGTCAAATAGTGTCAGGTCAATTTTAAGTTTATCATGTTCAATTTTTCTGTTGAAATTAATTCACCTGTGCAGTCATTAAACTGGGCTAGTTGAGATTTGCATGATCAAATTGAATGACCAAATGACCTCAGTTATAAGTGAAATTTTGTATGAACGTTCAATTATATATGAAATGATATATCATGTGCTTACTTGAATTTTATTAAGCTTATAACATGTTGATTAACCTAAGTGCTAGCATTGAAGCTCTTTGAGCTTACAAGCAAAAATGGGATGTTTTGTCATCTATTCTTTTTGTAGGCTTAATCAACTGATCATCATGAGCCTATTTGAAGTATCATGAAGTTGATTCTATTGAGAAAATTTGTGCATCATGATTTGAAGCTCATTTAGACAAGTTTGGACATGGTCAACCCTATTTGGTTCAAGTTTGACACTTTGTGTGCAAGAAATGGTTCCAGCCGTGTGCCTTGTGTTATTATTACTGGAGAATTAACTCAAGAACTTATAGAAGCCTTATCATTTGTTTTGGAGTCAACAAAGTAGAGGGAATACAAGTTTGAAATATTTGGTTGGTAGTGTGCCTAACACTTGCACTATGGAGACAAGGAAGAGACAACGGAGAGACAAGATGACATACAGTTGTAATATTTCCAGAATTTAAGATGGACTTGTTTGGCATCCTTTGGAGAAAGTTGCTACATACAGAAGAGTAATGTGTTTGATCCAAACAAGGTGCAGCCCATGGTGACTTTCGTGGAGAAATATGTCCAACGGCTTGATCTTCAATGGCTGAGATCAATTTCATTTGAATTAAAGAAAGGTCCAGATTTAAAGTAGCTTCAAGGGCCAAGATTTGAAGATGTATTGATCCAATGACTGAGTTGGTTTTTGTTTGTTTTGAAGAGAGAAGGGTCGGCCATTCTTGCAAGGTGAAAGAAGCATTTGCAAACCAAGTATTTTCCCAAAAAGTTAGAACTTATATTAAAATGGGAATATTTGAGCAACTAGAAAAAAGAGTGAAAAATTGATTGAACCACAATGTTTGACTAGATGGATTTCAGATGTGTGTATGTTTCGTGTGAATATACATGAATTCATATATATATATATAATATTGAGAGTAATAAAAATTCTTGAGAACAAATCATTTTTTTATTGTTAAATGTCTTTTTATTGTGTGTATACATACATATGTATATGTATATATATAATACGTATATGTTTATATGTACGCGAAACACAATCTAAATTAACTTGGTTAAAGTATTACGGGTCATAAATGTGCATTGGGTTAAAAATATGTGAATCAATATGTTCACACATCTATGCTCATAGTTTTGGGGAAAATAACATCCCAAAGTTGAGAAGGGAAGTTGTTTTCCATTTTTATAGTCTTAAAATTGAGTTGATTATATAACATTTTCAATTTACTATTTTTATTTTCCATCCCCAAACACCATAAAATGAAGAAAATATTTTTCAAAAATTGATTTTCCGTCAAACAAACAGAGCATTAATAGTGTGTGTGTTTTTCTGTTGTATTTGACTTACTATTTGCATAAGAGGATGAAATTAAGATGCTTTTGGAAAATTATCTTCAAAAGTTATTATGTGAATCTATGGTCCCCTTTCTAGCAGAAAGGCTTCTTGATTTGGTAAAGGAAATGGAAGATCTATTCTTGTCAATTTAAGGTTGGAAGAGCACCCACAATATGTCATTAAGTCATTCAAAAATGGGGAAGCGATAATGTCTGGGAATGTGTGTTTTTACTGATGTCATTATATTGAGAGATATGTTTTTGTTGATGTGCCTGTATCAAGAGATGTGTTTTGATTATGTGAATGAGTACATGACTTGATTTTATGTAAAAAATGTGACATACAGTATTTTTTTTTTTGTAGTTTTGTTAGAAATTGGATAAATAATGAAATTGTAGATGTTTGGCTTTTATTAAGAAGGAAAAATGTGAAGGAATTTATGTTTTGCTATATTGCGAGACCTGTTTAGCTGGTGTGAGTAGATATGGGACCCAATTCGTAATTTTGTTGGACCAACAATTTTTTGCTATTGTGATTGCTCGAATAGCTTATTTTCTGCCAGGGGCGATGCCATATATCATGACTTCTTTTTCTAACTCCTTGCTATCCCAATAATGCCGATTTTGGTTAGTTATTAGTTTTGCTTGCTCCATGAAGATGAAATCCTCTAAAAGAAGCCCTGGGGGTAGGGATCTTTCTCTCTCTTCTTCCTTCTTCCACCCCCACCCCCACCCCCACACCCACACCCCCCCATCTTTAGTTGTTGAAAGACATTGACTTCCCCACACCTCGCGCAAAAAATAGCCATGGACCAGCAATGTTATATCCTATGAAGCCTATCATTACTGTTTCCGTCCAATAATGAAGTATAGGCTTGAAGTTTTTGAATCAAGACTTTTATTTTTGTCAAAACTTGAATGGACATTGAAAACTTGAAATCATCCTTCCATATGAGCATATATAGAACGTAATAAACAGACACTTCAAGGCTCAAACACAAAATGAAAATGAATTAAGATTATTTAGTGCAGTCTAATCCTGATGTTTGGTGTTTGAAATTTGAAACCTCATGGTGATATCTGGAATTTTATTTTTCTCATGAACTCCATTTTAGTTTTCAACAGTGTTCATCCACTTTTATCTACCAGTTCTCGGAGGCTTGAGGTAAGCAGAGTGTAATTGCTTCTCCAAGTTGGAACATTTTGTGTGGCAATTGGTGCTCTAGTTGCAGGTTTGTCTCACACCAGAAAAGAAAATTCGTGTCTTGATTGCACAACTTTTCTTAATGGCCAGCACTGATCCGTTCTCTGTTGATCTGTTCTCATACGGTGCGTGACTTATGAGACTTCAAGTTGATGGGTCGCCAGTGCTTAAAAATTATCATTGAAGCGGGACACTAATTTCCTCTTGGAATGAATGCATTCTTTAATCTATTGACACTTCTCTGATTTCTCCTTAATTCACGACCTGTTATGTCGTTAGTAACAATTTAAAATAAACTTACAAATGTACAACTAATATATAGTGAATAAGTAAGAGTCGATCCCACAAGGAGTGATGCTAATAGATATACTATCTAACACTTGAATATAAGTAATACAATTATAAAGGGGGGAAAAAGGGGGTTAAGTATTGTAATAGATAAAAATTAAGACAAAGAAATTGACGTTAAGAACAAGAATGAGAATTGATATTAATGAAAACAATAGCTAAGACTCACTATCCACCACAAAACATTCAAACAATTTATAAGAAACAATCATGCTTGTAGAAATTGAAATCCACACAACTTATAAAATTGAAAGCATGCTTAGGGCTTCAAGACAAACCCTAACTAACAAGAGTTTAGTTATACATAACCAAATAAAACATGAAACATAAAAACATAATTACAAACACAAGTACAAACACAAGCCTTGTTTTCTTCTTCTCATTCTACTCCTTCTCCTCCTAGCCCCTTCTCCTACTCCTACTCCTCTCTATTTATAGAGAAAATGAGGACATAGTGGAGGAGTTAGTGCCATCTTTTGGTGGTGGATTGTCCATCAAATTCATGTGGTGGATTGTCCACTCTTTGAATGGAAATGGTATCATCAGTGACATCAACTTCTAATTATACACTAATCTTGAAAATACATTCTGAGCCTAAACTAAGCCTATTATGAACTCAAACTTTTCATCAATATTGTAGATACAAATGTGTAGATAATTATGGGCTTTTGAATCACTCAATTTGGACATCAGACGCTCAAGTTATGAACTTCTTAAGGTCTGGTCTTCAAACAGAAATTCTGCTTCCGATATAACTTCCATATTTGACATCGAGGCAACCTTTAGAGGCCCAAACGAACTCCGATTTTTGTGAACCAGCCCTTCCTGAAAATCTTGAAGTGTCCTCTAAAATTTTTTTGAAGATCAAATCTCATTCTGACAGCTCTTACTACCTCTTAACCTGCAAAACATCCAAGAAGATCTTAAGTACAATAATCTTGAAAATTCAGCTTTTAAGCACAATCTCTTGGCATTGCTTTGGTAGTATTTTATCACTTTAGGATTGTATATTCTGGCACTTATCACAACCCCCAACCAGCTTATTGCTAGTCCCTAGTAATTCAAGCGTAAAAATGTTATGAGAAATTATTGACAGCAACAATACTAGAACAAAAGGTAAGAGATCACAATTCCTATCCAGATTAGTATAGTCACAACTTCAAACACTTGTGTGTGTGTGCTAAGCCAAAACCTTCGTACCACAATCCATAATGCATATAACCTCAAAATTATCCAAGTAAAAGCCTCAACTCCATATTCTCACAGGGTAGAGAAGGATTTATGTGCTATGAATTTCTCTCATGGAGTTGGAAAATAGATATGCACTCAAAAGAAAAGTCAATTTAAGGACAAACAAATAAACAAACATTGATCAAATGATATATTAGCTGTCTAGAACTTCCTACAGTCTTACTACAAACCTGCTTTGGAATTCTATTGATCAAATTTTTTTCAATTAACAAACTAATAGAGCCTTATTACAGAAAAACTTATCTATTGAAAGATGACGAATACACATAACAATGTTTTTTTCTTTTTTTCTTTCTTCTTTCTTTTTGTCTTTTTGTCTTTCTTTTTTCATCATTCTTTTTTCTTTTCTTTGTTTATGTCTCGAATTCATAATATAGAACATCTCAAACAAAGGCCCAATAAAAGTACAACATTGTTCTCAAACATTGATCAATATCATCCTCAACATTCATCCAATCATTCCACAAACCATGTAATGGTGTTCATTGACAGCAATTATCCATTTCAAAAGATCAATGTAAGTTCATAAGTTATTTTCTCATTTCTCTCCACTCATTTGTGCTTTAACTAGAAAATATTCTTAGTCATATGCATTATCATCCATCTTACCATAAGACTTAGTATTTGTGGACAAAAGTGTGTTAAAAGTTGCTTTCTAATAATCCAGATAGAAAAATTGACTCAAACTAATTGTACCAGTACCAAATCATCAAATTGCATGAATATGCCACCACCCCCAACATAAACTAAACATTGTCCGCAATGTGAAAATGACGAAGTATGGAAAAGCAATGCAATGCAAGGAAACAGGGGATAGAAAAATACAACCTGAGGTGGAAAATGCTTGGACAATGGTGGGAGGAAAAAATGGTTAGCGCCACACCATATTCATGAGGACATTCAGCATGTGTTCCAGTCGTTGTTGTCCAACGGGCTAAGATGTCGTGAATGTGGTCAGTCGGAGGTAGTGCAGTAGCAGAAGAGTCAGACGCTTCTAGTGGTAAAGCAACTGGACGTCGCGATGTTCGTTGTCTACAAGCACTGGAAAGCATGTGGCTAGTACTCTGACACCAAGTAGAGTTCTCCAAAATAGTCACTGGATAATTGGAAGTTGTCTGACTATGAGGTGGGCGAATGCTCATACTGAAAAGCAACCGCGTGATGAGTCTCGGGAAATATAATCTCCCGACCTTGGTTGTTTGTTTCTCCACAAGGGCCTTCGCCTTAAGAATGCTCTCAAGGTAAATTCGGCCAATATCAAACCACACTCCGCGATACATGTAATATAGGGCGGAAAGTATGTTACCCTGGCATTGTTGACTGTGTCTAATGGGAAAAAGGTTACTTCGGATAACATCATCAAGCATCCACATCGTGAATGGCAAATACGAGCGACGTGTAGAAGTAGCATTATTCAGATCGTGTCACCCTTGACACATATCATTAATCATCTCTTGATGGGAAATAGAGATCGGAGCTTGAAAACCTACAGCAACGTCAGCGGTAGGTGGATAGCCTAAACATGAGCAAATTTCCGCTGTCGTGAATTGAAGCCGAAGACCAGGGATGTCAACTTGATACACTGGTTGAGTGCCATAAGAGTGAGGTAACTTGAGAAGAGTATGGTAAAAGGAGCGAACGATGTGAGGATACACCGAGAATTCGTCTATTGGATCAGGATCGACCAAGAACAGCAGAGAATGGTCACGGAGGTAGCTCATGGCCGATCGGTTGGCAGAATCATTTAGGATTTTTGAATCGATTCGACGTTCTGGCATGATTGTAGCTCTGGCGAAGAAAGTTGATCAGAAAAGACAAGAATAATAAAGGGAGAGTTGAAAATCAGGAAGAAACAGAGTGTGAGAAAAGAAGACAATTAGGATTTGTTTTTTTCTTTCGTTTTTTTTTTCAACCAATGCACATGCACAAGCAAGGTAACAAAGGCTCATTCCAGTAACTTCTGTGCTAACGCCATCGAATGTTTTCCTTCGGTCTATCAGGAGACCACAACTTTTGTCCACATGATCAAAATGTAAACCTTCAGGTCTTATACTAATGACAATATCGTCATGAGATGCTCTCCCTCCCAACTACCCTATAAGTAAACATTTGAAGATCCAAACCACATTAAGCTGGTGGAGAAAGCTCACACCGTCGACATATGGGCGCAATCAAGCCCCACGCACATAAAAGTGTATAGTGACCACCTCAAGGTGAAAGTAAAAGTGAATATGCTAAGAAAATGTGCAACTGAACTAAATGCTTGATTGAACACACAAGATAATGAGAAAGAAATATGGGTTGCCTCCCATAAGCGCTAAATTTAGCGTCGTCAGCCAGACGGAACAGCGTATCAAGTGAGTGGAACAGGATCAGAGAGCCTTAAATTCTCATCATGATGTTCTGTTGCTGGCTCTAAATAGTGCTTGAGACGATGACCATTCACTTTAAAAATATTTTCCGTCTGTGGGTGTTGAAGATTCACTGCACCAAAAAACATGAGTAATAAGGAATGGACCATACCATCGTGAACGGAGCTTACCTGGGAATAGTCGGAGGCGTGAGTTATATAATAAGACTTTCTGTCCAGGTTCAAAATGTTTTCTCAAAATGGTCTTGTCATGATAGGTGTTGGTCTTCTCGTTGTATATTTTAGAGCTCTCATAGGCTTCATTTCGGAGTTCTTCCAACTCACTCAACTGCAACTTTCGTTGCTCTCCTGCAGCCTTCATCTCAAAATTGTACTGTTTGATAACCCAATATGCTTTGTACTCTAATTCAACTAGTAAGTGGCAGGGTTTGCCAAAAACCAACCTGTATGGTGACATTCCAATCGGAGTTCTATAGGCTGTACGATAAGCCCATAGAGCATCCATGAGACGATCAGACCAATCCTTGCGTGAGGAGCTCACAGTCTTCTCCAATATCTGCTTAATTTCCCTATTATAGATTTCAGCTTGTCCATTTGTCTGTGGATGATATGGCGTGGACACCTTATGTTTGACTCCGTACTTTTGCAATAGTGCTGCAAAAAGTTTATTATTGAAATGGGACCCTCCATCACTAATGATCGCCCTGGGTGTTCCAAATCTTGCAAATATATTTTCTTTAAGGAATCTGAGAACAACTCGAGAATCATTAGTCTTGGATGGAACTGCTTCCACCCATTTTGAAACATAATCCACAGCAAGTAAGATATATAAATAACCTTTAGATGAAGGAAAAGGTCCCATGAAATCAATACCCCAGATATCAAAAAATTTAACTATTAGAATAGGAGATAAAGGCATCTGATTCCTAGATGAAGGATTACCTAACTGCTAACACCTATCACAAGTAGAGCAGAAAGTATATGCATCTTTAAACAAACTCGGCCAATGAAATCCACATTGCAATACTTTCAAAGCTGTCTTCTTTGGACCAGAATATCCTCCACAAGCATATGAGTGACATAACATGAGTATGGATTGAAATTCTGATTCTGGCACACACCGTATGATGATTTGGTCAGAACACCATTTGAAAAGGTATGGATCATCCCATATGTAATACTTTTCTGTTGTCACGAGCTTATCCTTGTAAGTTCTTGGCACATTTCCTGGAAGGTCACCTGTAACAAGGTAATTGACAATGTCAGCATACCATGGTACAAAAATAGATAAATATAGTAATTGTTCATCAGGAAAATTCTCATTTAGAGGCAAAAAGTCTTCTTCGGTCACTGAATTGTTCACCAAACGGCTGAGGTGATCGGCCACCACATTCTCGGATCCTTTTTTGTCCTTAATCTCCAGATCGAACTCTTGAAGTAATAGAATCCATCTAATCAAGCGAGGCTTCGCATCCTTCTTTTGAAGAAGGTACCTAAGAGCTGCATGGTAAGAAAATACAATTTTTTAGTGCCAATCAAATATGCACGAAATTTTTCTAAAGCAAAAATAACATAAAGGAGCTCCTTATCTGTAATGGAGTAGTTTAATTGGGCATCATTGAGTGTTCTACTGGCATAGTATATGACATGAGGTACTTTATTTACTCATTATCCCAAAACTGCTTCTACAGCATAATCGAAAGCATCGCACATTAGTTCAAAAGGGAGGCTCCAATCGGGAGGCATCATAATCGGTGCTGACGTAAAAAGGAGTTTAAGCTTGTTAAAAGCTGTCAAACATGTCTCATCAAACTCAAATGTCACATCCTTGGATAGTAAGTTACACAATGGCTTAGCTATCTTGGAGAAATCCTTGCTGAACCTCCTGTAGAAACCTGCATGTCCAAGGAAAAATCTTATTTCCTTAACTGTAGATGGAGGTGGAAGATTACTCACCAGATCCACTTTTGCTTTGTCAACTTCTATTCCCTTGCTAAAGATGATATGACCAAGTACAATTCCTTGTTGTACCATAAAATGACATTTTTTCCAGTTTAAAACTAGATTGCATTCTTGGCATCTTTCTAAGTCCAAAGCGAGGTTATGAAGGCATTTATCAAAAGATGAACCAAATACACTAAAATCATCCATAAATACCTCAATAATGTGCTCCACCATATCTGAAAATATGTTCATCATACACCTTTGAAAAGTACCTGGAGCATTGCAAAGACCAAAGGGCATGCGCCTGTAGGCGAATGTACCATATGGACAAGTAAATGTCGTCTTGTCTTGATCTTCTAGTGCTATTGCAATCTGATTGTAGCCCGAATATCCATCAAGAAAATAATAATGGCTATGACCTGCAAGACGTTCCAACATTTGATCAATAAAAGGTAGTGGAAAATGATCTTTTCTAGTACCTGAATTAAGCTTTCTGTAGTCAATGCAAACACGTCATCCTGTTTGAACTCGCGTGGGAACCAACTGATTATCTTCATTAAGGACTACTGTAACTCCAGATTTTTTAGGAACCACTTGTACCGGACTAACCCATTTGCTATCAGAGATAGGGTATATGATGCCAACATCTAGCAATTTGAGTACTTCTTTTAGCACCACCTCCTTCATTATTGGGTTTAGTCTGCGTTGAGCATCTCTTGTTGGTTTTGTTCCCTCTAGTAGTATTCGATGCATACATCTAGAAGGACTGATTCCTCTGATATCAGCAATACTCCATCTGATTGATGTTTTATGCTCTTTTAGTACCCTTAAAAATTTCTCTTCTTCTTCAATGCTGAGGTCAGACGCAATGATTACTGGCAATGTACTTTCTTCGCCCACATACGCGTACTTCAAATGCTTTGGTAGTTCCTTCAACTCCAATTGAGGTGCCTGCACAACAGATGGTACAAGTTTTGTCTTAGGCACTAGTAAAGGCTCAAAGACAGAAATATACATACCTAAAGAAGGTAAGGCTTCAAGGCGAGCTAAGACTTTGCTATCTTGTTTATCCTCATTGATGGTTCCAAAGTCATGAATTAAAACTTTGTCCAAAATATCTCGACCAAAACTTTCATTGAACAATTGTTGACAAATTGTATCTAACGCATCTAAGTGAAAATAGTAATGTTCATCACTTGGTAATTTGAGTGCTCCAAATACCTTGTACTCAATCGTTTGTCCCTGCACATTCATAGTTAGTGTACCCTTTTGAACATCAATTTTGGTACCTGCTGTGGCCATGAATGGACGACCAAGAATTAAGGTTAATTTTACTTCTGACAAAGGAATCGACTCCATCTCCAATACTAGAAAATCAGTAGGTAAGATTAATCCGTCAACTTTGACTAAGACCACTTCCAGAATACCCCTAGGGTATTTGATTGATCTATATGCCAACTGGATGCTCACAGAGGTCGCTTTTAGTTCCCTTATATTCAAAGATTCAAAAACAGAAAAAGGCATTAGATTAACAGATGCACCTAAGTCAAGAAGAGCCTTCTCTCTAGTCTTGCTACTGCACTCTTATTTACAGTTGTTCCTGCCACCCAAAATAATCTTGGAAGAGTTTGTTGAATCCTAGAGGAAATCCGATACCTCGAAAAATATCTTTCAGAACAGTGCCAGCCACGCCTCAAACTGCTCTGCAGTTCACCCTTCTCAACATTTACAATCTCAAGGATATTTTACCATCATGGCCGCCACTGTTACCAATGATGCTGCACCTGCCCTTGTTCCAGAATCTAGGAATGTTGTCCCTGTCACCGCTGTTGCACCAGTCATCCCATATGCCAAGCCGTTCCCGGACATATCAAAAATTGAAGTTTTCAAGGGTGAAAACTTCAAAAGGTGGAGGGAACAAGTCTTCAGCACTCTTGACATGCATCATGTTGCTTGGGTTCTAACCACTACCAAACCGGACCTTACAACTGAAGATTGGACTGATGCTAACAAGGTATGTAGACACACCATTTTGAGTTGCCTTTCAAATGATCTCTTTGATGTCTACTGTAGCTACAAAGAAGCAAAGGAAATTTGGGACTCTATGATTCCCAAATACATTGCCAAAGACGTTGGGAAACATAAATTCGTTATAGGCAACTTCTACAAATGGGAGATGACGGAAGATAAAGACATAAAGTCCCAAATCAATGAGTACCATAAATTGATAGAAGACTTGAAGGCGGACAAAATTATTCGCCCTGAAGAATTCCTTGCTGGAGTGTTGATTGAGAAGCTTCCCGAGTCTTGGAGCAACTACAAACAACAATTGAAGCACAAACAAAAGCAGCTCTCCCTCGAAGATCTCATCACTCATATCACAATTGAAGAACTCATACAAAGGAAGTGAAAAGTGTCAAAGCTAAGGAGATGGCGTCAAAGGCAAATTTGGTGCAAGGAAAAAATCAACAAAAGTGGTATGAAAACAAGTCTCGTGATTACAAACCCAAGGTGAATAACCCCTCCTTTAAACCAAGAGGTACATGCTTTGTTTGTGGAAAGCCTTGGCATCATGCTCCTCAATGCCAAAAGAGAGTGACAAATAACAATCCTCCTAAGCCAAGTGCAAACTTGGTTGAAGGAGATGAAGTCATTGCTGCGGTTATTTCTCAAGCCAACTTGGTGGCTAATACCAAAGATTGGGTGATAGACTCTGGAGCTACTAAGCACATATGTGCTAGTAAAGATGCATTTTCTTCCTATACTCCCATTAAGGATGAGAATGAGGTAGAGGTAGTCTATCTTAGAGATTCTAGAACTGCTCAAGTTCTAGGAAAAGGCAAAGTTCAGTTGAAACTAACTTCTGGAAAATTCTTGGCATTAAATTATGTACTCCATGTTCCAAACATAAGAACAAATTTGGTTTCTGTGAGCCTGTTGGGCAAAGTGGGGGTTAAAGTGTCATTTGAATCTGACAAGATTATAATGACCAAAAATAATGATTTTGTGGGCAAGGGCTATTGTAATCAGGGACTCTTTGTACTCAATATTCTCAATGTTCTTAATAAGAATGATGCATCCTCTTCTGCTTACTTGATTGATTCTATTGATTTATGGCATGTTAGATTAGGACATGCAAGTTTAGGATATATCAAGAAAATGCAAACACTTGGTTTAATATCTAATTTTTCAATGTGTATGAATAAGTGTGAAATATGTGCTGAAACCAAATCCACTAAAAAACCATGTCCATCTGTGAATAGAGAAAATGAGTTGTTAAACTTAATTCATACGGATTTGGGAGATTTGAAACATAATATGACTAGAGGTGGTAAGAAATATTATATAACATTTATTGATGATTATTCTAGATATGCTAAAGTGTATTTGCTTAGGATTAAAGATGATGATTTTGATGTGTTTTTGCTTTACAAAGCTGAAGTAGAAAATCAATTATCCAGAAAGATTAAACGAGTCAGATCTGATAGAGGTGGTGAATACGTTCTAATAAATGATTATTGTCAAAAAGAAGGAATAATACATGAAGTTACGCCTCCCTATTCACCACAGTCTAATGGAGTAGCTGTTGGAGGTTTTTTTACCTAGCCATATTACCGGTCTAAGTCCCACCAAACATGGGCCGCAGCCCATACACCCCAACCCTCGTGAATCTATACACTAGGATGTTGCCGCAGGGTTTCGAACCTGGGCCTTTAGATAAGTTGGAGTGTTTAGACCACAACCATCACCACTTGATCTGCAGCTCAAGTGGTGATGGTTGTGGTCTAAACACTCCAACTTATCTAAAGGCCCAGGTTCGAAACCCTGCGGCAACATCCTAGTGTATAGATTCACGAGGGTTGGGGTGTATGGGCTGCGGCCCATGTTGAGTGGGGCCTAGACCGGTAATATGGCTAGGTAAAAAAACCTCCAACATAAAAATGCACTTTTTAAGTGAGGCAGTACCTGACCTAGCCATGTTACCGGTCTAGGCCCCAACCCCACAGATGGCCGCAGCCCATACACCCAACCCCGTGAATCTATACACTGGGATGTTGCCTCCAGGGATCGAACCTGGGACCTTTAAGATAGTTGGAGTGTGTGACCACAACCACCACCACTTGAGCTGCAGATCAAGTGGTGATAGCTGCGGTCTAAACCCCTATGTTATCCAAAGGCCCAGGTTCGAACGCCTGTGGCAACATTCCCAGTGTATAGATTCACGGGGTTGGGTGTATGGGCTGTGGCCATCTGTGGGGTTGGGGCCTAGACCGGTAACATGGCTAGGTCAGGTACTGCCTCACCTAAAAAGTGCATTTTTATGTTGGAGGTTTTTTACCTAGCCATGTTACCGGTCTAGGCGCCACCCAACATGAGCCGCAGCCCATACACCCCAAACCCCGTGAATCTATACACTGGGAGTGTTGCCGCAGGCATTCGAACCTGGGCCTTAGAGATAGTTGGGATGTTTAGCCCGCAACTATCACCACTTTATCTGCAGCTCAAGTGGTGATAGCTGCGGGCTAAACATCCCAACTATCTCTAAGGCCCAGGTTCGAACGCCTGCGACAACACTCCCAGTGTATAGATTCACGGGGTTTGGGGTGTATGGGCTGCGGCTCATGTTGGGTGGGGCCTAGACCGGTAACGTGGCTAGGTAAAAACCTCCAACAGTAGCTGAACGGAAAAATAGGACTTTAAAAGAAATGATGAATGCTATGCTTGTTAGTTCTCATGCTTCTGATAACTTGTGGGGTGAAGCTATATTATCTGTATGTCATTTACAAAATAGAATACCTCATAAGAAAACCCGCAAGTCACCCTATGAATTATGGAAGGGTTATGCCCCTAATTTAAAATATTTGAGAGTGTGCGGGGTGTCTTGCTAAGGTAATGTTGCCAGATCCTAAGAAAAGGAAAATTGGGTCGAAAACTTCTGATTGCATGTTCATTGGTTATGCTGAACATAGTGCTGCATATAGACTTCTTATTTTGAGAAGTGATGTTCTTGATCGTAACACTATAGTTGAGACAAAAAATGCTGAATTTTTTGAACACATTTATCCATTAGCTGATAAAATTTCTCATGCACCTGTGAATAATACTATTAATGAAACCACTGAAGAGGAATTGAGAAGGAGTAAGAGACCAAGAAAAGAATCCTCCTTTGGAGATGACTTTTATACTTATTTTGTTGATAATGATCCGGTCACTTACTCTGATGCTATATCTTCTAATGATGCTCTGTTTTGGAGAAATGTTATTAAAACTGAAATTGATTCAATTTTGAAAAATCATACTTGGGATTGAGTTTATTTACCACCAGGAGCCAAACCAATTGGCTGCAAATGGATTTTTAAAAGAAAACTTAACCCCGATGGTTCGATTGAAAAATACAAGGCTAGATTAGTAGCAAAAGGTTTTACTCAAAAACAAAATATTGACTATTTTGATACTTTTGCTCCTGTTACTAGAATTTCTTCAATTCGTGTTTTAATAGCTTTGGCATCAATTTATAAACTTTTCATTCATCAAATGGATGTTAAAATAGATTTTTTAAATGGTAATTTAAACGAGGAGGTTTACATGGTGCAACCTGAAGGTTTTGTTATATCTGGCCAAGAGAATAAAGTTTGTAAGTTGAAAAAAATCTTTGTATGGCCTAAAACAAGCGCCGAAACAGTAGCATGAGAAATTTGATCAAGTAATATTGTATGATGGATTTTCATCTATTGGTGTTGATAAATGTGTTTATACTAAAGTGATTAACCATGAATGTGTTATCATTACTCTTTATGTGGATGATATGCTGATATTTGGCACTAATCTTGAAATAGTACATAGTACTAAAAGTTACTTAGCTTCACAATTTGATATGAAAGATATGGGTGAAGCAAGTGTGATATTGGGTGTTAAGATCACAAGGAGAAATGATGGTATAATGTTGTCACAAGAACATTATGTTGAGAAACTTCTAAAGAAGTTTGAAAATTTTGAGGTGACACCTGTGAGTACTCCTTATGATATTAACACTCAATTAAAGAAAAATCGTGGTGATCACATTGTTCTGTGCAAGTATGCTCAAATTATTGGGAGTCTGTTGTATCTTATGAATTTTTCTAGACCTGACATTGCATATGCAGTGTAGGTTGAGTAGAAACACTCATAATCCCAATTTTGAGCATTGGTCTGCCTTAAACAGACTAATGAAATATTTGAGAGGTACCATGAATTATGGTATTCTATAAAGTGGATTTCCCACTATATTAGAAGGATAAAGTGATGCAAACTGGATCTCAGATTCAGATGAGACAAAATCCTCTAGTGATTACATTTTCACTCTTGGTGGAGGTGCTATAACTTGGAAATCAGCCAAGCAATCCATTATTGCTAGATGAACTATGGAATTAGAGTTCGTAGCTCTGGAGTTGGCTAGTAGTGAAGCTGAGTGGTTAAAAAATCTCTTGGCAAAAATACTATTGGGTGTGAAACCAACACCATCTGTGTCTATGCATTGTGATAATCAATCTGCAATAACGATTGCAAAGAATAAGTCCTTTAATGGCACGAGTAGACATATTCGTTTAAGACATGATGCGGTAAAACAACTGTTAAAAGATGGAATGATATTCATTGATTATGTGAAGTCAGAGTTGAATTTGGCCGACCCTCTGACTAAACCCCTAGGGAAGAACATGATCTTAGAAACATCGAGGGGAATGAGACTAAAGCCAACTTGAGATATCAACAATGATGGTAACCTAACCTATGTGATTGGAGATCCCATGAAGTAGGTTCAATAGGTAATAACAAGTCATTGTTGATCCTGTGACACTACTAAAAATTGAAAGTCCATTCTATGGTATGTGTTTAGTGTTAAACTACTACTAAATTGAGGTTGAGCAAAGCTCTTAATGAATTTCATACCCATTACAGGTGGTGTATTAAAGGTAGTATACACTTGATGAAATTCAACTATATGAGTGTGAAGTGGGGCCGCTTTTATGAGATTTTGGCAGAATCTCTAGAGCACTCATGAATATCCAAGCACGCGCATAGCCTATTAGCGCAAAATCGCGATGAACAACATAAATTGTGGGGATGTAATGTGATTGATAAGGTCTCCGACTTAGAATAAAAGGCCTTTGGTTCAAAAAGCTATTAGTTTTACCAAAACCTTGTGAGTTATATTTTATTTATTCAAGAACTAGTTCAATGTTTAAAACAACTAGTTTTGAGGCATTTACATCCATGATAATAAATCCAGCAGTAGCAAGACCTTTTTTCCTTTCCCTAAAACTTTTGAAATATGTGGGGGATTGTTATGTGTTATTTCAAAAGTCAAGTTTGTCCCACATGGAAGAAATCAAAACTTATGATATGGTTTATAAACAAACCAACCACCATGGGCTTGTAAGCAACAAGTCATGGTAGTGGGCTCACGAGCATATAGGGCTAAGTCTAATAGGCCAAATCAAAGTGAAATGTGTGGATTCGCACCCCAGACCCTAGCCCCCCGTGCAAGATCAAGTTTGGGCTTTAGCCCGGATTTTGTTTCGTCGTTTCATTTAATTTTTTGGAACCACATTTTGAACAAGTCTTGGCTTCCCATGTTGAACAAGTCTTGGCTTACATGTGAAGACCTATTCTCACGCCCAACAACTCCAACGTTCATGTTGTTGGTGTGTTCCACTATTCCATCAACTTCCCAGATATTTCTCTCTTCTGGTTACAACATTTGCACTATAAATACACAACCACTCATTAGTTCTGTACACTTGAAAACCTTCTCTCTCGTCTTGCTACTGCACTCTTATTTACTGTTGTTCCTGCCACCCAAAATAATCTTCAAAGAGTCTGCTGAATCCTGAAAAAAATCCGGTACCCCAAAAAATATCCTTGAGGACAGTGCCAGCCACGCCTCAGACTACTCTGCAGTTCACCCTTCTCAACATACTTTAATTACATCCACTACTTCGGAGCAGAAAGAACAACCAGCCACATAAGAGATGGCTTTCAGCCTTCTCGATTTGGTCAACTTTCGATCACAGATAGTCATCTTTGATGTTTTGTTCTGCGTCCCAAGTTTCGAACAGAGATTACGCATGGCTTTCACTTACTATCATTACAATTACCTAACATACGTAGATAAGTGAAAATAGCAGGACATTGGCTGCTCTCTGTATTCCATGGACGGAGATCGAAGGACAAATGGATTACGTGCCCAAAAATTCACACTTACACCAAAAAATAAACTTCTATTTGAAAAGGCCAAATCAAATAACTTCCTTTACTAAGACAGTTGATCGCAAGGCAACCATCTGATAGTACACTATTTTTGCTTAAAATACTCAAAAAACTTGGTTCTTGTCCTTCAATGCCTCCTCTGCAAATAGCCAAAATTGACAGTCAATAACCCGTATAAATCAAGCCATCCAATTCCTTACATAACACAATTGTAACAAATAAAAACAAGAGAAGAAAATAATTTCGATACCCATAATGCAAATATTCTATATTACCACAAAAAAAAGAGGCAAAAAGACCACAGGTGCATGGAAAATCCAAACTCTCAACACAATCATTAATAAAGATATAAAATCTGATTCAACTCCATTAAAAAAAAACCCGATTCAACTGCCAGCTCGCTAATGGACTTTAATCAAAAGGCTCTTTAAACTTTATTTTATAAAGCCTGTCATAGCATACAGATCAGATATCGTATCTAGAATTGCAGCATACTACCCAGGAATGAATCTCCCACACTATGTGATGAAATAAAATCACACTTACACCAGGAGTAATGAGTACTTCGATACTCATAAACTAAATTTACTCCAAAGTCCTAGAATAAATCACAAAAAAAAATCCACCATTATGACTTCTCAGATGCAATATGAATATCAAATACAGAGGATTGACCACAAAACAGTTCCAAATTTTGATTCATATACCTTGCGCTTCTTAAATTTTCCAACAATGTTGCTAACATTATGGAATCCTGTTGTTGGCTCTCCAGCATCATCAGTCAACGGTAAACTCCTGATTTCATCGTAGAAATTCTCGGTCAAACCAAGCAACCTGAAGGAGGAAGAAGAAAAAAAAGTGAGCTAATCAGGCAGGATAAAAATTATAAAACCTGGTCTCAGTGGATCGTTTCTATAACATTTACAAACAGAAAGACGGAACAAAACTGAGACAACATAGATGAAGTATAATTGTGAAATCTGCATACCCATTTCTTGACTTCTTTAAGTGTTTTTCCTTCTTTTTCTCAATCTTCGTTAGAGGAACGCGAGTAAAGAGCTTCTCTTCTTGTCGTGCACGCTCGTCCATTTTTGCCTTGTATCTTTGGAGCTCCCTAGTATCAACTCCAACTGTTTCTACAATCTGCATACAAACCAAAACATAAGATAAACTAACTCAAGAAATATATGAATCTGGTAAACTCTAGCAAACAAGACAAAAAAGTTCAAAAGCTGACCTCTTCAGGTTTACCCTCAGTTTCATTGATCACATCCCTCAGATAACTACTATCCTTAGCTCGTCGTAAAGACTCTTTTTCCATTCTCAAGGCATTTCTTTCCTGTCTCGACATCTTATCCTCACCCATGGAAATAGGGGCAAATTTTGGAGATCGATATAGGCCAGCACCATCCTAATATACAAACATGGATTGATAAAATAGTCTTTGATATTGTTTCAAATAAGCTAATCAAGTAAGTTTTCATTAAGACTCACCTCCGTTGTTGTGTCAGATTTGCTAATAAGCATGTCTGGGTTTGGCCGATATTTTAACAGATCATCTACCTTCTGAGGTGCATCTGATCTTTTTTCACTCAGGCCTACATCTTGCTCTGTTACACCACTAGCACCCCTTGTAAGCTTCTGAATCTGGTACTGGTTTCTTGTCAATAGGCCTTATCTGTTCATTGGCACAGAAGTTAACAATCAGCCAAGAGTCGCAAATCATGCAGATGAGAACAAAAGCTGAAGTACAAAAACAAAAACAAAAGAATACCTTCTCTAAAAATAATCTTATCTGATTCGGAGAACTGGGTGCCCCTCAATAGATAAGCCTTCAGCTTTGCACAACAAGTAATAGACAAGCGACTGGCAATAACTTATGAGCAGTAAATGTTTAGCCTCGAGATAGCTTATCCCGTCTGTTGTTGGATAATTACCTACCTTCACCTGCTTTACCATACATTATTTTAAACCATACTCAATGACATTTTGAATGATGATCAAATAGCAATAAAACATGTATAAATTTAAATGCTTGCATAAAAGTATTTTTCTTCAACTATACAACACCCGTGCATTGATGACAATTGTAAAGTGAAAATGAAAAGAGAGAATAGTTTGTATCTGCTTTGCAGCCCCTTCAAAGAATAAAAGGCACAATATACACAAACAGAATTTTAAGACATAAACTGTCACCAGTGTTGTCGATGGCAAGAAAGGCGAGGGCCTTTGGAGCTAGGCAACCAAGGCGGGACTGCCGCACAATGGTAGCACTCAGGCGCACATATGTTGCGTGGCGCAAGCCATGGAAGTCGCCTCCTCCTTGGCGCACGGCGAATCTAGGCGCAGCGCCTATTGCGCCTTCTCCAACTAGGAAAATTTGTGTTGTTCCCTGCCCTTTGCTCTTTTCTCCAAGTCTAAATAAGACCAACACAACCAAAGCCCAATAAATCAGTTAAAAATCAAAGTCCAATATATCAATTAAAACAAAACAAAAACCTAGCTTCTCCAATCCCAGCAGCCTTCTTTGTCTCTGTCGCTGCTCCACTGCTCCAGGCTTCTTGTGTCTGGCTTCTCTTCTTTGTCTCTGTAGAATCTGTTTCTCTACTTCATTATAATTCTGTATTTTATATTTTATTTATTTATTTAATATTGCGCCTTGAACGCATGACCCTCACCATGGCATGCGCCTTGCGCCTAGGCCCTAGGAGGGTCCGTGCGCCTTTCGCCTTTGACAACACTGATTGTCACTCATTCTTCAAGCAGCCATCCTTAAACTCTTACAAATTGTTTCCATACCTTAACAGTTAGAGCTTGCACTTTACTTGTCACTGTATCTAGGCCCACATTTATTTCTTTCAACAATGCAGCTAACTGTGGAGCTTGTCTAAAAACAGAAGCAACAAAATTGGCTAAGCTAATAAATACAATATACAAATTTACACATACAACATAAAAGATAAAAACCATACTGGACTAGAGATGGCAAATATGTCTATATCCGTGGATTTCTAATCCGGTCAAATAATATAAAATTCATTGACTGGTTAATGGATATGGATAAAATCTAAATATTTTGAATGAATATGGATTGGATACGGATTTAGGCATATCCAATCTAAAATTCGTATCTGATCCAACCCGAATGTGCGGATATCCAAACTAATTCTACTTGACACAAACACACACACATATAATATAGTACATATACAATTATGTAATTGACAATTAATATCATTAATATATTTATATTTATATTTATATACATTATAATTGTCAACATATGTATGTTTTTTTATGTAATATGAATTAATTGTAATTTGACAAGGTCCGTTTGGTAAACAATTTTGGTTTTAGCATATAATTTGGCATCTATGCTGGTAGCGTATATGCTGTTTAAGATATTGACATATATGTTGCTTCAAATGTTATGGTCTTGTGGGTATTTGGTTCATTTTTTATGATAACAAAAATGTTGTTTCTAATGCGGTGGCTAATTATATATAGGGGTATTAGTACAATTTAATAAACATTTATTCATATAATAATTTTTACATTTTTTATAAATATGTAAAAATTAATATTTAATAATATATATTCAGTTATATTTAATAATATATATTCATTTATATTTAATAATATATTTACTTATTTATATTTAATAACATATTCATTTATATTCAATAACATATAAATTTATATTCAATAATATATATTTATTTATATTTAATAATATATTTATCTATATATATTTAATAACTGAGGGTAATCTCGGGATAACACAAACTAGCAGGGGTGACATCAACATTTGACTTTAAAAACCAAGAAATGCTACCTCAAATGCTTCAAAAAACACATGTCACGCCCCTCTCCCAGATAGGTGATGATGAACACCCATGAAACCCAGAAGCGTGACTGGTAGGGAACTCCTCCGTTCCCTGAACTGGATTTAAACCCAAGCCATCCAAAACACTATAAATCAACAAGCTAACTATAATAATAACAATCCCAAATACCGTCAATATGCAAATAGGAGTCTACAGCGGAAAATCCATGAATATCGTAGAAACTGAATGTAAATACAAAGACACAAATATCCACCCAACAGCCACACATCACATCTCACGCATCCCTACGCTGATCATCCACTCCGGCTATCTCACCTGAAAAATATGAGAATAAAAGGGATGAGCCACAAAGCTCAGTAGGGATATAGAGACAACATCGATATCAGAGTAAACGGAATATACAATAGAAATATGATAACGGAAATGAACAGGAACTAAAATAGTGATACACTCTCGTAATACCGAACTCCAGTAAATCAGAGATAAAGTAAGAAAACCTGTGATATAAAATACATAAAGGAATACCATAAGTGATACCCTGATAGGGTATAAAATCTCTGAGAAAATCGATGTATCATACATCTCATCACAATCATTCAATCCGTAGGGAAGATACCGAGTAGGCTCCACCACTACCATCCTCAAATACAACTCTCAAATCAGTACTTAAACATAATTCAACTCAAATCCATATCAACTCAAATCCATACCAACTCAAATTCACATAACACCAGAATATCCTCCCTTGGATCCACCCTGATCCCCGCAAGGTGTCTTCCAGTCCAGGTACTCCCCATATTGGATGAGGATCGAGCCTACATCAGGTACTCGATAGCATCGCCTACATCGAAGAGCGTCCCCTAGGATGTACCTCACCTCAATCCGGTCTCCAGGTACGTACCCGATCAAAACCATCGATAAATCATCTAGTAGGCTGGGTCGCCTGATGTGGGTTCCATGATCTACAAATCATCCCACCATAATCTCACAAATCATAGAAGATCATCATAATGAAGTCCTATCCGGACTCTCGAGAAAAACCAAACATGCACATAAGTGAGCCCCACCAGGATAATGGGCCCCATAAGAGACACGATGCACAAAAGTATCGCCAATCGTACACATACCTCCAAACAAACAACATATAACCATAACAAGCTGCAATTGCGGAATTTAAACAGATAAGAATACAAATACGAAATTTCCAACTTCTGGAAATTTTCACACTTCAGACGAGTAGAAGTCCGTCGAATACGGATCCGCCGGAACCCCAAATAAGTAGGGCGGAACCCCTACTTGGAATGCTGACTAACTCAACTCCGTTGTACCTCTTCAACTACCTGAATCCAACACAAAACTCCTAAATCAATCTCCTTCACCAAATACGAATACGTATACCCAATACTGTCAAAATACGAAAAAGTCAACGGTCAACCCTAGTAAAAGTCAACGGTCAAATTGGGTCAAATAGTCAAACCGGGTCAACCCAATCAAAACGGGTCAAACCCGAGTCAACTCGGCCGAACCGTCGCCGGAATCCACTTTTCCGGTGATTCCTACATCAGAATAAAGCCTACAACAACATAAATTTAATGGTACCTGTCTCGTTACAAAATTCCTACTGAATCGACCAGGATCGAGCTTTGAAATCTTGAAAAACCAAAACCTCGCCGCCTGATTTCGCCGTCTACGGTGGTTCGATGGCGGTGATTCCACTTGGGTTTTGCTCCTCTCTCCACGAGCTTCGATTTGACACCTTACTTGCTCCGATCGGACCACAAATACGAAAATCCAATTCTAAAACCTCTCAGCTCTCTCTTTTTCACGCTACTGCCGGAATTGCCCAGAAAATCTAGTTTATGCCAGATTTTCTGTGCAATTACCGTTTTACCCCTCATTTTTACTTATAATTACTTAAACTTCCAAAATTCGTAACAAATCCAATTCAACTCCGATTCAGGTGATTCTTGCGCCAATATTTTTCTAATAATATGTTGTATTTATTAAAAATATCAAATTTGAAAAATTATTATATTTTTTAAAAATTTGGGTTCAGTATATTACATCCTCCCCCCTTTAGAAAACAATTTCGTCGTCGAAATTATATACAGGGTAATTATTAAGTGATCAATGGTAATATAATTAGTATAATCAAAAGAATACTTATGTCGTAAACAAATCCGGATAGCGCTCCCGCATATCCGACTCCACCTCCCAAGTAGTCTCCTGAACTCCATATTGCTACCACAACACCTTAACCAAGGGTATGGTCTTCAAACGCAATCTCCGTATCTGGCTATCCAAAATTTGAACCAGACGTACCTCATAGGTAGCATCCTCTCCAATCTCCAGAGTCGATCAATTAATAATATGGGAGGGATCCCGATGATACCTCCGTAACATAGAAACATGAAACACACCATGAACTCCGGACAACTGTGGGGGCAGTGCCAACCTATAAGCCAAACTCCCTACTCTCTCCAAGATCTGAAGTAGCCCAATAAACCTGGGGTTAACTTCCCTGATCTACCAAAACACTGTATCCCTCGCTTCGGACTAACATTGAGGAATACGTGCTCCCCCACCTGAAACTCAATAAGTCTCCGTCTCCGATCTGCATAACTCTTCTGACGTGACTGAGCCGTCAGAAGTCGCTGTCTGATCACTGCCACAGCCTCAATGGTCTGCTGAACCAAATCTGTCCCAACAAGGGTCTGTCCCCAACCTCCGACCAACAAAGTGGTGACCTACATGGTCTACCATAAAGTGCCTCAAATGGTGCAATCTGAATGCTACTCTGGTAAGAGTTGTTATACACAAACTCTACTAGTGGAATATGCGTCTCCCAATCACCCCTGAAATCCATAACACATGACCGAAGCATGTCCTCCAAAATCTGTATAGTCCTCTCACTCTGACCGTCAGCCTGTGGGTGAAACGCTGTACTAAAACTCAGCATCGTCCCCAAAGTGTCCTGAAAACTGCTCTAAAAGCGAGAAGTGAAACGAGGATCCCTATCGGATATAATGGACACGGGTACCCCATGTAGCCGTACGACCTTTCGAATGTAGAGTCTAGTAAGTGCCTCTATCGAGTCAGTCTGCTGAATCGGTAAAAAGTGAGCTGTCTTCGTCAATCTATCAACAACAACCCACACAACATCATGTCTCCTCACAATCCTCGGTAAACCCATCACAAAATCCATACACACATGCTCCCACTTCCACTCAGGCAATGGAAGTGGCTGTAACAATCCAGGAGGTCTCCTATGCTCTGCCTTCACCTGCTGACAAGTAAGACATCTCATTACAGTCTGGGTCACATCTTTCTTCAGTTCGCTCCACCAATACTGTCTCCGTAAATCTCGATACATCTTAGTAGCACCAGGATGTATCGCGAACTGAGAATAATGTGTCTCTCTAAGTATCTCATCTCTCAACTCAACATCTTCTGGAACCACTAATCGACCTCTAAAACAAACTCTTCCATCAACACCTCGAATCCAACCATCCATATCCTCGATATCATCAAAAGTCACATCACGAAGCTGTGCATCCAACACCTTCTGTACTAGTGCTGGACGACACACCAAACTACCCAGGGAACATCTGTCACCCCTGTCACTAACATCTAATCGGTATTGCCCAATGGTGTCCACCAACTCAAAATCCCGCAGTGACAGTCGTGCCACTGCCAACTTTCTACTCAAGGCGTCAGCCACCACATTGGCCTTGCTTGGATGATACTGCAATGAGAAATCATAATCTCCAAGGTACTCCATCCATCTCCGCTGCCGCTGATTCAGATCCTTCTGTGTAAATAAGTCTCGTAAACTCCTGTGATCTAAAAACACCTCAAACTGCTCCTCATAAAGGTAATGTCTCAACTACTTAAGTGCGAACACTATAGCAGCCAACTCCAAGTCATGTACGGGATAATTCCTCTCATGTGGCTTTAACAGTCGTGAAGCATACTCCACCACCCTATCCTGCTGCATAAGCACATAACCTAAATCAATCCCTGAAGCATCACAATATACATGGGAACCAATACCACTATCCGGAATGTTCAGGACTGGAAGTGATGTGAGTCGGGTCTTCAGCTCCCGAAAAGCCTGCTCACATCTATCAGTCCACACGAAAGGAACACCCTTCCGCGTCAATTCAGTCATCGGTGTAGCAATCTGTGAAAATCCCTCTATAAACCTCCTGTAGTAACCTGCTAATCCCAGGAAACTACGAATCTCTCCCACTGTCCTCGGAGTCCTCCAATCCAACACAGCCTCCACCTTGGCAGGATCCACTGCCACTCCATCTCTGGATATCACATGCCCCAAGAATCTCACTTGAGTCGCCCAAAACTCGCACTTACTCAGCTTGGCATACAACTGATGCTCTCTGAGTGTCTGCAGAACAATCTCCAAATGCCTCCTATGCTCCTCCTCTGTGGCCGAATACACTAATATATCATCAATGAAAACTATCACAAACTGGTCAAGATACTGTCTGAACACTCTATGCATCAAATCCATAAAAGTTGCTGGGGCATTGATCAGCCCAAACGGCATGACCAGAAACTCATAATGACCATATCGAGTACGAAATGTCGTCTTCGATATGTCCTCCTCTCGAATCCTCAACTGATGATAACCTGACCTGAGATCAATCTTGGAGTAATAGTGACTACCCTTCAATTGATCAAAAAGATCATTTATCCTCGGTAACGGGTACTTATTCTTCACAGTCACCCTATTCAACTTCCTGTAGTCCATACACATCCTCATCGATCCGTCCTTCTTATTCACGAAGAGGACTGGAACACCCCATGGTGAAGTACTGGGTCTGATAAATCCTAGACCCTGCAACTCCCGCAACTGCCTATCCAACTCCCTCAACTCTGCTCGAGCCATCCTATACGGTGGAATAGAAATCGGGTCTGTACCCGGATATAACTCAATCACAAAATCAATCTCTTGCTGTGGTGATAATCCTGGTAACTCATCAGGAAATACATCTATATACTCCTCTACCACTGGCACAGCCGTACTAGCCTCAATCTCCGATGTAGAAGTCAAGCTCGCCACTAGACAGTCAGTATATCGTGGGTTGTCAAAAAAGTGTGAACATGTAACAATCCACGACCCACAAAAACTAACTCGCCCAGATGGTGATGCCAGCGTGACCCTACGCTCTGTACAATCTATCACAGCATCATAGTCAGTCAACCAGTCCAATCCAAGTATCACATCATAGTCAGTGAACTCCATAACATATAAGTCCACTCGAAACTCGTGATCAGCAAATCGAAAGATACAACCCCTACAAATGACCCTCACCACAGTACTTGACCCCAACGGAGAATCCACTACCAATCTCTTATCCAAATCTGAAATCTCTAACACTAATGCCTCAATAAAAGAGGTAGAAATAAACAAATGCGTGGCACAGGTATCAAATAGAACACGAGCCCAAGAACTGAAAAGTAAAACTCTACCTCCAATGAAATCACGATCTGGTGCTGGCTCGGGTGCAACCGCATAAACTCCAGCTCTCTGGCCCTCCCTCTGCTGCTGCTGTCTCACTGGTGGTGCTGGAGGTCTGGCCCCTCTGCCTGCTGGAGTTCTAGGTGCTGGTACTGCTGGTGCCGGGGCTCCCTGCCCTCTACCTGATGGTGCTGCACATCTCCTTGGGCAATCCCTCCGGACATGTCCTGATAATCCACAATAGAAACATAATGGGTCATCCGCCTTGGGACAGTCTGATCTCATGTGTCCAGTATGACCACACGCATAACAATACAGTCCTGATATGGACCCCTGTCCCTTTTGTGGACCCTGATGTCCTTGCTGTGGACCCTGCGGTCCTTGTTTCTGAGAACTCTGTTGCTGACTCGGACGATCCTGCCTCCTATCCTAAAATCTCAGCACCTGATCCTGTCTAGGTCTCTGTCTCTGACCCTCAATCCTCTGTCTACTACTGCTCCCTGAGGCAGAAGAAGTATCTTCGTACTTCCACTTATGAAGCTCCCAATAATCCTGCGAATCAACCATGCTCCTCTCTATATCAAGTGCCCTGTCAATGCACTCCCGGTAAGTACAAACCATCATCCCTGCTAAACGCTTTGAAATACGGGGTTTCAGTCCACGCTGAAATCTCAGTATCTTCTTCTCCTCAGTGGCAATGTACTCCTCTCCATACCGACCAAGCTCCTCAAACCGTGCCTGATACTGTGACACCGTCATATCTCTACTCTGAATCAGCTCCAGAAACTCCTTGGCCTTCGCAACGCGAAGGGCCTGAGGAACATACTGTGCAAGAAACAGAGTCTCAAACTCCGTCCATGGCATCTCCATACTCTCCCTACCAATAGTCATACTCTCCCACCAGACATAAGCATCATCCTTTAAAAATGCTGAAGCCAATAGAGCTCTCCTCTGATCAGGTATCCTGAGCGTCACCATCTGCCTCCTCAGCTGTCACAAATACCCATTTGTATCCAACAGGTATGACATCTTTCGGTGTCTGGACTACAGGTCCAAATACTTCTCTTTTATTTAAAGAGTTTAACTCTGCTTTGATAGCTTCTTGCCATTTTGGCCAATCATTTCTACGTTGACATTCATCGATGGATTTTGGTTCATGATCCTCATTACTTCTGGTAATATCAATAGCAATTGCATATGCAAATATGTCGTCGAAAATAATCTTACTTCTATCCCATCTTTTTTCACGATTTATAGAGTACTCATCATTATATGATACATGTACCTCTTCCGGAGGTATTATCTCGTCAAGAGATTTTTGAATAGAATGTTGAGATTGAGTAATGATATTCTCGTCTGGATTTTCATTCAGCTCTTTTGAAGCATTCTCATCAGGAATATCCTCTTCTAGAGGTTCATTTAAAACTTGTGATTTCTTTTTTCGAGGAAATCTATCTTTTGCACCCACTGGTCTTCCACGCTTCTGACGTGGTTTTAATTCATCATTTATTATATGTCTTTCAGGGACATCAATACGTGCAGTTGCATTTCTAGCTGGAACATGAGACTGCAATACCTTTGAAGTATCAGTAAAAGCATCAGGCAATTGATTAGCAATATTTTGTAAATGAATAATCTTTTGAACTTCAAGTTCACATTGTTTTGTAGGAGGATCAAGATGAGATTGTGTAGGAGTGTACCAACCAATATCTTTAACTTTATAGGACAGAGAATTTTCTTTTCCTAAAGGAGGAAAAATAGATTCATCAAATTGACAATTTGCAAACCTAGCTTTGAAAATATCACCAGTTAGTGGTTCAAGATATCTAATAATAGAAGGGGAATCAAAACCAACATAAATACCAAGTTGACGTTGTGGTCCCATCTTGGAGCGCTGTAGAGGTGGAATAGGAACATAAATTGCACAACCAAAGACTCGTAGATGGAAAATATTAGGTTGGTGACCCAATACCAATTGTAAAGTTGAATGTATATGGTGTGCCGAAGGCCGAATACAAATCAAAGATGCAGCATGTAAAATAGCATGACCCCAAGCATAAATAGGTAATTTACTTTTCAAAAGCATGGGACGAGCAATCAATTGAAGACGTTTTATAAGAGATTCTGCTAACCCATTTTGTGTATGAGTATGAGCAACTGGATGTTCAACATCAATTCCTAATGACATGCAATAGTCATAAAATGTTTGAGAAGTAAATTCACCAGCATTATCCAATCGAATTGACTTAATGGGATAATCAAAAAATTGTGCTCGTAAACGAATAATTTGAGCTAGCAATCTAGCAAATGCAACATTACGAGTAGATAATAAACACACATGCGACCATTTAGATGATGCATCTATCAAAACCATAAAATAACGAAATGGTCCACATGGTGGATGAATAGGTCCACATATATCACCATGAATGCGTTGAAGGAAATTAGGAGATTTCATACCTATCTTCAGGGTAGATGGTTTCACAATTATCTTTCATTTTGAACAAGTGACACATAAATAATCTTTAGGCAAAAGAAACCTCTGGTTTCTTAATGAATGTCCATTTGTATTTTCAATTATCCTACGCATCATGGTAGAACCTGGGTGACCAAGGCGATCATGCCAAAGTATGGATTCTTTTAGATTAAAACACTTATGGTGTTTTATCTCATGATCATGATAACTCTTATGAGTTATAACATGCAATTCAATCCACTTTATACTAATACAGTATAATCCTGATAGATAGCTTTGAATCTTTCTAACACAAGCTTCTGGCTTGATACAATTGAAGTAATGTATAGATATTCTATATCATTTTCACTTCCAGATTCAATGTGATATCCATTTTGGCGGATATCTTTAAAACTGATCAAATTTTTTCTTGATCTGAGAGAGTACAATGCATCTCCAATGTAAATTTTTGTACCTCCAGGCAACACTATATTGGTTCTTCCAGAACCTTCAATTATTTTTGATTTACCTGAGATTGTATGAACACTTGTTTCAAGCAATGTTAAATCCAAGAAATATTTTCGATGTTGAAATATAGAATATGTTGTTCCACTATCAATCAAACACATATCTTCATCAACCAATTTTCTATAAAAGAAAAAAAAATAGCGTAGAAAAAAATGGTCCGAGGTTCGAACCCACCGTCACTCATTCTGGGCTTTTGTTTTTTTTAATTTTTTTTTAATTAACTAAATTGATCTAAAGAATATAAAATACTGAATTTTATTTCTTGTAATTGAATACATTCATAATTAAAACACAATACAAAAAGTAAACATAACAAGTAAATAAATTATTTACAAATATCGGGATTTTGTAAGAAATCCGAAACTTTCAAATTAGCTAAATCATTAAATTCCCCAAGATCATCAAAGTTGTCCAAATCATTATCATCATCAAATTTGGCAAAGTTTGTTTTAGTAACCTTTTGTTTTTCTTTGATGGAAGCTTGGTACAACTCAACCAAGTGTTTTGGCGTGCGACAATTTCGATACCAATGTCCTTGAACACCACACCTATAACAAATAGTTTCTTGGCCCTTCTGGGGCTTATGATGATATTGACTTGATTCTCCTCCAATATATCGCTTCTGGCGATATGGAGTATATGAGTTTTCATGGTTCCGATTACCATTCCAACGACCTCTTCCTCTTGCTC
Organism: Euonymus europaeus; assembly: GCA_963580455.1. Taxonomy (NCBI): domain Eukaryota; kingdom Viridiplantae; phylum Streptophyta; class Magnoliopsida; order Celastrales; family Celastraceae; genus Euonymus; species Euonymus europaeus. The sequence goes on along the minus strand of OY756970.1, from coordinate 12,832,918 downwards.
TTCCTCTTCCATAACCACGTCCTCTCCCACGGCCACTATGAGATACTGCGTTCACTTCAGGGAACGGTACGGCTCCAGTAGGTCGAGACTGGTGGTTTTTCAACAACTCATTGTTTTGCTCAGCCACAAGCAAACATCAAATTAATTGAGAATATAGTGTGAACCCACGTTCACCATATTGTTGTTGTAAAATCATATTGGATGCATGAAAAGTAGAAAAAGTTTTTTTCTAGCTTTTGAGATTCAGAAACGTTTTCACCACATAATTCAAGTTGTGTAGTGACTTTAAATAAAGCAGAATTGTAATCACGTACAGATTTAAAATCTTGAAATCTCAAATGCATCCAATCATATCTAGCTTTAGGAAGAACTATATTTTTGTAATGCTCAAACCTTTCCTTTAAATTTTTCCACAAAATAAGAGGATTCTTTGTAGTAAGATATTCATTTTTCAATTGATCATCAAGATGATGACGCAGAAAAATAATAGCTTTTGCGCGATCCTGCAGGGATGCGTTATTATCTTCTTGAATGGTATGACTAAGACCCATAGCTTCCAGATGGATATCAGTTTCTAACACCCAATTCAAGTAATTTTTATCCGAAATATCAAGAGCAGAAATTTGCAAGTTTGTAAGCTTGGCCATGGAAACTATTATAACAAATATAAGTTTCAATAACCTTACCGCTAATCTTGAAATAGGAACAAACCTTCGAATGATGAATCGATCGTGCTGATAACGTGTTGTAAAACAAGCTCAGAATATTCTCAAAATCAAGATTAACGAAACTAGTGTTTATGAAGAGTATTTAGAAGAATACTTGAAAGAAATTTAGAGAAAGATTTAGAGAGAGTTTCCAAGAGAGAAATGTAGAAAAATTGGTCTCACATTCATTTCACTAAACATCCTTTATATAGGATTAGTTTACAACAACCAAATCAATTGTTTAATCAACTACTAATAATATAGGTTTAACCACTTTCTAACCACTCATTTAAATAGTTTCCTTCAACTACTAATAATGTAACTTTAACCACTTCATAACTAGCTTCCAAATGTACTAATCAAAGTCGACATCCACTAATCAATATCATAATACTCCCCCTTGAATGACCACGTATACATAAAATATGTCTCGTTAAAACCTTACTAAGGAAAAAAAACCCAGTGGGATAAAAAAAAACTTAGTGAAAGAAAAGAATACATCATTCTTGTATAAAATTTGTTGGAAAGAGTGAATGAATTGCCTCGTTAAAACCTTGCCAAAGGAAAACCCAGTGGGAAAAAAACCTTTGGTCGAAGGAAAAAGAGTACAATTCATGTTGATATCTTCATACCATTACTCCCCCTGATTTGTGTACGATAAATCTTTCAGATGACGCATTCCAATCTGATATACTAACTTTTTGAATGTTGCTGGTGGGAGCGCCTTTGTGAACAAATCTGCCAAATTATCACTGGAGCGAATTTGCTGAACATTGATTTCCCCACTTTTTTGGAGATCATGTGCACTAAAGAATTTTGGAGAAATATGTTTAGTTCTGTCACCTTTTATGTATCCTCCTCGAAGTTGTGCTATGCATGCAGCGTTGTCTTCGTGTAATACTGTCGACACATTTTTGACAATTTTAAATCTGTACGTGATTACAATTCTGCTTTATTTAAAGTCACTACACAACTTGAATTATGTGGTGAAAACGTTTCTGAATCTCAAAAGCTGGAAAAAAAAATTTCTACTTTTCATGCATCCAATATGATTTTACAACAACAATATCGTGAACGTGGGTTCACACTATATTCTCAATTAATTTCATATTTGCTTGTTGCTGAGCAAAACAATGAGTTGTTGTTGAAAAATCACCAGTCTTGACCTACTGGAGCCGTACCGTTCCCTGAAGTGAACGCAGTATCTCATAGTGGCCGTAGGAGAAGACGTGGTTATGGAAGAGGAAGAGGAAGAGGAAGAGGCCATTGGAATGGTAATCGGAACCATGAAAACTCATATGCTCCATATCGCCAGAAGCGATATATTGGAGGAGAATCAAGTCAACATCATCATAAGCCCCAGAAGGGTCAAGAAACTATTTGTTATAGGTGTGGTGTAAGGACATTGGTCTCGAAATTGTCGCACGCCAAAGCACTTGGTTGAGTTGTACCAAACTTCCATCAAAGGAAAACAAAAGGTTACTGAAACAAACTTTGTCAAATTTGATGATGATGATAATTTGGACAACTTTGATGATCTTGGGAATTTTAATGATTTAACTAATTTGAATGTTTCGAATTTCTTACAAAATCCCGATATTTGTAAATAATTTATTTACTTGTTATGTTTACTTTTTGTATTGTGTTTTAATTATGAATGTATTCAATTACAAGAAATAAAATTCAATATTTTATATTCTTTAGATCAATTTACTTAATTAAAAAAAAAAGCCCGGAATGAGTGACGGTGGGTTCGAACCTCAGACCATTTTTTGTCTACGCTATTTTTTTTTTGTTTGGTTCTCACCACCACTTAGCCACTCACCCCGGGCTTGTCAAGTTTATACTTTCTAATATTTATATACAATATAATACTTACTTATATGATATTTTTAAGTTAATATGTGATGCAAGTAATTTTGTTTTGTTTTCTTTTATAGAAAAATAGTTGATAAAGATATGTGTTTGATTGATAGTGGAACAACACCTTCTATATTTCAACATCGAAAATATTTCTTGGATTTAACATTGCTTGAAGCAAGTGTTCATACAATCTCAGGTAAATCAAAAATAATTGAAGATTCTGGAAGAACCAATATAGTGTTGCCTGGAGGTACAAAAATTTACATTGGAGATGCATCGTACTCTCTCAGATCAAGAAAAAATTTGATCAGTTTTAAAGATATCCGTCAAAATGGATATCACATTGAATCTAGAAGTGAAAATGATATATAATATATATACATTACTTCAATTGTATCAAGCCAGAAGCTTGTGTTAGAAAGATTCAAAACTATCTCATCAGGATTATACTGTATTAGTATAAAGTGGATTGAATCGCATGTTATAACTCATAAGAGTTATCATGATCATGAGATAAAAACACCAGAAGTGTTTTAATCTAAAAGAATCCATACTTTGGCATGATCGCCTTGGTCACTCAGGTTCTACCATGATGCGTAGGATAATTGAAAATACAAATGGACATTCATTAAGAAACCAGAAGTTTCTTTTGCCTAAAGATTATATATGTGCCACTTGTTCAAAAGGAAAGATAATTGTGAAACCATCTACCCTGATCGAGTTGAGTTAGATGATTTATCGATGGTTTTGATCGAGTACGTACCTGGAGACTGGATTGAGGTGAGGTACATCCTAGGGGACGCTCTTCGATGTAGGCGATGTTATCGAGTACCTAATGTAGGCTCGATCCTCATCCAATCTGGGAGTACCTGGACTGGGAGACAACTTGCGGGGATCAGGGTGGGTCCAGTGGAGGATTTTCTGGTGTTATGTGGATTTGAGTTGTTATGGATTTGAGTTGATATGGATTTGAGTTGGATTATGTTTGAGTACTGATTTGAGAGTTGTATTTGAGGATGGTAGTGGTGGAGTCTACTCGGTATCTACCATACGGATTGACTGATTGTGATGAGGTGTATGATACATTGATTTTCTCAGAGATTTTATATCCTATCAGGGTATCACTTATGGTATTCCTTTATGTATTTTATATCACAGATTTTCTTAATTTATCTCTGATTTACTAGAGTTCGATGGTACGGGAGTGTATCACTATTTGAGTTTCTATTCATTTCCATTATCATATTTCTACCGTAAATACTGTTTACTCTGATATCGATATTGTCTCTATATCCCTACTGAGTTTTGTGGCTCATCCCTTTTATTCTCATGTTTTTCAGGTGAGATAGCCGGAGTGGATGATCAGCGCAGGGATGCATGAGATGTGATGCGTGGCTGCTGGGTGGATATTTGTGTCTTTGTATTTACATTTGGTTTCTACGATTTTCATGGATTTTCCGCTGTAGACTCCTATTTGCATATTGATGGTATTTGGGATTGCTATTATTATAGTTAGCTTGTTGATTTATAGTGTTTTGGATGGCTTAGAGTTTAAATTCGGCTCGGGGAACGGAGGAGTTCCCTGCCGGTCACGATTCTGGATTTCATGGGTGCTCATCCGCACTTATCTGGGAGAGAGGCGTGACAACACAAATATGAAATTGTCATAAAATGCTATCTGGGTTCTAATTGTCGTTTGGTAACCTCAACAGTATTTTGTTTCATATATGCTACTAGATACTAGATAGCAATCATAGCATATATGCTTTGAGAAATGGTGTGCCAAACGGCACCATGTGATATGATCTCATACTACTAATCAAATATTCAATTAACTAATATTTTTAAAATCCTAATTAGTAAAGTTAGTAATAAATACTAAAAACACAATAATGTAAACCCTAAACCTAAAAATAACATTATAAACTATAAATCTAGTCCTAATTGTAATTTGTAAACCCTAACGTAACATGCTAACACTATAAACCCTTCTGTGTTGCTGAATGATTTTTTATATTATTTGTCCTTTAGACTTTGATTTATGTTCCTATGATTCATGAATCATGAAGTTCTAATTGGTGTCATGCGCTAGCAAAATATGTGTCGCACGGATAAATCCGATGGATAGGATATGAATTTAGATTATTTTTTTTTATCCGTGATACATGGATACATTATTTTTATTTAGGATTGGATATAGATTTTGAGAAATTCGATCCGATGTCACCCCTCTATTGGACGAAACACAAGAAAACAACAAAAGGGAAAAAAGTACAGACTACATATAGAACTTACTCCTTTATTGTTTCCTTGTACTTTGAATCAGCAGTGTTATCCATTGTTTATCAATAACCGCCAAATCTGCTGCAACAATTATGTGGAACAACTTAAGGAGCACACACGATAACTTAAAGTTTCAGAGAACTAATTATACAAGCACCAGAAACTCTCCTGTTTCAGGGCACATAGGAAACCAATCAAGAAAATACATCACATGCACACATGATACAACTCTAAATCCCAGCACTTCCTTTTAACTCTTATCAAAAACTTTACCACAATAAAGTTATGAACATTGTAACTGAACCCAAATATCAACAGAAAAACATTCAAAGTAAATCCACCACCAACAACGTAGAGCTAATAAACAATAAAAATAAAAGTCTTATAATGAAAGAGGACTCTACAATATCATATTGTACACATCACCTTTTCTTACGAGACTGCTTCGTAGTTAGTATTTACAACCAATCAGCCAACACTTAGATTCAGCCGACAAATCTATGATTAACTCTATCAATTCTCATATAGGTAAATAAGGGCTAATACAATAGAAAATAAGAAAATTATGACAACAAACAAATAGGGGGTTTGCTGCAAATCACACTCTCTACCACTCCAAACTATTGTAGAACGGAAGCAGCATTCTTAGTGCTTAACCAGAACCTTTTTCCCAATTAACATTCTTACACAAAGCTTAAGACATGTCAATGAGATATTAAGACTAAGATGTGCTTGTCTAAGTATATGAATAATCCTACAAGTTACAACTATTTACAACCCTTTAAAACTTTTCATACAAAGCAAATTATTACATGGCCCACCCTATGACCATCTCCACCTCATGCTCATCAGTCATCATGCTCAAAACAAAATTTTAATCACAAATTATGATTTTTCATCCACAAATGCCCAAGATTGAAGTTTGCATACCATTCTACATACAAACCGATAAAATGGATCACACTAAAAACTGACGTCCAAGTGATTTTTGACATGCATGATGAACAGAACAATTTACAAACGTAGTTAAAGCTTGCAGTAGTAATTATCTACGCTAGATTTAATATGATCTGGAACACATTATGATAAGCATTAGACTGCGAGTTGAACATCTTGATGAGTTTGTTTGAGACTACATACAAAACCACATCAAATACAGGAAGGGAAAGACACAAGGCTTAATTTCTTGATGCTTTTCAAATTCAATGGTAACAACAGAAGTCACATTATTAACACTCAATAATACAGAAAGGAACAACAACCTAAATTTAGGAGTTAACGTAGCTTAACTCTAGTTTTTTACACATTCTATTCCATCACACAGCCACTTACCGGAAATTTTAAAAAAAAGAAAAAGAAAAGCAGAACGAGAGAATTTTGTTGTACAGGAAAAGTAAAAGCCAACCAAGCAAATAGCCTCAGTTCCGGAGAACAAAAAACCTAAGATTATTACATCACTGTGTTGAAACCACATATTCTCATCAAGTATCCTTCCACAAAAAAACTCCAGCATTGTACACATTCCATCTTTGAATCGGAAATTCTCACATCAAACAGCATAAAAACCTAATTTTTCCCAAACAATCACCAGGAAGCCAAACAACAAATTAAATCAAGCCATCGAACAACTGATACTTGAGAATCGTACCTGAATCGTGAATTGGAATTGAGACTCGAGACTTGTACCTGAATCGTGAAATGTGATTGAGACTTGGAAGGCACCCCAGGCGCGAGAGTGGGAAAATATTAGTTAGTTAGGCGAGAGAGGGTGAGAGAGGGTGGCCGGAGTTGAGACAGGCGGGTGTGGGGCGGTGTGAGACTGTGAGACAAGCGGGTGTGAGGCTTAGGCGGTGAGACAGGTTTTTTGAAGATGGAGGAGGGCGGCGGAGAGGCGAGAATGGATTTTGGAGGAGCGCGGCTAGGTATGAATTTTTTTGGCTTTCTTATAATTAATTAAACATCTTATAATAAATTAAATTGTAAGACAAGTTATTTTTTTTTTTTTTTAGAAGAATATAACACAATTTTATAAGGCTGGTTTAGAAAATTAATTACCTTATAATATAACACATTTTTATAAGGCTGGTTTAGAAAATTAATTACCTTATAATATGTAAAAATCTTTCATATATATGACATATTTGAAACCATGTATATTCTACTCTCTCTTTTGGACGTATCCTTTTTATTTTATTTTTAAAATTCATAGATATAAATTTTGATATATTAGATTAAAAATTCAGTCATTCAATTATTTTTAAACTTCAATAGGTAAATTTTTTGAAAAATCTAAATTATATTCTTAGGTATATCATTCGAAGCTAAAATTTTAATAACAATGAGCATATTTTGTGAAGCAGCCTTCAACCAGTTTTAAAGTTTAGTCTGTCAATTGTTTGAACAACCTAAATTGTATACTTAATTATCTCGTTTGAAATTGAATCCGTCGTTTTGATAGTGTGATCGATCAAACAAACTCTGAAAGAGACGAAACTTGACATTAGCTACATTTAATAATGATGGGTATATGATGTGAAGGAACCTGCAACCAATTTTGAATTTCAATTGGTAAATTTTTCAAAAAACTTAAATTGTATACTTAGATACCTCGTTCGAAGTTAAATCCCTTGTTTTGATGGGATGATCAATCAAATGAACTCCGAATGAAACTTGACATGTAGCTACCTTTAATAATTATGAGCATATTTGATGTACAAACCTTTGACCAATTTATAATTTAAGTTAATCAATTTTTCAAAAAACCTAAATTGTACACATGTATACATGTATTTTGTTCGAAGTTAAATCCCCCATTTTGATGGCGTGATCAATCAAACAAACTCTGAATAATCTGAAACTTGGCATGTATAGCTAAATTTAATCATTGTAAGCATATTTTAAGAAGGATCTTACAACCAATTTTCAAATTCAGTAGGTCAATTTTTTGAAAAATTTAAATTATACACTTAGATATTTCGTTCGAAGTTAACTCTCTTGTTTTGAACTCATGATAGATCAAACAAATTCAGAATGAGCTGAAACTTCACATGTAGCTACACTTGCTCATTCTAAACATATTTTGTGAAGGAACCTTTGACCAATTTTGAACTTCAGATGATCAATTTTTCAAAAAAACTAAATTTACACTTATTGTATCTCATTCGGGGTTAAATCTCTTGTTTTGATCTCGTGATCAATCAGATGAAATCTGAATGAACTGAAACTTAATATGTACGTAAATTTAATCTTTATAAAAAAAATTGTGAAGGAAACTTCAACCAATTTTGAACTTCAATCGGTCAATTTGATGAAAAATTTAAATTCTACACTTACGTAGCTTGTTCGAAGTTAAATCTGTAGTTTTGATCGCGAGATCGATCAAACAAATTCCAAATGAGCTTAAACTTGACATGTACCTAAATTTAATCGTTATAAGAATATTTTATGAAGGAACCTTCAACTAATTTTGAACTTATGTTGGTCAATTTGACAAAAAAATCTAAATTGTACATTTAGATATTTTTGTAGCTAATTAGTGACGAAATTAGCTACATAAATATTTTCGTCACTAGTTAGGGATGAAATTATCTAAAAAAATATTTTCTTTAATTAGAGACAGAATTAATGATGGAAACATTTTCCGTCATTACAAAATGAACAAGTCAAAATGTTAGTGACAAAACTAGTTATGAAAATATTTTTGTCACTAAAAAGTCAAAATTCTAGTGAAATAAATATTAAAATTTGCGTCAAAAATTTATGTTACTGATTCTGTCACTAAGAGTCAAATGGTTTTTTTTTTTTGTGATGAAAAAATTTAAATTTTCCATCACTAAAAGTATATTTGCGACAATTTATAAGTAGCACCGGACCACTTCAGAGCCGGACATCGATCCGCTTGGCTTTCACTTTGAGAGATTTTCATGATCATCTCTCCCTTATTCCAGCATGGTATATATAGCAAGTCATAAACTCTCGTGCAAGTCCCAAACTGTAACCAGAATTTAGACAAGCAGTTTTACCATGAATCATACACCAAATCTTAAACAGCTAGATCTCTAGAAGCTAACAATTGTAGAGAACAGAGGTTTTTTTACACCCTTACTTCCAGTAACAGGCTAACTTAGCTAGTAGCTCAGGTTTACTTGATTATTATGTTTTTTGTTATCTCTGGAGAACCTCCACAAGACTCGGTCATATTGAACCCAACCCTATGTAGCAAACCACCAAGGGGCTCCCAACTCCAGGCAAGTCTCCATGCCAACCCAAATGGCAACAGCCCAACGGACCACTAACTCACCCAAAGCCTGAGGTGTTATGGCGCTCCATTGCAAATGTTTCGCTTAATCCAGGTGAGCGGGTATCCCACCAATCTCTTAACCACTAAGCCAAACATGTGGGGATGCCTAATTAATTATTACTTTCCTCCATAACATATTTCCACATTTTCACGGATATAATAATTGAATTTTGCACTAATCAAAATGTCAAATAAATTTGTTTCAGCTATTTAGAAGCAGAATAAAATTCTTGAATCCTGAGCTCCAATATTAATCCTATTCATAAAAATGAACCATAAGAATCAAGATAATGGCAGATGCCAAGATCAAAAAATTGGGCCAAAAAAAATCCGCACCAAAACCAGTGATGAAATTGATTTAAAAAATGTGGTAATATAGGTGGATTTCCTAAAGTTATGCCCATTTAGTGCTTGACGACCACCACCACTGGCATTGGCGCTTTACAACATAGCATCAAAGATGCAGTATGTGGTGGGGATCTTATTTTTCCTCCAAAATAAGTGAAGTGCAAGAAAAAAGGGATGACAATTCCTCTTTTGTTGCTGAACCAAAACCTTGCCATCTTACCTTACCAAATCTGTCAAGTAAGAAAATATACCTGTAGAAATATCAACATTAACAAAAAAAAAATTGCATCCAACAACCTCATCTGGCAATCCACAGAGATAAATCAGAATGAAAGGTTGCTTTGTACCCTGTGAGAAGGTGTAGTATTTTAAGTTCCTTTCTGAAATAATAATGGTCACTATAGTGACCAAAAATGGGCCAAGCCCATTTCTTTGAAAAATTCATATCCAGTCAGCATTTGACTAGTCAAAGGATCAGTCAGCTTTGACTAGGTCCAAAATTCAAAGTATAGACTTTGGCCCAACAGGCTAGTTCACCAGAAAAACCCAAAAACAGGGATTGAAGTTTCCACTAGCTTCAGCTCGCCTATTCATGTTGCACGGCTGGTCGCCAAGGCCATAAATGCATTAGCTCGCCAATGATGAGTTCTTGTAGAGATTGGAGCCCAAAGCTAAAGTGGATACAGAGCTCGCCCACCCATGAGCTCGCCACTTCACCATGTTCTAGAGGAACGTTTGCCTTCCCAAGGTAATCAGTTTGACATCTCTGCCAAGCTGTAGCTACAATTTCCTTTACCTAGGTTCCGTACCTTTCATTTAATGTTTTATACTGGTTTTGTCCAAAACCACCTATTCTGACTAACTTGTTATAAAGTAACTGTGACTTCCTTCTCAAAATTTTCCCTTAGTGTCAGACCTATCCTATTCATCGCCAAAAAGATCTTAAACCCCTTACTATTTTTAGTAAAAGGAAAGACTATAAAGGATCCTCTCCTCCACTGGAGTGGGGGATGGGCATTCTGGAACCTCCCCAACAAATACCAAGACAGTTTTCTCAGCCACTTCTCAACTAGTTATTCCCTAAACACCATCCCTATCTCCCCGGTCTCCACCACGGTCACTGTCTACTCATCCTCTTGAAAGCTGACTTGATCGTCGGAGCCCAAACGACCGGGCTCCCACAAAGCGATATTTGGGATCTCATGATTTCTTGTTTGAAGTGCGTGTAGGATTTGGAGCAGTTTGTAGTATTTAAAAAGATTTCTAGGGCCCACTTGAAGTTAAGCTATTGAATCCATTAATTCACACTGTGGGCCTTGGTAATTTTTACTATAGCAAGTATTTTGTCTTATAGATGCTAACCATGTTTGAGACACCTAGCTATGTGGCAGAGATCTTGGCATAACTAGCTGCCATGAGGGAGGAACTCCCCCAAACAACGACTCGTCTAGAGTTTGTTGAGACTGAGAACAATAGACCAAGAGAGGAACACCATGTAAAAATGGTGGGGTGAGTTAAAGCTGATAAATCTCCTGTCACTCCTACGCCTTCACTGGTCACCATAGAGCAGGTCCCTGTTGGGAGCACTTTTCCTCCAGAAAACCCTTTCTTACACAGTTGTTTTGTCTCTGGTGGATTGTGTTATCAACAAGAACACACTCATTCACCTCCAAGAGATACTCATCAACAGAATAGTAGGGATGCTATGCAGGAGAGTGATGAAAGTGAGTTCGCTCGTTGCCTAAGTGAGGAGGAGGCTAGAATGAATAAGGTACCTGGGGCCGCAGCTCTTTTGAAGAGGACCCCACCTACCTGTTATGCTGATTCTTCTTTTGCGGAGCATATTGCTTCTTCTGAATTACCTCCCAGGTTCATGGTTCCTACCATGAAACTCTATGAAGGAGTATCCGACCCTGGTGAGCATATAACCCAATACAAGCAGAAGATGCTAGTAACGATGATCCCACAACACCTAAGAGAAACATGCATGTGCAAAGGCCTTGAATCGAGTTTGGCGGAGCAGCACTCCAATGGTTTATTGTCTTGTCGAACAGTAGCATTTGCACTTTTGCTCATATGATAGATGTCTTCCTTTTGCATTTCGCTAGCAGCAAGGACATACAGAAGTGTTCTGATGACCTGTATAAAACCCAGCAGGCCCTTGGTGAGTCAACCGGGAGTTTCCTTATAAGATTCAACAAAGAGCAAGTCTCTATTCCTAACTATAACATGGAGGCGCTATGAGCTTTCAAGAATGATGTTTTACTAGATACCGATCTGTATGAGGAGTTGACGAAGTATGATTGCCAAACCATGAAGGATGCCACCCTGCGTGCTACAATCCAAATCAGGTGGGAGGAGTACCCTAGAAGATTGGAGCCTAAGGCATCGAGAAATGACACAAAAGTTGAGAAACGAGCTCGCCCGGTGGAAGAGAAGACGAGCTCCCAGGATAGCCGTGTGAACCCAATTCAATTTGTGCGAGGTGGTCCTTGATGAGATTTTCAGAGGAAAGCTCCAAATTACTCCCTGAATATAGAACCATATGAGGTGGTGGCAGTAATGAAGTCTATGGGAGATGTAGTCAGATGGCCACGAAAGTCAGATTTTATCAATACAGATACCTCCAAGTGGTGCGATTATCACTGCAACCACGACCATAACATGAAGAACTATAACTCTCTGAGAATTGAGGTTGTCGAGCTATTAAAAAGATGACACCTCAGAGACCTGTTGACGAAGAAAGAGAAGGAAGTGTACGCAAAGAGCATTCAGATGGAAGCCAAGCAGACGGATGGTCTTCCAACCATGCACATAATATCTGGGGGTTTAAAGATCAGTGGGGTCTCCCACTTTGAAGCTCGTCGAAGTTCCAGGGAAGTAGTGAATCTTGAGTGCAGAATATGACTTTACTTGACTACTGCTACCAATAAAGTGATGACCTTCATAGACAACGAAGCTACTCACTTCTTGCACCCTCATCATGATGCTCTTTCATCACTCTCCAAGTCACCAATATTCATATAAGGAGGATCTTGGTTGATGGCAGAAGTTCTGCTAACATCTTGTTCCTTAGCTCTCTCAAGCTTATGGGGATTAATGAAGACCACATAGTTAGGCAACCAACGGTGCTGTATAGATTGAGTGACGAGTCAAAGTTCTCTGTGGGCAAGATTGCTCTACCGCTATTTGTTGGATGAGTAAATACCCACATGAAGTTCGTGGTTGTCGACTGTCCTTCTGTATATAATATGATTGTGGGTCACTCGTGGATCCATGAGATGAGGGTTGTTCCGTCCACCTACCATCAGATACTAAAGTTCCCTATAGGTGATGGCATGATCGACGTCCTAGGCGAGCAGTTAGCTGCTAGGAATTGCTATAAGAACGCCATGAAAAGGCCTACAGAGTTAGCATAGCAATTACAGTATGAGAGTTTCAACTACTCGCCAAATGAGCCAGAGATGAAGGAGTTAGATGAAGTACAAATTTCGTTGGAGTTTCCTAAGAGGAAAGTGTTTGTTGGAGCACGCCTAGTGCCAGAATTGAAAGATCTAATCGTAGTATTTTTGGCTCAACATTAGCATTGTTTTGCTTGGTCCCATGCTGATATGACTGGTATTGATCCTGAGGTAGCAAACCATAAGTTGAGAGTTGATTTTAACTACCTTTCAGTTCGACAGAAAAGGAAGAAGTTCGCACCAAAAAGAAATCATGTGATCAACGTGGAGGTAGAGAAGCTGATTGATAATGGTTTTGTAAGGGAAGTGCAGTACCCAGATTAGCTTGCAAAAGTGGTGGTCATGAAGAAGAATGACAAATGGAGAGTTTGCATTGATTTCACGGACCTCAACAAGGCTTGTTCGAAGGATCCTTTTCCCCTGCCACATATTGACATGATGGTAGATGCTACTTTAGGGCATGAGCTCCTCTCCTTCATGGATACTTACTCAGGGTATAATTAGATTTTGATGCATCCAGAGGATTATGAGAGTATCGCATTTATGACAGAAAGGGGAATCTATTATTATAAGGTGATGCCATTCGGTTTGAAGAATGCTAGGTCAACTTATCAGAGGTTGGTGAATAAGATGTTCTTTGGGTTACTGGGGGACACTATGGAAGTATACATAGATGATATGTTGGTTAAGTCCCTCAAAGCTACCCAACACTTGGAGCATCTGCAGCAAGCTTTTGAGTTGCTTTTAAAGTACAATATGATGCTCAACCCAGCAAAATACTCTTTTGGTGTGACCTCAGAAAAATTCTTGGGCTACCTGGTTACACAAAGAGGAATTGAGCCTAATCCAGATTAGATCCGCTCTATTCTAGACCTCCCCTTGCCAAGGTGTATCAAAGATGTGCAAAGGATTACTCGGAGGTTGGCAGCTCTGGGAATTTTCATCTCTAGGTCTTCAGATAAATGTAAGCACTTATTCACTACACTCAAGAAAGCCAGCAATTTTGAGTGGACTTCTGAGTTCGAGTAAGCTTTTCAGCAATTGAAGGAGTACTTAACCTCGCCACCTTTGTTGTCAAAATCGATTGTTGGAGAACAGTTATATGTTTACCTTACTGTGTCATCAATTGCCATGAGTGCTATTTTGATCAGAGAGGAAGGAAGTACACAGTGGCCTGTGTACTATATGAGTAAAAGCCTGCTAGGTGCTGAGACGAGGTACAGTCAAATAGAGAAATTGGCTCTAGCACTGGTGGTAGCAGCTAGGAAGCTAAGGCCGTATTTCTAAAGTCATTCCATCTCCGTGGTGACCAATTACCCTTTGAAGAAGGTTCTCCACCAACCTGAATTTTCTGAGAGGTTGCTAAAATGAACTGTAGAGCTCAGTGAATATGACATCTCTTATCAGCCCAGGACGGCTATTAATTCTCAAGTGTTGACTGACTTCGTTGCGGATTTTACCTTAGACGAGGAGGTTGATGATGAGATGGCAAGCTGTGATCTCCAACATTCTGGGTCTTGGACAATATGGGTTGATGGAGTCAGTAATTGTAAAGGTAGTGGTCTAGGAGTGGTTCTGCAGTCCCCACTTGGAAATTTGATACAACAAGCTTTAGATGTGGATTCCCAACAACTAACAATGAAGTAGAGTATGAGGCACTAATAGCTAGGCTGTAGCTTGCCAAAAGCTTGAAGGTTTCTAGTATCTCAATTTTGTCAAACTTCCAACTCATTGTGAATCAGCTTCAGCGGAATTATCAAGCGAATGAGCCTAAGATGATGGCTTACTTAGAGGTAGTCAAGGAACTAAGGAGTTTATTTGAAGAATTCTCTTTCTCGTAGATCCCCCGAGTACAGAATTCTCATGCTGATGCACTTGCAGCTCTAGGGTCATCCATTCAAATTGACGAACTGCATGTAATTCTTTTGGTTCATTTGCAGTGGCCAACCATTGGCAAAGAGGATAGATTAAAAGAATTTCCTGTGAGTTCACCAATAGGGGAAGAAACTTTGGCAGATCGAGAAAAATTCATCCTCTATCTAAAAGATGGTGTGCTGCTAGGGATGGCATCAGATCGGATTTCTCAAAATCCATATCCGATCCTAAATAAAAATTATGTATCCATATCCATATCCATATACTACGTATAAAAAAAATCTAAATCCATATCCTATCCATATGATTTCGGATTTATCCATTCGACACATATTTTGCTAATCTCTGACAACAATTAAAATTTCATGATTCATGAATCTAGAACATAAATCAAAGTTTAAAGTACAAATACTATCAAAAATCATCCAGCAACATAGAAAATTCTCTAGAATCAAAGTCTAAACTCTTAATTATATAAAATATTACAAATCAAAATGTTTGCATCAGCTGAGAAATTCAAAATGAATATCATCTTCAATCATTTGTCACATGTAATCTCGGATCCTACAATTATCAAAAACAACAAGTCAACAACTTAATATTTGAATACTTAAATTGCAATATGAATTAAATTTATTAGTTATAAAAGTTAATACCTTCATCAAACACATGAATATCTTCTTCATAAATTAGTGCATAACCATCTGAAACAAACAAGTCATCTCCACCTAGAAAAAATATATAAAAAGCAAACTAAGATTAACATTTTACGAATATTATAAATTCTTAATAAATGAGAAATAAATAATCAATATAATAAATTTACCATCTCATTTTTTCTCTTCACTCCATAACCAACTTTGAGCACACATCAATACCTCTATCATCTTTGGATGAAGTCGATTATGATGAGGGCTCACTAATCTCCCACTGGAACTGAATGCAGACTCTGAAGCAACAGTAGATACAAGAATCGCTAATATATCTCTTGCAATATTTTGCAAGATATGATACCTTACCCCATTCAACTTCCACCATAGTAAAATATCAAACTGAGAATTATCAGGCAAAACATCTTCCTCCAAGTAGTAGGGTTGGGGTTTGTGATGTTTGATTAGGATTTTCAGTGTTAGAATCAAAGTTTACAATATTAGGAATTATAATTTGTGGTGTTAGGTTAGAGTTAGGGACTTGGGGTTGGTGGTGTTATAGGTTAGAGTTTACGGTGTTGAGGGGTTAGGGTTTGCAGTGCTAGCATGTTACGTTATGGTTTACAAATTACAATTAGGACTAGATTTGTAGTTTTTAATGTTATTGTTAGGTTTAGGGTTTACAAATTACAATGTTGGGGTTTACATTGTTGTGTTTTTACTTTTTAGTATTAATTACTAACTTTACTAATTAGAGTTTTACAAATATTAGTAAATTGAATATTTGAATTAGTAGTATGAGAACATATCACATTACACAGTGTTATTAAAAATTACAATTAATTCATATTATAAAAAAAACATATGTTGACAATTATAATGTATATAAATATATTAATGATATTAATTGTCAATTACATAATTGCATATGAACTATATATATATATATATATATCTGTGTGTGTCGGGTAGAATCGGATCGGATATAATCGGATCGGATCGGATATCCGCACGTTCGGGTCGGATCGGATACGGATTTCAGATTTGATATGTCTGAATCCATATCTAATCCATATCCATTCAAAAAATTCGGATTTTATCCATATCCATTATCCAGTCAACGGATTTTTCTACTGTTTGACCGGATCAGATCGGATCGAAAATCCATGGATACGGACACATTTGCCATCTCTATGTGCTTCCACAAGAGCAAAATGTGGCTAGGAGGTTAGTGACTAAAGCTGCTAGATTTACGTTGGTAAATGACGAGCTCTACAAACTCTCTTACTCAAGTCTATTGCTAAGGTGTATTGAGAGGGAAAAGGCCGATTATGTACTAGCAAAGCTCCACGAGGGAGAATGTGGAAATCACTCCGGAGGAAGAAGTCTGGTTCATAGATGTTTGACAATAGGCTACTATTGGCCAACTCCGAGAGCTGATGCACTGGAGTATGTAAAGAAGTGCGATAAGGGCCAGTGCTTTGTTCAAATTTCTCACCATTCTCCAGAAAGGCTTACCTATGTCCAATCCCCCTGGCCATTTATGAAGTGGGGAATGGATATAGTGGGGCCCTTGCCCATTGCATATACGCAACAAATTCACTTCCTCGCCCTCACATACTACTTTACTAAGTGGATAGAGGCAGATGTTTTTCCCAAGTAGCTTGGAGCTCGGGTTTAGAAATTTTTCTGGAAGAATATCATCTGTCATTTTAGGGTACCCAAGAAGATAGTAACGGATAATGACTCGTAGTTCATCAATCATGATTTTCAAAGCTTTTGCAGAACCTGGAAGATTAAGCTCAGTTTTTCTACTCCAAGGTATCCACAGTCCAATGGTCAAGCTGAAGCATCGAACAAAACCTTTTTGAATACTATGAAGAGACGTCTCGAGAAATCAAAGGGAGCATGGGCAGATGAGCTACAAGGCGTGTTGTGGTTCTATAGAACTACGGCAAGGTCATCTACCGGAGAGACCCCCTACTCACTTGTTTACGATTCAGAAGCAGTTCTTCCAGTTGAGTTTGGGTTACCTTCAGCTCGTTATCAGTGCATGACTGAAGAGTCAAACAGGGTTCAGCTTAGTGACAGTTTGGATACTAGTGACAATTTGGATACTATTGACGAAGTGCGTGAGGCAGCTTGGATTAAGACAACTCTCTATTAGAAGAAAGTAGCAAAGCACTTCAACAAGAATGTGAGGACTAGAACCTTCAAGAAAGGTGTAACACACTGGGCTCGTAATTAACATGCATGTTAAGATCAGTTAACAGAGGTAGTAATTAATACGAATTGTTTACATTGGTATGAAAATAAATGTTAAATATTACACGCATAAATATCCGCGAGATTGGAAAATTGAGAATGTATTTAAATAGGAATTTTAGAAATTATCGGGAATTGTTAAGGGTTCGATGTAAAATTGTAGAACGGTAAATACAATATGGATTTAGTGGGACAAATACACAACTTAAGGGGATAGAAGTGTAAAACTAGTAAATTGGTAAAATAATATAAAAACCAGCATGGAAATCAAGGCTTACCCTAGGTTAAACCAGAGTTAGGCGAGAGAGAGAAAGGGCGGTGACAGAACGCGACCTCCGAAAACATTGACGAACGGCGGTGAGGCGGACACCAGGAGGACGAGCGCGAGGAGAGGAGGTTAACCGTGCCATTTTTTGATCCATTGGAGTAGCGCAGGACCGCCGATTGAAAAAGGAAAGTCGCTGCTGCCGTGAGTTCTAGGGAGGATTACGCCGAGCTCCGATCGCCACGCACGTAAAAGGTGATGGCGCTGTGTTCGTCCGGGCCTTCTGTATCGATCGAGATCGGTGGTGAAGGCCACCGCACCTAGGATGATGGCGACTTGGATTCACCACTTAATAGGTCTGTTGACCCGGCCTAAGGGGGAGGTTCAACTGGGTCAGCCTAACCCGGTTGATACTGAACAGACCCGTTGGCCGGTCTGTCCAGATTTGACCCAATTAATTTACATAAAAATATATATTATTAATTTATACAGGTATTAATGTAAATGAGTGTGACTATGAATTTCTGGGTTAGGGTTAGGGTTGCATAGTTGATTTTATCGGGATTTAGTAAAGCGCAATAAGGTAAGTAACGTTTCAAATGTATTACGGAACTTGTGTGCTATTTGAATTGTTTTGATGCCATGCATGTATTGGGTGACTGAAATTGATAAATTACTGATGAATGTGATTATATAGGAACGTATATGTGCTGATATTTATTGTATGATTATTGATTATCGAAAATTTTGCATAACATGGAATTGCATATTGTAAGGTTTACTTAATGAAGAAAAATGTTTTATAAACCTAGTATAACTGCTACAGGGAGGGTGTACTGAAAAATGTTATTGTTAAGGCTTACGAAATTGGAAAGGAAAGAAAGGAATAAATTACAATTATAGGAAAGTGTTCTATGGTAGGATACTGAAAGAAAATCCCGACCTATTGCTCTGTAGCAGTTTGCTAGGGTTAGAGTGCCCTAGTACTGGTTAAAAGTTTTAGTGGTTGAAGTTTTATTCCCTAAAGAAATCATGCGCATTCATGCATAAAATGTTACTTGCTGGGACTTGGCTCATTACGTTCCGTGATGCAGGTGATGATGAATATGTTGATTTGATTGTTGATGGTGATGTCGGGGATCCTCAGTGAAGATGCTCATGTAACGAAGGAGGCATTGATGGGTAGTTGATTTTATGGGATTATGCAAAGTATATTATGATTAAAGACTAATAATTTCTAAATTTTCCAAATAAGCAATTGACTGCAAGACTAGTACTGCAAAGAATTAGCATTTTTAATTGGCTTTGAACTTGGTGCATGAACGACCTATTGGGGATTTATTTTATTTAAAATTTTTGAAGGACTATTTTTTTTTTTATTATTATCTTGAATTGTTGGGTGGTGTTTGTACTAGGTATTTATTTAAGATTATAATCATAATTGCCAGCTTTTATGATAACGTTGGATTGCAATAATAGATTGATAAGTAAATATATATATATATACATACATACAGGGTATGAGAGTTACATGAGCATCGAGGATCGACACGACCGTCAACAAGTAAGTAATTTTAACGTAAATGTCTTTGTTAGCATATATGTTGATGTTTTATGAAAACATGCTTGCTTATGAATGGTATATATTTACATATATATTTTTTGTTGTAATAGTGTTTGGGGTCAGCAAAGAGATTGATGAGATAATTGATAGTGGTAATAAACTGTGTATGACTTAGGTTAGAGATGGAGAAAATAAGGAAAATAAGGAAGGTACTAAGAGGTAGAGTTATGCAACAAGGACCAAAGAAGTACCGACACTTGAAGAGAGAACCTCTATGGTCCACGGAACATTATGTAGAACACCTAGCAAAAGTATTGACGACCCTTGAGAGCGATTACGTACTACCTACAAAGACCAAAGTGAGACTATTACTAAAAATTGACTCTATGAGAGGTCACCATTCTGGAATTTATGTGGGAAAGTCTTAAGAAGCAACCATGAGTAGAAATTGATTTATTTAGTGCATTATTGTACATGTACAAGGCATACTACCAAAAAAAGTCCTAGCAAGTAGTGCAATCAGGCATATGAATTTAATAGTGGCTTACCACTAGTAATATTTGTTAGGTGTTGAAAAACACCTAATTATTGGTGTTAAAAGAGTTAATTTTTGATAGGTATTGGTATAGTTCCTACCTCTTTTGGATGTTTTTGTGAACAGGTACTGGAGTTGGACGAAATAGCTGAAATTGAGCTGAACCCGATATTTGTAGCCTGGGCGCGGCCGCAGGACGCGAATTTACTTCTTCTCGTAAGTTGAAGCTGACGTGGAAGGGGGTTATTGGATCATGAGATTGATATTTAAGAAAAAAAAACCCTAAGGAACGGGGGACACAGACAGCTACGAAGAAGAGTGACGATAGAACAGAATAGCAAGGAGAATCAAAGGCAGCAAGGCTTGAGAAGAATCAACAGCAACATTGGAGCATCAATTCTCTTTCACCCTTCCTGAAATTGAACAGTGATTATTATTATGTTGGATTTTAATATTTTTATTTTGAGTAGCTAAATTATTTTCTAGCTAGGTTTGGTAAGTTCTTGTACCAAAACCTTGTGCATATATTCAATTGACAATCAGACTGAGTTTAATTCATTATTCTCTGGATTTCAAGTAATTGCCTATAATTTTGTATGCCTGATCAACATCTCAATTATAGGTATTGTTAGTCAGACATATTTGACTGACCATGACCCGGTGTTTGACGAAGTGACGAGAGCTTGCGTAAGATCCAAGTTTTAGGAATAGTGAACATAATCGATTGGGTGATAATAACCCTAGGTTGTGCGTTTGTCGATTTTTTATAGCTCATGCTTGTCTTAGGATGTTCTTAGGAGAGACCAAACCAAGACGCCTATGATAAGAAAAGATCTTGTAACTGGACCAAAGTCAGGATCGTTGTTTAGGGAAATCTAGTTGATTGTAGCTGGACCAAGGCCTTTTGACTGACAACGTTAAATTCTTAAATTGTGTGATTGCATATTAATCTTTGTTCTTAAGGGGAGGCATTTGACACGCCAGATCAAAGCTAGATCTATTTCTCTTGAATTTAAGTTTGATTTTAGTTTAATAATTGCTTATTTAAATCACGTGACTTGATACCTAGTAGTTAATACAGTCCTTGAGGATTTGAGCCCGTCAATTGATTACTGTTTAGCGACACATACTCTTACGATTGGGTAAACCAGTCGGTATTATTAATTGTGAATTTAATTTGTGATTAAAAAGTATCGATCAAGTTTTGGCGCTGTTGCCGGGGACTGTTAAGTCATTACTAGTTGTGTCAAGATACTAATATTTTTATATTTAGTATTTCTTAATACCGTGCTATTGTTTACTTCGGATTAACTCTTTTGTAGGATTCGATTATTTTTCTACGTTGCATGGTCCACACTTGGTCTCAACAAAAGCCATTGGAACAATTTGATCCAGAAATAGAGAGGACTGCTAGAGCAATAAGGCAGAGAAACATGGGCGATAATAATAGACAGATTCAAACAGCTGACAGGGCAAAAAATGCAGAGGCTCATGTCCCTATGATGAATCACTACATTCCACAGAACATAGCTCAGCCGTCTTGCATCACGTATCAACCTACAGCGGTGGCAAAATTTAGTTTGTCACCTTAGTTGCTTAATTCGGTACCACATTATGAGGGGAGATTTGATGAGGATCCATATCAACATTTAAAGGATTTCACTGATTTGTGCCGTACTTAGCACATGACTGGGATAACTGCCGACAATCTCAAGCTTGCACTTTTCCCTTTCACTCTTAGAGTGGGAGCCAAGATGTGGTATAATTCTATTGAGGCAGGATCCATTGGGACATGGGAGCCGATGACAACAAAATTTTTAAAGGAATTTTTTCCAGCTCATCAGACTAAACAACTTGTAAGGGATATCCAAAATTTTCAGCAGAACGATGGAGATCTATTTTATGAGGCTTGGAAAGATTTTAAGAATCGGTTGGTTCGCTGTCCCACTCATAACTTGCACAAGGATGATGTGGTACTCCACTTTTATGAGGGATTGAATGAGGTAAATCGGATGAAGGTTGATTCAGCGTGTAATGGTGTTTTGATGCTCAAAAGTAGTGAGGAGGCAATGGAGCTATTTGAGGATTTAAGTGAGGATTCCCAACAATTTTCAACAAGAGGAAAAAAAATCAGCAAAGAGGCATGGAATGTACGAAGTAAGTGCTGATACTAAAACTCAGGTTGAGATGGGAAATCTGAATCGGAAATTAGATGCCATTGTTGAAGCAATGAAAGGAATGAATGTCAAAGTCTCAGCTCCATCACACCAGCTATGCTTTGTACGGTGTGTTCACAACAAGATCATATAACTGAGTCTTGCCCATTGACATCCATGACGGATCAGGAGCAGATTAATTTTATGGGGCAAGGAAATTTTAACACGAGAAATCAAGCCTACCCATGGAGAAATCATCCAAATTTCTCATGGAAAAATGATCAGAACACATCTACTTCAATAGGTCCAGCTCAACAGCCCGCTAAGAAAAGTGAATTGGAGACTACTTTGTTGCAATTCATGCAACAAACAACACAAGCTATTCAAAAGCTGGAAACTCAAGTGGGCCAAATGGCTAAAGAAATGAGTGAGAGGAAGAAAGGGGAGTTACCATCACAGCCCATGAATAACCCAGCAGGAAATGAGCAAATACAAGTTGTGAAAACTCTTAGAAGTGGAAAACAAATTGAAAAAGTGGTGCAGAAGACATCAGAGTCACTTCAGAAGGGTATTGTCGACAGGGTGCAAGAAGGGTGCAAATTTACACTAGTGGCAGTAGAAAAATGGGGAAAAGATCCTCCACCTTTCCTGCAAAGGTTTGCTAAGCAAAAATCTGATTCTAAAGCTCATGATATTTTTGAAAATTTGCGCAAGGTTGAAATTAATATTCCATTGCTTTATGTGATTAAAAAAATTCCTTCGTATGCAAAATTTCTTAAAGAGTGTTGTACCAATAAGAGGAAATTTGTTGAGCATGAAAAGGTTGCCTTGAATGAAGAAGTTAGTGCTGTCTTGTTACATAAGCTTCCACCTAAACTTAGAGACCCAGGTAGTTTCACTATACCTTGCAAGGTAGGTAATCAAATTTTTGATAAGGCACTTTTAGATTTGGGCGCGAGCATAAATTTATTGCCTTATTCAGTTTATGAGAAACTTGGGTTGGGTGAGCTACAAGGAAACTCTATTACTCTCCAATTGGAAGATCGTAGTATAAAAGACCTAGAGGAATTTTGGAAGATGTGTTGGTCACTGTGAATGATTTAATTCTATCTGCTGATTTTGTTGTGTTAGACATGGAAGATAGTCCAGTAGCATCATCTTTGCCTATTATTCTTGGTCTTCTATTTATGAAAACTGCAGACATGAGGATTTGTGTGAAAAAGGGTACTATTACCATGAGAGTCAATGACCAAGAACTTGAATTTAGTGTGTTTGAAGCAGTAAAAAAACATGATGATCAGAGTGATTGTTTTAGAGTGGATGTTATAAATGATCTTGTGAGTGAGGTGTTTCAGGTTTCACGTGAAGATGCTTTAGAGGTTGTTTTGACTGAAAGCTTGGACATTGGCATAAAATCTGTTATTGAGATGGAGCAAGAGAGGTGTAGGGAAGAATTTATTCACGCTCTCCAAGTGAATCAACCGTATGGTGGTAAGAATTTTCCTAATTTTGAGCAATTGACACCTACTAACACATCTCTTATTCCTTCTACAGTGAAAGCCCAACTCTGGAATTAAAACAGCTGCCAAGCCATTTGAAGTACATCTACTTGGAAGACAACGAATCATTGCCTGTAATTGTGGCTGCCAACTTATGTTTGGGGGAGGAGGAGAAGTTACTTCGAAATTTGAGGAAGCACAAGACAACTTTGGGATGGACAATTGCAGATATAAAAGGGATCAACCCCACTAGGTGTATGCATCAGATCCTTTTGGAGAATGAAGCAAAACCAACTAGAGAGGCACAAAGAAGATTAAATCCGCACATGAAGGATGTGGTGAAAGCTGAAATTCTGAAGTTGTTAGATGTGGGTGTGATTTACCCAATTTCTGATAGTAAGTAGGTAAGCCCAATTCATGTTGTGCCAAAGAAGAGTGGAATTATTGTGGTGCAGAATGCAAATAATGAGTTGATACCCACAAGGATGACCACAAGATGGAGAGTGTGTATTGATTATCGGAAATTGAATTTGGCAACAAGGAAGGATCATTTTCCTCTGCCCTTCATTGATCAGATGTTGGAAAGGTTGGCAGGGCATAGCCACTATTGTTTTTTGGACGGGTATAACGGTTATAACCAGATAGCTATTGCGCCTGAGGACCAAAAGAAGACTACATTTACCTGTCCATATGGCACCTTTGCATATCGCCGTATGCCTTTTGGGCTATGCAACGCACCAGCCACATTCCAGAGGTGTATGATGAGTATTTTCTCCGACATGGTTGAGAAATTTATTGAAGTTTTCACGGACGATTTCAGTTTGTTTGGGTCAGATTTTGATGATTGTTTGGAGCATCTCAGATTGGTTCTAGAGAGGTGTGAGGAAACTAACCTTGTTCTCAATTGGGAGAAGTGTCACTTTATGGTGTAGGAGGGTATAGTATTGGGAAATTTAATTTCTCACAATGGCATTGCTGTTGATAAAGCCAAGATTGAGACTGTATGGAAGTTACCTCCACCAATGACAGTCAAAGGTGTGCATAGTTTTTTTGGGACACGCAGGTTTTTATAGGCGCTTTATCAGAGATTTTTCCAAAATATCTAGACCCATGTGTGCTTTGCTTACCAAGGATGCTGAGTTTGTGTCGACAGATGCCTATCAAGTAGCTTTTGAGC
Organism: Euonymus europaeus; assembly: GCA_963580455.1. Classification (NCBI taxonomy): domain Eukaryota; kingdom Viridiplantae; phylum Streptophyta; class Magnoliopsida; order Celastrales; family Celastraceae; genus Euonymus; species Euonymus europaeus. The sequence goes on along the minus strand of OY756970.1, from coordinate 12,807,970 downwards.
AACTAAAAATTGCACTTACATCAGCACCCATAATGCGAGCTCCAGATTGGACACTCCCCTTCGAGTTAATGTGCGATGCTAGCGATTACTCTTTGGGGGCTCTTTTGGGTCAGGGAAAAATAAGCTTCCATATGCTATCTACTATGCCTCTCACACACTGAATGACGCAAAACTCAACTACTCTACCACGGAAAAAGAGTTGTTGGTTGTTGTGTTCGCCTTGGAGAAATTCTGATCCTATCTCATTGGGTCACGAGTTATTGTGTCTACTGACCATGCTGCCCTCAGGTACTTAATGACCAAGAAAGATGCCAAACCTCGACTAATATGTTGGATTCTTTTGTTGCAAGAATTTGATTTGGAGATAAACGACAAAAGGGAGTTGAGAACGTGGTTGCTGATCATCTCTCTCGATTACTTCCTGCACAAGAAAGTGATGAGTTGCCGTTACATGAAGCTTTTTCATATGAATATCTTTTCACAATTGCCGAGCTTCCATGGTATGCTGATATTGTCAACTATCTTGTTACTAACACGTTCCCCTCTGATTTATCTTACCAGGATAGGAAGCACATACTCTCACGGGCTAAGGATTATATATGGGATGACCCATATCTTTTTAAGATTTGTCCGAACCAAGTGATCCTGCGATGCATCAATCAGGATGAGCACTTGGACGTGTTGAAGCATTGCCATGCTCATGCATGTGGTCGGCACTTTGGGGCTAAAAAGACTGCACTTAAGGTATTTCAAGCTGGTTTTTATTGGCCAACTATTTTCAAAGATGCTTAGAATTTCTGTAAAACTTGTGATAGATGTCAACGGACTGGGAATATTTCTACTCGTCACCAAATGATGTTGCAACATATTCAAATCATTGAATTGTTTGATGTTTGGGGAATTGATTTTATGGGTCCTTTTCCTAATTCTTGTGGATTCGAATATATTTTAGTTGGTGTTGATTATGTGTCCAAGTGGGTCGAGGCAATCCCCTCACTAATGATCATCGAGTGGTTGTGAAGTTTTTACAGGATAATATCTTTGCTTGGTTTGGGACACCAAGAGCCATCATAAGTGATGGGGCAGCCACTTTAACAACTATCCTTTTGCTGCATTAATGAAAAAGTATGGCATCACCCATCGTGTTGGTACTCCATATCATCCTCAGACGAGCGCCCAAGTGGAGATCAGCAATCGCGAGATCAAAACTATTCTTGAGAAAACAGTGAATCCCACTAGGAAGGATTGGTCTCAGCGCTTAAATGATGCCTTATGGGCGTATTGAACTGCTTCTAAGACACCTACTGGGATGTTACCTTTCCGTTTGATTTATGGAAAAGAGTGTCATTTGCCAGTAGAGTTGGAATATCGTGCATATTGGGCTATTAAACAACTTAATTTTGATATCAAAGAAGCTGGTAATAAGCGGCGGTTACAACTCAATGAATTGGCAGAGTTACGTCAGGATGCTTATGCTAATGCTAAGTTGTATAAAGAGCGTGCCCAGAGATATCATGATCGTAAATTGGTTCGTCGTGATTTTCACGTAGGGCAGAAGGTTCTTGTGTACAATTCTCGTCTCCAGCTTTTTTCGGGAAAACTTCGCTGTAAGTGGCATGGTCCTTATGTGGTGAATGTTGTATTTCCTCATGGTGCCCTTGAGCTGAAGTAGCTGGACTCTGAATATTCTTTCAAAGTTAATGGTCATCGGGTTAAACCTTATTGGGAGTCCATTCCTCTACCTCAGGAAGCTGCTGTTCCGCTCGTGCCATCTTTGTCTTGACCATACTATGACTACGTCCGGCTGACAACATTAAATTCAGCACTTCATGAGAGGTAACCCACGTGGAGGAGCATTTACTTCTGCAAGCTAAGTCTCCTTTTTCTCTTTTCCTCTATTTTATTGCTGTTTATTTTATTGCAAGTTTTTTTTTTACATTGAGGACAATGTTGAGTTCAGTTTGGGGGAGGGAATTTTTGAAATCTTTGTATATCCTTTCCAGTGTTTTCTATGGCCTACTAGTGTTGATTTTTCATGACATGTTCAAGTAGCTAGTATGCGAAGTTTGCACATTTATTTGTGATGAAGGGCTACTCGATATACATATTAATTGCACACCAAAAATAAATCTGTGTGAGGAGCCTTCAAAGATTTTGTGTGCATGGATATCATGAAGCTGTTAGCTAGAACTTGCATGATACCATACACGCAAAACTGCTCTATTGCTGTTCCATGTATATGATGAAGGTGTTTCTTATCCCCTTTTTGATCACCCATGATGCCTATACTTATGTGACCCTATTTTCATAAATTATCTCATATGCATATGATACTTATAACATACCGCCATTTCCTTTCGTGCATGTATCATGCATGTCAGTTATTTGGAACAAATGGAATGCCAATAGGGGATTGTAGGGGAATTGTTCAATGGAAAAATTGGGAAGTGACTGAGAAGGTTAGAGGTGTATGGGGCTGAGCAGGCAGGTAAAGAATTATGCAAAGAGTGCCCAGTGGTGTATATGTGAGAATAAGGAAAATGCAGGCTTCTGGCGGCTGCAAGAATCACGTGACACAGGTGTAAGTAAAAAAAATGTGTGACTTAAATTGCACCTTGGGCGGCCGCAGATTACAAAGCTATCAAGCCCATCCCAGAAGGAAATAAGGGTCTTAAGGGGGGTTAGGGCTCCACTTCGCTTTAAGTGTTTTGAGTTTCCCTTTCATCTCCAAAGATAACCCTCTGCCTTGTTGCCGCATAACCGAAGAATGTCGACAATAAGCTCAAAAAGGAAGAAGGTGGCAGCTATCAAGGATAAAGAAAAGGAGAAGGAAGTGGAAAATCCAGGGAGCCCGATTGATGATGATGCTGTGATGGAGCGATTTGTGACACCAGAGGCTCAAACGGAGTATGAGGAGGTATGGAAGAACAGAGGTTTACATGTGGAGAGACATGTGGCCATTATTGATTTTGCTCAGGTAAGCTGGTATTCGATTTTAGAGGAGAGGGGTTGGTTGCCCATTATATCAGTACCAGGGGTAGCTAATGTTAACTTAACTCATGAGTTCTATGCTAATTTGATTGTGAATGAGAATCATTGTGTTGAATATGTTAGAGGGAAGCAATTTTTCTTTAATGGAAGAAGAGTGAGTGCTGTGATGAAACTGCTTGATCTGGTTAAGAAGTCTAGTTTTAGATTTTGAGATCTTGGTATTTTCGATTTTGGGGGAGTGTGGCCAGAGTGGAGTGTGGTTGTTGATTTATTGAGTGGCAGGGAAGAAATGGATGCAGGTAAAAAAGTGATTGCATATGCTGATTTTTTTCAGCCATATAGATTGTTGGCTCAGATAGTATCTAGAAATATGATACCTGTTTCTCATATGTCTTCTGTGAATGCAAAAATGTGCTACTTGATGTATGCTATAGTTTGTAGACTGAATTTTTGTATGACCACTACAATTTATGACCATATTGTGAGAGTGGAGGTAGCTAAGAATGTGGGGCAGATTTTACCATTTGGAGTGTTGATAACTTCTCTGTGTTTGAGTGAGGGGATTGAACCTGAGCCTTTGGATACAACTGAGAAGAGAAAGGCTTCTCTCAATAGGACTTGGTGGGAGAGAAGTGAAGTGCAATTGGTAAGGCAGTAGCAGAAGGTCATTAGTAGAGATGGGGCTGGTTCAAGTGGTACAGTGGTAAATGAAATTCAGGTGAGCAGGTGGGTGAGTTAGCTGAGAGATTGAAGGCTGTGGAAGATAAGTTAGCTGTGTTTGGTATCGGTTTTGAGCAGGCTAAATTGGTTGAAGAGAAAATGATGGGGCAGCTAGACAAATTAGTTTCTGTTGTGGATGGGATGCAGAGCAATGTGGATGGATTATTGCAGGATATGAAAAAGTTCCAACAGCGTTATGAAGCCAAGCAGCAAGAGATGTTTGACCTCATCCAGGTTTGGACTCTGCCATGAAGGGGTGAAGAAAATAAGTAAACAAGTTGGTGGGGCAGCAATATTTTGGCGTTTAGTTAGAGACATAGGATAGTCTCCTATTGGCTGCCCATTTTGTCCAAATTCCCAGACATGTTTGATGCATAGTTTCATTGCCTCTTATTTACCTACATTTGTATATCTTTGCTATTTTTCTGGCCTAATTTCTGGACTGTGGATGTTATAATTAACTACTTGGTTTTGCTTACCAGTTTTTTTAGCCAATCTTTTTTGCCATGTTTTAAAACTCAATTCCTTTTGATATATGGAACACATTAGAAGAAGGTAGTTGTATTGGTTTACATGCAAGCTTATGGCTGCAGTTAATGCATCCATATGAGAGAAACACTAACCTTCAAACACTTGAGTGAAAAGGAAGTCAAACATACATGCAATTGGTATGAATCGGTGTGAGGGTGTGAATTAATCATGTGTATTGAGTAGTAGTGAACAAAGTGCAACCCATGCTGGGTGTTTTTCATGGTAAAGAAAATGAAGTGTGTGTTTGTCCAGATTATGGCTGTTGATTTCAAGATCAAAACATGGATTTCTTAAAATGAATGCCTGGATTTTGAACCATATTGTTGTTGCTTGAGGACAAACAAAATGTTAGTTTGGGGGAATTTTGTTAGGTGTTGAAAAGTACCTAATTATTGGTGTTAAAAGAGTTAATTTTTTATAGGTATTGGTATATTTTCTACCTCTTTTGGGTGTTTTTGTGAACAGGTACTGGAGTTGGACGAAATAGTTGAAATTGAGCTGAACCCGATATTTGCAGCCTGGGCGCGGCAGCAAGACGCGAATTTACTTCTTCCCGTAAGTTGAAGTTGACGTGGCAGGGGGTTATTGGATCATGCGATTGATATTTAAGAAAAAAAATCCTAAGGAACGGGGGACACAGATAGCTACGAAGAAGAGTGACGACAGAACAGAATAGCAAGGAGAATCAAAGGCAGCAAGGCTTGAGAAGAATCAACAGCAACATTGGAGCATCAATTCTCTTTCACCCTTCCTGAAATTGAACAGTGATTATTATTATGTTGGATTTTAATATTTTTATTATGAGTAGCTAAATTATTTTCTAGCTAGGTTTGGTAAGTTCTTGTACCAAAACCTTGTGCACATATTCAATTGACAATCAGACTGAGTTTAATTAATTATTCTCTGGATTTCAAGTAATTGCCTATAATTTTGTATGCCTGATCAACATCTCAGTTATAGGTATTGTTAGTCAGAGATATTCGGCTGATCATGACCTGGTGTTTGACGAAGTGATGAGAGCTTGCGTAAGATCCAAGTTTTGGAAATGCTGAACATAATCGATTGGGTGATAATAACCCTAGGTTGTGCGTTTGTCGATTTCCTAGTGCTCATGCTTGTCTTAGGATGTTCTTAGAAGAGACCTAACCAAGACGCCTATGATAAGAAAAGATCTTGCAACTGGACCAAAGTCAGGATCGTTATTTAGGGAAATCTAGTTGATTGTAGCTGGACCAAGGCCTTTTGACTGACAGCGTTAAATTCTTAAATTGTGTGCTTGCATATTAATCTGTGTTCTTAAGGGGAGGTATTTGACACGCCAGATCAAAGCTAGATCTATTTCTCTTGAATTTAAGTTTGATTTTAGTTTAATAATTGCTTATTTAAATCACTTGACTTGATAGCTAGTAGTTAATACAGTCCTTGAGGATTCGATCTCGTTCATTGATTATTGTTCAGCGACACGTACTCTTGCGATTGGGTAAACCAGTCGGTATTATTAATTGTGAATTTAATTTGTGATTAAAAAGTATCGATCAATATTATGAAAGAAATAAAGGGGAGGGGTAAGAGTAGTTGATTATTGGATTGTTAGTTACTACTTATGATTTCTATTCTGAACTAAAATTTTCCTTTAATAAAATTATTTATTTACTTATTGTTACATGTATCGTTGTTTGATTGAATTGTTGTAAAAATAATTGAGTTGTTAAGATGTGCAATGCTAAAGACATGGTATGTTGTGAATATGTAAGACATAGTGTATACTAATGTATTGGGTGGAATGTTGTATGGTTGCGTGTTAACAGCCATATGAATTGCAACGGGTTTGTTAGGAGGAACGATAATGAGCAAGAGAAAGCTGGCGATGAACATGGTATGACGAGTTAGGGGCAAAGAGGAGTTCCTGCACCAAGAAACAATGAATTTGGGAATCCAGATGTAATGGCTCGCATGCTGGACATGATGCAACAACAGCAACATGCTGGAGAAATGCAAAGGTTGACAGAAGTGCAACATCGCCCTCCTCAAAGGATGGATGTCATTGAAAGGTTCCACAAGCTCAACCCAAAGGAATTTTCAGGAGGCACCGATCCCTTAGTGGCAGGGGAATGGATTCCCTCAATGGAGACCATATTTGAACATCTGAACTTGGAGTATGCTGAGAAGATACAATGTGCTACTTTTATGATGACATTGCATGCCGCAATTGGTGGGATAGGGCAAAGCTTGTCGTACCTGTGGCTAACATCACATTGGAAAGATTGAAAGGAATGTTCGACATCAAATATTTTCCTAAGGATGTGAAGGATAGTAAGGTTAAAGAGTTTCTGGAACTCAAGCAGGGAGGCCTGACAGTAGTGGAATTGGTCTAAAAGTTTGAGCAAGGGTGTAGGTTTGTTCCATTTCTCACCGAGAGTTCTGAGCTGAAAAATGATCATTTCCTCAGGGCACTGAATCCCAGAATTAGGAGTATGGTGAGGATGTCTATTGCAACCATGAATGAAGATATTATGGATAAGACAATGACGGCTGAGGAGGATCAGAAGGATATTGTGAAGGATATTCAGAGACAGAGGCAAACTGTAAAGACGGGAACCTTCAGCAAGTCGACTAGACCATGGAACTCTACTGAGCGAAGCATCAACCCAGGGAGCAGTAAGATACCAAAAATTGTGGCGGGAGCAACAACTACTAATATGGTGAAGTCTAAAACGGATGGTAGGCCATTGTGTCCTAAGTGCAACAAGGCCCATACTAGAGAATGCTTGCAAGGTTTCAATACGTGCTACTAATGCAAAGAAAATGGGCATTATTCTAGGGAGTGTCCAAAATGCTAGACAAACTAGAAGAAGGTGCCAGCCAAAGTCTTGGCAATGAAGTAAGAACAGGCGGATTCAGGAAGATGCTGCAACTATAAGCAGTAACACCTCTATCCATGGACTTATCGCATATACCTTGATTCATTCTGGTGCTACTCATTCATTTATAGCACGATCATTAGTTAAGAAATTAGGCATGATACCAAAGAGCGCAACTATAGGGTATTCAGTCGCTTTACTCTCTAGTGATATAATGGAGTCTAATCAAATAGTACGAGATTGTCCTGTCCAAATAGCTGAAAATACTTTACTAGCGGAGCTAGTAGTGTTAAGTCTGTAGGAGTTTGAGGTAATACTTGGAATGGATTGGCTTGTAAGATACGATGTCACCATCGATTGCAAAGGCAAGAAAGTAACCTTGAAGCTTGCAAATGGAGAGCCGTTGGAGTTTAGGGCCAATCAAAGAGTGAGGCATACACCGATAATTTCAGCAATGGAGGCCAAGAAATTTATGAATGGGGATTGTATTGGGTATTTAACTAGTGTAGTAGTAACTAAGAATGAATCAATCTCTAAAGTAGAAGATATTGTCGTAGTGAGGGATTTTCCGGAAGTGTTTCCAAATAATTGAAACGAAGCAAGGTATAAATCCTATATCAAGGGAGCCTTACAGGATGGCGCCGACAGAGTTGAAAGAGTTAAAAGATTAACTTGAGGACTTATTGGAAAAAAGGTTTATTCGACCTAGCTGTTCACCATGGGGAGCACCAGTGTTGTTTGTGAAGAAGAATGATGGATCTCTTAGGCTTTGTATCGATTACAGAGAATTGAATAAAGTGACGATAAAGAAAAAATACCCACTACCACGCATCTACGATCTTTTCGATCAGTTACAAGGTTCCACAGTGTTTTTCAAAAATTGATTTACAATCTAGATATCATCAATTGAGAGTCAAGGCGGAAGACGTGAAGAAAACCGTTTTTAGAACACGCTATGGTCATTATGAGTTTTTGGTGATGCCATTCGGATTAACTAATGCCCTAGCAGCATTAATGGATCTAATGGGTAGAGTGTTCAAAGAATATATAGATCAATTCATTATCGTATTCATTGATGACATACTAATCTACTCGAAGAATTTGGAGGAGCATGAGGAGCATTTACGGACCACCTTACAAGTGTTGAAGAACAACCAGTTCTATGCCAAGCTTAAGAAATGTGATTTCTGGATGAGGCAGGTAAGATTCTTGGGACATGTGGTGTCGGAAGAAGGGATACTGGTCGATCCCAACAAAATTGATGCTATCGTGGACTGGCCAACGCCAAGAAATGTTAAGAAAGTTCGAAGTTTTTTGGGAATAGCAGGTTATTATAAAAGATTCGTGAAAAACTTCGCCACAAAAGCAACACCCCTAACGGCTTTGACAAAGAAAAACACAAGATTCCTATGGGATGAGAGGTGTAAAGAAAGTTTCCAGGAGTTGAAGGAGAGGTTGGTAACAGCCCCTGTATTGACAGTACCAAATGGAAAAAGTGGGTTTATGGTGTACAGTGATGCCTCCAAGCATGGGTTAGGTTGTGTGCTGATCCAGAACGAAAGGGTAATTGCTTACGCATCGAGACAATTGAAAGAATATGAAAAGAACTACCCTACCCATGACCTGGAATTAGCCGCGGTAGTCTTTGCACTGAAAATTTGGAGACATTATTTGTATAGGGAGAAATGCGAAATATATACGGATCATAAAAGCCTCAAATATCTCTTCACTCAGAAGGAATTGAATATGAGGCAACGAAGATGGTTAGAATTAGTCAAGGATTACGATTGTGTGATCAATTATCATCCTGGAAAGGCAAATATTGTAACAGATGCTTTAAGTAGAAAAGCAACACTAGCTTCACAATTGGTACAACCCACAATATTAAGGGACCTGCAAAAGCTGGAATTTGAAATAGTTCCAAAAGGATAGGCAAGCGGTTTGGCGGCGATGAGTGTGCAACCAACATTGATGGATAGAATTAAGGAGAAACAATTATGTGATGAAGGGTTAGTTAAACAGAAAGAGAAGATAGAGGCGGGCAAGACTACGGAATTTATGATAGACGAGATAGGTGGGATGAAGTACAAAGGACGAGTGTGTGTTCCAAATGATGTTGAGATAAGAGAGAAGATTTTAACGGAAGCGCACCACACTCCCTATTCCATACACCCTGGGAGTACAAAGATGTATAAGGATTTGAAATTGCATTATTGGTGGCTGGGTATGAAACGGCATGTGGCAGAATTTATAGCGAAATGTTTGACGTGCCAGCAAATCAAAGCGGAACACCAAAGGCCATCAGGCACGCTACAATCCTTGGAAATTCCTCGATGGAAATGGGAACATATTACGATGGATTTTGTGTTGGGTTTACCGAAGTCTGAGAAAGGAAATAACTCAATTTGGATGATTGTTGATCGACTCACCAAGTCGGCCCATTTCTTGGGAGTGAAGACCACATATAGTATGAATCAGTACCCAGACTTGTATGTGAAGGAGATAGTAAAATTGTATGGAATTCTGATTTCCATTGTGTCAGATCGTGATTCCAAATTCACCTCCAAGTTTTGGGGCAACTTTCATGGGGCGATGGTCACCAAACTGGAATTTAGTATAGCATTTCATCCAGAGAGTAATGGGCAATCTGAGAGAGTGATTCAGATATTGGAAGAAATGTTAAGGGCGTGTGTGATGGATTGGTCTACAAAGTGGGAATGCTATTTACCATTAGTGGAGTTCTCGTATAATAACAGTTACCAAGCTAGTATTGGCATGGCTCTGTATGTAGCACTGTATGGACAAAAATGTGGATCACCAATTCACTGGGATGAGGTAGGAGAGAGGAGATTTTTGGAAGGGCAGAGAATTGGACTAGAGGTGATACAAGAGACTAAAGATGTTGTGGAGAAGGTCAGAGCGAGGATCAAGACAGCACAAAGTAGATAGAAAAGCTACGCGGACAGAAGGAGGAAAGATTTGGAGTTTGAAGTCGGAAGTCATGTGTTTTTAAAAGTAGCACCTATGAAGCGGGTGATGAGGTTCGGTAGGAAGGGAAAGTTGAGCCCGAGATACATAGGGCCCTTTGAACCTCTTGACATAGTAGGAGTTAGGGCATATTGTTTAGCTTTGCCTCCATCGTTGGCGGGTGTACATAATGTATTTCACGTGTCAATGCTACGAAAGTACATTGAAGTCTAAGTCATGTGTTGAGTTATGAAACATTGGAGTTGACGCTGGAGCTGACCTACGAAGAGAAACCGGTGAAAATCTTGTTAAGAGAGGTGAAGCAGCTTCGAAACAAGTAAATAACGCTTGTGAAAATGCTATGGAGGAACTAAAAGTTTGCAGAGGCGACATGGGAGAGGGAAGATGACAAGAAGGCCAATTATCTAGAATTATTTAGGTAACCAAATTTTGAGGACGAAATTTTTTTATAAGGGGGAGGGGGGAGACTGTAACACACCAGGCTCGTAATTAGCATGCATGTTAAGATAAGTTAACAGAGGTAGTAATTAATACGAATTGTTTACATTGGTATGAAAATAATTGTTAAATATTACGGGCATAAATATCCGTGAGATTGGGAAATTGAGAATGTATTTAAATGGGAATTTTAGAAATTATCGGGAATGGTTAAGGGTTCGATGTAAATTGGTAGTACAGTAAATATAGTATGGATTTAGTGGGACAAATACACAACTTAAAGGGGTAGAAATGTAAAACTAGTAAATTGGTAAAATAATATAAAAACCAGCATGGAAATCGAGGCTTACCCTTGGTTAAACCAGAGTTAGGCGAGAGAGAGAAGGGGCGGTGACGGAACGACGGCGAGGCGGACACTATGAGGACGAGCGCGAGGAGAGGAGGTTAACCATGCCATTTTTTGATCCATTGGAGTAGCGTAGGACCGCCGATCGAAGAAGGAAAGTCGCAACTGCAGTGAGTTCCAGGGAGGATTGCGTCGAGCTCTGACCGCCACGCAGGTAAAGGGTGGTGGCGACCCGGATTCACCACTTAACGGGTCTGTTGACCCGGCTTAAGGGGGAGGTTCAACCGGGTCAGGCTGATCCCGTTGACACTGGACAGACTTGTTGATCAGTCTATACAGATTTGACCAAATTAATTTAAATAAAATATATATATTATTAATTTATACAAGTATTAATGTAAATGAGTGTGACTATGAATTTCAGGGTTAGGGTTGCATAGTTGATTTTATCGGGATTTAGGAAAGCGCAATAAGGTAATTAACGTTTCAACTGTATTACAAAACTTGTGTGCTATTTGAATTGTTTTGATGCCATGCATGTATTGGGTGACTTAAATTGATAAATTGCTGATGAATGTGATTATATGGGAACGTATATGTGCTGATATTTATTGTATGATTATTGATTATCAAAAATTGTGCATAACATGGCATTGCATACTGTAAGGTTCATGTAATGGAGAAAAATGTTTTATAAACCTAGTATGACTGCTACAGGGAGGGTGTACTAAAAATGTTATTGTTAAGGCTTACGAAATTGGAAAGGAAAGAAAGGAATAAAGTACAATTACAGGAAAGTGTTCTATGGTAGGATATTGAAAGAAAATCCCGACCGGTTGCTCTGTAGCAGTTTGTTAGGGTTAGAGGGCCCTAGTATTGGTTAAAAGTTTTAGTGGTTGAAGTTTTATTCCCTGAAGAAATCATGCGCATTCATGCATAAAATGTTACTTGCTGGGCCTTGTCTCATTACGTTCCGTGATGCAGGTGATGATGAATATGTTGATTTGATTGTTGATGGTGATGTCGAGGATCCTCAGTGAAGGTGCTCATGTAACGAAGGATGCATTGATGGGTAGTTGATTTTATAGGATTATGCAAAGTATATTTTGATTAAAGACTAATAATTTCTAAATTTTCTAAATAAGCAGTTGATTGCGAGACTAGTACTGCAAATAATTAGCATTTTTAATTGGCTTTTAACTTGGTGCATGAACGACCTGTTGGGGATTTATTTTATTTAAAATTTTTGAAGGACTATTTTATTATTATTATTATCTTGAATTGTTGGGTGGTGTTTGTACTAGGTATTTATTTAAGATTATAATCATAATTGCCAGTTTTTGTGATAACGTTGGATTGCATGGTTGGTAGATTGGTTATCTGGGATGGGGTGTTATAGAAGGGGATTAGGTTCTCAGACACAAAGGAGCTCAACGCAGGCAAGCTAGGGCCTAACTGGGAAGGACCTTATCTCGTCACCGAGTCAGTAGGGCAGCGCGCCTACAAGCTAGAAACTAGGGATGGGAAGGAGATCTCCAATAGTTGGAATGCTATGCACCTAAAGTTGTATCACTTTTAAAACTTTTCCTGTTTCCAATCATGAACCACTGTAACACTTTGAAGTTTTATTATTTTTAGTTTTACTTCCAAATGACTAATATCGAGCGTCGGCGGGTTGATGAACTTTTCGTCAACTAGTCTAATCGTTTTGTTCATGACTTCACGACAAATTTGCTTCCATGATACTTCATCCTTAACATGGCACAAATTGGGGGCGATAAGGGACATCCCTTTTTGGCGACCTAAAGCGCTTGAGAAATGATAAATTTGCTTCCATGATACTTCATCGTTAACGAGGAACAAATTGGGGGCGATGAGGGACATCCCTTTTTGGCGACCTAAAGCGATTGAGAAAGGTCACTTTGCAGCTAAGCTATCTTCTAAGAGCTCATCATATACATTTTTTGTCTTAAAACTTTTGTCATTCAAGTCATTGCATTAAGCGAAAGTACATCATAAAATAGTAAAATAAAAACAGTAGCACCCCATATTGTTCGAAATATACATATATATAAAAAAAGATAATCAACAAAGCATCAGGTTCAGTCTTCCTCTAAAGCCTCCTAATATTTGGCTATCTTGCTTGTGATATCGAGGAAGTTCAGCTTCCCTTCTTCAAAATCTTGAAGGAGCTCGAGTTTTATCTTTGTCGCTGCCAACCCCCCAATCATCGCCATGTCATGTCTCAAAGCTTTCTTCTCTTTCTTGCTCTCTTCTCTCTCTACTTCATTTTCTTTTCTTTCTTCAAGATGCTGGGCCCTTAGAGATTTTATCTCACTCCCCATCTGGGTCTTGCCCTCCTCCATATTGTTCTGTAATTTGGTGATGTGGGCGAGTTGCAAGCACATTCTCTCGTGCCAATCTACAAATTTCTGCGCATACTCTTTCTCCAGTGTCTTGAATTTGTCCACTTTGGCAAGCAAGGCTTGGTTTTCTTTGTTCTTCGAGCTTCAACATTGAATCTTTCAATCTAGTAGCCTCAGCTTGAGCAGTGTCACGCTCGGAAATGGTTCTCTTGTTAAGCTCCGAAGCCTTGAGAACCTGCTAATTCAGCTCATCTGTAATTTTTTCAAATTCTTGGACTTTAAAGGTCGCCGATTCTAATATCCTCTTTGCTTTCTCCAGCTCGACATGGGCCTGTTTTAATCGACCTTTCTGATCACACGCCCTTGCCACATTCCATCTAGCGTGGATCAAGCTCGTCAATGCCTACGGGAATTAAGTCAATATTAGATAAACAGTAAGATGTAAAAGGGTTACGCAATAAGAGGTTCGGATAGCAAACTACCTTGGTTATCTCCATCAAAGAAAGAACTATTACTGCCAGGTCAATCATTTTCCCCATGGAAAATCAATCTTTCGGCATGACAAACTTCTGAAATCACTAGGCTAACACAAGAGGGGGGGTGAATTGTGTTTTAAAAAACTAAGTATAAACCTCAAGCACAAAACCACAACCTAAAAACTCACAAATGATTAAGGCAATGTCAAGAATGCAAATCTGCGCACTAATCGTGTAAATGCAATTTGACCTAGCAATTCAACTCGGAATGTAACGAAATTCGATATGAAATATTACAACACGTCAATGAACACTATATCAAAAATTCAGCTCAAAATTCAAATTCTAGATATATGAACAATTCACGGACAGATTGGTATTCTGGAAAATTAACAATCAAAAGTATACCTAGAATTCAATAATCACAAGTTGTTCAACCACAAGCAATATCCCAACAAGCAATGACAGCAAGCAACACCCTAATATCAACTTCTAAGGCACACGAATCACCAATAACACCAATAGAATGATAATCAAAAATAAGTCACTACAAGGCAGCAAGTCTAACACACAAACAAGCAAGGAAATCAAAATAGTGTGCACAAGGATATATAGTGGTTCGGTGCTCACACCTACATCCACTACCTAAGCCCTCAAGCTTAGGATTTCCCAATCCACTAAAGGATATATGTGGTTTTGCAAGTTCACCACAAACTTAGGGTTTCCAAGAACACCCCAAACTTGTACACCAACAAGGTTTGAAGCTAACCTTAAACTTTCACACACCTCTCAAAGGTAATGACCTCAAAAGGGACTTTTACAAGTATTTGGATTTTGGTTCTCTCAAAATTAGCTCTAGGCTATATATAGTTGGAGAACACTCAAATTCACAAGATGTTGCTCAAATGGGTTTGGATTCAAATGTGTAGCAAACACTCTTGTAATCTCACACAAAGCTCACACTAGATCAAGAATAGGTTTAGGTGAAGCTTTGTTGAAGAACTCTCAAGAACACACCAAGAGTACCCAAGGCTAGAAAGATTTTGGGGTGGTTCAAGGAGTTTTTGGATCTCTCTTTCAAATAGGAAGATGATGGCTTGAATGTAATCAAAGTGGTAACAAGAGATCGCAAGGAAGAAGCTTGAATCAAGAAGATGAAGTTGAGAGCAAGTAAGCTTGAACACTTAGAAAAAAATCTGCAAATGCTTCTTCCACCTTGCAAGAATGGCCAACTCTTCTCTCTTCAAAACAAACAAAACAACTCAGCCATTGGATCAATACATCTTCAAATCTTGGCCCTTGAAGCTACTTTCAAATCTGGACCTTTTTTTAATTCAAATGAAATTGATCTCAGCCATTGAAGATCAAGCCGTTGGCATCATTTTGTCAAGAGTTGTCATTTTGAGTTGCACCTTGTTTGGATCAATCAAATGAGTCTTCTTCATGAAGCAACTCTCTCTCAAGGAATGCCAAACAAGTCCATCTTAAATTCTGGAAAATATTATAACTTTATGTTATCTTGTCTCTCCCTTGTCTCTTCCTTGTCTCCATAGTGCAAGTGTTAGGCACACTACCAACCAAGTATTTCAAACTTGTATTCCCTCTACTTTGTTGACTCCAAATCAAATAATAAAGCTTCTAGAAGTTCTTGAGTTAATCCTCCAGCAATACTAACAAAAGGCACACGGCTGGAACCATTTCTTGCACACAAAGTGTCAAACTTGAACCAAATAGGGTTGACCATGTCCAAACTTGTCTAAATGAGCTTGAAATCATGATGCACAAATTTTCTCAATAGAATCAGCTTCACGATACTTCAAATAGGCTCATGATGATCAGTTGATTAAGCCTACAAAAGGAATAGATGACAAAACATCCCATTTTTGCTTGTAAGCTCAAAGAGCTTCAATGCTAGCACTTAGGTTAATCAACATGTTATAAGCTTAATAAAATTCAAGTAAGCACATGATAAATCATTTCATATATAATTTAATGTGCATACAAAATTTCACTTATAACTGAGGTCATTTGGTCATTCAATTTGATCATGCAAATCTCAACTAGCCCAGTTTAATGACTACACAGGTGAATTTATTTCAACAGATAAATTGAACCTGATAAGCATAAAATTGACCTGACACTATTTGACAATGAAAAATTCCAGAGTGTCTTAAATAATTTTTAGAACAAAAATCAAGTTAATCAGAGCTCATATGAATAAGTTATGACTGTTCAACCAACGTGTGCGCAGTGTGATGTTGTGACAGATTTTAACATCGAAAAATAAGTCAGTCCAGATTCATCCAATTTATATCAAACATGATTCCAAAGATAAGATATATAATGAAGCTTAAATCAGTAGATATAATTCATTTCATGATTTATCCAAATTCATCCAAAGTTAAGCACAATCAAATAGTCCAATATGTATTTTTTCATCAAAACACAAATGTAGGACCTATGGTCCAACAATCTCCCCCTTTTTGATGATTACAAAACTACATGATTTAAAAGAGCTATTTGATATCAATATAATTTGGATACCAAACCTCATGCATAAAGTGAGCAAAATTGTATCTCCATGTTGAAATCAAATGAAATTTTGAGATACATTTTAAGATTTTCAAAATCTTATTATGCTCCCCCTCACTTTAAGCTTCCTACTCTCCCTTAACATGGCAAGCTCACTCCCTCTTAAGTTGTGCAACTAATATGCATTTTTAATCAAATCATATGCACTTTTTCATCAATGATCTCTCCCCCTTTTTGTAAGAACTCAAAAAGGTGAGGAAATAGGGGTAATGCAACTTCAAAAACAATGAATGGTTTAACTCAATGAAGTGCATCAACTAATGCTTCCTAAGCCATGTAAAAACATTGAATGCATAGCTTGAAAATCATTTAAAATACCAATTAAAAATCAAATATGTTTTCAAACTCATGTATGCTAGCAAGGAATACCAATAACATGGAAGCAATCATGGATCATCATTTAAGCAAGGAATCACATCAAACACATAAGAGGTTATTTGGGAACTCCCCCTACACATGTGCATCTCATTCAAATAAGTATATATAACCAATGGAGATGTGTCACATGCAATTATGTAAAGACCATGCGTTCAAGGTGCATCAATCAATCCTAATGCATCTCTTAATTTTATAAACCTATCCTTAGCTAATGGTTTTGTAAACAAATCGGCAATATTGTGTTCTCCTTCAACATGTTCAAGCACAATGTTTCCTTTAGCTACATGATCTCTTATAAAATGATGTCTAATCTCAATGTGTTTGGCTTTTCCATGATGAACCGGATTCTTAGATAAATGGATTGCACTGATGTTGTCACATTGAATAAGTGTGTTATCAAATGACATAGTAAAATCAATCAATTGTTGTTTAATCCATAGAATTTGTGCAACACAACTACCTATGGCCATGTATTCGGCTTCGGTTGTACTTAGAGCAACACAAGTTTGTTTCTTTGAAAACCAAGATATAAGCATGTTCCCTAGGTATTGGCATGTACCACTTGTACTTTTCCTATCAATTCTACAACCTCCATAATCGGCATCACTAAAAGCATGCAAGTCAAATGAGGATTTTCTATCATACCATAACCCTAAGGTTGGTGTATCTTTCAAATATCTCAATATCCTCTTAACGGCCAATAAGTGTGATTCTTTAGGATTAGATTGATATCTAGCACACATACACACACTAAACATGATATCCGGCCTAGATGCGGTCAAATAAAGTAAACTTCCAATCATAGACCTATACATCTTTTGATCCACTTCTTTGCTTTTAAGATCGGCTTCTAATTTGGATGACACCCCCATTGGTGTAGAACATCCTTTAGACAAGTCCATACCAAACCTTTTAAGCAAGTCATAAGTGTATTTAATTTGACTTATATGAATGCCATGCAATGTTTGTCTAATTTGCAATCCTAGAAAATATGTCAACTCACCCATCATAGACATTTCAAATTCACTTTTCATGCACATAGCAAATTCATCACACATTGATTCCAAAGTAGCACCAAATATAATGTCATCCACATATATTTGCACAATCAACAAGTCATCACCTTTGCATTTAGTAAACAAAGTATTATCAATACTACCACAAGAAAAATCATTTTCTAACAAGAATTTACTAAGTCTCTCATACCATGCCCTAGGTGCTTGCTTTAAGCCATACAATGCCTTGTCTAATTTATAAACATGATTAGGGTATTCTTTAGATTCAAAACCCGGAGGTTGTTTAACATACACTTCCTCATTTATCACACCATTCAAGAAAGCACTCTTAACATCCATTTGAAAAAGTTTAAAACCCTTATAGCATGCAAAAGCTAATAGAAGTCTAATGGCCTCCAACCTTGCAACTGGTGCAAAGGTTTCTTCATAATCAATACCCTCTTCTTGACAATAACCTTGAGCTACTAGCCTAGCCTTATTCCTAGTCACTTCACCATTCTCATTCATCTTATTTCTAAACACCCATTTGGTTCCAATAATGGTGTGGTCTCTAGGTTTTGGAACAAGTGTCCAAACCTTGCTTCTTTCAAATTGTTCAAGTTCTTCTTGCATAGCAAAAATCCAATTTTCATCAATTAAAGCATCTTTTACATTCTTAGGTTCTATCATAGTTATCATAGCATAAAGATTTAAAGGATGAGAATTGACCGTCGAATTTAATCTTGATCTTGTTTGAATGCCTTTTGAGAAGTCTCCAATGATAAGCTCTTTAGGATGCATGTGCTTGTCCTTCTTTTGAAGCCTATTTCCTTGATTATTAGAGTTGCCCGATTGTATATCATTACCATGCTCATCATGATCTTCATTATTAGACATAGGTTCCACTTGATTTTCTTGATTTGATGTAGCATCATTTGAGATTTTCATCTCCTTCAAGCTTCCCACCAATAAATCATCATCCTCTTTTATTTGTAGATCATGATCACCATTAGAGTGTGAACTCTTTGGATGATCTAGCCCTTCAAAACCTGAAATTTCTTCTTCTACAAGCACATTTGGATCAAGTGAAAACATATCATCGAATTTAACATGCACACTTTCTTCCACAACCTTAGACTTATCATTAAAAACTCTATAAGCTCTAGAATGAGTAGAATAACCAAGAAATATACCAATTTCACTCTTAGCATCAAACTTATCAAGATTGTCTTTTGTATTCAAAATATAGCATTTACAACCAAACACTCTAAAATAGTCAACTTTAGGCTTCCTAGCATACAAAAGCTCATATGGAGTCTTTTTCAAAATCTTTCTAATAGACAACCTATTAGAGACATAACATGCATTATTTATAGTTTCGGCCCAAAAGTATTTAGGTAAGGCATATTCAAGCATCATGGTTCTACCTAACTCTTGTAATGTCCTATTTTTCCTTTCAACAACTCCATTTTGTTGTGGTGTTCTAGGTGCACTAAAATTATGTGTAATACCATAAGAATCACATAAAGCATCAAATCCATAGTTTTCAAATTCACCTCCATGGTCACTCCTAATTTTGGAAACATGCAATTCATGCTCATTTTGCACTCTTTTAATGAAAGATTTAAACTCATGTAATGCATCACTTTTATGAGCTAAGAACAAACACCAAGTAAATCTTGAATAATCATCAACAATAACAAATGCATAATACTTGCCACCTAAACTCTTTGTCCTACTAGGACCAAACAAATCAATATGCAATAGTTGAAGTGGCCTAGAAGTAGAAACAACATTTTTTGATTTAAAAGACTCCTTAATTTGCTTACCTCTAATGCAATGTTCACATATAATGGAATCACCAAACTTCAACTTGGGTAAGCCTCTAACTAATTCTTTTGAACTAAGCTTTCTCAAAGTAGAAACACCTACATGCCCTAATCTCCTATGCCAATGCATCACACTATCATTAGAAGCAATCAAACATGTCACATTATCATTCATCATATTCAAATCAAGTGCATACATATGACCTACTCTAACACCGGATGTAACGATATTATCATGCTCATCTACAATGCAACATCTACCTTTCTTAAAATGAGAATCAAATCCTTTATCCGCTAAGTGACTAATACTAAGCAAGTTAAATTGCAACCTTTCAACCAAGAGACAATCATTTATAGTAAAGGAACCCTTACCAACCGATCCTATGCCTAGGATCTTTCCTTTAGAGTTGTCTCCAAAAGTGACATATCCACCATTCTTCTTCTCATTAAAGGAAGTAAATAAAGATCGATCTCCACTCATGTGCCTTGAGCACCCACTATCCAAATACCATTGACATGGATTGGATGAAGACTTGAAGCACACCTATCCAAAGTAAGATCAAGACAATTTAGGTATCCAAACTTTGGATCCTTGAGGGTTAGCCACAATTGTATACGCATTCACATTAAGCACACATCTTGCATAATCAAGCTTATCAACATATTTCAAGCACTTTGGCACCCAACACTTCTTCAACCTCACTTCTCTCACTCTAGGGGATGTGGCCCTAAATGAAGATGCACCACCCAAGAGGTGAACACCTTTGGCCTTGGCTTTTGAAGCCTTGGCCGAACCTAGCATGGTTCTTGGAGCTTTAGTCAAGACTCCAATAGGTCTTACAAGCTTAACCGATTCTTCATTTTCACATTTAGAACCATCAAGAGTCATAGCATCATAACCAAGTCCACTCCTATCAAGATAATGCCTTTGAGAGACCATCATTTCATCCAATTTCAAAGAACTCATGGCAAATTTAGATAATTGAGTCTGTAAAAATTTATTCTTTTCTTTCATCATATCAAGCTCATGTTGCAAGGAAGTAGTATTAGAAATCATTATGCACTCATGTTCATCCCATGTAACTAATTCTTCTTCTAACTCAAGCACCCTAGCTTTAAGATGATCATAATCATGCATATTTACATTTGAATTTTCAGCCATACAAGCATTCTCATCAAGCATAAGAGATTTTTGTTTTAAACACTTATTCTCATCAATCAAAACATCATGCTCAAGTATCATATCATCATTTTTAGCACATATAGCAACATACTTGGCATTCAACTCCTCAAGTTCACTAACATGCATTTCATCATTTTTCATAAGTCTAGCATTTTCTTTCTTAAGTTGTTTGCACTTTCTAAGCAACATACCATGAGAATCACATAAATCATCATAATTGGAATATAATTCATCATAGGTTAAAGGAGTAGAATCTTTTACCATCTCATCTTGAGAGGATGAGTCAATTTTATCTTCTTTTGCCATAAGACAAAAGTGTGCCTTATGCTCCATCTCATCCTCACTTGATGAGCTTGATGATGAATCATCCCATGTTGCTTTCAATGCCTTCTTCTTCTCTTTGCCTTTCCCTTTGTGATATTTCTTGGATGCTTTGGGGCACTCGGCAATAAAGTGACCAACTTTGCCACAATTGAAACAAGTTGGTTTCTCTCTTTCCTTCTCCTTCTCCTTGTCTTTGAACTTTCGATTCTTGAATCCACCTCTCTTGTTCCTCACAGATTTCTTGAAATTCTTCACCATCATAGCCATCTCATCATCACTATCTTCACTCTCACTACTTGAAGACACTTCCCTTTCACCATGACTCATGGCCTCCCTTGGCTTAGAGGTCACGGCTAGGGCAATGCCCTTCTTCCTTTGAGGCTCCTCATCCACTCTATTTAACACTTTCATCTCATGAGTCATCAAGCTCCCAATGAGCTCATCCAACTTCAAAGTCCTCACGTCTTTGGCCTCCTCAATGGCGGTCACCTTCTCACTCCAATTTCTAGGTAAGCTCCTTAGAACCTTTTGTACCTTGTCATGCATAGGGTAAGGTTTGCCAAGAGCATTCAAATCATTGCATATGCATGTCAACCTATTAAACATGTCACTAATGCATTCACCTTCAAGCATTTTGAACAATTCATATTTTTGCACTAACATGTTAATTTTGCAATCTTTAACTTGACTAGTTCCTTCATGCTTTAATTCTAACATTTTCCAAATCTCTTGAGCACTAATGCATGCACTAATATGATCATACTCACCCCTAGCTAATGCAATATGTAACAAGTTAATTGCTTTTTCATTTAAGCTCACCTTCTTGTCATCACTCTCACTATACTCACTCTCATCCTTAGGAACTACCTTATCTCCCTCTCTCTTGGTAGGAATGAATGGTCCATTCTCTATAACTCTCCATAAGGCCATATCCATACTCCTAATAAAAATCCTCATCATATTCTTCCAAAAACCATAGTCCTTGCCATCAAAGAACGGTGGCCTATTTGATGACAAGCCCTCACCATCATGTGGTCTAGTACTAGTGAAAGCCATTTGATCTAAGCTAGAATGTTAATTCTATTACTTTGCTAACCTCCCTCCGATACCAATTGAAATCACTAGGCTAACACAAGAGGGGGGGGTGAATTGTGTTTTAAAAAACTAAGTATAAACCTCAAGCACAAAACCACAACCTAAAAACTCACAAATGATTAAGGCAATGTCAAGAATGCAAATCTGCGCACTAATCGTGTAAATGAAATTTGACCTAGCAATTCAACTCGGAATGTAACGAAATTTGATATGCAATATTACAACACGTCAATGAACACTATATCAAAATTTCAGCTCAAAATTCAAAGTCTAGATATATGAACAATTCACGGACAGATTGGTATTCTTGAAAATTAACAATCAAAAGTATACCTAGAATTCAATAATCACAAGTTGTTCAATCACAAGCAATATCCCAACAAGCAATGGCAGCAAGCAACACCCTAATATCAACTTCTAAGGCACACAAATCACCAATAACACCAATAGAATGATAATAAAAAATAAGTCACTACAAGGCAGCAAGTCTAACACACAAACAAGCAAGGAAATCAAAATAGTGTGCACAAGGATATATAGTGGTTCGGTGCTCACACCTACATCCACTACCTAAGCCCTCAAGCTTAGGATTTCCCAATCCACTAAAGGATATATGTGGTTTTGCAAGTTCACCACAAACTTAGGGTTTCCAAGAACACCCCAAACTTGTACACCAACAAGGTTTGAAGCTAACCTTAAACTTTCACACACCTCTCAAAGGTAATGCCCTCAAAAGGGACTTTTACAAGTATTTGGATTTTGGTTCTCTCAAAATTAGCTCTAGGCTATATATAGTTGGAGAACACTCAAATTCACAAGATGTTGCTCAAATGGGTTTGGATTCAAATGTGTAGCAAACACTCTTGTAATCTCACACAAAGCTCACACTAGATCAAGAATAGGTTTAGGTGAAGCTTTGTTGAAGAACTCTCAAGAACACACCAAGAGTACCCAAGGGTAGAAAGATTTTGGGGTGGTTCAAGGAGTTTTTGGATCTCTCTTTCAAATAGGAAGATGATGGCTTGAATGTAATCAAAGTGGTAACAAGAGATCGCAAGGAAGAAGCTTGAATCAAGAAGATGAAGTTGAGAGCAAGTAAGCTTGAACACTTAGAAAAAAATCTGCAAATGCTTCTTCCACCTTGCAAGAATGGCCAACCCTTCTCTCTTCAAAACAAACAAAACAACTCAGCCATTGGATCAATACATCTTCAAATCTTGGCCCTTGAAGCTACTTTCAAATCTGGACCTTTCTTTAATTCAAATGAAATTGATCTCAGCCATTGAAGATCAAGCCGTTGGCATCATTTTGTCAAGAGTTGTCATTTTCAGTTGCACCTTGTTTGGATGAATCAAATGAGTCTTCTTCATGAAGCAACTCTCTCTCAAGGAATGCCAAACAAGTCCATCTTAAATTCTGGAAAATATTATAACTTTATGTTATCTTGTCTCTCCCTTGTCTCTTCCTTGTCTCCATAGTGCAAGTGTTAGGCACACTACCAACCAAGTATTTCAAACTTGTATTCCCTCTACTTTGTTGACTCCAAATCAAATAATAAAGCTTCTAGAAGTTCTTGAGTTAATCCTCCAGCAATACTAACACAAGTCACACGGCTGGAACCATTTCTTGCACACAAAGTGTCAAACTTGAACCAAATAGGGTTGACCATGTCCAAACTTGTCTAAATGAGCTTCAAATCATGATGCACAAATTTTCTCAATAGAATCAGCTTCACGATACTTCAAATAGGCTCATTATGATCAGTTGATTAAGCCTACAAAAGGAATAGATGACAAAACATCCCATTTTTGCTTGTAAGCTCAAAGAGCTTCAATGCTAGCACTTAGGTTAATCAACATGTTATAAGCTTAATAAAATTCAAGTAAGCACTTGATAAATCATTTCATATATAATTGAATGTGCACACAAAATTTCACTTATAACTGAGGTCATTTGGTCATTCAATTTGATCATGCAATTCTCAACTAGCCCAGTTTAATGACTACACAGGTGAATTTATTTCAACAGATAAATTGAATCTGATAAGCATAAAATTGACCTGACACTATTTTTGACAATGAAAAATTCCAGAGTGTCTTAAATAATTTTCAGAACAAAAATCAAGTCAATCAGAGCTCATATGAATAATTTATGACTGTTCAACCAACGTGTGCGCAGTGTGATGTTGTGACAGATTTTAACATCGAAAAATAAGTCAGTCCAGATTCATCCAATTTATATCAAACATGATCAAACATGATTCCAAAGATATATAATGAAGCTTAAATCAGTAGATATAATTCATTTCATGATTTATCCAAATTCATCCAAAGTTAAGCACAATCAAATAGTCCAATATGTATTTTTTCATCAAAACACAAATGTAGGACCTATGGTCCAACAACTTCTTTAGTTCTACAGGCAGCCGCTTGCATCCTAAGAAAGTTATATCCCTGGGAAAGCGTAGGCTTACTTAGTTTGGAGTTGAAATAGTGGATGCAGAAGCGAATGCTGCCTTCTCATTAGAAAACACTTTAGTAATAGTGGTATCCAGAGGTTCTATAAGTCTTACTCTCTTCGGAGCCCCAGACCCTTCAGCATCATCCACTGGCGTCCTCTTCTTCGCCGTGTCCGTAAGTGAAGTTTTAGTTTTTTATTTCTCCTCAGTTTTTTTCTTCGCCTCGTCTTGGGCAAGCTCCATAGGCTTAGTGTTTTCCATGACGCCCTCTAACCCTTTCAGAGGAAAGGGACTAGTATCCCTTGTAGAATTCTCCTCATCGTCTACAGGGATAACTATGTGGCGAACTTGGAGTGGAGTAGTGTCAAGTGGTGCGGTTGGCCTAGAAGTTGAGGTCGATGAAGAGTTGCTCAACAATCTCTTTATGTTGGCGAGCTCTACACGCCTCATCTCTATAATCTCTTCAGCTGAATAAATCTTCAGAGGCATGTTGTTTTCGTATGTGGAAATAAAATTTGTTAAGCAGCTGCTGTAATTTTAATCTGGCGACCAACTAGTTACTAGGGTCCTTTTACCTGCGTACACCCACAACACGGTCGACCCAAAGAAAGGTGCTAAAAAGATATCCGCTGAACCTACTAAATGCTTTGTACGTTCGGCGAACATCGCATCCAAGTTCTCCACAGTAGATATGATGACTTCTCCTTGCCGCCTTTTATTTTTCTTCAATTTCTGGTCTTCAGTTGCAAGAGACTGAATTAATTTCAACAAAAAGATAAAGGTGAAATAGAGGTATACTTACTTCTTCCAAGGCACCACTCAAGGGGAATCCTTTCTTCTTTTTCGAGTACAAGTGGTCCTTTAACGAAGAAGAACTCCTTCTTCCAGAACTCCCCTTGATCGTTGGAGCTTTGGTACATCATTAGTACTGGAGCTCCAGTCCTCTTCGACAAATAATATCTCTCAGTCCCTTCCTTATGCTTCTTAATTCGATAAGTACTGCAAAATTCTTCCACGCCAAAACGTAGATCACGGTTCTCCGCCATACTCTGGATGCCTATGATGATCGTTAGAGCGTTTGGTAGCAGTTGGCTTGGAGAAATTTTGAAGTGGAGAAGCACCTGTGCCAAGAGACCAGAGACGGGAAGCTTGAACCCAATTTTGAACATAATCCAGTGCATCGTCGTGTGGTCCGGAACGACGATGTCCGCCCTCTCCCCCGCCACTGGGATCATAATTTCTACTGATGGTGGGATTTTGCAGGGTTTTCTCAGTCAGGTTATATCACCTTCGATATATTTGCTTGCGGGGTTCTGTTGTGTCGAAAAAAGATTGAGCTATACCGGACTATATCAACGTGCCGCCTCCTCTCTAGGAGAGCCATTAGAATTATCTCTTTCGGTCATTGCTGATTGAGGTTTAAAGTTTTGATCAGAAGTGTTACTAGAGGAAAAAAGAATGAGAGCAAATTACCTAAATCACTTGCACTCGTAAGAATTGTGTGAGGGACACAATTTGGGAGGTTTGTTTATATATAGAGGCATGTACAACTGTTCGCACATCTTACAATTTTATCATTACATCACGCTACAGGAAGCGACTTTTCATGAAGCGTGATACAGTTATGGCTTTGTTGATAACTGCAATACGACACCTTAAATGACTTGTTTGGGAAATGTAAAAAGTACAGCCTTGCCTTATCCACGTCTGTCGTTGCGATGTGTGAATATTCAAGTGACAGCTGTAAGTAAAACTGTATCTGGTGCAAGGATTAGTCACCATCCTCAAGTTCTTCACACCTACGCAGCTCGCCTCTAGGCGGCATGATTCATCTAGCTTGCCTCTGGGCAACATGATTCATCTAGCTCGCCTATTGGTAGCATATTGCATCTAGCCCGCCTTTTGGCAGCTCCTATGAGCACAACTCTGTTTAGACGTCTCTCATAATGAGCTCGCCTCTTGTCGCAACTCACCTGCATGCCCCTCGATAACTCACCTGCATGCTTCTTGGTATTTTTATGAGCAGAGCTCAACCCTCAACCCTGGTTAGCTTCAGTATCTTAACAGGCTCTGCGTTGTATCGATTTTTTGCTCGCCACTAGGCAGCTTTGGTCTTCTGCTTGCTACTAGGAAGCTTACCTCTTGGTAGTTCACCGACTTTGACAACTCTGTAATTCTTGCTAACACAATATTCATGAGCAGGACGTAGGAACTCTACTCCTCGAACTAAGAAAACTTACTTCAAGGAGTGGGGGACAAACTGCAGTGACCAAAATTATGTGAAGCTCGTTTCTCTGACAAATTCATATTCAGTCAGCATTTGACTAGTCAAAAGGCCAGTCAACTTTGACCAGGTCCAAAATTCAGAGTCCACACTTTGGCCCAACAGGCTAGTTCACCAAAAAAGCCCACAAATAGGGATTGAAGTTTCCGCCAGCTTCAGCTCGCCTATTCATGTTGCACGGCTGGTCGCCAAGGCCATGAACGCATGAGCTCACCAATGATTAGTTCTAGCAGAGATTGGAGCCTAAAGCTAAAGTGGACACAGAGCTCACCACTTCACCATGTCTTGGAGGAGCGTTCGACTTCCCAAGGTAATCAGTCTGACATCTTTGCCAGGCTACAACTAAAATTTCCTTTACCTAGGATTTGTACCTTTCATTTAATGCTTTTATACTACTTTTGTCCAAGACCACTTTTCCTGACTGACTTGTTATAAAGTAACTGTCACTTCCTTCACAAACTTTTCCCTCAATGTCAGACCTGTCCTATTCATCGCCAAAAAGACCTTAAACCCCTTACTATTTTTAGTAAGAGGAAAGACTATAAAGGATCCTCTCCTCCACTGAAGAGGGGGATGGGCATTCTGGAATCTCCCCAGCAAATACCAAGACAGTTTTCTCAGCCACTTCTCAGCTAGTTATTCCCTAAACACCATCCCTATCTCCCCGGTCTCCACCACGGTCACAGTCTACTCATCCTCTTGGAAGCTGACTTGATCGTCGGAGCCCAAACGACCGAGCTCCCACAAACCGGTCTTTGGGATCTCGCGGTTCTTGTTTGAAGTGTGTGCAGGATTTGGAACAGTTTGGAGTATTTGAAAGGATTGTCAGGGCACACTTGAAGTTAAGTTATTGAATCCATCGATTGTAGATTTCGGGCTCTATAGTCACCAAATGAATAGACATTTTACCTCTGAGGTGCATCTTCATTTCCTTCATCATTGAATTTTCTTTGTCATTCGAAAAAGTAGCCATTTAATAGGTTTCAAACATAGGAACCAGGAATCTATAAATGAAACATGGAAACATGACAAAGTAGTCATCAAGTGACGCTTACCGTATTTGAGCTTAATAACAAGAATTGATGCTTGAGCTCTACATCTAGGAAACAGGAAAACATAAAAACTGGCTCATATGAACTCCTGGTTAACAAAGTTTCCAAAAATGAGTAGTTAGCCAAAAGTATATCCCTTGAATCACAGACGAGGGGGTTCATTATTATTATTAGTATCTCAGAGCAATAAACCCAAGAATTGGGGATGACTAATGTTAACATGGGTATGTCACAGAATCAAATGTATATTTTGAATGATAATAAAAAGTAGTTTAATTTATGATGATGAATTAAAAGAAAGTTTGAGAAGCACTGGCGTATTAAACAAAATTACAATACCTCATACAGCTGAACCTTTTTCGAATCACGATATGCTTCAACAAAAGGCATGCTTCAAGAATCAACCATTGCCTATCATTAAAATCTACAAGTCAGCCCCCAACATATACTATATACAATACATACTGTCATTGCAGGGGTCTGTGCGTGTTCTAGTATATATGATATATTGCAAATGTTATACATTATATATAGCAGCGATCTGGAAAGGCGAAGTATGCAAACCTATTCTAGCATAGTTTTTTTTAAAGTAACACGTGAGGAAATTTTAGAAGAAGAATAATATTAGCATAAGAACACAATCTGATAGCTTAATGTTCAAACTTCAAAGTGGATCGAGAGGGTGTTTGCTTTAAAGTCGAAGGGTTTATTTTCATGTTTTGAAAGTCCAAGGGGGTAAAATGCAGTTTTTCCAACAGAGTAACAAAAAGCTTCCAAGCTTGATTTAACAATCCTTACCTGTGCGTTTGCACGAAATGTAAGACACACTAAAGGGATTGCTAAGTGATGTAAAAATATTCGCAAGTGTATAAGTGTACTATCGTAGCCCAAAGGTGTAAAAGTCGATTCCACAGAGATGAGTTCAGTTGAATGATGTACTTAACTATTAAATAAACAACTACAAGAGTAAAGATCACATTCTAGATTTGTAAGGAAAGCAAACAAACAATAATTTCACGACTTAACAATCAACAATGATAAAAACCTAGGGCATAATTTTTCCAAGCAATCCTATTACGAGCTATAAAGGTCAAGCATCCAATACCAATTCTAATTCTAGAGTTGATTCCTCACTCAATTATATTGATCGTGGCAACAACACGTATTATTAATACCAAATTAATCATGTTTGATGCAGTAACTCATTAAAAATAACTCATTACGAATATAAGAATTATAGCAATCAATTAATCTCTTAAACTCGGATTAGAGCAGTCGATAATTAATCTTCCTAATTCTAATTACACCAAAAGACATAAATATGGATCGTTTACGTGATTTGGCTACATGAATATAATAAAAAACCTAATTGGTGATCAAGAATTTATGCAGAAATTATATTTTGAAGTTTGGCAATTAATAACAAGAATTAGGACTTGATCTTCAACACTTGTATTAAAAATCAAGTTGCAATATTCATGCTTGGCTAGGTCAAACCCTAGATATGAGTTCAGTTACAACCCATAAAAATATATGTAAAAGCAAGGGAAGAAAAAATTGTTAGATTGATACACAAAAGTGGACAAAGGTTGAAGAAGAGCCGTATCACAAACAAGAGTGAAGTTTGCAAGCCATTTTCCCAAATTTTCCACCCTATTTATACCTAATACAAGTCTCGTAGGAGTCCCAATTAGGGTTACATGTTTAAGGACACAAAAACCTAACTAAATCAAATTTTCCTAAAAACTATCAAATCCTGCTGGCCTAGGCACTCGAGAGCTCTAATCTAGTTGTGTATATTCTTCGTAGCGCTAGAGCGTTGTAAGGGCTCTCTAAGGGCATTGACCGCTGGTTTTCCTCCCAATTAGCTATAACTCTGCATCAACTCTCCTACATATAAAACATACAAAATCTCAAAGTATCAACTCGATCTTGATTAAAAATAAAGTAAATATATACCAAAATATGTATGCAAATGTGGCATGATATACATACATCAAATACCCCACATTTATTTGTTTCTTTTCCCAAGATCGCAACCATAGATAATAAACAAAAGTTTCACAAGATAAGCTTAAACAAAAACATAATCACCTCACTAACACATCCATCCTAAGTACATAGTCATTCACTCATCACATAACTCTTAGCTTCAACTTCAAAACTCATTGGAATATCACTCAAAAAGAAATCACACTTGAAGTTGACTATAATAAATCTCTCTTGTGTTGTCGATAAAATAAAATGAATGGAAGAATAAAAACCCACATACAAATGATTATGAAAGATGGCTAAGAAGAATATCATAGTGTGAGTCTCATCAAAGGAAATCATTTACAAAGAATCGTGAACCATGCCTTTTTCTCGTACTCCATTTTTTTTGCTTTTCAAGCTTTTCAAATTTTCTCTTTTCTATTTTTTTAATCTAGCAATATCTGTCATACCCCCACACTTGTTGACATCCCAAAATACCAAATTTCAACATAATTGGCAATAAGCATATATAATCTAAACCACTTTCTTTCAAACCTATGATTCTTTCAACCACACAAATGATGCTAATTCCCAATATGTAAGAAAATCAGGAAATTAAGCATAAGAAGTCAGTTGGATATATTAAGAAGAGTTAATGTTTAGGCTCAAAAGGGGTTCTACTTCAAAGGAAATCACATATAAAAAGGAAGGCTAAAAAGGGGCAAACGAAGCAAAAAATGCCTACTTTCATCTCCAAGACTCGACCAAGTTATTATAAGAAAAATTCATCAAGACATCAATTCACAAAGACATATTCTTGGTTCGTGATTAAAATTAGCATGAGATTAGAAAGAGGAATTGAAGCACAAAAGAATATATGAAGTAAGAAACATATCCCTCAAAATAAATGATAGGCTCAAGTCTCACAGAATTAAGTCTCCACAAGTATTTATAAGATGAGGAATAGCATGAAATTTTTCGATTTCACATGTCAAGTAAGGATTCACGTCAAGTCTAGCTTCCTACTCACAGATAAATATAAATCCGACTACTCTATTAAAAATCCACTTTCGTAGGAATACATGATAGTACTTAGGATGTACTACAAGTCTTTATACCCTTAGGTGTACCTAGTAGGATGAGTATAGTCTCTTGAGGGTTTACCAAAACGTTATTCACAAACATTCAAAAAAAAATTGTACTAATTAAATCCTCCCCCACACTTGAAATATGAAATCTCTGCAATACATAGAATAAAGCAAAAATAACATAAAGATTCGGAGTTAGAGCGACACAACCTAACAACGAAGTCACTCAACAATTTAATTATCGCTAGCTTTTCAACACTCTATAGTCCTCACAAAATCTTCAATATCTCTGTCGTCTAAACTCCAATTGATGAACCATAAAATTCTACTATAAGTAGACATTCATAGATTTTCATGCATATATATATATATATATATATATGTATGTATAGCTCACAGTTTGTTTCGTTTTGAGCTATTCCCATAAATTTTCTTTTCAACAATTCCAAATAGCATTTTCTTCTAGCACTTGTAATAATTTTTCCCCGTGTGGAAAGGAATGAGATTATTTAGCAGAAAGATAAATTGAAAGCAATAAAAATAAATGACAATAAAATGAAATGAAGTTACCTAGGTGGGTTGCCTCCCACCAAGCGCTTTATTTATAGTTTAGGCAAGACGTAGCTGTTTTAGTAACTAAATTAGTGAACTTGGAAGCCCATTTTCCATGCATTGTGTTGAAGCGACCAACTTCTTTTAATCACACTCACATCAACACCCAAAGCATGCCTTGCTTTACTCATAGTTGCAAGGGCAGTTGAATTTGCAAGAAAATCGAAATACATTTTTTCCCTTTTTCTGAGCGCAACTCTCTTGTGTGGCATGCTTCGAAGTAAATTCACAGACTCAACTTTGAGTGAATGCTCTACTTTTTCATAAATTCAGCTTTGATAGTGAGTACCTTCTCCATTGATTTCTCTCCTTGTGTTGCCTCAGGATTGATGGTCATTATTTGTCATTGATATCGTGCCTTCATACACATCAATTTTCATTCTTTCAATCTTCATGAATGGTCAACACAAAATCAGTAAGTGTTCCACTCTATGACTTCGACATTCCTGTATATCAAGTACTAGAAAGTTAGCTAAAAACATCTTTTACCACTTCTTTTGGATGTTGAATGGTTCGATTAGCGAGTTGGATGGCCATGAAAGTCTTTTTGAGCATGCCTACATTCAAAGATAGAAGAAGAATTAAATTAATTGATGCACCCAAATCCAATAAGGCTTATTCAAAAATTTTATTTTCCATGCAACAAGGTATAGTGAAACTCCTTGTATCTTGAAGCTTTGGTGGCAATGTCTTTTGTAATAGGATACTACACTCTTCGGTCAATTGCACTACCTCAGTTTCATCCAATTTCTTCATTTCTAGCAACTTAGAAGAGTCCATAGATTCAAGTGATGTAATTGAAGCTTCGTTGGATTCATCCTTTAGATTTGTACTCATGTTTGGAGTTTCCCTTTGTGGTGATAGTGGTTTCCAATTCATCCTAAGTCGACTTGAGAATGGAATGGGAGAAACATATGAATTCTTAGCATAATATTGACCGACAGGATCTAGGTGTTCAGTGTTGGGCGTGCTTACAATTCTAGTGTGGTAAGGGTAGTAGAATCTAACTATGTTCTGCTTCTGGCGCACCCCTCTAGAGCTCGAGCACTAGAAGGGGAGTAGGTTTTGCCAACTCGTCTATAACTTTAGTTTTTTCACTTTTTCCTTAATCAACAACTTCGTTAGTATTATCCAAATTATTATTGATAATTTTACCTTCCCAAAAATGAATTGTCATGGCTTGCTCCCTTTTGTTCAGATTGGTCTTAGTTTGACTTGGAAATTTTCCATCTTCTCTCTTGCTCAATGCTTCAGCAATTTGCCCTCACTTTTACCTCCAATTTCTGCGGACTAATTGCTAATTGTCTTATCATATCTTCTAGAGAGGTAGAAGGAGTATCTTGAGATGTATTGTTCATAGCTTGAGGGTTCTGAATGTTCTGAGGGTTTCTCCATGAAAAACTTGGATGGGACTGCTAGTTAGGTTGATAAAAATTCGGATTATTATCAT
Source organism: Euonymus europaeus (assembly GCA_963580455.1). Classification (NCBI taxonomy): domain Eukaryota; kingdom Viridiplantae; phylum Streptophyta; class Magnoliopsida; order Celastrales; family Celastraceae; genus Euonymus; species Euonymus europaeus. Next base: position 12,774,939 of record OY756970.1, on the reverse strand, counting down.
ACCTAGGATTCTAGTTGAATGTATTTATCATGTTGGCTTATTCTTGCACAAATTTTGAAAAGTTCACTCCTTGTGGGTACACAATAGTAGCATGACCGGGAACATGACATATGACATATAGCTCTTAGGGTGCAACATGCCTATTCATTAACAATTGCAAGTCCAATGTGCTTGCGACAGCGACAACTAGTGAATTTTGTGAAAGAATGTCAGAATTAGAAATCTCACAAGCATTTTGTCACTTGACTCTTACTTCAGTGTGTTGCATCTCAATTGCTAGATTGTAAAACAAAGTGTGACATTTTGTTGGAGTTTTATTTTTGATTTATCCTCCTACGTAATTATTGACTGCAATTTTGCTAGAAACTATCAATATTTTATAAAATATACGCATCAACACTAAAATAGGTAAAAAATGATGAGGATACTAAGTCAGAAGACTATTGAATCTGTCTCATGCCTCTCTAAATGATTTATCATGTTGTTGTTCAAAATGCATGATTTTGTCTCTCGAAGCATCAATTTTCTATGTAGAGAAAATTTTCTCTAGAAATTTATTTTGAATTTCAGTCCATGAGTTAAGAGAACCTAATCCTAGACTGTTCAACCATAGCTTTGCTTTGCTTTATTCTTTAATGTATATGGGAAGATCTTCATCTTCAAGTACTCCTCAGTAACTCCTACAGTCAAGGGTATGCTAGAGACCATATTAAAAAGTTCAGGAATACGATTTAAAGGGTCTTCAAAATTAAATCCACGAAAAGAAGACAACATATTGAAGTGAATAGACTTAATTTCATAACTTCTAGAATCTGTAGCAAGTGTAATGCATGAGGGAGATTGTCGAATGAAGGGGATGTCAAGATCACTCATTGTTTCAGCTTGAACAATTGCAACCATCACTTCGATGTCCGAGAACTTTTTCTTTATCGCTTTCAGCACCTTGTTTCTTGCACCTTAAGATTCCTTCAATGTCATCGATGTAAGGTAGAAAAATTATCTTTCAAAGATTGTTTGTCTTGCCTAAAAACTAAAATCAAAAGAAAGAAAGTTAAATACAAAGTAAGACTTGAACAAATCCCCAACAACGGCACCAAAAACTTGATATAAAAATACTCGTACGTGCATAAGTATACTATCTTAGCCCAAAGGTGTAACTATGAGGTTGATCCCACAAAGATGAGTTCAATCAAATGATGTACTTAATTATTAAATAAACAACTACTAGAGTGAAGAAAATGTGCTTGATTCGTTAGGAAAGCGATTAAACAATAATTTCACGACTTAACAATCAACAATGATAAAAAACCTAGGGAATAACCTTATCAAGAAATGCTATTACGAGCTATAAAGGTCAAGCATTCAATATTAATTCCAATTCTAGGGTTGATTCCTCACTCAATTATCTTGATCCATTGATCGTGGAAATAACACATATTGCTAATACCAATTTAATCCTGTTTGATGCAGTCTTTAACTTAGTAAAAATAATCCATTACGAATAGAAGAATTATAGCAACCAATAAATCCCTTAAACCAAGATCAGAGCAGTAAAAAAATTAATCTTCCTAATTCCAATTCCACCAAATGACATAAATACGGATGAATATAATTTGGCAAGATGAATATAATAAACAACCTAATTGGTGATCAAGCAATTATGTAGAAATGATATTTGAAGCATGAAAATTAAGAACAAGAATTAAGAATTAAATTCAACACGAGTATTAAAAATGAACTCGTAATATTCATGCTTGACTAGATCAAACCCTAGATCTGAGTTTTGTTATAACCCATAAAAATAGATCTAAAAGAAAGGGAAGAAAAAACCACGAGTTTGATACACAAAAGTGGAAGAAGGTTGAAGAAGATAATGAAGGGGTCTAGATGATGTTTGAGGGTGGTTGCGATGATGGATGACTCAGGTAGAAGGCAAGAGAAAAAGTGATGGACAGGTGAGGATGATTCTCGGCCTGGATGATGGTGAAATGATACTCAGATAAGGCAGAGATTGCAATGATGAGGACGAATGTTGAGTTTTTGTTGTGGGTCCGGTGTTGAGAGGAAGGCTTTGTGAAAGGAAGATGATGGTGGCAGTGGGTTTCTGTTTGTTGTCTCTTGTGTGTCGATCCCTAGGTGAAGGTCCCGATCAGAGAAGGTGAAGGACCGAAGGTAGTATCTTGTGGTGTGTCCCCAAGAGATAAGAGTTATTGTGGGTTTTTTTTATTTGGACCCAAAGCTCCTATGAAACCCCCCAAAACTAGGTCACTTTATGTCTAACTTTTTGTCAAATCAAATAAAAAAATTTCATACAAATTCATCAGTTTTCATGGATTTCACCAAATTTTTTGTTCTTTTAACTCCTTTTATTTTTAATTAAATTATATGATTTTTTTGGGTCCCACTATGACATTTACACGTTCAATTCAAAAATGTTTTAGAACCCAACTTTTATTAGCCCAAATCAACCCAAGTCTACATGGCACTCCATGTTGGTGTGCCATGTTGGACTTTTTTAAAAATCTATTTTTATTTATCTTTTTTATAAACGAAACTTTAAAACGTTTTATCTCTCAAAATACATGTTAGATTTCAAAAAAAATTACATATTCGAACTCAGCGTGTAAAACTCTTTCTAATAAGACCCATTGTCGATAGTTTTTATCGCGTTTTTTCAATTACATTATTTTTAAAAATAATGTAATTCATATATATTATGTTTAAAGTGTTTATTCGAGCTGAAATTTTATTATATTATGATAGTATAATATATATTCATTATTTTTTTGCCTTTTTATTGAAATTACGTTGAGTATATGAACCCGTCAGAGTATAATAGTTAGGACCCTAAGGTTTAGCACTTGAGACATTTATGATTTTGTAGTGAATTCGTCGAGGTTTAGTGAATATGAGTCTTTTAGGTTACAAAATTGAAATTCGATACACGAGCCCGTTAGGGTTTAGCGAATCCGTTCCCCTTGGGGTTTATAACACTTATTGTTTGGATTACAGCATGAAAATCCGATACACGATCTCGTTAGGGTTTAGCGAATCCGTTCCCCTTGGGGTTTATAACACTTATTGTTTGGATTACAGCATGAAAATCCGATACACGATCCCGTTAGGGTTTAGCGAATCCGTTCCTCTTAGGGTTTAACATTTATTGTTTAGGTTACAGTATGAAAATTCGATATACGAGCTCATATCGGTACCTATAAATAAACACTAGAAACTACGTAATCAACATATTAGTACAAAAAAAACAATGTAATTAAAGACAATGTAATTAAAAACAATGTAATTAAAAACAATGTAATTAAAAATGAGTGATTAAAACCTATCGATGATAGATCTTGTTGGATAGATCTTTACTTGCTGATTATGGATATGTAATTTTTTTTGAAATCTAATATGTATTTTAAGAGATAAAATATTTTAAAATTTTGTTTAAGAAAATAAAAATAAAAATATGTGCTGTGAGTTTTTCAAATGAGATATTTTATTTTTTAAAATTTTAATTTTCCATGTCATTTGCTTACAAAGCATGACATGTAGACTTGGGTTAATTGTTGGGTTACAAAACTTGGGCTATTTAGCACTACTCCGTTCAATTCCATACAAATTTGTTGGTTTGCATGGATTGCACCAATTTTTTTAACTCTTTTTTTTAATTAAATTATATGATTTCCGTGGGTGGGTCCAACTATGACATTTACATGTTCAGTCATAAGAAAAAGTTACGAAAAAACTTAAATAAAAAAATGAAAGTTGCAAGTGATTTCAAACCAAAAAAAACTACACATTTGTTTTTATAATGAAAAGGGAAGGAAGTTAGCTTCATTTAATTACTTAAATCAATCAAAAAGTTTTCAATTTTTTCATCAAACATGTGAACAAATGGTTTACAAGAAAACATAGCTCGCACTAAATACATGTATGTATCAAATCGCCCCGTATACGGATTAGTCCATACAACTGCGCAAACATGCCTATAGTGAACTCACTCAAGTATAATGGAAGGCATTGATGAAACATGTGAACAAATGGTTTACAAGAAAACATAGCTCGCACTAAATACATGTATGTATCAAATCGCCCCGTATACGGATTAGTCCATACAACTGCGCAAACATGCCTATAGTGAACTCACTCAAGTATAATGGAAGGCATTGGTAATCTCCTATCCAACCAACTTGAGCATAGTGATTGTAATTTACATGCCCTATAACGATAGTGTAGTGCTGATAGGGTGGTGGGGGGATTGTACGAAGTGTTATATAAGTCCAGCTCTCTTGATGATTAAGAAAATATAATATCACATTGTATGCAGATGCAATCAACAATCTCATGTCTAACATTGTCATCTAGTGCTCAATTGGTGTTTGACCATCATTGTGAAAGAAGTTCAATGAGCATCTTACACTGTATGTCCTGTCTTCACCGCCAAGTATTTCAACATATTGTCCCCAAAATGTGTCCAACTCCGTCATCAAGTTATATCTAACATTAGGCCATTCATCTTTCTCAAGACCAATAGACACTGCTATCGATAGAAAATCGCAATTTTCATCAGCTCTCTTACATCGTGTACGTCCCTAATGTAAAGATATAGTATAGCTGGAAACTGATAAACATAGCCACGAATAGAGTGGTTCACATTTCTTGGCCCCGTACTCATTTGCATAGATATAGATTTAGCACTATAAATGGATGAGGAACTATGTCTCGCTAGCTCATGAGAGTGGAAAAAATCGTGCTCAAAGTCTTCGAGTTGGCAAACCATCATTATAAACAAATTTTATAATGTCATAGTAAATTAGAAGAGGAAAATAAAACAGAGAACTCAACATCGCCATGATCAAGTACTTATCGGGCTCACCTTACAATCAAAAAATGGAAGTATGGAACCCTCAATGAATAAGCAGCATCTTGAAACAACAAATTCAACATACATAATTATTTATATTCTCTGCCCTCTGCCAATGCAATTGTAAAAGCCAAGGATAGTTTGAATTTTGACAAGATTTGTAATTTTTTTAATAATTTAATACTGTAAAAATTAAAGTTGTAGAAGATAAATAAAAAAGCCACGATTTGCGTGTTATTTGCCATGTCAAATCAATTGGGTAGGAGGGGGTGTGTGAGAGTAGGGGATTTGGGGTGGTGGGGGTGAGGGGTGCATTTAACAATATCCGTTAATGTGGTGTGGAGATGAGATGCGATGAGGTAGCTGTTAGAATTGATGATAGGTATAGGTGAAGGTCATCAAGAGTAAGGGGGCTAGTTTGGTGAGAAATGTCAAAGAGATAGAGTGTGTGAGTGAGGGAGGTGCCGTGCTACGATTCTGGGAAGTGATGGTAATGTTTATAGGGGTTCATTTTAATGGGCTAGTCTTTCTTTGGGGATCGGAATCATGGGTTTGCGGCTTATGAAAAAAAATTGGTTAAATTAAATGGTTTTAGGCTCTCATTCATTTTTTTAATTAGGTTTTTCAATATTTTATTTCTTAATTAAGCTTAATCACACTAATAAAAATGTTTATGGAAAAAATTGGATACTGCACCATTTAAATCTGCATGAGAACATTCAACATTTAAAAAAACTCACAAGACAACAACACTTTTTTTCGAATTCAAGAACATGGTTTAGTGCCTAACTGAAAATTCACTATAAAATTAGTTGAACCAATGAATTAAACTCGTGACAAGAAGACGATGAAGTGCAGAATGTTCAATGCCTACTTGATGGAATAACTTACTCATAATTCATAACACATCAATTCATTTTCACCTTGAAATTGTGTGTTCATTTAAACACCCAAATCAAACTAAGAGCAAAATATAATTATGAGTAGATAATACATATCAAAAGTAACAAGAAAAATATTAAAAATCCAACACAAATGGATTGTTATTTTGGACATTAATTTGCCCCCGTGTTTCTCGAGCTCTGAAATGTCAGCGAAATACCCCTATTCATCTCATCTGCATTGCCCTAAATGATATATAATCCATTGAATCTTAACTCACTCTTAACATAAAAAATCGTTGAAATGAAGGAAAAGAAATACTGAATAAAACTTACAGCCTCGTGCGCTCTTTCTTAATTGCCTCCTTATTTCCCAACTACAAAAGAAAAACCCTATTTCTCAATTCAATTGATGGGTAAATTTTCCAGGGAACATTTAGAACTTCAAAGGAAATAAAGAATACTTGTACAAGTCCAGGAAGCGAGTAGAGGTTTTCTGATAGATGTATTGAGAAGGAGGAAGGTGTTGCTGGGATGTGAGAACTGGGGCTCTGGTGAATAATGTGTGCTTTAGTAATCGATTTAGCCTTGACATTTCCAATTGTGTTGAACCTCTGGATGAAATTGAATTCTTTCAATCTTGCAGCTGCGATCTTTGGAGGTGATGAGTAGTGAGAGCATGTACAATGGAGACTTAAAAATTGATACCGTATAATGTATAAGAATTTATGTTTTTGATGACATTGTTTATTAGAAAATGTGTTTTAATGATGTTAATGAGTATGCGACTTGACTTTTTATAAATTGATACCTTATAATGTATAAGAATTTATATTTTTGATGACATTGTTTATTATAAAATATGTTTTAATGATGTTGATGAGTATGCGACTTGATTTTTTGTAAAAGATGCTGGAGCCACTATTGATTTTGGTGTAATTTTGTTGAAGAATGATCAGAGACACTCTAGAGTTTTTGTTTATGGAGTCATGAGAAAATATATAGAGATATGATTTTTTCCTGAAATGATTATATTAAAAAAGTATTTTTTGATGTTTAGATAAGTATGTGACTTTCTTTTAATATAATAAAAATGAGATTTAATTGAGAAACTCAAAAATTTGAAAAGTTTTCGTATTTGAGATTTTCCGAGACTGAGAACGAGCAATGGCTGCTACTGATTCCTAGACCCGTGTAAGAACAAGAAAAGTTGAATTGGTCCAAAGACCCAGAGCGAGCAATGGCTGCTACTGATTCATTGACCCATGTAAGAACAATAAAAGTTGAATTAGTCCAGAGACCCAGATAGACCACAAAATTACATCAGTAAAGCCTAACAAAAAGACATCAAAAAGCCCAAAAAAAGAAGAAGGTCAAGCAAAACAAAAAAGAAAAAAAAGACATCAAGACGCCAGCTTTAGCTGACTTTGGTATTCTAAATTGAAAGAAATAACAAAAGGAATCGATGGCAATAAATTAGCAATAATAATAGATAAGAACATCATCACCGCCCAAATAGAAAAGGCAAAAAGAAAAAAGAAAACCCAATACAAAGCAAAGAAAACGAGACCGACTTTTTCATTTTTTGGCTTTCAATTTTCTAACCCCAATTCTTGAATCTCCCAAAACTTTTGTGGGGTTCTCTCTTCCGTTGCTTTGATGGAGGATTTCAGATCCAAGTCATGCAGGGATGGGGGGATGCACATGGAGGTCTATTATGGAGGCAGAGCTGCTGCTGCTGGACCTACCGGTATGCAGGACCTAAGGTCCTACAGTGCCAACTATGGTCACCCAAATCAGGTGGGGAAGGAAGTGAAGATGAAGAAAAGCAAAAGCACCTTTGGGTCTTCTTCTTCTGGAAAAGCATGGAGTCTCAGTGATCCTGAGCTGCAGAGGAAGAAGAGAGTTGCTGGGTATAAGGTTTATGCTGTGGAAGGCAAAATGAAAGGATCTTTTAGGAAGAGTTTTAGGTGGATCAAGGACACTTATACCCAAGTTATCTATGGATGGAGGTGATAAATGGGTTTTTCCTCTATTTTTTGTTTTTGTTTTTGTTTTTTGGGTTTTAAATAAAGCTTGAATCTTGGTGTGTTGTTATGTTGATTGAAATCAAAATCTTGAATATCTTTGAGCTTTATTGTTTACTTACACTTACACTCATATAGTTGTTGATTGATTAATACTTTTTTGGGTGCTAATTAGAGGATCTAAATCTATGACTGCAGAATCTTGAGATCTGTTCACAGATTTAGTAGGGTTTGGCATAGAATTCTGTAATTCAAAATGATCCAACAGTTGCTCCTTTTTGTTGTCTGGAACTCTGGACGCCTTGTGGCTTGTTATATCATTATCACCGGACTTGATTTTTCTTGAGCTCTCATCTCTGGTAGCTCAGGTTTGCTACTTTGTGCTGTTTCTACTTGAGTTTGAGTCCAATTGTCAAAAATGCATGAATCAGTCTTGCATTTATTTGATTGTAAACACACGGACATGCATACAGAGTTGGAAGAATTGGATGATGGAGAAGTTGGTCTGGCTCTGAAACCCACAAACTCAAAGTGGTTTGTGAAGGGAACAGGTGTAGAATGGAATTGATAGAGTAGTTCCACATTTGGACTGTTTAAGTGTGAAACAAATGAAGAAAAATTGGTTCATTTCCCAAAAGTTTCCTCTTTCCTCCCAGGGCTTATTGAATATGTTGCCAGTCTTACACCTGTATGTTGTCCAGCTACACCCACTTCATTCCAGTTTTCCTTGATAAATTGGTTCTGAATTTCACCAAACAGAACGGGATTCCTTTAATTGTCAGCTACTTGAATCGAACGCAAGATCAACAGGGAAACCTTTTCTTGAAGAGAATTCCTCTAATTTTGCAGGCTAATAAATAATTCTATTTGGTAACAGTTCTTGGAGGTTTGTTTAATAGATTATCTATTTTGTCATATAATGAACTAGAAGCAGAGAAACCTCTATTTCTTACCATTATTGATCATAGATCTCTCTCTCTAGGCTCTAGTGAACAAAGTTCTTAGTCTTGCAAATCCAATCCCAACAGATAAGCCAGATTAACACATTCAGGCAAAGCAGAACACAAACGTGGACTATACAAGTAATCAAGAACAAGGTGTTACAGAATGAGTCTTACCCATGTCAATACAACTCAAACTGGTAAAAGTCAGTGAAAAACGCAGTGGCAATCCAACTTGGATTTGGATATTTTAGTAAAAGATGATAAACAGATGAGGCAAAGTCTGGGTGTTATGTCAGGCAAAAGTATACTGATTTAAAATTTATGTTAGGCATAAAAATGCTCATAAGGGATAAAAACTGTAACGTCCAGAGATCAGAAGATGTGAATCACAAAAGATGTCTCACCTTAAAATTACGGAGCATCCAAAATGATAAAAGGATAAATTCAACTGCGCAAAAAATGTTAAGAATTAGGAGGCATTCAGTGCACAATATGGATATGGCCAAACACAAATTCGGCTTGAGGTGATTTCGGCTGGATGGTTTTGAAACATGGGCACGTTTATGTAGTTATAAAACATGGATATAGATGAGTAGTTACCAAATGTACGTGGGAGCAGTTGAATACACATGGGGGATGTGTTCTTCATTATGACTATTCATGAGTGTGGTCGTTAATGGCGGAGAGCGTAAACTGCTCAAAATAGTTTCTTGCAAAGACTATTAATACTGATGACGTCTCAAACTACTTGAGTACAAAAACATATCAGTATAGGTTCGAACAAGGGCTTCCTCGGATCCTTGGTCTTCCTCCTCGGCTAGATAGTCTTCTCGGCAAAGTTTGTCCTGTAGAAACGAGCAAACGTAAGCTAGAGGCCCGCCAGAGAGTGTTCTCTCGCGTTGGCGCTCCGATGCTTAAGTCAGATGCTTGCACAGAGAATCTCTCCGAAGAACACAGCTCGGTGTTCTAGGGAAATGTGTAAAGAGTGTTTTTTAGTGAAAGAAGTGACCCCTTTTACCTGTGGGGTGACCCCTTTATATAGTGAAGGTGGTTTCCATTAATAGAATTCAGGTGATGGTGTATAATACCTTGCCAAATGAAGGAATTACTGTTTTACTGGGAGCTTGTTACTGTCCCGAGGGTACGGAGCCGAGAAGAGCGTCTCTATTGCTCGGTACCGAGGATCTCACAGCGAGAAAGGCTGTGTCTTCTGTTGACAGCTGTTGCCACGTGTCTTGTTCTTATTGCAAAGGATAAATATCCTCATCATTTGCCCCTCAGGCCTGTGATTGGTAGCTGTAGACGACCAATGATAGGCCTGTATTAGCTGTCATTTGGTTTTCCCGAGAGTGGCATTGATGAGGAAACATTGAACGGTTACGATGGAATCTGAGGTGATCCAATGGTTTTTCGATGAACAGAGGCTGAACGGTCTGGATGAGGGGATGCCGAAGGTCTCTTCATCGGGTCCGTTGACCAGGGCGGTCTTCCACTATAAATAGCGAAGACGTCGCTTTCAAGAACCACTTGTTGCCAAATCTTGAGAGACCCGAGCTTGGGGAATACCAAGCAAACATATTCTTCTCCTACCGAGAATAATCTATTCCTCGTCTTCGTCTCTGCTTTCAGGTACGAGAAAATGTCTTCCCCTTCCTCGGATAGTGTGAGTAATTTGTTAGAGGATGCCGACCTAGGTTCTTCTCCTTCAACCTCTACTTCCCCCTGTTAGGATGAGTCTTAAGCTTCCCCCAGCCGAACGTCCTTTCTTCGCCCAGCCTGGGTTCGAGGCTCCCCTACAGGAAGCCCGAGCAGCGGGTGATGGTACTAGGGAGCCTAGAAAGCTTAGTTGTAGTCTTACTGCCTCCGAGGTTGAAGCCCAACGCAAGTTGTTCGACATTCCATACCCTTACAGGCCTGTGCCTGAGGGGGTGTCTCCTTTTAATCCTCAACATGGGGAATTCGCCATATCCACAACCGCTCTCACATATGGTTGTCGGATTCCTATTGCACCAGCCATATGTTCTTTCTTTGCTCGGTTTGACATATGTCCTACTTGTTTAGCTCCCAACTCTTGGGTTTTTCTCGGTACAATACTCTATTATTGTGACGAGCTTCGTGTTCCTTTCTCTTCCAATGTCCTTCAGCATATTTTCTCCTTATGTAGAGCCCCGAGGAACCCTGGGCTATGTTATCTGAAATTTAAGAAGGGTTTGGTGGCCCCAAAATACTCCTCTTCCAATCACCATTGGAAGTCTAGTTATATTTTTGTTCGGATGCCCTTGGCCGAAGATGAGGTTCTACCTTTTAGAACCTCGTGGACACTCCCTAAATTCAGTAAATTCAAACGTTTGCCCCAGCTTTCTCACGAGGAGCTTGACTGGTATCTGAGCCTCAAGCAACCTTTCACCAAACCTTCTATCCCCCTCGTATGCCGAGCTATAGACTTTACGAGGGCACATAGGTCTGAACGAGCAATGCAAGGTGGGGACTTGCTCTTGCTCGGTCTTATCTATGTACTTTCTTTGTTTTTGACTTGTCTACTAACTTTTTTTTTCCTTTTTTAGATATGTCTTCGGCTGCAGAATATCTAAAGATGCAAAAAAAGGCAGCGACTCTCGACCAGAAGAGGAGACCCTCTGGGGAGGCTGAGCCGAGCCAGAGGAAGAAAGTTCCAGCTAGGGGAGTTCGGTTGAAACCTGGCCGAGGAAAAGACCTAGGTCGTGGACGTGGTGTGTTAATTGGCACACCAGCTTTCCGACCGACCGACTCTCCTTCTCGTGCCTCGGAGGCCCGCTCCTCGTCCCCAACTCACCGAATGGGGGATATCCACGCTCCCCAGTAGAGCGTTCGCCTTTCGGACACGGTGGCCAACCCTCGAGTAGCCATGGAAATGCTCGAGAAGCTCTCTCTCCCCTCGGATCAGAGGCGAGCCAAGGAAATGTCTACCGAGGAAAGAATGGAGGCCTCTGCTGTCAAGTTTTTGGAGGTATTGACTGTTGCTAGCTTTGTCATTCTTCTTTTTCGGTTTTCTTTTATAATTTATTCCATTGTTGCTTTTAGCTGGCCTCTCTTCTTGGAAAACTCTCCGTCGATGTCCGGAGCTCGGCAGCCGAGAAGAATACTGCTGCTCAGGAAATCCACCTGCTCAAAGGGGCCCTAGGTAGGACTAAGACGGCACTGCAGCTTTCTCGGAGGGATCTCCAGAAGGCCCAGGAGTCTGAGGCTCTTTTGACAGCCAAGCTAAAAGAGACCGAGGAGGAGCTGAAGAAGAAAAAGTCAGCCGCTGAAGCATAGGGAGCTCGAATGTTTGAGAGTGGCCGCCAATCTGGTCTTCAGAAGTTTAGGGACTCCACAGAGTTCCAGTTCACCCTTAAGCAGGAGGGCTTTTTCTGCTTCCAGGCTGCTGTTAAGGAAGCTCGGAGGTTTATTGCTAGCAAGGGTCAGAGCTCGGAGGTCATGGACGATCTGTGTCCTGGCCTCGCCGGGAAGGACGACGTGGACGTTGTCAATGAGGAGGCGTACGAGCAGTTCCGCCTTCTTCAGGAGGATGGGGACGATGAGGACGACATCGAGGCGTACATGGACACCGATGTTCCTCTCGCTCCTACCGAAGACATTGCTCCCACCGAAAGTGCTCTGGGCGAGGTACCCGAGAAGCGCCTGACCACCGAGGAACATGTTGATGTAGAAAACTAGTCTTTCTTCCCTCTTTTTTTTATGTTTCTTCACTTTCTATGTAAATGACTTAATTATCAATGAAGTTTCTTCTTTTATTGCCTTTTGCAATCTCATTAATATAATTCTGTTTGTGCTCGGATATTGTAATTTAAAACATCTTAAATTGTAATAGATCCGAGCATAACTACTCAATTGCTGTGACCTTAGACTCTTCTAGGTCGTAGCAAAGTTGTTATCGCTTGGTTGTTGTAGCTCAACGGGATTGAGCTGTAACATATGCCAAGTCCTTTCTCGTCCACTGTGGCTTGAGAAGCCTAGGACAATGCTCGGCCATTGTTACTTAGACAAGATAAGTCGTAATGTACCCGAGCAGTGTTCTGGGAATCTTGGTGAGAGAACGAGCTACTTTCATTGAAATGAGAAAAGTTCTAGACCTCGTGTGAGGAACAAGTAAGAAAATAAAAAGAGGTTCTTAAAAACATGCTGACAAATGAAAGCTAAATGTAGTATCTTCGTAGGTTCTCAGCATTCCAAGGGCGCATCTCTCCTGGTTTCTCGGGATTCTCCACCTTGTAAGTTCCATCCAGCATGACCCTCGACAACCCGAAAAGGGCCTTCCCAAGTTTCCCCGAGCTTGCCCAGATGCTTTCCAGCTGCTGTGGCTTTGCGGAGGACCCAATCTCCCTCAGAGAATCTCCTTGTTCAGACTTTGTTGTTGTAGTAACGAGCCGTCCTTTGCTTGTAAGCTGCAGTCCTGATCCGAGAAGTCTCCCGAGCTTCTTCCAAGAGATCCAGATTGTTAAGTAGCAAGTTGTTGTTTTCTGACTCATTGAAGTTAACAATCCGGGGAGTGGGGACTCTGATCTCTACTGGAATGACAGCTTCTGATCCAAACATTAGGGAGAAAGGCGTTTCTCCCATTGACATTCTCGGCGTGGTCCTGTAGGACCAGAGGACACTATGAAGTTGCTCGGTCCAAAGCCCTTTGGCTTGGTCAAGACGAGTTTTTAGTCCCTGGAGAATGATACGGTTGGTTACTTCCACCTGGCCATTGGCTTGAGGGTGTGCTACAGTAGTGATTTTGAGGTTGATTTCTAGCTCTTCGCAAAATTCTTGGATGTTTGAATTACAAACTGTCGCCCATTGTCGGTAATGAGGATCTGAGGGACACCATATCTGCAGATGATGGCCCTTCATATGAATTCTTTTACCTTGTGGTCAGTTATGGTTGCGAGGGGCTCGGCCTCGACCCACTTTGTGAAGTAATCTACTGCAACTATAAGAAATTTTCTCTGAGCTGTTGCCTGAGGGAAGGGTCCCAGCAGGTCTAGCTCCCATTGAGCGAAGGGACAAGGGTTCTCGATAATCGTCATCTCGGATGGTGGAAGGTGTGGTATGTTAGCATGTCTCTGGCACTTGTCGCACTTTCGTATCAGATCTTCGGCATCTTTCTTCATGTTCGGCCAATAATAGCCACAGCGCAAGACCTTGTTGGCTAAGGTCCTTGCCGCTGCATGGCTGCCACAAATCCCTTCGTGTACTTCTCGGAGAGCATACTCAGACTCCCGGGGAGCAAGGCATTTAAGGTAAGGGAGCGTAAAAGATCTTCTGTATAGCGTCCCTTGAATGATTGAGTACCTCGCTGCTCTTGCTCGGAGATTCCTAGCCTCGTTTTTGTCTTCGGGTAACACTCCATCTGTGAGGAAGGTTCGTATTGGATCCATCCAAGACGGTTCCGTGTTAATTTCGATGATAGCCCTGACGAAGATGCTCGGCTTGGGCAGTATCTCTATTCTTACTGACGAGGCTTTGTCTTTTTTAGAGGTCGATGCTAGGTGAGCTAGCACGTCGGCTTGCTGATTCTCTTCTCGGGGCACTCTCCGTATTTCAACGTTTGGGATTTCCTTCATCATTTCTTTAGCTTTCTCCAAGTATTTGATCATGTTGGAGCCTCTCGCCTCGTACTCTCCCCGAACTTGTTTGGTGACGAGTTGAGAGTCGCTGTTGATCACCAGATTACGCACCTCTAGCTCGATTGCCAACTTTAACCCAGCTAGTAGCGCTTCGTACTCGGCCTCGTTATTGGAAGCTTTGAATTGGAAACGGAGAGAATATTCAGTGGTCAAGCCGTCGGGCCCGAGAAGCAGAATTCCTGCTTCACTCCCGTCCTTGTTTGAAGATCCATCTACGAAAAGCTCCCATAGGTCATGTGGTACCTCTTCCCCGAGAGGATGTTGGCACTCAGTGATAAAATCTGCTAGGGCTTGAGCTTTGATGGCTTTCTTCGGTTCATAGTGGATATCAAACTCGCTAAGTTCGATTGACCACTTAATGGGCCTTCCCGACGTATCCGGTTTCTGGAGTATGCTCTTAAGAGGTTGGTCGGTCAACACTGTAACGGTATGGGCTTGAAAGTAAGGCCTCAATTTTCTAGCCGCAGTTACCAATGCCAAGGCCAAATTCTCTTCTCTAGTGTATCTCTTCTCGATCTGAGTGAGCACTTTACTGGTGTAGTATATTGGTTTCTGAATTTTCTCCTCGTCCTCCCTTATGAGCACTGCACTCACTGCGTGCTCAGTAGTGGCAAGATAAAGGAATAATGGCTCTCCCTCTGCTGGAGAAGTGAGTAAGGGAGGCTGGCTAAGGTAAGACTTCAATTCCTCAAAAGCTGTCTGACACTCTTAGGTCCACTGAAAGTTGGTAGTTTGCTTGAGCGCGTTAAAGAAATGCTTGCACTGATCTCCTGATCTGGCGAGGAAACGGCTTAAAGCTGCAGTTCTCCCAGTGAGCTGTTGAACCTCTTTCTTGCTTCTCGGTGCTTGCATATTGATTATTGCCAACACTTTTTCTGAGTTTACCTCTATTCCTCGTTTGGAGATGAGGAATCCGAGGAACTTTCCCGATGAAACGCCAAACGCGCATTTCTCAGGGTTAAGCTTCATGCTAAATTTGTTCAAGACATTAAATACTTCCTGCAAGTCGCCCAAATGATCCTCGGATTTCTTGCTCTTAACAACTATATCATCCGCGTATGCCTCGACTGTCTTGCCGAGCATTGGGGAGAATATTTTATTAACGAGTCGTTGGTAGGTGGCTCCTGCGTTCTTCAACCCAAAAGGCATGACTTGGTAGCATTACGTACCCTCAGGAGTAACAAATGAGGTGTGTTCCTCATCAGCTTGATGCATTTGGATCTGGTGATAACCTGAATAGGCATCAAGGAAGCTGAGGAGACCCTTTCCCGAAGTTGCGTCTACCAATTGGTCTATCTTTGGCAGTGGATAGCTGTCCTTCGGGCAAGCCTTGTTGAGGTCGGTGAAGTCGACACACATACGCCACTTACCATTCTGTTTTGCTACCATAACAACATTAGAAAGCCATTCTGGGTATTGTACTTCACGAACGAATTCGGCATCCAAAAGCTTGCTGACCTTCGTTTTGATGGCCTCTTGCCTTTCTTGTGCAAAATTCCTCTTCTTCTGTTTTACTGGTCGGCTGCCAGGTTTTATGCTGAGATGGTGGGCGATAACATCAGCGCTGATACCCGGCATCTCATATGCACTCCAAGCGAATGTGCTGATGTTTTCTCGGAGGAGACTCGTCAAGCTTTCGCTTAAGTCTTGACCAAGCTCTGAGCCGTAGTACAATCTCTTTTCTGTCCCCTGCTCGACAGGAATTGTGATGAGCTGTTCGGCGGGGGAGGGCTTCAAGGTCTGGTTGTTGTGATCATCCAACAATTCTAGGACTGAAACTGGCTTTTTCTTCTCTTTTAGGTCTATAACATACATCTGACGGGCGAGCTTCTGGTCACCCCGAACTTCACCTACTCCTCGGTCAGTGGGGAATTTCATCTTTAAATAATAAGTGGAGACAACTGCTCAGGCTTTGTGAAGTAGTGGTCGGCCAATCAATGCATTGTAAGGGGTCTTCACATCTATGACTAGAAGCTCTATCATGAATAGTTTTGACCTCGGATAGTCTCCTAAGGTTAGGGGTAGATTGATCATCCCGACAGGAACGACCTGCTCTCCTGTGAAACCGTAAAGGGGGGAGAAAAACTTCTTCAGACTCTCTTTTGGGAGGTTCATCTGCTTGAAAGCATGGTAGAAAAGAACATCTGCTGCGCTCCCGTTGTCGACCAAGATCTTCTTCACCGTGTAGTTGGCGATGACTGCCTCAATGACTAAGGCATCATCGTGTGGCTGATGTAAACCATCCCCATCCCTATCGGAGAATACTATCTTCTCGTCATCCGTTCTGGCTTTCTTAGACCTCTCAGACACCTGATGCACGGTCCAGGCGTATGCTCTTCTGCCCGAGGAGCTTTCCCCTCCCGAGGCTAAGCCCCCGACTATCATGCCTATAGTGCTGGTTGTTCCTCGGTTTCTGCGACGAGGAGACTCATCTCGACGTCTCCTCTGTCGCCTATCATCCTCTCTCTCATCTCTTCTGCCGTCTCTTCTTCCTTCTCTTTCTCGTTTGTCTCCTGCCGAGCTGGTGAAATTTTTGAGGTATCCTCTTTGAATTAGATTCTCTATTTCGTCCTTCAAATGATGGCATTCATCAGTGTCGTGTCCGGGACCCCGATGGAATTTGCAATACTTATCACTCTCTTTCCTTCCAGGAGTTGGCTTCGTCCTTGGAGGCCATTTGACGATGTCGCGATCCTGTATCTCATTCAGTACTCTTTTCAAAGAGGTGTTGAGAGGAGTGTAGGAATCATATCGTATTGGCTTCGTCCGTTCATCTTTTCGAGAGGATGATATTTTTCCCTCCGCTGTCTTCACGTTTGGCAGACCAGAATCGTTTCTTCTTCTCGGAGGGGACCTGTCAGGGATTGCTCGGTCATGTGTGGTTCTGCCATGATTTCATCTGCTGTAATGTATTTTTCAACCCTCGAGAGCAACTCAGGAATGCTATTCGGGTGCTTCTTGGATAGGGAGTGCTTCAATGTTGTGTGACGGACTCCCGTCGTGAAGGCTGTAATGGCTATGATCGGTTGGAGGTCTGGTATCTCCAAACAATCACAGTTGAATCGGGTCACAAATTCTCTTAAGCTCTCATGAGGCTTTTGTCGGATAGTCACCAATGTAGCATTGGTCTTTTTGACTAGTCTTGAGCTTGCGAAATGAGCAACGAACCTGTTGGTGAGGTCGTCAAAGCTACTGATGGAACCTTGTGGGAGAGCTCTAAACCATCGTCTTGCTACACCGACAAGAGAGACTGGGAAGATCTTGCAGCAAGCTTCCTGAGATGCTCGCTGGAACTCCATCATGGTTTGGAAACCGATGACATGGTCAAGGGGATCTCCCGTCCCGTTATACTTTTCCACGCTGGAGACCTTAAAACTTGCTGGTACCTGAGCACGCTGTACCTCAGCCGTCAATGGAGTTAAGTTCCTGTCCCAGTCCATTGTATCCAAGAAAGGGCGTCCTTACAAAACAGCTATTTTTTGGTCTACTACTCCCTCGATGAACTTCCTATCTCCCTCGTGAGTATGAGTGGGTTGAGGCCTCTGAGCAGTGGTCAGCGAGGCTCCCTGAAGATCGGGATTTCTTGATTCGTCCGAATGAGAATGTTCATTTCTCGTCCCGTGAGAAATGTTCTCATTTTGGACGGGTTGATGCCCTTGCGCCTCCTGAATCATGTCCAAACGATGTGCGAATACATTCATCTGTTGTAACAACTGAGCTATCTGGTCCTGCACCGGTGGTTGGGGTTGTTGCTCGACATTAACACTGGCCGTTGGGGCTTGCTGGCCTTCTCCTCTCAAAGTCCTAGTTCGAACCATATTTGTTGTTATGGAAAATCTCTTCCCACAGACGGCGCCAATCTGATGACGTCTCAAACTAGTTGAGTACAAAAACGTATCAGTATAGGTCCGAACAAGGGCTTCCTCGGATCCTTGGTCTTCCTCCTCGGCTAGATAGTCTTCTCGGCAAAGTTTGTCCTGTAGAAACGAGCAAACGTAAGCTAGAGGCCCGCCAGAGAGTGTTCTCTAGCGTTGGCGCTCCGATGCTTAAGTCAGATGCTTGCACAGAGATCTCTCTGAAGAACACAGCTCGGTGTTTTAGGAAAATGTGTAAAAAGTGTTTTTTAGTGAAAGAAGTGACCCCTTTTACCTGTGGGGTAACCCCTTTATATAGTGAAGGTGGTTTCCATTAATAGAATTCAGGTGGTGGTGAATAATACCTTGCCAAATGAAGGAATTACTGTTTTACTGGGAGCTTGTTACTGTCCCGAGGGTACGGAGCCGAGAAGAGCGTCTCTATTGCTCGGTACCGAGGATCTCACAGCGAGAAAGGTTTTGTCTTCTGTTGACAGCTGTTGCCATGTGTCTTGTTCTTATTGCAGAGGATAAATATCCTCATCAAATACAAAACTATGAGGATCAAAAAAGGTCTACACACATGAAGACTCCAACGAGCAAATGCATTTTTCTTCATTCTTAGTGTAACCCGTAAGAGCACATGCAATGGTGTTGGCTTGCTGGAGACAACAAATCCTGTTGGAAAACGTATTTTTCTCATGTGGCAGGGATATGAACTTTAACGTCTTATATGCGTATTCAACAATGCATGATGTGCTGGCTCCTTAATTAGTTATTTTTGGTGCCAAAATTGAGTTTCAATATATTATGTGTATAAATATAGTAAATTGTACTCTTTAATTACTGCAAATAATAATAATTAGGTTAATATTACTTAAGAATTTTTTTTATTATAAAAAACCAAACCAATTTTTACTTGTTACAGCAAAAAAAAAATTCCCCATTTTATTGAGCACAATTTTGACACCATTTTTGTTTCTTCTACAAATGGTCTGTTATATTTCAATTGAAACTAATTTTTCACACAAACCTAGGCTATTCATTGATACAATACAACAAAAATCAATTTAGTGGACAAAAAATGGAAGTGTACAAAGAATTGACAACAACGAAAATTTGTATTTTTATAGAAATTGCCATTTTTGCACATCATTGACCACCAATTATATATGGAGAAAATGTCAAACTACTGCAAAGCATGTTACCCGCCGACCCCATGAGATGTGAAGGGAGAGATCATTCAAAATTCAATTGATAGGTTTTTGGCCACTGCAATGCATGGGACGTAGACCCATTTGTGAGGGAGTCTATTGAATTGACATGCTAGAGACTTTGTATTTTAATAGAAATTATCAAGTTTACCAAAATTGATTATCATTATGTATATAATATATATCATGTATATCTTAAATTATTAGATTAAAGAATATAAATTATGTTAATGATAGTTAAAATTGAGTGAAAATAAGAATCATACACAAAAATTTGTACTTGACAAATTTGTTGGGCCATTTCGTAGAATACAAATAAAGTAAAATCAACATAGTTAAATTGTACAATTTTAGACACCATTCATAATTTGTATTTTTTTTACCAATAATTCATAAAAATCCAACATATTGATTGATAGACAATCCATGTGTATTCATTGCCATGCAAACAAGGTGTACTGCCTACTATGTCTTCTACTAATAATTCATAAAAATCAAACCTATGAATTGATAGCTCTACAAGATGTACTGCCTGGTACATGAGCTTTCACAAATGGAGGGGCGTCTGACATTAAAAGATACCAATTATTCATAACAATCCAAGACTTGAAAAAATTTGCAATAGGTCACGGACTTTTTACTATGAACAAGAGTAGTATAAACACAACTACCATTGTGGATTGCAGTTTCTCAAACTTATTAGAATCCCTAAATTGAATTTCTTTATTTTCGTACAATGCTACATCATGTTTGGAGACTCTTCTAGTAGATGGTGGAACCGATTTCGTCAAAGTCGCAGAGATGCTGAGGAGGAGGACAAAGAGGAGGACAAGAATATGGAAGATTTGCATAACTTAGAGCAACATTTGGTCACTAATTTACAACATTTCCTTCCATATATGGTTGCTCTATCTCCAGCCATGAACCCACCTAGGACACACATCACAATCCCTAGAAATCGCGAGATGGCTCATGATGATCTTGTTCGTGATTACTTTGCACCAAACTGTACTTACCCTGACCAAATGTTTTAGCGAAGATTCCGTATGTTACGAGAATTATTTTTGAGGATCAAAGATCAGCTCAAACTTTCAGACCCTTATTTTCAATGTCTGCCCGACTGTACAGGACGTCTGGGCCTCTCGTCTCTTCAAAAAATAACCGTAGCACTAAGAATTCTTGCATATAGTGATCCTATCGATCAACTCGACGAATATATCAAAATTGGTGAATCAACTGCTAAAGAAGCACTCATCAAATTTTGTGACAACATTTTGCTGTTGTACCGAAATCAATATTTGAGGGCACAACATGGATGACATGATGCGGTTAATGCAAGAAAACGCTGCTCGTGGATTTTCTAGCATGATAGGTTCTCTTGATTGCATGCACTAGGAGTGGCGTGGTTGTTCGGTCGCCTGGCAAGGTCAGTTTCGAGGTCACATTGGTAAGCCTACCTTGATTTTGGAAGCAGTCGCTTCGCAAGATTTATCGATTTGACATGCATTTTTCGAAATGTCCGGATCGTATAATGACATCACTGTACTACGACATTCTCATATTTTCAATGAGTTTATAAGAGGACAAACACCATATATACCATTCATTGTCAATGGTCATGTTTATCACCAACCATATTATCTGACAGATGGTATTTATCCACGATACACAACTTTGTTGTAGTCCATTCCACACCCGCACACCGGATAAGAAAGAGTTTTAGCAAGGGTACAAGAGAGTATCCAAAAAGATGTTGAGCGCACATTTGGTGTACTCCAATCGAGGTGGGGAATCACGCAAGAACCAGTACATTTTTATAAAACTTCTCATTTGAGGAAAATAACGTTGCCCTGCATCATTATGCATAACATGATAATTGAGGATGAGCAACATCTTCAAATCGATCCATGGGTTCCACCTGCTAATGAAACAGGGTCGATGATAAATACTATCATCGACCCTGAAATGCTTGCAACTTATATTCACATGCGTATGGAGCAAGTTTGTGACAAAGATATTAATCACAATCTCCGAAGGGATATCATTATTCACAATTGGGCTATGCATGATAATCTCATAGTTTAATGTTTTATTATGACAAATAAAAGGCATCAACATGTAGGATGTAAGGTATTATTATGATGACTTATGCATACGACATTGTGGATGATTACAAAAATTTAGATATAATTAGCTTCGTTAAACTAAACTGGTTTTCAACACAAGTTGTAATTTTGTTGGCAAGGTTATGCATACTGCATTGTGGATGATTACAAAAATTTAGATTATCTTGTATATATATTTGTACAAATTGAACGTTATGGATATGAATCGAATCAATGAATTTTGAATGACTTTCTCCTTCATCTTTTCTATCTCTACTTCCGAAATGATTATAATACCTAGTTTCATACGAATGAAACTTGGCTGTATAAACTTAACATTAGTTTCATTTGTATGAGACTATTGACATCGGACAACATCGTAATGATTGATTGATTGTATTGGTTTTTGTATTTGTGAAATTGTGGTTAAAATGCCATATATATATATATAATAGATATACACACGCACATATATAGATTAAATTCATGATACGATCAATTTTATATGGTCATTTAACTAAATTACTGAAGTTTATATGTAGTGTAGTTTCTATGCAACTTCATTAGGTGTTCTGTTTCGCCCTGCAAAATTTTTGGGACTTGAGTGTTATAGAGTTCAGCCTAAAATAGTATTTCGTAATTTGGAACAAAGAACAGGAAATGACTCAAGGCTAGAGGAAAAGCAATCATCATAGAAGTTGTTTATTGCTTTCCCAAATTTTAAGACTTTTTGTCCCACATTTTACTCTTCAATGACTGCAAAATGACTGCAGTCATTTTGGTGTGAAGTGTACCAATATGACTACCATCAACCAACAAAGGCTTATGTACGAGTATTAGATGCAACTTGTCTTGTGAAAAATAAAAGTAACTAATCTAAAACATAAGCGGGGAGGCAATGTGCAAAGTAAAAGAATGTCAATAGTGGTCATCTGATCATGTATAGAGAAACCGCTAGGCATGAGATCCATGCAACGTTTCCATATCACTGTCCACTTTGTAAACCATGCATGTATATGACTCCACCTAATTTCATAGGACTGCTCATTTCTTCTTCCGTCCTCACCTCTTCGTTTTGCAAAATTATTTCTTGTTCGTGTCCAGAACGATTGCTTATCTTGATTCGATCCAGTCATTGGATCTGTAGAAATTGTCACCCAAGCCTTGCACAAGTCGACATCTTCTGGATAGAGATGGCAAATGAGTCCGTATCCGTGGATTTTTGATCCGATCCGATCCGGTCAAACAGCAGAAAAATCCGTTGACTGGATTAATGGATATGGATATGGATAAAATCCGAATTTTTTGATTGGATATGGATTCAGGCATATCCGGTCCGAAATCCGTATCCGATCAGACCCGAATGTGCGGATATCCGATCCGATCCGATTCTACCCGACACACACAGATATATATATATATATATATATATATATATATATATATATATATATATAGTTCATATGCAATTATGTAATTGACAATTAATATCATTAATATATTTATTGTTGGTGTATGCTCTAGGAGCCAATCATGGGAAGATTGTATTAGCATACATTTATTATGTTATATTGAGGTACTTTATTTGTTATGAATTATTTATCTGCACTATATAAATGATTATGATAAATATCCCTAGAATAGTTGGTTCGATGCTATGAGACTTCAAGTATGTGACTTGAACGTGAGATCTTCATAGATGTATATAGAACACTATTCCTAAATGTCCCTAGTCGAG
Organism: Euonymus europaeus; assembly: GCA_963580455.1. Classification (NCBI taxonomy): domain Eukaryota; kingdom Viridiplantae; phylum Streptophyta; class Magnoliopsida; order Celastrales; family Celastraceae; genus Euonymus; species Euonymus europaeus. The sequence goes on along the minus strand of OY756970.1, from coordinate 12,751,658 downwards.
TATTATTGTTAAATGGGATAACATTAATACGTTGAGACTAGTATGTACGTTGATTGATGACTAAATCTTGCGAGTCATGGATATGAGATATCAAATCAATACATAGGTACTTGTTAGAGAACGGGAAGTACTGGACAGACCCAACATGAGAATACTGCATGGATTGTTATATGAATGTCATAAGCTATTCTCATAGTGACAATGATATATGTTTTCCTTTAACCTGAAATCACTACGGTTCCCAACATGAGGAGTTATACACTTTGATACTGTGTAACGTCACTTGTAAAAGGGTTGGCTATAAAGTCAGTGATTGGGTATATCACGAATCATGTGGAGGGATGTGAGTGACCTAGATGGTATTTGTCCCTTCTATATAATAGGAGTGATATCCGTGGGCCCCTTGTTTGAGTCAGACTTAGAAATGCATGGCCGTGCTCAAATGAATCAATATGTGATATTGATTTCGTTTGTTTTTTAATAGTCTACTCGGAATCAAGAAACACATAGATTAACATATACGAGGATGACACATTCCATGCCTCGATGTTAATCAAGATATTAAGGACAAATGGACTATATATAAATTGGTCATAAATAAAGGTTATGTCGAATCATTGACATTCTCGTTATTTGGGTAACAATGATGTGTTGCTAGATACCTCTCATTGTTTGTGATGCTAGAATATGATTTTAGTTTCACTGCTAACATAACGAGAACCTATAGGGTCACACACATAGAATAAGTCAAAGATTATGTTATTTAAGAATAACATATTACGTTTGGGCTTAGGGCTTTATGTAAGGTCCATTACCGGTTTAATTAATAAGATTAATTGAACATGGTCAAGAGCCCAAAAATGTGGGCTTCTTTCTTCAAGGAGATTTGGGCTTTTTCGGTTTTACTTGACTCACAGAATATCTAGGGTTAGAGTAACCCTAGGAGATAACACAACTCTTGGTGTGCCGCACTTCTTGGTGAGTTGAGAGAAAAATGGATTGGAGCTTCTTCTCCTAGTTACTAGCATAACGTGAAGAGGCGATCTTTGGCTTGTTCGTGTGGATACCATAGAGGCGTGCTATTCGGTTGGATAGCGCGGATTGATTCGGATCATTCAAGCCAAGTAATCGGTTATTTTCTGCACTTCAAGAGGTAACTTCTCATCACCGATTTATGCCCTTTCACATGGATTCTCTGGAGGGTTTCAATAAAATTTTAAACTTCCGCTGTGTATGAGATATTGAAACCCAGCATTTATATACATTATAATTTTCAACATATGTTTTTTTTTGTAATATGAATTAATTGTAATTTTTAATAACACTATGTAATGTGATATGTTCTCATACTACTAATTCAAATATTTAATTTACTAATATTTGTAAAACTCTAATTAGTAAAGTTAGTAATTAATACTAAAAAGTAAAAACACAATAATGTAAACCCCAACATTGTAATTTGTAAACCCTAAACCTAACAATAACATTAAAAACTACAAATCTAGTCCTAATTGTAATTTGTAAACCCTAACGTAACATGCTAACATTGCAAACCCTAACCCCTCAACGCCGTAAACTCTAACCTATAACACCACAAACCCTAAGTCCCTAACTCTAACCTAACACCGCAAATTATAATCCCTAATATTGTAAACTTTAATTCTAACACTGAAAATCCTAATCAGACATCACAAACCCCAACCCTAGCACTATAAAGTGTAAACCTTGATCTAACACCACAAATTCTAATCCGTAATACTGTAAATTTTAACTAAAACACTCACAACACTAATCAAACACCATAAATCGTAACCCTAAGTCCCTAACACTATCAAGTATAAAATCCTAACCATGTAAAAGCCCAAACTTCCGTGATAATATAAGTTATATCTTTAAACCCTAAACCCATGTGATATAATTAACCCTAAACACTAATACACTATGTTATATAACATAGCTCATGATAATTACGGAATTACCATTTAACTTGTTATTACTAAACTATAACATATGTAGTTAGGGACTTAAGGCCTTAGGGTTACATTTAACTTTAAATTATTAAACTATAACATAAGTGTCAATTATTATACTATACAGTATACAGATGTACTAAAATTTATATGTTATAAATTATAATTAAGACTTACCTTATAATAAATAATAATTTATGATGTAGAGAATTATAGATGTACTAAAAGTCTAAAATTTATCATGGGCAGATGTACTAAAATGTATCACGTTATTACAGATGTACTAAGACTTACATATATGATACTTTTTTGAACAAATAATAATTTATGATATATCCATAATTTATATTTTATTACAATTTACATTATTAGCTTATTGCATGGTATACAAAGTCAAACGGTGAAACCCTAGGTAACCTAGTTTATGACTTTATGTTCTTCATTTCATTTCTCAGCCGCCTTCATCTCATTGCTGTCTCCGACTTCTCTGCTAGTCTGCTCTCATCTTCGGCTGCCATCTCCGAATTCTCTGCTCTCATCTTCGACCTCTCTGCTCTCCTCTCCGGCTACCATTCTTCGCCCTTAACTTGTTAGTTTGAAGGTACTCCTCTGTTTTCGTTTACTTGTTCTAGGTTGTTTTGGGTTTGCATATAATCAAAATAGCTGATATGTATTTGATTCATTTCGTTTTGTTTCTATTTTCATTAATGTTCTTGCACTTTATTTAATTGATCCGATTTGTTTGTTCAACTGTTTGGTTTCGAAGAAAATGGAAAAGGAATTGAGAGGAAGAAAGTGTAGTTTGCCATATTCCTTATTGTCCAATTTTTTTTATGATGGCAATAGCTCTTGAATATTGGCATCTGGGGAGTGGGTACTGGATTCCATGATACTATAGTGGTTATCTCTTTTAAAATGCTTTTATATTACTGATTGTTTTTTTATGGCATCATTATATGATTTTGTAATCCTCATATGTGAGATGTCATAATCCTCCTCTGTTTTTTGTGTATGACAGTTGCTCTCACCAATTTGATAAAAGAGCTTAATTACACTGCAAATTATTGATCAGTTAATACATGCTCATAGGTATTACTTAAGCCCGTCATTTGATGATTGTTGAGGCATTGTTTGAAATTTATTGCAGAGGTGCTATTTGAATTCATTTTCACCTGACATCAAACTTGTAATAATAACTATTTATTATTGTGGTCTCTTTTTTTGGACAGATTATGCACACTCACAACCAAGCACTTGCGGCAGCAGTGTTGCTAGCACACAAGAATCAACTCCAATTGGAGGAAATTCAGATGGACTTTCTACTCAATCAATATCAGTTGATTGTGAATCCAAACGAGAAAAAGATGATAAGACTTTCAGAAGTCCTATGTGGGAACACTTTACTCATGTGGTTCGAAATAATGAAGAGAAGGCCCAATGCAATTATTGTAAGAAGTTTTTTGTGGGTAAATCGTCCTATAGTACATCGCATTTGAAGCAACATTTTGATAGGTGTCCTAGAAGAAAAGCAGAAGGGGGTGACATAAGACAAATGATTTTGAAAACCGATTTGAAAGGAGACGTTGGTTCTGTTGTGTATAATGAAAAACAGGGAAGAGATAAATTAGCAAAGATGATTATTCTCCATGATTATCCTCTTTCGATGGTGGAGCATAGAGGATTTAGAGATTTCGTAACTACCATTCAACCTCTTTTCAAGTGTCCTTGCAGTAATACTGCGAAGAAAGATATCATGAAGATTTATGGAGAAGAGAGGGATAAAGTTCTGAATTTGATTGAGAACAATGATAGTAGAGTTGCTATTACAACCGACATGTGGACTTCTAGTAACCAAAAAAGGGGTTTCATGTCTGTTACGGCACATTTCATTGATAAATCTTGGACATTACATAGTTTAATCTTGAGGTATAACAAATTAACATGTTCTTTCTTAAATTAAATATAGTTGTTTTATTGATTTTTACTTCATTGATAATTTTATATTTTATTTTTCAGGTTTATTTATGTCTCTTGCCCTCATACAAGTGATGTGCTAACGGAGGTGTTGATTGATGCTATGCAGGGGTGGAATGTGGACTCAAGGTTATCCGCTATTACAGTGGATAATTGCTCCACTAATGACAGTATGATTGGTAAGATAAAAGCAAAATTGAGTGCTGAATGCTTATTGAATGATGGGTCTTTACTTCATATGCGTTGTGCTGCATATATCTTGAACCTTATTGTTAGGATTAGTTTAGATGTGATCAAGCATGCCATTGATAATGTCAGAGACAGTGTAGTTTTTTGGACAGCGTCTCCAAAAAGAATAGAAAGTTTTGAGGATGTTTGTCGACAAATGAAAGTTCCTTGTACTAGAAGATTGGGTTTGGATTGTCCAACAAGGTGGAACTCCACTTATCTAATGCTTAAAATTGCTTTGGCTTATAAAAATGTGTTTCTTAGGCTTAAGTTGTTTGAGACACACTATGTGCTTGTGCCTGATGAGACAGAATGGGAGACTGCAAAGGATGTTTGCGATAGGTTGGAGTTGTTTATATAGTGTCACTGAGTTATTTTCTGGGACAAAATATCCTACTGCCAATATGTTTTTTCCTGTGATTTGCAAGATTAAACGTTATGGATATGAATGGCTCAAGTCCTCCAATAAAGTAATTAGTACAATGGCAAAGAGTATGGTTGCAAAATTTGATGCATATTGGAATGTGATCCATAAATTGATGGGTGCTGCTGTAGTATTGGACCCTAGGTATAAGATGGCTTTACTTCACTTTTACTTTCCTATGGTTTATGCAAATGACTTTAGTGAACAAATTAGCAACATTAAACAACTTTGTTACGAGTTGGTGGTGGAATATTATGGTAGAATGTATAAAGTGAATGATAAAGAATCTACAATAGATGGAATGGTCACCTCAACTTCAAAAGAGAGTTCAGTAACTATTGATAGTGATTATCAGTTGTTTGTGAAAAGGATGAAGACTAATAAACCTAATAGTTGCAGAACTGAATTGGACCACTACTTGGAGGAAGATGTTTTTCCTGATAATTCTCAGTTTGATATTTTACTATGGTGGAAGTTGAATGGGGTAAGGTATCCTATCTTGAAAAATATTGCAAGAGATATATTAGCGATTCCTGTATCTACTGTTGCTTCAGAGTCTGCATTCAGTTCCAGTGGGAGATTAGTGAGCCCTCATCGTAATCGACTTCATCCAAAGATGATAGAGGCATTGATGTGTGCTCAAAGTTGGTTATGGAGTGAAGAGAAAAAATGTGATGGTAAATTTATTATATTGATTATTTATTTCTCATTTATCAAGAATTTATAATATTCGTAAAATGTTAATCTTAGTTTGCCTTTTATATATTTTTTCTAGGTGGAGATGACTTGTTTGTTTCAGATGGTTATGCACCAATTTATGATGAGGATATTCATGTGTTTGATGAAGGTATTAACTTTTATAACTAATAAATTTTAATTCATATTGCAATTTAAGTATTCAAATATTAAGTTGTTGACTTGTTGTTTTTGATAATTGTAGGATCCGAGATTACATGTCACAAATGATTGAAGATGATATTCATTTTGAATTTCTCAGCTGATGCAAACATTTTGATTTGTAATATTTTATATAATTAAGAGTTTAGACTTTGATTCTAAAGAATTTTCTATGTTGCTGGATGATTTTTGATAGTATTTGTACTTTAAACTTTGATTTATGTTCCTAGATTATGAATCATGAAATTTTAATTGTTGTCAGAGATTAGCAAAATATGTGTCGAATGGATAAATCCGAAATCTGTGGAGAAAATCCGAAATCCGATGGATAGGATATGGATTTAGATTTTTTTTATCCGTAGTATATGGATATGGATATGGATACATTATTTTTATTTAGGATCGGATATGAATTTTGAGAAATCCGATCCAAATCCGATCTGATGCCATCCCTACTTCTGGAGTAGTCCAATTTGGTGCTCTTGGTGTGTTTTGCTGAGTTGTAGCAGTCTGCTTGCCTTTGCGTTTTGACATCTGATCTCCATTTGGTCTTTCATTGCGTGCCAGTGCGACATCATTATCTTGAGAGGCCTACTGGCTGTGGGTCACAGTTAGTGCGGATGCATAAATATTTTGTTGAGAAGCACGTTGGCTGTGGATAACAGAGGGTGATTGTAAGGTGGATTGGTATGCAAATTGAGGGTATGCTTGGCTATATTGTTGGTATGCTAACCACTGTTGGAACATGTATGGGTTCTGAAGGGCTGATGGGTCTGCACTTGATTTCATTAGTTCCATAAAGGAATCCCATGAAGGAGTTATCCGTGGGGGTTGGGTTTTCTACTGATTGGGTGTGTTTTGGGAATTTGGAGGCTGACTTGAGCTCAGGTTGCCTGTGGAAACAGATGAGGCTGCTGGATCTACATGAAAAATACTCTAAATGAGAAATATAGTCAAGGAAATATAGATAAGAACACTCAATGAACATAATAAGAAAAACATCCAAGACAGGCCAAGAATGTGTCTTCCAAAAACCAGAAACCTATCAGTATACATAAATGTAGAATAATTTGATTTTCCATTTGGAAATTATTGTTAAGAAACTAGAAACCTCCCAATAAAAGTCACCTTCACATCATCAAACAGTTCTTATTGTCTAAAAAGCAACTTACTCAGATATTCTCCATCATAAAGAAATCTATCAGTATACATGAGTAAAGGAAAACCATTTGCAAATTAAACACCCTTAAAAGAAATAGACTCAAATGAACATGCTGGAAGATCAAGCGAACATGCTGGAAGATCAAGCTTAACTAGATATATATATATATATATATATATAGATATATATGAAGTAAGTAAAAACCAACATCAATTAGAGGACGTATAATGTGCAGATGAGTCCAAAAAAATCTGCGGAACGCAATTGTGAGATTCGTGGGAATCTATGGTTTTATTTGTATGTCTATAAATCAATGAATATTAAACAAAGCATGCATTAGGTACCCATTTTCGTGCTTCAGATTGCAACTTATCAACAACTAATTGACTCAATTTACACATCAATTGGAACATGCAGAGTAAAAATTCTGCTAGTGAAATAAGTTCAGTAGTTGCAACAGAGAATCACAAAAACATTTGAATACATAAAAGACCCAACCTCCAGATGAGCTAAAAAAATGTGAAATTGGCATACAAAAGCATATTATCAGTGAAGAACCAATATTCTTTTTTGCTTTAATTCCACGTCAGAGAAACGTAATGTCAACTTCCACAAATTTGGAATAGTATTGACAACTTGTTATTTAACTCACGTTCATTGAACACCAAAATCAACCCTGCAAAGACAAAATGAAAATTCTCCAGTTTCATAATCCTAACAAATTTAAATTCATGCCAATCTATAATTACAAATTGAGCGAAAATTCCTCATTCTGGTTTTGTCATTTCTGATAAACTAAGCTTCCTCACAAATTAGGGTCTAGATAAAATTTACATCAAAGCAGCAATCCATAAAATTTCGTCAACACAGAACATACGATCTAGAATGATCAAGAACCTAAATTAATCGACTAAGACAAGTAATCATGACAGAGACATGTTTGAAGCTGCAAAGCCAGAAATGTATAGGGACTCTCCATCAGGTCCCAAAGATCCTACAGAAACACAAGAATAGAAAGAAAAATTCAAAGATAAAAATGGACTCACATAAATGAAATTGAAGATCGATGCGGATAGAGAAACCGGGCGAGCCTCATCAGTCGACCTGTTTGTAAGGTGTAAAAGTCGCAGGACTAGCCAGAAATCGCCAAGCGAGCCTCGTCACTCATCACAATTTCTGACTGAGATCGAGATGTTGAGCTAGAGGAAGAGGAATGTTGGTTGATGATAGAGTTGGGTGAAGTGTGGGTCCCAAACCATTAAGCAGCCCATCAAACATTGTCTCTCACTTATTCAGCCCACCAAAATATTGGGTCAAGTTTTACACCATCAGACCAAAAAATTTTAGTTGGGCTAATAACTTTGAAATTAGACATTGATTCCCCACTAAATCTCACCCATTGCATGTGCTCTAACCTAAGTTTTAGTGAAATCTTAGTTTAACGTAATGTAGTCTTTAATTTTAAGTGCCATTAGGGAGGACTTGATAACTTTCTTACCCTCTTTTGGAAATTGTTCTGAGAGATTTGGTATCCTGTATGATCATTTGATATTTTAGATGATGCAACGCACTCAAAAAATGAAGTTGCCACCAATTGTTTTGGGGTGCAATTGAACACCCATTTTGGCCTATGGAAAAGGAAATGGGTATGGAGACCAAGCATGGGGAAGGTGTTAGGCACCCCACATCTCTAGAAAATTGTTACCTTGAAATGTTTTCCTATTCTGCTCAAATTTGTTTTAAAAAATTGATTTGTATGTCCCAATTGTTTTATTGATCTTTTATGTCTGCTAGAAGTCAATGCATCAATTGAGTGGGACTTGTTCCATTAATGGTGTGACAATTTGGTATTTGAAAAACAGTGGATGAAAATCGCACTTAGAGTGAGTTTTGAGGATTTTAAAAAGGTGCATGAGATCATTCTCATCTTGGCAAAAAAAATATTTAAAAATGATTTGATGAAAAAACCAAGTTAAAGTGGGTTTTGAAGATCTAAAAAAAGTGTACAGGATTATTGAAACCATTCCCGACTTGCTCAAAAATATTTTGAGGATTGAATAAAAAAATCACACTTGAAGTGGGTTTTGATGAAATTCATTTTGGGAATTTGGTTGATGCATTAAACAAGTCCACAAACAATAAATAACTCCAATTCAGTTGAAATCATAGTCCTATCTGTAAACTCCCATCTCATAAGATAATAATAATAATAGTAATAATAATAATAATAAATATAAATTAAGGGTTGAAAAAAATATAGGGTGAAAGAAAATTGTTATATATATATATATATATATAAGTACAATGCAACTCTTATACGAATGACGTACTTTTGTTAATTTACGAGCTTCTAATATGAGCCATTAGATCTAAAAGATGGTCAAGATTCCTCAAAAATACCCCCATTTCAGCACATCCTGACCATATTCTTCTTTCTCTATAGCCTCGTGATTCCGTTCATGATTCCATTCTCTATAGCACAATGGCTTCTTGCCACAATCACGACTCCGAACTAGGATTCTTCACAACTTTGACCTTGTGCTCAAAGAACAATCGAAAATTTGCAATTAAAAGTGTTGAATATAACATTTGGCATTGTATCCATCTTTGGAACATCTAACTTTTATAAACATCAAAAGTGTTACTTGCTCTGCAAAATTATTCAAACTGGAAGATATTGAATTTATGGAGCTTTTCTCAATTGACATTCCCAAGAGCATATACGTCAACAAACTCAATATTGTCAAAGCTAAACAATCAAAATCACCTTTCAGCATAATCTCCCTGAGGCACAATGCTAAATCAGCACCGGTCGAGGAGAACCGAAATTCGTATGGAGAACTCTACTTCTGTTAAGGACCCAATGTCAGAGATTGAAAAATGTCAAAGAAGAATCGAAATCGCGATGTTGTTATAGTGATATGCCTAAAATAACCCCATGACTCATATGAAGACACGTGTCGATAAGGACAACTAGTCCCTGTATTGACTTTATCATTCCAATTCGATTTCAACACCAATCACCCCAAATCGGAGATGATATAGTTCATGTCATGGTATACACCATGGTCCGGATTCCTCTCCTCGGCCTCGATTCTGTGGAGACCACATTCCATTGGCACTGGTATCTTTCTCTTAACACATGGGACAGACAGGCTCAAGCTTTTCGACCTAAATCAGTGTCCTATCTCCAATAAAAGACTAATAATCCATGAGTCCAACTCATATCAATAAATGGAGTCCTAAAAGGACTCAGCCTTCAATAAATATGCTCAGCCAGTAGATGAAAGAGTTTTACTATCTGTAAAACTCGGGCCATTCAACCCCTATAAAAGGGAGCCTCATTCTCAAGTAAAAGGTTAATCACAACTCACTGTTTAGTTTGATAGAAGAGCTCTGCATACCGGACACTTTTATTAACTGAGTCCATACCAACATGAGCGTCGGAGCGCCTACGCCTGAGAATAATTTCAAGCGGGTCTTTAGCTCATGTTTTTTCATATCTCTTTCAGGATATTCACTTGAATCAGTACGAACCTGGCCCACTAATAGTTATAACAGCTCTGACACCTTTTCGACGTTATCAATTTGGCACCGTCTGTAGGAAGGACTAATACTTTCCAGTATAATTCACTATGGTCAGGTCTAGAAGAAATATAGTGAATGATCCTGAAGGCTCCTTAGCTTAACAATAGCGAGCCACCGAAGAGGCAAACAATCAATCCCCAGGCAATGCCCTGGGGGTGAACACCATACTGGTGCATTTGGGAGAACATCTGGACCGGGATGGAACAATTCCTAATCCACAGCATCCTCCTGCTCAAGCATTCACCCCTGACCGATTTAACCAACTCTGTAGGCAAGTGAAAATGCTTATCGATATGATGCTTGTCAATCAGCAAACCCAAGTTGTCCATGTGCAAAATGGAGCCAATCCAATTGGGTGGAGAGGAGAGGATGACCATAACTCTCGCTCTGGAGGATCCAAGAGAAGAGAGGATGAAGACCTGGACAAAAAAAATTGCGAGTACTCGTAGGAACACCCACCAAATAGCGGATGATGTGAATAAACACCTCCAAGAGGTAGGTCGTAAGCTTGCCGACCTTCAAGGATAAGACTTGGCAGATGAGATGTGGGATAGCTCCATGACCCCCTTACCGATGAAATCCTCACCACTAAGATACTGTCACTTCAAAATTCCAAATCTTGAGATGTATGAAGGAAGAAGGGATCCCTATGACCACATCTTGGGATTTAAATCCATTATGGAGTGCCGTGGAGCTTCTAATGCTATCCAGTGCAAGGCTTTCCTTTCTACTTTGATAGGGCGGGCTTGGACATGGTTTATAAACCAGTCAAGCCATAGCATGTTCAGTTTCCAAGACTTGTCAAGAAAGTTTGTATTACGATTCGCGAGTGCGAGAAAACCTAAAACAATAAATCAAGACCTGATAACTATTGAACATGAGAAAGGAGAGTCTTTTGGGCCTTCATTGAAATTTGTAATAAGATGTGCCTCGAGATACCAGATGTCCAAATTACCATTGTAAAATGCAGCACTAATTAGGATGGTCTTCCATGAATAATTTTGCAACTCTTTATGAATGGACTGCCCTCAAACAATGGAGGAACTCCTCGCCTGAACATAGAAATACATTAAAGCAACAGACTCATTATGATCATCCCAGTTCGCCATCCGTACCTCACATGACTAAGGAAAACAAGTCAGAGAAAAAGGTTGACTTGGTGCGCAGATGGAAGTCGCCCTAACCCGGATAAAAGGTCCATCCGAGAAGACTCCAGAAAGGGTGATCAGTTTGGCAAAAAGACCGACCAAGGTCCGCTTGCTAGATACATGAACTATGCACCTCTAAAACGCTTCTTGAAGAAGGTCCTGAATGAAATCAGCGACCAAAACCTTGTCGAATGGCCTAAGAAAATGAGGGCACTTTCAGAAAAGCGCTCAACTGACAAATATTGTTGGTTCCACAAGGATCATGGTCATGACACAAATGATTGCAGATAGTTAAAAAATGAGATGGAGAGCCTTATAAGAAGGGGATATCTGAAGCGATACACCTTGGATCGGAGTGATAAGAGAAGAAAGAGAAATGAAGAAGATGATGACCGAAGGAAATCTACGAGAAGGGATCATTCCTCTTGGCATGAGAAAGGCAGCACTAACACAATTGATTACTGTGGTGTGATCATAGGGGGACTTGCTGCGAGTGGTGAGAGCACCTCCATAGGAAGAAGAGCATATGCTATGCTTAATAAGGATGTACCCTAGAACAAAAAGGCAAAGAGGGAGGAGGAACCTATGACCTTTTTGGAAAAAGATGAAAAGGGTATCCAGTATCCCCGTTATGATGCTTTGGTTGTCCAGGTTGTTGTAGCAAATTTTACTATACTGAAGATACTAGTAGATAATGACAGTGCCGCGGATATATTTTTCTATCATGCCTTCAAGGCAATGAAGATATCCGAGGATAGGTTGAGTCCTTCCACAAAGCCTATTTACAAGTTCACAGGGCAATCATTCATGCCCAAGGGAGGTATTAACCTGCAGTCACACTAGAAAGGCCGTTGCTACACCATATTAGAGCTTTCGTATCCACATACTGTTTGAAAATGAAATTTCACACAAGCCATGGAGTTGGAGAGGTCCAGGGTAACTAACAAGTGGCCAGAGACGTCTATTTTACTAACCTCAAAGATAAGAAGAAAGGAAAACTTCCTATAGCCAATGTTGACATTCGTGCAAAGGATGAGACGCTTCAATCTGCCCTAGTGGAAGATTTGGTACCTATCATGGTTAAAGGGGGTACGGACCACAAATTTCATATTGGATCACAACTTGAGAAAAATCTAGCTAAACAGATGACCAATATGCTGCCAGATAATGTGAAAATTTTTGCATGGAGTGTGGATGAGATTCCGGAAATCAGTTTGGAAATTATCCGGAACCAACTAGGCAAACGTGCTGGGTCTAAACCCATAAAGCAAAAAAGAAGAAATTTTTCCATGGATAGACAAGAAGCCATCAAGAAAGAGGTTCGAAATTTAATTGATGTTGATTTAACCGGAAGGTTCACTACCCAGATTGGCTAGCTAATGTTGTCATGGTAAGGAAAGCTAACGGTAAATGGCGAATGTGTGCCGATTTTATCGACCTAAATAAAGCTTTTCCAAAGGATAGCTATCCACTCCCAAAGATTGATTAGTTAGTGGATGCAACATCAAAACATCAGTTGCTAAGTTTTCTAGATGCCTATTCGGGTTATCACGAGATCAGGATGAATCCATCAAATGAGGAAGACACCTCCTTCATCACTCCAAAAGGGATATACTGTTACAAAGTAATGCCCTTTAGTATGAAGAATGTTGGGACGACTTATCAACGTTTGGTGAGCCATATTTTTTGTGATCAGATTGGAAAGTCTATCGAGGTATACGTGGATAATATGGTTGTTAAGAGTAAGGTGGCCACATACCATCACACCGATCTGGAAATAGAAAAATTATGGATGAAGCTCAGGCCAGATAAATGCACCTTTGGAGTGGCCTCAAGAAAATTCCTTGGTTTTCTAGTTACCAGCAGCGGAATTGAAGTCAACCTAGAAAAGGTGGAAGCCATTATCAACATGGAGCCACCTCGAAATGTGAAGGAGGTCAAAAGCTGACTGGGCGAGCAGCCTCGCTATGAAGATTCCTTGCAAGATCCGGAGACAGGTGCAAACCGTTCTTTCAAGCATTAAGGAAGACAGGAGAATTTTTTTCACTGGACAGAAGAACGCCAAAAGTCTTTTGAAAATTTGAAAGACTATCTAGCACGTCTTCCACTTCTAAGCTACCCAAAGGAAGGGGAAACACTTTTCTTATATCTAGCTACCTCCCAACATGAAGTCAGTGTAGTGTTGGTACAAGAGGAGGATAAGGTACAAAATCCAGTTTACTACACGAGCAAGGTGATGCTGGATGCAGAAACAAGATATACCCATACCGAAAAGCTAGCGCTATCTTTGGTTATCGCGGTCCGGAAACTTAGGCCATATTTTCAATCCCATACCATAGTGGTTCTTACAAATCAGCCGCTCAAGAATGTGTTGCAAAAACCAGAGACCTCGGGTTGACTAATTAAGTGGTTGATCGAGCTTGGAGAATTTGATATTCAGTTCAAACCACGCCAGGCCATTAAAGGACAAGCTGTAGTTGACTTTATTGTCGAATGGTACAACCAGATCGGCGAGCAAAATCCCATACCATGCCATGAAAAATGGGAATTATATGTGGACGGATCATCAAACCCTGAAGGCAGTGGTGTTGGAATATCGCTCCTTGACCCGAGGGGCATATCTATTGAACATGCTTTGCACTTCAAGTTCAAGTCATTCGATAATGAAGCTGAGTATGAAGCAGCCTTTGTCGGCCTAAGACTGGCCAAGGAATTGGAGTTTAAAATTTTAATTATCAATAGGGATTCTCAGCTTATTACAGAGAAAATTAAAGGAGAATATGAAGCAAGAGGCTCAAATATGGTAAAGTATCTTGCCAAAGCAAAAATTTTGATAGCAGAGATACCTGTGGTAGAGATAAGATAGATACCTCAGGAGTAGAATTCGAAGGCTGATGCACTAGCAAGGCTGGCATTCGCACATTCAACAAAAGTACGCACCGCGGTACAGATAGAAATCCTGCCATAGCGTAGTATTGAGCCCAAATCCACCGTTGTTGATATAGATAGTGAGCCAAGCTTGACCGACCCCATATGGAGCTATTTGGAAAGCAGAACTGTGCTAGGGGATCTAAACGAAGCAAAAAGTTTATGGAAATGAGTAGCCAGATACACCCTTGTTCAAGGTGAATTATACAAAAGATCTTTCACATTTCCCTATCTATGTTGTTTACTATCAAGAGAGGCCGATTACATCATTGGGGAAGTCCATGAAAGGATTTATGGAAGTTCACTTGGGGCACGAGCTCTGAGGGTGTTTGGTAAACAATTGTAAACAGCATACATATTAGCATGTGACATATAAGCTCTAGATAAATGTTAACCTAACCAAACAGCAATTCAGCATTCAACATATTATTCAACATTTTTACATCTAAAAATGACATTCCCAGAATTGTCATTTTGCTTAGCATTTTTTGACTATTATGCATGAAATGTCAAAACTACCCTCATCTATTATTCATGAAAGTTATAACAAAATATATAAATATTTTGATATTATTATAAAAAATTAGAATTTTATTATAAAATGTAAACATATGTTAAACATTAATAAAAAAAATTAGAGAAGTTGTATAGCAAAATATAAATTGTTTTTCGTATTATTCAAAATGTTAGAATTATTTTAATAAAATTTAAAAATATGTTGAACATTAATAACAAAATTTAGATAAATTGTATACAAAATATATAAATATTTTCATATTATTAGAAATGTTAGAATTTTTTTATAAAATGTGAAAAAATGTTAAATATTAATAATAAGAAAATTTGTATAAAAAATATATAATATTTTAATATTATTAACAATGTTAAAATTTGTTGTATTTAAAATGTAAAGATTATTTTAAAAAAATATAATTCTATTTTTTATTAATTTGTGTTGATACCCCTGCATGTAATTAGCCACAACATTTATACCAGCATATATGTTTTTCTCTAAAAAATTTAACCAAACACCCACAACATTTATAACAACATCTATGTTAGCATTTGAAGCAGCATAAAGCAACCAGCATACATACTAAATTATATGCTACTGCCAAAATTGTTTACCAAACACACCCATTAATTAGTCACAAGGTGCTACGGTGTGGCTATTACTGGCCCAAGATGATGAAAGAAGCAAAGAACTTAATGGAAAAGTGTGACAAATCTAAAAGGCACTCAAATGTGCCCCGGGTACCTTTTGCCGACATGATATCGGTCCAAAATCGATGCTCGTTAGCACAATAGGCAATGGATCTGCTATGTCCAGAAACAGGACAAAGGCATAATTTAATTATGGTAGTTGACTGTTTTACTAAATGGATCGACGTGGAGCCGCTTGCTATCATCTCGGAACAAAAGGTGATAGACTTCATATGGAGAACCATAATCTGCCGAAATGGACTGCCACAAGCTTTGGTTTTCAACAATAGGAGGCAATTCGTTAGCAGGAGAATGCATAAATTCTTTGAGGAACTTGGTGTTGATTTGAGGATCACCTCGGTAGCACATCCACAAGCAAATGGCCAAGCCAAAGTAACCAATAGAACCATCCTGGAAGGTTTAAAGACTAGGTTAGATGGAACAGAAGGTAGATGGGTTGAAGAACTTCACTCAGTGCTCTGGTCATACTACACCATCCCTAGGACATCAACTGGTGAAACACCATTCTCACTCTCTTTTGGAACAGAGGCAGTTATCCCTATAGAAATTGGGGTCTCTTCACTGAGTACTGCCAATTTTACCGAGCCAGAGAATAACGAAATGCTCCTAAACAACCTTGATCCTTTGGAGAAAACTAGGGAGGAGGCGAGGAATCCCAACAGTGGCATACAAACATGGTATGGCTCGGTACCACAATAGAAGGGCGAGGGAGAGGAAATTCTCAATTGGTGACTTGGTTCTCAGAAAAGTTGTTGCAACTGGGAAGCTTGAAGAGAACTAGGAAGGACCATACCGAGTTGTAAAGATCCTTAGAGAGGGAACTTACAAGATCGAAGACCAAGATAAACAATAAGACATGAGGCCCTGGAATGTTGACAATCTCAAGAGCTATTATGTCTAATAGAATTTTGTTTTCCTATTTAGAATTTACTATTGAGTAGGATTCATTCCAGTTCATAAAAATAAAATGCTTCGAAAGCATAATTTGATCTAATAAGGATCTTTTCTACTACTTGAAGGTTTTATGTTCTTACAAGATGAAATAAAATAAGAAACTGAGTGCTCGACACCACATTGATGAGATGACCCGGCCCAGTTCACATTGAAAAGTGATTCCAATGTTAAAAAATTAAGTGTTAGGACACCCTACTGAGAGGACGTTCCAAACCTGTCCATACTCATCAAAGTATTAGGACAAATACTGAGCGTCAGAACACTCCAATGATGAGATGCCCGGCCCGATGAGCAGCAATTAACAATTCAAAGAGTAAGTGTTTGCGCGCCAATATTCCTTGATGGAGTAATAATTCGGCCTGGTTTAGAAACGAACATTGTGCTTAACACAAAATGGTCGGGATAATCAAATAAGATCATGTCCCGATCAGGTGTACATGCATAAGAATCTAGGTGTGGTAGTCATGCCATAGAAAGAAAACAATAAAAACAAAGTAAAATTACACAAATTATAACATTGTTCTAAAAGTAAATTGTATAAAAAAAATATGAATTAAATAGGTCATTCTGGCAAGGGCGGAGAAAAATTTGTTTAGATTATAAAAAAATTGATTGCTATTTATCCGCAAGGTCATTGCCAGGGTGGAGCTCAGGGTTCATGTCCTGGGGCGGGTCAATGGTGCGAGAAAGGTCAGCAAAGAATGAAGCAGAAGGCTTCAGGGCAAGGTCTTTCAGAAGATGTGTTGGAGAGGCACAGGCTTGGACAAGATCCTTAGAAATCACCTTTGCCATAGAAGGTTCTTCCTCCTCATCCTCATCCAATTCTGTGTCAGGCACCTCTTTAACAACTTTCTTCCTCCGCTCCTCAGAAAGACGACACTCCTCGTACATCTCCTCTTTGGGTTCCACCAAATCATCCTTCCCAGAAAGCTTGGGGAAAAAGGATCTAGGATGGATAAATCCAAGCAAGCATTAATTAATGCCTTGCGTACCATCTTGATTCCACCCTAGAGCCCAAAATAACCTTCCTGGCGCCAGCCCAAAGCAAACTCCTCGGATTGCTTAAAGTCCTCCACACCGGCCCGACGACTCGCTTGATAGGAGAACTCTACGTATGTCTAGAGCCCCTGGTCAAAATCAGCCTTGTTTGTTTAGATAACCTCATCAAGCCTGGTCTTTAAGCATTATATTTGTTGAGGTGGGAGACCGCCTCATCCTCAGCTTTGGCACAAGCTTGGGCCGCTAAATTTGCTCGATCCAAAGTGATAGACTCATTAAGAGCCATTGCAGCAATTCCCCCGAAAGGGTGGGCAAATAGACAGTCATCTGAAAAAGAGCATGAATACAAGGAAAGACAAAGGTGGAACAAAAGCAAGAATAGACCGAGATATACCTTCATTACTTGGACATTGAACTCCCCTATCTAGTCCGTCAAGGGCATGTCCTCATACCTCAAGAAGTCTGTCGGGGTAGGAATCTTGGAAACCATTTGGGACTCCACCGCCGGATGATAGGCAGTGTCAGAGACTAGAACCCCAAGGTCAAGCTAGTGTGGCTCTAGGTCAGTCGATGTAATGTTCCCGAGGGGACGAACATCTATCCAGAGGGGGTGGATTGATTTCCCGGACTGAGCAGCTGGATGCATGGTCCTAGTAGTATTTCCTCGGATTATGGCTTCTGAAATGTCTCAGGCCACAGCAGTTTCTCCAATTACGTTCCCCCTAGAACGCTTCGGAGGAGGTGGAAATCCTGTGGCTTCTCGGGCTGGAGCAGTCTTCTTTTTGGAAGCCTTTTTCTTGGACGGGACGAACCCCTCGCCATTTGACTGTACCATCGCTAAATACTCATCCATGCTTGAAAAATCTGACAAGAAGATCAGGCTGCAATGGTTAAAAATTGCCTAAACTATAATAGAGATAATATAAAAATAAGAATACACCCAAACTTAGTCCCGGAACAACCTCTTTGGGCAATGTCCGAGGTAAAAATTTTTGAGTAGGCATCATGGCTAAACTTCCTATCAACTGGGGCGAGTGGAGGGTGGAGGTTTTTAAGGCCTGCAAGCTACCCATCCTTCTCGTCGAAAAGAGGCGGAAGGCTGTTGAAAAAACTCAGCCTCGGAACCCCATATGTATTGCGAAATAGGAGATCCTTATTGTCCTCGAGAGGTTCTGTAATAAAAAAGAAATAAGGAAGGTTGCCAATGTTTTACAGAAGATTCCTATCAGAATGGTCTGATTGGATCTCAAAATTCAAGGTAATACGGACCTTTCCTACCAGGATGGTGGTTGATCTGGAATAGGTGCTAAAGCACCTGGGATGAAAATGTTATACCGTACTGATAGAAAAGGGTTAAAATTGTACTTAGGGGTAAGGCATCCCGGACATATGTTAAAACGATAGAAAAATCTGGTTAATGCCCAAGGATACAGGACCCGGGTTCCAAGTTTTAAACTTCGAGCCATGATGACAAATATATTGCGATCCGGACGAAGTGGGTGTTCATCAGCTACTATAGCCCGACATGGCCACGAAATATTATACTTTGATTTAAGAATACTAACAAAATCAATTGGACACCTAAGTCCGGATAGGCAGGATGGCTCAACATTCTTCATTTCAAGAATACCATTCCGGCGAAGGTTTGATCTCTCGTATTCCCATACGGCTACCTTGGGTCTATTACTAAAAATTACTTATACGGACTCACACTCACTATGGGCGTCCGGGGTGTGTCCTTCTACATCTACAATTGGTTCTGATGTTGTTCTAGAATAACCAAAGCTAGATGACGTATATGAGGTGTAACTTGAGAATCTACCTTGGGAACTATGTAATGAATCAGAAGAAATACCTTTTCTAAAAATTGGGAAAGAAAAAGAAACTAACCTGAAGGAAGTGTGGAACGGCTAAATAAGATCACTATTAGCACAACACGAAATCAGAATAAAGGAAATAGTGATAGTGACGGATGAGTCGGGCCTAGACCCTTCTTATATATGGCTAAGGATGGTACGGATCGGACAGACCAAGAGTGTTAGCTCTTTATCCAGTTTGATCTGGACCATTAATCCCAAACATCACTTCAACCTTTAATTTTGACATAACTCTTACATCGAAAAAATGCAGGAACGATGCATCGATGCAAGAGTTGGGGGGACAACTAATATGCCTAAAATAATCCCACAACGCAAATGAAGACAAGTGTCGATAAGGACATCTAGTCCCGGTATAGACTTTATCATTCGGATCCGATTTCAACACCAATCACCCCACATAAGAGATGATATAGTTCATGTCATGGCATACACCATGGTTCGAATTCTTCACCTTGGCATAGATTCCATGGAGACCACACTCCATTGGCATGAGTATCTTTCTCTTAACACATGGGCCAACTCAGATCAATAAATGGATTCCCAAAGAGACTCAGCCTCTGATAAATACGCTCAGGCAAGAGTTTTACTATCCATAAAACTCGAGCCATTCAACCCCTATAAAAGGGAGCCTCATTCTCAGGTAAAAGGTTAATCACATCTCACTATTTAGTTTCGTAGAAGAGCTCTGCATACCAGTGCACTTTTATTACATGAGTCCACACTGAATTTAGCATCGGAGCGCCTACGCCTAAGGACAACCTCAGGCGGGTCTTTAGCTCACGTATGTTTACATCTCTTTCAGGATATTCACTTGAAGCAGTACGGACCTGACCCACTGATAGTCATAACGGTTCTGATAATTTTTTTTGACATCATCGCTATACGGTCGCGGAGATAGGTCAAAGATGAATCAAAATCTCGATGTGGCTTGCTGCGAAGAACAACCCTAGGTTAGAGTCGTGATTGTGGCAAAGAACAAAATCGCGACACTATAGAGAAGAATCAGAGAGAAGAATCGTGTCCCTATAAGAGCGACAGTGTATATAAGTATAATTTTTTTATTAATATAAAAAGGGAGAAATAAAAAAACATTTTCGCAAACTTCACCAGTCGCTGAAATCTGTGACTTCATTTTTTTAATGTTCGAAAGAGCAAAACCAAATCAATGCAAGCTCTTCCACTCCTTTCTTACCAACCCAATTTTCTCTATCTTTTTCAATCCAAATTCAACCTACAATTTCTTCCATCTTCAATCTTTTCAAGGTGATCTCCAGAAAATTTCAACTTATTTTTTATGGTATATTTTCTCTCTCTCTAACCCATTTTCTCTTTTGTTCTTGTTGGAGATTCTTGCTACCAAAATTCTCACCAAGCTTGATTTAGAGATCAATATCTAATTTCCTTCGCTATTTGGTAAGGATTTCAACCATTTCCAAGTGATTCAAAAATCTAGAGGTTCTAGGGTTTTTATGGGATTTGGGGATTTTGATTCAATGAGTATTTTTCTTGTTCTATTACTTATATTAGAGTTTAATTTTGTTGAATTGTTAGATTTAAGTATTAGTTTTGAAAATCAATTGGGGACTTTATCTCTTGGTTGATTTGGAAAAACAAGAACTTTCTTAGCCCAAAATTGTTCAATTAAAGGTTAAGTTAACTTGAAAAAATAATATATAGTTGGATTGTGATATTTAGTCTTGATTAATATGGCAGAATGTTGATTTTTTAGAGAAATAAGTTAGATTTTAGAAAATGAGATTTTCATATTTGAGATTTTATTGGGATTGTGTCTATGGAATAAAATTGAGTTGTTTTTTGTTAAATAGATTAATGAATTTACTTGGATGATACTTGCATTGGTGGTAGGAGTTTGTGCGTTGTCAACAAAGAGATAGGGATCTTCCTTTCTTCCTTTGTTAAACCTTCATTGTTGGTAAAAACCTTGCCCCTTATAATGATTGAATCTTCCGTATGTTGTTCAATTTATTGATTCTTTTAGGTGACTCTTTTTGATTGTTCCAAAGAGAGCCAAAACCCCAAGATGATTCTTTGTACGAAAATTCCTTTGTTTGAGTTATTATATATGTATATGTGCATTAATCCTCGAACGAGTTAAGTTCGATTGACACATATTTTGGAATTTCATGTAATGTGAATTATATGACATTGGATTTAAATTATTTTAAATGTGCATTTAGAGGCATAATGGATCACCGAGCAAGGGTTTGAGAGTTTCCATTTTTAGGATTGGTGATTCGGAATTGATGAATGTGTTATTGGAGTCAAATTGAAAATAGAAATTGTGTTATGGATTTACACCTTTTTCATGAATTTACCGTGCTGGCTGACTTGCGATGTTGTTGAATATGGTGAAGGATAAAGGTGTGGGAGCAATCCACATCCTTATCAGAGTCATGGGATTAGAGTTCGGAGGTTTGGATGGTTATACGAGGACATTGTTTACATAGCATATTAATGCATTTATTCAGTTCTTCATATTTTTGCCTTATTTGTTACTCTTTCTTTAATATCCCAACTGAACGTTTGACTCACCCTATTAATTTTCTCTCCTTTTAGATGAGCCATTGACTAGTATGACCTTCTAGATCAACATGGCGGGGCGTGACCGTGGTGGCCTGACTAGTATTGTTGTCTTGCAATATTTGTTTGTTTGTTTCTTTATTTATTTAGTTATGATATGGTACTAGTTGTGCTTACTTTCGACTAATTGGATTTATATTTGTTATGGTTATTTTGGATGGGCCAGGACAGAACTTCGTGTGATCGAAACTCCAATGCCAGATATTATATATATGCTTGTTGTAGAACCCTTGTGAGGCTTGGATTATGGAGGATAATTGGAGTTTGTTGGATTGCATTATAGAAGTGTTAATTCTTTTTTTTTGAGGGTGACATCCTTCAATTTATGGGGAAATGTTGTATGATTTTTGTTTGGAGAGTATTTTATTTTAGAGTAAATATAATACAACTGGTTGGTTTTTCTTTATTTTCCTCACGCTCTCCGAGTTGGGGTATGACAATGCCTTTCATGAAAAATGGCAAGCCCATTTAGGACTTATTGGATGAACTCGATATCTTCGACCCCCATCTCTTTAAGAACTTAAATAAAGCCCCTAAATTTCTAAAAGGTTAATTGCATTTTGGTTCCATGGGAATCAAACCCTTGGATGAGCCACATAGGAACCCTCGATATCTCAAGAACTCTTTGGAACCACCCGAGATCATTGGATTCCATAATTAAATTTTGGCATGTTTATTGGTGTAAGATGGCTTGAATTAATCCCACAATTGTCATGTTATATTGTCATGACTTTGGGCCCAGGTACCCAAAAACCCGGAAGGCCAATACATGGTTTACGAACCAAACAAGCCTTTATAATTTTCAAAAACCTAAAAATAATATTCAAAAGCCTAAATGTTATATCCAACCCAAGTGGATTTGGCCCAATGACCCAATCAGGAATTAAAAGCCCAGATATATTTGTCCATTATATCTGGCCCATAAAAAAAACTAACCTAGCCCATATGGATCTGACCCATTTTCTAGCAATCTATAACTATGTCTACAACTTACACCCGAGGCAACTTCATCCTCTTATGTCTAAAGGAAAACATTCAGCAACTTCTTCCTCCCCATAATGGCCGAACTAACCATAGTGATGAGCATTCCAGCAAACTCCATCATGTGGTAAGAAAGAAAAAAACTAGGAAACACATACAAAACATACACACATATTTATCAAACAAACTAAACATCTCTATACAAACAAATCGATTCATATTTTAGAGATCAAACTCAATTGACACAGAGTTTTACCCAGGTAAAGGCTAGTAAATTGGATAAGAAGACGGTGACGGAGTGGGTGAGAAGATGGCTTGGGTAAGAGGGCTGATTTCTAGTCAGGAGAGGCTCGGGCGAGAGGGTGCTAGGTTTCAGGTGAGAAGATGCTGGTGATAGGAAGAGGATTAGCCGGTGAGAAGGGTCTAATGGTAAGGAGAAATTTTTAGAGAAGAGGCTTGAGTATGTGGTTGACTGAGGGTGAGAATGATGAGTGATGTGAGGTTTGAGACTGGATTTTTTGGTAGCTCCAGTTGGATTTCTGGTGGTAGGTGATGTCTCGAGTTGAGGCTGGATTTCTAGTGATGTTTGGTAAGGAGAAGTTTCTGGAAAAAAAGGCTCCGTAAAGGTGGGTCACTCGCGATGGCTAGGTGATGGATGGGTTTTTCAAGTGATAAGATGCTTTGGTTAAGACTGGTGACTATCAGTTGAAGGTGGGTTGTTGGGATATCGGGTAGGAGGGGTAGGAGGGTAATGGTGATGAGAATGTTGTTGGGTTGAAGGTCAGGTCAGGGCAATCATAATGATATACATTTAATGACCCATTAAATTTTAAAAGTGAGTCTCATATCTATCTCATAAAAACACAACTCTCAATATAATCAAATCAACATAATACATATTTCAATACTGTCACATCAGCAAAACACATCTCTAATAGAAAATCATTATCCAATCCAACTACTTTCTTATCCTTCATAGTATCCCATCAAATTTATATTAAAATCAAGATTGGGTCTCACCTTTATTATAAAAAGTCAAGCCACATCATTATCTATATCACCAAAATACATATCCCTATACAATCACATCAACAAAACATAGTTTTCAATATAACCAAGTCAGTAACTAATGACCCATTATTTTTGATATCATTGTGATTGTCCATATTTTTTGGCGTAAGAGAAAATAAGGTTGCCGTGGGTTGCAGGTGATGCCTCAATGCAAGAGAAAAAAGCGGGAAAAATTTGACTTCGGCGAATATGGCATGAGAGATTTAAAGGGGTGCACATAAATACACATGTTTTTTGCTAAATGCAGATTATAGAACAACGTCAATGTCAACGCCACTTATTATATCAATACCACTTTATCAGTACAAAGAATGCGAAATAGCATACATGTTTCTGATATAATAATGAACCAAACACCACAACATTTGAAACAACATATATACCAGCATTCGAAACAACATATATGCTACCAGCATATAAGTTAAATTATATGCTAACTGCAAAATTATTTACCAAACGCACCTTTTATCAGAAAGTAAAGCTAACACGTCGCATAGGCAATTGGCATACTCGCATTTAATTATTCTAAAATTGATATAGACGTCACAGATTAAGCATCATTAAAATGCTACATGCACATGCATTAGATTATGCGTGATAGCTGATATTGAACGTTATACAGTTGACTGTTGGCTATAAGTCTTAAATAATCGTTGAACTCTTTAAGCTATAAATAGAACGCAAGATCACACTATCAATTCACACTTCTTAATTCAATTCTCACTAAATTTATTAAGTGAGTTGGACGCATTTTGGCATGAATTTGTTGCAATGTTTGGTAGTGAAGAGTATGCATTGGGTGTTTACAACTCACTGAACTTCTTTGAACTAAATAGAGAAGCACCAATTTAGTACTAGATGACAATGTTAGACATGGGGTTCTTGATTTCTTCGAGGTACAATGTCATACTACATATTCTTAGTTCTACACAAAGCTTCACATATTTATCATTGTGATAAACTCTCCACCTTAGTATCAACATGTTGCTATTGCTATCGCTATCGAACACGTTAATAATAACCAATAAGTCGAGGTTTCCTTAGCTGGGGTTACCGAATATCTATCATTATGTCTTAATGAAATGACTTTATGTATGAGTGTGCAACTGCATGAGTTTTATCGTATATGAAACAACTTAATGTATACATACAACAAACTCGTCTTAGGTTTCCTCCTGGGACCATTACGATAAAAGATTAGCAATCTAACATGTGTTATTGTGCTTTAATAAAATTGAAGTCAAATGTATTGAAGTTTTGTTGTACACTTTTGCCTTCCCAAACTGATGCATGTACGGCATGAACTCTAGCACGTGTGCTCCACTGCACCGCGAGAGAATGAGCGGTAGCCTATGGAGGTCCCATAAAAGAAAGCGTGGAGAGACTTGAAAGAAAGCGTGGAGAGACTTAATAAGGAGGGGTGGGTGCCATGCAAAGATAAACAAACCCTATAAAAAGCTATAGGTGAGTAATAAACAACCCTACAATTTTTAAACCCAAACCTATTTAGTAAGCTTTCTTTTTGACATTCACCTGTTGCAGCGTTATGATAGGACGACTCCTAGAGAGAAGAATGATTAAGAACGTCACCCATTATACAAACCAAGGTTTTGAAAACCGGACCGGTTATCGAATCGAAAAATTCTTCGATTTAAGGTTCAAAGAATCAACCGGGGTTCAAACCGGATTCAATAAAATATAATATTATATATATTTATATGATATAGATAATTATTTAATGCAAAATAAAAAATATTTAGTATTTAATAATGTGTAAAAATATTTTACAAAAATACAATATAATAATTTTGCATGTCTAACTTTAACAAAAACTGTGTCATAGCCTAGCGGTAAGGTCTTTGTCTTAGTATTAGGAGGTCATGTGTTCAAAACCCATTAAGAACAAAAGTTTTGTAATTAAAACTTACCGATCCGGTTCATTGAGACCTGCCGATTCTACCAGTTCTAAAAAAACATCCGGTTCAAAAATTGTCCGATTCTTATAGGTGCGACTGAACCGATTACATGGCTGGTGACCGGTTCAACCGGTCCAACCGGCGGTCCGATCTGGTTCCGATAACCTTCATACAAACTACATGCACATTGCTAATATTTATAATAGTATTATTTTAAGAAAGTTTGACTTGAAATCTTCACGGACTAAAAGGTATCCACGTGTCGTTATATTATGCACATGGGTCGCTCCCTTCTTGTTGTTAACAATCTTGAGTTGCACTTCTTCTAGTCTTGAAATGCACTTTTTTTACACTTGTTTAATTTCAGCTTTTCTAGTGCATATATATATATGCATAACTCATGAGCACAAGAAAAATTGGGTATTTCAATTCCTTTTTAAAATCAAATCGATGCTAATCAAGCACATGAGTAAAAGTTTTGGAAAAAACATGAGTTTTACTCATTACAGGTAGGTATTTAACCGCTCTGTATATGGAGTAACCCACGTAGCTGAGAGACATTAGATAATTTCTTGTCAAACCAACATGGATATAGTGATTGCTATTTACGTGTCCTATTGCAATAGCAATTTGTTGAAAGAGTGGTGGGGGGTTGTCTCAAGTGGTAGGTATGTTTAACTCTCTGTACGATGAAAAACGTGTAATATTACATTAATGTGAAAACAATCAAAAGACTCTTGTCAGGCATTGCCATCGAATGCTCAAATGATGCTTCAACATCTTTTTAAAAGAAGTCAAGCGAGTTTCTAATAATATATGCTCTCTCATTACCGTTAAGTATTTCAACATATTGTGCCCAAATTGTGAAGAGTAGTTTTTCTTTCTTTGGCTCGAACTTTCTTGTGTAGAAAGAGACTGAGAATTATAAATAGATGATCAACTTTGTCACGTAAGTTCATTGGAGTGGAAAAAAATCCTGCTAAAAAAATATTTGAGTTAGGGTATTCGGATGAAGAATTGTGTCTGTAAGGTTCTCGATGTTAAACAAATTTAATCTGATGTACAACACATGCAACTAGATTGTGTCGAGTGGTAGTAGGTACCTTTTTCTTTTTGGAGTGACGTCTTCTAGTGATGGTTTTCACAGCCAGTTCACGGAGAGAAGTTTTTGAAGGTTTGAATATGTCCCTCAACTTCCTTAACCAACTGAATTTATAGTTGTGCCCTCTAATTGTTTAACCCGATGTATCCATGAACATTATGCCTAAGCCAGATATAAAAATCGGTGAAAAATTTGGGTTCAATTATTTACTAACAAATCCACAAATGGATTAACACATGATACAATCATAAGAAAATATCAGACAAAATACAAGCACATGCCAATTAAAGGAAATATAAGTAAAATTTAGAAATAATTACAGGTTGCAAATAAAAAATCTAAAGGAAACATAAAAAGATTAGAACTCAAATAGGGAGAGAGAGTTACCTGTTACACCGCTGGCAGAGCCTCTGCTCAAGTCTGAAGTCTACCTACAATGACCTTCGAAGATTTAGAGTGCATTCCACAAACATTATGACTGAGCCCGATATAAGAGCACATGAAATGGTTCATTGTTATTGGGGACATTAGATGTTGTTGAATTGTGTGTTTTTGCTGATGTGGCTGTATTGAGAGATGTGTTTTGCTGATGTGGCTATATTGAGAGTTGTGTTTTGGTGGGACCAATCTTTATTTTTGTGTAGTTTTGTTGTGGAAAAGATGTAGGAAAGGAAAATAGTTGGTTTGAATAATGGAGAAAGAAATAATTGTATTGGGATATGTGTTTTGCTGATGTGACTGTATTGGGAGTTGTGTGTGGTTTGAATTTTTGTGTGATAAAAATGGGATCCACAAATAATTTTAATAGGGATAACAAATTATTGTCATTGCATGTGCTCTAAAAAGTAATGAAAACGTTGGGTTCCATTATTTCACTCTAATAATACTATCTCATGCTAGATGCCAACGAGGGAAATAAGTTGGTACAATGCACACAAAAAAGGGCTCGTATAGCATGTAAGCTTTAGGAGGTCCCCATTCAAATCATGATGGGATATGACAACACCATCACTAATGCATTTAATGGTGGTGAGGTGGTGATGTGATGGTATTGCATGTAATGATTCCAGAAAATCTATTTCCATTTTTTTGTGCATAGCTTTTGCATTGGGAATTGATAAGGGTTGCACAACTGCATTTGTAGCTTGAAATGACATTTCGAGAGGCACTCTTTGACTATTATGAATTTCTCTCTCTTTTTATGACAACAATAAAGCTATTATTATAAAGTATAATAGGTTTGAGTGTACTACAGTTGGGTACATTTAGTGCTTCAAAGCTATATGGTAAAGTCAATCATATTTCAAAAATTCCTAAGGTTTGAGGGTAAATGAAAACCCCCATTTTTAGGATTGTGTTTAATTGGAACCCCTCCCCTATATCCCTACCCAAACCCTCCCCCTATTTTATTAGTACTACTAATGACATGAAGGTTTAGCTTTTTCCTTATCAGATTTTGTCCCTTATCGATTTGACAACACAAATCATATATAATTTTTATTTTTTTGAAATTTTAGAAAAAAACTTATAAAAGTACTTTATTTTTACGGTAAAAGCTAGTGTTTTTACACTATATTGTCGAAGAATATATTCTCTGTCGAAAAATATCATGTCATTTCTCTTCAACTGAATATTAATAATTGTATATTTGAATTTTATTTTTCTTCTTTTTCTTTTTCATGCTTATTTATTGAGGGATTCCTCTGTTTCTTCCTTGTATTCTTCACCGTCTTCCTCCAAACTTGAAGTGGAATTTCTCAAAAATTCATTGTTATTTGATTCTGATTCTGAAAAATACATTGATTTATTCATTGCACCAATTGGTAAGTGCATTAAATTTTACTTTAATTATTCAATTATTTTATTTAAATTCCCTAAGATTATAATGAACGGACATTGCATTCTAAGATTATAATGAGGGATGGAGGGGATAGTGTTCCATTTCGTTCATTTTGTTCCAATTGAATTGACAAATCTTTTTGTTTCATTGTCCCAGCTAAATTGTTCGTACCGGCTGCTAACAAATGGACTATATATTCGACTTTCACTTGCCAACCGTTTTAATCAAACAGGTTAAATTTCATTATTGTTAGGATAACTTCAATACATTAGTGATTTTGTGCGTATGAAAGTTAAATTCTATTATTTTTAGGATGAATTTATCGCAGACGAAGTGAAGGAAGAAGACGATGTTATGGTTGAACTTGAAGAGAATATCGCATATGACATTAGAAGCGAATTTGAAACCGATATTGTATGATGTTTAATTCAAATAATATATATATATATATATATATTGTTATGTTATATTCAAATAAATATGAAACTAGTTTGTAACAAACAAAGAGATGTTTGTATCTACATGGACTGATAGATATATGCATTTAAGAAATTAGACTACTATTAGAGTCGAAAGTCAACATGCTAAGCGAAAATGATATTTGAGCTCATTGAAGTCAAACTTGGAGAGATCTGTTAGGTGGATTCATCGGGTTATCCAGTCTCAGGACACCGCTATCAAAGCTAGCGTTGAGAGAAGCAGGACTATCGTCCAACACAGGCTCAATATACCACACCTCAATGATCTATATGATTTTGTTTCAATAGAGGCATTGCATCTCATCTTGATGGAGTTTGAGCGATCTAAAAATGTCATAAGGTCTTCCAACGATTGCGGATGTCAATTTTGTATGAGTTAAGGACTACCTTGTGCTCACGAATAGGCTATAACAGTGAGTGAACGTCACTATATACAGCTTGAAGCCATTGACAAATTTTGGAGGAAGCTTGATATATTTCCATGTGAGTCACTAGAAGAGGATGATATCGACTGTAGTGCCAATGTATAGATGTTCACCAAACATTTCAAGCAGCAAACGAAGCCTGTTAAAATGAGTTGGTTAAGAAAGCCGAGGGAGATAATCAAACCTTCGACAATATCCCTCCGTCAACCATCTGTGAAGAATAACACTCGAGGGCGTCCAAACACAAAGAAAAAAATTGTGACCTCCACCAGTCCTAATAGAGCTGCATCCGAATTTGTTGCGAATGATTTCATTCATCCGCGAGAACTTAGCAGGCACAGTACCTCATCTGCTCGCCCCAGCTCTAAAATCTTTGAGCACAATTTTTTACAATATCATGAGTCGGGGAGACACAGTTGCTCATCCATTTAAAATACTGAATCCCTATCTACGCAAATGAGTGCGGGACCAAGAAGTGTGAACTACTCTATTCACGGCTATGTTGATTAGTTTCCAGATGTACTGCATTCTTACATTAGGGATGTACGAGATGTAAGAGTCGATGAAAATTGTGATTTTCGATCGATAGCTGTTTCTCTTGATCTTGGGGAAGATCCATGGCCTAATCTCCGATATAACTTGATTGCAGAGTTAGATACATTTTGGGGACAATATGTTGAAATACTAGGCAGTGAAGACAAGGAAAATAGTGTAAGATGCTCACTGAACTTCTTTCAAATGGATGTTCAAGTACCATTTGAGCACTGGATGGCAATACCAGACATAGGACTGTTGATTGCATCCACATACAATGTGATATTGCATGTTCTTAATCATAGAGGGAGCTCGACTTATTTACCACTTCGTACAATCCCCTCGCCACTCTGTTAGCACTACGTTATTGCTATAGGGCATGTAAATGGTAATCACTTTGTTCAGGTTGGTTTGATAGGAGATTATCAAATACCTCCCATTACACCTGAGTGGGTTCACTGTAGGCATGCTTGTGCATTTGCATGAGCTACTCCATATGTGGAGCGGTTTAATGTATATATGCAGTTAATACGACCCATGTTTTCTTCCGAAACAGTTGTTAATGTGATCGATTAATTTTACATGTATGTATTTGCAATAGTCAACTTATCTCATCCTTTGTTTTTACGTAATACAATTAAAATATGAAAGAAAAGTTACAAGTAATGAACTTTTTGAAATTGAAAAAAAAAACAATTATGTAACTTAAAAAAAGTGAGATCTGCTGTAAATCAATTATATAATTAAATTGTTATGTTAATTTTCATTTTTCACTTTTTTTTGTCAAATGGATTGGTGAGGAATTTTCGGTGTGCTTTGGCTTTCTTGATTCAATTGTTGTTTCTTCATGTCCAACTCTCGACTATCTCTCATCTCTATTCATCATGTTTTTTCAAATTATTGACTTTTGAGGAAGTTTAACAAGAGTAGCACATGAAAGAACTCTTTTTTGTTCTGCCTTTTCCATTATTGATTTCCTGATAACATTTTTTTTGCCATAAAACTAGTTAAAAAACTAGTACAGCCATTCGGTTGTACTTTAAATTATTATTTGTTGACTTGTATTTTGACTATTTGACTATTTCAGTGAAGAAATTCCTTGTGGTTCGCTTTTGTTTTCATTTCATCGTGTTTAATGGCACTAGCAGGAGTCAGCATATCTATAGGAGACCACTATAGTGTACATAGTACTTCTTTTTTTTGAGAAACAGACAACTCAAATATATTAAGAGACAGTATTACAATCATTCTCCAAGGCTTTACACAACCAAGGAGGGATAGAATTAAACCAAGAAACATCAGACGAAATGCCTAAAGCAAATCGAGCCAAACAGTGAGCAACATGATTCCCTGAACGTCGGACATGCGAGTAAGAAATGGAAGGGAACTCCATTGCTAGAGACTTGCAATCTTCAAGAATCACCACCGCAGCACCTCCCTTCACTTTAGTAGACTTCAAAGCTGTTATAGTTATGAGAGAATCACTTTCCAAAATAATATTTGACAACCCCTGCTGTTGGGCCCATTGGAGACCCATTCGACATCCCATGGCTTCTATAATCTCAACTGAGCATATTCCTTTCACTGGTTTGGAAACTGAAAAAAGAAAACCTCCAACAGCATTGCGGGCTATAATTCCAACTCCTGCGATTCCATCCTCAACCTTGATCGCCCCATCCACATTTATCTTGATAAAACCTATATCAGGAGGCTGCCAAATTGTTGGGCTATTTTGGCTGGTCATCCTAGCTGGAATCATAGAAGAAGACTTTTGAGCATTCAAGAATTCCTCTATGGCAGCTTCAGCCCTCAAAATAGATTGGAGAGGTGGGGTCCACTGATGATCAAAAAGCACTTTATTTCGTGCCAGCCAAATGTGCCAAGTTATCATACACCACAATTGGAAAACAACAATAGGCTGTTGAGAGAAAATGTCATAACAGATATTCGAAAATTTTGCACCTGGAGTGGGAGAAATATATTGCAAAGAGCTGGTTGACCATGTAGCTTTGGCCATCCGGCAGTGGAAAATCGCATGCTCAATAGTTTCCATATCAGCACCACAAATTTTGCAAACTGGAGAGATACAAGCATGACGATGGAATAACTGCTCCGCCACTGGGACACTAGAATTACAAGCCTTCCATATAAAAAGTTTAATTTTTGGAGGTAAAGGCACCCTCCAAAAAGGTTTCCACCAAGATGACTGTCTACTACTAGACTCTGCCCTCTCAAAATTATTAGTATGCAAATAGTTGAAGGCAATCTGATACCCAGACTTAACTGAATATGATCCATCGGCTGAGAAGTGCCAAATTAATCTATCTCTTGGCTCTCGAATAGAGAGAGGAATTTGAAGGATGGCCTCCACATCACCGGGCAGAAAATTCTCGATAATTAAATCCTCATTCCAGGAATTATCTTGGATGAGGGCTGAAACACGCAAATGAGAAGCCAATCTCTTAGGGGAGTAAATTTTAAAAGAGGGGACACGAGGCAGCCATCTGTCATGATATATAGAAGTTCGAGAGCCATCACCAATACACCATCTTGTCCCTCTAAGCAGAATTTCACGCCCATCTAGAAAACCCTTCCACATATATGAGTGGTAAGGAGCTGGCTTGGCATCCATAAAATCACAATGAGGATGGTATTTTGCTTTAAGAATACGAGCCGAGAGAGACATTGGATTCTTAATAATTCGCCAACCTTGTTTGGCCAATATAGCTAGATTAAAAGCCTCAAATAACTTGAAACCCAATCCTCCATTCCCGTGGGGCTGAACAAGATGTTTCCAGGATAGCCAGTGCATCTTCCTAGTATCACAATTGCCTCCCCAAAAAAATCTGGCCAATATAGCTTGAAGTCTCACACAAAGAGATCGAGGGAGCTTAAAACAACTCATCGTGTAAACGGGGATAGCCTGACAAACTGATTTGATGAGTGTTTCTCTTCCAGCCTGAGATAAAAAATTTCACTCCACCCATTAATTTTTTTCCAAACTCGGTTCTCTATGAATTGAAAAGTCCTCCTTTTATTTCGGCTACTAGAACATGGAATCCCCAAATATTTGTCATGACTCAGCACCACATCCACCCCCAAAACTGCAGCTATACGAGACCTCACAAGATTAGGCACACGAGTGCTAAAGGAGATAGCCGATTTGGAAAAATTAATGGCTTGCCCAGAATATAAGGCATATGTTTTCAACACCTCACCAAATTTATTTATCTCATCCATAGAAGCACGACCGAAGAGGAAACTATCATCTGCGAAATATAATTGAGACACTACCGGGCTGCGTGAACTAGCCCGATATCCACTAATATCCCCACAGTCAACCTTATGGGAAATTAAGGAAGATAAAGCTTCAGAACATAGCAGAAATAAATATGGTGAGAGGGGATCACCTTGGCGAAGGCCACGAGATGGTTGAAATGAGGGAGACAGAGAGCCATTAACCAAGATCCTGTAAGAAACTGAGGAAAAACATTCGACAATCCGTTGCACCCAGAAAATATTAAAACCCATACGAATCATGATGGAACGCAAAAATTGCCATTCCACCCTATCATACGCTTTGCTCATATCAAGCTTCAGCGCAAAGGATCCAGGCTGATTAAGGGGCTGCCGTGACATAGAATGAAGAGTCTCATACGCAATCACTACATTATCAGTAATTAATCTTCCCGGCACAAAAGCACTTTGAGCCTCCGAAATAATCGCAGGTAGAATTAGCTTTAAACGGTTAGCCAAAGCTTTAGAAATAATTTTATATATAACATTACATAAAGCAATGGGTCGAAAATCAGATACCTTCCTCGGAGAAGTAGACTTTGGGATTAGCACAATGGTAGTGTCATTAAGAGCCGAAAGAGATCCTCCATGGTTCAGAAATTGCAAACAAATTTCAGTCACTTTAATGCCCACAATTCCCCAGAATTTTTGATAGAATAATGCCGGGAACCCATCGGGCCCAGGAGCTTTGGAAGCTCCCATTTGGAACACAGCCTCATAAACATGATCTGCAGTAAATTCCGCAGTAAGAATTACATTCATCTCCTCTGTAACCCTGCCTTCAAGATTTCCGAAAGAAGGAATATCCTCCCATGAAGCTTCCGACCGAAATAAAGAGGAGAAATAATTAAGGAACTCTTGCTGAATAAACAAAATCTCCTCACTCCACATGCCCGTCGACAACTCAATACCCTTAATAAAATTCCTCTTCTTTCGTTGGGATGCCTGGGAATGAAAAAATTTAGTGTTACGATCACCATGTTGAAGCCAATTAACCCGGGACCGCTGATGCCACATCACTTCTTCCTGCTCAAGAACTGTATCAAGCTGTTGCTCTATAGAATGGATAATAGTGATATCTGTCCCCGGTTCAGAATGCAAGTTCCTCAATTTATCCCTCAAATAATCCACCTTCTGCCTCACACTACCAAACGATGACCGACTCCAAACCTGTAAATCAGTGGCCATTCTGCGCAAGGATACCCTCAAATCCATACCACGACCAATAGAGTCCATCCAAGATCGTTCAATCACAGAAGGACAAGAGCCGTTTGTTAACCACATTTCTTCAAAACGAAAAGCCTTTTGCTTTCTATACCATTGTCCATGATCATATAACACAATAGGCAAATGATCGGAGACAAAACTGACATCATGAAGGATCATAAATGAGGGAAATCTGTTTTTCCACTCTAAATTACACATTCCTCTATCTAATCTCACACGAGTGGAATTAGCATCAGTAGATCTCCTACTCCAAGTAAACTGAGGCCCCGTAAAATCTAAATCCCTCAAACCACAAAATTCTAGAGCATCTCGAAATGCCTTCATCTGCTTTAGAGGTCGATGACCAGCCCCGACCCTGTCTCTATCCTCCGTGATCTCGTTAAAGTCCCCCATAATAAGCCAAGCACCATGCAGTAATGAATACAGGCGCCGAAGAAGATCCCACGAAAAGTGTCTCTGATGAGTCACAGGATCACCATAGAAACCAGTAAAACGCCAAGGCTCTTGAGTCCCATAAGACATCCAGCCATCAATATGAAACCTAGAATAAGAGGAAAGGTTGAAAAAAATTTCATCAGTCCAAAATAGAGCCAGACCACCCGCTAAACCCTCCCTATCAACATAAAAACCATGTTTGAACCCCAACTTTCGACGAATAGTATCGGCTGCTGGCTTCAACAATTTTGTTTCCATCAAAAAAACCACTTTGGGAGCTTGCCGCTTCACCAATTCATGAAGGGCTCGAACACTTCGAGGGTTCCCAAGCCCCCGAACGTTCCAACTTATAATTTTCATTGAGACCGGCGAGGCTGAACAACAGCCATCGCCGATAAATTAGTCGTTGTTGTGTCGAATCCCGCACACTGGGAAACCTCGGTTGACACTAACCCTTTTTTAGCAACCCTTCCAACATCCTCAGCTTCACCACATTCCTCCCTCAAATGCTTCCCCAAAGAAGAGAACGTCTCGGTAGATGGCCCAACTTGCAAAATCTTGGAACGAGCTTTGCGTTTCCAGCCTTTGACACCGCTCCAATCTGTCTCCATCATAGTAGAATCCAAGTTTGTTCTCACCTCACTCTCCACCTTATCAAACCTCCTGGCAGTTGACTCGCAAAATACTTCTCCTGCTTTTTCCTTCATGATACTTACAGGTTCAGAGTCAATACTCCGCGCTCCGACTTTCTCTTTCTCTTTTAGCTGCGTATCAGAACTGGCTCCATGAATCCCCACTTGAAGTGGATTACCCAAGTTACTGTTTCTGCAGCAACTCTCTTGTTGAGAATCACCTGTAGACTGTTCTGGGGCAGAGGGAGAGGATGTTGTTTGTTTTGAGAAACGGACACCGAACTGCCCAGCGCGGAGCCATTCACCATATTGCCAAGTATCAGATGATAGACCACCCTCGACTGTTAATGACTGTTTGCAATCTCGAATTCCATGATCCATATGCCCGCAACAATAGCAATAATTCATCAGTCGTTCATAACGGAGAGATAACCATTGAGGTTCCAGTCCCTCAATCCTGATTTTCACCCCACGCCTCAATGGCTTTGTTACATCAATATTGACCCGAACCCTCAAAAATCTTCCCCACTGCAGCGGTGTGCCTTCTTTAGCGAGACCCACTAGTTCCCCAATTGTTGATCCAACCCTCCTCGCCACCTCTTCTGTCATGCCAATGATAGGAACCTCATGAATTTGGATCCAGAATGCAGCTCGGTTCAACTGTACCTGAGACGGCTGGACATTATTTGCAATCTCCCCCATCACGATCAAGTTCTTCTCAAAATGCCAAGGACCATTTCGGAGAACCAACATTTTTGCCTCCTCATCCTCAAATTGGAACAAGAACAAATTGTCCTGAATAGCTGAAATACTCACTCCCCCCACTGAATTCCATACCCCTGTCATAGTACTCATAAATGACTCACGGTGAACAGATTTACGAGTTAGAATTCTCCCCAACAAACATTTATGGCGTATACCCGGATCTACTACAGCCTCCTTCTCCAGCCCAATCTCAGTCGCTTCTTCATCTGTGAGACGCATCTTTGCCCATTGATTTTCCACAGCTTCCATACCGCACATAGAATAACAAAAGCCCCAGCAATAGAACAACAGCTACAAAAAAAGCCCTAAAACCAGGAAAACCTAGAAAAAGGGGGCGGCGGCTCTCAAAAGAGAGGAAAAGGCTCTCAAAAGAGAGGATTATAGTTATATAGTCTCGTGTACATAGTACTTTGCACTGTTGCATCGAACAAAATATGTAAAGTGCAGAAGTTTTTATCAATAAAATAATTATTGATTAGACAAAAAATATCATTAATTGCAGTAAGTACATCTAGGGAGGGGGTTTTTGAAATAGATTTGGGTTCAAATAAAATAACCCCTACTTTTAAACCCCCTATTACTATGCCTGCACACCTATTGTTTTGCATGTACTTGTTTATTTGACAAAAGCTACATAATGAAACGAAATGATGCTCGGAGGGGACAGGAAAGCGACTTTTAATTTTGGGATTGCTGGCTTTTAATTTTGTAATTTATTCTTTTAATTACGTAATTTATTTTCTTGTAATTTATTCCGTTTCACTCTCTTAAATTATTAAATTTTATATATTTAATGTTGTCTCTTTCTCAACCTAAAATAATTTTTAATTTTTGTAAAATGGTCCCTCTAATTTTTAATTTTTGATGAATTTTATTTTTATTCAAAGGTCCTCCTCAACCTACAGCTTGGCCATGTTTTAATGAAGTTACTGATGAATCATAATTATTGATTGAAGGGATTTGGGTACAAAGTCTTCAATTTTTTTTAGGTTGGGTGAGGAACGAACTTGGTATCGAAGCTTTGGAACTATGATTTGAGCACTTAACCCATACAACGAAATGAGATATTTGACTTGTTTTTCATTTGAAATTGTTGCTGGTTATTTCAGTCTTCAAAAAACATATCTTGTATATATATTTGTACAAATAGAACGTTACGGATATGAATCGAATCAATGAATTTTGAATGACTTTCTCCTTCCTCTTTTCTATTTCTGCTTCCGAAATGATTATAATACCTAGTTTCATACGAATGAAACTTCCCTGTATAAACTTAACACTAGTTTCATTTGTATCAGACTAGTGACATCATTCATTATTGACACGTTGTTGTACAAGGCAATATCATCATCACGACACATACCATAGTATATATATGAAGTGCCAATTAGAAGAAGCATATATCAGCTTTTATTTTATTTTTTCAATTTACAAAATTTTTAATAAAAAAGCATTGTTTTCTTAATATCCACATATTGTGAATATTCAATTTGAATCATAATTATTGATTGAAGGGATTCAATGACAGAGTCTTTGATTTTTTTAGGTTTGGTGAGGAGAAATGCGATGTATATATGTATACACATAAAATATATATGGAACAAACTTGGTATCAAAGTTTTGGAACTATGATTTTAGCACTCATTCCTTTTTGAACAGAAGAAAATAAAAAGGAATTATTGGGAGAAAAAAGAACCTAATTTTTACAACCACATGTTTAATATGTCAAAATTAACAAATTGACATAAATATTTCCTAATAAAAAATTAAAAAAATGTTGACTTTTTATATTTAAATCTAGACAGGAGAGAGTAGAGAAGAGGGAGAAAAATATTAAATATTGAGGAGATGATGTGATGCGGGTATGAGGTTTGGGTAGGGGGTATGGGAGGGAGGATTTGTTTAACCCTTTCCATGTCATAAATAGGTCCTTGTCAAATCAATGTGTATATTTTTTATTGTAAAATCAATATGTATATTTAGCAAAAACTTAAGTGTATTTAGAAATTACCTACTAGCAAACCCAACCCCGTTTTTATACTATTTTTATGAAATCAAACCATTCCTTTTAAATCCTTAAAATCCATTTTTTCCTTAATTTCTCCAATCACAGATCAAAAAAAATATTTTCTCCTCCCTTCTTGCTTTCCTTTAATTATTATTTTTTTCATTTTCTCCTCTCAAAACTTGATTTCTTTTCTTTTTTCTTTTTCTTTAATTCCCTCCATTTTTCCTATTTCCATGCCATTATTTTTGTTTCTCAAAAAGTTAAGAATAAAAAATTTGATTTTGTCTAGAAATTTCTAGAAGAGTCCCTGTTTCCGGGCCAAATTTTCTCCCTAATTAGGCCTGATTTATGGAAAATTGTTGGTTTGAGCCAGGATGCAAATAAGTTACAACTGCTCTCCTTTGTGTGTCTTTTATGAAGTAAAAGGTAGACAAAAGTGTTGTCACCCAAATTTCGAAAAGAAAAATCGAAACATGAGAGAGAATACTTTTATTTCGAAGATTTAGATCTTCAATTTTTGAAAAGATGCTTGGTATCATTGGAGCCATTCCCGGCTTGGCTGAAATCTGAAAAGTATTTTTTTAGTAAGTGTTCGGGAAAATTGGAGACATTCCTGACTTGACTTGGAATTTTGAAAAAGATTTTTGATGAAGAATGCTCAGGATCATTGAAGCCATTCCCGGCTTGCCTGATTTTTTTTTTGAAACGATTTATGATAAAGTGTGCTCGGGATCACTGGATCCATTCCTAGCTTGGCTGACAATATTTTGAAAAGATTTTTGATGAAGAGTGTTCCGGATCATTGGAGTCATTCCCAACTTGGCTGAAATTATTTTTGAAAAGATCTCTGATGAAGAATACTGGAGACCATTGGAGCCATTCACGACTTATCTGAAAGTATTTTTGATGAAAAGTTTTCGGGATCACTAGGGTCATTTCTGACTTAGCTGAAAATATTTTTGATAAAAAAGTGTTTTGAGGTCATTTGAGGGTCATTGGACCCATTCCCGACTTGACTTAAATTTTGATTAATACATTGCAAGTGATATCTAGGAGTTTTGTAAACTCACCTTAACAAAAAAAAAATGTTTAAAGCAAGTGATCCACACTTGATTTGAGAAGAAAGACATCATTTAACTTGTACCTTTCGAACAAACCTGCCATAAAAGACAAACAACATGCAATGATAATGCATGTAATGACCTATTCTTTGCATGTCTCATGAATGAATGTACAATTTCTAAAGGTATTTTCACCCTGACTTGCCCAAAATAGGTAAGTGGATTTATGCTTTCTCAAGTGTAGGTTTGTCAAAGTAATAATAGGAATGAATCCTAAATC
This sequence comes from Euonymus europaeus, assembly GCA_963580455.1. Taxonomy (NCBI): domain Eukaryota; kingdom Viridiplantae; phylum Streptophyta; class Magnoliopsida; order Celastrales; family Celastraceae; genus Euonymus; species Euonymus europaeus. Next base: position 12,711,628 of record OY756970.1, on the reverse strand, counting down.
GTCTCACAAACACTTTTGGTTTCAGCTTGGGTCTATCGATTATTAACCTAATTACTTAATTAAATATGGTACTCACAATGCAAGTGATGGTAAAATTGCACTAACCATTGGTTAGATTTGGTTTTTTCTCTTGGGGTGATTGATTGAATTAAACCCTAAATGTTAAATGAGAAGTAAATACTATACTACTGCAAAAAATTGAAATGGAATTAAACACAACATAATAAAATGCAAAGCATAACATAAAGCATTCAAGCACAAACTAAATCGGAATGAAAAATATTCAAGTAGATTAAACTAGAACTATGAATCCAAATGCGATAAAAAATGAAATAACAATAAGTAAAAGGAGTTTAGAAATCAAATCCAATGTGGAATGTTGAGGCGAATCGGCCTTCTAATCTACAAATAGAAGTTGAGGCTAATCCAACTTGGGCTCTTCTCAAGGTCTCAAGGAGGAATAACTTCTTCTTCTAGTTGCTTAGGTCTCCAAGACTGTGAAACCCCGACCCAAAAATTTTAGTTTTGAGTCGAAATACGGATGATCCGTGAGGTACGGAATCATGGAATAATGGTTTTGAGCTTGGTTCAGTAAATGGGTCATAACTTTTAGTATAGATGTCCGTTTCGGGCCCGTAATATATCAAATCGAAGCTTGAACAGAGGCGGAAAATAAAATTTAGGAAAACTGGGTTTCTGAAAAACAGAGACCGTCCGGACGGTTAAAACAGCCGTCCGGACGGTTTGTGCAGGAACTGGGGCAGAGACATTTTTAGAGAAAATTTTGGTGCTGTGAACAGTAGACCGTCCGGACGGTCTAACGAGGCTTCTGGACGGTTAAGCCTACGAGGTGGGCAGAGTGTTGAGAAAACAGTGAAGCGTCCGGACGGTCACTTGGGGCGTCCGGACGGTTATCGGGAAATCAGTTTTTAAGCTTAGTTTCAGACATTTCTGGGCATATTTTCTTCTTGGGAGCCCGACTAGAGAGAGAAAGTGAGAGAGAAGAAGAGAGAGAAGGAGATTTTGGCAAGAGATTGACTTGGAGATTGTGGATTGATGATCCTTGAAGCTAAGCAAGGAAGATTCAAGGTTGATTCAAGTGATTTGGTAAGTTTTTCATAGTTTTTGTAAATTCTAGGTTTTTCTAGATTTGCTAGATTCTTGAAGAGTTGAGTGCTATGCTTTAGATATATTGTTTATAGGTTGATTTTGGATGTTTATGTAGATTGGTTTGTGATTTGGAGTAAAGTTGAGCTTGGGTTGAGTTTGGAGGATTTTGGAGAAATTTCTAGAGAGAGAAGGTGAGTAATTTCGAATTTATGGATATAATTGATGTTTATATGAGTTGTTGGTTGTTTATTGATGTGTGAATGGGTTCGGTTTTGCCACATTGTTAGGTTTGGGAAATCGGAACCCTAGGAACGTAATTGTGGAATTTGTGGTAAATTGCTCGGCACGAGGTAGGGGATTTCCAACCATACTTTCTATCGTTCGTTTTCGATATGTAAAGAGCTTTTCGATTCCTCATTGGTCGTTTCATTTGTGTTTCCGCCTTAATTGCTCCTAAGGGGAAACGAACCCTAATTGTGATTCTTGTGGATTCTTGATGTTGCATGACCCGAGTGTGTGTGTTCCATCTCCTATGGACACGATGTGATTTCCGTTCATGCATCATGGTAGTTATGTATATATATATGTAGGTTGTTCATATATATATCTATTCAGCATGTCATAACATAATGCATTAGAGTTGCATGGGGGACCGGGTATGGACTCGGGAACCTTTAGGTTTCTTGAAAGCTACTTGGAGGGATGACGAGGTGATGAGAGTTACCACTGAGTCATGTGAACTCCAAGTAGGATAACGCACTAGGGGTAAGGTCAAGAGTGACTTGCCTTGTGGGGTGCGGGCGTGATAGGTTCACGCAACCGGATGATCCTAGGAGTGGTTGGTTGTGGTGAGCTTGCTCCCGTGCAATATTTCATTGAGTTGCAATGATATTGTGGTTGTTATGCTCCGAAGGGGTTATCCGGGTAGATGTTGATGTGAATTGTTGAGTATACGTGCACGTGGTAGGTTTCATATTGTTGCATAGCCTATTGTTCTGATTCGGCCTTATACTCATGTTATTCATAACCCTACTGAGCTTCTTGCTCACCCTCTATTTTCTTCCTTCCACAGGAGATACTGGTACAGGTACTGGTGGTGCGGATCGGTGAGCAGGGCGTGACATGGATGGCCCTGGATAGGATAGGGTGCTAGAGATATACTCTATGCATGTGGGTGTACGTAGTATATCTATGTTGAGAGAATATAACCATTTGGCACGGTGGTGCTTGTATGTGGATGTAGATGTTGATTTATGGTTATGTTTGATGTTTCATAAATCTGTGTGCTGATTTATATGTGATGCCATCAGTTTGTGCATGCTGGTAGTGGATGGCCTGAGGCCTAGGGTCCGGATTGCATGTGGTTGAGGCCCGAGGCCTATGTTTGCTAGGTTGCTAGTGTGATGTTGTTGTTGCTGCATTTCTGATGCAGGTGGGCACTCTCCGATATACGGGGAGGTGCCATCGGATTTCCGGTTGATCCCGGATGTTCACACTAGTGACCTAGGAAGGGTGCGGAGAGAGCATCCAGTCGTGTCTTCGGAAACGGGGCGTGACAATTTGGTATCAGAGGGAGGTTTACGGCTCTTTTAGGATCTAGGGTGTTGGGTCCTAGTTGTATGGTAGTATATTCCAGGCCATGTCACGACTGCTGCTGATTCGGTATGTTTTCTTTTCCCCTTAAATCCTCGTTTGAGTAGTGAGTTAAATGGTATTGTCTGTTTGCCATGCAGATGAATACCCGTAGAACTACCAGGTCCGAGAGTGGGACTGTAGTACCTCGTGGCAGAGGCCGACGGGGAGTTGGTAGGGGCCGAGGTAGAGGCCGTAGTGGTGGGGTGGAACGTGTCACTAGAGGCACTCCTAGCACTGAGGATTCGGTTCCGAATGTGGATCCGGAGTTGAGAGAGGAAGAGATAGTTCAAGAGGGACTACCGATGGAGAGTGATGATCAGCAGGCACCACCTGAGGTGCAGGTTGCTCCTGTTACTACAAGGGGGCAACCAGTGACGAGGGAGAGTCTTACTAGTTTCATGATGAGTATGGTACAGACACAGGCGCAGACCATAGCTCAGGCAGTGGCTCAGGCGATGGGTGCTACTGGCACTCGTACTGAGGGAGTTGTACCAGAGGCTACAACTGAGGTAGTAGCAGTACCTAGAGCTGGGAGAGGGATGTATGAGGTGGACCAATTGAGGAGGACTACTCCTCCAACCTTTTCTGGAGATGGAACGGGTGTGGGGGCGAAGGAGTGGTTCAACCAGCTGAGTATGAGGATGGACACTCTCGAGATACCCGATGAGAGACGGGTGAAGTTTGTGTTCTGCTACTTGAGTGGTGCGGCCTATGAATGGTGGATGTCCATGGGTCAGAGACGGAATGAGCTGACTTAGACTTCGTTTGAGCAGTTGTTTATGCAGAAGTTTGTGCCAAGGCCTCTGCAAACGGAGAAGGCCAAACAGTTTCTAGATTTATTGCAGACATCAGAGATGACGGTGTCTCAGTACACCAAGGAGTTTGAGGAGTTATACCGGTACGGGAAGGAGTTTGCTCCCACGGATGTGAAGAAGGCAGTGAGGTACCGAGATGGGTTGCTTCCCAGTCTTGGTAGAATGGTGATGGCCACTAGGGTGGTGTCATATCAGGACACAGTGGAGATGGCTCTTGATTTTGAGTTGAGTGAGAAAAGTGAAGCTCAAAGGAAGCGTCCAGTGAGTGAGGGTGGTGGTGGTGGTGGTAGTACCCACAAGAAATCGAGGATCGATTTTCGTCAACAGAGAGGGGACCGAGGCAAGGGTCTTAGGCTACCATGGGGTAAGATGACGTGCTTCAAGTGTGGGAAAGAGGGGCACAAGGCAAGTGAGTGCAAGCTTTCTGGGTTTAAGTGCTTTGGGTGTGGCAAGTTGGGTCACTAAAAGAGTGAGTGTCCGGAGGGCAACCAGAGAGCCCAGTAGCAGAGCATACCTGGAGTACCGCCTCCGGCTCTTCCTTCCAATGTTCCAATGGGAGGAAGGGGATGGGGTGGGACTCGTCAGCCACAGCAGCAGCAGAATGCACTGGTAGAGGGGCGTGTCTATGCATTGGGTCATCAGGAGGCACAGGAGCATCCAAACTTCATTGGAGGTACCTTCTTGATTTCTAATTGTTGGGCAAGAGTCTTGTTTGATTCGGGGGCTACCTCATCTTTCATTACTAGTTCGTTAGCACACGCACTAGAGGTGGAGATTTCGCCAATAAGACGAATGTTCATGGTATCCTCACCATTCGGGCACTTTACCACATTGGAGGGGGTAGTGTTCGGATGTGAGTGTCGGTTTGGAGAAATATCTCTACAAGCCGATCTATATGTGTTAGATTTCAAGGACTTCGATGTGATACTCGGAGTTGATTGGTTGACGAAGCATCAAGGGTTGCTTGACTTCTGGGAGAGGAAGATTACTCTTAGAGTACCCGAGGGAGGAGTGATTCAGTTGAGGGGATCGAAGGGGATTCCATGCCCACATTTCATGGATAATCCTTCGTACCAAGATTGTAGAGTCGCAAGTTTGGTGACTTCAGCTCCTAAGGGAGAGGTAGCTACCATGATTAGGGTAGTGGAAGAATTTATGGATGTATTTCCGGAGGAGTTGCCGGGATTACCTCCAAAGAGGGAGATTGACTTTGCTATCGAGTTACATCCAAACGTCAAACCGATTTCGATTCCGCCGTATCGGATGGCTCCAGCAGAGTTGAAGGAGTTGAGTTCTCAATTAGAGGAGTTGCTAGACTTGGGATTCATTAGACCGAGTGTGTCACCGTGGGGAGCACCGGTGTTGTTCGTCAAGAAGAAAGACGGAAGTTTGAGGATGTGTATTGATTATAGGCAGTTGAATAAGGTTACAATGAGGAATAAGTATCCATTGCCTAGGATCAATGACTTGTTTGACCAATTGAGAGGTGCTAGGCATTTCTCTAAGATTGACTTGAGGTCGGGTTATCATCAGTTGAGGATTAAGGATGAGGATATCCAGAAAACAGCGTTTAGAACTCGTTATGGACATTATGAGTTCCTTGTGATGCCGTTTGGGTTGACAAATGCCCCGGCAGTATTCATGGACCTAATGCAAAGGGTTCTTCGATCGTTTTTGGACAAGTTTGTAGTTGTGTTTATTGATGATATATTGATTTATTCTCCTACGGAGGAAGAGCATGAAGAACACTTGAGGGTAGTGTTACAGACGTTGAGGGAGAATCAACTGTATGCTAAATTGAGTAAGTGTGAATTTTGTGCTACGGAAGTGAAGTTCCTAGGCCATGTGATCACTCAAGAAGGCATAGCGGTTGACTACTCCAAAGTTGAGTCGATTTTGAATTGGGAGAGACCGAAGAATGTGACTGAGATCCGGAGTTTCCTAGGGTTGGCAGGTTACTACCGGAGGTTTATTGAGGACTTCTCAAGAGTTGCTTCGCCGATGACGCAGCTCACGAAGAAGGGTACACCGTTTGTGTGGACAGACGAATGTGAGGCCGCATTTGAAGAGTTGAAGAAGAGGTTGACAACACCTCCAGTGTTAGTAGTTCCGGAGAGGAATGTTGGCTATCATGTGTATTGTGATGCATCTGGAGTCGGGTTGGGTTGTGTGTTGATGCAGCAGGGCCGAGTGATAGAGTATGGTTCTAGGTTGCTGAAGACACATGAGAGGAACTATCCAGTGCATGATCTGGAGTTGGCGGCAGTAGTATTTGCTCTTAAGCAATGGAGGTACTATCTCTACGGAGAGACGTTTGAGGTGTTCTCGGATCACAAAAGCCTTAAGTACCTATTCACCCAAAAGGAGTTGAACTTACGGCAAAGGCAGTGGATGGAGTACTTAGAGGATTTTGATTTTAATTTGCAATATCATCCTGGTAAAGCAAATGTGGTTGCGGATGCATTGAGTAGGAAGCAAAGAGTTGCTAGCCTATTCATGCATGAGTGGAAAATTGTGGAAACAATCAATGAGTTTGGATTGGAGTTGAGGAGTCAAGAGGAAAAGGTGCATTTGTGTTCTATGACTTCGAGACCTATGATGGTTCAGAAGGTTATAGATGCACAAAACGGAGATCATACATTTGATGTGATTGATGAGAGTCTTGGATGGGTTCGAGGGATTGATGGTGGAGTACGGTATATGGGAAGGCTAGTAGTTCCCGATGATGATGAGTTGAGGCAAGAGATTCTGAAGAAGGCACACCATTCGTGGTTTGCCATGCATCCCGGGGGTACGAAGATGTACCGAGACTTGAAGCAGAGTTTCTGGTGGAAGGGTATGAAGGCCGATGTTGCTAGATTTGTGACGAAGTGTCTTACTTGTCAACAAGTGAAGGCTTCTCATCAGAGACCAGCTGGATTGTTACAACCCTTACCGGTAGCACAATGGAAGTGGGAGAAGATCACGATGGACTTTGTGACGGCGTTGCCAATGACTCAGAGGAGGCATGACACGGTTTGGGTGATAGTGGACAGATTGACCAAGTCTGCACACTTCTTACCTATGAACAAGACGGATTCGTTGGAGACCTTGAGTACGATGTATGTCAAGGAGATTGTGAGACTTCATGAAATTCCATTATCTATTGTGTCGGATCGAGACCCGCGGTTCACAGGTAGATTCTGGAATAGTTTACAAGAGGCATTGGGAACGAAGTTGAATTTCTCTACAGCTTATCATCCTCAGAGTGATGGACAAAGTGAGAGAACCATACAGGTTTTGGAGGATATGCTACGGGCATGTGTAGTTGATTTTGGAGGGAGTTGGGCTCGGTACTTACATTTGGCGGAGTTTGTGTATAACAACTCTTTCCAAAGTAGTATCGGAATGGCACCTTACGAGGCACTCTACGGGAGGCCTTGTAGGTCGCCTTTGTGTTGGGCAGAGGTTGGTGAGAAAGTTGTGTCAGGACCGGAGATGGTCAAAGAAGCACGAGAGAGAGTTGATGAGATACGAAAGCGGTTGATCACCGCACAGAGCCGACAGAAGTCTTATGCTGACCGGAGGAGGAGACCTTTGGAGTTCGCTGTAGGCGATAAGGTTTTCTTGAAGGTTAGTCTGAGACGGGGAATTTAGAGATATAGCAAGCATGGGAAGTTGGCACCGAGGTTTGTGGGGCCATTTGAGATTTTGGAGACAGTTGGACCGGTGGCGTACCGTTTGGCACTTCCACCGAAGCTTGAGAAGGTTCACAATGTATTCCATGTATCTATGCTTTGGAAATATGAGCCGGATCCGTCGCATGTGATAGATTGGACTACGTTGGAAGTTGAGGAAGATGGGAGCTACACTCTTCAACCGGTGAAGATTCTAGATCGACAGAACAAGGTCACGAGGTCGAGTGTGATACCATTAGTAAAGGTGATGTGGATGTATCATGGAGTTGAAGAAGCAACTTGGGAGTTGGAATACAAAATCAAGGAAAAGTATCCAGAGTTGTTTGATGATTCAGGTATGTCTGTAGTTAAATTTCGAGACGAAATTTCTTTAAGGGGGGAAGGATGTGAAACCCCGACCCAAAAATTTTAGTTTTGAGTCGAAATACGGATGATCCGTGAGGTACGGAATCATGGAATAATGGTTTTGAGCTTGGTTCAGTAAATGGGTCATAACTTTTAGTATAGATGTCTGTTTCGGGCCCGTAATATATCAAATCGAAGCTTGAACCGAGCCGGAAAATAAAATTTAGGAAAACTGGGTTTCTGAAAAACAGAGACCATCCGGACGGTTAAAACAGCCGTCCGGACGGTTTGTGCAGGAACTGGGGCAGAGACATTTTTAGAGAAAATTTTGGTGCTGTGAACAGTAGACCGTCCGGACGGTATAACGAGGCGTCCGGACGGTTAAGCCTACGAGGTGGGCAGAGTGTTGAGAGAACAGTGAAGCGTCCGGACGGTCACTTGGGGCGTCCGGACGGTTATCGGGAAATCAGTTTTTAAGCTTAGTTTCAGACATTTCTGGGCATATTTTCTTCTTGGGAGCCCGACTAGAGAGAGAAAGTGAGAGAGAAGAAGAGAGAGAAGGAGATTTTGGCAAGAGATTGACTTGGAGATTGTGGATTGATGATCCTTGAAGCTAAGCAAGGAAGATTCAAGGTTGATTCAAGTGATTTGGTAAGTTTTTCATAGTTTTTGTAAATTCTAGGTTTTTCTAGATTTGCTAGATTCTTGAAGAGTTGAGTGCTATGCTTTAGATATATTGTTTATAGGTTGATTTTGGATGTTTATGTAGATTGGTTTGTGATTTGGAGTAGAGTTGAGCTTGGGTTGAGTTTGGAGGATTTTGGAGAAATTTCTAGAGAGAGAAGGTGAGTAATTTCGAATTTATGGATATAATTGATGTTTATATGAGTTGTTGGTTGTTTATTGATGTGTGAATGGGTTCGGTTTCGCCACATTGTTAGGTTTGGGAAATCGGAACCCTAGGAGCGTAATTGTGGAATTTGTGGTAAATTGCTCGGCACGAGGTAGGGGATTTCCAACCATACTTTCTATCGTTCGTTTTCGATATGTAAAGAGCTTTTCGATTCCTCATTGGTCGTTTCATTTGTGTTTCCGCCTTAATTGCTCCTAAGGGGAAACGAACCCTAATTGTGATTCTTGTTGATTCTTGATGTTGCATGACCCGAGTGTGTGTGTTCCATCTCCTATGGACACGATGTGATTTCCGTTCATGCATCATGGTAGTTATGTATATATATATATGTAGGTTGTTCATATATATATCTATTCAGCATGTCATGACATAATGCATTAGAGTTGCATGGGGGACCGGGTATGGACTCGGGAACCTTTAGGTTTCTTGAAAGCTACTTGGAGGGATGACGAGGTGATGAGAGTTACCACTGAGTCATGTGAACTCCAAGTAGGATAACGCACTAGGGGTAAGGTCAAGAGTGACTTGCCTTGTGGGGTGCGGGCGTGATAGGTTCACGCAACCGGATGATCCTAGGAGTGGTTGGTTGTGGTGAGCTTGCTCCCGTGCAATATTTCATTGAGTTGCAATGATATTGTGGTTGTTATGCTCCGAAGGGGTTATCCGGGTAGATGTTGATGTGAATTGTTGAGTATACGTGCACGTGGTAGGTTTCATATTGTTGCATAGCCTATTGTTCTGATTCGGCCTTATACTCATGTTATTCATAACCCTACTGAGCTTCTTGCTCACCCTCTATTTTCTTCCTTCCACAGGAGATACTGGTACAGGTACTGGTGGTGCGGATCGGTGAGCAGGGCGTGACATGGATGGCCCTGGATAGGATAGGGTGCTAGAGATATACTCTATGCATGTGGGTGTACGTAGTATATCTATGTTGAGAGAATATAACCATTTGGCACGGTGGTGCTTGTATGTGGATGTAGATGTTGATTTATGGTTATGTTTGATGTTTCATAAATCTGTGTGCTGATTTATATGTGATGCCATCAGTTTGTGCATGCTGGTAGTGGATGGCCTGAGGCCTAGGGTCAGGATTGCATGTGGTTGAGGCCCGAGGCCTATGTTTGCTAGGTTGCTAGTGTGATGTTGTTGTTGCTGCGTTTCTGATGCAGGTGGGCACTCTCCGATATACGGGGAGGTGCCATCGGATTTCCGGTTGATCCCGGATGTTCACACTAGTGACCTAGGAAGGGTGCGGAGAGAGCACCCAGTCGCGTCTCCGGAAACGGGGCGTGACAAAGACTCCTACCAATCTTAAAGAGAGTGATTTTCTAACTCCAAGCAAGAACCAAAGTGAAGAACAAAGTAAGAGAACGAAAACCTAGAGAGAATGTATAAAATTCGGCAAAAATGAGAGTTGTTACAAGAATGGGTCTCAAGACCCTTAAACCCTAATACATGTGTTAAAAGACCATCTTAATCCATTACAAATAAGTCTCATTGGTCAAAGAAAGCAATTAGACAAGTTTGCCCTTCAAGAATTGAGTAAAACTCATAAAACCAAAAATTACTGGAACTGTTCAAGACAAAAACTTGTTTTAGCTAGCTCAATAGACTTCAATTTTCAATGGAAAGATCTGGATGTCTAGTTCAACTTTGTAACAGAAAGTTTCTTCAAATTCGATCATTGTCACCTTCAAAAGTCGACCCGAATATTATTGCTCAGATTTTCAGTGATAGTTTTGACTTTCCTCATTGTCCGTCCGGACGGTGAACAGTACCTTCCGGATGGAGATGCTTGAAAACAACTCTATCTGCCTTTCTTCTTGAAGCGTTCGGACGCCTTCTGATACGCGTTCGGACGGTTGACAATAAAGTCCAATTTTGTAGCTCTTTTATGCCTTTTCTTCCATATTCGATCCCGATCAATCCAGAACCTATAAAAACCATTCAAACAAGTCATAAATGACTGAAACATACTTAAACAAGTGTCAAAATCATTTTCAGTTTAATAAAACCAAATCCGGCACATTAAAACCCAAATGCTAAGGAGATAACATTTCCACAACTTCTAACCATTATGCCCAAAACTTGGAATTCATATCTCTAAGCTACCAAACCAACTTGAACCACTACAAAACACTTAAAATGACTATGTCAAAGTGGTAAATTGGGCATTGACTCATTAACATGGATTTCGGCAGCTCAAAAATGTGATTTTTAAGCATTGAAACTCAACTTTTTACTTTCAAAACTCCACAAAAATATGCAAAATATCATCCCAATCACAAGCCCCAACTAGCCTTTTGCTAGTCCTCGAACAAAATAGCGAAAATAAATTGGGATGAATTTCGGGAGAAAAATTTATTTTAAATCAATTTTTTTGGAACGTGTGTGAGTGTAAGCATGCATTGACTAGTTCTTCCCTAAATGTTTAATCTTGAGAACGAACACATGACAAAGATACAAGGAAACATAAATCTCAACCAAGTCTTGATTTTAACTAAAAAGGTTGCTTCATTATGAAACTTAACCATTCTCATGTGTGTGTGTGCGTGACCACTTGGAACATCAATGCCATCACTTTAGATTAGAAAATGCGAAATTGCATTATCAAATGAATCTCAAACATGAAGTTCAAGCCACCATATGCTCACTTTTCAAAATTTGTCTCCACTAATGTGGCCCAACATACAACCAATGATCCAATAGGACTTTACAAGCATGTAGCATAGGTTGAGGATATGGGTATGTCAAAATGAAAATTTTAGGCTTAAATCACAACTCAAATATACACGTCAATGTAACAATGGTCATACATATGCATGCGTGCACATATGCCCCAAAGTAGTCCAAATTCACATTTTCACACTCACTTTGCTTTTTCTCTCTTTTCTATTTTTTTTCTTTTTTTTTCTTGTATATATGTGCTACACTGACTTTATTGATGGCATGCAACCTTCTTACTCTATACATATATCCCAAACTTGGATATTTCCATTCAATAAACTAAGTTGTTGCCTTCTTTTGCTATTTTTTTTCCTATTTTGACTCTTTTTTTTAATCTTTTTTTTAAAGCAAGCAACACCTTACAAAATGTATCATCACAAAAACTCATCACTCAACTCATATGCATGATGATATGCACAAGCATCCCACAAAAACATGTATATCCAATTGCGCGGGTGATGCATGGGGAAAATTTTGTTATAGCTAGGTACATATGTAGATGCTTAAAGAAAAAGGTTAACATTTGGCTAGGAGGGGACAACTAGGGATAAATTTAAAGTATGGTAGGCTAGAAATTAAGCTCAAACGACCAAAGAAGGCCTTGTCTTCTCATCAGTCAAAGCGTGGACTAGGATTTCGCCTCAAGAGTTTATCAAGTGAGTTCTAGTGCTTGTGAGTCTCAAAAGACTAACACTAAGCAAAACTTCCCTAAATATCTAACACTTCAAAACCTCATGGTCATGTGCTCAAGGAAAAAAGGAAATAATCCAAACTTCAAAACAAGACAAACTAAAAAGTCAAGCACAATCCAAGGGATCTTATATGCCTCCCACAATAAGTTACAATTCATATTTTTCATCATAGGCAATCAAGGAATCAAAACAACAGAAAGCTTTTCACAACATGTGGTTCCAAAAAAATTTCTTCCTTTTCAGAAAACTGTTATTTTTAAATTTTTTTGAAAAAGTAAACCAAACACAAACTGGGCAACCCCACCCCCAACTAGAGTAGGACATGGTCTCCATGGATGAAACGAACAAAATGGTGCACAGTAAGTAATTATTCAATGCAAATGCAAAACAATGAGTGGTTCTAAGACTATAATAATCCCAAAGTACCAAAACAAATGGAGTAATGTCACGGCACCAGCACCCCCATGACTAGGCTTATGAATAATCAAATAACAACAGGAGAAGTAGAGAGTACTCCTTGGACATCCTGTAGAAGGAGTGTCTCATCCTTTGGTGCATAGGGAGCAAGGAATGGCTTGAGCCTTTGTCCATTCACAGTGAAGGTAGTTCCATTCTTTGGATTTATAATATCCACAGCACCATGGGAATGAACCTTCTTGACAATGTAGGGGCCACTCCAACAACTCTTCATCTTTCTTGGAAATATATAGAGCTTGGAATTGTAGAGAAGCATCTCTTGCTCAGGGAAGAATTTCTTTTCCAAGATCTTCTTGTCATGCAAGGCTTTCATCCTCTCCTTAGATAGTTTGGCATTGTCATAGGCCTCCCTTCTTGCTTCTTCCAGCTCTGAAATCTGCAAGTTTCTTAAGCCTTGGGCATCATCAAGTGAAGAGTTAATCTTTTTAATAGCCCATAAAGCATGATGTTGAATCTCAACAAGTAAATGACAAGCAAGACCATAAACCAAACGATAAGGCGACATGTCAAGAGTGGTTTTGAATGAAGTTCTATAAGCCCAAAAGAGCATCAAGTAATTTATCAGACCAATCCTTCCTATTAGGTTGAACTGTCTTCTCAAGAATGACCTTGATCTCTCTATTAGCCAACTCAGCTTGGCCATTAGTCTGGGCTGATATGGAGTAGAGACCTTGTGAGTCAATTCATATTTCTTCATGAGATTTTGAAAAGGTTTGTTACAAAAATTCGAACTCTCTTCAGTAATTATGACCTTGGGCATACCAAAACGTGCAAACAAGTCTTTTAAAAATTTAAGCACAGTCTTATTATCATTGGTTCTACATGGTATAGCTTCTACCCACTTGGAAACATAATAAACAGTAATCAAGATATACATATAACCATTAGAAACAGAAAAAGGCCCTATAAAGTCAATTTCCTAACAATCAAATATCTCAAGGGTTAATATGAGAGAAAGGTGCATCATGTTCCTAGCTGTGATTTTTTCAAGTTTTTGACAAGATTCACATGCTTTACACTACAACACAACATCTTTAAACATGGTAGGCCAATAAAGTCCACTTTGTAAAAAATTTGCCACAGTTTTCTAGGCTGCAAAGTGACCACCACAAGTCCCATAATGACAAAATTCAAACACAGAAGCAAACTCATCATTAGGAATACAACGTCTCACCAACTGATCAACACAATATTTAAAAAGATAAGGTGAGTCAAGGTAATAGAATTGAACCTCAAAAAGGAACCTATGCTTGTCTTGAATATTCTAATGAGAAGGTAACTGCTTAGAGACAAGGTAGTTCACAATATCTGTACACCAAGGTGCACGTGACACAACAAAAAGATGCTCATCCAGAAAATCATCATGCAAAGGTGGAGAAGTATGAGACTCTGGTAGCTGTAATCTAGACAAGTGGTCAGCTACCACATTCTCGACACCTTTTTTTATCCTTAATAGTGATGTCAACTCTTGGAGTAATAAAATCCAGTGTATCAACATGGGTTTAGCATATTTCTTTTGCACCAAATACTTAAAAGCAGAATGGTTAGTAAAGATGGTGACAAGAGAACCAATGATATAAAAATGGAATTTATCTAAAGCAAACACAACAACAAGCAATTCCTTTTCAGTTGTGGTGTAATTCTTCTGTGCATCATTCAATGTCTTACTTGCATAATAAATCACATAAGGTTTACCATCAACTCTTTAACCTAAAACAGCACCTAGAGCAAAATCACTAACATCGGTTATAAGCTCAAATGGTAAATCCCACCTAGGAGATTGGATGATAGAAGCAACTGTCAAGTGTTTCTTTAGAGTCTCAAAAGTAGATTGACATTCATCAGACCAAACAAATTCAGTATCATTTTGTAGTAAATGACACAATGGTTTAGTGATAGCACTAAAGCCTTGAATAAAACGTCGGTAGAAGCCTTTATGACCAAGAAAAGAGCGAATATCCTTCGGTCCTAGGAATAGGCAATTGAGAAATCAATTATATCTTAGCCCTATTGAACTCTATACCATGTTTTGACACTAAATGTCCAAGCACCAACCCACTAGTCACCATAAACTGACATTTTTCCCAATTAAGCAACAAATTTTTTTCTTCACATCTAGTCCACATAACATTTAAATTTTTCAAGAACACATCAAAGGAGCATCCAAACACAGAAAAATCATCCATAAAAACTTCACACATGTCCTCAAGCATGTCAGAAAAAATTCTCATCATGCAATGTTGGAATGTGGTAGGGGCATTGTATAAGCCAAATCACATCCTCCTAAAGGCAAATGTGCAAAAAGGGCAAGTGAAGGTGGTTTTTTCTTGGTCCTCTAGAGATATGACAATTTGATAATAACCATAAAAACCATCTAGAAAGCAATAAAACTCATTTCCAGCAACCTTTCCCAAATTTTGGTCAAGAAAGAGCAATGGGAAATGATCTTTGTGACTAACCGAATTCAGTTTTCAGTAGTCTATGCACATGCGCCATCTAGTCACTTTTCTAGTAGTAATTAAATCACCTGAAGCATTTTCAATGACAGTTAAACCAGAATTTTTAGGGACCGTAACGCCCCGTCCCACGAAACCCTAATATCCGGGCTTGTAGTCCAGAACGCTACTTATATTACCGTATAAACTCACCTTACATTTAAATATAGCACCACTTGAAGAAACAATTACACCAAGTTAATTATTAAACGTAAGCGGAAATAAAAATGTCACCTTATATATATATTGAATAAGCAGTACATCCAATTAATATACTCTAAGTATACCACTGTGAATCTTATACTTTTCATACTTGTTCCCGAATCTATACTTATTACCATACTCCAAATCTATTAACTATAAGTTCATAAATAAATGTGAAACTTAATTTATCATTCTTCCATGGAAACTTAGCTTTCGTCACATGAGCATCATCTTCATAGATCTATGGCCACACCATCAACTCCTAAGTCGACGTAATCATCTAAGAAATCAATACCTGCATCACGGAACATAGTGAGTCGAGGCCTAGCAAGTAATACTTATGTATGAATGCACATGAACCTCATCTTGAAGAAAAACAGTCAGCCATTTAAATCATTTTTTTTCAGTACTCGGACCCTAACCTAGGTAAACTGTTACAGAGCAACCGGTCGGGATTTCTTTTCAATGTCCTACCATAGAACACATTCAGTCAACATTTATATCCTTTATTCATTTTTCTTTTCCTTTTTCTTTACATTTAACAGTATCTCATAAACCTTTCTCTCTCCAGTACACCCTCCCTGTAGCAGTAATACCTGGTTCGTAAAAACATTTTCCTCAATGCATATGTCATGTATGCCATGATATGCTATGCCTCATGCAATGCTACCATTAAACGTTAACTTTTCTTATCAACACATGACAATTCAACATTCACAATTAACTCATCATTACCGGCTCAGTCACATCTAACAACACATTCAACACCTATATATTATTATATAGATAGGACCTTTCCATAAATTCAGCCTCATGTTTATAAAGGAAACATTATATAATTTATTATAAAGATAGCACGATCTCATAAACTTAGTATCATATAAATAACACATTCATTGCAGAAAATATTATATCAATAGCACATCTCCAAATCAAATTCCATCTCATGACTATTCAACCATTATAAATTACTTACACACATATCGTAACATGGCAATTTCCAATTCACCGATACCCAAAACCTCACAATCAATTTAGTCTCAAAGAACTATCATATTCGATACATATAATATTACAACAAACACAGTCTCATCAAAATAACTTTATCTTACTAACATAATACCTAAACATCACCATCAATTCAACCACAATAACCAACCTATCCATTCCATATAAATTATAACAATAATAATCTCAGCAAAATAATGCAATCATGCAAACACATCTATATATATATATACATACACTCACAAATACATGAATTATAAAATTTAACCATTCCTTGAGCACTCAATTCCGTGACACAGGTGAGTATTACTTACCTTCATGTGTTTTCGTAAATTCTCAATATTTGTACTATGACATTTGGTACCTGTAATCCACAAATATACCTAATTATATTAAGATTTCATTATTATTCATTAACATTATTATTTATTAATAAATTGAAATTGGGTGTGCACTGGGTCGGGTTGACTCGGCCAACACCCTTCCCCCTTCTTCATGAGGGTCAGCAGACCCGCGTGTAACCATTCCGGGTCTTCTTTGGCCAAGGCTCGGTGACAAGCACGGCTGCCATGTCCAGGTAGAGCTCGACACGAGGAAACTATCGATGGTGGTGGTTACCTAGTTGGTGGTCGTGAACCTGCAAATCGACGCCTCGAAGCCTCGGTCGCCGCCCTCTTCTCCTCTTTCGTTCAAGATTCAACGACGCTCCGTTCCGTACGAAAGTACTACCATTGGAATTCTCGTCGCAAACCAGACCTCCCTGTGTCAACAGTTCAGCCATCGGTCGCCGTTGGCAGAAAATCACTTCCCGTCGCCGACATAGTCCGTAGGTAAATTTTAAGTTTAGGTTTCCCCCCAGCCACCTCAATTTCTGTGCTGATTTTATATGAATTAATTTTATTTTTTAGTATTTTACTATTTTGCCCTGTCTTATACTATAATTTACAATTCTGGCATTAATTTTATTGTTAGGTCCTTGACTTCCGAAATTCATATTAATCCCGTTTTAACTCCGTTTTCGATAATTCTTACACCCATAATTTTTATTTCCCTTATAGGATTTATGAAAAATATTTTGATCAAACTTAGGTCACATATAATATCACCAATCTGAACACATCTACCACACGAGGTTATCCAAGGATTTTGGTTATTACAGGGACTACCTGTGTGGGACTCACCCACTTACTGTCGGAGATAGGATAAATGATTCCAACTGCTAACACTTTAGAACCTCATTCTTCACGACTTCCTTCATGGCAGGGTTGAGTCTCCTCTGTGCATCTCTCACTGGTGTAGGATCTCCGACCAAAAAATACTACGAGTACAAATATTAGGGTCAATACCCTTGATGTCTACAATGGTCCAGCCAATAGCTCATTTGTGCTTTTATAAAACCGCTATCAAGCTGGTTTCTTGCTCAGGAGTGCGCTGAGATGAAATGACAACAGGGAATGTACCCTCTTCTGGACCAAGGAAAATATACTTCAAATCTTCAAGAAGCTTTTTCAACTCTAGAGTGGGAGTCTCCTCAATGAATGACTTCATTTTCTCGAGTGGATAGAGAATCTCAAAGTTTGGTCCCCGCCATCTACCAATGTTGCTCACATCCTCCAACTCAGTAGAATTATCAATATCACAAGGCTCATCCGATATGATAGGATCAAGATCATCCAAATCATCTTCTAAATTATCAATTTGGCTAGATTTCATAAGATATACATCCTCATATACGCTCTCAGAATCAAGAACAGAATATAAATCTGATGGGCTAAAACTCTGAACCCAATCTATTGCTTGCAGCTCTAAATCATCATAGTCACTAGGCATCTTGCAAGCAATGAAGACATTCGTCTCAAATGTCATATTGCCAAAAGTGATCTTGAGCATTTCACTCTTGCAATTGATTAAAGCATTAGTAGTAGCAAGGAAAGGACGCCCAAGAATGATAGGAGCACTAGCAAGAAGTGAAGTAGGATGTGGCATCTCTAAGACTAGAAAGTCCACAGGATAGTAAAATTTGTTCACTTGCACTAAGACATCTTCCACAACTCCCTTGGATATCTTGACTATTCTGTCTTCCATCTACAAAATCATAGGTGTTTGCTTCAATTCTCCAATATTTAGTTGCTCATAAACCCATAATGGTAATAAATTCACACTACTCCCAAAATCAAGTAAGGCATTTTCAAGCCTTTTTTCACCAATTATAATAGAGATAGTAGGTGATCCAGGATCATGCAGCTTTTGAGGAGTATCACTAATGATCAAAGCTCTAACTTCTTCAACTAGAAAAGACTTCTTGGTCACATTCACCTTCCTCTTTGCAGTGCATAAGTCCTTCAAGAACTTAGTATATGAAGGGATTTGCTGAATAGCATCTAAGAGTGGAATGTTGAGCTTCACTTTCTTGAAAATCTCCTAAATCTCAATATGATGCTTGTTCATCTGCCCAACTCTCAATCTATGTGGATAAGGAGTAGTAGGTCGATAAACCCTTTTATTTTCTTTCTCTACCATAGATGGAGTCTTCAATTCATAATTTTCTTTATCTTTCTCTCCTTCTACTTCCTTTTCTACCTTAACCACCTTAGGAGCACCACAAGAGCAGGACTAGAATGCTGAGAATCAACAGGGGCCTCAGGTCTAGAAACCTACTTCCTACTTCTCAAAGTGGTAACTGCTTTGGTTGTCTCAAAATCATCTCCTGAAACATTATGAACATGTTATTGAGATTGTTGTTTATAGACCGTAGGATTTGGTTGAGGTTGAGCTGGAAACTTTCCCTTCTCATTTTTTGAATTGTTCCTCGCAAGTCATTGATGGCTTGTGTATTCTGATTGTTTGTAGTAGTATGAACCTACATGAACTGTTGAAAAGTAGTAGCCATCTGTGCTATAGTATAATTGAGAGACTTCTTGGGTGGAGCAATTGGTTGTTGAAGAGGAAAACTAGGAGGTGCTATTGAAGGTGAGTATGCTGAAACTGCTGTGGATAACTCTGTGAAGACAATCCAGGTTGATCATTCCTCCATGAAAAGTTAGGATGGTTCCTCCACCCCGAATTGTATGTGTTGGAATAAGGATTGTTCATCTTGTTGACCCAATTTGCAGCTTGCAATTGGTCCATTCGATTCTCCATCATAGGCATGATAGGGCAATCTTAAGTCTCATGGCTAGAATCAGCACATAAGTCACATGGCTCCACCGGTTTCACTGCCTTGACTTTTTCCAACTATATAATCTCTAGTCTCCTAGCCAAAATAGCAAGTTTAGCTTGAACATCCACATCTTCCTTCAACTCATATTTACCGCCACTCGGGATGGTCCTCAAAGGTTGAGCAGCTATAGCAATTCTATCAGTTCTAGTATTCCACTAGCTAGCACTCTCTCCAAGGTAATCAAAGAAATCCAATGCAGCATCTGGCTCTTTATCAAAGAATTCTCCATTGCACATAGTTTGCAAAAATTGTTTGCACTCCGGAGTTAGACCCGTATAAAAGTAGTTGACAACTCTCCAAGACTTATAGCCATGATGGGGACAAATATTCAACAACTCCTTGAAGCGGTCCCAACTAGTTTGGAAAGTCTCTTGAATCATTTGAGTTCTCTAAAATGGAAAGAATTTTTGTAAGAACTCACGTTGCATATCAACCCAACTAGTAATAGAGTTGGCTCTCAATTAGTTAAACCACAACTTAGCCTTATCTTTCAAAGAGAAAGGAAACAAGCGCAATCTAACATACTCATTAGTGTTAGCCCTATTAATGAAAAAAGTACAAGCCGACTCAAAATCAGTAAGATGCTGATAAGGGCTCTTAGAATCTATGCCATGGAACTGAGGTATCACTGACATCATGCCATGCTTAACAGAAAATGGAGGTGCATTTTCAGGTAATATGATGCATGAAGGAGTAGTAGTGCGAGTGGGCTGAATAAAATCCTTAAGAGTACGTGATGCAGGATCAGCCATGTTTTCACAAACTTCTTCGTCAAATAAAATAGGCAAACCAAGGTCAGAATCTCTTTCAGAAGTCACAGATGCAAAATCAATTTCTAGACTAACAATGCTACTTGTATCGCTAGATGTCATACGCAACCTATTATGATCGTCCCTAACCCAATACATGCAACATCAAGGAATTAAAAAGTAGATAATAAATTTAAGAACAAAATAAAAAATAAAATAAAATAAAATAAAGAAAGACCCGAACCGACGGATAAAAGTCCCCGGCAACAGCACCAAAAACTTGACTTGCCCAAAATAGGTAAGTGGATTTATGCTTTCCCAAGTGTAGATTTGTCAAAGTAATAATATGAGTGAATCCCAAATCGTCTCACAAAGACTTTTGGTTTTGTTTTGGGTCTATGGATTATTAACCTAATTACTTAATTAAATATGGTATTCACAATGCAAGTGATGGTAAAATTGCACTAACCATTGGTTGGACTCAGTTTTCCCTGTTGGGGTGATTGATTGAACTAAACCCTAATATGCAAAATGAGAAGTAACTGCTATACTAGTGCAGAAAATTGAAATTGAAATTAAACACAACATAATAAAATGCAAAGCATAACATAAAGCATTCAAGCACAAACTAAATCAGGATGAAAAATATTCAAGTAGATTAAACAAGAACTATGAATCCAAATTTGATAAAAAAAATGAAATAACAATAAGTAAAAGGATTTTAGAAATCAAATCCAATGTGGAATGTTGAGGCGAATTGACCTTCCAATCTATAAATAGAAGTTGAGGCAAATCAAACTTGGGCTCTTCTCAAGCTCTACAAGGAGGAAAAACTCCTTCTTCTAGTTGGTTAGGTCTTCAAAACTCCTAGAAATCTTAAAGAGAGTGATTTTCGAACTCCAATAAAGAACCAAAGTGAAGAACAAAGTAAGAGAATGAAAACCTAGAGAGAATATATAAAATTCGGCCAAAATGAGTGTTGTTACAAGAATGGGGTCTCAAGAGCCTTAAACCCCTAATACATGTGTTAAAAGACCATCCTAATCCACTACAAATAAGTCCCATTGGTCAAAGAAAGCAATTAGACAAGTTTGCCCTTCAAGAATTCAGTAAAAATCATAAAACCCGAAATTACTGGAACTGTTCAAAGACAACAACTTGTTTTAGCTCCACAGACTTCAATTCACAATGGATTTATGCGTATGAGTACTCGTTGGAAAGATTTGGATGTATACTTCAACTTTGTAGAAGAATTTTTTTCAAATTCGATCAATTTCTCTTCAAAAGTTGACACAAAAATTATTGTGCAGATTGTTCAGTGACAGTTTTGACTTTTCTCTTTGTCCGTCTAGACGGTGAACAGTACCGTCCAGACAGAGATGCTTGAAAACAGCTCTGTACCCCCTTTCTTCTTGAAGCATTCGGACGCCTTTTGATACGTGTCCGGGCGATTGACAGTAAAGTCCAATTTTGTAGCTATTTTATGTCTTTTCTTCCGCATTCAATCCCAATCAATCTAGAGCCTACAAAAACCATTCAAACAAGTCATAAATGACTGAAACATACTTAAACAAGTGTCAAGACTATTTTTAGGTTGATAGAACAAAATCTGGCACATTAAAACCCAAATGCTAAATAGATAACATTTCCACAACTTCTAACCATTATGCCCAAAACTTGGATTTCATATCTCTAAGCTACCAAACCAAATTGAACCACTAAAAACACTTAAAAATGACTATATCAAAGTGTTAAATTGTCCATTGGCTCATTAACACAGATTTCGGCAACTCAAACCTAAAATGTGGTTTTTAAGCATTGAAACTCAACCTTTTACTTTCAAAACTCCACAAAAGCATGCAAAATACCACCCCAATTACACCCTCAAGTACGCATACAATTGCGAATTGCTAGACCAATCTAATTCCTTGGAGGGATTAACCTTCTGACTTGGAGAGTTTTTCTTTGCAGTTTTTGTATTCTGATTATTAACAAACCTCATTCACTTAAGAACCCAACTCTGGTGTCGTCTCTTTTCTTTATCCTTGCTTGTTTTAGTAATCGATTACTTTCTTCAAAATTCAAATGTACACCCTTCCAAATTCAAAATTTCATGTTCATCAAAACTTTTTTGTTTATTTGGTGTTTACGCTTTTACTATTAGGGTGATCCCTCTCCTGATAATACATGTCTCGACCACAGGTTTATCATTCAAATCTTTTTTAGCTTAGAATACCAATATCCATCAAATTCCTGTCAAGAGTAATGTCCTAACGCACTCATCACATTTCCTGTTAAAACATTGCCAACAATTGGAAGTAAATGATAAACTTTTGGGATATCAATGAGAATTGAATTGTGATATGAAAAAGGAGAAAACAAGTAGCAAAGCCGGAAAAAATGAATGACCTCATGATGTTTTATTGAGAATGATGGGTAACAATAAAAAATCCTTTAGACCAAGATATATACAAGAATTGAGGGATTTCAAAGAAAAGGAAGACAAACCTAGCTTCTCTAGGATGTAATAGGTGATAATTCAAAGATTATAATAAAATTGCCCCAGTTTTTGTGTGCACCCATTTAACAATGATAAAACCTAACTTGCATGAGGTGGTGTCTGAACCTTCCTATCTTTTAACAACACTTCATTTTCTATTAATGGATCAAAACCTTTCTGAGGTAAAATAGGTGATAACATAAATATCGCACCAAAAATTATCCCCATTTTAGTGCATGTCCAATTTACTGTCATTAAATTTGAATACTACAAAGTCATTTCTGCACCTCCATCCATATCAATATGAGACAAGTAAGCAGCCTACTCAGACACCATTCCCCAATTCAAGAAACCCATGTCTCAACTATACTTCTTCCCACAATTTGAAATCTGAGCTTGTAGCCTGAATTGAGGTGTTCATAAGGGTTTTCATTTGAATGAAATTTTCTTTATCCCTAAGTTTTTACTAGACTGTCATTTTCGATTTTCAACCTGGCAAGAAATTTTTTTTACCCTTAATTTATGGCTTGAGTGCTCTTTTGGTTTTTCACTCTAGCAGAATTTTGTTTTGTTTACGTGTAGTATTGCTTGAGAACATCAACATTCATTGGGTGAGGCACATCATCTCCATCCATCTTTGTCAAAAGTACTGCTCCACCACAAAATGCTTTTTTTACCACAAAATGCCTTTTTTACCTCATAAGTGGGAGTCCATTTTTCACGATATTCTTTTGAGGCAGTTGAATCATTTTCAGTACCTAAATCTTCCTCTCTAAAACAACGAGGGTGCACTTTCTTGTGATGTTCTCTTATCATTCATCTTTCATAAAGTTGTCCTCTAAAAAGTGCTCCCAATCTTCTCTCTTTAATGATATTATAATGTTTGTACCGAGTTTGGACCCATTCTATCTCCTCTAATTTGACCTCAACCATCACTCTTAGTGAACGAATTTACACTTTAATAAGAAGAACCGCATATGTCCCATACACTAAAGTGAAAGGGATTTAACTAGTGGAAGTGCGTACTGCAGTCCAGTATCCAGAAAAAGCAAAGGGAAGCTTTTTAGCAAATCTTTGTAATTCTCTATCATCTTTTGAATGATCTTCTTAATGTTTTTATTAGCTACCTCAACAGCTCCCTTCATCTTAGAATAGTAAGTGTGAATTATGATGTTTAGTCTTGAACTACACATAGAAGTTCAACCCAAAGAATTTGATCATTGAAAGAAGAATCCAATCTAGGATCATACACCAACAGTCGAACAATAGCTATACATTGGTTTGAGGTTTCAACAATAATAACAAACAGGTCCATAGACAACTTCTCTTGGAAAGACACGACATGAGCATGAATTTCATCCTCAGAAGGTGGACCTTTTGGAACCACCTCTGTAGTAGTATTTGGCAAGAAATCAAAATCTTGGGCGCTCAAAGGGTCTTGAAATTCTTCCAAATGAATATTTTCAATAATGTTAAATGGGACATCACTTCCAAAAGCCTGTACAGATATGAAGAATAACATAATTAAGATGGACTTAATACACAGGTATTAGAAAGTACCAACATACCTGTGAAGTGGGGCTTGGCTTTGGGGGGAGAGAGGTAAGGGGGACCACATGGTAAAGTTTCTATTGTTGTGATGGTTTTTCCTACTTAACAAGTAGTCGAGGAGTGAAATGAAAGACAAACTTGGTGTCCAAAGGTGATTTAATAGGGTCATCCCTGGAAAAGTGCATGATGCAGGTGATTGGTTTTCAACATCAATTTTGAAATTAGAGGTATCACTAGTGAGTTCAATGGTCATGTTAGAAGATTTAGGAGAAGATGATTTGGTAGCTGCACACATATGACCTGATCATTTAGGATAAACCTCTTTGGGAATAGGTTTCTTTTGGGCAATCTTATTAGTCTTAGATTTCTTGGATGGAAGAATGAGAGGGTCAGTAGAACCTGCCACAGAACAAAATCAAAATGCAGAAATAGCAAGAATGACTAGAAATAAGTAAGTAGAACTACATTTTGGAGATTCTGCTTTTACTGCAATTGTAGTATTGAGTTTCATCATGGGCGAGGAAGGTGCAAAGATTTCTTTTATTGCCATAATTCTTTGAAAGCTTTCCCTTAGATGGCATGTGAGGAGAAGGTGCACTGAATTGAAAACATTCAAGTAGCTAAGTATACATGGTATGGTAATCAAGAATGAAAGATTTAGAGGTAATACAGACTCTTGGATGATTTTGAGGATTAAACATTTGCTTGGTAATTGAGGGATGCTTTGGGTAAAACCAAACTATCGTACCAAATATTATGGGATTGTGAGGATGGGATAAACTTACACCGAGGTAGAGATACCTATAGACTAAAAAACTTACCCAAATTTCTCTAACCTCAAGGCTATCTAGATTGGCTTCAGTCACAAAAAGGTAAAGCCATGAAGGGCCCATTTTTAGTAAAGTGATATAGGAGGTGATTGGGGAAATTAAGAGCCAAATTTCATAGAAATGTGTAAGTGTATTCAAAGGAACCATCAGCAGTATAACTTGTTACGAGTTCTCCATAGGAGTAATGGCTGGTAGGAGATCTATAAGACCTAGAACATAGCTCTAGGAAATAGTTGAAGATCCACAAAGAAACACCATTGGGAGAATTGAAACTGGGTAAGGGATGAGTACTATTGGCCATAGTCAAGTAAAAATGGGCTAATAGCATAGGATCAAGGGTTGCCTTAGTACCATTAGCTAGGGCTTGGGCGATATGAAGATACTTTTTTGATGGTTGATTGGCAGATATGCAAGAAACAAACCTACAAAAGGAAACATCAGAGAAATGCGATATGTTTTTCAATTTTGGGCAAACCAGAGAAGAAGGTCCGAGCATTACAGTGGATTAGTTGGAGCAGTGATCAGATGAGGAAGCTTTAGACTAGTGGATATGGGATCGCAATGAAAAAGGAAGGAATTGTAGGACCGTGACCAATAGCTGCAGCAAACATTTAGAAGATTTTCTTCAAAAGAAAACTTGATTCTAAAAAGGACAACCAAATAGTCTATAAAAGCCGTGCCCCAGAAATTGGCAAAGGTGAGGTCAGACGATCTTTCCCTTCTTTCTAATTTTCTGAAAGTTTGGACCATGCATGAGTTTTCATGAGAGGGAACACAAAATGTTAGTGGAAAGGAAGGTTTGGTAGGCCAGGTGTAACACCCTGACTTGAAAATCACACATAGAGCTGAGTGTGCTACCACTGATGTGTACACCATTACTAAGGACATAATGACACGTCACCCTAGCCTGAATTCTGACAAAAATCCAGCAACACCTCCCCGTATATCAAAGGGTGCCAACTTGGAGTCATTAAACACATTCTCAAAGGAATTCAATCAACAACAATTCAACACAATTATGTAGCCTAGCAGGCCTCTTGCCATCTATCCACAATCACACTCTAGGTAGGGCTTTAGGCCTCCTAATCATATATAATTCATATGAAAATATCATCACATAAACATCATCATCAACAAACGATCAAAGTCAACAATCCTAACACAAGGGTCTACTATCCCGGTACGTCAAACCTGATCACACATCATAAACTCCCGACCATTCATCCAACATAACGAAGAGGTACATATTCATTCATAGCATACATCAGGATCAAGTACTAGATATACTAATGATAGACAACATAATTCATCTCATAAATAAAAATATCCTTAATGCTCTAAGGGTGGCTATCCATGTCACTCAGTCTCCTACTGATCCGCAGCCTGGTTCTATACACTAATCTCATATGAAGGATAGAAGAAAATGAAATAGGGTGAGTAGAAGGCTTAGTATGAAAGATAAAGAGTAATCAATATTACAAGGCTGGATAATGAAATAAGCACAATGCAGCACAACGACATCTAAAATGACACAACGAAGTAGTAATCAACGGCTACACCCCATAACATCTTGGCATCGGTCAACGTATATCCAAAAAACATCAAAAACCTTGAACCTTGCCCTGTAAAACTATAGATGCACCTCCACAAAGTGGAATCCCGATCCTGACAATAATGTGCCCCTCGATATCCAACATCCCACAAATAGATCGTAAGGAAACTACTCAATGCATCTACAATGTATGTCCAATCATGGCATGCAAGAATAAACATGTATACATATATATATATATATATATATATCAACCCTATATACATAAATAACTACATGATGCATGTACAAGAGTTAGCATGCTTAATTGATGACCAAGCATGAGTAAGGTATGCAATTCAACTAATAATCAAACAAAGTGTTCGTCCTTCCTAAGGAACAATTTACTCAAGAACACAAAAGGATGACCAATGAGAACACTCTACTTTGGGCGCTTCCTAGGAGCCTAGTTGGGCATGCCTAGGCATGTGAGGGTTGCGCCTAGGCACCCCTTAGCCCATGTTTCTCTTCAATTTCCTGCACGCTACTGTTTTGGGCGTACCTTTAGTGTGTCTAGGCAAGCCCAGAATAGATTCAAACCTATTCTAGGACTTCCTACTCGCCTAGGTGCGATTCCAACGTACCTAGGCGCCTTTGTAAATTCTGAATCATCCCAAAACACATGTTTTCCAGCTTTTAATTTTTTCTATGTTCATATTTGGGATCGGTCATCACACTAGGGGAGTTGTAGGGTCCGTATTGCTCAAGTTGATGGTATGTAAATACTTTTATAGACCAAATAGCCATGGAAAAAGCAAAGGGAAAAGAGAGAAGCTTTTGAAAGCTAGAGTTTCGTTGATGAAGGGTAATGTCAGAAAGGAGAAAGGAAGTCTTTGAAGAAAAGGAGGAGTCCTTGGATCTTTCATGAAGATAAGACGTCTTTAACTATAGGATTAATTTTAGCTAGTTCAAAATTCCAAAAACATACCAAATCATTATCATTAGTGTGTTAGTGCCTATAAAGGAGTCTGTGATCCATCTTGTAGTACATGGAACCAAACCACTCGATCTGTAATCTGCACTTCAAAAGGTATTTAGGTATATCCAATCTATGTGAATTACGTGTTAACTTCTACATTAATATTGGAGTGATTCGTTTAATTCCCGTATTGATGACTAAATTAGTTTTAATCATGGATTAATTTTGTGTGGATTGATATGGTGTTTTAAATAAATGATATAAAATTAGTGAAAGTGCTTCTCCTTGGCTCCAAGCTTGTGCTTTGTACGACTCAAAACCTTAGAACACTAGAACTTTTTTTATTATTACTGCATGGATTCGTCCCTCCTCCATTACCACACCTTGCATGACATATATATATACACACGTTTACAAAGTTTGAATTTGAAGTGGATTGTCATATGTTATCAATTAATATTATTTTATATATAGTTGATATATGCGTATGATTGAAATTGCTCAGCACATGTTTTGGTCAAAAGTTTGAATTGGCATGACTATCTTTTGTTGAATAGTTTGAATTGCCATTGGATTGTGTATCTTCATTTCAACATTAGCTTTTATTATGAGGATTTGATTGGGATTAACATATTTAAATCCATTTGTGGCTAACAAGAAAAAGGTTTTTATGTTGTTAAACGGGTTTAATGGCTAATGGGATGTTGTGTATTTTTTAAAAAAGGGTTTAGTGTTTTTCCTTTTGTAATTTGACCCATATTTGTTTTATTTAATTTATTTATGTGATATCTTAAATTAATTGATGACTTACATGTATTTATTAATTGTGTGCTTAGTGCTTATGATTATAAACCATATGTATTTCATGATTAATTATTCATTTGTTCAATTATTATGAGGATTTTATTGTTTGAATTATAATTTGCATATATGTTATGTATTTATTTTTTTTGGGTAATCATTGTTGGTGACAAACACTTTTCGTAATGTCTACAAAGTTTTGTTAAGGAAAGAGGTCACTTATTTGTGCGCCGTAGTTAAAGAAGGACTCCTCTTTCATGGGAATGATCTGGTTGCTAGATTTGTTAGTCAAACTTATAAAACCAACACTAGCTTCCGTTTGTGCTATGTGCATGATTATCCTCATTTTATGTTTATTATATGTTAAGTGCTTATAATAATAATTTTCTTACATATTATGTTGTTAATATGTTGTATGATTATTGAGTTTTTTTTGGATTGAATAATTTTTTTATTTAAATGAGTGATGGTTTTGATCAATGGGAATATTCGATCTTGTTTTTAGAAAAATAATTTGATCTCTAAAAATCTAAAAAAATATATGAAATTGTGCCTAAATTGAATCCAACTGTGTTTACTTTTGTAGTAATGGTATCCAAAAACATTATTGTTGATTTGAACAAAGCGGATATTGTGTAGAAGAAAGATTTAGTATCTTCTCAACGAGCAAGAAGGGCTATAGACCTTGGAGCTGGCTATGGTGCCACCCAAAGAACGTAACATAGCCTAGCATTGCCGTGATAAGGAAACCTATGTCAATTGGGTCAAGAAGGGTTGTTGTATAGGATTCACACTTCTTAGTGCTATGCAAAATTACTTAATTTGTGATTTTGTGGAATGAGCTTAAAATCAAGTTTGGGCAAACCAATGCCACTAGGCTTTGTGCCTTGAACCTCAAATTCAATGAGTATAAGTTGCTGCCAAATCACACTATGCCCGAGCATGTTCGTGCAATGAAGGGCATGATCAAGAATTTGAGGAATGCTGGTGTTGAGCCCAATCATGAGGAACATATGCTAGCCATCATTCGTTCCTTGTTGGATATTGAGTGGATCCAAACGAAGCAATTGATGACTCACTCAGAGAAGATCAAGACCTTCGATGACATTTCCAATCACATTGAGCTAGAAGCTAATTGTAATGATACTATAAAGAAAGTGGCCTTAGTGGCCCATGCTCCCAATAAACCCAAAAATGGGTACAAAAGCAAAGGTGGAGGAAAAAATAAGCAACAAAAATGTCACGGGCCTAAAGGCAAGAAAATTGAGAAGTCAAAGCCGAAGAAGAATATAGCTAAAATGAAGTGCCACAATTGCGATCAAGAAGGACACCTAGCCATTACTGTTATGAGCCTAAGAACTTAGTTCTTGAATTGATTTTTGTCAATAATTGTTGTTATACATTAGTTGTTAACTCCCTTCCTGATTGGATTTTGGTTATAGGAGTGAACAAACACATAGTTCATGACAGACAGGGCTTTATGGGCTTTCACAGAATCCCAACTAGAACTCAGTACATCTATCTGGGAAATAATGGACAATTGGAGATCTTGGGATGCGATTCTTGACAACTTAGATTGTTAGGGGGTCGTAGTTTAATCTTGCGTGATGTTTTATATGGTCCAAATTTTTGATGTAACCTTCGCTCTGTGCTAGCTTTATTACCTTCGGGTTATTCTTTTCATTTTGATAACAATGTCGTTGATATATTTCTTGACAGTAAATTGTTCTTTAGTGGACAACTTGTCAATGGATTCATTAAGTTAATTTTGGATTATTTTATTGTTGCTTCTTCTTCCTTTTTTTACTTCTGCACTTGTTACTTTCTCTAAAATAGACATGCTAGACTTGGCCATACTAGTAAAGAAATAATAGCTAGATTACCCAAAGCTGGGCTATTAGGTTCGCTTGAAAAAGTAAATATCTTTTTGTGTGAGAATTTTCTAATGGGAAAGGCATCA
Source organism: Euonymus europaeus (assembly GCA_963580455.1). NCBI lineage: Eukaryota > Viridiplantae > Streptophyta > Magnoliopsida > Celastrales > Celastraceae > Euonymus > Euonymus europaeus. The sequence goes on along the minus strand of OY756970.1, from coordinate 12,681,403 downwards.
AGAAAGCCTTTTGGTAAGCCTCTTACGGCCTCTCATCATTCAAGTAAGTCCACTCTAAGGTCTGTGGACCTATGAATAATAGTGAACCTCCATCATCCTACGGATCAGGTAATAGAAGACATTCATGCTCCAATACAAACTCATTGAAAACATCAAAATGAGCTAACTTTTTTGTGTTATGTACCTTAATTAGAACCTAAGAAAGTTGATGATGATTTACATGATGGTTGACGGATATCTTCCATGTATGAAGAATTGAATCAGTATGTTTGTAATGATGCGCGATAATTAGTTCATTGTCCATCTGATGTGAATGTCATTGGTAATAAATAGATTTTTGAAAACAAAACCAATGAGGAGGCTTGATTACTAGGAATAAGCACATTTGGTAGCATTGGGGTACACTCAAGTACAAGGCATAGATTTTGATGAAATCTTTGCTCATTTCTAGGTTAGAATCCATTAGAATTTTGTTTGATGTTGCATGTGTTCTCAAGATTAAGCTTTACCATATGGATGTGAAGAGTGCTTTTCTGAATGATATTTTACATGAAGAGGTTTATGTTTGAAAACCCAATGGGTTTGTTGATCTTATGCATCCTGATTATATGTATAAATTAAAAAGACACTCTATGGATTGAAACAAGCACCACGTGCTTGGTATGAGTATTTGACTTCATTCCTTGTTAAATCTAGTTTTAAGAGTGGACATGTTGATGCTATTTGTGAGTTTGATGGTGTGAATGTTCTTATTGCTAAAAATTACCTGGATGATGTTCTGTTTGGTTCTACTTCTGATGTGATGACAAGTGAGTTTGGTGTGTTAATGACTAACGAATTTGAAATGATTATGATGGGAGGACTTAAATTTTTTCTTGGCTTCCAAGCAACGCAATCTCATGATGGGATATTCATTTCTCAATCAAAATATGCGAAGGATGTTGTTAAGAAATTTGGTCTTGCTAACTCTAAACATGCATTATCTCCCTTGAGTACTTCCACCAAACTTAACAAGGATATGGTAGGTAAAGCTGTGAATGAAATTTTTTACAGAAGCATGATAGGTAGCTTACTTTACTTGACTACATGTAGGCCTGATATAGCTTTTAGTGTTGATGTTTGTGCAAGATATCAGTCATGTCCTAAAGAATCTCATCTTCTTGCTTTGAAACATATGGCGAAGTATGTGAGTGGTACTAGTGACTATGACATTTATCTTTCTGCTGACAATGACTTGAGTATACTTTGATATTCTAATGCTGATTGGGGAGGGGTGTGGTGATGATAGAAAAAGTACCACAAGATAATATTTTTATGTAGTTCGCAACCTAGTTGCATGGTGCAGTAAGAAATAAAATTCCATGTCTTTGTCTACTGCTAAGGCTGAGTACATAGTTGTAGGAAGTTGTTGTATTTAACTATTATGGATGAAGAAGACACTGCCTAATTATAGCTTTGATAAGGTTAAGCTTATTGTCTACTATGATAATGTTAGTTCTATTAACATACCCAAGAACCCTGTGCAGCATTATAGGACAAAACACACTGACATTCATCACCATTTCATTCGTGATTTAGTAGAAGACCAGGTTCTCTCTCTTGACTATGTTCCTACTAATCTTCAACTAGCTGATCTTTTCACCAAGCCTCTTGATCTTTAAAGGTTTGAATTCCTTAGGAAATCCCTAAGTGTTGTCCTCCTTCATTCTCTCTCTCTCTCACATGCATTCAATAGTGTAGTTAGTAGTATGATTCATGTGTTTGTGTCATAATATCTCTATTGCATGTTTTGTTTGATTGATGTGTGCATTGTTTATATTTATGTGGTGTGATATCATCAAGAATAATTCAATTATGTCTTCAATTGACTTATAATATGTGTACTCATGCTTACTTTATGGATTTCACAAATATTATACATGAAACACTTTTGATGGTACTCAGATATATGAAACACTAATCTCAGGAATCTTACTTCTCCCATGACATGCATGTGTGCTAGATTTGTCTCAATCCGCTCCTGTGTTTGTACTTCATGAGCTCCTATGTAAGACAAAGTCTCTGACTAGCGTAAAAACCACCAATTACAAAATATGTCAAAACTCAAATGAGTTCAAAATTGGAGAAAACTATCTATTCATGCATGAGAACAAGAAGAAGAAGAAAAAGCATCTCATGAGAAGGAAAAAATATGTGAAAAAGATTGGAGGTATCTCATAAGTGTGCCTGAGTTGTTGAATGGTTCAAAACTTTTACTATGATATGTCTTTGGTGCTTAATATGAGTTACTTGAGCAACACACACTCACGATCTGAATAATCATTTGACTATGTGCATAAGGTATGTGTAATGAAACTATGAGATAATATTTTTACACCTTGATATTTAGCAATTAAGCTACTAAGGATGAGTCCTTGATCTCTAACACCATATTTTTTAGTGTTACATGTGATATGTCTGATAATTAATCGTGTGTGTTTGACTACGTGTAACATGCATATAGGTCTCCATCAATTCACGCAGCCTCTATGTAGCCTATATGAAAACCACTTTTCTGCATGATTACCACGTTTATGTTTTATTTAATTAAAAAGAGGGCAAGTACAGTTATATAGATAGTGCTTTTTGTCTTATCTGGGTAGTAGGGTCAAACCCTAAAATTTGTTCCCTCCAAAAAGCTTTCTATTGGCAATTTCTTTGTAAGCTACCTCGAACCTCTCTGTCCTCTTTATGAGAGCTTCTCCCATTTTGTGATTTCTCCATGGCTCCTAAGATGCATTCCACAAAGTCTTTCATTGCAGCTACTAGTGCCTCCACTCCAGTCTTCAAGGAGTCTATGGTTGCTTTGTCTCATACGAGAACTGCTTAGTCATTATACTTTGATGTAGTATGAATATATCAAAGTTTCTTAAGGATGCTGCAAATCGCTCTCATCAACATTAGTAGCTTGTCACTTGCCTAACAAAATAGGAGAGTGGATATTGGACCGATTACTTATTTGTCCAATGTTGTGAAGTTAAGAAGTGTTCTTTTGAGGCAGAGCTGATGTGCAATTTTTTGTGAGGTCTTGGCTTTAGGAAGAGATTGGAGTTGTACAACAACTTGGGAATTGTTAACTTTTTGATTTGGATGATGCTTGGTGATTTTGACAATGTTTTGATATGGATATGCTAGGTTGTTCATTTGATATGAATGTTACTTGTGTTGTTGAGCTTTATCTACATGGTATGTTTATGCACGTTGATTCGATAAATGACTGACTTCTATTCTTGTGTTTATCATGCTCCTTATCCTATGAAATTTATATAGTTTGCACTGACTTGTGTAATGAGCTAATTATGCCATGAGTAGGTATGAGCACTTGATTCTATTTTCCAGGTTAGTTTTATACTCTAAGGGTGGGAAAGTGTGTGAGTGAGTTTTTGTTTGGATTTTGTCAAACATGTGTCAGAGAGTTTATTAGGATTTTTAATGTGATACCATGCTTGACATTGTAATCATGAATGTAAAATGATTGTTAGACCAACTAAGATCCGCATTAGATAGAAATAAAATATTAGGTTCAACTGGATTAAGGATATTTTGATCATGCAGTCTGCATGTAACCTGAATGGAATCAGGTAAGCATCTTGTAACCTGCATGAGCGTCAATATTTAAATCATTTGTTGCAGATTTTTATATGCACAATTTTTATAACAAAGATTCTGAATTTGTTTTATGGGAATAATCGATTTAAATCATTGGTTGAGACAGAATCTTTAAAGTGTTTTAGGATTAATTGATTATCTCTCTTTTTAAATAATGATTTCCTTTCTTGTTTTGGAGATAATCAATTCCTTTTATTATGGAAGTCAATTCTTTATTTTATGGCCTTTTGTTTTAATTGATTGATTGAAATAAAATCAAATTGTTTTAGGAATGATCATCTCTGCTGTTAAAATTGATCTCATTTCCTATTTAGGGATAATCTCCTTAAATGAAGGAAGTATTAATTTATCTTTGTTGACCTTAATTACACGATTAGGTCACAATCTTTAACTAATTTTGGTCAATATTGATCATATCTTTTAGGCCATTATCTAGGGTTTTCTTGCTATATATGTGCATCTTATATATAGTTAATGATAACCAAATAACCCTAGCACTTGTATCTCTCCTATTCTAAACCATAAATTATGTTTTGAGCGAGTTTTTGTTAAAGATGTTTTTCAAGCATTTATGCATAATACTTTGAGGGCATTAGTGTATGTTCTTGAAGCTTGAAATTTTCCGTGCAACTCTGGAGCATTTGGTAGAAGCATATACTAGTGGCAGGATGTATCATGTGAGTTGAGCAAGAAACTAGTTTAGGTGATGTGGATCCTAACTCTAGGGATATTCTTGTAAGTTGTTGATATAGTGGATTGCTTCAAGGTTGGTGGCTCTAGACACCAGAGGTTTTTCCTTGTATTGAATTTTTCTCATAAATATCGTTGTGTCGCACTTGATTATTTTAGTATTCAAATTTTCAGGTAGCGATCCCCGAACCTAGTTGTGTTTGTGACATCATTACCATCAATGTGCTCGTGCCTATAAAAGAGTCAGTGATCCATCTTGTAATTTGCACTTCGAAATGTATTTAGGTATACCCAATCTATGTGAACTATGTGTTGACTTCTTACATATCCAATATTAATATCCACCAGAAGCATCTAACAAGTTTAAAATCCTACCCCAATTTTCAGTGTTGATGTTCTATGTTGTTCAAGTGGGTGTGTTGTTCTTTGTCATTTTTTATTTTGATTTTACACGCTAATGTGGGTGTGGGAGTTGGGTTCTTGGAGATGGGTTTATGGATTGTTGGTATATACAAAATATGTTATTTGAATGACACGGGGTGAGTCCATAGTTGTTTATTCAAATGTCTTTGTGGGATTATGGATTTAGTTTGTTCTAGAATTGCTTGTTTGCTAGCTATTACTTTCCTCCATAATCTTTGTTTCTTAGATGGCATTTGACGAGAACAGACATTGTGATCATATATCGGTGGCACATAAATATAATGATTTTAGTACAAATTTGGTGTCGTAGAAAGCCCATAATATAATATTGAACCAATTCCATAGAATCCATGTATTTCGTTCTATACGATTATATAGAGAATGTGTACGAGCTGAGTTAATGACTGCATGAATTTGCAATGAAATTATTTATCGTATTGCACTTCGGATGCATCATTTGACATTTATACATCTATATGAGATTTTAGTTAGAGATGAAGGTCTTCAACAATAGGAGCAACCGTTGAAGAAGGATTTGAGAAGTTTCTTAATTTATTAGGATATAACGTTAGCCACCGTTCACTGCAAGACATATATTTTGATTTTGGATATTACTAATAGTTACAACTGATATGAAAATATTAGAAAATTTGAATTATATTTGAATTTTCCTATGTGTGTGTAGGTCATAGTTGCATTGTGAAATGGGTTGCAGGATTTTTTTTTTTTTTTTACTTATTATTATTGATTATAAATAATGACAAGTTTGGGTGGTGCACTCCACATACGTTTTGTATCTAGTGGAATAATAACTTTAAAAAAATTTAAGATAAAAATTAATTTGTATAAAAACATTATAAAAAATTTCTTTATAAAAATTTTAGTGAATTGCTTTGAAACGTGCTAGGTTCTCAAATAAGATTTATACTAAAAAATTCAACCCAATATCTCCCAACACCTCTGTAAAATGGCAAACATAACCTTAGTAATTTAGTCCTTTAAGCCAACAGATCATATGTTTGTTTTGTTAGTGGTTAATGATAGACGAGTTTTATAAATACTCGCATGTGCAACTTCTGCTCTTCCTTAATATTAATCCATTAATTGTGTCCAACTCCCCTCGCTAGGTAATAAATACCTTTATTCACAATCGTTGTTTATAACTTAGGTTCACAGGCTTAAGTATGCCAACTGTGTCTTCAGACATCGCGTAAAACGTAAGTCGTAGGAGGTATGTCGCAGGATGTGATCGGTCAAATATTTACGCATAATGAATACCTTGTTTTGGTATTAATTTGTTCATTTTAATGAGTGATTGGAGCTTGAATATTACTAAATTCTATTGTGTTTCAATTGTTAGGTGTCGAGACAAATCAATGTGAAAATTAATAGGAGTTGTAGATCATTCGACACTTTTTGGGGATCGATCGACAATTGGCAGAGGCGAGAATTTTATTTTGGGTAACTACTAAAATTAGTCCAAAACACGTGGGGCCAAGAGGAAACGACAAGACTCTGAGTTTAGAATATTACTAGGGTGGGAAGAGGTATAAAAGGCTTGAAGGATACATTTATTTGGAACTTTTAGACCTAGCCACAATTTCAATCCTTGGAGTTGCCGTCAAGCATCGAAGAGGAGAGAGACTTATTTCTTTCAAAATTTATGGGTTTTATCTTGAAATTTCTGGAACCTTGAATTATTCTAGCTACCATTACTTTCGTTGTTCTTATTATTATGAGGAACTAATCTTCTGCGATGACTCTAATGTAGCCTAATCATGATTATTCAATGAATTTGTTATTTGTTAATCCATGATTATTATTCTTTGTTTGAGTATCTATTAGTGTGTTTAAAGTTTTTGAATATTTGATCAATATTTGAATGACTTGATGCTAAATATGAGACTGGAAAAAGATTGTTTAGAATTGCTTCTTACAATGGATACTGTAGGTTTGATAAACCATAGGAATATAGAATTTGTCATAGAATTGAATGAATTTTATTTATCTACATCCGATTGTTAGGAATAACAGGGGTTGGTGATAGAAATACTTTTGATATAACCAGAAATGGAGTAGTGGATATGTTAGGGAAAATTGACAATCAACATGGATAATAATTGGGATTAACATGCCAAAGAATTTGAGTGAGATTGATGATGGTAAAATTTTCGATTATTCAAATAGTGTTAGAGTTAATTAATTTGATTACTCATTGACAATTCATTCAATTCTTGTGGATTCGACACTTTACTTTTCATTATATCACTTTTGCGATTTGTGCGCTTACAATTTATCTCATTAGGATGTGCAACACAAAATCAGAAATCAAAGTGATATTCTCATGAGACCACCGTCGACACAAGACTCCTCTTTTACCATTTTGCCATATGCCATGGGGCATCGTTGCTTATAACTATTATTATTGTGAGTTGAGGTCGAAAAACTCGCAAACTATACAGATATTTCACGCACTCAATGCTCAACATTACAAAGTAGAGCAATCAAATGTGCTTCTTGTAACAATAAACAGTGACGAAGAACTATGCCAATTGTTATTTCCAAAGTATATTAGCCATGCATGGCGCGAGCCCATGGCTTTCTAGCTGATGCAAACTGTAAACCTGAGAGAGTGACCACAACATAAAAAATTAATGTGCTGCTGTAAAAGTTAAAACACAAACTAACTAAAAGAAACAAAGCAAATTTTAGGAATTCGTGTACTTGTGATGATTTGAATGCTAAGAAAGATGGGCACTGGATCCAAACTCCCATTAAAGTTTAGCCAGACTATTCTCAATGATAATAAGGTGTCAGTATCGAGAAGACGATCAGTCGGTTAGACCTGCAGTCCTGCACGACTACCGAGGGTGAAGATCCTTCCTACACAGTAAACAAAAGTGAGCTAAAGGCCGCACCAAAGGTTGTCTTTTAGCGTTGGAGCTAGACTCTCAAGTCAGTACGTAGGCCCGGCCCTGAACAGGGGCGGGCCTGTGCGACCGCACAGGGCCCCCAATTTTTGGGGGCCCAAAATTTTTTTTTTAAAATTAATATTATTGTTAATTCTAGGGGTAGAGCTTTCATTAGACCTAATAAAGAAAACATTGTCACTCCAATTAGTAAGAAGTCAGCAATACATACAGATAAAAAGATATGCAGTCCTAAGTCAATGAGTTTAACACCAGTCAGAGAATTTAATAAATTAACTTCAATGATCATCCGGAAGATTGATGGTTCTAGAATTACCTCTAATTCTAAACCATCTAAATGTACTTTTTAATCATCTTTCTCTTTCATTGACATAATCTGGAATATTTTAGTGATTTTGTAATTTGAATTATGTTGGTTCCATCTAGTTTTGTTGGTAAGTCTATGGCACTGGCACTAATTCTCTTGCTCTATTATTTTTTTAAGCTGAACTTTAACTTTAATTCTCTTGCTCTATTATTCCAGTGGCCATATTATGCATTGATTTTAATGTAATAACATTCAAGGCGTGATGGCCTAGCCTCCCAAAATTGGGTTCCAGCCATCAAAAATTTATTGTTATTTTATTTACTTTAATTTTTATTATTAGTTTAAAATTTATAACTATGTGTAAAAAAAAAATTTCGGGGCGTTGCCCCGAACCCCACCTTAAGGGCCCCCAATAAATTTCTTGCCCCGGGCCCCAAATAGGCCAGGGCCGGCCCTGTCAGTACGTACTATATCATCAGGAAAGCTCAGTGGCCTAAAGCTCTCTATCAGCCAAAGTTCAAATTGTGATTAGGGGTTTAATACCTGACATTGAGAGCTTTATATATGATTCAGAGTCATTATTAAGGTGAGTCCTCTAATTATGGTTGGGGCTGCACTTAAATATTTTGCACCTTGGTGGGTCCAAGTGTTATATTATACCGAGAAGAATATCTCGGTAGGGCGTTGTTGCTACCAGGACAACCTACCGAGATGACCTTCCTGGTGGGAGTCCTCTCGATTGAGCAACATAAAGCTCCGTACTCATATGACACGTGGTGAAGCATTATTGGCAGGGCCATTTTAGTAATATCACTCAACTTCCATCCTCCTTCGTCAATTGGGTTAGTTTAAAAGGCCATAGTAGACCTCGAAAAATCAGAAATGGAGATATGTTTGAAGAAAACCCTTGTTGGCTTTGTTATTGTGAGAATCAGTGTCTCTCACCAAGATTATTAATCAACAAATATGGAAACTAAAATGCGGAAAATAAAAGAAATAAGAACACCACAATGTTACGAGGAAAATCCAACTTGGGAAAAATCTCGAGTCTATGAGCGACCAACCTTAAGAAACATTCCACTAATCATGAATCAAGAGTACAACCCTATATTTGACCTAAAGACATCACTCATACATCCCATTCAGCGTATGTTTCAACTCAACACTCAACCCACCTAGGTAAAGCTTGCTTTTGGCGCCTCCAAAAGACTTCACGGACAAGGAATCACTCATTCTCACCAACAACGTAGTTTAATCTCTTTGAAGAATCACCACTCAATACACAAGTCCTCACTAAAAATCTCTCTCTATACTTGCACGCTCAAACTCTTACTCATGAAACAAAATTGAGAGGATTTGAATACAAGAAGAAATGAAAATAATGCCCAAAACTTTTCACTCATAACTTCTATATCCTAAAGTAAAAAAAACTTTACCCACTACTTATAGAACACATGGACTTAATGGACTTGGGGAGAAATCTTCTCCCTTTTTCACGGCATTATTACCTAAAAAGCATTTGAGATAAGACAAAATAAATCTCACTTTTGCACGGCATTATCAATGTAAAGCATTTGAGATAAGACAAAACAAATCTCACTTTTACACAGCATTACCACACTTGCACTACAATTTAAATGGTCATGCATTATCAATTACTAGGAGTTGCACCTAGTGTGAAAGTCCACCACTTAATAAATATATCCACAACACACTCCTAGCACAATAAAAACTCTTAGAATTAAACTGTCTTATCAAAAATATAACTAGATCTCAAAATTGTCAATTTTTGTTTAATTAAAAAAAATTAAAAAAAAAACCGACAATCTGTCCTTGACAATTGTGGGATCAAAATACCAACCAATATCCTACATATGCAAACATATCAAAAATAGAGCATAATATTATAAGCACATGTTCAAACAACTCCCCCTCATTATGTTATCTTCCCCTTTTTGACCCACAAATTGTCAAAAATGAGCTCTTAAAATTTCTGAGAAAATGAGGTACTTGAGATTACATTGTAGCTTACTTCTCACTTGGCCTACATACTTGAAAAATATTTTCACCTAGAACATAACTAGGTCATCCCAAAGAACTACAACCATAAAAGTGAATCCAAATAAAATAGAAAATCAAGAGAAATTGGTTTCAAGGATGGAACTTTTAGATTTTGATACTCAGTCAAAAGAATTAAAATAATGATAAGGACGAGTTACTATAAGATCTGTTCAAGAAATGAACTTACTACTCTCTTATCATCTCCTTGAAATCTGATACATGTTATTCGTTCATATGCATCTGTGTGTGAATCTCAAAAGCTTGTTAGATCAAAATATAACATAATACAAGAAATTGACTTTTCATAGGTTGTCAAATCTAGATCCCTTGATACTTTTATGTACATGCAAGTAATACATAAGATTACCCCCTTTATTTCAAGAGGTGAAACCTTTGAATCCATGGTGGCTTTCACAATCAAATTTAGGTAGCTCCCTTTATTTCAAGAGATATTTATCCTTTAAGCTTAGGTAGCTCTCTTTATTTCAAGAGATACATACATTTTAATCTTAGGTAGCTTCCTTTATTTATTTATTTAAATGCCTTTGACGTAGCCTTTTCCATTTGTATAGCTTGCATCAAGTTTCCCAAAGAATTATTCAATAGACCTATCAAGACAAATCTCAAGCATTATGTCAATCAGACTTCACAAGTAGAGATTTGTGAAAAACAATATATGACTAATAACATGATCTTTTCAATTTTATGAACGGATTAGCCATTTAACAATAAACACATTCAGAGGTAACATCAAACAATCAATGCTTCAATCATAGATCAATAATTGAATCACATATCCCACACACATGTTACCTCAAGTTACTTGAAAATCTATTTTATTGTAATCACCCCTAAAGCTTTTCCTAGGAACAAAAATCTTTGTTTGTCTAAGGGTTTTGTAAAAAAAATGTCAACCAATTGATTTTCAGAAGCAATATATCCAAACGACACATATTCATTTTACCAAATTCATGGATGAAATGATGATGAAACTCTATATGATTGGTTCTAGAATTGAAAATATAACCGCATGTATATTATCAAAAATAAATACGATCATATTTTCTTGATTCAATCCATAGTTCTGAAGAATTCGTTTCATCTAAAGCCGCTGAGTGCAATAACTTCCAACAACCATGTATTCAATTCCAACTCATTTTGAATTTGTGCATGTGTTTTCATGGGGGCAGTTACATCTCCAATGATTAGATCTTGAACATCATTCATTTTGACTTCTCGAGATGGTTCAAGAGTATTTGATGTAGGCTCGCTGTAGGTTACCTCGCGTCTCTCTAGTTGTCTCTGTCTTGGTGAAGTAGACTTGCTGCAAGCTACCTCAGTTGCATATGTTTGATGATGCCTCAATGAAGTAGGTTGCCTGGAGGCTACCTCACTGTGATATGCACTTGCAGATTTTCTTTTGCACCACTTAAAGCTCTCAAATCTGATTTCTTGACCCAAAATTTCTTTTTTTGAGATGATTTTGGAGGTTGTCTCATATCATGTGATTTCTCACAAGCAACACTTTGATTTCCAGCCAGATTTTGAAACCTATTATGAAGAAACTTTTTCTTCACATTTTCAATGTTAGTCTTCCTGAAAAAATATGATTTAAGCATTTCATATAACTTATGACAATAAGGTCTTATATGACCCCTAATTCCACAATGATGACAAATGGGAACAAACTTACCTTTACCATACCTTTGAGTTTTGCCTTCCAACAAATAGTTGCTTGAAAAATGGTTGAGCAGTCCTACCAAATTTATATGAAGTTTCATGCTTTTGATATGAAGAAGAAGATATATTACCTTGCATACTTACCTTGTTTGGAATGGTAGATCTCTTCTCTTCTTGTTCCAATGTTTTGCATGAAGAAGGCACAAAATGCACAAATTTTTTAGAAAGACATGTATATGAATCAGTTTTTGAAAGCTCACCTTTTTCATACCCTAAGCCACAAGTTCCTTACTCATCCTTTGCTTATCAAGAATATCTTGCAATTTATTTGATCCTGACTTAAACTTGTCAATATCTGAGCATACTTTCTTTAACATGTGTTCTCTTTTGTTTTCTGCCTCAGCGAGATAGGTTACATTAGAGTTTACCTCAGCTGGGTAGCGTGCTTCAAGATCTAGGATTTCTTTTTGAAATTCCTTGATTTTTGCTTTTGTTTCATTCAGATCTTGAGTGAGAATCTTATTTTCTTTGACAAGTATCAGTTTATCTTTCTTGCTCTTGACATATTCCTCAAAAGGATTGTTGTAGGCTACTTGAAGCTCACACATATCAAATTCAAAATCACTATCATCTATTGAGCTTGCCCTGGACTTTTGGTCACTAAAGATTACCGGAAGGGCTACTGGAGTTTCCTTCTCTTCATCTTCAGATTCAGCATCAGATTCTTCTTCTATATCATTTTATGATTTTGGCTTCTTTTTCCAATTTGCACACTCTTGAACAAAGTGTCCAAATCCTTTTGCATTTAAAGCATTGAGTGGATTTAGACTTTTTGCTTTTCTTCTTGAGTTTGTAAGACAAGCACTCCTCTTTCTTGAGTTCCTTTAAATTCCTATTCTTCATGAATTTCTCAAAAAATTTCATTAGAAGCAATAATTCATCAATAGCATAGTTAGTTTCATCACTAGAATAAAGAGCAACACCTTTAGATTTTTTATGTTTAAGAAAATTTGCCTCAAAAGTTTGTAGAGAGCTAACTAATTCTTCTACCTTAATTTTATCAATGTCTTTGCTCTCCTCGATTGTTGCAACTTTCATCATGAACCTCTCTGGTAAAGATCTGAGAACTTTTCTTAACACCTTGATCGGCTCAAACGGTTCCCCAAGAGTAAATGAGGTATTGACTATGTCACTCAACTTCCCATAGAAGTCATCAAACATCTCATTCTCCTCCATCTTCAGACTTTCAAAACTCCAAGTAAGTCGTTGAAGTTTTGAACGTTTTACCAAATTTTTGCCTTCATGTGTCACTTCTAGTAAATCTCATGCCACTTTTTCTTTATCATAATATGAGATCCTGCGAAATTCAGAAATATTCAAATTAGAAAATATAGCATTCATTGCCTTACTATTCCAACCTTCATTTTCAAAGTCACATTTAGTTCATTTTCAAGAGCTTTAAGAATTTTGTTACCCTCTTTATCAATGGACTCGGGTTCAGCATAGTTATTTACCTATGATTTTCATGCGTGTGCTTGTTTTGTTAGTAGGGTATTAGCTAGAGTAGCAGGTGCTGTAGCAAAACTTATTGCAAAAGAAGGGAAATCGGCTACATTAAAATTACCTTCTAGGGAGATCCATTTGATATCCAACTGCTCAACAAGTGTCGGACATGTAGGGAATGTTGAAGTTAACCAAAAAGTTTAGGTAAAGCCAGATCTAAATGTTGGTTGGGTAAGCGTCCTATAGTAAGAGGAGTAGTTATGAACCCTGTAGACCATCCCCATGGGGGTGGTGAAGGGAGGGCCCCATTTGGTAGAATACAACATGTAACCCCCTGTGGTTATCTTACAAATAAATGAAGTTAGTTCATGAGATGGCTAGGTTTCAAATAGGTTACTAACAGTCTATTACATTAGGATATAATGAATAGATGGATAGATCTTGAATGCATGCCAATAGGACGAGCAAAGAATATGACGATGGGGCTGAAGATTTTCTTCGAAAATGTTTAGAAAATGTCATAAATGTATTAATTAAAAATCTATTAGAGTTATTAGGGACCATTTATATTTCAATGGAATACAAGTGACTTACAATAATTGGATTTGGCATGGTGAGGACATTATTCAGAATGAGTAGAAGGCAACTTTAGACCAGGATGTAGAAGAGGATGAACATAATCAAAACTTTGATACAATTGACATGTGTGAAGCTCGATATGAAAAGTATAGTGATAATACACAATTTCACAAAGTTTTTGAAGAAGCAAAAAAGCTTTTGTATAGGGGATACGAACGTTATACTAATGGATTGATTAGACTATATTTGATGGTGTTTGATTGATAATTTTATTCAACATACAAGCTAGACTGCAACATATATGCTACACAGAAAATGTTATGGTGGTGTTTGGTAAACCTTTTTATCTAGCATACATGCTACATTTATCAACCAAACACCCTAAAAGCAATTTAGCATATAATTTGCCATTTTCAAAATTTCCCAAAAAAACTTTTCAAAAGCATTCTTCATGTTCAAATCGTGCAAAGTCTTATATACCCTTCTATTTTTTCAAAATGACAAAAATACCTTTCATGCTAAATACTCTAATCAGACTGTACGACCCAGACCTCTCCCATCTCTTATGTTTCTATCTTCTGCATCTTCTCCTCTTGCACGACTCGTCCAAGAGTTTCGAAGTAGTCTCTCTATCCTTCATCTCAAATCCATCAACCAGTATGTATCGATCCAACCAGTAGGGTTTTTATTGTTCGATCTCTCAAATGTTCGATTTGTCATTGTTGGATCTTTGCTCTCTATTAGAAATCTTACAAAATTCATGGTTTGGCAAGAATGAAATTTTCCATTAATTAGGATTTGGCAACTATTTACATCAGTGGAATGTTTGTTTTGGATCTTTGCATTGTTCAGGTAAATTCTCCAATGATTTTGTTGGCCGCACTTCACTAACTAGTGTAGTAGCAAACTGTCAACTCTATACTTCACATTTTTGGTCATTTCTTACCATGAATGGCATGTTAATGGACAAATTGAAACTATTTAGAATTTTTTCAAGCTTTCCTACCTTTTGTGTCAACCGGCCTGAAAATTGACAGAGCCGCCACCAATTGATTTTAAGGTGCAATTGGACACTTGAAGAAAAATCTGTAAACCAAAAATAAGGGTACGGGGGTCGATTAAGCATGGGGAAGGTGTTAGGCACCCCACGTCTCCTATTTAAAACATTTACTGAATTTTAAAATAATTGGCTATTTTTTGAAAATTCATTGTTTGCAAGATTGGACTATAATAATAATACTTTGATTTTCGGATCACGCCAACTTATGGTAGAAAAGATTAATTTTGAAAACACCAACTTATGGTATTTATATAAAGATGTGACATCTTATGGATTTCAAAGAGAATCATATTTTGTAAACACCAACTTATGGTGTTTTTTAAATTTAATGATTGATTAGGGATTAAAATAGAGTTGAGTTCGAAATTTTAACTTATGGAATTGAGTTGAATTGATTTTGAAAAAGATTTGGGATTACTAAACTTTTCTATTAAAATAAAATGAATTTTGTAATTTATGATATTTGAAGAAAATTGAATACCAACTTATAGTATTAAAAAAGATTGGATTTTGAAACATCAAATCATGGTGTTATATTTAAATTTAATGATTGGTTTAAAATTAAGAATAAGATTGAATTTTGAATTTTAACTTATAAAAGTGTAATAAATAAATTGAATTTGAAAATAATTTGGAGGCATCAATTTATGGTATTTATCTTGTTAAAATAAAATGAAATTTTGTGATAATTTATAGGGGAATTCACCAATAAGTCCTTTAATAAAAATATGTATTCCATTTACTACCTTCAATTTTTCAATATTCTATAACATCCTTTAAATAATTATGGACAAAACTACCCTTATTCCAATAAGTCCTTATGTGGATGACATATGCTGACATAATCAGATTCTTGTTATTTTTTTTTCTTTTAAAAACTTTAAAACAGTTTTATCTCTCAAAATACACGTCGGATTTTTTTTAAAAAAATAGATTCAAAATCAGCACGAAAAACTCTTTCCAATGAGACCCATGATCGATATGTTTAAATGTTCATTCGTCAAATCCTCTGAATAAACTCAGAGGATTTCTCAAAACTCACCAAAACCAATTAAATGAGTTTTCAAAATTAAGCAAAAAAATTCTGATGATTTCATAAAAATATATCAAAAAAATATATAAATTTTTTGAAAAATCAAACAAAAAATAACCAAAAATTCAAAGGATTTCACAAACTTGTCTCAAATTTAGAGGATTTCGCAAAATTTACCAAAATAAATCATAATTCTTTTTGAAATTAAGCAAAAAATTTTAGAGGATTTCATAAAATATATAATAAAAATTAGATTAATTTTTGAAAATCAAAGAAAAAATAACCCGAAACTCTAAATCATAAACCCTAAAATCTTAAATCTCAAAATCCTAAATACTAAATACTAAATCCTAACTCTTAAATCTCAAAATCCTAAACTTTAAACACTAAACGCTAATATTCTAAACCCTGGACTCTTAAACTTTAAACCTTTTAACCAGACATTCTCTGAATTTCTCAGAAATCCTCTGAATTTTCCAGAAATTCTCTGAATTTCTCAGAAATCCTCTGAATGTAAACAGTTCTGGTTTTAATTTTGAACAAAAAATCTTATAAATAATTAAGAAGAATTTATAAAAACAAGAAGAAAATCATAACATTTTACTAACTTATATTCCTAAACCCTAAATCTTAAACCTTAAGTCCTAAACCCCAAAATCATAAATAATAAATTATAACTCCTATATATCCTAAACTCTAAACACTAATATCTTAAACCTCAAAATCCTAAACTTTATACCCTATTATCAGAAATCCTCTAAATTTTTTATAAAAAATTGAGAGGGTTTATCAAAATCAAACAAAAAAACAACCAAAAATTTAGATGATCAGAGGATTTCTCAAACTTTTCAAGAATTCAGAGGATTTGAAAAAACTCACCAAAAAAATTCAGAAGAGTTTTTGAAATTATGTAAAAAAAAAAATCAGAGGATTTCTTACCCAGAATTCAGAGGATTTTCGTAAAAGTCACCAAAACGGCTAAAAATTGTTCTAATATTTGGTTTTGTTTAAATTATGAATTGAGTTTTATTATGATATTATTTTCATAAGTTATTGGCTTTGATTGTTAGTGAAGAATGTAATAAAAATATTGACATTTGTATTGGATAATATTTTGTTGATGCATAAGTGTTTCATTGTTGATTTCGATAATATAATGATTCACAGATTTTAATGCATATGCATATGTTATTGAGTCAAGTAAATTTTATACATGTGAGTGCATGTACTTAATTTTCATGAAAGAAATTTTTTTTGGTTAATCGACTCTTCACTTTGATTCATCAAAAGTGAAAATATTAGTTTATCTTTAAAAATATATAGATAAGAGACATAATTTTCACCAGACTTTATGGGATTGTATTTATATTTATTTTATTAAAATAATTAATTTCTAAATAAAGATCAATCATGTACTAATAAAAATAAGAGAGGGTAAAATTGTCATTAATAGAGGTTAAAACTTAAAGTTGTCCTTATTGAGCTAAACTTCAAATAATTGAGGATGTATTGAGCTATAAACTTTTCAAAAAGACTAAATGAAATATGAAGTCCATATAAAAGACTTATCACCAAATAATCCAAATTTATAATATCCAGAAAAAATAAATACCAACATATGGTATTTATATTTAAACTTAATAATGAGGTTGGAAGTAAAATGAGGTTGAGCTAAAAATTCCAACTTATGGAATTTGAACATAATTTAAAAATTCCAATTCATGGCATTTGATTTGTGTTTAAATAGAGTGAATTTTATAATATTAATTTCTGATATTTAAAGAAAAAGAAATAAATTGCAACTTATGATATTTTATAGTTTTACAAATAAGTGCATTTTGTAATAATATTTATGATAATCGAAAAAAAGAAATAAACACAAACTTATGGTATTTTCATAGCGATTGTATTTTAAAATAAATGATAAAGTTTATAAAAATGATGATTGAGAGTACCAACTTATGGTAAGAAATACTTGAATTTAAGATACCAACTTATGATATTTAAATACAAGTTTGAGTTTTGAAATATCATCCTATGGTATGTAAGTATGAGTTTACAATATCAACTTATGATATTTAAGTGGAACTTGTAATACCGACTTATGGTATTTAATTTGGGAATAGGATAAACACACCAAAGCCCAATACATAATTAAGTCCCATGCCCCAAAGCCCTTAGATTTATTAAATGACATTGAAACCAGCCCATAAACAACACCAAGTCAAACAAACCTAATGCACTAGCCCAACACCTAAAAAAAACTACCCGACCCATTAATCCCAAAGAATAATCAACACACAAACCAGCTCAATCTATCCAATACTAACACAACTAGGTCGGCCCAACATATAGACCAAACCCGAGACCAAACAAACTAAAACTTAAACCCAGCCCAATCTAATAGAAACCGGCCCAAAAATTAACTGATAATTAACTAAACAAATCTAGGCCCGTTAACAATACAAACAGAAACTAAAACCCAAAAATAAAACAAATCCCAAAACCCAAGATACTCCAAAATCTGGCCCAAACAAATACAAAACAAGGACCCGGCCGGATCCGGCCTGGCTACTGTTCACATTCTTCTCCACTGGCAACCGGCGCTAGCAACCTCCCCTTCCTCTGCCGTCCGGCACACCTGCATGTCTTCCCGTCCGGCCTGCAAACAAAGAAACAGAGCAGCAAACAAAGATTGAATCCAGACCAAACAAAATCCAACTACAGAAAATCATTTATCTGCGTAATTCATACAGCAAAACAGAAATAGAAAACCAAATCGGAAAAAATATTCCTCCCTTCCTCCGATCTCGTCCGGTTTCTCTGCTGCCGGATCCTCCTTTATTTCCATTTTCCGCCTCCTCTGATTTTCTTCCGTTTTCTTCCTCCTTTCCTTCCGGCTTCCTTTTTTCTTTCCGGCTTCCGCCTCCTTTCTTTCCGCTTCCTTTTCGCTTCCAAATTCCCCCAAAACCCTCGATTTTCCCTCTGTCTCCTCCCTTTCGGATCTCCCAAAAAGTCACCGGATTTTCTCTCAATAAAAACCTCCCCCAAAACCCTCTTATTTCTGGCTTTCGTTCCAGGCTTTCCTCCAGAAAATCCCCCCTTTCCGATTTCGTTTTCTTCCTTTCTGGCTTTCGTTCCGGCCTTTCCTCCAGAAAATTTCCCCAAAAGCTCTCTCCAAAACTCAACCGGATTTCCCGTAACACTCTCTCCAAAACTCACCCTGGATCTCCCTCTCCCCAGGATCCTCATCCGGCCTCCACTTTTATAGCCCCAAATCAATGCTCTACAGCTCCTCATCCTCCACCATCTCCATTATCGTTGCTTTTCCTTCCCACCACCTCTCTGTCTCCCACTCTTCTGTGTCGTTTCTGCCTCTCTCCTTCCTTTTCCTTTCATAGTCGGCGCCTCCCCCTCACCTCATCAAAAGCTTTTCTTTTTTCTTTGGTTAAGTCTTATTAGGGTTAGGTTTAGGTAATGGGCTATGGGCCGGTGGAGTAGTTTAAGTTTAGATGAGTAGGGTTTATTTGAGTTTAATTATATGATGGGCTAAGCAACGGGCCGGGCTGGTAATGGATTAGTTGGGTTAAATTGGATAATGGGTCTTTTGGGTTGCTTTAGGTGGGTAACTTTAAGTGGGCTGGGCCTGATAATTGGGTTTAATTGGGTTCTTTTGTTTGGCTTAAATTTGTATAGATAATTGGTTTAATATTGGGCCAATTTAGGTTTTTATTTATTATTTTAAAAAATAGCAAGTGCCCGGACAAAAATGGGGTACTACAGCTGCCCCCCTTTGCGTGACTTTATAGAGTAAATGACGCGCAAAGGAGTAGAAAGCCGATTTTTGTACCACTTGAAGAATGCAAAAGAATGCACGGGATCACTGTAGCCATCTCCGGCTTGGCGGGAATTTTGAATGAATGAAATTTTTTGATTTTTTTTTTGTTTTTTTTTTTTATTATTTTGTTTTTGTTTTGTTTTTTTTATATGCACAGGACCATTGTAACTATCTTCTGCTTGGCTGGTAATAAAAATTGCTCGGGATCCCTATTGCCATCTCCGACTTGGCTGAAATTTTTGAATAAATTAAAATTGCTTGAGATCACTGTAGTCATCTCCGACTTGGCTAAATTTTGAATAAATGAAATATTGCTCGGGATCACTATTGCCATCTCCGGCTTGGCTGAAATTTAAAAGAATTTGATTCTGAATCTTGTATTTACAAAAATAAATTTGCACAGGACAATGTAGCCACTCCTGGCTTGGCTAAATTTTGAATGAATGAAATTTTTTGAATTTTGAATTTTATTTTTACATAAAGAAATTTGCACTTGGATGAATTTTGAATGAATTGGATTTTGTTGTTTTTCCTCTTTTTTCCTTTTTTTGTTTTTTGCGAGCAATTTTATGAATTTTTATTTATTCTACATTTGCACAAATATTTACAGGGAATTTTTGTAACATGGGCTGGACTTGGGTAAATAGTACAATCACTGTAAAATTCGCAATTGGGCCTGTCCACATTTGCAACCACATTCAACAGTTGCTCCCACCTTCGTTGCCTTGCCTCCAATTGCTGCTCATGAGCTGGAATTTCCTGAGTATGATCAGATGATGGTGGTTTAGCAGCAGACCGGGATGTTTCTCCTAGTACCGGAACTCGAGACCGCGATGCTTGGAGTCTCTTTGCAGTAGTGGCCATTTGGTTAATACTCTTCCGCCAGTTATTTTTCTGCATAGTAATTACTGGATAAAGTAGGAAAATTTGGCTTTGAGGAGGACGAATGTGTTTGCTCAATACCAGACGAGTAATAAGTCATGGGAAATATAATTTCTCCACCCTCGTCGGTCTTTTCTCCACAAAACTCTGTGCCTTCAGAATAGTAGCCATAAAGAATTCTTCAATGTCGAACCAAACTTCTTTATACATGTAATATAAGGCGTAGAGAATATTACCCCGTCGCTGGTGGTGGTGACCAATGGGGCAGAGGTTGTGCCGGACAGCATCGTCCAGCAACCACATATTGGATGGCAGATATGAGCGACGTGTAGCCTTTACCTTCTCATCGATTTGTCCTCCACACATGTCATCAATTATCTCTTCCTTAGAGACAGACACCGGTGCTTTGAAACCAGTAGCCACTTCTAAGAGGGGGGATACCCCAGGCATTCGCATATGTCCGCCGTGGTGAATCAGAATTTTATACCGATTATTTCCACCTGATAAACCGGTTGTGATTCGATTCTCCCACTTGGTGGTAACATTTCTAAAGTTTCGTAGAAACCACGAACTATACGAGGATACACTGATAAATCACCCTCAGGATCGGGGTTAATCAGAAATGACATGGAGTGATCCTGGAGGTATTTCATAGCCCAGCGGGCGTTGGAATCTCTGAGAATATGAAAGTCAAATCGTCTCTCAAGTATGATTTCTGCTTTAGCAAACGATACAATCGTTTGTGAGCGGGGTGATAGATTATCGTCCATTCGAAAGGTCGAAAGATGGTATATCTGAAAGATTAGGGAAATGAATGTGCGACGATCCGAACAAAATCAGGAATGGTGACAAAGTGATGGTGAAAGTAGTCAGAAAAGAGAAAATGAACAGATTCAACAACGAAGATGTGCAGCTTTAGAAGAGAAAGAAAGAAGATTGGGCCAGAGCAGACAGAACATTACAGGTGAACTGCGAGTCTTTCAAGGGACAATGGCAAAAATTGGAATTTCACATGGCGGGAAAACGTCGTCTCATGAGAAAATGAAAGATGTGACCGGTCAGACAACACCTTTAAAGAAAGGTTACTTCATTGTCGAAGAATCATTTGAATATCATGATCATACACGGTAGAGGTGATAGAGAAATATCGACTCCGTGATGAAAGCAAAATTATTTGACCAGAAAAGACAAAAATATAAAGAGCGATCCAAAACTTAAAAAAAAACGCCGAAAGTCAGGGTCACATCTGTCTTCTCCCTTTTCTTTTTGTTTGCTTTTTATTTTTTAAAATTTTTTAAGTGGATGCGTACGAGTGACAAGACGTAAATATGGATTGAAAGAATTGATCGGGGTTTATAGCCTCCCGTCAGGGCAATGATGAAATGAATTGATCGGAGTTTATAGGATATGTAATTCACAACCTGATTTGAGAAAAATGACACCTTCGAAATTATACCTTTCGAACAAACTTGCAACAACACACAAAGGATATGCAATGAGCCATTTTTATGAATTTCTTATTAAAGAATGCATGACTTTTCATAGACCTTGTCATTCCTAAACACGCGTGCAATTGCGGATCCCTAGACCAGTCTGTTTCTTTATAGGGATTGTTCTTATTACTCAAAAAAAAAAAGTCTTCACTAAAGGATAAAAATCCCATGCACTCAAAAAATCAACTTTTGTGCAATTTTCAAATTTTATATTTACAAACATTTCTGATTTCAACAGTTCATGTTCACTAAAACATCTTTTGTTTATTTTAATTCTCAAATTTTATAATCAGGATCGTCCCTCTTCTGATAATACTTGCCTCGATCACATGTTTATTCATCAAGTCTTTTTCAGCTTAGGGTGCCAAAATCTATCAATTCTCTCTCAAAAGCAGTATCCTAATGCAGTCATAACATTCACTGTCAAGACTTCAATCAATGATAAATTCAATAGTACGACTAAGCATGCCAAGAATGAGAAATTTTTGGGATATGGAATCAGAATATGGAAATGGAAGGAATGAGTAGCAAAGCCGAAGAATGGATAACCTCATGATATTTAAAAAAAAAGAATGGTAATCAAGTAATTCTTTTAGAGTAAGATATATACAGAAAGAGAAAGAAGGAAAAGAAAGAAAAGATAAATCGAAATTCCCCAAGATGAAATATGTGATAAGTCAAAGATTGTGCCAAAATTGGCCCAGTTTTGGTGTGCACCCAATTAACAACAGTCAAATCCAGAACTCATGAAGTGGTTTCTGAACCCAAAATATTTGTCTTCAAACTCCTTCTTCTGTATGATTTATCCTCGATGAAATTGTAATAACAGGAACGTCGCACCCAAAACTGCCTCAGTTTTGGTGCGTGTGCTATTAACTGTCATGAAGCCTGAACTTCTCATGTCTGCCAACCAAAATTTCTTTGCCAAGCTATCAAGAAATGTCGCTCCCAAAACTGCCCCAGTTTTGGATCATGACCCATTCACTGTTAATCAATCTAAACACCATGAATCTGATTCATCCATATCAATTTGAGACAAAGTACTGACCAAATCAACACCGCTTATTGATGCAACAGGTTTATGTCCCATCAATTCTTCTTCAAGTAACCAGAATGTGCAGCCTGAATTTAAAGCGCAGGCCTTTTACTTTTCTTTTTTCCTTTTTCCTTTTTTTCTTTTTTTTAGAGCATCATTTTTTACTTTTACTCTAGCATTTTGCTTTTTTACAAACCCTAATTTTTGCCAAGAATGTCTTTTCAGGTTTTCACTTAAGCGGGTTTTTTTTTTTTTTTTAGAGCGTCATTTCTGACTTACTCTAGCATTTTGCTTTTTTACAAACCCTAATTTTTGCCAAGAATGCCTTTTCAGGTTTTCACTCAAGTGGGTTTTTTTTACCTCTCGAATGAATAACTGTACCATCACGATGGTAACTTTTATACCACTCAAGGATCAAGTCAATCGTAATTATTCAAGTACTTTCATTGAAAATAACAAGCAATAAGGGACAGACATGGAGTAAACTTATTAGAACATATTAGCTAACTCTTCATAAACAACAACAGTACAAGGCTCACAATGTTCAACATTTAATGAAATGATGGAAAATAGAAATTCTCTGATTGGAATCCTGGGTTTTCATGATTTTCTG
The DNA here is from genome assembly GCA_963580455.1 of Euonymus europaeus. Taxonomy (NCBI): domain Eukaryota; kingdom Viridiplantae; phylum Streptophyta; class Magnoliopsida; order Celastrales; family Celastraceae; genus Euonymus; species Euonymus europaeus. Next base: position 12,657,627 of record OY756970.1, on the reverse strand, counting down.
GAGGATAAAGATCCTGTTGTTGGACTAGTGAAGTTGGAAACTGCATGTTATGCACTCTAAAGTTGCTGGCCAGCTGATTGTGCATCTGATCTATGGTCCCATTGGAGCCTATAATATGTGCAATTAACTGATCAATACTTTTAGACAGGTAATCCAAACGTGCCTCAATCTGCGTCATCCTTTCAGCTATAGTCATGGTTCCTGATGAACTGGAATAATGAACAGTAGAAGATCCAATCTCTCGATGAGCATCAACAATCTCATCATCTTTGTAACGATTGATTATCCTATGATCAATCACTTGTTGGGGATACTGTACCTCTTCATGCGATTCCCAATGAACCCCAGCTCTCATACATAATGTACTAATCAGAGAAGGGAGACAAAGCCCTATAGTTGTTATAGCATGAAGGCTGTGGATAATAGACTTGTGTAAAACTTTCCCGACATCAATCGATTTTCTAGACAGAATAGAATAAAGCAACAATGCTCTATCTTTGGAAACATCAACTGAATGAGTACTAGGCATGAGTTTCGCCCAAATAAAACGCATCCAAGCCTTGCTGTTCCTGGTCATAGCTGCTGCAGGAAATGAGACTCCCAGCCCTCTAAATTTCTTCCAAGCAGCGCCTGGTTTACATACTGTACGAATTACTGCATCCATATCAACATCAAATTCTAGCAACTTAGAAAAATCATCGTTGACAAAGTTTGGAAGATTGTAAACGTCATTAATGGTTTGGCTATCAAATGAAACTCTCGCACCTCGAACATTTATCTGTTCATATCCTACCATTGCATTGGCATAAAATTCTCTTACCAACTGAACAACTGCAGGTTTTGGCTGTGCAACGAGCTTCTCCCAACCTCGCTCAGCAATTATTCTAGCAATAGTGGGCTCCGTTGTATAAACAACCTGGATGCCTCTCTCCGGGATAATATTTCGCACACCAACTGATCGTTGGTATCTCTCAAATGCTTCCTGACTCACAAAGAGATTTTCATCATATATCTGAAGGGATTGTGTGCGTTGTCTTTTGGAAGCCATAACGTGTATCAGCAAGAAACTCAACTAAAGGAGCGAAGGATTTCTCAAAGAGAGAAAGGTAGTGAGTTGCCCACTTGGTGAAGAGCTTCAGACTGGGTATTCCAGTAATATAACGGAAAATAACTTGGCAATTAGCTTTTTTTGAATATCTTGGGTGGACAACAGCATCAAATCTCGTGATGTCAATTACATCATGAGCCTCGTGTCGGGAAATAATTGATAGTAGGCTGTAGAAATTTGAAAAATAAGCCTGAATCACATAATGGTGATATGACACTGCTTTTGATATGGGCATGAATCTGATTGCAGATGGTGACCAGTGAAAGTGAACGTTGACCACTATAATCGGTGACAAGTTATCAATCGCTCATTCTGCCAAACAAACTAATACCGTTGTACAGCATAACATTTGTCATTTTCAATTATCCCCACAACAGATGGCTTCTCAAAAAGTGTACTTGAGTGACTCCATTCTCGAATGAAATATCCAAGCCAATCTAACGATATCTCAAATTCAGTCTTAGTGCCAGAGGAAGATTCAACATTGTCATTGGTGAGCACAACCAAAATGGTTTTATTAGGCTCATCTTCTTCATTATCATCAATTTCAATCTTGTTGGATGGAATGATTAAGATTTAACATTTGGAAATGATGAAGAATGAGGGCGAATTCATGCAGAAATTTGGAATATGGACTTTACTTCACAAGGGACATAATGGAAATATGCAAATTTCGTACTATAAAACTTTATCAAATCGAAGTCATGATAGAACATAAATGGTGGTGCACCTTGGAGATTACACTTGGAGACAATTGATATGAGATTGGAAATCTCCAAACAATCAAGTCATTGAACTCAAAACCCAATGGGCGAGAACAAAGATTAGCAATAGAGTTCTGACCCTCGTCCACTATGTAATTCATCAAATTGCCTAGTACAGTTTCCCAAAACTGCCCCAGTCTGATCCATTTCAACTTGACTCATTGCAAGATTAAGAGTTAATTTTCCCAAAAATTGCCCAAGTATTGCTCAAATAACTTTTTTTGTTTTTTGATTTTTTTTTTGAACATACAGCTATCATTCAATCAAAAGATAGATTTTCTCTGAATTATTGTATATGTATGAAATGTATAGATGGACATGTATGATCAATTAAAAAATGTACATGAATATAACCTAAACTAATGTATGCATGAAAAGTACATATGAACACGTGTAATTTAATGAATATACATATAAATACAACCTAACTTAGGTACACAAAATAATAGATGACTAGATATGTATGAGTGTCTAATGAGCATGTATGAACATGATGGATAAATGTACAAGAAGTATATAGAGTATACGAAAAATCAGGGCCTAATTCCACAAACTTTTGATGGTAACGAGATCTAGATTTTGCTGTACATATGGGTAGGCTCGACTAACTATCCCACAAGGTCCCGGATTAGGTTACCTTTAAATTTCAATTATTGAAACAAAGGATCCTCCCCTAACTTTTAAGGGAGGTCAATCCAGTGAGGATGTCTTCCACTATCCATGCGGAGACGGAATCTCACGAGAATAGCAGTCAATCCTCTCTAATTTCTTAGAATAGTGCCCGGGTGGTAGGCACGTGTGAGTGTTAGTGTATAAAGGAAATCAAACAACCCTCATACATAAAGAAACCAATCAAGCAAACAAAAAATAATAATAAAGTAGCCAATTAAATAAAAATTTCAGACTAACCCTCTTAGGTTTAGAAAAACCTGTCATCCCCAGCAGAGTCGCCAGCTGTGTCAACTGGCCTGAAAATTGACAGAGCCGCCACCAATTGATTTTAAGGTGCAATTGGACAGTTGAAGAAAAATCTGTAAACCAAAAATAAGGGTACGGGGGTCGATTAAGCATGGGGAAGGTGTTAGGCACCCCACGTCTCCTATTTAAAACAGTTACTGAATTTTAAAATAATTGGCTATTTTCTGAAAATTCATTGTTTGCAAGATTGGACTATAATAATAATACTTTGATTTTCGGATCACGCCAACTTATGGTAGAAAAGATTAATTTTGAAAACACCAACTTATGGTATTTATATAAAGATGTGCCATCTTATGGATTTCAAAGAGAATCATATTTTGTAAACACCAACTTATGGTGTTTTTTAAATTTAATGATTGATTAGGGATTAAAATAGAGTTGAGTTCGAAATTCCAACTTACGGAATTGAGATGAATTGATTTTCAAAAAGATTTGGGATTACTAAACTTTTCTGTTAAAATAAAATGAATTTTGTAATTTATGATATTTGAAGAAAATTGAATACCAACTTATAGTATTAAAAAAGATTGGATTTTGAAACATCAAATCATGGTGTTATATTTAAATTTAATGATTGGTTTAAAATTAAGAATAAGATTGAATTTTGAATTTTAACTTATAAAAGTGTAATAAATAAATTGAATTTGAAAATAATTTGGAGGCATCAATTTATGGTATTTATCTTGTTAAAATAAAATGAAATTTTGTGATAATTTATAATATCCAGAAAAAATAAATACCAACATATGGTATTTATATTTAAACTTAATAATGAGGTTGGAAGTAAAATGAGGTTGAGCTAAAAATTCCAACTTATGGAATTTGAACATAATTTAAAAATTCCAATTCATGGCATTTGATTTGTGTTTAAATAGAGTGAATTTTATAATATTAATTTCTGATATTTGAAGAAAAAGAAATAAATTGCAACTTATGATATTTTATAGTTTTACAAATAAGTGCATTTTGTAATAATATTTATGATAATCTAAAAAAAGAAATAAATACAAACTTATGGTATTTTCATAGCGATTGTATTTTAAAATAAATGATAAAGTTTATAAAAATGATGATTGAGAGTACCAACTTATGGTAAAAAATACTTGAATTTAAGATACCAACTTAAGATATTTAAATACGAATTTGAGTTTTGAAATATCATCTTGTCGTATGTAAGTATGAGTTTACAATATCAACTTATGATATTTAAGTGGAACTTGTAATACCACTTATGGTATTTAATTTGGGAATAGGATAAACACACCAAAGCCCAAAACATAATTAAGTCCCATGCCCCAAAGCCCTTAGATTTATTAAATGACATTGAAACCAGCCCATAAACAACACCAAGTCAAACAAACCTAATGCACTAGCCCAACACCTAAAAAAAACTACCCGGCCCATTAATCCCAAAGAATAATCAACACACAAACCAGCTCAATCTACCCAATACTAACACAACTAGGCCGGCCCAACATATAGACCAAACCCGAGACCAAACAAACTAAAACTTAAACCCAGCCCAATCTAATAGAAACCGGCCCAAAAATTAACTAATAATTAACTAAACAAATCTAGGCCCGTTAACAATACAAACAGAAACTAAAACCCAAAAATAAAACAAATCCCAAAACCCAAGATACTCCAAAATCTGGCCCAAACAAATACAAAACAAGAACCCGGCCGGAACCAAGTACAGAAAATCATTTATCTGCGTAATTCATACAGCAAAACAGAAATAGAAAACCAAATCGGAAAAAATATTCCTCCCTTCCTCCGATCTCGTCCGGTTTCTCTGCTGTCGGATCCTCCTTTATTTCCGTTTTCTGCCTCCTCTGATTTTCTTCCGTTTTCTTCCTCCTTTCCTTTCGGCTTCCTTTTTTCTTTCCGGCTTCCGCCTCCTTTCTTTCCGCTTCCTTTCCACTTCCAAATTCCCCCAAAACCCTCTTATTTCTGGCTTTCGTTCCAGCCTTTCCTCCAGAAAATCCCCCCTTTTCGATTTCATTTTCTTACTTTCTGGCTTTCGTTCCGGCCTTTCCTCCAGAAAATTTCCCCAAAAGCTCTCTCCAAAACTCACCCCGGATCTCCCTCTCCCCAGGATCCTCATCTGGCCTCCACTTTTATAGCCCCAAATCAATGCTCTCCAGCTCCTCATCCTCCACCATCTCCATTATCATTGCTTTTCCTTCCCACCACCTCTCTGTCTCCCACTCTTCTGTGTCGTTTCTGCCTCTCTCCTTCCTTTTCCTTCCATAGCCGGCGCCTCCCCCTCACCTCATCAAAAACTTTTCTTTTTTCTTTGGTTAAGTCTTATTAGGGTTAGGTTTAGGTAATGGGCTGTGGGCCGGTGGAGTAGTTTCAGTTTAGATGAGTAGGGTTTATTTGAGTTTAATTATATGATGGGCTGGTAATGGATTACTTGGGTTAAATTGGATAATGGGTCTTTTGGGTAACTTTAAGTGGGCTGGGCCTTATAATTGGGTTTAATTGGGTTCTTTTGTTTGGCTTAAATTTGTATAGATAATTGGTTTAATATTGGGCCAATTTAGGTTTTTATTTATTATTTTAAAAAATAGCAAGTGCCCGGACAAAAATGGGGTACTACACCTTTGCTCCACTTTTTCTATGACTTGTTAATGGCATTGCCTCACTGTTTGTTGCATTATCAAGTTGTTGATATACTTGTCAAACTGTTTTGCTTATTTTTTTATCCTCCAATGATTTTTTTATGGCCTCACATCACTGTTTAGGCATATATCAATGTCAAACCTCTTCTTGGATGGTTTTGTGTGTTTTCTGCAATCATTACTACTTTTCAATGGCCTTATATCATTGTCCAGCATATATTACACTGAATTGCTTCTTCTTGGATGATTTTCTATACTTTTACAATTCATATGAGCTCATTTTGTACACTTACCTTACTCGATTGCATTTATCAAGCCTTGGTGTCACAATTTTGCGTCCTTTCTAGCTAAATGAGAGTTTTCAATTGCCTTAGCTCACAAAAATGTACTTTTCAATCTGTCAATCGGATCTTCGGATGGTTTTGTGCATCTTTAGGACACATGTGATTTCTTTACATCCGAATGAGAGTCTTCAGTGGCATAAGCAAACTTTTTATGATAATTTCAATCTGAATTGCATTTTTTGCCTCCTTGTCACTTTTTTATGGCATGTACACATTGTTTAGTCCTTAAGCAAATATAATTTCTCGACTACTGTCTATTTTGCACATTTTCAGGACTAATGTGATTTTTTTGGCCTAATGAGACTGCTTACTTGTACTGTTTATGCTTAATGCAATCTGGATTGCATTTTTTGCCTCCTTGTCACTTCATCATGGCATGTACAAAATGTTTAGTGTATAAGCAAATATAATTTCTCAACTTGTGTTTACTTTTCACATTTTCACTACTCATGTGATTATTTTATGGTCTAATGAGACTGCTTGCTGGCATATGAAACTATTTATGCTTAATACAATATGGATTGCCTTTCTGCCCCCTGTCATTTGTTCATGGCATGTACACACTGTTTAGGGTATAAGCAAATGAAATTCCTTAACTTTTATCTAGTTTGCACATTTTCACTACTCATGTGAATTTTTTTATGGTCTAATGAGACTATTTACTGGCATATGAATCTGTGCTTGCTTAATTCAATATGAATTGCATTTCCTGCCTCTTGTCACTTCTTCATGCCTCCTAGTTTGCACATTTTTAGGGCTCCACTATTTTTGTATGGCTGAATGAGACTGTTTGCATAACTTTCTAGATTATTTCAAGTTTCCCATACATTTGTCTCACTGTACATGCATTCTTGTACCCCATCTGCATTAAAAAAAATTGTATTTGATTTTTTTGCCTTGTCACATGACTGTCTTGTTTTTATAGTAGCATAAGATGAGTATGAAAGGAAAAGAGGTTATGCAAAATATCGAGGGTGGGGCAACAAAATGGGATCAGCCACTTACGAAGGACTTTATAGATTTACTAATTGCCTAGAAGAAAAAGCATATGGGAACAATCAAATGGGAGAAAATTAATGATGAGTTTAAGCAGTTGACCGGTTTCATCTCCATCTCCCACAAGTTGAAGAATAAGCATGACAATATGAAAAAAATTGATAGATCTTCAACAGGTTGAACAATTCTGAGACTGGATTGGGTGTTAATCCAGAGACAGGCATGGTGGATGCCTCTGATGACTGTTAGGCAACATGAATCACTGTAAGTGCACATTCTTCTCACTTTTTTGGATGTTCTGAACATTTTACATTTATTTTGTACCATTTTCAATTATGAACTAATAATTTTGCTTCATTTAGGAGAATCCATTATACAAGAAGCAAGACCTATTGTGGGGATGCAAGAATGCTACGGGCGAAGAATGCATTGCACCGGCCACGGGTAATGATAGGCTAAAGCCATTTTTTGGGGATGATTGCTACACTCCGTAGCTTCCAACTCAAACTGAGCTTGATGACATGATCTACACTCCACTGGTAATTCCCTTGTGAAGACCACTACTCCAAGTCAAGAGTCCATAACAGTCGAGAAAAGACCTTGTACTAGTGGGGCAGACAAAATTAGCAACAGAAAGGCTACCTCTGAAAATGGGAAAACCAGTGAATCATTTTAGAATATGGTTGGCCTTGTGAGCACCAAAACTGAAGAACAATGTGCCTACTTTGATGTGAAGAAAGAGTACTATGAGGCCAAAAAAATTGAAAAATATGTCGACCCAACGTACGAGCAGCCTGTGAAGGCATTGGTGGAGCAAAATATTGCTACCTCTCATCCTGCAATCTTCTACTATGGGATTGAACTTTTCATTACTAATTCTCAGAGGCTCCTATTCTTGGCACTCCAATCCATTTGCACAGTTTAAGTATCTAGAAAGGCTGTGGAACGAAAGTGTTGACAGTGGTTCTACTGGGGATTGTCTAGTTTTCTAGAGTTCTACTACTGTCCTTATTATGTGTTTTAGATTTTTAATTGGATGTTGTGAACTTGAGAGCACTGTGTATGTGCTATTGTGTCACTTTGAATTTTTCAAGTATGCTAAAGGCCATTATTTTATGTAATATTCAAACTCGATTTATTTATTTGGAATAAAATATGTTTAGCACTTTATATATGAGAAATGACATATTGGCATAAGCGTCTTTTATTCTATATGGTATATGAATTGGTGTGTAGAGTTTAGCTTACATACATAAGATCAATTCATAAGTTCCTATTGAATATAAGCAAACGATCACAACTTAGACGGAATTGGACAAACCGTTGGCAGGGCTATAGTGTAGTATTTCAGTATGCATGTCTTGGTTACGGAAAGCGGTAAAGCTTGAACTTACTATACTAGTACACTTGGAGTGTATTGATCAGGACTACGTGTGAGTAAATTTTTCTAGTCTGACTACATGGAAAATTGTACACTCACACTGACGTTATGACATTGTTCATAATCTTAATTTATTAAAGATTATTAGTATGTGTGCATTTAATGTATGAGACTTTGATTTACCAAAGGGTGAGGCCTTTTTGTACAGGCTGATATACATCGAGTGAATTGGGTTACCGCATTAAATGTACGATGGAAAATAATATGTTAATAAAATTCATGTCCAATTATGGATTGATGAAACCCTCTCGAGAAGCTTATAGGTTTTAAGATTGTGTCAAACCCTATAGGTGGATTTTAATTAATCCGACACATTCAAATAAGTTAAGCGATAAGCTCGAGGAATATTTAAAGATGCCAATTAAATATTATATGTCAGTGGCATATTTAATTGACGGGTATCTGTAACTTAACGTGATGATTTTGATGAACGATTATAACGAAAGGCTCAAATTTAATTTAAGATAAAACGGAGAGTGCAACTATAATATTTTAGTAGAATATATTATAGTTTATGGATTTTAATTATGCTCATGGGTTTGGGCTGATAAATAAATCTGTAGGAAGCCCATGTTTTATTTTTCCTTGTTGGTCCCCACTATAGCCCATGTAAGCCCAAACCTAAGTGAATCAGGAAACCTAATTGAGGTTGGAGTTCTTAATTGGAGAGGAGTGTAGGCCGGCCAACTAGGGTTAGGAAACCCTAGGTTGGCCGACCTCTATATAAACACACACGAGTGTGTTTTGTTTTCCTAATGTTGAGACTCCAGTTGGACTCGACTCTCTAATTATCTCCACAGCTTTGATTTATGTTCTTCAGGTTCTTGGTGTAAGGAGTCCATGCTCTTGAATCCGAGTTTGGGAATTAGTGCATACGGTGGAAGATCCGCGGGATTGAGCTTTGAACCAATCCGACTGACTCCATCATTCGATAGATATTATTAGAGATCAATCAAGAGAGATCTCTAGGTATGAAATCTTTACAAAATTAGTTTAGTTATAAATTATGCTTGTCAACCATAATTAGCAAGAAATTTTCGAAAGCTGTTTTTTTATCGATTACTCCTATGTGCATTTCTTGTTTTTAAAACGTTTCCGCTAGTGCGTATTTTCCAACAATTGGTATCAGAGATTTCTCTTGAGGGCAAACAATTTTTCCATGCACAATGTGCAGATTAGAGAGGGCAAACAAAGTCCTACGGTTGTTGTATTGCGAAAACTGTGCACAATGAAATTGTGCAAAACTTTGCCAATATCAATTGATTTTCCATGTAGAATACAATAAAGCAAAATTGCTCTATTTTTGGGAATATCTGTTGAATGAGTGCTTGGCATGAGCTTCGCCCAGATAAATCGCATCCAAGTCCTGCTATTTTTTGTCATAGCAGATGTGGGAAATGAGACTTCCACCCCGTTAAATTTCTTCCAGGCAGCTCTGTTGGGTTTAAAAATACCCTACTAGAAAGTGCACTAGTCGAAGCGATAGCACAAGTAGTCAGTAGAGATCGTATCCACAGAGACAGAGTTATAGTTGATCCAAATGTTTATTTGTATATGTTTACGGACAATGCAAGAAATTAAAGTTCCGCTCAAGTTGATTGGGTTTACAATTTAATAAGAATGCAAGCAAGAAAAGTAAAGTGTTTTTGGAATTTTTATATTGAAGAATGCAAATGCTAATGCAATTTATCACTAGGCAAGTTATACTAATGCAATGAATTCAAGTAGAAGAATGAAGCACCAAGACTTCGAAATCCACCAAGGGTCAATGATGTGCAAACACAACCAATTCACTCACACATTTATCAATTCGGGTATAACGAATCCGTACCTAAGTCGGTTTTAACGCACTCAAGCCAATTTCCCTCATATCAATCACTAGCCATCTTATTGGTGTAGGTTGGATGTTCCTATCAACATTCTAGCCATCTTATTGGTCTAGACATGCATAAGAATGCATGAAAGCTCAATGGAAATAGGATTCATACAAACTTGTTCCTAACCTAATGGAAACAAAAATAGTAATCTAAGGTCCCAAGAAGCATGATTAAGTAGATATTTCACCATCTACAAAATCCATCAAACAAATCCATTCAAAACCCTAAGTGGTGATCAAGCACAAAGAGTAAGAAGAATCCACAATAATCATAGAAACCAAAGATTTATACCCAAAAAGATTCACATATAAACAAATCAATTCATACAATCATCATTCAACCCAAGGCTTCATCCTAGCCTTGGTGATAAAGAGTTTAGCTACTCATAGAGAGAGAAAGAGACAAGCAAAGAGAGAGAAACATATTGGTAGAACCCAAAATTGGAAGAAACACAAGCCAAGATGAAGAATCCCTCCTTCAAGCCTTGAATCCTCCTTCTTTCCTCTGTTTTTCGCTCCCTGGAACGGCTGTTCGATAAGTCCAAAAAGTGCAGTTTTTAGGGCTTTCGCGAAATAAAAGCTGCCAATTTTGTGCAGGTGCGCCTAGGCGTGTAGGAAATGCGCCTAGGCGCTGCTCTAGAAAATGTAGTTTTCCTGAATTTTTGCATTCACCCTTGTTTCGTGCGTGGCCCGTACTGCCTAGGCGAGTATAAATCGCGCCCAGGATAATTTTTAGGCTTGTTCTTGCTCTAATCTTGCCCATATTTGCCACCTTTTTGTTCAGCACCATCAATTGCCTATCAAAATCGAAAACAATATATAAATGTACCGAATTGATAATACCAATGAGATAAGAGAGGGTTATTATCACCAAAAGCAATAGGTATATTCATATCTATCAAACACCTCACACTTAAACCCTACTCGCCCTCGAGTACAACTAATTTAAAGATACTCATGAAAAGTAAAATCTTAACTCACTAACGCAGGAATCGCGGTTGCATTTAGCATATGCAACAAGCCGTTAAACCCCTAGGTGTCCCTAGTGGAGGAGTGTTGTCTCCTGAGGGCTTACAAGAACGATACCCACAAACGTTTCTATCAAATGAGCGCAAACACCCCACACTTACATCACACTATATACTCAACGAATAATTTTCGTCTACTCAATTGCTCCTTTAATGTGATGTGATGTGCAAGAGAAAATGTCAACATGTGGCTTCCAAGAGTTTATATATATGTATTAAACATAGTCGCATTCCAAGAATTGCAAAAACAACAAGTAGCAATACCAAGGCACATTTATTTATATATATATATGCTTCTTTCTTTTTTTTTTCTTTTTTTTTTCTTTGAACTAGGACTGTGCAATGCTTACTCCATTAAGCTTTCTACTCAACCCATGTAGCGAATTCTCGACCAATGACTCCCAACCAGTTGGTTTAGGGCATTAGGTGACAAGACACCCCTCAGATCAATTATTCGAATTGAAAAGGCTTTGAAGTTAAGCTAGCCTAGAATGTTCATCATGGTTGTCTCATCTTTTTACGCAAAACTCGAGTTGGTTAGACAAGAGCCCCGGTTACTCAATAAGACGCAAGAGCGGAACATGTTTTCTTTCTTTCTTTTTTTTTGTTTTTTTTCTTCGGTACACAACATAAATAACTAGTGCCAAACATATCACCAACATGCGTCCAAGCTCATCTCAGGCAGAAACCACAGTTAACACATATATCTGTCCAAGTCATACCCCACAACAATTTAGTGCAAGTGAATTCATTTATTATGCAATCTAGTAGACTTCAAAAATTCACTCAAGCATATAGGAGGTAAAGAGGGGATTAAACAGCTCTGATCAGAAACAAATATAATAAGTACCAGAGGTCAAATTCAGATCAGACAGTATCCAAAATGCGCAATACATACAAAATAAAATACTCCCAACCCCCACTGTAAAATAAGCTTTGTCCTCAAAGCGTGAAACAGGTATAGAAATAAAATGGAAGATATATGAATAAAATGGACGACAAGCCAAGAAAAACACAACCTGGAGGTGGAGTCTAGGAGGAGGGACCGCCAGAGGGTCCGCGACGAGCAAATGTGATATAGCGGTCGTGTCATAGCTCAGCCAATATGTCGAGCACGGCCCGAGTCTGCTCCGTTTGTGCCTGCACCCGCCTAGGCGTGTAGTACTGACGCCTAGGCTTTTCTTTTTCTTTTTTTCTTTTTTTCGGGCGCTAATTACTAGCGCCTAGGCGTGTATAAAACACGCCCGGGACAGCGTGCTCCTCTGTATCAGGTATCCAACTCCACAAATTCCCATATACAACCCAGAAAATTCCAAAAAATTCAGAAACACATTAAATTCTTCTAAAGAGATGGAACAATGAAGCACACAAAGATACATAATGGATATCACATCTCGGGTTGCCTCCCAAGCAGCGCTAAGTTTAGGGTCTTCAGCAAGACATAGATCAAGCAATTTTAGAATTTTAGCCCAAACCACCTCTTTCATATTTGGATTTAAACGCCTCTGACCCTCTCTACTAGGCTTTGCTCCATCATCTAATAAAATTCGATGCATGCACATAGATAGACTGATTCCCTTGATATCCAAGTAAGCATACTGAAGATGCGGAGGAAGTGGCTTCAACTCTAGCTCTGGTGGGCTCTCTATTGATGGTACTAACTTCTTAGAAGTTGGAAGTTTCCTCAGATTTTCAAAAATAGGCCGCCACTCATGTTGATGCGGAGGTGAAGCTGCAAACATATTGTATATTTCTTCAACTTCCTTAGTCAATAAGTGCTTGGAGTCACCCACAAGAAAAGACTTCAATGTAGTGATTTTATTACTCCGAGAAACCTCCATATCAATTCTTCTATCAGCTACATCTATCCAAAAACAGGTTTTTTCATCATCAGAATGTCGCATTGCTTCTGAGAGCCGAAACTCAACAATTTTATTGAAAACTCTCATTGAGAGAACACCTAATTTGACATCAATGATGGTATTGGTAGTAGCCATAAAACCTCTGCCGAAGATAAGAGGTAGGTCTTTCCCAGGAATTGGTTCACCTTTCATGTCCAGAATTAAGAAATCCACTGGAACAACAAACTCTCCAACTTTCACTAAGACATCTTCAACAAGCCCATATGGATGAACAAAAGAGCGATCAGCTAACTGTAGAGTGACTGTAGTTGGTTTCAGCCCTCCTATCTTCAGAGTGGAATATACAGAATAAGGCATGATATTAACACTAGCTCCAAGATCCATCAATGCTTTCTCAATATGCTTTTCTCCAATAATGCAGGAAATTGTAAAACTGCCCGGATCTTTCAACTTGGGTGGCAGTTTCTTTTGTAATACTGCACTAGTCTCCTCAGACAGGAAAACTTCTTCATGTTCACTGATTTTCCTCTTATTGGTGCATAACTCCTTCAAGAATTTGGCATAAGTAGGGATAGATTTGATAGCATCTATAAGTGGAATATTGATTTCAACCTTTTTCAGAACTTCAAATATATCCCGATTATACTTGTTTTTCTTCTTAGGTGAAAGTCTAGAAGGGAAAGGAATTGGTGGAATATATTCTTCCATAATTTGCTTGTCTTCTTTAACTTGAGGTAGTGGAGATGCAATTGGTTCCACTACCTTTTGTTCATTTTCATTCTCATCTTCTTGCTTCTGAAACTCAATTTTGTTGTCCACCTTTTTCCCACTTCTCAATACGGTGACAACCTTTGCATCTTCATGTTTTGTGGGATTCACCTCTGGTTGGCTTGGGAGCTTCCCCAACTATCTCTCTCACTCAGAGCATTCGCAAGTTGGCCCACTTGCATCTCGAGCTTAGAAATTGACTGTGTATTACAAGCAACTGTTTGCTGCAACTGAGCCATAGAATTGCTCATTTCTACTTGCGAGTTCTGCATTTGCACTTGGGACTGAGCCAGTTGAGTAATTAGGTCATCCATAGAAGACCGTTTTAGCTCCGGAGTTGGTGGTTGAGGCTAGGCTTGCCAAGGTCTAGAACTGTGGTTGTAGTTCTGAGAAGAGCCATAGGAGAGGTTCGGATGGTTCTTCCAGCCTGGATTGTATGTATGAGAAAACAAGTCATTTTGCTGTCGATGAAAATTTTGCACTGTATTCACCTCTGCTTCAGGAAAAGTACCCCCTCTAGGACACATATGAGTGGGATGGTCTGTGCCCGCACAAATACCACAAGGTTCTATATTTCTGCTCAATAAATTCACAACAGCATCAAGTTTTCTAGCCATGGCTGCCATTTCAGTATTTGGAGTACTGGTTTCATAGATAGTTGCTCTGGAACCAGTCACGTCTCTACTATCCCACTGTGAGGAATTGGCTACCACATTCTCAATAATCACAGTAGCCTCATTGGGTTCCTTTGCCATAATATTTCCTCCAGCAGCTGCATCTAACCGATGGCGACATTCATCTGATAAGTTCTGATAAAAGTATAGCATAATCTGCCATGGTAAGAATTGGTGATGTGGACAACTTATAAGCAGGGTTTTGTATCTCCCCCAAGCTTGATAGAGTGGCTCTCCCTTATTCTATCTGAAATGAAAGATTTGGTCTCTCAATCGTTCTGTCTTCGATTGAGTATAGAATTTCTGAATAAATTTTGCAGACAATTGGTCCCTAGAGGTGATAGAATTTGCTAGCAAGGTCTTGAACCAGTTCTTCGCTTCTCCTTTAAGAGAGAAAGGAAATAGCTTGAGGCGAATGAATTCAGCAGAGATTCCTTGAATTTGTTGTGTACCACATATTTCCAAGAAATTATCAATATGATCACTGGCATCTTGATTCTCCTCTCCTGAAAAAGAGGGAAGCAAATTAATCATGTAGCCCTTAATTTCATAAGATAAATTAGGAGCAATAGTTGGAAAAACAATGCAAGATTGTCGAGTAGTGAATTGAGGCATAGAAAAATCCTGTATAGTGCGAGGGGCATTGGCATTGACGCCATTATCATCAACTCCCTCATGATGTTCTTCCATCTTGTCTTGCTCAAGATTGTCTCCAATGAATCGCTCACTAGATGAGCTAGAAGTAGAAGATAAGGAATGTGTGGGAGAGTGTTCTCCAAGAGTTTGCTTGTCTTTCTTATTTAAACGTGCACGTCCCAAATTTGGATTAATTGGAAGAATTTCTGTGTCTTGTGAACGTCGTCCTTGCATGAACAACAAAGAGTAAGAGAATAATGTGAGACAAACAATTATCGAGTACGACCACGCTATATAAGCAAGTATCTATGCAAAGAAAACAATGGATCAAGTATAAGCTACCGTCCCCGGCAACGGCGCCATAAACTTGTTGGGTTTAAAAATACCCTACTAGCAAGTGCACTAGTCGAAGGGATAGCACAAGTAGTCAGTAGAGATCGTATCCACAGAGACAGAGTTATAGTTGATCCAAATGTTTATTTGTATATGTTTACGGACAATTCAAGAAATTAAAGTTCCGCTCAAGTTGATTGGGTTTACAATTTAATAAGAATGCAAGCAAGAAAAGTAAAGTGTTTTTGGAATTTTTATATTGAAGAATGCAAATGCTAATGCAATTTATCACTAGGCAAGTTATAATAATGCAATGAATTCAAGTAGAAAAATGAAGCACCAAGACTTCGAAATCCACCAAGGGTCAATGATGTGCAAACACAACCAATTCACTCACACATTTATCAATTCGGGTATAACGAATCCGTACCTAAGTCGGTTTTAGCGCACTCAAGCCAATTTCCCTCATATCAATCACTAGCCATCTTATTGGTCTAGGTTGGATGTTCCTATCAACATTCTAGCCATCTTATTGGTCTAGACATGCATAAGAATTCATAAAAGCTCAATGGAAATAGGATTCATACAAACTTGTTCCTAACCTAATGGAAACAAGAATTGCAATCTAAGGTCCCAAGAAGCATGATTAAGTAGATATTTCACCATCTACAAAATCCATCAAACAAATCCATTCAAAACCCTAAGTGGTGATCAAGCACAAAGAGTAAGAAGAATCCACAATAATCATAGAAACCAAAGATTTATACCCAAAAAGATTCACATATAAACAAATCAATTCATACAACCATCATTCAACCCAAGGCTTCATCCTAGCCTTGGTGATAAAGAGTTTAGCTACTCATAGAGAGAGAAAGAGACAAGCAAAGAGAGAGAAACATATTGGTAGAACCCAAAATTGGAAGAAACACAAGCCAAGATGAAGAATCCCTCATTCAAGCCTTGAATCCTCCTTCTTTCCTCTGTTTTTCGCTCCCTGGAACGGCCGTTCAATAGGTTAGAAGTGTCCAGTTTTTAGGGCTTTCAAGAAATAAAAGCTGCCAATTTTGTGCAGGTGCGCCTAGGCGTGTAGGAAATGCGCCTAGGCACTGCTCTAGAAAATGCAGTTTTCCTGAATTTTTGCATTCACCCCTGTTCCGTGCGTGGCCCGTACTGCCTAGGCGTGTATAAATCACGCCCAGGATAATTTTTAGGCTTATTCTTGCTCTCATCTTGCCCATATTTGCCACCTTTTTGTTCAGCACCATCAATTGCCTATCAAAATCCAAAACAATATATAAATGTACCGAATTGATAATACCAATGAGATGAGAGAGGGTTATTATCACCAAAAGCAATAGGTATATTCATACCTATCAGTTATTATCACCAAAAACAAGAGGTATATTCATACCTATCAAGCTCCTGGCTTACACAACGTACGAATCACTTCATCCATAATAGTATCAGACTCCAACAAGGCCGAGAAATTGTCATTGACGATGTCTGGAAGATTGTAGACAACATTGATGGTTTTGCTATCAAATGGGACCATCATACCCCGTACATATACATGTTCATACCCTACAACTGCATTTGCATAAAATTTCCTTGACCATTTTCGGCCAAGGGGCATAGAGTCAAAGAATGTTTGGAGTTGGTACATTGAGATGTGTGTGGTCTAATGACTGTCCGAATGAGAGGAGGATATGAGTATTTCATCACTTTCATAGACAACTACTCAAGGTATGGATACATTTACCTAATGCACCGTAAGTCTGAAACTTTTGAGATATTTAAAAGTTATAAGGCAGTTACAGAGAAACATTTAGGAAAAAGTATCAAGACACTACGATCTGATCGTGGTGGTGAATACCTCATGGGAGAGTTTATGGAATACTTGAATGTAGAAGGGATATCTTCCCAGTTTACGGCACCAAACACACCACAACAAAATGGTGTGGCCAAAAGAAGGAATAGGACTCTTATGGAAATGGTGAGATCGATGATGAGTTTTTCGGAGCTGCCAAATTTTTTCTGGGGATATGCTTTAGAAGCAGCTGCATACATTCTGAACTTAGTTCCTTCTAAGTCAGTACCAACTACTCCTACAGAATTATGGATAGGACGAAAGCCCAATTTGGCCCATATTCGGATATGGGGTAGTCCAGCCAAAGTTAAAATCTAGGACAGAAGTAGGTTTTTTCGTAGGATACCCTTGAGGTACCAAAGGTGGTTTATTTTATAGTCCTAAGGATCAAAAGGTCATTGTTAGCACCAATGCACGATTTTTAGAAGAAGACTATATGATGAACCACAAACCTAAAAGTAATGTTGTTCTTGAAGAAATAAGATGAGAAACACAAGGAAAACAAATACCTCAAGACTCATCAGTTCAAGATAACAACCAGTGTCATATGAAAGTGGGAGGATTGTAGAATCTCAAACTGATTCTGTTCAAAGGGATGATCATGAAATGCTGGGAAATCAACCAGATCAGCATGAAGAGCTTGATATAAATAGAACAAAATCGACACACCAAAATACTTCAAATGAACAGGTAGTGCCTCGTCGTAGTGGGAGGGTAACTAGATTACCTAGTTGATATGTTATGTTGGGTGAAGTATACGAAATGATCCCAACCGAACAAGATACTGAACCCAGTAACTATAATGAAGCACTCCAAGATAAAGAAGTAGAATCTTAGAAGAAAGCTATGAACTCTGAGATGGAGTCCATGTACTCTAATCAAGTCTGCGAACTTGTAGAACCACCAAATGGAGTAAAACCCATAGGTTGCAAGTGGATCTACAAGAGAAAGAAAGGAGTGGACGGAAAGGTGGAAACCTTCAAAGCAAGGCTTGTAGCAAAAGGAAGGGATCGATTATGAGCAAACTTTTTCTCCAGTAGTTATGCTTAAGTCAATTCGGATACTCTTATCCATTGCAGCATATTACGATTATGAAATATGGCAAATGGATGTCAAGACAGCTTTCTTAAATGAAAGTCTTGACAAAAGCATCTATATGATACAACTAGATGGATTTATAGCCAAAGACCAAAAGCACTTATTGTGCAAGCTTAAGAGGTCCATTTATGGACTTAAGCAGGCATCTAGGTATTGGAATATAAGATTTGATCAGGCCATAAGATCCTATGGATTTGAGCAATGTCCTAATGAATCTTTTGTCTATAGAAGGAGCAGTGGAAATGTGGTGGTGTTCTTAGTACTTTACGTAGATGATAAATTGCTCATCGAAAACGATGTAGCTATATTATCCTCAGTTAAATTCTATTGAACAGTCAATTCGAAATGAAAGACTTGGGAGAATGGTATGCAAGATTCCAAGAAAGGATTTCTTCCTTACAGACATGGAATCACCTTGTCTCGATATCAGTGTCCTAAGGATGCTGATGAGATCAAGAGAATGAGTCAAGTACCATATGCCTCAGTAGTGGGAAGCCTCATGTATGCCATAATGTGTACTAGACCAGATATATGTTATACGGTTGGTCTAGTTAGTAGATATCAATCAAACCCAGAAATGGAACATTGGATTGCTGTAAAGCATATACTCAAGTATCTAAGGAGAACGAGGGATTATATGCTAGTTTATAAGGCTGATGAACTCGTACCTATAAGGTATACAGATTCAGATTTTTAGTCAGACAAAGATTCCAGAAAGTCAACTTCAGGCTATGTTTTCACATTAGGAGGTGGAGCCATTAGTTGGAGAAGTGTCAAGCAATCTTGCATTGCTGACTCCACTATGGAAGCTGAATATGTAGCGGCTTCTGAGGCAGCTAAAGAATCAGTATGGCTCCGAAATTTTTTAATAGATTTGAATGTGGTACCTATAGCTCAGTTACCTATTACACTTTACTGTGATAATAGTGGAGCAGTAGCAAATTCAAAGGAACCAAGAGCTCATTCAAAAGGAAAACATATAGAACGCAAGTATCACTTGATATGAGAGATCGTACGGAGAGGTGATGTCATAGTGACGAAGATAGCATCAACGGATAACTTGGCGGATCCATTTACCAAGTGTTTACCGACATAGTCATTTGAAGGACACTTGGAGGGCCTAGCAATAAGATGTGTACGGTCATGGACTTGAGCAGCAGTGGGAGATTGATAAAGATAGTATGCTAAAGGCCATTATTTTATATAATATTCAAACTCGATTTATTTATTTGGAATAAAATATGTTTTGCACTTTATATATGAGAAATGACATATTGGCATAAGCGTCTTTTATTCTATATGGTATATGAATTGGTGTGTAAATTTTGTTGGTGTGGGCAAAGCAAAGGTGAAATATGTTCAAGCTGTTCAAAGAATCCTGAGGTGTTTTCAATTAATCTCTGGTTTGAAGGTGAATTTTTCAAAGAGTTCATTAGTTGGTGTGGGCATCAGCAAGAATTGGGTTGAGCGGGTGGCTTTAAACTGCAATTGTAAAGCTGATGCTCTACCAATTAAATACTTGGGAGTCCCTTTGGGAGCAAATTTCAAATTAGTGAAGACTTGGAAACCTGTGCTCGACAAATTTAAGTTAGCACTGGCCAAATGGAAGGGGAAGTGCTTATCTTTTGGTGGAAGGATTACCCTGATTAAATCAGTTATGTCGAATCTGCCTATATATTTTATGTCGTTGTTCAAAATTCCTGTGGCGGTGGCTAGGAAAATTGAAACAATTCAAAGAAATTTTCTATGGGGTGATACGATTGAGAGGAAGCGCCTACACTATGTAAACTGGAAGCAGGTGGTATAGAAAGTGACACAGTATTAGAAATAGTTTCTTATCTTTTATTGATCTCACAATATGTATATATATATACAATGTGCAACTTGTATCAAGATAAGTGTTATCATTACAATCACAATAATGATGGAGATGATGTAAGCCTTTAGTCAAGGAGAGATCATGTAGTTGATATGAATTGTCGGCCTTTAGTCAAGGAGATATCATGCATTTGATATGGACACATTTAATATGAAGATATGGGCGGCTGATTCACATCTTTGCCAATAGTCAAAGTGAAGACATGTGAGGTTGATTTGCATCCCTGTCAATATCCTTATCATGCCCCCGCAAGCTGGAACGCCAATGAGCGAGTCCAAGCTTGGACCTCAGATGAAGAAAGCGAGTCCGAGAAAGAGGCTTTGTAAGTGCATCTGCTAACTGATCACCAGATGAAACATGACTGACCCTGAGAGCTCCACTTTGGACTTTTTGTCGAATGAAATGATAGTCCAGTGCTACGTGTTTCATTCGGGAGTGAAATACAGGGTTGGAGCAGAGATGAATGGCTCCAATATTGTCACAATAAATGGTGGGTTGGCTAGGTATGGTGGTTCCAAGTTCCGTGAGTAGGGAAGAGACCCAACATAATTCACTGGCAGTGGAAGCGACTGATCGATATTCAGCCTCAGTCGACGATCTCGCCACAGTGCGTTGTTTCTTGGAGCTCCAAGAAATGAGGTTACGACCAAGATAAAGGAGATGTGCCCCCGTGGATGTGTAGTCATCTTTGTTGCCAGCCCAGTCCGCATCGGAAAAAGCATGAAGTGACATTGTCGAGTGCTTATAGAGAATAAGTCCATGATCCAAAGTACCACAGAGATAGCGCAAGAGCCGCTTAGCTGCATGCCAATGATCAGTAGTGGGGCAGTGCATGTATTGGGAGAGTTTATTAACTGTGTAGGCAATATCGGGCCTTGTTAAGGAAAGATATTGTAGGCTACCAATCACTGTGCGGTACTCCTTGGGATCAGACAGTGTAGTTCCAGAATGAAGAGTAAGAACTGGCTGTGTGGCAATTGGGGTGGTGACTGACTTGGCTTCACGCATGTGAACCCGATTGAGAAGTTCCATAATGTAGCGCCGTTGAGACAGAAACAAACCATGCGTAAGTTGATGAACTTCAACTCCAAGAAAATAGTTTAAGGGGCCCAAATCTTTGAGAGAAAATCGGCGAGCTAGAACCTGAATAAAGTGGTGAACAGTATTGGCAAGAGAGCCAGTAATGATAATATCATCGACGTATACCAATAGGTACAAAATGGACGGACCAGAAGTATACATGAACAGAGAAGAGTCTGCCACAGAGTTAACAAATCCATACTGTACCAAAAAATTACGCAACTCATTGTACCATGCCCGTGGAGCTTGCTTAAGACTGTAAATTGCCTTGCGAAGTTTACACACATGGTGTGGCGTATCGGGATCAATAAATCCTTGTGGCTGGGCCATGAAAACTTCATCAGTCAATGTGCCTTGAAGGAAGGCATTATTGATGTCGAGTTGACGAATAGACCACCCACGAGACACCGCTAAACTCAGTACAATACGAATGGTTGTGGGCTTGACAACAGGACTAAATGTCTCATGGTAATCAAGACCTGGTCGCTGATGAAATCCCTTTGCAACTAGACGAGCTTTGTACCTGTCCACAGAACCATTAGGATGATATTTAATTCGAAAAATCCATTTACAACCAACCAGATTTTGTTGCGGACGTGGAGGAACCAAATCCCATGTGCCATTACGGACTAAAGCATTGTACTCTTCTGACATAGCATGACGCCATTGAGGGTCTTTGATGGCATGGGTCACAGTAGTTGGTTCGGTTTGTGTGGGTGGGGAGAGTTGGGCAGTAAGATTTAATTTTTGAATGGGTTTGCGAATGTTGTGTTTTGACCGAGTAATAATGGTACGGGTGGTAGGTGTGGGATTAGAAATGGCAGATGAGTTTGGGAGCTGAGGTTGGAGTGGAGTGGGTTCGGTATTTGGGTCACTGGTAGGGGCAGCTAGTGGAGTATGAGATATGGTGTGTTCAAGTGTTGATGTGGTAGTGTGATCAGTTGGTACGGCAAAGGACATGGAGCTAGGAACTGTAGGTGACCGGTTGATTAGAGAGGTGTCAATCCTCGCAGTAGGCACAACAAGAGCAGTAGTGGATGGTGTGTGGAGCACTGGTAGATGAAAAGCATGAGATGTCCACTGAGTAGTAGTGTCATTGGTAGGTCGTGCCAATTGAGGATAAAGAGTATGAAATGGAAAGATGGATTCAACAAATTTGACATGGCGGGATTGGTAAACACGAGATGTGGAGGGATCAAGACATATATATGCACTTTGAGTGGTAGAATAGCCAAGAAAAACACAAGGGTTGGAACGGGGTGCAAGTTTATGAATGGTGTAGGGTCGAAGCCATGGATAGCAAAGGCAACCAAAACTGCGGAGCTTGGAGTAGTTAGGGGAGGTTCCAAAGAGTTTGTCATAAGGGGAAAGGTAGGTAAGTGTGGGAGTTGGTAAGCGATTTATGAGATAAACTGCTGTTGAAAAAGCATAAGTCCAATAAGTGAGAGGGAGAGAGGCAAATGATAGAAGAGACAAGCCAGTTTCCACAATGTGACGATGTCGACGTTCAGAATATCCATTGTGTTCAGGTGTGTGAGGAGGAGTTGTAAGATGAGAAATGCCATGTGTGGCAAGGAACGAGGCGAGGGCAATGTATTCCCCCCCATTGTCAGAATATAGAGTTTTGATCCGTGTAGAAAAATGATTTTCGACCAAGGATTTAAACCGAATAAAGACATCATGAACTTGAGATTTTCGTTTGAGGTGGTAAAGCCAAACATATTTTGTAAAGTGATCAACAAATATTACATAATATTTGAAATCATCAACAGAATATAATGGCGAGGTCCAAACATCTGAGAAAATAATTTCAAGTGGAGAAGTAGATGTAAGAGATGACATAGAGAAAGGAAGTTTATGGCTTTTATTGCATTGACAAGAATTACAATGAAAGTCAACATTGTTTGAACGTGACATATGAAAAGGAATTTGAGACTTGCTAAACATATGTTTGAGGATTGGAGTGGATGGATGACCTAGACGATGATGCCAGGTAGGAATGGTGGTCTTGACCGAGGCAAAAGCTACCAATGGAGTGGAAGTTGGAAAATGGCGAGGCCACTCATACACACCATCCTTAGTTTGGCCCTGCAAAAGTGTTGCCCCCGTGCGAAGATCCTTCACAAGAAAAGCAGAGGGTAAGAACTCAATGGAAGTGTTATTTGATTGACAAAATTTGGAGATGGAAATTAAATTCTTATGCATGGTAGGAACATGAAGCACATTGGATAAGGAAAAATTATGAGAGGGTGTGTGGAGAGTTGTGGAACCAGTATGATTAATAGGAAGACCCGTGCCATCCCCAATGACAATGTCATCAGGCCCATCGTATGAAGAATGCATAGACAAATTGCGCAAATCCGTTGTGACATGATGAGATGCACCACTGTCCAGAAGCCAAGGAGTGTTATCAGATGAAGAAGGCGCAGCATAGTTGACTTGAGGTTGCCAAGGTGCTGAGTGGCGAGGTTGCCATGGTGGTGTAGATCGGCGTGGAGCGGGAGCCTGTAATGTGGGTTGCGCTTGACGGAACACAGGACATTGAGGGACTGTGTGCCCCTGTGTGCGACACCACTGACAGCGTCCAAGGTAGGGACGGGTTGGAGACTTGGCAGATGAATTAAGACCACCAGGAGAGCTTGGAGGTGAAGGCCAAGACTGTCGAGGTCCTTTAGTACTAGCATAGTTAGGTTTGGACCGATTGTTGGCAATATTGGCAGTTGCTGGAAAAGAAGGAGATTGCAGGTTACCCACCTTCAATGAGAGTTCTTTGTTGATGAGCTTCTCATGCAACTCATCATAAGAGATGGGTGTATCTCTGCCATTAACAATATCAACAATGGATTTATAGTCGTCATCTAGACCATCCAAAAGCCGCTCAATCAGATCTTCAAGGTCCATTGGCTTGCCAAGAGATGCAAGTTCATCAAATCGATTTTTAATCGATTGCATATACTCAGTGATAGATTGAGTGCCTTTCTGAGCATGCTTGATTTGATCCTTGATTTGTTTGATGTGTCCACGCGAGGGTTTGGCATAAGTGTTAGCGAAGGTAATCCAAATATCATGGGAGGTTTTGGCTTGGGTGATGAGAGGAATGAGTGGTTGGGTGAGAGTACCAACAAGGGCTCCAAAGACAAGTTTGTCTTGACGATGCCAAGTGTGAAAAGCTGGATTTGGTGTTGTAATGTTGTTGGTGGTGATATGCTCGGGCGGTGCAAGGTGGGAGCCATCAACATATTTGTGTAGATCGTAGCCAATAAGGATGGCTTCAATCTGTAGTTTCCAGGACAAATAGTTGGTAGAGGTTAGTCTGATAGAGTTATGAATGTGGACAACCGTGAGAGGTTTGGTGGGTTCAGTAGCATTGGGAAGTATTGTTTGGGCTTCCTCAGTGGCCATGTTGAACAAGAGAATACACAAAAAAAAAAAAAGGAAAAGAAAATGAGATGAATGGAATGGAAAAGAATGAGGAGGATCACTGGCTAGAGAATGCCGTGCGCTCTGATACCATATAGAAAGTGACACAGTATTAGAAATAGTTTCTTATCTTTTATTGATCTCACAATATGTATATATATATACAATGTGCAACTTGTATCAAGATAAGTGTTATCATTACAATCACAATAATGATGGAGATGATGTAAGCCTTTAGTCAAGGAGAGATCATGTAGTTGATATGAATTGTCGGCCTTTAGTCAAGGAGATATCATGCATTTGATATGGACACATTTAATATGAAGATATGGGCGGCTGATTCACATCTTTGCCAATAGTCAAAGTGAAGACATGTGAGGTTGATTTGCATCCCTGTCAATATCCTTATCAGGTGGTTCTACCAAAAAAAGATGGGGGCTTAGGAATTGGTAATGTTATTCTGAGAAATCAGTCTTTGCTATTCAAGTGGGCCTGGAGATTTTTGAATGAGGAAGATGCTCTGTGGAGAATGTTGATTTCTGAGAAGTATGGCCGAAATAGCTCCCTATCTGTAGGATTAATTTGTATCCCATTGACGACAACAGCATCTGCAATATGGAGGGATATTCAGAACTTGGTAGCAGATCCAGAATCAATTACAGCTAAAATGTTCAGTGAGTGTATTGGACTCATCCCTGGTGATGGAAAAAAAATTAAACTATGGCATGATCGGTGGATTCAAGACCAGATCCTTTCCTCTTCATTCGAAAGACTATTCAGTTTATCCCTGCAAAAAAATAGTCCAATTTATGAGGCTGGCGTTTGGATAAATCACACGTGGGAATGGAGATTATTATGGCGTAGAAGATTATTCAGTTGGGAAAAGGGACTTCTGGACTCCTTATTGCAGCTTTTGTCACGATGCTCCTTGTGCCCAAATAGGCTAGATAGAATTATATGGATGCCTTCGCCCAAAGTTAATTTTTCTGTCAAGTTAACATATGCTAATCTAGTGGAAGTTTCATTGACGCAACACGTAACCCAAAGGCCATCTTTTTATATTGAAATCTGGAAAGGAATTGCACCACCAAAGGTTGAGTTTTTTGCTTGGCTTCTATTGCTCAAGAAAATTCCAACGAGAGAGAATTTGGCTAGAAAAGGGATCATTCAAAATTCAGAAAATATATGTCCATTTTGCTCTTCTACAGAAGAATCTGTGAATCATGTTTTCTGCCATTGCTCAGGTCCCTCGAGCTTATGGTACAAAGTGATTAAATGGTGGGGTTTAGATTGGTGCCTTGCAAGCGATATAGAGAATTTATTCAATGAATGGGGTAGCTTGGTTGATATGGGAAGATTCCAGAAAAAAGTATGGATGTTGTTGTTCTACTCTGTTGTCTGGACCATTTGGAAAGGGAGGAATGACATGATTTTTAATGGTGTAGCAATCGACTGGGAGAACACTTTAACTCTAGTGTTTGTGAGATTGCAATCCTGGATATTTGCCTTTGAAAGTAGATTTCCATATTCAAGTTCACAAATTCAAACCACTCCCGATTGTATTCTCTTGTGGTCTAATCCTAAAATGAAGAAGTCTTAATCCGGACCTCAAGATCTATGGAAACCTCCAGATGATGATGTATTGAAGTGGAATGTGGATGGCTCATCTTTGGGCAAACCTGGAAGAGCAGGCCTTGGAGGGGTGCTCAGAGATTCATCAGGTTCGATTATTTGTCTATTTTCATGCATGGGGGGTTTATGTGAATCAAATGAAGCTGAATTAAAGGCCATTGCAAAGGCTTTGGAACTCACTCTTTCATCGCAAATTGCAAATGGTAGGAGAATAATAGTGGAGACAGACTCAGTAAATGCATACAAATGGGCAAATTTTATTTGTAATTCTCCATGGAGACTGGGCACTATAAGCAACTATATTGCTCGAGCATCTCTTCAGATTGGTGATTTGGTGTTCAAGCACATATTGAGGAGTGGGAATGATATTGCTGATATTATGGCTAAGGAGGGCACGACAAGGGACTCTGATTGGGTTCTTTGGTTTTAGTATGAGTTTAGTTAGCTTTTCTTTATTTATGTTTTTAGGCAAAATATGTTTTGCCTCCCTTTTTTGTTTTGCTCTCTCTTCCTTCCTCTTGAAGGAGTATGCTCTTTCTTAAATGATTGTTCATTGGTGTTCCTCCGCCATGGGTGAAGATTGTTTTAATATTATCTGTGGCTAAGCCTGTTTATCAAAAAAAAAAAAAAAAGTTGAAGCACAAGCATTGGCTTTCATGCAGCATAGGGATAGGCGCCAGGAATGTTGGAATTGATTTGTCTTTTGGGCTTGTTTTGTAATGTTGTATGTTGGCCCATTGTATTATTTTGTGGCTCATTTTGCTTCATTTGTCTTGTGTTCTCTAGGGTTGGAAAAACTGAGATTTGGTGTTTTTATTTTTTATTTTTAGATTCTGAAATCAAGAGAAGTACGCTGCTTCCCTTTTATGGTTGTTGTTCTTGCGCGAACTTGAGCTTTGTTATCTATAGCATGTGCTAGGTGTGTATGTGTTATTTCAGGTTGTGGTTGCTGTGGTATTGGTTGGAGTAGCTACCGCAGCGTCACTTACAATATTTTAGGGCCTTTAATATCAAGCCACAAGTCTCATGTGCAAGGGTTGTTATTCGAGCAACATTATCTTTATGGGTTTCCGCTCAACCTCATTCATGTCCTAACGATACGAGTCACATTGTTCTTGTGTGTCCACTCTCCCATCATTCTCCTAGAGCAACATAAATATGCTCATTAAAATGGTATAAGACACCCCCCAAGCTACATGGTTATTGTCTTTACTATATCACCTAGCCACACATTTCACCAGCAGTTGCATAGACTCTCTCCTTTGAGTCCACCCACATGAATCTATGGGCTAAGTCCAAATCCATCATGAGGTCTAGCACACCTTTGCTAAGTCGTCACCACCGGCTCTAATACCATTTATTGAGGAAACTGCTGGACAATTGAATAAAAATGTGCAAAGGACATGTGAATTTGAGCTTAGCCCACGCATTCATTTGGGAAACTTACTTTTAAGCTTTTAATCTTTAGGCTAGGAGTTGATTCATGTATTTAAATATT
The DNA here is from genome assembly GCA_963580455.1 of Euonymus europaeus. Taxonomy (NCBI): domain Eukaryota; kingdom Viridiplantae; phylum Streptophyta; class Magnoliopsida; order Celastrales; family Celastraceae; genus Euonymus; species Euonymus europaeus. Next base: position 12,629,715 of record OY756970.1, on the reverse strand, counting down.
TAATATTGACTAGTTTGAACACAAATATAAATTTTAGATATGATAATTATAATCAATCATTCTTCTCAGTATCAAACTTTTAATTGTGAAAATGAGAGAATATACACATATCGACATTTCAAACAGGAAACCAAAGACCAAACACAATACAAAACAATATTTTGACTATCCTGCTACTGTTTGCTTTGCATGTGCATACAAAATTGATACATGCAAGCAAAGATAGGTGGAAGAAAATTGCTTTGTCGAGCCTGACATTGGATTCAAGCTTGGCATACTCAGCCTAGTAGAGAGGATCAAGAGCAAAGTTCCCTGCCCAGGAGAACCAGCCTTTTGGTTTGATTCACATCTCTCGTGATGGACTCTGTGATAACGATCCTAGAATATTGTTTCCATGGTTTGTCCAAGTATAATGGAACTTGAACTTGTCAGCAACAAGCTTCTGTTCTAGAACAATCTTGCAATTTTTGATCATGTCTCGTGGCCAACTCTCTCCACACGTGATAGACTCACACGCAAAGGTATCATTCCTCCCTCTCAAAACATATGCCCCTTCTACGGAGTCTCTCCTGAGACAATTGATCACATTTTTTATCATTGTCGTGGCCTGCCTTTACTATGGACCAATCTCATGAACTAGTGGGGACAAAATTGGTGTCCCGCATCTGACATTTGTGGTTTATTTGAGCAATGGAGTAGTTGGGGCTCAAATGGCTTTTGGCAAAAGAAGTGGTGGAAAATGCTATTTTTTGTATCTACATGGTCGATATGGAAAGCTCGTAACGATGTGGTCTTCAATGGGGGCATCCATGGACTGGGACAAAGTACTTTAGATTGATTTTTGTAAGATTGAAGTGTGGATCTGCTCCTCTTTTCCGGGCTTTCCTTACTCGTGTTCTCAAATATATAGCTCATCATGCTGTATCAAAATGTGGTCTAATTTGCATCTACAAAAAAACCAAGGAACACTGAAACGGAACGTCGACGATTCTTCTATTGGAAAACCTGGCAACGCTGGTATTGGAGGTGTCTTACGCGATGAACATGGTCACTCTTTATGCCTTTTCTCATGCTCAGCTAGGACCTGTGACCCTAATGAAGCTGAATTCAGAGCAATGTGAAAAGCTTTGGAGCAACCATAGTCATCGAAACTGACTCTAGTTCTGTCCTCAAATGGTTCTCCAACCTAGATCATGTTCCATGGACGTTGCATCATATTGCAGACACTATTAATCTTGCTACATTGAAACTCCAGTCGGTCACTATGGAAAAAGTCCCACGATAGATAAATGAGGTTGCGGATTGGCTAGCAAAAGATGGCATGCATAGACGGGAGGATATGGTACTGACTATAGGAGACATTCTTGTGCCATGATCATGGCTCTATCTTTTGTTTTGTGATTTGTCCTTCTATTTTTTTAGTTTTGTTTTGCATTTCTAGTATGTTTATTATTTTCTTGTTGTCTTCCCCTGAAAGCTCCTATTATATATTGATATTCCTTCGCCATGAGAATTTATATATGCAATCATCAAGCTAAGCCTTTTATCCAAAAAAAAAAAAAAAATCTCTCACAGTTCTGTCATCTATAGTCACTTAGTTGAATTGGTTATCTATTGGCTTTCTTGGTAACCATAGATTCTCTAGTTGAAGAACATACACCTATCGAATTACACATGAAAGGGATCTGGTGTCCTTAATAGAATGGACTGCACATCAACTTATACACTATCATAACTTGCACTCTACCAAACACAAGAATGCAAATTCATAAATTACACATAAATACAAAAAAAAAAAAGGACAGGGCTATCCATATTGACCTGGCCTGTTTTCAATTAATCTGCGTGGAAAACTACACACCACTCCACCTCCAACAAATTTAATGGAGGAAGAAGAGAGAGAAAGGAGAGAAATATGTGAGAAAAAAAAGAGGAGAGAAACATGTGAGGAAAAAATGAAAAACAGAGCGTGAATTACTAGATGACTAATCAACAAAATCAATTCTGCAAATGTACACAACACCAACTATTGCTGCTGATTCTGATGAGGCTTTTACTGATCCCCATGAAGCGCAGCAGAAACCCAATCTGATGCAGCAGCTCGGGTATCGGACTCGATATGGGAAGAAAGTGATAGAGGCGTTATTGTAACCTGTTCTCCAAGGCAAAATTTCAACACTTACATACATCAGCCTGTCAAATTAGAGTAAAAATATAAACTGTACAATACTCCAATAACGGGTGAGCAAGACATGCTAGAAACTACGTGAACCTAAAATTCCCTATGAGCCTTGAAATATACAGAAACTAAGCCTCTACTTGGATAACATTTTTGAGAGTCAAATAGTGAGGGTTAAGTAGGGACTAAGCATTCTACCCTGCTAAGATTGGACAGTGAGTTTAATTGGGTATGATGAATGGGCAAATTCCCCCTCTACTACCCTCATTCATCTATATTTGTTACCTCCTAAATTGGGGTGTTTGAGAGGTGAGAGAGTATCTAAATTTTTAATCCGCGATTTTCCCTCATTTTTTAAAACATGCAAAAGTGATGGGGGTATCTAAGTAAATGACGCATTTTCTCCGAGCAGAGCCTAAGAGTAAAGACTTTTTCTTCTGGCTAGCATACCACAATGGTAATGAGGATACTAATATTACAGACACCAAAAAGTAATGTACCGAGTCTATAATGTGTACTTATAACATTTATCATTGGATCCCGAGCTAGCAATGGAAACTTTGAATGGATCCCTAAATCAATTTTTTTTGGAAAACAAAGGAACCATGAAACAGTATGCACAAGTAAGCATACTCTTGCAGAATATTGATTGAATAAACAATGATAAAATAACAACTCTAAGATATTAATTAGGAGGATATGCTTTCACTTACAAATCCCTTTCCAAGCGCTCTGAAATCCAAGTCATCATCTGCATCATCCTGCTCCTTGTCCACAAACTGTAAGCATATGCATCGTCACGGCTCATTTACTTCACCATTATGTAGAACTACATTAATTTGTTTCACGAAAAAAGAAGAGAAGAGAATGGACGGGCTAGAACAAAAGAACCAAGTCAAACAGTTCGTTCTTTTCTAGGTGGGGTTGTCAATGGTGAAAGAGGCGAGAGGTAGCACATGAAGCGAAAGTTGTTTAGACAAACACCATGAAAAGTAGGTAAAAAAATTGTAGATAAAATTTCTCAGAGAAGTGATATTACAAAGAACGAGATATGGCATTAGAAATAATTAGAGACGGCATACTTTTAATGCATCAGTCTCTAAGCCAATTTAGGGCATACGACTTCTTACTTTAAAACACAAAAGACAAAGTTTTACTTCACCCTTGATAAATTTCAGAAACTAAAATGAAGCATAAGAAATAATACTCCTAAAAGCTGCAAGTCCCAAATTTAAAAATAAGCTCCCATACCTCTAAGCGGAAGTACTTTTTCAGCCGATCTGCAGCAGGCTTCCCTGCAGCCCCAACTGTTTCAATCTCTACATTAGGTCTTTGTTTTGCCAAACGACGAGCTGCACCCTGATAAATTAAAGAGAACATACTCTAGATAAGCACCAAAAAAGCTTCCCGCTATTTTTCATGGAATATAACTATTAAAACTCACGGCAGCAGATGCATCTCGGCTAAGTTGTGCTAACTGGATGCCAAGGCTTTGTTGATTAGACATGAAATGTCCACCAGAAGGATGACGGTTAGCTGAAACAGCTTGCCAGCTGGGTGTAGATCTCCACATACTTTGCTTGGTCAACTTGAAACCCTGCAAAGAAAGACTATATTATAGATAACAGATGCTATGTAACGAAGCAAAAAATATAGAGGGGAAAAAGCATGGCATTTCTATGTGTATGATAAAGACCCCTCCTAAGCCAGTGTTTCAAGGAAGTTGGAGAGCCAAGCCCATACCCCACCCTAACAGTCCAATAGGCTCACCCCGTATCTATGAGTGCACCCATGAACCGGCAGTAGTCCAACGGGCCTCCACAATCAAGGCTCATCCCTAACATGTGAAAACCCATTGGACATGTTAAGAGTGACATTGACCCTCCTAATAAATAACACTTCACATCCCCATCTTTCCGATGTGGGATGTATGTAACAATCCTCCACTCAATGGGGTCTTTCCTTGGACCGAAATCCTTATCCATACCACCAGATCCACTAGTAGCCCTTTGCATGGCAGTCCAATCAAGTCCCATATCTGAACCAAGCGTGCAAAGACCAAACTGCTCTGATACCATTTATAAAGACCCCTCCCAAGCCATTATGGATGGTGGAGAGCCCAGGCCAATACCCCACTCTAAATGTCCAATAGGCCCAGCCCGCATCCATGAGCGCACCTATGAATTGGTCAAGGAGTGACATTAACTCTCCTTATAAATAACACTTCATATTCCCATCTTTCCGATGTGGGATGTGTGTAACAATGTAGGGAAGATCATTGCATGGAAACAACTTCATGTCACATAGACAGAAAGGCTAGCATTATAGCAAGGTAAAAAAGGGTCATACACTTTACACAAGAAAGTAACAGGTGAACGGAAATTCATCCCTGATCACTTCTGATTGTTCTAGAGGGTGAAAGTAGGAAAGCTTCCATGATCACAGCAACAATAGTGTCACCAATTTGAGTATATAAGTGATTATGGCAATAACCACAGCAACGGGACCCATAACTTTACCTCAACACTTTACTGGTAGAAGAAGGCAATGTGTGTTGCATTCCCTGGAACTATCATTCAAAGAGGCATGGGGCGGGGGAGGAAGGAGAGGGATGGAGTTAAAAAAACCACAAAAGCATCAAAATACTGTCAAATTTACTAATGTTAATTAACACAAACATGCTAAAGTAAGCAGGCAACAAAACCCCAAGACACCCAACCTAAAGTAAGAAGAACCCTAGTTCCCAAGAACACTGATACAGATATACTTTAAGATATCAAAGGCCTTTCACATATGGATTCCAACTGGTTTCTTTTATGGATTCAGAGTACTCCAAATATTTTTCTTATATTTTTATGTAGCCAACCCCAAACTATTTGTGATCAAGGATTTGATATGACAACGACGATTGTTAAAGACGGGCAGGCCTTGCACATTCTAAATGCAGATAACAGAGTACACAGTTTGGATTCATAACACAATTTATTTGGCTTATCTGACCTCCAATTAATTGATATAGAAAATAACTATGACAATTCAAAGGCTAAACTAGACATTAGAAAGTTGTCCAAGTCTTTTCAGTATAAAATTAGTTCCATTAAACTGTTGGCTGAAAGTAAAAATTCTTGTTTCCACCCATGTCTCATGGACAAGATGGAATAAATATGTAAACTTTAAGACAAGAAATTCACTATCTTAAGTTAATTGAAATTTCCGATCTTATAACAGCCACCCTTAAAGTATGCCATACAGTAGCAATTGGCAAGTACTCCAAGTTTCCAGCTGACTAAAAAATAAAGCTCAACCATCAAAATTTTAATAAGCAATCTGTCTACCCTACCATCAAAAATTCAATACGTAATCTGTCTACCATACATACAAAGAAGAACTGATAGAAGTCTGCACAGGCCTGAGCAGCTGAATGAAAACCCAGCCCTTAGTGCTCAGAGGTTTAACTGGTTGCCTAAATAAGTTATCTACTTCCACAACAAAATAAATTATCATTATAATTTATGCAGCTGACTCCAAAGGTAAACAAACTTAACCATACAGTAGTCACCCATTCTCACCAAAACAATGCCCAAAAGAAACCCTAGCAGCCATTGCTGATGGAGAAGCTGAAGAGGACAATGAGAAGACATGAACTCTGACCTGAGATGGGCCGATCAATCAGACATAGAAGAAAACACTAGCTGACATGCTTGTTACCCCCACCTTCTCTTACCACGCTCTTCCAACGCCAAAACCCATAAGCGAAAGATGATCTGCAAGCCGACGAAGCCGTGTCCAGTAGAAAATAACCGAATCAGGCACAGATTCCATACCAGCACCGTTGTGTCATGTTGACACTAGTACGACATGGTCAAGTGCCAAGCCAGGTATCATAGCACATAACGTAACTTAACTTGCATCTTCCACAAACAAATAATCTAAACCAGGAGTCCAATCTACCCATTGGAGCTTAGGATACAAAACAATCAAGTAAAGTGTCTGTTCTGTGCTGCCTGTAGAGAAACTATTGTACCCTTGCAAACATTGACCCCTATTCACCGTAAATTCTCAATTCCAAAGTGAAAGTGTGCTATTTCATAGTACGTCATGCAATGCATCTTTCATACCCACTATTACAGATGCAAACCAAATCTCAAGCAGATCATTTCCTTATTGAAATACTACCTCACACACCATATCAACTTTCTTCCATTTCCACCTAACTAGAGGAAGCTTCAAACTCATCCCACATATAAATTAGATGCAGTGAGAATCTAAAGATATTGCCCGATCCTATTAACTTGAAAGAGGAGAAAAAATGCATATATGTGTCCACCAAAAGGTATTCGTTAATATTTTCATCATCATATAAAAAGTTAAAGATGTGAACCAATATCATGATTGAGTTGAGTGTAATGCCCTTGACCAAGATTTTGATAAAAAAAACACCCTCACAGGCATTGGAGGCATTTAGGAAAGGCCAAAGGTGTGGCATGACCACAGGCCTGGCACAAGCCATGACCAGTTCACCATGGGCCAAAAGAATTCAGCCTTCGCTAGATTCTTAAAAAAACCAACTTGGTCCTGTCTAGATCAAATCAGGCTACATAACTTTCTTTTTTCACCTTTTAGAAAATGAATATCCTCCTCAAAATCTTGTCAGAATGAGGTGATTTTTTTTCTGGAAATTTCCCCTCAATGCTACACAAACAATTTCCCCTAAACACTACTCAAACAAGCACTTAGATGATGAAATCACTGTAGAGACAAACTAAAATTCCAGAACAGTTTCTATTATCACCCCAAAAAAAATATTGTAAACACACTACAGTCTCTGTGATTTTTCCTTATTAGACGTGGTAAAAGTCGCATTCCATTATATAAAAGACAGAAAAACATGTAAGTAGAAAACATACCTTGTTTGTCGAGGGACATGAGGGAATTTCTATGTTGAGCAAGCAACTTTTTGGGAAGATTCCCTTCTCTATGTCTCTAAGTGCGGCATTTATCAAAGGCAGACAGATGGAAACAGCATCCTTGAAATCACTTTCCTGGCTTTCATCCTTCTTCCTACAATGAATTAGAGTGCCAATGAATAACTTTCAACAGTGTTCAGAAAACAGAAACTTCATTCACTAGAATGAAGTATCATTAACTCACCAGTTCAGAGAAATAGACAAAGATGGTACACCACACATTAATGCCTCTCTAGCACCAGCAACAACACCAGAGTAGAACCTAGCACATTTAAAGTCATCAAATACTTTTTGGATGAGAAAAATGCAAGAATAAAATAAAAATCATATAGAGATTAGAGGTCTACCATAAAAAATTTAATAATAATATATACATGTTCAAAAAATAATCCTGAGTATAGAATGGTATAGAATGGTCATCTAAATCAGTAATTTATTGAAATATACAATAAAAAAAATTAGCACATGATCAAACAACTTACATGTGATGTCCACAGCTCGATCCACGATTAATTCCACTGATAACCTGGAATAAAATCAAAATAAACTCAGGAAATGCATAAAATCGAGATATATGTCTACTCATATTGACAAAGTGTAAGCTCTAACCAGCAGAGGCGTTGACCAAGAAAATAGTGCCCCAGATAGTGCCAACGAGACACAGTCCACAGGAGTCCCTGAGTAACAAGAACCACCACCAAAGCCTATTACTATAATTGATCACAACAAATATGCATGTTCAGAATTCATTTATGCATTCTTGCAGTCATATATATTAACTCGAATACCTCAGAGAGAGGGAGAGGGAGAGCGAGAGGGAGAGGGAAGCGAATGAGGGAAGGTAAAAAAAGGTACAAGAAGAATCATCTGATTTCATCACAACTACAATGGTTCTACCACAAGTATAAAGTGTGAAAATGCAAAACCTACCAAAATGAACGTAACACAAAAACGAGAACGAGGATTGATTGGTTGGTTCAAGAATAAACCAACATCTTAGAATCCACCAAGGAATTTTGGAATCCACCAAAAAAATTGATAAATTTCAAAAGTAATTTTATTTCATCACCAGCTTCTTCTTAGCAAAACGAATACAGCACTATAAATACTAAACTGCAAAACACTAATAGACATAAAATTACTAAAAAATACTAATAATAAAATTAAAATACTAATTCAACTAAAATTCCTATGTAATACTAAAAAAAAAAGACTTCTAGTAAGAAAATAAAATAATTAAACTAACTATCCTAATTACTGAACAAAACTAGTAAACTTGTCCTACATCAGAACGTCTACATTATCTTCCAAACATAATCAGAAAGAATTCAACAAACAATAAACAAACTAGAAAAAAAATTCAAACATATATATCATACAAAACTCGGCCCAAACTAATTCAAAACCAAAATAAAAAGTACCTGAAACTTCATATGCTGTGGCGCCACCAAGTTCAGAAGAAGTCACAGCAACTGTTTCCTGTAGAGTCACAGAGTGACCTGACACTGATTTATCCCTGAAATGAACAAATTAAGAAGTCAAGTTCCAAATCAACTTAAACGATAAAATAAGAGGGCAACCCAAATGGAAATAAATACATAATATAAACCAAATTAATTCTTCGAGAAAAAGTTTTAAAAAAAACCAATTAAATAAAAAATTAATCAATAAACATTCAAAAACGTGAACTTTACTGCCAAACAAACCAGCCCCTTCAAGTGAAATATAGGAAGATGAAGCAAAAAAAAAAACATAAACATGCAGTATAATTATTAGAAGCAAAGAAACTCACCGCCCGTAAACTAGAACCCAAATGCAGGAAATTTTCTTTTTGGATTGTTAACAAATATAATACAGACCATTAAAACAAAAAATGACAGTATGTCTAAAGAAAAGTAAGACAGACAAACTGTCCCGGAGAGTATAATTAGGGCAAATAAACAACAAAAAGCACTTCAGCTAATAGAAATGACTCCGATTACCACCGCAGGAAAAAATCAAGAGAAGAGCAAAAACAAACAAACAAACTACTAAGTAAGAAATAGATGGACAAGTCAATGAAAACCCACGACTGCGGCGCACAAACATTGACATCGTAAAGGCCTTCACGGACTAATGCTTCAACTAGATAAACAATGCCGGGGGACTCAATTCCGTCACCATTTGTGACCAAAACAACCGGTTTAGAGCTATTATCATCGGCAATGTTATCTTCAGCCGACTTGGAAGTACAGGGCTCCGCTGATTCATCTACATCCTTCGATGGATCCCCGTTTTCCTCGCCGCCCTTTCTTCTGAGTAGTACGTCTTGCAAATTCGAGACAAGACCAGGAGGAAGCGAGTGATTGTTCCTAACAGAATTCATTCCACCGAAATAATGAAGAATTGAAGTTACGAGAGCTCTGATGAATCAAAAATCAAAACCCTAAAGAGAGAGACAGACGAACAGAGAGAAAGAAGTGATGAAGAAGAGAAAAAGGAGGTAATAAATTAAAGAGCTGTAAAGACTAAAGAGACAGAGATGAGCGGGTCTAACGGAGTAATATTATACATGTTGTGGATGTGGATAGAGGGGGAGGAGACGATGATGTCACAAATTGGATTTCAAGTGTTGGAAGTAGGGGATCAAGGCCCACATGTGGTAACATGTGTGAAGCCATTTGAGATTTGGCCCATCATATGCTATTTGAGATCCTCTAATCTTTAGTAAATTTATAGAAAATGAATTTACAGTTTAACATAACACATCAAATAATTTAAATATTAGTTTTTATAAAAGAAAAATATTGATTTAAACTCAATATATTTTTGTTGATTTCTTTTATGTAGGAAAAAGATCAAACCGTCTCTTGGCAAGTTTGGTTAATTGGATATACGGACACTTTTTGCAAAGCCACCAAGTGTGCTCCTAAATACGTTGGTTCATTTTCCTTGAGCAGAATATCAAACCGATTCTAGCGACAAGTTATAGAAGCGTGTAGGTTGTAGAAAAGTGTGAGCATGTTAGGACTTCTAGCAATCCAAAGAATTTTTTAGAAGATTTTGTTGATCTGACTTCCACCCAAACGTTGGTGTGAAGTTTGAAAAACACAAACTTGTGGTTTGGGACTTGCCATTGTGGAAGGACTTCAATAATTTTTTAAGCGTCAATATAAGCAGTAATCGAAACTAAACACCGAAATGAAGATACAACTTAACTTGACATATAGTATTATAGGCCACAAGTGCAACTTTACAAGACATTTCTCCTTTTCGTACCCAAATCTTCCTAGGAGACCTTGTGACATGAGCATGAATGGATGAATTATCAAAAGTGTGAAGAAAACTCATAAGTTGTTTGAACAATTAAGTAGAATGTGAACAAGGTGTGTTTGAGATAGTCTTTGCACGTGGAATTCTATGATATCTTACCTGTTTGAGACAGTCTTTGCATGTGGAATTCTATGATATCTTACCAACTTAGGACAATAAGGTTTAATATGTCCCTTAACACCGCACAAATGACAGACAGGTACAAATTTGACTCAATTATAGGTTGCATGTTTGATGTGACCTACAGGTAGCTTATGTGAACTTGTGGATGCATGCTGAATGTAAGCTACATGAGAATTCTGCGACACAGGCTGAAACATAGTAGTGCATATAGGCTGAGAGGACATGACAATGGAAGTTTTACGTACCTTTGTTTACCTAACGATGAAGTGTAACCGCTTCTTCTTTTGCAAGATTTTTCCCTTAAATAAAAGATTTGAAATCTTTCACAACATTTTGTGGACCACCAGTGTATCCAATTGCATCCATAATACTAGCTTTCCTCATTATGTCAAACATGTTATCCAAGTTACTCATTCCTACCTGCAATGTTTTAAACATGAAATACTTGGATAATTCACTTTGCAAGTCAAAAATTGTTCGTACCTTGCAATTGTTGAATTTTTGCATGAGCATGACTTTGATTCTTCTCCATCTCCTCAAGATTCTTCATTTATTCAATTTCTCTAGCAATATTCTCTTGCAACTGATTTTGCAACTTTAGTCTAGTTTTCTGAAATTTTCCAAAGGTTAACAAGAGATGATTATATGCTTCTTGAAGATCTTCAGTGTCCTTTTATAGGTCTTCAAAAGAGTCCACACCAGAATCCAAGTTCGAATGCACTTATTATGATCCTATGAATGCTACTAACTTGTGATTCTCATCTTCATTTTCACTATCACTCAATATAGCCTTCATGGACATATTTTTCTTTCTTTTTATTTGCACACTCATATGTCATATACCCTTGACATTCATAACACTAAAGCTTTGCTTTTGATTGCTTGACTTTCATCTCATCTTTAGATCCATCATTTGACTTCTCTGGAAGAGAACTCTTCCCTTTGTTAGATCTTCCTTTTTGGAACTTCATACAATTTCTAAAAAAATTGGCTAAGAAACCAACTCCTCAAGGTCATCATTTGATTCGTCCTAACTAGACTTCAAGGCTACACCTTTCATCTTCTTAGGTGCACGAAAATTGTCTTCATATGTTTGTAGTGAACCAACTAGCTCTTCTACTTTAAGCTTGTCAATGTCCTTGCTTTACTCAATGGCTACAACCTTTGCTTGAAACCGATCAGGCAGTGAGCATAGAATTTTTCGAATAATCTTGGAAGATGATATTGCTCACCAAGTGCAAACATGGAATTGACTATATCATTTAACTTGGCATAAAAATGATCAAACATCTCATGTTTCTCCATTCATAGCATCTCAAAAGATGTGGAAAGCTTCTTCAATTTAGAAATCTTTATAGCTAAAGTTCCTTCATGTGTAACTTCCAAAATTTTCCAACCTTCTTTTGCAATCTCACAATTTGTAATTCTTCTGAATTCTTCAATACATACACCTGTGAACATAGCATTGAGTGCACGATTATTCTAGTCAACACTTTCACGCTTAGATGTGGTCCAAGATTTTGCTGCTTTAATAACAGTGTTCTTTTCTTCATTCTCAGTGATGGAGGCTATCATTCATATACTACAAAAAGCCAAACACGCTCATCAATGGACTTCATGTAAATCCTCATTTTGACAATCCAATAAACATAGTGCTCACCACTCAAGAATGAAGTCTTGTTACCATCACAATTAGTATCCATTAATATGACGGATCTCACTCAACAAATAGAGTGACCTGCTTCGATACCAATTGAAAAATTGAATACTAAATAAATGAGTACAACACAACGATATATACGAGAAAAACCATGAACAAAATCAAGGGAAAAACTTCGGGTGTCTAGAGCCACCAACCTTGAAGCAATCCACTATAACCATGGGTTAAGAATATTTCTGAAGCTAAGATCCACAAATCTAGACTAGTTTTTTCCTCGAGTCGCACAATACACCCTTCCTAAGTATATGCTTCCACCAAATGCTCCAAAGTCGCACTGAAAACTTCAAGCTCCAATAACATATGCAAATGCCCTCAAAATAGTATCCATGAATGCATGAAGAACTCTTTTACAAAAAGCTCGCTAAAAAAATAGATAGTTCAGAATAGGCGAGTTAACAAACTAGGGTTACCATTAGCAATATATATGATATACGTACATGGCTAGAAAACCCTAGTTGATGGACTAAATGATATAATCAATATTAACCCACGAAATTAGCGAAAGATTGCATCCTAATCTTATAATCAAGACCAAGAAAGATAAGAAATGACTCCCTTAATTTAAGGATATGATTATCTCTAAATAGGAAAGAAGATAAATTTTTAAAATGAGAGATAATCATTCCTGAATCCGCATAATTCTATTCTAATCAATCAATTAATTAGTTAAAACTAATTGACATAATCCACTTAAAACAACTTCATGTAAAACTTGAAAAAGCCATGTTTTCAAAAATCGATGCACATGCAGACTACATGAAGCTTACCTAAAATCCATGTAGAGTCCATGCAGATTACATGACAGCACTCTAGACAACAACTTCAAACCAACTGATACTAACTTGCATTCCTATCTAATGTGGATACCAACTAATCTAAATGGATAATTACATTGTTAAAGCATAGAGTCACATAATTAAACCTTACAGAAAGAATGGTATCTTTACTTGAGAATGAAGAATGGTAGTTGATTCTTAATTGGTGGTCATGGTGTCTTCAGAGTGAATATATGGTCATGCTAGTGCATGAGCTCCTTTGTTTTTGCATTTTGGTGGTAGTTAATGGCTAGCAACGTGTTGAAGGGAAATTAGGAGCGTTAAGGGTCACATCATCATGATCTTTTGGGTTTTTGGTGTTTATCCACTCAATATGTCGCTGGTTTGCATGTTCATGAGTGGGCTCATTACAAGAGAACACGACTATCATTTTAAATCTCTAGATTTAAGGCTTCTTGTTCAAGTTTGAAAATTCTCTTGATTTTCCCCTCTAATATCTTATTTTATATGTAATAATCTTTTCAAAATAACATAGTTAGTTTAAAATTCCTTCGAGTTTTCCACGTGTCATCATGTGATCGTTATTAGTGGGGCCACCAAGCCACGTGTCAACCTCTAATTGACCGGTCATTTTAGGTGTAAACAATTTTGCAACTATTATAACATAAAAGGATAATACTTGAGACCCTCAAAATGTGACCCTCATTTCATCCTCAATTAATGTAAAGTAGTCCCTACATGTGTATTTATAATCAATAGTTAAATTAGATGGGAGTCTTGTTTTGGGTAGATGTAGCATTGCTTTGACATAAAATCTTGCCATATTAAATATTAATCAATTGACATTACTAATAATAATAATTATTATTATTTTATTAAATATTTAACATTAATAAATAACTAATGAGATTGTTGAATTATGTGGCTAGGAATGTAATTGTTGGGTTTTGTGCCTACCAATGTGATGTATGCTTGAATTGTGTGGCTATGAATTTGGTGGTTTAATGTGTGGTTATTTTGAGGTTGTTGAAATATGTGGCTCTTAATGTGTTTGTCGAAATATACGACTATTTTTGGTTGTTGAAATATGTTCTACGAATTGGTTGATAAGTTATGTGGATGTCATTTTTATACAAATGATTTATATAAGCTATGAACTCCCAATGTTTCTCTCCCATGTCTAAACCATCATCTTTACATTGATCATAATATTAATAGATATTTTCAAGGTATACAAAGAAAAAATCACAATAAATCTGTCATCAGATGATGATGTAGTAGAAATAATAGCGATAGGATTAATTATGGAGTTTTGAGGATCATCCTCCGATCATGTTTCTAGAGAAATACGCTCATATATCGATCACAATATTTTTTTTAGGTCATGATCATTTGTTCCATGATTATTTTTTTGAAGAATCCAATATGCTCTCCTAAACTATTTCAAAGGAAATTTGAAACTTTGAATATATATGTATAGATACCACATAAATAATAGTGCAATACAATAATTTTACAAGGAAAAATCTAAAACAATTCAAGAGAAAAAAACTTGGGTGTCGAAAGTCACCAATCTTGTAGCAATCCACTATAACCACGGGTTATAAGAATTCACCTAGTTATTTAGGATCCACAAACCTACCCTAGTTTCTTGTGACTCACATGATATACCTCTTGCCAAGTAAAAGCTTTTGGCAAATGCTCCAGAGTCGCACTGAAGACTTCAATCTCCAAGAACATATATAGATGCCCTAAAATATGAATGCGTGATGTTTGAATACAACTTTTAGCTCAAAAACTCACTCAACAACTTTTAGCTCATGATATGTCATCACACCACGTGATCACAACCAATGCACATATCAACTAAGCAAATAATGCAATTGGGATAAGATCACACAAACAGATGAACTATACTATTAAACTATACTACTAGATGTATGTGGGAGAGAATCAAGGGGGACCAATACTTAGGAATTTCCTAAGGAATTCAAACTTGTACAGATAAATAGGCTTAGTGAAAAGATCAGTTAGTTGTAGATCAGTAGAAACATAGTCAATAGAAAAAAACTTGGTATTCTACTAGATCGTGAATGAAGTGAAGACGAATATCATTGTGTTTTTTCCTAGAATGTTGTACAAGATTCTTGGATATGTTTATGCCACTAACATTGTCCCAATCTATAGTGAGCTTATCTTGGTGAAACCCATAATCAGTCAACATCTTCTTCATCCATAAATGTTGAGTATAACAGCATCTTGCAGCTATGCACTCGGCTTTAGTAGTAGACAAAGACACAAAATTTTGTTTCTTACTACATCATGCAACTAAGTTGCGACCTACATGGAAACATCCTCTAGGAGTACTTTTTATGTCATCATAACACCCTTCCCAATCAACATTTCAATATCCAAGTACACTTAAATTACTATAAACATAAGAATGAATGTCATAATCAAGAGTATCACTCACATACTTCACCACACATTTCAAAGTAAGAAGATGAGATTCTTTAGGGCATGATTGATATCTTGCACAAACACAAACAATAAATGCTATATATTTTCTACATGTATTCAAGTAAAAAGCTACCTATCATACTTCTATATAGACTTTCATTTACAACTTTACATAACGTGTCCTTACTAAGTTTGGTGGAGGTACTTATGAGAGTCAATGCAGGTTTAGAGCTAGCATGTCCAAATTTTTTACAAGATCCTCAGCATATTTGACTGAGAAATAAATATCTCATCATCATATTGATTCACTTGTAGACCAAGAAAAAATTTAAGTTCTTTCATCATACTCATTTCAAATTCACTTGTCATTAATGCACCAAACTCTTTGGACATCACATCAGAAGTAAAACCAAATACAATGTCATCCACATATATATGAGCAATAAGACCATTCACACCATCAAACTTGCAAACAAGGTAGAATCAATATATCCTATTTTAAAACTAGATTTAACAAGGAATGGAGTTAACCGCTCATACCAAGCACATGGCTTGTTTCATCGGAGGATTAATGTCTCTGATTAACTGATCCTTAAGATGATGAAGTTCACCCTTGAAGATGGATGAAGTTCAAGAGCTCTTGCCGCATAATTTAGATTTTCAGGTTTAGTTGACTTTGACGTAAGTTGTCTGAAGTCCAATGTAGCCTATATGGACTCTAACGTAGGCTACAAGAGTTTGATGTAGACTGCATGGACTCTGAAGTAATTTTCTTGCAGTCCGATGTAGGATGTATGGATCCTACACGAACATATATTTATAAGTATGATAATATGTCCTCTCTTGACATGACCTCCTTCATGATTTCATCATAATTGTTCTTTGAGTATATTTTCCACACGCTTTTTCTAAGAGTCTCATGATCATCAAAAATTTCATTAACAAATTCCATTGTAGTATATGTATTTTTATTAAACACTCGATAAGCACAACTATGAAGAGAATAACCCAAAAAATATACATTTATCACTGTGAGAATCAAACATACCTAAATGCTCTCAAAATGTAGCACATACAATCAAAAATTTGAATATGTTTGAGATTAGGTGACTTACTTTTCCACAACTTATAAGGGGTGACCTTCATACCTGGTCGAAGGTAGACCCAATTCACTATGTGCCAAGTTGTGCTGATCGCTTCTGTCTAGAATATGGTTTGGATAGATTTTCCATGTAACATAACACGAGCAATCTCTTGTAGGACTCAATTTTTTCTTTCTATAACTCCATTTTGTTGTGGAGTCTTTAGGATAGAAAACTTATGTGAGATTCCATATTATGCATGAAAAAATGTGAAAAATGTGTTTTCGAATTCAAACCCATGATTGATCTTGATTCGCTGTATTATTCTACGATCAATGTCCTGTTCATTAAAAATTCTGAGGTATAAAGCTTTGAAGGATTCTAAAGTTTCAGACTTCTTACATAAGAAACATATCCATGAAATTCTAGGAAAATCATCAATCAAAACAGGTATATATCTCTTACCTCCAATACTCTCGATTTGAGTTTGACCCATAAGATCCATATGCACAAGCTAAAGTGGACAACTTGTGGTAAGAGAGTTTAACTTCTTGTGAGGTGACCTTTTGATCTATGTAATATTTACATGACTTTTGTATACCATTTAACACTAATTTTTGTCTCATTTGATGCTATTAAGCATCGATATAGCTTAATCTTGTGATTAATGTTACTTTTATATCAAAGGCAAAAAGGAGTAAAAAGAGATTAAAATGGTAGATTTTTTGGTGATGGATCAACTTTTTTAGCGATGGATCAACCACAAAACAAGGGAAAAGAATCCAAAGAATTTGGGGATTGATCAATCCATTTTGGAGATCAATCAACCCTTAATATGTCACTGGCATATTTTTTTGATAATCGATCGCCCATTTTGGAGATCGATCCCCCATGCATAGTTCTCGATTTAAATGCGCAAATCTTGTGTAAATTAGGTGGGGCAAAGTCAAAATGACATATCTTTGTATACTTAACGTCATTAGGGTTTGATAAGGTATAAAATGTCCTTATACCTCATTTATTTGACAATCTCCTGACCTAACCTCCAGTACTCTCACATCTTGGAAGAAGTTATAGAACATTGGAGAGGAGAAGGGAAGTGGATTTACTGGTTTTCTAGGTTTAATCCTTCTTGTTACTTGTTGCTATGAATACATTTATTGTTATTTTTTTGTTGTTCTTCATACTAGGATGAACTAATCCTCTTATTAGGCTCCTAATGTAACATAACCTTGAAGGTTCCATGAACATGGCTTGATAATCTATTGATTTTTGCATATTATTGGGAATTTATGGTATGCTTGACCGTCATTCAATTGATTTGATTATTGGATTGAGACCGGAATGAGACATTTAGGAATTGCATCTCACCATAGATACCATAGGGTCCATGTGCCATAGGAATATAAAAACATGTCTTATGCAATTGTTATGTGGTTATCCACAAATCTTAATGGGTTTTTCTCGCTTAAATCCAAATGTTAAGAATAACGGAGGTTAATGATATGAATACTTTTAGTGTAACCAATAATGGAGTATTGAATAGATAAGGGGACCGATTGTCAATAATTACTAGTAATTACAGATTGACAAGTCAAAGGAGTGGAATTGGAGGTGATGGTGGAATTAGGAACCCTAGTGTTTAACTCACTTGAATAATATAATCTGGGCCACTATTGTTAATTTACATCTTAAGGTGCTTCTTTAGAATCTAATTTATTGTTACATTGTTTATGCTAGGGTTAATCAAATTAGCCAACTTATTCGATTCTCTAAATAATGTTAGTGTTAATCATAACTGATACTCATCAACTGTTAACTCAATCCTTGTAGGAACGATAATATATTCTTCACTTTATTACTTATGTGATTTGTGCACCTGCAATTAAGTCCATCAAGGTTTTGGCGTTGTTGCCTAGATTGATGCAACGTGCTTTGTTGATATTCTTATAGATTAATTTTGGTACTAATTTGGAATTTTATTTTGTTTTGCTGCCTCAGGCACTCTTCTCTTGTTTATGAGCTTGGGGCGACGTACTTTGAGCTTGTATTTTGACTTATTTGGATCCAGATATTGAAATAACTTTTTGAGGTATTTGAAGAAGTCAATAGCGAATTGTTAGTTAAAAAGAAGAAATGACTAAAAATCAAAACAGAGAGCTTCATGTTCATGTTAATCCTGAAGTAACCTTGAGATAGCTGAGCATGTTGGGGTGGGGGGGAAGGGGTGAACCCATTTGTTGTTGACAATAATGGAGTAGTAGCTCCAACATTGAGAACACTTTATGATTATGTCATGCCTTTGTGGATGCATCTCCTGGTAGTATTCTTTGTCCAGCAATTTTGGCAAATAACTTTGAGATCAAGTCGACACTTCTCACTATGATTCAAAATTCATCAATGTATTATGGTCTCCCTCTTGAGCAACCTAACTAATGTCCTTCTTCGAGATCCGCGACATTGTCAAATACAATGGTGTTCCAAGAGATGCAATTCAATTGATGTTTTTTTTTAATTTTCTCTTAAGGAGAAAGTGAAAGCTTGGTTATTGGCACAACCACCATCATCTATCCCCACTTGGGAAATTCTTGCACATAAAGTTTTAGCAAAGTTTTTTCCTCCCTTGATGACTGCAAAAAATCCGCAATGAGATAAATAACACCTCACATGGCTATGCAACAGTTCCATAACCATACCACACTTCATTAACTGTATACTCAACTTAACCCCTGAGGCGGGTAACCATATGTGCACCACTATGTACTCAGTTTAACCCCTAAGGTGGGTAGATAGCCATTATTGTATAACACATTCATTCTTACAATTCATATAAGTCTTTAACCATTACCACAATCCAATCTATTATACCAATTCATAACATTGGATACCAATCTACCACTATTAACACAATACAACAATTAAAACATCGGTATCATGTCAAACCACAAACCAAAGATATGGTTCCAGATTTAGTCATCATAATACCAAAATTTCACCATGCAATCTTCCCACCCAAATAACAAACCCAATTACTTATTCATGTAACAACATAATCACATAGCACATCCTATACTTCTTAACCAAACCCATTAACCCCCTAGTTAATCATTTGCACACACAATGTGAAACCTCGATCCTATAAAATGTAGGTTTTGGTAAGAATCTGGTTTAAAAAATCAGAAAGTGTCGGACACCCTATAGAGTGTGTCCGGACACTTCTTTGGTTATAGAAGGCAAAGTAGAATGTGGGGGAGAAATCCGAAAAAAGTGTCTGAAAACCCCATTTGGGCATCCGGACACTTCTTTAAGGATGGTCGGCAGAGTGGTTTGGGAGAGAGTAGAAGAGTCTGAGGAAACACAAAGTGTCCAGACACCCTCCTGGACCGTCCGGACACTTCTTTCACATTTGGAAGCAGAGAAGGTAGGCGTCCGGACACCTATCGGGAAATCTGGTTTTATGAACTGGAGTTAGACATTTTCTCACTTACCGTCATTTGAACTCACCGAGTAGAAAGAGAAAGAGAGGGAGAGAGAGTGAGAGAAGGTGATTTTGGCTAGGGTTTGGCTTGGAGATTGTGGATTGGTGATCTTGAAGCCAAATAAGGAAGATTCAAGCTTGATTTGGAGGATTTGATAAGTTTTCTCTTAGTTTTGGAAATTCTAAGTTTTGTTAGATTTGTTGTATTCTTGAAGAGTTTGATTCTCTAGCTTAGATATTTTGATTTAGGCTTTATTGTGGATATATGTATAGGTTTGGTTGTGATTTTGGAGTAAGAATTTGATTGGGCTAGGATTCAAGTCCTTGTGTAGAATTCTAGAGAAAGAAGGTATTGTATTGATTTTAGCTGAGTTGATTATGATTATTAATGATGATTGAATGTTGATTATGTATTTATATGAATGGGTTTTGACTCTATGTTCATTATTAGGATTGGAAGGTTGAAACCCTAAGTTTGGCTATTGTTGATTTTGAGATTTGCTTGGAACGAGGTAGGGATTCTTACCCATTTTCTTCTATTGTTGTCGTCATCCTAAAGAGCGGTTTGTTTTTCATTGGTCATTTCAACTTTGTGTCTTTGCCTTGATTGATTCCAAGGGAAGACGAACTGTATTGTGATTTTTGTTTTGTTTATTGTTTAACGCATACCTGGTGAGAAATTCGATCATCTATCAAATGGTATTGATTCAAGAACATGCATCATGGTAGTTATATGTGTATAGGTTTTGATATATATATATATATATATATATATATATATATTTCTCTTCTTGATTAATGTTGGGCATTCATATGATAGACTCATTTGGGGCTTCGGATATGGATTCAGAGTTTCCTTTAGGGTTGTTGTGCTACGGTGGGATATCGTGATGCGATAGGTCATCTTTTGGGATTCCCCTATGTGAAGTGCATTTTACTCTTGTTGGGGCAAATGTTCAAGGTTTCCAATGATTTTTTGGATATCCATTGATTGGTGCTATGAAATTGCGAAATGCGGTTTTGGTGCATTATTTGTGTACATTTTAGATAGCATTTTGATGCATGGTGCCATATTATAATTTTAGCCATTTTGTTTTCATTTTCTCCTTTTGATCCCTACTGAGCCATCTACTCACCCTATTATCTTTTCTATCTCCTTCAGGTGAGACTGGTGCTGATAATCAAACTACAGGTCAGTAGGAGAAGACGTGACATGGATGGCCACCCTCAGAGCTTAGAGACTTATGGGGTTATTTATATACGTTGGTTTAGAAACAAAATTGTGGTACATGTTGTACTCTTCTGTGATTGTTTATGTGCGATGTA
This sequence comes from Euonymus europaeus, assembly GCA_963580455.1. Lineage (NCBI taxonomy): Eukaryota > Viridiplantae > Streptophyta > Magnoliopsida > Celastrales > Celastraceae > Euonymus > Euonymus europaeus. The sequence goes on along the minus strand of OY756970.1, from coordinate 12,608,292 downwards.
TCTTTAAGATACTATGTGTGGATGGACAGAAACTTGCCCCGTATGATTGGGGTACTCGTACAGATATGGGACTTCGGTCCAGTAATAAAACCAATGAATGGTTGAATGTTTGATTTGATGATTTCCTTTTCTTGCATGTGCTTAGGGGGCCTGAGGTCATGCCTAGTGTGTGACTGAGGATAGATGGCCTGAGGCCCTGTTAGGCTACGAAATCGTTATTTTAATACTCTGATGATTATGTCATATATGTTATTAGGATGGCTCTCTCCGATATACGGGGAGGTGCTGCCAGAATTTCTTCTTAGCCACACAATATACCCGTTTGAATCATTAGTGAAATATTATGTGCATTTATTAAAAATCATTGTGGTAGATTGTGAGAAAGTGCAATGATTGAAGAACTCTCTTGTGCTTTGTATGAATTATTATTAGAGAGGAGAATGAGTTTAGTTAAAAAGGGAAATTTCCCAATTTTGGGTGGAATGTAAAAAGGAAAAAAAAAGAAGAAAAAAAAGAATTTTTTTTTACCAAACTTGGTCCAAAAAGAAAGTGTAAAGTCTAAGTGAATTTGAAAATTGAGGAAGAATAAATGAGAGTGGTTGATTTTATAATAGTGGTTTTCAATAGCTAATTTGAATAGTTCTCCAATTTTTGTTAGGTATATTATCAGTGCGTTCTTCCTACCTAAAACCTAGTCTTACATTAAAAGTATTAAAATTCCTACTTGATCCCTAGTTATTATGATACGAACATGAGAGTACTTTTGGATATAGCTCAATGCTTGGTAGTGACATCCTTTCATGAGATCACATTCTGCATGTTTCATGAGTTTCCTTTGAAAACTGTATATGAGATCTTGATTACACTATTCCATCCATATATGCATGAGTGAAACACTTAAGCAAACTTTAGTGTGAATTTATTTCTGAATGAACACTAGTGAGATTTGAAGTTGAGGCTAAGAGCTTTGTGATGTGTCTTTTAATTCAACTTATTTTGAGGTATAACCTAAGGGCTTCTCCAACAGAGTACCCATATGAGGTCGCAAACGCATAACAGAAGAAATGCATCCAAAATTTGAGTTTTCTTGAAGCCAACAGAGGTTGCAACAGAGGTCACAAATTTGCGACCTCAGAATCGGTTTCCAAATTTGCGATCTCCACGAGGTCTGAGAGAGAAGTCGCAAATGGACGCGCGAAGTTCTTCCCGTTGTCCAACGGCTATACACAGTAACTGGTAAGCTTATCCCCTTTAAATTGTTCACCTTCTCCACACAGATCAACCAACGATTCGAATTTTGATTTACTACCCTTTTTTATCACTGATGTAGAAGATCTTTCTATTTAAGGTATGATCCTTAATTGAAGGCTTAGCCCTAATTTCTTCCGAGGTTTCCTAATTTTGTTCTCTTCAACCCAAATTCTCGATTTGATTTTGATTTCTCAGTTTATATTTGGATGTTTGTTTGATTGTTATTCGATCGTTTTCCTTTGATCTTTTTACTAGGGTCAGTTTGTGCTGGTGTTGGGGTGACAACACCGTTTCTTGCAGCCTCTGTGGTCTCCGATCAGGTGTTCCTTGATTCCTTGGTTCCTTGGATTTACATTTGCGATGAAAATTCTTTATCTTTTCCGAAGTTTTGGGCTGAGATGAAATCGCTTTCAATAATATAATTATTGTGTTGGATTTTTTGGGGTTTTGAATTTTTGGGGCTGATTAAGTAGCAATTATGCTAGTATCTCAAGCTTGTTGGTACTTGATGAACCTGTATCACTTGGACTTAGCTTCTATTAAATGTCATTAAAGATGATTTGTATGAAATATGTGATCTGTAATCTTGCTAGTCTTCTTCGTGTAAGCTTTCAAACTGTCCAAAATAAGCTAGCATAATCGCACAATCGAATGGATCTTTGCAAGTGTGTGTTTGTGGTGGAGTTTTTGGGGGATTTGGTGGGATATAGAAAATCCATTCTTACAATCTCCCTCAAAGCTATAGATATAGTAACGTGTGCATTGTTTTTTATATTTTGGGTTGCATCCCCTCAGTGCCTCTTCAATAAAGCTTTTTGCTTTTCCATCCAAAAAGAAAAAAGTCCATTAAACTTTTTTTTCTAAGTTTTGTTGGTTGAAGAGATAGTTATCTAGTGGCTTTCTTTGCTATCTTTTGAGTCATGCTCTTTGTTTACATGTACCTTTTTTTGCTCTGAGTTTAAATTTAATTGAGAATATTATATACAGTATTTTTGCATTTGTATCTCATTTTCTTTTTCAGTTGTATGCCTAAGAATTCTGCTATGAAGTCTAAGGAGTTAATGGTAGACCTTAAATAGCTCACCTTTTCTTTTTAAGATTAATCCTCCCATTTATGATGATAACTTACTTACTCCACAATGTTAACACTCATGCAAGGGAGCTTGAGTTACATATCAGACATAGCATAATGCATGAGTGTTACTCCACAATCCTCCCATTTATGATGATAAGTTACTTACTCCACAATGTTAACACTCATGCAAGGTGGTTGAGTATATATGTGCCAGTTTTAAGATCTTTGTGATAATTCTTGTTTCTTTTTTAGAGTTGTGTAGCTTGTTCCAACTTTTTCTTCATAGGTTATATCTTTTATGATGTTTGTCCTTGATTCATTGGCTGACATGAATTCATAGTGTTGTGTTTAATGCTTTGGTTGTGTTTTGAGAACTCTTATTTTTGAGAACTCTTATTGTGTTCCTGAAGACACTAAGCATGATTTTCACTATCTGTACACTAGTTTTTATACTTTTATTTACCTTTTGTAGCCATGGATCCCATGTATGAGTCTTATGCTTCGTTGCTTATGAGCGATGAGGTAGGAGTTGATATCGAGGATGACCATATTGAATCATCCGATGTTCTTCCCATTAGAAGAGGTAGTCAAAAGTCCAAGAATTTTCGATTGATGATGATAAGCTATTAGTGTCCGCTTGGCTTAATACTAGTAAGGATGCGACTCAAGGGAATGCTCAAAATTCCAATCGATATTGGCGAAGAATTTATGATTACTTCAACACACATGGGGGACCTCGTACCCAAGCATCCCTCAAACAACGATGGAATGACATTAACAAAAAGTGTCAAAAGTTCTCCGGATTTTTAAGCCAAATCGAAGGGAGACACCCTAGAGGACAAACAGAACAAGGAATGATAAGCATCTTCCCAAGCATTGTTTTTTTCCTGCATTTTAACGTTCTTGATTAGTTACTTGTATTTATGTGGTACTCTTTACAGTTGGATGAGGCAAAGGGTATGTACGCTGACTTGGAGAATAAACCATTCCTACTTGAGCATTGTTGGGTTTTGCTTAAGGATGAAGCGAAATGGCAAGATACTCTATCCAACAAGAGTCATCAGACATCTAGTATCTCTCATGAATCTCCCAATGTTGGAGACGATGATGTACGCTCGACCAACCAAGAGTGACCAATAGGCACAAAGGTTGCAAAGAAAATGGCTGCAAGTGGATCTAAGAGGTCAATCTCTGATGAGATTCTGCAAGAAAAACTGTCGTGGAACGCGCCAAATATGAACAACGTGAAAGAGCGATATTGGAACAACAAAGAGACCGCGAATTAAAAGAGAAGGAGATGGAGAGCAATTGGGAGATTGAAGTTATGTCCAAAGACCTTTGAGGGATGGATCCAATGGTGGTTGAGTACTAGAAGAATGCAAGAATTGAAATCATGACTAAGAAGGGTTATAATTTTTAATGTATTGAAATGCTTTTGTTGTGTGCTTTTTTAATTATGTTATTTGTGCTTTTTTAATTATGTTATTTGTGCTTTTTTAATTATGTTATTTGTACTACTTTTCTTATTATGTTATTTGTACTCTTTTTTTAAATTATATTGTTATTACTTTTTTAATTATGTTACTCCTTCTGACAATGTTCAATGGTCAATAAAGGAATAATAAACTAAAGCATCTATGCCATACTGAAAAGGTAAAGTAAATGAGTACAACAAGCAAAACATAAAGCAGTTCAGATAAATAGGTAAAGTAAATGAGTACAAGCCACAAAACATAAAGCAATTCTGACAAAGAAGTAAAGTAAATGAGTACAAGCCACAAAACATAAAGCATTACAAGCCAAGACGTAATTCAATTCTGACAAAGTGGTAAAGTAACACACTACAAGTCAAGAAGTAAATCATTTCTGACAAAGAGATAAAGCAAAACACTACTAGCCACAAGATGTAAGACAGCTATTACATACTAGAGGTAAATTAAAACACTACTAGCCACAAGATGTAGAGCAATTATTACAAACTAGACTCACTGAAGCAGGAATCGCGATTACATTTAGCACATGTAACAAGCTTTTAAACCCCTAAGGTCTCCCTTAGTGGACGAGTTATAGTCTCGTGAGGGTTTTAATAGATCAACCCACAAACTGTATCTAAGATAATCAATCTGATGAGCCCACAAATGCTCTACAAGATCATCTTGCAATTGTGAATGAGTGGAAGCATCTCTGATTTGGCGATGTGTTTGGATGAAACTCACATACTCATTAGTATGAGCATGTGACATTGTCGGTGGAGAAGTGAGTCCATCAAAGTCTGTGTTCTCGGATCCATTGGTTTCCTCAACGATCATATTATGTAATATTATGCAAGCTTTCATAATATCATCAAGCGTATCGACATCCCAAAATCTTGTTGGTCCTCGTGTGATAGCAAAACGTGCTTGCAACACACCAAAAGCACGCTCCACGTCCTTCCAAACAGCTTCCTGCATCTTAGCAAAGTGTTTTCGTTTAGGGCCTTGTGGGCATGGAATAGTTTTGACAAACGTAGACCAGCGAGGATATATTCCATCTGCAAGATAATATCCCATATTGTAGTGATGACCATTAATAGTGTAGTATGCTTCAGGAGCATTTCCATTTGCCAGTGCCCCAAAAATAGGAGATTTTTGAAGCACATTTATGTCATTTAGAGACCCAGACATTGCAAAAAATGCATGCCAAATCTAAAGATATTTAGAAGCCACAGCTTCTAAAATAATGGTCGAAGCACGATAATGACCTGTTTACATCCCTTGCCATGCAGTAGGACAGTTTCTCCATTTCCAATGCATGCAATCAATACTTCCAATCATACCTGAAAATCCACGTTCCTCATTCTGAGCTAATAGGCGATGCACGTCATTTTGATTGGGCGCCCTCAAATATTGTTCACCGAAAACTGCGACGACTCCTTTGACAAATCACCTTAGACTATCAATTGTAGTACTCTCACCGATCTGTATGTACTCATCTAAGGAATCAGCTGGAGTCCCATATGCGAGGATCCTAATTGCAGCTGTAATCTTTTGAAGGGGAGAGAGACCTAGGACTCCGGCAGCATTTCATCTTTGGGAAAAATAAGTATCATTCGCAGCTACAGCATTTGAAATGTGAAGAAAAAGATTTCGACTCATTCGAAACCTTCTTCTAAATAGGCCTTCGTGGTAAACCGGATCTGGACTAAAGTAGTCATTCCATAGTCTGTAGTGGCCGTCAGCATGATTGCGATGAACTATTCTATGACCAGGAATGGAACCTCGATGGCCAGTTCGTCTCCTCCCACTAGCTTGTTGATAATCTGCTTCTCTTTCTAAAAAAAGTTGTTCCAACTCATCTTTAGAGTCAGATTCGAAGCTAAGAAATTGCCTCAAAATTTCAAAACTAGAACTTGTGTTATCCATGGATTGTTTGAGAATAAGATTTTTTTGTTTGACTTGGTTGATGAAATGAATGATAGACTAAAACTATTTATAGAAAAAAAAAATGTAGGAAAAAAATGCATACTCAATTTACATACTCATTGTTGGAATCAAAAAGTTAAACCTAGTATGTAAAGAACTATTCAAGGTATGCAAATGAAAATATGCATACCCAAAATGCATATTTTTGTTGGAGTTGCCCTAAGGGCTACTCACTATGTTTTATGTTTTAAGTATCTAAATTGTGGATTAGATCTATTTGTAATTGAACTGTGTGTTCTTATGAGACTAAATGAGGAGGCAAAATTTCATTATGCTCTTAATTCTAATCTCATTGTCACTGCTGTCTATTCTTTCATGTAAATTCTCTTTTCTTCAATTTAGAGATCTTACCTTGTAGTTGCTGAATATCTAATCATGACTGTTTTTCTTCTCCATATCCTCAAGTTGGTTCATCGAACAACTTCCCGTGAGATTTTTTGTGCAACCTGAGTTCCAACTGCTTTTTAACCTTCTGACCTTTTCCGAAGACTAGAAATAGGTGATTATATGAGTCTTGAAGATATTTAGTGTCATCTTTTAGGTCTCCAATGGATTCCTCAATTGAATCCACTCTTGGATTGGATTGTAAAGATGTTGTGAATGCTACTAGCTTATTATCCTCACCATCGGACTTGGTTGTCTAATATTTACTGTCATTATCACTCAGTGTAGCCTTCATAGATATATTTTTCTTCTTTTTATTTGAACATTCGTGTGACATGTGTCCAAACTCTTGACAATCATAACAGTAAGGCTTTGCTTTGAGTTTCTTGGTCTTTATCTCTCCTTTCAATTTATCATTGGGCTTGTCTTAGAAAGGTCCTTTCCCTCTATCAGATTTTCCCTTTTGAAATTTTAAATAGTTTTTGAAGTTTTTGGTCCACAAGACTAACTCTTCTAGGTCATCATCTAAACCATCTTGACTCATTTTCAACACTACACATTTCATCCCTTTAGGTGTTCTCAGATTACTTTCATATGTCTATAGTGAACCTACAAGTTCTTCCTATTTGAGCTTGTCCAGATCTTTGCTTTTCTCAATGGTTGTAACCTTTACTTGGAAGTGAATGTAAAATTTTTCAGACGATCTAATATTTGCTCACCAAGTGCAAACATAGAATTTGCTATGTCATTCAGGTTTGCATAGAAAAAATAAAAAGATTTATCTTCTTCCATCGTATCATCTCAAATGATGTAGTTAAACTTTATAATTTAGAGGCCTTAACAGTTGGAGTACCTTCATGGGTAACTTCTAGGATTTCTCATGCTTCTTTGGCAACTTCATCGTTGTCAATCCTCCTAAACTCCTCTAACCAAACACCTGTTAAAATAGCATTTAAGGCTTGATTATTTCATCCAACATTCTCACATTCAAAAACTATTCTGTGTTGGGTTGATTTGACCACAATTTCTTTGTCCTTATTGATCGTTGTAGGAGACATCCATCAATACAACATAGACAGACATACATGTTTATCAATAGACTTCAAATAGATTCTCATCTTGGACTTCTAGTAAACATAGTCTTGACTATTGAAGAATGGAGCCTTGTTGCCTTCCCTGGTGGTATCTATAATGATCTCATTCAATAGAAAGAGTGACCTTCTTTGATACCATTTTTTTTGAATGTATGTGTATAGATACCACATAAATAATAGTGCAACACAATAATTTTACGAGGAAAACCTTGAACAATTCAAGGGAAAAATCTCGGGTGTTTGAACCCACAAACCTTGAAACAATCCATTATGACCATGAGTTACAAGAATTCACCTGGAGCTGAGATCCACACACCTACCATAATTTCTTGCTAAAATCACACGATACACCATTTACTAATTAGATGCTTCCTTCAAACGCTCCAGAGTCACACTAAACACTTCAATCTCCAAGAACATATGCAAATGCCCTCAAAGATGTATGCATGATGTATGAATTCAACTTTTAGCTCAAAAACTCACTCAAGGAGTGCACATAAAAATCACTCAAAGAATATGATACTTTTGTAAAGCATAAGCAATCTTTCAAACTAGGGTTACAACCAATATATATAATATTGATGTACCAAGATAACCTGTAACGCCCCGTCCCACGAAACCCTAATTCCCGGACTTGTAGTCCAGAACGTTCTTATATTACAGTATAGACTCACCCTACAATTTAATACAGATCCACTCCCATAAAATAATTCCACCACATCTAAGTAAAATAACGTAATCTAAAATAAAAATGTCATCTTATATATTTTAAATAGGCAGTAACATCTAATTAGTTATTCTCTAAGTATAGTACTGTGAATCTTATATTTTCATTCTCATTCTTGAATCTAAACTTATTATTATACATCAAGCTATTAACTGTAAGTGCATAAATAACTGAAATACTTAATTAATCAATGAACTAGCTTCCGTCACATGAGCATTTTTTTCATGGATCTATGGTGACGCCATCAACTCCTAAGTCAGCATAATCCTCTGAGCGATCATAACCTGCATCACAGAACATAGTGAGCCGAGGCCCAACAAGTAATACTTATGCATGAATGCATGTGGACCTCAACTTTAGAAAACAATCAGCCATTTAAATCATTTCTTTTCCAGTACTCGGGCCCTTAACCTAGGTAAACTACTACAGAGCAACCGGTCGGGATTTTTCCTCTTTTGTATCTCAAAGATAACCTTTCAATAATAACCTCAACCTTAACCTTTCCATACACCCTCCTTGTAGCAGCAATACCTGGTTCGTAAAAAACACCTTTTTCCTCAAACCGAACCTTTCCTTTTCATGTAATGCAATGCATCGTGCTTATGAACAATATTTAATACATCAATGAAACATATATAACGAATCACTTTTAATACATCAAGACCATCATCATATCAGTCTCATCATTATAATCAATTGAAGCACATAACAGTACACATTACATTCTGCATAGAAATACATTACAGACCAGCCGTTCAATCACAGTATACGACAACACTTTGAATACGGTAATAATATAAACAAACCATACATATCATAATTTACACGTAACACATCATGAAAACTCCAATCAAATACGTATCAATAGCCAATCAATTTACATAAACAATAGCATATACAATTCATAAATTGCATTGTTCCGTAATACAGTTGAGTATTACTTACCGCGATGTGCTCCGTAATCTCGAAAATTTAATTACAAGGATGAGTTCCTGAAACTCCTACAATACCCACAATTATTTATCAATCCCAAAATCTTTAATTCATTTATTACTATTATCTTTTACTTAATTTATTTTATTAATATCATTAATTTAATATAATTAACTTATTACGATTAATTACTCAACATAATATCCAATAGGGACAGCTCGACCCGGTGGTCGCTCTTAACGGGTCTAACAAACCCAAACACGTATACAATAATTTGTTAATTCTATTGTCCTTAATTAATTTATTAATATTATTGCTTTTTGTTCAACTTATTTACTAATACCATTATCTTAATATATTTAACTTACAAATAACTATTTTCATTAATTAAATTAAATATTAATAAATGAAATTAAAATCCAACCGGGTCGGGACGACCCGGTTGTCCATGTTCGCGGGTCAGCAGACCCGGTTCCTAGGAGTTACGGGTCACCGCCGATCAAGGGGCGGTGGACCTCACGGTGGTCTCGATTTGGTAGACAGTGCGATGACGAATCCATCCATGGTGGTATGTACCTGAAAGGTGGCCGGAAGACGATGGATCGACGCCCTGAAGGTGGCGGCACCGCTCTCCTCTTCCCCTCCGTTGACGGCCGTAGCCAACTCCTTTTCGTCCGAAAACAGTACGGTTAAACTTGCCTCCTCGAGCTCGTCATTCCGGTGTCCTCATGGTCACCGTTCGTCGCCGGAATGAGAGGCCAGATTTCCGTCCGCCGTCGCCACTGGGAATAGGGTTTTCTCGGTTTTCATCCCACCTTTTTCTTTTATTTTTATATTTAATTGATTTATTGCTCATTTACATTTCTACCCTCACTGGTCTTCTTTAATTACACGTGGAACCCTCCCCTATTTACAGTTTTGCCATTACATATAATTATTTTCCTATTCTATTTCTGGCTTCCAAAATTCTTGGTAATTTCGTTTCAACTCCAATTATTATAATTCTAGTCCTCATAAATTTTATTTCCTATATAAAATTGATGAAAAATATTTCGATCCTATTTAGCACATAATATTGCACACCCTAAAAATCATAATAAATATCACCTATGTCACTTCGCCCTATCGCTTGAGCTATCCCACGACTCGTGGTGTTACATAACCCTAGTAAACGACCTAATTGATATTCAGATCTTTATTCCTGAAAGTTAGCTAAAGATTGCATGTTAATTAAGTGAACAAAGGCCCAAGAAAATAAGGAGTTGACTTCCTTAATAAAAAGAGTTGATTATCTCTAAAACGAGGAAGGAAATAAATCTTAAAATGAGAGATAAGGAATCCTAAAAACTCAAAAGATTATATGTCAATCAATTAAAGAATTAAATAATTATTTCAATAAAACCAATCTCAGAATCTTTGTTTAAAAATCGTGTATTTAAAAACCTGAATACATGTTTTAAACATTGATGCACGTGAAGCTTACATGAAGCTTACCAGAATTCTATGTAGGGTACGTGTAGGCTTTATGGATAGCAAGTCCTTAATCCAACTGAAACTAACCTACATTTCTATCTAATATAGATCCTAGCCAGTCTAAAAGCATAATACATTCATGATTACAAGGTCAAATATAGTGTCACACAAAATATCCTAACAAAATTTCGTATGAGTCATATTCTATTACTTCAAATCCAAGCTGTGATTGAAGAAAATTCATCATATTTTCAACAAATGTACAATGCGGCTGTAAAATTGGGCTTGCCATATTTGGGATGCCAGGGTCTCATTATTATATTAAGGGAGAAGTTTTAGGATGACCCTTGTACTTTGGTGAAAGTATCAATTTACTCCCTATACTTCATTTCGAATCAAATTAGCCCCTCAACTTCCATTAAAACATTTTGTTACTCCTTCGCTGTGGTTTTCGTCTGTTTTTTATGATTTGGCAAGCATTTTTTGTTTGTTTTTGATGATTTAGCAGTGCCACTTCATAAAAAATAGACAGAAATCATAACAGAGGTCTAGCGGAATGCTTTATGGAAGTTGAGGGGCTAATTTGATTCGAAAATAAGTTTTGTTGGGGTGGGGGTGTAAATTGAGTTTTGTTAGCAGTTCCAAGAACTAGCAATGGGGCTTGCTCCTACAGTGAATTATTCTGTCAATGATCATAACTACACAATAAGATATTCCTTATCAGATGGAATATATCTTTCTTGGACTATGTTTGTAAAAAATAATTCCTACAACACAAACACTTAAACTTTATGATTTTGCAAAGTTCAAGGAATCTGCAAGAAAGGATGTTGAATGTGCATTTAGAGTCCTTTAAGCATGATTTGCAATTGTATGTGCTCTTACTCTTTTTCTTCAAAATAATACACTCGATGACATCATTGTGATGCCCCATATTTGGAATGTCACATGGTGCTAGCCATACCCTAGGTCACCAATGTGATCCACAACCTTAGATTCTTACCCTAGTTCACTCAACTAGGGCAACCCCACAATGAAAAATCTGGTAACATCTCCCCGTATATCGAGGAATGTCCACCCGAAACAAACGCAGGAATATAACAACAAATCACACCATGACCTAGTAGGGCCTCCGACCATCTATCAGCATGCAAATCCCAACCTAGCAGGGTCTCACGCCATCTAGCAGCATGCACAAACTGATTCACAATCAAATATCACAATTTTACACAAACATAAGAAATCTCAATCATCATACATTTGAACCGAGAGTCCACCCCCGATTCAGAAGATACAATCATGGAGATTACCTTCTAACCATACACAACACACCCATCGGTGCAATAATCGATAAAACATAGGTTATCAAACAAGAAACATGATAACAAATAAAGTTCAACCCACTAATTTCCCCAATACTATCCTTATCTAAGTGTCATCTATACCGCAGCTCCGTCTCTACTGATCCACAACACAAGCACTAGTACCAACCTGCTCACCTGTAGGGAGGAAGAAAATAAAAAGGGTGAGCTAGAAGCTTAGTAGGGGTAAATAGAGTAAGCAATAATTACAGGCCGAATCCAAACGAAAAGTTAATACATCAATATGATATCTCATATGCTCATGTTAGATAACACAACAATAATACCCGACTGACCTTTCTAGGGCAACAATTCATTAATCTTAGAGTTTCGACTATGGATCAACAAACATTAATCAGACCATGATTATCCCAATCACGACTTGATCACAACATCAAACACACATTTTGGTTCTCCCAACCATTAATGGATGTGTACCGGCTCATCACATTCCCCTGTTCAATCCTAGTTCTCCCAACCGTTAATGGATTGATCGTACCATTCCAATAAAAATACCCAGAAAGTCACCCGGTTGTGTGAGTCCCATCATACCCGCACTTCAAGTGTGTTGCCTCACATGAAGTCATTTGGTTGATGTCATGCCCCAACATACAACCATCCTCCCATGTGACGTTCAAATATTTCTTAGAGTATACCCGAGTCCATACTCGAGCATCCCATGCAATCTCTAATGCATTAATGCTTCATGCCATCAATTAATATATATATATATATGTGTATATATATATACTCAACCAATATATATAGCTACTCATGATGCATGAATGATCAACCATTCTCAATAAGTGATTGAGAACATACAAGGGTTAATGCAATCTGCATTTCAAAGAGAAACAAGAATAAATCCTAAGTTCGTTCTTTCTTAGAAACAATAAGGCAAGAAAACAAAACACGATGACCAATGAGGAAGTAAACTACATTTGGAGAGCAAAATAACGATACGAAAGAGAATTGGTCAAGAAATCCCCTAACTCTATTAATCACCATTTACAATACCAATTTCCAAAGTTAGGGTTTTGATCCCCTTTCACGAACCTATCAATTCAAGCATTTCGAACCTATAATATCGTATTAACAACACAAATTAACAATAATAATATGAAATCAAAACACGAATCAAGAGAACTTACCTTCTCTCTCTAGGATTTTTCCCAAAATCCTCAAACTTTTCTAAATTCGAAACCTAGCCTAAACCAACGATTCAAACTAGTAAAAAAACTATAAATAACCTTAGAAACAACATATCTAAGCACAACCCTTAACGAATCAACACAAATCTAAGAAGACCTTAGAATCTCCAAAACTCAAAAACTTACATTTTCCTTGGAATACTTCTTCAATCTGGCCTTAGGTCTCCAAATATAGCTCGAATCCACTTCAAAACGCCTTTTCTCTCTCCAATTTCCTCTCCCTCTCTCTCTCTAGAACTCGTTTGAACAAGGAAATAACAAAATCAGAACTCTTTCAACACTTAAAGAACTCAAATTTTGCCACATGCGCCTAGGCGCCCCTAAGTCTGATGGACCGCTGTCCTGGGTGTGTGCAATTTTTGTGCCTAGGCGAACTGCGCCTAGGTGTGTATAACCAGTGCAACTGCGCCTAGGTGTCCCTGTCTCCTCTTTTCTTCCCAATTTTCGTGCACTACTGTACTGCGTACAATTTTGGTGTGCCTAGGCGCCCTTTTGGTGCGTCCAGGATAGATTCAACCCAGCATGTGTTTCTTCATTTCCCTACACCAAATGAACACCAAAACACATATTCTTTTTTAACTATCAATCATTCCTAAGTTCATTTTTGGGGTAGGTCATCACCATCATGATGGCACATATCATATTAAATAATATGATTCTCAAAGATAAGAGAGATTCATATCGACAGTTTGATACTGCTACATTTGAAAGAAAAAAATGAAAGTCCTTTTGCAAAAGTATCAAAGAGCATGGGGAAGCCATGAACTTCATTCAATTGTCACCATCTTATAAGGGAAATAGAAGTCCATTATCAACTTCAATGTGAACTCACAATCATTTATGGAATCTTCCCAGTGAAAAATGATATATTTGTTTATGTAGTATTTTATTTACAATAAATTTTGTCCTTATGTACTAGTTAAGTTTGTAATGTCCACATGTACTAGTTAAGTTTAGATGCCCCTTATTTTTCATATGTACTAGTGTATTTTCCATCAAAAAAAATAGAGGCATTCTTATCTTATAGAACACTAGATAGTTACCCATGCTTCGCTACGGATTTTATCATTTGGAAAAAAAATTATGTATATTTGGTACAATCAAATAATAATAGAGGTCAAGCTTCATAGACTTGATGCAGTAGAAACCAAAATTTGATAAAATATGTGGTATGAGCTTTCACCCAGTGCACTACTTGAATGCTCAAAGGCGATTTTGATCAATAATTTGCATGCATGCATGCAAATTGAAGTTCCTAAAATTCAGATAGAGAGATTTGTTTCCTTCTCTAAGAATATCTATAATTATTGCAGGTCAAGCGACACTTTAATAAAGATAATTAAGACATGAGGATGTAAAAGTGAGTCGAACAATCATAAAAAGGAAAGCAATATTGCAACATATATATATATATATATATATGTGTGTGTGTGTGTGTGTGTGTGTATGTATTCAGTTGATGATCTTACAAGTGTGGATTTTAGCACCACATATCTTCTGCAATGTATAGAGAATATTTGTTCTCTCCAGCCCTTATCCAAGACATTTCAGTCCCATGCTTCTCAGTCTCAATCCACTCAGATCAAGCCCAATACCAAGGATAGTTTCTCATCTCTTGTATGCACAAATTACCTTTACTCGTGTTCCAACCCTTATCCAAGACATTTCAGCCCAATGCTTCTCAGTCTCGATCCACTCAGATCAAGCCCAATACCAACAGATAGTTTCTCATCTATTCTATGTACAAATTACCTTTACACATGTCTGAATTTCATGTCTTCCTTTTTGTTACCGTTTTAAGTCAAAAATTATAGGATTAGCTTCTTATATTTCAGGTTCATGTATTCAGTTGAATTAATCCATGAAAGTACTACGTTTTGGTTCCTTTATGGTATCAGAGCAGGAAAATCCATCTCAAGATAACTCATTTGCATCCTCTATAGCGGGATCTAAACGATCTATTGGAGAAGATTCTGCCTTAATGGCAGCCAACGGCAAACCTGTTATGACAATCAATGCCAACTCTCAACTCACTCAAAAACTCAAGCCTTCCAATTTCACCATGAGGAAAGTGCAATTGGTCTCTATAATTCGTGGTTATCAACTCATTGGGTTTTTTTTATGGAAGCTATTCCTGTCCAAACAAATCTTAAGCTGAAGAATTTGATTATTGGGATCGACAAGACAGCCTCTTGTTGAATGCAATTACTTCCTCACTCCATGAATTGGTGACTCCTCTTCGTGGAGATGTTGCTACCACCGCTGCTGCCTAGAAGATATTACATTAGTTATATGCCAATAATTCCAGATCTCGCAAGATCCAACTTTGGCAACAACTATATAATCTTCAAAGGGTAATCGGTCTACTGAAGAATACCTGAATTACATCCGACAGATTACCGATGAACTCGCGTTGGTCAATCAATTGATGAAGATAACCTTATTCTCTATATTCTTGATGAACTGGGCAGTGAATATCAAGGAATTGTTGAAGCTATTCGTGGTAGAGAAAATCTCATTTCCTTTGAGGATTTGCACAATCGACTGCTTAGCCAAGAGGCTTACTTGAAGAAATTAGAGGAAAGTCAAGCTGTTAATGTTGCTACTGCCCACTTTATACACCAGCAACAAACTACTCAAACTCAATACAGTCAGTTTCGATCTCAAAGTCATGGTTATTCTGATAGATTTCAATACTCCAAATCTCAACAAAAATCATTTGCTTCTCGTCACAATGGGGGTAAACAAAATTATGATGGTTCTAGGTCTCAAAACTACAACAATAATGGCGGATTTCGGAATCAAAGCCCAAGAGTATTTTGTCAAATTTGTGAGAAGCCTGGTCACTCTGCTAGAGTATGCCAAAAATTGAAAATTTTTGTCTCTGAATATGTTCCAACATCTCACTATGCATCAAGCGCTGCCGGCTCAAATCCTTCTACAGTTCAACCTTGGCTAGTTGACTCTTGAGCTAGCCATCATATGACCTCTGAATTAGAAAATCTCTCTAATCACTCAGGATATGACGGGACTGATGAAGTATGAATCGAGGATGGATTAGGTTTGGCTATATCTTATCAAGGGACATGTAACTTGCATACCTAAAACCACACCATTTCACTTCCACACACCTTATGTGTTCCTTCACTCAAAAAGAATTTAATTTCAGTTCATCAGTTTACTAAATCCAATAATGTTACTATTGAATTTCATCCTAATTTTTTTGTAGTCAAGTCTTTTTGGTCACAAATATTACTTGTTGTTTGTTGATCATTTCACTCGATATTCATGGTTGTTCCCAAAGTTCTAAAATCAGATGCATCATCCATCTTTATTCAGTTGAAAAATATAGTTGAAAATAGCTTCCAAACAAAAATTCAAACTCTATACACTGATAATGGTGGAAAAAATTTTAAATTGAAAAATACTCTTTCTCATTTAGGCATCTTGTGGATGCAATCTGCTTCATACACACCACAACATGTTGGTTTGGTTGAACGCAAACATTGTCACTTTGTAGAAATCGGAAAGTCGCTCCTTTCACATCCCAAACTTCTTTTTTGCCTCTTGTCTTTGATACTGCAGTATATTTGATCAATCGTCACCTCTAACTCCTCTCAATCATAAAACTCCATATTAGTTTATCCTCAATCAGCTCCCTAATTATCACAAATTAAAATTTTTTGGATGTCTTTGCTACCCATGTTTACGGCCCGATACTCACAATAAATTGGATCTTCGCTCTACACCTTGCATTTTTATCGTATATTCTCAATCTCAGAGTTCCTTCAAGTGTATTATCAATCTCAGAGTTCCTTCAAGTGTCTTGATCCTGCCACAAACAAACTCTATCTTTCTAGACATGTTGTCTTTAAGGAACATCAACTTCTAAGAATTTCATCTATTCATGATTTTGCCACCTTGAGTACGAGTTCTACATCTAATTCTTCCCATATTAGTCATCTACCAAATCCAAATTTGGTGCCTCGATTTACTACTTCTCTTTCTCCTCCACCTGATTCATATGCACCATCTCCTAGCCCTACCAATGTTAACAGCCCAGTAGACACTTCACCTATTATAGCTACGTTATCACCTGCAAATACATCCTCCGTTGTGGGTGCTCTCCCCTTTGCTTCACGCTCTCCACCTCCTCTTCAAACTCATCTTATGACAACCAATGTAATGCCCCTACCTATGACACCCACTTTTCTGGGTCCACAAGCCAGAACGCTACTCTTATAAACTTTAGCACTTACCACATTATCTAGCGTACATAGTTTATACAACCCTAAGTTAATTAATATGCTACTTAAACATCAATAAATCAACCTCATATTAATAACACCGTGACATACTTTAATCAGGTCTATATGAAACATAAAATCGAACAACTTGAATTAACCTAAACTTGCAATAAAGCAAATTAAATAGGACTCTCCCTCTGTCACATGAGAATCATTCTCATGGATCCGCACGCTCACCATCAACCGCTAGATCCGCATAATCATCAAGAATTCAGTACCTGTATCACGAAACATAGCGAGCTAAAGCCCAACAAATAATACTTATGCATGAATGCACGTGAACATTATCTTTATAAAACAGTCAGTCTTTTAAATTCTTTTTCAATACTTGGGCCCTAAACCTAGGTAAATTGCTATAGAGTAATCGATCGGGATTTTTCTTTAATTAAGTATTCTATCAAAGAACACTTTTCAGTCAAAATCATTTCTATTTTCATTTCCAGTAAACCTCAACCTTAACCTTTCAGTACACTCTCCCTGTAGCATTAATATCTGGTTCGTAAAAACACCTTTTTCCTTAAACTGAACTCTTCATTTTCATGTAATGCAATGCATCGTGCTTATGAACAATATTTAATATATCAGCAAATCATATGTAACACGTCACCTTCAGGAACACCAAAATCTTCATCATATCAGTCTCATCACCATATTCAGTTCATGCATATAACAATACAAATTACATTCTACAGAGAAATATCATAGTCATTCTGTCGTTCAATCATGATAACCAAACATCACCTTCAATACAGTTATAACATAAATAAAACATTAATATAACAATCCGTATATAACTCATCATAAGATTTCGATCAGACATGTATCAATAATCAAACTAATCACACATACAATTCATAAATTGCATTGTTCCGTAATACAGTTGAGTATTACTTACCGTGGTGAACTCCTGCAAATATTGATAATTCAGTTACATCGGTTGGTTCCTGAAACCCAATTAACATCCACAATGCTTTGTTAATCTTATTTTGTTTAATTCATTTATTAATATCCTTATTTTATTTTATTTTTAATCAATTTATTTTTGCTAACACTATTAAGTTAATACAATTAACTTAACATAGTTACTTAAACCTAATACAATTAATACAATTAATTAATTAAATTAAATCCACCGAGTCAATTACGTCAACCGGGTCTCACATTTTCAACCAGGTCAAGTTGACCCGGTTGGTCTCACATACGTCGGATCAAAAGACCCGCTTGGTAGGAGGTCGAGTCGTCGCCGGTGCATGGGGCGGCATAGCCCACGAATGTTACAGATGTGAAGTGGGTGACCAGACAAATACAATGGTGGTGTTCACTACCTGAACGGTGGCCGGAGTAGTGAGAAACGTGGTGGAGAAATAGTGACCTTTCCCTAGCCGCTACTCATTCGTTCTCCCTCTATTCTGTCTGAAATCGGTATAGACAGACTCTCCTTGCTGTGCTCCTGCTCCCGGTGTTAGCAACGTTAAGGATCTCGGCTGTTTCCGCCAATTCCCTTTTCGTCGTCGCCGTCTTCGACAGAAACACGGTTTAGGGTTTTCTCCTCCCTCGATTTTCGTGCAAATTCCATTTTATATTTATTTTAAACTCTATTTCATTTGTTTTACAATCCTACCCCTGCTCTTACTACTTAATTACACTAAATATCTATCTATATTTACAGTCTTGTCATTATCATATCCATTATTATACTTTTGTATTTAACTTCCATAATTCATAATAAATTCATTTTCATCCCGTTTCTAACAATTCTTGCGCCCATAATTTTTAATTCTACTCTAGAATTTATGAAAATATTTCAATCAAATTTAGGTCACACATGACATAACTTATCTTATCACATCTACCACTACAAGTTATCCGAAGGTTCAGGGTGTTACAACCAGGTCCATGAATAATATTTATAAACCCAAGGCTCTAAATCTCTATACTCTTCATCCAACAGTTGCGCCTATCGAACCTCAGTTTGTTCATGATGCCCTTCAATGTCCCAAGTGGACAGCTGCTATGAAAGATGAACTTCATGCTTTATCTGCCCATCAAACATGGACTCTAATACATCTAGATTATAATCTTCATCCAATTGGTTCCAAGTGAATTTTTCGTCTCAAGCGAAATCCGGATGGAACAATTCATCACTATAAAGCTAGGCTTGTGGCCCAAGGTTTCCTTCAACACCCGAGTATCGACTACTCTCAAACCTTTAGCCCTGTGGTTAAGCCAACCACTATTTGACTCATTCTTTCCGTTGCCATGATTAGGCATTAGCCCCTTAAACAAATCGATATTAACAATGTCTTTCTCAATGGCACACTCATTGAAAAAGTGGTCATGAAACAACCTCCAGGTTTTATGGATAAGCAATTTCCCAAGCATCTTTGCCTTCTCTACAAATCTATTTACGGTTTGAAACAGGTACCCGTGCATGGTTTACTACTCTTCGCAATCCTCTCCTGCAACTGGGTTTTGTTCCCTCTCAAATTGATTGTTCTCTATTCATTGATCATAATTCTACTGATATGCTTATTTACTTGTATACGTAGATGATATCATTCTCACTGGCTCTAATGTTTCCTTGATTAACAAAATCACTACTGCGATGGCCCAACAATTTTCTCTCAAAGAACTTGAGAATTTCTCATACTTTTTGAGTATAGAAGTTGTTAGTATTGATGCTGGTCTCTTTCTCTGCTTGCAAAAGTACATTCGTGATATTCTACATCGTGCCAGCATGACGGGTGCAAAACCAGTAGACACTCCTCTGCCATCCAGTTTTCAGTTGTCCCAATTCTTTGGCACTGACTTATCAGATGGTTCTCTCTATCGTCAGTTAGTTGGCTCTCTTCAATATTTATCTTTAACTCATCCTGACATTAGTTTTGCTGTAAATCGCCTTGCTCAGTATCTCTCTCGCCCTACCACTGCTCATTGGTTGATTCTTAAGAGACTATTACATTATCTGAAAGGAACCCTTTATTATGTTATTCATTTACCTTCTTCTGGCAGCATTTCCATCCGCACATTCTCTGACTCTAATTAGATCGGGAACCCTGACGATAGATCATCTGTGTCCTCATACATCATAATCCTTAGTCAAAGCCCCATTTCTTGGTGATCTCGCAAACAATATGCAATTTCTCAATCATCCATAGAAGCTGAGTATCGCTCCCTCGCATCAATTTGGATCACCAATCTTTTAATTGAACTGCATATTCCTCTAGCATCACCACTGATACTCTGCTGTGACAATCCAGTCATGCATTGTCGCATGAAGCACTTCTCTATTGATCTTCACTTCCTTTATGACCTTGCCACCAAGCATGCTCTTTCAGTTCAACATATTGACACCCACAACCAAGTTGCTAATGTTCTCACAAAATTGCTTCCTCACCATCGCTTTGCAACTCTCAAGTCCAAGCTCAGTCTCCTTGACGGATCCTCGATCTTTCTGGGGCGTATAGAAAATACTTATTCTCTCCAGCTCTTATCCAAGACATTTCAGCCCAATGCTTCTCAGTCTCAATCCCCTCATATCAAGCCCAATACCAACGGATAGTTTCTCATCTCTTCTATGTACAAATTACTTTTACACGTGTCTAAATTTCATGTCTTCCTTTTTGTTACCATTGTAAGTCGAACATTATAGGATTAGCTTCTTATATTTTAGGTTCATGTATTCAGTTGAATTAATCCATGAAAGTATTACGTTTTGTTTCATTTACGATGTACTAAAATGAATTTCAATCAATTTTCTCTGCACCAATTTACGTAATCTAAATATAATATGAGCAACAACAAAGATGTTGGGAGAGGGAGGACAAAGAAAAATGACTTCTAAGTAGAGATGCATTTTATAGCTCCAAAATGACTTCACTTGAAAACTTACCAAGTATTTGATAGTAATAGGATCAATATTACGTCTTTACCAAGTATATATATACACACATCACCATATATATATATATATATATACATACACATTTTGGATGACGATCTTTTATCAAAAATATTTAATTGTATGTAATATTATTTTTAAATTAATGTTCAGAATTTAATGAGGTGTAACTTATTCTCTATTATTTTTATATAAATATAGTATTATCCTATTTCGAAAATAAAATTATATTACATTTGTTATCTAATTTTGTATATATTTGAAATATTGGTTATCACAATCTTTTTTAATATATTTAAAAAGATCTAAAAATACTTTTTTTCCTCAACAACTATGACATTCTTCAACTCAACTATATGTGATTCTATCCTATACAAAAAATATTCAAATTAAATAAATTTATTTAACTCTAATTTTTTTTATCTTTTCGAGGAAAAGAAAATTCATTAAGGAACAACTAGGGTTGCAATCATTTGAAATATAAAAACGAAGGAAACCATCGCAGTGCAGATGATACAATCAGTAGAGGCATATCTACATAAACCAGCCAAAGCATCAGCTACTCTATTGTTTGATCCAGGAGTAAACTGAATGACACAAGAGAAAGAACTCATAAAGAGCTGGATATTTTCCAATATGAAACTCAAAGTGGTGGCTGGAAAAGAGCCATTAAGAGCACATTCTTCCAAATAAACCTCCAAGTAAAATTTTCAAACTTTGTTGCGGGGTTTTTAGATGCTAGATTCGCTTCTAAATCGAAGGAAATGGTTTATTATCTGTAACTAGACCACCTTCAGTTAAGGCCTCTAGGTAGCCATTCCGAGCATTTGCAACCCAATAGGCCGATCTAACAGAGAACCTTCCCTTGTTAATTGTTATCATGAATCCAATAAATTGCTTCTGTATATATGATGGAGCCCGTACAATGTGATTTGAGATATAACTCGAGCTTCACCCCCCAAAAATAAAGAATTAAGAAGGGATAAGTTCCAACATTTTATCTCCGAGTCAATTAAATCCGCAACAAGAAAATTTGGCTCAAAAGATTTCGAAGGAGACTCGATGATCCTGGAGGAGATGAGGACAGCCACGGGTCAGACCATATAGAGACTAATTTGTCATTATCAATGCGCCATCTTAGCCTAGATTTTATATGACTACTAGCTGATAACATGCTCGACCACACATATGAAAGAGCACCTGAATGTTATGGAGACTTGAATGTTATGGAGACGTTGATTGATAATAGACCTCTAAATCAAGTATGAAAGACCGTTAGTGCATATTAACAATAAGTATGGAGAGAGTAGATTGTTAGATATATGTCATGTATAGCCAATCTATATGGTCATATTTGGAACGTATATAATAATAGTACTGTATCAGTTGAAATAATAAATGACAGTTTATTGTATATTTGATATTTCTATTTAATAGTTATATTAAAAATATGTCTGTAAATATTTGTTAGAGATCTCATTCTCAAGAGCTAATAATATGAGTGACGAGTGATCTCTAATATGAATATCTTAACCTGAGTTCCTGATCATAAAATTATTAATTGGATAATAATAATTCGGAAGATCAGCATACTGTTTATTTCCTATGATGATAAGGTTGTGAGTCTCATGCAATCTAATATGAGATATTAGAACAAACAATATGGAAGGTTTATTGTTGAATAAATGCTTAGAGCATGACTTACTAAATAATGAATCACATGGAGGTTTACTTCCTTGTCAATGATTTATTATTTATTTACGATTGTATAAATAATCCTTAGACCTAAGATGACATAATAGTCTTGTATGTGGTGATACTTATTCATTGTCAATGTTGGAAATACTTATTCATTGAATAATTATTGACATTCGATGGATTCAGTTAGTTATGTATGGAGACTTATGTGCAGTTAACAAGGGATCTATTGCCTCGAAATAAACGAGGAGAATATCTTATGTGATCAATATATTTATTGACACAGGAAATCCTTGACCGAGGTTACATGATTAATGAAAATGTGTTTTCATTAATTATTTGTTTGTCAATAAAATATTGGATTTGACATATAATTGAGTTAGTGCATTTGACGGATATCCATGATCCTCACTCAATTATCATATTTTACAGTGGAACGATTTAATTATAATGTAACTGTAATTAAGGGTTCATATGAAAATATTCATCACTGATTGAGTAGTCACAATATGCTACTAAGCATCACTTGTGATTTATAAAAAATGATTAAAAGTTGTTTTAATTAATATCAAAGAGTTGTATATTATTTTTATTGCTAATAGGTAATGAATCTAGAAAGTCACAAATAAAACAATCACGGAAATTGTTCCTCTAAAGTTGGAAGTGAATTATATTCGATAATTTACATGAGATGAAAATAATCGAATAATTAATTAAATGTAGGTTTGTTATAAACCGGAATGAATCCAATTGATTAATATAAATTGCTAATACGTAAGATATTAATCAATTAGTGGATTTATTATTTAATTAATATAATAATAAATTTATTATAGTAGTTGCCAACACTACTCTAAAATTATATATGAATGTGTATGTTACAAATTTTGTAGTGGCGTGAATTTCAAAAGAAAATTCATTATTGTTATTCTAAATATTGATTAGAGAATCAATTAAGACAATTTTTTAAGTTAAGAAAATTTTCAAGTCTTCCAAGGTGTTTTAGCTTGTGATTTTGGTGGACGTACTAGATTCTTCGTACAATCGGAGTTCTATTGGAGAAATTGTTTGATCAAGCACTCTACAAGAGGTAAATTTTTTTTTGCTTCTGCTGTGTATAATTTGTACACCGTTTGCTAACAGTGTGTTAGGCGCAAAATGCACCTATATTTTCAATCTTTAAAAGTCTCAATTTGTGATGTTTTAAGTCCAAATACTACTCAATTAGTGTTTTATTGAGCAGGTGAGAGCTGGCTGGAAAATGAAAGATTAAGAGTTTTCTGGGCAAATGTTGCAACCTAACTGCAGCCAAAGTGCGACCTATTTGCGTCCGTGGATTTTAGCGGGCCAGTGACATAATTTAAAGTGCTGATGTGGCAAGTAGGGTTTTAATATATAACAAACTCGACCCAGAAACAGGGAGGGACGCCGCTGCACTTCAGAACCAGGGAGAGAAGACGCCAGGAGGACGATTTCAACACTTTCGAGCATCTCCTTCTTCCCCAACTGAATTTCTGGTTTATTTATGCAATTAAATCATGAACATGTGTAACTAAATTTCTATTTAGTTTGGGATTTGCTTAGTTTCTTCTAGTTGAACTTTGTTGACCAATTTCATGGATAATTACACTAGATTTAATTCATTGATTCTCTGAGTTTATTGTTGATTTCTTATTATTATGCTTGCTTGATCACCATCATAATATTAGGAATTGTTAGTTAAGCACATTCGGCTTACCCATACCCGGTGTTTGACGAAGTAACAAGAATCTGCATAGGATCCAGATTTGGGAATTGTGAACACAATTGATTAGGTGGTACACCAACGCTTAAGGTTGTGCGATTGTCGACTTTCTCGTTCATATGCTTGTCTTAGGAAATTCTTAGGGTACGCCAACCAAAACTCCTCTGATAAGAAAAGATTTTGGGCTGGACCAAAGCTAGAGTCGTTGCTTAGGAAAGTCTAGTTAGGAGAGCCCGACCAAGGTCTTCTGATTGACAACGTTAAGTCTTTAAATTGTGTGATTGCGTATTGAAATTGTGATACTTAGTGAGATTAGAAGAACAACACCAACCCAAGTTAGAACTCGTCCATATTTATTTATCCAATTTTAGCTTATTTTAATTGTTTATTGCAATCTGAATTTTCTGCATTATTATTGCTATTTTGTTTGTTTGGTGATTGATACGGTCCCTATGGATTCGACCCCGCTCTCTTTTATACTGTCCCACGACACGTACACTTGCGATTGGGTAAGAACCGTCAGTATTTGATATTGCAGGTTTACTTGTGATATTTTATATCGATCATAGTGGTATCAGAGGAGTTGACTAAGTGTACTTTCAAAATTCAATTTTGAGTAAAATTCAGATTTTTGAAATCTTTGGAGCTAAATGATATGAACAAAATTGTTTTGTTCTTCAAAAAATAGATTTTCGCCAGTTTTCATTTTAAGGATTATATATGCTCTGATGAAAGCTTATCTGTCATGAGTTCAATAAATCAAGAGATCTTTCAAAGGTCAAAAGGAAAAGTTTCAATCGTTGACCTAGTGAGCGACGATGCATGAAGGATCTACCGGACTAATGGTTGGGCCAGTGTAACCTTTTGTCACCGCGAAGTAAATGGCCACAAGCTGCAGGAAAGAAGAGAAACTCAAAGGTTGCTCGCCTGGGTGACCATGGTTGAAGATGGATCACCGGATTCAATAGTTGACTCCAGAATGATCTTCCGCCACACATTAGAAACGACATTTGGAATCGGTGGCTGCTGTTTGCAAGAGTTGCAGCCTTTTCGGTCTTTCCGGGAAGAAACCGGGCGGGGTTCAAGAGTCACACGACTTGGTAGAAGAAAGAACCCAGAGATCCCGATCTGTTGAACTCGCTGTGAATGACGACATCAAATTCTCTGTAAGTATTGCAGGGTATTGTTGCAGCAGGTCCAGGTCTCTCTTGGAAAAAAATTGAAATTTTTGGGCACCCGATCTGTTAATCCAGGTAATGGTAGTGACAGTTGATGTTACATTACTCAAGAGTTGAGTCTTTGTGCCGTTGCAACCACGAAAAATAGCACCAAGAAATCGGCGAAATTCGTGACCAGAAGTTACAGGTCAAGTGGGTTGAAGACGAATCAGGAAGAAAGACCCGTTAACAACCGGGTTAAGTTTTTCTGGTTTTTCACGGGCCGGGTTTGATCATGGGTTGGGCTTGTAACTTTTTTTAACTGACCAGAAAAGTTTTGGGCCAGGCGAGAAAGATACGGGCTAGCCATTTATTAGGCATACCGAGCCGGATTTAAATGGTTACTAATTGGTCACGGGCTAGGCTTAAGAAGCGGGCTTCTGTGCAGTAAATGACTAAATGTTACTGTGCTCACAGCTACCTAGAACTAGTAGGGGTGCACATCGGGTGCCGGGTTTCTGACCCGGCCCGGTAACCCGGTCCTTATCGGGCCTACCCGTCCTGGTCCGATAATGACCGGGTAATACCCGACCCGAACCCGGTTATTTCGGACCGGGTTTCGGATTTAAATTTTATTGATTTTCCCTCACTTTCCTCTTTTTTATTTGCCTCCTTTCTTTCTCCCAATCAGAGTAATACCCGACCCAAACCCAATCATGATTCCAGGCAAGCCCAGATCAACCGGGTTACCAGGTAACCCGACCCGATAACCCAGTTTTTTAAAACTGGGCTATCGGACTAGGTTTGTGACATTTCAAAAGTGACCGGGTCAGGTCAAACCCGGTCCGATAACCCGGAACCCGACCCGGTGTGCACCACTACCTTGAAGTGTTCTGGGTTTTGGGCTTCTACATGGACAAAGATCTGAGCCGAAAAATGTTTCTGGTTCATGATGGGTCACCGGTTAAGCAAGAGAAATTATTTATGGGCCAAGTATTGGACAATAAATAAATGTTTTGGACTAATGGACCTATTAATTGTTAATTTAATTTTTACTTATCTTAATTGATTTGGGCCTCCATAATAGTTATGTTTTAGGTCCAATTAATTAAATGGTGATTAAATGGACTTAAACAAATGTTGATTTATTATAAAAAAAAATTATATGATGCATGTAAATAATTGATTTAATTAATTATTGATGCATGTTTTATATGACATGTTATTTATTCTATAATTTATATTTGATATATATTTAGAATAAATAAGTGATGCATGATTAATTGAGTTTATTTTATGATATATGTGATATATTCTTAGAATAAAATTAATGGTGCATGTATGTAATTTAAGATGAGACCATTTAAACATCCCTTTAAATATTAAGTTCATAAACGATATGATTTATGAAATTATATCGTGGCTCTCCACTATATAAAATTTTGAAATTTTTTATGATTACGTATAATCAATCATGAAGAAATCATGGGGATAATACACTAAATGATAAGAGATGTTTTCAATACTTTATTAAAGCATGAGATGTTATAAATATAAAAATATATTGGTGTCCAAGAAACCAGTAAAGGTGTGGATATTAATATTCAAATTTTTATATTTATTGGATAGTGGGCTAAACTTAACTATGTATAATGGGCCAAGAAACCAGGAAAGGTGAGGTTCTGCATACTAGGAGTCAAAGTAAAATGATTGAATCATGTATGAGATACATTGAACAAGAGTTGTTCACTTATTGATTTAAGTATTCCAAGAAACGACCAAACGTGAGGTATACTGAAAATTAATAAGAACTCAATCACTCACTAGAAATTTTAACAGAATTTTCGTTACTCAAATGGGGATGTATGAGTTACGAAAAATTAGTGGGAGGTACCAAATCTTTTTAAAGACCAAAATTGATTTAGATAATATAGACTATTGTTAATAATCTTTGCTTATTTTCAAAGCACACAAGTATGACTCAATCCAACTCACTTGCACGCATATTGGATGAAAAACCGCCTTACAAGGCCAAACTTTGTTGACTGGCTGAGAAATTCGAGAATGGTTCTCAATTTTGAAAAGATAGGCAAAACTATTAAGAAAGCTCTTGTGGTGTCTTCTTCTAACAAGAAGAGGAAAAACAAGAAGGCTTCAACGTCTGGATCTTCTAAGAAGAAGTCTAAGGACAAGCCAGCAGCAGATAAAATAAAATGTTTCTTCTATCAGAGGGATGGGCACTGGAAAAAGAATTGTTCCGAATTTGTTTAAGTCCTTGAAAGTCAAGGAAAAGGAGACACCTTTAGAAGGTATGTCTGATTTTTGTAAACTTAAGAATATTATTTTCATTTACTATTCATCGATCATAACGTGATAAATAATGCATATGAATCACCTAGAAATAATTCTAAATATATGTGGCACCTTAGATTAGGTCATAATGCAGAAGAAAGACTTAACGAGTTGATAAAAGAGGGTTTTGTCAAATCCTTGGATTTAGAATCCTATTCTACTTGTGAGTCCTGTATTCAGGGCAAAATGACCAAATCACCCTTTGTTGGACAAAGTCAAAGATGTATAGAAGTTTTAGAATTAATACATTCAGATGTATGTGGGCATTTTAATCAAATGACTAGAGGTGGCTAATTTTACTTCATTACTTTTACTGATGATCAATCACGATATGGGTATGTGTACTTAATGAAGTACAAGCACGAATCTTTTGAAAAGTTCAAAGAATTCAAAACTGAAGTAGAAATTTAAACTGGAAGAAGTATTAAAGCTCTTCGATCATATCGAAGAGGCGAATACTTGAGTCATGAGTTTGATGGGTTCCTAAAAGAACATGGCATTGTTTCACAATTAAATCCTCCAGAAACATTGTAGTTGAAAGGAGAAATGGTACTTTGTTAGACATGGTACGTTCAATGATGAGTTATTTAGACTGCAACTTATCTGCTGAACATAATTCCCTCTAAATTTGTTCCTAAAACTCCATATGAGATATGGGTTGGTAGGGCTACAAGTCTTAAACATGTTAGGATTTGGGGTTGTCCAGCTTATATAAAAAGCTGCTAACAAATAAATTAGAGGCCAGATCTGAACAAGGTAGTTTTGTAGGATATCCAAAGGAAAATTTGAGATACTATTTTTATATTCCCACTGGCCACAGGATATGATCAGTAAAGATGCCATTTTTTGGAAAAAGATTTTATTCAGAATGAATGTATTGGGAAAATGATAGAACTTGAGGAAGTATCTGATATTCTACAAAATGATCAAGATCATATTTAAGAATCCAATGATGCAAGTACTGTCATCACACAAACTCTTAGAAAATCTAGTCTAGTTATCCGTCCACCAGCACGGTATAACTTGCTTCATGATATACAAGAGTTGTTTGTTCATGGAGATGTAGATCATGGTGATGATCCTACTAGCTTTGAAGAAGCAATATCTGATATTGTCTCTTCAAAATGGCTTGAAGCTATGAAATCCAAAATGAACTCAATGTATTCAAACCAAGTTTGGGATCTTGTGGACTCTTCTGAAGGTATTGTACCTATAGGATACAAATGGGTCTACAAGAGGAAAATTGGTTTGGATGGCAAGGTCGAGACCCACAAAGCAAGACTGGTTGAAAAAGGATACACTCAAAGACAAAGAATTTACTATGAGGAAATTTTTTCACCAACTGCTATGTTGAAATCTATCAGGATTTTATTAGCCATAGCTGCACACTATGATTATAAAATATGACAGTTGGATGTCAAAATTGCATTATTTAATGGAAACATTGAGGAAGATATGTATATGGAACAACCTAAGGTTTTTGAATCCAAAGGTGGAAAACAAAAGGTGTGCAAGCTTAAGATATCCATTTACGGTCTTAAGCAGGCTTCTAGGAATTGAAACATCCGTTTTGATGAAGCAATCAAATTTTTTGGTTTCATTAAAAATGTGGATGAACCATGTGTTTACAAAAAGGTTAGTGGGAGTGCTAAAACATTCCTATTCTTGTATGTTGATGACATTCTTCTATTTGGAAATGATGTTGGAATAATGACTTCAGTTAAAGTTTGGTTGTCAAAATCATTCTACATGAAAGATTTGGGAGAAGTAGCCTATATTCTTGGAATTAAGATCTATAGAGATAGATCTAAAAGAATTATATGGTTTTCTCAAGCTGTGTAGTTGAAATAGTTCAATTTGCAGAAAATAACATCAACATAAAACATTGCTGATCCATTAACTAAAGTAGTTAGATCGTCATCTAGAGAAGATGAGTATGAGATACCATAGCGATTGGCTTTAGGAAAAGTGGGAGATTGTCTTGTATAGCCATTCTATATGGTCATATTTGGAACGTATATAATAATAATACCGTATTAGTTGAAATAATAAATGACAGTTTATTATATATTTGATATTTCTATTTAATAGTCATATTAAATATGTCCCTACATATTTGTTAGAGACCTCATTCTCAAGAGTTGAGAATATGAGTGACGAGTGATCTCTATAATGAATATCTTAAATTGAGTTCCTGATTGTAGAATTATTAATTGGACAATACTAATTCGGAAGATCAGCATACTGTTTGTTTCCTATGATGATAGGGTTGTGAGTCTCATGCAATCTAATATGAGATATTAGAACAAACAATATGGAAGGTTTATTGTTGAATAAATACTTAGAACATGACTTGTTAATTAATGAATCACATGGAGTTTTATTTCCTTGTCAATGATTTATTATTTATTTACGATTGTGTAAATAATCCTTAGACTTGAGATGACATAGTAGTCTTGTATATGGTGATTGAATTTTGTCAATGTTGGAAATATTTATTCATTGAATAAATATTGACATTCGATGGATTCAGTTAGTTATGTATGGAGACTTGTGTGCATTCAACAAGGGATTCATCACCTCGAAATAAATAAGGAGAATATCCAATGTGATCTAGATATTTATTGACACAGAAAATCCTTGGTCTAGGTTACATGATTAATGGAAAGGTGTTTTCATTAATTATTTGTTTGTCAATAAAATATTAGATTTGACATATAATTGAGTTAGTGGATTTGACAGATATCCATGATCCTCACTCAATTGGGATATTGTATAGTGAAAGGATTGAATTACATGATAATTGTAATTCAAGGTTCATATGAAAATATCTATCACTGATTGGGTAGTCACAATATGCTACTAGGCGTTACTTGTAATTTATAAGAAATGATTAAATGTCGTTTTAATTAATATCAAAGAGTTTGATATTATTTTTATTGCTAATTGGTAATGAACCTAGAAAGTCACACATAAAACAATCACGGAAATTGTTCTTCTAAAGTTGGAAGTGAACTATATTCGATAATTTACATTAGATGAAAATAATCGAATAATTAATTAAATGTAGGTTTATTGTAAATCGGAATGGATCCAATTGATTAATATAAATTGCTAGTACATAAAATATTAATCAATTAGTGGATTCATTATTTAATTAATATAATAATGAATTTATTATAGTAGTTGCCGACACTACTCTAAAATTATATATGAATGTGTATATTACACATTTTGTAGTGGCGTGAATTTCAAAAGAAAATTCATTTTTGTTATTCTAAATATTGATTAGAGAATCAATTAAGAAAATTTTTTAGGTTAAGAAAATTTTCAAGTCTTCCAAGGTGCTTTAGCTTGTGATTCTGGAGGACGGACTAGAGGCTTCGTACGATCGAAGTTCTACCGGAGAAATTGTTTGATCAAGCACGCTACAAGAGGTATAATTTTTGTAGTTTTCGCTGCGTATTTTTGTATTTCGTTTGCTAACGGAGATCACCCTAACAGAGGCCCCTTGAAGGATTTATTAATCCTCGCACTTCTCCGGTGATAACAAAAGAGTATTTTATCGTAGATATGCAAGTCATAATCATGACTATCCATTTAGGAGAAAATCCCATAATTTGTAGAGTGGTGCTAAATAGCCCAAATTTTTGTAACCCAATATTAACCCAAATCTACATGACGTACTAGCATATGACATGGAAAATTAAAATTTTAGAAAATAAAGTATCTTATTTGAAATTTCACAGCACATTCTTTTTTTGTTTTTTTTTTCTTAAACGAAATTTTAAAACACTTTATCTCTTAAAATACATATTAGATTTACATATCCAGAATCAACAAGTAAATATTTATCTAACAATATCCATCATCGATAGGTTTTATTCAGTCATTTTTAATTACATTTTTTTAATTACATTTTTTTAATTACATTTTTTTTAATTACATTTTTTTTGTATTAATATGTGAATTACGTAAGTTCCAGTGTTTATTTATAGATACTGATATGAGCTCGTATATCGATTTTCATACGGTAACCTAAACAATAAGGGGTCGTTTGATATTGAGAATGGTTTGAGTGGGAATGAGAATGAGAATGAGAATGAGAATGAGAATGAGATTTTGATTCTCATGTTTGGTATGTATAAAAACTGAGAATGAGAATGAGAATGAGAATGAGAATGAAATATGTGTTTTGTCCATTATTATGCCTTTTAAATAATTATGTATAATCAACATTTTTCATTTTACCATTTTTAATCATATATAATTAACAAATTAAAACAGTTTAATAAAATTAGATATATTAACAAATTAGAACAAATGTAAAATCAATTAATTAATTTATGATTTAAAATTAATTTTGAATATAAATTAATTAATTTCTGATTTAAAATGAATTCATTAATATTTTATTAAAATCAAGAGAGGGGCATTGGAGTCATTTTCACCTAAATTTCATGTGAAATCACTCATTTCATGTAAAATGAGAGGGAATGGATTTTGGGTGAGGGAGAGAATAAGGAATGGAATGAGTGATTCCATTCCTCCAACTTATAATGCACCAAATGATGGAATGGGAATCACTCATTCTCTATTCCACCTCTATTCTCAACACCAAACATACCCTAAGTGTTAAATCCTAAGGGAAACGAATTCGCTAAACCCTAACGGGCTCGTGTATCGAATTTTTATGCTGTAACCTAAACAATAAGTGTAAACCCCAAGGGAAACGAATTCGCTAAACCCTAACGACCTTGCGTATCGGATTTTCATGTTGTAACATAAGATAAAATCTTAAATGTCCCAAGTGCTAAACTCTAACTATTAAAACTTAACAGGTTAGGGTACCCAACATAATTTCAATAAAAATGCAAAAAATAACAAATATACATTCTACTATCATAGTGTAACAAAATTTCAACTCAAATAAACAGTTTACACATCATATATATAAATTACATTGTTTTTAAAAACAATGTAATTGAAAAAACACAATAAAAACTATTGACAATGGGTCTTATTAGAAAGATTTTTATGCGCTGAGTTCGAATATGTAATTTTTTTCAAAATCTAACATGTATTTTTAAAGAAAAAACATTTTAAAATTTCGTTTATTAAAAAATAAATAAAAAATAAGCTTAATTAAATTTTGAAAAAGTCTAACATAAACCACCTACATGAAGTGTCATGTAGACTTGGGTTAAGTTGGGCTACTAAAAGTTGGGGTTCTATAACATTTTTGTTTTTTCATCATGGTAGAAAGAAAACTCCTTTCTAACCTATCGTAGGCCTTCCTGAGATCCAATTAAGGGTCATGTACCTCTTCCGACGATTTATGAGGATTTTTATGTGATGATTGCATTCTGAGGCCACTAGA
This sequence comes from Euonymus europaeus, assembly GCA_963580455.1. Taxonomy (NCBI): domain Eukaryota; kingdom Viridiplantae; phylum Streptophyta; class Magnoliopsida; order Celastrales; family Celastraceae; genus Euonymus; species Euonymus europaeus. The sequence goes on along the minus strand of OY756970.1, from coordinate 12,574,783 downwards.
ATATTGTCACTAATTAGATTATCCAGAATAAAGCAACTCTGAATGTCAGATATAGCCAAGGGAAGCATATTTTTTAGACGATCGCACAAACATTTGAATATAAATTTATAGATCACATTACGCAAGCTAATCAACATGAATTGAGATTATTTCCAAGAGCTTGAACTTTAGGAATGAGCATTAATAAGGTATGAATAATGTCATCATAGAAGTTCCTGGAATTGAGAAGATCCAAAACTTTTGCTATGACTTTTGGCCCCATTATGAACCCTGTACTTTTGGAAAAATAACATTGACATACCATTTGAACCCGAGGCTTTAGTGGGATCGATTTGGAACAAGGCATGATGCACATCCTCTAATGAGAAAGGTTTCAAATGGCATTGATTCGTCCTAACAGAGACTGATTTGGGAATACTAGAAAATAAATCTAGTAGCCAATCAAGATCACTATTTTCAAATAAGTTCGCATAGAAGGAACTGATAGTGTACGCAATCTGAGAAGGCTATGAACACCACTCCCCTTGGAGATTGAACATACCCGATATGGCATTCCTATGTCATCTTTGAGAGGCTTTTTAATGAAAAAAACATGTGTTTTCATTAATTTCATATTCAATGTGCCTCTTCTATCTGGATGAATAGGCGAAGACCCCTAAGAGAGCAAACCCTTTACAATTTTAATTCGACTAATAACTGCCTTGAGGTCATAACAACCTTTAGAAGTAGTCCAAGTCGTCAAAATAGTAGAGGTAAAAAAATGGGTTTCGAGGCAATTTTTGCCCTACTCAATCCATGCGGATATTATCCGACCCGAACGAGTAAAGGGGCGGACACGGATCATAATTTTTTTACTCGACCACGGATCGAGGCGATCACGGAAGTTTGCTCTGCCCCGATCCGTGATCCGCCCCGTGACTCGATCCGCCTCGACTCGATATGTATATGTACACACATATGCATATATATATATATATGTATATTAGGGGATGTAAGATATTTATACATATATTAATATAGGTATATAACACATATTTTACTTATGTAGTTAATATTGAATTTATTTTTTTGAAGGCTTAAGGCGTTAAGAATTTAACAAGTTATTAATCATGACATCTTTATACTTTACGACATTATGTTGCATGTTTTGATTTGAAGACTTTCGATGTTATTATTTATTAAAGATTTAAAGGGTTTAGGGTTGTGATTCTCTAAGTTTATGATTTATGGACTATAGTTTAGGGTTTGAGTTTTGACTTTAGGGTTAGGTCAATAATATTAGGATTTAGGGTACACACTTAGACTTTAGTGAATTTCTTAAGTTATGGTTATGTCAATAATATTTGTAAAGGGTTAGGGAAATAGGGTGAACATCTAGGCCAAAGGATTTTGGGGTTAAGGACACTTTAGGGTTGTGATTCTCTTAGTTTATGATTTACGGACTACACAGTTTTAGGGTTTGAGTTTTGACTTTAGAGTTAGGTCAATAATATTAGGGTTTAGGACTTAAGATTTATGATGATTGGATTAGAGTATGGGTTAAGGACACTTACTTTGGGAGTTTAATAAATATAATTATGTTTGCTTAAAAATTGTAATACTATATCATAAATATTGAATCACTTATATGTTTATTATTATTCACTCACATATATGTCAATAAATAAAAATAAAGTGAATAAGTGATAAGTGTTAGTAAATGGCAGTCATTAAAAAAAGTCAATGGTTAAAGTCACTAAAATGAATAGAATATAAAATATTAGATCCAACGGCCATGGCCCATGGCCTCCATAACTCCGTTAAGAGAATTTTTAGATAAATTAGTAACGAACTACTAATTAAATTAGTTAGTAAAAGGTTAAAAAGTCAAAATTCAAAAGAAGAAAATAAGGTAAAAAGCCAAAAATGGGTAAACCTAAAGTCAATCTTCTCATTCTTCATTGGGCGCTGCCGCCTACCACCATCCTTTCTCTTTCACGCCTCACTGCCACGGGAAGTTTCCATTCTCCCTTCTCTATTGCGCCTCACTGCCTCAACCTCATTGGTTCGCCTCACTTCTCTATTGAGCTTTTTTTTTCTTTCTCATTTTAAGGTGAAGATTGTTTGACATTCTCTTGTAGACACATCTATTATTATCTCCACACTAAGACTGTTTCTCAAAAGTTTTAGCGTATTAATGTCATAGATTAACTCAAGCACACGATAAACCATCTGTAGTTTTGTACTTGTTGCATTTATGCTACCTTTACTATCCCTAGATCAGCAATGCATATATATTCCCTTATAATGCTATTGATACGCAACAATGTCAAGCTGAGTAATGAGCATTTTTTTCCTATGAATAGCAGCTATTGGAAATGTCTTCAACATCTTTTGCTGCTATTGGTAGATTATTCTACAAAAATAGGTGCAAGTGACCGCATCATCATTGAAAATATTCTAGAAGACATTGATGATGAAGAAGGAGAAGAATGTGATGTAACTCTTCTTGGATAATGGTAACTCACACTGTCTCATATGCCCTATTTTTTTTCATTTATAGCTAGTTGATTTTTAGTAAAATAAAAATTGGTTTGATAATTTGATATGTTTTTGTTCATCTTAGACTCTGAATTGGGTGCTCTGCTATTTAGCTGCTGATTTTTGCATTGTTCTACATGTTTTATGTGGAGATGGACTTCCTACCCTCATTGTTATAAGTTATTGCTTATGGGTTTTTGGCTTTTGGCTTTTGCTTCCAGCTTTGTTCTTCTCATTTCACTAAGGGGTTGCTATTCTAAGTTGTTCTGCTTTGTGGTGGTGATTTTCATATAATTTTGGTTGTTGTATGGTACACTGCTAGGGCTGTTATGTGTGAATGAGTCTGTGAAGTGTGAAGGACCATTTCATTCTATGTCACAAGATTGTAATAGTTCAGGACCATTTTATTCTGTCTTAAGTTTGCTAATTTATTACTCTTAACTCTTAAGCTTGTACTGTCACTTATTATTTGGTCTTTTAAAAAATCACTATCGGGTGCAAGACCATTTCATTTCATCTTATTTTTTAAGTTTACAGATTGATTATTCTTAAACTTGCATTGTTATTTATTATTTAATACTTTTTTAAAAAATGATTATCGGGTTGGGGCTAGCGGATCAAGTACGGGGCGGTTGCAAATCAAACAAATCTGCCCCACAGGTTGGGGCGGGACAGATCGGGGCAAAGCATTTAATGTTTGGGGCGGTACCAAGGCACCCCTGATCATTGACCGATCCGGCCCATTGCCATGCCTGGTCAAAATAGGCTTGGAAAGAGAAAGAATAAATAAATCTAAGAGTCTACCACCAAGTATATGTCAAACCTTCAGCCCATCTACGGTTACACTAAATAAAGGGGACCATAAAAAACCAATGTTGGTGCAAAGAGTACAAATAATGAAAAATACAATAGAAAATGGAAATTGCAACTTTGATCATAGTGGACTAAGGCACAGGTATCTCGCTCTCTTTAAGGAGATTCGGGGCCTCCGCAGTTCTCTTATTTCAAAAGAACTAGTGCACCAGAAATATGTGGCTCGATTCCTCTAGGATACAGCCTGACTCGATCATGTAGCTAATTTAAACTTGTACTCAGTTGGTTAGCTTAAAGCCCCACAAATAGGCACATTTTTTCTCTGCCCATAGAATACTTGAGAAATTACACTTTTAGAAAGAAGAGAGCTTGTGAGAAGTGTTGTGTGTCTAGATATGACCATAGAGGCCACTATATATAGGGGAGAATTTCCCTCTTACCCAATTAATAGAGTAAATACACTATTCTTTTCAAAGCACATTAAGCACACTACTCTTTACAAAGCATATTCAATACATCTCTATCTTTCTCATGTTTACTTAATTTCTTATGTTTCCAATGTGAGATTTGCAGAACTCCTAATGTAATTTCAAAATGACTAAATTATAATAACTCTTATATTTAAAAATACACTAACATTCTCCTACGTATTTTTAAATAAAAAGAAAAAGGAATAAACCTAGGTAGAGATGACTATTATGCATCATGAAGGTGTGCTATGCATTGAACTTCCACTTAATGAACCAGCAACCTTTACTCTAGAGTCAATAGTGGTCTCAAACTTGAACTATGACTACTTTGAGGAAATAAAGTATTAATGATCACGCATGATTGACAATCCAGGTGTAGACATAGGCTTTAATAGCCAACATATTACGACCTTGTGCTTATCCTAGTTTTCATAAGTGTTTTTTGAGAAGTTTCCCAAATTCTCATTAGGAGCAGCCCCACTCCCATACTTAGCTAGGTGAATTCTATCTATAGTGTATCTGTATGTCTAACACCCCACTCATATAAGCTATAGAAATTCATAACATTTTAGAAACTCAAGCTCTAAATAATACAGATTAATGCACACACATCATAGGGATGGGAGAGATCATTTCTGCATTAACAACCACCTTATGATTCATTTTCCCCATTAAACCCAATTACAAGATGAAAAATTTAATAATAAATCCAAAAAGCGTGACACACGATATTTATGAGAAAAACTCAATTCAAGGAAAAATCTCGGATGTTTAGAGTCACCAACCTTGAAGCAATCAAATATTCAAACTAGTTACAAGAATCTCCCTAGTGTTAAGATCCACATCACCTATACTAGTTTCTTGCTCGAGTCGCTCGATACACCCTGGCATAAGTTGACTCTTCCACCAAATGATCCAGAGTCAACACTGAAGTCTTCAAGCTCCAAAAACATACACTAATTCCCTCAAAGTCCTAGACATGAATGATTAAAAATCATGTAAAACAAAAATTCGCTCAAAACAAAAACTTTCAGTTCAGAATAGGTGAGCTAAAGGCTTAGGGTTGTTCGGTTACCAAAGACAATATATATAACATGTGAATGAACCAAGAAAACCCTAGACGATTGCCTAAAAGATATGCACAATATTGATCCACAAAATTAGTTAAAAATTATGTCATAATCTTGGAATCAAGACCATGAAAGATAAGAAAAGACTTTCTTAATTTAAGGAGATGATTATCTCTAAAATAGGAAGGAGATAAACCTTTAAAAAGAGAGATAATCATTCCTAAAACAAACTTGATTTTATTCTAATCAATCAATTTAACTCAATCAATTAATTAAATAAAATCAATTACCAATTTTCACTTAAAATCAAATCACGTAAAACCTAAAATTCAAGTTTCCAAAAACTGATGCTCATGCAGGCTATGTGAAGCTTACCTAGAATCCATGTAGAATACATGCATGTTACATGAAAGCACTGTTGACATCACCTTTAAATCTACTTGCATTTCTATCTAATGTGGATCCTAGCTAGTCTAATTTGATGTTTACAATGTCAAGCATAGTGTCACATTAAATTTCCTAATATAGGATCTCTAGTCCCTGAGTTGGGTATCCTCATATGTGGCTCATGTCTCTATGAGATTTAGGCCCATGCCCCTCTATATATTCTAGACTCTATCTCTTATCAAGGCCTTAGTTAGTGGATCTACAAGATTATCACAAGATTTCACATAATCCTCATTAATAACACCATCACACATATAATATCTCACAGTATTGTGTTTTCTCCTTATAGGTATGGACTTCCCATTATAATAACCGTTCTTTACTCTCCCAATGGCAATAATACTATCACAATGAATAATAACCGGTGAAACCGACTTCTCCCACATGAGAATTTCTTGTAAGAAATCCCTTAACTATCTAGCTTCTGCACTTGTTGAACTTAAAGCTATAAGCTTAGCCTCCAATGTGGAGTTAGCTATAATGGTTTGTTTCTTAGATTTCCAACATACAATAGCGCCACCCAAAGTAAAAATATAACCAGTGATAGAGAGAGAATTACCAGATAAGATATTCTAATTAGCATCAGAAAAACCTTCAAGTATAGTAGGATAATTTTTATATAACAACCCATAATTTTTCGTGCTTGATAAATATTTCATTATTTGCTCAATGGCATACCAATGCTCTTTACTAGGCTTGCTTGTAAACATACTAAGTACTCCAGCAACATATGATATATCAGGTTTAGTACAATTAGTCACATAACGCAAACTACCAATTATACTAGCATATCCCTTTTGATCAATGATATCATCATCATTCTCAATAGGAAATAAATGCACACTAGGATAAAAAAGATGTAGTAACATTCTTACAATCATGAAACTCATATTTTTCAAGATTCTCCTAACATAATGTGATTGATCCAAGAATATTCCATCACTCGTCTTAGTTATTTTCATACATACTATGAAATTAGACTTCCCAATATAAATCTTTCATATCAAAATGGCTACGAAGCATCTTTTTTGTCTCACTAATAACATGCAAGTTAGAGCCAAAGATTAACATGTCATCGACATATAGGCTAACTAAGACATGCAATCACTGAGCGTATCCACTTATAGAACCAACCACGAATAAATGACTCAACGAGTGGTCTCAATCACCCCACACAAGATCTAGACTCGGTTCACAACCAGTCTATCTGAATCTCTGTGTGATTCCTCACATGGAAGTCATTTTGCACAAGTTATGCCAGGACTACATTGACCATCATACCATGTGACATTCAAACATTCTAAGAGTGTACGAGTCCATACCCGCACATTCTCATGCATCTCTAATGAACAACAATGTAAATGTCATATCATACATATAACTCTACATATATACATATTCACTATCACATGATGCATGTTAATGATTAAGGCATGCTCAATATAAGACCGAACATGTAAATCGGGTATGCATATTACAATATAGAGATATTGAAGGCATGATTCATGATTCGTTCTTTCTTAAGAACAATTAAGGGAATAACATAAAATATGAGACCAATAAGGAATTGAACAACTCTTTTAGAATCAATGAAGTTCACAAAAGAGAATGGGTAAGTTTTCCCCTACCTCGTTTCCAAATAAAAGCACTATTTTAGAATTTCTCAAATTCTAGGGTTTTGGCCCTTTCTCAAACCTATCAATTTTTGACAAAATCAAAAATCATTCCATATCCAAAATACCACCAAAAACTCATATCAATACAAGAATAACAACAAATCCAAGAGAACTTGCCTTTCTCTCTCTAGAATCTCACCCAAGTGGTTGAATCTCAACCCAAGGAAAACCCTCCTTCAAATACACAATAGATCCTAGATATAGAACCATAATCAAGTCCCTAACACAAACATTGTAATACATGGAAAGGATTGTGCCACTATGGAATATAATCGCCATGATTTGTGTTTGAACTCTTTGAGTAAGTTCTCCTTGACTGAAAATATTTGATCTATGACCAAAATGCACTAATAATTTATCAGCCATTTGGACTTTTGATTGGGTCATATGGGCCAAGTTAGAATGTTAATCACTTCTCTTATTAGAGACTTAAAAGGGCCTAATTTCCATATCATATAACAACTAGTAAGTTTTTATGATTAAGTGGCTAGAATTTCGGTTATGGTTGAGGAGTGTATAAACACACTTTCCTTTATTGGAGGAAACATATCAGCTATCTTGTTTTTCAAAACTCCCTAGTCTAAATTTCTATATATATGCTCATGTGATTACCATAAAGTCACACACTCAAGAATAGAGATAGACTAGAAGACACTTGGCTATTGTGAGAGCATAAAGGGAGGCTGTTGTTCCTACGTTTTTTGGTTATAATAATATTGGAGTACTGCACTTGGCTTTATCATAATTGTTCATAGAAAACTTGAATGCTTGATCAACTATGGCTTGGGGTATTTTATACATTCCTCTGTGTATAGTCCATGGATTATGTATTTCTTTCATTCATTTATATCCAACCAAAAGGAAAAAGAGAGGACAGAGACTAGCTGACCTAGATAAATGTAAATCATTTGTTGTGATGACGACGAAACCAATCGCAATCCACGTCAGGAACTCAAAAATCCGCTAGACCGTGCATCACAGAAGAAGAAGGGTCGATGATCCAGGGAAAACGCAGGTAGTTGAACGTATGAGAGAAAAAGAGAAGGGAGAGACTAGCTGACCTAGATAAATGGAAATCTTTTGTTGTGCGTGCATCATAGAGGAAGAGGGGGAAGGGGGGTCGGTGGTTCCAAGCAAATGTACGTTGTCGAGAGGAGGAGAGAAACGAAGAAGAGATAGATTTGTCGAATCCAAATAGAGGAGAGAGACTAAGAGGAGATGAATTCAGCTTTATCGATGTCGGTATGAACCCAAGATCAGTATGAAGTTATTTTGTGCCTAGGCTTGATGTGGCTAGGGACAACCACTCTCGAGAGTTACAAGGTGGGCGGCGTACCTTCCGGGAGAAGTCGAGGAATAACCTCTCTATATATATAAGTATATATATATAATAGTATAGATATAGAGGTTAGTTGAAGTCATAAATTAATTATCACAATAAAAATCTTATACATTTAGTACAAAAAAGGTGAAGTGACTCCAATTTTTAATATAGTAAGATACCATAAAATGATTATTATGGGAAAACTGGAAAACAACTTGAAAAAAGAAAAGGAGAAAAAAATGCCTGTAAGTTGTTAAGAGCAACTATAATGGTGATTACTTATTGGGTTATGAGTAATGTATGAAAATTTATGTTTTGTTGATATGGTTAACGATGAAAGTAAGATGACTTTTTTATATTGATAGAATAATGTAAATTTACTTGTTTGATTTAATGATAGAGATGAAATATAATACTGATGTAATGATAAATGATGAAAATGTGTCTACGAGATGTGTGCCTATTTTTTTTTTATCAACATGGAGACATTGGAAGTTCCATGCAAGGTCGTCAAAATAGGACCGGTTTGACTGGTGGCCGACCCTCTGTCCAATCCGATCTGCTTAATGAGAAATTTCCATCCCGAGAATCGGCCTTATTTTTGAGAATCGGTCGATTTTCGATTGAACCGGTCGCTCCACACGAACTGGTTAAGCTGATTTCGATTGTAAAATTTTGAAAAATTGTTTTTAGTTGAGTTAGGAACCCATGACCTCCCAGTAAAAATTAGTCTTTTAACCAACAAAACTACACAAGTTTGTTGACTTAAGGTGAACATTAACTAATATATCATATTTCTCAAATTTATTTCCTTAAAGTGAAACATTAATTAATTTAATAAATATATAATATTTCTCAAATCTATGTATAAAAATATATCGTGTATATATATATATTGGGTGTGTACACACAAACATTTATTTCAAATGTTTAATTTATTAAGAATTTAGTGCAATAAATTTCAGTTAATTTTTTCATATATTTATATTGTCAAACACAAACTTTTTGACAAAAAGGCTTACATGATGATGAAAAATGTTTACAATATACATATGTTTTACTCATATAATTCTTAATTTGCAATGTAATAAAAATTTAATTTTAATTTACGATTATATGATTACATAAGTAATTTTTATTTGTTTTATCATTTGACATATTACTTTTTTTTGTTAAATGAATACTTAAGAACCTATGAATAGTTGCGAGTTTTTTTCAATGAAGAGACATATTACTGTTGTATTTTTATATTATTATAAGTTTTATAAAATAAAAAATATTTGTAATTACTACTTATAATATAGGCTTAATGCTTGATAGATCCTTGATAATAATCTTGTCACCCATTAAGGACACTCATTAATCACATAACTCAATCCATGGGTTCATAAAATTTATTCAATTAAGTCCAAAATTAATTAATTATTTTTAAGGCAAAAAATTAACATTACTTGCATTTATTTCAACGGAAATATTTTTTTTCTTTTTTTGAACATTGGAAACACTTTTCCATTAAAAGTTGAATGTAATAAATTGTCATATTACATAATATTATTCTCCACCCAAAGGCTATAAGGTGTCTATCTTGACAAACAAATATGTCAAAATTAATGTGAAATAACATATCTTGTATAATAATGTTAATACAATGGAGGCTTAAAATTTTAATAATTTATTAGAAGACGAAAAGAACATAGTGGAGAGGAGATTCTAGTTACCAATGGGGTGGGGCATACCATGGAGGGCAAGGCTACATTGGCTATGGATACGCTGTGTATTGTTTATATTCGCTGTCCTCTTGATGGGTCTCTCTAATAAGGTCTAATAAATGAATTATCGCTTGTCTTATTACTAATGACTTTTGGTGGGGGAAGGGTGGAAGCTCAAGGAAGTGCCCTATAGTCAAGCTTTATTTTAGTGTTTTTGTTATTATTCTAATCTTGTCCTGAATACACTTGTCCTTAACGGGAATTGAAGAGGCTATAATAAGCCTACCTCTTGAGGTCTTTAGTTTGGCAAACTCTGAATTGATTTGTTTAAAGATAAATAGAAGCATATGAAAATAGTGACATGCAAGGAAGCTTGGTAAGAAGTTACTTTATTGGAGATACGTTGGAAGTGAAGCAACTTTACTCTCCTTTTGGCTTTCTGTGTTTGTAGACAAGTCAAGTAGTATAACAATTTGGACAAAGTGCACTTCTAGCTGTTGCAATCCAATGCATCTAATGATAATGTATCCGAGTCATTATTTTGATATTTGGAGTTTTGTCATATGATTTGTTATTATTTTCTATTTGAAGTGCGAAGTAATTAGTAGTTTAATATGTTTTTTTCTTAACTTCTTGTTTCTTTGGACATGCGTTTCAAAAAGAAATGTCTAGTGATTTCAGCTTTAATTTCCTGATCCTTTCATAATGGTGAAATTTGCAAGTATGTTATAAGACGAATTCTCAAGAACCATGAAGTCATTCACTCTTGACTTCATTCTGATTGGATGTCTCCATGGCTCAAGCTATCAACAATATTTTACCACAAAAATGAAACTGCACTAGCTAGTACTGGATATATATTCTTCCTATGATCTCTTTGTCAATTAATTAATATTAGATTTATTCTTAATTTTCTTTTAGAACTTGACCGAAATATTACAAATATTATATGACAATTAGTATGTTTGTTTATCATCTTAATTTGTGGAATGGATATTGGAGTAAATTTTTATTTATTATATATATATATATATAGTGTTGCTCATAGGCGGGATCCCGCACAAATCTTTCTGTGGGGGATCACCACTGCTGGCCGTCTGATTAAATGGACGGCCAGAACCATATGACTTTTATTTTTTTATTAAAAAATAAATAATTATTAATTCAATCCCTTATTATGCAAAAGATGCCTGACTCGCTCCCTATCACCCTGCTCGATCTCGCAGCCTCGATTCCGTCCAAGAGTGATGCATCTCGATCTTCATTTCTCCAGCAATTTTCAGCGTGGGTTTCGAGTCAGCTAGGCCATTCGGCAACCTCCAGCAACCTCCATCTTGATCTTCATTTCTCCATCAATTTTCAGCGCGGGTTTCCAGTCAGCTAGGACCAGTGTATTAAATTCATGAAAGAATGTTGGATTTGATTTGTGTTAAGTTTTTGGTTATGAAATGCTGGATGTGAATTGATGATTCTAAATTGATGTCTGTGAATTGTTGTTTAATGATTATAGGTTTTGAGCTCACACGATTGATAGCATACCTACATCAATGAACAACCATGGTTCAAGTTCATATTTGAACCTATTTGAACAATTTTATTGTGGACTGCGCTTTTCATTTATTGTTTTGCTGGAAACAATTACGCCAACAAACAAGTCTGTTCATGAAGCTAATATTGTCCAAGATTAATTGACATTACTGAGTTGTGGGTTGTAGTAATTGTTTCTAGATTGCTAACACGAAGGTGATTCCTTAGAAGGAACCTACAATTAAAATGAGAGAATCTATTTAAAATACTGCTAAAAGTAACCAAAGAATAGAAAGTGTGCAACTTGGAGTAAACCAAGGTATAAAGAAGTAAAATTACAAACAATTGCGGTCAATCCATCTGGCTCAGTGTTTGTTTATTTTATACTATAAATGTAATCACTTCAATTTGTCAATACAATACATTATTGACATCAACAAATGCTAATCAGCTCTATAAAATTACCTGACTAAGAGAAGCCACCAACCAATCACTAAGATAAGTCAGAGATAAAACCCACACGGGCATTATCACAAACACCTTCACTATATAGAAGAACAATTTTTTGAGAAAGCCAGATTAACACCAAAAATCGTCCGACACATCCATCAGATGAAGACCACAAAACATAAATTAACGACTGAAACTAAAGACAGATCAAACACCCTAAAATGCATAAACACCCTAAAATACATAAGTGAAACTAGTAATAAGGCCTATAACTCTTGCTGATACTCTAAGATCTAGAGCCTTCAGAGATTTGGTGTACGTCTTCTCCTCCTTGTACGCGTCCAGTCTTCTTGTCCATGGAGCTCACCTGATTTTCCCTTCACAGAGTAGCCCTACCTACTTGCCCAGAAAGATGGGTTTTGGATTGAGATAGGGAATCGAGAGGCGCCGATCTTCCAGGTGATTGATCAGGAATCGTCGATCTGAGAGAAGATAAAGACGGAGAATTGAAAGATGTGGGCCTTGGGGAATCGCCAATCAGAGAGGAGATGGAATCGGAGTGGGAAAAATCAAGGGGAGAGAGAAATTTGCAGATTTTTAATGAGAAACTTTTTTTGATAAAAATACTAATATGGCCGTCCATTTAATCGGACGCCCTGCAGTGGGCATCTCGCACAAAAAGATTTGTGCGGGATCCCGCCTATGAGCAGCACCCTATATATATATATATGTGTGTGTGTGTGTGTGTCTTCAGTGACAAGTAACAATACATTACTCGTCACTAAATAATATGATTCTATCATCAAAATACTTTTTAGAGATGACAGAGTTGTCACTAATAAATGTTTATGTCACAACACGTATATCTTGTCACTGATAGTTGTCGTTACTGACAACCAAACTCGTCACAGAATGTACTACTATGGTCAGTATTGCATTTCACAAACCACCTTTGTAACACAATATAGTGATGAGGATATCCGTATTTGTGACGACCACTATTGTCACAAAAAATCTTTTCGTGACAAGTATTACCATCACAAAAACATTTGTTTTAATGACTAATGCCATCACTAAAGCTTAATTATTTGTGACAATATTGATCATCACTGATGTTTATTTATTAGTGACATGTCATTATTCTTGTCACAAAACTTTCTGTGACACTCACATATGTGACGGAACAGAGTCGTCACTAACATTGTCACTAAAACATTTTTGTAACGATAAATATACTTTCAGTGATGACTTTTTTTGTCACAAAAACCTTGTTTTCTTGTAGTGACAGCTCAAGACTAAGTTGACCTAAAATATTCTTCAGCAATTAATATAGCCACCACAATGCCCAAAATACAAAATAGTTAGATTAATTTGATTGAAATAATTAACCCTAAATAATTGCCCCAAAATAGCAAGCCTTACAAAGCATGCAATTGTCAGTCCAAAGCCTAAGGTGGGAAAGAAAAAAATGAAAAGGTTTACCAAAAATTTGGAGAGAATGTAAATTATAACCTCAGTTTCTTGTTTCTATTTTCTTGATGGAATTCATTTTATAATGGGACAATAAAAAATGATTGACGAGATTTTATCACAGTGGAACGACATCAGATAAAGGAGGTTGAGGTTCATATTGATAGGCTCGCAGTCTCACGAGCAACGACATTAGTTCTATTGTATTAGCATTGCTTCAAAACTAAAATATATAGGAGATCATGTGTGTTTGGAACATGTTTCCAAAACTGTTTTTTGTTTTTCAAAATAGAAAACTGGATGAAAATTCATTTGGGTGTTACAGTTTTTGAAAACAGTTTTTCAGAATTATGTTTTTGAAAACAGAAAATCGAAAACAACTAAATCATGTTTTGGAGAATTTTGAAAATGGATTGGTGGCATTTTTGTGAATAAATTGAAATTCATTTTTTTTCCCTCTTAGTCTACTTCTTCCTCCCTTTCTCATTAGTTGTTAAGATCTCTTCTCTCTCATTTCTTCTCTCTCCAACTCTTCTCTCCCTTGTCTCTTCTCTATTATCTCTCCAAATTTATTAGATTTACTTTTCGTCATTGTTCATTACTCTTCTTGTTATATTATATAACTAATCTTCTTTTGTGTCTAAACTTTGTATTTTTTATTTAGAAAACAGTTTACAAATAACATAAGCCAAATGAATTTTTAACACTTCATTCATTTTAAAAACTGTTTTTGAAAACTATACTCAAAATCATTTTTAATTATTAAAAACAAAAACAATATCCAAACATAGTTTTTCAAGCTTTTGGGTTATTAATTTACGACACCATCACAAGTAATATAGTGATAGTGAGTAGTAGAAAACTAGATACACGTTTGTTCAAAAATTATGAGTCATTAAGAGGTAGATTTGCATCGTAGTTTAGTTTAATCGAAAAAGTCTAATCCGTACATTTTGTTTGTGTGTGCAAAAGCTTCATTAAAATAATTGACAAACCAAGTCACTATTTAAAGTACAAAACTTATTTCATGTGGAGGTCGAATTTTTTGGTCCAAATATTTGGACTTATATTTTGTTATGAATATATTTTAACTTTGACTTAAGATTCTCTGATAATAAGATAATGTGATTAATAATCAAGACAACTTGTTATAAATACATTAAATATATATTAAAATTTTGAGTATAATTCTCAAATTATTGTATAATTCTTAAAATATATTGAAAAATTATAGTATAATTCTCAAAATATACTAAATATTTTTAGAATAATTCTCAAAATATACTAAAAAATTAAAATATAATTTCAGTATATAAATGAGATCAATGCCCAATAAATTAGTGTTAATAAGTGAGATCAAAGTGATAAAACTTGTTTTGAACTTGATTATATTGAACTAACGTTTGAACTTGTTTCTATTAAACAAATGTAACAAATCAAATCGTAAATTTGTCTCAAAGTTGGTTTATTAACTAAATGTATGGAACCACTATAACTATTATTTAATATAGAGAACTCTAAGTAATATGACGCATATCATATTTAACTATTTTTTATATTTTATTCCCAAAATTGGGGGAAAATCATGTTTAAATAATATGGTGTAGACATTGTTAATAAATCTTCATCACTAGTGTTGTTTTATTTCTTTCTTTTGAAGAAAAACACTATTCTTAAATGTCAAATCTCTGGATTGGGGCCGATGTTTCATTTTTAATGCATCAAATACTTATAACTTCTTTTTTTTAAAATTAATGGATAGTATGTATTTATCATGCCATGTTTTGGAAAATAGCTAAATTAATTTTCAAAAATTCATAATAAATATGAACCTTAAGATAAAAGTAAGTTAGATCATAGATTTTGCATTAGTAAAAACATAATGTGACAAAATGATATGCTTCCTGTACAACATTTTCTTATTATGCGTATATTGCCAAATTAGAAAAAAATAATTTTAAAAAAAATACATGATAACCATCATAAATAAATAAAAAAAATCATTATTCAGGGATGAGAGGGGACGGGGAGAGGCGAGAGAAGAATTTTTATGGTATTTTAGCTTTTTAAAATTGATGAAGAATATTTAAGATAGTCTAAGTAAATTATATGAATATATTGATATATTTGATTAGATGATAGATTTTGTGGTGTATAAGTTTACAAGGAGGAACCTTGATATAATACCCTATAATATATAATATATAAATATATATAATAATTAATAACATTGAATCCGGTTTGAACCACAGTTGAATCCCGATTGAACCATTGAATCTCGATTGAATCATTGAATCATGAATCGAATAATTTTTTATTCAATATAGCCGGTCCGGTTTTGAATAATTGATTCAATTTCTCCATGTTGACTCGATCCAAGTGTTGCCCATACCAGGGCTACGATCGCGGCTCGCTACACTAGTCCGGGGAATGTTCTGCACCAGAACCATAGAAGGATAGGGTTGGCCTTTCAAAATTTCAATACCAGTTACTCTCATCAACTCTCTTCAACTGCCATGGCAATGTGCTCAAGCTTTTGCCCTCAACTTCCCTGCCTCTTTAGAGCTAAACCCATTTCTTCTGCCCGCATAAAGCCGCTTCTTTCCTTTACTGTCGAGGCTTTCTCCTCTCAAACATCAAATGCTCCAGCTAAAGGTATGTCCATCGTCTATCTTTATATCTCGTTTCTGGGGGCTCTTCTCTATTTTTTTTGTTACTTTGATTGGAAGATTTTCCTGGGGCTTGTAGTGTCTCTTAAGAGTGAATTACGTTCTTTAATCTGAGGTTGATGTTTTGTTGAATCTGTCTTGCAGTAACGAGGTTCAATTAATTGTTCTTGCACTCCATTGGGGTTTTCATTCTGTCAGTTTTCATTAGTATTTTCAAATGAGGTAGCTTGTTCCTGGAAAATGTTGGAATTCGAGAATCCTTTTGCCAAGGCATCTTTTTAATTAGAAACGTACTGATACCTTATTTAAAACCCAAAAAAAGAATCCATTTTTGCATTCAACTCGCATGTTTTTCCAGTGAAAACACCAATGTGGCTATTTAATCTAGCATCCCTTTTTTACTTTAATGGTATTAGTAATGCGTGCTATGATTATATATATTCAGTAACCTGCGTGGTGCAGTGATTTGCAATTTAGTTTCCACTACTTTGCAGTTCCCATGAGATCTCAGTCGCTGATATATATCCTGAATATTTAGCAGATGATATGCCATCAAATGTTGGATTTCTAGGTATTGGAATAATGGGTCTCCCAATGGCACAAAATCTCTTAAAATCTGGGTATGTTTGATTCTCTTTCTTAGTTTGCATTCACAAAATTACCAATGTTGTAATCTCATTTAATGTTAATACTGAATATATCCAATTTATCAGTGACCACTGATTTAAAACTCTAAAGAACATTATGCACGTTCTCTTTGTATGGTTTTCCTGTTGTTCGATTTTTTGTGGCTTTAACCTTTTACATCTGATCTCTGATATATTCGTTTATTGGAAAGATATTGCAACTTTGCAAGAAAAGTGCCCAAACTTTTAGTTTGTGATATTTTTGAGGTCAACATTTATCATCTGGAGTTAAAATCTTCTCATTGATCTGTTGTAGGTGTAATGTGACTGTTTGGAATAGGACCAAGAGCAAATGCGATCCTCTAATAACTTTGGGTGCAAAGTAAGTGAATTGTAAATAGACATTCAATCATATATATTTGAACCACATTATATAAGCAAAAAATGTGATAAGTCCGAGTATGGTGAGAAATTCTGATGAGAAGCTGACATGATTCTTTGTGTAAATTTTGTACTTTTGCTGTGTACATGCATTCCCAGACCGTGCACCATTGCTAGAGACTGTGAAATTTGCTTTTGTCTGCTTGTTTATTGAGGGTGATTTTTTCATAAATGGCAAGTGCATAACTGAATAACTGAATGAACTTTCATGTGTATTTGTACTTGCCCTGGCATGATTGACTGGAATTACTGTCAGCATTGTTAAGTAAGTGTATTTATCTCATCTGGGTATCTTGAATTGGAAGCTTTCTATCCCCTTTTAAGCAGCTATTCCATGTTTGAGAAATTAAATATAGAGCTTGAGTGCAATTGTATGTCATAAATTTGATTGTCAAAATACGAGAAAATGCATTCAACGTAAATTTTATGCGCAGTATTGTGTGTACCTAATATTCTGCTATATACTATATGTCAGCTATCACATGCTCAAGTAAATTAATGAGGAGCTTGAGTGCAGTGTTATTTTATCAATTTGGAGAAGACTGCTGAAGTCTGATGAATAATGCTTTTACTAATTTTGAATCTCTTAGTTCTGGGATTTAAGTACCTTGACAATCATGCTAGGTTTTGAGGCGAGATTCTTAATTAGCTACAACAACTCATAAAATTTCTCACAATAATGTGAGTGCTTTCTGTCCACTGTTGCTTTCATCCACAACTCTTTCAGAATCACTGAATCAATTGAGAAGATTCAACAAGAAAGTTCAGTTCATTCTTAATTGTTATGCAGATATAAATCCTCTCCTGAAGAAGTAGCCACAGGTTGTGATCTCACATTTGCTATGCTAGCTGATCCCAGAAGTGCAGTACGTATGCTTCTATTTACTTCATTCTTTGTATTGCTAATTTGCTACCACAATTATGGGACCACAATGATGCTTTATGCCAGGTAGATGTTGCTTGTGGGAAGCACGGAGCTGCAAATGGTCTGGGTCCAGGAAAAGGGTACAATTTCCTTCCACTCCCTTTCTCCATGTCATGAAACGCGAGTCAGTGGATATAAGGACCTTTTTAAGTGTCACTCTGGATGCTAGAGCATTTTCATGTGAATATCGCACTTTCATATTGAAATTTGCTTGATATCCATAAGAAAATGTGGACCTTACAAATCATTTTGCTCATAGTGCTCGAGACCATAAATGAGATTCTTCATGAAGATATAACCTTCAACATAGAGGTTGCAGAAGCAATATCTCTCAAAAATTGACTTCTTGTACTTCTTTTCCTAGAGCGTTCAGGAAAAAAAGGAGAATCACACCGATCGATTAACCCATGCTTTAATTTTTCTTTTTTCTCTGTTCTGTTCAGAAGTCAGAATACACCTTCAAATAATATAATTTCACTTTGTTTGATCACTGCCACGGTCCTTGGGTCTATATTACTTTCTAAAAGAATATAAGTTTGGACTTTTTGTCTATAAGCCATTGGTTTCATATTTTTCAAGTATAGATTTGATTGTAGTAGCCTCAGGGATCATGGACAGAGAGCTCCAGTTCAAGGATGACCTGGTTAGGACCAAACTCACTCAGAAACAATCTGAAATAAACCATGCTAGAATCAGTTTATGTGGCTCGACTTCAATTAGTGGAACACCACCACTAGTTCAACTGACAGGCACCTCACTGCCCTGCCCTCAGGGCAGTGGTTCAAATCCCCTAATCCCGAAAAAGAGGGATAAAAGTTGAGTAATCATATAAAAAACAATAAGAAAAATAAACATTAAATACTTTCTAATAAGCTTATCCACTGCTTTTTATGAGCATTGGACTGCTATTAATGTTTCAAAAGTTTGTTCAGTTACTTGGACGCTTTTGTAATGATGTCTAATGCAATTTGGTATACCCTCAATGTACATTTTTATGTTTTAAAATAAATCATGTAGATTCTTTAAGCGTGGATTTGCAGGTATGTGGATGTTTCAACCGTGGACGTTTCCACTTCTAAATTGATTAGTGATCATATCAAAGCTACTGGGGCATCATTTTTGGAGGTGAAGTTTCCATCTGGATTCATTTTGAAGGATTTTAACATGGCTTTATAATATGATGACATTCTCTAATATAGGCTCCAGTTTCTGGCTCCAAAAAGCCAGCAGAAGATGGACAACTGATATTTCTCACTGCAGGTAACAAGTCTTTGAATTCTTTTGTTCTTCCTTTTATTATGTTTCCAGTTAGGTAGACAGTAAAGGATTTCGAAAACTAACTAAATAAAAAAAAAATGATACTGTGATAGTTCCATGTCATTCAATATTGTAAATTCAAATATTTTATATTGTTTGTATATTCCAACTTTCTGCCCCCCATGAAGGTCTATGATTTATAGACTATTCTATAAACTGAAGCACCAGACTCAATCTTTCAGGTGACAAACATTTGTATGAAAGAGTTGCTCCACTTTTAGACATCATGGGGAAGGTATCTTTGATCCTGTTAGCCCACTAATCATATTGTCCATATCTGTCCCTTATATATATCCTCTCTTCCTCCAGTCAAGATTTTACCTTGGGGATGTTGGCAATGGGGCCGCAATGAAACTTGTGGTCAACATGATAATGGGAAGGTGCTGCACAGTAAACTCGTTTACTGTAACTTGTATATGTTTCTACATTCTGCTGATTTATACGGGGGAAATATTTACTTTTAAACGAATGCAGTATGATGGCATCTTTTTCTGAAGGATTGCTCCTCAGTGAGAAAGTAGGGCTTGACCCAAGTGTATTAGTGGAGGTATTCCTAAAATCCATATTTTTGGCTTTGCTATATATATTTTTCTTCCAGAGAACTCAAAGCAAGTTGTTTGGGTTTTCCGCTGCTTCTAAAATAGCCTGAAGCATTGTAATTTTTTCTTAAATTTTTTTTTTTATCTTGTTAGCTTATTTTTATTTATTTTCTTGTTATTTGTTTTGCCAATGAGTTTCTAGTTAAACAAATTCAGTATGCCAGGCATTGTTTGTCAGGTCATGCCGGAGACCTGAATTTATTAGTCATCCACTCATCCTGAACCTCATATCTACTGCCCCTCATCAGTTTAATGTTGATGAAATTCAAATACTGTATGATTGTATAATTATATATATTGATATAAGCTATCCATAAAGGTGATTTTGCCTTCTACTGGAGACAGCCGCTTTTCACCTATCTGGAAATAGCATCAGTCGTTTTTATGCTTTATTTATCCTGGAGAGCTGGATTTGGAAATGCAATACAATTTAGAGGTTGAGAATTTGAGCAAAAATTGCAGAACAAGCTTATAAATTAACATCAGTGAATAGAAAGTTCAAATGTAGAGGAGAATATTGACGTCAAAATTCTGTTGGAGGATCTGTTACAATTTGAGATGAAGGAGCTTTGGCACTAAATACACTCGTTGGAAAGTTATGAAAATCATCTGGAAGCCAATCAAGGATTTTGAAAGGCATGATGTAGAAACGTGTGGCTTCATTTTGTAGAGGCTATAATCAGTGAAGCGTAAAAGCAGTTGTGCATGTTTGCATCAAAAGATGTGTCTAGTTCTCTCTCTCTCTCGATTATAGTTCGTTTCTTGAAAGGTTTATCATCTGAAGTTTGTTACTGAAACTAATTTTCATTTTATTGCAGGTAATGTCACAGGGTGCCATTAGTGCGCCAATGTACTCGGTTAAAGGTCCATCAATGGTCCAATCCCTTTACCCTACTGCTTTTCCTTTGAAGCATCAACAGAAGGTTTGTGTATTTTCTAAATTATTGACATTGTAAGAAGTTTATAACCACTGTCATCTGACAACAAGTTTTATGTTACCAGGACTTGAGACTTGCTCTAGGATTAGCGGAATCTGTATCTCAACCAACTCCAATTGCAGCAGCTACAAATGAACTCTATAAGGTAGCAAAATCTTACGGCTTAAGTGATCATGATTTTTCAGCTGTTATTGAAGCATTGAAAGCTAAATGACTGGACTAAGAAAGTGGTTTGCTTTGACTTCTACAATAAATCTAAATTAAGCATCCTTTTGTTGCTTAATACGTTTGATTCTGTTAGCTTTGCGTTGCTCTGGTCGAATTCACTCTCCATTCCATTTGCCATAGAGTTTCAAGACAGAATTGGGTTCCAACAAATACCATTTTTTATTGGGAAAAATAGTGCATAATTTTTTTATTCATGGCTCATGGGTAGAGGCAGGTTTATATTCCAGAAAGGAATGGAAAGGTAGCAACATAAATAATGTAAAATACATGAATTGGTATCTTTGCCACTTCTCCACTGTGTGGGTTTTCCAGTCGTTTCTAGCTGATTTGAGCTTTCTTCATGCTCCAAGCACTCAAGCTGTTGATACTGATACTTTGAGTTCCATTATTAAAAGCATACAAGCGGGCACCCTCACCTATTGCCAGTGTTGGATAAACTCTTGCTGTAATGCAAGCCTTCCCTTCCCCACCAAAGCTCTCCACTATGGAGTGATCAATCTGATAAAAAAAATAGCATCAGTTCATGATTTTCTACTGACATATATATGTATGTATATTATATATATGCACACGCACATATATATAAACTCACCAAGCTTCGCAGTGATAGCTTCTGATGGATAGGATCCACATCAACGAAAGCACCATAAGTGGTCTTGTCATTATGTTCATTCAATGAAGACCTGCTCATCACAAAAACACCACAAAACAGAGTTCAACATAAGTGGCCTTCAAGTTCAGATATATATGCAAACAAACAGACAGAGAAAATACCTGCTTTGATCACTGCACATAAGCACCACATATTTGTTGTTCTGATCTTGGAATACTCTAAAGAAAACTGCTGTATATTCTTGCATTCCTTTTGAAGCCAAAATTAACAAACCGAATGGTCCTAAATTACCCTTCACTGATGCACCATTTTGGCTACAAAGTAGTTGTGGGTTGGTCCAACTTGGGTCCATCCTTTCTGCTTTCTTAATTTCGGATAATCCAAACGAAACCTCAACATCAACCTGCATTGTTAAGACCCAGAAAGGAAAAAAACAATCATACCATCAAACATTGATTGATTAATCACAAAAAAAAAAAAAAAAGATAATAACCTGCACTGCTGTGACACCAGAGACTTCAACCACTGATCCTCCCTTCAGCACTTGATTCTTCAAGTTAACTGGAGCTCCGCGCAGCATTTCGATTTCTTTAATCGGCCATTGCACCAGCTGTTTCCCAGATTTATCCAGCCAAATATGTCTTGGAATTGCCTGCCAAATGATTTTTATAACATTCAGCTAGATCGATGTGGGTTGAGCCTGATGTTTAAATCATAAAAATTACCTGTAATCCAGCCCATCCTTTTGCTATATCATCATCAACACTTGATGACTCATTTATCCAACCCCACAAGATCCTCCTTTTCTTATCACCATCGAAGAAAGTCTTGGAAGCATAAAACTTTCCATAATCATATCTTAACCCAGCATCACTTTCCACTGATCCCTTATCCGGGATATAGCTATCCCCAACCGGGTTATATGTCCCGATGGTGTAGTACTCATGTTTAGTGTCGTCCAAACTCACCTTAAGCACATGTTTAACATCCGGACCCATCATCGATGTGTCCACGCCATATTTGCCTTTGACTGAGACAGGAAAAAAATCAGGGCACTCCCACATCCCTGTATCCTTTGCGGAATGTAGGGGATGCTTTGACTTGGTCCAATGCACAAAGTCTTTACTTCTGTACAAAATCGCTAGTCCTCTACGGTGTCGTTTGCTGCCAATAATCAATCTCCATCTCTTATCCGGTCCTAACCAAGCAGTTGTCGGGTCCCTAAATGAGCTGGCATTGATTTGGTTCTGCGATGTCGGTTGCATCAGCGGGTTATTGGAGTACTTGACCCAGTCGACGAGATACGGGTCCGACAAGTTCTTGGGTACTGCCATGTTTTGGACCTGTTTGTTTTGCGGGTCAATTCCGGTGTAAAGAATGACCGGTTTGTCTCCAGGGAGGATTGTAGCGGAACCCGACCAGCAACCGTTGATATCGGACGGTTGTGATGGGTAGATTGCTGGATCGTGTGGGGTCCAGTTGATGAGATCCGTCGACGTGGAGTGGGCCCACACAATGTTGCCCCACACGGCTCCTTTTGGGTTGTACTGGTAGAACAGATGGTAGATTCCCCTGTAAATCATTGGTCCTGCACATCACTGGCTTGTGAGAATAATTAAGAAGTCAACGCTCAGCTAGAGCAGAAAACAGAGGATCAAGAACACTGACCATTAGGATCTGTCCCATATAATTCCAGAAGCAGAACATTGTGACAAAAACCCAAAAACTGTGTTAGATTTAATTAATTAATGGAACAAAAGAACAAGAGAGGGAGAGGGAGAGAGAGAGAGAAGTAGATGGTACCATTGATCCAGTTCCTGGGGGGTTGGAAGTGGTACCCTGTTCTGTAAGGTTGACTAGTTGTGTTCGTAAAGGTGGATTCATGGCTTACAAGGTTATTGTAAAAATGGTGTGAGGCTTCAAGCTTGATAATGCCATGGCCAAGAAGGGAAATGATAAGGAAGATGAAAACAGAGGAGAGTCTGGCCATGGTAGCCTTTTGTCAATATTGTAAAAACAAAGCATGTGAAGGGGTATATTTATAGGAGAATATGACAAAATTATTACGTAATGGTCAATATATTATTAGATGATGATGTAGAGGCAGATTTCAAGGTTTTGAGCTTTGACAGAGATATGTGAAGCTGCCAGGAAAAAGCGAAAAGAGATCTACATAGATTAAGATTTCAGTCATTGATGAAAGTCAAAATCTGGCTGCAGACTCGTAAAAAGTATAATAATAATAGTAGATGTACACAACTTCTGTATTAGAAACAAATAACTTACTTTTCATATTCTTAAAACCAATAGTAAGATATTATGAGCCTGGATTCCCGCTCGTCCACGTGTTGATTGATGGAGAATCTGCAAAACACTCAAAAAAATGTGTTGGTTCTGTATGCCTATATTCTGTTAAAAAATCAATCATGCCCCTTATAGTTGTGAGCGTGTCAGAAACTTATAGTTAGCCTCAAAGTTTCGCCAATAGAATGAAATGTGGTTGCACCTGTAATAAGACTTTTAGAACAAACGATTATACAAAGAAAATTGCTTAATCATAATCTCATTATGAAACTCCAGGAAAATCTAGATTCATTGTAGAGCGCTTCACTAAAAAATCACATTGAAAAAAAAATGCTTGGATGTGCACACTTCATTGATGAAAGAAATGAATACAAAGAGACTTGAATTTGAGAATGAAGTATGAATATAAGTAAATAATAGCTAGAATGCTTGAAAGCTTGAGAATGAAAGATTGTGGACTTAAGTCATTGAGCTGGATTTGTGTTGTTCTTTTTCCCTCTTTGTCATGCTTTTATAATTCTTTGAAACTCTTTGAATCAACTGTCCTTGATGTCATGACTGCTGATGTTAAAATACTCGCAAGTGTACTATTGTAGCACAAAAAGTATAGGTACGAGATCGATCTCACAAAGACAAGTTCAGTCGAAAGATGTACTTAACTATAAAATAAATAACTATCAAAGTAAAAAAGAACTTGCCTGATTTTTAAGAAAAGAGAATAGATAATAATTTCACGACTTAACAATCAACGATGATAAAAAAACCCTAAGGCATAACCTTACCAAAAAATTATATTACAAGCTATAAAGGTCATGCATCAATATCATTTTCAATTCTAGGGTTGATTCCTAACTCAATTATGTTAATCCATTGATCATGATAATGACAGTATTATTAATATCAAATTAATTCTGTTTGATGGTAGTCTTTAATTTTAGTAAAAATAACTCATTACAACTAGAAGAATTATAGCAACTAATTAATCCCCTAAATCCGAATGAGAGCATTCGACAATTAATCTTCTTGATTCTAATTCCACCAAAAGACACAAATACGGATCGTTTACGTAATTCGGCTAGATAAATATAATAAACAACCTAATTGGTGATTAAGCAATTATGCATAAATTATATTTTGAAGCATGACAGTTAATAACAAGAATTAAGAATTAAATTGAAATCTTTTAGTAAAAAACAACTTGTACTATTCATGCTTCGCTAGGTTAAACCCTAGATAAAAGTTTAGTTAAAACCCATAAAATAGATGTAAAAGCAAGAGAAGAAAGAATCATGAGTTTGATACACAATAGTGGAAGAAGGTTGAAGAAGAGCCATCTCACAAGAAAAAATGACGTTTGCGAATACTTATCCCATATTTTTCCAGCAATTTATATCTAATATAAGTCTCCCTAGGAGTTCCAATTAGGGTTATACGTTTAAGGACACAAAAATCTAACCAATTAAGGTTTGCCTAAAAAAATTGCCAAATCCTACTGGTCTGAGCGCCACAACCACTAGAAGGGCGCTCCAATATGCCAAATTAAGTTTTTTGTAGCGGTGGAGCGCTATAAGGGCATTGAAAGCTGGTTTTCCTCCAAATACGCTCCAATCAGCTACAACTCCACATCAACCCTCCAACATATAAAACGTATGAAATCTCAAAGTATTAACTCGACCTTGATTCAAAATAATGTAAATGTGTACCAAAATATGCATGTAAATGTGGTATGAAATGCACACATAAACTACAACCACCCAAGAATCACCCAAATATGATCTACCTTCTTCAACTAATGAGATAATGTTTTACTGTGATTCAATAATTCCATAAATCTTAAAGAACATGCTCCTTCATGCTCCATGATGAGCTGAATTCTATATAATAACGCTCCACCAAAGTGGGTAACAAATTAAGATAAACTACACTTCCTAGATTCTAGGCAACCCATAAGACCAAGTCTTATATCTCTTAACCAACATAACTAGGCCTATCTAACATTTAAATTAATGACCCATTTCTTTCCATTTTATTGGGATCGTATAGACTGAAATCAAACCAAACCATTTATAATGATGACTGGCTCGTTTCCTATGTCCTATTTACTTAATCCATGTAAATTGCAATAGGGCCAGTCCATTAACACATGACCCAATCATTGAAACATATGAGCCCAACCGGTGCATAATTAGGGTGTAAACAAAAACATTATCGGAGTGGTGACAATGGCCACTATTGACGCTCTGACGCTTAAGTCAAAAGGATTAGAGCCACCTAATTCTACCACAAATTTTTAACTCTAATTTCTCTAAAAAAAATCATGTTTAATTGTGAGTTTTTTTTTAAAAAAATGAAATATTAAAACAATGTCAACGTGTTCCATTTTTGGAGGTGATAATACCGAAAATACTCTCCATTAAAAACACGACACTTGGAAAACATTTAAGGCTAATTCATGATCCAAAGGGAAAAAATGAAGTTTGATAAGGTTGGCTCATATTGCTCGGTTGCTGAGCAATATGCCCGTATGCTCGTCCTCGCCACCCTCTGACAATAACTATCTAGTTAAAAGGAGAGTTTCCCAATTTAGCAAGGTCCTGCTTGTTTTACCGGGAACTCTATATTAAAGGAAAGTTCCATTAGTATAAAAAGGGGTCCACCCCTCAGGTAAAGACATCTACTTTTATGAAAAATACTATTCATTCCTAGAGCACTGAGTTGTGTTCCCTAGGAAACTTAATTGCGTTCACATCTGACTTGAGCGTCAAAACGTCGACGCCAAATAAGAACACTCTTTGGCAGGCTCTTAACTCACATTTACTCGTTTACGCAGGAAAATTATCATTTTATATTAGAATTTGAACTGACCTAAAATTACACAAAAAAAACACTACCTATTTACATGACAGTGCCTATTACCATGACAGTACCAACTTAATAGATAATACAAACTTAAACATACAATATATAGTTTATTCTCGAAAATGCAGATCATTAATTTTCAAAATGAAATTATTTTTAGCCTCGTCTTCATCACGACTGTATATAAAACATAAAAAGCGACCATGACAGAAGATGATAGTTTTAAGTAGATAGTACCAAGGGATCAACCACTATCAAGACATTTCACAGTATCAAGATACCAACCAATGCCACCCACATATTAACAATATCAAACATGACATTATCGAGTAGATAGTACTAAAAAATCAACTAGTACCAATGTTATAGCTGATCTCATACAATCAAAAACACACAAGCATAAGAAATAAAGCAACGAAAATAAGCACAATGATTTTTATGTGGCTTGGCGAGAATGTGCCTACGTCCACGGAGGAACTCCTGTTTTTTTACTATATGAAAAACAGGGTACTGAGTACAAGACCTAAGTAGGGCTTATATTGGTAATCCTAGAATCCACCTTATACAATGAGAAAAGTACCCTCAGAGCCCTTAGGGCTTCTCGTCTCCTCGCAAAGCCTTCTTCCTTACCTTTGAGGTTTAAGATCCAATCCATTAATACAATGAACCACATTAAAATTCAACAATCAATGGCTCATTAAAATTCAACAATCAATACATTTAACAGTACCAAGATAACAACTAGTATCAACCATACACTCACAAATTAGTATCAACGTCCATACACTCACAAATAGTATCAATACATTAACATTATAAATTCAAAAACAATATCGAATTTACAAACAATTAATTTCAAATTCAGTAACAATATCAAATTCACAAGCAGTATCAAATTTGCAACCGTATTCTAAAAACAAGGACCATCACAGTACTAACAATTCAAAGAATTAACAAATAGTGCCAACAACAGATAGTATCAAATTCATTAATAATAATAAATTCATAGATAGTAGCAACATTATTTTCATAACAAGAAGCTAGTACCAACAATTTCAAAAAATTCATATACAGTTCCAACAACAAACAGTTTTGAAATCACAGACACCCCTAATTGCATTGTCAAACAAGAAATATGACAGTACCAACAACTAGAGATCTTGAAAAAAGAATTATGGATCTTAAAAAAAGAACTATAGAGAGAGAGAGATTCTACAAAAAATAGGAATTTATCGGTGCGATCTTGCGAAAAAAAATGGTTGAAAAATTTGAGAAGATGACCGAAAAATATATTTTTGTGATATAATATGAGAGAATGATACAGATATTTCTAAACTACGGTGGATAATGTTTTTTTTTTATTTTTAAAATGTTAAAGGATATTTTTGGTAGGTAAAAATTTCATGCAACTAAAATTGTATCAGAGAAAAGAATTATGACTTATCAATAAAGAAAACCTCTTGTATGTATGAGAGGTTGAGATTTATTTTATTTTGAAAGAAAAGTCATAGATTTTCTTTCGTCGCAATTAAAAAAAAAACCATCTAGAAATCTAGTGTTCACAAGTCACGATAAACCTCAAATGTCAAATGGATATAACATTTGGTGTATTAGGGAATCACGACACGTACGTGCATGTATTTATTTTTTCCCTGCCACTTACGGAATTGCTTTTCAATGGCAGCTCGTGAATCATATGATATGATGCTTTCTATAATTATATATCTTTATTTTATTCTTACTTTTTTATATAGTTGTTTGATCATTCAATTAAAAACCTAATGCCGTAATTCGGCCAAGAAAATTTGAGTCTACCCATCCAATATAAAACAAATATAGATGTGCGTACTTTTAAGTTTGAATTTTACCTATCTTTGAATTTTGGATCGGCTTCTTGCAGCCATTCTAATGAGTCGCCTCCAAACCAATTGATTTAGCACCTTAGACCATCATTTGAGTATGAAGACCATGTGTTGGGAAGGTTTTTAGTGTACACTATTCTCAATGAATCACCATAAAACATTGAACTCTCTATCACAGTCTTGTTTCAGTTATCCACGAATATATGATACCGGAGAGGATGAGAGGCGGAGAGATGACGTTTATTTGTATAAAAAATTAATTAAATGATTAGGATTATAAAGATTATTTGAATCTAATTGTATTAAAAAAAGCATGGGTGCAGAAAAGTAAATAGGTTTTAAAATATTTTTATGCAATAATAACTTGATATATTTTTTAAAAATATGTGTGTATTGAGCCCAAACTCGTCTGTAAATAGCAATAACAGCTCCCATGGACATATGCACCACTTAAAACACCATTTATTAAAAGTAGCAACTGGGCCACAATTAACTTCACGGGTCAAGATACGTGAAAGGAAGCAAAATGCCAAAATCATGTAAGTACTGAAATCCATTTACTTGGTTGTGTGTTATGATTAAAAATTGTGATATTAATTTTCTAGTCATGTTTACGTTATATGTTGGGTCACGGTCCATTAAAGTTTTTAATAAATTATATAGTAGTTCACAGGTTCAGGTTACGAGGCATCGGTACGACATAATTGGCTCGACATTAACGAATGGTCCAAGTAAATTTATTTTGATTTAACTTTAGCATACATACATGCTATCATAATTGGTACGACTGTCACCAACTATATTAGTACAATAGTTAACAGTTAGCATAATAAATCATTTTATTGGTACCACAGTAAGTGGTACAAACAAATTGGTACAACCGTTATTTATCAATGTAATAATTGGTTTGGTTACTCAAGTCTTTTATTCTCGTACGACAAATATGACGGTACGACTTTTAATGTAAGACGACTTAAGTTAGGGTAATTTAGTATTTTCACATAACTCACAATTGTCTATAAATACCCCAAATATGCTCATTTAAGAGGACCATTTTTTTGTTCCACCTACTTATCTCTCTAAGAATCACTCCCTCACTTACATCATCCGCACGTCATTTATCTTACAGTTTTATCTACAAACTCCATACTAATTCTCACGCCCGAGCTTCTTTGGCAGGCACCATACCGGTGTTCCCAAGTTGAACTAGCTTGTACGACTTCTTTTCTTTCTAAGCAGGAGCTCGACGTCATTTTGTAACACGGTCAACTGTTGACCTTGATTGTTGGAAAATTTGCCTCAACAATTTGGCGCCGTCTGTGGGAAACGCAACGAAATTAGCCAATACTAAACCGGTATCGATGGAGTCCGAATCACATGATTCTCACCTTGCAATTCAGTTATCTCAACTTTGCCAACAACTAAAAGAACGTGATGAATACTATCTAGAACAAAGTAGAAGACGGGACGATCAGTTTAAGATGATGAAGATGGAAAACATACGGCTAAAATCCCAAGTCGACCATTTCATGAATCAAACACCTTAGAATCCCCTTGGGAATGTCGAACCAGTAAGATATCCTTCCAACAACGGACTTGGAGAATCAAGTCAACAATGCGATCTTCGGTATGCGTCCGTACGACCACACGACTCAAAACATACATCTCATAACAACACAATGAACATAAACTCCAGTTCGACTCTATGGAAGGAGTTAGAAACGATAAAAGCATGGATGACTACGATACTAGGGGTGCCTCCTCTGATCACGAAAACCCCACTGGACAACTACTTAAAATCCTCATTTACCGACCGTATTTCTACAGTCGAGATATCAAGGAAATACACCATACCATCTATAGCACCATATTCTGGAAAGGGTGATCCGGAGGATCATGTCAACCAATTTAGGCAACGGGTGGCTGGGTCTTATGTACCCCCTAGTTTTTTGGAATCTTGCATGTGCCGAAGCTTCGGAGCTACCCTGGAAGGGGCACCACTGAAGTGGTATATTGGGTTATCGGACGAAAAGATAGACTCGTTTGCGGAGCTAACAAACTTGTTCATAAGTCAACACGTCAGCAGTCGCAAAAGGTAGAAATTCCAACTGCAGCGACAAAGTGGCGCTAAGAGCTTTTCAAAGTGGATTATTTGCTGATAGTGCCTTATATGAATGAATTTTGGAGACGGATTGCAAAACTTTCAAAGATTCTCTTTGTTGTGCCAATAGGAGAATTAGGGTCAAAGAAGATATCAGGTGCGAAACTCAAAGTTCAAATGACAGACGCAGTAATGATCATTCCGTTCGACCAGTAGGAAGAACACCGAATCGCAATAATTTGCGTAATAGGAATCAACCAATGGAAATTGCTACAGTCCAAAAGTTGATAGATATCGAACTAGAGGAAGTAGTTGTCATTTTAAAGAGAATGGGTAAGAAGGTTCAATGGCCTGAACGAGTGAAGAACGACACGGACCAACGCAATCTCACAAAGTGGTGCGACTTTCATAGTAATCATGGGCATGACACAAAAAATTGTCGAGGTCTCCGCGAAGAAGTACTAGAACTGCTTAAGAAAGGCAATTTAAAGGACCTCTTAATCGAAAAAGAAAGAACTACCGTAAACTAGTGAGTGAATAAAGAACGTAATGTGACACCGCTAAATGATAGAGTGGTAAACATGATATCGGGGGGGTCTGAGATCAGTGGAATAACTTATTTAGTCTCGAGGAAACACGCTCCAAAAGCCCGTATTCTAGAGAATCGCACAGTTCGCACTTCAAGCTTGATAACACCAACGGATCTGGTCATATCCTTCCAGGATTCAAATGCGGCGAACCTACTACAACCACATCATGATGGCTTGGTCATATCCATTCTTATTGCCAACATCCTTGTAAAAAGAGTCCTCATAGACGATAGAAGTTCGACCAACGTTCTTTTTGTAAGTGTTTTGGTTGAAATGAACCTGAAACAACACCAACTTGTGAGATAGTCAAGTGTACTTGTTAGTTTTAGCGGGGAGAAGAAGCATACGATCTACGAGATCTCTCTCCATGTACTAGCTAAAGGGGAAAACGTACATACAATATTCTCCGTGATAGACTCCCTATCATCATATAATGCAATTTTGGGACGACCATGGATACATGAAATGAGAGCGGTAACCTCAACTTACCACCAAGTCATACAATTCCCTACCAATCAGAGTCAAAGAATTAAGTACATATAGTACTTTTATTGGTTGATTATTATGTTGTTTAAATACCTTTTCGGTATGTTGGATGGATGGTCGGGAGGTATGCCGTGTGATCGGGACTTCCGTACCTGGATATGGGACCTTGGGTCCTGTTTGATAGACTCTGATAGTCTTTGATGATATTATTGATATGAATATGCTTTGCTTATTGATTGCATGTGATTAGGAGGCCTAAGGCCCTGCCTAGTGTGTGATTGTGGATAGATGGCCAGAGGCCCTGATAGGCTGCGGAACTTCTCTGATTATTATTGATTTTCTTTCACGTATTAAATGAGATGTGACTCCAGGTTGGCACCCTCCGATATATGGGGAGGTGCTGTCAGATTTTTGTTAGAATCCGGGGTTAGGTTGGCGTGTGGTGAGGTCCTTAGTGACGGGGCACACGCCTAAAGTGGCACTCCTGGCTCAGTGCGTCAATTCCGGGTCGGGGCGCCACAGGTTCGTCACTAGAGTTTTTGCTAGTATGCTGGGAAAAATCATAGGAGTATACATAGACGATATGTTAGTGAAATCTTTGGTGGCAAGAGACCATTTGGAACACTTGAGGCAGGCTTTTGCCATGTTAACGTTGTACAAAATGAAGTTGAACCCAACAAAATGTCAGTTCGGAGTTTCTTCAGGAAAATATTTACAGTATTTAGTCATTCAACAAGGCATAGAGGCAGATCCAACCCAGATTAGTTCAATAATAAAAATTCCATCGCCTACATGACTCAAAGATGCCCAAAGGTTGGCTGGAAAAATGGCGGCTCTCAGCTGATTCATTGCAAGGTCATCCGACATTAGTCATACATTCCTTTCAATATTACGTCGAACGACAGATTTCGTATGGACAATTGAATGCGAGGACGCATTTCAAAAGCTCAAAACATACATGGTTTCTCCCCCTATACTAGCAAAACCAGACGACAGAGAAACGTTGCTTTTATATCTTGTCGTATCCGAAATTGTTGTTCTCGTCAAAGAAGAGAAGGTTCAGCACCCGGTGTATTATGTCAATAAAAATTTGCTCGACGTTGAGACCCGTTACACGAAACTTGAAAAGCTAGCTAATAATGGCCGCACGGAAACTCCGTCCATATTTCCAAGCCCACACGATAAAAGTTGTTACTTCATTTCCTTTGAAAAATGTGCTATATTGCCCAGATATTTTAGGAAGACTAACTAAATGAGCTGTCAAGTTGAGTGGGTACGACCTAATCTACCAACCAAGAGATGCGATCAAATCTCAGGTGCTTGCAGATTTTATAGCAGACTTCACCCCGTCCATATCAATTGAAGCACAAGACGAACTAGATTGTATGAATATATTAAGCAATGGAGTCTAGTGCTTATCTGTGGACGGAGCGAGCAATACAAAAGGAAGTGGCTTAGGAATAGTCTTGAGCACACCGGAAGGATGCCTTATTCGAAGATCTATACATTGTGAATTTCGTACGACGAACAACAAAGCGGAATATGAGGTATTAATTTTGGAACGGACTTTAACCTCTGAGATGAAAGCACGACGAATTTTAGTTCGTTCCGACGCACAACTCATAGTAAATCAACTCGAAGGAACCTACCAAGTAAAGGATATGAAGATGATAACATATATAAGTGAGGTCAAACGATTAAATAGTGAATTTGAAGAATTTTCGGTACGAATTATTCCACGTATTGAGAATTCTTAAGCAGACGCGTTGGCCAAACATGGATATTCTATTCAAGAATCGGGATTAGTAAGTATCCCCATAGTCTATCTATAATGGCCCGTACTTAATAAAAGCAAGGAGATTTTGGAAGTATGCTTAGACATTGTACCAAATCAATAGATGACCTCCAAAATGCCGTACCTAAAGGATAGAACCTTGCTAGATCAAGAAAAATCCATGCCAGACCATCCCGGTTCACAATATATCAAAACTAGTAATACAAACGATCATACAGTGGGTTACTATTAAGGTGTGTCACGAGTGACCAAGTAAATGATGTTTTAGCTGAATTGCATGTAGGACACTGTGGGAATCATTCCGCCAGAAGAAGCTTGGCAAGAAAAGTTCTTTTAATAGGATACTAGTGGCCGACATTAAGACATTATGTAAGGGATGCTAAACGGTGCGACAAATTTCAGTACCAATCGTCTGTTTCTCACAACCCACCTGAGATACTAAATTCTCATCTGATTCGATGGCCCTTTATGAAATAGGGAATGGATATCGTTGGTCCAATGCCAAAGGCATTAGGACAAAAGTTGTACGCACTAGTGTTAACAGACTATTTCACAAAATGGGTCGAGGCGGAGTCGTTCCATCAAATTCGTGACACTGAAGTCAAATCTTTTATATGGAAGAACATTATTTGCCGATTTGGAATCCATCAGGAGATCGCGACAGACAATGGATCACAATTTTTGAGTCATCATTTTCAAGATATATGTGCAAAGTGACATATTAAATGTAACCTCTCAACTCCGTACTAGCCAAATTCAAACGGCCAAGCTGAATCATTAAACAAAATCATACTTGACACGTTAAAATGAAGATTAAGAGATGCAAAAGGGAGATGGGAGGAAGAGTTTCCCGGTGTACTTTGGTCTTATCGCACGACCAATAGAGATTCGACTCGAGAAACGCCGTTCTCTTTAGTGTACGGCACAGAAGCAGTAATACCAGCCGAAGTAGGGTTACTATCGGCTCGATTTGTGGGAGCTAGTGAAAACATCAATAACAAGGCCTCACAAGATAGCCTCGATACAATTGATGAGCTATGTGATAAGGATCGAATAAGAAACACTGCATATCAACTTCAAGCCGCTCGACATTATAATCGACACGTAAGAAGTTGATCTTTTGACAAAGGAGATTGGGTACTCCGCGCAAAGTACTTCCAAGTACAGGGATTCAAAAACATGGGAAACTCGATGAGACTTGGGAGGGCCTTTACCGCATTACTGAAGTAATAGGACAAGGAGCTTACAACTTTCAAGATCGTGATGGACTTGACTTGAAGAAGAGTTGGAATGTCGTTCACCTGAAAAAAAAATTCTTCTTAAATTCGTACGACTCTTAGTGTAAATACCGTTCGACGACATCAAACTCGCTTGTCTTCAAACCCCCATTTCAACATAATAATAAAGAGAAAATATCTAAGGTACTTATCTTCGTCACATCAGAAACTGATCTGACCGAGCTACTTAATACTACAAATAAACCTACCTACATCCATAAATGGTACACACCAAAATGCTCGTAGACGTCTCTACCAAATCGGGCCAGATTACCTATAGTGGCAATACCCTTCAGAGGACCTGACCTCCTCCAACTCTGTCGGTAACTTTGTACCACATATGGAATTTATTGGTGAAACATCCAATTCCTTCCCAGACCACTACTGTGGGAATGCTCCAAAGATATAAGAAGCACTTGGCATGGAGCCAGAAGAAATTGTGGCGGTCATGAAACACATGTCTGATGTGGTTCGATGGCCCAATCGAGTGCAAGAAAATCCTAACTATCGTGATATATGGAGGTGGTGTGATTCTCCCCTTTATGTTCTTTATACTCCCTCATTAGAGTCGCACAAGCCATAAGAGTTGCATCATCAAAGGCATCATCGATTTTAGATTGCAATTCTTTCATTTTTCGTTTATACTCTTCTCTAAGTCGTACGAACTCTTCTCTTTGTCGTATTTTTTCAGCCTTCAAATCTTCAATTGCGCATGTTGCATTGTTGAACTTTTCTTCAGCAGCCAAAACCTTGTTGCCCAGATCAGCAAAATGGGCCTCCATGTTGTTCACCTTTTTCTTGGCTTTCTCTTCGTTCCTTTTTGCCGCGTGAAGGAGTTTGTCTTTTGAAGTAGACTCTTCTCGAGCATAACACATTATAAATAACCCTAGAATCAATATATCTAAGCCCTATATTCCATCTATTACAGATCAAATGAAATCTAGAAAAACCCTAGATTTTCCAAAACTAGAAAAACATACTTGAATCTTGGAAATCTCCTCCAATCTTGTTTAAATCTTCAATCCAAGCTACAAATCTACAATAATCTCTCAAAACCTCACTTTCTCACTCTAATTTTCTCTCCCTCTCTCTCTCTAAAATCGGCTTCTCCAAGAAAAAATGATGAAAATGGCTCGTGTAACACCATTAAACTGCTCGAGGAGTGCCTAGGCGCAATGGGCTTAAGTTCTGGGTTGAACTCACTGTTCTGGGTGCTCCTCTGGGTGTGCCCAGCGTTAGATTTTCCACCGTTTTTCCCATAAGCTACTATCTTGGTCGAACTTTTGTACATGCCAAGGCATGTGGCCTTATTTTTTTCAACTTGGTCTCAATCTTAGCTTCGATTTGATATATTATGGGTCTAAAATGGACACTTGTGCTAAACGTTATGACCCCTTTTGTGAACCTAGTTCAAAAACGATTCTTTACGGTCTTATACAACTTAAATGGTCCGTAACCTTTTCGAATCCATTTCCAACAACTTATAACCCAAAATTTAAATGTACTTAATAATTTTGGCTTGGGGTTTCACATAGGCGATATGCCAAACCCCTCAAAAACACTACATATAAATTTTGGTAGAGGAAATCTCAAACCAAACGATAGGGGCAACTTGTAAAATGACACCCAACCCGGTACGACCATATCAGCCGTGTGATCATCTCTCGGAACTTCCATGTCAACTTCATTAGGAATTCAGTATACCTACCTAATAAGGTGTGAGTGCTCAACACCTATAACACTCCTAGGGTTATGGGACATGATAAAGTCGGTTCGTTCACCCTTTGGGAGCCGATTGCTAGACGAGGGTAGACTAGTTTCCTCTCTGATAAACCAAATAGGTCGAGGTACAAAATATGCAATTTTCTCGATGTCGTCTGAATTGGTATGATCAACTTCCTCATAATTGTCGTTTGACTCAAGATCTACATGGCTACTAATTTCCATCTCATCCGTTTCTTGCCAAAGAACCACCCCTTATTTACTTTAAGAATCCGTACGACTAAGCCTAGATGAATGCTCATTCATCTTCCCCACACAGAATCAAACACAAATCTAGAATAATTATAAGATCAAAAAGTCTATTTTTTGACAAACAAAAAGTAACAAAAAATGGAATGAAAATCAAGATAAAAAATCTATTTAACCAAGAACATCTATGAACATATGAAGAACAAACAAAAAATCATAGTACAAAACATCCAAAATCATCACAAAAATCCAAGAAACTGTAAAAACAAATAAAGATAAAAAAAAACCTTTAGCACACTAAGGATTTGAACGAAGCCAAGAATGTAACAGAGCGAAAACAAAGAATTCAAAGAAAAGTGAGGATAAAGCAAAATTTAAAGGTGTGAGCTTTGCCTTTAATATATGATATATAACAATGATTGGTATTTGAAACGAGATGACCTTTTGTTCCCCAAACCCTATTGAACACGTGGCATCATCTTACCCATCGAAAATTAAATAACCTAATAAGGAGAATCACGCCAAACAATGACTTTTCTAATTCATGCCAAACGTCCTATACTAATAGCCGAACTGATTTTTAGTTTCTTTACTAATCTCGTATTGCCCACTAAACTTTTATAGGAAAGTAGAGTGAATTGGTCAAACGAATTGCTTTCTTAATTTGAATATGATTGTTTCTAGTGGCAACAGCTAAAAGCTTTAAACGTAAACACTTTCCTTTAAAAAAAATTTGCAATCATGATTGACATAAATTGACGGCCACCTAATACAAATTGATTCTATTAAAAATTCATCAGCCTCCCATATTTGAGTTTTTGTTCAATATATCATTTTTTAATAAATTAATTAGAGATATAACAATTGATTTTTTTTTGTTTGTGCAGAAATGACAATTGACGCTATTCGCAACAGCGTGACTTTCGATGTGTTTTTAAGAGTCACGCTGTTCCCAACAACGGGACTATCTTTTGTAATTTTTACACTAGTCACGCCATTGGTAACGGCATGACCTAATCACGCTGTTCTCAACAACGTGATTAGCATCAGGCGAAGAAAAAAAATAAGACTTAGACAGTAAGTTCAATACAATACATAAACATCAAACTGTTTGAATACATAGACCATCACTCATATATTAAACTCAAACCATACTCAAACTCGTAGCTTCAATACAATACATAAACATCAAACTGTTTGAATACATAGATAATCACTCATATATCAAATTCAAACTAGACTCAAACTCTTAACTTCAATACAATACATAAACATCAAACTAGATTGAATACATAGATAATGACTCATATTAAACGCGCTCTCATTACTCTACAGCACATTTACGAACACCTGCATATCAGCCTTTAGAACCTGCAAAGATATCACATTTGTGTTAACATATATAGATCTAACGGAATGACAAATCAAACTCAAAATACTTACTCTGCCCTGCTAATATGTGATGTTTTTTTATTGTGTCCACGTTGACCACATATGCTACATTTGTACCTTGATCGACCCTCCCTTATATCCATTTCATTTGTCAACCTTGTTGATTTTGGTCGACCTTTCTTCAAACGCCTGAGTGATGGATCTGGAAGGCCACTCCATCTGATCTGGAATAGGGTTGAAAGTTGGTGTATATGTGTTCTCGTAGGCCCGTAAGGTGAAATTCTCTTCGATGAAGTAACTATAATCAACTTTTGTGGCAGAACAACAAGATATTGCATGTGAGCATGGTCGATGAAGGGTTAGCCACATGTTGCATGTACAACTTCTTTTACTAGGATTTCTTCCAATCATGACTGTGTGATTTCAATGTTATGTTCGTCTTGCTCTAGTAGTCACTTGAAATGTCAGTAGATTATGATGAAACATGCGAACAACTTGTTTCTTAGGCTTCTCAATTTCTCGAGTGATTTCAACTAAAACCCTAGGTGGCCAATCTCGACCTTCCATTCTGTACTGTTGTGCCTCAATCCTACAAGTTACAAAGTATTTGTTGGTCCGATAAAATGTCAGTTGGACAAGAGCAGTGACTGGAAGGAAACGACCACCCTTAAGCACACTATTGAATATTTCAGACATATTTGTCGTCATCACACCATAGCGATGGCCACCGTCGTATGATAATGCCCATTTCTCCTTTTCAACTTCCTCTAGGTATTTCCAGGTCTCTTCATTCAATTCTTTCATCCCAGACATACAGAAATCAAACCTCTCTTTCGTTGGCTCATATGCCATCAACTTCACACTATTTTTTAAGTCTGTATATTTGAACTTTTTCATCATATTGCTTGCCAAGTGACGTGAACAATATCTGTCATGAATTTCTATTTTGCCCTCCAAGCCTTGAAGTATGATACTAGATACATTAACTGTGATATAGCAAAAGCCTGAATTGCTGCCACGTTAATCTTTAAATTAGCCATAACCATCTCAAGAACTTCGTGCGCTAAGTACTCTGTTTCCAATTGACGGTGACCTTGTTGTAAGGAAGCATTCATGCATGTATGCGGCCCTATAATGACATTAATCATCCACATTTGTAGTCTATCCTTGAACATTGCAAGTAAATACCACCTGCATGTTTCCTTCTGCACACAACTCAATTGCACAACAATGAAACTTGAATGTTCTGTTCTATATTGATGGTTATTATGTAAATGCCAAGACTTCACACCATGTAGGAGCTCATTCTTACTATTAAACGCTTGCTTCACTCTTAAGCCATCATGTCCAGCATCATTGTTTAATTCCCAATCCTTATATGTGGCATCTTCAATCAGACTAACATCTCTGAATTCTAGAATTGTTGGTATAATGCTACCACCCTGCATTGTGTTAACATCCATATATGCATAATTCTTTCCATGAATCACATCCACATCGTCTTCGTCCTCTTCATCATCATCATGTATGTCTTCTTCCTCTTCAGCATCTGAAAGTGTGTCAACAAAAGCTTGCTCAATCTCCTCCGTACTGCATATTTCTGGAATCAAATTCAAGTTCACATTGAAAGACAGTTGTTGGTTTCCACAAGCAAAACTACTACCAAAATCAGGGATCTGGTTACCACTAACATAACCAAGATTGTGGAAAACGCCCTTAGAATCAAGTTGGCTATAATCAATCAGTGGAACAGATTGACTATAATCATATTGGTCTGAAAAATTTCATGGGTCCGCCATTCTTATACACCTAATTTATTAAGAAAGATTAAACTATTATTAAACACACATTAAATTAACATACAAAAATGGAACTAAATCTAAACTTATGTATTAAACAAATCAACTCAAAATCTCAATTAATTAAGTTATTCTACACACAAATCAAGTAAAAATCATAACCATAAACATAAACACCACCCTTGAAAAATCTAATCAACTAATCTTATGCATTTTAACAAAAACGAGTCACATTATTCCATGCTTTTACACTACAAACAATTGAAATGACAAACTCTCCTAGTTGGAGCCCTAAAATGTAAACCTTGAGCTCACTGAGTTTTTTGTATAGGAAAACTCTCTCAACTATCTGGTGTAAGAGAAGAGAAATGTTGTTGTCATGTGTAATATTTGGTTGTTATACAGGTTAATCACGCTATTGATAAGATCGTGATTAACCACGATCTGTAATCACGCCGTTCACAACGGTGTGATCATGTCCGATCAATTATCATGTCGTTACCAACGACGTGACTAGTGTAAAAGTTACAAAAGATAGTCACGCTGTTGGCAACAGCATGACTCTTAAAAACACAACGAAAGTCTGTTGCGAATAGCGTGAATTGTCATTTGTGCAAAAAACAAAAATCAAGTGTTATATCTCTAATTAATTTATTAAAAAATGATATATTGAAAAAAAACTCCCCATATTTGTCTTACATTCCGAACTGAGGACTATATAGTAGAAATTGGTTCTACTAAATTCATAGGACACCAAATATAATTGGAACCCCAAAATTAATCCGTACGAATTCTTAATTGAACAAAAATAGGAAACTTAAAAGTCTACCTTAGGTTTGTGTGCTAACCCTCTTTTATTGAAATAGAAATAACGGCACTAACAAAATTCGGAACCATAAAAATAATCTGAATCCTTAATAGAACTATAATTGGAAACTCAAAAGAATGCCTTGAGTTTGTGTGTTAACCCTCTTTTGTTATAGTTAGAATGACAGCACAACCAAGAATCGGGACCAAGAAAATAATCCGTATGTATACCTATTGAACTAAAATTGGAAACCTAACTAAATTACTTAATTAACACATGACCAGTTTTACAGTTGACATATATTCAAAATTAAATTTATACAACAAAATTGATCTCGTTTAATCTGTATAACACATTTTGGCACCACATGTGACTTGGTGGATTATAATCGTCCTATTGCAAATTCACTCTACAATAGATGCTCAGTCAAAAATTAAATGATCGCCCTACACGGTGTACCACCAGAAACACGGTACCCCTGTAAATTCGAGTTCGGTCGACCAACGAGTTCGCTTGCGAGATGAGTCCACTCATAAAGAAATCAATTTCTAAACGTGTCAGTACAACATGAAAATTCACTCGACATTAGTTCAAAAGCATGAATCTTCAGTAGTAGGACAACTTAAAGCATGAAGTCTTCAGGTAATACTTGAGATTTTTCATTATTTATACTACTATGTAAGACTAGGTTCACTCGACTTACAAAGGGGGGGCTTCTGTTATGGTTAAAAATTGTGATGTTACCTTTCAAGTCATGTTTACATCATATGTTAGGCCACGACCCATTAAAGTTTTTAACAAATTATGTAGTAGTTCATAAGCCCAGGTTACAAGGCATCGGTACGACATAATTGGCTCGACATTAAAGAGTGCTCTAAGCAAATTTATTTTGATTTAACTTTAACATACATACATGCCATCATAATTGGTACGACTGTCACCAACTGTAATGGTACAATAGTTAACAATTAGCATAATAAATCATTTTATTGGTACCATAGTAAGTGGTACAAACAAATCGGTACGACCGTTATTTATCAATGTAATAATTGGTTTGGTTACTCAAGTCTTTCATTCTTGTACGACAAATATGACGGTACAACTTTTAATGTAAGGCGGCTTAAGTTAGGATAATTTCGTATTTTCACATGACTCACAATTGGCTATAAATACCCCAAATATGCTCATTTAAGAGGACCCTTTTTATGTTCCACCTACTTATCTCTCCAAGAATCACTCCCTCACTTACATCATCTGCATGTCATTTATCTTACAATTTTCTCTACAAACTCAATACTAATTCTCACGCCCAAGCTTCTTTGGCAGGTATCATACCGGTGTTCCCAAGTTGAACTAGTTCATACGACCTCTTTTCTTTTTAAGCAGGAGCTTGACGTCATCTTGCAACACGGTCAATTGTTGACCTTGATTGTTGGAAAATTTGCCCCAACATCGTGTCAGAGGCCAAAGTTTATTAGCTGACCAAAATAATTCCTATGTCAAGTTTGTTACGAATATATACTAATATTTATTAAATAAAAGTTTCATAAAATATGAATATTCGATATAGTAAATAATGTGGTATGTAGAGTTTGGCGTACATATGAAAGATTATACCATTAATTCTTGTGAAATATAAGTGGAAGTTCCCCAGTAAGATAAAATTTGTAAAGCCATTATTATAGTTGTAACATATGATTAAATACGTGTATCTTGACTGTGGGAATCGTATAGTTCTGACTTTATGTGCTAATACGCTTATGTGTACTGAACTGGACCAAATCGAGACAAATATTTTTATATTGACTATATAAAACAAACTCCTCATAATTATTATGAGCGTTTATACTCTTAATCCAAATACAATAATAGGAACGATTATGAACTAAAAATTATTTTGAGTCACAAATTAGTGAGAGTCGTTTATGAGTCAATAAACTTAGTGAGTTGGACAATGACAGTACATTGATTGAGAATATTGTTTGCTAAAGGAAACCATGTCCTGGTTTAGGAATTGAAGATACCCTTCGAGAAAGCTTATTAGTTTTGATCATGTTAAACTCTGCAGCTGAATCTAATTATCTGACAAGATAAATAAGTTAAGCATATGTTTTGATGTCATTGTAATTTTTTAGTGGAGCAAAGTGTAATTTACCAAAAGAAGAATAGTTGATTATGTTAGTCCAAATTTTCTATTTATATTAAGTGAAAATATATTTGTTATGAGGTCTTTGCTATGCCTCTATATAAAGGACTCTTAGTGTCTAGGGTTTGGATCTTTTTTTTTGGAGAACCTAAAAAAATAAAACCCAAACCCCTAAGTCAAAAGCTCTCCCACCCGAGTTTGAGTTCCTAAACACAGCAGAAGACATCTAGCCTTGAGCTTTTGTTCATGTTGTGTTCAGTTCTTGATTAATAGGAGTTGTTCAGTTCATGATCAAGTTCTTGTAACCATGCGGTTCGTGAATAGAAAAGAAGTTGTTCGCTATTACTTGTTCATTGTGCAGTTTTTATAATAGATCAAACCAGACATATCTACTAAAGTAAAGTTCTGGATTGAAGTATGTCTGGAATGTCATGTGCTCTCTCAACCGGAGCATCCTGCAGGTCATTTCGTTGCGTATCCTTCAATTGTATTAGAGGCGCGGTTGATAGTTTACACAACATGTTAGCCATGTTCTCCAAAAAACTGGTATATGCTTATAGGATTAGGTTGTGTTGCAACTAACCTTTGTTTTGCAGCATATAGTTCACGGGCTGTTATGGTTACAACATATGTATGTTTGATATAGATTGTGCGCCTAGTATTTATTAGGTCGATCCCCTTATGCGTCCGCGATTACATCGTTATGGTGGCTTACTAGAGCAAAACTTCTAGTAGGAGAAAAACTCTAGTGACCATAACAATCCTCTTTAATTTCTATGATTATCTAATTTGATTTTGTGTTTATCTACATGTTACTATGAGTTTTTGTTTGTTTAAAAAACTAAATGCATGAGAGAACATGAATAATACTAAATTAAATATCAATTATTATCTGAATTATTTTAAATGACATGGATAATAATTGTTACATTTAATTTATAAATTCAATTTGAAAAATAATTTATATGCATGCAAGTTTGGATAAAGTTAGATTCCTATATTTTAGGAACTTGGAGCTTTAAGAACTTACATACATAGATACTATTTTTTGAAAAACAAAATTTATTGGATAATTAAATATATGTAACTATCCCTCAAATTAAAATTACTAAGTGGGTAAGAGAATTTGTCACATATAAATTTTGTGGTCTCCATCATAGGTTCATATGAAAATATGTAATTTTAGAAGTTGGAAAGATGAGATATTTAATGTGACTATAATATCATTTATGGAATATATATTTTCAAACTTAAGATTTTTTCACAAAACCAAAGTGAGTTATCTCGACCCATGCATCAAGGATAACTTTTAGTGATTAACAATGCAATGTGTAGGAAGTTCTGTTTAGGAATTAGGTTATTTAATTGCATGCCATTCTTACGGAAAGGCCCCTCTCTTTTCTAGGAGCAACCTAGTTGCTAGTTTGGTTAATCACTAGTAAAAAATCAACAATGTTGTGACAACGTTTTCACTTCTTGGAGAAAATCCATATTGAAATTTCTTTTTGGACGATGATATTGAAATGAGTAAATTCTAATCAATACACTTTAAGATATCTCTATTCCAAATATT
Source organism: Euonymus europaeus (assembly GCA_963580455.1). Taxonomy (NCBI): domain Eukaryota; kingdom Viridiplantae; phylum Streptophyta; class Magnoliopsida; order Celastrales; family Celastraceae; genus Euonymus; species Euonymus europaeus. The sequence continues at coordinate 12,529,988 of OY756970.1, read as the reverse complement.
TTTAGCATTACAAAAATATTTTTTAAGTATGAATTATTGGTAAGAACTTTAATTAAGATGTAATTGATTAATGTGTTGGCATTGACTTTCCTCCATATTGGAAATTCTCAATTACGATAATCTCATATTGTTGAATTTCTTGATAGTCATAATAAGTAGTCATTTATTATAATTGTATTTTCCCATCAGAATATTGATTATAAAAATGATGATATTGTGATCATGAGATGGTTATACACTTAGCTATAAGTTATGGGTAATGTTTCCCATCGAAATAAGTTCCATTATTTATAGGACCAAAGTATATCAGCGACTTAATTTTGCATGGTATTGTTTATTACCTAGACAATAAAGTTAACAAGTTTTAAACTTATCTAAAAAAATGTTAAATAGTATTTAGTCTCTCATTGAGGCATGCTATTTATGATGTTTTAGCTTGCTAATGGACTTTTGTGAATCATGAGTAAAGGTATCATAATTTGTTTGCTTAAATTCAAAACTACATTATTCCTCATTGCATTATATTTATGTGATTCTCATAATGAAAATGGCTCTACACCTACATCAATTCTTACACATAAAAAATTGGAAGTACACAATTATATTGTCTGGAAACAAAATTTGGACATTCTTTTGACTGGGAAAGAATATAAGTATGTGCTTACTGAAAACTGTCACCAAAACCCGGAGAGGGGGCAATTGAATAGGAAGCCCAAGCCTACCGGAAGTGTAAAAAGGTTGACGAGATGGCACGGTGCTATATTCTTGCATCAATATCCAATGTGCTGCAATCAACACATTATGTCATGGAGACTACTTATGACATGATGTAAAGCCTCAAAGAAATGCTTGGGGAGCAAAATCATGCAGCGAAGCAAACTACTATGAAGAATTTGTTAGATACAAAAATGGCTGAAAAGAGCCCAGTTAAAGATCTTGTTTTAAAGATGATGAGTCTTTTGAATGAATTGGAGATCCTCGGAGCGTATATTGATTGTGATTCATAAGTTGATATCATCCTCCAAACATTTTCGGACTTGTTTCAACAATTTAGGCTGAACTACAACATGAGTAAGTTATCTTATACACTGCCAATATTGTTGAATGAGCTTTAAGTTGCTAAGTCCCTCTTCAAGAAACTTGATGTTGCACTAGTTGTTGAGAAACTATTATGCTCCTAAACTAAGAGGTATGAAGAAGCAAAAAAAAAAAAAGGCTCAGAAACCTAAGGAGCCTAAAGGTGGCATGGAAACAAGCCCAAGGGCAAATGTTTTCATTGCAAGAAGCCTATGCACTGAAAGCAGCAATGTCCAGTTTATCTAGCCAATGAAAATAAGTCAGGTATGTCTGTTTTAGTAGTGGTTGAAACATGTTTAGCGGTGTTATCTACCAGTTCCTAGTGTGTAGATACGGGAGCCACTAATCATATTTGCAATTCATTGTAGTTGTTATAGGAAACTCGCTAGCCAAGTGAAGACGAGGCATCCATTTTTCTGGGAGATGGCATGAGAGTGTTAGTAGATGTAGTAGGAAATATTAGGATTTCATTTCGTAATGATAGAGTTTTAATTTTGAAAGACATTATTTATGTACCTTCCATCAGAAGGATTTTGATTTCAGTTTCTTGTTTAATCAAATATGGATATTCTATTTATTTTAATAACTCTGTGATTATCAAGTTAAATAAACGTTTTAGTTGTTCTAGTACATTGGTGGATTGTCTTTACATTATTAATATTCCATCCGCACTGTAGCAGAAAGAATTGAATAACACTAATAATCTACCATGTAAGAGAAAGCAACCTTATGAAATGAATCAAACCTATCTTTGGCATCTATGCCTAGGTGCTGAAAGGGAAACCAGATAAATTGGAATCGAGAATAGATGTATGCTTGTTTCTAGGCTACCCTAGAGGAACGAAAGGAGGTTTATTTTTTATTTTTATCCTAAAGATAAGAAGATAATTCTTAGCACCAACGCCCAATATCTAGAAAAGGACTATATAATGAACCACAAACCCAGAAGTGAATTTGTTTTAGAAGAATTAATGGGTGAAATGTGAGCTCCATATTCCACCATACCCATAACACAGGAAGAAGAACCAAAAGAAATATTTCCTGACATTCCATTGTCTAGTAGGAGTGGGAGAAATGTCAAGACTGATGTTGAGTCTGAACCAATACATGTAGATACCCATCAGGGGGCACATGATTTAGAACCAACTCAAGATGTCACTAATGATGCGAAAACATAGAAGGTGTCTCGTCGTAGTGGAAGGGTTATATGCCCACCTATTTGATAGACACTTTTGGGAGAATCTTATGATAGAATTCCAGAAGAAGTGAATATTGAACCAAAAAGCTACGATGAAACACTTCATGATAAAGATGTTAGCATTTGGCAAAAAAACTATGAAATTAGAGATGAAGTCTATCTACTCTAATCATGTTTGGGAACTTGTAGAACAACTCAAAGGGATTAAACCCATTGGATACAAGTGGATCAACAAGAAGAAGAGAGGTGTAGACAGCAAGGTGCAAACCTAAAAAGCTAGGCTTGTTGCAAAAGGGTTCACTCAGAAAGAAGGGATCGATTATGAGGAAACATTTTTGTGGGTAGCCATGCTGAAGTCTATAAGGATTCTTTTATCCATTGCAGCTCATTTCGATCATGAAATTTGGCAAATGGATGCCAAGAAAAATTTTCTTAACAGAAGTCTTGATGAATGCATCTATATGGTACAACCATATGATTTCAAAGCAAATAGTCATGAACGCATGTTGTGCAAGCTTAAAAGGTGCATTTATGGACCTAAGCAAGCATCTAGATCTTGTAAAATTTGTTTTGATCAGCTTGTAAAATCTTATGGTTTTGTTCAGTGTACTGATGAGTCCTGTTTGTACAAAAAGTGTGACAAACGCATGATGGTTTTCTTGGCACTATATATGAATAATATCCTACTCATCAGAATCAATGTGCAATTGTTAACCTCAGTTAAAGTATGGTTGTTTGGACAGTTCGATATGAAAGACATATGAGAAGATGATCACATCCTTGGAATCAAGCTTGTGCGAGATCATAAGAAACAGATGTTAGGTTTATCACAGGCAATTTATATCGATGCAATTCTATCAAGTTTTAGCATGCAAGATTCCAAGAGAGGGTTCCACCGTTTCAGAGATGGAATAACGATATCTAAAGATCAGTGTCCCAAAATACAGGTCGAGGTGGATAAGATAAAGGTAGTCCCTTATGCATCTATAGTAGGAAGCCTCATGTATGCTATTCCATGCACTAGACTTGATATTTGCTTTGTAGTAGGCAAGGCTAGCATATATCAGTCTAACCCCGGACAAGAACATTGGACTGCAGTGAAACATATATTCAAGTACCTGAAAAGGACTATGGATTATGTGCTAATTTACTAGGGAGATGATCTACGATTTAGATTTCCAAGCAGATAAAGATTCCAGAAAATCTATCTCAGGAAATTTTTTTTGCCTAAGAGATGCATCCATCAGTTGGGGGAGCATCAAGTAATCATGTGTTGTTGCTTCCTCCATAGAGGCCGAATATGTGGCAACCTTTGAGGCACCTAAAGAGGTTGTATGGCTCAAGATCTTCCTACTGGATCTAGGAGTGGTACCTTCAGTACAATCGCCTATCATACTAAATTGTGATAATAGGTGGGCAGTTGCTAAGTCGAAGGAACACAAGACCCAGAAAAGGGCTAAACCTATTGAGCATAAGTACCATAATATATGAGACATTCTAAAAATAGGTGTTGTGATAGGGACCAAGATTGCATCAGAAGACAATCTAGTAGATCCTTTTACGAAAAGCATACCAGCAAAGACTTTTGATAGGCATGTAGAGGAAATAAGAGTCAAAGTCATCGATGCATGACCTTGAGTCTAAGTGGGAGTTTTGTTAGGAATATATACTAAATGACATGCAATAATGCAATGGTAGTATTTATTAAATAAAAGTCTTATATAGTGTCATGTGCATGTTTTCAAATATTTCATATGGTAAATGATATGGTGTGTAAAGTTTGGCTTACACATGGAAGATTAGATCATTAATTCTTGTGGAATATAAGTTGAAGTTCACAACCTAAGCTGGAATTCAAAATGTCATTGGTACGATTGTAGCACATGATTAAATACATTTATCTTGACTATGGGAACAGTATAGTTCCGACTTCATTTGTTAATACGCTTATATGTATTGAAATTGACCAAGACGAGGAAAGTTTTTTTTATATTGACTATATAAAACAAACTCCTCGTAATTATTATGAGTGTTTATACTCTTAATCTTGATACAAATAATAAGAACGATTATTGGCTGAACACTGTTTTGAGTCACAAAAGAGTGAGACTCATTGATGAGTCAATAACCTTAGTAAGTTGGCAATGATAGTACATTGATCGAGAATATTGTTTGCTAAAGGAACCATCTCTTGGTTTAGGGATTGAGGATACCCCTCGAGAAATCTTATAAGTTTTGATCGTGTTAAACTCTGCAGGTGGATTTAATTATCCAACAAGATAAATAAGTTAAGCATAATTCTTGAGGTCCATGATTGATAAGTTAAATTTTCAGTCATGTTATTTATAAATCAGGTATTTTTTTTTCTTAGCATGTAGAGTTAATAAGCATTTAATATACTGGTTGAAATATGTTTTGAGGTCATTGTAGTCCTTTAGTTGAGCGAATTATAGTTTACCAAAAGAAGAAGGGTGGATCATGTTAGTCGAAATTTTCTATTTGGTATTAAGTCAAAACACATTTGCTATGAGGTCCCTATTGTGCCTCTATATAAAGGACTCTTAGTGTCTAGGGGTTGGACTTTTTTTGGAGAACTTAAAAAAATGAAACCTGAAATTCTAAGTCTAAAGCTCTTCCATTTGAGTTCATTTTGTTTGTTTCTTTTCGGGTCTTTCAACCGCTATCAATTCTAATCATGTTGAGGTTAAGGCGGTTAGAAAAGCCCTGGAAAATTTCTTGGACGTTGGTCCAAGAGTAGGTGCAAATTTTATTATTGAATCATAGCCCCTTAGTATATAGTGAATTGGGTTTCTAGGGACACTGCAAATTCATGGGCAATGGCTCAAGATTTCAATGCAATAGTCAATTTGTCTCAAGCTCTTCATCCTACTACTTTTAGTCATATTTGGCAGAAGGCTAATTTTGTGGCAGACTCTTAAGCAAGATCGGGTGCCAAGCTTTAGGATATGATGGTGGTTTGGTTGCTAGACAATGATTAATTCTTTTTAGTTTCATCCTGCTAGATTTGATCTTTCATGGTTGTGCATGGTGGTGATTTAGGTCACAGGTTTTTGGTGTGCGAGCTCTTCTGGGAGTCATCAGAAAAAGAATTGGTTCATGCTTTTTTTTGTCAACAGTGGGGACAATTTGGACGGAAAGAAACAAGCTGATTTTTTAGAACAAATGTATAGAGATTAAGGATAAAACTTCTCTTTTTATCACTTGGGCTGCTCACAATTAATTATTATTTTTTAGTTTGGTGTGCTGGTTTTTTTATTTCTCTTTCAAGGTTTTGTCTAGAAAATTTTGTGGTGCAGAAGGAGCTGCTGGTTTCTAGTGCTTGTGCCTAGCTTTTGTGTTGTGTTTCTGTTGTGTTTGGACTGCTTTTCTTTCTCATTTTTAAGGTTGGTCTTACATTTTATGCTTGCTTCTTGTTCTAGTGGTTCTTTTTGTAGATTTGATAACTTGTCCAAGGTGGGAGAAGATTGTGCAGTGGGTTTGGTCCTTTTACAGTTAGTTGGTTCAGTGGATGTCAATTAGAATAAGGTAGAATTATGATTCTTTTTTTGTAGGTTGTTTTTGCCGGAGTTCTATGAGAGGTTTTGTTCTTTAGTGTTTTTTGCTGGTTGTTTTTTCTTTTTCAATATGTTGCCATGGTATTCCATCACAATAATTGAGGCTATTAATAAAATTATGGAGGTACTACCTCTTTTATAAAAAAAGAAGATACTTATCCTGATACTTTCCCAAAGGTTAAGCCTATCTTGAGTACTCCAACAATGTGCTATTAATTTGGGCCTAGCTCATTAATAATTTGAACATACTCACCCATTATGGGGTCTTAGAGAGAAATGAGTTTATATTGCTCGCTAACCTTTTGATGTCTTCATACAGGTAAATGGGCCATGTGACCCGAAGTATTCAATCATAGTATCTTCAAAGTATAAACCCATACAGACCACGATGAAGTGTTTTACCATAAAATAGTAGAAATTGTGTACTTTTTTATATCCCAAAATTTTTTGGTTACACCTTGACCAAGCATTACTCAATCCCTAAAAGAGTCCTTATGCTTGTCAACTAGTTTAATCACTTGTATTTGCTACGTTGTCTAACTAGACATCATTGTCTGACCAGTAAATACGAGCAACTAGTGTAATCCAAAATAACTTTTCCTCGAGCCCTTATATCATTTAGATGTAAAAATAACTCACATTGAAATTGACATACAAGCCCAACAATATAGCTGATATTTGGCCTAGTAAACATTATACATTAGACTACCAATAGCACTGGCATATGTATTCTGGATATTTTTTTTTCTTTTTCTTCTGGGAGTCTTGGGCTCCATATTTTGACTAAGACTCACATTCTCCTCACATAGAGTGTCATTGATTTTGTAGTTATGCACGTTGAATCGTTCTAACACCCTTTTGATGTAGTCTCTTGGGATAAACCCAATGATCATTTTAAATGATCCCTTATGATCATCACACCTAACACATAACTTGCCTCACCTATGGCTTTCATTTCAAAGTTTGATGCCAACCATCCTTTAATAGTTGCTATTGTTCCGGCCAATAAAATATCATCCACATATAAGGATACACAATGATCTTCGTCCATCATGGTGAACCCATTTGTTCAGATGGCTTGATGAAATTTGAGATTCCATTGCCTTGTGTTTGTTTTAGGCCATAAATGAAGTTTTTAAGTTTGCATATCTTGCGCTCTTGTCCCTTGACCTCAAAACCAGAAGGTTGATCCATGTAGATCTCCTCATCTAGTTCTCCATTTAGAAATGTTATTTTTACATCCATTTAGAACAAGTCCAAATCTATATGTGCGAAGTTGCTAGATGTCGCGACCGGTTTTGCGAAAGAAAATTTAATATTGTGATTTATAGAAACTTATATTGAAGTGGGGTAAAATAATTTTAGAAAATATAAAAACTATATCGAAAGTCTAATATTGTGATTTATAGAAACTTTTCATACAATGGTCAAATTTCTAAAAAAATACTCTCACATCAAGAATCTTCCTAAGGGTGCATCCGATGCAACCCACAAATTAATTACATCGTAGATAAAGATTTTCGATATAATTTTTATACATGAATAAAATATACAATATAAATGTTAAAAAAATAAAAAAAACGAAAACGAAAATAAAATAAAATAATAAATAATAAAAATAAAAGTACAAATAAAAAGAAAATAAAACAAAAACAAAAAGGAAAATAAACAAGAACGAAAAATAAAACGAAATTAAAATGTTGGAAATCGAGTTTTTGTGTGGATTATACGATATTGAATTATCGCAAATCCTCTAATCAAACATATTAATACATTAAATCATATAATTAGCACATAAATCAAATAACACAAAATCATTCATGTAACACACATATAAACATTTTTCAAATAAATAACACATTAACATATTGAACAAAAATAGTGAATGATGGATGAGACCTTGGTTCCCCTTTTTATTGACAATCGATTATTCCAACCATACTATTAAATTAGTATGATTGAAACTTACTAATTAATTGTCTTGTGATGCAATGATTCATGGATCCAATATGCACAAAAATAATTTTTAATCAGTATCCCAAATAACATTCATAAACAAAACCCAACACTTGATTAAAAGAAACCCAACTCTAATGACAGCCCAGCCCATTTACCCTTTTAATTCACTTGCTTTAATTCACAAACCCAGCCCAATCCTTATTAAACCATCACCCATGTTCAAACACCAAATAAACCATTGGAATCCCAAGCGAATATACACTCCTAAAGCCCATTTGATCCATTTGTTTTGATTTCTTAAATTTACAAGCTAGGCCCCAATTCCCACCATCATTATTATCTAAGTCAGTCACTCAAAACTCAAATGATTCAAAGTAAACATGAAAAACCCATTATATTATAAAATTCGTTTGCCTGCCATTAAGCTAATTTTCACATCAAATCTCAAATACACAATTCAATCCTAAGTTTCACATAGCACACAGCATCCTACTCCAAGTTGTCACTAAAACATGATCTTTAACCTTCAAAAACAAATCTTACGTAAAAATGAGTTACTCAAAAGTGGAAGCTTCAAAAGACAAACGAACCAGTATCTCAAACACCCCACAAAACCTATATGTACAATACAATATCCACCTATGAAGTCATTCATACACAAAACAGAGACTTACAAATTAGAGATCATTTTTACACATATGAAGACTATGCATTATCACCAAGAAACCACAAGAAATACCACCACTGCCCACGAACATATTCATAAACATAGAAAATGATCAGCTTAAGTACAGGCATCATACAGAGAACACTCTCAATAATTAACTAAATTCAAAACAGCCAAACTGACATCAATTAATCAATGATCAAAGAGAACAAGCAATGATAACCCATTAATCCCGTGATCAAACCCGAACTATCATGCAAATTACAGAATCCATAAATCCACATAAAGTACAAGAGTAATGCATTCGAAGCATACATGACAGAAAGGAAAAAAACATACATAACAAAATCCGTCACCCGAACTAATACACCAAATCGAGAACATCCATTTGAGTCACATTCACGACATTAACATAAAGGAAAAATATAACACATGAGAGATCAAGCATTCCTCCTTTTCTTTACAAACCATCCGAACCTCGATTCAATAATGGAAAAATAAATTCATGAACCCAAAAATCAACAAGAAAAGATTATATATTCATGACATACCATTATTGATATGCATTAGAGCCGCATCGGAAGATCATGTATGGTCTCGTAATAGGTTGATTGAACATCATGTGGGAGTAGGGTTGTGGAACCCGAGGTTGGTTCCTACCAAATGAGACCCATGTGAGGCAACACACTGAATCCTGGTGGTCAGTTTCGAATGAACCTTAATCAGTGTAGACAAGACATGAGTCTTACATTTGGTCTTATTCCTCATGAGATATAAATGGTGGTAATGTTCACCGCTGGTTGGGATGGATGCCCAGAGCATCATTCCGTCTGGGCTCTTGAGGAAGAGACATGATCTCAAATTTGCTTTGATATTAATTATTATGGTTCATGGTCTAAAGCATATTGTTTCATAGAACCAATCCTTAGATTTTGGCTTATTATTTATTTCATAATTCTTCTTTACCTCTACTGAGCCATTGCTCAACCCTCCATTTCTTTTCTTTCCTCACAGGTGAGTTTGATTTTGAAACCAAAAATGCGGATATACGAGAGGCTTGGTGCCATGGTAGCTACCTGAAGATGTAGGATGGGTTATTTAGGATTTGTGCCATGGTTATTTTATGACTCATATGTGGATTTATGTGTATGTTGAATATACTATTCAGAACACCTTTTCAGTGTAATGTTGATACGGTTAGGAGGTTGTGCTATGTAACAGGACTCCTAAATTGGACTAAGAACTTCATGTTCTATTGGACTGTGTGATTGATATATGGATGTTTGTGATGCATGTTTATATGCTCGATGATGTGTGCTGTATTTGGCCCGAGGCACTACCTAGGATTCTAAATACATGCTGGTTGTTGGTCGGAGGCCTTATATATGTGATGGTGTTGTTTGTGCTGCATGTATCCAGGTGGGCATCCTCCAATATATGGGGAGGTGTTGCCAGATTTTTGGTATGAAATTGATGTATCCTAGATAGATGAACTAGGGTTGAATATCATTTATGATGAACTAAAGATTAATCTCCTTGTGGGTATCGATTAGTATAAAAAGCAGCGCCTCCCGGGTTGAGCATTACATTAATGTTATTGTAGAGTCAGACTCATAAAATGCCATTAGCTGGCTTTCAAATTCTGATGGAGTTCCTTGGTGCCTTCCTTAGTACTTCAATGCTATTAATATCCTTAAGAGTAAATTCAAGAGTTGCATTTTTTGCCATTCAAAAAGGGGAGTAACGTGGTTGTTGATCATCTTGCAAAGGCCGGTGTTAGTAGGGATCAGAAGTTTATTGCCTGGATGTAATTGGGTTGTTTATTTCCTTTTCTCGCAACCTTCCTTTTTTGTTGTCTGTTCTTCTACTTGAAGGCTGGGTTGCTACTGCTGCTTTGTGTTTTCCCCCTTGTTCTCTTCTAATTTAGCTTAATCAATATCTTGAGGGTTGTCCTCTTTATAAAAAAAAGGTATCTGGTGTTTTTCTTGAAATCCAAATTTTGACCGCGATAGTTCCCCCACTAAACATATATGTTCATTCAATTTCGTCCTTGATTCTAGTTTTTAATCAAACCTCTAAAAGATGAAGGTTTTACAATTTTAAATTCTACGAAACTTTAACTCGGTTTGAGCTCGAGAAAAATATGGTGAGCCAAATCTGAGCACGCAAAATAAGTTTAGCTAGGTCCAATCTATTTACACATTTAAAAAGACACAAAAATTGTAAATGGTAAAAATAATAATTTTTCCCGATGAAAGTCGTGTCGACATCAAATTAAGGCATAAATACATCATGAATTTTTGAGAATAAGCTCTTATCCCTAGTGCTAATTTTCCACATCCATGTCTAGGAGAAGATAGTTTTGATCATGCAATCAACAGATCATCGACATGCAACAGAAAAATAATATATGAGTTGTCAAACCATTTAAAATAGCAGCAATGGTCTTGCTCACTTCTAGTGTAACCTGAATTGTTCATGAAGTTGTCAAACTTTAGATTCCATTGTCTTGGAGTCTACTTCAGACCATACAAGTATTCTTCAGTTTACACACAAATTTTATTTTCCCTGTTGTATGAAGCCTTCTAGTTTATGCATAAAAATCAATTCCTCTAATTCACCATGGAGAAAGTTGTCTTTACATCTAGCTCGTACAAATGTAAATTCTCACTAGCCACAATTTTCAGTACCATTCTGATTGTAGAAATCTTTATTGTAGGAGAGAAAATTACATAATAATATATTTCATGCCCACTTTACATTCACATCCTATTTAGCTTCTACAAAGCTTTCTGGCTCACAGTTATCAATCAACAAGATATAATGCAAAGAATGAGAATAACGATCATGAGCTCCTACTGTTCTAGCAGGCCTCCATAGAGTAATTGATGAAATGGTGGGTTCATCATCATCATCCTGTGAAATGACAGGAATGCCTACTTCTTGTTCAACCGATTTAGACATAGAAATGCTGATATGAATCATTTTAGGCTTTTTTTTACCTCTTTCACATTATCATAAGGTTTGTCTTTGTACATCAGACTCTCATGAAAAATCACATTCCAACTTCTGATAATCTTCCAATTCTTTTCATCCTAAAACCTATAGTCAAACTACTCATCTCCATAACCAATGAAGAAACAGTTCCTTGATTTAGCGTCAAGCTTGATGTGATTATTAGAATCAACATGTACATAAAAATATAACCGAACAGTCTAAGGTGTCAAAGTCTTACCTATTTACCACTATAAACTTCTTTGAGTAGCTTATTCGTCAGTGGAACTGACGAAATAATCTACCTATCAAAAAATTGAGTTTCTTTTGCTTCCCATAATACAACTCTCACACATATCAAGATGAATTTTTTGAACTTCAAGAATTTTTCCCTTTGATAAAAGTTCCTTCATACCCTTCCCACTCATGTGAAAGAGTCTCTCATGCCAAAGGGTTGAGTTCTAAGACCCTCTATAGCAGCAATTGTACCAGTGCACTCAATATTCGTGTCTAAAGTGTCAGTCTTCCTACCTCGAGGAACTACCATTGCTCTCTTTGTCACTGACCATGCATTAACACTAAATCTAACAGAATAGGCACTATCATCCAACTTAGCAAATAAAATCAAAATTTTCTTTAATAGTGGAACATGTATGACCTTCTGTAGAACCCAAATTGAACCAATCGAACTCTTGATTCTAACTTCTCCCATACCTACAATCTTTAGCTCTTCACCATCAGCTAAGTACACTTTCCCAAAATCACAAGCCGTATAGTTTTGCATGATCTCTTGGTGTGCTACTGTATGGAATGATGCCCCTGAATCCAAAACCCAAGAATCAAAATGTGATTTAACGAAAAAATAGCAAAGCATCATTTATATCATCGACTATTGCATTGGCATTGCTCTTCTTGTCGTCTTATTTCTTTTGAGACTACCAATTCATCTAAATATGACATTGCTTGCCACAATGCCAATAGCCATCCATTTTCTTGCCAGGATGAGATGTACCTCTACCTCTACCTGACTTAGATTTGTTGGGACTAGAATTTCTACCTGACAATCTACCTTTATCTGATTGTCTGCCTTTATCATTCACATTCAAGGCTGAACAAAATTTTAGGGTTCTCCAGCATCTTTTCTTCTGGATTCTTCACTTAAAATATGATCTCTCACAACACCATAAATAAGTTTCTGCTTGCCAGTAGAATTGCTCATTACTATTCTCATAGTCTCAAAACTGTTTGGCAAAGCTGCCAAGATGATCGATGCTTGCAGTTCATCTTCAAAATCAATCTCAATCGACTCCAATTGATTCATAATATCATTAAATTCATCCATGTGCTTTGCAACAAGACAACCTTTTTCAATCTTTAAGTTGAACAACTTTTTCATCAAGTTAACCTTGTGATTCGCAATTGGCGTCTAATACATCTCTGAAGATGTATCCATGAGTTCCTTCATAGTTTCTGCCTTAGCAACATCGCGAGCAACACTTCCTGTTAGACTTTATCGAATATCTCCTAACACTTGCCTATATAAAAGTTCCAATTCGTCATCGAGCATCCTTTTCGATTGCTTACCGAGAAGAGGCAAGTGCAATTTCTTCCTATACAAGAAATCATCAATCTGTATATTATCAATAAGTGAATTTGATACCATAAAATTTCTCAAATTCTACAAGTTTTGCTTCATCATTATGCATAGCTCCCATTCAAAAATTAGACCAAAAAAATCAAATTAAAAACTGCTCCGACTCAAGAATAACCCTCACGACAATACCACACCTTGGTCAAAAATCAATGAGCACTAATCAAAATTTGTTCAAATTAATTGGTGTTGAGTATAAATTAATAGTGCCCACTCAAAATTGAAGCTCGCTGTGGAAGCTACAACAATTTAAGGCTTTGGATTCTAGATACTTTGTTAGGGAGTGCCCAAATAGTGCCACGTTTAGTGAAGGAGGTAGATTGGTCAATAGTGTACCTTACAACTAAATCCAATGTGAGGACTTTTTGTTCTTGATGATGCCTTTTGTTCTTATCATGTGGTGGCTAACAAGCCCATTTTTTCTTCAAAATATCTTGGGACTTAAGGTCCAAAACTTGTTCGGTAAGATGCTCCCAAATTCTTCGACGACTACAAGCGGTACCAAGCAGATCTTTCTCCTCCTCTCTAGCATGTGTATGTTCTCAAACCACCTAATACCAGTTGTAAGAATGGATCAAAAACAACACATGCAAAAAAGAAAACAAGAAATTAAGCAAAGGCGACACAAGATTTTAACATGGTTCGGCAAGTCACCACCAGCACTGCACACTTGCACCTATAGCCACAAAAAAACATCATTCATCATATTCACATCACCCTTCGCTAGCCAATCCGCTACACCATTTATGACTCGAGGTATTTTTCCATGGAGACAACAACAAGTTTTAGAGTTGCAAGATTAATAGCATTTTCAATATGGTTTAACCTCCATGGAACATGGACTAAATTGGAGAACCATTTAAAAACTAAGTTGGAATCAGTTTCAATGACAAACGATGTTCCTTCCAATGACCTTGATGTGATTGATAGTTCCAAAGCTTTGCATACTACTCTAAGTTCAGATTCGTTAGAGTCGCATATACCTGCTGGGCAAGAAAAAAGGCTTAAGAAGTTACCATGTTCATCTCATAAAATGCCTCCAATACCAGCACTCCCCAGTTTCCCATTGGAGGAACCATTGGCGTTCCACTTTAGTGATCCTTGTGGAGTGGGGAACCACTCCAAATGCGTCGCTATTTTTTGGCCTTGATGATTAGACCAAAACTTGATAGAACATGCTGAAGTAGTTATCTGAGAGCTCGAGTATGGAAAGCTAGGATGAGAAGAGCAGTGTGAAACCCTGCCCCAAAAATATAAGTTTTAGTTAAGCTATGAATCACTCATGTTGCTCGGGATCACAAAGAATTGTTTTGAACTAGATTCGCTAGATGAGCAATAACTTTTAGCACACACGTTCATTTTGGGCCCATAGTATATCAAATCGAAGCTTAGACTGAGCCGAAGATGAAATTTTTGAAAAAAACAAAAGAAAAAAAGTGAGATGTCTGGACACCAATAGAAGGCATCCGAACAACCACTTAAGGCATCCAGACACCCAATTGGGATTCCTGTTTTAAAGGACCAGATTTGGCCATTTTGAGAGGAAAAAAATATAGTTACAAGATAGAGAGAGAAGAGAGAGGGGAAGAGGAATATAGTGATTTCTAGACATTCAAGCTTGGATTTTGGTGGGTTTGTGAAGAATATCAAGATTCAAGAAGGAATCAAGGAAGATTCAGGGTTTTAAGGTGAGTTTTTCTAGATTTTTGAAAAATTAGGTTTTTCGTTAGATTTGTTCCAAAACTTTGATTATTGGTTTAGATGCTTATGGAAGTTTGTTTAGGACTTGATTATGGTTATATATTTAGGTTTTGTGGTTGATTTATAGTAGAAGTTCATTTTGGTTGAGATTCAAGATTTTGGTGGCATTCCTAGAGAGAGAAAGCGAGTTCTTGATTTTTTATGGAATAATTGTTAATGCCATTGATAATGTGATGTGAATAAAGTGTTGATATGAAATGGGTTTCAATTTTTTTCATATGGTTAGGTTGGAAAAAAGCCGAAACCTAGAATTTGGGATTCTGTTTTGATAATTGCTTGCTAGGATATGAGGTAGGGATTCTTATCCCTCTTTTCTATCATATTTAATTCAATCCTCGAAAGAGCGGTTTGTACTTTCTCATTGGTCATCTCTTTGTTTCCTTGCCTAAATTGTGCCTTAGGAAGGATGAGCCTCTTTAATGATTTCTTTTGGATTGAATTGCATACCTTGTTATATATCCGATCACTTATCGGATATAGTTTAATCGTGAACATGCATCACGTAGTTACGTATGAATATATGGTCGATATACATATATATGTTTATTCTTGCATAACATGACTAGACATGCATTGTGGGCTATGGGTATAGAATTGTAGTTTCTTAGGATCTATTTGTGAAATGTTTGATACGAAGGGGCACATTATTTCCTAGATCGGGATTCCATATCGTGGAGGTGCATCTATAGGGGTCCATGGCAAAGTTCAAGGTTTTCAATGATTTTTTAAAATATCCATTGATTGGTGCCAAAACATTGTAGGGTGTAGCCGTTGATTATTACTTTGAGATGACATTTAGATGTCATTTTGTTGCATTGTGATTAATCCACTATCCAACCTTGTATTATTGATTACTCTCTATTTTTTCTATTGAGTATTTTGCTCACCCTATTTCCTTTTTTTCTATCCTTTATGTGAGACCACTGCTGAGAACTGGGCCGAGGATCAGTAGAAGGCAGCATGACATTGATGGCCACCCTCGAAGCATTAGGGATATTTATATTTATCAGTTGAACTTTATTGTCTATCTTTACTACATTTAGTACTTGATATTGAATGTTATGATGTTTATGTACCTCTTCGGTATGCTTGATAGATGGTAGGGAGCTTGCACCGTGCAATCGGACCTCTTGTACTGAGATGATGGACCATAGATTCGGATTGTTGGCTAACATAGTCTATAAATGATGATGATTATGTGATGATATTCTGCATACGATTTGCATGTGATTAGGAGGCCTCCTACGTAGAGTGTGAATGTGAATAGATGGCCAGAGGTCCTAGTAGGCTGCGGAACTGTGATGAATGATTGATGATTGATTTTCTTATATTGATGTGTCATTTGATTCTAGGTTGACACTCTCCAATATACGGGAAGGTGTTACTGAATTTTCATTAGAATTTGATGTTAAGATGATGTGTCGTGATGTCCTTAATGACGACTGTATGCGTCATCAGTGGAGCACCCGACTCAGTGTGTGATTTCCAAGTTGACCTGGGTCTTAGTAGATCCATAAATATAACCTCACAAAGATCAAGTTAAGAACATCTTTGCAAACAATAGATGTCCCATTGAAAACTACGTCATTGCGTGCTTTCCATATTGACCAGGTAGACACAAAAAATAGCATTTTCCACCATTTCTTTTGGCAATGCCCATTAGTCCCCAATTGCAACTATTCCAAGCAAGAAAGATAAGATTGGAAGAATCAGGTGCCATTGACTAGCGCTTGATTGTCCCAAGCTCCAAGAGCATAGAGAAGAAGTGAAGAACTCAAAGATGATAACTGCCTTTATTTTGAAGATGAGACATGGACTTGTGTCTTGTGTGGACTATTGATGTCGGCAGAGGTGACATGAAATGACCTTAATTTCGAACATGGACACGAACTTGGTTGGACTATTGACGTCGGCAGAGGTGACATGAAAGGAAATTACGGAATCAGTTGAGGGTTTGACAGCAAGGACAGTAGAGAGTTCAAAACGTAAAAAGGTTTCAAGGTCATTTCATATAAATATAATTTCACAATTTATTTATTTTTTATGCAAATGTGTACTATAAATCCAATAATGTGTGTAAATAGTGGTACCATAATTTAATATAGAATAAATAGGCCTGAAATTTAATGGGTGAAGCCCATTTTTACGGTCAAACACAATTAAATGGTCAAATGGATCAAATATTAAAAGTTTGCCAAATTTTATCCAAATGGATGACGCCAAACTCCAATTTTTCAGGGTTTCATGCAACATGACTTTGTCAACCAAAAATTATGGCTACGCCATCCATTAACTTTTACCTTGCTGGTCATTTTCGGTACCGAGACTGCCGTGATATTTCTGTTGGAATCAAACTACACGCGGAAGCGATTTAAAAGGATATCATAGAAGTAATAGGTAAGATAAACAAATTCAAAAAATTTCTAATTTATCTTAGTTGATAACTTAGATATGATCCATATATTATAGTGTGTTCATACCTTTCATGAACTCTCAAATTTCTGACAAAATATGTTTAATCGGCTTCCTAATTAATTCCTTATCACTTAACTTATCAAAATGTATCGGATTATCAAAATCCACCTGCAGAGTTTGACACAGTCTCAAATCCCACAAGTTCTTTGATAATTCTATGTTTTTTGAGTTATTAGTGTCATTTTTGTTTTACATGAGTTAGTTTGGGAGTATTTTTAATGCTTTTTATGCCCAAATTGAAGTTTAGTAGGTCATATTTAATTTCAATGAGTATTTCAACTATTTCACGCTTTAAGTATCTAGATTGAGTCATTTATAACTTGTGGATATGATTATTTCAGTTTAATAAGCCTTCATGAGAATTTTAGAAGAAAGAATTTATTCCTACTTTACAAAAAATGAGTTTTTGAGCTTTGCACGTTCACTTTGCATTTTAATGTGTGGTTCGAGGTTTCAATGCTTAAACATGGTTTAATATATCACTTATGAGTTCTTGGAATAATTTTCACAATTTTTGGATGAGCCGATACTGATTGGGGACGAAAAGCAAAAAATGAAAAGCTGCAAAAACCCTGTTCACTATTGCTTATAAGAGTTTTGATGTTTTGATAGTCGACTAGCCATTGCGATTTCTGTAAAATTTTTGATTTTCATGATTCTTGCGGCGTTGAAAACTAGACATCTTGAGCTTTGTGTGAATATGAATTTTGTTATTTTTCAACGAAAGATAAAGAAGTTGTGAGCATACAAAGTCAGCTGCAACAGAGGTCACATGCAGTGCTCAGTATCCTTCACTGTTGTCCCCATAACTTTCACTCTATTGCCTAACAAATTTGATTTATTATTTGTTGGAAATCTAAGAGTAAAAGCTACAACTATTATGATTTATGGTTTCTCAAATCCTAGTGTTAGGACATTGTAAAATGATTATCTTTGCAAACCATAAAATCGTGGTAGATTATGCAACAACATTTATCAAGGGTAATTTCAAATTTTTAGAGCTATAATGGGTCAATTTGATAATTTCACATGAAAATTATCTTTGACCTAAAAAAAGGTTATATAAGCCACATCAAAACCTTTCCAAAATAAATGTTTAGTTACTTTCTTAGTAGGGATAAAGGCTAGATTTCTACATTCATAACATGGATATTTAATGACGCTAGCATCTTTGACCCCTTTATCATACTTAGGGGATGTTTTACTTCATTCAATCCAAGCCTTATCCATTAGAGTTCCAAATCAACGAATTTTTATCGTGACATATAAGGATGGAAAAAAATGAAACAGAAATTAATTTTTTTAAAAGGCATTCAATTTTGAGTTGCAACTTTTGAAAATAAGAGTCGCTTTAACAAGAAAACCAAAATTTGAATGACATCAAAGAAAGTAGGATATAACAAGAACAAATTGCCCTTTAACAATAACAAAATGTTGGATAGAAAATTGCATTTTTTTGGTTTGGTCAGGTCAGTTTTCGGTTATAACAAATTGTATTTTAACAAGAACAAATTATCACAGAACCAAAGGTTTACCTTCTGAAAAGAATCGAAGGTTTACATTTGAAAGAACAAATTGTCAAATTGCCTTTCCACTAAGGCAATAACAAATTAAAATAAAATCTCAGTAAACGTTTACCTTTAAGTACCTCTTTTCCCTTTTGCGTAGATATGTTGCTTTGCCCTTGTTGCCTTTTAAAATCTCAGTAAACGTTCACCGATCAATCTGCTTTCTGTCACAATTCACTTTCCATTGGCGAAGCAGGCTTTCTTAGTAGTGTTAGGATCCATTTACTTAGTTGATGCCAAGTGTATAGGAATTAGTTGGAACTAGTTGGTTGATGTTTTGCCACATGTATTTTGACTAAGTCGATGTTGCTTGCTATAATTAGCAGGTTGTTAGTCTGTTAACTCCGTTTTGGAAATAAGAAAAGTTCTTCTTTCTTTTTAGTTGTTCTCTACAACTTCTTCTCTCCTTTTCTGGTTACAAGTGATAGGTTAAGGGTGAGAAGGTTTATCAATTTGGTATCAAAGCCATTGATCCTTCATTTTTCCCTTCATGTGCATGAGTCGTAAGAACACCCGATCTTCCATGGATAATCATATGTCTTCTTTGGAAGCAAACATGGAGAAAATCTCTACAACTTTAGAGATTCTTCGTAATGAATTCACCAAATTATCAACCATGATAGATGGCCAGATCGATTTTCGATTGTCATCATCAATGTAAAGAGCAAATCTGATACAGTAATAGAGGATGATGAATGCATAAGTGAATCAGGCCTTGGTAAAAGATCATTCTTCAATCTCTGCCAAACAGCTATGAGAATTTTTTGCCTAAACTATAACATGAATAAAAGGCAACAGAGACATTACGACCCAATCAAGCTAAGGAAACCTGACTAAGAAACGTTCCTCTTAGAAACCAAAAGGTAAGTAGACGAAAAAGACTCAGAAGAATAAGGCAAAATCAGTCGACTCCAAGGGTATTCAAGGCTAGTGGAAAAGCCAAAAAGCAAGTATTTTCATTATAATAAGAAGGGACAATGGAAAATACAATGTCAGACTTGGCTGAGCAAGAATAATAAAGGTAACCTTCTATCATTCATAGTCCAAAAATACCTAGCAGTCGTGTCTACCAAATCTTGGTATGCAGACACAGGAGCCACTAATCATGTTTGCAATTCATTACAGTGTTTCCAGGAAATCAGACAACCGATTAAGGATGAACGTTACGTTCTTTTAAGAGATGCGACAGGATTAGAAATAGTAGTTGTATGCATTTTTCATTTGAGTTTTAGTAGTAATAAGAATTTTATTTTGAATGATTGCCTTTACGTACTAGCTATAAGATGAAATTTAATTTCAGTAACTTCTTTATTTAAGAATGAATATTATTTTAAGTTTGATAACTCTATTGTTATTAGGAACAATAAATATTTTATCTGTTATGTTATATTATAAGTCCAAAATTATGCTAAATGAAATGAATTGAATAACTTAACGATTTTTTCATCTAAGAGAAAAGATCCTTCAAAATTAAATCAAACTTATCTTTGGCATCTATGCTTAGGTCTTATTAATCTAAATAGGATTTCTAGACTGATATGAGATGGACCTTTGAGTTCATTAGAAGTTTATTAACTTCTAGTCTGTGAATCATGTTTTGAAGGTAAGATTACTAAGAGGCTATTTCTGGCCAGGGGCATAAAACCAAAGAATGTTTGGAGTTGATACATTCAGATGTATGTAGTTCAATGACTATCTGAGCGAGAGGACGTTATGAGTATTTTGTCACTTTCATAGACGACTACTCAAGGTATGGATACATTTACCTGATGCACCGTCAGTCTAAAAATTTTGAGATGTTCAAAAGTTATAAGGCAATTACGAAGAAGCATTTAGGAAAAAATATCAAAACACTATGATCTAATCATGGTAGTGAATATCTCTTGGGAGAGTTTATGGAATACTTAAGTGCAAAAAAGATTTGTTCCTAGTTCTCTACACCTAACACACCATAACAAAATGGTGTGGCTAAAAGAAGAAATGGGAATCTTGTGGAAATGGTCAGATCAATGAAGAGTTTTTCAGAATTACCTAATTTTTCTAGGGATATGCCATTGAGACAATTGTGTATATTTTGAACTTAGTTCCTTCTAAGTCAGTGTCAACTACTCCTGTGGAGTTATGGATAGAGCGAAAGCCTAGCTTGCCTCATATTTGGATATGGGGTAGTTCTACCATGTACTGGTAGGGAATGCAGGGAAGTTCAAACCAGGGACAATAGTATGTTTTTCATGGGATACCCTTGAGGTACCAAAGGTGGCTTGTTTTATAGTCTTAAGGATCAGAAGGTCATTGTGAGCGCCAATGCTTGATTCCTAGAAGAAGACTATATGATGAATCACAAAGCCAAAAGAATGATTGTCCTTGAAGAATTAAGAGGAGAAACACAAGGAAATCAAATTCCTTAAGAACCACTAGTTTAGGATAATAATCCAGTACCACATGACAATGGTAGGATTATAGAATATTAAATTGATTGTGCTTCAAGGAATGATCAAGACATGTTGGAAAATTAACCAGATCAGCATGAAGAACTTGATACAAATAGAACAAAATCATCACACCAAAATACTCCAAACGAACAGGTAGTGTCTCGTCGTAATAGGAGGGTAACTAGATTACCTAGTTGGTATGCTCAATTGGGTTAAGTGTATGAAATGATCCCAACTGAGCAAGATACCAATCCCAGTAACTACAATGAAAAACTTCAAGATAAAGATGTAGAATCATGGAAGAAAGCGATGAAATCTGAGATAGAGTCTATGAACTCTAATTAAGTCTGGAAACTTGTAGAACAATCAAATGGTGTAAAACTTATAGGTTGTAAGTGGATCTACAAGAGAAAGAGAGGGGTGGACGGGAAGCTTGAAACCTTCAAAGTAAGGCTTGTAGCGAAAGGTTATACTAAAAAAGAATAGATTAACTATGAGGAAACTTTTTCGCTGGTAGTTATGCTTAAGTTTATCCGGATACTCTTATCCATTGAAACTTATTACAATAATGAAACTAGACAAATGTATGTCAAGATAGCTTTCCTAAATGGAAGTCATGAAAAAAGCATCTATATGATGCAACTAAACGAATTTATAGCTAAAAACCAAGAGTGCTTATTGTGCAATCTTAAGAGGTCCATTTATAAACTTAAGCACACATCGAGGTCTTGGAATATAAGATTTGATAATGCCATAAGATCCTATGGATTTGAGAAATTTCCTAATGAATCTTGTGTATATCGGAGGGGCAATGGAAGTGTGGTGGTGTTCTTAGTACTTTACATAGATGATACATCACTCATTAGAAACAATGTAACTATATTATTCTTAGTTAAAGATGGTTGAGTAATTAATTCGAAATGAAAGACTTTGGATAAATTAGTCACGTTCTTGGGATCAAATTTCTAAGAGATTAGAGACAAAGAATGTTGGTCTTGTCTCAAGGATTCCACATTAACAACATTCTGGATTAGGTATGCAAGTTTCCAAGAAAGGATTTCATCCTTATAGATATGGAATCAATTTATCTCAGGATTAATATCCTAAGGATACTGATGAGATAAATAAGATGAATCTAGTACCATATGCCTTGGTAGTGGAAAGCCTCATGTATGTCATGATGTGTACTAAACTAGATATATGTTTTATGGTTGGTCTATTTAGTAAATATCAGTTAAACACAGTAATGGAACATTGAACTACTAAAGCATATACTCAAGTATCTAAGGAGAACGAGAGATTATATGCTGATTTAAAAGACCGATGAACTTATAGTCGTAGGGTATATTTAGATGTGCATTAGAGAGCTTGGAAAAAAGATGCGTATCATCAGGCCTTGAGAAGAAGTGGAAGATTGATAGAGATAGTATTTTAAAGGCTATTGTTTTATGTAATATTCAAACTCGGTTTATTTATTCAGAATAAAATATGTTTATCATTTTATATGAAAAATTACATATTGGCATAAGTATTTTTTATTCTATTTGGTATATGAATTGGTGTGTAGAATTTAACTTACACACGGAAGATCAATTCATAAATTCCTATTAAATATAAGAAATGATCACAGCTAAGATGGAATTGGACAAACCATCGGCTTCGTTGTGGTATAGTATTTCAATATGTTTATTTTGGTTACAAAAAGCGGTAACACTTGAACTAACAAAAAGCGGTAACACTTGGAGTGTATTGATCCGTACTAGGTGTGAGTCAATTTTCAAAGTTTGACTATATGAAAGACTGTACACTCACATTGATGTTATGAAATTGCTCATATTCTTAATTTACTAAAGATTATTTGTACATACATGTGCATTTGATGTATAGGACTTTGATTTACGAAAGGGTGATATATTTTTGTATAGTTCGACATACACCAAGTGAATTGAGTTACTGTACTAAATGTACGATAAAAAAATAATCTATTAATAAAATTCACATCTAATCATGGATTGATGATACCCTCTTGAGAATGCTTATAAAATTTAGGATTGTGTTTAAACTATGTAGGCGGATTTTAATTAATGTGGCACATTCAAATAACTTAAAGTGCTACACTCAAGAAATGGATTGAGAATGCTTATAAAATTTAGGATTGTGTTTAAACTATGTAGGCGGATTTTAATTAATGTGGCACATTCAAATAACTTAAAGTGCTACACTCAAGAAATATTCAAATATGTCAATTAAATATTATATGTCAATCACATATTTAACTAACAAGTATCTATAACTCAACGTGAGGATTTTAATGAACAATTATAAAGAAACGTTCAGATTTAATTTGATATAAAACGGGGAGTGTAACTTAATATTTTAGTAGAATATATTATAATTTATGGATTTTAATTATATTCATTGGTTTGGGCTGATAATTAAATATATTGGTTTGTGTCTTCAAATTGCAATAGATGATGAATCATCTAGTATCAAATTTAACACCTTAAGCACTGCGGATGTTGTGGGACTCGCGTGGAGGAAACACATAAGTATTTGACTTACAAATGATTTGAACGCAAACATAACAATAACTCCAAAATTCTTAGAATGAACAAAAAATATATCTTGGCATGTTATTTGGAAGCTATAAACATATTATATAACATGTCTATAATGCTCAATCCTTTTTAACGTTATTTGTGATCCACGTAATGAGGGTTAAAGTTAGCAATCCTTAAGCTAGTTGAGCCAAGGTGGCAGGTGTTGAGATATCCCAACGGATCTACTTGCTCAAGTTACAAAGGCCCAAGACCAAAACACCACAAGTACATGTCCATGTAAGAGTAACAGCAAGATGCTTATTTGATCTGAACATTGGTACTCAAAGCCTGAAAATTTTTTTTATTATTTTTTCTTTTATCTTTTTTTTTTCATTACTTCTTATTTTATTTTTTTTTCATGCCAAAATATCAAATTCATTGATTCTAATGCATCCAAAGATAATTGCAAATAATTGAGAACATCACAAATAGCATACCCCACAAAACATGTGTTCATGTGCAAATGCATCAAAAATACTACAAGAGGTATGTGTTCTAAATTTTAGACTGTCAATGCATAATAAGGAAAACTGGATGTCAACACTAATACTCAAGTGAGGTACGAAAAATAAGCAGTTCTTGTTATTTTTCTATTTTTGTTTTTTCTGAATGGAAATTCAACTCTTTTTATTTCTAGGAACACATGCATATTTTTAAAATAAAAAATACATAACATAATCCACATCCCCAAAAAAAATATAACAGTGTCCTCAATGCATGAAGCAACCGGTAGGAGATCTCTCGAAAAGTATTTAGTGCTCATTTTGGTCAACTCTCCATAATCTTTCTTTGGTTGAGTGGCATGTATTTCCAAGGTGCTCGTTTTTCCAATTATGAAGCATGGCTGAGTGATCCTACTCACATTGGTCCCAGTGCCCCGGTAGTTTGGCCAATAGTGGGCCAAGAAATATGGAATGGTGATGTGGGCGGGGGTTTTCGAGGAATAAAATTGTAAAGTCACTGATTTAAGGACATTAGTCATCATAAAAGAATTAAAGTAGCCGAAAGTAAGAAGAATATTTTAATTCATCATTGACCAAATCCTATTAAAAAAATTAATAAATCACTCGTATGGGCATTATATATGTATACATTTCGATGGAAGAGAATCACTTCTTGGTCGACTTCCATTTACAAACCACCTTTGTTTTACCAGCGCCGCCGAGAACCTCACCAGAACTCTAACGAGGACGAAACAGAGGTAAGTCTCACCATATCACGGTTAGCATTCTGTTTCTGGTAGGTTTCAAAAAAAATAGTAATTAATGTTCGGTGCAGTTATAGATCGAGCTATGACGAGGTGTTCTCCGGAATCGGTTAGATCGGAGGAACGGTTGTAAGCAGAAAAACATAGTAGGTAACGTTTCTCCCTCTACTTTCTCTCTAGTCGGCCAACCATGGCGATAGCCGTAAAAATATATGTGTGTTGAACATGAAATATATGTGTGCCAAACATGATATCAGTGGCTGAACCTTAGAATATGTGATGGAAAGTCTGCAGCTCATGAACCGTTGGGGAAGAAGAAGCAAAAGTTGTTTAGTTTCTTATCTTATGGGACCGAATATATATATATATCTATATATATATATATGGGCTAAGATTCAATCAAAGGATGGTGAACTTGTGAGTAGAGTCTGACTTGTGTTGTCACCACTGTGGGTTGCCGGACTTCGACAATTAAATCTCTAGACGGAGGTGGCGCTGTCACCATAGATGTGAGATTGCAAGTTCCACAAAGTCATGTGTAGACTCAAGGAAGAAGAAGTAGAATGCACGTGCTAGAGAAATGAGTGGTTGAACTTACTTTTATATAAAAAATTTCCTATATGGCGTGAACTTTATAATAAAATAAAATAAAATAAAAACTCCACCACTTGTAGTCTTTGGGCCATCGTGGCCAACAGCAAAAGGGTAGGCTTAATTTCATTATAAATTAACTTTGACTAGTTTTAAGTTGACCAATTACTTTGACCCTCATTTTAAGTGTGACCAGTGCATTTTAGTAATTTTCACTAGCATCAAACTTATTAAATGTGTGATTAATCAATATTATACTGGTATTTTGTGTAGGCGATTGAGGTTATTTTGTGGACACTCTAGGTGCTTGCTTTGTGTTTACTTACTTTCGAGGTAGGGGTTCTTTCCTTGACTCTTAGTACCCGAAAACTCTTAGTACCCGTTTTCGTGCTATTTTCGTTTGTTCGTTTTTCCTTATTACTTTGTAGATTAAATTCATTCTTTTTTTGTTACTTTATTCATTATCCCTCGTCATATAGCTTAGGCGGGAAAAATATTGACTTGTTTCCAAAAATGTTTTCAAATTATTAAATTCAATTATATTTTTTTCCATCTATCGAATAATCTCCATCTAAAATTCTCCATCTCGTTTTAAATCACAATTTTAGAAGAATTATTTAAATCCAAATAATGGTTTTCTTACTATTTTTTTTAAAGACTTGTGCATTTTATTTTAAATAAGGTGATACTATATTTTGCTAGTAGTTTTGGGTATGAAATAATGCATGGGGATTTTTATACTACTCATGCATCATTTTGTTTGTGTTTGTGGAGATTTTCGATTGGAGTTGTTGCTCGATCGTGACTGTTGTTGGGTAGTTGTTGGTTGGTCTTTGTTGTAGCCAGTTGTTGTTGGTTGGCTTTGTAGCGGTGGTTGTGCTCGCGACACCCCACCACGAGACGTGATCACTGTCTGGGATTTATTCCCCTTTGTTGTATCGGCTCTTTAGTGCAGATCATTCCTGATCTTTTGTTCCACCTGCGGAATGATACGGGGTGTGGATTGACCTTTGTGGGTCTCGTTGATAGTTGGCGTATGTACGGCATTTATACTATATGTATTACTGATCCATGAATTTATCATTTGCATGATCATATTCCATTACGCCTTTTTCTTTTGATATTCATTTCCTTTCATTATCGTATTCGTTATTTCCTCCACTCGGATATCTATCTAATATGTATCTGAGTTTCTGACGGGTGTTTCACCCTACTGGGCTTTATAGCTCACCCTTTTCTTCTCAAACATTTTTTTTTCAGGTGGGTATGTTATTGACGGCCAGGATCCTGCTGTGTGAGCGAGAGACCCATGGATATATGACTGTGGTTGGGTTTTATCTAGTTAGAGTTTTCTGTAGTATTTCCGCACGTACTCTACTGTAGTGTTTGTTTCCGCACAATTCCAATTTGGTTTGACTATTTCTAAACATCCTTTTGACTTTGCGTATCGACGTTAAATAATTAATATATTAAGTAAAGAACTTTGTGTGATTAACGTAGTTGTGGGTAGTTTAGTCATATCCGCAGACCTCTTTGGGACGGGGCGTTACAAAAATAACCTATTCGAAGCGTGCATAACCGCATGAATAAGCTCACACTAACCCGTCAATTTGGGATTCAATTTGGGATTTTCCTTGGGAGGTATCGGGAAGGAATTGGAATGTAATAATATTGATTCATACAGATATTGAAGAAAAGGTTCTTCATTGATTCAAACGTTGTACCTATGGGATAGGGATAGAGAAAGAGGGAAAACCCGAAGATTTCATGATTTCATATAGTACTTTTGGTCGAAAAATCAATCTGATTTATTTTGTACCCTTTGCTCAATGAAAAAATGGGTCAGATTCTACAAGATCAAACCTATGGGACTTAAGGAATGATGGAAGAGAATAAAAACAAGAAATTAAAAAAGAAAAGAGAAGGAAAAAAAAAGAATCAAATGTTACGATTTGAACCTCAAATACGCAGCGGATTGAACAAATCGCCGAAACCCTTCTTTTGGAAATCAAGAACAAACAAATGGATTGTGTAGAATCACAAGTAGAGATAAAGAGTAATCAAAGCATAAAGAACACAAGAATTACGTCCAGATTCTTCACAAACTGATTCTGCTCTAGGCGCTACAGTATCCGCCTAGGCACTACAGTAACCGCGCCCAGTCCAGATTCTTCACTGATCAACAAATCTCCACCTCGGCACTGATTTTCAAATCTGTGATGACCACGCCTGCATAGACAACAAATTCAAAACATACTCCATGCAGCAACATATACCCAATATAGAAAAGAACCAGTTGCACCACAAAACAAGCAACTGTACAACTGTATCAAACAACAACCAATCTCCCAAACAACGGCTGCACCATCGCAATGGCTGCCTACGTACCCCTCAAGGATCAAGCCCATCGTAGTCCTATCAAATGCCTCCATCGAGGCTAACCACCAACAAAGAGAATATGGAGCAAGTCGAGATAGAGACTGAACTTGCTCACCGGAACCACCTTGGTTAGCATGTCAGCTGGATTCTCTTTTGTATCAACCTTCTTCACAAATATGGCACCTTCCTCAAGAATCTTGCGGATGAAATGATACCTAATCTTAATGTGCTTGGTCTTCGGATGGTAAGCCTGATTCTTCGCCAAATGAATGGCCCCCATGTTATCAAAATACATATCGAGCTTGCTTTGCAACAAACCCAACTCACCATACATACCAGGCAACCATTCAGCTTCCTTCACAGCCTCATTAAGAGCCATATACTCCGCCTCTGTAGACGACAAAGCCACAGTATACTGCAAAGTAGACCTCCAACTAATCGGTCCTCCTGCTGAAGTAAAAACCAAACCAGTAGTAGACCGACTATTCTCCAAATCACCAGCAAAATCAGAATCCACATATCCAGTACTCAATATATTCTCATACATATTTTTTTCAAACATTAAACCAACATCCACAGTACCATGCAAATACCGCAGAATCCATTTCACAACTTGCCAATAACCCTTCCCAGGGTTATGTATGTATCTGCTCACCAAACTAACAACATGTGAAATATCAGGTCTAGTACACACCATAGCATACATCAAGCTACCTACCGCATTAGCATATGGAACACGATCCATGTACTTACGTTCCTCATCGGTCTTTGGAGACATAGAAGCACACATTTTAAAATGAGAAGCAAGAGGTGTACTTACAGTCTTGGTATTCTCCTTTATGCCAAAACGTCGAAGTATCTTTTGCAAATATCCCTTTTGGGATAGATAAACTCTGCTTCTCTTTCGATCTCTATGAATCTCCATACCCAAAATTTTCTTGGCTTCACCAAGATCTTTAATTTCAAATTCAGAAGCTAACTGTCTCTTTAACTTCTCAATCTCATCAATTCTCTTGCAAGCTATAAGCATATCATCAACATATAAGAACAAATAAATGAAATTACCATCCGGTAGCTTGTTGTAGTAAACACAAGGATCTTGCTCACTCTTGGTGTACTTTAACCTAAGCATAAACCGATCAAATCGCTTGTTCCACTGTCTAGAAGACCGTTTCAACCCATAAAGCGATATAGTCATTTTACACACCAAATTCTCATCTTCAGCTTTAAACCCACATGGCTGAGTCATATAAATCTCCTCTTCTAAATCACCATGCAAAAAACGCAATTTTCACATCCGACTGAGCTAACTCTAAATCAAACTGTGCTACCAAAGCCAACAAAATACGAATGGAAGTATGTCTCACCATTGGAGAAAACACCTCATTATAATCAATACCTTCCCGTTGAGCGTAGCCTTTTGCTACCAACCTAGCTTTGTAGCGAACAGTACCTTCAGGAGATCCTTCCTTCTTGTTGTAGACCCATTTGCACCCAATAGCTCTTCTACCCTTAGGTAACTCACATAGCTCCCATGTTTGGTTCTTGAGGAGAGACTGCATCTCTACCTCCATAGCCAACTGCCACTTATCGGCCTCAACACTTTGAATAGCCTGCCGATAAGTAGTTGGAATATCATCATCAATAGCCGAAAGTGCATAGGCCACAATCATATCCTTCGTGAGCCAACTAGGTTGTTGCATAGGCCACTCACGGACACCTTTCGTTGTTGCAATAGGCTCCTGTACAACGGGAATAGGAGCCTCCATAGCTGAAGCATCATCAACTGTATCTGGATCATCACCTCCATCAAACTGGGTTGCATATGTGTTTACATCTATAGGAGGCTGACCCTCATAACCATTATCTACCCTTGTAGCATTCTCTAATACAGTACGAACTGGAATATTATCCGAAGGTAAAGCTGCATCTATCTCCACCTGCTGCGAAACCTTCCTGAATTTGGTTGAATTCTCCACCTGCTTGGAGACTTCTGGTTTCATCATGGAAACCTCATCAAAAGTCATATCTCTGCTCAGCACAATCTTTTTATATTTTGGATCCCATAGCTTATAGCCTTTAACTCCCTTTTTGACACCCAGAAATACAGCTTTTCTAGCACGTGGTTCCAACTTACTATCTGTGACATGATAATAAGCAGGACACCCAAAAATATGAAGGGAATCACAATCCTGAGCAGGCTTACCAAACCATATCTCCATAAGTTTTACCTTGTAACGCAGCCGAAGGCAACCGATTGATGAGATGACAGGCATAAGTCAATGCCTTAGCCCAAAATGCCTTGCCCAATCCAACATTAGACAACATACACCGTATCCTTTCCAGCAAAGTACGATTCATGCATTCTGCCACCCCATTCTGTTGCGATGTTCCTCTAACTGTGAAGTGTCTTTGGATACCATCATTCTGGCACAACTGCAAGAACGGATCAGAAGTGTACTCCCCACCATTATCTGAACGGAGCACCTTGATTTTTCTGCCAGTCTGATTCTCCATGACTTTCTTCCACCTCACAAACATCTCTAGGACTTCATCTTTACGCCTCATGGTATACACCCATAACCGCCTAGAGTAATCATCAACAAAAGTCACAAAATAATGTTTCCCTCCAAGTGATGCATTCTTAGAAGGACCCTAAACATCTGTGTGCACATAATCCAGTATCCCACTAGTCTTGTGAATAGCTGTCCCAAACATAGCTCTTTACTGCTTGCCCAGAACACAATGCTCACAAAAATCTAACTTGCAGGCAACGACTTTCAATAACCCTTGCTTAACAAGTTTATGCAAATATTTTTCACCTGTATGTGCCAACCGCATATGCCATAATCTGGTAGTCAACTTGGCTGTAGAATCTGTAGCCTCACTAGTAGCTGCTGCTAAGCCTGTAACTGTATTCCTCTTCAAGTAATACAAGTTACTCTCATGAGTGCCTTTCATCAAAACCATTGCTCCATAAATTACCTTCAAAGTGTCATCTTGAATAGCAATCTGGTAACCTCTGCTTTCCAACTGACCGATGGAGATGAGGTTCTTTGTCAGTCCTGGAACAAACCTAACATCTTTCAACTCTCTGACCACTTCATCATGCAACTTCAACTGGATGCTACCAATCCCCATAATCCGATAAGGTTGAGAATTCCCCATCAGAACAACACCATTCTCTAACTTCTCAATGCTAGAGAACCAATCCATGTTGGGACACACATGGAATGTAGCGCCAGTATCGAAGATCCACTCACTAGTACTAGCGGAACATACAACCGATGAAATTACCATTGAATAGTCTGAGTCCTCATCTTCACTCTTCTTTTGAGCAATATTAACCGACGAAGAACTGGAATTATTCTTCTTCTTTGCCGCCTTTGGACAATCTTTCTTCCAATGCCCTCTCTCATGGCAAAAAACACACTCATCCTTAGCAAGCTGTCGTCCTCCTCTTGATTTGGAACGACCCCTCGAGGAACCACCACCAGATTTCTTTCTATCTCTCGACCTCCCATCTCTTGCCACCAACACCTCTGATTGTGAATCACGTGACGCCTCTTTATCCTTCTTTCTAAACTAAAAATTCAACAATGCAGTAGACACTTCACTGTAGTTCAATTCTGTCTTCCCATGTATCAAAGTGTTGACAAAGTTCTCAAACTCCTTGGGAAGTGAATTCAACAACAATAAGGCTTTCACCTCATCTTTAACAATTTCTTCTAAATTTGCCAAGTCGGCAAGCAATTTAGTGAACTCATTCAAGTGCTCACACATAGATGCACCCCTCCTCATAGTGAAGCGATAAAGCTTCCTTAACAAATGGAGACGATTCTCAATGCTCTTCTTCATGCACTTATCCTCTAAAATCTGCCACATCTCCTTAGCAGAGCTCACATCAAGTACCAAGTACTTCAAATCCCTCGCTAAGCATTTTCGGATAGTACCACATGCACGTTTGTTCATATGTGCCCACTCTTTATTATCAATGTCATCCGGCTTGTCTTCCAACACTTCATCAAGATATTGATGCGCTAAAGCATCCATTACTTCGACACGCCATAGACCAAAATTATTTGTCCCATCAAATTTCTGTACATCCAATGACTCCTTCGACACAACCCTAGAATGTCTAGCCGGAACCTTTCCACTACCCGAAGCACTCGCAACACCTTTGCCTTTGTTAGTTACAACCGGAACATCCTCTTCACTAGAAATTTTCTAAACAACTTGATTTCAACACAAACAGGGCAATAATCCCAAATAGATGACAATCTTAGCAGAAAATCAAGGCAATAGCAACCCAAAAATAACACAAAATTCTCACAGGAATTTCATCAAACACCTTGTGGGCACTAACCTCTCAAATCCTCCATCCAAGCAAAAATCTATTTGGAATCAACAAAGGAACTCAAAGAATCACTAACCTTAACCTCTGATACCAATTGTTACGATTTGAAC
The DNA here is from genome assembly GCA_963580455.1 of Euonymus europaeus. NCBI lineage: Eukaryota > Viridiplantae > Streptophyta > Magnoliopsida > Celastrales > Celastraceae > Euonymus > Euonymus europaeus. The sequence goes on along the minus strand of OY756970.1, from coordinate 12,497,387 downwards.
CTCAAATATGCAGTGGATTGAACAAATCGTCGAAACCCTTGTTTTGGAAATCAAGAACAAACCAATGGATTGTGTAGAATCACAAGTAGAGATAAAGAGTAATCAAAGCATAAAGAACACAAGAATTACGTGGTTCGACGTTAGCCTACGTCCACGGGGAGAAGGGTGATCGATTTTTCATTTTAGGTTGAGAGAGTACAAGAAAACACACCCACACTTAAAACAAAACACTGGGTTGTGTTTTTAACCCAAAAAACGCGTGGGTGTCTAGGCGCTACATTAACTCTCCTAGGCGCTAACGCTCAAAAACACTCTCAACATCACAATCTGTCCTGTGCGCTACAGTAACCCGCCAAGGACAAATTTGTCACAGATCAACCAAAAAACACCAAAAACTGATTCTGCTCTAGGCCTACAGTAACCATGCCCAGTCCAGATTCTTCACAAACTGATTCTAGTCTAGGTGCTACAGTAACCGCGCCCAGTCCAGATTCTTCACTGATCAACATCAAAAACTAAATAAAGAAAAATGAAGTAGAAGAGCCTATATTCAAAATGAACAAATTCAAACTTGAAAAGGATCTTTCTGATTCTCGACGAATGAGGGGCAAAGGAGAAAGACCTCTTGTTCTTATTATAAGATCGTGGACGGCTTGAAAAATGAAGTCATCATCAATTAATTTTTGAGGAGCAATTGAACACCTAATCTAGTCAACGAGAAAGATATGGGTAAGGGTATTTATTGAACATGGAGAATGTGTTAGGCACATCACAACTCCTGAAAAATGGTCACCTTGAAAATATTCTCTTATTTGGCTCGAATTTGTCTTGAAAACTAGTTTGTATGTCCCAATTGTTTTAATGAAATTCTATATATGTTAGAAAGTCCACGTTTCAAGTGAGTGGGCTCAGACATTAATATTGTGGCAATTTGATGCTTGGATGAAAAATCCATATATAGTGGTTTTGATAATTTAAAAGGTTCAAGGGATCACTACAGTCATTCCCAGATTGGCTGAAATATGAAGATTGATGAAAAATCTTACTTTGAAGTGCGTTTTGATAATTTAAAAAGGTGCACGGGATTACTAGAGTCATTCCCGGCTTGGCTAAAAAAATTTGAGAAAAGATGAAAAATCTCACTTGAAGTGGTTTTTTTGAATATTTTAAAATCGCACGGGATCATTGGGGTCATTCATGGCTTAGCAAAAAAAGTCTTGGATTTGATGTAAAATCCCACTTGAAGTGGGTTTTGATGATTTTGAAAAGATGTGAATTTTTAGGAATTTGATTCATACACCAAATTGATCCACAACAAACAAATAATTCCGTTTAAAGTCATACTTACAAACATGCTTTTCATGAGAGAAGAAATAATTCATTTAAAACTTATTGGATGGATTAAATATCTTTAAACCCCTTTTGAGACCCTAAATAAATTCTCCTAATCCCTAAAAACAAGTTTGCTTTTTGGTTCCACAAAAATCAAGTATTATGAATGAATACTGAAAAAACTCCAGTATCTTGAAGGTTCTTGTATTTATATGGAATACAAGGTTAATCTTGATGTCATTATTAGGGTCAGACGGCTTGGATTAATCATTGTCAATTTCCGCGTTGCGTTATTTTCACAATATATACATAACTCAAAACCTAACATGCACACTAAATATTTACAATCCATATTCCCTAAATGCCTAAATGCTTATAACACCCTAAGTAATTATGAATGCAATTTACTATTTACATCCACTATTTACAACAACTGGTACAGTACCGCGCGTAGCGCGGTAATTTTTTTAATTTATTTAAATGTGTTATAACATTGATCAAATATTAAATTGTTATAATAATTTTAATAAAATACATAAGATTATGTATATTCTGTATCAAACATAATACATCGGGTTAAGGATATTAGAAGAACTTGGATTGGATGGCAAGAGAGAGACTGAAGTATGGTGTTATTGCTTAATACTTATCTATTTAGTTTTTAAATATATATTTAGTCCTAATTTTCTTGTGTTGTTGGTTTAATTTTATCAAACAAAATATGTGACTTGTTGTAATAAGCTGAGAACAAAAATCAATACAAAAATAAAGAGTCATTACATAATATCTATATTTTTATTTTTCAAAATTAATGATCAACCTAAAAGAATTTATATGTGTAATGCTATAAGGTAAAGTTTTCGCTGAGCTTTATCACGAAAACTCATATAAACATTTTCCAAACTTTTGCATTATATATAGCTATAAATATTATATTTATTTATATATAAAACAAAAAGAATATAAGATGCTTATAATATTGAATGACCATGAATTTTTGAAAAATAACTCACCAATCTTTTAATATTGGAGCACTGGAGTTATTAAGGAACTCGAACTCAGGCGGTAACAGCGTTTGTTTTACCAAATTTGAATTGATAATATTTTTAAGAATGGCATTTACAAATTTAATTTTTTTTTAAATATTTGTTTACGTATGGGCAACATACATTATTTTATGATCCAAAACATATTTCGTAATATTTTTCACGTTTTATGTAAAAAAATTTAGTTAAGTTCAAATTATAATTGCACTGTTATACCCAATTAGATTATTGACATATTAATTAAATGTCTTTGGTTATGATTGATTGAAAATCTAATTATTTTTTGTTAATGATATTAACATATTCCTTTATATTAAGAAAAGTGTTGAGAATTACAGAAGAGAGAAGTAGAGAGAGAAAGAAAGTACAGAGAGAGGAAATAAGTCAATAATTCAAATTGTATTATTAACTCCTTAAAAACTCAACGAAGGAAAAAGTATCGTCTTTATACAAATTCTCAGAAGCTCCACAACGGTAACATGACTGTCACTTGTACAAGACGTGCAATGATAGCTTGTTACCGTTGCAGTAGCAGTTCGAGGAAGAAGAAAGAAAGAATTGAAACAAAAGAAAATGGGCTGAATAAGTTAGCCCAATAAAACAAATAAAAGAAAATGTTATGTAATAGGCCCAAACATAACTGACCCAAAACACAAGAGATCCAATAACAGAAAGCAGAGCTTTTTCCCTGCCTTCTTCTCTGATGACGCACACTCAAAAAGCGGAGCTTCTTTCAGTGACGCACTTCTTTCTAACATCCCCGCAAGCTGAGCATCAACGAATGTTCAGCTTGGATAAGTGCTTGCGGAGACTGAGTATGGATATGCCCTTGGTAAGTAAATCACCTGGTTGCTCTGCTGTCTTTGTATATTGCAATTTTATAATTCCTTTTGTTACTGGATCCCTAGTGAAATGACAATCCAAGTCAATGTGCTTGGTTATTCCATGAAATACTGGGTTGCTAGCAATGTGAATTGCTGCCTGGTTGTCACAATATAACTTCATTGGGTAGGGTAGATGTAACTGGAGTTCTCAAAATAAGTTACCAAGCCATTGAAGTTCTGCAACACTTGCTGCCATTGCGCGGTATTCTGCTTTAGCAGATGATCTAGAAACCACTTTCTGTTTCTTAGACTTCCAGGATATTAAAGAGTCGCCTAATGTGATGCAAAACCCAGTGACTGATTTCCTTGTGTCCACACAGGAAGCCCAATCAGAATCACAGTATGCCTTAACCTGTAGATTGTTAGTAGCAGGATAATACAATCCTAACATTTGAGTTCCTTTGATATACCTAAGAACTCTATGGGCTCCCCTTAAATGTAGTCCAGTGGGAGAATTCATGTACCATGCTAGAGTATTCACTGCATAACTTAAGTCTGGTCTAGTAATAGTAATATACATTAGTTTCCCAATAATTCTCCTATATTCAGTAGGATTTGCTAAAATATCCACAAGACTAGATGACATTTTGAGGTTTATGTCTATTGGAGAATTCACAGATTTGCAATCTGTTAATCCAGTTTCTGCAAGTAAATCAATAGCATACTTTCTTTGATTTATTAGATAGCCAGACTTAGACTTAGTGACTTCTAACCCTAAGAAAGAAGTAAGAATTCCCAAGTCCTTTATCTTAAAACATGAGCTAATATGCTTCTTGATTTCTTGGATCAAATTTAGGTCATCCCCTCCTATGGCCATGTCATCCACATATAATAAGAGCATAACCATTTTATCATCTTTCCTAAAATAAAAGAGGGAATAATCTGCTTTGCTTTGTGTGAAACCATATTTTAATAAGGCTTCATTACATTTTGAGTTCCATTGCCTAGAGGCTTGCTTGAATCCATATAGAGATTTGTCAAGTTTGCAAACTAAACTTTGATGTTCTTTATCATATCCTTGTGGTAATTTCATATAGACTTCCTCTTTAGCTCACCATTCAAGAAAGCATTGTGCACATCAAGATGGTGCACATGCCACTTATTGATACTAGCTAATGCAAAAAATATTCTGACAGTGGTAACTGGAGCAAAGGTCTGATTATAGTCAAAACCTTCTCTTTGACTGTAACCCAAGGCAACGAGCCTTGCCTTATATCTCTCCACTGTCCCATTAGGATTTTATTTTATCTTATAAACCCATTTTGAGCCAATAGCTTTCCTATCTTTAGGTAGTTTAACTAGATTCCATGTTTGGTTGGCCCTCAATGCTCTCATCTCATTTTCCATAGCTTGTATTTAATTATTGTCTTTTATAGCTTCAGTATATCTAGTTGGCTCTGTATGTGTACTAATGGCTGCAAGAAAAGCTCTATGTGTTGCACAAAAATTAATCATAGAAACCTTTTTACAATAGTCTGTAACATTTAAATCAAAATAAGGTAAGCTCACCAAGTTGCAGTGATAATCTTTTAAATAACTAGGTGGTTTTCTATTCCTTCCACTTGAAATATTCACTATCTCAGACTCAACCATATTTTCATTATTGGGTGTACTACCCTCTAGATCATCATGATCAGAATATGACCCTGCACTATCTGAATCCAGTTCACTTTTAAAAGGAAAAATTTCTTCTTTGAATACTACATCTCTACTTATGAAGATTTCTTTGCTTTCAAGATCCACAACTCAATATCCTTTAACTCAAATTGGATATCCTAGGAATACACATGCTCTTCCTTTAGAATCAAACTTAGATACCACAGGTTTATTTATTCGAGCTATGCAGAAGCATCCAAAGGTTTTTAAATCTGTATAGTCATATGGTTCTCCAAATAGAATGTCATATGGTGTACTCTTATTCAAAACAACCGTTCGCAACCTATTTATCAAGAATGCTTCTGTTTGAATGCAAAAACTCCAATATTCTTCAAGAAGTCCTGATTGTAACCTTAGAGACCTTGCCACATTTAAAAGATGTTGATGCTTCCTCTCAACCACCCCATTCTGTTGGGGTGTGTATACACATGTTTTCTGATGGATTATACCACATCTAGGGTAATAATCATTCATTTGAAATTTAGATCCATTGTCTGTTCTAATCACCTTAGTTCTCTTCCCAAACTGTGTCAGTACCAGTTTTACAAACAGTTCTATATTTTGCCTTGTTTTAGATTTATTTCTCATCACATATACCCATGTGGTCCTGGAATAATCAACAACTATTGTGAGAAAATATCTATATCCATCAATGTACTCAACGTGGTTTGGTCCCCATATATCTATATGCAATAAATCAAAACATTCCTTAGAAACTATTGAACTTAAACCAAAAGGTTTCCTCTTTATTTTACTGAATAAGCAGATATTACAATCCTTAATGTCATGTAAAGTTGATGGCAGTAAACTAGATACATTGGGGGATGGATGGCCTAATCTATAATGCCATACTTTAGAGCTTACAAAATTCAACTTATGCTCATTAACTATAGTCTTTTCCACTTCTTGACTCCTTCTCACCCCAGTATCCATTAGATAGAGACCTTCATGCAAAATTCCCATTCCACTCCTCTTGTAAGTGCCTAACTCCTGCATTATACATCTGTCATTAACAAAGCTTAGAAGTATGTTATTATCTTTTGTTAATTTGCTAACTGAAATTAAGTTGAAATTAAACTTAGGAACACAAAGAACTTCTTTCAAGACTAAATTATCCCCAATTGTCATATTCCCAATATGTGTAATTGGTAACTTACTACCATCTGGCAGAGTTACAATAGAATTAATAACATGAGCATGAGGTGTAATCAGTTGAGCATCACAGAAAATATGGTCTGTGGCTCCATTGTCTATAATCCATTTATGTAAATTTGGTTTCAAAATATTACCTCCTACTGCTGCAGATGCATTGTTTGCTTGATTGACTGATGTAGTTGTATGCTCCTCATTGCCAATCTTGTTCTTGAGGAAGGACACAATCTCCATCAATTTATCATTTGAAAAATTCATGTTCTGCCCATCTGTTGCATTAGAGGTTACCTGACTTGCACTGTGTTGTTTCCCTTGAAAAACACCACCATTAGGCTTCTGTCTTTTTGGATTTCCTTCTAGATACCCTATTAGCTTGTAACACTGCTCAACACTATGATTGTTTCTTTTACAATACTTCCAGTAAAGATCTCTTTTCACCTGTCCATCTTTCTGTGGAGGCTTATAGCCTTTTGAGTTTTTCAGATTTCCTCCATTGTTTCCCTGAAAAACCATAGCCATTGAGTCCTGAACAGATTTAGTAGACTTTGACAAATTTAGCTGTGTTTCTTCTTCTTTGATTAATCCCAAAGCTTTGTTTATCTCTGGCAAAGGTTCCATCATCCATATCTTCCTGCTTAAAGCTCGATAGACATCATTTAATCCCATCAAAAATTGAGTTAACATCTCTCTGTGACGCTTGACTTGAGATTTACTGCATCCACATCTTCCAGCTTCATCCAGCTGATCATACTGCTCCCAAAGAGACTTTAGCCTTGTATAATATTCCATGACTGTAGAGTTGTCTTGTCTGATGCAGTAAAGCTGTTTAGAAATCTCGAAGAATCTTGCACCATTGAAAGATGAAAATCGATCTTTGATGTCCATCCATAATTCATAGGCAGTCTCCTTGTCTGACATGCTAGCTAGGACTGTTTCAGATATACTGTTAGTAATCCAAGTCTGAATAATGCAATCACAACTAGTTCATGCCATGAAATTTTCATCATCTTCATGTGGCATCTTTAAGCTGCCATCAATGAAGCCTACCTTGTTCCTTGTTTTCAAAGCCTTAATCGTACGTTGGCTCCACATTGTGAAGTTGTCTCCAGTAAGCTTAAAAGTGATTAAACTACTGGAAGTTAAATCACCTGGCAAGATTGTATATGGATTGAGCAGAGTGCTCTGAGAAACTACTCCTCCATAATTGGTGTTTAATTGAGTACTCTGTCTAGGAACTCGATTGCCTTCATTTATCTCAGCTCCATGAGCTGGGATCGTATCATCCATCTCTCTTGCTGGAGTGATATTTGTTGATCTTGTGTTCACCATTGTGGCTCTGATACCATGAAAAGTGTTGAGAATTACAGAAGAGAGAAGTAGAGAGAGAAAAAAAATACAGAGAGAGGAAATAAGCCAATAATTCAAATTGTATTATTAACTCCTTAAAAACTCAACGAAGGAACAAGTATCATCTTTATACAAATTCTCAGAAGCTCCACAACGGTAACATGACTGTCACTTGTACAAGACATGCAATGATAGCTTGTTACTGTTGCAGCAGCAGTTCGAGGAAGAAGAAAGAAAGAATTGAAACAAAAGAAAATGAGCTGAATAAGTTAACCCAATAAAACAAATAAAAGAAAATGTTAAGTAACAGGCCCAAACATAACTGGCCCAAAACACAAGAGATCCAATAACAGAAAGCAGAGCTTCTTCCCTGGCTTCTTCTCCGGTGACGCACACTCAGAAAGTGGAGCTTCTTTCAGTGACACACTTCTTTCTAACATATTAAGAGAGATTTTATGACAAAAACTCATCTACAATTCCTCTAAGTGACTCGATAACACAAAAAGCGTAGAGTCAATATTATAATCTTAAGAGATTTTTCATGTGGGAGTTATTTTAGAAATTTGATAAATTGGCATTTAACATATCAAAAGATGGCAATGTCACCTATGCAATGGAAACACAAATATTGAATAAGAAAAAGAACGATTTAGTTAATAATTGGTTGACTTTTTTAAGTTTTTCGAGGGAGAAAAAATCATCTACCAGATTGTGAAATAGCTAAGAATTTCCATCATGGATTGTAGTCTCTATACTACTGTGTTGAAGATTTTTGGGCCAACTTCTAAATACCTGCTATCAACACACAAAATAACAGCTCACATTCTCGAAATTGGAGTGCGCTTCTTTGACTTTGTTGTTATATAGTCCAGATCACCATATGCATACAAAGCATCAAAAATTACTTTATATGTATATAACCAAAAGCTTTTCTAAAGCAGATAGATAGCTCCTTCATCCCTCATACTAAATCATTGGTCATGGATATAAGATAGGCTCCTCAATGGCTCAGGACCATTCCCTTAGGCCCTGCTTGGCAAAATAGGCAGTAGCGGAAATGAGGTGTTTTTAAAGTAGCGGTTTTGGCCGGTTATGAGGGTAGCGGTTTTGGGTGTTTTTAATAACGGTTTTAAAAACAGTCAATTCCAGTGCTTGGAAAGACAGTAAAGCATCGGTTCTGAAAGTTTTAAAAATTACTAAATTACAATTCTGCCCTTTTGAGTCTTTGAAGCATTTATCATGTTTATATTTATGTTTTATCATGCATATGTCATTACAAAACAACTCAAATGCCCATTTCCTCTGTGCCTTGTTGCTGCATTCAATTATGTATTTTTACACTTCTGGAACAATTCACATTTGTCATTATCCTCCCTCCTTTCAGTCCATAATAACATGACAATAAAACTACCACAAATCATACAGCCACAAATAGGTCCATACGAAGGAGAAACTTAAACAAAATGAAATAAGACGAGCAAGCAGTTTCACAATACCAATGAAATCGACACTTAACCATTACTAGCATTCGTCCAAAGGATAGGCATAAGAAAAAATATGGACAAAAGGGAGTACAAACCTTGTCAAAAAGCCTCAAAATGCACTTTGAAGAAGTCGCCCAAATCAGGCCCTGCAATGATACAAAAAACTTCTAATTAATGCAAGTAAAACAGTGAAGTCAAAAGGAATTGAAAATGTAAAGTAACGAAAGCAAAAGATTCTAGCAAACAAAAAGGTCAAAAAGCCAAAAATGTCAAAAAAGTAGCACCAAGAAGAAGATATTGACGCACCTTGCAGAGAGATTTCCAGTCGCTTCAATAGAGCGGCCGACGTTGGGAAGAAACAAAATGGAGAAGTGTCGTGTGTATCGCTAGGTCAAGGGCAAAGATGAGAGAAATTTTAATAACCGGTGAAAACACGCCAATTTGGCGTGTTTTGTCAACCCATCATTTTTATATTGCACTGGTTTTGGTTGGTTTTAAAACCCACCAAAACCAGTGAATAAAAAATATATCCAAGCATGGGTTTATAAAACCATTACTTTTAAAAAAACTCTGGTTTACAGTGGAAACCTGTTATCCAAGCAGTGCCTTAGAGCTGGCAATAGTACCAATTTTGTGACGGAAAAATCCGTCACAAACAACCAATTTTCCATCACTAATCAACTTAGTGACAGAATTTAATTTGTGACAGATTTTTTTTCCGTCGCTGTCTCTAAAATCGCTGTCGCTAAAATTAGTGACGGAATTTAGTGAACGACAAGTTTCCGTCACAAAGTATCAGTGACGAAATTTTGTGACAGCAAACATCCGTAACAAAAATAGTGACAACATTTAGTGACGGAAAAAATCCGTCACAAAAATATTAATGATGGAAATTGTCTGTAAGGAAAAATTAGGGACGAAATTTTGTGACGGGACCAATTCCGTTACAATAATAGGGATGGAATTCTGCAACGGAAAAATGTTGTCACAAAATATTTAGTTACGGAATTTCCGTCACAAAACAAAAAATTTTTTAAAAAATAATTCAACAAAATATGTATTATAATTGGAAGAAACGTCACAAAATTAATTTAAAAATTGATTATTTATTTCTTAAATTAATTGATTATTTTCGAAAATATTAATCAATTTATTTAAAAAAAAATTTTATTTTTAAATATCACATTTATGGATTTTTAGTTCTAAGATATATATAACACCACAATTAAAATATTATAATAGGATTAAAATTAAAAAGTATTTTCAACCAAATTTAAAAATATTAATTCGACTAGTTTCATACAAATAAAAATAACACATCTAATCATTCTCATCAAACAGCTCGGTATCCTCTTCAAATGGCCTCTCGTGATACTATGCTTTGGACTGTCGATCACGTCGTACATCTTCAAGTTCCTGTCGTAAATTGGCTATGGTAGACTGATACTCATGATATTGACTAGTCAAAGATGACTGATAGTGCTGATACTGGGTATCTAGTGTAGGCTGGATTGATGACTCCACCTGATCCATTACCTTAGCAATAGCCCTCTAGATCGACAACTCGATGTCCAAATCAGTTCTAGATCTCAACTTTCTGCTAGTGGCGTTTGTGTCGCACAACCCACGTACCTCTGAACTGATACCGTAGATGCGACCTTTTGCACTCATCCTGCCAATTGCCTCCAGATATATAGCATTATCATCTGGCAAGTCTCCAACACCCGACGCCGAAGTTGATGCGTGGGAGGATGTCATTTCCTTCAACCGAGTAAAGTTTTCTTGTATTAATTATTTTAAAACGCAAATCAACAAATATAATATTATTATTTATAAATAATAAAAGATGATACTTACAAATAAACTAGCTAAGCGAGAATCAACGAACACATTTGTACCCTTTTTCATATGAGTAATAGAAAATAACTCCTTAAAGGTGGGTTCAAGGTCGTATTTCTCCCACTGCAATTTAAATTACAAGACAAATTTTATGATATTTAAAACTACGTAAACAATTGAAAATAAAAATTATTTAAAATTTACCGTGCAACCTTTATGCTCAAAGGAAGGAATGGATTCATTGGTGTGGACGGATTCGCCAGTCTGTGATGCTCAATTTTTCTTTCCTTGCTCCCTTTTCATTATGTAAGTCGGGTCCACCCACTTATTTTCAAGTTCAACCCTCACATTGTCGGGGATCCATGTTCCTTTGTCTTTGCCACATCGAACCATATGCAACGTGTGTCGAAGTGCCTCTGTATTCTTCAATTTCCACACTTTCTCCACTTCTTTATCATATGATGGGTCCCATTTATACTTTTTCTGTAAAATAAAAAATCCAAATAAGAATAGTTAGTATGAATGGTTTCATGTGCTAAAATAACAGAATAATTTAAAAAAAAATCAATACTTCATAATTACCTTGAACTCTCCAAAATAATACTCCCTCTGCTCCGGACTCTGTAGTCTCCTTCCATACAGTGGCAGGGTTTTCAAACTTGCTCTTGATAATATTGGTAATCGTCCTTCTAACTTTTATGGGCTTAAACCTATAAAGTTAAAAAAAATATCATATCAATGACTTTATTATTCATGTGGATGATATAAATTAAAAATAAGAAAGTGTACTTACGATTGTTTTAAAGGTTGTATCCACGTACGATTGTCTGTGCGATCAAGAGAACCAATTATATGTGATGAGGATCCAGCATCATGTGTCTCTAGTGGAGTCTGGGTGTTTGTTATATTTGGAGCCTCTGTCTCAGGTGCATGCGAAGGTAACAAATTGGTGGGTGGAGGTGGCAAATTGGTGGGCGGAGGGGGAATGTGAGTGGGAGAAGGCGTCATGTTAGTGGGAGAAGGCGACATGAAACCACGGTGTGACATGTAACCAACTGATGGCATTGTCTGATGAAGCGGGTATAAAAAAGATTGATGTGCTAACCATATACCATCACCCATTAATTGAGAAAATGATCTTCGATCAGAATTTACCAATGATGGGGATGGAGTACTAGAAGACGAACTCCCTCTACCATGTCCATGTCGACCCCCGAACCATGTACGACCTTAGCCATTGGACTGATCACCATCCATCTACAAGAAGAAAACATAAAAGATAGAATTCTTCCACAATCAATTGGCAGAAACATTAATCAATATGGATATCCCAAACATAATTTTTTTCTATATTCGCATTTAAATTCTAAGCTATTGTTTTTGGGATATGTTATCGTAACTACTATATTCTGCAAACATAACTGCCACATTACCAACCCAAACTGCAGTAAAACTAGAAGATAAACTGTCCCAATTAGCACCAAAACCAACCAAAAAATGCAAAAATTAAATAACTACTTAGACCATGCCAAAGAAGCAACCTCAACATCACATACAAAGCACCAAAAACTACCCAAGACCACCTCAAAAACTACAATAAAACTAGAGATGAAAATTGTCCCAATTAGCACCCAAACCAACAAAAAATGCAGAAATTAAAAAACTACTTAGACAATGGCAGAGAACCAACCCCAACATCACAAAGAAAGCACCAAAAACTACCCAAAAACTGCAATAAAACTAGAGATGAAAATTGTCCCAATTAGCACCCAAACCAACAAAAAAATGCAAAAATTAAAAAGACAATAAAACTAGTCATTCTTAATGTAAGTTACAAATTTACTATCACTATCAAACCCATAAATGGTTATTGCGTCTACAAACCGCATGAGACCAAAAACCACATAAATGGGTATTGTACAAAAGACACAAGGCTTAATTGCATTGCACTGACACTTGAAGAAATTTTTTAGAAATGGAAAAAGAAATTGCATAATATTATTCATCTTCCTCTGTCTCGATATCATCATATTCAAATTCGTCTTCGTCATCATCATCATCATCATCGCCATCATCATCGTCAATCTCCTCCTCATTCATTTGCCATGTAGCAACAATATCTACTTCCTCAGGTTCAGCTTCATTGTCGACTAGAGACTCAATTTGGATAGTATCTATTCTAACTGGCTCAACTGAAAAGATATTGTCTTGAAAGACACCATCCACTTGCTTGGATTGTTCAGTAATTGTGCTCCTGACTTTTGTCTTAATAACAACCGACCAATCTTGTCAATCACGTATGCCTTCAGGATAAGACGCAAAAGTAGACTTGCTCGGCTTGTTGTGCAATTATAAATGGATCATATTTCCTGTATCTGCCCCTACGTTTAACATCAACAAGTGCATAATGTTTACGAATTCGTGTACCTTGATTAAGAGTTAGATCGAACCACTCGCAATTGAAAAGAACAAATTTCTTCATCTGTAGACCAAGAAATTCTAACTGAACAATCTCTTTTAGTAATCCATAGTAATCATTCTCCAATTGTCCATAATCGGTTCCTCGGATGCATACTCCGCTATTGATTGATGACTTGCCTTTGCTCCACGTATCGGTGTTGAATTTGTATCCATAGACGTAATATGTATTCCATATCTTAACCCTCCTCATTGGTCCTAATGCCACGCTTCTTAGGAGTTCATCAGTTATTCCATTTTGTGGATCATGCACCTTAAATTATAAAATAATGTGTCACAACATATATTAATGTCATTTAATAAAAATATCATATTATTATAGTATTCTTTGTACTTACGAATGTTTTGAACCATGACACAAAACTAATCTCAATTTGGTACTCGACTTCTTCATCATTCATAGCGGGTCTTGACACTCGAACATAATCTATATACAAGTTGCAACACGTTTAATGTCAACATATTTAATAACTTATCATAATTTATCAAAAAATGAAATATGACTAACATACTTGACAAAAGGTTGGACGATGTCACAATTCAGAAAAATGCACAATGTCGCAACATTGTATTCTTGATCGGTAAAGTAGCGTCTACCAGCTTCACCACCAAGTCGACTAGGTTGATTGAAGATCGATATTCTAGGAAATTCCGAGTTCATCATTCCACAATCATCATTTCGAGGAATTCTGGTTCGTCGAGAGCTTACTTGTGGTTCAAAGTAGTACGAAGCAAACGTTGACGTTTCTTCAACTATATATGCTTTACAAATAGATCCTTCCACTCTAGCTTTATTTTTAACCTTTTTCTTTAAAAAGTGAAGGAACCTATTTCAATGTTGAATCAAATGTATCAATAAATCAATTACTAAATTATACATCACTAATAACATATAATAAAGATGAAAAAAATACCTTTAAAAAGAATACATCCATTTGTATTGCACAGGCTCACCCATCCTTGCTTTGTATGGTAGATGTACTAAAAGATGTTCCATAGAGTCAAAAAAAGATGGAGGAAATATACGCTCCAATTTACAAAGGATCACAGGAATGTTAGCCTCCATGATGCTCAACTGATCCTCCTGTAGAGTAGTTGAACATATATCTCTACAAAACTGACTCAACTTAGTAAGCATTGACCAAATTGACTAAGGCAATGTACGGAAGGCAATAGGAAGTAGTCGTTCCATGAAAACATGACAGTTGTGACTTTTCATCCCAAATAGTTTTCCTTCCCTCATATCTACATAGCTGCCTAGGTTAAAAGCATAATCGTCTGGCAACTTCAACTTGGAGACCCAATCACATACCTCCCTTTTTTGTTGCATGCTTAGATAAAAAAATTTCCTTAGGCTTGAAGGATTTATCTCTGCCATTTTCCACCAACTCTAAAGCTCTACGTTTACAATAAAGCGGAAGATCCAGTCGAGCTTTTACATTATCCTTTGTTTTCCCCTTAACGTCTATACAAGTATTGAAAACGTTGTCGAAAACGTTCTTCTCAATATGCATGACATCGAGATTGTGTCGGATCTGATTGTCGCGCCAGTAAGGCAAATCCTAAAAGATGCTCTTCTTGGTCCAATTATTATCTTGTCCGTAGACTGGGAATGTTAATTGTTTTCCAGTCTCAGTAATTTTTGGAAAATTCCACAGTCCAACCAACACTTCTTCACCAAACAAACGTGAGGGAGGTTCTGAGCTCTCATTTCTATTTTTAAGAAATGCATCTATGTTCCGTCTGAAAGAATGTGTCATAGGTAAAAACTATCTATGACAATCAAACCATGAATTTTTCCTACCATTCTTCAATGTAAATGCTCTTGAATGCTCTATACAGCAAGGACATGCTAACTTCCTAGCAGTGCTCCATCTAGACAACATATAATAGGCAGGAAAGTCATTTATAGTCTACATCAATGCAGCTCTCATAACAACATTTTCTTTCAAAGACACATTGTAGGTTATCAAACCTTCACACCATAACTGATTGAGCTCATCTATCAGTAGTTGTAGATAAACATCAATTTTGCTCTTCGAATTTTTGGGACCGGGGATAATTACTGTTAAGAACATAAACTCCCCCTTGATACACATTCCAGGAGGTAAATTATAAGGTGTCAATATTACCAGCCAACATGAATAGGTTTTTCTCGATTGCCCAAAAGGAGTGAAACCATCTGCACACAAACCTAACCTTACATTTCGTGGGTCTGAAACAAAGTCTTGATACTTTTGATCAAATTGCTTCCATGCCACTCCATCAAATGGATGACAAAGAACTCCAGACTCTTGTTGATGCTCATAATGACACCTCATTTCTTTTGCAGAATAGTAGAACTAAACAACCTCTACAGTCTAGGAATAGGTGGTAGGTACCACATCCGTTTAACAGAAACCTCCTTAAAATTTCCATGACCAGTTCTTCGAGATTTATACCGGTAAGCTTGGCAAAATTTGTATTGTTTCTCATATGCATCATCTTTGTAATGTAACATTTCACACAGCAATCAATTCGCTGATATCCCGAGTTTGGATGCCAACTTCATAGTTTGATAGAAATCTGCAAGCATCCGATTTTCAACTGGAATCGTTTCTTTCATGAGATGGGAAACTTCATCAAAACATCCTTGGGGCATGTTATAATCAGCTTTAATGATCGAGAGTCTCATCGAAGCTGACAACTCTGAATGTGACTCACAACCTGGCCACAGTGGTTCTTGGGCAGCAGACAAAATATCATAGAAGCTTTGCGCATCCGGATTAGGAGGTTCCGACATATATTGTTGATCGTAATTTACACCATGTAACAACTCATCACCAATTGACGGGCCAACAACATCCATTACCATCTGCTCAAAAGGATTAAAATTAGCCCGATCACCTTCTTGCCAATAATAATTACCAACATCTGGATGCATTTGCATGACCGACACAGGAGGAATTTCAGGCATGGTTTCTCCATGAGTTGTCTAGTAATAATATCCATCTTGAAAACCTTTTTTTTATATAAGTGTAGCTTGATCTCATCCAGCACCATATATTTTCTGCATCTGGACCTATTACAAGGACATCGTATATTTCCTGTACTCTGAAATTGAAAATCATTTGCAGAAGCGAAAGCAATAAACTCCTCAACCCCATTAATAAATTATTGCGTAACTCCCACTCGATTTGGTCCTAATTGATTTTTCATCCAAGAACGATACTCTAGCACATCCATTGTATCAATCACCTAAATAAAGAAATTAAAATGACATATAAATTACTAAATTAAAACAGACATCATTGTATACTAATTATAAAATGCTTGCACAAATTAACAATCAATTACAATTTTAAACTAAATTTTATAATAAAATTGACATTTATATTTTGGATGAGGAGGGGTTGCGGACCCATATATATTTATATTTATATTTTATTTTATAAACTCGTATTTGTTTCCTATCTTATTCGTATTAGACAACTAATTTTTATATAACAATATCATCATATATAGATATATGCATTTCTTATGAGATATTATCGCATATATATTTAATTATATTCACAATATTTTTTCAATATACTAAAAAATGTCTGAAAAATCCTGCAAATTTAAGAGGAGAAAAAATATTTTATTGCTCAATGTGCTCCATTATATCCTATTATTAAATATTTTATTTGAACAAAAAATACATATCCAATATTATCTGATTTTAATAATGTTCAATATTTCTTCTAATGAAAAGGAAAATATTCAGTAATAATAAATAAAAATTCAAACAAAACAACACAAAAAAAATGCATATATATTTATACAAGTAATAATAACATCAGTACATCACCATATCCATTTAAAATAAAAATTACCTATATGTGTTGAAAGAACTGTGAAGGTTTGTTGTGAGACTAGTTAAAACAAAGAGTTCCTATTCTTGATCGATTGTGGAGATTGAATTACACCTGACTTGTTTGACCATAGAAGAAAATCTTGATGCAACAACAAAATGTAAAGGATCCGGGAAGGAGAATTTTTACTGGGTAGGAACTCGATGAAGGAGAAAAAGTTGTATTGATGGTGTTAAAAGTGTATTTTGTGACGGAATTAGACACACATTTTTTTGTTAAATTTTAGTGACGGAATTAGTGACAAAAAATATTCCGTCACTAATTAGTGACGGTTCAACGTTTCCGTCAATAATGAGCAACGAAAATAATGGCAGAAAAATACCCGTGACTATTTACAGACGAGATTAATGATAATATTTAATTTCGTTACTAATTATTGACGAAATTAGTGACAGTGCCTTTAGCGTCACTACTTAGTGACGAAATTAGTGACAGATATGTTGATCGTCGCTAAAAAATTAAAAAGTCAAAGAGTTAGTGATGGAATTTCTAGGGTTTGCGACGAAATTATTTAGTGACGGAAATTTCAGTTACTAATTCCGTCACTAAAAGTCAAACTTTTTTCAAACTTTTTTGTGACAGAAAATTTGAATTTTTCCGTCACTAATTAAACTTTTGTGATGGAAATTTTTCTCGTCGCTATATTTCATCACTAAAAAAAACTTTTCTTGTAGTGATAGATACTCGGTATCGGTATTACACCAGCCAAATACACACACATATATCTAACTCAATAGGTGATGATAGTACCTCTGCTAACAGTGAGGACCGGGTTATGCCAAGCTACTCACAAAAGAGATAGACTGATGTTATGGAGATTGGTGAATGTTGTTCTCAGTTGAGGAGAGACTCGGTGAAGTCTTAGGGGAAAAAAGGAGGCATACGGGTGCTAGCCGATGGAGATGGTGATACTTAGTGAAGATGGCAACTAGATGATGCGTGTGAGGGCTGCTCGAAGAGAGACAATGAGGTGTTGTGGTGATTTTCGGTGATGATGTGAGCTTCGATTGGACTAGTTTTTGAAGAGAAGGTATGGGTTAGTGAAGAGAGAGAAATGAGTTGCATGGTAGAGAGGAGATTGGGTCTTGCATTGCTGGGTAATGATGGCGCGGTAGAGGAGGATCGGTGAGTGAGATGGAGGTGACATGTGCTGGTAGTAATAGCTCGATGCGAGGTGGTTGGATGATGATGCAGGTAGAGGGATGGTGGGTGAAGCTGAAAGAGAAGTTGTTGGTGATGTTGAAAGAAGGAGATGAAGATCAGTCCACTTGATTTCAGTGAGAATGAGGAGGGTTCTCCGGTTTTTGGTAGGCTAAACGATTTTTCCTCCAAAGGGGAGTTACTGGTTCTCTTTTATGAAGAGATTCATTGGTGTCAGTCATGAAGGATGATGGGACTCTGGTAGATGAAGTAATGGCACAAAGATGGGGTTCTTTATGGGTGGAGGTTGTTGGAAATATTAGTTAATAATGAACTGTTTTTCAAAAATGTTATAAATACATGCAAGATAAATATATATATATATATATATATATATATATATCAAGAAACAACAAAATATAGATCTATCAATATAAGTACCCGAACAATGAGTTGAGGAGAGAGCAAGGTACGCTAGTATGCGAATCTCCTTAAGGTGATAATGCCCTAGCCACAGGTGTCTGCTTTTCCGGGCAAGAACCTCCCAAGATACAATGCTCGCTTCTGATGGTAGATGACACAGGTATACTGGCAGGATCGATCGAACCAATATTGAAAGCACTCTTAGAAAGAATTGTTGGGAAGATGAAAAGCTATGGAAAGAGAATTTTGACAAAGTAAAGCTTTGGAGAAAATGGTATCTTCTTTCCATACCATTTGGGCTACTATTTATAGTAAAACCCAAGGAGAATGAATTAAATCCAGTATTAAACAGAATTAATATTGTAACGTAAATATTTGAATTAATTCCGTAACGGAAATTTTGAATTTCGAATTAGCCTCATGTCCACATTCAACGAACCTAGATAGTGGGCTAGTACAAAATATTAAGTCTAGATGGGATACATAAGCCCATACTCGGGCCCACGTGTGTGTGTGTGTGTTTTAGTGAGTTGAAGCTCATTATGTAGAGCCTTTCTCCCTCACAAAAGCTTGGGTGTCATTGGGCCCAAGTCTTATTTTGCACTTAATATATCATGCTTAACGTGACCACTTTGGAGTCAATTTTCATTCAACCAAAAAATGGTTTTGGAAAACTTTTAACTCCAATTTCTTATCTTCATATTGGAAATTAAAACCCACTAAATTACATTCAACTTATACTCAATTAGTTGTAAATAATTATTAGTCAAATAGTGGTTGACCACCATTTTTCCAACAATCCCCCACATTGAATGGAAACAGACGACAATTCGGACACAAGAATTTGTCTGAGATTGAAAACTTGTCTGAGAGTGCAGTAGGACCAATACTGCATCGAGATCGGTAGCTTTTGGCTTTGAACCTTCCCTAGTGAAAGTCTATCGAACTTACTTAACTAGTCAGTGGACTGACGCCTTAAACTGCCATTTGTTAGTGTAAGCCCAGACAACAAACCTCACACAACAATGATCCAATTCATAATTGGTTCTTGGTTGTGTTCATTGTTTCGACCATGAATGTCTTGGGTTCAGCAAGTGCTTTAGAAAATATCGCCTTTTAAATATTTTCATAGAGTCGGCCTTACTCTTTACTCACATAGGTGATGTCCTATCAAGAGTATTCTCTCATACTCTACTTGTATATTTACAAGATATAGGAATCATTAAAAGCATAGCTTAACCTTAAAACGCTTGTTAGCAGTTCTTGGGGCATCCAAGGAATGGGATAGAGTGAAACTCCACACTGCTCATACTTAAGTTATTCTCAACTTATATTTTCCTATTGAACCTAGTCCATGGGATCTCCAATTGTTAGTTTAGGTTTCCATCAAGATAAGGCTTTTAAGTCCATTTCTCTCGATGCACAGTCTGTCACCTCTCTACTTAAACCTTTTGTAAACGGATCCATTGGGTTTTCTTTAGACTTTACAAAATCTAAAAAAATTATTCCAGTAGAGAGTAACTGTCTTACGGTATTATGTCTACGATGAATGTGTCTAGACTTACCATTATACATCAAATTTTGTGCTCTAGCAATCGCAGCTTGATTATCACAATGAATGCAAATTGCAGGCACGGGCTTTGGCCATATTGGAATGTCCTCCAAAAAGTGACGAAGACACTCTGCTTCTTCACCGGATTTATCCAAAGCTATGAATTCTGATTCCATAGTACATCGTGTTATGCACGTTTGCTTTGAGGACTTCCATGAAACAGATGTCCCTCCTAGAAGGAATACATAGCCACTTGTGGACTTTGATTCCTCCGAATATGCAATCCAATTCATGTATCCCAATACTCTCAATAGAGCTTTCCAATGCTCATGTCCAGGATTACTTGTGTATCTGCTTAGTTTACTAATAGATTACGCAATATCCGGTCTCGTGTAGTTCATGATTTGCATTACACTGCCAATAATTCGGGAGTATTTCAATTGTTGAATACTATCTACAGTATTCTTATGTAAGACCAGATGAGGGAGAAATGGACTATTAGCATCTTTGATGCCTTGCCCTTTAAACCTTTCAATCACTTTATATATATAGTATGATTGAGATAATGTTAGACCTTCCGATGTTTTGGAAATTTTAATGCCTAGTATCACATCTGCTTCACCCATGTCTTTCATGTCAAAGTTCTTTGATAGCATTTTCTTGGTTTTGTTGATGATCTCAACATTTCGACCAAGAATTAGCATATCATCAACATATAGACTAATGATTACACAATCGTTGTTTACCAAATTTGTGTAGACACATTTTTCACACTCATTGATGTGAAATCCATCTCGTATCACTACTTGGTCAAATTTTTCATGCCATTGTTTTGGAGCTTGCTTTAGCCCATACAATGATTTGACAAGTTTACATACCTTACGTTCTTGTCCTTTGACCTTGAACCCTTCGGGTTGTTCCATATATATCTCCTCATCTAGTTCACCATTTAGGAATGTTATTTTTACATCCATTTGGTGAATCATCAAGTCATATAGCGAGGCTATAGCAATTAACATCCGCGCGGATGTAATTCTTGTGACTGGTGAACAAGTATCAAAGTAATCTAGACCTTACTTTTGTCTAAACCCTTTGGCTACAAGCCTTGCTTTGTACTAATCTATGGATCCATCAGCCTTAAGCTTTTTTCTGAAGATCCATTTACATCCAATTGGCTTATTCTTGGGTGGGAGATCAACCAATTCCTAAGTATATTTACTTAGAATGGATTCTATTTTACTGTTTACAGCTTCTTTCCGTAATGGAGCATCCGGTGTTGACATTGCTTCCTTAAATGTCTGAGGCTCCATTTCTAACATATATGTTAGAAATTCAGGACCAAAGGACTCTGAGACTTTTGTTCTCTTGCTCCTTCTAGGTTCGTCAACCTCTTGTTCTCCATTTTGTTCTTTCTCATAAATTGAATCTCTATTCCTTTTCTGAGAGGTTTCGCTTCGTTTGCAAGGAAATATTTTCTCAAAAAATTCTGCGTCTCTCGTTTCCATGATAGTATTTACATGGATGTCATCTTTCTCAGATTTTTGTATCAAAAATCTGAATGCACTGCTATTTTGAGCATATCCCAAAAATATACAATCCACAGTTTTGGGTCCGAGTTTGACTTGCTTAGGCGGAGGTACTGAACCCCACACTTTCAAGTATTTGAAAACGGATGGTATCTTATTCCACATCTCATATGGAGTACTATCTATTTTCTTGTAGGGCATTCTGTTAAGAATATAATTAGCAGTTAGCACTGCTTCCCCCACAAGTTTTGCGGTAGCCTAGAACTTATTAACATGGAATTAACCATTTCTTTTAAAGTTCTGTTCTTTCTTTCAGCAATTCCATTTTGCTGAGGTGTATATGGTGCTGTTGTTTGGTGGATGATTCCAAACTCAGAACATAACTTATCAAAGAGAGCAGAATCATATTCTCCTCCCTTATCGGACCTTAAAGTCTTAATCTTTTTACCATGTTGATTTTCAACTTCATTTTTATACTTGATAAAGTTGTCCATTGCTTCATTTTTGCTATTTAACAAATAAACATAGCAATATCGAGTACACTCATCAATGAATGTAATGAAGTACTTCTTTCCACCTCTACTTTGAACAAATTTCAAGTCGCATAAATCACTATGGATTAATGCTAGAGGATCAGTACTCCTTTCAACCGTGTGAAAAGATTTCTTGGCAAATTTTGCTTCAACACATGTTTCACATTTATGGTTGACATCCAATTTAAATTTGGGAATTAAACCTAAGTTTGTCAATTTTTTCATTGTACCATAGTTTACATGTCCTAATCTACCATGCTATAAGTATGGAGAGACAACAATGTAAACTGAAGATTCATCTTTATTCATAATAGTTTTTGGGTACAGAAACTTGTTATTTTTATCAATTACAGCAATGTTGGCCTTAAAAGCCCATCACACATATACCCCTTCCCCACATAAGTTTCATCCTTGGAAACTACAAATTTATTGGATTCAAACACAACCTTGAATCCATTGCTTATCATTACAGGCACAGAAATCAGATTCTTACGAATCTCTAGAACATGTAGCACATTTTCCAATGCAAGCTTCCTACCTGAGGTGAATTTTAAAATAACCTCTCCAGTTCCTTCTATAGTGGGTGGAGCAGAGTTAGCCATAAAGATCTTCTCTCCAGCATCCTTCTTCTCATAAGATGTGAAGAGGTACTTGTCGATGCAGATGTGTTTGGTTGCACCAGTGTCCACCCACCACTCTTTGGTGTTAGTCACCAAGTTTTCTTGGGTGACTACATAAGCCAACATCTCTTCATCGTCACTATACTCAACCAACTGAGCCTGCTTGGTAGCTTTTTCCCTTGCCTTTAGCCTTTTTCAGCTTTTCTACGGGAATTACAAGAATCATCATGTTTGTCATAGGAACATTGTTCTTGATTCCAACAATTGCAACAGCAACAGGCACGCCTCCAACAGGAGTACCTCCATTAAGAGTAGCCACGCCACCTGGGTTCACAACACCAGGGGCATTATCATCACCTCCACTAGGGACGGTGGGTAACTCATTGTAGGCTTGTTGATTTTGTTCCATCTTTCACTACAATATCAAATATTGAAGTGAGTAAACAATATAATATAATCACCACAATAACACAATAATTATTGAAACACTTAAGACACTTTCCAAGAAAATACATTGTCAATTAAATATGTGTCTTTAAAAATTAGCAACTCCGTTTATTCCCAAAAAAAAGAGGGGGCCTTCCAAATAATATGGCGCACAATTAAGTAACCCTTTTCCAAGACAGAATTTTCCAAGATACTAAGATTTAAAATCACAAATAAAATATGACAAGTTATTTGATCAATATATAAATCAAATATGCAATAATTAAGTTAAATTTGTATGGTTTATAAACATACACGTGCGAACCACTATAACTTGCAAAGTCATAAGAAATAGCAATTATTCGTTATAAATTACGTCTATAAACAATCAATATTCACACACAAATTAATAAAATTAATGGCAATAAATCAATTTTATTGATGCACTTTAATAGAATATACTATTTCAAATTGGTAGGTACTACATTAACAAATATCAACTTTAATAAAGATGTATTTTTTTTTTTTATATTACTCAATGTTGAATAACACCCACGTATAACATGCAATGATTCTTCATAAATTAGAAATCATTACACTTGTGCCAAACAGTAACCTGTTAGCAATATAATTTCAAATAATAATTAATTCAATTAAACGGTTAAATATCTCATGCCACTTAATAGCATTTAATGGCAACAATCAATTTTAATAATTAATTTAAATAGAAAACAGCAATTACAAGATCCAACAAATACCAATATCTTTAAAATTGAATCCACGTAATGCCATTATATATTAGACTTTATTACTTTAATTGAAACAAACACACTGTAACGAGCAACACATATATTTAAATATATATATTAGTCAATTTGCAGGCATCATAAAGCATGCAAACTTAATCATTATCAATTTAATTAATTGATGTAATAACAATTACATACACAGATTATACCAAATAGTTTAAAGAGAGTAATTGCACGTACTGGAATTATCAAATCACAAACCAAATCAATTTTTACTTTGAAAAGCTCACGCCATGCATATAATCAATTCATGAAAAGATTCAACAAGCTAACTTATATCTTAAATTGGAACAGGTAGCATGCGAGCAGTATACTATACTTGCATGTTATATTTGTATATAATCGAACAGTTCATATAACCACAAATATATAGTTGAATTATCACCTTAAGAATGTTGGAAATATTAGTTAATAATGAACTGTTTTTCAAAAATGTTATAAATACATGCAATATATATATATATATATATATATATATATATATATATATCAAGAAACAATAAAATATAGATCTACCAATATAAGTTACCGAACAATGAGTTGAGGAGAGAGTAAGGTACGCTAGTATGCGAATCTTCTTAAGGAGATAATGCCCCAGTCACAGGTGTCTGCTTTTCAGAGCAAGAACCTCCCAAGATATAATGCTCGCTTTTGACGGTAGATGACACAGGTATACCAGCAGAGTCGGTCGAACTAATATTGAAAGCACTCTCAGAAAGAATTGTTGGGAAGATGAAAAACTATGGAAAGAGAGTTTTGGCAAAGTAAAGCTTAATTTGGAGAAAATGGTCTCTTCTTTCCATACCATTTGGGCTACTATTTATAATATGACGTTGGAGCTCATTTGAAGTTAGTTTGACCGATCACGCAATCAAAGCGAGAGATTTAACTCTGAACGAGATACCTTAGTGGACAATTTATGTTTTTCAAAAAAAAAATGACCTAATGAAGTTCAAAATTGCCTGTGTCTCCTTCCTAAAATATGGTTAGATTGATTAAATATAGCTACCTGTCAACTTTTAGATCGATAGGAGTTCGTTTGATCAATCACATTATCAAAACAAGGGAGTTAACTTCGGACGAGATACCTAAGTCTATAATTTATATTTTTCAAAAAAAAAGACCTATTAAAGTTCAAAATTTTCCAGAGGTTCCTTTGCAAAATATGCTTAGAATGACTAAATTTTGCTCCCTGCCAAGTTTCAGCCATTCAGAGTTTTTTTTTGAATTGATCATGCTATCGAAACAAGCGATTTAACTTTAAATGAGATATATCTAAGTGTAGAATTTATGTTTTTCAAAAAATTGACTAATTCAAGTTCAAAAATAGCCAAAGGTTCCTTTTATAAAATATGCTTAGAATGATTAAATACAGCTACTTGTCAAGTTTCAACTTATTTGGAGTTTGTTTGATCAACCACGCTCGCAAAACAAAATATTTAACTTCGAACGAGATGCCTAAGTGTACAATTTAGATATTTCTGAAAATTGACCAATTGAAGTTCATAATTGGCCAAAGTTGTAACTCCTTGACTTAGGAGACATTACTATTTATATCGATCTACATCATCAATGTGATTTACCATCAATATTTATCATATCAAATCAATCGATTCAACCCTAGTCCAATCATAATTAGTCAACTCTCATTCCTTTAGAAAATATGGCAGCACCCCTCCGTATATAAGAGAGTGTCAACCTAGATATGGGCAACAATAGCACAATTATAACGTATATAAATCACATCAACAATCTAGTAGGGCCTCAAGCTATCTATCAACATGCATTCCACATACTAGTAGGGCCTCAAGCCATCTATCAGCATGCAATCCAAATACACAAATAAATCATGCAACACAACCATAATGGTATCCATGAATACATGCAAAATCAAATAGAGCACAAGGTTCTCAAACTGGTCTGGGAGTCCCGATCACATAGCGAACCCTCCCGTCCTATCAAATATCCACGCCGAATTAGTGTATCAAGCACGTCTCAACATACGTAAAAGTATTAATGTACCATTATCAAAAAGAGTAACCCCTCTACATCCCCACTCACTAACCCTAAGCAGTCTACAATGTCACTAATGCTTCTACAAATTCGTAACACCGGTACCAAAAACAAGACTCACCTATGTGGAGGAAAGAAAATGTAATGTGTGAGTAGATGACCTAGTAGAGATAAAGAAGAGTAATAACATTAAAGCAAAAATGTGAAATAAAATGTAAGTGCAATAATAATTAACTTCGATCACGCTATCAAAACAATAGATTTAACTTTGAATGAAATACCTAAGTATACAATTTAGGTTTTTCTAAAAATTGAACAATTGAAATCCAAAATTGGCCAAAGGTTCCTCAAAACAAATTCTTATAATAATTAAATTTAGCCACCTGTCAAGTTTTAGCGTACTCGGAGTTCTTTTGATCGATCACGCTATACCTAAGTTTACAATTTAGGTTTTTTTAATTGACAAATTCAAGTTTAAATTTGGACTAATGTTCCTTCAAAAAATATGCTTAGAATGATTAAATGTAGCTACCTATCAAGTTCTAGCTCATCCCGAGTTCATTTGATTGATCGCACTTTCAAAACAAGGTATTTAACTTTGAACGTGATACTTACATGTACAATTTAAGTTTTTCCAGAAAATTGACTTGGTGAAGTTCAAAATTTACCCAATGTTCCTTGAAAAAAAAAATTCTTAGAATAATTAAATGTAGCTACCTGTGAAGTTTCAACTCATTCAGAGATTTTTTGATCACTCACACTAGCAAAACAAAAGATTTATCTTCGAACGAGATACCTAAGTGTAAACTTTATGTTTTTCAAAACATTGACCTATTTAAGCTCAAAATTTTCCAAAATTTCCTTCACAAAATATGTTTAGAATGATTAAACATAGCTACATGTCAAGTTTCAGCTCATTCAAAGTTTGTTTGATTGATCACACGATCAAAAGTGGGAATTTAACTTCGAAAATGATACCTAAGTATACAATTTAGGTTTTTCAAAAAATTAGCCTAATGAAATTTAAAACTGGCCAAAGATTCTTGGAAAACCTTGGCAACACACAATAGGGAGGGTGAATTGTGTCCCCAAACTTCAAAGGCAATCCTCTTTTTCAATTTCAACAATTAATTATCAAATATCAAGTAACACAAAAATTTGGGCATTAATGATTATCCTAATAAAATTTTAAACAAATTCAATATGAATAGAAAGTTAACAAACACACAAGAATCACAACACAATTTCATAAATACAAATTTGCACACCAATCGGATAAAAGCTATTTGACCTAGCAATTCAAATCGGAATGTAATGAAATTTGATATGCAATATCACAACACCTTAATGAACACTATAGAAACAAATTAGTGTTTGAAGTCTAGTTATATGAACAATGCACTAACAGATTAATGTTTCGGGAAATTAACAATCAAAAGTGTTTGTCCTAATGGTTTAGAGAAACCTCCACTAATGAAATTAACAACTTCAAGCAAATGACCAACACACAAAATCAAGTAAAGCAAGTAAAGAATAAAGTGCTCCAGTATATATAGTGGCTCAGATAGACCTTCCTCCTACATCCACTACCTAAGCCTGCAAGCTTAGGATTTGCAAATCCACTAATGAATTATGATTTTCCAAATTCACCAACATCTTAGGATTTTTGGCAAACTAACCTCAAACTCTAACAACAAAGGTTTCAGAATAACCAAGAACTACGATTTCCAAGTTGTACCCCAAACTTTCTCACAACCTCACAAAAGGTTTCTTCCAACAAAGCGACTTTGCAAGTGTTTAGGCACAAGATTCTCTCAAGGTTAGCTCAGGGCTATTTCATTGAGAAACTCTCACAATCACTAGAGGATGCTCATGGGTAGGATATGTGTTTTAGCTCAAAGTGTAGCAACTCACTAGAAATCTCACACAAATATATTAAGGATAGAGAATAGGATTTGGAAAATCTTTTGTTGAAGAAGATGAACTTGAACACACAATTATGATTCCATGGTGTAGTACCCCATTTTTGTCCGGGTAATTTTTGTTTTTAAAATATAAAATGTAAAAATTGAAAAGAAGAAAATAATAAATAAATAAAGCCTATCTCACTACCCAATTACCCAATCAAACCCAATTACCCAATTTAAAGCCAACCAAGCCCATTACCCACCCAACCGGCCTGTTTAATCAAGGCCCAACCAAAGAACTCAAATTAAACCTACCCAACTAACCCAGCCCAGCCCATTACCCAAATCTAAACTTACCAAACCTAAACCTAACCCTAAACATTTGAGAGGAAGGAAGAAGCCTGATAGTTGGAAGAAGGGAGGAGTGGCAGGCTGTTGGAGAGAGAGAAGGCAGAAACGACAGAGAGCAAGGGGAAGAGAGGGAGAGAACGCAACAGAGAAAGAGAGAAAGTGGGAGACAGAGTGGTAGTGGAAAGGAAAGACAGAAATATAGTGGAGATGGTGGAGATGCGGAGCTGGAAGGCACCGGTTTGAGGCTATAAAAGCCGGAGAACCGGATGGAGATAGGAGGGAATTTTAGAGGAAAAAACTGGTGAGGGTTTGTTTGAAAAGGGAGGAATCAGAAGCTTTTTCTGGAAAAACAGAGAGGAGAAACCGGATTGAAAAATAAGGGGAAAATCTAGAAAGGAAAGCCAGAGGAGACTGAGAGTTTTGAGAGAGTTTCCAGAGGAAGAAGATCAGGAAAAAGAGTGGTTTTGGGGGGTAGGTTTTAGAGGAATTTTCGGAATTGTTCTTGAAGGCTTTTGTAGAGGAAATTCAGGGAGCTTTATTTGGAGAGAACCGAAGGGAAGAAGAGGAATTTTGGGAGAGGAAGATCCAGATGTTGAAGAAAGGATAAGAAACGGGTAGAGATCCAAGAGGTTCAGCTTTCATTTCAGGTATTGTTCGTCGATTTTGATTTCGTAAATAAATTTCGTTCGATTTTTGCTTTGCTGTGCGAATCATGCAAGTTAGGGATTTGTGTTTGAATCTTTGTTCCTGGGATTTGTTTGTTTAGATCTACCTGCTTTGGGTTTGCTTGTTTTTCTGTTCTGGTTGGTGACAGGGATCGAACGGACGGAGCTACGCCGACGCTGGGCGTTCACTGGAAGAGACGATGAACAGTAAAGGCCAGGGCTGGATTTGTGTTTTGGGCCAGATTTTGGAGTATCTTGGGTTTTGGGATTAGTTTAATTTTTGGGCCCGTTTCTATTAGATTGGGCCGGGTTTAAGTTTTAATTTTTTTTCTCATGGGTTTCTATTTGTACTTGTATTGGGCTGGATCCGGGTTTCTGTGTTATGGTTTGGGCATGGCTTTTAAAAATGTGTTGGGTTTTTGTATTAGGTTATGGGCCATGATAAATTTATTGGGGCCTGCTAGGTTGTGTTGGGTTGTTAGTAATAAGTTTAAGTTGTGATTTATTGACAATTATATAGGCCCAAACAAATGTAATAATATAATAAAAATAGTAAAAGTAGTATAGATAATATTAATTAGATTAATATGCCTGCTTATATTTAATTTCATA
This sequence comes from Euonymus europaeus, assembly GCA_963580455.1. NCBI lineage: Eukaryota > Viridiplantae > Streptophyta > Magnoliopsida > Celastrales > Celastraceae > Euonymus > Euonymus europaeus. The sequence goes on along the minus strand of OY756970.1, from coordinate 12,467,696 downwards.
ATTTATTTTGAGGTATATTTAAATAATTTAAAAAAAAAAGAAATCAAATCATACAATTTTATATATTCAACTCGTCAAACATCCAATCATGTTTTGAGAATATCAACGTATTGGTTTCTCGAGACATTTCTTTCAAACATCCAATCATGTTTAGAGAATATCAACGTATTGGTTTCTCGAGACATTTCTTTCAAATATCCAATCATGTTTAGAGAATATCAACGTATTGGTTTCTCGAGACATTTCTATTCAAATATCCAATCATGTTTTGAGAATATCAACCTATTGGTTTCTCGAGACATTTCTTTCAAACATCCAATCATGTTTAGAGAATATCAACGTATTGGTTTCTCGAGACATTTCTTTCAAACATCCAATCATGTTTAGAGAATATCAACGTATTGGTTTCTCGAGACATTTCTTTCAAACATCCAATCATGTTTAGAGAATATCAACGTATTGGTTTCTCGAGACATTTCTTTCAAACATCCAACTTTGTTTAGAGAATATCAACGTATTGGTTTCTCGAGACATTTCTTTCAAACATCCAACTTTGTTTAGAGAATATCAACGTATTGGTTTCTCGAGACATTTCTTTCAAACATCCAACTTTGTTTATAGAATATCAACGTATTGGTTTCTCGAGACATTTCTTTCAAACATCCAATCATGTTTAGAGAATATCAACGTATTGGTTTCTCGAGACATTTCTTTCAAACATCCAATCATGTTTAGAGAATATCAACGTATTGGTTTCTCGAGACATTTCTTTCAAACATCCAACTTTGTTTAGAGAATATCAACGTATTGGTTTCTCGAGAAATTTCTTTCAAACACCCAATCATGTTTAGAGAATATCAACGTATTGGTTTCTCGAGACATTTCTTTCAAACATCCAACTTTGTTTAGAGAATATCAAAGTATTGGTTTCTCGAGACATTTCCTTCAACCATCCAACCTTGTTTAGAGAATATCAACGTATTGGTTTCTCGAGACATTTCTTTTTTCCATCCAACTTTGTTTAGAGAATATCAACGTATTGATTTCTCGAAACATTTCTTTTAAAAAAAACAAAGTTTAAATTCCTTGAATAGATGTTTGGGAATATCAAAGTATTGGTTTCTTTAAATGTTCTATTTTTAAGGAATATATTTCATAAATAATAATAAAGCAAACTTTTCAATCTTTCTTCTCCTGACTCAAAATTTTAATTACATTATCATTTATAAATAATTTTAACATTTGTTCAAAATTAATGGAGTTTTCTTCCACACATTTGACAATAAATATTTTTTTTGGACACATGAAATATTCATTAAAACAATTTGAGACATTTATAAAACATTTTTAAGGAAAGGCATAAACAATTTAAAAGGCAACCGACTAGGGAGTTGTGGGATGCCTAACACCTTCCCCACACTCAATAGACCCCCTTACCCATTTTTTTGGTTCGCAGACCTAACATTTAGTGTCCAATTGCACTATAATCAATTGGTGGCGACTCTTACATTTTCTTACATTTTACACATCTTTTTCTCAAATAGCGCCGGTACGCGTCGTGATCTCGGTTGCGACAACTGGCGACTCTGCTGGGGACACTAGGTTTTTACCGAAGGGGTCGAGCCTTTATATTGATGTTTATGCTCTTTCTTAAAAAATTTATTTTTTATTTTTATTTGCTTATGAAGTTTAATATCATAGTTTATCGATTTGTATGCCCTCGAACATACATTATTCATTACACACACATAACCCTATACCCGGGTTTCTCCTTATGATTAGTGAGGGTTGACCTACCACCTTTTTGGGATTTACTTCCCTGTGTAGGTGGAGGAAGACACTCTCCTGGATTGAAGTCCTCTTAAAATATTAAGGGATGGACTTTTGTTATCCAAGTATGGATCAAAAGTCACATAATCCAGTAAACCTCTCGCGTAGACGCGTTTTAGTTAGATACACAACCCGAATGCACATTAGACCTCCAGACATGTTAGGATTTTTCTATCGAACTAGGAACAACAAGGGCATCCTTATTTCTAACAGTTTATTTGTGTATAATTTGTATACTCCCTTATGATTATCTTAATTGTACATAATTGCGCATATCCAAGTTATGGTTTGTTTTACATGTCCTAAATTACAAATCCCTTCTCACTTTTTGTTCATACATCCACTAGAGCACAAATCTTTGTAATCTAATTAGATAGTACTTGCAGAATGATCATACCAATAGGGACCAATGCACTAACATTAGAAGATTCCCAAGAGGTCAGGGAGAAGTTAGAAAAATTACAAGAAAGATGGGGAGACAGTTTGAAAGAAGATCAACCTTTGGGACCAGTGAAGAAAATTACATTTCTAACTCAGGCACCAGCAGCCCTAGCTGAGTTATGGGAAGAACAAGATTTGCATGCAAGGAAAGCTTTCAGAAGTGCCTATGGACGAATCGACTATCTGTTGACCATACAAGCCCCAGTAACTCTCCTCCAGGCAGCCATGCACCATTGGGACCCAGCATATAGGTGTTTTGTCTTTGGGTCAATTGACTTGTCACCATTGATTGAAGAATATGCTGACTTATTGGGATACGCCAAGCACGCTAATAAAATCTACAATCCCGGAAGGAAGACTTATGCAGAGGTCATTATTTCCAAGTTACTAGGAATAACTAAAAAGAAGGCCAAAGATATGGGGAAGATGCAAGGCACAAGATGGACTTTCCCGACTCAGATATTGATTAATTTTACCAGAGAGAATTTCCATAAGGAGGAAGGGAGATTCGCTTTTGCCATCATTGTTTACGGAACTGTGATTTTTCCACGTACAGGTGGGTATGTGGACAAAAGTGTTATTATCATGGTCGATGATGTCAGATACCGAGCAACTCCGGTACCAGCAATATTGTGTGAAACAATTCAATCTCTTAATTACTGTCGTGTTTTCACTGAAGGGAAATTTATTGGATGCTCACAGCTACTAGGAATCTGGCTCGTCAGTCACCTAAAGTATGACAAAACTATCGGAGCACCCCTAGTCTAGTTTCAAAAAGATGACTATCAGCTCAGAGATCCCATACAGGATTACGAGAAATCTGGATTGCAGCCGCAAAAGCCTTCGTCCGAAAAATGGAGATGTTTGCTTAGCAAATTAGATGAAACAAAGGTGTACATGAAGGCGTTGTGGCACAAAACAAATGGGTTATTGTACAAATGTGGTAGTTTCAATTGGGTCCCCCTTATAGGTCCTTGGGGAATCACAAGTCAAGCACCAGCAATGTTCTTCCGACAAATAGGTGGGAATCTTTGCCGACCAGTGACACATGGCCTAAAGGAATTGGAATTCTCTCTTGAAGATGATCAAGCTAAAATGATAATAAGACAAGTAGTGGAAACTTGGAGTAATCCTCGAGAGGTCAAGAAGGGAGCTTGGAATACTTACGGGAAAACTCAATATGAAGCATGGCATTTAAAGAGGGTGAAATCTCAATTGGTCTTCGGTATGAAAAAAGAGAATCCAAATGACAAAGGGGAAGAATTTGTAGATGTGGACCAAAGGAAAAGGAAGCGGCCCCAAGGAGATAAAACAATGGCTCAGAAGGTTGGCAAAGAAGCTGGAGAAAAAGCGGCAATAGTGAAAGACCAGTCATTTCCGGAATCACCAATAGATGTTGAGGAACAAGAAGTGGATAAGAGTTTACAATTAGGAGACCTGTCAAGTGACGACGAGATAGTAGGAGGGCCATCCGAACTTCCAGGAAAAGAATCTAAAATAGTGTGGAAGATGTTAGAAATGATGACAGAGAAGTACAAGAAGTATAAAGGGAAATTCAAGGAAGCAAGGGCTAAAGTAGATGAGAAAGAGAAGCTGCAATCACCAGAAGCCTTGATAATCAAAGCTGAAGAAGAGAAAAGAAAGACGCAAGAGGAGCTCCAAGAAGCATGCAATGAGATTAAACAGCTTAAAGAAGCAGTTACTGCTCTAGAAGAAATAAATTATGGCGCAAAGACAGAAATTTTTGATAAAACCATGCAGCTGAAAAAAAGAATACTGTCGAGATTCACACACTAAAGGAACAGATGGATCGTGTTTTGTATGAAAACCAACTGATCAGAGAATGATGTGATGCTTCAATTCAGCAAAAGGTGGCCGAAATAGGAGAGTTGAATCAAGAAAATGATTTTCTACATGATGAAGGGAGTGTACTACGAGAGCAACAACAAGCTATTAATGACAAGATCAGGATGATAATGAGCCGAGCAATGCATCTATCAGAGTGGGCTATTAACTATGAAGCGCATGAGCAAAATTTGAGGATGAGCCAGATGCTAAACACACTAGAGCTAGCTAGAGTTTCCACATTTTTGGCGAATCTTCGTAGTGATTTACACGTGCTCAAAGAGCAAATATTCCAGGCTCAGACAGAAAATTCCAATGTAGTTGAAATAATTGATGAAGAAGAAATGTAAACTTTTGAGTACTTTTAATGAAATGATTTATGCTATTATTATCTTCTTAAATTACAAGGATTTATTAGGTCTGGCACAAATAATGATCACACTCATGCATACCATAAAAGAGGATAATAAAATTGAAACTAATATTTTTCTTTACAGTGAACAGAGTAAAGAAAATATAAGCAAAAATAGCATCAGAAAAGCATCATCATCCCTATCAGACCCGCCTACAGCTAAGGCTATCCAAGAGAATGGAACAAGAAAGAGAGGGTCCAAATCAAGAAATAGCAGAGCTAAGGGAGCAGATTGCCTTATTGACTCAAAATGTAGCTCTGTTAGTAAAAGGGAAAGAAACGGCAGGAAGTTCAGAGCTTCCTATGGGCCCAGAGAATACCACTTACCATGATACACCAACTTATCCTCCAGGGTTCACTCCTATTCACGGTCAGTCATTACCGGAATCACATCAGCCACAGTATGCTCCACCGTCAAACCAAGCGTATGTCCCTCCAACTGGAGCTCTACCACCCAATGCTCACGCTCACATTCATCATATTAATATAGTGGATCCTGTTGGAGTTATGGGGGAGGAAGTTCAGAATATGGGCAGTTTTCCCTTTGAGGATTTTAAGAAACTGGAAAAATGAATGAGGGCCATGGAAGGGTTCAGCACGTCTGGTGCTTTGAAACCATCAAGTTTATGTTTGGTAAAGAATTTACAAATTCCTCATGACTTCATCCTACCAAAGTTCAGCTTGTTTAATGGCACGGGTGTTCCGTTGGATCACTTCACTATGTACTGTAGACGGATGCAGCCTTACGCAAGTAATGAGAAAGTAATGGTCCACTTTTTTCAAGATAGCTTGGATGGACCACCCAAAGGTGGTTCAATGCACTCAACCCTACATCAATTTCTTCTTGGGAAGATTTGGCAGAAATGTTTATGAAGCAATATAAACATAATGAAGAGAAGGTTCCTACCGTCTATGACTTGCAGAACACTATGATGAAGGAGGGGGAGGCTTTCAGAGCATATGCTCACCGATGGAGAGATTTAGCGGCCCAGATAATCCCACCATTATCAGAAAAGGATCTATTGAATGCATTCATTGACGCTCTTCAGGAGCCCTATACTTCAAATCTGGCTGGAGGAGGTCACCATGACCTGGCAGATATCATACACTCAGGTGAACGAGTTGAACGTTGCATAAAAAGAGGGACTTTGCATAATCCTTGTTTGGAAAAACCGGAAGTTTCAAAATCTGGCAAGGGGAAAAAGACAGAGGTGCATTCCGTGAGTTTCAATCCACCACCAGTTGTCTATAAGTCATCTACTTCAAATTACCAGCCAAGGGATGATGCCCCTAATTTGCAAAATCTAGAAATATACTTTAACCAACCCCCAAGCACCTATCTTCCCCAATACAATGCTCCATCCCCTAATCAATACCCTCAACACCCAAACACTGACCAAAACCCTCGTCCGAATCCTCGAAACACTGATTTCAATCGATACCCTAACAGCCAAAATACCTACCAAAACCCTCGCCCAAATTTCCGGAATACTAATCCTAGACCCCGAAGGCCTTTTGAGCAATTTGATCCAATTCCGATGACTTACACTGAATGTTTTACTAAGCTACAAGCGCAAGGAGTAGTCGCTCCAGTTCCTGGAAGAGTCCACCTACCTCCATATCCATCATGGTACGACCCTGATTTGACATGTTTATACCATGGAGGTGCACTAGGACATTCAACAGAGACATGTTTACAATTTAAGAGGATAGTACAGGGGATGGTGGAGGCAAAATGGCTTGACCTTAGCGCAATCAGTAAACCAAATGTCAACAATAATCCCTTGCCTAATCATGAGAAGGAGGGAGTAAATCTTGTAGAAGAATGCTGTGATGTCAAAAGATGGGTTTCAGAAATATCAATGCCCTTGGGTCGCTTATTTGCTATATTGAGTGAAGAAGGTTTGATTGGGGAAAGTGCAATGACCACGGATAAGGAAGATGAACTCTATGATGCAACCAAGCTTTGTGAATATCATAAGGGACAGAAGGGGCATGCCATTGAAAATTGTGTTGATTTTCGGGAAAAAGTACAAGAATTAATGGACTTGAAGATAATATCATTGCTAAAAGGAAAAATCCAACCCAAAGAAGTCCATGTCGTCGGAGGATACTATCAAGGTGCTAGACCAAACCCCACACCACAATTTGTCTTGCAATATTATGTGGAAGATGTGCCTCCAATTGCTTCATCAAAATCAATGGCAGATCCATTATACAAGAGTGATAAAGCGGTACCTTAGGTCTATGAAGCAGGCACCAGCAGTATTAAAGGAGAAGGAGTAGACAACGTTTCTGGTATCAGCGGGATGACTAGGAGTGGGAGATGTTATAACAAGCCAGACGAAAGGCCAACGGTAGATCTTGAGGCGGATCGCAAAAGAAAAGGGAAAAACATACCTGGAGTGGAAGAATCAGTTTCCCTCCCAATTGATGGCCTCTTCATGTCTCCGGATGATGTAAAACAAACGGTAAGCGATTCAGAAGTACAAGAGTTCTTAAAAATCATTCGACAGAGTGAATACATGATCGTAGATCAACTAAAAAAGACCCCAGCAAAAATCTCGATCTTGGAACTGATAATGAGCTCAGAACCGCATAGGCAAGTCTTGTTGAGAATGTTGAATCAAGCTTATGTGCCTAACGAAATTCCTACAGAAGCCTTTGATAACATTGTGGGAAATGTGTTGGCTTCTCATTTATTGTCTTTTACTGATGATGAAATTCCGTCTGAAGGGATGGGACATAACAGAGCTCTGCATATTTCCGCTATGTGTCGCGGAAAAGAATTAGCAAGCATTTTGATAGATAATGGGTCATCACTTAATATTCTACCTAAAGAAACTTTCGAGAGATTGCCTATTGACAAGTCTTATCTCAAAGAAGTACCCATGGTAGTAAGGGCATTTGACGGAACTCAAAGGGAAATCATGGGAGAAATTGAGATACCATTAGAGGTGCCCAGTATAACTTTCAATGTGCCATTTGTGGTCACGGATATTTCTCCCACTTATAGTTGTTTGTTAGGGCGACCTTGGATCCATAATGCGGGGGTTGTTCCATCGTCATTGCATCAGATGCTTAAGTTCGCCCATAATGGAAGAGTCTATATAGTAAAGGGCCAGTCCGAATGGATGGTTGCTAGCTTGTCTGCTGATGGTCATATTGATGCTCCAATGACTGGAGTTGAAAGTTCTTTTCAGTCTTTCGAAATTGCTAGCGCTACCTACGCAAAGGATGGGTGTTATCCTGCGAAGTCGAAGTTATCAAAGACAGTAAAAAATGTTGCCAAATTTATGTTAAAAAATGGGTATTGCCCAGGAGAAGGCCTTGGAAAAAATCAGCAAGGGATCAAGAGGCCAATAGAATTGGTGAAGCACCCTGAACGCTGGGGTTTAGGCTACATACCAACTAGGGCTGACAAGATCAGAATACAAGAAGAGAAGCGGGCAAAGAGGACGATAAAGCATGAAAAAAGGTTAAAGGTTCAAAGTGAATTACCCCCTTGGCTTTATGACACATTTATCTATGGAGGGATGCAGAATAAGATAAGAATGATTGATACTGGGGCAATTTTTGGGAAGATCCAAAAACTACCTTGTGAAAGTTCAATTGATCAAGTTGGGGCAAGTTTGGCAAATCTGTTTGATTAGTTTCACATTGCTGCTGTAGAGGAAGAGCAAAGCTTGGTCATTACATCTAATTTCGTTATTTCACGCCCTCCGGGATTTTGCCTTAGCAACTGGACCAGCTTGGAATTCCCAGTATCTCTCAAAGACTTGCAAGAGTAATTCCGAGTGCATTACCATTGATAACCTAACTCATTGTTTTCATTTGGATATTGTGTAATGAGCATGCTTGCTTTTATTTCAAATAAATTTTATAGTGTGGCGTTTGCATGTTTTCAATTTAGCAACATTTTCCCTTCATGAAATAAAAGATTTGTGCAATAGTTATCCATATTTAATCACCTTTATTCTAAATTCTCTATTCATTAGTTCTCCGTTTCAATTCCACTCTCATTCAATTCTTTAACAGGACTGAAAATGATGATAACAAAGAAGACGAACTTAACAAACCAGATTTTGATGCACCTATTAGCAATGTTGAATCTGACTATGAAACTGAGGAAGAAGTAGAAATTTTACCTGAAATAATGAGACAGATCAATCAAGAAGAAAGGATAATACAACCATACCTCGAAAAAACTGAAGTGGTGAATTTGGGAACCAAAACAGAGAAGAAAGAGGTCAAAATAGGTGCTGCTTTTGTGGGAGAGGACAGAAAGAAGTTAATAGATATATTGCATAATTATCAGGATGTCTTTGCATGGTCTTATCAGGACATGCCTGGTCTTGATGCAAATATTGTTGTTCACAAGTTGCCATTGATACCAGAATGCCCTCCCGTGAAGCAAAAGTTGAGAAGATTGAAAACATATATGCTGCTGAGGATAAGAGATGAAGTGAAGAAACAATTTGATGCAGGATTTTTAGCGGTAGCTCAATATCCTGAATGGGTAGCAAATATTGTGCCGGTTCCTAAAAAAGATGGCAAGGTTCGAATGTGCGTGGATTACAGGGATCTCAATCGTGCAAGCCCAAAAAATAACTTCCTTCTCCCTCATATTGATGTCTTGGTGGAAAATACAGCCCGACATTCAACTTTTTCTTTTATGGATGGGTTTTCAGGATATAACCAAATTAAAATGGAACCGGGAGATCAGGAGAAAACAACTTTCATTACCTTATGGGGAACTTTATGTTATAAAGTCATGCCATTTGGTTTGAAGAACGCGGGGGCAACTTACCAGAGGGCTATGCTCACCTTGTTTCATGACATGATGCACAAAGAAGTTGAAGTATATGTTGATGACATGATAGCAAAATCTAAAGAAGGCGAGGATCATATCGCAAATCTTCAGAAGTTATTCGACCGATTACGAAAGCATCAATTGAAATTGAATCCAACGAAGTGTACCTTTGGGGCAACCTCGGGGAAGTTGCTAGGGTTCATTGTAAGCAGGAAATGAATTGAAGTAGATCCTGAAAAAGTTAAAGCAATCTTGAATATGCCTCTACCTCGCACTGCGAAAGAAGTTAGGGGCTTCTTGGGAAGATTGAACTACATTGCACGATTTATTTCGCAATTAACGACTACTTGTGAGCCCATCTTCAAGTTATTACGTAAAAGCAACCTGACAAAATGGAATGAGGAATGCCAATTGGCATTCAAGCAAATCAAGCGATATTTACAGAATCCTCCAGTATTAATGCCTCCTGTGGTTGGTAGACCCCTCATACTCTATTTAACAGTCTCGGAGATTTCAATGGGTTGTGTGCTTGGACAACATGATTCATCAGGAAGGATAGAGCATGCCATCTATTACTTGAGTAAGAAATTTACAAATTGTGAAACTAATTACTCAATGTTGGAGAAGACTTGTTGCTCGCTAGTTTGGGCGGCACATCGGCTTAGGCAATACATGTTGTATCACACTACATGGTTGATTTCCAGGATGGATCCTATCAAATACATTTTTGAGAAACCTTAACTTTCAGGAAGAATTGCTAAGTGGCAGATGTTACTTTCAGAATATGATATTTTGTACGTGACACAAAAGGCAATCAAAGGAAGGGCAATAGCAGACTATTTGGCCGATGGAGCAATTAATGATCCTCAGTCTATGAATTTAGGGTTCCCAGATATCGACATCATGGCAATATCAGAGGATCAAAGCCAGAAAGAGTTGGAAGGATGGACTTTGTTATTTGACGGTGCATCTAATATTATGGGAAGTGGAATTGGAGCAGCATTGATATCACCTGAAGAGAATGTTATCCCGTTCACAGCCAAGCTATATTTTGAATGCACCAATAATGTGGTTGAGTACGAAGCATGCACAATGGGGATTCAAGCAGCTATTGACATGGGAATTAAAAGGTTGCAAGTCTATGCGGATTCACAATTGGTGGTTAGACAATTGAATGATGAATGGGAGACCAAAGATGGTAAGCTCATCCTATACTACCGACACATCAAAAAATTAATCAATTTTTTTGATTGGATAGAGTTTGATCATATTCCAAGGGAGGAGAACCAGATAGCAGATGCTCTAGCAACTTTGGCAGCCATGTTTGATGTAGATCCGAAAGGTGAAGGGCATGTGATTAAGATTGAGAAGCGAGAAGTTCGAGGGTATTGTTCGAATGTGGAAGGAGAGCCAGATAGTAAACCTTGGTATCATGATATCTGGCAGTACATTGAGAAGAAAGAATATCCATCAGAATCATCGGAGAATGACAAACGCACCATCAGAAGATTGGCTGGGTCTTTCTTTTTAAATAAAAATATCCTTTATAAAAAGAATGATGGTGTAGTATTCCTACGTTGTGTTGATGTCATTGAAGCCAAACAACTCATGAAAGAGATTCATAAAGGAATATGCGGAACCCATTCCAGTGGACACTCAGTGGCGCGAAAGATTATTCGCGCAGGTTATTACTGGTTGACCATGGAGAAGGATTGCATAGAATATGTACACAAGTGTTACAAGTGCCAGGTGTATGCAGACAGAACACATGTCCCAGTCAATCCATTGCACGTATTATCATCACCATGGCCTTTCTCAATGTGGGGTTTGGATGTCATTGGTCCAATAGAACCTAAGGCTTCTAACGGACATCGTTTCATTTTGGTAGCCATTGATTACTTCACCAAATGGGTGGAAGCTACTTCTTACTCCAGTGTGACAAGTAATGTGGTTCTGCGATTTTTGAGGAAAGAGATCGTGTGTCGATATTGAGTCCCAGAAAGAATTATCACTGATAATGGTACGAATTTCAATAGTAAGATGGTGAAAGATTTTTGTGATCAGTTCAAAATTAATCACCATAATTCGACGCCATATCGTCCAAAGATGAACGGAGCTGTCAAAGCAGCAAATAAAAATATCAAGAAGATCATTGGAAAGATGACAGTAAACTACAAAGATTGGCATGAGAAGCTCCCTTATGCGCTGTATGGTTACCGTACATCAATATGCACATCTACTGGAGAGACTCCTTTCTCTTTAGTGTATGGAATGGAGGCTGTTTTGCCTGTTGAGGTAGAGATACCCTCTCTTCGAGTGATCTTAGAGGCAGGTTTGGAAGATTCAGAATGGGTCAAAATACGATATGAACAATTGAATTTAATTGAAGAGCGAAGATTACAAGCGATCTTTAGGGGACAATTATATCAAAGAAGATTGGTAAAAGCACATGATAAAAAGGTTCGACCTCGTTCTTTCAAAGAAGGAGATTTAGTTTTGAAAATGATTTTGCCGCCTCAAAAAGATCACCGAGGTAAATGGACTCCAAATTATGAAGGACCATATGTGGTTAAGAAAGCTTTTGAAGGGGGGGGCATTGATGTTGACAAGAATGGATGGGGAAGATTTGCTTCAGCCAGTAAACGCTGATGCAGTCAAAAGGTATTACTCATAAAAGGGGGGGCTCGCTGGATTGAAAATTTGAAAAGATGGTCCAGGCAAAATTAGAGTAACAATGAGATTAAGATGGAATTATTGAAGGGAGTTTGGAGGAATGTTTTGGTTGGAAGAACGATGAAAATTACACAGAAGAATTGCACGACCAGAGTTATTAGTGGGGTTTGGGAGAAGTCAGCCTCAGTGAGAAAGTCAGGTTCAACAATTGTGAAATAGGTGTACACCAAAACTGGGGCAGTTTTTGTGTTAGAATCAGAGTTGTTACATTTATGTCCTGTAAAAATGTTGTCTCATACAATCCATATGTTCGCGAAGTACAGTGTTCTCCATTTCTTTCTGCCTTTCTTCCCAATATATTATGTACATATATGACCAATGTTCTCTATCACATACTCAATTCTAATAAGATACCCCCAACTTTTTCTCATCCATGACTTCTTTATTCATCTCCACTTTCATTGACATCAATAGTCTTATACACACCTTCTTCTAAATTTGCATATCATATGAACGTCATCATACTATTGATTTATTTGAAATTGAAGTAATGTCATACAAGAAGCATAATACATGCATTAGGACATTACTCTTCGCGAGGATTTGAGAGATATCTAGCAGATACAGCTGTAAGGAAGCATGGAGAAGTCAAAAGGACGTGGGGGATGTGGAAATTTGAATAATAGCCCGATTCAAGTGAAGGAGGAAGGAATGTATATTTGATGACAAAGGAAAAATGGTGCAGTACCAGGAATGGCAGAATGATTTGCAAATAGAAACTGATGAAATAATTTTTTTTAGATAAAGGTGGAGAGAAAGATTTGGCCAATATGTGAAAGATTGGGAAAGATAAGGATGATGATGCTCATGATGAGATGACCCAACAAAAATAAAAGAAATAGTAAAATGTATAACATGGCCAAACATAATCCCAACTTTTTATTTTCTTTGATAAAAACATAACTCTATGCCCGAGCTTTCCCTGGAATTAGTGAGGGTTGACCTACCACCTTTTTGGGATTTACTTCCCTGTGTAGTTGGAGGAAGACACTCTCCTGGATTGACGTCCTCTTAAAGTATTAAGGGATGGACTTTTGTTATCCAAGTATGGATCAAAAGTCACATGATCCAGTGGCCTCTCGCAAAGTTGCGCTACCCATATGCATTAGATAACCCTAGATCCGGTTTGAGACTTTCAGAAGTTTGTAGGAATTTGACCCTGATTAAGAATCACGGGAAACACTTATTTTCTTGACTCTACTTACTACTTGTATATATACATTTGCTCATTATTTGCATGTTCATTAACCACTCATACATGCCCATATGTACCTTTCATACACATTATTCATGACATTTGCATCCACAATAATTTAGAGAAAATCCATCAATTGGTTTTACGATAACTTTATGTTTAGAATTTTTCTAAGAATTGTCAATCCGTCCAATATTGGGGCAATTTTGAGGAAAATTAATTCTTAACCTTAGGGTTGGACAAATTTGAATGCATCATGCTAGAAGAATATTTGGGAACCTATGTGAGCAATCTAAAGAGTTTCATGTTACTATTATGGAAAAGGATCCGAACTCTGCTGCTAATCCTTGTTATGTCATTTCTCGATCATCGAGTTTTGATCATTAACTGGATCAGTTTGGGGATTTCCAAATCTCATATCAATTGTCAACAAAAGTAATCTCCAAAGTGCACCACCATTTATGTTCTATCATGACTTTGATTTGATGAAGTTTTATAGTACGAAATTTGCATATTTCCATTATGTCCCTTGTGAAGTAAAGTCCATATTCTAAATTTATGCATGAATTTGCCCTCATTCTTCATCATTTCCAAATGTTAAACCTTAATCATTCCATCCAACAAGATTGAAATTGATGATAATGAAGAAGATAGCCTAATAAAACCTTTTTGGGTGTACTCACCAATGACAATGTTGAATCTTCCTCTGGCACTAAGACTGAATTTGGGATATCGTCAGATTGGCTTGGATATTTCATTCGAGAATGTAGTCATTCAAGTACTTTTTGAGAAGCCATTTGTTGTGGGGATGATTGAAAATGACAAATATTATGGTGTACAACGGTATTAGTTTGTTTGGCAGAATGAGCGGTTGATAACTTGTCACCGATTATAGTGGTCAACGTTCACTTTCACTGGTCACCGACTGCAATCAAGTTCATGCCCATATTGTCAAAAGCAGTGACATATCACCATTATGTGATTCAGGCTTATTTTTCAAATTTCTACAGCCTACTATCAATTATTTCCCGACACGAGGCTCATGATGTAATTGACATCACGAGATTTTATGTTGTTGTCCACCCAAATTATTCAAAAGGCTAATTGCCAAGATCTTCTCCGTTATATTACCCTGTTTGAAGTCCTTCACCAAGTGGGCAACTCACTACCTTTCTCTCTTTGATAAGTCCTTCGCTCCATTAGTTGAGTTTCTTTCTGATACACCTTATGGCTTCCAAAAGACAACGTCCACGATCACTTCAGATATATGATGAAAATCTCTTTGTGAGTCAGGAAGCATTTGAGAGATACCAACGATCAGTTGGTGTGCGAAATATTATCCCAGAGAGAGGCATCCAAGTTGTTTATAAAACGGAGCCCACTATTGCTAGAATAATTGTTGAGCGAGGTTGGGAGAAGCTCGTTGCACAGCCAAAACCTGCAATTGTTCAGTTGGTAAGAGAATTTTACGCCAATGCAATGGTAGGATATGAACAGATAAATGTTCGAGGTGCGAGAGTTTCATTTGATAGCCAAGCCATTAATGACGTTTACAATCTTCCAAACTTTGTCAACGATGATTTTTCTAAGTTGCTAGAATCTGATGTTGATATGGATGCAGTAATTCGTACAGTATGTAAACCAGGCGCTGCCTGGAAGAAATTTAGAGGGGTGGGAGTCTCATTCCCCGCAGCAGCTATGACCAGGAACAGCAAGGCTTGGATGCGTTTTATTTGGGCGAAACTCATGCCTAGTACTCATTCAGTTGACGTTTCCAAAGATAGAGCATTATTGCTTTATTCTATTCTGTCTGGAAAATCGATTGATGTCGGGAAAGTTTTACACAAGTCTATTATCCACAGCCTTCACGCTACAACAACTATAGGGCTTTGTCTCCCTTCTCTGATTAGTACATTATGTATGAGAGTTGGGGTTCATTGGGAATCGCATGAAGAGGTGCAGTATCCCCGACAAGTGATTGATCATAGGATAATCAATCGTTACAAAGATGATGAGATTGTTGATGCTCATCCAGAGATTGGATCTTCTACTGTTCATTATTCCAGTTCATCAGGAACCATGACTATAGCTGAATAAGTTGTGGCTATTCAACCAACATGTACACAATGTGATGTTTGAGCAGTTTTTATTATACGAAAATTAACAAGTCCAAATTCATCCAATTTATGTCAAATATGATCAAACATGCAGTTTAAATCAATTATCACGATTATTTCATGATTTCTCAAAATTCATTCAAAATATGATCGTAATCAAATAGTACATTAAGTTTTTTTGCATTAAAATACAAACGTAGGACCTATGATTCATCAGTTCATTCACAAAATATGTTAAAAATAATGAAATATAACTACCTATTAAATTTTGACTCATTTTTAGTTCGTTTGGTTGGTCAATAGATGAAACCGAGATATTTAACTTCTAATTAGAAGCTTCTATGATATTAACAAATATTTTTAATTTTATCTCAAATTTTTGTACATTTTTTCTCTTGCCCACTGATGTAAATTGGATATTGACAAATTTAATTGTTTGAAATTTCCTGCCACGTAGGGATTGTGCGGCAATTATATCTGGCAAATGTAAGCTACAATTTTCAATGTGTAGACATGTCAAATATGACTCAAAATCCCGATATTTACACAGTACCATACAAAAATAAAAAATAATCCAATCAGGAAATTAGCACTTGTGGAATTTTAGAAAATAAAATAAAAATGAAAAAGATTGGTGTTTTGGAACCACCACGGAGGAACACCCACATTTGTTTAATTAATAATTAATTTATTTCTCCTAGAAATTTTTAATATAAATTAATAATTCTTTAATTCATTTTTTGACTTATCGTATTCTTTTTGTATAAGATACAAGAAAGTTGCTGATATTTTTTTTACTTGTCATTTATATGGTATGGTTCCCAATTATTAAAAAATTCAATTTAATTATAATTCTATTATATTTATAGAGCATAATATAATATATTTAATAATATTTAAAAGAAAAATCAATTACAAAAATCAAATGCTACCCGAAAAGTGGATGAAACAAAAAAATATAGAACACAAAAAATTTCATCCACTTTTCGGGTAGCATTTGATTTTTGTTTGAAACAAAAAATATATCATTAGATTCGTAAAACCGATCAAACATAAACATAATTTTTTCAAGTTTTTTAAAAAATGTCTTGCACCCCAAAAGCTTAGGTCCTTATAAGAGAATTCCCCTATATATATATGTTTCAATAATGCTAATACATGTTAAGTACTAAAAATAATGGAGTCATGATTGATTGCTTCAAGAGAGAAAATAGTGTTTTAACCAACAAAAATAAAAAGTGGATGCACTTTTTTTTTTTGAATTTTTAACTTCTAGACTTTTGACATACATTTTAATGTGGCGATTTCATAAATCGGCGAAATTTTGAATTATTTCTTTTTATGTTTTTTCGTCTTGGAAAAATTTTAAATTTATGGGATATCCCCTCCATTTTGATTCATGCACTCACTTTGCATTTGTTTTGTTAAGCACCAATCACTTATTGACTTGTTTAGTTGGTGAGTCATCCTTCAAAACCAATTTACATGTTATTGGTTGTGAAAGGGACTGTGCCAACCTTTTATTGATCCTCCAACCACCATAATTCAATTGCTCTCATAGATTTTTGATTTATTTTTTGCCAAAAAGTTAGCTTATTGAAAAATCTAATTATTGCAGCTTCTATTAATCCTCCATATTGAGCAACAATGAGTGAAGTAGATATGTTGTTGTATTTTTAATTGCAGCTTCATGTTTGTCTTTTTCCTTTATTTTCACATTCATGATTCAAAAATATTTTGGCTACTACATTCACTCAAATATTTCTTGTGGCTCTCTTATGAAATACATGAATTATACTAAAAAATCACAAAATATACTGAAAAATCACAGTATATTTCCAAAAATGTAATTTACTCGATAAAGAAGTCACAAACCAAGTGAAAGTTATGGACTCAATTTGATCTATACATTTTGTCGTTCTAGTGTCATACTCTAAGTTGTCAAAAAGAAATGACGTAGATTGGAAAATTTGAATTTACTGTAATCGTAAAATCCCAAGTAATATCATAAATACTAGTGACCCATTAAATTATCATAAATTCTCTTCCACTTTCATAGTGGTAACAGCACCAATAAATTCCCCTTTTCTCTCTCTTGAACATCACTTGTTGACCTTTAAGACACTACACCAAAAAGAGCCATAGATGATAGATAAAAACTGTCATAAAGGGGGGTGCATGGCAGTTTTAAATTCTATCATCTATGTCACAATCATCTTTTTATGACAGAAAAAACCTCTGTCATGAATTAATGATAGATATTAATAATCATAAATCTATCACACAATGAAATTCATTTTTTAATTAATTTGGATAATATTTTGGCGGGAGTTGACTTTTTTGACAGGTATTGACTTTTTAGGCGCCAAAATTTAAAATTTTTTAATTTTGTGACAGTTTTTGTCTATCAAGACTTTTTTGTCTAGTATCGAATCTGTGACAGTTTTTTTCTGTCACAAAATTTCAAATTATTGTAATTCATATACAATTATTTAATTTTTTATATTTAGTCCTGTTTTTGAAATTGATTTTCAGATTTGCAATATGAAATCAAAATTAAATTCAACATAAAATTGAATCCAAAAGCATAATATCACATAACATTGTGATAAAAGGAAAATAGTCCCTTCTTATCCATCATATTCCCATTTTAAGTCACAAAACCATTCCATACACATGCTAAACAAGAATCTACTCACAACAACATATCAAACAATAAAAGTTTTCAGAAACAAAACAAGATGAAAACAATTCTTATCCAAGTAAATGTAGCCTCCTTTGGGAAAATCGTAAAAAAAATAATGAATTGTTTCCACAACTTGAAATTTAGCTCTAGTAAAATTTTAAGAATGTTATAACTACCCTAAAATCAAGAAAATGAGATTAACCAATTACTCTAAAGAAGTGAAAGACATCTTCCCCAGATCTTCCTGTGAAACCCCGACCCAAAAGTTTTAGTTTTGAGTCGAAATACGGATGATCCGTGAATTACGGAATCATGGAAAGATAGTTTTGAGCTTGGTTCGGTAAATGGGTCATAACTTTTTGTATACATGTCCGTTTCGGGCCCATAATATATCAAATCGAAGCTTAGACCGAGCCGGAAAATAATTTTGAAAAAAAACTGGGCTCTGTGAACAGTAATCCGTCCGGACGGATACTTTGGGCGTCCGGACGGCTATTGGGAAATCAGTTTTTAAAGAACAAAAATAGACATTTCTGGGCATTTCCAACTTTGGGAGCCCGACTAGAGAGAGAAAGAGAGAGAGAAGAAGAGAGAGAATGAGGTTTTAGCAAGAGTTTGGCTTGGGGATTGTGGATTGGTGACTCTTGAAGCTTATCAAGGAAGATTCAAGGTGGATTTTGGAGTTTTGGTAAGTTTTCCATAGTTTTTGAAATTCTAGGTTTTTGTTAGATTCGTTTGATTCTTAGGGAGATGAGCTCTATGCTTTAGATATGTTGATTATAGGTTGATTTTGGATGTTTATGTAGATTGGTTTGTGTTTTGGAGTTGAGTTGAGCTTGGAGTGAGTTTGGAGGATTTTGGAAGGAATTTCTAGAGAGAGAAGTAAGTGATTTCGAATTTATTGATTTAATTGATGTTTATATGAGTTGTGGTTGATATATTGATGCGTGTTTCGCGACATTGTAGGTTTGGGCAAACCGAAACCCTAGGAACGGAATTTGGGGATTTGTGGTAAATTGCTCGACACGAGGTAGGGGATTTCCAACCTTTCTTTTATCATTCGTTATTGTTGCCTAAATAGCGTTCCTATTCTTCATTGGTCGTCGTTGTTTGTGTTTCCGCCTTAATTGCTTCTAAGGGGAAACGAGCCTTGTGTGGATTATTGTTTGATGTTGAATGTTACATGACCCGATTTTGTGTTCCGTCATTTACGGACACGTTGTGAATTTCCGTTCATGCATCATGGTAGTTATGTAAAATATCTAGGATATTCATATATAATTATCTATTCGGCACGACATGTCATAATGCATTAGAGATGCATGGGGGACTCGGGTATGGACGCGAGAACCTTTAGGTTTCTTGGAAGCCACATAGGAGGATGGCAAGGTGAAGGTTGTTACCACCGAGTCATGTGAACCCCATGTGGGGTAACGCACTAGGGGTAGGTTCAAGAGTGACTTGCCTTGTGGGGTGCGGGCGTGATAGGTTCACGCAACCGGATGATCCTAGGAGTGGTTGGTGGTGGTGAGCTTGCTCCCATGCAATATTACATTGAGTTGCAATGGTATTGTGGTTGTTATGCTCCGAAGGGTTAATCCGGATAAATGTTGATGTGAATTTGTTGAGTATACGTTCATGTGGTAGGTACATATTGATGCATTACTTCCTTTTGGTTCTGCCTATATCAATGTTTACTTCTTTACCCTACTGAGCTTCTAGCTCACTCCTTTACTTTCTTCCTTCCACAGGAGATACTGGTACGGGTACCGGTGGTGCGGATCGGTGAGCGGGACGTGACATGGATGGCCCTGGATAGGATGGGGTGCTAGAGATATACTCTATGCATGTGGGTGTATGTAGTATATCTATGTTGAGAGAATATAACCATTTGGCACGGTTGTGCTTGCATGTGGATGTGGATGTTGAATTATGGTTATATTTGATGATATAAAAATCTGTGTGTGGATTTATATGTGATGCCATCAGTTTGTGCATGCTGGTAGTGGATGGCCTGAGGCCTAGGGTCAGGATTGCATGTGGTTGAGGCCCGAGGCCTATGTTTGCTAGGTTGCTAGTGTGATGTTGTTGTTGCTACGTTTCTGATGCAGGTGGGCACTCTCCGACATATGGGGAGGTGCCGCCGGATTTCCGGTTGATCCCGGATGTTCACACTAGTGACCTAGGAAGGGTGCGGAGAGAGCACCCAATCGCGTCTCCGGAAACGGGGCGTGACATTTCCCATAGCAAAGTAGAATTGAAAAAAGGAAAGAGAAGTAAACTAACCAAGTTTGTGGATCCTAGACTTGAGATGGTCAACTTGTGATTCTGTCCCTTGCATAAAATCTAGTTTCATTGACACAAATATGCTATTGGACTTCCGATTAAACCACTTGGAAACCTACCAAATAAGCTAGAAATGAAAACTGTAACTCCACCAAGAAAACTAATTGGGAGTTGACAACGGACAGAATAATACAACAAAGCATCACATCTAAAAAACTAATCACCAACGAAAGGATACAAACTTGGAAGCTCTGGCTCTCCAATATCAATTCATTCCACCTCCACATGTACCAAATAGAACAATCTCAATTCAAAGAATGACAATAGATTTCAAATTTATGGTGTTCAGATATTGAAAGTTACTACGCTCCTAGTCCTAGACTCCCTTCTTGTATTAGTCCTCAAACCTTGTTCATGTATTATTTGAAATTAATGCTAATCCAAGTTGTTCCTGCAAGGTTGCAAAGAAAGTTCCAGGAAGACATTCCAAAGCTGCAATTAATAGAAGGCATAAGTTTGACTATGGACTAATTGCGAAAAAGTATACAGATAGTGATTTCAAAAACTAATTTCAACACTTTAATCCAAAATGAAAACCTCGTAGAAACTAAAACAAAATAAGCAAGAAAAAAAAGAACTTATACCAAAATGGTACCATATAGAGATCTAGACAGGAATTTACAAATCAAACAAATAAACACAGTTATATTTTCACAATATGGGAAGTTTCTCTAATTGTCAAGAACATGCAGTGATACAAAGTTTGAAAAAACATTTGAAAATTAATAACTTTAACCTGATAAAGTATAGCAGCATAAGAATATTAGATAAAAGACAGATGAATCTAACTATGAGGACATTGACTATCAATTTTGGTCATGAGAACCATCACAAAAAACTTGGGTATTGGAGTGGTAATACCATCACTTTGCTTCCAAACACTTCAAGCAATGCAAAATGAGTAGCGATTAAACTTGAATGTAGTATCACAACAGAGGTTGGTGATAAACTTAGTGAAATTTAACGTGAAGAAAATTGAATTCGTGAAATAGATAAGAGAGTGTGTTCCTTGCTGTAAATGAGCTAACTATCTTGAAGTGTTTAGAAAATGCTTAATGGCTCCAAAACCATAGCTGATACCCTTACTACTCCTCCCCAATCAGAGTCCGAAATCAATGAAATGAATTTAAGCAAAATAAATAAAATCCTCTCTAAGGTTGCGTAAGTAGATTATAAAGAGTGGAAGAGGCATACTGGTTCAAGGAGATGTTGACACCGGGGTGCAGCTTTGAATATGAAATCTATGCTCTCTGTGAGAAGTTCGTCATTTGCATCAACAAATAATGAAAAGAAAAAATACGTGAATCGTATACTTGATAGAAGAGAACACTGGAAAATTTCAAATAAAATTGATTACTTATCAAACTAAGCAGTATCCATACTTATGAAAATAGCAACAAAAACAGCAGAGAGAGGGAAAGCGGATGGGGTTTTTGGGGTACGATTTGGGCTTCCAATACCGCATATAGAGACCTTCAAAAACATAAACCCAAGCCCTAACTACTCCAATCAGTCAATCACCCTGTAATTACGCGAATAATGAAACCAAAAGTTGAAATCGAAAGCTAAGACTGATATTGAAGATGCATAAAGCGGTATGGAGAGTGAAAGCAGAGGCAAAACTGAATCGAGATAAAAGTTGAAACTAACCTAAACAATTCGTGAATCGAAAACTCAATTGTGGAGTAGAGGTACAAATTACAAAAATGGAATAGAATACCCAGGTTTCTGAAACAAATGAGCGAGAAGAGACGCGACAAAGAAGAATTTGAAATCGAAATACTACCCAATTTTCTAAAGTAGATGAGCAAGAAATCTTTGCAAAATTGAAACCTAAACTCTATTCAGGTTATCGAAACAAATAAGCAGGAAGAGTGACGAGTAGATCTTCAGATGAAGGGAAGGTTTACATGAACCTGGGATAAAGCCATCTAATTTACAAATATTTCAAATTAGGAAAATAATGAGAGAGAAGAAACCTTGGCAATGAACGAAATCAACTGGAAATTTTCATGACTCGCCGTAGAATCGACCCATGAGTTGAAAATACCCATATAATCGATGACCTAAACAAACCATAGAAACCTAAATCAATAAACACAAAAAAACAGATGAAGTGAGGCGGTCTCAGATTTGTTACCTAGTGTAGTTCATGGCTATCGCAAAGTCCAAAGAATAAAAGAACAACAATCAAAAGCAGAAAGTTTCGAAGAGGCTTAAAGGACTAACAAACAATAACAAAGAACACAAATAGTAGAATTAAGAGACAAACCACCATCTAAAATTGACCCACATCGGAATTAGGAAATAAGGGGGATTTGCAACAATAGAAGTAGGAAATAAAGAGGATTCGCAAATACCAGTGAAGAGATAAGGAGGAGCTAAAAGCAGGATGAAAAGCAAATGCAGGAACCGACATTGGAAAAGTCGATGAGAACCCACAGTTTTGTATATCAATCTATATTGTCATTTTTTTCAAAAAAGGTAAAACGCAACATTTTTTGTGCATTTTAATTAATAAAATATTAATTAAAATTTGGATATTAATAATAAAATTATATAAAAAATATGTGATAGATATTATTTCTATCAAAAATATATCATATTTTGTTGATAGACAAAAGTTCTGTCACAAATCTATCACAAGACTATCAACTATTTATGATAAATAAAAGTTCTATCACAAATCTATCAAAAAACTATCATCTATTCATGATAGATAAAAAGTCCATCACAAATCTATCATTAATTATATGATAGATCATTTTTCTATCACAAATCTATCATTGTTTTATGATACAACTAATTTCTATCATAAATGCTCTATCATCTATTCATATTTTTCTTGTAGTGAAAATTGGGATATATTAGAACAACAAGTTTAATGACAATGGAATAAAAATAAAAATAAAATAAAAAATGAGAATTAGAAGAAAAATAAATAATACAAGCTTAATGACAATCAAGTGAAAATAACAAAAATATAAAGCAAAAGAAATTGAGAATTGGAAGGTAAAAGAAAATAAATCAATATATAAATTTGATTCCCTCTTCCTTGGAATTCAAGAATGAATAACTGCTAATTCTTCTATTATTTGACATTTTTTGAGGATAAATTGCTTGCTTGCATTATAGTAAAATACGAAGTTCAAAAGTCTATTAGTTCAAAGAATCAAATAACAACAATCGCCACTGTCGTTGTAGTGGAATAACACACTGCCGCAATCGCGATCAGCATCACCTCCTTTACATGGATCTCATAAAAAAGTTGATTTGAATCTTGAAAGAGAAGAGAGATAGATAACAAGATAAATGAGAGAGAGAGAGAGAGAGAGAGAGAGAGAGAGAGATGGTAGGGAGAGAGGCAAGAGAGATAAATCTTGGGCATTGATTATGCGTAGCTAAATATTTTTTAGCTAGGATTTAGTATTTTCTTATAATGAAACCTTGTGCACAGGTGAAGGTAGTTGAACTAGCCAAATCCAAGCTAATTTTCATCCAAGCTAATTCTTCATTTCCATTGACAGGTTGTGCTTTTAAATTCCATTGTGGTGTTGTTTTTTAAACATATGTATTGCATTTTTTTGCAGCCAGATAAGAGATGTGCTAAGTTCTGCACTCAAGGAATAGAGAATAAGGATTCACTTGAGTTTATGTTTGGAAGTCAAGGTCCGACTAATATCCATACATTTATACCTACTGCCCTTAGTGTAAATGATGATGATGTAGATGAAACACAACCTTATGATGGAGGGATGGATTCCAATGACGCTTTGATGTTCTCATTTGATGAAGACTATGAGAATCTTGAATATGATGCCAATGAGGAGGTTACAAGTGAACTCCATGACTCTCCTACACCTCCTTCTCGTGTGAGAAGAAGGTCTAATACTTTGGGAAGTCGTGGTTGCAAGAGGCTTCATGCTACAGATATCCGCGAAGACATCAGTCCGAGTCTTAGGCAACTAGTCAGTGTTGTGCATAGTAGAACCATCAAGACTATTAATGAGGATAGTTCAAGGGACTCCATTTCTATTGTGATGAAAAAACTACAAGAGATTCCAAAGAAAAAACAAAACATACAATTAGTCTTTTTTGCCGCATCATATGTCTACTTGGCAATGCCATTTAGATTTGGGATATTTTGGATGGGCCATTTATCATGACTCTATGAATATACCTTAATGTCTCAAATACATTTCAGTTCAATAATTTCATCAATTAGAGTTCATATGAGTAAGATATGTAAATTGGAATGTGCATACTGATTTTTTGACAGATTTAGGTACCCAAAAATGAACATGTCCAAAATAAAATAATTCATTTTAAATGAGATTAATAATCATAAACGAAAATGGATAAAATTATTTTTAAATTAATTTTCATGATCATCGTAGAGGATGGAGTGCCTAAGATATGGAGTTTATCCAATAACGAATGAGTTCATTCATATAGAGAACATATAATCTAAGCATATGAACATCGAATGCATGATCACAACATACATATAAATTTAATCAGCCATCATTCACCAACATCATTATATTATCATAAACTTCAAAATCTTAGTTTAATGTAGCAGTTTAGCACAAGCTTGCTAAGGCGAAAAATCATTGACACATGCCTTCATATAATTTAGCACATATTCAAATCAAGTATGTTCGTACTCATTTTGGCATAAAATCATCAAAACACGATGTTGACTTAGGTATCAAGTCTTGGTCCAGCAATGCATACTTTGTCATCTTTCTTCGGTAGAGGAACGATATTGGCTATCCAATCCGAGTATTTCAACACTACAATGAATCTCATGTCATGTTGTTTCTTACCTTTATTTTGAATCTTCATAAACATTTCAAGCTTCATATATCTCAACTTTTGCTTAACAAACATACACCCAGGCTTCAAGGTTAATCTATAAACAACGTGTTGGGTTTTTACGCCCATAGTTATGAAATTTGTGGGATGAGCATGTCATTCATATTTGTTACAAGTCCTTTTTAAAAAATTAATGACTTCAGGTAACGATGAAGTAACTATAAATTAAGGTTACCTGACTGGGTAGATGTTCTTATGATATAGGGACTGTGGTGTGGGTTATTTATCTATTAAATCAACTAGATTTAGTTGGATAAATATGTTGTTATTTAGATCATGCAGGACAACTTGTGATAAGATACAACTTTATCCTTAAAAGTTTTAGTAAGTTCGAGTGTTTCTCACCAAGATCGTTAGTCAACAAATATGGAAACTAAATTGCAGAAAATAAATATAAATCAAAACACCACGATTTTAACGAGGAAACCTTACTAGGAAAAATATCCAGTCTATAAACGACCAACCTGAAGAAACAATCCACTAATCATGAATCAAGATTACAACCATGTGAAACCCCGACCCAAAACTTTAAGTTTAAGTAAAATTACGAATGATTCATGAGGTACGGAATCAGGAAAAATAGTTTTGAGTTAGATTCGTTAAATGGGTCATAACGTTTAGCACAGATGTCCATTTTGGACCCATAATATATCAAATCGAAGCTAAGATCGAGACGGAGTTAGAAAAATTGAGGCCACACGCCTAGGCGGTGCGCACCTAGGTGTGTGCAAAAGTGCGCCCGGAAGAGCGCCCAAGGTAGCGTGTTTTGGAGAACTAGTTAGGTCAGAGCGCCTAGGCACAACCTGAGTTTTCAAAAGTGCTCCAGCGAGCCAGTAGGGTCATTTTTGGGTTGTTTCATTCCTAGAGTGAGAGAGAAAGCAAGGATTCTAGAGAGAGAATGGGTTTCTAGCAAGGATTCAACCTAATTCTTGAGGATACATGATTATTGGAGTGCTATATTGAAGATTCAAGCTTGATTCAAGAGTTTTGGTAAGTTTTCTCACTTTTGGTAAAAGTTAGGTTTTTGTAGATCTTGTTAGATTCTTTTGGAATTAGTTTCTATGGTTTCGATATGTTGATTTAGGCTTGATTTTGTACATATATCTAGGGTTGTTTGTGATTTTGGAGCAAGGGATTGATTGGGTTGAGTTTGAAGGATTTTGGAGGGATTTCTAGAGCGAGAAGGTGAGTAATTTCAAAATTCTTGATTCAATTGATGTTTAAATGAGTTGTTGATCATATATTGATATGTGAATGGGTTCGATTGCGCCACATTGATAGGTTTGAGAAATTGGAACCCTAGGAACGTAATTGTAGGATTTTGGTGAATTGCTCGACACGAGGTAGGAGATTCTAGCTCAATCTTTCGATTCTTTCTTATTATCTAAAAATGCGTTTTTAATATTCATTATTATTCATGTTTGTGTTTTTCCCTATTTGCTCCCTAGGGAAAAACGAACCTAGGGTTATTCTCGAATTTTCCTAAATATTAGTTTGCATTCCCGGTTGATTGCTTGGTCTTATATCAAGCATGTGTGGTTCCTATTCATGCATCATGGCTAGTTAAATATATATCTAGGATTTGTTTATTGCTATATTAAATTCATGGCATGACATTGTTGCATTAGAGCCACATGGAAGTGCGAGTATGGATTCGTGACTTCCGTAGGTTATGTGAACGTCATATGAGAGGAGGGTTACCACCTCCGGCACCAGTTCCAGCTCTACCTTTTATAGTTCCAGCAGGAGGGAGAGGGTGAGGTGGTAGACCACCACAGCAGATATAGCAACAACAGCCGACTGTGGTTCAGACACGAGCATTTTCTTTGGGATATGAGGAAGCTCCAGAGCAGCTAAATTTTGTCGGAGGTATATTTCTTATCTCCAATAGTTGGGCGAGGGTATTGTTTGACTCGGGACAATTGGAGTGTGATTGTGGAAATAGATAAATGTGGAGGTATAGGAGAGAAACGAACATTGTTTGCATCGAAGCATCTAAGGCTCGATGGTGGCGTGTTACTCGCATCACGAGTTCGTGAATAACTACAACAAATAATTGTTTGAGTAGTTAACATTATATGAAAGAGGATGTTTAGATGAATGTGATGGTGAGTTAGGTCTAGAGTCATAGAAACTTCATTACGAAAGATTATAGTTGATAGCTATCTAATTAGTGGAATGATGAAATCGTTGGTTAGAATCCATTAAGAAATGGACTTTGGAAACCGGATTAGTATCTTTAGGAAAAAAATTGTATGGAAATGATAAAAGTGTGCTAAATTTGAGAAAATAAAGTTTCTTAAAGAGGGAAGATATGAGTAAAAGGGATAAGGATTTGTTTACAAATAATTAAATGATATTGTGTTTAGAATGATGGACATACTAGATGTTTGTGACTCTATTTAGTAACACTAAATGGTACACGAATGAAAATTTATAAGGTCGAGTATGAAATTCTTGGTAAGAAGTTTGGACATTAAGGATACTCGAATGACAAAGTGATAAATTTTATTTAAATGCATAAGATATGACAGTGAATGATGTGGGGTCTAGAGCTAAAGGTGAATAGTCTATAACTATTAGGAGGATAGATTGGAAATTTAGGAAATTTGCACAGTAAATTGAATGATAATAATTGTGGATGGTGAAAAAGAGAGAGTATCTCTAGAAGTTAATGGAATTTACCGAGGCTTTCGAGAGCTAATGGTGACAAAGTAGTAACGATAGCATAGACTAGCTTGTCATGTGGGTTAATAGTAACAAAGTAGAATTATTACTGACACTGAAGATTGGGGGAAGACAGACGGATTCTTTGGGATTCTTTCAGAGGTAATGGAGATCTTGGAGTACAACTAAAGAGGATTCGAGAGAAGCGAAATTATATGGATGTTTTAGAATACCACAACTAAGGGTGACACGTTATAGAGTAGCTGAAAAAGGCTAGTTTATTGGGGTCCTTTAGGGGGTTACACGTCCTATGCAAGGTTACATAGGGTAATAAGAGTTGAAAGTACAATGATTGAATTCGAGTTGTATTTAAGAAGGGGAACCAAGATAAGTGACACAAACCAAGTAGTATTTCTTTCTCTACTCAAGTTATACAACTTCAAAAAAAAAATGGCAAGAGAAGGACGCGGCCAAGCTTGTTTAGTAAAGGTGCTAGAGTAGTTTACTTCTAACCATGGGATGCCTTTTCCACGATACAAAACCGTAAGGGAACCCTCATGCGTTAGGACAACGATTACCTTACAAAACCTAGGCGTTGAGTTGGGTGCCCTTGGATGCGTGATTAAAGCATGGACCACGTTCAATGGTGGTGAACTGGAAGTTCAGGAAGAATGTGCTCGACTTATGCTTCATAAGCTAAGAAATGATTTTGGTATACTGATACCAGGCTACAACTATGGGGAAAGCAGCAATTTGGCGATCCAACAACAGGAAACTAGAAGACTCCTACACGAAGTTGTACGTCTGAGGGAGGAGAACCGGGGACTGCGGTACGACAATGAAGTTCTTACAAGTTAGGTCAGAGAATCAGAGGAGCGTGAGGAAGATTCTGAAGACGAATCAGAGGAAGAACTAGTGTTTGAGGACAAACACTGTATAACATGAGAATAGTTGCATGTGGTCTAGGTTATGTATAAGAATAAAACTCATAGAGCAAATATGACTGTGAGTGTGTGAAATATGGGAACTAAGAGTAAGAAACCTTTGATATTAGGTGTAAGACTTATTAGTAGGACAACGTATCGAGCTTGGGTGTGGTTAAAGTTATGTAATTGACTAAGGTTTGTAATATGAATGTATGTATGAATGTGTGGAATGGAGAGGTAAGAATCCTTCAAATTTATGATATGGACAAGTGGCTAGATAATGTGTGATCTAGGCATGATAATGTAAGTTACATATATATATATATATATGATTATGATAAGTACTTAGTGGATTATCAAATTGACGGATAGGTTTTTACGCAAGTCTAATTTATAGTTCGAATCATAGAAGGTCAAACTTTAAGAATTTGTGGTACGAATGAGAAGTACCCGGAGTTGTTCAGAGATTCAGGTACTTGTGTAGTTAAATTTTGGGACAAAATTTGTTTAAGGGGAGGAGGATGTGAAACCCCGACCCAAAACTTTAAGTTTAAGTAAAATTACAGATGATTCATGAGGTACGGAATCAGAGAAAATAGTTTTGAGCTAGGTCATAAATTTTAGCACAGATGTTTGTTTTGGACCCATAATATATCAAATCGAAGCTAAAACCGAGATGGAATTAGAAAAATTGAGGCCACATGCCTAGGCGGTGTGCACCTAGGCTTGTGCAAAAGTGCGCCCAGAAGAGCGCCCAAGGCAGCGTGTTTTGGAGAACTAGTTAGGTCAGAGCGCCTAGGCGCCCAGAGTAGCGCCTAGGCGCAACCCGAGTTTTCAAAATTGCTCCAGCGAGCCAGTAGGGTCATTTCTGGGTTGTTTCATTCCTACAGTGAGAGAGAGAGCAAAGATTCTAGAGAGAGAAAGGGTTTCTAGCAAGGATTCAACCTAATTCTTGAGGATACATGATTATTGGAGTGCTATATTGAAGATTCAAGCTTGATTCAAGAGTTTTGGTAAGTTTTCTCACTTTCGGTAAAAGTTAGATTTTTGTAGATCTTGTTAGATTCTTTTGGAATTAGTTTCTATGGTTTGGATATGTTGATTTAGGCTTGATTTTGTACATATATCTAGGGTTGTTTGTGATTTTGGAGCAAGGGATTGATTGGGTTGAGTTTGAAGGATTTTGGAGGGATTTCTAGAGAGAGAAGGTGAGTAATTTTGAAATTCTTGATTCAATTGATGTTTAAATGAGTTGTTGATCATATATTGATATGTGAATGGGTTCGATTTCGCCACATTGATAGGTTTGAGAAATTGGAACCCTAGGAACGTAATTGTAGGATTTTGGTGAATTGCTCGACATGAGGTAAGGGATTCTAGCCCAATCTTTCGATTCTTTCTTATTATCTAAAAATGTGTTTTTAATCTTCATTATTATTCATGTTTGTGTTTTTCCCTATTTGTTCCCTAGGGAAAAACGAACATAGGGTTATTCTCGAATTTTCCTAAATATTAGTTTGCATTCCCGGTTGATTGCTTGGTCTTATATCAAGCATGTGTGGTTCCTATTCATGCATCATGGCTAGTTAAATATATATCTAGGATTTGTTTATTGCTATATTAAATTCATGGCATGACATTGTTGCATTAGAGCCACATGAAAGTGCGAGTATGGATTCGTGACTTCCGTAGGTTATGTGAACATCATATGATAGGAGGGTTGTGGAACCTCGGCTTGGTTACAATCGAATGACTCTCATATGAGGCAACATACTGAGATTCTGAGGAATCGGTTCAGGGAACCCCGAGTCAGTATGGACAGAACTGATGTCTTTTAATTGGTCATGGTTTCCTTATTGAGTGGTATGGTGGCAGTGTTCACTGAAATCGATGTGTGGGGATGGATGCCGAGGCGTCGTCCCATTGGGACTCACGGTAGGAAACGAGACCACGGTTTGACGAGTATTTGTTATGGTGGTTCATAGTAGTTGCCATGTTGCTGCATTGACCTATCGTTTAAATTCAACTATTATATTTGGTTATCCTCTTTGCCCCTACTGAGCCATTGCTCACCCTTTACTCTTTTTTTTCCTTTCCACATAGGCGAGACTGGTACGGATATCGGCACTGCGGATCTGTAGGAGGTGGAATGACATGGTGCCACCTGGAGACACTAGGATGGGGTTAGAATAAAGAATTAACTTTCTTTATTATGTTTGATATTATATATGTGAGTTGACGATTGTGTATGTTGGTTATGTTGTGAACACCTTGACGGTGTGTGATTGGTACGGATAGGAGGGTGCCTTGTGATAGGACTCCTGTACCTGGATGTGAACCTTATGGTTACATTACATGTATGATGATTTTGTTTATTTATGTATTGCAGATGCATGCTTTAGATGGCCTGAGGCCCTTCCTAGGATCGTGGTTACTTGTGATGTGATGGCCGGAGGCCTTATATATTGGCTGAGTAGGTGCTGCGTATTTCAGGTGGGCATTCTCCGATATACGGGGAGATGTTGCCGAAATTTCGGTAGAAATTTATGGATTCCGTTTGGAGAAATTAAGATTTAATCTTTTGTTATAATGTGGAGGTTTATATCTTATAGACATTGAATTAGGTTTAAACAGTAGCGCCTCTCAGGTCGGGGCGTTACAAACTATATCTTTGACCTAAAGACATCGCTCGTACATCCCATTCATTTAGTGTATATTTCCTTTCCACACTCAACCCACCCAGATAGAGTTTGCTTTTGGCACCTCCAAAAGACTTCATGAACAAGGAATTTCTCCTTCTCACCAAGAACACAAAACTCTCTTTCTTAACCTAATCTCGACCCAATTCACATGAGTCATCTCACCATTACAAGAACAATAAGAGAGAATAAAACTAACGACCGAAGCTCATATATTCTGGAATTAAGCGTTGCTTTCAATAATCTTCAAGCTAACGTGCATGGTATATATATAAGACCAGCTTGTCTTGACTATGAATACTTCTTCTCCCACCAGCACTCTTAGCATTCTATCACCTGAAGAGATATATCACACATCCAATACTGGAATTGATAATATAAGAATAATCAAAGATAATCCACGGCAGTTACATGTTTAACTTCCAATATAACTCTTATGTGGCTATCCATTTATGAATAGACTTCCTATCCCACTTATATAAGACAGTCCATTAACAACAAACACTTACATAAAGCCCACCATGCAGTAAAAGTTAAAGCCTATAAGTTAAAAACTGAAAAACCCGTGCAGCTAAAGTAACTTACTCCCCATACCGGAGTAACTTACATCACTGCTCAGCATCACCCAATTGTCATATCTTTAATTGGTTAAATATATATCATAATTGTCAATTAATTTTTTTTCTTAAATTAAAAACCAACAGTTTTGGATGAGATTAAACTCCTGTAGAGATAATACATGATAATATGTTTAATATTTATCTCTTAGTAAAATCGTCCTATAGGCTTATCTTTCTAGGATTTTATCTCTCTCTGTGGTTGATCGTCTAAGAGTTATTAGCTGCCTTTATAATAGCATGATCACATATTGGAACTTGAAGCTTTCAGGCAATATGTTGCCTTTATTTGACTACAATATGCCAAAAAGGTCAATCCTGCCCCTTAGTGACGAGACAGTGCGTACATGTGTGCCAGACACTTGCAGTTAGTCTCAAAGTATGGGAAATGAATGTGAATGCATTGATATCTTAGTCCTATCGAACGATTGTAAGAAGAAAGAGGTCACTTGTAATCTCACTACGACTCCTCAAGAAACTCTAGATCCACTAGAAAATGCTTCACTAGATACTGAACTAAATAGAAATGCCAAACTATAATATTTCATTGATGATCAAAAAAAATTACAGAAAAGTGTTTACAAAGTTGAATGTAAGCTAGAGCGCAAGAATGGTTGAGAGATTGAAAGAAAGATAGATTGATGCCGTTGGGCCGGAATTTTGTGTATGTGGTTGTGTGTTTCTCCCTTGCTCTTCTCTGCCAATATATACCCTTAGAAATTTTGGACCAACTGCCACTTTTGCCATGACTGCAACTATCCAAAATTCCCTCCTATGTGCCTCCATCTTCTCCAACTACTGTGGTAGTGGTCTAGTTGTGTTGTATTGGTGCCATAACCTGTAAAATATGCTCCATTCGTGCTCCATATTGCCCCTTCATACTCAAACAATATTTCCATAAAAATAGGGAAAATCCCTTATCTCCTAAATTCTAGGTGGGTTTTAAGACTAAGTCTTCACTTTAACAACTCTTAAATCTGGGCCCATATTTTAAACAACATTAACAGCCTATTAATTACCAAACCAAAATAGATTATACCTATCCATCTAGTTCAATCATTCTATGACATACGACTCATCTCTCTTTGTCATAATACCCAGCCCTTTCTAATTACACTACTGCTTAATTTCTTTAGTTCCAGTCCGACCATCAGGCTTGTACAATTATGGTGCAAACAATGGCCCCCGCGCCAATAAGGTTAAAGATTAACTTGGATTGGTGTTTGAATTTCAAATCCACTACAATAACTCCTACATTCAAAATAGTCATCTTCTTTCTTGACACTTCCCAAGAAACCTCTCTTCTTTAAAGACCTTCACATCACTTCCTTCCAAGACTTCTTCCTCGCTAAAAAACCCTAATTCCAGCGCTTCATCATCTTTCTATTAGGGCTAATTCCCCCTCCATCAAAACATTCATACCCTCAACCTTGCCTAAATCTTACCCACAAACACCTTTGGCCTACCATAATCTCCAAGAACTCCCTTTCCATTACCAGTTTGTATTTCCCATTGTAAAACCTCACGCCTGGTCCAAACCCTCTAATAACTGGGGAGAATTGATTAATCGTTAGGCCTCTGTCTTTTCAGATTTCTACGCCCAGTTGGCATTGACCGTCTGACCACCCTTTCTAGGGTTGAAGTCCCTTTCGAAAAAGAGCTCTTAAACGCCATATGTTGTTTTTGGTCTCGATCTTGCAATTCTTTCCTCTTTCATTGTGGACCTATGTTTGTTACCCTACATTAGGTAGCTACGCTAACCGGTCTGCCAGTAATAGGTCTAGATGTTCCCCATCTTGTCACTGCTCCTTCTTATCCATTAATACAACTTTTAAATGCGGTCCTCAAGTGCAACTCTTACTTCAAGGCCCATACTTTCTTCTCAGGTAACCCTGTAATTGAAGAATACACTGCTTTTCTTTGGTGCTTCCTTTGCCGCTTCGTCTTTTGTGTCTTTGCTAACCAACCCACCAAAGAGTATCTCCCAATCACCCAAGCCTTATCTAGTGGTACCAAACTCGCTCTTGCTCTTATGCTTCTAGCTTGCTTTTACTTGGAAATGGCTAATATGACCCATCCTTCTCATGGTTTCAATACTCCCAATAGTGATTCCTTATGGCTCCTACCTTTAAGGGTTTTTAGGTACTTTCCTAAATTACGTTATGGGTCGTTTATTCCTCCTATCAGCTGTTATTCCTATGGAGAGTTAGTTCCTAGTTGTACTAGTGATAGCATATATATATATATATATATATCTTCTTTTGGAACTTATTTCTTGATCGTCCCAGCCATCTCTTTTATCATTTTACAGACAATATTGGCCCTTCTTGGCTTGATCTTCCTATCACAACTTTGAATATGGATGAGCTTGAAATAAAAGCAGTATGAGGAAGTTTCTTAATATGCAGACATCTTCACCTTGGCATGACATTAAATCATCCTCGCAATCTAACTTGTGGCCTAGAACTCTACTCTCCTCAGTACTGGGCTCAACAGTTTGGTTTTACTCAAGGCATACCTAAATTACCCAGCCTTATCTTCAATCCACCCAATTTTGCTAGAGTTTATATTACTTCAAAGACTATCATTGTTGAACACCATTCCACATTCAAATAGTTACTTGATTCCTTCCATTTTACCACTCCTCTACCCCACAAACCTTCTAGGGTTGAGCTTTCAAAGAATGGTAGAGTCAAAAAGGAAAAGAAAATTTTCCACCATCTTCTATCATGATGAAGCTTAAGACTACCATAAGGACAGAATCTCTAAAAGGTAATTTTACTAACCTGAGTTAAGTTTTTTCTTCACTTTTATATTCCGACCTGCTTTGTGCAACAGGTTCCCCTGAACCATTGAGCCCTCCTGCCAAGAAAACCAAGACCGACAAGACTAAAAAGAAGAAACTTACTTCCAAGGGAACTCTCCCTAAACGATCTGCACGCCTTCGAGCTGCTACTAAAGCCTCTTCCCGTAAATCTCCTGGTCCTACCATTGATGTCAATGACACCTCTGATTTAGAGAATAGTAGTGAGGACCAATCACTCGACTCTTCCATCCATTTTTCAAGAGATGACCCTATTGATGCACCTTTAGGAGCTACAAAGTTTGTTTCCCCTTTCACCCCCCTTCGCACTGTGAAGAAAGACAAATCATCTCCTTCACACAAGTTTTATCAAATCGACCCCCTGTTTGCCTTTCCCTCAAATCAAGGTCCAACATCCCAAGTATATTATCTCTTATTGATAGCTTCACACCTTAGAAGTGAATTTGACTTTCTAAATTATGCAGGCCTCTGGAAGTAATGTTACTTTTAAGATTTTGGATGATGTTAAATTGGAAGACTTTGATGATCCCTTGAGTGACCTCAACCTTGGTTTCCTGAAAACCACCAATGCTGAAAAAATGCCAAAAGGACTATCATCCAAAGTTGATATTCATGCTGCTATACTATATCTTTAAGAAAAATTGCCTCTAGACTTGTCAAACCTGACTATTAAAATCTCCAGTCAGTGCATGTCTGCTGTCAAGATACTACTATGTCATCCCACTCTCTCTTCTCCATTTAGAGACCAACTCCTCCGTCTTGAATCAGAACTGCCTATCATGATTTCCTTTTTCCAGCGATTCACTGACGAAAGTGTAGTCCTTTCCGCCAAGTGTAATGACTTCTCCAAACTTAATGGCTGGGCTAAGGATTTAAAATCTGGTATTGAGCGTTCCATAACTGAAGATATCCAGCTGTGCCAAACCATCCTTGATCATCTAGACCAAATCGCTGAACTGTACAAGGAGATTGAAACGGGAAGGAGAAATCTTTTTATCTGAAAAAACAAATTGATGTTTTGTCTGCAGCTCATTCTGAAGAAGCAGCACAGCTGAAGCTGATGGCGGGAGAGATCAAGAACTCTTATGACACTGTTCTTTGTAGCAACCTTGAGCAACAACTGTTGCACCTGAAGCTTGCCTTATCGTCCAAATAGTGGCAAGTTGTGAAGCAATTAGATTTTTCTTCTATTTGACATCTTTCTTGAGTTTTTTAAGATGACTTGTCACTTGAACAGCTTTGAGACCGTAGGTCGATCTTTTATTTTGTTTAACTATTTGAAAATGCAAACCGTGTTTCAGCCTTTTATTTAATAACTTTTCTTTGATAATTACATTGTTATTCTACTACTGCTAGATAAGTTATGGGGCCACACGTTGGCCTAATTACATGTTTTTCTGAATAGAAGGATTCCTTTCCTAAATAGTGGGAAAGTACCAGTTAAGGAACTTACCATTGATGAACTTTCCGTGAGACTGTCCTTCTAAGCTGCTGAGCCAATAAGCATTCCCTCTCAAAACTTTATGAATCTTGAAGGGTCCCTCCCAATTGGGGGACCACTTGCCTAATTCGCAATCCTTAGACCCTAGTGGTAATATAGTTTTCCAAACTAACTGTCCTTCAAAAAAGACCTAGTTTTTAATTCTTTTATTGTATGCTCTAGCTAACTTCTTTTTTTGAACCAACATTCTATTGAAAGCCTGAATGCGATCTTCATCTAGTTGTTCCAACTCCATCATCATCGCCTCAAAGTATTCTTCTGTAATCAAACCATGTTTTCTTGCCACTCTCAACGATGGAACTGCCACTTCGATTGGAAGCAAGACATCATGTCCATAGGTTAGACTGAATGGACTCATACCAGTTCTTGTACAATTTATGGAAGGACTTTGTGCCACGCTCGAGGGTTCCACTTGACCGTTGGCTTGAGGGTAATACATAGTTGAATTAATCAGCTTGATCTAAAAATCTACAGTGAATGTTCTGAATTTATCTTCTGTGAACATTGTACCTTGGTCGATTATGATCGATTATGGGATCCCAAAGTAATAGATCAAATGCTCTTTGACAAATTTCACCATATCACTTTGTTCGACCTTCTTTTTTGGAACAGCCTCCACCCACTTATTGAAATAATATGTGGCAACCAACAAGAAACTGTGGTTTTTAGATAAAGCTGGATGGATTTTCCTAATTATGTCAATGGCCAAACTCCGGAACGGCTAAGGCTTGATAATTGGGCGATTTTCTGCAGCAGGGATCCCCTGAATGCTTCCAAACCTCTAACATTGTCTGCATCCCTGTGCCTAACTAATGCAATCCTTTATGATTGTAAACCAAAAATATCCATGTCGTCTAATCAACCAACACATCTTCATTCATGCTTGGTGAGCTCCACATAATCCTTCATGAACCTGTCTCAATATTTCTATATTGTCTATAAAATTGAGACAACGTAAAAGTAGACTGTCATACCCTTTTCTGTAGCATTCTCCTTCAATCAACATGTAGTGTTGAGCCTACATTCTGATCGTTCTGGGTGTCTTGAGATTTGGATTCTTCAAATACTCCACAATCGGCTGCCAAATTTTCAATGTTCAAGACTTTTACTGGCATACCCTTTTCTTTCATCGATGGGTGTTGGCGTTTCTCTACCAGAATAATCTTGTGCGTTAGATCTACAGACATTCGCAATCTTGAAGCGATCTGAGCCAATTCGTTGGCCTCCCAATTTTGTTCCCTTGGTAGATAATTGAATGTGATTTCTTCAAACTCAGCTATAAGTTGAACAGCTGTAGAGTAATACGGTGCTAGAGCCAGACTATAGCATTTGTGAATCTCTCAGCACCTTGACATCCCTTGCTCCAAGTTCTTTCAAAATCTCCAGGCCAATTACTATTCCTGCTCCAGCTGACTCAATTACTTTTCCTACTCCAGCTGCATTATCTGTGCTTGAGCCGTCGAATTTAAGCACCCAAGGGTTCTGATCTGTAAAGTACATGGGTCACCACTCATCTTCATCCTTTCTAGAATTCCAATGATTGATGGTCTGACAATGCTTGTCCTTTAACTGCTTTTTGCAGCCTCCATATGAGACTAAATCCTATCAAGGCCAACGACCACTTCTCTACTCTTCCAGTCATGATTGGTTTGGATAACATATATTTCAATAAATCAAATTTTGATATAACATGTACCTTTGCTTTGATGAGATAATGTCTGAGTTTCATACAAGTAAAGTATAGAGCCAAACACAAATTTTCTATTGCAGCATATCTAACCTCAATTTCAGTTAAGACCCGACTCAAGTAATAGATGGCTTGCTCATGTCCTTGGTCATTTTCTTGTGCCAGCAAGCAACCTAAGGAATCATGAGAGGCCAAGGGATAAAGCTTCAGTAATTTTCCATGAACTAGAGGTGCCAACATAGTTGGATTGCATAAATATTCCTTGATCTTCTAGAAGGACTCCTCATTTCTCGGTCCCATTTGAATTCTGCTTCATTCTTCAACTTCAGCAAGTCTGAGAACTCTTTTATTTTTCTTGCTAGGTTAGATATGAATTGCCTAAGATAATTTACTTGACCTAAAAAATGTTGTAGCTCCTTCTTGTTTTTGGGCATGACTGCATTCATGATTGCTCTGGCTTTGTTCTTGTCCACTTCTACTCCTCTCCAATGAATCAGAAATCCTAGGAAATTTCCTGCCTTCACCCCAAATGCGCATTTCAATGGATTAAGTTTCAGCTGTTGTGATCTCATTCTGTCAAAACTCTTCTGTAAGTGCGCGATGTGATCATCTACTTTCTTGGACTTGACGACAATATCGTCTATGTATACCTCCAAGAAGTGCCCAATCATGTTGTGAAATATTGCATTCATCGCCCTTTGATAGGTTGCCCCTACATTCTTGAGACCGAATGGTATGAAAACCCATTTGAAGGTTCCTAGAGCATCAGGATAACTAAATGCAGTCTTGGAAGTGTCTTCTTCTGCAGGAAAGATCTGGTTGTAGACAAAATCTTATTCTGTGATGCATCATCAACCATCATATCAGCTACTGGCCTGACATAAACATCCTTTGAAGTGGATGTGTTTAGGTCCTTAAAGTCAACACACTCGGATCTTACCATTCTCTCCAACACAATGTTGGAGAGCCATTATGAATATTGTACTGGTCATATGAAGCAAACTTTGAGCAGCTTCTGAATTTCTTCTTTGACTTTGAGATTCAGTTCTACTGACATCCTCCTTTGAGCTTGTTTGATCGCTTTGCTATCAGCCTTCATTGGAAGTCGGTGTTGTAATAACTTTCGACTTAGACCTGGCATTTCCTTATAATTCCAAGCAAAACAATCACGATACTTTTTTAACAGCTTTATTAAATATACCTTGGTATTGCAATCCAAGAGCTTGCTGATATAAGTAGGTCGTGGGTCCTCCTCAGTCCCCAAATTCACTTCCTCCAACGGGTCTTCCACCTCTACTTTCATATTATCCAACTTAGGTGGTGCTTTCTTCAAATCTTCACTTTGAATTTTTGCGCCCTCAACTCCATCTTCTTCATTTTCGAAGATCATATTTGCTCCGTTCTATTCCCATTCTTGATCTCCGGACAGTCTGTCCAGTGTAACTTGCATCTATTTTTTTCAGACTGCGCCAGCACTACCCCTTTCTCTTATGGAAAAAGAGGCATCATGGGACTTCTTCGATGATAGGAATGTAGGATGACCTTTATGGCTCAACTGCCTTAGGCTGGATTATCTCATTTGCTCTCTTTAGAATGAAACTGAACTCTGCCTTGGACGCAAACAAATACCTTGGGTTTTCTTGATTGGTGCAACCAAATAATTTGATTGGTCCCATGTCATCATCATAGTACCCAACTTCTATATTGTTGGAATTGGCCTTGAATGGCCTACAATCTGCCCATACCACTACTAAATCGTTGTCCCTCCAAAACAGCAACAATTGATGTAGGGAAGACGGTACACACCAGTTGGTATGTATCCAGTCCCTTCCTAACAAAACATGATATTTAGCATTGGAATTAATGACGAAGAAAGCAGTTAGAGAGGTCTTACTGCCTACTATCAGTTGCACTGGCAGCACTTCTACTGCCTTGGTGACTTCTCTAGTGAATCCAGCCATTGTGGCGACTGTTGGGATCAAGTCGTCTTCTGTCAGACCAAGAATGCTTCATACCTAGACTGGCATTGTGTTCACCGTTTATCTGTTGTCCATAAAAAGTTTGTTGATAGGACAGCCATTCATCTGAACTTGAATTTACAGTGGCCGAATATGTTGAGTCATGGTGTAGGATGACTTCTTAAATATCACCTTCTTTGGTTTGTCTTTGTCGATATTCTGGATAGCGACTGCACTCTAAGGTTCATCTCTCACTTTCGTCTCTATCTTGGTTTATCTACTGAATTTGGAGGCTTGGTATACAAGAGTGTAATGATGTTACACTAATAAGCTAGCATCAGAGCGGCCTTTGATCGCTCTCCCATTTACTATGTTAAACCCTTCTTGGCTTGAAATAATATGGCTCAGAACAAAATGAGTTTTTGACCAATTCTTCCTTTCTGTCCCTCTCTTTGCACTTAGCCGCCAAATTATGTGTCTGCAGCCTTAGTTTATGAGTTCGTGTTAGCGATAGAGGGAACTTTTGAGCCTGCACTCTATGCCATTTTCTTTTATCATAGTGCACTGAGTAAGGTACGACGTACCTTTGTCTCTAGTAACTGTTGATAACTCTTGGTTGTTAATTCTATCTTTGTGGGCCGTTGATACCATCAGGGATTTTGGGCCCCTATTCAAACTTCTACACTCTAGTATGATGGGTCTCCTGTTTGTAGCATCTCTTTATTTAGCAGAATCTTGAGATCAGCCTTGATCGCATCAATTGTAGCCACTGGAGGAAATGGGTCTTCCTCTATCAACATGGTTTTCTTGTAGGGAAATCTGATGGTTCCTTTCTTGATATTCTCCTGAATCATGTTACGTAAACCCCAATAATTCATAGTACAATGTGTCCAAAGGTCATGATACTTACAGTATTCCTTGTTTTTCAGCACTTCTTTGGATGGTATTTTGTGACTAGCATGAAATGACAAGAATTTTTCAGCAAGCAAGAAGTCAAAGATCTCTTCTGTTTTGGCAGTATCAAAAGTGTAGATGGGGGCCACTATTGAGTGATTTCTTGGTCCCATCTTTAGGCTTTTCAAGTGATGGACACGTGATTGGTCCTGGAAATAAGTCTTTGTCGAGGTTTTCTTTCTTCAAGATTCTTCTTTGAGTAGATCTTCATATTCTGCCACCTTTGCTGCTAGTTCATAAAAGTCTTAGTATTCCATACCTTGAAACTTTTTGCACAACTCAATATCAAGACATTATTGAGCCATCTTCAGAAACTCAGTTTCTGGAAGGAATATTTTGCATCGGTTCCTCATCTTCTTGAATCTGGTAAAAAATGCGTCAAACCTTTCTCCAGATCTTTGTAACAGCCGAGATAGTTCAGCAATGCAAACTTCTGGCTTATAGCTAAAGAACTGTGTATGAAAGATTCACTCCATTTCTCTCCATGAACCCACAGAATTTTGTGGTATTGTTGAGAACCAAGCGAATGGTGGTCTTGTCAATGAATTAGGAAATAGGCGCAGTCTGAAGGCATGAAAGTTATCATAATTAGCCAACTCACCACACTAGACGGTAAAATGCCCAACATGCTCAACAGTGGACTACATCTCTTCTCTAAAAAATAACATCAATTCTGGAACTCTGACTCCTCGAGGATAAGGATTCTCCCTGTCAATGAACTTCATGTATGGTTTGTGATATTCAGGGCGACCGAGATCGTCTGAGTCCAGGTCCGTAGAATTCCTACACAACATTTGTGACAACATCCATATCTACAGGTGGAATCTGGACATTAGGATTCTCGTAGACAGTGAATCCAGGAACTCTGAATCTGGCCAGTGATCTACTGGAGAAATAGCTTGATTGGTGTGAGCAAGGACCTGGGACTAGACTTTTGGGGCTAGTGAACGTCCAATACTAGTCTTGACAGGAATACTCTCTTCCCTTCTGTGTGGTGGAGTATATCTAACCTGTTCAATTTGATTATGCCCTTCAACAGAACCTTGCACTCCTGAATCATGCCCCCCCAAGTTTAGAGGTTTTTGTCTTGCCTTTGGAATTGACTCATCTTCTCATTTCGAGAGCGAATGCATGACGATCTGTATTGCATTATGGAGTGCATTTTGCACTAACATTCATACAACTACTGCAATTGTGACTTTTGTTCTTCATACAATATGAATTCGTAAAAATAGCTGGGGATTTCACCAATATTAAGGCTGAAGTTTCACTTCATTTTTGCTCCCTTCTCTGCTAAGAAGTTCTCAATGCATTATTATTCATATTAGAGTCAATTCTCCAACTATGTTAAACATTTTATATTGATATTGGGGGAATTATATGCAGGGTGAAGGTTGTGTTGTCATGTCAAACATAAAGAAAATGTTAGCCTTATTGATTATAATTCTACATTGGATTAGGATTATTACGTGGACCTAGAATCTAGATTTGGGAAAACTCAATTTAGTTCCTATATTGCAGAATTTATTTTTTCAAAAGTAGCACTTTGAGTTGGGGTGATAGGTAATATTGCAGTTTGTTGGAACTTTAATATTGCCTTACTATTATGGCCTCTCTTGAGCTCATGCATGAAGCATCTTTTGATTGGTGATTGGTTTTTCTGATTAGTTAATTTTTCCTCCTCTTGACAACATACATTTGGAACCCCATTAGAAATCTCACAGACGTGTACGACTTTATGCGCCTTTGAGTCATATTCAATAGTGCATTTGCAGTTTTACTCTTGCATGTCTCGATGGAATTGAAATTGATGGTCATGTCTTGGTAGTGTTTGCACTTTATTAAACTGTAGGAAATAAAATTGGCTTGCTGGTGCTATCTTGTGATCTTTGTACATTCATTATAGCCTAACATATTATATCTTTCTTTGTTCTTGTACAATAAGTAAATGTCAACAGCTTGTGATGTTCCTCTGAATGTATCATATTTATCAATTATCTCTAATGTTCATGGCTCCCCAGAGTGCGTAGTTGTCGCATTTACATTGAAAAGTTGTTAGCTTAGGAATCTATGACGCATAATGGTACTCATTACTCATTATCAAGGATATAATTTTTAACTATGCTAATACTTATTCTATTTCCATTAATATGTTTCGTCGGTAATCAAATAGCGATGAACGTTTTACCGACAGATATTGTTCCAACTGTAATATTGATTACCGACGGAAAAATCCGTCGATAAAATGCGACATTCTTGCAGTGATACTATTGATCCATTTAGAGAAGAATGATAATCTCCTGCACTTTTGAGGTGCCTACCTTAAGGTTACTTGGATCGTTACTTCAAGTTTGAAGACTCTTGAAAGTGTCGAGAGCATTGGATTATTATTGGTGTGTTGAT
Source organism: Euonymus europaeus (assembly GCA_963580455.1). Taxonomy (NCBI): domain Eukaryota; kingdom Viridiplantae; phylum Streptophyta; class Magnoliopsida; order Celastrales; family Celastraceae; genus Euonymus; species Euonymus europaeus. The sequence continues at coordinate 12,424,164 of OY756970.1, read as the reverse complement.
CCAACTCAAAACATGCACTGAATGAGATGTACAAGTAAGGTCTTTAAGTAAAAGATAAAGTTGTAATCTTGATTCTTTATAGTGGATTGTTTTGACAAGTTGGTCGTTTATAGACTTGAAGTTTTTCCCTGTTAGAATTTCCTCATTATTTTGTGGTGTTATTCTTTAATTTTCGCATTATTTTCATTTTACGTTGATTAACTATTTTTGGTTAGAGGGACCAAATTAACACAACAGTTTCAGTATCTAGGCCAAACAAATCTTGATAAGATCATACAAACACTGCCTAGTATCCATGAAGTAATTCCACCAACTCTTTCCGTTTATCACTGACTCGAGCAGTTCCAATTCGGATCTATTTCTTTTCATCTTCGATGCATACGTTGATCACCTCGATATCCTCCTGATAAGGAACAAACATATTCTATTCCTCAGATATTAATGAGAGAACTCGGGTATGACTTATCGTCTCATGCTCCATACAAGACATACCCTCTCATGCTCCATACAATTATAGTCATCATTAGAGACAAATTCGTCTAATTCCGGTCCATATGGTTTGTTTCGGTCACGGTCTTCCATGATCCTAATATAACGAGAAATTGGGACTTGTGTTTGTCGGAGGTGTAAGTTAGGCCTGAATGTAAGATGAGAATTTGATAAGGCTATTTGTATCCCCTAGTAAGAAGACGACATGTGGCAAGTAATTGGCATAACAACAATATGTTTCTTGATTGGTTCAAATTGCTTAGTTACAAGACAATTACATTGCATTTCTCGGTTATTCTATCCTCGGACGATAATCCTTCTCCAGTAAACAGTAATTCCTCAATGTAGCAAGGTATTACTCATTCTACCATGAATTCTATAAAGAAAAGTTTTACCACTATAAAATGGGGATTACCCCACATGTAAAGATAACTTTTTTACACGCAAAAATGTTGTTCACTCCTAGAGCACCGAGCACGATTCCCTAGGAAGCATCTTTGTGTTCTCTCTTGACTTGAGCATCGAAGCGCCCACTCCAAAGAACACTCTCTGGAAGGCTCTTAGCTCAGATTCATTCTCATAGGGAAAGATAAACCTGAGAAGACCAAGTTATATCGAAGGACACTTAGCTCATCCAAGAAGACCTAGTTTGGAAACATTTTGATACATCATCTAAACAAGCGCGTTTCAGACATCATCAGATTGGTGTCGTATGTGGTAAAAAAAATTCCATAACAAACAAATCAGGGTTCAACTAGGGGTCACCGAGAAGAAGGACTGGTTGATCCTCAAGCTGCAGTTGATAGTGCTAATGCCGATCAATAGGCTCAACCGCTATTGCAAGATCAGATTGCTAAGTTGATGCAATAAATGAATATGTTTGCTCAACGGTTGGATCTAATCCAGGAACAAAGACACAGACACCAACATGTTCAACAGGAGAGTGCTTCCCAGGAAACGAGAAATGAACATTCTCACACTAGAGAGTCACAAAATCCCAACCAACCTAGACCCTCAACGACTACTGTTTGACGAACTCACCCTACTCATATATACGAGGGGGATAGCAAGTCCATAGTGGGTGTGATGCAAGTTCATTGAAAAATAACTGCCATGCAAGAATGCCCCTTCTTGGATACAATGGATTAGGACAGAAATTTAACACCACTAGTGCCCGAGATACAAAATGCTCGGGTACTGATTAATAGGTTTTCAAACTATGATGGAGTTTTAGCAAGCATCTAAGGAAGCTTGTTGTAAAATCTTCTTGGTCTCTCTTATAGGTGTTGCCCGACGATGGTTTAGAGCTTTCTCACAGGGCAGTATTCATAGTTTTGACGACCTAACCAACAGGTTTGTTGCTCACTTTCCAAGTTCTCGGCCAGTTAAGAAGACTGATGCTACATTGGAAATAATCTGCCATAAACCCCTATGAAAGTCTCCGAGAATTTGTAATTAGATTCAACAGTGACTACTTAAAGATTCCTGACGTATAGCTGATCTTTGCTATAACTGCTTTTACCATCGGAGTTCGGCATACAATGCTAAAATACTCCTTGTCAAAGAAACACTCAAAGAGAATTTCGGAATTGCTCTCAAGAGTAGAGAAGTATATAACTATCGACGAGACAATGGCGGAGCCACATATGACCAAGAAATCCCTTGATAGATCTTCCCCGAGAGAGGAATGAGTCTGGTTGATCTAATGGTGATAGAAAAAATGCCGAGGGGGGAGGTCGTATTCTTGAAAAGATGAACGATCAAAACTAACTCAATATGATTCTTATACCCCTCTCAATACCTCCTTGAAGAGAGTCCTGAATGACATATAGGACCGAGACACAGTCAAATGGCCACCAAATATGAAATTAGCGCCTAGGAGGAAGGAAAACGAAAAATACTACAAATTTCATCGAGGTTCTGGTCACGACACTTATGAGTGTCGTCATCTGAAGGATGAGATAGGGAACTTTATCCAAAGGGAATATCTCAGGAATTTCACTAACTCAACTGGAGACAAAGGGGAAAGGGATGACAGGAACGAAAGGCAATATGATAGATGAGATGATAGAAGGATGATGCTGCCAAAGGAGAAAAAGAGATGACTCTCCTCATAACACGAATCGAGGACCCGTAGGCACATTTGGCATGATAGTTGGAGGTTTAGCCTTAAGAGGAGAAAGTTCTTCAGGCAGAAAAGTCTACGCCTGAGCAGTTAACCAAATATCCAATCAAAGAAAAAGGTCCAAAACTGACGATGAAAGGATCGTATTCTCAGAGAAAAATGGTGATGATCTCCAACTACCCCACGATGACGCGTTAGTTATTGAGGTCTTCATTGGAAATTAAACAGTGAATAAAATACTGGTAGATAATGGAAGTGCTGTTGATGTCCACTTCTACCACACTTACAAACAGATGAATCTTCGGAAAGAGAGTTTAAAAAAGTTATCATCACCCTTATATGATTTTACTAGACAGCATTGTTCGTCACAAATTCAACCTATCAAATAAGTTGAACTTGCACAAATTTATCATGCAAGTGCACAGATCGATGATAGTATAGATATGCAAGTACAGGTTTGCTCCCAAGAGACTGTAATTAATATCCCAACCAATGCTTTGTATCTCTCCCATGCTTGATACAATGGTTCCCCTTTATTATGTCTGAAGTAAAAAATTTGGTCCCTCAGCTTTTGTGTTTTGGACTGAGTGTAGAATTTCTGAATAAATTTTGCAGATAGCTGATCCAATGAAGTGATAGATCTCGATGGCAATGTCTTCAACCATATCTTCGCATCACCCTTTAAAGAGAAAGGGAATAGCTTGAGACATATAAACTCGTCAGAGATTCCTTGAATTTTCTGAGTTCCGCATATCTCCAAGAAGTTGTCGATATGCTCACTAGCATCTTGATTCTCCGTACCTGAAAATGTCGGGAGCATATTAATAACATAACCCTTGATTTCATAAGAAGAATTTGCGATAATATCAGGATAAACTATGCAAGATTGTCGAGAAGAAAATTGAGGCATAGAATAATCCTGTATTGTTCTTGGAGCATTGACATTGTTGTTCTGCCCAACTCGTTCATTGTTTTCTTCCATTATGTTTCCAACTTCGTTGGTTCCCTCTTCTTCCTTGGTTTCAGGTCGGTCTACTGGCGATCTTGAGCGTTCAGGGGAATTAGTTTCACTTCGATTTCGACGAGGACACCCAATGTTTGGATCAAGAGATACTATTTCACCACTCTTGGACCGAAGTCCCTGCATTTACCAAGGTAACACAAACAAAATTGAATCAGTAGACAACAAGTAGAACGAGCAAAAGAATAGTTTAATGGAATTTAATTAAGCAGTCCCCGGCAACGGCGTCAAAAACTTGTTCGTCACAAATTCAACCTATAAAATAAGTCGAACTCGCACAAATTTATCCTGCAAGCGCACAGATCGATGATAGTATAGATATGCAAGTACAGGTTTGCTCCCAAGAGACTGTAATTAAAATCCCAACCAAACACGTGACAAGTAAAACAAAATTCCACACAATTCGGGGGTTGAGTGATTCAAATATGAAAATTTAAGAAAGCAATTAAAATATGGTTTTGTGAACTTTTGGTGTTGTTAACAGTTGAGAAATGCCAAGACTTTGGATTCTACCATTAATCCGTTTTAACCATATATTTGGAACCAATTAAATAAATGGCAAATCAATTACAAAGATCTCGTACCCAAGTCGGTTTTAGCGCACTTAAGTCGAATTTCCCTAAACTCGATTACTACCCATCTTATTGGTGTAGGTCGGATGTCCCTATATGAAATCTATCCATCTTATTGGCATAAATTAAACACAAGGAATTCATGAAGTTCTTTGGAAATAGGAATCATACGAACACATGAACTAGTTAAAGAATCATGTAAATTCGCAATTCAAGATTTCAAGAAGCTTTAAACCATACAACATCTTATTGTCTATAGGGCTTCATCAAGTAATTCATTTGTAATTTCAATGGTTGTCAATCATAAGAAATCACCCAAGAATTCAATAAACATAGAAACCCAGAATTTGTAATTGTATTCAACCATTCACAAATCCATAATCCAATACATGGCAAAACAAAACCAAGGCATCCTCCTAGTCTTGGATAAAGATTTAGCTAAACATAGAAATTAAAACAAGAGAGTGGGATGGGTAAAACATTGATACACCCTCAAGAGAGATGTGGAGATGATGGACCAGCCTTCTTCTCCCTTCTCCTTCTTGCTGTAAATCCAAGAACCCAGAAAGTTGCAGCCTCCTTTTCTCCCTTCTTTCCAATCTGCCGTCACCCCCTTTTAGCCTTCCTTCCTTGTATTTTAGGTCAACACATAACCTAAGTCAATGAAAAAATTTCCCCTAGATATGGGCTGAAAAGGGCTGGTTTCATGTGGCTCTTTCAATGGGCCCAAAAGTCATGGAATTCAATCAAAACTCTGCACTTTACTTCATTTCACAGCAGACTTTGTATGCTCACAGATTCTTCATTCGTGGTCCGATATTTCTACTCTTGATATCTGCGCGAAGCTTGAGATGTCTAGTTTCCAACGCCACCAGAATCAATGAAATCAGAGTTTTACAGCTCTTGAAATGACTATTCAAATTTCAGTACATCAAAACTGAAGTTTTAAGCCTAAATCCATCCAGTTTGTCAAAACCCCTACAAAAACACATATAGAGTAATTGAGAGGTAAAATAGACACACAATGATATAACATCAAAGCATTCTAAGCCAAATATATGAACAAAATATGGACTCATCAAGCATCATCCCAAAGGGAATGGTCTCTCTACCCATAACCTTAAGGACCTATTCGAAAACCAAGTTTTTTATGGTGGAATTCCTAGTGGTGGATGTGAAAACTCCTTACAATGATCTCATTGGCCGACCACTATTGCATCAAGCACGAGATGTTGTCTCAAGAAATTATTTGAAAACGAAATTCCCTACTAATAAGGGAGTAGGAGAGATACAGGGTGGCCAAATGCTCGCTTGGCAGATGTACCTTATTGACGTTAAAGATAAGAAAAACTCGTATCCATATTGGAGTTGTTGGATGTTTGAGATACCACCCTACCAAAATCATCCGCTGTCAAAAAACTCGTTGCAATTACGATATGACAAGATGTGGAGAGGAAGCTATATCATGGATCTGGGCTAACGAGGGACTTATCAAAATCTTTGCAAAGTCTTCCCCTCAGAAACATTGACATTTTTGCATGGAACAATGACGACATGCTAGGGATAAACGCAGATGTCATAAAACCCATAAGACGACTAGTTAAACAAAAGAAGAGGAACTTCACTGTGAACAAGAAAGAAGCGATAAAGGTCAAGGTCAATAAGCTTCTCAATTTTGGTTTCATCCGAGAAGTGTAGTACCCTGAACGGTTAGCCAACGTTGTGACGGTTATAAAACCAAATGGCAAATGGCACATGTGCATGGATTTTACTGATCTCAATAAGGCATGTCCTAAGTATAACTACCCTCTATCCAAAATCAACCGATTGGTAGATGCTACTTTGGGTAAGGTTCTTCTCAACTTCTTGGACACATAGTACTAATACGACCAGATCCAGATGGATCCGACAGACGAAGAATCTGCCTCTTTCATAACACCAAAAGGAACCTATTGCTACCAAGCGATACCCTTTGGACTCAAATGGTGGGAAAACTGATCAACGGTTGGTGAACAAGATATTTACCCCATTGCTCGAAAAGACGGTAGAAGCCTATGTAGATGACATAGTGGTAAAGAGCAAAAATGAAGAAGATCATCCAACCGACTTACAGAAAATTTTCAACTTTCTAAACAAGTATGGAATGAAGATGAATCACGAGAAATACGCCTTTGAAGTCTCCTCGGGAAAGTTCCTTGGTTTTCTCATCTCCAAACGAGGAATGGAGGTAAATCCTGAGAAGGTGGAGGCTATAATTGATATACAATCACGAAGAAACAAGAAAGAAGTACAACAACTCATAGGTCGAACAACAACATTGATCCATTTCCTCGCCAGATCGGGCGACAGATGTAGACACTTCTTCAACGTCCTTAAGAAAGGAGAAGACTTCCAGTGGAACGTAGAATGCCAAAAAGTCTTTGAAGAGTTAATTTCCTACCTTAGTCAACCACCACTTTGCACCTCACTCATTGATGGGGAGTCACTATTTCTGTATCTCACTACTACTGACCATGGAGTAAGCGCAGTGCTTGCACGGGAAGAGAATAAAGTTTAAATGCCAATCTAGTACACCAGCTAGGTCCTAGATGGAGTAGAGAGAAAATACAGTCGGATGGAAAAGTTCGCCTTGGCACTTGTGACAACTACAAGGATACCAAGTATGAAGCTCTTTTAGTAGACGAAGACGATACGTGGCAAATAATTGGCATAACAACAATATGCTTCTTGGTTGGTTCAAAGTGCTCAATTATAGGACAATTCAATTGCTTCTGTCCTCGGAAGGTAATCCTTCTCCAGAAAACAGTAATTCCTCAATTTAGCAAGGTCTCATTCATTCTACCATGAATTTTATTAAAAGAAAACTCTACCACTATAAAACGAGGATTACCCCACAGGTAAAGATAAATTATTACCCACAAAAATATTGTTCACTCCTAGCGCGATTCCCTATGAAGCATCTTCGTGTTTTCTTCTGCCTTGAGCGTCGGAGCGCCCACGCCAAAGAACACTCTCTGGCAGGCTATTAGCTCACGTTTTCTCATTCTCATAGGGAAAGATTAAACTGAGAAAACCAAGTTATACGGAAGAATGCTTAGCTCATCCGAGAAGACCTTGTTTGTCCACATCTTGATATTTCATCTAAACGAGCGAGTTTCGGATGTCATCAAAATTATTTCATCAAAATGTTGAATCAAATGAATGAGGATAATGTAGGCACTCGTGTCGCTCAATATATTCAAGTTAGTATAAAAACATTGACAAGCCTGTGATAAAAAGACCAAACAGATCCCTAGGCATCTTCTCCTATGCGAAATGTGCAAGTTCATTTTTAAACAATTTTACATGCAAGTCTACGTCGAGGAAGATTCTGTGGTTGTTCTCTATTGAACAATCTCTAAGTGAGGATCGAGGAAGATTTGTTGGAAGATGTGGTTCTAATGTCAATGTGATCAGATAGCTATAACTCGCTCGTTTGAGCTCTGGTTGAGATGATTTGAATAGCATTTCAAAGAAGACTCTAAGACATACAAATTTGTGTTTACTATATTTTTATAGATTTGAACATTTCAGAGTTCAAATCGAGTTTGAAGTTTGTGCATGAGAGCTGTGAACACTAAGTATATGTGCACTAAATTTATCTACATTAAAAAACAAACACACAAAAGGTGCTAAGTATAAGATAGAAAACCATAAACTAAAAATCCAGCACTAAACAAACCATCAAGAAAAAATTCCAACACGAAAGAGGAGCTCATGATCGAATACTAGCTTATTCCTTAGCACTAGGTGAACGTTCATGTATAAGCATTCCTTAATAATTACCTAGCACTTGGAGCCATGTCTGTATCAAGTGCCAGAGAGGTCATTTCAAATGAGTTATTTGATCTCCTCACGTTGTTCTCTGCCTTTGATGTTGTTCCAGAAACCATCTCTACAGCCACACATTCTCTCAGTTCTGCCAATACATGACTCATGTCTGGCCTTTGGATTGCAGCTGGCGGTATGCACGACATGGCTATCTCCAATGCTTTCCAAGCTACATTTGTGTTGTATTTTCCCTGCAACCTCGCATCAACAATTCCCTGGATATCTGCTCTTTCGAGTAATGGAATAACCCATTGAGGCAAATGAGTGCTACTCTCATGGCTTTTAGTGATTACAGGCCGTCCAGTGATTAGCTCTAAAAGAATAATTCCAAAGCTGTAAACATCGCTTTTCTTGTTGAAGTTTCCAGTAGATTGAAACCTGTATTGGAAACACAGATAATTAATAAATGGAAAGCAAAAGAATGCTTTTCATGCGATTGTCAGTGAGATTTATAATGGGATACAAGAGACTCTTGCTTTATTCATCGTCTCTTCTCCATTCTATGTGTTACAAGAAACTATTATCAGTCAGATTTACTATACTTCATTAGTATTTTAAGACATATTCAAGAAACTAATCACACTAATCAAAGTGTTGCTCTGTGAAGCAAGCAGATGAAATAATCTATAAGAGCGACATGAGCGTTTAAGACTTACTCGGGATCAAGGTATCCGGGTGTGCCTGCAGGACGAGTTGTAACATGAGAGTCGTTTTCAGTTGCAAAAGTTCTCGACAATCCAAAATCAGAAATCTTGGCTTGCATACTTTCATTTAGTAAGATATTGGAAGTTTTTAAATCTCTGTGGATAATAGGTGGTTTGCAACCGTTGTGAAGGTATTCCAGCCCTGCCATTCACATTGAAGTTTCTTTAAGCAAAGAAAGTTAAAAGTGAAAGCAAATAAGTAATCTATGTAACTAATTTTTGTTCTTACCATTTGCATCATCAAAAGCAATTTGAAGCCTCATATTCCAACTCAGAACATCTCTATTAGTTACTGCCAGAGAAAGTACACATCAATTCTTTTGTCGGATAGGATCTTCTTGGAAAATTAATGCTGGTAATTTTAGTATGCAAGGCCAAGAGGAAGCAAAGCATATCCTTCACGCAACATATAAGTTGATGATGACGACGATGCTAAAAAGAAGGAAATAAAATTTGTTGCAGAACCTCTCGCAGTTTCACACTTGCTACAATAATGATGATAATAAGAAAGAAGTGTCGGAAAAAGTTGTATTAAATTACGGCTTATAATGTGCTCTGTGATCAAAAGCTTATGCTATACCTGATAAATGCTGTTGCAAGTTTCCATTGGACATGTATTCATAAATCAATGCCCTGTTTATCCGGTCATCGCTATACCCAACCAGAGAAACTAAGTTTTTGTGATAAACAAGCATCAAATGTTGCACCTGCATTTCAAATTGGTGCTCCATCAAGTTCAATCACAAAAAAATCGGAATAGGGTAACTTATAAATTTTAATTTCTGTTCAACATCATAAGAATGATAATTTAGAGGCTCTGCCGTCACTAAATTCTTTTTTCTAACCTCTGCTTGAAATTCTTTATACCCTTGGTCTGATGATGAAGATAGCATCTTAACAGCAACTGGACTGCCATCTCTCATAGTGCCAAGATAAACTTTTCCATAACCTCCTTCACCAATGATTGTGCTAAAGTTAGCAGTAATACTAACAACCTCAGAGTAAGTAAACTGCCGATTCTTTGGTTTTAATGCATCTTCTTGCTTTGATCTGGCAACTCTCCCTACAGCAATGAGTACGGAAATAACATTCTTAAAAGGACTTAGACTATTTTCATTGATATTGTTGACATGTTTGCGTCTTGAAATTTAAAGTTTCTTAGCTAAGAGATTAGAAAGGTACCTTGTTCTCGTTTCCTTTTAATCCTCCAAAATATGACAATAGAAATCAAGAGTAGTAGGAGTGCAACTATAGATGTGATAACTGGAATAATAAAGTTGCTCTTTGCTTTATCTGAATCTGTCTTGCCTGGTTCTAGACTATTTGGCAGACTGTCACCAAACAGAACATGCCAGAAAGTTATGACAAATTAGGTTAACATCAAGTATCTATGAGAACTGAAATGAAATTGGAGTAATAACTTTTAGATTCAAATCCATCTTTCCATTTAGTCCGTTAACTATTTCAGATTTAACAAAAAATTATATAAAATATAGAGAAGATGATAAAAACATGTAAATAATTTTGTACGATGCAATTTCCAAGCCAACCTCAACTGCAGGGGCCCATGGTCAGATTTTTCCACAAGACCATTAGGAACTGGCCCGGTCAGGTTGTTGCCAGCCAAATTACTGTGGAGATAGAGTGAAAAAGAATCACCCACGAATTCAGAAATGAGAATTAAGTATTGAATGATAAAAGTTCAATAACTTACAGCATTTGCAAATTCGGCAGCGATGCTAGAACTTCTGGTATCCACCCAGTCAAATTATTATATGACAAATCCCTTAGCAAAAGCGAAAATCGTAAGTTCATTGGTAAATAAATGCATATACATTTGATGGTATATTAGTCTTTATTCTAGACATCATATGCACTTTAAGTAACTCAGGATTGTCTTCACTTCCTAATCCACATCCGCGACTAATTTTGTATGATAATTCCATTAGAAACAGAGAGAATTTTTGCGTTTATGTACAGGGAGAGACACCAGATTACCAAAACATTCCTTATTCATTATAAAGTTATGAATAAGCATCCCGAGATATGAATTATAATTGATGTAGCCTGTAATGGAGTATAGTGATGGAAAATTGGCTCCTGAGATCTCTATACTGCATTTTGCGGTGTTGATATTGAAAATCAATAGTAGCTCACAAGATACTTACAGGGAATGCAATGCTGTCAGGTTGGCAAACGAAGAAGTTATACTCCCATTTAGTTTGCTTAAGCTCAAGTTCCTGCTTGTAATAAATTAATCAAGTAAGAAGGGATTGTATTATCAAGTATATATATTATGCAAGTTGAACTGAATATGAATTTTCCTGTCCTAGGACACTAATTTTCCAAACTCTCAAATCATGAGACAACAAATGAAGTCAATTTTCTTTCCGATTCTATGGAATAATCTTGGTGAGATGTAACATATGACAATCATAAAATGATGCCAACAAGTAGTGAGTTCTCATAAATGGGGCTCCTAACACACATATTCTGCATACAGAAACAGAATGGAACTTACAATGAGATGATCCTTGGATTATCGTCGTCGTCACTACAATTCAAACCACTCCATAAGTTGCGCTGGACACATGGGTCTTGCCAGTCATCTCTGGTTATCTTGTACGTTTGTTTGATGGCTATGAAGATGGCATCATCTGTCACCATTTCAGAACACAAAGGTATGAGAGGTACTGTGGAAGCCAAAACATGCATGATATCATATTATTTTTCCACAATGCATCTAGGAGAGCGCAAGGAGTCTCGTGATGTTGTGGTTTTTTCTCTTTCACAGATTACAATATGAGTACGTAACTACTATAACTCAGAAACAAATACATACAGTCATCTTGATTTGTTGGTGACTGCAGGAGCGGAATTGCATGGTAAACCTCATAGGCATTGAGGATGGGTAGAAGATCAGAGTCCGTCGCCTTACAAATTGTGAAGTCAGCATTTCCTCTTAGAGGCGCAGTCTGGGGACACAGAGACTGCGGCTTCAAGTAATCTAGAGTGATGGGGTCAGAAACATGGTTGATGCTGTCCAATGTGATAGTGATTTGCCTTGGCTGAGCTTTAGCGACCTCCTCAAATTCCATAAAGTGAAACCAGACGTAATAGTCCCTCTTGGTATCGAGGTTCCAAGAATAACTCAAGAACGTCTTGTTATTTGAGGGCATGACAGCTGTTCTCAAAACTTGTGTCGGCAATTTGTAACCAGTACTGCTGCTGACTGCTGTAATATTTGATGTGGTATTAATTGATAGTTCATGAGAAAAGGAGTCAAACGACCAAAAACGATCATAAGGGTCATCCTTGAGCCTAGTGATGAGACAATGCCAACCATTTATTAGATTATGCACAATAATCAAATAAAGATATATATAATAAAAAAAACTGAAATTTTATAAAAACTATATTTTAACTTTCATGTAATCTAGTCCACAATTCTTTAGTGAGTAGTAGGAGGGTTCATGGAGGATTCCAACAGAAAGATGCATATTCTACTTTTGGAACCCTCCCAAACCGTCACCTCCCCAGTCCTCACAAACTATTCTGAGTAGTTAAGGGTAAATCAAGTTCTTTGGTCTTAAAATTGGGGATTACACAAGAAGGAAGAGGAAGAGAAAGAGAAAGAACACCTGACAGCAACATTCTTTCCTATGAAGCATAAGTATCCGTATCCTTAATCTGAACAGTCTCCCAGAAATTAACACCCAGATGCAGACCGAATTCGGGATTTGCATTCAATCCATCATAATTTCCATACAAGAAGGCTGCTCTGATGAGATAGTTATTATTCTTGCCTTGAATGGGCTTCAACGTGTAGCAGTTCTTCCTTCCTTGTGGAAAGCTCCTCAGGTTGTTTAGCTGCGGCCCGAATGGTGAGTCTTGAAAGGTGTATTGGCGTGGTAGTTCTATATTCTCACCGGAACTTGTGAACTCCAAATCCGACTTGTAGAACATACCACTCGATTCATCAACATAATCATAGCTTGACCCGCAATCAATGCTAATGAAATCTGCTTAACAATCAATGGATACATTACACAAACAGATTCTATAATTCGAAAAACCAACATTTAATATTATTCCCTCCCAAGGCCCAGTGACAAAAGTACAACCCCAGTAGTAGCAGTAGAAGCAGAGAAGAAGCAAACTTGGGTTGTTCATTTTGAAATCATATAATATAATATTAAAAAATGAAGAAAGTGTAAGGCTCTGAAAGTTGATTTCTGAAGCATACTACCTGGATTCTCATTAGCAAGTGTTCTTCTTCCACCATTTGCAGCATTTGTAGCTGCTCCTGCTTTTTTTTCAAGACTAGTCATTAGTGGAACTGAAACTAATTCTACTATCAAAACCAAAACCAGCATTTGGGCACAAATCATCTTTCCTACAAATGAAAAGTTTAGGATACCCTTCCCATATATATACACATTTCAACATTTCTTTGCAAAATATTTCAGACACTCCAAATTAAGGAAATACAATAATTAAATCTAGGGAAATTAGAAATAGGTCCCTCGTTGAAACATGTTGATGGGGATAATTATTCTCTCCAATAAGAATAAGATACGTGGCAAAACTGTCAGCAGCATAATATGCTCAACCTCATAGTGTGTTGCGATCTTCAACAAACTTTTAGAGGACATCTCAAAATTTTCAGGAAGTGATAGATCACTTCTACCAGATAGGTTGTAGGATAACGTAATTATTATTTTTGACGCGCTCGACAGGCATCATATTCACATATCCAAAATAAGTGAATGTTAAATTCAATGTATTTTTTGCATGGAGGACACAAAACATCTGAAGAAATCTTGCATGTTGTTGTTTTTTTTATTTATTTATTTACATTTGAAAAGTTTTTTCTTATCTGAATTACGAAGCTCCAAGACACTTGTTAGAAATTATCGGAAATAATTATTTTAACATTTGCTTAAAACACTAACAAACCCAGAGTTGGGGCAAGACTGAAGAGAGCAGACCAAGGGCCATAAAGCATATTAGTGAATTTGGGACCACGAAGCTTGACCCGAGCCATATCCTTTTCGTTAAAGTCAGCTTGGCCATATCTTCAAGTGGCCCAAAACGACCAAGAGTTTCATTAGTCTTATGTTTTAATGTGCACTCTGGACCAGTCGACTTGACTGGGTTTACCGCACGGTCAAGTCGCATTATTTTTTTCGTAATGAAAACGTTAAAAAAGTGATCGAGATTTTAGTTATCTCACATTCTTAGTTATTGAGTTGTCTGCACAATTTTGTGTGTATCATATAGAGTTCATACATTTACCTAGATACTTAGATCATATGTATATAACTCAACAATTGCCATAATTTGGATCACAAACTATTGAGATATTTATCTTCTTTTTTGATGAAAACTCACTCTAAGATTGTAAGGCTAGATTTTGCCTCCACACATTGTTCATCGTTGATTGTTTGTAGACTTGCAAAACAATTGAGAAGTACATTACCAGTGGTGGCAGCGGCCATCGTTGGTGCTCCGATGCTCACGTCAGTTGAATACTCAAGAATGAGAAGCAAAAATAGTAGTTGCTCAGAATTTTTGCACAAATCTTGGGTTGAACTACAAAACAGTCTAGTCAAATAACTGTATAAAAACAGTTCACCTTCTTACCATTAGATTAAATGGTATAATCTCCACTATTGAAAAAAAAAACAACATTTAAAATAAAATAAAATTACAATATGCATGTCATTGCAGACTAAATATATGCAGCTTGCCCCTAATTAATATTTTCGATATATATACTTGTTCAATATATAAGGCACTGCCCCCTATCTACCATTAGATTAAATATTATAATCTCCACCATTAAAAAAATTTGCGTAAATATCTATCTTACCCCAACTAATAATTTGACGACGTTAATCTCACTAAAAAAACTTCACGAATTATAGAAAAAAAAATTTGTCGGTAATCCTAAAAATCCATCGATAATATTGATTACCGATCAAAAATTTTCATTGTTAAAACCATCATAGGTAATCTAAATACCAATGGAAAAAATTTCGTTGGTAATTACCGATGGATTTTTTTCGTTGATAATCTGTCGAGAAAAATTAAAAAAATTAAATTTCGTATTCGTCAAAAAAAATAAAAAATAAATTCCGCCTGTAATCCGTCGGTAAAAAAAAATCATCAGTAATCCGTCAGCAAAATAAAAATTTTGTAAATAATTCATCGACAAAAGAATGGGAAAAATGAAAAAATATATATTTTCATCACAAGTTTTTCATTAGGAATAAGTTAAAACTTTATATCCATTTTTGTCATATCCTTCTCATAATAAAATTTTTGAAAAAAATTAAAAATCATTTATAGATGTTGACCAAGTCAACATCCACGTATCGTCTAGTGAAATGGATTGTACGGCATTCAGTCTTTTGGTCAAACTGGACGCTAGTAAAACCCACATATCTTGTTGGTTGTGTTCTTCCTTCTTTTATAGCGTTTGTTTCAAATTCCACCTTAATTGAGGTTTCCTATTCCAATTCATGTGTGGATTACTAATTAAATGTAATCGATTCCCTTGATTTTAGGAGTTATAATCATATTCATCTCTATTGATCAATTGAATCTCAACTGATTCACATAATTGGTAATATCCCTGTAATTGTGGAATCAAAAATGTCATGGAGAGGTCGGAGTGCCTTCTGTGAGGTTCCTTCATGGAAGTTGAGGTCAGCTCGGAGATTAAACGGCGACGAGTGTCATTCATCTGGGATGACACACGCCCTGTGATTTTTATCCCTTATTGTAATAACCCGAATCCTTGGATAACCTGGTGCAATAGATGTGATAAGATAGGTGATATCATGTGTAACCTAAGTTTGATCAGAACATTTTTCATAAATTCTATAGGGAAAATTAATATTATGGGCGCAAAAGTTGTCAGAAGTAGAGTTAAAACGAAATGAATATGAATTTTGAAAGTAAAAGATCTAACAAATAAATCAATGGCGGAATTGTAAATTAGAGTAATGAGACAGGGGAAAAATAGTAATTGATTAATTAAAAAATAATCAAATAATATAAATGGTGCACAAAAATCGAGGAAGCCTAAACTTAGGAAGAAACCTGTAACACCCGAATCTTTAAATAGCTGGTGGGATAGGAAAAAATAAAATCCATAGTATTATTTACAATTTTTGGTGTATGAATTGTGATGAATTTACTAGAGAATATAGGAATTAAAGCAAAATAGTTAGGGTTAACTACACAATGGCAAGTTCATAAATAATATAGGGGTAATTTTAGATAAAACACGAGATTTCAGGGGTGAGGGAGTAAACACAGCCAAATTAATAAATAAATAATATAAGAATACACGAATCACGAGGCAACTCGTGTACCAGAGGTAGCAACGAAATGGCTTGATAGTAGAGACAATGACGAACGGCCACCAAGGTGACACAAAAAGGACAAGAAGGAGGAGAGGAGTCCAATGGTGGTGTTAACATATTGAAGGGAGCGGTTGGGAGACCAACGGAGGAGGAAGAGAAGCTTACTACTGAAAGCTTTGGAGCCAAAAAATCACTGTGTTCCGGCACAAACCAGGTAAGGGAGGTTGTCACTCCATTCCCCGTGTCATTCCACACCCAACTTCGGCCTCGGTGTACTCCACTACATCACCATTCGTGGTGAGCCAACAATGAAACAAGCGAGTCTGTTAGACTCGCTTGTGGGAATAAGAAGGAGAATCGGTTCAGCCTGACCCGATGGACTGGTACACCCACGTGTGTTGACCAGGACCAAAATTTACTTTAAACTAATTATTTAAATAAATTTTAGATAAATGGTTTAAATAAATGGTAATAGAAATGAGTGTTATTATTAATTTCAGGAACAACCTTTTACCGGTGAAATTGTTGGAATTATGAAAGTGCGGAAAGGTAAGTAATATTCACCTGTATCACAGAACAATGTACGATTGAATTGTTGATGTTATATCTATGTAGAACACGATGTGTACTGTTTTTTACTTGCGATGAGACTTATATGATGATTGTTTCGATATTCATAAAAGTTATTCGTTACATATAATTTATTGATGTATTAAGTATTGTTCATAAGCATGATGCATTGCAGTACATGAAAAGAGTAATTTCAGTTTAATGGAATGATGTTTTTATGAACCAAGTATATCTACTACAGGGAGGGTGTACTAGAAAATGACTGGTGAATTTTATTGGAAAGGAAAAGATATTTTGACCGGAAAGTGTTCACTGGTAGAACATTTAATAAAAAGAAAATCTCGACCGGTTGCTCTGTAGCACTTTACCTAGGTTAAGGGCCCAAGTACTGAAGAAGAATTTAAATGACTGACTGTTATGTAAAGGTGATGTTCACATGCATTCATGCATAAATATTATTTACTGGGCCTTTGCTCATTATGTTCTGTGATGCAGGTACGATTTCCTGGATCATAGTACTGACCTAGCAGTTGATGGTGTCAATGTAGATCCATGATAAAGATGCTCATGTGCCAGATTTAGGTTTTGCTGATATATACTAAGTAAGAATTATATTTATGTTATGCAGACATAGCTATTAGAGTTGGATTTTCTTAAAGTAAGACGGGGGCATTACAGATGGAATCAAAGAGGCAACGGTCCTTTAAAATAAGATAAATAGTCAGATATATATAATGAGTGAACGTTTAGCAATCTTACATGAGCATCATAGATCGGCATAGCCATCAACAAGTAAGTAATTTTACTATTAATTATGTTACTGTGAATGTATAATCGTTTGTCGCTATGAGTGTTCTGGTGTAGTAGAATATATAGATACCTAATTAAGATATTTGAATGTTTTTGGGAATCATGCATTAGAATGAGGTGTTAATATTGTTTATTATGTTTTTTCGTGAGTATAATATTTATTTTGATTATGTCTAGATGTTTGTGGATATATACATATACACATAAGGATGTATGATGAATTGATTGTGTGAGTTATAAGATGAAGTTATTGAGAGTAATATGACATTTAATTGAAGTATATTGGTGAAGTATAATGGTTGAGAACCTTGTACATTATCTTTAGTGTGTTATTTATAGTGCAACATTTGTTTGTTTAATTGAGATTTTTGTGGAAATAGTGAAAACTATCTTAAGTTGTATACATAGTTTGTGATGTGTGTATACTTGTTTAGAATGAGCATATGAACTGAAATACTTTAAATTTGGCCGGTATATGAGTTACATGTACTGTATGATGGAGTTAAAGGAAATAGTATTGAAAATATATGTCGGGATAGGACAAAATGACATCCATAGTATTATTTATAATTTTTAGTGTGTGAATTGTGATGAAGTTATTAGAGAATATAGGAATTAAAGCAAAATAGTTAGGGTTAATTGTACAATGGCAGGTTCGTAAATAATATAGGGGTAATTTCGGATTAAACATGAGATGTCAGAGGCAAGCAGCGAGTGAATGCAGATAATCTTTAAGCTTGGCTAAGGCTTTATCGGTTTCTTCTCCCCAATCATTAATACCTCTTCAGATGAGTTTAAAGAACTCCATACACTTGTCAAAAGACCAGTTTATGAATCGAGTTAAGGCCGCAACCATTCCTGTTAATTGCTATAGCTCCTTTTTTTTTTATCCTCAATCCTGCTAGAGCATGGGTAGCTTTAATTTGATTTGGGTAGGCTCAATGTCCCTTTGAGTCACCATATAACCCAAAAAAATTACCAAATTCACCCTGAATGCGTATTTTGCCGCTTTCAAATGTAATTTAAACTTCTTAAGGGCATCAAAGACCCCGGTCACCATCTGCTGAAAGATTGCACCTATGTTTTTTAACCAAAAAGGCATTATTCTATAACAAAATCACTACACCAAAAAGAGCCATAGATGATAGATAAAAACTGTCATAGAGGGGGTGCATGACAGTTTTCAATTCTATCATCTATGTCACTATCATCTTTTTATGACAGAAAAAACATCTGTCATGAATTAATGATAGATATTAATAATCATAAATCTATCACACAATGAAATTCATTTTTTAATTAATTTGGGTAATATTTTGGCGGGAGTTGACTTTTTTTTGGCAGGTATTGACTTTTTAGGCGCCAAGATTTGAAATTTTGTAATTTTGTGACAGTTTTTGTCTATCAAGACTTTCTTGGCGGGTATCGAATCTTTGGCGCCGAAATTCAGTAGTTTTGTGACAATTTTTTTCTTCTGTCATGCGGTTTCAAATTCAGTAGTTTCGTGACAGAATTTTGTGACTGTTTTTTTTTTCTGTCACGGGATTTCAAATTCACTTCTTTTGTGACAGAATTTTGTGACAGTTTTTGTCTGACACAAGATTTCAAATTATTGTAATTCATATACAATAATTTAATTTTTTATATTTAGCCCTGTTTTTGAAATTGATTTTCAGATTTGCAATATGAAATCAAAATTAAAATTCAACATAAAATTGAATCCAAAAGCATAATATATATTACATAACATTGTGATAAAAAGAAAATAGTCCATTCTTATCCACATATTCCCATCTTAAGTCACAAAATCATTCTATACACATGCTAAACAAGAGTCTACTCACAACAACATATATCAAACAATAAAAGTTTTCAGAAACAAAACAAGAAGAAAACAATTCCTTTCCAAGGAAATGCAGCAGCTCCTCTATTTCCCATAAATCTCCTCAAACACTGCACATAGGAAAGAAGTTCACAGTAAAAGTTTCTCAAACTGAAACACTTACAACATCGATCAGATCATGACATTAATCTAGGACACATATTTTTTTGCATTCGTAAAAATGATTCATTGATTGTGCTTGCTAGAAAAACATATGCATCAAAAGACAATCCCATGAAAAGATGACGAAACTGCCTACTTTTTTCAGCACTTCCCAAGGTGCTACATGAGATAAGAAGACTAGAGAAAATAGAATTAACTATACCCTTTCACATCAAACCTGCATCCAGTGTCTTCTTATTTCACCACCTCCCATGCAAGATGCTACATGAGCTAAAAAGACTAGAGAAAGTAAAATTAACTATACCCTTCACATAAAAGTTGCATCCAATGTACAGTTCAAAGCATAAAAGATACCATAACAGTCCAGAACCATAAATCTTTGTGCCTAACTCTACCAAAATATGCCTTGCATCTTCAACAAAATAATCCAAATTGAAACCCAATCTCAGAATGGTTCAGGTCAACACAGATGTGAAACAAGCAATTAAAGGATATATGGTATGGTTCCACTTCATCTAATGACATTCTACTAATGAAGTAAAACCACCCTAAGGCCTTAGCCAGAACTCTTTTGAGTGATAAAAAATACATTCAGTTCAAACCAATAAGATATGACCAATTTATACTAACAGTTTTGGTGATGCGGTGATGATTTCAGAACAATGATTAGCCCACTCCAAACGAACCTCGTCAAGTTCAGCTTGAGTGTACACCGTCTTTCCATTGAACTGATAGACACAACATATAAACCATCAAAGTTATAAAACAATGTTATTTGCATGGTATAAACCAAACCAACATACAATCTTTTCATCATTAATTCATCAACAACTTACATCATTCATTAGCAAACTAATGTTTGTTATTATGTCCTTCATGTATCGCATCACATAATAACCGCATTCCACATTTCCTGGTTGTGTGGGTTTCTAATCACAGTTAAACAAAAAAAATTATGGTTAGAAATATACCCTGTTGTAGCTTTAAGTTATAGGCACACAATATTTACTTTAAGTAATCTACTTTACCTTCACAAATCTCATCTTAGTATTGTAATTCCATCTTTCCTTGCTAACCTCGGCTGTGTACATTGTCATGGAGCTGTATGCACATGAAAGTACATTTAGTTAAGTATCTAAAATATAATGAAACTAGCCAAAAATAAGAATGCAATCAATAAAAAAGTACATACGCTTTAATTAGTTGCTCCAAATCATGATCAAGATTCTCTGTAGTCATAGGATTCAGATAAAACACTTCTTTTTTCACCACATCAAATACAACTAAAATCCAATGGAAACTAAAATGGATGAAAAAAAGAAAAAAGTAAGTAATAGAGAAACTAACAATGATGTTGTAAAATCAAAAGTTATGAAATAAATGCCAAATTTAATGAAAATTGAAATAAGAACACTGAATTCAAACCCGGGATTGTATGGCGTAAAGAGGAACTGCCCTTTACTGGCCTTTTTTAAACGCCAACACAAACGCTCTATTCTGCGAGTACGAGTGGCTTCTGGAACGCCACCAGGTGGTGACACCATGTTTGGACATATGAATCCAAATTGTGTCATCCCGTTCCTCTTTGGGACGAGAGAGTCGTACAAGAACCTGAAAAAGTTGACACAAAAAGCATACGTAGACGGGTATCCCAACATCAAATATAAAACAATTAAGTGTAATGAAAAATGAAAAATTCTTACGCATTGTATAGCTCAATAACGTTTACTCCTAATGGTTGCATCACCAGCAATGCTTTGCACTCCATCATCCCAACATGAGCTTTGATCCCTTTTGCCTCAAATACACCCTCTGGCACAAGATATGGAATCCAACCGTCTTTAGGCAAGTGTGTGTCACACATCTTTCCAAACAATTGTAACATTGGATGACTATTTTGGTGCCATGCCGCTGCTTGCTTAGTGTTTCGTACATGCTGCACTATCACTTTCTTACTTTCCAGCTTTTTCACATTTTCAGCCCCAATCCTTGGATCCTCAATATTAGGTACTGAAAATTTCTCCTTAAATAGTTGCTTTTTAGAATTTCCAATTCTGATTTTTTCCTTCTCATCTACAACATCCATTCGCAAGTTAGGGTTGAGTCTTGTGCTTTTTCTTGGGTTGGCAGTAGGTCTTTCTCTATTTTCCACTTCTGTAAGAGGTGAAATTTCCCTCTTCTTCACAGTTGAGTTGTCCAAGTTATCATCCAGATTACCAGGCTCCTACATTTTTACATATTCAAATAGTAGAAGTATACTCAAATAGTAATAATGAGAAGATATAAAGTAACCAAAGTGAAACTGAACAAAAAATAGATATACTTACCTTTTCTTCATCAACTCCAACCACCTTGTCCTTATCCTTTTCTATGCAACAATCATCATGAAATAAAGGAGATGATGGGAAGGTAGAACTTCCTACATCTGAATATGGAGGTTTGTTCTTTAATATGGAGGTGATTTCTTGCAGCTGTTTTTCAATTGATTTCTTCCAGGCAGAAAGCTCAATATGCTAGTTTTCCATTGAGGTACGACTTACATTCACGCAATGAAAATACTTTGCAAGGTTAACAAATTTTCCAACACCTTGAATGTGGACAAGTTGTGGAAGTTTGCCTAGTGATTGTGCAAGTATGTCATTTCTTCCATCCGACTTCATCGACCCTTCTTCAACCTCTTTTTTCAAATTCTCCTGTCGCATAACAAATAAAGTAGTCAGATTTCACAACATTAATATAAATGATAATGTTTTAGTATGCTTAAACTACTCACAATTTTGTTAACAATGTCTGCAGTTTCGGGGTCGTATCCTCCATTTTTCATTATCCGAGCTCTCTTCCAAAGTTCACTTCTATCAACTAAATCTTCAGAAACACCGGTTTCTGAGCACTGGTGGATAAATATGTGACATTATTTTCATGCAGTAAAACAATCTCTTACATTAATTAACTTAGTGTAACATGGAGGCAACTTACCAGATCTTTCATCAAACCAACGTATCCCCTTCTACTGAGTCGATGATTCAATTTATATAAGGCCCTTTTCCCCTTGTTGTTTGAACTAACTCTCTGTAGTAAAACATACATATTAGTTATTTCTTCTTATATGTAAAACAAATATGAACTAGTGATGAATTAATCCTAGGTGGAAGATGTACACCTGAAAGTCATCAGATAAACGCATATTGACAAATTCTCTCCAAACAACTTTCTTAATTTGAGGATATTCAACCGGGGGCGTATATAGAAACTTCTTATCCTCAACGAATGGCATGATGTACTTTCTTGTCAGAACGTACTTGAAGTTACGAAATGCATGCCCAATTGACTGTAATAGTGTCTTCTTACTATTAGGATGCACAACAAAACATTCCTAATATCAATGAAAACAAATTACAAGTGAGAGTTAGTAACTGAAGTTTACTAATAATTGACTAATGTATATAATACCATACTTTACCTGAACAGACTCCCATAAGCGATCCTTTTTCTCAAGTGACACTTTATGCCAATCTTTTTCGAGGATTGAAATCGAAGTACGAGCCAAGACTCCAAGATAAGTAGACATCTCAGTGGCCTCATCACTTGCAGGAACTCCCATTGTATTATATTGTACCACTATCCTCCCCTTCGCCGTTCTTAATTTCTTATTCTGCCTAGCACCCCTATTGACACCTCTTTTTGGGTTACTACTCTCTGGAACATCAGCACTTGGAAAATCAGCACCTAGAACATTTTCCCCTTCAACATCAGCACCTAGAATATAGTCCCCTTGAACATCAGCATCTTCATCTTCATCTTCATCGTCTTCGGCTTCATGGTCAAGCAAGTTATCATGATATGCAACCTCAAACTTATCCTCGCTGTCAAAAGAACCCTTTCTTTTATCCATTTAATCACACTTGAAAATTGTAAGACATAAATAATGTAAGAACTTAAGCCAAGAAACAAAATTGAAAGAAAAAACTCATCACATACAAACATATACATGAAACACACAAGTAAATAATAAAATATTTAAGAATGTAAGGATTACTCACTTTCAATAGGGTTGTATATAATGGTATTTCAACGTTCAATCCAAATTCCCTCTTTGGTATTTCGTGTAAAAATTTCTTGCTCGCCATTTGCAGAATGTAGAAAAGTATTACTTGGTAAATCAGCACAAAATGGAGGGTGTTCAACAACATTGTTATAGGCATCATCTTCAATTCTTTGGTAGGGATCACCTCTACTGGGCATATGACATACAATTGACCATTTTGTATCATTTTGATCAGGTACATAGAACACTCGATTGGCTTGAGAAGCCAATATAAATGGATCAGACTTATACCCTAACCGATTCAAGTCCACTAAGATGAATCCATGTTCATCCTTCTTCACACCACCCCTATTTTGAACCCAGTCACACTTCAGCATTGGAATTTTTAATAAGTGGTAATCAACAACCCATATCTCATCAATAACTCCATAAAAGGTCATGTCACATGTTACAGGGTTTTTATCTTTAGAAGTAGCAACATGCATGGCTTTCGCAACTAGCTTTACTCCACTATTTTGAGTAACTCGGTTTGAGTCTCGATCACGTGTTACAAAGTGAAAACCATTAATGTCATAACCTGGTTGTTTATCTATGAAAGGAAGAGGGCCTTCTGATATCCAACGTAAGGTATCCGATACAAGAACATGATTTTCAATCAAAGAGTACACCTAATAAGGTCGAAGTATTTGTTAGTATTCTTGTTTTTAAATGAGCAATAACAAACAAGTTAAATGAATATTGAGCTTAAAAAAATGTTGAGGATAACCTTATCGGTCATCCAATCGGCAAAAGTACGGTTGTGTTCCTCTTGTAACCATTTTTCATTTTGATGCGGATGAAGAGTTCTAAGCCATTCCACGTGTTCACTAAAGGTCATTCAACATATTATACATTACACATGCTATCCCATATAGAGATTTTACAAAATGTACACATTACATGGAGGAAATTGAAGAGATTACCTAATGTATGGTTCAACTTGTTGTGTGTTATGCAAAATGTACAAATGTGCTTCATCCAGTAAAGTTTGGTTAACTTTCTCCACTTTTCCCATAGACAGTGGCTTGTCAATTGACAACTTTTGCACATGACCAACTGGCAGCCCAATAGTGGACATGTTTGACATTTATTCGGCACAAAAATCCACAGCTTCCTCTGCAATATAACTCTCAGCTATGCATCCCTCAGGATGGTTACAATTTCGAACATAACATTTAAGGGTTTTCATGTATCTCTCAAAAGGATCATCCAGCGAAGATAGACAGGACCACATAGTCGTACTTCATTGACTAAGTGAACAGTAAGATGAACCATAATGTCAAAAAATGATGGGGGAAAACACTTTTCCAACAAGCACAAAGTCACTACGATGTCCATCTCCAATGTATCCAATGTTGGCACATCAACCACAGTTGCACACAAGCAATTGAAGAAGAAACAAAACCTGAGAATAGCATCTTTGACATACTTTGGCAAAACTGACCGAAGTGCAACAGGTAAAAGTTGTTGCATAAGAACATGACAATCATGTGACTTTAGGCCTTGAATTTTAATGTCTTTCGTTGACACAAGAGTCTTGATGTTTGACGAATACCCATCGGGAACCTTGATACTCTTCAAAGTTTTGCAAAAGCGTGTCTTTTCATCTCTAGTTAATGTGTAAGAAGTTGGAGGAAGAAAGGTGCGCTTGCCTTTTACTAATGGTGCTAATTTGTCCCTAATTTTCATTGCCGCAAGATCCTTTCTTGAGTTAAGACCATCTTTGGTCTTTCCAGGAATGTGCAACAGTGTTCCGTATAAGCTCTCACATACATATTTTTCGATGCGCATAACATCTAATTGATGTCGTACTAGTTGGTACTTCCAATAATCTAAATTATAGAATATGGATTTTTTCTTCCACCACACACGCTCATCATTGATTTTCCTTTTGCATTTTTTTGTGCTGCTCTTTCCCCATTCATGTTCAATATACTCAAGTATCTTTAAAATCTCCTCACCGCTCAATGACTTTGGAGCTTGGTCATGTTCTATTGTGTTGTCAAAGGCTTTCGCCTGGCGTCTGAATTCAAGATTAGAAGGAAGCCATCGACGATGACTCATATATGCATTTTTTCTGCTATGTTTCAGTCTACACTTGGGTGTGTCTACTCCACAATATGGACAGGCATTGTACCCTTTAAAAGTGCAACCCGCTAAATTCCCGTATGCTGGAAAGTTATTTATAGTCCATAGTAGCACAACTTTTAAATTAAAGAATTCCTTTTTGTTGGCATCATAAGCATCTACCCCAACATCCCACAAAGTCTGTAAATCTTCTATTAAGGGAGCCAAGTACACATCAATTTCATTACCCGGTTGTTGAGGACCAGAAATCAATAAGAACAACATCATAAATTTTCGTTTCATACACAATCATGGTGGAAGATTATACGTTATAAGAATAACTGGCTAGCAACTATATGTACTACTAAGAGAGCTATGGGGATTGATTCCATCAGCTGATAGGGCAAGACGAAGATTTCTAGGGTCTGATGCAAATGCAGGCCACTTCTCATCAACTAGCTTCCATGATGGTGAATCAGCCGGATGTCGAAGCTTACCATCAATGGCCCTCGCATTTGCATGCCAAGTCAAGTCCTTCGCAGTTTGAGATGACTGAAACATACGTTTAAATCTAGGAATGGGTGGGAAATACCATAAGACAAAGGCAGGTACACCATTCCTATATTGCTCAACTCTGCCATCCTTTCTCTTCCATCTAGATAAACCACAATTGGGACATTCAGAAAGCCTTTCATACTCTTTTTTGTATAGTACGCAATCATTTGGGCAAGCATGTATTTTCACATATTCTAAGCCCAAAGCGGACATTGTCTTTTTTGCCTCATACATGGATTCTGGAATTTCATTATTTTCAGGCAACAATTCTGCCAAAAAACTAAGCAGTTCGGTAAAACTAGTATCAGACCACCCAAATTTACCCTTGATATTGAACAACTTCACCAAAGTACCCAATTTTGTGAATTTCGTACATCCAGGGTACAAAGGTTTTTGAGCCTGTTCTAGTAGTTCCCTAAATGCCTTAAGATCTCCATCACAATTTTTGTAAGCATCATTCACCATATCCATTGTGTTGCCATCGTTGTAGTTCATAGACTCAAATGAACAATCTACATTACAAGATGGTGTGGTATGAATATCTTCCCCATGTCATGTCCAGGTTTTGTAAGTCACATCAAAACCTTTCCAAAATAGATGTTCGGTTACTTTTTTAGTAGGGAGAAAGGCTAGATTTTTGCATTCATAACATGGACATCTAATGGCACTAGCATCCTCAGCATTTTCAACAGCAAATTTCATGAAATCTTTAACCTTTTTATCATACTCAGGTGATGTTCTACTACATTCAATCCAAGCCTTATCCATTAGAGTACGAAAAGGCACAAATTTTTTATCCTGACACATAAAGGAGGGAAAAAATAAATCAAGAATTAATTTTTTAAAAAGATATTCAAGTTTGAGTGACTTAGACTAGACCTCAATTGGGAAAATAAATTAGTAACTATAATCATCAAAATAAACAGAATACATTTGCCAAATGCCAATAAATCAAGCAGCCAAATTTCCATGGAAATTAGCCAAACAATTACAAGAATGTCAGAGGCATATGCTACTTAGCATCAAAGAAATATATAAGTTTCACAAAGAAACACATAAGTTTCACAAAGAAACACATAAGTTTCACAAATTACAGAGTAACATAATTATCCTAAAAATCAGAAAAAAATAAAGAATACCTGAAGAAGTGTCTAACTGACTGAGAAACAAAATCAATTTTGAGCTTCAGATATCTAATTACAACGGCTCAGCAAGCTATAAACAACACCAAAACAAACATAAATTAACATCTATATGCTCTCAACAAACCTGTCTTCACCAGTACAAAACCCTAACGCCTATGAACATACACGACATACCTTACATTGACGAGCAATAAGTGTTGTCAGAGCAACCCAATTTCAGTTGTACAAACCCAAGCCTAGCGAGCCTGTTTGGACGAGGCAAAAGAAATTGGTATCACGTGCCTATTTGAAATGAATAGGCAAGAGAAGAATAGGTACCAGTTCACGAAAGAGGGCAAGAAGATGTACCAGAGCCTTTCTGTCGAGTTCGAGAATCTACTGGAGTAAGAAGACGAAAGACAGACAATGTGAAGCGTTCTTCCCCAAATTGAGCGTATAGGGTATGCACGGTCGAGAAAGATGGCTTGATCTAGTTGATGGAGCACAGTGTAGACAGAGCGAGGCAAATAGCTAGGCGGAATGAAGATTGATGGAAATGGCTAGGCGGAATGAAGACTGATGGATACTGACGGAAATAGCTAGGGTTTTTTAATTAAAAGAATTAAAGTGATGGAAATAGTTAGGCGGTATGGTAAATATTTTATTAGCGCTACTCCTATATATATACATGAGAACACACCCTTTTGTAGATCAGTCTCCATTTTTAAAAAAAAAGTAAAACGTACCGTTTTTGTTCATTTTATTTAATAAACTTTTAATTAAAATTTGGATATTAATAATAAAAGTATATCAGAAAAATATGTGATAGATATTATTTTTATCACAAATATATCATATTTTGTTGATAGATAAAAGTTCTGTCACAAATATATCACTAGACTATCAACTATTTATGATGGACAAAAGTTCTATCACAAATCTATCACACAACTGTCATCTACTCATGATAGACAAAAATTCCATCACACATCTATCATTAATTGTCTGACAGATCATTTTTCTATCACAAATCTATCATTGTTTTATGATACAACTGATTTCTATCATAAATGCTCTATCATCTATTCCTATTTTTCTTGTAGTGAATGTATCCTTTGGGGTACTGAACGCTGTCTTTTTCCCAACCTCAAGTGTAAAAGTATTTGATGATAACCCCTGTAGGTGTCCAAGAAGCTCAGTTGCTAGAACCTAGCCATAGAATCAACTAACTGATCAATTTTAGGTAAAGGAAACAAATCCTTTGGAAAAACTTTATTTTGGTTGTAAAATCCACACAAACATGCCACTGTCCATTATTCTTCTTTACTACTACTGTATTTGATAACCATTCGGGGTATTGAACCTCCCTAATTGCAATGGCCTCCAATAACTTGTCAAACTCTACTTTAACCGCATCCAAGTGTTGAAGAGTCGACTATAGATGCCCAAAATCAAACAAGAAAGCTTTTATTTCAGGCGAGCTCTGATAATCTTCACAAACAACTTGAGTTGCTTCAAGTCCTACACAGACCTTCAACCAATAGTTTGTTAAGCCAAGGACCGTATTTGGGAAGTCTGATCGTTGGAGTTCTGACGATCAAGTCAGTTCTAAGAGTGAAAAGATGATGATCATGGTGTAGGAAAGAAAGAATAGTGTTTGAGAATTTTCTAGCTGAGAGAATTGAGAGAAAACTGTTAAATGTTTGGTCCTGGTTAAAAAAAATGCGCCTCCCATTCCCATGGGAGGGATCTCTCATTTATAGTGTTGAGAATACTAAATGTAGTAAGGAGTTTGTAGTCTTTTGCTCTAGAACAGACTGACCTGACATTTGCTTTATAGGAAGTCAACCAAAAAGAAGGTTTATGGCCAAAAGTAGCGTGAGAACATTAAATGATAGTACAGAGCTTTCGTAAAGGAAAAAAATGCCTGCTGCATAACATGTGTGTCAAACTGATTACCTCGATAAAGTGAATGTGTCCCCCAAGCAAGGTCTTTTCAATAGGGTTGAGCTTTGGCGAGCTTCATCGTCTCTGTGAAGAGAATGACAGCTTTGGTGAGCTATGATCTTGAAACTCAAGGCCTTCTTGTTCGGCTTCCAGTCTCCTAGGCTAGAGTATGAGCTGTGCCTTGACATAGTCAAAGCTGAAGTGGGCCAGAGCAAATTTTGGTCACTACAGCTTGTCCCCCACTTTTTTAAGTAAGTTTAGCTTGGTTCAAGGGGTAGAGTCTCTGTAGCCATTTTACTAGCGAGCATTTTAACAGAAATCATAAATGAATTGCAAGGATGAGCGAGCTACGCATGAAGAAGTTGCCTAGAGGTGAACTGATTATAGGAGTTGCCTGGAGGCGAACTGATTATAAGAGTTTCCAAGCGGCAAACTGATTATAGGAGTTGCTTAGAGGCCAATTGATTATAAGAGTTACCAAGAGGTGAACTGATTATAAGAGTTTCCAAGAGGCAAACTAATTATAAAAGTTGCCTAGAGGAGAGCTATATTAGTCTCTAATCGTGTAATTTGAGGAGCGTTCATTAGGAATGATGTGTCCACCAACGCAACTATAACTGTCTAAAGTAAATGATATCAAGATATATTGTTCATATTTCCAATACGAATCATAGCTGTCATATAGGGTGACGTGCTGCATTGAGGTTGTATTCCAGCCGTAATCCTTACCTAGTTTCCCGTGAAATGATGCTTCGTGATGCGTGAAATAATGATGGATTTTAATGGCAGCACATGTTAGTGAGGCCTTCGCACATGTCTATTCTATTTTAAATTGGTGACCCCAAACTCAATTTGTCACTTTGCTTTTATGCATCTCCTTTTGGAACTCTCCATTTACCACTTTTCTGTTTAGTTCTTTCTTTCTCCTATAATGTCTTTTGCCAGTGAGTTTGGAAGAAGAGATCTCGATAACACCCCCATGGAGGAGGCAGTACATCCTGAGAGCTTAGTTGTAATATCATTGGAGCACAATCCAGCAAGTAAAACTGTGAAAGTGATACCACATGGTTGGGGAACGTTTGTAGGATTCCACCATTGGTGGTAATCAAGATTCCACCATTGGTGAAAACTATCTTAAACTTGTACGTGGGCCGGACTACCCCATATTCAAATATTGACCAAACTAAGCTTTCACCCTATAATTCTGTAAGAGTAGTTTGTATTGAATTAGAAGGAACTAGGTTCAGAATGTATGCAGCTGTTTCTAAAGCAAATCCCCTTAACAAATTAGGCAATTTCGAAAAACTCATCATCGATCTTTCCGTTTCCATAATAGTCCTATTCCTTCTTTCAGCCACACTATTTTACTGTGGTGTGTTAGGTGTAGTGAAGTGGGAAGATATCCTTTCTTCATTTAAGTATTCCATAAAGTCTCTCGAGAGGTATTCACTACCACGATTAGATCGTAATATTTTGATACTTTTTCCTAAAGGCTTCTCCATAATTGCCTTATAGCTTTTGAACATCTCAAAAGTTTCAAACTTATGGTGCATTAGGTAAATGTATTCATACCTTGACTAGTCGCCTATGAAGATGACGAAATACTCATAGCCTCCTCTAACGCAAATGTATTCACATTTGAATGTACCAACTTCAAACATTCTTTGGCTCTATGCCACTTGGCCGAAAATGGCCTCTTGGTCATTTTACCCTATAAACATGGTTCATAGACTGAAATTTCCTCAACTTCTATTGAACTCAAAGGTCCATCTCGTACTAGTCTAGAAATCATGTTTAAATTAATATGACCTAAGCATAAATGTCAAAGATAGGTTTGACACGGTTTCAAAGGTTCTATTCTCTTAGATGGCAAAATTATTGATTTATTCAATTCATTATATTTAGTAGAATTTGGACATATAATATAAAGATTATCTATTAAAGAACTAGAACAGATAAAATGTTTATTTTTCCTGATAACAATTGAGTTATCTAAGTTAAAACAATATTCATTCTTAGCCAAAGAAGTAACTATAATTAAATTTCATCTCATAGCTGGTACGTAAAGACAATCGTTCAAAATTAAAGTCCTATGACCACTAAAACTCAAATGAAAAATGTCTCAACTACTATTTCTAGTATTTTTATATCTCCCACAAGAACGTAACACTCATCCTTATTTGGTTGTGTGGTTTTCTTCAACTCTTGTGACGAATTGCAAACATAATTAGTGGTTCCCATGTCTATACACTAGGTTCCGATAGATAGAACTGCTAATTGTGTTTCAACAACAAATGATAGGAGGTTACCTTGTTTATTCTCACTCAGCCAAGTCTAACATTGTTTCTTCCAACGTCCCTTCTGACCACAGTGAAAACACTTGCCTTTCGACTTTTTCACTCCGCCTTGAATACCCTTTGAGTCGATTAATTTCTACTTTTTCTTCTGAACCATTTTATTCTTCTTAACTTTCGATTTAGAAGAGGAGCCTTTCTCAGAAAGATAGACCTGAGCTTGCTTAGGTCGTAATGTCTCTACTCCTTTGAGCTCATTGAAAAGTTTCAGCAACGTATAAACCCATTTATTCATGTTATAGTTTAGTAAAAAATTCTCATAGCTTCCTGGAAAAGACTGAAGGATAATATCGACCTGGCTTTCACAATCAATATCAGTACCAAGGACCTCGAGCTCATCCAAAAGACTCATTATCTTAAGAACGTGCTCCCTTACATTGGTTTCTTCAACATCTAGGTGTTCAGGAGTGCTTTCATTGCACTCTGCCTTGATTACCAAACATCTCCTTCAGGCTATAGATGATATCATAGGCACTTTTCATTCTCTCTTGTTGTTTTTGCAACACATTTGACATTGACGCTCGCATGTAACATCATGCCATCTCATCAACCATTTTCTATTCTTATGAGTAGCTATCTGCTCATTTGTGGCTGCCTCCTCGAGCAATTCAGGAAATATTCAGTCAACACATATTTGTACTCTTCAACAATATGCACAATATCCAATTTCTTTTTCAGTTGACATTTGTTCCATCCAACTTATGATCTTTTAGGATAGTATATAAAGGATTGAAAGAAAGCATATTCAAATATGAAAAATGACATATATAAAGAAAATTAATTCTAGGGCATACATGATTTGAGTTATTTATAAATTGCAGTCATAAACAATCACGAAAATAATTCGTCGACAATCAAAACACTTTAGTATGAAATTTCGTATCTCGATGGGAGAATCGATTTCATGCAATTTAGTTTCCATTAAATTTTATTATCTATACAATACGTCATGTCAGATAAAATTTAATTAGTCTTTTATTTGGTCCTATAAATAATGACATTAATTTTGATGGGAAATATTTCCATAATTTACAGTTAAGTGTCTCATAATTTTCATAAAAGTAATTTTGATGGGGAAACAATCTTATAATAAATTGCTACTTATTGTGACTAACAAGAAAATTGATAATCTGAGATATCTATAATTAAAATTTTCTAATATGGAGGAAGGTCAAGTCAACACATATTTTTAATTACATCTATATTAACGTTCTTACCAATAATTAAAACTTTAAAAATGTTCCCACATTTTCAAAATTTCTAAAATAGAGATATTTTACAAATGCCTTGACCAGAATTTATATATTTTAGTATTACCACCCAAAACCATTATTTTCTCCAACTAGTCAAAATTGTTGTTGCAGCATTTTTTGGTTATTCAATTTAAAGATTTAACAAATCTAGTAACCAAATCGTTCCCATATAAAGCTTTCGTAAAAAATGACACGTAATTAAATAACCAAATAACCTCAATTTACAATAAAACTTTCTAGACATTGCATTGTTTTAATCAACAAAAAAAGAAAATTTCCAAATGCATAGGTCGGAATTACATTGTTTGGATTTGAAAATAATCACAAGGTTTAAAACGGATTTTGCAAAATAATACCGTAGTCACATTTAATATCTCATCTTTTCAATTTGAATTCCACATATTTTTATTTTGAACCAATGATGGATACCGTAGGTTATTTGTAACTTTCTCTCACTTAATATTTTAAAATCGGGTGATAAGTATTTTATTTTTGTGTTTAGATAACATCCTATAATTTAGAAATGCTAATCTAACATGACAATCAATTAGATAATATCCTAATTAATTAGGAATCCTAATCTGACATGACATTCAATCACAATCATACATCCAATTAAAATAGAAGACTTATTAAAATAGGAAACCATTCAATCAAGAGTCCTACCTATCATGGTTTTTAATCCAGCTCAAAACTCTACTCGATTCGGAATCCCTTTTGATGTTGGAAACTCCCCCAAAAAAATGCTCTGATTTGTTTGAGTGAGTTTTTGAGAAATTTTCTGAATTTTGGATAAATTTATGAAATCCTCTGAATTCTAGATAAGTTTGATAAATCCTCTGAGTTCATTCAGAGGTTTTGACGAATGAACATTTAAACATATCATCAATATATCTTATTGGAAAAAGTTTTTAAGAGAAAAAATTAAAAGGAATATGATGATGTCAGCAAATGTCATGCGCATAAGCATTTATTAGAATATAGGTAGATTTGTACATAATTATTTGAAGGATGTATTAGAATATTGAAAAGTTGAAGGTAGTCAATGAAATATACATTTTCATGAATGGACTTATTGGTGAATGCTCCATTTAATTATCATCCCAAATCCATGAGCATAATTTAAATTCATAAACTATAATATATTCCACTAAAATATTTATTGTTGTACTCTCATTTTTATCTCAAATTAAATCTGAGCCTTTCGTTATGATTGTTCATTAAAATCATTGTGTTAAGTTACAGATACCCGTCAATTAAATATATCATTGACATATAATATTTAATTGACATATTTAAATATTTCACGAACTTACTACTTAACTTATTTGAATGTGTTAGATTAATTAAAATCCACCTCCAGAGTTTTAACACAATCTCAAATCCTTCAAACATTCTCGAAAGGATATTATCAATCCAAAATTGGATTTGAATTTTATTAACAGATTATTTTTCATCGTACATTTAATGCAGGAACCCAATTCACTTGTTGTATGTTGGTCTGTACAAAAAGACTTCACCCTTTGGTAAATCAAAGTCATACATTAAATGCACATGTACCAATAATCATTAATAAATTAAGATTATGAACGATCTCATAAAATCAGTATGAGTGAGTGTACAATTTTCCATGTAGTTAGACTGAAAAAATTAACTCATTCTTAGTCTTGATCAATACAATTCAAGTGTACTAATATAGTAAATTTAAGCTTTACTGCTTTTCATAACCAAGATTTGCTTACTAAAATATTATACTACGGCTCTGCCAACGGTTCGTCTAATTTTGTGTAAACTGTGATTCTTTACTTATATTCAATAGGAACCTATGAATTGATCTTTCGTATATAAGTTAAATTTTACACTCCAATTTATATACCATATATAATAAAAGACGTTTATACCAATGTATCATTTTTCATATTAAATACTAAACATATTTTATTCAAATAAACAAACTAAGTTCAAACATTAGATAAAATAATAGCATTTAACATACTATACTAAACATATTATTTAAAAAATTATTTTATGAGGATGCACCTAGCCCAATCAAATTTGCCCATCTGTCTCCCAAAAAACGGCCAAATGTGATGGACCAAGGACTACAAGTGCTTCACTATGAAATGTACTGCCCAGACACGGAAATCAAACTCTGAGCCGGGTGCTCTTATACCGCCCCAACCCGGGAGATGTTATATGGTGCTTTCCGCATCTGCCAAGGTCACCGATTTTATTCTCATCATTTGAATTCAACCTTAGTTCACACAACTAAGTTCCCATCAACCGAAATTTTGGCAACATCTCTGAAAGTTCGGTGTACCTCACCAAGATCGTTAGTGAATAAAATATGGAAACAATTAGGGAAAAAAAAAGAACACCACAGTTTTAACGAGGAAATCTTTCTGGGAAAAATCTCGAGTCTATGAGCGACCAACCTTGAGAAACAATCCATTAATCATGAATCAAGAGAACAACCCTATCTTTTACCTAAAGACATCACTCGTATATCCCATTAAGTGTTTGTTTCAACTTCACTCAACCCACCAAGGTAGAGCTCGCTTTTGGAATCCCCAAAAGACTTCACCTCAATGAACTACACACGTCTTCATAGAGTCACCAATAATCACAAAATAACCTCACACTATCACTCAACATCTCACCTTAAGAGATAACTAAATAATAAGAGAATTTGAAAACAAAAAAAGCACAAATATATATCCAATACTATCACATTACTTCCCAGGGCTTTACACACTTGATTAGATGCCTCTTACATGATCCTATCACATGTAAAACAACGTTAGATAAAAAAAAATCCTAGTCAATAGATATAAGTCATATCCATTATGATGAGGCATGTGAATTCATATCCATTACGATGAGTTTAACTTGAAATAAGACACAACCACTTTAACAACCTATATCCACAACATGACATTTAATCAATATATATGGTGTCAATACACACAGCACGACACACATGGTATTTTCATGGAATTATCATTATATTATCATGATATTATTTACAAAAGCATGGCATTATCATAAATACAAAACACGTGTGACTCTTATAAAATGATGAACCATGCAAAGTACACTTTAACTACGTAAACAACACATGCACTAAGTCATACAATAACACATCTAAGCTAAGTAGGTAAACACCATGCAATTATACATGTAACATCACACAATTGTCACAATAAAACCAACAATATCTGCAATGCCCCGTTTTCGAAAACATCACATGGTGCATACCGCACCTTTCTAGGTCATCAATGTGATTAACACCCAAGGTTCAACCCTTAGATAACTCAACTAGGTCAATTCCCAATTGAAAATCCGGTAGCATCTCCCCGTAAATCGGGAATTGCCCATCTGGAAACAAACGCAGCATAACACAATCACATCACACTTAGCAGGGCCTCCGGCTTCTATCAACATGCAACTCATCCTAACAGGGCCTCATGCCATCTAGCAGCATGCACAAACTTTTTTTCAATACTCAAACATCAAATAAATTCATATATCATAAAACATAACTAAAGTTCCATCTCGGTTCGGAAGATCCAGTTTCTCGGATTCACTTCTAACTGTCCAAATTCACACCCAACGGTGTCACATAGTCTACATGACATATGAATATCCATACTAGCATGTATATAAAATGGTTTGAGTCTATTAACCCTAAACCTAACCCCACTCCAAGTGCCATCCATGCCATAGCGTCGTCTCTACTAGCCTGAAATATCGACACTAGTACTAGTCTAACGTGTAGGGAAAAGAAAGTAAAGGATGTGAGCTAGAAGCTTAGTAGGGGTAAAGAGTAATATCAACAATTAAGCAGATGTCAAGATAATATAATGCAACAATATGCTATCTATCATGCACGTGTCACATTTCATAACATAACGTCCGGGTATTCCCTCCGAGGCCAAACACATTCATCAATCCATTAGTCAGTGACTATGGATTGACCAGACCTCAAATGTATACCATGGTTTCCCACCATCCATGAATGAGAGCGCAATCATCATTCACTCCGCAACCACGAAGGATTTACCCGGTTGTGTGATTTCCGTCACACCCACTCCTCAAGTGTGTTGCCTCACATGGATTCATATAACTTGTACCAAAGCCATGGAACACATTCATTCTCCCATGTGACTTTCACATAACCTATGGTATCCCGAGCCCATACTCGAAAGTCCCATGCAAGCTCTAATGTAATTGTGCTGATGCCATGCCAATGCATATACATATATCATCATATATATACATAACTACTAATGATGCATGGAAATATTCACAACATTCTCAATAGATGATCAAACATTTCATTCGGCAATGTTATCTATATTCAAGAAATACCCTTTGAAATCCTAGGCTCGTTCTTCCTTAGGCACAATAAGGAAAGAACACAAATGTAAAGACCAATGAGGATACGAACAAAATTTTATATAACAAAGAAGGATATCAGAAAGAATGGATCAAGAATCCCTTACCTCGTTGGAGCAATTTACTCAAAATCAACAATTTTTGATTCTAGGGTTCCGATTTTCCAACCTAACCATATGGCAAAATCAAACCCTCTCACATATCAATAGACGATCAAACATTCATAAAACATGATTAAAAGTCAAAGGATTTGGATTACTCACCTTCTCTCTCTAGAAATCCTTCCCTAAGGCTTGAACCTTAGCCCAATCACAACCTTACTCCAATATCACAAACAAACCTCTATATATACCCATAATCAAGTCTAAATCAACATATCTAAGCCATAAAATCAAACTCCAAAGGAATCTAACCAAATCTACAAAAACCCTAGACTTATAAAAACTAGTAAAACTTACCAAAATCCTTCCAACCAAGCCTGAATCTTCAATATAGCACTCCAATGATCATGAATCCTCAAGAACTAGGTTAAATCCTTGCTAGAAATATTCCTCTCTAGAATCGTCGCTCTCTCTCTCAATCTAGAATTGAAAAAACCGAAAAATACCCTACCGGCTCGTGTAGTATCAACTTAAACATCACGTTGCGCCTATCCAAACTTCCCACAACGTGCTGCCTTGGGCGCCATCCTGGTCGTGTAGAAATTTTCAACCCCAGGCGAGGTGCCTTGGGCGCCTCCTTTTCTTCCGTTGTCTACTGGATTGGGCTCATCGCCTAGGTGCCCAGTCCAGTTTTGAATACCTTGTTTAACCCCTGCCCTTAATCTGCTGGACTGGGCGCTGCGCCTAGGCGCCCATGAGGTGCGTCTTGTCCAATTTCAAATATTCACTGTCTTTCTTCTTGCTTGTGATCCCCTAGACTGGGCGCTGCGCCTAAGTGCCCCTGAAGTGCACCTAGTCCAGTTCCAAATCCCTTTGTTTACACATCAATCATACAAAACTCAAATTTCTCTAACACCCTTTCAATCCTAAATTCATATGCAACAAATCACAAATATCACATAAATAACCTAGTAGGGGCTCAAGCTGTGAAACCCCAACCCAAATTATTTAAATTTTTGGAGTTTACAATTGATAAAAATGGAGTGGTGTCCGGACACCCTATAGAGTTGTCTGGACGTATCCTACATGAAGTGAGGCAGAGAGTGCTCCAAAACTCGGGGTGTCCGGACAACCACTTAAAGCGTCCGAACACCCTATAGAGGTGTCTAGGATGTATTCTACATGAAATGAGGCAGAGAGTGCCCCAGAACCTGAGGTGTTTGGACACCCTAAAGAGGTGTCTAGACGAATCTTACATGAAGTGACGTAGAGAGTGCCCCAGAACCCGGGGTGTCTAGACACCCTATAGAGGTGTCTGGACGTATCTTACATAGAGTGACGCAGAGAGTGCCCCAGAACCCGAGGTGTCCAGACACCCAAACAGGATTCTGGTTCATAAGAGTTGTTACAACTCTAGTTTTTGAGAGAGAAATAGAAAAATACATAGAAGGGAGAGAGAGAGACGAAAACTTGGAGCGAAAGGTAAATTTCTAGAGGTTTTGCTTGGATTGTAAGAGATTAGTGAATCTTAATAAGAATCAAGACGATTTGGAGGAAGATTTCAAGCTTTAAGGTAAGATTTATAGTTTGGTGATTTTAGAGTTTTTCTTAGATGTGCGTTAAATCTTTAAGAGTTTGATTCCAAGGTTTATATATGTTGTTTCTAGGGTTGTTTAGGGTTTTTTATGAGTTTCAATCATTGTTTTAGGTGGAGTTATATTATTGGATGAATTTGGAGGATTTTGGGATAATTCTCGAGAAAGAATGTGAGTTTCTCATGTTTGTGTTACTCCTTAATTGCTCTCTAAGGACTACGGTGGAACGAACCTAGGGTTATACTTTGAAATGCTCGGTCATATATTGGCATGAATTGATCTTGTCATGCATCATGAGTTGTTACTATATGTATATATGGATCATATATATATTTTGACATGGCATGTTATGTGTTGTACATTAGAGCCGCATGGGAAATTTTGAGTATGGACTCGAAATTTTTGTAGGTTGATTAAATGTAATGTGGGAGGAGGGTTCGAGAGCCCGGGCTTGGTTTCTACCGGATGAGACCCACATAAGGCAACATACTGAGACCCTAAAGGGGTTGGTTCAAGGAACTCGAGTCAGTATGGACAAGACTGAAATCTTGTGGTTGATCATGTTCCCTTATGAGTCAAATAGTAGCAGTGTGCACTGATCTTAAATTGAGGGGACGGATGCCGAGGCATCATTCCGTATGAACTCTCGGTTGGTAACATGATTGCAAATTGATGAGTATTTGTTGTATTGGTTCATGGTCATGAGCATAATGTTGTATTAACTTATCTCTTAAATTCAGCTATTAATCTGTTGGATTCTTTACCCCTACAGAGCCATTGCTCACCCGCTCTTTTTTTTTTCTTCCCACACAGGTGAGTTTGGTACTGGTACCGATGTTGTGGATCTGTAGGAGGCGGATGACATGGTACCACTTTGAGATATTAGGAAGGGTTGGTTAAAAGATTAGCATCCTTGTTTGTTGGGATTTATGAGTACGAGTATATGTGTGTATGTTTAATATATTTACACTAGATAAACACCTCCTCGGTGTATTATGGGATAGTTAAGAAGGTGCCTTGTGATAGGACTCCTAAATCGATATGTGAACTATTTGTTCTAGAAGTGAATGTTGACTCATGTATGGATTTATGTTTACTTAAGTATTGTGGATGCATGTTGTAGATAGCCTGAGGTGCTGCCTAGGTTAGTGGATGCATGTGATGTGATGGCCGGAGGCCTTATGTGATTACATGATTTATGTGTTGTGCATTTCAGGTAGGCATCCCTCGATATACATGGAGATGCTGCCGAAATCTTTGTAGAAATTGGCGAATCCTAGATGTAAGACTAGGATTGAATATATTTGATAAGTTGGAGGCTTAATACCATATGAATATTGGGCTAGGGTAAATAATAGTGCCTCTCGGATCAGGGCGTTACAATTTGGTATCAGAGCAAGATTGCGGCTCTACGTAGGATCAGGGGTTGGGTTCTAGTTGTGAGTTGGTAGTCTCTAG
Organism: Euonymus europaeus; assembly: GCA_963580455.1. Lineage (NCBI taxonomy): Eukaryota > Viridiplantae > Streptophyta > Magnoliopsida > Celastrales > Celastraceae > Euonymus > Euonymus europaeus. The sequence goes on along the minus strand of OY756970.1, from coordinate 12,383,686 downwards.
ACCATGTCACGACCTCTGTAGATTCGGTGTGTACTATTTTTCCCCTTAAATCCTCGTTATCCATTATGTATGAAATAGTGTTATTTGTTTTGGCATAGATCGACACTCGTAGGATGACATGGGCTATGAGAGAGGTAACTAAAAGCCCTACTGATGGGGGTAGACATGGTAGACTTAGATGTCGAGGCCGAGGTCGTGGGGGGAGTGGCGTGCACCACTAGGCGCACTCCCATTACACAAGGTTCGCTGCCAGAGATGGTCATCAGTGATAGAATTGGAGAAGGAGTTGTTCATGATGGACCGCAGACTGATGGTGGACAGGAGAGGACTTCTGAGCAAGTTCTACCCACTGTACAGGTCGCTCCGAGCACTACTTCCAAACAACCTATGATGTTGGAGGTATTGGCCAGGATTGTGACGAATTTGGCCTCAGTGGTGCAGATACGAGCACAAGCAGAGGCTCAGGCTCTAGCACAGATCCTGGCGCAGATGCAAAATCAAGTTTCAATTTACACTCAGAGTCAGACATAGGCTCAGGCTGGGGCAGTTATAGTCCTTGAGGCATGAGTAGAGGGATAGACTACTAAAGTTAACAACGAGGGTGGGGCTCCATTCAGACCCGCACAGAAGATCTATGAGGTAGATTAGCTAAGGAAGATAGACCCTCCTATCTTTTCTAGACAGGGGGAAGGTCGAGAAGTGGAAGAATGGATGCATCAATTGGGAGCAAGGTTTGATACCCTAGCTATACCGGATGAGCGAAGGGTTAAATTGGTGTTCTATTATTTGCGAGGTGATGTGTATGATTGGTGGAATTCCATGGGTCCGAGGAAATATGAGTTGACGTAGACATCTTTTGAATCATTGTTCTCACAATAGTCTGTTCCTCAAACTTTACAGGCCGACCAAGCTAGAAAGTATTTGGAGTTTGTACAAACACCGGACATGACAATGTCTCAGTACACTAAGAGATACGAAGAACTGTACAAGTATGGTAGGAAGTTTGCTCCTGATGAGAGAAGTAAGGTAGAGAGATATTGTGAGGGATTGATTTCGAGTTTGGGAGAGATCGTGTTTGCTTCTAGAGCACAGACCTATAACGAGACAGTGAATATGGCTTTGAACTTTGAACAAAAGAAGAGGACCTCCTAACAGTATTGGGATACTCAGAAGGGACAAACCTCTTCATCCACATGTGGAGGTGGTCAGAAAAGGCAGAAGATGGACTCCCACATTCAGAAGGGGAACCGAGACAAGGGGCCTAGGCCACAAGGTGGAAGGATCACATGTTTTTGGTGTAGTAAAAATGGGCATAAGATGGATCAATGCAAGGCTATGGGTACGAGGTGCTTTGGATGTAATTTGATAGGGCACATGAGGAATGAGTGTCCCCAGAATAGTGGTACTATGCAGCAGACGCAATCTCAGGCATCTGGATTCCTACCCACAGCATCGGTTCCAGCTCTACCATCTATAGCTCCATCAGGAGGGAGGGGGCGCGGTGGCTCTAGGCAGCAATAGCAGACTCACCACCAGCAGCCAGCTTTGACCTAGACGAGGGTGTTTGCTTTGGGACACTAGGAGGTACCAGAGCATCCGGGCTTTATAGAAGGTACATTTCTTATTTCAAATTGTTGGGCGAGAGTGTTGTTTGATTCTGGGCCTAAAGCATCATTCATTACTAGTTTATTAGCACGATCACGCCAATAAGGTGCATGTTCACGGTGTCTTCACTGATGGGGTACTTCACTTCTTTGGAAGGGGTAGTCTTTGGTTGTGAGTGTCGATTTTGGAAATTGGTCTTAAAGGCCGACTTTTATGTGATGGACTTCGAGTTGATTGGTTGACAAATTACCATGGTTTGTTGGATTTTTGGGAGAGAAAAATCACAATCAGGGTACCTGAGGGAGGGGTGATACAGTTGAAGTGATAAAAAATGATTCTTTGTCCATATTTTTTGGAAAACCCTTCATACCAAGATTGTGGGGCGAGTTTGGTGACTTCAGCACCTAAGAGTGATTTCACTACGCCAATTCGGGTTGTGGAAAAATTTATGGATGTATTTTAGGAGGAGTTACCAGGATTACCTCCGAGGAGTTACCAGGATTACCTCCGAGGAGTTACCAGGATTACCTCCGAATAGAGAGATTGACTTTGCCATTGAGTTACATCCGAACGTGAAGCCAATTTCGATTTTTCCGTATCGGATGGCACCAACAGAGTTGAAGAAGTTAATGCCACAGCCAGAAGAGTTGCAAGATTTGGGATTCATAAGGCCGAGTGTGTCCCCGTGGGAAACACTAGTGTTATTCGTGAAGAAGAAGGACGGATCGTTGCGGATGTGTATTGATTATAGGTAACTGAACAAGGTGACTGTGAAGAAGAAGTATCCGTTGCCTAGGATCAATGACTTATTTTACTAGTTGAGAGATGCCAGAAATTTCTCCAAGATTGACATGAGATCATGGTATCATCAGCTACGGATAAAGGATGAGGATATTCAGAAGACAGCATTTAGGACTCCGTACGGGCATTATGAGTTCTTGGTAATACCATTTGAGTTAACTAATGCCCCAGTGGTATTCATAGACTTGATGCAATGGGTTCTTAGACCATTTCTGGATAACTTCGTGGTAGTGTTTATAGATGACATCTTGATCTACTCTCCGACGGAAGAGAAGCATACAGAACACTTGAGGGTGGTTATAGAGACATCGAGAGAGAATCAATTGTATGTCAAACTGAGTAAGTGCGAGTTCTAGGCCATGAAGGTGAAATTCCTAGGCCATGTCATCACTCAGGAGGGCATAGCGGTTGACTACTCCAAAGTGGAGTTGGTTTTAAGTTGGGTAAGACCTAAGAATGTGAAGGAGATTCGAAGCTTCTTGGGGTTGACTGGTTACTACTGGAGGTTCATTCAGAATTTTTTTGGGAGTGGCTGCACCCACGACGCAGTGAACCAAAAAGGGTACATCATTTGTTTGGATAGACGAGTGTGAGGCAGCATTTGATGAATTGAAGAAGAGGTTGACAACCTCCATTGTTAATGGCTCCAGAGAGGGACGTAGGCTACCTGGGGTTAGATTCGTGTGTGTGTTAATGCAATGAGATAGAGTTGTGGAGTATGGCTCTAGGTTGTTGAAAACCCATGAAAGGAAACTATCCAGTTCATGACTTAGAACTTTCCGCGATGGGGTTTACTCTGAAGCAGTGGTGATATTATCTCTACAAAGAATGGTTTAAGGTATTCTCAGACCATAAAAGCCTCAAGTATCTATTCACCCAAAAAGAGCTGAATTTATGACAGAGGACATGGATGAAGTACTTGGAGGAATTTGACTTCAATTTGCAATACCATCCCGGTAAAACAAATGTGGTGGCAGATGCATTGAGCCAGAGGCTTGCGGTGGCTAGTTTGTGCTTGCATGAATGGGAAATTATTGAGACAATCAACCAGTTTGGTTTGGAGTTAAAGAAAGAAAGAGAAAAGGTATACTTGGTTTGTATGACTTCGAGACCGCAGATGGTTTAGAAGGTTATGGATGCTCAGAATGGTGATCTTGAATTTAAAATAGTTGATGAGAGCTCCGGATGGATTCACGAAAGCGATAGGGGAGTCAGATATGTGGGAATGTTGGTGGTTCCAAATGACGTGGGGGTACGACAAGAGATTTTGAAAGAGGCACATCATTCATGGTTTGACATGTATCCAAGTGGTACAAAGATGTTTCAAGACTTGTAGAGGAATTTTTGGTGAAAAGAGATGAAGGTCGATATAGCCAAATATGTGGCAAAGTGCTTAACTTGTCAACAAGTAAAAGTGAAACATCAACAGTACATAAAACAGGGGAAGTTGGCACCAAGGTTTGTGAGGTCATTTGAGATTTTAGAAAGGGTGGGACCGGTTGTATACTGTTTGGCCCTACCACCTAAGTTAGCAAAGGTTCATACTGTGTTCCATGTATCTATGCTTCGGAGATACGAGCCGGATCCGTCGCATGTGTTAGATTGGACCACATTAGAAATTGAGGATGAGGGAGCTACACGCTTCAACTGGTGAAGCTTTTGGATCGCCAAGACAAAATCACAAGATCAAGTGTAATACCCTTGGTGAAGGTGATGTGGATGTATCATGAAGTAGGAGAAGCAACTTGGGAACTTGAATCCATAATGAAGGAGAAGTACCCGCGGTTGTTCGAGACTTCAGGTACATTGTTAATTTCGGGGACGAAATTATTTAAGGGAGAAGGGATGTGAAACCCCTACCCAAATTATTTGAATTTTTGGAGTTTCCAGACACCCACACGAGATTTTGGTTTATAAGAGCTGTTACAGCTCTAGTTTTTGAGAAATAAACAGAAAAATACAGAGAAGGGAGAGAAAGAGATAGAGAGAGAGAGAGAGAGAGAGAGAGAGAGAGAGAGAGAGAAACTTGGAGCGAGAGAGAGATTTCTTGAGGTTTTGCTTGGATTGTGAGAGATTAGTGAAGCTTAACAAGAATCAAGAAGATTTGGAAGAAGATTTCAAGCTTTAAGGTAAGATTTCTAGTTTGGTGATTTTAGGGTTTTTCTTATATGTGCATTAAATCTATAGGAGTTTGATTCCAAGGTTTATATATGTTGTTTCTACGATTTTTTTGGGGTTGTTTCATGAGTTTCAATCATTGTTTTAGTTTAAATTATTGGACGAATTTGGAGGATTTTGGGATAATTCTAGAGAGAGAATGTGAGTTTCTCATGTTTGGTGTTCGGATTTCGTTTGATTAATGTTAATTAGCATGATTAATATGATAATTCGGGTTTGGATTGTGAATATTTCTAGGTTGGTGAAAAGGAGTTGAAACCCTAATTCTTGGAATTTTGATTTTAAGTTGTGCTCAAATGAGGTAGGGGATTCTAGCCCAATCTTTTCATTTCGTTATTGATTATTCAAAAATATGGACGTTCTTTCTCATTTTTTGCCATGTTTATGTTCCTCCTTAATTGCTCTCTAATGTGGAACGAACCTAGGGTTATACTTTGAAATTACTAAATCTTTAATTGCATAACCCTATTGAATGCTCGGTCATATATCGGCATGAATTGATCTTGCCATGCATCATGAGTAGTATATGTATATAGTGATCATATATATATATATATATATATATATATTGACATGGCATGTTATGTGTTGTACATTAGAGCATCATGGGAAATTTCGATTATGGACTCAATTTTTCCATAATTTGAGTGAATGTCCTGTCGGAGGAGGGTTGGGGGACCCGAGCTTGGTTCTGACCGGATGAGACCTACATGAGGCAACATAGTGAGATCCCAAGGGGGTTGGTTCAAGGAACTCGAGTCAGTATGGACAAGATTGAAATCTTGTGGTTGAGCATGTTCCCTTTTAAGTCAAATAGTGGAAGTGTTTACTGATCTTGAATTGAGGGGACGGATGCCAAGGCATCATTCCGTATGGACTCTCGATTGGGGACATAATTGCAAATTGATGAGTATTTTTGTGGTGGTTCATGGTTATGAGCATATTGTTGCATTAACTTATCTCTTAAATTCAGCTATTAATCTGTTGGATTCTTTACCCCTACTGAGCCATTGTTCACCCCTTCATTTCTTTTCTTCTCACACAGAGAGACCGGTACTGGTACCAATGCTGCGGATCTGTAGGAGGCGAATGACATGGTGCCACCTTGAGATATTAGGAATGGTTGGTTAAAGGATTAGCATCCTTGTTTGTTGGGATTTATGAGTATGAATATGTGTGTGTATGTTTAATACATTTACACTAGATAAACACCTCCTCGGTGTATTATGGGACGGTTAGGAGGGTGCCTTGTGATAGGACTCCTGAACCGGTATGTGAACTATTTGTTCTAGAACTTAATGTTTGATTCATATATGGATTTATGTTTACTTAAGTGTTGCGGATACATGTTGTAGATGGCCGGAGGTCCTGCCTAGGTTTGTGGATGCATGTAATGTGATAGCCCGAGGCCTTATGTGATTACATGATTTATGTGCTACGCATTTCAGGTAGGCATCCTCCAATATATAGGGAGATGCTGCCGAAATCTTTGTAGAAATTGGCGGATCCTAGATGTGGGACTAGGATTGAATATATTTGATAAGATGGAGGCTTAATACCATATGGAATTGGGCTAGGGTTAAATAATACTGCCTCCATGGTCGGGGCGTTACACAAGCCATCTATTATGAGCAAGCATTTCACATCTAGCAAAGCCTTAGACCATCTTTCAGCATGCGCAAACTAGTACATAGTAGTAACATCATAAACAATCCATATCCAACAAGGTACCTAGACTCAAAGTCCACATACCGGTTCAAAAGTTTCGATCACATGGATTTTCTTCTAACAATAAAAAACATCCACACCAATCGGTGTCAATAAGTCAAGATCACATTTAGTATCAAGCATAAACAAGCGTGCTAAAAATAGAGTCCCTAGCTCACAACTCAACCTAATCCTCCAGGTGTTATTCATGCCACAACATCTCTATCAATCTGCTTCACTGATACTCGTACCAATCTCACCTGTGGAAGGGAAAGAAAAGGAAAAGGGTGAGCAAGAAGTTCAATAGGGAAAAAAGAGCAATATGGCGAATCAAAGGAAAAAAAGGCCATGCAACAATATGTCAAACAATCATCATTAAATATCAAAAGAAATGCATTGCAAATTAGTTTCGGCCTTTTCTACTTGGTAGATGCAAATTAGTATGTTGAATGGCTATGGATGGTGTGTTCGATGGACTTGTAAACTTACATATCTTAAACCCTTTCGAAGGAACTAATCATGAAGATTTTGATGTCATGATTGCACAAGAGAAAAAGCACCCTTCTTGACTAGATGATGTAAAAAAGGTCAAGAAAAAGCAATATCGACGTCATGTTCGTAGTGTTCTTGGCCATAACTCTAGGACCTATGAGGTAATTATCAAAGAATATACATTACTCCAATTTTCACTGGCTATTCCACGAGTTGTTAAAATTTTTAAAGTTCAAATTATATAGATGAACACATCTTATAGAGGGTCCACTATTGGACTTATAGCTGTTGGGCCTCTTGTTATTTTGATGCCTTTTGTGTATTATAATATGGCTTATGGAGAGGCTGTGTTTCAAATGGATAGTCTAGTTTTTTGCTTATCTTACTCAAACATATTCGATAACCCCATGTGCTAAAAGTTAGTCGGTGGTGGGTATTTAATCAATTTATGTGCACTGAAATCCTACATTTTTTCCATATTTTTCTTGTCGATTCCTGAAAACATGCTTTGCTAGTCACTGTTATTGGCTCATAAAGTTCATTAACATTAATTTCAATACATAGTCATGTATTAGTGACTCATTCAGTAATATATCATACATGTTCAATGGAATGACAACGTCAAGTCCGAATTATTTTAAAGTTATAAAATATGTAAATGTGTTACTAATACATTCAGTAATCTATTATATAAAACATAGTCTCCTCATCCCATTCAATTGGGCATGAATTTAAAAAACTAGGTGTCAAATATTTTTGATTACTCCGTAAAATACAGGTTCACAAGTCCAATTTCATCTACAATACATAAGGGTTCAACAGAATGACAGCGTCATGGCCGAAATGTTTTATGGATATTGAATATTTTAACGGGGTTAATAATGAAGTCAATAATGTATTTGAATGAACACATTCTCCTCATCCCAATACTCGAAGAGGAGTGGTCACCTATGTATTTTGCAGACCAGAATCCTTGCATGCTTAAATTCGACGGCTCAAGCACAGATAATACAGCCAGAGCAGGAATAGTAATCAAGTCACCTAAGGGTACCAAATCCACCTTGCATTACAATCTCGATTTTGACTACACCAACAATTAAGCAGAGTACGAGGCACTCTTGATTAGCCTAGAGATTTTGAAAGAACTTGGAGCAAGGGACGTCAAGGTATTGGGAGATTAACAACTTATAGTTAGGTAGTTGACTGGAGAATATATGTGGAGCAGTATGACTCTAGCACCATATTACGCTACAGCTTTCCAACTAATAGCTAAGTTCAAAGAAATCATGCTCAGTTATCTACCAAGGGAAGAAAATTGGGAGGCCAACGAATTAAGTTTCTAAGCCTACCATATAGCAAATTCTTCACCCATTCCCACAAATTAATTCGGAACAACCAACATATACCGAACCAACAAATCAAGGAAAATTACCTTTCTCACTCTAGAAAACCCAAATATATCAAACTCTAGCCTTAAAGCCTTCAATGCACCAAATCATCAATCAACCTAGTAATAACATCATAAATAGGCTCAAATCAACCTATATAATCATTCTAAAATACCCATTCGAAGTTCCAATCGAAATCACATAAATCCTAGATTTTATGGAAAAGTAGAAACTTACCTCAAATCTTCCAAACTTTGTGGAATCCTTCTTGGATCTTCTTCTAATTTTCAATCCAAGCCTTAATCCTTGAAAATCTCTCAAGAATATCTCTTTCTCTCTCTATGTTCCTCTCTTTCGCTCTAAAAGTCAAAAGTCCAAAGAAAATACAAGTTCTGGGTCGCATGCGTGTACTTACCAGCTCGGGTTGCGCCTAGGCGCTCTAGACCTTAAGTTCCACCTGGAACTCTCTGCCTTGGGCGCTTTCCTGGGTGTGCTCTGAAAAGTGCGCCCAGGTGGCGCCCTTTCGTTTCTTCTTTTCTGTTTCTCCACTATATTGGGTGCTGCGCCTAGGCATCCTTTGGTGCTCCCAGTACAGTTTCAACTCACCTGCTTTTTGCTCATTCACGCCTAGACATACTTCCTTTCGCCTAGACGCCCCTGTTTACACATAAAACACCCAAAATACATATTTTCTAACTTCTAATCATTCCTAAATTCATATTTGGGGTAGATCATTACAGACTTCTTTTATTTTTTTAGGTGAATGATCTACCCAATAAAGGTAACTAAATCACTGCTGCCCTATTTTTGAAAGACCTTAAATCCCTCATGCCTCTTATAGACCTAATCTCCCTTACTCTACCTAGCTTTCCTAGCTTTCCTAATCTGTCTTGAGGATATTTTATCTCATTAAAATCCCCAATTCCCTAATCTATCTTGAGGATATTGTATCTCATTAAAATCCCCAATCAGTAACCATGGTGATTATCTAAGATTATTTTTTATAAACAATTCTTCCCCTAATAATGCCCTTACTACAACTTCATTTGACCCATATAGGGTTGGAGCGCATCCCTCAAAACCATTGCTAAGTATCTTGACATCTAAAGACACCCAACGATCACCTTAGAGACATCCCTTACTACCATAATAGATGGATTCCCTAGTAATAGCAACCCCCTAGATGCTCTTATAGAAGTAATGGCATTCCACTCAGACGCACCCGAATTGACTATATTTTTGATTGGTTTAAATCGAGACAAGTCAATCGAACAATAACTCATTCCGAGATATGGTTTGGGCAATTAAGTAGATCAAAAAAAATAATTTTGGACCAGGATTCAAACACATAACTTATGTTCATACTTAATTAACTCAAGCTGGAAAATTTTGGTCATCTAGATTGGATAGAATTTACTAACCCTACATATAGAGTCATGTTTGTAGCTTGCACTAGACCCACACACAAAGCTGGGTCCCGGGTTATCAATCCAAGTTTGACCCGACCCGGTAACTTTTCACATTCAATAAACCCGGTTTGATAGCCCAGTTTAAATTTATAGGTTATCGGGTGTTGGGTCAATCAAGTTACCCAGTAATCCGATTATAAACAAGTGATGCATTTTTCTATTTTTGCAATAAAAGCCTAAAATTCAAATCAATCGTTGTGGTTCCCAAATATACATACAATATTTGACTTTTTAAATAAGAATTACGACACATATACTGGACATTCTAAAAACATATATTCCATATATTTTGAATAAACAATAAAAAAAATGAATGCGTTCACACTCACACAAAGCACATTTCTCCCTCTTCCCTTCTCTCTCTGCTCACCTACCACTTCTTCCACATTCTAGTCTCTTTATTTGACAATCGAATCAACATGAGTTCAAGCTAAGATAAATCTACAAATTTCATCTTTCAATCAAATACCTTGCAAATCCATAACTGGCAATACCTAATTTACCAAATGTGACAGTGGTAGTCTACATAGAACAATATAAAATATGCTAAATCAATTTGTAAATCTGGTACAATAAGAGGTCGTACCTGTGTGAGTTCGAAGTTTGATTGGCCATCAGCCTATCACTAGTTCTCTCTTCGCTACCTCCATGCCTCGTTGATGGGTGCGCTTGGGTGTGACTGATTGGGATAGAGTCTTGAGTAGTTGAGGGTGAGACTAAGAGTGTGAGAGGTTGGAGATTGCCGTCGCCCATGGGTGAGTCTTGGAGTTGAGAGTCGCGAATCTTGAACGAGGGGAAAGGCGATGGCTAATGTCCAATGGTGTCTAGGTCCTGTTTCTTTCTATTTCAGTTTATCATACTTATTATATATATTATTTAAGTTTTTTAATTAATTTTTTGGGTGATCGACTCACCCGATAACCCAAAAAATACAAATATCGAGGCCCAAAAACGTCCGATATTATCGAATTTGGGTCAGGTTTCACCTAATCATTATCTAGTCGAGTCGAGTTGCAGCGAGTTACCAGGTCGGGCAAGAAACCATGATCCCATATGCATCCCCAGTTTGCATAAGGAGGGATGAGGATATAATCATTTCTTCAACCTAGGTTATATACATTCGAGATGAGCCATGATAAAGCTTCAAATATTGTGATTGGGTAGAAGTTATATCTTCATGCTCTGGGCCCAACCCAATCTAGCATAATACTATAGTATACAGAATCCAAAATATTTTCCAATCAATCTAAGCCAAGAGTTTTCTCTAGTGCTGTACAACGGGTCAGGTCCAGAGTAATCGGGCTGGGTATGACCCGACCCGATGAATTTTAAAGGGATATATAACCGCCCAATTGCCCGATAATCAATTTTGGGCAATTAGGTGACGGATCTTCCGGGTTATCGGGTAACCTAGATAACCCGGTAGACCCTGTAGAAAAAAAATAGATTCCACTAGGCAGTGGCAGTAACGTTGTGTCTAAAGTGTTCTGGTTTTCAATTTCAAACAAACTCTAGATGCTTCACAGGGCAATTCAAACAACGTACAAATAGGATTCAAAGAAGTATTTATTTATGTGTCAAAGAAAGGAGAGCCTGCAAGCTTCCACCAATGCCATCCATGGCACAATTCATTGATGAAAACGGCGAATTGGAAGAAATGAATCTCCAAAGTTCATATGAAAAACGCACAATTTTCACATTCATAGTTTGCTCCAAAGCATAAATTTTGACAATCCTAAACATTTAACAATGCAAGGCATCACTTTCTTCAATATTCCATAGACAACAAGCCATCACAAAACACAAATCATCAAATACTCATAAAATCCATGACATCACAATTTATCGAATACTCATTAAATCATAAAGTATAATCCATCAAAATTCATCAAATAGACAAATACTCATAAAATCCATATCATATCAATTCATCAAATACTCATAAATTCATAAAATTCATGTCATCACAATTCATCAAATACTCATAAATTCCAAGCCATTACAATTCATGAAATACTCATAAAATCCAAGCCATCATAAATCATTAATGCAACGGTACTCATAAAGTAAAAAAGCCAACATAAAGTTCAAATTCCAAATTAAACTTCATGCCCTAGGTGGAAAGTCATCCTCCAGCCTCCATATTTGACAAGTGAGAAGAATTTTTTTAAGATTCGCATTGTAATAGTTGAGTAGTTAAACAAATCATCAAAAAGACATTGAGACAGTGATCAATTGATCATTAAATAAATATTAAATTCATACCATGTATTGTCTTCAACCTTCTCCAACAACACGACCACTTTATGTTGAGGTAGTTGTATTATCAGCAAGAGGAGTAGCTCCACCATGATCCAATTCTATGGTTCATGAATAAAAAATATCACTCACTAATTGAGACAATATGAAAACATATTACAAAAATAATTTAATAAAATTATTAGATTACCTTCTTCAGCAATTGTCTCCACTTCTTGTGCAACTTCGTCATCAAAAATCTCCTCTTCATGATTGATTGTAATTACATTTTTTAGCCAACTTTGTGTGCATAAGAGTTGAAAACCGATACCCAAAAATCTCTCAAAATGAAACCCAATACCTGGACAGTTGAATTGGTTTATGGGCCAGGTAAAACCCGGACCGCTATTAGTCCGAGTCTGACAAACTCGATTGGGGCCGGGCCGAGTTTGCGGGTCGGTCTGGGTTTTGTAGCCCTTTGTACAGCACTAGTTTGCTCATGCAAAATTACTTTTCAATTAAAACTATTAGATCTTCCCATATGCCAAGAGGTCGAAAATGTGCAACTTGGCAAGTCTTGAGAGGATAGGCTTGGGCATGAATACTTTGTCTTGGAGCAGGCTTGCTTTGAAATTTATGAGATTATGGCCCGCTACTCTAATACTCTGAGTCCGAACCAACATAGCCCTGGCTATTGGATTATAAATAATTTCCATGCCATGTGGCAAAGAGTTGGCTAATCTCTAAAGCCTCTAATGAAAGGGCAAATTGGAAGCCGGTCCAATATTGAGGACTTATTCAGATTCCAGTACACCCAAAAAATAATTTCGCATTCCAGTCTAGTCCAGTCACTCGTTCGACGTGGAGCTCTTCCTTCTCCGTTTGTGTCCTGATTCAGACATTAACCCATACAAGAGCTGTAAAGCTGATGGCAGTAAAGACAGTTACACGTATTGAGCATTCAATACACCATCGATGCAGACAAGAATTTGTAACACTAAATTAATTAATGGATACAATTTAGCTTTGATTGTGGATAATGATTTTATCGTCACAAAGTGATCAAAATGGATTCGCTAAGCCTTAACGGGCTCGTGTATTAGATTGTAAACTAAACAATAAGTGTTAAAACCCTAAGGAAAATGGATTCACTAAAACCTAACGGGGCTCGTGTATCGGATTTTCATGTTGTAACCTAAACAATAAGTGTTAAACCCTAAAGGGGAACGGATTCGTTAAACTCTAACGGGTTCGTGTATAGGATAATAAAATGATTTTTCATATTTTAAATGACACTTATGTAATTTAACTAATATAATTTAATTTAATTACAAAAAAACTTAAAAACTAGACCTAATTACAAATAAGATTAGATGGGTGACCTTAACCTTAATAAGTTCCCCAAAATAGACTTATCTACAATTTTTCCCTAATGAAAATACACCAGCCAAGAAAGACCGAAAGAGTAATTTATAGCAATGACTAACAAATTAACAATAATGAAGAGTGGTTATACTTAGGGTAGTGATAAATAACTCATATTTTAGTAGCTCATTTCCAAATAATGAATAAAATCATAAAACCAAATAAACGCTCAGCATATTGATTAAGACAATAATAAAATTAATTAGAATAAAAAAATTAATATAATAACTTGATATGACTTACCACGTATTCCCAAAATATGGGTTACATATCATTTTTCATATGATTGACGTTAGCTCAATCAATATAAATATTAATATGCAAAAATGATATGGAGACAAAAATAAATAATCCAATTAGCCCAAATTCATGTGTGTGCCATGTAGGTGGGCTAGATTGGACATTTTAGTAAATATTTCAAATAATATTATTTTATTCATTTACTTTTAATGCACATTATTTATTTATTTTTTTAATAAAGAAACTTTAAAACATTTTATCTCTCAAAATACATATTAGATTTTGAAAAACATTGCATATTCGACCTCAGCACCTAAAACTCTTTCTAACAAGACCCATTGAATATAGTTTTTAGCATGACTATATGAATACACCTTAATGACTTAAATACATTTCAGTTTAAGAATTTCATCAATTAAAGTTCATATAAGTAAGATATGTCAATTGGACTGTGCAAACTAATTTTTTGACAGATTGAGGTACCAAAAATGAACATGTCCAAAATAAATTAGTTCATTTTAGATGAGATTAATAATCATGCATGAAAATGGATACAATTATTTTTAAATTAATTTTCAGGATCATCCTAGATGATGGAGTGCCTAAGATATGGAGTTTATCAAATAACGAATGAGTTCATTCATATAGAGAACATATAATCTAAGCATATGTACATCACATGCATGATCACAACATACATATAAATTTAATCAGCCATCATTCACCAACATCATTAAATTATCATTAACTTCAAAATATAAATACATCAAGGTTACCTAACTGTGCAGATGTTGTAATGATATAGGGACTATGGTGCGGGTTATTTATCTATTAAATCAACTAGATTTAGTCATATAAATATGTTGTTATTTAGATCATGCAGGATAACTTGTGATAAGGATACAACTTTATCCTTAAAAGGTTTGGATGATATTAAACTCCCGTAGAGATAATACATGATAATATGTTTAATATTTATCTCTTGATAAATCATTTTCTAGGTCTATCTTTCTAGGATTTTATCTTTCTCTATGTTTGATTATCAAGAGTTATCAGCTGCCTATATAATAGCATGATCACTCATTGGAACTTGAAGCTTTCAAGCAATATTTCGGCCTTATCAAAGAAGAGCTTCGGGTTTTATTTTTCTGTCTTGTTTCATGAGAGTGAGTTGTGAGGTTTCCATTCATATTAGTTTAAGAGAGAGTTCAATTTGTGGGCTATTTCAACGACATCTCCATTGTTCATCCATTTAGAGAAGAATGAGAATCTGCTGCACTTTTGAGGTGCCTACCTTAAGGTTACTTGGATCGTTACTTCAAGATTGAAGACTCCTGAGAGTGTTAAGAGCATTGGGTTATCATCAGTGTATTGATACAAGTCAAAATATAAATTGAATGAGATGTACAAGTAAGGTCTTTAAGTAAACGATAAGGTTGTAATCTTAATTCTCTATACTGAATTGTTTTGACAAATTGGTTATTTATAGACTTGAGATTTTTTCCTGTTAGAATTTCCTCATTATTTTGCAGTGTTATTCTTTAATTTTTGCATTATTCCCATTTTTTGTTGACTAATTATTTTTTATTAGAGGCAAATTAACACAATGCTTTCAATATCTAGGCCAGACAAATCTTAATAAGATCATACAAACACTGCCTGGTATCCATGAAGTAATTGCACCAACTCTTTCCGCTTATCACTAACTAAAGCAGTTGCAATTCAAATCTCTTTCTTTTCATCTTTGGTGCCTACGTTGATCATCTCAGTATCCTCTTGATCAGGAACAAGCATCTTCTATTCTTCTGATATTAATGAGAGAACTTGGGTATGTCTTCAATGTTCTGATGGTCAATATAATTAGTCATTATTAGATAGATACAAATTCATCAAATACTGTCCATTATTAGATTGTTTTGGTCATGGTCTTCCATGATCCTAATATATGGAGAAATTGGAACATGTGTTTGTCAGAGGTGTATGTTAGGCTTGAAGGTAAGATGAGAATTATTTCATCAAAATGTTGAATCAGATGAATGAGGATCACTCATGTTGCTTGATATATTTAAGTCAGTATAAAAACAATGACATGTGATGACGTCAAAAAAATGACCGACCTAGATAACATTAATAGGAAGTCGGACTAGCTGGTAGGATGTGGATGAACTACTTGCACAATAAACAAAGGTTAGATAGAAGGCTCACCAGAGGTTGTCCTCTAGCATAGGTGCTTCGACGCTCAAGTCAATTCTTACCTAAAAAGCAAGAGGAGCTCAGTTGTCCAGAGCTCACTATAATATTAAGTATGGAACTTGTGCTTAAAGGATCTCATATCTGACTTTGAGATCCTGCTATAGGAGTAGGAGAGTCTAAACTTGAATAGGACTTGGACTCTTCCTTCTTGCCATATACACCGTTGATCTCTGGATTGTTGGTGTTTGAGGCTTAGTAGGACTCTCTTATCTCAGTATGAGTCATAATCCACTTCAAGGTTAGTCTCTTAATTATTTTAAAAAATCGTGCAACATTGAATACCTCCTCGGTAAACCGAGGAGACATGCCTAACATTGGACGTCTCTTACCGAGGTGCCCATCTCGGTAAGACAAGGTGACTTCTTAGGCCCAAAAGCCCCTTCCATGGATCAATCCAGCACACTTTCTATAGTGATACGTGTCATGTCCTGATTGGTAACGTTATTTTGGTATCAGTAGAGCCGTCCACACCAATGCATGATCGATTAGTTCGGACAGGTGATGGTGTTAATTTCTAATGATAAACCTCTTTTTTGAGGTGGAATTTTATTCCTGCAGTAGGGAAATTTCACCAAGGATGGACTTATGCCAAAGCATAAATTTTGCTAGGGAGATCATCTCTTCTTCTTACTTTTGGGAGAGGAGAGCTTATGTCCCTCTTCCTCTTGGGAGAGGAGGTCACCTTTTTCTCATCCTTTCATTTGTTTCCTAAAGGTACCAAGTTGGACCTCTCCCTTGGTGAGGTGGACCTCTTCCTTTTCCATACTGAGGTGCACCTCTTCCTCTTCCTTACCAAGGTGGAATTTTTCCTTATTGAGGAGGATCTCTTCCTCTTCCTTAGTAAAGTGCATCTCGTCCTCTTTCTTTTTTGCTTTTATCTTTGTTGGAGGATACCAAGGTGGACTACCTCCTTCTCCTCTTGGGAGCGAAGTTCATCTTCATTGGATGGTGCCGAGGTGGACCTCTTCCTCTCAAAAAAAAATTGGTTGGAAAGTACCGAGGAGGGTTACCGACGTGGACTACCTCTTTTTCCTTTTGGGAAAGGAGTTCATCTCTTTCTTCCTTTTTCTCTCATCTTTGTTGGAGGGTAACGAGGTGTACCTCAGACCTACCGAGGTATACTTTTTCCTTTTCTTTTGTGAGTTGTGGAGGTATATCGAGTTGCACCCTTAGTTGGTCTGCCAACCAGGTTCCTCGGATCCTCTCATTCTCTTCGACTTTTGTAAATATTGAGGGATACCGAGGTGTACCTTAGTTGGTCATCCAACGAGGTTTCTCGGACCCTCTCTTCTTCAACTTTGTAAGTTTTATGTGATACCGAGGTGCACTTTTTCGGTCGGCCAACCAGGTTTCTTGGACCCTCTCATTCTCTACAACTTTTGTAAGTTTTGGGATACTAAGGTGTACCTAGGTCGGTCGGCCAACGAGGTTTCTTGGACCCTCTTATTCTCTTCAACTTTTATAAGTTTTGGGGGATACCAAGGTGCACCTTGGTTGGTCGGCCAACCAGGTTCCTGGGTACCCTCTAATTTTCATCAACTTTTGTAAGTTTTGGGGATACTGAGGTGCACCTTGGTTGGTTGGAAAACCACATTCCTCGGGCCATCTCTTCTAACTTTTATAAGTTTTGAGGGATACCGAGGTGCACCTTGGTCTGTCGACCAACCAGGTTCCTGGGTACCCTCTAATTTTCATCAACTTTTGTAAGTTTTAGGGGATACCAAGGTGCACCTTGGTCGGTCGGACAACTAGGTTCCTCGAACCCTCTCCTCTTCAATTTTTATAAATTTTGAGGGATATCGAGGTGCACCTTGGTCGTTCGGCCAACCACGTTCCTCAGTACCCTCTCATTCTCTTCAACTTTTGTAAGTTGTTGGTGGGGGGATAATGAGGTGCACCTTGGTCGGTCGACAAACCAGGTTCCTCGGACCCTCTCACTATCTTCAACTTTTGTAAGTTTTAGGGGATACTGAGGGGCACCTTGGTCGGTCGACCAATCAGGTTCTTTGGTACACTCTCATTTTCTTCAACTTTTGTAAGTTTTGGGGGATACAAAGGTGAACATTGGAAGGACGTCCAACCAGGTTCCTCGGACCCTCTACTTCACTTAAACTTTTGTATGTTTTGAAAGATACCCAGGTGCACCTTGGTTGGTCGACCAACCAGGTTCCTCGGACCCTTTCATTCTCTTCAACTTTGGTAAGTTTTTGGGGGATATCGAGGTGCACCTTGGTCAGTCTGCCAACAATGTTTGAAGGACCCTCTGCTCTTCAACTTTTGTAAGTTTTGGGGGATACCAAGGTGCACCTTGGTTCGTCGGTCAATTTGGTTCGTTGATACCTTCTCATTCTCTTTAACTTTTGTAAATTTTAGGGGATACCGAGGTGCACCTTGCTTGGTCGGCCAACCAGGTTCCTCGATACCCTCGCATTCTCTTCCTCTTCCTAGGTAAAGGATATCATCTTCCTCTTCCTCGATAGGGGAGCGCACATGTTCCTCTTGCTCTTCCACATAGGAGGGGAGAGCTTATGTGTCTCTTCCTCTTCATCTTGGGTATACTAGTCCTGACCATTTTTATTTGGGAAGTTATTATCTTCCCATAGACAGCGCCAAACTGATGATGTCAAAAAAGTGATCGACCAACGTATCAGGAGGTCGAACTAGCTTGTATGATGTGGATGAACTTCCTACAAAATAAACAAATGTGAGCCAGAAGGTCCATTAGAGGTTTTTTTTTTCTGGCATAGGCGCTTTGACGCTCAGGTTAATTCTTACTTAAAAGCAAGGAGAGCTCGATTGTTCGGAGCTCTCTATAAGCTTGAGTGTGGAAATTGTGATTAGAGAATATCGTTCCTGACTTCGAGAGTCTTATATAGGAGTAGAAGAGTATAAACTTGAATAGGGCTTGGACTCTTCTTTCCTGCCATCTACACCCGTTGATCTCTGGATTTTTGGAGAGTGAGCCTCGGTAGGACTCTTCTCTCAGTAGGAGTCAAATCCTCTTGAAGGTTAGTCTCTTAATTATTTTAGGAAACCGTGCAACATTGAATACCTCCTCGATAAACCAAGAAGACATGCCCAACATTAGATGCCTCCTATCGAGGTGCCCTTCTCAGTAGGACGAGGTGACTCCTTAGGCCTAAAGGCCCCCTCCATGGACTGGTCCAACACGGTTCTTATATTGACACGTGTCATGTCCTGATTAGTAAGCTTATTTTAGTATCATCAACATGCCTGTGATAAAAAGACCAGACAAAACTTTAGGCGTGGTCTCTGTTGTGGATGTAAGTTTTATATGAAATGTACATATTCATCTTCAAACAAATGTAGTGGGGTCCCATTCGGCCCGTAGGCCTAGGCCTAGCCCGAGACCATCCTAGGCCCGCGGGCCAAAGCCCGGCCTACGCCCAAATGTACTTTGAGCCTAGGTAGCTCAGCACTAATACTCTAGCAGGTCTAGGCTCTATTTTCTAGGCCAAGCCTAGCCTAAAGGAAAAAAACTTGCACAAGATGCCTACATATCATTGCTACCCGCTACCAATTTAATTGTTTCTAGTGATGTGTGTCTGTCTTCAAGAATCAAGACTTCAACTCTTCAAGACTCTGTCAGACTGTCACTCTTCAGTCTTCACTTCAATCCTCACTGCAATTTCTACCGTTCTTTCCTATGATTGCCCAAATTTTTAATTTTTTTTCGTACACATACTCTTTACCCATTTGAAACTCTTCACTCTTCACTTCTCTCTAATCTATCATTGTCTTTAATCTGTTGAACTCTCTTATTGTTGTCTCCAAATCTCGCCGTTACATTTTTCTACAAACACTGGTTCACGGCGCAAATCTCTCATCTTGATCTCTTAGGTTGGTGGCTGCGCAATGCAAAGTGAAAGAAACCCCTTTTAGTTTTGACAGTTCAAAAATTGCTCAGTTGCGGAGTTGCCCCCTTGCCCGCAAGCTGTTATCAAGAATTCAAGATCAAGACAGCAAGCCTTGCTCAGTTGTCGTAGTTGCTCGACATTAAGAATTCAAGCCCATTTAAGGCTTGTTGGCTAAGCCTATCTACTTAATTTTTGATGAAAAATTTCGTTTAATCTTTTGGTTAATTTATAGTTACATCTTATATTATTAACAAAATCGGGTTGCAAATTTGCAATTAGGAATTTAGGAAGTTCGGAATTTCGGAGTCGGAGTTGATTACATCGGTTGGGTAATTTTTATTTATAACTTTTTATTAAATTTTTGCAACAATATTATATTATACACCCTAGAGATTCTGATAAGGAGCATAGTATCTTGGAGGAATTCATCAGATCTCCCTTTATGAAATTCCACCTGAGTTCGCTTCTACTTCTACAAGAAGTAGAAAGTCTTTTTTCTAGTAGTAGTAGTGCATGGAATTTTTTTGATAGACTTGTAGTTACAAATGCAAATAATATTAAAAAGGTAAAAGCAAAATATAAAATATGTAATAAGCTCCTAAGTGGTGGGTCGGGTAGAGCTACTAGTAATTTGAAATGTCACTCCAAAAAATGTAAGCAAAATACTAATGTTGATATAAGAACCCAAATGCAATTAAATTTAGATCAAAAAGGAAATATTAGTAATTTTCATTATGATGAGGCATGTGCACACAATGAGGTCACAGATTATATGGTTAAGGCAGAGCAACCATTTACTTTTGTTGAAAATGATGATTTTATTAGTATGATTCAAAGGGGAATTAATCCTCAATTTCATGGTTTTTCTTCTAGAACTACTAAAAGAAAATCCACAAATAGATTTCAAAATCAATTAATTGAATTGTATAATTTTTTTCAAAAATTTGTCTTTCCTCTAATATATGGACTTCGATACAAAAAATGAGTTATTGTTCATTAATAGCTCATTATGTAGATAGTGAATGGAAATTGAACAAGATTAGTTATAATTTGTTAGAGTCCCCACACACAGACTTTTCAATAGCTACTTTAATTGCTTATGAACTTGAACAGTTATTGTAAGGTTTTCTTTTGTGACGCTATACTTGTACAACGTAATATTCCAATTTAGATTATCTAGGATCGACATTAGGTTAGAATACATGTTAATTTAGAACTAAAGATCAAACAAAGTTCTCATGTAGCCTACATAAGATAACTGCAATTTTAGGTAACCTGCATGTAGCTTACATGTGAAACCCCGACCCAAAAATTTTGTGGAATTTTTGATGTTAGAACAAATGGGGAAACTGGACTAGGCGCACCAGGGGGCGCCTAGTCCAGAGTGAGGCAGGTAAGAGATGAGGACCAGAAGAGCTGGAGCGCCTAGGCGCCCGAGTAGCACGCCTAGGCGGTGTGCGCCTAGGCGTGTGCAATGGTGCGCCCAATGGCGCCTAATCCAGTGGAAGTGTTGCAAGGTTGAGGTCTAGAGGAGAAGGCACTGGACTGTGCGCAGCCTAGGGCGCCTAGGCGCAGCGCCCAGTCCAGTGGGTAGGCGGATGCGGAGTAGGCGTAGGGGCGCCTAGGCACACCCCGCCTGGGCGCGAAAACCCTGCACGCCCAGGATGCCGCCCAGAATAGCGCCTAGAAGCAACACGAGTTTTCCAAATAGCTTCCAGCGAGAGTTTTAGACAGATTTTTGGTTTTGTTTCAATTCTAGAGAGAGAGAGAGACGATGCTAGAGAGAGAAGTGTGTTTGAGGTGATTATTGGAGATTGGAGCTTGGTTTTGAAGATTGGGAAAGGATTCAAGGAAGATTCAAGCTTTGGAGGTAAGTTTCTTCATTATTTCATTTCTAGGGTTTTTGAGTAGATCTTGTTAGTTTTGTTTAGAGTTGATTTCTATGGTTTAGATATGTTAATCATAGGTCATATGTGGTTTTATATGTAGGTTTGATTCTTGTGTTGGAGTGGAGTTTCATAAGGTTGAGTTTGGGGGTTTGAGAGGAACCCTAGAGAGAGAAAGTAAGTTTTCTCAATTAAATGGTTTAATTCATATTAGTTATGATATGTTGAGTTGTTTTGGATGATCGTTTGAGTTCGATTGGGTGGAAATTGTTATGTTGGAGAAACGGGGGTTAAAACGCTAATTTTGAGATTTTGGTGAATTGCTCAACACGAGGTAGGGGATTTCCAACCTATCTTTTTATCATTCGTTATTGTTACCTAAATAGCATTTCTATTCTTCATTGGTCGCCGTTGTTTGTGTTTCTGCCTTAATTGCTTCTAAGGAGAAACGAGCCTTGTGTGGATATTTGTTTGATGTTGAATGTTGCATGACCCGATTTTTTGTTCCGTCATTTACGGACACGTTGTGACTTCCCGTTCGTGCATCATGTTAGTTATGTAAGATATTTAGGATATTCATATATACTTATCTATTCGGCATGACATGTCATGATGCATTAGAGATGCATGGGGGACTCGGGTATGGACTCGGGAACCTGTAGGTTACTTGGAAGCCACATGGGGGGATGGCAAGGTGAAGTTGTTATCACCAAGTCACGTGAACCCCATGTGGGGTAACGCACTAGGGGTAGGGTCGAGAGTGACTTGCCTTGTGGGGTGTGGGCGTGATAGGTTCACGCAACCGGATGATCCTAAGAGTGGTTGGTTGTGGTGAGCTTGCTCCCGTGTAATATTATATTGAGTTGCAATGATATTATGGTTGTTGTGCTCCGAAAGGGTTTATCCGGATAAATGTTGATGTGAATTTGTTGAGTATACGTTCATGTGGTAGGTACATATTGATGCATTACTTCCTTTTAGTTCTGCCTATATCAATGTTTATTTCTTTACCCTACTGAGCTTCTAGCTCACTCCTTTACTTTCTTCTGGTTCTGCCTATATCAATGTTTATTTCTTTACCCTACTGAGCTTCTAGCTCACTCCTTTACTTTCTTCCTTCCACAAAAGATACTAATACGGGTACCGGTGGTGCGGATCGGTGAGCGGGATGTGACATGGATGGCCCTGGGTAGGATGGGGTGCTAGAGATATACTCTATGCATGTGGGTGTATGTAGTATGTCTATGTTGTGAGAATATAACCATTTGGCACGGTTGTGCTTGCTTGTGGATGTGGATGTTGTTTATGGTTATATTTGATGATATATGAATTTGTGTGTAGATTTTCATGTGATGCCATCAGTTTGTGCATGCTAGTAGTGGATGGCCTGAGACCTAGGGTCAGGATTGCATGTGGTTGAGGCCCGATGCCTATGTTGCTAGGTTGCTAGTGTGATGTGTTGTTGCTGCGTTTTTGATACAGGTGGGCACTCTCCGTTATATAGGGAGGTGCCGCCGGATTTCCGGTTGATCCCGGATGTTCACACTAGTGACCTAGGAAGGGTGCGGAAAGAGCACCCAGTCGCGTCTCCGGAAACGGGGCGTGACATTTTGGTATCAGAGCGAGGTTTACGACTCTTGATAGGATCTGGGGTGTTGGGTCCTAGTTGTAGAGTAGTACATTCCAGGCCATGTCACGACTGCTGCTGATCCGGTATGTTTTCTTTTTCCCTTAAATCCTCGTTTGAGTAGTGGGTTAAATGGTATTGTCTGTTTGTCATGCAGATGAATACCCGTAGAACTACCAGGTCCGAGAGTGAGACTGAGGTACCTTAGGGCAGAGGCCGACGGGGAGTTGGTAGGGGCCGAGGTAGAGGCCGTAGTATTGGGGTGGAACTTGTCACTAGAGGCACTCCTAGCACTGAGGATTCGGTTCCAAATGTGGGTCTGGAGTTGAGAGGGGAAGAGATAGTTCATGAAGGACTATCGATGGAGAGTGATGATCAGCAAGCACCACCTGAGGTGCAGGTTGCTCCTGTTACTACAGGGGGGCAACCGATGACGATGGAGGGTCTAGCTAGTTTCATGATGAGTATGGTGCAGACACAGGCACAGACAATAGCACAAGCAGTGGCTCAGGCGATAGGTGCAACTGGCACTCGTACTGAGGGAGTGGTACCCGAGGCTGCTACTGAGGTAGCTACAGCACCGAGAGTTGGGATGGGTATGTATGAGGTGGATCAGCTGAGGAGGACTTCTCCTCCAACCTTTTCTGATGATGAAACGGGTGTGGGGGCGGAGGAATGGTTCAATCAGCTGAGCATGAGGATGGATACGTTAGAGATACCCGATGAGCGGCTGGTGAAATTTGTTTTCTATTATCTGAGTGGAGTGGCCTATGAATGGTGGATGTCCATGGGTCAGAGACAGAATGAGCTGACTTGGTCCTCTTTTGAGCAGTTTTTTATGCAGAAGTTTGTGCCAAGGCCTCTGTAAACGGAGAAGGCCAAGCAGTTCCTGGATTTATTGCAGACATCAGAGATGACGGTGTCTCAGTACACTAAGTAGTTTGAGGAGTTATACCGGTATGGGAAGGAGGTTGCTCCAACTGATGCGAAGAAGGCAGTGAGGTACCGAGATGGGTTGCTTCCCAGTCTTCGTAGAATGGTGATGGCAACTAGGGTGGTTTCATATCAGGACACAGTGGAGATGGCTCTCGATTTTGAGTTGAGTGAGAGAAGTGAAGCTCAGAGGAAGCGTCCATCGAGTGAGGGTAGTAGTGGTGGTGGTAGTAGCCACAAGAAACCGAGAACGGATTTTCATCAACAGAGAGGGGACCGAGGCAAGGGTCCAAGGCCACCATAGAGTAAGATAACATGCTTCAAGTGTGGAAAAAAGGGACACAAGGCAAGTGAGTTCAAGCTTCATGGGTTTAAATGCTTTAGGTGTGGCAACTTGGGTCACAGAAAGAGTGAGTGTCCGGAGGGTATCCAGAGGGCACAGCAGCAGAGTATTCTGGGAGTACCGCCTCCGGCTCTTCCTTCCAATGTTCCCTCAGGAGGAAGGGGGCGGGGTGGGACTCTTTAGCCACAGCAGTAGCAGAATGCACTGACAGAGGGACGTGTCTATGCATTGGGTCATCAGGAGGCGCAAGAGCATCCAAATTTCATTGGAGGTACCTTCTTGATTTCTAATTGTTGGGCAATAGTCTTGTTTAATTCTGGGGCTACCTCATCTTTCATTACTAGTTCGTTAGCACATGCACTAGAGGTGGAGATTTCGCCAATAAGATGAATGTTCACGATATCCTCAACATTCGAATATTTCACCACGTTGGAGGGGGTGGTGTTCGGTTGTGAGTGTCAGTTTGGAGAAATATCTTTGAAAGCCGACTTGTATGTATTAGATTTCCAGGATTTTGATGTGATTCTTGGAGCTGATTGGTTGACGAAGCACCAAGGGTTGCTTGACTTCTGGGAGAGGAAGATTACTCGTAGAGTACCCGAGGGAGGAGTGATTCAGTTGAGGGGATCGAAGGGGATTCCATGCCCACATTTCATGGATAATCCTTCGTACCAAGATTGTACAGTCGCAAGTTTGGTGACTTCGGCTCCTAAGGGAGATGTAGCTACCATGATTAGGGTAGTGGAAGAATTTATGGATGTATTTCCGGAGGAGTTGCCGGGATTACCTCCGCAGAGAGAGATTGACTTTGCTATCGAGTTACATCCGAATCTCAATTAGAGGAGTTGCTAGACTTGGGATTTATTAGACCGAGTGTGTCCCCGTGGGGAGAACCGGTGTTGTTCAAGAAGAAGAAAGACGGAAGTTTGAGGATGTGTATTGATTATAGGCAGTTGAATAAGGTTACAGTGAGGAATAAGTATCCGTTGCCTAGGATCAATGATTTGTTTGACCAACTGAGAGGTGCTAGCCGTTTCTCTAAGATTGACTTGAGGTCGGGTTATCATCAGTTGAGGATTAAGGATGAGGATATCCAGAAAATAGCGTTTAGGACACGTTATGGTCATTATGAGTTCCTTGTGATGCCGTTTGGGTTGACAAATGCCCCGGCGGTATTCAGGACCTAATGCAAAGGGTTCTTTGACTGTTTTTGGACAAATTTGTAGTTGTATTTATTGATGATATTTTGATCTATTCTCCTACAGAGGAAGAACATGAGGCACACTTGAGAGTGGTATTACAGACGTTGAGGGAGAATTAGCTGTATGCTAAATTGAGTAAGTGTGAATTTTGGGCCACGGAAGTGAAGTTCCTAGGCCATGTCATTACTCAAGAAGGCATAGCGATTGATTACTCTAAAGTTGAGTCGGTTTTGAATTGGGAGAGACCGAAGAATGTGACTGAGATCCGGAGTTTCCTAGGGTTGGCAGGTTACTACCGAAGGTTTATTGAGGACTTCTCAAGAGTTGCTTCGCCGATGACGTAGCTCACGAAGAAGGGTACACCCTTTGTGTGGACAAACGAATGTGAGGCCGCATTTGAAGAGTTGAAGAAGAGGTTGACAACACCTCTAGTGTTAGTAGTTCAGGAGAGGAATGTTGGCTACCAGGTGTATTGCGATGCATCTGGAGTCGGGTTGGGTTGTGTGTTGATGCAGCAGGGCCGAGTGATAGAGTATGGTTCGAGGTTGCTGAAGACACATGAGAGGAATTATCCAGTGCATGATCTGGAGTTGGCGGCAGTGGTATTTGCTCTTAAGCAGTGGAGGTACTATCTCTACGGGGAGACGTTTGAGGTGTTTTTCGATCACAAAAGCCTCAAGTACCTATTCACCCAAAAGGAGTTGAACTTACGGCAAAGGCGGTGGATGGAGTACTTGGAAGATTTTGATTTTAATTTGCAATACCATCCTAGTAAAGCGAATATGGTTGCGGATGCATTGAGTTGGAAGCAGAATGCTACTAGCTTATTCATGCATGAGTGGGAGATTGTGGAGACGATCAACCAGTTCAGATTAGAGTTACGAGAGCAAGAAGAAATGGTGTATTTGAGTTGTCTGACTTCGAGACCAAAGATGGTGCAAAAAGTCATAGATGCGCAAAACAGAGATCCAACTTTCGATGTGATTGAGGATAGTTCTGGATGGGTTCGAGGAAATGATGGGAGAGTACGGTATATGGGAAGACTAGTAGTTTCCGATGATGATGAGTTGAGGCAAGAGATTCTGAAGGAGGCACACCATTCGTGGTTTGCCATGCATCCCGGGGGTACGAAGATGTACCGAGACTTGAAGCGAAGTTTCTGGTGGAGAGATATGAAAGCCGATGTGGCTAAGTTTGTGGTAAAATGTCTAACTTGTTAGCTAGTGAAGGCAGAACATCAAAGACCAGCAGGGTTGTTGCAACCATTACCAGTAGCGGAATGGAAGTGGGAGAGGATCACAATGGATTTTGTGACGGCTTTGCCAATGACTCTGAAACGGCATGATGCGGTTTGGGTGGTGGTGGACAGGTTAAATAAGTCTGCCCATTTTCTACCAATGAACAAGACGGATTCATTGGAATCATTGAGCTCGTTGTATGTGAAGAAGATTGTGAGGATTCACGGTGTTCCACTGTCTATCGTGTCAGACCGAGACCCGCAGTTCATAGGTAGATTCTGGAGTAGTTTACAGGAGGCATTGGGAACAAAGTTGGATTTCTCTACAGCATATCATCCTTAGAGTGATGGGCAGAGTGAGAGAATCATACAGGTTTTGGAGGATATGCTGCGGGCATGTGTTGTGGACTTTGGAGGAAGTTGGGATCGATACTTACATCTGGCGAAGTTTGTATATAACAACTCTTTTCAGAGTAGTATCGGAATGGCACCTTACGAGACGCTCTACGGGAGGCCTTGTAGGTCGCATTTGTGTTGGGCAGAGGTTGGTGAGAAAGTTGTTTCAGGACCGAAGATGGTCAAAGAAGCACGAGAGAGAGTTGATGAGATCCGGAAGCGGTTGATCACTGCGCAGAGTCGACAAAAGTCTTATGCTGACCGGAGGAGGAGACCTTTGGAGTTCGCTGTAGGCGATAAGGTTTTCTTGAAGGTTAGTCCGAGATGGGGGATTCAGAGGTATAGCAAACATGGAAAGTTGGCACCGAGATTTGTGGGGCCATTTGAGATTTTGGAGACGGTTGGACCGGTGGCGTACCGTTTGACACTTCCACCGAAGCTTGAGAAGGTTCACAATGTATTCCATGTATCAATGCTTTGGAAATATGAGCCAGATCCGTCGCATGTGATAGATTGGACTACGTTGGAAGTTGACGAAGACGGGAGCTACACTCTTCAACCGGTGAAGATTCTGGACCGACAGAACAAGGTCACGAGGTCGAGTGTGATTCCATTAGTAAAGGTGGTGTGGATGTATCACGGAGTTGAAGAAGCAACTTGGGAGTTGGAGTCTCGAATGAAGGAGAAGTACCCGGAGTTGATCGGAGATTCAGGTACATGTGTAATTAATTTCGGGACGAAATTTCTTTAAGGGGGGGAGGATGTGAAACCCCGACACAAAAATTTTGTGGAATTTTTTATGTTAGAACAAATGGGGAAACTGGACTAGGCGCACCAGGGGGCGCCTAGTCCAAAGTGAGGCAGGTAAGAGATGAGGACCAGAAGAGCTGGAGTGCTTAGGTGCCCGAGTAGTACGCCTAGGCGTGTGCAATGGTGCGTCCAATGGCGCCTAATCCAGTGGAAGTGTTGCAGGGTTGAGGTCCAGAGGAGGAAGCACTGAACTGTGCCCAGCCCAGGGCGCCTAGGCGCAGCGCCCAGTCAAGTGGGTGGGCGGATGCGGAGTAGGTGTAGGGGCGCCTACGAGGCTGCCTAGGCGTAGGGGCGCCTAGGAGGCTGCCTAGGCGCACCCCGCCTAAGCGTGAAAACCCTACAGGCCCAGGATGCCGCCCAAAACAGCGCATTGGAGGAATTTCAAATAGGCCAGAGCGCCTAGGCGCCCAGGGTAGCGCCTAGGCGCAACACGAGTTTTCCAAATAGCTTCCAGCGAGAGTTTTAGACAGATTTCTGGTTTTGTCTCAGTTCTAGAGAGAGAGAGACGATGCTCGAGAGAGAAGTGTGTTTAAGGTGATTATTATAGATTGGAGCTTGGTTTTGGAGATTGAGAAAGGATTCAAGGAAGATTCAAGCTTTGGAGGTAAGTTTCTTCATTATTTCATTTCTAGGGTTTTTGAGTAGATCTTGCTAGTTTTGTTTAGAGTTGATTTCTATGGTTTAGATATGTTAATCATAGGTCATATGTGGTTGTATATGTAGGTTTGATTCTTGTGTTGGAGTGGAGTTTCATAAGGTTGAGTTTGGGGGTTTGAGAGGAACCCTAGAGAGAGAAAGTAAGTTTGCTCAATTAGATGGTTTAATTCATATTAGTTATGATATGTTGAGTTGTTTTGGATGATCCTTTGAGTTCGATTGGGTGGAAATTATTAGGTTGGAGAAACGGGGGTTAAAACCCCAATTTTGAGATTTTGGTGAATTGCTCAACACGAGGTAGGGAATTTCCAACCTATCTTTTTATCATTCGTTATTGTTACCTAAATAGCGTTTCTATTCTTCATTGATCGCCGTTGTTTGTGTTTCTGCCTTAATTGCTTCTAAGGAGAAACGAGCCTTGTGTGGATATTTGTTTGATGTTGAATGTTGCATGACCCGATTTTGTGTTCCGTCATTTACGGACACGTTGTGACTTCCCGTTCATGCATCATGGTAGTTATGTAAGATATTTAGGATATTCATATATACTTATCTATTCGGATAAATGTTGATGTGAATTTGTTGAGTATAAGTTCATGTGGTAGGTACATATTGATGCATTAGTTCCTTTTGGTTCTACCTATATCAATGTTTATTTCTTTACCCTACTGAGCTTCTAGCTCACTCCTTTACTTTCTTCCTTCCACAGGAGATACTGGTACGGGTACCGGTGGTGCGGATCGGTGAGCGGGACGTGACATGGATGGCCCTGGGTAGGATGGGGTGCTAGAGATATACTCTATGCATGTGGGTGTATGTAGTATGTCTATGTTGTGAGAATATAACCATTTGGTACGGTTGTGCTTGCTAGTGGATGTGGATGTTGTTTATGGTTATATTTGATGATATATGAATTTGTGTGTAGATTTTCATGTGATGCCATCAGTTTGTGCATGCTGGTAGTGGATGGCCTGAGGCCTAGGGTCAGGATTACATGTGGTTGAGGCCCGAGGCCTATGTTGCTAGGTTGCTAGTGTGATGTGTTGTTGCTGCGTTTCTGATACAGGTGGGCACTCTCAAATATACGGGGAGGTGCCGTCGGATTTCCAGTTGATCCCGGATGTTCACACTAGTGACCTAGGAAGGGTGCGGAGAGAGCACCCAGTCGCGTCTCCGAAAATGGGGCGTGACATTACATGAGCATCAGGTTTTTTAAAAAACTTGCATCATGGATTTATGTGATGTGTTTTTATATGATGAAAGATTTTACTTAATTGATTGATTTAGTTAAATTGATTGATTAGAATAAAATCATGTTTGGTTTTGGAATGATTATCCCTCGTTATTAAGTTTTATCTCATTCCTATTTTAGAGATAATCATCTCCTTAATTTAAGGAAGTTTTTCCTTATTTTTTGAAGACCTTGATTCCAATATTAGGACTCAATCTCTTTCCTAAATTCATGGGTTAATTCATTGAATATCTTAGAGGTCCTTAACTAACGTTTCACTAGTTCATTCACATGTCAGATAAATAATTATTTGTAGCCAATTAAACTTAGTACTTTACTCGCATGAACCGAACTAAAATTGATGTTTATTACGCAAGATTTGATTTTATTAAAATTCATGCATTATTGCATAACTTTTTGAGGGCATTCTAGTGTGTTCTTGGAGCTTGAAGACTTCAGTGCGACTCTGAAGCATCGTGTGAAGGAATATACTTGTGGTTGGATGTATTGAGTGAATCGAGCAAGAAACTAGTGCAAGTGATGTGGATCCTAGCTCTAGGCATATTCTTGTAACCCTTTGTTGATAGTGGATTGCTTCAAAGGTTGGTGACTACAAACACCGGAGGTTTTTATGTGATTGGATTTTCCTCATAAATATTGCATGTCACACCTTTGATTTTAGTATTCTTTATTTTTCAGTGAGGCATTAGTCAAAAATATTTGCAATTACACTAGATAATGCGAGTAATAATGAAGTCGGCCAAAGAAATCTGAAGTGTTATATTACGTTACCTTTGGGAGGAAACTTATTACATTTTCGTTGTTGTGCATGTATTTGTAATTTAAGAGTTCAAGATGGTTTGTGCATTTTATCTAGTTCTATTGATGTCAATGTTTTTAAACTCGAACTAGACCGGTTGCCTATCCAATTTGATTGATGGTATAAAAACCAGTGTAAACTAGTTGAGACCAACGAACTCCATATTCTCTAAACCTAAGAACGAAATAGCACAATCTTTCCCTCTTCATTTCTTCCATTGTCGTCTTCCATCATCGCGTCTCGCAGGCTGCCACCCGACAACCCAACCTAGGTATTACTGATTTTGATTTAGTATTTCGGTTATAGTTTGATGAAGTGGTGTTAACCCACTTCAACCTCCAACCAAGCAAGAGAGAAATGAACAAGAGAAGGAGAGAATTCTCCAAAAAGATTCTTATTATCACAAAAAATGTTTTGGGTTAACAAAACCTACACTTATAGTAGTTAACATGTTGAGTCTGTTACAACACGTGTCCTCATGCCACGTTGGCTATTAACTAACAGATATAACATACTCTATGATAGAAACTATAATATGACATCATTCCATATCATATCTTATCAACTATTCCCTTCTCGAAAATAAGCTTGTCCTCAAGGTGGTTACAAGAAGCCATAGGAAACTTTCTTCATAGTCTTCCCATGTAGATTCATCCACAGAATGGCCACTCCATTAAATTAAGAACTAAGTGCTAGCTACATTCCCATGCTTGTAAATGCTCCTTTGCAAAATAGACTGTGGAACCTGTTGAACTAGTCCATAATCTGTAATTGAAGGCAAGGTGGTGTTAGGTCTCACAACAGGACTTATATGTCATTTTAAGCAACTGAGATGGAAAACTGGATGTATCTTAGTGTCCTCTAGAAGTTTTGGTCAATAAGCTATTGTCCCAATTCTTGCTAATATCTCATATGGCCATAAAACCTAGGTTGCAACTTGGCAAATGAGTAAGCAGCCTTAGAAGGTAATTGATAAAGATTTAATTTTAAGTAAACAAAATCTCCCACATTGAACTCCCTCTCATAACGATGCTTGTCGGCTTGCACTTTTATCCTCTCCTAGCCAATTAAAAATTATGCTTGAGTAGGTCTTACAACTTGTCTCTTTCCAATAAAGCCTTCTCCAACACATCTAGCTTTGATGAGACAAATTCATAGGACAAAACATGAGAAGGGGTAAATCATACACCAGTTCAAAAGGGGTAGACTTTGCTGCAATATGGTATGTCGTATTATAACTCCACTCAGCCCAAGGTAACCACTACACCCATTGCTTAGGTTGCAAACCAGTAAAACATCTCAAGTATTTTTCCAAACAACTATTCACCACCTCAGTTTGGCCAATACTTTGAGAATGGTACCCAGAACTCATACACAACTTAGACCCTGTAATTTGAAGAATTCCTTCTAAAAATGGGTAGGGTCCTATCATTGACAATGGACACTGGCATTCCATGTAGCTTAAAAATATTCTCAATGAACACTTGAGTTAATGCTACTATAGAATAAGGATGTGCTAGAGTGCCCATACTTAGTTAATCTATCAACTACCACCATGATAACATATTTTCCTTTGCACAATGGTAAAGAGACAATGAAATCCATACTAATACCTTGCCAAACTTTACTAGGAATTGGTAGTGGTTATAGAAAACCTGGTGGAGACACTGTCTCATATTTATTCTACTGACAAACCAGACAAGTAGCCACCATATCCCTCATATCCTTGTTAATTCCTTGCTAATAAAAACCTCTCTTCAATCTTTGGTGAGTTTTTATACTCTAGGGTGTCCTATAGTTGGAGTAGAATGATGTTCTTCAAACAATACCTTTTTCCAAGTAAACTGAGGGTTGATTACAATTCTAGCATTGTACTTCAAAAACCCATTGTCTAACACATATTTTTGTCCATTTGATCCATCATTGGATTGGTCTTTTAATTCCTGTTTCTTCTGTATGATCCATTCATCCTTTTGCCAACTCCTTCTCAAATCATCAATCCATCCACTATAAGGATAAGAAATTGCACTGCAAAAGTGTGGATCCATATCATCACAAGGCTTTCCTACTCCAATCTAAATTTCTAAAAGAGGTTTTGCATTGGGCAATCTAGATAAAGCAACAGCAACCACATTATCAACTCCTTGTTTATATTGTATTTCATAGTCAAAACCTAAATGTTTTGTTACCCATTTTTGCTAAAAAGGTGTATTAGCTTTTTGATGCAAAAAAAAAAATTCAAGCTGTTGTGGTCGGTTTTGATCACAAAATGACTTACTTGTAAGTAATTTTGTCATTTCCTCACTGCATGAACTGTAGCCATTAACTCTTTCTCATAAGTGGAAAGTACTAAATTCCTAGGTCCAAGAGACTAACTAGTATAGGCAATAGGTCTATCCTTTTGCTACAAAATAACACCTATTCTTGTCCCCGATGCATCACACTCAAGAGTAAAAGTCTCATTAAAATCTAGTAATGCTAAGACTGGTGTTGTTGTCATGATCGATGTTTGACTTCAGCAAAAGCTGCAGTAGCATCATCATTCCAACCAAAACTGACCTTTTTGATTAATTGGAATATGGGTTGACAGACTTTCCCATATCCAGGAATAAATTTCCTCTAATACCCAGTCAAACCAAGGAACTCCTTAACTCTTTCACATTAGAAGGAGTAGGCCATTCCAAAATGGACTTTAATTTTCCCTGATCTGCAGCTACTCCTTCTCTAGATATAAGGTGTCCCAAATATTCCACTCTTGTCCTGCCAAAAGCACACTTTTGCTTCTTAACTGGTAAGTGATGGTGTTGAAGATGTAACTCCCAACTACTATTGTAAACTAATGGCATCAAAGAGAACAAAAATGAATTTCCTCAGGAAAGGTCTGAAAATATCATTCATGAGACATTGAAATATTGTTGAAGCATTTGTGAGTCCAAATGGCATCACTAAAAACTCATAATGCCCTCCATGAGTTTTGAGCGTTGTCTTCTCTATGTTAGATTCATGCATCATAATTTGGTGATAACCTGCCCTTAGATCCAATTTTGAGAAATACTGAGTTCCTTGTAGCTCATCCAGCAAGTCAACAACGAGTGGAATGGGATATTTATCTTTCATAGTCAACTGGCTTAGTTCACGATAATCCATACACATCCTCCAAATACCCTCTTTTTTCTTAACTAGCAAAACAAGAGAAGAAAAGGAACAGTGACTAGGCTTGACAAATCCTGCTTCCAACAATTCTTTCATTGCCTTTTCTATCTCATTTTTTGCATAGGACCATAATGATATGGTCTTTTGTTGGTAGGTTTTGCATATGTGATGTGTGTAATTTTATACCACATTCACATGCATATTTTGATACACAAGTGCACTATTTGGAATCAAGATTGAGTTCATATTTTGGGATTTGATATGTTTTATATGTAGGAGGGTTGGTATAAAATTGTAGCTGAATTGGAGCATATCTGGTAAACCCTCACGAGACTATAACTCGTCCTATTAGGGGCACCTTGGGGTTTAAAGGCTTGTAGTACGTGCTAGTACTATCGTGTATTCCTACGAAAGTGGATTTTTAATAAAGTAATCGGATTAAAATTTGTGTTTCGTTCCATGCTCCTCCACCATGATAAAATTAATTTTGTTTTACTTGATCGCTCCTATGGATATGATGATTAATTCTGTGAGTAGGAAGTTAGACTTTACTTGAATCATTACTTGACATATGAAATCGAAAGTTTCATGTTATATCTCATCACATACATACTTGTGGAGACTTAACCCTATGAGATTTGGGCTTATTGTTTATTTTGAGGGATTTGTTTCTTACTTCATATATTCTTTCATGCTTGCATGCTTCTTTCGCATCTCATTCTTATTTCAATCATGAACCAAGAATATGCCCTTGTGAATTGATGCTTTGATGGATTTTTTTTATGATAACTTGGTCAAGGCTAAGAGATGAAATTGGACATTCTTTTGATTCGTTTGAGCCTTTCTAGCCTTCCTTTTATAAGTTTACCGCTAGAACCCCTTTGAGCCTAAACACAAACTTTTCGTAATATTCCCAATTGACTATTTGTGCTTAATTTTCAGATTTTCTGACTTATTAAAAATTAGCATAATTTGTGTGCTTAAGAGAACAAGTTTGACGGAAAGTTGTTTAGCTTGGATATATGTGCTTATTGCTAATCATGTCAAGGTTTGATATTTTGGGATGACAAAAGACACCAAGTGTGGGGGTATGGCAGATGGTTGGAAGAGGAAAAAAATTGAATGGTTTAAAGCAAAAAGCTTTGAAAGAAAAAAAAATGTGAAGTTTTGAAAAAGAAGAAGGGCAAAAATGCTTAATGACAAAAAGAAAAGGAAAAGAAGAGAGTAATTGGCTCAAATATGTGAAGTGCATAATTTTTAGAAGATGGGAAGTGAAGGATGGTTGAAGGATGGGGTATGATATGTTGAGATGATGCATTATTTGAATTTATTTGATGGTTCTCTTCAAGCTTACTTGTGTTAATAGAAAATCCCTTTGTCAATATTCCTATCCTCTTACCTTTACGTTACAAGTCTAAAAGTCTTACTTGATCTTAGAATATCTTAGTTTGAATTTGAGAACAATTCAAGGCATAGTTCACGATTCTTGGTAAGTGATTTTTTTTAATGAGACTCATATTATGATATTTCTCTTAGTCATCTTTCATTATCATTTGTATGTGAGCTTTCATATTCTTCCATTCATTTTTTTTCACCCACATACACGAGAGAGATTTATTATAGCCAACTTCACGAGTGATTTCTTTTTGAGTGACATTTTGGTGAGATTTCAAGTTGAAGCTAAGAGTTATGTGATAAGTGGCTGGTATGTACTTGAGATGGATGTGCCGGTAAGCTGATTATGCTTTTGTTAATGTTTCTCTTGTGGAATTCTTGTTTATTATTTATAGTGGCAATTTTGTGAGTTAAATTTCTAACACTAATGAAGGCATGGAACTTGACTGTGTTTGGTAGTTTAGTTAATTTTCTCAGCGACGAGAAACGAATAAGTGTGGGGGTATTTGATGTGTGTATTTTTATACCACATTTACATGCATATTTTGATACATAGGTGCACTATTTTGAATCAAGATTGAGTTGATACTTTGAGATTTTATATGTTTTATATGTAGGAGGGTTTGTGCAAAGTTGTAGCTGAATTGGAGCATATTTGGACTATAGACAAAGAAAAATTCCCTTCTAGCACCCTTTGGGCGCTCCAACACTTCAGAGACATAAATTGGCAGATTAGAGTGCCCTTTTAGCGCTCCAGCGCCAGAAGGGCACCCGAACAAGATGTGGTTTTCCAGCTTTTTAGGAAACCTAGTTTTATGAGACTTTTAGGACCCAAAACATGTAAACCTAAGTGGGGACTCCTATGATACTTGTATTAGGTATAAATAGGCTAGAAAAATATGGGAAAAGGGTTACAAACTTGGCATAGGTTGGAATTGCTCTCGTTCGTGAAGCGGCTCTTCTTCCTCCTTCCTCCACTTTTGTGTACCAATTCATGATTCCTTATTCCTTTGCTTTTATATTTATTTTCATGGGTTGTAACTAAACTCATATCTAGGGTTTGACCTACCAAGCATGAATATTATGAGTTGATTTTTATTACAAGTATTTAATTCAATTCTAAATTCTTGTTCTTAATTGTCATGCCTCAAAATATGATTTCTGCATAATTGTTTGATCACCAATTGTGTTTCTTATTATATTCATTTAGCAAAATCACATAAACGATCTGTATTTATGTC
The DNA here is from genome assembly GCA_963580455.1 of Euonymus europaeus. NCBI lineage: Eukaryota > Viridiplantae > Streptophyta > Magnoliopsida > Celastrales > Celastraceae > Euonymus > Euonymus europaeus. The sequence goes on along the minus strand of OY756970.1, from coordinate 12,347,081 downwards.
TTTTGGTGGAATTAGAATTAAGAAAATTAATTGTTGAATGCTTGACCCTTATAGCTCATAATAGGTTTGATTGGTAAGGTTGTGCCCTAAGCTTTTTATCATCATTGATTCTTGTTTGCTTGCTTCTCTATGAATTAAGTGTGTTCTCTTTACCTTAAAAATCATTTATTTTAATATTAATTACATCTTTCGACTGAACTCATCTCTGTGGGATCGACCTCGTACTTACATCTTTTGTGCTACGATATTTCACTTGTGCACTTGCAAGTATTTTAACATCATTATGGTAATAAAGGAATTTTGTCATCAACCTCCCCTGTTGGAGGAAGTGGAGTTGGATTTTTAAAAAGTTGATCAAACTTATCCAGGAGTTGAAATAATTCATGTTGTTGCTGAGTAGTAAGATCCTAGTCAGTGTTTGTTATCTGCCATAACTTGAGCTTCCTGAGAATACAATAGGATACCAAAACAGGAAGTTGGAATGCTCTTTTCCATCTAGTGCAATGGGATGCTTTGAACTACAGGTAAGTTAGGAACCTCACTTTATGATTTAAGGGTCCGTTTGGATCAGAGTATGTCTTATAGAGTTTAAGCTCTCATAAAATGTAAAGGCTGAGAGTGTCTGAGAGTATGAGTGACGGAGTATAAGCTAGCCTATACTCTGAAACAAACACGGACTAAAACTCTTAGTTCTCACATTAAACTCCAAGGTAAGGTACTAGAAATTCCACAAAATATGACTGACTATAGTCAGCCATTGAATACCCAAAACTGTATCACAACCACCTAGAGGTAATACCAACATACTGGTTTCACAAGTGAAATCTCCAACAGACAAACGAACTTCCCTACAGAAACCAGAACTCCAAACTTTACCTCCATCAGCAATCATTAACTCAAAAGACTTAGATTTTTCATAATTCCAATCCAATTGCTTAACAAGTCTAGAGTCCACAAAGTTGTGGGTGCTCCTAGAATCTACAAGAATGATGACTGGGTTATTCTTAATAAAACCCTTCAATTTCATCGTTTTATTCATTTGAGTTGCAGGAATACCATAAAAGGCACAGACACTCAATTCCATATGCTGGAATTCTAATGCTTTTGTATTTTCCAATTGATTTTCCACAATTTCATTATCCAAGTCTTCCCCAAAATCCACTTCAAGTAGTAATAACTGTTTCCTTGCACATTTATGCCCTCTGTCATATTTCTCATCACAGTAATAAGAGAGTCCTTTAAGTTTTTTCTCCTGAACCTCAGCTAGAGAAATGCGTTTATATGATGATTCATAGAGGACTTCCTGAAATTATTGTTGACTGGCCTAGTAGTCTGGGCAGTAGATTGCATAGGAAATGAGTTATTATTAAGTTGCTTATAACTCAAAGGACTTAAAGTTTTTGATTGGATAGGTTTTGTTAAATTGGATTTGGCATGGTTGAGTTTTGCCTCGATCTGTAAGGCAATGGAAATAGCCTCATGGACATTAGCTGGTTTCATTAATTTAACATCATACTTCAGTTCTGGTCTTAAACCTCCCAAAAAACAACTTTTCATGGATGCAGGGCTAACACCCCTAGTCCTATTAGCAAGCCTACGAAACTAATATACTCCTTCAATCCAACTTTTTGTTTCAACATAAACAATGACTCCTCACAATCCTCAAATGCAGTAGCCCCATATTCTTTACAGAAAACTAGGGTAAATTCCACCCAAGAAGGAGTAGTGTGTAAACAATTCATCCACTTAAACCATTGTAAAATTTCATTTTCAAGATTTAAAAAAACCAGAACTACCTTTTGTGTCTTAGGAACCCCATAATAGGAAAAATATTGCTCAGCACGATCGATTCAAATCAAAGGATCATCACCTCATTGAACTTTGGAAATTAAACTTTTTGCTACGGTGTTTGATGCTGCCCTCCTTTGGGATCTTGGGCCTCAAACCTACGCCTCATGCGATGGTTTCCCATATCATTATGATCGTCATCGATGTCTACGAGTGAAAATTCACGACGAAGTGTCTCAAAATGCTTCTCAAAACCTGGCGCAAATTTAGATTCTAAATTTTCATCCAAGATGAGCCTCAAATGCCGTAGTAAAACTAGCGATTTCATTCTCAACAAAAGTCTAAAATTTGGTGAAAGATTCAAAGATACCTTCCATGGTAGTTTCTACGTGCGAGATGCGACTATCCATGGCCAGTGCTAGTGGCTCTCTCCCAAAATCACAAGGTCAAGGATTCGAGCAGTCACGAAGTCGGAGATTAATCCCACAAACCCAACCGAGCTAATTCCAAGTGGGACAATTCCTCTTCGAGCTAAGCCCAACCCACTCCATACACGTGCGGGTATTAGTGCCAAATTGGCGATCTGTGGCTCCTCAATGTCCGTGTCCCAATTTGTCCCTAACAATTAACATATTCATATTGTTCAATATTTTGAATTATATTAAAAAATAATGCAATTAATTTGATTCTATAATTCAAAAAATTAAAAAATAAAAGGAAAAAGGAAAAAAATAAATAAAGGATCAAGCTGCCCGACCCAAAAGCCTGACTTCTTAGGCCCGACTTGATTAATAGAATAGGGCTTGGGCGCAGAGCAAGCTTGGGCCTTAAAATAAAGGCCCGGCCCAATGGGGACCCTAATAAGGGCAATTGAAACAGTAGTATTTTATGGGAGAATGAATAATATATGAGAATGTGTGTTTATATTGATATAGCTATATTGGGATATGCGTTTTGGTGATCTAGACGAGTATGTGACTTGAGCTTTTATAAAAGATGTGGGATCTAGTATTGATTTTGATGTAGTTTTGTTGGAGAATAGATGAGAGAATGGAAGAGTTGATTTTTGGATAATGATTTTGTAATGGGAGATGTGTTTTTGCTAATGTGTCAATATTGAGAGATATATTATGCTGATTTGATTCTATTGAGAGATGTGTTTTTGTGTAATAGAAATGGGACCCACAATTAATTGTAATGGAAACAAGGAAAAATTGCGATTAAAAGTTCCCTAAATGTACATGCGAGTCTTGGACGAGGAAGATTTTTGTGGTCGTTCTCTATTGAACAATCCATCAGTTTGAGTGGAGAAAGATTTGTTGGGATCTTAAGAAGGCTGAACATTTGCAAGATAGAAATGTGATTCTAATATCAGTGTGATCATATAGCTATAACTCACTCATTTGAGCTTTGATTGAGATGATTTTTGTAGCACTTCAAAGAAGACTCTAAGACCTACAAATTTGTGTGTAACATATTTTTATAGATTCGAACATGTCAGAGTTCAAATCGAGTTAGAAGTTTGTGCATAGGAATTGTGAATCGTATAAACACAATTTTACGCTAAATTTTTGTGCACTAAGTATACATGCACTATATTTATCTGCATTAAAAACACACACAAGAGGTGCCAAGTATAAGACAAAAAGCTAAAAACAACTAAAAATTCAGTACTAAACAAACCATCAATCAAAAATTCCAACACTAAAAGGAGCTCTTGATCAAATAGTAGCTTATTCCTTAGATAGTAGCTTATTCCTTAGAACTAGCTGAACGTTCATGTATAAGCATTCCTTAATAATTACCTAGCACTTGGAGCCATTTCTGTATCAAGTACCAGAGATCTGTTGTTCTCTGCCTTAGATGTTGTTCCAGAAGCCATCTCTACAGCCAAACATTCCTTCAGTTCTGCCAATACATGACTCATGTCTGGCCTATGGATGGCGGCTGGTGAGACGCACGACATGGCTATCTCCAATGCTTTCCAAGCGGCATTGGTGTTGAATTTTTCCTGCAACCTTGCATCAACAATTCCCTTGATATCCGCTCTTTCGAGTAATGGAATAACCCATTGAAGCAAATGAGTGCTACTCTCATGGCTTTTAGTGATTACGGGCCGTCCAGTGATTAGCTCTAGAAGAATAATTCCAAAGCTGTAAACATCGCTTTTCTTGTTGAAGTTTCCGGTAGATTGAAACCTGTATTGGAAACACAGATAATTAATAAATGGAAAGCAAAAGAATGCTTTTCATGTGATTGTCAGTGAGATTTATAATGGGATACAAGAGACTCTTGCTTTATTCATCGTCTCTTCTCCATTCTATGCGTTACAAGAAACTATTATCAGTCAGATTTACTATACTTCATTAGTATTTTAAGACATATTCAAGAAAACTAATCACACTAATCAAAGTGTTGCTCTGTGAAGCAAGCAGATGAAATAATCTATAAGAGCGACATGAGCGTTTAAGACTTACTCTGGATCAAGGTATCCGGGTGTGCCTGCAGGACGAGTTGTAACATGAGAGTCGTTTTCAGTTGCAAAAGTTCTCGACAATCCAAAATCAGAAATCTTGGCTTGCATACTTTCATTTAGTAAGATATTGGAAGTTTTTAAATCTCTGTGGATAATAGGTGGTTTGCAACCGTTGTGAAGGTATTCCAGCCCTGCCATTCACATTGAAGTTTCTTTAAGCAAAGAAAGTTAAAAGTGAAAGCAAATAAGTAATCTATGTAACTAATTTTTGTTCTTACCACTTGCAGCATCAAAAGCAATTTGAAGCCTCATATGCCAACTCAGAACATCTCTATTAGTTACTGCCAGAGAAAGTACACATCAATTCTTTTGTCGGATAGGATCTCATGGAAACATATTCTTCACACAAAATATAAGCTGATGACGACAATGTTAAAAAGAAAGGAAATAAAATTTGGTGCAGAAGCTCTATGCAGTTTCACACTTGCTACAATAATGATGATAATAAGAAGGAAGTGTGGGACAAAGTTGTATTAAATTCAAGGCTTAAAATGTTTTCTGTGATTAAAAGCTTCTGCTATACCTGATAAATGTTGTTGCAAGTTTCCATTGGACATGTATTCATAAATCAACGCCCTGTTTATCCGGTCATCGCTATAGCCAGCGAGAGGAACTAAGTTTTTGTGATAAACAAGCATCAAGTGCTGCACCTGCATTTCAAATTGGTGCTCCATCAAGTTCAATCGCAAAACAATCGGAATAGGGTAACTTATAAATTTTAATTTCTGTTCAACATCATAAGAATGATAATTTAGAGGCTTTGCCGTCACTAAATTCTTTTTTCTAACCTCTGCTTGAAATTCTTTATATCCTTGGTCTGATGATGAAGATAGCATCTTCACAGCAACTGGACTGCCATCTCTCATAGTGCCAAGATAAACTTTTCCATAACCTCCTTCACCAATGACTGTGCTAAAGTTAGCAGTAATACTAACAACCTCAGAGTAAGTAAACTGCCGATTCTTTGGTTTTAATGCATCTTCTTGCTTTGATCTGGCAACTCTCCCTACAGCAATGAGTACGGAAGTAACATTCTTAAAAGGACTTCGACTATTTTCATTGAGATTGTTGACATGTTTGCGTGTTGAAATTTAAAGTTTCTTAGCTAAGAGATTAGAAAGGTACCTTGTTCTCGTTTCCTTTTAATCCTCCAAAATATGACAATAGAAATCAAGAGTAGGAGTGCAACTATAGATGTGATAACTGGAATAATAAAGTTGCTCTTTCCTTTATCTGAATCTGTCTTGCCTGGTTCTAAACTATTTGGCAGACTGTCACCAAACAGAACAGCAGCCAGAAAGTTATGACAAATTAGGTTAACATCAAGTATCTATGAGAACTGAAATGAAATTGGAGTAATAACTTTTAGATTCAAATCCATCTTTCCATTTAGTCCGTTAACTATTTCAGATTTAACAAAAAATTATATAAAATATAGAGAAGATGATAAAAACATGTAAATAATTTTGTACGATGCAATTTCCAAGCCAACCTCAACTGCAGGGGCCCATGGTCAGATTTTTCCACAAGACCATTAGGAACTGGCCCGGTCAGGTTGTTGCCAGCCAAATTACTGTGGAGATAGAGTGAAAAAGAATCACCCACGAATTCAGAAATGAGAATTAAGTATTGAATGATAAAAGTTCAATAACTTACAGCATTTGCAAATTCGGCAGCGATGCTAGAACTTCTGGTATCCACCCAGTCAAATTATTATATGACAAATCCCTTAGCAAAAGCGAAAATCGTAAGTTCATTGGTAAATAAATGCATATACATTTGATGGTATATTAGTCTTTATTCTAGACATCATATGCACTTTAAGTAACTCAGGATTGTCTTCACTTCCTAATCCACATCCGCGACTAATTTTGTATGATAATTCCATTAGAAACAGAGAGAATTTTTGCGTTTATGTACAGGGAGAGACACCAGATTACCAAAACATTCCTTATTCATTATAAAGTTATGAATAAGCATCCCGAGATATGAATTATAATTGATGTAGCCTGTAATGGAGTATAGTGATGGAAAATTGGCTCCTGAGATCTCTATACTGCATTTTGCGGTGTTGATATTGAAAATCAATAGTAGCTCACAAGATACTTACAGGGAATGCAATGCTGTCAGGTTGGCAAACGAAGAAGTTATACTCCCATTTAGTTTGCTTAAGCTCAAGTTCCTGCTTGTAATAAATTAATCAAGTAAGAAGGGATTGTATTATCAAGTATATATATTATGCAAGTTGAACTGAATATGAATTTTCCTGTCCTAGGACACTAATTTTCCAAACTCTCAAATCATGAGACAACAAATGAAGTCAATTTTCTTTCCGATTCTATGGAATAATCTTGGTCAATTTTCATAACACACATATTCTGCATATAGAAACAGGAACTTACAATGAGATGATCCTTGGATTATCGTCGTCGTCACTACAATTCAAACCACTCCATAAGTTGCGCTGGACACATGGGTCTCCTTGCCAGTCATCTCTGGTTATCTTGTACGTTTGTTTGATGGCTATGATGGCATCATCTGTCACCATTTCAGAACACGAAGGTATGAGAGGTACTGTGGAAGCCAAAACATGCATGATATCATATTATTTTTCCACAATGCATCTAGGAGAGCGCAAGGAGTCTTGTGATGTTGTGGGTTTTTTCTTTCTTTCACAGATTACAATATGAGTACGTAACTACTATAACTCAAACAAATACATACAGTCATCTTGATTTGTTGGTGACTGCCGGAGCGGAATTGCATGGTAAACCTCATAGGCATTGAGGATGGGTGGAAGATCAGAGTCCGTCGCCTTAGAAATTGTGAAGTTAGCATTTCCTCTTAGAGGCGCAGTCTGGGGACACAGAGACTGCGGCTTCAAGTAATCTAGAGTGATGGGGTCAGAAACATGGTTGATGCTGTCCAATGTGATAGTGATTTGCCTTGGCTGAGCTTTAGCGACCTCCTCAAATTCCATAAAGTGAAAGCAGACGTAATAGTCCCTCTTGGTATTGAGGTTCCAATAATAACGCAAGAACGTCTTGTTATTTGAGGGCATGACAGCTGTTCTCAAAAGTTGTGTCGGCAATTTGTAACCAGTACTGCTGCTGACTGCTGTAATATTTGATGTGGTATTAATTGATAGTTCATGAGAAAAGGAGTCAAACGACCAAAAACGATCATAAGGGTCATCCTTGAGCCTAGTGATGAGACAATGCCAACCATTTATTAGATTATGCACAATAATCAAATAAAGATATATATAATAAAAAAAACTGAAATTTTATAAAAACTATATTTTAACTTTCATGTAATCTAGTCCACAATTCTTTAGTGAGTAGTAGGAGGGTTCATGGAGGATTCCAACAGAAAGATGCATATTCTACTTTTGGAACCCTCCCAAACCGTCACCTCCCCAGTCCTCACAAACTATTCTGAGTAGTTAAGGGTAAATCAAGTTCTTTGGTCTTAAAATTGGGGATTACACAAGAAGGAAGAGGAAGAGAAAGAGAAAGAACACCTGACAGCAACATTCTTTCCTATGAAGCATAAGTATCCGTATCCTCAATCTGAACAGTCTCCCAGAAATTAACACCCAGATGCAGACCGAATTCGGGATTTGCATTCAATCCATCATAATTTCCGTACAAGAAGGCTGCTCTGATGAGATAGTTATTATTCTTGCCTTGAATTGGCTTCAATGTGTAGCAGTTCTTCCTTCCTTGCGGAAAGCTTCTCAGGTTGTTTAGCCGCGGCCCGAATGGCGAGTCTTGAAAGGGGTATTCGACTTGTATTTCTCCATTCTCACCGGAACTTGTGAACTCCAAATCCGACTTGTAGAATATACCACTCGATTCATCAACATAATCATAGCTTGACCCGCAATCAATGCTGATGAAATCTGCTTAACAATCAATGGATACATTACTCAAACAGATTCTATAATTCGAAAAACCCACATTTAATATTATTCCCTCCCAAGGCCCAGTGACAAAAGTACAACCCCAGTAGTAGCAGTAGAAGCAGAGAAGAAGCAAACTTGGGTTTTTCATTTTGAAATCATATAATATAATATTAAAAAATGAAGAAAGTATAAGGCTCTGAAAGTTGATTTCTGAAGCATACTACCTGGATTCTCATTAGCAAGTGTTCTTCTTCCACCATTTGCAGCATTTGTAGCTGCTCCTGCTTTTTTTTCAAGACTAGTGATTAGTGGAACTGAAACTAATTCTACTATCAAAACCAAAACCAGCATTTGGGCACAAATCATCTTTCCTACAAATGAAAAGTTTAGGATATCCTTCCCATATATATACACATTTCAACATTTCTTTGCAAAATATTTCAGACACTCCAAATTAAGGAAATACAATAATTAAATCTAGGGAAATTAGAAATAGGTCCCTCGTTGAAACATGTTATTCCAATACGTAAAGACTCATCCCAATATTTTCTTTCATTTGTTTGACAAAATTACAGCTCCAATTTCTCTCCATTACATCATCTCATACATCATTGTGTTTTTACTCAAAATTTCGAAAATATTCTATCTCAGATTAAATGTTAGATCTCGAAAAATGTTACATATTTGAAATCAACACCAACATTTTTTAACAATATTCATTTGTCGATATTTTTTATCCGTATATTTTAAGTTATTTATATACACATTTCAACATTTCTTTGCAAAATATTTCAGACACTCCAAATTAAGGAAATACAATAATTAAATCTAGGGAAATTAGAAATAGGTCCCTCGTTGAAACATGTTATTCCAATACGTAAAGACTCATCCCAATATTTTCTTTCATTTGTTTGACAAAATTACAGCTCCAATTTCTCTCCATTACATCATCTCATACATCATTGTGTTTTTACTCAAAATTTCGAAAATATTCTATCTCAGATTAAATGTTAGATCTCGAAAAATGTTACATATTTGAAATCAACACCAACATTTTTTAACAATATTCATTTGTCGATATTTTTTATCCGTATATTTTAAGTTATTTTTTTTGGAAAAAACATTAAAATTTAAAAATAATAAAAGTTCATTCTTTTAACAAAAACAGTAAAGTTGAAAAAACAATGAAATTTCATTTTTTTTTCAAACAATGACAAAATTTTATTACATATCAAAAAAAAAACAGCTCCGTTTTATATCCCATGAGGTTATATCTCATGGGATCTCATAATTTATTTTATTGTATAATACAATGAAATAACAGATTTTATTACAGTGGAATGCGTACCCTTACAATGAAATACATTATTTTACTGTGCTAGAATCTGTTATTCCATTGTGATAATACAATAGAATAACGTATGAGATATTTCATTGTAATAATACAATGGAATAACAAGTTCTAATACAGTGAAATACGTATTATTATAATAAAATACGTTATTCCATTGTAATAAAATTTATTATTCTATTGTAATAATACAATAACCATCACCAACAACGTTTATCGCGGGATGTGCTTCATCTAACTCACTTGTTGACTATGGATAACCCGTTTGTGACTCGTGAAGGCCAAAACAAATCAAATAATCTTGTAAATAAAGTAATTTTTATTGAATAATAAATTAATCATCTCAAGTTCACCTATAATTAATGAAAATAATTTAGTTCTATCAGTACTCTCTCCACTTGGTACTCAATAGAGGAGGATCTGAAAGTAGAGAGAATTACAAGCAAGAATAGTGTCATTGTGTTATTAAAAGATAGTGAAGAGACTTTGATTAATGTTGTGCCAATGGGGGAACCAGCCATGACCAAGGGGCAGTTGTACACCTTGGATTTTTGTTTTATTTTTTAGTACTAATTTTTATTGGGACATGGACAATTTAAATATTAAAAAATAAAATATTTCATTTGAAAAACTCACATCAAATTTTAAAACACTTTATCTCTTAAAATACATATTGAATTTCAAGAAAAAATTATGTATCCATAATCAGCAAGTAAAAATCTATCCGACAAGATCCATCATCAATATGTTTTATTCAGTCACTCTTAATTATATTTTTTTGTATTAATATATGGGTTACGTAGGTTTTAGTGTTTATTTATGGGTACCAATATGAGCTCGTATATCGAATTTCAATGTTGTAACCTAAACAATATGTGTTAAATCCTAAGATGAACGAATTTGTTAAATACTAACGAGTTTGTGTATCGAATTTTCATGTTGTAACCTAAACAATAAGTGTAATAAACCCCAAGGGAAAATGGTTCGCTAAACCCTGACGGGCTCGTGTATTGAATTTTCATACTATAACCTAAAAGACTCAAATTCTCTAAACCACGACGGAATCGCTAGAAAATTCTAAAATGTCCCAAGTGCTAAACCCTAGGGTCCTAACTACTATATCCTAATGAGTTCGGATACCCAATGTAATTTCAATAAAAATGAAAAAAACAATGAATTTATATATTCTACTATTACAATGTAATAAAATTTCAGCACGAATAGACAGTTTACACATCATATATGAGTTACATTGTTTTTAAAAACAATGTAATTGAAAAAACGCAATAAAAGCTATCGACAATGAGTCTTATTAGAAAGATTTTTACGCGCTAAATTTGAATATATAATTTTTTTTGACATCTAACATGTATCTTGAGAGATAAAGTATTTTAAAGTTTCGTTTATGAAAACATTAATATTATTAACTGATTTTTTTAAAAGTCTAATAGGACCCATCTACATGGAGTGTCATGTAGACTTGGGTTGTGTTAGGTTAATAAAAATCAGGTTCTATAACATTTTTGCATTTTAGTTGATGACCCATTTCTTCTCTTACCGCCTAGCCCATGTAGATTGTAACCCGACTGATCCATTGATGCACAACCCAATTCTTGTAACTTGTCCAACCCATCTTTGAGGTCAAGCTCGGCCTAATAAGCATGCTTAATAATGGTGTAAACAATTAATTATTTTATAAATTAAATATATATTAATATTAAAACTGTGTTAAAAATATAATCACTAGAAAGGAAATATCTCAAATAGATAAAATGTTTGGAAGTCTAAATAATTCAGTTAGCGAATTATATCGTATTTAATCTCGGACCCCGACTTCGAGTCCTAGCTTCTCCCTTATTCACACACAAAAAAAGATATGTTAAAATAATACAACTTTTTTTTAAAAGAAAAGTAAAGCTTATTGAACTACAATTTGAAGAGTACACGTATTCAAAGTTGTTGTTGTTTTTCTTTTTATTTACATTTGAAAAGTTCTTTCTTATCTGAATTACGAAGCTCCAAGACACTTATTAGAAATTATCAGAACTAATTATTTTAACCTTTGCTTAAAACACTTCAACAAACCCAGGGTTGGGGCAAGACTGAAGAGCATAGACCAAGGGCCATAAAGCATATTAGTGAATTTGGGACCACAGAGCTTGACCCGAGCCATATGTTTTTCGTCAAAGTCAACTTGGCCATATCTTCAAGTGGACCAAAACGACCAAGAGTTTCATTAGTCTTATATTCTTATGTTTTCATGTGCACTCCAAACCAGCCGAACTAGTTGAATTGGTTTAACGCATCTTCAAGTGGACCAAAACGAGCAAGAGTTTCATTAGTCTTATACTCTTATGTTTTCATGTGCACTCCAAACCAGCCGAGTTGACTTGGTTTACTGTACGGTCAAGTCGCATTATTTTTTGCTTAATGAAAACGTTAGAAAAGTGATAGTTATCTCACGTTCTTAGTTATTGCCTCTCAACTGATTCCCATAATCGGTAATATCCCTGTAATTGTAGAATCAAAAATGTCGTGGGGAGGTCGGAGTGCCTTTTGTGATGTTCCTTCATGGAAGTTGAGGTCAGCTCGGAGACTAAACGGTGACGCGTGTCATTCATCTGGGATGACATGTGTTGTGTGATTTTTATCCCATACTGTAATAACCCAAATGCTTGGATAACCTGATGTAGTAGATGTGGTAACATAGGTGATTTCATGTATGATCTAAGTTTGATCGGAACATTTTTCATAAATTCTATAGGGAAAATTAACATTATGGGCTCAAGAATTGTCAGAAACAGAGTTAAAAAAGAAATTAATAATAATTTTGAAAGTAAAATATATAACATATAAATTAATCGCAGAATTGTAAATTAGAGTAATGAGGCAGGGGCAAAATAGTAAATGACTAATTAAAAAAGGAATCAAATAATATAAATGGTGCATAAAAATCGAGGATGCCTAAACCTAGGAAGAAACCTGTAAAATCTGAATCTTTAAATAGCTAGTGGGACAGGACAAAATGACATCCATTGTATTACTTATAAACTAGTATAATACCCGCGCTATGCGCGGTAGCAATATCTCATTTTTTCTTAATTTTTTTCTTTCATTTTTCTTTAAAAATAGTCATCTTTATTTAAAATAATTATAATAATTTTCGTAAAATATATGAATACAGATGTGAGAATTTTACAGTTGATAAGGTAATACAAATTGAAAATGTAATTTTATAAGAAATTTGAGTCATTTAATAAATAAAGTGTTTTTTTAACATTCATTTAATAAATATTGTTTCATGACCCCAATTTTTCGAATGGTTGAAAGTTGATAATTTTTATACGATAATAATAAACATTTTTCTTTTCCTTCTTTTTTTTTTCTCTCCTGAAATGGAGTTGTCCAATCTCAACTCTCCCGATAACCATTTAACAACTTTGGGCTTCTTCAACTTAACATTACTAATGGTTATTAATAGAATTGATTTTTATCAGTGATGAAGGATGCACTCCAAGGTGATCACTGATCATCTTGAAATTACAGATCACATGTACCATCATATAAACCTGCAGACAACATTATTTTCGCCCAAAAAAATTGAAAGCTAAATGAATAAAAGATACAACCGTGTAATAATAGCAGATATATTAAAAATAAAATTATGAGATTGAAAACACAATTTTTGAAATGTTTTTATTTTCAAAAATGCAGATGAGTCCTTATCGTTTCCATTAACAAAGGCAATTTGGTAGAGTAATTACGTCATGGTAAGTTGTAAGGCTTTGGTTCATATTTGATAAGGGCACAATTGCTTGACTCTTGAAGTTCCAAGCAAACAATGTACATAAACCACTAATTTATGGTAAATTGTGTAGCAAGAGCTATCCAAGTGAATTTTTTAAAAATCCATCCAATCCTATAAAGATCATCAATGTAATTGATTGGTGTTCTTAAAGAGTACATATACAAAAAGCTATTCAATTTTAAGCCATGAGTACCTATATATTTTTTAAGTGATGGGCCCCATTTCCCTACAACTTAGTGATGTGCGAAGATGCAAAAGTCCCTTGATCATCATCAACTTCCACTTTTATCATCTTTGTCTCCATCAACCCTTTGGTGATATCGATAGCAGTGGCACATGAAAAATAAAGAACCGAGCTGCAATATCAAAATTAAACATAATTAGCAAAATTAGCGAAACAAAGAGCCACAAGATATGAGTATTAGCATAAGTAGATAATTCCTAATATATGAATGTTGCATCTGACTCTACATACCAAGCATTAAAACGTTAGCTTAACAATTCTTTCCTAATTGAAGAATTTAGGATTACCAACTAAAAATTCACTACAACGACATTTGTGAAAGATTAAAGAGCAATAGGGATAAAACATCAAAACATGGCTCTAGTTTTGAAAGAGAGAGAAGAGAGAAGCTTCATGGAGATGGAAATGCTAAGAAAATATTAACAAATCCCAAAATAGATCAATCAAATATGGAGAGCGGATCAGAGCCATGAATATTAAATCAAATTGTGAAACTCACCCAGTGTTCATCCTCTCGCTTCTTCTGCTTTCTCCAACTTTATAGGGACTGATATGAGCTCTTGTTCAAGAATAGAGAAAGGGAGCACTTTCGCGAAGAACAAATTGGGATTGAAATGTGGAACACAATAACAAATCCCACAACCAATAAGGAAAGATAGAGACCGATAATTGTTCCCAATTGCAACAGCAGATATGGAGGATGCGAGTTGGTATTATTTTTGGCAGAAACAACTTATAAGGTAACAGGGACTCTATCACTCTATTATTGAAGAGGCATAATTCATAATTTAACCAGAGAATCACAAAATGGTATGAACAGTCGTACACAAAGGTAGGAGGATTGGTTCCCCAAGTGACAAATGACCTGGGAAAACACATAAATTAACCATATTAGTAGGGCTAATGGCCGAAAAATTTGAATAGCAAGTAATTGTAAACTGGAGTAGCTCATATTTGTGATATGGTATCTCTGATTAATCGATGTTGTCTAAGATTTATGATGTTGTAGTCCATGGCTCTCTAAGAGCAGGAGGATCATCGTTGGGTAATATGTTTGGTTGGAGAGAAGCCAGAGAGGAGAAACACTGTTTAAGGTTGCATGCATCAGACATTAGATTTCTAAAGGTCTTAAAAACTAATCTTCACAACTGCAAATTGAATGAAGTAGGATTTCAAACGTCTACAATTGAAGCCATTAATTCTATTATATTAAATTAAATTGAAAACAAAGTCCACATTATTCTTTGGTTCTTGAATAAGGAAAATCCAATAGTCGTGACCCTTTATACATGTAACAACTATACGTATATTAATGTCATTTATTATTTGTAAACAAATTTAACATTACTCATGGAATTACTAGAGTCAGCCCACATGGCAGCATTTCACCAAAAATTGATGATGATTCTGTTTTTATATAGAGCATATAGAAGATATAGATAGATCAAGTATTCTTTGCAATATATGTAACCTCCACGTGTCAACCAAGAGTAGAAAGCTAAAATTGATGTGGACGTAGTTAGAGCACACCATTTCCCTAGCTTTACTTATAGTAATAGATTTTGGTGTGTGAATTGTGATGAATTTATTAGAGAATATAGGAATTAATGTAAAATAGTTAGGGTTAACTATACAATGGCAGGTTCGTAAATAATATAGGGGTAATTTCGGATTAAAAATGATATTTCAAAGGTAAGGGAGTCAACACAGCCAAATTAATAAATAAATAATATAAGAATACACGAATCACATGGCAATCCGTGTACCAGAGGCGGCGAGGGAACAACTTGATAGTAGAAACTGCAAAGAACGTCCACCAGGGTGACACGAAAAGAACGACAAGGAGGAGAGGAGTCCAATGGTGGTGTCTACGGATCGAACAGGGGCAATTGGGCGGCCAACGGAGGAGGAAGAGAAGCTTACTACCGCAAGCTTTGGTGCCGAAAAATCAAGATGTTTTGGCCACAAACCAGGTAAAGGAGATTTTCATTCCACTCCTTGTGTCATTCCACACCCAACTTTGTCCTCGGAGTGCTCCACTGCACCACCATTCGTGGTGACCCAACAACGAAACAAGCAAGTCTAACAGACTCGCTTGTGGGAAGAAGAACGAGAATTGAGTCGGCCTAACCCAGTGGACTGGTACTCCCACGTGTGTTGACCAGGACCAAAATTTAATTTAAAATAATTATTTAAATAGATTTAAGATAAATGTTTATAAATGAGTGGTATTATTAATTTTAGGAACAACCTTTTACCGTTGAAATTGTTGGAATTATTGAAGTGCGAAAAGGTAATTAATAGTCACCTATATTACAGAACAATGTATGATTGAATTGTTGTTGTTATATCTGTGTAGAATGTCATGCGCACTATTTTGTACTTGTGGTGAGACTGATATAATGATTGTTTTGATATTCTTAAAAGCGTTTCGTTACATATAATTTACTGATGTATTAAGTACTGTTCGTAAGTATGATGCATTGCAGTACACGAAAAGGGTAATTTCAGTTTAATGAAATGATGTTTTTATGAATCGAGTATATCTGCTACAAAGAGGGTGTACTGGAAAATTCTTGGTGACGTGTATTGAAAAGAAAATAAGGTATTTTGACTAGAAAGTGTTCTTTGGTAGAGCATTTAATAAAAATAAAATCCCTACTGGTTGCTCTATAGCAGTTTACCTAGGTTAAGGACCTAAGTACTGAAAAAGAATTTAAATGGCTGAATGTTCTATAAAAATGATGTTCACGTGCATTCATGCATAAATATTACTTGTTGGGCCTCTCCTCATTATGTTCCGTGATGCAAGTAACGATTTCTTGGATGATAGTGCTGATATAGCAGTTGATGGTGTCGATGCGGATCTGTGATAAAGATGCTCATGTGTCGGAATTAGGTTTTGTTGAGATATACTAAATAAGAATTATATTTATGTTATGCAGACATAGCTGTTAGAGTTAGATTTTCTTAAAGTAAGCAAGGGTTCTCCATACAGGGGCAAGAGATATTTATTGAATGTCACTTCTTTAATTATGACTGAAGAGTTATGGAAGTAAACTTAATTATTTATATTTCGATTAATTTTAGTACAAGTTATTAGGTGGGTTTGGTTAATTCGACAACTATTTATTGCTTATGTAATATATTTTAAATTTAGCTGAAGTTTATTTGTTTATGGTATATGTATATTTTTTGGTCGGGATGATAGGATGAGGGGTAGCGTGAGTAGCGTTTCGGACTACAAGACATGGAATTAGAGTTTTGTAGGACGGGGCGTTACAGATGGTAATAGAGGGGCAAAGATTCTTTATAATAAGATAAATACTCAGGTATATAATGAATGAACGTTTAGTAAAGTTACATGAGTATCATGGATCGGCACATCTATCAACAAGTAAGTAATTTTACTATTAATTATGTTACCGTGAATGTATAATTGTTTGTCGCTATGAGTGTTATGGTGTAGTAGAATATATAGATACCTAATTAAGATATTTGCATGAATGTTTTTGGGAATCATGCATCGAAATGAGGTGTAATACTGTTTATTATATTTTTTCATGAGTATAGTATTTATTTTGATTATGCCTAGATGTTTGTGGATACATACATACACACATAAGGATGTATAATGAATTGATTGTGTGAGTTATAAGATGTAGTTATTGGGAGTAATATGACATTTAATTGAAGTATATTGGTGAAGTGGAATGGTTGAGAACCTCGTAAATTATCTCAATGTGTTATTTATAGTGAAACATTTGTATGTTTAATTGAGATTTTAGTGGAAATAGTGAAAACTATCTTAAATTGTATACATTGTTTGGGATAAATGTATACTTGTTCGGAATGTGCATATGAACCGAAATACTTTAAATTTGACCAATAAATGAGTTACATGTACTGTATGATGGAGTTAAAGGAAATAGTATTGAAAATATATGACATCAAATTAAGGATATATATTATGGAATATTGATGTACAAAAATTATACGAGTTGGCAAGGCTAACATTTGATATTTAAATAAAGTGAATGTAAGAGCTAAATTTTATAAATAGATATTCCTAATTCTATCATAGTCTATGAAACTGATGGCGTGAAAAAAAAAAGGTTAATGTTGATAATATATATTCTTAGTGTGTTTGTACGTATACATGTGAGACATATTTAATCGAGTTCAATGCTATGACTTTTATCTCCAATAAATAATGTTGGACAATATTAGGGTTATGGAGAACTATAGTTCATTAGTAATGGATATGAGACAATGTTTTGATATATTATATTTTCGCTTAGATTAAACGTAAGCGCCTCATCGTGGGTATTGATTAATTAATCATTATATGTATTTGATGTGTTTATATTTATATCGTAAAATTTAATTAGATAAACATGTAGAATTATTCATATCATATATGTGCCTAGAATATATCAGTATATACATGTATATTGAAAACAAGTTAAATAATCGAAATAATCGCATAAGGAGCAGTTAATATATACTATATAGTAGGAATATTGAAGAAACCAGACTATACATAAAATACTTAATTGAGAGCACAATATTGACACCAAACGAATTAGACACTACATGATTAGTTGAGGAAGTAGTACAAATAAATATTATAAACTTGAATCTAGGCCCATATTTTAAACAACATTAACAGCCTATTAATTACCAACCCAAAACAGATTATACCTAGCCAACCAGTTCAATCATTCTATTACCTACGGCTCATCTCTCTTTGTCATAATACCCAGCCCTTTCTAATTACCCTGCAGCTCAATTTCTTTAGCTCTAGTCCGGCCCATCAGGATTGTACAATTATGGTGCAAACAATGCCCCCCGCGCCAATCAAGTTAAAGATTAACTTGGATTGGTGTTTTTGGTCTTGATCTTGCAATTCTTTCCTCTTTCGTTGTTGACCTATGTCTGTTACCCTACGTGATGTAGCTGAGCTAACCGGTCTGCCAGTAATAGGTCTAGACGTTCCCCATCTTGTCGCTGCTTCTTCTAATCCATTAGTACAACCTTCAAATGCGGTCCTCAAGTGCAACTCTTAATTCAAGGCCCGTACTTTCTTTGGTGCTTTGTCTTTTGTGTCTTTGCTAACCAACCCACCAAAGAGTATCTCCCAATTTCCCAAGCCTTATCTAGTGGTACCAAACTCGCTCTTGCTCCTATGCTTCTAGCTTGCTTTTACTTGGAAATGGCTAATATGACCCATCCTTCTCATGGTTTCAATACTCCCAATAGGGGTTCCTTATGGCTCCTACCTTCATGGGTTTTTAGGTACTTTCCTAAATTATGTTATGGGTTGTTTATTCCTCCTGTCAGCTGTTATTCCTATGGAGAGTTAGTTGCTAGTTGTACTAGTGATAGCTCCTTCGAATATATATATATAACCCAAAATTTTTACTGAATTCACCTTGAATATGCATTTTTCCGCTTTCAAACGTGATTTAAACTCTTTAAGGATATCAAATACCTCTTGAAGGTCGACTAGATGATACTCCTCCCTGATCTAGATGATCATGTCATTGATATAAACCTCCACCTTTCTGCCAATCAAGTTGCCAGAGACCCTGGTCACCATCTACTAAAAGGTTGCAACTACGTTTTTTTAACTAAAAAGGCATTACCCTATAACAGAACATACACTTTGGGGGTAATGAACGCTATCTTTTCCTCATCCACAAGTGCAAAATTATTTGATGATAGCCCCTGTAAGTGTACAAGAAGCTCAATTGCTGGAACCTAGCCGTAGAATCAACTAACTAATCAATTTTAGGTAAAAGAAACAAATCCTTTGGACAAGCTTTATTCAGGTTGGTAAAATCCACACCAATATGCCACTATCCATTATTCTTCTTTACTACTACTGTATTTGACAACCATTCAGGGTATTAAACCTCCATGATTGCACTAGCCTTCAATAAATTGTCGACATCTACTTTAAATGCATCGAAGTGACTAGCAGCCGGCTGTAGATGCTCGAAATCCACAATCACCAAACACAAAAGCTGTTATTTTAGGTGGGCCCTGATAACTGTCACAAACAGCCTGAGTTGCTCGCAGTCCTGCATAGACCTTCACCGATAGTTCATTAGAACCCAAGGATCATATTTAGGGGTCCTATCGTTGGGGCTTCGACGATCAAGTCAATTCCAATATTGAAAAGTTGATGATTGGGGTATAGATCAGGAAAGAAAGGATATTGTTTGAGAATTTTATAGTTGAGAGAGTTTAGAGAAAAGTGTTATATGTCTGGTCTAGGTTAAAAAAATTCACCTCCCTTTCCCAGAGGAGAGACCTCTCATTTATAGTGTTGGAAATACTAAATATGGTAAGAAGTTTGTAGTCTTTTGCTGTAGAATCGACTGGTCTAACATTTGCTTTATGAGAAGTAAGAAAGTTTATGGCCAAAAGTAGTATAGGAACATTAAATGACAATACAAAGCTTTGGCAAAGGAAAAAAATACCTGCTGCCTGGCATGTGTGACAGACTAATTAGCTAAATAAAGTGAATGTGCCCTCTCGCAAGGTCTTTTCAGAAATGTTAAGCTCTGGCGAGCTCCATCGTCTTAGTAAAAATAATGACATCTTTGACGAGTTGTGATCTCAGAACTCTGGGCTAGAGTATGAGCTGGGTCTGGACGTAGTCACAACTGACTGGACCTCTGATCAAGCAAATGTTGACTAGAAGTCACTTTATTCAAGGAAATGGGTCAGAGTCAATTTTGGTCACTACAACTTATCCCCTACTTCTTGAAGCAAGTTTAGCTTGGTTCAAAGAGTATAGTCTCTATAGCTATTTTACTAGTAAGTATTTTAATAGGAATCATAAATGAATTGCAAGGACGAGCGAGCTACCAAGCAGCGAGCTACGGATGAAGGAACTACATAGAGACAAACTTATTATAGGAGTTGCCAAAAGGAAAATTGATTATAGGAGTTTCCTAGAGGCGAGTTGATTATAGGAGTTGCTAAAAGGTGAATTGATTATAAGAGTTTCCAAGAGGCGAATTGATTATAGAAGTTGCCAAAAGGCGAACTGATTATAGGATCTACCTCGAGGCGAACTGATTATACGTGTTACCAGAGGTGAAATATATCTGTCTTTTGTCATGTAATTTGAGGAGCGTTCATTAGGAATGGTGTGTCCACCAAAGCAACTACAACTATCTAGAGTAAATGATATCATGGTATATTTTTTATATTTCCAGTACGAATCATAGCTGTCATATAGGGTGACGTGCTGCAGCGAGGTTGTATTCCAGCTGTAATCCTTACCTTGTTTCCCGCGAAATGACGCTTCCTGATGCGTGAAACAATGATGGATTTTAATGGCGGTACATGGTTAGTGGAGCTTTCACACGTGTCTATTCAAGTATAAATTGGTGACATCGAACAAAATTTGTCACTTTGTTTCTACGAATTTAGAATTCAAGGTACGAAGCTCCTTTTAGAACTCTCCATTTACCTCTTTTATGTTTAGTTCTTTCTTTCTCCTATAATGTCTTCCACCAGTGAGTCTGGAAGAAGAGATCCTGATAACACGCCCATGGAGGAGCCGATATGTCCTCAGAATAATTGAAGGGATTCGGGTAATGGAAATGACATTTGAGCTGCTTTTTGGCATAGAGGGGTTTTTGTCATGGGACTGAATATCAAACGATGTCGTTTGATATTATTATTCTCTTTTATAAGCCGTTGGATGCAGTGTATTTGGGTGGCTAGGATCAGTCCAGCTTTTGGTATTTATGTTCTTTGTTTTGTTAGGGTTCGGGTCTTTTGGTTGTATTCTGATAGTTCACTGGAGATTAGCCGTCTCGAACTGGCTCTGCAGTCTTCACTTGTATTTTGTAAACTTCAAGACATCTGTTGAGTTGTTTCATCAAGACTTGATATACAGATATCTTCCTTGCGCTGTAAACTTGTTTATCTGCCTGTGGTGTAACTGTGTAACACTGGTTTTATAACAATTGGTATCAGAGGGCCGGTCTTCCGATGGTTAACACCCGTTCTACGTCCGATTCCGATTCGCACTCTCAATTATTGGCAGCTATCTCTGCCCTTACGGCTCGATTAGATGCCCAGCATGTTGAGCTTCAAACACTTCAGGCCCGGCTGCCGCCACCCGCTCCTGAACCTCCCCCTGTGCAACCACCTCCCCTTCTTGCGCGTGCTGGTGCCCCTAATGCTGAACCAGTTGCTTGGCAAAATCGCAATCCTCGTTTTGACTTCCCGAAGTTTACTGGTGGTGACCCGTCTGTGTGGGTTCAGCGCGCCAACCAGTATTTTGTGTATTACCAAACTCCGATAGGCCAGAAGGTGTTAATCGCTTCTTACCACATGGAAGGGCGCGCTGCCGTTTGGGCTCGTGAGTATCAGGCTACTGCCCCACTTCCGTCTTGGGAGGACTTCCTTAGTGCCTTACAGACGCGTTTCGGCCCTGGTATTATTTTTGAAGACCCATTGGAGGAATTGATGCGTCTTCGCCAAACAGGTTCAGTGGATGAGTACATTCTCCGTTTTGAAGATTTGGTTGTGCGTATTCCGGGCTGGTCCGCTGCCCACAAGTTAAGTTGTTTTCTCGGGGGCCTACGGGAGGAGATACGCCTTCCAGTTAAGATGCTTATGCCTCCCACTTTATTGGCTGCTCAAGCTCTTGGGCGCATGCAGGAAGCTACACTCTCTGTGCATTGCCAGTCCCCATTTGCTCTTCCGTCTTCGCCGGGCACTTCCGGTGTTTCTCCTTTTGGTGCATCTTCCAGCCTTGCTCTGCCTGCGCCGCCTACCGTCTTGCCTTTGCCTTATCCTGGGTTTGGTATGAGTGCTACGCCTTCCCCACCTATTACAGCCTCTAGTTCTTATTCTCCTCCAGTAGAGTCTCCGTGGCCGGCTGACAAACCTCCTCAGGCCCATCGTATCACGGACCAGCAGATGCGCGATAAATGGCGAAAGGGCCTCTGTTATAGTTGTGATGCCAAGTGGTCCCCCAACCATCAGTGTCCTAATCTGAAGTTGTTCTATATTGAGGCCCAAGAGGCTGATTATGTGTCTGACGAAGTGACTCCTAGTCTTGACCGTGGTCTAGGGGAGACCATTGGGGAGGAGCACCCCGATAGTAGCAGTCCAACTCTCTCATTACATGCTTTATCTGGTTCTCCTAATCCCAAGACTATGCGCGTGGTTGGGAAGATTGGCAAGTGCGAATTTGTCGTTCTAATCGACACTGGTTCCACTCACAATGTCATTGATCCCCTTGTGTCCCACCGAGCTCAACTTATCTGCTGTGATCTTGCTGCTCTTCCAGTCACTTTGGCGAATGGGGAGGTATTGTTGACACAGGGCAAGCTTTGCGGGGTAGTTTTCAGTTTGCAACAGCTCTCTTTTATTGCTGATTTTCTGCTGGTCCCTCTCGGTGGTTGTGATATGGTTTTGGGAGTCCAGTGGCTTCGTGAGTTTGCTGTAGTGCGTTGGGATTTTTGGAACCTTATCATGGAGTTTACGTATCAAGGCCGGCCGTGTCAGTTGGCTGGTTTACAACCCCAGCCCCGTCCTCTCATTTCTTCTTCAGGGAGTGGCAAATTAGCCAAGCTGGAAAGACAGGGAATTTTATTGCATCTTCTGGAGCCGTCTTTACCAACTTCTTTAGGTTCCCCTCAGGCACCCGATTTACAGGATGTCTTACACTCCTTTGCTACAGTCTTTGCTGAACCTACGGGTCTCCCTCCTCCTCGTGAACATGATCATCAAATTATTTTGCCCGTTGGTACACCTCCAATGAATGTGCGACCTTACCGTTACCCCCATTTTCAAAAGGCCGAGATCGAGAAGATCATTCATGAACTGCTACAAACAGGGGTTATTCGCAATAGTGTTAGCCCTTACTCATCGCCGGTGTTGCTTGTGAGGAAGGCCGATGGCACTTGGCGGATGTGCGTCGACTACCGAGCTTTGAACAAGGTCACTGTTAAGGATCGGTTTCCGATGCCTATTATTGAAGAGCTTCTAGATGAATTAAATGGTGCCATCATATTTTCAAAATTGGATTTACGTTCCGGTTATCATCAAATCCGGGTGGTTGAGGAAGACATCCCAAAAACAGCCTTTCGCACTCACGAAGGCCACTACGAGTTTCTTGTTATGCCCTTTGGTTTAACCAATGCCCCATCCACCTTCCAAAGCTTGATGAACTCGGTGTTTAAGCCTTATCTTCGGCGATTTGTTCTCGTTTTCTTTGATGATATACTAGTGTATAGTCGGACACGGGAAGCACATTTGGAACATCTCACGGTGGTTCTTCGAGTATTGAAACAACACCAGTTATTTGCTAAATTATCCAAGTGCAGCTTTGGGGTTAGTGAAGTGAGTTATCTTGGGCATATCATTGGCAAAGAGGGAGTGCGAACCGACCCTGCAGTGAAGGCTCTTCGGGGATTCTTGGGACTCACCGGATATTACCGAAAATTCATCAAGAATTATGGGCTAATTGCTGCTCCTTTATACACACTTTTAGCGAAGAATTCCTTTATTTGGAATGTTGCAGCTTGTTCCGCATTCAACCAATTGAAAGCCGCTGTGACAGCCCCTCCTGTGCTGGCTTTACCGAATTTCACACAACCATTTGTGATAGAATGTGATGCATCGGGACAAGGTATTGGGGCAGTGTTGATGCAAGGTGGCAGACCTATTTGTTATTTTAGTGCAGTGCTGAAACCAAGAGCTCTCAATCGCTCCACTTATGAAAAGGAGCTTTTCGCCTTAGTCTCTGCGGTAAAAAAGTGGCGTGCATATCTGTTGGGTCAAACATTCACAGTTAAAACTGACCATTACAGTTTTAAATTTTTATTAGAACAGCAGATTGGTACGCCGGCTCAACAAAAGTGGTTAAGTAAGTTATTTGGGTATACTTTTACTGTGGAATATAAACAGGGCAAGGATAATAAAGTTGCGGATGCTCTTTCCCGTCAACAAGAAGAAGCCTCTGTGTGTGCTATCACTATTCCGGCTGTAGATTTATTGCATGATATCAAGCAGTCTTATGTGGGGGATTTGTGGGTCCAGCAGCTCTTGACCAAATTGACAGTGGATCCTCACTCGTGTGCTAGATTTTCTTTGAGGGGTGATGTCCTTCTTTATCGTAATCGCTTAGTTGTTGGGGACCAAGCAGGTGTTCGAAACATGGTGTTAGAGCAGCTACATAATTCTCCTATGGGTGGCCATCTTGGTTATGATCGTACTCTTCAGAAAGTAGTAAAAGATTTCTATTGGCCAGGTTTAAAAAAATCAGTAAAGTCTTTTGTTCAACAGTGCACTTGCTGTCAAAGCACCAAGTATGTTAATGCTCAACCCTATGGCCTTTTACAGCCGCTGCCTATTCCGAAGCGCATATGGGCTGACATAAGTTTGGACTTCATTGATGGTCTTCCTGTTTCGCTAGGGAAATCAGTGATTTTAGTGGTGGTGGATCGTCTCTCCAAATATGCTCATTTCATTGCATTAGCTCATCCTTACACAGCTGCCTCTGTAGCTCAAGCTTTCTTAGACCATGTTTTTAAACTGCATGGTATTCCAGAATCAATGGTCTCCGACCGTGACGCTGTTTTTACAAGTGTTTTTTGGTCCAAATTGTTTGCCTTGTTGGGAACTCGTTTGAATTTTTCAACTAGCTACCATCCCCAAAGTGATGGCCAAACGGAGGCTGTGAATAAAGCGGTTGAACAATATCTAAGATGTTTTGTTGGGCATCAACCAAAAATGTGGTTAAAATGGCTTCCTTTGGCTGAATATTGTTATAATACCATGCCTCACTCTAGCTCGAATATGTCCCCATTTGAGGCTGTATATGGCCGAGCTCCTCCCCGCTTATGTGATTACATACCAGGCACTACCATGGTTGGAGCTGTTGATGAGTATTTGAAAACTCGAGAGGACATTTTACAGCTTCTTAAACACAATTTGGTGAAGAGCCAGAACACCATGAAATCTTTTGCAGATAAGAAGCAGTCACACCTTTCTTTTGAGGTGGGTGATCTTGTATATCTGAAACTTCAACCATATCGTCAACTCTCTATGAGTCAGTGACAAAACCTCAAGTTGGCACCTAGATATTATGGGCCATTTTCAGTCCTTGAGAAGATAGGCACCGTGGCTTATAAGTTAGCCCTTCCTGATTCATCTCTCATTCATCCGGTCTTCCATGTGTCACAACTTAAGAAATTTGTGGGGGATGCTGCTGTGATTTCTCCCTCATTACCTCCTTGCAACTCGGATGGACAACCTCTTCCAATGCCAGAAGCAGTTTTGGACCGTCGCTTGGTCAAGAAAGGTAATGCTCCTGCAGCAGAATTATTGATTAAATGGAGTGGGCAGGATCCTTCTGAAGCAACTTGGCTTCCATATCAGACGTTGGTGATGCAGTTTCCTGACCTTGCAGGCAAGGTTTTCTAAAAGAGGGAGCACTGTTATGGGACTGAATATCAAACGATGTCGTTTGGTATTATTATTCTCTTTTATAAGCCGTTGGATGCAGTGTATTTGGGTGGCTAGGATCAGTCCAGCTTTTGGTATTTATGTTCTTTGTTTTGTTAGGGTTCAGGTCTTTTGGTTGTATCCTGATAGTTCACTGGAGATTAGCCGTCTCGAACTGGCTCTGCAGTCTTCACTTGTATTTTGTAAACTTCAAGACATCTGTTGAGTTGTTTGATCAAGACTTAATATACAGATATCTTCCTTGTGCTGTAACCTTGTTTATCTGCCTGTGGTGTAACTGTGTAACACTGGACCTATAATAGTTTTGCAGCGTGTACCAGATAAAATGACAAAAAAGAGACAGGGAGGTATTATCTTTCAAAGAGAGCTGGAGCTCTAGCTTTAATGATGTACCAGATCACCAATGACCACGAGGAGTATTGGAAGGAGGAATTTTTCTTCGTGAGAGGGCCTCTAGTTTTGGGAAAGGAAAAAGGGATCCCACTAGAATGGCGACTAGGGAGAAGTGAGTATATATTTTGCAAGCTTTTAATATTATTTAAAATTAATTTTGATTTTTTCTTTTGCAGCTGAAGACCAAAAAATAAAGAAAAAAAAGGAAAAAAAGGCGAAATCATTGTATCGGCGGCGGAGTGCCAGGTGGCATTGTTCGCCGAGAGCACTAAGCACTTGGCGGGATCAAAAGACGTCATCTAAGTGCCTTTCCTTAAAAATACTGCTGCGTTGGCGTACTGAGGTAGATTACACTCATGTTACGATGTTATGCGAACACGAACTACTCCAGTCAACTAACACATTGTATTTCTCATAGATCAAAACAGTATGCCGCCCAAAATATACACTACTGAGGAAATAATTGAGATGAGGATCATAGAACGTGCCAACAAGAAGAGATTGCTAGGGAGTTCTTCCTTTACTTCCATCTCCACACCAACTGCTCCATTAGCACCAATTTTCCATACTGTTATCGCTCTGGATGATGAAGGGGTCGATACTAGAGAGACCAACCCTTTACCATTGAATGGACTATAAGGTGTGAAGGAGATTTCCATTCCAAAAATGCTTTCCGATGGCGAGATAAAATGAAAATGTGAGGAGAACCCTAAGATGAGCCAAAAAAAGAAGAGAGCTAAAGAAAAATCTCCACGTATAGAAATGACGAAAAGAAATATGCCAGAGGGGGAAGCTACAAAACTCTCGTGTTCAAAAGAAGTGGAGAGTTGCCAGATGGCCAGAAACTTCTACAACAATCTCATTCTCAATGGACAAAGCAAGGTCCACGCCTACACCTGCGACGCTGCCTCAGATTAGGCTGAGCTTTCTTGGAGATATTATATTTTTAGGATGCAAGCAGCTGCCCGATGAAATATTTTTTTTGTCACACCCAAAGACAGATACACTATAGGGAAAATGCTAGACTTCGTGGTGGTAGATCTCTCCATCATGGAGATGACTAAGGTAATGATAGAAATTTCATGCATATCAACTCTGCCTTTACCTTCTAATGTTATTCTTATTCGTTGATTTCTTTTGGTATCTTCGCAGGCGTTGACCAGCTTGACATACACCAAAGGCAATGTGGCAAGGTCTTGTGACCAGAGTTGCCATCTGAAACAATCAAGCATTGAATTGGAGAATGAGAAGAAAGGAAGATTAGCTATTGAGGAAGAAGCCAGAAGGGAAATAGAGTCTGCTACCTTAAGAAATCAAGAGTTTAAAAAAACAATAAGTTACTTGAATGCGCAGATTGCCAAGGCCGTGGAGCTAAGGTAGCTAGCTTACATTCCATAGTGCAGTGGCTCAAAGAATCCCATGATGAAGAAAACAAAGATTTGCTTGTGGAAATGGAAAAATTCAAAGGATTTGAGGTGGAAAATCGAAAAAAGTTTGTAGATTTTAGTGAATGTATGAGTTCTCAGCTTGCCCACGTGATGAAATTGTAAAACCAAATGGAGGAGAGTAAGATGCATATGATGGATGAAATAAAAGACCTGAGAAACTAACTTCAAAGAGACAAAAAAAAAATGAAATGGAGAAAGGAGCTTTGAGGCATGAGATGGCAATGATTGGCGGGCTAGCGACAACTAGGATGAAATGAAGCTATTGAAGGACTTTGAAGAAGGAAAGCTAAATTACCTAGATGTAACTAGTGAAATCACCAAATGCAAAGAAGCATTGAAAGAGGATGAAGAATGAGTAAGAACTTATCCATTTGTTTTTGTTTTGAAGTTTGACTAGGTGTATTGTTTTATTTTTATTTTAAGTTCGAATATGGCCATTAGGACAACTACTACTCTATGTTGAAATGTTAATTAGTTTCAAGAAAATTAATGTGTCAAACAAATTTTGAGAAAGGACTTATCTGATAAGATCTTAGTGACTAGCTCAATCGAAAGTTGTTATGGAGTTGCAGTCCCTACTTTCCTCGCCAAACCGCAAATTGGGTTTCAACAACCAACCTTGGCCCCCAATATGGATTTGATTAGTGTAAGGGAAAAGTTGGAGGTAACAAGATCAAATTCCACCTGGACCATTAACAAAAGATCAGACTGGTTGATGAGGTGTTCATCAACCCTCCGACGCTCAAAATTAGTCATTGATAATTTTCAAGTTTTACAGATATTTTAGCATACTAACATCATAAACTTAAAAGTGATACAATTTTAAGGGTACAACATTCCAATTTTTGGCGTTCAACTTTCCACCTATGGTTTGCAGCTTGTAGGCATTGTTCCTTACAGACTTGGTGATGAGGCAAGGTCATTCCCAGTTTGGTGATTTCCTTTCCACCTATGGTTTGTAGCTTGTAGTCGCCGTTCCCCAGTGACTTCGTGATGAGGTAAGTGAAATCACTAGGCTAACACAAGA
Source organism: Euonymus europaeus (assembly GCA_963580455.1). NCBI lineage: Eukaryota > Viridiplantae > Streptophyta > Magnoliopsida > Celastrales > Celastraceae > Euonymus > Euonymus europaeus. The sequence continues at coordinate 12,318,072 of OY756970.1, read as the reverse complement.
GGGGGGTAAATTGTGTTTTAAAAAACTAAGTATAAACCTCAAGCACAAAACCACAACCTAAAAACTCATAAATGATTAAGGCAATGTCAAGAATGCAAATCTGCGCACTAATCGTGTAAATGCAATTTGGCCTAGCAATTCAACTCGGAATGTAACGAAATTTGATATGCAATATTACAACACCTCAATGAACACTATATCAAAATTTCATCTCAAAATTCAAACTCTAGATATATGAACAATTCACGGACAGATTGGTATTCTAGAAAATTAACAATCAAAAGTATACCTAGAATTCAATAATCACAAGTTGTTCAACCACAAGCAATATCCCAACAAGCAATGAAAGCAAGCAACACCCTAATATCAAATTCTAAGGCGCACAAATCACCAATAACACCAATATAATGATAATAAAAAACAAGTCACTACAAGGCCGTAAGTTTAACACACAAACAAGCAAGGAAATCAAAATAGTGTGCACAAGGATATATAGTGGTTTGATGCTCACACCTACATCCACTACCTAAGCCCTCAAGCTTAGGATTTCCCAATCCACTAAAGGATATATGTGATTTTTCAAGTTCACCACAAACTTAGGGTTTCCAAGAACACCCCAAACTTGTACACCAACAAGGTTTGAAGCTAACCTTAAACTTTCACACACCTCTCAAAGGTAATGCCCTCAAAAGGGACTTTTACAAGTATTTGGATTTTGGTTCTCTCAAGATTAGCTTTAGGGTATATATGGTTGGAGAACACTCAAATTCACAAGATGTCGCTCAAATGGGTTTGGATTCAAATGTGTAGCAAACACTCTTGTAATCTCACACAAAGCTCACACTAGATCAAGAATAGGTTTAGGTGAAGCTTTGTTGAAGAACTCTCAAGAACACACCAAGAGTACCCAAGGGTAGAAAGATTTTTGGGGTGGTTCAAGGAGTTTTTGGATCTCTCTTTCAAATAGGAAGATGATGGCTTGAATGTAATCAAAGTGGTAGCAAGAGATCGGAAGAAAGAAGCTTGAATCAAGAAGATGAAGTTGAGAGCAAGTAAGCTTGAACACTTAGTAAAAATTTGCAAATTGCTTCTTCCCCAACTTAGACGTTGCTGCCCCCTATTGTTCATTCCAAACAAAAGACAAACTTAGCCATTGGATCAACACCTCTTCAAATCTTGGCCTTTCATTTTCTGTAAAATCTGGACCCTTCTTTAATTCAACCACTCTAATCCCATCCTTCAAAAATAGTGCCGTTGGCATCATTTTGTCAAGAGTTGTCATTTTGAGTTGCACCTTGTTTGGATCAATCAAATGAGTCTTCTTCATGAAGCAACTCTCTCTCAAGGAATGCCAAACAAGTCCATCTTAAATTCTGAAAAATATTATAACTTTATGTCATCATGTCTCTTCCTTGTCTCTTCCTTGTCTCCATAGTGCAAGTGTTAGGCACACTACCAACCAAGTATTTCAAACTTGTATTCCCTCTACTTTGTTGACTCGAAAACAAATAATAAAGCTTCTAGAAGTTCTTGAGTTAATTCTCCAGCAATAATAACACAAGGCACACGGCTGGAACCATTTCTTGCACACAAAGTGTCAAACTTGAACCAAATAGGGTTGACCATGTCCAAACTTGTCTAAATGAGCTTCAAATCATGATGCACAAATTTTATCAATAGAATTAGCTTCATGATACTTCAAATAGGCTCATGATGATCAGTTGATTAAGTCTACAAAAAGAATAGATGACAAAACATCCCATTTTTGCTTGTAAGCTCAAAGAGCTTCAATGCTAGCACTTAGGTTAATCAACATGTTATAAGCTTAATAAAATTCAAGTAAGCACATGATAAATCATTTCATATATAATTGAATGTGCATACAAAATTTCACTTATAACTGAGGTCATTTGGTCATTCAATTTGATCATGCAAATCTCAACTAGCCTAGTTTAATGATTGCACAGGTGAATTAATTTCAACAGACAAATTGAACCTGATAAGCTTAAAATTGACCTGAAACTATTTAACAATGAAAAATTCCAACGTGTGCGCAGTGTGATGCTGTGATAGATTTTAGCATCGAAAAATAAGTCAGTCCAGATTCATCCAATTTATATCAAACATGATTCCAAAGATATATAATGAAGCTTAAATCAGTAGATATAATTCATTTCATGATTTATCCAAATTCATCCAAAGTTAAGCACAATCAAATAGTCCAATATGTATTTTTGCATCAAAACACAAATGTAGGACCTATGGTCCAACAGTAAGGTCCTTCCCAATTTGGCCCCAGCTTACGTTACACCCCGAGTCGTGGGATAACTTACAGGATAGGACAAAGTGACGTATGTCGTATTTAGCATAATTTTTAGTGTGTGCAATAATAATGTGTTAAATGGGATTGAAATATTTTTATTAAATATTATGTGATAAATAAAATGTATTGGGTGCATGAATTGTCGAAATTAGAGTTAAAATGGAATTAACATAAGTTGTTAGAAGAAGAGAATGTAATAGTTAAATTAATGGCAAGATTGTAAATAAAACTAAGGGTATAAGGGTCAATTAATAAAGAAAAATAAATAAATAAATATATATATAATTGCACGCGGATCAAAAACTCCTAAGAACGTGAGGTGTGCTGCTGCAAGGACTACGGCGGCGGAAATAGCGTCTGGTGATTTCGGCCACCAATAGCTAAGGTTTCGCTGTCCGAGTAAGCGTCTCTGCGAGGGGAGTTTGATGGCACCATTTTCGAATGGAACAACGACAGAAGGAACTGTCGACAGGGGAGACGAGGCGCTTGGTGCCGCGACGTTGAAGACGTCGATTCGCCATCTTTTGGCCATCATTCAGGTATTTGGTACCACCGTTGTGATCACCGGACCACCAGCTATAGATGTCGACCAACCGTGGGCTCCACTGCCCCTCCATCGGCGGTGACCCGTGAATACTCGGTACCGAGTCTGCTAGACCCGCGAACATGAACGACTGGGTCGTGCTGACCCGACTGGATATTGTTTTTAATTTAATTAATATAATTAGTTATTTAAAGTTAATCATATTAAGATAATGGTATTAATAAATAAGTTGAATAAAAATAAAATGATATTAATAAATGAATTAAAGACACTAGGATTAATAAATTATTGTATATGTTGATGGGTCTGTTAGACCCGCTAGGAGTGACCACCGAGTCAAGCTGTTCCGATTGGATATTATTTGAATTAATTAATTGTAATAAGTTAAATATATTAAGTTAATGATATTAATAAAATAAATTGATTAAAAGATAATAGTATTAATAAATGAATTAAAGATTGTAGGATTAATAAATAATTGTGGCTATTGTATGGGTTTCAGGAACTCATCTTTGTAATTAAATTATCGAGATTATGGGAGCACATCGCAGTAAGTAATATCCAACTGCATTACGGAACACTGTGATAATTGTTTGTTTATGTTATAAATGCGTAAAATGTGTTGTTGCATTGATTGACTATCTATGAACTGTGATGTGTCATATGACGATGCAACTGTATTATGGATTATTGTGATGGATGTTTGTTTATGCTATTTTGGATGGAATGTAAGGTGAGATTATAATTTTTATGGAGGTAATGTTTACTAGTTGTTCAACATGAAGCATGACATATCATGGCATACACGAACAGTACATAAAAGATAAAATGTTTTTATGGACCAGGTACTACTGCTTCAAAGGGGGTATATGTTAAGGTTACGTTGATTGGAAAATGAAAAGGTTTTATTGACTGAAAAGTGTTCTTTGGTGGAACACTTAATTAAAGGAAAATCCCGACCAGTTGCTATGTAGCAGTGTATCTAAGTTAGGGTCCAAGTAATGGAAAAGGACTTAAATGGTTGACTGGTCTTTAAAGAAATGGTTCACGTGCATTCATGCATAAATATTACTTGCTGGGGCTCGGTTCACTATGTTCCGTGATGTAGGTGATGATCACTCAGATGATTGTGCTGACTTAGAAGTTGATGGTGTCGTTGCAGATCCATGGTGATGATGCTCATGTGATGGAAGTAGGATTGTATTCAATTTAAGTTATGGAATTTTGTGTTTAGGTAACTTGATTAATGGGTGACACTGTTCTTAAGTTATTTGTGGGAGTTGAACGACCCAGTAATATTATTATTATTATATGAGACTTATTGATGTTTAAATAGCTTGTTGTCCAGCTTAGAGTGGTATAAATTAGATACGCCAGTGTATGTGGTAAAAGTTAAAGGTCTTAGGAGTAGTGTTCTGTTAATAACTTTGTTGTATGATAATAAATGTAGATTCGAGAATGAGGATTAAAAGCATAAGATTCACAGTGGTATATTTAAAGGATATTAAATGGGTATTACTGCTTATTTAAATGTATGAGACGAGGCTTTTATTTTAGATTAGGTTATTTCAATTAAATTAGGCGGAATTGTGTACTGAAACTTTTAATTAAATGTAGGGTGAGTTTATATTGTAATATAGGTAGCGTTCTGAACTACGAGCCTGAGAAACTAGGGTTTCCTTGGATGGGGCGTTACAGCTTACCTGCGTTGAGCACCCAGGTATTTTGAAAGACTTTCTTCAGAACCCAGTCTCCTTCTTTGAAGGTCATATTTCTCACTCCTGTTGAAGTGTTGAGCTCCTCACCTCTGGTAAAGATTTGTTCTTGCAAAAGCTATCTCCTGTACCTCATCTATAACATCCACATTATCACTGAGCTACACTCTGTTGGACTCCTCAGTCACCTGATAAGTGCCAGAATATACATTCTTAAAGTGATAAAATACTACCAAAGCAATGCCAAGAAATTGTGCTTAAAAGCTGAATTTTCAAGATTATTGTACTTAAGATCTTCTTGGATGTTTTGTAGGTTAAGAGATAGTAAGAGCTGTCGGAATGAGATTTGATCTTCAGTAAATTTTTAGAGGACACTTCAAGCTTTGCAGGAAGTATTGGTTCACAAAAATCTGAGTTCATTTGGGACTCTAAAGGTTGCCTCGAAGTCAAGTTTGGAAGTTATATCCGAAGCAGAATTTCTGTTTGCAGATCAGATCTTTAGAAGCCCATAACTTGAGCGTATGATGTCCAAATTGCATGGTTCAAAAACCCATAATTATCGACACATGTTTATCTACAATATTGGTGAAGGGTTCGAGTTCATAATAGGCTTCGTTTAGGCCCATAATGTAGTTGCAAGATTAGCATGTAATTGAGAGTTGATGTCATTAATGATGTCATTTCCATTCAAAGAGTGGACAATCCACCACACAAATTTGATGGACAATCCACCACCAAAAGATGACACTAACTCCTCCACTATGTGCTCATGTTCTCTATAAATAGAGAGGAGTAGGAGAAGAAGAAAAAGAGGAGAAGGATTGGAGGCAAAAAGAGGAGAAGGAAAAGAAGAAAACAAGGCTTGTGTTTGTAATTATGTTTTTATGTTTCATGTTTTATTTGGTTATGTATAACTGAACTCTTATTAGTTAGGGCTTGTATTGAAGCCTGAGCATGCTTTCAATTTTATAAGTTGTGTGGATTTCAATTTCTACAAGCATGATGATTTTGATTTTTCCATGTTATGTGAGTTCTAGTATTGTGATTCTTTGAGTAGCTAACTTTGAAACATGTATTGAAATTAATTGTTGTAGAACATGGTCAATTTCCTTGTTGAATATGTTCTTTCTTGCAACATATAATTCAGTTGAAAACGAATTTTGAAAAATCAATTCTTGAATACCGAAGTACAAATACCATGTATTAGGATTCTTGTGACATTCATTTTCTCTTTACTCTTATTGGATTCTTGATTGTTGATTGATGCAGATGTCATGCTTGATTTCAATTAAGAATACACGTAATGAGGTAGACGTCATATACTTTACATACAATTAAGAGAGAATCATACAACTTGAGTTTGACCGTGACCTTGTTGTGAATGTTGTCATCAGATGCTTGTTTAAATTGTTAGTCTATTATTTCTTATAAATTGTTTGAATGTTTTGTGGTGGATAGTGAGTCTTAGCTATTGTTTTCATTAATATCAATTCTCATTCTTGTTCTTAACGTCAATTTCTTTGTCTTAATTTTTATCTATTACAAGACTTAACCCCCCTTTCCCCCCATAATTGTATTAATTATATTCAAGTGTTAGATTGTATATCTATTAGAATCACTCCTTGTGGGATTGACTCTTACTTGTTCACTATATATTAGTTGTACATTTCTAAGATTATTTTAAATTGTTACTAAGGACATAACATCACCCACTACCTTTGAACCATAAAGAATCAAGTACGGGGTCTCTTTAGTAGAGGACCTCACCGTGGTTCGATAATACCATAGCATGCCATACAATGTTTCTGCCCAAACTCCCTTGGATTATTCCAAATGTTTCTTCATAGTATTCAAAAAGGTTTTGTTGGATGCTTTAGCTTGACCATATGGATACCTTGGAGTAGAAAACTAAGCATAATCTTCCAAGTTCTACAGAAGCTCTGAAAGTCATGGCTGATGAAGCGAGCCTTCATTAGTTACTATCTCCTTAGGTAGCGCAAAATGACAGATAATGTTCTTTAAAAAAAAACAATTCCCAACTCAAGCTCCAGGTAACTTTGGATAAGCTTCTACTTCAATCCACTTTGTAAAATAATCTGTTAATGTAAGGAAGTGAGTTCTCTATCTGGATATAGTAGGTAGCCAAAAAGACTAAACAGAGGTAAGTCACTATGGAGGTAAATGAGAAATTTGAGTAAAGCGTTGACATTTATCACACTTCTTCAAATATTCCAGTGCATCAGCCCTCAAAGTAAGTCAATAGTAGCCCGTTGTTAAGCATATATGAACTAGAATCTTTCCTCTAGAGTGATTGACATATTCACCCTCATGGAGCTCTACCAAAATGTGCTCTGCCTTTTCCTTATCGATACATCTTAACATAACACCGAAGAAGGAGTATTTATACAGCTTGTTGTCAACCAACATGAATCTTGTTGCTTTTGATATCAATCTCCTTGCTTCATTGCACTCTAGTGGCAGTGTGCCATCTGTCAATAATCAAACAAATTAAACGTGCCAATCTATGAAAATATCTTCCTCCACAAAACAACTCACAAGAAGCATTTTTATGCACTTCTTCTCACCAACAGCTGGCCACTGCAGATACACCAAAGGAATCATTTGCGGCTCGCCATTTTTAATCGATGACTCCAAAGCTACAAGGGCATCAGCATGAGAATTTTTCATTCGAGGAATCTGAGACAACGAGAACTCCTTAAATAATCTCGTGACTTCTTTGACCACCTCCAAATAAGCAATCATTTTAGGTTCCTTTGCTTGATAATTTCCTTGTAGCTGATTTACAATAAGCTGGGAGTCTGAAAAAACTGAGATACTTGTCACCTTCAAACTCTTGGTGAGCTGTAGTCCAGTGATAAGAGCCTCATACTTAGCTTTGTTATTGGTAGCCGGGAATCTGCACCTAATCGCTTGTTGAATCAAATTTCCAAGTGGTGACTATAGAACAATACCTAGACCACTGCCTTTGTAATTTTTGGCTTCGTCAACCTATATCATCCAAATACCAAGTAGTCGATTAGCGCAACTTACCACTTCCTCATCAACCTCTTTGTCAATAGTTGAATTAGCTACAAAGTCACCCAACACTTGAGACTTGATGGCCATTCTAGGTTGATAAGAAATGTCATACTCACTGACCTCCACAGCCCATTTAAGAAACCTTCCTGAAAATTTGGACTGATGGAGGACTTGCTTCATAGGGTAGCTTCTCATTACAGAGATAGAGTGACTTTGAAAATACAGCCTAAGTTTCCTTACTGCTAGCATCAGTGCCAAAGGCAATTTTTCCATCTTATTGTAACTTATCTCAACATCTAACATGCTTTTACTCATATAGTACAGGAACCACTATGTGCTTCCCTCCCATTTGACTAGAATAGCACTCACAACGGTTGATGACACGGCTAGGTAGATATACATATGCTCCCCGACAACCGATTTTGACAATAATGGTGGCAACATTAGGTATTCTTTTAACGGCTAAAAATCTTCTTCAAACTCAGAGGTTCACTCAAAGTTTCTGGCTTTCTTGAGTGTTGCGAACAGATGCTTATATTTATCTGAAAATGTAGAAAAGAAGCTTCCCAGAGTTGCTAACCTCTCAGTGGTTCTCTGCACATCTTTGATACTCTTTGGTGAAGGGAGGACAGGAACACAGCGAATCTTATCTAGATTAGCCTAGATACCTCTTTAGGTGACTAAATAACCTAAAACCTTCCCAGAAGTCACTCCAAAGGAGCACTGAACGGGATTAAGCATCATGTTGTACTTCAAGAGCAACTTAAAAGCTTGCTGTAGGTGCTCCAAGTGCCGAGCAGCTTTGAGGAATTTCACCAACAAACTGGTCTGACATTTACTTTATAAGAAGTCGGCCAAAAAGAAGGTTTAAGGCCAAAATTAGTATGAGAACATTAAATGACAGTACAAAGCTTTGGTAAAGGAAACAAAATACCTATTTCCTGACATGTGTGTCAAACTAATTATCTCGATAAAGTGAATGTGCCTCATAGCAAGGTCTTTTCCAGGTGGTTGAGCTTTGGCGAGCTTCATGATCTCGAAAATCTGTGCCTTCTTATTTGGATTCAAGTCTCTTGTGCTGGAGTATGAGCTGGTCCTTGATGTAGTGAAAGCTGACTGGACCTCTGATCAAGAAAATGTTGACTGGAAGTCACTTTATTCGAGGAAGTGGGCTAGAGCCAATTTTGGTCACTACACTGACCTCCTCGATTTTGAACGACTGGCATAAATCTAGGGTTGACATTCAACCTATGCACGACTACTTCTGGACTGATTCTAGACATATTGTATGGTATCCACGCGAATACTTCCAAATTATTGACTAACAATGTCGCAATCGGGGTCACGACGCAGACCAACATTTTGAAAAGTGTAAGAGCTACCACGAATTGATTATAGTGCAATTGGACATTGAAATGTTAGGTCTATGAGCCATAAAAAAGAGTAAAGGGGTCTATTGAGTGTGGGGAGATGTTAGGCATCCTACAACTCTTGAATCGGTTACATTTTTGATTTTTTTCATGCTTTTTCTTAAAAATGTTTTTGTATGTCCTAATTTGTTTTAATGAATTTTTCATATGTCCGAAAATCATTTATTGTCAAATGGGTGGAAGAAATTCCATTAATTTTGAATAAATGATAAAACCAATTTATTCAAGTGATACCGTAAATAAATATTTTTGGACGGAGTTGAATATTTTCATGTCCTCCTCCTAATCGATTTTAAAATACAATATCCAAATAAATTGAATCTTTGTCATTTATACCTTTTATTTTAAAAAAAATTTTGGATGAAATTTATTTTAAAAGGGGTCTTCGAGAAATCAATACTTTGAAATTCTCTAACGTCCATTTGAAATACCTCTCTTGGTTCTGCCGGTTTCTTCTTATTCTCCTTTCTTTCATTTTCCTCTGTTTCTTCTTTCTCTGGATCCTTTCTTCTCCTCTCAAATTCTTTCTCCCTTGGATCTCCCTTTTTCTCAAAAAGATTTCCTTCTTCTCTCCAAAAAGATCTCGTTTTTCTCTCTTTGAAAATCTGACATTTTCTTCTCCAAAATCTTCCCCAGATTCGTCGACCTCCCCTGACTTTGTAGCCGTGCCATTTATGTCACCTAGCTCCAGCCCATTCCTCTCATAAATGCTCTATCCCTCAATTGTTGTTCAACCAGCTCTCTTTATTTCAACCATTTACTTCTCTGTGTCAATTGCCCATCTCTTCTTTCTACAACTCCACACCTACATCTCCTAGAAGCCTCTTTGCAATAGGCTAAGACTTTAAATGGTAATTGGACTTTGTTTTGGGTAATTGGAATTTTCTTTGGTTAGTTGGGGGGTAAGGCTCTTGGGTAATTGGGTTGGCTTTGGTGGGTCATTGGATCAAAGACATTAAGTTTGGGCTTGACTTAGGTTTATGAAAATTTTCCTTTGGGTAGGAATTTGGTTTGTATCTTTTTATTTTTAAACCATAAATTAAGCCTGGACAAAAATGGGGTACTACAAACAACTTCTCACATTCGCTCATTTCTTAACTCAGATGGCCTGCTCTGATCAACAAATATTTCTTCTAATCTTCTTGGACTATGATTTGCACTAGTTTCTCCACAAGTGTAGCATTCTCCTAATCATCTGGATCCCTCAATGCATATTTATCAGTTGGTTGAGGATTCAGCCGTTAACATAGTCTATCACCTGATACTTGAGTCTGGCATACTAAGTCAACCAATACACCCATTTACTTGCCTCATACCATTTGTATCTTCCCCTCAAAAGGGAACTTGAGCATTTTGTGTAAGGTAGGGCTTGCATTGCATGCTGTCAAGTCCTCCCAAGAATAGTGTTGTTGCTTGTTTTTCCTCAGATAACCAAGAAATCTGTTTCTATAGTCTTAGATCCCATTGTAACCTTCGTGTGATACCTACCGAGTGGGCTTAAAAAATTCCCGAAGAACCCCTGTACAACAAAATTGTTTGGAAGTAGATCCATCTGTTTCAAGTCGAGCTTGTTAAATAGGTCTGAGTACATGATGTCAACCGAGCTACCTTAGTTAATAAGAACTCTCTTCACCGTAAGGCAATTCATGTACATAGTTATATCAAGGCATCACTGTGTGGCTCTATCCCACCTACATAAACATCAGCAAAACAAATTGTCAACCCTTATCATGACATTCCTATTTTCGGCTCAAATTAGAGCCTCTACGGTATTAATCTTTATTTTTTATCATCCTCTCGTGACTTCTTTTTTTGAGGAATAAATTCATTCAAATAACCGTTATTTTCCAATTCCTCCATATGCCTTTAAAGGTTCTAACATTTCTCCATAATGTGGCCGATTTCCTTGTGGTAATCGAAATATTTCCCTTATCTCTCTGAGCCAGGTCACTTGTTAGCTTCCTTGGCCAATAAAAGTATGGCTTTCCCTTGGCCCTAGCAAGAATTCGGTGAAGGGTTTTATTAAACTTGATTCAAGTATTAAACTCTTTAGTTTTCTTATCTCATTGATCTTTTTGAATAGAGTCCCTTCTATCACGATCATTGCATTCTCTTATCCTATCTCTACCTTTTTTGTCACCGAGCTCTCCTTTCCTGCTCAAATCCTGCCTCATTCTATCCGTCATGGTTGTATCCTCTTCAAGTTTTACATATCGCACGACCACCTTATCCAAAGTTACCATAGTGGCCAGTTCGTTCATGATTAGTGCATCTTGAAGCTTGTACGAAATAGGTAGAGCAATCCTAAGTGACTCCACTGCATAGCGTAAATCACATTTTTTGATCTCTGCATTCACTTCGAAGAAGTTGGCCTACAAAGACCTTAAAGACTATGCTATTTTTTCCTTATGTTCATCAGGTGTTGTATGGTTTTTGGTTCTGTGCTCCCCTGTATGAACTTGGCCACAAAGAGATTAGCTAACTGTCTTCATGAATAAATTGAGCCTGCAAGGATTTGGTGGAATCATCTTGACGCTACCCTTATGAGAGACGAACAAAGAGTGATACACATTAAATCCTCTAGGCTGCCAAAAAAACCATTTTATTGTGATGTTCCTCCATATGAGCTAGAGGATTCGTCCTCTCGTTGTACATGCTAAATTTGGTAAAAGGATGTAGTAACCACTTTTCGTCCGGGTATAATTCAGAATATTGAATATTTTTAATTTTTATGTATATAGTTATCATTTTATTTTAATTTAATTTAATGTTATTTTATTACTCCACCGCACCTAATCTATTCCTTTTTCTCGACATACCTAACCAGCTCCTCATTTTCTCCACCTAATTTTCCTTTCTTCACCTAACATAGAAAAATTGAGCTCTTTTGGGGAGATGGGAATTTCTTCCTGGATGCCAATTCCTCAAGCCTACAAGAATAGGCACTTTTCCTCCTTTCAGCGAGCCGGATCCTTCCTTTCCTAAACTTTAAAAATCTCAATCAACCAGCATCTCATCATTCTTTTCATTACACCAAAGGCCTCACATTTCTTTGGAAGGGATACCGAATTTCCTTTCTGGCAGGAACACATCACCATCATCACCATACCTCCTCCTTCTCCCCATTTCTCAAACACCATCATATCTTCTTCTTCCTCTGACTCCCTCACTACCATCACTAAAAACTCTTCCTGCCACTGATTGAACTCCAACATCACCACCAAGAAACCAGTACCTACACCCTAGCTAGTGAAGCTGTGCTACCTTTACTGAAATAGCCAAATACACTTCCACAGTTGAGAATAAGGCTGTAATGGATCGAGGAACAAAAATCTTGCATTCTGAATTTTTTTAAGGAAAACCCAAACACTTTAAATTACCCAACCCAGAATTGAAATCATAGATCGGATCTAGCATTCCCCCACCGAGTCACAGTTGATAACTCTATTATTTATAGAGTTATTCGTGCTACTTTTGTCCTACATGAGTTAGTTCGAGAGTGTTTTTAGTCATTTTAAGCACAAATGGAGGTTTAGTATGTCATATTTTGTTTTAGTGAGTATTTTAATTATTTTGTGCTTTGAGTAGTTAGTTTGAGTCATTTATGACTTGTGCATAAGGTCGTTTCAGTTGAATAAGTCATCATGAGAATTTTAGAAGAAAGAATGTCTTCTTCTTTACAAAAAATGAGTTTTTGGGTTTTAAACAGTCACTTTGCATTTTAATGTGTGGTTTGAGGTTTCAATGCTTAAACATGATTAAATATGCCACTTATGAGTTGTTTGAATGATTTTCATAGGTTTTGGATGAACCAAGACAGATTCGGGAATGAAAAGCGGAAATAAGAGGTGCTGTCAATGTGTAATGCTGATATGCTGATATGGAGTTTGACCTGCTGACGCTCAAACAACCACTCTAGTTTGTATAAAACTCTACTTCCATTGATTCTTTTGGCGTTGAAAAATAGACATCTCAAGTTTCATATGGATATCAAGGTTGTTAATTTTGGATGACATATAAAGAAGTTGTGAGTGTACAAAGTCAGTTGCAGCATAGGTTCACGGCCAATTTTGAGTGTCCTTCACATTTATCTTTCTAACTTTCACTCTACTGCCCATAAAAATGTGATTTAAGATGATTTGGAAATCTAAGACAAAGGGATGCAACTATTATGTTTTACACGTTCTCAAATTATGGCTTTAGAACACTGTAAAATGGTCATCTTTGCAGACCATAAACGCTGGACGGATTATGCAGCAGCAGCAAAAGGATATTTTTGAGATTTCAACTTTATTAAAGAGGGTATTTTAGACAAATTACAAAGAGTAATGAAGGAGGTCTCTTAGGAGATAATATTAGGGCTAAAACGTGCATAGGAAGGGACACAAAAACAGGAGGCAGTGGCAGCAACACAGAATAGGGAGAAAAATCGTTGGAGCAAAGAAGAAGGCAATTGAGAGATTCGATTCGCTCTTACATTCATAGATGTGTTGTAATTCTTTTCTTTGCTTTGGTGCTATGGTTGATGTCATGAACTAATTCTTCTCACTAGAGCTTTGATGTACCAAGTGTTTCTTGATTGAATTCAAAGTTTCAATAAATTCTTGGCTTTTATTCATTGTTAAGTGTTCAAGATTGTGTTTAATGCTTTTAAACATCTGACCAATGTTTGATTGATTTATTTATCATTGTTTTGTCTGAAAGGAAGAACATGATATTGATTGTGTCATGAATGCCTTAAATTGAGTGGATGCCAGACATGGATTCATAATTTATGCAGTATTGTTATGGTTTTCCATTGATTTTAATGCGCCTATGATTTCTTTAATCATGCTTGAAAGAGATGATTGTTGATTAAAAGTAGTTTTGATATAGTCTGAAAAGGTGTGTCAAATAAATATGGGAGAATCGACTTATAACAAGAATAATTGTCCAAGGTTTATTAAACTAAGATTCAATTGAGATAGCTATGGTGAAATCATGTTTCTCTAGTGCTTCTTAATCTTGATTCTTGTTTCACTTGCTTGTTGCTATTAGTTAATTTTTATTAATTCATTCTTCAATTATTCAAACTCAATTTTGTATCCAGGTACTGTTTGCAAGTGGATTAGTAGTCTACAATTGATTGAATTAAATAGTCCTTGAGGGTTCGATATTTGGTCTTTGATCACTGTATTACCTGTTTGCGATTTCATGCGCTTGCGAATAATTTTCACAACAACAGTCATCGGATTCATCGTCTCCTTGTTGAAAAGTGAGCCATCCATACCGAGATTCACCTAAACGGTTCGTGTGTGACAACTCACAAGTGCGATAGAGTTTTGAAGATAAGTCAGAGAAGAAAAGAGAGACCGTGATGCAGAGAGATAGTGACGTTGTAATACCCCGACCCGAAAATATTCAAGAAGAAAAATAATAATAACAATTATTATTGTTATTTCGAGTTTGGGAGAATACCAAGTATTGAGTTAAACTAGACTGCGAATGGATTGGTAATTAATAAAATTAAATAAGTAAATTTTATTAATTAACTAAAAAAAAAGAAAAAAAGAAACAAAACAAAAAGAAACAAAACAAAAAAAACAAATGTCCACTTTCGGTGGGCATGTAATTGCCCACCGAAAGTGGGCAATTATGGGCCATAAATTGGCCACGTGAGTTGGCCAATTTGTGGCCAAGTCCAGTTTTATAAAAAAATAATAATAAATAAATAAGAATGAAATGTCACAAAGAAAAATAGACGCGGAGTGAGAAGCCGAGAGAAAAAGAAGAGAGAAAGAAGGAGAGAAAGAAGAGATTTTGGCTTGGAAATTTGAAGGATTTAAGGAGCTTAGCATGTTTCAAGAAGGATTAAAGGAGGAGTTGTGATTTTAAGGTAAGTTTCTATAGATTTCCATAGTTAGGTTTTTATGGGTTTTGTAGATTAGAGCTTGAATATGGATTATTTGAGATAATGAGGTTTAAATAGGTTGATTTATACTTAAATGTGTATGTATTTGTTAGATTTGAGTTGATTGGAAGATTTCCAACCTAGAGAGCTTTGGATGGAAATTCTAGAGAGAGAAAGGTAGGATTCTTTGAAATTATGGTTTAATTTACATTGGTATATGTTATTAGAGAGATATAAATTGTGAAATGGGTTGTGAATTTGCCATATATTAGGTTGGCAGTTCAAACCCTAGAAATTGGAAATTTTCGATTTTTGGTGAAATTACGTGGATTCGAGGTAGGGGATTCTAGCCCAATTTTTCGATTATTTCTTATTATCTAAAAAGTGTTATTTAATCTTTATTGTTATTTGTATTTGTGTTTTTCCTTATTTGCTCCATAAGGAAAAACGAACCTAGGATTATTCTCGAATTTTCCTAAATATTAGTTTGCATTCCCGGTTGATTGTTTGGTCTTATATCAAGCATGTTTGGTTCTTATTCATGCATCATGGCTAGTTAAATATATAACTATGATTTGTTTATTGCTATATTAAATTCATGGCATGACATTGTTGCATTAGAGCCACATGGAAGTGGGAATATGGATTCGTGACTTCCGTAGGTTGTGTGAACGTCATAGGGAAGAGGGTTGTGGAACCTCGGCTAGGTTGCAACCGAATGACTCCTATATGAGGCAACATACTGAGATTCCTAGAAATCGGTTCAGAGAAACCGAGTCAGTATGGACAAAACTGGTGTCTTGTATTTGGTCATGGTTTCCTTATTGAGTCATATGGTGGCAGTGTTCACCGATATCGATGTGTGAGGATGGATGCCGAGGCGTCGTCCCATTAGGACTCACGGTAGGAAACGAGACCACGGTTTGATGAGTATTTGTGATGGTGATTCATAGTCTTGGCATGTCGCTGCATTGACTTAATCTTTTTATTCAGCTATTATATTTTGTTATCCTCTTTATCCCTACTGAGCCATTGCTCACCCTTTTCTTTATTTCCTTTCCACACAGGCGAGACTGGTTCGGATACTGGCACTGCGGATCTGTAGGAGGTGGGATGACATGGTGCCACCTGGAGACACTAGGATGGGTTAGAATAAAGAATTAATTTTCTTTATTATGTTTGATATTTTATGCACGAATTGAGGATTGTGTATGTTGACTACGTTTATGAACACCTTGACGGTGTGTGGATGGTACGGATAGGAGGATGCCTTGTGATAGGACTCATGTACCTGGGTGTGAATCTTATTGTGATATTGCATGTTGATACATGTATGATAATTGTGATTTATTATGTATTGCGGATGCATGCTATAAATGGCCTGAGGCCCTGCCTAGGATTGTGATTGCTTGTGATGTGATGGCCGGAGGCCTTATATATTGCAGAATATGTGCTGCGCATTTCGGGTGGGCATTCTCCAATATACGGGGAGATGCTTCCGAAATTTCGGTAGAAATTTACAAATTTAGTTGGAGAAATTAAGATTAAATCTTTTGTGATATTGTGGAGATTTAATATCTTATAGATATTGAATTAGGTTTAAATAGTAGCGCCTCCCGGGTCGGGGCATTACAGACGTCGCCGGTGGTGAACACTTATCCTTCTGCAAGTTCTGTCCCGTCTAATTCCAGCACCTTGATTTTGTTTTCGACGAGTCACCTGCCATTGGTGTGCCTTCGTATATCTTCTTCGATTGGCGGAGCTTCCCCTTTCTACTAGTGCTGATGATGTTGTTTGTGGAAGACCAGCTGCCTTTGACTGCAGAAAATCTATTCGGATGCACAGATTCCATGGATGTCAGAGAAGGAAAATCGGATTTGGGCTTGCTATGTTAGGCCATCATATTGGGCCATTTTTTTTGTCCTTTTTGGTTTCAGGCTAAATGGGCCCGGGGTATGGATGATTAAAGTTTGGACCAGAAATGCATCATTTGAGTTTAGGCCATCATAGACCATTTTCTTTGTTTTTGGATTGGGTTAGATGGGCCATAGGATTTGGGCTTTACAAGGGTCAGGTCATTACACATGGGTCATTTTATATTTTTGTTTTGGATTTGTAAATTAGGTTATTGGGCCCAAGGCCATGTACCAGGTAAATAATGAAAATAAAAATCATAAAAAATGCATTCATGATTTTAGGTTCTTAGAAGCATATAGGCATGAAGGATTCTGTGAATATTTTAGTACGCATGTCAAGGATTTTTATATTGTTGCTATGCCATGACAAATAATGAAATGCGATCATGATTAATCCAAGCCGTTTGATCAATGTTTGCGGACCACTTTGATGCATCAATTAAATTCTCAAAAATCCATTTTTTTCAAAATCATCAAAACCACTCAAAGTGGATGTTTTTCTTCCAATTAATTTCAAAATCATCTAAACCAGTCAAAGTGGCATTTTTCATCCAAACAAGTTCAAAATATTAAAACCCACTCCAAGTGGATTTTTTTTAGCTGTCATCAAACATTTTTTGCTAAGTCAGGAATGCCCATAGTGATCCCATGCAATTTCAAAATATCAAAACCCATTCCAAGTGAGATTTTTCATCCAATCATTAAACATTTTTTGCTAAGCCGGGAATGACCCTAGTGATCCCGTGCAATTTCAAAATATCAAAACTCATTCCAAGTGGATTTTTTTCATCCAATCGTTAAACTTTTTTGGCCAATCCAGGAATGGCCTTAATGATCCCGTGCAATTTCAAAATATCAAAACCCATTCCAAGTGGGATTTTTCATCCAATCATTAAACATTTTTGGCCAAGGGAACGACCCTAATGATCCCGTGCACTTTTCAAACACCAAATTGCTGCAATATTAATGGGTCAAGCCCACTCAATTGAAACGTTGACTTCTAACATAGAAGATCAATAAAAAAATTGTGACATATTGTATATTTTATTTAGGTATAAAAGTTATATCGAAAGTCTTAACCGACGATAGATTTAATTTGGGGAATGCATTGAATGCACCCTCAGAGAAATTCTTGAGGTGAGAGTGTTTCATGAAAAATTAATCATTGAATGAAAGGGTCCCATGAACCTCAATATTAGACTCTCATTATAACTTTTATATCTTTTAAATAATTATCATACTCCATGTATATATTTTGTTAATATGTCACACTTGATTTGCTTAATCATTTAATGTGCTAATAAAAATTAAATTGACAACTATTTTAAACAAACTTTGTGGGGATGTCTTACACCTTCCCCATACGTAACAAACTCATTTATCCATTCTCTGAATTTTCGTTGACCAAATTATTTTTATTGGTGACCAATTGCTCCTATTACAATTAGTGGCGACTTCTTTAATTTTTCTTTCGCAAAACCGGTTGCGTCAACTGGCGACTCTGCTGGGGAAAACTAGTTTTTCAATGTATATATATTTGATGCTTTATTTCTAACTTTTTGATTGATATGCTCTTATTATTATTTTTTTTTAAAATGTTGTGTTGTTGATATGTTTTGTGAATTTTTTATATTATTCTCCTCACACATTATGCACTATACCTTTTCATGAGTCCAACAACTAGGGTTCAATAACCTTAGGAGAGGATGAAGTAAACGAGACCTTCGAAGGATTCCGATCCCCGTGCAGGATCGTGAAAAATCCTCACTCGACCCACTCCTTTGTTAAGAGGGAGCCTGACTATTAATTCCAGTAATGGACACTAGTGGGGGATAAGTCAAGAGCCTAGATTGTCCATAGCCAATGACCATAGTCATAGGACACAGGAAACTACTTCTAACCTTATGTCTTTATGGTGTTGTATATATCATTTTGTTTTGTTGTAAATATATTGTTGTGTTCGTTGTATAAATATTGTTTTGTTTTGATTCGTACATATATTGTAGTGATTGTACATATAGGTTTCATGTTCTTATTTTTGCATACATCAATTAAAATTATGCCCATGTATGTACCCTTTTTTTGTTCACACATGTTTGTATATACATTTCATGCATTATTTTGCATGCATTAGTTAGGTTTTTTCCATGTATATATGTGTCATTCATTACGATCACATGTAAAATAGTTCTTTTGTTTTTTATAGGATGTACATAAATTCACAATCATTCATATATTAATAAAGTTTGTATCTAAAATAAAAAAGGCGTTTCCAATCAATAATATTAGGGGTATTGACTTTTAATCATCATGTTGTTGTTATATAAATAAGTCAAAACTCTACTACTAATCATTGCTCGCCCATTGGTTTTTTGAGCTTAGTAACTGGATCAGTTTGGGAATTTCCAGTCTCTTATCAATTGCCTCCATAATTAATCTCTAAATGCACAACCATCTGTGGTCTAACTCATAACCACTTATTGAGTTTTGTAGTGAGCATGTCTTTACTTTTTCTTCGATGAATTTTTAGTACGGTTGTTGCATGTTGCATCATTTCATTGTCCCTATATGATCACCATGAATAGAGCTCTTCGTTCAAAATCATTCTCTGTCATTTTCCCATCATTTCCAAATTTTAAATCTCACGCGTTCTATCATTCCATTTATGAAGATTGAAATGACAATAATGAAAAAGATGAACCTAATGAAACATATTTTGGGTGCACTCAATAAATAATGTTAAATCATTCTCTGACAATATGAATGAATTTGAGATATCATCTGACGATTTTTGCCACCCTGACAGGGATGTTAGATTTGAATCCTCAGGTATAATGACGAAAGAGAATATCGGTCAAATGACTCAGGAGATGATATAGGAAAAACCAAACAGATTATGAAGGAATATGTGGCTCTCATACAAGTGGAGAATGCAATGATTACTTTTATTATGAGGCCACTTATTGAGTGATTCGTGTCATGTTTAGATTTATTATCATGTATGATTGCTTTGAGGATTGCAATGGTGAAGATAGTGTGCATTGACTGTAAGATTAAGACCGACAATTTTAATATGGCTGAAATGTCCTGAATTGATATTATCATTAATGAGAATGGTTGGGGAGAAAATATGTGCAGTTTATGATGTTGATTGTGTGAAGACAATTTATGTTGTTAAATGAGTTTATTTCCTTGTTTGCAGATCCCTTGGTTGCCAAATGAGTTATTTTACAGTCACTTACCATTCCTACCACTAGCTTAGGCGTGCATTTCAACCATCCTCCATTGTCTACTTTTCTTGCCAATTTTTCAACTTTTCTTTAATGATTTTTTTTGTCTCTTTCGCCACCTTGAGCCACATTTTTCATCATCTCTTCCACCTAATCAACCGTGTATCCTGATTTTTCGCCTCCTCTCTCTCATTTATGACATTTTGGTGTTTACATCTTCTAGCCATTTTCTTTTTCTTCCTCTTTCTGTCGTATCACTCCACCATCAACTCAGCTTTAATAGTAGGTCGTCTGCCAAATTTTTTCCTTCCCTTACACTGCAAGAATTTCTTGTCTGAAATCCTTCATAACTGAGTAATCTTCTCGCACTTCACTGGTCGATTTTGAATTAACTCAGCTTAGCTCATCTCTATGTCTACCAAAAGACCACTCGAGCAATCTCCTCAAATGACCGATCTAAATCATTTTATCTGTCAGGAAGTAGTCAAAAAAAATATCCAGAATCAGTAAGAGGGCGAAAAATTATTCTAGAGAGAGGTTTGCAAGCTTCTTTTACAGTAGAGCCTACAATTGCAAAAATTATTGTTGAGCGGGGTTGTAAGGATTTTGTTGCACAGCCAAAACCCACAGTTGTCCCAGTGATAAGTGAATTCTATGCTAATGCGGTGGTAGGATATGAATAAATGTATGTTCAGGGTATGATGGTCTCATTTGATGGCAAAAAACATCAATGCTGTTTTCAATCTTTTAGACATCGTCAATGAAAATTTCTCTACCCTGCTGGAGTCTGAAACTATCATGGATGACGTGTATGTCAGGCGCTACCTGGAATAAAGTTAGTGGGGTGGAAGTCTCATACCCCACATCAGCTATGACCAAAAATAGTAGGTGGGGTGGAAGTCTCATACCCCACATCAGATAGGGGAGATATGATGATGTATTTAATTTTTGGTAATTTCTTTATCTTGAGTTAAATTGATGAATGATATTTAATTTCTCGATTTATATGCGGTCTTAATGTGGGGTACTCCTAATTGAAATAATTAGGTTTTTATTTAATGGTTTAGAGTGTGATGTGGGTAGCATTCCGGTATGTGATCTATAATCTAGTGTTCTGTGGGCTGGGGTGTTGCACACCCCGTTCACAAGCAATTGCATTGTTTGCTAAAGCGGAGATTATCCCAGACGGATCGATCCTGCTATCCTAAAAGAGGCTGACACTCGTTGGGCCTTACGCTACATTCAGGATCATTCTATGATGTTCTTGATTTACCCATATTCGGAAGGAGATATCCTTGTATATCCTCAAATAATTCGGTGTTGTTACGAAACCCTTCAAGACTTTTCGCCTAGTTTAACGAATGGACCTCGTTTTGTTTATCAGGTGGATGTGGCCGGTATCAGAGTCCAGTTCACCACAGTTGTTATTTGTTCCTATTTAGAATATCCTCCTACTCATGATGTCAACATGAGTTTCAAGGCGTCTATCTTTGCGTCCAGAAAGGAGATGATTGATGACATGTGTGAAGGAAAGAGAGATAGGAATGCAAATGCTAAGCATCGTGTCTATCTGCCCAAAGAAATGTTGTTGTTGGATGGCGCCATCCAATCCAATGTTTGTCCTATCGATCATAGCCAACAACGAGCATGTATCATTCTCTGTGCCCCTATACAACATGTATAAAGGCACATGGTTCAATATCGGTGAGAAGTACAAGGACAATATTATAAAAGCCAAGAATTTTGTGGGGGAACAGAACTTCAAAGACTGAGAGATTATATTTTTCGAGGCTTATAACACGATTGTTGTTAAGCAAAGACATTCGCCCTCCGCTATCCATGAGTTCCTTAGCATATCCGGTGATTGTAATGGATAAAAATACATGGCGTCAAAGCATTGGTCACATCGCTCCAACTGCCAAAAGACGACAAAAATCACGGCCTCAAACTGTGTTACCACAGAATCAGTTCAATCGGCAAATGAGCCATCACCCCTTGATGCTATACTGGAAATATTGGTTCGGTTGGACCAATTGGAAGTAGGGAATTTGATCTCTATCTTTTAATTTCATATTAAAATTAAAGTTGTGGATTAAAGTTATTACGCGGATTAAAGTGGGGGATTAAGATAACTTGTGGATTAAAACAACGCCGTTTTATATCTCATGGGATCCCATAATTTATTCCATTGTATAATACAACGGAATAACAGATTTTATTACAGTGGAATGCGTACTATTACAATAGAATATGTTATTTCACTGAAATAACGTATGAAATATTTCATTGTAATAATACAGTGAAATAACATATTCTAGTACAGTGGAATATGTATTATTACAATGGAATACGTTATTCTATTGTAATAAAATATGTTATTCCATTGTAATAATACAATGGATTAAATTATGAGATCCCATGGGATATATATCATTTTCCGGATTAAAATGGCCTTTCATTTCGGATTAAAGCCCTGATGTGGATTAAAGTTGAGGATTACATTTGTTTATGGATTAAAAGGGCCTTCGGATTAAAAGGGCCTTCGGGTTAAAGCTATGAGGCGGATTAAACTTGTGGATTAAATTTGTTTGTGGATTAAAGTGATCTTTGAATTAAAATATCTTGTGGTTTAAATTCAGATTAAATTGTCTTGAGGTATAAAAATTATCTTCAATTCTGGATTAAAATATTTGGCGATTAAAATTTTCTTTAATTTCGGATAAAATTATAATGCGGATTAAAATCAGAAGGAAAAAATAATTTAACATTTTTCACCCATGTTTTGATTTTCACCTACGAAACCCGGTTAACCACACCATTGTCTAACTTTTATTTCATAAAAGACACACAAAGGGGGGAAGTTGTTGTAACCGATTTTTGTTCGGGTATAATTCAGAATATTGAGTATTTTTAATTTTTATGTATATAGTTATCATTTTATTTTAAGTTTATTTAATTTTATTTTCGATTTTCGTTCGGGTATAATTCAGAATATTGAGTATTTTTAATTTTTATGTATATAGTTATCATTTTATTTTAAGTTTATTTTTAATTCTTCTTCTGCTTCTTCTTCTTCTTCTTCTAATGCAACTCGATCATGATTAATCCAAGCGGGGAATGACCCCAGTAATCCCGTGCAATTTCAGAATATCAAAACTCACTACAAGTGGGAGTTTTCATCCAATCATTAAACATTTTTTGCCAAGCGGGAATGACCCTAGTGATCCCGTGCAATTTCAAAATATCAAAACTCATTCCAAGTGAATTTTTTTTCATCCAATCATTAAACATTTTTTGCCAAGCCGGGAATGGCCTTAGTGATCCCATGCAATTTCAAAATATCAAAAACTATTCTGAGTGATATTTTTCATCCAATCATTAAAATTTTTGGATAAGCCGGGAATGACCCCAATGATCTCATGCACCTTTTAAGCACCAAATTGCCACGATATTAATGAGTCAAGCCCACTCAATTGAAACGTTGACTTCTGACATAGAAGATCAATAAAACAATTGAGACATATTGTATATTTTATTTAGGTATAAAGATTATATTGAAACTCTTAATAGACGATAGAATTAATTTGGGAAATGCATTGGATGCACCCTCAGAGAAATTCTTGAGGTGAGAGTGTGTCATGAAAACTTAACCATTGGATGGACGGGTCCCACGAACCTTAATATTAGACTCTCAATATAACTTGTATATCTTGTAAATAATTATCATACTCCATGTATATATTTTGTTAAGATGTCACACTTGATTTTCTTAATCATTTAATGAGATGATAAAAATTAAATTGGCAATTGTTTTAAACAGACGTTGTAGGGTGCCTTACCCATACGTAACAAACTCACTTACCCATTCTCTGAATTTTCGTATACCAAATTATTTTTATTGGTGACCAATTGCGCTTATTACAATTGGTGGCGACTTCTTTAAAATTTCTTTCGCAAAACTGGTTGCGACAAGGGGTTTATAAAACATAATTGGAGTTGTAAAGTCTTTAGTTTTCTCATCTCGTTGATCTTTTTGAATAAAGTCGCTTCTGTCACCATCATTGCATTTCCTTCTCCTTTTTGTCACCGGGCTCTTCTTTCCTTCTCAAATCCTGCCTCTTTCTATCCGACATGGTTGTATCCTCTTCTAGTTTATATATCTCATGAACACTTCATGCATAGTTTCTATAGTGGTTGGTTTGTTCTTGGGTAGTGCATGTCGAAGCTTGTACCCAACAGGTAGAGCCATCCTAAGTGACTCCACTACATAGCGTAAATCACAATATTTGATATTTGCTTTCACTTTGAATAACTTGGCCTAGAAAGACCTTAAGGACTATGTTTCTTCCTTCCTCATATTCATCACGTGTCGTATGGTTTTTGGTTCCATTCTCCCTGGTATGAACCTAGGCACAAAGAGCTTAGCTAACTGCCTTTATGAATAAATTGAGCCTCCAGCGATTTGGTGGAATCATCTTGACGCTACCCTCCCGAGAGACTAAGAGAAAGTGATACGCATTAAATCCTCCTAGGCTGCCCAAATGACAATTTTATTGTGATATTCCTCCATATGAGCTAGTGGATTCGTCCTTCTGCCATACATGCTAAATTGAAGTTGTTGGAAGTGCACAAAAAACTGGCAGTTTAATTATCTCATTATAGAATGGACTTCTAATCATTACATCGAGTGCCCTCTGCATCTTTTCATCCATCACATCCCGAGCCCACTCATAGACCTCCTCTACAATATTGAGGTCTCTGCCTTCGTTGGGCTCTATAGTCTTCACTCATGACCCCAAGACCAAGGGTCCTCTCTTTTGGTGCTCAAACTCATCAGGGGAATGATGTAGGTGTTCCCTTTGTCTATAAATCCTTCAATCATTTGAGTGCTTGATTCTTCTTTTACTTTCGGGGTTTTTTCTCATTCTACATTTTATTTGCGGCAGTCTGACTTGCAAACTCTCTTTTGCTCCATGGTTGACATCTTGTATGACTAGCTTCTCTTTTGGTGGACTCCCAATCATATGCCTTCCGACCTACTTGTTAGTCCTCCGATCATGTGTCCTCCTTTGAGTATTATTTTTTCTTCCTTTTCAATTCTAAACTGGGTGGTCACTTTACACGTCTAGGCACTATCCTAGGTTGTTTTCCTAAATTTTCCTACCTTCATTTTTGTCATGGGCCTTCTTAGCATACGCCTAGGCGTGTCTAACACTGCAAAACTTCCAAAAATTCAATTTTTTGGCTCTTAAAATGTTTTAATACTAATATTTAGGGTCGGTTATAGTAGGCCCTTCCGCTATATAGTACCTCTAAATCACCTTCACTAGTGGTATCACACTCGACCTTCTGACTTTATTCCTATCAGTCTGGGATCTTCACTAATTGAAGAGTGTATGTTTTATCTTCCTCAACTTTCAAGGTAGTCCAATCCAAAACATGCACTGGGTCTGGCTCATACTTTCAGAGCATGGAAACATGAAACACATTATGAACCTTCGCTAACTTTGGTGGAAGTGCCAAATGATACGCCATCGGTCCAATAAGCTCAAGAATTCAAACGGACTCACATACCATGGTGCTAACTTCCCTTGCTTGCTATACCATTGACTATCGTGTCTTAGACTAATCTTTAAGAAAACTTTATCACCCACTGTGAACTGTAACAGTGTCCTTCTCCTGTCAGTATAAGATTTATGTCAACTCTAACGTTGAGTAGCCATTTTTTGATCTCATCGACCAATTCTCTGGCTTTCTTGACCATGTCCGGTCCCGACACGACCTTCACACCAACCTCAGCTCAACACAAAGGTGACCTACAAGGACTCCCATAATGAGCCTCGAAAGGTGTCATACCCACACAACTTTGGAATGAGTTTTTATATACAAACTCTGGCAAATGAAAATATTGATCCCAACTCCCTCCAAAGTCCACTACACAAGCTCAAACCATGTCCTCTAGAATCTGAATGGTTCTCTCGCGTGTTCTGCCTGTTGCTCTGTGGATGATAAGCCATAGAGTAGTCCAAATGAGTTCTCAAAGCTTATTGTAAACTACTCCAAAATCAACCTATAAACCATGAATCGCGGTATGACACAATAGAAAATGAAACTCTATAAAGTCTCACTATCATCATCACATACAATGCACTCAAGATTCCAACGAATCCATCATGTTAATTAGAAGAAAATGTGCTGACTTTGTGAACCTATCTACTATCAACCAAACAATGTCATGGCATCGTGAAGTCATCGGAAAAGTAATCACAAAATATATCATGATTCTCTCCCACTTCTCTTGTGCTACTAGTAGTGGTTGCAACAGCCCTGCTAGTCGCTGATGTCATGCTTTCACATGTTGGCATGTGAAACACTTTGCCACATCTGCCTTCATGCCCTTCTACCAAAAATTCGTCTTCAAATCTTGGTACATCTTCGTACGCTTTGGATGCATAGCAAACCAAAAATGGTATGCTTCCTTCAAGATTTTTGGTCGCTACTAATCATGTTTGGGAACCTCTAACCTTCCCACATATGTCACCCCTCTGTTGTCCCCTCGGACCCATCCAGAATCTTCCTCAAACACATCAAATGTTGGATCATCGTTCTTCAATTTTATAACCTTTTTTACCATCATAGGGCTTGAAGTCAAGCTACACAAATAAACTTTATCATCTCCTCATAACTCTTAACTGAACTAGTTGATTGTCTCAATAATTCCCCAGTCATGCAAGAATAAGCTAGCCACCATGTGCTTCCTGCTCAGTGCATCCTTAAATATGTTTGCTTTATCGGGTTGGTATTGCACACTGAACTCAAAATCCTACAAGTACTCCATCCATCGCCTTTGTCGCTAGTTCAACTCTCTTTGGGTGAATAGATAGTTGAGGCTCTTATGATCAAAACCTTTCTTTGTAGATATAGTATCTCCATTGCATTAACGTGAAAACTATTGCTGCTAACTCTAGATCATGAACAACATAGTTCTTCTCGTGTGTCTTTAACAACCTTGATCCATACCCTATCACTCTACAACAGATCATGAACAACACATAAGCGAAACGTACCCCAGAGACATTGCAATACACTTGGTGGCCAACATCTCTCTCTGGAACCACTAACAGTGGCAAAGACGTCAAGCTCTTCTTCAAATCCTTAAGCGTTGGCTCACACTTATCTGTCCAAACAAATAGTTTACCCTTTTTGCGTGAGCTGTGTCATTGGTGTGGCAACACACGAGAAGTCTTGAATGAATTATCAATAATATCTTGCGAACACTCTCTGAATCTCTATCACGTTCTTAGGCCTCGCCAAATTCAACACTGACTTAACCATGGAGTAATCAGCTGCTACGCCTTCTTAAGTGATGACATGGCCTAGAAATTTCACTTATGTGGCCCAAAATTCACACTTACTCCATTATGCATACAATTGATTCTTCCTCAATGTCTATTGCACCATTCTCAGGTGTTACTTATGCTTCTCTACCATCAGAGAATAAATCAAGATATCATTGATAGACAACACCACAAACTTATTCAAAAACGGATGAATTAACTTTTTGCATCAGGTCAATAAATACCATCAGAGCATTTATCAACCTAAACGGCATCACCATGAACTCATAATGCCCATATCGGGTCCTAAATGTTGTATTGGGAATATCCTCATCCCTGATCGACAACTGATGCTATCCCAAACGCAAATCTTTCTCTGAGAAATGCCTAGCACCTTTTAACTGGTCAAACAAATAGTGTATACGTGGTAACGAATACTTATTATTCATTGTAGCTTTATTTAGCTGCTAGTAATTAATACACATCCTCCATGATTGATGCTTCTTCTTTACAAGCAATACTGATGCTCCTTATGGAGGCATACTCAGCCTGATGAACCCCTAATCCTGAAACTCTTCTAGCATCGCGTCACCAATTCCTTCAACTCTTTCGGAGTAATTCAATATGATAGAATAGAAATGAAATTCATATTCAAATGTAGCTCAATAAAAAAATTGATCTCTATTTTTGGAGGCAATCTGGGCAAGTCCTCCGAAAATATATCCATATATGCCTCCACTGCCTTGATAAGTGTAGTGAAATCGGCTCTAAATGTTGAAGTCGTCAAACTCGTGACTCTAAAATATTGATACGAAGGGTTTTCCATAAAATGAGGACATGAAATTCCCTTCGATTGACATAACTAAATAACCCCTCCCTTGGGTACTCTAAAAGTGACCTTACTTTCCCAAAAGTCTATCAAGCCATGATGCTTCGTCATCCAATATATCCCAAGGATTGCATCAAAATTAGTGAAACTCATACCACAAAGGTTAGCCATTAAAGACACGTCCCCAAACCGACACTCAAAACCAAACACCATACCCTCCAACGAGGTAAAATGCCCAAATGGGGTGTATATGGTGAACATATATCTTATTGATGAAATTTCTAATTCTAATGCACTTACCAATGAATTAGTAATGAACGAAGATGTAGCTCCCAAATCAAATAACACCCTTGCCCAGCAATTAAAAATAATAAATGTATCTCCAACGAAATTGGGATGCTTTAGAGCCTCCTGGTGTCCCAATGCGAATTTTCTCACATAGGTCAGTGTTGTCTGCTACCTAGAGCCACCTCACATCCTCTCTCCCTCTCCCCGCTAGAGTTGTAGAAGGGAGAGTTGGAATAGGTGTCGGAGGTCGTAGTTCTAGCACATGTGTTTGTTTTATCCCACCACTACCCAATGGACACTTATTCCTCTTATGTCCTATCGAACCATAGCCAAAACACTTCAGCCTTGTAGTCCTGCACTGATTTTTCTTATGAACCTTTTTGTTGCACTAGAAACATGTGATCTTTCCACCCTG
Source organism: Euonymus europaeus (assembly GCA_963580455.1). Lineage (NCBI taxonomy): Eukaryota > Viridiplantae > Streptophyta > Magnoliopsida > Celastrales > Celastraceae > Euonymus > Euonymus europaeus. Next base: position 12,289,116 of record OY756970.1, on the reverse strand, counting down.
TGGCCTTACCCCAATCCCTCTTTTGAGTGTAAGAGTTAATCTTGTGTTTCTTCTGACAACTACCACAAACTGATGTAGATTTCCCACCCTTTTGTATGCCCTATTACTATTGGGAGTTGTGCTTCCCTCGCTCTAACTTCAGAGCCATGTCTGTAGCTTTATCACAAGTTTGCATCCTAGGAGCAATCATCATCTCACCAATACTAGGAATCAACCAATCACGATACCTTTCTGCCTTGCTCTCATCATCAGGATCAAATTTCTTCCTAAACTTATACAACTTATCATACTGCTTGGTGTACTGAGACACCGTCATATCTGGCATTTGTACTAAATCCAAGTATTGGTTGGCTTGGTCTTCGTAAAAAGTCTGGGTAACGAACGTCTACCTGAATATCAACTTGAATGATGAGCAAGTTAGGTCACTTTTCCACTGGTCTAAAGAGTTCCACCACTCACAAAGCTGCTCCTCTAAGGTAATAGAAGATTAGTTTCACTCTTATATCATCTAGTATACCCAAAGTGTCAAACCTCAAGCCTAGTTGATGTAGCCACTCCCCGTCCTCAGATTCTTGCACTTCTGCAAAAAATATTGGTGGATTTGTCCTATGCAGTTGATTGACCTCAAACATCTCTATGTTGGGTCTCTACACAAACTGTGTATCAATATTAGCTCTAGATGCTTGACCTTCACTATGTACCTTAGGTGCTCAAACTACCTGAGCATACACCACTTGACCTATGCTCGTCACCATACTAGCCAAGTCCTGTAACGTCACCGACTACCTCATAGTAACAGTAGGAGTGGCATGCTTTATCAAAGGTGCTTGCACCTACACCTGCTCTGGAGGAACCTCCAAAGTTCTCTCCTACCCACCATCCTTAGCTTATAGCCCCTCTTAAACTATCCTGTTTTCTCTGATCTTTGTGCCAAATCTCGGCACCGATTCTTGAGTGCTAACAGTGTGCCTAGTAGTGCCTACCACTCCTCTACACAACTCAAGTCCCTATTGTTGTTCTTCGGGTGTCCATTTGTGCCACAATAGAAAACACCATTTAATTCACAATTAACTAATGAGGATTTACTTAGGAAAAAAACATACCAAATCTGTAGAGGTCATGACATAGTCTGTAGACTAGCACACAATACTCATACCCCACAGACATACATAAATCCTATGTAGAGCGCAAACTTCGCTCTTATACCAAACTGTAACACTCCGACCCAAGAGGCGCTACTATTGTACCATTCAATTAATACTTAGTCCTCTTACCACAAGGTCAACCTCAATCCTCTAAAAAATCTGGCAAGATCTCCCCATAAATCGGAGTATGCCAACCTAAATCATAAACACATCCATTTAATAATTCACATCAATATCCACATAAGTCCTGTGACCATCCATTTACATACAACAACAACCTACGTAGGACCTCAGACCATCTAACAACATGAAATATCCATAACGTTTAAGAGCCTCATGCCATCTAGCATTATCAATACATAATAATAACATAAGCATTCAATACAACAATAAAGTATTCATAAATATAAATTATCCATCAACTGGCTTGGGAGTCTCGATCACACAGTTGTTCCCACAATTACACCGAAGAGTCGTTTCAAAGCGTGTAACCAACAGTACGTAAAAGTCCTACATAATTCATACATGAAGAAAAATGTAACTCCTTCTAAACCCGAAAGTTCACTAGGTGATATCCTCTAGAACTTTGCATCTTTAACTATGAAATTCGTTCAAGATGACTAAACGTTTGTGTTGCAAGGACGTACCTTGGCTTAGGCTTCTCTAGTAGATTTAGACACAATGTCTCACCTCATTGCTCATGAGTGGAATGATTTGATTTCTTAGTTATAAGCTATAGCAACTAAGACACCCTCTTTAATTCTTCCTAAGATTTAGCTCTTGCTGGATAACTATGTTGTTATTTTTGAAATTCTCACTACTTTTCCACCTAATCCAGATTGTGATCATTGTATCATTTTACTACCGACAACAGCTCTAATTAGTGTCAGGCCATATAGTTATCCTTTCTTTTAGAAAGCTAAAATAGAGAAGCTAGTCAAGGACTTGCTCATGGGTGGATTAATTATATCTAGTGTTAGTCCATTTTCATCACTGGTTCTCGGCTTTAAATGTTGCGACAGTTAAAGACAAGTTTCGAATTTCTACCATCTTCACCAAATTAGATTTACGATTATACCACCATCAAATTATAATCGCCTCAAGTGATATAAAAAAGAGAGCCTTCAGAACACATAAGGGATACTACGAAGTTGTTGTGATGTCTTTCAGCATGACCAACTCACCCTCCACATTTTAGTCGCTCATGAACACACTATTCAAGCCTTTTTTGAGACAATTTGTGTTGTTTTTCTTTGACGACATCCCAATTTATGGTGTCACTCCTAAAGCACACTTGCAACACCCTTCCTTAGTTTTTGAGACCTTGGCAACCTATTGCTTGAAGTTTAAAAGAAGTAAATGCTCTTTTGGAACTTGTTTGGTGGATTATTTAGGCCATGTTATTTTTTACAAGGGTGTTGTAGTTTATCCTGCAAAAATTCAATGCATTGCTGATTGGCTTCAACCCAAAACCCTTAAAGGATTGCATGGGTTTTTGGGTCTCACCAGCTACTACCACAAATTTATTCAAGGTTATGATTTGATTGCTAAGACACTGATTAATAAGCTTAAGAAAGATGGTTTCGAATGGACTAAAGAGGCAGTAGCAACATTCAACTGCCTCAAGGAGGCTTTGATGTCTACCCCATCTTAGCTCTTTCAAATTTTGCACAAGATTTATCATCAAATGCAATGCTTCTGGTGGTTGGAATTGGAGCTTTGTTATCTCAGCAAATTCACCCTCTTTCCTATCTCAGCAAGCCTCTTTCAACTCAACATTTTGCTATGTCAGTCTATGATCAAGAGATACTAGTTGTGGTTTATGTTTGTTCTCTAATAGCGCACTTATGTGTTATGTCATCACTTTACCATCTTAATGGATTGCAGTACCATTCAACATTTTCTCTATCGAAGGATTACTACTCTGGCTCAGGAAAAATGGTCAGTAAAACTTTTGGGATACAATTTCACAATGAAACATCTGTCTAGCCAATTGAACACAGTGGTTGATACTCTTTTGAGATAGTCAAAGCTATTTTTCATTCAGAGATTCTGCCAGCCATTTTTTGATGGTCTAAATTACCTCCAAAAAGATTTCCTAGCAGACCCAGATACCATGACACTTATTTCAACTGTCCAAGAGGGCACATGCACCAAAATATCATTAATAGTTCAAACGAGACATTTGTTTTACAGGGGTGGATTATTTATTCCTCAATCCTCCGTTTGGCATCAAAAAATTTTAGAGCAATTTCATACCAGCCCCATGGGAGACCATTCCTGACACCTACGCACATATAATAGATTGTCTAGAAATTTCTTTTGACTGAAAGTTAGGAAGGATACTAAGTTAGTTGTTACTTGTGATATTTTTCAATGAATTCACTATAAGAATGTGAAACCAAAAGGTTTACTTCAGCCATTAGTAATTCTGGAGGGGACTTGGCAAGATATTTCTCTTGATTTCATTGATGGACTGCCAAAATCCATGAATAAGAATGTTAGTGGTGGTGCATCACTTTACCAAATACAGTAATTTTTTACCTTTCTCTCATATTTACATGGGCAAGCAAGTGGCTCAAGTGTTTGTAAGGGATATATTTAAGCTACATCACATGCCCTAGATTATAGTCAGCGCCCATTGTTCATTACCAATTTTTGCCAAGAATTTTTTAACATGTAGTAAACATGCTTGTGTCGATGTTCGGCTTACCTCCTCAATCGGATGGCCAAACTGAGGTAGTAAATTGCATTTTGGATATTACTTGTGTTGTTTCTATTACGATCAACCCACTAGGTGGATGTCGTGGCTCTCATGGGCCGATTGGTTGTATAATATCAATTATCAAGCCTCCATCCAAATGTTTTCTTTTCAAGCATTATATGGGTATGCCCTTCTAACAATTCAACTTAAAAGGATGCTTCTATCAGTGTACATAACGTAGACGTGGAGCTAAAGGATATAGATGAATTGTTTCAAACACGAAAATTGAACTTGACGACTGCACAATCTAGGATGAAGAAGCAGGTTGATAAGCAGTGAACTTATGGACATTTTGATGTGGGAGATTGGGTTTTCTTGAAACTCCAGCCATATTAGTAACGCTCTATATAGCTTCAACACCACCAAAAGTTGGCACCCGATATTATAGACCATTTCAGGTGATAGCCAAGTTAGGAACCCTAGCCTACAAGCTTCAAGTACCTAAAGTGTTTCATGTTTCTATATTGAAAGCTAAGCTGGGAAAACTAGTCAACTCTTTTGTAATACCCCAGCCCGAAAATTTTTTATTGGGAATTCGGAATCAAAAATAACAAAAATTAAGTGAAATTTGACTAAGGATAGGTTTGTTATTAATTAAATAGAATAAAGTAAAATTTTAAATAAAAAATAAATCAATTACACTTATATATATATATATATTTGTGTGTGTGTGTTGTGTATATATATATTGATGATATATATGTATAAAGTGACCAACTTTTTGTGGGGCTATTGCCCCACCGAAAGTGGAATGTATTTATAGATTTTATTGTTGATTGGAGTTGAGAGCTTGGATTGGTGATGTTTAGAGATTTGGAAAACACTGGTTTGGATAAGGATAAGACTATCTTGATTTTTTTGAGTAATTGGTGATTGAGATATAAAATTAGAGTTATGAGCATGATGAAATGAGTTTGTGGTTTAGCAAATTGTTGGGTAAAGAAAAATCTGAGACCATAAGCTAGGTTATTGATTTTCTAGCTTTTGCTTGATAACAAGGTAGGCGAAACTAACCCTTCTTTGATGCCATGATCTTTTTCCCTATCTAAATAGCCTTTGAACTTCTTCATTGGTCTTTGAAGTTGGTTCTTGCCTTACTTGGTTCCATGGAAGAACAAACCTTATGTGTTATTTGGATATTGGTCGATTGTGAGATTTCATACCCCAATTTACATGTTTCGATATCTATTCAACATGGCTTAATCTTGAGCATGCATCATGTAGAATGAGTATATGTATATGATGGTTATATATATATCATTGCATTATCATGTTGACATGCATTTTAGATGCATGGGGATATTGGGTACGTACTCGTAATACCTTAGGATTGTTTGATGTTGCATCGAAGGATAGTGGGGTGCCAAGGCATTAGTGCGACGAAGCCAAGTGAGTTCTATGTGAGGCAGTACATGAAAATCCAGTTATGAACTGAGCCTAGATCTTGTGCGGGGTGGTAATGAGCACGTGAACAGTCAATCCTTCGTAGGCCAAAATTGATGGTGATTGAGCTCACTGATGGACATTTGGTTGGTGTTAAGGTTTAGACTTGCAACACCCTATAGAGGATTGATTGACATGATGATTTTTGGTTGGTTGATTGTTTATGTTCTTATTTTTTTTTTATTTAGAACGGATTTTACTGTATACAATCTTTGCATTAAATATTGAGCCTAAATGTTATTGCTATTATCTATTTCCCCTACTGTGCCTTTTGCTCACCTTTACTTTTCTTTCCTCTCCACATGTGAATCCAATTCAAGTACCAATGTTTTGGATTTTGAGGAGCATCAATGATATGGTTAGCCACCTAGGGTAATGATTGGGGTGCGAAGTGGTTACTCTCATTTTGATGATCGTACATTAGTACTTGTACGTATGTTAAGACACGCCTGATACACAAATTTAGTGTAGATGTTTGATCGATTGGGAGGGTGCACCATCTGATCGGGACTCCTAGGCTAGGTTGAGAACTATGTGTTCTATTTGAGATTGTATGCATGGAAACCTTTATGGTTATGTTGCATGATTATTCACTTATGTAGATTGCATGCTGCTAGATGGCCTAAGGCCTTGCTAGGATGTGAAATACATGCTGACAGATTACCTTAGGCCTTGCTAGATTGTTGATGTGATCTATATATGTGATAATTGCACATCTCTCTAAGTTGGCACCCTCTGATATATTGGGAGGTGTTGCCAAATTTTCTAGTTAAATGGAGTTGACCTAGTGATGAATGGAGTAGGTTTGAACTCCATCGATATGGTTTATGATGAATTAATGGTGAATCACATTGATGACTTGGGAAGATGCAAATAGTAGCGCCTCCCTGGTTGGGGTGTTATAATGTACAATTAGAGTTCAAGAATCTAAATTAAATGAAAAGGAAAAAAAAGGATATATGAAGGTACCCAAGGTTAAGGTATATATTGTCAAAATTTTGCTTCGGAATAGTAAGTACTCTATAAAGGAGGTTGATAGGTACAAAATTGCACCTATATTTATAACCTTTAAGAGAATGATTTGATATATTTCAAGTTCAAAATATTACCAAAATAGTGTTCAATTGAACAGGTGAAGGATGAATACAAAAGAAAGAATAAAGAGTTTTATAGGCAAAAAGTGCAGCCTAACTGCGACCTATTTGCGGCCATGGATTTGAGTGGGGCAGTTACTTAATTTTAGTTTGCCAATGTGGCACTTAGGCTTTTAATAGCTGGAAAGCTTGACCCAGAAATCATTTTTCAGACGCCACAACATTCCAGAACCAAAGGGAGAAAGGCAAGACAGAGGAAATTCAACACGATCAAGCATCACCATTTTCTCCAATCTGATTTATGGTTTATTTATGCAATTGAATCATGAACATGTGTAACTAAGTTTCTATTTAGTTTGGGATCTCGTTAGTTTCTTCTACTAGAACTTTGTTGAACAATTTCATTGATGATTACACCAGGTTTAATTTATTGATTCTCTGAATTTATTGTTGATTTCTTATTATTATGCATGCCTTATCAACATCATAATACTAGGAATTGTTAGTTAGACACATTCGGCTGACCCATACCCGGTGTTTGACGAAGTAACAAGAATAGGCATAGGATCCACATTTTGGAATTGTGGACATAATTGATTGGGTAATACACTATTGCTTAAGGTTGTGCGCTTGTTGACTTTCTCGTTCATATGCTTGTCTTAGGAAATTCTTAAGGTACGCCAACAAAGAATCCTATGATAAGAAAAGACTTTGGGCTGGACTAAAACCAAGGTCATTGCTTAGGAAAGTCTGATTTAGGAGAGTCAGACCAAGCTCTCTTGATTGACAACGGTAAATCTTTAAAATGTGTCATTTTATATTGGATTATGAGACTTAGTGTGTAACGCCCCAACCCATGACACCCAATTCTGCAGGTCCACAAACCAGAACACTACCCCCTATCCAGTTCAACACTTACCGCATTATTTATCATATACAGTTTATACAACCCTAAGTTAATTAATATGCTACTTAAACATCAATGAATCAACCGCATAATAATAACACTATTGATGAGTCATTTATCATCCATGACTATCTTCATAGCAGTGTCATACACTAATAACTCTATCTGAAACGTATAATCCAACAACTTGAGTTAACCTAAACTACTCTACCTTTGTCACATGAGTATCATCCTCACGGATCCGCACGTTCACCATCAACCGCTAGATCAACATGTTCATCAAAGAAATTAACACCTATATCATGGAACATAGTGAGTCAAGGCACAGCAAGTAATACTTATGCATGAATGCACGTGAAAGTTATCAATAGAAAATAGTCCGTCACTTAAAACCTTTTTCCCCGTACTCGGGCCCTTAACCTAGGTAAACTACTACAGAGCAACCGGTCGGGATTTTTCTTTAATTAAATATTCTACGAAATAACACTTTTTAGTCAAAAACAGTTTCTATTTTCATTTTCATTTCCAGTAAACCTTAACTTGAACCTTTCAATACACCCTCCCTGTAGCAGTAATACCTGGTTTCTAAAAACCCTTTTTTCCTTAAACTGAACTTTTCATTTTTATGTAATGCAATGCATCGTGCTTATGAACAATATTTAATATATCAGTGAATCATATGCAACACATCAACTTCAAGAACACCAAAACCTTCATCATATGAGTCTCATCACCATATCTAGTTCAAGTATAGAACAGTACACATTACATTCTATAGAGAAATACAATAGCAGTTTTGTCGTTCAATCACGGTAACCAAACATCACATTCAATGCAGTCATGGCATAAATAAACCATTCATATCACAATCCACATACAACTCATCATAATATTCCGATCAGAAACGTATTTATAATCAAACCAATCACACAGACAAAACACATATAAATCATAAATTGCATTGTTCCGTAATACAGTTGAGTATTACTTACAGTGACGTGCTCCCGTAAACCTAATAATTTAATTATCAATATGAGTTTCTTAAACCCATACAATATCCATAATTATTTATTAATCCCACACTCTTTAATTCATTTATTGATACTATTATCTTTTAATTGATTCATTTTATTAATATCATTAACTTATTATAACTAACTTGTTACAATTAATTACTTAAAATAATATCCAATCAGGATAGCTTGACCCAGTGGTCACTCCTAACGGGTCTTACATAACAATACAACATCTACAATAATTTGTCAATCCTACTGTTTTTAATTGATTTATTAATATCATTGTCTTTTATTCAACTTAATTATTAATAGCATTATCTTAATATAATTAACTTAAAAAAAATAATTACACTAATTATTAATTAATTAATTAAATTAAAATCCAATCAGGTCAGCTCGACCCGGTCGCCCAGGTTAGCGGCAGGTCTAGCAGACCCAACTCCCATCAGTTACGGGTCACCGCCGATTAAGCGTCACGGTGGCCATAATTAGGTCGCCAGTGGAACAACGAATCCAACGATGTTATTATGTACCTAAACAGTGGCTAGATTACGGTGAATCAACGTCCTAAAGGTCACGAAATCGTGCGCTTTCTCTCCTCTATTACCTGTGTTCCACTCCATCTTTCTGTCTGAAAATGGTGGCATTAGCTTCCTTGCTTCACACTCATTCTTCTCGTATCGACCGAGTCTCCATTTAGAAAATCCGGCCTTCTGTTGTCGTCCCTAACCCTGGGTCGCATTTTAGGGTTTGGCCTCCCTCGGTTTCCGTGCCTCACCAATATATATTTTTATTTAGTTTGCTTTTCTTTTCTTAATTATTGTTATGCCCCTGCCCTTAATGCTTATTTACATAAAATACCTATCTGTATTTAAAGGATTGCCATTATCATATGTGTTATTATATTTTTGTATTTAACTTCCATAATTTATAGTAATTTCATTTTAATCCCGTTTCCGATAATTATTGCGCCCAAAACTTATAAATCCACTATATAATTTATGAGAAAATATTCTAATCGAACTTATGTCACATATGACATCACCTATCTTACCACATCTACCATCATAGGTTATCTGGAGGTTCGAGGTGTTACATAGTGAAAGTAGAAGAACAATACCAACTTGAGCTAGATCTCTTTCATATTGGTTTACATAGATTTTACCAAATTTTCTCTAGTTAATAATCTGAATTTTCATCTCCTTTAGTTGTGTTATTGTTATTTTGCTTGATTGTTAATTGATACAGTCTCTGTGGATTAGACCCCGCTCACTTTTATACTGTCTTATGACTCATACACTTGCCATTGGGAAAGACTTGTATGTATTTGATATTGCAGATTTTAGTTGTGATATTTTTATCGACCAAGTTTTTGGCACCGTTACCAAGGATTTTTAAGTCTATTACTACCCAAGTGATTAGTGAGAGCATTGTGATGAAGGAAAATGTCTGCTGAGATTGATCAGATTGTTGAAGTATAAGAGGCGGGTAATGAGAGGATTCCGATGATGAATCGTTATATTCCATGCAATATTGCCTAGCCATCTTGCATCGCTTTTCGACCTAATAGAGGGACCACTTTTAATTTATCACCTCAGTTGCTAAACTCTTTGCCTCACTATGAAGGTGATTTGATAAAGATCCTTATCAACATTTGAAAGATTTTACTAACTTGTGTCAAACAAAAAATATGATCGGAATTACATCATATAATCTGAAGCTTATGTTGTTTCCATTCACATTGAGAGGAGGAGCCAAGATGTGGTAAAACTCCATTGAGGCGAGTTCCATTGGCATATGGAAACAAATGGCTACAAAATTTTTGAGAGTTTTTTCTATCTCATAGAACTAAGCAACTCATGAGGGATATTCAAAAATTTCAAGAGAATGATGGAGATTTATTCTATAAAGCTTGGAAGGATTTCAAGTTCCATTTAGCTCGTTTCCCAACCAATAATTTGCATAAAGATGATATTGTGTTGCAATAAGGATTGAATGAGGCAAATAGGATCAAGGTAGATTCAACATGCAATGGAGTTTTGATGAGAAAAAGTACTGAAGAAACTATGGAATTGTTTGAGGAATTGAGTGAGGATTATCAAAAACTTTACACACGGATAAAAAGTTCATCTAAATGGCAACGAGTGTATGAGTTAAGTTCTGACCCAATAGTGCAAGCTGAGATTGGTAACTTGAAAAAAAAGATTGATCTCGTAGTTGATACTATAAGACGGATCAATATCGCAAGCCAATCTACTATACCACAACTAGCTATTTTGTGTTCGATATGCTCACACCAAGATCATGCTATTGAGGCATGTCCAATGATAGTTGTGACAGAGAAAGAGGAAGCAAATTATATGGGGCAATTGAATTTTAACCAAAGGAACCAGCAGTATCCTTGGCGAAGTCATCCGAATTTTTCTTGGAAAAATGACTAGCCCATTAATAGTACACTAGTTCCAGCTGCTCAACTAGCAAAGAAAAGTGACTTAGAGATCTCCATGATGCAATTTATGCAGCAAACTGCTCAAGAGATTCAAAAGTTGGAGACTCAAGTTGGATAAATGGCTAACGAGTTGAGTGAAAGGAAGAAGGGAGAGCTCCAAGCACAACCAATTATAAACCCAATTGGTATTGAACATTTGAAGGTTGTTACAACACTGAGAAGTGGAAAAGTCATTGATAACAAGGTTGGGGATTCATAACCTATTGAAAAAGACTATTGTCTAGCTGTTGACAGGGTGCAAATAGGTCACAATTCGGCATTAGATGCTACAAAGGATTGGGGAAGAGATCCACCACCTTTCCCGTAAAGGCTTGCTAAAAAGAAAGTTAATTCTGAATCTCTTGATTTTTTTTAGAATTTGCGAAAGGTGGCGATTAATATTCCACTACTTGATGCTATTAAACAAATTCCTTTGTATGCTAAGTTTTTTAATGAATGTTGTACTAACAAAAGGAAATTTGTTGATCATGAGAAAGAAGCTTTGACTAAAGAGGTTAGTGGTTTTTTGCTAGATAAGCTTCCACCAAAATTAAAATATCCTGGTAGCTTCACTATATCTTACACGGTAGGGAATCAATTTGTTAAAAGGACATTGTTAGACCTTGGTGCTAGTATTAATATGCTGCCTTTTTCTATTTATGAGAAGCTAGGACTAGGAGAGCTTCAACCTACATCCATCACTTTAAAATTGACTGATCGTAGCATTAAAAGGCACAGGGGAATTTTAGGGGATGTTGTAGTAGCTATAAAGGGATTGATATTGCCAGTTGGTTTCATTGTTTTAGATATGGAAGATAGTCCATTGTCTGTATCTCTACCTATCATTCTTGGTCATCCTTTCATGATTACTGCTGATATGAATATTTGTGTGAAAAAAGAATCATAACCATGAAAGTCGATGAGCAAAAGTTGGAATTTCATGTATTTGCAGCTTTAAAATCTCATGATGACCATAGTGATTGTTTCCATGTTGATATTATACATGATCTCTGGAGTGTGGTTTTTTAGCTGTCTAATGGAGATTCTTTAGAGACAATGATGGCACATGGCTTAGATGACTAAGCATTTTCCATGGAAATCGTGGACCATGGAAGCCAAATTAAAGAAGTTGTTCAAGTGCTTCAAATTGATAGGCTATATATAGGTAAGAATTTTCCTTCTTTTGAACAACTGACGCCTACTAATTCTTCTCTTTTTCCTTCTACAGTTAAACCACCCAAGTTGGAATTGAAGTAGTTCCCTAATCATTTGAAGTATACATACTTGGGAGAGGAAAACACTCTACCAGTTATAGTGGCTGCAAGTTTGAGTTTTGTGGAAGAAGAGAAGTTAGTCAGAATTCTACGGCAACATAAAATTGCACTTGGATGGACAATAACTGAAATTAAAAGAATCAGCCCCTCAAGGTGTATGCATCTGATTTTATTGGAGAGTGACGCTAAACCCACCAAAAAGGCTCAGAGGAGATTGAATCTACATATGAAAGATGACGTCAAAGCCGGAATTTTTAAATTGCTGGATATGGGTGTCATATATCCTATTTCATATAGCAATTGGGTGAGTCCAGAATATGTGGTTCCAAAGAAGAGTGGTATTACTGTGATCAAGAATGAAGATAATGAATTGATACGGACTAGGATAGCCATTGGATGGTGAGTTTGCATTGATTATCGGAACCTCAATAATGCAACAAGAAAGGATCATTTTTCATTGACATTCATAGATCAGATGTTGGAAAGATTAGTAGGGCATAGTTATTAATGTTTCTTTGATGGATACAGTGGCTACAATTAGATTGCTATTGCACCAGAAGTTCAAGCAAAGACCACGTTTACATGACCTTATGGAACTTTCGCATACCGCGTAGCATGCCATTCGGGCTTTGTAATCGTCCAACAACATTTCAGAGGTGCATGATGAGTATTTTCTCGGACATGGTGGAGCAGTTTATTGAGGTTTTCATAGATGAATTTAGGTTATTTGGATCATATTTTGATGAGAGTCTTGAACATTTACGGCTGGTCTTGGAAAAGTGTGAAGCAACAAACCTTGTCTTGAATTGAGAAAAGTGCCATTTCATGGTAAATGAAGGAATTGTCCTGGGCCATTTAATTTCCGGCCGTGGCATTGAAGTCAACAAGGCAAAGATTGAAATTATTTCCACATTATCGAGTCTGACCAAAGTTAAAGGTGTGCGTAGTTTTCTTGGGCATGCAGGATTTTATCAGCGATTCATTCAAGATTTCACAAAGATTTCTAGACCATTGTGTGCAATCCTAACAAAGGATGTCGAATTTGTGCGGCCTAAGGAATGTCAATCAGACTTTGATGTATTAAAATGAGCTCTTACCTCAGCCCCTATTATGAGAGCACCAAATTGGGAGCTTCTATTCGAATTGATATATGATGCAAGCGATTACTCGTTGGGAGCTGTCTTAGGACAACGCAAGGACAAGATTCCATATGCCAGTTATTTTGCATCAATAATTATGAATGACACTAAGATGAACTACTCCACAATAGAGAAAGAACTTTTCGCTATCATTTTTGCTCTTGAAAACTCCAGCTCCTATCTTGTTGGTTCCTGGGTAGTAGTGTACACTGACCATGCAACATTGAGGTATTTGATGACAAAGAAGGATGCTAGGCCATGCCTCATACGTTGGGTACACCTTTTGCAAGAGTTTAACCTCAAAATCGAAGATAAAAAAAGGCATGGAGAATGTGGTGGCTGATCACTTTTCCGATTAATAACTGATGGTATCCATGACGAGTTGCCTTGGGTGAATCTTTACTGGGTGAATAATTGCTCTTGGTGTTCAAACCTCCCTAGTATGCATATATAGTTAAATATCTTGTGACTAAATCCTTTCCATCTAATTTTTTTATCAGGAGAAGAAGCGAATAATTTCTAGGGCTCGGGACTACATTTGGGATAATCCCTACTTATTCAAGATTTTCCCATATCAAATTATTTTTCTGTGTATTCCTCAATCTGAGCAGCTAGAAATTATGAAGCATTGTTATGCACACGCTTGTGGAAGACACTTTGGACCCAAGAAGACAGCTCTGAAGGTATTTCATTCCCGATTTTATTGGCCCACTATTTTTAAAGATGCTTTTATCTTTTGCAAAAGTTGTGACAGATGCCAGAGGAATGAGAACATAGCCACTCGTGACCAAATGCCATTAATTGGAATTCAAGTCATTGAACTCCTTGACGTATGGGGTATTGATTTTATGGGTCTGTTCCCTACATCTTTTGGTTTTGAATATACTTTAGTGGGTGTTGATTATGTGTCCAAATGGGTCGAGGTTCTCCCCTCCAAAACTAATGATCATCGAGTTATTTTCAAGTTTTCATAGGACAACATTTTTGCTCCATTTGGAACACTAGGAGCCATCATCAATGATGGAGGCAATCATTTCAACAACTATCCATGCAAGGACTTGATGAAAAATATGGAATTACTCACCGAGTTGGCACGCCTATCATCCAAAAACTAGTGGGCAAGTGGAATTGAGCAATAGAGAAATCAAGGTTATTTTGGAAAAGACTGTTAATCATAACCGTAAGGACTGATCCTTACATTTGAATGATGCCCTTTGGGCTTACTGCACTGCTTTCAAAACTTCCATTGGCATGTCCCCATTTCGGTTGGTCTATGGGAAACAATGTCACTTACCTATTCAATTGGAGCACCGGGCCTATTGGGCGATAAAGAAATTCAACTTTGACGTGAAGGTGGCTGGTGATAGGTATTGTATGCAGTTGAATGAACTAAATTAGATGCGCCATGAAGCATACAAGAATGCAAAGCTATACAAGGAGCGTTCAAAGCAATATCATGACAAAAAGCTATTGTGTAAAAGTTTTGCTGAAGGACAAAGGGTGCTTGTTTACAACTCTCGTTTGCGCTTATTTCCTAGAAAATTGAAATCCATATGGCATGGACCGTACATAGTGAAAATCGTGTGTCCTCATGGAGCTTTAGAGTTGCAGCATTTTGATTCTGATACAAAGTCAATGGGCATCGTGTCAAGTTTTATTTTGATTCTAAACCTCTTACTCTTGAGGAGGATATCCAACTTGATCCCCAGTCCTCTTAATCTAACAGATGTATCTAGCTGCAGACGTCAAATTCAGCACTTCATGGGAGGTAACCCTTGCGGAGAAGAGTGATTTTTGTTGCTATGCTTTATCAGCTAAGTCTTTTTCAGTCCTTTCTTTAATTTCAATTCATAATTGCATTGCATTTTACATTATCTTTTTCTTCCATTGTGGATAATGTCATGATCAAGTTTGGGGGAAGGATTTTTGCTCGACTTTTTAAATTTTTGGCATGCTCGTGTTTGATTATCTTTAATGTGAGGGTTGAGAGTGAAATTTTTTATAAGGTGATTTGTCTGAAACTTTTACTTAAACAAACATGTCACTGAAAGCACTTGAACAACTTTTGAGGAGCCTTCAACATTTAGTGTCATAAGTAGACTACTATGTTTGCTAGAACTTGAATTAAATCAGCTGAGTAACATGCCATGATTTGTGGAGCAGAAATGATAAGTAATTGCAAATTATAGTCTCAAAGTATTTCCCTTTGTGAAATTGTTCTCACATCTTTCCTAGACCTACCACATTCCAAAAGTGCCCCTGAGTTTTGGTAGTAAAAAATGCCTACCCTCATTTTGTTCTTGAGCATCATGCGCCTAAAGGCAAGACTGAGTAGCTAATGGGATGCTGGAATTAGGGAATGCATTATAAGCAAGAGTTATGGTGAAATGGTGGGGTTGAAGTGGAGTGAAGTTATGTCAGTTTTGTGAGTACGATGTAATTTTGCAGGAAAAAGTGGATGGTTTGTGGAGATAAGGTGACTTATTTTCAGTCGCCAAATCACAAGTTTATAGGCCAGCCAGAAAAAAAATTAATTTTTTGAAAACAACAAAAAAAAGTGAACACTTTGTGACTTATTTACGACCAGTGATTTGGGAGGCTATAAATACTGTAGTGGGTTCCATTAAAACCCTAACCCTATCTGTCTCAATCTGTTCTGCCTCCTCTAAAAGGGAAGGGAGACACTCCGATCCTAAACTACCACGACAACATCGCTTCCCTCTGATCATGGCTAAGAAGACAGCAAGAAGGAAAAAGCGAATGAAGAAGGGAGTGGATGTGGAGATGGGGAACTCGAGTACCGTTCCAAAAGAGGAGTTTGAGCACTTTATCTCTCATGTCGTGGCAGAGGTGTATGAGAAATTTGAAAGAAAAAAGGTTTGCACGTGGTGATAGATGGCTTCAAACAGGTGTGTTGGCACAGATTCTTTGAATATATGGGTTGGTTATCTATAGGAAAGGTTGTAGGAGTTGCTAATAAACAAATTGTGCATGAGTTTTATGTAAATTTGTTAGTGAGTGAGAAATATTGTGAAGCTTATGTGAGGGGACAAAGGTTTTTCTTCAACCCCAGGAAAGTCTATTTGGCTTTATCTCTGCTACCTCCTATTCGTAAGCCTGAATACAAGTTTATGGAATTTGGTATGGTGGAATCTGAAATTGTGTGGCCAAAGTGGTCAGTTGTTGTGACAAGTTTAACTGATGGTAGCATAACATATTTTAGTAAGAATGTGATCGCCTATTCTGAATTGATACAACCATCTAGGCTTTTAGCACAAATTGTTACTCGTTATGTGATCCATTTCACTCATATTGTTAATCCAAAGACCTGTTATTTGATGTATACCATTGCTTGTCGATTGAGTTTTTTTGAATGGGAGGAACAATTTATGACCATATAGTGAAGGTGAGGGATGGGAAATTGAATGGACAAGTTCTGCCTTTTGGAGTTTTGATCACTAAAATCTGTATGGCACAGGGAGGTGTTGCAAAGACAACAGATGTTATGCAGAAAAGGGTGGCCCCATTAACTAAGTCCTGATGGGACAAAAGTGAGGCTCATTTAGTTAGGCAGCAACAGAAAGGTGCAAATGCAGAGCATGAAGAGTTTGTTAGAGATCTTGAGGCTTTGAAGGAAAGATTTTGTGATTTTGGGTATGAGATGGAACTTATGAGAATTGTGCAGGAGCAGGTGGTGTCTCGGATGGAAGGCATTGAGAAAGTGCAAGGAAAGATTTTAGGCCAATTGGAGAAGCTGGAGACAACCATAGGAGCTGTGCAGGAGAGCGTTGCAACCTTTATGCAGCCTGTCTAGGAAGCACCAATGGCGATGGTTTCACCAAGGAGAAGCACGAGGTAGAAAAGATCTTTATGTTTGCGCTGGATTTTTGGTGGAGATGGTGCATAGTAGAGTAGAGGGATTATGGTTGGTGGTTTGAATTTAAGGCATTTTGTTGGGTAGCCTGGTAGTGGAGTAGAAAGCTGACTGTTGGTTACTTTTCTGGTTATTTTGGGGCCATGATGTTCTTAGCCTCTCTGTCTGGATCGTTTATTTTGTCAACTTTCCCTAATTATGCATGCCTATGTTCATATTTCTTCTATCACCTTGTGCTTAATTTACCTACTAGTTGTATGGTTTTTTTTATCTATGAAACAATTCTCTGGTATAAGGAGGCCTGGATGGACATGCAAGCCTATGGCAACTAGTCTGTACTTATATGAGTGAAAATATAGTCCTTAAACACTTGAGCGAAACACATGTTTATTTATGAGTCAATCTTGGTGAGGATGTGTAGAGGTGACATGTGCTTATAGTAATTGTGGATCCCTATCCCTTATATTAAGTTTGCTTGAAGATTGCCAAAGTACATTCTATTGATAAGAGAACATTAGTTTTGTTAAAAGCTCTTGTTTGCTTTGCCAAATCAGTTTTAAATTTTGCATTCACCATGTTTTATATGCTTTCTTGGGGACAAGCAAAAGTTTAGTTTGGGGGATTTTTATAGGTAAAAAATTGCACCTATATTTCTAATCTTTAAGAGTATGATTTGATATGTTTCAAGTTCAAAATACTATCCAAATAGTGTTTAATTTAACAGGTGAATGATGAAAGCAAAAAAGGAATAAAGAGTTTTCTGGCAGAAATTGCAACCTAAGTGCGACCTGTTTGCGGCCACGGAGTTGAGCAGGCCAGTTACTTAATTTAGTTTACTGATGTGGCACTTAGGGTTTTAATAGATGGAAAACTCGACCCATAAATCACTTTTCAGACACTGCAGCATTCCAGAACCAGAGGGAGAAATGCAAGACAGAGGAAATTCAGCACGATCAAGCATCACCCTTTTCTCCAATCTGATTTATGGTTTATTTATGCAATTAAATCATGGACATGTGTAACTAAGTTTCTATTTAGTTTGGCATTTGATTAGTTTCTTCTATTGGAACTTTAATGAACAATTTCATTGATGATTACACCAGGTTTAATTAATTGATTTTCGGAATTTATTGTTGATTTCTTATTATTATGCATGTCTGATCAATATCATAATACTAGGAATTGTTAGTTAGACACATTCAACTGACCCATACCTGGTGTTTGATAAAGTAACAAGAATCTGCATAAGATCCAGATTTGGGAATCGTGAACACAATTGATTGGGTAATATACCATTTCTTAAGGTTGTGCGCTTGTCAACTTTCTCGTTCATATGCTTGTCTTAGGAAATTCTTAGGGTATGCTAACCAAGAGTCTTATGATAAGAAAAGATTTGGGGCTGGATCAAAGCCAAGGTCGTTACTTAGGAAAGTCTGAGTTAGGAGAGCCGGACCAAGGTCTCTTGACTGACAACGAAAAATCTTTAAATTGTGTGATTATATATTGGATTGTGAGACTTAGTGAAAGTAGAAGAACAATACCAACCCAAGCTAGATCTCTTCCATATTGGTTTACATAGATGTGACAGAATTTTCTCTAGTTGATAATCTGAATTTTCTACTCCTTTAGTTGTGTTGTTGCTATTTTTGCTTGATTGGTAATTGATACAGTCTCTGTGGATTCTATCCCACTCACTTTTATACTATTTCATGACACGTACACTTACGATTGGGTAAGACCCTTCTGTGTTTGATATTGCAAGTTTTACCTAGGATATTTTATATCGACCAGAGGTACATTAAGAGATCATCAGGATGAATTGTTGAGATTTATCAGCTGGATAATGATGAGTTTGAAGTACTTTAGATACTGAGTTGAAATTGAGAATTTCCATCATGATAGTATATTATAGTTCCTCTACATATTGCTATTAGTGATATGGAAGGCAGCAAAGCAGAGTGCAGTCACGAACACTTACTTTGTCATGGAACAATTGCGGTAACTGATATTGAATAGATGGAGGGTATTAGAGAGAATTATATAGTTATTTTTAAACATATGTTTTCTTACTCGATCTATCATCTATGGTGATAGCACCTTGACATGTTTGAGCAATTAGGGATTTGGAAGACTATTCACAGATTCAGGACATAGTTGTAGATTAGAAGATAGAATTACACATAGTGGTAGTAATAACACATTATACCTAACGATTCTGCACACTTGTGATTATATTAAAAGGTACTCATAAAGCTCATGACAGGACAATGCAGAAAGAACACACATATTCATTTCTCTAGATTGGAATAATAATTTGGGGTCAGAAGGGTAATTGGGTTTACCACTAATTTTCTATAAAAAATTGCCAGCTGTGCAAAAATAGTGGTGCTTGCTATCGAGGCAGTGGTCATCCCATTTCTTCAAAGGAGTGACAGCACCTTCCCCGAGAAAAGTACTCGGCCTATTACAACAATGAAATTAGTCCAGAACCCATTACAAGATCCGAGTTCCAGATTTACAAAAGTACCTGGCCTAATGCTTGAATAGAGATAGACTTCAATACTCCATCTTCCAAATCTTTGGACAATCCTTTCCTGGATATTCACATGATCACTCAATAACAAACACAATTAACAAAAAATTTGAAAGGAGATGACCACGTTTAAATGGTCAGTAGCCATCACAAAATCAGAAGCAAAAACAGGAAACCTATCAAGAAAATAGGACCAAATCAAGCAACAGTCATGTCATATTTATTATATTTACATATGATTAGATGTGGATTAACTATAACAAAAAACCATGGCTTCTAGTATTGGAACTGTTCTAAGGCTTCTATTTACATTTTTACATTTTGGTCATTCATATCTAACTCCTAAAAAAAAAATGCCTGCAGGTATTGACATTCTTCTAAGTAGACTTGGGTACATTGCAAAATGTTGGTATTAGTGGTTTAGCTTTCTCACTGTCAAGATACTATTCTCTCTCTATTTTTGGGGTGATTTCTTTCTTGGTTGGCTCATCATCTTCCATTGCTAGTTCCCTGGATCAAGAACAAATTCAGAGAATAACTTATTACAATTGTGTTACTTAAACAATTTCATTTCATATATATATGCGATGATTGGCTTTATAATGTGTTTTCCATACATACAATTATTATGTGATATCTTTGTTTTATATGTAGACTAACCTCTTTCTTTTTCTTTTATTGTGATATTCAATCATGGTGATTTCAGGCAAATTTTCAGTACCTAAACATTAACTATCTCGTGTACCTAAACATTAACTATCCATGAGATATGTGAAGATCATGGTTCAATTGATAAAATATAATTATGCACAAGACTAATATTATGATGGATACTTACATATATAAGTTTAACTAACCATTATTGTCAATTGGCCTCATATGTGAGGCGTTAGAGGTGATGTCTTCGGATGTCAGAGCTCGTTCATTGAAATACACTGTGAATTTATAGCTCTTACCAGTGATTTTTTATATTACATGTGGTGTTTCACATCGATTAGCATAGGAAATATTTGAAGGTTGATGTGCTGAGAATTTCACTATTTTTTCGGCTTGATTTTTGAAAATCAAGAAATTTTACTGCCCTGTTCGATCTGAGACAATGCAATTTTTCTTCTGTAAAGAATATCTCATATGCTAGAATAGTAGGATTTATTCCTTGTAGTTGAATATAAAATTCATTGTCATATGATTGGCAAGGTCTGTAATTCGCTACAACTCCTGCAAAATAATGTTGCTTCCTTAGCCATATTTTGCATGGCACAATCACCCTTTGCAAACTCTGATCTCAATGAGAGAAAACAATAGCATCCTTAGTTGAAACTATCAAATTGCAACCTTAATGGAGAAACATTGAGGAGCATACATAGAACAAAAAAAACCAGAGACACAACACAATTCAATTCAATTTAAGGATCTTCTGTCATCACACTACCATGGAGCAGCCATTGAAAAGCCATTCAAACATTGGGAAGAGATATAACATCCTAAACGGCCACAGAATAAAACATCCAGCTATCAAAATTTCAAATTGCATGATTTGGTCCAGTTAGAGTCTACTGAATAGCTGAATTTTTCCTAACACAATCAACCAACATTAATAGCTAATTTTTGCAGCACGGAAGTGAGCATGAGTTTTTCTACAGGTTACAGATTGAAGAAATTGAGATGTTTACATGGGTGTTGGGGGAAGATAGGTATAACATAGATCGAAAGTTTGAAAGGTGAAGCAGGGATTGGGGATGAAGGGGATAAAGAGAAATGAAAGCACAAGCTTGAAACCCCAATCACGCGTAAGTACCAAATAATAGCCAAGAGCGAAGACTTTTCGTTGGGCAGGGAGTGACCTCGAAAAACCCATAGAGTCAGTGACGGAGAAGATGAGCAAGAAGATCCACGAGTTGGTGACGGAGAAGATGAGTAGCAACGTAGCGATTTTTCTAGAGCCTGAGTCATGTTTGGTAGCTGTCGAGATGAAATTCTGCGTTGGAAGGAGGTGACACATACATGAAGAGTTGAGGCGGTCATGCACGAGTATGCAAAACGGCTGCTCACTAGCCACAGTTTTACTCCAATCCCATGGATTGTATATATATATATACTAGTGACAGACCCGCGAGTTGCTGTGGGTGTAAAATTTATGCATTTACATGTTAACTGTACTTATAAAAGTAGATAAAGAACAATCATAAACAAAAAAGGAAAAAGAAAAGAAAAGGATTGCTGCAACTATCTAATGATTCTCATGGATGAGAATGAATCATTCAAGCCTTATCAGTTGAGTAGCATTCTAAAAGCTGCGGAACAAATCCAAGACTAATGCATCTTGTGATGCAATCAATTGGTCAACATGATGAAAGAACCGCAGTAAACCGTGAACACCTCAAACCCAAAGCCCGAGCAATAAGAAACACAACAAAATCACTAAAGACAATGGAAAAGCAAGAGCCATAGAGAAAAATGGACTAATGGCAGGGAAATCAAAAGACATAATGAAGAAAAATAATACTGATTAATTACGCTGTTGAATGAAATAAAATATATAATTTTTGTGTACAGTTTTATTAAAACACCATAGTAACCAACCAATGTAGATTTTTTAAAATGCAAGAAGAATTTTAAAAAATCAATGAAACCAGTTAATCGTTACATTCCCCATATTTAACATAGATTATAAGAAAGGTACTATATCAAAAGCAATGGAGACTCACTCAATAAAAGCCTAATCCAGAAGTACCACCAGTCTTTGTAGTCGCATCAGAGTTACCGGCAGAGTGCCATCTATGAAATGAAAAACTCGTTAGCGATCCAAAAAACCAACACCAATATGCAAAAGATACATATGAGTGAGACATATTGGCATTGATTATACAGAGTAAATCAAACATACGCTATACGAAGCATGAGAGGATCACATTTCTTTTCAGCGGTGAGATCCTTGAGTTTCCTCTTGCATTTATCAACGGCCTTCTTGTAGTCCTCACTCACAACTGGGTAGTTCTAACCTATTTTTGTAGAT
Source organism: Euonymus europaeus (assembly GCA_963580455.1). Lineage (NCBI taxonomy): Eukaryota > Viridiplantae > Streptophyta > Magnoliopsida > Celastrales > Celastraceae > Euonymus > Euonymus europaeus. The sequence continues at coordinate 12,266,423 of OY756970.1, read as the reverse complement.
TGTGTGAACATAAAGAGAACATTTCTCAGCAAATAAGTAGTAACCACACAAAAACGAACTCCCAAACTCCAAAAGGCCAAGAAAACCCATGTACCGGCCAACAACACATCATGGACAACAAAATGTAATATTAATGTAAATGATTTTAAATACATAATAACATGTGGATACAAAAGATTTTTTTACCTGAAATTAGAGGAGACCCATAACAAAAATAAAGGAACCGAAAGAAAGGTGAGCTAAAATTACCCTAATCACAACATCCAAGAACAAAATAGCAAATTTTTCCATGAACATAGAAAGAGAGCTGAACATAACGAACATATGTAGAACAAATTGAACACGAATGAAGATGATTCAAATTACCTTCGATAAGCCTGATTCCTAAAGCAATCCACCTACAATCAAGAAAGAAAAGTCAACGAAAAAATACAGGTTTTTTTAAGTAGCAAGGAATAAACATTAACACATTTGTAAACCCTGTAATTCGAACAAAGATAAAATGAAACGTGAAAGAGTAGCCCCAACGACCAAAAAAATCAACAATCAAAATCAAATACCGAAAGAAGAAGGGCACTAAAAATTTTAGGACAAAACAAACTCATAAACCTTTTTAAAAAACCGAATAAAATTTAAAACCCAGGAAAAAAACCAAAAACAACGCCATTCACCTGGTGGAAGGAACACAATTCGCCGCTGAGATTGGGAGAAGCAAAGCTAAACAAAAGCGTAACCAATCACGCTAACAAACCATACGAAATTAACCCCCAAGAATAACCCCGAAAACCCAAATAAATAAGCTGGAAAAATATGTCATTAACCTTGTGAAAAACACAATTAAGAGCGAGCTTTGATGCCATAAGAGAGAGGTAGAAGAGAAGGACCAGGGACGACCTCAATCAGTAACGAAAATAGCAATGAGAGAGATGGGTCGAGAACGACCCCAATCACCCGTCAGTTGCTGAGGAAAAGCGAAAAGAAACAGCCATAGAGGAGAGAATTGAATCAATTTAGAGGGGTGATTTCTGGTTTCGATGATTGCAGAGAGACTTTAGATGAAAGTGATTGAGCAGAGGAGAGGAAAAGGTGAAGTGGATGACTTATTTCATACGCTGAAAGAGGAAGAGGCGGACCCATCTAAATGCAGGCAGACAATTGCTATATACAGATCTATTGTGTAGGTCTTATAGCATATATGTTCATATTTTTCTCTTATGTAGGCATTTTTTTCACAGGTTATTTCAGACTTTTTGACTACGTATTGTCACATCAAAAAGGTTAAAACATCACCGGTGAAAGAACCAAAATCGTAGTTTCATTATCCAATTGCCGTTTATCTTTTCCATCAATTATATGCATGTCTCTTTTCTTTTTCCTTTTTATTGCCAAGTTTGTGATACTGTAAAAATAATAATTTTATATTTGTTCCTCTATTATTTGGATATTTTTCATCTATTATTGGTTATATAATTTTTGTCATTTTTTATCAATTATATGCACGTAATCATAACTTTACTTTTGTTTCTCCATTATTTGTGTATTTTTCATCCATTATTGGTTACATAATTTTTGTCATTTTTCATCAATTATATGCACGTAATCATAACTTTGCTTTTGTTTCTCCATTATTTGTGTATTTTTCATCCATTATTGGTTACATAACTTTTGTCATTTTTCATCAATTATATGCACGTAATCATAACTTTGCTTTTGTTTCTCCATTATTTGTGTATTTTTCATCCATTATTGGTTACATAACTTTTGTCACTTTTCATCAATTATATGCACGTAATCATAACTTTGCTTTTGTTCCTCCATTATTTGTCTACATAACAAAAATAGTACCCAAATAGAAGACTTCCCTTTCTCTATAAAAGGGAGTGAAAATTTACTTTGTTCGTCACAAAAATTGTATGAGTTTTCAAGTTTTTTCTCACATAATCATTATTTAAAATCTCATAATTATGGATGAATATTTTAAGTTATGGGGTGAAGATTTGTTTTTGTCAAGCTATTCAATCGAGGTAAAATTTATATTTTTGAAATGCACATTTGATTATTAGTTTTTGTATAATGTAAGTATTGTAAACTACTTTAGTTATTTAATGTGTAACATGATGATCAACAAAGTACGATGAAAGCAGAATCAGACAATGATGAAGTGCAAACAGATTATACAGAACAGTTTACAACTGATATGGTATAATAGTAAATTATATATTTTATTTCGTAATTTGTTAAATTTGAAATAATAGTAATATATTTTTTATTAGATATTTCATTGCCGTGAAGATTTAATCAAATGGGCACGAGATGTAGGACGTGTGCTGGGATTTATTATCGTTATTTCCAGTTCAAATGAAGGTCATTTTGGACAGAAGTCTAAATTGACACTGCAATGTGAGCGAAGCGGACAATATCGATCATTAAAAGGTTCATCCAAATTGACCGGTACTAAAAAATGCAACTGTCAGTTTCGTTTGAAAGGTATGAAGTTGAAAACCGGAGATGATTGGAGTATAAAGGTTATGTGTGGGATCCATAACCATTCTCCTGCAAGTTACATGGAAGGTCATGCATATGCTGGTAGATTGTCACAGGATGAAACTAACATAATGATTGATTTGTCACAGAATTTAGTGATGCCGCGTGAAATATTATCTACATTGAAGGCTAGAGATCCACAAAATGTGATGAAAATAAAGACGATTTACAATGCTCGACAAAAACATCGAGTTGCTGAAATGGCGGGGAGAAATCAAATGCAACAATTAATGTATATGCTAAGTCAACACGATTACTCATCGTGGTACAGGAGTGACAGTGAGTCAAACCAGGTCCAAGACTTATTTTTTGCTCATCCTCGTTCCTTAGATCTGTTGCGTGCATTTCCTCACATTTTGCTTATGGACTCGACATATAATACTAACAGGTTTCATATGCCGTTTTTCGAAATTGTTGGTGTTACTTCTACGGAGATGACATTTTGTGTTGCATTTGTATTTCTTCAATTTGAGAAAGAATATAATTTCACGTGGGCATTAAGTTGTTTGAAGGCTGCTATGGATGGGTGTTTATCACCACGGGTGGTGTTGACTGACAGAGATTTAGCACTGATGAATGCTGTTGACCATGTGTTCCCCGAGTCAACTACTTTACTGTGCAAATGACATATTGGAAGGAATTTAGCAGTGAATTGTAAAAAATTATTTGAAGACAAAAAGAGCTGGGACAGTTTCAATTCAATGTGGCATTATCTGGAAGACTCTGAAACAGTTGAAGATTATTTCGCAAGGTTGTCATCTATCGAACAATTATTTCACAGGTATCTATCCACAAAATTTTCATTTATAATTTTAGCTTATTCATCGTTCAAATGCATTGACTTATCTATGGAACACTTATTCCCCAGGTATCCAAGAGCAATAAAGTATATCAAATCAGTGTGGCTGGATAAATATAAAGAGAAATTTGTTGCTGCTTGGAGTAATAAATCGATGCATTTTGGCAACAGAACTACAAATCGAGCTGAAAGCCAACATGGAAAGTTGAAGAAATATTTACAAAATTCAAGGGGAAATCTTGTGTCCGTCTGGTCACAGGTTCACAGTCTTTTGGATGCACAATCCACTTCTATCAAAGCATCACTCGAAAAAAGTATCAATTTCGTGCAACATGATTTCAGAACTTCAATATTCAACGAACTACAAGGTTCTGTATCAACTGCTGCATTATATCATATTTTGGCAGAGGTAAAACGTTCTAATAATGTTGGTCATTATCCTAACCTATGTGGTTGTCAAATTAAATTGACTCATGGCTTGCCTTGCGCACATGAGATCTCTATGTTCAAGGTGGAAGGTCGTTGAATTCCCCTATCTTTGATTAATCCATTCTGGAGGAAGCTGGACTTCAAGCCCGCCACTACATTGGAGGATGATGATATAAATTGCAATATTGAGGTTGAAATGTTCACTGAAAAGTTTAAAAAACAATCGAGACCTGGTAAATTTCGATTGTTACAGAAATTACGTGAAATTATCAACCCCTCATCCACTTTACTTGCAGAGCCAAAGGTGAAGAAGCAAAGTCGTGACAGGTTCGATTCAAAGAAAAAGGTTGAATCAAATGTTGGACGAAATTCTACCGGTACTAAATATGCCGAGGCTAATGATTCTCCAGTATTGAGAAGCCGACACAGTTGTTCATCGACTTTCAATGTCCCGCAGTTTTCATCAACACGGAGGGTTTCGGTCGATGAGAGAATGCATACTAGTTCAATCGATGACAGATTGCATACTGGTTCTATGAATGAGAGAATCTACAGTATTTCAATCTACATTGACCAGTTTCCAAGTCATATGCATCCATATATTCTATCTGTGACTGATGTCATTGGTGATGGAAATTGTGGTTTTCGCAGTGTTGCATTGGCATTGCAAATGGAAGAAGGTGAAAATGCATGGACCCGTGTAAGATATGATATGCTAACTGAGTTGAACAACAACGCTGATAAATATGCATCCTTGTATGGAAACTGGGAAAGGTTTGCGCTTATAAGACAATCACTGACATTTTTTGAGATACACAGGTCAGCACTGGTGGTACATTGGATGAATTTTCCAGACATGGGTCACTTGATTGCATCATGCTACAATGTTGTTTGTATTGTATTAAGTCAATCACAATCCTTAACGTTTCTTCCTTTGCGGTCTGCCCCACCACCACCATCCCAACAACGTGTCATATGTATCGGACATGTTAACTAGAACCATTTTGTGGAGATATCCTTGGTTCCTAATTCTCCAATGCCTCCAATCATGCCTCCAATCATGCCTTAATGGGGCGCATTCAGGCATCAATGTGCGACACAGTGGGCTTTATTTTATGAACAAAATTTTCAAGATTATAGACTGATACGGAATCCATCAAAAGTATCACAGCCCAATGTGAATTTAGATTCTGATTAGTTTGTTTGGTGGTTTAATTTCTTTTATTTAATAAAAACTATTTGAGATTGCTTTTTATTTAATTTCTTTTATTCTACAATAAATTCCACGTGTGCGGGCCATCGTCTCATCTCCAAATATAAGAGGAATCATTATTATCAGATGGGCGATAGATATTGAGAGTAGTTTTATCATTATTGTGGGCCCTACTTAGCCTTCTCCATGCACAATTGGCAGCAACGAAAACTTTAGTTAAAAAAAAGACTTGATTAGACTATTATCAGTTTTTGCCGGCCTTACTTAGCCTTCTCCATGCAGCAACGCAAACTTTATTTCAAAAAGACTTGATTGGACATTTATCAGTTTTACCGGCATAGGCATAGGTCTGTATAAGTAAAATACAACCTGTATTTAGCAATAGCCGGAAGAGGCGTGTGAAATTGGAGAAAGAAGGTTCATGAACTTACAGAATCAGTTGGAGCCACATGATGAGAGAGCATCAAAAGTAATCGGACGGTTAATAATAAGACGTAAGAGGATGATACGCGCGCAAGTACGTAAAAAGATTTGAGACTCGCCACAGAAATTGCGCATTTGCACGGACTTTGTAATTTTAGTAATAGATTTGTAGTTTTAGTAATAGATTTATTATAGTTTTAGTAATGGGTAAGGATAAATAAACCCAAACATGAATAAACCCAAACCTACCTCGACACATCATGTCTAGTTTGACCAAAAAAATATTTTATTTTAATAAAATATCTCAAATCTCTTTTTTTCTTCTAATTTTAAGTCTGCAGTTTTAACTTTTAACTTTTCAATTTCTCTCTCTTCACGTGGGGACTTGTGTAGGGGCAGTGGAGAAAAAGGTGAGAACACATTACCATGAAGTCTCTCACTCTCTCCTCAAAGAGCAGCCCCAACTAATCTTCAAATATATATTTATGACTTTTGTTTGTATTATGTATATAAATGCAGTTATATCACATGTATTCGTACGGGTGTGTGACTGCAATGCTACAAATAATGTTGTAATAACAAAAATTCAAATATATACTTATGACTTTTGTTTGTATTATGTATGATTGCTTGCTTTATTATTTGTTTTACGAGCACATCATTTTGAAGAGAAAGAAAAGCAAGATGTGTTGCCCCTTTATAACCCATTTGTAGCTCACAATTTTAGCAAACTGTCCAACTAGTCTAGTTCTCCAGTTATTCTTGGTGTGTATTCTCGGTGCTCAACTAGTCGAGGTATTTGTGGCTAAATTGTTATTTTCGCAGTTGTCTAGCTCAATTGTTATTTTCGCACTATCCATTTTTTCGTCTTAAGTACTGTTAATCAGCGGACATTCTGAATTTTCTCATGATCATAACCATATTCTTCTGTTTGGGTTTTCTCTTGGTCATTAGAATTCCTTAAAAGTTTTATTTTCTTCCTCATTCTCTCAATTAATTCCGCTTAAGCTTTTCATGATTGGTTTTAAAGTTACTTTGTTAACTTGAATACTACCTACTTAATCCCTATTATGTGGAACGAATGAATCCTGCATAGCCACTTGTAGTTGTTAGCTTTTAACCTTACAAGAGTCATTTTCTCTGTGAACATGACTCTATTATGGACAATGTCATTAAGTTATTCATGCTACTGGGCTTTTGTTATTATTTTATCTAATTAATTGACGTTGTCACAAATATTGTTATTATTTATCATCAGAAATGACATCTATTATTTTTTTTGTAAAAAAAAATGTTACGATCCACAATAACGCTACTCATATTAACGCCACTATGTAAAAAATTACAAATTGAAAAGACGCTGCTCCAACTAACATTATTTTTAAAACCTTACACTATTAACACTATCACTCTTTTGAATATTAAATATTATATTATAATATTCCTTAAAGTCACTTTGTCAATTTTGAACCGAAAACTTGAAAGCAGAGACGATGCAATTACTTTTGATAAAAAAGATTTTAAAAAATAATATTCGTTTTGCAATTTTTAACATTGTCAACTTATTCTTTTTACCCTTTTTAGCTTCTATATATTACTTAGATTATTATTAAAAAAAGTAAATTAGCTGTAAATACAAAGAAAGGAGGTGCACATAATAATATGTTGGTATGAATGTGTAGGTCGTACGTTAAGGACTTTAACCGGCACACTACTGCAGCCCTGGTTGATGGACTTCGTAGAAGAACTTTTCAACTATCCCTTGCCAACAAGTTCAAGTGAACAAGTAAATACAACTACCGATTTATTTTGTTTAAGTAAATGTATTATATTCAGTATTTTAAATTAAATAATTTGTCGACAGGGTGATTCTATCGATGCCGAAATAAAGCAAGAATACGGATATGAGGACGACATATCACAGAATATCGAAATTGACGACAGATGTGAATTTGAAACCAATATGGTATAATGTTTAAGTCAATTAAGATATTAATGGTTTGCTTAGGTAAAATGGATTTTCGTTAATTTGTAATCAAAACTAATATATTCTCAGGTGTTCAAATCACGACAATCGTGCATTGATTGGGTTCAACAAACTGGATACAAATTGGGATATATCATCATCATCGGCATAATCATGCTCCTGCAACATATATGGAAGGACATCCATACCTCGGCAGACTATCTGAATCTGAAATTCAGGTTATGGTTGACATGTCTGCTCAAAATGCCAAATCAAGGGACATTTTATCAGAATTGAAAAAGCGTGATCCGAACAACGTGTCAACTATCAGAACTATATACAATGCACGCAAGAAGCATCAGATTTCTGAGAAATTGGGGAATCACAGATTCAAGTTGTGCTCTCATTCCTCAGTGGCCATGGCTACATTTTCTATTATCGGGCGAACGGTACAACCAATGAGATAGAATATTTTTTCTTCGCACATCCTCAGTCGCTAGACCTAGTGCTTGCATTCCCGCACGTGCTGTTGATGGATGCGACATATCAGACCAACAGGTACGGGTTGCCTCTTCTAGAAATTGTTGGTGTGACTTCAACCAATAAAACATTTTGCATAACATTTGCATATTAGAATTCAGAAAAGGAGGCCAGTTATACTTGGGCTTTGGAATGCTTGCAATCCACATTGCATGGATGCAGTGGCCCACGCGTGATGGTCACGGATAGGGAGTTGGGGCTGATGAAAGCTTGTGTTAAGGTGTTTCCAGAAGCTTCAAAATTACTCTGTAGATGGCACATATATCAAAGTATTTTAACCAAATGCAAGCCATCAATACAAGACAGTAGAGCCTGGAATGCATTCTACAGCATGTGGTCCACGATGCTTGAGCCAGAAGATGAGGGTGTGTACATGAGCAATATCAAAAACCTAGAAGTAGTATTGCAGAAGTTCCCGAAAGTGATGAAATATCTGAGAGATGTTTGGTTGACACCGTACAAGGAGATGTTTGTGTCCGCTTGGACCGACATATATCTGCATTTTGGGAACCACACGACTAACAGGGTTGAGAGTCAGCATGCTAAACTGAAAAAATATTTGTGTTCGTCACAGTCAGACTTGGAGAGATCCATCACGTGGATTCATCAAGTTATTCAGTCTTAGGACACAATTATCAAAACAAGCATTGAGAAAAGCAAAACCATCATCCCACACCAATTCAACATACCACACTTTCAAGGTTTATGTGGTTTTGTTTCAATCGAGGCGTTGAATCCGATGTGGTCGGAGTTTAAGCGGTCGAAAGAGGTTGGTAGTGTTCATTACATATGCAGATGTCAACTCCGTAGGAGTTATGGATTACCGTGTGCTCACGAACAAGCCATGTATTTAAGCAAAGGTCACCCAATACCGCTTGATGCCGTTGATAAATTTTGGAGAAAGCTTGATTTATTGCGGTGTGAGTCGCTTGAAGAGGATGACATCAATTGTAGCGCTGATGTACAAATATTTACAGAACAGTTCAAGCAGCAGACAAGACAGGTTAAAGTTAGTTGGCTAAGGAAGTTAAGGGACATATTCAGACCTTCAACAACTTCTCTCCGTGAACCAGCTGTGAAGACCGACACTAGAGGGCATCCCTCTACGAAGAAAAAAGTACCCACCACCAGCCATGAAAATTCGACTGCAAATGTTGTTGATCAGAGTGAACCACACAGGCACAGTTTTGCATCTGGACGCCCCGATTCGAAAATATTTGAGCACGATTTTTTCCCCCGTAATGAACCATCCAGACACAGTTGCTCATCCATTTATAATGTTGAGTCTCTCTCTACACAAGGAAGGTCGCGGCCGAGAAAGAAAAACAACTCTTTACGATCATATATTGATCAGTTCCCAATTATACTACATCCATACATTAGGGACGTACAGGATGTGAAAGCGGATGCAAATTGTGGCTTTCGTTCGATATCTATGGCTCTTGGTCTTGGTGAGGATGGATGGCCAGTGTCCGATATAATTTGATGGAAGAGCTAGACACATTTTGGGGACAATATGTTGAAATACTTGGCGGTCATCAGAGAGCGTATAATATTAAACATTCACTGAACTTCTTTCAAAATGATGTTGAAGCACCATTGGAGCATTGGATGACTTTGCCTTACATGGGTCTGTTGATTGCTTCCACATACAATGTGATCTTGCCCGTTCTTCATTATAAAGAGAGTTCGACATATCTACCACTTCGTACAATCCCCCCACCACCCTATCAACAAGTTGTTATCGCAATTGGCCATGTAAATGATAATCACTATGTTCAGGTTGATTTGACAAGGGATTATCCAATGTCTCCCATTATGTTTGGATGGGTTCACTATAGGCATGATTGCGCAGCTACATGGGTTACTCCATATGTAGAGCGATTAAATACCTACATGCAGTTAGTGCGGTCCATGTCTTTTTCCAACAAATTTGAGCGTGTCATCATTGATTAGTTGTATTAATCTAATGTATTTGAAAGTGAAAGCATCAATTTCATTAGTTTTGAAATTACTTGAATATTATCAAATACAAAAATTTTCATGTGTGAAATTACTTTAATATTATTCTTATATGGAATAATATGTAAACCTAAAATTTTGAAATTAATTACTGATTCGTTAGAGTATAAAATAAATTATTCAAGTGCCCATTATTGCCTCCCATCATTGATTCATGGCTTCAATCTCTCTTAAACAAATCTAATAAATTGATAACGAACCGTCTAGACAAAAAAATAGTGGAAGAAGCAATTTTGGGAGACTGGAAAGTGAAAACAACAATTGCTTGAAAAGACAGCCTCCTTTTGTACAGCCGCACGTCCTTATGTACTCCAATAAACAAATATTTATATAATTATTAACTGAATTAATATCACTTAACCTTTATCTCAAAAAATAATTATTTTATTTTTTCTATTTTTTAATCATTCTTTTTTATCTTATTTTTTTAATCATTCTTAAATGTTACTTGACCTATTTCACTAATTGGTACATAGAATAAAATCAATATAAATTTCATTAATATCAAAAATTTATGATCATAGAAATGAAATTTAATGTGATTAATAAAAATGCTAAAAAATATAATGTCATTAGGGGAAATATTCACGAGTATGAAAAGTTAATTTATATAATTAATGCCATCAAAATAAAATTGAAAATATTCATGAATATGAATGTTGAGACGACAATTATACTATCATCTTGTACAATTAGGACAAATGTCGAGTGCCATCGTGTGGTGGTTGTTGGCTTGCTATAAACTTCAATTATTCAATCCATGATAGGCCATAGTCATGCCACGTGTTCAACAAATTTCATGAAAAATAGCGAAAAGCACCAAAAAAAGAACTACGTTTCCTGTTGATTTGACATCCTATATAGGCTTGGGTTTATGTTTTAATATAGTTTTGGGTTTGTTTAGTACTACTCTTTAGTAATAGATAGATAGATATCTAATCTAAAACTTTAAGGTTGGTGGATTTGCAGCCCTTACAGGACGAGTTGAGGAGTTTTTTTCCAATATATCACCGGTACATTTTTTATTTCCTATATACCATTTCATATCAAATATTCTCTAATCTACCATTCCATGCATACAAACCATCACAAACCAGACAACTTTTTATATCAAGCTCTGACAAATGCATCAAAGGGAATCAAAGTTGTCAGCTTTAACTCTGCATTCAAAGAGTCAGTACGTTAGTCACATGCGTTACATTGTTGGGACTAACTGCCATGTTGGATCTGCATGTAAAGTCTGATCGCGGGTCTGTGTCACGTCCTCCATCACATACCATATTAAAATAAAAACTTTAGCCGTGTCATCACATGTTTTGTTGTGCTGACACTACTATGTCAAGTCTTGTCACATAGCTTTAGTTATGTAAAGTTGTTCACCATTAAATAATAAAGCTTTGTCACCTGACTAAAACTTCATCTTGTCATAAGTAAATGATAAAAATTTTGCATGCCAAAAATTTGACATGTGTAAATGATAAAGCTTTCTCACTTGACTAAAGCTTTGTTTTCTCATAGATAAATGATAAAATTTTTGCATGCCAAAAGTTTGACACATCTAAATCTAACCATTGACAACTTTGTACTTTAAAAATCAATTGGCATGACTCCTAAATTTATATATAGCATCAAAGTTTCTACTAGTTTTTATCTCTCTCTCTCTCTCTCTCTCTCTCTCTCTCTCTCATCCCAACTCTCTCTTTCTTGAGTTCTTATCACAACTCAGTCTAAACTACATTAAACATGGATCTCAATGTAATTCTTCCGAATTTGATATCCTAAGAGGATATATTTGCTCTTAGCACTGATACTTTCAGCCACAATAATCTTTGATATGATGATTTCGAAGAAGAGGACGAGATCTTGGAGAATGATGATAATGATGATGATCAGTATCAATACGAGATTGGGCAATAGTCTCAATTTCATAGTAATATGGGGGCAGGCAGGGCCTTCAACATTCTTACAATTTCATAGCAGTATGGGTCTTAGGACATATACCCACTCTATGGAGCCTCCAGCTCCAGAATTTATAGATGTTACCTGGGCCAACAAAGCTGTAGATAGTCAATGGGTGCAACAACATGTTCAACTTCAAAATATAAATCACAATTTGTATGTCGGAGCACAATTTGCAATGAAGGAAGATTTGATTTATGAAGTGAAAATGTACCTTATTGAAGCACATGCACGATACAAAGTGACACATTCTAATCCAACATACAATTGCACGAATTTGAGTTGTAGAAGAAAGTGATAACATAGATTTGACTCAAATCACATTTGAGAAATTGTCCACATATTACATTTACACCAAGCAATGTGAGATTGTATTTACAATCAAAAATATTATAGTGCCCAATAATGCACATTCGATGCCACTCAACCACTAGCATGAGAGTATGCAAAAGAGAGACTACTCTGCAAATGAAGCTTGAAATTCATGAACAAAAATCTATAAAGTCATTCCATCTATTTATTTTTTATTTATACTCCTTTTTTTTGAGAAAATAAAATTTCATTAATCTGAATCAAAGAGCAACTGCAATACAAGAGTTAGGAACAGATCCTAAACAGAGTAATAGAAGACGAAGAACTCATCCCTATTCTCGCCAATGAGTTTGGTAACTGATTGTTGATTCGAGGGGTATGAACCACATCAAGGTATTAATGAGCTAATCCCCTTCAATAATGAAATTGTTGAGATGTAAAGATTTTTCTAGCTCAATCGCTAGGGAAAAAAGCCTATAATGACAACTCCAATCCCAGCTATGGGAGAAGAAGAGGACCATGGTGCATCCACATTGATTTTGAGCTTACCTGATGGAGGATGTATCCATTTGTCAATACCTGGACGGACCACAGAAGAGGAAGCTAAGCTTGATCTAATTAAAGGCCTTAGAAGAGCAGCTTTGAAGATCACATCAACAATAGAAAAAATTGGTTTGTTGTGAACCACTTTGTTTTGAGCAATCCATATATAATATAACAAGCTAAAATTTTCCTTAAGATAAGGTTTTGACAGGGAGACAAAAATATGCTCAAACCAATTGAGGGGCTAAGACTAGTGCCAACCCGACCTCTAACATAATTAATTTTTGAGCTCCATATAGGAAAAGCCCTAGGGAAATTCCAAAATAAATGGAAATAACTTTCATCATTGAAGTTACAATAAGGACATAAGCTTTCAATGTAGCACCCCAACCCGGGAACACTGCTGATGACGCCCTCACTCGTCACTAAAGACATTCTCACATATCATCCTACAAGTAAAAATCATACCAAAAATTCGACAGGACCTCTCCATATATTAGAGAGTGTCAACCTGGAGAAATGCGCAGTAATCATATAATCAAATAATTATGCATTCCTAGTAGGGCCTCATGCCAACTATCACATTCACAACCTAAGTAGGGCCTTAGGTCATCTATCAACATCCAATCCATGTAAACATCGCATTCATTCAACAAAATATCACGATGACCCATGGTCCACATACTCGGTTCGGGAGTCCCAATCACATGTAGCACCCTCTCGACCATCGATCATCCATACCAAAAAGGTACTTCAATACCCGTATCATAGCATATGAATTCAAGTACTAAATGTATTGAAAAATGGTCATAAACAAAGGAAAATAACTCAATTAACCCCTAGTACCCCAATATGGTCTATACATGTCATGTACGTCCCTCCTGATTTGCAGCTTAGTTACCAAAGCCAATCTCACCAGTCGGGAACAAGGAAAATAAATAGGGTGAGTAAATAAAGAGTAATGAACATTTTCAAGGCTGAAATGTGAAATAAAGCATAAATGTAGCAATATGACATCCAATCATGTACACAAAATACAAGTAAATAATCACGCCATACGGTACTATAACTTGGCATGCCGGCATCCCTACACTTAGCTGGACCCTGAACAGCCCATGCCATTTCCAATTCTTTGGAAACCCTGAACAACCATACAACATTTAACACATATATATAGAGGGACAACGAGTCCTTACCCACAACCCAAAATGCATAACCAATATGTTTATGCAAGAATATACATATATATACAACTTACATATACATACTACTACATGATGCATTTTCGCAAATAAACCATGTCTGATTGATGAACATGTACAAGGCATGCAATTCTACATTCAAACCATATTCAAAGAGTTAGACATAAGGCTTGTCCTTCCTTAGAAACATTTAAGGCAAGGACATAAAGGAAATAACCAATGAAGAGTTAAACCACTCATTAGAGAAACGAAATTAGAACATGAAGAAAATGGATAAAAATTCACTACCTCGTTATCCAAGGAAAATAGAAAATTAAACTAAACCTTATGGTTTCGGCTTTTCCTTAACCTATCAATTTGGCAAAACCCAAACTTATTTTATCATATACATAACCCTAATTTTATATATCAATCACCAATTACTCAAAAAAAAAACCAAAAAAAGAAGAAGAATTCTTAGCTTTTTCCAAACCGAGGTTTTCCAAGCCTTGACTATGCCCAACCAAGTTTAAAACTTCAAACTATTCAAGAATCTAGTAATCACCATCATAAATAAGTTTAACTCAACATTCCCAAACAAACTAATTTTAGCACTTAAAACAATACAAATCATCTAAAACATCAAGAAAAACCATAAGCTTTCTCTCTCTCAAATAACCAAGTCTTGAATCTTAGCCTTGAAAGCCTGTAATCTCCAAATGAAAAATGCAATCTATGAATACATCCATAAACAAGTCTCAATCAACCTATTTTATCTTTATTTCCAAAGAAAATCAAAGATTCATACAGATATCTACAAAAACTCATAAATCTTAAATTTAGAAATCAAAGTTTCTTACCTTAAATCTTGAAGAAAATCCTTCTTGATCTTGATTAAGACTTCTAGTCTCTTCAATCTTGTAAAATCTCCTAGAAAAATAAAGTTTCTATCTCTCCTTTCTCCTTCTTTCTTTCTCTCCCTCTCCATCGGTAACTTTCATTTTTCTTTAACTGTTGGCTTTTAATTCTTCTTTTATATATATTTAAAGACTCCACTTTCAGTGGAATCAATTAATTCCACCAAAGTGGATTATGTATATTTAATCATTCTAAAAATATTTTGTTAATTATACTTTGGTCAAATTTTTAACTTCAATTAGTCAATTTTCTGAAAAACCTAAATTGTAAACTTATATATCTCATTCGAAGTTAAATCCCTTGTTTTCATAGCATGACAGATCAAACGAACTCCAAATAAGTTAAAACTTTATAGTTGGCTAAATTCTATCATTCTAAGAATATTTTGTGAATGGAACTTTGGCCAATTTTGAACTTCAGTAAGTTAATTTTTCAAAAAACCAAAATTATGCACTTAGGTATCTTGTTCAAGTTCAAGGTTCAATTTATTGTTTTGACAGTGTAACCAATGAAAAGAACTCCAAATAAAGTGAAACTTGATAGGTAGATACTTTTAATCATTCTACAAATATTTTGTGAAGGAAACATCGGCCAATTTTGAACTTCAATTGGTCAATTTTCTAAAATGTCTAAACACAATATTATATATCAAGGGTTTAATGGCGTATGACTTTAACATCTAGTTTAAGTTCATGGTGTTTAGGTATTTGAAATGCCTAAATGAAATCAGATATCTTCAGTCCCCTCACTTACAGAATTAAGCTCAATCAAGCTTATAATTTCATCCTTGTAGATAAACTTGCATCTTTTTACATTAGAGATTTCGATTCAGTTTGCTTGAAAGGTACCAGTTCTACTCTACTTCTCTCTGTTTTAGTTTTATTTGTCATTTCGTCGTTGGATTCTTTATTCTTCTGTCTTTGTGAAATTTGTGTGAACTTTTCAATGGATTGAGTTTAGTTAATTCTATGAATTTCATAAATTTGTTCTTATTTGGATATTCCTCGACTGTTTTTTGTGTTTCTAGGGATAGAAATAGTAACCAATCATAGGGTTAATTATGCAATTGGGTTGGATAGAATCTGAAAAATCCTAATAGAGAAGGGATTTCAATGAAATAGTAACCATCCTTACATGACTATTGTTTAATTGTTTTGATGCAAGTAGGGGATTCTCTGTTGTTTTAGGGTTCATGCTGCATGATAAATCTTAAATCAAAGGGTCTAACCATGAAATAGAAGAAGACAAATCCTAACAAGAGGATATTCTCAGAAAAAGTAACCTCATCACGAGGATACTATTTCAATTTCTTTCAAGTGTGCTGAAAAACATTAAAGAGAGTTATTCTATGAATGGTAGCCTTGTAAAGAAGGATACTTTTTTTTAAGAAGAATGTATTCTCTGAAATAGTAACTTCATTACAAGACTAATGTTTCATGGTTTTGCTTCAGGTGCTTTGAAAAACATTAAAGAGGAAATTATTCTATGAAATAGACAGTAGCCTTGTAAAGAGAAAAATGTATCCTCCTTAACACCATAATCAAGGTTACTGTTAAAAGGCTAATATCTTGCAATTGGGTTGAACAAAGTCTGAAAAACTTAAAAATAAGGTTAAACCTAAAAAAGTAACCTTCTTACAAGGTTACTTTTTCAGGTTTAAAGCCTCAATTGTGGTGAAACACCATAACGAGATGATTATTTTATGAAATAGAAAGTTTATTTAATATTTTCCTTTATTATTTTATTAGGACATTCAGAAAAAAATGACAAAGGGTAACACGAAAAAAAGAGCTATGAGTTACGTTTTGAAATCTTCAGATATTGAGGTAACAATGAATATTTTAGTTAAAGGTTTTAATATAACATGTTTAACTTTTTTTATGTTTATATTTTTCTATGTTGTGCAGAGTACTCAGGAAAAAGGTAAGAAAAAAAGTGTCTAAGTTTGAGGGAATGAACTATGAACCACAGAACCGGTTGAATCTCCAATCAGTAATAAGGAAGATTAAAAAAGCTTCACCTTCCAAGACAAGCACATTAGGAATTTAAAGAGGACACCATTTTGGTGCCTCATCAATAGCATTATTAGCAACAAGCATGATAAGCGTAAATGCAAGAAGAGC
Source organism: Euonymus europaeus (assembly GCA_963580455.1). NCBI lineage: Eukaryota > Viridiplantae > Streptophyta > Magnoliopsida > Celastrales > Celastraceae > Euonymus > Euonymus europaeus. The sequence continues at coordinate 12,249,451 of OY756970.1, read as the reverse complement.
GATGATGATATTATAGATTTAATCTCCTACTTCCAAAAAGAATCAAAGACATTATGTATCAACAAAGTAGAGGCAGACATAATAAGCAATGACGTGCGGTTAATATTTGGGATTGAGGATGGAGATGTCACAATTAATTTGGGGAAAAAGAGGCAAGAAAAGTTCATCTCAATTTGTGGAGAGAAGATTCTCAAGATACAAAAGAATGAAAAAAAAAATTGCCTCAATAAAGAGTGCGACTGTAGGAGAGAAGAAAATTACATTGTGGATGTTGCTCGTTTGCTTACTCTACTAGTCATGATTTGCCTCTTTGTCTCTAACAAAACACAATCATTGGGATGGGGTTACATTTAGTATGAGGAAGATATATCAAGAATGACCCCCAACAAGTAGCCTAAACACATACATGAACCCTTGCATATTTCACTACCTCACTTTTACTGTTTATGTTACAATATCAGTGTACCTAACATAAAATATAATATGATACTAAATTTAACTAATCAGTGCTTTTCCAATATATGATAACAATATTGGTTTTACGAAAATGTGAGAATTATTGAGCCTCCGAGTGATGTAGCATTCGTTCGTTGTTTGAGGTGGGATCTACGAAGACTATGGAGTGTGCTAAAGGACACTAATGTTCAAGAGAACAATGTACTTTCGATTGTGCCATTTATACAACCGGTAGAGGTAGTAGGGACAAAAGAAGCTGCTGCAACAGCAGGGCAAATAGATGAAAGAGAAACATATGAAAAAGATTTTCTTGTAGTGTGTGAAAAAAGAGAAATGCGTGAGAGAGAAGATAAAGTGATAAAAAGAATTGGGGATAGGAGAATCCCTTGCATCATGAGGCCAAGAAGATGTAGAAGAAAGATTTGAAGAAGATGCAAGAGTTTATGGTGTAGATAGAAAAGATATTGACATTACATCTGAAGGATGGCAGAGAGTGAAAGAAGAGGAGAAGCTAGAGAAAAATATTGTTGGACCATAAGTCCTACATGTTGATTTTGATGATCCATCATATTTGAGAAGGAATTTAGTATGGCTATCCAAGAATGGGCATGGTCCTAGGATATGCTATGAAAAGCTTAAATTAATAATCTTTCCACTAAGGGTTACTTAAGTTGAATGGAAACAAGCCTTTGTGCTATGCTTTGCTTAAAATTATCAGAGTATGATTTAGGTAAACTCATGAAAATTAGCAAGTGATCAAGAGATGAAGTCTATTGGATTTGATTTGAGCTAAATGTGCATCATTTAATTTATTTAAGCCTTGGAAGACTTAGTCATGCATCATGTGTTTGTGTGTGTTTAGAAATCAATTGATTATCTACATAGATTGTTGGAGAAGTCTATGGCTGATTGAAGAAAATTGGTTTTAATTTAAATTCAAATGTAAAAAAGAGGAGGAAAAATACTTGGCCAGTATTGCTCCGACAAGACATTTTCTCTAATGGAGGACAACTGGTTTGCTGTATTGGAAATGACATATATGGACTTGTTTGGCTACATTTGACAAGATTTGAAGCTATTCAAAGAGCAAGTATTTGTGAACACCAAACAAGACTTTATATTTTAGAGAATTTGTAAATTCTCCAACGGTTGAACTTTTGATGACAATGATTGAGATGTACTTAATGATCAATGGTCCAAGATTGAAGCTTTATGGAGGGTTCAGATTTATTTGAAGAAGATCTGAGGGCAAAAGTTGAAAATTCTCATTTGCATCAAAAAGAAGAAGAGAAGTTCCAAAATTTTCTTTTTGTAGAGGCTATGCTTGGTGAGGACCAAAAGTCATCCAATCTCACTACAAGCTGAGAAAAAAAAATATTGAAAATATAAAAAAGTTCAGAAAAAAAATCAGAAATTTAAATTAAAAAGAAAATAAATAAGTTAGCCAAGTACACGTTGACAGCCGATCATATCAGTCAACAAATTATTGCACAAAAGTTTTGGAAATAAGGATGAATTTGCGACGGCTATTGCTAAATGCAGCCACATTTCTGCTGAGTATAGTCCTAAATCCACATTCGATCATAGGGCTCTTTGACTTCTATAAAAGGAATAATTTGATGAAATGTTAATAGACATATAATGATAAGTACGATTCTCTCTTGTGAATGTCATAAAATCTAGGGCTCACATCAAAAGGGATTTGTAAACGATTCTCTTTTGTGAATGACAAAAAGTGTAGGGGCCCATATCGAAAGGACTTTTTCGAGTGTAAGGGCCCATAGAAAAATTGAATATGCACAATGGTATTGATGCTGTGAGAACTGAACTGGTACAATGAAAATCAGGATTTTAACAAGTGTTAGGGGTACGCAACTATCATGGATGGGGGAGGGGGCCAAACCAAGCAAGAAAAAGACATGGTTGAAGCCAAAAAAAGAAAAAACCACCCCCAAGTGAACCCAGGCGCATGAGGGATTGACAAAATGCTACCTTCTCTTTCTCTATAAAAGGAAGTGAAGTTTAGCATTATTGACCATAAACCATTGTTTTCTCACTTCACTATTTTATCTTTCTTTTAAGTTTTTTTTCTCACATAACCATCGATTTTAATCTCATAACTATGAATGAATATTTTAAATTTTGGGATGAAGATTTATATTTGTCAAGCTATTCAACGGAACGGAGGTAAAATTTATAATTTTAGAAGCACGTGCGATTATAAGTTTTTTTTCCTAATGCAAGTATTGTAAACTAATTTAATTATTTATTGTGCAACAGGATGATCAACACAGCACGATGAAAGTTGAATCAAACAATAATCAAGAAGAAACATATTATACAGAACAATTTACAACTAATATTATATAATAATTAAATACATATTTTATTTCGTAATCTTTTAAATTTGAAATAGCATTTTAATATATTTTTTAATTAGATATTTCATTGGCATGAAAATTTAATCAAATGGGCATGAGATAGAAGACATGTGCTGAGATTTATTGAGATTGTCAGTTCAACTGAAGGTCAATTTGGAGAGAAACCAAAATAGACACTGCAATGTGAGTGAAGTGGAAAATATCGATTAGTAAAAATTTCATCCAAATCTACCAGTACTAAAAAATGTAAGTGTCCATTTTGTTTAAAAGGTATGAAGTTGAAAATAGAAGATGATAGGAGATAAGAGTTATGTGTGCAATCCATAATCATCCCGCTACAAATTACATGGAAGGTCATTATCAAAGGATGAAACTAACATAATGATTGATATGTCATATAACATAGTGAAACCACGTGATATATTATCTACATTGAAGGATAGAGATCCGCAGAATGTCACGACAATAAAGATGATTTATAATACTCGTGAAAAACATCAAGTTGCTGAAATAGAAAGGAGAAATCAAATGCAATAAATAATGTATCTGCTAAGTCAGTGTGATTACGTATCATGGTATAAGAGTGACAGTGAGTTGAAAATTTGATGTACCTCACCAAGATCGTTAGTCAACAAAATATATAAACAAATGCGGCAAATAAAAACAAATAAAAACACTAGAGTTTAACGAGAAAACCTGACTAGGAAAAATCTTGAGTCTATAAACGCTAACTTTGCGAAACAATCCACTAAAAACAAATCAAGATTACAACTCTATCTTTTAATATAAAGACATTATTTGTATATCTCATTCAATGTATGTTATGCATCACCACTCAAATCTTGATAATTGACTCTATTTGGTGATAAGATGTGAACATTATCTCTTGTCAAATACATAGTGATAAAGCACAACAAAACAAAAACACTTAAAAGCTTAAAAGATATTGATCAAGTCCTACTTATCCACTATATGTCATTTAATCAATAAACACGACATCAATACATATGGCACACATGGTACATGACATGACATACATTGTACACGACATTATCATGGTATTATTTACAAAATCATGGCATTATCATTAATACAAAACATGTGTGATGCTTATTCATCCAAAACGATGCAAAATCCACTTTAACTACGTAAACAACACATGGACTAAGTCATGCAATAACACATCCAAGTTAAGTACGTAAACACCATACAATTATACATGTAACATCACACAATTGTCACAATTAAACCGACATGAGTCAAACCAGGTCAAAGACTTAGTTTTTCCTCATCCTCGCTCCTTAGATATGTTACGTTCCTTTCCGCACATTTTGCTTATAAACTCAACATATAAGACTCACAGGTTTTATATGTCATTTTTTCAAATTGTTGGTGTTAGTTCTACGAAGATGATGTTATCCTACACCGTGCCCAGCTTCTTCTCAAACATGTGAATTCTCAGACACGAAAATGTCTTGTCACGGTGCCTTACCAAGTTCAGAAGCCCCATGCTTCCGGAGGCCACGATTCTGGTGTTGGACTTCTTTGTTCTACACCTCTTTTGGGGTTTTCGTAGATGCCAAATTGGTTCTGCACTTATTGCTAGGTTCTTCGATTGGGGTTTTCATATAAGCCTACTGTTCTTCGTGACTTGGAGCCGGAGGAGCCATTGAGAGATGAGGTTAGTGCAAAGTTTTTTGATTGCGGATTTTATATAATTGGGAGCCGAGAATGTGTTGTCACGGTGCCTTACCGAGTTCAGAAGCCCTATCCTTCTGGAGTCCACAGTTCTGGTGCCACTTCGTTGTTCTGTACTTCTTTTGGGTCTGACTTACCCAACTCAGAAACCCCATTTTTCCGAAGTCCACGGTTTTGCACTTATTGTCAGGTTCTTCGATTGGGGCTTTCATATAAGTCTACTGTTCTTCGTGATTTAGAGCCAGAGGTGCCATTGAGAGATGAGGTTGGTGTGAAGTTTTTCGATTGCTGTAACGCCCCAAACCGGAAGCGCTACCGATGACATCACTAGTCTCCTAAAGACTTCCTCTCACGTCAACCTAACACGGATTCTACCGAAAATCCGGCAGCATCTCCCCGTAAATCGGAGAATGCCAACCTGTGCAACAATCAACACCAATATATATATATATATCATAAATAAATCTCAATCCGCAACCTAGCAGGGCCTCAGACCAGCTAACCACATTCACACTCTAGGCAGGGCCTCAGGCCACCTAATCACATGCAAGATACGTAAAAGAAGTCATCCATCACATAACCAGTATATAGTTCAACATCCGGAACATAGTTCCATAATCCCGGTACAAGAGTCCCGGTTTAACGGCACAGCTCTCGACCGTCCATCATCCTCCTCATAAGGTAAAAGAAAGATAAATACTTAATCCATTAAACCAATCTAAGTACTAAATGTACTAGATAAACAAGAGTATTCACATTATCAAGAACCTAAGCTCCAAGGTGGCGTTCCCATGTCACGTCTCCACCTACTGATCCGTCGGCTGGACATTCGTACCAGACTCACCTGAAGATCATAGAAGAGAAGTAGGGTGAGCAGAAGGCTCAGTAGGGAAATAAAGATTTAATGTGATAATCATGCTGAATTGGAAAACATGGCATAATGCAGCAACATGACATCTATTATGAGCACATTAATAATAAACAACTTCATCACTATATGGTCCCTCTTGGCATTTTTCAACGGATGTTCGGTATATCATCGGAAACCTCGACACTGCCCCCAGACCACATAGGTGTCACCTCATGAGACATCCGACACGGTTATATGACCAAACTCTTAATTAGCTCTCCAGCCATAAGACGTTGGTCTCGTCCCGCCCTCAGACTTCCAAATCCACACGTAACTCTTATAGGAACTACGAGCCCGTGCCCGCAACTCCTAATGCATCTAATGAGCATGTCCAATATGCAAGAATAAACATATATAAAAATCCTATATACATACGTAACTACGTGATACATGTATGAGAATAAATTATGCTTGATAGATGATCAAACATGTATTCGGTTATGCAATAAATTCAATAATAACATTCATGGCTCGTTCTTCCTAGGAAGTAATCTAGGCAAGAACTCAAATCAAAGACCAATGAAGGATTACCAACCGCTCTTTAGAATGAATTGAGAAATCTCTAAGGAATGATATAAAAGGGTAAGAATCCCTACCTCGTTATCCAAGCAATAATAGAAAATGCTACTACCAATTTCCGATTTAGGGTTTCGACTTTCCCAAACCTAATAAAGAAGCAAATTCGAACCCCATATAATGTCAAAACATAACCAACCTCATATATATATATATATATGAAATAAATCAATAAACATCGAAATCAAACATTTCTCTCAACTAGGCCATATTAGCCTAAAATGTGCAATCGCACTCCCTTATACATACCCATTCCAAATTAACAATTTCAAGTCTCCTAATATATCTTATTAAACCCCCATATGAAATTCCAAGCTCAAATTCTTACTCGAACCCCGTAAACCCCAAGTTTCCCTCTTAGGTTTACACTAACACCCTATCGATTCCTTAACGGAATCGTCTCAAATTTGGAGGGTAGGTTACCCACTCCTAAATCACCAACATATCAAAATTAAGCCTCAAACTCGAACCCAATCAACGGGATCGAAGAAATTCGTCCCTTAGGCACTCATTTTCCAAAAATGCATATAATCTCTTTAACTTCCATTCTACTAAATATACATACATATGAGTCTAAATCATCATATATAAACTCTATCATTAACTAAAAATCAAGATTCAACCATAATCCACAAAACCCACAAATAACCCTAACTATCAAATTTCTCTAAAAACTCTTACCTTCTTCTTTAAATCTTCTTGAATCCTTCAATCCAAGCCTAGATGAGCAAGAATCCACCAATCCCCAAGTCAAAAGCACCACTTTCTCTCCTTTCTCCTTTCCTTCTTCTGTTTTTTTCTTTTTTTCCTTCTCTATCTCGCGGCTTCTCTGTTGTTGGCTTTCGGCCAAACAAAATTTATGTTTTAATGAATTTATGGTGTTGGCTGGGCCAGCAGCATTAAATTAATAATTTTTTTTATATATATATGTAAACTACAATGGCCCAGTGGCCATTGCACAACAAAATGGCCACTTTCAGTGGCCATACATGGGCCACCGAAAGTGGTCCTAATTATATATATATATATACTCATTTATATATATATATATATATCCCTTAGTTTAGTTTTTTTTAAATCCACTACTTGGTATTTTCGGGTCAGGGTATTACAATTGCGGATTTTATATAATTGGGAGCTGAAGGAGTTATTCAGTTGTTTCTCACGACTTTGATTCGTTTTCTTGTCCGATGTGTTTTCTGTTTGCTCCTTGTTGATGCTTGAATCAAATGTAACGCAATCTTTCATCTTCGATAATCATAAATGCATCAACAACATATTGTTGAAATAATCTACCTCCTCTATTTAAAATTCCTCCACTAGTTGATCTGTTCTGTAGCATGTAAGAATAATATTCTCGTCTAGTTACTTGTCTTCTCTTAACTATTTTCATATCAGCCATCACATCATACTCAATATTCAGTCTATATCCATCCTCACCGTATGGGAATAGTATTGGATATTGCATCGCCATAAATGCTGGGTGTAAATCATTGTTGCGTTTCAAACCATGAGTTTGATGTTCAACAATAATATCTCGACCATCCTCATTAAGACCAATGTCACCAACAAGCAAGGCTGCCATCTCAAGAACGCTTGGTGAGTTGTATTGTACTTCATCAATTGATCTCCTTGCTACCAATGTGACAATGAAAAAGAATGTGTTTTTGCAATGATAAAACGATCCCTAGCCATATGAAAAGATTTTACCAAAGCATTATTCTCGTCAAACATCTGAATTAGTTGCTTTACTATATCTTCATCAACGCGAGCACTCAGAAGTTGGCCTGCGATTGCTTAAATTCTATTACAACATTCATTCTTTGTGTCATAGATATACAACTGTGCATATTGAGGCTTTTGCCCATGAGTTAGAATAAGAGATCCAATCAAATGGTGATTCTGACCGTTAACTTTGTATATTTAAGGCACTTCCCCACGATTTATTTCTTTGTCAATTTTCCCACCAGTAGAAGTGAATGAGAACATAGAGTTATACAATATAATATTATCCATAAAGAGCTTTGATTGTTTCCCACCATTATAATCCAAGAGGTGCTTCAACAGTTCAGGAGGTTCCCGAAGCCCTGGTATTTTAATACGACCTTGTCTACAACATAGTGAATAAATCGGAGATCGGGAACTCATTGATTTTATCATTTCAGCATGTCAGAAAGCTGCTCCACAATATTTACATGTATAAACTAGCATTCCAAGAGCAAACGCCTCTAAATTTTCATCCGTATATGTGCTAGTGGATGCAAATGCCACATCAAGTACTGAAAAATCAATATTTAATTACCGTCTTTTCTTTGTAGGGAAATTAGTCAAAGGACAGCCTTTGGATTGAGAGTGAAGATCACGATTTTTTTTCATTAACGATTTCCTCAACAATCTGTTAGTCCGAGTTTTTCCAAGATTTCCCATCCTGAAATATAAGATGGAATATGATGTGCCAAACATTTTATTTTTTAAAAAGTTATTAAAACAACATTGACAAAAAAAATTAAAAAAAAACGGCCTTAAAATAATCACAGACATACTCACAAATAATATATGAAGTTCAAAAATATCATAAAAATACTAAGAAATAACATCTAAAGTAAAATAAAAATAAAAATCAAATCAAGACATTGGGAAGGTTTTTTTATAATAAAATAAAATTTTCCCAATTTATATGTGTATCTAAAATACTCATCAACATTAATAACAAATTACAAGAAAACTGCCAAGAAAACAAAACCATGACATACAAATTTAAAACAAAAACGGGACAAATGCTCATACTCGCACATATTCGCATCAATTCATGGAACAAAAGGCAAATAAATGGGATTGAAAAGCATATAATCAAGATCGATAAAGTTTGAGGATAAAAAATTGACCTTAGAATGAAAGTAGAACTCCCCAGACACACACGTGGAAGGAAGTCTAAATTCCAAGAACATAGAATGAAAACTGGAATAAATGGAAATGGAAGTCAGCGTATAATTGAGTTTAATAAGTATAAAATCAGGACTGACAAAGTCTGAGAATGAGGAATTTACCTCACAATCGAAGCAGCAAATCCGAAATACAGGCACCAGGAAGTCCGACTTGCTAGAACAAAACATGGGAGCTGGAAAAATGGAGATTGTTTAAATACATCCTGAAATATAACAGTGGAATATCATGTGCCAAAACATTTTATTTTTTTAAAGTTATTAAAACAAAATTGACGAAAAAAGATAAATTAACAGCCTAAAAGTAAGCATAGACATACTAAAAATTAACATATGAATTAAATATCATAAAAATACTAAGAAATAACATCTAAAGTAAAATAATAAAAAAAATCAAATGAAGACAATGGAAACGTTTTTTTATAATAAAATAAAATTTTCCCAATTTATAAGTGTACATAAAATACTCATCAACATTAATAACAAACTACAAGAAAACTGCCAAGAAAACAAAACCATGACATACAAATTTAAAACAAATACGGGACAAATGCTCATACTTGCATAGAAAGTCCAAATTCCAAAAACACATAATGAAAATTGGAATAAATGGGAATGGAAGTCAGCGTATAATTGAGTTTAATAAGTATAAAATCAGAACTGACAAAGTCTGAGAATGAGGAATTTACCTCACAATCGAAGCAGCAAATCGAAAATACAGGCACCAAGAACTCCGAGTTGCTAGAACAAAAGATGGGAGCTGCAGAAAATGGAGATTGTTTAAATACATCCTGAAATATAAGAGTGGAATATGATGTCCGGAAACATTTTATTTTTTAAAAGTTGTTAAAACAACATTGACGAAAAAAGAAAAAATTAACGACGTAAAAATAATCACAGACATACTAAAAAATAATATACGAAGTTAAAAAATATCATAAAAATACGAAGAAATAACATCTAAAGTAAAATAATAATAAAAAATCAAATCAATATATTGGGAAGGTTTTTCTATAATAAAATAAAATTTTCCGAATTTATAAGTGTACATAAAATACTCATCAACATTAATAACAAATAAAAAACAATTCAATACTTTTTCAATGATTAATTGGAGAGTAGTTCAGCTCACCACAAAATAAGTTATAATAGATGTAAGGAAGAACGTAATAACGATTTAAAGGAGGCAATAATGTACTACAATAGATTAAATTACTGCATGATTTTATGTTCAAAAACAAATGTAATTGTGGATCCTTATCATACCACTTTTGTAGAGATCCCCAGTCACACGCGTGCAAGAAAGTCCAAATTCCAAGAACATAGAATGAAAACTGTAATAAATGGGAGTGGAAGTCAACATATAATTGAGTTTAATAAGTATAAAATTGAGACTGACAAAGTATGAGAATGAAGAATTTACCTCACAATTGAAGCAGCAAATCCCAAATATAGGCACCCGGAAGTCCGAGTTGCTAGAACAAAATATGGGAGCTGCAAAAAATGGAGTTTGTTAAAATACATCCTCAAATATAAGGTGGAATATGATGTTCCAAAATATTTTATTTTTAAAAAATTATTAAAACAACATTGCAAAAAAGAAAAATTAACGGTGTAAAAATAATAACAGATATACTAAAAAATAATATATGAAGTTAAAAAATATCATAAAAATACTAAGAAATAACATCTAAAGTAAAATAATAAAAAAAATCAAATCAAGATATTGGGAAGGTTTTTCTATAATAAAATAAAATTTTCCCAATTTATAACTGTACATAAAATACTCATCAACATTAATAATAAATTACATAAAAACTGCCAGAAAAACAAAACCATGACATTCAAATTTAAAACAAATACGGGACAAATGCTCATAAAAGCATAGATACGCATCAATTCATGGAACAAAAGGCAAATAAATCGGATTGAAAAGCATATAATCAAGATAGATAAACTTTGAGGATGAAAAATTGACCTTAAAATGAAAGTAGAACTCCCAAGACACACGCTTCCAAGAAAGTCCAAATTCCAAGAACACAGAATGAAAACTGGAATAAATGGGAATCGAAGTCAGCGTATAATTCAGTTTAATAAGTATAAAATCGAGACTGACAAAATCTGAAAATGAGGAATTTACCTCACAATCAAAGTAGCGAATCCCAAATATACGCACTAGGAAGTCCGAGTTGCTAGAACAAAAGATGGAAGCTGCAAAAAATGGAGTTTGTTTACATATAAACAACTCATAGTAAAAATATTTGGTTGGGATTATATTGTACTCTTGTTGTACAATTAAGATGAGGTTAAAAGTGACTTGAATAATTTAGTCTTGGGGTTTCAAATGACATAATTGCGTAATGAATTACATGGAAATATCAAAGTCAAACCTAATAGAAAACAATTCGATACTTTTTCAATGATTAATTGGAGAGTAGTTCAGCTCACCACAAAATATGCTGTAATAGATGTAAAGAAGAACATAATAACAATTTAAAGGAGGAGACAATAATGTACTGTAATAGATTAAATTACTGCATGATTTTATGTTCAAAAACAAATGTAATTGTGCATCCTTATCATACCACTTTTGTAGAGATCCCCAGACACATGCGTGCAAGAAAGTCGAAATTCCAAGAACACATAATGAAAATTGTAATAAATGGGAATGGAAGTCAGCATATAATTGAGTTTAATAAGTATAAAATCGAGACTGACAAAGTTTGAGAATGAGGAATTTACCTCACAATCGAAGCAGCAAATCCCAAATACAGGCACCTCGAAGTCCGAGTTGCTAGAACAAAAGATGGCAGCTGCAAAAAATGGAATTTGTTTAAATACATCCTCAAATATAAGTGTGGAATATGATGTTCCAAACTATTTTATTTTTAAAAAGTTATTAAAACAACATTGACAAAGAAGAAAAATTGACGACGTAAAAATAATCACAGACATACTAAAAAATAATATATGAAGTTAAAAAATATTATAAAAATACTAAGAAATAACATCTAAAGTAAAATAATAAAAAAAATCAAATCAAGATATTGGGAAGGTTTTTCTATAATAAAATAAAATTTTCTGAATTTATAAGTGTACATAAAATACTCATCAACATTAATAACAAATTAGAAGAAAACTGCCAGAAAAACAAAACCATGACATACAAATTTAAATTAAATACGGGACGAATGCTCATACTTGCATAAATTCGCATCAATTCATGGAAAAAAGCAAACAAATCGGATTGAAAAGCATATAATCAAGATCGATAAACTTTGAGGATGAAAATTGACCTTAAAATGAAAGTAGAACTCCCAAGACACACGCTTACAAGAAAGTCCAAATTCCAAGAGCACAAAATGAAAACTGGAATAAATGGGAATTGAAGTCAACGTATAATTGAGTTTAATAAGTATAAAATCAAGACTGACAAAATTTGAAAAATGAGGAATTTACCTCACAATCAAATCAACAAATCCCAAATATACGCACCAGGAAGTACGAGTTGCTAGAACAAAAGATGGGAGCTGCAAAAAATGGAGTTTGTTTACATATAAACAACTCACAGTAAAAATATTTGGTGGGGATTGTATTGTACTCTTGCTGTACAATTAAGATGAGGTTAAAAGTGACTTGAATAATTTAGTCTTGGGTTTTCAAATGACATGATTGTGTAACGAATTACGTAGAAATTAATATCAAAGACATACCTAATAGCTACAATTCGAGACTTTTTCAATGATTAATTGGAGAGTAGTTCAGCTCACCACAAAATAACTTATAATAGATATAAAGAAGAAGGTAATAACGATTTAAAGGAGGCAATAATGTACTGCAATAGATTAAATTACCGCATGATTTTATGTCAAAAAACAAATGTAATTGTGGATCCTTATCATACCACTTTTGAAAGTGCGATGGGAATTTTACAAATTACAAGAAAACAAAACCATGACATACAAAAATAAAACAAAACGGAACAAATGCTCATACTCGCACAGATTCGCATCAATTCATGGAACAAAACCCAAATACAAGGGATTGAAAAACATATAATGAAGATCAATCATATAATTTTTGACAATTTGATAATCAAGCATGAACAAAGTTTGAAACATAACTATAAAACAACGAAAAGAAAGAAAAGAAGAGCAATAATTCTTTTCCATTTAAAGAATCTATCTTCGTACATGATTCGTCGGTTGCACAAACACGGCAACAAAGCCACGACTTTCTACCGCATGATATTATGATTCAGGATTACTACACCTCCCAAGCACAGGATATCTCCACACCTAAAAACCCTCGAAATAATGATAACTTCCGAGAAATAGAATGTGTTACCTACAAAATCTAACTTCAAAGTTAAATTAATATCTATAGTTTAAACTTGCATTGGTTATGTTAGTCCTCTACTCACTCCCAAAAGAGCGACTAATTAATCCAGAGAACATCAAATAAGTTTCTCAGCAGCCAACATAAGCATACGGTACAACTTCATAGCATAGCACAAAACAAATTCCAAAATCACCAGGTGTAAATGAAAAGGATGTGTTGGAGATTACTACTGCTACATAAGAGAATATAGTGAAGTTGGTGAAGGATTACCAGCTTAATCTATAATAGCATCTCTTAAAGATTCAAGATCAGCAAAACTAAATAATACAAACATACTGAATGGGGCATATCAAATGTATTTCACATCTTAAAATGTGTGCATATCAAAATCCTTATTCCACCACCACCATCATGTGAAATTGGAGTTTCTATACTTCCCAAAACTCTAATATAAAGGAGAACTGGTCTTATAGGCTCATAGAAAATAAATTCTGCAAAATTCTCTTTCCAGTTTTCTTAGATTTTTCCATCGAGAGGAAGGAAATGTCTCTGATGAGGATATTTATCCTCTCCAATCAGAATAAGACACGTGGCAACAGAAGACACAGCCTTTCTCGCTTGGAGATCCTCGGTACCGAGCAATAGAGACGCTCTTCTCGGCTCCGTACCCTCAGGACAGTAACAAGCTCCCAGTAAAACAGTAATTCCTTCATTTGGCAAGATATTATTCACCACCACCCGAATTCTATTAATGGAAACCACCTTCACTATATAAAGGGGTTACCCCACAGGTAAAAGGGATCACTCCTTTCGCTAAAAAACACTCTTTACACATTTCCCTAGAACACCGAGCTGTGTTCTTCGGAGAGATTCACTATGCAGGCATCTGACTTAAGCATCGGAGCGCCAACGCCAAAGAACACTCTCTGGCGGGCCTCTAGCTTACGTTTGCTCGTTTCTACAGGACAAACTGTACCGAGAAGACTATCTAGCCGAGGAGGAAGACGAGGAACCGAGGAAGCCCTTGTTCGGACCTATACTGATACGTTTTTGTACTCAACTAGTTTGAGACGTCATCAGATTGGCGCCGTCTGTGAGAATCGATTTTCCATAACAACAAATATGGTTCGAACTAGGACTTTGAGAGGAGAAGGCCAGCAAGCACCAACGGCCAGTGTTAATGTCGAGCAACAACCCCAACCACCGGTGCAGGACCAGATAGCCCAGTTGTTACAACAGATGAATGTCTTCGCACACCGTTTGGACATGATTCAGGAGGCGCAGGAGCATCAACCCTTCCAAAATGAGAACATTTATCACGGGACGAGAAATGAACATTCTCATTCGGACGAATCAGGAAATCCCGATCTTCTGGGAGCCTCACTGACCACTGCTCGGAGGCCTCAACCCACTCATACTCATGAGGGAGATAGAAAGTTCATCGAGGGAGTAGTGGACCGAAAAATAGCTGCTTTGCAAGGACGCCCTTTTTTGGATACAATGGACTGGGACAGGAACTTAACTCCATTGACGGCTGAGGTGCAGCGTGCTCGGGTACCTGCAAGTTTTAAGGTCTCCAGCGTGGAAAAGTACAACGGGACGGGAGATCCCCTTGACCATGTCATCGGTTTCCAAACCATGATGGAGTTCCAGCGAGCATCTCAGGAAGCTTGCTGCAAGATCTTCCCAGTCTCTCTTGTCGGTGTGGCAAGACGATGGTTTAGAGCTCTTCCACAAGGTTCCATCAGTAGCTTTGACGACCTCACCAACAGGTTCGTTGCTCATTTCGCAAGCTCAAGACCAGTCAAAAAGACCAATGCTACATTGGTGACTATCCGACAAAAGCCTCATGAGAACTTAAGAGAATTTGTGACCCGATTCAACTGTGATTGTTTGGAGATACCAGACCTCCAACCGATCATAGCCATTACAGCCTTCACGACGGGAGTCCGTCACACAACATTGAAGCACTCCCTATCCAAGAAGCACCCGAAGAGCATTCCTGAGTTGCTCTCGAGGGTTGAAAAATACATTACAGCAGATGAAATCATGGCAGAACCACACATGACCGAGCAATCCCCTCACACGTCCCCTCCGAGAAGAAGAAACGACTCTGGTCGGCCAAACGAGAAGACAGCGGAGGGAAAAAAATCATCCTCTCGAAGAGATGAACGGACGAAGCCAATACGATATGATTCCTATACTCCTCTCAACACCTCTTTGAAAAGAGTACTGAATGAGATACAGGATCGCGACATCGTCAAATGGCCTCCGAGGACGAAGTCAACTCCTGGAAGGAAAGAGAGTGATAAGTATTGAAAATTCCATCGGGGTCCCGGACACGACACCGATGAATGTCGTCATCTGAAGGACGAAATAGAGAATCTAATTCAAAGAGAATACCTCAAAAATTTCACCAGCTCGACAGGAGACAAATGAGAAAGAGAAGGAAGAAGAGACAGCAGAAGAGATGAGAGAGAGGATGATAGGCGACAGAGGAGACGTCGAGATGAGTCTTCTCGTCGCAGAAATCGAGGAACAACAGGCACTATAGGCATGATAGTCGGGGGCTTAGCCTCGGGAGGGGAAAGCTCCTCGGGCAGAAGAGCATACGCCCGGACCGTGCATCAGGTGTGTGAGAGGTCTAAGAAAGCCAGAACGGATGACGAGAAGATAGTATTCTCCGAGAGGGATGGGGATGGTTTACATCAGCCACACGATGATGCCTTAGTCATTGAGGCAGTCATCGCCAACTACACGGTGAAGAAGATCTTGGTCGACAACGGGAGCGCAGCAGATGTTCTTTTCTACCATGCATTCAAGCAGATGAACCTCCCGAAAGAGAGCCTGAAGAAGTTTTCCTCCCCCCTTTACGGTTTCACGGGAGAGCAGGTCGTCCCTGTCGGGATGATCAATCTACCCATAACCTTAGGGGACTATCCGAGGTCAAAACTATTCATGATAGAGCTTCTAGTCGTAGATGTGAAGACCCCTTACAATGCATTGATTGGCCGACCACTACTTCACAAAGCCCGAGCGGTTGTCTCCACTTATTATTTAAAGATGAAATTCCCCACTGACCGAGGAGTAGGTGAAGTTCGGGGTGACCAGAAGCTCGCCCGTCAGATGTATGTTACAGACCTAAAAGAGAAGAAAAAGCCAGTTTCAGTCCTAGAATTGTTGGATGGTCACAACAACCAGACCTTGAAGCCCTCCCCCGCCGAACAGCTCATCACAATTCTTGTCGAGCAGGGGACAGAAAGGAGATTGTACTATGGCTCCGAGCTTGGTCAAGACTTAAGCGAAAGCTTGACGAGTCTCCTCCGAGAAAACATCAGCACATTCGCATGGAGTGCAGATGAGATGCCAGGTATCAGCGCTGATGTTATCACCCACCATCTCAGCATAAAACCTGGCAGCCGACCAGTAAAACAGAAGAAGAGGAATTTTGCACAAGACAGGCAAGACGCCATCAAAACGGAGGTCAGCAAGCTTTTGGATGCCGAATTCGTTCGTGAAGTACAATACCCAGAATGGCTCTCAAATGTTGTTATGGTAACGAAACAGAATGGGAAGTGGCGTATGTGTGTCGACTTCACCGACCTCAACAAGGCTTGCCCGAAGGACAGCTATCCACTGCCAAAGATAGACCAATTGGTAGACGCAACTTCGGAAAAGGGTCTCCTCAGCTTCCTTGATGCCTATTCAGGTTATCACCAGATCCAAATGCATCAAGCTGATGAGGAACACACCTCATTCGTTACTCCTGAGGGTACGTACTGCTACCAAGTCATGCCTTTTGGGTTGAAGAACGCAGGAGCCACCTACCAACGACTCGTTAACAAAATATTCTCCCCAATGCTCGGCAAGACGGTCGAGGCGTACGTGGATGATATAGTTGTTAAAAGCAAGAAGCCCGAGGATCACTTGGGCGACTTGCAGGAAGTATTTAATGTCTTGAACAAATTTAGCATGAAGCTTAACCCGGAGAAATGTGCGTTTGGCGTTTCATCGGGAAAGTTCCTCGGATTCCTCATCTCCAAACGAGGAATAGAGGTAAACCCTGAAAAAGTGTTGGCAATAATCAATATGCAAGCACCGAGAAACAAGAAGGAGGTTCAACAGCTCACTGGGAGAACTACAGCTTTAAGCCGTTTCCTCGCCAGATCAGGAGATCGGTGCAAGCATTTCTTTAACGCGCTCAAGCAAACGACCAATTTTTAGTGGACCGAAGATTGTCAAGCTGCTTTTGAGGAACTAAAGTCTTACCTTAGCCAGCCTCCCCTACTCACTTCCGCAGCAGAGGGAGAACCGTTATTCCTTTATCTTGCCACTACTGAGCACGCAGTGAGTGCAGTGCTCATAAGAGAGGACGAGGAGAAAATTCAGAAACCAATATACTACACCAGTAAAGTGCTCACTCAGATCGAGAAGAGATACACTAGAGCAGAGAAGTTGGCCTTGGCACTGGTAACTGCGGCTAGAAAGTTGCGGCCTTACTTTCAAGCCCATACAGTTACAGTGTTGATCGACCAACCTCTTAAGAGCATACTCCAGAAACCGGATACGTCGGGAAGGCTCATTAAGTGGTCAATCAAACTTAGCGAGTTTGATATCCACTATGAACCGAAGAAAGCCATCAAAGCTCAAGCCCTAGCAGATTTTATCACTGAGTGCCAACATCCTCTCGGGGAAGAGGTACCACATGACCTACGGGAGCTTTTCGTAGATGGATCTTCAAACAAGGAAGGGAGTGGAGCAGGAATTCTGCTTCTCGGGCCTGACGGCTTGACCACTGAATATGCTCTCCGTTTCCAATTCAAAGCTTCCAACAACGAAGCCGAGTACGAAGCGCTACTAGCTGGGTTAAAGTTGGCAATTGAGCTAGAGGTGCGCAATCTGGTGATCAACAGCGACTCTCAACTCGTCACCGAACAAGTTCGGGGAGAGTACGAGGCGAGAGGCTCCAACATGATCAAATACTTGGAGAAAGCTAAAGAACTGATGAAGGAAATCGCAAACGTTGAAATACGGACAGTGCCCCGAGAAGAGAATCAGCAAGCCGACGTGCTAGCTCGCCTAGCATCGGCCTCTAAAAAAGACAAGGCCTCGTCAGTAAGAATAGAGATACTGCCCAAGCCGAGCATCTTCGTCAGGGCTATCATCAAGATTAACACGGAACCGTCTTGGATGGATCCAATACGAGCCTTCCTCACAGATGGAGTGTTACCCGAAGACAAAAACGAGTCTAGGAATCTCCGAGCAAGAGCAGCGAGGTACTCAATCATTCAAGGGACGCTATACAGAAGATCTTTTACGCTCCCTTACCTTAAATGCCTTGCTCCACGGGAGTCCGAGTATGCTCTCCGAGAAGTACACGAAGGGATTTGTGGCAGCCATGCAGGGGCAAGGACCTTAGCCAACAAGGTCTTGCCATGGGGCTATTATTGGCCGAACATGAAGAAAGATGCCAAAGATCTGGTACGAAAGTGCGACAAGTGCCAGAGACATGCTAATATACCACACCTTCCACCATCCGAGATGACGATTATCGAGAACCCTTGTCCCTTTGCTCAATGGGGGCTAGACCTGCTGGGACCCTTCCCCCAGGCAACAGCTCAGAGAAAATTTCTTATAGTTGCAGTAGATTACTTCACGAAGTGGGTCAAAGCCGAGCCCCTCGCAACCATAATTGACCACAAGGTAAAAGAATTCATATGGAGGGCCATCATCTGCAGATATGGTGTCCCTCTGATCCTCATTATCGACAATGGGCGACAGTTTGTAAGCGCGAACGTCCAAGAATTTTGCGAAGAGCTAGGCATCAACCTCAGAATCACTGCTGTAGCACACTCTCAAGCCAATGGCCAGGTGGAAGTAACCAACCGTATCATTCTCCAGGGACTAAAAACTCGTCCTGACCAAGCCAAAGGGCTTTGGACCGAGCAACTTCATAGTGTCCTCTGGTCCTACAGGACCACGCCGAGAACGTCAACGGGAGAAACGCATTTCTCCCTAATGTTTGGATCAGAAGCTGTCATTCCAGTAGAGATCGGAGTCCCCACTCCCCGGATTGTTAACTTTAATGAGTAAGAAAACAACGACTTGCTACTTAACAATCTGGAACTCTTGGAAGAAGCTCGGGAGACTGCTCGGATCAGGACTGCAGCTTACAAGCAAAGGACAGCTCGTTACTACAACAAGAAAGTCCGAACAAGGAGATTCTCCGAGGGAGATTGGGTCCTCTGGAAAGCCACAGCAGCTGGAAAGCATCCGGGCAAGCTCGGGGAGACTTGGGAAGGCCCTTTCCGGGTTGTCAGGGTGATGCTGGACGAAACCTACAAGGTGGAGAATCCCGAGAAACCAGGAGAGATGCGTCCTTGGAATGCTGAGAACCTACGAAGATACTACATTTAGCTTTCATTTGTCGGCATGTTCTTAAGAACCTCTTTTTATTTTCTTGCTTGTTCCTCACACGAGGTCTAGAACTTTTCTCATTTCAATGAAAGTAGCTCGTTCTCTCACCAAGATTCCCAGAACACTGCTCGGGTACATTACAACTTATTTTGTCTAAGTTACAATGGCCAAGCATCGCCCCAGGCTTCTCAAGTTATGGTGGACAAGAAGAGACTTGGCATATGTTACAGCTCAATCCCGTTGAGCTACAACAACCAAGCGATAACAACTTTGCTACGACCTAGAAGTGTCTAAGGTCACAGCAATTGAGTCGTTATGCTCGGATCTATTACAATTTAAGATGTTTTAAATGGTACATTACGACTTATCCTGTCTAAGTAACAATGGCCGAGCATTGTCCCAGGCTTCTCAAGCTATAGTGGACGAGAAGAGACTTGGCATATGTTACAGCTCAATCCCGTTGAGCTACAACAACCAAGCGATAACAACTTTGCTACAGCCTAGAAGAGTCTAAGGTCACAGCAATTGAGTCGTTATGCTCGGATCTATTACAATTTAAGATATTTTAAATTACAATATCCGAGCATAAACAGAATTATATTAATGAGATTGCAAAAGGCAATAAGAGAAGAAACTTCATTGATAATTGAGTCATTTACATAGAAAGCGAAGAAACATAAAAAAAAGAGGGAAGAAAGACTAGTTTTCTACATCAACATGTTCCTCGGTGGTTAGGCGCTTCTCGGGTACCTCGCCCTGAGCAGTTTCGGCGGGAGCAATGTCTTCGGCAGGAGGGAGAGGAACATCGGTGTCCATGTACGCCTCGATGTCTTCCTCGTCGTCCCCATCCTCCTGAAGAAGGCGGAACTGCTCGTACGCCTCCTCCTTGACAACGTCCACGTCGTCCTTCCCGGCGAGGCCTGAAAGCAGAAAAAGCCCTTGCTAGCAAGAAACCTCCGAGCTTCCTTGACAGCAGCCTGGAAGCAGAAAAAGCCCTCCTGCTTAAGGGTGAACTGGAACTCTGTGGAGTCCATGAACTCCTGAAGACCAGATTGGCGGCCACTCTCAAACATCCGAGCTCCCTCTGCTTCAGCGGCCGACTTTTGCTTCTCCAGCTCCTTCTCGGTCTCTTTCAGCTTGGCGGTCAAAAGAGCCTCAACCTCCTGGGCCTTCTGGAGATCCCTCTGAGAAAGTTGCAGTGCCGTCTCAGTCCTACCTAGGGCCCCTTTGAGCAGGTGGATTTCCTGAGCAGCAGTATTCTTCTCGGCCGCCGAGCTCCGGACATCGACGGAGAGTTTCCCGAGAAGAGAGGCCAGCTAAAAGCAACAATGGAATAAATTATAAAAGACAACCGAAAAAGAAGAATGACAAAGCTAGCAACAGTCAATACCTCCAAAAACTTGACAGCAGAGGCCTCCATTCTTTCCTCGGTAGACATTTTCTTGGCTCGCCTCTGATCCGAGGGGAGAGAGAGCTTCTCGAGCATTTCCATGGCTACTTGAGGGTTGGCCACCGTGTCCGAAAGGCGAACGCTCCACTAGGGAGCGTTGATATCCCCCATTCGGTGAGGCGGGGACGAGGAGCGCGCATCCGAGGCACGAGAAGGAGAGCTGGTCGGTCGGAAAGCTGGTGTGCCAATTAACACACCACGTCCACGACCTAGGTATTTTCCTCGGCCAGGCTTCAACCGAACTCCCCCAGCTGGAACTTTCTTCCTCTGGCTCGGCTCAGCCTCCCCAGAGGGTCTCCTCTTCTGGCCGAGAGTCGCTGCCTTTTTCTGCATCTTTAGATATTCTACAGCCGAAGACATATCTGAAAAAAACAACAACAAGTTAGAAGACAAATCAAAAACAAAGAAAGTACATAGATAAGACCGAGCAAGAGCAAGTCCCCACCTTGCATTGCTCGTTCAGACCTATGTGCCCTCGTAAAGTCTACAGCTCGGCATACGAGGGAGATAGAAGGTTTGATGAAAGGTTGCTTGAGGCTCAGATACCAGTCAAGCTCCTCGTGAGAAAGCTGGGGCAAACGTTTGAATTTACTGAATTTAGGGAGTGTCCACGAGGTTCTAAAAGGTAGAACCTCATCTTTGGCCAAGGGCATCCGTACAAAAATATAACTAGACTTCCAATGGTGATTGGAAGAGGAGTATTTTGGGGCCACCAAACCCTTCTTGAATTTCATATAACATAGCCCAGGGTTCTTCGGGGCTCTACATAAGGAGAAAATATGTTGAAGGACATTGGAAGAGAAAGGAACACGAAGCTCGTCACAATAATGGAGTATTGTACCGAGAAAAACCCAAGAGTTGGGAGCTAAACAGGTAGGACGTATGTCAAACCGAGCAAAGAAAGAACATATGGTTGGTGCAATAGGAATCCGACAACCATATGTGAGAGCGGTTGTGGAAATGGCGAATTCCCCATGTTGAGGATTAAAAGGAGACACCCCCTCAGGCACAGGCCTGCAAGGGTATGGAATGCCGAACAACTTGCGTTGGGCTTCAACCTCGGAGGCCGTAAGACTACAACTAAGGTTTCTAGGTTCCCTAGTACCAGAACCCGCTGCTCGGGCTTCCTGTAGGGGAGCCTCGAACCCAGGCGGGGCGAAGAAAGGACATTCGGTAGGGGGAAGCCTAAGACTCATCCTAACAGGGGGGAAGTAGAGGTTGAAGGAGAAGAACCTAAGTCCGCATCCTCTAGCAAATTACTCACACTATCCGAGGAAGGGGAATACATTTTCTCGTACCTGAAAGCAGAGACGAAGACGAGGAATAAAGTATTCTCGGTAGGAGAAGAATATGTTTGCTCGGTATTCCCTAAGCTCGGGTCTCTTAAGATTTGGCAACAAATGGTTCTTGAAAGCGGGGTCTTCGCTATTTATAGTGGAAGACCGCCCTGGTCAACGGACCCGATGAAGAGACCTTCGGCATCCCCTCATCCAGACCGTTCAGCCTCTGTTCATCGAAAGACCATTGGATCACCTCAGATTTCATCGTAACCGTTCAATGTTTCCTCATCAATGCCACTCTCGGGAAAACCAAATGACAGCTAATACAGGCCTATCATTGGTCGTCTACAGCTACCAATCACAAGCCTGGGGGGCAAATGATGAGGATATTTATCAGAACAAGACACGTGGCAACAGCTGTCAACAGAAGACACAGCCTTTCTCGCCTGGAGATCCTCGGTACCGAGCAATAGAGACGCTCTTCTCGGCTCCGTACCCTCAGGACAGTAACAAGCTCCCAGTAAAACAGTAATTCCTTCATTTGGCAAGACATTATTCACCACCACCCGAATTCTATTAATGGAAACCACCTTCACTATATAAAGGGGTTACTCCACAAGTAAAAGGGATCACTCCTTTCGCTAAAAAACACTCTTTACACATTTCCCTAGAACACCGAGCTGTGTTCTTCGGAGAGATTCACTGTGCAGGCATCTGACTTAAGCATCGGAGCGCCAACGCCAGAGAACACTCTCTGGCGGGCCTCTAGCTTACGTTTGCTCGTTTCTACAGGACAAACTGTACCGAGAAGACTATCTAGCCGAGGAGGAAGACGAGGAACCGAGGAAGCCCTTGTTCGGACCTATACTGATACGTTTTTGTACTCAACTAGTTTGAGACGTCATCAGTCTCTAAAATAGAGTAAAAACAAAACATCATAGCATTACAATGCGAACAACAAATGGCAATAAATGAAGACTTTAAGACTGAGTGGATAATTAGTCCAGTATGCATGTGTGACTATGTTTCAAAAATCAAAATGTACTTAAGCGTGAAAGGATGCGTCAACAATATGAGCACCAAGAAGTGAAAATATAATGTAAACATCAGCAAGGGAGTTAGTTGCAGTAATTTACCTCCTAAAAGTGAATGGGTTATTCATGCCTTTCATTCTTACCAAACCCAAAGCGTGCACCAAAGTAGAATGCAACAGCAAGCAACCATGAATCGCTGTGAACCGCAACAAGTAATAACCAATCCTTGTCTTGCATTCCATCTCCAGCAAAGTTTATACCCAGAGCTGGCTCAGGAAGCACAGGAGGCACCTCCTCAACAGGTACGTTAACTTCCCGTGTCTCATTAGGAAGTCCATATAGACATAAATTCTCCTCCTCTGTGCACATAAATTTGAGATTCAGAAATCGTTTCCACTTACAATGTTTTGTTCTTCTACTCACATTGCTAGGTATTATTGGGTTCGTAATTTGTGTTTCTTGTTCCATATTACTTTATTTCTTTAATGTTCGAACTTGCTATGATTTATTGGTTTCATTTTTGTTGCCTTCTCCATGTAAGCTGAAAAACAGTACATATAAAACCATTAAATCCGATTCATTCTCTTACCCTGACTTGAACTGTGTGAAACTCAATGTTTTGGTTCTATTACTAGTGTAGAATTTGTTTGCATACCAAATGGAAATCATTTTGGTAGAACCTATGAACACAACTACAACAAAATTCATCTTCTATTCACTTCTGAATATTGTAAGCATATCTATTTTAACTTGCATTATGTAGAGGTAGAGGGTTTTCCTCAGGAAGATCATGCTATTTGTAACTATTTGCTTTTTGTGTACAAAGTTGTGGTGATTTGGTTGTCGGATTGGACAAAGTATGCTCAACTGTTCAACTTTAGCTGTTAAATTAGCTCTATGTTAAATGTAATGTGCATTGTTTTTATCTAGTTGTACTAATGTGGATTTTGTCTTATTCCAATTATTACATTTCATTCTTTTTATCCATAAATGTGCAATGCTTACAGTTTTGTTTATATCATTTAATTATACTGAAAAGATTCGCTATCTAGTTCAGATATGCCAATTCACTTGCTAATGGTAGCCTAGTAATACAGGAGTGGAGCTGTTGAACTAGCCTTAATTGATTAGGAGGTCTTGGGTAAAAATGCATCTCGTGAATATTAAAATTTGACTATTGCTTGTGGGTTATGGCAAGTTGGCGAACATATAGCCCAATAGTAGAGTTGCAAGATGCAACTCACATATTATGTGGGGGTAAAATTTACATGCATTTTGTCTTTCCCTGATCATGCCCACTGCTGGAGCTTTGTGCATGGGGTTGTTTACCTTTGTTTACTTGTGGAATGCTGGTGATTGCCAGTGCCTAGGGTTTATTGTGGGTCATCCCATATGTCCTTACCGTGAAGAGATTACATGTCACTAATCAAGGATTAAGGATAAAGGAAAAGAAAATAAAAGAAAAAGATGAGGGGGGGGAGGGGGGGGGGGGGGGGGTGGGGGGGGGAAGAGAGAGATCCATGTTTTACAGTAGTAGGTCATTTTTAGTGAATGGATAAGTAGTTGTATCAGAATTATGTATTTTGTAATCTCAATGTGCACTGCTTCTTAATGCTCAAAAGCGTTCTCTATTATATTCATTATTGTCTTGGGTAATTGAGAAATAATGTTTCTGTATTTGTTCAATATTTTCCTACTAGCTTGCAAGATATGAGAAATTGCAATCCCTATTTGTTGTACCTCAAACCTTGCTATGAATTTTGTTCTCCTCAAATGTGGCCCAATGGTGAGTTGCAATGGTGCAACCTAGAGGTTAGATGTTCAATTCATGCAAATCGCCTTTACATATTATGTCAGGAAAAGGTCCGCATACATTCTGCTTATCCCTAACCCTGTCAACTGTGGGAGCCTTATGCACAAGTATTGTTTATCTTTTTTCTTCTACCTAACTAGAATACAATGGTTTTCCTTACTGACTTTTTGGTTTATACTGAAGTACGTTGATTTTGGGGTGAAAGTAGGACTGCAATGGTAGGGATTATCTAATTTTTCTGAAATTTATATTTAGAAAATTCTTATATGCTTTATCATTCCATAGATGTTCTTGATTGCATTCATTGAAAGTTTTACTGCTTTTCACTTGTTCTTTCAGCAGTTTTGCTGCTGCATTCTTTTTTCCTGGGCAAAGCATCATATTTTTTTTTTATCCCTTATCATAAGAAAATGAGTTTTGCTCCTTTTTTGGGAATACTGCTTTAGCTTTTAGTCCTTACGACTGTCTCTTTTGCCTTTTGAATTAGCTGGAGAAAAATAATTTGTTAATAATTGTAATATTTATTGCTGTTCACTTTACCATATGTTCCATGTAACATTTCTTCGTTGTTGTCATACATTTTAAGGGTTCGAGTTTTCAGACTTCTTAAATATTATAATATTCTATATATATATATGTATGTGTGTGTATGTATGTATGTATGGATGTATGGATGTATGTATATGTGAAAGAAATGCGTTGTTCCTACGTGCAGCAGCTAAATTTAAAAGAAAGAAAGGCAAGTTTTGCTGAGAGAGGGAAGAAAGAGAGAGAAAAGGAGGAAGAGAGATTTTGGCGAAGTTTGAAGAATCAAGGGTGCTAAATTGAGATCAAGAAATAGTTTTTTTCCCTCAAGATTTAGGGTAATTTCTAATTCCAAATTCTTAGGGTTTTATAAGTTTGGTGAGTTTGTGGATAAAGCTTTGATTTGGCCTTATTTATGGTAATATTTCTAGATTTTTTTTGTTGATTGGAGTTGAGAGCTTGGATTGGTGGTGTTCAATGATATGGAAACCCTTGGTTTCGAAAAAGGTAAGATTATCTTGATTTTTTTTGAGTAATTGGTGATTGATATACCAAATTAGGGTTATGGGTATGATGAAATGAGTTTGGGTTTTACCAAATTGATAGGTTGAGAAAAATCCAAAACCATAAGGTTAGGTTATTGATTTTCTAGCCTTTGCTTGATAATGAAGTAGGGAAAACTAACCCTTCTTTGATGCCATAATCTTTTTCCTTATCTAAATAACCTTTGAATTTATTCATTGATCTTCAAAGTTGGTTCTTGCCTTACTTGCTTTCAAGGAAGAACAATCCTTATATGTGATTTTGATATTGGTCAATTGTGAGATTTCATACCCCAATTTATATATTGAACATGGCTCATTCTTGATCACGCATCATGTAGAATGAGTATAGATGTAGGATGTTATATATATATATATACACACACACACATGTGGACATGCATTTTAGATCGATGCATGGGGAGATTAGGTATGGAATCATAATCCCTTAGGATTGTTTGATGTCACGTGGAAGGAAGGTGTGTTGCCAAGGTATTGGTGCGACAAGGCCAAGTGATTTTCATGTGGGCCGGTTGTAGACCGAGCCTAAATCTTGTGTGAGGTGGTTGTGAACACGTCAACAGTCAATCCTTCATGTGCCAGAATTGATGGTGAGTGAGCTCACCAATAGACATATGATTTGTGCCCGGCGTTTAAACTGGTGGCGACCTATGGAGGATTGATTGACATGATGATTCTTGGTTGGTTGATTTTTTATGTTGATATATTCATGGTTTAGAACCCTAATTTCTATAACCTCATACTGTAGCCTCTTAATGTTAATTAAAGATTGTAGTAAATACACCTAAAATAATTATACTTTATTATTATTTAAATTATGATTTGGCAATTTTAAGCCCCTACACATTGTCTCTATTTTCTTTCATTAAAAACTATTTAGGTCAATAGTACATGGGCTCACCAAAAGATGGTATATGTTTCATTTTAGCCACTCACTCAATGATAACATGTTTCAACTTAATCATCGAACCTTTTGAAAAAAGTGCCAATTTAACCACTTTTTCATACAAAAATGGGATCTGTCACTCATCAACCCAATAAGAATTGGGGTTTAACCATCAAACTGTGAGACCCACACAGTTGAAGGGTTGGATTAAAAAAAATAGATTATTAAATTATGGACACTATGCATGAGGCTCAATAGAATTGAAAATTTATGCAAGACAGGCCTATTGAGAAGGCCCATCCAAGTAATAGGCTATTCCGTATCCCACCCCACCCTTTCTCGATCCAAACGTGCACCGTTGGATTACAAATTTAAAAGACAACCACCAGATGAGCCTACCAATATTTAAGATAATTGACCGAAGTTATGAAATACCACTCTTACTGTCAATGATGTGAAGTCATCGATAACCATTGTCAATGTCATTCTCACTCTGCTTTCTTCTTCCTAGCTCCCTCCCAATTCCAAACATATAATTTCTTTACTTATCGAGCTTTCTTGAAAGTTTGTTGTACCTCACCAAGATCATTAGTCAACGAAATATGGAAACAATTGCTGAAAATAAACAAATAAGAACACCACAGTTTTAACAAAGAAACCTAACTGGAAAAAACCTTGAGTCTATGAGTGACCAACCTTGAAAAAAATCCACTAATCACAAATCAAGACTACAACCCTATCTTTGACCTAAAGATGTCGATCGTACATCTCATTCAATGTTTGCTTCTACTCAACACTCAACCCAACTTGGTAGGCTTATTTTTTGCTCCTCCAAAAAACGTCATGATCAACGGACAACTCCTTCTCCTTCAACAATATAGTTGAACCTATTTGAAAAGACACCAACTAGAACAACAAGTCCTCACTTTAATTCTCTCTTCACTTATCCACTCAAGATCTCACTCAAGAAAATATCAAAAATTATGAGAGAATTTAACACAAAGAGAAGCAAAAGAATGTCCATCAATATGACATATGTAGCTTCCATAACCCTAAATGAAACCTACACCAACTATTTTATAAATCACATGAACCTTGAAGGATATATCTCCCTTTTGCATGGAATGGCAAACACACTTATCACCTGAAAAGAATTTCAGATAAAACAAACAACACTTGTAGATAAATCAAAACAACATATGAGATTTATTGATATGAATATGATCTTACAAGACATCAAATACCTCCATAATTCTAAGAGTAATTAAAGTCATGCATGAATTCAATGATTAACCTTTTGTATGACTTAAACACTTTAATCACATGCACACACTAAAGTCTTTTGTTGAGACCCGTATAAACAAGATATATTCCACACGTAGTCAACACAAGCAACATGACTTTTAAAGTCCAATAGCAAAACCCATGGATTAAGTAAAAGCTAACATCTCATAATTAAGTAAACAGATCCACAATATGACATTTAATCAATATACATGGCGTCAATACACAAGCACGACACACATGGTATTATCATGATTTTATCATGGACTTACCATTATATTATTAAGATATTATTTATAAAAGCATGAGATTATCATAAATACAAAACATGTGTGATGCTTATCCATGCAAAGTCCACTTTAATTGAGTAAAACATCAAATGCACTAAGCCATACAATAACACATCCAAGCTAAGTACGTAAACACCATGCAATTATACATGTCACATCACAAAATTGTCACATTAAAACCAACATTCCTCAATTGCTTCAAGAAACCCTCTTTCCTCAAAGAAACTGTTTTTCATCCATTGCCTTTCAGCTCCTCCGCTCTCCTCCCTGCACCATTCTCACAAACCCCATTTTTCCTAAGAACCCCTCTATCCTGCACTTAATTGTGAAGGTGCATGCTGCGAAATAGGTTACAATATTTGAACGTCATTTTTGAAGCAATTATTATGGGTATAGAATATAACGTGTGTGAGCTTTAATTTATGCAAAAGTAGTAGTCTTGTTTTGAGTACTTTGTGATGGACCTTGGTTCATTTGTTGCATTTTAAGTTAATGGCCCTCTGCTGAAAAGGGGTCCTTAATTTTATTAAGTTTTCTCTTATAGTACATCATTTATTTGCTATTTGCACTAAATGGAATTCATTTAAATGAACTATGAATGTGTTGATTATGGCTATTTTGCTAGCCTACGTTTACAACTTTTGATGCTTTATAGTTAGTGTTATTGAAGACTGGATAAACTATTTGTTCTTTATTTCTGAAATACATGTTTTGGATTAGACTCTTTTAGTGTAATTTTTACCACTTTCACTTGAGCTGATATCAAGTTTGTTCATCGAAATCGCCATTGCGATTGTAAAAATATTGGGCTGATACAATTGGAGATAGAACACTCTAAGTTATTGGAATGGATTTACATTATTTTTGACATTTTCAATTCTTCTAGAAATTATCAACAAGTGTTTCATATAACATAAAATTTTCCTCTACTTTACACGTACAGATGCAAGACTATATAAACACATCTCTATATTTATGCCCCACACTACATAAAAGTCATAGGATTCCTTAATTCACGGGACAACATATCAATCACTATAATCTCTCCAATTAGTTTCCTATAATCACTCATTCCAACACTCCCCCTCAAGTTGATGCATAAATGTCTTGCATGTCCAACTTGTTGAGTGAGTGATAGAAATCCTTCCTGGACACAGCCTTCATAAGAACATCCACCAAGTGATCTTCAGACTTCACAAATGGAAATCAAATTATTTTTGTTTCAAGATTCACCTTAATGAAATTTCGATCCACCTCCACGTGTTTTGTCCGATCATGTTGGGCAAGATTTTGTGAAATAACAATAGCTGCCTTACTATCACAAAATAGATTCATCTTAGGTACGGGTGCAATACCGATTTCAGTTAGAAGTCTTTTAAGCCACAACAGATGACAAAGACCTTTAGCCATTCCTCTAAACTCAGCTTCTGCACTAGATAGCGCCACCACTTTTTGTTTATTACTTCTCAATGTGACAAGATTTCTGCCAACAAATGTGAAATAACCATAGGTAGATTTTCTGTTAGTAATATTTCCTACCCAATCTGTATAACCATTTACTTGTAAAGCCCCTTTATTCTTAGAGAGCATCAATCCCCTTATGGGAGAGAACTTCATATATTGAAGAATTTGCATTATTGCTTCCATATGATCTTTAATTGGATTGTGCATGAATTGACTCATGACTCCAACCGCATATGCAATAACTTGGCGAGTAAGCGATAAGTAAATAAGTTTCCCTATCAACCTTTGATATCTCCCTTACTTGAGACCCCCGGATTTTTCATTTCAAATTCTACTGCCAAATACTCTTGAAGCCTTCATTTCTTGTGATAATGATATCATCCACATAGACAATTAAGACTGTAACTTTACCCAATCTATGTTTTAAAAATAGGGTGTGATCAGAGCTTCTTTGTTTAAAACCATATATCTTCATTGCGAACCTAAATCATCCAAACCATGCTTGAGGGGACTGTTTCAACCCATATAAAGCTCGTTGCAACTTACACACATTTAGGGTATTCGACGAACTCATGTATCATAGAGGGATCTCCATGTAAACTTCTTTTTCAAGAACCACGGAGGAATGTGTTCTTCATATCAAGTTCGTGCAATGGCCAGTCAAGATTGGTCGCGTGAGATAACAATACTCAGATAGTATTCAATTTGGCCACCAATGAGAAAGTTTCCTGATAATCGACCACATATGTTTGCATGTATCCCTTCGCTATCAGTCGTGCTTTATAGTGTTCAATAGAACCATCCACCTTGTACTTTATAGAGAACACCCATCTACGACCTACAAGTTTTTTTTCCTTTCGATAGTGGAACCAACGTCCATGTTTGATTTTTGTTTAAGGCTTCCATTTCCTCCTCTATAACCAATGTCCATTTTGGATGTCCCAGCCCCTCATGAATATTAGTTGGAGTCTGATTTACAGAGATGTCATGAGCCAACGTCTTGAGAGGTTTAGATAATTTCTCGGTGGAGACATAGTTTTCTATTGGATATCTTGACTTTCGTTCTTCAACATTAGATGAATATTTATTATGTGGCTTGCCTCAATTATGCCTAAAACGTAAGTTATATCCAATAGATTCACCACTATCGATTGCATTTAAAGCTATAGGAAGAGTGTTTACCTAAAGATTATTCTCAAGTGAGGGAGATATATCAACGTGTACCGGAGAGTGGGGGTATTATTATTATCCTCAACTGAGTCCAATTCCAGTATATTCTTGGTTGTTAGTGGTACATGTGCAACTTCAGTTTCTGTTCCAGGTGCAACACATATACCACGATCAAGTGAGCCAATATCAGTTCCAGCCCCATCAACCCCATGTTGGTATTCTAAACTAGATGTGACATGAAGTTGTAGTTCCTGGCTATTAAAGTTCAGCCAATTCAACAATTCATTGTTAGCCACCCCCTGAAGTGGGGAAGTGAATGAGGAGGAATAGTACATATCAGACTCAAGGAAGGAAATATCCATGGTAACATATAAGCGGTTAGTATATATATCTAGACAATGGTACCATTTTTGATGTATTCCATACGCAAGAAAGATGCACCATAGGACACAAGGATCAAGTTTGTGGTGTTGATTTTTATGGAGGTGGACATAAGCTACACACCCAAAAACCCGAGGAGGTAGCATCTAGATTGTAGGTAAGGGAAAATAATCAGCGAGCATTTGTAATGGAGTTTGAAAGTTGAGGATCTTTGAGGGAAGCTGATTAATAATATGTGCCGCTATGCTAATTGCATCATACCAATGTTTAGAAGGGATATGAGCACCAAGTAGAAATAGGCTAGGAAAATATGGCAAAATGGTTACAAAACTATGCATAGGTTGGAATTGCTCTCGTTCGTGAGACAGCCTTTCTTCCTCCTTTTTCCACTTTTGTGTATCAATTCATGGTTTCTTCTTCCCTTTCTTTTGTATTAATTTTATGGCTAAGTAAACAAAAATTTAGGGTTTGACCTATCCAAGCATGAATATTATGAGTTGATCTTTATTGTGAGTGTTTAATTCAATTGTCAATATTTGTTCTTAATTGTCATGCTCCAAAATATGATTTCTACATAATTGCTTGATCATCAATTGTATTGTTTATTATATTCATCTAGCCAAATCACGTAAGCAATCCGTATTTATGTCTTTTGGTGGAATCAGAATTAAGAAGGTTAATTGTTGAATGCTCTGATCCGGGTTTAGGAGATTAATTGGTTGCTATAGTTCTTCCAGTCATAATGGTTTTTTTTTGCTAATTTAAAGACTACCATCAAATAAGATTAATTTGATACTAATAATACATATTTTTGCCACGACCAATGGATCAACATAATTGAGTGAGGAATCAATCCTTGAATTGGAATTGATATTGAATGCTTGACCTTTATAGCTCATAATAGGATTTCTTGGTAAGGTCATGCCCTAGGCTTTTATTATCGTTGATTGTTAAGTTGTGAATTCTTGTTTTCTCTTTTTCTTAACAAATCAATCACATTCCTTTTATTTTAGTTGTTGTTATTTGCTTATTAAGTACATCTTTGACTGAACTAGTCACTGTGAGACCGACCTCGTACTTACACCTTTTGTACTACTATAGTACACTTATGCACTTGTGAGTATTTTAACATCAAGTTTTTGGCGCCGTTGTCGGAGACTTGTTTAAGTCTAAATTTGTGCTAAACTTTCTTTCTTTTGATTTCAGATTTTAAGCAAGGGAGACAGTCTTTGAAAAAGGATTTGAAACTTTACATCAACGATATCGAAGGACTCTTAAGGCACAAGAAGTAAGGTACCGAAAGCAACGAAGAAAAGTTGCCAAACATCGGAGCAATGGCGAAAATCGTTCCAGCTGAAACAATTGGTGATCTTAATATGCCCACCATTCCACAATCTCCTTCATGCATCAAACTTTCTATGTCTACTAGGAATTATGAACTCAAGTCCGTTCATTTTAATATGATGCCATCTTTTCATGGGTTAAATTATGAAGACCCTTTAAATCATATTCATGAAATTTTTGGTATGGGTTCTAGCATATCTTTAATTGCGGGAGTTACTGAGGAGCACTCAAAGATGAAGATCTTCCCCGTACACATTGAAGGGCAAAGCAAAGTCATGGTTGAGCAGTTTAAGGTCAGGTTCTCTTAACTCATGGACTAAAATTCGAAATAAATTTTTGGTAAATTTTTCTCTACATAGAAAATTGATGCTTTGACAGATAAGATCATGCACTTTGAACAACAACATGATGAATCATTTTTGGAGCCATGGGATAGGTTCAACAGTATTCTAACTCAATGTCCTCATCACTCTTTACCTATCTTAGTGTTGATGCGTATATTCTATAAAGCACTAACCGTTTCTAGTAAGGCTGCAGTTAATAACTATGTAGGAGATCAATTAGAAATAAAACTCCAAAAAAAATGTCACACTTTGTTTGACAATCTAGCGATTGAAACTCAACACACTAAAGTAAGAGGTAAGAGACACAATGCTTTTGAGATTTCAAATTCTGATATTCTACCACAAAATTCTCAGGTTGCTGCTCTTTCAAACAAATTGGATATGCTACTAGCCATGAATGGGCATGTTGCACACCAATAGCTATGCGCCATATGCCATGTTCCTAGCCATGTGACTATTGTATGCCCACAAGGAGTGGATTTTTCAGAATTTGTGCAAAACAAGCTTACATGATGAACTCCTTCAACCAATCTAAGGTATGATGATAATCCTAACTTTTATCATCCGGGACAACATTCCCATCCAAATTTTTTATGGAAAAATGCTCAAAACATTCAAAACCCTTATGCTCTGAACAACCCATCTCAAGCTACTCCTTCTACCTCGCTAGAGGATATGGTAAGACAATTAACAATTAGTCAGCAGAAATTGGAGGTACAAGTGGGGAAGATTGCAGAAGCATTGAGCAAGAGATAAGCGGGAAAAGTTCCAAGATTGCAGAAGCATTGAGCAAGTCATGTCTATTCATATCCGGAGAGGTAAACTTGTCAAAAATGATCTGGATATTGCTAACGAAATTGTAAATGTAGGAAAAAGTGAAAAAAATTGAAGTTACAGATGAGTTGGCAGATTCTTCCGCCTTTCCAACGCTCAATTGCCAAAAGGGCACCCCAGACGCAGAAGATAGGCAAATTCAAATGCCCTTATAGCACTCAAGCGTTGTAAGCGCGCCCAAAACTAAAATTTTGGATCCTGCCACTCAATATTATGCTAAGAATCCCTATACTCCTCTAATTTTATTCCCAAGTCGACTTAGGATGAATTGGAAGCCACTGTCATCAGAAAGGGAAATTCCACATACGAGTAAAGAGCTAAAGGATGAACCCAACAAAGCTTTAATTACATCACATGATTCTGTGGAATCTTTTGAGTTGCCAGAACCAAAGAAACTGGATGAAATTGAGGTGGTCCAACTAACTGAAATGCCTAATGCCAAATTGTCAAAGTCATTGCCACCAAAGCTTACAGATCCAGGCAGTTTCACAATACCTTGTTGCATAGCCAATTAAAATTTTGACATGCTTTATTGGATTTGGGTGCATCAGTTAATTTAATGTCTCTTTCTATCTTTGAATGTTTGAATGTAGGTACACTTAAAAAGACCTATGTGGTCATCCAACTGGCTGATTGATCTATTCGATATCCAAAGGGAGTGCTAGAAGATGTTTTAGTTAAGGTACATGGACTAATTTTTTCAATTGACTTTTTAGTACTTGATATACAGGATCACCAAGGTCATCGAGAAGAGGCTTGGCTAATTTTGGGCCGACCATTCATGAAGATGGCAAGGATGAAAATATATGTGCATGAAGGCACGATATCAATGGAAAGTAATGAAGACATACTGACCTTCAGTCCTACGGCTACACAAGAAGAGAAATCGATAGAAAAGAGAGTCATGTTCGAAAAAAGGGAAAAAAGAAGTTTAACGCTTCAACACAATGCATCGAAAGTGGGCTTCCAAAATCACTAATTTAGCTTCTAAAAAGGCTAAGTCTCGCCTAGACTATAGCTAAAGTGCTTGGTGGGAGACAACCCACCTAGATAACTTTGTTTCATTCTATTGTCATTTATCTTTATTCCTTTCAATTTTTGTTTCTATTGAATAATCTCCTTCCTTTTCATGCAAGTTTTCATGCAAGAAATCTTATTACAAGTGCTGGAAGAAAATGTTGTTCCGAAACTATTGAAAGAAAAGTTCTAGGAATAGCTCAAAACGAACCAGACTGAGAGCTATATATGCACGGCAAGCTACAGATGTCTACTTTATGTAGAATTTTAGGGTTTGTCAATTGGAGTTCATACGAAAGAGATATTGAAGATGTTCCGAGGACTGCGTAGTGCTATAAAGTTACATAGGAATTAAAATTTTGAGTGGCTTCGCTGTTAGGTTGTGTCGCTCTAACTCAAAAAATTTATGATATTTTTCACTTTATTCTATGCACTGAGGAGATTGCATATTTCAAGCGTGGGAGAGGATTTAATTAAAAAAATTAATTAAAAATTGAATGTTTCTGGGTAACATTCTGGTAAACCTTCACAAAATTATAACTCGTCCTACAAGGGGTACCTAGGGGTTTAAAGGCTTGTAGTACGTGATAAGTACTATCGTGTATTCCCACAAAAGTGGATTTTTAACAAAGTAATCAGATTTAAATTTATGTGTTTGGTTCCATGCTCCTCCACCATAATGAAATTAATTTTGTTCTACTTGATCGCTCCTATGGATATGATTCCTAATTATGTGAGTAGGAAGCTAAACTTTACATGAATCATTACTTGACATATGAAATCGAAAGTTTCATGCTATATCTCATTGCATACATTCTTGTGGAGACTTAACCCTGTGAGATTTGAGCCTATCGTTATTTTGAGATATTTGTTTCTTACTTCATATATTCTTCTATACTTCATATATTCTTCTATGCTTCAATTCTGCTTTTGCATCTCATTCTTATTTCAATCACGGACCAAGAATATGTCCTTGTGAATTGATGTCTTGATGGATTTTTCTTATGATAACTTGGTCAAGTCTAAGAGATGAAAGTAGGTCTTCTTTTGCTTTGTTTGAGCCTTTCCAGCCTTGCCTTTTATATGTTTACCGCTAGAAACCCTTTTGGGTCTAAACACAAACTTTTCTTAATATATCCAATTGACTACTTGTGCTTAATTTCTAGATTTTCTGACTTATTAGAAATTAGCATAATTTGTGTGCTTAAGGAAACCATAAGTTTGACGAAAAGTTGTTTAGCTTGGATATATGTTGTTATTGCTAATCATGTCAAGCTTTGATATTATTTTTTTGAATCAAATTCGGACGAAAACCGATTACTACACCTACCAATCACCTAAAAAAAGGTTAAATTTTTTCCCTAAAATTAAATATTAAATTAAATATTATGTCAATTTTCTTTATTCTACGCTACGCATTGCAATAATGTGTATCATGCTTAAAATTTCTGATCTTTATACCTATTCTATCAAAAAGAACATTGGTTTTATTGTCTATTTGTGATGGCAGAGAAGAAAGTTAATTTGGTGGACTCTATGTGCACTGCCCGACATAATAATCACCGCTTACGATGTGTTGGCAAGTTGATACATGCATTCTCTCACCTTCGTGCCATCATTTTTTTTATATTTATAAAGTCAACTTCAAGTTCATTGTAGGCGGCATGTTTTAATGAATTTTTTGAGTTTGATCATTTTAGAGAATACCTCTCAGTCTATCCATACTTTAAAAGCTTTGAGTCTACTCAATGAGAGTACCAATTCATGAGTTAGTATTATTGATGATTATGCACTTCCAGTATTAATACAACTTGTAATTCTTTGTGGTATGCCCTAATATGGGTTCGTTGAATTGTATTTTATGCAACAGTTTAACTGCGACATTTTCATGCTTAAGTGGATACAAGGCCAGACAAGGGACTAGAATGCACATGTTAGTCACTACATGTTATGGATGCATGTCAGTGATTTAACTATGTAATAATAAATGCTTTCATTCCCTAACATAAGATTGTTGTAAAAATTTGGTATGGCTGCATGTTCGGAGCTATCTATTCGCTTATTACCCACTCGACTAACGAAGATGCCCGGTGTGTCGGGGATTTGTCTTGTGAAAAATACGTACTCGCGAAAACGTTTTTGAAGATAAGGAAGATTCATAAGAGTAATCGATAAGAAAACGGCCTTCAAAAATTTCTTGTTAATTATGATCATCATACATAATCTATGACTAATCTAATTGTGTAAAGATTGTTAATCATGGAAATCAAGATACAAGGAAAGCAAGAGAGATGAACACAAAGTAGGAAGAAAGATGGGATAAAGTTTTCAGTATATAGTATTGCAATAGTGTTGCATATTTGTACAAGTAAAGATGATAACTATGTATAGCAACATACCTTCTCTAACTCCTATAATCAAGCTATCACATTAACCAAATCCTAAATTTAAGCATTACATATAAATTGTACAGATATATATTGAGACTTTAGCTAATATGATAAGTCGAGACTTTAACTGATATGAGACATCATAGCATCCCCCCTCAAACTCAAGGAGGCTGTACCGCGATCAACTTGAATTTGGGTGCCAATGTATGGAACGTTTGGGCAGATAGTGCTTTGGTGAAGATATCCGCGATTTTATTGACTAACAGACTAAAGAGTGAGAGCACCCCGAACAAGATGTTGTCGCACAATATGTCAGTCAATTTCAATGTGCTTGGTGCGTTCATGAAAAACATCATTATTGGCAATCTTGATGGCACTCTCATTATGAGTTCAGTGGTTGCATCAGTAAGAGCTTGATATTCTGATTTAGTGCTTGATTTGGATACAAATGTTTGTTTCTTACTTCACCAAGAAATAAGTGAATTGCCTAAGAAGAAGTAATATCCAGTTGTGGATCATCTATCAATGAGATCACCCCTATCAGCATCTGAAAATGCCCAGAGAGTCAAGGAGGACTTGGAGGGAAAATACAATCCATGAAATAAAGAACCCTTCACATACCGCAAGATATGAAACACTGTAGCATAGTGATTTGAATGAGGTGCAGTGATAAACTGACTGACCTTATGCATAACAAATGCGATGTCGGGATGAGTGACCGTAAGGTAAATCAAGCTCACAACAAGTTGGTGATGTAAAGTAGCATTTGGAAGTAACTCTTGTCATCAACAGATTGAAGAAAAATGTTGGGATCAAGAGGGGTTGTCATAGTCTTATTATCTGTAATCCCTACTCGGTTTGAAAGTTCAAAAGCATATTTGACTTGGGATAGATAATAGCTAGAGGGATTAAAAGAAATTTGAAGACCCACGAAATAGCTAAGGAAGCCAAGATCTTTCATCTCAAAGGATTTGCTAAGAGATTGCTTGATGTCATAAATGCCACGGAGATCATTACTAGTGATGATCATGTCGTCCACATAAAGAAGTAAAAATATAGTGCCAAAGCTATTATTGTGAATGAACAATGCCGAATCATACTAATTGGAGGAGAAACCAAGCTGGGAGTTGGTATGATTGAATTTGGCAAACCACGCACGAGGTGCTTGTTTCAAGCCATAAAAGGCTCTGTAATTGACACACTTGATGTGAAGCATGCCTATAGCTTGGAGGAGGCTTCATGTAAACTTCTTCATGAAGATCTTCATTTAAAAAGGTATTCTTAACATCCATTTGGAACAGCTGTCATGTTTGAATTGCAGCAACAACTATTAAGCTCCGAATATTCATAATACGTGCCACTGGTGCGAAGGTATCTTCATAGTCAATCATGTATTCTTGGGTGTAACCACGAGCTACAAGGCAAGCATTATAGCGCTCCACAAAACCATCGATACTGTTTTGATTTTGAATACCCATTTACTTCCCACCAATGATTTTCTTGGAGGCAAATCTACCATCTCCCAGGTGTTTGTAAGTTCAAGAGCTTGCAATTCTTCCGCCATTGCTTGCTGCCAAAGAGGGTCAGTATTGGCCTCCTTATAACTAAAGGGTTCATGTAAAGAAGCAAGATGAGAAAAACAATGATAATCACATAAGTGGGTAGGGAGTTCTTTCGTGCGAGTGGAGCAACAAAGAGGTAAAGGAGAAGATGACAAACCTAGGGTAGAATATTTAGATACAGAGAAATCTGGGACAGGTCGTATAGAGTCATTTTCCAGAACAAGCTCATCAAGTGGGCTCTTCAGAATCTAGAAACAGCTCAACATTGGGTCAAGGAAAAGTAAAAGAAGAGAGTTTGGAGAACATAGTGTGCTCCCAAAAAATCACATGATGTGGTATGCGAAGACGGTTGGAGAGAGGGTCCCAACACATGTATCCCTTATGTTCAATGTCTTACCCTATGAAGCATCAAAGACGAGCCCAAGGTTGAAGTTTTGTACGTACATGTGGTTGAAGGAGAACAAAGCATGAACAACTAAATATCTTTAGAGAGGTATAAGTGGGAATAGGGTCGAACAACTTTTCATAGGGTGAGTGATGACTAAGAATCGAAGTGGGGAGGTGATTAATAGTGTACAAAATAGTGAGTACGGCTTCACCCCAAAAATACTCTAGACAGGAAGAAGAGATGAGCATGGCACGAACAGAATCAAGAATGTGACGATGCTTACCATTTTTTTGGGATGTACCTGGACAAGATCGTTGAACAATTGTACCTTGATGGGTAAGAAAATGAAGAAGTTGGCTATCTTTATACTCCATGGCATTATCAGTAAAAAGAATTTTAATAACTTTGGCAAACTGAGTACGTGCCATTTTTGAAAAGGAGATATAAATAGCTGGAAGGTGGGATCGATTTTTCATAAGATATAACCAAGTATAGCGTGAGTGATCATCAATGAACACAACAAAAATCATTAACCTCCCATAGCGGGATAAGGAGATGGCCTCTAGATATCCGAATGAATAAGATCAAAAGAGTGTGCTGAAATAGATTCATTATGCTGAAAAGAAAATGTTGGTTGTTTACCTAAATGATAAGAAAAAC
Source organism: Euonymus europaeus (assembly GCA_963580455.1). NCBI lineage: Eukaryota > Viridiplantae > Streptophyta > Magnoliopsida > Celastrales > Celastraceae > Euonymus > Euonymus europaeus. The sequence goes on along the minus strand of OY756970.1, from coordinate 12,209,051 downwards.
ATTGAAAAGAATTGTATTTTATAGAACCCAAGCATCCTTTGGAAATAAGATACTGTAGATTATTAAAAGAGACAAGACCACGTAAATGCCACATGTTGAGATTAGCACTTAGAGGAGAAAACATAGTTTCAAGTGTGGAAGAAAACATTGAAGATGGTAAATGAAGAGATTGGAGCTTGAACATGCGGCCAGCTATACACCCTGTCCCAAGCACCTTCCCTATTTGAGGATCCTGCACGACACAACCAGTTGAAGAAAATAAAATCGTTAGGCCAAGTTCACAGAGTTGACCAATGGAAATAAGATTCAAGGTGAGATGTGGAATATGATAAGTGTCAGAAAAGTTATAGAAGAGTTAGAGACAGAACTACGAAAATTGACATGCAACAGTGAACCATTGGCAGTTTGAATAATGGGAGCCGAGAGATCAAACACACAAGAGAGAAAAATAGTGGAATTAGGAGTCATGCAATTATAACATGCATAATCAAAATACGAAGATGTATTACCTAAGGTAATTGAGAGGGTAGTAGAGGGTTGGGATTTAGAAAAAAAATGTTTGAACAAATCCTCTAAATCACAGAGAGAAAAATTAGAGGAGAGAGACTCTACTATAGCAGCAGTGGCAACAGTGGATGCAGGTGGCTTGAATGGAGTTGGACGGGGAGGACGAGTAGGAAAGGTTGACAAAATATGCTTTTTCTTGTGACAATATATGCATTCAATTGAGGGGTAGTTGGTCAATACATGTCCATTTCTGTGACAATTCTTGCAGTATTGTCCACCCAACTTATAGGAAGGAGTTGTGAGAACCAAGGTTTTAAAAGGCGCACCTCCAAGTGAGGCACTTCCTGGATTTGATGAAGCGGTAGCATATAGGCGTTTGTTTTCTAGGGCATAATCGAGCCATAGTCAAGGAGCAATAGGTGTTCGAGGCGCTGCGTGAAGCGTGAAAGGTGATAGAAGCTTACGCTTCTTGCAACTTTTGTTTGACAAATGCTTAGGCCCAAAACGACGTCATTTTGGCCCTAGGCCCTAAAAAAATTTACTGGGTTCTTGTATTCGTCTACCTCTGCTAATGATCATCTCAGCAGCTCCTATAATCCCATCGTGTTACCTTTGCTACTGATCGTCTCTGCATCCTTCTCCTTCATCTATCGACACATCCAAATGGACCAAAACTGATTGTCTTATCTCTGTTCTACATCATCTCTGCTTTGCATCATCGACATTGTCTCTGCTCTACAGGTATGTTGAAACCTTGAAATCTGAATGTAGTCTACATTTGTAGTTAGCTCTATCCCATCTGCAACCTATAATCTACCTACCTTATATTGCAACTTGCAACCTTTTGAAGAACGAGATAAGAACTCCAAGTCTTCCACCGGCAACCTTTAGATCCATAGATTATTAATAGATATTAATTAATTAATAATTTAATTATTGTTCATGGAATTTTAGTATTAATGTATTATTTCTATCCTGGAAATTATTTACAATTTTGCATAGCCTATGTATGTATCAAGAACTATCAAGTTATGAACCTGTTAGTATTTGTTCCTCTTAAATATGTGCAAAAGCTAATTTATTAGACTAATTTTCTCTGTTCATTACTTCATTTGAACTCCAATTTGTGTTGTACTACCATTAGGCGTGAGCAATAACAAGGACATTTCTTGAAAAATGGGCGAAGGATATACCCAACTCAAAATATTTTCAATGTTGCTTTTGTGATAAAAACAATGCACCAGAGGTATTGCTAGGTTTAAAGAGCATTTGGCAGCTACTCATAATAGAATGAAACCTTGTCCAAAAGTTCCGCCGAATGTGAGGGATGAATGCATTGATGCTTTGAAAAAGAATAAAGTTGCAAGGCAAGCCAAAATTGACATGTTTCGTGAGATTGGTGGAAGTGTAAACACAGGTGATTATGGAAATGGAAGTGGGAGGGGGAGTGCTCAAACTCGACAAGGTGATGCTGCTTCTTTTGTTGCACCGAGGCCTAGAGGACCAATTGAAAAGTTTGTTAATTTGGAGGCATGGCAAATCACTTTGAATAATCGTTACAAAAAGGAGAAAATAAAAGAAGTTTGCAAGAAGATTGACTTGTGGTTTTATACTAGTGCAATTCCTTTTAATGCAGCAAGCACACCTTATTCTCAAACGACCATGTAAGATATTGCAAAATTTGGTCCTGGGTTCAAGCTGCCTTCTAGCCATGAGTTGAAAACTTGGATTCCCAAGGAAAATGTTGAAGATGTTCAAAATGTCGTGGAGACATATAAACAATATTGGGTCAAATATGGATGCACTATTATGTCAGATGGTTGGACAAATGGAAAGAGTAGGGTTATTAATAGCCCAAAACGTACATGGTTTTTAAAGTCCATTGATGTATCGGATACGATAAAAAATGGAGATTTGTCGCTCAAGTATTTTAATGAGGTTATAGATGAAATTGGGGAAGAGAAGGTGGTCCAAATTGTCACCGATAATGCTTCTAATTATAAGAGAGCAAGAAACCTTCTAATGGAGCAAAGAGAGAAGATATGGTGGACTCCATGTGTCACTCATTGTATTAAGTTGATGCTTAAAGATATCAGCAAATTATTGGTGTTTGAGAAAACCATCCAAAAAGCAAAGTTTGTGGTGAAGTTTATTTATGGACATTCATGGGTACTTGCCTTGATCAGGAAGTTCACCAATAATAGGGAGCCTATTCGTCCCGCAGTCACATGATTTGCCACTTCTTTTCTCATTCTCCAAAGTTTGTACAAACAAAAAGGTGTTGTTGCTTTGTTTTCTTCCAAAGAATGGATTGAAGGTCCATTTGCAAAGAATTGTGATGGTATTCAAGCTAGAAAAAATGTATTATTTGATGGATTCTTTTGGCAACATATTGCCTTTTGTGTCAACAGTGCTCTTATGCTTGTTTGTGTTTTGAGAGAGGTTGATGGTGAAGATAAGCCCGCCATGGGATATATATATATATATATATATATATGAGTTGATGGATGCCGCAAGAAAGAAGATTGCTTTGAATCTTGGAAATGTGGAAAGGAAGTATAAACCTATTTGAAAATGAATAGATACTATATGGGCATCACAATTTTACCAATCGTTACATGCGGCGGGTTATTACTTGAAACCTCAATTACGTTATGAAGACACTTTTTCAAACATTGATGAAGTGAGGGATGGGTTGTATGCTTGTATGAATAGGATGCTTGGCAATGGACATGTGCGTCTCAAAGCAGATTATTAATTGAACTTATATGATCGTGGAATTGATCCTTTTGGAAGCATGATGGCGGTTAAGACTCGAAAGATGAGAAGTCTTGGTAAGTAATTATAATTCTATTCTCTTGTATTTTATTTTATTCACCTATAGCCCATATTGTGATATTGTGATTTTTATTTTCTTTTTTCAGTTGTATTGGTGGGATCGTTTTGGGACCAACACACCCAAGTTGATGAATTTTGTTATTTGGGTGCTTGGCCTAACTTGTAGTGCATCCGGGTGTGAGAGAAATTGGAGCACATTTTAATGGGTAATTCTTCAATCTAACTCTATGTTCTAATTTTTAACTTTTAAGTTCTAAGTTCTAACTTCAAATGAATATTATTATTTGTTTACTTTAGGTACATTCAAAGAGGAGGAATAGACTTGAGCATAAGAGATTAAGTGCTTTGGTGTATGTCAAATATAATACCGCACTAAGACAAAGAGAGATTATGCAGAGTAGAAAGGTTGATCCAATAGTAGTGGAAGAAATTGACTCCAATGATGATTGGATTCCCAGAGTAGAAGATCCGACTCTTTCCTCCGATCCAATTTGCCTTGAAGATGACCAATTGTTTAATGTTGAGGCCATAACGAATGTGCCAATTACAATTTACAAAGAAACTCTACGAACTATAGAACCAAATATACGAAACCGTGAGCTTACTACTCTTATTGAGCCTACTCCTCCAATTATGCCTACTCCTCCTATTGTGCCTACTCTACCTATTGAGCCTACTCCTCCTATTGAGCTTACTCCTAGTGTGCCTACTCCTCCATGTCCTCGTGATCCCATTTTGTATAAAAGGAGAGGACGTGAAAGTACAAGTGAGTATAGAAACAAAGCAAATTGTTAAATTGAGCTATTTTTGAATATTTTATAAATTCGGTGTCTCTTTGTGTTTATAACTTCATATAGGTAATGATGTTAGAGCAAAAAAGAAATCCCCAAGAGTTGTTGATGATTATGATGATTATGCTTATAATCATTTGAACGAGCAAAGTACTTGAGACATCTTCCATGCTAGTGATGATGATAGCTTGGATGGAGATGAGCTTATGGATGAGGAGGAATACATATCCTCTAAGATTTAGGAGTTATTAATTTTTTTTGAATGACTTCATAATTTAGAATCTTGTGAACTTGTGATGGTTAATGGTTTTTGACATTTTGGTACTTTGAGTGTTGGTTTTTTATGTATTGTTGAGACAAATTGTTTTATTTCATGATTTTTATGGATGAATATGTTTATCTAAACTATATATAATTGTTTTGTATTATTTAAAAAATTTACACAAAACGCTTACACCTCAACGCGTTGAGGCTTACACCTTGCCTTGCTACCCCAAAAATGCCTCACGTAGTGCTTTCGCATATTAAAACTTTGGCGAGAATAGCTTCAATATGGTCAACTTTGGAGGAACACAGACGAGTTCGTTAGATAATAATTGAGATATTATAGATTCAGGAGTTGGTAATGGTGTGCGTTGGAGGAGAGAAGTGCGGATAGGTTAAAAAGCGCCATAAGAAACTGAATTAATTTCAACTGATCACGGTAATCAACATAGTGAGCAACATTAGTAGGGTCTTTCCATGATGGTTTGGACATTTGGAGCTGGTCCATATGGACTATATCTATGCAAGGTTCGTTGATATATTGGCATGGTTCTTGTTTCATTTGGTGCAAGGTGCTAGTCAGTTGATACCGATGAGAAAGACTAATGATGGTGTACCATTGAGCCAACAAATTTGGTTGTTTCAAATTGCTCGAAATACTGATGAATAAAAGAGAGAGTTGTGTTATTAAACCAAGAAATGATCTTGTGATTTATACAATTCATATCATCGATACGATCTGCAAATTTCTCATCAGTCTCATCCGTGGCTTTGGTTGGTTGAACAACATAATTGGTGACAATACGCCAGAGTTTGCGCCCCTTCAAAAAAGTTATGATGGCCTGAGACCATAGAATAGAGTTAGTGCCATCGATAATTGTGTGAATAGGTCTAATGACATCATATTTCTACATGATTCAAGAACTGGAAAACTAGGATTGGAACAAGAGCAACAGAAGGTGCAAAGGAGAGACAAAATGACAGAGATTCAAGAGTTACAAGGCTACCTCCGATACCATGTAAATCATGGAAAGCATGAGAGATGAACACAAATTTAAAGAAGGCAAGCAAAATGGGGTAAAGTTGTCAGTATATTGTATTATAACAGTGATCCATATTTATACAGGTAAAGATGATAAATATGTATAGCAACAGACCTTCTCTAACTCCTATAATCAAGCTGTCACATTAACCAAGTCCTAGATTGAAGCTTTACACATAAATTGTACAGATATTTACCAAGACTTTAGCTGATATGATAAGCTGAGACTTTAGTTGACATGAGACATATCATAACAAAGATAATTTACCTTGAGATTTCTCTAGATTAATCTCTAATAAATATATTATAGGATGGAGTTAGCCGTATTGATTCAAAGCTCAAGCTCGTGGATATTCCACTGTATTCACGAACTCCCAAACTTGAATTCAAGAGCGTGGATTTCTTACACCAAGAATCTGAAGAGAACATAAAAACAAAATTGTGCAAACGTTTAGGGAATCAAGAGGCCAACTAGTGTCTCAAGACCTAGCGAACAAAATAAACATATAGAGTGTATTTATAAGGGCAGCCACCCCTAGGATTTTCTCCCTAGGTGGCCAGCCCCTCTATTCTAATTCACATGAGTTTCCAACTTCTGTTAGGTTTTCCTGACTCTTATAGTATTGGGCTTTCATGGGCTAAGGTGAGGACCCACAAGGAAAAATAAAACATGGACTTCTTATTGATTTAATTATTATCCCAAACCCATGAGCATAATTTAAATTCATAAACTATAATATATTCCACTAAAATATTATAGTTGTACTTCTCATTTTATTTTAAATTAAATTTGAGCCTTTCGTTATAATTGTTGATTAAAATTCTCACGCTAAGTTACAGATACTTGTCAATTAAATATCTCACAAACATATAATATTTAATTGACATATTTAAATATTTCTCGAGTTTACCACTTAACTTATTTGAATGTGTCGGATTAATTTAAATTCACCAGTAGGGTTTTGACACAATCTCAAATCCATAAGCATTCTCAAGAGGATACTATCAATCTATAATTGGACGTGAATTTTATTAACATATTACTTTTCATTGTTTATTTAATGCGGTAACCCAATTCATTTGGTGTACGTTGCCTTGTACAAAAAGACCTCACCCTTTGGTAAATCAAAGTCTCATCCACATTTACCAATAATAATTAATAAATTAAGATTATGAACAATGTCATAACATCAGTGTGTGTATACAATTTTCCATGTAAACAGATTGGAAAAATTGACTCACACGTATTCTTGATCAATACACTTCACCCAATAGAGCATATCGACTAGGCAATCTTGTTACCCTCCCACTACGATGAGGAATTATCTGTATGTTTGTAGTATTTTCGTGTGATGGTTCCATTCTGATGGTATCAGGTTTTACTTGCTGATCTGGTTGATTTCTCAATATGTCTTGACCATCACATTGAACATAATCATTTTGAGATTCTTCAATCCTCCTACTGTTATGTGGTTCTAGATTGTTATCCTTAACTTGTGTTTCATAAGGTATTTGATTTCCTTGTGTTTCTCCTCTTAGTTTTTCAAGAACAATCTTATCTTTTGGTTTGTGATTCATCATATAGTCTTCTTCTAAGAATCTAGTATTGGTACTAACAATGACCTTATGATCCTTAGGACTATAAAATAGACCATCTTCAATGCCTCGAGGGTATCCAACGAAAGAGCATACTTTTGTTCTTGATTCCAACTTTTATGTGTTCCCTACTTGTACGTGGCCCGGACTAGCCTATAGCTGAATATGGGCCAAACCGACCTTTCACACTGTCCATAATTCTATAGGAGAAGTTGGTACTGACTTAAAAGGAACTAGGTTCATAATGTATGCAACTATCTAAGGCATATCCCTAGAAAAAATTAGGCACTTCCGAAAATGATAGGAGGTTACCTTGTTTATTCTCACTCAGTCGTTTGACATTGTTTCTTCCAATGTCCCTTATTACCATAGCGAAAACACTTGCCTTCTGACTTTTTCACTCCACCTTGAATACCCTTTGAGTCAATTGATTTCTCCTTTTTCTTTTGAGTCGTTTTACTCTTCTTGCCTTTCGATTTAGAAGAGGAACCTTTCTCAGAAAGATTGACCTGAGCTTGCTGAGGTTGTAATGTCTTTGCTCTTTTGAGCTCATTGAGAAGTTTTAGCAACGTATGAACCCTTTATTCAAGTTATAGTTCAATCGAAAATTCTCATAGCTTTCTAGAAGAGACTAAAGGATAATATCGACCTAACTTTCACAATCAATATTAGTACCAAGGACCTGGAGCTTATAAAAAAGACTCATCATCTTAAGAAAGTGGTCTCTTACATTGGTTCCTTTAGAGATATAGGTGTTTAGGAGTGCTTTCATTGCAATATGCCTTGATCACCAAACATCTCTTTCAGGCCATAGATGATATCATAAGCACTTGTCATTCTCTCGTGTTGCTTTTGCAACACATTTGACATTGATGCTAGCATGTAACATCATGCCATTTCATCAACCTTTTTCTGGTTCTTATGAGTAGCTACCTGCTCATTAGTGGCTGCCTCCTCGAGCAATTCAGGACATAGTTCAGTCAACAAATATTTATACTCTTCAACAATGAACACAATATCCAAATTCTTTTTTTAGTTGACATAATTTATTCCATCAAACTTATGATCTTTTGCAGCCATAAACAATTACGATAATAATTTATCAACAATCTCAACACTTTAGTATGAAATTTCCTATCTCGATGGGAGAACAAATTTCTTACAGTTTAGTTTCCATTAAATTTTATTATTTATACAATTCGACATGTTGAATAAAATTTAACTAATCTTTTATTTGGTCCTATAAATAATGACATTGATTTTAATGAGAAATATTTCCATAATTTACAGTTAAGTGTATAACCATCATGCGAAAGCAATCTCACAATTTTCATAAAAATAATTATGATGGAGAAACAATCTTATAATAAATTGCTACTCATTGTGACTATCAAGAAAATTAATAATCTAAGATATCTATAATTAAAAATTTCTGGCATGGAGGAAGGTCGAGCCAGCACATATTTTTAATTACATCTATATTAAATTTCTTACCAATAATTAAAACTTTAAAAATATTCCCACGTTTTCAAATTTTCTAAAATAGAGATAGCTTACAAATGTCTTGACTGAAATTTACATTTTTTATTATCACCACCCAAAACCTTATTTTCTCCAACTAGTCAAAACTGTTGTCAAAACATTTTTTGGTTATTCAATTTAATGATTTAACAAATATAGCAGCCAGATCGTTCCCAGATAAGTGGGGGCTTTTCATAAGAATGACGCGCAATTAAATAACCTCAATTTACAATAGAAATTTCTAGACATTGCATTGTTATAATCACAAAGAGAAATTTTCCAAAAGCATGGGTCGAAATTACATGGTTTGGATTTGAAAATAATCACAAGGTTTAAAACGGATTTTCCAAAATAATATCGTAGTCATATTTAATATCTCATATTTCCAATTTGAATTTCACATATTTTTATTTTGAACCAATGATAGATACCGTAGGTTATTTGTAACCTTCTCCCACTTAATATTTTAAAATTGGGTGATAAGTATTTTATTTTCATGTTTAGATAACATCCTAGAATTTAGGAATGCTAATCTAACATGGCAACCAATTAGATAATATCATAATTAATTATGAATCCTAATCTAATATGACATTCAATCACGATCATACATGCAATTAAAATAGAAGACTTATTAAAATAGGAAACCATTCAATCAAGAGTCCTACCTATCATAGTCTTTAATCCAGCTCAAAACTCTACTCGCTTCAGAAACCTTTTTTGATGTTGGAAATTCCCTAAAAAAATGCATCACCGGAAAAACACTACTGCCCACCTATTGTGCATCGTAGTCTAGTAGTTTTCGGCATGTTCTGCTACTACGAGAGCAGCCATTGGTATGTTTCCATATAATTTCAGCGCTCCGATTTTGCTTTTATTTGTTCTTCACCTATTTTTACAAAAATTTCTAGCCTCCTTCAAGTCGGAGTTTACACTCTAAATATTAATTACAAAAATTCCTACTTCTTAATTCAGAGTGAACAATTCTTATATAGACCATGATAACCATAATTTTCAATCTACAAAAACAAGTTAGGAACATAGATCGTACAAAAACCATAATTAACAAATTTTTAGGTTTTGTTTTAAAATCGATTACAAATGATGACTGCCTCTGATACCAATTGTTGAAAAATACGCACTTGTGGAAACGTTTTGGAAAACAAGAAACACTCATAGGAATAATCGATAAAAATAAACTTGCGGAAACGTTTTATAGGGGTCAGCCACCCTAGGTTTTTCTCCCTAGATGGTCGGAACCCCCTCTTCTAATTCCCACAAAATTCCAACTTCTGTTAGATTTTCCTAACTCTTCTAGTATTAGGCTTTCATGGGCTACAATGGGGACCCGCAAGAAAAAATAAAACATGATCTTCCTACAAATTTAATTATCAACTCCAACCCATAATCATAATTTAAATCCATAAACTATAATATATTCCATCAAAATATTTATAGCTGCACTCCCTTCTTTATCTCAAATTAAATTGAGCCTTTCGTTATAATTATTCATTAAAATCCTCACATTAAGTTACAAATATTCGTCAATTATATATATCATTGACATATAATATTTAATTGACATATTTAAATATTTTATGAACTTACCACTTAACTTATTTGAATGTGTCGGATTACTTAAAATCCACTTGCAGAGTTTTGACACAATCTCAAATCCTATAAACATTCTCTAAAGGATATTATCAATGCATAATTGGATGTGAATTTTATTAACGGATTATTTTTCATCGTATATTTAATGCAGGAACCCAATTCATTTGTTGTATGCTGGCATGTACAAAAAGATTTCACTCTTTAGTAAATCAAAGTCTCACACATTAAATGCACATGTACCAATAATCGTTAATAAATTATTATTATGAACGATGTCATAACGTCAGTGTGAGTGTACAATTTTCCATGTAGTCAGACTGAAAAAATTAACTCACACTTAGTCCTGATCAATACACTTCAATTGTAATAAAATAGACATACTAAAATATTATTTTACAGCCCTGCCAACGGTTCGTCTAATTCCATCTACGCTGTGATCGTTTACTTTTGTTCAATAAGAACCTATGAATTGATCTTTCGTGTGTAAGTTAAACTTTATACACCAATTTATATACCATATATAATAAAAGATGTTTATACTAATATATCATTTTCCATATTATATACTAAATATAATTTATCAAAACAAACAAATTAAGTTTTAACACTACATAAAATAATAGTGTTTTAACATACTATTTTTTGTAACTTTTTTAAACTGGATTGTTGCAAAAGCAACCAATCAAAATTGATATCACCTGCAGATTCAAGACAACCTATATCACGTTGTTTGCAATTTACGTTTATTATTTGAACAAACTTGTCTTGTCATGTTCATATATATACTCTCACAAACTGCTCACAAATTGGATTTATGTAATGACGATTGGTCGTAAAGTAAAGGGATAAGGGCTCCATAAGCCCCTGTACTTTCAATTTTGGGTCGATTAAGCCCCTCTACTATTTTTTGGGCTAAACAAGCCCCTGTACTATGAGATTTGGTCTATGTTAACCCCTGAAGCAATCTTCCGTCAAATATTCAGTCAAGTTGCCGTTAAAGTACTGAGTTGGATTTTAAAAAAAAAAAATATATCCACGTGGAAATACAAGTGGTCTAAGCCAATGATATTATGACACGTGGCATTAGAAAAATCCAAAATGATCAAAAATAATTTTTATTTAGATGTTTGAACCTATATTTTTAAGATCAAATAAGACCTTGTACTCGTCAAAATGGGTCATTTAAGCCCTTGTACCTGTCAAAATGGATCAATAATGCCCTTATCTCACAAAACAGATTTACTTAACATAGACAATAGCCATTGCTTCAACACATGTTAACCAAAATTCAAATACAAACTTGATTCAGACACATAGACAACTACACTACATCTAAATTTGAACCAGTAATTTTTTCCATAGTTACAAAAACCATAGTTCACAGCATCCAAAAAAGGTCTAAACCATCATCTTCAGTTTGCATTTTCAACCTACCGACCTAGTAATAATATTCCACAATTACAAAACGAAGGCAGGTAAGGAGCTTCAGGTTCCAGACTTGTCATTTCCAAAATCGAGCACCCTAGCCATTGATGTTCCGGGCTGCAAAAAGAGGTATAAATGGAACATGAGCTATCACATAAAGCATGAACCTAATTGCAGAACTCAACTTAAGTATAACTTACATTTAGAATTGACCGTCCTGTTTGTGGGTTGATGTGCAGATCCATTCCAGTCAATAATGTTCTCTTTTTTGGTTTTGATTTGGGCCTGCACTCCTTATGGAAACGACTGACCTACTTGTTACTGCCCTAAACTACTGCCACCATGGTGCTAGTACTTTCATGACCTACTTGCACTCCATCTTCAATTTGGCTGCCTGTTACAGTTGACTGCCTTGGTCGTAATCTGCTACCACTGCCATGAGTTGGTCTCTGACTTGATTGGGTGCTCCTTGGTGTTGTAGGATTTGATATCTCACTTGCTTGGCTACTTGATTGGGTGCTCCTTGGTGTTGTAGGATTTGATATCTCATTTTCTTGGCTACTTGAAATGGACTTTCCAGGACATTTTTTGTTCCTAGAATTGTGACCCTTGCTCTTGCAAACATGGCAAGTCATAATCCGACCCTCTCTCGTCAATCTATTATTGCTCACAATTTCATGAAATTCTTTCCTTCTCTTCTTCTTTGGCCTACCCAGCATTTTCCTAAGTTTCGGTGGTAAAACTTGATCTTTCCAGCCCTCCCCATCAAATGTACGTAGATCATGTCTTAAGTGGTTGAGAAACCATGTCCAGGTGTTAGTGTTTTCAACCAGAACCACAACCCAGGCAACAGAAAAAATCTGGTTGTTGCCATCCCTCCCAATTGTAGTGACCAATTCACCTTTCACCAACCCCTTTAAAAAGCAACCATCTACACCCAATATAGGCCTGCATCCATTCAGTGCACCTTTTTTACAACTCTTCAAGCAGCAGTATAATGATTTGAATCTTGGGGGATCATCCTCAACTTCCCTATCTATCAATATATCAACTGTAGTGCCAGGATTTGAAACGAGCAGCTCCTCTGCATAATCCCTAAGTTTGGAATACTCCTCACAATGACCTAACAAATCTACCAGCACACTCCTTCTCACTCTCTTACATTGTCCTATGCTAATGTCTAACTGCAAACTTTGCTCCATGAAAGGCTTTAAAAACCTTAACTTAATATCAGGAAATGCAGCAATAGTGTCGTAAAACTTTGTGGCCAAATACTTAGAGGTTAACCTTTTCAAGCATCGTTTAGGCTCACAAGAGTGCTCACTCACATAAGTTTTGACCTGAAAACCGTCAACCTCCCTATTATAAGAAGCAAAAATCACCCAAGGGCAATCAGCAGCACCTACACATTTAGCCCTACATCTACCAGGTTCATTCTTTTTAAATCTTATATCATGTCGCGTCGCGTCATAATTGCATAGTTACTCACAACTTCTTTGAACTCATCATTTGAACTAAATAACATGGTCACTTCAAAGGCAGGTGTTTCTTTGCCTCTTTTAAAGGTGGGATACCTACTTTTCTTCCTAACTGCCTCATCCCTTATTTCAGGGTCCTCATAAGTGCTATCCCTAAAACTACCAAGGTCAGAAGAGTCAAAATACTCACTTTTTGGACAATTAAAATTAGCATGTTCCTCTGTTGAGCCTTCCTCATGTGCATCAGGTCTAGCTTCCACCTCAGTATCACTCTCCGGCAACAAAGCTACTGATCTCCAACCCTTCCCATAATTTTTGATTTTCTCCCTAGCAGCTATAACCTCCTCATCATCTTCAGAAGAAACGTCTTCAGGTAGAGGTTCTTCACATTCCATCTCCTCAGAGCTATTTCCATTATCGGAACTAGATGTGAAACCCTGATATAGAAACAAAATCGTGCGGCCAAATTAAAATCAAAACCCAAAATCATTATTCGAGATAAGAGAAATAACCATGATTAATTAATGTAAAACTGTAGATCAACTCAAGGTTCTCATGAAAAAAAAATTCCATATACTCAGTCATTCATGAAAAAAATTCCATATACTCAGTAATGAAAAAAAATTCCAAGTTCTTATGAATGTTGTAAAAATGTAAAATGAAGAATGAAGAATAAGGTTCAATACTATGTCAAGATCTAGTTGATGTGAAATGAAAGCATTTTTGATAGACTTGGATAAGATCAAAGTTCTGAACATGGTGAGTCGTGTAAAAGAGTAGGGAACATTGATAAAAAAGAATAAGAAATGTGGAAGTGTGCTGTCAATAAACACAGATGAAAGATTACTCCCAAACCCAACTGCAATTAAAGAATGTTTTAAAAGTAGTTTGGATACTTTTAGACTAAGTTGGGATAAGTGAACTCTTAAAAATTAGAATGACCCTAATTGCTTGTTTTCTTGCTAAACAGCTACTAGGGAGAACACTCAGAATAGACAATGATGTGAAAAACTATTGGAACACAAACTGAAGAAGAAGGCTTGAATGATGGGATAGCAAGTGGTCTTTTGCTGGCTGTGTTGTAATTCTATTTAATTGTGACTTCAATAAATCTATAGCCCTTATCCCAAAAAATTCCATATACTCAGTCATGAAAAAAAGTTTAGAAAATGATCAATCTATGTTAGGTTTTGAACATCTTTATCAATAATGAGCACCAAGCTTAAAGTGCTAATTAAAGTGCTACACTGACTACATGCGTCAATGGCTACATATACGTACACCAAAACTACTCCATATAAGTCATCAAACTCAACTTGTTCTTCCTAAAAGTGACTGTTCCTTTGATTCCCATGGCCATTTTTTCTCCTTTAATTAATTTCCTGAGCATAAGCTTGTGAAAAGCTGGGTACAAAGAAGCATCCATTTAATTTAATCTAAAAAGTGCGAGAAAGAGCTGTTCACGAGAGCTGAAGCATATCCTCAACAACTTGTAAAGTATCCGAGCCATATTAATCATCCCAACAGCCAAATCGAAACCCAAATCGAAGACCTACAAATACAAGTGTTCGAAAGTACCTCAAGAATCTTCTTTGAAGATCGAATTGATCTGGTTTTCTTCGGCCCCATTGCAAAATCTGCTAGAGTACACCAAAAATTGTTCATTAAAATCAGTTCCAAAACTAGCAGAGAAACCCTATTTCGATAACCAAATTCAAAACAAAGCCACTGTTTACCTCTCTCCACACGATCGCGAACTGGAATGGAAGGGTCAAAGCAGTCCAATCTCGAAGTTGAACGAGAGGGATGAAGCGGCTGGTCGCTGACGAAGGAAAGATTCAAGCTAGGGTCGCGGCGGAAGTAAAAGTGAAGTTGGGAAGAGAGAAATTCGGAAAAGTGAAACTTTAAAGATAAAAGTGAATTTGGGCGGCAATAAAAGTGAAATTTTGCCATGTAATTATCTTTATCACATTCAATTTATTTATTTAAATGACATGTCAGATCAGATGATTATTGACGAAAATTTGCTTCATGGGCGAACGGTAAACAAATCTCATGGTAGAGAGGCTTGTTTAGTCCAAAAATAGTATAGGGGCTTAATCGACCCAAAAATGAAAGTACGAGGATTTTTTGTACTCTTATTCCTAAAGTAAACTATTGCCTAATTGTTTCTTGATAATTTATTGTTTCGCTGATTAATGATGCATTCAGTAACGAGTTCTATAAACCATTTCGTCCTCATCCCATTCATTTCCTCCTGCTTTTGAAAAACCAGGGGCCACATATATTCGATTACTTTATATATTGGACAGGTATTATCAAAAAATATACATGTCCACATTAACGAGGGGTACATCCCGAATGTTCTAATATAATTCATTAACTAAATTCCTTATTGATGCATTCGATAATGAGTTACAAATTGTTTCTAGAATGCTTTGATCTACTACCACAATAAAGTACAAAAGCATGCCACCTTCCAAATCCGCCTTGCTTCGCTTATCATAAAAATTTGAAGATGGCCTACACGGCCTATGTGCATCTACTAAGGCCGAATTAACCAATTAAGGTCACATTGATTGATGAATATACCTTTTAAAAAAAATTATATTACGAGGATGTGCACCTAGCCTAATCAAATTTCCCATCTGTCTCCCAAAAAATGCCCAAATGTGATAGACCAAGGTCTACAAGTGTTTCTCTAAATGAAATGTAATGCCCCGACTCGGAAATCACACTCCGAGCCGGGGTGCAATACCGATGACGTCACACACGTCACTAGGGACATAACCACACATCATCCTAACCTTGGATTCTAACGAAAATTTGACAGCAGCTCTCTGTATATCTAAGAGTGTCAACCTGGAGTCAATAAGTACATCATCATAAAGATTCAATCAACAATAAATCCGTCACAATTCTGCAGCCTAGTAGGGCTCCGACTATCTACCACAATCACACGCTGAGTAGGGCCTCAGGCCTTCTATCCACATGCAAACAACATATAGCTAATCAATCCACATTCATCATAATATAACCATACAATCATAATTGTCTGGACCTCAGTCCAACAACTTAGTATAGGAGTCCCGGTCACACGGCTCATGCTCCCAACCGTCCATCATCATGTCATATAGATACACACAAATCCATATATCATACAAGTTTAGTACTATATGTACTAACAATAGCATCCATCAACATAACTTAAATAACCTATAAGGTTTACTACTTCAAGGTGGTCACCCATGTCACGCCTGCCTCCTACTAATTCATAGCCTAGTTCTCAGCACCAATCTTTCTTGAAGGATAGAAGAAAAGAAATAGAGTTAGTAGAGGGCCTAGTAAGGAAAAATAAAAGAGTAATCAACAACAATAAGCACATATGCAGCAACATGACATCTAAATGTTCACAACACAATAAAAATCAAAGGCTGCACCATACAGTATCTTGGCACCAGTCAACAGATATCTGAAAAATCATCGAAAACCTTGAACCTTGCCCCGGACCCCTGTTGGGTGCACCAACACATGCGGAGTCCTCACCATGGATATAAGATATTCCCCATCGTATGTAATTCTTTTTGGGCCCTTCGGTATCCAACATTTAACAAGTAAATCCTAAGGGACTATGAGTCCATACCCATAGCCCACAATGAAACTAAGGTGCATGTCCAACTTGTTCATGCAAGAATAAGTATATATGAATCAACCTATATATTACACACACACATATACTACATGATGCATAAATCGAGTAAACTATATCCGATATAAGATCAAATATTTATCAAGGCATGTATACTAATCGATAATCAGCAAGAGGTTCGTTCTTCCTAATAATTAATTTAGGCAAGAACTCAAAAGAGATGACCAATGAGGAATCAAACCTTTCTTTAGAGGATAGAAACAAATATAATAGAAAAGATGTGTCAGAATCCCTACCTCGTTTCCAAGCAAAGTAAATGCACAATACAAATCATAGGATTTCAGCTTCCACAACCAAACCACCAATATAACTGAACCCATATCAACACCTCAAACACATCCATTCACATGTTCAACATCAAAGAAATTTCGAATTTCTCCAACCCAAACCTTAAAGCTTGAATCTTCACAAAACAACACTCAACCTAGTATATAACATCAATAATAACCTCATATCAACCTATTAAATTAGTCTAACTAATCTATTCAAAGTTTGAACAAAAAACCCTAGATTCTAGAAATCCATAGAAACTTACCTCAATCTTTTAAATGTTGAAGAAAGTTGTTGTATCTTGCCTAGATGATATTTAAACCAAAATTTCCAAGATTAAATCACCAAGAATCACCGCTTTATCTCTCTAGTTTCTCTCTATCTCTCTCTCTAAGCTCGCTCAACACTGAAATCCCCTTTTCTCTCTTTATACGTGGCTTAAAAAGAACTCAAACCCCTTGGGCATGCCTAGGCACCCAGGCCCTACCTAGAGTCCTTAACCATGGGACTTTGGACTAGGAATTTATCCCACACGCCTAGGCATAGTTCTGGGCATGTATTCCACACACCATGGTGCTCCAGTCCTTTCTTCATTTTCTAATTTCCCTTGAACTCAACTTTTTTGAAAAATTTGATTACCTCTGTTACATCACTTCAATATAAGTACATATATTAATATTTTTGGGGTCAGTCATCACACGAAAAATAACTAATTGGATATATTTCCCTTTCCTTATCAATTCAAGTCTTTCTCAGCACCTTTACTCTGACTGCTCAGCCTCCATTTTTTAGTTTTTGTATCGAATCCAACTTATATTCATGCTTCTCGATGAAGATTGTTCCTAGTTCTTTCAGGTTTGTCAGATCTTTATCTCCTATCAATTTCCCCTCTCGACTATAAATAAGTTCCCTTTTTTGCATACCCTCAATATAGTTCTCACTGCTAACTCTAAGTGTCGTAATCCATAGGATGTATTTTGGTCGTTCATTCAGAGTGGTTGTCCATCATGGAGGTCATCTGGTGAATGAAGGTCGTAAATATGTTGGTGGGACCATAAATCCTTTGAATAATGCAAACTCTCATCGTGGATAGATAAGTAATGGAGATGGTATTTACAAATTGTACTTGGCATCAACGTTCAATCAATCATCCCTAAATATGAAAAGAATGGCCAATTAGTTATGGCCTTCGAGTTGGTAGATGTGAATGACTATATATGTTTAATGCCTATGGATGGTGTGTCCGATAGACATGTAAACTTACATGTCTTAAACCCCTTTGAAGGAACTAATCATGAAGATTCTGATGTCATGATTACACATGAGAAAAAGCACCCTTCTTAACTTGATGATGTCAGAAAGGGCAAGAAAAAGCAATATCGATGTCATGTTCGTAGTGGTCTTGGCCATAACTCTAGGACCTATGAGGTAATTATCAAAGAAAATACATTACTCTCATTTCCTTTGGCTATTCCACGAGTAGTTAAAATTGTTAAAGTTCAAATTATATAGATGAATACATCTTATAGAGGGTCCACTATTGGACTTATAGTTGTTGGGTCTCTGTGTCATTTGGGATATGCTTTGTCGTATTTCATCTTGTTATTTTGATGCCTTCTGTGTATTATAATATGGCTTATGAAGAGGCTGTGTTTCAAATGAATACTCTAGTTTTTTGCTTATCTTACTCAAACATATTTGATAACCCCATGTGCTAAACCTTATTATATGGTGGGTATTTAATCAATTTATGTGCACTGAAATCCTACTTTTTTTTGCATATTTTGCTTATCGATTCTTGAAAACATGCTTCACTAGTCGCTGTTACTGGCTCATAAAGTTCATCAACATTAATGTCAATACATAGTCATGTATTACTGACTCATTCAATAATACATCATACATGGTCAACGAAATGACAACGTCAAGTCCGAATTGTATTAAAGTTATAAAATATTTAAACGTGTAACTAATGCATTCAGTAATATACTATATAAAACACAGTCTCCTCATCCCATTCAATTGGGCATGAATTTAAAAAATTAGGTGTCAAATATTTTCGATTACCCCATACAATACAGGTTCACCAATGCAATTTCGTCTACAATACATAAAGGTTCAATCGAACGACAGCGTCATGTCCGAAATGTTTTATGGATATTGAATATTTTAATGGGTTAGTAATGAAGTCAATAATGTGTTTGAATAAACACAGTATCCTCATCCCTCATCCCAATACTCGAGATGAAGACAACGTGTAATTTAGCATACTCTAGTGCACAGATGTATGCAATCCTACTTAAAATATATCACTACTTTAAATGATAAATGAGTTCAATTCAAATATGTTGGGGCATATATGCATGACCCAGATTTTAAATATCACGTACCTTGACTGTGTCGCAATTGGGTCCCCTATTGAGAATGTAGTTCCCTCAGACCCACCTACGATTGTCGTGCTAGCATTTTGTTGTAATCATTCATGATTCATAAAACATGCTCCGTGGTTAATTACATCACTCGCATGTACTGCATGTACAACATCCAAATAATGCACTGAATTATGATAATACATACATTTTCTTCATGTTCGTAAGCTCGTTTTTTGCCTCTTCAAAACACCCGTCCGAATAGCGGCAATCCAACACTGCCTGTTTTCAATTGATGATAGTGCCCCCTATTTTATCATGACCGCAAGCTTAGGTGGAATGTTATTTTCTTCAACTTCTAGTGCTATCTCTTTCGCACGCCTTATCCATTGTGTTAGTATCAAACTAAGTGGTATCTCCCCCATGTATCGCTGAATCATTAAGTGAGTCTAGTGCCTACACGAGCATCCATTTCTCTCATAAAACATGTAAGAGTAGGAAAGTTTATGCTCCTAGTCATCAAACAATATAGTATGGGTAATGCTTCTATTTTGATAACTCAAAAGTGTGTATGCAAAAATTTGCCCAATGCCTTCTTCCGACAAACTCACAACAACATATGAAAGATCGATCTGAAATTTAAATTTCCAATACAATATAGATGCTACATGCGAGTCCAACGGGGCTAATGACCCTCAACTCATGGGTTTCCCATGCAATGTCTTGTGTTCTACCTTAGCCTTACCCTCCCTAATTGTGACAAATTTGGCATCAAATATCTCAACGAACTTGTAAATTAATGTGCAATCGCTTGCCCATAAATGCATGGAAATGTGAGTTTATAGATTCACATCATTGCGTACTCTACTGGCAAGCATAAAATTGACCACAGAGATACACATCGCACCACATGTGACATTGTTTGTACAAATACTCATGCACCCAAGATTTATCAACCAAATCGTGATGTTCTATCATATTATGCCATCGACTGTCAAAAGTACTTTAGTTCCATATGGTGAAAAAAGGATCTAACATCGGTTGTGAATGCACTATTGTTTATATTTTCTCTGGAGTTCCTTTAAAGATGTCACTCACATAGGTAATGCTCTGCAGCTGACATCTTCTCTCTTAATGCTGCTACCTATGCCTTACACCCATCGTTGATGACTAAGCCTAGTTTCTTACCTACCATTCTCTTATGAATGTCTACCATTAGACATATATAAGTGGAGGTTGTCACATCCAGCAACAATGTACAACCAAAGTAGCAAGTTTGGAAATGGCTATTTACGCCCAGCACCATGACCAACAGGTGCTTATATATATATATATATATCTATTCATTTTTTAGGTCGCATCAAATGGCAGAACATCTACAAAACATGCATAGTCATACCTACACAATGTGTTGTTGTGTGTAAAAATGCACCACCACAAATGTATGGTGTCAAGTTCATATTATAGATGATGTAAAGAGTTGTTGTCCTTTAGGACTAATTGTCAGATTGTGATTAAACTTTGTAATTGAAGTAATTAGCTTTATCCAGAAATCTGAGTAACCAATTGTTTAAGATGCCTGAATATTTAAAGCAACTAAATAAAGAAAGTTTCAACAACAGAATATATGATTCAAGGATGACAAACCTAAAGGATTGATTTCACCATACCTTTCACTATGCTTGAATACCCAATTCAAACTGCCTTACATTTACAAGCCAAGAACACAATTTTGTTTACATCCTTCTCCCAAGTATCAAGTGAACCTACCCTTAACTCATTTGCTCAATATCTCTATCAAAACCTAGATTTATCGATGCATAATTAATTTCAAGTTCTTAAATGATCTCATTAGAATTGCTCACTCTCCCGAGTCTAACAACAACCTATGCTAAAAATTCCAAGTCAATATTTAAGTTTTTCCTCTCCCAAGAACCAAACCCAAACATAGAAAATAATCCAAATCTTGGCCAGTAATTTAGAAGCATTAAGAACAATATTTCTATATACGCATTAAACCAATCACTTGGGCATAATCAAGCAACAAACATGGTTTAAAAGTAAAGATCCATCTCCCCTTCAGGATGAGAGGTTTAGTTCACCATCAATACAAGAAAATTGAAAGTTTGGTGTACCTCACTAAGATTGTTATTCAACAAAATATGGAAAGTAGAGGCGAAAATTAAAGAAGAATACCACGATTTTTACGAGGAAAACTCAACCTAGAAAAAACCTTGAGTCTATGACCGATTAACCTTTCAAAACAATATGCTAAAATGAAACAATATTATAACCCTATATTTTGAGTAAAGAATTTGCTTGTACATCACGTTCAAGAATGAGTATGCTTCTAGCACCTCTAGAAGTCTTCACTTCCATTAAGAAGACCAAACACAACTTCACCAAGAGCACCATTGAACATTTTCAATGGATCTCTAAATGAACAAAGAATAACAACATAAACAATATATCCATACAACACATATGTGTATTCAATGACAATCAATATCTTGCATATGGAAACACATCAAAAATCAAGCAAAATAGTGTAAGCAATTCCTCCCCCTAAATCAGTAACCCGATAAAAACATAACAACTCCCACTCATTATGTTATCTCTACCTTTTTGACCCACAAATTGTCAAAGATGGGCTCTCAATTTTTTTTGAGGAAATGAGGTACATGAGGTTACATTGTAACTTACTTCTCACTTGGCATACATACTTGAAAACTATTTCTACCTAGAATATAACTAGGTCATCACAAAGAAATAAAAACACATAAAAGAGAATCCAAATAAAATAGGAAATCAAGAGAAATTGGTTTCAAGGATGAAACTTTTAGAATTTGATACTCAATCAAAAGAATTAAAACAACGATAAGAAAGAGTTATCATAAGATATGTTCAAGAAATAGACTTACTACTCTCTCATCATGTCCTTGAAATCTTATGCATGTTATTCATTCTTGTGAATGTGTGAATCTCAAAATATTATTAGATCAAGATATTGACTTTCCATAGATTGTCAAATCTATATCCTTTGGTACTTTTATGTACATGCAAGCAACATACAAGATTACTACCTTTACTTCATGAGATGAAACATTTGAATTCATGGTGGCTTTCACAATCAACTTATTGAGCTCCCTTTGTTTCAAGAGAAACATACCCCTTAAGCTTAGGTAGCTCCCTTTTATTTGAAGAGATACATAACTTTTAAACTTATGTAGCTCTCTTTATTTCAAGATATGCATACCTTTTTTTTTTCTTTTTCCTTTCTTAAAAAATACTTTTGACGTAGCCTTTTCCATTTGTACTGATTGCATCCAGTTTCTCAAAGAACTATTCAATAGACCTATCAAGAAAAATCTTAAGCATTATGTCAATTGGACTTCATAGGAAGAAATTTGTGAAAAACCATATATAGCTAATAATATGATATTTTCAATTTCATGAATTAGCCATTTAATAATAGACACATGCGAAAGTAACATCAAATAATCAACACTTCAATCATAGATCAAAAATTAAGTGCTATCCTACACGCATGTTACCTCAAGCTACTTGAAAATCTATTATATTGTAATCACCCCTAGTGCTTTCTCAGGAACAAGAAACCTTTGTTTGTCTAAGGATTTTATGAAAATGTCAGCCAATTGATTTTCAGTAGCAATAGACACAAATTTATGGATGAAATGATGATGAAACTTTATATGCTTGGTTCAAGAATTGGATATATTAATTAAACTTCTATTATCACAAAAAATGGTCATACTTTCTCGATTCAATCCATAGTCCCAAAGCATCTCTTTCATCCAAAATAGTTGAGTGCAGCAACTTCCAACAACTATGTATTCAACTTCAACTCATTTATAATGTGTGCATGTGTTTTCATGGTGGCAGTGACTTCTCCAATGATTAGACCTTCGGGATGATTAATTTTGACTCTATGAGATGGTTTTAGAGTATCTGAGGTAGGCTTGTTGCAGGTTACCTAAGTTGCATCTGTTTGCTATTTCCTCGATGAGGTAGGTTGCCTGGAAACTACCTTGACATGATCTGCACTTGTAGATTCTTCTTTATTATTACTTAAAGCTGTATCGACCAACATGCATCTCAATTCTTATTTCTAGACCTAATATTTCTTCATTTAAAATGTTTATGGAGGCTACCTCATATCATGTAATTTCTCAAGAGCATCACTTTGTTTTCCAGCAATATTTTGAAACCTATTTTGAAGAAACTTTTTTGCATATTTTCAATGTTAGTCTTTCTAGAAAAATATGAGTGACTGCCTTTCAAAATAATCCACTAAAATGAACCAAGATTATAACAATATTTTTTGACTAGAGACCTTACTTGTACATCATGTTCAGTGTATGTTTTGATCTCAAATCAATCCGCCAAACATGAGTATGCTTCTAGCGCTTCTAGAAGTCTTCACTTCCACGAAGATGACCAAACAAGACTCCACCAAGAGCACCATTGAACATTTTCAATGGATCTCCGAATCAACAAAGAATAATTATAATTCTCACACTTAAACTAGCCTCACTAGATTCACATGAATTATCTCATAATTCAAGAGAATAAAATTTAAGATAATTTCAACAAAAATGAAGCTAAAAATAACATGGGTATAAGCCTTGTAGTTGCTTTGGATGAATCTCAAACTAGATGTTGATGTTAAAATACTTGCAATTGCACAAGTGTACTATTGTAGCAACTATACAGAAATCATATTTTGAAGCATGACAATTAAGAACAAAAATTGAGAATTGAATTAAATACTTGTAATAAATATCAACTCATAATATTCATGCTTGGATAGGTCAAACCCTAAATACGAGTTTAGTTACAACCCATGAAAATAAATATAAAAGTAAGGGAAGAAGGAAGCATGAATTGATACACAAAAGTGGAGGAAGGAGGAAGAAGAGCCACTTCACGAACGAGAGCAATTCCAACTTATGCAAAGTTTTGTAACTTTTTTCCCATATTTTTCTAGCCTATTTATACCTAATACAAGTCTCATAGGAATCCCCAATTAGATTTACACGTTTTGGGTCCTAAAAACCTCATAAAACTAGGTTTCCTAAAAAGCTGGAAAACCACATATGGTATGGGCGCCCTTCTAGCACTGAAGCACTGAAAGGGCACTCTAATCTGCCAATTTATGCCTCCAAGTGCTGGAGCGCCCAAAGGGCGCTAGAAGGGTATTTTTCGCTGTCTTTTGTCCAAATATGCTCCAATTCAGCTACAACTTTGCACCAACCCCCTTACATATAAAACATCTAATGTCACGCCCCTCTCCCCACATAGGTATGGATGAGCACCCATGAATCCTTGAGGAATGACTGGCAACATCCCAAAATACCGTAGCATGCAAACCATAGTGAATGAAAAGGATGAGCCACAAAGCTCAGTAGGGGTATAGGAAAATGGTCGATCATCAGAGTAAACAGAAGGTAAAACCCAAGAAATATTGGTGAAAATAACAGGAACTTGAATGGTAATACCCGCCAGTACCACTTTATACAAATGAACCAGATATCATAACACATAAACCAGAAAGGTATAGTAACAGATCAAGAATCTTAGAATAGTCATCCATCAAAAACATCATCAGAACCATCAATTTGTAGGGTAATCAGAATCATAAATATGTAGGGTAGACACCAAGTAGGCTCCACCACTATCATCCTCAACTATAACTCTCAAATCAGAACTCAATCATAGTCTAACTCAAATCCATATAATATCAATAAATCCTCCCTTGGACCCACCCTAATCCCCGCAGGGTGTCTCCTAGTCCAGGTACTCACCCAGATTGGATGAGGATCGAGCCAACTCAATCATACTCAAACTCAAATTCATATAACATCAGTAAATCCCCCCTCCGACCCACCTTGATCCCCACAAGCTGTCTACCAGTCCAGATACTCATCCAGATTGGATGAGGATCGAGCCTACATCAAGTACTCGATAGCATTGCCTACATCGAAGAGCGCCCTTTAGGATGTACTCCACCTCAATAAGGTCTCCAGATATGTACCCGATTTGAACCGTCAATAAATCATCTGGTAGACTGGGTCCCCCGATGTGGGTCCCACACACTACAAATTATCTATCAATAATGTCGTAACATCATTACAAAAGATCACCAGAGTACACTCCTATCCGGACTCTCAAGAGACCACACAAACAAGAAGCGGCACAGAAGACTTGGCGCACGAGGGTGCAACCAGTCGCACAAACACAATCAATAAAACATGAAATAATAATATAGTTGCGATTGTGAAAATAAAACGGATAAGAGTGCAAATCGAGAAATTTCCAACCTCCGAGAATTTCATACAAACAAACAAATAGTAGCCCGTCGGATATGAAACTCCTAGAACTTTAAATAAGAAATAGGGCAGAATCCCTACCCGAAATGTCGGCTAATACATATACATACACTCAATACAGTTAAATACAAAAAAGTCAACCTAATTGGTCAAACTGGTCAAAAACCAGTCAAACGAGTCAACTCGGTCATACTCGAGTCAAATTGGGTAAACTCAGTCAAACCAGAGTCAAATCGGGTCAACTCAGTCAAAATCGAGTCAACCTTAACGAACATACCATACATCAAAACAAAGCTCTCAGAAAATGCAATCCAACGGTACTTGGCTCATCCCGTAACTTTTCCGAAATCTAGCTCCAAAGTCACCAGAAAAATGCAACCTTCTACGGCTAATTCCGCCGCCCACAGTGCACCATCGCTCTCTACAAGCTTCGATTCGACACTTTGTTTGCTACATTTTCTCTCTCCATGTGTGCTGGAGAAGAAGAACCATACATTTCTTGGATTTATCCCAAAAACCTGGTGAAATTACAGTTTTCCCTTTCGTTCATATTAAATCCTTTAACTTCCAAAATTTATAACTCATTCAATTTAAATCGATTCAAGTGGTTCTCGCGCTGTTATTCTTCTAAAATATGTAGTATTTATTAAAAATATTTATTTACAAAAATCATTTCCCCAAAAATTGGGGCCGGGATATTACATATAAAATCTCAAAGTATCAACTCAATCTTGATTCAAAATAATGTACTTGTATATCAAAATATGCATATAAATGTGGTATAAAAATACAGACACCAGATGTCCGTGTGTCTTGTAGTGCATGAGACACATCTGGATAAGCTTTGTCAAATCATGACAAGACTTGCTCATTATCTGCTATAAAACAAGTTTATATAAAACAAAAAGTGTCTGATTGAGATTACTCATTTAACCACAAAAGTCTCCAAGTGATTTGTCATTTATCCACTTAGAGTTTTAACTTAAGTAGACTTCAATGACTTGAACCATTAACACGGCACACAAATTTTATTATCTACGGCACTTATTTTGCATTATCTCCATAAAAAAGACAATTATGAAACTCATGCATGCAAAATCAGTTACGTAATAACTATGTAATAATACAAATAATGTGTGTTAGATAAATTTGATTCGAAGTAACTTACATTGAGGTTACATCACCTGCACACATTTAGGTTATCACACAATTGTCATATCTTAGGTTTTTAAAACCAACAATCTTTCCCTTGACAATTGACACCTAGGGTTTTAGAAACAAACAAACACAAATGGAAAGTAATTGAACAAACATCAAAGAAACTCAGTCTAGAGAGAGAAGAAAATGAAAGCTCTTGGAAGATGTCTTAAGCCTTGATTTTTCCTTCTCAATCTCTTAATGGATTTGGCTCTTCTTGTTTTTTCAAAATTGCCTAAAAAGTTCTCAAGTGGGTCACCTTGTCAAAAATCCTGAATCCACCCTTTCAAAAGAAAATTGTAAGGTTTTAAAATATGCTGACGCGACGCAATGCTGGGATGCCCAGATGCAGAGCCACAACGCCTAACTTTCTGGTTTTGAATGCCTAGGGCATTGTAGCACCCATTTTTGAAGTTGTGGCTTTATAACTAATTCTTTTCTCTCTCACTCTCTCATTAGTCCTCTCTCAGGTGTACCTGAAATGAGTCAAATAAATTCTTTTAATTATCAAATTTTCATGCATAAGCATTTCAAATAAAAATAATATGACTCTCAAAATATGCTATAGACGCTACGCATCATGTGTCACAACATATGTAATGCCCCAACTCGGGAGGTGCTACTTAAACCATCATTGCAATTTCTTCATAATCTTCTGAATTATGAAAATGGTACATTTGGTGAGAAATTCCTTGAAAATATCAATGTGTATAATGCAATGTTTGCATTTACATCTTTAGATGCTAATATTGACGTTAATATTAATAATGGTAATGCGTCTTATGTGTTCAAAATTCATGGTCAAATCCAACATAGAATTGGTTCGTTACTTTCAGTTGACGGTGAGCATCCTAAATATATAATACATATATGATATGGAACATGAATTTCAAAGTGGGATAGCTACTTTCAGTTCATGAAGGGATCGGGATGTAGCTGATAAATTTATTATCCATGGATTAATGGTGATGTTTGATGAATTCAATAAAATAGCTAAAGTTTTTAGAATAGTCAGGGATCATTTTAGACAACATATTGTTATGTCAATTACTTTGAAACTAATAAGTGAACGACAACGTGATGGGTTGCAGTATACTATCCCCTTGTCATCAGGAATTTTTTGGGATTTTGGGCAATCAGATTCTCATATAGACATTATTATTGAGCATAAATCAGATTGGAAGCCCTAGTTCTTGGTTATCTTGAAACCTTGGTTGTAAGAATTTAGGGTTAGCTTGCCTAAAACTCTAAGTTGTTGGTGAACTTGAAAAACCATCATCCATTACTGGATTTGGAAATCTTAAGCTTGCAGGCTTAGGTAGTGGACGTAGGAGGAAAGACTCTCCAGACCACTATATATCCTTGAGCACTTTATCTTTACTTTTTTTACTTGATTTTGCGTGTTGGTCATTTTCTTAAGGTTGTTAATTGCATTAGAGTAGGTTTCTCCAAACCATTAGGACACACACTTTTAATTGTTAATTTTCCTGGAACATAAATCTATCCGTGCATATTCCATATAGCTAGACTTTGAATTTTAATATGAAAGTTTTACATAGTGTTTCACTAAGGTATTGTCATATTGCATATTACATTCCGACTTGAATTGATAGGTCAAATAGCTTTTATCTAGTTGGTGTGCAGATTTGATTTTAACACCAATCTGTTCGTGTACTATTTATCTATCTAGACCTTGAATTTTGATATGAATTTTTTATATATTGTTTTGATATTTCATACCAAATTTCACTACATTTTGACAAGAATTGTTAGGTTAAATAGCTTTTATCCAAGTGGTGTGTAGATTGATGCACTAACTCTCGAGAAAAATCTACTTGAGTAAAAGCTTGACGAAATCGAGATAGACAAAGGAACATTGAAGCAACACATAAACATGCTGACAAAAAAACTTCTAGAAGCAACATGAAAAATCAAACGTGCCATTGTAGAGTTTGTTTGGTAAGATATTAGGTAAAAATTCTCACCAAAAACTCCATAAACATAATAACATTTCCCAAAGCCAAATAATATACTAAATAAAAAATAGCTGAAATTTTTTTTAAGTAAATCTCTGGAATGTCCAAAAGAAAGAAAAGAAAGCAAAAAAAATGGATGTAAGTAATCTTGTGTTTGACGACCAGTTCTAAAACTGTTTTACCACAACGACGTACTACAATTAGTTTTATTATTCCTACAATTAGTACTGCCATTTCTATCCTTGTAGAATTATTTTCTTATGGAAGTTGTTTCTCATATCACTTTATGTACTTATTTTACTTATAATCAGTGTCGACACACCAATTTATTAAATTCAAAATCCAAATAATTACTTGAACCAAAATCCTAAAAAATATAATACTCGATTAATTTCTCTCCATCATTCGATCCATTGCTACTTATTTTCAATCAGAAAAATGAAATAAAAAATCCAATTGATTCCATCATTCCATTGATTCAATTATGAATAATCTGCCTTCCTCGATTAAGATTTAAACAGAAGTGATGAAAATTCTTTAGATTGATTAACTTCACCATCTTCTATATTGTTAAACAGAACAAATAACACTACTGTTTGAAATATAATAAAAATAACAATGGTGAAGATCATAATTTTCACCCTTTGCCAAAAAAACCTTTGTTATTTTTTGAAATATAATAAAAATAACAATGAATGTGAAAAAGATAACACCATTAAAAAAGGACAGTCAAACATTATACTAATCCGATTTTCGTATAAATTTTCATATTCTATCAGAGGCATCCTTGAGTTATATAGATAAATCAAAAAGAGACCCTTTGAGTCGCTCAAAATTCTCCTCCATTGATTCCTTGTAAGTCAATTCACCGAGCTTCGTTAACCCCTTTAACGTAACCTCCAAACCCTTAGTGATTTTATGAGAATGCGTTTCCGAATCTTGAAAACCTTTTTCAAGAAATAACAGCTCTTCATTCAAATCCTTTATCTTCAACTATGAATCCGCACCTCCTTCATTCAAATTTTCTTGAAGTTTTTCAAAATAATCTCCTTCTCGAATCTCCCGGTTTAATTTTTGCCTTTTCACAAAACTAAAAGAAATGGAAGAAAATGACGAAGAGGGAAAGGAAGAACTCATAATGAATTTCAAGTGTTAAGGTATTGATAACTCTCTCTTTCATTTATAAATAGCAAAGCAACGACCTGTCAATAACTAGGCTTGGCCTTAAATGACAACTGCATGCTCACCTTAAGTATGTAACTATTCATCAATCCAGGTTTAACCAATTTAATCAACACCTTCATACCACGACACTACAAGATGGACTTAATCTCCAATCACAATCGACCTCACCCCATCACTCGATCCAATTAGATGTCATTCATTTTTATCTCGATCTAAGTCCAACCATGATTGAGAATCCACATGATCAATTATAAATGAAATAAAATATGAAACAATAATAAATTTCCCCACTCTATCCTCTATTTCCTCACTCAATGATTTAACACAATAACAAATTTTAATCTCTACAAAACACATCAATTATTTGGATATTCTCTTTAATACATATATCTCATCAACTACTGATTTAACATAAAAATAAATTATAATGTTTACAACGCACCTCAATTCTTTGGATGTTCTCTTAAATGCATAAAAACAATATATATGCAATATGTACTTTAAAGTTTAATCGACGACTGCATACCATTACCCCAAGTATATAACTATTCATCAATCCACATTTAACTAATTTAATCAACACCTTCAGAGCACCATCCTAAAAGGCCGACTTAATCCCTAATCACAATCGACCTCAACCCATCACTCGATCCAATGGATTGGCATTCACTTTTTGTTTCATCTAAGTCTAACCACAATTTAGAATCCATATGATCCATTAAAAACAAAATGCACCTCAATTCTTTTATTATTGCGTTACAATTTATAATAGTTCAAAATACATATATTTCATCAACCACTGATTTAATACAATAATAAATTGTAATGTTTACAATACACCTCAATTCTTTGGATAATTCTATTCTTTTTTCCACTTTTGTTTTTTAATATTCCGAAACTTGCCATTTGTTTATTTCTCAAAACTCTATGTGTAAACCCTAATCTAAGTTGTATCTGAAAATTTATTTAATAAAATCAATTACAAACCAAAACCTCTCGACCACATCGAAATTCAAGAACAATCAACTAATAGCCCAATAATTACTGAACCAAAGGCAAACAATAATAAAAATGTCAAAAAACTTCCATAAATATACTACCATTACCTTCGAAACAAAACATATAAACATTCATACATTAAAAATAAAACACATATTGAAACTACATCTATTTCTTCTCTAAAATATTAAACAACCCTTGAAAAGAGACAAACATATCAAAGACACAAACACACATTTCTTTAATAAGTCTTTCAACCAAAATCACTGTGTGCTGGCCATCCCTCTTCACAGTCAACAAGAGTATAATCCAACTGACACAAAAATTGAAGAAGACAAAGTCGACTAACCTCGAATAAACGAAACACAAGAAGACAGAGAGTACATGAAACATTGGGCCTAGACGGATCAACAATAGCTGCACATAGAGACCCTTCGCTAACATTCTCTAACGGATGAACAATAGAAGCATATATAGAACCTTCACTAACATGCACTGCGACATTAGGAGATGAATGAGTTGGCATTGCATAAGCTATAGTCAATAAACAAACAAATAAATAAAACACACAAGAAAAAAGGTTACCTATAGACTCAACAAATATCAATTAAATATTACTATAAAGAAAAACGAAACATCATGAGACATTTTCGAGAACCTAAAAAATGAAACGTCACAATCAACTATTGGGCAAAATGAAAAAAATTTCAAAATACAACTCTTAAAAAAGTCATCCAAAATAGTGAGCTTCAAACCTCCTTAACACAAATCACACAACACAACCCATTTATTTCAACAAAAAAGATCAAACTGCTAGCAAAGCGGCGGGCCGTAGCTATTTTACAAATAACTAGCAGAGTACCCGCGCGTTGCGGCGGGTGTCCCATATTTATACATAAATAGATTTTTTTTGGTACTTATTTTGAGAAATGGTATATCTTCTAATGCCAAATGATAATCTTATTAACATATTTGAATAGAGATAATATTTGTAAATACCATAACCAATATTTTTATGCAACACCCTTCTACACTAACTTTGCTGATAAAACCTTTTCTGATATGTAGTTCCAATTAGAATGTGAATGAATCAGAAATGAATATGGTTTGAAGGCCATGACAGAAAGTAATACATACCCAATTGCACAAAACCAATTCAACAAGTTTTTATATTTCTCGCCATCTTTTGCTCGCATCTGGTCAATGTAAAATCATGCAACAAAAAAGTAATATAAGAGTATTCATTAAGAGCTTTGGTAACTTATCATAAATAAAAGTAGCACTCTCTCACAAATGACTATCAGTAGTTTTTTTTAGGAGTGTAACACTTGTAACGCCAATTTTAATTTTTAGTTTTGTCAATTTGAGAGATCAGGAGTCATAATATAAACTTATGCACCACATCAGTCATAGCAATTTATAAGATTTTTTATCAGTTTTATGGTGAATTTCACGTGGTTTTGGGGGCTAAGAAGTGTTTGAGCATTTCTTATGGCTCTATGTTGTGTGGAAAAAATTCAAAAGCAGACATATATTTGGAACCATGATAAGAATTATGTAAAAATGCCACACCATATCACCAATACGATGTGCATTACAAAATTAAAAAGAAAATGGACAAAGAGAGTGTCAAACTCATTCTAAACTTATATATACATTTTATTAAGAACAAAAGGAATAAATTGGGCAAATAATAATTGGATTCAAAGGCATTCCTCTAAGCAAGTTTGCTTATATTAAACTAGTGTTCAACCCGTGCGTTGCACGGGAGTGGCTCTTTTCATCTCTCTCTCTGCTGCCTGCCTTTTTGTGCTTCAATGTGTTTCATTATCTCTCAATTTGTTGCCTGACTACTTTGTAACTATTTTGAGGTTATTGTGCTTACAGGTTGGGGAAACATGCTGGCATGTTGTCATTTATTCTTTCATCACCTAAGCAATTGAGTTTAGAAAGTTCAGATCCAATATTTCAGAGACAAATGTTGCTTATATACATGGATAAGCCTGATTTGAATAGCCTTAACTAAGATTACAAAGCTAAAAAACATTGTATTCACTCAATTTTGTATGGTTTTTAGAGATACAGGCTTTGACTTTCATTTTCATCACTCTCAATATATACGAAGGAACTAAAATCAATAGAAGGTGAATGCTTTTATTAAGAAAGGAGTACTACAACTTTCATCAAACAACAGCATGCAAATAAATTTTGAGTTTGCACAAATTAGCCGCATCAATATTCAAATTGGATAAAGACGACAGATACATACAACAGAGATCCACCTTGGTAGGTAAAGATGGGTTACTTACTGTATGAAGAGGTATCAATTTGCTCAGGAAGTTGCTTTATATCCACCTCAAATACAAACATCAGAAGGATATTTATCAGTAATGAGCATAATGTCCTCCCAAGGCATTGACTCACATAATCAGGGAATAACAATTGTTTACATGTCTTGGTAAAATGACTACAAAACAGATTGATTGTCATAAAGGTAAACCATCTAGAACAAAGCTATTTTATTTCAGAAAGGACATTGTAGAGTGATCGTAAAATTCACAGTTGTATAATCCCACCAAGGATATAAACTAACATTTTATGTGGAGGAAGGAGTGTGGCACACTCGGCCAGCGACAACTGATAACTCCTCAGTATGTACGCCAAGTGGAAGTTGCTCCAGCAGAAGAGTCTTCAGTGAATGCCTGTGAAAGTTAAAAATAATGGACAAAACTGAGTTGAGTTCAACTAATCATGTGAAAGTGTTTTTCTCTTCCATTATGAATCAAAATAATTATCATGAGCACTAAAAGCATACAATCCTAATTGGCAGCAAATTTCTGAGGCAGAGATACCCCAATGGGGGTATTTATTGAAATCATAACATAGGTAGTGAGGAGGCGTTATGAAGTAATTTTGGAACTCCCTAAAATAAGGCATGGACTATCTAATAAATGCAGCAAGATGGTAATATAAATGATGAAAGTAGAGAAATTCAGTGATTTGTGTGTTTTTAACAAAGAAACTAATTAGATTAATAGAAGCAATATTAAATATACTGAAGCACCTGCATTCATTTATTTTGATTTAGTATCTATAGATTAGTTAATACTGAGTACTTTTTTTTAATACTGTGTATTTTGTCTATTGCTTTTTCTATTCTTTCTATAGCACTAAATTAATAGGAAAAGACATTACCATGACATGATCATCATCATTTATTTAACCACCGTTGGTAGTGTGTTATTTAGCCATTGTAGTCCTCCATGGTTTATACATCTGATTCTGCAGAGAGAGAAAGATAGAGACTGTTATTGTGGCTTTTGATGCCCTAATGATCTGTAATTAGTTATGAAAGGGTAAACATAAATAAAACTGTAATGATTGCAAGTTTATAGACCTGTTAGAAGGCCTTCAAAAATCTCAGTGTAAACAATATTTCTGGTATGCATTGCATGGAGATCTTCATTAAAAATAGGGGTTGACCTTGAACCTGTACAAAATCTGCTTTGTGACTGTTGTCAGCCTCCATGATACAGATATTGGTAGCAAGTTGATAATTCATTATATATAAAAGAAAAGAGTCTTAAAATTCCATGAAAAAATAAAAGATAATAGGCAAGATAAGCCAAATGATGCAATCATATTATTCCACTGATTTGAGTTCAATCTATGATAATAGGGTTTAAGAGTAAGAGCACCAGTGTCAAATATTATATCCATTCAATAATGTATCAAATACCTTTTTCCTTTCAATAAGTTCAGAGGGAAGTAAACCATTACCAAGCATGCTTCCGCATATTGTATATGAAAAGATGACACCAATGACCTTTCTTAAACAATATCAAAGCATGAAATGCCACAGAAACTGTCATGTCACCCTGCAGCTTTGCATCTCCCATGACCTGTTTGTTAAATCTTCACTGTCAATTGGGGTATTATCAAGATGCCAAAAGATTAAAATCATGAGTATTCAATGCATGTTTTCACCATCAACACAAAAGAGCACAGTAAATCTAGTTGATAGAACAAATTTAGAAATCAGAGAAGCATCAAATCAAAAATGGCAGATGGAATTAAGTAGCCCAACTTGAAAATAATGCGGTAATGCGGTAACATACATTTAGATAATAAAAGAGAACTTATGCCTACCTTGAGAATTCGCTTCACAATGTCAAAATATAAACCAGTTTTTGACCATCCCCCAGCAAAAAGCACTCCATGTACCAGATTGAGCTTCTGCAATGGAAATGCATAGAAACCAAAAGGTGGAATGAGAGGCATAACTTCAAGCCACGTGTCATGGTGTCAAAAGTTAATCAAGAACAAAGAATAGAAGAACAAACTCAGATAAGATGAGGGATACAATCGCCAGAGCAACGAACCTGGGACACTGAGAAGCTGCCATGAACTAAATTAATACTGAGTCCTTTTTTTTAATACCGTGTATTTTGTCTATTTTTTGTGTTGTTTCTATAGCACTAAATTAATGGGAAAAGACATTACCATGACATGATCCTCATCATTTATTTAACCACTGTTGGCAGTCTGTTATTTAGCCATTGTAGTCCTCCATGGTTTATACATCTGATTCTGCAGAGAGAGAAAGATAGAGACTGTTATTGTGGCTTTTGATGCCCTAATGATCTGTAATTAGTTATGAAAGGGTAAACATAAATAAAACTGTAATGATTGCAAGTTTATAGACCTGTTAGAAGGCCTTCAAAAATCTCATTGTAAACAATATTTCTGGTATGCATTGCATGGCCTTCACCTTCTCCACTTATGAGAATCTTAAGCCCTTCACAAGTCGTGACTCGGATGCAGCAACATATAATTGGCCATGTGAGAATACAGGTCTTGGCAAATATAACCCCACCTTATTCAGTGTCTGACCCTGGCTTTTATTTATAGTCATTGCATAACATAACCTTAAAGGGAATTGCCTACGTCTGATTGTAAATGGCCATTTCCTCTCTGTTGCGGACATTATTATTCTTGGGATGCAAATTTTGTCTCCTACATGACTGCCGGTTATAATAGTTGCTTGAATCACTCTATCACCCAATCTTGTAACCAACAATCTTGTACCATTACATAATCCACTGTTTTGGTTAATGTTCCTTAACAGCATGACTGGGGTGTTGATTTTAAGATGAAGCTCATGGTTTGGGATCCCGTTGAACGTCAATGAATTCAAGAAATCTGTTGGGTAAAGAAGATCATCTTCGTCTGATGAACCACCAGGTTTATGTATTGAATCGAAGTTGTGATAGATCTTCTGGTCTGAAGGCACCATAGACAAAACATGTGAATTGATTGCATCCACTGTTTCATTTGTAGCTGTTATTATTGCTCTCTCCTTTAGGTATTCTGCATTGTTGTATAATAAAAGCAAATCCCCGTATATCTCTGAGGTTATATCCTCAATGTCACCACTAACAGGCCTTACTAACAGATTATCTGGAATTGTAATCCACAAGGGGCACTCTTCTTCTGGATGCATTTTAAAGGCATTTGCTTTTCCTTCTCCGATCTCCAGTAGCCATTTAGCAAACTGGTCTTGTTCAGTTTTTTTCTCATTGTGCAAATCAAATTCACATAACCTCATATTTTGTTTCAATTGGAAAATCTGGCAGTGTTTCCAAAGATGTGATTGAGTTATGCAAGCTTCAACTGTGTCATGTCTCGATCCCTTCACAACTACTGGCAAAATTTGTCTGAAGTCACCACCAAGCAATACTGTCTTTCCACCAAACGGTGAGTACTCAAATAACTCCTCATCTGGTGCAAGTATATCTGCCAATGATCTATCTAGAGCTTCAAAGCAATGTCGATGAGCCATTGGGGCCTCATCCTACACAATAAGGCTGGAAATTTTAATAAGTTCAGCCAATTGTGTGTTATTTTTATGTGACAGGTTGACTCTTCACTAATATCAATTGGGATCTTAAATCTTGAATGAGCTGTGCGGCCTCTAGGTAATAATAAGGATGCAATCCCAGATGAGGCAACTGCTAGAACAATTTTTCCCCTCTGACCGCAACTTGTTAATAATAGCACGGTAGACAAATGTCTTTCCGGTCCCTCCATGGCCATAAAGAAAGAATAATCCGCCTGCCTTTTCACTGACAGCTTTTCTTATTGATTCAAAGATTTTTTTTTGTTCTTCATTCATTTGTTGGAACAAAACAGAACTGCTTTCTTCAAGGCTAGCAATGTTGTGTGCAAGCTCATCTATCAACATTGGATTCCCAATTCCTTGTTGGTGACCAAGCACAGGTTCTGGTAGTCCATTTTCACTTAGAGATGAGCCACTTCTTTTTAATAGTTTTTGTATCTCAAGCAATAATTGGTTCCGCACATCTTTATGACGGATGCTTGCCACAGGAATATGAAGGGAATGTTGTAGCTGATAAATTATATCATCCTGCATGTCAGTCAAACTTGCTTCAAATAATTTTTTTGAATTTATAACCTCACAGAATAAAATTATAGTAACAAATAAATTACGTATCTCTTTCGATGTTTCCCAGCCAGCTGCTTCCTCCATCGCCTCATGCCACTCACGATCATCACCTATCAAACCCATTGAGTTGCATGCTTCTTTGAATGTTTCATGAACAATCCCATTAACTGTTCTAACTTCAGTAAAATTCTATGCGCCTTTGACATGAGAAAGAAGCATCCTCAAATAATATATATCACCCGCTGATGGATGAACGTAATTTATACGTCCAATACAATGGCCCTGTTTCCTTCGAAACCAGATTTTCTTGCCCCCATCCCATCTCCACTTAGTGGGAAACTCAGTGTATGTGAGCTCTTTTGCATCATGAGAAACAGTGTTTGCAAGCATCCATTCTGTAAGCATTGTCTTCTCTACTCCTGGTTGTTGTAAAACTGCATTGACGTTAGTATCCCCTCTGAAAATTATATTGTTCATCAAAGGCATGTGTATCGAGAGGCTTTCCACTGCTTGAAATTTGTGGTGGATATGAAATTCAAATATTCTCCATGATGATTCGTATGGTGCTACATATCTACAGTCCACATACATCTGAATTTCATCAACCACGCCTGAATTCACATTTGAACTTCCTGAAGCAGCCTCGCGATTCTCATGTATCAAAGCCCTTGTCCTGTCAGGACCTTTATTCACATATTTGAACAAATATTTTATAGACCTTGTGCAATTACACCATTCGACGTTGACGTGTGCCTCATATTTAAGCAGGAGGGAGCTATTATAAGGTACAACAAATCTATTGTCAAGCTCAACTCCAACCTTCAAAACAGTGCTTCCATTATCCTGCCTTTTGTATA
Organism: Euonymus europaeus; assembly: GCA_963580455.1. Lineage (NCBI taxonomy): Eukaryota > Viridiplantae > Streptophyta > Magnoliopsida > Celastrales > Celastraceae > Euonymus > Euonymus europaeus. The sequence continues at coordinate 12,170,597 of OY756970.1, read as the reverse complement.
TAGCAAAACCATCTTCAGCAATGATTGTTTCAGCACTATTTTTCCTTCGAAAATGCTTTGTGCATCTTCCATTTCTCATGCAGGGTTCCTTGGGGTTTGCTAGACCACATGGACCATGAATCATGAATTTAGAGACGATACCGTAGAGTACTGGTTCTATTTTTGCGTCTGGAATTTCAGCACAGATAATACGATCAATGTCAGTTGTTGTTGGGTATTTGTCATCTTGATGTAAACAAATTATCAGATGAACATGTGGTAACCCCCTCTTCTGGAATTCAACGGTGTATATTGCACCAATGACCTTTCCAAAATACCCGCCCCTCTTAATATCAGCCACAAAATCACTTAGTTTCATATGGAAAACTCGCGAGATTATATTAGGCCTATCTTCTGGTTTCTGTCCTGATATGAGCGCCAAAGCCTCACGGATTTCAGGCCACTGAATATTACAAGTGAAAGTTATAAATAAATCAGGATTACCACGCGACTGACAAATTGCCATGGCATCATGGTAATTTTGGATCATGTAACGCGGGCTGCCTGTAAAACTTGATGATAAAATAACGCGCTGTCCCACTGAATTAGTTGTTACATCACCTCTTTGAAAAGCATCTTGAACGCCTTTATACATTTCGCATCTGTAATGGTCTTGCTGGTGTTTGAAACGGATATATCATAGTCTCTCATCCTCAATACATGTATAGGCATCAACAATGTACTGTTGGAATAATCTCCCACCCCTTATCAACAATCCACCACCAGTTGCTCTTTGTTGCAGCCTGAAACAATAAAACTCCCTTCTGGTCACATGACTCCTTTTAACTCTGGCTCCTTCTACGGGTGTATTGCAGGGTATGTTTAGTCTATAGCCATCCTCACCATAAGGAAACAATAGCGGATATTGCATTGCCATAAGTGTTGGATGCAAATCGTTTATAAGCTTTAATCCCGTGGAAAGATGGTCTACAATGATGTCTCGGCCATTATCAGTTAAACCAATGTCACCAACTACCAATCCTACCGTTTCAGATACCACTGGTGCATTGTACTGTGACCCATCACCAGCACGTCTTGCTGACAAAGTTAATGACATATTTCTGGTCTCCCCATGCCTAAAACGATCTCTGGCCATTCTAAAAGCTTTTACCAGTTTGTTTACCTCATCAAACATTTTTATCAAGCCTGTAACCACAGTTTCATCCACTTGATCACTAACAGCATTTCCTGTCATAGCGACAATCCTATTAGACGTCTCATTTTCAGTGTCATAGACATATAGCTATGCAAATTGCGGTCTATCCCCACTTATCGACAGTAAAGATCCTATGAGGTGATGATTCTGACCATTCAGTTTGAATATATAAGGACCCTGATATTTATTGACATCTCTGTCAATCTTGCCACCAATTGACGTGAATGAGAACATAGAATTGTACAGCCTTATATTGGCACGAAAGTGCTTTGATGTTGCTCCTCCGGCATAATCGAAAAGACGCGTAAGAAGTTCTAGTGGTTCTTGAAGACTTGGTAGTTTTATACGTCCTTCCCTACAACAAAGTGAGTGCACTGAAGCTCGAGTGCCAAGCGCCTTAACCCGCTCAGCAAACCAGAAAAATGCTCCACAATATTGGCAGTTAAATGTTGGAGAACCAAGGTTAAGAGCTGCTGAGTTCACAACAGGGGTTTCTGCATTGGAAGTAGACTGGATTGAATCATCAATTGTGTGAGTTTGTGTGTTACACCTTTTTGTCGCACGAGTTTCTTTTCGATGTATAGGCAATCCTCTTCGCTGCATCATAAATTGCTTCCTTGCATGCCTATTAATCTTAATTGACTCTCCCTTTTCCATCCTACTAAAAAAAATGGTTGAATTTATTATGGGTGGATTAGACAGCAGTTATACGCTAATTATATCGTAATTTAAAAATTGATAAATGCATATTATAGGCATCAAAAAAAGGTATCCTAATAATTTGTTATTAAACCCCCTATATTTCCAATGTATTCATGTTTGGGAGAAGAAAAACATGATGGATTCACAAAACAGACATCCTAAATAGGAGCTGGAAAAGCTAAGGAATTGAATCCACATATATTTTTACTAAGACAACATATATCACATTACAGGGCTCTTGTCAAAAAATTCATGAAATTTTGGAACTTCAAAAATAGCTCATCACAACATTATAGAAATATGAATAAATTTTACTTTGACTCACCAATGATTTGCCTAGTAGATTAAATTGCGGAACAAAATAGTTGAGGAAGATACACATAGGCCAAGGATTGTTCCTGTGTGTTGGGGAAAAATTATAAACCTGCACACACACCAAATTTGATTCAGAGAAAGAAGTGAAAGAAATTATATAAGGACAAACAAAGGGAAAAGGAATATTGAATTTAGAGATTGATAAAAAATCCAAGTTTGAAGATGACACATTAGAAAGTAGAGTAGAGATTTTCGGGCATACAGGAGTTGAAAGGGGCCATGGTAACTTACAAATGGAACCTACATTAAATGAAAAGAGGAATTAATGGAATAATAAGCAGACTAAAGGAAATAAATTCCTTCTACTGCATCTTGGTATAAATAAAACGGGATTTCTGCTCTAATTTTTAGCATGTCCAGAAATGAATAACTAAAGATGGTAACCTAATTATGTTAACATAGGAACATATTTGGGAAGATTAAATACCAGGTGTTGATAGAGTTATAGACTATAATATGTAAAAATGGAATGTCCCTCGCTTATTGCAACCTCCCAGTACCAACCAGTATGCAAGATATTTTTGAGAATTGTCATTTGCCTATGATGGCTCAAAACCTGTAGCTAAGGTTCTATTAATTTGGACTTTGACACTTCATAGTTTGTTTCATATTTTTGTGTTCATTCAGTAGTTTTATTGTTCTTTAATTTTAAGTGAAATGACCCATAAACAAAAAATCATAAAGAATAAAATCTGCTATGTAAATGGAGGTGTAGTTATTAAGAAAGTGACATAATAATTTCAAAAGTAACAGAGGAGGATAATAAAATATATTAGAAGGGAAAAAGAGATGTCAAGTGTTCTTTTATACTAATTATGAAATAAAATAGTCTGACCTTAATTTGTTTGCGTAATATTGCCTTTATGACTTGCGATTGAGAGGTAACATCCAAATAAAGTGCAAGAGCTATGATCCTTAAAACTCTTGTAGCCACTTGGTTGCACACAATATGACTCTCACTAAATCAGAGAACAATTTTATACCAATTTAGGCCTCTAGAAAGAGGGTTTGCTATAAAGGAAATGATAATTCTACGTTATTGAAGAGACAATATATCTTTCTTTCCCTACAAATTGCCACATAAGAGGTATATATCTCATTTAAGTTCCCCCTTATATAAATTAATGAATAACCCAAAAGATAACAGGGTGTCGCAACCGAAATCACGACGCGTATCCGGCGCTATTTGAGAAAAAGATGTGTAAAATGTAAGAAAATGTAAGAGCCGCCACCAATTGATTATAGTGCAATTGGACACTAAATGTTAGGCCTGCGAACCAAAAAAAATGGGTAAGGGGGTCTATTGAGTGTGGGGAAGGTGTTAGGCACCCCACAACTCCCTAGTCGGTTGCCTTTAAAATTATTTATGCTTTTCCTTAAAAATATTTTTGTATGTCTCAAATTGTAAATTTTATGTATCGGAAAAATCGATTATGGTTAAATTGGTAGAAAAAAAAAGTTTCATTAATTTTGAATAAATGATGAAAATAATTGTTTTAACGAATATTGTAAAATCCCTTTGGACGGAGCTGAAATAATCGGTTGTTTGGAAGAAAGATCTTGAGAAACCAATACTTTGATATTCTCGGATGTTTGAAAGAAAGATCTTGAGAAACCAATACTTTGATATTCTCGGATGTTTTTAAAAAAAGACTTTGAGAAACCAATACTTTGATATTCTCGGATGTTTGGAAGAAAGATCTTGAGAAACCAATACTTTGATATTCTCGGATGTTTGAAAGATGGTGGATGAGAAACCAATACTTTGATATTCTCGGATGTTTGAAAGATGGTGTCGAGAAACCAATACTTTGATATTCTCGGATGTTTGGATGAAAGATGTGTCGAGAAACCAATACTTTGATATTCTCGAATTTGGATAAAAGATGTGTCGAGAAACCAATACTTTGATATTCTCGGATATTTGAAAGATGTGTCGAGAAACCAATACTTTGATATTCTCGGATGTTTGGATGAAAGATGGTGGATGAGAAACCAATACTTTGATATTCTCGGATGTTTGAAAGATGGTGGATGAGAAACCAATACTTTGATATTCTCCGTTTTTGGACGGGTTGGGTATTTGAGTCCTATCAACCGTATGATTTTGGTTCTGCTTTTGGGTATTCTTTGGCGTACAAACTAAAATAATTTGAGGATTACATCCTAAAACTTTAACTAAATTTTACACCACTTTTACTATTTTGCTACATTATTACATTACTTGGGCTCAAACATTTACAAAAAATAAAACGGAATCTAACTTACAACTAAAAGCCCAAAAACAATCCAGCAGGCCCAAACCAAAACACACAAACCCGACCCATTACATATAAACAGAACCCAAGACCAAACAAATAAAACTCGGACCAGGCCCAATACAAGTACAAACAGAAACCCATGAGAAAACAAATCAAAACTTATACCCGGCCCAATCTAAATAAAAACCGGCCCAAAAATTAAACTAATCCGGCCCAAGAAACAATAAAAGATACCGGCCTGGCCCGAATAACAGAACTCGGCCCAAAACAGAAATAATCAGAGCCCGGCCCAACCCGATCCGGCACTGTTCATCGTCTCCCTCGCCAGCAGCACCACCTGCCACCGATAGTCTCCTCTTCTTCCACCGTCCAAACTGCAAACAGAATGAAAAAAAAAACAACGAACAAGCAAAACCAAATCCAGACCACCACAATCTAACAAATAACCAAGTTTACTAATCGGCACAGATCAAAGTTCAACGAAAGAAAATAAGAATCAAAATTTGAAACGAGATCAAAGAAAATATCGACTCCAAAATCGCCTCTTCTATATTCCTCTGATTTTCCTCTCCGAAACTCTTGGTCTTCTTCCCTGAAAAATCGACCACAAAATCCTTCGTCTCCTCCTTTTTCCCGATCTGCTTCCCTATTTCTTTCGTTTCTTCCCAAGAAATTCGTTCGGCTTTCGATTTCTCCTTTCTGTTTTCCTTTGTTACTTCCCTTTCGAAAACCCTCCGAATCCTCAAGAAAATCCCCAAGACCACTCGAAAATTCTCTCCCCTCGTTCTGCTTCTTCTTCAGCTTTTATAACCAAAAAACGAATCAATCCCCCCAAAATCAAGAAATCCGGGTCCTCTTCACCCACTCTCCTCACTACTTTTCCTTTTCACCCACTCCCTTATCTTGGCCGGCCACCTTCCGTTTCTCACCCACTCCCTTCTGTCGTTTCTGCCTCTCTCCCTCCTTTTTCTTCCATGGCCGCCTCTCTCCTTAGGGTTTTTTTTTAGGATTAGGTGGATTAGGGTTTGTAGAATTTGGGCTTTGGATTTTTGGGATTTAGTTGAGGGTGGCTTTGGGCCGGGCCAGTCCAGGTAAGTAAGTTTAAGTAGGGTTTTGGGTAATATGGCTAGCTTTAGGTGGGCCCGTTTTGTTGGGTTTAATTAAGAGATGGGTTTAATTGGGTTTAATCTTGGGTTTGGGTTAATTTTGGGTTAATTTAAATTGCTTACTTTTTATTTATTATTTTCTTCTTTTCAATTTTTATATTTTATATTTTTAAAACAAAAATTACCCGGACAAAAATGGGGTACTACAGCTGCCCCCCTTTGTGTGACTTTACATCGTAAATGACGCACAAAGGAGTAGTAAGCTGATTTTTGTACCAATTGAAACATGTAAAATAAAAATGCTTGGGATCACTGTAGCCATCTCCGACTTGGCTAAAATTTTGAAGAAAAATGTGCATGGGATCACTGTAGCCACTCCCAGCTTGGCAAAATTTTGAAATGTTTTTATTCTTTTATTATTATTTTTTTTTGAAAAGAAATGTGCATGGGATCACTGTAGCCACTCCCAGCTTGGCAAAATTTTGAAATGTTTTTTATTTTTTTAAAAATGTGCATGGGATCACTGTAGTCACTCCCAGCTTGGCAAAATTTTGAAATGTTTTTATTTTTTTATTTTTTTATTTTTTTAAAAAAATGTGCATGGGATCACTGTAGCCACTCCCAGCTTGACAAAATTTTGAAATGTTTTTTATTTTTAAAAATGTGCATGGGATCACTATAGCCACTCCCAGCTTGGCTAAATTTTGAAGAAATAATTTTTGAATTTTTGAATTTTGAATTTTGATTACATAAAGAAATTTGCACAGGCAATTTTGAATGAATTGGATTGTGAATTTTGATTAGCCACTCTTGGCTTGGCTAAATTTTGAATAAATTTTTTTTTTTTTTTTTTTTTTTGCAAGCAATTTTTATGAATTTTTATTTATTTTACATTTACACAAATATTTACAGAGAATTTTTGTAACATGGGCTGGACTTAGGTAAACAGTACAATCACTGTAAAATTCTCAATTGGGCCTGTCCACATTCGCGGCCACATGCAACAGTTGCTTCCACCTTTGTCGCCTGGACTCCGATTGTTGGTTCTGAGCTGGTGTTTCCTGAGTATAATCAGGGGATGGCAATCTAGCAGCAGATTGGGATGTTTCTCCTAGCACTAGGACTCGAGACCGTGATGCTTGTAGTCTTTTTGCAGTGGTGGTCATTTGGCTAATACTCTTCCGCCAACGGTTTTTCTGCATAGTAATTACTGGATAAAGTAGGGAAATTTGGTTTAGAGGAGGACGAATGTGTTTGCTCAAAACCAGTCGGGTAATGAGTCGCGGGAAATACAATTTCTCCACCTTCATTGGTCTGTTTTCCACAAAGCTTTGTGCCTTCAGAATAGTAGCCATAAAGAATTCTCCAATGTTGAACCAAACTCCTTTATACATATAGTATAAGGCATAGAGAATCCTACCTCGTCGCTGATGGTGGTGACCGATAGGGCAGAGATTATGATGGACAGCATCGTCCAGCAACCACATATTCGAAGGCAAAAATGAGCGACGTGTAGCATTTATTTTCTCATCCATCTGTCCTCCACACATGTCATCAATTATCTCCTCCTTAGAAACAGATACTGGTGCCTGAAAACCAGTAGCCACTTCATAAGAAGAGGGATACCCTAGACATTCGCATATGTCCGCCGTGGTGAACTGAATTTTCATACCGAGTATTTCCACCTGATAAACTGATTGTGACTCAGTTTTCGCACTCGGAGGTAACATTTCTAAAGTTTCGTAAAAACTACGAACTATACGAGGATACACTGACAAATTACCCTCAGGATCAGGGTTAACTAGAAATAACAGGGAATGATCTCGGAGGTATTTCATAGCCCGCGGGCGTTTGAATCTCTAAGAATATGAAGGTCAAATTGTCGCTCAGGGATGATCTCCGCTTTAGCAAACGAGACAATTGCTTGTGAGTGGGGTGATAGACTATCGTCCATTCGATTGATCGAAAAACGAGACATCTAAAAGAGATGAAAAAATGTTAGGGAAGTGAATTTTGCGATGATCCGAACAAAATCAAGAACAACGATGATGACAGTAAAGATAGTTGGGAGAGAGACAATGAACAGATTCGGCAATGAAGATACACAATATCCGAAAAGAAGAAAGAAAATTTGGGTCAGAGGATACAAAATGATTCACGAGTCTATCAAGGTGATTTGACCTGTCGGGACTACAGGTAAGAGATTCGGTGGAAAAAATGTCGTTTAATGAAGAAAGCGACGGATTTGGCCAGACAAACATCGTATTAAAAACAAAATCGCACTATTGCTGAAGAAAGTCAAAAAAAACTGGGATCACGTTTGGCCATTATTCATGCTTTTGTTGTTTTTTATTTTTCGGGTCATTTCATCAGTGGGCATCATCATCCCCATCTTTCCCAAATCATTTCCCCGAATCTGCATGCCTCTGTCCCATATTTGCACATTGTTTCACTATTCTCAATCACGCACCTTTCATTCTTTCACCATCAAATGTAATATTTTCCCTCTCTTACTTGAACCAGACTATTATTCAAATTTCTCATGCCCTCCACATCCTTTGACTTCTTCAAGCTTCTTTACAGTCATGACTGCCAAATATGTCCCAAATTCTCGTCCAGAGTAATATCCTAATTCATGTTTTTTGTCTCTTGTATGGCATCACTTCAATTTCAAATAAATCCCATAGTATGGCGATATTTATATGATATGCAAATTTAAAAGGAGATGTGAACAGGAACACGGAGGTTATTGAGAATGAAGAAAAAACCACGGATGAGAAAAAGTTGAGAATATCTTATTAGAACTAAATAAATGACAGAGAAACACTGGTCATGTATGTACATAATACATTGGGAAGAAAAGTAAAAACAAAGAACAATAAGATATGGAGAGTGTATAAGGTAGCATTCCTTATAGGACCGAAATGTGACTACTCCGATTCCACGCAAAAACTGCCCCAGTTTTTGTGTGCACCTATTTCACAATTATCGAACCTGACGTTTCAGCTGAGATTGACTTTCCTTAAACCCAAATGATAAACTCTGGTCATGCGCCCTTCACCATTCCCCCATCAAAATTTTCATCCATACTCTCTTTGAACTTTCATACATACCAAAGTGGTTTTTGACAATTCCATCATGATCTCCTTGCGACTCTATTTTTGCATGGACTGCTTTTTCAGATTTTCAAACCAGCGAGCTCCCCCTTATGAGTAATATTTTTTCACTGCCTCGGCATTTATGGGCTGAAGTAAATCCTCCCCATCCATTCTGGTCAATATCAATGCTCCTCCCTCAAAAGCTTTTTTAACCACATATGGTCCTTCATAATTTGGAGTCCATTTACCTCGATGATCCTTTTATGGCGGCAAAATCATTTTTAAAACTAGATCTCCTTCCCTGAAACAACGAGTTCGAACTTTTTTATCATGTGCTTTCATCAATCTCCTTTGATACAATTGTCCCTTAAAAATCGCTTGTAATCTCCGCTCCTCAATTAAATTCAATTGCTCATATCGTATTTTGACCCATTCTGATTCTTCCAAACCTGCTTCTAAGATTACTCGAAGAGAAGGTATCTCTACCTCAACAGGCAAAACAGCCTCCATTCCATACACTAAAGAGAAAGGAGTCTCTCCAGTAGATGTACGTATCGATGTACAGTAACCATACAGGGCATATGGGAGCTTCTCATGCCAATCTTTGTAATTTATTGTCATCTTTCCAACGATCTTCTTGATATTTTTATTCGCCGCTTCAACAGCTCCGTTCATCTTTGGACGATATGGCGTTGAATTATGGTGACTAATTTTGAACTGATCACAAAAATCTTTCACCACCTTGCTGTTGAAATTCGTACCATTATCAGTGATAATTCTTTCCGGAACTCCATATCGACATACGATCTCCTTCCTCAGAAACCGTAGAACCACACTACTTGTCACACTGGAATAAGAAGTAGCTTCCACCCATTTGGTGAAATAATCAATAGCTACCAAAATGAAACGATGTCCATTAGAAGCTTTTGGTTCTATTGGACCAATGACATCCAGACCCCACATTGAGAAAGGCCATGGTGATGATAACACGTGTAATGGGTTGACTGGGACATGTGTTCTGTCTGCATACACCTGACATTTGTAACACTTGCGTGCATATTCTATGCAATCCCTCTCCATGGTCAACCAGTAATAACCTGCACGAATAATCTTTCGCGCCATTGAGTGTCCACTGGAATGGGTTTCGCATATTCCTTCATGAATCTCCTCCATGAGTTGTCTGGCTTCAATGACATCGACACAACGTAAGAATACTACACCATCATTCTTTTTATAAAGAATATTTCTATTTAAAAAGAAAGATCCTGACAATCTTCTGATGGTACGTTTGTCATTCTCCGATGCTCCTGATGGATACTCCTTCTTCTCAATATACTGCCAGATATCATGATACCAGGGTTTACTATCCGGCTCTTCTTCCACATTTGAACAATACCCTCGAACTTCTCGCTTCTCAATCTTAATCACATGTCCTTCACCTTTCGGATCTACATCAAACATGGCTGCTAAAGTTGCTAGAGCATCTGCTATCTGGTTCTCTTCCCTTAGAATATGGTCAAACTCTATCCAATCAAAAAACTTGATTAGTTTTTTGATGTGTTGGTGGTATGGGATGAGTTTACCATCTTTGGTCTCCCATTCGTCATTCAATTGTCTAATCACCAATTGTGAATCCCCATATACCTGCAACCTTTTAATCCCCATGTCAATAGCTGTTTGGATCCCCATTGAGCATGCTTCATACTCAACCACGTTATTGGTGCATTCGAAATATAGCTTGGCTGTGAACGGGATAACGCTCTCATCAGGTGATATCAATACGGCTCCAATCCCACATCCCATGATATTGGATGCACCGTCAAATAACAAAGTCCATTTCTGTAATTCTTTCTGACTTTTATCCTCTGATACTGCCATGATGTCAATATTTGGGAACCCCAAATTCATGGGCTGGGGATCATTAATTGCTCCATCAGCCAAATAATCTGCTATTGCTCTTCCTTTGATTGCTTTCTGTGTGACATACAAAATATCATACTCTGAAAGTAACATTTGCCACTTAGCAATCCTCCCTGAAAGTGAAGGCTTTTCAAAAATATACTTGATAGGATCCATCCTGGATATCAACCATGTAGTGTGATACAACATGTATTGCCTAAGCCGATGTGCTGCCCAAACCAGCGAACAACAAGTCTTCTCCAACATTGAGTAATTAATTTCACAACTTGTAAATTTCTTACTCAAGTAGTAGATAGCGTGCTCTATCCTTCCTGATGAATCATGTTGCCCAAGCACACATCCCATTGAAATTTCTGAGACGGTTAAATAGAGGATAAGTGGTCTGCCAACCACAGGAGGCATCAACACTGGAGGATTTTGCAAATATCGCTTAATCTGCTCGAATGCCATTTGGCAATCCTCATTCCATTTTGTCGAGTTGCTTTTTCGTAGTAGTTTGAAGATGGGCTCACAAGTGGTCGTCAATTGCGAAATAAATCGTGCAATGTAATTCAATCTTCCCAAAAAGCCCCTGACTTCTTTCTCAGTACTAGGGGGAGGCATCTCCAAAATTGCTTTAACTTTATCAGGGTCCACCTCAATTCCTTTTCTGCTTACAATGAAACCTAGCAATTTCCCTGAGGTTGCCCCAAACGTGCACTTGGTTGGATTCAACTTTAATTGATGCTTTCGTAATCGATCGAATAGCTTCTGGAGATTCACAATATGATCCTCCCCCTTCTTAGATTTTGCTATCATATCATCAACATATATTTCAACCTCTTTATGTATCATGTCATGAAACAAGGTGACCATAGCCCTTTGGTAAGTTGCCCCAGCATTCTTCAAACCAAATGGCATGACTTTATAACAAAAGGTTCCCCATAAGGTAATGAAGGTTGTCTTCTCTTGATCTCCTGGTTCCATCTTAATTTGGTTATATCCTGAAAATCCATCCATGAAGGAAAAGGTTGAATGTCGGGCTGTATTGTCTACCAAGACATCAATATGGGGGAGAGGGAAATTATCTTTTGGACTTGCACGATTGAGGTCCCTGTAGTCCACACACATTCGGACCTTGCCATCCTTTTTAGGCACTGGCACAATATTCGCCACCCATTCAGGATATTGAGCTACTGCTAAAAATCCTGCATCAAATTGTTTCTTTACTTCATCTCTTATCTTCAATAACATATCTGTTTTTAATCTTCTCAACTTCTGCTTCACAGGAGGACATTCAAGCATTAATGGCAACTTGTGAACAACAATATTTGTATCCAGACCAGGCATGTCTTGATAAGACCATGCAAAGACATCCTGGTAATCATGCAACATATCTATCAACTTCTTTTTGTCTTCCCCCTCAAAAGCAGCGCCTATCTTGACTTCTTTTTTTTCTATTTCAGTCCCTAAATTCACAACTTCAGTTTTCTCTTGGTATGGCTATATTATTTTTTCCTCTTGATTGATTTGTCTCATCATTTCAGGTAAAATTTCTACTTCTTCCTCAGTTTCACAGTCAGATTCAACATTGCTAATAGGTGCATCAAAATCTGGTTTGTTAAATTCGTCCTCTTTGTTATCATCATTTTCAGTCCTGTAAAAGAATTGAATGAGTGTGGAATTGAAGCAAAGGACAAAGGAATAGAGAATTAGGAACAAAGATGGCTAAACACCTATACTGTCTCAAAACTTTATTTCATGAAGGGAAATGTTACTGAATTGAAAACATGCAAACACCACACTTTTAAAATTTATTTGAAATGAAAGCAAACATGCTTATTACAAAAGACCCAACGAAAACCATGAGCTAGGTTATCAATGATAATGCACTCGGGATTACTCTTGCAAGTCTCTGAGAGATACTGGAAGTTCCATGCTGGCCCAATTGCTAAGGCAAAATCCAGGGGGACGTGAAATGACGAAATTAGGTGCAATAACCAAGCTTTGCTCCTCCTCCACAACGGCGATGTGAAACTGATCAAATAAATTTGCCAAAACTTCCCCACTTTGATCAGTTGAGCCTTGACATGGTAGTTTTTGGATTTTTCCAAAAACTGCCCCAGCATCAATCACTCTTATCTTGTTCTGCATTCCCCCATAGATGAATGTATCATAAAGCCAAGGGGGTAATTCATTCTGCGCCTCCAACCTTCTTTCCAGTCTTGCGGTTCTTCTTGTCTGCTTCTCTTCTTGTACTCTAATCTTGTCAGCCCTAGTTGGCACGTAGCCTAAACCCCAACGTTCAGAATTCTTCACCAATTCTATTGGCCTTTTGATGCCTTGGTGATTCTTTCCAAGGCCTTCTCCTGGGCGATAGCCCTTTTTTAGCATGAATTTGGCAACACTCCTTGTTGTTTTTGATAACTCCGGTTTTGCAGGATAACATCCATCTTTGGCATAGGTAGTGCTAGCAATTTCAAAAGACTGGAAAGAGCTTTCCATTCCAGTCATTGGAGCATCGATATGGCCATCAATGGCCAAGCTAGCAACCATCCATTCCGACTGACTCTTTACTATATAGACCCTTCCATTATGGACAAATTTGAGTATTTGATGTAATGATGACGGAACAACCCCCGCAGTATGAATCCAAGGCCGTCCCAATAAACAGCTGTAAGTGGGAGAAATATCCATAACAACAAACGGCACATTGAAAGTTATACTAGCCACCTCCAATGGTATTTCAATCTCCCCCATGATTTCCCTTCGAGTTCCATCAAACGCCCTTACTACCATGGGTACTTCCTTAAGATAGGACCTGTCAATAGGCAATCTCTCAAAAGTTTCTTTGGGTAGAATATTGAGTGACGACCCATTGTCTACCAGAATGCTTGCCAATTCTTTTCCGCGACACATAGCGGAAATATGCAAAGCTTTATTATGCCTCATCCCTTCAGGCGGAATTTCATCTTCAGTAAAGGACAGTAAATGAGAGGCCAATACGTTTCCCACAATGCTATCAAGAGCCTCCGTAGGAATTTTGGTGGGCACATAAGCCTGGTTCAGCATTCTCAACAAGACCTGCCTATGTGGCTCTGAACTCATTATCAGTTCCAAGATCGAAATCTTTGCCGGGGTCTTTTTTAGTTGGTCCACAATCATGTATTCACTTTGTCGGATGATTTTTAGGAACTCTTGCACTTCTGAATCATTTACCGTCTGTCCTGCATCATCTGGACGCATGAAGAGACCCTCAGTCGAGAGGGGGGTTGACCTTTCCATTCCGGGTATATCTTTCCCCTTTCTTTTGCGCTCTGCCTCATCATCTTTTGTTGGCCTTTCGTCTAGCCTGTCTGGAGTATAACATCTTCCGCTCCGGGTCATCCCACTAATACCAGAGACATTGTCTACCACTCCTCCCTTAATACTGTTGGTACCTACTTCATAGGTCCAAGGCACTGCTTTGTCACTTTTGTATAATGAGTCTGCCTTGAATGCGGCAACCGGGGGCACATCCTCCACATAATATTGGACCACGAATTGTGGCGTGGAGTTGGGTCTGGCCCCTTGATAGTATCCTCCGACAACATTGACCTCTTTGGGCTCGATTTTTCCCTCTTGTAATGATATCATTTTTAAGTCCATTAATTCTTGCACCTTTCCTCGGAAAGCAGCGCAATTCTCAATGACATGCCCTTTCTGTCCCTTATGATATTCACAGACCTTAGCCGGGTCGTGGAATTCATCTTCAGTTTCCATGCTCTTACTTTCTTCAATCAAACCTTCTTTACTTAATATCGCAAATAAACTAACCAAAGGCATTGATATTTCGGAAACCCATCTTTTGACATCAGAAAAATTTTCCACAAGATTTACTCCTTCCTTCTCATGATTGGGCAAGGGGTTGTTATTGACATTTGGCTTGTTGACCGCGCTAAGGTCAAGCCATTTTGCCTCAACCATCCCTTGTACTATCCTCTTGAATTGTAAACATGTCTCTGTTGAGTGTCCCGGTGCACCGCCATGATACAAACATGTCAGATCAGGATCATACCATGGAGGATATGGAGGCTTATGGATTCTTCCAGGAATTGGAGCAACTGCTCCTTGAGCTTGCAGCTTGGTGAAACATTCTGTATAGGTTATTGGAATAGGATCAAACTGCTCGAATGGCCTTCGAGGTCTAGGATTGGAGTTCCGGAAATTTGGACGAGGGTTCTGGTAAGTATTTTGGTTACTAGGGTATCGATTGAGGTCTGTACTCGGAGAATTCGAACGGAGGTTTTGGCCAGCATTTGGGTGTTGAGGATATTGGTTCAGGGACGGAGCATTGTATTGGGGAGGATAGGTATTTGGTGGCTGGTTAAAGTATATTTCTGGATTATGCATGCTAGGAGTATCATCCCTTGATTGGTAATTTGAAGTAGGTGACTTAAAGTCAGCTGGTGATGGAGTGAAACTCACGGAATGCACATCAGCCTTCTTTCCTTTGCTGGGTTTTGAAGCCTCCGATTTTTCCAAACTAGGACTATACAAAGTCCCTCTCTTTATACAACGCTCAACTCGTTCACCTGAATGTATGATATCCGCCAGATCACGATGACCCCCCTGCCAGATTCGAGGTATAGGGCTCCTGAAGAGCATCAATGAAGGCATTCAATAAATCTTTTTCTGTCAGTGGTGGGATTATCTGGGCCGCCAAGTCTCTCCATCGGTGAGCATATGCTCTGAAACCTTCCTCTTCCTTCATAATAGTATTCTGCAAGTCATAAACAGTAGGAACTTTCTCTTCATTATGTTTATATTGTTTCATAAACATTTCTGCCAAATCTTTCCACGAAGAAATTAATGTAGGGTTGAGCGCATTGAACCACCTTTGGGCTGGTCCATTCAGACTGTCTTGGAAAAAATGGACCATTACTTTCTCATTATTTGCGTATGGCTGCATTCGCCGACAGTACATAGTCAAGTGATCCAACAGGGCACCTGTGCCATTAAACAAGCTAAACTTGGGCAGGATGAAGTCATGTGGAATTTGCAAATTTTTTACCAAACATAAACTTGACGGGTTCAAAGCTCCCGACGTGCTGAACCCTTCCATGGCTCTCATTCGTTTCTCCAATTTCTTGAATTCATCCAAAGGAACGTTGCCCACGTTTTGAACTTCTTCCCCCATAACCCTGATGGGGTCCACCATATTAATATGCTCCACATGAGAATTAGGTGGAAGAGCTCCGGTTGGAGGGATATATGTCTGGTTTGGTTGTGGAGCATATTGTGGCTGATTCGATTCCGGTAATGATTGACCATGAGTAGGAGTAAACCCTGGTGGGTAGGGTGGAGTAGCATGGTAAGTGGCAATCTCTGGACCCACAGGCAACTCTGAACTTCCTGCTGTTTCTTTTCCTTTTACTAACAGAGCTACGCTCTGAGCCAATAGGGCAAGCTGCTCCCTCATCTCCGCGATCTCTTGATTCTGACTTTCTCTTTCTTGTTCCATCCTCTTAGCTAGCTTTAGCTGTAGGCGAGTTTGATAGGGATGATGATGCTTTTCTGATGCTATTTTTACTTATATGTTCTTTATTCTCTCTCTCTGTTACGGAGATGAAAAAAAATATTAGTTTTCTTTTATTATCCCCTTTTTAAAGCATGCATGAGTGTGATCCTGATTTGTGCAAAATCTAACAAATCTTTGCAATTTAAAGAGATAATAATAGCAGAAATCATTTCATTGAAAGCATTTGTAAATCAATATGTTACATTTCTTCTTCATCGACCATCTCAACTACATTGGAGCTTCTTGATTGAATCTGGAATATTTGCTCCCTGATCACGCGTAAATCACTACGAAGACTTGCTAAAAATGAGGAAACTTTAGCTAGTTCTGGAGTGTTTAGCATCTGGCTCATCCTCAAATTTTGCTCGTACATTTCATAATCACTAGCCCATTCTGATAGACGCAGTGCTCGACTCATTACCATCTTGATCTTGTCATTAATACCTTGTTGTTGCTCTCGTAGTGTGCTCCATTCTTCATGCAGAAAATTATTCTCCTGATTCAACTCTCTTATTTCGGCCACCTTTTGCTGAATTGAGGCATCACATCGTTCTCTGATCAGTTGGTTTTCATACAAAACACGATCCATCTGTTCCTTTAGTGTGTGAATCTCGACAATATTCTTTTTCAGCTGTATGGTTTTATCAAACATTTCTGTCTTTGCGCCATAGTTTATTTCTTCCAGCATAGCGACTGTTTCCTTAAGCTGCTTGATCTCATTGCACGCTTCTTGGAGCTCCTTTTGCATCTTTCTTTTCTCTTCTTCAGTCTCGATTATCAAGGCTTCGTGTGACTGCCGTTTCTCTTTCTTAACTAATTCCGCCTTTGCTTCCTTGAATTTCCCTTTATACTTCTTATATTTTTCTGTCATCATTTCTAACATCTTCCATACTATTTTAGCTTCTTTCCCCGGGAGTTCGGATGGCCCTCCTACCATCTCGTCGTCGCTTGACATATTTCCCGATTGACAACTCTCGTTCACTTCTTGTTTCTCAATATCCACGGTTGCTTCTGAAGATGGCTGGTCTTTTACTATTGCCGCCTTTCCTCCTGCTTCTTCGTCCACTTTCTGAACTACTACTTTATCTTCTTGGGCCCGCTTCCTTTTCTTTTGGTCCGCATCTACAGATTCTTCCTTTGTTATACCGAAGACCACTCGAGATTTTGCCCTCTTTAAATGCCATGCTTCGTATCGAGCTTTTCCATGAGTATTCCAAGCTCCCCTTTTTACCCCTCGAGGATTACTCCAAGCTTCCACTACCTGTTTTATTATCATTTTTGCCTGATCATCCTCAAGAGAGGATTCCAACTCCCTTAGGCCATGTGTCACTGGTCGACAAAGATTCCCGCCTATTTGTCGGAAAAACATTGCCGGGGCTTGACTTGTGATTCCCCAAGGGCCTATAAGAGGGACCCAATTGAAACTACCACATTTGTATAGTAGCCCATCTGACTTATGCCATAATGCCTTCATGTACACCTTTGTCTCATCTAATTTGCTGAGCAAACATCTCCATTTTTCAAATGAAGGTTTTTGCGGCTGCAATCCAGATTTCTCATAATCCTGTATGGGATCTCTGAGCTGATAGTCATCCTTTTGAAACTGGACTAGGGGTGCTCCGATAGTTTTGTCATATTTCAGGTGGCTGACGAGCCAGATTCCTAGTAGCTGTGAACATCCCACAAATCTCCCTTCAGTGAAAACACGGCAATGATTAAGAGATCGAATTGTTTCACACAATATTGCTGGTACTGGAGTTGCTCGGTATCTGACGTCATCAACCATGTTAATAACACTTTTGTCCACATACCCACCTGCACATGGAAAAATCACAGCTCCATAAACAATGATGGCGAAAGCGAACCTCCCTTCCTCCCTATGGAAATTCTCTCTGGCAAAATTTATCAATATCTGAGTCGGGAAAGTCCATCTTGTGCCTTGCATCTTCCCCATATCTTTGGCTTTCTTTGTAGTTATCCCAAGAAGCTTAGAAATAATGACCTCTGCATAAGCCTTCTTTCCGGGATTGTAGATTTTATTAGCGTGTTTAGCGTATCCCAATAAGTCGGCATATTCTTCAATCAATGGTGACAAGTCAACTGACCCAAAGACAAAACACCTATATGCCGGGTCCCAATGGTGCATGGCTGCCTGGAGGAGAGTCACTGGTGCTTGTATGGTCAACAAATAGTCGATTCGTCCATAGGCATTTCTGAAATCTTTCCTTGTCTGCAAATCTTGTTCTTCCCATAACTCAGCTAGGGCTGCTGGTGCCTGAGTTAGAAATGTAACTTTCTTCACTGGTCCCAAAAATTGTTCTTCCTTCAAACTGTCTCCCCATCTTTCTTGCAATGCTTCTAACTTCTCCCTGACCCCTTGGGTATCTTCTAATGTTAGTGCATTGGTCCCTATCGGTATGATCATTCTGCAAGTACTATCTAATTAGATTACAAAGATTTGTGCTCTAGTGTATGTATGAACAAAAAGTAAGAAAGGTATTTGCAATTTAGGACATGTAAAACAAACACAACTTGGATATGTGCAACGATGTACAATCATAAGATAACAATAAACTGTTAGAAATAAGGATGCCGTTGTTGTTCTTAGTTTGATAGATAATCCTAACATGTCTGGAGATCTAATGTGCATTTGGGTTGTGTATCTAAACTACAACGCGACTACGCGAGAGGTTTACTGGATTATGTGACTTTTGATCCATACTTGGATAACAAAAGTCCATCCCTTAATACTTTAAGAGGACGTCAATCCAGGAGAGTGTCTTCCCCCACCTACACAGGGAAGTAAATCCCAAAAAGGTGGTAGGTCAACCCTCACTAATCACAAGGAAAACCCGGGTATAGGGTTACGTGTGTGTAATAAATAGTGTGTTTTCGACGGCATATAAATTAATAAACTATGATATTAAACTTCATGATAAACAAAAATCAAAAATTAAGAAAAAGCATAAACATCAATATAAAGGCTCGACCCCTTCAGTAAAAACCTGGTGTCCCCAGCAGAGTCGCCAGTTGTCGCAACCGAAATCACGACGCGTATCCGGCGCTATTTGAGAAAAAGATGTGTAAAATGTAAGAAAATGTAAGAGCCGCCACCAATTGATTATAGTGCAATTGGACACTAAATGTTAGGCCTGCGAACCAGAAAAAATGGGTAAGGGGGTCTATTGAGTGTGGGGAAGGTGTTAGGCACCCCACAACTCCCTAGTCGGTTGCCTTTAAAATTATTTATGCTTTTCCTTAAAAATATTTTTGTATGTCTCAAATTGTAAATTTTATGTATCGGAAAAATCGATTATGGTTAAATTTGTAGAAAAAAAAAGTTTCATTAATTTTGAATAAATGATGAAAATAATTATTTTAACGAATATTGTAAAATCCCTTTGGACGGAGCTGAAATAATCGGTTGTTTGGAAGAAAGATCTTGAGAAACCAATACTTTGATATTCTCGGATGTTTGAAAGAAAGATCTTGAGAAACCAATACTTTGATATTCTCGGATGTTTTTAAAAAAAGACTTTGAGAAACCAATACTTTGATATTCTCGGATGTTTGGAAGAAAGATCTTGAGAAACCAATACTTTGATATTCTCGGATGTTTGAAAGATGGTGGATGAGAAACCAATACTTTGATATTCTCGGATGTTTGAAAGATGGTGTCGAGAAACCAATACTTTGATATTCTCGGATGTTTGGATGAAAGATGTGTCGAGAAACCAATACTTTGATATTCTCGAATTTGGATAAAAGATGTGTCGAGAAACCAATACTTTGATATTCTCGGATATTTGAAAGATGTGTCGAGAAACCAATACTTTGATATTCTCGGATGTTTGGATGAAAGATGGTGGATGAGAAACCAATACTTTGATATTCTCGGATGTTTGAAAGATGGTGGATGAGAAACCAATACTTTGATATTCTCCGTTTTTGGACGGGTTGAGTATTTGAGTCCTATCAACCGTATGATTTTGGTTCTGCTTTTGGGTATTCTTTGGCGTACAAACTAAAATAATTTGAGGATTACATCCTAAAACTTTAACTAAATTTTACACCACTTTTACTATTTTGCTACATTATTACATTACTTGGGCTCAAACATTTACAAAAAATAAAACGGAATCTAACTTACAACTAAAAGCCCAAAAACAATCCAGCAGGCCCAAACCAAAACACACAAACCCGACCCATTACATATAAACAGAACCCAAGACCAAACAAATAAAACTCGGACCAGACCCAATACAAGTACAAACAGAAACCCATGAGAAAACAAATCAAAACTTATACCCGGCCCAATCTAAATAAAAACCGGCCCAAAAATTAAACTAATCCGGCCCAAGAAACAATAAAAGATACCGGCCTGGCCCGAATAACAGAACTCGGCCCAAAACAGAAATAATCAGAGCTCGGCCCAACCCGATCCGGCACTGTTCATCGTCTCCCTCGCCAGCAGCACCACCTGCCACCGATAGTCTCCTCTTCTTCCACCGTCCAAACTGCAAACAGAATGAAAAAAAAAACAACGAACAAGCAAAACCAAATCCAGACCACCACAATCTAACAAATAACCAAGTTTACTAATCGGCACAGATCAAAGTTCAACGAAAGAAAATAAGAATCAAAATTTGAAACGAGATCAAAGAAAATATCGACTCCAAAATCGCCTCTTCTATATTCCTCTGATTTTCCTCTCCGAAACTCTTGGTCTTCTTCCCTGAAAAATCGACCACAAAATCCTTCGTCTCCTCCTTTTTCCCGATTTGCTTCCCTATTTCTTTTGTTTCTTCCCAAGAAATTCGTTCGGCTTTTGATTTCTCCTTTCTGTTTTCCTTTGTTACTTCCCTTTCGAAAACCCTCCGAATCCTCAAGAAAATCCCCAAGACCACTCGAAAATTCTCTCCCCTCGTTCTGCTTCTTCTTCAGCTTTTATAACCAAAAAACGAATCAATCCCCCCAAAATCAAGAAATCCGGTCCCTCTTCACCCACTCTCCTCACTACTTTTGCTTTTCACCCACTCCCTTATCTTGGCCGGCCACCTTCCGTTTCTCACCCACTCCCTTCTGTCGTTTCTGCCTCTCTCCCTCCTTTTTCTTCCATGGCCGCCTCTCTCCTTAGGGTTTTTTTTTAGGATTAGGTGGATTAGGGTTTGTAGAATTTGGGCTTTGGATTTTTGGGATTTAGTTGAGGGTGGCTTTGGGCCGGGCCAGTCCAGGTAAGTAAGTTTAAGTAGGGTTTTGGGTAATATGGCTAGCTTTAGGTGGGCCCGTTTTGTTGGGTTTAATTAAGAGATGGGTTTAATTGGGTTTAATCTTGGGTTTGGGTTAATTTTGGGTTAATTTAAATTGCTTACTTTTTATTTATTATTTTCTTCTTTTCAATTTTTATATTTTATATTTTTAAAACAAAAATTACCCGGACAAAAATGGGGTACTACACAGGGCAAACCAATAAAAGAAGTTTCAGCTCCTCAACTCACATCCATAAACACACAAATGGAAAGGGTAAAAACCAAGAAATCAAATGAAGGGCATAACCCATAAATGAAGTTTATGGAACCTAAAAAACTTTGACACTAAATGGCTACCTTAAATTTCTTGATGATCTGTCAAATGATAGATGATCGTAAGCAGTGGCCAAAGCAAGAAAACCTAAATGCCTGTATGGGAAAAATGATTCAGAATACGTACTTTCATCAACCATTAGCACCAGGTAAGAGGGAAAAAAAACAGATGATGAAATAGGTAAACAGATGATGAAATAGGTAGACAGACAACGGGGAAAAAAATATCTGATCATTAGCACATTGGAATCTTGTTAAGCTACTAACCTGAAGAATAGAACGAAAATTGAAAATATACCAAAGTGATTCCAAACTCCTCCAAGCTATTGCAAAGGTATACCAGCTTCACGGTGTCGTTTTCCTGCGTGTCGTTCTTTCCCCCTGCCAAACGACTCGAACTGCCAAACGGGCATATGTAAGTTTTTTATGCTATATTTTGTGTTTGATGGAATCAATGGTTTTTGACGATTCAGAACAGAACGAAAGCTAACCTGTGAAGCTGTTGCGTGCACTCAAAGGCCCCAATCACCCGATGATCAAAGCAAAAGTAGGAGGCGATTTCATCGCAAAAGCAGCGACGGAGGGGCAAAAATCGTAAGACAGGAAGAACAGCAGTGGGTCGGTGAGGACAGTGCCTAGGAATGGCGTATATGTGGCGCGAAAGCAAAAGCAACTGCGGGGGGGCATCAATCGGAAGGCGGAGGACCGGACGGGGGAAGGGGAGGGAAGCAAACGGAGGGGGAGGGCAGATGTGGGTGTTTCTGTTTTGTCGGAGGAGGAACAACACTCAAATGGGACAACGTCGTTTTGGGTGAGGAGTTTAGGCGGTTACGAAGAACCACTACCGAGAGTAACGGGGTGGGTAGTGTACTCGCTCAGAGAAGGCTGAGAATAACTGGTCTATATATAGAAGTATAGATAGTTATTGGATAAATAATGCAAGCAAAGGAATAAAATGAAGAATAACAAACACATCATTCACGACGACCCATAAAAGTCTACCACATATCTATTAGGCTTCAATTAGTGAACTTACTCACAAATCTTATTTAACCAAGCCGTTCCACTACAATAATCAATAAAAATAAGAGAGCAAGAAGTGGTGCATGACGAACCTAGAATCTTCACAAGTCAAGGCTTCAAAGGTGAGGCAAAACGCTTTTCGAAACTTAGAAGAGTGGAGATCGCCACTAAGAACCCATATGATAACCCAACAAAAAAGTCAAGAATATGAAATCAACAATACGAGCTCTATGAAGCATTAGAAAATGTGAACGAAAAACATAACCAAGCGAACGAACAATAACCATCTCTCATAAACCACATTTGTCTGCCACATATCAATTAGCCTTCGATCAATCACAAATATTATTTTAAGACAATGAAGTGAATTAAGAATAATCATGCAAATGAGCAGATTCTCTAATTTCTTTTGGAATATTATGTACAAAAAAAAACATAACATTTATGCAGGTTTCAGGATAGCCTTGGAGAAGAATCCAACCTTACATACATTTGTAGCATTATCTCAAGTAAAAAGGCATGCATGAATTCAGAAGCCATAATATTCAAGCCACTCCAGTACTTGTGGAAAATGAGACGATAGACATGACAAAATGACAGCAAAGGGATATTAGAATAATCAAGTAAAACACAAAGGATACCTTTCCCGTAAATGCAACATTTGCAGTTCCCTCATGATTCCTATATTGAACCCAGAGAATGAAGGAAGAATATAAGATGCCCATTAATCTCAATCTAAGCAAGTATCAGTCAATGTCATAAGAGCCATGAAAATGAAAGCCATTTAACGTTGACCCATTAGTGCACTGCTACTTTATGTGTCATCCCAAGTTTGACGTTGGATTTATTGTGGCTAGCTAGCCTAAGCAACTAAAACTATTAATCCAATGAGTGGAAGCTTTTTAGAAACATAAAAGGTAAATAGACTCTTTTGGATGAGGCAGCAATCAAAACTTGAATGTTTCTCCATTAAGTAATCAATTGGGTCAACAATTAACCAAAACAAATCAATAGATTCCCATAAGTTTAATTGATTAATTAGATTGCAGCTACAAAACCCAAGTCATGCTCTTGAAATTTGAGAATTAAGCAAATGAAAAGATATAAACTACAGGATAACATCCATCTTAAAAAGACTTTACCTCCTTTTTCTTACTACGGGTAGGAAGGGGCACAAACTTATTCATCCACTAATAAAACAACCAGATTGTAAGCCCCATCACCACCACTATATTTATCAATGCCTTCAAGGAGATGGGCTAGCCATCAACACCAAGACCCAAATATTTTCTCAAAGACACAAACGAAGTATTAAGAAGATATGATCCTTATTTTCTGTGGGAATTCTTTCCCATGACACAAAGTTTAAAAATCTAGATGAGAGATATCATTGACCTTGCAAGAACCACATATATAGTCATATATACGGTTTATAGGTGTGGTATGGTACTCCAATCCATGACATGACATGGATATTCTCCTATTGTACCTACTATGTAATACTAATAAAAACCAAAGAAATAAGTGAGATAATATGTTTGAATTTTTTTATGTACAACAAAATAGATGAGTACATTTACTTAATGTTTTTGTCTAAATTCAAGTAGCATTAGCAGTGTAAAATCCAGATAGAGCCTTGGATTGTATGCATTGACCAATTCATTTGGTGGGGTTATAACCTTATCCCCCCTTAGAAAAAAAACGATAGCCATCGATTTTTGTCTAATATGGCGGTTCACAATTGCTCTGTACTGTTCATGTACCAATTTCCTCCAATTGGAAATAAATGAAATTAAGAGCTATGATAACTTTTCAACAAAGCAAAGAACAATGATGAACCTCATGAACAAAAGAATGCGACGAACTGTTCCAAAGCGAGAGATGCAAGGCTGAGTTGATCCGAAGAGATGAATCCCGATTGTTCGTTGTGAACTATAAACTAATGAAACTTCTTTTGTTAGATGTCTACAAATTAGGCGACACAATCTGGAGAATGTCAAACAAAGGAAATGGGCATATAAACACATGAAATATGTAGCTACATATCTTTTTGATCTAGAAACTAGACGAATGAATCTAAGCTGAAAAGAGTAATGCTTGATCAGTTGATAATACTCGATAAGATTAGCAATTGTAAAAAACACAATAAGCAGACTCAAAATACAATACACATTCTACAAGAACTTCACAACATTAAAAGAGTATCACATCTATTACAATAATCTCCTGTCTTTTGAATAATTTACAATGGTTATAATAATCCAGAAGAGGCATAACATATGAACCGAGCACCTCACAATCGATAAGACCTACAAAACAGTTTAGCTGCCGCAACAGGATCCACTGAATAGAATCAACCGTAAGCAACCTATATTGGAAATAATTGATCTTTCTAACTACCTGATAGGTGCTGAATGGCATCTATAATTATTAGTTTAAAGAGTATGTTTTGATATGTTTTGGGTTCAATTTACTACCCAATTAGTGTTTTAATTGGCAGGTGGAAGATTAAGGAAAAATCATGAAATAGAGAGTTTCTGGGCTGAAAGTGCGACTAAATTGCGACCTATTTGCTGGCACGAATTAAAACACAGGTCAGTTACGTAAGTTACGGAGCTGACGTGGCATTTAGGGTTTTTAATAGTTGGAAGCTCAATTGAGAAGGGACTTTTTTACGGCAGAAGATTGGAGAACCAGAGAGGCAGGAAAGGCAAAGGAATCCTAGCTCAATTCAGAATCATTCTTCTCCGATTGATTTCTGATTTTTCTTGACAGAATTGAAACATGAACATGTGTAACTAAATTTCTATTTAGTTTGGTTTGGTTAGTTTCTTCTACCACAACTCATTGCACAATCTGATTGACAATTACACCAGGTTTAATTCATTGATTCTCTGAATTTAATGTTGATTTCTTATTATTGTGTTTGCCTGATCAACATCATGATGATAAGACCTGTTAGTTGAATACATTCAGCTGACCCATACCCGGTGTTTGACGAAGTAACAAGAATCTGCATAGGATCCAGATTTGGGAATTATGAACACAATTGATTAGATGGTACACCAACGCTTAAGAGTTGTGCGATTGTTGACTTTCTCGTTCATATGCTTGTCTTAGGGAAATCTTAGGGTACACCAACCAAGATCCTTACGGTAAGAAAAGATTTTGGGCTGGACCAAAGCCAAATTCGTTGCTTAGGAAAGTCATAATTAGGAGAACCGGACCAAGGTCTTCTAATTGACAACGGTAAACCTTTAAATTGTGTGATTGCATATTAAGTTGTGTGATTGAGTGACAGTAGAAGAACAACACCAACCCAAGCTAGATCTCCTCCATATTTATTTATCCAATTTTAGCATATTTTACTTATTTATTGCAATCTGAATTTTCTACATTATTATTGCTATTTTGTTTATTTGGTGATTAATATAGTCCCTGTGGATTCGACCCCACTCTCTTTTATACTGTCCCACGACACGTACACTTGAGATTGGGTAAGACCCGTCAGTATTTGATATTGCAGGTTTACTTGTGATATTTTATATCGACCAAGTTTTTGGCGCCGTTGCCTCATCACCCAAAAAACCACTTTCACATATGTTTACCCACTTTAGCTTCCAATCCTTAAAATTCACCCTTAAAAACTTTCTAAACTTCTCAAATCATCCTCTTAACATCTCAAAACAAAGTCCCATGATGGAATTCTAAATTTATGACTCATTGATCATGCATTACACATCACAAGGAATGGGAGGCTTATCAAAAGAGACAAGGTTTTCATTTAGAAGAAGGGGTTCATAATAATCATCCAAGATAGGCCAATTGAACAAAGAATGCTTCATCACTTTCACAGAATAAAAATACGGCACTTAACTTTAGATGGTTTAATACAAATTCTAGCATCACATAATCATGAAATTGTCAGAATTTGAAGAGGCATATTCTACTGGTTGGTCATGTACATTATTGATCTTCAAAAAAAAAAAAACACAAGTGTTTCTTAATCATTTTGTGACCAAACTTTGATTACCCAGCAAGAATTTGACCATTTTATTTCACAAGAACTAGTGAAAGAAGATTGGTCTAAGAGAGCATTGCATGTGGTCTATGCAAAGATTGAGCAATTTCAATAAATTCGCTGGTATGGCAAATTGGAGGAGTATGATTGGTCCTATGATGGATGCCTATTTTTGGACTCTTTTGATGTTTGCATGACCATCATATGTTTTATATTAACCTTGCCTTTACTTAGCCTATGTTAATCTCTGCAGCTTTTCCCTTTGTCATATTGAGCTTATTTGTGATTGGATGATGATGACTTAGTTTGAGTCCAATTTATAATGATTTTATACACTGCCTTTCTTGAGCCTTCCCTTACCATTTTTTGTGAACCCAATTAAGTCCTTCTGATTCATGGATGAGAATACTTGCACGAAGTAAGATTGGTGGACATACAAGCAATATGACTGCATATCATGAATTCATATGAGAGTAAACACAACCCTTAAACACTTGAGTGAGAAATTTCTTTTATATATATTTTGTGTGTACCTTTGTGAGGTTGTGCAAGAATATAAGTGTATGCTAAAGCAGTTGTGAGCAGAGTTAAGGTTGTGCAGCTTCCACCTAAAGTTAATAATGCACTAAAACAACAAGAAGGTACTTGTATTGTCAATTCTTGATAGAGTTTTTCAAATGAAGCTTAATTGATTTTCAATATTTTTCTTGACTGCTTGCTTGAAGACAAGCAAGAACCAAGTTTGGGGGATTTTGTTAGGCGCAAAATACACCTATATTTCCAATCTTTAAAAGTCTCAATTTGTATGTTTTCAAGATGAAATTACTACTCAATTGTTATTTTATTGAGCAGGTGGGAGCTGGCTGGAATTGTGTGGAATTAAGAGTTTTCTGGGCGAATGTTGCAACTTAACTGCGACCAAAGTGCGACCGCAGATTTTTCCGGACCAGCGACGTCATTTTAAGTGCTGATGTGGCAAGTAGGGTTTTAATACTTAACAAACTCGACCCAGAAACAGGATGGGACGCCGCTGCACTTCAGAACCAAGGAGAGAAGACGCCAGGAGGAGGATTTCAACACTTTCGAGCATCTCCTTCTTCCCCAACTGAATTTCTGGTTTATTTATGCAATTAAATCATGAACATGTGTAACTAAATTTCTATTTAGTTTGGTTTGGTTAGTTTCTTCTACCACAACTTGTTGCACAATCTGATTGACAATTACACCAGGTTTAATTCATTGATTCTCTGAATTTAATGTTGATTTCTTATTACTGTGTTTGCCTGATCAACATCATGATGATAAGAACTGTTAGTTGAATACATTCGGCTGACCCATACCCGGTGTTTGACGAAGTAACAAGAATCTGCATAGGATCCAGATTTGAGAATTATGAACGCAATTGATTAGGTGGTTCACCAACGCTTAAGGTTGTGCGATTGTCAACTTTCTCGTTCATATGCTTGTCTTAGGGAAATCTTAGGGTACACCAACCAAGACCCCTACGGTAAGAAAAGATTTTGGGCTGGACCAAGGCCAAATTCGTTGATTAGGAAAGTCATAATTAGGAGAGCCGGACCAAGGTCTTCTAATTGACAACGGTAAACCTTTAAATTGTGTGATTGCACATTAAGTTGTGTGATGGAGTGACAGTAGAAGAACAACACCAACCCAAGCTAGATCTCCTCCATATTTATTTATCCAATTTTAGCATACTTTAATTGTTTGTTGCAATCTGAATTTTCTACATTATCATTGCTATTTTGTTTGTTTGGTGATTAATACAGTCCCTGTGGATTCGACCTCACTCTCTTTTATACTGTCCTTTGACACGTACACTTGCGATTGGGTAAGACCCGTCAGTATTTGATATTGCAGGTTTACTTGCGATATTTTATATCGACCAAGTTTTTGGTGCCGTTGCCGGGGATGCTGGAACTACTTGAGTTCCCCATCTCCACATCGACACCCTTCTTGGCCCTCTCCTTTCTTCGTGCCTTCTTTTCTGCCATGATAGACGGTGGCCGATGTGGTTTATGCGTCAACAGCCAAGGTAAGCCCTTTTCTTTTAGAGAGAAAGAAACAATAAGAGGCGGCTAGGGTTAGGGTTTAGACGGCCCCACTTTGAATTTATAGCCCCCATACACCGGCCACAACTAGGTCACAACAAGCTCACATTTTTTTATTTTTATCTTTTTTTTTTTGAATAAGCCTGTGACCCGAGTTACTGCACTTACACCACTTTATCTCTACACACTACCCACAATGTGCCTGCAAAATGCATCCAAATCCCCCAAACTACATCTCTGCACTCCACTCCAACACAACCCTTGTAACGCCCCGAACCGGGAGCGCTACCGATGACGTCACTAGTCTCCTAAAGACTTCCTCTCACGTCAACCTAATACGGATTCTACCGAAAATCCGGCAGCATCTCCCCGTAAATCGGAGAATGCCAACCTGAGTAACAATCAACACCAATATATATATATATATCATAAATGAATCTCAATCCGCAACCTAGCATGGCCTCAGGCCAACTAACCACAATTACACTCTAGGCAGGGCCTCAGGCCACCTAAGCACATGCAAGGTAAATTAAAGAGGTCATTCATCACATAACCAATATATAGTTCAACAACTGGAACATAGTTCCATAATCCCGGTACGAGAGTCCCAGTTTAACGGCGCAGCTCTCGACCGTCCATCATCCTCCTCATAAGGTAATTGAAAGATAGATACTTGATCCTTTAAACCAATCTAAGTACTAAATGTACTAGATAAACAAAAGTGTTCACATTATCAAGAACCTAAGCTCCAAGGTGGCTTTCCCATGTCACGTCTCCACCTACTGATCCGTCAGCTGGACATTCGTACCAGACTCACCTGAAGATCATAGAAGAAAAGTAGGGTGAGCAGAAGGCTCAGTAGGGAAATAAAGATTTAACGAGATAATCCGGCCGAATTGGAAAACATGGCATAATGCAGCAACATGGCATCTATTATGAGCACATTAATAATAAACAACTTCATCACTATATGGTCCCTCTTGGCATTGTTCAACGGATGTCCGGTATATCATCGAAAACCTTGACACTGCCCCTAGACCACATAGGTGTCACCTCATGAGACATCCGACACGGTTATATGACCGAACTCTTAATTAGCTCTCCAGCCATAAGACGTTGGTCTCATCCCGCCCTCGGACTCCCACATCCACACATAACTCTTATAGGAACTACGAGCCCGTGCCCGCAACTCCTAATGTATCTAATGAGCATGCCCAATATGCAAGAATAAACATATATATAAAAATCCTATATACATACGTAACTATGTGATGCATGTTAGAGAATAAATTATGCTTCATAGATGATCAAATATGTATTCAGTTATGCAATAAATTCAATAATAACATTCATGGCTCGTTCTTCCTAGGAAGCAATCCAGGCAAGAACTCAAATCAAAGAACAATGAAGAATTACCAACCGCTCTTTAGAATGAAATGAGAAATCTCCAAGGAATGATATAAAAGGATAAGAATCCCTACCTCGTTATCCAAGCAATAATAGAAAATGCTACTACCAATTTCCGATTTAGGGTTCCGACTTCCCCAAACCTAATAAAGAAGCAAAGTCGAACCCCATATAATGTCAAAACATAACCAACCTCATATATATATATGAAATAAATTCAATAAACATTGAAATCGAACATTTCTCTCAACTAGGCCATTTTAGCCTAAAATGTGCAATCGCACTCCTTTATACCTACCCATTCCAAATTAACAACTTCAAGTCTCCTAATATATATAATTAAACTCCCATATGAAATTTCAAGTTCAAATTCTTACTCGAACCCCGTAAACCCTAAGTTTCCCTCTTAGGTTTACACTAACACCCTATCGATTCCTTAACGGAATCGTCTCAAATTTGGAGGGTAGGTTACCCACTCCTAAATCACCAACATATCCAAAATTAAGCCTCAAACTCGAATCCAATCAACGGAATCGAAGAATTTTGTTCCTTAGGCACCCATTTCTCCAAAAATGCATATAATCTTCTTAACTTCCATTTTTAACCCACAAGTTTACTCATTCTCATACTCTTATCACATTTCTATCGTGAATGACAGAAAAATTGAACAAAATCATGAAAAATTCGAAATATATTCTTACCTCTTTCAAGAGTCAAACAAAACCAAAGTCTTCCTTGAACCTTCAACCTTCAACCTTGCTTAAATCCCCAAATCAAAACTAAGTTCCTAGCTCTCCTTCCTCCCTCTTTCTCCTTTTCCCACTCTTTCTTCTTCTCTCTTTTCCTTCTTTGTTGCTCGTGGTTTCTCTGTTTGTGGCTTTCGGCCAAACCACATTCTTTTTCTTTTTGTTTAAACAATGGTGCTTGGCCCGGCCAGCACCATTCATTTATTGTTTTTTTTTTATATAACTATCTATATATATGTACTACAACATAACTCCACTTCGGTGGAGTCAATTGACTCCACCGAAGTGGGGTCAATATATATATATATATATATATACTATACTATGTATTTATATCCATATAATATATATATATAATTAGTTAACACTTTTATTTTTATTTAATGTTTCACTCCTATTAATTATATTTAACTTATGACTCATTCATTTTTAATCAACCTTGGTCCAATTCTTGATATATATATTTTCCGAACCCGAATTTACACTTAATTTTTTTATTTCTATCTTTTTGGGTCAGGGTATTACATCCCTTCCCCCTTAATTTTTTTATTTCTATCTTTTTTACTCGACTGATTTAATGCAAGTTCTAGCAAACATAGTATTGTACTTATAACACTCAGTGTTGAAGGCTTCTCACAAGCAGCTCAAATGTTCTCAGTGACATGTGTTCAGTAAGAGTGTTACACCATCACCTTATCAAAAGTGTAACTTTCAACTCTTTCACTCAAGATGAGCAAACAAATTTTTTTTACCAAAACAAAAAAAAAATTATAATCGCACAGGAACCCTCCCCCAAACTTGAACAGGACAGGGACCTCACTGGAAGAAAAACTGAAAGGAAAAATGCAATGCGGAAAGGGTAAAAAAACTGGAAGGAAAACGAAAAGACAATATTGAAAAAGGAAGGAAACTTAGATGAAAAGCACCGCAGAAAAATTTCTCCTCCCCGCATGGGTTACCTCCCATGAAGTGCTGACTTTAACGTCTGCAGCTAGACTCAGCTGGGTAATCAAAAGATAGGTGAATTGAGGTAGATAGCCTCCTCACAAGTAACAAGGTCGGAATCGAGATAAAGCTTGGCCATTAACTTTAAAAGTTATTGCAGAATCAAGGTGCTGCAACTCTAAAGCGCCATGAGGATACACGGTTTTCACTAAGTATGGCCCATGCCATCGAGACTTGAGTTTGCCGGGAAATAACCGCAAACGCGAGTTGTAGACAAGCACCTTCTGGCCTTCAATAAAACTTTTACGCACAAGCTTTTGGTCATGATAGTGCTTAGAACGCTCTTTGTAGAGCTTGGCATTCTCGTAAGCTTCGTGGCGCATCTCATGTAACTCATTCAACTGCATACGACGCTTATCACCAGCTGCCTTCATGTCAAAATTGAACTTCTGAATCGCCCAATAAGCTTGGTGTTCCAATTCAACAGGTAAATGGCAATGTTTTCCATATACCAAACGAAATGGGGACATGCCAATAGGAGTTTTGAAAGCAGTGCGATAAGCCCATAGTGCATCGATCAACCGCAAAGACCAATCCTTACGGTTAAGATTAACTGTTTTTTCTAAAATAGCCTTGATCTCGCGATTGCTCACCTCCACTTGCCCACTAGTTTGTGGGTGATATGGTGTGCCTACACGGTGAGTAATTCCATATTTTTTCATCAAAGCGGCACAAGGATAATTATTGAAATGGCTGCCTCCGTCACTGATGATAGCTCTTGGTGTACCAAATCGAGCAAAAATGTTATCCTGTAAAAACTTAAGAACCACTCGATGATCATTAGTTCTAGAGGGGACAGCCTCGACCCATTTGGACACATAATCAACACCCACTAAAATGTATTCAAATCCGAAAGATGGGGGAAAAGGTCCCATAAAGTCTATACCCCATACATCAAAAAGTTCAATGACATGAATACCAGTTTGTGGCATTTGATCACGAGCAGAGATATTGCCAGTCCTCTGACATCGATCACAACTCCTGCAAAAAGCAATAGTATCTTTAAAGATAGTGGGCCAATAAAATCCAGAATGAAATACCTTAAGGGCTGTCTTCTTGGGTCCAAAGTGACCTCCACAAGCATAAGCATGACAATGATTCAGGATATTCAGCTGCTCGGATTGAGGAATACAGCGTCGAATAATTTGATCTGAGCAAATCTTGAACAAGTATGGATCGTCCCAAATATAATCTTTAGCCCGAGAAATTATCCGCTTCCTATCCTGAGAAGAAAGATTAGATGGGAATGAGTTAGTAACAAGATAATTGACTATATCTGCATACCAAGGATGTTCAGCCACCAATAATAATTGTTCATCTGGAAAAGATTCTTCCAACGGTATCTCGTCATTGCCATCTTCAGTGATTAATCGAGAAAGGTGATCAGCCACCACATTCTCCACACCCTTTTTATCTTTGATTTCTAAGTCAAACTCTTGCAAAAGGAGTACCCACCGAATGAGGCGTGGCTTAGCATCCTTCTTAGTCATCAAATACCTCAATGCAGCATGGTCAGTATACACAACCACCCTAGAACCCACAAGATATGATCTAAATTTCTCAAGTGCAAAAACAACAGCCAACAGTTCCTTCTCGGTTGTGGAGTAATTGAGTTGAGCATCATTCATGGTGCGTGAGGCATAATAAATGGCATACGGCATCTTGTCCTTACGCTGTCCCAAAACAGCACCCAATGAATAATCACTAGCGTCGCACATTAATTCAAATGGGGGTTCCCAATTAGGAGCTCGCATTATAGGAGCTGAGGTAAGAGCTCTTTTTAAAACATCAAAAGCTGATTGACAAGCTGGAGTCCACACAAATTCTGCATCTTTTGTCAAGAGTTCACATAAGGGTCTAGCAATCTTGGAAAAATTCTGAATGAATCACCGGTAGAAGCCAGCATGCCCAAGAAAACTACGCACACCTTTAACTGTAATGGGGCATGGTAACTTAGAAATAATGTCAATCTTAGCTTTATCAACTTCAATGCCACGGCTGGAAATTAAATGTCCCAACACAATGCCTTCATTTACCATGAAATGACACTTTTCCCAATTCAAGACAAGGTTAGTGGCTTCACATCTTTCCAAAACCAGTCGCAAATGCTCGAGACACTCATCAAAATCTGATCCAAATAAACTAAAGTCATCCATGAAAACCTCAATAAACTGTTCCACCATATCGGAAAAAATACTCATCATGCACCTCTGAAACGTTGCTGCAGCATTACAAAGACCAAATGGCATTCTACGGTACGCGAAAGTTCCATATGGACATGTAAACGTAGTCTTTGCTTGGTCCTCTGGTGCAATAGCAATTTTATTATACCCACTGTAACCATCTAAGAAACAATAATGGCTATGCCCGGCCAATCGCTCCAACATCTGATCAATGAATGGCAAGGGGAAGTGATCCTTCCTTGTGGCATTATTGAGCTTCCGATAATCGATACACAGTCGCCATCCTTGTTGGTATCAACTCATTATCTTCATTCTTGATCACAGTAATACCACTCTTCTTTGGAACCACATGCACTGGACTTACCCAATTGCTATCTGAAATAGGATATATGACTCCTACATCTAGCAATTTCAAAATTTCAGCCTTGACGACATCTTTCATATGAGGATTCAATCTCCTTTGTGCATCTCTAGTAGGTTTAGCATCGCTTTCCAATAAAATCTGATGCATGCACCTTGAAGGACTAATTCCTCTAATGTCAGCTATTGACCAACCAAGTGCAGTTTATGTTGCCGTAGGATTCTGATTAACTTCTCCTCTTCCCCCAAACTTAAGCTTGCAGCAACAATAACTGGCAAAGTATTCTCCTCACCCAAATATATGTACTTCAAGTGATTCGGCAACTGTTTCATCTCCAACTTTGGTGCTTGAACTGTAGAGGGAACAAGAGATGCATTAGTAGGCGTTAATTGTTCAAAAATAGGAAAGTTCTTACCCACAAAGGACCGGTCAAGCTGAAAAGCTTGATCAGCCTCTTCAATTTGGCTTCCATGATCCACGGTTGCCGTGGATAATTCGCTAGCATCTATTCCATGTGTCAACACCACCTCCAATGGGTCTTCTCTTGATACCTGAAAAACCTCACTCACAAGATCACATATAGCATCCACATGAAAACAATCTCTATGATCATCATGAGCTTTCATAGCTTAAAATACCCTAAATTCCAATTCTTGATCATTAACTTTCATAGTTATTGTCCCCTTTTTCACACAAATATTCATATCAGCGGTAATCATAAAAGGGCGACCAAGAATAATAGGCAAAGTCGCAGCCATTGGACTATCTTCCATATCTAAAACAATGAAATCAGCTGGTAAGATTAATCCTTTTACAGAGACCAACACATCTTCCACAATTTCCCTAGGTCTCTTCACACTGTGATCAGCCAATTGTAAGGTGATAGAGGTAGGTTGGAGCTCTCCTAAACCTAATTTCTCATACACAGAAAAAGGTAACAAATTTATACTAGCTCCAAGATCTAACAATGCCTTCTCAAAAAATTGATTTCCCACCTTGCAAGGTATAGTAAAACTACCAGGATCTTTAAGTTTAGGTGGTAGCTTATGCAACAAAATAGCACTAACCTCTTCAGTCAATGCTACCTTCTCATGATCAACAAATTTCCTTTTGTTAGTGCAACATTCTTTCAAAAATTTAGAATATGAAGGAATTTATTTAATAGCATCAAGTAGTGGAATATTAATCTCTACCTTCCGCAAATTTTCAAAAACATCAAGAGATTTAGAATCAACCTTCTGTTTAGCAAACCTTTGCGGGAAAGGTGGTGGATCTCTTCCCCAATCCTTTGTAACATCTGGTGTAGAACTGCGACCTGTTTGCATCCTGTCGGCATCTGGAAGGCAGCCTTTTTGCATACGTTCTGAATCTCCAACCTTGTTATCAATTGTTTTTCCACTCCTCAGTGTTGTAACAGCCTTCAAATGTTCCACACCAGCTGGGTTACTGATTGGCTATGCTGGTAGCTCGCCCTTCTTCCTTTCACGGCTGGCTGTGGTAAATTAGATGGGGCTGAAGTATTAATGCCTCTCATAGTATCCACCAAAAGATCAATTTTCCTCGTCAAATTACCAATCTCAGCTTGCACAATTGTGTCTGAACTCACCTCATACACTCCTTGCCGCTTAGAGGAATTCTTACTTCTTGTAGAAAACTGTTGAGAATCCTCACTCAATTCCTCAAAGAATTCCATCGCCTCTTCACTACTCTTCCTCATCAAAACCCCATTACATGCCGAATCAACCTTCATTCTATTGGCCTCATTCAATCCCTCATAGAAGTGCAGAACTATGTCGTCCTTGTGCAAATTATTTATCGGACATCTAGCCAAGCGAATCTTAAAATCTTTCCAAGCTTCATAAAATAAATCCCCATCCTTTTGTTGGAAATTTTGAATCTCTCGCATGAGCCGATTAGTTCTATGAGCCGAAAAATATTCCCTCAAAAATTTCGTAGCCATTTGCTCCCATGTACCAATAGAACCTGCATCAATGGAGTTATACCACATCTTAGCTCCTCCTCTCAGTGTGAACGGAAACAACATGAGTTTCAAATTGTCAGCTATAATTCCCATCATATTTTGTGTTCGGCACAAGTCAGTAAAGTCTTTCAAGTGTTGATGAGGATCTTCGTCAAACCTCCCCTCATAATGAGGCACAGAATTAAGTAACTGAGGTGATAAACTGAAAGTAGCCCCTCTGTTGGGCTGAAAAGCAATGCAAGATGGTTGGGCAACATTACGTGGAATGTACCGATTCATCATAGGAACCCTCTCGTTACCCGCATCACCAACTTCAACAATTTGATCATTCTCGGCAGCCATATTTCTTCGTCGCAATGCTCTCACGGATCTCTCAATTTCAGGATCAAACTCTTCTAGCTCTCTGTGTTGCGAGCGTGTAGTAATCATGCAACTTGAAGAATCAAAAGATTACCTGCGACACAAGTAAATAGCACAGTAAGTTCGGGTCTCGCTGAATGAACAAGTAAGTAAATAAATCAAAATTATTGCGAAACGTTTGAACAGTAATAAACTCAACAGTCCCCGGCAACGGCGCCAAAAACTTGGTCGATATAAAATATCACAAGTAAACCTGCAATATCAAATACTGACGGGTCTTACCCAATTGCAAGTGTACGTGTCGTGGGACAGTATAAAAGAGAGTGGGGTCGAATCCACAGGGACTGTATTAATCACCAAATAAACAAAATAACAATAATAATGTAGAAAATTCAGATTGCAATAAATAAGTAAAATATGCTAAAATTGGATAAATAAATATGGAGGAGATCTAGCTTAGGTTGGTGTTGTTCTTCTACTGTCACTCAATCACACAACTTAATATGCAATCACACAATTTAAAGGTTTACCATTGTCAATTAGAAGACCTTGGTCCGGCTCTCCTAATTATGACTTTCCTAAGCAACGAATTTGGCTTTGGTCCAGCCCAAAATCTTTTCTTACCGTAAGGATCTTGGTTGGTGTACCATAAGATTTCCCTAAGACAAGCATATGAACGAGAAAGTCGACAATCGCACAGCCCTTAAGCGTTGGTGTACCACCTAATCAATTGTGTTCATAATTCCCAAATCTGGATCCTATGCAGATTCTTGTTACTTCGTCAAACACCGGGTATGGGTTAGCCGAATGTATTCAACTAACAGTTCTTATCATCATGATGTTGATCAGGCAAACACAATAATAAGAAATCAACATTAAATTCAGAGAATCAATGAATTAAACCTGGTGTAATTGTCAATCAGATTGTGCAATGAGTTGTGGTAGAAGAAACTAACCAAACCAAACTAAATAGAAATTTAGTTACACATGTTCATGTTTCAATTCTGTCAAGAAAAATCAAAAATCAATCGGAGAAGAATGATTCTAAATTGAGCTAGGATTCCTTTGCCTTCCGTGCCTCTCTGGTTCTCCAATCTTCTGCCGTAAAAAAGTCCCTTCTCAATTGAGCTTCCAACTATTAAAAATCCTAAATGCCACGTCAGCTCCGTAACTTACGTAACTGACTTGTGTTTTAATTCGTGCCAGCAAATAGGTCGCAATTTAGTCGCACTTTCAGCCCAGAAACTCTCTATTTCATGATTTTGCCTTAATCTTCCACCTGCCAATTAAAACACTAATTGGGTAGTAAATTGAACCCAAAACATATCAAAACATACTCTTTAAACTGATAATTATAGATGCCATTCAGCACCTATCACTACCTGCAGCAAGCATATTTTTTCATCAATCATCATAGTTTCCACTATTCGTTAAGTGTTACCTGAGAAGTTGATTTAGTCAGCTAGAAAACTTCTATTACAGTGCAAGGATCATCTGAAATTAAAGACACAGAAAAATTAGTTAACGATAAGAGAAAAAAAAGGATCACCTAAGTACATAATTGGAATATTCTAGAGAAGAACCCATTTCAATTAACATAGCCTACGAAAACGCACTTAGGGTATGGGGAATTGGATTCCAAGGAAGCCTATTTGGTAGGTCACAACAGCAACATAGTGGAAGAAATTACAAAAAATAAAAGTGATGTTCCCCCTCGTGCGATTAAGGAATCATAATGAATCATCTAAGCAGGTGGGGAAAATTAGCTTAATCACAAAGAAGGGAAAACCAAAATACCATGACAATGAACGAAGAAGAAACGTGGTTGTGGATAAAATTTTAATCACATCCAAATATTTCAATCAAAGAATTTCTTAACCTAGCTAACTGGAGCAAGAAAAAGATTCGAAGGAGGCCTAACAGAACTTGGAAGCAAGGTAGAATCAAACAACCCAAGGTAGGACGAAACAAACGAACAAAAATAGAATGATCCTGTCAAATGGCTGCAGCTTAAATGTCGAAACAATTGTAGAGCTGCGTGACAGCAACATACGAAAGGATGAACATCACAATATTTGGCAATCAAGTCTCAAACAAACCATATAAGCTTAATCGAACAAAGCTAAAACAAAATGAACGGATGCACACCTCTGTGAACCGACAAATTTTGATGGACAGAAGCCCCAATCACCCGTATGAAACGCTCAAGCCCAGAAAAAGGACCACTTAGGTAGTAGAAAGCAACACGTGACCTCCGCAAGTAGGTCCATGCATCGTAGAAGAGCTCCAAAAGTAGGTCATAGTTGGGGCGAGCGAGCGGAAGCACTAGCAAAACACTCGCCTCCAAGAACAAACATGAAGTGGCAAGGTCGCACTAAAAACAAACGCAAAAGGAAACAGCGTCATTTTTCATCACCTTGCGTAAGCTAGAAATAGTCGCGTATGGGGAAGGAAAACTGATGGTCAGTCGCTCGAATACGTGAAGGAGACCTCAACTTGCCCTGTAAGGGCTGCAAATCCACCAACTTTAAAGTTTTAGATAGATAGATGGCTAGTCACGCGCATGCGTGAAGGAGACCTCAACTCGAAGTTTTTTCCAATATACCATCCGTACACTTTTTATTTCCCTATCTACTGTCACGTATCAAATATTTTTTAATCTATCATTCCATGCCTACATGGCATTCCAAACCATCCCAAAACCAGACAACTTTTTATATCACGCTGACAAGTTCTTTGTCAAATTGACAAATTTGGTCATACACGTGCAAAATCATGCAAAACACAAACTGACAGTTACTTACAAAACTTAGCATTTGGAAACACGTAATATATCATTACAAAATTTGACAAAGTGACAAAGTTTTTCATACATGTGAACCTAAAATAATATTTTAAGCATATATCACTAATTTAATTTATTAATTTATAATTAAACATTCACTAATTTCTATTAGGACAAGACCTTCTAGTGTGTCCTACAGTGTGACAAATACCACAATGATGGGATCTGCGAGCACCATCTCTAGCATCCATCTCATTGTGAAAGTGAGTCGACTGAGGCTGACCTTTCTTATTCCTCTGCAAACTAGGATCTGAAACAACAACTGGGCCAAAGTAAGTGGGCCAAGTTGACCGGTCTGATACTAGAAAAAGTATCAGAGCCCAAGTATTGATGTAACTCTGCATGGAATAAAATTCGACCACAAACTGAGACCGATTAATTCTTCGAGTAGCACATACATCAATAACATATGAACAAGGTAATGATAGATCAACCACTCGTTACATGTACATGTGGCATTTCCAAATCAACAACACTTGAAACTCGAGTTCTGGACGGACGGCTTAATCTTGATGATGCGCGTTTCACTTCAAATATATATGCTTGATGATGAAACATTTCCACATCATATGCATTTGATTGTTGTCTCAAAGCCTGCAATTTCAAATATATCTTTGCTGTGAATTCTGCTGCTGAAAATGCCCAAGCCTCACCATCTTGTCGACAAAGAGTATAATATGCATTACACCTGTAGAAGGTTAGTTGACAAAATCTGTGATTGGTAAAGCACGAGCAGGTGTCAAGACACTGTTAAAATTTTCAACCATATTTGTAGTAAGGACATTCTCTAGATTACATTCTTCAACTCTTTATTCTTGAACACCGTATTGAAATTACCGGCCACATGTCTAATACAAAAATGATGATAGGCCAATAGCTTTTGCCAACCAAGATGGGGATCTTTCATGGCATTGATGATGCCAATATGTCTATCAGAAATGACACATAAACATGGGCAAGCTATGACCCTGTCTCGTAAGCATGCCATAAACTAGCTCTATGAAGAGTTTGACTCCCCCTCTATTATAGCAAAAGCCAATGGAAATAGTTGTCCATTCCCATAAAAAACTACAGCAATTAGTAACTTTCCCTAGTATTTCCCGTACAAGTGAGTATCATCTACACATATCACCGGCTAGCAAAACCTAAAACCTTCAATTGTAGGACCAAATGCCCAAAATACTCGTTTGAACATTTGGGCAATTTATTTGTTCACAATGCCAGATAACAATCGTCACCAGATTTGATCTTTGGAGTGCATCCATGAACTCTGGTAGAACCCTATATGACTCATCCCAATCACCAAACAACTGAGCAATGACCATCTGTTTTGCAAGCCACTCTTTCTTGTAAGAAATTGTAAAGTTCAACCGTTACTTAATGATAGCTATAATAGCACTGATGGTAATAGACGTATCCATTTTCACTATCTCTTTGATATAATTTGCAACAAAACCAGAATTCAGTTGAGCATGATCCCGATTTATAATAAGATTCGAACAAGTATGAATTGGTTGTAGTCTCGCAATCCGGAAAAAATCATGCCCATCGGGCATTGATGCAGTCAGTTTCCAATTGCAGCCACCTCCTTTTTTGCACCTCAAGATAAGACGACTAGGATCAGAATGTGTCACTTTGTATTGCGCATGTGCTTTAATAAGGTACATTTTCACTGCATAAATCAAATCTTCCTTCGTTGCAAATTGTGCTCCGACATACAAATTGTAATTTGTATTTTGAAGTTGAACATGTTGTTGCACCCACTAACTATCCACAACTTCGTTGGCCCAGGTAACATCTATAAATTCTGGAGCTGGAGGCTCCATATAGTGGGCAAATGTCCCAGGACCGATACTGCTCTGAAATGGTAAGAATGTTGAATGCCCTGCGCTCATATTACCATGAAATTGAGACTGTTGCCCAATCTCGTATTGATACTCATCATCATCATCATCATTCTCCAAGATCTCGTCCTCTTCTTCGGAATCATCAGATTAAAGATTATTGTGGCTGAAAGTATCAGCGCTAAGAGCAAATATATCCTCTTAGGATATCAAATTCGAAATTACATTGAGATCCATATTTAACGCAGTTGAGACTGAGTTGTGATAAGAACTCAAGAAAGAGAGAGTTGGGATACAAAACTAGTAGAAACTTTGATGCTATATATAAATTTAGGAGTCATGTCAATTGATTTTTAAAGTACAAAGTTGTCAATGGTTAGATTTAGGCGCGTCAAACTTTTGGCATGCAAACGCTTTATCATTTATCTGTGACAAAACAAAGCTTTAGTCAAGTGAGAAAGCTTTATCATTTACACATGTCAAATTTTTGACATGCAAAAGTTTTATCATTTACTTATGACAAGATGAAGCTTTAGTCAAGTGATAAAGCTTTATCATTTAATGGTGAACAACTTTACATGATTAAAGCTATGTGACAAGACTTGACACAGTAGTGTCAGCACAGCAAAACATGTGATTGATACGGCTAATGTTTTTATTTTAATCTGGTCTGTGATGGAGCACGTGACAAGCATCGGACCCACGAACAGACTTTACATGCAGATCCAGCATGGCAATTAGTCCCAACAATGTAAAGCATGTGATTGACGTACTGACTCTTTGAATGTAGAGTCAAAGCTGACAACTTTGATTCCCTTTGACACATTTGTCAGAGCTTGATATACAAAATTGTCTGGTTTAGGATGATCTGTATGTATGAAATGGTAGATTATAAAATATTTGATATGAGATGGTAAATAGGAAATAAAAATGTTCCGGTGATATATTGGGGAAAAACTCGTCAACTCGCCCTTGTAAGGGCTGCAAATCCACCAACTCTAAAGTTTTAGATTTAGATTTAGATAGATAGATATATGAAAACTTTTGTGTACGCCTTTGGCTTTGATTGTCAACACTCTATATCCACCGTTCATCAAATAACTTTTTCATGACCGATCCACAGCTGCTTTACATGGTCTAAATGTACGGCTCCAGATCAAATGGTGCAACAACTAATATGCCAAACGGGTAATTCTATCATAGCTAATGCATTGAAAAAGGAGTCTTTCATTCAATAATAAAAAAATGGCCCTTTTCATTCCATTAACAATCTGTCTGACGATGGTGCCATTTGTGGGCGCCGTTCGTCACGCCCCCTCTCTTACCTTTTTCTCTCCTTACAGGCTCCAAGGTTATCGGAACAACCCTGCAATATCTGTTTCTAGGCATGTGTCCTCTCCTTTCAAACGTTTTCTTCAAGCTCGCCTTAGTTCACCTTCAAGTAAGCGATTCGATTAGTTTTTTTTTTTTTTTTTTTTCCCTTCTCCGATATCTTTTTTCTCTCATTTTTTTTTATTAATTTTGTGTAATGGGGGATTTTTTTTTCTTGGTGTTGATAATTCTCCATTTTATTACGTAATGATACTTGAAGTTTAAGTTGGAGTCTAGTCCGTGAACTTCCTTGCTTTCATTTTTGGTGTTACTTTCTTTACTCTGAAGTCAGCTCGTCACTCTCCTGAACTTTATGAGGTGGATTTTCAGTCTGGTGGTTAATCTTATGTTCACTTAGAAATTAGAATATGAATTAATGTTCTCATAGTCGTCTCTGAATTTTTTGATAATTTTTGAGAAGCCCTTTTGTTTTTAATTTCTCACTTTGAACATGTATTACTTGCTCACTTAGTTTTCCTGTTCCTTTTTTTATTCTTTTCTGTTTTTAACTTTTAATTGGTATTTAGGGTTGGGTATTTGGGAATCAACCTTCAAGCTCCTGCCTTTAATTTAGTTAATGGCGTGCCATCACTACGAACATGAATGCCTGTGAAACATAAGCTTTGTACTCAAATTTTGTGATTGCTCTAAACTAGACATTTATCATGGGCGATTACGTTATGAACTGTGCATACAAATATTTTATTTGCATTGTCAAATTTCCTACTGAATCCAGTGACTTAAATCATTCAAGATGTTCCTTTTTGAGCAATACAATGTATAAACTCTTTTCTATAGTTTTTCTTTTTTTCTTTTGCCTTTTGTTTCCCCCTTGATAGCCAAAAAATGGAGTTGGTAATTGTTCTTGGGCCAAAAGATGGGCCAAAAAGAAGTTTGTTGGTAATTTTCCTAGGGTAATGAACAATATTTAGTAAAACTAGTAGTTGAAGAAAACAGAGTAAACCCATTGGTTAAGTGTTAAGTTTGTCCATAGAAGCAATCTTTCCTTTTCCATGGGAGATGATTCTGGGCACATATGCTTTAAACCTAATACTTTCTTTTAATTCTGTTTAGCATTGGTAATGAGTGAAAATTTCAAGCTT
Organism: Euonymus europaeus; assembly: GCA_963580455.1. Classification (NCBI taxonomy): domain Eukaryota; kingdom Viridiplantae; phylum Streptophyta; class Magnoliopsida; order Celastrales; family Celastraceae; genus Euonymus; species Euonymus europaeus. The sequence continues at coordinate 12,126,500 of OY756970.1, read as the reverse complement.
CTGTAGACTAAGCTTTCGATAACTATAAGTTTCTGATAGTTTGCTGCATTTTCTTTTGAATGGGAAAATATGTTGGCTATTTCAGTGCTTTAAAGTGTTTTTCTAATGAAAATGTTTGCAAAATAAATATTAGTACGCCCTAGACAGTGTTTTATCATTTACTTTGGTCGTGCAATGACCTGAGAATTGATTATATGTTCTACAGGTGGTGGCACTGGATTGCAGTCACCTGTGGGGGAATCCGAAATAATATTCATGGGAACAGGAACTAGTGAAGGGATTCCGCGTGTGAGCTGTTTGACGAATACTCTGAAGACATGTCCAGTAAGTTCATAGTATTCTTCTACAATACATACTTAAGTGTACACATTTAATAACAAGGTTTAAATATAATATTCTATCCTATGACATTTTTTCTGTTCCCAGAATAGTTTTGAATTGATTGAATTAATATTTCCAATATACTAAGATGATTGTTTGATGACATGCATTTTCTTGGTTGTTAAAGGTGTGTGTAAAAGCTGTGGAGCCAGGCAATAAGAACAGGAGGCTAAATACAAGCATACTTCTCCGTCATCCTACACCCCAAGGAAAATGTAACATACTTATAGATGCTGGCAAGTGAGTGAAAGATCATTTTCTATGTCATGTGCCAAGGAAATAATTTCTTTTTTATTCAAGCTTGTGTGGATTGCATCTATTTCTTTATATGGTTGACAGTTGACTGTTTATGCTTGAGCTCATGTTTTCTTTTTTTCAAATATTTCTCAATTCTGTAATGCCTATACAATGATAAAAAGTGTATTTCCTCTTGGCAAAATAGGGTGGATGAGGCTATGTTTGGAAACGAGTATTTCCTCCTTGGAAATGGCTTTGAAAGGAAAATCCTAACTTCTTTATAATTTTGTTCAGCCCTTGGAAGAAGGATAAGATAGTTTGTGGGTTGAAGAAGTTGGTTCCATGGATAATTATTGGCACACATAAACGCAGTTCAAACTAAATTCCAAAGGACTAACCAGAATTTTTCTAAGGGCCCAATAAGTTTAACATGGTATCGGAGCTTTGGTTTGAGCTTTCACGTGTTGGGCTTCTCGGAGTTGGACCAACCCACACGTGAGGGGGATATGGAGAATCCCACATCGTTTAAGTTGGACTTTGAGCTGTGGTTTAAAATGAGGGTTCTCTCAACCTCTTAATAGGTCTTTTAGGGGGTTGGGTTAAGAGTCCAATAAGTTTAACATTGTTGTTTTCTGCCATCTGGGTTTCTATATGGGCAGTAAGTAAGAGTAGTTTTAGAGAAATGTAGACTATTTTGTTAGGGGAATATTGGGAGGTTTTAGCTCCTTGAAAGCTAGATTGTTTTGTCATCTCTTTTTCTTCTTTTTTTTTTTTTTCTGTGTAATAAGCTACTACTTATTTCCTCCGATCAATACTGAAAGGAATTTTTTTTTCTTGCCTAGCATATGTGTCCTCTGTATGAACGAGGAAGAAACACTCTCTCATCTTTTGTTGCATTGCTCTTGGGGAGCAATTTTTGTGGTATGGATTTGGAATTTCTTGTAATAACTTGATCTCATAAGTTGAAGCCTGGCAACTTTTAACCTTTTGACTACTTGTTGGTTAATTCGTAAAAAACGAAACTCTAGAATATTGCACAATAAGGAGTTCTCAATGGTTTTTTTTTATGGATTGTTCTCTGCATTTAAAGTCTGTTTGAGCGAAATTTGTTCTAATATTTTTATTGTCTCAAATATTCTCAAGTGTAATTCTAGTATATTATGTTTTGGTATTATTTCGCAGATTTTTCTACCACAGTGCTCTTCAATGGTTTCCTTCCTTCGGGTTAGTCTTAATATCATGTTGATTTATGCAACTTATATTGACAGTTCTATAGCTTTTTAGTGATTGATAGGTAATAGGCGATCTGCCTTTTTTTTATTATTATTGTAGTTGGGGAAAACTTGAAACTTCCTTTTTATTGAAATTTCTACTTTAAATCTCGGTATAGCTGTCCACACTGTTTGTGTATATATCTGCCTTTGAAAAAAATGGTGTTTCATAATTCATAGTGATAGAGTTGTAAATTTTTTTTTATTTGGATGTACTTCTATTTAAGTATTTAGTATGAGGTTATCACCTTTGAGTGACTAGTTTTCTTTCTGTCAGGATAAGAACAATTGATGCAGTTATAATTACTCATTCTCATGCCGATGCAATTGGAGGTCTCTAACTTTAGCTGTTAGTTCATAAGTAATTACAAAAGTTATTTTACCTCTCTCCTTCTATCCTCTATCTCGAAAGAGCCATCATGCCACATTCAATAAATTGTTGATTTTTTCTTTTATTTTCCCCAGGATTTGATGACCTCCGCGATTGGACAAACAATGTTCAGCCATCCATTCCAATTTATGTGGCAGGGCGTGATTATGAGGTTTGATTCTAGATATGCTTTTGTGAGTCAAACGTGTTTTTTTAGAAGTACTCAACCATGTTTTTTTTACAAGTACTATTGCGTAGTGTTTGAACAAATATTTAAGAGAATTTTCTCAATCTTTTCTACTTCATATAATACACCAAGGTCAGATTTATATACATTAGAATTAGCTACAGAAAAACAGCTAACTATGCTAGGCTATCTATTAAATCCCTTGATTCATGGGATATCCTAATTATCATAACTCTATCAGCCTAATTTCTAGGAATACAATCTCTCTCACAAAACTTCCTATAATAGCTATATAGGTGTAAAATACATTTCTTAGATCCCATTTTCCACACTCCCCTTCAAGCTAGTGAATAAGTATTTTCTATTCCTAGCTTGGACACTATACTTTGGAACAATGAATTACTTAGACCATTGGTAAGCACATCTACAAGTTGACCTGTGTAGACTCATAAGGTGTACAAATTAGTCCGCTCTCCAACTTCTCCTTAATGAAATGTCTATCTCAATGTGTTTTGTATGATCGTGTTGTACCAGATTGTGTGTTATGCTGATAGCCGACTTGTTGTCACAATAGTCTCATAGGTCCATCCCTTCTAATCTTCAAGTCTTGTAAAATGATTTGTGTAAAAGGAATTAGGGTTTCTAAAGTCTTGTCTCTCTCTGTTGAGAGTTTCTTATTACTTATAATTACCATTACATTACAAACATACACAGTACTTTGACAACACTACCCTTACATACACATATTCATAACACTCCCTCTCAAGCTGGAGCATAGATATCAATCATGCCCAACTTGTTACAAAGATACTCAACACGACTTCCATACAGTGGCTTAGTAAGAAGATCTCCTAATTGTTCTCCAGTCTTCACATGATTTAAAACTATTTCTCCACCTGGTATCTTTTGTCGAATAAAATGACAGTCAACTTCTATGTGTTTTGTGCACTCATGAAATACGGGATTAGTTGCAATATGAATCGCAGCTCGATTATCGCACCATAATTGAGATGATTTGGAAATTGGACATTGCAGCTCTTCAAGAAGATGCCTCAAATACGTTACCTCACTAGTAACGCTAGCAAGTGCCTGGTACGCAGACTCTGCGCTCGAACGAGCTACAACACTCTGCTTCTTACTCTTCCAAGCTACAAGATTCCCTCCAACAAATACACAAAATCAAGTAGTAGATCTTCTATCATCAGGGCAACTAGCCCAATCTGCATCAGAGAACCCTTCAATACGAGCATGTCCATGATTTTTATATAGTAAACCTTTGCCAGGATGAGACTTCAGATATCGCAAAATATGGGTTACAGCATTCCAATGAGGAACTCGTGGTTCAGATAGGAATTGACTCACCACACTAACCGGAAATGCAATGTCCGGTTGTGTAACCACCAAATAATTCAATTTTCCCACCAACCGTCGGTACCGTTCCGGTTCAGAATAAATGTCACCATCTTCCCGGGTCAACTTCGCACCTGGCACCATAGGAGTATCACTCGGTTTCACATCACTCGGTTTCGCATCACTCAGTTTGACATCACTCGGTTTCGCATCACTCATTCCTGTATATCTCAACAAATCAAGGACATACTTGCACTGAGATAGAAATATGCCTCTCTTACTTCTGATCACCCCAACTCCCAAAAAGTAACGTAGACATCCCAGATCTTTGGTGTTAAACTTTGCTTGAAGAAAATTTTTAATTGAAGTAATCCCAGCACTATCACTACCAGTAATGACAATATCATAAACATATACCACTAGAAGTATATTTCCAGCGGTAGAATTTATGTAGTATATCGAATGATCTTTCTCAGACTGCTTGAGTCCAAACTGAACAACATAGCTGAATCGGCCAAACCATGCTCTTGGAGACTGCTTTAATCCATATAAAGATTTACATAAGCGACATACTTTTCCAGACTCCCCCTGAGCAACAAACACAGGAGGTTGCTCAACATATACCTCTTCCTTTAAGTTGCAATGCAAGAAGACGTTCTTCACATCAAGTTGATACAATGGCCAGCCATAAGAAGTGGCGAGAGAAAGAAGAACGCAAACGGAACTCAATTTGGCAATTGGAGAAAAAGTGTCAGTATAACACCATAGACTTGAGCATAGCCTTTGACGACCAACCGAGCTTTCAAGCGAGCAACAGAGCCATCGGGATTCATTTTCACCATATACACCCATTTGCAACCAATCGCCTTCTTACCCGGAGATAAGGAAACGAGATCCCAAGTCCGATTCAAGTCAAGAGCAGACATTTTATCTTGCATGGCCTGGAGCCAGCCAGGATAGGAGAGAGCCTCGGTAACAGACCTCGGCACAAAAACAGAGTCCAAGGTACAAATAAAGGTCTGCAAGGGAGCAGAAACACTAGTGTAGGCAATATGGGCAGAAAGAGGATATTTACCACATGTCCGGCGACCCTTGCGGAGAGCAATAGGCAGAGCACTAGAAAGATCAGTTGCCGAAGGGACGGATGCAGTAGGGGCGGTATCCATATCAGGAAATTTATAAACAGAATACGGTCCACGAGAATATACCTGGAGATTATGAGTAGTAGTGGTAGTAACATGGATGAGATCATACCGAAATAAGGAATCAAGGATTGGTAGGGACTTAGCATCCATAGGATCACGCAAAGAAAAAACGGAGGACTCATGGAATGATACATCAGCCGATACCAGATAACGCCGCAAAGCATGGGAATAACAGCAGTAGCCCAAGAATATGCAACAAAGACTCTTGGGATCCAACTTAGTCACATGAGGACGAATGTCACGAACATAACAAGTACAACCAAAAATCCGCAATGGAAGAGCACGAGCCACCTCCATTAGATGACAATTCTTGCGTTCAGCAACACCATTCTGTTGAGGCGTATCCGGGCGGGAAGACTGATGTATGATTCCATGAGTGGAGAAGAACGACTGAAATTGAGAAGAAAAATACTCTGCCATTGTCACTGCACAAAATACGAATAGAAAAGAATGTTGAGTTTTAATCTCGGCAAAAAAGTCACAGAAAATTTTGTATACCTCAGAGCAATCACGAAGAAGAAAAAGCCATGTAACTCGAGTATAGTCATCCACAAAAGTAACAAAGTAACAAAAGCCATGTTTAGAAATAACAGGGCAAGGCCCCCAAACATCAGAATGAACAACATCAAAGGGAGTTGTGGCTCTTTTATTAATACGTGGTAAATACGATACACGATGGTGTTTAGCAAACTGACAGGACTTACAAAATAACTCATAAACAGACTCAAGAGACGGACAAAGACTTTTTAAACTAGATAAATGAGGATGACTAAACCGACAGTAAAGATCTAAAGGAGAAGTAGACAACAATGCATAGGATATAGAACAATCTTGATCTAGTACATAAAGTCCTTCTGGAGTACACCGTCCCCTACCAATCGTCTTCTTCATCAAAAGATCTTGAAAAATACAACACGAAGCATAGAAGGTCACTCGACAGTTCAATTGTTTTGTAATACCGCTGATAGATAGCAGATTACAGGGTAAACCAGGTAAATAAAGGACATATGACAAATCAAAAGATGAGGTAGGAGAAGTTGTGCCTTTACCACAAACAGGAACAAGATTATCATTAGCAACCTTCACCGGGGGATAATTAACGAGAGAAGAATAATTACGAAGATACCGTTAACACCCGTCATATGATTTGTTGTACCAGAGTCAACAATCCAAGATGGACGGATAGTAGTGCTTAAATATGTTGACTGCTCAGAAGGAGCAGATGGAGGAGCAGTAGATGATTCTTGCTTCGCAAGTAACTGGGAGTACTCCTCAGCTGAAAGAGTGATAGAACCAGCAGGAGGTGCAACAGTAGTGACAGTATGAGCAGAGCCGCTGACCGGTGGCTTACCATGTAGTTTCCAGCATCGATTTTGAGTGTGGCCAACACCATTACAGTGAAACCAAATAAGATGACCATCAAAGGTGCAACTAGAGCGGCCACCACTGCCCCCACGACCGCCCCACGACCACTACCATGACCACCGCCACCACCACGGTCCCCAGAAGCAACCAGAGCAGAATTCTCTGAAGAGGAAACACCAAGTAAAACAGGACTAGTAGAACGATTAGCTCTTGCATATGCCTCAGTCAGCGAAGTCTCTTTGTTAGAAAGAATTTGGACACGTGCAGTCTCAAACTCTGGATGCATGCCACTCAAGAATGCAAAAGTAGCCAATTGTTCTCGTTGTTTTGTCATCTACATCAACACTAATGGACAAAAGAGTATTCATATCCGCAAACACCCGTTTGTATTGAGCAAAGTATTCTGCCAAACTCTGGTCTTTTTGTTCAGGGCGAAAGAAGGCTTGAGATACATCATAGATTCTATGTATATCATCCTTTCCAGAATATAGAAGGGATAAATAATCCCAGAGTTGTTTCACCGTATCACAATGTGAAACTATATCAGAAACAAAACTGTCCATGGAATTCACCATTTGTGTGTACAAGCAAGCATCATCACGTAACCAAACCTTCTTGACAGTAGACTCTATGGCAGACCCAGGTGGTTCATCAGTTAAGTGGTCCTCCTTGTCCAACCCTCGAATGGAAGCCGAACTAATTTTCTCCATTGCTGAAAATTAGAACCATCCAAGCATTTGTTTACTAATTTGGTAGATGAAGACACAATTTCAGACACAACAGTCTTCGTTTCAGAAGTTGAAGAGGGCATAATCACTAGTCAAATAAAAGAAATTGAAACACAGAATTACCAACAAAAAATCACTAATGCAGATTGGCTGCCCAACACAACCCAGATTTCAGAAGAACAAAATCAACCGAACAGAATGAACCCAACAGCCACACTAACACCAAACACAGTTTTCATTAACCGGAAATGGAGGCCACACCAAAAGCAAACACAAATTTCATCAACTGAAGGTGCTGGCAGACACAGATTTCATCGAGATACTCCAAACATGAGACAGAGACTATCGGCAAGCACATAAGTCACCGGAAAACACTGTTCAACACTTACCAGTTGCCGGAATACATGGGATGAAACTGTGCATCATGTACAAAAGGGACCAAACAACAAGAAAGACCACTCGCGCTCGAAGATGAAACCCAGGTGGGGTCACTCGCGCTCGACAGAAGAAATCGCGCTGGAGTTACACGCTCGACAAACGAATGTGCCAGACAGAAGGAGTTACGCGCGAGACTCACACAAGTGACAACTGAAGCTCGACGCTGAAACCCAGAAAGAAGGAAACAGTAGGTGGATCGATTCGAACCCAGAAGCCGAAACCTGGAACCAGGAGCAGAGATAACTGGTACTCAGTTTTCGACTCTCATCAAGACTCGTAAATGCGAAAACAGAGTGCAATTTAGATGATCAATAGAGAGCCTAGCTGTTTAGACTGGCGAGAAGAAAGAAGTGGCGCAGTAGAGGTGCTCCGATACCATGTAAAAGGAATTAGGGTTTCTAAAGTCTTGTCCCTCTCTGTTGAGAGTTTCTTATTACTTATAATTACCATTACATTACATACACAGTACTATGGCAACACTACCCTTACATACACATATTCATAACAATTTGTAACCAAAGAAGCTCACACATTCCATGTGCCATTGCTCGAAATTTTGCCTCTGCACTAGACTGTGCAACCACACCTTGTTTCTTACTCTTCCATATCATGAGATTCCCACCAAGAAAAGTATAGTACTCTTAAGTGGACCTCCTAATAAACCTCCATTTCTTTTAAACAAAATACCTTTTCCTAGTGTTCCTTTGAGATACTATAACACTCAATGAGCTGCCTGCAGATGTATCTCTTTCGGATTGTGCATAAATTGACTAATAACAATCACTGCATAAGCCATATTTGGTTGTGTGTGAGATAAATAAATAGGTCTTCCTTCCAGACGTTGATACATCTATTTGTTTAATGCAGTATCTTCCTCTGCCTCTCCAAGTCTATGATTAGGATCTATTGGAGTATTCGCTGGTTTGCACGCTGTCTTACCTGTTTCCTTGAGAAGATCTCCTTGAGAAGATCTGTAACATATTTCTGTTGGGAGATAAATATACTTTGCTTAGAGTGTGTCACTTCAATCCCTAGAAAATATTTAAGCCTCCCAAACTCCTTGGCCAAGCATTGGCCTAAAATTTGTCTCTCCTTATCATCATCTCCTGACACTATTATGTCATCAACATACACCAAAAGGGCTGTGACTCCCCCTGAAGGTGAGTGTTTAATGAACTAAGTATGATCCCCTTGACACTGTTTATACCACATAACTATCATCACCCTTGCAAATCTTCCAAACCATGCTCGTGGATACTATTTGGGCACATACAAGGACTTCTTTAACTTACACACTGTATGAGCTGCCAAGTTTTTTCCATTACCCTGTGGAATTTCCATATAAATTTCCTTCTCTAGTTCTCCATGCAAAAATGCATTCTTGACGTCAAACTGCTGCCAGTTCCGATTCATGCATGTGTATAATTCCTGAAAGTGTGAAGAAACTTTTTATATGGGAAAAATTAAAGAGCAAAGAACAAAGAAAATAAATAATTTCAAATAAAAAAGGGGAAGGGAGGAAAGATCTACAAGGGAAAAAAAATCTATGTTCTCTTCTTGATCTTCTTTTAGTGTTCCCTAAATTGGATTGTGATTTCTTACAATGTTTAGTGGCAATGAATCATCTGTCATCCAGTCGATCACTTTCAATAAATATTTCCTCCCAATAAAGTTTTGGATTTTCTATATCTTGTAATTCAGCTATTTCCCATCAGTAAAGCTTATTATATGGCAGGTGATGAAGAAAACTCACTATTATTTGTTGGACACAAGTTTTATTATACCTGGTGCTGCAGTTTCAGAGTTGCAGTTTAATATTATAAATGAGGAGCCATTTGTTGTACATAATTTGCAGGTCAGCATTGATTGGTTCTTTCCTTAAATCATTTATTTACATTTAAACCATTCATGTATTTCGAAACATGTTTTGAAATTTTATGGCACTGAAACCTTTGTGGAGTTGTAATTCAGGAGTGACAGTTGTGAAATTAGGGACATGCCATTCCAAAAGGAAGATAAACTGAAACCTTTGTGGAGTTGTAAACATGTAATTCAGGAGTGGCAGTTGTGAAATTAAGGACAGGCCATTCCAAAAGGAAGACAAAAGACACGTAAAATAATTAAATAGTTAGAACATGCTGGTGTGTTCAGGATTTCGTGTGAGATGAGTGAGAAAGGTGAAAGAGTATATTATGCCAGAGTTATGGGAAAAACAATTTGCTCACCTAAATTACTAGTTGTCTATTTGCAGTATAATTTCTGGGTGTCTGTTGAATTTATTCACATGGCAAATCAGAGAAGAAAATTACATATAAACCCCTCCCTAACTCTCTTCCCTCACTGGAAACAGATTGTCTAACAATCACTTTCACGGTAGAGGTAAATTGAATAAGTTTTTTGGCGACGTTTGTGGGAGGCAACTTCCCATTTGTATTATTAATTTCCTGCGGAATATTCTTGATGAGGAAAGGGTCTTGGATCTTTCAGTAAGGTTTAGTTTCTATTTGTCTCTTTAACCACCAGCCCTCTCTGTATCTCGGATGGTTGAAGCCAATACAAAGAGGTTTATGGTCAGAGGTTCAAGAGCTGGCAGTGGTAGTGAAGTTGATGATGCCTTTGATAAATAAAAAAAACCTAAGTTCATGAAAATCTTTCAATTAGATTACTGGAACAGACCTGATTGCGATGTAGATTTCTTTTTAGTGATATAGATTATTTAATATTCCATTTCTCAAACGTCATCCGTCATCTAATGGTGTTCCTCATGCAGTGGTGCATTGGGTTGGCTCATAGCTAGAGCTGCCATGCATAAGAGTACATTTAATAATATCTGAGGTGAGATATAGAAGGTCTAAGGGCCTATCGGTGTTGTCTTGGTTGTTTGATGATCAGAAATAGCTGGAGTCAAGGATTTTTTGCAGATTGCTTCCAAACACTGATTCTCTATCACATGCTTGTGATGCTAGTCATGTATGGATTAGTATGGAGGAGTAAAAGTAGTCAGAAGGTTCCCACCTTCCCATCCCAAGTTGTTATGTTAGCAATTTCCTGAGAAGATTGTGGAAGGTAGAGATCGGTGTCCTCCTCGCCACTGTTACTTGTGTTTCGAATAATATTGGAAAGCATAGCTGATAGAGTAATAGCAGATTAAAAATGAACATAGTTAGAGGGTATGCTGCTAATATTGATTAATATGAGTCGGTCCAGCAAGAACAATAAGATAACCCTAACTTTCGAGGAGTGCCCTCCCAATACAACTTTACCCCAAGTGGTCCTCTACCAGATTATTATCTCTTCTTATATACTACTTTGCTGAAAATAACAAACTGCAACTCACCACTGAAAGGATTAAGGGTGCTCTACTCAATTGTTAACAACTATCCCTCCAGCTGGATTAACTTTTCTCCTCCTCGTCTTGTATGTATGATCCACAGCTCTTTCAATGGGTAAGTGCATTACATATATATGATCCCGACTTGCACTATTAAAAGACTGCTCCAACCAAGAAAAAAAATAATTTTGTTGAATAAAAAATTATTTCCTTGACTACAAAACAGTGTTTTAAAAGGCGATCGGGGCGTACTCCCCGAGCCGCGCCTTGGGGCGAAGTGGGGACCAGAAGCACTGAGGCTTCCGCCCCATCAGGTGTCGCAAGAGGATTCCGCCTCTGTACGCCTTTCGCCTCTGTTACAGAGGCGAAAGGCATACTGGGGAAGAAGACAATACATTTTTTTTTTAAAAAAAAAATACAAAATCCAAAACGACGTCGTTTTGGGTAAACAGTCTTATGAAACCAAAACCCTGGCCTCCATTCTTCTTCTTCGTATATGATATATCGTATCAGCTGTGTACACTTGAAGCTCCAGCAACAACGCCGACAAAGGAAGTTCAACTTTTTCAGCTTTGTACACTTGAATTTTTGATTCAATTCGAGGCTTACGCCTCGCCTCAAAGAAGGTGAGCGCCTCAATTCCCGAACCCGCCTTTTAAAACATTGCTACAAAATGAAAGAATTTAACTAATATGTGGCCAGGAGCATAATAGAAGAAATGAAGACAGAGGATTCTGAAAAACTCTTCTCAGGCTGCATTTAACGCCTCAATCAATGCAATCCTGCTGATAAAACAGAAACAATTCAAGACAGGGACATGCAGATCCAAGATAATATTCACATTATTGAATTCCTTACACATGAGTCACATATTTTCTGGTCATTTGATTTGATCTTCAGTTGTCATAATCTTTGACTGTGATTTAGGTACATGTGGACAGCTTAGGATTTTCCAAATGGGATTCAGTACTTAGAGGAAAATGCAATATGTTCCAACTTCCCCCTTTAAGACCTGTTTTATGAAATATATTCTGGAGCACGATATTGATGTAGTTGATTTAGTTTTGGCAAACTACTGAAAGGCATACCTTGAGTATGTTTGAAAATTAAAATGCAACCTCATCTTGAAAGGCATTTATATATTTCACCTGTGTTATTCTTATAATATTTTCCCCAAGTAAAGTGTGATTGTCAAATGAATTTAAAAGAATGTTATATATATTTTGACTCTAATACCATATTTTCTCTTCTTATACTCTTCTTCAGTTTACGCCATTACCTGTGTGGCATGGCCATGGTTATCGCTCCCTTGGTTTTCGTTTTGGCAATGTTTGTTATATTAGGTAATGCTCAAAAGCTTTTGAAAGTATGATCGATTTTTTCCTTCACTTTTTTGTAAATTTCACTGGATTTTCTTCCAATGAGAGATGTTGGAGATGAGATTTCCTTCACTTATGCAGTGATGTCAGTGAAATACCTGAAGAAACTTATCCCCTCCTGAGGGACTGTGATATCCTGATCCTGGTGTGTCCCAGTCTCTGTTCCTCTTCATCTCTTTCTTTGAGTTATTCCTTGGCATGAGTCTTCATTTCAATATCCAATTTTTTGTTGTTTTATGATTCATGTTTCAAATGTCTCTCAGGATGCCTTAAGGCCAGATCGATCATCACCAACTCATTTTGGACTTCCAAGGGTGAGCTTCTTAGGCTTCTGGTTTTGGTTATCCTCTATTATGTGACATTTATACAATGTTTTTTGCCTAGGCTTTGGAAGAGGTACGGAAAATTCGGCCAAGGAGAACACTTTTCACCGGTATGTTTAAGCCCCCTCATGTAGCTTTTTATTTGGCACAAGAATCGTTTAATTGTCTTCATGCTCTCTTGTTTCTACTTTCTACTTTCCTCGTGATTCTTCTCCTTCAAGCTATAAACTGATTTCTCCTGAGAGTGTTTTTTACTGGTATTAGGCCTCCTTTTCATTGTGCTGCAGTTTTTGCAATTAGATTTGGGCAATTACAAAAATTTGAAAGATCGAAATGCAATAACACACATAAATCATGCATAAAACTCATTCAATAATACATTTCTGGATTTCTTGTTTCCTCAGTTTTGCAGTTGCTTGATAAAACTCTCTCTAGTGCTTGACCTTAAAGATTTTAATAAAAGAAGATTTTGGAGTTTAAAATACATTCAAAAGGAAACTCATCTGATCTCCTAACATACTTCTATCAGAGGGCTTAAATAATATAAATGAGAAGAAAAGAATTGAAGAATTAAGAGCACTACAGTGACAGACAGATTTTGACAGAGAATTGGTGGGTGAGCTTGGGGATGTAGGTTGTAGCTGTGCTTTTTTGTGCTTTGCTGCCAGACTATGGGCTGGTAGCAGGCAGTGTGTGGTGGGTAGAAAGTTGGTATTGTGTTTGCAGCTATACCGGACTTAAATAGCAAAATTTGAAAATAGACGATTAAAAGATGCTACGATATATTGGTTGGGAGAGTCTACAATCAAACATCCCCTAGTTTACATGAACATTTGGAAATCCCTTTAATACTCCTGATAGTCACCTGTTAATTATCTCTGGGGGGTGTGGAACCGATGACCTCGTGGTCATGGAGGATTTGCTTTCCTTTTCTTTTCCCTGTCGTCCATCACCACCATGATGTATGCCTCACTAGAGTCTCCAGCTTGCGGGAATATAAATTTGAAGTAAAATGGAGATAATAGACTCTTCCTTTGAGCAGAATGGTTTGAATTAATATAGGTTTCTATCACTGTGTTTGAATTTGATCAAGGTATGATGCATTTGATGGATCATGAAAAATTGAATGAAGATCTTGCAAAGTTGATGGAGACGGAGGGACTCGATGTACAACTGAGCTACGATGGGCTTCGTGTACCCGTAACGATCTAGTCGTTCAATTGTCGATGTTTCCTGATGGCCTTCAATGTTAAGTTTGAATGACAAAATGCCAATTGGTTTTTCACGGCATTCTGTCTTTTGACGTTCTTTATGGAATTAATAAGTCTTTTCTTTGCATTGCAAGAGAGATTGGTACTTTTTAAAAGATTACAAATGCCCTCGTGAAAGTTTTCATTTCAGTGGTGGCTTTGGCTATTTTTTATGTCAGGTTACAGCACTCTTAAGATTCTATTGTTAGCGTTCTCCGTCGGTTGGTTGAGGGTGAGCTTACAAATACTGTGGGTGAAGATGACCTTACAAATACTGTGGAGGTGGATGAGCCCACCGAACTTAGTAGGTCTATAAAACTGTGCCACAGCATGTTCCTTTGGAGCTAGGCTATAGTTCCTTTACGGCATTATGCTGTCTAAATCGGATTTTTGCAGCCGTCGGATCAAGTTTTGGGACCAGATATAAAAATGTTTCACCAAGTTGTAATCTTCTATAGCAGGTTAAATCAAATAAATTAATGAGTACATCTGCACGTGGCAATCTGAATGGTCAGAAAAACTGGCACGTGACAAAAAAAATTAATCACAAAAATAAATGACACGAGAAAGAGATAAAATTATTAAATTGTGCGAATATATTCATTTATGTAAGTTATTTATTTTTAGTGAATTCATCAATAAATTCTTTAATAAAAATGTGTATTTTATTTATTACTTTTAATTTTTTAATATTTTAAAATATCTTTTAAATAATTCTGGACAAAATTACTCTTATTCCAATAAATTCTTATGTGTGACATATGTTGACATAATCAGATTCTTCTTTAAAAAAAAGAACTTTAAAACAATTTTATCTCTCAAAATATAAGTCGGATTTTTAAAAAAAAATTATATATTCATAATTAGCACAAAAAATTCTTTTCAATGAGACTCATTATCGATACGTGTTAATTCGTCAAATCCTTTGAATGAACTTAGAGGATTTCTCAAACTTATTCAGAATTCAGAAGATTTTTCAGAACTCATCAAAACCAATCAAAAGAGTTTTCAAAATTAAGCAAAAAAAATGCAGATGATTTCATAAAAATATATCAAAAAAATATAGAATTTTTTAAATTTTAACAAAAGACAACAAAAAATTGGGAGGATTTCACAAACTTATCTCAAATTTAAAAAATTTACAAAAATAAATCAGAGGAATTTTTGAAATTAAGCAAAAAAATTAGAGGATTTCATAAAATATATAATAGAACTTATTCGAATTTTTGAAAATCAAACAAAAAATAACCCAAAACTCTAAATCTGAAATCCTAAATCCCAAAATACTAAATCCTAATCTCTTAAATCTCAAAATCATAAAGTATAAACATTAAACTCTAATCTTCTAACCCCTATACTCTTAAACTTTAAACCTTATAACCAGAAATCATCTGAATTTCCCATAAATCTTCTGAATGTTAACAATTTTAGTTTTAATTTTGAAAAAAATCTTATAAGTAATTAAGAAGAATTTACAAAAATAAGAAGAAAATCATAAAATTTTATTTACTTATATTCCTAAACCCTACACCTTAATTCTTAAGTCATAAACCCCAAAATCACAAATAATAAATTATGATCTCCTAAACTCCAAAATCTTATACCATAAACTCTAAACTTTAATATCTTAAACCTCAAACCCCTAAATTTTATCTAAATGAAACAAAAAAACAACCAAAAATTTAGATGATTAGAAGATTTCTCAAACTTATCAAGAATTCAGAGGATTTTACAAAATTCACCAAAACAACTCAGAAGAGTTTTTGAAATTGTGCAAAAAAAATTCAGATGATTTCTTACCCAGAATTCAGAGGATTTTCGCAAAAGTCACCAAACGGCTAAAAATTGTTATGATATTTGGTTTTGTTTAAAATATGAATTGTGTTTTATTATGATACTATTTTCATAAGTTATTGACTTTGGTTGTTAGTGAAGAATGTAATAAAAATATTGACATTTGTATTGGATAAAGTTTTGTTGATGCATAAGTGTTTCATTGTTGATTTCGATAATATAATGATTCATAGATTTTAATGCATATGCATACGTTACTGAGTCAACTAAATTTTGTGCATGTGAGTACATGCACTTAATTTTCATGAAAGAAAAAAAATTGGTTGATCGACTCTTCATTTTGATTCATCAAAAATGAAAATATTAGTTTATCTTTAAAAATATATAGATAAAAGATATGATTTTCATCCGACTTTCTGAGATTGTATTTATATTTTTTTTATTATAATAATTATTTTCTAAATCAAGAGTAATCATGTACTTATAAAAACAATGATAGGTTTAAATAAGGGGAGGGGTAAAATTGTCATTAATTGAGGTTAAAATTTAAAGTTATCCTTATTAAGCTAAACTTCAAATAATTGGGGATGTATTGAGTTATATACTTTTCAAAAAGACTAAATAAAATATAAAATCTATATAAAAGACTTGTCACCGAATAATCCTTATTTTTAATGTAAAATGAAAAAAAAAATACAGTTACAAAAATTATGTAAGTTGCTAACTTTTCTATGGCTAATGGCTAATGGCTAATGATAGCTACAAAATGGTGATATCACTGTAGATCTTAAGTAAATTAAAGCAATTACTCATTTTTTAGAAGTTATTTACATTTTAAGCTTAAAAAGAAATGTAAAGTAACTGTGACGATTACAAAAATTATGCAAGTTATTCACTTCTCTGCAACAATTAGTAAAATGGTGACGCGACTATAAATCGTAAGTAAATTATATGAATTACTCATTTTCTAGAATTTACTTACTTTTAACCAAGTTAAAAAAAAATGCAAGTAATTGTAGTAGCTTCAAAAATTATGCAAGTTACTCATTTTTATACAAAAATATGGGTAAAATGGTGACGTGGCTACAGATCGTAAGTAAATTGTATGAATTGCTCATTTTATGAAGTTACTTAGTTTTTAAGTAAATTAATATAAAAAATGTAAATAAATGTGGCGGCTATAAAAATTATGCAAGTTACTCACTTCTCTAGTGTTATGTGCAAATAAGTCACTGAAAGATGTGGCTAATTGCAATTGGGTCATTCATCAGAAAAAACTTCAATTTTTATCACTCAATGTTTCAATCATAAGCAATTGGGTCACTCCAGTCTAATTTTTCAATGACTAGAACTGACCGCGCAACAAATTTGGTGATGCCTACATTAATTAGTGGCAATTTTGGTTGACATGTATTTATTTTTCCATCCTTTATTAAAATTTTCTATTAAAAATTATTTTATTTTATCTAATATTGCCTTTCGTTTTGGTCATGGATTCGCTGGTGTTGATAATAAACCAATGGATCTTGCCCTTTTGTTTTATCTAATGGATCACTTATTTGGTAAAGCAATGGATCTTGACCGGCACTGCCTAGCTAGACCGATTCAAGCTAACCTTCTATAGCTTCTCTAAGATAGGCGGTGATGGTGACAAGGACAATGATGAGCCCGTCAATGGTGGTGTTTCGGGGTGGATCTTGAACAGACGACACATTCATCTCCGAGCTTAACGTCGTTGATGGTGATAAGGAAGATGAGAAGCACGTCAGTGGAGGTGGTTCGGGGTGGGTCTTGATGTCAGGAACCTTGGAGATTGGCGTATAGCTGGAAGTCTTGTTCATCAAGTTACTCAATTTAAAGGAGTTAGTTACAACTCAGATTACGTGGAGTCCTCTTATTAGAGAGTTAATTCCATGGCATGGATTAGTAGTTAATATTTCTATAAATAGTAGGGACTATTTTTGGTATAGGAGGGTTGATCTTTGCTAAACTTCTGTATTGTTCTTGAGTATTCCAGATCCCAGCTTTGATTGGTTTGCTCTCATTCTTGTGTGTGTTCTTGTTAAACAAGTTCTTCAATAAGAGATCAGAGTTGCATTTCATTCCATTTAATTCAACTGTGTATTTTTCTTGATTAAATTCTTGTTGAATATCAGAGATCCTGACATATTGGTATCGAAGCCAGTTTTCCTCTACCTTCTCACAATGGTTTCGAAACATGAATTGGATCAACAGATGGCATCGATACGTGATTCCATGGTAGAAATGAAAGGTATGCTGGAAGAATCAATTGAAAATAAAGTGGCACAATCTGTTCAACAATCTATGGCTGCTATGATGGAACAATTACGTGAATTAGGGTTGCATAAAGCTCCTCAAATTCCACCGGAGCCACCAATATTACCTCCAGTATAGCAAAATCATGGTGATCGAATGGATCTGGAATTTAATCATAGAGGACCACGATTGGACTTTCCAAGATTTTCTGGTGAGGATTTTAATCTCTAGCTTATAAAAGCTGATCAATATTTTGGATATTATCAAACACCTTTAGCTAATAGGGTACGTATGGCTTCTTTTTACTTTGAGGGTCCTGCTATGATGTGGTATCAGCATTTAATTCTATCTAGTAGAATTAATTCTTTTGTTGAGTTAGAAGTTTCCATG
Organism: Euonymus europaeus; assembly: GCA_963580455.1. Taxonomy (NCBI): domain Eukaryota; kingdom Viridiplantae; phylum Streptophyta; class Magnoliopsida; order Celastrales; family Celastraceae; genus Euonymus; species Euonymus europaeus. The sequence continues at coordinate 12,108,224 of OY756970.1, read as the reverse complement.
AGAAATAGGTTTTGTCCAACAGAAGAGCCTAATCCCATGGAAGAATTAATGGAAATATGGCAAGAAACATCCGTGGAGGATTACAAGATTAAGTTCGAAATGGTGATTGTGAAATTGTATGACTTGCCTGAACAATACAAGATCAGTTCCGTCTTGGGGGATTTAAAAGAGGAAATTAAAGAAGCTGTGAGAGTCATGAATCCAAGGACTCTTTTAGATGCTTTTAAATTTGCTAGTAGGCAAGAACAAAGTTTCTTGACTACCAAGAAAGCTTTACAATCTGATGTGGGTGATATTAAGAGTACATTGGTGCCAAAGCAACCAATTCCTTTGAATCAATCTAATCCTCTTACTTTCCAAAATCCTGTTCCTAAGCCTTTGTCTATTCAAAGAATTACAGCACAACAAATCCAAGAAAAGAAAGATAAAGGATTGTGTTTTAGGAGTGATGGGAAATGGGGTCCTGGACATAAATGTGCAGTCCCAAAATTATTCTGTATTGAGATGGAGGCGAATAATAATGAGGACTATGTACATCAGGTTTATGCTCTAGAGGGATCTATTGAGGGGACATCTTCTGTTCAGATTGGGGATGATATGATTAATCCTTTTGCAATGGACCAGCAAGCTCACTCCAGTAGTTCTCCAGTAGTTTCTTTATATGCCATGACTGGAATTTTTGGCCCAAAGACGATGAGATTGAGAGGTGTTATTAAAATCGTTTCTTTACTCATCATGGTGGACAGTGGTTCTACCCATAATTTTTTGAATATTCAGTCTGGCAACAGGTTAAGGGTAAATATGGGTTTAATATAGGAAAAACTAAGATCTTCTCCTGTTAAAATAGAAAATGGTGAGTTGATGAACTGTTATGGAAAAACTAGATTGTTATCTTTGGGTTGTCAAGGATATGTATTCCAAATTGAATGTTATATAGTTGATTTGGGAGAATATGATTTGATTTTGGGAATTGAATGGCTTAAGAACCTTGGTGACATTAGTTGGAATTTCAAAGCTTTAACTATGTCTTTTATGTGGAATGGCCAAGATTTCATGTTGCAAGGCATTACTCCATCTCAAGAGACATTTGTTTCTATTACTAATAATGAGGAGTTGGTCCCTTATGTTACTTCAGAGATGCTATGTCAGACAGTAACCATTTCTCAGACAATGGTTTCTTCCGTGTCTGATCAGGCTATTAAGAGTGTACTAGATCAGTACAAGGATGTGTTTGCTGAGCCTAAGGGTTTGCCACCTACCAGACTTCATGATCATAGAAATGTATTGAAAGAAGGGACTAATCCAGTCAACTTGAAACCTTACAGATACCCTCATTCTCAAAAGTCTGAGATAGACAAGATTGTTATTGATTTATTAGGCACTGGAGTAATCAGACCTAGTTCAAGTCCATACTCTAGTCCAGTTCTGTTGGTGAAAAAAACTAGTAACACATGGAGGATGTGTATTGATTATAGGGCTTTGAATAAAGCTACAATTAAGGACAAGTTTCCTATACCTATCATTGAAGAATTATTAGATGAGCTGTATGGGGAAGAAGTGTTTTCTAAGCTTGATCTGAGATCTGGATATCACCAAATCAGGATGTATGCTCCTGATATTGAGAAAATTGCCTTTAGAACACATGAGGGATACTTTGAATTTTTAGTGATGCCTTTTGGTCTCACTAATGCTCCATCTACATTCCAAAGTTTGATGAATGAAGTCTTTAAGCTATACTTAAGGAAATTCATTCTGGTTTTTTTTTATGACATATTAGTTTACAGCAAGACTATGACAGATCATGTGCAACACTTGACAACAACCTTAGAGCTGCTGAGAAACAACACTTTATTTGCAAAAATGACAAAATGTCAATTTGCAGCATCTAAAGTTTCTTATTTAGGCCATTTGGTGGGGAAGGAAGGGGTTAAGGCTGATCCCAAGAAGGTAGTTGCAATGACCAATTGGCCTACTCCTACAACTGTGAAGGCATTAAGAGGATTTTTGGGCTTATGTAGGAAATTTATACAACACTATGCTTCTCTTGTTGTGCCATTGAATAAACTATTACAAAAAGATGGATTCCATTGGACTAAGGAATCTGATAGGGCTTTTGAGTCTTTAAAGAGGGTAATGGCAGCACCACCAGTGTTCACTCTTCCGGATTTTGGTGAAACATTTTATATTGAATGTGATGTCTGTGGTAGTGGGATTGAAGTTGTTCTTTTATAGAGAGAACATCCTTTGGCTTTCTTTAGTGCTGCTTTGAAAGGAAAATCACTGTTATATTCTACATATGAGAAAGAATTCTTGGCTTTAGTATCTGCTATACAGAAATGGAGGCCATATCTGTTAGGTCATTACTTCATTGTAAGAACAGATCATTTTAGTCTCAAATATCTTCTTGAACAGAAGATTGGGAAAAAATTTCAACAGAAGTGGATGGTGAAACTGATGGGTTATGATTTCTCTATGGAGTATAAAAGAGGAAATACCAATTTGGTGGCTGATGCACTCTCTAGGCAGTTTGAGCAGGATCCTAAGCATTCTTTATTTCCAGAAGCAGCTGAAGTTGATGATAAAAGTTTAGAACCTGTTGTTGATGCAATGGAAGATTTACATAAGACTCTTCAAACTGGTATTTATTGCATGGCTATATCTGCACCTTCTCTTAGTTTATTTGCTGATGTCAAACAAACTTATGAGAATGATGCAGCTGTCCAACTTGTGTTGGCTAAATTCTTACCTGGAACTACCACTGTGGATAAATACAGTTTGAGTGAGGGGTTATTGTATTATAAAAAATAGGCTTTATGTGAGTCACTGTCTTAATATTATTTGACAGATTTTGGAGCATGTCCATTCAGCTCCTATGGCAGGACATACAGGTTTCAAGAAAACTTACCAGAGGGTAAAGAGGGATTTGTTTTGGAAGGGTCTCAAAAAGAATGTTAAGGACTATGTCAAGAATTGTGAGATTTGTCAGGCAACCAAGTATATAAACACCTTGCCAGTAGGACTATTACAGCCATTGGCTATTCCACAAAAGTTGTGGACTGATGTAAGCTTAGATTTCATTGATGGTCTTCCATTCTCATTTGGGAAGTCTGTAATTCTAGTTGTAGTAGATAGAATGTCTAAGTATGCACAGTTTTTGCCACTCTCACATCCATGGACTGCTGCTTCAGTGGCTCAAGTTTACATGGATAATGTGTTTAGGTTACATGGTCTTCCTCAGAGGATTGTTTCTGACAGAGATGTTGTATTTACTAGTGCATTCTGGCAGCATTTGTGGAAATTTCAGGGAACCAAGCTTAATATGTCCACTGCTTACCATCCTCAATCTAATAGAAAGACTGAGGCATTGAACAAAGCTCTCGAGCAGTATTTGAGGGCTTATACAGGTCAACAACCTAAGGAATGGGTGAAATGGATACCTTTGGCAGAATTTTGCTATAACACTACATGACATTCAAGTATAGGATTGACTCCTTTTGAAGTACTGTATCGAATTGCACCTCCTGGCATTTGTGATTATATACCTGATACCACAGCAATAGCCAGTGTGGATTCACATTTGCAAAATAGAGCAGCAGTGTTAGAGTTACTTCAAAGTAATTTGGCAAAAAGTTAGGCTGCTATGAAACATTATGCTGATAAAAAGAGGAAGTCTATGAACTTTGAGGTGGGGGATTTAGTGTATGTTAAACTCCAACCTTATCGACCGGTTTCTGTGGCTCAAAGAAGGAATCTAAAACTGTCTCATAGATATTTTAGACCTTATCTTATCCTTAAGAAAGTGGGAACTTTTGCTTATCAATTGCAGTTACTACAAGGTGCTAAGATTCATGATGTTTTTCACATTAGCCAGCTTAAGAAGCATGTGGGTTCTAATGTGGCAGTGTTGCCTACTTTACCTCCTATTGATCTGCAAGGTCAATTACTTCCTCAGCCTGAGGAGATATAGGATAGAAGGCTGGTGAAAAGAAATGGAATGGCTGCTGTAGAATTGTTAGTCAAATGGCATGGCCAGAATGTATCGGATGCACCATGGGTGGCATATACTCAACTCATGGAGCAATATCCTGAGTTGTTGGGGAATTTGTTTTAGATTAAAAAAAGAATGTTGATCTTTGAGTGGGGTGGAGTTGTCAGGAACCTTGGAGGGATTCCTTCTGTTATTCATGTATCAAGTTGCTCAAGTTGGTTGAAGATGGTTCCACGTGGATTGGCGTATAGCTAGAGTCTTGTTCATCAAGTTACTCAATTTAAAGGAGTTAGTTACAACTCAGATTACGTGGAGTCTTCTTATTGGAGAGTAATTGTATGGCATGGATTAGTAGTTAATATTTTTATAAATAGTAGGGACTGTTTTTGGTATAGGAGGGTTAATCTTTGCTACACTTCTATATTGTTCTTGAGTATTCTAGAGAGATTTATCCCAGCTTCGACTGGATTGCTCTCATTCTTGTGTGTGTTCTTGTTAAACAAGTTCTTCAATAAGAGATCAGAGTTGCATTTCATTCCATTTAATTCAACTGTGTATTTTTCTTGATTAAATACTTGTGGAATATCAGAGATCCTAACACTTGAATAGACGACTCATTCATCTCCGAGCTTGACATTGTTGATCGTCCAAAGATCGAGCATATTTCAGAGCGGACGAGTCTTATCAAAACACCATCTCCTCCCGATTGGGATTTCTCATCAAACTAGTTGTGAACCTTGTACGAACCAAACCTTCCAAGATCAATTTCAAGGGTCTCTATATGTTGCAGTCTTGTCGATCCTGCTTTTGTTCTTTTTAGTGTGTTTGCAGGAGTGCTGGTTAGTGTTTGCACGGGTGTTGGTTAGTGTTTTTAATGTTTGCGAGTTTGTTATGGCTTGATCTCAGCCCTTGGTGGTGGAGGTGCTCCTTGTCTTGTAGTCCTGGAAGCCATATCTGAGAAGTTATCTTGTTTTGTTGCCTATGGTTTCTCTCATCTTCATGAGTTGATACTTGAAGATCACCCATCTTGAGTCAGATTTATCTTGGCTCTTTTGTTCTAGTTGATCTTAGTCCTTGTGTTGTTCAGATTTGTAATCCAGATATTTCATTAATCTATTCCATAATATTTGTCGCTAAAATCCTTATTGTTGTTGGTTGTGGTGTGAGTCTACTTGGTGAGTTACTTTTGTTATAGGCATGTAACTCTATACCATATCTAGTACATGGATAATCCATTGTCAACTTTTATTTGACCCAAATCGGAGAGTGTGTGGATAGATCTCGTGCATAATCGAGATGTCGATGGCAACGCCAAGCAAGATGGAGCAAGAGCGGCGGTGGCGATTCAGTCGAAGTTCAACAAAAGGGCGTCCAAGATTTGGGAAATTTTTGCGTCCCACCTCAGTTAAAGATGGGGCTATCCCATCCTCTCTTACTAGTTGACACATCTTAAGTAGGGTGGTATAGTCATTTTAGTACTTTTTTTTTTTTGAAATAAGACTTGTATTCATCAAACTGAATCATACAATAATACATCAACAATAAAAGGAGGTGGCACAAAATGCCACTCCATGCAATCAGACACAGAACCAGCAGCCCTAGCTAACTTATGAGCCACCTGATTCGCTGATCGCCTAGTAAACTGAACCTTACAGTTATCTAACCCTGTAAGAATAGATTTACAATCATCCACCACTAAACCAAAATAAGAGGGATCCCCACAACTTTTCTCCAATGCTTGCACCAGCACTTGTGCATCAGTCTCAAAACAAACATTACCCATGCACATCCCCTGCACCCAACTCATCACCTCACGAAGACACAAAGCTTCACCAACACGAGGGTCCAAAGGCCCATCCAACAACCCATGTCGAGCAGCTATCATCTTACCTTCATGATCACGCACCACCCCACCAAAGCCAAGTCTGCTAATATCATGCAAAAGGGCCACATCCACATTACACTTGACCATACCCAACGTTGGAGGGGACCACCTTACCACCGCTGGAACCACACTGGAAGCCCCACCCATCCCTTCACTGGCAACACCCTGAAAGTGCAGTGCACTCCACTGTTGAAACACCGAAGCAGCCATACTCAAGACCTGATCTACGAACCAATGACGATGACCCCAAACTCTATCATTTCGAGCATACCACAAACTCCATGCAATCATAGCACATTGTTGAACCTGTTGCTCAGAACATTGTTGGAGCATTAGTGACAACCATTCTTGGGCTGATGAATACACACCACAAAGGAACCCTAATGATGACTGAAGCAAGCAAGCTCTAGCGAAGGAACACGAGACGAGACAATGTAGCACAGATTCCTCCTCAACTCCACACACTGGACACAAGTTTTCCACTTCAACATGTCTCAAAACGAGGTTATCCAAGGTAGGGAGGCAGTTCCTGCATGTACGCCAAAGGAAATTGATGACCTTCGCTGGGACTTGTATCTTCCAAATCAACCGCCACACATCACCAGTTACTAGATTTTGGTCAACACTCCTTCCTTCCCTAAGCCTCCTATAGCCGGACTTCACCGTATACATCCCTCCTTTATCCCATCTCCAAAACCACCGATCGGCCCATAACCTTCTACCCAACGGGATACGTAAAATTCTCAAGCAATCATCCTCACAAAAAAGTTCATTAATTAGGTCCCTATCCCACATTCGATCCTCGACCTGCATGAGGTGAGATACTCGGGTCCCATGCAACTCTTCCACTCTCTCTGTTGAGACCCTGCCAGACTCACCATCTGGTACCATGGATCATCCCAAACATCAATACTAGCGCCGTCCCCTACCCTCCATCGACACCCTGATTGCAACAAACCCTTCGCAGCTATAACACTACGCCATATATAACTTGGATTATGGCCAAGTTTAGCATTCAAGAAAGAAGATCTAGGATAATACCGAGCTTTGAAGACCTTGACTACAAGTGAATTTGACTCTGATAGTAGCCTCCACCCTTGCTTTCCTAATAACGCAAGATTAAAGTCATGAATATTCTTAAACCCAAGACCTCCTTGATCCTTCCTTGTGCACAACCTTTCCCAGCGTAACCAACTTATCCCTCGACCTTGATTTTTATTTTTACCCCACCAAAACGAATTCATCATTCTCTCTAACTCAGCACAAAGGTCCAACGGGAGCAAGAAAACACTCATAGCAAAAGTTGGAATAGATTGAGCAATAGATTTAATGAGAATCTCTTTACCCGCCTGTGATAGCAGCTTACCACTCCACCCTTGTATCCTTTGCCACACCCGATCTTTTATAAAGGAAAAAATTGCTTTCTTATTTCTCCCCACTAAAGAAGGTAAGCCAAGATACTTTCCATGGTAATCTGTTTTTCCCACCCCCAACAAAGAGCAAATATCATCTTGAAGCCCCTCCCTAGTATTCTTACTGAAAGAAATAGACGACTTCTGGAGATTAATAACCTGGCCCGAAGCCCTCTCATACAGGTTCAGACATACCTGAATATGCTGACATTCTTGAATATTTGCTTTGAAGAAGAAAAAACTATCATCCGCAAAAAATAGGTGAGAAACAACTGGAGCACCCCTAGCAATCCTACAACCATGAAGCCATCCTCGCTCCTCATAAGATCTTATCAAAGCCGATAACCCTTCTGCACACAGAATAAACAAATAGGGAGACAAAGGATCGCCTTGTCTAAGGCCTCTACCAGGAATGATGGGCCCCAAATCTTGACCATTTTGAGCAATAGAATAAGAAACAGATGTAACGCACATCATCATTAGATCCACCCAACGAGTATGAAAACCCAATTTTACCATAATAGTTCTCAGGAAACCCCATTCAATCCTATCATACGCCTTACTCATATCCACTTTAAGAGCTGCAACCCCATCTCTTCCTTGCCTTTTTCGATTGAGATAATGAGAAATCTCAAAAGCCACCATTATATTATCAGTAATCAACCTGCCTGGAACAAATGCACTCTGGGAAGCAGATATCGTGGAATGTAAATTTTTTTTCAGCCGATTGGCCAATACTTTAGCAATAATTTTGTACAAAACATTACATAGAGAAATAGGCCTTAGGTCTGACATCCTCTCAGGATTGTTCTTCTTTGGAATCAAAACAATCAAAGTGTCATTTAGGCCCACAGGGAGGTACCCCAGCTTCAGACAATCCAGACAAGCTTCAATCACATCCTTCCCAATAATATCCCAATGCTTCTGAAAAAAAACTGGATTCATTCCATCGGGACCCGGGGATTTATCTGGATGCATAGAAAAAAGGGCGTCCTTCACCTCTTCCGCCGTAAACTCTTGCAGGAGCTCCTCATTTTGAGCCGTCGAAACCTTCACGGGAACACAGTTCAGTACCTCATGCGCCACACAACCAGTCGAGGTAAACAATTCCTTAAAATAACCCACCATGTGTTCACCAAGCCCATTTTGCCATGAGATCCACCTGTCCCTACTATCCTTCAATTGAGAAATTGAGTTCTTCTTCTTCCGACGGGAAGCATAAGAATGGAAATACCGAGTGTTAGCATCCCCCTCCTTCAACCAAAATAACTTCGCTCTCTGCTTCCAGAAAACTTCACGTTGGGCATATACATGGTTCAATGCAACCTTAGCTTCCTCAAATTTTCCAACCGACACAGAGTCCCTCTTTCCACGAACAAGCTTCATCTGCTCCTTATACTGATCAATTTTATCATGCCACTTTCGAGCCAACTCAACACCCCACCGATGCAAGGCTAACCCACACTGTCGAACCTTATGTTGGATCGAAAATTGCAAATTATCATTCCAACTACCAACGATAATCTGCCGACACTCCTTCTCAAGCAACCAAGAGTTCTCAAATCGAAACCTCCTCTGATTAAGGATTCTGGCTTGAAGCTTTAAATCCAAAAAAATAGGAGAATGGTCTGAGGTAGAGGCTTCTAAATTCTCCACCACAGCTTTAGGAAATAGAGAGGCCCATGAAGATGACACCATAAACCTATCCAGTCTCTCCTCCACCCAGTTTACAGACCCTCTATGTCTCTCCCACGTGAACTGGTAACCTTCCATTCCTAAGTCTTGAAGGCCACAATCATCAATGGCCCTACGAAAACCAGAGATAAGCCAACTTGGATGATCCAACCGCCCCTTCTTCTCAGATTGATGCAGCAAATCATTAAAATCACCCATACAGACCCAAGGGAGCACCGATCTGGAACATAGCCGCCTGAGGAGATCCCAAGACTCACGCCTACGCGATCTTTCAGGAAATCCATAAAAACCAGTCAACCTCCACTGGTTCAGACCCTCCACATGAACAGAAACATCAATATGATTCCTTGAAAACCCAAGCAGCTTCACCGAATTGGCCACTTTCCAAAGAAGGGCCAAACCCCCTCCATTCCTTACACTATCAACCACAAACAGTCCCTCAAAACCCAAAGCGACTTTAATCATTTCCAGACGAGCACGGTCCACTAAAATTTCAATTAAAAAACAAACATTGGCTTCTTCAACAGGACAATGTCCTTTAAGACTTGAACTGTTCGTGGGTTGCCAAGCCCACGACAGTTCCAACTTAATGAACTCATTGGGAGCGGTGGGCCTGAACAACAGGACCCACCAATGACAAGTTTTTTGAAAGATGCCTCTTCGACCCTTCTAGTTCAGTCTCAGACCCACCTCCCTCCATCTCAACATCTATATCATCTCCAAATCGACGACGCTTAGAGTCAACAACCACAACCCCATTAACAAAATCTACTTTCCCAACCACCCCATCTCCAACATTGGAAATTATATTATTATCAAAAGATTTGGTTTGACAACCCATAACAACGGCCCCACTTGAAATATCCTCCAGACCATTAATCCCACTTTTCTCTCCACCATTTACGCAAAAGTCCCTACCAGGCTGGAATAATGATTTACCTACCCCACCATTCCCATGGACTTGGACCCTACCACCATGTTCCAAGCCACCTGCTTCCATAATGCCACCCATTGTCTTCTCCGGTATGGTTGAACGTAACCACCTGTCACCGTCAACATGAGAAATCCTCCGAGTTGGAGCGCGTAACCAAGACCCGAAAGCCCTCTCCTCCACACGCTCTGGGCTATCAAACAGGCGCTCACAAAATTTATCTGAATGCCCCAGAATCCCACAGTAGAAGCAAAAAGTGGGGAGTCTCTCATATTTAAAATGCACCCAGCACCACTCTCCCCTCGCCCTCTTAATCTTCATTCTCCTCTTCAATGGCAAACGAACATCCAAGGACACGCGAAGTCTCATATAGTTCCTCCACACCCCGCCAAAATTATTCGCATCGGACTCCACATATGAACCAATGTACGAACCAATGCTTCGTCCTATCCTTTCTGACATAAAACCCACAGGAAGGTCATATACTTGGATCCAAAAATCAGCATGATACAACGGAACTAGCATCGGCTGCTCTCCCACCGCCAGCCGCTTAATAATTAAGATATGTTGATCGAATGTCCACGGGCCATTTTCCACAACTCTCTGAATGTCAAACTCATGGAAAAACTGAAACAAGAATAAGGATGGGTAATATCCTTAATACACACCCCCTTAACAGGTCTCCAAATCGAAGCTAATGTGTTCTTCATGGCAACAAAATTGATCACCTTGTCAGTTAGAAACCGGCCCACCAAACACCACTGAAAAGCTGAGGGAGCGTCCTCCTCTCCAGGCTCTCCAACAATAATCCCACCATCTTCCTCCTCTATAGATAGCTGAGCGCACAGCTCATTCACATCCACATGAAAATTACTCGAACTTGCCATCTCCAAAAAGCAATATAAGCAAAAACCTCTCCACAGATCAAAACGAAAAGGGCGAAACCCCACAAGAACTCGTCACCACGGCGAGAGAAAACAAAACACTTGTCAAGAGACAAGACCCGGTAATATCGTCGAAATCAAGTTAAGCTCAGTCATTTTAGTACTTGAAACTATCGGTGAGTCTAGTTTTGATTAGTTGTATATGCGGTGATGAAAATTACCAATAAGGATCTAATGGATTATAAAGGTATTTGGTTTGAATTCCAACAAGATTTGATCATTTTACACATGACTTCATTGATTGAAAATTTCTTTATTCAATTATTTTTTTTAAAAATATATTAAAATGTTAATTTCAATTAAAGAAACTGCTACTTTTTAAAATTTCATATTTTAATACTGTTTTTTTAGAAGTGATTCAATTAACTTTTAAAAATTTACACCTTGATATCTCGTTAGAAAATATATAGCTCTACTTAAATTATTTTTAAACATGTTATTTAATATTTATAACTGCAGACATGGTGTTTTCAGTGTTTAATAATATTACTGTTTTCAAGGTTAACTTTCAAAAATAGTAACACTATAATGTTACTAATTGAAAAATAGTAAACTTATCGTTAGGTAATTTTCTTTAAAAATTATATCATTGGTCAAAAAAATATCATTAAATAATTTTTAATTTATATTAAAATTTGTAAAAATTAAATAAATCATTAATTAACAATAATTAAACTTGTCAATAACAAATTAACGTTAGTGGACAACAGCAAAAACGTAAAAAAAAGGATAAAATTAAAAGAAATTTTGTGATAAATTAAAATTTAATTCAATTAAAAATATTTGGTAATATCACACAGGTGTCTGGGATGAGAGTGACTGTAATAATTACGGCCTATCCCTTGGCTGTGATTCAAAGTCAAGAGAATTGCAAGCTGTAATTATTATAGTCACTCTCATCCTCAGGCTTCTCATTAGAAGTATTTACTCAGTTTAATTGATCGACCAAGCAACAATCAAAAGACTTAGTTTCTAAGCAGGATGCTTGAAGAGAAGATAATCCGCCCAATGATTTCGAACTGGTTACTGCTTGGAAAAAGAAAATGGAAGAAATTGATTCAAAGCCTTTTAGCACAAGTGCAAGGATAATACAAAGGATGAAACGCTTGCACTTGTTCTGGAAGGCTTAATGCAGGCATATCATCCTTTGTATCATCCTTGCACTTGTTTTGAAAAGGCTTCGAATCAGTTTCTCCCATTCTCTTTATTCAAAGAGTAATCGGTTCAAAATCACTAGGTTGATTGTCTTTCTCTTCAAGCATCCTGGTTAGAGACGAAATATTAGTCAAATGTGTGGTGATAACATGCCTGTTACTCCCCAGAATGGAGATGTTGATGCTCATTCACTTTCAAAATTAGCATGCCAGTTTGATGCTCCTTATATATGTTGGTGAGGTTCAAGGTTGTATTCAAGATGTAATCAATCGCAATATAGTTCGGCTGGGACAGTTGGACTTGTTGATGATGTCATCAAAGTCTTTGGAGTTTGATGTAATGTCTACATGTTTTGTTGTTTGGTTTTTTCTTTCTTGTTCTTGAAAGTGTAATCTCCTAGATCCTTTTCTTAGATGCTAGTGTTTCTTTCTTTATTAATGATATTGATTATGGGGTCTTCTTCCCCTTCCAAAAATAAAAAATTGAAACATTTTCTTTCTTTCCTTTTATCATGACATAAATAGTTTGAAATTTATTAAACTTGATGAATCATCTTCTTCACCACGATTCAAGATTAAGGCCTGTGCTATTTATATTTTGGGATTGCATATTTTATTGTAATTAAATATATTTTATCAATTAAATAATGATGTTCAATTTGTTCCTTTTAAATATTATTTAGCATTTATATTATTATATATTCTTGGCAATATTATTATTGTTTCAAAAATTGAAAAAGTAACCTGAAGCAATTTTTGCTACAGTTAGCGTTACATTATTTATTAGTGTTATTTTTTTGGTTATTGTAAACGTTTGTGCTACTGTTTTAAAATGTAACTGTTTCAAAATAGTTAGGACATAATGTTAAGTAATTTTATAAAAACAGGAACTTTGACTATTGTTACTGTTTCAACTGTAACATTAAAATATTTTACTATTGTAAGTGTTACTTTATAAGTTAGTATAACTATTTCAGTTGGAGTTAATGTTTTAAAATTTGTTACTGTTTCATAATAGTTAGGATGTAATGTCAAGTAATTTTCTTAAAACAGTAACTTTGACCACTTAATGAACAAGAATAATTGGTAGCTCAAACGTACATAGTCCTTAACTGTGAAGAGATTAAGCAATATGTCAGGTAAGTGTTCATGCCATATGTAAGAACTGTTAATATAATTAAATATTGATCTAACTAACACTCCATTTTATCTGTTATAAATATTTCATATGGGAGGAGGCAATCAATGCGTTAGTGAAGATTGCTTGGGGAAAGAAGACTGCCAACCGCTATAGCGATATGCTCCAGCAAGTGAAGGGTGGTGAGAGGCATTTTCTGTTCTTGAGTACGCGTGGATGAGATGGTGCTCGACTGGCATGAGCCCCAAGCATGTTCGACGATCCCAATAGAAGGCTTCCAACCGCCACATGGGTGCGACGCACACTAGCGGTTCGGTGACACATGCCACACATGCTTCCAGAATGGTACGTAAGAACTTAGGTTTCATTACATTATTTAAAATCTTATATTATAGAGTTTCATGACTTTATTATTTTCTAGAGGGATGAGCTAGGTCGAGAGGTCAACCTGTATGAGCTGTTCCAGTATCATGCCAGGGGTCACGATCAGCAGACTTTTGTCGATGATAGAGCTTGACGAGTCCATGTAAGTTTATATTGCCTAAAATAGAGTTCATTTTTTTGGGATACTTAATGTATGCGTTAGATACTAGATGGATTGGAGAATGAATCAATATGAATATATTTATTTGGAGTGTTTTTTTCAATTGTTTCCAAGTTGGGTATTTATTCAAAAAATAGAGGAGACTGTCAAAATTTTCAAAAATTATTGATACTCAGTAATTTTGTATGTATGTTAGTTAATAGGAGACAGTTGAGGCTACCCGACAGTCTTTATCTCAGCTTGAGATAGGATCCTCCTCCTCTCAGGCGATCAATGAGAGATCTTTATTATTAGGCTGTAACGCCCCGAACCGGGAGGCGCTACTGTTTAAACCTAATCCAATATCTATATGATATTAATCCTCCACAATATCACAAAAGATTTAATCCTAGTTTCCCCAACTAGAATCCATAATTTTCTGTCAGAAATTCAGCAGCATCTCCCCGTACATCACAGAATGCCCACCTAAAATGTGCAGTAGATATTCAACAATCATATAAGGCATTCGGCCATCACATCACATGCATCCACAATCCTAGGCAGTGCCTCAAGCCATCTACAGCATGCATCCGCAATACATAATAAAATATAGCAAACATACATGTATCAACATGTAATTTAAGCCCATAAAGTTCACATCCAGGATCAGGAGTCCTGACACCCTCATAACCATACCATCCACACACCGACAAGGTGTTCACAAATGTAATCAACATACACATTCGTCAATCTACATATATAATACCAAACAAAATAAAGGAGGTCAATTCTTTAACCTAATCTCATCCTAGTGTCTCCAAGTGGCACCATGTCATCCCGCCTCATACAGATCCATAGTGTCGGTATCAGTACTAGTCTCGCCTGTGTGGGAAGAAAAGAAAGTAAAGGGTAAGCAATGACTCAGTAGGGGCAAAGAGGATAACGGAATATAATAGCTGAAATAAAAGGCGAGTCAATGTATGAACCATCATATCAAACACTCATCATATCAAACACTCATCAATCTGTGGTCTCGTTTCCTCCCTCTGAGTCCCGATGGGATGACGCCTCGGCATCCATCCCAACACATCGCTATCGGCGAACATTGCCACCATACGACTCATTAAGGAAAACATTACCAATTACAAGACACCAGCCTTGTTCATACTGACTCGGGTTCCTTGAACCGATCCCTTGGAATCTCAGTATGTTGCCTCATATGGTGTCATTCAGTTGCAACCAAGTCGGGGTTCCACAACGCTCCTCCCATATGACGTTCACACAACCTACGAAAGTCACAAATCTATACTCACACTTTCATGTGGCTCTAATGCAACAATGTCATGCCATGAATTCAATATAGATATAAACGAATCCTAGTTATATGTGTATATAACTACTCATGATGCATAAACAAAAACCATACATGCTTGATATAAGACCAAGCAATCAATCAGAAATGCAATTTAACATTTTATGAAATACAAGAATAATCCTAGGTTCGTTCTTCCTTAGAGAGCAAATAAGGAAAGAACACAAATAAGAAGACCAATGACGAAAGTAACCGCAATTAAATATTAAAAACGAGAACGAAATAGATTGGGCTAGAATTCCCTACCTCGAATCCAAGCTAAGCAAATACCAAGATTTCCAATTAATAGGGTTTTTGAGCCTTCTTCAAAATCCTAACCATTTGAGTAAATCAAATCCATTTACTCATCATTATAACACAATAAACACATACAAATATGGATTAAACTATAATTCCAAGAAACACTCGCCTTCTCTCTCTACAGTTTTACTTTAAAGCTTGAATCTTCATAATTTTGGAATCTACTCCAAATTAGCTATGGAACCTAAATATATAATCATACTCAATAAAATCTCAATATCACACCAACAATTCCATAAATTCAAACAACCTACCTTCTCCCTAGAAATTATCCCAAACTTGAAATCGTCCCAAATCAAACTTCAACTCCAAATCAACAAGAAACCTAGTTTCATAACCAATATCAAGTATATAATCATCTTCCTAAAGCACCTAAACCCATATATGAAAGATTTGAGCAAATCTAACAAAACTTATATTTCTAGCAAATCCTCCTTGAATCCTTCTTATATGTTGTTGAGCATCGCCAATCCACTAACCTCCAAGTTTTAATCTTGCCCAAACTCTCTCTGTATCCCTTCTTTAGTTCTTTCTCTCTCTACTTCTCTCGCTATTTGCCTATTTCATGTTACATGTTGAACTGTTGCTGCAAGATTGGAGTAAATACGTTAGGCTTCCTGTTCATATTGCGAGCATTGAAGCCCTAAGGCGCAAGTGAAAGAAATTGTGAGTTGGTGTGATTTCCTCAATAGGTTTTGTACATATCCGCTGCGGTTCTATACTTACCTTGTCAGTCTAGCAATTGGAGTCAGGTAACTAAACATCTGACACCTAATCTCATTTATCATCAATATTGGAAATTTCATGTTGAATGTTACATAAGCAGATGATCTGAGTATCAGTTGGATTGGACCTATTCTTCTCCTCACGAAACTTCTTATGAAAGGTTTTTGATTGCTTCTATATTATTAATGGTGAAACTATTGCACAGTCAAGTACATAAACAATTACATGTGTAACAATCGTAATGAGAAAAATTAATGTGCCTTTACTAGTTCATACGCAATAATCCATTCCATCTGCATAAGTCCCTTTCTAGTGACCTTTCCATCCCGATTACTATTTCTAGTGGTCAGTATCTTGTGTCTTCTTTTGCTTAAATATTATTGGAAAATCTCAGTCCAATTCTGTCTCTAATACTTGTGTTATAGTTGAGATGCCAATTTTTTTCTTCTCGATTTCATTGCAAAAAAATGTACTCATTTTCATTGCCCATGACAATATAAGTAAATTGTTTTTATTGATCCCATCCTTGCAGTATTTATTTCCACAATTGAACACCCTTAGGCCTTAGGTTCCATGGCTAATTCTGACATCCAATGTTCTTGTTCAAGGCTCTTTTTGGTTGCATTACTCTTCTTCGATAGATACTCTTTCTCCATTTAGAAACTGTCAAGCCATACCTAGTGTTGTACCCCAATATTTCTGTTTTGAAGTGAATTGATTGGTACTTTTTGGAAACTAATTCTCTGGTGCATAGACAAAGCTATATCTGATCTGGCACGCCATCAAGGTAGATGGTCTTTGTTTGCCCAACTATTGAATGATGTTATTTAAGATCAAATGGTGAAACTCTAGACCATATATCCCCCATATTTCAGCTATTTGTCACTCAACCACATTGCTTGGTTAAACATAATTGTACACCTATAGATAGATCAAATGTGATACATAATTCTTTGCGTCTCATCAAACTAATAGTGTGGTACTGCCATATGGCATCGGTTAAATTTGCATGGCAAGTTCACTACTATGGCTTTGCATTGTTCATTATTTTTCATTGATTGAAGAATTTTCTTGGTCTGTTCATTTACGTTAATTTGTTGCTGTGATCTCTGTTCACCATATGTGTTGACTATCTCAATTTTTGGCTAGGTTATTGATCTGTGGAATAATTGTTTGTAAACCATGGTTTTGATTGTCAATATGAGACTCTGACATTACATTCAATAAATTGTATTTATGGTTTTTGGGTTACGCTTGTTCGTTGAGGAATTGTTTAGTAAATTGAAAGTTTTTTTTGACGACGGAACCTATGGGGAGGCATTGGATGTTTTCCCGAAAAGGATTCTCGAGGAAAACGAATTTCATGGGATAAGTAGGGAGCCTAGATTGTGTACAATCAGTGACCATAGAGTTATAGGACACATGAAACTACTTCTAACCTTATATCCTTATTGTACTATACATATGTTATTGTGCTTTGTTTATATATATATATTGTTCTATTTTGCTGTACATATGTGTTTCTGTTTAGTACATATAATATTCTGTTTCATTTGTACATATATTGTTTTGTTGGTACATATAGGCTTCACGTATTTATCTTCAATACATTAGTTAAAGTTAAGTCCATGTATATACTTGTTTAGTCACTCACACATGCATGTATAAACATTTAATGTATTATCTTACATGTATAGTTAGATTATACCCATGTATATATGTACCTCACATGTATAATAATTATAGGAGGCACATAAATTCACAATCATGTATTACACTAGGTTCTCAAGAATCTTTAAAAAAAATTGAGAACTAGGAGTAAGAGTAAAATTTGTATACTAGGTTTTAAATTTTCTTTCCTTCTGAGAATAAAATTGTGCATGGAATATGCGTCTAAGTAGAAAAAAGTTAATAGTACTGAATACTAACGTAGAGGCGATAATCGAGGAGGTGGAATAAAAATATTACGACTACTACAATAGGGAATAATTCAAGACTTTGAAATTGGCAACGATAACATTTTTCATCACTAATAGCTGAAATAGGGGTACTGAAAGAACTCATAATCATGAATAGATTAAATAATAAATTCCCCAAATCGACCCAATACTGAGGCAATTTCGAGGAAATGATTTTTAACCTTCATGGTAATCAAGTTGGAAAATTGTGTGATATTTAAGGAATTTCATGTTGCTATTGTGAAAGAGAGTCAGAAATTTGTTGCTAATACTTGTTACATTATTTCTCGCTTATCAGATTTTGAGCTTTGTAACTATACCAGTTTGAGAATTTTCAGTCTTTGTTGATTGACTCCAAGAGTAATTTCCAAGTGCACCACCATCTATGGTTCAACTCATGATTACTTATTGGGTTTTCGCAATGAGTATATGCCATTACTTCGATTTGAATTTTTGTTAAAGTACGACATTTACATGTTTTGACATTACCATCATATCTCTTATTATAAAATAAAAGTCCTTGTTCAAAATTTTTACATTCATTCGCAATCATCATTCATTACTTCTAAATTTTTAATCACAGACGTATCGTTTAACAAGATTGAATTGGTGGAAAAAAAAATGAATTCAATGAACTAAATTTTGGTGCACCCATAATCTCAATTGAGAATGGAGTCAATTAAATACATTTACAAGAAAGAGTCCCTTGTGGGGAAGGTTTAAAAATGACAGATATTATTGATAAGAGTATGGGGTTTAGCTTAGCGGTTGAAATTGTAACTATACGATTCGATGCTCCTTGCATGGTCAAGTTTAATGGTCGTACTTGGAATATGGGAACCACGTGGCAATATCGTAAATTAATTAGAATTCCACACTGCAATTATGGTACTGAAAAAGTTCCTTATGAAATTTCAACTTCCTCGGGGTCCTCATATTTTTGTACAAACTTTTTGGGTAAATACAACATTCAAAAAATAAAATAAAAATAATAATAATAAAATCCGGCTAGAAGAAGAACCCGAATGGACACTCAAGGTAAAAATTAAGGATGGGGAAAAATTTATATCTGGTTGAAGTGAAAACTAGCATAGGTGCTCACGACAAAAGTTAGGGAAATCGAAAATTCTATTAGAATAAAAACTCGAAAGGTGCTCTAGGCAAAACAAATAAAAAGAAAATAATAAAAAATTAAATTAAATAAATCATTCAATTTAGACTGTAAGTTCAGATCTTAAATTGTTGGCAGAATGGTAGTTGAGACAAGGATTCGTTGAAGTCACAATCGGTGTCAGAACTGGCTATAAATTAGTTTTGTATCTATAGAGGTGGAGGTGCAGAATCAACTATAGGTTGTTCAGATTTAATAATAGTAAACTAGACACACACCAAAGCTGGGGCAGTTTATGGTGCGTCCCTACGTTGTCACGTATTTTACACTGGAAAGGTTTCGGTTCATTGACAGAAGAAGAAATTTGTTAATAAATGTAAAAGGTTCTAAAACTCCCTCATAGATATGATCATTGTTAATTGGGTGTACACCAAAACAGGGGCAATTTTGGTGCAATCTTTAACTTGTCACATATTTCATCTCGAAAATGTTTAGTTTGCCATTCTTTTCTCTGACCTCTCTACATTCTTGTGTATATCTAAAAAAAAAGAAATTTATGTCATCACTCATCATTTTCAATTAAATATCATCAAATTATTAATTTCTTCAGCTTTGCTACTCGTATTGCTCCATTTCCATATTTTAATTCCCATTCCATATTCCAAAATGTTTTTCATTTGTTTTCAATTGTTGAAATGCATGGTTGTACTATTTAATTTATCATTGGTTAAGTTTTGACAGGAAATTTGATGAGTGCATTAAGACATTATTTTTGATAGGAAATAGATGGATATTAGTATCCTAAATTGGGAAAGATCTGAACGAAAAACTTATGGTTGAAGCAGGTATTATGAGAAGAAGGATAACCGCAATCATAAAAAAAGCAAAGGAAGTTTCAATAAACAAATTAAGAAGTGCATGCATGTACAAGTTCCGGAGAAAAATGGCCAGTGATTGAGAGAGAAAAAAATGAAAAAAAGTTGAGTTCTTGAGTGAGGGATATCCTCCGCTATTATTAAGCTTGGGATTTGCATTTGAGGTTCATTTTATTTTCGTGGAAGATCGTGGCTGAATATTTCTAAGTTAGAGTTTTTATTGGACATAAGATTTTTATTTTTATTTTTATTTTTTTATGTTCATGCTAATTAGTTTTGTATGAATTTTGCATGGACTCACTTATATAGGAGTTGTGAATCGATTGGCAGCAATAAAACTTGACACTTGTATTACTTTTGTTGGACATATGATATATTTTTATGTTCATGCTATTTCATTTTGTATGAATTTTGCATGGACTCACTAATATATGAATTGTGGACAGATGTGCGGCAATAATATTAGACACTAGTATTATTTTACAAATTTTTATCTGAAAATATTTTCTTTTGTATAACAAATAGTATGAAAAGTTTTATGCATTCTTGGCCAAACACTAGAAAATTCATGATTTTCTTGTAATATTTTTTCTTGAAAAAATATTTTACTTGAACAAGTAATTTTTTGGAAACAAAGAGAGCATTAGGCTCCGTTTGTTTGACAAAAAACAAGCATCTCATGGAAAAGAAAAAACATATCATGTAAAAACAACTAATTTCTAGTGTTTGGACAAAAAATTACTAATATTTTCCATTGTTTATTTGTTTGGAATTAAAAATTTGAAATATAACACTTTTTATTATGTTGACCAAGAAATGTGTGTGTATGTTTCATGTGAATATATATAAATTCATATTCATATATATATATATATATATATATATAGAATATTGACAGTAATGAAAATTCTTTAAAACAAATCATTTTTTATTGTTAAATGTCTTTTATTGTGTGTATACATACATATGTATATGTATATATATAATACGTATATGTTTATATGTACGCGAAACACAATTTAAATTAACTTAGTTAAAGTATTACGGGTCATAAATGTGCATTGAGTTAAAAATATGTGACTCAATATATTCACATTCATGCTCATAATTTTGGAGAAAACAACATCCCAAAGTTGAGAAGAGAAGTTGTTTTCCATTTTTAAAGTATTAAAATTGAGTTTGATTATATAACATTTTCAACTTACTATTTTTATTTTTCATCCCCAAACACCATAAAATGAGGAAAATATTTTTCAGAAATTGATTTTCCGTCAACAAACGGAGCATTAGTCATTTATTTTTTTTCAGATGACACAATGTTGTTTAGTTCAAAAAATGTTGAAGATGCTTTAATTAAGTTATTGTCTGCCACAGTAAAATGATTGGTCAAGCAGAACATGAATCTAAATATATTTTTTGCGTTCTTTGAAAAGAACACGGATGTCTGATCTAAGCAAAAAATTATTGTAAAACCTTTTAAGGTAAATCCTACATTGTGTGACACTTGTGTGATACGGTATTTTTGGTCAACATGAACATGAATTAATTTGAAGTAACCTCCACGTAAGCTCCACAGGTTACCCATGAGTTATTCAGTTGAAGTAACCTATTGATAATGTTCATGTAGGCTCTAGGTTACCACGTGAACAGATTCTGCTTGTTCAGTCGTTTGTGTTTAGTGAAAATCTATTTTTATTTTAATTTGGAACATGTTTTAATACGATAAAATTGTTTTGGATATTATCTTATTCAGGGGATAACTCTCTTGTTATTGTTTTTGATATGGACTCTTTGTGGATTAAATATTTGTTGGATCTTATCTTAATATAGGACAATTGTTATCTTCTAGATATCATTATGATTGACATCTACTTCTATCTGGAGGAGATCTAGACGTCTATATAAAGCTCATGGAGATTGAAAAATTGAAGCTTGGGTCAAAATTTTGTGGTTGAGAGCATATGAGCTTCGTATTTTCATTTTTTTTACTCTCTTTCACATTTGTTCGAGTGTTTCAAATCTATATTAGTTATGAGAGAGTTTAAGTTTCATGTTTGAGTTTTATTCTTTGAGTTTCTCAAGTTGATCCAAACAAGGAAGAAGAAGGACCATTTCTGCATAATTAGTATAACCTAATCAGGTTACGACAAGGTTACATGGATCATACTTCAAGTTAAAATCTCTTGGAGGCACCAATAGAAATCTCAAATCATCATTGGTGTGTTTATTTAGTTTGAAGCATACATTGAGTCAATTTTTACAATTGAGTCATAGGTAATGATAGATTGTAAGTTTTTTCTTTTATAGTATATTACTTTGAAAAGTTGGTCGCATATAAACTTGAGATTTTCTCTCAGTTACAGTTTCCTCGTTAAAATTGTGGTGTTCTTATTTATTTTTTATTTTTTGTAATTGTTTCCACACTACATTGACTAACATCCTAATAACGAATATCGTATTCTCAATTGGTATTAGAGGAGGAGTGAACGATATAATCTAGATCAACAAATTCGATACCACAATTTGACGGATCAAATTACTCATACTAGAAGGAAAGAATGAGAGCTTCTTTGAAGTCCATTAATGGAGGAGTTTGGATATCAATAGGGAAAGGGTATAGTGAGCTTGAGTCCATGATGACAAGGGTAACAAAATTTTTAAACCTTTTAAAAATTGGACTAAAGGTGACCTTGACAATGTAGGTTGGAACAGTAAAATAATGAATACTTTATTTTCTATTTTGAATATTTTTGAGTTTCGCAAGATCTCACATTGTGATAAGACAAAAGAGGCATGAGATTTGCTAAAAGTTACACATGAAGGCATAAATTTGGTCAAATGTTCAAAATTTCAACAACTCACTGCAAGTTTCGAAAGTCTAAAAATAAAAGAAAATGAAATGTTTGATTACTTCTATGCGAAGTTGAGTGACATAATCAATACCTCATTTACTCTTGGGAAACCTATTGAGCCAAGCAAGGTGGTAAGAAAATTTTCATATTTTTACAAGGGAGGTTCATGATAAAAGTTGTAGCAATCAAGGAGAGCAAACACATTGATAAAATTATGGTAGAAGAATTAGTTAGATCTCCACAAACTTTTTAGGCAAGTTTTCTTAAATCTAAAAAAAATCCGAAGTTGTTGTTTTTCTTCATTTTATTGATTAAACTAACAATGTTACTGATGACAAAAAAAAAAAAAAATTCATGAAAAACGATAATCCAAAGGTACTAAAGAAAGATGAGACTTCATCCTACAAAGTCGAGAAGAAAAAAAGATTCTAAATCCACACAATGCTTTGAATGCAAAGGATTTAAACACTTTTCTCAAGAGTGTACAAATTGAAGAAAAAAGAAAGATCAAACGTGTACAAAACCACTTGGATAGTTATTCTGGTGAGAAATTTAAGTTAAGTGCTATATTATTGAGGACCATTAATGATTTTCAGTATGTAAATTTTCTAGATAGAGTATGAAGGGAGAGTTTGCATGCCAATATGTAATTATGAGACAACATGTAGATGGCCAGATTACAGTGAAAAATGGTGTTATATGGGCCTTCAACGTTTCATTGGTGAAGGTGATGGTGAGCAAGAACTTAGACCTTGTCGTCCATCTCTTTTCGACATGGATTTATTGAAACAATTGGAAGTATTGGTGATGAAATTGCTAAGAAGAGGAAGAGAAGTAATTGTAAACATGGTACGAAGCAATGGAAGAACAAAAAATTAATAGGACATTATCTTGATGCTATGCATAGAGAAAAAAAAATTGTGAATATTTTAGGCGTGTTACTAAATATTGATGGAAAGTTAAAAGATCACTTAAATTCTCCATTGAATCTTATATAATTTTGATATTGTAAATATACATGGTTCAATAAATGTTGCTAGAAATTTTTTGTGATAGAGCAAACAATTTTGAAGCAGGTATATACGTATGGTTTGTTATGTAGGGAGTACATCATAATATAAATTTTATTTCTCAAACTTACCATACACTTTTACCGGTAATTTTATGTAATATATCTGCACTTTTTAAACGTTAAAATGTCACGCCAAGTAAAGGTATCCATGCGCTTGTTTTCGTTATACCGACAGTTTTATAACCGCAGGTGAAGTTAGCAGCAGCTGCAAAACTACAACAAAATGTCTTCTCTCATCCGTGGTTTTATTATTTTACCCGTGGCTAAAAAACCGCTACTACATGCTGGCTGCTGTTACACAAACCATAGTTATTTCTAGCTATACCAGCTGTTGATACTATAGATGTAGGGGTATTCTGTTTATTTTTGATACCAAAAAGGGGGAATACCCGACACAAACACGGAGGCCCAATGGCCCGATGGGTTACACAAAGGGAGGTAGCCTTCTCCTTTTTACAATTGGTGATAAATCTCACTCAAATTGGTAGAAGGAGAGATTCGAACACGATACCTCCCACTCCCAACACAGTAGGAAGACTAACTAGGCTACCACCTGTTGGTTTAGTAATCAATTTATTGCTAGTCTCTTACCTATAAAATGACCAAATATTATAATCAAACTAGCATGGCTTCATTATTCACTAAATATTCCATGTTCTTAGTGTTTGCAATTGTGGTTTGCTACATCAGCACATCGAATTCATCATTTCAAAATAGAACAGTTTACATCTTCAACTACGTTGCTCCAAACACAAACGTTGCAATTCACTGTCATTCCCAGACCGAGGACCTCGGAATACAAGAATTCGCTTATGGAATTTTCGTTAAAATTGATATTTACCCAAGATTTTTGTTCCCCGCTCGATACTGGTGTGACATGTCTTGGGGAAACGAGTCTAAGAGGTTTGACATTTTCATTGATACTAGAGACGATCCTCGATGTAGTACCTGTGTGTGGCAGATTATGTCCACTGGTATTTGTCTTACGAAACCAATGTCCTGTTACAAATGGAATAGTTGAGCCCAAATTGTACTTCCTTTGATGGATTTAATATCTCAAATAAATAGAAGCTTGTTTGATTTTTTTTTATCTTCTCACTGTTGTGATATTTATCAGAATATAGAAAAAATCCAAATCGTAATTCTGTCATTTCACATAAGGGGAATAATTAGGAATTAGGAGGTATGTGCAATCAATATTTAAGTACAAATAATATGCAAAAAAATGTTAATTGAGGTTGGTGAGTAGAGTGTGGTAGTCAAAGAGTGGTAGGTGGGGATTACAGTATAGACATGTGAATATTGTGGAGAGCATTATGTGGGGATTGTAGCCATGTGAATGATGGGATAAAAATTCTTTTTCTTTTTATATTTTCAATACAATTAATTATTATTATTATTATTATTTTTTAATGAATACTATATGTACCCAATTATAATATCTTGTCCCAAAAATAAAAATGAAAGAATCTATAAAAGTAGTAAAGTAAAATTAGTGGGGACTTTATATAAAAGAGTAAAAAGTGTGGGTTTAAGAGTGAACGTTAGGAGGACTTAAAAGATATGTTGGAGCTGGTCTTGTCTCGCGTAGACCAACCCGATTGAAAACTTACATGTTTAGCAACCAATTTTCTGCTAGATATCTGGCCATCAATGGTCTTTTTAGGTGAGTGTTCTTACCCACTTCACATGCTTACACAAAAAACGAGATTTGGGAAGTTTTTGTTTCTAGGGTTTATGGGTTTGATGGATTTTGGGAATTTTGATTCTCATGGGTAATTTCTTGTTAAGTAGCCTAAATTAGGCTTGGATTATGTTTTAATTTTAGGTTCAAGAGGGGGATTTGAACCCAACCATGAAGAGAGTTGATTCTTGGTGGGGTTTTGGAAAATACAACATTAAAAATGACTTTTCTTAGGATATAATTGGTTGATTGAGATTGAATTGACATGAAAAATAGTAAATGATGGGATCAAGATTTTTAATCTTGAATAATATGATGGATTATGGAATTTTGGAGAAATGGGATAGATGGGAGGATATGGAATTAAAGACTCGGGATTTTAATTGTTTGTGTCCATTGAATTAAATAAAATTTATTTTATTAAATTATAGCTTGAATTGAGATGGAAGAGTGTATATGAATGAAGAATGTTTAGTTAATTTTGATTGGTAGTATGCCTCGGTGATTTAGACAAAGTTTGCAAGGTAGAGATTTTTTATCCGTTTATTTCGAAATAGTTTCAACCCAACGATTTGCTTGAATGATAAGTTTTGGTTTCCGCCTCAATTTCTTCTAAGGGGAAATAAGCCTTGATAGTTTACCGTTGTTTCTCCACCGTTATTTATTTATGTTATAGTTCAATGTTTATATACGAATGACCCTTGGGATGCTTGGTCACGAATTGAGCATCATATGATTCTTCATGTGTCATGGTTGAATGGATGTGTATGTTTGTGTATTTGTTGCACATATGACGTACATATTCTAAAGATTGCACTATCGATGCATGGTGGCTTTTTGAGGATGGACTCGAGGCTCATGATAGGTGGTGGATGATATTTGGGCATGTGCATGGATGATGGATAGGAGCCTAGTGATGGTCCTAGCTCATAGGATTCCCTTAGCGGTATTATCACTACACGCTGGCTAGTTGTTTAGACGTTGATGCTAGGCCAGGCATGGTAGGCTAAATTATCATTGTCAGGCCAGTAGTGGATTATTGTAATCACATTTGTGTCAATCTCTCATAGTGGTTGTGCTTGAATTGTTGGATATTGATATCTTATATTCGATGGATGGATGTTAGAGAGAGAAGTAGTCCTAGTGGATTTCCATCGGGTTGTCGCAGTAGGGTGGAAATCTAAAACGCCGGCTTGGGTGTCATTGGAGGAGGATATGGAGGTCAGTTGGATTGATCGGGTATATATAATTTACATTGCATATTGTTGCATCGATTATGAGTTGTTTTCCTTTCCGGCCTTAAATTCATTTTCTTGTACCCTAGTGTTTTATCCCTAGTGATCCTTTTACTCACTCTATCTTTGTTTTTCTTTTCTCATAGGTGAGTCACGGATCGACATGAGGGCGTGTGATGGATGTGGCTTGGACTTGGTTGTGCTTATTTGCTAATGAATATATATGTACATGCATGATGTGTCATTTGCATTCTACATTAGATGAAGTAAATTATTGTGCTAGGATTATGATTATGGAATATATGATGATTATGTTTGGATGGTTGAGAGAGGTTTTATGTGATTTTGGAGCTCTTGTGCCTGTTTTGATTTGATAGTTGATGATGATAGTATTTGTGTGAGACTGTGGACCTGAAGGGTCAATTGGATGATATTTGGACTATGTTATTTTGTGTGTTCTATTTTCAAGTTGGGTTCCCCAATTTTTGGGAAGATGATGTCGGAATTTTTATTGAATTGTGACTATTTATGATGTGACATGATAGGAAAATCGTGAGCGTGCCAAGACTTGTTGTTTGTCTAAAGAATATGTAGGAGATGTGCGCTTATCTAACCTCCAACCAGGCAATTTGTGTATAGTTTGAAAAATATAAAACCACTTGGTATGGGTTTTGCCTTAATAAGAAAGACTTTAATATTTCCTTAGCATCACTTACAAGTTGTAAAAGAAACTATAACACTAGAATGTAGGAGCTTCTATTGAGATGAAAGATAATACATCCTGGAATGCATTAAGATTTCATTGAATGCTGCACCAAAGTGTATGGAGAAATATTCTTTACAAGCGAAATTTTACATAGTTTCTCAAAAATATTATTTACAAGCTATGTAAAAGGATAAGTAGCGGGAGCCATGTTGAAAAGCAATAAAGTTTTTGAGACACTAGGACCCTAGGTCTGTTTTTGACAAAGGGTACTTGTTGCTTTTGTTGATGTTGCTTCTTATAAGACTCCTTAATGGTAGTGCTTGTCCTTGATTCTTGGGATGTTTTCACTTATGGGAGAGTGGCAGAACGTGTGAGCTTCCGAAAAACTACTAGATCGTATAGTTACTCTACCATTATCTCTACAAAAGATGACTGTATAGAATGATGGTCCACTTGGAACTTCTTTCGGATCATGGGATCATCTTCCTAAACTTTCTGAGACATGATCTTTATTGGATTTATCCCACTCTCCTGAAGAAGAAGATATGTGCAAATCTTGACCTTGCAAGTCACTATGACCATCTTGGTTTGAGCACAAAGGCAAGTGGTCGCTTTAGAATCGACAATGATGGATATCTTCAAGGAGAATTTCTAGTCATACTGGTGTAGGATCTCCTTGGTTTTCATCTTTCAATTGCAAATAATGTATGACAACATGTTGGAGACAAATAACACACTTTGATGACCACTTGGACGTGATCTTCTGAGTTTCCTTATTATCCTCTAGATATTTCGTTGGTTAGTTGGTGAGCTAGCCCATCTCAGGAGAACATGGCTAGCACTTGAAATCCTTAGATTTAATGCCCCTTATCCAAGTTAGGACATCCTCCTGATGTTCAGCCTTTAAACTCTGTATTTTCATGTAATAAGCCTTGCAAAATAGCAAACATTTTTAACAATTGCTCCCTTGATTCTGCCATTCGTCGTCGTGTAATTCACAATTTTCGAGCTCATTATGCCATGTGTCGCACTATGATTGGGTTGGTCATTTTAGCTATAAATAATATCCCCCTCAAATATCTTTCTTATTTAAGAAGGAGAATTTGAAAATTGCTTGAGACGCATGCGCTGCCCTTTGCAAACAAGATTCTCGAGTTCTACTGCAAGCTTAACTCTTTAGTCTATTCATCTCTGACTTCATGGCACTCTAGATAGACTTAATCTCCTCTAATAAGGCAAAAATCCTAGCTTTTCTCTTTCAAACTCTTACCTCTTCTCTATTCAACTGCACACTTTTATTTCTTCTAACAATGGCTGCTAACCCATCTTCCTCCGGTAACCAAAAGATGACCACAAGTCAAAATGTCCAAGACAACATCATTAAAGATGTTATTATTTTCCATGCTTACCCTTTTGATTAAATTCTTATCCTTATTCTTGGTTGAGACTGCTACAGTCTAGAACCTTTCTTTAAAGATCTCTTTCCTCTTTCCCAAATCTTTAGATGCTTTCTACCCTCCCTTTCAAGAAAAAGTACCACTAGTACACGAACTTCATATCTTCCCCAATTCATCTATGGCCCATTGAAGACCATAGATAAAAATCTTGGTTAACTCGTCTTTTTCTAGAATATAAAGATCTCTAGAAGACTCTTGGTATTCATGACTTTCTACTGATGAGTCAGCAGAAGGTCTATGTTGATAAAGCCTTGTTGTGTGTTGCTGCCTAATTTTGGGACATTAGGACCAATTCCTTTCACTTTGAAGGGGTTCATGAGCCCTACCTTTCAAGATCTTGTTTTTCTTCTCGATCTTATTCTAATGGACCCGAAGTAAATAACTCCATGGAAACCCCTCAAGACATTTCTTTTGCCTATCCTTACGGCGTGAGAGACTTGTCATACTCATACTAGCTCAAAACATTTGAATCTCTAGAGGATTTTATAGATAGCCAAAAGGAACCCACCTCCAATGCTGACCATACCTATTTCTTAATCATCAAGCTGAATAAGTTTGTATTCTATGTGAGTTTGGGTAAATCCACTAGAGATTTCACCCATTGACCTTGACCTAGTTAGAAGGAATAGTCTATAACTTCACCCTCATAGTTCTAGCATTAGTGTATAGAGCCATGAAGATCTTCATAGAGTATGATCTTAAAATCTGCACTAGTCTCTTCTAGATCATGTAGTTACGAAATTTTGCCTAGATAGGAATGATGCCACCTCTTACTTAGACAATTTTGGTCCTTTTATTTCAAATGTGTTGCCTCTTAAGTCATGACTCTAATGAATGCTTCACTTTATTCTACCACGACTTTTTCTTTATCAAAATATTCTTCTGGGTTATCTTTAAAAAGGAGTAGGCACCTAACTGCCTTAACATAGAGACTACTGACCTAGATATGGCTAACAAATCTAGTAGACCATGTGGAAGAGCCTCATTTCATCTAGAGCTATGTCGTACTACTTTTGTGAATCAGCATACAATAACAAATATGGCATAAAGTACTACAATGCAACCCAATTTGCACATCAATTCGGCCGTTTTTAGATAGTGCCCCTTCCTCCCTACCTTTTTTATAACAAGAATTTCACTAGTAGAGGAGTCTAGTCTACTAATGAGTTGAAAAACCTTTATTCTCTTTCTGCTTTTGTATTTTCTGTTGTCAAAATGAACAACTTTGTAGAGAATTTTGTTACTATTCTTGAGTTTACTAAGTGGTGGCCAAATATGTGAAAGCTTAGTTTGACCAATATGTTGATGTAGTCCTCGCTTCCCTAGACTTTGGTCCAGAAGCTGAATCTGCCAATGAATTGAGTAGTCTTCTTAATCTACTTCCTTTCGCAATTTGTAATTTCTTACTACAAAGACTAATGAAGTCTTCTTTTCT
Organism: Euonymus europaeus; assembly: GCA_963580455.1. NCBI lineage: Eukaryota > Viridiplantae > Streptophyta > Magnoliopsida > Celastrales > Celastraceae > Euonymus > Euonymus europaeus. The sequence continues at coordinate 12,077,771 of OY756970.1, read as the reverse complement.
AGTATCTCATCATGTTCCCACAGAGACAGATAGGCAAGAAACATATGAAGATAATGTAATGTCTAAATACAGTACTCCAGCAGTCCCCAAGTCTGAAAAATTTGTGGTGTCTCACTCTAAGAGATAGAGTAAATGCCTATGTTCTTTAAGAAAGCCAATGACTGGGGCCGAAGATCCAATTTGATATTCTTGATTCACCCATTTCTTCTAGAAGGGTAACTCTGAAGCTCCTGTAACAGATTATAACAATTAAACTTGTCCTTACTTATATCTTCTTATTACTACAAATCGAAGAGGCTGCTCAACATCAAAAGAAAAGAAAAATGACACCATGTAATACCTCAATCATCGAATAATTTTAGGTAAAGTGTGATAAGTAAGTGACATCATATCTAAATTATTATGTGAAGAATATGAATTGTAGGGTAATTAATTATGGTGAATAAGGGTTCATGAATAGTAGGATTGTAAGGTGAATGGGCTATTTACGTAATTTAATAGAAAAGGCAGGGCAAGAGAATAAGAAAAAAATAAAAAATAAATTAGGAATAAAAAAATAGTACAAAAGTGGCACATAAACTGTTGAAAACCCTAAAAGAAAACACTTTCTCGCGCTTGAATAAGAGGTAGTGACGGGAGGAGACTTTACAGTCATGGGAAGGATGAACAACGCAGAAGGAGTTAAACGGTACCAATTTTGGATCAAACGGAGGAGGCTAAGGTTGCCAACAAGAAGGAAGGACTCAAGGATTGCAAACTTTGACACTAAGAAAAGACACTGATTCTGGACATAAATAAGGTAAAGAACACGACATCACATTCCCCTCACCATTCTCTGTCAAGCTATGGCTAGTGTGAACATTATTGTGCCTCCACAGGAAGTGACCCAACGACAACACTAGTGGCTCTATAAGACTTGCGGGTGGAAGAAAAGAGGTAACTGGGTAACAGGGTAAGTCTAACCCAATTAGGTTAAATAGACCTGGTTCAGGCCTAATGGACTTGGAATCATCTAAAAAATTTACCCAAATTAATTAATTAATAAAAGTATTAAAAATAAATATTAATTATGTCATGTATTATTCTGGATTTTTAGGAGCAAAGCCTTCCAATTGAAATGATAAGGATTTAGGAAAATATGTACGATAAGTAATGTTTCAACTGTGTCACGAGATTGAATGTTTAGCAAACTATTCTTAATACTAAATTAAGTTTGATATATGATTTTTGAATTGTGAATAATGGTGTGTATAATTTTTATGTCTGTAGAATGTGAGCCGCCATGTTACGATGGATTTATTAGAGTTGTGATTTATTATATATTATGCACTTCACTCTACAACACTATTGGTACATGCATAGAATGAAAAATGTTTTATATAAGCTGAATATTCAAGAAAAAGGTTTTATGCAGCAATATGCTTCCGACCATGAATAATAACAATGAAACACATCACTACAACCAATATTTTGTCACTTCCTCATGAGCGTCCACGGGAGACACCTTGGCATTCACATCAATCCGTGTTGTAACATAAATAATAAGTATTAAACCCTAAGGGGAACAGATTCATTAAACCTTAACGACCTCGTGTATCGAATTTTCATATTGTAACCTAAACAATAAGTGTTAAATCCTAAGGGGAATGAATTCGCTAAACCTTAACGGACTAATAATTAATTAAAATAAAATCATAAAACCAAATAAATAATAAACTCTAATGGGCTCGGGTATCCTAACATAATTTCAATAAAAATGCCGAAAATAACGAATATATCTTCTACTATAATGGTGTAATAAAAATTCAACTCAAATATACAGTCTATATATATCATATATATGAATTACATTATTTTTAAAAATAATGTAATTGAAAAAACGCAATAAAAGTTATTGACAATGTGTCTTGTTAGAAAGAGTTTTGCGCTCTAAGTTCGAATATATGATTTTTTTTAAAAATGTAACATATATTTTGAAACATAAAATGTTCTAAATTTTTATAAAAAAATAAATATAAAAATATATGATAAAAATAAATTAATATTATTGAACATATTTAATAAAATGTCTAACCTGGTCATCTATAAGCGGGAAATTTTTGCGTCCCACCCCATCTAAATGGTCGACGCGTCTTAAGTGGGGATGGGATAGTAATTTCGGAACTTAAACCCATCCGTGAGTCCACTTTTGATTAACTGTGTATGCAGTGATTAAGATTACCAATAAGGACGCAACGGATTACAAACGGTGTTTGGTTCGAATTCCAATGAGACCTAGTCATTTTACATGTGATTCACTGACTGAAAATTTCTAGACTCAATTAATTTTTTAAAACTTACACTTGACTTCATTGTTTTAAAATTTCTTGACTCAATTTTTTTTTAAACATATTAAAATGTTAATTTAAATTGAATAAACTGAACTTTTTATCAATTCTGTAATTCAATATTGTTTTTTGAGAAGTGATTTCATTAATTTTTTAAAAATACACACCTTGATATCTCATTAGGAAAATAAATAGCTCTACTTAAAATATTTTTAAACATGGTATTATCATGTTATAAAATATTTTTAACTTCAAAAATAGAGTTTTAACTGTTTAATGATGTTACTGTTTTCGAGGTTGCCTTCAACAACAGTAACATTATAGTGTTACTATTTTAGTGTTAATTTTACTGTTTGAAAAACAATAGTTCAATATTGTTTTCTGAGAAGTGATTTAATTAATTTTTTAAAAATACACACCCTGATATCTCGTTAGAAAATAAATAAGTCTACTTAAATTGCTTTTAATCATGGTATTATCATGTTATAAAATATTTTTAACAGCAAAAATGGAGTTTTAACTGTTGAATGATGTTACTGTTTTTGAGGTTGCCTTCAACAACAGTAATACTATAATGTTACTGTTTTAGTGTTAATGTTATTGTTTCGAAAACATTAGCCTTGTAATGTTAGGTAATTTTCTTTAAAATCTTATCGTTCGTCAAAACAATATCATTAATTAATTTTTAATTAACATCACTTAAACTTTTCAATTTAAAAACGTACAAAAAAGATCTAATTAAAAATTGCCATCAATTTCGTGGTAAATTAAAAAATAATGCAATTAAAAAAATTTGGCAATATCACACAGACTTCTAGGATGGGATTGGCTATAATTTTCTTGGTTGTGATTCAAAGTCAATGGATTTGCAATCTGTATTTATTAAATTACAACCATTCACATCCATCCCCAAGCTTCTCATTAGAAGTATTTATCTCGGTTTAATTGAAAAGACCAACCAAGAAATTAGAAATGAACATCGAATGAATCAAATTTAATAGGTACTTGAAATGTGGAAAGAAGAAACTTGTGGAAAGAATTTGAAAAGACGTCTCTCTTTACAATATTTAAACCTCACCACCCCTTTGACTAATATTATATTATACGAGACTTATACTCAACAAATGAAAACCTATAAGAGTTAACAGTACAAGAACAATTTGAAGACTTCATTTCTAAGCAGGATGCTTGAAGAGAAGACAATCCCGCAATGATTTTGAGCCGGTTACTTTGGATAAAGACAATGGGAGAAATTGATTCTAAGCTTTCATAACAAGTGCAAGGATCATTCACAGGATTGAATGCGTGCACTTCTACTGGTACTTCTGCAAGGCTTAATGTAGGCATATCATCCTTGCACTTGTTCTGGAATAGTTTTGAATCAATTCCTCTCATTCTCTTTATTCAAATTGTAACCAGTTCGAAACCATTTGGCTGATTGTCTTTCTCTTTAAGCATTCTACTTGGAGATGAAGTCTCATTCAAAGGGGTGGTGATAACATGTCTGTCACTCCCTGGAATGGTGATGTTGCTGCTCATTCCCTTTTAAAATTAGCATGCCAATTTGATGCTCTGTATATATGGGTTGGTGAGGTTCCAGGTTGTGTTCAAGATGTAGTCAATCATTATATGATTCAGCTGGGACAGTGGGACACTGGGACTCGTTGATGATGTCATCAAAGACTTTCGTATTTTATGTAATGAATACATGTTCTGTTGTTTGGTTTTTTCTTTCTTGTTCTGGAAAGTGTAATATCCTAGATCTTTTTTCAGATACTAGTGTTTCTTTCTTGATGAATGATATTGACTATGGGGTAGGTACATTTAATCATTCTAAGATGAGCTCCGAATGAGCTGAATCTTGGCGGGTAGGTACGTTTAATCATTCTAAGAAGATCTCGTGAAGGGTCCTGCGACCAATTTTGAACCTAGATAGGTCAATTTTGCTACTGTTTCTGTTACATTAGTAGTTAGTAATACTGCTTTGGTTATTGTAAACCTTTACGCTACTGTTTTAAAATGTTAACCGTTTCAAAATAGTTAATACATAATGTTAAGTAACTTTATAAAAACATGCACTTTTGAGTATTGTTACTGTTTCAACTAAAATATTTAGTGCTCAAGTTTGAGTTAAGTTAATTTTTAAAAATTAGTGTTACTGTTTTAGTTGAGTAATGCTTATGATGCTGTTTTGAAAGTTGTTACTGTTTAATAATGTTACTATTTTTGGAGTTGTCTTTTCAAAATCAATAATTGTAATATCTATTAATTTTTGGTTGGAATTCCAACAAAATTTTATTGATTCAATATTAACATGTTATTGAATATTTATAACTTCAGGGTTGACTAATGTTATTGTTTTATAGTTGTATTTTAAAAAACATTAATAATATGTAATACCCATTAATTTTCTTTAAAATCGTTTCTTTGAATAAAAGAGTATCATTAAATAATATTAATTTAATTAAAATTTGTAAAAAATAAATATCAAATTAATTAACTACAGTTACACTTGTCAATATCAAATTCACGTTATAGTAGAGGAGCAAAAACGTACAAAAAAATTAAAAAAAAATTCTTGGCAAATTAAAAAATATAATTCAAATAAAAAAGTATTTGGTAATATCACATGGGCAATGAGGATGGGAATGGCATAGGGATTAGGATTTAGCGATATTTTTTTGGTTATAGTAAACCTTTACACTACTGTTTTAAAATGTTAACTGTTTGAAAATAGTTAATACGTAATGTTAAGCAACTTTATAAGAACAGGAACTTTGAGCATTGTTACTGTTTAATTAAAATATTTCGTACTCAAGTTTGAGTTAAGTTAATTTTTAAAAATTAGTGTTACTATTTTAGTTGAGTAATGTTTACGGTACCGTTTTAAAAGTTGTTATCGTTTTTGGAGTTGTCTTTTCAAAATCAATAATTGTAATATGCATAAATTTTTGGTTGGAATTCCAACAAAATTTTATTGATTCAATATTAACATATTATTGAATATTTACAACTACAGGGTTGACTAATATTACTGTTTAATGAATGCTACAGTTTTACAGTTGCATTTAAAAAAACAATAATAATATGTAATACCCATTAATTTTCTTTAAAATCGTTTCTTTGAATAAAAGAGTATCATTAAATAATTTTAATTTAATTAAAATTTGTAAACAATAAATATCAAATTAATTAACAACAGTGCAACTTGTCAATATCAAATTCACGTTAGTAGAGAAGAGCAAAAACGTACAAAAAATTATAAAATTTAGAACAATTTCTTGACAAATAAAAATGTAATTCAAACAAAAAAAATATTTGGCAATATCACACATCCATCTGGGATGGGAGTGGCTGTAATAATTACAGTCTATAATTATTAACTACAGCCATCCCCATCCCCGATCTGAAACTTGTATGTATTTATCTCGATATAATTGAAAAGACAAACCAAAAATCAAGAACAATAATTGATCAGATGAGCTCGGAATGAGCCGAATCTTGGCATGTACCTGGGTTTAATCATTCTAAGAAGATCTCGTGAAGTGTCTTGCGGCCAATTTTCAACCTAGATAGGTTAATTTTTTGATACTCCCAATTTGCACTCCTAGGTGGCTCGTTCGAGCTCTAATCCCTTGTTTTGACAACGTGATCAATCAGACAACCTCGGAATGAGCCGAATCTTGACGTGTAGCTGCGTTTAATCATTCTAAGAAGCTCGGGTCTTGCGGCCAATTTTGAACCTAGATAAGTCAATTTTCTAATACACCCAATTTGCACACATAGGTAGCTCATTCGAGCTCCAATCCGTTGTTTTGATAGCGTGATCGATCAGAAAACCTCTGAATGAGCCGAATCTTGGTGGGTACATATGTTTAATCATTCTAAGAATATGCCGTGAAGGGTCCTGCGACCAATTTTGAACCTAGATAGGTCAATTTTTTGATACCCCAAATTTGCACACGTAGGTAGCTCGTTCGAGCTCCAATCCCTTGTTTTGACAGAGTGATCAATCAGAAGAGCTTTGAATGAGTTGAATCTTGGAGGTTAGCTGTGTTTAATCATTCTAAGATGATCTCGCGAAGGGTTCTTTGGCCAATTTTTAAACTAGATAGGTCAATTTTTCGATAGTTTTTCGATAGTTTTCCTGAATGCCTAAACAAAATATTATGTAAAATGGTTTTGATGGCGTCTGGTTTAACGGCTAGTGGAAGTTCACGGTGTTAATGCTTTTGAAATGCATCCCCTTCAGTTCAATTCAGTCTCATCAAAAAATCAATCAAATGGGTCAAGTTGCAGAATTAAGAAGTAAGATCAAACTTAGGCTTTCATTCTTATGATAATCCTCTGCAGTTGTTGTAGTTGGGCATTACAGATTTTGATTCTGTTCACTTGAAAAGTATGAGTTCTATTCTATTGGTCTGGTATTTTTGGTGGTTCGTGAAATGCAAGGGTCTTCTATCTCCGTCAATCTTTGTGGAACGGGTAGGAGTGGCAAAATTTTCCCTCCCGCATCCCCCGCCCCCCCCCCCCCCCTGAGGGCGGGGTGGGGGAATAAGGCAGCAGGGCGGGGGATGGTATTCTGATTATAAAAAATGGGTGTGGTCTTTCCGGTGGTTTGGGTTTAGGGTTTATTCTATGAATTTCATAAATTTGTGTTTATTTGGACCTTCATTGACTATATTTTTGTGTTTCTAGGGAACAGTATCTTGTCATGTTTTGATGGTTAGCAGAAGTTTAATTTTTTTGCTGCAAGTACGAGTTTCTCTGCAGTTTAAGGGTTTAATTTTTTTGAAATGCCGCATGAAAAACCATAGAGCAAACGATAAACCATGAAATAGAAAAAGAAAAACATTAAAGAGGAATCCTGATCACGAACGGTAATTTTTTTAACAAGAGGGTATTGTCTGAAACACTAACTTCATTACAGGGTTGTTGTCTGTTTCATGGTTTTCCTTCAAGTGTGTTAAAAAACATTAAAGTGGAAGTTATTTTATGAAATAGAAAATACCTTTGTAAATAGGAAACGGCATCTCCTGAGACAATAACTGATTGGGATGGTATTTTGCATATTTTTGTGGAGTTTTGAAAGTAAAAAGTTGAGTTTCAATGCTTAAAAATCATATAATAGGTTCGAGTTGCTGAAATCTGTGTTAATGAGCCATTGTACAATTTAACACTTTGACATAGTCATTTTAAGTGTTTTGTAGTGGTTCAAGTTGGTTTGCTAGCTCAGAGATGTGAAATCCAAGTTTTGGGCATGATGGTTAGAATTTGTGCAAATGTTATTATCTCTTAAGCATTTCGGTTTTAATGTGCCGGATTTGGTTCTATCAACCTAAAAATGGTTTTGACACTTGTTTAAGTATGTTTCAGTCATTTATTACTTGTTTAAATGGTTTTTGTAGGCTCGTGATTGATCGGGATCGAATATAAAAGAAAATACATAAAAGAGATTGGACTTTACTGTCAACCGTCCGGACACATATTAGAAGGCATCTGGAAGATTCAAGAAGAAAGCCTGACAGAGCTATTTTCAAGCATCTCCGTGCAGACGGTATTGTTCACCGTTCGGACGGTTTCGTCCTAACGACACTGTTCACCATCCAGACGGACAAAGAAGAAAGTTAAAATCGTCATTGAACAACTCTCATTTTGGCTGAATTTTATACATTCTCTCTAGGTTTTCATTCTCTTACTTTGTTCTCCACTTTGGTTCTTGCTTGGAGTTTGAAAATCACTCTCTTGAAGATTGCTAGAAGTTTTGGAGACCCAACCAACTAGAAGAGGTTCTTCCTCCTTGTAGAGCTTGAGCAGAGCCCAAGTTGGATTAGCCTCAACTTCTATTTGTAGATTGGAAGGTCGATTCGCCTCAACATTCCACATTGGATTTGATTTCTAAACTCCTTTTATTTATTGTTATTTCATTTTTTTTATGGCATAGGGATTCATAGTTCTAGTTTAATCTACTTGAATATTTTTCATTCCGATTTTGTTTGTGCTTGAATGCTTTATGTTATACTTTGTATTTTTATTATTTTGTGTTTAATTCTATTTCAATTTTCTGCAGTAGTATAGTATTTACTTCTCATTTTACATATTAGGGTTTAGTTCAATTAATCACTCCAAGAGGGAAAACCAAATCTAACCAATGGTTAGTGCAATTTTACCATCACTTGCATTGTGAATATCATATTTAATTAAGTAATTAGGTTAATAATCCATAGACCCAAGCGAAAACCAAAAGTCTTTGTGAGACGATTTGGGATTCACTCTTATTATTACTTTGACAAACCTGCACTTGGGAAAGCATAAATTCACTTACCTATTTTGGGCAAGTCAAGTTTTTGGCGCCGTTGTCGGGGAATTTTGTCCTTTGGTTCGGGTCTTTCTTGATTTTATTTTATTTTTATTTTGTTCTTAAATTTATAGTCTACTTTGTGATTGCTTGATGTTGCATGTCTTGAGTTAGAGACGATCATAATAGGTTGCGTAGGACGTCTAGCAATACAAGTAGCATTGTTAGTCTTGAAACTGATTTTGCATCTGTAACTTCTGAAAGTGATTTTGAGCTTGGTTTGCAAAGCATGGCATGATGTCAGTAATACCTCAGTTCCATGACATGGATCATGAGAGCCCTTACCAGCATCTTACTGTTTTTGAGTTGGCTTGTACTACTTTCATTAATAGGGCTAACACTAATGAGTACGTTAGATTGTGCTTATTTTCTTTCTCTTTGAAGGATCAGGCTAAGTTGTAGTTTAATCAATTGAGAGCTAATTCTATTACTAGTTGGGTTGACATGCAACGTAATTATTTCGATTTCAGAGAACTCAAATGATTCAAGAGAAGATAACTCAATTCACTCAGAAGCATGATGAGATTTTCCAAGCTAGTTGGGACCGCTTCAAGGAGTTGTTGAATATTTGTCCCCATAATGGCTATGAGTCTTGGAGAGTTGTCAACTACTTTTATATGGGTCTAACTCCAGAGTGCAAATAATTTGTGCAAACTATGTGCAATGGAGAATTCTTTGATAAAGAGCCAGATGCTGCATTGGATTTCTTTGATTATCTTGGAGAGAGTGATGGCCAGTGGAATACTAGAACTGATAGAATTTCTATAGAGCACCTTTGAGAACCATCCCGAGTGGTGGTAAATATGAGTTGAAGGAAGATGTGGATGTTCAAGCTAAACTAGATACTTTGGCTAGGAGACTAGAGATAATGGAGTTAGAAAAATTCAAGGTAGTGAAAGCGATGGAGCCATGTAACTTATGTGCTGATTCTAGCCATAAAACTCAAGATTGACCTATCATGCCTATGATGAAGAATGGAATCGACCAATTGCAAGCTACAAATTGGGTCAACAAGATGAACAATCCTTATTCCAACACATACAATCCTGGGTGGAGTAACCATCCTATTTTTTCATGGAGGAATGATAAGCCTGGACAGTCTTCACAGAGTTATCCACAATAGATGGCTCCTTCACAGTAGTTTCAGCATACTCAGAGTTATCCTCCAATAGCACCTCCTGGTTTTCCTCTTCAACAACCAGTTGCCCCACTCAAGAAGTCTCTAGATGATACCATAACACAAATGCTACTACTTTTCAGCAGTTCATGTAGGTTCAGGCTACTACAAACAATCAAAATACACAAGTCATCAATGACTTGAAAGGAACAATTCAAAAAATGAATACCACTTTGAGCACTCTTGAGAAGAGAAAGTTTCCAGCTCAACCTCAACCAAATCGTATGGTCTATAAACAACAGTCTCAGCAACATATTCATAATGTTTCTGGAGATGGTTTTGAGATGACCAAAGCAGTTACCAATTTGAGGAGTGGGAAGCGGGTTTCTAGACCTGAGGCCTCTATTGATTCTCAGCATTCTAGTTCTGCTCTTATGGGTGCACCTGAGGTAGTTGAGGTAGAAAAGGAAGTAGAGGGAGAGAAAGATAAAGAAAATTCATAATTGAAGACTCCTTATGTGGTAGAGAAAGAAAATGAGAGGGTTTATCGACCTACTGTTCCTTATCCACATAGATTGAGAGTTGGGCAGATGAACAAGCATCATACTAAGATTTAGGAGATTTTTAAGCAAGTGAAGCTCAACATTCCACTCTTAGATGCTATTCAGCAAATCGCTTCATATGCTAAGTTCTTGAAGGACTTATGTACTGCAAAGAGTATGGTGAATGTGACGAATAAATCTTTTCCAGTTGATGAAGTTGGAGCTTCGATCATGAGTGATACTCCTCAGAAGCTGCATGATCCTAGATCACCTACTATATCTATTATGATTGGTGAAAAAAGGCTTGGAAATTCCTTACTCGATTTGGGGAGTAGTGTGAATTTATTGCCATTATGGGTTTATGAGCAACTAGATATTGGATAATTGAAGCAAACACCCATGCTTTTGCAGATGGCAGATAGAACAGTCAAGAAACCCAAGGGAGTTGTGGAAGACGTCTTAGTGTAAGTAAATAAATTTTACTATCCTATGGACTTTGTAGTCCTAGAGATGCCACATCGTACTTCATTTCTTTCTAGTGCTCCTATCATTCTTGGGCATCCCTTCCTCGCTACTAATAAGAGTGGAATGCTCAAGATCTCTTTTGACAATATGACATTTGAGATCGACACCTTATTGTGTGTACTTACCCCAAGAGCAGGGTATCAGTAAGTAGTAAAATTCGGGAGTCCGGAATCGAGTCTCGAGGAGGAGAATATTTGAGATATTTGGAAGTGGATGCAAATGCAATGTAATTATGCAATTTCACAATGAATAACAAATGTCACACATGAAAATAAACATGGGACGATTCAATCGATAATTTGGTTTTCGATCCAAGCAACAAAAAAATTAGTTTGGTTTAAACAATTAATTAAAGAACTTTAGTCCTAATCCATCATGGTAGATAATCCTCTATCATGCTCAGTATACCCAAATTCAATCATGCAAGCACAATTAAATCAAAAACATTTGATTAATAAAATTAGACTTCGGTTTGTGAAGACTGAGATACAAGTGATGTTGGTTAGAAGGTCTTCAAGATTTAACAATAAATGCTTAGAATACGATACACCAATTAATATGGATTAATGTTCCCCTTTCGGATTGGCTTAATCGTCAAACTAGATTTACACTCAAAATCTTTCTAACATAACAACAACATACTCATTTATAGCCACCCAAGTCACAACTATCCAGAAATCAAAAGAAGAAATCCATAACAATAGGTTCCATGGCATACATTGAGCAATCAAGATTCAAATCTACCACCTAGGATTAGGAACTAGAGATAAGGACTACTAACTCATCATGATATCAATAAACATAATCATATATATATCAAAATCAGAATTCTTACAAAGATTCATGAAGAAAAGCTGGAGAGATGCTAAAGAGAGAACAAGAGAAAAACCTTAGCTCCAAGCCTTCCTCTTAAAAAATTAGATCTTCCCCCAAAAAATACCTCTCAACTAGGGTTTTATCCTCTCCTTACATGTCAAAATAATATTCTACCCTTACAATATTGTTCCCCATTGGTTACAAGTTTGATTTGCCCATAATAGCCCCAAAAATCTATTTTTCGGACTGTAGATTCGCAACAGGTGTTCGGACGGAAAACAGTGGCATCCAGACACCTTTTTGTTATGTCTTGGTATCTTGCTTTGTCCGTCTAGATGGCCAACAGTGGCGTCCGGACAGTAAACATTTGCTTGCTCTCTGCCTCTGTTTGCTCACAAACTGTCCCGACGCCGATTTTAAGTGTCCCGACACCTCTGTAGGTGAATTAACTTTATTTTTGCTATTTCCTACAAAATCAATGGGGAATGTTAGTAAGATATTATCAACTAATAAACACATGATTTTATACACTAAATACCTCATAATCTAATGATGTAATTCCCAATTATAAGGTATAATCACACCCCCCAGCTTGAATGTTGCTAGTCGCTAGCAATGCAAACCAAGTTTAATTGATTTATTTTTCACTTTAAGTACTACTAACTCACTTACGTAGGAATCACAATTGCATTTAGCACATGCAATAAGCCTTTAAACCCCTAGCTCACCCTAGTGGATGAGTTATAGTCTTGTGAGGTTTATCAGAGCGATACCCACAAACACTCTACAAGGGATCCTTTTTTACTTGAAACACACAATATAAAATTCTTAAGTTCAAAGAAACAAGATGCAAAGTTGATTTCCCAATTTCCTAATCCCCAACACAGGTGAGATCTTAGCAAACCAATTACAATCCACTTTAGAGAAATCAAGAACGTTTTATAATAACAGAAAAATATAAATGCAGCTGAGCAAACCCCCATTGAAATTTACAAAACTATGATTTTGTTGTGAACCCTTTTAGTGTTCCCAATTCCCAACCCCTTGTCATAATTTAAATACAAAGTATTGTAATAGGTAGATGAACCATGCAATTAGAATGAAATGCAAGTGTTTATGAAAGATAATTCAGGGTGGACAGAGCTTTGTGAAAGGAAATTACCTACAAATGTAACAATAGCATTCATCAATAAGCTTGATTACCTTCAAGTTGAACTCATTTCTAGTAACAATGGGTTGTAATGAAGTGGAGGTAAAGGTAGGCTATTTTGGATGTAGGTAATATGTCAAAAAGTTAAGTTATCAAATTGAGCTTCATACTCGTTCATTACCTCCAATTTTTTTTTGTACCCCCATACAACTTGGTCATTTGTTTGGTGTTGCTTTTGATCACTTGATAACTTTAAGGCTAGCTTATTCTTTTTTTCTTCAATAAACACATGATGGAACTTATGCATAGCCCTTATTGATTTTGGAATGACTTTCGCATAGAATTTGGATTTAAAACCTTGACTCAACCTTATGACAAGACATTGGGGATTTGGCTCACTCAATTTTTTTCATCTTCTGGTTCTCACAAGTTTTTAATAACAAATGTCATTTTGTTCATTGAGCAAGAGATTTCTTACAAATGAGTTAGGGTAGGCTCAATATTTGCCTTAGTGAGTACGTTCAATCATAGAGTCACAAGCAAAAGATGAAGGTCTATAGGTTACATTTCTCAGCAATCAATTGTAATGTTTCAAAGCTATTGAAGAACAATTAATGAAGAATGGCTCAAAGAATGCATGGGTAGTAGTTATTTCAAGCAAAAAGGAGTCACATCTTCAATCATAAAAGTGGTTCAATCTTAGAAGGCTCACTTAATCACACATTTGATATGAAAATATGTCTCAGTTACATCCTACATGAATTAATCATAGTCACACCATTTACTCACCGGCATTGATTCATAAGAAATTGAGATCATCTACTTTACACTTGCAAATTTGAACAAGAATGAGAAATTGAAATGCATAAAGTATTTAAGGATCCTTTGGTTTCCTAACAGTTTTTTGCATAATCATCATTAAAGCTCAATCACTTAAGGAAAGAAATAAGGATTTCCAAATCGTACTCTTCACAATGGTTTGAATTGAAGAACCAAGAACATAATCTGAAATAATTAGATAAACCATAGGTCCAAGTACAGTTCAATCATCCAAATAACACGAGAAAGATTAGTCTTGAAAGTGACGAACAAAAGTTACAGAAATGAACGCCTCATAGTAGTACATCAATTCAGTTTAAGACTAACAAGGGATATGACAATATTCAAATACTCGAAGTATAAACTGTACATCTACAGCTCCGGTGCTGGTGGTGGCAGTGCAAACTGAGAAGGTGGCTGCTGAGGCCAATCAGGATGTCTGGTCACTAGAAATTGAAGCATGGAATGCATGTCTTGCTGCCTCCTTTCCATCTATGTGAACTGCTCCATCTGCTGCTACTCAAAACTCTCAAATGTCCACTGAAGGATAGCAACATCGGTCCGTAAATTTTGCATCATACCCAGCACCTGCTAGTAATCAACCTGACATGCAGATGAGCTCCCTCCTAGATTAGTATCCTTCTCATCCCGGGCTGGGGAAAGGTTCCTCTTTCTACTGGCCCACGATTTTCTCATGCTCTTATGGTCAATGGGTCCAAGGAAATTGGTGACTGTGTCAAGATCCACCATAGATCTAACCCCAACCATCAGAATCTGTGCCATGATCAATGTTCCAAAAGGGATGCTAGCTACATCCTCTACATGTTTCTTATGATAATTGATGCATTATACGGTCAGACATGTCCATATCCTTCCCAGAAATGATGGCGTACATAAGACGCGCTCTTTCCATACTCACATACGGAGTCCAACCCTGTGGGTGTATGTTGTAACATGATGACTCATACAAAGCTACATACTCCCACTTCAGTAACCCCTTCTTCAAACCGTTTTTTCGCCACTCAGAACTGGGTACAAACAAAGTTTGCATGATTGTACCCCAGTTCTCACTCTCATCCCCGTATCGGAATTCCTCTCCATGTATACCAATTAGGGGTAAGTCTAGAGCTCTCATTATACTACTTTCTGAGAGTGTCACCTCCCTCTCTCTCACCATAGATACTAACCTCTTATTATTTCCCTCCTCAGATGAGTCAATGATGTTGGCAAAGAATTCTCTTACTAGGTTCTTGTGACATGGTCCTATAAATTCTACAAACCCTTTCCATTGGCACTCTAGAATCTCAGTTTGCCAGTTCAAGCAATCATACTTAACCTCTGTGATTTCCTAAAAATCATCTAATTTCCATTGGTGCTCAATAACCACTGGCTTTTTCTTCCAGTAACTCTTATAGTCATCTTGAGCTACTTGACTAACAAATGAAGGGGGAATTGTGAATTCACTCTCACTAGTGGTGGTGGCTTTCCTAGCACGCTTGGGAGGCATGGTTCAAATTCCATAGTAATTCAAAAGTTTCATTTCTAAACAATGCCTGATCAGTTTCTATTGTCTAGCTTCACCAAAAATTCCACCAAAATCTCACAAAAATACTCCAACAAATTCTTCCACAAAATTAACACAAACAACACAATGCCCACTCTTTGGCCTCCATTCAGTTCAATCCAACAAGAATAATCAAGAATCAACCAAGAAAGTGAAGAGGATTTGAAATTTTACCTAGAACCCGAAATGGGGACTTGGAGAAGATGAAGCTCAAAAGTCAAGAAATCCCCTTTGATTCTTGTTGAAATGGAGTGTGGGATGTGATTTTTGGGTAGAGTTTAGTGATTTGGTTAGAGAAAAAGAGAGGTGTGAGGAGAGAGAGAGAGAGAAAATGAGAGGCGGGTAGAAGAGAGGAGAGTGGCGTGAGGGCCGCGCGATTTTTGGGTTTTGAAACTCAAAAAATTGTGAGGTGTCCAGACGGGTTAAGTGCCTGTCCGGATGCTTCGTGCGACGGGTGAGGCAGAGTGCCTCACCAGTTAATCCGTTCGGATGGCCCAATGGGCTTTCGAACACTTTAGCCCACAGGAGAGGCAAAATGCCTCACCTATCCAATCAATTTTTTTTATATCAGGGGTGGGTGTCCGGACGGATGTTGGGCCCGTCCGGACACTCTGACCCAAGGGTGAGGCACAATGTCTCACCCCATAAATTCCGTCTAGACGCTACGGCCCAAGGGTGAGGTAGAGTGCCTCACCCGGTCTAGGGCTGTTAAAATTATGTATATATATTTATATTAATATGTAATACAATCATTCACATTCATTCCACACCCCCAACTTAAATCAGACATTGTCCCCAATGTCAAAAAGGAATGAAGCATACAAAAAGAGGTTAATGTGAAGGATTGTATGCACTCAATTTATTGTCCTACTGTAAACAAATTGTTACCACACTAAGTGTGGGTGGGATCCTCAAGATCCCGAGACTTGATGAGTTCTTGAAAATTTTCAAGGTATGGCTTCAAACGTTGGCCATTTACCTTGAAATTTTTTTCATTCCTAAGTTCCTTTATCTCTATGCTTCCATGTTGGAAGAGAGTGCAAACCATGAAAGGTCCGATCCACTTGGTACGTAACTTCCTGGGAAAGTGATGCAACCGGGAGTTGTAAAGTAGTACCTTTTGGCCAACATGGAACACTTTTCGAACAGTGTGTTGATCATGGTACATTTTCACCTTTTTCTTGGAAATCTCCGCATTTTCGAAGGCATCATTCCTAAGTTCTTCAATTTCTTGAAATTGGAGTTTCCTATGCCCCGTACTTCATCTAGTGAGTCATTGAGGTTGCAAATAGCCCAATAAGCTCTATGTTCTAACTCAACTGATAAATGGCAAGCCTTACCATAAACAAGTTTGTAGGATGACATTCCAAGAGAGGTTTTAAAGGCGGTACCGTAAGCCCACAAACCATCCACCAATTTCAATGACCAATCCTTGCGATTGAGATTCACCATTTTTTCCAAAATTCACTTAACCTCTCTATTAGCTAACTCTGCCTGACCACTTGTTTGTGGGTGGTATAATGTTCCCACTTTGTGTACAACCCCATATTTTTTCATCAATGTTCGAACTGGGTTATTGCAAAAATGAGAACCACCATCACTGATTATGGCACGAGGCATCCCAACAATAAAAAAATTTCAAGAATGGTGATGGGATTAAGGGGCATCACATCACGTTTAGTCAAACTTCCTAGTCTTTGGCACCTATCACATGATACACAATATTCATGAACATCTCTATGCAAAAAAGGCCAATATAAACCACATTGAAGAATTTTCGCGGCGGTCTTTCTGAAGGAGAAATGTCCTCCACAAGCATAAGAATGGCAAAACGCTATGACACTTTGGGACTCAAGGTTAGGAATACATCGCCTAATGATTTGGTTTGAGAAATATTTGAACAAGTAGAGGTCATCCTAGAAGAAAATACGCATATTGCGAAGAAATTTGGCTCTATCCAATGTGCTCCAATGGTTTGGCATTTTCCCGGAAACCAAGAAATTGGCAATGTCGGCATACCAAGGAGTCAAGCTAGAGGAGATGGCATTCACATGAAACAGTTGTTCATCGGGAAAATATTCATTGATGGGAAATCCATGATCAAAAAGGTCTTGGCCGGGAAGTCTAGAGAGGTGGTCAGCTACCACATTTTTTATTCCTTTTTTATCC
Source organism: Euonymus europaeus (assembly GCA_963580455.1). Classification (NCBI taxonomy): domain Eukaryota; kingdom Viridiplantae; phylum Streptophyta; class Magnoliopsida; order Celastrales; family Celastraceae; genus Euonymus; species Euonymus europaeus. The sequence continues at coordinate 12,060,384 of OY756970.1, read as the reverse complement.
TTAATCTCTAAATCAAATTCCTGAAGGAGAAGGATCCATCTCAACAAGAGCGCCTTAGCATCCGATTTTGAGAGCAAGTACTTGAGAGTCGCATGATCTGTAAAAATGATGACTTTAGACCCGAGCAAGTAAGACCGAAACTTATCTAAGGCAAAGACTATGTCTAGCAACTCTTTTTCGATTTTGGTGTATTTCACTTGAGCTTCATTTAGAGTCTTGCTAGCATAGTAAATAACATGAGCTTGTTTCTCTCTTCTTTTCCCTAAGACAGCCCCTACTGCTATATCACTAGCATCACACATAAGTTCAAAGGGTAAAGCCCAATCAAGGGCTTGCATAATTGGAGTAGTGGTGAAGGCTTCTTTCAAGTGATCAAAGGCTTGTTGGCATGGTATTGTCCATTCAAATGGAACATCAAGGGCTAGATGGTTTGACAAAGGCTTAGCTATGACACTAAAAGAATTAAGGAATAGCCTATAGAATCATACATGACCCAAAAACGATCACACATCCTTGACACATCTAGGGGAAGGGAGTTTTTGGACTAATTCGATTTTTGACTTGTCCACTTCTATTCCCTTGGATGAAAAAATATGCCCAAGCACTATCCCATAGGTGACCATGAAATGACATTTTTTCCAATTGAACACTAAATTGCTTGCCTCACATCTTTGCAAGAGTACTTGTGCCAAATGGTCTAGACATTGCTCATAAGTGTCTCCATACACAGAAAAATCATCCATAAAGACTTGGACAATTTTCTCTACCATGTCACTAAATATGCTCATCATACATCTTTGAAAGTGGCAGGAGCATTGCACAAGCCAAAAGGCATGCGCCAATAAGCATAGGTCCCAAAGGGACATGTGAAAATATTTTTTTTGTCTTCTACGGAAATCTCTATTTGGTTGTGCTCGGAATATCCATCGAGAAAAATGTAATAAGCCCTCCCTGCAACTGTCTCAAGCACTTGGTTAAGAAATGGTAGGGGAAAGTGGTTATTCCTAGTCACCAAATTGAGTCGACGGTAGTCAATGCACATTCTCCACCCGGTTTGAATCCGAGTGGGTATCAACTCATTCTTGTCATTCTTTACTATTGTGACTCCTGATTTCTTAGGAAGCACTTGAGTGGGAGATATCGATTTGGAGTCCACGATGAGATAAATGATCCCCGTATCAAGTAACTTAAGTACCTCCCCCCTAACAACTTCTTTCATGTTTGGGTTAAGCCTCTGTTGCATTTGTCGAACTGGTTTAGCTTCCTCTTCCATATATATACGATGTGTACACATAAGAGGGCTAATTCCCTTCAAGTCCGCAATTGCCCAACCAATGGCCCCTCTAAACATTTTTAAAATATCTACAAGTTGTCTTTCTGGAGTAGAGGTGAGCAAAGATAAAATCACTACCGGGTAGGACTCATGCTCTCCTAAAAACACATACTTCAACTCATTTGGTAAAGATTTCCTATCCAGTGTTGGCGGATGCACTTGAGATGATTCAATCGTAATGAGAGAAGGCTCTAATTCCTCTATTGGAGGGATCCAACGTCTAAATCCATAAATAGGTCGGAACTCTAAAGCTTCCTTCATACCATCCTCTTCAACTAAAGATTGACTAGCTTTCTCACCCAATGCTAGCACACTCTCAAACGAATCCCGTATAAGTGTTAATTCTAGGTTTTCCTCAACATAGGAATGAACCCAATCTACCTCCCGGATGTCCTCATACTCTCTCACTCTCTTAGCCACATTGAAAATGTTCATCTATAGGGTCATATTTCCAAAGGAAATTTGCATCACCCAATTTCTACAATGTATCAAAGCATTTGTGGTTGCTAAGAAAGGTCTACCCAATATGACCGGAATATTTTGGCTAAAGCTAGGGAGTGGTTGTGTGTCTAACACAATAAAATTGACCGGGAAATAAAATTTTTCAACTTGGACCAACACATCTTCAACAATTCCTCTAAGTACCTTAATGGATCTATCGGCTAAATACAAGGTAATCCTAGTGAGGTTCAACTCACCTAACCCCAATTGTTTGTAAATGGTGTATGGAAGGAGGTTCACACTAGCTCCTAAGTCTAGCAAAGCTTGCTCTATCCTATGGTCACCTATGACACATGCAATTGTAGGGCACCTAGGATCTTTGTACTTAGAAGGAGTGGAATATTGGATAATGGAACTAGTGTGCTCCACTATGAAAGCATTCTCCTTGACATTTAATCATCTCTTGACCGTACAAAGGTCTTTGAGTAATTTGGCATAGGAAGGCACTTATTTTATGGCATCTAAGATAGGGATATTGATCTTGACTTGCTTGAATAAGTCAAACATTTTCAAATTGATTGCCTCATTGGTCTTTCTTTCTAGCCTTTGGGGAAAACAGGGCCTAGGGATATTCTCATCTTCTTTCCTAGGGGTCAACTTCTCATCACTTGGTTTTCCCTTGTCCTTTTCTTTCCCTTCATCTCTCTTTTCCTCATCCTCACCTAAGGGATTGGTGGGCTAGTCTCTCGATGCACTATCTTTATTTTCATCCTCACCTCCCAACTTATCTACCTCTCCATTGGCTCTATCTACCACTCTTCCACTCCTTAATACAGCAGGCCTCAAAGTCTTGATGGCTTAAACTTGCCCATTCACACTATCACTTGAGGTTTGACATTGGTTGACTTACTTAGAGGGGTTTGGGAATGGTTGAGATGGAAATTTTCCTTTCTCAGTAGAGGTCAAAGGTTGGGTAACCTTGGTCATTTGGGTCCTAAGATCCTCTATGGCCCTATTGGTTTGTTATTGCTTCTTTGATGCTTTTTGATTTTCACTCATTTGGACATTCATGAACAGGTTAAGAGTATCTTCAATAGATCTCTTTGGTGGTGGGATGTATGGTTGTTAGGGTAAAGGCATACCTTGATAAGGAGTGGTACTTGTTGGGGTGGATTAGGGAATTGAGAGTTCCCATCATTCCTCCACCCTGTATTTTGTTGGTTCTTCCATCCGGAATTCCCCCAAGAAGGGTTTTTTCCTTGGTTATGGTTAGGGTAGGACTTTTGAAAATTATTCTCATGCATTCATTTTCCAAACAAAACTTTCTTACAAGCTGGAAGTGATTGACAATCATCTCTCCTATGATCCCTAGAATCGCATAGAGTACAAATTGAGTCCTCCCCCACTACCACATTCATTGATGCACTAGACTTGAAAGTCTCTAGTTTCCTAGATATTTGTGCTAATTGGATGCCTCTGCCAACTCTAAGTTCTCTAATTGCCTAGTTGCAATGGCTATTTTGGCCTTCAAATCATCTTGGTCATTTAACACAAACTTTCCATGAGAGGAAGCAATAGGGTCATGTCTAGAGAACGGAGGAGGTTCCCAAGACTTCCGCTAAGGTATCAAAGAATACTAAAGCTTCTTTAGCATCCCTATCATAAAAATCACCTTGAACCATAGTGGACACTAGACGCTTTAGAGAAGATGTCAAAGAACCATGAAAGAAATTCACCAATTGATACTTCTCAAAACCATGATGAGGGCACATAAAAAGTAGGTCCTTGAACATTTCCCATGCTTGAAAGAAAGTTTCATGATCTTTACTAGAAAAGTTCATGATTTGCTTTTGAAGTGATATGGTTCTATTTATGGGGAAAAACTTCTTAAGGAACTTCTCTTGCATTACCCTCCATGTAGCAATGGATTGGGGCCAAAGTTTCAAACCATCTTTTCACATGATCTTTCAAAGAAAATGGAAACAACTTCAACTTCAACACTTCTTGACTATAAACAGCATCCCCAAATGTCACACACATAGATTCGAATTCATGCACATAAGAATATGGGTTTTCCGATTCCATACCATGATACTTTGGAATCATTTGAAACATGTTAGACTTTAGATGCACATGCATTTTGTTGATTCCTTCTCAATATGATGCATGATGGTTGTGCTTGACGTGAGGGATGGGCGAGTTGTCACAAAGTGTGATTCTTATGTATTTGAACTTGTTCCAAGCGAGCAAAATTTAGATTGTCCCCCCTTTGATGATTTTGTGGCCCATCATGCATATAAGGATGATCATATCGTAATTGCACTTGTGGTGCAAGCTCAACATGAGGAGGCACATATGGTTGCACAATTGGTTGAGGTAACATGTTAACATTGGGTTGTGCAGGGTCATCACCCACAGGTTGTGCATTACATGCAAGTCTCTCAAGTTGGGCCTGTTGAGCATGAATTAATTGAATCAACATATTCACATCAATATCTCCCTCTCGAGGGCGATAATTCACACTAGCATTCTCAAATTTAGCATCACGTACTCCCACTTCTAAACTAGAATTCCCTCTAGGAATAGATATGATGAAATATGATCAAGGGAAATCAAGAAATACACTAACACCAAGGTAGCAATCAATAAATATAGTATCAATGAGAGGCAATCAGTCACTAATAGCAATAAAATGCCAAAAACTTGATTGACACCTTTTTGTGTGTGTGTACTTACCCCAAGAGTAGGGTATCAGTAAGTAGTAAAATTTGGGAGTCTGGAATCAAGTCTCAAGGAGGAGAATATTTGAGATATTTGGAAGTGGATGCAAATGCAATGTAATTATGCAATTTCACAAAGAATAACAAATGTCACACATGAAAATAAACATGGGCTAATTCAATCGATAATTTCATTTTTGATCCAAGCAAGCAAAGAAATTAGTTCGATATAAACAATTAATTAAAGAATGCTAGTCCTAATCCATCCTGGTAGATAATCCTCTATCATGCTCAATATACCCAAATTCAATCATGCAAGCAAAATTAAATCAAAAGCATTTGATTAATGAAATTAGACTTGCATTTGTGAAGACTTAGATACAAGTGATGTTGGTTAGAAGGTCTTCAAGATTTAACGATAAATGCTTAGAATATGATACAACAATTAATATGGATTAATTTTTCCCTTTGGGTTTGGCCTAATCGTCAAACTTGATTTACACTCAAAATCTTTCCAACATAACAACAACATACTCATTTATAGGCACCCAAGTCACAACTATCAAGAAATCAAAAGAAGAAATCCCTAACAATGGGTTCCATGGCATACATTGAGCAATCAAGATTCAAATCTACCACCTAGGATTAGGAACTAGAGATATGGACTACTCACTCATCATCATATCAATAAACATAATCACACACACACAGATATATATATATATATATATATATATATCAAAATTAGAATTCTTACAAAGATTCACGAAGAAAAGTTGGAGAGAAGCTAGAGAGAGAACAAGAGAAAAACCTTAGCTCCAAGCCTCCTTCTTAAAAATGGGATCCGCCCCAAACAATACCTGCTAACTAGGGTTTTACTCTATCCTTACATGTCAAAATACTATTCTACCCTTAAAATATTGTTCCCCATTGGTTACAAGTTTTATTTGCCTATAATAGCCCTAAAAATCTATTTTCAGACTACAGATTCGCGATAGGTGTCTGGACGAAAATAGTGGCGTCCGGACACCTTTTTGTTTTGTCTTTGTATCTTGCTTTGTCCATCCAGATGATACCGTCTGGACGGCCAACAGTGGGATCCGGATGGTAAACATTTTCTTGCTCTCTGCCTCTATTTGCTCACAAATCGTCCCGATGCCTATGTTTAAGTGTCCCGACTCCTTTGTAGGTGAATTAACTTTATTTTTGCTATTTCCTACAAAATCAATGGGGAATGTAAGTAAGAGATAAAAAAAACTAATAAACATATGATTTTATACACTAAATACCTTATAATCTAATGATGTAATTCCCTATTATGAGGTATAATTAGTCTTCACTGCTTGCAAGATGCCTAATGACTGTGATGATTCAGAGCTGCAGGCAGTAGATTGGGTTCAGGGTTTTAGCCTATTAGATTTATATTCTATTCTTCATTCTGAGAGTGTATATGAGGATGCATATCCTAAGAAATGTAGCCAAATTGATGATTTAGAAGTTGATTTGGATGGTCTTCATCCTATCATATCGGATGAGCATTGTGATATTGATGATTCAGCTGAGTTGGAGGATGTAAGCCACATTGGTAGATGGCGGGGACCAAACTTTGAGATTCTTGATCCACCTAGGGAAATGAAGCCATCCATTGAGGTGACTCCCACTCTTGAGCTGAAAAAGCTTCTTGAAGATTTAAAGTATATTTTTCTTGGTCCTGAAGAAGGTATATTCCCTGTTGTCATTTCATCTCAACTCACTCTTGAGTAAGAAACCAGCTTGGTAGTGGTTTTACAAAAGCACAAGGGAGCTATTGCTTGGACTATTGCAGACATCAAAGGTATTAACCCTACTATTTGTACTCACAACATTTTTTTGGAGGGAGATCCTACACCAGTGAGAGATGCACAGAGGAGACTCAACCTTTCCATAAAGGAAGTTGTGAAGAAGGAGGTTCTTAAGTTGTTAGCAGTTAGAATCATTTATCCTATCTCCGACAATAAGTGGGTGAATCCCACACAGGTAGTCCCTAAGAAATCTGGTTTAATTTTCATTGAGCTTCAGGTGATTTAGTTCGTGATAGAAAAGTGACTGGATGGCTATGTGCATAGACTACCAAAAATTGAATTCGGTTAGTCGAATAGACCATGTCCCATTGCCCTTTCTTGACCAAATTTTGGAAAAAAGTTATTGGAAATGATTTTTATTCCTTTTTAGATGGTTTTTTTTGTTATTATCAAATTTTCATATCTCTAAAGGACCAAGAAAAAACCACCTTCACTTGCCCTTTTGGCACATTTTTCTTTAAGAGGATGCCATTTGGTTTATGCTATGCCCCTGCCACATTCCAACGATGCATGATGTTCATTTTTTCTGAAATGCTTGAGGACATGTGTGAAGTTTTTATGGATGATTTTTCTGTGTTTGGATGCTCCTTTGATGTGTGCTTGAAAATTTTAAATGTTGTATTGACTAGATGTGAAGAAAAGAATTTGTTGCTTAATTGAAAAAAAGTCAGTTTATGGTGACTAGTGGGTTGGTGCTTGGACATTTAGTGTCAAAACGTGGTATAGAGGTTGATAGGGCTAAGCTAGAATTGATTTCTCAATTGCCTATTCCTAGGACTGTGAAGGATATTCACTCTTTTCTTGGTCATGTCGGCTTCTATCGATGTTTTATTTAAGGCTTTACTGCTATCATCAAACCATTGTGTGCTTTACTACAAAATGATACTCAATTTGTCTGGTCTGAGGAATGTCAATCTGCTTTTGAGACTCTAAAGAAACATTTGACAGTTGCTCCTATCATGCAATCTCCTAGATGGGATTTACCGTTTGAGCTTATGACCGATGCTAGTGATTTTTCTCTAGGTACTATTTTAGGTCAAAGAATTGATGGTAAACCTTATGTGATTTATTATGAAAGTAAGACATTAAATGATGCACAGAAGAATTACACCACAACTGAAAAGGAATTGCTCGTTGCTGTGTTTGCTTTATATAAATTCCGTTCTTATATCATTGGTTCTCCTGTCACCATCTTTACTGACCACACTTTTTTGAAGTATTTGTTGCAAAAGAAAGATGCTAAACCCAGGTTGATACGCTAGATTTTATTTCTTCAAGAGTTTGACATCACTATTAAGGATAAAAAAGGTGTCGAGAATGTGGTAGCTGACCACTTGTCTAGATTGTAGCTACCCGAGTCTCATACTTGTCCACCTTTGCATGATGATTTTTTGGATGAGCATCTCTTTGTTGTGTCGCGTGCACCTTGGTTTGCGGATATTGTGCACTACTTTGTCTCTGAGCAGTTACCTTCTCATTGGAATATTCAAGCCAAGCGTAGGTTCCTTTTTGAGGTTCGATTCTATTACTTTGACTCCCCTTATCTTTTTAAATATTTTGCTGATCAGTTGGTGGGACGTTGTATTTCTAATGATGAGTTTGCTTCTGTGTTTGAGTTTTGTCATTCTGGGGCATGTGGTGGTCACCTTGCAGCCCAGAAAACTGTTGCAAAAATTTTACAAAGTGAATTTTATTGGCCTACCATGTTTAAAGATGTTGTGTTATGGTGTAAAACATGTGAATCTTGTCAAAAACTTGGAAAAAACACAGCTTGGAACATGATGCCCCTTTCTCTCATATTGACCCTTGAGATATTTGATTGTTGGGGAATTAACTTTATGGGGCCTTTTCCTATTTCTAATGGCTATATGTATATCTTTCTTGATGTTGATTATGTTTCGAAGTGGGTAGAAGCTATATCATGTAGAACCAATGATCATAAGGTTGTGCTTAAATTTTTAAAAGACTTGTTTGCACGTTTTGGCATGCCCAATGCCATAATTAGTGATGGACATTCGCATTTTTGTAACAAACCTTTTCAAGATCTCATGAAGAAATATGGATTGACTCACAAGGTCTCTACTCCATATCACCCCCAGACTAATGGCCAAGCTGAGTTGGCTAATAAAGAGATCAAGGTCATTCTTGAAAAGACAGTTCATCCTAATAGGAAAAATTGGTCTGATAAATTACTTGATGCTCTTTGGGCTTATAGAACTGCATTCAAAACTACTATTGGCATGTCACCTTATCGTTTGGTTTTTGGTCGTGCTTGTCATTTACTTGTTGAGATTCAACATCATGCTTTATGGGCCATTAAAATGATTAATTCTTCACTTGATGATGCCCAAGACTTGAGAAAGTTGCAGATTTCAGAGCTGGAAGAAGAAAGAAGGGAGGCCTATGACAATGCCAAACTGTCCAAGAAGAAGATGAAAGCATTGCATGACAAGAAGATCTTGGACAAGAATTTCTTCCATGAGCAAGAGGTGCTTCTCTACAATTCCAGGCTCCATATTTTTCCAGGAAAGTTGAAGAGTCATTGGAGTGGCCCCTGCATTGTCAAGAAGGTTCATTCCCATGGTGCTGTGGATATTGCCAATCTCAAGAATGGGGCCACATTTTCCGTGAATGGACAAAGGCCAAGCGATTCCTTGCTCCCTATGCACTAGAGGATGAGACACTCCTTCTACAAGATGTCCAAGGAGTACTCTCAACTTCTCTTGCTATTATTTGATTATCTATATATATAGTCATGGTGGTGCTAGTGTCGTGACATTACTTCATTTGTTTGTGATACCTTAGGAGTATTGTAGTCTTCGAACTACTTATTGTTTTGCATTTGCATTGAATTATCACTTACTGTGCACCATTTTGTTTGTTCCATCCATGGAGACCATCTCTTACTCTAGTTGGGGGTGGTGGGTGCCCGGTTTGTGTTTGGTTTCGTTTTGAAAAAAAAAAATCAAAAATAAAAGCTTTTTTTAAAAGGAAGATTTTTTTTGGAACTGTGTGTTGTGAAAAGCTTTGTGTTGTTATGATTCCCAGATTGCCTATGATGAAAATATGAATGTAGTGGGAGGTGTATAAGCTCCCTTAGATTGTGCTTGACTTTTTAGTTTGCCTTGTTTTGAAGTTTGGACTATTTCTCTTTTCCCTTGAGCACATGACCATGAGGTTTTGAAGTGTTATATATTTAGAGAAGTTTTGTTTAGTGTTAGTCTTTTGAATCTCACAAGCACTAGAACTCACTTGATAAACTCTTGACGTGAAATTCTAGTCCACATATTGACTGATGAGATGACATAAGGCCTTCTTTGGTCGTTTCAGTTTTATTTCTAGCCTACCATAATTTAAATTTATCCCTAGTTGTCCCCTTCTAGCCAAATGTTAACCTTTTTCTTTAAGCACCTACATATGTACCTAGCTAGAAGAAAACTTTCCCCATGCATCACCTGCGCAATTGGATATACATGTTTTTGTGGGATGCTTGTGCATATTATCATGCATAAGGGTTGAGTGATGACTTTTTGTGATTGTACATTTTGTAAGGTGTTGCTTGCTTTAAAAAAAGTGAAAGCATAAAAAAATAGCAAAAGAAGGCAACAACTTAGTTCATTGAATGCAAATATCCAAGTTTGGGATATATGTATAGAGTAAGAAGGTTGCATGCAATCAATAAAGTCAATATGGCACATATATAAAAGAAAAAAGAAAAAAATAGAAAAGTGAAAAAAAAAGCAAAGTGAGTGTGAAAAAGATGAGTTAGGACTACTTTGGGGCATATGTGCATGCATGCTGCATATGTATGACCATTGTTACATTGACATGTATATTTGAGTTGTGGTTTAAGCCTAAAATTTCCATTTTGACATACCCATAGCTTTAACCTACGTTGCATGCTTGTAAAGTCCTATTGGATCATTGATTGTGTTTTAGGCTACATTAGTGGAGAGAAGTCTTGAAAAGTGAGCATATGGCGGCTTGCACTTCATGTTGAAATTCATTTGATAAACCACTTTTGCATTTTCTAATATGAAGTAATGGCATGGATGTTCCAAGTGGTCACGCGCACACACACACACCTGAGAATGGTTCAGTTTTAAAATGAAGCAATCTTTTTAGTTAAAATCAAGATTTGGTTAAGATTTTTGTTTTCTTGCATCTTTGTCATGTGTTGATTCTGAGGGTTAAACATTTAAGGAAGAACTTGTCAATGCATGCTCACACTCACACACATTCCAGAAAAATTGGTTTAAAAGAAAATTTTCTCCTGAAATTCATCCCAATTTATTTTTGCTATTTTGCTCGAGGACTAGCAAAAGGCTAGTTGGGGGTTGTGATTGGGATGGTATTTTGCATATTTTTGTGGAGTTTTGAAAGTAAAAAAATTGAGTTTCAATGCTTAAAAACCACATTTTGAGTTGTCGAAATCCATGTTAATGAGCTAATGCACAATTTAACACTTTGACATAGTCATTTTAAGTGTTTTGTAGTGGTTCAAGTTGGTTTGCTAGCTTGATGTGAAATCCAAGTTTTGGGCATAATGGTTAGAATTTGTGGAAATACTATCTCTTAAGCATTTGGGTTTTAATGTGTTGGATTTGGTTCTATCAACCATAAAATGGTTTTGACACTTGTTTAAGTATGTTTCAGTCATTTATGACTTGTTTGAATGGTTTTGTAGGCTCCAGATTGATCGGGATTGAATATGAAAGAAAATACATAAAAGAGCTGCAAAATTGGAGTTTACTGTCAATCGTCCGGACGCATATCAGAAGGCGTCTGGACGCTTCAAGAAGAAAGTTGAACAGAGCTGTTTTTATGCAGTTCTGTTTGAACAGTACTATTCACCGTCCGGATGGTTCTGTCCGCACGACATTGTTCAACGTCCACACGGACAAAGAAGAAAGTTAAAATCGTCATTGAACAACTCTCATTTTGGCCGAATTTTATACATTCTCTCTAGGTTTTCATTCTCTTACTTTGTTCTGCACTTTGGTTCTAACCAATGGTTAGTGCAATTTTACCATCATTTGCATTGTGAATACCGTATTTAATTAAGTAATTAGGTTGATAATCCATAGGCCCAAGCCGAAACCAAAAGTCTTTGTGAGACGATTTGGGATTCACTCATATTATTACTTTGACAAACCTACACTTGGGAAAGGGTAAATCCTGACATCTCCATCTGTAAAATTGCATGTTATTATACTTTGACAAATTTGCTGGAAGAAGATTCTCAGAATGCAAAGGGATGACAAAAAATATAATTTTTGCCTCAATAAAGAGTGCGATTGCGGGGGGAGTATGCAAGGAGTATGCAAGGATTCATGGATGTGTTCGTGGTTTGAACACATCCATGAATCCTTGCATACTTCTTTATGCATGAAAGCACAAAGTCCATGGGACGTCACCGACTGTGTTATGGCCATACCAGTAAGTTAAGTTCACTTCACTTTTACTGTTTCTATTATTATATATGTGTACCTTGCGTCGAATATATAATATCATCGAAAATTTAAGTAATCAATGATTTTCCAATGCATTGACATAGTAATGGTATTGCAAAAATGTGGGAATTGTTGAGCCTCTGAATGATGTAGCATCCTCTCGATGTCTAAGGTGGGATTTTCAGAGACTATGGAGTGCACTAAAAGACAATGCCTTATCGATTGTGCCATTTATATGCCCATAGACATAGTGGGGATAGAAGAAGATGCTGCAGCAAGAGATAAAAAGCATGCTGGAGAAACAGCTGAAGTTGATTCTATTGGAGTGTGTCAAGGAAGACAAGTACAAGAGAGAGATGGAGTTATGAGAGAATTGGGGACGGAAGTTTCCCCTACAGGTGGAAGCTAAGGATAATCAGATGAATTGGGGATAGAAGATACACCTGTAGAAGTACAATCAGATGCTGTAGAAACAACTATTATTATTGATTATGTTGGATTGCCTGAAAGAAGAGAAGTCCAAGAGAGAGAAGATGGAGTCATGAGAGAATTTGGGACAGAAGTGTCCCATGTAGGTGGAAGCCAAAGAGATGTAGGAGAAATATCTAAAGAACATGCGAGAGTTTATGGTGTAGAGATGGAAGATGTTGACATTACATCTGAAAGGGTGGCAGAGAGTGAAAGAAGAGGAAAATGTAGAAACTTATACAATGAACTGGGGATAGAAGATACACCAGTAGGAGGACAATCAGATGCTGTAGAAATAGCTGTTATTATTGATTTTGCTAGATTGCGTGAAAGAAGAGAAGTCCAAGAGAGAGAAGATGGAGTCATGAGAGAATTGGGGACAGAAGAACCCACAGCATAAGGAGGGCAAGAAAATGTAAGAGTTGATTCAATAGTTTCTGATAGCTTCCTTCAATTGTTCGAGGTTGCCCAACCACTTCATGCTTGGGCCAACGCAAAGACTGCAATGACCAATGAAAATGTTGATACACAATTGGAGCTGGAGGAATTGGAGTTGCAACTAAAAGCCACACAAGCCAAATTGGCTAATTTAGAGAAACAACTTGCTCAAGCGCTCTCAAAGGTTAAAGAAAAGGAAAAAGAGAATGAGGATTTACTAAACAAACTTCAAGTAACCTCGAAGCTAATTATGGATAGATTTAATGAAAGCGCATTTGCCAAGGCTTTTTCGAGGAAATTGACAAAGCATCTTGAAGATGCAGAAGCACGCATTAAAGAGCGTGAGATACAAAATGCTCATATACTTGAACAACAGACCCAACTGTGAGTAGAAAAAATCATGCATCAAGATCCATCTCCTCAGCCAACAAAGCAGACATTTATTGATGTGCAGAGATCCATGGTGACAAGACTAAAAACAAAACCAAGGAAACCTTTCGTTGATCCAGACTTCACGTACCCTGGTCGAAAGAAGAAGCCAGAATCATCTAACCAAACAGTCAATAAAGTCACCACACATGAAGTAGCTAGCACAATGAAACAACCACTGGAAAAAAAAGAGCCGTCTTTCTTCAAAGTGGAACACATTAGAATACCCTGGTGCACCACAGAGGAAGAAGTTGGAGGCAATGGAACATAAATTATCCATATCGTAAGTATGGTGAAACATAGGACATTGTTACTGGTTGACAACTTAATGAATTTCTTGTAACTCTTAATGTCATTGCATTGGTCCATAGAGATTTCGTTTATAATGCCTCAAGCTACGAAAATGCTGTGTTATAGCAGACTTGTACGAAATCCTTGGAGACTCGATGGCAACATGCACTGTGAGCTACCAACTTCTAGTAATAGTAGCGCATATAGATTTATAATATAAGATGAGTCCACCATAGTATTACTAGTAGCTTTTGTTTAAAAAACCTATGTAGATCATTAATGCGCATGGGCATGTGCTACACACTGTGGCATACCAAAATGCTCCACGAAGACATGAGCATTCATTTCTAATTTTCAATTTGCGTGCTGGATTAGTGTATTATTATTTGCATAAAACTATAATGTTATGCATTCCAACTGTTTTCTCTATTATTCTGTCAACAGAGTTTCGTCAAATATGATGATAAGATTGAAGAGCGTAGGATTTATTTGGATGAGCCGCTAGAGAAGACAGTCCATGATCATCGCAGATTTATGTTGTTTCCTTTGCACTCTAATGGCCAATTGGACATCGTTCCAAATCACTGGACATTGCTTGTCTTCGATGGCCAGCATCATGAATGGTCCTTCTACAATTCCAACCTGCATCTAGATGGAAGCGCAGATCGTTACATGGAAGACGCAAAACTAGTAGTAAGTCTACTAATCTTGAATAAAATTTCCTAACATCGTAAGGTTTCCATTTCTCAAACAGTAACATTACGGTCCTAGATTATCTTGAACAGTTGTGTATATATAACATTCATATAATAATCCCCTGATATATATTTTTTGTTCCTGAATGATATGAAAAAGGATTATGTCGAGAACAAACTGAAGGAGTACAGTATGCTGCAGACGATAGATTGAGAAGACGATGTCATTAGAAGATATTAGGAAGTTCAAGTGTAAAATGGTAGCAAATTTTATCAGGGATTACAAATTATAATATAACTCAAATTAACCACCTGCGAACACGATTATGTGTAATATTTTTAAGTGTATAAATCAAGTTGTTGCTAGTGTTACCTTTTGATGTTATCATGTGTTAGTGTTGCACCTTTCAGTTATAGCAACTGCTACACTATGTTACTGTTCCAAGTAGATGTAATGCTTTATTTAAAAAAAATAAAATAAAATTTATTAGTAAACTCACACATCTAATCACGCACACTATGTATTCTAAATGAGAATCGAACGCAACTATCATTGTATTTGGGCGGTGTGGCCAACATTGTGCTACTCCCTAATTCTCAAAGACTAATGCTTCAGTTATGTCATGTAATGTTCCTGTTTATATAGTGTTACTGTTCAAGTGTGGTGACCATTAAAGTATACTGATTATTATGTAGGGTACGTGCAAGTTATATGACAACTTTGTTTGATCTTCAGCTTTGTACTATATAAGGTAATTATGAAATAGTACTTTTACACCTTGGTGTTTGACAATTAAGCTGATAGGGATAAGTCCTTGATTACTAACTCGATATTTTAGTAATTACGTGTGATATGTTTGCTAATTATTTGCATGTGTGTGACTGCATGTAGCATTCATATAGGTTGCCTTAAGCTCATGTAGCATCCATGTAGCCTACCTCATAAATCACTTTTTGCATGTTTACCATGTGGCAGTTTTAAATGAGGCGGTGCATTTATCGCCTCAGGTTTCTGCACGCTGTGTTGATTGGCAAACCAATATGTTTGACTACAACAATTTTTTGAACAATGATTCAAGCTAAGTTTGAGAACGACACCCATTATGGCCTTCCCTTTGGGGTTCTGATTTCCAATTTTCTGGCTGCTTCTAAAATCCAATTTTTTGGTGTTCACATTCCTCTTGATCCATCTATTAGTGCTAAGACTATCTCCAGAAGTGTGTTCCAAAATCCACTTAATACAAAGTCACGTGAACCTTAAAACCACGTTTTTCAAAATCAATGGTCATGTAGGCTATGTGAAGGTTACCTCATATCCATGTATGGTATATGGAGTTTGCATGATTGCACTATATTTTTCAGCTTCAACCCAGTGTATCTTTCAGTTTCGAACTAGCTTAACTAGTTCTGAAATTCTACCTCATGTGGATTCAAGCTAACCTTACTCAAATAATTACACCGTCAAGCATAATATCACCTTAAAATTTCCAACAAACTCTCCCTCGACACTTGCTTGACAAAACCCCAAAATATTACTCACTCACTTAACCTAATCAGCTTATCTCACTTGAAACATCATGTCAACTCAAAATAGCATCTGCAACATAGTAAAACCAACTTAATGCCATAAATAATATCATATGAGATGAATCCGCACATATCCACAACATAGCAACATATTTACAACAATCATGTTCATCAGAAATTAAAACATCAAGGAAAAACATGATCATAAGATATTCACATCAATCATGTTCATCATAAATTAAAACATTAAGGAAAACACATGATCGCAATATGTCCACAAAGAATTATGTGTTCTAATATATTTTCTTTAAGAGTTAGAATTTTGGGGATGAAGATGTGTGATCAGTGTATAGTTTTTCTCACAGGTCAAGTGACACGCAATCCGCAATTTAAAAGTGCTCAACCTCAGACCCATGCCCAATGGATTCGCTCCCATTAAAGGAAGAATGTGCATACATTTTGTCCAAATAATCAGGCTACATAGGGGCTCAGTTTAAACAATGGTAACATGTACATAATCACGGATGAATATCACACATGAGCTTACCAAAGTCTTAACGTTTATCGACACGCTTTCTCTTATATTGACTCTAGCTGGGGTCAAACATATTGACAACCAGATTGACTACGTCAATCAGAATAACATACCAGCCGGCTCCATCTAACATTGGTATACAAATCTACACCAAGGCAAGTGAGATTAGTAATTTAGCTAAATATAGTTCTCCAACAACAAAAGTGTACATTTCACCAAATTTAGAACTATCGTGTTGCAATCATAGAATGATGTAAATCAAGATTCTCTTTCCCTTAAATTAACTACAAGATCATCGACATTTGCCACACCTTCAAGGATTGAACTCTGCATCATTATCATTATCGCAATCATACATATGGAATATATGATCTCTTTTGACATAATACAACATGTTCCAATGAGTGGTTACAATAGATCACATAAGGGACCCGACTAGCATATACGCCCAACCCTCTGTAGCTCCAGAAGCATACAACCAACTCGCAACTTCCATAACCTTAATTGAAGGAGTTCAAAATTAACAAGAAGAAATATGCTAACGTCTATTAATCTTACTGACCACAGAATAATAGTTAAAGTTACTGACCTCTTCTGAGATGTCTTCACCATCCTCCAAACAACCGAGAGCAGTTCTGGTCAGCACATGAGAAGGTTTTTCAACCATTA
Source organism: Euonymus europaeus (assembly GCA_963580455.1). Classification (NCBI taxonomy): domain Eukaryota; kingdom Viridiplantae; phylum Streptophyta; class Magnoliopsida; order Celastrales; family Celastraceae; genus Euonymus; species Euonymus europaeus. Next base: position 12,043,544 of record OY756970.1, on the reverse strand, counting down.
CTTCCTTGCACATTAAGAAACATAACATTAAAACCTTGGCCCAAACCATGAAACCGTAACCTTTAAGAAAGGTTAATGTTTTATATAATGTCCATAGTTCAGTCCATGTTTAGATTCAGATTCAGATTCTCTCTGTGCCTCTTGCTTAAAGTTTTTTCAAGACTTTGTTTTATGCACTTGAAGCAAAACAAATAACATATACCTTGTGATGAGGGTTAATGTTAATGTTCCATAGAAAACTTGTTTAAAAGGGATTCAAATTCATAAATGCTGGAGGCAATACTTACATGTGAAAGTCTCCGTACACACTATAGAACTCACCCCGAATAGAGTTTTTTGCTGAAAATGTATCTTTGTGTCATGAATTGTATCTCGCTTTTGTTGTGGTAACAAGGACTCCCTCTTAAAAATTGCTGCATGACCAATGAAATGATTTTAGAGTATCACAATCAAAGACAACACTATGTATTTATAAACTAGACCAAAACTTTACAATTAGAACAGTTACCCATGGATCCATATCATCAGTCTCATCTTGGCTATTAATAGGATGCTCAAAGGTAATATAATCTTGTTTGGGCTCTGCATCCTCGTTGTACAACTCCTGTCATATAACATCGCACATTAAACAGTACTCATATTCGTACTACACTAAGGCATTTGCTTCAAATTTAGTGAAAAAGTAAATTACCCTTCGTGCCACTGGCTGCCAATCTCCGATCGTACATCTTTTACTACTAAGACCGTTGTAAATCTTGAATCCTTTTCGTGAGAATTACCCTGGTGAGCTGTTTACATGGCTCCCTGAGCATTCCATGTTTCCTTCACAGATTTTATGTTTCCGCGCGTTCAAGATAACCTCCGTGTTACCTTTCATATGCACAACTTCCCCGTGTAAAAGGTCAACTCTTCTACAAAGGCTAGTATCAGATTCTTCTTCCACTGGAATGTAAAATGAAGCTTCCACTACCGCAATAAAAAAGAAAGACAGACAAAGATAATTTGTTTCAATTTTAAAATTGTGTAAACAAACTTTTTTAGGTTGGAGAGGAAGGGTGGGGAGGGGAGAGGATATTATCTGAGCATATATGATCTGCTTTGGTCACCATGGTTTGGTGACTATGGTTTGGTTTATGCATAATGTGTACCCAGGCATTATGCATGGAACGACAGCGTCTCAATCCAGTCAACATCCAAAACTGAAAATGATCATCATCTAGCGTGCCAACCACGACAATTGCAATCTCCAGATGTGTGACACCCCGACCTGAATTGTCGTGGGCATTTTAGAGAATTTTAGATTGACATATTCTAAGAGAAAATTAGGATAAAACTAGAATGGATGTAGTGGAAAACGTAGATAGGGTCAAAGTGATTTTAACAAATTATACAGAGAAAATAGAATTTAAGAGCACAAGCATCGTTCGAATCAGATTTAAAATGAATTTATTATTAATTTTGGAAGTTAAATACAAAAATATAAGAATAAACATGATAGTGGCCAGATTGTAAATATATACAGATATTTAGTGTAATTAAGATGAAAGAACAAAGGCATAACAGTACAAGACTAATTAAAAAGGTTTAAAATATAAATATTTTTGAATAGGCACAGAACCCGAGAAACCCTAAAATCTAAAATAGAGAAACGGGGAACGGGAACGGCGGACGGAGGAAGTTATTGGTTACTCCGGTGACGGTTGGCGATCGAGCTGCTACGCAATGGACGAGAATGAAGAGGCGAACTAAGCCATGCTGTTTTCAAAATGATTGGTTGACCGGAAGGACGTAAACGGAGGGAGGGAAGGGCGCGACCACCGTGAGCTTTAGGCTGTCGATCTATCATTTTTTCGATGTCGTTCAGGTAATAAGAACCACCAATGAACTCACTGTGATGATCTCTTCTCGTTTATGGCAGCGGTGACCGTCACCGCACCCCTTACCTGCGTGACCCGTAGCTGTTAGGTAACCGGGTCTGCTGACCCACAAACAAGGACAACCGGGTCGAGCTGACCTGGTTGGAGTTTAATTTGATTTATTAATAATTAATTAAGGATAAATAATTGTATTAAGTTAATTCTATTAGGTTAAATGTATTGTGTTAATTTTATTAAGTTAATAGTATTAGGTTAATGGTATCATGATAATAGTATGAAGTTAATAGTATTAATAATATAAATTGATTAAAAGATAAAGATAATAATGAATAGGTTAAAGATAATAAGATTAATAAATAATTGTGGATGTTCTATGGGTTTCAGGAATCAACCGGTGTAATTGAATTATTGGTAATTACGGAAGTACACCACGGTAAGTGATACTCACCTGTGTCACGAAATTGCATGTTGACTGATTGCTAATTTTACAATTTTTGTATGTGTATGTGTATGTATATGTATAAGGTATGTGTGTATATATATATATGTTGTATGATTAATTTGTTGTAATGAGATTGATATTGTTATAATAATAGTTGTATGGACTCTGTAAATTATAGACATCAACTTGATTGCGGTGATTTAAGTACTGGTTGATTGTGAACTGTCATGTGATGAAATGTATATATATATATATTAATATAAGGTTGTACTGATGATGATGAGTTCTCCGTGAATGGTGAACTATTAAGTGATGATTATTTAGATATATCAGTTAATGGTTGTATTGCATGAGACATAACATATCATGGCATACATGACACATGCATTTAAGGAAAAAGAAAGGAAAATGTTTTTATGAACCGGGAACTACTGCTACAGGGAGGGTATATGGAAAGGTTAACGTTGAGGTTTATATGAAAGAGAATTGGTACCGGAAATGAAAATGGAAATGTACTCTGACTGAAAGGTGTTCTTTATTAGAATACTTAAAATAAGGAAAATTCCGACCGGTTGCCTTGTAGCAGTTTACGTAGGTTAAGGGCCCGAGTACCGGAAAATGATTTAAATGGCTGATTGTTTTCTAAAGATGAGGGTCACATGCATTCATGCATAAGTATTACTTGCTAAGCCTCGGCTCACTATATTTCGTGATGCAGGATTTGATTTATGTGATGATTATGCTGATTTAGCGGTCGATGGCGATCGTGCGGATCCGTGAGAATGATACTCATGTGACAGAGGCAGAGTCATACTGAATTTACTTTATTGCGAGTTTTAGTTTAATTCAAGTATTGGATTTTAGGTTTCTGATAGACTTGAGTAAAGTATGACAATGTGTTATCATTATGTGGTTGATTTATTGATGTTTAAGTAGCATATTAATTAACTTAGGGTTGTATAAACTATATACTATAGGTAATGTGATAACCGTTAAGGTTAATTGGGGTAGCGTTCTGGCTTGTGGACCAAAAGAATTGGGTGCTTTGGGTCGGGGCGTTACAAGATGTCATTTATTTGAAATTTAATAGATTTATTGAAATACCCAAGAAAAATATGACAGTAAAAAGTGTTGAAGCATTCGGCGCCACTCTTGTAAAAACACGGCTGCCCGGGGTCCGTTGTGAATTAATTACCAACAGACACCGTTGTAGTGCATTTTCAACCATTAAAAATTATATTTTATTATTTAAAAATGCTGAAATTTGGCAGGGATCCACATCCAAGCATTTTGAGCTTATTTCATGAAGGGATTATTTTCAGATTTCAATCTCGAGCCGCTCAAATGTTTGAAAGAGTGCATTTGCACACATAGGGCTCTATTCCGAGCTTCATCAGGGGGTTTGGTTACAAGAACGTGGAATCGGTGTATGATAGCGCTGAAATTTGGTGGTGATCCACATCCAAGCATTCTGAGCTTATATTATGAAGGGACCATTTTCAGATTTCGATCTCGGGTCGCAAAAATGTTTGAAAGAGTGCATTGGCACACATAAGGCTCTATTTCGAGCTTCATTAGGGGGTTTTGGTTACAAGAATGTGGAATCGGTGCCCGATGGCACTGAAATTCGGCAGGGATCCATATCCAAGCGTTCCGAGCTTATTTTGTGAAGGGACCATTTCAGATTTTGATATTGGGTCGCAAAAATGTTCGAAAGAGTGGATATGCACACATAGGTCTTTATTCCGAGCTTCATTAGGGGGGTTTGGTTACAAGAATGTGGAATCGGTGCCCAATGGCACTGAAATTTGGCGGGGATCCACATTTAAGCATTCCGTGCTTATTTTGTGAAGGGACCATTTTTAGATTTCAATCTCGAGTAGCAGAAATGTTAAAAAGAGTGCATTTGCACACATCGGCCTCTATTCCGAGCTTCATTATGGGGATTTGGTAACAAGAACGTGGAATCGGTGTCCGATGGTGCTGAAATTTGGCGAGAATCCACATCCAGACATTCTGAGCTTATTTTGTGAAGGGACATTTTAAGATCTTGATCTCGGGTTGCACAAAAGTTCGAAAGAGTCCATTTGCACACATAGGGCTCTATTCCGAGCTACATCAGGGGGTTTGGTTACAAGAACATGGAATTGATGTCCGATGGCGCTAAAATTTGGCAAAGATCCACATCCAACCATTCCAAACTTATTTTGTGAAGGGACCATTTTCAGATTTCGATCTCGCGTCGCAAAAATTTTAGAAAGAGTGTATTTGTACACATAGGGATCTATTCAGAGCTTCATTAGGGGGTTTCGTTACAAGAATGTGGAATCGGTATCCGATGGTGCTGAAATTTTGGGGAGTTTCCACATCCAACCAATCCGAGCTTATTTTTTGAAGGGACCATTTCTAGACTTTGATCTCGGGTCACACAAATATTCGAAAGAGTGCATTTGCACACCTAGGGCTCTATTCCAAGCTTCATTGGGGGGTTTTGTTACTAGAACATGGAATCGGTGTACGATGGCGCTTAAATTTTGCGGGGATGCATATCCAAGTATTCCAAGCTTATTTTGTGAAGTGACCTTTTTCAGATTTCAATCTCGGGTTGAACAAATGTTCGGAAGAGTGCATTTGCAGACATAGGGCTCTATTCCGAGCTTCATTAGGGATTTTGGTTATGGGAACGTGAAATAGGATTCCGATGGTGCTAAAATTTGGCAGGGATCCACATACAAGCATTCCAAGCTTATTTTGTCAAGTGACCATTTCCATATTTTGATCTCCGGTCACACAAATGTTCGAAATAGTGCATTTGCACACATAGGGCTCTATTCCGAGCTTCCTTAGGGGGTTTGGTAACAAGAATGAGGAATCGGTGTCCAATGGAGCTGAAATTTGGCGGGAATCGACATCGAAGCATTCTAAGCTTATTTTGTGAAGGGACTATTTTCAAATTTCGATCTCGGGTCGCAAAAATGTTTGAAAGAGTGCATTTGCACACATAGGGCTCTATTCCGAGCTTCATTAAGGGGGTTGTTACAAGAACCCAGAATCAGCGTCCGATGGCACTGAAATTTGGTGGGGATCCAAATTCAAGCATTCATATCTTATTTCTTATAGGGACCATTTTCAGATTTCGATCTCGGGTCGCAAAAATGTTCGAAAGAGTGCATTTTCACATATAGGGCTCTATTCTTAACTTCATTAGGGGGGGTTTTCTTACAAGAACGTGCAATCGGTGTTTGATGGCGCTGAAATTTGGCAGGGATCCACATCTAACCATTCCGAGTTTATTTCGTGTAGGGATCATTTTTAATTTTCGATCTCATGTCCCAAAAAAATTTGAAAGAGTGCATTTGCAAACATAGGGCTCTATTCCGAGCTTCATTAGGGGGGGTTTGGTTACAGGAACCTGGAATCGATGTCTGATGGTGCTGAAATTTGGCAGCTATCCACATCGAACCATCCTGAGCTTATTTCGTGAAGGGACCATTTTCAAATTTTGATCTTGAGTCGCACAAATGTTCGAAAGAGTGCATTTTCACACATAGGACTCTATTCCAAGTTTCATTAGGGGGTTTGGTTACAGGAATGTGCAATCGGTCCTCATACAACCATTCGAGCATGTTTCGTAAAAGGACTGTTCTATGATTTGTTTCCTTTGTCTTTTAAGGGATAAATGTAACTCATGCCAATTTCCTATTCACAAAGTTTATGTTGTTTTGTTGACATGAGGCAACCTCGGTGGGCAAAATATGTGGTTAATATCTGACATTGCATTGCCATTCTAAAGTGAATTGTTGTCTTTGTCAAGAAACGTGCATCATATCACTTTTGAAAACCAACAATTTGGGAATGTCACTTTCTCGTCTTATTGAAATTTGGTTCCTTTTTTAATTTCTTTTATTTTTACAAACAGTCGTGCTGGTTAATTTGTTGCACTTTTTTTTATGTAAGGATACATAAATCAAAAGTTTGAACAGCGAATCTCAGCCATTTGAATTCAGGGAGGAAAATGTCTTTTCAGCATTGAAAAGCAAGAAAGAAACAGTTCCTGGTCCCAGCCTACCTCGTCCCAAGAACGTAATTTAGGGAAATGACAAGAGACATAATATCTTACGTAAATCTAGTATGTGGACCCTAGTCTAATCTAATCTATGTAGCGAGACCCTACTCAGATCAGGAAAGCAAAACTGTTGTATTTTTCTTCTCATGCTGAAATGAAATGTGTTGTTGGAGAATAAATAAAATGTTTCTTTTTTGAAGAAAATCCAAAAGAATAAAGTGAAAGAAACAATTATTGGGCCATGGAAGCATCAGAATCATAATCAAATGCACTTACGAAAGCAGCAAGAGATCTAAAGGCAGAAGATATAGTGGGTATGTGCTTCGACTCCATTCAAACGACATTTACTTTCTACAATTCATATGCAAGGGTGGTGGGATTTAGTACAAGATTGCAAAACAACGAGAAACAATGTAATGGAGATGACGCCATGAGGGAGTGGTGCTGTTGTAAAGAGGGGATGAGCAGATAGAAGGCCATTGATTATGGGAGATCAAAGCGACAATCTGTTGATGAAACAAGATGTATCTGACTCGCAAGACTAAGGATAGTTTCTGATGTAACTATTGGGCAATGGGTTGTCATGATATTTGAGCCGGATCACAATTCACAAGCTTAGAAAACTTGAGCATGTGCGATTTCTTAGGTTGCACAGAGAGCTTACTGAAGGCGATATGGTGCAGATTATTACATTACGCGAGTCGCAAATAAGACAAACCCATAATATGCAATATCTGTTGAGACAGGCAGGAGGAATAAACAAAGTGGGATTCTTGCGCAGGGACGTGTACAAAGCGTTGCATGATGTAATTAGTTCGGAAATTGTTGAGGGTGATGCATAACGAGCATTGACATTTCTAGATTTGAAGAAAGCTAACGATGAGGGGTGTTATCATGACTACACCGCCACTGAGGATGGTAGACTAGAGAATTTATTTTGGCGTGACACTTTTTGCAGGTATAATTATGCATGTTTTGGGGATATTCTATCTTTCGATGCTACATACAAAACGAACATGTACGCGCAACCATTGGTGAGGATGATTGGTGTTAATAGCAATTTCCGCACATGTTTCTTTGGTTGTGCTTTATTGTTGGATGAAACAACGTCTACGTATACATGGCTCCTGGATACTTCTTTACAAGCAATGGGGAACAAGGAACCAAACTTTTTCATTACATATGGATGTAAGGCAATGACAGCAACAATTCAAGAGAAAATACCACGTGCAAGACATCGACTTTGTGAGTGGTATCTCATACAAAATTGTCAGGGGAACATTAGTAACAACTCATTCACTTTTGATGTCAAGAAATTCTTTAGGCATTCTAATCTGAGCTCATTTGATAGCAAATGGCGTAGCATGCTTGAAAGACATGACTAGCTTGAAAATCCATGGGTTTGTGAGTACTTGTAAGAGCAGCGTCATATGTGGTTCGACGCGTATTTGGCGGGTCAATTCTTTGCGGGCCAGCGAACTATGCAACGATGTGAATCAATTAACTCACATCACCAAAAATTTATGGGGAAGCGGCTACCTATTTAAAAACTTGTTGAGAAGTTTGAAGCAGAATTTGCAACAATTAGGGATGGTGAAGTAGAGGCTGAGCACGAGACATTGCATGAAACACCTGTGACGAAAGGTCCATTGGCTGGAGCGGCATGTAGCTTCTATATACATGCAAGCCATATTCGGGAAGTTTAAATTTCAATTGGAACTTTTTCTAGTTCTTGTCTTGGGGAACTTTGTCTTGTGCTCAGCCTCGGCTTCATCATCCCTAATTGTTGCAAATTCTGCGCCAAACTTCTCAACAAGTTTGTAAATAAGTAGTCGCTTCCCCATAAATTTGTGGCAATGCGAGCTAATTGATTCACATTGTTGCATAGTTCACTGCCCTATAAATAATTGACCCACCAAATACACATCACACCACATATGACGTTGCTCGTACAAGTGCTCACGAACCCATGGATTTTCAAGCTGGTTATGTCTTTCAAGCATGCTACGAATATGGCTCTATTTGCAAGCTGGAGTAGTGAGAAGGTGCTCTATTTGCAAGACAGTGGGTCACGACCAGAGGAAGAATGAATCGTCACTGGGAAAGCATGTGGAAGATGTTGATCGGAATGCGTCTAATTCCCGACCATCAAATGACAGTGTAACATGACATAGTGTTTGCATTTTAAATCCATAAAATTTTACTTGTATGTTTGTTCAATCATTGATACATTGTGCTACAGGTGTTACCAAGACGTGCAATGTCTACTAATACTGATACTAAACGATCGGATGCAGCTGGAAGTTCCGAACCATGGACTAATTATTGTCATGTTTATAAATAACACTTAACATTTCTAACATCTATTAAACTGTTTGACTGCTAAATTTGTAATAGTATGTGATGGGATAAATTGCTACTAACAACAAATGGGAGACCGTGATTCAGAATAATCATTGAGGTGGACGTGTCCCACAGAGGATTCGATGCATCAAATTAAAAATTTAATCGGCATTGAAAGGGAAACAAATATTCCTAGAAAAAGTGTGGCTGTTTACTTGAAACAGTTTGATGCATTCATGCTTAAAACATTTTTGTGTTAATTTTGTTTTACTGAACATAAATGTTAAGGTTACTGTTTCATCTTGGTAAACTGAAGTTTCATTTTTTTACTGTTATCTTATGAAGAGAAAGAAGGGTATCATGAAGCAATAAACTGTAGAAGAAGGTTACTGTCTCAGTGTTCTTTGGTAGGTTTTTTGAACAGATTATGAATCACATGAAGGAAACAAGAGCATTATATGAAAAAGTACCTCTGTTCCCAGTCAGGTGAGCATTATGAGGTAGTATTTTTACACCGTGATATTTGGATATTAAGCTGATAAGAATGAATCCTTGATATTTAAACCCATAGTTTCATAATTATGTGTGGTATGTTTGCTAAATAATTGCGTGTGTGTGACTACATGTAGCCTCCATGTAGCCTACCTCATAAACAAGTTTTTGGATGTTAACTGCCATTAGTACTCTTGAAACCAAGGTCTCTAGTCTTTTTACTGCCTTAGACTTAAAGGTGGAGAGTTTGACAGAAAAGATTCATGATTTGGAGAAGGACAAGTTACTTCTTACTCAAGCTTTGGAGTACATAGAGACCCGTGTGGCTGAAGGTGCACGCACAAGTAGCCAAGATATGACTAAGCTTTGCAGTCAATATACTCTGCTGAAAACAGAAACTGTGGATATCAACCAATGCAATCCAAAACCTAGAGTTTGGAAAACTCTCCCCCTCACTCACAAACCCAAACTCTCGCCCTTAATGACTAACACCCATTAGTGATAACTTCCAATCACTTAGAACGTAGCCTACATTGTAAAATTCATGATTTACCTAGTAAGCAACCAACAACCCCTGCATAAAAACAACAGTGCACACACACAGCGCTCACACATTCAACTGATTATGAATATATTAACCAAACTAGTCAAGAAACAGCAGTGCACACATTAGACCATTCCAAGACAAGTTGTTCAAGACAAGCACATCAAACAAACAATTCAAACAACCAACTATTAACAAAACAAACAACTGTTTTCAAGATCTCAAAGCTCATCTCTCCAATTTTTGGAAAGCAAGAGTCTAAAAAGGCCTCTAGGGGCAAGGAGCTGATCTACTAGTAGCTGTAGTAATGGCTTGATTGATATCCACTATTTCAGTCTTTGGTAACTGATATTAACTTCTCACTTCTGTCATATCTTGACCATGAGCAAGTGCACCTTCATCAACTAGAGTTTCAATATATTCCAATGTCTTTGTAAGACGTAGCTTATCCTTTTTCGGGTCAGTAACTTTGTCTAACAGAGTAGTCATTTTAGCATCAAGAGTACTACAGGTAGTGGTGATCTTACAGTCCAATACAGTAAAGGCAGTCAGAAAGGGATTCAAATCAACAACAGTCATAGATGGTGAAGCAGAAGTAGACACACCCTCTCCTTGAGTGTGAGAAGTAGGGTCAAGAACTTTCTCTTCCTGAAGAGGTGAAATTTACTAAATGTTGGGGAGAGGGTGGAGAATAGCTTTCTATCTAACACTTCTAGTAACAGTCTTAGCACTTACAGAGGGATCAGGAGGAATGTGATCACCAGACAATGCAACCTGAGAGGCAGCAAGAAAATTGGCGATCAAAACTCCAAAAGGAAGACCATTATAATACCCTGGCCCAAAAATATCAAAGAAAAATAATTTTCACAATAATGGTAATATTAGGAGGTAAATTTAGATTGTATGAATGGATTGGAAATTAATGAGATAGAAAATACATATAATGATGTAAAGATATATATATTATAATAATAATAAAAAAAAGAAATTTGGACCACTTTCGGTGGTCAAATATTTGACCACCGAAAGTGGCATTTTGCATGGCCATTTGGCCATGCGTTTAGTCTATCTTTTAAAAAAATTATTAGAAAAACGTGAAATGTTGCTCCAGCAACAATATTTCATTAAAAACAAAAAAAGAAAAGAAACGAAACAGAGAAGGTGCCGAGAGAGAAAGAAGAAAGAGCCGAGAGAGTGAGGAAGAATAAAAAGAGAAGGAAAATGGTGATTTTGGGAAGATAAAGCTTGGGTTTAGGAGGATTTGTGGTGGCCAACAACTTTTAAGCAAGAATCTACAATAAATTTTGGAATTGAGGTAAGTTTTTGCTTGATTGAGAAATTAGGTTTTGGTGGAAATATTTATGGAATGTTGAAGAGATGAAATTTATGATTAAGTATGTTTGATTAGGACTTGATTATACTTATATGTGTGGCTTTTATTGTTGATTTGGGAATCTCAAGCTTGGAGGCCAAGATTAAAGATTTGGTAATTTTAGAGAGAGAAATGTAGGGGTTGGTTTATGTTTTGAATTTTTGTATTTTTAAGTGCTAAAATTTAAGTTGGATATGTTCAATAAAGTTTAAATATGATGTCAATTACTAGATTCTTGGGTATATTGAAGTTGTGAACTCGGTTGGACGTAGTTAAGGATTGAAAATCCTTGTATTGAAAAAAGGTAAGATTTCTTTAATTTTTCTTGAGAAATTAGTTATTGGTACATTGAATTAAGTTATGGGAATTATGAAATAAATTTGAGTTTCGTGAAATTGATAGGTTGAGGAAAAGCCGAAACCATAAGGTTGAGTTGTTGATTTTCTACTTTTGCTTGGATTCGAGGTAGGGGATTCTAGCCCAATCTTTCGATTCTTTATTATTATCTAAAAATACGTTTTTAATCTTCATTATTATTCATGTTTGTGTTTTTCCCTATTTTCTCCATAGAGAAAAACGAACCTAGGGTTATTCTCGAATTTTCCTAAATATTAGTGATGATGCATAATTTTGCCAGCTTGGTGGTAGTGTCTCCATCCCGCTTACATGAGGTAACGCGTTCGATCCCTCCCTCATACAAGTGCACGAGGGAGGCACGGAGGACCTCCATGATGTGTACGAAGTAGGCCCCAGCGGGGACCCTAATTCTGCATCATCAATTAGTTTGCATTCCCGGTTGATTGCTTGGTCTTATATCAAGCATGTTTGGTTCTTATTCATGCATCATGGCTAGTTAAATATATAACTAGGATTTGTTTATTGCTATATTAAATTCATGGCATGACATTGTTGCATTAGAGCCACATGGAAGTATGAATATGGATTCGTGACTTCCGTAGGTTGTGTGAACGTCATATGGGAGGAGGGTTGTGGAACCTCAGCTTGGTTGCAACCGAATGACTCCTATATGAGGCAACATACTGAGATTCTGAGGAATCGGTTCAGGGAGCCCGAGTCAGTATGGACAAGACTGGTGTCTTATAATTGGTCATGTTTTTCTTATTGATTCGTATGGTGGCAGTGATCACCGATATCGATGTGTGGGGATGGATGCTGAGGCGTCGTCCCATTGGGACTCACGGTAGGAAACGGGACCATGATTTGATGAGTATTTGTTATGGTGGTTCATAGTCTTTGGCTTGTTGCTGCATCGACTTACCTTTTTAATTTAGCTATTATATTTTGTTATCCTCTTTGCCCCTACTGAGCTATTGCTCACCCTTTACTCTTTTTTCTTTCCACACAGACGAGACTGGTACGGATACCGGCACTGCGGATCTGTAGGAGGTGGGATGACATGGTGCCACCTGGAGACACTATGATGGGTTAGAATAAAGAATTAACTTTCTTTATTACATTTGATATTTTATGTACGAATGGAAGATTGTGTATGTTGACTACGTTTATGAACACCTTGACGGTGTGTGGATGGTACGGATAGGAGGGTTGTAATATCCCGAACCCAAATTAAAAAAAATATATAATAAATTTTTAAATTTGATATTTTTAATAAATACTACATATTTTTAGAAAAATATTGACGCAAGAATCACTAAAATCGGAGTTGAATTGGATTTGTTACGAATTATGGAAGTTTAAATAAATATAGGGAAAGACGAGGGGCAAAATGGTAAATTTACAGGAAAAATCTGGGATTAACCTAGATTCTCCTTCTTCTTCCTCACAGAACACGCATGAGAGAGGGAGGTGAGGTGGTTGAATTGGATTTTTCGTATTTGTGGTCCGATCGGAGCAAGTAAGGTGTCAAATCGAAGCTCGTGGTGAAAGGAGCAAAACCCAAGTGGAATCACCGCCATCGCGCCACCGTAGACGGCGAAATCAGGCGGCGAAGTTTCGATTTTTCAAGATTTCAAAGCTCGATCCCGGTCGATTCAGTAGGAGTTTTGGAACAAAACGGGTACCAATGGATTGTTCGTCTTAAGAGCTTTAATTTGATATATGGTTCGTCGGAAAAAGTCGCCGGAATCGTCGGCTCCGGCGACAGCAGTGGCGGTGACACTGTTCACCGGCGACCCGAGTTGACTTTGACCGGGTTTGACTTTTTTACCCGAGTTGACTATTTGACCCGGTTTTACCGTTGACTTTTACTAGGGTTGACCCGGTCTGCCCTACTTCTTATTTTGGGTTCCGGGGGTTCCGTATTCGACGGACTTCTATTTGTCTATTGGTGTGAAATTCCCGGAGGTCGGAAATTTCTCTGTTTCTACTCTTATTTGATTTATTTCCGCAATTGCAATTTGTTATGATTATATGTTGTTTGTTTGGAGGTATATGTACGACTGGCGGTATTTTTGTGCATTGTGTCTCTTACGGGGCCCACTATCTTGGTGGGGTCCACTTATCCTCCTATGGGGCCCGCCTATCCTCCTGTGGGGCCACTATGCTGGTGGGGCCTACTTATCCTTTTGTGGGGCCACATCCATTGGTGGGGCCCACCTCCTGATGTTTGGTTTTATCATCGAGAGTTCGGATAGGACTTCATTATGATGATCTTCTATGATTTGTGAGATTATGGAGGGATGATTTGTAGAGCGTGGGACCAACATCGGGCGACCCAGCTTACTGGATGATTTATCGATGGTTTTGATCGGGTACGTACCTGGAGACCGGATTGATGCTATCGAGTACCTGATGTAGGCTCGATCCTCATCCAATCAGGGGAGTACCTGGACTGGGAGACACCTTGCGGGGATCAGGGTGGGTCCAGGGGAGGATTTTCTGTTGTTATGTGGATTTGAGTTGATATGGATTTGAGTTGGATTATGATTGAGTACTGATTTGAGAGTTGTACTTGAGGATGGTAGTGGTGGAGCCTACTCGTTATCTACCCTACGGATTTACTGATTGTGATGAGATGTGATGTGTATCACTTATGGTTTCTCTGTATGTATTTTATATCTTACAGGCTTTCTTACTTTATCTCTGATTTATTGGAGTTCGGTGGTACGGGAGTGTATCACTATTTGAGTTTCCTGTTCATTTCACATACATCTTGAGTTCTACTTTTCGTTTATTCTGATGATCGATATTTCTCCATATCCCTACTGAGCTTTGTAGCTCATCCCTTTCATTCACATGTTTTCAGGTGAGATAGCCGGAGTGGATGATCAGCGCAGGGATGCGTGAGGCGTGATGTAGCTGGTGTGGGGATGATTGGTCTGTCTGTAGTATCTGTGTTTTGTATCTATGATGTTTTGGGATTCTCCGCTGTAGACTCTGGTTTGTATTATGACATTTATATATACATGTGACACTATTTATGTAGTGTTTGGGTAGATATTTGGTTTAAATCCGGTTCGGGGAACGGAGGAGTTCCCTGCCGGTCACGTCTCTGGGATTCATGGGTGTTCATTTGCACCTATCTGGGAGAGGGGCGTGACAATGGTGCCTTGTGATAGGACTCCTGTACCTGGGTGTGAATCTTATTGTTATATTGCATGTTAATACATGTATGATGATTGTGATTTATTATGTATTGCGGATGCATGCTATAGATGGCCTGAGGCCCTGCCTAGGATTGTGATTGCTTGTGATGTGATGGTCGGAGGCCTTATATATTGCTGAATATGTGTTGCGTATTTCAGGTGGGCATTCTCCGATATACGGGGAGACGCTGTCGAAATTTTGGTAGAAATTTACGGATTTAGTTGGGGAAATTAAGATTAAATATTTTGTGATAAATTGGACTTGTGGTAGACAGACATATGGGTTTCCCAACAATAATGGCATGTAACAGACGTAGATGATCCTCATTCAGACATCCTATGTGTCTAGTAGGAA
The DNA here is from genome assembly GCA_963580455.1 of Euonymus europaeus. Lineage (NCBI taxonomy): Eukaryota > Viridiplantae > Streptophyta > Magnoliopsida > Celastrales > Celastraceae > Euonymus > Euonymus europaeus. The sequence continues at coordinate 12,028,487 of OY756970.1, read as the reverse complement.
GAATGTTACTGTAGAGAAAGAAATTCAAAGCTCTATATTCTGGTTTTAGTCTAGTAGTAGGGAACTTCTCTTGCACTGGATCAGGGGATCCATCACTTCTCAACAGAGCAGTAATCACGCTCATCTTCTCATACTGATCAGACTTTTCTAACTTATAAGGTTTAAATGTGGATTTCTTAACCAATGGAATATTCAATGCTTTAGCAATAACCTTAGGGGACATCATGAACTCGTGACCTCTCATATTGGTCTGAATTACAGGGACATCCCTAAACTCCGGATGAAACATATTAGGATAAAATTCCTTCACTAATTCCACAGAAATTACCCTAGAGATATCACACACACTCTCCCATTTCCTAGATCGCATAATCGTTGGAATTTCAGTGTGTTCAAAATCAGACAAAATTAAACAGTGCTCAGGTATAAAATCCTTACCAAAAAAGAAATTAGTATACTCTTTCTTGGCTTTTGATGTACGGAATTGATTCTCTGGAAGTGGAGGAGTAGGAGCGGCATCAGGGTCAGTAGTCAAAGTATCTCTACTCCGAGTGCTCTTGCGAAAGAAATTGCTCTTAGACTTCTTAGACTCAGAAGGCGACACAGGGTCAGTAGTCAAAGTATTAGGAGAAATAGCGAAGACTTGAAAGATCTAGTTTTGGGTGCCATTGAGGGAAGTAGAACAAAGGTACAAACTATCAATGGAAGCCTACTCACGTACAACAAATATGATGGGTACAAGGTTTTGACCAGAGAAGACCGTTTCGTTTCTAGAAAGAAAGACTAACCGTTCCATAAATATATGATGTGCCCAACCAATGGAAACAAATGCACTACCCCACATAAGACTGTTATGTAATGGACGAAGTCATTCACTACGAGATAACTTGCAAAAGCCTTCGCCAAGTGGAGTGGTCGATGACAATGACGCACAACTACCAGTTCATTTCCTATAACTCTTCGGGTTGTGGTTTAAGTGTGGAAGGAAGTTAACTACTGCTATAAATGTGTGTATAGGGGCATTTGAGACCTTTCCATGGTCAAAAGGCTACAAAATAAGTTTTTAAGAAAAAGAGTTAGTTTGTAAAAAGGGTCAAATTGCCAAATTTCCCAAGTTTCACGGTATTGATTTTTAGTATTGCTTTTTTAGTGAGAGTTAATGTCTCTGTTTCTGTTTTAAAATGTCACTATTTTATAGTAGTAAGGAAGTAATGTAATGTAATTTTATAAAAACAGAAACTTCAACAATTCCTATTTATTCAATTTTCGAACAAACAATAACATTCAAAAATTTGGCTACTGTTCGTGGTGCTTTTTTAGTCAGAGTTACTGACTATGTTTCTGTTTTAAAATGTCTCTATTTTAAAGTAGTGAGGAAGTAATGTAATGTAATTTTATAAAAATGGGAACTTTAACTATCGCTATTGTTTTAGTTTTCGAACAGACAGTAACATTAAAATATTTCGGCTACTGTTAGTGTTGCGGATGACGTCTCAAACTTGTAAGTTACAAAGACGTATCAGTATAGGTACAAACAAAGGCTTCCTCAGCTTGATGATCTACTTCCTTGGCTTGACTATCTTCTCGGTAGAAGCTATCCTGTAATAATGAGCAAACATAAGCTAAAGGCCCGCCAGAGAGTGTTCTTTGGTGTTGGCGCTCCGATGCTTAAGTCAGACAATAGCACAGAGAAACTCTCTGAAGAACACTGCTCGGTGTTCTTGGGAAAAGAGTAAACATTGTTTTTGTGAAAAAAAGTTATCCCTTTTACCTGTGGGGTAACCCCCTTTATATAGTGAGGTGGTTTCCATTAATAGAATTTGAGTGGTGGTGAATAATAACTTGCCAAATGAAGAAGTTACCGTTTTACCAGAAGAAGTTATTGTTCCAGAAGAAGGGCATCGAGAAGAACAACTTCATTTCTCAGTACCTAGCAACGAATAGTAGAGTGAAAACTGCAATGTTGCCGACAGTTCTGCCATGTGTCTTTGTAACGACCAGAGGCCCAACAAACCCCACAGTCGCCACTGCACAGCCCAACAAACCCCACAGTAGCATAGGTTGCTGAGGCCCCTATGTTAAAGGGTGGGGGAGGTCGAGTGTTCGACTCTCACCAACAACCATCCGTGGTACATCACTTAAGTGTTGATTCTGGATATGGGTTGGGGGTAGTGGTCCATGGGCCCGGCCTATGCAGTAGCGACTGTGGGGTTTGTTGGGCCTCGGGTCGTTACATAAAAACTGTCTTTTTATATCGAAGTGCACAGCGATGGTCAACAATCCACGGCAGGCACCCAACAGGTCCATGAACCAGACAGCCCAACCCATATCCGGAATCCACACTTAAGTGATGTACCACGGATGGTTGTTGGTGAGAGTCGAACACTCGACCTCCCCCACCCTTTAACATAGGGGCCTCAGCAACCTATGCTACCAACTAAGCCATGGCTTAGTTGGTAGCATAGGTTGCTGAGGCCCCTATATCATGGCTTAGTTGGTAGCATAGGTTGCTGAGGCCCCTATGTTAAAGGGTGGGGGAGGTCGAGTGTTCGACTCTCACCAACAACCATCCGTGGTACATCACTTAAGTGTGGATTCCGGATATGGGTTGGGCTGTCTGGTTCATGGGCCTGTTGGGTGCCTGCCGTGGATTGTTGACCATCGCTGTGCACTCCGATATAAAAAGGCAGTTTTTATGTAACGACCCGAGGCCCAACAAACCCCACAGTCGCTACTGCATAGGCCGGGCCCATGGACCACTACCCCCAACCCATATCCGGAATCAACACTTAAGTGATGTACCACGGATGGTTGTTGGTGAGAGTCGAACACTCGACCTCCCCCACCCTTTAACATAGGGGCCTCAGCAACCTATGCTACCAGCTAAGCCACCAACAACCATCCATGGTACATCACTTAAGTGTTGATTCCGGATATGGGTTGGGGGTAGTGGTCCATGGGCCCGGCCTATGCAGTAGCGACTGTGGGGTTTGTTGGGCCTCGGGTCGTTACAGTCTTACTCTTAATGGAGAGGATAATTATCCTCATCATTTGCCCCCTCAGACCTGTGATTGGTTGCTAGGAACAACCAATGATAGATCTGGCTTACCTGTCGTCTTTATGGATTGGCTTGCCCGAGGGTGGCATTGATGGCAAGACCTCGGAGGGTCTGGATTGAATCTAAGGTGATCCAACGGTTCTATGGTGAGCAGGGACTGTGCGGTCTGGATGAGGGGATGCCAAGGGACTCATGATCGGGTATGTTGACCAGTGTGGTCTTCCACTATAAATAGTGAAGACGTCGCTTTCGACCGTCACTTGCTTCTAATTTTGAGAGACCCGAGCTTAGAGAGTACCGAGCAAATATATTCTTCTCATCCCGAGCGTACTTTATTCCTCGTCTTCGCTTTCAGGTATGAGAAAATGTCTTCTCCTTCCTCGGATAGTGTGGGTAATTTGTTAGAGGATGCCGATTTAGGTTCTTCTCCATCAACCTCTACTTCCACCCCTGTTAGGATGAATCTTAGGCTTCCCTAGCCGAACCTCCTTTCTTCGCCCCTCCCAGGTTCAAGGCTCCTCTACAGGAAGCCCGAGCAGCAAGTGATGGTACTAGGGAGCCTAGAAACCTAAGTTGTAGCCTCACCGCCTCTGAGGTGGAAGCCTAACGCAAACTGTTCGGCATTCCCTACCCTTACAGGTCTGTGCCTGAGGGGGTATCTCCTTTCAATCCTCAGCACGGGGAGTTCGCCATTTCCACTACCACTTTTTCATATGGTTGTCAGATTCCTTTGGCTCCGGCCATATGTTCCTTCTTTGCTCGGTTTGACATTTGTCCTACCTGTTTAGCTCCCAACTCTTGGGTTTTCCTCGGCATAATACTCCATTATTGTGACAAGCTCCGCGTTCCTTTCTCTTCGAATGTCCTCCAACACATCTTTTCACTATGTAGAGCCCTGAGGAATCCTTGGTTATGTTACTTGAATTATCATTGGAAATCCAGCTACTTTTTTGTTCGGATGCCTTGGTTGAGGGCGAGGTTCTCCCTTTTAGAACCTCGTGGACACTCCCCAAATTGAGCAAATTTAAGCGTTTGCCCCAACTTTCTCACAAGGAGCTTGACTGGTATCTGAGCCTCAAGCAACCTTTCACCAAACCTTCCATCCCCCTTGTGTGCCGAGTTGTAGACTTTATGAGGGCACATAGGTCCGAGCGAGCAATGCAAGGTGAGGGACTTGCTCTTGCTCGAATTTTTTTATGTACTTGCTCTCTTACTTAGCTTATTGCTGTATTTTCCAGATATGTCTTCGGCTGCAAAGTATCTGAAGATGCAGAAAAAGGTGGCGACTTTGGGCCAGAAAAGGAAACCCTATGGTTCCTGCTGCAGGAATTCGTTTGAAGCCTCGCCGTGGAAAAGACCTAGGTTGGGGACGCGGGGTGTACATTTCCACCCCATCATTCCGATCGATTGGTTCTCCTTCTCGAGTCTCGGACACGCGCTCCTCGTCCCCAACTCATAGAATGGGGGATGGCCACGTTCCCTAGTGGAACATTCGCCTCTCTAACACTATGGGCAACTCTCAAGTGGCCTTCGAGATGCTTCTAAAACTTTCTTTCCCCTCGGATCAGCGGCAAGCTGAGGAGATGGCTACCGAGGAAAAAAAAGGAGGCCTTTGCTGTGAAATTTATGGAGGTATTAATCTTTCCTGGTTTTGTCAAAGTCTTGCCTCTATTTTCCTTTATAACTTGTTTCACTGTTGTTTTTAGCTGGCCTCACTTCTCAGGAAATTCTCTGTGGATGTCCGGAGCTTGGTGGCCAAGAAAAGGACTGTTGCCCAGGAGATCGACCTGCTCAAAGGGGCCTTGGTCGGACTGAGACAACCTTGCAGCTTTCTCGATTGGATCTTCAGAAGGCCCAGGAGTCCGAGGCCCTTATAGCCACCAAGCTGAAAGAGACCGAGGAGGAGCTGACGAGGCAACGGTCGACCGTAGAAGCAGAAGGGGCTCCGATGTTTGAGAGCGGCCGCCAATCTGGTCTTCAGGAGTTCAGAGACTCCACGGAATTCCAGTTTACCCTTAAGCAAGAGTGTTTTTTCTGCTTCCAGGCTGGGGTCAAGGAAGCTCAGAGGTTCCTTGCTAGCAAGGGCCAGAGCTTAGACATCATAGACGAGCTGTGTCCTGGCCTTGCTAAGAAGGATGTGAAGGACGTTGTCAAAGAGGAGGCGTACGAGCAGTACCGCTGGTGCCTTCTTTAGGAGGACGGGGACGAGGAGGAGGATATCGAGGCGTATATGGACACTGATGTTCTTCTCGTCCCTACGGAGAATAATGCTCTTTTTGACCTCGCTCCTGCCGAAGAGCCTGAGAAGCGGTCAGCTATCGAGGAGACAATATTTCTTGGCTTTCGATGTAGAAAACTAGTTAATTTCTAGACTTGTTTTACTGTTATTTCAGACATGTTTCTTGGCTTTCGATGTAAATGACATAATTATCAATGAAGTTTCTTCTCTTGTTGCCTCTTTTGATTTTCATTGATCTGCTTCTATTTATGCTTAGATATTGTAATTTAAAGTATCTTAAACTGTAATAGATTCGAGCATAGCCAGTTGGTTGCTGTGACTTAGACTTTTCGAGGTCGTAGCAAACTTGTTTTCACTTGGTTGTTGTAGCTCAATGAGATTGAGTTGTAACAGGCCAAGTCGTTTCTTGGCCACTGTAATCCGAGAAGCATGGAATAATGCTCAACCATTATAACTTAGATGAAATAAGTTGTAATGTGCCAAAGCAGTATACTAAAAATCTTGATAAGAGCATGAGCTACTTTCATTGAAATGAGAAAAGTCCTAGGCCTCATGTGATGAACGAGTAGGAAAAAGGGGTTCTTAAATACATGCCAACAAAAAATAGTTAAATGTAATATCTTCGGAGGTTTTTAGCATTCCAGGGTCGCATCTCTCCTGGCTTCTCAGGCCTTCCCAAGTCTCCCCGAGCTTACCAGGGTGTTTTCAGCTGCAGTGGCTTTTCTGAGGACCCAATCTCCCTCGGAGAACTTCCTTGTTCGGACTCTTTTGTTATGGTAACGGGCTGTTCTTTGTTTGTAGGCTGCAGTCCTGATTCGAGAAACCTCCCGAACTTCTTCTAGGAAATCAAGATTTTTAAGAAGTAAGTCGTTGTTCTCTAACTCATTGAAGTTAGCAATCTGAGGAGTGGGGACCCCGATCTCTACTGGAATGACAGCTTCTGATCCGAACACTATGGAGAAAGGGGACTCTCCTGTTGAAGTTCTAGGTGTAGTCCTATATGACCAAAGGACACTATGGAGCTGCTCGGTCCAAAGTCCCTTGGCTTGGTCAAGACAAGCCTTGAGTCCTTGTAGTATGATACGGTTGGTAACTTCAACTTGACCATTAGCTTGAGGATGGGCTACAGCAGTAATTCTAAGATTGATGCCAAACTCTTCATAGAATTCTCGGATGTTCGCACTTACAAACTGTCGGGCATTATCTGTAATAAGAATCTGAGGAATGTCATATCTGCAGATGATGGTTTTCCATATGAAGTCTTTCACCTTGTGGTCGGTGATGGTGGCCAGAAGCTCAGCCTCAACCCACTTTGTAAAGTAATCCATTACCACTATGAGGAACTTCCTTTGAGTTGTTGCCTAGGGAAAAGGTCTCAGCAAGTCTAGCCCCCATTGAGCAAATGGACAAGGGTTCTCCATGACAGTCATCTCGGATGGGGGAAGGTGAGGCACGTTAGCGTGCCTCTGGCACTTGTCACACTTTCGTACCAAATCCTCAGCATCTTTCTTCATATTCAGTCAATAATAGCCACAGCGCAAGACGTTGTTAGCTAAGGTCCTTGCTCCTGCATGGCTGCCACAAGCTCCTTCATGAACTTCTCGGAGAGCATAATTAGACTCCCGTGGAGCAAGGCATTTAAGGTAAGGGAGCGTGTAAGATCTTCTGTAGAGCGTTCCTTGAATAATTGAATACCTTGCTGCCCTTGCTCGAAAATTCCTAGCCTCGTTTTTATCCTCAGGTAATTGTCCCTCTGTGAGGAAGGCTTGTATTGGATTCATCCAAGACCGTTCAGTGTTGATCTCGACAATAGCCCTAACGAAGATGCTCAGTTTAGACAAAATCTCTATCCACACTGATGAGACCTTGTCTTTTTTAGAGGTAGATGTTAGGCGAGCTACCACGTCGACTTGCTGATTCTCTTCTCGGTGCACTCTCCATATTTCGACATTCGGAATTTTACTTATTAGCTCTATAGCTTTCTCCAAATACTTAATCATATTGGAGCCTCTCGCTTCATACTCGCCATGAACCTGTTCGGTGACGAACTAAGAGTCTCTGTGAACCACCAAATTGCACACCTCTAGCTCAATTGCTAACTTCAACCCAACTAGGAGTGCTTCGTATTCAACCTCGTTGTTGGAAGCTTTGAATTGGAAACGGAAAGCGTATTCAGTGGTCATGCCCCTCGGTCCGAGAAGCAGAATCCCTGCTCCACTTTCATCCTTGTTTGAAGAGCCATCGACAAAAACTTCCCATAGGTCATGAGGTGCCTTTTACCCTAGAGGATGTTGGCACTCAGTGATAAAATTTGCCAAGGCTTGAGCTTTGATGGCTCTCTTCGGCTCATAGTTGATATCAAACTCACTAAGTTCAACAGACCACTTAATGAGTCTTCCTGACGTATCTGATTTTTGCAGTATGCTCTTCAATGGTTGGTCGGTCAACACTGTAACAATGTGGGCTTGAAAGTATGGTCGCAACTTCCTAGCCGATGTTACAAGTGTCAAGGCCAACCTCTCAGCCCTGGTGTATCTCTTCTCAGTGTCAGTGAGAACTGTACTTGTGTAGTATATCGGCTTTTGGACCTTGTCCTCTTCACGTATAAGCACAGCATTTACTGCGTGGTCGGTAGTGGCGAGGTAAAGATATAATGGTTCTCCCTCCTTCAGAGAAGTGAGTAAAGGGGGCTAGCTGAGGTAAGACTTCAGCTCCTCAAAAGCCTCCTGACAATCTTCATAATCGTTTCTTTTTCTCGGAGCAGACTTGTTAGGGGATTGTTCAGTCATGTGTGGTTCTGCCATGATTTCATCCGAAGTAATGTACTTTTCAACTATCAAGAGAAACTCAAGAATGCTCTTCGGGTGCTTCTTCAACAAGGATTGCTTCGATGTTGTATGACGAACTCCAGTCATGATGGCTATGATCGGTTGGAGGTCTGGTATCTCTAAACAATCACTGTTGAATCGGGTCACAAATTCTCTTAAGCTCTCATGAGGCTTTTGTTAGATAGTCATCAGTGTCGCGTTGGTGGTCTTTTTGACTGGTCTTGAGCTCGCAAAATGAGCAACGAACCTGTTCGTGAGGTCGTCAAAGCTATGAATAGAACCTTATGGTAGAGCTCTAAACCATCGTCTCCCTACACCGACGAGAGAGACCGGGAAGATCTTGCAGCAAGCTTCCTGAGATGCTCGTTGGAACTCCATCATGGTTTGGAAACCGATGACATGGTCAAGAGGATCTCTCGTCCTGATGTACTTTTCCATATTGGAGACCTTGAAACTGGTCGGTACCCGAGCACGTTGAACCTCAGCTGCCAATGGAGTTAAGTTCCTTTCCCAGTCCATTGTATCCAAAGAAGGGCGTCCTTGCAAAGCATCTAATTTTCGGTCCACTACCCCTTCAATGAACTTGTTGTCCCCCTCTTAAGTATGAGTGGGTTGAGTCCTCTAAGCAGTGGTCACCGAGGTTTCTGGAAGGTCGAGATTTGCTGACTCGTTCATATGAGAATGTTCATTTCTCGTCTCCTAAGGAATGTTCTCATTTTGGACAGGTTGATGCCCCTATGCCTCCTGGATCATGTTCAATCGGTGTGCGAAGACATTCATCTGTTGAAACAGCTGGGCGATCTGATCCTGCACCAGTGGTTGAGGTTGTTGCTAGGCATTAACACTGGCAGCTGGGGCCTGTTGTCCTTCTCCTCTTAAATCTCTAGTTCGATCTATCACTTTTTTGTTATGGAAAGATGATTCCCACAGACGGCGCCAATCTGATGACGTCTCAAACTTGTAAGTTACAAAGACGTATCAGTATAGGTCCGAACAAAGGCTTCCTCGGCTTGACTATCTTCTCAATAGAAGCTATCCTGTAATAATGAGTAAACATAAGCTAAAGGCCTGCCAGAGAGTATTCTCTGGCGTTGGCGCTCCGATGCTTAAGTAAAATGATAGCACAGAGAAACTCTCCAAAGAACATTGCTCGGTGTTCTTGGGAAAAGAGTAAACAGTGTTTTGTGAAAAAAGTTGTCCCTTTTACCTGTGGGGTAACCCCCTTTATATAGTAAATGTGGTTTTCATTAATAGAATTTGAGTGGTGGTGAATAATACCTTGTCAAATGAAGAAGTTACTATTTTACCAGAAGAAGTTAATGTTCCAGAAGAAGGGCATCGAGAAGAACAACTTCATTTCTCGGTACAGAGCAACGGATGGTAGAGTGTAAACTGCTACACTGCTGACAGTTCTGCCACGTGTCTTACTCTGAATGGAGAGGATAATTATCCTCATCAGTTGCTTTTTCAGTGAGAGTTAATGTTTGTGGGGGTTTTAAAATGTCACTATTTTATAGTAGTTAGGAAGTAATGTAATGTCATTTTATAAAAATAGGAACTTGGACTTTGGTATTGTTTCAATTTTGGGACAGACATTAACATTAAAATATTTCGGCTACTTTATTGTTGCTTTTATAGTTAGAGTTAATGTCTGTGTTTCTGTTTTAAAATGTCACTATTTTAAAGTAGTTAGGAAGTTATGTAATGTAATGTTATTGCTGCTGCTAGTGTTAGAGTTAGCATAAATGTAAAGAAGTGTTTACACTACTTTGAAAACTAAATGAATATAAAGATAAATGTAAGATTATTTATTTTCTTTGCCCGCGGCCCACTCAAGAAAGCACGATTTGACGTCTGTGCATGGGTATTAGCTTTGTGGGAATAAGTATTGCTGCCAACTCGACCAGTGCGCTTGCACATTCAATAGTATTCCATATTCTTGTTCGGGTCTGCATCCACTTCAAGATGTAGACTCCACATGAATAATTGTAAAAGCGAAGACAATTAGATGATGCATTAAGCAATCGGGAAATACCACCAGCTGAAATTTAAAATTAAGAAAGGATATTGGAATTTATGAACTAACCCACCAGGCTATTGGGGCACCTTCGGGTACTGAACTTCAAAGCTTTTTAACCTTGGAATGATGAGCTGCGTTGCCATAAAACAAGAATGTGCCAATAACTCATCAAGAAAAGAAACTTATGGTGCAACGAAGTTGAGTGTTAGTATGAATAGCGTAATACATGCAAACAATAAGCTGAACGTGAATTTTGGAAAGGGATACCAGTTGAGTCACACAATGTATATGGGTAATGCCCTCATAGTGTAATACATGAACTTTATCAACACAAAAACTCACTCAAAAACAATTTTTGGTTCAGCATATGCGAGTAAAAAAAGGGGTTGTTTGGTTACCGAAAGCAATATATATGACATATGTGAACTCCAAGAAAACCCTAGATGATGGCCTAAAAGAAATGCAAAATTGTGACCCACGAAATTAGTAAAAGATTGTGTCATAATCTTGAAAATTGGAATCAAGGCCATAAAAGATGATTATCTCTAAAAATAGGAAAATGATAAATCTTAAATAAGGAGCGCAAGATAATTATTCCTAAAACAAATTTGATTTTATTCCAATCAATCAATTTAACAAAATCAATTAATTAAATAAAATCAATTATCAATTATCACATAAAATCAAGTCACGTAAAACCCAAGATGCAAGTTTCCAAAAACTGATGTTCATGTAGGTTACGTACAGCTTACCTGGAATCACTGTGTACTCATCTATTCTAAATTGGAATATTACATTGATCAAGCATAGCATCACACAATAAATGTCACGCCCCTCTCCCAGATAGGTGCGGATGAGCACCCCTGAATCCCAGAGACGTGACCGGTAGGGAACTCCTCCATTCCCCAAATCGAATTTAAACCCAAGCTACTATGAATTATCAAGATAACTACAGAAGTAGTCTCACATATATATAAGTCTCAACAAAATCCCAAATACTGCCATAATAAAATGTAACAGGCAAACCAGAGTCTACAGCGGATAATCCAATAGATACGGAATACTGATACTAAAGACAGACACACATTCCCACAACAGCTACCCATCACATCTCACGCATCCCTGCGCTGATCCTCCACTCCGGCTATCTCACCTGAAAAATATGAGAATGAAAGGGATAAGCCACAAAGCTTAGTAGGGATACGGAGAAATGTCCATCATCAGAATCAACAGAAAGTAAAATTCAAGATAAAGTAAGAAAAACCGAAAAGAAATAAAAATACATAAAGAAACCCTGAGATAATATCTGAATAGGCTAAAGGATCTCCGAACCCATCATAAATATCAACAAATCAATCAATGGGGGTGTTTGGATGAGAGTATACGCTAGCGTATACTCTGTCATCCATACTGTCATCCGAAGGGGCTCCACCACTACCATCCTCAAGTACAACTCTCAAATCAGTACACAGTCATAATCCAACTCAAATCCATATCAACACAAATCCATGTAACATCGGAAAATCCTCCCCTGGACCCACCCTGATCCCCGCAAGGTGTCCCCCAGTCCAGGTACTCCCCAGATTGGATGAGGATCGAGCCTACATCAGGTACTCGATAGCATCGCCTACATCGAAGAGCGTCCCCTAGGATGTACCCCACCTGTCGCAACCGGTTTTGAGAGAGAAATTTTAAAAGAGAGTCGCCACCAATTGTAATAGGTGCAATTGGTCACCAATAAAAAAAAATACGGTCTGCGAAAATCCAAAAAAATGGGTAAGTGAGTTTGTTACGTATGGGGAAGGTGTAAGACACCCCACAACGTCTGTTTTAAAAACAATTGCCAATTTAACTTTTATTATCCCATTATATGATTAAGAAAATTAAACGTGATATTTTAACGAAAATATATACGTGAGGTACGATAATTAGACATAATATAAAAACTATATTAAGAGTCTAATATTGAGGTTCATGAGACTCTTCCATCCAATGATCAAGTGTCCATGAAACACTCTCACCTCAAGAATTTTGTCTGAAGGTGCATCCAATGCATTCCCCAAATTAATTCCATCGTCAGTTAATTCTTTCAATATAATTTTGATATACAATATGAATGCTAAAAGAAAATCATCTCCATCCGATGGATGAGAATTTCATAAAATTTTATCCTCAAGAATCCTTTTGGGATCGCATCCAATGCTTCTCCATTTGGTTCCGTCGTCGGATTAATCTCCAATATATTAAACATCCTTAAGCATGCAACGTAAGCACTCATTTAATATATACACGAACCCTAAATGTGTACATGCTTCTAACATCCTAAAATCATGTATGCAATTTTTATTATTTTTGTTTTCACTATTTACATGGCCTTGGGCCCAATAACCTATTAACCTAAAAATCAAAAGCCCAATAATTTGACAATTAAACCATATATCCCAGCCCCTAAATATTTTGCTGAACCCAAAACAAAAGCCCAAATCCATATTGGAAACACCGAAGCCTACTAATTTTACTTGTAATATCTGGCCCAATAAACAATAGCAACCTAACCCATACATCTCTAAGGTTGGCCCCAACTTTCACCATACTTTGGCCCAATTTTAATATCACAAACAGCCCAAGGTCATATTCCAAACAGCTCAAGCCTTCAAGCCCAAATGGCCCGACCCAACACATTTTCTCCTTTCTTCTCCTCTTCTTCCTTCTCCTCATTATTTTCTGGATTCTCCACAATCGTCTTCATCTGCTCTCTGGTTTCGGCTTGGATAGGCATCTTCAAATGAAAATCACACCGTACAGAATCAATTTCCAGGTGTTGTGAAGCTACTATAAAAATCTCATCTCAATCGGACCACGGATCGTTTCCCGATCAGTGATTTAAAAACCCGGCGCAGTATCACTTTTCCTCAAAATTGCAGTGACGTTCTATCATTAATTGGGTTAGATAGACGTCCTCCAATGATAATCGCACTGTACAGAACAATATTTCAGATGTTGTGAAATCACTGTCCAAATTTCACTTCGATCGGACCACGGATCGATTCCAAATCACAGATTAAAAAACCTGGCGCAAAGCTTTACGATAAGCTTGGGGTGGTGAAATGGGAGAATCTATGGTGTTGGTGCTTTTCCTCCCCCCAATTGAATGGTGATGTTGATATTGTGGATCAAGTCATTGCTGGAAAAGTGAGGATTTGAGCTTTGTTGAAGATGGATTTTGGTGGAAAGAAATTATGGTAGCTAGAAGATGATCCAATCCCCCTCTCCGGTTCCTTTTCCAAACAACAACTCTCCTCCCTCTATTTAATCCAGCTGATCTCCTTTTTTCTCCTCTCCCACGTTCTCTCTCTCTCTGCCTTGCTGTTTTTTCAACTGCCGCCCCCCATTTTTTTCCTTTTCTTCCACTAACTTCTCCTTTTCAACACCCACTTTTCTCCCTTTTCTTCCTCTCTCTCCAATCAATCGGCCACCTTCCTTCTTTCTTCCTGTTGCTGTCAAACGGCGTCGGCCTCCCTAATCAAAAGTTTGATTGAGTCATATTAGGTTATCTTTAGGTGGGCCGGGCCTTTGGGTATTTTGTGGGTTAGATGTAGGATTTGGTAATTGGGCTTGATTGGTAAATTGGGTAGTGGGATAGGTTTATTTATTTATTATTTTACTCATTTTTGCTTTTTTAATATTATTATTTTTTAACACAAAAATCTCCCTGACAAAAATGGGGTATTACACCACCTCAATCCGGTCTCCAGGTACGTACCCATTCAGAACCATTAACAAATCATCCAGTAGACTGGGTCACCCAACGTGGGTCCCACACACTACAAATCATTCATCAATAATCTCGTAGCATCATCACAGAAAATCACCAGAGTATAGTCTTATCTGCACCCTCAACCCCGCTCAACCACAACCTCCTCAGGTATAGGTAACTCAATCTCCTCAACCAGATCAAGAATCTCACCTCTACCCCGCCCACGACCACGGGTAGCACGACCACCCCGAACGCGGGTACTACGTGTATCTACCATGTCTGAAACGTAAACGTACCAGTACATAAATCAAATACCCCAAAGCATAAAAGAAAGAATAACTCACCAGATCGGCCGGGAAGCGCGTGATGTGTGGCTGGGGAAAAATAAAATAAACCGAATAACCTCCCAAAAACTATCTGACCAGCTCCAATACCAAACTGTCACGCCCCTCTCCCAGATAGATGCAGCTGAGCACCACTGAATCTCAGAGACGTGACCGGTAGGGAACTCCTCCATTCCCCGAACCGGATTTAAACCCAAGCTACTATGAATTATCAAGATAACTACAGAAGTAGTCTCACATATATATAAGTCTCAACAAAATCCCAAATACTACCACAATAAAATGTAACAGGCAAACCAGAGTCTACAGCGAATAATCCAATAGATACGGAATACTGATACTAAAGACAGACACACATTCCCACAACAGCTACCCATCACATCTCACGCATACCTGTGCTGATCCTCCACTCCGACTATCTCACCTGAAAAACATGAGAATGAAAGGGATGAGCCACAAAGCTCAGTTGGGATACGGAGAAATGTCCATCATCAGAATCAATAGAAAGTAAAACTCGAGATAAAGTAAGAAAAATCGGAAAGATATAAAAATACATACAGGAAATCGTGAGGTAATATCCGAATAGGATAAAGGATCTCCGAACCCATCATAAATATCAACAAATCATTCAATAGGTAGGGTAGACGCCGAATGGGCTCCACCACTACCATCCTCAAGTACAACTCTCAAATCAGTACACAGTCATAATCCAACTCAAACCCATATAATATCGGAAAATCCTCCTCTAGACCCACCCTGATCCCCGCAAGGAGTCTCCCAGTCCAGGTACTCCCCAGATTGGATGAGGATCAAGCCTACATCAGGTACTCGATAGCATCACCTACATCGAAGAGCGTCCCCTAGGATGTACCCCACCTCAATCCAATCTCCAGGTACGTACTCGATCAGAACCATCAACATCATCCAGTAGGCTGGGTCACCCAATGTCGGTCCCACACACTACAAATCATTCATCAATAATCTCATAGCATCATCACAGAAAATCACCAGAGTATAGTTCTATCTGGACTCTCACTAAAAACCCCACAACCAAGATTTTGGCCCCACCACTGAGTGTGGGCCCCACGGGAGACGTGGCGCACAAGAGTGCAATCAGTCGTGCAAACACGATCAATAATAGCCTGAAATAGTAATATAGTGTAATTGCGGAAATAAATCGGATAAGAGTATAAATAGAGAAATTCCCAACCTTGGGGAATTTCACACTGATAGACAAATAGGAGTCCGTCAAATACGGAACTCCCGGAACCCCAAATAAGAAATAGGGTAGAATCTCTACCTGAAATTTCAAC
The DNA here is from genome assembly GCA_963580455.1 of Euonymus europaeus. Classification (NCBI taxonomy): domain Eukaryota; kingdom Viridiplantae; phylum Streptophyta; class Magnoliopsida; order Celastrales; family Celastraceae; genus Euonymus; species Euonymus europaeus. The sequence goes on along the minus strand of OY756970.1, from coordinate 12,012,928 downwards.
TACGCTAATCCGTAATACGTCAGAAATCCCAATCCAAAATCCCCAAATCAGCCTCCAGCATCAGAATACGGATACGTATACACGACGGTCAAAATATGAAAAAGTCAACCTAAAAGTCAAAGGTAAAATCGGTCAAAGTCAACTCGGGTCAAACCCGGTCAACCCGTGAACAGTGATACCGCCACTGCCGTCGCCGGAGCCGACGATTCCGGCAACGTTTTTCGGCGAACCATACATCAAATTAAAGCTCTCAAAACAAGCAATCCAATGGTATCTGTCTCGTTCCGAAACTCCTTCGGAATCGACCGAGATCGAGCTCGAAAGTCGTCGGAAATCGAAACTTTGCCGCCTGATTCCGCCGCCTATGGTGGTCCGATGACGACGATTCTGGTTGGGTTTTGTTCCTCTCTCCACAAGCTTCGTTTTGACACCTCACTTGCCCCAATCGGACCACAAACACGAAAAACCCATTTCAAATTCCATTTTCTCTGTCTCCCTCGCGTGTACTGAAGAAGAAGAAGCAAAATCTGGGTTTTTACGAGATTTTCCAAGTGAAATGCCTATTTTGCCCCTCGTTTACCTAAACTTTCAAAATTCGTAACAAATCCAATTCAACTCCGATTCAGCTGATTCTTGCGTCAATATTTTTCTAAAAATATGTAGTATTTATTAAAAATATCAAATTTGAAAAATTATTATATTTGTTTTTATATTTTATTTTTTAAAATTTGGGTTCGGGATATTACAATAAAACCTTACATAATTTACCCACATTTATTGTGCATCTTTATCAACAAATGACATTAAATTCTAGCAATAATAAGGTGTGATGGAGGGGTCTTAATGAAAGGGTATATTAGGAGGAAAACTAATTAAATTTATTGTTATAATCATATTAATTGAGTTTTCTTAATTTGTGTGAAAAAATAAATGAGCCTATGAAATAGGAACGGACCGACGAAGGGAGTATTTAAATTCATATAAATGTAAGCAAAAAATACATACCTCCTCTATCGCGATTGGAATGGAAAGCCATTGATCTCTAAGTAAATTGTCAACTAGTTTGTCAATTCTATTACCTTTTTTACCTGCGTAATACAACGATTTAAAGGATCATTCAGTGATTCAGATCAAATTTGGTTAAGTACGATTCAGAGCAAAATGCTAACCAAAATAGTGTGAGGAAGGAACCAATGACACCTACGTCCAGATAAGGTAAGGTTATCATCCGCATTCCACAATCGCATGACAACTTCAACAATCTGCCGTAACGGTATGATTATTGAATAAAACATTTTAATTGCCATCCATGTCCGGCTTTCAACAGATGATGCACATGAGGAAATACAAATCTGGCTAGACAACTAGCTTGACCCTTGTAGGCTGGTGAATTTCTCTCGTGTCACGTCATAATTGGAGCAGCTAATGAGTATCTCATTACAGCCATTAAAAGAATTAGCAACAATATATGACTGAGATGGATTTCCATGAAAAATTAAATAAATGTGGCTAGTAAAGGTAAATATCAACCCGGGATCTAGTTGACTGTCCCATGCATAAGTAGCTAGAACTCCCTCGGGCCCTTCCACAGAAGGTATCTACTGTTTTGAACTCCTTCTTGGCTGAGACTGTCGAGTCAATGGGTGTACCACACCTCATTGTAATGATAAAATGAAGGATTTTCATGTATGGAAATGCGAGGAAAAAAATGTATGCAGCATCAATTTAATTTAATAGTCATCTCGTAGACTTTGTACGCATACCACTTTACTTTTCTTCACAATCTTTCCACAGTCCCTTTGCAAGGCAGGCCCCGAGAGAGAGGTTTCATCTACATCAATTAATTTGAATCCCTCAGTGCCTTCAATAATAGAAGGTGATTGTATTCTCAAACTCCTCCTGTGCCCCGGTGGGCATACTGTTTGCTTGTAATGGCCAAATGAAGAATTTTCATGTATGGGAATGTGTGGCCAAAAGATGTATAACAAAAATTGGTGAGGCTAGTTAAGTAGTTATGAAGTAGGTTTACCTCTTTGCGCTTCTCTATAGGCAAATAATAGTCACTCTTCACGGCGGTCCCTAAGGAGAGGTTTCTTTTGCAGCATGGTCAGCCCTTTCATTGGCCGCACCCTCCACATCTGCATCAGTTATTTTGACTCCCTCAGTACCTTCAACAACAAAAGGTGACTGTAGTCTCAAACTCCTCTTGAAATCAGCTGCTTGTAATGGCCAAATGAAAAATGGTCATGTATGGGAATGTGCGACCAAAAGCATGTATAACAGAAATTGGTGATACTAGTTATGAAGTAGGTGTAATACCCCGAACCTCCGGATAACCTATGGTGGTAGATGTGGTAAGATAGGTGATGTCATGTGTGACCTAAGTTCGATTAGAATATTTTTCATAAATTCTATAGTGGAATTACAAGTTGTGAGCGCAAGAATTATCGAAAATGAGATTAAAATGAAATTACTATAAATTATGAAAGTTAAATACAAAAATATGATAGTAAATATGATAATGGCAATCCTGTAAATAAGGATAGGTATTTTGTGTAAATAAGCATTAAGGGCAGGGACGTAACAGTAATTAAGGAAATAAAAATAGATTAAATAAATACATATATATATTGGGCAAGGCACGAAAGTCGAGGGAGGCTAAACCCTAAAACGCAACCAGGGCTAGAGGCGGCGACGAAAGGCCGGATTTTCTAAACGACGACGAACGGAGACCGTGCCGGTGCGAGAAGGACCAGGTGGACAAGATGAACTCAACGCCGCCAGTTTCGGATTGAACGAATGTGTTCTTGGCGGTCAACAGAGGAGTTAAGGAGGCGCAGCACCTTGGGCTTTAGACCGTCGATCTGTCATTTTCGGGACGCCGTTCAGGTATTGGGAACCACCAATGGACTCGTCTGGAGGGTTGCTTCTCGGTTATGACAGCGGTGACCGTCACCGCGCCACTTACCGGCGGTTACTCGGAAAGGATCCGCACGGGTTTTTTGACCCGCGTCTGCGATAGAGGCAAGGTGACCGGGTCGAGCTGACCCGGTTCAATATTATATTAATTATTAATTAATTAAGGTTAATTATATTATTTAATTATAAATCATTACAATTAATGATGATATATGCTAATCACTGGTAGATCAATTGACCCGGTTGGAGTTTAATTTATTATAATTAATTAAGGACAAATAATTGTATTAAATTAATTCTATTAGGTTAAATGTATTGTGTTAATTTTATTAAGTTAAGAGTATTAAGCTAATGGTATCATGATAATAGTATGAAGTTAATAGTATTAATAACATAAATTGATTAAGAGATAAATATAATAATGAATAGGTTAAAGATAATAAGATCAATAAATAATTGCGGATGTTCTATGGGTTTCAGGAATCAACCGGTGTAATTGAATTATTGATAATTACGGAAGTACACCACAGTAAGTAATACTCAACTGTATTATGGAACAATGTAATTTATGAATTGTATGTGCTATTGTTTATGTAAATTGATTGGTTATTGATACGTATTTGATTGGAGTTTTTATGATGTGTTACGGGTAAATTATGATATGTATGGTTTGTTTATATTATAACTGTATTGAAGGTGTTGTTTGTATACTGTGATTGGACAACTGATCTGTAATGTATTTTTATGCAGAATGTAATGTGTACTGTTATGTGCTTCAATTGATTATGATGATGAGACTGATATGATGATGGTTTTGATGTATTAAAAGTGATTCGTTATATATGTTTCATTGATGTATTAAATATTGTTCATAAGCATGATGTATTGCATTACATGACAAATGAAAATTTTCAATTTAATGAGAGGATGTTTTAACGAACCGGGTACAACTGCTACAGAGAAGGTGTACTGAAAGGTTAAGGTTAAGGTTTACTGAAAATGGAAAAATGGAAAATAGAAATGATTTTTGACTGGAAAGTATTCTTTGGTAGAATACTTAATTAAAAAAAAATCCCGACCGATTGCTCTGTAGCAGTTTACCTAGGTTAAGGGCCCGAGTACTGGAAAGATGATTTTAAAGGCTGACTGTTTTTCTAAAGATGAGGTTCATGTGCATTCATGCATAAGTACTACTTGCTCGGCCTCGGCTCACTATGTTCCGTGATGCAGGTATTGAATTCTTAGATGATCATCCGAACTACGAGTTGACGGTGTGTCGCCGTAGATCCATGAAGAAGATGCTCATGTGATGGGAGTTAGTTTTCATAGAAGATTAATCAATTAAGTTTTTCATTTACTTATGCACTTATAATTAATGGCTTTGATGTATAGTAATAAATGTGGATTCGGAAAACCCGGATGAGAAGTATAGGATTTACGGTAGTATTCTTAGAGGATATTAATTGGAGGTTATTGCTTATTTAAAATATATAAGATGACGCCTTAAATTCAGGTTAGGTTACTATTAACTTGGTAGAATTGTTTCTTGCAGTGGATCTGTGTAAATATAATGGTGAGTTTATATTGAAAAATAAGTAGCGTTCTGGACTACAAGCCCGATAAGTAGGGTTTCGTGGGACGGGGCGTTACAGTAGGTTTACCTCTTTGCGTTTTTTCACAGGCAAAGAGCAGTCACTCTGCATGGTGGTCCTCGAGAGAGAGGTTCATGCCCAACAAGGTCAGCCCTTCCAACGGCCCCAAAACCCACCTTTGCATCTGGTGTATTCGATGGTCCGACATCGTCTACATCCCTATAAGTTGCGTAAGTGGATGGAATCTATGCATCCAATACATTTCGAACCACCTCTTCAAGTGCATCAAACTTGGAGTTTAGATTTTGGATATGTTGGGGCAGATTGTCAAACCTTTCCTCCCAGAACATCTTCAATGATGTCTGCAAAATGAGTTTCAAAATCAAACAACGTTTAGAGATTAACAAATATATATTAAATACTATGATGAATTTTGCAGAATTAAATAGAAAATTAAGAGCAATTACAATGTCTACTGGAACGGCCCGAGAAGACTAGAATTCGTCTTCACGATCCTTCCGAGCAGGTGGGGAGCAGTCCCCATAAACTCCTTGAGAATGCTTGGAGTATCCTTTATGAACGGCGGAAGTAGTGGAGTGTTCCCCAGGAAGTCCCTAAGAATGAATGGAGTGGTGAAGACTGGAAGAAGGAATGGAATGGTCTTCAGCTTGACGAATGACTTGTGTGCAGTGGAGGAGATCCCACCGTGCTCATCCAAGTACCTAATAATTTCCTTCACAACCTTTGGTTCCAAATGCTGGATGCGAGGTTGGGGCTTTTGCCTGATATGCAACGTCCAGTTTTTCTTGGTGGCGATGCTCTCGAGGTAGAATAACTAAAACAATAAGACATTCAACGGATCAGGAATAGAAGAACAATATATTTACAATTGAAATAGCTTAAAATTTGTTTTGGTGTGGAAAGAACTTGATACCTACAAGAACAGTCCGCATCCACCTAGATAAGAACAATGACCGTTCTCCTTGCTTAAAGCAGAATCAATCGGACCCTCAAACACATATCTGGGCCCAATTGAAATCCTTCAGTTGGTCCAAATATGGCAGCAACTTCCACATGTTCGATGAGACAGTGGTACCCATCTCTAGTAAAATGCTGAACCGTAAAATGCAGGCACGGTGGGAAGGCCCCGCCTCCATTTTTTTGCAATATTTCCTCCAAGTCTTTGGCCTTCACCCGACGTGACACGGGAAAACTATATTTATCTCTCAAGTCAGAAATAGAGATATCACTAGAAGACCTGAGGAGTTCTTCAAGAGAACTACCACTGTTCCTCAAACCCAACACAACCTCGACATCCCTCTTAGAAACGAGAATTTCTGTTCAGTGGGCCATTAAAACACGTCAACCGCTGTCTAAATTTCCTTTTAGCTACACAACCAACTGGCGTCTTTGAGGGACCTTCTTCATGTGCAGCAGAGATTCGGGGCCAAGAATGGCAATGTCATCCTTTTTAGCTATGTCATTCGATATACTGGTGAGATAATGAAAAAAGGCGTGTGAGAGCACACCGCATCATCGTCGAAGGACATCGCTGCACCAAATATTGAAATATAATTTCATCAATTAAATACAACTAAAATAACCTCTAAAGAAGAAAAGGTCATACTATGAAACAGTAACCTTGACAAGTAAAGCTCTTTCCAGGGTTGTTAAACGTTACAATCTAGATAAATCTATGAAGGTGAGAGATTTTCAAGAATAGAGCCTAGAGAGCCTCCAAAAAGAAAAGGTCATCCTTATGAACCAGTAACCTTCAAAACAAGGTTACTATTTCATTGTTAATAATGCTTCAACTGAAGAATAACAGCCTCGAGTATCTCCGAAAATAAATGTTCATACTATGAAACTATATCATTGGTCACAATGGAAACTGTTTCATTTGTCAAGTGAAAATCTCTTCATCTTCTTTAATTTACCAGACTATGATCCATAGGAAATCCCGAAAATCAAAGACTTTTCTTCCTAGTGTTCTTATGGATCACAATCTGGATAAATTTTTGGACCATAAGGTTACTTTATTTAAAACAGTAACTTCATTCCCAGTTTGGAAGTGATGTCAAGTAATTTTTCAAAAAACAGTAACTTAGACTATTGTTACTGTTTAAATTTAAAATACACAGTAACAATAATAGTTATTACTAATTCTTCAAAATATTTGGGATATAGTGTCAAGTAATTTTTTGAAAATAGTAAATTTGACTATCGTGAATGTTTCAATTTTGAAACAGTCAGGTTAATCAACAATTTTTGCTACTTTACCTTATCAGTTAGTGTTATCGTCTTGTTTTTAGCGTGAGTAAATGTATACGTTACATGTTTTAAAATGTCATTGATTCAAAATAGTTGTGAAGTAATATTATGTAATTTTCTTAAAACAGTAACATTGACAATTGTTCGAAATAGTAACAGTACCTTTTGCTGTATTTAAAACAGTAACCTTCGTTTATCATTCAGCTACATAAGCATTAAGTAATTAAATTGAATGTTGTTATTTTAATTATCATTTCATATGAAGAATAGTAGCAAGGATAATCTCCAAAAAGAAAAGGTCATAATGTAAACAGTAATCTTCCACAAAAGGGGACTGTTCCAAAATCAAAATCACTAGATCATAGTAGATATGCAATAGATTAATTAAAGCAAAAGAATATAATGTTTTGACTCACCATTGGTCGTGGAGAATCTTGTGCATCGGAATCGTCTGAGTATATGATGTTTGGTTTCCTGGTCCTCATTTAATTTAATCATGTTCAAACAATTGCAACAAAGTATACATATATTTGGATCATCATTATCTTAAATAGTAACATCTTTTAAACTTCATGAGCTTCCAAGCTATAAAAATAACTCCTTTTAACAAGAACAACCTTGTGCATCAGTTCAATTGCCCACTAATTATGGTATCCTAAACACAAAAATAACACAATCAGTAGAACACGTTTATAGCCAGTCGCCTGTCTTTAACTCAATCAGTGTGTGAAAAAGTGAAAAGAACCTCACAATTCAGAAGATGGGAATCCCCTGAGGTTGCATCCCTACCAAATTGATTTTAAACATAATACAAAAGACATAAAGTTTAACATTGTTGTAAGCATGGCACAAAAGCAAATCAAAGCAGACAACTACTTTGAAATAGACCACAAAAATTGAAAAATTTAGAAAGATGCGAGGTTCGCACCTGTGTCTCCTCCGACACCATTCTCTAATGGAATCTAGTGTTGCCAGAAAAAGGCCCGGTGATCTGTTTGGGTGAGCTGTTTTGTTATGCCGGTTCGAGGAAGAAGAAAAAGAATGGTGATCATGCACAGAACGGTTGTTTGGATTCTCGATTCTGGATATCTAGAGCGTGAAAATTCAGAGAGAGAAGAACGAAGTAGAGAGACATGAAATCCTTATAGAGGAAGACAAAGGGGGTCAGACTTGACTTCCGAGTTGGATTTTCGCTTTAACAGAGTTGTTATTGACTTGGGTATAATATGAATTTCATATTAATTTTATTTAATAATATCAATCAATTCATTTAATAAGAAATACGATCATTGAACGGTTAAGATTAATTCTAATGGGCTCCCAGGGCATATGGCTGAGCGGTATCCACCTTGTCAAAACTCTTAACGGGGGAAGTGGAGGTTGTGAGTTCGAACCCTCGTAGAGGCATTCGACCACTTCTAAAGCGGCAGGTGGTCCCTACCGTAAGGCTGCACATCCTGCGACTTACATCTGTCAGTGACTCCCAGGGCAGGGAACTGGCAGACGGGTTTCGGTTTCTCGACCCCAAAACCGAAGATTAATTCTAATGGTCTAACAGTCAAAAGTTGGGGTGGGACCCGCACGTAAATTTGGGCATAAACATGATCTGTTTGAAGTTGGTAGTACTTTTATTTTATTTCTAACAGTGTTGAAGTGGTTAGTGCCTTCCTTCGCTGGATGCCTGACCACCAGTTGTTGCTCGAAGTCGTAAAAAATGGCGGGGTACCGACTGAGCACCGCAGACGCGATTTTGACTCCTGTTACTCTTCTCGCACTCGGAGCCTTTATTCTTGTATTCGCTGCTATCCCTTATCTTTCCTCTCTCACACTCATCGCTTCCTCTGTTTGCTTGACTGTTAATTTAGAAGAAAAAAAAGAGACTAATTTCGATGCTGTTGACTTGAATTTTGATAGTAGGTGGAAGTCTTAATAAGGGAATTCGAGTCATTGTTATGGTTATGTATTCATTTTGAATGTGACTAGGTAAATGGTCGAAGGTTTGAAATTGCTGAGGACAGGTTCTGGAGAGATGGTCAGCCATTTCGGATCATTGGTGGTGATTTGCATTATTTTCGGATTATTCCTGAGGTATGTCTCGTTCGTTTATCCTGAAAAAGTGATATCCTTATGATCCAACTTATTTGTCAAATGAATTTTTTTCCATATTCATTGGTGGAATTTCTCTATGGATGCTATTGGATCTTTACTTTGACATGGACATCAAAGAGGCTTGAACATCAAGCATTTCTGTGTTTGCTCTATTCATTTCACTATAAATTTTAAAATTTGATTGCTGGTTCTGGTCTTGCAGAACAACTTTGTGGGCAAGACTGTCATTATTTCTTTGAATTAGGTTTTCTAAAGAATAGTTTGTGGGATAATTATGGATGAGATGTGTTCGTCCAATAAATGCAGTATTGGGAAGATAGACTGTTGAGAGCAAAGGCATTGGGCTTGAATACTATTCAAACCTATGTTCCTTGGAATCTGCATGAACCGAAACCAGAAAAGCTGGCGTTCAATGATATTGCAGATATAGTATCATTTCTTAAACTCTGCCAAAAGCATGGTTTTCTTGTTATGCTTCGAGCTGGGCCATATATTTGTGCAGGTCAGTTATAACTCACACATCTGATCTTTTAGATTTTTCCTGGGCATTTTGGACATTCATTCCATCCTGTTTATGCATCTGACTAGATAAGAAATTTTGAAATGCATCCAGATTTGATTAACATTGAATCTGAATGATGTGCACTTCACGTTCTGCACTATTATATGATTTTGAAACTGAAAAACAAATCAATGTTTTGAGTTTGGGCACTGTTGTTTTCTGTCCATCTATAATGAATTTGAATTTCCATAAAATAAGAATAATTGGTGCTTGTAAGTTGTATCTTCTGTTTCATCTTTGGCCATTTGAAGGATTAATATTTTTGTCGTTTCTAGAACTGGGAGTTTTATTTTTTGGTTCCAACTCGGAGATTACAGAGGTAAAGAGGTTTTTCCTCTATCAACCTCGACCAATTTTCCTCGGTGATCGGGTATCACTTACAATTTCTATTTCCCATTTTCTTACCGCGAGATGAATATGAATTATGAACCTGTAATATGAGTGTCGTATGCATAACTGCTGGTTCCACTTGCATCCATGGCCATCATTTTTTTTTGTAAAGAAATTAGTGGTCATGAATTCATGATCATAGTTTGATAGTAACAAGGTTCCCATTCACCTTTTCTTGCAGAGTGGGATTTGGGAGGTTTCCCAGCTTGGTTGCTTGCCATAAAACCAGATATCAAACTGAGATCATCAGATCCTGATTACCTCCAACTGGTATCATTTGTTCTAATTTTTTGTTTGACTATTAGGAATGGTAGGGTCATCAGCTGATGGACAAACAATTGCAATTTCGGATATGGGGCTTACATGTCGAGTCAGCTTCTGAAAGTAACTCTTTTATGAAGAATTACTGCTGATTTCTGAAGGTTTCAAAATAAAAATAAAAATAAAATTCTGAAAATTTTTAAGCCTTATCAGAAAGGCGGAGAAGAAAAATTGTGGTTATTCTCATATGTCGTTTTTTACTTTCTTTTTATTATCTCTCACATAACCCTTTTTTTCCAGTTGTATTCATCTTTAAAAATTGAGTAATTTTCCCATGAGTATATCCAGTTGCACCATGATCACCTTGGCAATTACTAATTCATTTAATTTATTTTCATTATTATTTATGCTATGTTTAAGCTCTTTTCTATAATTGTCTAATGCAATGAAAAGAAGGTAGATTCCATGATGTTTTCTGCTCTCTGTGTTGTGATAAGGATATTATCCTATTAAGTCATCTGAATGGCTCTGAAATAATTAGGCTACTTTTAGACTCTCCAGTGGGCTTGATATGTTTTCACCTAATTGCATGAGGTAATTACACAGTGAGAATTTGGGTGAAGTAACGAAGGTCAGAATTTTTTAGGTCAATACATATTCATTTTGTTTTAAGAATTTTCTAATGGTTTACATGTAATTATTTGACAATTGTAAAAATTTATTCTTCTGTTTCTTATTCTCTGTCCCAATTCTGTGACACTGAAGGATAAATGTGATATGTGATATGTTATAGGTTGACAGATGGTGGGGAATCCTACTTCCTAAGGTCGCTCCTCTTCTTTATGAAAATGGAGGGCCTATTATAATGGTTCAGGTAAACAAATAGTTACTTTTTGCATCACACACTTTTGTTGCTTTGCTTTCCTAAAATCAAACCCATTTGGTAATGTTGATTGGTTTTATGATGTCAAATTCTCAAGATTCTAAGGTTGAAATGATTGTTATTAGATCTTTGGATTTTGTTTACAGTATTGCTCAACCTACCAGAGATTTTGTGCATTTGAGACTGCCATGATGTATGAAGTATTTGAAGGATTATATACATGCATTGGATTTTCCTTACAGAAAGTTTTTTTTAACTACTGTACTCTCAGAAGAAAAGTATTCACTCGTAATCTGTTGATGGATGACCTACAAGAAAGGCCCAAGTTTTCATAAGAAGAATGCAACTACAATAAATTTTTGAAATAATATTTGTTGAAGGGTGCGTGCTTGTGTCTTCCTTCCCCTGGACAATAGAGTATATGATTGGGAAATGTATGGCAAGATGATGGCCTTCTTTTTCTGACAGTTTACTTTTGCAACTCAAGTATACACAACTGAAACAAAGAGCAGGGTTTATCTACTTCATTGTTTTGAATTAGGATTTTATTGTTACATTTTTCACCTCAAAATATTATCCCAGTGGCAAGAGCTGTTTTTCAGACTTCTAACATATTGCATTGACAATGAATTATTTGAAATTTTACGTTCTCACATACGAATTTTTGATGCTGATGATCCACTAAAAAGTTAATCCAATCCTCAGATTGAAAATGAATTTGGTTCATATGGGGATGACAAAGCTTATCTTCATCACCTAGTCGCACTGGCCAGACAACATCTTGGGAGAAATATTATCTTGTAAGAGGTTCTATATCTTCGACCTTACACCACGATTTTGTGCAAAACTACATTCTCATGTTTCAATACACATGTTATAAAATAAATGTACATTTCCAGTTTGGTTTTTTCCTAGTGATTTGCCACCCAGACTAAACCTTGTTCCTGCAAGGGATTGTGCTATGTTCTTTCCCTTTATGCAGCCCTTGCACCATTTCATATGTTATGGTGTTTGTCGCAACTTACTAAAATAATTTTAATACAGATGCTGTAAATTATCTTAGTCTAATGCTCATCTACCAAACCAACATAGAGCACTAACATTACTTTGGTACTTAGTCTTGGACTCTTGGATTTCTTTTAGAGTGGACCTCTTCAAATGTATAAAAGCTTTACAAAATAACTTGTCGATCTTTAATTATGATGCGATAGTTTCAAAGGCGACAAGCTATTGCTCCAATGAATTTCTTCTCTGTTTTCTGTTCTGTCTGTCTCCCCACACACTCACATCACGCATGTATGAAGATATTTTGTCATTTTCCTACGTTACATTGCATCTGTTTGATGTGATGTATGCATACGCCTATGAGGCATATGCATGCCTGTGACATACTAGTACAATTATAATGCATCCCTCAGGATCTTTTCTTTGTTTCCTCTTTTGTACTTGCTTTCCTTTTGTCACCTTCTCGGTGCTTCAATAACATTCTCATTCATTAAAAAAAAAGGTTTCACTTCTCCATAGTTCTTTTGATTTTTATTACCTTGTTCCCAAGGAATATTTAAATTATTTTCTGACTGTATTATTGCACACGCGTAGATGAAGCAAACTTATTTTTGCTGGTTTTAGGTATACTACTGATGGTGGTTCTAGAGAAAATCTTGAGAAGGGAACAATCCGTGGAGACGCGGTTTTCTCAGGTAAAGTTCACTTTTTATATTTTCATACTTTTGATCTAGGAAGACGATGCTGTTCTTTTCAGTGTGTTTACACTCAGCATGAAAGTACTCTTTAGTAATGTATAATATGGTATGTTCATTGATCTCTTTAGAATATTTATCTCTCTCATATTTTTATCTCGTTATCTTCATTAAGTTTATCAAACACTTCTACAATGAAATTAATCTTTGAAATTTTATCCTCTTCTAATCTCTAAGCGAGTTACTTTGACTTTTTTTTATTATTTTTACTTCACTGATACTTCTAGTCATGATTGAAAGCAGTCATAGGTAGTTTGCCCCATCGGTGGATCAAAACAATTCAGTTGGTTTCACCTACATGTTCTACATGTTATATTGCATGTATCAAGGGAGCAAATAGCAAAAACCAAATCTAGTTGCATCGCTCATTTGCATTTCCACACATCTTATGCTATAAAGCTCAAAAAGGATACTTTTAATCCATTTTCATTGGATGGCAAGCAAACTCCTTTTTCGAAGCTTCACTGCTTCTGTCTGGCCTGCATAGGCCAAGTTAGCAACTTCAAAATTTTTGTATTTGTAAATGAAAATAGAAATGTTGTAAATAAACTCACCCTCTCTTGTTTCCTGAAATTTTTTCTTCATGTTCTCAAAATTTTCTACTTGTGTAGTTTGTTTGGGTTCTATTATATACAAAATGAAAGTAAGAGTTCCAAACAGTAAAATGATCACATGATGTGTATTTCTCAACAAGCAGTATAACTTCGATAAATTGATACTTGATAAATTAATAATCTCGACTAAATAATATTTTTTGCCGGTCCCAACTTGGGACCAATAAGGTAAATTAATAATTCTTTTAATTTATAAGATAATGCATTTTTTTAAAATCGCATAATTCACGCTAGATACATAAATTAATAATCTCCTCATACATTAAAATTATATATATATATATATATATACATGACTCAGTTAGGAGGGCCTTGTAAAATATGACTCCAATGTAACTTGTTTTCTCTTGAAATTTATGTTTTCTTGGACTTGGATCTCTAATGTTTCTTTGTGCATTAAAAAGCTCTAGTGTAGTTTTCTTGTATTGTAAAAGAAGATTATACAATGTAATTATAGCTTTGAGTGTTTTTATTAATCAATGTATAAATTCATTAAATTAGTAATTTATCAATTAAATAATATGTCGATTAATTAATAAATTTTCACAGTCCGATGGGTGTCACTCTATAAAGGTTCTATTGTAGTTTAGTTTCAAAATGATCTTTGATGCCTTCATTCATATTTCAGGATAAGATAAGATGTGGAACTCATTTTGAACAAAAATTATTCTTGGAGCAATTTACCATTTCTACTGCTTATAGCCTTCTGTGTTCTGATTTTTAGCGGTTGATTTCACTACTGGTGATGATCCATGGCCTATATTTAAGCTGCAAAAGGAGTTCAATCCCCCAGGAAAATCACCACCACTATCAGCGTGCGTGTCTTGTTTATAACTTTTCTACTATTCCTAACTAGTTTCTAGTTCTCAAACCCTATGCTGCGCCTTGGTCAGAGAGTTTTATACAGGGTGGCTGACACACTGGGGAGAGAAGATTTCTCAGACTGATGCTGATTTTACCGCATCAGCCCTAGAAATGATTTTGTCACGAAATGGTTCTGCTGTGCTTTATGTATGTCCTTATACTTGTACATTTTCTGTTTCTATATCATAGTTTATATTGTAGGCTGTCATATGGTGGTTCTTTTTCAGATGGCACATGGTGGAACAAACTTTGGATTTTATAATGGAGCAAATACTGATGGGACTGAGTCATCATACAAGGCAGACCTTACTTCTTATGACTACGTGAGGAATATGTTTGCATGTACAAAGTTTGCGTTGAATTCATTGAATGCAATTTGTAGACCAAACTCTTTCTTCTTCTTTTTCCAGGATGCACCAATACGGGAATCTGGAGATTTGGACAATGCAAAATTCAAAGGTATGCTCCTTTAAATATAAAATACAATGAACTTCTATTTGTAAGAGGTTTTTTTTTTTTTTTTTCCTTTTGACCTTTTACTCTTCTATTTTCTCAAAGTCTAACATTTCACTCACTGAACTCGGAAGACAATTTTTTCATGCTTTTAAGAGGTATGGTCCTTTAAATATAAAATACAGTGAACTTCTATTTGTAAGAGTTTTTTTTGTTTTTCCTTTTTACCTTTTACCCTTCTATTTTCTCAAAAGTCTAAAATTCACTCACTGAACTTGGAAGACAATTTTATCATGCTTTTAGAAGTTTATCCCCCTTTATTTGTTTTAGGAGAACAATAACATGTCCTTATAATAAAACAATATTTATCCTAACTTTCTGTTTAACTGCTCCATCTCCTTCTCTGTTTGACAATAAAATATTAAGAGTTGTATTACACGATTGAGTCATGAACTTTGAATATACTGTATATGGAAATATCATAAGATTTGGCATATCTGGGTAGGAAATGCTATATTCCTGATTTTAAGAGCACTCTGAACCCATTCAGATTTGCCCTGGATGATTTTTCGTTTTTGAAATGTTCATTTCTCTCCTATCCCTCAATTTCTCCCTCAAACTTATAGCCTCCCTAATAAAAATGAGCCCTAAAAAAATTTCGGGGGATAGTGCCCCAAGACCCCTCCAAAGTTTTTAGGACAGATCAAAGTTATATTGTATTATTGTTTTAGTATTAGCCCACCAAACATCACTTTCTGGTTCCACCCCTGCTGACAGATGAATAACTTATATATGCTTGCTTCTTGCCAGTCATTCTGCATTTTTCATGGCTCAGAGTTGTTTGTGCATTCAAAACTGCATGTGTGATAACTTATAATTTGTTCATCCATTCTGATTATAGGTAGCTGGTAATTTTTCTATCATGAACTAGATACCTGGTATCTTAAAGATGATTACAAATTACAATTGCATATATGGTAAAATTATTGATGATTGATTTGTTGCCCTTAGCATCACAGGTTAACATGCTCTTAAGCTTGTAGCATAAGGACTTAGTCATCACTGTTCATTCCCAATTTTCCATGCATTTTTGTGAAATCTACTATAACAATATTCCCAAAATTCTTTGCAACTTATGATTATCCAGCCAGATAATTCATATATGTTGTACTGCTTTCAGCACTTCGGAGAGTCATAGGCCTATTCAGTGCTGCATCTCTTCCTTCTATTCCTTCCAATCAGGAAAAGACGGGATATGGGCCTATTCGATTGAAGAAGAAATTTCTTTTGTTTGATTTATTAAATTCAATAACTCACACTGACTTGGTTGAATCTGAGAAGCCAATTTCAATGGAGTCTTTGGGACAGGTGTTTAAAACTATGCTCTTTTTAAGGTTAATGGTTCACAGTTTAATGATCAAGATGACCGGATGTTGATAAACATTGATGTGTTTGTATTCAGATGTTTGGACTTCTATTATATGTTTCTGAATATACTTCAAAAGGCAATGAGCGAATTCTGTCGATACCAAAGGTTAGCCTTCCATTTTAATGGAGTACAAGTTTTCTGCATAATTATTCTAATGCAGTTGGAATTCATAGAAAATTTACTAACTTCTCTAATAATGACATGTTTCAGGTGCATGATAGAGCTCAAGTTTTTATACAATGCCCCTCTAGAGATCATGGTGGAAGACCAATGTATGTTGGTACAATTGAAAGATGGTCAATTCAAGAACTTTTCCTTCCAAATGTTAAATGCGTCTCCAACATTAGCTTATTTGTTTTGGTACTTGACTGTTCCCTTCCCCTGAATTTCTAGTTGTTGGCTCCTTTCATAGATTGTAAGCATATCTCATGAAAATACATTGAAATGATCTGGTATCGCTATTAATATTTTTCACTTCAATTTCTGCTGTTAAAATTATCTAACTTTTTTTCGTCTTCTGGTTAATTTGTTTCTCATTCATAGGTTGAAAATATGGGTCATGTTAACTACGGGCCATACATGTTTGAGAGGAAGGTAAATCTGTGCATGCCATTTTTTGGAGACAATTTTCCTTAAATACAAGTCTTTCTCCTCATTATATAAAGAAAGAACATTATGACAGTCATTCATAGATAATAATATCTAGAGTTTACTCTGCGTAACCTGCTTGATTGATAACTGGAGCTTCAACTTCCTTGAAATATATAACATGGTTACTAAGGTAAATAACACCCGTGCACAAGGCTCCCTTAGTGAGTGGGGTTAGGGACGGGGACGGATAAGATGTACGCGGACCTTACTCCACTTAGCAATAGAAGGAAAGCAGTGACAAATTTGATGCAGAAAAGAATTAGCCTAAGATGTGGATGTTGCTGCTTCTATTGGACAAGCAACCCATATCAGAATTATCTAGATAAACACTGAAATCCCTCTACTAATTTTGCATTCCACATACGTAACACCATGATTGGAGAATCTTCCTTTTTTATCTATATTCTCACTAAAATCCATATTGATTCTTAGGTTTCCACATTAGACATCAATTTGCTACGGTTACTATTATTTTCTAGGCTTCCTCTAGGGGGTTACGACTTACGAGTATACAGTAGTAATCTATCTCCTTCCTTAAAATTTTCAGATAAGATGCTTCATTCAACTTAATCTAGCTTCTTTTGCAGGGTATATTGTCCTATGTTTATCTTGATGGGAGAGTTTTGCATGGATGGAAGATGATTAGAATTCCTCTTCACAACCTGAATGAAGGGCCTGAAACCGATTCCATGATTCAGGTTGCAGATATGCAAGCCATCAAAATATCAAGGCATTCAATTTTGGACAGTAACCAAAGTAGGCTTATAAATTCTCTCTCGCTATGTATAATTCAAGAATTACACTCTACTGGACATATTCATTCAATTTCCTTGGTTTTTCTATTCTAGTGTTATTATTAGTTATCAATTTAATGTTAAGTCATTATTATATGTTCTACGTCATGACACAATGTCCTCAATAATGATATAAAGGAAGGCACAAAACATAAAATACGTACTTACCAGTTTTTTCATCATGCAGAAGGTGTCTATAGAGAACCGGCGCTCTATGTTGGACAATTTTCTATTGATGAAGCAACCAAAGTAACTGATACATTCATATCTTTTGCCGGTTGGAGTAAAGGGGTTGCATTTATTAATGATTTTAACATTGGACGATATTGGCCGGTAAATATGCTCTCCTTTTCTCTTATCTACTGTGATTTTTTAATTTTGGTATTTGTTGTTTAATCACATTAATAACTTCTGTTCCTTTTTGGATTTAGTCTTTTGGACCGCAATGCAATCTTTATGTTCCTGCTCCAATTCTTCGGAATGGAGAAAATGATTTGGTATGAGGTCCTTTTGAGACATTGAATTATCTTATTTTAAAATTTATTGATTGAACTTTCAATGTGATTTTTTAATAAAATTATTTTGAAGTTCCTTTATGTTTTCTCGATTATTCAATCATGCTGATTTCCGAAACAAGTATAAATATAATATTCTGATATTTAAGTGATCCTTCCATTGGATAATCGAGTCTTTCATTTTATGATGAAGAACTTGAAAGGTTCTCATATTATTGCATGCTAGCGAATGTCCATATTTTCAGTCATGTGGCTCATGTGTCAAACGGCTTTGCTTAAACATGCTATGCAAACTGAAACCTTAAACTTGAATTCACAATTCACAGGTAGGACCACAATTTTATATATGATTGGGAGAATTTTATTAACCTTTGTTTCGAATCTTGTGATTTGGACAATGATTTGCTTCTTTAACGAAGTTTTCCTCATTATTGCTCAGCTAATACTTGAGTTAGAATCACCACATCCCGAGCTAGTGATTAATTCAGTTAATCAGCCAGACTTGGCCTGCAGTTCAAGTGAATCAAGCTTGCATCTGCTCTAATGCGGCAGGGAATGTTTATGATGACCTAGGCATGTCAGACAAGCTTGATTAGTGGACAAAGTGAAACTTGATGACTTTTCTCCAGTATTGCTAGATCTATCGAAAATTTAAGCATATGCATGCTGGTGTCGTGCTACAATCGTGTCTTTGATGTCGTACAGATCGGCTGAAGATGAAGTACACGGGATCAATTTATTTACGGATGACAGTTTGCAAAATGGCCATTGCGAATTCTAGTGGCATCAAATTTGTAATTGAAATTTGTATTGTAGCATTTTTTTCTAATGGTACTAACAATTTTTCTGGTTGAAAAGCTTTAGCATTTGACATCCATGAAAATTGATCTCTCATATACGGTTACCCCAATTGCTTTATATTTTTTGCTTAGTTGTGTGCCTGCCCTTTCACAAGAGAGAACAGGTTTGAAACTTTCAAACAATCTCGTTACAATGTCAGGATTAAACCGTACACTTCTGCAACAATGTCACAATGCTCGAAAGCTTCATGAAATTCAACAATGTCATTTCTTTTATTTTTGAACTGTTTTATAACACTCATGCTTGGAATTACAGTATATATGGCCAATGACTCGATCGGAGTGAAAACCAGATAGAACTGCCAAATCAACTGTCCTAAATACATAACCGTACAAACGGTAGCAGCTAATAAAAATAAGAAAAGAAAGAAAAAAGTCACTTTGAAGCTATCTTCGAAACATCCTTGGGATCCTGTTTCGACCCTGACATGGCAGCACTAGCTGCCACCGTCATGGCAGTTGCTGCTGCCCCCAACTTCACGCCACCAGCAGCCTTCATTGCACCAGCTATTTTAGCAAAAGCAGCTATGCCTCCTACAAGGATAGCTCGTAAGGCAACCGTCGGTTTTACTTCCATTTCTTGCTGTACCTGCAAACTGTAATATGATGTCCATCAAAAACTCATCCTCTAAATATCGTATAGATAGATATAGATGACTTGATGCAGTTGGCAGCAGACTAATATGAGCAGTTAACAGAACCATGTTTTAGTTAGCTGTCGAAACTACACCTGAACAAAATGCCAGGAAGTGAATAATACCACAGGATCGTCCTAAGAATATGGGCCGGCATTCCTTTCTCGAGTATGTAAACAGATTTCGCAAGTCACTAGAAAAAGACTTTCAGTGTGAAATTACGAAATTTCCAATGGTATCGAGTGTAAAGCAACTACAAAATTTGAAGCCATTTAAGCAGCAACGATAGTGTATGTTTCTCACTTAGATAACACTAAGCATAGCAACCACTCTAATGTTGAGGTCTTATATCCAGAGATACCACCAGCTAACCAATGGATTATTTTTCTTTTTCCAGAATGTTGTGATCTCAAATCAATAACATCTAGTTCTTCCGAGAGTTCTATGCATGAACAAATGAAAAATTAAATATAGCAAACAAATCCGTTAATATTACTTATTAAATTTAGTAGTCTATCACCGATATTGCCAAAAAAAAGAAAAAAAGAAAAAGAAAGAGCCACTAGAAGGAGCGTTCATAAGAGGAATATTCTTCAGCTTAGAGGTAGCTTTCCCTTACCATTACCAGCCTCTTTTCATTAAATTTAATATACATATATATAAGAAAATCCGAATTGCAATGTCCAATCCACATAAAAGAAGACCTCATTTAGCTCCTCAAACAGACCTTCATGTTAGGAATTGTACCGATACAGGTGAAAAATATATGAACAATTATACCTCTAATTACACCAAACAAATTCCTAGGAGCAACACAATGATCCACTTAAATACCAAACTCCTTAGAATTTTCCTAGACATGTAATTAGTAACACAATATATCATACTAACTTATCCGACAGAAAAATATACTGAAGAACCAATAATAACACCAGAATTTTTACGTGAAAAACCTTTCATAGAAAAAAATCACGGGACCATAGTTCAGCTGAAAAAATTTCAATAATAAATAATAGGTACAACAACCTTCTATCGTACACACCACTACAGGATACAAGAGCAAAACAACAGTTTGAAATCACTCACTCAAATCCCAAATACACACAGTGTATAATCACTCAATTTTTCTCTTTCCCTGCAAACATACTATGCATGAACTCTCATCTCTCCAAGTACTACTCTCTGCAGATATTCTACAAAAACTTTTTTTCTTTTCTTTTTCCGGTGAGTGTATTTTTCATTACAAATACTTCTATTTATAGGAGAAGAAAACATCTTATGTAGTTAATGCAGTTAGCTACCCAATTGCATCAACTACACGCACACACTACCACTACCACACAAAGGAAAAGAAGAGATAGCTAAATTCTCTTACGCAAAAAATTTAATGTGGTGATCCCCACATGAGGGGTACCACCACCCAACAAATCTCCCCCTACGACCTCATGTGAGAAAATTCCAACAAACCCACAATCCTCCTGGTCACCAACAACTTTTCCCATGGTAATGCTAAAGTCAGCATATCTATGTATATCTCCTCTTCTTAGTCAACATGAAAGAATGCAGTTTTCACATCTAAGTACTCAATTTTCAGCTTCAAACTAATAGTTAATCCGATAACAACTTGAATTGAATTCATTTTCACGATTGGTGAGAATATTTCTTCAAAGTCAATCTCTTTCTTTTGACCGAACCCTTTCATCACTAGTCGACCCTTGTACCTTGGCTAATTGTCTTCTTTAGTTTTCAACTTGAACACTCATTTGTTCTTGAGTGCCACCTTCCATTAGGAAGTTTCACCAAATCATAAGTATGATTTTCACGCAAAGAATTCATCTCATCTTCTATGGCTTTGAACCATTCGTTCTTCTTTTGATGAGCCATGACTTCATCATAACTCTCAAGATCTCCCTCGTTAGTCACCATCACATACTCACTTGTTGGATACCTCACGAAGGGTTGACGCTTTATATTGGATCTTCTTAAATGAGGCTCATCTTCTTGAGCTTCCTCATTTCCAACAACTTCTTGATTCTGGTTATCATCAGCGGGAATATCTTCTTTAGATTCTTGTTCAACTCCCTTGTAATCATCAATCACTGTTGGTAATAGTACTGGATCAAGATTAACTGGAATTTCTACAAAGACTTTAGGCTTCTCAACATTCTCAAAATCTTGAATCGTTTGGTCTTCAAAAAATACATCTCTACTTCTGATAAGTTTCTTCTCTACTGGGTCTCATTATCTATACCCAAACTCTTCATGTCCCTATCTCAAGAAAATACATTGTCTAGCTTTATTATCAAGCTTACACATTTCTTGAGATATGTACAAAAGCTCTACAGCCGAACACCTTCAAGTGGTTGTAGGAAATCTCCTTTCCGGTCCAAACTTTCTTTGGGATATCACCATCCAGAGGAACTGAGGGCGAAAAATTTATTAAGTCAACTACCTTCCTTATTGCTTCACCCCAAAATGGGTTAGGCAATTTTGCATCAGAGAGCATACACTTAACACGTTGACAAATGCTCATGTCCATCTTTGCGCCATGCCATTATGCTGAGGTGTTTTAGGCACCGATTTCTAAAGTTGAATTTCATGACTTCTACAATACTCTTTTAACGGACCTCTCTATTCACCACCGTTATCAGCACAAACACACTTTAATTTTTTTCATATTTGTCTCCATGTTGTGAAAATTCTTGAATTCTTCCAGAACTTGAACTATTGTTCTGAGTGTAAACACCCACACCTTCTTCGAGTGGTCATCGATAAAAATAACAAAATATAGACAATCACAAGAGTTCCGTCCTTCATGTAACAAACATTAGTGTGAACCAGATCTAATATGTTTGGCTTTCCCGATGAAGGGAATGATCGAAACGCAACTCTGTGTTGCTTTCCAGCCAAACAATGAGTACAAGTCTTTAACTACACATTTTTTACCTTAGGCAATAGATGTCTTTTGGATAGCATATGAAGCCCTTTTTCACTCAAGTAACCAATTCTTTAATGCCAAAGTTTGACACAGACATCTTTGACCGCATTCAGTTCCTCCTTCGTTAAAGAAGCTTTCATCACATAAAGAGAATTGATTTTCTCCCCTCTAGTCATGACGAAAGAACCTTTAATGAGCTTCTTTGTTGGGTGGTGGTACCCCTCATGTGGGGATCACCACATTAATTTTTTTGTATAAGAGAATTTGGTTTCCTCTTTTTTTTCCTTTGTGTGGTTGTGATAGTGGTAGTGTGTGCGTGTAGTTGATGCAATTGGGTAGCCAATTGCATCAATTACATGATGTGTTTTCTTCTCCTATAAATAGAAGTATTTGAAATGAAAAATACACAAAACGAAGAAAGGAAAGAAAGAGAGTTTTTGTAGAATACCTGTAGAGAGAGTTTCTATATAGTGTATTTGCAGAGAGAAAAATTGAGCGATTATACACTAGATGTATTTGGGATTTCGGTGAGTGAATCCAAATTGTTGTTTTGCTCTTGTATCTCGTAGTGGTGTGTACTACGGAAGGTTCTTGTACCCATTATTTATTAGTGGAAGTGTTTCAGCTAGACTATAGTCCCATGATTTTTCCTTGTGAATGGTTTTCGACATAAAAAATTTGGTGTTGTTAATATTGGTTTCTCAATATATTTTTCAATCAAGAAATTCGGTAAGATATATCGTACTATTAATTGCATATTTGAGAAAATTTTGTCTAAGGAGTTTGGTATTTAAGCGGACCACTTTGTCCATCCAATATTTCCTAGGAATTAACCTAGTGTAATTAGTGATATAATTGTTCATATATTGTTCACCTGTATTAGCGAAAAGAAGAAAGAAGAAGAACCCTCTCAATCGCCTATCAAATCAGAGCTAAACCCTAACAGAAATGTATCTACTTCAGTCGAAAAGAATAAAGAAGAATTACCTACTCAATCGCCTTCAATTTTACCGGAAAACGATGAAGAAACATAGTTGGGTTGAAGGCTAGCCATAATTGCACAATCGCGTGAGAGCGGTGAGATAGGTGAGAGTGGCGAAGGGTTATGGCTGGGTAAATTTGTGATTTTTGAAAAGTATTAGATATATTTGTCTTTTTTATCCAAAATGCTACAAAAACCAGCATCCTCAAACCGTACGGAAAATGCTCCCAAAATGCTTCACAAAATGCTACTCAAAATGGGTGTTTGGTTTTCTAAATAATTTTCAGTAAATGTTAATCTAAACAGGCTCTAACTAGCATAAACAATGAACATCAAAGCCTTAATTCCAAACGCTTTGGGATTGACTGCAAAAATCAGTAAGGAAATTTAGACAGAATCCCCAACGGGTAATCAACATATCTTTTCCAGACCAAATATTTCTTTAATTATTTCCATCCATGTATTTTATGTCGTTCCCTTCTCTTCTCAGCAGTTCCTAATTCTATTTTACAATTTGCATCATTTTCTACATGCCTATGCCTTACATCATCCCCGTATTTAGAGTAAACGTATAGAATTAGAGCTTTTAGCATCAAAAGTATCACTTCAATGTACAATATACATTCTTCCACATCATCTGCCCAGCTTTAGTCCTATGAGAAACAATCTTATTAATCTCTCTCTTATAAATGACTAACCTGAGATATTTGTAAAATCCCACTTGTTAGTATCTATTTGTCATTAATTTCTACCCAAACCTCCTACCATCTCCGATTTTTTCTACAATTACACTTCACATGGTATGATTCAGTTTAAAGGGCCAATATTCCATAATATATTTCTATGTTTCTAACTTCTAATTCAAAGTTCATTCATTACATAGTCTCATCGCTAAGACTAAATTATCTACAAACAACAGCATATGCCAAGGGAGGTTTTCAAAAGACTTGATTTAGTTTTACTTCGTCTAGAGGCACCACATTCCCCACTATAGTTCCACGTTTCTAACCTCTAATTCACAGTTAATTTGTGAGATAGCCCTATCTCTAAGACTAAATTATATACAAAAAACATATACCAAGGAAGGTCCTCGTTGGCAGACCTTAGAAGCTCATGCATCATGACAAACGAAAACAAGGGTCAATCATTTCTTCCCTCTTTTTTCTGACAATTTTTTTTATTAAAGCACCAAGATGGTGAAAACAAGGAACTACAAAGAAGCTAAGCAAAAGGCCTCCACCAAATTTTTACTGGAGTCAGAATACCAAAATTTCAACCAACTAAAGCAATCTCCTAAACAACAAGCTTAATCATGATCCTTGATTTAAAGATGATATTCAAAGGCATTCTTAAGTAATAGAAACCTAATGCTCATCCTCCAACCATAATGACATACAACAGTCAAGAGGTTCCAAATTGCAATATTTTTACTAGAAGAAATGCAATATAAAGCCCTCTTGTGATTGTTGCGTGGTTTAGTCTACTGGTGACCATTTTTTGGTCCTTCTGTAATTTATTGATGCACAACCTTAGTACAGTTAAATAAATAAAAAAATTCAACAAAAAAATGCTATTTGGCCAGATTAGCAAAAACTGGGAAATCATCGCTTACATCCAATGTCATCCAAATTTTTCGCCTTACATTCCACTCATGTACGCCAAAGTTCACAGAAATTTTTCGTAATTGTTGCAATAGAAAAATGCCATCACGTTTGACCATGATGAACTGATCAATTAATTTGTCTCCTCACAAAATTCTATTCACTGGCCAATAGTTTCAAATCCAATGTTGATTCCTAACCAAACATGCTTCACATGTACACTAGTAGCAACTGGGAAATGACCACATCCATCATCCGGAAAGGATGAAAGACACCAGTATGCTAAGCAAATCATGTCATATGCCTGCCACAGACAGTACATAAATTGACATCTGATGAAGCCCCAATTACTCAGACACCAATACTATATAATCATTACCTTCGGAGGAAAACAAAAAATAAAACAGGTTGCTGATTTCTACTTTTACCTCCCTTCTATACAAGAGAGTCTATGGCATCAATCCAAAATCCAAAATTTATTCTTTTTGCTTTCTCATTAGATAATTTAAACAAACATTTCCTTGTTACAAGTAAGCACAATACAAGATTCATAGAGTTCCCTTACTTTCGAACCAAGATTATATGGTTTTTGTTTTAGAATCGCATAAAACACAAACAAAATCAGAAAAGCCCAAAAAATCATACATAGATACAGAATCATTTATTCCGCCCCGAATTACACCAAGAAAGAAATATAATAAATCTACATAAATCAGTAGGTAAAGCATACAGCAACATATATTGACATACATAGAGATAAAGAGAGACGCCTCACCTAGATTTCTCAACAGGAATATGATCGATTTTCAAGAGAGAAGAATGAGAGGAATTGGGGGTATTCTAAACAGTAACCACGGCGACCTTTTCCCTTTGATCTCGGACTCAAAACGAGGTTCTAAAACTTCTCTCCTTCGAAACGGAGCAAAACATAGGTGGGCCCCATCCCGCCTCATCCCTGTACCACATATGCGTGCCGGTGGATTTCTAATAATAGGGGTAATTTTAATATACTAAAAGGAAAGGCAACTTAGCATGTTTGCTTGCAAGCTGAAAGTGTTTCAATACTCTCGTGTATGGTAGCTGTGTAAGCAATGGTTGTGATGTTCGATGTTGCGGTACACGTGGTGTTTTGCATGGGTTGTTGTTTTTGTGTGTTGTACGATGATTGTGGTGCTCAATGTTGCTGTACATGTGGCGGTTTGCATAGGTTGCTGTTTTTGTGTGTTTTACATTTGCCAATTTTTTCCTTGATTGGTTGATTGAATGATTACGTTCTGAATCATTTCTTGGTGAGAGATAGCTGCTTCTATGAGAAGTGATCTGGATAGTTTGCAGTCTTGTCTTATGTGTCCCCAATTATTGACTTTCATGAATGCATGGGATGTCCTGCATGTTTTAGTTTTTCCTTCAAAAAGTACTAGATAAATTATATATGTTTTATGTCTACATCACCCTGTTTGTGTGAGTATGTCTTTATATTTTTTGAAATAAATAAATATTTAAAGCTTAGTAGGCTATGTCAAGAAACAAATAAATAAAGGAAATGGTATTGAAAAAGCTGTAGTTGATAATTGCAAGGATGAAAAAAGTCATGGGGAGTCATATTCCTATAAGAATCTGATTAGTAATGCCAGATGTGGGCAAGTCGTTGGCTTCTCAAAAAGGGAACGGTTGGGTGGGACAGATACGTCGGCATGACATTAATTGAGGTGGGCAAGAATATGTCCACACACAAGTAGTAAATGAAATCCTACTGAAAAAGTTGTACGTGATAATTGCAAGAATGAACAAAGTCATGGGTAGTCATATTCGTACAAGAATCTGGTCAGGTAATGCCAAATGTGGGCATGTCGTTGGCTTCTAAAGAAGGAACGGTTGGCTGGGCTAGAATGCCGACATGGCATTAATTGAGGTGGACAAGAACATGCCCACACACTAAGCTTCAATATCACACGTAGTCAAGAAAATGGTATTGAAAAAGCTGTAAGTCATAATTGCAAGGATGAACAAAGTCATGGGGAGTCATATTCGTACAAGAATCTAATTAGGTAATGTCAGATGTGGGCATGTCGTTGGCTTCTAAAAAAAGGAACGGTTGGTTTGGTCAGATATGTTGCTATGGCATTAATTGAGGTGGACAAGAACATGCCCACACACTAAGCTTGAGTTTCACACGTAGTGAATGCTAATAGGAATTAGATAAGTAGATGGACATTTTTTTTTATCATTATCCTTATCTATAATTGGACAACGTTGACCATTGCTATTAATGGAATTTTTTATAGCAATGAAACTTATCATTTCCATTAAGTTGTGAACTTCATCAAAGGCGCTCTTTGGTTTGTGTTTCCGACCGGACATCGAACTTCATATGCTCTCTTTTGCACAGGTAAATATATTAAAGATTTGTTTGGCAATTTAAAGTTGTTGATTTGTCAAAGTAGTTTGTTTGTGTTTTTGAGAATTTTTTACTAGATTATCATATAAGTTAGACAAGTGAGTGAATTATTTGTTTAAACCATCATCTTCCTGTTTTTATTTGAATATTTTTACCTTCAAGCTTCTTCGAGAGTTGATTCGTATTGATGTGTTGACGTTTGTTTTATTTTGTTTTCATTTGATTTATCTCAAAATGAATGCCTCTATTTGTTTTTTTATCACCTTTGTTGCAAGTTTGCATGGTTTGAATCTTCTTCGGTTTCTTTAAATTGTTAATAGGCAATTCTAGACTTTTGTGGAGGCTTTGGGTGCATATAAAATTCAGTCATTGAGGTAATAGTTTTCTTGAGTATTATTTGTTTGTTAAGCATGATTTTCCTGTACAGTTACTCCTTTAATACACTGGTCAAGTAACTTTTTTATACTTGAGAGTTTCTCTTCAACTGTATTGTTATGAGCTACAAATGGTCATTAAAATTTATCTGAAAAATGGAGTCTTTGGAATTCACGGTCTCAATGATCTATGAAGAAATTTTGATTTTTATTACAGTGTATGCATGTCTTATAATATAAAGATGTATACATTCGAAGTTGCTAATAATGTAAAATATTATATCGTCAACAATATCTTTTGGAATTTTTATCTGTGTATGGAATTCTTGAATTTTCTTAGTATTGATGTATGATGTATCATCCGTCCTCTTTTATATGTTATTAAAGATGTTTTATTTTGTTGCAATCGTTTAACTACTTTCATTTGCTTTAATTGTGCAAGTCATGAATTAGAATTTTCCTTTTTACAATATACCATAGTACTCTACTTATGCATTATTCATTTAATTATGGATTGTTTATTCTCAATTTTTGAATGCATAAACTACAGGGTCAGTTTATTTTGTTGTGTACTTAAATCTTGCTAAGATTTTTCTGGTTGATTGGCCTTTTTTTATTATGTATATTGCATATTTAATTGGTTGATAATCATTTTCAACTTTTTTTCCCTACTATTTTTGTTTGTCATTTGTTTGTGCTTTTGTTAAGCTTCTAGCATGATTTTTTTATTTGATCGTAGTTATTTTCTATGATAAATTTATTTGTTTATAGGTGGGAATGTTCTTAGTTTTTGTTCATTATTTATTGTTGAATGTATTTGACAATATGATGGAATTTGGTGAGAGTAGCCAAATGAATAGATCTAAAAGGAAGAGGTTGATAAGAAATCGTCTTTGCAGTCAAACTAAAACATCTTCATTAGCAAGAGACCAATTGATTAGCAATGTTGATAATGTATATGATAATAGTACTGCTCATGAACAGAATATTGAGGCTCTAACTGTTGAGTCACCAGACTTAACATGTGAATTTTGTGGTGCGATTTTCTGGTATGATAAACGCTTAAAATCTAACTCTTCACGTAGATCGGTCTACTCTGTGTGTTTTCGTAGTGGTAAGATAAATGTACCACTATTAAGACCAACGCCTATGTTACTCGATCAATTGCTGGATTGTAATGGATCAACAAAAAGCAAAAAATTTTAAAAAAATATTAGGACTTATAACTCAATGTTTGCATTTACATCTCTTGGTGGTAAAATTGATCATTCCGTCAATACTCCTTCATGACCATATGTTTTTAGATTTTGTGGACAAAATTATCATCGTATAGGATCTCTACTTCCAGCAGATGGAGAATCTCCTAAATTTGCACAATTGTATGTGCATGACACTGAGCATGAAGTTCTGAATAGGATGATCGCTATTGGTTCTATCAACAATGATGTCATTGATGAAGAGATTGTTAAAGATTTGATTTTCATGCTTGATTCAATCAATGAAGTTGCAAAGGCCTTTCCAATGGCAAGAGATAGGTTCAATGAGAATGATCTAAGACCTATGAGACTTAGATTATGTGCAAAGAGAAATTCAGATGGTGATCAATATAGTATTCCTGTGTCTTCTGAGATTGCTGGATTGATAGTTGGTGACTTTGGTGATGGTTTTGAGCATAGAGATATAATCATTGAGCATAAAGTTGAGGGATTAAAGCATATTGATGAACTACATTCAACTTTTATGTCAATGCAATATCCACTATTATTTCCTTACGGTGAAGATGATTATTCCAAATGTCTCAAATATCAACAAACGATGTCTAGAAGAACTACAAAAAGAACGTGTATAACAATGAGAGAGTATGATGCATACAGGTTGCGATAGAGGTGTAATGAAGGGAAAACACTTCTTAGAGGTGGTAAGCTTTTTCAGCAGTTTATTGTAGATGCATATGCTTGTGTGGAAAAGCAGAGGTTGAATTTCTTTCGATTCAATCAGAAAAACTACGAGTAGAAACAATTGAGGAGAAGCATATCTTGATGTAAATATAGTTTGTGTCAATAACTTAAGTATTTTATGTGTGCAGCAAGTTCGAAATTTATGTTATTCCTAAATGACTTGCTAATGTTTATGTACAATAAGCAACTTTTGTTGCTCACAATGTGTGCTAAATCTTTGATGTAATATATATGCAGTTTTTGTAGAATTTCTATGCTCTATCTCAACTTTTTTTGTTATGTTTTAATTTTATTTGCATTTTGTATTAAATATGAGGGTGAAAAACTATATAAGAACAACAAGAAATTGAACACATCTTCCTAATCAATTCCTCGACTATATATTAATAAACAAAACTCAGAAACTTGAATATGCATGGTTCAATTGTAAAGAGCAACATTGTAAAAACCATACTCATACAAAACAATATATATTAACCATTCTTTGGTTGCATCATATTTCTTCCTCAGGCCATGTCTATAGTAGTTGGCCTATCATATCTGTAACAATAAATCATTTTAAATAATTAAAAATTAAATGCTATAAAGAATGAATATTTTTGTATGATTTTACAATTAATAGATTTCTACAAAGTTATGATGTTTACATACATCTCTAAACTGTAATCAATAAAGCAAATTATGGTATCGGTGGTCAAAAGAAAATTGTATGCGGTATCACATCTAAGTTAATGTTAACCTTTATTTACATCTAACTAGGCATTCTTCAAATGTCAATATTCACAATTAAAGAAAACTACAAAACATCAAATATCATTCAAATCACCAATAAAAATTACAATCCTCCTAAATTGTCATAGAGTAGAACATTGTTGAATCTCCACAACAAATAGATTTTTGAAACAGAAAATACACAAAAAACTCTCACTCTCTAACCCAATGCCAAAAAAAAACCATCTAATACCACCTTCTAATACGTCATCATACTACTTAAAGATTTAGGGATATTACATCTTAAGCCAGCATGAATCCTGTATTTCATAAGCAAACTAAACACAGAGATTGATTGTCATGTTGACAAGATTCAACAAAGAATTATTAAGACACAACATGTTTATTTAGCAATAACAATACAATCTATTCAATTTTTCAAAACAAAAATTAATAATAAAAAAAATTACACAAAATAGTTGACCCATAAAGAAAAAAAAACTACAAAAAAAGAAGAGAAACAACCCGCCGCGTAGTGCGGGTTGTGACTCTAGTTATACTAATAAAATAAGGGGCAAGGTTAATTTATTGTTGATTTCTTATTGTTATGCATATCGGGCCACCATCATAATATTTAGAAATTGTTAGTTGAACATATTCAGCTGACCATGACTCGGTGTTTGACGAAGTGACAAACACTTGTTTTGTGATTTAGGTTTGGGAACATTGAACATAATTGATTGGGTGATAGACCACTGCCCTATGTTGTGCGATTGTTGATTTTCACGTGCTGATGCTTATCTTAGGAAATTCTTAGGAGAGACCAAACCAAGACTCCTTTGATAAGAAAAGATCTTGAACTGGACCAAAGTCAGGGTCGTGGTTTAGGCAAATCTAATTGTTAGAGCTAGACCAAAGTCTTTCAATTGACATGGTTAAATTCTTAATTTGTTTAATTGCGGATTGATTTGTGTGCACAGGTGGAGGTAGTTGAACTAGCCAAATGCAAGCTAATTTTTATCCATTGTTGAATTAGTTATTTTATTTAAGCTAGTTAATTTTTTCGTTATTAATTTAAGCATACGAATTAGTTTACACTATTGTTTGTCTTTCAATTGGTTTTTACAATAGTCCTTGTGGATTCGATCCCTTTCACTGTTACTGTCTTGCGACCGTACACTTGCAATTGGGTAAAACCAGTCAGTATTTATTGTGATAAAAAAAGTATTGACCAAATTTTTGACAGCGTTGTGGAGGATTGTTTAGTTTATTACTGGTTGTTCACACGGCAATAGAATTCATCTTAGTTGATTTAATTATTGTTACATCAAATTTACATCGTCTAATTTGTTTGTAGGTACATACTTGTTCCTTGCAGTGCATAGGACAATGGAAGGGAACAACAGACAGTTAGTCGAGGGGAATGACGAAGCTGCCAAAGCCAATGTCAAAATTCCTATGATGAATAGGTATATTCAGCAGAATATTGCTCAGGCTTCTTATATTAATTACCAACCAACAGGGGCTGTCAATATTAGTTTGTCACCATAGTTACTGAATTCTGTACCCCACTATGAGGGGCATTTTGACGAAGATCCTCATCTACATTTAAGGATTTTACTTATCTTTGTCGAACCTAACATTTGACTGGAATCACTACTGATAATTTGAAGTTGGTGCTCTTTCCCTTCACTCTAAGGGGCGGCGCGAAAATGTGGTATAATACCATTGAAGTAGGATCTATCAATACATGTGAACAGATGGCGACTAAATTTTTGAGATAATTTTTTCCAGCTCATAGAACCAAACAGCTTGTGCGTGAAATTCAGAATTTTCAGCAAAGGGATGAAGATTTATTCTATGAAGCATGGTAGGATTTTAAGAATAGATTAGCTTCTTGCTCAACCCACAATTTACACAAGGATGATGTGGTTTTGCATTTTTATGAAGGGTTGAAGGAGGCAAATAGAATAAAAGTTGATTCCGCTTGTAATGGAGTTCTTATGAGAAAGAGTAGCGAAGAAGCTGTGGAGTTATTTGAAGAATTGAGTGAAGACTCTCAACAATTTTCCACAAGGGGTAGAAGCTGAACAAAGCGACAATGCATATATGAGGTAAGATCTGATGTCAAAGTTGAAGCGGAGATGTGCAATATTAATCGAAAAATAGACATGTTTGTTTAAGCTTTGAAAGGAGTGACTATAGAGGTTCCATCACAAGTTGAGACCCTTTGTGCAGTTTGCTCTAGGAAAGATCATCTAACTAAAGCTTTTCCATTGATATCAATGAATGATCAAGAGCAAGTCAATTTCTTGGAAAATTACAACACGTGAAACCAACAAATCATCACTATCTCCTTCTGACAATGAACATCTATATGATGATATACCTTCTTCATCTTTTGACCCTGAAATAAACATGCTTTCCAGGGATCAAGAATTCCTTTTAGAAGTTGTCAATCATATTGATGATCCCACTGTTAAGCTAACTTACTTAGATAAATTAAAACAAAATTTATTTAATTCTGATAATAAGGTTGCACCATCAAAAACAACCTACAACTTGAAGGAAATTATTTCTAAACATGATCAACGGATAGGACCCTCTTCAACTCCTGATCTTCAACACCTTCAAATGGAAATTTCTGAGATTAGAATAGAACTCAACACTCTTAAGAATCAACAAATGAATGATCAGTGGAAGATAAATGAATTAGTCTCAATCTTTGACAAAGGAAAATGGCTAATTGCATCTGAAACACCTAGTGAATTAGATGACATTGAAAGAATTAATAAATTAGAAAGAAAATGAATTTTAGTTGAGAGTTCTTACAAAAATTATCAACCTTTTATTGGATTATTATCTCAAGTTATTGGTCAAAAATGGTTTATCAGAATTACAATTGTTATCCAAAATTCTTTTTCTTTTGATACAATTGTTTTAGTAGATTTTGGTGCAGATTTAAATTGTCTTCTATCTGATTTAGTTCCTCGTTGTTTTTGGGAAAAAAACTATTGAAGGTATAAAATTTGCAGCTGGTGAATAACTTAGAATTCTTTACAAATTATCTAATGTTACAATTAAAAATTCTGATATTTCATTTAATACAAGTTTTCTTGGTGCTCAAAATATCACAAAATATGTTATCTTAGGAACACCATTTCTTGATCTCATTTAACCATTTCAAGTAGATCATGCTGACATTCATACTTCTTTATTCGGCAAAAGTTTATTCTTTCCTTTTTTACAAAAACCTACAAAATATTCTTTAAGCCAAAGCTCTATAAATGAATGCTCTCTTCACTGTCTTTTTATGGCAAAAATGAGTACCTCTAGACAAGGTCGTGGCCGGCTCTCTCCACCAACAGCAAGATCACAAATGCAGAGGCTCTCCAAAGAATCTTATACCTTACAAGAAGCACCAATTCTTCCTAAAAAATCATGGGCCGATATTGTCGATAAGGAAGATCAAAAGCTAGCCTTAACCAAGGCTAAATCAAAAGAAAAAGCAGTAATCTCTTCTGACCCTCAACCTAAAATTCCTCAGAAGATTTTAAATAATCCATCCTTATTGAAATAGGTTTTATCTTAAAAAAACACCTGAGGTTGCCCTGACAATTCAAGCACAAAAGCCACCCATTAGTTCAGCCTTAGTCATTTTTGACAATATTTTAAAAACTGCTGCTAATGAAGCTTTAAAACAAAATAAATCACAACCTTCTCTTTACACATCAAAATATTTTGACAAACAAAATTTTCAGAAGGTTGTCCTTATGGAAAGAGAATTCATGAGTGAAGATCCAAAGACTGTGATTTCAAATATCTTCCCTCCAAATTGGCACTATGTACCTCGATTTAAACAAAAATCAAACATTTATGAATTCATTTTAATTGATACTGATTCAATATCTTTGAAGAAATATCAATCTTCTCATACTTCAGCTATCACACACTGCACCATTCAAAATTTAAAAATTTTAACCCCAGCAATGTGGGGTCAAGAGTTGCACAAATCAAAATAGTTTTCTGTCCAATTCAATTCTGCTGGTTATAATTACTGGGATTACCAAAAGGCTTGGACAAAAGCTTTTTTATTCCAAAACTTAGACCAAAAACATTCATGGTTTTTTCATTTTAAAACTAACCAAACATACAATTTTCCTTACTGGTTCAATGAATGGTGGTGGTACTTTGGACCTCTCCAACAAATTCTACCACCACTCATTAATGAGGGATTTGATATCTTTCGCTCCCATTATAAGCCCAAGGATATGGCACTACCACCATTATTATATTTCTTCTCTACATTTGCCATTTCTTGGATTTCCAATTGGCATTACAAATACCACAATGAACTAGGGAGTTTGCCTTATTTAGTTCGCACACACCGCACTAAATGGTGGGACAAATTCAATGGTGAAAAGTCCTACCCAGAAAATGTCCTAAAATGGTTTTCATCCAACCAATCACAATCCAAACTGATTGAAAAATCAAAACAAAATGTCCTTGGAATGAAATCATTTATCAGCTCAAAATTGGTTTCGGGCACATCAAAAGATGAACTTGCTCATCTTTTGCAGAAGACTTTATCAGAACTCAAAATCAATTCTGGAAAATCATCAGCATCAAATTCAGAAAAATATTCAAAAAAGAGTTTTAACTCAGATGATCTTTTTTATGAAGAAAACTGATCAAGTCCAATTTTGGCTTGGCTATTCCACCTTAAATGGTAGGTGGTAAAGAATTAATCAAATCATTTAAAATCTGGAATTTTTGCTAAAAAAACTCAAAAATCCTACAAGGTACCTAACTAAGCCTAGGTTTATCTAGCTTTGCTATTCCACCTCAAACGGTAGGTGGTAAAGAAATTATCAAATTTGTTTACATCTAGGTTGTTGCTAAAAAGACCATAATACCCTTTTTGGGTTTCAGTTTTACCATCCGGTAAAAACCGTCAAAATGGAGACATGAAGCCAAAATACAAGAAATGGACAAAAATAATTTTTTCCATAAAAGCATTGGCGGAAGACAAAGTAGAGGACAAACAAGACAAGTTCCACTATTCAGCTTTGCTTTTCCATGTTTTAATGATTTTAAAGGTTCTCTCTCCATCTATATAAGGAAGAGACCTATGCCTTATTTTTTCAAGTTTTGGAACTCACAAGTCTCGAGTTCTAGTTTCCAACTTTTGGAACTTTTCTCTCTTATTCTCCAACCTTCCTCTTAGCCAAAATTGGAAACTTTGGTTCTCTCCTCCCAATGTAAGCTTCAATCAACAATCAAAAGTCTATAAGTCCAACATTTTTGTTGTTTAGTACTTACAACACTTCAATAATATCTTATATGGCTGGTTCTACCGCCTTTATTGCTTAAGTTTGTTTATGTTCTTATTTTATTTCATATTGTTTTAAGCTCGATGACGTCATAAACGGTCGTCTTTGTCGCCTGTGGTTATCAAGCCCAGAAGTTCTTACACTTAATATTGTTCTTGCTTTAGCATTGTTAAATTTATTTTTGTTTCTTTATTTGCTTTATTTAATTTTATGTTTATAATTCTTTCTTGGTTTACGATCAACACGACTTCAAGATTATTAGTTTGTGGTTTCAATTTATATATTAAGTTTATAGATCCTCTGTGAAGATCACAAGGATCAACTATTAACTCCTTCTTCTTGCCCCTAGCTCTGATACCATAGAAGAGAAGGATCATTATATATATATATATATAAATATAATTTTGCTCTCATACAGACCTAAAATGCGGACCTAAAAAATGGACTTTTAATTCTAGCCCTTAGATTAATCCAAGGGATGAGATTTAGATGACCTTCACTAATTCCTCGCGTCTTCCGTCTCTCAACACTGTTCATCGCTCTCTTCTCTGGTCTCCTCCATCGCGAACAGCTCAGCAGCGGCGTCTCCTCCATTGTGTCTCTCCATCGCATCCAGCAGTCGCATCTCCTCCATCGCGTCTTCTCCGTCGAGTCTCCTCTATTGCATATTGTCTTGGAGTTGTTCTCTCTCATCGACCATCGAACATCTCCCCTTCGACCACCAACCCATCTCACCGTCTCCTTGTCTTCTCAAGTCATCGCGACTGCGGTCGGTGTCTTCAACCCAGCCTGATTCCTCGTCTCCAATGATCGCTGTCTTCAAAGGGGCAAGGAAAGGGTGACAGATTAATGGGTTTGATTTGAAATTTTTTTAATTTTGATTCTAGAAGTCATGTTTGATTTCTTTGCAAAATATGACTGAAATCCATGTATTATTTGCAAAATTTGTTGTGTACTGTCAAGTTGTTTCTTCACCATGGTGGCTCGTGATTATTAGCAGCTTTGGCCATCAACACAAGGCAGATCTTTGGGAAGTCTAGTGATTATGTTGACCTTATGTTGTAGTACGGTAGGGTCATAAGGCAATTCTATTTCTATTTTTAGTTGCTTCTGCAACAGTAGGGTCATAAGGCAATTCTACATTCTTCAATTGGTTCTGAAGAATTTGTGGATCATTTGTCTTTGTTATGTAGTTCTGCATTTGTAAATTCTAATTTAGAAAATTTGCCTATGTATGCATGAGACTTAATGCAAGTGTTCCTTTTCTTTTTTAGGAACCTGATATTGGTGTTAGTTTGATCAATATAATATACCATAGAATTTGTTATGCATAGTCCTTCTCTTATCTCTTTTGAAGAAAATGCTCTGCAGGTTCATAACTGTTTGCCTAATAGTCCATGTTAAACACATAAAGTAACTAGTTGAGATCTGCATGATCAAATTGAATAACCAAACGACCTCAATTATAAGTGAAATTTTGTATGCACATTATTATATAGATAATTTGATTTATCATGTGCTTACTTGAATTTTATTGAGCTTATATCATATTGGTTAACCCAAGTGCAAGCATTGAAGCTCTTTGAGCTTACAAGCAAAATTGGAGTGTTCTATCACTCATTTCTTTGTAGGTACAAATCATACACTTATTTGGGACATTAATTGAGGATGTGAAATGGTCATGGAGTATTGAGGTTTCATTGTTTAGGCACTTAGAACCCGAAATCCCCTAGGAAACCTAATTTGGGAGCAATTGAGATTATGTGAGCTACATTGAAGGATTTATTTAGGAAATAGTCTAAGACATATTTATTGAGAAATTTGACCAAATTTGGAGTGAAGAAGACTTCAATTGGTGCAACCCATTCTTATCCAAAATGGCCTAAATTCCTCAAATTGATCTTCCATGGGTTAGACTAAGTTGAATTAATGTTGGATGATTTATTTGGAGTAGGGGCTCAGTCATAACTCTTCTAGAAAGCCTTAGGAGCCTTTGGAGGGAGTTTGAGAAGCCTTGGATTCATTTGAAATCAAATGAAAAAGATTGGAGCCAAAACACTTGGAGGAAAATTGTCCACATCACCATGTACTATTATGTTCTTGTTTTCAAGTATTTTGGGGGGAATTTCGTGTGTGCCTTGCAAGGGTTGTTTGGTTGATTGTTGAAGCCTTTGTAAGCATGAAGAAGAGTTTAACAAGAAGCACAAAAGATCCAAACAAACCTTGGAGCCAAGATTTGAAATTTGAATCAAAGGTTGACCAAAAGTCAATAACGGCTAGTCTTTCAATGGTGTTGATTGATTTTGTTTTTGAAGATGAAGGGCATAGATTATAAGTTGATTGATGGCTGAGATTGAAGATTAACAAGATCCAATGGCCAAGATTAAATGAAGACAAATGAAGAGGAAAGTCATGCTTCATTCCACACTTGGAAAACTTATGTGCAAAAATTACCAAGAGAGCTTTTGTTCTTGATTCTACAATTTTTGAGTGATCTTCTCTTGATCTTTTGATCATCATTTGCTGAGATTATTGTCATCATCTTCCCTTCATCAACCTCAAGATAAGACACACTTTCAAGCTAAAATCATTAAGGTATTTCTTTGAGTGTTCTTGAGCTACTTTCCACAAAGCTTCTCCTAAACTTATTTCCATCTTTGTGGGACTTTGTGTGAACCTTTGGTTGAGTGAAAGCCACAAATTTGAGCCAAATTTATATCCTACCGGTGAGCTTTACATTGAGAGATTAAGTGTTCCTCATCCAAATAGCTTAGAGCTAATCTTGAGAGAACCAAAAACCAAATCACTTGTAAAAGTCCCTTTTGAGGGCATTACCTTTGAGAGGTGTGTGAAAGTTTAAGGTTAGCTTCAAACCTTGGTGGTGTACAAGTTTGGGGTGTGCTTGAAAACCCTAAGTTTGTGGTGAACTTGCAGAACCACTTATATCCTTTAGTGGATTTGGAAATCCTAAGCTTGAGAGCTTAGGTAGTGGATGTAGCTGTGAGCACCGAACCACTATATATCCTTGTGTACTCTAATTTTTTATGTCCTTTCTTGTTTGGTGATATTAGTGATTTGTGTGCCTTATAAATTGATATTAAGGGTGTTGCTTGCCGCCATTGCTTGCTGGGATATTGCTTGTGGTTGAACAACTTGTGATTAGTGGATTCTAGGTATACTTTTGATAGTTAATTTTCTGGAATAGCAATCTGTCCGTGCACTGTTCATATAGCTAGACTTCGAATTTTGATCTGAAATTTTGATATAGTATTAAATAATTAATTAAGGTATTGTGATGTTGCATACCAAATTTCGTTGCATTTGGACTTGAATTGCTAGGTCAAATAATATCTACTTGGTTGGTTGGAAGATTTGTACTATAAACACTGTTTTGATCATTTGTACGTTTTTAGATTGTGGTTTTTGTATTTGGGGTTTATAATTAGTTTTTGGAGACACAATTCACCCCCCTCTTGTGTTAGCCTAGTGATTTCAGTACATACTGGTCGGGTTCCACGGCGGGGGCAACACATTCAGGACCGGAGGAAAGGATTCCATGGCGGTCGGAATCTCCACATCAATGGCATCCAATGGAAACTCATCGAAGTTTCCATTCCTCACCTTCTCACCAGAAACACTCCTTTCCGTTTCAGACATAAATCCTATTGTAGAAACTAGGGATACCGGAAAAAGGAAATAGAACAAGAAACCCAGAAAGGGAAAAGAAAGAGAGAACAAAGGAAAGCAAGTTACCTCGAGAGTAAAAGCCTGGAAAGTTAAGTGTGGAAAGGGAAGTTCTCCAAGGTCCTATTTATAGGGTAGAAGTCTCCATCATGTCCGTCCATTGTAGAATAATCTCCACCGTTTGTTCATAAGTTCAATAATTACTTACACGGATCACGATAACTCCATCATGACTATACTCTCCACGAAGCGTCACCCTCGGTTTCAACCACTCATTTTTCCAAAAATCTAGGTCGTTTTACATGACGCCATGCGTAGCTGACAGGATTATCGCACCCATGCAAGGGCGTAGTTGTCACCCTCGAAAGTTTAAAAAGCGAATTTCCCTGCCAATCGGGAACCTCGATTAGGATCGATTAGCTGTCAGGCGTTCCGTCTGTGCAATAAATGATACACGGAAATAAGCAGCTTGCCTCTATGCAGCTCAACTTTCCCTTCAAACTCACCTCTAAGGTAGTCAATGAAGACGAATTCAGGCAACTTGGGTTATTCAAAAAACCTGTTCACCCCTTCTTAATAAGCAGCTCTCCTCTAGGCAGCTCAACTTTCCCTTCAAACTCACCTCTAAGGTAGTAAATGAAGGCAAATTTAGGCAACCTGGGTTATTCAAAAAACCAATTCGCCCCCTTTTAATAAGCAGCTCGCCTCTAGGCAGCTCAACATTCCCTTCAAACTCACCTCTAAGGTAGTCAATGAAGGTGAATTCAGGCAACCTGGATTATTCAAAAAACCTGTTCGCTCCTTTTCAATAAGCAGCTCACCTCTAGGCAGCTCAACTTTCCTTTCAAACTCACCTCTAAGATAGTCGATGAAGGCAAATTGAGGCGACGTGGGTTTTTCTTTTTTCAGAACAATTGTTCACTTCTGTTAGATAATCAAATCGCCTACTACCAGCTCAATTCTTCCCTCAGTCTCCTAATAAGTTGGGTTGTTCGTCCCAACGCCTAAGGGTTAGTTAACACGATCGACTCTACTATTTTGATTGAAATACTACTCCTTCAAGCAACTCAATTACTTTAAGGAGTGGGGGACACACTGTAGTGGCCAAAATTGAGCTTAGTTATTGCTCATTTAATAATTAATATTTGACTTGGTCAAATAGCCAGATCATTTTGGGCCCCTGGCCTTGATTCGGTTGGAGTTCGCCTCTGGCGAGTTCCATCATTCAAATCCTTATAATTGTAGCGGGAGTCCGCCTCCGTTCCTTTAAGTATTACTTGTCAGCTGACTAGTAGGTGTCTTAATCCAAAGATCTACGTGATAGGGAAGGTAACGTGTGAACAACTCTTCACTTTACGTCATATGGTCATATTTGCATTTATTGCTTGCTCTCACGTATGCTTTCCGCCCTATATGCCAACCTATCACCTTTTTACCTATCACTATCTCTTACACCCTGGTACGGTCTGACATCTGCAAATCGCCCCATGCTTTTCACACTTCCCCAAGTAAATCTCAGTTACCAAGGGTTTTACTATGTTTAGTAAAGGACTTTTCGATCATTAGTAGGGGCTATAAAAAGCAGTCTCCTATTCCTGAAAAGGAGAGGAAAAAACCCGAAAAGAAGAAACTACATATTTTCTCTACAAATTCACTAACTTGATCGTCGGAGCACCGATGACCGGTGTCAGCTCAACCGGTGTTGGGTGGTTAACGACAGTCTTTGCTACTCTTTGACATGAATCTTCAAATCAAAGCTAGGAGATTATCAGTGACCCATCAAAAGCTCAAAGTTCCCATCCAACTCAGCAATTGTAGATTTGGGCATCTATAGTGGGTTTTCCGGTTGAGGTTTTCTCTGGTCTTTTGGTGACAGAGGAAAGATTCTGATTGAAGTGGCTTCGAGTGGAGATTGATTGTTGAGGTGGTCCGTTTGGAAGACAATTTGGATTTTAGCATATATTTTAGCTTATATGCTGGTAGCGTATATGCTGTTTAAGATGCTGACATTTATGCTGTTTCAAATGCTGTGGGTGTTTGGTTCAATTTTTCTGATAACATAAATGTTATTCCAAATGTTGTAACTAATTATATAAAGGGGTATTAACAGAAATTCAAAAACAATGAGATTAATATATTTATAAAAAAATATGTATTTTTTATATGAACATTTTAACATTTTTAATAATATAAAAAATTCTAACATTTAAATATTTTTAATAATATTAAAAAATTTCTAACATTTATTTTAATAATATTAACATTTTTTCAAAAATAATAAATGTAAATATAATAAGGGGCACTTTGGCCATTAAACGAAAATAGTTGGGGCATTTAAAACATTTCATTAGTGAAATGCTAAATGGTTTTTTAAATGCTACAAAAACAAGCATTTCAGAAATTGCCTAAATATACTAAACTTTATGCTACATGCTAAATTGTTGTTTGGTTGTGATTTTATCGATGTGTAGCATATATGTTATTTTCTAGCATATATACTAGTTAAAATGGTTATCCAAACGGCACCATCGTGTTGTTGTCTTGTTGAAGATGTGGTGTTGAAATTTTTTTATTACTAGTTGAGTTGTGTGCCAGACTTAATGGCCACTTGCAGGCGATGGTGAGGGTTATGGTGAGGCAAAGTGTAGTGGTTGAGCCAGGAAGTGGCGACACGAGCATGACTGGGTAGTAATAGTCAGGAGTTGGGTTTTATACATTTGGGGCCTAGGTAAGTTTTTGGATTTAGGGTTTACTATAATGGGCCTTGGGCTTTTTTATTTATTTAATTAACAATCAATTACAATTAAAACAATCCGCTCAAGTAATATAATTCAATAATCTCTCCATCTTGTATATTTGAGTTCTTTTCAATATGTTCAATTACTTTATTATTCACTCTTCACATTAAATTATAAAAACTCACTAATCAATAATTTCTCCTCAATAAAATATCAATTGAAATATCATCCTTTAGACTTACTTACTTTAACTTATTTGAATTTATTAGATTACATAAAAATTCAGTTGCAAAGTTTGGTACAATCACAAATCTTATAGCTTCTTAAGGAAGTTCTCATCAATCCTTTAAGAAAGTGAATTCTAATAACAATTATTTTTCGATGATGTAACAAAACTACCATAGACATTTTGACCATAGCTATGTGACCTCATCCTTTGATAGAAACAAAGTTTCATACCAATAACATATATACGATAACTATTGCTAAATTAAGAACTTGAGTAAATCCATATTCATTGTATGAATATAGATTGATTATACAGTCAGTCTAAATCAATTGATTCATAATTCGTGTGATTGATGCATACTAAAAGGGCAATAACATAACAAGACAAAGCATCCTACTTTCCGTCACCAAGATAGGCCGACTACAATAGAATGTTACGACCATCCCGATGATTTGTCCAATTCCATCTAAGCTGCGATCCATTCTTTATATTCTATAAAAACCAATGTAAAGATCTTCTGTGTGTAGGCTGTATCCTTACACACTAATCCATATATTATATAGAATAATAGACAATGTCTATCAACATTCTCAATTCGAAACATAAGATAAACTTTATTTTAAATAAATTGTTTTACAATACGTAAAACTTTGACTTTAAGTATATACATTCATCAAAACATACCCAGTAAATATTTCATAATCATAAAACAAACTGAACGCAACCAAGATAAAGATCCCCACATAGTATACCGATTTTGTATTGATAGCTTGAGTTAATCAAAGACTCAAATCAAACGATTATTGGAGGAAATATACCATTAAATATTTACCCTGTCAGATGGGATTCAACAACATTAGTTGAGTGGGTTCAAAGCCTACTTATCTCACTTAACATGGTGGGTTCGAATCTCACAAATCTCATTCACCAAATCCAAAACTTACCTATTCGGAGAAAAAAAAACCTTACCCAAAACAGTTCATCCTCAATTCTAGGTGTTCAAAATCCAACTAACCTCAGGATTCAGTTTGTGTCGCTGACAATGCGCCAGCTAATGGTACAGCCTACACTACAAAGGTCAAAGAGATTTGAGTTGACAAACTCAATAGCCCATATCATCCATTGCTGGCATACGACTAGGCAGTTGTTTAGCATCTGGATGGTCCACAACAATTGCCTCTGTTGTTGTCAAAAGCATAGAAACACTGCAAAGAACAACAGTGTTTATTGTTTTAACATATGAAGATTCACATCTCAGTAATAAAAAGAATTTTATTTTCACCTGGCAGCATCTACCAATGCCGTTCTAACAACTTTGAGTGGATCAATAATTCCAGCCTTCACCATGTCAACATATTCACCTGTTTCGGAGCCAATGGTACG
Source organism: Euonymus europaeus (assembly GCA_963580455.1). NCBI lineage: Eukaryota > Viridiplantae > Streptophyta > Magnoliopsida > Celastrales > Celastraceae > Euonymus > Euonymus europaeus. The sequence continues at coordinate 11,969,037 of OY756970.1, read as the reverse complement.
TTAAACAACTGGAAGAACACTGCTGAGTTGACCAATTAAAAAAGCATGAATTTCAAATGCTCAATCGACAGAAGGAATTGGGAATATATGTTCAATTTAAATCATAAAATCATGTTTTATGGAGTACAAAAAAAATTACTACTCTTGCACAGAAATCATATTGAAATTTTCATGGCTCCGTCTAAAGAAGGAATTCCAAATTTCAATTCTAAGAAACGCTGGCATGAACCTGTTTTATTCTGGAGTCTATCAAGGGCAAAAGGACCAAAAACATAAAAATCGGCTCATATGGGAGTGCCCAATTTGGAGAACCAACCTCTTGCAGCATCAAATCCCCAATTGTGATCATCTTGCTCCAACAGTTTTCCCAGAACGAGAGTACCATCAAAACCAGCATTTGAAGCTATGGTTAATGCAGGTGCCTAAGACAATAGGAAACATCACAATTAAAATCTCATATAAAAAAAATACATGCTTGAAAAAGTGCAAACAAAAATTTTGATGTCAGTGAAACCTTGAGAGCCTTCTGAATTATCTGGACACCCCTTTTCTGGTCCTCATTTTCAGTTTGAATGTTTTGCAGAATCTTTGAGGCATACAATAGAGCAACACCACCACCTATGAAACACATCTTCATGTAATTGTGAGCACTTATTTAAAACCTCCAAGTGACAAACATCGTTTTACCTGCTACAATTCCTTCCTCCATGGCTGCTCTAGTAGCATTTAGAGCATCAGTTACTCTATCTTTTCTTTCTCCAACCTCTGCCTCACTAGCACCTCCAACCTGTTAAGAGTATATAAAGCTCCATAAGAAGACATGAAACTAATTACAAAAAGAACTAGTAAGGGTGAAAATTAAACCTTAAATACAGCCACACCACCAGATAGCTTTGAAAGCCTTTCCTGAGCTTTCTCCTTGTCAAATGTCACTGTACTCTCCTCAATAGCTGTCCTTAGCTGTACAAGAATAATGGGTTTTCAGAAACTGTCACACGACATTGTCTCTTCTCTAAATTATCTTTGCTCAGAAGGTGCATCTGAGCTGGATACTCAACCTTGATCATGGACCTTTCATATTAAAACAAATAATTTTTCTTTTATGAACTAAATCCGGATTTATGACAAACTAGTATTTTCGTGCCCTTCCGTGATGCATCTATTAGTAACTGAAGAAAAAGATACAGGAGAATCTCATCAAAATAAACAAACTAGTAAATTAGTAATCGATAATAAGAAATCACAAAATAGCTCACTTAAAACAAACAATTCATGTTTTAAGGAGCAGCAGCATGCCTTCTACACATCAATGAGAGATCCAACAGCCCACCCAATTCATTCTATACCCAGATATATCAAATAATTCCAAACTGCACACTTTTTTTCTTCTATGATTTTGGCCCAAAAGGAACAAAATTATTTCCAAAATTCGAAGTAAGAGATCTAATTATATCAAGGTTTTAAAAAGCGGGAGGCGATGCGAGGCGGTCAAAAAAAAAAAAAAAGAAAGAACTTGCTGCTTATATGTTGTAACACGTATTATACACCTACTTAAGATAATTAGATAACAATATTATGTACACAACATATTCAGCTCATCTTGAAAGTAAGGTATCATGCTTAGTGACAGGATAGTGACCAGAAGATAAAAGGAGATTTCGAAGCCAGAGGTCAAGAACTTGAACTTGCTGCAAAATCAAGACCAGCACTTGCTGCGCACACAGAGATCAAGACCAGAACATGCAGAATTCTTGCTGTGCGACAGGATTAGGTTATTCTTTCATGGGCTATGAAGTAGGGCTATTTTAATGGGCTGTTTTCTTGGGCTTTTGTCGAAAATGAAGAGATTTGAAGAAAATGGTGAGCTACGATCTTGGGCTCCTGTAAAATCTGAAGGAAATCATGGGCCACTGCCTTGCTACCGCCTCATCTCAAAAGGCGGAATTGGCCATCTTCCTAAACTGAGGCTGATAATCAGTGTTGTTTACTCCGCAAGGCGGCTGAGGAGGCGCCTTAGACCGATTTTTAAAACATTGAACTATATAACATATTGTTGCTGTCGGTTGTGTTCTCTTTTGTTGACACAGAAATGAGGTAGCTTAACCTAAAAAGTATATTCTGGACTTCCTCAGGGTACATTACTCATAAGAAAGCAAAAACTCGGCAGGTCATTTGGAATTACTACTAATTGCAACTTCCAAAAAGCAACGTGATACAAATGTGCAGGTCAATGAGGAAAACTTGCAAGTTTTTGTATGGCAAAAGGGTAATCTTGTAATTGACCACTGTATGGGTAGTTTGTGTAATTTCTATGTAGGGTTGGTAGGGTTTGGTGGTATTTAGGGTACATCCTGTTTTGGCGGGCAACCACAATGGTTTCATATCTAATGGCCCAACAATTTTGTTTTTGGGTCCCACCTGTATCTCACAAAAACACAACTCTCAATACAATCAAATCAGCATAACACATATTCCAATACTGCCACATCAGCAAAACACATCTCCCAATACAAAATCATTATTCAACCCAACTATTTTCCTATCCTTCATACTATCCCCATCAAATTTACACCAAAATCAAGGCTGGGTCCCACATTTATTACAAAAAGTCAAGCCACATCATCATCCACATTACCAAAATACATATCTCAATACAACCACATCAACAAAACACATTTTTCAATACAGCCACATCAGCAAAACACATTAACTTTGTTGGCCCATTAACTTTACACCATTGCAAGTGCCCTTATCTTGGTTTGTCAATAGACTTTTGGGAGGCTTTTGAGAGGTGCTAGTTTTAGACTTGTATACATAAAGCCATGTTTTATCATATCAAGAAAACTTTTGATTTTGAATAAAGTTATTTTATCATTTCAAATTGAGAATAATTAATGGCAAAATGTATATAGTTCTGTATAGTATGTGGTTCAGTGTATAGAGGCTTTTAGATCTTATACACAGAAGACAGCTCCACACGTTCTTATGCAGCATAGAGTTTAGCATAGAGTTTAGGTCAGTATTTAAAAAATCGTAAGAGGCATATGCCTTGAGGTGCGCCTCGAATCAAGGCACTGGCTGAAAGCCTTGAGGCATACCCCTCTTGAGAATTTTTTTAGTCTAATTGCGCGATTGGGCTTGTGTTAGTTTATTAGCCCAATTAATCAAAAGAGCCCAAAAAAGTCTAAAAAAACCCTAGCTGGATTGTTTAAACTTCTCCAATTCTTTCTTTCACAACGCATGGCCTCTGTTGCTCTTTCTCGCTTTCTTCAATTCCTCTTATCAGGCATCTGCATCTTATCACTTTGAAGATTTTGACAAAAATTGAATATCTGTGGTTCTCTTATTTGAGTTGTGAGGTTCAGTTCTTATGTTAATTTCTACCATCCTTCACTGTGCCAGTGTGCCCCCTGGAAAGGTTACTTACGGTCATCTTGTGGCCAAATCAGGGGATTATAGAGGGCGCACCATGAATTTGAGTCTTGATTGAGGAACTATAGCGTCACTTCACATTGTAACCGCCTCACCGAAGGAGAGAGGAACAGTATAAACATGACTGTAATCTATGTTTTCGGTGTGACAAAATTCCTCCATAGCCATCGTTGCAAGAACCATCAATTGCAATTGTTTATTGCTTCTACAAATATTGAAAACGAGGAAATGGATGAGGCAGTGCCTCAGACTGCCCTAAAACCAGAGTCAGTAGAAGCTCCTCCTGCATTGTTAATGAACTCCATTATGGTACTCTCAAGCCACTGCATAACGATAGTGAGGCTTCTCGTAATTTCATTGCCCTCGACTTACTCTCCAACTTGAATCACCCAGTGGATTCTTAGCATTGTTTTGGGGTGCAATTAATGGGATGTGTATTGCATTAAAGGCTCGAGTTTGGGGCTTCTGGTTTACTTGAAGCATTTATCCTTTTTGCCCCTTTGCATGGCTCAATACTCTAGGTGATATTGCTTTCAATTACAGTACCTTGACAATTCAACTTTGTGCTGATGGGGTTCAGACTGTATTGCGTGGTGATCCGTCCCTGACCCATTCAATTATTTCTCTCAAGACTATGTTTCGTAACATTCAGGGAGGTGAGCAAGGTTTTCTGGTCTAGTTCAATGAGCTACAAACTGTTCTCGAGAGTACGAAGGATGAATTACGACACGAGGTGGAAGTTGTGCTCAACCAATACCCTGATGTGTCCAAACTAGAGCTTGGATTACCCCAGCAAAGGACACATGATCACGCCATACGGCTTAAGGCATGGATCCTCCCAACTTATGGCCTTACAATTATCACAACCACTAGGAGAATGAGAATGAGAGATTGGTCTGCAAAATGTTAATGGCTGGGATTTTCAGCACAGTATGAGTCCTTTCTCCAACCCGGTCTTGTTGGTTAAAGAAAAACATGGCAGGTGGTGATTTTGTATTGATTATCGTGCGCTGAATTGCCTAACCATTTAGGACATGTTTCTTATTCCAGTGATAGATGAGTTGTTGGATGAGCTTGGGGTCCCACTGTCTGCTCCAAATTGGACCTTAAATCAATCCATCCCCGGATTCATGCTTGACCGGATGACATTCCAAAAATGGCTTTTCCTCATCCACAAGGGCCACTACAAGTTTGTGTGGTAATGCCTTTTGGTTTGACAAACGGTCTGGCAATTTTCCTATCCTTGACAAATGAAATTTTCAAATCGATTGTCCGCATATTTGTCTTGCTCTTTTTCAATGATATCTTAATCTACAGTCGTGATATGAGTTCTCATATGGACCATCTACACACAATTTTACAACTGCTAGCTTGTCATCAGCAGGTTGCTAATCTTAATAGTGTTCCTTTGCTCAACTCAGACTGGAATATTTGGGTCATATCATCATTGGGGAAGGTGTTGCCACTAAACCAAAGATATTGGAAGGTACAGTTAACTGGACAACTCCTAAAGATGTTTGAGAATTGTGTGGTTTTGTAGGCCCAACGGGTGGTTATCGGCATTTTATCTGCAATTATGAAATTATTGCTTGCCCTCTCACTAATCGTTTGAAGAACTCTTTTCGTTAGGATGAGACAATTGCAAATGTTTTTGCCCATTTGAAGCAATTGATGGTCACCGCCCTTGTCTTGCTATTCCAGATTTTTCCAAAATGTTTGTGGTGGAGACCAATGCCACGAGCAAAGATTATGGTGTCATTCTTATGCAAGATGTGTGCCCTATTGCCTTTTCGAGCCAGTCCTATGAAAAAGCCCAATTGAAGTTTTTCTATGAGCGAGAATTAATGGTCGTGGTCTTTTGGGTAGAAAGTATGTGATTCGTTTCGCATAGACCAAAACAGCATCAAGTATTTAATTGAACGGATGCTCGCAGCAAAACAACAAAAATGGTTATCAAAGCTATTGGGGTTTTCCTTGGACATTCAATACAAGCCCAAGAAAAATAAAATCGCATTGGCGACGCTCTCTCCTGTAAAGTCCAGTATTTTGTAGCGCACTGCCCATCGGACGCAACAAAAGCTCCTTCCACAGTGAGCAGTTTCACTAGTTTAATTTTTCAACTGAATACTCTATAACAAGCCCATTGCACTGGCATGACAGATTTGGTCGAGGAGACCCAACAAGACCAAAAACTCAAAGTGCTTATGCAATATTTATCAATTGCACCTCACAGCCATCTTCCCTTCTCTCTCAAACATTGAGTGTTGTTTATTCAACGTCGATTGGTATTATCAAAATCTTCTCCCAGATATTTCTCTGAGAGTATCACGTCACACCTAGTGGCGAGACATTCAGGGTTCTTTAGAACTTATAATCACATTTCAAATGTACTTTATTGGAACGGGATGAAAAGGCCCATTCAACGTTTTTGAGGCCAATTGTACAACCTGTGTTCAGAACAAGCACTTTGCCTTACGGCCAATGGGGTTATTACAACCCTTACCGATCCCACAACAAAGCTTGGGATGACATTATAATGGATTTTATCATTGGCTTGCCCTTTTATCGTTGATCGATTGACAAATTATAGTCACTTCTTGCCCTTAGGCAATCCTTTCAATGCTAAGAAGGTTGCAACCTTATTCTTCAAAGAGGTGGTAAAACTTTACAGTTTTCCCCGATCCATTACGACTAATAGAGACCGAATTTTCAACAGTCATTTCTAGATTGAATTGTTCAAATTAGCAGCCACCAAGCTCCACATGAGCTCAGCTTACCACCCTCAAATGGATGGCCAAACTGGGGTCGTGAACTGTTTCTTGGAGAAATATCTTTGTTTCTTTGTTGGGGGATCACTGAAGCACTGGTTGTAGTTTTTATCTTGGGTCGAGTTTTGGTATAATTCTTCTTACCACAATTCAGCCCTTTTAAGGCCTTATATGGGATAGACCCCCCTACTTTTTTGTGCTTATCTGGATGAGGTTAACAAGCACCTGACGGAGAGCAATGCCATTCTAGAGGAGCTCAAACACTATTTGGCCACTGCATAGTCCCATATGAAACTTCTTGCCAATGGCAAGGGGCGAGATTTGTTGATTAATCCAGGCGATTGGGTGTACGTTAAACTTGAGCCATATCATTTGAAGTCCCTAGCTACCAGTGTGAATGAGAAGCTAAGCATCAATTTTACGAACCCTTTTTGGTGGAAGAAAGAGTGGGTAGCTTATCGACTGCAGCTTCCTCCTACTTCACGAATCCATCCAATGTTCCATATCTCACAATTGAAGAGTGATCCAGCTACCAATGTCCCCACCCAGCCATTGCCCCCCATGTTGTCTGCAAACCTCTTTCTCAACGTGCAACCTGCAGAGGTCCACCAATTTCCTCATTTCCACCTTGAGGACAAGGGGGCCTTTGCAACGACGGGGAGGGGGGAAATGATACAGATGTACAAGTCAATGAGGAAAACTTAAAAGTTTTTGTAAGAATGGTCAAATGGTAGTCTTGTATGGGTAGTTTGGGTAATTTCTATGTTGGGTTGGTAGGGTTTGGTGGTTTTTAAGACATGTTATTCTGTTTTGGCAGGTTATCTTGGTTAGTCAGTAGACTTTTGTGAGGCTTTTGGGAGGTGCTAGTCCTCAGAAACTAGTTGTTGCAACTTTTTTGTATCTTGCGATCTACTTAATAAGAGGAGTCCTCAAATTTGTCCTTTTAGTACTGATTGTATCCTTTTATTACTGTTATTGTTAGTGGTTTGTATAACAACGTTTCCAAAACCAATAAAAATAATTATTTAATGTCAAGGTCATGGTAATTCGTAAATAAAAGACAACAACCAAGGTAAACAAAATAACAAAATAATTTTGTTAATTTTTATCAGTGGCTTAAAAACTGATAGATGTATTAGAAGAAGAACAAAATCTAATAAACACATTCACAAAATTGGTTTAAAAATGAATCTATTAAATATTCACAAAAACATAATGTATCATATATTCATATGAACGAAGCAAATAAATATTTGGATATTGGTATATTACAAAAGATCACTGAACTTTCTCAGAAGGTGATGGACCAGTTATTAATAACAAGTATAAGAAAAGTGGGGCAAGTGGTGCAATTTGATTGAGGCACTTGTTGTAGCATAGTTGGTTTAATTTTTCTATCATTGTCTTGCTTTTAGGGGGCTGCTGGATGATGGTGGCAGGCATTCAGAAAATACCACAATCAAAGGGAGGTCCTATGCTTCTCGAATTGCTAGGGTTTATGCTTTGTTTTGCCTTTCCCTTGGTTCATTGTGTTCATCAATTGTAACCAAGAAACTCTTATTTGGAATCAATACCATCAGTGTTGCATTTCTGTGGTTCTGTCCTTGATTTTCGTATCCTTGATTATATTGCTGTAGTTCTATCATAAGGTTCAACAAAAATAAGTACCACGGTAACTGCAAAGTAGACATTTTTCTTTATTCAAGTTTAACACATTATTGATTTTGAAATAAATGTAGAGTAATTGACTAATAGACCGAGGGATAATATTCAATAGAAAAGGTAAAAATAAAGGAAACCAAATTGTCATCTGTATACCTGCTCACATCTTTCTTCAATTAACTTTTTGTCCCCACCACCATATAGAATGATTGTATCATCCAGCGAGACAGTGACCTGTGCAGAAATTTCATTAAGAGCCCTGAAGTTATGGTAAACCGGAGAGTAACTTCAAATACATACCTTTTTTGCAGTACCAAACATTTCATCTCGGACTTCGTCAAGCGTTACACCACGCTCTTCTGAGATAACCTATAAAACAATTATTGATGATTCTATCACCTAACACACACAATGAAGCAAAACAGAATCTTAACAACTTCGTTACCTCTCCACCAGTAAGAATGGCAAGATCATCCAAATTTGCTCTTTTGTTATCCCCAAACCCAGGAGCTTTGATAGCACAAACCTGAACACGTGAACCTTACTACTTCAGTAACCTCATCATGTCATACAAGGTAAAGGTAAACAACACCTGCGAACAAGGCTCTCGCAGTGGGTAGAGTCGGGGATAGGCAGGATGTATGCAGACCTTACCATCACAATATATGAGAGGCCATTTTCGGGAATTGAACATGCGCCCTAACAACTCTACCACTGAGCCACATGCATGTCATACACGATGCATGTTAAATTATATTGCAAAACAAAGAATGAAATCTCTACTATCAGATAACACAACACTCCAGCCACTCAATGTAAATCAAGGATACAACACCCAACATGTATACGAGGTTAAGTGCTTTATCATAAATTCTAACTAATAAAATGTTCGTCACATGTAACCAATTATTCATAGTCAAAATATTAAAATGATTAAAGGCGTTGATATGATTTTGTTTGTCTATCATCGAGTTAATATAATAAATCACCTTGAGGCCGGCACGATGCTTGTTGATAATGAGCATAGCTAGTGCGTCACTCTCCACATCTTCAGCTACAACTAGAAGTGGTCTCTTTTTCTGCTCAGAACGAAAGAAAAACAATGTAAGCAAGTTCTAAATGTTGATTGACAATCACAGGATGATAGTAGTAGGAGTAACAATAATAATAACAATCACCTTTACAGCCAACTCCAATATATTCACAAGGGACTCGATATTTGAAATCTTCTTGTCGTGGATAAGGATCAAAGGATTTTCTAGCTCCTGCCAACATCCAAATCACAGCAATAAATATCACGAATATAACTTATTCAAAGGGGAACATATTCCATTTAAATAAGAACAATCCAACAAATTAAAAATAATAATAAATCTAGTCTATTGTGGAATATCATAATTTGTTGCCCTTAACTGAATGTTACAGCTATGCTCATCAGCACACAACCACAATAAAAAGCCACTAAATATTGAGCAAATCAAACAATAAAAAGACAGTTAATATGCTGTACAACAGAGTCCGTCATACAATCATATAATTGACGACTAAAAAGATGCTATAAGATACAGGAAATCTGCTGGATTTGGAAAAACATCTCACATAAGCACTTCAGTTGCAATTTTAAAAACTAAAACGACATCTTAGAAATGAGAAGTTCAAAACTCAAAAAAAAAAAAAAAAGAAGTTATCAAAGCATGCTTTGATAGTCATTATTGGCCATATTTCTCGAATTCGCTGCTTGACCAAACACTCTATTTAGCTGCTTTAAGAAGAAATTATGACTAACAACAAAGCAGGGCAGAACTTACACACTTCTGAATATTTTGATCAGTGACAAAATAAGGAGAAATATAGCCCCTGGAAAGCTTCATTCCTTCCACCACTTCCAGTTCATTATCCATAGTATTACCATCCTGAAAGTTATGATATCAGATTCTCATAAGCTATACCATATTGTAGCTGCTATAGGGAGTACAATACCACGAGAAAATAAGGAGGTACTCACAGTGACAGTAATAATTCCTTCCTTCCCAACTTTATCCATTGCTCTCGTTATCAATTCTCCAATCTCTCGTTCACCATTCGCAGATATGGTGCCAACCTATAGATAGTATATCAGAAATTGTTTGGCAACAAAAGACTACGAAAGGAAAACAGGAATACACAAGGTATCATAAATTCCTGACGACCGATAAACTATCATTACTCTAGTGTTTTCTTTTCAGTTCTGATGCAGCAGAAACGTCACAGCAGCTGTTGGAACAGAGTAATAAGGAAACCCTAGATAATTCTCTGTTGAGAATATCAAATTTTCATTCAGAATAATAAACTGACTCTTACACCAGAGTTTCGTTAGACAAAAGGATAACAAAATGGGCCATTAAACCACAAACCCAACAAAGCTAAAGCCCAACCCATACAACAAAACAACAGAGAACCAAGATAAGACTAAAAGAAACAACAGGTCTGATGCTCCTGCATCAATCCTTCCGGCTAGAACTGAATGGTTCCCCACTATCAAAAACTTTCTTATACTCCTCATAAACATCTGGATCAATGCGCTTCAGTTCCTCTTCCGCGATCCACGTACTTTCACCAGCTGGTTTGCCCAACCATTTAATCAAAAATCGACGATAGGAATTGCCTCGACGAGATACTGCATCCCTGACATCTAAAATATCCTCTACAACTTCAGTCTTAGAAGAAACAGGTAAGTTCTGGACGGCAACTGCAGTTTCCTCATCATGGAACTCCTCAAAAGGATATAAATCAGACACATTAAAAATGGGGCTGATGTGTAATTCGGGTGGGAGTTCCAACACAAGCATTAGAACTAATCTTCTTTAAAATTTTGCAAAATCCAGCTTTCTTCTATGGACATTGGCTGCAGTAGCATAAGGCACTATTACTGGTCTGAATGGCCTGGAACACTTCCTTGTGGATCTGTTGAACATGAGCAGCGAAATCTTCACCATGTTCACTGATGCGCGACTCAGGAGGTAGGTAATGGCACCAGGTCCAAGACAGTTTGAGGTTTCACTCCATAAGCGGCCTCAAACGAAGTTTTCTTGATGGTCCGATTTACTGAATTATTATACGCAAATTCAGCCTGAGGAATAATCACATCCCACGATTTCACATACTTTCCCACCAAGCACCTCAACAAATTTCCCAGACTTCGGTTGACTGATTCTGTTTGCCCGTCAGTTTGAGGGTGACAAGCACTGGAAAACTTCAACTCCGTGCCCAACCGCCTCCACAAAGTCCGCCAAAAATGCCCCATAAATTTGACATCCCTGTCTGAAACAATAGTGGAAGGAAGCCCATGCAAACGCACCATCTCTTTGAAAAATACTTCAGCAATAAAAGAAGCATCCGCTGTTTTAGAGCAAGGAATGAAATGAGCCATTTTTGAAAATCGGTCAACCACTACAAATATAGAGTCATGGCCCTTTGATGTCCTCGGAAGCCCCAAAACAAAATCCATACTAAGATGAATCCATGGAGATTCTGGTGTTGGAAGGGGAGTATACAGGCCCACATTATGCGAACCCCCTTTTCCAAGTTGACACTTCCTGCAGTGCTTTATAACCTTCTCCACATCAGTGCGCAATTGGGGCCAAAAGTAACGATCTTCCACTAAAGCCAATGTTTTGTCCCTGCCAAAATGACCACCCAAACCATTCCCATGTAATTCCCTAACAATCTGTTCACTTAAGGAGCCGTTAGGAATACATAATTGATTGCCTTTAAAAAGAAATCTATCATGGAAACGGAATGGCAGCATCTCACTTCTAGCAGCCCCCTGACATTTAATCATTATAGGACCAAAAAACTCATCTTTAGCATACTGATCTGGAACTTGTTCAAATCCCACCACTTGAGTCCGCAACACAGCTAGCAATAGAGTACGACGACTCAAGGCATCCACAACTTTATTCAACTCTCCAGATTTATGTCGCAAGGAAAAAGTAAATTCTTGCAAATAAGAACTCCATTTAATATGTCGAGGGCTCACTTTGCTTTGAGAATTTAAGTAACGCAGAGCTTGATGATCGGAATACACAACAAACTCCTTATAGGCTAAATAATGCTCCCAATGATTGACTGCTCGGACTAAAGCATGGAACTCCAAATCATAGGTGGAATAACGCCGCTTTGCCTCAGTTAATTTCTCACTGAAATATTCCACTGGTCTTCCTTCTTGAATTAAAACAGCCCCTATCCCAACATGAGATGCGTCACAATCCATCACAAAAAGTTAATCAAAATCTGGCAGCGCTAAAAGAGGAGCCTCGGTCAAGAGTTGTTTAACAAGTTCGAAAGCTTTCTGAGCTGTCTTCGGCCAAATGAACTGATCAGCCTTCAAGCATTCAGTAATCGGATGCATAATGGTACTAAACCCTTTAATAAATCTGCGGTAAAACGAGGCTAGGTCATGGAAGCTGCGGATATCCCCTAAGGATTGAGGAATAGGCCAATCCCTCACAGCTTGTACTTTGAGAGGATCAGGATGAAGTCCCTGCTCAGAGACAATAAATCCCAAAAACACCACTGCCTCACAAAAGAAAGAACACTTTTTGAGGTTAATGAAAAGTTTCTCCCGATCTAACACTTCCAAAACACCACGCAGATGAGCTACATGTTCACTTCGGCTGCCACTATATACTAGAATATCATCAAAGTATACAACTACACAAATACCAATGAAGGGTTTCAACACTTCTGTCATGATGCGCATAAATGTGCTAGGAGCATTCGATAGACCGAAGGGCATGACGAGCCACTCATACAAGCCATCCGGTGTTTTAAAAGCCGTTTTCCATTCATCTCCACTACGAAGGCGAACCTGATGATAACCGCTGCGTAAATCAATTTTACTAAAAAATTTTGCTCCCACTAACAGATCACGCATCTCATCCAGACGAGGAATAGGAAACCGATATTTGATAGTGATCTTGTTGATGGCTCTACTATCAATGCACAACCTCCAGGACCCATCTTTCTTGGGTGTTAATAGTGCCGGCACAGCACAAGGACTTTTGCTTTCGCGGATCAGTCCCTAAGCTATTAGGCTCTCAATCTGTTTTTGTAACTCCTGTCGTTGATAGGGTGGCATGCGATATGCTAGCAAATTGGGTAAAGGAGTCCCAGGAACAAGATCAATAGCATGTTGAATTGATCGCAAAGGTGGCAACCCGCTAGGTAATTCTTCGCTAAACAAAAGGTGAAATTCAGCCATCAATTGTTGTAAATCAGGAGGAATGTTTAAAGGAGCCATCACAGACTCTTCAACAGGTCGGCCCACTAGAGCAAAACACACACCAGACGCTCCACAATCTGCTTCAAAGGCCTTCGCAGTGACCAGCCCCAACACCTTATCAACAGCAGGACTAGATATGTGGTTTTCTTTCAAAGGATGAAGAGTCACTAATTTATGTCCGGCCTTAAAGGTATAAGTATTGGCCGTTGTGTCATGATGCATATGCTGATCATACAACCAAGGCCTACCCAACAAGATATGGCAAACATCCATGGGAATCACATCGCACTGAGCTTCGCTATCAATATTACCGCTGAAAGAAAATTTTACAACACAACAACGAGTAACAGGAATTTCAACTCCTTTATTCAACCAGGCAATTTTATAGGGATAAGGATGTGCAGTGGTGATCAAACTGAGTTTATCGACAGCATCCATAGAAATTACATTTTCAACACTGCCCCCATCTAAAATTACATTACACACTTTGCCACAACACAGTACTCGAGTTTTGAACACAGCTCGACGACGCCAATCTTCTTCTACCTGCACACGTGGAGTAGTAAGCACTCTTCGAACAACTAGCACGTCACCCTCTATAGGATACACATCTACAGGCTCTTCTTCATCCCCATAATCATCAGATTTAGGTGGTCTCTCCTCATACTCACACGGTTTTCGATCTGCAAAGTGTACTCGTTTCTGGGGACACACATGGGACGTATGACCCAAGTCCCCGAAGGAATAACAACGCAGTTGAGAAAACCCAGACGACCGAGATTGCTGTGAGCCAGAAGTTGAACCCAGTTCAGGTTTAGAAGTAGCAAATTTAGCACTGCCCTGAGCCTGCAGACTCTTACCAGTCGTCGCGGAAGGTCGATCAGAGCTAGCAGGAGAAAGTCCTGCCTTGCCTTTCTCCCTAGAGCGCAGACGAAAACGCCGCACGCCATAGCATCGAACGCGCTCCTGGGATTTCAGAGCATAGTAATAGGCATCAGCTAAATTGAATAAACGAACCACACCCATCTCATCACGAATGGCTTGATTAAGGCCCATCAAATACCGAGAAGTAAGCTGTTCCTCAGATTCAGACACTTGCACACGCACAGTCAAGTTGTTGAAAGTGGTGGTATACTCTTCAATAGATTGTAAACCCTGGGAAAGGCGATTATAGTGCTCATATTGTTCCATGGCATAATCAAGAGGAAGGAACTGTTTTCAAAGCTTCATTTTCATGTGCTCCCAAGTAGCAATTTTAGGCTTGCCCTGACGCACCCGCTGCTCTTAACTACGCTTCCACCATTGTAAGGCAGCGCCTTTCAATTTCAGTTTCACAAACAAAACCTTCCGCTCGTCAGCCATAGGTTTCCACTCGAAATAAGTCTCCAATGTAGCTTCCCAATCTAAATAGTCATCGGCATGTAGTAATACAGTGAAATCAGGAACATCAATGAGCACACCCCCACCATTAAGGTCGAGCGCGCGAGCCAAACGGTCTTCCAACCCTGGACGATCGGAAGCACAATCCACTGACTCAGTACGAAAGCTTCGTGTAGGGTTCAACATGGGATTATCCGAACTGGCAGAATCATCCTCGGCCAGACCTTCCGGCAACCCTGGAGTGTCAGAGGGGCCCTCTGGAAATTCCAGAGGCGGAACTCGGGGATCGCGACGCTGGAGCTCCTGCACCGCGCGCGCCAACTCCTCCACAACGCTCCGCAGTATCATCGCGCACAGGATTCGCACTGCAACGACGACCTCGGGCACGACCCGCCATAGGAACGATTCCTCCGATACCAATCTGATGCAGCAGAAACGTCACAGCAGGTGTTGCAACAGAGTAATCAGGAAACCCTAGATAATTCTCTATTGAGAATATCAAATTTTCATTCAGAATAATAAACTGACTCTTACACCAGAGTTTTGTTAGACAAAAGGATAACAAAATGGGCCATTAAACCACAAACCCAACAAAGCTAAAGCCCAACCCATACAACAAAACAACAGAGAACCAAGATAAGACTAAAAGAAACAACAGGTCTGATGCTCCTGCATCTAGTTCTGCATTTCCGCTGAACTCAAAAAATAAATTACTAGCAGTTACGGAGATCAACACATGAAATTTCTTTCAAAGATGCGGCTAGACAACCTGCGATTTGACCCTATCACACCTATAGTATCAGTTTTGAGAGGAAATTACCCCAAGTTACAGAAAGAATCAAAAGACTCACTATGTCCATTTGCCGTTAGATGGTTCAAAAGATTGTAGGTTTGACTCTTGAGATTGTACAAATGCTTAGGAGTTAATTACATCTACACCACTCTGCTTCGGGGCCGTGACAAGCTTTTACACCAGCTTCAGTCATCATGTTATTTGCCCACCATTAGTAAAAGAAGAAATTGTATGGATGTTTCAAAATGTCTTTTAGAGCTTCACCATTTAGTTCCCCACTTTTTACAGTAGCTGTAAGTGACCATACTTTTACCAATTGCGGCAAAAGGACAATGTACAAAACAATAGACACGCTTTTATTTATGGCTTTAGGTCACCAATCCTACTCTGCCTATGATAATCACCTCCACTATCACAACCAAAGATGAAGCATCTTTTTTCATACGAAGAGTCAGTAGGATTCAAAAACATTTTTCTATGAGACCTTTGCCTTTGCAGTCTTAAAATCTCCAGCATTTTGAGAAGCATCTTTTTTCTTCTCCATAACTTCTGTTTGAATTTTATTTTCCATTTTCTACTGTGGCATATGATAAAAACTAAAAGATTTTTATAGAAACAAAATCTCCTGAGGTTTGATGCTCCAAGTATTGATGCAAATAACTGACCAATATGGATAAATAGAGCACCAAAACCTCAGGAAAATGCATGAAAACTCTGGTTTCGTTGGCAATAGACAGTCTACAACTTCTTTTATTTTTTTAATCCTATTCATTAATCAATAACCATGGATGGAAGGGCTTTCTGCTTTCTGCATATTTACAAATCCATACAAAGGTTGGAATCTTTTTTTATACATTGGATGAAAATTTCTTGAGATCTTCATGAGCAAAACTTTGCAGAATCGACTTTAGATTCTTCCCTCAAAGAGAGCGGTTCATGACAACTCAATTTGTCTCTGCAGCTCAGGCTTTTATGGCTTTTCTGCACATTGGGATTATGGTTGAAAGTTTAGGTCTTACATGACACTCTCATGGAAAACATTATGGCTTTTTTGCATATTGGGATTATGGATGAAAGTTTTAGAAGGTCCAACTTGACACTTTCAAGGATAAATACACCCATTATGTGTGCCATGTTTTAGCAGGGGAACTCGTCGTATTTTTACTGTTTTTATTTTATTAGAAACCAGTAACTAAAAAATATTCTAAACTCTTTTTCAGAGCAACAATCTGCCAAAAATAATCGTAGAAATAAGTAGTAGTTTCTCTGCAGGATTTACCTGGGTAATCTCTTCAGGTGTGCTTATCATCAGTGCTCTCTTTTTCAAGTCAGTTATCACAGCATCAACCGCAATGTTAATTCCAGTGCGCAAATCAATCACATTCACTCCAGCAGCTAGAGACTTGCAGCCTTCTGTGAGTATCGCCTGAGTGAGAACAGTTGCACATGTAGTTCCTGAAAACAAGAACATAAATCTCACTACCATAAGAACTTCTCATAAGACCACATTAGATAATCACTATATAGATGTCTAACTTCTAAGTACTGTCGTTAAAGGCTATAAGTGAAGAGATAGGCCAAAAGTGATGACTTGATCCATTATGAAAGAAAAGCAAAGAAAATAATGTTTTGCTGTTTAAATATAACCAAAATTGAAGCACACTGATTTCCATCACCTTTGCTTATACATCTTCTAGATTTATACTTAATTTTATTCTAGTCTTACTAGTCTAGAGCCCTTAGATTTCAGAGTTTGTGCATGTGTACTTCTCCAAAGTAACACATCTTACAAGGATATTTCACACAGTTAGAGGTAGTTACAATTGAAGATAAAATAAAATAAAATAAGTTACAAAAATGCACAAGGATCATACAAAAACTGGTAGGATGGGGAAGGTAGATAAACAAAACCTTACAAAAACATGAATAGTGATCACACATTGGCTAATTTGGTTGGAAAGGAACAAACTAACTTTCAATGAAAAGGAAACTGATGCAGACCCTTTTATAGATAATTTGTCCTCAACTCGCAAGATTCTCTGCTTTAGAGAATCTATAACAACTTTCTAGACACAATTAGCTTGGTGGGCACTTAACGTCTATGATACCCAGACTCTTCACTTTACTCTGCCGTACCGGTGTCGGGTATGCATGATATGGGTATTGGTATGATCCCCGGATTCTTCACTTTACCTAGCATCCCTCTATGCAAGCTTTGAATTTGAAGAACCGGACACACGGATATGTACCCATACCCGACACCCGTACCCGAGTCCAGGTATCATAGCTTAACGTATTTTCTTTTGCCAGGCTTTATAATTTTTGTTATGTCTTTGTCTTTGGGTTTCACCTCTTTGGCAGCCCTGAATAAAAATTATTTTGCATTCAAAAAAAAAAAAAAAAAAAACACACAAGTTGTGGTTCGAAAATGTAACATCTTCATTGCAATGTAGAGATGTCACGAAAAAAATGAGGAGTCCAAAAAAGAGATTCATTAAGTAATAGGAAAGAACTTGTCCAAACAAAATGCCAGTGTATGATAGAACCACAGTTCACCACACAGTGATGGATCTATTAATTTTCCAACAAAATAGAAACAACCAGATCACCAAGCACCAAGAACCCAGAAGAAACGCTAGCAATTCGAGGAGCTAAGCCGCCTCCAAATACAAGGGAAACCCTAAGATAAAATCAGAATGAATCCCACACAAAACCAACCCCACCCTTACAAAAAGAGAACAGTACATAATATAAAATAATAATAAACATTCCTCATCAAGGAACTAAACTCCAGCTGTCCCTTGTTGACCTGCATAGACTTTCTTTCTTTGATACCATTTTGATATGGGCCTAACAATATACAAAGAAGTTCATAATTATCTTACACACTCCAACGGTAAATGTGACGTGATCCAAATAGTAGGAAATATAATGTTGGATAATTAATTGGGGTAAAGACTGAAGTATTATTCTCTGATTGCATTTTATGTTATATCTGCACTTACTAATTTTTCATTTAGGTTCAACCTTTTTGCTTTTAAGTTTTTCGAAATAAAGTCCAGGAAGAGTGTCTTCATAATATTTTACTTCACATTTATATTATTGTCAAAACTTTCCTGTAAACCACCACAATAGGCTTCTATGAACTACTTTTCTTACTGCAATGCAACTTTCTCATGTTTTCCTGGTGAGCCCCAGAAGCCTTTCTAAACAGGTTATAAATTTTTACCAGTCAAAAGAAGGAACAAGAAACAAAAGAACAACATGTACATACGCAACTTAAAAGAAAAATATGACCATGGAAGAAGAAAGAAACACAAACACAAGAACAAAAGAACATCAATTAATCATTGTTGAACAGAGTTAACTGAAGAGGAATTTTTTGGAACTGAAGGACTGGGGATGGATGGAGCGATTGGCTAGGAGAAGCATCAATTTGCTGACTTTTGACCTATATTGCAAAGGAAACACAGCTTCCATACAAATTTGTTCCCTTAATTATAGATTCACAGACTTCCATCCAATCATAACAATAGAGTTCTGCACTTCCATCCGACATCAAAAATTAAGCTATTGCTGAGATGAGTATGATATGATACAAAACTTCTTCACTCCTTAAAATCACTTTTCAAGTGCATGAAAAAATTCTTGCCTTTTGGCTTTTATTGCTTTGCTTTTACATAACTAGGTTCCTATGCTCCCTGAAAGGAATATAATTCAAACCTCTTTGACAAACATTAAATTGTGGTATATCCAACTATAAAAATGTAAGCTTAATTGTATACCTTTTCATCCAAAAAAACAATGAATCTGTTCTCTTTTTCTAACAAGAAGGGAAACAATAAAGAAGAAAATACCATCTCCAGCGGCAGAATTAGTGGCACTGGCAACCTGCTTGACGAGATCTGCACCAACATTCTTTGCTTTCTCCTTGAATTTGATGCTTTTGGCAACAGTAACACCATCCTTTGTGATCTTTGGATCCCCATGACCTTTCTCAATGATGACATTACGCCCCTGAAACAATGAATTAGAATTTACTGATCAATTAGCAAAAATAATAAGGATGACAATGAATCAATTTTCAGTTCTTTTAGTATCATCAAAATTGAGATAAAAGATTTTTTTTCATCACCGATCAATGTGTTAAAACGATCAGAGCTTAAATTGCAACAGAGTCCACATGCACCACTAAAAAGTCTTAAAAGCATGCAAAAGCACCAACCAATATTTACAAAATCAACAAGATAAAAAATTTAACCATGAGATAGAGTTAAGATCAAACAAGCTTCTTCATCATGAGTCTCTAGCAACGGATTGGACTTGAGATTTCAGGGAAAGAGATACGGAGTCATTGTTCATCATAATCAATCTATATGCCTAATTTTGTCAAAAAAGATTAGATAGGAAACATCCAGCAGTTGTACAAATGATGAAATGCAGCAACCAGAGTTCCACATTCAAGAGACAATACAATATCAGCACTTATAGAATAGATTTTGTAGTACAGCATTATATACACCAATAGAAAGTAAAAAGATTCCCCAGGATTTCTAACAAGTTCACTCAATCAAGGTGTTCACAAAAAATTCTCAGTAAGACCGGCAAAACAAACAAACCAATAATAAGTCCACTACCTTTGGTCCCATTGTGACTTTTACAGCTTCTGCAACCTCATTGACACCCTGAAGCAAAGTAGCACGAGCCCCAACACCAAAACTGACATCCTTAGCGGCATAATTTCTACAGCATACAACCCTACTACACACCTTCATAATTCACATGATCGTTACCAAGAAGAGAAACACATCAGGAATCACTTCACTCTAATTTGCAAAAACATATACTCCCAATTTAGCACAAAAAAGAAATCCCAGAAGAACCAAATCAACCAAGCAAACCCACTTGCTAGGATGATCGCATTACAGTGGAAATGTAATCAAAATCTGGAACATTAACCTTCCATTGCCGAAAAAAAAAATTTGATAGAGAAAGCAACAGTTATTACCAGTTTCTTCGACGAAGACGAACTGTCAAAAAGGGAAAGCAAAAAAAAAATTGTGAAATATATCTACCAGTGGCTACATGGAGAAAGATGGAGTAGCTGAAAATGTTAATTTTATGGACGAGAAATCGACAATAAAGTAATATTCACCTGATGGAGGAAGCTAACTTTGATGCAATGCGGAACATGGCGGACAATCACACAGAAGAGAGAGACTCCCAGAAAGGGCTGCAAGACATATAAAAGGACAATAGATGGCGGTTTTGGTAGGGTTTGTGCTTGTTTGCGCTTGTTTGCGCAAAAGGTTTTGGCTGGCACGGCTCTGTGGGACTCGTACTCTCGTACTGAGGGTTTTGGGGGAAAATTTTGTCCTTAAAAACTTTTTTTTTTTATGAATAATGGGGGGACTGGTTACTGGTAGATCAAAACTTAGAGTTTCAAATTATATATAAGACTTGTCCACTAAGATATTTTGGACATCCAGCCTTTATTATATAAAGTCGCAGCATTTGCGGCTTTGTCATGGCGAGTACCGACTTTGTCCTAGGCCCCCACCAGAGAAACAAAACGACGTTGTTAGGCAACGACATCAACACCGCCTTCCGTTCCTGCGGCTGGTATTTCACCCACGTAGATGCTTCCATCGCTCGATTTTTGTTTTTCTTCTTTGGTGTCTTAGTTACCTTAATTGTAAATATATTGCTTACATGGAAATTTGATTGCCCCTATCTGTATCTTTGTTATGAACAGGTAATTGCTTTTCTGGCATATTTGGTATATTTGATCGACAGTTACCAGTAGTCTTGGCTGCGTCTTGCATGGGGTTTTGACAGCGTTTATAGCTTCTACTACATTTGTGGTAAAATCTCAACATCTTATTTAATTGAATGGATTACTATGTATTCTTTTGAGTGTTGCTTCTGAATTCTGATGTCTCCCATGTAGCGAATACTACTTTGGTTTGTATGTTTGTCCATACCTTAGTTTGTATAGTGTTGTTTCCTACTTTGGTTTTCTCTTAATTGCTTCTTAGGAGGAGTAGTATCTGCAACACAAACACCCAATTATGCATGTAGCCATGTACTAACCTTTTGTTATATCATGAGAAAAATACACAATTACACCAGGAATAAAGCCTGCACCGTAAAAATCCTGAGATAAGTCTCTTAATTGCTTCTTAGGAGGAGTAGTATCTGCAACACAAACACCCAATATGCTTTATAATTTCAGGACTAACCAGTTAACAACACAGTATTATCAGTGGCAGTGTGCCACTGAAAACTCAATCATTGAAATAACTATGAAACGCCAGAAGCTCAAGGAAATATATAGATATATGTGCACATGTAATATATGCAATCATATTTATTTATTTAAATATATGTAGAGAGAGAGAGAGAGAATATATTATACATATAGTCGTCAAGTACAATTTTTCTCCCTAAAACCTGAAGGAAAAAATTGTAATCCCTTACATAGATAGAATGGCAGTTCTGGATGAGTCAGTAGTTTCTTGAGAAGATCAACTAGACTTTGGATT
Organism: Euonymus europaeus; assembly: GCA_963580455.1. Taxonomy (NCBI): domain Eukaryota; kingdom Viridiplantae; phylum Streptophyta; class Magnoliopsida; order Celastrales; family Celastraceae; genus Euonymus; species Euonymus europaeus. The sequence goes on along the minus strand of OY756970.1, from coordinate 11,947,194 downwards.
GTTTTTGTCGTAGGTGCTTCAAAGTTGTTCATACCACTGTTCGTAACTTCAGTAGGTGATATAGAAACTTGTGATGTTTCAAACATACGCATATCCTGTCCAAACTTTTCTCTTACAGCTGCAAACTTTGCCTGATTACATTCTCAACCACTAAATAAATATCAAATGAAGGCAGAGTATGCCAGGAAGTCTAGCATTATAGTTGGAAGATCTCCTATACAAAGGTTAAGCTAGATATTTATTATAATAATTAGAAAAGAGTAGATAAGTTGTACTGTGCAATTCAAAGTTGCAGATATTAACTAAAATTAGATGGTCTAGGATAAAATGACTTCTGAAAGGGATTCAAATCCTTATTGTCTTATTGATTCGTCCATAATTCCTCTCTTATTTTCTCCTTTTGTTTTGTCTTCTTGAAACCTTAGGTTTTCAATTATTTTGATAATTTATGCTTTGACTGAAATGGTGAATCTAACAAGCTTTATTCCTTTGCTATAGAAGGTTAGTTCAATTTGAAAAAGATATTTCACCGTCTGATTTATGATTTTATTAGTGTTATAGAATTTTTATTCTAATTATCTTTTGGTCATGAGTGGGTGTTGAAATTTTTTGAACTGTCTCAAGTAGGTGATTGGAGTTTCAACCCAAGTAACTCAAGTACTTGTCCTAATTTTAATGACTTGCACAGCGAAGTTTTAAAATGGTTCCTTTGTTACCTATAATTAGGACACATTGGAGCACTGTCTGTCATTCTCTCTGATGATATAGAACTCGTACTTGGTTTTATGATTGTATGCACTATGCACAGCTATATGATCTTCTATTTCTCAGTGGCGTACATGGGATCTATAAACAACATCTTTTTGTAGCGAGTTTTGGTTATTGTCGTGTGCTCTCTGCTGCTTTATTTACTCATTATGTTGTTCATTCTTCTTCCGTGCTTTTGTGAGTTTGTAATTCGGTGAGTTTGGTTTTATTATTCTTTTGTGCCATTCTTGCTCCATGGGTTTTGTCTTGTAATTCTTTGTCCTATAAGGCTTGAACTTTTGTTACTGTAACTTGGAGTGGATTATAGATTTGACTAAAATTGTATAAAGTTACATTTTTAATCTTCCATTGTTTTTTTCCTTTCTACATACGAGCATGTTTCTTAGCTGGTTCATCTTAAAAGTTCTTACTCCAATATTGTTGTTTAGGATGTTGTGGACAGCATGTCATTTCTATGTTCCTCTTCCATTCCATTTGGTTCTTGCTAAAATTTCCAACCTATTTGATTGTTTGGGATTATGTCGCCTCTAAAATTCCATTAGTTGCACTGATACTGGTGATGCTATTGTTGAGGGTCTTAAGGCCACTAATGGGACAAGCCAACTTCTATGTCCTGTAGTGGGGGAAGCTATTCAAGGTAAGAGATTCAGAATCAGTGGTTGCCTACTTTAAAATTCACGTGCAAAGCTACTATTGCATACATTGATGCATCTCGCGGATGGTGCTATAATGCTTGCGGAAAGTGTCACTCAGGAACAACAAACTATGATGGATTGTTCGCATGTAATAGATGTGGCCCAATTACAGCAATACCAATTCCATGGTGAGGAAAAAACTAAAATGTGCTACTTACTTTATGAAAATACAATTATCGCATTTAATCTAAGATATGATAAAATTCACAGGTGCAAAGTGAGCATGATGGTCACAGATGCTACCGGAGGAGCTAAATTCATAATGATTGGGAAGCATTTTGAAAAACTAGTGAAGATATTAGCTGCAGGTCTATGCGAGGAGACAGAAATTAAAAAAATGTGGTGCCTACAATACTTAAAGAGTTAAGGGGTAAAAAATTCATCTTCACAGTTGCAATGGATGATAAGGATGATGATCCAACAACTATTTCGTTCAAGGCCACACAAGTTCTCACAGATCAGTGCAGTTTGCAGACTATCGAAACAAAAAAAAGAACTCTTCTGGAAACGAAATCAGAAACCTCAGATGCAAATCAGAAGGGGAAAAAAACAAGGTTAGGAATTTTTCAAAAACAACTTATTTATCATCTAAACTAATTCATATATTACAAATATACACATATCGATATTCATGAACACTGCACATACAAAAAAAACTTTCATGTTCATGTTAAACATATGATATCAGGACATTTTGAATTGTATCTTTGTACTGCAAACAAATTAACTTAAAATATGAGGATTAACATCAAATATATACTAGATGTGGTTTTACTGAATAAAAAGACATTTTTAAACACATTGAATATTATAGTGTAGACTTTGGTTTCATCCTATTGTGTGGAGCGTAGCACATGCTTTACTCTCAATTCAATCAACTCACAACTCCAAATATTAACAATGTCAGAAACAAAAGCTAATTATTATATATAATATAATTCAATCAATTCTTATCTGCATATCTTGCATCGGAATACATTTTATCTACAAAACATTTTATATACATTATAAGAAATTTTGCAACTTATCAATGAATGTTAGGCATGTCAATGTTGGCAAAAATGAAACAAAAGTTGTTAGAATTGATAAAGATGATGGAGGCTACCTAAATGCGATGAAAAAGATATGTTGCACAAAGTTAGCTTGGGCCAACTTTGTACTTAATTGGATTTTATTGGGCTACTTGGCTTTACCTTTGTTGGGCCATATATTCTCATTATCTTTATTTTATTATTCTGGCCATCTCGGTCCATGTTCGTTGAATCTTTAATTGTGTTTTTTGAACATGTTGTGTCTAACGGCTAGATTGCAATGGTCAAATTACAGAGTATATATTCTTCTTGTTCATCTGAATAGAGACATGGTTTTTATATGTAATATATTAAGACATTTACTTCTTATCTCCCTTTTTCTCTCTTCTCATTTCCTTTCTACTACAATCCAACTTTACATGATATCAGAGCACTTTGGTATCACTCATACAAGAAGATTAAAGACAACCATGAACACGGTTGAAAATGGTTCAAAAGTGTGAGTAGCAAATAATTGCTCATTTGGGAAAGATTCATTCAATGGAAAATCATCTATTTTGTTGTGGTGCTCATGTGTGAGTCGAGAGAGATGGTCGGCTACTACATTCTCGCTCCTCTTTTTGTCTTTGATTTCCAAATCAAATTCTTGGAGTAAGAGAATCCACGGAATCAACCTGGGTTTAGGCCAGCCACAACAGCACTTGTAGATTAAACTAGTCGCTAATATAGAGTTGTTATTTTGTCTTGTAGTGAAAGATTATCCCACAATAGTTACTGCATTTTATACTGGTAAATGGCGATATGCTACAGTCATACGGTTGATCCATGGTATTACTGTAGATACTGGACTCAATTTTTATTGATTAAAAAAATTAAAAGATGATGTTGAAGTCTGCTTGCATGGGTCCACATCTAAATGAGAAATCACTCTAGTGTATTAACGTGAATTCAAGCTGCCATGCAAATCCATTAATTTCACTTAATTAATTAAATAAGTGAATGGCTGTTTAATGTAAATTGATTAAAATTAATTATATTATTTAATAAAATAATTCTTATAATTATCAATATTGATGTACACTTTTAATTAGTGTGACTTACCACATTATTATTTAATAAAATAAAAGTTATAATTCTTAATATTAATGTCAATTGATTATTATTTAATATGGTAGAATTTTACGTTATAATAGTTGTAAAATAAATTGAGTTTAATTTAATAAAAAATAATTATAAAAATGAATATTAAAATGATTTAGAGTATCTGATGTGTGGTGTTACTATTTCGAAAACAGTAAATTGGTGAAAAAATATATTTTTACTGTAATTAAGATAATCTGTTAAGAGTATCTGCTGTAGATGGTCTTAGCATCGTTTTTTCTTAATAAATACTTAAGGGCAGCATGGTTAGTGAATCCGATTACTTTGAAACTGACAAGATAAGAATTAATTTTTTCCAAAGCAAAAATGACAGCTAACAATTCTTTTTCAGCCTTAGAGTAATTGAGTTGAGCATCATTCAATGTGTGAGTCTCATGGTAAATGACATGAGGAAGCTTACCTTCTCGTTGCCCTAAAACTTCCCCAATAGCATAATCAGAAGAATGACACATTAACTCAAAAGAAAGAGACCAATTCGGTGCAATGATAATAGGAGCATAAGTTAACTCATGTGTTCAGAACATCGGATGCTTCCAAGCAATATTTATCAAAGTTAAAATCAGCATCCTTAGCTAGTAAATCGCAAAGAGGTCTTGTGATTTTGGAAAAATCTTTAATGAAACACCGATAAAAATCGACATGACCTAAGAAACTCTTAAAGCCTTTAACTGAAGTGAGAGGAGGTAAATTTTTCATTAAATCAATTTTTGCTTTATCTACCTCAATTCCCTTACTCAACACTAAATGTCCTAACAGAATCCCTTGCCTAACCATAAAATTTCCCAATTTAGAATCAAGTTTGTCCCTTGACATCTTTGAAGTACTAAAGCCAAATTATTTAAGCAAATGTCAAAAAAAAAGATCCAAAAATTGAAAATTCATCCATAAATACCTTGATAATCCATTCTACAATATCGGAAAAGATTTCGAGTATACATCTTTGGAATGTTGTAGGAGCATTGCATAAGCCGAAAGGCATCCTCCTATAAGCAAAGTTCCAAATAGGCATGTGAAAGTTGTCTTCTCTTGGTTTTCATATGTAATAGGAATCTGATTATATCCTAAAAAACCATTAAGAAAATAGTAGTGAGAATGGCCAGCTAGATGCTCAAGCATCTGATCAATAAGAGGTAAAGGAAAATGATCCTTTTGAGTGGCAGAGTTCAACTTCCTTATCCAAGATTGGATAAATGACTCCTACTCTAGCAACTTGAGAACGTCAGCTCTAATCACCTCTTTCATATTAGGGTTCAACCTTCTTTGTGATTCACAAGGTTGTCTTACCTCATCTTCGATCATAATGTGATGCATACATGTTGAAGGACTAAGACCTTTGATGTCAACTATAGTCCATCCCAACGCTATTCGATGACTCTTAAGCACTTGGGTGATGTTCAAATCTTCCCTCTCAATAAGGTCTGCAACTATAATTACTGGAAGAGTATCATCATTACCAAGGTAAGCATACTTGAGATGCTACGGTAGAAGTTTGAGTTCCAACTTTGGTGGTGTGATGATTGATGACTCAAGTTTGATTTTATTCATCACTAGCGGCTCATTAAGAAATAATTGCCTCTGTTTATATGGCTTGGATTTTCCCATGATAGCTCCCACACTTTCTCTTGATTCATCTTCATTTGACAATTATGTTAGAACCTACTCAAGTTAATCTTTGTACACATTTTCAAAAATAGAAGACAAAATCAAGGTATCAATATAATAATATGAATCAAATGAAGTAGAAGGATAGTTGATAACTTCAAGCACCCTATGCTTCATGGTTTCTCCCAAAATTGTAATACTCAAGGTATCATCTTTCACTCAGATACATGTGTCAGCTGTTGCCATGAAAGGCAGGCTAAGGAGTATAGTTGCCCCTTTAGTACCACTTGAGTCGTCTTTAGTGTCCAAAATAATAAAATATACAAGAAGAATTAGTTTATTTAGTTGAATTAAAATGAATTCTACAATACCTTTTGGATATTACACTGAATGGTCATCAAGCTCCAAGCGTATTATAATCTTCTTTACCCCTTCTATACCAAGCTATTTGTAAACAGCAGACGATATCAAGTTGATGCTTGCTCCAAGATACATCATCACACGTCCAAGTCTCTTAATAGTGATATAAATGTCAAAACTTTTTGAATCGGTCAGTTTGGGTGGAAGTGTGTGTTGTATCACTACACTCACGTTCTTGTTCAACTCAACACCCTTATTAGATGCAAAACTTAATTTGAGTCCTCTAACCTTTTAGAAAATGTTCATAAGTTGGAATCTATTCAATGACATCAAGCAAAGGTAAGTTAATAGGCACTTTACTCAAAGTATCATAAATGTTCTTGAAGTTCTTATCTTGTTTGTTTTTCTTGTGTTGATCTAGAAATGGAATGGTTGGAATATATGGCTTGAGCATTGCATCATTGTTGGGCCAAATTTGTGGAGGTGACTCACCCTTCTCCACCTTCTGCTCATCACTTTGCTCATCTTTCCCTATATTCACAATGTCATTTAAAATATCAATTTCATTTTTAACTACCTTATGTTTCCGAAGGTGAATGACTTTTCCTTGTTCATTGCTCTTTGGGTTAAAGACGATTTGACTTGGAAATTTTTCAGCTTCCCGTTGGCTAAGAGCTTCAACAATCTTTCCCACTTGAGCTTCAAGTTTCTATTGCCCAGTAGCAATACTACAAGAAAACAAATTTTTTTGTGACTGAATATTTCGTCATAAATTATTGGAATTTCGTCCAAAAAGAAATTATGACGGAATTTGTGAAAAATTATTGACAATTTTTTTCCAAAGATGGATTTTGTGATGGAAATTCTGTCATGAATATCGTTTCCATGATATGTATTTTGTGACAAAATTTCCGTCACAAACTAGTGATAGAAAGTAATTCCATCACAAATTTGTGATAGTGTATTCCCTCACAAAATATTGACAGAAAATAATTCCGTCATAAATTTTTTACACAAATTTGTGACGAAAATTCCATCACAAATATATATATATATATATATATATATATATTTGTTTGATAATCATGTATGGGATCCCATTTATATTTTTTTTGTAAAATTCATATCACATAAGTTAGCATTTAAATCATATACTTCTCAACTGTACTTTTTTAAGGAACTGTTAGTCTTACCTCAAACTCCCCATAGTAGTAAGTTATTTGTTCTGGAGTAGTATCCTTCCATGTGCTAATTGGATAATCAAATTTACTCTTTATAATGATGCACCATTGCAACATCAAATGGTCGAACCTACGTGTTCAAAGAATAAAACATTTGTGTGAGGAAAAGTTCATATATGTGTGTGTATATATACTTACTCCCTATTAGAATAAGGTTGTATCCACATCCAACCATCTGCATCCACTGTTCCAATTTTTTGTTGAAGAGGATCTATCATCATGTTGTGTGGCTGATGTGGATTAGGCAAGTCTGGTGCATCTCCAGTCGAGGTATGATAGTTAGGTGATGGAGTCGAGGAGGGTGATGGAGATGGTAAATTTAGGGAAGATTGTAAGTGAGTGTTCATAGAAGAATTTGAACTCAGAGATGAGTGTCCTTCATCAGTGCCTAAATCGGCTAAATTCCCTCTGTTTAGGGGATGTTGACTACCACGTCATCGGGCTGATGTAGTTTTGCCATGACTACCTCTATGAAAACCATGACCACCAAACATACTGTACTATCTGCATAGAAAATACAAATTTAAATTACATAAAACATTATAAATTCAATAACAAAAAGGCACTGCACTATTTGCGGGAGTTCTAGTTTTGAGCTTGAAATCCTAAACAGTTAAGTGGAAAAAAAGAGAAAAGTATATATAACAACTGGTTGAAAATTGAACATGTGAACATTGAAGTTAAGATTGTATAGGCTGGACTGCCAAGCCAAACTATACCAAAAATCGTAGGCACTCTGCAAAAATTTTCAAACATGAATACTCTTTTGAAATCAACGTCTATTTCTAGTTCAATATCTGACGATAGAATCGTCAATCAAGAAGAAATTAATCTTCAAGATTTAGTTAGAGATGTTGAAAATTAGGATATTCCCTGAGTGGAGATAAACAAAATATATAAAAAAGAATCCAAATTCAATATCTAAGTTGTAATAATTATACAATCAGAACCGAAAAAAGAGATATTAAATTTTTTTAAATCTTATGAAACTATTAGACTTCTCACAAAACAATATGTTGAGAAACATAAACAAAAATATAATTATCTTCATATAGGATTAGTACAAATAGGTATTAAACCTTTAACTTGTGAAGGTTTAGCTACTTCAATTCTCTTATGTTTATGTGATTGTAGGATGTTAGAATTCAATGACTTACTCTTAGGTACAGTTGAAACAAGCCTTTGTAGTGGGCCAATTTATTTTGATTGTTACCCAAATTTTTCTGTCCCTTTAAGTGATCAAAACCTTTTAGATACATTAACCCTAAACATCAAAACACACAATTACAAATTGCCACTGGATCTCTTCTAATTTCCTTAATTTATAGGATTCATTACAAAGCTACGTCATCTGCTTTTGGTTCCAAAGCTTTACACAAATCACCACGATGAGAAACATTATCAATCCAAACAGATATTGCTAGGTCTAATATTACAATCCCTAGGACCATCAAATGAAATGAAATTTTACTACCTAAAACTTGGAAATTTCAAGGGGTTGTACCTCCTAAAAAAGTCAAAAATACATACATAGATTATGTAACTCAAACTACTGATGGAAAAGTAGAGATTACATTTAGTTCTCGACGTCACTCAATTGATTTACGAAATCTTCATATTGGTTTTTCTTTTAAACCATAACTAGGACTGCCACCTCATAATTCTTTCTCTAGAACACCAAGTACCTCTTACAAAACTCAACATCTATTTCCCTATGCACCAAGTACTTCTTATCGATCTTATTTACGTGGTGTCGACAACACTGGTTCCATCCCAATAGGCCTCGTCATCGGGCCGACCCGTATTTATGAAGCCCGGGCCTTGGCCCAAGCCCGGAAGAAGGCTTCGGGCCGAGCCTAAGACAAAAACAATGGCCCAGGCCCGGCCTGAGCCCAAGGGTCTCGAGCCGGGCCTCGGGCTTCGGCATGTTATTTCGAGTATGGGCCCAATGGGTATATATGACTTAAAAGTGTTAAATTACATATTTACATTGTATTTATATATCAATTTTTTTAAAATATTTATATATTACACATTATATATATATATATACAAATATGTATGGGACATGAAGAAATTAACAAGTCGAGGAACTCCTCGTTCAATTTCAGCATTCTTGTTAACATAAAAAGCAGCACAACTCCAAGGAGACTGACTGTGCCTAATTAATTTTTTATTTAAAAGATCTTGAATCTCTTTTCGGCAGTGTTCTTCTAACAGAATATCTGGTGGAGTAGGTTTGGAATAATAAAGTTTTTGAGGAGGAGCTTCCCATGTCATTTTATTCACTTCGAAATCAGAATTGGATGGAGTATCTCTATTTTTATCAAGGTTATTGACAGCTGGAGTTGTAGAAGATTGAGGAGTTTCAGGAATTTGTAAGGAGGGGAACTGTGTTAAAGTAGCAGTGAGTCCTTGTAGTTTACTTTCTTTAATATCTTGTAATTTTCTTTCTATGGCAGCCATAAAATCAGAATCCTGAGGAGCTAATGTTTTAGCTAATTTTGGGGGTATCTCATAAGGTTTAAACATTGGTTTATCTAAATTTTTTGTAATGGTTGGTTGTTGAACATAATCTTCAATCCTAGTTAGCTGCTGACCAATTGTGGACAGATGTTGGTTTGTAAAATTATTTTGCTCTACAATACCTTTGAATTCCTCAGCTTTGGATACCTTAAATGGTGTAGCAATTACAGAAGAATTCTTATAATCTAACTTAAGTTGGGTTAAAGGTGGATGTTCAGATGCAACCACAGTTTTTTGAGTGTTGTCATACCAGGTTTGAACCCTGGTTGTAACATTGAGAGAGGAATCTAAAGATTTTGAAGATTTGGAAGATTTGGAAGATTTGGAAGATTTTGAAGCTTTTGAGGCTTTTGGAGTGAAAGGATAAGATGCCCAATCAATGCTGGGGTCATCATAGTCTAACTCAAAAAACTCAAAGAATGGCATTTGTTTTTGTATTAGTTCGATAAAATCATAATAACGGATTGAATAGACTGTCTTTTCTCACCTGCATAATGACTGAGGAACCAGTCTCTTTTGGCCGTATTGTGAGAAGAATAAAAATCTTTTTGCAATAATTGTTTGTCGATAACAAAAGTATCACAGATAAGAACATTTAATTATGGGTCTGACTCTGATCTAAAGGATGAAGTGGACGAACTACGATTGTGTTTTTGTAAATCAACTGAATGTCGTCTAGAACTAAAAGTAATGGTTTCATAAGACTTAAACAGTTTAATATCTCTTTCTTCAGTTTTAATCGTATAATCATTACGACTTAGGATATTAAATCTGGATTCCTTTTTATATATTTTGTTTATTTCAACCCGGGGAATATCCCAATCATCAACGTCCCTAACTAAATCTTCAAGATTAATTTCTTCTTGATTGACGATTCTATCGTCTGATATAGTTGAAGAGGTAGAAGTCGATCTAAAAAGAGAACTCATGTTTGATTAATACCCTCAACTTCCTGCTTTACCAAGGATATCGCGCTGGCACTTACCGGGCTGTTCGTCGCCCTTTACTGGCCCCCTTTTGTCCTTGGTTTCCACAAAGCATTAGCAAGGTATGCAATCAACCATAAGTCTCTTAATATACAACCACTTGCCCCAACCTCTGATACCATAACGGGAAGGATCATGCAAGCAGGGAAGAAACTAAGCTATTAGATTCAGTTATGGTGTTGAAGCTTGTGATCTTCACAGAGCCTCACTAAACTCAATATATAAATTGGACTCGACAGACTTAATCGTCCTGAGTCGCTCTGATTATAACAAAGAAGAGGAGGAAGAACAGAGATCTATAAACATAAAATTAAGTAAAGCAAGAACAAGAACATAAATAAATTTAACAATACTAAAGCAATTGCAATATCAAATATTAGAAAATAAATGATGAACAAAAGAACATAAAGAACTTAAAGAACTTCTGGGCTTTATAACCACAGGCGGCAGAGCCGACCGTTTGTGGCGCCGTCGAAGCAACACATAAATAAAACAATAACAGAGGCGGTAGAACCAGCCATAAGATGAACAATATATGAACAATTTAAACAATAAAGGCGGTTAAACCAGCCATGGATCTTATTGAATGCATTCAAAAGCTGCAAGTATAAAACAAGATAAACTTACAGACTTTTGAATGCCTGCTTGTAGCTTACATTGAGAGGAGGGAACTCTGTAGTTCCCGTTTTTGATAAGAGGGGAAGGTTTTGAGAGAGGAGAAGTTGAGAGAACTAAACCAAGAGATGGTAATAGGAGAGGATAAGTGAAAGAAGTGATCAATGAAAAAAGGATATCAAACTAAGGCATAGGTAGTCTCTTTTATAGTTTAAGAGATCACCTTTACAATGATTAAAATAAATACTAAAAGTTGAATAGTGGAACTTGAATAGTGGTCAATGTCTCCCACTTTTGAAATGATGCTCCACTTTTCATGATAAATATTGCTTTTGTGGAAAAGCAATAACCTTGTCTTCTTGCAAATAATTTCTTCATGTCCCATGCTTGGACCCGAAAGGGCATAATGGTATTTGTTTTTGTAGTAGTTCGAGAAAATCATAATATCTTTGTTGAATAGACTGTCTTTTCTCACCTGCATAATGACTGAGGAACCAGTCTCTTTTGGCCGTATTGTGAGAAGAATAAAAATCTTTTTGCAATAATTGTTTGTCGATAACAAAAGTATCACAGATAAGAACATTTAATTCTGGGTCTGACTCTGATCTAAAGGATGAAGTGGACGAACTACGATTGTGTTTTTGTAAATCAACTGAATGTCGTCTAGAACTAAAAGTAATGGTTTCATAAGACTTAAACAGTTTAATATCTCTTTCTTCAGTTTTAATCGTATAATCATTACGACTTAGGATATTAAATCTGGATTCCTTTTTATATATTTTGTTTATTTCAACCCGGGGAATATCCCAATCATCAACGTCCCTAACTAAATCTTCAAGATTAATTTCTTCTTGATTGACGATTCTATCGTCTGATATAGTTGAAGAGGTAGAAGTCGATCTAAAAAGAGAACTCATGTTTGATTAATACCCTCAACTTCCTGCTTTACCAAGGATATCGCGCTGGCACTTACCGGGCTGTTCGTCGCCCCTTACTGGCCCCCTTTTGTCCTTGGTTTCCACAAAGCATTAGCAAGGTATGCAATCAACCATAAGTCTCTTAATATACAACCACTTGCCCCAACCTCTGATACCATAACGGGAAGGATCATGCAAGCAGGGAAGAAACTAAGCTATTAGATTCAGTTATGGTGTTGAAGCTTGTGATCTTGTTGTTGGTGGAGACATTCTCCCTCGTCCTCATCTAGAGGAAGTGCTCATGGTTGCTGTAATAAGATGATGAAGTGAACATCTATTTATAGAAGAAGTTAGTCCCTTTGATGTTTGTTGGATAAAAGGGAAAAATATATTTTTCCCAGATAAAGCTGTGGAAAGACCATCATGACTAACATGAAATGGTTTGATAAGATCAAGAAAAGGTGTCCCTAAGATAACATATTTGGTAATATTTTGTATACCCAAAAAATCTAAAGTAAAAGAAGCATTGGATTGGCATATTTTTGCATTGGATACTTTGTAGAGAATCTTAAGTTGTTCTCCTGCTGCAGTTTTCATGCCTTCAATTGTATTTTCCCAATAATGATAAGGAACTAAATCAGAACGAAGACAATTTAAATCTGCACCTGAATCAACTAAGGCAATGGTATCAAAAGAATAAGAGTCACAAATAATAATTGTTATCTTGATAAACCATTTTTGACCAATAACTTGAGATAATAAACCTAAGAAGGGTTGATCATTTTTATAAGAACTTTCAACTAGAATTCCTTCTGTTTCTATCTTTCGTATGCGTTCATCTTCTTCTGAGTCACTAGGTGTGAAGTCACTAGGTGTCTCAGATGTCTTCATTAATCCTTTTCCTTTATCGATAATGGAGATCAGTTGATCTATTTTTATACGGTCATTTTTTTGCTGATTCCTAAGACTGTTAAGTTCAATTTTTATTGCAGAGATCTCTATCTGGAGATGCTGAATATCAGGTGTAAAAGAAGGTTCTATCCTTTGATCATGTTTAGATAAAATTTCTTTCAAATTATAAGTTGCTTTAGGAGGAGCAATCTTATTATCGTAATGAAATAAAGTTTGTTTCAATTTGTCCAAATAAGCTAATTTAACAGTAGAATCATCAATATGATTAACAACTTCTAAAAGGAATTCTTGATCCCTAGAAAGCATGTTAATTTCAGGATCAGAAGATGAAGAAGGTATATCATCATAATGGTTTTCATCATCAGATAAAGATAAAGATGAATCATCATCAGTGTCTAAAAGTATTAAATCTAACTTTGCAATAATCTTGTCATCTAGTTCTAATTCATTAATCCTTTGACGAACATTACAATATCTGGCAAAATGCCCTGGTTTTTTGCATTTGTAACAGGTTGGGTTTTTAGGTCTATCAGGTGGGGAATTAGATTTTGGTTTGGGGTCATCTTTCTTCCTATGAGATGATTTTGGTGTAAAAGAATTCTTATAAAATCGAGAGCGATAATTAGAGCGAGGATAATAAGACCTTTTGGGATAAGAAGATTTCTTAGAAGGGGAATCTTTTTGTTTAGAACATTTTTCTTCAAAACCAAATTGTTTACAGAAAGAACCTAGTTCATTTCTAGATTTGGTTTGTTCATATTTTAATTGTTTCTGTAACTTAATGTCAGAACATAATTGTAAGCCTACCTTCTGAATGTGATTTACCAAATCACCATAGGTTAACTGATCATAAGGAATTTGATTGTTGTGTAAGGATTTAATCTTTTCGCGTACCTTATCACCTAATAAAATTGGGAGACCTGCTAAGAATTTCTCTTTCCAAGAATTTCTCTTTCCACTTAACCAGAGTTATGATGCGACCTGACAACAACCAACCTTTTTGGAAAGAGAAATTCTTAGCAGGTCTCCCAATTTTATTAGGTGATAAGGTACGCGAAAAGATTAAATCCTTACACAACAATCAAATTCCTTATGATCAGTTAACCTATGGTGATTTGGTAAATCACATTCAGAAGGTAGGCTTACAATTATGTTCTGACATTAAGTTACAGAAACAATTAAAATATGAACAAACCAAATCTAGAAATGAACTAGGTTCTTTCTGTAAACAATTTGGTTTTGAAGAAAAATGTTCTAAACAAAAAGATTCCCCTTCTAAGAAATCTTCTTATCCCAAAAGGTCTTATTATCCTCGCTCTAATTATCGCTCTCGATTTTATAAGAATTCTTTTACACCAAAATCATCTCATAGGAAGAAAGATGACCCCAAACCAAAATCTAATTCCCCACCTGATAGACCTAAAAACCCAACCTGTTACAAATGCAAAAAACCAGGGCATTTTGCCAGATATTGTAATGTTCGTCAAAGGATTAATGAATTAGAACTAGATGACAAGATTATTGCAAAGTTAGATTTAATACTTTTAGACACTGATGATGATTCATCTTTATCTTTATCTGATGATGAAAACCATTATGATGATATACCTTCTTCATCTTCTGATCCTGAAATTAACATGCTTTCTAGGGATCAAGAATTCCTTTTAGAAGTTGTTAATCATATTGATGATTCTACTGTTAAATTAGCTTATTTGGACAAATTGAAACAAACTTTATTTCATTACGATAATAAGATTGCTCCTCCTAAAGCAACTTATAATTTGAAAGAAATTTTATCTAAACATGATCAAAAGATAGAACCTTCTTTTACACCTGATATTCAGCACCTCCAGATAGAGATCTCTGCAATAAAAATCGAACTTAACAGTCTTAGGAATCAGCAGAAGAATGATCGTATAAAAATAAACCAGCTGGTCTCCATTATCGATAAAGGAAAAGGTTTAATGACGACATCTGAGACACCTAGTGACTCAGAAGAGGATGAGCGCATAAGAAAGATAGAAACAGGAGGAATTTTAGTTGAAAGTTCTTATAAAAATGATCAACCCTTCTTAGGTTTATTATCTCAAGTTATTGGTCAAAAATGGTTTATCAAGATAACAATAATTATTTGTGACTCTTATTCTTTTGATACCATTGCCTTAGTTGATTCAGGTGCAGATTTAAATTGCCTTCGTTCTGATTTAGTTCCTTATCATTATTGGGAAAACACAATTGAAGGCATGAAAACTGCAGCAGGAGAACAACTTAAGATTCTCTACAAAGTATCCAAAGCAAAAATATGCCAATCCAATGCTTCTTTTACTTTAGATTTTTTGGGTATACAAAATATTACCAAATATGTTATCTTAGGGACACCTTTTCTTGATCTTATCAAACCATTTCATGTTAGTCATGATGGTCTTTCTACAGCTTTATCTGGGAAAATATATTTTTTCCTTTTATCAAACAAACATCAAAGGGACTAACTTCTTCTATAAATAGATGTTCACTTCATCATCTTATTACAGCAACCATGAGCACTTCCTCTAGACGAGGACGAGGGAGAATGTCTCCACCAACAACAAGATCACAAATGCAGAGACTTTCAAAAGAATCTTATGCTTTAGATACAGCACCAATCCTCCCAAAGAAATCATGGGCCGATATTGCTGATGAAGAAGATCAGAAGATAGCTCTTGCCAAAACAAGATCAAAAGGTAAGGAGGTAATTTCTGATCCTCAACCCCAAACCCCAATCCCTCAAGAGATTTTAAACAATCCTTCCCTTTTAGAATGGGTTTCATCTTTACAGAAAACCCCTGAGGTTGCTTTGGCAATCCAGGCACAAAAACCACCCATTAGTTCAGCATTGATTATTTCTGAGCCTGTTTTAAAAACTGCTGCCAATATGGCTTTATCACAAAATCAAACACAACCTTTTACTTATGTATCCAAATATTTTGATAAACAGATTTATCAAAAGGTTGTTCTTATGGAAACCGAATTTCAGAGTAAAGATCCAAGAACTGTGGTTTCTAAAATCTTTCCTCCAAATTGGCATTTCGTGCCACAAGATTTAAACAAGGACCAAAAATTTTATGAATTTATATTGATTGATACTGATTCAATTTCCATGAAGAAGTATCACAATCCAGATTCTGTTCTTACACATTGCACTGTTATGATTTTAAAGGTTTTAACTCCGGCAATGTGGGGAAGACAGTTACATGAAACAAAACAATTTTCAGTAAATTTTAAACCTTCCGAATTTTCTTATTGGGATTATCAGGAAGCTTGGACCAAAGCTTTTTTAATTCAAAACTCTGAACAGAGACATTCATGGTTCTTTCAATTTAAAGTCAATCAAACTTACCATTTTCCAATTTGGTTTAACGAATGGTGGTGGCACTTCAGGCCCCTTCAGGAAATTTTACCCTCAATTGTTAAAGAAGGATTTGATATTTTCAAATCTCGTTATCAACCCCAGAACATGGCCATACCACCTTTATTATACTTTTTCTCACTCTTTGCCATCTCATGGATCACAAATTGGCAATACCAATTCCATGATGACTCTGCAACCTTATCATATTTAGTCCGGGTTTACCGAACCAAATGGTGGGACAAGTTTGATGCTACAAGAGCCTACCCCGATAATGTGATTAAATGGTTCTCATCTAATGATGCCAAAACCAAACAGATTCAAAAATCTGAACATCATTTACTTGGGATGAAATCCTTTATCAGTTCCAAATTAATTTCAGCTACATCTGAGGATGAACTTGCTCATCTTCTTCAAAAAACCTTATCGGAATTAAAAGGACAGTCTACACAATCTTCCAAGAAATCTTCCAGGAGTTTTAACTCCGATGATCTTCTTGACGAAGATAACTGATCATGCCCAGTTATGGCTTGACTATTCCACCTCAAACGGTAGGTGGTAAAGAAATAACCAAATCCGTTGAAAGTTGGAAGCTTTACTCAAAAGCTCAAAAATCCTACAAGGTACCTAACTGAGTCTGGGTTAATCGACTTAGCTATTCCACCTCAAACGGTCGGTGGTAAAGAAAATAACAAATCCGTTGAAAGCTGGGTATTTGCTAAAAATACCATTATGCCCTTTCGGGTCCAAGCATGAAACATGAAGAAATTATGGACAAGAAGACAAGGTTATTGCTTTTGCACAAAAGCAATATTTATCATGAAAAGTGGAGCATCATTTCAAAAGTGGGAGACATTGACCACTATTCAAGTTCCACTATTCATCTTTTAGTATTTATTTTAATCATTGTAAAGGTGATCTCTTATACTATAAAAGAGACTACCTATGCCTTAGTTTGATAGCCTTTATTCATTGATCACTTCTTTCACTTATCCTCTCCTACAATGTTTACAAGTAATCCTTTTGTTCTGAGGTGTATCAGTTTTATCAGTATTTTCAGAAGAAGAGTTTTGAATAACATTATTAGAAGAATTTTTTACTTTATCTAAATTATGAATTGTTGAAGTTCCTAAGGATTTATTTTTCTGAGAAGATTGATGTAGATCAATGTGAAGAGCTTGTATTTTTTGATCAATTGCTGTTTGGAAACTAATGTCTTTTTTTAAAGATTTAGATTTGGTTAATGACGGATGTGCAGACTTAAGAATGGGTTGCACTCTCAACATCAAAATAGATTGGACCATTGCAAAGGCTAGTTTCAACTGTACCTAAGAGTGAATCATTGAATTCTAACATTCTACAATCGCGTAAACATAAAAGAATCGATGTATCTAAACCTTCACGAGTTAAGGGTTTAATACCGATCTGGACTAATCCTATGTGAAGATAGTTGTATTTTTGCTTATGTTTCTCTAATGATTTCTGGGTTAGAAGCTTGATAGTTTCATAAGACTTAAACAGTTTAATATCTCTTTCTTCAGTTTTAATCGTATAATCATTACGACTTAGGATATTAAATCTGGATTCCTTTTTATATATTTTGTTTATTTCAACCCGGGGAATATCCCAATCATCAACGTCCCTAACTAAATCTTCAAGATTAATTTCTTCTTGATTGACGATTCTATCGTCTGATATAGTTGAAGAGGTAGAAGTCGAT
This sequence comes from Euonymus europaeus, assembly GCA_963580455.1. Classification (NCBI taxonomy): domain Eukaryota; kingdom Viridiplantae; phylum Streptophyta; class Magnoliopsida; order Celastrales; family Celastraceae; genus Euonymus; species Euonymus europaeus. The sequence goes on along the minus strand of OY756970.1, from coordinate 11,929,275 downwards.
CTAAAAAGAGAACTCATGTTTGATTAATACCCTCAACTTCCTGCTTTACCAAGGATATCGCGCTGGCACTTACCGGGCTGTTCGTCGCCCCTTACTGGCCCCCTTTTGTCCTTGGTTTCCACAAAGCATTAGCAAGGTATGCAATCAACCATAAGTCTCTTAATATACAACCACTTGCCCCAACCTCTGATACCATAACGGGAAGGAACATGCAAGCAGGGAAGAAACTAAGCTATTAGATTCAGTTATGGTGTTGAAGCTTGTGATCTTCACAGAGCCTCACTAAACTCAATATATAAATTGGACTCGACAGACTTAATCGTCCTGAGTCGCTCTGATTATAACAAAGAAGAGGAGGAAGAACAGAGATCTATAAACATAAAATTAAGTAAAGCAAGAACAAGAACATAAATAAATTTAACAATACTAAAGCAATTGCAATATCAAGCATTAGAAAATAAATGATGAACAAAAGAACATAAAGAACTTAAAGAACTTCTGGGCTTTATAACCACAGGCGGCAGAGCCGACCGTTTGTGGCGCCGTCGAAGCAACACATAAATAAAACAATAACAGAGGCGGTAGAACCAGCCATAAGACGAACAATATATGAACAATTTAAACAATAAAGGCGGTTAAACCAGCCATAGATCTTATTGAATGCATTCAAAAGCTGCAAGTATAAAACAAGATAAACTTACAGACTTTTGAATGCCTGCTTGTAGCTTACATTGAGAGGAGGGAACTCTGTAGTTCCCGTTTTTGATAAGAGGGGAAGGTTTTGAGAGAAGAGAAGTTGAGAGAACTAAACCAAGAGATGGTAATAGGAGAGGATAAGTGAAAGAAGTGATCAATGAATAAAGGATATCAAACTAAGGCATAGGTAGTCTCTTTTATAGTTTAAGAGATCACCTTTACAATGATTAAAATAAATACTAAAAGATGAATAGTGGAACTTGAATAGTGGTCAATGTCTCCCACTTTTGAAGTGATGCTCCACTTTTCATGATAAATATTGCTTTTGTGGAAAAGCAATAACCTTGTCTTCTTGTCCATAATTTCTTCATGTTTCATGCTTGGACCCGAAAGGGCATAATGGTATTTTTAGCAAATACCCAGCTTTCAACGGATTTGTTATTTTCTTTACCACCGACCGTTTGAGGTGGAATAGCTAAGTCAATTAACCCAGACTCAGTTAGGTACCTTGTAGGATTTTTGAGCTTTTGAGTAAAACTTCCAACTTTCAACGGATTTGGTTATTTCTTTACCACCTACCGTTTGAGGTGGAATAGTCAAGCCATAACTGGGCATGATCAGTTATCTTCGTCAAGAAGATCATCGGAGTTAAAACTCCTGGAAGATTTCTTGGAAGATTGTGTAGACTGTCCTTTTAATTCCGATAAGGTTTTTTGAAGAAGATGAGCAAGTTCATCCTCAGATGTAGCTGAAATTAATTTGGAACTGATAAAGGATTTCATCCCAAGTAAATGATGTTCAGATTTTTGAATCTGTTTGGTTTTGGCATCATTAGATGAGAACCATTTAATCACATTATCGGGGTAGGCTCTTGTAGCATCAAACTTGTCCCACCATTTGGTTCGGTAAACCCGGACTAAATATGATAAGGTTGCAGAGTCATCATGAAATTGGTATTGCCAATTTGTGATCCATGAGATGGCAAAGAGTGAGAAAAAGTATAATAAAGGTGGTATGGCCATGTTCTGGGGTTGATAACGAGATTTGAAAATATCAAATCCTTCTTTAACGATTGAGGGTAAAATTTCCTGAAGGGGCCCGAAGTGCCACCACCATTCGTTAAACCAAATTGGAAAATGGTAAGTTTGATTGACTTTAAATTGAAAGAACCATGAATGTCTCTGTTCAGAGTTTTGAATTAAAAAAGCTTTGGTCCAAGCTTCCTGATAATCCCAATAAGAAAATTCGGAAGGTTTAAAATTTACTGAAAATTGTTTTGTTTCATGTAACTGTCTTCCCCACATTGCCGGAGTTAAAACTTTTAAAATCATAACAGTGCAATGTGTAAGAACAGAATCTGGATTATGCCAATTTGGAGGAAAGATTTTAGAAACCACAGTCCTTGGATCTTTACTCTGAAATTCGGTTTCCATAAGAACAACCTTTTGATAAATCTGTTTATCAAAATATTTGGATACATAAGTAAAAGGTTGTGTTTGATTTTGTGATAAAGCCATATTGGCAGCAGTTTTTAAAACAGGCTCAGAAATAATCAATGCTGAACTAATGGGTGGTTTTTGTGCCTGGATTGCCAAAGCAACCTCAGGGGTTTTCTGTAAAGATGAGACCCATTCTAAAAGGGAGGGATTGTTTAAAATCTCTTGAGGGATTGGGGTTTGGGGTTGAGGATCAGGAATTACCTCCTTACCTTTTGATCTTGTTTTTGCAAGAGCCATTTTCTGATCTTCTTCATCAGCAATATCGGCCCATGATTTCTTTGGGAGGATTGGTGCTGTATCTAAAGCATAAGATTCTTTTGAAAGTCTCTGCATTTGTGATCTTGTTGTTGGTGGAGACATTCTCCCTCGTCCTCGTCTAGAGGAAGTGCTCATGGTTGCTGTAATAAGATGATGAAGTGAACATCTATTTATAGAAGAAGTTAGTCCCTTTGATGTTTGTTGGATAAAAGGAAAAAATATATTTTTCCCAGATAAAGCTGTAGAAAGACCATCATGACTAACATGAAATGGTTTGATAAGATCAAGAAAAGGTGTCCCTAAGATAACATATTTGGTAATATTTTGTATACCCAAAAAATCTAAAGTAAAAGAAGCATTGGATTGGCATATTTTTGCCAAAAAAAGAATGTACACAATTAAGAATTGAGAATAAGGATTAAAAATGTCATTCATAATTTTCTGAAATTCAGAAGGTGCATTCTTTAGGCCAAAAGGCATAACATTCCATTCGTATTGTCCAAACGGAACAGTAAAGGCAGTTTTGTATCTATCTTTTTCTTCAATCTGGATTTGCCAAAAACCAGATTTCATATCAAATTTTGAAAAGATTTTAGCATCATATAACTTAGCAAGTAAATCTTTTTTATTTGGGATTGGGTAACGAATCCACTGAAGGGCTTTGTTTAAAGGTTTATAATTAATAACAAGTCGAGGAACTCCTCGTTCAATTTCAGCATTCTTGTTAACATAAAAAGCAGCACAACTCCAAGGAGACTGACTGTGCCTAATTAATTTTTTATTTAAAAGATCTTGAATCTCTTTTCGGCAGTGTTCTTCTAATTCCTTGTTCATTTGTATCCCTCGAGCTTTTGTAGGGATATTAATTTCTTGAAAATCTTTTTCATAAGGTAATTGGACAACATGCTTCTTCCTATCCCAGAAGGCAGTAGGAAGATCAGAGCAAACATCTTTTTCAAAGATGTGTTGGAGAGACTCTATTTTCCCTTTGGTTTCTGCTGTTGATAATTGTTGATTAATTTGGGAGATGTTAATCTGGTCAGAAAGGTGTTCAATCTGTTTTCCTTTGTTTTCGATGAAACAATTGATGGAATCTTCATAAACAGAATTTTGTGCTAGGAAATGAATATTTTTTGTGATTGGTTGTTGGATAAAAGGAAAAATTATTTTATTTCCTAGGATCCTAGTATGAATTCCTTTATTACTAATTTTAAATGGTTTGAGTAACTCTAAGAATGGAGTCCCTAGAATAACATACTTTGTAATGTCTTGAATACCTAAAAAACTAGTTTGGAGATTGGCATCATTGTTTGTGATTGTAACATCAGATAAAAGAATCTTAAGTTGTTCTCCTGCTGCAGATTTGATTCCTTCATTTGTTTTTTGCCAATAAGGACGTGGAACTAAATCTGAACGAAGACAGTTTAGATCAGCTCCAGAGTCAACTAAGGCTATTGTATCAAAAGAGAAAGAATTTCTGATTTGAAGTCCAACTTTTATAAACCATTTTTGACTAGTAACTTGAGACAATATTCTAAGGAAAGGTTGTTCCTTAATTTCTTCTAAATTCTTTTCTTGCTTCATACTTTTGATTTCGGATTTAAGTTTAGCAATATCCTGTTGAAGTGTTTTAATACTGGGGTCTGGAGGTTTCCTAATGACTTCTGTGGATGAGGATATATGATTATTAGGCTGTTTTTTGGTAATTTCTTCATCTGATGATTCATCTGTATCATTTAATGTTATTTCTAGTTTTGTCATTAATTCTTGTTCTAATTGTAATTTTTTAATTCTTTTCCGAACACGACAATATCGTGTCCAATGATTAGATTTATTACAATGACAAGATGTCTTCAGGATCTCTTCCAATTTCTTTAATCTACAGGATTCATTATAAAGCTATGTCTTCAGCTTTTGGGTCCAAAGCCTTAAGGAAATCTCCCAAAGGAGAAACCTTATTAATTCAAACTGACATTGCCAGATCCAATATGACTCTTCCACGCACAATTAAGTGGGATGAGATTACCTTACCTACAACATGGGAGTTACAAGGGGCTGTACCTCCAAAGAAAGTAGAAAACACAAACATAGAACAAGTTACTCAATCCAGTGATGGAAAAGTAGAAATTACTTTTAGTTCTAGACGACATTCAATTGATTTACAAAAATTCAATCGTAGTTCATCCACTTCATCCTTTAGATCAGAGTCAGGAATCCCTCCTAGAAATTCCTTCTCTACTCCGAGTACTTCTTATAAAACAAAAAATCAATTTTCATCCAACCCAAGTACTTCTTATCATCCTGATTTAAGTGGAGTTAATCATTCTGGTTCAATACCAAAACCATTTTACAATGTTCAACAGCCAGAATCTCAAACTAGTTCCACCCAAGAGCCAATGTCACCAACTTATTCTCAAATGGTTGATAATAATGACCCAGAGTTAAATGTTCTTATTTGTGATAATTTTGTTATTGACAAACAATCATTACAAAAAGATTTTTATTCTTCTCAAAATACAGCCAAAAGAGACTGGTTCCTCAGTCATTATAAAGGTGAGAAAAGACAGTCCATTCAAAACCGATATTATGATTTTCTCGAACTAATACAAAAACAAATGCCATTCTTTGAGTTTTTTGAGTTAGACTATGATGACCCCAGCATTGATTGGGCATCTTATCCTTTCACTCCAAAAGTCTCAAAAGCTTCAAAATCTTCCAAATCTTCAAAATCTTCAAAATCTTTAGATTCCTCTATCAATGTTCCAACCAGTGTTCAAACCTGGAATGATAAAACTCAACAACCCATTCTTAAGTCTGCACATCCGTCATTAACCAAATCTAAATCTTTAAAAAAAGACATTAGTTTCCAAACAGCAATTGATCAAAAAATACAAGCTCTTCACATTGATCTACATCAATCTTCTCAGAAAAATAAATCCTTAGGAACTTCAACAATTCATAATTTAGATAAAGTAAAAAATTCTTCTAATAATGTTATTCAAAACTCTTCTTCTGAAAATACTGATAAAACTGATACACCTCAGAACAAAAGGATTACTTGTAAACATTGTGAAAGTGTGCAAATGCACACTATCACAATGTTATATATATATGTGTATAAATATATATATATATATATGTGTGTATATGTATGTATCTATAAATGTATATATATATTGTGTGTTATATTTTTTGGGCTCGGGCTTCAGGCTCGGGTTTCGGGCCAGCCCAAATGATCGGGCTTCGGGCCAGGCTCGGCCCCAGAAATGGAGCCCAGGCCTGCCCGAGTCCTAGGTCAGGCTGCCCAAGCCCGAGGTCCCTTCAAGCTTGGGACGGCCCAAGGCCCACGAGCCGTTTGAAGAGGCCTACATCCCAAAACCATTTTACAATGTCCAACATCCATACTCCCATACCAGCTCAAATCCTGAGCCAAAAGATTCTCCTCCGATGTCACCTACTTATTCTCAAATGGTTGATAACCCTGATGTTCCATAATTAAATGTCTTAGTTAAGGACTTCGTCGTTAACAAAGAATATCTTCTAAAGGATATTTATTACTCTCATAATCTTCAGAAAAGGAGAATGGTTCCTTCACCATTATATAAGACAAAAACGTGAATCTGTTCAAAACGAATATTTTGAATTTCTTGCTGAATACAAAATACAATTATTATTTTTTGACTGGTTTGAAATGACTCTACCTGACACAGATAATAATTATAATTTTTCTTCAAATTTCATCAATACTACAACTAGAGTCCAAACATGAGATGACACCACCCAAAAAACCATAATTGAGTCCGAACACCCGCCATTCACCCAACTTAAGTTAGACTACAAAAATTCTTCTGTAATACCATTCAAAGTTTCCAAAATTAAAAAATTAAAAAATCTGATCGAACAAAATAAGTTTACAAATCAACACCTCTCCACCATTGGACAACAGTTAAATAGAATTGAGGATTATGTTTAGATGCCAGCAAATTCCTCTAACCTCGACAAACCTATCTTCAAACCATATGAAATACCATCCACTTTAGCCAAAACACTAGCTCCTAATGATAATGACTTTATCATTGAGTTAGACAAAAAATTAACACAACTTTGTGCTTCTATAACTCAATTTCCTTCTTTACAAATTCTTGATACACCTAAAACCTCGTTAAAACCATGACTACACAATCTTGATAAAACTGATAGTGTGTCAAAAAAATCCGAATTCGAAATTCATAAAATGAAATGACAATCTCCTAAAAAATTATAATATTCCAAAACCACTCCACCCGATCTTCTATTAGAAGAAAAACAAACTAATCAAATGAAATATAATGCAAATACTATTTATGAAAGGAATGTAGATGGCATGTCTGATTACAATATTTTTAATCAATTACAACAAATGACAATGGTAAGCAATGCTTACAAAGAAAAAATAGATACTACCGACCAAGCCATTGCCAATGTAATTATAGCAAGATTTGCGGGCCAACTAAAAGGATGGTGGAATTACCATCTCATGACATCCCTACAAAATCAAATACTTAATGCTACCAAAACTGCTTCAAATGGTACGATAATCAAGACAAAATTTGGTGAACAAATTCAAGATGTTTTCGCCACTTTAATCTTCTCAATTTCTAAACATTTCTTAGGTGACCCTTCTAGTATTAGAGATCGGACTTCCGAACTCTTAGCAAATTTATGATGTAGGAAACTACATGAGTTCTGTGAATACAAAGATATATTCTTAACTAGAGTTATGATACGTCCTGATAACAACCAATCCTTCTGGAAAGAAAAAAATCTTGGCTGGTCTTCCCATCTTATTATGTGACAAAGTTAGAGAAAAAATTAAATCTATATACGATAATCAAATACCATATGTGAAACCCCAACCCAAAAATACTAAGTTGGTTAAATTTTAAGTAACAAGTTATTAAAAATGGATTAGAAGAGGTAACGGTTTATAAGAGTTGTATAAGACCGTAAAGAATTTTTTTGAACTAGGTTCACAAAAAGGGTCATAACTTTTAGCACAGATGTCCGTTTTGGACCCATAATATATCAAATCGAAGCTAAGACCGAGACAAAGTTGGAAAAATTGAGGCCACATGCCTAGGTGGGCGCCTAGGTGAGGTGCACCTAGATGTGTGCAAAAGTCCGCCCAGGGGAGCGCCCAGAACAGCGTGATCAACCCTTAAGTTAAGCCCAATACACCTAGGCGCTCCCCGAGCTGTTAAGTGCTCTTACGTGACCAGAAAATTGAATTTTCTTGGCGAAGCTTGATTCTAGTGTGAGAGAGAGAGAAAATTACAGAGAGAAAGTGAGGTTTTGAGAGATTATTGAAGATTTGGAGCTTGGATTGAAGATTTGAACAAGATTTGGAGGAGATTTCCAAGATTCAAGTAAGTTTTCTAGTTTTGGTAAATCTAGGATTTTTCTATATTTCGTTTGATTCTGTAATAGATGGAATGTAGGGCTTCAATATGTTGATTCTAGGGTTATTTATGATTGTTTTACTAGTTTGAATCGTTGGTTTAGGCTAGGTTTCGAATTTGGAGAAGTTGGAGGATTTTGGGGAAAATCCTAGAGAGAGAAGGTAAGTTCTCTTGATTAGTGTTTTGATTTCATGTTATTATTGTTTATTAGTGTTGTTAATATGATATAGTGGGTTCGAAATGCTTGAATCGATAGGTGGGTGAAAGAGGGCTAAACCCTAACTTTGGAAATTTGCTATAGTAAATGGTAGCTTGGATTCGAGGTAGGGGAATTCTAGCCCAATCTTTTCATTTTGTTCTTGATTATTCGAAAATGCGGTCGTTCTTTCTCATTGGTCGCCATGTTTGTGTTCCTCCTTAATTGCTCTCTAAGGTGGAATGAACCTAGGGTTATATTTTGAAATGCTTAGATCTTTAGTTGCACAACCCTATTGAATGCTCGATCATATATCGGTATGAATTGATCTTGTCATGCATCATGCATAGTTACTATATGTATGTATTGATTATCTATATATATATATTGTTATGGCATGTCATGTGTTTTACATTAGAGCCGCATGGGAAGTTTCCAGTATGGACTCGAAATTCCCATAGGTAGAGTGAATGTCATGTGGGAGGAAGGTTGGAGAACCCGAGCTTGGTTCCGACTGGATGAGACCACATGAGGCAACATACTGAGATCCCAAGGGGGTTAGTTCAAGGAACTCGAGTCAGTATGGATAAGACTGAAATCTTGTAGTTGGTCTGTTCCATTTTGAGTCAATAGTGGAAGTGTTCACTGATTTTGAGTTGAAGGGACGGATGCCGAGGCATCATTCCGTACGGACTCTCAGTTGGGAACATGATTGCAAATTGATGAGAATTTGTTGTGTTAGTTCATGGTCATGAGCATATTATTGCATTAACTTATCTCTTAAACTCAACTATTAATTGGATTCTTTACCCCTACTGAGCCATTGCTCACCCCTTCATTTCTTTCTTCCCACACAGGTGAGACCAGTACTAGTACCGATGTTGCGGATCTGTAGGAGGCGGATGACATGGTGCCACCTAGAGATATTAGGAATGGTTGGTGAAAGGATTAACATCCTTGTTTGTTGGGATTTATGAGTATGAATATATGTATGTATGTATGTTTAATACTTTTACACTGGATAAATTCCACTTCGGTGTATTATGAGATGGTTAGGAGGGTACCTTGTGATAGGACTTTTGAACCAATATGTGAACTTCTTGTGCTAGAACTGCATGTTTGAATCATGTATGGATTTATGCTTATTTAAGTTTTGCAGATGCATGTTGTAGATGGCCTAAGGCCCTACCTAGGTTTGTGGATGCATGTGATGTGATGGTCGGAGGCCTTATGTGATTATGTGATTATGTGCTGCGCATTTTAGGTAGGCATCCTCCGATATACGGGGAGATGCTGCCGAAATTTTTTGTAGAAATTGGCGAATCCTAGATGTGGGACTAGGATTGAATATCTTTGATAAGATGGAGGCTTAATGCCATATGGATATTGGGCTAGGGTGCAGTAGTAGCGTTACCCGGGTCGGGCATATGATCAATTAACTTATGGAGATTTAGTTAACTATATTTAAAAAATAGGTTTACAATTATGTTCTGACATTAAGTTACATAAACAATTAAAATGGGAACAAAATAAGTCTAAAAATGAATTAGGGTCTTTTTGTAAACAATTTGGTTACAAAGAAAATTGCTCAAAACAAAAAATGTTTAATAAACACCACAAACATACACCCAATCAGTATATATCTAAATTTTATAAGAAAACTTAAAACCAAAAACCGTTTAATAGAAACCAAAGCTATACAAAATCAAAACCAAATCCCAAAGAAGAAAAATCTAAAAAACGTGTTGTTTGCTTTAAGTGCAATACACCAGGTCATATAGCAAAATATTGTTGAGTCCGAAAACGTATTAATGAATTAGAATTAGATGATAATGTTCTTGCAAAATTAGAGTTACTTCTAGTAGATACTGATGATGAAGTAACTTCACCTTTTAGTAGTTCTGATAATGAACACCAATATGATAATGTTTCTTCCTCATCTTCCGATCCATAAATAAATATGCTTTCTAGTCACCGAGAATTCTTTTTAGATGTTGTTAATCATATAGATGATTCCCAAGTTAAGTTAGCTTACCTAGAAAATTTAAAACAAAACATAGTTAATCCCGACATCACGATTGCACCACCAATCACAACCTACAACTTAAAAGACATTTTGTCCAAACATGATATACAAACTGAAACGAAGGCCCTACTCTTAAAGATCTTCAGTATGAAATTTCTGAAATTAAAATGGAAATCAAAACTCTCAAGAATAAACAAATTCAAGATCGTTGGAAAATTAATGAATTGAATTCGACTCTAGATAAAGGAAAATGATTCATCACTTATGAAACCCCCCAATGAAATAGATGACATTCAAAGAATAAAAAAAAATCAAAACAGGGGGAATTTTAGTAGAAAGTTCATACAAAGATGATAAACCATTTCTAGGGTTATTATCTCGTATTACCAGAAAAAATGATTTATTAAAATAGATTTAGTAGATTCTGGTGTTGATTTAAATTGTCTCCGTTCTGACTTGGTTCCTCATCCCCAACCCAAAAATACTAAGTTGGTTAAATTTTAAGTAACAAGTTATTGAAAATGGATTAGAAGAGGTAACGGTTTATAAGAGTTGTATAAGACCATAAAGAATTTTTTTGAACTAGGTTCACAAAAAGGGTCATAACTTTTAGCACAGATGTCCGTTTTGGACCCATAATATATCAAATCGAAGCTAAGACCGAGACAAAGTTGGAAAAATTGAGGCCACATGCCTAGGTGGGCGCCTAGGCGAGGTGCACCTAGATGTGTGCAAAAGTCCGCCCAGGGGAGCGCCCAGAACAGCGTGATCAACCCTTAAGTTAAGCCCAATACACCTAGGCGCTCCCCGAGCTGTTAAGTGCTCTTACGTGACCAGAAAATTGAATTTTCTTGGCGAAGCTTGATTCTAGTGTGAGAGAGAGAGAAAATTATAGAGAGAAAGTGAGGTTTTGAGAGATTATTGAAGATTTGGAGCTTGGATTGAAGATTTGAACAAGATTTGGAGGAGATTTCCAAGATTCAAGTAAGTTTTCTAGTTTTGGTAAATCTAGGATTTTTCTATATTTCGTTTGATTCTGTAATAGATGGAATGTAGGGCTTCAATATGTTGATTCTAGGGTTATTTATGATTGTTTTACTAGTTTGAATCGTTGGTTTAGGCTAGGTTTCGAATTTGGAGAAGTTGGAGGATTTTGGGGAAAATCCTAGAGAGAGAAGGTAAGTTCTCTTGATTAGTGTTTTGATTTCATGTTATTATTGTTTATTAGTGTTGTTAATATGATATGGTGGGTTCGAAATGCTTGAATGGATAGGTGGGTGAAAGAGGGCTAAACCCTAACTTTGGAAATTTGCTATAGTAAATGGTAGCTTGGATTCGAGGTAGGGGAATTCTAGCCCAATCTTTTCATTTTGTTCTTGATTATTCGAAAATGCGGTCGTTCTTTCTCATTGGTCGCCATGTTTGTGTTCCTCCTTAATTGCTCTCTAAGGTGGAATGAACCTAGGGTTATATTTTGAAATGCTTAGATCTTTAGTTGCACAACTCTATTGAATGCTCGATCATATATCGGTATGAATTGATCTTGTCATGCATCATGCATAGTTACTATATGTATGTATTGATTATATATATATATTGTTATGGCATGTCATGTGTTTTACATTAGAGCCGCATGGGAAGTTTCCAGTATGGACTCGAAATTCCCATAGGTAGAGTGAATGTCATGTGGGAGGAAGGTTGGAGAACCCGAGCTTGGTTCCGACTGGATGAGACCACATGAGGCAACATACTGAGATCCCAAGGGGGTTAGTTCAAGGAACTCGAGTCAGTATGGATAAGACTGAAATCTTGTAGTTGGTCATGTTCCATTTTGAGTCAATAGTGGCAGTGTTCACTGATTTTGAGTTGAAGGGACGGATGCCGAGGCATCATTCCGTATGGACTCTCAGTTGGGAACATGATTGCAAATTGATGAGAATTTGTTGTGTTAGTTCATGGTCATGAGCATATTATTGCATTAACTTATCTCTTAAACTCAACTATTAATTGGATTCTTTACCCCTACTGAGCCATTGCTCACCCCTTCATTTCTTTCTTCCCACACAGGTGAGACCAGTACTAGTACCGATGTTGCGGATCTGTAGGAGGCGGATGACATGGTGCCACCTAGAGATATTAGGAATGGTTGGTGAAAGGATTAACATCCTTGTTTGTTGGGATTTATGAGTATGAATATATGTATGTATGTATGTTTAATACTTTTACACTGGATAAATACCACTTCGGTGTATTATGAGATGGTTAGGAGGGTACCTTGTGATAGGACTTTTGAACCAATATGTGAACTTCTTGTGCTAGAACTGCATGTTTGAATCATGTATGGATTTATGCTTATTTAAGTTTTGCAGATGCATGTTGTAGATGGCCTAAGGCCCTACCTAGGTTTGTGGATGCATGTGATGTGATGGTCGGAGGCCTTATGTGATTATGTGATTATGTGCTGCGCATTTTAGGTAGGCATCCTCCGATATACGGGGAGATGCTGCCGAAATTTTTTGTAGAAATTGGCGAATCCTAGATGTGGGACTAGGATTGAATATATTTGATAAGATGGAGGCTTAATGCCATATGGATATTGGGCTAGGGTGCAGTAGTAGCGTTACCCGGGTCGGGCGTTACACCATATGATCAATTAACTTATGGAGATTTAGTTAACTATATTTAAAAAATAGGTTTACAATTATGTTCTGACATTAAGTTACATAAACAATTAAAATGGGAACAAAATAAGTCTAAAAATGAATTAGGGTCTTTTTGTAAACAATTTGGTTACAAAGAAAATTGCTCAAAACAAAAAATGTTTAATAAACACCACAAACATACACCCAATCAGTATATATCTAAATTTTATAAGAAAACTTAAAACCAAAAACCGTTTAATAGAAACCAAAGCTATACAAAATCAAAACCAAATCCCAAAGAAGAAAAATCTAAAAAACGTGTTGTTTGCTTTAAGTGCAATACACCAGGTCATATAGCAAAATATTGTTGAGTCCGAAAACGTATTAATGAATTAGAATTAGATGATAATGTTCTTGCAAAATTAGAGTTACTTCTAGTAGATACTGATGATGAAGTAACTTCACCTTTTAGTAGTTCTGATAATGAACACCAATATGATAATGTTTCTTCCTCATCTTCCGATCCATAAATAAATATGCTTTCTAGTCACCGAGAATTCTTTTTAGATGTTGTTAATCATATAGATGATTCCCAAGTTAAGTTAGCTTACCTAGAAAATTTAAAACAAAACATAGTTAATCCCGACATCACGATTGCACCACCAATCACAACCTACAACTTAAAAGACATTTTGTCCAAACATGATATACAAACTGAAACGAAGGCCCTACTCTTAAAGATCTTCAGTATGAAATTTCTGAAATTAAAATGGAAATCAAAACTCTCAAGAATAAACAAATTCAGGATCGTTGTAAAATTAATGAATTGAATTCGACTCTAGATAAAGGAAAATGATTCATCACTTATGAAACCCCCCAATGAAATAGATGACATTCAAAGAATAAAAAAAAAATCAAAACAGGGGGAATTTTAGTAGAAAGTTCATACAAAGATGATAAACCATTTCTAGGGTTATTATCTCGTATTACCAGAAAAAATGATTTATTAAAATAGATTTAGTAGATTCTGGTGTTGATTTAAATTGTCTCCGTTCTGACTTGGTTCCTCATCGTTTTTGGTAAAAAACAATAAAATGGATTAAAATATGCCAATGGAGAAAATCTCAAAATTCTTTATAAATTATATGATGTTACGATAAAAAAAAATTCTAATATTGATTTTACTACTAGCTTTCTTAGTATTCAAAATATTATAAAATACGTTATTCTAGGCACCCCATTCTTAGAATTAATTAAACCATTTAAAGTTAACAATGACGAAATACATACTAAGAAACCTCAAGCAAATGATCAACACAAAAAATCAATTAAAGCAAGTAAAAATAAAGTGCTCAAAGATATATAGTGGTTCAGAGAGTCCTTCCTCCTACATCCACTACTTAAGCCCGCAAGCTTAGGATTTCCAAATCTTCTAATAGATGATGGTTTTCCAAGTTCACCAACAACTTAAGGTTTTAGGCAAACTAACCCCAAAATCTTACAACCAAGGTTTCAAGATAACCAAGAACTAGGGTTTTCAAGTTTTACCCCAAACTTATCTCACAACCTCACAAGGTTTTGTCCACAAAAGGACTTTACAAGTGTTTAGGCACAAGGTTCTCTCAAGATTAGCTCAAAGCTATTTTGGTTGAGGAACTCAGTCAAAGACTAGAGATGATGCTCACAAATATGGTTAAGAATTGTCTCAAGATGTGACAATCACTCTATGACAAATTCACACAAAGCTCTCAAGAAGATATAGATGAGATTAGGAGAAGCTTTGTTGAAACACCACTCAAGAACACCAAAAAGGATACCCACGGATGGAATGAAGAATTAGGGTTCTTGATGGATTTTTGGATCTCTCTTTGAAATAGGAAGATGATAGCTTGATGATAATCAGATTTTTAACTACAGATCTCTAGGAAGAAGCTTGAATCAAGATTTGAAGTTGATAGGATTTGAAGCTCAAAGACTTGGCCAATTTTCGCAAATGTTCTTCCACCTTCCAACACAAGCCAACCCTTCTCTTCTTTCCAAGAAAATAATAATCTTGATCTTGAATAAGTCTTGATCTTGGCCCTTCCTTATTCTTTTAATCTTGACCATTCTTTAATTCAAACCCAATAAATCTCCACCATCGTTGAAAATTGTTATTTGGCTTAGGTTTGTTTGGTTGCACCAATAATTCTTTCTTGATGATGAAAGTCTTGCACAAACCAAGCCAAACAAGCCTTTCTAGATTCTGGAGCAAGGAGCAACTTTTCAGCCATTTCTCTCTCCTTTGTCCCCCAAGAAGTAAATGTTGCCTCAATGTTGGTCAATCATATTAAACTTGAAATTTATTTTGAATTCTTGGCACAAAGCACATAGGAGGACTTCTAGAAGCTCAAATAATGAATTCTCTAGCAAAAATATTCAGTTCACCAATAATTCTTTCTTGAATACTCAGTTCATATTTAATATGAATCTCAAAACAATACATGTTCCCATATGTCTTCATAATATTTTAGAACAAGAATCAAGTCATTTCGAGATCGTATGGATAAGTTATGACTATTCAACCGACATGTACACAGTTTGATGTTTGAGCAGTTTTTGTAATCCAAAAATGAACAAGTCCAAATTCATCCAATTCATATTAAATATGATCAAATATGATTCCAAATGATATATAATGATACTTAAATCAATTATCATGATCGTTTCATGCTTTATGCAAATTCATTCAAATATGAGTACAATCAAATAACACATTAAGTATTTTTACATCAAAACACAAATATAGGACCTATGGTCCAACAATTAATTTATTAAAACAATGTTATATTCATGATTATTCACTCAACTGTCTTATTATTAATAAAGAAAAACAGGTCGAACACTTCCTGAAGAGCTTTATATTACTTTGATAAAACAACAATTAATAAAACCTGATGCACAAAAGAAAATTCTCTCTCTTCAAAATCTTTTTGAAAATGACATTTGTTCTAATCTCCCCACTACTTTTTGGAATAGAAAGAAACATATGGTACAATTACCTTATGAAAAAGATTTTCAAGAAATTCATATTCCTACAAAAGCTCAATGTGTCCAAATGAATAAGACTTAGAAGAACACTGTAGAAAAGAAATTCAAGAACTTCTAGTTAAAAAATTAATTCGATATAGTCAGTCACCATAGAGTTGTGTTTCCTTTTATGTAAATAAAAATGCTGAAATCTAACAAGGTGTTCCTTGTTTGGTTATTAATTATAAACCTTTAGGAAAAGCTCTCCAATGGATTAGATAGCCTATTCCAAATAAAAAAGATATACTTGCAAAATTTTATGATACTAAGATATTCTCTAAATTTGACATGAAATCAGGTTTCTGGCAAATCCAATTTGAATGGAATGTTATACCATGCATTTGGATTAAAAAAATGAACCCTCTGAGTTCCAAAAAAATCATGAATGATATTTTTAATCCTTATTCTAAATTCTTAATTGTCTATTTTGATGTTGTCTAAATTTTTTCCCATAGCATTAAACAACATTTTTATTATCTTTCTAAATTTATAAATATCATAAAAGAAAATGGTTTAGTTGTATCCAAAGAAAAAATAAAATTATTTCAATTTGTTGATAAATTTGCTGAAAAAATATAAGATAAAAATTAGTTGCGACGATTTTTAGGCAATTTAAATTATATAGTTGATTTTTATCCTAACCTACAAAAATTATGTAAACCTCTACATGATAGATTAAAAAAGAATCCGCTCCCTTGGACAGATACTCATACTGCTATAATTCAACAGATTAAATCTTACTTACCAACCTTGCCTTGTTTAAATATTCTAGACCCAAATGCTTTTAAAATTGATGAAATTGATGCCTTTGAAATTGGCTATGGAGGTATACTTAAACAAATTAAGAATGGCAAAGAAGAAATAATACAATTTACATCTAAAAATGGAATCCTACGCAGTAGAATTACTCAACCATTATAAAAGAAATTTTATCCATCTTTTTGTTTATTCCAAGTTTCAGGCTGATTTATTAAATCAAAAATTTCTTGTACGCGTTGATTGTAAGTTTGCAAAAGAAGTTCTTCAAAAGGATGTCCAAAATATTGCCACAAAATAAATTTTCGCCCACTGGCAGGCTATTCTTAGCGTATTTGATTTTGATACTGAGCATATTGCAGGTAAAGATAACAATGTACTTAATTTCCTAACAAGAAATTTTTTGGAGGATAGATAAAAACGAAACATCCGTTTTCCCAAGGTTTGTTCTCATCCTCATTGCTAATAATGAATTCGGAATCTCTACACTCTATTTTAATAGGCCTAGCGCACCCATATTTGATTATCGTTTTAGGCTAAACCAAAATGACAAAATCTCTCTTGAGCTTGAAAAGGAAAATAGAAACTTTACACGCGTATTTTATCAAAATTGTTTACCTTATGATTTAAGAAAAGAAATCTTTGAAACAATTCTTTATTCTCAAATTCGAGATCAAATTTTATATGATCTAATTACAGATCATGTAGAAGATTTTCTGAACCTTATTTATGATAAATAATAGAATTTGATGAACCCATTACCACTGACTCTGAACATTGGGTTGATTATAACGATGAACCAGAAGGCTGGGTATACGAGTACTAAAATGGTTCTTCAAAATTTGACTTAATTCTTAAGAAAAGTGATCAAGCACTCATGGCTTGGGTATTTCATCTCAAACGGTAGGTCGTAAATTATTTATCAAATTCGTTAATAGCTGGTGGTTTTGCTAAAAGGCCAAAAAATCCTACAAGGTACCTAATGAAGCCTAGATTTATATGGTTTGGCTATTCCACCTGAAACGATAGGTGGTAAAGAAAATGTCAAAACCGTTTATAACTGGGGTTTTTAGCAAAACCCCATAATACCCTTTTGGGTTCCAATTTTACCATATGGCAAAACCAGCAAAAGTTGAAGATATGATGACAGAAGACAAAAGACACAAAACACTATTGCTTTTCCACAAAAGCATAGTGAAAAACAAAGACTACTATTCAATTTGCTTTTCATATTTTGTAGTAATGGGAATCATGCTTTCTATTAGTCCCTTCTCCTATTTAAGGAGTCGTTACTTTAGATTCTCAAGCCCAGTTCCATCAATTCTCCTCTCTCTAAGTCTAAGCTTCCTCTCTCTAAAAACCTTCCTCTCAATTATAAAACTGTCCTCTCAAGTGTTTGTAGAGTAGCTTCAAAATATCAAAAGTCCGTAAGTCCAATTTTCATAATGCTTATCTAAAGTTTATTTAAATTTATGTCTTAAAAATTCTGCAATTCAATATCAATGGCCGGTTCTACCGCCTAATGTGCTCATTTATTCATTCATTTATTTATGTCTTTAAATTCTGTAATTCAATATCAATGGCCAATTCTACCGCCTAATGTTATTTAAATTTATTTAATGAATTATTATTTCTATTTATATCAGTTTGTTTATTAAACTCTTTTAATATAACAATTTCCAACGATCTAACTGAGGCTTGCTTGCAGATATTTAAATGTGCTTTATAGGAGCCATTATAGAGTAAGCTAAAAATCATGCTAATTCAAGAATTTTTTTTTATAGAATATGAAAAACTACTTTTCACAGCACCAACAGTTTCATGGAATATGAATTACTAAAAGACATTTAAACTCGACATGCAAACCATCATTATTGGATCTTAATTGTTGATGGCTCCAATCGTGAAGGCCTATAAGTAAAGTTTCTAGAGGCTTATGCTGAGATTTTAAGTTGGATGATATTTTTAATTTTATAGCTTCTTTGCTTACTTTAGATAAGGTTGAAGAATTTCACAATTCAAGAACATGTATAATGTAGCAGCAATGTATTCTCTGTCAATAAGATAACGTCTACCAACATTCCCAACAAGTCAACCATGTTGATTAAATATTGATATTGTTGAGAAGTTTGGGTTGCTTGAACCCTCATCATCATTTTGAGACACTCGGATATGTCTAAAATGAACATGTGATTCAAAATAATATGAATTAAGGTTGACGTCTGATGTGGACCAAGTAGCATCCCTATATATGGACAAGTTTGATCGAGTAGCATACAATTGATATGGAATTTGGTGTTCTACTATTGTCTCCTTGTAATTCCATTTTTAGTCTTTGTTTTTGGGCCTTTTTGTTTTTGTTGTTTTCCTAGGATTTTGTGTTGTTGGCCTTTTGTGTTTGTAGGCTAGTGGCTTTTGCCTTTAGGGTTTTGTTATTGTTGTTCTCAAGAGCTTTTTACGTGTAAAGAAATTATGACCTCGAATGCGATGTGCTTGGTAGCCTCTAGGATCAACGAGCTGTTTTGATACTTGCTGTTCTATTTTCCTTGGCATTCTTGCAAATCAACAGGGATTAGGCTAGCATTTACATTAGTTTGTATCGATCGGAGGTTGTTCCCATTATTTTAAAGATTTTATTTCATATTGCGTTGTCGACTTGATGTTGCCCTAGAAGCGTGTTACTAAGGAGGATGATGGTGGAGCTGGTAGCCAAGGGGTAATAGCTAGATTGACTGAACAAGTTGCTAATTTGACTCAACAAGTGATGGAAATTACTACAGCATTGACGAGAATGAGGTTGAATTAAGCCAACCTATTTCGGAGGAAACACAATCTAAGAGTTTGGAAGAGGATTTCAATAATCCCTTCGCCACATTGAGGCGTGAAGGCCATTTCTGTGCACAACAACGGGGAATGAATGCAAGCAGGTGGAAATCAAGTTGAACCGTTCCCTACAAGGAAAGAAGAAGATTGAATTGTGGGAACGAATGGTGAAATATATGGGAAGTACTTTCCTTCCCCACAATTATGTTCATACTTTGTATCAACAATTATAGAATCTGAGAATGGGTTCTCATGGTTTAGATGAGTATACGACACTCGATTTTTATCTCACTTTTGGAGGAGTTTTGGCATTTGACTCGGACTAAACTCAAATTTAGCATCGATTACCATCCCTAAACTGATACCCAAACTGAGGTGATTAATCGATCCTTGGGAAATTTAATGCACTACTTAGTGGGGGAGCATTTGAAGACCTGGGATCAATGTCTTTGTCAACTAGAGTTTGCCCTCAACAGCACTGTCAACTGCAGCTCTGGCTATTCTCTCTTTTATTTTTTTATGGGCATTCTCCCATTGATCTTGTTCTTGTTTCAAATTTGAACCGAGTTAATGGTAAGGCCAGTGATTTTATTTCCAAGCTTCAGCAGGTGCATCACACCACCCAACAACGTCTTCTTGAGTCTGCTGCCCTGTATAAATAAAGTGCTAATATGAAGCGAGCCATTTGGAATTTGAGGTGGGTGATTATGTTTGGGCTATCCTAACGAATGATCGGTTTTCTCCAGGTGGGTGATTACGTTTACAATAATAAGATAAGTCCATTCGGGCTTTGTCATTATCCTTTGTTTTCCCTTTAACACCCATACAAGTATTGAAAACATTATCAAACACATTCTTCTCAATATGCATGCCATTGACATTATGGCGTATCAAAATTTCTTTCCAATAAGGCAAATCCCAAAAGATGTTTCTTTTGGTCCAATTATGATCCACACCATATCTTGGTAATCTTATTTCACCGACAGTAGTGATCTTTGAAAAATTGCGAACTCTTTACAATACTTCTTCTCAAAAAAAATGTGGAGTAGGTTGCAATCTCTCAGTTATGTTTTTGAAAAATGCATCCTTGTTTCATTTGTACATGTGTGTCATAGGCAAAAAAATTATGTGACAATAAAACCAAGAAGTTTTCTCCCATTTTTCAAATTGAAAGCCTTTGAATTCTCCATACATCATGGACATGCTAATCTCCCAGTAGTTATCCATCTAGACAACATACCATAGACAGGAAAGTCATTTACGATCTAGATCAAAACAACTCTCGTAATAAAGTTTTGTTCCATAGACACATCATACTTTGTTACCCCTTTACACCATAATTGGTTAAGCTCATCTACTAGAGGTTGTAAATAAACATCAAATTTTCTCTTTGTATTTTTAGGACCCGGAATAAGAACTGTCAAAACTATAAACTCCCTTTTCATACACATCCAAGACGGTAAATTGTGAGGAGTCAAAATAATAAGCCAACAAGAATAGGTCATGCCAGATTGTCCAAAAGGAGTGAAAGAATCTGCACACAAACCTAAGCTTATATTTTGCAGGTTTTAAGAAAAATATGGATATATTCGATCAAAATATTTTCATGCTTTTCCATCAAAGTAGTGTGAAGCAATTAGTCCTAAAAAGGTGCATCCAGTAACTAACATGCAAGCCGTATGGCAAGAGTTATGGAAATAACTACCACTGCCAAGGTAGTGGCCAGTCATGGTTTGGAAGTTTAGTTTGTGCCTAATGGAGTAGGAGATAATGGAAGCAAGACGTGACGAGGGACTAGGTTGGACGGAAAGAAGACTTTAAAAGAGTAGGTTAGAGAGAAGGGAGAGGAACATCAACAACTTAACAAGAAAAATGCAAGACATCAAAGCATAACAATGACAATACTCTCAAACTTTTTAGCAATTCCTGTGAATTCATCATTAATTTATATTTTCATTATGTTATCCACAAGGATATTTTTGTTTTTGAACTATTACTATAAAGTATTAATACCAAGCATCGTTGTGTAAATTCATGCTTGGTGACATATTTCATTTATTTCTTATAATCTCAACTAAGCGCACTTTAGTGGAGTTAGAGAACCTAAAATTACCAAGGTCTCAAGGTAATCCTATAAAACCCTGAGTCATAGAATAGCTTACTCGATAGGACAAAGTGACGTAGGTGGTATTCATGATGATTTCTAGTGTGTGCAATGATATATGTTAAATAGGATCAAAATATTTTCATGAATGCTATATGAGAAATAAAAATTATGGGGACAGGGATTATAAAAATTGAAGTTAAAATGAATTACCATGAATTTTGGGAACAAAAGTTAGAATAGGAAAATAATTCATACCTAATGACAAATCTGTAAATAAAGGTGGGTGGCACAAGTAATTAGATAGGAGGTTAGAGGGCAAAAAGGCAAAAGATTTAAATAAAGTTAAATAAATATATACTGTTATTCTAGCACTCGAACTAAAGAAAAACTTAAGTTTAAAACCAACGAAGGTCAAGTGGAAGTCAACAATGACGATAGAATGGTGAACTAGTACATTAATACGGAGTCTATAAATAACTTTACGTAGGGTGTAAAATGTTATGAATATTATTTAATATTTATCAAGGGTGCAATGTGGACCTGATGGTTTTCTTTGAGATACATGAAATGGTAAAACGATATATTCAAAGGGATGTTAAGGGAATTTAGGAAGAAGAAGAGTGGCAAAAAGGTAAAGTAAAAGAAAAGAAATACAAATAAAATGAAATACAAATTAAAGAAAAGGAAGCTCGCATGACGATGGAGGAAGAAAACCCTAGAGACGCCAGAGGTGGCGGAGGCGGAAGGGTGACCAGAGGGAAACGGTGGTGGAACTCGACGAATCCGGTGCGAGAAGGACGAGGTGGACGAGAGGAACTCAACGTTGCCAATTTCGGATTGAAAGGAGATGGTCTTGGCTGTCAATGGAGGAAATGAGAAGGCGCGGCACCGTGAGCTTTAGACCGTCGATCTGTCATTTTTTGGATGTCGTTCAGGTATTGGGAACCACCGATAGACTCGTCTAGAAGAGCGCTTCTCGGTTATGGCAGCGGTGACTGTCACCGCGCCCCTTACCGGCTTGACCAGACAACTCTAGAGTTCGGGCATGTTGACCCGCGTTTAGGGAAACCGGGTCAAGCTGACCCGGCTAGATATTATTTTAAATAATGAATAAATTAAGATTAGTTAATGGTAAGATAATTGTTTAAGTTATTTATAATAAGTTAATGGTATAGATAAAATAAATTGATTAAAAGATATTGACTAAAATATGAATTAAAGATAATGTAATAACAAATGATGATGTATATTGTAGGGGTTTCAGGAATTAACCTATGTAACTGAATGATCAGTATTTGTGGGAGTATATCAAGGTAAGTAGTACTCAACTGGATTACGAAACTTTATGATCTATGAATTTTATGTGTTATTATTTGTATTGATTGTGATGTCCATTTGACTGGGTATGATAATAGTTTGTACTGATTGGATGTTTTCATAAGATCGAATCTATGATGATTTAAATATATGTGTATTGTGATGTAAATGATATATTTATGTTATAGTTATTCTGAATGTGATGTTTGGTTTTCGTGATTGGACGACAAAACTGATATTGTAATTCTCTGTAGAGTTGAATGTGTGATGTAATGTGCTTGAATAGAACAAGGAGATGAGACTGATATGATGACGATTTAATATTCTTAGAAGTGACTTATATGTATGATTTACTGAGGTATTAAATGTTGTTCATAAGCACGATGCATTGCATTACATGAAAATGGAAATGTTTAATTTAATGAGAGGATGTTTTACGAATCGGGTACAACTGCTACAGGGAGGGTGTACTGAAAACTTAAGGTTGAGGTTTACTGGAAATGAAAATGAAAATAGAAACGGTTTTTGACTGCAAGGTGTTCTTTGGTAGAACAATTAATTAAAGAAAAATCCCGACATGTTGCTCTGTAGCAGTTTACCTAGGTTAAGGGCCCAAGTACTGGAAAAAAGTTTTAAATGGCTGACTGTTTTATAAAGATGAGGTTCATGTGCATTCATGCATAAGTATTACTTGCTGGGCCTTGGCTCACTATGTTCCGTGATGTAGGTATTGTTTTCTTAGATGATTACGTCGACTTAGGAGATGATGGTGTTGCCGTAGATCCCTGAAGATGATGCTCATGTGACGAAAGCTAGTTTTCAGGGAAGAGTGATCAATCAAGTTTTACATTTATGTATGCACTTATAGTTAATAGCTTTGAGGTATGGTAATAATTGTAGATTCGGGAACAAGTATAAAAAGAATAAGAGTCGCAATACAACACCATTTTGGGCCAACAACGTTTTTGGCACACTTGTTGGGACCCCAAGAACAAAAGCATGGCACCATGAACCCGCACTTCGTGAAAAGATCTAGTTAGTGAATGAGAACGATGACATTCATCATGTGAAAATGTGCCAATACAAGATGCTATGAATGTCACCAATGATGGTGACAATGAAGAAAATCTAGTGTAGATTGACAGGCCAACGGGCTTATCTAAAGAAGTCATTATCTTGTTTGAACATCTTGCTAAAACACTG
The DNA here is from genome assembly GCA_963580455.1 of Euonymus europaeus. NCBI lineage: Eukaryota > Viridiplantae > Streptophyta > Magnoliopsida > Celastrales > Celastraceae > Euonymus > Euonymus europaeus. Next base: position 11,905,245 of record OY756970.1, on the reverse strand, counting down.
AAAAATATGGAGGTACGTTCTAATAAAAATATTGAGAGTGTGGTGAAACATGTGGAGCGTAAATTTGAATAGAAAAGAAAGCATGTGGAATTAAATCGTAATCTCTACACAACACCATCACTAAGGGCAACAACCAATGGCCATAATTTTCGGCCAAACATCAACGACAATACTAACCCAACAAATCATCCAGGTGTCTACTTGCTACATGAAGTCACAGGGAATAGTACATGTAATGGTGCTATTGGAGGAGGTTCTGGAGGAAATGGGGGGACGCGATGGGTCCAATCTACTATTCCACCTCAATTATCACAGGTTGATCCAGATGCTGTCAAATAGGTTGTACAAGAATTATATGGCCAGTGCTTGATGCAAATGGACCGACCAGAATATCATAAACCTTATCCAACTACAATAGACTGGGAAAATCCTTATCCACGAGGATTTAAAGTACCATACTTTACTTTGTTCACTGGAGAAGAAGGATTATCCACTATGGAACACATTGGTCGTTTCATTGTACAATGTGGAGAACTCACCAACTATGACAACTTTAACAACCTAAGACTTAAGTTGTCTCCAAATTCACTGATAGAAGCTGCCTTTACTTGGTACTCAACATTACAAAGAAATTCAATCAACACATGGTGGGAGATGGAGAGATCATTACATACTCAATTCTTCCGAGTTGAACCATAGGTGTTTGTGGCTGAACTATCAAGAATAGTGCAGACACCTGACAAACTATCGATGCCTACATTGTCCATTTCAAGAAGCTATGAAATAGGTGTTGTATCTATCTGCCTGCATCAGAGTTTGTCAAAATGGCACAACTGGAGTTGGATATCAAACTCAGGAAAGGAAAATACCAAGGTGTAGAGTTTTATAATTTCTATGAAATGACAGCAAAAGTAGTTGAATATGGAGAGCTGCTAAGAGAAGAAGGGAGGAGGAGGATATTGTCTATGGGTACCTACTACCAAGAGGTGAAGGTAGATACTGCTAAAGTCACAACAAAAAATAAGATATGGACTTGTCTAGCATTGTTCAAACTCAAATCAACAAAAGCAGCAATGAAACAACCCATTTGTAGTAATGTCAATTAAACTTTCGATATCTCCAAAATCAAAGAATTTTTTGAATTTTTATGGCAGGAAAAGTTCATAACATTTCCAGTAGGGCATAAGCTACAATCCCTTGAGAAGATAAAAGGGAAAGACATACTGAAAATACGATGACGTGTGGTCCCACACTACCAACAATTGTCAGCATTTGAAGAATATGATTTGGGAAAAGATAAGCAAAAAGATCTTGCACTTCCTTGACAAAGACTGTATATTGGTTGACGAAGACCCATTTCCTTCTATGTGACTATCTAGAACTCAAATGAAAATTGAAGAAAAGGCCTCAGATGTGGGAACCGAAAACTTATAGACATTAAAGTAACAAGGAGAAGGAGAGGCGAAACTAGTCAAGAATAGTCTTTGTTAAGCCACCAGCCAATACTCCCACAGGAAAATGGCAGGTGGTGAAACATAAGAAGTTCCCAGGAAAATTGCTTAGTGGTCAACAATATTCCACGATCAGTACTCAAATTGTTAGGTAAAAATGAAAATGATTTGATTCCAAGTGATATAACAATGGCAGGTTTTATCGAAAAAATTACTGAAGCTATTGAAATACTACCACTAGACTTAGCAATTGGACAAAAGTCTTGTAATATTCAGAACCAAATTTTTAGAAAGATGGGTTTTAAAATTTAATATTTTTAATAAATATTACATATTTTTAGAAAAATATTGGCGCAAGAATCACCTGAATCGGAGTTGAATTGGAATTGTTATGAATTTGGGTAGTTTAAGTAATTATTAGTAAAACAAGGGGCAAAATGATAATTTGGCATGAAAAAATCTGGAATAAACCCAGATTTCATGCTTCTTCTCCAGCACATCACCGTGAGAGAGAGGGAGAGAAGTGGTTGAAATGGATTTTCGCGATTTCTTGTCCGATTGAGGCGTGTGAGGTGTCAAAATGAAGCTTGTAGAGAGAGAAACAAAACCCAACTGGAATCGTCGTCATCGGAGCACTATAGGCGGCGGAATGAGGAGGCGAAAGTTTGATTTTTCGGCGACTTCTAGGAGCGATCCCGGTCGATTCCGATGGAGTTTTGGAACGATACAGGTATCATTGGATTGTATTTTCTGAGGGCTTTATTTTGATGTATGGTATGACTGATAATGTCACCGGAATCGACTATTCTGGTGATGGCAAGGTTGACTCGGGTTTGACCGAGTTGACCCCCGATTTGGCTAGGTTAACCCGTTTTGATTAGTTTGACCCGGTTTGACTTTTTGACCAACTTTGACCAGGTTGAATTTTCTGTGTTTTAACTCTATCGGGTATACGTATTCGTATTTTGGTGTAGGGGATTGATTTGGGGATTTTGGGTACGAATTCGGATAGCTGAGGCAGTATTATGGAGTCAGTGTTTATCGACATTTTAGGTAGGAATTCTGCCCTATTTCTTATTTGGGGTTCCGGGGGTTTTGTATTCGACGGACTCCTACTTGTCTATTTGTATGAAATTTCTGGAGGTTAGGAATTTCTCTATTTGCACTCTTATCCGATATATTTCCGTAATTACAACTGTATCATTATTTTATATTATTATGGACTGTTTGTGTGACTAGCTGCATCCTTGTGCGCCATGTCTCCTATGGGGCCCACACTTAGAGGTGGAGTCCACTTCTGGTTTGTGTGGTCTTTTTGAGAGTCCGAATATGACTATACTCTGGTGATTTTCGGTGATGATGTTACGAGATTGTTGATGGATGATTTGTAGTGTGTGAGACCCACATCGGGCTATCCAGCCTATTGGATGATTTGCTGATGGTTCTGATCGGGTACATAGCTGGAGACCGGATTGAGATGGGGTACATCCTAGGGGATGCTCTTCGATGTAGGCGATGCTATCGAGTACAAATATAGGCTCGATCCTCATCCAATCTGAAGTGTACCTGGACTGGGAGACACCTTGAGGAGATCAGGGTGGGTCCAAGGTAGGATTTATCGATGTTATATGGATTTGAGTTGGATTATGATTGAGTACTGATTTAAGAGTTGTACTTGAGGATGGTAGTGCTGGAGCTTACATGGTGTCTACCCTACGGATTGATGATTTTGATGATGTGTATGATGGATCGATTTTCTCGGAGATTTTATATCCTATCAGTCTATCACTTTATGATTTCCTTTATACTTTCTATATCTTGCAGGTTTTCTTATTTTATCTCTGATTTATTGGAGTTTGGTGGTATTGAAGAGTATTATCATTTGAGTTTCTGTCATTCCACTTTTACATCTCGAGTTATATATTTTGTTTCTCCACTGAGCTTTGTGGCTCATCCCTTTCATTCACATGTTTTTTAGGTGAGATAGCCGGAGTGGATGATCAGCGCAGGGATGCGTGAGACGTGATGGGTAGCTGCTATGGGGATATTTGTGTCTATTTACTATCTATTTCCCGTTTCTATGACGTTTTAGATTTTGCATTGTATAATATGGTTTGTATGTTACAGTATGTCTAGATTTCGGTTGGGATTTATATGTATATGTGTGTGGCTACTTCTGAAGTTTTCTTGATGATTCATAGTGGCTTTGATAGATATTTGGTTTAAATTCGGTTCGGGGAACAGAGGGGTTCCTTGCCGGTCACGCCTCCGGAGTTCATGGGTGCTCATTCGCACCTATCTGGGAAAGGGCGTGACAGGTCTTCTATGGTAGCCTTATTTGTTATCAACAGCTAGGCCAACTACTCGGCTTTGCTGGGTCAAGACTGGATTTATTCAAATTGGTGTATTCCATCATTTATGCACCAACTCTTGGTATGTTAGGGAGGGAATGATGTGGAGATTTTTTGGAAAGATAATCATCCATTTATGACTACCTCATATTAGGTAGAAACTTATTATTATCACGCTGAATATGGACCAATCCAATTCACAACAAAAGAGAAAGAGATGCAAAGAGCTGCGGAACACTTGTTTCAACCATCAACCATTATTCCTTTTAGGCTGAGAAACTTGGAGCCTATTACTGAAGGAATCTCATGATGCTACGATCCAAACAAGAGAAGGATGTAGTGATGACAACAGTGATTAAAATAATCATACAAGCTAGCATGAATAAGATCGTAACTAAAGAGATTAATGAAAAAGAGATGATCGTAGAAGAAGAGAATACTACCATCCTCTACGAAGAAGAGTTCGGATGGAATGATTTGAAGATAGCATCGACCCAATTAGATGATCTACAGGGCAAAAATCAAGACCCTTTCGAAGAAGTGATCTGAGGGAGGAAAGAGGAGCCTTGGGTGACATTCATCAGCTTTACATTAGATCCAGTCATCAAGGTAGAATTCATACATTTACTCCATGGATTTCATGATTGTTTTGCTTGGGATTATCATGAAATGCTAGGGTTGAGCAAAACGTTAGTAGAGTACTAACTACCTGTGAAACCAAGACACAAGCCATATTAGCAACCTCCTAGAAGAATGTCTTCAAAAGTGGAACTATGAGTAAAAAAAGAAAAACAAAAGCTGATCAAGATCGGATTCATTCGGTCAACCAGGTACACTGAATGGATAGCTAATATTGTACCGATAATCAATAAAAATGGTAAAATATGAGTTTATGTTGATTCTCAATATTTAAATAATGCCACGCCAAAAGATGTATAAGTTATGCCCATTATTGCTATTACTATAAATGACGTGTCTAAACATGAGTTATTATCTATGATGGATGGATTTTTAAGGTATAATCAGATCTTTATTATAGAGGAAGATATCTCTAAAACAACATTCAGGTGTCTAGAGGCATTATGCACTTATGAATTGATAGTAATGTTATTTGGATTGAAAAACGCTGAGGCTACCTACCAATGTGCCATGAATGCAATTTTCACGACTTGATTGGCTGAAAGCTATAAGTATACGTTGTTGCTATCATTGTGGAATATGTGAAAACTCGTGACCATCTAGCCGATCTCAGGATGACGTTTGAGAGAATACGACAATATCATTTGAAGCAAAACCCTCTGAAATGTCCATTTTGTGTTAAAGTTGCAAACTTTCTGGGCTTTTTAGTCCATCAGAGGGCCATGAAGGTTGATCAGAACAAGTCGATGGCTATTTGCCAAGCTCAACCACCAAAGAATAAGCAATATCTTCGAAGTTTCCTTGGCTAGATAAATTACCTTAGGAGTTTTATATATAATATCGTAGGTAAAACCAAATTCTTCTCAGAATTGCTAAAATTGAAGAAAGAAAATGTCTTTAGATGGGAGTCCAAACGTGAGGAAGTCTTTCAAACCATCAAAGCCTAACTCAACAAACCTCTAGTTCTTATGCCACCCAACGGAAATAGACCTCTGAAATTTTATATCTCAGAAATCAATGATTCGATTGGGTGTGTACTCACTCAAGATGATGAAGTTGGAAGAAAAAGAGCTATTTACTATCTCAATACTTTATTGATAGATGCTGAGAAATATTATTCAGTGGTAGAGAAAATGTGCTTGACCTTATACTACGCCTGTACTAAATTAAGAAATTATATGCTCTAGACAAAGGTGTGTGTGATCTTGAAGCTTGATTTGATCAAACATAGGTTAGCAAAACCTTTGCTAATAGGAAGAATAGGCCAATGGTCTCTAGTTTTAACTGAGTTCAATCTCAAATGGAACTACAACAGGCCATAAAAGGACAAGCTCTAGCTGAATTCCTTGCAGATCATCCATTCCTCAAAATCTCTAAAGTCTTGCAAAACACAGTTTCTATGTTGACAATCCAAAAGAACTGCTCAAATTCATTGGATCGAGTACGAAAAAATCTGCTAGAGCTGGGATAGTTATTCGATCTACAAGAGGTACAAAAACTGCCCTAAATTTATAAATGGTGTAGAGATTATGCAACAGGTACATGAAGGTATTTGTGGGGCTTATCAGGCTAGCCTAAAGATTTGATGGTTATTACGATGACATGGTTACTATTGACCAACCATCTTGAGAGACTATATCCAATATGCCAAAAGCTACTAGAAATACAAGAAATTTGACAGTATTCAAAGAGTCCCTCTAATTGACATGAAACCTATCGTGAAACCATCGCCATTTCGAGGATGGGCATTGGACATTATTGGGAAAATATTTCCTGCTTTCTCAAAGGAATATCATTTCATTCTGGTCACTACTAACTACTTCACAAAGTGGGTAGAGGCAATATCCTTAAAGAAGGTGGAACAAGTAGAGGTGGTCGACTTTATCAAAGAACTTATTTTCTGGTTTAGGATTCTAGAAACCATCACTACTGATCAGGGAAAGAAATTAAGGCTTTGATGGAAGATTATGGGATTAAATTGCTCACATCCACACCATGCTATGCCTAAGCGAACTGGAAAACCTGGTATAAGATACCATCAAAAATATTGTGGACTTATCGCATCTCAAAAAGGATAAGTACGTCGTCTAGTCCTTATGACCTCACCTATGGGCATGATGTAGTATGGCCTATATAATTGGTTGTTCCTAATCTAAGGATCATGAAGCAACACCATTTATATGTCGATGAGTATTTAGAAGCCATGGCAATCACTAAAAGAAAATGAGGTATTTTGCGATGGTTATGGCACTACGGTCAGATAACCGTTGGCATTAAGCTTTTTTGCAACAGCTTATAAAACTATTGTCACATTCGTTGCAAAATTGTATATTTCACAATAGTTTTTAAAACTGTTGACATTTTTGTTGCAAAATACTACATTTTACAACAAATTTTATAACATTGCTATATTTTTAACATATAGCAACATGTTTCTTAATTGATGCTAAAATGTGGACTTTTGGCAACACTTAGTGTGACGGTTTCAAGAAGCATTGGTAATTCTCTATTTAGCAATCGAATTAATAACGGTTGCCCATTTGTCTAGGTTTTTGTTTCACCATATACCACATTCAATTTTCTAGGGTCAACTTGTTTTGCTGTCATATTTGATGAGCTTCGCTTTTGGTAACCTTTATTCTTGAAAATAGATAAATAAATGAATCAAAAAATAAACATTTAACATGTACATTTATTCTTATAGAGTTTTATTTGTTATTTATTGTAGGTTGCACAAAATGATGATGGTGATGACGAAGTGATGGAGCATGATAGAGAATGATAACTGTGTATTGACAGCGGTTATCAATATTTTCAGAAATGTTTAAGGGAAAATTTTATTAGTTTTTTTGATCATGTTAATTAGTAAAATATTTATATTGATTATGGATACTTGATGATGATTAATTTAAGTAATATTTTATGTTAAATTTTCTGATGAGTCATTGTTTGTTGTGTGATTCAAATTAATCCTATTTAAATATACTATTGCAAATAATGACAATGGTTCTCAAACTGTTGTAAAATGTAATTAGTCATGACTAATTAATTGTTGCCAAAGTACATTCACGACGGTTTACAAATCATTGCTAAAAGTACATGACAACAGTTATAAAATCGTTGCAAATAATAGCAACGGTTCTAAGACCGTTGTAAAACATAATTAACCACAAATAATAGCAACGGTTCTAAAACCATTGTAAAACATAATTAACCACTGTTAATTAATAATTGCCAATATACAATGTCAACACTTTACGAACCGTTGTTATTAGTTCTTCGCAACAGTGCTTAACCAATGCAAAATTTACCTTTTCCAACATTTTTAAACCGTCGCAAGAATTTCAATAATCGTTGCTAATGCATCCATATAACAATGGTTAAATTAACTATTGCAAAATAAGACATAACCGTTGCAAAATACATTTTGCAACGGTTAGTATAAATGTTGCAAGAAGTTTTAGAAGCAGTTTTTGTATTTTTAGCCAAAGTTTTGAACTGTTGCAAAATACCCCATTTTCTTGTATATATATAATGGAATTGGAACAATTGGATGATGATAAGATGAAAGAGCTAAACACAATGATTGTACAAAAGAAGATGTTATCCAAATCATACTACAAGAAAGTGAAAAAGAAGAGTTTCCATGAAGGGCAAATTGTGTAAAAGGTGATTTTACCACCAGGAACAAAAGACAGAGAACTAGGGAAGTTGTATCCTTTTGGGAGGGACCATTTAAGATACACAAATTTTTACAGGGAAACGCTTATTGGTTGGCAGACTTAGATAGTCAGCCACATAGGAGATTTATAAATGGTAAGTACCTTAAGCCATATGTCCCAAGTATTCTGGAATATGCATCTACACAAATGACTATTTAAAGGCAGACTATTTAGCCGCATGTAAGTGGGCCATTTGCTGGCGCAAAATTATGAATAAAAATATTAGATGACCTTAGGCCACAAAGAAAATATCCATAGATAGTTCAAAATATAAATTGTTCAAAAGAAAGTCCAACTAATGGCTAACAAAAGAAAATATCTAAAAGAAACCAACATAATGAATTTTTGACAAAGAAAACTAATCAACCATATGCTTGGGAGTGGACCAAGTGTTCTTGGAGGCCTATATGCGAGATTGGACAAGCTGTAGATCAATAGACCAAGTTTGAGCATTAGATAATTGTTGTTTGGTCAAAGTTCCTAAATTCTGAAAGAATTGAAATTTCTTCTGTAGTTGATTTCTTACATCAAGGTGGCACGCAATTTGATCTTTCAAATATTGAATATTGAGTTCCAACGCTTCAATTTCTTCTTGATCCACAAGAATGTCCTTTTGCAGTCCAAGGTCTTCAACGGTCAAATTCTCAAAATTCTTCAACATGCCCTCATAAGATTCTTAATCTTTAATCAATTGCTCTAAGCTACCAATCAATGTTTTTTCCCGAGAAAGGTCTTACAGAAACACAACGGGTAGATGATGTAGTTCACATTCCAAATGGATAAGCCGGTTCTTGGCCTCAAGGTGATCGTTGAATCAACTTGGAGGGTCTTCAAATGTTTCATAGTCTTTGTATTGTCATCCTCTTGTATATCAACGAGTTCTTTATCAAAAATGTGCATCAATTCATTGGTGGCATGCTGCAGTTCATGTTTAGTGCGCACTTTGTTAACAATAGGGGTTGGAAACAGGAAAGAAAAATCTAGTCCAACAAGTGGATCAACGACGGTAGTAAGAATAATCGACAATTTATTTGTTCAATCTCAAGTCCACTAAGACATGTGAATTTTGGCAATTCCTTAGTCTTAGGCCATCCACAGCAGCATCTCCTAACAGATTCTTTAAACTTCAGGAAAAATACACATTTTCACCAATTTACAAATTTTGAAATAGTAATAGCATACATTAGTTTTTCCAAATCAATACTCTAAATTATTTAAATATTCATTTATACAATAACCTTTTATTTTATTAAACTCAATCTATTTTAGTATTTTTATCAAGATCAAACCTTACCGTATTAAATAATAATTAAATGATATTAGTATTAATAATTTTTTTATTCACTTTTTTAGTAGTTGACATTAATAAATAAATTATGTGATAGTTGATTTGTGCGAACATAAATATGATTGTTGAATTTTATGGTTAGAAATGTGGTGGTTGATTATGTGACAACTAATTGTAAATTTAAAATTAATAATTTTTTACAATTTAAAATGATTTAGATTAATACATATTTAATTTTAAATACATAAAAATAAATAATATTGTAAAACATTTAAAACATTAAAATGTTTTAATTTTAAATACATATTAATCTAAATCATTTTAATTTTTTTCTTTAAGAAATGGATTAATCAAAACAATTAATTGCAATTGTTAATTACACTGGCTAGACCCACTGATTTTTGAAACGTGCACCACCAACGAGAAAGGCATTGGACAAAAGAAAAGAAAAGGTTTTTTAATCAAATAAAATATTACGCGTATCTACAGTTGTACGCTCAACCCTCCGTTCCATTGTAGCAAGGCCTCAAAAGCTAGTAACGGATAGAGTAGCTGATGTGAATGCAAATTATACTAAAAGACAAAAAAGAAACTCCAATTTCACATTCTACCACCCACATCTAGCATCTGATGTGGGTGGTGTTAGTTGGATTAGTTCTTATGCATACCTAAATGATGATCAAGCATTCAAACACACAAAAAACTTATGAGCACAGAGATTAAAGACAAGAACCAATGAATTCAAATTGCATTCCAGTAATCAATTAACTTATAATCCTTATGATAGGTTATATCAAAAGCCCAATAAAAAGACTTTAGTTACAACTAATGCTCAAGAACAAAAAACATAAACTATTAAGAATCATAAACTAAATCGAAGAAGAAAAACCCCAAAATTGGGTGAATGCTTGGTGATTTCCTTGAAAGATCTAGCGCTTGAAAGAGATCTCAAACCTTGATTCACGATTTCCTTCTACAAAAATTTTAGCCACTAGCCAATATGTCTCCCAAAACCCTTTAGGTCACCTTAAAAACCCTTCAAAATCATAAAAATACCCTTTTAAAATCAAAAACGTGTTGGAAGTTCCATCAGTTTAATTATCATTTTTGGAAATCCCACTCGAGCCCTCACCAACGTTGGAGCATGCTGCATATACATAAAACAACTCTCTGGTCTCAATTTAGCATGTTGGAGAGCTCATCGGTGATCGAGCGACTTCATACTTGTTATGTCTCCAAAATCAGATTTTCTAAGCATAACTTTGTGAATATTTTTTATGAAACTCAAAACACCATGAAATCACATAGAAAACATACTAATTCCATCCCAAAATAGAAGAGAACATATCAAAATTAATGCACAAAAGTGGTTATAATATGGATATATCAGTTTGTGATCAAGACGGATTACACTTTGTGTTAGCTATATATCCCATATAGCCAATCTATACGGTTGTATTTGAAACGTATATAATAATAGTATTTCATTAGTTGAAATAATAAATGACAATTTATTATATATTTGATACTTCTATTTATTAGTTGTTTTAAATATGTTCATAGATATTTGTTAGAGACCTCATTCTCAAAAGTTGAGAATATAAGTGATGAGTGATCTCTAGTATGGATATCTTAAACCAAGCTCTTGATTGAAGAATTATTAATTGGACAATAATAATTCAGAAGATCAGCATACTATTTGTTTCCTATGAAAATAGGGCTGTGAGTCTCATGCAATCCAATATGTCACATGGAGGTTTATTTCCTTGTCAATGATTTATTATTTATTTATGGTTGTGTAAATAATCCTTAGACCTGAGATGACATAGTAGTCTTGTATATGGGTAATCAAATTTTGTCAATGTTGAGAATATTTATTCATTGAATAAATATTAACATTCGATGGATTCAGTTAGTTATATGTGGAGACTTGTGAGCATTCAATAAGTGATCCATCGCCTCAAAATAAACAAGGAGAGTATCCTATGTGATTTGGATATTTATTGACACTAGGGGTATGCCCGAGCTTCTCACGAGTTGTTCTGAATAACATCATAAAAAAATAAATGTAAATTTTTGGATTTGATTTGTGTGAGGCATACATTTAGCAGGCGTTTTAAAGGCATTTTTGTTTGATATTATGGTAAGCTATTTCGTGGTAATCGCATAAAAGGGAAAAGAATGTGAATAGATTTTAAGTTATGATCCAATTAATTTTCAATGTGAGCAATGATCAATAATGATGTCATTACATCATGACAGTTAGTGTATGTAATATCCCAAACCCAATTTTTAGAAAAATAATTTTTAAAATTTAATATTTTTTAAAAAATACTGGCACAAGAATCACCTGAATCGAATTTATATTCGATTTTTATGAATTTTGGAAGTTAAGTAATAATTATGTAAACGAGGGGCAAAATGGTAATTTTGCATGAAAATTTAGGATAAACCCAGATTTTCCTTCTTCTCCGGCAGCCACCACGCATGGAGAGGGAGAGAGTTTTGGAAAAATTGAATCTTTTGTGTTTGTGGTCCGATTGAGGCGTGTGAGGTGTCGAAACGGAGCTTGTAGAGAGGGGAACAAAACCCAACTAGAATCGTTGTCATCGGAGCACCACATGAGGTGGAATCAAGCTGCGAAAGTTCAGTTTTCTGGTGACTTCTAGGAGTGATCTCGGTCGATTCCGGTGGAGTTTTGGAACGAGACAAGTACCATTGGATTGTATTTTCTGAGAACTTTATTTTAATGTATGCTATGACTGATAACGTCGCCGAAACCCACTATTCCGGTGACGGCAAGCTTTACTCGGGTTTGACCGAGTTGACCTGGTTTGACTGGGTTAACCCGTTTTTGAGCTGGTTTGACTTTTTGACTTGGTTTTACTTTTGACCCAATTTGAATTTTGACCAGGTTGACTTTTCCATATTTTAATTGTATCGGGTATACGTATCCGTATTTTGATGCAGGAGATTGATTTAGGAATTAGGGTACGGATTCAGATAGCGGAGGCAGTATTACGGAGTCAGTGTTAGTCGACATTTCAGGTAGGGATTCTGCCAAATTTCTTATTTGGGGTTCCGTATTCGACGGACTCCTACTTGTCAATTTGTGTAAAATTCCCGGAGGTTGGGAATTTCTCTGTTTGCACTTTTATCCGATTTATTTCCGCAATTGCAACTGTATTATTATTTTATGTTATTATGGACTGTTTCTGCGACTGGCTGCATCCTTGTGCGCCATGTCTCTTATGGGGTCCACAATATGTTTTTGTGGTCTTGTTGAGAGTCTGGATAGGACTGTACTATGGTGACTTTCGGTGATGATGCTACGAGATTATTGATGGATGATTTGTAGTGTGTGGGATCCACATCAGGCTACCCGGCCTATTGGATGATTTGTTGATGGTTGTAATCGGATATATACTTGGAGACCGAATTGAGGTGGGTTACATCCTAGGGGACTTTCTTTGATGTAGGCGATGCTATCGAGTACCTCATCCAATCTAGGGTGTACCTGGACTGGGAGACACCTTGCCAGGAACAGGGTGGGTCTAGGGGAGGATTTGCAGATGTTATATGAATTTGAGTTGGATTATGATTGAGTACTGATTTGAGAGTTGTACTTGAGGATGGTAGTGGTGGAGCCTACCCGGTGTCTACCCTACAGATTGATGATTTTGATGATGTTTATGATAGGTCGATTTTCTTGGAGATTTTATATCATATCAGTCTATCACTTTATGATTTCCTTTATACGTTCTATATCTTACAAATTTTCTTACTTTATCTCTGATTTATTAGAGTTCGGTGGTAGTGGAGAGTATCACCATTTGAGTTTCTGTCATTTCATTTATACATCTCGAGTTATATATTCTGTTTACTCAGATTATCGATGTTTCTCCATATCCCTACTAAGCTTTGTGGCTCATCCCTTTCATTCACATATTTTTCAGGTGAGATAGCCGGAGTGGATGATCAGCGCAGGGATGCGTGAGATGTGATGGGTAGCTGTTGTGGGGATGTTTATGTCTGTTTAGTATCTACTTTATATTTCTATGATGCTTTGGATTTCCCGCTGTATACTCTAGTTTGTACGTCACAATATGTCGGGATGAAGGTTGGGATTTCTTTATTTATGTGTGGCTACTTCCGTAGTTTTCTTGATGACTCATAGTGGCTTTGGTAATTATTTAGTTTAAATCCGGTTCGGAGAACGGAGGGGTTTCCTGCCAGTCACGTCTTTGGGATTCATGGTGCTCATTCGAACCTATCAGGGAGAGGGGCGTGATAGTTTGGTATTAGAGGAGGTTTTGGAAGGTTATACAATTTCTTTAGTTCCTCCCGGCTACACATCACGCGCTTCCCGGCTGATCTAGTGAGTTATTCTTTCTTTTTCGTCTGGGGTATTCGATTTATGTAGTTGTACGTTTACGTTACAGATATGGTACTCACATGTAGTACACGCGTTCGGGGTGGGCATGGTACCCGCGGAGGGGGCGGGCTAGAAGCCAGCTTCCAGATACTATTGATGAGGTCGAGTTACCGATACCTGAAGAGGTTTCGATTGTACGAGGTCGAGGGTGTGGTCGAGGTAGAGCATGTGGTTGTGGACGGGGTCGCGGCCGTGTTGTCCGGGATCAGGTAGTGGAGCAGGAGCAGGTACCAACTCAGGCAGCACTCGTAGGTGTGGAGGGTGCAATAGAGAATTTACAGCAGCAGTATAAAGACATGACAAGTATGATACAGACCATAGGTCAGGCAGTAGCTGCTTTAGCTTCATAGATTACACCGCAACCTAATACCGGCAATCAGGGACAGATATTTCCAATAGTTACACCAGATTTAGTCGGTGCACCTGTTCAGTTACCACTTGTCATTCAGTCAAGAGCAGGTCAGATGGTTCCAGCGCAGACAACACCACTAGCAGTTGACCTTTCCATCACTGAGTTAGCTCAGTTGAGGAAGATGAGTCCTCCAGTGTATCGGGGAGTGGTAGATCCTAAGGTAGTCGAGGATTGGTTGCGATAGCTGAGGAGACAGATGGTGATGCTCAGGATACCTGTTGAGAGGAGAGCTCTGTTGGCTTTAGCATTTTTAAAGGATGATGCTTATGTCCGATGGGAGAGTATGACCATTTTTAGAGAGAGTATGGAGATGCCATGGTATGAGTTTGAGACTCTGTTTCTCGCACAGTATGTTCCCCGGGCCATTCGTGTTGTGAAGGCCAAGGAGTTTTTAGAGTTGATTCAGGGTAGGGATATGACGGTGTCACAGCATTAGGCACGGTTTGAGGAGCTTGGTCGGTATGAATAGGAGTACATTGCCACTGAGGAGAAGAAGATACTAAGATTTCAGCGCGGGCTGAAACCCCACATTTTAGAGCGTTTAGCAAGGATGATGGTTCGCACCTACTGGGAGTGCATTGACAGAGCACTTGATATTGAGAGGAGCATGGTTGATTCTCAGGATTATTGGGAGCTTCATAAAAGGAAGTATGTGGATACTTCTTTGGCCTCAGGGAGCAGTAGTAGATAGAGGATTGAAGGTCAAAGACAGAGACCCAAACAGGATCAAGGGCATAGATTCCAGGACAGGAGGCAGGATCATCTGAGTTAGCAGCAGAGTTCTCAAAGACAGGGACAACAGGGTCCACGACAGGGATAGTGGTCCATATCAAGATTGTATTGTTATGCTTTTGGTCATACTAGACACATGAGATCGGACTGTCCCAGGGCGGGTGACCCATTGTATTTATATTGTGGATTACCAGGACATATCCGGAGGGATTGGCCGAGGAGACGTGCAACACCATCAGGCAAAGGGCAGAGAGCCCCCTACACTAGCAGTACCAGCACCTAGAGCTCCAACAGGCAGAGGGGCCAAACCTCCAGCACCACCAGTGAGACAGCAGCAACAGAGGCAGGGCCAGAGAGCTGGAGTTTATACAGTAGCACTCGAGCCATTACTAGATCGTGATTTCATTGGAGGTAGAGTTTTACTTTTCAGTTCTTGGGCTCGTGTTTTATTTAATACCGGTGCCACACATTCGTTTATTTCTACATTTTTTATTGAGGCATTGGGGTTAGAGATTTCGGATTTGGATAAGAGATTAGTAGTGGATTCTCCATTGGGGTCAGGTACCATGGTGAGAGGTATCTTGGGGGTTGTATATTTCGATTTGCTGGTCATGAGTTCCGAGCAGACTTATATGTCATGGAGTTCACTGACTATGATGTGATACTTGGATTAGACTGGTTGACCAACCATGATGTTGTGATAGATCGTACAGAGCGTAGGGTGACATTGACATCACCATCTGGGCGACTTAGTTTTTGTGGGTCGCGGGTTATTAAGTGTTCACAATTTCTCGACAACCCACAATATACTGGCTGCCTAGTGGCGAGCTTGACTTTTACATCGGAGATTGAGGCTAGCACAGCGTGAGATTGACTTTGTGATTGAGTTATATCTGGTTATAGACCCGACTTTTATTCCACTATATAGGATGACTCCAGCAGAGTTGAGAGAGTTGGATAGGCAGTTGCGGGAGTTGTAGCGTCTAGGATTTATCAAACCCAGTAGTTCACTATAGGGTGCTCCAGTCCTCTTCGTGAAGAAGAAGGACGGATCGATGAGGATGTGTGTAGACTACAGGCAATTGAATAGGGTGATTGTGAAGAACAAGTACTCGTTGTGGAGGATAAATGATTTGTTTGATCAATTGAGGGGTAGTCACTGTTACTCCAAGATTGATCTCAGGTCAAGTTATCACTGTTGGTTTTGCTTGATATAGGTGTGACAATTGGGTGATATATGTGCAGTGAAGTAACTTACTATGCATACCGTAGTAAGTTACTTCATCTAAGCGGGCTTTATTATATGGGCTTTCAATTCTTATTTTGTGATGGGTTTTTATGTAACTTATTGCATGTGTTTGTGTTTTAATGAACAAACTTATTTAAACCTACTAGGTGTCATATTATTATAGGTTTGTCCACTTTTGAGTGTTTTAAATACTAGTGTCCTATTAGGAAACATGTGCATGCCGTGTAGTTTAAATGCTAGTGTCCTATTAGGAGTTAAAGAAGTGCATGCCGTGTGGTTTAAATGAGATAAGTTTTGTGATAATTTGATAATACATGGAGATAAAGTTAACATGCATATTCTATCACGCAAGGATTGGATTTGTGTTATATCTTCTCAAGTGATGAGCTTGCTTGTGAGAAAAGAAGTCTATCTATTCAAGTCAATCGTTGGGCATAAATAATCCGAGCAAGCTGATTTTGATCTACAGAAACTATTGGTGAGAGAGTTTCGTGCGTGGATTTTTGAGCAAATCACTTGTTTATTTCAGGTGTGAATTTGAGTGTTTAAAGAGTGATTTGTAGTGAGGATTCTTGTATTGAAAATTATTCTTTGTGAGTTTCTTGTGTGTGAAGATTCTTGAGGGATTCAAGAGTGGACTCTACCTTGTTTAGGTTGAGTGAGGTTGAAGCAATACACTGAATGGGAGAGATGAGCGATGTCTTTAGTTCAAAGATAGGGTTGTAACTCCTGATTCGTTTTAGTGGATTGTTCCTCAAGGTTAGTCGCTCATAGACTCGAGGTTTTTCCTAGGTTGGGTTTTCCTCGTAAAATTCTTGGTGTTTGATTTTCGTTTATTTTTCCGCAATTTTAGTTTCTATATTTGTTGACTTGCGATCTTGGTGAGAAACACCAACTTTCAATTGGTATTGGAGCGGGTGTCAACGATGGAATCTATATCAACGAATCAAATACCACAATTTGATGGATCAAATTATTCGTACTGGAAGGCACGCATGAGAGCTTATTTGAAATCTATTGATGAACGAGTTTGAATGTCGGTAGTAAAAGGGTATACTGAACCCGAGTCCATTGATAAAGAGGGTAACACAACTCTTAAACCTCTTGAAAAATGGACTATAGGTGACCTTGAAAATGCAAGTTCGAACAGTAAGGCAATGAATGCTATATTTTCTGCTTTGAATATTTCTAAATTTCGCAGGATCTCACATTGTGATAAAGCAAAAGTGGCATGGGATTTACTAGAAGTTACACATGAAGGCACAAATCTGGTAAAATGTTCAAAACTTCAATGACTCACTTCGAGTTTTGAAAGTCTGAAGATGGAGGAGAATGAGATGTTTGATGACTTCTATGCGAAGTTGAGTGACATAGTTAATACCTCATTTACTCTTGGGGAACCATTTGAGCCGAGCAAGGTGGTAAGAAAAATTCTCATACTTTACCAGAGAGGTTCATGATGAAAGTTGCAGCAATAGAGGAGAGCAAAGACATTGATAAAATTAAGATAGAAGAATTAGTTGGCTCTTTACAAACTTTTGAGGTAAATTTTCTTAAACCTAAAAAATCTAAAGGTGTTGCTCTTTATTCTAGTGATGAAACTAACTATGCTATTGATGAATTATTGTTTCTAATGAAAATTTTTAAGAAATTCATGAAGAGCAGGAATTCAAAGGAACTCATGGAAGAGGAGTGCTCATCTTACAAACCCAAGAAGAAAAGCAAAAAGTCTAAGTCCACTCAATGTTTCAAATGCAAAGGATTTGGACACTTTGCTCAAGAGTGTGCAAATTGAAAAAAGAAGCCAAAAGCATACAACGATAGAGAAGAAGAATCTGATGCTGAATATGAAGATGAAGAGAAGGAAACTCCAGTAGCCCTTCCGGTAATCTTTAGTGACCAAAAGTCCAGGGAAAGCTCAACAGATGATAGTGATTCTGAATTTGATATGTGTGAGCTTCAAGTAGCCTACAACAATCTTTTTGAGGAATGTGTCAAGAGCAAGAAAGAAAAACTGAAACTTGTCAAAGAAAATGGAATTCTTACTCAAGATTTGAATGAAGCGAAATCAAAAATCAAGGAATTACAAGAGAAAATCCTAGATCTTGAAGCACTCTACCCAGTTGAGCTAACTTTTGATGTCACCTACCTCGCTGAGGCAGAAAAGAAAAGAGAACACATGCTAAAGAAGGTATGTTCAGATATTGACAAGTTTAAGTCATGATCTAACAGATTGCAGGATATTCTTGATAAGCAAAGGATGAGCAAGGAAACTTGTGGCTTAGGATATGAAAAATGTGAGTGTTCAAAATCTGGTTCACACACATGTCTTCCTAAAAGTTTTGTGCAGTTTGAACCTTATTCATCCAAAACTTTGGAACAAGAAGAGAAGAGATCTACCATTCCAAACAAGGTAAATATACAAGGTAATAGATCTTCTTCTTCATATCAAAAGCATGAAACTTCATATAAATTTGGTATGACTGCTCAACCATTTTTCAAGCAACCATTTTTTGGAAGGCAAAATACTCAAAGGTATGGTAAATGTAAGTTTGTTCCCATCTGTCATCATTGTGGAACTAGGGGCCATATAAGACCTTATTGTCATAAGTTATATGGAATGCCTAAATCATATTTTTCCAGGAAGACTAACTTTGAAAATGCGCAAAAAAAGTTTCTTCAAAATAGATTTCAAAATCTTGCTGGAAAACAATGTGATGCTCGTGAGAAATCACATGATATGAGACAACGTCCAAAATTATCTCAAACAAAGAAAGTTTGGGTCAAGAAATCTGATTTGAGAGCATTAAGTGCTGTAAAAGAAAAATCTGCAAGTGCATATAACAATAAGGTAGCCTCCAGGCAACTTACTTCATTGAGGCAGCAGCAAACAGATGCAACTGAGGTAGCCTGCAGCAAGCCTACTTCACCAAGACAGAGACAACCAAAGACACGCGAGGTAAGCTACAGCGAGCCTACTTCAAATACTTTTGATTCATCTCGACAAGTCAAAATGAATGATGTCTAAGATCTAATCATTGGAGAGGTAATTGCCCCCATGAAAACACATGCACAAATCCAAAATGAGTTGGAGTTGAATACATGGTTGTTGGAAGTTGCTGCACTCAGACACTTTGGATGAAACGAATGCTTCAGATTTATGGATTGAATCAGGAAAGTCTGCTCGTATTTATTTTTGATAATATGTGTGCGGTTATACTTTCAATTCTAGAACCAAGCATATTATGTTTCATCATCATTTCATGCATAAATTTGGTAAAATGAATATTTGTCATTTGGATATATTGCTTCTGAAAATCAATTGGCTGACATATTTTTTTTCAAAACCCTTAGATAAACAAAGGCATTTGTTCCTAAGAAAAGCACTAGGGTGATTACAATGGAATAGATTTTCAAGTAGCTTGAGGTAACATGTGTGTGGGATATGTGATTTAATTCTTGATCTATGATTGAAGCATTCATTGTTTGATGTTACCTCCGAATGTGTTTATTGTTAAATGGCTAATCCGTTCATAAAATTGAAAAGATCATGTTATTAGTCATACATTGTTTTTCACAAAATCTCTACTTGCAAAGTCTGATTGACATAATGCTTGAGATTTGTCTTGATAGGTCTTTTGAACAATTCTTTGGGAAACTTGATGCAAGTAATTCAAATGGAAAGGACTACATCAAAGGTATTGAAAGAAGGAAAAAAAGATTTATCTCTTGAAATAAAGGGAGCTACCTAAGGTTAGATGGTATGTATCTCTTGAAATAAAGGGAGCTACCTAAGCTTGACTGTGAAAGCCGCCATGAACTCAAAGGTTTCACCTCTTGAAATAAAGGGGGTAATCTTGTATGTTACTTGCATGTGCATAAAAGTACCAAAAGATTTAGATTTGACAACCTATAGAAAGTCAATCTCTTGTATTATGTTATATCTTGATCTAACAAGCTTTTGAGATTTTCACACAAATGCACATGAACGAATAACAAGTATCAGATTTCAAGGATATGATGAGGAAATAGTAAGTCCATTTCTCGAACACATCTTATGGTAATTCTTCCTTATCATTGTTTTAATTCTTTTGATTGAGTACCAAAATCTATAAGTTCCATCATTGAAACCAATTTCTCTTGATTTCCTATTTTATTTGGATTTCACTTTTATGGTTTAAATTCTTTGGGATGGCCTAGTTATGTTCTTGGTGGAAATATTTTTCAAGTATGTAGGCCAAGTGAGAAGTAAGCTACAATGTAATCTTAAGTACCTCATTTTCATAGATATTTTAAATAGCTCATTTTTGACAATTTGTGGGTAAAAAAGGAGGAGATAATATTTTGAGGGGGAGATAACATAATGAGGGGGAGTCGTTTGAACATGTGCTCATGGAGATAACATAATGAGGGGGGGGAGTTGTTTGAACATGTGCTCATGATATTATGTTCGATTTTTGGTTGTTTGCAAATGATATATGATTGTTTTGTTGGTCAGGTGTTTTGATCCCCCAATTGTCAAGGGGGAGTTTGTTGGTTTTGCTTGATATAGGTGTGACAATTGGGTGATATATTTGTAGTGAAGTAACTTACTATGCATACCGTAGTAAGTTACTTCATCTAAGCGGGCTTTATTATATGGGCTTTCAATTCTTATTTTGTGATGGGCTTTTATGTAACTTATTGGATGTGTTTGTGTTTTAATGAACAAACTTATTTAAACCTACTAGGTGTCATATTATTATAGGTTTGTCCACTTTTGAGTGTTTTAAATACTAGTGTCCTATTAGGAAACATGTGCATGCCGTGTAGTTTAAATGCTAGTGTCCTATTAGGAGTTAAAGATGTGCATGCCGTGTGGTTTAAATGAGATAAGTTTTGTGATAATTTGATAATACATGGAGATAAAGTTAACATGCATATTCTATCACAAAAGGATTGGATTTGTGTTATATCTTCTCAGGTGATGAGCTTGCTTGTGAGAAAAGAAGTATATCTATTCAAAGCAATCGTTGGGCATAAATAATCCGAGCAAGCTGATTTTGATCTACCGAGACTATTGGTGAGAGAGTTTCGTGCGTGGATTTTTGAGCAAATCACTTGTTTATTTCAGGTGTGAATTTGAGTGTTTAAAGAGTGATTTGTAGTGAGGATTCTTGTATTGAAAATTATTCTTTGTGAGTTTCTTGTGTGTGAAGATTCTTGAGGGATTCAAGAGTGGACTCTACCTTATTTAGGTTGAGTGAGGTTGAAGCAATATACTAAATGGGAGGGATGAGCGATGTCTTTAGTTCAAAGATAGGGTTGTAACTCCTGATTCGTTTTAATGGATTGTTCCTCAAGGTTTGTCGCTCATAGACTCGAGGTTTTTACCAGGTTGGGTTTTCCTCGTAAAATTCTTGGTGTTTAATTTTCGTTTATTTTTTCGCAGTTTTAGTTTCTGTATTTGTTTACTAACGATCTTGGTGAGAAACACCAACTTTCAATCACCAGCTGAAGATTCGGGAGGAGGACATATCGAAGACAGCATTCCGTACTCGGTATGGTCATTATGAGTTTCTAGTTATGCCGTTTAGGCTAACTTATGCCCCAACAGCTTTCATGGACTTGATGCATAGGGTGTTCAGACAGTATCTTGACCAGTTTGTGATAGTCTTCATCGATGACTTATTGGTGTGTTTGGCCACAGAGGAGGAGTATAGGTGGCATTTGGGGATTGTACTACAAACACTCAGGGAGCATCAGTTGTATGCCAATCTAAGTAAGTGCGAGTTTTGGGCTACTCAGGTGAGATTCTTGGGGCATGTGATATCCAGAGATGGAGTGGCGGTGGATCCTGCCAAGGTGTAGGCCATGTTGGATTGGAGGACTCTGAGGACAGTGGGGGAGATTTGTAGTTTCCTGGGATTAGCAGGTTACTACAGGAGGTTTATAGAGGGATTTTCACGGATTACTGCACCGATGACTGAGTTGACGCGGAAGGGTGTTCCTTTCGTGTGGACTGATAGATGTGAGCAGGCTTTTTGTGAGCTGAAGACCCGACTCAATTCACCTCTAGTTTTGACCATTTCGGATAGTGGTATAGGTTACCATTTCGGATAGTGGTATAATCCCGTACATGATTTGGAGTTGGTTGCTATAGTTTTCGCACTTAAGTAGTGGAGGCATTATCTTTATGAGGAGCCGTTTGAGGTGTTTTCAGATCATTGGAGTTTATGACACTTATTCACACAGAAGGATATGAATTAGAGGTAGCGGAGATGGATGAAGTATCTTGGAGATTATGATTTCTCATTGCAGTATCGTCCAGGCAAGACCAATGTGGTGGCTGTTGCTTTGAGTAGGAGGTTGACAGTGGTACGATTGTCACTACGAGAGTTTGATTTGGTAGACACAATTGGGCAGTAATGACTAGATGTTAATGACTGGGGTGATAGGTTTTTCTTGAGGAGTTTGGTTAGCCGTCCAGGAGTAGTACAGAAAGTGTTGGATGCATAGCTTGGTGATGCAACTTTTGATGATATTGATGATATGGATGGTTGGATTGGAGGTGCTGATGGAGGAGTTCGTTTTAGAGGTTGACTAGTGGTTCCAGAAGATGCTGAGTTGAGAGATGAGATTCTTAGAGAGGCACACTATTCTCAGTTCGCGATACATCCCGGTGCTACTAAGATGTATCGAGATTTACGGAGACAATATTGGTGGAGTGGATTGAAGAGAGATGTGGCCCAGACTGTTATGAGATGCCTTACCTGTCAGTAGGTGAAGGCAGAGCATAGAAGACCACCTGGATTGTTACAGCCGCTTCCATTGCCCGAGTGAAAGTGGGAGCATGTGTGTATGGATTTTGTGATGGGTTTATCGAGGACTGTGAGGAGACATGATGCTGTGTGGGTCGTTGTTGATAGATTGATGAAGACTGCTCACTTTTTACCGATTCAGCAGACTAACTCGGTGGAGGCACTTACCAGACTCTACATTTGAGAGGTCGTACGGCTACATGGGGTACCCGTATCCATTATATCTGATAGGGATCCTCGTTTCATTTCTTAGTTTTAGAGCAGCTTTCAGGACACTTTGGGGACGATATTGAGTTTTAGTACAACGTTTTCACCCACAGACTGACGGCCAGAGTGAGAGGACTATACAGATTTTGGAGGACATGCTTCGATCATGTGTTATGGTGTTCAGAGGTGATTGGGAGATGCACATTCCACTGGTAGAGTTTGCGTATAACAACTCCTACCAGAGTAGTATTCAGATGGCACCATTTGAGGTACTTTATGGTAGACCATGTAGGTCACCACTTTGTTGGTCAGAGGTTGGGGACAGACCCTTGTTGGGACCATATTTGATTCAGCGGACCACTGAGGCTATGACAATGATCAGATAGCGACTTCTTATGGCTCAGTCACGTCAGAACTGTTATGCAGATTGCAGACGGAGGCCTCTAGAGTTTTGGGTGGGTGACCACGTATTCCTCAAGGTTAGTCCGAAGCGAGGGATACAACATTTTGATAGATCAGAGAAGTTAACCCCCAGGTTTATTGGACCATTTGAGATCTTGGAGTGGGGAGTTTGGCTTATAGATTGGCATTGCCACCACAGTTGTCCGGGGTTTATAGTGTGTTTCACGTTTCTATGTTACGGAGGTATCATCGTGATCCGTCCCATATTATCGATTGGTCGACTCTGGAGATTGGAGAGGATGCTACTTATGAGGTATGTCCGGTTCGGATTTTGGACAGCCAGATACGGAGATTGCGTTCGAAGACCATAACCTTGGTTAAGGTGTTATGGCAGCATTATGGAGTTCAGGAGGCTACCTGGGAGGTAGAATCGAATATGCGGGAGCACTATCCGGACTTGTTTACTACCTAGGTACTTCCTTGATTTTTATTGATTGTTTTTACTATCGATTTTATTATTATTATTATTACCTATTTTTATTTCAATTTCGAGGACGAAATTGTTTTGTAGGGGGGAGGATGTAATATCCCGAACCCAATTTTTAGAAAAATAGTTTTTAAAATTTAATATTTTTAATAAATATTAAATATGTTTAGAAAAATATTGGCACAAAAATCACCTGAATCGGATTTATATTAAAATTGTTATGAATTTTGGAAGTTAAGTAATAGTTATGTAAATTAGGGGTAAAATGGTAATTTTGCATGAAAATCTGGGATAAACCCATACTTTTCTTCTTCTCCAGCAGCCACCACGCATGGAGAGGGAGAGAGTTTTGGAAAAATTGGATCTTTTGCGTTTGTGGTCCGATTGAGGCTTGTGATGTGTTGAAACGAAGCTTGTAGAGAGGGGAACAAAACACAACTGGAATCGTCGTCATCGGAGCACCACAGGTGACGGAATCAGGCGGCAAAAGTTCTATTTTTCGGCGACTTCTAGGAGCGATCTCAGTCGATTCCGGTGGAGTTTTGGAACGAGACAGGTACCATTGGATTGCATTTTCTGAGAGCTTTATTTTGATGTATGGTATGACTGCTAACTTCGCCGGAATTGACTATTCCGGTGACGGCAAGGTTGACTCCGGTTTGACAGAGTTGAATCGGGTTTGACCGAGGTGACCCGGTTTGACTGGGTTAACCTGCTTTTGACCTAGGTTGACATTTGACCAGGTTGATTTTTTTCGTATTTTAACTGTATCAGGTATACATATCCGTATTTCGAAGCAGGAGAGTGATTTAGGAATTTGGGTACGGATTCGGATAGCTAAGGCGATATTACGGAGTTAGTGTTAGTCGGCATTTCACATATGGATTTTGCCCTATTTCTTATTTGGGGTTCCGGGGGTTCCGTATTCAACGGACTCCTACTTGTATATTTGTGTGAAATTCCCAGAGGTTGAGAATTTCTCTGTTTGCACTCTTATCCGATCTATTTCCGCAGTTGCAACTGTATTATTATTTTATGTTATTATGGACTGTTTGTGCGACTAACTGGATTCTTGTGCGCCATATCTCCTGTGGGGCCCACACTCAGAGGTGGGGCCTACTTCCTGTTTGTGTGGTCTTGTTGAGAGTCCGGATAAGACTGTACTCTAGTGATTTTCGGTGATGATACTACGAGATTATTGATGGATGATTTGTAGTGTGTGGGATCCACATCGGGCTACCCAGCCTACTGGATGATTTGTTGATGGTTCTGATCAGGTACGTACCTAGAGACCGGATTGAGGTGTGGTACATCCTAGGGGACGCTCTTCGATGTAGGCGATGCTATGAATTACCAATATAGGTTCGATCCTCATTCAATATGGGGTGTACCTGGACTGGGAGACACCTTGCGAGAATCAGGGTGGGTCCAGGGGAGGATTTGCGGATGCTATATGGATTTGAGTTGGATTATGATTGAGTACTGATTTGATAGTTGTAGTTGAGGATGGTAGTGGTGGAGCCTAACCGGTGTCTACCCTACAGATTGATGATTTTTATGATGTTTATGATGCATCTATTTTCTCAGAGATTCTATATCATATCAGTATATCACATTATGATTTCCTTTATACGTTCTATATGTTACAGATTTTCTTACTTTATCTCTAATTTATTGAAGTTCGGTGGTACTGGAGAGTATCACCATTTGAGTTTCTGTCATTCCATTTATACATCTTGAGTTATATATTCTGTCTACTCTGATTATCGATGTTTCTCCATATCCCTTCTGAGCTTTGTGGCTCATCGTTTTCATTAATATGTTTTTTAGGTGAGATAGCCGGAGTGGATGATCAGAGCAGGGATGCGTGAGACTTGATGGGTAGCTGTTGTGGGGATGTTTGTGTCTGTTTAGTATCTACTTCTGTTTCTATGATGTTTTGGATTTCCTGTTGTATACTCTGGTTTGTATGTCACAGTATGTCATGATGGAGGTTGGGATTTATTTATTTTTGTGTGGCTACTTTCGTAGTTTTCTTGATGACTCATAGTAACTTTGGTAATTATTTGGTTTAAATCCGGTTCGGGGAACAGAGGGCTTCCCTGCCGGTCACGTCTTTGGGATTCATGGGTGCTCATTCGCACCTATCTGGGAGAGAGGCGTGACAGTGTAACTAAGAGAAGGTGGCAAGAAATGCAAATACCAATTTATTTTGTCTAATTTAATGAAAAATAATCGGACGGCGAGGTAACATTGATAGGCAGGATAGTTAAATAAATAATAGATAGGATTTTTTTTTACGTTATATTTTTGAAATGAATGTATTCGGTTGTTCCATACCATAATTTAATTTTATGATTTATTGTTTTTTTAAAATACTTAATCTGAGATTTTATTTGTTAATTGGGTGATTAGTTTTATTAGTTTCGTTATGTCATGGGGTTGTGTGTGTTTTGATAGGGTATATGAATTGTTTAGCATTTACTGGTCATTTGTAGACTGGTTAGTTATTGTATAATTAATATAATTATGAGCAAATATAAAATATTTCTTTAAGTCACATTTATTTGATTTTAGCTTAATATCAAATAATGGTAGCTAATTTTTAAATTATATCAAACAATGTTGGAGTTTGTAGGTCTCTCTATCTATATTACACGGCATACACATGTAGTCATTTTCTGCTTCACCTATGATGGTAATCCGAGCTCGATTCCAATGATTTTCTCCAGTGTTGCGGCAACATTGTGTAACTCGTATTGTAGTAAAAGATTGAGGCCTCAGCATTTGTCTCAGTGTACGCGATGCTGGTTTAGTTTTTTCTTGCCATTGTTTTCATCAAAGAATAATTGCAACAATATGCATGATGATGAAAGCTTTCTACTTGTCAAGAGAGCAATTGCGTAGACATAATGGCTAAAATCATCACGAATGCCCATAGACTTTCTAAGCAGTTTTAAGCCACCAAAGCGCATTTCTCGATTGAAGAATAAATGTACGGCTTGAAGTAATTGAGCATCTAAATTTCCTGAAGCTCTTAGGAATATCAATAGATCCTCTCCAGCATTAGTGAGGTTTTTAAGCATTCTTCTTAGCCTCCAAACATCACTAGTCTTTGATATCTCTGGAGTGTTTACAATCTTGTTGAACGACTTGCAACTTGCAAAATCAACAATTTTAATTGTTTAGTTGGTATAATTGTAATGATTGAATGTTATAAATAAAGATTACTTTTAGCGTAGAGCTGGAAAGGCCATTGGATCCTGGATTGCACGGCTGAGTATTTCTTTAACCAAGTTTTGTGGTAGCTTATCAAATTGATTACCTTGTGATGACTCCATTTTGTTGTTTTTTTTGGTTGTTTGATAGAGTTATTTTATTTATATAGGTGGTCATTTATTACAGGCTGAATTTTTATTGGTTTGTTTTATGTTACATAATTTTGCTTGATTGGGTTCATGCATTAATTTTTGTTAATATTTCATAATGTTGTATTTTATTACTGGTTTTGTTTTTAGTTACAAATGCATTGTATTATTTTTAGTTAATCAAAAAGTGATACTATAATGATCAATAACTTTTTGCATTCAAGTTTTTTTTCCCTTTTATGTAGATTTTTGTTTGAATTTATTTGGTTTTTGAGTTTTTTTAAGGTTGTTTTCCAATTTAAATGGTTCTGTGGCGATTATAATCAAATAGTGTTTTTATTCAAAGTTTAACTATCTCGTGTTGTAAGCTTCATTATTTGGTGGTTTTTTTTAATCCTTTGGGTAAAATGTTTATATGATTGTCTATAGCAACGTTGTATTTAAAAGATTTAACTAATAGAGTAAAGTGTCTGAACCATCAAACCACTGTTACAACAAATAAATTAATAAAAACATTAATTAATTATTCTTGTTGCACCAAGAGTCATCAATGACCAAGAGCACACCACAAGTCATCAATGACTACAAAATGTCATTGATAGTTGTTGTGGTAGGTTGCTTTAACTCTTGTAAATTACAAGTTTGCCATCACTCCATGCCTATATAAATGCATGAGCTCTTCACTACATATACACAAGTAGAAGAAAAGAAAGGAGAGGGAGAGTGTGAGAGTGAGGAAGAAAAGAGAGAAATTTATTTGAGAGGTGTTTAGTTTTTCTTCTAGTTTCAAGAGAGAGAGTTTTATTGTTCTCTTATTGTTAAATTAGAAAGAAGGTTGTAACCCTCTGTTCCATAGTGAATTCTTCTATACTAGTCTGTGACTTTTACCCTGTTCATTAGGAATTTTTCATGTAAAATCTGTGTGTCCAATTTAGCCTTTACTATTTTAAGTTCATTTGACGCTGCAGTCCTGCTCGATCCGGACTGTCAAGTTACAACAGTTCTAAACTTATCCAATTATTATATTGTTCCTCTTCCTCTTTGCACCAATAGCACCAATGTTCTTACTTGATATTGTTCCTCTTCCTCTTTTCACCAGCAATTCCAATGTTGTTATTCTCGTTATCACGTGGCTTTTTGACGTTGTTATCAACAGTATCAGGTGCTAAATAATCCTCCAGGTCTTCCTTTGGTGCTTGAGCTGCATCTTCTTCAATTTTAATTCCATTCTCACCTTGAAATTTGGCCTTCAATTATGTATCCATGTCAAAAATCTTAGTTACAGTATAATCTTGATTGCCATGTACCAAGTTATAATCCGTTACTTTCAATTGGAAGATAAACTTGAGGCTTAGAAGGTTATTAAGTTGTGGTGGTAAATCTCGTAATGATGCTCCATAATGACTGCTAAGTTGCTTCGCGAATATCCCAATAATTTGTTGTAAGTTCTCTCTCAAACATTGTCAAAGGTTGTTTCACCAGTCTCATCTTCAACTATCAATCCTACCTAGAAGCTATAAGAATCATGCATGTCATATTACAATGGATTTAACAAACCACATATTGAATAAATTGAACATATAGATTCTATATTGAACCTTATATTTGGGTATACAACATCCCGTTGGCAGCCGTTGCGATGGAATATTTTATCCTTACGTTCCAATTTTTTCTTGTAGCTTTCACATGAATGGTAGTACCAACCATATTTGTTTTGAACCTCTTTGATCTTTGCTACAAGTGTCACTAACTCATAGTTGCCCCTCCCTTTTTTAGGAGTCATCATGGTGATTTCATCAATTTTCTTCCTATTATATTGCATTTGTTGTTCCAGGGGCATCATTGAAATACTATTTCCATCCAATAGAAGGGAGTTAAGATGTTTTGTTCCACTTCTGCAATATTAGGTAAGATTAAATAATGGTTCGCAAGTTAAAGGGGAGAGTATTTTTAAAAAAAATATTTAAAGGGTATGGTATTTGTTTAGTAGCACGATGCATACACTTGAGATCAAATATTTTTTTTATTAAACTATATATGTAAATTTCCAAAAAAAGAAAATAAATAAATGATAAATTTTAATGAAAATAAAAAAAGGTCACCCAAAAAAGAACTCAAAGCACTGGTAGATTGCGTAAATATAATAAATAAAGAAAATGCTTCTTGTGAGTTGCACTAACTAGAGAAACCTCATGCACCAAATCATTATTTATTTATTTATTTTTTTGTAATAACAGTTTTCATATTCTCAAATTATAATTCAAACAACCAAAAGCTTCTTTTGACAATGAACAAATTTTGTAAGAACAATAATCACAAAGTTGTCATTTTGAGTTTCATCGAACGACATATATTTGTAACAATTTAAGTAAAGCGTAACATACACTTCAGAATTGTTTGGTTTCTAGGATGTCCAAGTTGATATAATATTTGGTAGCTCCAGTTGATGATAGGCATATTTCACCTGCAAAATAGATTGATCCATCTATTTATTATTTAGCATACTGTAGATTAAGATTTAGTGTATTTAAAGAACATACCATAAAGCTTCTTGACTATATTAGATGTCACTACAATAACAATTGGGCCATCGGCGTAAGTTGCTATAAGGCCTTCAAAATCCTTAGCCTTTTTTGCCCATAATGTAGTCTTGATGTTGTAGCCTTTACATTATTTGGAATTTTTTTAAAAATATTAATAAAACTTTTTAAACGAATGAGGAGAATGGTTGTTAGGTGTAATATTATATGTTATCGTTCAATTTCAACACGAAACTCCAAGATGTCAACCAGAGCTCCTTGTACATTTCTCTTTTCCATGTCTCCCAAACTGTTTAGTAGACCAACTATATCTGCATATCGTAAGCATTTTAAAATATCATCATATGAAAGAGTTTTAATGTTTGATAAAGACAAGGCAAGAAGTATAAATGAATAAAAAAAGGATTCTTATATAAGCTAAAAAACTTGTTAGATGAGTTTTGTTATCTAGGCGTTTGGCTTTGGTCATCTGATCTTTAAAATGAAACTTATACTTAGCAATTGAACTGCCAACAGTGATAGGAGATTCTCGTACGATAGTAGTTGGTAAGAACACAATTGAATGTTGTCCCTCAACTGTTTTGTAGATAGTATCACTGTCAACAACTAAAAAATTCCTTATTGTGTATACAAACCCCTCTTTCAATTTCTCGCGAAATAAATCTACATGGCTCTTTCGAATCTTACCATGATAAGAGAAAAAAAAATACATATAATGGTAAAATCAACTACAAAGAAGAAATTCAGGAATGGGATAACATCAAGGGAAGGAAAAAATTGTATAGGCTAATATATGAAACTCAAAACCTCCTTATCGATGAGCAACATGTCTATGCTCAAAAGGGTGTTGTTATTTCGAATGTTGGTTGATTCCCATATATGGCTGACACGAGCAATCACTTCCCAATATAGCCTTGCAGCATCCATATTCTCAAAAGAATCCGACATTGTAAGATATTGATTTTGTTCGTCATGTTTGTGCCTAATTTTTTCCTTTTATAAAGGTTAGCGTTAATGGCATTAATGATGATATGTGGTAAGTGGAAGGTATATATTTTAAAAGGTATGTATACTTTTTTTGGATAAAAGGTGTGTTAAAGACAATAAGGTCCTATCTCTAAGTGCAATAACAACAAAGGATGCGTAGGGTTTATATTTATGATGCAATTAATCATAGTTGTGAGCAATCATGGTGACGTTACAACATAATATTCATTAAAACATACAAAACGTGGCTAGAATTTCAAATAGCCATTCAAAATGTATAAATTTACAATGGACAATGTAATTTGGAGCCACTACTTACTTTTATCCTTGATGAATTGGCAGATAGCTCACATCAGCTAGTACTTTTCTTATGAACTTTGCAGTGGCTAGAAATAGAATGCATAAAAATAATTAAAATATGATTGTCATATAATTCAGAATTGTTCAAAAATTTCACCAAATTAAGCCTTACCAGCACTATCACACTTGCCTTCGCACTTTCACACATCAGTTGAACTCTGCTTCAATTATAGAGTATAAATAAGTGGAAATAAGCACTTTATTACCATTCATTTATAGAGGCAACATGTTTACATTCTTAACCATTTACTATCAAGAATTTCAAGTACTACAAAAAGAACCTTGGAGCCATTTCCATTTGTTGAATCAGGTTCTTTTCTCAGAGTCAGGGAGTTCCTCCAACTATTCATCTGTTGTTTCCATCATCATAATCAAAGCATTAGTCCTAAACAATATGTAGTTAATGTAAATTTCATCTCCCTTTTTTAACTTTTTTGAAGATGTCTTTGTACCATCTTTTCCTTCCTTTTTATAATTTATCTCTCAATTGCATAACAATTGTTAAATTTTCAGACCTGTATTTGTGTGTTACATCATAGGTGTGGAAGTTGCAAATGGGTCCACGCAACAGCTATGAAGGCAGGTGAGCGAAATAAATCACACAATGTATTTTGAAGGGTAAATATAAAAATAATGTATGGATTTAGTAGAACCTTATCAGTGCTTTATTGGGTGGCTTTGAATGTTACACCCTACTGAGCACCAATTCCCTTTCCATTTAACGTCATGCAATTCGAAAGGTTAACAGACCTAAAGAATTAATATTTTATTTTTAACATAATATTGTAATATTGACACATTTTTCACTTGATATTTTTAGTGTAATATGTCGAACTTTTATGGTTCTTATGCAGAAGGCAAGTGTGGATGTTAGTATGATTTTCAGGTTTATTATTATGATGATTAAGGAATGGATGGAACATATGCTAGGTTTGAACAATGGTTAGCTAAACATTTTTTAGATTATAGCATTTTTTCCAAAATATAGTCTAATAAATACAGTTAAGCAGTTACATTTCATCAAAAAAATTATGCAATGAGAACATCGTTTGCAAAGATTTTTTTTATCTAAAAGACTCACCTGTAGAATGCTAGTAGGAGTTTCATTTTACAGGTAGTGGCATAGCAACAAAAATGCCCTCGGGATTGTTCTCCAGTGATGATGAAAGATAGATTTCCGTTTGAAGCTTATTATTTCACTTTCTGCACAATGTTATCAGAACCTACTTTTAGTTGAATATTTATTTTTAGCAGTAGTTCAAAATGAATCAAAAGTAACATTTAGTTTCCAATTAGTGGCGAATCTCGGATAGTTGTATTCATACAAACTTGGGTATACTTGTAAATCATATTTGTAATCAACAAAAATTGTGATCCAAATGATTTGCTAGGGAGAAGTGCAAAACAATAACTTGTTAACCAACATTTATGATGTTCAGATCATTGTTAAATGTTCCTGAGATGAGCTACTCCTTTCAGAAGCACAATCATACTCGTGAGATCAAATAACTTTTTTTAATAAAGTATATATGTAAATTTCTAAAAACGACAAATGAATAAATGATAAATTTGAATTGGAATAAAATATATTTTCTCAAAAAGGTAGTCAAAGCATCGGTAGATCACGTAAATATAATAAATAAAGAAAATGCTTCTTGTGAGTTGGACTAACTGGAGAAGCTTCATGCACCAAATCATTTTTCCTTTGTTTTTTGGTGACAACATTTTTCAGATTCTCAAATTATAAATTAAACAACCAAAAGCTTCATTTGACAATGAAAAAATTATGTAAGAACAACAATCAAAAAGTTGTCATTTTGAGTTTCATTGAACAAAGTTTGTGACTTCTGTTGTTATCATAATTTTAGAAACTAACTAACATCAAGAAACACAAATGTCCATGAAGTAACACATATATCTTAGAAAAAAAATAATTAAAAATTTCATGGTACACGATATTTTTTACTTTCCTATCGTAATGATTATCCTTGTCGTCTATCATGATTTTGAGGCCTTCACGACATTTGACTCTTGAAATTACAACATACAGCTGTCTATGTGTAAATACTTGTCTTGTAAGATAGATTTCAACATTACTAAGAGTCTGCCCTTGGCTTTTGTTTATGGTCATTCCAAATGCCATAGATATTGGGAATTGTCTTCTCTTCATTGTAAATGGAAGTTTTGTATCAGTTGAGGAGAGAACGATTCTTGGAATGAATACTTTATCTCCTATGTGAGTACCAGTGATGATTTTTCCTTGAATAAACCATTTTTCAAGTTGCATAATTATCAGCCTCGTCCCGTTGCATAGACCCTTGTTTTGATTGATGTTTCAAAGCAACATTACAGGCAACCCAACTTTTAGAGTCAACTTGTGGTTTGGGAGACCTTGAATTTGCATACTGTTAAGAAATTCAACTGGATATAACACATCTTGATTACTAATTCCAAATGATTGGTTGCATATACTGTCTGAAGTACGATA
Source organism: Euonymus europaeus (assembly GCA_963580455.1). Taxonomy (NCBI): domain Eukaryota; kingdom Viridiplantae; phylum Streptophyta; class Magnoliopsida; order Celastrales; family Celastraceae; genus Euonymus; species Euonymus europaeus. The sequence continues at coordinate 11,871,327 of OY756970.1, read as the reverse complement.
ACAATATTCATTTGCATTGATTTGTTGGACCATGTAATCATTGATGGATTGAACTGACTCATTTGTGGGTGCTAGAATGGCTCTTTCAGTTAGATAGCTTGGATCATTGTAATTCAATTTTAGATCTGGATATAAGGTATCCACCAAAATTTTCATTAGTGCATCATTCCCTAGTTTGAGAAGCATGTCACTTGGTATATCAATCCATTTTGATTTAGTGTCTTCATCTTGTACACCATCACCTATCTTAATAATCCAGTCTGAAATTTTTTCATTTCTATATTGTCAATTTGACCCAATGGACTTTGCAACCTCATATTTATTTGGAGCTGAAGCATGCTCACATGTTCCCACAAATATGAACGTTTGATTGACATATTTACAATGCCCTCTCTTCTCCCTTTAGGGACGACTGGTAATATCTGCCTGAAATCGCCACCCAAAACTGTTGTTATACCGCCAAAAAGTTTGTTGGTATTTTTCCGGTCTATAGCACGTATTATATCTCTTAACGTCTTGTCCAAACTCTCAAACAGTACTTGCTAGCCATTGGTTCTTCGTCCCATATAATCAAAGTTTTTTTTTCAAGCAACTTAGCCAAATGTGTTCCTTGCTTGATGTCACAAGTTGAACTGTTTGAAGCATCTATAGGTATATGGAAGAGGGAATGTGCAGTCCTACCCCCTTGCAATAATAATGATGCAATACCCGATGAAGCAATAGCTAAAACAATTTTACCACTCTATCTGATTTGGCATAATATCATCCTCCATAGATAAGTTTTACCAGTTCCACCATACCTGCTAACGAAGAAAAATAGACCAGCCATTTTGCCAACCGACTCCATAATAGCATGATAAGCTGCTGATTGATCATGATTTAAAGAACTATACAACCGGTTAAATTCATGCATCATTCCTTCCTTGTCATAGTTTAACTCCTCATAGAACAATCTATTTTTCATACAATTTGAACCAATTGACTTTGGTATGGGCATGCCGCTGAAATCCACAAGGTTTTTTCCATTTTCCCTTAAAATAACATCGATTTCTGCAAGAGCATAATCTTCCAATTGGTTTTGGGTAAAATTCAATTATGGGAAATCAAGTGTCTTGCATAATTTATAATGAATATCTTCAATTAGAACGGTTGAACTTGATTTTCATAGCTCACATGGCTTAGTGAACTCACAAAACAATAAAATCATAGCAAATAGATGTCGTAATTGATCTCCAGAAGCCCATATTGATGCTTCACGCAAACAATCATTCCATTCCTTATCATCTCCAAGGAAACCAAGAGCATAGCAAGCTTCTTTATATGTAGAGTAAACAACACCATCAACAGTTCTGATATCCTCAAATAATGTACATCCTTTCACAACATTGAGTAACATTCTTAGGTAATATCGTTCTCTGGATGTAGGGTGTGCATAATATATACGACCAATGCATTTTCCCTTTTTCCTTCTTGTCCATTTACATTCGTCATTGTGCCATACCCAATTTGTAGGGAATTCAAGGTAGCTAAAATTGCGTTCTTCAGAGTTGTTTATATTGCAAGTCATCCACTCTGTAAGCATGATCTTCCTTGTTTTTTCATTCATCAAAACATTCTTTAGCACTGAACCATCTCTAAAAGTCACATTTTGTTGATTTGGCAAGTGGAAGCTCAATCTTTCAACACCTGGTTCTCCATAATTAATATCAAATTGGAATATTCTCCAACATGCCTCTGTGGATGATACATATCGACAGTATCCAGTTGCAGAACAACTGTTGCTCAGTCTGGTTGTTTGTTGATATACTTCAAGAAATATTTGATAGACCTTGTATGATTGCACACCTCTACATTCATATGTGCTTGATACTTAACCAGCATAAACCTATTGTGTGGCACAAAAAATTGGTTGTCCAGTCTAATCCCCTTCTTGACCACAGTATGCGGTGTTTTTCCTTCTTCGATAAATCGGATAGCTTGCGACGTCAATAGTGGTTTCATTGTAGTATGGCTTTGGGCAGTGTTTTGTGCACCTTTTATTTTGCATACATGGGGCACTTGAATTAGGAGTCCTGCATGGCCCATGTATCATGTAGTTTTGCACAACAACAAATCCGACTGGATCAGTCAATTTTTCAAGTATTTCAGCTGAGATAATCTCATCAATACGAGTTGTGGTTGAATATTTGTCATCCGGATGGAGAAAAATTAAGATATGAGCGTGTGGTAGACCTCCCTTTTGGAACTTGATTGTATATAAGACTGCAAAATAGTCATTGGAACCAATTTCATTGACAATTTAAGATAAATGATTGTAGTTCAATATAATCGAGTTTGAAATTTAGATTTATTCAATAATATAGCATTTTTATTAATCTAAATAGTTTAGAAAATATTTATCTCATTGCACCCTAATTTTATAAACCAGTTCACACAAGCAATTTTTTCATGTTTTGTAACCATTTTTTTACATACAAATATAATAGGAAGCTATATATATTTTTAGACCTTTTAGGAATTACTTACTTGCAATTGTGCGGCCAAAATATTGTTTATTTTTTATATCGTTCATTAACGAATCAAGCTTTATTTTGAAAACCCGCGTCAATATATCTGGCCGTTCAGAAGCATTTGTCTTTCCGATAATAGCATGTGAAACCCCGACCAAATTTTTTTAGTTTTGAGTCGAAATACGGATGATCCGTGAGGTACAGAATCATAGAAAAATAGTTTTGGAGCTTGGTTCGGTAAATGGGGCATAACTTTTAGTATACATGTCCGTTTCGGGCCCGTTATATATCAAATCGAAGCTTGAACCGAGCCGGAAAATAAAAGTGAGAAATACTGGGTTTCTGGAAAACAGGAACCGTCTGGACGGTTAAAACAGCTGTCCGGACGGTTTGTGAAGGAACTGGGGCAGATTCATTTTAGAGAAAATTTTGGTGCTGTGAACAGTAGACCGTCCGGACGGTCTAACGAGGCGGCCGGACGGTTAAGCCTACGAGGTGGGCAGAGTGTTGAGAGAACAGTGAAGCGTCCGGACGGTCACTTGGGGCGTCCGGACGGTTATCGGGAAATCAGTTTTTAAGCCAATTTTTAGACATTTCTTCATATTTTCTTGGAGAAGTTCCCGACTATAGAGAGAAAGTGAGAGAGAATAAGAGAGAGAAGGAGATTTTGGCAAGAGATTGACTTGGAGATTATGGATTGATGATCCTTGAAGCTAAGCAAGGAAGATTCAAGGTTGATTCAAGTGATTTGGTAAGTTTTTATTAGTTTTTGTAAATTCTAGGTTTTTCTAGATTTGCTAGATTCTTGAAGAGTTGAGTGATATGCTTTAGATATATTGTTTATAGGTTGATTTTGGAGGTTTATGTAGATTGGTTTGTGATTTGGAGTAGAGTTGGTCTTGGGTTGAGTTTGGAGGATTTTGGAGAAATTTCTAGAGAGAGCAGGTGAGTAATTTTGAATTTATGGATTGAATTGATGTTTATATGAGTTGTTGGTTATTTATTGATGCTTGTGAGGGTTCGGTTATGCCACATTGTAGGTTTGGGCAAATCGAAACCCTAGGAACGAAATTTGGGAAATTGTGGTAATTTACTCGACACGAGGTAGGGGATTTCCAATCATACTTTCTATCGTTCGTTTTCGATATGTAAAGAGCTTTTCGATTCCTCATTGGTCGTTCCATTTGTGTTTCCGCCTTAATTGCTTCTAAGGGGAAACGAACCCTAGTTGTGATTCTTGTTGATTCTTGATGTTGCATGACCCGAGTGTGTGTGTTCCATCTCCTATGGACACGATGTGATTTCTGTTCATGCATCATGGTAGTTATGTATATATATATGTAGGTTGTTCATATATATATCTATTCAGCATGTCATGACATAATGCATTAGAGTTGCATGGGGGACCGGGTATGGACTTGGGAACCTTTAGGTTTCTTGAAAGCTACTTGAAGGGATGACGAGGTGATGAGAGTTACCACTGAGTCATGTGAACTCCAAGTAGGATAACGCACTAGGGGTAAGGTCAAGAGTGACTTGCCTTTTGGGGTGCGGGCGTGATAGGTTCACGCAACCGGATGATCCTACGAGTGGTTGGTTGTGGTGAGCTTGCTCCCGTGCAATATTTCATTGAGTTGCAATGATATTATGGTTGTTATGCTCCGAAGGGGTTATCCGGGTAAATGTTGATGTGAATTGTTGAGTATACGTTCATGTGGTAGGAACATATTGATGCATTACTTTCCTTTGGTTCAGCTTATATTGATGTTTACTTCATACCCTACTGAGCTTCTAGCTCACTCCTTTACTTTCTTCCTTCCACAGGAGACACTGGTACAGGTACTGGTGCTGCGGATCAGTGAGCAGGTTGTGTCATGGATGGCCCTGGATAGAATAGGGTGCTAGAGATATACTCTATGCATATAGGTGTACGTAGTATATCTATGTTGAGAGAATATAAACATTTGGCACTGTGGTGCTTGCATGTGGATGTAGATGTTGATTTATGGTTATATTTGATGTTTTATAAATCTGTGTGTTGATCTATATGTGATGCCATCCGGTTGTGCATGCTGGTAGTGGATGGCCTGAGGCCTAGGGTCAGGATTGCATGTGGTTGAGGCCCGAGGCCAATGTTTGCTAGGTTGCTAGTGTGATGTTGTTGTTGCTGCATTACTGATGCAGGTGGGCGCTCTCCGATATACGGGGAGGTGTCGCCGGATTTCCGGTTGATCCCGGATGTTCACACTAGTGACCTAGGAAGGGTGCGGAGAGAGCACCCAGTCGTGTCTCCGGAAATGAGGCGTGACAATTTGGTATCGGAGCGAGGTTTACGGCTCTTTATAGGATCTGAGGTGTTGGGTCCTAGTTGTAGAGTAGTATATCCAGGCCATGTCACGACTGCTACTGATCTGGTATGTTTTCTTTTCCCCTTAAATCCTCGTTTGAGTAGTGGGTTAAATGGTATTGTCTGTTTGCCATGCAGATGAATACCCGTAGAACTACCAGGTCCGAGAGTGGGACTGTAGTACCTCGTGGCAGAGGCCGACAGGGAGTTGGTAGGGGCCGAGGTAGATGCCGTAGTGTTGAGGTGGAACGTGTCACAAGAGGCACTCCTAGCACTGAGGATTCGGTTCCGAATGTGGATCCGGAGTTGAGAGAGGAAGAGATAGTTCAAGAGGGACTACCGATGGAGAGTGATGATCAGCAGGCACCACCTGAGGTGCAGGTTGCTGCTGTTACTATAGGGGGGCAACCAGTGACGATGGAGAGTCTTACTAGTTTTATGATGAGTATGGTCCAGACACAGGCGCAGACCATAGCTCAGGCAGTGGCTCAGGCGATGGGTGCTACTGGCACTCGTGTTGAGGGAGTTGTACCAGAGGCTACAACTGAGGTAGCAGCAGTACCTAGAGCTGGGAGAGGGATGTATGAGGTGGACCAATTGAGGAGGACTACTCCTCCAACATTTTCTGGAGATGGAACGGGTGTGGGGGCGGAGGAGTGGTTCAACCAGCTGAGTATGAGGATGGACACTCTTGAGATACCCGATGAGAGACGGGTGAAGTTTGTGTTCTACTACTTGAGTGGTGCGGCCTATGAATGGTGGATGTCCATGGGTCAGAGACGAAATGAGCTGACTTGGACTTCGTTTGAGCAGTTGTTTATGCAGAAGTTTGTGCCAAGGCCTCTGCAAACGGAGAAGGCCAAACAGTTTCTAGATTTATTGCAGACATCAGAGATGACGGTGTCTCAATACACCAAGCAATTTGAGGAGTTATACCGGTATGGGAAGGAGTTTGCTCCAACGGATGTGAAGAAGGCAGTGAGGTAGCGAGATGGGTTGCTTCCCAGTCTTGGTAGAATGGTGATGGCCACTAGGGTGGTGTCATATCAGGACACAGTGGAGATGGCTCTTGATTTTGAGTTGTGTGAGAAAAGTGAAGCTCAGAGGAAGCGTCCAGTGAGTGAGGGTAGTAGTGGTGGTGGTAGTAGCCACAAGAAACCGAGAGCGGATTTTCGTCAACGGAGAGGGGACCGAGGCAAGGGTCCTAGGCTACCATGGGGTAAGATGACATGCTTCAAGTGTGGGAAAGAGGGGCACAAGGCAAGTGAGTGCAAGCTTTCTGGGTTTAAGTGCTTTGGGTGTGGCAAGTTGGGTCACAGAAAGAGTGAGTGTCCGGAGGGCAACCAGAGAGCATAGCAGCAGAGCATACCGGGAGTACCGCCTCCGGATCTTCCTTCCAATGTTCCAATGGGAGGAAGGGGGCGGGGTGGGAATCGTCAGCCACAGCAGCAGCAGAATGCACTGGTAGAGGGGCGTGTCTATGCATTGGGTCATCAGGAGGCACAGGAGCATCCAAACTTCATTGGAGGTACCTTCTTGATTTCTAATTGTTGGGCAAGAGTCTTGTTTGACTCGGGGGCTACCTCATCATTTATTACTAGTTCGTTAGCGAACGCACTAGCGGTGGAGATTTCGCCGATTAGGAGAATGTTCACGGTATCCTCACCATTCGGATACTTTACCACATTGGAGGGGGTAGTGTTCGGTTGTGAGTGTCGGTTTGGAGAAATAGCTCTGAAAGCCGACTTGTATGTATTAGATTTCCAGGATTTTGATGTGATTCTTGGAGTTGATTGGTTGACGAAGCACCAAGGGTTGCTTGACTTCTGGGAGAGGAAGATTACTCTTAGAGTACCCGAGGGAGGAGTGATTCAGTTGAGGGGATCGAAAGGGATTCCATGCCCACATTTCATGGATAATCCTTTGTACCAAGATTGTAGAGTTGCAAGTTTAGTGACTTCGGCGCCTAAGGGCGATGTAGGTACACCGATATTGATAGTGGAGGAGTTTATGGATGTATTTCCGGAGGAGTTGCCGGGATTACCTCCGAAGAGGGAGATTGACTTTGCTATCGAGTTACATCCGAACGTCAAACCGATTTCGATTCCGCCGTATCGGATGGCTCCAGCAGAGTTGAACGAGTTGAGTTCTCAATTAGAGGAGTTGCTAGACTTGGGGTTCATTAGACCGAGTGTGTCCCCGTGGGGAGCACCGGTGTTGTTCGTCAAGAAGAAAGACGGAAGTTTGAGGATGTGTATTGATTATAGGCAGTTGAATAAGGTTACAGTGAGGAATAAGTATCCATTGCCTAGGATCAATGACTTGTTTGACCAATTGAGAGGTGCTAGGCATTTCTCTAAGATTGACTTGAGGTCGGGTTATCATCAGTTGAGGATTAAGGATGAGGATATCCAGAAAACAGCGTTTAGAACTCGTTATGGGCATTATGAGTTTCTTGTGATGCCGTTTGGGGTGACAAATGCCCCAGCGGTGTTCATGGACCTAATGCAAAGGGTTTTTAGTCTGTTTTTGGATAACTTTGTGGTGGTGTTTATAGATGATATATTTATTTATTCTCCTACGGAGGAAGAGCATGAGGAACACTTGAGAGTGGTGTTACAGACGTTGAGAGAGAATCAACTGTATGCTAAATTGAGTAAGTGTGAATTTTGGGCCACGGAAGTAAAGTTCCTAGGCCATGTGATCACTCAAGAAGGCATAGCGGTTGACTACTCCAAGGTTGAGTCGATTTTGAATTGGGAGAGGCCGAAGAATGTGACTGAGATCCGGAGTTTCCTAGGATTGGTAGGATACTACCGGAGATTTATTGAGGATTTTTTGAGAGTTGCTTCGCCGATGACGCAGCTCACAAAGAAGGGCACACCGTTTGTGTGGACAGACGATTGTGAGGCCGCATTTGAAGAGTTGAAGAAGAGGTTGACAACACCTCCAGTGTTAGTAGTTCCGGAGAGGAATGTTGGCTATCAGGTGTATTGTGATGCATCTGGAGTCGGGTTGGGTTGTGTGTTGATGCAGCAGGGCCGAGTGATAGAGTATGGTTCGAGGTTGCTGAAGACACATGAGAGGAACTATCCAGTGCATGATCTGGAGTTGGCGGCAATAGTATTTGCTCTTAAGCAATGGAGGTACTATCTCTACGGAGAGACGTTTGAGGTGTTCTCGGATCACAAAAGCCTTAAGTACCTATTCGCCCAAAAGGAGTTGAACTTACGGCAAAGGCGATGGATGGAGTACTTAGAGGATTTTGATTTTAATTTGCAATACCATCCTGGTAAAGCAAATGTGGTTGCGGATGCATTGAGTAGGAAGCAGAGAGTTGCTAGCCTATTCATGCATGAGTGGAAAATTGTGGAGACAATCAATGAGTTTGGATTGGAGTTGAGGAGTCAAGAGGAAAAGGTGCATTTGTGTTCTATGACTTCGAGACCTATGATGGTTCAGAAGGTTATAGATGCACAAAACGGAGATCATACATTTGATGTGATTGATGAGAGTCTTACATGGGTTCGAGGGAATGATGGTGGAGTACGATATGCGGGAAGGTTAGTGGTTCCCGAAGATGATGAGTTGAGACAGGAGATTCTAAGGGAAGCACATCATTCTCGGTTTGCTATGCATCCCGGGGGTACGAAGATGTACCGAGACTTGAAGCAGAGTTTCTGGTGGAAGGGTATGAAGGCCGATGTTGCTAGATTTGTGACGAAGTGTCTTACTTGCCAACAAGTGAAGGCAGAACATCAGAGACCAGCTGGATTGTTGCAACCATTACCAGTAGCGGAATGGAAGTGGGAGAAGATCACAATGGACTTTGTGACGGCATTGCCAATGACTCAGAGGAGGCATGATGCGGTTTGGGTGATAGTGGACAGATTAACTAAGTCTGCACACTTCTTACCCATGAACAAGACGGATTCATTGGAGACCTTGAGTACTATGTATGTCAAGGAGATTGTGAGACTTCACGGAGTTCCATTATCTATTGTGTCGGACCGAGACCCGAGGTTCACAGGTAGATTCTGGAGTAGTTTACAAGAGGCATTGGGAACGAAGTTGGATTTCTCTACAGCATATCATCCTCAGAGTGATGGACAGAGTGAGAGAACCATACAGGTTTTGGAGGATATGCTACGGGCATGTGTAGTTGATTTTGGAGGAAGTTGGGATCGGTACTTATATTTGGCGGAGTTTGTGTATAACAACTCTTTCCAAAGTAGTATCAGGATGGCACCTTATGAGGCACTCTACGGGAGGCCTTTTAGGTCGCCTTTGTGTTGGGCAGAGGTTGGTGAGAAAGTTGTGGCAGGACCAGAGATGGTCAAAGAAGCACGAGAGAGAGTTGATGAGATACGGAAGCGGTTGATCACCGCACAGAGCCGACATAAGTCTTATGCTGACCGGAGGAGGAGACCTTTGGAGTTCGCTGTAGGCGATAAGGTTTTCTTGAAGGTTAGTCCGAGACGGGGAATTCAGAGATATACCAAGCATGGGAAGTTGGCACCGAGGTTTGTGGGGCCATTTGAGATTTTAGAGACAGTTGGACCGGTGGCGTACCATTTGGCACTTCCACCGAAGCTTGAGAAGGTTCACAATGTATTCCATGTATCAATGCTTTGGAAATATGAGCCGGACCCGTCGCATGTGATAGATTGGACTACGTTGGAGGTTGAGGAAGATGGGAGCTACACTCTTCAACCGGTGAAGATTCTAGACCGACAGAACAAGGTCACGAGGTCGAGTGTGATTCCATTAGTAAAAGTAATGTGGATGTACCACGGAGTTGAAGAAGCAACTTGGGAGTTGGAGTCTCGAATGAAGGAAAGGTACCCGGAGTTGTTCGGAGATTCAGGTACGTGTGTGTAGTTAAATTCGGGACGAAATTTTATTAAGGGGTGCAGGATGTGAAACCCCGACCCAAAAATTTTAGTTTTGAGTCGAAATACGGATGATCCGTGAGGTACGGAAGCATAGAAAAATAGTTTTGGAGCTTGGTTCGGTAAATGGGGCATAACTTTTAGTATACATGTCCGTTTTGGGCCCGTAATATATCAAATCGAAGCTTGAACCGAGCCGGAAAATAAAAGTGAGAAACACTGGGTTTCTGGAAAACAGGAACCGTCCGGACGGTCTAACGAGGCATCCGGACGGTTAAGCCTACGAGGTGGGCAGAGTGTTGAGAGAACAGTGAAGCGTCCGGACGGTCACTTGGGGCGTCCGGACGGTTATCGGGAAATCAATTTTTAAGCCAGTTTTTAGACATTTCTTCATATTTTCTTGGAGAAGTTCCCGACTAAAGAGAGAAAGTGAGAAAGAAGAAGAGAGAGAAGGAGATTTTGGCAAGAGATTGACTTGGAGATTGTGGATTGATGATCCTTGAAGCTAAGCAAGGAAGATTCAAGGTTGATTCAAGTGATTTGGTAAGTTTTTCTTAGTTTTTGTAAATTCTAGGTTTTTCTAGATTTGCTAGATTCTTGAAGAGTTGAGTGCTATGCTTTAGATATATTGTTTATAGGTTGATTTTGGATGTTTATGTAGATTGGTTTGTGATTTGGAGTAGAGTTGGGCTTGGGTTGAGTTTGGAGGATTTTGGAGAAATTTCTAGAGAGAGAAGGTGAGTAATTTCGAATTTATGGATTGAATTGATGTTTATATGAGTTGTTGGTTGTTTATTGATGCTTGTGAGGGTTCGGTTATGCCACATTGTAGGTTTGGGCAAACCGAAACCCTAGGAACGAAATTTGGGAAATTGTGGTAATTTACTCGACACGAGGTAGGGGATTTCCAACCATACTTTCTATCGTTCGTTTTCGATATGTAAAGAGCTTTTTGATTCCTCATTGGTCGTTCCATTTGTGTTTTTGCCTTAATTGCTCCTAAGGGGAAACGAACCCTAGTTGTGATTCTTGTTGATTCTTGATGTTGCATGACCCGAGTGTGTGTGTTCCATCTCCTATGGACACGATGTGATTTCCGTTCATGCATCATGGTAGTTATGTATATATATATGTAGGTTGTTCATATATATATCTATTCAGCATGTCATGACATAATGCATTAGAGTTGCATGGGGGACCGGGTATGGACTCAGGAACCTTTAGGTTTCTTGAAAGCTACTTGAAGGGATGACGAGGTGATGAGAGTTACCACTGAGTCATGTGAACTCCAAGTAGGATAACTCACTAGGGGTAAGGACAAGAGTGACTTTCCTTGTGGGGTGCGGGCGTGATAGGTTCACGCAACCGGATGATCCTAGGAGTGGTTGGTTGTGGTGAGCTTGCTCCCGTGCAATATTTCATTGAGTTGCAATGATATTGTGGTTGTTATGCTCCGAAGGGGTTATCCGGGTAAATGTTGATGTGAATTGTTGAGTATACGTTCATGTGGTAGGAACATATTGATGCATTACTTTCCTTTGGTTCAGCTTATATTGATGTTTACTTCATACCCTGCTGAGCTTCTAGCTCACTCCTTTACTTTCTTCCTTCCACAGGAGACACTGGTACAGGTACTGGTGCTGCGGATCAGTGAGCAGGTCGTGTCATGGATAGCCCTGGATAGAATAGGGTGCTAGAGATATACTCTATGCATGTAGGTGTACGTAGTATATCTATGTTGAGAGAATATAACCATTTGGCACTGTGGTGCTTGTATGTGGATGTAGATGTTGATTTATGGTTATATTTGATGTTTTATAAATCTGTGTGTTGATTTATATGTGATGCCATCAGTTTGTGCATACTGGTAGTGGATGGCCTAAGGCCTAGGGTCAGGATTGCATGTGGTTGAGGCCCGAGGCCTATGTTTGCTAGGTTGCTAGTGTGATGTTGTTGTTGCTGCGTTTCTGATGCAGGTGGGCGCTCTCCAATATACGGGGAGGTGCCGCCGGATTTCCGGTTGATCTCGGATGTTCACACTAGTGACCTAGGAAGGGTGCGGAGAGAGCACCCAGTCGCGTCTCCGAAAACGGGGCGTGACATAGCAAGCATGTCCTATATTTTCTCCCATTTAGGATTGCAAGTGAAAGTTAAAAAAATATCAGGACAACCAAAACTTTGGCATATAGCCATAGGATCTTGATAATTTTGCACCCTCTACCTTGGATTTCCAGTGTGTGATGAAGGCAATAAAATCCGCTTACCAATGTCTTCTGCCACAACATCACCCTTTGAAATAGCATCATAAAGGCTCGAGCATAAATCAGACCGTAGTGTATCCTGGTGTGTTCTAATAAATTTCAACCTTTGCTCCTTAATGCTGGTATAAGCATCAACACAGTATTGTAGGAATAATCGTCCTCCGTTCAACAATGTATGAGCTTCTATTGCACGTTGTTGAAGTCTGAAAGCATAATATTCATTCATTGTTATGTTGTTCCTCTTGAACCTTTTTGATACCGGCAACATTAGAATACAAAAGGTTTTCTTGGAAACCATCTTCACCGTACGGAAAAAGAAGTGGATATTGTAAGGCCATGAAACTTGGGCGTAATTCTATAATTCTAAGCAACCCATTATTTTGGTGATGAACGACAATATCTCTATATGGATTTTCAGGAGTTAGATCCCCAACAATCAATCCTGCCACCTCATTGCAAGTTTGTGGGTTGTATTCAACACCATTTCTTTCACAGGAACTATAAAGACATAACTTCACATTGTGTAACTCATCATTCTTGAACCGGTCTCTGGCCATCCTGAATGTTTGTGCTAAAACGTTATATTTATCCAACATATCTAAAAGAGATTCAATCAAATATAGCTCAAGAACTTCTTTCCAGCCTTTTTTTGAGTATGCATGGATTCGATTGTTGAGGTCATTTTTGGTATCATAAATATACAACTAAGCAAAACATAATTTTTTCCCTTCGACGGGGAGTACTGAACCTATCAGATGATGGTTTTGACCATTTAGGCGGAAGACATATGGTTCTTTCCTTTTGTTGATCTCATTGTCAATATGACCGCCCATAGATGTAAAAGCAAATGTAGAGTTGTATGCTCTGATATTTTTTTTTAAAATGGTATGATCTATTCTCACCTTGAGGGCAAAACAAATTTCTCTGCAACTCAGGTGGTTCTTTTAGAAGTGGCAGCTTGACTATACTAGACATACAAAAAATTGCAAACTTAGGAGATAATGGTTGTCTGGATTTTACTGTTCTTTTCTCATACCATAGAATGGCTCCACAGTGTTCACATTCTATTGTTGGTGGACCAGATTGATGAATAATATCTGCAACATGATTATACAATTATTTTAAAATAGTCTAAGAAATGGCATTCAAGTATAATTTATACATCAATTTTTTTTCGCCACAACAATAAAGCTAAATTTGGATGTTTAACCTGTTGGGGATGACAATGTCTTCAATGAATCTCGAAAATCATTATATTTCATAGCAATGTTTAGTTTGTCTCCAGGAAAACCAAGTGTATAATTAATGGTGTCATGTAAAAAATTAAAACATAATTTTGGTGTTTTAAATTTTAGTTCTGTGGAACAATTATATTGAGGATGTTATGGAATTGTTGTTAATTTTGTACCTTTGAACAACAAATTGAACTTTTGCATATGCCTTTTGTGGTCTAACTTCAGTTTCCGCCGCCTCTGAGCTGTCTTGTACATCAGTCTATTTAAAACTTGTTCTGCAAACAAAATATTAAATTATGTAAATAACTTTACAATGATTTTAAATTTATTTTGTCATGTTTAAAAGTTGTTTAAAATATAAGTCTGATATTTAACATTCATGCTCACCATTTTTATCAGTATTCAGAAGCCCGCTAAATTCCAAGAGGCTGGCTAAGCAAGATTTTTTATGTCACTTTTTTTTCTTTTAAGATGTTTTTCCTTATTATCCTCCTTTGCTTGCCCAATCATGCTGACGTACAAACCAACTGAGATTTGGGAATCAGTTTAATTGTATCATTTTGCAGTTTGCTTCCAGCACAAGTAATAATAACTACACACAAAATAGCCTTAGGAATGCCAATATGTGTTTTAGTCAGTATGTGGGTGCATGTACGAAGCCTAGGAATGGTAAATAATTGATTTGTAAAATTATAAGTTTAATACAAAAATTGTAATAAAAAAATCAAATAAAAAGGATTATGTATACGCACTTCGATGATTATATCCTTATTCACAGCAATAGATGCATCCAAAAAAAATTATGAAGGTAATGCACATAATTTATTAGAGCAGCTGATTAAGGTTTAAAATGATCTCAACTATTATCATTAGTCCTTTTTTTTTTTTGAAAAAGTTGTAGCAGATTTTATTGGTAGCTTATATAGCATGTATAGTGGACAACTGTCATTGCAAGGAAATCCTAGGGCAACAAAGACCCTTTAAAAGCTAATCTAGGATATATATTTTTGCTCATAAATGCATGAAAAAAATTTAGATATGAAAACTAAACTGGAAAACAAAAACCTATGTGGGAGGAAAATATGCATAGCAGGAAAGACCGTAATCAAAAAATATAGTTGTAAGCACATAATAACATCAAGCAAATAAAAACGATCCATGACTAACACTAATACAATGGTTGTAAGAAATAACTCATGAACTTATAATAAAAAAAATTATAATCCAATTTTACCAAGAACATCAATTTACCACACATCGTAAGAATTTTTAAATAAGTGATTGTCGCAACCGGTTTTGCGAAAAAGGATTTTAAATAAAATATAAGAAGTCGCCACCAATTGAATAGGTGCAATTGGTCACCATGAAAAATATAATTTTTTGGTCTACGAAAAATCCAGAAAAAAAAGGGTAAGTGAGTTTGTTGCGTATGGGGAAGGTGTGAGGCACCCCACAATGCCTGTTTAAAAACAGTTGCCAACTTAATTTTTATTATCCCATTAAATGACTTTTATCGAAAATATTAATTTGTTGCACACGTAAAATGTGATAATTATATATAAGATAAAAATAATATTTAGAGGAATATAATGGTTATATAGGATAAAATAATTTAAGTAGATATATATAAATGTACCAAAATAAAATAAAATAAACTTATAAAAAATATATATATATAAATTATATTCGAATATAATGAAATGATTTTATAATGCATACAAAGACTATATATATAAAGTATAATGATTATATAAATTATATGACAAATTATATAAGATAAAAATAATATTTAAATAGATAGGAAAAATAATTTAAGTAGATGTAGGATTATATGAAAATAGAATAAATTACAAAATAATTTTATAATATATATAAAAACTATATTAAAAGTCTTAATATTGAGGTTCATAGGGTTTTGTCCATCCAATGGCCAAATTTCCCAAGAAACGCTCTCACCTCAAGAATCTACCCAAGGGTGCATCCAATGCATTCCTCAAATAGATTCCATCGTAGGCAAAGACTTTTAGTATAATCTTTACATGATACATAAGTTCAAAATAAAGTAGAATATAACATAAAATATTAAATATCATAAAATAAAATAAGGATAAGAACAAAATAGAAATAAAGTCAAAAGGTAAATATAATATAATAATTAAAATAACATAAATATTATATAAATATGTAATAATAATATAAGGCAAATAACATAACAATACTAATGATAATAACGAAATACAAAATAATGAGAACAATTACGAAAATAGGGTGACAATATACATACATATATATTTACAAGATGAAAATAAAATGAGAATAAAATATAAAGTACATAAAAATAACGGAAAAACAAAGAGGGAAAAATAATAATAAATATGATGGGAATAATAATGTATAAAATAATAAAAATTATTATTATAATAAAAACGAAAATAAAGATAAAATAAAAACAGAAAAGAAAAATAAATAGAATATATAAATGAGTAGGAAAATAGAGTAAAATAGATAAAATAAAGTGAAATAAAAAAATAGGAATAAATAATATAACAAAGAGGAAAGGAAAGAAAAAAAAACAAGATAAGAATAATAATGTATAAAATAATAATTATTATAATAAAAACGAAAATAAAAATAAAATAAATAAAAACGGAAAAGAGAAAGAGATAAAATATATAAATGAATAGAAAAATAAAGTAAAATAAAGTGATATAAAAAATAGGAATAAGTAATATAATAAAATGATAGTAAATATGACAACAAAAGATAAAAATAAAATTAAAGGAAAAATGTTGGGGAACCGAATTTTTTATGTGGACTATACGATATTAAATTATCGCAAACCCACAAATCAAACATATTACAATATTGAATCAAATAATTATCACTTAAACCACACAACATCAAACAACATCAAATCAATCACATAATTCATATATAAGCACCAACCAATAAATGACATATTATCATGTTGAAAAATAATGAATGGAATGAGGTTTCGGTTCCCCCTTTTTTTATTAGCAATCAAATATTTCAATCATGTTATTAAATTAACATGAATGAAAAAAAATTATAGTTAATTGCTTTAATGCCAATGCACTAATGCACATACAAAGGTGTCACATACAAAAGATGCCCCATAAAATTTTATTTGCATGCAATTTTAATCGAAAATATTCCTGAATCCCTAAACCCCAAATGCTTCATATACTCCATTCCCGTAACCCAATTATTAGCAAATATTCAAACGAAGGCTCTTATTTAAACCCTAATTCTCCAACTAAACCCCACATATTTAACCCATAGCAATCCATCATGTTCCACCAAAAATCAAACAAGTCCAAACAAAACAGCAAGCTACAGTCCAAATTCAAACGCATAATATACTATCCTGTAAGCGAATAAGCACTCAAACAACAAATTTAGATTGAAAGTATAGCACGTCAAACAAATAGATCACATATATAGCTCAAGATATTTCCAGTAACCCAGCAGCAAACTTCCATAGCAATCCATCATGTTCCACCAAAAATCAAACAAGTTCAAACAAAACAGCAAGCTACAGTCCAAATTCAAACGCATAATATACTATCCTGTAAGCGAATAAGCACTCAAACAACAAATTTAGATTGAAAGTATAGCACGTCAAACAAATAGATCACATATATAGCTCAAGATATTTCCAGTAACCCAGCAGCAAACTTGTATAATCATAATCCTAAAACATGCACAACTTACCGAATCAAACAACCTCAAAATTTCATCATGTTAATCCACATATATCCAAAACATTAACAACAAACCAGCAATAGAGTGTGCACATATATGAACATAAAGTCATAACAAAAACAGGGGCAAATCAACGAATCAACAGCAACTCAATTTCAATTATCCGGACAGTTTATCATGCAGTTAATGATTCAAACCATAATTGAAAAAAAACAGAGAATACCAACAATCCGATACAACTGTAAATCACAAAACCAGAAGCACACATCATTATCATTCCAAAAACATCATGAGAGATCATTGGCGTTCTTCCTTTGGTTTTCAAACCATCCGAACCTCACTCAAACAAGAACGAAATAGATTAATAAATCTAGAAACCTCACCCCTGTATCGACAGAAGAAGCAACTTCAATAGAACACTCTCAATCTCAAACAGCAAACTCAAACCACAAAGATCCCAGAAAAACCAATCCAGAATTTTCAGAAGAACTTTTTCAGAGAAATCGAGAAAAGGACCAGAAGAGAAAATTTCCTCAAAACCCAAAAATTCGATCCCAAGAGAACAAGAAGAAGAATGAGAAAGAACCTCCCCAGAAGTTTCGAAAAAGAAGAAGAAGAAGCTCCAGAAAAAATCGAGAAGAAGAAACTGAAACAGAGCAAAAATCCTCCCCCTTTTTCGGTCAAGCTCTCCTTCTATTTATAGTTCTTCATACCTCGATCTTCTCTTGAATGTTGATTTCATTTCTCTCCTAATTTCTCCCCTAATCCCTCAAGGATTCCCAAACCGATCTGTTTCCCCCTACTCATCCGGAAATCCCCTACCTTTTAAAGCTCTAGAATCTTTCGTTTCCTAAACCAAATGTGAACCCTAATCAACTCGAATATGAACCCTCTCTCTCTTTCCTTTCTTTCCGGCGTCACTCTCCTCTTTTTTTCCGGCTATTGTTTCCTTTCCAGTTTCTCTCTTTCTCTTACACGGCGCCTCTTTCTTCAATTTCTGCATTTCCTTTTGGAATTAGGGTTAGTGGAGACTTGGGCTTTAGTATGAGGTTATTCCTTTTAATTTGTGTGAGTCTAGTCCATCTTGTTTGGGCTTAATAAAACCTTGGGCCATTTTATGTGTATATTGAATTATGAATTTTAGTGGGCTGGGTTAGTTTGTTTGGGTTTAAATGATTATGTTTATTGGATCAAAGTTAATAAGTTCCTGTAATGGTGAATCTAATGTAGGCTTAATTTAAATCTAAATAAATCCATGTATTATTTTTATTTTTATCTTTTCATGTAACACACATTTTATTGATCTTAGGACTCTCCTATGGTTGAATTTGTCAATGGTGCCCTGGACAAAAATGGGGTACAACAGCTGCCCCCCTTTGCGGGACTTTACACTGTAAATGTCACGTAAAGACATTGTATCCCATTTTTGACAGTATGAATTTTAAAACTAGGCGATGCCATTCAAAATACGAGCCCTCTTTTCATTTAACCCCTATGCTAATTGCAAGAAATTTTCCATGGAATGATTTAAATAGAATTTGAATTCTTGAAATAATTCAAAATATTTTAACCAAAATGGAAGACAATTTTAGTTCATAGGATAATTTTATCCAAATCGAAAACAATTTTAAACAGCAAGACGCATTTAATTCACATGACACTTTATTTCAAAATTTTCAGCCGATTTTAATCCGCAAAATATTTACCCAAGATTGGAAAAAAAAAATAATAATAATAATCTAAATGATACTTTTAATCCAAGATAAAAATGTTTTAACCCGAAATTAAAGGTATTTTAATTTGTAAGATAAACCAAATTGAAAATATTTTAAAGACCACTTTAATCTGCCAGATTGAAAACAATTTAATCTGAAGCTAAATACATTTTAATCCATGTGATAGTCTATGGTTTAAAAATAATTTAATCTAAAAATTGGAGATTTTAATCCTCTTTATGAACCAAAAATAAGGACACTTTAATCCATTTGTAAAAATATTTTAACCCACACAATAATTCACGCTTAAAAATAATTTAATCCAAAAATTTAGAGCTCTTAATCCTCATGATAAACCGAACTAAAAAATGATTTAATCGAAAATTGAAAACATTTTAATCCAAAAACATGATAATCCATGAGGATATAATTTGTCTTAACTCAAAATTAGGCATGTGAAAATTCAAAGTTAATTCAAGAACACAATGATAAAGATGAACTCTTTGGGAAGAAAGATTTTTATCGTTTATATATATATATATATATATATATATATATATATATATATATATATATTATTTTTTTTTGTGTTTTTTTATTTTTTTATTTTTATAATAGACCTTTTGTATCCTAATGCGATCATCAATCTCATATTGCCACACTGCTTTCTGTTCAAATCCTTGACCTAGCGTAGCGTTTTGACACCTTTTGTCATAATTTAAGCTTAATAATATGGCTACGCATAGGAAAGATGAGAAGATATCTGAAAAGATTAATAGGACACTCAAAGGTCAAGAATAAATAATATCAAAATATTTATAAAAAGATGATATAATAATAGTGTATGGCTAGTTATGAGGATGGCACATATATGAACAACTTGAAACAAGAATGTTCTAAACTCTAAATCGTGAAAACGAGATAGTTTTCAACTTCCGCTAAAAATCTTTATTTATTTATTTATTTATTTTATTTTTTTTTTTTTTTTTTGCACCACATTAGCAACTTATTAGATATAATCTCAAACTCTTTTTCATTTTTCTTTCTCAATCACAGTACTTCTCAATTTAAAATTATTTGCTCATTCAAACTCTCTTTTTTTTTTAAAAAAAAATAAATTTAATTGGGATTATCCCTCTTCTAATAATACCTACTCCAACCATAAGCTATTTATTCAAATCTTTTGGAATTTAGGATACTAATATCCATCAATTTCTGATCAAAAGTAATGTTAATGCACTCGTCCAATTTCCCCTAGCCACTTCATCAATGATAAATTAAATAGTACGGCCCTGCATGTCAACAATTGAAAATGAATGAAAAACCTTTTGAAATTTGGAATGAGAATTGAAATATGAAAATGGAGGAATACGAGTAACAAAGCTGAAGAAATTAATAATTTGATTATATTTAATGGATATAATAATTTGATTATATTTAATTGATAATGATGAGTGATGACAGAAAACTCTTTTCGAATATATGTAAACAAAATTCAAGCAAGCTGAACATTTCAGAGACGAAATATATGATAAGTCAAAAATCGCACCAAAACTGCCCCAGTTTTGGTGTATATCCAATTAACAATGATCAAATCTATGAGGGAGTCTTTAAACCTTCTATATTTGCCAATTTATTCCCTTATCAAGGGGCCGAGACATTTCATGAGTAAAAACGTGATAAGGTAGATTTTGCACCATAAACTGCCCCAGTTTTGGTGCGTGTTCAATTGATTTTTATTAAATCAAAACCTCATAGTAGCCAATCATTTTCCTCTTTGGACTGAATTGTTCTAGGGTGAAATACATTATAACATGTGGGACGCACCAAAAATTGCCCCAGTTTTGGTGCGTGTCCTATTTACTGTCATTAAATATAAACACCATGAAATCAATTTTTGACACCGATCGTCACTTCAACAAACGCATGACTATCATTCTTTCAAATTTTTAAAGTCCGAACATGCAGTCTGAATTGAGTGATCATTATTTTTTGTTTATTATTTTATTTTTTGTTATTTTTTTTTTTTTTTTTACGTTATTCTTTTTTTAATATGCAAAAATTATACTTAGCCAAAATTTCACACAAAAATGCAAGAGGTATACCCCAATGAAGTTAGATACTTAAATTTCAATTATTTAAGAAACCTCACTATTAGATTACTTCTTTAGTAAAATAAATGTCTTCCTAACATAACCATTTATGTGGATCATGGATTTCAAACGTAACCAAAGTAGTAGGAATGTGTTTGGAAATTATTTTTCATTTTTGATTAGTAAAAATGATTTTGTATACTAAAACAAATTTTTTTTTTTTTTTAAAAAAAAAAAATAAAAAAATAAAAAAAAAATAAATAATAAATAAAATAAGTGTTAAAAAATATATATATATATATTTGGTTTATTATTTTTGTAAATGGGTAAAAAAATAAAAAAAATACATAGTTTATAAACAGCAGAAGATTGATTATATAACAAGGTTACAAAAATGTCATCGATCCATTTCCAAAATTTTCCAAAACATGATTTAGTTATTTTTTATTTTTTTATTTTTGAAAACACGTTCCTTACAAACCCTTTTCAAAAATTGTAACACCCGAATGAATTTTCATCTAGTTTTTAATTTTGAAAACATCTTCTAAACATATTCTAAAAGTTTAATGAACCTGTAACTCTTTTTTAATACCATGTAAGTCATGCACAAACCCATTCGAATCAACTTTTCAGCACTATTTCAGTAAAAATCATTTTGAGGCCATGTAAATCAATATCTCAAACTGGGACTACTAATAATCTGTTTCTATTATTCTCACTAGAATTTCACATTCCTTCGATCTGCTCCACATTTGTCACCGATCACTACCTCTCATTGTTAATTGACCTCCTTCTCAATTTAGTCATTTGATCATTTATGACGATATCTTATATTCATTTTCCATCTCGGAGTTTGATTTTACATTGTTAATGTGTGCACCAAAATCTAGTTCGTTGGATTCATCTTTTATTTATTTATCAACAATTCAATCTTGTTCAACGATGCTTTTGAGGTTTCAAATCTTGGAGATGATGGGAGATGATGACAAAAAAATGCGAAATTTTGAACAAGGACTTTTATTTTATAAGAGATATGATGATAATGTTAGAACATGCAAATGCCGTACTATAAAAATTTATCGAATCGAAGTAATGACCTCCTTGTGAAAACCTAATAAGTGATTATGATATTTTTATTCTACTTCCTCAACTTTCACCTCTATGTTAACATTTAGTGCTATTAACGGTTTTTGTTTAAAGGTATATGTCACGCACAATTTTATTCTCAAAAGGAAAGAAAATTTAAAACCTAGTGTACACATCTTACTCCAATTCCTACTTAATTTTTGAGATTCTCGAAAATTTAGTGTCACCATTTTATTATTCAATTTATGCATGATTATGAATTTACGTGTCTCATATAAACAAGGAAACTATTTTACATGTGAGGCAATGAATATCACATGGTATAATCTAAGATAACACATGAAATGTATATATAAGTGTATGCGAGTGATTAAACGAGTATATAGACGAGTCTAACTTTAACCAATGTATTTGAGATAAATACGTGAAATCTATATGTACAAACAAAACAATACATACACAAATAAAACAACCACATATGTACAAGCAAAACAAAACCACATATATACAACCAAAGCTTCATATGTACATTGAAACCAACTCACATGCGTACAAAAACAGAACAACATATGTATATATTCAGTAAAATAAACATCGTATAGACAAACAAGGTAAAATCATATATGTACAAACATGACATAGGTATATATAAAAAAAACCATCATATAGACAAACAAGGGAGAATAATATATGTACAAACGAAACAACATATGTATATATACAGTAAAACAAACATCGCATATACAAACGAAGTGGAATCATATATGTACAAGAAGAGCAAGACACAGATATATATATGCAATGAAACAAAGCATTATTTATACAAATAAAATCACATATGTACAAGAAAAACAACATGCATATATATATATATATATATATATATACAATAGAACAAAACATTATTTATACAAATAAAATCACATATGTACAAGAAAAACAATATGCATATATATACAATAGAACAAAGCATTATATGCAGTAGAACAAAACATTATTTATACAAATAGAATCACATATGTTCAAGAAAAACAACAAAACATCATATATGTACAAGAAAGACAACATACAAGTATATACAACAAAACATTATACAAATAAAATAACATATTTAGAAGATAAGATAGTATACACATATACAATGTAGCATTATTTATACAAATAAAATCACTTATGTACAAGTAAAACAACACTCATATACATATATATAAATAAACAAAACAACAAACACAAATATGAACAAAACAACATATGTACAACCAATCACAACAGTAATATATACCACACAATAAAGGTTAGAAATAGTTTCCTGTGTCTTATAACCCTATGGTCATTGGTTATGGATAGTCTAGGCTCCCGACTTATTCCCCCGCCAGTGTCCATTGCTGGAATAGCCTGGGTCCCTCTTAATAGAGGAGTGGGCCGAGTGAGGATTTTTCGCGAGCCTGCACGGGGATTGAAATCCCTCGAAGGTCTCGTTTACTTCATCCTCTCCTAAGGGTTTTGAGCCCTAGTTGTTGGACTCATAAAAAGGAATAGTGCACAATGTGTGAAAAAAAAAAAAAAGGCTCATAAAAACAAATCAATAACGTTTTAAACAATAAGAATATATCAAACAAAATTCAAAGAAATAAAACACAAAATATGCTTAATTCAAAAATAACAAAATCAAATGATGGGATAATAAAGATTAAATTTAAAAGGCCCAACTCACTAGTTTTTCCTTAATATATTTTAAAAACTAGTTGTCCCCAGTGAAGTCGCCAGTTGTCGCAACCGGTTTTGCGAAAAAGGATTTTAAATGAAATATAAGAAGTCGCCACCAATTGAATAGGTGCAATTGGTCACCATGAAAAATATAATTTTTTGGTCTACGAAAAATCCAGAAAAAAGGGGTAAGTGAGTTTGTTGCGTATGGGGAAGGTGTGAGGCACCCCACAACGCCTGTTTAAAAACAGTTGCCAACTTAATTTTTATTATCCCATTAAATGACTTTTATCGAAAATATTAATTTGTTGCACACGTAAAATGTGATAATTATATATAAGATAAAAATAATATTTAGAGGAATATAATGGTTATATAGGATAAAATAATTTAAGTAGATATATATAAATGTACCAAAATAAAATAAAATAAACTTATAAAAAATATATATATATAAATTATATTCGAATATAATGAAATGATTTTATAATGCATACAAAGACTATATATATAAAGTATAATGATTATATAAATTATATGACAAATTATATAAGATAAAAATAATATTTAAATAGATAGGAAAAATAATTTAAGTAGATGTAGGATTATATGAAAATAGAATAAATTACAAAATAATTTTATAATATATATAAAAACTATATTAAAAGTCTTAATATTGAGGTTCATAGGGTTTTGTCCATCCAATGGCCAAATTTCCCAAGAAACGCTCTCACCTCAAGAATCTACCCAAGGGTGCATCCAATGCATTCCTCAAATAGATTCCATCGTAGGCAAAGACTTTTAGTATAATCTTTACATGATACATAAGTTCAAAATAAAGTAGAATATAACATAAAATATTAAATATCATAAAATAAAATAAGGATAAGAACAAAATAGAAATAAAGTCAAAAGGTAAATATAATATAATAATTAAAATAACATAAATATTATATAAATATGTAATAATAATATAAGGCAAATAACATAACAATACTAATGATAATAACGAAATACAAAATAATGAGAACAATTACGAAAATAGGGTGACAATATACATACATATATATTTACAAGATGAAAATAAAATGAGAATAAAATATAAAGTACATAAAAATAACGGAAAAACAAAGAGGGAAAAATAATAATAAATATGATGGGAATAATAATGTATAAAATAATAAAAATTATTATTATAATAAAAACGAAAATAAAGATAAAATAAAAACAGAAAAGAAAAATAAATAGAATATATAAATGAGTAGGAAAATAGAGTAAAATAGATAAAATAAAGTGAAATAAAAAAATAGGAATAAATAATATAACAAAGAGGAAAGGAAAGAAAAAAAAACAAGATAAGAATAATAATGTATAAAATAATAATTATTATAATAAAAACGAAAATAAAAATAAAATAAATAAAAACGGAAAAGAGAAAGAGATAAAATATATAAATGAATAGAAAAATAAAGTAAAATAAAGTGATATAAAAAATAGGAATAAGTAATATAATAAAATGATAGTAAATATGACAACAAAAGATAAAAATAAAATTAAAGGAAAAATGTTGGGGAACCGAATTTTTTATGTGGACTATACGATATTAAATTATCGCAAACCCACAAATCAAACATATTACAATATTGAATCAAATAATTATCACTTAAACCACACAACATCAAACAACATCAAATCAATCACATAATTCATATATAAGCACCAACCAATAAATGACATATTATCATGTTGAAAAATAATGAATGGAATGAGGTTTCGGTTCCCCCTTTTTTTATTAGCAATCAAATATTTCAATCATGTTATTAAATTAACATGAATGAAAAAAAATTATAGTTAATTGCTTTAATGCCAATGCACTAATGCACATACAAAGGTGTCACATACAAAAGATGCCCCATAAAATTTTATTTGCATGCAATTTTAATCGAAAATATTCCTGAATCCCTAAACCCCAAATGCTTCATATACTCCATTCCCGTAACCCAATTATTAGCAAATATTCAAACGAAGGCTCTTATTTAAACCCTAATTCTCCAACTAAACCCCACATATTTAACCCATAGCAATCCATCATGTTCCACCAAAAATCAAACAAGTCCAAACAAAACAGCAAGCTACAGTCCAAATTCAAACGCATAATATACTATCCTGTAAGCGAATAAGCACTCAAACAACAAATTTAGATTGAAAGTATAGCACGTCAAACAAATAGATCACATATATAGCTCAAGATATTTCCAGTAACCCAGCAGCAAACTTCCATAGCAATCCATCATGTTCCACCAAAAATCAAACAAGTCCAAACAAAACAGCAAGCTACAGTCCAAATTCAAACGCATAATATACTATCCTGTAAGCGAATAAGCACTCAAACAACAAATTTAGATTGAAAGTATAGCACGTCAAACAAATAGATCACATATATAGCTCAAGATATTTCCAGTAACCCAGCAGCAAACTTGTATAATCATAATCCTAAAACATGCACAACTTACCGAATCAAACAACCTCAAAATTTCATCATGTTAATCCACATATATCCAAAACATTACCAACAAACCAGCAATAGAGTGTGCACATATATGAACATAAAGTCATAACAAAAACAGGGGCAAATCAACGAATCAACAGCAACTCAATTTCAATTATCCGGACAGTTTATCATGCAGTTAATGATTCAAACCATAATTGAAAAAAAACAGAGAATACCAACAATCCGATACAACTGTAAATCACAAAACCAGAAGCACACATCATTATCATTCCAAAAACATCATGAGAGATCATTGGCGTTCTTCCTTTGGTTTTCAAACCATCCGAACCTCACTCAAACAAGAACGAAATAGATTAATAAATCTAGAAACCTCACCCCTGTATCGACAGAAGAAGCAACTTCAATAGAACACTCTCAATCTCAAACAGCAAACTCAAACCACAAAGATCCCAGAAAAACCAATCCAGAATTTTCAGAAGAACTTTTTCAGAGAAACCGAGAAAAGGACCAGAAGAGAAAATTTCCTCAAAACCCAAAAATTCGATCCCAAGAGAACAAGAAGAAGAATGAGAAAGAACCTCCCCAGAAGTTTCGAAAAAGAAGAAGAAGAAGCTCCAGAAAAAATCGAGAAGAAGAAACTGAAACAGAGCAAAAATCCTCCCTCTTTTTCGGTCAAGCTCTCCTTCTATTTATAGTTCTTCATACCTCGATCTTCTCTTGAATGTTGATTTCATTTCTCTCCTAATTTCTCCCCTAATCCCTCAAGGATTCCCAAACCGATCTGTTTCCCCCTACTCATCCGGAAATCCCCTACCTTTTAAAGCTCTAGAATCTTTCGTTTCCTAAACCAAATGTGAACCCTAATCAACTCGAATATGAACCCTCTCTCTCTTTCCTTTCTTTCCGGCGTCACTCTCCTCTTTTTTTCCGGCTATTGTTTCCTTTCCAGTTTCTCTCTTTCTCTTACACGGCGCCTCTTTCTTCAATTTCTGCATTTCCTTTTGGAATTAGGGTTAGTGGAGACTTGGGCTTTAGTATGAGGTTATTCCTTTTAATTTGTGTGAGTCTAGTCCATCTTGTTTGGGCTTAATAAAACCTTGGGCCATTTTATGTGTATATTGAATTATGAATTTTAGTGGGCTGGGTTAGTTTGTTTGGGTTTAAATGATTATGTTTATTGGATCAAAGTTAATAAGTTCCTGTAATGGTGAATCTAATGTAGGCTTAATTTAAATCTAAATAAATCCATGTATTATTTTTATTTTTATCTTTTCATGTAACACACATTTTATTGATCTTAGGACTCTCCTATGGTTGAATTTGTCAATGGTGCCCTGGACAAAAATGGGGTACAACAGCTGCCCCCTTTGCGGGACTTTACACTGTAAATGTCACGTAAAGACATTGTATCCCATTTTTGACAGTATGAATTTTAAAACTAGGCGATGCCATTCAAAATACGAGCCCTCTTTTCATTTAACCCCTATGCTAATTGCAAGAAATTTTCCATGGAATGATTTAAATAGAATTTGAATTCTTGAAATAATTCAAAATATTTTAACCAAAATGGAAGACAATTTTAGTTCATAGGATAATTTTATCCAAATCGAAAACAATTTTAAACAGCAAGACGCATTTAATTCACATGACACTTTATTTCAAAATTTTCAGCCGATTTTAATCCGCAAAATATTTACCCAAGATTGGAAAAAAAAAATAATAATAATAATCTAAATGATACTTTTAATCCAAGATAAAAATGTTTTAACCCGAAATTAAAGGTATTTTAATTTGTAAGATAAACCAAATTGAAAATATTTTAAAGACCACTTTAATCTGCCAGATTGAAAACAATTTAATCTGAAGCTAAATACATTTTAATCCATGTGATAGTCTATGGTTTAAAAATAATTTAATCTAAAAATTGGAGATTTTAATCCTCTTTATGAACCAAAAATAAGGACACTTTAATCCATTTGTAAAAATATTTTAACCCACACAATAATTCACGCTTAAAAATAATTTAATCCAAAAATTTAGAGCTCTTAATCCTCATGATAAACCGAACTAAAAATTGTGATGCATGTTTTTGATACAGGTGGGCTCTCTCCGATATATGAGGAGATGCTGCCGGATTTCCGATTTGCCGGATGATCACATTAGTAGCCTTTGACGGTGCTAGAGGGCACCCGGGGCGTTCCCGGATCGGGGCGTTACAAACTGAGAACAAATAATTGTGAAAATCAAATATGTTCAAGTGAAGCCACCTTACGGGGAAAAAGGATAAAAAGCATCTACTAATGCACATTGAAGAGGCAATGAGCTATTGTTGCCAACCATAGAAAATTGAGAGCAAGGCTAGCCAAGAGAAATCATTATGAATGTATTCTATCGAACCAGTTTGAAGTATTAGGACAAAGGATTAGTGAAAATCTATTGAAGTAGATAGAATAGTAACTATGGAAACCTAAAAGAATGACCTAAATCAAATGGACAAATTGAGGTAGTTGTCATATATCAGACCAAGTAATATAAAAGAAAACACCAGGCAGAAGGATGAGGCACTTCAAATCAACGATTTCTTTTTACTGGATCTTGATTGCACTACACATATTTATTTGTAATCATCATTTAAGGGGAAAAAAGATTGTGCACCTTCATTTGTGTAAGGATGACTACCACATAAACACACACACACAATTTTCAAATTAGATGATAAATCATAATACATAGCATAGCTAGGGGTAAGGAATTACCAGGCATGTAGCTGTAATTCTACATGGTATGGCTTTAACGGGAAGAAATCCCTTTCGTAGGCATCCTGATTCTCAATTTTCACCTCTGAAAGTTCCCATAAAAACACAAAACAATGAAAGAGGTATAAGATAAATAATTATCCATAATAAGCTCGCCAAAAATTTTCTAGTGATTCTAGAAATTGGAAATTTTGCCAGATTACAAGTATCTCAATCAATGCATTTAATTTCCATATCTCCACAACAATTGCTTTCTTTTTCAAAAGGCAAAGGTGGCTTCATAGTTCCCCAAAAAGGGTAGCTACACAAATGGATAGAATGTGACCAACAATCCAACAAAAGCAGAAAAAGAAATTGCATACCCAAAAACATAGTCAAATGCTTTAAAGAATCCATATCAAAATACCACAAAGATGTGTAATGGCATTTTAAATAGCCAAATCTTTGCAGACCCTTGCCTATAATCTGACATAGCTTCTCCAAGTAACAACTATGACAACATTTCCTCCAAAATTTCAATCTCTAACACCCCAAACCAAAATGGTGTCACCAAAAATATATTTACAAACATATAAGTGAACTGTTTATATATACATTGTTATAATATATTTGAATTTTCTATTTAAAATCATGTCAAGTAATTTTGTCCTTTAGCCTTGCTATCTATTTGGTGTTTTCCCCTGTTGTTGATTCTTGCACTCTTTTCTCTTCCCTTAGTGCCCATCTAAAAAATCTGCAGCAAATCAAAGACATCCAGGATTCTTGAATTTCAAAGTGACAGACATTGCCGGAATAACACCCAAAGAAACCTTGCTAGACTATAGACTTATTAAATCAATATTCTTCTAATTAACATAGATGATTAATATAAATCTGGACATGAGAACTTCATAAGAATAATATTTATTTAGCAACATTTTGACTTTAACTGCTACAAGATAGGGAATAAGTTTTAAAATCTTTCCTAAATAATATCAACATTTGAATACCCATCACAAATACTATGCATTTCAATCCGTACAAATTCAAAATAGCAAGGGAAAAGTGGGCCAAAGGTTATAGCAAAAAAGAAATGAAAATTCCCATTTTTTGTACGATAAGACACTTTCCTTGAACTGTCTAATGTTTTGACCAACTTTAAGGTTCCATATCCAAAGCAGTACAGTCCAAGACAATCGCTGCCATATATTCCCAATTAGGATCAACAATATGGGTGAGAACTCAAATTAATCAGAATTTTAATAATGAAAAAGTGGTTAATCAGTTTATGACGCTGATCGGACAAGCAAACAAAAACAAATTAAACCATTAGAAATTAACCATACCTAATTGTAATTTGGATCGTTGAAGATATGAATAAAGTGGGAAGGCACATAAAATCATCACCTGAATGAAGAAGGAAAGAGAACAAAGTAAAATTCAAGAATCCTTTAACAATTTGGGGATTGCTGTTGAACCAACAATTGTGAGTGGAGAATCGTGAAGTAATAAAAACACACAAACAATATATACCTGAATTCACATGAAGGAGAAGGAAAAATGGTTGAGTCGAGCTGCATTCCAGAGTTTGGATTAAACAATTTTCAGTTGTAACCCTACTTCTTCTGTCAGGCCGTAGAAGAGAATAGTGAGGCATAGAAAAGAATAGCAAAAAAGGCAGCTGATAATCCCGTGATTCATGAGTACTATAAAAAAGGAAAGAATCTTGATCAACCCTTCCATAATTAATTGGGGAAACCGCCAATTGCCTGCCTTCAATGTCGTAGCCGTCGATCTATGATGGAGTAGAGGAAAGGTGAAGAAACGAAAAATAAGGTGAAGCGTGATTTGTTTTTGTTTTGTAATTTTAAAGAAATTAATTCAAAATTCTAGGTGTCAAAGGGATATGTGAACTAAATGATTACGTGTATCAACCGAAAATGTTTCTCAAAACATGGTGATTCACGTTTTATATAAGGTATTGATAGGAAATCTTTGGCCAAGGTTAAATGGTTAAGTCTTTGTAAACTTGAGAATATTGTTTCCACTTATTCATCATCTACTTCTTGGATCATTGATAATGATGCATCTTCGCACATATGTGTGTCGTTGCAAGATATGAGAAAAAGTAGAATTATGGGAGCAAGAGAAGTGGTCGTAAAAGTACGAAATGAAGCAATTGTTGCTGTCACTGCTATAGAGACTACTTTTATTATATTACATTCTTCCCATATTTTAAATTTGGATAACTATTTATTAATTCTGAAAGCTTTCAATAACATCATCTCTATGTGACTATTAGCATAGAAGAATTATGAATTTAGTTATAAGAATGATGTTTGTTATATTCATTTTGAATATGAATGTGTTGGCGTAGGTAATTTCATAAATGGTTTGAATTAATTAAATATGAATGATAGTAAGATTCTAACTCATGATATGAATAATGAAGCAGATGAATCACACATAAATAATTCCAAATATCGATGACATCTTATATTATGTCATATTGCAGAAGAACAACTTGTTGATAAAAGAGGGTTTAATCAAATCCTTGGATTTAGAACCCTATTCTACTTGTGAGTACTGTATTCAAGGTAAAATGACAAGATCATCATTTGTTGGACAAAGTCCAAGATCCACAGATGTTTTAGAATTAATACATTCAGATGTATGTGAGTCGTTTAATCAAATGACTAGAGGTGGTTATTTTTACTTTATTACATTTACTGAAGATCATTCACGGTATTAGTATGTGTACTTAATGAAGTACAAGCATGAATCTTTTGAAAATTTCAAAGAATTCAAGGCTAAAGTAGAAAATCAAACTGGTAAAAAATTAAAATTTTTCGATCAAATCAAAGAGGTGAATACTTGAGTCACGAGTTTGATGGGTTCCTTAAGGAAGATGACATTGTTCCAATTGACTCCTCTAGTAACACCACAGTTGAATGGTGTATCTGAAAGGAGAAACTATACTTTGTTAGACATGGTACGTTTAATAATGAGTTATTTTGATTTATCTCTTTCACTATGGGGTTATTGTCTTATGACTACAAGTTATCTGCTGAAAAAAATTTTCTGTAAATCTTTTCCTAAGACATCATATGAGATATAGGTTGGTAGGGCTCCAATTCTTAAACATGTTAGGATTTAAGATTGTCCAGCATACATGAAAAAGCTTTAAACAAATAAATTAGAGGCAAAATCTGAACAAGATAGATTTGTTGGATATGCAAAAGAAACTTTGAGATACTATTTCTATATTCCCACTGAGCACAGAATTGTGATCAGTAGAGATGCCATATGTAATACCCGGGTCCTTAGATAACTGTGTGATACAGTAGAATAATACGGAATGGAAATTTAATATGAAATTGTGTAATAAAGGGGTGTTAATATTATATATTTACGGGGGTCGACGATGTTGGAATTAAAGTAAATTATTAGGAAATTAGAAATTGAAACGAAAACGTTGTACCAATATAGGGTTCGTAAAAGGAAAGGGTGTAGAATGCTGAGGGTAAAAGAGTCAAAACTAGGTTCAAATAAAATAATACAAAAGGGCACGAATCTCGACACAACCCTAAAATCAACGGGCGAGAGAGGGAGAGAGAGAGTGACGGCGACGGAAACTGAGTTTGGAGGAGAGGCGACGGTTCCCGGCGAGACTGGTGTCGGTGTGAAGAGGACGGCCAGACGAGTTCAACGGTGGTGGTTTCGTACGCAACGGAGGAGGAACCACCGAGATACGGCGGGAGGAAGAACACGGCCACCGCACTGGTTTTCTCTCGATTCGAGCAAACCCGGTCACCGTTCAGGTAACCGTCACCACCATTACACTCGTCGGAGCATGGACTTCAAGGGGAGGTCCGGCGTGTACGTCACCGCCTCCGGAACGGCGACAACCCGATTCTTAGTCAAACGGGTCTGCCACGTGAGGGAAAGAGGGAGGGTCCACCGGGTCAACCCGACCCGTTCGGGTGGCAACCCGGTTGACCAGGGAGGGTTGACTGAAATATATATATATAATTAAATAAATTAATAAATTGATGATATATGTTTTGTTATTATGAATTTCAGGAGCTAATATAACAAAAGAAAAATAGTGGGAGATACAGCAGAGTGTCAAGTAAGTAATATTTCAACTGAGTCGCGGAACCCGATTATTGGTTGTGTTGTTTTGACGTTATGTGTGTATTGGATGTTTATGATTGGTGATTTACGAATTTATGTATATGTATGGAAAAGTTTATACGTTGAAGTATTACTATTGTTTATTTAATTATGCAATTCATGCACGACATGGCATATCATACTGAAAGGTAATGTAATGGAGAAAATATTTTTATAAACCTAGTAAATCTGCTACAGGGAGGGTGTACTGTTGAGATTAATGATAAGACTTACGGAGTTGTGACGGAAAGAAAAGAAAAGAAAAGAAGAGGAATAAAGTCTATGCACCTGAATTGTTCTAAGGAAGAATAATGAAAGGAAATCCCGACCGGTTGCTCTGTAGCAGATTACTAGAGTTAGGGGCCCTACTATAGATTATATATATTTAAAAGGACTATGGTTTGTAATACAGAAGCTCATGTGCATCCATGCATAAAAATATTACTTGCTGGGCTTTGGCTCATTGTGTTCCGTGACGCAGGTGAAGATGAGTATGTGGAATTTGTTGTAGATGGTGATGGTGCGGACCCCCAGTAAGATGCTCATGTAGAGGTGGCTTTCCGAGAAGTAGTTAGTCGAATAAATTTCTTAAGTATCGTATTTTGGAGTAGGGTTTATGTTTGGTTTTTATAATAAGTGGTGTACCACAAGTTTTATATTGAGTAAGTATAACGGAGTTATTGTTGGTGATTAAATATGTGATGACGTTTTGTTAATGGATATTTCGTACTTAATGATTCGTGGACCATTTTATTTACAGTAATTGACAGAGAAATTAATTAGGTCAATAGTTGATTTGGGTGATGAATTTATGGTATAAGGAGTAGCACCACTCGTAGGGGGTAATAAATTGACCTTTACGGGTTGGGTTGTTACAGTTGGTATCAGAGGGACGACTCCTTCACAATAAGGTAAAAGCATTAAGGAAAAGTGTAGGAGGGTTAAGTGGAAGTAGGGGTACATGAGCACTGGGGATCGACGCGGCCATCAACAAGTAAGTATACTAAGATATAAATTGTTTTTTTTGCTAGGAATATTACTGTTTAATGAGATATATCTGTATGTCTTTGGTTTCTGATTTATGTATGGTTCATATTAAGATATAGAAACGGGTTTGATGGGATAATTGATGGTAGTATCGATTGCGTATGGTTCAGGTAGAGATGGAGAAAATAAGGAAAACACGGAAAGTAATGAGAGGTAGGTGCATGCAGCAGGGACCAAAGAAGTATTACCAGTTGAAGAGAGAACCACTATGGTCAACTGAGCGTTATGTGGGACACCTAGCAGAAATGTTGTCGTCTCTTGAAGGTGACTACATATTACCTTTGGAGACTAAAGTGAGACTGCTATTAAGCAAACTAACCATAGTAGAGGGTGTTATTTTGAAGCTCATGTGGAAAAGCCTTAAGAAGCAATCACAAGGAAATATTGATTTGGTTGATGCACTAGTGTGCATGTATAAGGCCTATTATCAGCAGAAGTCTCAGCAAGTAGTGGTGTCAGGCATATGAAATTAGTAAGGGAATTTAGTAGGGAGTACTATTAGTTTTATTGTGGAGGGAATAAAGTGGAGAGTGGGTAGCGATTGATTATTGGGCAGTTGGATTTTGTTTTTTTTTATTTTTTTTATATTCTTTTTTATATATTTATGGATGACTTTTACTGGAGATTTGACCTTTGAATAAAATCTCTCCTGGATTCACTACTATTTTATGTATCTATCTAATTTTTGGAAACTATGCTCTTTTTTTTTGTTGATTGGCAATTAGTAAGAATATAAACGAATTGAGTAAATAGTTGTGTTATATGATGTACAATGCTAAAAGTATGATATAATGTGGATATGTAAGAGGTAGCAAACACCTATGAATTGAATGAATGTTACATGGAATGCATGTGGACAGCAACATGAATCGCAGCGGGTTTGTTCGGAGAAACGGCGATGAACAAGAAAGGACTGGTGACGAACGTGGAGTGGTGAATGAAGAACAAGGAGGGGTTGCAGCACCGAGAGGCAATGGGTTTGGAAATTCGGAAATGATAGCTCGTATGCTAGATATGATGCAGCAACAGCAGCAGCAACATGCTGAGCAGATGCGGAGGCTAACTGAGGTGCAGCAACGTCCTCCTCCAAGAATGGATGTCATTGAAAGGTTCCGGAAGCTCAGTCCAAAGGAATTCTCGGGGGGGGGGGCAGACCCCTTAGTGGCAGAGGAATGGATCAGAGCACTTGAGACCATATTTGAGCACTTGCGATTAGAGGATACGGAGAAGGTGCAGTGTGCCACTTTCATGATGACTCTGAATGCGCGAGACTGGTGGGATGGGGCAAAACTTGCCGTGGATGTAGCCAATATGACATGGGGAAAATTTAAGGAGATGTTCGATACGAAGTATTTCCCCAAAGATGTGAAAGACAGGAAGGTCAAGGAGTTCCTGGAACTCAAGCAGGGAGGTATGACCGTGGTGGAGCTAGTCCGAAAATTTGAACAGGGGTGCAGGTTCGTTCCATTTCTCGCTGAGAGCTCTGAGCTGAAGAAGGATCATTTTCTGAGGACATTGAACCCCAGAATTAGGAGTATGGTGAGGATGTCTACAGCAATAACATACGAGGATATGGTGGACAAGGCAATGATGGCTGAGGAGGACCAGAAGGACATAGTAAAGGATATACAGAGACAGAGACAAAATGTCAGGATGGGAACCTCCAACAAGA
The DNA here is from genome assembly GCA_963580455.1 of Euonymus europaeus. Classification (NCBI taxonomy): domain Eukaryota; kingdom Viridiplantae; phylum Streptophyta; class Magnoliopsida; order Celastrales; family Celastraceae; genus Euonymus; species Euonymus europaeus. Next base: position 11,835,613 of record OY756970.1, on the reverse strand, counting down.
CAACTAGGCCATGGAATCCCCTGGAGCGAAACACTACCCAAGGGAGCAACAAGAAGCCAAAAACAGTGACTGGAACAACAGCTAACAATGCAGCGGGGTCCAAAATGGAAGGCAAGCCATTGTGTCCCAAATGCAATAAGGCGCACACTGGAGAATGCCTGGAGGGGTCCAGAACGTGCTACTGGTGCAAGGAAAAGGGCCATTATGCTCGGGAGTGTCCAAAACGAACATCGGATCAGAAGAAGGTGCCAGCTAGAGTTTTTGCAATGACACAGGAGCAGGCAGCTCAACAGGATGCAACAGCAATAAGTGGTAATACCTCTATCCATGGACTTGTCGCATATACGTTAATTGATTCTGGTGCTACACATTCATTCATAGCACGTACATTAGTTAAGAAGCTAGGTGTTATACCAGAAAGCATAGATGTAGGGTATTTAGTCACCTTACCCTCTGGTGATGTAATGGAGTCCGATCAAATGGTTCGGGAATGCCCTATTCAAATAGAGAATAAAACTCTAATGGCGGAATTAGTTGTATTAAGTTTGAAGGAGTTTGAGGTGATATTGGGGATGGACTGGCTTGCAAAATATGGTGCCACCATTGACTGCAAGAACAAAAAGGTAACTGTAAAGTCTACAACAGGAGAATTGCTAGAATTTAAGGCTGATGAAAAGACGAAGCATGTCCCAATAATTTCAACTATGGAAGCTAGAAAACTTATGAAAGGGGGGTGCATTGGTTACTTGGGTAGTGTGGTGGTAACTAAGAAGGAACTGGTAACAAGAGTGGAAGATATTGCCATAGTGAGGGAATTTCCGGAAGTATTTCCAGATAATTTAACAACCTTGCCACCAGATAGGGAGATTAGTTTTGAGATTGAAACAGAGCCGGGTACGACTCCTATATCTAGGGCACCTTATCGAATGGCGCCAGCAGAACTTAAAGAGTTGAAAGTGCAATTGGAGGAATTATTGGAGAAAGGGTTTATACGACCCAGTTATTCACCATGGGGAGCACCGGTGTTATTTGTGAAAAAGAAGGATGGGTCCCTTAGACTTTGTATTGATTATAGGGAATTGAATAAGGTGACAATCAAGAACAAATATCCACTGCCACGAATTGATGATTTGTTTGACCAGTTACGAGGAGCTACGGTCGTTTCCAAAATTGATTTACAGTCTGGGTATCACCAATTGAGGGTCAGTACAGATGATGTCAAGAAAACCGCTTTCAGAACGCGTTATGGTCACTATGAGTTTTTAGTGATGCCATTCGGATTAACAAATGCCCCAGCAGCATTTATGGACCTAATGAATAGGGTATTCAAAGAACACATAGATCGCTTTATTATTGTCTTTATTGATGACATTCTCATTTACTCGCGAAACTTAGAAGAGCATGGAGAGCACTTGCGGATTACCTTACAAGTACTAAAAGACAATCTACTCTACGCAAAGCTCAAGAAGTGTGATTTTTGGATGAGACAGGTAGGGTTTTTGGGGCATGTAGTGTCAGAAGAAGGAATACTGGTAGATCCCGGTAAAATAGAAGCAGTGGTAGATTGCCCGACACCAAGGAATGTCACTGAAGTTCGAAGTTTCTTGGGGATAGCAGGTTACTATAGAAGGTTCGTGAAGAATTTTGCTAAATTAGCAACACCCCTAACGACTTTAACGAAGAAAAACACTAGGTTCATATGGGACGAGAGATGTGCAGAGAGTTTCCGAGAGTTAAAGGAGAGGTTAGTAACTGCTCCTGTGTTGACAGTGCCAGATGGAAAAAGTGCATTTGTGGTTTACAGCGACGCCTCCAAGAATGGGCTGGGTTGTGTGCTGATGCAGAACGGGAGAGTAATTGCTTATGCATCGAGACAACTGAAGGATTATGAGAAGAATTACCCCACACACGATTTGGAGTTAGCTGCAGTAGTATTTGCGTTGAAAATATGGAGACATTACTTATATGGGGTGAAATGTGAGATATACACCGATCATAAAAGTCTCAAATATTTATTTACACAGAAGGAATTGAATATGAGACAACGGCGATGGTTAGAATTGGTAAAGGATTATGATTGTGTAATCAATTATCATCCTGGAAAGGCAAATGTAGTAGCGGACGCGCTTAGTAGGAAAGTGACCCTAGCCTCGCAGAGGGTACAACCAATGATACTACGAGATTTACAAAAGTTGGATGTAGAGATAATTCCAAAGGGGCAGGTAAGTGGGTTGGCGGTAATGAGGATGCAACCAACATTGATGGATAGAATTAAGGAGAAACAACTAAGTGATGATGGGTTGGTTAAGCAGAAGGAGAAGATAGAAACGGGCAAGACAACAGAATTTACGATGGATGACATGAGTGTGATAAGGTACCGAGGAAGGTTGTGTGTTCCCGATGACTCGAAGATAAGGGAGGATATTCTAACTGAGGCTCACAGTACCCCGTATTCTATCCACCCCGGGAGTACAAAAATGTATCGGGATTTGAAGTTGCATTATTGGTGGCCGGGAATGAAAAGACAGGTAGCAGAGTTTGTAGCTAAGTGTTTGACGTGTCAACAGGTCAAGGCGGAGCATCAAAGGCCGTCAGGTATGTTATTACCTCTGGAAATTCCTAGATGGAAATGGGAGCACATTACAATGGATTTTGTGTCGGGATTACCAAGGTCTGAAAAAGGAAACAACGCAATTTGGGTGATTGTAGATCGGCTTACCAAAACGGCTCACTTCTTAGGAGTGAAGACCACATTTAGCATGAATCAGTATGCAGATTTGTACGTGAGAGAGATAGTGAAGCTACACGGGATTCCGGTGTCTATTGTGTCAGATCGTGACCCCAGGTTTACGTCAAAATTCTGGAGTAGTTTTCATGGGGCGATGGGCACCAAGCTAGAATTTGGAACAGCTTTTCATCCGGAGAGCGACGGGCAATCAGAGAGAGTGATTCAGATATTGGAAGATATGCTAAGAGCTTGTGTGATAGATTGGTCGGCCAAGTGGGAGCGATATCTACCTCTAGTAGAGTTTTCCTACAATAACAGTTATCAGGCGAGTATCGGCATGGCTCCGTATGAAGCCTTATATGGGCGGAAATGTAGATCACCAGTACATTGGGATGAGGTAGGAGAGAGGAGATTCCTAGAGGGGCAGCAAATTGGACCAGAGGTGATACAAGAGACTAAAGATGTTGTAGAGATGGTTCGGGCGAGGATCAAAACAGCACAATGCCGGCAGAAAAGCTACGCAGATAGAAGAAGGAAGGAATTGGAGTTTGAGGTTGGAGATCATGTATTTTTAAAAATAGCACCTATGAAGGGAGTGATGAGGTTCGGTAAGAACGGGAAGTTAAGTCCGAGGTACATAGGGCCCTTTGAAATTCTTGATAAGGTGGGAGTTAGGGCATATCGACTAGCCTTACCTCCATCATTGTCAAGTGTGCATAATGTATTTCATGTCTCGATGTTGCGAAAATATATTGAAGACCCAAATCATGTTTTGAGTTATGAACCATTGGAACTTACTCCGGAGTTGACGTACGAGGAAAAACCAGTGGAGATTTTGGCAAGAGAGGTGAAACAATTACGAAATAAGGAGATTGCACTTGTGAAGGTGCTTTGGAGAAATCAGAAGATGGAAGAGGCTACATGGGAAAGAGAGGAGGATATGAGGACCAAATATCCAGAATTATTCAGGTAATAAATTTTGAGGACAAAATTTTTATAACGAGGGGAGACTGTAATACCCGGGTCCTTAGATAACTGTGTGATACAGTAGAATAATACAGAATGGAAATTTAATATGAAATTGTGTAATAAAGGGGTGTTAATATTATATATTTACGGGGGTCGACGATGTTGGAATTAAAGTAAATTATTAGGAAATTAGAAATTGAAACGAAAACGTTGTACCAATATAGGGTTCGTAAAAGGAAAGGGTGTAGAATGCTGAGGGTAAAAGAGTCAAAACTAGGTTCAAATAAAATAATACAAAAGGGCACGAATCTCGACACAACCCTAAAATCAACGGGCGAGAGAGGGAGAGAGAGAGTGACGGCGACGGAAACTGAGTTTGGAGGAGAGGCGACGGTTCCCGGCGAGACTGGTGTCGGTGTGAAGAGGACGGCCAGACGAGTTCAACGGTGGTGGTTTCGTACGCAACGGAGGAGGAACCACCGAGATACGGCGGGAGGAAGAACACGGCCACCGCACTGGTTTTCTCTCGATTCGAGCAAACCCGGTCACCGTTCAGGTAACCGTCACCACCATTACACTCGTCGGAGCATGGACTTCAAGGGGAGGTCCGGCGTGTACGTCACCGCCTCCGGAACGGCGACAACCCGATTCTTAGTCAAACGGGTCTGCCACGTGAGGGAAAGAGGGAGGGTCCACCGGGTCAACCCGACCCGTTCGGGTGGCAACCCGGTTGACCAGGGAGGGTTGACTGAAATATATATATATAATTAAATAAATTAATAAATTGATGATATATGTTTTGTTATTATGAATTTCAGGAGCTAATATAACAAAAGAAAAATAGTGGGAGATACAGCAGAGTGTCAAGTAAGTAATATTTCAACTGAGTCGCGGAACCCGATTATTGGTTGTGTTGTTTTGACGTTATGTGTGTATTGGATGTTTATGATTGGTGATTTACGAATTTATGTATATGTATGGAAAAGTTTATACGTTGAAGTATTACTATTGTTTATTTAATTACGCAATTCATGCACGACATGGCATATCATACTGAAAGGTAATGTAATGGAGAAAATATTTTTATAAACCTAGTAAATCTGCTACAGGGAGGGTGTACTGTTGAGATTAATGATAAGACTTACGGAGTTGTGACGGAAAGAAAAGAAAAGAAAAGAAGAGGAATAAAGTCTATGCACCTGAATTGTTCTAAGGAAGAATAATGAAAGGAAATCCCGACCGGTTGCTCTGTAGCAGATTACTAGAGTTAGGGGCCCTACTATAGATTATATATATTTAAAAGGACTATGGTTTGTAATACAGAAGCTCATGTGCATCCATGCATAAAAATATTACTTGCTAGGCTTTGGCTCATTGTGTTCCGTGACGCAGGTGAAGATGAGTATGTGGAATTTGTTGTAGATGGTGATGGTGCGGACCCCCAGTAAGATGCTCATGTAGAGGTGGCTTTCCGAGAAGTAGTTAGTCGAATAAATTTCTTAAGTATCGTATTTTGGAGTAGGGTTTATGTTTGGTTTTTATAATAAGTGGTGTACCACAAGTTTTATATTGAGTAAGTATAACGGAGTTATTGTTGGTGATTAAATATGTGATGACGTTTTGTTAATGGATATTTCGTACTTAATGATTCGTGGACCATTTTATTTACAGTAATTGACAGAGAAATTAATTAGGTCAATAGTTGATTTGGGTGATGAATTTATGGTATAAGGAGTAGCACCACTCGTAGGGGGTAATAAATTGACCTTTACGGGTTGGGTTGTTACACCATATTTCTTGAAATAATAAATGGCAGTTTATTATATATTTAATATTTCTATTTATTAGTTGTGTTAAATATGTGCATATATATTTATTAGAGACTTCATTCTCAAGAGTTTAGAATATGAGTGACGAGTGATCTCTAGTATGAATATCTTAAATCAAGTTCCTAATTGTAGAATTATTAATTGGACAATAATAATTTGGAAGATCATCATACTATTTATTTCCTATGAAAATAGGGTTATGAGTCTCATGCAATCTAATATGTGATATTAGAACAAACTATATGAAAGATTTATTGTTGAATAAAGACTTCAAACATGACTTACTAAATAATAAATCACATGGAGGTTTATTTGTTTGTCAATGATTTATTATTTATTTACGGTTGTTTAAATAATCCTTAGACCTGCGATGACATAGTAGTCTTGTATATGGATAATTGAATTTTGTCAATGCTGAGAATATTTATTCATTGAATAAATATTGACATTCGATGAATTCGGTTAGTTATATATGGAGACTTGTGTGTAGTCAATAAGGGATTCATCACCTCGAAATAAATGAGGAGAATATCCTATGTGATCCTGATATTTATTGACATAGGAAATCCTTGGTCAAGGTTAAATGGTTAAATGATTAATAAAAAGTTATTTTTATTAATTATTCTTTGTTAATAAATTATTGGATCTGACATATGATTGAGTTAGTGGATTTGACTACTATCGATGATCCTCGCTCAATTGGGATATTCTATAGTGAAAGGATTCAATTACACGGTAATCATAATTAAAGGTTCATATGAAAGTATTCATCACTGATTGGGTAGTCACGATATGCTACTAGGCGTCATTTGTAATTTATAAAAAATGATTAAAAATTTGTTTTAATTAATATCAAAGAGTTTGATATTATTCTTATTTTCAATCGGTAATGAAACTAGAAAGTTACACGTAAAGAATCATGAAAATTTGTTTCCGCTAAGGTTTGATGTTGAATTGAGCTAAGTGGAATTTTTGGAGGATTTTAGAAGGAATTCTAGAGAGAGAAATTAAGTTTCTCTTGATTGTTTGATTAATTCATTATTGATATGATATATTGAGATGTTTGGATGATTAAATGAGTACGACATTGTGCAAATTGTTAGGTTTGGTGAAAAGGGGTTTAAAACCCTAATTGTGAGATTTTGGGGAATTGCTCAACACGAGGTAGGAGATTTCCAACCATTCTTTCTATCATTTGTTCTCAATATTTTAAAGAGCATTTCGATTCCTCATTGGTCATTTTATTTGTGTTTCTGCCCTAATTGCTTCTAAGGGGAAACGAACCTTGCTTGTGGAATATTATTAATTCTTGATGTTGCATGACCCGATTGTGTGTGTTCCATCATCTATGGGCACGATGTGATTTCCGTTCATGCATCATGGTAGTTATGTATATATATATATATGTAGGATGTTCATATATATATATATATATATATATATATATATATATATATATCTTTTCGGCATGTCATGGCATAAATGCATTAGAGTTGAATTGGAGTCCGAGTATGGACTCGAAGATCCTTAGGATTCTTGAAAGCTACTTGGAGGGATGATGAGGTGATGAGAGTTACCACCGAGTCATGTGATCTCCAAGTAGGATAACGCACTAGTGGTATGGTTAATGAGGGACCTTGCCTGGAATGGTGCGGGCGTGATAGGTTCACGCAACCGGGTAATCCAAGAGCGTTTGATGTTGGGGAACTTGCTCCTATTCAATATTACATGGTTAGCGACCATGATATTGATGAGTTGATGTTGTGAGCTTACATGGAACGAGCCATGGTATCGATGAGGTTTGCTCATTGAAGGGATTGCCCGGATTGATGTTTTATGTGATTGTTGAGTATACGTGCATGTGGTAGATTCCATATTGTTGCATAACCTATTGTTTGGATTCGGCCTTTATACTCTTTATACTCTTAACCCTGCTGAGCTTCTTGCTCACTCTCTACTTTTTGTTCCTTCCCACAAGAGATACTGGTACAGGTACCGCTGGAGCGGATCAGTGAGGGCGGGATGTGACATGGATGGCCCTGGGTTTGTTTATGATGTATTGATGTTATTAATGATATACTTATAACCATTTGGCACCAGAGGGTGTATGCATGAAGTATGCTGAGTTTGATTTTATGGTTATATGATATTATGAATTTTTCGATGTGTTTATTACTATCAGTATGTGCATACTGGTAGTGGATGACCTGAGGCCCCTAGGATCAGGATTGCATGTGTTTGAGGCCTGAGGCCTAGCTAGGTTGTTAGTGTGATGGATTGAATTTATGCTGCGTATTTATGATAAAGGCGGGGACTCTCCGATATACGGGGAGATGCCGTCGGATTTTCGGTCTGCCGGGTGATTGTACTAGTGGCCTAGGACGGTGCCAGAGGGCACCCATGGCGTGCCCGGATTGGGGCATCAAAGTAATTCCATAATTCATATGGTTTACTGACCTCACAAAATAGTAAGATAGTAGCAAATAAGTCACATAACTGCTTTCCAGTAGCCTAAACACCAGCTTCCTTTATACATTCATTCCATTCTTTGTCATCTTCAAGCAAACCTAATGCATAACATGCTTCCTTGAAAGTAGAAATAAAACACCATTAACAGTTTTGATGTCTTCAAATGAAGTGGGGCCCTTCAAAACATTTATAACATCTTAAGGTAATATCTTTCTCCACTTGTAGGGTGCGTGTAGTAAATTCTGCCTACGCATCTTCCGGATTTCCCCCTTCTCCATTCACGGTCGCTTTTATGCCAAACCTATTTAGTAGGGAATTTTAAATAGATAAGTTCACGGACATCATCATGTTTCCTATTGGCGGTCATCCACTCTGTAAATATTGTCTTATGAATGTTCTCATTTTCTAAAACATCATTTAAAACTGCACCATCTCTGAATATAAGGTTTTGTTGATCCGATAGATGGAAACTTAATCTTTCAACTCTAGGTTCCCTATAATTAATGTCCAATTGATAAATTCTTGAGCATGCCTCAGTTGCAGACACATTACTACAGTTTATGTATTGCTTTATTTCATCATTGCTTGTTGAGTGTGATGCATTTAGCATTTGTTGTGTTCTATCTTCACCTTGGATTATAGTTATTGCTTGATCTGGTTGCTTTGAAACATATTTAAATAAGTATTTAATAGACCGTGAATGGTTGCATACCTCAACGTTCAAGTGCGCTTGGTATTTAACTAATAAATCCCTATTATATGGCACAACGTATCGATTGTCGAAGCGTACTCCTTGTCTAGAAACAAATTATGCTCCTTCCTCCTTCTGTACACTGGGAAGCCATCACTATCAATTTTTGTTTCATTGTAGTACTTCTTTGGGAAATGTTTAGTGCACTTGTCATCTATCATGTAGAGTGCCATTTTATTTAAATTTCCACATGGTCAATGAATCATAAAATTCTGAACAACTTAATTTCCAAATGGATCTGATTTCTTGTGGGGTATTTCAGCTGATACAATACCATCTATATGAGTTGTATAGGGATTCTTTTCCTCTGGGTGTAAAGACACCAATATATGTGCATGTGGCAAACCATGCTTTTGAAATTCTATTGTGTATAGAACTCCATATAAAGTTAAAAAAGACATTATGTTTTTGTATAATTTAATATTTCCAAGATTTTTTTTTAATTTTTCCTTTAATAATCATTGAGCGAAATAAGTGTAAATATTCGTTATTCTATTTATCCCTAATTTAAAGTCTTGAAATACTTACTTGCTATAGTACGGCCGAAATCTTGATGCTTTTTGATATCTTGCATTAGCTCTTGAAGTTTAATTTCAAAACTTGATCAATCAAATCAGGTATCTTTGAAGGATCTAATTGTCCTATCATGTTCAACATGTATTGAATCTTTGGCCATTTCGGATAGCAAGTGAAAGTGATGAAAAGATCTGGATAGCCAGCCCAACGACATATAGCCATCGAATCTTGATAATTTTGCACCCTATATTTTGGACTACAAGTATGTGAAGCAGGTAATACAGTTCTTTTTCCAATGTCTACAGCTATTGTTTCACCTTGTGAAACAACATCGTGTAATCTACTATAGCTCAGATTGGAAGCTTATCTTAGTTGCACCCGTTAAACGTCAATCGTTGTTCTTCTATACAGGTATATGCATCAACTACAAATTGTATAAACAATTTACCTCCATTTAATAATGTGTGAGCCTCTGAGGCACATTGATGCAATTTGTAAGCATAATACTCTTTCATGGTAACAAATTTTCTCTTTATTAGTCTTCCCATGTATGTCTTTGCGTATTTGATATCAATTCTAAAACCATCTTCTCCATAGGGAAATAACAATGGATATTTCATAGACATAAAACACGGATGTAATTCTGTAATCCTTTGCAACCATTTCTCCTGATATTAAACAATTATATCTTTATGAGGTTGATCTGTATTAAAATCTCCAACGATAAGAGCTGCCATTTTTGAATGTCTTGGAAGATTGTATTCCTTTCCATCATGTCCCCTTGCACTATACAAACAAAGTTTGAAATTATAGAATTCATCATTTTTGAATCTGTCCCATTCGAAATGATTTTGTGAGGACATTATGTTCGTCCAACATGGATATCAGAGATTGAATCAAATCCATGTCAAAAAATTTATTCTCTCCCCTTTTAGTAAATGCATTGACACGATTAGTCAACTCATTGTCTGTATCGTATACGTATAGTTTTGCAAAGCATGGACTTCTTTCTTGTACTGGCAATAGGGATTCAATATGGTGATGGTTCTGGCCATTTAGGTGGAATACATAAGGACCACTATTGTTATTGATTTCATTATCAATAAGACCCTCATAGAGGTGAAGGCAAAAATTGAATTGTAAGCTCGAATATTATCTACAAATCTTCGTGACTTGATGCCATAATGTGGAATAATTAGATCTTTTAGTGGCTGTGGAGCTTCCTTTGAGAGTGGTATTTTAATCCTTTCTATATAGAAAATTTTGGAATTCTTGGTCTTGTAGATTTAAGAGTTCTTTCCTCGTACCATAGAATGGCTCCGCAATAAGCACAAATACATGTAGGTGGCCCACAATTATGAATCAGTCCTAAAATTTTTTTAAAAAAGAATATTAGTTGTAGTGTAAACTTTAAGTTTATAAGATAACGTCGTGGTTATGAAATTTAATAAAATTTCATGGTTTTTTAGTATAGGTTTGTATCTTTTTTTTAAGAGAATATTTTTTTTGAATTTTTAACTTATGTACCTGTTTCTATACTTTGCTCCTTTTGATCATTCAACAAATTGTTCGCTGAATTCGGAATGATATGTGCTTTATAAGGATGAGAGGGTATGCTTATATATTTTTGTGTGCTCCACAAGCTTGAGTACGCCATGGTGGTTGTATATTTCTGGAAATTTAGAAAACAACAAAGGAATAAGATTTTTTGGATTGAATAACATTTATTAAACTTTAAAATACAAACATTAAAAATACTGTTTTATATGTATTTCATTCGATACCATGTATATCTCTTGAGGAAGATCCATATGTATATTGATTTCTTCTTTGTGATAAAATAGATCTTCGATACATAAGCGTTTTCTTATATTTTGTTTGCTTGATCATGTTTTCCTCATCAACATCTAGAGTTGTAGTTGTAGATGTAAAAAAAAAACTTAATTAGTTTATGTTAATTTTTTTTATTAACATAATTATCTGTAAGAAGGTGTAAAGCTTTATCCTTGACATAGACCAGATTGAAGCTCATATTAAAAGGTATGATGGATTTGCAACTATTTCTTTTCCTTTTCTTCTCCTGTAATTTCAGTAAGGACTTTCCTGTAATTTTTGTTTTAAATTAATAGGTCTTCTCACACGTACATAACTATTACATTTAAATACTCATTCATGTTGGGATATTACAAATTGGCACAAAGTAATACATTTGATTTTCCATTTACTAATAAAGGTCATGTGGTTCTAATTTATGAGCTTTAAAATTATCATAATTGCATGGCTAGCCATTTTTGTAAAAAAAATAAAAAATTGTTCTTCATGGGACATTCACGAACCATTAATTTCTAAAAGCTCCATGGTTCTACTTAGACGCTATATACATACATACATGCATATATACATAAAAATTTTGATTAAAATTTTAACACATTAACACATTTTGGCTTCTACTTTTCCCCCCTCATATATTATAATACTAAAAATGATTCTCAATGAATACATTTTTGCAACAACATATATTAATTCAAAATCTTTGTCATACTGTAACCACACTGTCTTTAGATTCACATAATGTGTCACAAAATTTGTTTACTAATTCAAAAATACTTTGGGACACTAAAAAACAGGATTTGAGATTTCAGTTTTACATTAGATTGGATGATGTATTTCAATCATTAACAATTTGAGTATTCTTTCTACAGTACATTTTCCTCCTTGATAATGATAACCGATCCAACGATGTTGCTACCACAGTATCTGCATCATCATTAACATGCTTGTCTTCCACTATTTCACAGTCATCAATTATGTTGGTGTCATCATGCACAATAACACCTTCCTCTTCGGCCCCCTACGATTTTATACAATAGTTAATAGACAATTCAGTCTACTAGTTTTCATTATAAATATTTAGATAAAGTTTAAACATACCTGAGGTTATATATTCTTGGTTGGATTTTTTGGTCTATTATTGTGAATGAGAATGTGTCTTCGCTTTGCCACCTGCAAGCATTTTAAAAGTTTTGCAAAGAAATGTCCATTAAAAGATTTGATTGAATGTATCATGCTTATATTTTTTTATATAATAAAACATAATCACAGAACTTGGGTCCCTTTAAAAGTTTTTAGAATATCTACTTTCACTGTTGTTTCATTTTCATTTTCAACTAATGGATCTTTACCCTCTTCAAAAGCTTTCATCACCGTATAGTTCTCATTCCCATAAATCAAATTATAATCAGTGACCCTCCATTGAAACACATAGGTCATGTTGTTAAGTGTGTTTAGCTGCGGCGGCAAATCCTTTAGAGAAGGACCATAGTGTTCTATAAGTCCTGATGCTGAAATTCCAATGATTTTTTGTTTGTCTCCATCAAACATTGTGAGAGTTGTAGAGCCAGTGTTGTCTTTTACCTCAACTTGGACTTTGAAGCGGCATATGATAAAAAAAATTATAACTTTTAGTTTTGAATTTTTTCATTCCATATTTATAATTTAAAAACTGTCAGCATCATACCTTGTAGTTGGAAATTTCATTTTTTTTTGCACCAATTGCAATTGTATGTAGTATCTTTTAAAATCACCTTCCTCTTGCAAGCCTCACATGAATAATAGTACCATCCATATTTGTTTTGCACTTCTGTTATTTTTGCAATTAGAGTAACTATAATCGAGTTTCCAACTTCCTTTTGATGGCCAATTGTAAGTATCTCTTGTATGTTTTTCCTATTATTAGACATCTGATCTTTGAGGGAAATTGTGGTGCACTGGATCTGATTCAAGTAGACCTAGACTGATACCTTCAGCCCAAATCCTAGGAGGTATGTTATGAATTTTAAAACTATTAATTGTAAACATGAACTATATGTAAGAAATAGTTATAAAAACTATGAAATAATACCTCTCTAGAATTACTTTCGTCTAAGGTATGTCCATATTTAGATACACTTCAGAAGCTCTAGTGGATGGCAATTGGTATTGTTCTGAAATTTTAACAATTTAATGTTAGCATCATGCTTTTGAAAATTTGATCACAATAAAGTTTGGCTTCGTTCTTTTACCTTTGTATTTTTTAACCATAGTAGAAGTGATGATCACCACTGTTGGTTCGTCATTCTTGTTTGACACTAAGTCCTTAAATTGCAATGTCTTGTCAGCCCACAAACATACCTTCAATATGAAATCCCTGCAAAATAATTAATTAAAAACTTATACATAACAGATGTTATGTGGCATGCATTTCTTGCTTTGGAATACATATTGGGTCATTTAAAGGGTTATATAACAAGTATCTACATACTCCAACAACATTTAAAGAAGAACAAAAGTCAGAATATACCCCTCAAGTTTAATCTCGATGTCTAGCTTATCAACATCTTTTCCGTAAACGGGCAATTGTCCAATGGTTCCAACTTTGTAAGTAGTCCAATCGCATCTATATTTTTTTCTAATAGAATTGGGTGTCAAAATTATAACTAATAATTGAATCTAGTTATGCTTTTTAAAAATTGTAGATATACCTGTTAGAATTTTGTGGTTGTTGAGTCTATTCCTAATGTCTCGTGGTTGCTAGAAATAAAACTTGTGCTTCTCAATTGAAAGCGTCGAGTCATCTCTTTGTTCTTATAAATGTGTTGAAGGTATGAAAGCAATAGTAAACTCTCCATCAACTATTTTGTATTCAGCCCTGTTGTGTTCACCACTTTTAAAATATATATTTTGTAAATAATGCCTTCTTGCAGCTTGCGTCGAAATTGATTTACAAGAAGCTTATGTACTGTGGCATGCATAGTAGTGCCTTATGGTATGGAATATTTCAAAATTTAATCTATATTTGATAAATAAAAAGGCATGAAAACATAAAGAAAAGTATTGAACTGTTATTTGTAACATTTTGATACTTACCATTTTGTCCAGAAGCAACATATCTATGCTCTTCAGCTCATTTTCATTCTTGGTGTTAACAGAGTCCCACAGCTGGGAGAATTTTGCAATTATATGCCAATTGATATTGTCAGATCTGACATCAGCTAGAGCTATTTCCATACCTTATGCTTGGTGGGATACTGAGATTGATAGGCGCTAGTGTGGTCTATTTATATCATTGATAATCATCTTCAGTTCAATTTTTTGACTGTAGAACATGCGTGAAGTAATATGGCTACACTTATGAATCTTCCCAAGAATCATGGCTGTTAGAATCCTTAAAGTAATGGATAAAATGTATTCATTTTGTTTAATGTATAAGCTAGTTTAGTGGGAATGGTGTTAAACCATTTTATTGCTCATTGAATTAGATGCTTTAATATGTTTGTATATGTTATTTTTTAATCATAATATTCATTGAGAGATATCTTCCCGTGACTACTCAAGACAATTTATTAGTTTTTCAAACCAAATTCATGAATTGTTTTTCCAGGCGCTGACATGGCAACACTATGACTCCCCGACCCAAATTCCAAGCACTGAGCCGGGAGCGCCACTTTAGACGTGCACTCTGTCACTACGGACCTCACCACACGTCATCCTAACCCCGAATTCTAATAGAAATCCGACAGAACCTCCCCGTATATCGGAGGGTGCCAACCTGAAGTCACATATCACTTAACACATGAAAGATAACCAATAATAATCAGAGAAGTTTTGCAGCCTAACAGGGCCTCTGGCCATCTATCCACATTCACACACTAGGCAGGGCCTCAAGCCTCCTAATCACATGCAATCAATAAGCAGAGCATAATCATATCAATAATATCACCAAGACTATCAAAGTCTATCAATCCGGACCTAAGGTCCACTATCCAGGTACAGGAGTCCCGATCACACGGCATACCTCCTGACCATTCATCCAACATACCGAAAAGGTATTTAAGCAACATAATATTCAACCACTAAAAGTACTATATGTACTTAATTCATACTACTCCTACTACTCCTAGGGTGGCTTTCCATGTCACGCCGCCTCCTACTGATCCACAGCCTGGTTCTCAACACTAGTCTCACCTGAAGGATAGAGAAAAGTAATAGGGTGAGCAGGAGGCTCAGTAGGGAAAATATGATGAGTCATAAAGAATGTAAAGGCTGAATATTGAAACAAACTCAATGCAACAACATGACATCCTAAAATGTCACAACAATGTATAACCACTAGCCACACCCTACAATGCCTGGCACCAGTCAACGAATATTCCGAAAAACCATCGAAATCCTTGAACTTTGCGCTGGACATCCATAGGTGCACCATTCCCAATGGGAATCTCGATTCCGGCAACAATGTGCCCATTTGGTACCCAACATAACACGTAACAAAACCTAAGGGTACTACAAGTCCATACTTGTAGACCCAATGCATCTAAAACTCATGTCCAATAATGTCATACAAAAGGAGTTCATATATATAACAATCTTATATATATACATAACTACATGATGCATGAACGAGGATTATCATGCCCAATAGATGATTAAGCATTCAAAGGGTATGCAATTCATCAATAATCAACAAGAAGGTTCGTTCTTCTTAAGGAACAATTTAGGCAAGAACACAATTAATATAGACCAATGAAGAATTTCGACCGCTCTTTAGAGAAAAACAATACGATAGAAAATGGGGTAAGAATCCCTACCTCAATCCAAGCTATCACGAGCTACAAGTTTTTCTCAAATACTAGGGTTTGAGTTTCCAGACCTACCATATAGCAAATCCATCACCCAATCCCACAAATTAATCCCCCAATCCCACAAATTAATCCCCCATAATCAAAATCAACATAAATCAAACCAACAACCCAAGAGAAAATTACCTTTCTCTCTCTAGAACCCAAATATGTTAAGTTCAAGCCTTCAAGCCTTCAATCCACCAAATCTTCACACAACCTAGTATATATCACCATATATAGACTTAAATCAACCTCCATAGTCATTCTAAAACACTCATTCAAAGTTCCATTCGAAATTACAAAACCCTATGTAATACCTTGACCCAAAAATATCAAAAAATAAAAATAAAAATAATCATCATAATAATAGCAACATTAGATGGTAAATTTAGATTAGTATGAAGGGATTGGTAATTAAGGAGATAGAAATACACATATAATTATGTAAAGATAGATATATCTATATATATATATAAATATATATTAATAAAAAATAATAATAGAGAAAGTTTGGACCACTTTCGGTGGTCAATTATTTGACCATCGAAAGTGGTATTTGAATGGCCAATTGGCCATTGTAGTATATAAAATAATAATAATTAATTTAATTGAATGGTGCTGGACCGGCCAGCACCATTGTCTCAAAAGTAAACATTTGGCCGAGTGACCAAATAACGGAGAAGCCGCGAGAGACAGAGAAGAAAAAGGGAGAAGAAGGAAAGGAGAAAGGAGAGAAAGAGGTGATTTTGGCTTGGGTTTTGATAGTTGCTTGCTCATCTAGGCTTGGATTGAAAGATTCAAAAAGATTTAAAGAAGAAGGTAAGAGTTTTTAGAGAATTTTATGGTTAGGGTTATTTGTTTGTTTTGTGAGTTCTAGTTGAATCTTGATTTCTAGTTAATGATAGAGTTTATATATGATGATTTAGACTCATATGTATGTATATTTAGTAGATTGGAGTTGATTTGGTTAGAGCTCAAACTTGAAAGCTTGGATTGGTGATTTGGGAAATTCTAGTGAGAGAAAGGTGAGTTCTCTTAGATTATTGGTTAAATACATGTTTTGTAAGATATTGAAGCTATATTGATTATGGAATGAGATTGATTTGGTTAAAATAAATAGGTTGGAAAAAGGGGCCGAAAACCCTAGATTTTTTAAAAAAGCTTGAATTATAGCTTTGCTTGGAATCGAGGTAGGGATTCTTACTCCAATATTTATCTCGTTCTTTTCTTTATCTAAAAATCGGTTTAAATTCTTCATTGGTCTTACATTTGGGTTCTTGCCTAGATTACTTCCTAGGAAGAACAAGCCATGAATGTTATTATTGAATTTATTGCATAACTGAATACATGTTTGATCATCTATCAAGCATAATTTATTCTCAAACATGCATCACTTAGTTACGTGTATATAAGATTTTTATATATGCTTATTCTTGCATATTGGACATGCTATTGGTTTCTATAAGAGTTACGTGTGAATGTGGGAGTCCTATAAGAGTTACGTGTGAATGTGGGAGTCCGAGGGTGGGACAAGACCAACGTCTTATGGCTAGAGAGCTAAATAAGAGTTTGGGTCATTTAACCGTGTCGGATGTTTCATGAGGTGACACCTATGTGGTTTAGGGGCAGTGTCAAGGGTTCCGATGATATACCGGACATCCGTTGAAAAATGCCAAGAGGAATCATATGGTGATGAAGTTGTTTATTTATTAATGTGCTCATAATAGATGCCATGTTGCTGCGTGATGCCATGTTTTCCAATTCAGCCTGATTATCTCGTTAAATCTTTATTTCCCTACTGAGCCTTCTACTCACCCTACTTCTCTTCTATGATCTTCAGGTGAGTCTGGTACGAATGTCCAGCCGACGGATCAGTAGGTGGAGACGTTACATGGGAAATACCACCTTGGAGCTTAGGTTCTTGATAATGTGAAAACTCTTGTTTATCTAGTACATTTAGTACTTAGATTGATTTAATGGATTAAGTATTTATCTTTCTTTTACCTTATGAGGAGGATGATGGACGGTCGAGAGCTACGCCGTTAAACCGGGACTCTCGTACCGAGATTATGGAACTATGTTCCAGATGTTGAACTATATGCTGGTTATGTGATGGATGACTTCTTTTACATACCTTACATGTGATTAGGTGGCCTGAGGCCCTGCCTAGGGTGTGAATGTGGTTAGCTGGCCTGAGGCCCTGCTAGGTTGCGGAATGAGATTCATTTATGATATATATATTGTAGTGTTGATTGTTGCTCAGGTTGACATTCTCCGATTTACGGGGAGATGCTGCCGAATTTTCAGTAGAATCCGTGTTAGGTTGACGTGAGAGGAAGTCTTTATGAGACTAGTGACGTCATCGGTAGCGCTTCCGGTTTGGGGAGTTACACCCTAGGTTTTATGGAAAACTAGGAACTTACCTCAAATCCCTCCAACTTTGTGAAACCCTTCTTGAATCTTCTTCTATCCTTCAATTCAAGCTTGAATCCTTGAAAAATCTCTCAAGAATCTCTCTTTCTCTCTCTATTTCTCTCTCTCTCTCTAAAAGTCTAAACTTCCACCAAGGATTCAAGTTCTGATCGCGTAACTGCCTCTTAAAACCTCGGGTTGCGCCTAGGCGCCCTGAAGTGTGCCTAGGCACCCTGGTCATGAATTTCTCCACAAGTCCGCTGCTCTGGGCACTATCCTGGGAGTGCACAGAAAGTGCGCCTAGGCGCCCATGCACCAATTCCATTTCTATTGTCCACTGGACTGGGCAGGCTTTATTTTCATGCCTAGGCATGTGGCCTTACTTTTCCAGCTCCGTCTCGGTCTTAGCTTTGATTTGATATATTATGGACCCCAAACGGACATCTGTGCTAAAAGTTATGACCGATTTACTAAACCTAGTTAAAAAAACTATCCATTACGGTCTTATACATCTCCAATTGTCCGTTATCTTTTCGAACCCATTTTTCAATAACTTATTACTTAAAATTTAACTATACATAATATTTTTGGGTCGGGATTTCACAATTACCCTGATTAGAATGCATGTTTTATAAAATCAATTTAATGATTGTTGAAATCATATCTAGGTGTTGTTTTTATAGGTGCTGACATGTCAACATGGGATGACTTCTTTACACTCGATCTCCTTCCACTTTTCTATAAGTTATAGATAGATATAGATATAAGACCGTCTAGCTGAGGAAGAAGATCAACACCCCAAGGAAGCCTGTGTTCGGACCTATACTGATACGTCTTTGTCACCTACGAGTTTGAGATCTCATCACTGACCTAAAGAAATATGGGAGGCATGAGAAGCATAAGTCCTTTACATCAACTTCAGACTGCCATGCCAAAAACCTAGAAATCTATTGATGAAGTCCTTACCACCTGGAGTGAAGAAGCTTTCATGGGAAGAGATGTATAAATGGAGAGAGAAGGGGTTGTATTTTAATTACAGTAAGAAATTCACATCGGCTCACAAATGCAAAAGCTCTCAAATGTTTGTAATTGAAGCTTGTGAGGATGAAGGAGGAGTATCATCAGATGAAGAAACTACAACACAAATGAATGAGCAACAAATTTTGGATTCCACAATATCACTTCATGCATTGGTAGGAGTCAAAGGTCCGAAAACCATGCGAATTTAGGCTCAAATCGAGAAACGCCCACTGATTGTATTGATTTACAATGGTTTTTCACACAATTTAATTAGTGGAAGAGTGGCCCAAAAATTACCTATCAACACCATATATATAAAAGTTGGAGAGTTCAGAGTATTTGAGTTGAGAACTTTCATTCAATTAGAAAATAAGAATACAACCTCAGCTAGCTAAATAGGCAACAAGAAGAGGACCGTTGAGTTAACGGTAACAGAGATAATACAAGTACATAATATAGTCGTTCGAAGTCTGCACATGGTCTGCACATGAGCATAGGTCTGACAGTAAACATGACTAGGATATATCTAAAGGTTAGGTCTTTTGACCAGTGGTTTTTATAATATACCACCCTATGAGGTAAAGGTAGCTAATGGAGAACAGATAACAAATTACGTTTAAGACTTGGAACACACAGTGTGTGTGAAAGTGTAAATGATTTAGTGGGAGTGTGAAGGTGACAAGTGCCCTTATGTGTTACTTGCAAACCTGTGCCATCGCCAATCTTAACCTCATCGGTCCCATCATATTCGGAATTGAGGGTGAGGTTGCCAAGATCTGCTGTCATATGGTGGCTTGCGCCTGAGTCGACAAGCCACGGCTGAATATTGTTTGAAGGTTGAGAGGGTATGGAACCTTGTGAGCTAGCAGCGTAGTTGGCAGATGGCATATTGTCTGAGACAAAAGACTTGAGCTTTCTGCAGGTCCTTGCAGAATGACCTGGTTTATCACATATTTGGCAAAAAATTCTTGGTCTTTGACGATTTCCCCCATTGTTGGACTGATTGTTGTTGTAGAATGATCCTTGTGGATGTTGATTGTTAGATCTATAGTGTCCGTGCTGCCTTTGATTGTTTCCTTTATGGAACTGATTATTTCCAGAGAACCTTTGATTGTTCCCAGATGATTGAGTATTCTGCCTTTGTGCAAAGTTTGCAGCAGCTAAGAGTTGAGCTTGATTCTGGTCGAGTCTTTGTTGATAGGCTTCTTGGCTTAGAAGTAGAGATCTGAGTGCTTCATATGAAATGAGATTCTCTCTTCCATTGACAGATTCAACAGTCCCTTTGTACTCTGCCTCTAGGCCATTCAAAATAAAAATAATCAGATCTTCATCTTCAACAGGGTGACCAGTCAAGGCCAGTTCGTCAGCAATTTGTTTAACTTCACCAAGATACTCTTCAATCTTTTTGTTTCCTCGAAGAATAGTGACTAGATTTTGCTTGAGTTGCACAATTCTCGATCTCGAGGTATTAGCAAAAAGGTTGTGCAATTTTGTCCATGCCTCTTTGCTTGTTGAGACATCACCCAAAAGTGGTATTGTACTCTCATGAAGAGAAGCTACTATTGCGTTGAGCAGCAAGCTGTCCTGGCATATCCAGTGGTCCTTCGCATCTGGATTTGAGTCAGATGGGCAAGCAAGACTGCCATCGACATATCCCAATAGCCTATATCCTCGTAGAACAGTCAAGAATTGAAGTCTCCATGCTGTGAAGTTTGTAGTCTTCAGCTTCAAGGCTAATTGAGAGCTGGCATTGATAGCTATAAGAGATTTTTCACTGGATGTTTGTACTGTGTTGGTGCCTTCCCCACTTAGACTTGTGGTTGATACAGTCGCCATGGAGGTAGAAGAAATTATATTGTTGTTTGAAGCTTGATTTTGAACCTCCTCTGATACCATAAAAGTTGGAGAGTTCAGAGTATTTGAGTTGAGAACTTTCATTCAATTAGAAAATAAGAATACAACCTCAGCTAGCTAAATAGGCAACAAGAAGAGGACCGTTGAGTTAACGGTAACAGAGATAATACAAGTACATAATATAGCCGTTCGAAGTCTGCACATGGTCTGCACATGAGCATAGGTCTGACAGTAAACATGACTAGGATATATCTAAAGGTTAGGTCTTTTGACCAGTGGTTTTTATAATATACCACCCTATGAGGTAAAGGTAGCTAATGGAGAGCAATTGTCTTATACGAAAGCTTGTAGAGGAGTGTCCATCCGCATGCATGGGATAGTGGTGACTGTCAACCTATTTCTCCTTACACTGGTTGGTCTAGATATGGTACTTGGGGTGCAATGGTTAGAAAAACTTGGTTGAGTGGTCTCTGACTATCATCACATGAAGATGGAGTTTACTTGGGGTGACAAATGGGTCACTCTAGACATGCAGCCAACTAGGGATTACAGCACCATAGAAGCAAACTTGTTGGAGGGAATTTGTAAAAATGGGGGCCAATGTTTCAATGTTTCTTTCTTCATGAAGAAAGTCAAGACCATCTAAATATACAATCTGGTGGGCTGATAATCGATGAGGCTGTGGAGGTCGTCACAGAGGAGTTCCATGGTATTTTACAAGAACCACACTTATTACCCCCACAAAGGCCATTCGACCATGAGATTCCCTTAATTGATGAGTTCAACACGGTACATGTTGCACCTTAGCGCTATGCCCATTTCCAAAAAAATAAGATCGAGAACCAAGTGGCTGAGACGTTGCAAAATGGGTTCATACGCCCTTGCAACAGTCCATTTTCGCCTTCAGTTTTATTGGTCAAAAAGAAAGATGGATCATAGAGATTTTGCAATGACTATCGGGCATTGAATCAAGCAACTGTCAAGGATCATTTTTCCATTCCCACAATCCATGAAATGCTTGACGAATTAGGAGGATCTCAATATTTCACCAAACTAGACTTATGGGCCGGGTATCACCAGATAAGAGTTCATGATGAAGACATCCAAAAGACAGCATTTCAGAATCATCACGATCAATATGAGTATTTGGTAATGCCTTTTGGACTTTGCAATGCTCTTTCCACTTTCCAGTATGCCATTAATTTTATTTTTAGCCAATATCTTCGAGAGTTCATATTGATATTTTTTGATGATATTCTAATTTCCTCCAAATCTTGGAAGAATCATATTACACATCTGCTGATAGTGCTCGGTATTTTGGCTTATCACATATTCCATATCAAACCGTCCAAGTGTTCATTTATGAAAGAGGAGATTGAATATCTAGGCCACATAATATCACATGATGGAGTGCAAGTTGATCAACGAAAAAGGCCATGCAGTCTTGGCCCAAGCCAAAAAAATATTTTCGTCTCACAAGGATTCTTGGTTTGACCTGATATTACCACAAGTTTGTCGAGCAGTACGGTCTCATTCCCAAACCTCTTACGAACATGCTAAAAAAAGGGGAGTTCCATTGGACGGAGAAAGAGATTTGGGCCTTCAATCAACTAAGGGAGGCTATGACAAAGACACCAATCCTCGATATGCCTGATTTCACATCGACTTTTGAGGTTCACACAGATGCAATTGATTTTGGCATTGGAGCCATTTTATCTCAACATGGAAAGCCACTTGCTTTCTTAAGCAAGGCTTTGGGTCCTAAGAAAAAAGGATAGTCTGTCTATGCTTGGAAGATGCTATCAATCGTGGAGGCAGTGAGAGTTTAGAGGCCATATCTGATAGGTCGAAGGTTCACAATAGTTACCGATCAACAGCCGTTACGACACCTTAGAACAACGGGATATTACACCACTACATAGCTGAAATAAGGTAGAAGGTGGCGAGTCTGTATGATGGTGTAGTAAATTTTGACATACGTGATGGATTGCTCCATTACAACGTAAGAGTGGTTTTGTCAGGTACATGTAATTTACGAGAAATGATACTGTACCATTTTCACAATTCAACCATTGGTGGTCATTATGGGGTTTATCGAACATGGATGCGGGTGGGAAAGGTTTGGGAAGACCTTATAATAAAATGCAATTTACTGTTTCGCAGGTATAATATTGAAGAAGATCAGAACATGAGGTGAGGAGGAAGCATGGAGAAGAAGCTGAGAGATTAAGAAGAAAGACCAAGAAATTCTATATATTCACTTGTATTTACAAAGCAGTACAATAGCCATATATATAGACTAAAGAATACAATTTGAATTGTAAACGTTAAAGACAAACGGTCACTGACTGATGTGACCAAATAATAAAATATAAAATATAAAAATTAACATTGTTTGACTTTTGCATATAACTGGAAACATGAAACGATTCGTTTAGCTAAAAACTAAAACTCATCGTTTCATGTAAGCCTAAAAACCTTAGAAGCAAAACAAGCTTCTTGACCATAGAGGCGGCGCAAGCAAACCAAAAGAGGCGCGGAGCAGAGGCGCGAAGCAGATATCTTTCACCCCCCCGCAAGTTGAGCATGATGTTGAATCATGTTCAACTTGTTTAGAAGATGCTGGATTCGATTTGTGGAAAGGGGCTTTGTGAGAAGATCGCCAGGTTGATTAGCCGAACCCAGGTGAACCAATTTGATTACTCCTTCTTGAACTTTATCTCTTGTATAATGGAGATCTAATTCGATGTGTTTCGTGCGTTCATGAAACACGGGATTCGTTGCTATATGCATGGCAGCTTGACTGTCACAGTGTAGAATCATAGGAGTTGTGAGACGAAACTGAAGCTCTTTGAATAAATGACTTATCCATGATAGTTCTGAAACAGTTGTTGCCATAGCCCGATATTCAGCCTCTGCTGATGATCGTGAGACAGTGTTCTGTTTCTTGGACTTCCAAGAAACCAAAGCATCCCCCAACTTAACACAATAACCTGTGACTGATCTTCTTGTGTCAACACAAGCTGCCCAATCAGAATCACAAAAAGCCTTAACCTGCAAATTGTTAGTACTAGGATAGAACAAACCATTATTCATGGTACCTTTTATATACTTGAGAATTTGATGCGCAGCAGCAAAATGAACATCGGTGGGTTTCTGCATAAATTGACTTAGTGTATTGACAGAGTATGTTATATCTGGTCTTGTAAGATTTAAGTACATAAGTCTACCTATTAATCTTCTGTATTGCATTGGGTCCTCTAAAGGAGTTCCTTGAGAAATAGACAATTTGTTGTTTGTATCAATGGGAGATTTACTAGGCTTAGCTTCTGTTAACTTAGTGTCTCTAAGTAGATCCCAGGCATACTTCCTTTGACAGATTGTGAGACCTGAATCTCTAAAATTAACTTCCAACCCTAAAAAATATTTGAGAGGCCCTAAATCCTTAATTTTAAAAACTGATCCTATAAAATTCTTAAAATGATTAATTAAATTTATGTTGTTGCCACCCAAAGCCATGTCATCTACATATAGTAAAAGTAGAATGATATTACCATTCTTATTATAATAAAATAAGGAATAATCAGCTTTGCTTTGAACAAAACCAAATTTTAACAAGGCAGTGGTACACTTTTGATTCCACTGTCTTGATGCTTGTTTCAAGCCATAAATGGATTTTCTTAACTTGCAAACTAAACCACTATTCTTATGAGGATGACCAGGAGGTAACCTCATGTACACATCTTCCTCTAAATCACCATTTAGAAATGCATTATGCACATCTAAATGGTGAACAGTCCATTTATGCATAGATGCTAATGCTAGAAAAATTCGAACTGTAGTTATTTTAATTACTGGTGAGAAGGTTTCTTTATAATCAAAACCTTCCTTTTGGTTGAAACCTTGAGCCACTAATCTTGCCTTATATCTTTCTATACTACCATTAGGATTGTATTTGATTTTATAGACCCACTTGCAACCTATAGATTTTCTATCTTTAGGCAAAACAGTAAGGTCCCATGTGTGATTATCCTCTAAAGCTTTCATTTCTAATTGCATTGCTTTACACCAATTTTCATCTTGAATTGCTTGCTCAAACCTGGAGGGTTCCTTATGTTTAGTAATAGCAGCTAAAAAATGCACATCAAGAGAAGACAATTCATGAGAATCATGATGAGATAATGATGAAGTAATTGAATCACATACATAATCATTTAAATGTGCTGGTGGTTTTCGAAGTCTCTTGTGAGAAGTATTAGTTTCTTGTTTATTATGAGATTCTTCTATAGTGTTATGAGGTAAAGTCGTTTTCTCTACTAGTAAAGAGTGTTGTTGCTTAAAAGGGAACTCTGTCTCCTTAAAGTGAACATCTCTAGATGTAAATAATTCAAAAGTTTCAATATTTAGTAATTGATAACCTTTGGTGCCTGTAGGATAACCTAGAAAAATACAAGGAATAGCTCTTGGTTGAAATTTATTAACAGGTTTGTGATTTTTGGCTAAACAAAAACAACCAAATACTCTTAAGTTAGAATAATCCACTGGTTTCTTGTGAAGAAGTTGATAAGGAGTTTGATTGTCCAATACCCTAGTAGGAAGTCTATTTATAAAATAAACTGAGGTACGCACACAAAAAGACCAAAATTCTTCTGATAAACCACTCTGAATCTTTAGAGTCCTAGCCATATTCATTATATGTTGATGCTTCCTTTCCACCACCCCATTTTGTTGGGGTGTGTACGGACAAGCCTTTTGGTGTAAAATACCCTCTTGTAAATAATAATCATCCATTAAAAACGCCTTTCCATTATCACTTCTAATAGATTTAATCTTTTTATGAAACTGAGTTTGTGAATAGTTTATGAAAGCCTTAATAAAAAATCTTGTCTCATCCTTAGATTTCATCAAATATACCCATGTGGCTCTTGTGTAATCATCTACTATAGTGAGAAAATACTTGAAACCATCTAAAGATGTTATTGAATAAGGCCCCCAAATATCCATATGAACTAAATCAAAAGCTTCATTAGATAAACTAGTACTAATACAAAATGGCTTCCTTTTCATTTTTCCCAAAATACAATCATCACAATCTAAATTTTTATCATCAAACAAGTCTGGTAGAAGCCTAGAAATATTTCCTGAAGGGTGTCCCAACCTCACATGCCATAACTTAGTGGTTACAGCAGAATTAACGTAAGTACTGCTTGAGACAGACTGTCTTGGAGCAGTGTTGAGTAGATATAATCCTTTATTAATCAGTCCCAGCCCAGCCTTCCTCATAGTGTTTGGTTCCTGCAAATCACAGGTCCCTTTTGTAAAAACTACTGAAATATTGTGTTGGTCAGTTAACTTAGGTACTGAAATAAGGTTAAAAGTGAAGGTTGGGACACACAAGACTCCGGTTAATTTTAATTTTAGTTTATCTCCTATCAAAACAGAACCTATATGTGAAATTTTATGTTTTTCTCCATTTGGCAAAGTCACGAATGAATCAAAAACAGATTCTGATGCATGGAATAATGATTTGTCACATATAACATGATCAGTAGCACCACTATCAATCACCCATTTTTTAAGATTTTTAAATTTAGGATAGATAGTACCTGATACAGAAGAAGCAGTAGCTAGGCACTGACCTTCTGAATTGTTCTGTCCAGGTGTGACTTTAGTCTTGAGGAATGCTATGAGCTGGTTGCACTGATCATCTGTGAGATTTACAGAAGTAGAGGATTCATCCACACTGTGAGTACTTGTCATTTGATTTGCTGAATGCCCTTTGTTGGTATACTTCTGTCTTTTGGAAGGATTATCTGGATAACCATGCAATTTATAGCATTTGTCAATTGTATGGTTATCCTTTTTGCAATATCTACAAAAAAGTGCATCCTTGCCATTCTGTGAAGACTTGGAACTGTTGTCACTTGTTTTCTTGGATCTATCTGTAGCTTTAGATGGCTGAAAATTCTTGTGAAATCCCTTGTTTCCACTGGTAGTATTGTAAGATGCATTCTGTAAAGCCATAACCAAAGCCTCTGTAGTAATAGGCTTATCTGCAGGAGACATTTTTTGCTTTGTTTCTTCTTGAAGAAGAATACTTAGACCTTGATCAACATTAGGGAAAGGCTTAATCATCAAAATCTGGCTAACCACATGACTGAAAGTGTCATTCAAGCCCATAAGAAACTGCATCATCTTTTCTTTCTCCTTCTTAAGCAAAATAGGCTCCAACACATTGCAAGTACAGTGTCCACAATTGCAAGCCTGTAATGCTTCATAATCTTGTAGTTCATCCCATAACTCTTTTATCTTGGAATAGTAATCAGTAATGCTCAAGTTGCCTTGCTTCATATTGACCAGCCTTCTATAGATTTCAAAAATTCTTGTTTCATTCGAAGCAGAGTAACGGTTCTTCAGGTCCATCCATAGATCTTTAGCTGTCTTCCATACTGAAATACTAGCCGAAATATGTGGAGAAACACTGTTAGAAATCCAAGATTTAATTAAGCTGTTACCTTGCTTCCATAAAATGTGATTAGGATCACTTTGTGAAGGCATGGGCAGAGTTCCATCTATGAAACCAAGCTTGTTTCTAATCTCCAGTGCATTGAGTAGATTAGCACTCCAAACATGATAATTAGACCCATTCAGCTCCACCGAAATGATTTTATTGATAGAAAAATCTGTCGGAAGAAAATTATAAGGGTTGATAAAAGGATTAGTTAAAGGTGTGGTGAAAGATTGTGGAAAGGCTTGGGTAGAAATAGTTGAGAAAATTGGGGGAGTTGGTAAAAGAGGTGGAGCTGTTGATGAGTTTAAAATAGGTGTGCAAGAAGTGTTGATCACTGAAACATTAGCATGAGTAGTATTGAGCACTGGAACATTAGAATGAACTGAATCAGACACAGTGGTCTGAATATTGGTAGAGAAAGGTAAAGTAGGTGCATTTCGCATAAAGTTGGCTGCTTCTGCCATTGCTGTATTGATCATAGAAATATTTGAAGATGTTGGAACTATTGAATCTTGAGGATCCATTGCCTCCGATACCATATAATAAAATGCAATTTACTGTTTCGCAGGTATAATATTGAAGAAGATCAGAACATGAGGTGAGGAGGAAGCATGGAGAAGAAGCTGAGAGATTAAGAAGAAAGACCAAGAAATTCTATATATTCACTTGTATTTACAAAGCAGTACAATAGCCATATATATAGACTAAAGAATACAATTTGAATTGTAAACGTTAAAGACAAACGGTCACTGACTGATGTGACCAAATAATAAAATATAAAATATAAAAATTAACATTGTTTGACTTTTGCATATAACTGGAAACATGAAACGATTCGTTTAGCTAAAAACTAAAACTCATCGTTTCATGTAAGCCTAAAAACCTTAGAAGCAAAACAAGCTTCTTGACCATAGAGGCGGCGCAAGCAAACCAAAAGAGGCGCGGAGCAGAGGCGCGAAGCAGATATCTTTCAGACCTCACCGTGGATTTCATCAAAAGCATTCCTCGTTCCAACAGATATGACATAATACTTGTGGTGGTGTACCGTTTGACAAAGTACGCTCACTTTGTTACGATTTGGACCTCAAACATGCAGCGGATTGGCACAAATCGACAAATCCCTTGCTTAAAAACCAAGAACAAAACTCATGGATCTAGAGAAATCAAGTAGAGAAACATATAAAGAGTAAAAGTATGAAGAACACAAGATTAACGTGGTTCGGCGTTAGCCTACGTCCACGGGAGAAGGGTGATGATCTTGTATTGAGGTTTTGAAAGAGAGTACAGAGTTTTACAAAGAGGAAAATGAAAGATACACTTTTTGGATCTATTTTCGCAACTTAATAATGTCAAAATATCAGACTTCCGCTCGTGCGCTAGTGACCGCTCGAGCGTGCCACAAGCCATAATGCCTCTAATCCATAAAACTGATTTTTGACCGCTTGAGCGCACCTGGGCGCTCGAGCATGCCAAGCATGCCAGACTCTGTTTTCAACACACTTCATTCCAATTTTTCATCCTTTTACTGCAAAATGATCAATAGCCCATTTGTTCATCAACAACATCATTAAACAGCACGGGATTGCTCGATCCATCATAACCGATGAAGATCGAATTTTCATGAGTCATTCTTGGGGGAGAACTACTCAGATGGCAGGGGACTAAACTAAGCATGAGTTTTGCCTATCATCCGTAGACAGATGGCCAATATAAGGTCACCAACCGCACACTCGAACAGTACCTATAGGCCTTCCCACATCAGTTCACAGAAAGGAGATGATTATGTTGGGCAAAATTTTGGTACAACACTTCCTATCACGTCTCTACAAAAAGAACCCTCTTTCCGTATTTATATGGGCGGCCTCCTCCTCAACTAATCAAATATCCGACTGAGGCTTGTCCTAATAGTGAGGTCGATCTTGAATAAAGAGAATGAGATGAGCTTCTATAAGAACTCAAAAATTACCTACACCAGTACAACCTTTGCATGAAAAACCAGTCAGATAAAAAAAAGGCGTGATGAGAACTTCGTTGTATGGGACTGGGTGTACTTGAAGCGTCAACCACATTGCCAAAAATCCTTGTCCCAGAAAGCATTGTACAAGCTCAGAGGCCGCTTCTACGGGCCTTATCAGGTTATCCAAAAAATAGCGAAAATTGCTTATAAGTTACAATTACCAGCAGAATCACAAATCCATCCAGTCTTTCATGACAAGAGTTTGGATACCCTGACGAAAACCAAAGTCATCAACTCAAGAATGCTTATAATCATGCGCGTAGGACCCCGTTGAAGAAGGCATGTGATGGAGAGACAAGCCATACAAAAGGAGAATTGAATACCATGCATGTAGCTGGCATACGTGATTGAAGAAGTTACAACTAAAGTATGTGACCAGCCAATAATGGTTCCATCAGTTAAGAAGTGTGGTCAGTAATAAAAGAGTTACAGCTAAAGTTATGGGACTTGCTAGTGATGGGTCCATCAATAAAGGAGTGTGGAGTGTAATAAGTTTTTAGTCAATAATCAGCCATATATTATAGACTTTAATTCTTGGTTTTAACGTGTCAGTTGGTGGTATGTATTGTGGAAGCCTATGACTATAAAAGCCAGGCATAGTCATTGTACGGAGGGGGAAAAAATCAAATATCTTGGGATTTAATCTTTGTATTTTCTTGTTCTTCCTGTGTTGATCAAGAAAACCCATCAAACCCATAGAACATATAGAGTAGGTATACCACTACAAGAATTTCGTGGATTACTAACCAAAAAAATCCGTCGATAAAAGCCTCGTCGGTAATTCAAACACCAACAAAAAAAATATGCCGATGTTTACCAATAAAAATATCATCAATGATAATTTTGGGTCTGTCGGCAAAGAAAAAAGAAACAAAATTGTTCTAACCTTTGCCCTCTTATTTCGCTCAACAGCTCCTTCACAAATTCTATAAAAAGACATTGTACTTCAAGACTTGAAACCATCCGTCAAGATCGCATTGACTTGACAAAAAAAACATCCAACGGTTTATTTCTCTTAAAGAAATAACCATAATCATATTCAAACATAGTCATTTGCTATTCAAATAGATTCTTCCCCTCCATTAAAGTAACAAAGTCATTTGGTATTCTGCCATTTTTATGAATGTTGAATGTGAGAATAACTTGCAACAACATGGTCAAACCCAGAAATAAGGCAGCAAGTTTACATCACGTAGGACATGATATGTTTGTAAGAAAAGGATTTGACTAGTGCACAATTCCAAGTCACCTAGTAAAAATATAAGGCTTTGATAAGTATAGTTTCACAAACCTTCAAAACAAACTCTTTGTTTTGTTAGTTGCTATAGTAACACTGAGTTGCATGATGCTCGACACAATCTCCTTGATCGCTCTACCCATAGTGAAACTTAAGAACTCTAGCAGACATGAAACAAGAAAAAAAAAAACCTTTAACAATAAGGAAAATAATGTTATCCATCATCACTAATTGCATACTTTATGAGTTATGACTAAAGCTAGCATGTCACATTTGAAAAATGCTAATCTAAATTAACCAAGGGACCTAATGCTTCCAACAATTTGAAATTATAAGGAGGTTACATCCATATGTTCTGATTGCTACTTTAGTAGCCATAAAGAAAACTGAATTCCTGTCCCAAAACATTTACCCTTAACCTAACCAACTTTAGTCTTACACATGAGCAGTATCTCTACAATCCACTTATAAGTTCAATATATCCATTCAATGACTTAATTTATCTTGAAAACAATATCTATCAAAATTAATACAACCAATTATACTCTTGGTCATCATAAAACTAGTAAAATTCTGCTTGTCTACAGAAGCCCTTTGTACAAAAGTTGTCTATTTTTGTTTAATTATTATCGAATCCAATCACTCCTGAAGTAGGGACCAAGAAAGGGAGGAAAAAGCAATACGTTGTGCCAAATCTGAAGTATTTGTGCTATCACTTTTATAATCAATGTTGTAGTGTCAACATGTTTGGGGTATCAACTCCATTAAGGTATGCTTTGATTTCAGGTATTTCAGGCCCAGCCATAGTTAGTGGGAATCACTCACAAAGAACAGAGACAAACAAGATCAGAAAAAGTTTGCTGCAGTAAAATAGAGGAACCTAGTAAAGTACGTACATGCACATTATTAAGATTGTACAAATCATATAGTTGAAAGTATTTGGAGGAATTGGTGATCAGAAGAACAAGGTGATGTAGAAAACCTTTTATTCTCTATTTGACTTACAACAGCAAGAAGTTTTTAGCTAGCAATGTTTTCAATAGCAAGATTGATTACATGCCTAACGTAAATCTAAAATTATTTAACAAAATAAAAGCCATCGCATATGAGAACCAATTTAAGCTCAATACTACGAGGTAGGAAGCAAAATACTGACATCCTTTTTTTTTTTTGATAAATCAACAGATATTATTAAAGCAACCAAAAACACGAAAGTACATGAAAAAAAGGCTGGACATCACAGAGATGGCCAACAAAGAAAAACATGGAACAAATCCCAAAAATCAAAAACTAAAAAAACACCTAAACAAGTGGAGATCCGAGATAGTGAGGTGAGAAGACTCGATAGGGATGAGGAGTTGGATCAGATGTATCGGCTTTGACCTCATCAGATCCATCGGTGGACAACATCCACCCATTTTCGTCTCCCACACTTATGCTTTCTCCTTTTTTTCTCTAACTCTCCAGCGCACTCACTCTCAACCCGAAAGACTATAAGAAGATCTATGATCTATCACTACTCCTTCTCGACACCAATCGAAAACTCCTATGCCGCCGCTTCCTGGCAATCAAACTGATGGAGCTCACAACAATCAAAAGTGACTCAGAGATATAGAGAAGGAGAAAAAAGAGCAGTGCAAACGATAGTTAATCATTCATAATCCTTTTGCAGAGATACAGACCAGAACATATACTAGCCACAAGTCCACGTCAACAACGGCTACAAAACAACAAGGATAAAATAGGGATTACATTAAAATGAAAGGAAATTAAACTTAGTGTTGTATCATTCCTGCCCTCTGGAACAACAGACTGGTCTCAAGTCTGGAAATTAGGAAATTGGCGTTGAATTTGGTCTGCTTCTTCCTAAGTTGCATCCTCTTCAGGGCGACCCTCCCACTTGATAAGCCATTTGGTGATTGCCCGAGTCCCCTTCTTGAACATGCCGCGATCTAAAAGCTTCTCCGGTATCCATTGCACCTGGCCAGAATCTTCAATAGGAGGCAGCAACGGAGAAGTACTGACATGTTGGCCTACCTTAGCTTTCAGCAGTGACACATGAAACACAAGGTGAATTTTTGAATGCGAAGGGAGCTGAAGCTTGTACGCCACTGAACCCAGCCTTGCAATGACTTGAAATGGTCCGTAGTAACGAGGTGCTAGCTTGTGACAGTGGCGCAACTGCACTGAACACTGTCTATAAGGTTGAAGCTTAAGGAAGACCCAATCTCCCACCTCGAACTGTCTGTCTGTTCGTTTCTTATCAGACTGCTTCTTCATCCTATTTTGGGCAGTGACTAAATTTGATTTTGGAGTATGCAGTAGCTCATCCCTATTTTTCAGCTCCAAGTCTACCTGGTGTACACTAGTAGACTCTTCAATATATCGTTGGACAGTGGGTGGCACATAACCATACAAGGCTTGAAAGGGAGACATTTGTATGGCAGCTTGATAAGTTGTGTTGTACCACCATTCCGCCCATGGTAGCCAAGAAATCCAATTGGATGGTTGATCCCCACAGAAACAACGTAAGTACTGTTCTAGGATACGGTTCACCACTTCCGTTTGACCATCCGATTATGGGTGGTAAGCCAAACTTCGACACAACTTTGTCTGATGTATTCGAAAGAATTCCGTCCAGAAGTTGCTTAAGAACACCGGATCTCGATCGCTGACCACGTTCTTGGGCATACCATGCAATTTAAAAATATCTCTAATGAACACCTGAGCCACTTGTTTGGCTGTATAAGGATGGGGTAACGCTGAAAAATGTGCATATTTTGTAAAGCGATCCACCACTACCAGGACGACAGTCTTCATGTTTATTTTGGGCAACCCTTCGATGAAATCCATAGAGATGTCTTGCCAAGCCCCCTTCGGAATCACCAAAGGCTGCAGAAGACCTGGAGGTTTAATGTTCTCATAGTGCATACACTGACAAGTATCACACTCCGTAACAAATAATTTGGTATCTTTCTTCACACCAGGCTATAAAAAATTCATTGATAACCGTTTATAGGTTCGTAAGTAACCAATATGCCCCCCCCCCCCACTGGGCTGGAGTGAAACTCCTCTAAAATCTTCTTGCGCCAAGACGACACTGAAGGAATAAATACCCGCCCTTTGTAGTACAAGCGACCCTGCTGTATAGTAAAATTGGAATTAGTACAAGTCCCGTCCTGGACCTCCTTCATAAGAGTGGCAGTGTCAGGATCTGCAATACATTCCTGCTGTAACTCTTCCAACCCATCGAATAAAGGTCGAGAACTCCCATGAATTGCCAATAGCTCGGGTTGTCGAGAAAGTTTGTCAACTGCATTATTCAATCTACCGCCTTATGCTTCACAGTAAAATCATAACCTGCAAGCTTCACCGACCACTTTTGCTAAGCTGATGTGTTGATTCTTTGAGTTATAAAATGCTGAATGGTACTATCATCAGTCAGTATAGTGAAATGATGCCCCAGAACATACGGCCTCCAATGTTGCACCGCACAAACAACCACAAGCATCTCGTGGTCATATATAGACAGGGCTAAATGACGAGCTGAGATGGGCTTGCTGAGATAAGCTATGGGATGCCCTTGTTGAGGCAATACTGCCCGATGCCCACCCCAAAAGCATCACACTCTATGGTGAATTCTTGGGTAAAATTAGGAAGGGCCAATATAGGAGTTGACATCAATGCAGCCTTGAGACTTTCAAAAGCTTGCACTGCCTCCTCTGTCCACTTAAACCTATCGATTTTGAGCATGTGAGTCAGGGGCTTAGCAATCAACACATAATTATGAACAAACTTTCTATAATACCCGGGTAATTCGAGGAACCCACGCAAACCCTTGAGAGTAGTAGGTTGTGCCCAATCTGCAATGCATTGAATTTTTGAAGGATCCACTGATACCCCTTGGGCTGAAATTATGTGTCCCAAATAATCCACTAAACCAGCTCCAAAAGGGCATTTACTCTTTTTAATACTCAACTGATTCGCTGCCAATGTGTCAAAGACTAACGAGAGATGTTGTAGGTGCGCTTCAACCGAAGGACTGTAAATCAGAATATCGTCAAAAAACACAAGTACAAATCTTCTCAAAAAAGGCCTAAAAACTGTGTTCATCAAGGACTGGAAAGTTGAAGGTGCGTTCGTCAAACCAAACGGCATTACAATAAATTCGTAATGACCGTCATGAGTTTTGAAAGCTGTCTTTTCCACATCACTCGCCTTCATCCGTATTTGATGGTAGCCCGATCTTAGGTCCAGTTTAGTAAAGATGGTGGAACCATGAAGTTCATGCAGTAGCTCGTCAATGACTGGAATGGGAAACTTATCCTTAACTGTTACGACATTCAAGGCCCGATAGTTGACACAAAAGCGCCATGTACCATCTTTTTTTCACCAAGAGAACTGGTGAAGAAAATGGGCTGACACTAAGTCTAATCACCCCTCCATCCAACATCTCCTTTACTAATTTTTCTATCTCTGTCTTCTGGAAAAAAAGGATAACAATATGGTCCGATACAGATTGGTGTGGTGCCTGGCAGCAACTCAATTCGGTGGTCGCAATCCCATTGAGGTGGGAGAGTTGTTGGAATTTTGAACACACCACTGTGTTTATTTAGCAAGGCTTTAATTTCCGGATGTATCACGGCTAGAACCATAGAATCCACAGTTTGTAACTGCGCAATCAAAGCATGACCCTCCTGATTAATAATTCGAGTCATTGTATCAGAGTCTACTAGGGATGCCTGAGCTGGAGTGTGGCCCTGCAGTACAAAAGTGCGGTCAAGTTGAACAAATTTCATGGTTAAAGATGCAAAGTTCCAGAGAATATCACCCAGTGATCGAAGCCACATAGCTCCTAGAACTACTTCACAACCGGTTACTGCCATCATATGGAATTCTGAGGTGCATGTATAGGATTGCAAGGTGATCACCAAATTTGGAACATATCCCCGTGTCCTAGCTTCACTCTCCGTGGCCACCACTACCTTAAGAGACTTAGTGTAATCAATTGGGCCTGTGACATATTTGAGCAGCTTCGGGTGTAGGAAATTGTGCAGTTCCTGTGAGTGCGTACAGGGATATACTAGGCTCCTCATCCTCCACTGACATTTCCTGTGTGAATTCTTCACCAGTAACTTCTTTGTCTAATGGCATCTGTTCCTCCTCGCAGCCTCCAATCATAAACAATCGAGGCTTTGCCAGACATTTGTGACCCGGTTTATACGAAGCGTCACAATTAAAACACACCCCCTTTTTCTCTTTTCTCGTTAAATTCAGCTTGCGACAAACATTTAAAAGCAGGTTTCCTTGCTTTAAATGGACTTTGGTTCGCAGAAGTTGCTTCCCAACCTAAAGGCGCATGACCCCGCGGCACGCGACAAAACTTGGTTAGGTGCTTTGAGCTGATTGATGCGCTGAAATGATCGTTTCCCACTATATCTTTGATAAAAAATATTGGATAATTCCATAGCGGCCATTAACGACCTAGGACGTTGAGCATGAACATTAATTCTCAAATCTTCCTGCAATCCTCCAACATAACATGAGACGAGTAATTCTTTCGAAAAGTCAGTCGTCCTACAAGCGAGTTTGGTGAACTCAGCTTGATATTCTTTGAGGGATCCCATTTGTGACAGCTTTGCTAATGTTGAATTGAAGTCAAGTATGTCATTTGGTCCAAATCGCTTCATAATCATCTCGATAAATAAGAGCCAAGAAGGAGTCTTATATTGGGTGCTGAACCATTTCTTCCATACGACAGCGTCTTCTGTGAGATGCATTGCAGCCACACTCACTTTTCGATCCTCTGAAACTTGATAATGCTGAAAGAATTGTTCAGCCTTCGTTAACCATTCCACTGGATCCTCCTTGCCACTGAATCTATCCAAGTATAACTTCATGTGTCTCATTGTCGGTTGATTTGGGTCCACCATCTGGTTATACAACTGCCCATAACCACTTGTGCTTCGATCAAGAGGTATGGCCATAGAAGGTGAGGGAGAGAAAAATGCTCCCACTGGGGTTTGCCTTGGCGTGGGAAACATCAATCCTGGTCCCAATGGAAAAGATCCAGGAATGGAATGTGGTGAAGGAACCATCGGAGGAATCATGGTTACTGAACCCCAGGAGGGGGAGTTTGGATTGACGCTGAATGGGAGGCCGTATGGTGGTAGCATGGTACTGAGTATGAGAGTGGTGACAGGTGACTACGTTAGAAATGGAAGTGAAGCAATGGAGAGACTAGGTTGGGTCTGGGTCTCCTGAAATGCACCAAATGTAATGGGAGAGCCAATGGGAGGAATCGGGTGTGATGATAGTGGGGGTTGTGTGGGTAAAGGTGTGGACAACAGTGGAGGGGATGCAGTAGAAACAGTGATTGAGGGAGATCCGAGAGGTCTGGGTGTCTGAGGTAAACCAGCACTTGCAATGGGGGTTGGTTGAGAAGGTAGATCTCGAAGCAGTTGTCGTATATCAGACATGATCCCACGCCTGAGTGTCTCCTGACCAGAAGTGATGCCTTCTACAGCTGCCGTAAGAGATAGGAAACGCGCATCTGTGGTCTCCTTGTGAACCTCCAGATCAACCTCTACAGTCGGCCGCTCCCCTGTATTCTTCAGTTTTGGCCCCATCAACCTGGCTTCGATACCAAAATGATGAAGCTCACAACAATCAAAAGTGACTCAAAGATATAGAGAAGGAGAAAAAAGAGCAGGGCAGAAGATAGTTAATCATGCATAATCCTCTTGCAGAGATACAGACCAGAACATATACTAGCCACAAGTCCACGTCAACAACGGCTACAAAACAACAAGGATAAAATAGGGATTACATTAAAATGAAAGGAAATTAAACTTAGTACTGCATCACAAACTATGGATGAGCTTGGATATGTCGATAGATCTAGGGTTATCAAGACATAAACACAAATGAGAATGAAATGGTTAATTCCATTAGTAAATGATATATCAGTAAAAAAATTAGAAAAAAGAGAGAAATATTATCAATGGATTAAATTCCATCAGTACATATATAATTTACCGACCGAATATTCTGTGAATAAATTATTTTCAAAAGTAAAAAATGGTACCGATGTATTTAAATCCATCAATAGTCAACAATTTACCAAGAAAATTTTTGTCAATAATCCGTTGCAAAATTCCAGGCCAAACTTGGCGCCAAATATTACTGACGAAGACAATTTATCAATAATTATTCTGTTGGTATTCCATCAATAATTTCCAAAATACGAAGTTCATCGTTAATCCATCCGTAATTTGTATTTACCGACAAAAAATTTCCTTTTATAATAACTAGTTTTCGTGTAGTGTACAAGAAAGAAATGGCAATGCCAATGACCTATAATAACCCAAACTTTCAAAGGGCTTATGAGATAGGGTAAGGGTGTCATATGACAGTTACTAAAAAACCCATTGGGAGAAATGATATTTTTATATAGGACCGTAATAATTTTGAGTATTTGAACGTGTTTTGAATTAGGTGGAACCGAAACATTTTTTTATTAAATTTTTGTGATAAGTAAAATGTTGGGTGGATGAATGGTCGGAATTAGAGCTTAAATGAAATTAACGTAAATTACTAGAAGTAGAGAATTTAGTAGTTAGCTTAATGGCATGTTTGTAAATAGAAATAAGGGTATAAGGGTTAACCAAATAAACAAAAACAAATAAATAGATGTATTGGTGCACGCGGATCGAGGAACCCTAAAAACCAGAAGAAGGGGGCGCTATAGAGATGCCGGCGACGGAAGGGAGGCCTGACGATTCCGGCCACCACTGGAGGCGATACCGGTGTCACAAGGAAGATAACGGCAAGGCGAGCTAAACACCACCATTTTCGTACGGAGAGGAGCAGCCTGGGACCGCCATCTACGAAGTAGAACACCATGGGCCGCAAAGCTTTCCTACCAAAAAACTCAGAACCCCAGCTATCGATCAGGTAGTGGGGACTGGCGGAGCGTTCGTCTGGCTCTTCTCTTTTGATTTATGGGGGCGGTGGTCGTCACCCCGTCTCCATCGACGGAGACCCGGTGATGATACCCACGGGTGCGGTGGATCCGCATATATGGGGAGGTCTGAGTGGCTGTACAACCGGGTTGGGCCTAACCCGGTTGGGTTTAGTCAAACTAGTTGACCCAAATAATTTGGGATTTATTTTATGATTTAAAATCTAAATATTTGCTATATTAATTTCAGGATCAAATTGTTCTAACTGAAATACAGAGATTTACAGAAAACACTTTAAGGTAAGTAATATTTCAACAGTATTACGGAACCATATGTTTGACTGCGTTGATTGTTGGTTTCGTGAATTTCTGTGCAAATTATGATGTATTATGAGACTGAAATTTATGTTGTGATGATATGTGAATGATAATTTATTATGTGATGATATTGAGGACATGTTGAGGTAATATTTATTTGTGGCTTTGCATGAAGCATGACATTTCATCGCATACATGACATGCACATCAATGAACAAAAATATTTGTTTTACGAACCTAGTGCATTTGCTACTGGGAGGGTATATGTTGAGGTTATGTTGACTTGGAAATGGAAAAAGGGTTATGTTGACTGGAAAGTGTTCTTTGGTAGAACACTCAATTAAAGAAAAATCTCGACTGGTTGCTCTGTAGCAGTGTACCTAGGTTAGGGCCCGAGTACTGGATAAATGATTTTAAAAGGTTGACTGTTCATTAAAGATGATGATCACGTGCATTCATGCATAAATATTACTTGCTGAGCTTTAGCTCACTATGTTCCGTGATGCAAGTATTGATTTCTCTGATTATTATGCTGATCTGGCGGTTGTTGGTGAGCGTGCGAATCCGTGAAGATGGTACTCATGTGACAGAAGCTAGGTTTTATTAGCTATTATTAATGACACAATAATAAATTATTTATGTTATGGTAAATGTTAAGTTCGGGTTTTCATTTAATAAGCGAAGGTTCGCAGTATGAGGACGAGAGGATTATTGCATGTTTGTCCTAGAGATAATAGTGGAGATATCAGGATGGATTTAATTTTTGGTAATTTCTTTACCTTGAGTTAAACTAATGAACAATATTTAATTTCTCAAGTTATATGATGTCTTACTGTGAAGTAGTTTTAATTGGAATGGTTAGATTTTTATTTGGTGGTTTAGATTGTGATGTGGGTAGCATTCCGATCTGTGGCCTATAATTTAGTGTTCGGTAGGTCGGGGTGATACATGACCATAGTTTAAACACAAGGATAGAGAACATGTAGGTAGACTATATCTACTGACAGCAAAAGCGAAGAATAAAATTAAGAATTCTAACCCTTATCTATCTCTGGTATGAGTCGAATTATTAGGTGGAGTTACATATCTTGATGTACCCATGATTTTTGGGTGGACATCATTCTTCTTTCCCGAGATCTTCTCTTCTGCCAAAGACCCCTTTCGCTGGGATCCCTAATGGCACCTTGAAATTGAGGTACATGTCGTTTAATTAAGGTATTTTAGCATCTAATTAGTTTACATAATTGTGTTTATATCTTATTTATGACACTCTTGTCTTTCATATTACTTTGTAGGAAAATTGGAGCAAAAAGGCCAACTCGAATGCGTAGAATAGTAGTTCAAGATGAGCCATCCGAACACCCACAGTAGTTATTCAAACACTTCTAGCGGAAATAGGAGGCAACGTGCATCTATATAAAAAATGAAATAGTGGTATTCGGACACCTTGGAGACCACCCATTTGGACACCTTAAGAAAAAACAAGTTCTAGCACTTTGAAAGGGCTGGGTGTTTGGAAACTTCCTTTAGCTGTCCTAACACCTTAAGCTATATCATGTTGCAACCCAATTCAACCATCTAGACACCTCACTAAGCTACTGGGACACCTGTCTTGAATTTTCAATTCGTGTGCAATATTTTCGGAGGCATTTTGTGTAAATCTCTATGGTAACCAATGGAGAACAACTTTGTAACAGTAGAATAAAGGTCTATTTGGTTGAAGTATATCTAATAGAGTATATGCTAGTGTAGAGAGTATTGTCTGAGAATGCCTGAGAGTATGTCTGACAGAGTATAAGTTGTACAAATGCTCAATCGAACAGACGCTAAGTTTTTGCTAGGTATGAGAGAGGTGAAAACCCTTGTTTGTGGGGATTGTTTGGGACATTTTATTTTTCATGCTTGTGTTTTGGAGAGACAACTAGCTTCTCTCTCTACTCTCTATCTAGAATTTATACCTTCAATCATGGTAAGAACTTCATTTTTCATATATAAATTTATGTTTATTGAAAGTATGATGTGTGAATAGTTTTATTTTCTAGTTCCTAGTCCTTAATGGTAAATGTCAATCTTGATTGTTCAATGTATGATTTCTAGAATCTATTGTATGATTTTCTACTTTTGATTTCTTGATAGTTGTAGTTTGGGCATTTGTAAATGAGTATGATTATGTTTTGTAAATGTCTCAGCTTTGTATATGAAAATTATAAAGCTAAAAACATATTTTTTACAACAGAGTAACTAACCTCCGGAACTATCAGTGCTCTACTTAGATAGTAGATAGCTCGCTCTTGATCGCTTCGATTGTCTTGGGCCAACAAATAGCCTAGGAAGTTATGGGATGCTAATAGATATAGTTTCAAAGGGACTCCCTGGGTCAGAGGAACTAAAACTTGTGGATTACTCCGATAGTACTTGAGTTTAGCAAAAGCTTGTTGATTTTTCTCCTTCCATATGAAATTGTGTTCGGACTTCAACTTCAACAACTCTGAGAACTCCTTCGTCTTTCTTGCCAAATTAGAGATAAACCTCCTCAAGTAGTTTACCTGACTGAGGAATCATAGAAATTCCTTCCTTATTGTTGAGACTTTCGATTCCATGATAGCTTTAGGCTTATTTTGATCTACCTCGATTCCTCTTTGATGCACGAGAAAACCAAGAAAATTTGTAGCCTTCACCCTAAAAGCACATTTGGGAGGATTAAGCTTTGATTGGTGAACTCTCACAATTTCACTTTTCTTCAAATGCTCAACATGGTCTTCCGCCTTCTTTCATTTGATCGTAATGTCATCTATATAGAACTTCAAAAAGTGACCTATCATTTCATGAAATATTGCATTCGTTGCCCTTTGGTACGTGGCAACTGCATTTTTCAAATTGAAAGGCATTATAACATATTCAAAAGTGCCAAGAGCCCCAGAACATCTGATGTAGTTTTGTGGGTATCCTACTCTGCTAACATAATTTGTTGATATCCAAAATAACCATCAATCATGGATAGTAACTCATCCTGGCCAGTATTGTCTATCAACATATTAGCCATGGGCATCACATGTACATCTTTTGGTGTAGCAGCATTCAGATCTCTATAGTCTATACATATTCTAACTTCCTATTTTTCTTAACCATCAGTACTATGTAGCCAGCCACTCGATGTACTTGATTAGTGTCTGTCTAACTGGCTTGTAATAAGGATATATAGGAAGCCTATGTTAGACTATATTGCAGCTTAAACATGGCATGTCATTATAATCCCAAGCAAAATAGTAATGATACTCATGTGAAACATTGATCATTCGTACTTTAAGGTTTTTATTGAGTAGCTTCTTCATATAAGTTGGTCGCGGCTCTTCTTCATTCCCCAAATTGATCTCTTTAAGGGATCCTGAACTTTAGCCTATTGATCATAAAATTTGTGTGGTTCACGCTACTTCAGTTTGTAGCTACACCTACAAGTGTAAACACATATCTAGAGGTAGATTTTCTAGATCCCATGTTTGTTTGGAAATCAGAGTCTTTGTACGCTACGGGTACAAGATCATCGACCTTATAGACTAACATCTAATCCCTCATTGTCCAAATATGCTTGAGTTTATGTTTTACTGCAGTCAAATGTTCTATGTCAGATTTTGGCTGATATTTGCTTACTAAACCAATCATATGATAAATATGTGGCCTATTGCACATAATAGCATATATGAGACTCCCACCACCGAAGGATAAGTTACACTTCTCATTTTCTCAATCTCTTTTGGTGTTTTAGTGCTCTGGTCCTAAAAGAGAGTAATTTCATACTTGTAAGGTAAACTACTTTTCTTTGAATCCTACATATTGATCCTAGCAAAAATGGTGTCGATATAAATGGCTTGTTAAAGCCCTAACATTCATTGTTTCAAATCATGCACAAGCTTGATCCCAAGTATACGCCTTGCTTCTCCCAAGTCCTTCATCTTGAATTGTCTTCTCAACCACACTTTAACTAATGACAACACTCTTACATCATTTTTGATGAATAGGATATCATCTACATAAAATAATAAGAAAACTACCATGCTTCCATACACACATGATTTATCGAGACATTACACAAAACCATAGGTTTTGATTGCCTGATCAAATCGCATGCTCCAAGACCGAGATGTTTGCTTAAGTCCATAGATAGATCTCTTAAGCTTGTAAAATATGCACTCTTGACAATTTTCTATGAATCTTTTGAGTTGCATAAAATAGATGTTTTCATCAAAACTTTCATTTAGAAAAGCTGTCTTGACATCTATTCACCAAATTTCATAATTGAAATAAGCTAAAATGGATAAGATTATCTGAATAGATTTTATCATAGCCGCAGGAGAAAAAGTTTCCTCATAATTGATTCCCTATTTCTGAGTATACACTTTTAGAAGAAGCCTAGCTCTGTAGGCTTCTACATTGCAATCTAAAACCCTATTCCTCTTGTACATCCACTTAAAACCAATGGGCTTTATGCCATTTGGTGG
Source organism: Euonymus europaeus (assembly GCA_963580455.1). NCBI lineage: Eukaryota > Viridiplantae > Streptophyta > Magnoliopsida > Celastrales > Celastraceae > Euonymus > Euonymus europaeus. The sequence continues at coordinate 11,791,864 of OY756970.1, read as the reverse complement.
TTCTACAGTTCCCAAACCTGATTGAAGTACATTTACCCCATTTTTGAGTTCATAACAATTTTCTAGGATGTTGTGTCTTTTTCTTGTAGTGTTTCGTTAAAGTTTACCAGGTCAGTTTCTTGTTCATCTAGGATTATAGAACCTACTTCGTTAGGAACATGCCCTGCTCAGGTTTTTGAACAACACTTCTACTGCGACAAGGTACTACCCGTGTCTGTGTATTTCAAGTCTCATGGTCTATTGATTGAGGTCTCAAAGGAATTGATTCTGCTTGTGGTTCAACCAAAACCTAGATGATAAGGTTTCCTCGGCCGTTACTTCCGTGGTAGGCTGCAATGTTAAGATCGGATGTTCTTTACCACTAATTTCTTCAACAATTACTCTAATCTTAGGTGTCGCAACCGATTTTGCGAAAGAAATTTTTATAAGAGTCACCACCAATTGTAGTAGGTGCAATTGGTCACCATAAAAATAATTTGGTCTGCAAAAATCTAGAAAATGGGTAAGTCAGTTTGTTACGTATGGGGAAGGTGTAGGGCACCCCACAACGTCTATTTTAAAAAACAGTTGCCAATTTAATTTTTATTATCCCATTAAATAATTAAGAAAATCAAACATGACATTTTAACAAAATATATACATGGAGTATGATAATAATTTACAGGATATAAAAGTTATATCGAGAGTCTAATATTGAGGTTCATGGGACCTTCCATCCAATGGTCAAGTTTCCATGAAACACTCTCACCTCAAGAATTTTTTTGAGGGTACATCCAATGCATTCCCCGGATTATTTCCATCGTCGGTTAAGACTTTTGATATAATTTTTATATGCAATATGAAAGCTTAGAAATAACAATAAAAATCCTCTCCATTCAATGGATGAGAATTTCATAAGATTTTATCCTCAAGAATCCTTTCGAGATAGCATCTAATGTTTCCCAGTTTGGTTCCATCGTCGGATTAACCGCCAATATATTAAATAACCCTAAGCATGCAACATAAACACTCATTTAATATATACATGGGCCCTAAGTGTCTACATGCTTCTAGTATCCTAAAATCATGTATGCAATTTTTATTATTTTTGTTTTCACTATTTACATGGCCTTAGGCCTATCATTTAATAATCTAACCTTCAAACCCAAAACTTAATACAAATTCCACAAGCTCAATGCCTACCCAAAGCCCCACCTAAATTTACAAAAAGCTCAACTATACAAAATCCATGTAGAGAGTATCAAGGTCCCCTATCTCATTTCTCGTACCTGGCCCATCAAACAACAAACAAGAAGTCCATATGTCTTTAAATCTGGCCCAATCCTCAATCATATACTCTCAGGCCCAACAAAACTTTCTCCACATTGGCCCAATCCTTAAAATTGCTTTTTCCTTCTCTGCCATCCATGGTGTCTAGCTTATCACCCAAAAAAATGTCTTCGAGTCAATTCCATAAAGAAAGTTGAAAGCATGGGGGCTCCACTCATTCAATCAGCGTCCACCAAGATTGTGCAAAATGAGGGTCTTTTCCATGAAAGACCAATGAAGCATTGGAGCTGGTCTACCAATTAAGGCGGTGTATTGATCAACAACACTACGTGGGCTAGGTCCCACAAAGAAGTAGAAGTCTAAAACACCGCCAATAACCTTGTATGTCAAAGGATTTCCTCTGTAAAACACATCCATGCCATTGTTGTCTTGGAACTTATATGGTCTCTGTTTCGGGTTCGATAGGCATCTTCAAATCACAATCGCACCATCCTGAATGATTTTCAGGTGTTGTGAAGCTACTATCAAAATCTCATCTCCATCGGACCACGGATCGTTTCTCGTTGATTGATTAAAAAATCTGGCGCAGCATCTCTTTTCCTCAGAATTGTAGTGACATTCGATCATAAACTGGGTTAGATAAACATCTTCCAATGACAATCACATCATACAGAATAAATTTTAAGGTCTTATGAAATCACTGTCCAAATTTCACTTCGATCGGACCACGGATCAGTTCCAGATAACTGATTGAAAACCTGCGCAACATCTCCTTTCCTCATAATTGCAGTGATGTTCTATCATAAACTAGGTTAGATAGATGTACTCCAATGACAATCGCACCGTACAAAATAAATTTCCAGATGTCATGAAATCACTGTCAAAATTTTAGTTCGATCGGACCTAGGATCAATTCCAGATTACTGATTGAAAACCTCGTGTAAAACATGACAATAAGCTTGAGGTATATATCATCGGACTTAAAAGAAAAGGAATTTTTTGTATGGCTGTGATGAAGATTTAGTGATGATTCGGTGATGGCTGGAAAAAGCTTTTAGTGATGGTTGGGATGAGTCCCAGAGATGGGGAGAAGGAGGAGGTGTCCTCTCAGGTAGTGATGACGGTGATGAAATTGAAGAAACTGTGGCGGTGGAATGGGAGCAGCTATGGTGATGGTGCTCCCCCCCCCACCCCCCACACCTTGTGTGGCCTCTCCCCTCTCCTTTGAAGGAGAAAAATCATTCTTATAGCATCTAGGAATTTGAAGCCAGGAGGCAATCCCGACTCCCCAAATGCTTGATTTTCTTATGTTAGGTGAGAAAGGAAATGTTGGTGAAAAAGAAGTGGTTTGGTGTCGAATGAAGAAAAATGGGATGAGATTAGGTGGAATAAAATAAAATGGTAATTATATACACAAAAATTAAAGATGTTCAATGTCTCGGATTATACCTGGATGAAAATCGGTTACCACAGTTGCCCCCCTTTGCGTGACCCTTACATAGTACTGGCGCGGAAAGGAGTAGTAAACCTATTTTTGGTCAAATTTCACGAAAATGCACGGGATCACTAGAGCCATTACCGGCTTGGCTAATCATTGGAAATAATTTTTTTTTGAAAAATGCTCGGGATCACTAGGGTCAATTCCCGGCTTGGCTGATATTTTCTTATAAAAATACTCGGGATCACTAGGGCCATTCCCGGCTTGGCTGATTTTTCTTATAAAAATGCTCAGGATCACAAGGGCCATTCCCGGCTTGGCTTTCATTGGAAATGATTTTTTTATAAAGATGCTCGGGATCGCTAGAACCGTTCCCGGCTTGGCTAATCATTGGAAATGATTTTTTTAAAAACAAAAATGCACGGGATCACTAGAGCCATTCCCGGCTTGACTAATCATTCGAATTTTTAAATGCACGTGATCAATAGAGTCATTCCTGGCTTGGCTTAAACATGAAAAATGGGCTAGACCTAAGTTAACCTTGCTGAGGCTTGATGTTATGACTTTCCTGACTGGAGTTTGACCCTAATTGCGTATCATGTTCGTGAGCACAGTCAGCATGTGCTCCAAACTTTGTTGTCCCGCTTCCAATTGGTCCAACCGAACCAGTATCTCCTGTATAGCATTAGTGGGTGATGGCTCATTAGCTAATTGAACTGATTCCTATGGTAACACAGTCCAAGGCTGTGATTTTTGTCGTCTTTTGACAGTTGCAGTCATGTGACCAATGCTTTGACGCCATGTATTTTTATCCATAACGGTCACCGTATATGCTAAGGAGCTCATGGATAGCGGAGGGCGAATACTACTTGCTCGTTGTTGGCTATGGCCTATGGGACAAAGGTTGGATCGGATGGCGTCATCCAACGATCACATCGTTTTTGGCAAATACGCTCGGCGTGTAGCATTAGCATTCCTATCTCTCTTTCCTTGACACATGTCATCAATCATCTCTTTTCTGGATGAAAAGATGGGCGCTTTGAAGCTCGTGATGATATCGTAAGTAGGAGGATATCCTAAACATGAGCAAATGTCAGCTGTGGTGAACCAGACTTTGATACCGGCCACATCCACCTGATAAACAGATCGAGGTCCGTTCGTCAAACTGGGCGGAAACTCTTGAAGAGTTTCATAAAAAGATCGAATTATCTGGGGATATACACGGATATCTTATTCAGGATCTGGATAGATCAAGAACAACATGGAATGATCTTGAAGGTAGCGCAAGGCCCAACGAGTGTCAGCCTCTCTTAGGATAGCTGGATTGATCCGTCTTTCAGGGATAATTTCCTCTTTAGCAAACAACGCGATTGCTTGTAAGCAAGGTGACAAAGTTTCATCCATTAAATGAGATGAAAGATGGGTGAGGAATTTGAACGAAACGAAGATGAGCAATAATGGAAAATGAAGTGAGACAAACGAAAATCACCGAAAGTGAGTAATCGTGTTGGTAATGGAAAAAACAAAAGAAGAAGTGGCGAGATCAGAGTGAAAACGGTGATCGACTATCGGTAGAAGTGAAAGAAATTTTGAAAGAGACGAAATGATGAGAAAGACAATGCAGAAGCTAGATATGGTAAAGATACGCGACTTAGAGAAGAGGAAGAAGAGTTGCACCATATGAGACAAAATAGTAAAGAAGAAACGTAAAATGTCAAAAGTGGTTGAAAAATCGAAATCATGGACGATAACGGATGATACAATGAAAATGTGTCGCTTAGTAGAAAAGCGAAGAAGTGTAACGCCCAACCCGGGAAGCGCCACTGTTTAATCCTAGTTCAATATCTATGAGATATTAAACCTCCACATTATCACAAAAGATTATATCTTAATTTCTCCAAACGGAATCCATAAATTTGTACTGAAATTTCGGCAGCATCTCCCCGTATATCGGAGAATGCCCACCTGAAATACGCAGCAATACTCAACAAATATATAAGGCCTCCGGCCATCATATCACAAGCAACCACAATCCTACATAGGGCCTCAGGCCATCTACAGCATGCATCCGCAATACATAAATAAACATAATCATCATGCATGCAATGTAACCATAAGGTTCACATCCAGGTACAAGAGTCCTATCACAAGGCATCCTCCTATCCGTACCAATCACACACCTTCAAGGTGTTCACAACATAACCAACATACACAATCGTCAACTCACATATATAATATCAAACATAATAAAGAAAGTTAATTCTTTATTCTAACCCCATCCTAGTGTCTCCAGGTGACACCATGTCATTCCATCTCCTACAGATCAGCGGTGCCGGTATCCGTACCAGTTTCGCCTGTGTGGAAAGGAAAAAGAGTAAAGGGTGAGCAATGGCTCAATAGGGGCAAAGAGAATAACCAAATATAATAGCTGAATTTAGAAGATAGGTCAATGCAGGAACATGTCAAATACTATGAACCACCATAACAAATACTCGTCAAATCGTGGTCTCGTTTCCTATCGTGAGTCCCAATGGGACGACGCCTCGGCATCCATCCACACACATCGATATCGGTGAACACTGCCACCATACGACTCAATAAGGAAACCATGACCAATTACAAGACACCAATCCTATCCATACTGACTCGGGTTCCCTGAACCGATTCCTCAGAATCTCAGTATGTTGCCTCATATGAGAGTCATTCGATTGCAACCAAGCCGAGATTCCACAACCCTCATCCCATATGACGTTCACACAACCTACGGAAGTCACGAATCCATACTCGCACTCCCATGTGGCTCTAATGGAATAATGTCATGTCATGAATTAATATAGCAATAAACGAATCCTAGTTATATATTTAACTAGTCATGATGCATGAATAAGAACCATACATGCTTGGTATAAGACCAAGCAATCAACCGGGAATGCAAACTAATATTTAGGAAAATTCGAGAATAACCCTAGTTTCATTTTTCCCTAGGGAGCAAATAGGGAAAAACACAAACATGAATAATAATGAAGATTAAAAACGCATTTTTAGATAATAAGAAAGAATCGAAAGATTGGGCTAGAATCCCCTACCTCGAATCCAAGCAAAAGTAGAAAATCAATAACCCAACCTTATGGTTTCGGTTTTTCCTCAACCTATCAATTTCACGAAACTCAAACTTATTTCATAATTCCCATAACTTAATTCAATGTACCAATAACTAATTTCTCAAGAAAAATTAAAGAAATCTTTTTTTTTTCAATACAAGGATTTTCAATCCTTAACTACGCCCAACCGAGTTCACAACTTCAATCTACCCAAGAACCTAGTAATTGACATCATATTTAAACTTTATTGAACATATCCAACTTAAATTTTAGCACTTAAAAATACAAAAATTCAAAACATAAATCAACCCTTACATTTCTCTCTCTAAAATTACCAAATCTTTAATCAACAATAAAATCCATGAAATCACTAGGCTAACACAAGAGCGGGGTGAATTGTGTCTCCAAAAACTAAGTATAAACCCCAAATACAAAAACCACAATCTAAAAACGTACAAATGATCAAAACAGTGTTTATAGTACAAATCTGCCAACCAACCAAGTATATATTATTTGAGCCACATCTGAAGATGAACTTGCTCATCTTCTTCAAAAAACCTTATCTGAACTAAAATATCAATCCACACAATCTTCCCGAAAATCTTCTAAGAGTTTTAACTCTGATGATCTTCTTGACGAAGATAACTGATCAGGTCCAGTAAAGGCTTGGCTATTCCACCTCAAACGGTAGGTGGTAAATAAATAATCAAATCCGTTGAAAGTTGGAGGCTTTACTCAAAAGCCCAAAAATCCTACAAGGTACCCAACTAAGTCTGGGTTAATTGACTTAGCTATTCCACCTCAAACGGTAGGTGGTAAAGAAATTGTCAAATCCGTTCACAGCTGGGTATTTGCAAAAAATACCATTATACCCTTTCGGGTCCAAACATGAAGACATTATGGACAAGAAGACAAGGTTATTGCTTTTCCATAAAAGCAACATTTATTATCAAAAGTAGAGTATCATTTCAAAAGTGGGAGACATTGACCACTATTCAAGTTCCACTATTTACCTTTTAATATTTATTTTAATGATTGTAAAGGTGGTCTCTTCATCTATAAAAGAAGACCACCTATGCCTTAGTTGAGGATCCATTCTCATTATCTTCTCTTCCAACTCTTGGCTTAGTTCTCTGAACTTCTCCTCTCTCAAAACCTTCCCCTCTTATCAAAAACGGGAACTATAGAGTTCCCTCCTCTCAATGTAAGGAACAAGCAAGCATTCAAAAGTCTGTAAGTTTATCTTGTTTAAATACTTGCAGTTTTTCAATGCGTTCAATAATATCCATCGCTGGTTTAACCGCCTTTATTGTTTAATTTGTTTATCTTATATGGCTGGTTCTACCGCCTCTCTTATCGTTTTATTTATGTCATGCTTCGACGGCGCCGCAAACGGTTGGCTTTGCCACCTGTGGTTATAAAGCCCAGAAGTTCTTTATTGTTCTTCATTTATTTATTTATAATGTTTGATATTGCAATTGATTTAGCATTGTTAAATTTATTTCTGTTTTTGTTCTTGCTTTATTTAATTATATGTTTATAGATCTCTGTTCTTCCTCCACCACTTCTTTGTTATAGTCAAGATGACTCAGGACGATTAGTCTGTCGAGTCCAATTTATATATTGAGTTTAGTGAGGTTCTGTGAAGATCACAAGCTTCAACTCGTTAACTAAATCGAATAGCTTAGTTTCTCCACTGCTTGTCTGATCCTTCCCGTTATGGTATCAGAGGTTGGGGCAAGTGGTTGTATATTAAGGGACTTACGGTTGATTGCATCCATGCTAATGCTTTGTGGAAACCAAGAACAAAAGGGGGCCAGTATGGGGCAACGGACAGCCCAGTAAGTGCCAGCACGATATTCTTGGTAAAGCATCAAGTTGAGGGTATTAATCAAACATGAGTTCGCTTTTTAGATCAACCTCCACCTCTTCAACTATATCAGACGATAGAATCGTCAATCAAGAAGAAATTAATCTTGAAGATTTAGTTAGGGATGTTGAAGATTGGGATATTCCTCAAGTTGAAATAAACAAAATATATAAAATGGAATCCAGATTTAATATCCTAAGTCGTAATGATTATACGATTAAAATTGAAGAAAGAGATATTAAACTGTTTAAGTCGTATGAAACCATTAAGCTTCTAACCCAGAAATTGTTAGAAAAACATAAGCAAAAATACAATTATCTTCATATAGGATTAGTTCAAATCGGTATTAAACCCTTAACTCGTGAAGGTTTAGATACATCAATTCTTTTATGTCTACGTGACTGTAGAATGTTAGAATTCAATGATTCACTCTTAGGCACCATTGAAACTAGTTTCTGTAGTGGTCCAATCTTTTATCACCCTAATTTAAGTGGAGTTAATCATTCTGGTTCAATACCAAAACCATTTTGCAATGTTCAACAGCCAGAATCCCAAACCAGTTCCACCCAAGAGCCAAAAGATTCCCCTCCAATGTCCCCAACTTATTCTCAAATGGTTGATAATAATGACCCAGAGTTAAATGTTCTTATCCGTGATGATTTTGTTATCGATAAACACTCATTACAAAAATATTTTTATTCTCCTCAAAATAAAGCCAAGAGAGATTGGTTCCTCAGTCATTATACAGGTGAAAAAAGACAGTCTATTCAAAAAGCATATTATGATTTTCTCGAAGTACTACAACAACAAATGTCATTCTTTGAGTACTTTGAGTTAGACATAGATGACCCCCGTATTGATTGGGCTACTTATCCTTTTATTCCAAATGCCTCAAAAGTTTCAAAATCTTCCAGATCTTTAGATTCCTCTATCAATGTTGCAACTAGGGTTCAGACCTGGTACGACAATACTCAAAAAACAGTGATTGAATCTGAACATCCACCTTTAACACAACTTAAGTTAGAATATAAGAATTCTTCTGTTATTGCTACACCGTTTAAAGTTGCCAAGGAGGAGGAGTTCAAAGGCATTGTAGATAAAAATAATTTTACAAACCAACATCTGTCCAAAATTGGTCAACAGTTAACTAGGATTGAAGATTATGTTCAAAGGCCAACCATTACAAAAAATTTACACAAACCAATGTTTAAACCTTATGAGATATCCCCCAAATTAGCCAAAACACTAGCCCCGTAGGATACTGATTTTATGTCTGCCATTGAAAGAAAATTACAAGAAATTAAGGAGAAAAAATTACAAGAACTTACTACCACCCTCACTCAATTCCCTTCCTTACAAACCACTCCACCAGATATTCTGTTAGAAGAAAAACAAACCAACCAAATGAAATATAATGCCGATACCATTTATGAATGAAATATATATGGTATGTCAGATTATAATATCCTTAATTTATTACAACAAATGACAATGGTTAGCAATGCTTACAAAACAAAAACGGATACAACTGACCAAGCTATTGCAAACTTAATTATTGCTGGTTTCACTGGACAGCTAAAAGGATGGTGGGATTACCATCTCACATCTGCTCAACAAAGTGAAATTCTTAATGCTGTTAAAACTGCTTTTCATGGTACAATTATCTAAACAGAATTAGGTGTCGACATCCAGGATGCTATTGCCACACGTATCTTTTCAATATCCAAACATTTCTTAGGAGATCCATCTAGTATTAGAGATAGGTCTTCTGAACTCTTAGCTAATTTAAGATGCCGAAAACTTCATGATTTTCGCCAATACAAAGATACCTTCTTGACAAGAGTCATGATGAGGCCCGACAACAACCAACCTTTCTAGAAAGAGAAATTCTTAGCAGGTCTTCCAATCTTATTAGGTGACAAAGTACGAGAAAAAATTAAGTCTTTACACAACAACTAAATTCCTTATGATCAGTTAACCTATGGTGATTTGGTAAATCACATTCAGAAGGTCGGTTTTCAATTATGTTCTGACATTAAGTTGCAGAAACAATTAAAATATGAACAAACCAAATCCGTAAATGAATTAGGTTCTTTCTGTAAACAATTTGGTTTTGAAGAAAATTGTTCCAAACAAAAAGATGCCCCTCCTAGGAAACCTTCTTATTCCAAAAAGCCTTATTATTCTAAATCCAATTATCGCTCCCGATTTTATAAAAATTCTTTTACACCAAAATCATCCCATAGGAAGAAAGAAGAAATAAAGACAAAATCTAATTCCCAACCTGACAATACAAAAAAACCAAAAAACCCTACTTGCTACAAATGCAATAAACCAGGACACTTTGCCAGGTATTGTAACGTTCATCAAAGGATTAATGAGTTAGAATTAGATGATAAGATTATTGCAAAATTAGATTCAATCCTTTTAGACACTGATGATGATTCATCTTCTTCTGATAATCATTATGATGATCTTTCTTCTTCATCTTCTGATCCTGAAATAAACATGCTTTCTAGGGATCAAGAATTCCTCTTAGAAGTGGTTAACCACATTGATGATACCACAGTAAAATTAGCTTACTTAGATAAATTAAAACAAAATTTATTCTATTCTGATAATAAGATTGCTCCTACAAAAGCAACCTATAATTTAAAAGAAATCTTATCTAAACATGATCAAAGAGTAGAACCTCCTCCTACTCCTGATATCCAACATCTCTTGATAGAAATCTCTGTGATAAAAACATAACTTAACAAAATTAAAGACCAACAAAGGAATGATCGATGGAAAATAAATCAACTGGTTTCCATCATTGACAAAGGAAAAAGATTAATGACGTCAAGACCACCTAGTGACTCCGACGAAGATGAACGAATAAATAAAATCGAAACAGAAGGAATCTTAGTTGAAAGTTCTTATAAAAATGATCAACCTTTGCTCGGTTTATTATCTCAAGTTATTGGTCAGAAATGGTTTATCAAAATTACAATTATTATTCGAGACTCTTATTCTTTTGACACTATTGCTTTAGTAGATTCTGGTGCAGATTTAAATTGTCTTCGTTCTGATTTAGTTCCTTATCATTATTGGGAAAACACAATTGAAGGAATGAAAACTGCAGCAGGAGAACAACTTAAGATTCTCTACAAAGTATCCAATGCTAAAATCAGCAAATCTAATGTTTCTTTTACTTTAGATTTTTTGGGTATACAAAATATTACCAAATATGTTATCTTATGGACACCTTTCCTCGATCTTATCAAACCATTTCATGTCAATCATGATGGCCTTCATATAGCTTTCTCTGGGGAAAATATATTTTTTCCCTTTATCCAAAAATCTGCAAAGGGACTAACTTCCTCTATAAATACATACTCACTTCATCATCTTATCACAGCAAACATGAGCACCTCCTCTCGACGAGGACGAGGAAGAATGTCTCCACCAACAACAAGGTCTCACATTTAGAGGCTTTCAAAAGAATCTTATGCTTTAGATACAGCACCAATTCTTCCAAAGAAATCATGGGCCGACATTGCTGATGAAGAAGACCAGAAGTTAGCTCTTGCCAAAACAAGATCAAAATCGAAAGAGGGAATTTCTGATCCTCAACCCCAACCCCCAATTCCTCAAGAGATTTTAAACAATCCTTCCCTGTTAGAATGAGTTTCATCTTTACAAAAGACACCTGAGGTTGCTTTAGCAATCCAGGCACAAAAACCAGCCATTAGTTCAGCTTTAATTATTTCTGAACCTGTTTTAAAAACTGCTGCCAGTTTGGCCTTATCACAAAATCAAACACAACCTTTTACTTATGTATCCAAATACTTTGATAAACAAATCTATCAAAAGGTTGTTATTATGGAAACTGAATTTCAGAGAAAAGATCCAAATACTGTGGCCTCTAAGGTCTTTCCTCCAGATTGGCATTTCATGCCTCAAGATTTAAATAAAAACCAAAAATTTTATGAATTTATATTAATTGATACTGATTCAATTTCCATGAAGAAGTATCATAACCAAGATTCAGTTCTTACACATTGCACTGTTATGATTTTAAAAATTTTAACCCCAGCAATGTGGGGACAAGAGTTACATTCTCTAAAACAATTTTCAGTTAACTACAATCTTGCAGGGTTTTCTTATTGGGATTATCAGGAAGCTTGGACCAAAGCTTTTTTAATTCAAAACTCTGAGCAGAGACATTCATGGTTTTTTCAATTTAAAGTTAATCAAACTTATAATTTTCCCAATTGGTTTAATGAATGGTGGTGGCACTTTGGACCTCTCCAAGAAATTTTACCTTCCATTGTTAGAGAAGGATTCGATATTTTCCAGTCCCGTTACCAACCACAGAACATGACGATACCACCTTTATTATACTTTTTCTCAATCTTTGCCATCTCATGGATCACAAATTGGCAATATCAATTTCATAATGACCCCGCCAGCTTCTCATATTTTGTCCGAATTTATCGTACAAAATGGTGGGACAAGTTTGATGCTACAAGAGCCTACCCTGATAATGTACTTAAATGGTTTTCATCTAATGATGCCAAAACCAAACAAATTCAAAAATCAAAACACCATTTACTTGGAATGAAATCCTTTATCAGTTCAAAATTAATTTCAGCCACATCAGAGGATGAACTTGCTCATCTTCTTCAAAAAACCTTATCTGAATTAAAAGGACAGTCTACACAATCTTCCAGGAAATCTTCTAGGAGTTTCAACTCCGATGATCTTCTTGACGAAGATAACTGATCAAGTCCAGTTATGGCATGACTATTCCACCTCAAACGGTAGGTGGTAAAGAAATAACCAAATCCGTTGAAAGTTGGAAGCTTTACTCAAAGCTAAAAAAATCCTACAAGGTACCTAACTAAGTCTGGGTTAATTGACTTAGCTATTCCACCTCAAACGGTCGGTGGTAAAGAAACTGCCAAATCCGTTCACAGCTGGGTATTTGCTAAAAATACCATTATACCCTTTCGGGTCCAAACATGAAGACATTATGGACAAGAAGTTTCAAAATCTCGTCCCACTTAACTTAGCTAAGAGTTTAGAAGACCTATCAATACCAAAACCATTTTACAATGTTCAACAGCCAGAATCCCAAACCAGTTCCACCCAAGAGCCAATGTCACCAACTTATTCTCAAATGGTTGATAATAATGACCCAGAGTTAAATGTTCTTATCCGTGATAATTTTGTTATCGATAAACAATCATTACAAAAGGAATTTTATTCTCCTCAAAATACAGCCAAAAGAGACTGGTTCCTCAGTCATTATACAGGTGAAAAAAGACAGTCTATTCAAAAAGCATATTATGATTTTCTCGAAGTACTGCAACAACAAATGCCATTCTTTGAGTACTTTGAGTTAGACATAGATGACCCCTCTATTGACTGGGTTACTTATCCTTTCACTCCGAAAGCCTCAAAAGTTTCAAAATCTTTCCAATCTTTAGATTCTTCAGACAATGCTTCACCTAAAGCTCAGAAAGGGTCTGATAATACTCATCAACCTAAGTTAAGATCCTCAACACCAAGTAGGAAAACAAATGAAATCAGTTTCCGAGAAGCAATTGATAAAAAAATACATGATCTTTATCTTCACCAAACTTCTTCTTTCCAGCAGAATGAAACCCTAGGAACCTTGACAATCCATAATCTAGACAAAGAAGAAAATACTTCCGAAAACACTGATAAATCCCAGAATAAAAGAATCACTTGTAAACACTGTAATAAATCAAATCATTGGACACGATACTGTCGTGTTAGGAAAAGAATTAAAAAATTACAATTAGATCAAGAAATAATTGCAAAAATATATTCAACCTTAAATGATACAGATGAGTCATCAGATGAAGAAAACAATAAGATATAACCTCATAATCATACATCCTCTCTTACAGAAATCACCATAAAAACTCCAAACCCTAGTATTAAGACGCTCCAACAAGATATTTCTAAACTTAAATCAGAAATCAAGAATATAAAAAGAAATAAGGGTTTAGAAGAAACTAAGGAACAACCATTTCTTAGATTATTATCTCAAGTTACTAGCCAAAAATGGTTTATAAAAATTACACTTCAAATCCAAAAATCATTCTCTTTTAATACAATCAACTTAGTGGATTCTAGAGCTGATTTAAATTGTTTTCGTTCAGATTTAGTTCCTCGTCCTTATTGGGAAAAAACAAATGAAGGAATCAAATCTGCCGCAAGAGAACAACTTAAGATTATTTATAAATTATCTGATGTTACAATCACAAACAATGATGTTAATCTCAAAACTAGTTTCCTAGGTATTCAAAATATTACAAAGTATGTTATTCTAGGAACCCCATTCCTTGAGTTACTCAAACCATTTAAAATAAGTAATCATGGAATTCATACTAAGATTCTAGGAAATAAAATTATTTTCCCTTTCATACAAAAACCTATCACAACAAATATCCATGTCTTAGCACAAAAATCTGTTTATGAAGATTCCATAAATTGTTTTATTGAAAACAAAGAAAAACAAATTGAACACCTTTCTGATACAATTGATATCTCCCAAATTGACCAACAATTATCAACAACAGAAACAAAAGAAAAAATAGAATCTCTCCAACATATCTTTGAAAATGATGTTTGTTCTGATCTTCCTACTGCCTTCTGGGATAGGAAGAAACACGTTGTCCAATTACCTTATGAAAAAGATTTCCAAGAAATCAATATACCTACAAAAGCCCGAGGGATACAAATGAACAAAGAATTAGAAGAACACTGTAGAAAAGAGATTGAAGATCTTTTAGATAAAAAGTTAATTAGGCACAGCCAGTCTCCTTGGAGTTGTGCTGCTTTTTATGTTAATAAGAATGCTGAAATTGAACGAGGAGTTCCTCGACTTGTTATCAATTATAAACCTTTAAACAAAGCCCTCCAATGGATTCGTTATCCAATTCCTAATAAAAAAGATTTACTAGCTAAATTATACGATGATAAAATCTTTTCAAAATTTGATATGAAATCTGGTTTCTGGCAAATCCAGATTGAAGAGCGAGATAGGTACAAAACTGCCTTTACTGTTCCTTTTGGACAATATGAATGGAATGTTATGCCTTTTGGCTTAAAGAATGCACCTTCTGAATTTCAGAAAATTATGAATGACATTTTTAATCCTTATTCTCAATTCTTAATTGTTTACATTGATGATGGTTTGATATTTTCTCATAATATCAAACAACATTTTTATCATCTCTTCAAATTTCTCAAGATTATTAAAGACAATGGTTTGGTTGTGTCCAAAACAAAGATTAAGTTATTTCAAACGAATATTCGGTTTCTTGGTCATAATATTCATCATGGTACTATTATACCAATCGAACGATCTATCCAATTTGTTGAAAAATTTCCTGATAAAATATTAGATAAAAATCAGTTACAAAGATTCTTGGGAAGTTTAAATTATATTGCTGATTTTTATCCTAACCTTCAAAAAATATGCAAACCTTTACATGACAGGTTGAAGAAGAATCCTCCTCCCTGGACGGATACTCATACTGCTATAATCCAAAGGATTAAGGCTTATATACCCACATTACCTTGTTTATGTATTCCAGATCTTACTGCTTTTAAAATAGTTGAAACAGATGCTTCAGAAATTGGTTATGGTAGTATCCTTAAACAGTTAAAAAATAGCAAAGAAGAAATTATACAATTTACTTCCAAGAAATGGAATCCTACTCAACAAAATTATTCTACAATTAAAAAAGAAATTTTATCCATTGTTTTATGTATTTCAAAGTTTCAAGGTGATTTATTAAATCAAAAGTTTTTAGTTTGTGTTGATTGTAAATCTGCAAAAGAGGTTTTACAAAAGGATGTCCAAAATATAGCCTCCAAACAAATTTTTGCTAGATGGCAAGCTATTCTTAGTGTTTTTGATTTTGATATTGAACACATTGCTGGTAAAGATAATAATTTACCAGATTTCTTAACACGTGAATTCTTGCAGGATCGATAACATATTATCTGGAGAACGCCACATCAAAGGGGAGAATCTCTTAAAAAGGTTATAAAGGTTATCTCTTTACTATGCACCCCTTTGAATTAAAACGTCTAGTGAAAAGACTTAACAATCTTACATCTGATCTTGTGCAAGAAAATAAAAGGTTATATACTCAGATTGTCAGGTGGCACATTGCTCATCCTTATCAGCAGAATCCTCCTGCTTGGGTTAATCAAAACCGAGTTGATATTCTTAAAAACAAGCATATTATCAATTTATTGACCCTACAAATCAATTCATTTCAAAGTGAATTAGAAATTATTTCTCGAGTTTAAAATGGCTTCTGATTCACTTAAATATATATTAGCAAGGTTTTCAACTCCTATATTTTCAAATAATTTCTGTCCCAAAAAACCCAATTATGTTTATCTTGAACTTGAGAAAGATCAAGTTAATGTTATTCTCCATTCTTGAGATGATTGGGAAGAATGCTGGGCATACCCTATATCAAATGCTGATGCTGTTAAAATCGAGTGTTTGCGCATTTTCCATTATTTTGATTTACCTTATGATTTGCGCAAAAACATTCTTGAAATTGCACTCTTTTCTCAAATACGTGATCAGATTTTATTTGATTGTTGATGATTTTATCGATCAATTTATTGAAGAAGAAGAAGTTTTAGAACACGATGATTCCATCGATAGTATGGAAGAATTCTGGGATGAATTTGAAGATGAACCCGATGCATGGGTAAATGAGTTTTAAACGGTTTTAAAATTCTTCCCAAAACTGATCAAGTCCAGTAAAGGCTTGGCTATTCCACCTCAAACGGTAGGTGGTAAAGAAATAAATAAATTCGTTGAAAGTTGGAGGCTTTACTCAAAAGCCCAAAAATCCTACAAGGTACCTAACTAAGTCTCGGTTAATTGACTTAGCTATTCCACCTCAAACGGTAGGTGATAAAGAAACTGTCAAATCCGTTCACAGCTGGGTATTTGCTAAAAATACCATTATACCCTTTCGGGTCCAAACATGAAGACATTATGGACAAGAAGACATGGTTATTGCTTTTCCATAAAAGCAACATTTATTATCAAAAGTAGAACATCATTTCAAAAGTGGAAGACATTGACCACTATTCAAGTTCCACTATTTACCTTTTAATAGTTATTTTAATGATTGTAAAGGTGGTCTCTTCATCTATAAAAGAAGACCACTTATGCCTTAGTGGGGGATCCATTCTCATTATCTTCTCTTCCAACTCTTGGCTTAGTTCTCTCAACTTCTCCTCTCTCAAAACCTTCCCCTCTTATCAAAAACGGGAACTATAGAGTTCCCTCCTCTCAATGTAAGCTACAAGCAAGCATTCAAAAGTCTGTAAGTTATCTTGTTTAAATACTTGCATTCAATAATATCCATGGCTGGTTTAACCGCCTTTATTGTTTAAATTGTTCATCTTATATGGCTGGTTCTATCGAATCTCTTATTGTTTTATTTATGTCTTGCTTCGACGGTGCCACAAACGGCCGGCTCTGCCGCCTGTGGTTAGAAAGCCCATAAGTTCTTTATTGTTCTTCATTTATTTATTTATAATGCTTGATATTGCAATTGCTTTGGCATTGTTAAATTTATTCTTGTTCTTGTTCTTGCTTTATTTAATTATATGTTTATAGATCTCTGTTCTTCCTCCACCACTTCTTTGTCATAATCAAGACGACTCAGGACGATTGGTCTGTCGAGTCCAATTTATATATTGAGTTTAGTGAGGCTCTGTGAAGATCACAAGCTTCAACTCGTTAACTAAATCGAATAGCTTAGTTTCTTCCCTGCTTGTCTGATCCTTCCCGTTATGGTATCAGAGGTTGGGGCAAGTGGTTGTATATTAAGGGACTTATGGTTGATTGCATACCATGCTAATGCTTTGTGGAAACCACGAACAAAAGGGGGCCAGTATGGGGCGACGGACAGCCCAGTAAGTGTCAGCGCGATATTCTTGGTAAAGCATCAAGTTGAGGGTATTAATCAAACATGAGTTCTCTTTTTAGATCAACTTCTACCTCTTCAACTATATCAGACGATAGAGTCGTCAATCAAGAAGAAATTAATCTTGAAGATTTAGTTAGGGATGTTGATGATTGGGATATTCCCCGTGTTGAAATAAACAAAATATATAAAAAGGAATCCAGATTTAATATCCTAAGTCGTAATGATTATACGATTAAAACTGAAGAAAGAGATATTAAACTGTTTAAGTCGTATGAAACCATTAAGCTTCTAACCCAGAAATCGTTAGAAAAACATAAGCAAAAATACAATTATCTTCATATAGGATAAGTTCAAATCGGTATTAAACCCTTAACTCGTGAAGGTTTAGATACATCAATTCTTTTATGTCTACATAACTGTAGAATGTTAGAATTCAATGATTCACTCTTAGGCACCGTTGAAACTAGCCTCTGTAGTGGTCCAATCTTTTATCACCCTAATTTAAGTGGAGTTAATCATTCTTGTTTAATGCCAATACCATTTTGCAATGTTCAACAGCCAGAATCCCAAACCAGTTCCACCCAAGAGCCAAAAGATTCCCCTTCAATGTCACCAACTTATTCTCAAATGGTTGATAATAATGACCCAGAGTTAAATGTTCTTATCCGTGATGATTTTGTTATCGATAAACACTCATTACAAAAAGATTTTTATTCTCCTCAAAATAAAGCCAAGAGAGATTGGTTCCTCAGTCATTATACAGGTGAAAAAAGGCAATCTATTCAAAAGACATATTATGATTTTCTCGAAGTACTACAACAACAAATGTCATTCTTTGAGTTAGACATAGATGACCCCCATATTGATTGGGCTACTTATCGTTTTATTCCAAATGCCTCAAAAGTTTCAAAATCTTCCAGATCTTTAGATTCCTCTATCAATGTTGCAACTAGGGTTCAGACCTGGTACGACAATACTCAAAAAACAGTGATTGAATCTGAACATCCACCTTTAACACAACTTAAGTTAGAATATAAGAATTCTTCTGTTATTGCTACACCGTTTAAAGTTGCCAAGGCCGAGGAGTTCAAAGGCATTGTAGATAAAAATAATTTTACAAACCATAATCTGTCCACAATTGGTCAACAGTTAACTAGGATTGAAGATTATGTTCAAAGGCCAACCATTACAAAAAATTCAGACAAACCAATGTTTAAACCTTATGAGATACCCCCCAAATTAGCCAAAACACTAGCCCCACAGGATACTGATTTTATGTCTGCCATTGAAAGAAAATTACCAGAAATTAAGGAGAAAAAATTACAAGAACTTACTACCACCCTCACGCAATTCCCTTCCTTACAAATTCCTGAAACTCCTCCTACAACATCTACAACTCCAGCTGTCAATAATCTTGATAAAACTAGAGATACCCCAACTAATTCTGATTTTGAAGTCAACAAAATGACATGGCAGGCTTCTCAAAATTTTTATTATTCTAAAACCACTCCACCAGATATTCTGTTAGAAGAAAAATAAACCAACCAAATGAAATATAATGCCGATACCATTTATGAATGGAATATAGATGGTATGTCAGATTATAATATCCTTAATTTATTACAACAAATGACAATGGATAGCAATGCTTACAAAACAAAAACGGATACAACTGACCAAGCTATTGCAAACTTAATTATTGCTGGTTTCACAGGACAGCTAAAATGATGGTGGGATTACCATCTCACATCTGCTCAACAAAGTGAAATTCTTAATGCTGTTAAACCTGCTTCTGATGGTACAATTATCAAAACAGAATTAGGTGTCGACATCCAGGATGCTGTTGCGACACCTATCTTTTCAATATCCAAACATTTCTTAGGAGATCCATCTAGTATTAGAGATAGGTCTTCTGAACTCTTAGCTAATTTAAGATGCCGAAAACGTCATGATTTTCGCCAATACAAAGATACCTTCTTGACAAGAGTCATGATGAGGCCTGACAACAACCAACCTTTCTGGAAAGAGAAATTCTTAGCAGGTCTTCCAATCTTATTAGGTGACAAAGTACGAGAAAAAATTAAGTCTTTACACAACAACCAAATTCCTTATGATCAGTTAACCTATGGTGATTTGGTAAATCACATTCAGAAGGTCGATTTACAATTATGTTCTGACATTAAGTTGTAGAAACAATTAAAATATGAACAAACCAAATCCGTAAATGAATTAGGTTCTTTCTGTAAACAATTTGGTTTTGAAGAAAATTGTTCCAAACAAAAAGATGCCCCTCCTAGGAAACCTTGTTATTTCAAAAAGCCTTATTATTCTAAATACAATTATCGCTCCCGATTTTATAAAAATTCTTTTACACCAAAATCATCCCATAGGAAGAAAGAAGAAATAAAGACAAAATCTAATTCCCAACCTGACAATACAAAAAAACCAAAAAATCCTATTTGCTACAAATGCAATAAACCAGGACACTTTGCCAGGTATTGTAACGTTCGTCAAAGGATTAATGAGTTAGAATTAGATGATAAGATTATTGCAAAATTAGATTCAATCCTTTTAGACACTGATGATGATTCATCTTCTTCTGATAATCATTATGATGATCTTTCTTCTTCATCTTCTGATCCTGAAATAAACATGCTTTCTAGGGATCAAGAATTCCTCTTAGAAGTGGTTAACCACATTGATGATACCACAGTAAAATTAGCTTACTTAGATAAATTAAAACAAAATTTATTCTATTCTGATAATAAGATTGCTCCTACAAAAGCAACCTATAATTTAAAAGAAATCTTATCTAAACATGATCAAAGAGTAGAACCTCCTCCTACTCCTGATATCCAACATCTCTTGATAGAAATCTCTGTGATAAAAACAGAACTTAACAAAATTAAAGACCAACAAAGGAATGATCGATGGAAAATAAATCAACTGGTTTCCATCATTGACAAAGGAAAAGGATTAATGACGTCAGGACCACCTAGTGACTCCGACGAAGATGAACGAATAAATAAAATCAAAACAGAAGGAATCTTAGTTGAAAGTTCTTATAAAAATGATCAACCTTTCCTAGGTTTATTATCTCAAGTTATTGGTCAAAAATGGTTTATCAAAATTACAATTATTATTCGAGACTCTTATTCTTTTGACACTATTGCTTTAGTAGATTCTGGTGCAGATTTAAATTGTCTTCGTTCTGATTTAGTTCCTTATCATTATTGGGAAAACACAATTGAAGGAATGAAAACTGCAGCAGGAGAACAACTTAAGATTCTCTACAAAGTATCCAATGCTAAAATCAGCAAATCTAATGTTTCTTTTACTTTAGATTTTTTGGCTATACAAAATATTACCAAATATGTTATCTTAGGGACACCTTTCCTCGATCTTATCAAACCATTTCATGTCAGCCATGATGGCCTTCATACAGCTTTCTCTGGGGAAAATATATTTTTTCCCCTTATCCAAAAATATGCAAAAGGGACTAACTTCCTCTATAAATACATACTCACTTCATCATCTTATCACAGCAAACATGAGCACCTCCTCTCGACGAGGACGAGGAAGAATGTCTCCACCAACAAAAAGGTCTCAAATGCAGAGGCTTTCAAAAGAATCTTATGCTTTAGATACAGCACCAATTCTCCCAAAGAAATCACTGGCCGACATTGCTGATGAAGAAGACCAGAAGTTAGCTCTTGCCAAAACAAGATCAAAAGGGAAAGAGGTAATTTCTGATCCTCAACCCCAAACCCCAATTCCTCAAGAGATTTTAAACAATCCCCCCCTATTAGAATGGGTTTCATCTTTAAAAAAGACACCTGAGGTTGCTTTGCAATCGAGGCACAAAAACCAGCCATTAGTTCAGCTTTAATTATTTCTGAACCTGTTTTAAAAACTGCTGCCAGTTTGGCCTTATCACAAAATCAAACACAACCTTTTACTTATGTATCCAAATACTTTGATAAACAAATCTATCAAAAGGTTGTTATTATGGAAACTTAATTTCAGAGAAAAGATCCAAAGACTGTGGCCTCTAAGGTCTTTCCTCCAGATTGGCATTTCATGCCTCAAGATTTAAATAAAAACCAAAAATTTTATGAATTTATATTAATTGATACTGATTCAATTTCCATGAAGAAGTATCATAACCAAGATTCAGTTCTTACACATTGCACTGTTATGATTTTAAAAATTTTAACCCCAGCAATGTGGGGACAAGAGTTACATTCTCTAAAACAATTTTCAGTTAACTACAATCCTGCAGGGTTTTCTTATTGGGATTATCAGAAAGCTTGGACCAGAGCTTTTTTAATTCAAAACTCTGACCAGAGACATTCATGGTTTTTTCAATTTAAAGTTAATCAAACTTATAATTTTCCCAATTGGTTTAATGAATGGTGGTGGCACTTTGGACCTCTCCAAGAAATTTTACCTTCCATTGTTAGAGAAGGATTCGATATTTTCCGGTCCCGTTACCAACCACAGAACATGGCTATACCACCTTTATTATACTTTTTCTCAATCTTTGCCATCTCATGGATCACAAATTGGCAATATCAATTTCATAATGACCCTGCCAGCTTATCATATTTAGTCCGAATTTATCGTACAAAATGGTGGGACAAGTTTGATGCTACAAGAGCCTACCCTGATAATGTACTTAAATGGTTTTCATCTAATGATGCTAAAACCAAACAAATTCAAAAATCAGAACACCATTTACTTGGAATGAAATCCTTTATTAGTTCAAAATTAATTTCAGCCACATCAGAGGATGAACTTGCTCATCTTCTTCAAAAAACCTTATCTGAATTAAAAGGACAGTCTACACAATCTTCCAGGAAATCATCTAGGAGTTTCAACTCCGATGATCTTCTTGACGAAGATAACTGATCAAGTCCAGTTATGGCTTGACTATTCCACCTCAAACGGTAAGTGGTAAAGAAATAACCAAAGCTGTTGAAAGTTGGAAGCTTTACTCAAAAGCTCAAAAATCCTACAAGGTACCTAACTAAGTCTGCGTTAATTGACTTAGTTATTCCACCTCAAACGGTAGGTGGTAAAGAAACTGCCAAATCCGTTCACAGCTGGGTATTTGCTAAAAATACCATTATACCCTCTCGGGTCCAAACATGAAGACATTATGGGCAAGAAGACAAGGTGAAGACAAGGTTATTGCTTTTCCATAAAAGCAACATTTATTATCAAAAGTGGAACATCATTTCAAATGTGGGAGACATTGACCACTATTCAAGTTCAACTATTTATCTTTTAATATTTATTTTAATGATTGTAAAGGTAGTCTCTTCATCTATAAAAGAGACCACCTATGCCTTAGTTGAGGATCCATTCTCATTATCTTCTCTTCCAACTCTTGGCTTAGTTCTCTGAACTTCTCCTCTCTCAAAACCTTCCCCTCTTATCAAAAACGGGAACTATAGAGTTCCCTCCTCTCAATGTAAGGAACAAGCAAGCATTCAAAAGTCTGCAAGTTTATCTTGTTTAATTACTTGCATCTTTTGAATGCATTCAATAATATTCATGGCTGGTTTAACCGCCTTTATTGTTTAATTTGTTCATCTTATATGGCTGGTTCTACCGCCTCTCCTATTGTTTTATTTATGTCTTGCTTCGACGGCGCCACAAACGGTCGGCTTTGCCGCCTGTGGTTATAAAGCCCAGAAGTTCTTTATTGTTCTTCATTTATTTATTTATAATGCTTGATATTGCAATTGCTTTAGCATTGTTAAATTTATTTCTGTTTTTGTTCTTGCTTTATTTAATTATATGTTTATAGATCTCTGTTCTTCCTCCACCACTTCTTTGTTATAATCAAGACGACTCAGGACGATTGGTCTGTCGAGTCCAATTTATATATTGAGTTTAGTGAGGCTCTGTGAAGATCACAAGCTTCAACTCGTTAACTAAATCGAATAGCTCAGTTTCTTCCCTGCTTGTCTGATCCTTCCCGTTATGGTATCAGAGGTTGGGGCAAGTGGTTGTATATTAAGGGACTTATGGTTGATTGCATACCATGCTAATGCTTTGTGGAAACCAAGAACAAAAGGGGGCCAGTAAGGGGCGACGGACAGCCTAGTAAGTGCGAACGCGATATTCTTGGTAAAGCATCAAGTTGAGGGTATTAATCAAACATGAGTTCTCTTTTTAGATCAACTTCTACCTCTTCAACTATATCAGACGATAGAATCGTCAATCAGGAAGAAATTAATCTTGAAGATTTAGTTAGGGAGGTTGATGATTGGGATATTCGCCGAGTTGAAATAAACAAAATATATAAAAAGGAATCCATATTTAATATCCTAAGTCGTAATGATTATACGATTAAAACTGAAGAAAGAGATATTAAACTCTTTAAGTCATATGAAACCATTAAGCTTCTAACCCAGAAATCGTTAGAAAAACATAAGCAAAAATATAACTATCTTCATATCGGATTAGTCCAGATCGGTATTAAACCCTTAACTTGTGAAGGTTTAGATACATCAATTCTTTTATGTCTACGTGACTGTAGAATGCTAGAATTCAATGATTCACTCTTAGGTACAGTTGAAACTAGCCTCTATAGTGGTCCAATTTATTTTGATTGTTACCCAAACTTTACAGTTTCTTTAAGTGATCAAAATATTTTAGATGCACTCACTCTAAACATCAAAACTCACAATTATAAGATGTCTTCTGGGTCTCTTCCAATTTCTTTAATCTACAGGATTCACTATAAAGCTATGTCTTCAGCTTTTGGGTCGAAAGCCTTAAGAAAATCTCCCAAGGGAGAAACTTTATTAATCCAAACTGATATTGCCAGATCCAACATGACTCTTCCACGCACAATTAAGTGGGACGAGATTACCTTACCCACAACATGGGAGTTACAAGGGGCTGTACCTCCAAAAAAAGTAGAAAACACAAACATAGAACAAGTTACTCAATCCAAAGATGGAAAACTAGAAATTACTTTTCTTATTGGGATTATCACGAAGCTTGGACCAAAGCTTTTTTAATTCAAAACTCTGAGCAGAGACATTCATGGTTTTTTCAATTTAAAGTTAATCAAACTTATAATTTTCCCAATTGGTTTAATGAATGGTGGTGGCACTTTGGACATCTCCAAGAAATTTTACCTTCCATTGTTAGAGAAGGATTCGATATTTTCTGGTCCCGTTACCAACCACAGAACATGGCTATACCGCCTTTATTATACTTTTTCTCAATCTTTGCCATCTCATGGATCACAAATTGGCAATATCAATTTCATAATGACCCTGCCAGCTTATCGTATTTAATCCGAATTTATCGTACAAAATGGTGGGACAAGTTTGATGCTACAAGAGCCTACCCTGATAATGTACTTAAATGGTTTTCATCAAATGATGCCAAAACCAAACAAATTCAAAAATCAGAACACCATTTACTTGGAATGAAATCCTTTATCAGTTAAAAATTAATTTCAGCCACATCAGAGGATGAACTTTCTCATCTTCTTCAAAAAACTTATCTGAATTAAAAGGACAGTCTACACAATCTTCCAGGAAATCTTCTAGGAGTTTCAACTCCGATGATCTTCTTGACGAAGATAACTGATCAAGTCCAGTTATGGCTTGACTATTCCACCTCAAACGGCAGGTGGTAAAGAAATAACCAAATCCGTTGAAAGTTGGAAGCTTTACTCAAAAGCTCAAAAATCCTACAAGGTACCTAACTAAGTCTGCGTTAATTGACTTAGCTATTCCACCTCAAACGGTAGGCGGTAAAGAAACTGCCAAATCCGTTCACAGCTGGGTATTTGCTAAAAATACCATTATACCCTCTCGGGTCCAAACATGAAGACATTATGGACAAGAAGACAAGATGAAGACAAGGTTATTGCTTTTCCATAAAAGCAACATTTATTATCAAAAGTGGAACATCATTTCAAAAGTGGGAGACATTGACCACTATTCAAGTTCCACTATTTACCTTTTGATCTTGTTTTGGCAAGAGCTATCTTCTGATCTTCTTCATCAGCAATGTCGGCCCATGATTTCTTTGGGAGGATTGGTGCTGTATCTAAAGCATAAGATTCTTTTGAAAGTCTCTGAATTTGTGACCTTGTTGTTGGTGGAGACATTCTCCCTCGTCCTCTTCTAGAGGAAGTGCTCATGGTTGTTGTAATAAGATGATGAAGTGAGCATCTATTTATAGAAGAAGTTAATGCCTTTGCTGATAGTTGGATAAAAGGAAAAAATATATTTTTCCCAGATAAAGCTATAGAAAGACCATCATGACTTACATGAAATGGTTTGATAAGATCGAGGAAAGGTGTTCCCAGAATAACATATTTAGTAATATTTTGTATACCCAAAAAATCTAAAGTAAAAGCAGCATTGGATTTGCTTATTTTTGCATTGGATACTTTGTAGAGAATCTTAAGCTGTTCTTCGGCTGTAGTTTTCATGCCTTCAATTGTGTTTTCTCAATAATAATGAGGAACTAAATCAGAACGAAGGCAATTTAAATATGCACCTGAATCTACTAATGGTATCAAAAGAATACGAGTCGCGAATAATAATAGTTATTTTGATAAACCATTTTTGCCCAATAACTTGAGATAATAATCCTAGGAAAGGTTGATCATTTTTATAAGAACTTTCAATTAAAATTCCTTCTGTTTCTATCTTTCGTATTCGTTCGTCTTTTTCTGAGTCACTTGGTGTTTCAGATGTCATTACTAAACCTTTTCCTTTATCGATAATGGAAACTAGTTGATTTATTCTCACACGGTCATTATTTTGCTGATTCCTAAGACTGTTAAGTTCGATTTTTATTGCAGAGATCTCTATCTGGAGATGTTGAATATCAGGAGTAAAAGAAGGTTCTATTCTTTG
This sequence comes from Euonymus europaeus, assembly GCA_963580455.1. Lineage (NCBI taxonomy): Eukaryota > Viridiplantae > Streptophyta > Magnoliopsida > Celastrales > Celastraceae > Euonymus > Euonymus europaeus. The sequence continues at coordinate 11,765,294 of OY756970.1, read as the reverse complement.
ATCATGTTTTGATAAGATTTCTTTTAAATTATATGTTGTTTTAGGAGGAGCAATCCTATTATCAGAATGAAATAAAGTTTGCTTTAATTTGTCTAAGTAAGCTAGCTTTATAGTAGAATCATCAATATGGTTAAAAACTTCTAAAAGGAATTCTTGATCCCTAGAAAGCATGTTAATTTCAGGATCAGAAGATGAAGAAGGAAGATCATCATAATGGTTCTAATCGTCAGATAAAGATAAAGATGAATCATCATCAGTGTCTAAAAGGATTGAATCTAATTTTGCAATAATCTTGTCATCGAGTTCTAATTCATTAATTCTTTGACGAACATTACAATATCTGGCAAAGTGTCCTGGTTTATTGCATTTGTAACAGGTAGCGATTTTAGGTTTGTCAGGTTGGGAATTAGATTTTGGTTTGGGATTGTCTGTCCTTTTATGAGATGATTTCGGTGTAAAAGAATTTTTATAAAATCGGGATCGATAATTAGTTCTAGAATAATGAGGTTTTTTAGAAGATTTCTTAGAAGGAGAATCTTTTTGTTTAGAACAGTTTTCTTCGAAACCGAATTGTTTGCAGAAAAAACCGAGTTCATTTCTAGATTTGGTTTGTTCATATTTTAATTGTTTCTGTAACTTAATGTCTGAACATAATTGCAGCGGCGGCCCTGGGGTGGGGCGACAGGGGCGGCCGCCCAGGGCCCCCAAAATCCGGGGGCCCCAAAATTTTTTTTTGTATTAATTGGTATAATGTATGTATATAATTTATTCTTTGCAATGAAAGGCATGTTGTTTCTCTTGTGGCTTAGTGGTAAGTTGTTTACTTTGGTCTGCGAGAGGTTTGAGGTTCAATCCCAAGTAGGCGCGCCATGTTTTTTCTTTATTTTTTTATCATAAAATTGGGCCCTCAAACCATAGTCCATCCCAAGCCCCAATTTTTTCCATTTTTTGTAGTTAAAATTGGGCCCCAATTTCAAGTCCAAAGATCTGTTTTTTATACTTAAAATTGGGCCTCCAATTTCAAGTTCAAAGTTACTTACTACAAGGCCCAATTTCACTTTTAAAACCCTAATTTACATCTTCACCTCTTTCACCTCTTTCTCTCATCTCCCATCTCTGTAATCTATGTTCTGTCTCTCTCTCTCTCCAACCTCCAACGTCTTTATTTATGTGATTTCATGTAATTATATTTTTAACTGAATATTTTAATGACTAGTTTAATTTTAATGTAATGACATTCAATGCGTGATGGCCTAACCTCCCAAAATTGGGTTCCAGCCATCAAAAATTTATTGTTGTTTTATTTGTTTGAATTTTTATTATTAATTTAAAAGTTACGACTATGTGTCAAAAAAAAAAATCGGGGCGTTGCCCCGAACCCCCAAAATTTTTTTCGGGGCGCTGCCCCAAACCCCACCTTGAGGGCCCCCAAAAAAAATTTCGCCCCGGGCCCCAAATAGGCCAGGACCACCCCTGCATAATTGTAAACCTACCTTCTGAATATGATTTAACAGATCCCCATAAGTCAACTGATCATAAGGAATTTGGTTGTTGTATAAAGATTTAATCTTTTCACGTACTTTGTCACCTAATAAGATTGGAAGTCCTGCTAAAAATTTTTCTTTCCAGAATGGTTGATTGTTGTCAGGCCGCATCATAACTCTGGTTAAGAAGGTATCTTTGTATTGGCGAAAATCATGAAGTTCTATGCACCTTAAATTGGCTAAGAGCTCAGAAGACCTATCTCTAATGCTAGATGGGTCTCCTAAGAAATGTTTGGAGATTGAAAAGATAAGGGTGGCGACAACATCCTGGATTTCGACACCTAATTCTGTTTTGATAATTGTACCATCAGAAGCGGTTTTAACTGCATTAAGAATTTCATTTTGTTGAGGAGATGTAAGATGGTAATCCCACCATCCCTTTAACTGTCCTCTAAAACTAGCAATAATTAAGATTGCAATAGCTTGGTCAGTTGTATCCATTTTAGTTTTATAAGCATTGCTAACCATCGTCATTTGTTGTAGTAAATTAAGGATATTATAATCTGACATACCATCGATATTCCATTCATAAATGGTGTCAGCATTATATTTCATTTGGTTTGTCTGTTTTTCTTCTAACAGAATATCTGGTGGAGTTGTCTTAGAATAATAAAGTTTTTGAGGAGCTTGCCATGTCATTTTATTTATTTCAAAGTCTGAATTTGTTGGAGTGTCACTAGTTTTGTCAAGGTTATTGACAGCTGGAGTTGTGGATGTTGTAGGAGGAGTTTCAGGAATTTGTAAGGAAGGAAATTGGGTAAGAGTGGCAGTAAGTTCTTGTAATTTTTTCTCCTTAATGTTTTGTAATTTCTTTTCTATGGCAGCCATGAAATCAGTGTCTTGAGGAGCTAATATTTTAGCTAATTTGGGGGGTATTTCATAAGGTTTAAACATTGGTTTGTCTGAACCTTTTGTAATGGTTGGCTTCTGAACATAATCTTCGATCTGGACCTGAACTCTTAGCTAATTTAATATCACAAGCTTACTGCCAACTCAACCATTTTAGAGAATATTTCTAAATGGGATTTGTTTAATGGCTCTAGAATATGACTTATGTGACTCTTACTTGGGCCAATCAAATATAAATCCAATAATGCAAGATAATGGTGTTAGCAAACGGTATACATAATACGCAGTGGAAATACTATAAAAATACCTTTTGTAGCATGCTTGTACGAACGGTTTGTCCGGAACTCCGACCGAATGGAATCCTTTCCACCTCCTGCTTGATCAAAACAATACCGTCAGTTCGGCGGTAGAACTCCGATTATACGAAATCTCTAGTTCGTCCACCGGAATCACAAAACTAAAGAACCTTTGGAAGATTTTGAAAATTTCGTTAATTTAGAAAATTTTCATAATTGATTATCTAATCAATTATTTTGAATAATAATACTAGACTTTCTATTGAAAATCTTGCCACTCCAATGTTTAACATACACATTGTTATATAATTGTATATTAGTGTCGGCCACTACTATAATAAATGTATTATTATAATAATTAAATAATGAATCCATCAAATGACTAATATCTTATGTACTAGCAATTTATATTAATCAGTTGGATTCATTTTGGTTTACAATAAACCTACATTTAATTAATTATTCGATCTTTTTCATCTCTTGTAAATTATCGAATATAGTTCATTTCCAACTTTAAACGAATAATTTTCTTGATTCTTTTATGTGTGACTTTCTAAGTTCATTACCGATTAGCAATAAAAGTAATATCAAACTCTTTGATATTAATTAAAACAATCTTTAATCATTTCTTATAAATCACGAGTGACACATAGCAGTATATCGTGACTACCCAATCAATGATGAATTCTTTCATATGAAACTTTAATTACAATTACCATGTAATTAAATCCTTCCACTGTACAATATCCCAATTGAGTGTGGATCATGGATATCGGTCAAATCCACTAACTCAATTAAATGTCAGATCCAATATTTTATTGACAATGAAATAATTAATGAAAACACATTTTCATTAATCATGTAACCTCGGCCAAGGATTTCCTATGTCAATAAATATCTAGATCACATAGGATATTCTCCTCTTTTATTTCGAGGCGGTGGATTCCTTATTGACTGCACACAAGTTTCCATATATAATAAATAAATATTTATTTAATAAATAAATATTTTCAAAATTGACAAAATTCAATCACCCATATACAAGACTACTAAGTCATTTCAGGTCTAAGGATTATTTACACAATCGTAAATAAATAATAAATAATAAATCATTGACAAAGAAATAAACCTCCATGTAATTCATTATTTTATAAGTCATGTTCGAAGCATTTATTCAACAATAAACCTTTCATATTGTTTGTTTTAATATCTCATATTAAATTGCATAAGACTCACAACCATATCATTATAGGAAACAAACAGTATGCTGATCTTCCGAATTATTATTGTCCAATTAATAATTCTACAATCAGGAACTTTATTTAAGATATGTATACTAAAGATCACTCGTCAGTCTTATTCTCAACTCTTGAGAATGAGGTATCTAATAAATATCTATAGACATATTTAATACAGCTATATAAATAGAAATATCAAATACATTATAAACTGCCATTTATATAAACAATTAATACAGTATAATTATTATATATGTTCCAAATACAACCGTATTAGATTGGCTATACAGGACATATATCTAACAATCTCCCACTTGTCCTAAAGTCAATCGCTATGGTATCTCATACCCATCTTTTCTAGATGACGATCTAATTGCTGTAGAGTTAGAGCTTTAGTTAATGGATCAACAATGTTTTCTGCTGATGCTATCTTCTGTATAGCTACATCACCTCTTTCAATTATCTCTCTAATAATGTGGAAACGTCTTTTGATATGTTTGGATTTCTTATAAGACCTTGGTTCCTTTGCCTGAGCAATTGCTCCATTGTTATCACAGTTTAGTGGCACTGGTGATTCAATGGATGGAACAACACCAAGTTCATTTACAAACTTCTTCATCCAAATCGCTTCCTTTGCAGCGATGTATTCAGCCTCTGTGGTAGAGTCTGTAGTAGTGCTTTTTTTGGAACTTTTCCAACACACTGCTCCACCATTACATATAAAAACCAACCCATAGATAGAGTTTCTATCATCAATATCTGTTTGGAAATCAGAATCAGTATAACCATCGATTCTCAAATCACCCCCTCCATATGTTAAAATCAATTCTTTAGTCCTTCTCAAGTACTTAAGAATATTCTTAGCAGCTGCCCAGTGTTCTTCACCGGGATTTGATTGAAACCTGCTTGTAACACTTACAGCGTGAGCTATGTCAGGTCTAGTACATAACATAACATACATCAGACTTCCAACTGCAGATGCATATGGAATCTTGGTCATTCTCTCTCTTTCCTCAGGTGTCTTTGGAGACATTTCCTTAGAAAGATGAATGCTATGTCTGTAAGGTAACAATCCTCTTTTCGACTCTTGCATGTTGAATTGTTTCAACACCTTGTCTATATACATAGATTGAGAAAGCCCTATAATTCTTTTATATCTATCTCTATAGATTCTAATTCCCAGAATATAGGCTGCTTCTTCCAAATCTTTCATGGAGAAAGTTTTTGACAACCAAACTTTAACTGACGTCATCATTCCAACATCATCCCCAAAAAGGAGAATGTCATCAACATACAAGACTAGGAATGTGTGAGCACTCCCACTAACATTCTTGTAAACACACGGTTCATCCACATTTTTAATGAAACCAAACGATTTGATTGCTTCATCAAAATGGATGTTCCAACTCCTGGAAGCTTGCCTTAACCATAGATGGATCTCTTAAGCTTGCACACCTTTTGTTTTCCACCTTTGGATTCAAAACCCTTAGGTTGTTCCATATAGATATCTTCCTCAATGTTTCCATTAAGGAATGCAGTTTTGACATCGAACTGCGATATCTCATAATCATAGTGTGCTTCTATGGCTAATAAAATCCTGATAGACTTCAACATAGCAACTGGTGAAAAAGTTTCATCATAGTCAATTTCTTGTCTTTGAGTATATCCTTTTGCAACCAGTCTTGCTTTGTAGGTCTCTACCTTACCATCCAAACCAATTTTCCTCTTGTAAACCCATTTGCATCCTATAGGTACAATACCTTCAGGAGAGTCCACAAGATACCAAACTTGATTTGAATACATTGAACTCATTTCGGATTTGATAGTTTCAAGCCATTTTGAAGAGTCAATATCTGATATTGCTTCTTCATAACTAGTAGGATCATCACCATGATTTATATCTCCATGAACAAACAACTCTTGCATATCATGTAGTAAGTTATACGTACCGTGCTGGTAGACGGATAACTCTACTAGACTTTCTAGGAGTTTGTGTGATTACAGTTCTTGCATCATTGGATTCTTGAATATGATTTTGATCATATTGTGGAATATCAAATACTTCCTCAAGTTATATCCTTTTCCCAATACTTTTTTTCTGAATAAACTTTTTTCCAAAAAAATGGCATCTCTAATAATCACTATTTTGTGATCAGTGGGAATATAGAAGTAGTATCCCAAAGTTTCCTTTGGATATCCAACAAATCTTCCTTGTTCAGATCTGGCCTCCAATTTATCTGTTTGTAGCTTTATGATGTGTGCTGGACAACCCCAAATCCTAACATGTTTAAGACTTGGAGCCCTACCAACCCATATCTCATATGGTGTCTTAGGAACAGATTTAGAAGGAATTCTGTTCAGCAAATAAGTTGCAGTCAGAAGACAGAAACCCCATAGTGAAATGGGTAAATCTGTATAACTCATCATTGAACGTACCATGTCTAACAAAGTATGATTTCTCCTTTCAGATACACCATTCATCTGGAGGAGTCAATTGTGAAATAATGTCATGTTCCTTTAGGAACATTTTAAACTCTTAACTTAAGTATTCACCACCTCGATCTGATCGAAGAGCTTTAATACTTTTTCCAGTTTGATTTTCTACTTTAGCTTTGAATTCTTTTAACTTTTCAAAAGATTCATGCTTGTACTTCATTAAGTACACATAACCATACCGTGAGTTATCATCAGTAAAAGTAATGAAGTAGAAATAACCACCTCTAGCCATTTGATTAAAAGGCCCACATACATCTGAATGTATTAATTCTAAAACTTCTGTAGGTCTTTGACTTTGTCCAACAAAGTGCGATCTGGTCATTTTGCCTTGACTACAAAACTCACAAGTAGAATAGGATTCTAAATCCGAGGATTTAATTAAACCCTCTTTTATCAACTTGTTAAGTCTTTCTTCTGCAATATGACCTAATCTAAGATGCCACAGATATTTAAAATTACTTTTAGATTATTCTACTGCATCATTATTCACATCATGAGTTAAGAGCTTACCATCATGCATATTTAAATAATACAAACCATTTATCAAATTTCCCATACCAACACATTCATTTCGAAAATGAATATAACACACATTATTCTAATAATAGAATTCATAATTCTTTTGTGCCAAAAGTCCCACAAAAATGATGTTATTGAAAGCATTAGGAACAAACAAACACTTATCCAAATTTAAAACATGAGCATAAAGTAATTTAATGAAAGCAGTCCCAATAGCAGTAGCAGCAACAATTGCTTTATTTTTCTACTTGTATGACCACTTCATTTGCTCCCAGAGTTCTACTACTTCTCAGATCCTGCAACGACACACATATGTGCGACGATGCACCAGTATCAATGATCCAAGAAGTAGATGATGAGTAAATAGAAACAATATTCTCAAGTTTACAGAAATTAGACATACCTTCTGAAGGTGTCTCCTTTCCCTTGACTTTCAAGGACTTGAGATATTCGGAACAATTCATTTTCCAATGCCCATCCTTCTGACAGAAGAAGCATTTTCCTTTATCTGCTGCTGGCACCTTGTCCTCCGATTTCTTTTTGGAAATCCTTTTAGAAGGTCCAGAAGTAGAAGCTTTCTTGTTGTTCTTCTTCTTCCTAAAAGATGAAGAAGCCACAAGAGCCTTCTCAACTGTCTTTCCCTTCATGTCCACTTGAGCTGTACCTAGCATATTCAGAAGTTCTGCTAAGGTACACTCAATTTTGTTCATGTGAAAATTCACAATGAACGGTGAGAAGGAATCAGGAAGGGACTGTAAAATCAAATCAGTCTGTAAGTTGTAATCCATGAGAAAATCTAAATTCTCAAGTTGTTCAATCAAATTGATCATCTTGAGAACATGATCTTTCACACTAGCACCTTCAACCATTCTCTTTCGGAACAATTCCTTAGATATATCATATCTAGCTATCCTGCTTTGCTTTCCATATAACTCTTTCAGATGAAGAATCATATCTCGAGTACTAACATAATTCTCATGCTGTTTTTGAAGCTCATTTGTCACTGAAGCCATAATATAACTTCTGGCTATCAAATCATGCTCCTGCCACCTTTTATAGGTAGCCTTTTCCTCCTCAGTGGATCCTTCAAGTGAGGATATTGGAACAAGTTTGTCAAGAACATATCTAATCTTTTCAAAAATTGAGAACTATTCTCAAATTTCTCAGCCAGTCAACAAAGTTCGGCCCAGTAAGCCGGTTAGCATCCAAAATGCGTGCAAGTGGGTTGGATTGAGTCATACTCGTGTACTGTAGAAAATAAGCAAAGATTATTAACAATAGTCTATATTATCCAAATAAATTTTCGTCTTTAAAATATTTGGTACCTCCCACTAATTTTTCGTAACTCATACATCCCTATTTGAGTAACGGAAATCCATATTAGAATTTCTAGTGAGTGATTGAGTTCTTATTAATTTTCGGTATTCCTCACGTTTAGTTGTTTCTTGGAATATTTAAATCAATAAGTAAACAACTCTTGTTCAATGTATCTCATACATGATTCAATCATTTTACTTTGGCTCCTAGTATACAGAACCTCACCTTTCCTAGTTTCTTGGCCCATTATACATAGTTAAGTTTAACCCATTATTCAATAAATATAAAAATTTGAATATTAGTATTCTCACCTTTATTGGTTTCTTGAACACGAATATATCTTATATTTATAACATTTCATGCTTAATAAAATATTAGAAACATCTCTTATGACTCATTGCATAATCCCCATAATTTCTTCATGATCAATTATACAAAATCATAAAAGTTTCTAAAATTTTATATAATTGAGAGCCACGATATAATTACATAAATCATACCGTTTATCAACTTAATATTTAAAGGGATGTTAAATAGGTCTCATCATAAATTACATACATGCATAATTTTAAAATTTATTCTAAGAACATATCTCATATATTTCACAATAATAAATTCAATTTACCATGCATCAATTATTTATTCTAAACATATATCATGTATAAATTCGAGAATAAATAATATGTAATTTAGATCATGCACCAATAATTAAACAATTTAACTATATACATGCATCATATAAAACAATTTTATAATTAATCAACATTTAATTAATTCAATTTAAACTAAATTAATTAAATCATGCATATTTATTTATTCTAAACACATATCAAATATAATATCTAGAATAAATAACAGTCCAGCCCTTACAGTCCAAAATATTTTGACCCAAAACTAAAATTAGAAACATTTTATATTTCAGATTTTAGGCCAAATATATATCAGTCTGCTACCTCTAGCCCATGACCCATCAGAACCAAAAACCTTTCTTGGCCCAGTCAATCAAATCTGGCCCATATCATACCTGTCCAGAATTCCAGGCCCAAAATATTCATTAGCCAGTGAAACATTTAATATTTAGCCCAAATCAAATCTTGGCCCAAACTTATGCCAAAACATTTCTGGACATAAATCAAGTCATCTGGGTCGTGTCATACATCTGGCCCATCATGACAGAAAATGGTACGGGTCGAGTGACCCATCTTGTTCACTCGAAACCTGCAAACGAATTCAGCTTCTGCAACAGTTGTAGTCGACTTCCAGCTCCGTTTTCGGTAGATTTGACGGCAAAGAACACAAACCTACATAGCCCGTAACCCATTTCCATCAACCGGGTCATCTGGACCCTTTCTTCTCCGCCCGATTTTCAACCTGCAGCAAAAATCAGTTTTTGCAACACTTGCAAATGATCGCCGTTTCCGACGAAGATGATGGTGGAGACCAGATGAGACCCAACACTTGAGTTTTACAAAAACTCCAGTAGCCATACCTGTCCAGATTTAACAGATCAAGTTTCATGGTTATTTTTACCTTCTTATGCCGATAAAACCAATTTCTGGTCACAATGAATCAACCGAACATTCTCTTTTCACTCCAATGACAGAAAACCTTAAGATTGCATCAAAACAGGTCCATTGACCCCTTTCTTCGACTTGGATCTAAGTACCATGCAATTTGCTTCAGCTGCAACATTTGCAGTTTTCGATGACCAGAGACAATCGGATGTTTCGGCCTTTCCAACATTTTTCCCGGTGGATCTACCTGCGCTCTTGCAGATAACCAGTTGAAATGCTTCTCCTCTTTTGAGTCTCGAAGAATCAGTTAAACTTTGACAACCAGATCAAACCAGTATAACTTAAACCAATAATATCACATATTTTAGACAGATTATGTGGCAGCATATAGATCGGGTATCACCAAATTAAACAATAATTTCAGATCCACACAACCCATTTCATATCAAATATGTCTAGATCTAATAATCTAATTTCTCAATTCATCAAATGAAATAAAAAATCAGATTAAACACATGCATATCAGATGCATATATCACTTTAGAAAATCTAATTTTCTCTAGATCTAGATACTATACCATTAGCCTAACCCCTCCGATACCACTTTTAGCAAACGGTATACACAATACGTAGCGAAAATACTACAAAAATATCTTTTGTAGCGTGCTTGTACGAACGGTTTGTCCGGTACTCCGATCGAGTGGAATCCTTTCCACCTCCTGCTTAATCAAAACAATACTGCCAGTTTGCCGGTAGAACTCCGATTGTACGAAGTCTCTAGTTCGTCCACTGGAATCACAAAACTAAAGCACCTTTGGAAGATTTTGAAAATTTCCTTAATTTAAAAAAATTTCATAATTGATTATCTAATCAATTATTTTGAATAATAATACTAGACTTTCTATTGAAAATCTCGCCACTCGAATGTAACATACACATTGTTATATAATTGTATAGTAGTGTCGACAACTACTTTAGTTGCCGGCAACTACTATAATTAATGTATTATTATAATAATTAAATAATGAATCCATCAAATGACTAATATCTTATGTACTAGCAATTTATCTTAATCAGTTGGATTCATTTCGGTTTACAATAAACCTACATTTAATTAATTAGTCGATCTTTTTCATCTCATGTAAATTATCGAATATAGTTCACTTCCAACTTTAGAGAAATAATTTTCGTGATTCTTTTATGTGTGACTTTCTAAGTTCATTATCGATTAGCAATAAAAATAATATCAAACTCTTTGATATTAATTAAAACAACTTTTAATTATTTCTTATAAATCACGAGTGACACCTAACAGTATATCGTGGCTACCCAATCAGTGATGAATTCTTTCATATGAACCTTTAATTAAAATTACAATTACCATGTAATTAAATCCTTCCACTGTACAATATCTCAATTGAGTGAGGGTCATGGATATCGGTCAAATCCACTAAATCAACTAAATGTCAGATCCAATATTTTATTAACAATGAAATAATTAATGAAAACACATTTTCATTAATCATGTAACCTCGGCCAAGAATTTTCTGTGTCAATAAATATTTGGATCACATAGGATATTCTCCTCGTTTATTTCGAGGCGGTAGATTCCTTATTGACTGCACACAAGTCTCCATATATAACTAACTGAATCCATCAAATGTTAATATTTATTTAATAAATAAATATTTTCAACATTGACAAAATTCAATCACCCATATACAAGACTAATATGTCATCTCACGTCTAAAAATTATTTACACAATTGTAAATAAATGATAAATCATTGACAAGGAAATAAACCTCCATGTGATTCATTATTTTAAAAGTCATGTTCGAAGCATTTATTCAACAATAAATCTTCCATATTGTTTGTTTTAATATCTCATATTAAATTGCATAAAACTCACAACCCTATCAATAACCGTATTAGATTAGCTATGCATGACATATATCTAACAAATGGGTCCTTAAAGAAGTGAGCTTGTAATTCGGGGCTCACGTGAAATGTCATTAATTGGATTAAAATGTAATTGTAAGATTTTTCCCAGCTAGATTTAATAAGCCTAATATTATGTCTAGTTAAGTATTTTAAAACGAAAACGGGGACAAAAAGGTAATCAGAAAGAGTAGAAGGTTCACGCAATGAAATAGCTTCTCGGCTCTCCCCTTTTAAGATATATGGATTCGTTCGGAGACTAGAAGGTTCTCCATGTGACGAAATAGCTTCTCCCATCGCTCCACCATCCATAGCTCAAAACCATCGACGTCGTCTCACTTTAGTCGTGTCCAAAAGATTTTTTGACAGATCGAACTCATATCTCATAATAGTAAATAAGTCGAGTGTTGTATGACATGCAAAGTGACAAGTCCGGTTATCATTCTCTCTCTTAAAAGTTAAATCGGCCAGACATATTAGGTAGTAATTTCCTTCTTTGGTATGATTTGGCAACTTCGGTGAATGGTTAGATGGTGACAAACAATGTACGTCATAACTATTCACAAACTTGAATTAATTAATTTATGCCGTCATTACATTTTGTCGTATATTAACTCTATTTGTGGCAGCTAATAATTGCTTGGTCGAAGTATTAACAAAAGAACAATCAAAGATGGACGGCTCATAAAACTCGGGTGAAGTGAACGTACTATCCATTGGGATCACTATAGTTCATGCATGACCTTCGTATTAATGCATGACTTGTGAAAGAAGTTTATTACAGATAAATTTTAAATTAGTTGTCAAAGTTTAGGTACATGATCTCCCCCATTACTGTGTTGGAAATCGCCTTGTTGCAGACCACTAGACGACCCTAGTGATGGACACTGACGAGGGATTTTGGCAGCATTACAATTCAACATTACCTAGGAGCAATAAAGCCTGAGATCTATATTTGAAAGATGTAGAGCTCCTAGTAAGATTTTCATATGAGCCTATGTATTTAAATCAACATAATCGTATCTCATTTCATTGTAATTAGTGATATTACTATAATTGTGATTGTTGTACAGATCAAATGATACAATGAATTGTTCACGGAATCAACACTTAGTCAATACAGCAAGGCATAACTTTTTACAAGTGTAATATAACCCAACAATATCTAATAACACTAGCCATTTCCCGTAGATTAAATGACTTATAAATGCATTGTTTCTATTTTATAGGGTGGATGTGGGATTATTTGTATGTATGTAATTATTTGTCTACTCCACAATATGAGCATTCCCAAGAAGCTTTCAAAGGAAGATCTCTACAAGTTTAGGGCTAGATTGATGGACATATTATGAATTTGAAGCTATGATGATCTTATATCCTTAAGGTCTATTTGGTTTGGTGTTTTCTTCCTATCTTGTGTTTTGTATTTTTAAAAACACTCTAAACATGTTTGGTCTAACTGTTTTGTAAAATTCATTTTAAAAAATAAAAAACAACTTATCACATAAAACACAAAATGATATTTCAACGGGTAGCGCTATTTGCACACCACTTTTTTTCAATGGCACCCTATTACTTTTGCACCCCAGGCCAAAATTAGAATGTCTCTTACGCGCCCATTTTGCATATAATTTTTTGAAAAATTCAAATATATCCAAAAATACCCCAGTAGTTTAATTTGTACCAAAAGCAGAGTATATCATACCTGAAAGGAGGATAGGAGGAAGCGAGTGACACCGGTGGAAGAGGTAGATCCGAAAAACAATTTTCGTATTCAAACGAGACAAGGATATCAACAAAGTAATAAATCCAGTACAACAAATCCAATACAGCAAGCTACAACCCAAATCAACACAAATAGAAAACTGGAATAGCAATCTCAAATCAAATATTCATTGAAACCAGGGTAGTAGCTTGTGAAAAATCAGGGAGAAATCATGCCCGCTCGGAAAGACAGTGTCTCACAAAAAAAGCCAGAATTGGAGCAAAAGTAGAGCTGAAAACACAGGAAATAGAAGGAAAAAAAGTGCGATACTCAGAGTGATGACAAAAGCTACTCGTCAATGTGTGGAACCGGGTTGGAAGCGCAAGGAGGTTGCTCAAAAGTGGCACAGGTCATGTCGAAGTGAGAAACCATATCACACGACACGAAAGACGCAAGTCGCGTTGAAGTCGAGGAAGCAGGTCGCGCCGATTAGAAATTAGAAACTATTAATAGGTTTTCATTGGAAATTCAAAGTTCGGTGTTTCTCACCAAGATCGTTTGTCAACAGAATATGGAAATAAAATACGGAAAATAAACACAAATCAAACACTAAGAATTTTATGAGGAAAACCCAACCTGGGAAAAATCTCGAGTCTATGAGCGACTAACCTTGATGAACAATCCACTAAAACGAATCAGGAGTTAAAACTCTATCTTTGAACTAAATACATCGCTCATCCCTCCCATTCAGTATATTGCTTCAATCTCACTCAACCTAACAAGGTAGAGTCCACTCTTGAATCCCTCAAGAGTCCTCACACACAAGCAACTGACAAAGAATAATTTTCAATACAAAAACCCTCACCACAAATCACTCATTAAACACTCAAAATCACACATGAAACAATGAAGTGATTTGCTCTCATGAAGTTACAAAAATCAATGCTTCAATCTCTCTCAAAAATAGTAACTTCGGTAACTGCAAAACCAGTTTGCATGAAGTCTTTATACCCAACGTGTGTCTTGAATATGAAGACTTCTTTTCCCACAAGCAATCTTATCAAACTAACACCTGAAAGGATATATCATACATCCAATACTGGAAGTGATAACATATCCACAATAAGTGGACAATCCACCACACCAATTTCCATTCAAAGAGTGGACAATCCACCACACCAATTTGATGGACAATCCACCACCAAAAGATGGCACTAACTCCTCCACTATGTGCTCATTTTCTCTATAAATAGAGAGGAGTAGGAGCTAGGAGGGGGAGCTGGGGAGACAAGAAGGAAAGAAGGAGAAGGATTGGAATCAAAAAGAGGAGAAGGAAAAGAAGAAAACAAGGCTTGTATTTGTAATTATGTTTTTATGTTTCATGTTTTATTTGGTTATGTATAACTAAACTCTTGTTAGTTAGGGCTTGTCTTGAAGCCCCAAGCATGCTTTCAATTTTATAAGTTGTGTGGATTTCAATTTCTACAAGCATGATGATTTTGATTTTTCCATGTTATGTGAGTTCTAGTATTGTGTTTCTTTGATTAGCTAACTTTGAAGCATGTATTAGAATTAATTGTTGTAGAACATAGTCAATTGCCTTGTTGAATATGTTCTTTCTTGCAACATATAATTCAGTTGAAAATGAATTATGAAAAATCAATTCTTGAATACCTAAGTACAAATACCATGTATTAGGATTCTTGTGACATTCATATTCTCTTTACTCTTATTGGATTCTTGATTGTTGATTGATGCAAATGTCATGCTAGATTTCAATTAAGAATACACGTAATGAGGTAGACGCCATACACTTTACATGCAATTAAGAGAGAATCATACAACTTGAGTTTGACCATGACCTTGTTGTGAATGTTGTCATCATATGCTTGTTTAAATTGTTACTCTATTATTTTTTATAAATTGTTTGAATGTTTTGTGGTGGATAGTGAGTCTTAGCTATTGTTTTCAATAATTCTCATTCTTGTTCTTAACGTCAATTTCTTTGTCTTAATTTTTATCTATTGCAAGACTTAACCCCCCTTGTATCAATTATATTCAGGTGTAAGATTGTATATCTATTAGCATCACTCCTTGTGGGATCGACTCTTACTTATTCACTATATATATTAATTGTACATTTGTAGGTTATTTTAAATTGTTACTAACGACATAACAATTTTTGGCGCCGTTGCCGGGGATGTGATTATCTAATATAATGTCATCTAACTCTTGTATATAATTTATTTATTTATTTTTGTTGTTAGCACCTCCTACATGGAAGGTTTTACATTACATGTCATTATTTAACGTGGTTGGCTTAAAGCCCCATTTTGTTTTCTATTAATGGCTGGTTCAAACCGCCTACTATTCTTAATATATGTATATATCTATTAATATTAATGGTTGGTTCTACCACCTACTATTGTTGATATATGTATATATCTATTAATATTAATGGCTGGTTCTACCGCCTATTAATATGCCTTAATATTTACTAACATCATTTTTTTTTCATGGTTGGCCTTTTCTGCCCCATTTTATTTCTTCTGTATACTAACTTTTTATATATTGTCAACTAACTTCTTTAATCCTCTGGTTGTGATTGGCATTGCCATCCACCAAATTTTCTCTATATTAATTTATGTTCATGGTTGGCCTCGCCACCTAAGTAGTTCATTTATATTGTTATTTTTCCTATTTTGTAGATACATGAATGTCCAGCTCAAATCTCGGGAACTTATCGAGTGACAACATTTCGTTAAGCACAAAATTAGCGGATATCCGTTTATTTTGTCAAAGAGAGCATCGCACTCCAGAGAGATCACCTTTGTCATCACCAACTACAAGTCCCCCAGCCCCAGTTCAAATGGAAGAAGAACCAGATAACATGAACAAGCCACTCAAGGATTTCTCTGTGCCTCAAGCAGCAGATCAAGCTTCATGCATTGTCTACCCTCAGACTACTGTAGACAACTTTGAACTAAAGTCAGGAATGATTCATTTGTTGCCTACGTTCTTAGGCCATGCTGGAGAAGATCCTCACATGCATCTTAAAGAATTCTCTGATGTCTGTTCCACAATTAAAATAAGAGGTTTAACTGATGAGCAGGTTCATCTGCGATTGTTTCCATTTAGTCTGAAGGAACAAGCAAAGACATGGCTTCACTCTTTACCAAGAGCTTCAATTAGAACATGGACAGATTTGGCAAACAAGTTCTTGACGAAATTCTTTCCAGCTCAAAAGACAAATAAAATAAGGAAAGAGATAGTGAGCATCCAACAAAATGATGGAGAAGCATTCCACGAATATTGGGAGAGATACAAGAGGCTCTTAAGCTCTTGTCCTCATCATAATATTCAAGAATGGCTACTAATGCAATATTTTTATGAAGGGATGCTGGATTCAGATCGCAAAATGGTGGACGCCACATCTGGTGGTGGATTGATGAATAACAATGCCGGACAAGCCAGGGAGATGTTCGAAACTCTGTCAACTAATTCTCAACAATGGAGCTACAACAGAGTGAGAGAACCTCAGAAAAGGGCTGGAATCTACGAAGCACAATCAAGTTCAAACATGGAAGCCCAAATTGCAAACTTGACAAATATGGTGAAGCAGTTAATCGTTCCAGGCTCTCAAGTGTGTGCTGTGTGCAGTACACCTGGACATGCTATGGAAAGTTGTCCACAAAATGAAGTTGCGGTCTTGGATGCTCAAATAAATGCATTCGGTACTTATCCAAATCAGAATCGAAACCAAATGCAAAGGCCAAGGAATGATCCATTTGCTCCTACCTACAATCCAGGATGGAGGAATCATCCAAATTTCCCGTCTGTGGGTGTTGAAGATTCACTGCACCATGTGAAAAAACATGAGTAATAAGGAATGGACCATACCATCGTGAACGGAGCTTACCTGGGAATAGTCGGAGGCGTGAGTTATATAATAAGACTTTCTGCCCAGGTTCAAAATGTTTTCTCAAAATGGTCTTATCATGATAGGCCTTGGTCTTCTCCTTGTATATTTTAGAGCTCTCATAGGCTTCATTTCGGAGTTCTTCCAACTCACTCAACTGCAACTTTCGTTGCTCTCCTGCAGCCTTCATCTCGAAATTGTACTGTTTGATAGCCCAATATGCTTTATGCTCTAATTCGACTGGTAAGTGGCAGGGTTTGCCAAAAACCAACCTGTATGGTGACATTCCAATCGGAGTTTTGTAGGCTGTACGATAAGCCCATAGAGCATCCATGAGACGATCAGACCAATCCTTGCGTGAGGAGCTCACAGTCTTCTCCAATATCTGCTTAATTTCCCTATTACAGATTTCAGCTTGTCCGCTTGTCTGTGGATGATATGGCGTGGACACCTTATGTTTGACTCCGTACTTTTGCAATAGTGCTGCAAAAAGTTTATTATTGAAATGGGACCCTCCATCACTAATGATCGCCCTGGGTGTTCCAAATCTTGCAAATATATTTTCTTTAAGGAATCTGAGAACAACTCGAGAATCATTAGTCTTTGATGGAACTGCTTCCACCCATTTTGAAACATAATCCACAGCAAGTAAGATATATAAATAAGCTTTAGATGAAGGAAAAGGTCCCATGAAATCAATACCCCAAACATCAAAAATTTCAACTATTAGAATAGGTGATAAAGGCATCTGATTCCTAGATGAAAGATTACCTAACCGCTGACACCTATCACAAGTAGAGCAGAAAGTATATGCATCTTTGAACAAACTCGGCCAATGAAATCCACATTGCAAGACTTTCAAAGCTGTCTTCTTTGGACCAGAATGTCCTCCACAAGCATATGAGTGACAAAACGTGAGTATGGATTGAAATTCTGATTCTGGCACACACCGTCTGATGATTTGGTCAGAACACCATTTGAAAAGGTATGGATCATCCAATATGTAATACTTTGATGTTGTCACGAGCTTATCCTTGTAAGTTCTTGGCACATTTCCTGGAAGATCACCTGTAACAAGGTAATTGACAATGTCAGCATACCATGGTGTAGAAATAGATAAAGATAATAATTGCTCATCAGGAAAATTCTCATTTAGAGGCAAAGAGTCTTCTTCGGTCACTGAATTGTTCACCAAACGGCTGAGGTGATCGGCCACTACATTCTCGGATCCTTTTTTGTCCTTAATCTCCAGATCGAACTCTTGAAGTAGTAGAATCCATCTAATCAAGCGAGGCTTTGCATCCTTCTTTTGAAGAAGGTACCTAAGAGCTGCATGGTCAGAAAATACAATTACTTTATTACCAATCAAATATGCACGAAATTTTTCTAAAGCAAAAATAACAGAAAGGAGCTCCTTCTCTGTAGTGGAGTAGTTTAATTGGGCATCATTGAGTGTTCTACTGGCATAGTAGATAACATGAGGTACTTTATTTACTCGTTGTCCCAAAACTGCTCCTATAGCATAATCAGAAGCATCACACATTAGTTCAAAAGGGAGGCTCCAATTGGGAGGCATCATGATCGGTGCTGACGTAAGAAGGAGTTTAAGCTTGTTAAAAGCTGTCAAACATGTCTCATCAAACTCAAATGTCACATCCTTGGATAGTAAGTTACACAATGGCTTAGCTATCTTGGAGAAATCCTTGATGAACCTCCTGTAGAAACCTGCATGTCCAAGGAAAGATCTTATTTCCTTAACTGTAGATGGAGGTGGAAGATTACTTACCAGATCCACTTTTGCTTTGTCAACTTCTATTCCCTTGCTAGAGATGATATGACCAAGCACAATTCCTTGTTGTACCATAAAATGACATTTTTCCCAGTTTAAAACTAGATTGCATTCTTGGCATCTTTCTAAGACCAAAGCGAGGTTATGAAGGCATTTATCAAAAGATGAACCAAATACACTAAAATCATCCATAAATACCTCAATAATTTGCTCCACCATATCTGAAAATATGCTCATCATACACCTTTGAAAAGTACATGGAGCATTGCAAAGACCAAAAGGCATGCGCCTGTAGGCAAATGTACCATATGGACAAGTAAATGTCGTCTTGTCTTGATCTTCTGGTGCTATTGCAATCTGATTGTAGCCCGAATATCCATCAAGAAAACAATAATGGCTATGACCTGCAAGACGTTCCAACATTTGATCAATAAAAGGTAGTGGAAAATGATCTTTTCTAGTACCTGAATTAAGCTTTCTGTAGTCAATGCAAACACGCCATCCTGTTTGAACTCGCGTGGGAACCAACTCATTATCTTCATTAAGGACTACTGTAACTCCAGATTTTTTAGGAACCACTTGTACCGGACTAACCCATTTGCTATCAGAGATAGGGTAAATGATGCCAACATCTAGCAATTTGAGTACTTCTTTTAGCACCACCTCCTTCATTATTGGATTAAGTCTGCGTTGGGCATCTCTTGTTGGTTTTGTTCCCTCCTCTAGTAGTATTCGATGCATACATCTAGAGGGACTGATTCCTCTGATATCAGCAATACTCCATCCGATTGATGTTTTATGCTCTTTTAGTACCCTCAACAATTTCTCTTCTTCTTCAACGCTGAGGTCAGACGCAATGATTACTGGCAATGTACTTTCTTCGCCCACATACGCGTACTTCAAATGCTTTGGTAGTTCTTTCAACTCCAATTGAGGTGCCTGCACAACAGATGGTACAAGTTTTGTCTTAGGCACTGGTAAAGGCTCAAAGGCAGAAATATACATACCTAAAGAAGGTAAAGCTTCAAGGCGAGCTAAGACTTTGCTAGCTTGTTTATCCTCATCGATGGTTCCAAAGTCATGAATTAAAACTTTGTCCACAATATCTCGACCACAACTGTCATTGAACACTTGTTGACAAATTGTATCTAACGCATCTAAGTGAAAACAGTAATGTTCATCACTTGGTAATTTGAGTGCTCCAAATACCTTGTACTCAATCGTTTGTCCCTGCACATTCATAGTTAGTGTACCCTTTTGAACATCAATTTTAGTACCTGCTGTGGCCATGAATGGACGACCAAGAATTAAGGTTAACTTTACTTCTGACAAAGGAATCGGCTCCATCTCCAATACTAGAAAATCAGCAGGTAAGATTAATCCGTCAACCTTGACTAATACATCTTCTAGAATACCCCTAGGGTATTTGATCGATCTATCTGCCAACTGGATGCTCACAGAGGTCGCCTTTAGTTCCCCTATATTCAAAGATTCAAAAACAGAAAAAGGCATTAGATTGACAGATGCACCTAAGTCAAGAAGAGCTTTCTCAAACCTGTGACCCCCAATGATACAAGGGATAGTAAAACTGCCCGGATCTTTTAGCTTGGGAGGGAGTTTGCTTTGTAGAACAGCTGAAACTTCCTCAGAAACCTTAATCGTTTCAAACTCTTTGAACTTCCTCTTATTTGTGCACAAATCCTTGAGGAATTTTGCATATTTTGGCATTTGTTTGATGGCATCTAAAAGAGGAATGTTAATCTCCACCTTCTTGAAAGTATCCAAGATTCCTTGCATTGGATCTTCTTTCTTTGATTTCTGCAATCTGCTAGGAAAAGGAGCATGTGAAGAAATAGAATTTGGAAGGTTAGAGTTAACCTGAAGGTTTGGCGTTTCCAGGAAAGGAGTAGCACTGCTACCAGAATTTGGATCTAGAACGTCTGGATTGATCATATTGTCAGAGTCAAGGTTCTTCTCTTCTTCTGTCATGCTCATTTTTCCAATTGTTTTCCCTCCCCTCAGAGTGATTGCTTTAGCATGTTCATTAATCTTAGGGTTGACAACAACTTGGCCAGGAAGCTTTCCAGGTTCTCTTTGATTTAATGCAGTGGCTAACTGTCCCATTTGTTGTTCCAAATTTGCAATGGCGTTATCAGTTTTCTGCATGAATGCTTGAGTGCTCTGTGCCATAGATGTAACCATATCTTCAAGTGATGGTTTCGGAGGCTCCACTTGAACCCGATGTTGTGGTAATTGAGCAAAAGGTTGTTGCATTGGTTGATTATTACTCCACCTAAAATTTGGATGATTCCTCCATCCTGGATTGTAGGTAGGAGCAAATGGATCATTCCTTGGCCTTTGCATTTGGTTTTGATTCTGATTTGGATAAGTACCGAATGCATTTATTTGAGCATCCAAGACCGCAACTTCATTTTGTGGACAACTTTCCATAGCATGTCCAGGTGTACTGCACACAGCACACACTTGAGAGCCTGGAACGATTAACTGCTTCACCATATTTGTCAAGTTTGCAATTTGGGCTTCCATGTTTGAACTTGATTGTGCTTCGTAGATTCCAGCCCTTTTCTGAGGTTCTCTCACTCTGTTGTAGCTCCATTGTTGAGAATTAGTTGACAGAGTTTCGAACATCTCCCTGGCTTGTCCGGCATTGTTATTCATCAATCCACCACCAGATGTGGCGTCCACCATTTTGCGATCTGAATCCAGCATCCCTTCATAAAAATATTGCATTAGTAGCCATTCTTGAATATTATGATGAGGACAAGAGCTTAAGAGCCTCTTGTATCTCTCCCAATATTCGTGGAATGCTTCTCCATCATTTTGTTGGATGCTCACTATCTCTTTCCTTATTTTATTTGTCTTTTGAGCTGGAAAGAATTTCGTCAAGAACTTGTTTGCCAAATCTGTCCATGTTCTAATTGAAGCTCTTGGTAAAGAGTGAAGCCATGTCTTTGCTTGTTCCTTCAGACTAAATGGAAACAATCGCAGATGAACCTGCTCATCAGTTAAACCTCTTATTTTAATTGTGGAACAGACATCAGAGAATTCTTTAAGATGCATGTTAGCACACTACCACTTATATATTCTAATGTGAATAGTCATACATGACTAGAATACCTATCACAACTGTATAAGACATTCCATTAAACACAAACACATGCAACACTTCATTAAATCCCACTAGAACATTAACTCTTAAAATAAACAAACAAACTTAATATCCCACTAGGACTTGAATACTTAATATCCCACTAGGACTTGAATACTTAGACACAACCATATCATTGTAAAGACCCACACAACACTTCACATTAAAGCCCAATATTAAAGCCCATGATTTAAATAAAAAGTTATAATCCACGCAGGCTATTGAAGTAGGCTACTACATCACGACAGTAAGTTACTTCACTGCACATAATCACCCAATTGTCAAAAATCAATTGGTTAAATATATCTCACAATTGTCAATTAAGTTTTTTTTATAAATTAAAAAACCAACAGAAATAAATGGTGTGCAAATAATAGTGTGCATTGGGATGTATTAGATTAAGTTTCAAAAACTATTAATGAAGTGCCATTGGAAATAAGTGGTGTGTAAATAGTGCCACACATTTCAACATTTTAGAACATTTGTAGCCAAAACACGGGGTTTTTTGTCTTTGTAAATGTTCGCCCTCTTATGTCTAGGGCAACTTGATTTCCTTATGCACTAAACGTGAATCTCGAGATTGTCACATTTGTTGGAGGCCATCGCCATCTCTCTTAGCTTCATCAGGTATGCTTCATTATCTCTGCATCTCTGTCTGGTCCATCATCTCTACCTTTCACTCTTTGTCTTTGTGGGGTTTCTCTTATAGATGGTTTAATTTTGAGAAATTCATTTAAATCTAGGGTTTGATTTGTGGGATCTTTGGGGTTTCTCTTATATATGGTTTAATTTTGAGATTTCATAGTCACTATAATGCCTGATCATAGATTCCATAGTTCGTGTGTTGTTCGGTGGTTAATGGCTAATCATTCTTGCCCAAGCTGTTGCTATAAGATGCCTACAAAATTGCTTAGGTAGACCTTAGTGCTAAATCATGTTAATGTTATTAGGCTCATATCATATCTAGTTTATAAAGTTTTAGTTTTAGTTTCAGAGTTTGAGCAATATATCACTACAAGAAAATGAAAGATTAGTGACGGAATTTACCGACGGAATTAATTCGTAGGTAAATATCGACGTTATACCGACTGATTACCGACCAATTTCATTTTGTTAATTTTAGCAACGGATTTCCGACGAAATACCGTCGAAATAAATACCGGCGGATAATTTCCGTTGGTAATATTTGGCGCCTTAAATTGGCGACGGAATTCCGACGATTATTGTGTCTGTAAATTTACCGACCGAAATAAATCGGTCGGTAAAGATATTTCTTATTTTTAAATTTCGTAAATAAAGTACCGACGGAATGTTCCGTCGGTGAATTAAAAATTACCGATGGAATTAATTCTGTCGATAATTAATTCGATTAAAACAATTCAGGCCCATGCGTTCCCTTTCCCCTTTCGTCCGTTTCAAGCCCTAGCTTGGCTGTTGCTCCCTCTCACATCTCCCTGGCAGTCACCTCCACACAGGTAAAATTTCTTCTCCTTCTCTGCAGCTAATACCTCCGCATGATGAATGCTTCACTTTTCTTCTGGTTTTGTCTCTTTGTTAAACTGGTTGTATGTATTATTCTTCCCACATGCTGATTTTTGGCAAGAAGATCGATTTCAAGGTATGATGCTTCTATTGCTCGGAAATTTCTGGTTCGGATCGACCCATTGTGGTTGTGTTTTGGTTAGGGTATTTGTTGTTCTTCTCTGTAATTATTTTTAGTCTTGGTTCCTTGACTGCTATGAACAATGGTGGCTTTTACTACTGTAAAGAGGATGACTACGATGCTGTTGTTTCTTCTGTTGAGTCTACTGCTGGTGATGACGAGCAGTGGTCTTACTGTGTTGCTTGAAGGGTCCCCATCTTCAAGTGGTTGGTCTGCCCCTTTGTGGTTTTATGGTATTTAATTTTAGTACAAGTTTATTTCGATCAACCTTTTAATGTCATTTTTATTTGAAGATGGATGGAGAAAAGCATAAACACAGTGTGTTCCATTTTGTGATAGAGGAGGGGATGTGTCCACCTATTTCTCTGGGGTTGCTTTGTCCTTTTCACTAACTCTACTAAGATCAACGATCATTGTATGAAAACCACTTAAAAAGTTAAAATCTCAACCAAATCTAGTATTGCTAGACAACACATATAAAAAAATACTAACATAGCCGGTTCTCATTTGGATTATCTACTACCTAATTTCTTAATTGTATAGGAATCTTGTAGTGCTATTAATAAATTAATTTCATCTAAAAGGATAGTAAGAAGTGATGATGGGGACATTCTTGTAGGATAACAGAACTTACCTTCTTTTCTTAGGAAAAACAATAAATCATCCTTTGAAGAAATTGCTTCTTTTCTTCAATTTGTTTCTCTTATTCAGCTCTCCCATTAGCTGTCTAATTTGCTGTGAATGACTTGATCAATTTCATGCTCACTCTCTGTCCAACATATGATGCTTCTATCTTCCTTTACATTGATGCCATTAATTAGCTTTCTAATATGGAAATAATATATGATAGTTTACAATAGATAGCTGTCTAATTAATATGCAGATAATTACATTGATCATATATGATAGTTTTCAATAGATAAGCAACATAAAAGACATCCAGCTTTAATAAGATCCAAATTTGGTTGTAATTAGGAGAAAGTTTGGTGTCTTTTGCTTATGCGTTAGGCTAGTGTCACTCATATAATGAAGATGATCACTTCTCCCATGGTAGCTTCTCCTTTTTAAATTAATCTTTAGGAAGTGTGATCGACCTACTCCACTGCACTCATGTTCTTTACCATTTATGTTAAGACCCAATCATTATTAGATTACAGAAAAGTAGTATTAAAATATGTGAATGACCCTAGAATGGAATTTTAGTCAAAAGTATCTCAAAAAAAAAATTTAAATAAGTATCAACCTTTATTTCTTCAATCACAAGGTTTATAAAAAATTAAAATTTATTTCAATAAAAGCAAGTGGCTTAAATTATTTTTTATTTCAGTAGTTTAAAATATATTCTCACCCTTTCTTCTCTATTTTTTCTTGGAGATTAATTTTTGCTTTTTTTTCTCTCTCTCTTCTAAAGAAGTTGATTTTCTTTTTCTGTTTGTTAATCACCTCTCTCTCCCTCCATTTTCTTGGAGATCACTTTTTTAAATCAAATTACTTTCTTTTTTTTTGGTATGATTTTAGGAGGTTCTGACGTTGTTTTTACTAGTAAAATGGCTTTCATCTGTTACACTTGTTCTTTGGGGTTTCTAATCATGACTATGCAACTTACTAAGTTACTATTAACAATAGACTTGTATTATTGGGAAGTACAGTCTGTCATCAGTCTTTAATACAAGAAACATTTTTACATCAAATGGAGAGACACTTACAAGGTTGTGGTTTAGGAATCGCATTTAAATTTGCTTTGTTTTGTCATTTCTCTTTTAATTTCCTGTAATGGCTGATTGTAAATGTGTATGTTTTTCATACTTTTGACTTTGTGAAAGCATATCTACATTATCTTTATTGTTCTCTTGTTCTCTCCATATGTATATCTACATATACATATATGTATATGTACATATACACACACACACATATATATATAAATATATATATTCGTATTCTGAATGTATCAATAGTAAATTGAACAAAAAAAAGTGAGATTTTGTTGATTTGTAGAGTGATCGTCTTGCGCGAGAAAATGTCAAGTGTTGATAGGTCGTGGATGTATGATAGGCAAACCAATGGATTGCTTAACCAGGAATTCATTGAGGGGGTCGAGCAGTTCATTGCATATGCTTGTACTCAACCCGCAAGCATGGATGGAAATAAGATAAGATGTCCATGTGTGCGGTGTCATAACCGTCATTTTAGGGAGCCGAACGATGTGCATCTCCATCTTCTGAAGAAAGGGTTTGTGGATGATTATTATGTGTGGTCTCGACATGGGAAATCATATGTTACAACAACAAATGAACCAGTGGAAGAAAGTCACATGTGGGGATATGCAACAGAAAGTGCAGATACGGAAATCCCAAATTCGTACCACACAATGGTGATGGACACAGCTGGACCAAGCTTTGACCCCTCAAATGTGGAAGAGTCGCCAAATCCTAATGCGCAAAGATTATATGATATGTTGCAGGCATCAGAACAGGAATTATGGCCTGGGTGTGAAACAATGTCCCAACTATCGGCTATGGCTCGATTGCTGAGCATTAAGTCCGAACATCATTTGTCGGAGAATTGCTACGACCCAATAACCGAATTATTCAAGGAGGCATTACCGATGGACAACAAACTACCAGACAACTTCTATAGCACAAAAAAGTTTGTTGAAGGATTAGGACTTCCAGTGGAAAAGATTCATTGTTGCTTGAATGGGTGTATGATATATTGGGGTGCTGACAGTGAATTGAGCATTTGCAAGTTCTACCAGTACCCTCGATATAAGACCAGAAGAAGAGGTGATTCAAGGCAAAGGGAGGCAGTGCCAAATCAAAAAATGTATTATTTTCCTTTAGCACCTAGACTGCAAAGACTATATGCTTCATCAGCCACTGCAGAACACATGAGATGGCATGATGAGCATTACGAAAAAGAAGGAGTAATGTGTCATCCTTCAGATTCAGAAGCATGGAAACATTTCAATCGAGTTCATCCACTGTTTGCGAGTGAGACATGTAATGTAAGGCTCGGTTTGTGCACAGATGGCTTTCAACCTTTTGGCCAGTTGGGTCAACAGTATTCATCATGGCCGGTGATAGTCACTCCATACAATTTACCTCCATGGATGTGTATGAAGAAGGAATTCATGTTTCTGACAGTGATTGTGTGAAACCCCGACCCAAAATTTTTTTGGAAATTTTTGAGTATTAGACAAAAATGTGGAACTGGACTGGGCGCACCTCAGGGCGCCCAGGCGCTGCGCCTAGTTCAGTGAGTGCAGGAAAGGAAGATGACCAGAAAAAGCTGGAGCGCCTGGGCGCCCAAGGTTCATGCCTAGGCGGTGTGCGCCTAGGCGTGTGTAAAGGTGCGCCCAGGATGGCGCCGAATCCAGTGAGCGCAGGGAAGAAGGAAGTCCAGAAAAGGGAGTCACTGAACTGTGCGCAGCTCAGGGCGCCTAGGCGCTGCGCCCAGTCCAGTGGGTGAGCGGATGAGGAGTGGGCGTGGAAATCCTGCATGCCTAGGATGCCGCCCAGAACAGCGTGCTGGGGGATTTTTAGTTAAGGCCAGGGCGCCTAGGCGCAACCCGCGTGTTTTCAAAAGGCTCCAGCTAGCCATTTTAGGGAATTTCTGGTATGTTTCAGTTCTAGAGAGAGAGAGCAATGATTCTAGAGAGAGAAGAGTATATTGAGGTGATTCTTGCATGACCGAATATGTGTGTTCCATCACCTATGGGCACAATGTGATTTCCGTTCATGCATCATGGTAGTTATGTATATATATATGTAGGTTGTTCATATATATATATATATATATATCCTTTCGACATGTCATGGCATTAATGTATTAGATTTGCATGGGAGACCGGGTATGGACTCGGGCTCCTTAGGATTCTTGAAAGCTACTTGGAGGGATGACGAGGTGATGAGTGTTACCACCAAGTCAAGTGAACTTCAAGTAGGATAACGCACTAGAGGTATGGTTCATGAGGGACCTTGCCTGGAGTGGTGCGGGCGTGATAGGATCACGCAACCGGGTAATCAAGAGCGTTTGATGTTGGGGAACTTGCGCCTGTTCAATAATCATGGTTAGCGACCATGATATTGATGAGTTGATTTGGTGAGCTTGCTCACGTTCGATATTACATCAAACGAGCCATTGTATTAATGAAGTTTGCTCATTGAGGCGATTGCCCGGGTTGATGTTCTATGTGATTGTTGAGTATACGTGCATGTGGTAGGTTTCATATTGTTGCATAGCCTATTGTTTCAGATTCGGCCTTATACTAATGTTACTCATACCCTACTGAGTTTCTTGCTCACCCTCTACTTTCATTCCTTCCCACAGGTGATACTGGTACAGGGACAGGTACTAGTGGAGCGGATCAGTGAGAGCGGGATGTGACATGGATGGCCCTGGGTAGGATGTGGGTGCTAGAGAGATACTCTAAGCACATATTTTGTATATGATGTATTGATGTTTATTCATAATACTCTTATAACCATTTGGCACCAAAGGGTGTATGCATGATGTATGCTGAGTATTGATTATGGTTATATGATATTATGAATTTGATGATTTGTTTATACTATCAGTTTGTACATGCTGGTAGTGGATGGCCTGAGGCCCTAGGATCAGGATTGCATGTGATTGAGGCCTGAGGTCTGGCTAGGTTGCTAGTGTGATGGATTGTATATATATATATATTGCTGCGCGTCTCTGATGCAGGCGGGGACTCTCCGATATTGTGGGAGATGTCGCCGGATTTTCGGTCTGCCGGATGATCGCACTAGCGGCCTAGAACGGTGCCGGAGGGCACCCGTGGCGTGCCCGGATCGGGGCGTCACAATTTGGTATCAGAGGGAGGTTTGTTTGATGTATATATGTAGGAGGTTTGTTTGTTTATATGTAGGATCCGGGATGCGTCCTAGATGACTGAGTAGTGTAATCCAGGCAATGTCACAACCGCTGCTGATCCGGTATGTTTTTTTATCCCTAGTAAATCCTTTGTTGAGTTGTGTGTTAAATGGTATTGTCTGTTTTCCATGTAGATGAATACCCGTAGAACTACTAGGTCCGAAAGTAGGACTAAGGTACCTCGTGGCAGAGGCCGACGGGGAGTTGGTAGGGGCCGAGGTAGAGGCCGTAGTGTTGGGGTGGAGCGTGTTACTAGAGGCACACCTAGCACTGAGGATTCGGTTCCGAATGTGGATCCGGAGTTGAGAGAGGAGGAAATAGTTCCTGAGGGACTACCGGTTGAGAGTGATGATCAGCAGGCACCACCTGCAGGACCTGTTGCTCCTGTTACTATAGGGGGGCAACCGGTGACGATGGAGGGGCGTGCTAGCTTCATGATGAGTGTGGTGTAGACGCAGGCACAGATGATAGCAAAAGCAGTGGCTCAGGCGATAGGTGCAACTGGCACTCGTACTGAGGGAGTGGTACCCGAGGCTACTATTGAGGTAGCTACAGCACCGAGAGCTGGAAGGGGTATGTATGAGGTGGATCAGCTGAGGAGGACTTCTCCTCCAACCTTTTCCGGAGATGGAACGAGTGTGGGGGCGGAGGAGTGGTTTAATCAGCTGAGCATGAGGATGGACACTCTTGAGATACCCGATGAGAGACGGGTGAAGTTTGTGTTTTATTATTTGAGTGGAGTGGCCTATGAATGGTGGATGTCTATGGGTCAGAGACGTAATGAGTTGACTTGGACCTCATTTGAGCAGTTGTTCATGCAGAAGTTTATGCCGATACCTTTACAGACGGAGAAGGCCAAGCAGTTTCTAGATTTGTTGCAGCATCAAAGATGACGGTGTCTCAGTACACTAAGCAGTTTGAGGAGTTGTATCGGTTTGGGAGAGAGTTTGCTGCTACCGATGCAAAGAAGGCGGCAAGGTGCCGAGATGGGTTGCTACCCAGTCTTGGGAGGATGGTGATGGCCACGAGGGTGGTATCGTATGATGATACAGTTGAGATGGCGTTGGACTTTGAGTTGAGTGAGCGGAATGAGGCTCAGAGGAAGCGTCCAGTGACTGAGAGTAGTGGTGGTGGTGGTGGCAGCCACAAGAAGTAGAAGACTGATTTTCGGCATCAGAAAGGGGACCGAGGCAAGGGTCCAAGGCCTCAAGGGGCAAGGTGACGTGTTACAAGTGTGGGAAAGAGGGGCACATGAGGAATGAGTGCAGAGCTTCTGGGTTTAAGTGCTATGGTTGTGGCAAGATGGGCCACAAGAAGAGTGAATGTCCGCAGGGTAACCAGGGAGGGCAGCATTAGCCTCAGATACCGGGGGTACCACCTCCAACTCTTCCTTCCACTGTTCCATCGGGAGGGAGAGGGCGAGGTGGAGGCAGACAGTCTCATCAGCAGCAGTATGCCCTGACGGATGGTCGTGTCTTTGCTATGGGACATCAGGAGGCACAGGAGCATCCCAACTTTATTGGAGGTACATTTTTGATTTTGAATTGTTGGGCAAGAGTCTTGTTTGATTCTAGAGCTACCTCATCATTTATTACTAGTTCGTTAGTGAACGCACTAGCAGTGGAAATTTCGCCGATTAAGAGAATGTTTACGGTGTCCTCACCATTCGGGCACTTTACCACTTTGGAGGGAGTAGTGTTCGATTGTGAGTGTCGGTTTGGAGAAATATCTCTACAAGTTGATTTGTATGTGTTAGATTTCAAAGACTTCGATGTGATACTCGGAGTGGATTGGTTGACAAAGCATCAAGGAGTGCTTGACTTTTGGCAAAGGAGGATCACTCTTAGAGTACCAGAGGGTGGGGTGATTCACTTACAGGGATCGAAGGGGATGCCATGTCCTCATTTCATGGATAACCCTTCGTATCAGGATTGTAGGGTCGCAAGTTTGATGACTTCGACTCCTAAGGGAGATGTAGCTACTATGATTCGGGTAGTGGAAGAGTTTATGGATGTTTTTTCGGGAGAGTTGCCGGGATTACCTCCGAAGAGGGAGATTGACTTTGCTATTGAGTTGCATCCGAATGTCAAGTCGATTTCGATTCTGCCGTATCGGATGGCTCCAGCAGAGTTGAAGGAGTTCAGTTCTCAATTAGAGGAGTTGCTAGACTTGGAATTCATTAGACCGAGTGTGTCCCCGTGGGGAGCACCGGTGTTGTTCGTCAAGAAGAAAGACGGAAGTTTGAGGATGTGTATTGATTATAGGCAGTTGAATAAGGTTACAGTGAGGAATAAGTATCTGTTGCCTAGGATCAATGATTTGTTTGACCAATTGAGAGGTGCTAGGCATTTCTCTAAGATTGACTTGAGGTCGGGTTATCATCAGTTGAGGATTAAGGATGAGGATATCCAGAAAACAGCGTTTAGAACTCGTTATGGGCATTATGAGTTTCTTGTGATACCGTTTGGGTTGACAAATGCCCCAGCGGTGTTCATGGACCTAATGCAAAAGGTTCTTAGACCGTTTTTGGATAACTTTGTGGTGGTGTTTATAGATGATATATTGATTTATTCTCCTACAGAGGAAGAGCATGAGGAACACTTGAGGGTAGTGTGAGGGAGAATCAACTGTATGCTAAATTGAGTAAGTGTGAATTTTGGGCCACGGAAGTAAAGTTCCTAGGTCATGTGATCACTCAAGAGGGCATAGCGGTTGACTACTCCAAGGTGGAGTCAGTTTTGAATTGGGAGAGACCAAAGAATGTGACAGAGATCCGGAGTTTTCTAGGATTGGCGGGTTACTACTGGAGATTTATTGAGGATTTTTCGAGAGTTGCTTCGCCGATGACGTAGCTTACAAAAAAGGGCACACCATTTGTGTGGACAGACGAGTGTGAAGCCGCATTTGAGGAGTTGAAGAAGAGTTTGACAACACCTCCAGTGTTAGTGGTTTTGGAAAGGAATGTAGGCTACCAGATGTATTGCGATGCGTCTGGAGTTCGTTTAGGGTGTGTGTTGATGCAACGGGGCTGAGTGATAGAATATGGTTCAAGGTTGCTCAAGACACATGAGAGGAATTATCCGGTGCATGATTTGGAGTTAGCGGCAGTGGTGTTTGCAATTAAGCAATGGAAGTATTATCTTTACGGGGAAAGATTTGAAGTGTTTTCGGATCACAAGAGCCTCAAGTATCTATTCACCCAAAGAGAATTGAATTTGCGTCAAAGGAGGTGGATGGAATACTTGGAGGACTTCGACTTCAATTTGCAATACCATCCCAGTAAAGCAAATGTAGTCGCGGATGCGTTGAGTAGGAAGAAGAAGATTTCTAGCCTATTCATGCACGAGTGGGAAATTGTGGAGACAATCAATGAGTTTGGATTGGAGTTAAAGAGTCAAGAGGAAAATACCTATTTGTGTTCTATAACTTCGAGACCTATGATGGTTCAGAAGGCTATGGATGCACAGAATGGGGATCATACATTTGATGTGATTGATGAGAGTCTTAGTTGGGTTCGAGGGAATGATGGTGGAGTACAATATGTGGGAAGGTTAGTGGTTCCCGAAGATGATGAGTTGAGACAAGAGATTTTAAAGGAAGCACATCATTCTTGGTTTGCTATGCATCTAGGGGGTACGAAGATGTACAAAGACTTGAGGCAGAGTTTCTGGTAAAAGGGCATGAAAGTCGATGTTGCTAGATTTGTGACGAAGTGTCTTACTTGTCAACAAGTGAAGGCAGAGCATCAGAGACCAGCTGGATTGTTGCAACCTTTACCGTTAGCACAATGGAAGTAGGAGAAGATCACTATGGACTTTGTGACAGCGTTTCCAATGACTCAGAGGCGGCATGACACGGTTTGGGTGATAGTGGACAGATTGACCAAGTCTGCACACTTTTTACCCATGAACAAGACGGATTCGTTGGAGACCTTAAGTACTATGTATGTCAAGGAGATTGTGAGACTTCATGGAATTCCATTATCTATTGTGTCGGACCGAGACCCGCGGTTCACAGGTAGATTCTGGAGTAGTTTACAAGAGGCATTGGGAACGAAGTTGGATTTCTCTACAGCTTATCATCCGCAGAGTGATGGGCAGAGTGAGAGAACCATACAGGTTTTGGAGGATATGCTACGGGCATGTGTAGTTGATTTTGGAGGAAGTTGGGATCGGTACTTACATTTGGCGGAGTTTGTGTATAACAACTCTTTCCAAAGTAGTATCGGGATGGCACCTTACGAGGCGCTCTACTGGAGGCCTTGTAGATCGCCTTTGTGTTGGGCGGAGGTTGGTGAGAAAGTTGTTTCAGAACCGGAGTTGGTCAAGGAAGCTCGAGAGAGAGTTGATGAGATCCGAAGGCGGTTGATCACTGCACAGAGCCGAAAGAAGTCTTATGCTGACCGGAGAAGGAGACCTTTGGAGTTCGCTGTAGGCGATAAGGTTTTCTTGAAGGTTAGTCCGAGACGTGGGATTCAGAGGTATAGTAAGCATGGGAAGTTGGCACCGAGGTTTGTGGGGCCATTTGAGATTTTGGAGACAGTTGAACTGGTGGCGTACCGTTTGGCACTTCCACCGAAGCTTGAGAAGGTTCACAATGTATTCCATGTATCAATGCTTCGGAAATATGAGCCGGATCCGTCGCATATGATAGATTGGACTACGTTGGAAGTTGAAAAAGATGGGAGCTACACTCTTCAGCCGGTGAAGATTCTAGACCGACAGAACAAGGTCACGAGGTCGAGTGTGATCCCATTAGTAAAGGTGATGTGGATGTACCACGGTGTTGAGGAAGCAACTTGGGAGTTGGAGTCTCGAATGAAGGAAAAGTACCCGGAGTTGTTCGGAGATTCTGGTACGTGTGTAGTTAAATTTCGGGACGAAATTTTATTAAGGAGGTTGTAGGATGTGAAACCCCGACCCAAAAATTTTTTGGAAATTTTTGAGTATTAGACAAAAGGGAGGAACTGGACTAGACGCACCTCAGGGCGCCTAGGCGCTGCGCCTAGTCCAGTGAGTGCAGGAAAGGAAGATGACCAGACGAAGCTGGAGCGCCTAGGCGCCCGAGGTTCACGCCTAGGCGGTGTGCGCCTAGGCGTGTGCAAAGGTGCGCCCAGGATGGCGCCGAATCCAGTGAGCGCAGGGAAGAAGGAAGTCCAGAAAAGGGAGTCACTGGACTGGGCGCAGCTCAGGGCGACTAGGCGCTGCGCCTAGTCCAGTGGGTGAGCGGATGAGGAGTGGGCACAGGGGTGCCTAGGCGCACCTCGCCTGGGCATGGAAATCCTGCACGCCTAGGATGCCGCCCAGAACAGCGTGCTGGGGGATTTTTAGTTAAGGCCAGGGCGCCTAGGCTCAACCCGCGTGTTTTCAAAAGGCTCCAGCGAGCCATTTTAGGGAATTTCTTGTATGTTTCAGTTCTAGAGAGAGAGAGAGCAACGATTCTAGAGAGAGAAGAGTATATTGAGGTGATTCTTGGTGATTGAAGCTCGATTGTGGAGATTTAGAAAGGATTCAAGGAAAATTCAAGCCTTGGAGGTAAGTTTCTTCATTTTTCCATTTCTAGGGTTTTGAGTAGATCTTGTTACTTTGGTTCAAAGTTGATTCCTATGGTTTAGATATGTTAATTCTAAGTTGATTTTGGATGTATATGTAGATTGGTTTGTGATTTGGAGTAGAGTTGAGCTTGGGTTGAGTTTGGAGGATTTTGGAGAAATTCTAGAGAGAGAAGGTGAGTAATTTCGAATTTATTGATTTGATCGATGTGTATATGAGTCGTTGGTTGTTTATTGATGTGTCAATGGGTTCGGTTTTGCTACATTGTTAGGTTTGGGAAATCGAAACCCTAGGAACGTAATTGTGGATTTTGTGGTAAATTACTCGACAGGAGGTAGGGGATTTCCAACCATTCTTTCTATCATTCGTTTTCGATATGTTAAGAGCTTTTCGATTCCTCATTGGTCGTTCTATTTTGTGTTTCCTCCTTAATTGCTTCTAAGGGGAAACGAGCCTTCTTGTGATTCTTGATATTGCATGACCGAATATGTGTGTTCCACCACCTATGGGCACGATGTGATTTCCGTTCATGCATCATGGTAGTTATGTATATATATATGTAGGTTGTTCATATATATATATATATATATATATATATATATATATATATATATATATATATATCTTTTCGGCATGTCATGACATTAATGCATTATAGTTGCATGGGAGACCGGGTACGGACTCGGGCTCCTTAGGATTCTTGAAAACTATTTGGAGGGATGACAAGGTGATGTGTGTTACCATCGAGTCAAGTGAACTCCAAGTAGGATAACGCACTAGAGGTATGGTTCATGAGGGACTTGCCTGGAGTGGTGCGGGCGTGATAGGATCACGCAACCGGGTAATCCAAGAGCGTTTGATGTTGGGGAGCTTGCTCCTGTTCAATAGTCATGGTTAGTGACCATGATATTGATGAGTTGATTTGGTGAGCTTGCTCACGTTCGATATTACATGGAACGAGCCATGGTATCGATGAGGTTTGCTCATTGAGGGGATTGCCCGGGTTGATGTTCTATGTGATTGTTGAGTATACGTGCATGTGGTAGGTTTCATATTGTTGCATAGCCTATTGTTTCAGATTCGGCCTTATACTAATGTTACTCATACCCTACTGAGCTTCTTGCTCACCCTCTACTTTCATTCCTTCCCACAGGTGATACTGGTACAGGGACAGGTACTAGTGGAGCGGATCAGTGAGAGCGGGATGTGACATGGATGGCCCTGGGTAGGATGTGGGTGCTAGAGAGATACTCTAAGCACATATTTTGTATATGATGTATTGATGTTTATTCATAATACTCTTATAACCATTTGGCACCAAAGGGTGTATGCATGATGTATGCTGAGTATTGATTATGGTTATATGATATTATGAATTTGATGATGTGTTTATAATATCAGTTTGTGCATGCTGGTAGTGGATGGCCTGAGGCCCTAGGATCAGGATTGCATGTGATTGAGGCCTGGCTAGGTTGCTAGTGTGATGGATTGTATATATATATTGCTGCGCGTCTCTGATGCAGGTGGGGACTCTCCGATATGCGGGGAGATGCC
Source organism: Euonymus europaeus (assembly GCA_963580455.1). NCBI lineage: Eukaryota > Viridiplantae > Streptophyta > Magnoliopsida > Celastrales > Celastraceae > Euonymus > Euonymus europaeus. The sequence goes on along the minus strand of OY756970.1, from coordinate 11,729,329 downwards.
GCCGGATTTCTGGTCCGCCGGATGATCGCACTAGCGGCCTAGGACGATGCCAGAGGGCACCAGTGGAGTGCCCGGATCGGGGCGTCACAGATTGTGCCTGGACCAAAGAACCCAAAACATAAAATAGATGTATTCTTACAGCCTTTGGTTCATGAATTGTGCATGTTGTGGGATTACAGTGTAGAGACGTGCGATGTATGCATGAAGCAAAACTTCCAACTGCGAGCTGCTCTGATGTGGACAATAAGCAACTTTCCGGCGTACTCTATGTTGTCCGGTTGGTCTACAACGGGGAATATGGCTTGTCCATATTGTATGGAAGATTCTGGGGCGTTTACACTTCATAGAGGGGGCAAGACATTGTGGTTCGACAACCATCGCAATTTCCTTCCTTATGACCACCCGTATAGGAGGAACAAAAACTAGTTTAGGAAAAACACGGTTGTCACAGAAATGGCTCCACCAGTACTATCAAGTGAAGATATATTTCAGCGTATAATTGCTTTTGGTAAGGAGAAAGTGACTGAGAAGGGCGGTGAGACACGTAATCAGTACATGTGCAGAATTTCTGGTTATGGTTGGAAGAAGCGCAGTATCTTTTACGATTTGCCACATTGGAGAACAAACATCATTCGACATAAACTCGATGTGATGCACATTGAGAAGAATGTATTTGAAAATGTGTTCAACACAGTCATGAATATCGAGGGAAAAACAAAAGCTAACGCAAAGGCACGTGACGATATGAAACTCATTTGCCGTCGAAAAGAGTTAGAAATGAATTCCTCTACTGGGAAATACCCAAAGGCTTGTTACTCACTAGATAAGGCTGGTAAACAGGCAGTTTGTGAATGGGTAAGAGCACTGAAGTTTCTAGATGGGTATGTGTCGAATATGGGTCGGTGTGTTGACATGAAAAAATATAAGATGTTTGGGATGAAAAGTCATGACTGTCATGTATTCATGCAACGTTTAATTCCTATAGCATTTCGTGAATTGCTCCCGGCTAACGTGTGGCATGCATTGACTGAGTTGAGTTTATTTTTTAAGGAGTTAACATGTTCAACACTCAGGGTGGATGAGATGAGCAGATTGGAGATACAAATTCCCGTCATTTTGTGCAAGTTAGAACGTATATTTCCTCCAGCTTTCTTTGACTCGATGGAGCACCTACCGATCCATTTGCCATATGAGGCAAGAATAGCAGATCCAGTGCAGTACCGTTGGATGTATCCGTTTGAACGGTTCCTTCGGCACTTGAAGAAGAATGTGAAAAACAAAGCTAAGGTTGAAGGATCCATATGCAATGCATATCTAGTTGAAGAATCAACCAGCTTTTGTTCATATTACTTTGAGCCTCATGTTCACAAGAGGCACAGAAAAGTGCCGCGGAATGATGATGGCGGTGAAGGACTTACAATGGAAGGAAATCTGACTATATTTACACATCCCGGTAGACCTTATGGGAAATCAAAAGTTAGACCACTTAATGAACGAGAATTATTGGCAGCTCAAACGTACATACTTCTTAATTGCCATGAAGTTGAGCAATATATCGGGTGAGTCTTTATCCCATAATTTGAATACTTTTCTATGAAATTGTGGATGTTTAATACTACTATACATGTGCATGTTCATATATCTCAGGATATTCTGTGAAAATGTACGAAGTACGGGTGTTGTGAGCGAGGCTTTAGTAGATGCAGCGTTGGAGAATGAATTTGCATTTTGGTTCAAGCGATACGTAAGTTACTCAAAATAAAACTCCAAACTTTTCTTTCAATTATATGACTAATAGTGACTTTTCTTGTGTTTATGCTCTAGGCAAATGATCCTTGAATGACATTTCAAACTAATTCATTAAGGATCTATCTCAGTGACCTTTACGAAATGCCAAGTCCGTGCCGGTGTACTTTGTTAATGGCTTCAAATTTCATACAAGAAATCACGGGTCACAAAAAGCAACGTGAACAGTGGGGTTTGCATCAAAGGGACAAATTACAGTGAGTCATCTAGTGACTACTACGGTATGCTAGATGAAATCCTAATTCTAGAGTATCCTAGGCTACCAATCAAAAGAACGATATTGTTCAAGTGTGAATGGTTTGACCCGACGCCAAATGTTGGAACGAAGGTTCACCATCAATGTAATCTCGTAGAGGTTAATTAGAGACGCCGTTTCAACAAATATGAACCATTCATTCTAGCCATGCAAGCCCAACAAGTGTATTATGCACCATATCCGAGCTTAAGGCATGACAAAGGTGACTGGCTGGCGGTTTGTAGAGTAAAGGCTAGATCGATTGTTGATATGCCAAAATCAACAGAGACTTCCAATACAACGACATCAGAGGCATTCCAAGAAGAGAAGTCCGAAGTGCAACCATTTGTTGTGAGTGCAGATGTCCTTCCTGGTCCACTAAATGATCCAAGTGCACCTTTAATAGAGCTGGATAATGTTGATGATGAGGAGGACGATGAAGAAGATGATGAACTAAATTCGAGATCTAGTGAAGAAGTCAGTGATGAAAAGGAGTCAGAATTTGAAGACTATGTTTCAGACGATAATTGACATTATTTATTATGTAATATGTTTAGTTGAGAGTTTCTATTTATTGATGTAATATGTTTAGTTGGGAGTTTCCGTTTATTTATATAATATGTTTAGTTGGGAGTTTCCGTTTATTTATGTAATATGTCTATCAATAGACTTTAGTTTTTTCATATGATTAAATGATATCTTTTAGTATATGAAATGTTTGTTAGTTTCACAGATGACTAGAGGTAGAGGTGCTCGAGGTTTCATTGGTGGGAGTTCTACCTCATCGAGCACTAGTATTGGTCATAGTGGTTCCATGACCCCGTCATCGCAGCAACCACCGAATAGTACTCCCATCGATGGAGTTTTTTCATATGATTAAATGATATCTTTTAGTATATGAAATGTTTGTTAGTTTCACAGATGACTAGAGGTAGAGGTGCTCGAGGTTTCATTGGTGGAAGATCTACCTCATCGAGCACTAGTAGAGGTCATAGTGGTTCCATGACCCCGTCATCACCTTTGACCCCGTCATCGCAGCAACCGCCGAATAGTACTCACATCGATGGTAGTGGTACTCCATCGATGGGTACTCCCATCGATGGTAATGGTACTCCAGTGACAGGTATTCCTATCAATGCTACCATAGCAAGTTCTTCATCGACACAGGATATGGAGCGTCGACGCCATATTACCATTCAGAATGAGGGGTAACTAATGATTAATTTATGACTAATACAAAAATATTGATTTGTCAGTAACATGTTTAATTGTATGAAATTTTATTTTCAGGTTATTTCCTTCGGAGCCATGTTCAAAGAGGATTCGAAAGATATTTGAGGAGCGAGTATGCGAGAATGGGTCGTCTTGGAAGAAGATATCTACAGAGGTGAAGGAGTTCTACTGGAATGAGTTTAAGGTAATCGAACTTTTATTAATTCTCAATTCTGATATTAACTTAATTTATGTAAGAACTGCTTAATGTAATTAATATTGATCTAACTTCATTTTACGTGTTAGAAATATTTCGTATGGGAGGAGGCGATCAATGCGTTAGTGAAGATTGCTTGGGGGAAGAAGATTGCCAACCGCTATAGCGATATGCTCCAACAATTGAAAGGTGGTGAGAGGCCTTTTTTTGTTCCAGAGGACGTGTGGACGAGATGGGAGCGTGACTGGCACGACCCAGAGTATGTTCGGCGAGCCCAACAGAATGCTGCCAATCGCCGTATGGGTGCGACGCACACTGGAGGTTCGGTCACACATGCCACACATGCTTCCAGAATGGTACGTAATAATTTAGATTTTATTACATTGTTTAAAATCATATATGCTAAAGTTTCATAACTTTATGATTTTGTAGAGGAATGAGTTAGGTCGAGAGGTTACCCCGTACGAGCTGTTCAAGTATACACACACCAGGGGTCACGACCGGCAGACTTTTGTCGATGAAAAAGCTCAACGAGTCCATGTAAGTTTCTATTACCTAAAATAGAGTTCAACTTTTTTGAATATTGAATGCATGTGTTGGATATTGGATGTCTGGATATATGGATTGGAGAATGAATTGGAGAATTGATGTGCATATACTTATTTGAAGTGCCTTTTCAATTGTTTTCAGGTTGGGTTTTTATTCAAAAATAGGGGAGACTCTGTCGAAATTTTTAAAAATTAATGAAACTTATAAACATTTTTATGTATATATGTCAACAGGAGACTGTTGAGGCCACTCGACAGTCTCTATCTCAGCTCGAGACGGGATCCTCTTCCTCTCAGCCGATCGATGAGAGAGATCTTTATTATCAGGCGGTTGGTGGAGAGAAGAAAAGGAGGGTATACGGCATTGGATCGCAGGCATCTACATTTTATCCATCTTCCAGTGGATCTTCTGTAAAATTTCCAACATCCGAGAGATAGGATGAGCATATGCAGCAGCGGATGGAGGAGATGCACCAGCGGATGGAGGAGATGCAGCGACAGATGCAGACATACTTTCAGACCTCTCGTCATCCCTCTCCCCCTCACTCATCTCCAGATGGCGAAATCCCTATAGGAGGCAGATAGGTTGTATATGTTGACATATTTAAACTTGTATTATTATGATATGATATTGTATTGTATGTGATTCCGGATTATGGAAGAATTATTTATTATATTTGAGATATTCAGTGATTTTGGAGTTTATTTTTCTGTACTGTTTTTTTATTTACAGGTTTGGTCCAAACATAATTAACCTGGTTTTTTTGAAAAATTAATTTTTTACCGACGGATTTTTCATTTTCGAAATTAGTTTTTAATAATTATACCGACGGATATGTAAATTTTTTTATATTAATTATTTTAATATACCGACGGATAGAAAAAAATAATAAATCTACTTTTTAATTATACCGACGGATTACCGACGGAATAAAAATTGATAATTATTGAATATACCGACTAATTACCGACGGAATTATTAAAAAAAATTAAAAAGATTTTTATTCCCGACTAATATTCGGTCGCTAAACGGTCGGTATATACCGATTGAAAAAAAAATTCGTCGGTAAATAATCAGCTACGATCCTATTGCCGACGAAATAATATTAGTCGGAATTCCGTCGGGAAAAAATATTAGCGACCGAATTGTTAAAATTGCCGACGGAAATTTCCGTCGGCAATTAATGAAATTCTCGTAGTGTATTGTGTGTTGTTTTGTATCAATTCTCCCACTACTAAATTGCGACAGGGGTATAGAATTTCTTACAATTGACATGTTTTACATCTTTATTTGTTATCTCAAAATGTACTCAGCTGCTATTATCTCTAGACTTTCTATTCACATGTTTTATACCTTTGTTCTTTTGTTTGCAGATTCCATATGAAGGACTGAATATAGAGGAGGTAAATAAACTTCAATCTCCACAATCTAGGAATTCTAATCTTTCTAATCAAATGCAATTGTCAGATACTTAGTTTTGGACATGTTTCACGATTTGAAAAACCAATTAATCATTTACTCCCTTCAAGTGCTAGTTATTCATGCTTAATTTCCAGTTGGTTGCTATTCATATTGAAATTGTACTCTGTTGCTCCTGGATATTATGTCCATACTTGCAAGGCTTATTTTTAATAATATATCATTCAATTATAACCTTAACATGTATCATTATTGAGTGTTCTTATGCACCTGCCCTAGTTAGTTCATCCATTAGGATAATTCTTGTGCTTGATATTGTAGGCTTGTTGAATTTCTTCCATCTTTCACTACAATATCAAATATTGGAGTGAGTAATCAAAATAATATAATCACTACAATCACAATAAAAACTCTTAAACACCTTAAAGGTATATTCCTTGTCAAATAAAATTTGTGACTTAGAAAATTAGCAACTAGGTTTGTAAACATGTGCAAGTGGCATACGGTGACACTATAGAAATGAACTCAATAACTTAGCTTAGAATCAAATAATGTCTTTTATAAAACCGTGTGTTTAAATTGCATTAATTAGGTTAAAAGAAATAACAATTATCTTTAATAATTAATGACAATAATTTATATCATGAACATACAAAAGTAACGTCCGTTTCATACCATGAAATGCACAGTATCTTTAATTCTCAAACGTATGTAATGATAAAGAGAGATTAACCAATTATTAATGCCAACAAAATAATTTCATTGATTAACTTTAATGCAACAACTACCATCAATTCTAATTCAAAAAACTAACCCCATTAAACATGTCATTAGCCACCAGAAATCAGCTTTTTATTTTAAATAATTGCAAACAGATTTTAGAAATTGAAATTAAAATCACAGATTTGATAAAATCATATATGTAGAATTGAAAGTGAAAACAACCAAAGTTACCAAAGACCGGATCGGAATGCAAACACGAGATTGAAGTGAGGTATGCGAACCGCAAATCTCCTTAAGGTGAAATGCCCCAGCCACCGGTGTCAATGCTAAAGTAGGCAAACATCTCCCAAGATACAACACTCCCTTCTACCGGTACGTGACACAAGTATACCAGTAGGCTCGTTCGAATCAAAAATAGAATGCACTCTCAAAGAAGAAGAAGAAATGCGACTAGGAAGAATGAAGAGAGTTTCGGCTCTAGAGTTAAGCTTCGGAGAAATGGCGTTATTTTTTCATACCATTTGGGTGCCCTTAGGCCCAAGTGTTATATCCAACACTTGAGTTTATAAACCCAAGTCACACAACACAATTCTTCAATGTGGGATTCCCACATTTCTATTAATTTGCACTCAATATATCATGTCTAACATGACCACTTTGGAGTCAATTTTCATTCAATCAAAAAATGTTTTGGAAAACTTTCAACTCCAATAACTAGTCTTCATATTGAAGATTAGAACCCACTAAATTTCATTCAACTAATACTCAATTAGTTGTAAATAATTATTGGTCAAATAGTGGTTGACCACCATTTTTCCAACAAAATTCACCTCCAAGAATATATGATGCTTTCCATATAATAATGTACAAGATCAGGTTGTGCCACTTATTCCTATCAAAGGCTTCTTCTTATTCATGAACTTCTGTATATTACCAAACACAAAAATGAACATTGTTGTAATCGGATCAAACCATATAAACTCTCAAACAGAATAAAGCAAGAAAAATATGACACGGAGATTTAACATGGTTCGGCTTACAAGGCCTACGTCCACGGGTTGCAGCAGTGTTTTTTTTCTCAATATTTTGGTGTGTTATTACATGAGAGCAAGGAGTGATATAAATAGAAAACTCCAAGGAAAAATATGTCCACTACCCGCCCAATACACAACCCAGTGTACTAGCCCAATAATATAACAAATAGTATCCACACATAACAATTTTCCACTTGGATACTACCAAGAAACTGTAAGAACTGTCACATCAGAAACACTAGTAATGATAACCACACATTGCAGCCCTTATCTCCATCTTCAAGCTAGAAGACCAACTGAAGCCTCGCACAACTCCAGCTTACCAACCGACACTCTTTGTCAAAGCATCCGCGGGGTTTGTATTCCCACACAACTTCTCAGGCTTCAACAAACCTTCCTTGAGAACTTGGCGGATATAATGATATATCCTTCGAATATGTTTAGTATTAGAATGGAAGGCAGGATTCTTGGCAAGGAATATACCACTCTAACTGCCACTATAGAGAACCCCTTTACCAACTCTTCCATCGGTTCTTGCAACCACTCCATCTCCTTTGCAGCTTCTGTTATCGCAACGTATTCTACTTTAGTAGAAGATAAAGCAACAATCTTCTGTAGCTTGGAACTCCAAGAAACAGGAGTACTTCCCAAAGTAAAAAAATAGCAAGTAGTGCTTTTGCAACTGTCAAAGTCACCGGCCAAATCAGCATCTACAAACTCTTCCAACTTCAACTCATATGTAGTGAAAGTCAACCTATAATCAACAATTCCACACAAGTATCTCATAATCCACTTCACAGCTTCCCAGTGTTTCTTTCCTGGATTACCCATATACCTACTGACTACTCCCACTGCATGAGCAATATCTGGTCGAGTGCAGGTCATAACATATATAAGGGAACCAATTGCAGAATCATAACAAATCTTACTCGTTTGCTCCCACTTAACATCACTTCTAGGTGACTGATCTTTGCACAACTTAAAATGACTCCCCAAAGGTGTAGCAACTGGCTTTGCTTTGCTCATATTAAACCTGCTCAAAACTTTCGCCACATACTCAGATTGAGAATGTTTTCAAGTACCTTTGGTTTTATCTCTCATAGTTCTGATTCCAAGGATTTTCTTTGCATTTCCCAAATTCTTCATTTCAAATTGGCTTAACAGCTGTTGTTTTAGATTATTAATCTCCTTGATGATTGATCCTGCAATCAACATATCATCGACATACAACAGCAAACTAATATACAATTCATCAAACCGTTTAAAATAATAGAAATGATCTTGCTCACTTTTTGTGTAACCTGAACTGATCATGAAGTTATCAAACTTCAAATTCCACTGTCTAGGAGCCTACTTCAGACCATAAATGCTCTTCGTCAGTTTACACACAAGCTTTTCTTTTCCCGATACTAAGAACTCTTCCGGCTGATGCATATAAATCACTTCCTCCAACTCATATTTTTCTTCAATTGCGGAACATGTCTGACCTTCTGCAGAGCCCAAACTGAAACATTCGAACTCTTGATTTTGACTTCTTCTATGCCCACAATCTTCAACTCTTTACCATCAGCCAAGTACACATTTCCAAAATCACCAGCTACATAATTCTGCATGACCTCCAAGTGCGTTGTGGTATGAAAGTAAGCCTCTGAATCCAAAACCTAGGAATCAGTGTTTGAGTCAACAGATAACAACAAAGCATCATGCCCATCATCGGTTACTCCATTGACATCAACCTTCTTGTTTTCTTCTTTCTTTAAAGACCAACAATTCTTCTTAGTGTGACCTTGCCTGCCACAATGCCAACAACCATCTTGTTTCTTGCCAAAACGTGACTTACTTCTTCCTCTCCCTCACTTGGATTTGCTGCGACCAGAATTCCTATCCGACTATATACCTTTGTCAAATTATCTGCCTCTATCATTCACATTCAAGGCTGAACCGAAATTTGAGGATTCTCCAGCGTCCTTTCTTATGGATTCTTCACTTAGAATCTGATATCTCACAGCACCGTAGGTAAGTTTTTGCTTGCCGATGGAATTACTCACAGCTGTTCTCATAGTCTCTCAACTATTTGGCAAAGATGTCAATACGATCAAAGCCCGCACTTCATCTTCAAAGTCAAATCTCAACTGACTCTAATTGATTAACAATATCATTAAATTCATTCAAGTGCTTGGCAATGAGAGTACCTTCTTGCATCTTCAAGTTTAATAACTTTTTGATCAAGTGCACCTTGTGATTCACAGTTGGCGTCTCATACATTTCTGACAATGTATCCATGAGTTCCTTCGTAGTTGTTTCCTTAGCAACATTGTGAGCAACACTCCATGTTAGAGTTAATCGAATAACTCCTAACACTTGTCTGTCTAAAAGCTTCCATTCATCATCGAGCATCTTTTCTGATTGCTTACTAAGAAGAGGCAAGTGCATCTTCTTCCCATACAAGAACTCTTTAATCTGCATACCATCAAAATTTTCAAACCCTACAACTTTAACTTCATCGGTAGCCATAGCTCCCACTCAATAATCAAAACCACAAAATTATTGAATAATCCGATTATTAAAATAATACAGTCTGCTCCAATTAAAAGAAAAACTCCTTCGACAATTGTATAGAGCCCCGACCCGGGAGGCGCTACTATTTAATCGTAATTGAATATCTATAAGATATTAACCTTTACAATATCACAAAAGATTTAATCTTAATTTCTCCAAACTGAATCCATAAATTTCTACCAAAATTTCGGCAACATCTCCCCGTATATCGGAGAATGCCCACTTGAAATACGCAACACATACTCAACAAATATATAAGGCCTCCGACCATCACATCACAAGCAACCACAATCCTAGGCAGGGCCTCAGGCCATCTACAGCATGCATCCGCAATACATAATAAAACATAACCATCATACATGTATCAACATGCAATATAACCATAAGGTTCACATCCAGATATAGGAGTCCTATCACAAGGCACCCTCCTATATGTACCATCCACACACCGTCAAGGTGTTCACAAACGTAACCAACATACACAATCGTCAATTCGCATATATAATGTCAAACATAATAAAGAAAGTTAATTCTTTATTCTAACCCCATCCTAGTGTCTCCAAGTGGCACCATGTCATCCCACCTCCTACAGATCCGTAGTGCCGGTATCCATACCAGTCTCACCTATGTGGAAAGAAAAGAAAGTAAAGGGTGAGCAATGACTCAGTAGGGTCAAAGAGGATAACAAAATATAATAGCTGAATTAAAAAGGTAAGTCAATGCAGCAACATGTCAAAGACTATGAACCACCATAACAAACACTCATCAACCGTGGTCTCGTTTCCTACCGTGAGTCCCAATGAGACGACACCTCGGCATTCTTCCCCACACATCGTTATTGGTGAACACTGCCACCATACAACTCAATAAGGAAACATACCACTTACAAGACACCAGCCTTGTCCATACTGACTCGGGTTCCTTGAACTGATTCCTCAGAATTTCAGTATGTTGCCTCATATGGGAGTCATCCGATTGCAACTAAGCATAATCAAATTTTTATTGAATTCCTCGGAATCTCATGTGGTACTTGGCCACTTTCAGTGGCCCAAAACATGGCCACCGAAAGTGGCATTATATATATATATATATATATATAATAATATTATATATTTATATGTAATTTTTTTATTTTTATTGAATTCTATTTTTCTAATGGGTAATTCATCTCTAATCAAAATTTTCACTCATTATTTGGTATTTTCAAATCCAAACTTTCAATTTAATTATTATTATTTTTTGATATTTTTTGATCAGGTGTTACAATAGTGTTTTTCAAAGTCAAATAGAAAAGGCCACTGGACATTCCAAAAAAACCCAACAGTTGTCCCAAACTTTGACAGCCCACACAATGTAACCTTTTGAAAGTCACGGTACCTTCTAAAAGAAAATCAATTTGGTGTGGCTCCACAAGAATTTAACTATTGATGAACATTTGTTCAACACAACCGGTCCCACATGACGAATTAAAACCCACCTTTCTTGTTGGAAAAGTCAAGCAATACCAATACAGCACAAAAAACTAATAATAATAGAAGTGGTAGCCACAGTACCACGTATTCTCCACAACTGCTTCTTTCTTTTTCTGGTTTTTTTTCAACTCTAGAGCGGCGGCGGCCCCACCACCACCACGACCACCACCACGATAAGCAAGAACAAATTTTTCTTTACTAGAAGCAATCAATTAATCGGATCATTACATCATAAGGCTGTGTTCAGAATCACAGCAGTCGGACCCGATCTACCTCATTTTTCTTTGAATCTACCTCCCTGGAATTTCTTCTTTCACTGGTAACTTTCTTTGCTTGCAATAATCAACTAGTTGTCTCCATGGATCTCTCTCTCTCATATTCTGACTCAGGCGATCAAAACAAGGTTTTAAAGACTGATCAGCCTGATCTGAAACCAGATCTATGTCACTATGATTCGATCGGCAGAGATTCGTTTGTGAATCTCACTACACAAAAAAGCCTAGATCTTGTTTAACCTCCCTCCGATACCATTTGTTATAATCGGATCAACCCACATAAACTCTCAAACAAGAATAAAGCAAGAAAAATATGACACAGAGATTTAATGGGGTTTGACTCACAAGGCCTACGTCCATGGACAGCAACAATGTTTCTTTCTTCCCAATATTTTGGTGTGTTATTACATGAGAGCAAGAAGTGATATAAATAGAAAACTTCAAGAACAAATATGTCCACTACCCAGCCCAATACACAACCCAGTGTACTAGCCAAATAATATAACAAATAGTATCCACACTTAACAAACACAACTTAGTATATTAGTTACAATGAATATGCTTTACTAGTTGGAATTTGTTCTATTCTTCCTTTGTTTTTTCTAGTTAGAATTCGTATCATTGTATCTTTTTATTGATTTTTGTATTACATACAATGTCTTTGATTTCATGCAATCAATCTTTAAGTAGAATATCATTGTATCTTGTTATCTACATGATTGTGTGGAGTTGTTATATCATTTTATTTTATGTAATTTGGCGTTAAACAATACTCCTCATACTATCATTTTATATTTTTCCTTATTAATGTCACTACTATTGAAAATTTCTTCTTAATTTCAATATGATAAAAAAAATGATTGAAATATATTATATTAATCATATGAATACAATGTCAAATTTTAAATAGAAAATATTATCTCAAAATTCCAAACCAAATGTGTTTTTGAGTTTTTCATTTTGAAAAATAGTTTTTAAAATTTCTAAACCAAACACATTTTCAAAATTCTTATAACAAAATTGGAAAAAAAATACAAAACGAGGTACAAAAACATAAAATACAAAACAACACTGAAAACCAAATGCAACTTAAATGTCTAGATGTATTTTGTTAAGTAATATGTTAGGTATTTTAATGGCGCATATGAAAATGTCATTACCTTGCTAGTATCGATTGTTGTGGATTTATAATTGTAAAGCAACAATCTGGACACTGTATTTAATAACCGGATCAATGTTATATAATTCTAAAGTGATGTCAAATGGTCTTTTTAATTAAAGATCAAAGTCAAATATGCAATCTTAGAAACATAAACAATCTAAAAAATAATATAAGTTGTCAGAGTAGTGCATTTTCTCCTAATTACACATCTAAATACCATAATAAAAAACAACGTAAAAACATTGTAATACATCTCAATAATCATCAAACGGCAAAGTCATCATTTGTTGACAATGCTCAACCAGCTGTATTACAGCTCCACTTGAGTTTTCTGCTAAAATTCTTTTTCTTCATCACACTAGGTAGTTGTCCCTTACCTCTCTTGGCTATGGGATAACTTGATTGGGAAGGTACTACGATAGAAAGCAAAGGCGAATAGGGGTACATTCCAATCTACTGCATCACATTTGCATAAAATGCTTCACTCTCGGCAACCAAATCCGCTAACCTTGTAAATGCTTTGCACAAATCTTTATAACATGTTTGTGCATCTGTGGTTGTCCAACCAACATAGCTAATTTTCACACATGAATGAGATCTCCTGACATCTTTCCTCCAATGCTTGAAAACATATGAAGCTAGAATTGGTTACTCATTATTGTATATGAGAATAGACAAAGAATGTTTGCACATTATTCCACTGAATTCAAACCTCAAACAAGAACAAGTCACGTTCACCCCATCATACATTAAGTTCAATTAAACTTTTTTCCTTCCCAACACCTCGATAGACCACATCTTCATGAACATAATTCTCGAAGTGATACTCCTATCTTACTATGGACTTGATTCCACACTACATGATTATGATTTCAATTAGTTCCTTTTGGAATTCCACATACTTACTTGTAGTGTACAAATTTTGAATTTGCTTCTCCTTGTCATATAACGTCGAGCAAGCAATATGTTTGTTCTAAGAATCAAAATTAGCTTAATAGCATCTACATTGGTGCGCCTGAAATCAAATATTAGAAATATTGAAGTATATAGAAAGAGTGATAAGAAAGAAAAAAATGTAAAAAGTAAAAAATTATATTGAGAGATATGTTTTTTAGTGAAAAAAGTGAAAAAAATATATTGGGAGATGTGGACACTTAATATTTTGAGAGTTTAGTAATGGAGAGTGAAAAATTATATTGAAAGATGTGTTTTATTAATGTATATATATTAGGAGACATGTTTTGTATGTCATAGAAGTGGGACCCAAAAGTGAAATTTGGCATGGAATTTCAAGAGTGTGCATTGGAGTTGCTCTTAGCTCTCTTTCTCAAATTTCTTTGAACAAAATGCTTTAATGTTCACATCAAATTCACATAATCATTATAAAAATGCATTCATACTCTCCCTACCACCAGTGTAGGACATCCCTACCTAGAAATGTCTTTTAACGTAAATGGGAACCCACATTTCCCTTTGCACAAACAGTTGAGATAACCATTCATTTGTCCCCATGTCGTAAAGGTAAATTATCATCCGCCATAAATCTACAATATAGAACAAAATGGTTAACAAATGCATGTGTAGGAAATATTGTGTATAAAACACATATAATTACACTATCTTTGTTCCTTACTTTGTTAGGATCTCTGAGCAGAATGATCTAACAATGCTAGGGTCGATGGATGTCGATCACAAGGAAAGCACCCAAAGAATTCACCCTTCAAGAAACCCTTACAATCTCTCAACACAAACTCCTATTTTTATTGTCAGTTATGTGTATCTTGTTGCAAAGAGAGACCCCCTATTTACAGTGGAAGAGTCCTAATCTCATTGAAACTTTCTTGACACTCAACTACTTGAGATATTGATAATATCTCAAGTGTTTTATCTTTATCACATACAAGATAGGAGTTGTTTACTTAACCAACAAGGAACTCTCCAAATGGGCTTGGTACCCGTGTAAGGGCTTGGCCTATCTTGGATTCTCTATAATCCAATAGATTCCCACTCACCCATGAAAGTCAAGATAATACACGGTCGTGTTCTCAAAAGATTATCATACAAGCAAATGAAATGTGTGACCTTCATGCACACTAACCATAGTCTCTCCAAAGTAGAAATCCATTAAGATCACAATAGAGTGATTTACTTTGTCTTAGTCAAATAAATAACAGTGTACAATCTTACCCCAAATATGTTTGAATACATAAACAAAGTATCACTCAATCCCACAAAAGAGTCATATACTTGTCTTTTCAATCTACATGTATTTTTACTCTATGCCTGGCCAGTAAATACATGTTCTCTTGTGTCATTCAAACCAAGTTTTTCCTTTTCGCTCTAATATCATTTAGTTTTTGGTCCAACTTGCTTTCCCAACTATGTATCTTTAGGTTGAATCGTCTCTTAAGCATAGGTAACATGTCAAGGTAGCAAACCATTGTCCCATCACCTCCTGACATAGTCAAAAGTTATTCAAAGGGTAAAATCAAGAGATCATTAAGTATCACTTTGATCTCAGAGACTCACACAGTAATGAAGCAGAGATTATTTCACTCACTTCTCTCTGGGTCACTAGCACATGTAGTATGAAGTACATGTTGTTGCGAAGTATTCCTTACTCTCTTACAAGTCAAGGGCATATGTTTACTCCTTGAACCACACAGGTAATAGTCTTGTCCCCAATCTTACAATGGGCAACAAAATTGCAATTTATTTTGCTCACTCCCAAGTGTCAAAAGCAAATTCAAACTAGCTTTTTCAAAAAAGGCTCCATGAATTTCATGTAAATTCTTTTTAAGAATCTCATCTTAGTTTCAACTAAGGCGATACTTGTTTAGATTTTTGTTCACTATTGGTCATCAAAAGCATATTCACTCTTAGTGATCAAAGTCGATTGCTCGTGTGAGTGAGCCAATCATGCCTATTTACATACTTTAATATTGTATTAGCAATTTCACAAAATAATGAAGAAACAATTCAAATTATTTCAAATAAATGTATCAAAAACAATAGTGCAAAGATACACCAATTATGTGAATGGAAAAATGATCCAACTAAAATCACATCCTAAGCAAACCCAAGGACCTCACATGTCTCTGAAAGGAGTCCTTAGCGATTGGTTTAGTAGAAGGGTCTGGGACCATATTTCTTGTAGAGATGTGTTGTAGGATGACCTCTTTATCCACAACAATTTTTTTAACAAAATTATACTTCAACTTTATGTGTTTGATTTTTCCATGATATTTGGGATCCTTAACATAAGCCAGTGCAGCCATACTATCACAAAACAATGTGACAGGTTCTGAAGCATATTTGACTATTGTAAATGTTGTAAGAACTCCCTTAACCACACAACTTCTTGAGCCGCTGAGAAACAAACTATGTATTCTGCCTCCATTGTGGATAATGCAATACAAGATTGCTTTTTACTGCTCCAATAGATTGCTCCTCCATTAAGCAAAAAAACATATCCCGAGGTATATTTGCGTTCATTCATTTCACCTCCCAAGTTTGCGTCAGTGTATCCAACTAGGTGCAAATGTTTTTCGTTGAATATAAGAGTATAATCCATTGTGCCTTTAAGGTACCTAAGTATCATTTTGACAGCTTTCCAATGCTCAAGCCCTGGATCCGATTGGAAATAGCTTACTAGCCCTACGACATAGCATATGTCAGGATGTGTACACATCATAACATACAACAAGCTCTCAATTACATTAGAAGATGAGACTCTAGACATTTTATCTTTCTCTTATAGAGTCTTGGGACTCATATCACGACTAAGGCCAACATTCCTCTCAACAGGAGTGTCAATGGATTTACAGTCTTGCATGTTAAACCGTTCCAACACCTTTTTGATGTAAGTCTCTTGAGATAATCCCAAGAGTCTTTTAGAACGATTTCTAAGGATTTTAACTCCCAAAACTGGCTTCATCCAGATCTTTGATCTCAAAGTTTGATGCTAACGACTTCTTAGTAGTTACAATCAACTCTTTATCATTTCCAGCTAACAGAATGTCATCCACATATAAAGACAGGATTACCATACCACTCTTAGATGTCTTGACATATACACAATCATCTTCTTCCGTCATTGTAAATCTATCTTTTAAGATTGCTTCATGGAATTTTATAGTCCACTATCTAGATGCTCGTTTAAGGCCATAGATAGAACGATTAAGTTTACAAACTTTATGTTCCTGACCTTTAACCTCGAAACCTAATGGCTGGACCACATAGATCTCCTCATCCAGTTCTCCAATAAGAAAAGCTGTCTTGACATCCATTTAGTATAGATCCAAATCTAAATGTGCAACAATGGCTAGAATGAGGTGAATAGAAGCAAACCTCACCACTGGTGAAAAAATTTCTTTATAATCAATTCCCTTTTTTTGCGTGTAGCCATTGGCTACTCATCAAGCCTTAGATCATTCTATAGTTCCATCCTCATTGCGTTTTATTTTGAGAACCCACTTGTTCCCAATTGCTTTGTGGTTCGATAGAAGCTCTACCAAATCCCAGACATGGTTCACTTTCATCAACTCAATTTCTTCCTTCATAGCTTTTGGACTAGAAAGAGCTTCTTGTATTGTCTTTCGCTCCTCTTCATCCAATGGAGTTATCATGAATGTCTCCTCTTCAATCTCATAACGACGACGAGGGATATGTCTACGACTACTCTATCTAGGTTGAGATTGACTTTGATCAATCTCCATTGGAGGAAGCTCATTCAATGTGACACTCCCACTTTCCCTTTGAGGTTCTTCGAATGGGGTTTCAGTAGTGTCATCATTCTGAATTTCCATTTCGTAGAATTGAAAATTCTTATCAATCTCTCCTTGGTTAGGAAATTCCTCTTCCAAGAAGGTGACATCTCATGACTCAATTTCTTTCACTTTCCCTTGTTCGTCCTCCCATATGAAGACGTACCATTTGGAAGTTTCAGAGTATCTTATAAAGATGTACTTCTTCCCTCGGGGTCCTAACTTCCCATATTTAGAAGTAAGAGTATGAATATAAGATGCCGAACCCCAAGGCCTTAAGTGTCCTAAACTAGGGTTTTCACCAGTCCACAACTCATAGGGAGTTATTGAGACTGATTTTGGTGGTACACAATTTAGAACATGGGTTGCAATTAGTAAAGCATCTCCCCAAAAAGAGATTGGAAAATTTGTTTGTGTCGTCATCGATCTAACCATGTCCAACAGGGTTCTATTTCTCCTTTTAGCAACATCATTTTGTTAGGGAGTATAAGGAATAGATAATTGTCTAGATATTCCCTTTTCAACACACAATTCCTTGAATTGCTCGGATAGATACTCACGTCCACGATCGGTCCAAAGAGCTTTGAGACTCTTGTCTAATTGATTCTCTACCAACTTTGAATATCGGATAAAGCAATCCAGTGCTTCTGACTTGTGAAATCAAGTAGACATGATCATATTTAGAGTAGTCATCTATGAAAGTGCTGAAATACGAAGCTCCATGCCTCTCTTTTACATTCATAGGACCACAGATGTAAGAATGAATTAGCTATAGAGGGATCGTGGCCCTTTTTACTTTTCCAAATGGTCAGCGTGTTACTTTTCCAGCTAACCAATGCTCACATGTGAACAAGTCAACTTTAGCTAGTGGACCCAAGATGCCCTCTTTTGCTAACCTGTTGATTTTTTCTTGTCCAATGTGTCTCAATCTAGCATGCCATAAATTACCATCATATGAAATATTACCACTAGAAGTAGCAACAAATGAAACATAATTTACTAAATTTGCATCATAAATGGTGTCCAAAACCATAAAACCATAAAAAAAATCACAACCATAATAAATCTTTTCTAGAAATAACCTAACACAACCATGTTTAAAATGGAATTCAAAACCTAAACCTAGAAGGACTATGACTAAAACTAGATTTCTTCGCACTCCGGGTGCATAAAACACATCATGCAAATAAAGCATTCTTCCTCCCCGCATATCCAACTTGTAGGTACCGATTCCCAGAACCTTAGAAGTAGCATTATTTCCTATGAAAATGCTCCTACTCCCCTTAGGAATACATCTGAAATCTACAAATAGCGATCTCTCTCAAGCTATGTGGTATGTTGCCCCTGTGTCTACAATCCAAACAAGAATCGTCTCAGCTAACATAGTGATAACATTAAAAAAGGATAGTTGAGAATAGTCATTTACCTTCACTTTGGTGCATTCCCAAGCGAAGTGACCTAGTTTCTCACATTTGAAACATTTCATCTTTGCTTTTTTCTTCTTAGATTTACGCTTACCCTTCTTAAGCGTTGCATCTTTGGGTCCAAGTGTTTTTCCTTTGCCTTTCTTACCATTGTCGTTCCATGAGCCCTTAGCTCCACATTTGTATGACTAAGTTGGGCTGGGATTGTTTGGATGTGTGTGGGCTCTACAGAAATCCCACAATTATGATTTTTTTTAAATTATTAAAATTTAATTTCCTATTTTTTAATTTTTCCAAAATATTTTGTTTATTTTAATGACACTTAAAACATATTTATTTTTTTGTTAAAATATTATGAAATTTTAAGGCAATAATATGAAAGTTGTCTAGAAAAAGAGTTATTTAATTGCGCGCTGAATTATTTGGAAGGCCCCCCTTTTCCTGGGAACGACATGAGTTGTTATTTTTTGGTTCCCATATTTTACAAACTATATATGTAGATTTTTGTCATTAAAATTGATTGGTACATTAAAGTGAAAATTTTGAGATTAGGGTTATTATATACTTTAAATAGCACGTTTTGCTCTCTTACACATAAAAAGACAATACTAGTGTCATACTAAATGATGCTTAAAGAAAAAGACCTAAAAGAAATTATAATTGTTGGTTGTAGAAATAGTAAAGACAAGGATAGGAGCTGTTCCTAGTTCTGGATGGAGTCGTACTTGGAAGTCGAATCTAGAAGTGAATGGACATTCCGACTCAGATTTGAGTGATAACGAGTGTTCTAGCATTGATGATATGATAGATGGGTCTCAAAGGGATGTTGAGTTGGACTTTGAGGAAGACCCTGATGAGGATCCTATGGAGGACCAAGCTCTTTCTAATGGTGAAGCTAAAATTGTCAGAACACCATCCCAGCCTGAAGTCATGGATATTTCATCCGATGATGAGGTAATGAAGATTTTCAATATATCTTCTTGTCCGGAGGTTATTGATATTTCTTCCAATGAAGAAGAAGAAGATAACGAAGAAGCAGATGTTCCAACAGTTACTTACCAGTCTGTCCAAGATGTGGACAACATGTTCGTCTTACGAACAAAGTGTTAAGGCATGTGTGTCCAAGGTTACCTTAGTACAACATTTATAATCTCTATTTAGGATTAAGTAACTTAGAATTGTAGTTAGGGTTTTAGGATCGTAGTTTTCCTAGACATATTTTCCCTTTCATTTATGAATAAAATGATTATGTCGATTTGAATATTTTATTTAATATTATATTCATCAAAAGTTGGCTCAATTTGTTTTGGCTTGAATGGTTGGAGTATGTTTATACAAATTGATTATATGTTATTAAATATATATATATTGTTTTTATGGCATACTATGACCATTTAAAAATAAAATTTGAATGTGATGCGAAACATTGGAAAATATTGTTGGGATGATGTCCTAAAAACATACCATGTAAGGACAATTCTGAAATTCAAGAATAAACATTTTATGATTGCATTTGTGTTTTAAATGTTTTATTTTAAATATTTCATTTATATGTGAATGTTCTATCAAGGTCTAAGGATGTTAGATATGTGAATCTTGGATACTCAGATACACTTATAGTGTGAGTATAGATTGACACAAGATTCATTATTACATTCTAAATCATTAGTCACAACCAGATTAACAAAGTTAGGCACTTTGTTGATATAGGTTGTAGTGCATGGACATCTCCAATTAGGGGAATGGTTTGTCTTGACCGTTTGAGAGGATTCTCGGATTGGTGCACTAGTGTGTATGTGGACATATACATTGACGGACTTACATAGGAATGAACAACTAGAAACGTGCTATCAAAGAGTTGTTCATCCTATAGCTATAGGAGTACGGTATATCTCAAGCTTGAGTAGGTCAATACGTTTATACTTATAGCGTGTGCATTTTGATTCATCAATAAGTGAGACACGCACTATTGTCAAAATCTTGATGATTTGGATGTATGCCACTAGGGTATAAGCGCATACCTACAAAATAGTCATTCATGTACTTTCAGTTATGAAAGTGTAAGCACCCATCTGAGAGGTTCAAATTAATCTATCTAAAAAACTATGCATAGTGATTCTAACGAATCAAGCGTTGTGAATTAAATTGATCGACGGGTCAATTTAATACGCTTAGAGGATAGATATAAAGGAATCTGGAGCTCAGAGAAAATATGGATTTTGGAGTGTTTGATAGTATGAATAAATTCACTCCATCTTACCGGGTGTTGCATGGAGGATATGCAAGTACACTTCCCATAGGTCAGGGATAGGTTTCTAATTATGGAAAAGCCTCGATGTAAGAATCGTACATATTGGGGAGTGCATCCAAAGTTCAGGTAGTGTCAGACGAACATTGGATTGTTATATTATTCCTAGTCATAGAGTTTGACGGTAAAGAATAATATTTCGGGAGCCACAATATGTATGTCCTGCGGAGTCCCCTTGGTAGCTCTATATATTCTCTTGTCCTATTTAAGGAAGATCGGCAAAATTCACCATATCACAACGGTTGTTGGAGAAGTTACAAGAATAGAATTTGTATTACAAATAGATATAATTTTATTGGGTTTTGGTCTTCCAAAGATAACCCTAAGATAAAATTATTTTTGTTAAGATATACAAAATTCTTGTAAGTGTATTTATAAAAAAATAATAAGTCTCGAAATTTCGATTTATATTGTGAAATAAATATTTTGCATAATCGAAATTAAAGTCAAGAATGGGCTTAGGATCAAAATAATATTTGAGCCTTGAATTCTTGAAGTATTGGGCCAAAAGAAAACCTAGAGGTCCAATTAGATTGGACTTAATCAAAAAGGTTTTTACTTTGGGCCATGATTAGGTCCAAATGATGCTTGAATGCATGGCCCAATAAATGTACATGCAATAGGCGCCAATTACAATATGTGTTTTAGGTGACCTTGGGTTTTGACTTTTCCTATTTCATGTAGGACTAGTAAAACAAAACCTAAAAGGAGACTTGTTGACTTTAGATATAAATACATCATGTATCTCTCTCATATGGGTAACTTTTATAACACAAAAAAAGGTGATGCCGTGTGATTCAATTCACAAAGAAAGCCAAGTTGTGTTTTTTATAAAAGTTTCCGAGTGTTCTTTTTGAGAAAAAAAAAGAAAGTGCAGCCGTGTGTGATTATTTTCGGTTCACTACGGATCGGTGTTTTTGCTTTGCTCGTTCGCAAGGAGATTAAAGGGAATACCTAGGAAACGACGCAGGCCGTTCTTGGTGATCCGTTCGTTACTCTATCAATCGGTGGTTCGTGATCAAGTGTTGAGTTCGTGATCAAGACAGATAGCACGTTGGACCTCGATAGTAAAGAGGTTGGTATTCTTCTTCTAACCTTCTTCATGCCATGATTGTATGTTTAGATCTAAGAATTATTTTGTATGAAATTAATACTAGAAGCATGCTAGGATTAATTACAAAATTAATTGGATCTAGGATAACACTTGATAGGCGTGTAGCAATCTAGGGTTGTATGGCTTCCGATTAAATTTTTGATTTGTACCTATGCTAAGAACGATCCATAAAATGCTTCCGCATGTTCTAAAATTTATTTTAGCAACCAACAAATATTGTATTGGTCTCTTATGTAAACATTTTTCATGACTAGTGGCCGCTATGAAAAGTATCGTCGCTAATCTCAATGCTGGAGATAAGCTAACCGAACCAATAAGAATTACAATGTTTGACATCGCAAAATCCAATAGCTGCTAGAAGAGCAGGATAGCTGGAAACCATAACACAACCTATGTTGGAACCCAAGCAAGGTACCACAGCTACGCATAGGTGTGATATGGAGTCTTATGCCACTTTCAAACGGAAAGAATGAGTCACTCGCATATTCATGTTAAGTAGTATGCATAATGACTTGATGCTGAGGTTTGAAAAATATAAGACTGCCAAAGCACTTTGGGTTGCAATTAAGCTACAAATGAGTGGAGCCTCCACAATGAGGCTCCGTCATCTTACTCTTAATTTTGAGAGTTATGTCATGCGTTCGAATCAAATGATGAGGAGAAGCACTTGATTAACCTAGCTAATATGATTAGCAAATTGAGAGAAGCATGATATGTGCTTACTGATAAACAACAATTGATGGCTGTTATCCGTTCTTTGCCATCTTTATGGGAACAGATGAGGGTGAACCTTACACACAATGACAACATCAAAACTTTTGATGATGTTGCCAATCATGTGGAATTGGAAGAGGATCGTCTTCTTTTTTAGAAGTCCAAGACTGAAGTAAACATTGCTCAGTCATACAAACGTGGAGCTAAGGGCTTATGGAACGGCAATGGTAAGAAAGGCAAAGGTGAAATGATTAATGAAAAATGTGTTTTCACTAATTATTATTTGTCAATAAATATTGTATCTGACATATGATTGAGTTAGTAGATTTGACTGATATCCATGATCCTCACTCAACTAAGATATTGCACAGTGGAAGGATTCAATTACATGGTAATCGTAATTAAAGGTTCATATGAAAGTATTCATCACTGATTGGGTAGTCACGATATGCTGCTAGGCGTCACTCGTGATTTATAAGAAATAATCAAAGGTGTTTTAATTAATATCAAAGAGTTTGATATCATTCTTATTGCTAATTGGTAATGAACCTAGAAAGTCACACATTAAAGAATCAAGGAAATTGTTTTTCTAAAGTTGAAAGAAATATGAATTCGATAATTTACATGAGATGAAAATAATCGAATAATTAATTAAATAAAAGTTTATTGTAAACCGAAAGGGATCCTATTGATTAATATAGATTGCTAGCACATTAGATATTAATCATTTAATGGATTCATCATTTAATTAATTAAATAATGAATTAATTTGAGTAGTTGCCGACACTACTTCATCTCTTGCTATAAGAATGTGTAATATACACATTTGGAGCAGTGAAAACAAATGGAAAAATATTCATTATTTGTTCTTAATTTTGATTAGAGAATCAATTAAGGAAAATTTTCTAAGTTAAGAAAATTTTTCGAGTCTTCCAAAGTTGTTTTAGCTTGCGATTCTGGTGCACGGACTAGAGACACCGTACTATCGGAGATCAACCGACTAGGCGGATTTTGATCAGGCACGCTTCAAGAGGTAAAAATTTTTATGCTTCCGCTGTGTGTATAAGTATACCGATTTGCTAACAGTGGTATCGGAGGAGTTTGACTCGGTATACTTTCAAAATTCGATTTTGAGTAAAATCCAGATTTTTGAAATATTTTAGGTTGTTTCGTTTATGGGTAGATCTTGATTTATCAGTCTTGATTATGCTATATCCAAGTTTAACAAGATCTGTTTTGTCATGCTTTGATCTGATCTGCTTGGCTGAAAATTTATATACCCGATCTGGGTTTTCTGGGCATCCGAGACCTGATCTCCAGCTACTAGGGTCAAGCTTTGATGCCTGTGCTCCTGAAATCAACAGAGCAGCTCGATCGGGTGTCCGATCTGTGATGTTCGCCGGAAAGGCAGTGGAATTGGTGGTTGAAAGTTGCGGCTGGAACCTGCAAGTGTTACTGGTTCACATAGGGGTGGAGGGTGTAACGAACTTGCCACCCCTTGCCAACCAAAGCCCAACTGACAGCCCGTACGCCCATACGCATGAAGCCCAGCTGTAACCAAGGCCTCCCTACCCATAATAGAAAACCTTGGCTAGCAAGTTGAGGGAAGTCCGCACTAATATGCACTTCAACCTCCCCTTAATCCTCAGATGTGGGACACGGATATGTAACCCCACCATGCTTGCTCAACCGATGCCCACGCCGGTAGCCATCCACATGGGACACACACGTCGGTAGCCACCGAGCTGCGCACGTGGCCATTGGCCAAAGCGCTCTCACACTGGCGGGTGTCGGGTTCTGGCTTCGATTTCGACAGCAGGCATCACCCCCTTCTCTTTATCACCGCACTCTCCTTGCTCTTTTTGTTCCTCAATGATAATGTCTCCTCCATTTTCAAAATATTCGACCAAAAACAGCTTTGGTCGAGGACATTTGTGACCCATCCGCCACTTTCTATCACAAAAATAACAAAGCCCTTGTGCCCGCCGGTCTTGCATTTCTTTTTCCATAAGCTTCTTCACTGGCGTACTCGATTTTCCCTCTAGATTCTTAGGGGGTCAAACGGGTACGTCAAGGCCAGAGGTGGCTGAGACGTCAAAATCGGAGGCGACGAGAACCCAAATCAGTTAGAAAGAGACTTAATGGGTGGAGAGGTTGGCAAGAGAGGCAGCTTAATATCAGCCGTGGATGTGGGAGCCGTCCGAGTAGCATTCAAACTCTCTTCTTGCATCTTGGTCATGTCATAAGCCTCCATTAAGCTTCGGGGTTTCATCATCTTAACAAGTAAACAAATCTCCTCCCGAAGACCTGCGAAGAAATGACTCAACTTATGTGCTTCAGATAAATCCTTCACTCGGACCACAAGAATTTTGAAGTGATTTTTATACTCCTCCAATGTGTCAACTTGTTTGAACTTGATGAGTTCTTCTAAAGGATCTTCAAAAAGACTAGGTCCAAAATGAATCACCAAAGCAGATGAAAGTTCTTCCCAACTAGTAACTCTACCTGATGCTCCCAACTCTGTGAACCATGAGTATGCTTGCCCTTCAAAATAATAACTGGCGAGTAGCACCTTTTGATAAGGAAGGGTGCGATAAAAAGTGAAATACTGATTGGCCTTGTTAATCCAAGCCGTGGGCTTGGATCCGTTGAAGTGAGGAAAATAAACGGGCCCCCCAGTATGAATGGTCTCCTTGTGGTCCCCGAAAATCATATCTCGCTTGAGAACTACTGCCCTGAGAATCTCCAGCAGCTGCCTTGCCTTGATTCTGAGTAACAAGACCAT
The DNA here is from genome assembly GCA_963580455.1 of Euonymus europaeus. Lineage (NCBI taxonomy): Eukaryota > Viridiplantae > Streptophyta > Magnoliopsida > Celastrales > Celastraceae > Euonymus > Euonymus europaeus. The sequence continues at coordinate 11,703,555 of OY756970.1, read as the reverse complement.
GAATCAGACTCTCCAACATAGTAAAACGTGAGTTCATGTCCTCCGTGAGTTTCTGGTGTTCTTCAAACTTCTGGTTCATGTCTGCCATGGATCGAGTGTTCACCATACACGAAGCTCTGATACCACTTTTGTTACGCAATCGGGTCACAAATAAGAATAATACAAGATTTCAGTACAACACAGAACCCGTCAAACCACTGATGTTATTAAACACACTACTTCCAAACAAAACTACAACTAAAATGAGGATTCAACAAAGGGATATCCTCGATTCGAGATGAACTAATCTCCACAGAATTTGCTAAACAAGGACAGAAAGAGGCACAAAGAGTCAATGACTTTTCAGAATACAAAACAAACCTGCCACCCCTTGCCCATACAAAGCCCAATTGACAGCCCGTATGCCCATACGCACGAAACCCAGCTGTAACCAAGGCCTCCTAGCCCATACTAGAAAATCTTGGCTAGTAGGTTGAGGGAAGTCTGCACTAATATGCACTTCAACCTCCCCTAATCCTTCGATATGGGACACGGGTGTGTAACAGAGGCCAAGTGTTGGGCATTCACAGGTGGTTCAATACTATACCAGACGCAGCCTTTTTTTACCGGAAATGACTCCTAAAAGCCGATCGGAATCTACGAAAATGAAATTTGATATGGGTTTTGTGTAGGTTCCATGGGTCTCGAATCCAGGTTAGGAAGTGACCAATATTTGCAATAAAATAAAATAAAAATGTAAAGTCCAGTGAGCCCTTTAATTACTTACCTAAAGCACTGGTTGATTGTGGTGAACCCAAACCTGCAAAACGTGTGTGTGTTCATGTTTTGTGGGTTGAAGATCTAAGTGGAAGAGTTGCAGGTTTCATGGCAGTCACTAAAAAACAAAGAAAACCTTAGCGTGCCATCAATATGATTTTCTGGTGTGCCATGGCATTTGTTGATCTTGTCGGACTCAAAAGGTTGAGCTCAGCTTGATCTACGCCATCTGAATCGCCTATAAGTCACCTAAATTAGTGGCTGAAAATCTGTAATTGTTGCAAGTTTTGGGTAGCGAAGATGGGTCTCATGATATCCGGCTATGGGTCCAAGTGTTGGGCACTCAAAGGTTGTTTTGGATCTTGCCGGACGCTACTTTCGCCGGAAATGGCGTCAGTTTTTGGCAATAAGACATTGCAGATGTTGCAGGTACTCGTGGGTTCAAGCGAGTCAGGAAGAAGACTTGTTTTTATCCAAGTTTCTGGAACTGTTTTATGGGCCAGAAATGTAGGCAAGTCAATAACAGATTGATCATGAGTTGCTGGGTAAAGTCACGGTCCAAATGTGACTTAATGGACCACTGTTGAAAGTTTTTGGTTCACAAATTAGGGCTACTGCAATTGTGTTGGACTTTTTGGGCCAGATATGGATTATGGCCCAAATGCCCAAATGTTGAGGTCCAAAACAATTATGTTTTTATGGGCTGTACGTGTAAGACAATTTTAATCAAAAGATTGGGCTTTATAATTTTAATTGCGTTAGGCCTACATAAGAGTTATGTTTTGGCCCTAATTAATTAAAATATAATTAAATGATATTTAACAAGAATTAATCAAATGTTGATTAATTATATTATAAAATTGTTTCATATGATGCATGTATATAATTGATTTAATTAATTATTGATGCATGATTTATATTACATATATTTATTCTAGAACTTATATTTGATGATATATGTTTAGAATAAATAAGTTATGCATGATTAATTGAGTTTATTTTTTGATATATGTGATATATTATTAGAATAAAATTAATAATGCATACGTGTAATTTAAGATGAGACAAATTTAAACATCCCTTTAAATATTAAGTTGTAAACGGTATAATGTATGAAATTATATCGCGGCTCTTCACTATATAAAGTTTTGAAAAATGTTATGATTATGTATAATCGATCATGAAGAAATCATGGGGATAATACAATAAATTATAAGTGATTTTTTCAATACTTTATTAAGCATGAGATGTTATAAATATAAAGATATATTGGTGTTCAAGAAACCAGTAAAGGTGAGAATGCTAATATTCAAATCTTTATATTTATTGGATAGTGGACAAAACTTAACTATGTATAATGGGCCAAAAACCAGGAAATGTGAGGTTTTGCATACTAGGAGCCAAAGTAAATGATTGAATCATGTATGAGATACATTGAGCAAGAGTTGTTCACTTATTGATTTAAGTATTCCGAGAAACGACTAAACGTGAGGTATACTGAAAATTAATAAGAACTCAATCACTCACTAGAAATTCTAACAAGGATTTCCGTTACTCAAATAGGGATGCATGAGTTACGAAAAATTAGTGGGAGGTACCAAATCTTTTTAAAGACCAAAATTGATTTGGATAATGTAGACTATTGTTGATAATCTCCAATTATTTTCTGATGCACACGAATACGATTCAATCCAACACACTTGCACGCATATTGGATGCATATGGCTTTGCGGGGCCAAACTTTGTTAACTGACTAAGAAATTTGAGAATAGTTCTCAATTTAAAAAAAAGGCAAGACTGTTGAGAAAGCTCTTGTGGTTTCTTCTTCTAGAAAGAAGAGGAAGAATAAGAAGGCGTCAACGTCTGGACCTTCTAAAAAGAAGTCTAAGGACAACCGGCAGCAGATAAAAGAAAATTTTTCTTCTGTCGGAAGGATGAGCACTGGAAAATGAATTGTTCTGAATATCTCAAGTCCTTGAAAGTCAAAGAAAAATAGACACCTTTGAAAGGTATGTCTGACTTTTGTAAACTTAAGAATATTGTTTCCATTTATTTATCATCTACTTCATCGATCAGAATGTGATAAATAATGCAGATGAATCACTTAGAAATAGTTCTAAATATATGTGGAACCTTAGATTAGGTCATAATGCAGAAGAAAGACTTAACGAGTTGATAAAAGAGGGTTCAATCAAATCCTCAGATTTAGAATCCTATTCTACTTGTGAGTCCTGTATTCAACGTAAAATTATCAAATCACCCTTTGTTGGACAAAGTCAAAGATTTACAGAAGTTTTAGAATTAATACATTCAGATGTATGTGGGCGTTTTAATCAAATGATTACAGGTGGTTATATTTACTTCATTACTTTTACTGATGATAATTCACGGTATGAGTATGTGTACTTAATGAAGTACAAACATGAATCTTTTGAAAAGTTCAAAGAATTCAAGGCTAAAGTAGAAAATCAAACTGGAAAAAGTATTAAAGCTCTTCGATCAGATTGAGATGGTGAATACTTACGTCAGGAGTTTGAATTGTTCCTAAAGAAACATAGCATTGTTTCACAATTGACTCCTCCAGGAACACCACAGATGTATGGTGTATCTGAAAGGAGAAACCATAGTTTGTTAGACATGATACGTTCAATGATGAGTTATACAGTTTTACCCATTTCATTATGGGGTTTCTTCTTCTGATAGCAACTTTTTTGCTGAACAAAATTCCCTCTAAATTTGTTCCTAATACACCATATGAGATTTGGGTTGGTAGGGCTCCAAGTCTTAAACATGTTGGGATTTGGGGTTGTCCAGTGCACATCAAAAAGCTACAAACAGATAAATTAGAGGTCAGATCTGAACAAGGTAGATTTGTAGGATATCCAAAGGAAACTTTGGGATACTATTTCTATATTCTCACTGATCACAAGATAGTGATTAGTAGAGATGCCATTTTTCTGGAAGCAGAGTTTATTCAGAATGGAGGTATTGGGGGAAAGGATAGAACTTGAGCAAGTATCTGATATTCTACAAAATGATCAAGATCATATTCAAGAATCTAATTATGCAAGTATTATCATCACACAAACTCCTAGAAAATCTAGTAGAGTTATTCGTCCACCAGAACGGTATAACTTGCTCCATGATATACAAGAGTTGTTTGTTCATGGAGATGTAGATCATGGTGATGATCCTACTAGTTATAAAGAAGCAATATCTAATATTGATTCTTTAAAATGGCTTGAAGCTATGAAATCCGAAATGAATTCAATGTATTCAAACCAAGTTTTGGGATCTTGTGGACTCTCCTAACGGTATTGTACCTATAGGATGCAAATGGATCTACAAGAGGAAAATTGGTTTGGATGGCAAAGTAGAGACCTACAAAGCAAGACTGGTTGCAAAAGGATATACTCAAAGACAAGGAATTGACTATGAGGAAACTTTTTTCACCAGTTGTTATGTTGAATTCTATCAGGATTTTATTAGCTATAGTTGCACGCTATGATTATGAGATATGGCAGTTGGATGTCAAAACTATATTCCTTAATGAAAACATTGAGGAAGATATATATATGGAACAACCTAAGGGTTTTGAATCCAAAGTTGGAAATGTGCAAGCTTAAGAGATCTATTTATGGTCTTAAGCAAGCATCCAGGAGTTGGAACATCCGTTTTGATAAAGTAATCAGATTGTTTGGTTTCATTAAAAATGTGGATGAATAATGTGTTTACAAGAAGGTTAGTGGGAGTACTAAAACATTCCTAGTCTTGTATGTTGATGGCATTCTCCTATTTGGGAATGATGTTGGAATAATGACTTTAGTTAAAGTCTAGTTGTCAAAATTTTCTCAATGAAGGATTTGGGAGAAGTAGCGTATATTTTGGGAATTAGAATCTATAAAGATAGATCTAAAAGAATTATATGGCTTTCTCAAGATGTGTTATTGAAATAGTTCAATGTGCAAGAAAATAGCATCAGCACAAAACATTGTTGATCCATTAACTAAAGCACTAACTCTCCGCAGTTAGATCGTCACCTAGAGAAGATGGGTATGAGATACTATAACGATTGGCTTTAGGACAAGTGAGAGATTGTTAGATATATGTCCTATACAGCCAATTTATATGGTTGTATTTGAAACGTATATAATAATAGTACTATATTAGCTTAATTAAATAAATGGTAGATTTATATATTTGATATTTCTATTTAATAGTTATGTCAAATATGTCCATAGATATTTATTAGAGACATCATTCTCAAGAGTTGAGAATATGAGTGACGAGTGATCTCCAGTATAAATATCTTAAATTGAGTTCCTGATCGTAAAATTATTAATTGGACAATAATAATTCGGAAGTTCAACATATTGTTTGTTTCCTATGATGATAGGGTTGTAAGTCTCATGCAATCTAATATGAGATATTAGGACAAACAATAAGGAAGATTTATTGTTGAATAAATGCTTCGAGCATGACTTGCTAAATAATGAATCACATGTAGGTTTATTTTCTTGCCAATGATTTATTATTTATTTACGATTGTGTAAATAATCCTTAGACCTGAGATGACATAATAGTCTTGTATATGAGTGATCAAATTTTGTCAATGTTGGAAATATTTATTCATTGAATAAATATTGACATTTGATGGATTCGGTTAGTTATGTATGGAGACTTGTGTGCAGTCAATAAGAAATTTATCGCCTCGAAATAAACAAGGAGAATAACCTATGTGATCTGGATATTTATTGACACAGGAAATCCTTGGCCGAGGTCAAATGATTAATGAAAAATGTGTTTTCACTAATTATTATTTGACAATAAATATTGGATCTGACATATGATTGAGTTAGTGGATTTGACTGATATTCATGATTTTCTCTCAATTGGAATATTGCACAGTGGAAGGATTCAATTACATGGTAATCGTAATTAAAGTTTCATATGAAAGTATTCATCACTGATTTGGTAGTCACGATATGCTGCTAGGCGTCACTCGTGATTTGTGATTTATAAGAAATGATTAAAAGTGTTTTAATTAATATTAAAGAGTTTGATATCATTTTTATTGTTAATTGGTAATGAACCTAGAAAGTCACACATTAAAGAATCACGGAAATTGTTTTTCTAAAGTTGGAAGAAATATGAATTTGATAATTTACATGAGATGAAAATAATCGAATAATTAATTAAATAAAGGTCTATTGTAAACCGAAAGAGATCCAATTGATTAATATAGATTGCTAGCACATTAGATATTAATCATTTAATGATTCATTATTTAATTAATTAAATAATTATTTAATTAATTAAATAATGAATTAATTTGAGTAGTTGCCGACACTACTTCATCTCTTGCTATAAGAATGTGTAATATACACATTTTGGAGCAGTGAAAACAAATGGAAAAATATTCATTATTTGTTCTTAATTTTGATTAGAGAATCAATTAAGGAAATTTTTCTAAGTTAAGAAAATTTTTCGAGTCTTCCAAAGTTGTTTTAGCTTGTGATTCTAGTGGACGGACTAGAGACTCCGTATTATCGGAGATTAACCGACTGGACGGATTTTGATCAGGCACGCTTCAAGAGGTAAAGTTTTTGATGCTTCCTCTATGTGTATAAGTATACCGATTTGCTAGGAAGAATATGTTTGTTTTATGCAATGCATATTTTTATTAAGACCGAAAATTAACATTAGCCACAATTGGAAGCGACGGAAGTGGACCTTCACATTTTTGCTTTTTCAAATCCTCAACCTCCACTATCAAAGCGGATTTTGATATGGGTTTTGCTTACTACTAATATTTTCCAACGAGTTTAGATAATTCTCTATCTTCAAAATGGTTGAGGCTTTTAATTTTAATGATCTATAGGCTCATTTCTTACCTTCTCTCCCTTGAACTTTCTTATTTTTGCTATGGCCGACATTCTTTAAATTCTCTTGACAAAAGAATAAAATAGAGAAAGTGAAGACAAATGAAGGATAGAGTGAGTTTAAATCTTCCAGATTCGGTTAGATAGTAGCTGGATCTATTTGGTTGCAGTTTGTCAAAAAGTTCAATCATGTTCATTATGATAGTGAGACGATTGTTACAAGTGTGTTAGGGACTTGTAGTCAGCCTCAAAATGTTGTAAATAGGATGTACTGTGACTGCACTCTTCACTAGAACATTCATAGTGAAAGAAGATGCCTAAATGTAAATACTTCATTTATGGACAAAATAAGTACAAAAATATTGGATTCAAAGCAAAATCTGAATGTAAATTGAAAGTAGCTAGAATGCTTGAAAGCTTGAAAATGAAGTATGTAGACTTGAGCCATTAGGCTGGATTGTGTGTGTTATCTTCTTCATGTCTTTATAATCCTTCAAAACCCTTGAATTAATTGCCCTTGATATCATGCTTGTAATGACTGCAACTATCCAAAAATCTCTCAATTGTGCTCCAACTTTCTCATCTATTTAGGTAATGACTCAATTGTATTTCAATGGCATTATACGTCTTGAAAATGTACTCCTCTGTGCTCCATGATGAGCTGATTTTGAGTAAAATAGTGTTTCACCAAAGTAGGTAACAAACTAGAATAAACTTTACTTCCTAAATTCTAGACAGACCATTAGACCAAGTTTTATTTCCTATTTGACAATTAAAATTGGGCCCATATAACATTTGAAATTAATGGCCTATTTCCTCCCTTATTGCCTAGCCCATTAGACTGTAACCAAACTAGTCTATTGATGCATGGCCCAATTCTTGTAACTTGTCCAGCCCAATATGTATGCATAATTCTCGTGTAAACAATTGCCCCCTCACACCAATCAAGTTAGAGATTAACATGATTTAGTGTTTTGAATTTTAAACTAACTGCAATTACTATTGTAGTTAAAATTTCCTATCCAATGACACTTCACTTTTGAAAATACTTCAATGACTTCTGAGCAATAGACACTCCTTCTTATCCTCAAATATTCTCTCTTTTCCTATCTAGATTAAATCATCACCAAGAAACCATAACTCTCAAGAGCCTCTCCTCTTTTTCTTTGATTCTACTATGGCTACCTCCTCTAAAACTGTCTCTCATTAAATCTATTTGCCATCAGTCTTTAGCAACATCGACCCCACTACTTCTCTAGCTACCAAAGCCTAAATGAGCTTCCCTTTCATTTCTATTATGTGGCCCCCCTTAACAAATCTCGTCCATGGTCCAAACCTTCAAAAACCTAGGGAGAGTGGATAGATCACTTGGCCCACCTTTGCCGATTCTTGGGACCGCCTCAATGTTTTTTCTCAAAACAAAGTCCCTTTTGAGGAGAATGTGTTGAATGTTGTGTGCTCTACTAGTCACGATCCTATTACATCACCCTCTGTGATGTCACTGCATTCACAAGTTTGCCAGTCACTAGTCTAGATGTCTCCTATCTTATCATGCTCAACATATCCACAATTATTTTCTGAGGCTGTCACCAAGTGTAACTCTTACTTCAAGGCACAAACCTATTTATCTAGTAAGCTTGGAATTGAAGAGCGCATTGCTTTCTTTTGGTGTTTTCTTTGCACATTCATCTTTTTTGTATTTCCCAATCAGCCCACCAAGGAATATCTTCCCTTTGCTCAAGCATTAGCTAGTGGTACAAAAATAGTTGTTGCTCCCATGTTACTAGACCATTTTTATTTAGAAATTGTCGCAATGGGTTTTGCGAAAGAAAATTTAAAGAAAAATAATAAAAATAAAAGTTGTCACCAATTGTAATAGGTACAATTAGATACCATAAAAATATTTTTGGTCTGTGAAAATCCAGAACAATGAGTAAGTGAATTTGTTACGTATGGGGAAGGTGTAAGACAAACCACAACATCTGTTTTAAAAACAGTTGTCAATTTAACTTTTATTATCTCATTAAATGATTTTAAAAAACATTAATTGTGACAAAAATACGTATATAGGGTAAAATAACTATACAAAAACTATATAGAAATAGGGTAAAATAATTTTAGAAAATATAAAAACTATATCCAAAGTCTAATATTGAGGTTCATGGAATTCTTCCATCCAATAGTCAAATTTTCAAGAAATACTCTCACCTTAAAAATCTTTCTGAGAGTGCATCCAATGCATTTTCCAAATTAATTCCATCGTAGGTTAAGGCTTTCGATATAACTTTTATATACAAATAAAATATACAATATGAATGATTAAAATAAAATAAAATAATAATGAATAAAACTAAAAAAATACAAAAATTAAAAAATTAAAAATAAAATTAAAGAAAATAAAAATACAAAACAAAAAATAATGGAAAAATACAAAAAACAAAAAAATAAAATAAAAATGAAAATAAAATAAAATAGAAATAAAAATAATAAACATAAATAAAAATAAAATGTTGAGAACCAAATTTTTGTGAATTAAACGATATTGAAATTATCGTTAATCCCCTAATCAAACATATTAACATATTAAATCATATAATTGACACATAAATCAAACAATACCAAATCATTCATATAATTCACATATAAGCATGTTTCAAATGAAGAACTAATAAAAATGATGGATGGGATCTCGGTCCTTTCCTTCACATCTCCCCTCCCTTTTATAGCCTATCAAACCCCAATCTCTTCTCCTCCTAATGATTATGTTTCTATTCCAATTTCTCAATCATCTCTCCCCAAATCCCTCAAGGATTTCTTTTCTTCCTAAACTAGCACCTAACCCGAAATTCCTTCCTCAAATAAACCATAAAATCTCTACATCTAACGCTACAAATCCCTCCCTGGTGTGAACCTTAGGATGGCCCCCCTCTTCTTTCCTAATTTTAGGCTCCTCTCCCTCTCTTTCCTTTTCCAATGTTTCTCTCCCTCTGTCTTTCCTTTCTTTCCTCCAATGCCGGCGCCCTCCCCTCTTCTGTATCTTCTGCGTTTCTTTCCTCCTTCATTAAGGTTAGAGACATTTGGGCTTAGGCTATTTTAATGAATGGTGACAACAGGCTTGCTTTGTTGGGGCCTAAGTTTGGATTGGGGTAGTTGTTTGGGTTTGAATTGAATAACAGACCGGGTTGATACATTTGGACTTAATGATTTTGCTTATTGGATCAATTCCTTATACTAATACATGAGCCTTTAAATTGGTTTCTTGAATTTTCATTAAAACATGAATTTTAATTTGGGCCAAGTACTTGATGAAAAAAAAATGGGCTTGATACAACTTATGTTATTGGATCAGAATTAATGAGCCCATGAATTGTAATGTAAGGATAAATGGACTTGGACCTTGCATTGAATTAAATGTGGGCTTATCTTGAACCTAAATAGTCTCATGTATTATTTATTTATTTATTTCTTAACATGTAACCTAAATTTTTATTAATCCTGGGCCTCTCCTATGCTTGAGTTTATGGGTTGGGCCTTGGGCAAAAATGGGATACAACAGTTGCCCCCCTTTGGGAGACTTTACGTAGTAAGTGGCACGTAAAGGTATTGTATCCCAATTTTGACAGTGTAAATTTAAAATTATGTGACAACATTTAAACTGTGCGTCTTCTCTACACCCAACCAAAAATTAAATAAATATATGCTAATTGAAAATTAAAACGCTCAAGAATTAAATCAAAATCCCATCTTCGGTAATCGCAAAATAATCTACATGCTCTGATGGAAATAAAACATCTTTAATCAATTTGATAATCTGAAACATTTTAATCCAAGATTTAATCCACGTAACAATTTAGTCCCAACTTAATAATAACTTTAATCCAAAATATTTTAATCACGAACTGAAGACAACTTTAATCCGTATAATAACTTTAATCTGAAATGAAAGGCCATTTTAATCCATGAACAACTTTAATCCTCAACTTTAATCCGTATAATAGCTTTAATCCAAAGGCCATTTTAATCCACAAACAAATTTAATCCTCAACTTTAATCGAAAGGCCATTTTAATCCACAAATAATTTTAATCCACAACTTTTAATCCGAATAATGAACTCGACGATGAAATATATTTTAATTCGAAAAATATTTTAAGTCACAATATAACCTGAAATTTAATCCCAAAAGTTTTACAGTCTTTTAATCTGAAAAAACTTGCTGATTTAGAATTGAAATCATGAAATTAGGTCTGTGAAAATCTCAAAGGAATTGATGCATGTGTATAAGAATGCAATGATAAAGTCTGCAGCCACCCTATCCACTTGTGCAATCGCTAATCACGTTTTACTCTATCCCTTTCTGCTCAAATCCTTGCCCAACGTATTGTTTTCAATCATTTATTCATATTTTCATTGAACTTTGTTAAAATCAGCTTAGTAATACGGCTATGCATAAAAGATGATAATATATGAAAAGAGAAATAATAGACTCCATGATGAAATATTTTAAAAATCTTATTAAGTTAATGCTCGAATGAGGGTACATGCTGATTATCAGAACATTGCATAGAGGAATAATTTATAAAGGAAAAAAAAGAATGTTTGAATCTTGAAAACGAGATAGCTTACGGCCTGCGCTAAAAACTGCCCCAGTTTTTTGCGCACCACATTAACATGTGCCTTTCTTTCATCATGCGTAATATCTTTTAACAACATCCGCTTTCACTGAGTGAGACAAGTCATCTCCATCCATCGTGGTTAATTGCAACGCTCCACCAGAGAAAGCCTTTTTCACAACATAAGGTCCTTCATAACTCAGGGCCCACTTTCCTCGATGATCCTTGTGAGGCGGGTAATATCATTTTCAACACCAAGTCTCCTTCTTCATAACTGCGAGGATGAATCTTCTTGTTGTGTGCTCTCATCATGTGTATTTGGTACAATTGCCCTTTACAGACTGCCCATAATCATCGTTCTTCAATCAAATTCAGCTGCTTATATCTAGTTTGTATCCATTTTGCTCCTTCTAATTCCGCTTCCAAGCAAAACTTGAAGCGAAGGAATTTCCACTTCGATTTGCAAAACCGCTTGCATACCATAAACCAAAGAGAATGGGGTTTCACCGGTGGTCATGCGTACCAACGTCCTGTATCCGTACAAGGCGAAAGAGAGTTTCTCATGTCAATCCTTGTAGTTAACCGTTATCTTTCTGATAATCGTCTTAATATTTTTGTAGGCTGCTTCAACTGCTCCATTCATTTTCGAGCGATATGGTGTTGAATTATGGTGTCCAATTTTGAACTGCTCACAAAAATCCTTCACCATTTTTCTGTTAAAATTCGTTCCATTATCAGTAATAATTCTCTCAAGAACTCCATATCGGCACACAATTTCTTTTCTCAAAAATCGGACCATCACACTGCTAGTCACATTAGTATAAGAAGAAGTTTCTACCTATTTCATAAAGTAGTCGATAGCCACCAACATAAACCGATGCCTATTGGAAGCTTTAGGCTCAATTAGTCCAATGACGTCTATTCCCCAAATTGAGAAGGGTCATGGTGAAGTTGAGACATGCAACGGATTGACCAGGACATGAGTGCTGTCTGCATAGACTTGACATTTGTGGCACTTTTTTGCGTAACCAATACAATCTTTCTCCATTGTCAACCAGTAATATCCGACTCTAATTATCTTTTTCGCCATTGCATACCCACTGGAATGGGTTCCGCACAACCCTTCATGAATTTCTGTCATAATCTGCTTTGCTTCTGGCTCATCAACACAACGCAGCAAAACCATCCCGTGATTCCTCTTGTATAACACATTTTCATTTAAGAAGAATGTCCATGATAGTATTCTAAGAGTACGTTTGTCATTTTCTGATACTCCTTCTAGGTATATCCTCTCCTTCATATACATCTGAATATCATGATACCAGGGCTTGCCATCAGATTCTGCCTCCACATTCGAGCATGTTGGACCATATGTCCTACACTTGTGTTTTGATGCAAAAATACGTATTGGACTATTTGATTGTGCTTAACTATGGATGAATTTGGATAAATCATGAAATGTATTTTATCTACTAATTTAAGCTTTATTATATATCTTTGGAATCATGTTTGATCATATTTGATATGAATTTGATGATTTTGGACTTGTTCATTTTCGCACTACAAAAATTGTTCAAACATCACACTGTACACACGTTGGTTGAATTGCCATAACTTATTCATATAATCTCTGATTGACTTGATTTTTGTTTTGAAAATTATTTAAGACACTCTGGAATTTTTCATTGTGAAATATTTTCAGGTCAATTTTAAGTCTATCATGTTCAATTTGTCAGTTGAAATTAATTCACTAGTACAGTTGTGAAACTAGCCTAGTTGAGATTTGCATGATCAAATTGAATGACCAAACGATCTCAATTATAAGTGAAATTTTGTATGCACATTCTTATATGGATAAATTGATTTATCATGTGCTTACTTAAATTTTATTGAGCTTATACATATTGGTTTACCCAAGTGAAAGCATTGAAGCTCTTTGAGCTTACAAGCAAAATTGGAGTATTCTATCACTCATTTATTTGTGGGTACAAATCAGACACTTATTTGGGACACTAATTGAAGATATGAAATGGTCATGGAGCATTGAGGTTTCATTGTTTAGGCTGAAAGTGCCCTATACCCTATTTGGGAGCAATTGAGATTATGTGAGCTACATTGAAGGAGTTATTTAGGAAAGGGTCTAAGATCTATGTATTGAGAAAGTTGACCAAATTTGGAGTCAAGAAGACTTAAATTGGTGCAACCCGTTCTTATCCAAAATAGCCTAAATTCCTCAAATTGACCTTCCATGTGTTAGACTAAGTTGAATTAATGTTGGATGATTTATTTGAAGTAGGGGCTTGGTCATAATCCTTCTAGAAAGCCTTAGGAGCCTTTGGAGGGAGTTTGAGAAGCCTTGGATTCATTTGAAATCAAATGAAAAAGATTGGAGCCAAAACACTTGGAGGAGAATTGTCCACATCACCATGTACTATTATGTTCTTGATTTCAAGTATTTTGGGGGGAATTTTATGTGAGCATTGCAAAGGCTGTTTGTTTGATTGTTGAAGCCTTTCTAAGAACAAAGAAGAGTTTAACAAGAAACACAAAAGATTCAAACAAACCTTGGAGCCAAGATTTGAAATTTGAATCAAAGGTTGACCAAAAGTCAATAACGGCTAGTCTTTCAATGGTGTTGATTGACTTCGTTTTTGAAGATGAAGGGCAGAGATTATAAGTTGATTGAGGGCTGAGATTGAAGATTAACAAGATCCAATGGCCAAGATTCAATGGAGACAAATGAAAAGGAAAGTCATGCTTCATTCCACACTTGGAAAACTTATGTGCAAAAATTACCAAGAGAGCTTTTGTTCTTGATCCGATATCTTTGAGTGATTTTTCCTTAATCTTTTGATCATCATTTGCAGAGATTATTGTCAGCATCTTCCCTTCATCAACCTCAAGCTAAGACACACTCTCAAGCCAAAATCATTAAGGTATTTCTTTGAGTGTTCTTGAGCTACTTTCCACAAAGCTTCTGCTAAACTTATTTCCATTTTTGTGAGACTTTGTGTGAACCTTTGGTTGAGTGAAAGCCACAAATTTGAGCCAAATTTATATCCTACTAGTGAGCTTTACATTGAGAGATTAAGTGTTCCTCATCCAAATAGCTTAGAGCTAATCTTGAGAGAACCAAAAACCAAATCACTTGTCAAAGTCCCTTTTGAGGGCATTGCCCTTGAGAGGTGTGTGAAAGTTTAAGGTTAGCTTCAAACCTTGGTGGTGTACAAGTTTGGGGTGTGCTTGGAAACCCTAAGTTTGTGGTGAACTTGCAAAACCACTTATATCCTATAGTGGATTAGAAAATCCTAAGCTTGAGAGCTTAGGTAGTGGATGTAGGTGTGAGCACTGAACCACTATATATCCTTGTGCACTCTATTTTTGATTTCCTTTCTTGTTTGGTGCTATTAGTGATTTGTGTGCCTTAAATTGATATTAGGGCGTTGCTTGCTGTCATTGCCTGTTGGGATATTTCTTGTGGTTAAACAACTCGTGATTAGTGGATTCTAGGTATACTTTTGATAGTCAATTTTCTGGAATAGCAATCTGTCCGTGCACTGTTCATATAGCTAGAATTAGAATTTTGATTTTAATTTTTGATAGAGTCTTCATTTAAGGTGTTGTGATATTTCATATAAAATTTCGTTACATTCGGACTTGAATTGCTAGGCCAAATATTATCTACTTAATTGGTTGGCAGATTTGTACTCTAGACACTGTTTTGATCATTTGTAATTTTTTTGATTTTGGTTTTTGTATTTGGGGTTTATACTTAGTTTTTGGAGACACAATTCACCCCGCACCCCCCCCCCTTTTGTTAGCCTAGTGATTTCAGAGCAATGGCCTTGAATCTCTTGTTTCTCAATATTAATTACCTGGACTTCCTCTTTTGGGTCTATGTCAAGCATTGATGCTAGGGTTGCTAGAGTATCTAAAATCTGGTTTTCTCCCCTCAGAATGTGGTCAAAATCAATGCAATCGAAAAACTTTGTTAATTTCTTGATGTGATGATGATTGGGAATAAACTTTACGTCTTTCATCTCCAATTCATCGCGCAATTGTTTGACCACTAGCTGAGAGTCACCATAAACTTTCAATTTCTTTATGTTGGTGTCAATGGCAGCTTGAATCCCAATCGCACAGGCCTCGTATTTAGTCACATTATTTGTACATGTAATATATAGCTTGGCCGTAAAAGGGGTGATATCCCCTTTAGGTGATATCAACATTGCTCCAATCCCGTTTCCTATCGGATTTGAGGTTCCATCAAAACACATTGTCCACCGATTCTATTCGAATGGATTTTCTTTATCTTCTTATATAGTTAGGACTTCAGCGTCTGGAAAACCATGGTTCATTGATTTGAAATCATCAATGGATCTGTCTGCTAGATAATTTGCTATGGCACTTCCCTTTATGGCCTTTTGAGTGACATACTGAATATCATACTTTGATAAAAGCATCTGCCACTTTGCAATCCTTCTCGACAACAATGGTTTCCCAAAGATATACTTAATTGGGTCCATTTAAGAGATCAGCCATGTAGTGTAACACAACATGTATTATCCAAGCCTGTGTGCTGCCCATGCTAGTGAACAATAAGTCTTCTCTAACATGGAATAATTTACTTCATAACTTGTGAATTTCTTGCTAAGATAGTATATAGCGTGCTCTATCTTTCCTGTCGAGTCATGTTGTCCTAGTACACACCCTATCAAACTTTCTAAGACAATCACGTATATAATCAAGTACCTTCCTGCCACAGGGGGTATCAATACAGGAGGTTTCTACAAATATTGCTTAATCTTCTCGAAAGCAACCTGGCAATCCTCGTTCCACACTTTTGGGTTATTTTTACATAATAAGTTGAAGATGGCCTCACACGTAGAAGTTAGCTGGAAGATAAATCTGGTGATGTAATTCAACCTTCCCAGAAACCCTCTAACATCTTTTTCTGTACGGGGAGGTGGCATTTCTGGAATTGCTTTTACCTTATTGGGATCTTCTTCAATGCCTTTCCTACTCACAATGAATCCGAGTAATTTCACAGAAGTGGCCCCAAAAGTGCATTTTGCTAGATTCAGCTTCAATTGATGCTTCCTCAGACGTTCTAACAACTTCTGAAGGTTCTCCAAATGATTCTCGCCTTCTTTTCACTTGGCTATCATGTAATCGACATATACATCAATTTCTTGGTGCATTATGTCATGAAACAGAGTAACTGTGGCTCTTTGATAAGTTGCCCAGCATTTTTTAAACTGAATGGCGTGGCTTTGTAACAAAATGGCCCCCATAGAGTAACAAAATTGGTCTTATCACGATCCTCCTGTGCCATCTTGATTTGAATATAACCCGAGAACCCATCCATGAATGAAAATGTTGAATGTTGAGCTGTGTTTCTACCAAGATATCAATGTGAGGGAGAGGAAAATTGTCCTTAGGACTCGCTCGGTTTAGATTTCTATAATCAACACAAATCGTCAGTTTGCCATCTTTTTTAGGCAATGGCACAATATTAGCTACCCAAATCGTCAGTTTGCCATCTTTTTTAGGCAATGGCACAATATTAGCTACCCACTCCGGATAATGTGCTACCTCAAGAAATTACTTCTTTACCTCATCTTTTATCTTTAGCAGCATAACGAGCTTCAACCTTCTCAATTTTTGTTTTACTGGGGCACACCCTGGTATTAATGGCAACTTATGTTCCACAGTATTTTCATCGAGCCCAGGCATATCTTGATATCACCATGCAAAAACATCCTGATATTCATGTAAGAGATCCCTTAAATGTTTTCTGTCATCCCTCTCGAGAGCTTCTCCCATTCTGACCTCCTTTCTCTCTAACTCGGTGTCCAAATTAATTACTTCCATAATCTCCTGGTGTAATTGAATTATTTTTTCCTCTTGGTTGACTTGCCTTTCCCTTTCGAGTGGGATCTCAATCTCTCTCTCATTTTCACCATCAGATCAAACATTATTAATGGGTGCACCGAAATCTGGTTCATTAATTTCGTCTTCTTTGCTATCATTGTTTTCAAGCTTGTTAATAGGATGAGATTGGTTTTGGAATTGGAATATAGAGAATTTAACAAAAGAAAGAAATATGATATATGGAAAACTGGACTTTATTTCATGATGGAACAAATTATGAAAAGGAAACATGCTATAGCCGCATTAACATAAGTTTTATTTAAACAAAATATGCTTTGAAATAAAAAGTTTGTTCCAGTAGTGCTCTAAGGTTTACTTTTGTAGAGCTTAAAGGAACACTGACATCTCTAAGCTGGTCCAGTTGTCAAGTGTGAAACCCGGAGGACGAGTAGTGACAAAACTAAGCTTTATTGTTGATCCTTCTCCCTCTCCTATGACATCAATCTCACACTTCCCAAACTGGTCACACATCTTCTGGAAGGAAAACTTCACGTTGAAAGTTTCTGATCTTATTGGTAGTTTAACACAATAAACTGATAAACTGCCCCAGTATCAAGTGGACAATCCTCATCCCACTAGACTTGAAGCTATGATAGAACCACGAAATATGCTTCCCCAGGTACTCTAATTCCATTCCCTCCACGCGAGCCAACCTTTTCATTTGTCTCTCGCTCTGAGCTCGATTTTTATCATCTCGGCTTAGCTCATAACCCAGACCCCAACGTTCATCATGCTTCTTTATCTCTATGGGTTGAATAATCCCTTAGTCATTTCTTCCCAAGCCTTTTCCCGGGTGAAATCCATTATGCAACATCGCGGTCACCACGGATCTAGTAACCCACGAAACTCCTGGTTTTTTAACTAGAACCCGTTCCTTGTCAAGACTGGCACAACTGCAATTTCAAATGGCTGGACAAAGCTCTCAATCCTATCCACCAGTGCATCAACATGATTAGACAAGCTAAAAACTATCCATTATGCCTGACTTTTGACAATATACATTCTACCATCATGCGTGAATTTTAGCATTTGATGAAGTGAGGACGGTATAGCCCCAGCAGCATGAATCCATGGTCTTCCCAACAGGCAACTATAGGTAGGTAGAATGTCCATGATTACAAAAGGAACATTGAACGTCACATTGGAAATTTCTGATGGCTCTTCGATCTTTCCCAAAACTTCCCTTCGAGTGCCATCGAATCCTCTCACGACGATCATTCCCTATTTCAAGAAAGATCAGTCTATCGAAATCTTGTTAAAGGTCTCTTTTGGCATGATATTCAATGATCAACCATTGTCTATCAAGATGCTAGCTATCTCTTGTCCATGGCACATTGCTGAGATGTGTAAAGCCTTGTTTTCTCCCACTCCCTCTGCTGGGTTTTCTTCTTTAGTGAATGATATCAAGTGCGTGGCTAACACATTCCCTAAGATCCTATCAAATGAATCTACAGGAATCCTCTCTACTACATAGGCCTAATTGAGCATCATCAACAATACTCGACGGTGCAGCTCTGAGCTCAAGATTAACTCTTGGATGGATATTTTTGCTGGAGTCTTTTTCAGTTGGTCTATCACCATATATTTGTATTGTCACACTATCTTCAAGAACTCCTAAATCTCATCCTCTGTAACTGTCCTCTTTATTTCTTACTAGTAAAGTATTGGGTTCTCTTTCGTACCCATCTCATTTGCCTCTATTACTGTTTTTTCCTTTTCTCTTCCTCTCTGCTTCTATCTCCGTAAGATCGGCCCGAGCAAAAACCCTGCCTAACCTAGTAACTCCAATTACTCTGGAGATATTATCCACAGACTCCTCAACTCTATCTTTCCCATAATTCCATGGGACCGCCTTATTGTTAGTGTATGCCAACTTTGGCAACCAATCCTTCTACCTTGGATCATCCTCCACATAGTACTACATCACTATTGATTTTGCTGGTCCTCCTCTCTTTGGACATTGATAGAATCCATCATTGGTCATCTTCAGTTCTTTCTGTTCATTGTGGCTTTTTGCTACCATAATCTTCTTACCATCCATCACTGATTGTATTCTCTTCCAAAAACTGAAACATCTTTGAATCGAGTGACCTTGCACTCCCTTATGGAACTCACAACATTCCTACTTGTCATACCCCTCATACCTTAAGCCATGCTCCAACTCTTTAGTTCAGATGAGCCCTTCCGCTAAGAGGACTTCAAACAACACCCTCATCGACATCATAACCAGTCCAACATCCCTCACTATCCAATCATCTTCCTCCAGAGCATTAACCCTATCCTCATGGTTAGGAAATGGGTTATTGTTAACACTCGGCTTCTCAATTGCGTCAAAGTTCAACCAATTTGCCTCTATCATTCCCTACACTATTCATTTCAACAGGAAGCAATCCTCTGTCGAATGCCCCAACATGCTCCCATGATATAAGCAAATATTATCTGGCTTATACCAATGTGGATAAAGTAGTAAATAAACTTTCCCGAGAATAGGCGTGATAGGTACCTGCTCTTGTAGCTTGTTGAAACATTGAGTGTAGGTTATATGGATAGGGTTGAAATGTTTTTGGGGCCTATTAGGTTAAGGGTTTTGGTAATGTGAACGTGGGCTTTGGTAGGTATATGAGTTTGATGGGAAATAATTTCCTTAAGGTGACTGGAAATATTGACTTGGAGTTGAGTAGTGTGACGCTCTCAGCGTATTGTTTCGAGGTTGATAATCAGACATGGGAGGGCTATAAGCTGTCTAATTGTAACTCAGGCTGACAATGTGTACCTCACTTTCTTTCTTTTTTCCTTTTGCACCTTTCAACGGATCAAACTTGTCAAAATTGATGCTAATACTTCTCCTTCTTATGCCTTGTTCTATACATTCTTCGGCATGTATGGTTTCTAATATACCTGCAAAACCTCCTCCAACCATCTTCGATGAGTATGGCTCCTGAAGTGCATCTAGAAATGCGTCCACCAAATCTCTTTTAGATAGTGGTGGAGTTATCTAACTAGTCAAGTCCCTCCAATGGTATGCATAATCTTTGAAACATTCGCCTCCCTCATTACTGTATTTTGAAGATCATATGGGGGGATCTTCGCAACATTGTGCTTGTACTGCTTGGTGGACAGCTCAGCCAAGTCTACCCACGTTGCAACCATTGAAGGATTTTAAGCTATTGAACCATTGTTCGGCACCACCCGTCAGGCTGTCCTAGAATAAGTGTATCAGCATTTTATCATCCCCAATGTAGGGATGTATCCTCTTACAATACATTGTTAGATGATCCAGCGGTACCTCTGAACCATTAAAGATAGTGAATGTCAGGAGCTTGAAATTCGACGGGATATGTAAATCTTTGATCAAACTTAAACTCCTAGAACTTAAAGTCCCCGGGGCCTCAAACCCTCTTTCTGACCTCATCCAATGTTCCATTCTCTTGAGGCGTCCAATGTTTTCTTCCTCAATCTCTTTTTTCGGGGTAACATTAACTACTTTCAACACTTCAACCTTAGAGGGAGTAGAATCAACATTCTGATGGTCTTTTTTGGCTTGAGATTCCGATCCTTTATTTTTCCCTGATGAGTTCTCTTCCATCTTTCCCTTATCAGCCATCTGCGTCATTAACAAAGTAAGTTGTTCCTTCAGTTTTGCCACTTTCAGACTCAGTTGGTGCTCACGTTCTGTATGTTCCATCGTTGTAGCGAGTCGCGATTGCGAGCGAGTGTTATAGGGATGACAGTGACTTTTTGTTGGTGCAATTTTGTTTGATTAAAAAATATTGTCAAATGCAAATGAAAAATTTATAAGAATTCATGTATGCAAAAGTATGATCATTAATGAAAGAAAATGCATGATGATAGAAATCTTGAACAATATCAAACTTCAAGAAATTATTCATTATCCATAGCACTTTTAATATAGAATTCTTGAGTACATCATGTCAATTTCGACGATTATTAGCAAAATACATAAACTCCTCCTGGATTCTCCATAGCGTGTCTAACAAATTGTATGTTGTCACTCTCTTATCTTGGTATGCATTTGTCAATGCATTGATCTTTATAACCTATTCTACCGCTATGTCTTGATAATACCAAAACCTCACACGGGCTTGATCCACTTGTTGGTTCATCTGCTCCACCTCTTTCTCTAGGCCAGCATGTCTTTTTCGTACCTCCATATATGCTTCTGACAATCTATCAAAATCTATCTCCTTCTGCATTAATTTTCGGTGATGATTAGTCCAGGCTTGTATTTCTGACCTTAGAGACTCTCCTTCTTCCAATAAGCGTTTCTATTCAACTTCAAATGCTGCTCTCTGAGTAACATTCACCTCCATCTGTCTTTCCAATTCTTTCCCAAGTTGCTAAATTTTTGGTCTCTTACAGACATTTCTTGATTTTGATTTGCTTCCTCCCATTCAAACACCCTCTTTTCCATCTTTCTAGCCTTTTGCTCAACCTTCTCTTTTTGAATTTCTAGTGCTGGATATACCTCTCGCAGTCTGCTATACTCCCTGTCATGCTTAGCCTTTGCTGCTTCAACTAAAGCTCGGTATTTCAAGATTTGTTTTTCTCTTAGTTATGTCATTTGATTCTGCCTAGAAATCTCTAACTCTTTCACCCTCCTTTCAGCCCGTTGTACTCTCTCCTCTGCTTTGGCCACTTTTAATGTCCATTCTCTTCTTTCTGTTTCCCACTGCTCCTTTTTCATGTGCAAATTACCAGAGGCATTTTGTCCTTCCTCTAGCTGAGCTTTTAGCAAGATATTCTCCTAACAGACCTTTGCATTCTCTAACTCATATCTTGCCTGAGCTTCAGCCATGTAATCTACAGGTTCGTCAAAAGTGTGCTCTAGGATTGTAAAACTTTGGACTATTGGTGTAGTGCATCATTTCTTTCTGCTTGCTTGCCACACCTGGTATCCTTTGCTGGTGCTTCCTCGATAAACTCCTCTCTTAACCCGTTGGACTTGCTTACAAGATTCCAATATCCTTTTTATTTCCTCCATTCTTCCATTTTCATAGTCAAAGGCGAAATTTGCTAATGAACTGTTCGTTTGTCTACAGCCTCAATGCCAATGCAGAAGCGTATGCAATGGATCTCCATAATCCTAAGAAAGGGACCCAAGGATAACTTCCAAAATGATATATGGCTGATCCTGTACCCATCCATGGCATTTGCCATACAACTTCATCTAATGTTAACAAGAATTCTAACCACCTTTCCGTGCCAGGGGATCTCTTGGGCCATTCAGCAACCTCAAACTCTGCAATAGGGCTACTATACTTCATGTATGCTCTTGAAGACTTGATTGTAGGATAGTCGAATTGAGGAAGTGCTAGAAGATGTCCCATTATCCTGATAGTCAATAGCGCTGCACAAGCTCTGAATTGACCCTTTCCTTGTTCTCTACAGTATTTCAACATTTTGAAATTCTCGGCTTATATAGAAGGAACTAGATCAGCTCCATTCAAGTGTTGTTCAAAAAAGATAATCACCCATCCATCCACATATCCTTTCACCTTTGGGGAAATGGTTGTCCCATATATTAATAAGGCAAGAGCTGGAAAAACCTTCTCATCACCCAAATGGGCCCGAATATGTTGAATGAGAAAATTGCAAGATATGCATTCACTACCTTTCGATCCTTTTCTCCAATCTCCTTTTAAAACTTAGATTTGTGAATTCCTAGAATTTGGGATAGTGCACCTTTAACATTTTTGGATTATACACCCCTTTTAGACTTTTTTTTGGAATTTTTAACAATTCTTCATATTCCTCCAAAGTAGGGGTTAAATCCCGAATTCTCAAGAGAAAACAATGGTAGCATGGATCACAAAAGTCCAACATTGCCTCTAATAAGAGTACATAGATAACCACTACATAGAGGTAAGCAATATGTCTAAATTTTTCATTAAACATACGTCGTCTCTCTAGAGATAAATTGTTCCATAAATCTCTTATTTCTTTGAAATCACATCTATCAAAATCTATGCTCTTTACAGGAGGTAGTTGTACATTATCAGTAGACTGCAGACCATCTCCATACTGTCTCTGTCCCCACTGTGATTCTCTAACTACTTCTTCAACATCTTGCATCCTTTGCTCCATCATCTCAACTAACATAGTACTGCTTCCCACGTCCACGAATTCTGAATAATGTCTCGACTCCAATAATGTCCAAGATTCCTATGTATGCAATGCAAATTAAAAACATTGCAAAAGTGAAAATCAAACATATATACAAAGATATATGTACAAACAAAACCATGTATATACAAAACCCTATTGTACATCGAAATAAATCCACATATGTATAAACAGAATCACATATATACAACAAAGCAAAACATCGTATGTACAAACAAGATAGAATCACGTATGTACAAGCACAACAACATATGTATATATACAGTAAAGAAAAACATCATATATACAAACAAGGTAGAATCATATATGTACAAGCAGAACATCATATATACAGCAAAGCACAACAACAATAACAATATGTACAATAAGGTTAGAAGTAGTTTCTCCCCTTTCACACCATTTCACACTATGAAGAAGGAAAAACTATCTCCCTCGCAAAAGCTTTATCAAGTTGTTCCCCTGTCCTCTTTTCCTTCAAAGATAAGTCCAACATCCCAGGTATATTATATCTTATTGATAATTTTACACCTTGGAATTGAATCTGACTCTCCAAACCATGCAAGCTTCTGGTAGCAACGTTCCCTTCAAGATTTTGGATGCTGTAAATTTGGAAGACTTTGATGATCCCCTGAGTGACCTCAACCTTGATTTCCTGACAACCACCATTGCATAAAAATGCTATAAGGACCACCATTCGAAGATGATATTTATGCTGCTATACTATCTCTTCAAGAAAAGCTGCCTATGGACTTGTCAGACTTGACTGCACCTCCAGCCAGTGTATGTCTCCCTTCTTCATTTAGAGACCAAATCCTTCGTTTTGAATAAGAGTTGCCCATCATGATCTCCTTTTATCAGTGATTCACTGATGAACGTTTAGTCCTTTTTGCCAAGTGTAATGACTTTTCTAAACTGAATGACCAGGCTAAGGAATTAAAAGCTGGCATTGAAAGTTCCAGAGCTAAAGATATCAAGCTATGCCAAGCCATCCTCGATCATCAAGATCGGTTCTCTGAACTGTACAAGGAGATTAAAGATAGGAAGGAAAAATCTTTTGATCTGAATAAGCAAATTGATGTTTTGTCTGTAGCTCAATCTGAAGAAACGATACAACTGAAGCTGATGGCAACTGAGATCAAGAACTCTTATGACACTGTCCTTCGTAGCAACCTTGACCAACAATAGCTATACCAGAAGATTGACCTTCTATTCAAACAACAGCAAATTGTGATAAAATTAGAATTTTTTGCTATTTGAAATCTTTCTTGGATTTTTGAATGACTGTATTTGAACAACTTTGAGACCGTAGGTCGGTCTTTTATTTTTCTAACTATCTGAACATGTAGACCGTGTTTCGATTTTAATAACTTGTCTTTGATAATTACATTGTTATTTCCTTACTGCTAGACAAGTTATTGGGCCATGCATTGGCCCAATTACATGCTTTTATGAATGGAAGGATTCTTTTCCCAAGTAGAGGGAAAGCATCCTTCAAGAAACTTGCCATTAATGAACTTTGTTTGAGGTTGTCCTTCTAAACTACTAAGCCAATAAGCATTCCCTCTCAATACTTTATGAATCTTGAAGGGTCCCTTCCAATTGGGGGACCACTTGCCCAATTCACGATCCTTAGACCCCAGAGGCAATATGGCTTTCCAAACTATCTATCCTCCATAAAAAATCTTCTTCCTAATTCTTTTATTGTATGCTCTGGCTATCTTCTTTTTCTGAACCAACATCTTGTTGAAGGCCTAAATGTGGTCTTTATCTAACTGTTCTAACTTCATTATCATTGCCTCTGAGTATTCTTCCGTAGTCAAACTGTGCTATCTTGCCACTCTCAGCGATGGAACTGCTACTTCCATTGGTAGCACGGCGTCGTGCCCATATGTTAGATTGAATGGACTCGTACCAGTGCTTGAATGCCTTGTTATCCTGTATGCCCCCAAAACTTTTGGAAGGATTTTGTGCCACGCTCTAGGATTTTCTTCTATCATCTTCTCTAGCATGTTGATGAAAATCTAATTACTCACCTCCACTTGACCGTTAACTTGAGGGTAATAAGAAGTTGAATTAATCAGCTTGATCCCAAAATCTTCAGCGAATGTTCTGAATTCATCTCCTGGGAACATTGTACCTTGATCAGTTGTGATCAATTCTAGGATCCCAAAGAGATAGATCAAATTCTCTTTGACAAACTCCACCATATCGCTTTGCTCCACCTTCTTTTTTGGAACAACCTCCATCCACTTGGTGAGATAATCTATTGCAACCACCAAGAAACTGTGGTTCTTAGAAGAGGTTGGATGGATCTTCTCGATTAGGTCAATGTCCCAACTCCGGAATGACCATGGCTTGACAATCAGGTGAATTTTTGCAGCAGAGATTCTCTGAATGCTTCCAAACCTCTAACATTCTCTGCATCCTTGTGCATATCTAATGGAATCCTTTAAGATCGTAGGCCAGAAACATCTATGTCGTTTAATTAGCCAACGCATCTTGATTCCTGCTTGGTGAGCTCCACACAATCCTTCATGAACTTGCCTCAATATTTTTGTACTATCTACAAAATTGGGACAATGTAAAAACAAACAGTCATACCATTTTTTTTAGCATTCTTCTTCGATCAGCACGTAGTTTTGAGCTTTCATTCTGATCGTTCTAGGTGTCTTGAGATTTGGATTCTTTAAATACTCCACAATCGGCTGCCTCCAATCAGCTGCCAAATTTTCAACATTCAAAACTTCTACTAGCATGCCTCTTTCTTTGATCGATGGGTGTTAGCGCTTCTCTACCATAATAATCTTGTGCATCAAATCTGCAGATATTTGCAATCCTGAATTGGTCTGAGCTAATTCATTGGCCTCCTAATTTTCTTCTCTTGGTAGATAATTGAGCGTGACTTTTTCAAACTCAACTATTAGTTGGACGGCTGCAACGTAACATGGTGCCAGAGCCAGACTGTTGCATTTGTACTCTCCAGTCAGCTGCCTTACTATAAGTTGTGAATCTCCTAGCACCTTAACGTCCCTTGCTCCAAGTTCTTTCAAAATCTCTAGGCCAATGAAGTGAGCCTCGTACTCTGCCTGATTTTTGGTGCAGTCAAAATCCCCATTGAATGACAATGTGAATTTGGTACTTTCAGGTGACTCAATTACTATTCCTGCTCTAGTTGCATTATCTATGCTTGAGCCGTCGAATTTAAGCACCCAAGGGTTTTGGTCTACAAAATACATGGGTGACCGGTCCTTTTCTTCTTTCTGGATTTCCAATGATTGATGGTCTGCCAATGCTTGTCCGTTAACTACCTTTTGCGGCCTCCATATGAGGGTAAATTCTGTCAAGGCCAGCGACTATTTCCCTACTCTGCCAGACATGATTGGTTTGAATAACATATATTTTAATAAATCAAATTTTGAAATAACATGGACCTTTGCTCTAATGAGATAATGCTTGAGTTTCACATAAGTAAAGTATAGAGCCAAACACAATTTTTCTATTGCAACATATCTAACCTCAGTTTCAATCAAGACCCAGATTAAGTAATAAATGGCCTGCTCATGTCATTCGTTGTTGTCTTGTGCCTGCAAGCAACCTAAGGAATCATGAGAGGCTAAGAGATAAAGCTTCAGCTGTCTGCCATGAACTGGAGGTGCCAACACAGGTGGATTGTAGAAATATGCCTTGATCTTCTGGAAGGACTCCTCAAGTATCGATTCCCATCTGAATTTTGCTTCATTTTTCAGCTTCAACAAGTCTGAGAACTCTTAAGTTTTCCCTGCCACGTTAGATATGACTCGCCTCAGATAATTTACTTGACCCAAAAAAACACTGCAGTTCTTCTTCTTCTTTTGGGCGCGACTACATTCATGATTGCTCTGGATTTTTTCTTATCCACTCCCACTCCTCTCTGATGGATCATAAATCCTAGGAAGTTTCCTGCCTTCACCCGAAATCCACACTTAAGTGGATTAATTTTCAGCTGTTGTGATCTCATTCTGTCAAAGCTCTTCTGTAAATGTGCAATGTGATCAGTAACTTTCTTAAATTTGACGACAATATCGTCTATGTACACCACTCGATCATGTCGTGGAGTATGGCATTCATCGCTATTTGAATACCGAATAGCATGACAACCCATTCGAAGGTTCCCAGAGCCCTAGAATATCTGAATGCAGTCTTGGAAGTATATTCTTCTACAAGAAAGATCTGTAGCTGGCATAACCATTCATCATAGAAAAAATTTTGTTTTTTGATGCATCATCAACCAGCATATCAGCTACTGGCATGACATAAACGTCCTTTGGAGTGGCTTCATTCAGATCCCTGAAGTCAACACATACTCGAATCTTATCATTTTTCTTGACCACTGGCACAATGTTGAAGAGCCATTCTAAATAATGTACTTGTCATATGAAGCCAACTTTGAGCAGCTTTTGAATTTCTTCTTTGACTTTGAGCTCCACTTCTACTGACATCCTCCTCAGAGCTTGTTTGATCGTTTTGCAATCAGATTTGATTGGAAACTGGTGTTGTACTAAGTTTTGGCTTAAACCTGGAATATTATCATAATTTCAAGCAAAACAATCATTATACGCTTTTAATAGCATGATTAATTGTACCTTGGTATTGCAATCCAAGAGCTTGCTGATGTAAGTAGGCCGTGGGTCCTCCTCTATTCCCAAATTTACTTCCTCTAACGAGTCTTCCGCCTCTACTTTCAAATCGTCCAACTTAGGTGGTGCTTTCTTTAGATCTTCAGTTTGGATTTCTTCGCCCTCAATTTCATCTTCCTCATCTTTGAAGATCATCTCTGCTCTGTTTTGTTTCCATTTTTGATCTCCGAACAGTCTGTCTATTGCGGCCTACATCTGTGCTTTTCTGACAGTGGCCAGCACTACCTTTTTCTCTGATAGAGAAACAGGTATAATAAAACTTCTTCGATGACCAGAATGGAGGTTGGCTTATATGACACAACTGCATTAGGCTAGCTCATCTCCTTTGCTATCCTCATAATGAAACTGAACTCTGCCTTGGACGCATACAAATACTTTAGATTTTATTCATTGGTGTGACCAAAGAATTTTATTGGTCTCATGTCTTCATCATAGTATACAGCTTCCACATTGTTTGAATTGGGCTTGAATGGCCTACGGTCTGCCCATACCACCTTTATATTGTTATCCCACCAAAACAACAATAATTGATGTAGAGAAGACAGTACACACCAGTTGGTATGTATCTAGTCCC
Source organism: Euonymus europaeus (assembly GCA_963580455.1). Taxonomy (NCBI): domain Eukaryota; kingdom Viridiplantae; phylum Streptophyta; class Magnoliopsida; order Celastrales; family Celastraceae; genus Euonymus; species Euonymus europaeus. Next base: position 11,674,977 of record OY756970.1, on the reverse strand, counting down.
TTCCTAACAAAGCATGATATCTAGCATTGGAATTAATGATAAAGAAAGTAGTTAGAAAAGTCTTATTGCCTACTATCAATTGTACTAGCGGCACTCCTATTGCTTGGTGACTTCTCCAGTGAATCCAGCCATTGTAACGTCTATTGGGATCAAGTCGTCTTCTGTCATACCAAGAATGTTTAACATCGCGATCGGTATTGTGTTTACTGCCGATCCGTTGTCCACTAGCATTTTGTTGATAGGACAACCATTCATCTGAACTTGAATGTACAGTGGCCGAATATGTTGAGTCACAGTGTAGGATGCCTTCTTGAATATCACCTTCTTTGGCTTATCTTCATCGGAAGTCTGGATGGTGATTGCACTCTGAGGTTCATCTTCACCTTTCGTCTCTGTCTTGGCTGACCCACTGAATTTGGATGCTTGGTATATAGGTGGTAATGTAATGACGCTACACTAATATGCAACAGGAATAACTCCTACCATAAAGGAGCCAAAAGTAGGACTAACCTCAGAAGATGAACCGCCAATTGATTCATCATCTTCAGTTGCACGCCTATCCGGATACTTCTTTGGTCTGACCATCTCCTTTTGAACTCCGTCTTGCTGGATAATTTGGATTGATTTGATTGGAAGAGCTTGGTAGTTTACTTTGGCTAAATATTTGGGCAGCCCTTGATTGATCTCCTATTCATCACATTGAATTCTTCTTGACTAGAAGTAATATGGTTTGGGAAAGAAGCAGTTTTTACCAATTCTTCTTTTCTAGCCCTCTCTTTGTACTTAGCCGCCAAATTCTTTCTTTGCAGCCTTCATTTCTGTATCCGTGTTAACGATAGATGGAACTTTCGAGCCTGCATGCTATGCCATTTTTGATCATAGTGTACTAGCTAAGGTACCACGTACCTTTGCCACTGGTAACTGTTGATAACTCTCGGTCACTGATTCTGTCTTTGTGGACCGTTGCTACCATCAGGTGTTTTTTGCCTCCATTCGAACTTCTTCACTCTAGACTGATGGGTCTCCTGTTCATAGCGTCTTTTATTTAGCAGACTCTTGAGATCCGCCTTGGTCGCATTGGTTGTAGCCACTGGAGGAAATGGGTCTTCCTCTTTCAGCATAGTTTCCTTGTTCGGAAATATGATGGCTCCTTTCTTGATATTCTCCCGAATCATGTTACGCAAACCCCAACAATTCACAGTACAACATGTCCAGAGGTCATGTTACTTGCAGTATTCCTTGTTTTTTTGCTCGTCTTTGGATGGTATTTTGTGACCAGTAGGAAATGACAAGAATTTTTCAGCAAGTAAGGAGTCGAAGATCTCTTCCATCTTGGTAGTATTAAAAGTGTAGACAGGCCCACTGTTGAGTGATTTCTTGGTCCCACTTTAGGTTTCGCAAGTGATCGACACGTGACTAGTACTGGATTCTTGACTATCTATGCAGTCTCCACGTCATGTTTTACTTTCTAGTAATAAGTCTCTGCCGAGGTTGAGAGCCAAGTGAACGTTGGTCCTGTTAATGAATTGGGAAATAGACGCAGTTTGAAGTTATCAAAGTTATCATAATTAGCCAACTCACCACACTGGATGGTAAAACGCCTAACATGATCAACAGCTAACTGCATCTCCTCTCCAAAAAATAGTGTGAATTCTGAAACTTTGAATCCTCGAGGATAAGGATTCTCCCGGTCAATGAACTTCATATATGGTTTGTGTAACTCAGCGTGACCTACCTGTCTGATTCCAAATCCATAGAGTTCCTGCACAATATTCCTGACAACATCAATATCTACAAGTGGAATCTGGCCAGTAGGATTCTCATAGACAGTGAATCCAGGAACTCGGGATGTGCCTCCCTGATGCTTGACATTAGGTACCTCGCTATAGTAATAAGCTGCTGGAAATTTAGTTTGATTAGTATGAGCAAAGACCTGGGATTGGACTTTTGGGGCTAGTGAACGTCTAATATCGATCTTGATAGGAATACTCTCTTCCCTTTTGTGGGGTGGAATATATCTGACTTGTTTAGTTTAATTCTTTCCTTCAACAAAACTTTGCACAGGAATCATGCGCCCCCCCCCCCCCCCCCCCGAGTTCAGAGGCTTTGATATTGCCTTTGTCTGCCTTGGGAACTGACTCATCTTCTCCTTTTGAGAGCAAATACTTGACGGTCTGTATTGTATTCTAGAGTGCAGTTTGAAGTGTGAGCACAATCTCGATTTGAAACTATTTCAATTTGGAGTCCAGCACGTCGATCTGTTGGGATGGTACTGGACTAGATAGCCTACTCCCTTGGTGATGAATTCTGCAAAAGCAACACCTCTTGAGCTGGTGGTGATTGATTGAGCCCTATTGTTGTAGGATCTCTCTTAAAAAGTTCGCTTCCCATTCCAATTTCCCTATCGAATCTTCAAGTTTTGGGTGGCATATCTGACAAGAACTAGTGAGTCCCACCGGGTGTGCCCAAAAAGATGTTGCCTCTATTTGATTGCAATATGCCAAACAAGTCAATCCTGCCCCTGAGTGACAAGACGGTGTGTACAAGTGTGCCAAAGACTTGCAGTCAGACTCAAAGTATGGAAAATGGATGTGAGAATGCACTGAAATCTAACTTCTATCAAACGATTGTAGGAGGAAAGGGGTCACTCATAATCTCACTACGACTCCTCAGTGAACTCTAGATCCACTGGAAAATGCTTCACTAGATATTGGACTAAACATAAATGTCAAACTGTAATATTTCATTGATGATCAACGGTAATATTTCTTGCTAATATCGTTTGAGTTGACTAATGCCTCATCTATATTCCTGGACTTGATGCAATGGGTTCTTAGACCGTTCTCGAATAGGTTTGTGGTGGTGTTTATAGATGATATCTTGATAAACTCTATGATGGAAGAAGAGCATGAAGAATACTTGAGAATGGTTCTTGAGATACTATGGGAGAATCAGTTGTATGCCAAGTTGAGCAAGTGTGAATTCTAGACCATGAAAGTAAAATTCCTAGGTCGTGTCATCACTGAAGAGCGCATAGTGATTGATTACTCCAAGGTTGAGTCAATTATGAATTGGGTGAGGCCGAAGAATGTGATGAAGATCCGAAGTTTCCTAAGGTTAGCAGGTTACTAGCGAAGGTTCATTCAGGACTTTTTGCGAGTAGCTGCACCTATAACACAATTGACTAAGAAGAGTACACCGTTTGTGTGGACAGGCGAATATGAGGTGACATTCGAGGAATTGAAGAAGATGTTAACAACACCTCCAATGTTAGTAGTGTCGGAGAGAGATGTGGGCTACCAGGTGTATTACGATACATCTAGAGTTGGTTTGGGATTTTTGCTAATGTAGTGACAGAGGGTTGTGGAGTATCGCTCGAGGCTGTTGTAGACACATGAGATGAATTATCCAATTCATGCTTTGGATCCTATAGAGGTTGTGTTTGCTTTGAAACAACGGCGGTACTATCTCTACGGAGAATGGTTCGATGTCTTCTTGGATCACAAGAGTGAAATCACTAGGCTAACACAAGAGGGGGGTGTGAATTGTGTCTCCAAAAAACTAAGTATAAACCCCAAATACAAAAACCACAATCTAAAAACTTACAAATGATCAAAATAGTGTCTAGAGTACAAATCTGCCAACCAATCAAGTTTATAATATTTTGCCTAGCAACTCAAGTCCGAATTCAACAAAATTTGATATGCAATATCAAAACACCTTAATGAAGACTATATCAAAAATCCTTATCAAAATTCAAAGTATAGCTATATGAAAAGTGCACGGACAGATTGCTATTCCAGAAAATTAATTATCAAAAGTATACCTAGAATTTACTAATCACAAGTTGTTCAACCACAAGCAATAACCAAACAAGCAATGGCAGCAAGCAACACCCTAATATCAATTTCTAAGGCACACAAATCACTAATAGCACCAAATAAGAAAGGAAATCAAAAATAGAGTGCACAAGGATATATAGTGGTTCAGTGCTCACAACTACATCCACTACCTAAGCCCTCAAGCTTAGGATTTTGAAATCCACTAAAGGATATAAGTGGTTTTGCAAGTTCACCACAAACTTAAGGTTTCCAAGCACACCCCAAACTTGTACACCACCAAGGTTTGAAGCTAACCTTCAACTTTCACACACCTCTCAAAGGTAATGCCCTTAAAAGGGGCTTTTACAAGTGATTTGGTTTTTGGTTCTCTCAAGATTAGCTCTAAGCTATTTGGATGAGGAACACTTAATCTCTCAATGTAAAGCTCACAGGTAGGATAAAACTCAACCAAAGGTTCACACAAAGTCTCACAGAGATGGAAATAAGTTTAGGAGAAGCTTTGTCGAAAGTAGCTCAAGAACACTCAAAGAATTACCTTAATGGTTTTTTCTTGGCTTGAAAGTGTGTCTTAGCTTGAGGTTGATGAAGGGAAAATGATGAAAATAATCTCATAAAATGATGATCAAAAGATCAAGAGAAGATTACTCAAAAATTGTGGAATCAAGAACAAAAGCTCTCTTGGTAATGTTTGGCACATTAGTTTTCCAAGTGTGGAATGAAGCATGACTTTCCTCTTCATTTGTCTCCATTGAATCTTGGCCATTGGATTTTGTTAATCTTCAATCTCAGCCCTCAATCAACTTATAATCTCTGCCCTTCATCATCAAAAACGAAGTCAATCAACACCATTGAAAGACTAGCCGTTATTGACTTTTGGTCAACCTTTGATTCAAATTTCAAATCTTGGCTCCAAGGTTTGTTTGGATCTTTTGTGCTTCTTGTAGTACCCCATTTTTGTCCGGGAAAGTTTTTATTTGTCAAAAATGAAAAAATAAATAGGATAATAAATAAATAAAAATAATACCCCAAACCAAGACCAAACCCTTAAACTCACCAAAAATCAAGCCCAATTACTAATCCATTCATACCCAATTAAATCCAAATTCTAGCCCATCTCCCAATTAGGCCCATATCCCAATTAAATCCAACTAAGCCCGGCCCAGCCCACCTAAACCACCCTATATCCCTCACCCAAACAAAAAAACCCTAACTAACCTAAAAGAGAGGGGCGGCCGACAGAGACAGAAGAGAGGAAGAGAGGCGCCGGAAGTGTGGAAAAACGGGGAGAGAGAGCTGAGATTCAAAGATGAAGACTTTAGAAGCCGGTTTTGTTGATTTTGGGAGGGGTTTGATTCGTTTTTGGTTATAAAAGGAGAAAGGAAACAGAGAGGAGAGGGGGGAGAAATTTCTGGAAAGGGGTCGGAAAAACCAGAGGGCTTCGGGGGGAGAGTGGTTGTTTTTTAAAGGAATTTCGGGGAAGGAGAGTTGCTGGTTTGGGGGCTGGTTTTCGAGAGAAGACAAGGGTAGGAAGGAAAAAACTGGAGGAACCGAAGGGGGAGAACCTGAGATTGAAGGAAAGAAAGGAGGCGGAAGCCGGAAAGAAAGGAGGAAGAAAACGGAAGAAAATCAGAAGAAAGGAGGAAGAAAACGGGAAAAATCAGAGGAGGCGAAAAACGGAAAGAAAGGAGGATCCGGCAGCAGAGAAACCGGACGAAATCAGAGGAAGGGAGGATTTTTTCCCTCCGATTTGGTTTTCTATTTATGTTTTGCTGTATGATTTTCTGTACTTGGATTTTGTTTGGTCTGGATCTGGTTTTGCTCTTTTGCTCCTTGGATTTCTCTGTTTGCAGGTTGGACGGGATGGAGAGAAGGGTGATGAACAGTAACGGGTTTTGTTCATTCTCGGGCCGGGCCGGGTTTTCATCTGTTGGGCTGTCCATATTCCTGTTTTGCTTTTGGGCTGAATTTGACTTGCTAACCGGCCCGGATTAGATTAATTTTTGGGTCCTGTTTTGTATGCTTTGGGCCGAGTTTCTCGTTTGTATTATTGTGGGCCGATTTTGTTGTGTTTTTCATGGGCTCTGTTTATATGTTGGGCCTGCTGGGTTTTTAGTAATAGGTTAAGTTTGGGATTTATTTTTTATATAGGTCCAAGTAATGTAATAATATAATAAAAAATAGGAAAGTGGTGTAAATATTAATCAGATTAATAAGTATATATAAATTTTTAATTTCATAATTTATTTTAGAATGTATATATTTAAATAATTTTAAAAGAATCAAATCATACGATTTTCTATATTCAAATCGCCAAATATCCGACGACGGAACTAATCGAGTGGCATTGGATGTTTTCGATCGGATTCTTGAGGAAATTTTTAGGGAATTCCTAACCATTGGATGGAGAGGAGTTCTTATTTTTATTTTTCAGCATTCATATTGTATATTCTATGTGTGTATAAAAATTATATCGAAAGTCTTAACCTACGATGGAACTGATTTGGGGAATGCATTGGATGCACCTTCAGACAAAATTCTTGAGGTGATAGTGTTTCATGGACACTTGACCATTGGATGGAAGAGTCCCATGAACCTCAATATTATACTCTCAATATAACTTTTATATGCTGTAAATAATTATCATGTATATATTTTTGTTAAAATATCACGTTTGATTTTCTTAATCATATAATGGGATAATAAAAGTTAAATTGGCAACTGTTTTTAAAACAGACGTTGTGGGGTGCCTCACACCTTCCCCATACGTAATAAACTCACTTACCCATTTTTCTGGATTTTCGCAGACCAAATTATTTTAATTGGTGACCAATTGCACCTATTACAATTGGTGGCGACTCTCTTTTAAATTCCCTTTCGCAAAACCGGTTGCGACACTTCTTGTTAAACTCTTCTTCACGCTTAGAAAGGCTTCAACAATCAACCAAAAAACCCTTGCAAGACTCACACGAAATTCCCCCCAAAATACTTGAAATCAAGAACATAATAGTTCATGGTGATGTGGACAATTCTCCTCCAAGTATTTTGGCTCCAACCCTTTTTCATTTGATTTCAAATGAATCCAAGGCTTCTCAAACTCCCTCCAAAGGCTCCTAAGGCTTTCTAAAAGTATTATGACCGAGCCCCTACTCCAAATAAATCATCCAACATTATCTTAGACCCTTTCCTAAATAGATCCTTCAATGTAGCTCACATAATCTCAATTGCTCCCAAATAGGGTTTCCCAGAGAATTTCGGGTTCTAAGTGCCTAAACAATGAAACCTCAATACTCCATGACCATTTCACATCCTCAATTAATGTCCCAAATAATTGTATGATTTGTACCTACAAAGAAATGAGTGATAGAACACTCCAATTTTGCTTGTAAGCTCAAAGAGCTTCAATGCTTGCACTTGGATTAACCAATATGATATAAGCTCAATAAAATTCAAGTAAGCACATGATAAATCAATTTATCTATATAAGAATGTGCATAAAAAATTTCACTTATAATTGAGGTCGTTTGGTCATTCAATTTGATCATGCAAATCTCAACTAGGCTAGTTTCACAACTACACTAGTGAATTAATTTCAACTGACAAATTGAACATGATAGACTTAAAATTGACCTGACAATATTTCACAATGAAAAATTTCAGAGTGTCTTAAATAATTTTCAAAACAAGAATCAAGTCAATCAGAGATCATATGAATAAGTTATGATAATTCAACCAACGTGTGCACAGTGTGATGTTTGAACAATTTTTGTAGTGCGAAAATAAACAAGTCCAAAATCATCAAATTCATATAAAATATGATCAAACATGATTCCAAAGATATATAATGAAGCTTAAATTAGTAGAGAAAATACATTTCATGATTTATTCAAATTCATCCAAAGATAAGCACAATCAAATAGTCAAATACGTATTTTGCATCAAAACACAAATGTAGGACGTATGGTCCAACAAAGAGCCTTAAGTATCTATTCACCCAGAAGGAGTTGAACTTGGGATAGAAGCGGTGGATGGAGTACTTGGACAACTTTGGTTTCAATTTGCAATACCATCCCAGTAAAGCAAATATGCTGGCAGACGCGTTGAGTCAGAAGCATGATATGGCTAGTGTGTTTTTGCATGAATGGGGGATTGTCGAGAAAATCGACCAATTTGGAGTCGAGGAGCGATGAGGAAAAAGTGTACTTGGGGTGTATGTCTTCAAGATCATAAATGGTGTAGAAGGTTATGGGGCGTAGAATGGCAATTTAAAATTTGATGTGATTGAGAAAAGTTCTGAATGGATTTTTGGAAGTGATGGAGGAGTGAGTTTTGTAGGAAGGTTAGCAATTCCCGATGATGAAGAGCTGCGAAAAGATATTTTAGAGGAGGCACACCATTCATGGTTTGCCATGTATCCGGGTGGTACAAAGATGTACCAAGACTTGAAGCGGCACTTGTAGTGGAAGGGGATGAAGGCCGATATGGGTACATGGTGAAGTGTTTAACTTGTCAACAAGTGAAAGGGGAGCATCAGAAGCCAACGATATTTCTACAACCACTACCGATAGAGCAGTGGAAAGATGAATGGATCACTATGGATTTTGTGATGACACTTCCAATGACTCAGAAATGACATGACACGATATGGGTAATTGTGGACTGATTGACTAAGTCTTCACATTTCCTACCAATGAACAAGACAGATTCGTTGGAGTCTTTGAGCAGCTTATATGTGAGGAAAATTGTGACATTGCATGGGGTTCCATTATCTATCATGTTAGACCAGGATCCTCGATTCACAGGTGGATTTTGGAGCAGTTTACAAGAGGCCTTGGGTACAAAGTTAGATTTCAGTATAGCTTACCATCCTCAGAGTGATGGGCAGAGTGAGAGAACCATCCAGATTCTGGAGGATATGCTTCAGACATGTGTGGTGGATTTTGGAAAGAGTTAGGATCGATACATACATTTGGTGGAGTTTGTGTATAACAATTCATTCCAGAGTAATATCGATATGACTCCTTTCAAGGAACTTTATGAGAGATCTTGCAGATCACCTTTGTGTTGGGTTGAGGTTGGAGAGAAAGTGGTATCGAGACCAGATATGGTCAAGGAAGCAAAAAAGATAGTCGAGGAGATCAAGAGGCGGCTACTCACCGCCTAGAGTCAATAGAAGTCCTATGCAGATAAAAGGAGAAGACCGTTGGAGTTTGTGGTGGGTGATAAAGTGTTACTGAAAGTTAGTCCGAGACGCGGCATTCAATAGTATAGCAAGCAGAGAAAGTTGGCATCGAGGTTTGTAGGACCATTCGAGATTCTAGAGATGGTGGGACTAGTGGCATATTGGTTGGCTCTCCTACCAAAGCTAGCAAAAGTTCACCATGTATTCCATGTCTCAATGCTTCGGAGGAAGAAGCCTGATCTGTCGCATGTGTTAGACTGAACTACACTTGAAGTTAAGAAAGATGGGAGCTACACTCTTCAACCGGTGAAGATTCTGGAATGTTAGAACAAGGTCACAAGATCGAGTATAATCCCCTTAGTGAAAGTGATATGGACGTATCATGACTCATAAAAGGGCACTTGAGAGTTGGAGTCACAAACTAGGGTTTGAGTTTTGACATCCTATCTCAAATATTCTCTCAACCAACCCTGTATCCAAACTATCATAAATCATTTCAAGATTTTTCATTTCGAATTTCAACTCGATTGGAGTTGATTTGATCTAAAACTAGGAGTAGGCTCATAATAAGGGCTAGTGATGTCATAATGTCTGGGCAGCTTTTATTAGATTTGTCATAACATAATCAAAACAGCTCCAAATCACTTCATTCAAGTTTCATATCACATATAACACATATATCTAGTCATGATTCAAATTTTAACTTAATTAAAAATGAATTGATCAAGATATGGCCAATCAAAGATCAAAACCCTAATAAGTTAGGCAATATTTCAATGTTCAATTCCATCAAGTCCAAAAGCACTAAAAATAGTGTTATCAACCCGGTATGTAACTAAAATTACCCTAAGTCACACTTATTTCAATCATTTAAGCTTATGACACATATCTTGCAAATTCTCAACAAACATATCATATGCATATCAAATAGGCATGTAGCACACAATATGAATATTTTGACATCAAAATCAACATGTAGGACTCATAGTCCAACACCATCAAACTTCAACACCCAAAGACTTTGATTTTAATAGCTCCTTCTTGTTTTTGGTTAAGCTGCATTTATGATTGCTTTGTCTTTGTTCTTGTCCACCTCCATGCCCCTTGGTGAATTCTAAAGCCTAAAAAGTTCCCAACATTCACTCTAAATGCGCACTTGAGCAAATTAAGTTTCAGCTCGTGTTGTCTCATTTTATCAAAACCTTTCTATAAGTGTGTAATGTGAACAGTAGCTGTCGCAACTGGGGTCGCCACGTGGACCGGCGCTGTTGAAAAAAATGTAAGGTGAACCAATTGATTATAGTGCAATTGAACATTAAAATGTTAGGTCTACGAACTAGAGAAAATGGGCAAGGGTATCTATTGAGTGTGGGGAAGGTGTTAGGCACCCCACAACTCTCAAATTGGTTGCCCTTTTGATTATTCATGCTTTTTCTTAAAAATGTTCTTGTATGTCCCAATTTGTTTAATGAATTTTCCATATGCCCAAAAAATCATTTATTGTCAAATGGGTGGAAGAAATTCCATTGATTTCTGAATAGACAATAAAACCAATTGACTCAAGTGATACCGGGAAAAAAAAACCTTTTGGATGGAGCTGAATACTTTCAAGTCCTCCTCCTAATCTGTTTTAAAACACAATATCCAAATAAATTAAAACTTTACCATTGATTCATTTTTATTTAAAAATTTCTTTATGATGGAGTATATTTTTAAATGGAACATTTCAAAAAATCAATACTTTGAAATTCTCTGACGTCCATTTGAAATGTTTAAACTCCGTTTTTGAAAGGAATGTTTTGAGAAATCAATACTTTAAAATTCTCTAACATGATTGAATGTATGCCAAGGTGGGTATACAAATCTTACGCATCATACAACTTTAATTCTTTTTTATAAATTCTTTAACATACATGCTAAAATAAATTACAAAATTAAATCCTAGGCATGCATATTAATTTAACTAATATTTACACTACTTTTACTATTTTCATTACATTATTACACTTACTTGGGGCCAAACATCATAAAAACCCAAAACCAAAACCCAACATAATTTTAAAAGCTTAAAATACATATGAAAAACCCAAAAATTATTACAAATGCCTAATAAAATTATCCAAAATCCCGTTAATTGATCCAAACAAATGTAGAACCCAACAAAATGAAAGTCTAAATGACTAAACAAAAGCCCACTACATGATGATACAACTCTGGCCGATATCTATACAACTACTAAAGCCAAAAAGAATTTCAAAGTCCATCTGGCCCATCGGCAACAAATAATAAAACGGCTCGTATAAATGAATCTGCCCATTAACATAACTGGCTTAACTATAACATAACAAACAAAACTTTCAACCAAAACCAAGTATCCGGCCGATTACAATACAAGACAGACCCCAAAAACAAGTCTGGGCCCGGAACATGACAATACAAAACTGGCCCAAAACATATCCTGGCCCAAAACATATCCTGGCCCGTTACTGTTCATCATCCCCTCCAGCACGCATGCGTGCCCGTAGCTTCTTCACCGTTCGGCCGACCTGCAAACAAACAAACTCGGAAACCCAAGGCCAGCCAAAATCCAACGAATATCTAGTAGAGATAACATTCAAACCAAGCTATAGAAACGTTTAACATGCATGATTTGGCAGAGCAAAGCAAAAAAGGAATGAAATTTATGAATGAAATCAAGATCGAAACTAGAATCTAACCTCTCAAATTTTTCTGTCTCTTGTTCGGTTTGAAATTTCTTCTTCTCCGGATCTCTCTCACTTCTGTGTTCTTCCTTCTCCTATTTGAAATCTGGCTTTTCTTTTCAAAGAAATTCCTTCAAAGCCTCTGTATTTTTTCTTCATGAAACCCTCAATTTTCTTCCACCAATCTCTAGTTTTTCTGCAAAAACAAACTCTACTTTTTTATGGATCTTCTCCGGCTTTTATAGCCCGTGCTTCCCATTCCATTATTTCAACCCCTACACCATAATACTGTCATGCCATTGATTCGCTCCTTTCAACCTTTCAACCTTTTATAGTAGCAATAGAAATCAAGAAGAAGAATGAACAAAGAAGAAGAAGAGGATGAAGCTTCGCAAAACTTCTCCAAGAAAACTCTCAATTATCAAATCTGTTTGTTAACAGCCAGTACATGTCTATTATAGAGCCTCAGTGCCACGTGCTATGGCCACGTCAGCATTGTAACTACCTCCTGAATATGTTAACAGACTAACAGACTACTATAATGAGAAATGATTCATATCAACTATCACTTCCTCAATAATTTCCTTATTCCTAAGGAATATACAAACAATCAATTGCAGCACAAATGCAGGAAATTTTTGAGTAAAATCTTCAAAGTCCTCCCAAGTAGCTTCATCTTTGTTATGATCCTGCCATTGCACCAAGATCTGAGTTCCAGCTCTGTCTCCCTTCTTGTATAGCCTCCTGTCCAACACTAACTGAGGAACTTGCTCTACTAAACCATCATCAGTCACATTAGGTAGAGCCAAAGTAGGAGTAATGTGAGGTCCCAAATGTTTCTTGAGATTGCTGACATGAAAAACTGGATGTATTTTAGTACCAGCAGGCAACTTCAATTTATATGCTACATTACCAATCCTGGACAACACCTCAAAGGGTCCATAATATTTTGAATGAAGCTTTGTAAATGAATGTGCAGCTAAAGATGGGTACTGATATGGAATGAGTTTGAGATAAACAAAATCGCCAACTTGAAATTCTCTCTCAGTCCTATGTTTTTCAGCTTGATTTTTCATCCTTCCTTGAGCTAACAACAAATTTCTCCTTAATACTGCCAACATCTCATCTCTACTCAAAAGAGTCTTTTCTATCAAATCCAATCTGGCAGAACCCACTTCATAAGAAGGAATATAGGGTGGCAAGTACCCATACACTAACTCAAAGGGTGTGGCCTGAGCTGCTGAATGGAAAGAAGTATTGTAGCTATATTCAGCCCATGTAATCCATTGCAAACATTTCTTTGGTTGTAAACTGGTGAAACACCTGAGATAAGTTTCTAAGCATCGATTTATCACTTCTGTTTGACCATCAGAGTGAGGATGATATCCAGAACTAAGACAGAGCTTTGACCCTTGAATTTTAAAAAATTCTTTCCAGAATTCACTGAAATAAAATAGGATCTCTATCACTTACAATTGTTGCAGGCATACCATGCAATTTAAACACATTGTCAATGAAAAGGTGAGCCACCATATGAGCTGTATAGGGATGAGACAATGGAATGAGATGACAATATTTAGAAAGTCTATCAACCACTACCATGATGACAAATTTTCCCTTGCAAACTGGTAATGTCGTGATAAAATCCATGCTAATATCTCTCCAAATTTGAGAGACAATGATACCAATGATTTGCTCCTTTCAACCTTTCCTAGTAGCAATAGAAATCAAGAAGAAGAATGAACAAAGAAGAAGAAGAGGATGAAGCTTCGCAAAGCTTCTCCAAGAAAACTCTCAATTATCAAATCTGTTTGTTAACAGCCAGTACATGTCTATTATAGAGCCTCAGTGCCACGCGCTATGGCCACGTCAGCGTTGTAACTACGTCCTGAATCTGTTAACAGACTAACAGACTACTATAATGAGAAATGATTCATATCAGCCATGCTCTCCTCTGTCTCCCCCCCCATACTCCTTTTTGTAACGCGATGCCCTACTTTGTCACTCCCCATACTCTCTGTCATGTCTCTCTCTCCTCTGCCACTCCCTCATTCCTCTTCTTTCTGTCATGGCTGCCGGCGCCTCCCCCATTTTCTTCCATAATTTGGTTTAGGTGGGTTAGGGTTTGGGGTAGGTTAAGTTTGGGTGGATGGGCGGCCGGGATTTTGGGTAGACTTTTACGTAATTGGGCTTTGGTTTTGGTGGGTTAACGGGCTTGGTTTTGGGTAGGAATGGAAGAGAATTGGGCTGACTTTTGGTAAATGGGCTTTGGTTTTGGTGGGTTAATGACTTGGTTTAGGGTAGTAAATGGATTGATATTTTTTGTGGGCAATTAGGCTAATACATGTCTTAATTGGGCCCACTTGGATAGGTTTGGGTCAGAGATTTTTTATTTCTTTATTTTCTTTATTTTTCTTCTTTTCAATATATTTTTTTATTTCATTTTTTGATTATTATTTTAAAAAAAACAAAAATTATCCCTGGACAAAAATGGAATACTACAGTTGCCCCCATTTGTTTGACTTTACATCGTAAATGACGCGCAAAGGAGTAGAAAGCCGATTTTTGTACCGCTTGAAGCAAGTAAAAATGCATGAGATCACTATAGTCATCTCCAACTTGGTTGGCAAGAAAAATTTCATTGAATTTTTTTTTTCACTGAATCACTGTAACCATCTCCGGCTTGGCTGATAAGAAAAATGAAATTACACGGGATCACTGTAGTCATCTCTGACTTGGCTGTAATTTGAACGAATTTTGGGTTTTTGTTATTGTGTATTTTTTTTAAAAGAAATTGCACGGGATCATTGTAGTCATCTTCGGCTTGGCTGACAAGAAAAATGAAATTGCACGGGATCCTTGTAGCTATCTCCAGCTTGGCTGTAATTTGAATGAATTTTGGGTTTTTATTATTTTGATTTTTTTTTATTTACACAAAGAAATTTGCATGAGATCACTGTAGCGATCTCCGACTTGGCAGTAATTTTGAATGAATTTTGATTTTTTTTTGATGATTTTTTTATTTATTATTTTTTAAATTATTGTATTTACACAAAGAAATTTACACGGGATCACTGTAGCCATTCCTGACTTGGCTGTGACATGGGCTGGACTTGGGAAAAGGAATCCTTGACTGACACTATAGAGTTCTTAGTTGGGCTTCTCCATAATCGCGACCACAATCAAAAATTGCTCCCACCTTTGTCGTCTAGCCTCCAGCTGATGCTCATGAGCCAGTGTTTCTTGAATACGCTCAAGTGGTGGTGGTTCAGTAGCAGATCGAGATGTTTCCCCTAGCAGTACAACTCGCATCCATGATGTTTATTGTCTCTTGGCAGTAGTGGTCATTTGGTTAATGCTTTTCCGCCAGTTGTCTTTTCGCATAATGATTATTGGATATAATGCTTTTTCGGCACAACCTTTGCCCCATCGGCCATTCGATTAGTAGAAAGACGGTATATCTAAAAGGGATGAAAAATATTAAGGAAATGAAATTGCGACTGGATCTGAAAATGATCAAGAACGGTGATGGTGATAGTGAAGGAAGTTGGAAGGGAGATGAAGTGATGAACATATTCGACAGTGAAGAGGTGCAACTTAGAAGGGAAAGAAAGATAATCGGGCCAGAGGAGACAGAACATTAAAGACAACGCGCGAGTCTATCTAGGGGAGTTGAAAAGTTGGGATCACGGCTGATAGATATGGTGGAGAAATGTCGCCTAATGAGGAAAACGAAAGATTTGACTAGACTAACAACACATTAAAGAAAGGTCATGCTATTGTCAAAGAAGGTCGAAAGTTGTGATCACGCCCGACCACTTTCTTTTTCTTTCTTTTTTTGGTCAATTCATCATGAGCATCATCAACCCTATCGTTCCACAATCATTCACCGCAAGACGCATGTATCTTTCATGTATTGACCAAATCTTTCCCTCAACTTTCAGTTTGAAAAATTCTTTCATCAATTTCCATTTGCAAATCATTTTGCTGTTCCTAGTCTTGTGCTCTTCATTCTTTCGCCATCAAATGTATTCTTCCCTCTTTTGCTTGAACCGGACTGTTATTCCAATTTGTCATGTCTTCCACGTATTTCGACTTCTCCAAGTTTCTTTACATTTGTGACCATCAAATACCTCTCAAATTGCTGTTGAGTGTAATATCTTAATGCATGTGTTGTGCTTCTTTTATGACATTACTTCAATTTCAAATAAGTCAATAGTATGGCGATGTTCATATGACATGAAAATTTATGAGGAGATGTGAAAGGGAATGCAAAATGTTGATGAAAATGAAGATTAATAGAGAACTCATGAATGAAAAAGTCGGAGGCATTTTATTGAGCCTGAATAGATGACAGAGAACATTGGTCATGTATGTACACAATACATCGGGAAGAAGGGTAAAAATAAAAGGGGAACACTTTACTTTAAAAATACATGGAGAGTGCATAAGTTAGCATTCTTTACAGGACATAAATGTGACAACTCTGATTCCACGGAAAAATTGCCCCAGTTTTTTTGTACACCCATTTCGCAATTGCTGAACGTGACTTTTTCCATTGAGATTGACCCATCATAAACTCAACTAATAACTTTGGTCGTGCGCTTCTTTTGTGCACTTTTCACCATTCCTCCAACCAAAATATTCATCCACACTCCCTTCAAATTCTTATACATATTAATACCACAATTGTCTTTGACAATTCCATCCTGATTTCATTGTTACTCTAATTTTTGCCTAGACCGCCTTTTCAGGTTTTCAATCTAGCGAGCTTTTTATTCTTCTTTCAACAAGAATTTTTATGAGTAATAATTTTTGACTGCATCGGCATTTACTGGCTGAAATAAATTTTCCCCATCCAATCTGGTCAATATCAATGCCCCTCCTTCAAAAGCTTTCTTAACCACATATGATCCTTCATAATATGGAGTCCATTTACCTCGATGATCTTTTTTAGGCGGCAAAATCATTTTCAACACTAGATCTCCATCTCTGAAACAACGAGGTCAGATACAATTGCCTTTTAAAGATCGTGCGCTTCTTTTTCCTATCATGTGCTTTCATCAATCTTCTTTGATACAATTGGCCGTTAAAGATCGCTTGTAATCTTGGCTCTTCAATTAAATTCAATTGTTCATATCGTATTTTGACCCATTCTGGTTTTTCCAAACTTGCCTCTAAAACCACTTGAAGAAAGGGTATCTCTACCTCGACAGGCAAAACCGCCTCAATTCCATACACTAAAGAGAAATGAGTCTCTCCACTAGATGTGCGTATTGATGTACAGTAACTATACAGTGCATAAGGAAGCTTCTTGTGCCAATCTTTGTAATTCACTATCATCTTACCAATGATCTTTTTTATATTTTTATTTGCTGCCTCGACAGCTCCGTTCATCTTTGGGTGATGTGGTGTTGAATTATGATGATTAATTTTGAACTGGTCACATAAATCGTTCACCATCTTGTTGTTGAAATTTGTGCCATTATCAGTGATAATTCTTTCCGGGACTCCATATCGGCACACAATCTATTTTGTCAAAAATTGAAGAACCACATTGCTTGTCACACTGGAATAAGAAGTAGCTTCCACCCATTTGGTGAAGTAATCAATGGCTACCAAAATGAAACGATGTCCATTAGAGGCTTTCGGTTCAATTGGACCAATGACATCTGGACCCCATATTGAGAAAAGCCATGGTGATGTCAATACGTGTAATGGGTTAACTGGGACATGTGTTCTGTCTTTATAAACTTGACACTTGTAACACTTGCGTGCATATTTTATGCAATCTTGCTCCATAGTCAACCAATAATAAACGACGTGAATAATCTTTTGCACCATTGAGTATCCACTGGAATGAGTTCCACATATTCCTTCATGAATTTCCTCCATGATTTGTTTGGCTTCAATGATATCAACACAACGTAAGAACACTAAACCATTCTTTTTGTAAAGAACATT
This sequence comes from Euonymus europaeus, assembly GCA_963580455.1. Taxonomy (NCBI): domain Eukaryota; kingdom Viridiplantae; phylum Streptophyta; class Magnoliopsida; order Celastrales; family Celastraceae; genus Euonymus; species Euonymus europaeus. Next base: position 11,657,290 of record OY756970.1, on the reverse strand, counting down.
CTCATTTAAGAAGAAAGCCCCTGCTAATCTTCTGATGGTGCGTTTGTCATTCTCCAATGCTCCTGATGGATATCTTTTCTTCTCAATGTATTGCCAGAAATCATGATACCAGGGTTTACTATATGGCTCTCCTTCCACATTTGAACAATACCCTCGAACTTCTCGCTTCTCAATCTTAATCACCTGCCCTTCACCTTTTGGATCTACATCAAACATGGCTGCCAAAGTTGCTAGAGTATCTGCTATCTGGTTCTCTTCTCTCGGAATATGGTCAAACTCGATCTAATCGCAAAACTTGATTAGTTTTTTTATGTGTCGGTGGTATGGGATGAATTTACCATCCTTGGTCTTTTATTCATCATTCAATTGTCTAAACACTAATTTTGAATCCCCATAGACTTGTAGCCTTTTAATCCTCATGTCAATAGCTGCTTGAATCCCCATTGTGCATGCTTTGCACTCAACCACATTGTTGGTGGATTCGAAATATAGCTTGGCTGTTAACGGGATGATGTTCTCTTCGGGCGATATCAATGCTGCCCCAATTCCACATCCTATAATATTAGATGCACCGTCAAATAAAAAAGTTCATTCTTCTAATTTTTTCTGGCTCTGATCCTCCAATATTGCCATGATGTCGATATCTGAGAACCCTAAATTCATAGCCTGAGGATTGTTAATTGCTCCGTCAGCCAAACAATCTGCTATTGCTTTTCCTTTGATCGCTTTTTGTGTGAAATACAAAATATCATACTCCAAAAGTAACATCTACCACTTAGCAATCCTTCCTGAAAGTGAAGGCTTCTCAAAAATGTATTTGATAGGATCCATTCTGGAAATCAACCATGTAGTGTGATACAACATGTATTGCCTAAGTCGATGTGCCGCCCAAACTAGCGAGCAACAAGTCTTCTCCAACATTGAGTAATTAGTTTCACAACTTGTAAATTTCTTACTTAAGTAATAGATGGCATGCTCTATCCTTCCTGATGAATCATGTTGTCCAAGCACACATCTCATTGAAATCTCTGAGATGGTTAAATAGAGGATAAGTGGTCTACCAGTCACAGGGGGCATCAACACTGGAGGACTCTGCAAATATCGCTTAATTTGCTCAAATGCCAGTTGGCAATCCTCATTCCATTTTGTTGAGTTGTTCTTACGTAGTAATTTGAAGATGGGTTCACAAGTAGCCGTCAATTGCAAAATATATCGTGCAATATAGTTCAATCTTCCTAAGAAACCCCTAACTACTTTCTCTGTGCGAGGGGGAGGCAACTCCAAGATTGCTTTGACTTTGTCAGGATCCACCTCAATTCCTTTTTTTGCTTACAATGAACTTTAGCAATTTCCCCGAGCTTGCCCTAAATGTGCACTTCGCCAGATTCAACTTTAACTGATGCTTTCTTAATCGATCGAATAACTTATGGAGATTTGCGATATGATCCTCACCCTCCTTGGATTTTGCTATCATATCATCGACATATACTTCAACCTCCTTGTGCATTATGTCATGAAACAGGGTGACCATAGCCCTTTGGTAAGTTTCCCCAGCATTCTTCAAAACAAATGGCATGACTTTATAACCAAAAGTTCCCCATAGGGTAATGAAGGTTGTTTTCTCTTGATTCCTAATTCCATCTTAACTTGGTTATATCCTGAAAATCCATCCATTAAGGAAAAAATTGAATGTTGGGCTGTATTTTCCACCAAGACATCAATATGAGAGAGAGGGAAATTATCTGTTGGGCTTGCACTTTTGAGATCCCTGTAGTCAATGCACATCTGAACCTTGGCATCTTTTTTAGGAATTGGCACAATATTCGCTACCCATTCAAGATATTGAGCTACTGCTAAAAATCCTGCATCAAATTATTTTTTCACTTCATCTCTTGTCTTCAAAAGCATATTTGTTTTCAATCTCCTCAACTTCTACTTCACAAGAACGTATTCTGGTATCAATGGCAACTTGTGAACAATAATATTTGCATCAAGACCAGGCATGTCTCGATAGGACCATGCAAAGACATCCTGGTAATTATGCAACATATCTATTAACTTCTTTTTGTCTTCTCCCTCAAAAGCAACACCTATTTTGACTTCTTTCTTTTTCATTTTCGTTCCCAAATCCACAACTTCAAATTTCTCTTGGTATGGTTGTATTATTTTTCTCTCTTGATTGATCTATCTCATTATTTCAGGTAAAATTTCTACTTCTTCCTCAATTTCATAGTAAGATTCAACATTGCTAATAGGTGCATCAAAATCTGGTTTGTTAAGTTCGCCCTCTTTGTTATCATCACTTTCAGTCCTGTTAAAGAATTGAATGAGAGTGGAATTTAAGCGGAGAACAAAGGAATCGAGAATTAGGAACAAAGATGATTAAATATGGATAACTGTCACAAAACTGTTATTTCATGAAGGGAAATGTTGCTGAATTGAAAACATGCAAACGACATCCTATAAAATTTATTTGGAATAAAAGCAAGCATGCTCATTACAAAAGATCCAAACGAAACCCAATTTGACTAGTTGAGCTTTAACATGGTAGTTTTTGGATCTTTCCAAAAACTGCCCCAATATCGGCCATTTTTATCTTGTTCTACATTCCTTCGTAGATGAATGTGTCATAAAGTCAAGGGGGTAATTCACTTTGCACCTCTAACCTTCTTTCAGGCCTCACAATCCTCTTTGCCTGCTTATCTTCTTGTAATCTATTCTTGTCAGCCCTAGTTGGCATGTAGCCCAAACCCCAGCTTCCGGAGTGTTTCACCAATTATATTAGCCTTTTGATCCCTTGCTGATTCTTTCCAAGGCCTTCTCCTGGGCGATACCATTCTTCAACATGAATTTGGCAACGCTCTTTGCTATCTTTGATAACTCCGGTTTCGAAGGATAACATCCATCATTTGCAAAGGTAGCGCTGGCAATTTTGAAAGACTAGAAAGAACTTTAACTCTAGTCATCGAAGCATCAATATGGCCATCAATGGACAAGCTAGCAACCATCCATTCAGACTGGCCCTTTACTATATAGACCCTTCCATTATGGGCAAACTTGAGCGTCTGATGCAATGATGATGGAACAACCCTCGCAGCATAGATCCAAGGTCGCCCCAACAAACAGCTGTAAGTGGGAGAAATATCCATAACCACAAATGGCACATTGAAAGTTATACTAGCCACCTCCAATGGTATTTCAATCTCCCCCATGATTTCCCTTCGAGTTCCATCAAACGCTCTTACTACCATGAGTACTTTCCTGAGATAAGACTTCTCAATAGGCAATCTCTCAAAAGTTTTTTTACGTAGAATATTGAGTGACGACCCATTATCTATCAGGATGCTTGCCAACTCTTTCCCACGACACATAGTTGAAATATGCAGGGCTCTGTTATGCCCTGTCCCTTCAGGCAGAATTTCATCCTCAGTAAAGGACAGTAAATGAGAAACCAGTACATTTCTCACAATGCTGTCAAGAGCCTCTGTAAGGATTTTGTTGAGCACATAAGCCTGGTTCAGCATTCTCAACAAGATCAAAATCTTTGTTGGGGTCTTTTTTAGTTGATCTGCCATCATGTATTCGCTTTGTCGAATGAGTTTTAGGAACTCTTGCACTTCTGAATCGCTTACCACCTGTTTTACGTCATTCGGACGCATGAAGAGGCCCTCGGTCGGGAGGGAGATTAATCTTTCCATTCTGGGTATATCTTTCCCTTTTCTTTTGCGCTCTGCCTCATGATCTACTATCGGCCTTTCGTCTGGCTTATTTGGAGTATAACATCTCCCACTCCGGGTCATCCCACTGATACCAAAGACCTTGTCTACCATTTCCCCTTTAATATTGCTGGTGCCGCTTCATAGGTCCAAGGTACCGCTTTGTCACTTTTGTATAACAGGTCTGCCATAGGTTTTGATGCAGCAATCAGGGGCACATCGTCCACATAATATTGCAAAACAAATTGTGGCGTGGGGTTTGGTTTGGTCCTTTGATAGTATCCACTGATGACATTGGCTTCCTCGGGCTGGATTTTTACTTCTTGTAATGATATCATCTTCGAGTCCATTAATTCTTGCACCTTTTCTTGGAAATCAGCACAATTCTCAGTGGCATGCCCTTTCTGTCCCTTATGATATGCACAAACCTCGGTTGCGTCATAGAATTCATTTTCCGCATCCATGTTCATTATACTTTCTTCAATTAAACCTTCTTTACTTAACACAGCAAATAAGCGACCCAAAGCCATTGAAATTTCTGAAACCCATCTTTTGACATCACAAAATTCTTCCACAATATTTACTCCCTCCTTCTCATGATTAGGCAAGGGGTTGTTGTTGACATTTGGCTTATTGACCGCGCTAAGATCAAGCCATTTTGCCTCAACCATCCCTTGTACTTTCCTCTTAAATTGTAAGCATGTCTCTGTTGAATGTCCTGGTGCACCTCTATGGTACAAACATGTTAAATCGGGGTCGTACGATGAAGGATATGGAGGCATGTGGACTCTTCCACGAATTGGGGCAACCACTCCTTGTGCTTGCAGCTTAGTGAAACATTTAGTATAGGTTATTGGAATTGGATCAAACTGCTCGAAAGGCCTTCGGGGTCTAGGATTGGGGTTCCAAAAATTTGGGCGAGGGTTTTGGTTGCTAGGGTATCGATTGAGATCTGTGATCCGAGGATTCAGACAAGGGTTTTGGCCAGTGTTTGGGTGTTGAGGGTATTGATTCGAGGATGGAGAATTGTATTAGGAAGGATAAGTGTTTGGTGGTTGGTTAAAGTATACTTCTGAATTATGCATGCAAAGGGCATCATCCCTCGGTTGGTAATTTGAAGTAGATGACTTATAGACAGTTCGGGGTGGAGTGAAACTCACGGAATGCACCTCAGTCCTCTTTCCTTTGCTGGATTTTGAAGCCTCCGGTCTTTCCAAACAAGGATTATACAAAGTTCCTCTCTTCATGCAACGCTCAACTCGTTCTCCTAAATGTATGATATCTGCCCGGTCGTGGTAACCCACTCCTGCCAGATTTGAAGTATAGGGCTCATGAAGAGTATCAATGAAGGCATTCAATAAATCTTTATCTGACAATGGTAGGATTATCTGGGCCACTAAATCTCTCTATCGGTGGGCATATGCCCTGAAATCTTGCCCTTCCTTCATCGTAGTGTTCTATAAGTCGTAGATAGTAGGAACCTGTCGCAACCGGTTTTGCGAAAAGGATTTTTTAATAAAATATCAGAAGTCGCCACTAATTGAATAGGTGCAATTGGTCACCATGAAAATATAATTTTTTGGTCTACGAAAAATTCAGAAAAAGGGTAAGCGAGTTTGTTGCGTATGGGGAAGGTGTGAGGCACCCCACAACGCCTGTTTTAAAAACAGTTGCCCACCTAATTTTTATTATCCCATTAAATGACTTTTACCGAAAATATTAATTGTGGCATACGTAAAATATGATAATTATATATAAGATAAAAATTATGTTTAGAGGAATATAATAACTATATAAGATAAAATAATTTAAGTAGACATATGGATATATCAAAATAGAATAAATAAACTTATAAAATATATATATAAATTATATTCGAATATAATAAAATAATTTTATAATATATATAAAGACTATATATATAAAGTATAATGATTATATAAATTATATGACAAATTATATAAGATAAAAAAATAATATTTAAATAAATAGGAAAAATAATTTAAGTAGATATAGGGTTATATGAAAATAGAATAAAATACAAAATAATTTTATAATATATATAAAAACTATATTAAAAGTCTTAATATTGAGGTTCATAGGGTTTTGTCCATCCAATGGTCAAATTTCCCAAGAAACGCTCTCACCTCAAGAATCTACCCAAGGGTGCATTCAATGCATTCCTCAAATAGATTTCATCGTAGGCAAAGACTTTTAGTATAATCTTTATATGATACATAAGTTCGAAATAAAGTAAAATATAACATAAAATATTAAACATCATAAAAATAAGGATAAGAATAAAAATAGAAATAAAGTCAAAAGGTAAATATAATATATAAAAAAAATAACATAAATATTATATAAGTACGTAATAATGATATAAGGCAAATAACATAATAATACTAATAATAATGAGATACAAAATAATAATAAGAACCATACGAAAATAGAGTGACAATATACATATATATATTTATAAGATGAAAATAAAATGAGAATAAAATACAAAATACAATAAAATAACGAAAATAAACAAAGAGGGAAAAAACTAAAGTAAAATAAAATGAAAAATAATAATGTATAAAATAATAATTATTATTATAAAAAAACGAAATTAATATACAATAAATAAAACCAGAAAAGAAAAATAAATAAAATATATAAATGAATAGGAAAATAAAGTAAAATGGATAAAATAAAATGAAATAAAAATAGGAATATAATAACGTGAAAATAGAATAACAAAGGTAAAAATAAAATTAAAGAAAAATGTTGGGGAACTGAATTTTTTATATGTGGACTATACGATATTAAATTATCGCAAACCCACCAATCAAACATATTAAAAATATTGAATCAAACAATTAACACATAAATCACACAACATCAACATCAAACCAATCACATAATTCATACATAAGCACAATCCAATAAATAACATATTAGCATGTTAAAAAAAACGATGAATGGAATGGGATTTCGGTTCCCCCTTTTTTTTATTAGCAATCAAATATTTCAATCATATTATTACATTAACATGATTGAAAAGATTATAATTAATTGCTTTGTTGAAATGAGCATACAAAATGTCACATATAAACTTTTATTTTCATGCAATTTTTCAAATCCCAAATGCATATAAAACCCAAAGCCCAAATACTTCACATAATCCATTCATATGGCCCAATGACTACCAAATTAACCCCCATAGATAAACCTCAATACATAATACACGATCCAAACCATTACATCATGCAAAGCCCATAATTGCCTATTTAAACAACTCACTTTGACCCATCCAATTAGCAAACCAAGCCTAATTTATATTAATCCATCAGCCCACAAAGATTATAAACAAACCAGAATATCAAACAATATCACAAAACTCCAATTCATATTGCAGACCATTCTCACGCCCAGAACATCATCAATATCATATCAAAATTCAGATCATAGAATGTAAACGCAAAGGTAACAGATAAAAACATCATCCAAGAATAATCATTCTACCAAGGCAGACAACCATAATAATTCAAGTTCCTGAAAATCACAGAAAAATAAAGAGCAATCACAGAACTTCTTAAAGAACAAGAATCATGCCAAAAACAATTATAACAAATAAGAGACCTAGAACACTAAGATAACAAAACCTTCAACTCCTCAAAGATGGGTACAAGTGACCTTTTTTGAATTACCGTTAAAACACCAGCAACACCTGCAAACCTGTATTCAAACCCATAACAGCAAAACATATTTCCTTCTTACAATAAAAACACTACCTATTCTTCCTTTGGGCAAATAACCATCCAACCTTTCATCAAAAATTTATGAGATACCAAAAACCAATGAATCCAGAATGCATACTCATACACAAGCCAGCATTATCAGTTCATATATATATAGCACCGTAACAAGTAGGACAACAACCATCAATCCGCATCATAGCCAGCTCAAAAATAATAACACAGAAAATTTGAGAAGAGGTGACTTCGACAGCAAACTCAAAATCCAAACAGAGAATCAAAAACCCAGAAATTATAATCATTTTTCCTCACACAAGCCATCCAAACCATGATTAAACAATACAAACATGCTGTTGAAACAAAACAAAGAAAAACAAAGATAATCTATAACGGAAATTCTCACATAATTCGGTGTAACAATTGTTCACAAAATCAAAACTTCACAATTATCAATAAGAAAACCAAGAACCAAAAACAAACGTGCAACCCGATTGTTCTTCCTTTGGTATGCCAACCATCCGAATCTTATTCAAGAGAAAAAACCATAATGAAGACTCAGTAATCTCACCCCTTGATCAACAGAGGAAGAAATTTCGACCGCAAGCCCAAAATCCAGACAGAGTATTCAAACCCCGAAGATCCAAGAAAATCGATCCTCCCTACCAGAATTCTCTCCCACAAAATTTGATCCAGCGAAAAAGAAAGAATCCCAGAAAATTCGAAAGGAAGAAGAAGAAGATGGAACCCCCCAGAAAATTCGAAAAGAAGAAGAAGATGCCAAGAAAATTCGAAAAGCCGAAAAACCGAAAACCAGAAAAATCCCCCTCCTCCAAGTTTCGAAAAAGAAGAAACAGAAGCTCCAGAAAAATTGAGAAACCGAAATCAAGACCCTCCCCAAATTCCCCTTCCAAAGAAGAGGAAGAAGCTCTCTATTTATAACTTAAAAATCTCTAATCTTTTTTTTCTCCTACTGATTCTGTTTCCCCTCATTCCTTACAATCAACTCTCCCCTAATCCCTCTAGAATCTCTTTTATTCCAAAACTTCCCCTAAACCCGATTTTCTTGCCCCAAATATATCCAAAAATCCCAATCTTTTAAACTCTAGAATCTCTCGTTTCCAAAACCTGATGTGAATCCTAAACGATTCCGATCACCTTCTCTCTCTTTTTCCTACTTTCCCGGCGCCTTTCTCTCTCTGTTCCCTCTCTCTTCTGGACGACGCCAACGGCGCCATCTCTTCTTTCTTCTTCTTCGGCATCTTCTATCCCAATTAGGTTTAGTTAGATTATGGACCGGGCTTCCTCTTTTGAGTGAATCCGGTCCATTTTATTTGGGCTTACTGATTTTGGGCTATTTGTACTATGCTGGGTCATGAATTTTTTGATGGGCTGGGTTAGTTCACTTGGGCTTATTGATTAAGTTTGTTAATAAACCCATATACTAGTGACTCTAATGTGGCCTTAATTAAACCTAAATAAATCCATGTGTTATTTATTTATTTTTATTTCTTACATGTAACATACATTTTATTGAGCTAAAATTCCCCTAGGCTTGAATTTATCAATTAGGCCCTGGACAAAAATGGGGTACAACAGAACCTTTTCTTCATTGTGTTTGTATTGTTTCGTAAAGATTTCTTCCAAATCTTCCCAAGAAGAAATTAATGTAGGGTTAAGCGCATTGAACCACCTTTGGGCTGGTCCATCCAAACTATCATGGAAAAAGTGGGCCAACACTTTCTCATTACTTGCGTATGGCTGCATTCGTCGACATTACGTAGTCAAGTGATCCAACGGGACACCTATGCCATCAAACAAGCTAAACTTTGGCAGAATAAAGTCATGCGGAATTTGTAAATTCTTTACCAAACATAAACTTGGTGGATTCAAAGCTCCAGACATGTTGAACCCTTCCATGGTGATAAGTGTCAAAATATACATTTTTACTTTCAATCATTTCTCATAACATTTTTACGCTTGAATTACTAGGGACTAGCAATAAGCTGGTTGGGGGTTGTGATAAGTGTCAAAATATACATTTTTAAAGTGATAAAATACTACCAAAGCAATGCCAAGAAATTGTGCTTAAAAGCTGAATTTTCAAGATTATTGTACTTAAGATCTTCTTGGATGTTTTGCAGATTAAGAGGTAGTAAGAGCTGTCGGAATGAGATTTGATCTTCAGAAAAATTTTAGAGGACACTTCAAGCTTTGCAGGAAGTACTGGTTCACAAAAATCAGAGTTCGTTTGGGCCTCTAAAGGTTGCCTCGAAGTCAAGTTTGGAAGTTATATCAGAAGCAGAATTTCTGTTTGCAGACCAGACCTTTAGAAGCCCATAACTTGAGCGTCTGATGTCCAAATTGAGTGATTCAAAAGCCCATAATTATATACACATTTTTATCTACAATATTGATGAAGGGTTTGAGTTCATAATAGGCTTCGTTTAGGCCCAGAATGCAGTTACAAGATTAGTGTGTAATTGGAAGTTGATGTCATTGATGATACCATTTCCATTCAAAGAGTGGACAATCCACCACACGAATTTGATGTACAATCCACCACCAAAATATGGCACTAACTCCTCCACTATGTGCTCATTTTTTCTACAAATAGAGAGGAGTAGGAGTAGAGGAAGGGGGAGAAGAGAAGGAGTGGAAGCAAAAAGAGGAGAAGGAAAAGAAGAAAACAAGGCTTGTGTTTGTAATTATGTTTTTATGTTTCATGTTTTATTTTTTTTATGTATAACTAAACTCTTGTTAGTTAGGGCTTGTCTTGAAGCCCCAAGCATGCTTTCAATTTTATAAGTTGTGTGAATTTCAATTTCTACAAGTATGATGATTTTGATTTTTTCATGTTACGTGAGTTCTAGTATTGTGTTTCTTTGAGTAGCTAACTTTGAAACATGTATTGGAATTAATTGTTGTAGAACATGGTCAATTGCCTTGTTGAATATGTTCTTTCTTGCAACATATAATTCAGTTGAAAATGAATTATGAAAAATCAATTCTTGAATACCTAAGTACAAATACCATGTATTAGTATTCTTGTGACATTCATATTCTCTTTGCTCTTCTTGGATTCTTGATTGTTGATTGATGCAGACGCCATGCTAGATTTCGATTAAGAATACACGTGAGGTAGACGCCATACACTTTACATGCAATTAAGAGAGAATCATACAACTTGAGTTTGGCCATGACCTTGTTGTGAATGTTGTCATCACATGCTTGTTAAAATTGTTAGTCTATTAGTTCTTATAAATTGTTTGAATGTTTTGTGGTGGATAGTGAGTCCTAGCTATTGTTTTCATTAATATTAATTCTCATTCTTGTTCTTAACTTCAATTTCTTTGTCTTAATTTTTATCTATTACAAGACTTAACCTCCCTTTCCCCCCTTTTATAATTGTATCAATTATATTCAAGTGTTAGATTGTATATCTATTAGCATCACTCCTTGTGAGATCGACTCTTACTTGTTCACTATATATTAGTTGTACATTTGTAAGTTTATTTTAAATTGTTACTAACGACATAACACATGGCTCTCATTCGCTTTTCCAGTTTCTTAAATTCCTCAGAGGGAATGTTGCCCATGTTTTGAACTTCTCCCCCCATAACTTCAACGGGGTCCACCTTATCAATATGCTCAATGTGAGAATTGGGTGGAAGAGTTCTAGTTGGATGGGCATATGCTTGGTTTGGTTGTGGAGCATACTATGGCCGATGTGATTCCGGTAATGATTGATCATGAGTAGGAGTAAACCCTAGTGGGTGAGGTGGAGTAGCATGGTAGGTGGTATTCTTTGGACTCATAGGCAGCTCCGAACTTTCTGCCGTTTCTTTCTTTTGTACTAACACAGCTATGTTTTGAGCCAATAGGGCAATCTGCTCTCTTATCTCTGCCATCTCTTGATTCTGACCCTCTCTTTCTTGTTCCATTCTCTTAGCTAGCTTTAGCTGTAGGTGAGTCTGATAGGGATGATGATGCTTTTCTGATGCTATTTTTTCTTTTATTTTCTCTTCTATGTCCATTATGAAGACAAAAACATTAGTTTCTATTTATCATCCCCTTTTAAAGCATGCATGAGCGTGATCATTAGTTGTGCAAAACCTAATAAATCTTTGTAATTTAAAAAGATAATAATAGCATAAATCATTTCATTGAAAGTGCTTGCAAATCAACAGGTTACATTTCTCCTTCATTAACCTTCTCAACTACATTGGAGTTTTCGATTGAGTCTAGAATATTTTCTCCTTGAGGACGTGTAAATCACTACGAAGATTTGCTAAAAATGAGGAAACTCTAGCTAGTTCTGGTGTGTTTTGCATCTGGCTCATCCTCAAATTTTGCTCATGCACTTCATAGTCACTAGCCCACTCTGATAGACGCAGTGCTCGGCTAATTACCATCCCAATCTTGTCTTTAATACCTTATTGTTTTTTCGTAGTGCACTCCATTCATCATGCAGAAAATTATTCTCTTGATTCAATATTCTCTTATTTCGGCCACCTTTTGCTGAATCGAGGCATTACATCGTTATCGGAACTGTTGGTTTTCATCAAAAACACGATCCATCTATTCCTTCAACGTGTGAATCTCGACAGTATTCCTTTTTAGCTGCATGGTTTTATCGAACGTTTCTGTCTTTGTGCATTAATTTATCTGTCCTAGAGCGGTGACAGTCTCCTGAAGCTGTCTTAACTCGTTGTGTGCTTCTTGGAGCTCTTTTTGCATCCTTATTGTCTCTTCTTCAGTTTTGATTATCAACTTTTCTTGTGATTTCAGCTTCTCTTTCTCAGCTAATTCGGCCCTCGCTTTCTTGAACATCCAGTTATACTTCTTGTATTTTTATGTCATCATTTCCAACATCTTCCACACTATTTTAGCTTCTTTTCCAATAACTTTTGATGGCCCTCCTACCAACTCGTCATCACTTGACATATCTCATGATTGTAGACTCTCATCCATTTCTTGCTCCTCGAGATCTATCATTGGTTCCAAAAATAACTGGTCGTTCACTATTGCCGCGTCTTCTCTTTCTTCTTCGCCAACCATCTAAATCGTTGGTTTATCTTCCTGGGCCCGCTTCCTTTTCCTTTTGTGCACGTCGGCAGAGTGTTTCCTCTACTTGTTATTTGGATTTTCTTTTGTCATACTGAAGATCATATGAGATTTTGCCCTCTTTAAATGCCATGCTTCGTATTGAGTTTTCCCGTAAGTATTATAAGCTCCTTTTTTGACTCCTCGAGTATTACTCTAAGCTTCCACTACTTGTCTTATTACCATCTTAGCCTGATCATCTTCAAGAGAGAATTCCAATTCCTTTAGGTTGTGTGTCACTGGTCGACAGAGATTCCCGCCTATTTGTCGGAGGAACATTGCTGGTGCTTGACTTATGATTCCCCAAGAGCCTATAAGGGGGACCCAATTAAAACTACCACATTTTTATAGTAGCCCATCTGCTTTGTGCCATAACACCTTCATGTACACCTTCGTTTTATCTAATTTGCTTAGCAAACATCTCCATTTTTCAAACGAAGGTTTTTGCGGCTGCAATCCAGCTTTCTCGTAATCCTGTATGGGATCTCTTAGCTGATAGTCATCCTTTTGAAACTGGATTAGGGGTGCTTTGATGGTTTTGTCATACCTTAGATGACCGATGAGCTAGATTCCTGGTAGCTGTGAGCATCCAACAAATTTTCCTTTAATGAAAATACGATAATGATTAAAAGATTGAATTGTCTCACACAATATTGCTGGTACAGGAGTTGCTCGATATCTGACGTCGTCGACCATCTTAATAACATTTTTGTCCACATACCCGCCTGTCCGTGGGAAAATCACAGTTCCGTAAATAATGATAGCGAATCTCCCTTCCTCCTTATGGAAATTTTCTTTGGCAAAATTGATCAACATCTCAGTTGGGAAAGTCCATCTCGTGCCTTGCATCTTCCCCATATCTTTCGTCTTCCTTATGGTTATTCCTAATAGCTTAGAAATGATAACCTCTGCATAGCTTAGAAATGATAACCCGGCATATTCTTCAATCAACGCTGAAAAGTCGACTGACCTAAAGACAAAACACTGATATGCCGGGTTCCAATGGTGCATGGCTGCCTGGAGGAGAGTTACTGGTGCTTGTATGGTTAGTAGGTAGTCAATTTGTCCATAGGCACTCTTGAAAGCTTTTCTTGTGTCTAAATCCTGTTCTTCCCAAAACTCAGATAGGGCTGTTGGTGCTTGAGTAAGAAATGTAACCCTTTTTACTAGTCCCAAAGGCTGATCGTCTTTTAAACTGTCACTCAATCTTTCTTGTAGTTTTTATAACTCCTCCCTGACCTCTTGGGAGTCTTCTAATGTCAATACACTGGTCCCTATAGGTATGATCATCATTCTACAAATACTATCTAATCATATTACAAAGATTTGTGCTCTAGTGTATGTATGAACAAAAACAAGAATGGGAGTTTGCAATTTAGGACATGTGATACAAAATAAACCACAACGTGGATATGCACAATTATGTACATGTAAGATAATCAGAGGAGAGTATACAAATTATGTACAAGTGAAAATAAATGATTAGGAATAAGGATGTCGTCATTGTTCCTAGTTTGATAGAATAATCGTAACATGTCTAGAGGTTTAGAATTATGGCTATGGGTCATCTAGTGTGCATATGGGTGGCGTATCTAAACTATAACGTGACTGCGCGAGAGGCTACTGGATTATGTGACTTTTGATCCATACTTGGATAACAAAAGTTCATCCCTTAATATTTTAAGAGGACGTCAATCCAGGAGGGTATCTTCCCCCACCTACACAGGGAAGTAAATCCCAAAAAGGTGGTAGGTCAACCCTTACTAATATCAAGGAAAACCCGGGCCTAGGATTATGTGTTTGTAGTGAATAATGTATGTGTGTGCGAGGGCATACAAATCAATAAGCTATGGTATTTGAAACTTCATAAGCAAACAAATATTAAAGAAAATAAAATTAAGAAAAAGTATAAACATCAATATAAATGCTCGACCCCTTTGGTAAAAACCTGGTATCCCCACCAGAGTCGCCAGTTGTCGCAACTGGGGTTGCGACGCGGACTAGTTCTATTGAAAAAAATGTAAGGTGTAAGAAAATGTAAGAGCCGCCACTAATTAATTACAGTGCAATTGGACACTTAAATGTTAGGTTTGTGAACCAGAGAAAATGGGTAAGGGGATTGATCGATACTTTTTATCACAATTAATTTTGCAATTCAAATACTGACAGGTGTAACCCAATCTCAAGAGTATATGTCGAAGATCAATAACAAGTGAATGTGATCGAATCCTCAATGATTGTGTTAATCACCAGCTAGCAAATCATGGTAATGCAAGCTATCAAATAACTGAATTAAAGTTGGGTTGTAATTCAATAGAAATAAATCTAGTTTAGATCTGGCGGGTCAGATACCTCCCCTTATGCACACAGATTAATATGCAAGCATACAATTTAAGAATTTAACGCTGTCAGTCAAAAGGTCTTGGTTCAGCTACAATCAACTAGATTTCCCTAATCAACGATCCTAACTTTGGTCCAGTTGCAAGATCTTCTCTTATCAAAGGTGTCTTGGTTTGGTCTCTCCTAAGAACATCCTAAGACAAGCATGAGCACTAGGAAATCGACAAACGGACAACCTAGGGTTCAATCTATCATCCAATTGATTATGTTCACTATTCCCAAAACTTGGATCTTACGCAAGCCTTTGTCACTTTGTCAAACACCGAGTCATGGTCAGCCGAATATGCTTAACTAACAATACCTAAAATTAAGATGTTGATTAGGCATACAAAATAATAGGCAATTACTTGAAACCCAGAGAATAGAGAATTAAACTCAGTCTGATTGTCAATTAAATCTACGCATAAGGTTTTGGTACAAGAACTTACCAAACCTAGCTAGAAAAAGATTTAGATACTCATAATAATAATAGCATTCAACATAATACTCAGCATTCAATGTTCAATTCTCAAACGTTGATGAGAGTCATGCCCAAACTTGCTGTTGATTTCTCCCAGTCCTAGCCACACTTGATTTCCTTGCTGTGTTCTGTCATCTCTCCAATCTCCCGTACGTCCCTTTTGTATCTTAGGGTTTAATCTTTTATAGAAAACACATGAACCAACCATCATTTCCCACATCAGCTCCTAGTTATGTAACGAAGTAATCTCGCATCCTGCGACCGTGATCAGGCTACAAATATCGTGCGCAGCTCAGTTTTGCTGAATTCGCCCTTCTTTAGTACATGTTCACACAAACAACCAAAATGGGGTAGAAACTGTACCAATTTCACTAAAAATTGAGCCCTTTAAGACCAACAATTAGGTACTTTTCAGCACCTAACAGGGATCTATTGAGTGTGGGGAAGGTGTTAGGCACCTCACAACTCCCTAATCGGTTGCCCTTTTGATTATTCATGTTTTTTCTTAAAAATGTTCTTGCATGTCCCAATTTGTTTTAATGAATTTTCCATATGCCCGAAAAATCTTTTGTTGCCAAATAGGTGGAAGAAATTCCATTGATTTCTAAATAGACAACAAAAGCAATTTACTCAAGTGATACCGTAAATAAACCTTTTGGACGGACCTAAATACTTTCAAGTCCTCCTCCTAATCGGTTTTAAAATACAATATCCAAATAAATTAAAACTTTACCATTGATTCATTTTTATTTAAAAATTTCTTTTAGATGGAGTATATTTTTAAATGGATCATTTCAAGAAATCAATACTTTAAAACTCTCTAACGTCCGTTTGAAAAGTTTAAACTCCATTTTTTAAATGAATGTTTCGAGAAATCAATACTTTGAAATTCTCTAACATGATTGAATGTTTGGCAAGTTGGGTATACAAATCTTACGCACCATAAAATTTTAATTCTTTTTGGAAATTCTTGAACATACATGCTAAAATAAATTACAAAATTAAATCCTAGGCATGCATATTAATTTAACTAATATTTACACTACCTTTACTATTTTCATTACAGTATTACATTTATTTGGGGCCAAACATCATAAAAACCCAAAACCAAAACCCAACATAATTTTAAAAGTCTAAACTACATATAAAAAACCCAAAAATTATAACAAATGCCTAATAAAATTACCCAAAATCCCAATATTAATTGATCCAAACAAATGTAAAACCCAACAATTGATCCTAACCCTCATTTTCTTCCAGAATTTGGTTTAGGTGATTTAGGGTTTGGGGTAGGTTAAGTTTGGGTGGATGGGCTGGGATTTTGGGTAGAATTTTACATAATTGGACTTTGGTTTTGCGTAGAACTGGAAGGTAATTGGGCTTTGGTTTTGGTGGGTTAATGGGCTTGGTTTAGGGTAGTAAATGGAGAAAACTACTAGCCGGTCATTAGTGGTGACCATTTTTACCATTAGGTCATACTATGTTTCTCTATTACCAATGTAGTCACACCACATTTCTTACATGACCAAAATGCCCCTCAGATTTTAAAATTCAAAATCTTGGTAGATGTTTTGTTTCTCTCTCTTTCTTCCAGCACTCCATTTTCTCACGTTCTCTCTCAATCTCTCTCTCACTTTCTCTCACTAAAACCACAAAATCTGGTCACCTTCTCAGATTTCTGACCATTTTTCGGCAAATACAAACCGATAAGTCCCTATTTTTGTAGAATCTCTCTCTCTCTCTCTCTCTCTCTCCCTCCCTCTCTCAAGGTTTGTAGTTTTTTTTCAAGATTTCTTCATCTTTTTTTCAAGATCTATAGTTATTTTTTGAAGATATTCAAGGTTTTTCTTCCAAAAACTTAGTTTTTTCAAGATCTATGTGTTTTTTACAAGATCTTTAGTTGATATTGTCATGCTTCTTATTTAAGAATACGGTTGATACTGTCTGTGATTTCGATAGTATTTGTTGTTGGTAATTTTTGTGAATTTTTGAAATTTTTAATACTGACTCCTTATTGTGAAAATACGATTGATACTGTCTGTGAATTCGATACTGTCGGTGAATTTGTTGTTTGTTAATGAATTTGATACTGTCTATACTAACTCCTTCTTGTTTTGAGAATACGGTTGGTACTGTCTGTAATTTTGATACTATTTGTTGTTTGTACTTTTTGTGAATTTTTGAAGTTTTTGATACTGACTCCTTATTGTGAAAATACTGTTGGTACTGTCTGTAAATTCGATATTGTCAGTGAATTTGTTGTTTGTTAATGAATGTGATACTGTCTGTGTATTTATTTTTTTTATTAATGAATTTGATACTGTCTGTGAATTCTTTAAAATTATTGATACTGTCTGTAATTTCGATATTGTTTGTTGTTGGAGTTTGTGAATTTTTTTGTAGTTGCTGGTACTAGGCTCTTTATTGTGAAAATATAGTTGGTATTGTCTGTGAGAATACTGTTGATACTGTCTATGAAAATACACATTTAATTGTACGGTCTGACTTCTTTTTGTGAAAATACTGTTGATAATGTCTGTGAATTCGGTATTGTCTATGAATTTTGATATTCTCTATGAATTTATTATTGTTAATGACTGTGAATTCGATATTGTCTATGAATTTTGATATTCTCTATGAATTTATTATTGTTAATGAATTTGATATTGTCCATTGTTGGTACTCTTATGATCTTTTTTATGAATTCTTTGAAATTATTTATGAATATGATACTGTTAGATTTGATACTGTTAATGAATTTGAATTAGTTAATGGATTCAATATTATTAATAAATTTAATACTGTCTATGAATATACGGTTGATATTGGTAGATATCTTAGTACAATTAAATGTGTTAGTACTGGTTGATTTTTTGATACTCTATTCTTGATATTATCATGTTTGATATTATTAAAATGTGTTGGTACTATCTACTTGATACTGTCATTTTTTGTCTTGACTATTTTTGATGTTTTATATAGAGTTATGGCGAAGATGATGTTGAAGATAATTTCATTTTGAAAAGTCAATTGCATTTTAGAGAATAAACGAGATGTTGCCTATTTAAGTTGATACCGTCGTGCTAATTGGTATTATCATGTACATTGGTAGTGTATTTTTTATTATTTTAAGTCATTTTGAACTCTGATACAATAATAATATTATTTATCGATTGATATTATTAAAGATATTAGTATTATCATATGATTTGATACTGTCATATGATGTAGTATTGTCATATATTTATTTTTCCCCTATTAAAAATAAATTGACAACAATGTTTATCATTTTCAAGCTTTGCAGCAATTTCATTATCAACAGCAGTATCAAAATGAGAAATAGTATGAACATCATTAACAGTATCATTGCCAATAACAATATCAAGTTTTGCAACAATACAATTATGAACAACAGTACCAAATTTAGAAATAATATCAACATCATTAATAATATCATTATTAGTGATAGTGTCAAGTTTTGAAACAAATGACATTTCAAACTACAGTATCAAAAAGAAAAATAGTACCTACGTAATTAACAGTATCATTACCAACAACACTTTCAAGTTTTGCAAAAATGTCATTATCAACAATATTATCAAATTTAAAAACAGTACCAACACCATTAACAACATTTACCAGTAACAGTATCAAGTTTTGAAACAATAACATTACCACCAACAGTATAAAAAATGAAAACAATATAAAAAACAATATCATTAAGAATATCATTACCAACAATAATATTGTCATGTCATCTATAATGATACTGATTGAGATTGTGATACTGTTTCATGTGTTGTAATATTGGTTTGGGTTGTGATACTGTCATGTGTTGGGGTACTATCGTATTTGTCATTTTTTATTTTGTCAATATCATGTAAGTCAATAATATCAATTTTCAAATAGTATCATATAAGTTGATAGTATCAATGGCTCATATTCTGAGTACATGGCTGATAATAATATTAAATTTTATGACATTATCAAATAATTTCATACCAATTTATAATTCAAACTTAAATGATAAATATACAAAATAATATGACATTAACATATAGTATTACACTATCAAATGAAAGTCGCATCTTCGACATACTGTCTTATCCACTTTCTTCTCCCAAATGCAGTTGATTAATTTTCAAAATAGAATTATCGTCAGCATCGTCTTTAGTACGCTGTGCAACATTCTAAATAACATCACAAGATCAAACATTAAAACTTAAAAGAGTACGACAACACCAAACACTATCAACTATATTTCAGACCAAAAAGCATGATAATATTACTAACTTGAAAGAATATCACATCATACAATACCTATCATATTTTCACAACAATAAACATGATAGTATGACAAAATAAAACTTGAAAGGTACCACAACATCAAATAGTATCATCTCTATTTTCACAATTTGAAGCATGATAATACCAACAGTATCGAAATACAGCAGTATCAAACAGTATTCTTAAACAAGAAGCATGACAGTACCAACAGTAGACAGTATTAAATTCGTTAATAATAAAAAAATCAAAGACAATATCAAATCCATATATAGTATCTAACTCAGAGACAGTAGCAACCATATTTTGATAACAATGAGCCAATACCAACAACTTCAAAAAATTCACCTACAGTACAAACAACAAACAGTATCGAAATCACAGACAGTACCAATAGTATTCTCAAACAAGAAGCATGAAAGTACCAACAACTGATAGTATCAAATTCATTGAGAATAACAAATTCACAAACAATATCAAATTCATATACAGTATCTAACTCAGAGATAGTATCAACCATATTTTGACAACAATAAGCCAATACCAATAACTTTAAAAAATTCACCGACAGTACCAACAACAAACAGTATTGAAATCACAGACAATACCAATAGTATTCTCAAACAAGAAGCATGATAGTACCAACAACAATAGACAGTATCAAATTCATTAAGAATAACAAATGCACAAACAATATTAAATTCATAAACAGTATCTAGCCCAGAAACAGTATCAATCATATTTTGACAATAAGGAGTCAATACTAACAACTTCAAAAAATTCACCAACAGTACCAACAACAAACAGTATCGAAATCACAGACAGTACCAATAGTATTCTCAAACAAGAAGCATGACAGTACCAACAACAGACAATATTAAATTCATTAAGAATAACAAATTCAAAAACAATATCAAATTCATATACAGTATCTAACTCATAGACAGTATCAACCATATTTTGACAACAAGGTGCCAATACCAAAAAATTCATCGACAATACCAACAATAAACAGTATCGAAATCACATATAGTTCCGACAGTATTATCAAAGAAAAAGCATGATAGAGCCAAAACATACAGTATCAAATTCATTAAGAATAACAAATTTACAGACAGTATCAGATTCATAGGCAGTATCTAACTCATAGACAATAACAACCATATTTTGAGAACAAGAAGTTAGTACCAACAACTTCAAAAACATTTATAGAAAGTACCCAACAGCAAATAGTATTGAAATCACAAACATTACTAATAGTATTCTCAAACAAGAAGCATGCCAGTACCACAACTATAGATCTTGATCTTGGAAAAGAAGTAAAAATCTTGAAAAAAGAATCATAGATGTTGAAAAAAGAAGTAGAAATCTTGAAAAAAAAATTATAGATCTTGAAAAAGAACTCTTAGATCTAAAATAACTAGAAAAAAAAGAGAAACCATGAGATAGCGATACTATAAAAATAAAGACTTGCCGGTGAGATTTCGACGGAAAATCTTGTGACGCCACGATCCGGGCACGCCACGGGTGCCCTCCAGCACCGTCCTAGGCTACTAGTGCGATCATCCGGCAGACCGGAAATCTGGCGGCATCTCCCCGTATATCGAAGAGTCCCCACCTGCATCAGAAACACGCAGCATAAATTCAATCATTCCATCATACTAGCAAACTAGCTAGGCCTCATGCCTCAATCACATGCAATCCTGACCCTAGGGCCTCAGGTCATCCACTACCATCATGCACAAACTGATAGTAATAATCACAACATCAAGGTTCATAATATCATATAACCAAAAATCAATACTCAGCATACATCATGCATACACCCTCTGGTGCCAACCGGTTATAACAATATTATGAACAAACATCAATACATCGTAAACAAAATACGTGCTAGAGTACATCTCTAACACCCACATCCTACCCAGGGCCATCCATGTCACATCTCGCCCTCACTGATCCGCTCCACTAGTACCTGTACCAGTATCTCCTGTGGAAAGGAATAGAAAGTAAAGAGTGATCAAGAAGCTAAGTAGGGTTAAGAGTATAAAGAGTATAAAGGCCGAATCCGAACAATAGGTTATGCAACAATATGAAATCTACTACATGCACGTATACTCAACAATCACATAAAACATCAATTTGGGCAATCCCCTCAATGAGCAAACCTCATCGATACCATGGCTCGTTCCATGTAATATCGAATGTGAGCAAGCTCACAACATCAACTCATCAATATCATGGTTGCTATCCATGTAATATTGAATAGGAGCAAGCTCCCCAACATCAAATGCTCTTGGATTACTCGGTTGCGTGAACCTATCACCCCCGCACCATTCCAGGCATGGTCCCTCATTAACCATACCTCTAGTGCGTTATCCTACTTGGAGATTACATGACTTGGTGGAAACTCTCATCACCTAGTCATCCCTTCGAGTAGCTTTCAAGAATCCTAAGGATCTTTGAGTCCATACCCGGTCCCCAATGCAACTCTAATGCACTTATGCCATGACATGCCGAAAATATATATATATATATATATATATATATATATATATGAACATCCTACATATATATATACATAACTACCATGATGCATGAACGAAAATCACATCGTGCCCATAGGTAATGGAACACACACAATCGGGTCATGCAGCATCAAGAATCAACAATATTCCACAAGCAAGGTTCGTTTCTCCTTAGAAGCAATTAAGACGGAAACACAAATAAAATGACCAATAAGGAATCGAAATGCTCTTTAAAATATTGAGAACGAATGATAGAAAGAATGGTTGGAAATCCCCTACCTCGTGTCAAGCAATTCACCAAAATCCCACAATTAGGGTTTTAAACCCCGTTTCACCAACCTAACAATTTCACACAATCGAACTCTAATGATCATCCAAAATAACTCAACATATCATAACCAATATGAATTAAACAACTAAATTGAGAAAGCTTACTTTCTCTCTCTAAGGTTCCTCTCAAACCCCTAAACCTCAACCTTATGGAACTCAAATCCAAAACGAGAATCAAACCTACATATACAACCACATATGACCTAGTATCAATATACCTAAACCATAGGGATCAACTCTAAACAAAACTATCAAGATCTACTCAAAACCCTGGAAATGAAATAATGAAAAATCTTACCTGAAACACTTGAATCTTCTTCCAATATCCAAAACCAAGCTCCAATCTATAAGAATCACTCCAAATACTCTTTTCTCTCTCTATTTCTCTCTGTTTCTCTCTCTAAAAGTCAGACCACTCCAGAAGCAATGAAAAACAACCTCGCGTTTCAACATATGAAACACGGGTTGCGCCTAGGCGCTACCCCGAGCGCCTAGGCGCTACCCCGAGCGCCTAGGCGCTCTGGCCTACAAGAGCTTTCCCAGGCGCGTTGCTCTAGGCGCCATCCTGGGTGTGTACGGTTTTCACCCCCAGGCGAGGTGCGCCTAGGCGGCTTCCTAGGCCCCTCTGCTCCTGCTCCACTTCCCCTCTCCCACTGGACTGGGCGCAGCGCCTAGGCACCTTGAAGTGCGCCCGGTCCAGTTTAAATTCCCAATCATTCGCGCCCATCTGCTGCTTGCTGGACTTGGCACTGTGCCTAGGCACCCTGAGGTGCGCCCAGTCCAGTTCCTCTTCTTCTAGTCTCCCTCCTTGCCTGCCACTCACTGGACTAGGCGCAGCTCCTAGGCCCCCACCTTGTGCGCCTAGTCCAGTTTTCACCCCTTTGTTTAAACATCAAAAATTCACAAAAGTTTGGGTCGGGGTTTCACAAATCTGAGCTAGTCGGAAAATATGGAATGTTACGGTCAAAATCTAAGATCTTAGTGAGAGAGAATATGAGAGGAGAGATGAGATAGAGAGTGTGGGAGAGAATGAGAGAACATGTGGGAGAGTTCCAAAGCATGAGAGAGAGACGTGAAAACAAGGGCATTCTTGCCATTTTAAAAAAACTATTTCAAAACTTTGCATTGGTAACAGTGAAAGGTATGACTTTCTGGTAACAAAAATTTCTATGTGACTTAATGGTAAAACATGTCACTTTAAGTGACTACTTGGTAATTTCCCCTAGTAAATGAATTGGTATTTTTAGTGGGAAATTAGGTTAATACATGGCTTAGTTGGGCCCACTTGGGTAGGTTTGGATCAGAGTTTTTTTTCTCCTTGTTTTTCTTCTTTTCAATATATTTTTTATTTCATTTTTCGATTATTATTTTTTTTTTAAAAATTTATCCCCAGACAAAAATGGGGTATTACAGTAGCTTTTTTATATTTGATGACAATATCATATATCTACACCTCTAGGAAGTGCCCGATCATGTTCTGGAATACAATGTTCATCGATTTTTTTGAAAGTGTTGTTGGATTCTTAAGACCGAATGGCATTATGATCAATTCAAAGGTTCCAATATCTCAGAGACACCTGAACGCAGTCTTTGGAATATCTTCTTTTGCAATGAAGATATGATTGTGACCAAAGTACCTATCTATCATAGACAGTACTTTATTTTGTGATGCATCATTAATTAGCAAGTCCACTACCGACATCACATGAACATCTTTCAGAGTAGTTGTATTTAGATTCTTGAAATCAACACATGCATCGGTCTTACCATTCTTCTTGACCACTAGCACGATATTGGAAAGTCACTCCGTATGATAGACTAGTAGTATGAAGCTAGCCTTAAGCAGCTTATGAATTCCCTCCTCGACCCTCAATCCCCAATAAACCCCGAAAAGCCCCGAAACCCCTAAATCCCCTATAAACCCTGAAAAGCCCCGAAACCCCTAAATCCCCTATAAACCCCGGAAAGCCCCAAACAGCACATAATAGTTCATTCCATTATAATATTGTATTCCATTGTAAATTTACAATGAAATATCATATTTCATTGTTATATGATAAATATTTCATTGTAATATCATATTTCATTGTAAAATTTCATTACAATCTGTTGTCTCTATTTGGTTGCGATCTACCAAAAGGGCCAATCTTACCCCTTGTGGTCAAAAGATGATTTTCGCGAGCATGCCAGAGACTTGTAGTCAGCCTCAACATGTCGACATATGTAGCATGGGTGAACTTGTAATTAGACTTCTAATCAAACGATTGTACGAAGAAAGGGATAACACATAATCTCACTATGAATTTTCAAACAACTATAGATCCACTAAAAAGCGTTTCACTAGAAATTGTACCAAAATCAAATGCCCGACTGCAAACATTTCATTAATGAGAGAAATAGTTACAGAAAAGTGTAATCTTAAGAACAAAAACTGAATGTAAGCAACAGAAAGTCAGAATGCGTGAAAGCTTGAAGGAAAGTTTATTTATGTCGTTGGACTGAATTTGTGTGATTAGTTGTGTGTCTTCTTCTCCTCTTCTTGGTGCTATTATATCCCTTCAGAGCTTTTGAATCAATTACCACGTCTATTATGACTACAACCACCACCCAAAATTTCATCACATGTCCTTCAATTTCCTCAACTGTTGAGATAGTGGCTTAGTTGTGATTTGGTGCAATAAACCTTCGAGAACATGCTCATTCGTGCTCCATGATGAGCTAAATTTGAGTAAGAAAGTGCTTCACCAAAGTAGGTAACAAACTCAGATAACCTTCACTTTCTAAATTCTAGGTAAATCGTAAGACCAAATCTTATTTCCTCCTTAACAATTAAAACTAGGACAATCTAATATTTAAATTAATAACCCATTTTCTTCCTTTTCGCCTAGCTAGTATAGACTGCAATCAGACCAGTCCGTTTTTTAGTGATGCACAACCCATTTTTTGTATCGTGACTAACCCATCTTGTTGACCATATTTACCCTATTAAGCGTGTATAATTATGGTATAAACACAATCATATTTGATTATCATATATGCGACGATGTCAGAATGAAATTAGAGAATATATTTATCATTTATCAGCACTGAAAAAAAAGAAAAGAAAAAAACTGTCCCTGCCAGCTGGGAGATCCCGCAAAACATCGGCTATTTCATTTTTCTTATATAAAAGCCCATCGCCTTGTTCGGCTTTTGCAAACCTGAAATTCCTTGGCTTCATCTAAACCCTAACCCATTTTTCTCGGTTCTAATCCAAGTAGCAATTCATTTCTTGTCTGATACATCATCATCAAACGCGCAACGGCAGCATGAGCCGCAATGACAGTCGCTCTGGCGACCCTACCTCTTACCGTGACCGTAGGAGGTAATCCAAACACATCAAACTTTTTTGTGTATTTATCTTAAATAGTTATGATTTTAGTTTCAAATTACGAAATACTAATACGATTTTGTGAGGTCTGTTCTTTCTTTCTTTCGGTCAAATGAACCTTTCTAGTGTTTTACTTATTCTCTCTGAAATATATTTCTAGTCTACTGATGCAAGTTTAGCAGTTTTATTTAGCACATGGTAGGAATAGTTTGATAATTTGTTTTTGAGTTTTTGTTTCTGATGAAAGCCTGTTTATGTCGTTCGAATTTGTTTTCACTTTTCTTACTCTGAAATTTTATATTTACAAGAGCTTGATTTTTGTTCATTTTGATATCCCATATCATTATGTTCGTATGTTATGCGAGAATGAAGAAACTTAGAACGATGGTTTATTTGCAATAGTGAGTCTCTAGTCTCATTACAGATGTATGAGCTAGAACTTAGAATTTGTTGGGTCAATTTTTAATTTAGTTTAAAATTTCGGGTTTGTTAGAATTTTGAAAAAGGATTGATAAAGGAAGTTGTTATTAGGCTTTTATTAAGTTATTTTGCTGACTCTAGTCCTATTCCAATTTCCTTTAGGAGTTGGAAGTATCTCTGGGAAGAAAGTTGTTTTTGGATTAGGAGTCCTTAAATAAGAAAATGGTCTCATATTATGTCATTTTGCTTTAGTTGGCATTGCATATAATTTGCAATTTATAGCGAACTCCATAACTGATTTCTACGGTTCTAGTTCTTAAATTTCTTGTTTTTAAAAGCCAAACACTATTGCATAACCCTAATTTTCACTTTAATTTGTAAAATCGTTGATTTCCCACAATCCAGTGTACATATTACTGTTCATAGCTAATGAATGAAAAATTCTTAATTTCCTCCTTTTACTTTATTTCATTACCATTTGTTGTCGAACAACTTACTTCACTGGAAAACATATGTTGCTAAATGTCTTCTCCATTTAAAATACCTATTTAGTGTTTAAGAACTGAAGCTCCAAGGAAGAAAAACTGTGCTGTTGTCATTTTGCTATATAAAAAATAAGTTTAGGTTATAATTATAATTTATTGAGGGGATACTTACATCGTGTTCAAAAAATATAAGGTGGCTTTTTTAAATTCTAATGCTGTCCTGTCTGGACCTGGACAGGGGCCCAAAATTTGACTTTTTGAGCGATATTTGTTTTAATTAACTGCGTCTTACTTGAATTAGCTTTTGGTTTGGTGATGCCTTGGAGTTAGGCACAGAGAATTTTGGTCATGAATTTTTCACTACCATTTTGCAATGCATACAAGTTTTACTAAGAAATTACTTGTTTCATTTTCTTTGGTATTTTTCTTTGTTTAGTGATTTAGGATTCAGTGGGGGTGGTAGCTCTATCCATGCCTCATCAGGTAGGAGGGATTATGATGGAGTGGAGTCACCGAAGAGGTCAGATTTGGATGGGTTAACTCCTTTTGAGAAGAACTTCTATGTGGAATCATCAGAGATTGCAGCAATGACGGACAGAGATGTGGAGGAGTATCGTCGGCAGAGAGAAATAACTGTCGAAGGGCCCGACGTTCCAAAACCTGTCAAAAGTTTTCATGGTGTGGGCTTCCCAGGTACTCAGACTTGGGTACAAATGGACAATCCTCTTTGGTTTTCATTGGGGTGAACAACTTTAATGTATTTATTATTTCTTGAATGCTAAAGGAAACTTTTTTAAGGTGCTCAAAGATAGTGTAACCCAAAGAGAGAACAAGGCAATTTTATTTTACTTCTTGTTCTTTTTAGTGTTTGGGAAAGCGTTGTGGTTGGAATATTTGTTCTTGCTGTGAAGAAGGAAATATATATGTAGAATGTTTGGATGATCATATGGAATATATAATGCATGAATTGCTAAGTGATGGATAGATGAATTGCATGCTCTTATTTGTTTTTCTCAATTGTAATAAATGTTTGCATTTGGTAAATTATTTCACTGAATATTCCATTTCCTTTGCTTTGGTTTATTGGTTAGAGAATGAGAGAGAAAGAGAGGCGATTGGGATTTTACGGCTCCTGGAAAATGAAGCAGTTTAGTCATATTTGCTTTAATTTGTATCAAAATAGAGTCTGTGAATTGTACTTTACATGGAAGGAGGTCAGTGGTCCTTTTGAAACTATTGAGGGATTCTTCTTTGGCGTAAATCTCCTGGCTGGTGAATATATTTTACCCTTGATTTCATTTTGTATGAGAGGACAAGAAGTATGGAAATGGTTTATAGGCATCATATTAGCTTCTAATGCATGATTTTTCTGCACTCTTTTGTTTTGGAAGTGCACATGCTTTCTGTATTCCGATTTTTACTTACAACATATACACCATTGATTCCAGACTATGTTCTGCAAGAAATTACTAAGGCTGGCTTTTTCGAACCAACACCTATTCAAGCCCAAGGATGGCCAATGGCTTTGAAGGGCCGTGATCTTATTGGTATTGCTGAAACAGGATCAGGAAAGACACTGGCTTACCTGTTGCCTGCAATTGTACATGTCAATGCCCAGCCAATTTTGGGTAAAAGAATGATTCCACATGTTTAAACCTTCCATCATATTGTTATGTTTTATGTTGGTTGGTAAGAATAATTTTGGTCCTCTTCTCCATCTTATCAGCTCCTGGAGATGGCCCGATCGTGTTAGTCTTAGCTCCGACACGTGAGCTTGCTGTTCAAATACAACAGGAAACTGCTAAATTTGGTTCGTCGTCAAGGATAAAGAACACATGCATATATGGTGGGGTTCCAAAGGGGCCTCAAGTTCGTGATCTTCAAAAAGGTAGGTGCTGATTAAGCTTGAGAATTGAGATGACTTTGAGGAGGACTTTGCTGTCTCTTTATGTTGCGGTCTTCATAACTGGATATCCTCTTACATGGTGATTGATTTAACTTTGCTATTTCTTATAGCTTTAACGTTTGAGTTGTTTTTGTAATTTCTTATGTGTGCTCTTATTTTATACCTTTGGTCAGGAGTTGAAATTGTTATTGCCACTCCTGGAAGGTTGATCGATATGTTGGAGTCTCACCATACAAGTTTGAGGAGGGTAACATACCTGGTGTTGGATGAGGCTGATAGAATGCTAGATATGGGGTTTGAGCCTCAGATACGAAAAATTGTTTCACAGGTTTTTGTGTACCATTCTCCTTTCCACTCTAATGAATTTCCATTTTCTATTTATTTTTTGAATTTTTTTTTCAAGGAAGCAATTAAACAAATGGCTGATATTCCGACTGTTCCTGTGTTGTTTCCGTGGTTTCTTTAACACAGCTGGTGCTGTTAGTGTTTTTGGATGGTGCAATACTTTTAATAGATATCTCAAGTATTACATTTGACACATGAATTGTTTAATGGTACTAAGATGTTTATATTTTTTATTTCTAAGTACAAACTTTGCTATTGCTTGGGGTTGGTGGCTACTAGAAGGTACCTAAATGGTTAGCATCTAATGTTGTTTAATTCCCAATTAGTGTTGTTGAAAACTAGGATAAAATATAATTGATGAAAGAGAGAGAGATAATGTCATCTTAAAGATTGGGATATGTTGCTGCAAACCTACCTATCTACTCTCAATATGAATCAGTCAATTAGTTATGAATTTATTGAATGGTTTAGGTTAGGAGATGACATTTTGGAAATATATTGTTGATTAAATTGGAAGGATGCATACAGTGATTTGAACGTTACCTTAAGCTGATATGCTGCAGTTTCTATGATTTTTATCCTAAGGATGGAGATTTTGTAAGTTGTCGAAGAATGAGAAGGTCCGATCTGTACTCAAGTTCAAATCTATTAATCTAGAGTTTGCAATCCATTACTATACCTGTGGCAGATCTGCAATTTTATTTTCATTAGCAATAGTATTAATAATTTTCCCTCTAGGGAAGATTGTCACATTAGGACTAGGATTCGAGTCTTGTTTAGTTTAGAAAACTGTAGAGTCTAAAACACATCTATTTACTCCTCTTACTTTCATCAAATAAATGAATCTGCAAAGGGATTATTGAGTATTTGGTTTGCGTTGAGGGCTATGGGACAGTGGGAAGTCTCTCTCTCCCTCCCTCCTTGCTGTCAGTCCTCTTATCCAGCCCAGAAATGAGTTTACATATATCCCTAATTTCCTAACCAAAATTCACGCAAATCTCTTTTGGATTGGATTTTATGGTATGACTTGCAATACCTTATAAAATAATGACAAACTGAAGGACGAGAAGAAAGATTGTTTCTCTAACTTATTATAGGAGTTCCCTGCAGAAGAATATTAGACACTATCAACATATATAAACACTTCTTTCTAGCTTGGGCCTTTTAACTTCATGACAACCAAAAGTGTGTTAGAAATATGGTCCATCTACCTAGCTGTTGGCTGATCTGGAAAGCAAGAACTGGAAGATTCTCTGAATGGATTGAGGCTGGAATTAGAATTATCCGAGAGATTTGGTTGAGCAGTCCTTTTTTTTTTGTTCAAAGATATTGAGGTTGATAGTTGATGGATTTCTTAGAAATTTCATTTTCGTTATGTCGTCATTAAAATGCTCGATGTCATGTAAAAAAAGATGATTAATAAGAAGTCTTGGGGGTTCAAATAATTTTGAAGAGTAAGGTAATTGGGTACACACAAGAAATTTTCTACTCTCAGAGCTTCAGCATCATTGATAACTAATGCATGCTTCTCTCTCTCAAGCATACTCATACATGCTTTCAATCTGCAAATTGCTGATTGTTAACTGTTTCGTCATTCACAGATTCGCCCTGACCGTCAAACTTTGTACTGGAGTGCTACTTGGCCCAGGGAGGTTGAACAATTGGCAAGGCAATTTCTTTACAACCCATATAAGGTAGATCGTTACAACCATGTACTTAGTCTGTTGTGGTTGGTTTGATCATGTTTCTTAATATTAGAGAAGTGATCTTGTTTGTGTAATATTCCTCCTTTCAGTTTTTTGGTCTTTTTTAAATTCTAGATAGATTACTATTTATGCTTCATTATCTAATTGCTTTTCTACTTGGACTCTGCCCAGGTGATAATAGGATCTGCAGATTTAAAAGCTAACCACGCAATACGCCAACATGTTGACATTGTTTCTGAGAATCAGAAATATAACAAGTAGTCACGATTTATAACTCTTATTTATTTTATTTTTTTATTTTATAATTGGCTTGCTCATACCCCTTGATTTTTCAGATTGGTAAAGTTGCTGGAGGATATAATGGATGGTAGCCGTATACTTATATTCATGGATACGAAGAAAGGCTGCGACCAGATTACTAGGCAGCTTCGCATGGATGGTTGGCCTGCGCTCTCAATTCATGGGGATAAGAGTCAAGCAGAACGTGATTGGGTACTCTCAGAGTTCAAGGCAGGCAAAAGTCCTATAATGACTGCAACAGATGTTGCTGCTCGAGGTTTGGGTATGTATGGTTCACGTGGAAGGAATGCACCATGACACATCTTACTCTGTTATCATACTTACCACCCATTTTTTGCTGACAAGCTAGTTGGTCATATTTTGTGAATTATTTTAATTATTCAACGGTATGGCCCTATCAAATTCTTTTTTTTGACCTTATGTAGAGAATGGATTCAATTTTCTTATTGAAAAAAATGGCTTTAATTTTCTGAGGTTCAATCCTTCAATTTTGTGGCCCTTATCCTCTCGCTCTCTCTATTTTTTTTCTTTTTCTTTTTATGATGCTAGTTGCTTCTAGCTGCGTGCCTGTTCTCATCTTCGACGTTCGCAATTTTAGTGTTGGTTTTTTCTGCCATTGATTATTCGTTTGCCACATGAAACTTAATATCTCCCTCTCAGCCACTCTAATTCATATTAATTGGGTGCAACCTTCTAGCCTTGTGGGTGCAGGAATTGGCTACAATTAATTGGTTTATTTGGTAATTAGTTGGTTTGTTTGATCTTACCCCATATACATTCAATTTCTTAATGCAATTTTGTTCTGCATCATGCTGCATTTGGTAGATGTTTTTGCTGGAACCTTGTAAATGACGGATTTTTCCACATTAGTCTTTGATTTTTCGTCTGGCTGAGTTAGTCTGATTATAACAACTTCTATTTATATATATTTTTTTAGTGTGGTAATTTGTTTTATTAGAATGTTTTGGATGGGACTTGGGAGGGCAAGCTTGGGCAATGGTATAGGTTTTTTTGTTAATTTGGTGTTGCAGGTTAAAGCACAAAAATAGTCTTTTCTTTGAATGCAAAAAATATAATTTATTAACACGCACCAATGGAAGTACACAAAAATAGTAACTGTGATACACTGATACTAGGTTAAAATTGAGTACATTTGCCTTGTAATGAGAATGGTGGCATGAGTTTCTTGCATTGCAATTAACTTTTTAATCAAGGCATAGTACTAAAATACTTAATTGCAAACAATTGGCACTACAAATTCATCCATTCAGAATTTCAGATTAACATTTGCGCAGAGCCTTTGATATTTGGTCCGACTTTTGAAGACTTAATGGATTTTTTTTCTTATATGTTTGATAGTTGCATGGGGACAACAGATAGTTTTGGGATTGCCTGAATGATGTGACTGTATGCCCATGGAAGAACTGTTTGATAGCTATAGTTTGTATTTGAGCAAAACTTTTAACATTAACCTAATGCCTACATGATGACATGGTAGAAATTGAACTTCGCATGAATTTGGAGTTGTTCATGGGTACTTGATCTTTGCAATGCATTTTAAATTGGGTGACTCTTGACTCATCAGTTGCCTATATAGCTACATTTCTTATTGGTTCTGGTTTGGTGGCAGATGTGAAAGATGTCAAGTATGTGATCAATTATGACTTCCCTGGATCTCTTGAGGATTATGTTCACCGGATTGGGAGAACAGGAAGGGCTGGAGCAAAAGGGACAGCCTACACATTCTTCACTGCTGCGAATGCCAGATTTGCAAAGGAACTTATCACCATACTTAAGGAAGCCGGCCAGAAGGTCAGTCCTGAATTGGCGGCAATGGGACGTGGTGCCCCACCTCCCCCATCAGGTTAGCTATATCACATTTTTTTTCTGTATACATATATGCACGTATACATGCTTTGAGTTATTACCTATAGGTGTGACGTTGCTTTTTGTTGTTTCACCACGCATTTGGAATAGTCAGAATCTGTTCTCAGTAGACCATAAAGCTTGAGCCATTGTGGTCACACATGGCAGTCTTAATCTGCTGCCTGGGCATTGTTGTCATTGATGTCTTGTGGTCAGTTTAAGTTATTGCGATACAACCCTTAAATCCCAATGTTCCAATATTCTACTCTAATATCGGACTGTTTTAGTATCGTCATTGGTCAGTTTGGCACTGAATCTTGAGCGTATCTTTCTTTGTTTGTACATTATACTCGTGATGGGTGCCTTGTGGTTAATTTCTTTCACTAAACTAAAACATTGATGTGCGTCTCCTTAACGAATCAGGTCATGGAGGTTTTCGAGATCGTGGGAGAGGTTATGGTGGTGGCCGTTCTTGGAGCTGATAAAGTGGCTGTTTTCTCAAGGAAAGATGACTAGATAAAAGATTCTCCATACATCTTGCATATTGGAATGTGATCTTCCTTTTTCACTCAGCTGTCTTTCAAACATTGTCAGTAAATTATGTAACCTAGAATGTTTAGTGTACTAGACTTGTACATGTCTAGATGTTTCAAATTGATATTCCTTTTCTTTCCTAAATTTTTATGTTACATACTGCAGATACCGGAATTATTTCATTTTAAGAGTTTGATAGTTTCTTTGTACCAGCATTACAAATATTTTTGTCAATTTTTATGGTTGTGCTAAATGTCCATAATATTTTGCATCCATAACATATATAATCATATCTGGCACAATCACGAACCACAAGTTCTGGTGGCAGCAAAAATGAAGTTCGAAATTTAAAATCATGGGAATATGAGTGTTAGGGCAACTCCAATAGGAGTCCTAGATGAGTTCGGAAAGCTTGAACTGATGATATGTTGCTTCATTCTTTAGTTTTTCGGCTGCCAACAGAGGTCGCATATGGGGTTTTGTGACCCCATTTCTAGTTCCCAAATATGCAACCCCGAAAGGGGAGTCATAATTAGTGGAGCAAAGATGACCGTTGTTTAACGGTAAGAATAGGGACTTGATCTCCCATATGCAAGCACACTCGATCTCCCGTAGGGGAGCAAATGATATATCATAAAAGGCAAGATCGACCTACAAATCGAAATGAAACAGAGAGGTTCACCGTCACAAGAAGACTTTCTTCCTCAATTGATCCGTGTCGAAGCCAATAGCTATTTCTCAATTGATCCTCTTGGAAGGTATGATCGTCGATGGAACATCTCCTCCTCAAGATCTGTCAATTGTAAGAACCAAATTTCCTTAGATTTTCTGTAATTGTGATAACCAAATCTGTCAATTTGTGGGTTTTGGGTGATTTGTCCAAAGCTGCTGCTGCATATCAATTTCTTATTTGCTTATTTGAATTCAATATTTTCCTGCTCTGTCCCATTCATTCTATGTGATCTGGTCAAACTTATAATCACAAATACAATTATTTTCTCTAATTGGCCCTGATGAGGATAATTTTCTCCTACAATGACAACATGACACGTGGATGTAATTGTCAACAGCTTCATGCTCGGTACCGAGAAGAAGGATGCACGTTCCTCGGTACTCATCCTCAGAGTGGTAAAAAGCTGTCATGAACTACCCAAACAGGAACTACCTTCACTATAAAAAGGGGCAAACCCTCAGGTAAAAGGAGAGGATTTTTTGACTAATTACAAGAGCACCGAGCAGTGCACTCCACAGAGTTCCTTTGTGCTCGCATCTGACTTGAGCGTCGGAGCGCCAACGCCAGAGAACACTCTCTGGCGGGCCTCTAGCTTACGTTTGCTGTTTGTCACAGGATCATTCTATTATCGGAGAGAAGCTAATCCGAGGAAGGACAACAGCAGACGAGAAAGCTCTTGTTCAAACCTATCCTGATACGTCTTGGACTGATTTAAGACGTCATCAGATTGGCGCCGTCTGTGGGAATCCATAACAAAAATTATGGTTCGGGCTAGAGCTTTTAGAGGAGAAGAACAACAGGCTGAGGCAGCAAACGAAAATGCCGAGCAGCAGCCTCAACCATTGATGCAAGATCAGATCGCGGAACTATTGCAACAGATGAATGTTCTCGCGCAACGCCTGGATACGATCCAAGGACAAGTGCAAACTCATGAGACGAGAAATGACCACTCTCAAACTGATGAGTCAAGAAATCCCGACGTTCCAGGAACCTCGGTAACTATTGCTCGAAGATCTCAGCCCACTCATACTTACGAGGGGGATAGCAAGTTCATCGAGGGGGTAGTGGATCGCAAAATAGCTGCTTTGCAAGGTCGTCCCTTCTTGGATACAATGGACTGGGATAGGAACTTGACTCCATTGTCGGCCGAGGTGCAACAAGCTCGGGTACCGACAAGCTTTAAGGTTACCAGTGTGGAAAAGTATAATGGAACAGGGGATCCCCTAGACCATGTTATCGGCTTTCAAACCATGATGGAGTTCCAGCGGGCCTCTCAGGAAGCTTGCTGCAAGATCTTCCCAGTCTCGCTTGTCGGAGTGGCAAGGCGTTGGTTCAGAGCTCTGCCACAAGGCAGCATTCACAGTTTTGACGACCTAACAAACAGGTTCGTTGCTCATTTTGCAAGCTCAAGACCGGTGAAGAAGACCAATGCCACACTGGTTACCATTAGACAGAAACCGCAGGAGAGTTTGAGGGAATTTGTAACTCGGTTCAACAGCGATTGCTTAGAGATACCGGACCTTCAGCCGATCATAGCCATTACAGCCTTCACGACTGGGGTGCGACATGTGACGCTAAAGCATTCATTGTCGAAAAAGAATCCGAAAAGTATCCCCGAACTGCTCTCAAGAGTTGAAAAATACATTACTGCTGACGAAATGATGGCTGAACCACATGTAGCGGAGCAATCCTTAGACAGATCTCCCCCGAGGAGAAGGTCAGACGGTGGTCGACGAACAGAGAGGAAAAATAGTGGATTCAGTAGATCATTCACCAGAAGAGATGACCGAGCCAAACTTGAGAGATATGATTCCTACACTCCACTCAATTCTTCTTTGAAAAGAGTATTGAATGAGATACAGGATCGTGACATCGTCAGGTGGCCGGCAAAGAAGAAGCCAAGTCCAGGTAGGATGGAGAGCGACAAGTATTGTAAATTCCACCGGGGCCCTGGTCACGACACTGATGAATGTCGCCACCTGAAAGACGAGGTAGAAAACTTAATCCGGAGAGGATACCTTAAGCGTTTTACTAGCTCGGTGGGAGACAAACGAGAAAGAGAAGGAAGAAAAGAAAATCCAAGAGGCCTAAGAGAGAATGAAGACAGGCGACAGAGGAGGCGGCGAGAGGAATCCCCTCGTCATCGAAATCGTGGAACGGCTGGTACCATTGGTATGATAGTCGGTGGCCTAGCTTCGGGAGGAGAAAGTTCATCTGGGAGGAGAGCATATGCTCGGACTGTGCATCAGATCCACGAGAATTCAAAGAGAACGAGAACGGGGGAGGAGAAGATAACATTCTCGGAGAAAGACGGGGATGGTCTGCACCAGCCCCATGACGATGCGTTGGTCATTGATGTTATCATCGCCAACTACACAGTCAAGAAGGTCTTGATTGATAACGGGAGCGCAGCGGATGTTCTTTTCTATCATGCCTTCAAACAGATGAACCTTCCGAGAGAGAGCTTGAAGAAGTTTTCTTCACCCCTATACGGTTTCACGGGAGAACAAGTTGTCCCTGTCGGGATAATAAGTCTACCCATAACCTTGGGTGATTACCCGAGATCAAAATTATTTATGGTGGAACTTCTGGTCGTCGATGTGAAGACCCCATACAACGCGTTGATTGGCAGACCACTGCTTCATAAGGCCCGAGCAGTTGTCTCAACTTATTACCTGAAAATGAAATTCCCCACTGATCAAGGAGTAGGAGAAGTTCAGGGCGACCAAAAGCTCGCTCGCCAGATGTATGTAACCGATCTAAAAGAAAAGAAAAAGCCAGTCTCAACCATAGAATTGGTCGATGATCAGAATAATCAAATCTTGAAGCCCTCGCCAGGCGAACAACTCATCGCACTTCCCGTCGAGCATGCAACGGAGAAGAAATTGTACTATGGTTCCGGGCTTAGCAAAGATTTCAGCGAAGGCTTGACGAATCTACTTTTGGAAAACATCACCACATTTGCATGGAATGCACATGAGATGCCGGGTATCAGTGCTGATGTTATCACTCACCATCTGAGTATCAAACTGGGTAGCCGACCAGTAAAGCAAAAGAAGAGGAATTTTGCACAAGACAGGCAAGAAGCCATTAAAACAGAGGTTAACAAGCTTTTAGATGCTGACTTCATCCGCGAAGTACAATATCCGGAATGGCTTTCTAATGTTGTTATGGTAGCCAAACAGAATGGTAAATGGCGCATGTGTGTAGACTTCACTCACCTAAACAAGGCCTGTCCGAAGGATAGCTACCCGCTGCCAAAAATAGACCAATTGGTAGACGCAACCTCGGGAAAGGGTCTCCTCAGTTTCCTTGATGCCTACTCAGGATACCATCAGATTCAGATGCATCAAGATGACGAGGAGCACACCTCGTTTGTTACCCCTGAGGGTACATATTGCTACCAAGTTATGCCTTTTGGATTGAAGAATGCAGGGGCTACCTATCAACGGCTAGTCAACAAAATGTTCTCCCCAATGCTCGGAAAGACAGTTGAAGCGTACGTCGGTGATATAGTTGTAAAAAGCAAAAAACCCGAGGAGCACTTGGGCGACTTGCAGGATGTGTTTAATGTTTTAAACAATTTTGGAATGAAGCTCAATCCCGAGAAGTGTGCTTTTGGCGTTTCATCGGGTAAATTCCTCGGATTCCTCATCTCCAAACGAGGAATTGAGGTGAACCCTGAAAAGGTGTTAGCGATAATTAACATGCAAGCCCCGAGGAACAAGAAGGAGGTTCAACAACTCACCGGGCGAACTGCAGCACTAAACCGATTTCTCGCCAGATCAGGAGATCGCTGTAAACACTTCTTTAACGCACTTAAGCAAACAACCGACTTTGAATGGAATGAGCACTGTCAAGAAGCTTTCGAAGAGCTCAAGTCTTATTTGAGTCGACCACCTCTACTCACTGCTCCAAAGGAAGGAGAACCGTTATCCCTCTACTTAGCTACCACTGAGCATGCAGTGAGTGCCGTGCTCGTAAGCGAGGGAGAGGATAAGGTTCAGAGGCCAATATACTACACTAGTAAGATTCTCACTGCAATCGAGAAGAGATACGCCAAGGCCGAGAGAATGGCCCTGGCACTAGTGACCACGGCAAGGAAGTTGAGACCATATTTTCAAGCCCATACAATTACAGTGCTGACTGATCAGCCGCTCAAGAGCATTTTACAGAATCCAGACATATCGGGAAGACTTATTAAGTGGTCAGTCGAACTTAGTGAGTTTGATATCTATTTCGAGCCGAGAAGAGCAATCAAAGCTCAAGTCCTCGCGGATTTCGTTACGGAATGCCAACATCCTTTAGAGGAAGAAGCGCCGCAGGAGCAATGGCAACTCTTCGTCGATGGATCTACGAACAAGGATGGCAGCGGAGCAGAGATTCTGCTTCTCGGACCCGGGGGCATGACCACTGAGTATGCCCTCCGTTTCCAATTCAAAGCCTCTAATAACGAGGCTGAATATGAAGCTCTGCTAGCTGGATTAAAGCTGGCCATCGAGCTAGAGGTTCGCAATTTGCTGATTCACAGCGATTCACAGCTCGTCACCGAGCAGGTCCGTGGAGAATATGAGGCGAGAGGCTCCAATATGATCAAATATCTTGCAAAAGCTAAGGAGCTGATGAGTGAGATCCCGAATGTCGAAATACTGAGAGTGCCTCTAGCAGAAAATCAGCAAGCAGACGTATTAGCCCGACTTGCGTCAACAAGCAAGAAAGATCATGCTTCCTCAGTTCGGATAGAAATGCTTCCTAAACCTAGCATCTTTGTTAAAGAAATTGCGGAGATCAACACTGAACGATCTTGGATGGATGCAATACGCGCCTTCCTCACGGAGGGGCAATTGCCAGAAGACAGGAACGAGGCTAAAAGTCTCCGAGCAAGGGCAGCGAGGTATTCAATTATTCAAGGCACCCTTTACCGACGATCTTACACACTCCCTTATCTTAAGTGCCTTGCTCCACGAGAGTCAGATTACGCTCTCCGAGAAGTTCATGGAGGAATATGCGGCAGCCACTCCGGTGCAAGGACCTTAGCAAACAAGGTCTTGCGCTGCGGGTATTACTGGCCGACCATGAACAAGGATGCAAAGGAGTTGGTGAGGAAGTGTGACAAGTGCCAGAGACATGCCAACGTATCGCATCACCCACCGTCGGAGATTACAGTGATGGAGAACCCTTGTCCGTTTGCACAATGGGGGCTGGATTTGTTAGGACCTTTTCCTCAGGCAACAGCCCAAAGGAAATTTCTCATAGTGGCAGTGGATTATTTCACGAAGTGGGTTGAAGCCGAGCCTCTGGCCACAATCACTGACCACAAGGTGAAAGACTTCATTTGGAAAACCATCGTCTGCAGATATGGTGTTCCTCGGATCCTTATTACTGATAATGGCCGACAGTTTGTGAGTGCCAATATACGGCAGTTTTGTGACGAACACGGCATCAACCTCAGGGTTACTGCTGTAGCTCACCCTCAAGCTAATGGACAAGTAGAAGTCATCAACCGAATCATACTACAAGGAATCAAAGCTCGTCTGGACCAAGCCAAGGGACTCTGGACTGAACAGCTCCATAGCGTCCTCTGGTCTTATCGGACTACGCCTCGGACATCAACAGGAGAGACACCTTTCTCCTTAGTATTCGGATCAGAAGTTGTTATCCCAGTTGAAATTGGAGTTCCCACTCCTCGTATAACTGAGTTTGAAGAATCAGGTAACAGTGACTTATTGCTCAACAATCTTGATTTCTTGGAAGAAGCTCGAGAGACTGCTCGGATCAGGATTGCTGCTTACAAACAAAGAACGGCCCGATATTACAACAAAAGGGTCCGAACAAGGAAGTTTTCAGAAGGAGACTGGGTTCTAAGGAAAGCTGCTGCAGCCGGAAGGCATCCAGGGAAGCTCGGAGAAACTTGGGAAGGACCTTTCCGAGTTATCAAAGTTCTGCTTGATGGTACTTACAAACTGGAAAATCCCGAGAAGCCTGGAGAGATGAGACCTTGGAATGCCGAGAACCTTCGAAGATACTATGTCTAATTTCATCCTGCTGGCATGTACTTAGGCACAATTTCCATTTCAAAACTCGTTTCTTACACGAGACTTAGGATTTTGCTGATTCAATGAAAGTAGTTTGTTTTGCAATAAGGATCCTCAAAAGTAAGCGTTGCTCGGCACAAGTCAGCCGCAATGCCTGAGCATTATTACAAGCGCACTAAGGTCAGGGGACCGAGGAAAAGCATGGTTTTGTTTCAACTCATTTAATTTGAGTTACAACAGCCAAGCAGAAAAACAAGTTAGCTACGACCCGAGCAAGTTTGGGCCACAGCAAACATGGTTTTGTTTCAACTCATTTAATTTGAGTTACAACAGCCAAGCAGGGAAACAAGTTGGCTACGACCCGAGCAAATTTGGGCCACAGCTCTACTTGTTCTCAAATCAGCTACAACAAGCTGCGTTTTAAGTTATGATTTCCGAAAAAAAAAGATGGACAGTAATAGACAAGAAATGGGAAGAAAAGAACTTGACTTCATTAAAATTAAAAACGTTATTTACAAATGTTGAGAACAGAGTTTGATCAAGAAGGAAGAGAACAAGGGCCAGTTCCTAATTTTCAATATCAACTAGCTCCTCGGCAGTCCTCTCTGCCTCACCCTCAACAGAAGGAGGGGGCACGTCGACTTCTTCATTCCTCGGAGGAATCGGCGGAGCATCGGTCTCCGTGTACCCATCGATGTCCTCTTCGACGTCCCCCTCATCCTCTTGAAGTAGGCGGAACTGCTCGTAGGCATCCTCCTTCACCACATCCTCGTCGTCTTTCCCCGCGATGACTGGACACAGCTCATCTAAAATGTCCGAGCTCTGGCCTTTGCCGACGAGGAACCTCCGAGCTTCTTTGACAGCAGCCTGGAAGCAGAAAAAGCCTTCTTGCTTAAGGGTAAGTTGGAACTCCTTAGAGTCGCGAAACTCTCGGAGACCAGCTTGTCGCCCGCTTTCAAACAGGACGGCCCCTTCAGCCTCAGCTGCTGACCTTTGTCTTGCGAGCTCATCCTCGGCTTCTTTCAGCTTCGTAGCCATCAGATTCTCTGATGCCTGCGTTTTCTCGAGTTCCAACCTCGTCAGCTTCAAAGCGGTCTCTGTCCGACCAATAGCTCCCTTGAGTAGGAAAATTTCTTGGGCGGCAGTCTTCTTCTCGGCCTCGGAGCTTCGTATGTCAAGCGATAACTTCCCGAGAAGCGAAGACAACTGCAAATAACAACAGAAAAGAGATGAGTTATTAAGCAAGCTGAAGGAAAACTTGCTAAACTATGTTCCGAGCGGAAAGATGTACCTCCATCAGCTTAACAGCCGAAGCCTCCATCCTCTCCTCGGTAGCCATCTCCTCGGCTCGCCTTTGGTCCGAGGGAAGAGACAGCTTCTCGAGCATCTCCAACGCCACCCGAGGATTGGTCACTGTATCAGATAGACGCACATTCCACCGAGGAATGTGAACGTCTCCCATCCTGTGAGGAGGAGAGGAAGAGCGGGCGTCGGATGTACGAGAAGGAGATCCAACGGCCCGGAAAGATGGGGTGGAAACGAAGACACCGCGACCGCGACCCAAGTCTTTTCCTCGGCCTGGTTTGACTTGGGCACCCTCAACGGGGGTAACCCTCGTTTTCTTGCTCGGCCCAGCACCCCCATCAGGTCTCCTCTTCTTGCCCAAGTTGGCAGTCCTCTTCTGCAACTTCAGGTAATCAGCGGCCGACGACATATCTGAGAAGTAACAAGAATCAGTCATCAACATGATTAGTATAACAAAGTTATAAACAAAACCGAGCAAGAGCAGGTCCCCACCTTGCATCGCTTGCTCGGACCTATGAGCCCTTGTAAAGTCTACAGCTCGGCATATCATAGGCACAGAAGGCTTAGTGAAAGGACCTCTGAGGGTAAGATACCAGTCAAGCTCCTGAGGAGAAAGTTGGGGAAGTCGCTTGAACTTACTGAATTTTGGGACAACCCACGAGGTCCTAAAAGGAAGATCCTCGTCCTCGCCCAAGGGCATCCGAACAAAGAAATAACTAGACTTCCAATGATGATTGGAAGAGGAATATTTTGCAGCAACTAGACCCTTCTTGAACTTTAAATAGCAAAGTCCAGGGTTTCTCGGAGCTCTACAAAGGGAGAAAATGTGTTGAAGGACATTAGAAGAAAAAGGGACGCGAAGCTCGGCACAGTAGTATAGAATTGTGCCGAGAAACACCCAAGAATTGGGAGCAAGGCAGGTTGGGCAAATGTCGAACCGA
The DNA here is from genome assembly GCA_963580455.1 of Euonymus europaeus. Lineage (NCBI taxonomy): Eukaryota > Viridiplantae > Streptophyta > Magnoliopsida > Celastrales > Celastraceae > Euonymus > Euonymus europaeus. Next base: position 11,614,777 of record OY756970.1, on the reverse strand, counting down.
TCAAAGAAGGAGCATACTGCTGGGGCAATCGGTATCCGACAACCAAATGATAATGCGGTGGTAGAAATGGCAAACTCCCCATGTTGAGGACGGAATGGAGATACTCCCTCGGGCACAGGCCTGCAAGGGTAGGGAATACCGAACAACTTGCGTTGGGATTCCACCTCGGAGGCTGAAAGGCTACAGCTAAGATTCCTAGGCTCCCTAGAACCATCACCTGCTGCTCGGGCCTCCTGTATTTCGAATCCAGGAGGGGCAAAGAAAGGGCGTTCTGCTAAGGGTAGCCTAATGCTCGTCCTAACAGGAGGAGAGTTAGAGGTCGAAGGAGAAGTTCCTAAATCGGCTTCCTCTAACACATTAATATTACTATCCGAAGAAGGGGAAGACATTTCTCGTACCTGATGAGACGAAGAAGAGATAGTATTTGCTCGGAAAAAGAAGATTACGTTTGCTCGGATAGACAATGCTCGGGGCTCTCAATTTTGGCAGCAAATGAGTTGGACAGTGACGCCCTCGCTATTTAAAGTCGAAGACCGCCCCGGTCAACGGACCCGATGACGAGACGTACCGCCTTCTCTCATCTGGGCCGCTCAACCTCTGCACATCAGATAACCACTGGATCAAGATCAATCAAATCTTAGCCGTTCAACGACTCACAATTAATGTCAGCCTCGGGAACTCAAACGTCCACTCATACAGACCTATCATTGGTCCTACGATGACCAATCACAGGTCTGAGGGGGCAAGTGATGAGGATAATTTTCTCCTACAATGACAACATGACACGTGGATGTAATTGTCAACAGCTTCATGCTCGGTACCGAGAAGAAGGATGCACGTTCCTCGGTACTCATCCTCAGAGTGGTAAAAAGCTGTCATGAACTACCCAAACAGGAACTACCTTCACTATAAAAAGGGGCAAACCCTCAGGTAAAAGGAGAGGATTTTTTGACTAATTACAAGAGCACCGAGCAGTGCACTCCACAGAGTTCCTTTGTGCTCGCATCTGACTTGAGCGTCGGAGCGCCAACGCCAGAGAACACTCTCTGGCGGGCCTCTAGCTTACGTTTGCTCTTTGTCACAGGATCATTCTATTATCGGAGAGAAGCTAATCCGAGGAAGGACAACAGCAGACGAGAAAGCTCTTGTTCAAACCTATCCTGATACGTCTTGGACTGATTTAAGACGTCATCAGGCCCCTAAGAGACTGTTTCCTGTTTGTAAGACAGTGAAAGATTTCTGTGAGCAGTTCAAGATTGAACATCATAATTCATCTCCTTATCATCCTAAGATGAATGGAGCTGTTGAAGAAGCTACTAAAAACAACAAAAGGATCATTCAGAAGATGACAGAGAATTATAAAGATTGGCACGAAAAGTTTTCTTTTGCTTTTATGGGTACCCAACTTCAATACGCACTTCCACGGGTGAAAGTATTTTCCCTTTAGTATATGGGACAGAGCATTTTCTGGTAGAGCAGTAATTTTGACAAAGATGGATGGTGATGATGTACCTCACCCAGTGAATGTCGATGTTCTCAAGCGGTATTACACGTAAAAAAAAACCCGTTACAGTGAAAACTCAAAAGGGCTCTCTAGGCGAGAATTAGGGATAAATAAATTTCATTGAATTGAAAATCATTACGAGTGTTTTTAAATCCGATCACAAGTTCATTTTCCATATGGTTGGAAGAAGATTTGAGTTTGTTGAACTACTGAAAGATGTTTGAGCAAGTTACTAATTTGTCTCATATGGGTATGAATGAGGGTGTAGAATTGACCTCACGGGGCTCACATTTAATGACAGTAAATTAGATACACACCAAAACTGGGCAGTTTTGGGTTCAATATCTCTGAAAAAGTTTCAAATCATTAATAGAAGGGAAAGTTTGTTGGCCAATTTTGGAGGTTCAGAGATAACCTCATGTAGTTTAGATTTAATCATTGTTAATTGAGTGCTTACCAAAACTGGAGCAATTTTGGTACCATCATCGAATTTTCACCGATTTTGGTTTGTTATTCCTCTTTTTGACCTCTCTATACTTTTGTATACCTTTAGTCTCAAGGAATTATTGTTGGTCACCCCATATTTTCAATAAATTTTCATGAGGTTATTCATTTCTCCAGCTTTACTACTTGTTTCTTTTTCATTCCAGTATGACAGTTCGATTATTATTCACATCTCGAAAAATGTTTATCATTTGCTTTAATTTGTTGGCATGTATAGCTGTATAATGAAATTTATCACTGACAAAGTTTTGACAAGAAATATGATGAGTGCATTAGAACATTACTATTGATAGGAGATTGGTAAATGTTGGCATCCTATACTGAGCAAGATCTGAAGAATAAACCTATGGTCGATCAGGTATTATCAGGAGAAGAATTACATGAGAAATTGTTATCATGGGATTTACTCCGTTGCTGGCTCGACGTAATTATTCATTGGTTTTGGTGGTCAATGTTCCCTTTCACTGGTCGACATTTTCAATCAGATCAGTGATTGTATCGTCAATGTTAAGATCATGTCTCCATTTATCTTTATCCAAACAATTTCTTTTTTAAAATTCCTACTAGCTATTGTTGGTTATTTTCTCGACATAAGGCTCATGAGTCATTATTACAAAGGAATTCACGTCACCATCAATTGAACTTTGTTAGTAAAATTTGTGTCAAGTCTTTCTTGTTACGTTAATGGAACACTTTGTCTATAAGCCTTCATAATTGGGAAACTTTCTCTCATTTTCTGGTTTGATCATGAATTCCTTCTTCTCTTCATTTGAGTTTGTCTTTGAAAATATTATGATTTCCAAAAAATGACGCAGATTATCTCCTCAGCTGTACGATGTAAATCGTTTTGTAAGTCAAGAGGCATTTGAAAGGTACCACCAATCGTTAGGAGGGCGAAAGATTATCTCGAAGAGAGGTTTCCATGTTTCTCTGGTGGCAGAGCCTTCTATTGCAAAAATTATTGCTAATAGAAATTAGAAAGGTCTTGTCGCATCACCATAGGTTGCAGTTGTTCCAGTGGTAAGAGAATTTTACGCTAGTATGATAGAAGGATATAGAGAAGTGGTATATGTTCGAGGTGTAATGGTCTTGTTTGATAGTAAGACTATCAATGTTGTCTATAATCTTCTTGATAATGATGATTTTTCTACTTTGGAGTCTGACATTGATATGGATGTAGTGATTTGAACAATATGTAAACCAGAAGCTGCTTGAACGAAATTTAAAAAAATAGAAGTTTCATTCTCTGCCTCTGTTATGAACATGAATAGCAAGGCCTGAATGCGTTTTATTTGGGCGAAAGTCATGCCAAGTACACATTCAACTGACATTCCCAGAAATAGAGCAATTTTGCTTCATTTTATTTTGTTTGGAAAAACAATTGATGTTAGTAAAGTTTTACATAATTCTATTCTCAACAGTTCTAGTCCGGGTTTGTTTCAAAGAAAATAATAAAAATAAGAAGGGAAAAAGGGAGTAAAATAAAATAGTGGGTCCTCGTGTTTAGAGAAAACAAGAGGAGGAAAAAATTAATTTTGCGATTTTATTAGAAATACCAATAATAATTTCAGTGATGATGTCGTACACTAGAAATGTTTAAATCACGGATTATCTACAATGTAAATAAAAAACTCAGCCCAAATTAGAGATTCTAAAGTATGCTGTGATCTTGATATATGTGAAAGATTGAGTGAAAAAGGGGTCTTGGATACATCATGTTATGAGTCCTTTTTTTCTTTCTTTCAATCACTCGTAGTTTCCTGTCATGGTGAAGAAGGAGGGTATTCCCAATACTTTTGTCCCAGTCCAATATTGTTGCTATTCCTATGTTACTGTTCTTGTGGTTCTCTCTGCTTTTGACCGATGGTTATGTTAGCATAAAATTAGTGAAATGAAATGATCACGATTATGTGATTGAGATGGTGGGCTCTCCATTTGTTATTCTAAATAGCTAGCTTTAGGTTTTCTCTTATATATACATGATGAGATGGTGGGCCCTCCATTTGTTGTCTTGTTAGTCTTGGTGATAGTGATTATATTCGGATATTATTATGCTTTGAAGTTTGACTACAAAAATGGATTTCTTACTCTGAACATGACTGATGTGTGCATTTTTGTATCACATTTATTCAAATATTTCCAATCACAATTCTTTTATTCTGAGTTGATATTACATGAATTATTATGTTTTTGATGTAGGAAGATTGGTGTGAAGAGTTGATAAAAATTAGAGCACATTCGGAAAAGAAAAATGTTTCGGGCGCCCTTCCCACGCTTTAGCGTGGATCCAGCACCAGAAGACAACATCTTGACAGCAAAGCTGGCGCCCTTCCCACGCTCGAGCGCCAGATTCGTCAGACGCGATTTTGAAGCTAAAAATTAGAGAAACCAACTCCTATTTGGGTTCCAATTGGTTTGCACGTGTGACGCCCCGAGCCGGGCGCGCCAGTGGTGCCCTCCAGCACCGTCCTAGGCCACTAGTGCGATCATCCAGCAGACCGGAAATCCGGCGGCATCTCCCCGTATGTCGGAGAGTCCCTGCCTGCATCAGAAACACGCAGCATAAAATCCTCCATCACACTAGCAACCTAGCTAGGCCTCAGGCCTCAATCACATGCAATCCTGATCCTAGGGGCCTCAGGCCATCCACTACCAGCATGCACAAACTGATAGTAATAATCAAATCATCAGATTCATAATTTCATATAACCACACAATCAAATTAGCATACATCATACATACACCCTCTGGTGCCAAATGGTTATAAGAATATTATGAATAAACATCAACACATCATATACAAAATACGTGCTTAGAGTATCTCTCTAGCACCCACATTCTACCCAGGGCCATCCATGTCACATCCCGCTCTCACTGATCCGCTCCACTAGTACCTGTACCAGTATCACCTGTGGGAAGGAATGAAAGTAAAGGGTGAGCAAGAAGCTCAGTAGGGTAGGAGTAACATGAGTATAAGGCCGAATCGGAAACAATAGGCTATGCAACAATATAAACCTACCACATGCACATAAACTTAACAATCACATAGAACATCAACCCGGGCAATCCCTTCAATGAGCAACCTCATCGATACCATGGCTCGTTCCATGTAATATCGAACGTGAGCAAGCTCACCAAATCAACTCATCAATATCATGGTCGCTAACAATGACTATTGAACAGGAGCAAGCTCCCCAACATCAAACGCTCTTGGATTACCCGGTTGCGTGACTCTACCACGCCCGCACCACTCTAGGAAAGTCCCTCATGAACCATACCTCTAGTGCGTTATCCTACTTGGAGTTCACATGACTCAGTGGAAACTCTCATCACCTCGTCATCCATCCAAGTAGCTTTCAAGAAACCTAAGGAGCCCCGAGTCCATACCCGGTCCCCCATGCAACTCTAATGCATTAATGTCATGACATGCTGAATAGATATATATATGAACAACCTACATATATATACATAACTACCATGATGCATGAACGGAAATCACATCGTGTCCATAGGAGATGGAACACACACACTCGGGTCATGCAACATCAAGAATCAACAAGAATCACAATTAGGGTTCGTTTCCCCTTAGAAGCAATTAAGGCGGAAACACAAATGAAACGACCAATGAAGAATCGAAACGCTCTTAAATATCGAAAACGAACGATAGAAAGAATGGTTGGAAATCCCCTATCTCGTGTCGAGCAATTTACCACAAATTCCCAAATTTCGTCCCTAGGGTTTCGGTTTGCCCAAACCTACAATGTGACGAAACCGAACCCTTACACGCATCAATATATCAACCACAACTCATATGAACATCAAGTAAATCAATAAAATCGAAATCACTTACTTCTCTCTCTAGAAATTCCTTCTAATATCCTCCAAACTCACTCCAAGTTCAACTCAACTCCAACACACAAACCAATCTACATAAACATCCAAAATCACCCTAGGATTAACATATCTAAACCATAGGAATCAACTCTAAGTGAAACTAACAAGATCTACTCAAAACCCTAGAAATAGAAAAGTGAAGAAACTTACCTCCAAGGCTTGAATCTTCCTTGAATCCTTTCCAAATCTCCAAAACTAAGCTCAAATCTCCAAAAATCACCTCAAATGATCTTCTCTCTCTAGAATCGTCTCTCACTCTCTCTCTCTAGAACTGAAATGGGACCAGAAAAATGTATAAAACTCTCGCTGGAAGGTATTTGAAAAACGCGGATTGCGCCTAGGCGCTACCCTGGGCGCCTAGGCGCCCTGGCCTCAACTAAAACCCCTCAGGCGCTACACTGGGCGGAATCTTGAGCGTGCAGGATTTCACGCCCAGGCGGGGTGCGCCTAGGCGGCCGCCTAGGTGCCTTTGCGCCTACTCCATTTTCCGTCACGCACTGGACTGGGCGCTGCGCCTAGGCGCGCTGGGCTGCGCCCAGTCCAGTGCCTCCTCGTCTGGACCTCGACCATGCGCGCTCTTCCGCTAGATTAGGCGCCCCTGGGCGCACCATTGCACACGCCTAGGCGCACACCGCCTAGGCGTGCTGCTCGGGCGCCTAGGTGCCCCAGCTTCTTCTGGTGCCCTTCGTTTCCAACCTCCCACTGGACTAGGCGCAGCGCCTTGGCGCCCCCCTGGTGTGCCTAGTCCAGTTTTTCCTCTTTGTGAAAAACTCAAAAATTCCAAAAAATTTTGGGTCGGGGTTTCACAGCACGACTAGGGAAGGTTTAGGGATGATTGAAAGAAGTTTTTAAAGCCTTGTACTCATTATAAATAGCTCTCCAACCTTAAGAGAAGACACACTTAATTTTCTTACTCAAAGTCACTCTCGCTTGTGAGACGGCTACCAAACCTTCTTCGTTCTATCAATAAATTCATGATTTCTTCTTCGTTTTCTCTTGTGTTTATTACTATGTGCAGTAACTAAACTCTTATTTAGGGTGTGATTTAGCCAAACATGATTATTGCAAATTAAATTCTTCCAAGCTTTCAATTCAATTCATGATTCTAGTTCTTGATTGCTATGCTTCAAAGTATGTTGTTTATTTGATTGCTTGATCACCAATTAGGTTAAATATATATACTCATCTAGCCAAATCACGTAAACAATCCGTATTTATGTCTTTTGGTGGAACTAGAATTAGGAAGATTAACTATCGACTGCTCTGATCAGGGTTTAGGGGGTTAATTGGTTGTATGATTTTTCTGTTCTTAATGGGTTATTGATTCTAAATCTAAAGACTACCATCAAACATGATTAGATTAGAATTAATAATACGTGTTGTTGCCATGATCCATGGATCAACATAATTGAGAGAAAAATAACCTTAGAATCAAAATTGTGATTGTTGCTTCATCTTTATGAATTTGCAATATGATTGTTTGGTGAGATCATACCCTAGTTTCTTCCCTTATTGAATTTCTTACTCGTTTTACTCGTTTATTTGTTCATTCTCATACATCATCAACCTTCATCTTTAATTTAATTGTTATTTACATTCGTTGCAAATTCGGTACAATTTTGACTTCGACTTGTCTCTGTGGGATCGACCTTGTATTTTCACTTTTTGTGCTACAATAGTACGTTTGTGCACTTATGAGTATTTTTAGCATCAATGACTTCTTGTTTTATTAAAAGACTTTGTTGGTTCAAGCCAACTGATAAAAGTGAGCATATATCACTTTATTTGGTGTGATTGAGATGGTGGGCTCTCCATTTGTTGTCCTGTTAGTCTTGGTGTGATTGATGAGTAGCCAATTTTTCATTTACAATTTACTAAATGAAGAAATAAAAGAACTTAACAGTGTCAATCCCATTAATTGCCCTTTTTGTTAAATTATGAAATAACAGTATACACTTTCTATTCATTGATGGAGTAATTTGTTAATTACTTGTGCCATTTTGAGTATACTTTTATTTGCTTTTTGTAGCCATGGATCCCATGTATGAGTCATATACTTCATTGCTTATGAGCGATGAGATAGGAGTTGATCTCGAGGATGACCATATTGAGTCATCCGATGTTCCTCCCATTAGAAGAGGTAGTCAATGGTCCAAGAATTTTTCAATTGATGATGATAAGTTATTAGTTTTTGCTTGGCTCAATACTAGTAAGGATGCGACTCAAGGGAATGCTCAAAATTTCAATCGACATTGGCAAAGAATTCATGAATACTTCAACACATATGGAGGGACCTCGTACCCAAGCATCCCTAAAACAACGATGGAATGAAATTAACAATAAGTGTCAAAAGTTCTCTGAATTTTTAAGCCAAATTGAAGGGAGACATCCCAGCGGACAATCCGAGCAAGGAATGGTAGGTATTTTCCTATCATTGTCATTTTTTTGCATTTTAACGTTCTTGATTGGTTACTTGCATTTATGTGGTAATCTTTACAGTTGGATGAGGCAAAGCGTATGTATGCTAACTTGGAGAATAAACCATTCCTACTTGAGCATTGCTGGGTTTTACTAAAGGATGAAGCAAAATGGCAAGAGACTATCCAACAAGAGTCATCAGACATCTAGTGTCTCTCATGAATCTCCCAATGTTGGAGACGATGATGTACGCTCGACCAACCAAGAGCGACCAATAGGCACAAAGGTCGCAAAGAAAATGGCTACAAATGGATCTAAGAGGTCAATCTCTAATGAGATTTTGCAAGAAAAAATCTTGGTTGAATGCGGCAAATATGAATAACGTGAAAGAGCGGTATTGGAACAACAAAGAGACCACGAATTAAAAGAAAAGGAGATGGTGAGGAATTGGGAGATTGAAGTTATGTCCAAAGATTTTCGAGGGATGGATCCAATGGTGGTTGTGTACTGAAAGAATGCAAGAATTGAAATCATGACGAAGAAGGGTTATAATTTTTAATGTATTGAAATGTTTACCCAATACTTAAGTTGTGTGCTTTTTTTATTATGTTATTTGTACTACTTTTTTTAATTATGTTACTCCTACCGATGTTCAATGGTCATACAATAAAGCACAAATAAAGTAAAGCATCTCTGACATACTGAAAATATAAAACATTATAATAGAAGACGTAAAGCAAATCACTACAAGCCACAAACAAAAAGCAATTCTGACAAAGAGGTAAAGTAAATCAGTACAAGCCACATGACATAAAGTAATTCTGACAAAGAGGTAAAGTAAATCACTACAAGCCACAAGATTTAAAGCAACTATTACAAACTAGACTCATTGTCGCAGGAATCGCGGTTACATTTAGCAGATGTAACAAGCCTTTAAACCCCTAATGTCCTCCTTAGTGGACGAGTTACAGTCTCATGAGGATTTTAATAGATTAACCCACAAACTGTATGGGAGATAGAATCAATCTGATGACCCTAAACGAGCCCACAAATGCTCTACAAGATCATCTTGCAATTGTGAATGAGTGGAAGCATCTCTGATTTGACGATGTGCTTGGATGAAACTCACATACTCATTAGTATAGTATGTGACATTGTCAGTGGAGAAGTGAGTCCATCAAAGTCTATGTTCTCGGATCCACCGGTTTCCTCAACGATTATATTATGTAATATTATGCAAGCTTTCATAATATCATTAAGTAGTAATGATTGTTAGTTTGTGGAAGTTTAGAATTTAAAATAAGATAGAAAGCAAACAATAGTTTAATAACTCGATTTAATTTTATTGGAAAGAATCATATAAATTTATGTTGAAAAAACCTCACAGTTATAGAGGAAGAATTGGTAAAATATTAAATTTGTATATTTATGCAATCTTATAGAATATACGTATGTATAATTTTTTTCATATAGGATAACACAAGTTAAACTCTTAATTAAATAACAAGCTATTTAAAAACAAATTATGCATACAATTAAAATTTTAAATATCTAGACAGATTATGTTCATAACCAACATTAGATAGTACTTTAAATTTAGAATATATAATCTTTAAAATGTTAAATGAAACAATTCATTAGAAATCTCTAATTAACAAAGTTTTTAGTGCTCTTTTACTCTTTCCGATCTAATGTTAAAAAGTTAAGAACTTGCAAGAGAATAAAAATGAATAAGATACAAATCAAGAGAATAACTTGAAATTATCAATTTTTGGTTGTAGAAGTAGAGCCCCTAGATCCTAAGTCATGCCCATCTCTCCCATAAAGCTGGAGCGGTTGTCAAAGTGAGACTGAAACCAGTGAGCAGTTCTAGGAGAGATTATGTTTTCTAAATTTTTGCCGACAATTAGCGACGGAAATATATTTTTGTCTCTAATTACTGATGAAAATATATTTTGTCTCTAATTAGCGACAGAAATATATTTTTGTCCCTAATTAGTGATGGAAATATAATTATGTCTCTACATTTTTGTCGACAATTAGCAAGGGAAATATATTTTCGTCCCTACTAGATACCAAATTATATTTATGTGGCTAAAAGTCAAAAGGTCAAAAATTTCAATTATTCGGGACGGAATTAGGGATGAAAAAAAATTCATCCCTAAAAGGTCAAAAAAGACTGACAAAATTTATTAGCGACGGAAATTTTGGTCGCTAAAAGTCAAAAAATTTCAATGTTTTTTGCAGCGGAAATATTTAAAATTTTCATCACTAAAAAAAATTGCAATGAAAAAATATTTTGTCCCTAAATTCCATCTCTAAAATCGACTTTTCTTGTCGTGATTCTTGCATAGATTGAACTACTTGATTCATTGATTGTGCTCTTGGTTGTGAGGCACTACTTATTGAATATTAGAAAAACTGAAATTATGTGTTAGGATTTGCATGAGGTTGAGATATATGTGCTTATATTGATTCTTGTATTGATTTGAGCTATTAACTGACTTAGCTTGTATTTTAGTTAAGTGTGCATACCCTACCCGTGGTCATCATTGTCGCACTCCAAGAGGCAGAGTCATCGCCTTTGATCTTGAAGAAAACTGTGACTCGAGGATCCATAGTCCACAATACCCATCCCTACTCCATCATCTCATGACAAGGTAGTTATTGCTCTCATTTGTTGAATTACAGAAGCTAACCTTGATAATAATTTGATAGAGATAATATGCTAAAGGCCATTATTTTATGTAATATTCAAACTCGATTTATTTATTTGGAATAAAATATGTTTAGCACTTTATATATGAGAAATGACATATTGACATAAGCGTCTTTTATTCTATATGGTATATGAATTGGTGTGTAGAGTTTATCTTACACACAGAAGTTCAATTCATAAGTTCCTATTGAATATAAGCAAACGATCACAGCTTAGACGGAATTGGACAAACCGTTTGCAGGGCTGTAGTGTAGTATTTCTGTATGTCTATCATGGTTACGGAAAGCGGTACAGCTTGAACATACTATACTAGTACACTTGGAGTGTATTGATCAGGATTACGTGTGAGTAAATTTTTCTAGTCTGATTACATGAAAAATTATACACTCACATTGACGTTATGACATTGTTCATAATCTTAATTTATTAAAGATTATTGGTACGTGTGCATTTAATGTATGAGACTTTGATTTACCAAAGGGTGAGGTCTTTTTGTACTGGCTGATATACACCGAGTGAATTGGGTTACCGCATTAAATGTACGATGAAAAATAATCTGTTAATAAAATTCACGTCCAATTATCGATTGATGATACCCTCTCGAGAAGCTTATAGGTTTTGAGATTGTGTCAAACCCTGCAGGTGGATTTTAATTAATCCGACACATTCAAATAAGTTAAGCGGTGAGCTCGAGGAATATTTAAAGATGTCAATTAAATATTATATGTCAGTGACATATTTAATCGACGGGTATTTGTAACTTAACGTGAGGATTTTGATGAACGATTTTAATTTAAAGGCTCAGATTTAATTTGAGATAAAATGGGAAAAGCAACTATAATATTTTAGTGAAATATTTTATAATTTATGAATTTTAATTATGCTCATGGCTTGGGCTGATAATTAAATCCGTAGGAAGCCCATGCTTTATTTTTCCTTGTTGGTCCCCACTGTAGCCCATGTAAGCCCAAACCTAAGTGAATCAGGAAACTTAATTGAGGTTGGAGTTCTTAATTGGAGAGGAGTGTGGGTTGGCCACCTAGGGTTAGGAAACCCTAGGTTGGCCGACCTCTATATAAACACACACTAGTGTGTTTTGTTTTCCTAACGTTGAGACTCCAGTTGGACTCGACTCTCTAATTTTCTATACAGTTATGATTTCTAATCTTCAGGTTCTTGGTGTAAGGAGTCCACGCTCTTGAATCCAAGTTTGGGAATTGATGCATACGGTGGAAGATCCGCGGGATTGAACTTTGAATCAATTCGGCTGACTCCATCATTCGATACAGATTATTAGAGATCAATCCAGAGAGATCTCTAGGTATGAAATCTTAACAAAATTAGTTTAGTCATAGATTATGCATGTCAACCATAATTAGCAAGAAATTTTTGAAAGCTGTTTTTCTATCGATTACTCCTATGCGCGTTTCTTTTTTTTAAACGTTTCTGCTAGTGCGTATTTTCCAACATCATTATGTTTCTATTGTGATTGTAGGTGGATGAATTGGCTCTTTAGCATTCCAAGAAAAGAAATGTGGCACCTATTGCAACTCCCTCAAAATCGATAGCATTCAAAGCTTCCTAGCCAAGCTGGCGAGTAGGACTCCTCCCCGTACATCCACCACTTTTGGTGCAACTTCAAGTTCCTATGCTGCTCCTATATTTAAAGATAAAATCCTCCCTGCGATTTTTTTTTGAAAGAACCCAACGGGAAAGAGACTAAGAACTCAGTGGCATTCCTAAGATTTTGGGGTCCTAGGCGAACTCTATGAAAGGGGCCCCTCTTAATCCTATATCATATCTTAAAAAAAATCACTATAATATTAGATGTTGATTCCCCTTTTGTTTAGTAGGCATAAATTTATCAAGAGATCCAGAGAGATCAAATAAGTTCTTCATTTTTTTTTTCTTTTCTCAAATCTAGACTTTTACTTTTGGCTACTCATTATGCTTAAATTAATTATCAATAAGTCAATAAAGTAATCAAATTAACAATCAAGTAATTTGTAATCAAGTATTAGTAATCAACGCAATAACGCAATAACAGAGTCACAACTACACAAGTAAGTAATGCAATTACGCAATGCAAACACATTAACAGTTAAACACAGTCACACAGGTAAGGCACTAAGGCAGCAACTAGTGAAGCCTGTGAAGAGGTATGAAATCACCTGAAACAAGAGCCTTGAAATCGCCTGATTGAATCGCTGCCAAGTGCCAATAGCCAATTGGTAATTGCCAAACAGCCAAAGCCCATAATCAGGTCTAGAACTCCAGAAGCCAGAAGTGAGCAAGCGGCCAATTGAATTGGAAATTGTAATTAGTCAGTTACTGAGTCAGTGATTTACCCAATACTGGAGCACGAGCAGTCGAGCACGGAGCAACCCAATGAGCATTGAGCCACTAACCCAACCAAGGAGCCACCAAGCCAACCCTTAGCGAGACAACACCTCAGTCCTCATTGTCTTTGTGTCTCAGCTAGTGCAAGTACGGTGTCGCCTATGATCTATCGATGAATGGTGAGTTCGAGTACCAGTATCGCCTCCGCGGCTATGCGCTATGGCTTATCGAATGGAAAGATTGAGAGAATGGAGAGATGTTAGAGATAGAGACGAGTGATTAGAGAAGAACGAATAAAATCAATCAGGGCACTGTTTCGATTAAGAAATTGAGGAATACATTATACATAAAATTGGGCCTTGTAGGTTAGGTAAGTCTTGGACTTGGAATTGGCCATTGGGCCTTAGGGATCATGATCTGTGGTGGGGGCCCAATTTTATGTAAAAAAATCAAAAAACAAAATTTGTGCAAATTCGCTGGATCGAACCTGTGACCTCCGTCGCTCTATGTCCTCTCCTCTAAAATGCAAAATAAGGAGTTTAGCATTAGACCACAAGTGAAGTAAGATTACAATAGCTGTAAAAATTAATTATATACATATATTATAATACATTAGTATTAAAAAAAAATTGATGGCCCTGAGCGGCCGCCCCTCTCGCCCCTACGAAGTTATGGATATTGCTATTACTATTTAGCTTTCTATTTTGCAGAAAATAATCATCAAAGAAAAGGCTATCATTACATTACTAGAAAATAAACTGCTCATTATCTCTATTCTTGAAAAAAGACAAGCGTGACTGCTGGAGAAGTCTTTGACCATAATTGGAAATCCTTTGAAATTTTTTTGAAGTTTGCCTTGAATAGCTTCTAAAAGATCAGCAGCCTACAACATGTTCTCATTGGTGATCTTCATATTCATGTAGATAGAGTGATGTAGTACCTCATTTTTGTTCGGGTACCTGTTATTTTTAACAAAATAATAATAAAAATTGAAAAAAAAATAAAAGAAAAATTAAGTAAAATAATAACTAAATAAAACCTATCCCACTACTCAAATAGTTACCCAACTAAGCCCAAAGCCCGTTACTTAACCATCACCCAAGACTCACCAAAAAAACATTACCCAGCCCGGCCCTTTAATTACCCAAACTGAACCCATCACCCAAATACCCACCTGGCCCGGCCTACGCCGGCTGTTGGAGAGAGAGAAGGCAGAAACGACAGAGAGAGAAGGTGGGAGACAGAAAGATAGTGGATTAGAAAGTGAAGGTAGTGGAGGTGGTGGAAGATGCGGAGCTGGAAGGCACCAGTTTGGGGCTATAAAAGCCGGAGAGCCGGATGAAGTTGGAGGAGGTTTTACTGAGAGAAAATCCGGAGGGTTTGGCCAAGAAATTTTCTGGGTTTGAGGAAGGAAAAGGTGGACGAAGTTGAAGGGAAGATCGGTGTAGTTTTGGAAGAAATTTTAGGAGCTGGTTTTTGAGAGTTTAGGAGCTAGTTTTTATGGATCGGGGGTTGGTTTTTGGGGGATTTGAATGACAGATTTGAAAAAGACAATCGGAGACAGATTTGAGGGATTTTTCTGGAGGAGATCGAGAGTTTTTCAGAGGAAGAATTTCGGGAAGAGAAAACAGAGAAGGAATAGCTCAGAGGTAATTTCGACCTTCAAATGTCATTTTAATTTTTTCTTGATTTTCGTTACTTGCTCTAGCATGTTCGGATTTTATTTTTGTTGTTGTTTTTGTTTTTGGGATTTGTGTTGTTTGGATCTTTTGTTAGTAAATATTAAGGTATATTAATAGGCGGTAGAACCAGCCATTAATATTAATAGATATATACATATATCAACAATAGTAGGCGGTAGAACCAACCATTAATATTAATAGACATATACATATATTAAGAATAGTAGGCGGTTTGAACCAGCCATTAATAGAAAACAAAATGGGGCTTTAAGCCAACCACGTTAAATAATGACATGTAATGTAAAACCTTCCATGTAGGAGGTGCTAACAACGAAAATAAATAAATAAATTATATACAAGAGTTAGATGACATTATATTAGATAATCACATCCCCGGCAACGGCGCCAAAAATTGTTATGTCGTTAGTAACAATTTAAAATATACTTACAAATGTACAATTAATATATAGTGAACAAGTAAGAGTCGATCCCACAAGGAGTGATGCTAATAGATATATAATCCAACACTTGAATATAATTGAAGGGGGGGGGGGGGGGGGGTTAAATCTTGTAATAGATAAAAATTAAGACAAAGAAATTGACGTTGAGAACAAGAATGAGAATTGATATTAATGAAAACAATAGCTAAGACTCACTATCCACCACAAAACATTCCAACAATTTATAAGAAATAATAGACTAACAATTTAAACAAGCATATGATGACAACATTCACAACAAGGTCATGGTCAAACTCAAGTTGTATGATTCTCTCTTAATTGCATGTAAAGTGTATGGCGTCTACCTCATTACGTGTATTCTTAATCGAAATCTAGCATGGCGTCTGCATCAATCAACAATTAAGAATCCAATAAGAGCAAAGAGAATATGAATGTCACAAGAATCCTAATACATGGTATTTGTACTTAGGTATTCAAGAATTGATTTTTCATAATTCATTTTCAACTGAATTATATGTTGCAAGGAAGAACATATTCAACAAGGCAATTGACCATGTTCTACAACAATTAATTCTAATACATGCTTCAAAGTTAGCTACTCAAAGAAACACAATATTAGAACTCACATAACATGGAAAAATCAAAATCATCATGCTTGTAGAAATTGAAATCCACACAACTTATAAAATTGAAAGCATGCTTAGGGCTTCAAGACAAGCCCTAACTAACAAGAGTTTAGTTACACATAACCAAATAAAACATGAAATATAAAAACATAATTACAAACACAAGCCTTGTTTTCTTCTTTTCCTTCTCCTCTTTTTGCTTCCAATCCTTCTCCTTCTTTCCTTCTTGTCTCCAAGCTCCTTTTTTTCCTAGCTCCTACTCCTCTCTATTTATAGAGAAAATGAGCACATAGTGGAGGAGTTAGTGCCATCTTTTGGTGGTGGATTGTCCATCAAATTCGTGTGGTGGATTGTCCACTCTTTGAATGGAAATGGTATCATCAATGACATCAACATCCAATTACACACTAATCTTGTAACTACATTCTGGGCCTAAACGAAGCCTATTATGAACTCAAACCCTTCATCAATATTGTAGATACAAATGGGTAGATAATTATGGGCTTTTGAATCACTCAATTTGGACATCAGACGCTCAAGTTATGGGCTTCCAAAGGTCTGGTCTGCAAACAGAAATTCTGCTTCGGATATAACTTCCAAACTTGACTTCAAGGCAACCTTTAGAGGCCCAAATGAACTCTGATTTTTGTGAACCAGCACTTCCTGCAAAGCTTGAAGTGTCCTCTTAACATTTGCTGAAGATCAAATCTCATTCCGATAGCTCTTACTAGCTCTTAACCTGCAAAACATCCAAGAAGATCTTAAGTACAATAATCTTGAAAATTCAGCTTTTAAGCACAATTTCTTGGCATTGCTTTGGTAGTATTTTAGCACTTTAAGAATGTAATTCTGGCACTTATCATCTAGCATGTTCGGATTTTATTTTTGTTGTTGTTTTTGTTTTTGGGATTTGTGTTGTTTGGATCTTTTGTTTGGGTTGCTTGTTTCGTTCTGGTTTGATTGCAGGGACGGAAGGTCGCCGGCGCCGGTCACGAGTGGTCGGCCAGTGGAGGAGAAGGATGAACAGTAACGGGTTTGTTTATTCTTGGGCTGGGATCCTGTTCTTGAGTTGTTTGGGCTAGATATTGGGCCAAGTTAGTAAACGGGCTTTGAGGGTCATAAAATTATGCATTGGGCCTGCTGTTTGTTTACTATAGGTTGGGTTGGGTTTTGTTTTCAATATATTGAGATTCATGTAATTGTAATAATGTAGTAAAATAGTAAAAGTAGTATAGATAATATTAATTAGATTAATATGCATGCTTATATTTAATTTCATAATTTATTTTGAGGTATATTTAAATAATTTCAAAGAAAGAATCAGATCATACAATTTTATATATTCAACCCGCCAAACGTCCAATCATGTTTAGAGAATATCAAAGTATTGGTTTCTCGAGACATTTCTTTCAGCCATCCAATCATGTTTAGAGAATATCAAAGTATTGGTTTCTCAAGACATTTCCTTCAAACATCCAATCATATTGAGAATATCAAAGTATTGAGAATATTAAAGTATTGATTTCTCGAGACATTTCTTTCAACCATCCAATCATGTTTAGAGAATATCAAAGTATTGGTTTCTCGAGACATTTCCTTCAAACATCCAACTTTGTTTAGAGAATATCAAAGTATTGGTTTCTCGAGACATTTCCTTCAATCATTCAACCTTGTTTAGAGAATATCAAAGTATTGGTTTATCGAGATTATCGAGACATTTTCGTCAAATATCCAACCTTGTTTAGAGAATATCAAAGTATTGGTTTCTCGAGACATTTCCTTCAACCATCCAACCTCGTTGAGAATATCAAAGTATTGGTTTCTCGAGACATTTCGTTCAACCATCTAACCTTGTTTAGAGAATATCAAAGTATTGGTTTCTCGAGACATTTCTTTCAAATACTCGATTATCTTAAGAGTATCAAAGTATTGGTTTCTCGAGACATTTCTTTCAAACATTCAATCTTGTTTAGAGAATTTCAAAGTATCGATTTCTCGAAAAATTTCTTTTAAAAATAAAATTTAAATTCCTTGAATAGATGTTGGGGAATATCAAAGTATTGGTTTCTTTAAATATTCTATTTTTAAAGAATATATTTCATAAATAATAATAAAGCGAACTTTTCAATCTTTCTCCTCCTGACCCAAAATTTTAATTACATTATCACTTATAAATTATTTTAACATTTATTCAAAATTAATGGAGTTTTCTTCCATCCATTTAAATAATTTTTCGGACACGTGAAATCTTTATTAAAACAATTTGAAACATTTATAAAATATTTATAAGAAAAGGCATAAACAATTTAAAAAGCAACTGACTAGGGAGTTGTGGGATGCCTAATACCTTCCCCACACTCAATAGACCCCCTTATCCATTTTCTTTGGTTCAGAGACCTAACATTTAGTGTCTAATTGCACTATAATCAATTGGTGTCGACTCTCACATTTTGCACATCTTTTTCTTAAGTAGCGTCGGTACGCGTCGTGATTTCGATTGCGACAAGTGATATAGGTAGAACCAAGGGCGGGGGCCCAATTTTTTTTAATACTAATGTATTATAATATATGTATATAGTTAAGTTTTTACAGCTATTGTAACCCTACTTCACTTGTGGTCTAGTGACAAACTCTTTATTTTGCATTTGAGAGAAGACATAGAGCGATTGAAGTCACACGTAGTAAATTTGTAAAAAAAAAAAATTGATTTTTTTACATAAAATTGGGCCCCCTTCACAGATCACACCACCCCTAAGGCCCAATGGCCAATTCCAAGTCCAACACTTACCTAACCTACAAGGCCCAATTTTATGTATAATGTATTCCTCAATTTCTAATCGAAAAAATGCCCTAATTGATTTCATTCGTTCTTCTCTAATCTCTCACTATTTCCATCCGATAAGCCATAAGGCGTAGCCGCATAGGTGATATTGATACTCCGACTTACTAACCATCGATAGGTCATAGGCGTCACCGTACTTGCACTTGCTGATACACAAAGACAATGAGGTCTGAGGCATTGTCTCGTTGAGGGTTGGCTCGGTGGATCCTTGGTTGGGTTAGTGGCTCAATGCTCAGTGGGTTGCTCCATGCTCGACTGCTCGTGCTCTGATATTGGTTAACTCACTGACTCAGTAACTAACTAATGGCAATTTCCAATTCAATTGGCCGCTTGCTCGCTTTTAGTTTCTGGAGTTCTGGACCTGATTATGGGCTTTGGCTGTTTGGAAATTACAAATTGGCTTTTGGCACTTCGCAGCAATTCAGTCAGTTAATTTCAAGGCTCCTGTTTCAGGTGATTTCGTTCCTCTTCACAGGCTTTACTAGTTGCTACCTTAGTGTCTTACCTATGTGGCTGTGTTAAATTGTTAATGTTTGCATTGCGTAATTGCGTTCTTTACTTGTGTAGTTGTGACTATTTTCTTGCGATATTGTGTTGATTACAAATTACTTGATTGTTAGTTTGATTACTTAATTGATAAGATAATTAATTTAAGCATAATGAGTAGCCGAAAATATAAGTATGGATTTGAGAAACTTGTTCGATCTCTCTGGATTTCTTGATAAATTTAGGCCTAGTAAACAAAAGGGGGCTCAACATCTAATATTATAGTTGATATATCCACCAATTAGAGATCGACACATGCCACAAGATCACAAAGAAGTCATCTTCGGACGATGTTCACAGCTCGATTACAATGGTTGGTTACAACAGTCGATTCACTTTGCTCAGTTTTAACCGAGTAATGAACCATTATGCTCGGTACCTATGTCTTCTGATAGAGCCGAGTCGTTAAGGGAAACGAGTTCCTTTACCAACAAGGACTCCCCTCAAACAAGTTCTTTTACTAACAAGGACTCTCTCGCTACTAAGAGTAGCTTTCTATTCTAACAAGAAGTCATCTCAAGCAAGAATCTGAATCCAAATAGAATAAGGATAACTCCACCACTATGAAAAGGGATCTCCACTAGGTAAACACAAATTCTATGGTCGAATACACAACTTCTAGAGCACTAAGCTACGTATTATAGGGGACTTATACGTTCACATCTAACTTGAGAGTCGGAGCGCCAATGCAAAAAAACAACCTCTGGTGGGCACTTAACTCACGTTTGATCGTCTGTGCAGGAAACCACCATTGCAAGAGCAATTTCAACTGAGAAGACTTAACTCGGCCATATCCTGATTTGACATCCAAGCCGAGCAGATTTTTGATGTCATCATATTGGCGCCATCTGTGGGGAAGATATAAAAACTTTTGAAGTAACTTACAATGGTTTGGGCTAGTGGTCTTCCTCAGCTAACAAGCCACCTCGGAAAGGTGGTCATTCTCGGCCATTTGGTTACCTTGGAAAAAGAGGTCTTCCTCAGCCAAACAAGCCACCCTAAAAAAAAGAAGTTCTTCCTTGGCCAACAAGTCACCTCGAAAAAAGACCTCCTCAGCCAAGAGTTTGCCTCAGGAAAAAAGGCTTTCCTTAATGAAGAGTTCGCCTCAGAAAAGTAGTCTTCCTTGGCCAATAAGTCACCTCAGAAAAGAGGTCTTTCTCGGCCAACAAGCCACCTTAAAAAAGAGGTCTTCCTCAGCCAACAAGCCACCTTAAAAAAAGAGGTTTTCCTCGGCCAACAAGTCACCTCGGAAAATATTTCTTGCTCGGTCAAGAGTTTTCCTCAGGAAAAGAGGCTTTCCTCAACAAAAAGTTCACCTCGGAAAAGAGGTCTTCTTTGGCCAACAAGCCACTTTAAAAAAGAGGTCTTCCTTGGCCAACAGGTTACCTTAGAAAGAGGTATTCCTTGGCCAACAAGCCACTTTAAAAAAGAGGTCTTCCTCGGCCAACATGTCACATCAAAAAATAGGTCTCGCTCGGCCAAGAGTTTGCCTCAGGAAAAAAGGGTTTCCTCAATGAAGAGTTTGCCTCAAAAAAGTGGTTTTCCTTGGCAAGAAAGTTACCTCAGAAAAGAAATCTTCCTCGGTCAACAAGCCACCTTAAAATAGAGGTCTTCCTTGGCCAACAAGTCACCTCGAAAAATAGGTCTTGCTCAGCCAAGAGTTTACCTCAGAAAAAAGGCTTTCCTCAACGAAGAGTTTGCCTAAGAAAAGAGCTCTTTCTCGGCTAACAGTTTGTCCCCAAAAAAAGCTTTCCTGTACGAAGAGTTTTCCTTAGAAAAATCCTAGAAAAAAATCCTCAATAAAAGACTAAAGCTCCTACAAAAAATTGAAGAAAAGTTTACACCTTCACTCGACCAACTAGATTGCTCGGATAAAAGTGTGGGAGGCTTATGATAATACCAAAAATAACCACCAATTAGAGATCGACACGTGTCACAAGATGAAAAATAAGTCATCTTTGGATGATGTACACAACTCGATTACAATGGTCGATTCACATTGCTCGGTCTTAACCGAGTAATGAACCATTATGCTCGGTACCTATGTCTTCGGACAGAGCCGAGTCTTTAAGGGAAACGAGTTCCTTTACCAACAAGGACTCCCCCTCAAATGAGTTCTTTTACTATTAAGGAATCTCTCGCGACTAAGAGTAGCTTCCTATTCTAACAATAAGTCATCTCAAGCAAGAATCTGACTTCAAATAGAATAAGGATAACTCCACCACTATAAAAAGGGATCTCCACTAGGTAAACACAGATTTTATAGTATAATGCATAACTTATAGAGCATCGAGATACGTGTTCTAAGGAACTTATACGTTTATATCTGACTTGAGCGTCGGAACACTAACGCCAGAGAACAACGTATAGTGGGCTCTTAGCTCACGTTTGCTCATCTGTGCAAGAAACCACCATTAGAAGAGCAATATCAACCAGGAAGACTTAGCTCGGCCATATCCTAATACGTCAACCAAACCGAGTAGATTTTTGACGTCATCAATAATGATTTTTTTTTGAAGATATGATATACGATTAAGAGGGGCCCCTTTCATAGAGTTCGCCTAGGGCCCCCGAAATCTCGAGAACGTCACTATAGCTTCTCATAGTGTAGGATAATATATTTTTAAACATTTGTCACTCATAGGTGTTATGTCGTTACTAACAATTTAAAATATACTTACAAATGTACAATTAATATATAGTGAACAAGTAAGAGTCGATCCCACAAGGAGTGATGCTAATAGATATACAATCTAACACTTGAATATAATTGATAAAATTATAAAAGGGGGAAAAGGGGGGGGGTTAAATCTTGTAATAGATAAAAATTAAGACAAAGAAATTGACGTTGAGAACAAGAATGATAATTGATATTAATGAAAACAATAGCTAAGACTCACTATCCACCGCAAAACATTCAAACAATTTATAAGAAATAATAGACTAACAATTTTAACAAGCATATGATGACAACATTCACAACAAGGTCATGGCCAAACTCAAGTTGTATGATTCTCTCTTAATTGCATGTAAAGTGTATGGCGTCTACCTCATTACGTGTATTCTTAATCGAAATCTAGCATGACGTCTGCATCAATCAACAATCAAGAATCCAATAAGAGCAAAGAGAATATGAATGTCACAAGAATCCTAACACATGGCATTTGTACTTAGGTATTCAAGAATTGATTTTTCATAATTCATTTTCAACTGAATTATATGTTGCAAGAAAGAACATATTCAACAAGGCAATTGAACATGTTCTACAAAAATTAATTCTAATAATTGTTTCAAAGTTAGCTACTCAAAGAAACACAATACTAGAACTCACATAACATGGAAAAATCAAAATCATCATGCTTGTAGAAATTGAAATCCACACAACTTATAAAATTGAAAGCATGCTTAGGGCTTCAAGACAAGCCCTAACTAACAAGAGTTTAGTTATACATAACCAAATAAAACATGAAACATAAAAACATAATTACAAACACAAGCCTTGTTTTCTTCTTTTCCTTCTCCTCTTTTTGCTTCCACTCCTTCCCATAGCTCTCCCTCCTAGCTCCTACTCCTCTCTATTTATAGAGAAAATGAGCACATAGTGGAGGAGTTAGTGCCATATTTTGGTGGTGGATTGCCCATCAAATTCGTGTGGTGGATTGTCCACTCTTTGAATGGAAATGGTATCATCAATGACATCAACTTCCAATTACACACTAATCTTGTAACTGTATTCTGGGGCTAAAAGAAGCCTATTATGAACTCAAACCCTTCATCAATATTGTAGATACAAATGTGTAGATAATTATGGGATTTTGAATCACTCAATTTGGACATCAGACACTCAAGTTATGGGCTTCTAAAGGTCTGGTCTGCAAACAGAAATTCTGCTTCGGATATAACTTCCAAACTTGACTTTGAGGCAACCTTTAGAGGCCCAAACAAACTCTGATTTTTGTGAACCAGCACTTCCTGCAAAGCTTGAAGTGTCCTCTAAAAATTTTCTGAAGATCAAATCTCATTCCGACAGCTCTTACTACCTCTTAACCTACAAAACATCCAAGAAGATCTTAAGTATAATAATCTTGAAAATTCAGCTTTTAAGCACAATTTCTTGGCATTGCTTTGGTAGTATTTTATCACTTTAAAAACGTATATTCTGGCACTTATCAATAGGATGCTTGTGTTATGTGTCAACTAGATCCTACAACCAATTAACTCCTTCTCTCTGCACTTTTGTCACTTGAGAGGGACCTTCCCATGATGGAGATCATTTTCCATAGGTTAATTTTATGTGGCCATTTGGGAGAACGTCTCTCCACACAAATTATGTTATGGCGAATGACTTCTCACGTACTCTTTTATTGAAAGCCATCATGACCTTGCCATCATGAACTTAGAAGATGGTCAAAGGCAACAAGTTTGACTTGGTCTAAGTTTTACAATAAGTTAGCATGAAGGGTGTGGCTCATGTTATTGTATTTTTAGAAGTCTTATAAGTCTACAGTCCTTTTGATAGTGCTTCGCGCCACAACCTTGGTTTGCTTCCTAACATTCTTTCAATGATATTCTTCATAACATTGTTAGTAGATTTTGTCTAGTCATTTCCTTGAACATAATATAGTGTCTTGTGTGAGATTTGAGGCCCATATTTCAAGGTGAAGGCTTGTACCTGATCTCCATAGAAGACCATGCCTTGATCTATTAAAATATTTTGTAAAAGGGCAAATCTATGAATGATGCTCTCCTTGATTATTTTGGTAACATCCTACGTGTTCTCAAACTTCAATGAAAAGCCTCCACCCATTTTGTGAAATAATATGGGGCCATTATATGATGAAATGATGGTCCTCGTTAGAAGGTGGAAAGATATTGCCAATAAGATCCATGCCACAATCTCTTAATAGTCATGGCTTCATGATGACTTGCATGGTAGTATAAGGTACATGTTATATTCATCCATGAGCTTGACAAAGCTGATATTCTTTGGAGTATTGGATACAATCTACCAAAATAGATAGCCAATAATATTCATATATTCTGATGAGCCATCTCTTCTTTCTCCCGAATTGATGAGCTCCCCATATACCATCGTGTACCTTTGCCAAAGTCTTCATTGAGTCCTCCTGACTTGAGCACTTTAGAAATAAATCTTATGGACGCTTTTTGTAGAGTTCTCCATCAATCAATACATAGTTGATCGCCCTTTTTTTGTTTTTCTAATTCATCTTTGATTTTGGATGCTTTAGGAACTAGACCAGAGGATGCCTCAGTCTATTTTTTAGAGTTTAGCATAGAAAACATAGAGGATAGCGAGAGATGTTCATTTAATAGAAGGTTGTAATCTTCTCTAGACCGTGATGGTTCTATCGTAAGCGCCTTGTGATATATTAACTCATGTTGCCACCTGAGCGAGCTTGTTAACTTTTGTATTGAGTTTCTTTAGAACATAAGTCACAATTGCATCTTCAAAATCTTATAACAACTACTTAGAGGTCATGTAGTATGGTGAAAAGTCTAAGGTTTGACATTTAAAGGTGCCGCAAAAATGGTTGAACACTATTTGGGAATCCATTATCACTTCAACTAATTGTGTGCCTAATTCCCTTATGTTATTCATGCCTATGATGACTACTTTGTACTCAGCTTGATTTCAAATTGAAAAGATATAAGGGTTGTCTGACCTTCTAGAGAGATTATGATAACACCACATCCTAAAATAAAGTGTATTTTAGGTCATCAAACATAAGTGACCAAGAAGTATATTGTATTAAAATAGCAAATGTTTTGAACTCTAGAGATTCTGATTCTTTATTATCAAGACAATGATGATTAGGAAGGAAGTCTACAAATGTCTACCCATTCATCACTCCTAGAAGTATGTACAGAAAAGTAAACTTCATCAAGACAATTGATCTAGACAAAAGGTATTTGTCACAACTGGGATTTTGATATGGGATGGCCCTCGAGGCTACCCTTGCATCATACTTGGATGATGATTTGAAGTCATCATCAATTGATATTTATAAACCAAATTGAACGTCTAATTTATTGGATAAGGCTTGGTTTGGTAGTTCGCGGTCTAGAGATTCATATGGGCTTGGAAGTCATTTAAGCATGAGGATGGTGTGAGGCACATATGGCTTATATTCCATGGAACGCTTACCTTGTGTGCATTGTGTGGTTTTGGTCTACGTGCTCAATACTGACGTTGTTGTTTACCTCGTTTGGGCAGTCATTTGTATGATGGCTGAGGGAGATCCTAATTGGATGTCTTTATTGTCTGCCTCACAATATTCCATGATTGAGGAATACATGATAGCATCAAATATAGTGGCGTTTAGCCATTACATAAGAAAACAATTACTACAACGGCATGTGTGTAGTGTGATGCATGTGTGTGTGTGTGTGTGAAGGATACATACGAGTAGGGATATACTTATGGTATGCATATTAGAATTTCGAGTAGGAATATACTCGAGGGAAGTTATTTAGGCTATGGGTAGGAATTTACTCATAGAGGATGTCTCAGACTATGAGTAGGAAATTACCTTGTAGGAGATATGAGAGGCTAAAAAAATGAGTAGAAATCTACTCAAAGAATGCATGTATGGGGCTGTAGTAGGAATTTACTCGACAACATGAATTGTGACTACAGGTAGAAATTTACCCATAGAAGATGTGTGAGACTTCGAGTAGGATTGTACTCGGACAAGTGGGATTTCCAAGATTGTGAGTAGGAATTTATTGAAAAAATATTTAGTGATTACAAGTAGGAATTTATCCACAGATATTTTAGTAGTTATGAGTAGGAATTTAACTCTTTAACATTGAAATATCTTGAGAGATCTGTTTATATATGCATTTGATAGGGGTTAGAATCCCGAGGAGAAAGTAGTTAGAGATGTGACATAGAATGTTTGAGAAGGCGAATAATGCTTGAGACAAAAAAATAGGGTATGAAGAAATCCATTTATGAATATTTTGTGATGGATTTGGATGTGTGCATGAGCTTATGACTTGATACAACAACCTAAGAAATATCAGTGGCTTTCTCCACTCTTATCGCGAAATTGGTTCCTGTGTTAAGTGATGGATACTATTATTTTTAGTTTGGGTTATATTGGGCTTATACATGAGTTTTATGTATTCGGCTGGTTCGTATTTTTATACCAAAAAAAGGGGATATATATAACTCTCACTCCTTGTAACCTTGGATTTTATTGAGAGAAAATAAGAACACTGCAGCAGTCGTGGACGTAGGCATCATTGGCAGAACCACGTTAAAATCTTTTCTCTTTGATTGATCTATTGTTTGATTTTTGTGTGTGTGCTATTCCGATCTTTGCTTACAACTGGTATCGAAGCCAGGCAAATAGCGATAGAGATCGACAGTGCAGATTACTACTGTGTTGGCGGGTTGCGGGTGGTGAGGACTCAATTAAATCCAGGAGACAAGTGAAATTGAATTGGTGAGACTTTTGGTGAAATTGAATACCCAGTAAGGGAATTGGTTAAGTCAAAGTTGGTGAGTGTTTCAATTGCTACTGTCTTTTGTTTTGTTAATTGATGATTGATGCGTGTGGAGTTCGGCAAATCCTTGAATTGGGCAAAGACTGATAGTATATCAGTGAGCACGTGGAGTTGAAGGCCAAAAGAAAAATAAAAGGAACTTTTTTATTCTTTTTTTTTTTGGATTTGGCCGTGGGTATTGAAATTTCAATATTGTCTTGGAATTTATTTTTTGAGTTGGAGCAGTTGTGTTGGATTTGAATCTTTTGTGTTGCTAGCTTGTGTAATTGGACCAAGTTAATAGAGGTCTAATTTGAGTGGGAGCTATGGGTACCGATGAAGCTAAAGTTGTAGGGTTTGAGAAATTTGATGGTACCGACTTCGCATATTGGCGTATGCAAATTGAGGATTTCTTGTATGGGAAAAACTTGCACTTGCCTTTTCATGGTAAGCAACCAGAAAAGATGCTCGATGACTAGTGGAAGCTGTAGACAGACAAGTGTTAGGAGTTATTCGATTGACTCTAACACGGAGTGTTGCTCACAATGTTGCTAAGGCGGCAACTATGAAGGAATTCATGGATACATTGTTAGAGATGTATGAGACGCCAACTACGAATCACAAGGTTCACTTGATAAAAAAGCTGTCTAATTTGAAGATGCAAGAAGATACTCCTGTCATAAAGCACTTGAATAAGTTCAATGATATTATGAATCAATTGGAGTTGGTTGAAATTGTTTTTGAAGATGAAGTGAGGGCATTAATTATCTTGGCATCTTTGCCAAATAGTTGGGAGACTATGAGAACAGTTGTGAACAATTCTACTGGAAAACACAAACTTACCTATGGTGCTGTGAGAGATCAGATTTTGAGTGAAGAATCCAGAAGAAATGATGCTGGAGAATCCTCAAATTATGGTTCTGCCTTGAATGTTAATGACAGAGGTAGACAGTCATATAAGAATTTTGGTCGTAGTAAATCCAGGTCAGGGAAAGGTAGAAGTAATTCTCTTTCTAGCCAGAAAAAAGATGGTTATTGACATTATGGCAAGCAAGGTCACATTAAGAAGAATTGTTGGTCTCTAAAGAAAAAAGACAACAAGAAAGATAAGGTCAATGCAGTAACTGATGATACACATGATGCCATGCTATTATCTGTTGAATCACATTCTGAGTCTTGGGTGTTGGATTCAGGGGCTTCCTTCCATACTACGACACACCGAGAGATCATCCAGAGTAATGTGTCTGGTGATTTTGCAAATGTGTACTTAGTTGATGGTGAAGTGTTGAAGATTGTAGGTATGGGAGAAGTTAGAATTAAGAGTTTGACTGGTTTAGTTTGGGCTCTACAGAAGGTCAGACATGTTCCACAATTGAAGAAAATTTTGATTTCAGTTGGACAGTTGGATGATGGTGGCTATTTTATTTTATTTGGTGCTAGTTCATGGACAGTGACTAAGGGAGCAATGGTAGTTGCTCGAGGTAAGAAAATTGGAACTCTATATATGACTACTGATTGCACTTGTACAATTTCTGTTGTAGAGGGACTTAGTGAGTCAACTCTATGGCATGAGAGGCTTGGTCACATGAGCCTGAAAGGGGGTATAAAAGAACTTATGTCAAAGGGAAAACTTCCTAGAGTTCAGAAAATTCATCTTGATATGTGTGAGAGTTGCATTATAGGGAAGCAAAAGAAACTCAATTTTCTGACAGGTGGAAGAACACTGAGGAAGAATAAGCTTGACTTGGTATACACTGATGTGTGGGGCCTTCTCCAGTTACTTCTCTTGGCGGCTCCAGGTATTATGTTACTTTCATTGATGATTGCAGTAGACAATTATGGGTTTATTTTATGAAAAATAAATTTGATTTATTTAGTATATTCAAGAAGTGGAAAGCTCTTGTTGAGACTGAAATTGGTTTGAAATTGAAGTGTTTGATATCTGATAATGGTGGGGAATATGTTGATAGTGGTTTCAAGGAGTATTGTGCTACACATGGGATTAGGATGGAGAGAACTATCCTAGGAACACCGCAGCAGAATGGTGATGCACCTCGTATGAACAAAACTATCAACAAACGTGCTAAAAGTATGAGAATTCATTAGGGGTTGCCTAAGATGTTTTGGGCTAATGCAGTTAACATCGCAGCTTATCTCATTAATCAAAGTCCGTCAGTTCCACTAGAGAATAAGCTGCCTGAAGTAGTTTGGAGTGGTAAAGAGGTAAAACTTTCACACCTTAGAGTGTTTGGTTGTGTTTCTTATGTACATGTTGATTTTCATGATTGCAACAAGCTTGATGCAAAATCAAGGAAGTGTTTCTTTATTGGTTATGGAGATGAACAATTTGTCTATAGGTTTTGGGATGATCATAACCGAAAGATTATCAGAAGTCGAAATGTGATTTTTCATGAGAGCGTGATGTACAAAGACAAGCCTAATGATAATGTGAAAGAAGTAAAGAGGTCTGAAACAATTCATACTTGTATTCTTGAGTCTACATTGGTTGAGCATGAAATAGGCATTCCTATCATTCCACAGGATGATGATGATGAACTGACCACTCCTCCAGTTGCTCTACGAAGGTCTAGTAGAACAGTAAGAGCTCCTAAACATTATTCTCCTTCTTTGCATTATATCTTGTTGACTGATAATGGTGAGCCAGAAAGCTTTGTAGAAGCTAAATAGGATGTGAATGTGAAAAACTGGGAGTTGTCCATGAAAGAAGAAATGAATTCTATGATGAAGAATCTGACTTGCGAGTTAGTGAAACTACCAGGCAGAAAAGAAGACTTTGCACAACAAATGGGTGTATCGGGTCGAGATAGAACATGATGGCGGTAAACAGTACAAGGCTAGACTTGTTGTGAAAGGTTTTGAATAAAGGTATGACATCGACTATTCTAAAATTTTCTCTCCTGTAGTAAAGATGCCTACAATCTAGATGGCACTAGGAATGATGGCTAGTGAGAATTTACATCTTGAGCAATTAGATGTAAAGACAGCTTTTCTTCATGGTGAATTGGAGAAGTGATTTATATGCATCAGTCAGAAGGGTTCTTATTACAAGGAAAAGAAAAACTTGTGTGCAAACTGAAGAAGAGCTTGTATGGTTTGAAGAAGACTCCAAGACAGTGGAATTTGAAGTTTGACAACTTCATGATCAGTTCAGGTTACACCAGAAGTGAGCAAGATCATTGTTGCTATTTTAAACGGTTTGACAACTCATATATTATTTTGCTGTTGTATGTCGACGACAAGTTGATTGCAGGATCAAGCATCAAGGATATTAATAATCTGAAACAACAGCTGTCAAGCCAATTTGAAATGAAGGATTTGAGGAATGCTAAGAAAATCCTTGGAATGAGAATTACAAGAGACATAACCAAAGGTACTTTAAAACTTTCTCAATCTGAGCATGTGACGAAAGTTTTGAGCAGGTTTAATATGGACAAAGCAAAGTCAGTTACTACACCTTTGGGGAGTCATCTAAAATTGTGTAATGATCAATCACCTAGAAGTGATAAAGAGTGGGAGCAAATGAGTAAAATTCCTTATGCTTTTGCTATTGATTCCCTTATGTATGTTATGACCTGCACTCGACCAGATATTGCTCATGCATTGGGAGTGGTTAGCAGGTATATGAGTAATCCATGAAAGAAGCACTAGGAGGCTTTGAAGTGGACTATGAGATACTTGTGTGGAACTGTAGATTATGGGTTGACTTTTACTTTAGGTGAATTGAAATTTGAAGGGTTTGTAGATGCTGATTTAGCAGGTGGCTTTGACAGTTGCAAGAGCACAACAAGCTATGGTTTTACCTTGGGAGGTACTACTGTTTCTTGGAGTTCCAAACTACAAAAGGTTGTTGTTTTATCTTCTACTGAAGAAGAGTATGTTCCTATAATAGAAGTTGTCAAGGAGATGGAGTGGTTGTAAAAACTAATGGAAGAGTTGGGAAAAGAAAAGGGTAAGGGTGTTCTCTATGGTGACAGTATGAGTGGTATATTCCTTGCCAAGAATCCTGCCTTCCCTTCTAATACCAAACACATTCAGAGGAGATATCATTATATCCGCCAAGTTCTCTTTGTTGAAGCTTGAGAATGTTAGTGGGAATGAAAACCCAGCTGATACTTTGACGAAGAGTGTGACGGTCAATAAGGTGGAGCTATGCAAGGCTTGAGTTAGTTTTCTAGCTTGAAGATGGTGATTAAGGCTGCTGCGTGTTGGTGTCAGTAATGGTGTTATTGATATAACTGTTCTTACAATTTCTTGATAGTATCCAAGTGGATGATTGTTAAGTGATGGATAATATTATTTTTAGTTTTAGTTATATTGGGCTTATACATGAGTTTTATATATTGGGCTGGTTGGTATTTTTATGCCAAAAAGATGGTGTATATATATATATAACCCTTATTCCTTGTAGCCCTGGATTTTATTGAGAGAAAATAAGAACACTGCAGCCGCCGTGAACTTAACATTATTGGCCGAACCACGTTAAAATCTTGTGTCTCTTTGATTGATCTCTTGTTTGATTTTTTTGTGTGTGCTATTCCGATCTTTGCTTACATCTCAAAACAGACTGCGTTTTCCATTCTTTGTGTGTGGGTGTAAAGAATTAAAAAGGAAGTAGATTAGACTACATATTGGAGTTGTCCAGCAATATGGACAACCAATACTCCTTGCATAGCTCTAATTGTTGCTTAGGTTTGATTATATGGTGTGGAGAAGTCTTACCCCTCTTTTGAATGTTTTCTAATTGTACCTCTCTTCCTCTTTTCTTCGGTTCTATTTTGTTGGGATGTTGGAGTCCCTTTCTTGCAAAACCTCTTTTCTATGTTGGAAGTCCCCACTCTATTGGGGATCCCTTCAATATCTTCTCGAGAATTATCTCCTAGTTCGGAGTTCTCCTTCTTTCCCTTCCTTTTTTTCTCACCTCTTTTTGGCCTCTCTCTATAGGTCCCTCTACTAAACCCCTTTATTTTCTTCCCTCAGAATACTCTTTCAAAAAAAACCTCCCCGAAGATGGGGTGCCTAACACTTGACGCATGTTTAAATGACTCTCAAGCCCACACGAGTCTTTGAACCATAGACCAAGTCTTATCTATACTTTTAGATGATCAGTTGCGTCTATAAATTTCAATTTGTGGTGACTTTAAAATTGTATCCGAGTAGGCCACAAGGCAAGACTTGTGTGTCGCCCTATGTCGAAATCCCGATTAAGAGACGAAGTCTTCGAGTCGTGGATG
Source organism: Euonymus europaeus (assembly GCA_963580455.1). Lineage (NCBI taxonomy): Eukaryota > Viridiplantae > Streptophyta > Magnoliopsida > Celastrales > Celastraceae > Euonymus > Euonymus europaeus. Next base: position 11,582,477 of record OY756970.1, on the reverse strand, counting down.
GCTCGATGCATACTGAATCTCCAGGGACTAATCCTCAAGCGACTGTGTTGATAATGGGTAGGTATTATATATGGCTATGATCACTGCATTAATTACATTAATACATTTTCACCCGAACTTGAAGAAAAATATGACACTGTATTTCTATTTGTTGGTACATTGGATTGGAGTGAAGATTTTGAGAAAGAATGGCTATTTTTCCCCGACAAGAGCATATGCTTACAATCTAGCTATAATCGCTAGATTGACTAGATTGTCATACAAAATCAGCTTTTAGTATAAATTGTCATACAAACCAGTAGTTTTTAGTAGTCAGTGACAAGAAACACTTACTAGTCTCACTTTTTCTTGGAGAAAATATAAAAATGAAATTATGCACAAGTGACTAATAACATGGAAATTTAGTAACAACTGCAAAAGTTGTCTGATAGATGTATAATGTAATGCTTGAAAATAACATCTTAGTAATGTAACGTAATGTACATGAATTACGTTCAACACGTATTCTATCCAGCGGTTATACATACAAAATAATACACCTATGAGAAATATAATCTCAATCGGGTATCAGCTGTAATATAAAACAGCCTTACCTCGCCTGAATTGACAGGTTTTCGTGTCGCTCTAGTATCAAGCAGACAGTGTCAACGATATGGCCACTCTTACATTGATTTTCCTCAACTCTATGTCTGGTTTTGACTGTCCACTGTATCTCATGTGACTGGTGTGAACAAAATTCCCCACCAAATAAAACTTCCATTTTGTCACTCTTGATAATAATTTAGTTTTTTCCATGCGGTGATTTAAGAGAATATCCAAGCTGATCACTTATGCTGCCACTCGAAAAACTCGTTAATATTTGCCATAACTGCCTTCTCCTCCCTGTTGTCAAATTCCCAGAAGTAGAGTGCCTCCTAAAAGACTGATTGTCTTCCCCTTCATGTCCCATTGAGTTGCTAAAAGAATCTGAAGCTGATAGTGATGTTCTTGTATTGCTGTCTACATTAATCAAAACACTGCCTTTGGCGCAACTTCTCAACTCTGCTTCTTTTGTTTCATCAAGCTCACTGCATACGAGCTTCAAGGCCTGAACAACTTCGCCCATGAAAGGTCGGTGAGATACTTCGGCTTGGATGCACATGGACGCAATTGCTGCTACCTTGGCCAAGTTGTCAAATGACACAGAAGACTTTATAGATGGGTCTGCAATTGTTTCTAAACCGTTCTTGTTTGTTAGGAGTGGACGAGCGTATGCAACGAGATTTTCTTGACCCTCTGGTTGTGCCAAGTCCACTGGCTTTCGCCCTGTGAGAAGCTCAAGGAGGACTACGCCATAGCTGTAAACATCGCTTTTCACAAGAAGATGACCAGTCATAGCGTATTCCGGAGCCAGATAACTGAGAAAAGAACAAGTAGAAAAAAAATCAGTTGTCAGTCTACAGAAAATAAGAAATAGTATTCATTTCTTAATCATTACAGACTCCAAGGATAGACATTAAAAAAGAAGTTCATACCCAAATGTTCCCATAACATGAGTTGAGACTTGTCTATCTCCCTCTTCTAATGCTGTTCTTGCCAAACCGAAATCTGAAACTTTAGGGGTAAAATCATATTCTAGCAAAATATTGCTGGACTTGAAGTCTCGATGTATAACACGAGGGCTTGAGTCTTCATGTAGATAGGCTAATCCCCTAGCAGCACCAAGGGCAATCTTCATTCGGGCATCCCAATCAAGTGGATTGGTTTCCTCATCAACTCCTGGAAGTGAGGAAAAACAGTTCTTCAGATACACTAATTAAAATGAAATATATGAAAAATAATTTAGAGGCAGGTATTTTATCAGTTGGATCTACCATGTAAATGGGATGCGACACTCCCATTTCGAATGAGTTCATAAATTAGGCAGTGAGTTTGTTCCTCTGTGCATATGCCAATCAGCTTAACTAGATTTCTATGGTGCAGACGGCTAAGCATTTCAACTTCAGCCAAGAATTCCCGGCCACCACGCCGATCCTCTCTCTTTAAGACCTTCACAGCCACCTCTGTTCCATTCTCTAGAGTTCCTTTATACACAAGCCCGAAGCCGCCTTCCCCAACTATTCTCAAAGCACTAAAGTTATCAGTGGCTCTTTTTATGTCATTCATAGTAAATGTCTTGGCAGATCCAGTATATTTCAATGACAAGGAGCCTGATCTATGATGCATAAGAATAGAGGTTGCCTTGCCGCCAAACTTTGTAATCTTCGTGCTCCCTGCTGCGTTAATTTTTCTACAAGTAAGTTTGGACTTAAACCAACATATATTAATAGAAATCGCGAATGATCTCTATATAATAACAACTTATAAAATGAAGTTCGAAAAGGAAACTAGTGTTTGTTTCTAAATTGATGTCAGTCGTGACAAAAGCAGGCACATAAACTCTACAAATAGATGTGCAAAATTCAGATATTTGGTTCGGTGATAGTACCTGATGGCTTTGGAGGAGAAAGAATAGAGGCATGAAATGTCTTTTTAGGCAGTACACGACTCCGACATTTTATTGCCAAAATCCAAGAAATTGCAATGCATATAACCAAGGCCGTCAACGATGAAAAAGTAATGACAGCTATTGCAATTCCACCATGCCCATCATTTTTCCTCGTGTGAACGTCAACTGCTAATGGTTTAATTGTCCTTCCATTATTGTTATGGCCCATGTTTGGCCCTTCATAGACGCTAGAGATGCTAGAATGTGATGAAGGTGGAGAAGGTGGAAGACCTGGAAAATCAATAGTATATCTGGGGTCAGAACTTAGTATAAGATTGGGTGCCATCAGGAAAAAATTGGAGCAGTTTTGAACTCTTGATGGCAGTTCAGTAGTCTTTGTAAATGAAACTAAAGCTCTTTTTGTTTATGGAAAATCCACAATTATCCTAATGGAAAATAGTTATATTTTTGACATATGTTTTACAAAAGTATGTAATGGAAAATTCTTTGAAACAAACTCCGGAAAATTATGAGTTCTCGTAAAGCTTGATTTTCCTTGAAACAAATAGAGCATGACTGGAAAACAAATTTGAAAAGAAAAAAAAAACTAGAAAGTTTTCTTGGGCAAGTAATGTAAAGATATACTTTAATAGAACTACCGCTAGATGTTTTCTTAATTAACAGGACATTACATACTTCAGCAATAAGATTTCCTTGTTCAAACATGCCCATAAATTCAAAGAAATAGCAGAGAACTTCACTGAGAAAAATAAACAAGTATATTCAAGATTTTATTATTGGTAGAGAACACTTCAAGGAGCTGAAGATGAATATGTAACCTGGATATTGGACGTAGAACACTTCATAGGCACCAAAGACGGAAGGTTTTATACGAACCACTTTACTCCAAAATTTCTTGTATATCGAAAATGCAGCAGTGTCATTAAATTTGACTGCTAGTGGAATTAGGCTGATGAGGACATTGCTTTTCTCTAGCTGCTGGCGATCTGCATTTGCTCCCATTATGCGCACTTGGCTATAGTTTAGTGCAATACTGGCAGCAATTTCCACAACCAACTCATTAACCAAAGGGAAGAAAGCATTAATTGCAATACTAAGGCGGAGTTTAACTTGGATCGGCCACACACAACCACATGGTAACCCTGGTGGGGTGTACGTCAAAGGCTCTGAACATGTCACTGATGTGCATTCTACAAGAAGCATAATCACATAACATTTATGATGACAGTTATGTTATTGATATGTAAACAGAGGTAGAAGAGAAACATATTTAGTGGCGGAAGCTAGAGTTGTACCTTCATTTGGAGGTGGAGGTGGCAGAGCCATTATCGTTTCTGGTGGCGGAGTCATCATCTTCCTAAAGAAAGAATCCGAAGGAGAAATTGCAGGTGCAGAAACGGGCACTTGTTGACATAAAACAGGAATAAATAGTTCACTTTGTGTACTACGATAAAGGTCTACAAAGTAAAAGAAGAATTGGGCATTGACATACTATTAAAGTAACTTGACAGAGTGTTTGATGTTGGTGCTGGTGCAGACGAATCCCAGCTTTCCGATGAAGTAAATGGTGATTGAAATGGGGAGACTGAAGGGCCCAGCATTCCACCAGATACATTTAAAAATAAAAAACATTCAGTTATAATATTATTTCAGTACAGGATAAATTTATCATTATTCTTCTCAAAGAATCAAACCTTGCCGGCTGTGCTTGAGGGGAGTGATCGGATAGGATGGTTCAGGAGCCAAATTGCTGAATCTCTTCCTTGAATGATGATGTTTATGAAATGATATTGAATGAGAAGATGCAGGACCATGGACCCATTTTTTTGCAGAACTTTTGAAAGGAGACACAGCAGGGGCCAATGCAATACTTGAAGGCCTTATTGCATGATGTGGATGAGGGGCTACAACAGGAAAGCAGCTTTCAACCATTTATTTTTATAAAGACAGAAGATTAACACAAAACCTTTTGAATGAGTGTTACATTTACCTTTTGTTTGAGAATAAAGCGGAGGGGATGAAATATCGATTGCTTCTTCAGCAGGTGCAGCAACCGGCCGTCCAATTCCTTTCCTCGCAGTGCTTAGAGGAGGCTCTTTTGAAGAAGCGATGTGGTTCATGGCATCTATGAGAAAAGACCAAACAAACAATGAGAGACACAATATTCAATTCTCCGTGTTCACCCTGTTTGGTTAGCATGGTATTGCAATGGTGATGGGAATCAAATTATAATACAACGTTTGGTATCCATTTATGCATAAGTGTATTGTAATTAGATTACTTGATAATGACTATGCTTAGAAAAACAAGGAATCTCATTACCATATAAAATTTGGTATTATGATTACAAAACCAAACATTTGTTCGTTAGACAAATATATCCCTAATGATTACAAATTAGTTACAATTGTATCCTTACATATTTGTATCTCTACATATTTGTATCTCATGTAATATTTACATACATACATTTATATTTTATTTTAAAATCTATTATTTTATATATACACATACCAACATCTTAGTGTTCACATCATACATTTTATATTATGTTATGCATACATTTTTTGTTTTCAAATTTATTATTCACATTTTGTATAGATAAGGACAATCTTGGAAATATCAAATATCACGTATCACATTAAAATTACTTTTTATCAACCAAACAATTCAATAAAACTAACTAGTGATACAATTCTCCCAATTTGATTACTTGAAATGAATATCGCATTACCATCGCAATACAATGAACCAAATGGGCCATAAGAGTAAAGAAAAACAGGCTACTGCATTTACTTCATTGTTTCTGAAAAGCTACGTCCGTGATCAAGAGCAAGAATGTCATTTAACAAACATTGTGAGAGAGTTCCCCTAACGCAAATAACTGAAATCATAGCTGTTCCATTCAGATATTCAGACCAATAATTTCCAAATAAGTTTTAAGTTAATCACATCAAAAACTCATTCTCTATGATCGACGTGCTAGCATAGAAAGTAGATTGGTCAACTGTGAAAGCATGGATATTTGGGGCGTTTTCAGATAATCTTGTTATTGACTGTACATTTTTACTGCACTTGTAATGTAATGAAACAACATTATTCAAAGAACATTTGCGAGGTGAAAACGCAGCAAGTGAACGTCTAGAGCAACATCTAGTATATCAATGTGCACTTGCAAGTTGCAACAGCTATGAGCATGAGAAATTCACATTTTACTAGAAGTCAAACAGTCTTGGTGAAAGTTGGCAGTGATACAATGACTATTTCATTACAGAAAAAAGAGATTTAAGAGAAAAAAATGGAATTCAGCGGATTTAACTACGTACATAACATCATTTTATTGTATTAAATAGTAGAAGCATATCGGAGGTGTGAAGGTGTAAGACCATATTCAACTCGTTGGAAAGTCTGATTAACTTGCAAAAACCCATACAATGGCAGAGGCCTTGTGGGTTTAGTCTTAGTAATGTAATCCAGCTAATTATTACCTATGAATGGAGGGGAAGAGACAAGGACTTCGGAGATATCCCATCTCCCAAGAGAAAAAGCCACAACTAACTGAGAGGCAAACAATTGGTAGAGGAAAGAATGGTTCCATTATAGGCTATTCCATCTCCGGAGAGAAGCAACATTCTGAATAAACTAGAATACAAGAAGTTAAATATGTCGTCGCAACCAATACTAGAATTTCACTGAGTCTACTACATTGATAGGGAAACATACCTATTCTATAATAACATATTATAGTTATTAGGGTAGTTACTGGAACATTGAAATTTTCTAGCACTGACTTTATCAACATAATCGATAGTAATCCTGGAAGGGCAGCTCTAACGCTATTTGTTTAAAGTAGAAGAACATTAGCCAACAATATTTGCTAAATGGTGAAGGCGAATAGCAAAAGAGCAAAGCCTATTGGAATTCCTAATTGGTTAACTCTCAACTCATATAAGAGAGCAGATTGCGTGGTGCCAACTCAGGCAATTAAGTCATTTACTTATTAAATATATTTGGTTTCTTAGAAAGAAAGAAAAAAAAATCAAACTCTGTAACTTTTAATTGAATCAAATGGCAATAGCAAATCACGAAAATTGTCCACTCTCGAACAAACAAGCTGCAGATCAAAGCTACGAAGTCATTGTCCATTATAATACATGGTCGCTAGGAATTGTTCACTTTATGTGTTTTCGCCAACTAATTAACCATTCAAAGAAGAAACACCCTCAAATTCACAATTCACAATTCACATAAATGAAAATGCTGCACAATATAAAGAATTGGGTGAAGCCTTATTCAATGTAAAAGCCAACAAGAAAACATCAAAATCGAACAAATTTAATTACCTGCAGATCCAAGAATGAACAAAGCAGTAACAGTCTCGAGAATGATAATCAGCAAGAAAGTCAGTGGCATCCCCATTTCACATTTCCGGGAAATTGAAGCTCGATTGTCAAAGATCTCTCAATCTCTCACCCAATAATCCAATAAAGCAGGAGATAATTAAAAGAAAATAGAGCGAACTCAAATAAAAACCTCAAGCAAAACCTGGGTATAGGACTTTATAGCTTCAAGGACCACGAGAGCGATGTGGGAGACCCACAAACAGTACCGTGCACACAAAAGTAACATCCAATACAGAGTAGAAGAAAACGAACCAAAAGACGTGTCGGGGGCAACCACCAATGCAATGGCACAACAAGTCTGTTTTTTGAATCATATTTCTGTTATGTAAAAAGTGCTATGAGCTACGTATTCATATCAGCCGACCCCTTCTAATATAATTATATCAGTAAAATATATATATTTTAATATAATTTCTTAGTTAAGTTATTAAGATTCATTTTCTTCTATCTTTTTTTATTAAAATTAATTATGAGTCTCATCAATTTTATACAAAAGTGAAACCACATACTCATTTACATTTGTAAAACACAACTCGTAATACAGTTAAATCAATAAAAATATATATTTCAATAACAACTAATATATTCATTAGCAATTTATCAATGCAGGTGTCAGGTGACAATAAGGCAGTTGAGACTAAAAAAGTAATAAATTTCAGATGTAGCAGGACTTAGAAGTCCTAATCCAATCTTGATACGAGTTAAGAAGTTAACAGGACCTAACTGATGAGGGGAAAAAAGCGCAATTTGGAGTCAAAAGGGTTGGTGAGATGTGCTTGAAAATTTGTCGAACTTTGTATTGTTTAACGTGCGGATCCAAGGCATGGTCGTCAAGGGTAGGACACATTTGAAATTATTGATCATATGGAATTTGATCCACATGGGATGGGGACCGAGAATTTGACATTCATTTTGGGCATAACTACTTGTTTTTTCCTTTATGTTTTTTTGGGTGACAAGTGTTTGTGGAGAATAATAACTGAGGGATGGGAAACCATATGCTAATGCGAGTTTGGATCTGTCGGTGCATCTAAAAGTGGTCCTCTTCACTTATTCATTCTAAGCGTGCATTTGGTACGACATAAAACAGCTTCTCACGCCACATCTATTAGCCTTGAGACTTTATCAAAAGAAATAATTAGAATGAGCAAAAACAAGTTCTGAGACCTTTTTTTTATTTCTTGATTTTATTTACTACTATTCAACCCTAAACATAATTCAAGGAATTTATATTCTCAACTAGGAGACCTTTGGTATTTTCTAGACTTTTGGAATCAACCCCATAGAACTTACTAGACTCACACACATTCACACGAAATTAACTCCTTAAAGACTTATTTACCATACAATAAATGTAACATGCAAATATGGTTTAACGCACTAACAAAGCCTCCTGAAGTAACCGGCTTGAAAAATGATGTCGTCACCAATTGATTTTTAAGGTGCAATTGGACACCATGGTCTACGAAAAAGAAATGGGTAAAGGGGTTTATTGAGCATGGGGAAGGTGTTAGACATCCCACAACTCCCGAAAAAATGGTCGCCTTAAAATGTTATCTTATTTGGCTCGAATTTAGTTTTGAAAGAAGTTTGTATGTCCCAATTGCTTTAATGAATTTCTATATATGCTAGAAAGTTCATGTTTCAATTGAGTGGGTTTGACCCCATTAATATTGTGGCAATTGATGCTTGGATGAAAAATCCACTTGAAGTGGTTTTTGATAATTTTAAAAGGGTGCACGGGATCACTACAACCATTCTCGGATTGGCTGAAAAACATTTTGAAGATTGATGAAAAATCCACTTGAAGTGGTTTTGATAATTTAAAAGGTGCACGGAATCACTACAACCATTCCCGGCTTGGCTGAAAAATACTTTAGAGATTGATGAAAAATCCACTTGAAGTGATTTTGATGATTTGAAAAAAGGTTGTGAAACTTTTTTGGGAATTCGATTGATGCATCAAATCGATCCACAGACACCGACTAGGTCAATTTAAGTCATACTCACAATCATATTCTTTATGAGAAAAGAAAGAATACATTTAAGGCTCATTAGATGGATCAAATATCTTTAAACCCCCTCTTGAGTCCTTAAATAGATTCTCCTAATCCCTAAAAATAAGTTTGCTTTTTGGTTCCACAAAAATTAAGTGTTCTGAATAAATGCCGACAAAAACCCCAATATCTTGAAGGTTCTTTTGGTATTTAAACAGAATACGAGTTTCTCATATTAGTCTTGGTGTCATTATTAGGGTTAGACGGCTTAGATTTAATCATTATCGCGTTGCGTCCTTTTCATGGTATAACAAAGATATACAAAATCAATTTCAAACATGCATGGCATGGCATGGTATAGAAATTCAACCTTAAGCATGCAATCTAAACAACTCATTATACACACAAATCCCAAATTTCTGTATGTTTCTAGCACCCTAAAATAATATGTATGTATTTACACTATTTATGTCCATTATTTCATGGGTACGTATTTACATGGCTTCGGGCTTTGACCTGATAATCTAAACCTTAAACCCAAAAACCCAATGCATGATTTTAAAAGCCCTCTCCATATACAAACTAGCCCAATGACCCCATGTAAAACCCAATGATCAATATGCAAACATCACTTACTGGCCCAATGACCCATCATAAAGCTCAATAAACAACAGCCACACAGGCCCAAAATCATTTACTGGCCCAAAATCACCTGCTGGCCCAATATTAGCTCAACGGCCCAATACATTACGATCACAACTCGGCCTAATATTAATAGGCCAAATTGACAAACCTCCCTGGCCCAATATTACAGCCCAAATTGGGCTTCTTCCTCTCCACCCGACTGAGGTGGCCTCCGGTGATGTATCTCCGACCGAAATCGGCATATGGAACCAGGAACCAAAACAAGCAAGCACCATATAAAGAAATGCACAGGGAGAGGACCAAAAAAGCAAACCAAGATATCACAGAGCACAAATAAGCATTCTAAACAAAAATGGGTATGAATTCTTCAAATCCATTTTGAGAACTCACAATTCAAATCAAGATGAAACCGAGTTTCACGGATGGAAACCTTACCTTTTAACAGGTCGAAACAGAGATGAGATCTAATATGTCTGAGGAGAAGATGAAGTGTTGGTGCTCGGGTGTTGAGGGTTTCCAAGTCGCGAGCGATGATGATGGCACTTCCGGGCGTAGATGAAGGGGCCCGATCGAGATTTCAGAGAGGAAAGGATGATCTGTCGAGGATGGGGTTTTTGGGTGGAGGATGGTGTTTTTGGGGCTGGGTTCTCTCTCCGATTATGTTTCTCTTTTCCTGGTTTCGTCACTCGTAAGCTCTCTCCTTCTCGGATTCCCCCCTTTTTTTCTTTTCTCCCCCCCTTTTTCAAGGCATCCGGGTCTGGCTTCTCTCTTCCGCCCATCCTCTCATCAATTTTTCAACCGTCCACTGCATCACCTACTTTTCTCTTTAAGTCGCACGCCTCCTCTGTCATTTTCTGTTTCTCTCTTTAAGTCCCACCGGCATCCGTCTCCCTGGCCATTTCTTCTCCTGTCAGGGTTTGTCTCCTTCTCTCTTAACTTCAATGTATGGAGGCTTCTTAGGGATGGGCCACATATGGGCTGATTGGTTTATTTGGATAGTTAGGCCTGGTATGGATAATTGGGCCTGTGGACTCTCCTTACTAGTAATCATTTGGGCCAAATGGGCATGAGGCCATATGGGTCAGGGCTAGGTCTTATGCATTTTTTGTTTTCATTTTTGTTTTCTTTTCTTGTAATTTATTTATCTATTTTCTATTTTGTTTTTCTGCTTTGTATTTTTTTTATCATAGGGAGGAAATTCGGACAAAAATGGGGTATAACAGCTGCCCCCCTTTGTGTGACCTTTACAAAGTAATGGTGCACAAAGGGTTAATAAACCAAATTTTGGCCGAATTTAAAAAATGCACGGCGATCACTACAGCCATTCCCGGCTTGGCTGAAAACATTGAAAATATATATATATTTTTTTGGATTTGCGACAAATGCAAGTGAAATCTAACCGATTGTGAAAACGTGGTCTGAAACTTGAGACAATAATTTCCTGACACGGGCTAACACCGTACTGCCTCTGGTCATGCCCCATATTGCTGAGCAATAGTCAGCAAGCATTCCCACCTTTGCCGTCTTGACTCTAACAGACGCTCATGAGCTGGAGTGTCCTGACCACGGTCAGGCGGTGTTGATCCAGCGACCATTCGAGATGTTTCCTGTAGTAACGCAGCCCTAGGCCGCGATGCTCGTTGTCTCTTGGTAATCAAGGCCATGTGGCCAGTGCTTTGTCGCCATGTGCTTTTCCCCATAACAATTATTGGGTATAATGTGGAGTTCAAACTCTGAGGAGGGCGAATGCCTTTGCTGAAAAGCAAACGAGTAACAAGTCGCGGGAAATATATCTTTTCGATCTTCGTTGGCCTGTTCTTCACAAATCTTTGTGCCTTTAGGATAATTGCTAAATACAACTCACCAATAACAAACCACGTACCTTTGTACATGTAGTACAGGGCATGAAGAATTCGACCCTATCATTGCTGGCTATGGCCAATAGGGCAGAGATTGTGCCGGAGTGCATCATCCAGCAACTACATCTCTGGTGGTAAATATGAACGCCGCGTAGCATTAGCATTTTTAACCCTCCGTCTCTTACACATGTCGTCGATGATTTTCCTTTTGGTGCCAGTGATTGGTGCTTCGAAGCCTGTAGCCACCTCGTAGGTGGGAGGATACCCTAAACATTTACGTATGTCTTTTGTGGTGAATTGGAGCTTTATACCGACTACAAAAACTTGATAAACTGGTCGTGGTCTAGTATTCGCATTAGGAGGCAAAGCTTGAAGAGTTGTGTAGAAATCTCGAACTATTTGCGGATATACTGGAAAGTCCCCTACGGGGTCTGGATCTATCAAAAATGACATAGCATGCTCTTGAAGATACCGCGTGGCCCATTGAGTGCCAGCATCTCCCAGAATATCCGGATCAATTCGTCGTTCCGAGACGATCTCCGCTCTAGCAAATAAAGTGATCGCTCGCGATCGGGATGACGAACTGATGCTCATTCGAGTATGTGCAGGGCGGTAGATCGGCTCAAGTCAGAAAACTGGGAGGAGAGGAAGTGATGAGAGATAATGAAGACGGCGGTTCATGGAAGGGAAAAAAAGTTTTCCAGAAAAGACATGACATTAATGACGGGTCACGAAATGGTCAAGAGATGTCGAACATTGGGATTGCAGGTGATGAAGAGGGTAGAAAAACGTCACTCAGTGGCGAAGATGCAATGATTTGGCTAGATGAGGCCAAACATTTAAAAGAGGGTCGAGAATTTGTCAAAAGAGGGTGAAAGTCAGAATCGCCCCCTCCTTTTTCCTCTCTTTTTATTTTTACCGATGTATGCGTACGAGTGACAAGACGTGAATATGGCTCGGAAGATCGGATCAGGGTTTGTAGCCTTCTGTTAGGGTAACTTGTAACCCCTTATATGACTTGAGAAGTATGATGTTTTCCCTCTTTTATCTCTTGAACAAACCTGCAACCAAATACGCAAAGCACAAACCAAAAATGCCATGATGATGCATGCAATGACCTATTTTAATGAACTGTGAATGCTTAGTTAATGAATGAAAGCACGCTCTCTCTACATCCTCATACACGTGTACAATTGTGAATTGCCAGACCAATCTGATTTCTTCTAGGGATTGTCCCTCTGACTCATAAGGTTCATCAACATATTTTGTATTCTGGTTAGGAGAAGACCATTTTTCTCTTGAAGATTCAATGCTCATGATGCCATTTTTTCTAACTGGTCTCAGTAACCGGCCATGTGTGTGTATTTCTTAATTTGGAATTTTTGTTCATCAAAGCCTCCTTTGCCATTTTCATGACTGGCATCTCCCTCTGCTATCTCGACCACAGGTTTCTCAATTCAGATCCTCTTTGTTTGGGATGCCAACGTCTATCAACTTCTCGTCAACAGTAATGTTCTAAATGCACTCATCACAATTCCTGTCATAACTTTCTCAGTGATAAATTTAATAGTACGGCTATGCACATCCTCAATGTGAATTCAAAGATATAACTTTGGGAAATGGAGTGGGAATGGAAATAGGGTATAGAGGTGGAGAAAACAAGTAATAAAAACTGAAGAAATGAATAGTCTCATTAATTTATTAAGAATGATGAGTAGCAATCAAGAAACTCTTTTAGAGTAAAATATACAAGAATATGAGAAATTCATGAGCATGAAGAACCAATCGAACTTCTCCAAGATGAAACTGTGATAACTTAGAAAATTGCACCCCAAAACTGCCCCAGTTTTGGTGTGCACCCAATTAACAATGATCACATCCAACTTGCATGAGGTTGTCTTTGAATCCTCCCCGTTTGTCAGTAGGCCCTCCTTCTTTTAATAAGCTGAAACTCTTCAACAGCATAAAGGACGCGCCAAAAGCTGCCCCAGTTTTGGTGCGTTTTCAATTAACTGCTTTTAACATCACAAATCAATACTGTATCTCTCTACCTTGCTTACGTGAGGACAAAATCCATCAAAAGCAAAGATCAATCCGTACTAATCACTAGTAGGACCAGATTTTTCCGAGCGCCCTTTCGGGTTTTCGCTCTAACATTTTATATATCCCTAATTTTTGCCTAAAGCGCTCTCTCGGGTTTTCACTCTAGCAGGATTTTTTTTTGCCTTGAGCGCCCTTTCGGGTTTTCACCCTAGCGTTTTATATATCCCTAATTTTTTCCTAAAGCGCCCTCTCAGGTTTTCACTCTAGCGGGATTTTTTTTATTATTTTTTTAATATATTTTTTTATGCGTAATACTTCTTAAGAACGTCAGCATTCACGGGATGAGGCAAATCATCTCCATCCATCCTTGTCAAGATTAGAGCTCCCCCAGAGAATGCTTTCTTCATAGGTGGGAGTCCACTTTCCGCGATAGTCTTTTTGCGGTGGCTGAATCATCTTTAATACCAAATCTCCTTCTCTGAAACAATGAAGGTGCATCTTCTTGTCATGTGCTATTATTATTTGTCTCTGATAAAGCTGTCCTCTACGCAACGCCCCTAACCTTCTTTCTTCAATGAAATGTAAATGTTCATACCGAGTTCAAACCCAATCCGCTTCTTCCAAGTTGGCCTCTACCACCACTCTCAGCGAGGGAATTTCTACTTCAATGGGAAGAACCGCCTCTGTCCCATATACTAAAGTGAAAGTACTTTCACCGGTAGAGGTACGTATAGAAGTCCTGTACCCATACAAAGCAAAGGGAAGTTTATCATGCCAATCCTTGTAGTTCTCTGTCATTTTTTGAATGATCTTCTTGAGGTTTTTGTTAGCCGCCTCAACAGCTCCATTCATCTTGGGACGATAAGGAGATGAATTATGATGCTTGATCTTGAACTGCTCACTAAAGTCCTTCACTATCTTGCTATTGAAATTTATTCCATTGTTTGTAATTATCCTCTCAGGAACCCCATAACGGCATACAATATCCTTCCTTAAAAATCGAACGATCACATTGCTTGTCACATTGGCATAAGAAGTTGCTTCCACCCACTTCGTAAAATAATCAATGGCAACAAGGATGAAACGATGTCCGTTGGAGGCCTTCGGCTCGATAGGACCGATGACATCTAAACCCCACATCGAGAATGGCCAAGGCGATGCTAGTACGTGTAGCGGGTGTACTGGAACATGAGTCTTATTGGCATAAATTTGGCACTTGTGGCATCTAACCGCGTAGTTGATACAATCTCTCTCCATGGTGAGCCAATAGTAGCTTGCCCGTAATATTTTCCTTGCCGTTGGATAGCCGCTTGAATGAGTGTCGCATACTCCTTCGTGAATATCTTTCATAATCTGTCTGGCCTTCTTCATGTCAACGCAACGAAGAAGAACAAATCCTGAACTTATTTTGTATAAAGTGTTCCCATCTACGAAAAAGGAAAACACAAGCCTCCTCAAGGTGTGTTTGTCGTTTTCCGATGTATCAATAGGATATTCTCCTTTTTCTAAATATTGTTTCACATCATGATACCAGGGTTTCCCATCGGGCTCTTCAGTTATATTTAAACAATGTGCTTCAACCGTGCGTTTTTCAATTTTGATAACTTCGACCTCACCATGTGGATCTAGATCAAACATGGCTGCTAGGGTGGCCAATGCATCTGCCATCTGATTTTTCTCTCTTAGAATATGATCAAACTTTACACAATCGAAAACCTTGATCAACCTTTTGATATGGTGATAGTACAGGACTAATTTGACATCCTTAGTCTCCCATTCATCGCTCAATTGTCTGATCACAAGTTGAGAATCACCATAAACCTGAAGTTTTTTAATCTCCATATCAATAGCGGCCTGGATGCCCATGGTGCATGCTTTATACTCGAATACGTTATTGGTACACTTGAAGTAAAGCTTAGCAGTAAAAGGTGTAACTTTGCCCTCCGGAGAGATAAGTACAGCCCCAATTCCACTACCAGTGATGTTAGAGGCCCCATCAAATAACATGACCCATTTTTCTGGGTCTTCTTTGTCATCCGACTCTAAGGTCAAAACCTCTTCATCTGGAAACCCTGGATTCATAGTCTGGGAGTCATCCACTGCTTGCTCCGCCAAATAATCCGCTATCGCACTTCCCTTTACGACCTTCTGAGTAACATATAAGATGTCATATTCTGATAATAACATTTGCCATTTTGCAATCCTCCCTGATAGAGACGGTTTCTCAAAAATGTATTTGATTGGGTTCATTCTCGAGATTAGCCAAGTAGTGTGATACAACATATATTGTCTGAGCCGATGAGCGGTCCATGCCAATGAACAACAAGTTTTTTCTAACATGGAATAATTGATCTCACAATTGGAAAACTTTTTGCTCAAATAGTAGATCGCATGTTCTACCTTCCCTGACGAATCATGTTGTCCCAACATACATCCCATCGAGTTATCTGATACTGTCAAGTAGAGAATAAGTGGCTTCTCAATAATCGGAGGCATCAAGATCGGTGGATTTTGCAAGTATTGTTTGATTTTCTCAAAAGCAATTTGACAATTTTCGTTCCATTTAGATGGGTTGTTCTTCCGGAGCAACTTGAATATCGGTTCACATGTGGTAGTCAGCTGCGAAATGAATCTGGCAATGTAATTAAGCCTCCCCAAAAATCCTCTGATCTGTTTCTCAGTGCGGGGCGTGGCATTTCCAGAATGGCTTTCACCTTTTCTGGGTCCACTTCGATACCTTTTCTACTTACAATAAAACCCAACAACTTCCCAGAAGTTGCTCCAAATGTACACTTTGAGGGATTCAACTTCAACTGGTGCTTTCTCAACCTTTTAAACAACTTCGCAAGATTAAACATATGATCTTCATCGTCTTTTGACTTTGCAATCATATCATCTACATACATTTCAATCTCTTTATGCATCATGTCATGGAACAGAGTAACCATAGCCCGTTGATAAGTTGCTCCCGCATTTTCAAACCAAATGGCATCACTTTATAACAAAAAGTACCCCACAAAGTGATGAACGTGGTCTTCTCCTGATCCTCTGGCGCCATTTTGATTTGATTGTAACCTGAAAATCCATCCATGAAGGAGAATGCAAAAATGTTTAGCAGTGTTATCGACCAGTATGTCAATCTGGGGTAAAGGGAAGTTATCCTTCGGGCTTGCTCGATTAAGATCTCTGTAATCCACGCACATTCGAACTTTGCCATCCTTTTTTGGGACTGGCACGATATTTGCTACCCAATCAGGGTATTTTTCCACTGCAAGGAACCCGGCATCAAATTGCTTTTTTACCTCGTCTCTAATTTTCAAAAGCATATCTGGCTTCAATCTTCTCAATTTTTGTTTAACTGCAGGACAATCCGGTTTTAATGGTAATCTATGGACCACTATGTCCGTATCGAGTCCCGGCATATCTTCGTAAGACCATGCAAAAATATCCTGGTATTCATGTAACAACATCATCAATCTCTTCTTGTCCTCCCCGTCAAATGCAGCGCCTATTCGAACTTCTTTTTTCTGATCCTCAGTCCCTAAATTAACAACCTCAATTGTTTCTTTGTGCGGCTGAATCATCTTTTCTTCCAAATCAACCTTCCTTAGAATTTTTTATGATATCTCAGATTCTTCCTCAGAGTCAGAGTCAAATTTTACATTGTTAATGGGTGCACCAAAATCTAGTTCATTAGGTTCATCTTCTTCATTATCATCAATTTCAATCCTGTTAAATGGAATGTATGAGATTTGGGAATTGGGAAGTGGTAGGAGAATAAAGGCGAATGAACATGCGAATTTGGAATCAAGGACTTTTATTCAGGATGAACAAGAATGGAAATTGTTGAACACAAGAACAATAAAACGATAAACATGCAACAGCCGTACTAAAGGAAATTTATCAAAGAAAAAAGTAAAGACATGCTCAAATACAAAAACCCAATTAGTGACCGTAAGCTGAGTCACCAGTGGTAGTGCATATAGTAATTACTCTTGCAGGTTGTCGATAGATACTGGTAATTCCACACTGGTCCAATTATTGAGCTTGAAACCTGGTGGACGAGAGATGATGTAACAGGGATTAGTAGCGGAGCTCTCCCCCTCTTCTACCATAGCAACATGGAATTCTTTAAACTCATCACATAGCTTCCCAAAGGCAACTCCAGCTTGGACCTCTTCTACTGTGTCAGCAGATAAAATCAGAGGCAGTTTCCCAAAAATCGCTCTAGTTTTGGGTGGGCTGATTTCTTCCAAAAAGTTTCCAAACACAAAGCTGTCATAAAGCCAAGGGATTTTCTTCCTTTGAATGTATGACCCTCTTCCCTCCAGTCGAGCAATTCGTTTGGCCTGTTTCTCTGCACGTGCCTGTATCTTGTCACCCCTGCTTGGCTTATACCCAGCCCCCAAGACTCGGCGTGTTTTAGTATCTCTACAGGCTTTTTTATCTCTTGTCCTGCCAAGACCCCCTCCTGGTTGAAAACCCATCCTCAACATCACCCTACCAATGAATTTGGTCACTTCGACAATCGTGGTTCTACTAGAGATTGTTCTTCTTTCACAAAGCTGGTGGTGGCAATTTCAAAATATCCTGCAGAGGGGCATCAATGTGGAGGGAATTGGAAACGCTAGCCACCATCCATTTGGTCTGTCCTTTGATAATGTACACTCTTCCTCCGTGAGCAAACTTGAGGCTTTAATGTAATGACAATGGGACAGCGCCAGCGGCGTGGATCCACGGTCTACGCAATAAACAGCTGTAAGTGGTGAGATTTCCATCACCATGAAAGAAATGTTAAAGGTTACATTCCCAATCTCCAATGGAACCTCAATCTCTCCCATTATCTCCTTTTTGGTCCCATCAAATGCTTTAGCTACAACGAGCACTTGCTTCAGATAGGATCTTTCAATTGGGAGGCGATCGAAAGTTTGCTTTGGCAATATGTTTAACGACGACCCATTATCAATCAAGATGCTGGCCACTTCAAATCCTTTGCACATAGTTGAAATGTGCAGCGCCTTATTGTGCCCCATTCCTTCATCTGGGATCTCTTCTTCAGTAAATGACAGCAAGTGAGTGGCGAGAACATTTCCCACAATTTCATCTAAAAACTCTGTCGAGATCCTCTCCAGCACGTAGGCTTGATTCAGCATTCTCAGCAGCACTTTTCGATGCATCTCCGAGCTCATAATTAAATCCAATATGGAAATCTTTGCTGGGGTTTTCTTCAATTGGTCTACAATCATATATTTTTTTTGACGAACAATCTTTAAAAACTCTTGGATTTCCCCTTCAGTTACTGCTCTCTTCATTCCCTCATTTTCAATCAAGTCTTTTTTCGTTTCACTTCCACTTTCCTTCATGCCTGCTACTTCTTTTCCTTTATTCTTCTTTTCAGCCCCTGTCTTCAACTTTAGGCTGATGCTTGGTTCTTTAGGAGAATAAACTCGTCCACTGCGTGTCATCCCACTAACACCTGAAATGTTATTTATGCCACCCTCCGAGTTATTTTCTCATATGTCCATGGGACAACCTTATCACTTGAGTATATCGATTTTAGGGGGACAACCGGCGTGTCATCCAAGAAGTATTTCAACACAATCGGTTTCCCGCGCCCGCTGGGTCTCGGTCCCTTACTAAGCTCCTGTCCAATGACATTGATTGTTTCTAGATCATCCTTCTTCTCATCAAATTTTATTGTTTTAGTGTCAATCAAGTACTGTACCCTGCTCTGAAACTGAAAACAATCATCCAAGGAGTGTCCTCTCACCGCCTGATGGAATCCACAAGTTTTAGACTCATCATAGCCATCATACCTTAGCTTTGGGTCCAGCTCCTCCCTCTCGATAAGTCCCTCTTTCTCTAGAGCATCTAGCACCACACTCGACGACATCATTATTCCAACAACCTCTTTTTTGGATCCAACTGAGCTTTCAATCACATTAATGCTTTCCTTCCCGTGATCGGGTAAAGGGTTATGGATGACATCAGGTCTCTTAATCCCATCAAAGTCCAACCATCCGGATTTAACCATGTTTTCCACAATCCTCATAAAGGCAAAACACTTCTCAATCGAATGTCCCGGAAAGCCTCCGTGATAGACACATGTCAACTCAGGGTTCTACCATGGTGGGTAAGGTAGATTTTCATGTTTCCCTAGAATGGGTGCGATTGCCGATTGTGCAAATAACTTATCGTAACACTGGGCATAAGTTATTGGAATAGGATTAAAGTGTTCAGGCTGTCTTCGAGGTCGGAAATTATTTTGAAAATTTTGGTTGTTTGGGCGGGGTGGCTGATAATTGTTTGGGTTTGGATGATGGTTATAATGGTTTGGTTGTCTAGGAGCAGTGTTTTGGGGTCTGTATTCAGCAGTGGAAAGGCTATAGGTCGGTTTAAAGCCATAGTTGACAGTATGCACTTCATTTTCTTTTTTCTTCCCCTTTCCTCCTCTCTGAGACTCAGACTTCTCCAGTGAGGAAATATCAATGATGATAGTTCCCCTCTATACGCACCGTTCGATACACTCCCCTGATCGAATTATTTCATTCAAATCATTATGTCCTCCTCCAGCAATCTTTGAGGTGTATGGTTCTCTCAGTGCTTCAGTAAATGCATTAACCAGATCCAGTTCTGCCAATGGTGGATGCATTTGAGATGCTAGGTCTCCACCTGTGTGCCCAGTCCCGAAAGCTTTCTCCTTGCTTCATGATATTTCCTTGGAGATCATAAATAGTAGGAACCTTTTCAACATTATGCTCGTATTTCCTCAAAAAAGAGTTTGCCAAATCCTCCCAGGTCACTACTGAAGATGGATCCAACCCAGTGAACCAACGAGTTGCCCCTCCCATTAGACTCTCCTGAAAAAAGTGAATTAGTATTTTTTCATTATGAACATATGGTTGCTTCCTCCGGCAATACATAGTCAGATGGTCGAGGGGAACTCCAGTGCTATCAAAAAAGGTGAAAGCAGGTAGTTTAAAATCTGAAGGAATTGTCAGGTCTTTCACCAAGCACAACTTTTGAGCACTCAATGCGCCAGCAAGTCCGTACCCTTCTGTGGTATTTCTCCAGTTCTCCCCCCCTTTAAATTATTCCAGGGTAAGACCTTTCCCTTCTCCTTCTTCATTAGCCACATGCACGATATTGGTCTTTTGTTGAGATTCCACTGAAGGACCATTATTTCGAGTAAGTCCAACGCTCCCTGTCGGTGCCTCCCCTGAGAAATTCATTGATGTATGGTCATAAGGGAGGTATTTGGGGTCCTCTTTGAGCGGGGATTCCCCCATCAGCGCTTTCGCCTTTCTTAACTGTGATATTTGGCTGATCAGCAGAGCCATCTGTTCCTTCAAATCTGCTATTTCTTGACTCTGTTTTTACGCCAACTCTTTTTGTTGCTCATTTTCCATGGCTTTGGCAATCCGCAATTGTAATCTCGTGCGGTGAGGATGGCTATGATGCGAATGAATCGGTGCTGTCACCTTTTTATCTGTCACCTTTCAAAGAATCCAATTTAGTTATTATTATTATTATTATTATTATTATTTGTGTAGATGCATGATTGTGGATTGATGTGCTCCATAAATATCTTTGCAATTTGACAAGACGATTGAAAGCATAACATTCTTCTTTTATTCCTTTTATTCAAAATACTGCATACAAAAAGTAAGTTTATTCTACTTGAACAACTGGGACCTCATCCAAAACTACATTCAATCTCCTCTGAAGCTCCTGTAGATCCCACTTCAAATCTCTCAAGAATGCCCAAATCTCTGTTAGCCCTGTCATCTCCAGTGTGGGATTTGAGTCCAACTTTCTCAAACGCCCTTCATAGCTCCTAGCCCATTCAGACAAAGACATCAAGAGACTCATCATTATCCGCACTCTAAATCTCGTATTTTTCTGTTCTAGTTGGCTTTCTTCTAGCATCGCATGTAAATCATTATTATTCCCATTTAAAACTTCAATCTCATCCATCTGCTGCTGATTCTTTCCCCATACCGCGTTTATTTGCTCAATCGATCTATCTCTCTCAGCTTCAGCCTTCTTCTTTTCCCTTCTGTCTTGATGCATTTGTAGTTGTAACTGATAAACATCTTCTTTCCATGAGATGAGCTCTACATTTAGCTCTCGAACTTGCCCGCGTAATTTGTGAGATTCTACTTGCATCCTTGTCCTTTCCTCTTCCACTTGGCTCATCATCATTCTATCTATTTCTTCTTGCAGCTTCATGAATTTCTTCTCCAGTGCATCCAATTTCTTTTTCTCCATTTCTCTTTCTTCTAAAATCTTCCTTTTCAGCCCTCTACATTTGCTTTCACTTTTTTGGAACTTCTGCTTCCATGAATTCTGAACTGCTGCTATTTCGATTGGGGCACCCATTCCTTCTTCATCCCTATCCGACAACACCTCCCGAGTCTGACTTTCTTTCCCATAGGACATCTTCTTCTTTTGAGTAACGAGACCGCTAGGCTGTGTTATTGTCTTTTTCCTTTCTTGGAGCTAATGAACATATCGATCCTTTCCTTTGGTGTCCACAGTGAGCTTTCCCCGCATAATCACATGAGTTCTTTTCCATGCATCTACCGCTTGCCGAGATAACCCCTTCCCTTTCTCATCTTCATGTGAGAAGTCGAACTCCATCAGACCATGTGTAACAGGTACGCATACATTGCACCCCTCTTGACGAAGGAACATTGCCAGTGCTTGACTAGTGCCACCCCAAGGTCCCACCAAAGGTAGCCAATTATACTCCCCACACTTGTAGAGTAAACCCTTTGGCTTGTACCATATCGCTCTATCAAAAGTAAGTTTTGGCTTTAGTTCTTCCAGGAAACGTATCCACACCTCAACTGTCGGCACCTTGGACTGCATATTTGCTGTTTTGAAATTCTGAACGGGATCTCTGAATGGACGAGTATCATCTTCAAACACAACAATTGGAGCTCTAATCTTTTTTGGATATTTCAAATGACTCACCAACCAGAGTCCGAGCAATTGTGAGCATCCTCTAAAACTGCCCTCCCCTTGAATGCGGCAATGATTGAGAGATCGAATCGTCTCACATATGATCGATAGTATCGGATTAGTGCCATACTTGACAAGATGAACCAGTTTGATCACATTCTTCTCCACATATTCACCTGCACACGGAAATAACACCGCTCCATATACAGCCAAAGCAAAAGCCATTTGTCCCTCTGGAGTCTCGAACCTTCCTTGAGCGAAACCCATCAATTTATCTATAGGAAACACCCACATAGTGCCTTTATCCTTTCATGGAGTCTTGGTCTGATCTATCTTCAAAAGCTTGTAAACGATCTTCCTGCCATCTGTAACTTCTCCCGGGTTGTAGACTTTGTTGACATGTGGGTCATATCACAAACAATGATGTTAATCTCAAAACTAGTTTTCTAGGTATTCAAAATATTACAAAGTATGTTATTCTAGGAACCCCATTCCTTGAGTTACTCAAACCATTTAAAATAAGTAATCATGGAATTCATACTAAGATTCTAGGAAATAAAATTATTTTCCCTTTCATACAAAAACCTATCACAAAAAATATCCATGTCTTAGCACAAAATTCTGTTTATGAAGATTCCATAAATTGTTTTATTGAAAACAAAGAAAAACAAATTGAACACCTTTCTGATACAATTGATATCTCCCAAATTGACCAACAATTATCAACAACAGAAACAAAAGAAAAAATAGAATCTCTCCAACATATCATTGAAAATGATGTTTGTTCTGATCTACCTACTGCCTTCTGGGATAGGAAGAAACACGTTGTCCAATTACCTTATGAAAAAGATTTCCAAGAAATCAATATACCTACAAAAGCCCGAGGGATACAAATGAACAAAGAATTAGAAGAACACTGTAGAAAAGAGATTGAAGATCTTTTAGATAAAAAGTTAATTAGGCACAGTCAGTCTCCTTGGGGTTGTGCTGCTTTTTATGTTAATAAGAATGCTGAAATTGAACGAGGAGTTCCTCGACTTGTTATCAATTATAAACCTTTAAACAAAGCCCTCCAATGGATTCGTTATCCAATTCCTAATAAAAAGGATTTACTAGCTAAATTATACGATGATAAAATCTTTTCAAAATTTGATATGAAATCTGGTTTCTGGCAAATCCAGATTGAAGAGCGAGATAGGTACAAAACTGCCTTTACTGTTCCTTTTGGACAATATGAATGGAATGTTATGCCTTTTGGCTTAAAGAATGCACCTTCTGAATTTCAGAAAATTATGAATGACATTTTTAATCCTTATTCTCAATTCTTAATTGTTTACATTGATGATGGTTTGATATTTTCTCATAATATCAAACAACATTTTTATCATCTCTTCAAATTTCTCAAGATTATTAAAGACAATGGTTTGGTTGTGTCCAAAACAAAGATTAAGTTATTTCAAACGAATATTCGGTTTCTTGGTCATAATATTCATCATGGTACTATTATACAAATCGAACGATCTATCCAATTTGTTGACAAATTTCCTTATAAAATATTAGATAAAAATCAGTTACAAAGATTCTTGGGAAGTTTAAATTATATTGCTGATTTTTATCCTAACCTTGAAAAAATATGCAAACCTTTACATGACAGGTTGAAGAAGAATCCCCCTTCCTGGACGGATACTCATACTGCTATAATCCAAAGGATTAAGGCTTATCTACCCACATTACCTTGTTTATGTATTCCAGATCTTACTGCTTTTAAAATAGTTGAAACAGATGCTTCAGAAATTGGTTATGGTGGTATCCTTAAATAGTTAAAAAATAGCAAAGAAGAAATTATACAATTTACTTCCAAGAAATGGAATCCTACTCAACAAAATTATTCTACAATTAAAAAAGAAATTTTATCCATTGTTTTATGTATTTCAAAGTTTCAAGGTGATTTATTAAATCAAAAGTTTTTAGTTCGTGTTGATTGTAAATCTGCAAAAGAGGTTTTACAAAAGGATGTCCAAAATATAGCCTCCAAACAAATTTTTGCTAGATGGCAAGCTATTCTTAGTGTTTTTGATTTTGATATTGAACACATTGCTGGTAAAGATAATAATTTACCAGATTTCTTAACAAGTGAATTCTTGCAGGATCGATAACATATTATCTGGAGAACGCCACATCAAAGGGGAGAATCTCTTAAAAAGGTTATAAAGGTTATCTCTTTACTATGCACCCCTTTGAATTAAAACGTCTAGTGAAAAGACTTAACAATCTTACATCTGATCTTGTGCAAGAAAATAAAAGGTTATATACTCAGATTGTCAGGTGGCACATTGCTCATCCTTATCAGCAGAATCCTCCTTCTTGGGTTAATCAAAATCGAGCTGATATTCTTGAAAACAAGCATATTATCAATTTATTGACCCTACAAATCAATTCATTTCAAAGTGAATTAGAAATTATTTCTCGAGTTTAAAATGGCTTCTGATTCACTTAAATATATATTAGCAAGGTTTTTAACTCCTATATTTTCAAATAATTTCTGTCCCAAAAAACTCAATTATGTTTATCTTGAACTTGAGAAAGATCAAATTAATGTTATTCTCCATTCTTGGGATGATTGGGAAGAATGCTGGGCATACCCTATATTAAATGCTGATGCTGTTAAAATCGAGTGTTTGCCCATTTTCCATTATTTTGATTTACCTTATGATTCGCGCAAAAACATTCTTGAAGTTGCACTCTTTTCTCAAATACGTGATAAGATTTTATTTGATCTTATTACTGATCATGTTGATGATTTTATCGATCAATTTATTGAAGAAGAAGAAGTTTTAGAACATGATGATTCCATCGATAGTATGGAATTCTGGGATGAATTTGAAGATGAACCCGATGCATGGGTAAAAGTTTTAAATGGTTTTAAAATTCTTCCCAAAACTGATCAGGTCCAGTAAAGGCTTGGCTATTCCGCCTCAAACGGTAGGTGGTAAAGAAATAATCAAATCCGTTGAAAGTTGAAGGCTTTACTCAAAAGCCCAAAAATCTTACAAGGTACCTAACTAAGTCTGGGTTAATTGACTTAGCTATTCCACCTCAAACGGTAGGAGGTAAAGAAACTGTCAAATCCGTTCACAGCTGGGTATTTGCTAAAAATATCATTATACCCTTTCGGGTCCAAACATGAAGACATTATGGACAAGAAAACAAGGTTATTGTTTTTCCATAAAAGCAACATTTATTATCAAAAGTAGAGCATCATTTCAAAAGTGGGAGGCATTGACCACTATTCAAGTTCCACTATTTACCTTTTAATATTTATTTTAATGATTGTAAAGGTGGTCTCTTCATATATATATATATATATATATATATATATATATATATATATATATATATTTTAAAAAAAAACTCAAAATGATTGATTAATTCGGTTAATCATCAACTAGTCTCCGATTAATCCAATTAGTCACTTGTCCTCACAATCTAGCTAGCGATTTTTACAACATTTTTTTGGGGTTGTCGCACACACTGGCAACTGACAAATTTGTGGGAGTCACATAGTCGTTATTTGACTTTGAGAGTGCTCACTGTTTATTATTATATTTTTCTCATTGTGTGTCATGATAAATCTACCTTTAATCACATTTGTAGCTCGTGACATCAAAGCTCACATTGTTATCATATGTAAAACATCATGCTCAAACATGTTATTAACCTATGTGTCGCTATAAAGACTTAGCATTTTAATGTGATTGATATCAGTTAATTACATAAGAGAATAACTGCATCCATACACACAAATGAATATAACAAATAAAAAAGAACATAAAGGGTGTGTAATGTATTATACCTTTTTGCCTTTGAAGTTGTCGTTGTGTCTTGACTTGAAGTCCCCCGACCAACCACTAATATCCCATTTCATGAATCTTGGGACTTTTGAATTGTGAATGGGATTGAATAGAATCGAGTGCTCGTAAAACTAGTACTGCAAAAAAATGTAATTTGCACCAATAAATCAGTATTCTGATCTCAATGTAAAATAAATGTAATTGCAAATTAATCAGTGACACATCTAGTGAATTTTGTTGGATCATTGTGATTCTTTTTAATGGATACCATCAAGTTGTTTATTATTGCCTTTGCCTAGTTGTACCGCTTCACATTCTCCGAGTCCTCAATGTACTCGATGAATTCCCATGAAGTTTGGTTAGCTCTGGTGGAGAAAAATAATTTCATCCATGTGTACAACATTAAAAGTCTAGCAACATCTTCTGAATCCTCTATTTTCCATCAACAATTCCCTTGTTAAGAGAATCTTTTACATTGATTTCCTGAAATAATATTGAATATTAGCATGATATCACACAAATTAAGTTGAACCCTTTTCTTCCCAAGCAAGCATGAAACATTCGTTCTTGTCATCATCTGTTCTTATAATGTCGCATATGATTTGATTTGGTTTCCTAGTCTTCAATTTTATATTATCCTTGTTCATAAGTTTTTTTGACATATGTGAATCATAATTATAATAGAATATTAAATCATAAAATTGTCATAACCAGAGCTTCATCATTGAGCAACATGCAATATTTTCTAAGCTGAATTACATTTAAACACAGTAATAGTCAATTGAACAAAAAAACAATAGTATTCTAAAGAACAAAAAAATTTGCAGAAGACTCAAAAAGCATCATTAGAAAACAATGAAGTTTAACAACTAAAATACATAGGCATATGATGGTACGTATGATAGTAAACAATGTAATAGACAATGACTCCCAAACAATGCACAATCATATAGCAAATAGGGATGGACTCCTAACGTAGTAGCCACTATAATAGAAGCAAATTTATAGCTATCACAAAGAGCGAAAACATTAATACATTCATGAAACTTACGCACAGAAAATCCAAGTCTTAATAGGATGTAAAAATCCTCAAAATCCATAAATAACCTAACACATTGAACACCACATTTGCGACCAATAACTTTAGAAACCTACAAGCTAATTGCATGTTCATAAACAGTTTTCCAAGGGAGCATTGTTCGCGAAAGAGTGTGTTTGGAAAGTCTACTTAAAACAGTTTTTATTTTTTGAAACTTGAAATGATTACAAAAATTCGTTTGTCCGGTATTTTTTTCAAAATTGATTTTACAAAACTGACTTTAGTTTTTTTGTTTTTAAAAACAAAAAAGGGAAAACTAGTTTAAGATGTTTTCAAGAGATCTGTTCTCGTGTTTTGGAGAAAAGGCAGAGAATTATTTATATTAATGGAAAACTTGTAAATAAACATTGACCATTGATCTCAAAGAAACCCTACATACTAATTCGACACCTCCACATCCATGTGCAAACCCAGTTGCGTCAATCTCCAAATGCATTTTTGATCCTCTCTTTAACTGTGCAAATCTGCAGATCCATCTTTGATCAAAGGTAACCCTTAGCACTTGTTTTGATTGGGGGGGTTATGTTCAGGGTTTAGGCTTGTTCTTGCTTGGTCTATCTTTTGATTTTGAAAACAAATCGAACATTTGTTGTGTGAGATTTCACTCTTGCTTCAAAAAACTCGTGAATGTATTTTGAGAAGTTCTAAGTTTCATTTATCTTTTGCATCTATTTGTGTGGCATTGGTTTTTTCATGCTTCGATTAAGATGTAATTAAATCCAGATCATGACACAAAGGATGGACAACTCATTGTGCTTTGGGTTTGTAGTTGACGAGGCATTTGTTTTATGTATTGAAAAGTAAGATGTGGCTATCTTTCGAAGATTCTTATGACAAACATATCTCATTTTATTCTTGTAGAATCCATGAGTTACTTGAGAATATTGCGGTCCTCTACTGGTAGTTCATGTTATTACTGTCTTCCATCGGCTAATCTTAAAATTTATCAATAATTTAGAAATATTACCATTGATCTTCCTTTCTGTTGGAGAATTGATCTACATTAACACCCCACGGCTATTTTGTCAAAAATGTTAACAAATAGTGGGCTCCTAAAGATCCACACAATATAAATTAACTTGAAGCTAAAGACATTGCTTGGTTCATAGTGTGAACTCAAACTAGCTCTTTCTCAATTCTCTACAAAAAGTCTACCATGCTTTATGCTTACTAAAAGTTGCTATTTGGGACCAGATTTGATTCAGCAGACCACTGAGGCTGTGAAAGTTATCAGACAGCGACTTCTAACGGCTCAGTCACGTCAGAAGAGTTATGCAGATCGCAGATGGAGGCCTCTAGAGGTTCAGGTGGGTGACCACGTATTCCTCAAGGTTAGTCCGAAGCGAGCGATACATTATTTTGGTAGATCAGGGAAGTTAACCCCCAAGTTTATTGGACCATTTGATATCTTGGAGAGAGTGGGGAGTTTGGCTTATAGGTTGGCATTGCCACCACAGCTGTCCAGGGTTCATGGTGTGTTTCACGTTTCCATGTTACGGAGGTATCATCGTGATCCCTCCCATATTATTGATTGGTCGACTCTGGAGATTGGAGAGGAAGCTACCTATGAGGTACGTCCGGTTCAGATGCTACCTGGGAGGTAGAGTCGGATATGCGGGAGCGCTATCCAGACTTGTTTACGACATAGATATTCTTCTGATTTATACTGATTATTTTACTGTTGATCACTTAATAATTACCATTATATAATTTCGAGGACGAAATTGTTTTATAAGGGGGGAGGATGTAATATCCCGAACCCAATTAAAAAATATATATAATAATTTTTCAAATTTAATATTTTTAATAAATACTACATATTTTTAGGAAAATATTGGCGCAAGAATCACCGAGATTGGAGTTGAATTGGATTTGTTACGAATTTTGGAAGTTTAGGTAAACATGGGGCAAAAGAGTCATTTCACTTGGAAAATCTGGTAAAAAAACCAGATTTGGCTTCTTCTTCTCCAGTACACGCGAGGGAGAGAGAGAAAATGGAATCTGAAATGGAATTTTTGCGTTTGTTGTCCGATTAAGGCGTGTGAGGTGTCCAAACGAAGCTTGTAGAGAGAGGATCAAAACCCAACCGGAATCTTCGTCATCGGAGCACCACAGGCGGCGGAATCAGGCGGTGGAGGTTCGGTTTTTCGACCACTTTGAGACGCGCTCCCGGTTGATTTCGGAACGAAACATGTACTATTGGATTGCTTGTTTTGAGAGTTTTAATTTGATGTATGGTTCACCGGAAAAAGTCGCCAGAATCGCCGACACCGGCGACAGCACTGGCGGCGTCACTGTTTACCCAGTTGACCGGGTTTGACCCGAGTTGACTTTTTGACCGGGTTTGACACGAGTTGACTTTTGATCGGGTTTGACTTTGACCCGAGTTAACCGGGTTTGACCCGAGTTAACCGGGTTTGACCCGAGTTGACTTTTGGTTGTTTGACTTTGACTGAGTTTGACTTTTGGATGACTTTTCCGTATTTTAATGGTATCGGGTATATGTATCCGTATTTCGGTGCAGGAGACTGATTAGGGGATCTTGGGGTTCGAATTTTGGGAGTCGAGGACGTACTACGGATTAGTGTCTGTCGGCATTTCAGGTAGGGATTATGCCCTATCACTTATTTGGGGTTCCGAGGGTTCCGTATTCGACGGACTCCTACTTGTCTATTTGTATGAAATTTCCGGAGGTTGGGAATTTCTCTATTTGCACTCTTATCCGATTTGTTTCAGCAATTGCAACTGTATTATTATTTTATGATATTATGGACTGTTTGTGCGATTGGTTGCATCCTTGTGCGCCATGTCTCCTGTGGGGCCCACATCCAGAGGTGGGGCCCATTCTGGTTTGTGTGGTATTTTTGAGAGTCCAGATAGGACTGTACTCTAGTGATTTTCGGTGATGTTACGATATTATTGATGGATGATTTGTAGTGTGTGGGACCCACATGGGCGACCCAGCCTACTGGATGATTTGTTGATGGTTCTGATCGGGTACGTACCTGGAGATCGGATTGAGGTGGGGTACATCCTAGGGGACGCTCTTCGATGTAGGCGATGCTATCGAGTGCCTGATGTAGGCTCGATCCTCATCCAATCTGGTGAGTACCTGGACTGGGAGACACCTTGCGGGGATCAGGGTGGGTCCAGGGGAGGATTTTCTGATGTTATATGGATTTGAGTTGATATGGATTTGAGTTGGATTATGACTGTGTACTGATTTGAGGGTTGTACTTGAGGATGGTAGTGGTGGAGCCTACTCGGCGTCTACCCTACAGATTGACTGATTTGTTGATGTTTATGATTGGTTCGGAGATTTTATATCCTATCAGGGTATCATTTTATGGTTTCCTTCATGTATTTTATATCTTTCAGGTTCTCTTACTTTATCTCTGATTTACTGGAGTTCGGTGGTACTGGAGTGTATCACTATTGGTGTTCTTGTTCATTTCACATACATCTTGAGTTTTACTTTCCGTTTATTCTGACGATCGATATTTCTCCGTATCCCTACTGAGCTTCGTAGCTTATCCCTTTAATTTACATGTGTTTCAGGTGAGATGGACGGAGTGGATGATCAGCGCAGGGATGCGTGAGACGTGATGAGTAGCTGCTGTGGGGATGTTGTGTCTGTCTTTATTATTTACTTTTCGTCTTTATGTCGTTTGAGATTTTCCGCTGTAGACTCTGGTTTAGTTGTTACAGTATGTTGGGTTTATGGTTGAGGTTTATTTATATATGTGTGGCTATTTCTGTAGATAGTTTGTTGATTAATAGTGTTTTGGGTAGATATTTGGTTTAAATATGGTTCGGGGAACGGAGGAGTTTCCTGCCGGTCACGTCTCTGGGATTCATGGGTGCTCATCCGCACCTATCTGAGAGAGGGGCGTGACATTTGTTGTGTGAGATTTCATGCTTGCTTCAAAAAATTTGGAGAATTGACATAATATCAATACACTATGTGATCTTGCTTAAAGAAATTTTGTAGAATCTCTATACTTGTGAATGAATATGCATGAATGTATCCTTGTTTTATTTAAGCAAAAACTCGTGAATGTATTTTGAGAAGTTCTAAGTTTCATTTATCTTTTGCATCTATTTGTGTGGCATTGGTTTTTTCATGCTTTGATTAAGCTGTAATTAAATCCAGATCATGACACAAAGGATGGACAACTCATTGTGCTTTGGGTTTGTAGCTGAAGAGGCATTTGTTTTATGTATTGAAAAGTAAGATGTGGCTATCTTTCGAAGATTCTTATGGCAAATATATCTCATTTTATTCTTGTAGAATCGATGAGTTACTTGAGAATATTGTGTTCCTCTACTGCTAGTTCATGTTATTACTGTCTTCCATCTGCTAATCTTAAAATTTATCAATAATTTAGAAATATTACCATTGATCTTCCTTTCTGTTGGAGAATTGATCTACATTAACACCCCACGGCTATTTTGTCAAAAATGTTAACAAATAGTGGGCTCCTAAAGATCCACACAATATAAATTAACTTGAAGCTAAAGACATTGCTTGGTTCATAGTGTGAATATCATACTCAAACTAGCTTTTTCTCAATTCTCTACAAAAAGTCTACCATGTTTTATGCTTACTGAAAGTTGCTATTTGGTTAATCAATATTGTTGTTGTATTTGGTGTAGTACTTATATTAAGGTGAATGAGGCTGATGAAAGTATACATTACTCATTTTAGTGCAGCAGATAATGGAATTTATCTATGAAATGAAATTTTCTTATCTCGAAACTAAATTGGATTTTCTTATTGGTTATTGTTTTATTTTTTAGTCTTTCAGTTGGCATTTTGGAAATGAAATCATTATTAATACCCTGAATGGTAATGTTCTCTTTTACCAATTTGCCTTCATAATTGTTTTTTGAGTGGATTCTTGTTGCTTGGCAACATCATTTCATTCCATAATCTGTTATTTTACTGTATTTCTTTTAATTTGTCAATGATTTTGATTTGAAAATGCATTCAAAATATGCAAATGCATTCTAAATATATGTTCAGGTTTATGATTTTGGAAATGGAGACAATAGACAAAAATACATTATGGAGCTCAGTAATGGAGAAATTGTTTGTCGACATAATGGTCAACCAAACCTACTGGGTGTTGCATGAAGAATGGTGTCTCCTGTAACGCCCCGTCCCACGAAACCCTAAATTCGGGCTTGTAGTCCAGAACGTTACTTATATTACAGTATAAACACACCCTATATTTAACACCGATCCACTTCAAGGAGCAATTCCAACCAATATATATATGACCTAATCTGAAATAAAAGCCTCATCATATATATCTTGATAAAACAGTATCATCCAATTAATATCGTCTAAGTATACTATTGTGAATCTTTTTCTTTTCATCCTTATTCCTGAATCTACACTTATTATCATACATCAGAGTTATTAACTATAAGTTCATAAATAAATGTAAAACTTAATTGATCAGTCTTCCGTGAAAACTAGTTTCCATCACATGAGCATCTTTTTCATGGATCTATGGCGACACCATCAACTCCTAAGTCAGCATAATCATCTAATACATCAATACCTGCATCACGAAACATAGTGAGTCGAGGCCCAGCAATTAATATTTATGCATGAATGCACATGAACCTCATCCTTAGAAAATCAATCAGCCATTTAAATCATTTTTCCAATACTCGAAACCTTCACCTAGGTAAACTGCTACAGAGTAATTGGTTGAGATTTTTCTTTAATTACGTGTTCTACCAAAGAACATTTTTCAGTCAAAAATCGTTTCTATTTTTATTTTCAATTCCAATAAACCTCAACCTTAACCTTTCAATACACCCTCCCTGTATCAGTAATACCTGGTTCGTGAAAATATTTTCCCTCCATGCGTATGTCATGTATGCCATGATATGTTATGCTTCATGCAGTGCAACCATTAAACATTACCTTTTCATATCCATACATGACAGTTCAACATTCACAAATAACTCATCATCATCATTTCAGTCACATATAAAACATAATCACCACATAGATATTATTATATAAATAACACGTCCCTATAAACTCAGTCTCATTTATTGCAATCATTGCCTAATTTATTATAAACATAGCACGACCCCATAAACTCAGTATTATAGAAATAACACATTCATTATAGAAAATGTTATACCGACAACACATCCTCAAATTAGGTTCAACCTCATATCAATACAATCATTAACTTTTATCTCTATGTTTATCATCACATTGCAGATCACAATTCACATTATTCAAATCATCACAAATTCGGTCTCATGAAAACATCCAATCAGTACAAACTATTATCATACACAAGCAAATAGACATCACAAACCAGTACAAATAATAGCACATAAAATTCACAGATCACAAAGTTCCGTAATACAGTTGAGTACTACTTATCGTGGTGAACTCCCGTAAATACCGATAATTCAGTTACATTGGTTGGTCCCTGAAACCCAAACAACATCCACAATGCTTTGTTAATCCTATTCTGTTTAATTCATTTATTAATATCCTTATTTTATTTTATTTTTAATCAATTTATTTTTACTAACACTATTAAGTTAATACAGTTAACTTAACACAATTACTTAAACCTAATACGATTAATTAACATTAATTAATTAAATTAAGTCTTACCAGGTCAATTAATCAATCGTGTCTGCCATATTCAACCGGGTCAAGTTGACTCAGTTGGAATCACATACGCCGGGTCAAAAGACCAGCTTGGTAGAAGATCGGGTCATCGCCGGTACATAGGGCGGTAGAGCGCACGGATGTTACAGGTGTGAAGTGGGTGACCGGGCGAATACAATGGTGGTGTTCACTACCTGAACGGTGGTCAGAGTAAGGAGAAACTTGGAGGAGAAACAGGCGGCCACCGTGACCTTTCACTAGCCACTGCTCAGTCGTTCTCCCTTTATTCCGTCCAAAATCGGTACGGACAGACTCCCCTCGTCGTGCTCTTGCTTTCGATGCCAACAGCGTCAAGAATATCCGTCGTTTCCGCCAATCCCCTTTTCGTCGCCGTCGTCTTCTATAGCGACACGGGTTTAGGGTTTTCTCCTCCGCCTCGGTTTGTGTGCGCTTAATGTTATTTTATCAATTATTCCAGTAATTACTCTTTTACAGTTCTGTCACTGCCATTATTCTAAAATTACCTAAAATACCTATCTCTATTTACAGGATCGCCATTATCATATTTATTATTATATTTTTGTATTTAACTTCCATAATTTATAGTAATTTCATTTTAATCCCGTTTCGGATAATTCTCGGGTCCACAACTTATAATTGCACTATAAAACTTATGAAAAATATTCTAATCGAACATAGGTCACACATGACATCACCTATCTTACCACATCTACTATCATAGGTTATCCGAAAGTTCGGGGTGTTACAGTCTCCCCTCCTCATAAAAATTTCGTCAAAATTGACTTTGGGTTAATAATTCTCATTCCTTCCGTTAAATTAAATTTTTTCATCACCTATCGATCTCATATAAGATATTGATCATTTAGCTAAGATTTACTTTGATATACCGTAACGTCACACTTCTTCTAGCATAACAGTCATACCTTTCATGCATATGATACTAAGTATTACTATATACTAGTATATATATATATATCATTACTATAGTTCTAATGGCAACGCAATCACCCTTTCCATTTACATTGCGAAGATACATTATTTGATTTATCCTCAAATACTATGTCATACTACCTACACCGATAATCATCAGAAACTCTAACTTATAACCATTATCACTACCTTGATTTTTTTTTAATGCACCATCAACCCATGCGTACAAATATATCCTCCAACTCATAGGTAGAAAAGATTTATGAACTCTATTTAATTATAATAAAACTGTGAATATCAGTTTATATACTCCAATATCTCATTTCACCATATGTCACTTCTTACTATTTTCTCACCTATCCTAAATCATTCCCAAACTATTTATTCAAAATTAAGTATCATGAGTTTACAATGATTTTGATATGCATCTATATAAATATTCTTATAATGTAGTACAAACAATTTATTCGCAAAAACATCAATGTACACTTTTTTTTTACACATTATTCAATTAGATCCACAATATGACCATATCAAGGTATAGTGTAAAGTAAAACAATTATTGTAACCCCAAGGCCCATAGACCGAGCTATACTCACATTTCATTATATACTTATCCCACCACATATAGAAGAATCTTCGTGTAATACACAATTACTTCAATAACTTCAACCTAATTATAAATCTCTAAGTAGAATTAATTAACTAAACAACGAATCAGCATTCACAGTAGATATCATAGTTAAATATTAGTTATTATAATTACAACAATTTCTTTACCCTCATTTGAAATCTGTAACTAATGTCTATACCCAAATAAGAATATTAAATATTTAATTTATCTAAAAATACTGCGGTAACCTATTCATTGTCACATAACGAAAATATCATTCAATTTTATTAACCTTGATTCGTTTATAAATACAACTGCTTGTATAATTTAGCACTTACTATCACCTTCATCAAGTTTATCATATTTATGTGTATTACTTCTTCAACTAATCATGTAGTGTCTAGTTTGTTTGGTGTCACTATTGTGCTTTGAATAATCTGGTTTCTTCAATATTTATACTATATAGTACATACTAATTGCTCTTTATATGACCATTTAGGTTGTTTAACTTATTTCCAATATACATGTATATATATATACTGGTATATTCTAGGCGCACCTATACGACATCTGAATAATTTTATGTATTTATCTAATTAAGTTTTACGACATATCATATATATAGAGTACATACCCACTACTCCATGTACACTCACTTTATGCTAGTGCCATCCATTTCCTATGTACATGTATATACATATCTATTCGAGACAAATATGCATGCCTTTATGACAATTTTGCATTCCTGTTAGATAAACATTCAAGTACAAATATACTCTCAACATTTCATACAATAATTACTTAGTTCCTATCACGAATCACTCACTTTCCATTTATGTTAAAATATCACCACCCACAATGTTGACTCATACACGGTTCCCAAAATTGTTAAAGTTCTCCACCCAGGCATTTTGTACTTACTGTGAGAGCATCGATATATCCTAGTATTATTATGTAATTCCATTAATATCTCATTTACCTTAAATTCCTTTCTAGCGTCATTTAATTTATCTATGGTTTAAGGAATTTAATATTTAATATTATGGATCAACGTGAATTTAGCTTGATCATTACTCATTTGATTTTGATCTCTCGTTCCACCTAAGGGTTACTACCTAGCATCGCTTATAGATACGTCTTATTTATTGCACAGTTGTGAGAAATTCCTCCACTTTAAACACTCTAAGTAGATATTAATCCTCGTACTTTAGCCTTAATAATTTATTTATACTGTTCAGTTACCATGGATTATCATAGGTTACTCTCATGGATTCATTATTTATTTATTATTTTCATCTATTTCATAGACTATGCTAAAATTAAGAATATTTATCTATAAAATTCATCACTTAGATTCACTTTATTTAATCTAAATGTTCTTCTGCCAACTTGTATAACTTTATTTTATTTTATTTTATGTAACGATTCAGTATTCCACTTATCGCACCTTATTATCTCATTCTAATTTCAATCATCCTAATACTAACACTCTACAAAGCGAATCACATTTTCTTTTTTTTTTTGGGACCTCCAGCTCATTCACCTCTATTCAAGCACATATTATATATCGTGTCAGGGTCGATATAGTCTAATGTGGTCGTGTATTATGGGCCCTCAATTTGTTTCTTAATACTCAATTCTTAGCTCTATCTCCAACTTCACACCAATTCCACCAAAATATTGATCTTATACAAATATCGATAATCATCGGAAATCCTAAATTAATTTATGATCCCAACATTGATCATTCATTTAATAAATTATTAAGCATACATAAAAATGTATCCTCCAATTCCCTTAATCATGAATGCACCAATCACACACATTCTAGCATTTAAATATCACAGTCTACCAGTTCTCCACATTGACCAATTGCAATTCCTCCTCTTCCTCATACCTAAATCATATAATTACTTTAAATCACACTAATATATTACAGCACATATACGCATTCCAGAAGACATACACAATTAATCAAACATAGATCACAGAACTATAGAGATTTAATTTAAAGTACTTACTTGTTCATGGTCGTGCCGATCAATGATGCTCATGTAACTTTACTAATCATTCAATCATTATATATATCTTATTTTAAAGGATTGTTCCTCTGATACAAACTGTAACGCCCCGTCCCATGAAACCTTAAATCCGGGCTTGTAGTCCAGAACATTACTTATATTACAGTATAAACACACCCTATATTTAACCCCGATCCACTTCAAGGAGCAATTCCAACCAATATATATATGACCTAATCTGAAATAAAAGTCTCATCATATATATCTTGATAAAACAGTATCATCCAATTAATATCATCTAAGTATACTATTGTGAATCTTTTTCTTTTCATCCTCATTTCTGAATCTACACTTATTATCATACATCAGAGTTATTAACTATAAGTTCGTAAATAAATGCAAAACTTAATTGATCAATCTTCCGTGAAAACTAGCTTCCGTCACATGAGCATCTTCTTCATGGATCTATGGCGACACCATCAACTCCTAAGTTGGCATAATCATCTAATACATCAATACATGGATCACGGAACATAGTGAGTCGAGGCCTAGCAAGTAATACTTATGCATAAATACACATGAACCTCATCAATAGAAAATCAGTCAGCCATTTAAATCATTTTTCCAGTACTTGGGCCCTTAACCTAGGTAAACTGCTACAGAGCAACCGGTCGAGATTTTTCTTTAGTTAGGTGTTCTACAAAAGAACACTTTTCAGTCAAAAATCATTTCTATTTTCATTTTCATTTCCAATAAATCTCAACCTTAACCTTTCAGTACACCTTCCCTGTAGCAGTAACACCTGGTTCGTGAAAACATTTTCCCTCCATGCGTATGTCATGTATGTCATGATACGTTATGCTTCATGCAGTGCAACCATTAAACATTACCTTTCCATATCCATACATGACAGTTCAACATTCAAAATAACTCATCATCATCAGTTCAATCACATATAACACATAATCACCACATAGATATTATTATATAAATAACACGTCCCTATAAACTCAGTCTCATTTATTGCAATCATTGCCTAATTTATTATAAACATAGCACGACCCCATAAACTCAGTATTATAGAAATAACACAGTCATTATAGAAAATGTTATACCGACAACACATCCTCATATTAGGTTCAACCTCATATCAATACAATCATTAAATTTTATCTCTACGTTTATCATCACATTGCAGATCACAATTCACATTATTCAAATCATCAAAAATTCGGCCTCATGAAAACATCCAATCAGTACAAACTATTATCATACACAAGCAAATGGACATCACAAACCAATACAAATAATAGCACATAAAATTCACAGATCACAAAGTTCCGTAATACAGTTGAGTAATACAATTAACTTAACAAAATTACTTAAACCTAATATGATTAATTAACATTAATTAATTAAATTAAGTCTTACCAGGTCAATTAATCAACCGGGTCTCCCATATTCAATCGGGTCAAGTTGACCCGGTTGGAATCACATACGCCAAGTCAAAAGACCAGCTTGGTAGAAGATCGGGTCATCGCCGGTACATAGGGCGGTAGAGCGCACGGATGTTACAGGTGTGAAGTGGGTGACCAGACGAATACAAGTGTGGTGTTCACTACCTGAACGGTGGTCGAAGTAAGGAGAAACGCGGAGGAGAAACAGGCGGCCACTGTGACCTTTCCCTAGCCACTGCTTAGTCGTTCTCCCTTTATTCCGTCCGAAATCGGTACAGACAGACTCCTCTCGTCGTGCTCTTGCTTCCGATGCCTACAGCGTCAAGAATATCTGCCGTTTCCGCCAATCCCCTTTTCCGCCGTCGTC
This sequence comes from Euonymus europaeus, assembly GCA_963580455.1. Classification (NCBI taxonomy): domain Eukaryota; kingdom Viridiplantae; phylum Streptophyta; class Magnoliopsida; order Celastrales; family Celastraceae; genus Euonymus; species Euonymus europaeus. Next base: position 11,543,061 of record OY756970.1, on the reverse strand, counting down.
TTCTATAGGGACACAGGTTTAGGGTTTTCTCATCCGCCTCGGTTTGCGTGCGCTTAATGTTAATTTATCAATTATTCCAGTAATTACTTTTTTATAGTTCTGTCCCTGCCCTTATTCTAAAATTACCTAAAATGCCTCTCTTTATTTACAAGATCGCCATTATCATATTTATTATTATATTTTTGTATTTAACTTCCATAATTTATAGTAATTTCATTTTAATCTCGTTTTCGATAATTCTCACGTCCACAATTTATAATTTCACTATAAAACTTATGAAAAATATTCTAATCGAACTTAGATCACACATGACATCACCTATCTTACCACATCTACTATCACAGGTTATCCGAATGTTCGAGTGTTACATCTCCCTGAATCAGGTTTGGGCACATTCAAGAGCTGAATACGAAGTCTAGAAGAACTTACACTATCAAACAAGTCAAGCAAAAATTCAATCAGCTTAGGATCAAACATCGTGCATTTTCCGATCTTCTCAACACTACTGAGTTTGGATGAGACTTGGTGTGTAATATAGTGATCGTAGATGAATAAGTATTGGCAACATATTGCAAGGTATTTTCAAAACCATTTCTTGTACATAAATCACATACCAATATATTTTTTTCGTTTTATGAACATGTTTTGTCTCTCTCGATTGTTATCAATCGTCATCTCCTCCTATTACAGGCACATCCAGTTGCTCATCAGTTCAAAAAGAAAGGTTTTGACAACTATCGCAATCTTGGCATTCTTTTCAACAGCGGGACAGCCACTGGAGTACTTCATCATGCCTCAACACTGAGTCCTCCAAACACCGATGAGGAGAATGAGTTGGACCTGAAAAACCTAGGCAAACACAAGAGGGGGGAGATGAATTGTGTTCCCAAATTGTAAAGGCAATCCCCTTTTATAATTTAACAATAAAAAAACTCACAATGCAACGTCAATAAACACAAATCTGCACATCGAATTGATAAAAGAAATTTAGCCTAGAAATTATAGTTGGAATGTAACGATTAAAGTGTCTGTCCTCATTGTTTAAAGAAAACTCCTCTAATGTAATTAACAACCTCAAGCAAATGATCAACACACACAATCAATTAAAGCAAGTAAAAATAAAGTGCTCAAGGATATATAGTGGTTCGAAGAGTCCTTCCTCCTATATCAACTACCTAAGCCCGCAAGCTTAGGATTTCCAAATTCACTAATGGATGATGGTTTTCCAAGTTCACCAACAACTTACGGTTTTAGGTAAGCTAACCCCAAACTCTTATAACTAAGGTTGCAAGATAACCAAGAACTAGGGTTTTCAAGTTGTACTCCAAACTTATCTCACAACCTCACAAGGTTTTGTCCAACAAAGGGACTTTACAAGTGTTTAGGCGCAAGGTTCTCTCAAGATTAGCTCAAGGCTATTTTGGTTGAGGAACTCTCACAAAGACTAGAGATGATGCTCACAAATATGGTTAAGAATAGGCTCAAGATGTGGAACTCACTCTATGAAAAATTCACACAAAGTTCTCAAGAATATATAGATGAGATTAGGAGAAGCTTTGTTGAAACAACACTCAAGAACAACAAAAATGATACCCCATGGGTAGAATGAAGAATAATGGGTTCTTAATGAATTTTTGGATCTCTCTTTGAATTAGGAAGATGATAGCTTGATGATAAATTTTAGCAAGTAATCTCAAACAGTGTTATATCACGTCTGCACAGTTATGCTAACTTCAACAGAGAAATTGAACATCTTTTCACTCAACATTGATTCAAAATCTCAGAACAATAAATGTTCCTATATGTATTAATAATATTTTAGAATAAGAATCAAGTCATTTAGAGATCGTATGAATAAGTTATGACTATTCAACCGACATGTACACAATGTGATATTTGAGCAGTTTTTGTAATTCGCAAATGAACAAGTAAAAATTCATCCAATTCATATTAAATATGATCAAACACGATTCAAAATGATATATAATGATACTTAAATCAAATATCATGATCATTTCATGTTTTATCCAAATTCATTCAAATATGAGTACAATCAAATAGCACATTAAGTATTTTTTGCATCAAAACATAAATGTAGGACCTATGGTCCAACAGGACCTTCAATATAGGACTGTTGGTGTCCATGTTGCTACTAGAGCTGATATGGAAGATGAATCCTTTGGTGATGACTTGATCGATCTAAAGATGTGTGGTGGCAAAAGATTGGTAGTACATCCACAGAAGAAGTCCAAGAAGGATTCAAGGAATAGCAATGTGAGCGAGGCCATACATGCATTCGTCAAAGTTTAGAATGCAAAAGCTGAAAGGTTGAAGACATCCAACACTTGTGAGGCTACAAGTGTAGCCCAGGATGACGCATTGACACAAGCTATGGAAATACTGAACAAAATGCCTTTCACAGTGGATGTACATGTTAGGGAAATCCTAATGTTCACAAATGCTAACTATAGGAAGATGTTCCTGACGATGATAGATGAGATGAGAGGAGGTTGGCTCCTCCTTAGCCTCTAGGGTCTTCAGCCTCTTGGTGAGTCTTCCAGTGTTATATCTTCAGTTAAATGTCCATGCTAAGTTTGATGATGTGTTTAAACAATGTATTATGTATTGTTGGTCATATATTAAATAAGTTAAGAGATTAATATCTTTTTATATATATGCGTATTTTTTGACATATTTGAATATGTATTTGTGGTATGTTACGTGTGAATAAACTATATTGGAGTAGGAAAAACTACAGGGAAAGTCAAAAGATGCAGTTAATCTTGGCAGAGATTCCCTTCTCCACTAAAGAACCTTTACAGTGAATATTTTACTTAAAAAACAAATATCTTTTTGGCTTCTAAAATACAGTGTCATTCACTACTACACTATTGTGTTGTTCAATACAAAGGTTGTTTTTTCTTTAAAGCTCGTGTTTTATCTTGATTGGGTGGAATTATCTTCTAAGTTACTCCTTATGTTTCACTTATTTTGGTTTATGTGAAGAACCTAAGAAGCATGTAAGCAACTTATCCTGATTTGTCTTCCTTTGTTATTGATACTTATGTAGATCAATTTTTGTCTTTGTAGACATTACTTTATATAGATCAATTTATGTCATTGTTCATTGTTTCCATTAAGTGATTTATAGTGGATGTCCAACAGTTTTGTATGAAACTGTATAGCTGGTCAGGTTTCTATTTAGTTTGATAAGAATAAAAGGTTTTTGAAACACTATGTCATCGATCTCTTTTGAAAAATCACAGGATCAAGGTATGGAAAAAGACTCCAGTCTTAAGTCGTAATCCACATGGATTATGCATACAGATTTCCCAAATTCAAATGCCAAAGTCCCTAAGTCAGCAAAGATGCTGCTTTACCATGTTGTTTTTCAATTGCATTTCATACAACTGTTTGTGTAAAAATCATAGCATACGTGAGATATTTGTTAAATGTCTTTGAAAGGCACATTTTTATGTCTAAATGCACATTGCAACTCTAATATCTTCATAACATGTTTGTGTTGTGTTCTCCAAGATTTTATGGTGCCAATGATGAATATCAATTTAATTTAGATCCCAAATTGGGTCCCAAATTTTTTGGTATTATAATTAATCGCAAATTAGGATAGTTGACATAGCAGACGAGCAAGAATGTCTTCAAGTGATTCAGGCAAGAAAGATTTGGTATAATTATTGACGATTCTTGAATCAATAGAACTTGAAGAGGTGCATCGTTTAAGTAGCATGCCAATGTGAACGTCGGATTAACTGATTATGCTTACGCAACTGAACTGCTTAATGGTCAAGCGAGAGTATGCTACGAACTCCGTTGTATGGATAAAGATACTTTTATTAACCTTTGTAATGTGTTACGACAACATAACCTTCAAGATGACTTTGAAAATGTGTATGTAGAAGAAAAGGTTGCTATATTTTTGTTCATTATTGGGCATTCGCCAGAGAGTTGCAGCAGATCGATTTCAGCACTCTTTAGAGACTATATCAAAACACTTTCACAATACTTTAAAACCCATTTGTCGACTCGGGAAAGTACTAATTCGACAAGGTTCGATGGAACTCCCTAACCAATATAAAAAAAATCCAAAATATTATCCGTGGTTTGAGGTACCAGTTGATCTAATTGTTATAAATTTAATATTTACCAGCAGTTATGCATTAATATTGATTCATGTGACTTTTTAACCAGGGTTCCATTGGTGCGATCAATAGGACACACATTAGTGTATGGGTTCCTGCTAAGAAATTAATTACTTGTAGATGAAGAAAAGCTATTGTAACCCAGAATGTCATGTACGTTTGCGATTTCAACATGATGTTCACGTTCATTTACAAGGGATGAGAGGGGCACTGCCAATGATTCTAGGGTCTTCCTTAATGCGATATCAAGACTGCAAAATAATTTTCCACATCCTGTTGCATGAGCATAATATTTTTTAATTTTTATTAATTTATAGGTACCTGACGATAAAATATTCAATTTTGTAGACCAATATTATCTTGTTGATGCCAGATATCCATGTATTCTGGGCTTTTTACCACACTATAGAGGAGGTCGATGTCACATTTAAGATTATCAAGGTCGAGGTAGAGGACCTCGTACTCACATAGAATTGTTCAATTTTAGGCACTTTTTAATGCAAATAGTAACTGAAAGATGTTTTGGAGTTCTTAATGCTAGATTTCCAATTTTGAAATTGATGTCTCGCTTCAAATTGATTTGGCAACGACTTATCGTCGTTGCATGTTGTGTGCTTCATAATTTTCTACGCCAGCAAGCACAACAAGATGGTCCTTTCCATATATGAGTGAATATGGATCACGCTGATATGCAACCTTTATCCTCAACAGCGATCATTGAAGCAAGTTAAAACAATGCTACTTACAATATTGATTTGAATGATCTTGGAGGACCTGGATGTCCCAATATAGTGAGTATTTGGCTGAACTGATCTGGGTGCATCATTGTAATAATCCAAATGATTAGAGGATCTTGATTATAATGTATTCGATAAATTAATACTTAATTCTATGCTTATCAAATATAAATTATTCAATGGTTAAATAAATGATACACTGTTGGGGCCAATTTTCCAACAATCAAGGTCATCTGTTGACCGCGTTGCAAGATGACGTCAAGCTCCTGCTCAAAAAGAAAAGTGGTCGTACGAACTAGTTCAACTTGGCAACACCGGTATGGTGCCTGCCGAAGAAGCTAGGGCATGAGAATTAGTATGGAGTTTGTAGATAAATTTGTAAGATAAATGACGTGCGGATGATGTAAGTGATGATCTCAGTGAGAGGGTGATTCTTAGAGAGATAAGTAGGTGAAACAGAAAAAAAAACATCCTCTTAAATGAGCATATTTGGGGTATTTATAGACAATTGTAAGTAATGTGAAAATACTAAATCACCCCAACTTAAGCCGCCTTACATTAAAATTCGTACTGTCATATTCGTCGTACGGTAATTAAAGACTTGAGTAACCAAACCAATTATCACATTGATAAATAACGGTTGTACCGATTTGTTTGTACCACTTACTATGGTACCAATAAAATAATTTATTATGTCAATTGTTAACTGTTGTATTATTATAGTTGGTGACAGTTGTACCAGTTATGAAAGCATTTATGTATGCTAAAGTTAAATCAAAATAAATTTACTTGGACTACTCGTTAATGTCGAGCCGATTATGTCGTACCAATACCTTGTAACCTGGGTATGTGAACAACTACATAATTTATTAAACAATCTAATGGGTCGTGGCTCAATATATGACGTAAACATGACTCGAAAGATAACATCACAATTTTTAACCATAACAAAAGCCCTCACTCTGTAAGTCAAGTGAAGCTAGTCTTATAGAGTAGTATAAATAATGAAAAAATCTCAAATGTTACCTGAAGACTTCATGGTTTAAGTTGTCCTACGACTGAAGATTCATGATTTTGAACTAATGTCCTGTGAATTTTCTTGTTGTACGGACATGTTATAGAAATTGATTTCTTTCCTTGCGGACTCGTCTCCCAAGCGGACTCACAAGTCGATCAGACTCGAATTTACAGTGGCACCTTGATTCCGGTGGTACACTAGGTGGGGCGATCATTTAGTTTTTGAATGAGCATCTAGTACGGAGCGGATTCGCACTAGGACGATTATAATCCAACAAGTCGCATGAGGTGCCAAAATGTGTCGTACGGATTAAACGAGATCAATTTTGTTGTATAAATTTAATTTTGAATATAAGTCAAGTGTAAAGCTGGTCATGTGTCTTAATTTAGTTAGGTTTCTAATTTTAGTTTAGTTAGGTATCCATACGGATTATTTTCGTGGTTTTGATTTTTGGTTGTGTCGTCATTCTAACTATAACAAAAGAGGGTTAACACACAAACTTAAGATAGTCTTTTGAGTTTCCCACTATAGTTCTATTAAGGATTCGTACAGGTTATTTTTATGGTTCCGAATTTTGTTAGTTTCGTTATTTCTATTACAATAAAAGAAGGTTAGCACACAAACCTAAGGTAGACTTTCAAGTTTCCTATCTTTGTTCAATTAAAAATTCGTACGAATTTCTTTTGCAGATCCAATAATATCTCGTGTCGTACGAAAGTAGTAGAACCAATTTCTACTATTTCAGTTTGGAATGTTTAGACAAATATCATGGAGGCGTTTGAAGTTTTAATGGAATCAATTTGTATTACGTGGCCCTCAATTTGTGTTAAAGTAGGTCAATCATGATTGCAATTTTTTTTAAATGGCAAGTGTTTTATGTTAAAAACTTTTAGTGGCCACAAACTTTAATAGGAATGGCGAGCGAATTGGACGTACGAATTCTTTTTACTTTAAATGAATCTAAAGATTTAGTAACAAAAACGGCACTCAGAGATAAGAAAAGAAAATACCAAAACTAAAAATCCGTTCGGCTATTTCCTAAAGCTTTAGTAAAATGCAATTAGTATAGAACGTTTGGCATGAATTAGAAAAGTGATCGTTTGGCGTGATTCTCCTTATTGGATTATTTAGCTTTCGATGACTAGGATGATGCCACGTGTCAAATAGGGTTTGGGGAATGAAAGTTCCTGTCGTTTCAAAAACCAGTCGTTTCTATATATCATATATTGAAGGTAAAGCTCACACCTTTCGCTTTTGCATTATCCTCACTTTTCTTTGAATTCCTTATATTCTCTCTTACATTCTTGGCTTCGTTCGAATCCTCAATGTTCTAAAGGTATGTTTTTGTTGGATTTTTATTTTGGTTTTAAAGTTTCTTGAATTTTTGTGATGATTTTGGATGTTTTATACTATGATTTTTTGTTTGTTCTTCATATGTTCATACATGTTCTTGGTCAAATAGATTTTTGATCTTGATTTTCATTTTGTTTTTTGTTACTTTTTGTTTGTCAAAAAATAGACTTTTTGATCTTATAATTATTCTAGATTTGTGTTCGATTCTTTTTGGGGAAGATGAATGAGCATTCGTCTAGGCTTAGTCGTACGGATTCTCAAAGTAAAGTAGGGGTGGTTATTTGGCAAGAAAAGGATGAGATGGAAATTAGTAGCCAAGTAGATCTCGAGTCGAATGAAAATTATGAGGAAGTAGATCCTACCAATTTAGACTACACCGAGGATTTTGCATATTCTGTAGCTTGACCTTTTCGGTTTATCAGAACGAAAACTAGTCAACCTTCGTCTAGCGATCGGCTCCCAAGGGCTGAACGAACCGACTTTATCATGTCCCATAACCCTAGGAGTGTTATAGGTGTTGAGCACTTAAACCTTATTAGGCAGGTCTACCAAATTCTTAATGAAGTTGAGATGGAAGTTCCGAGAGATGATATGGTCATACCGGGTTGGGTGTCATTTTACAAGTTGCCCCTATTGTTTGGTTTGAGATTTCCTCTTCCAAAAATTTTATGTAGTGTTTTCGAGTGGTTTGGCATATCGCCTAGCCAATTGATGTCGAACAGTTGGAGATTGCTTCTTAGCACAGTTGAGTAGATACGAAAACATAACTTAGAATTTCATTTGGCGAATCTTCTTTATTCGTACTACTTAAAGCCAGTGGTCGAAGATTCTTTAAGGTACGTGTTGCAGCTGCGTCCGAGAAGGGAGGTATGGATGGAAGATAAGACTTCGAACGACCAGGGTTGGAAATCTGCTTTCTTTTATGTAAGAGAAGATTGTTTGTTTGGTGGAGAACGGGGGATTCCGAGCCATTGGTGCCATGCACGTAAGTCTTATTTCTGCGATTTTTATATTTTTATCTTACACAGAAACTTATGTTTCTATTTCACAGGTATTATCGATGCAAAGTATCGTGAGGTTTCCTGGGAACCAGAGAAGAGAGTGTCGAAGATCATTCAGAGACGAGAAGGGTGTTGGGTTATACATACAAAAAAGGTACCTCAACTTATTTCAGTCGAACAAAAAGGTGAGTTTATGTCGTACGATTATTATTATTTTTGTTATTATTGTTATCATTTTGTTGTGCTAATGTATTTTCATCATGCCAGAAGCAATCATGCCTTATAACCCTGCAGAAGATTCGTTTACTTGTAAAACATCTAAGCTGGCTGCATAGAAGGGTGGAACGGATGGAGCTGATGGTGTGGGTTCGAGTGATCCTCCTAGAGTTCAAGAAAATAGAAAGGAGCCTATGAATTCCTTCATTCCAAGGAAACAAATTAAACCCTCCTGGTGGAAAGAGAAAGCGTACCGAAGAAATTGGCGTTGATCTCACTGAACGATAGGATTCTGTCTAAGCCGAAATCCCGATTAACAACTCAGTGTTCTCAGACCCTCGGGTACTGAAGGACATGGATTTAGAAAAATTTGTTCTGAAATAGGATAGAGAATATTTGAATAAGTTGGGGGATTCTGGTTCGTCCGATGCATTGATCGGTTCCCTTTATCAAGTAATTATGTTTCATACGACTTATGAAAAAATTATTGTCATACGAATTTATTTAAAAATAAAATTTCCTTTGGAAAGTTTGGAGGCAGCTATCCACGTTGTTTTCAAGTTTTATTATGCTTGGGAAGAGTCTCCTTCAAAAGACAACCTCCTTCACGCGGCAAAAAAGAATGAAGAGGAAGCGAAGAAAAAAATGAACGACACAGAGGCCCATTTTGCTAATCTGGACAAGGTTTTGGCTGCTGAAGAGAAGTTCAATAATGCAACACAAGCAATCGAAGACTTGAAGGCTGAAAACATACGACTAAGAGAAGGGCCCGTACGACTCAAAGAAGAGTATGAACGGAAAATTAAAGAAATACAATCTGAAATCGATGATGCCTTTGATGATGCCACTCTTATGGCTTGTGCAACTCTAATGAGGGAGTATAAAGAACATAAAGGGGAGAATTGGAATCCTGACGAAGAAATTAAAAAATGGGAGACAATTCAAGAAGTGATTGAGAGGTCAAGAGGGATCTTTGTTGAAGGACCGTCTTCGGGTGCGACTCCAACTCAGGAGGATATTTTTGATTATCTGAACCAGAATTTTGGTACGGATTTAATCCAGAAAACGTCAATCTGGATGATTGATGGGCATGCTACGAACTATACGAGTCTATCATAAAGGGTGGAGATTAAATTTTGAACTTTTTTGGGGTACGACTCTGTTTGTAGCGTGTTTCGGCCCATTATTTTTAATCTCCTATTTTGATTTTATTTTGATATTTTATTCGAACTATTATTGGTCCTGTAATCTTTGGGTACCATCTATTTACTGCATTTTAATTATTTGTCATAATTTCGTACGGTTATGATTTAATCTTGTGTTCGTATGACATGTTTCGGTAAAGAAAAAGTATAAATGACTTATAAAAATAGACAACTAATGGATGACTATACGTTTTATACTAAAGAATGTTACTTCCATACTAAATTTTTTTTATTTTTTATTTTTTATGTATGGAATTTGTCTTAATATCAAACAGTTTGATCTCACAACTATCTAATTTTGGATGTTTCAAACGGTTTGTGGTCGCTAGTTTCGTACAAAAAAAAAGTTAGGAAAGGTGAACTACAGTTTTAAGCGATAAGATTTCTGTGTTAGCTAACCATACGACTTATTCTCGCACTAAACAGTACAACTTTTGTAATAGACGATCATAGGACTTCAGGTACACGATACTACTCTAGTACACTTCTATATGAACAGAGGGTTGTATGGTTTATGAGGTCAACAGGCTAGCCAACTATTTGTTGTATCCTTAACAAGAGTCGTACCACCCCGCCATTTCATTTAGGTTGTTCGGAGTCGTGCGAACAATTGAGCCCATAATGTTCTCACCTTCGATTTCGTAATTATTTTCTGGCTTAACATTAGGCCCAACTGCTTTCGGAGTAGTGGTTTGTCCTCCTAGCGGTTCGGTTAGTTTAATTAGAAAATCGAGCTTGTGAACAATTTGAATCTTCTCCATGTCTTCAAGTATACGCGCATGGTCATACCTAGAGGGTGTATCTATTAGAAGGTGCTGGGTTCGGGCTGGACGAACATCAATAGGCTATTTTATGAAATGACTTGAGAACCTTTCGTTGTAAGAGAGTTATATAGACTTGGAGACCGAGAGGATATAAATGAGTTTGTTTTTTGTAACTATGAGGTGTCACTATTGGGTTTTTTAGTGATGCTGACTCATGAAACGGTTCATGCCGCGAGGCGTATTAGGGATGGTGGTTTTGTGACAGTTGGTTTAACTTATATAGTATGGATCGTGCTGGCTTTATAAGATAAGGATAAGATTGAATGATAAATCTTAAAACTTGATTCTATGACATATTTAAATAAAGATTTGGATTATCTTTAAAATTTTATTTTTTTTACTTCAGCTGCACCCAGCGGAGAGTAGATCGTACACACTATAAACCGTACATATTATACAAGGGTTTTGTAACTACAGATACATTTTCTACATACTTAGAGTGATGTCCACCAAGATCATACGGCACTTAGTTTCCATGATGGAGTATGATGTTGTGCACATTGAAATCAAGAGTACCGAGCAGCATTGTATTCATCTAGGTAACCGACGCTTTGCATTCAACTGACTTCTTCACGCAAAACCATGCATTCACTTGTCGTGTCACCATGATTGTTGTGAAATTTGCACCACTTCCACATATCACGATGGTTAGAATTTTCTTGCACTCGATTAGGCCATCAAATCATATCAGACATGTGTTTCATGATCGCCACAAGTTCTTCTGGCTCCATAGAAAGTGCTTCTTGTATCGTCGGGCTGTTCCTACAGTAGTGGTCTGAGAAGGAATTGGATGTTTCACCAGTAAAGTCCATATGTGGTACAAAGTAACTGACGGAGTTGGAGGAGGCCGGGTCCTCTGAAGGGTATTGCCACTGTGGGTGATCTAGCTCGATTTGGTAGAGACGTCTGGAAGGAATTTTGGTGTGTATCAATTATGGATGGAGGTAGATTTATTTATAGTATGAAGTAGCTTGGTCAAATCAAGTTTCGATGTGATGTAGATAAACTTGATCGGATCAAGTTCCGATGTTACGAAGATAAGTACCTTAGATATTTTCTCTTTATTATCACGTTGAAATGCGGGTTTGAAGACAAACTAGTTGGATGTTTTCGAATGGTATTTACACTAAGAGTCGTACGAATTTCAAAAGAAAAATGTTTTTAGGTGAACGGCATTCCAACTCTTCTTCAAGTCAAGTCTACCACGATCATGAAGCTTGTAACCTCCTTGTCCTATTACTTCGGTAATGCGGTAAGGGCCCTCCCAGGTCGCACCGAGTTTCCCATGTTTTTGAATCTTGGTACTTGGGAGTACTTTGCGGAGTACCCAATGTCCTTTGTCAAATGATTGACTTCTTACGTGTCGATTATAATGTCGAGCGGCTTGAAGCTGATATGCGATGCTTCTTATTCAATACTTATCATGTAGCTCATCAATTTTATCGAGGCTATCTTGTAAGGCCTTTTATTGGTGTTTTCACTAGCTCCCATAAATCGAGCCGATGGTAACCCTACTTCGGCTGGTATTACTACTTCTGTGCCGTACACTAGAGAGAATGACATTTCTCCAGTCGAACCTCTGTTGGTCGTGCGATAAGACCAAAGTACGCCGATCAACTCTTCTGCCCATCTCCCTTTTGCATCTCCTAATCTTCATTTTAACGTGTCAAGTATGATTTTGTTTGATGATTCAGCTTGGCCGTTCGACTTCGGGTAGTACGGAGTTGAGAGGTTACACTTAATATGCCACTTTGCACAGAAATCCTGAAAATGATGACTCAAAAATTGTGATCCATTTTCTGTCACGATCCCTTGAGGGACTTCAAACCGGCATATAATGTTCTTTCATATAAAAGATTTGACTTCAGTGTCACGAATTTGATGGAACGACTCCGCCTCGACCCATTTGGTGAAATAGTCTGTTAGCACTAGTGCGTACAACTTTTGTCCTAGTGCCTTTGGCATTGGACCAATGATATCCATTCCCCATTTCATAAAGGGTCATGGAATCAGGTGAGAATGTAATGTCTTAGGTGGGGTGTGGGAAACAGACGAATGATACTAACATTTGTCGCATTGTTTAGCATATTCCCTTGCATCATTTCTTAATGTCGGCCAATAGTATCCCATTAAAAGAATTTTGCTTATCAAGCTCCTTCCGGCGGAATGATTTTCATAGTGTCATGCACGAAATTCAACTAAAACATCCTCCACTTGATCACTCGTGACACACCTTAATAGCAACCCACTGTATGATCGTTTGTATAGCCAATTTTGATATATTGTGAACCGAGTTAATCTGGCTTGGATTTGTACGGATTGCCTTTTGTCGTTTGGTAAGGTTCCATTCTTTAGGTATGACATTATGGAGGTCATCTGTTGATTTGGTACCGCGTCTTAGCATACTTCCAAAATCTCTTTGCTTTTATCAACTGGGGACCATTGCAGATAGACTATGGGGATACTGACTAATCCCGATTCTTGAATAGAACACCTAAATTTGGCCAACACGTCTGGTTCAGAATTCTCGCTACGCGAAATACGTTGTACCGAAAATTCTTCAAATTCACTCTTTAATCGTTTGACCTCGCTTAGATATGCTATCATCTTTGTCGCAACCGATTTTGCGAAAGAAATTTTTATAAGAGTCGCCACCAACTGTAATAGATGTAATTGGTCACCATAAAAATAATTTGGTCTAGGAAAATCCAGAAAACGGGTAAGCGAATTTATTACTTATGGGGAAGGTATAAGGCACCCCACAACGTCTGTTTTAAAAGCAGTTGTCAATTTAACTTTCATTATCCCACTAAATGTTTTTTTAAGAAAATATTAATCGTAACAAAAATACGTATATAAGGTAAAATAATTACACATTATACAAAAAATTATATAAGATGAAAATAATCTTTAGAAAAATATAATATCTATATAGGATAAAATAATTTAAGCAAATATAAAGCTATATCAAAATAGAATAAAATGACTTTATAAAATATATGTAAACTATATTCAAATAGAATAAAATAATTTTATAAAATATATAAAAACTATATTAAAAGTCTAATATTGAGGTTCATGGAATTCTTCCATCCAATGGTCAAATTTCCAAGAAACACTCTCACCTCAAGAATTTTTCCAAGAATGCATATAATGCATTCCCCAAATTGATTTCATCGTAGGCTAAAACTTTTGATATAATTTTTATACATAAATAAAATATACAATATGTAAGTTTAAAATTAATTAATAAAATAAATAAAATAAAATAACTATAATAATTAAATATAAAAAATAAAAAATAAAATGAAAATAAAATACAAAAAATAATAATAATAAAATAAAATAATGATGTTTCTCCTCCACACTCAACCCACTTAGGTAGAGCTTGTTTTTGGCGCTTCTAAAAGACTTCACGAACAAAGAATCACCACTTCTCACCAAGAACACAAGTAAAATATGAGAGAGAATAAAACAACGACCGAAGTTCATATATTTTGGAATTAAGAGTTGTTTTCGGTAACTCTTCAATTGTTGTCTTGCACTTTATATAGGACAAGAGTCACACCATGATAAGAATTCCTTCTTAACTCCTGTAAAGCAACATGATATAAAACAAAACACTATAAGAGATATTGATTAACTATCAACAAAAGACTCCAAATGATATTAGAATTTGATAGAGGACAAGAATGTTCGTGCAACCAAAAGTCTCCACTTGACTTGTATCATAACACAAAGCATGCAACACCACTTTAAATCCCATTAGAACATTAACACTTAAACATAACCATATCTTCATCTCTTTGTAAAGACCTATGATTAGAGGATACATATCATATTAAAACAAAACCCACGCACACTTTACATTAAAGCCCAATATTAAAGCCCATGGTTTAAGTAAGAAGTTATAGTCCACGCAGGCTACTAAAGTAGGCTACTGCACCACTGTAGTAAGTTACTTCACTGCACATAATCACCCAATTGTCAAAATTAAATATATCTCATAATTGTCAATCAGTTTTTTTAAAATTAATTAAAAAAACTAACACCTTTCTTAAGCAGTTCAAGTACTTCTTCGCGGAGACCTCGACAATCTTTTGTGTCGTGCCCATGATTACTATGGAAGTCGCACCACTTTGTGAGATTGTGTTGGTTCGTGTCATTCTTCACTCGTTCTAGCCATTGTACCTTCTTACCTATTCCTTTTAAAATTGCAACTACTTCCTCAGGTTCCATATCTATCGACTACTAGACTATAGCAATTTCCATTGGTTGATTTCTATTATGTAAATTATTGCGATTGGATGCTCTTGCTACTGGTCTAATGGAATGATCATTACTGCATCTGTCATTTGAAGTTTGAGTTTTGTACCTGATATCTTCTTCAACCCTAATTCTCGTATTGACATTAAAAAGAGAATCTTCGAAAGTTTTGCAATCCATCTCCAAAAGTCATTCATATAAGGCGCTATCAGCTAATAATCCACTTGGAAAAGCTTTTAGCGCCACTTCATCGCTGCAGTTTGGAAGTTCCGCCTTTTCATTTATAAAGCGGTGTATGTATGATCGTAATTGTTCTGTGCATCATTGGATGATCGCATACAATCCTTCAAAATTTCTAGGTAATTTTTGACTGCTGACGAGTTGATTTATGAATAAGTCTATTAGCTCCGCAAATGAGTCTATCTTTCCGTCCGGTAACCCAATATACCGCTTTAGTGGTGCCCCTGCCAGGGTAGCTCTGAATCTTCGACACATGCAAGATTCCAAAAAACTAAGGGGCACAAAAGACCTAGCCACCCGTTGCCTAAATTGGTTGACATGGTCTTCCGGATCACCCTTTCCAGAATATGGTGCTATGGATGGTATGGTGTATTTCCTTGGTATCTCGACTGCAGAAATATGGTCGATAAATGGCAATTTTAAGTAGCCATCCAGTGGGTTTCGTGATCAGAGGAGGCAAACTTGGTACCGTAGTCATCCATGCTTTTATAGCTTCTAACTCTTTCCATAGAGTCGGACCTGAGTTTATGTTCGTATGGACGCATACCGAAGATCGTGTTGTTGACTTGATTCTCCAAGTCCGTTGTTGGAAGGATATCTTACTGGTTCAACATTCCCAAGGGGATTCAAAGGTGTTTGATTCATGAAATGGTTGACTTGGGATTTTAGCCCTATGTTTTCCATCTCCGTCCTCTTAAACTGATCGTCCCGTCTTCTACTTTATTCTAGGTAGTATTCATCACGTTCTTTTAGTTGTTACTGAAGTTGAGATAACTGAATTGCAAGGTGAGAATCATGTGATTCGGACTCCATCGATACCCGATTTATTATTGGCTGATTTCGTTGCGTTTCCCATAGACGGCTCCAAATTTTTGAGGAAAATTTTCCAACAATCAAAGTCAACGGTTGACCGCATTACAAGATGACGTCAAGCTCTTGCTTAGAAAGAAAAATGGTCATACGAACTAGTTCAACTTGGGAACACCGGTATGGTGCCTACCAAAGAAGCTCGGGCGTGAGAATTAGTATGTAGTTTGTAGATAAATTTGTAAGATGAATTACGTGCAGATGATGTAAGTGAGAGTGATTCTTAGAGAGATAAATAGGTGGAATAGAAAAAAAGGTCATCTTAAATGAGCATATTTGGGGTATTTATATACAATTGTAAGTTATGTCAAAATACTAAATTATCCTAACTTAAGCCGCCTTACATTGAAAGTCGTACAGTCATATTCGTCGTACGAGAATGAAAGACTTGAGTAACCAAACCAATTATTACATTGATAAATAATGGTCATACCGATTTGTTTGTACCACTTACTTTGGTACCAATAAAATGATTTATTATGCTAATTGTTAATGTTGTACTATTATAGTTAGTGACAGTCGTACCAATTATGATAGCATGTATGTATGGTAAAGTTAAATCAAAATAAATTTAATTGAACCACTCGTTAATGTCGAGCCGATTATGTCGTACTGATACCTTGTAACCTAGGCCTGTGAACTACTACATAATTTGTTAAAACATCTAATGGGCCGTGGCCCAATATATGACGTAAACATGACTCGAAAGGTAACATCACAATTTTTAACTATAACATACACCCAAACAAATTTTCTGTTTTTGTGATTGGAAAAATAGTCTATGTCAAATGAATTTTCTATTTTCTATTTTGAAAAACATTTTTCAAATTATACAAACCAAATGAATTTTTTTAATAATTGTTCACTACAAGAAAATCGGTGATTACCGATGGATATTACTGACGAAACTTTTTCCTCGGTAAATACCGACGACATACCGACATAATACTGACAAACTTCGTTTTTCTAGTTTTACCAACGAATTGTCGACGGAATATCGACGAAATAGTTACCGACGAATTTTTTCGTCGAGAATATTTGGCGCTAATATGGCGCGAAAATTAGCGATGGATTACCGACGAAAATTCCGTCAGTAAATACCGACGAAATTAAATACAAGTCAAACCCCAGATGGCCGGTACTCTACAGAGAGAGTGAGGCAGAGAGAGACTAATACCCAGAAGAGGGAGTCGCAGCATTTTAACTTTTCAATTTAAACCAAAGAGCCAAAACACAGAAACACAATAAAACAAGAAACAAACTTTCATACTATAGAACTAGAACTACCAGATACAGCATTAACATAGACCAAAAACCAATTGAAACTCAATGCACAAACATTCAAGTAAACTACAGCTCCAACAACCTATGAGAAATTCCAAAACAGGATTAAGTATTAATCAAACCATTCGGGGAAAACAAATAAGAATAACCTGTATACATCACGTTACCTCGTCAAACTCAGACAGCAGCTCCTTTACGGGGGGGGGGGGGGGGGGGGGGGGGAGAGAGAGAGTACGTTTACAGAGAGAAAGAGAGACCGCAACGAGCTGGAGTGAATTTGTCGATTTTTGCATCTCTTCTCTTAAGCAGAACAAAACGGAACGTTTCTGGTTTTCAGAAATAATTGGGCCTCGGCCCATATCGTAAATGTATAAGATATTCAATAGAGCCAAATTTAGAAAAAGGAACTTTGCTCATGGGCCAAGTCACAGTTTTACATTTTAACCTATCAACATATTTTTATAAATTATTTACGATAAATCTTTTTATAAATTATTTACCTAAGAGTGGGTTTGATAAAAGGGTAATAAATATGAGAAAATATATTACTAGGGTCACCTTTCCTCATAGGTAAACATTACACCCAAAATATGAAGAAAATTGCCTAAAAATATTATCCGAGTAAATAATATACATGCATACTAAACATGAGTATTACACCTTGTAATTTTAATTACTCTTGTAATTATTACACCCCTATAAAACACGCCTTAATGTTTCACATAAAATTGAAAACACACAAACATAAATTAGGATGACAATGTTTTGGCACTGGGAACTGCCTGAACAAGATGTTCTTAAATCTAAAACTCATGATCTTCACAGGTATATGCACAAAATCTTGGAAGGATGGTCCAGAATCTAGATAGAGACGTTTACTAACATTGCTGCATCTAAAGAATTGTCTCGCATCTCCGAACTACTTCAATGAAGGAAATAATCCGAAAATGGAACCTGTTCTCGTAACTCATTGAAGCGGTTCAGGCTGCGAAGAACCTGAATGTGAGGTTCATCCTCCTCCACAGGTATTATTCTAGCAAAGCTTCCCTCACCGAGGCTGTCAATTATCCGGTTGGCAGCTTCAAGTCCGATAACATAAGCTTTTTCCTGTTAAAGTATCCATTGAGACAGATATTGACATTGTCAATAAAGCAGTTAATCCAAAAAACAACCAAAAAAAAAGGCACACTTCAAATCTGACCTGTGACCACAAACCGTGTCTCGTTACAATCCAGTCTCCTGCCATAAACAGGTTTGGGATTGATGTTGACCCTCGCATCATAGATTTATATGAGCCTTACAGAAGAATAAAGAGGAAAAAAGAAAGAAGAGGAGGGCACACAATAAATAAAGAGCACATACATACTTTGTGAATGAAACTAAACACTGTCGGTATAGTTTCCGATCCAAATTCAAACAAATGCAACATAGATGACTTCATGCTGTTTTTAGTAATAACTGGCTCATTCCAAAATTTCTTAGAACAACTACCCTATATATGATTAGCTAGTCACTAAGTTATTCCACAGTATGTTGCTTCCAACTGCAACCTGATTGCAACCGTGTTGCCAACAGTTGTAGCATAATGAGAAACAAATAAAACCCACTTTTATTTGATTTTCAATAATTTATGTCCTACTTTCCAAAACAATGAAATGGCTTATACACCTACTTACCTAGAAAGAAGTGCGTCAAAGATTTGAGATATCTTTGGATCTCCGCGTCCAAAACAGTTGCAGTCTCAAAATCCTTGATTTACTTAGAAAGATAAGATGACATTTTTGCCACTACAACATTGTCCTTCAGCGGCAATAACTCATTAGCATGATACTGCATACAGAAAATTCAGTGATAAAATAGAGATAAGTTATCCCGTCTATAGTAAATGATATGAAGAACTTAAATTTAAAAGAACATGGAAGAGAAAAGCAAACAGTCAGACTAGCGGGAGGCAGAATGGTACTTACAAAATCAGCTTCTAAGATTGTGACAGGATCATCTTTATGCTTATCATACAACATGTTCAAGTCAAAGAAAGTCCAACCAAATGAATCACCAAATCCAGAAGCAGCATTGCTTGTTTTTGGCACATTAACCTAGTTGTACATCGAAAATGTCACAAGGAAACAGCTTCAAGATAGAAGCAATTTTTAAGATCTAGAATAAGTACAAGTGTACAACAAAAGTATCCTAAAAAACCAGCCAAATCCAAGAGATAAACTTAACGATTGCATGTCACATTAACACAGTCAACACGTGTGCTAGAAAAAAAGTTGGAGTAGTTTTACCCGAGAAATAAAGAAACTCGTATTCTCTCACTAAGACTGATAAGAGCAACTCCAACCTAGGTTGTAAATGAAGATGTATATGGCCCAACCGCCATTTTACATATCCATACCCTCAAATCAAAGGTCCAACCCAGGTTGTATAATGGGGTATAAAATATATCCACAGCCCAAGTAGATTTAAATATACATCTCTTGTTCCAATCTACAGCCCCTATAACTATCATGACTAACATTACAACTATCATGCAGCACAAAAAAAATTACCACCTCATTTATATAAACTACCATTGCAAGCGAAAATTTTTACAACTCCTAAAAATCACCATTCAAGGTTGTATATCTCATTTACAACCCCAATCTTACATACTAGGGTAGGAATTGCTCTAATACAACCTGTCCCGAGTCCAAATAAAAAATGAGAGTTGTGTAGTTCGACAGAAAGCATAAAACTAGCAAGAGACCACAAATAATTGGCAAACAGACTTGGGTAATAATGATTAGTTCCAAAATCTCAACAAATTTTTTCAATTGTTGAGCTAGGAGGCCAAAACTAATACTCCCTCCGTCCCGCAAAGATAATCCTATTTTTTATATTTATCTGTCCCAAATTATAGTCTAGTTTTATTTTTTAGAATGTAGTTAATTAATTAAATTCCTAAATACCCCTATTTAATGTACTTCGTAATCTTACAAACCTTTTCATATTTCTATGACTATTTGGGCTACAAAAAAAAACAGTAATTAAGGGTATATTAGAAAGTATACAAGTAAAATTTAATTTTCTTACTGAATTAATTATATTTTCTTAATCTGTGGGAAAAAGAAGTAAGAATATCTTTATGGGATGGAGGAAGTAACTACTAACTAGGAGCACAAACTTATTAGCCACAACAATTTAACTAATAGCTATTACCAGGAAAAAAAACATCAACTTCAAGTTTCAACCAAATATTAATATCATTTTTATCTATCTTTATGTTTCATCTTAGAAATGAAAACTTTTAGTATAGTAAGTTAGAATCAGACATCTAATATTCCAAATTTTACATTCTTACCACAAGGCTGGAAATGCCAAGAAAATATACAGTTTCTCTTCACCCACCTTCCTATCAAGCCGAAGCTTGGCAGTGAGTACATCAATGCTGGACAAATTTAGAACCTTTAGAAAGTCCTCTCTTCCACACAATGCTGCACCCATTTACCAGTAAAAATGTGATAGCGTGAATCCAACATATGGAAACGTCTTGCCAGGCATGTTTGAGTGACAACATCCAATCTGACTATTCCAAAATCACATCACAAAAAAAGAAAGAGAAAGGATGTTTAAAAATATTTCAAAGCATTAAGCAGCAAACCTGTTCTGAATAAGTTCCCTAAGTGTCGAGATTCCGATAGCTAAGATAACTGCATCAGCCTCATATGTCTCACCACTGCAAACTACTTTTGAAATGCTATTTGTTTCCTCATTAAAAATAACATCAATTGTTTTATTGACATTCAGAAATTTACAGCCTTTACTCTTCATGGAGTCCATCCACGGCTCAAAAATCTTTTCTTTGATCTTCCCACGGCACCACACCATATCAAAATCTTTCTATGTCCATCCACAAGAAATAAAAATATGTTGAGGACTTGAGGAGTCAAAATAAAATTAAAAAATAACAATTTTTTAAAAAGAAAGACTGAGGATGTAATGCACACTCAAAAAAATTTGGACAAAAAATGGATACAATAGAATGTATAGTATAATATCAGGCCAATTGAATTGTTAAGCAAAAGAGATTAAATGAACTAATCTTTACATTGTAGTCTCAATACTTTCAGTTGATATACTATATTCAAATATGTCAATTGTTAAAAGAGAAATTGAACTTCTATATCTTCAGTAAACGCAGGTTTCATCTCAAGCACTCCATTGGATGAATAAAAGGACCCTTGAAAGCTACATATGTAAA
Organism: Euonymus europaeus; assembly: GCA_963580455.1. Taxonomy (NCBI): domain Eukaryota; kingdom Viridiplantae; phylum Streptophyta; class Magnoliopsida; order Celastrales; family Celastraceae; genus Euonymus; species Euonymus europaeus. The sequence continues at coordinate 11,521,647 of OY756970.1, read as the reverse complement.
GTCCACAAGCATCAATGTAGTTCAAACTGCTTCAAAGTGAATTAAGTTTATAGCAAATTGTGGATCATCCTCGAGTATCGGGATTTTTTATCGACCACAGGAAATAGAATAAGTATTAACATCATATTCTTGAGTCTTGAACTTAGCCATCTTTGTTCTAGATTTTTTTTTTCTTTTTTTTGCTATAAGGATTATTTGCCTTGCACCGAGGGCAAATAATTTAATAGCAAAAACAAATACGGTAGGCACTAATGAGGAAAGAAACTAACTTTTCTTATCTCTATTGTAAAAGAATAAATAAAAGGAGATATCATGAAAAGTTACACAGCTTCACTTCTTTTTTTCAATTCCACTTTGTTCAATCCGTGGGCTGTCAGAAATATATTTAATATTGAATATCCAAAAGCTAACTTTCCATGCAATGGGGCTCGAACAATCAAACCTGGTGAGCAAGGACCAAATAGTATAACACCCCCAGGGTAGCGGCAGCACTACATTGCTCTCCCGGAGCAAACAACCCGATATGAACCAACGGACTGATAATATCCCTATAAAGCCTTTCAGAGTAGCCAAATTGTTTGAAAAGCTCCCTCCCAGTTACTAGCAGTAAAATTTCTAGATAAGACACTTCAAACAATTCATCTTTAAGTTTGTACAGTCAATATAACAACTAGTTCCGTAATCTAGAGAGGGTTGCCATTTTATCTCCTTACTTGAGTCATATTTCCTCCAGGCTGTGTCAGTGTTGTCAAAGTCAATTACTGAAAAAGGGAGGTGCATATTAGTCAAATGGTGGCAAGATATCACCGCGAACTATTGAAAAATCCTATGTTTAACATAATCAACATGAACACCTTAGTGGCACCTGGCAAGCAACAGTGTCCATAAAAGACGCTATTACGCAATTTATAGTATCCACTTCAATTTGACACTAGGAAATTGTTACCAAGTTTAAACTACTGATGCCTAGGGCATTATTTCTGGAAAAGAAAATTTTGTATTTGTTCCATATAGCAAATAAAGTTTAACTGGATATCTCAATGGAAAAGAGCTTTTGACATTCAGAAACAATCTTTTGCAAACAATTAAGAAGCAAAGAAAGAAATCCCGAGAAATTCACTTGCTTTTTCTAAACTCAAATATTGGGAATAAGTGTACCTGCAGCCATAAGAGGAAGTGATGTTAATCTGTCAAGCAATGGGAGCCTATTGAATTGCATATAATAGTTGAAGACTCATCAAAATTGAAACACTATTCTAATAGAGAGGCCAGAAGCAAAAAAAATGCAATGCGGAGCATACTTGAGGGTAAAATAAGGTCGCCAATGGAGTTAGAAGTTGAGGCAGATCTTGAAATATTGGAAATTCAACTTGCAAAATAATCTCGGAACTTTTGTCATGTTGTCTATGAATTCAACCACATACAAGTATAAATGGGCTTGCTTAATTCTTGGAAAATGTTGCACTAAGAATTCAGGTCCATTGGAGAAATTTTCCAAAAAGAACAACATAGATAAACGAAATTGTCTCAGCCTGTCAGACAAGAAGGTCTGTGAGCTTTCCATCATTTCTGGACACATTCTTATAGTTAAACTGAAAGCTATCACTAATTACCTCCAATCCCTCTGCAGAATATTGTGCTGATGTTGTCCAATGAGTGAATGGCTTGATGCCCAGATCATCTACAAGGCTGAATATATTCTGGAAGGGATGCCAGAAACCTATGAAAAAGGTAGAATTCAGAGAATAGAATTCAAATGGCATAGGCATATCACACTAACCTACAAATAACTTAATACATTCCCATAGATTGTTGGCCAAGACGACCCAATTTTGTTAGTCTCATCATTTTTTTACCTTCTCTCAAAAGTGGCTCAAACAAGCCGTTCTTCCTTCAAAAACTATCTAATATAAACCAATTTATTTCAAAATCAAGAAGACAAAGTTAGTCCCAAGGGAGAACTACCCCGAATACCAACATCATCGGCGCCACCAAACCCATTACCACTCTCAAGAACAGTGACATCAAATCCCTGAAAAACATTAAATCCCCAAATACTCACTTCAGATTGAATAATAACTCAAGTTTGACAAATTTTTGAATCATAAAAGACCAAATATAATTAACGAAGGGAAACCTGATTGCAGAGGTGGTGGGCAGCACCAAGGCCAGCCCATCCAGAGCCAACAATAACGACCTTCTTTTTCCTCTCCTGAGGTCCGCTGACATTAGTTTGTAGAGTCTCAGCCCTGCAAGATAACCTGAGAAATCTACAGTCTTTTGAGGATGGGAGGCAAAGCGTTGGAGTAAACCTTCCACAAGTTAACATTTTAGAGCGGTTTTCCAACTGTGGCCTTGCTGCAATTAGCCTCTCTCTTGTTTTCTTTTCTTTTCTTTTCCGCCTCTGATGCTTCACTTCGTTTAGGCTCGAATTGTCAATTTTGGAATGTTTTTAAAATAATAATTCTAATCGGCTATGAGAATAATAATTTTGGATGATTTTAGTAGATATTTTTAAAACAGTTAACTCCAGTACTTCAGAAAATATTAAAATATTAATTTTAAAAAGTTTTTAAAAATATTATTATGCTCATAGAAATAGAGTTGAAAAATTAAGACATATTTTTGTGCTTCCAAAAGAGAGATCATAATAGAAAAAGAGATCCTATATAAGCAAAAGCTAAAAATATTATAAGTCTTCACTGAAAGAACAAGAGCTCCATGCGTCTGATTGATCCAAAAGAATGGATGAAGAGTGATGTGAGAATAGGATTGAGAGGGTAAAAAAGACAATAAATTTCAAAAACTCTCAAAACACTCCAGTTTAAGGTGTTTTAAAAATCTATCAAATTAACGCTACACTGATTTTAGAAGGGTACGTTTGTTTCACATTTCGCACAATTTAAAGTTGTGGGGTCTGCATAAAATGTTGTGCCAACCAAATGCTACATTTTATAGACAGCATAAAGCTGTGGAAAATGAAATGTTTCTTTAGAGCTTAAAGCTGTGAGACCCAAAGTATTTTACAATCACATTACATAATTGCCCCTCCGTTTCTTAAAAGTTTTCAATTACTTTTTATTGTAATATCTTTTTTTATAATTTTATCTAAAAAATTAATCCAATAGAAAAATGAATCAAACACCTCACAGAATTTTTATACAGCTTAAAGTTGTGGACTCCACAACTATTTACATGACATTTTTGATAGTTTTGAACACAACATTTTTCATAGTTTAAAGCTATAAAACACAATTATGAAACAAACGGACCTTAAGTATTCTTAAAATGTAACAAAGATTTTTAAAATCGCTAATTTTTAATCACTTAAAAAATCACTCATTTTTAATCATCTTTAATCTCTCAATCAGAGTTTAATTGTTTTTATTTTTTTTGGACGAAGATGTACACTCTCCTTGCCACAAGTCCAAAATTGGCAAATAAATGTAGATTTTTTGTGAAATGAGAATTAAATGCTACTATAATATGTATTTAATGAAAGATGATTTTGTTTGTTGTGTGAATATGCTTCTTCTTCTTTTTATGAGAAAATATAAAACTTCATGGATTGATTAGAAAGGTGCCGCTCCATTATAGGGTGAAGTGATGAACCTATGTAACTAAAATTTTTAAAAAAAGTTTTTTTGATAAACAGATTGAAAGTTTGAGATATCGTATAACTTTCATCACCTGAACTTAATTTATTGAACGAAATAACTGAGGCGACTCATTATACTTCTCACTTGTTAGTGTCAGAACTACAATGATTGATTCGATCTCCAACAATCGTACATGAATTTGACTTATTAAACGAAGTACTTCATAGACGACTCGTCATACTTCTCACTCGTTAGTGTCAAAACTAGAATGATTGATTCAATCTCCAACACAAAATTCAACACCAGTATTTCATTTTGTGATAATAAAACAACTCTCTTTTTTTCTATATTTTATATGCTATTGATGAATAGTAATTTAAACAAGCCCATTTCTGTTGGGCAAGCTTTTGTGTATAACAGTTAAAAAAGCCCGGACTTAATTAAAGGTGTAGTTCAACAGTGCAGGATGACAATTACTTATTTCAATTATATAAAATTAAGCCATTTGTTTGGAAACAAAAGTAGCAAATCTTTTGAAGTATTAGATAAATGGTGGGCAGATGAGTTGGCTGATAATTAATCCTTTTACGTTTAACATTTTGAGAGGAGTTATCCACGTCGATCAAAAAATGGAGCAAACTAAATTTTACATTGTGTAGATGAGTAATGCGTGAAGGATGGAACCCTAGACCAAAAGATCGAATTATTAGTTAGGGGAATAAATCTATAACCGGTTGTAAATACTTTTGATTGTGATTATTTTTTTAAAAAATTTTAGCTCAAACACATTGAAATGATATTGTCCATTATGAGTCAAAGGTCCGCACAAATTTCTTCTTTTGGGCCGTCTTCAGAGTATTTAGAACTATAAAACGGGTGACTGATTACTTATATATTAGTCAACTGAGTTATGTCCGCCTGATGATCGAGTATTTGCTCCGATACTATATTATAAATTTCAGCTCAAACACATTAAAGTGATATTGTCCATTATATGTTAACCAAAGGCACTCGCAAAGTTAATCTTCTAATCCATTTTCATAGTACTTAAGCTCATAAATACTTCAATCTTGTAAGAACTAAACCTTAATTTTTTTATGTAACACTGAAAGTTTGGTATCTCTCACCAAGATCGTTTGTCAACAAAATATGAAAATTTAATGCGGAAAATAAAAACAAATCAGAACACTTAAGCGTTGCTTCCGGTAACTCTTCAAATTGATGATAAGTCACTTATATAGTGCACATGATGATAAGCCTTGACACTTCATGAGAAGAACCACTTTATCTTTTGTAAATCACATTTTGATAAAACACAAATCTTCAAGTGATATTACATGTGTATCATTATCACCGAGTCTTTTAGTTTGAGTTTCAATTAATGTAAAAGTCAAACACGTTTAGTGCATTTATTCATAGCCTAACAAGTACAAGTTTAGTGCATTTATTCATACAAATGACAAAAGACAAGTCATGATAGAATTTATCACCTGTAACAAGAAGTTGAGATAAACCAAAACACACCACTCAAGTGATATAACTCATATCCACTATTAGGAGTTTTATTTAATACAAAAGACAATTACTTAACCAAATATATCCATAATAACTCTTAGTTGTAAATACCTCTTATCATGGTCTATTTCAACTCCAACACGTGACATAAAATATTATCTTAATAATCCATAAAAATATTTTTGATATAACACGTGTTATAACCAACAAGAATCCTAGATCTGTTACGAAATAACTTACCTTAAGGTTACTTCATTTAGGTTATCTTACAATTATCACAATTTGAGTTTTAAAAATAAACAAACACTCAATTGGGTTATACTTTCACGAACCGTACATTGAATATTAATTCCAAGCATTTGAATTTGAATTCTGACCATTCAACAATCAGGAAGGCTTGACCATTGCGTTAGTTTCTAGAGAAGGATTGGCTACTATTTATTTATTTACTTACATTATATTCATTTATATATATGCATTAATCAATCAATCAATTAATTAAAGTTGGGATTATCTATCATCAGAATAGGTTTTTCCTAATTAATCTTTGTTTATCAATTCAGGTAGTTCCCATTTGTGTCATGTTTCAAATAATGATTTAATAATCTGGTGGATTAACATATATAATTGTTAATTCCTCAACCTAGCTACAAATGGAGACAAGAAGATGTTCCAAATCAATAATCCACTTTTTAAAAATTGTAAATATTTGAGCCACATGAATCATGCTAATTGCCTCTTTAAGCATATACAATGTGAAAAGGTTAGTCGTTAGTTCACAAAAATATTATTTTTTTTGATCGAATATTAACATATATATTAGACTAATATACGCGACTGTGTGCCTAAGGTCTATCAAATTCAACATTATATTTTGATTTAAATAAAATTAAATTCATTATGATAGAAAAAAAAATGAATATTTTAAATTATTTTATGGTAATTAATATATAGTTAAATACACATCGGTATGAATAATGTGTGGAATTTTAGTGAATTAAGTGGAATTGTATTTGAGATTCATCGTGTTAATTCCTCGCATCGGTATCCGAGTGCAGTTATTTTAATTAATGATTTTTTTAGCTTGCTAATTATTTTTAAATTTCAGGAGACAACCTTGATGTAAGGTTAACCTAATTTTTTAAAGATAAAAAAAATATAATTATTAACTATGCAAATAATTGTGATTAGATCATGCATTATTTTAATTCATAGTTTGAAAGGTAACATCTATGGATTCGAAAAATTCTGAATTCAATTCCTATTAGAAATAATTATTTTATGATCACGGAGTCTGACAGCTCAAGTTTAGATCCATAACCGTTTAAAAGACAAACCTATATTGTGTGGTTTCAATTATTGAAAAAAGAAAAGAAAACAAAGTAACATCAAATCTTAAAAAATAATGGCCTAGAAACAAGGTGACTTTTGGGTGAGTAATTATTTGAACTTATTAATTACTGAAATTTGTTTGGACAATGACTTGTCAACTATTGCCTTGTTGCTAAAATTGACCTTGTTAGGTTTTGATTTGCCCTTCTTGGTTTGTCAATCTTATAAACTATGTGTTGTAACTGATTTCACATAATCAAAAACACACAAACACAAAAATTAAATAAAACAAATAAAAAATTGGACAGTTTTTTACGTGGTTCAGTCAGAATGTACCTACATCCACGAATGAGCTCCTATTTCTACCACTACATGAAAACGGCGTGTGAAGTATAAGATATAACTAAGGCATATATTGGTAGTCGTAAAATTTATCTTATACAATGACTAAAATATCCTCGCAAAACCTTCTTCTTTATTACCGATTCAACATGTTTAAAGTCTAGTTCATTAACACAATGAGTCACATCATAATTCAACATTATGTTTTCAATCCAATCAAAAACCAAGGTTTAATGCACAGTAAATGAAGCTTAATTAGTTGACCATGATTTTCACACTTTTTGTATGTTAATCACTAATCCTTTGATTAATCCATTCAATGTAAATTTGTTTAAATCTTTAATTTCAACTATGCGGGCCCCACTACACAGTAGTATAGTTAGTTTTTCAAACCGAAAATTTCAAAGGTGATGTTAAATGTCTAAATTTGGGAAATTAATTGTAGTGGTGATGTTGGACTGCTAGAAGGTTGAAATTAATTAAAAGTAAGAATGTTTTAATTGTCAAATTAAGTTCACACGATTTAATATTCCCTCCGTTATATTTTAATTATCCTTTATTCCTTTTTTAGATGTCTCAAAATGCATATCCATTTCAATTAATAAAAGCTATTTTTTTCATTTTTTCTCATTTTACCCTTATTTATACCCTTAACTTGAAAAGCTCAACGATTAACTCAATAACCATGCACATTATAAATAAAGGTATAAAGATCAAATTGAAAGAGAATTAAATATTTTCTTAAATTGTGTGAAAAAGTGAAGGACATAATTAAAATGGGACGGATGGAGTATTTATCAAGGGTATGAGGATATTCAAAATAAATTAAAAACTAGTGCTATATAAAAATAAAAATAAAAAATTTAAAATATATATATATGTTTCTTCTAATGATGTTATATATTAAGGATTCGTGTTTCTCCTTGTATGATATTAAAGTTCATGATGCAATTATTCTTAATCTTTAACCAACAAAAGACCAACAAATTTCGCTAAATATGCACATATATAATTATAATATATTTAAAACATGTATCAAACTCTGGGTTCTATACAATATAAATATAAATATATATATATATATATATATATATATATATATATATATATATATATATAGTAAAACTCACACATGCATCTATATGCACCATATGATGGGGATTATCTTGGATTAAAGTCATTTTGTTCTTAAAAGTCTTCCAATATATATATATATATATATATATATATATATATATATATATATATTCCTCGTATGCAACTTAAATATGCACCTAATTTTTGGGATCACTTTTAAAGTCCAATAGATATAATTTATTAAAATTATATTTGTGTTTAATCAATTTTACAAATTTAAAGATACATTTTTTATTTGAAACAAAAATTAAATGCAATCTAAAAAGTGTATGAAATGTTTTCTATTTTATATCCAACGGTCTAAAATTATTATGTACTTTTCATATTCAATTTTATTTTTCTTTTGAACAAAAATATATCTTTGGATTTATAAGATTGATCAAAATATAAATATAATTTTTCTATTTTTTTAAATATGGGATCCCAAAAGTTAAGTGGGTATATATATATATATATACATATATTGTGTGTGTGTGTCCAAATGTGATAAGAATCGTGTGCGTATGAAGTTATATGCAAGCATAAACAAAAAGGTAGTTATGAAAGTATCTTCTATTTTGGTTCATTAGTCTATTAAACATATGACCATCAATCAACTCCAGAAAGATTGAAATCATTGATTAAACCCAAATAATTATAATTTGTTTTTTTCCCTTCAAAGTTGGGTTAATGTCACATTTGGTCGGCTAAAGATATGTTGTATTCTATTTTTATACATCATATATAGTTTCCAAATCTTGACACCCAAACAATTTTCTACACTGCCGGGTAGAAAAATTGCCTATGTGACACTTTTCCTTTCTCTCAATTGGTTCATGTGAAAAATGATTGTCACATAGATGTATTGCAATTTATTAAATAGAAAATTATGAAAAAAATGTAAAAATTATAAAACGTAATAATAAAAAATAAAAAATTAAAAAAAAAAACTAATATCAGAATTCCACCTCTGTCTCTAAAATTCCATATTTCTATCCTCTCAAACACTAACATCAAATTGCTCTTCTTCGGGTGAAAGGGAGCAAGAACTAAACTAGCTGCCACATTTCTATCCCCTCAAACACTAACATCAAATTGCTCTTCTTCGGGTGAAAGGGAGCAAGAACTAAACTAGCTGCCTACAGCTTTAAGGTAATGCTATCATCCCATAGCTTTTCAGAGCTTAAAGCTGTGGGATCCACAATATTTTATAACCACATTATGTAATTGTCCCTCTATATCACTGAGGAGGGTCAGATATATATATATTAATAGGCAGCTCGAGAATAGACAGGTATGGTTACAAACACTAGGAATTGAAGAAAATAATAAGTTTTTTTGGTCTGCTAGTTGAACTAACGCTTACATAAGAAACTAGAATCTAGGTTTGCGTTTAAAAATCTTGCTAAGGTGTAAAATGCTCCAGTTCTTTTGGTCTTTGAATGATATGGTCTACTTGCACTCTAAAAATATTATGGAACTGAAGGCGTTGCTCTATTTGCAGATATACCCTCCAATCAATGTTCTCCCATCTCTTTCTCGTCTAATGAAGGTGTGGACTAATTTCCAACAAATGCTATCAATATTCATATCTCGGAGTTCTTATTAATGGCCTGCCGTGCCCTGATTTTTATTGCAGAGTGCCATTGGTGAGGGCATGACTCGCGTGGACCGCTCATGTGTCCAACCGGGTATGATTCAGTTGCCCTTGAAGCACGATTCTATTGTCTCCTTTGAAGGATGCATTCTATCATCTCCATTGCAGCTGTCTTAAGTTTTCCTACGTTTTACTTCTGAACTCTCAGCTGTATGCAAATTATGCTGTTGGAAAACATGTCCAGGCAATGAAAGCTGTTGAGGAAGTTTGTTGCTCAAGGAGCGTATGACACCCGCAACATCTTCCGATCTCTTGATTTGGCATGGACATTGCTTCGCAACTTCCTCCGAGAGCTTTTACACCGCATACCAGCCAAGACCCTTGACCAATTCTACAGCTGAGATTCAGGCAATTAGTGGAATAAACCAGCCAGTATACCCTATGCCCCAGTTTTTTGTTTGCATGAGTGCTACTACTTGCTGTTTGCCTGCCTCTCTCGGGTTGCATGTTTCTTGCATTGAGCATATAATAAAGGTTTTTACCCATTCCATAGTTCCATCTATTTAGCTTTTTGGCTGGTTATCACGGGCATTCTTTCAGTGAGACTTTAGATCTTTTGTTTTTATTTCAGTAATTTTTTTTTAATTCATTAGTGTGTGTTACCCATGAATGTTTGATTTATGCTGTGATATGCTTGATCTCCAATTTCCATTTTTTGTCGTCAATAAAATTGAATACAGTTGCTCCTTGAAGCATTACTGGTCACTTTTGAAATCCTGGAAGGCATGTTTGCTCTTTTGATGATGTTGCTGCCTGACCTTGATCAAGAAAAGTTCATAAAGAGATCAATTCCCCGTCTAATTTTCTTGCTCATGCTTGCTTCATTCACACAAATTTTCCAGGGAATAAATGGGTTGAGAAAGAATGTGCAAAAAAATCACTACTAATATTGGAGATTTCATAAATATGACATCAATGACATTCAACCTTAGCCTGCTTTTGATGTTCTCCCTGCTGGTGGCAGGACAACAGAATTAAGGCCGGCCGGATAAGGAGTCCACAACCCTAATCCACCTCTACTCTCCCTCATTTTACCTCCTTTTCCCTCCAACTCAGTCAAGTTCTTTACCCACTCTATTTTAGAGGAATGCTCGCTGGTATGTGGGTGCAAGATAAAAAGGGAATTGTACTCACAATTCTCAAACATGAAGAACCTGAACAACTCCCTCAATCTGTAAACTATGTAGCCGAAACTCAGCTGATCTCTTGGTGTGAAGAGGTTCACCTCATTGAACCAGAAGCAGCTAAACAAATTATTTACCGCCGTATGTTCCCGAATGATGACAGCTCCCTCTGGCACATCTGCATTTAAAAGGTTTTCGTCAAAAAATATGGTGGTGATTACATATAGTAAAGAGAAGTCGAAAAACTTGAATGTCGAGAATAAACTTGTGCTGAGTTATCAAGTGTTTCATGAAACACCATCCCTTATATTATGACATGCTTAGCGGAATGGAATCATCCTACCAAAAGCACATGGCACAAATAAAATGCAAAACTCTTCCCAACTTCAGCTCGTCCTAAAACAAGCCGAACTTATATCAACGATCTAACACTCTAGTTGAAATACTCTTCCCCTAACAGGTACGGAAGACAACAAGATATATGCTCAGTTGGATTACTGAAGATTGTCCCATATTCTCTTCTTTTTTTTAGGGCGTGGAACCTCTCCAAGGATGGGCCTAAGTGAACCCGCATTGTAGAGTAAACCAGACACTAGCAACCAAAGACAAGCCCCTAATATCGGTAAACTCCAACTTGCACCAAGGGATTCAAACACAAGACCTCAGGTATGAAAAAACAAGAGTCCCCTTCCTCTACCACTGGGATACCGTCGTTTAGGCTGTCCATTATTCTCTTTCAAGATAAGTTTGTCGGTGGGGTATGTATTTGTCAAGTGCCAACTTGTGCTAACTTCACTAGGAACTATATCATAACTCAGCAGTCACATGCCCAAGTTTTAACTAGAATACTAGACAAGTAGACAGAGCTACCAAAAAAACCCAGAAGAATTGTGATTATCCCCATTACCACTTGGAGTGCTTTTCTTCAAACTCCATGGCTCCATTCCCTCGTAATGGTATATTTTCATGTGGAGATCAATCAGTGGTCGTGTGTAGCGCTTTCTCCTTTTGTTTGCATCAGCTTCCTCATATATACTGCGACGATGTTTATGCCGACTGCCGAGCAATGGCAAAAGTATGCTTCTCACGCCACAAGTATCTACAGACAAAAGTGTTTTTATTATTATTTGAAATAGACATCAGTGAGAAAATATACATTTAATAGCAGGGGTAATTAGAATGATATTGAGTAAACATAATACAAAATAAAACAAAATATAGTAACCCAGGGCTTTATAAACAAATAAGCATAATTCACTTTATAAACATAATTCACTTTCAGCATCAAGAGAAAATACATAAAAATATAAATAAAAGGACTTTTTATATGCTCCATCTGATTGCTTAAGCAGAAAACATTCACCAAAAACCTTCAATGAAAGCTAAGTCAATTATTTTACTAGCTTCACCAATGAGTCAAACTTTAAAAGAAATGAAAAAACATAAAAGCATAGGATTCAACTATTAATATTTCCTTTCCCATAAACTCTCTCATCCCCAAAGAGAGTACCGTTTCAAGTTCCATCTAGAAAACCCACAAACACAATGAATATGCGCAATTCTTTGAACGAGAGAAAATACCTTTCTAAGATTAGCAAAGGATCAACTATCAACTCCATCTTACTATCAATCCAAATGCTGTACTGTGCTTCAGGGAACAACCTGTGGGTTAAAATCTTGGGAACCTTCCCATTTCTTCGAGGTTCATCATAAGGTGGATGCTTGAGCAGCACAAGCCGCCAGACACCTACCCATAGCCCACCATCGGTATCCTCTTCAAGAGTAACGTTACTCTTTATAAACTCAAGAGATACCTCATCAACCACCATAAGAAAACAAAAAAGTTTCTTAGATCGGTCGCTTACATTTGAAGGCTAATGTGGTACATCATATCCATCAAAAATTCCGGATGCAACAACAAATCTACACTTCTTAACATAGTTGATGTCTGAATGAACCATTTCAGCACCACCATTTCTATTAAATCCACAGTGCACCTGGACGCAAAACACAACAAGGTGTTCAACTCAAAGGGCAGAGGTGGAAAGATATAAATTTCAACTTCCAATACATATTAGCTTAGTCAATAATATGAAAAATGACTGGTCAATTGTTCCCAACATCATTGACTTGAGTTATGAAACATGATATATGAATAAAGAACTAATCACAGTTTGAGTGACAAATAAGTAAAGAATACAAAGGTATCATGAAAATAACAACAAATGGACATTTAACGCTACCTTCATGTTCATTTGTGCTTTAAAGCTCTCCTCTCTCTGTGACCAGCTTTGATGACCTCCAAATAGTGGCGAGGACAAAGATGCATTGTTCACTAGCTCATCCTCCGTAACATAGGAGAGATTTCTAAGAATTACATCAGGAGTTCTTCCTTCTGGAATAACTATACTGTCGGGATCATTTGCAAGAGGAATCGGACAACCTAAAATAGGCAAAATAATCAGCATATTTTTACAGCATAGAGGCTGTAACTTTGAAGTAAAGATGTTTCCATTGTCTTACGGTGTTGTGGTTTTGGTACAAGTCCCATCGTGTCTAACGCAATGTATAACTTGCTGTGTTTCTTACAGATGGCTGCAAGAGAAGCATAAACTTTAAAACAGTTACTAAGAACAATTTTGCGAACAGAATTAACTACATTTTTAACAATTTTTTTTAATGATTTAAGAGAAGAGGCACCAAATGGGGTTACATCAAACGATGCATTTAGCTTAAAAATCCACATCTTGCAAAATATTATCTTCATTAAGAAAGTGGAGGACCAAAGCTAACTTGTGAATCAATATGTAACTGCAGAATCAACTATTGAAACCCCAATAATAGAAAACTGTGAAAAGAAAGAACATTTGGGAGGCAGCAGAGCATAATGGAGAAAGTGTAGGGGTACAGGTACCATTACTACTGTCAAACAAAGACAAAACACAGATTCAATTTCTCAGAACTCAGGAAATAATTTCTTTTTTTTTATTAAAAAAAAAGAACTTTGAGATATGCAAGTGAAAACGGAGAAATGTTAGAAGTACCCAGATTTAGGAAACTCACAAAGAGGAAGCAGAGGTTTGTTATAAAGACGAGCAATGCAGGACAGGAAATCTTCAAGGTATCCCACCAATCAGTACTCGTTCGTTGTTTTGAATCAGATCGTAGGGACGAAAACTCAACTAAAAAGTAAAACCAGGGCACCTTTTTCTTCAATGGTCGCCGGTGAATGAAAGTGAATTCCACCACTAATTGTCAAAACTCAAAAATCACAACCTTTCGGCAAATTTATTAGAAGGTCGTTTCTCTCAAATCTAGAGCGAAGACAATTAAAACGACGCCGTTAAGTGTCCACTTTGTATTCTAAGGCTCTGTTTATTTGGGGGAAAACACCCCTATAGGAAAATATTTTCTAATTTCCGGTGTTTGTTAACAATAAGTTGAAAAAGTCAATAAAAAATAAATAAAAGTCAACAAAACAAATAAACCCTAACAACGGAAAATTAAAAACAGGGCGTCATTTTCCGCATCTCTCACCCCCTTCCAGTTCTCTCACATACACAGCACGCAGCTTCTCCTCCTCTCCTGTTGATTCCTTCTCTCGGTGAGTGCTTCTTGTTTCTCGTTTTTTCTCTGTTCTCGCCCCCCTTCCAATTCTCTCGTAGCACGCAATACTCAGTTATTTTGTTTCTTCTCAGTGGTGTGTTTGTTTATTTTTCGTGCTGCTCGTTTCTTCTTGATTCTTCTCCGACTGATTTCTTCTCTTTTCTTCCCAGAGGCCGATTTCGTTCAACTTGTTTCAAGATCGATTTGAAAGGTATAATTTCCCAGACGCAGTTATTTTGTTGGTTTTGATGGGTGATTTATCTTGGGGTGAATGTTGTATGGGCTTTATAGAAGAAAGAAGATTGGGCAGTTGCATAATTTTGTTGATTATTTATTTTCAATTCGTGATTTTAAAGTTAATACTCAACAATTCATATTTTTTTTCATGTGGTTGTGGGTTAGACTGTTGAATTGTTACTTTTGTGAGGTTTACATAAATTTGAAATTGAGTGTGCTTCTTGTCTGTTTTGCCTCATCCTATGAATTTATGGTCCGTTTTGTTTAGCGTCTTTATGCAGCTTTTACTCGAACTCTGGCTTGATAGCTAAGTTCATATCCCAGTTAACTGCCTTAGTGATTTGAAATTGTTTTGTAGGAGTTTTGTGAGGAATTCCAGGTTAATATCATTGTCTAGCCATTCCTATAAACTTCAATTTGAGATTACTGTGACTCTATTCCGAGTATTTACTTTTTTAAAATTTTGGTCTTTCTATTCTTTATTTGTAGTAATTTGTAAAGGTTGTTTGGTGAACAAATTTTATATGAACGTGGACAAACACTGGACCTTCACTTTTTCCATATGGTGTATGACTCGAACCATGCACAGGTATGGTATCTGATATTGGAATTGATTTGAATTTTTGGTATCTAAGTATCTATATGAAAAGGCATCATAAGTTTGAACATTGGGTAGTTTAAAGGTTCTTCATTACAAGTATGATTGATAAAAATCTGAGGAGGCCTGCAATTCACTTTGGCATATTCAAATCGAATCCTACTTTTTTTAAGCATTCTTGTGTTATGTGCTTTACCTGGGACTTTGTTCTTCCACTTCTATTTCACTGTCTTGATGTATGCTAATTTTTGTTGTCATTTGTTCGGCAGGGAGAACCTATCATCCAAGCATTAAAAACTTCACGTATGTTCTTCTTCTGTGCTTTCAATCATTCATTGCTGCCTTTATTTGAACTTTTTATTTTTGGGTCTGTCAGATTTTGGCTTGCATGACTGAGCAAGATTTAAACACTAATGAACCTAGAAGAATAAGTTGTTTGCTTCTTATTCGCATTTGATCATCTTCCAAGCATATATATGCCAGATGGATTTCATCTTTTTTTTTTAATGAGCAGCTGTATGTTATTACTTGAGCTATGAATTGGTTTTTTTCTTTAAAGGATGATGGATGAGGGAAATTTTCGAAGTTATCATCTTATCATTGAATACAATTCCTTTTAAGTTCGCCTAACCTCCCCATCCTCGCCATAGTCCACACTGCATATCAATCAATGCAAAGCGAGAAACCTTATCGTCGTTGCCGCCTTTGTTGACAGCGTCTCCATCGCCTGATTCCCAGTGTGACCCTTTTCCTCTTTCTAGTTTAATTTTTAGTGAAAGCTCTGATTTTTGGGTTTGATATGAAAGTAAAAGAGTGATTAAATGCGTGGTTTTTGGTTGTATGATTCATCGATTTGAGCAGGAGAAGATGGAGCCAGAGGTAGTAGAGGAGGAGCTAGTGTTGCCAACTTATTTAAGTTTCAAAAAGATCCAAATGCACGAGAAGTACCCAAAGGGTCAATCTAGAGGCAGGCAGTGGAAACACCTCAAGCAGATCCTCCAAGCCGAGAATTACCAGAACTGCTCGCCTGATGAACCCAATTGTAAGAACTTAGGGCATTTTATTGAAGGCATAAAAAAAAATTGAGGCTTTGAAAGTTTTATTAGAGTTTGATGCATAAGATTGATCCTGTAAAACCCATATGAGACTAATGTCCTCACATCAACTTAATCCTATTTGTTAAAACCTAGATGATGAAGTTTAAGGTTTAAATTGTCACATTTTATTTTATAATTAAAAGGTGTGAGCTTTCTTTAATTCAATGCTATTATTAAAAGAAATTCAATCATCTGCAACACCTTTCTCAACCAT
Organism: Euonymus europaeus; assembly: GCA_963580455.1. Lineage (NCBI taxonomy): Eukaryota > Viridiplantae > Streptophyta > Magnoliopsida > Celastrales > Celastraceae > Euonymus > Euonymus europaeus. The sequence continues at coordinate 11,505,210 of OY756970.1, read as the reverse complement.
TTTGCATGAAAAACACATGCAGCAGCAGCACATACTCTGGTTCACAAGATGAGAGGGTAACAATGGGTTGCTTTTTCGAACTCCAAGTGAATCCAACATTTCCAAAGAAAAATAGAAAACCTGTTGTACTCTTTCGGTCGTTAACATCTCCTCCCCAATCACTATCACTATAGCCAATCAAATTTTAATTTTCAGAAGATGAGTAAAACTAGCCATACTCCAAAGTTCCTTTAACATATCTCAAGATTCTTTTAGCAGCCTTCATATGTGATGAACATGGTGTCTCCATATAACGACTGATAAGACCAACTCCATAAAGAATATCAGGCCTAGTACAAGTCAAATACCTCATATTTCCAACAAGCTTTCGATACACGGTTGGATTCACCTTTTCTCCATCATCAACTCTTGACAACTTAACTCCACACTCAACAGGCGTATTAACAGATTGACAATTCTCCATATTGAATTTTTGCAAGACCTTCTTTGCATATCCACTTTGAGAAACAAAAGTTCCTTCATCAGTTTGCCTCACTTCAATTCCGAGGTAATAGGACATGAGGCCAATATCTGTCATCTCAAATTCAGTACTCATCTCCTTCTTAAATTCTTCAAACATTGTTGAATTGTTTCTTGTAAAAATAAGATCATCAACATATAAGCAAACAGTCAACATATCACCATTCTCCTTCTTCTTGACATAAAGGCCATATTCATGAGGGCACTTTATGACATAAAGGCATATCACCATTCTCCTTCTTATTGACATCAAGGCCATATTCATGAGGACACTTTATGAACTCCTTCCTTCTGAAATAATCATCAATCTAGCTGTACTAAGTCGTTGGCGTTTGCTTTAAACCGTACAAGGCCGTCTTTAGCTTCAGGACTTTGTTTTCTTCCCTTTTCGCAACATAACCCATTGGTTGTTCCACATACACATCCTCCTCCAAGTACACATTCAAGAAAGTTGATTTTACATCCATTTGAAATATTCTCCATTTCTTTTGAGCAGCCAATTCTATGGTCAATCTAATTGTTTCCAAGTGAGGAACTAGAGCAAAAACTTCGTCATAATCAACTCCATGTTGTTGGCTGAATCCCCTAGGAACGACTCAAGCTTTAAATTTCTCAACCTCTCCTCTTTCATTTTTCTTGATTTTATATATCCATTTCACGCCAACAGTCTGTTTTCCTTGTGGAAGATTGGTCAGCTCCCATGTGTTATTTTTTTGAATTGCTTTTATTTCTTCATCCATGGTCAATCTCCACTTCTCATCTTTCAATGCTTCTTCAAAATTTATGGGCTCTGCACGTACTAAAAGACAATAAAGAGCAAAATCATTTATCTCATCAGTATTTTCATAAAGGTCTTGGAGAGTCCTTATCTTATGAGGCCTTTCAGATGAGCTTGGAGGACTTAGATCATCATGGGCAGATGCTGGACTTCTTGGAGACAAAGGAGGTTGATTAGTAATGTTGATTTGATCATCATCAAGTAAATGAAGGAAATTGTAATCCTCCTCCTGAGTTTCCCAATTCCAGAAATTATCTTCATCAAACTTGGCATCACGACTAACAATAGTCTTCTTGCTCTTGGGATTGTAAAGCTTGTATCCTTTGGATTTTGCATCATACCTAACAAAGACAAGTTTCTCACTTTTTTCATCCAATTTAATTATTGTTTCATCTGGAACATGAACATATGCAATGCAGCCAAAAATTCTTATGTGTGAAAGAGTTGGCTTTCTTCCACTCCACATCTCTTGTGGGGTTGCCTTCTTCAAACTTCGTGTAGGACACCGGTTCGACAAATAAACAGCACAAGATACAGCTTTAGCCCAAAATTCTTTAGGCATGTATTTACTCCTCAAAATACTTCGAGTCATATCAAGAATAGTTCTATTTTTTTGCTTCACAACGCCATTTTGCTGTGGTGATCTTGGAACAGTCAGAAAACGTCGAATGCCCTAAGATTCAAAAAAATTATTGAATTGAGTTGAAGTGAATTCCCCACCTCTGTCAATTCTCGAGGCCTTAACTGAATATTCGCTTTCCTTCTCCACCAATGCCTTAAACTTCTTGAATAAATCAAAGCTTCTGATTTCTCCTTCAAAAAATATAGCCATGTCTTGCGACTATAATCGTCAATGAATAGCAAGAAATATTTATTCTTACCAAATGAAGATGGATTAATGGGACCACAAATATCAACATACACAAGTTCAAGAGGTTGTGAAGCTCTTGAAAATGACTCCTATGGAAAGCTGGTTCTGAATTGCTTGCCATAAAGACATCCTTCACATAACTGATGAGGATGATCAATAAAAGGCAGCCCAAGTACCATTTTTTCTTTCGCCAAAAGCTTTAAACTTCCAAAATTAAGATGACCCATTCTTTGATGCCAAAGCCAAGACAAATCAGATGAACATGCTTTCAAGCATTTGACACAATCTGATTGGATTAAGAGAGAAAACATTCTATTTTTGGACATTCTCACCTTTGCAATCAGATTACCTTTGTGATCTCTCATCATCAATGCATTATTCTTCATAAGAATCTTGTATCCTTTCTCCAAAAGCTGACCCAAACTCAATATGTTTGATTTAAGTGCAGGAACATATTAAACCTGAGTAATGAACTGATGTGCTCCATTTTTGTCTTGAATAAGAATATCACCTCTTCCTTCAGTAGCTACACTTCTATTATCTCCAAAAGAAATATTGCTTATCAATGATTCATCCAATGTCACAAACAATTCCTTCTTGCCAGTCATATGATTGCTTGCCCCTGTATCCAAAAACCATGCTTCTGTATTTTTTCTTTCACTCCTTTCACAGGTTAACAACAAGGTGGGCTCCTCTTTGTCATCACCTTTTGTACAAAAGGCTTTTTCATATTTAACAGCATGTCTACATTCAGATACATAATGACCATATTTTCCACAATTATAACCCTACACATCAGCCCTGGTTCCTCTTCATGTGTGCCAATTGCCTCTGCCACGACCTCTGGAAGGTTGTCTCTGATTAGTATCTTGAAAATTGAAATTGTTAGAATTTCTATCATACCTTCCTCTTCCTCTACCTCTACCTCTATAATTCCCACGTCCTCTGCCTTTTCCTCTTCGAGAATCTTCACTCTTTTCTTCCTTGTCTTTAAATGACAACTTTGAAAGAAGAACGTGAGCCTGTGGCTCCTTTTTAGTCATCCTTTCTTCACGAGCTTGTAAAGATCCCTGAAGTTGATCAATTGTCATAGACTGGATATCCTTCAATTCTTCAATAGCCACAATAGCCACAACAATATAGTTGAACTTTGTGTCAAGAGACCACAAAATCTTTTCAACTACACGGGAATCTTCTAATTTTTCGCCATATCTCCTCATTTGATTAACAACACTCAATACTCGTGTGAAATAATCTGAAATTGATTCAAAAATTTTCATCTTGAGAGATTCAAACTCAGCTCTCAAGGTTTGAAGACGCACCTTTATCACCTTATCAATTCCTTGAAGAGAATTGTGTAAAAGCTCTCATGCATGCTTGGCAGATGAGGCTCCAGAAATTTTCTCAAACATGCTTTCATCCAAGCACATATGAATCAGTGTTAATGCTTGCTGATCCTTTTTTCGAGCCCTTTGCAAGACTTCCTTCTCAGCTTGAGTCAAGGCTCCCTCATCTTTTGGCTTCTCAAAACCTTTTTCAACAATCTCCCATGCATCCTGTGAACCTAACAGGGCTTTCATTCTGATACACCAATTATCATAATTTTCTTCAGTGAGTTTCAGAAATTGGAAGGGAAACATGCTTCCATTCATTTCTAAGATGCCGGCCCGACTCTGATACCACTTTGTTGGAGAAGAAAAACAAGTCAGTCACAAAAGTCTTTTATTGCATATATCTTCTCACACACCCATAGAAGGATTACATGATAATATATATAGACTGACTCCTAGACTCTTCATATTCTGGCACAATTAACATAGACACGACACAACTTAAATGACTATGACTCTAATTTCTAATAGTAAATACGGACTCCTCGTAAGCAAAGAAACTTAATTTAAGTTTATATTTCCAACATTTCAGTGGTTAGTGTACAGTTAATTGATGGACTCTTGGCTTCAAGCATGACTAGTAGCACGATTATGATTTTGAATGATATCTTGCTTTGATTTTGGATGGAGTGATCTCATTGGAGTCACAGGTTGTGCATCTACTGGTACTGCACTACTGCTATACATCATCTCTGGAGATATAAATAGACATTTAACCGCTGTATCATTATTAGCTTGAAGCACCTCTAGAGCATCTTGCACCAAACCTATTTCTTTGTAGCTATTGAAAGAGGAACAAACCGGGTAAGAAAGGAAAAAAGACTTGAACCGCCTGTCAAGCATCCTGCCGCTGAGCCTTTCTAAAAATTGTTAGCAAATTTTCAGGGTCCAAGCAAGACATGTTACTTAAGCATTGTATTGTTTAAACACCTTCCTGGTTTGATGCTTTTTGTGGCATAAAACAGACTCCATAACTTAATCTGCAAGTCAACTTTTATTTTCTGCAAATTACAATTACCAATCCTGTTTTGTAGGCACCGTACACTGATCCAAGGACAAACCTCCGTTATGCAAATACTGATGTCTTCAAGATGGTAAGATCACTGCCACCTGAGCATGTGCAAAGGTATCTGGCCCTTACAAACGCAGCAGTTGTTCTCAAATAACTCTAGAAGTCTCGAGAATGATCACTTGGCCAAAAGGGGAATTTTGCTGATACATATTCCTCTATGTACCTGCCTTTTGTTAACAGAATCCGACATTGGATTACTGGTGTAGTCATTGAATATATCTCAAATTCTTTTGTGCTACAATCTGTCTGATATGGGTGGATATATATTGGCTTCAAGATTGCTGGTGCTATTTGTAATGTGATAGAAGCAGAAATTGAATTTACTTTGCTATCATGATTAAAACATGAAATTTAATTGCATTTTTTTGGGGGGGAGGGGTTGGGTTTACCTTGTTAATTTATATTGAACCCAGTTGAATATCCTAGAGTTTGGCAGACATTAATATTAGGTTGGGGTCGGGGTCAGTTTTACCATACAACTGATCCATTGCCAAGTCGATTTTCACGTTGATAATCAACTACCAACTGACTCACAGAAATCGACCATTTCTAAAATGTTGGTTGGCCAATAATAGCAGCTAACTGACCCTTAATATTTGAAAACCACGCATTGCCTTTCAAATTTCCATATGAAAATGCTTTGTCTCCAGTCGGAACAGTCCACTAGAATCTTTTGTTCTCACATGAACTTTCTGTAATATAAAAAAATCAATTAAACTGCATTCAAGAAATTGCTCCAACTTGAGCATAACTACTTGCTTTGATCATTACATCCATGAATGTAAATTTTGCATCAATAGTTACTCCCAACCGAATAAAATTATGAAGTCTCATACAAGCAATCACTATTTGCACTTGGATATCAAAGAGATAAGATGACATGTTTCTCAATATTAGGCTGTGTTTGGAAGAAAGTTTGGGGAGGTTAGAGAAGGTGAGGTTTCAGGGAGTTTCAGAAAGCGAGGTTTTAATAGGTTTCATGAAACCTTGTTTTGTTTCGTAGAAGTTTTCAAAAAAAAGTTTCATAACATTTTTTAATTGAAAGTACTTAAATGCCCTTAAAATTAATTGTTTATGTTTACAAGTTTTTGTATTAAATTCAAGTTTATTAATTGGTTTGTATTAAGTTTAAGTGCACAAATGACAAAGTCACTTGAGATTGGGTCCCGGATAGGTCAGTGTTTGATAACTGGCCCGAGTCATTCGGGATACGGGATCGTGCTAAGGTATTGGTAGGGCTCAGGAATGCCCTCAAGTCATGTTGAGATCCAAGATCATTCCATAGTCACCCTGTGTCCGGGACATGTCAAGGTCTAATAACGAACCCAAATCATCCCGAGGTCAGGGATTGGGCATGGGTCATCCCAGTGTCAAGATCTGGCTCGGATCATCTAGGTTAGGGATCCAACCCGAAACATCTCCAGGTCCGTGATAGGGCCCAGGTCATCCCAAGATCAGGGATCAGGCCCGAGTCATCTTGGAGTCCGGGATTGGACCCGATCTTCTCGAGGTCATAATCAGACTCAGGTCATTTCGAATTTGGGATTGAGCCTTGGTCATCTCGAGGTCTGAGATCGGGCTCGGATAATATCGGGGTACGAGAATGGGCCCGAGTCATTCTGGATTTGGGATTGGGCTCGGGTAATCCTTGGGTCCGGAATCTGCCCAGATAATCCTGTGGTCCGGGAATGGCTTTGGTCATCCCGGGGTCCGAGAATGACACAAGTTATCTCGAGGTGCTGGTTCGAGCCTAGGTCATCCCGAGGTTCGGAATATAGCCTGGAAAATGGGCCTGGGTCGTCCCCGAATTCAGGATCGGGCGTAGGTCATCTCGAGTTTAGAGAAAGGGTAGGGTCATGCCGAGCTAAGAGAATGGTCATAGGTTCGAGATCTGGTAAATAAACACGCTATATTAAATGAATTATGTGTATACAACTTGTTTGTTTTTCATTTTGGAAAATGACATTTTTGCATAGGAGTATTTTTGTTTAATTAATTATTTTTTTATTTTTATTGTATTTGGGCAAGGGGTATTTTTTCTTGTTATTTTTATTGTAGGATAAAATCTCCTCAAACCCTCAATTTGGAGGTTTCCTTTCTGCTTTGACATGGAGGTTTGGAGAGGTTTCATTAAAGTTTCGCGAAACTTCGTGAAACTTCCCATCAAACGGAATTTCGTTAAAAATGAAACATCCTGAAACCTCATTTCAAACACATCCTAAGTATTTCATATATCATTCGAAAACTTAACCAAACAAAGAAGTCTTAAAGAACCAAGTTTCAACATAATTAAACAAATAAGTAACGCCAACCGTCGAAGAGGAGAAGATCGAATGCTAGCCTGGCAAGTTTGTTTCTTTTTTTTTGGGCCCAGTTAAGCTAGCGGTATACACAAGGTACCGCTAACTCATCTCTTGTCTGTGTTCCAAGTCAAACCCCAGATGGCCGGTACCTACAGAGAGAAGAGGGCGTCTGTTAGGTTAAATAACCTAACACAAAAACTTAAAAGATGGAATGAAGCAAGCGGTCAGTAGAAGGGAGGCCTTCCCCTGTTCTTGTTCAAACCTGAAGAGAGATAATGGTTCTGTAAAAAAGCTCAAAGATTCTTTTCATTTCATAATGATTTCTGATTACACGCGACAGGCCATATAACGACATGTACTGGTGTCCCACAATACACGCTGGAGTACTACCTATTCCACCCTTCTCTGCCCAGTAACCAACCAAGGAAAAGCATTCATAACCAACATGCAGTAAACTATTACTAATACCTACGTGGCTTACTAACTGGCCTTCTTTAAGTAAATTAAAACAACTTACTTACTACCCAAGTAAGTTACCTGATAATGAGTTAAGCCCATCATCAACCTATAACCCAACAAGAACCCCACTGGATATTCATAAGCCCATTGTGACGATTTCCACTTTAGTAGCTCTGACCTTGTCCAACAAAACATTGCTTGAGCCGGAAGTAAACATAACAGACCCTCCTCCTTTAAGGAGTCTTGTCCACAAGACCAGGAACCTCACTCAACAATTTGGTATACGGCACCCATGTTGCATCTTCTTCTTTTTGCCCAGTCCACTGAACCAACACCTCCACAACCGGAAACTTGCCACGAGGAGTGAGGCGGCGCCTAAGAATCTAGACTGGTTCCATGATAATGTGTCCCTGAGAATCAGTGTCTGGGAGGGTAGGAAGGGACTGGACATTAGTACCAAAGAACTTCTTAAGTTGGGAAACATGCACCACAGGATGTATTGAAGATGTCCCTGGCAAATCTAATTCATAGGCAACCGTTCCCACATTCTTCAGTATCTTGTAAGGGCGGTAGTAACGTGGAGCCAACTTGAGGTTTCTTCGCTGGACTACTGATGACTGTCTGTAAGGGTGAAGTTTCAAGTATACCAAGTCTCCTTCAAGAAACTCACATTGTACCCTTTTTCTATCTGCGAAAAGCTTCATAGCAGCCTGACTTTTTTGAAGATTATGTCTCAAAGTAAGCAGGACATCCTCTCTTAATTTCAGCACTTCATCAACCGAGTCCAATTTAGCAGTTCCTGGTACATAATCAATCAGTCTAGGAGGAGCAAAACCATAAACTGCTTCATAAGGGCTAATCTTGGAACTTGAGTGGGTAGTGGTATTGTAACAAAACTCAGCCAATGGTAACCAATCCACCCAACTCTTAGGTTGCATGGATGCGTAACACCTAAGGTACTGCTCCACTGACTTATTCACTGCCTTCGATTGTCCGTCACTTTGGGGATGGTATGAACTACTAAAGTTCAGCTGTATGCCCTGTAAATTGAATAATTCTCTCCAAAACTTACTTGTGAAAACTACGTCCCGATCTGTCACAATACTAGTCGGCATTCCATGCAACTTTAGGACAGCATCCATGAACACTTGAGCCACCTTGGCAGCAGTGTAAGGGTGATGCAAGGCAATGAAATGTGCGTATTTTGTCAGTCTATCCACTACCGTCAATATGACTGACTTCCCCTTGGAATGAGGTAAACCCTCAATAAAATCCATACTAATCTCTATCCAAGGAATTTTAGGAATGGGAAGTGGTTGTAGCATCCCTTGAGGGTGACTTGATTGATACTTTGTAGTCTGGCAAATTGTACAATCTTGGATATGAACCCTGACATCTTTCCTCATCCCCTTCCAATTCTGCTTAGCTTTTTGAAGAGTTTTGACAAAACCCGAATGTCCCACTGTTGGTGTTCCATGGACTTCATAAAGCAATTTTTTTTAATATCTGGATGGTCTCCTACCCACAACCGACCCTTGTAGAACAAGGTGTTGTTACTCTAAGAAAAATTCTCAGGTGAGGGCTGCCCAGAATTAATGTTCCCTAACAGCTCCTGGGCTCTTTTGTCATGGAGGTAAGAATTTTGAATTTCCTTCAAAATTCCACAAGTGGGCAGAGTGATGGCCATAGCCATGGCATTGGTTTGAGACTCGGATTGGCCCTCCCTCCACCTTGAAAGTGCATCCCCGACGTAGTTATCGGCTTCTTTCTTGTACTCCACTAAGAATTGATACCCAAAGAGCTTGCTTATCCATTTTTGTTGGGTTTGAGTACCCAGGGACTGCTCCAATATATATTTTAAACTTTGATGGTCTGTTTTAACCACAAACATATGCCCCATCAAGTAGTGCCTCCACTTTTGGACTGCTGCCACCAGTGCAAACAATTCTTTCTCGTAAGTTGACAAAAGCAAGGATTTCCCTTTAAGAGCTGCGCTAAAAAAAGCTATAGGATGTTGCTTCTGCATCAAGACAGCTCCTACACCCAACCCGGATGCATCACATTCGATTATGAAGGGCTCTCCAAAGTCGGGAAGTGCCAGTACAGGAGGGTAGCCACTGCCAACTTTAATCTCTTAAAAGCTTGGTCAGCCTCTTCATCCCATGCAAAGTTCCCTTTCTGCAAGAGCCGAGTAAGTGGCCTAGCAATCACACCATAGTCCTTTATGAACCGACGGTAATATCCAGTCAACCCCAAGAACCCGCGAAGAGCCTTAACACTCTGAGGAGTCGGCCAATCGATCATAGCTTTCACCTTGGAGGTATCAGTCTTCACACATTCAATGTCAATTATATGCCCCAGATAACTAATTGAAGAACTACCAAACTGGCACTTGGTTTTCTTAGCATATAATTTATGTGACTTCAGTGTTCCCAGAACCCACCTCAAATGTTTGTTATGGTCTTCTTCATTCTTGCTGTAAATGAGTATGTCGTCAAAAAATACTAAGACAAACTTCCTCAAAACCGGCTTGAATACATCATTCATTAATGCTTGGAAGGTAGCGGGTGCATTAGTCAATCCAAAAGGCATGACCGTGAATTCATACAATCCTTCATGAGTCTGAAATGCTGTCTTGTGAATATCTTCACCCTTCATGCGTATTTGGTGGTACCCCGACCATAAATCCAATTTTGTAAAAATTGCGGCACCATGGAGTTCATCGAGAAGCTCATCAATCACCGGAATAGGAAACTTGTTCTTAATGGTAACTTGATTAAGTGCCCGATAATCAACACACATGCGCCAGGAAGAATCTGCCTTCCTAACCAATATTACAGGAGATGCAAATGGGCTTTGACTGGCCCGTATCATTCCTGCCTCCAGCAATTCTCTCACCATCTTTTCTATCTCTAACTTCTAACTGTGTGGGCATCTATAAGGTTTTTGGCTTATGGGCATGGATCCGGCTTTCAAGACTATAGCGTGATCATACGACCTGATCGGTGGTAAGCCTTTGGGAACCTGGAAAACCATGTCAAATTCATCTACTACTAGTGCCACTGATGGAGGAATTCCCATGCAGGGACTCTCGTCCTCATGTTCCATAGCATAGTATAAAGGAGTTATTCTCTCCAGAAATTGCAAGGGTAATTCAGCTCCTTGATTTACCATCTCTGTCAAGTTGCGGGGAGTGCCTCTCAATAAACAAACTCCTCCTCGATGATTAAATTGCATAGTAAGGTAATGGAGATTCCATTGAATATCCCCCAAGGATTTTAACCATTGTATACCTAATACCACATTATAACCTCCCAAAGACATTGCATGAAAATCAGAGATGAAGACCGCTCCCTGTAAAGTAAAAGGAACGCAACAATAGGTGCCCATACTATGCAACCGAGTACCATTGGCAAGCTTCACAGTGAGTGTGTGTTCCAAACATTCGCCCATGTCAGCCATAGTGGAGAAATATGGATCCACAAAATTATGAGAGGAACCTGTGTCTATTAATACCCACATATTTTTACCATTGATAGTGCCATAAAGATTCATTGTTTGATGAGGACTAAACCCAGAGATGGCATTAAGTGATAACACCGGAAAGTTGTCCTCATTGTATGAGGGTGGTTCAAGAATTCCTTTACCCTTGTCCGTCCACTGCACTTCTTAAGTTGGTTTGGCAACCTCACTGTCCTCCTCCTGCTCAAGAGTTTCCAACAAATAAATCCGGGGGTTCACACATTTGTGCCCCTTAGTATACACCTCGTTACAATAAAAACATAGGCCATGTTTCTTGTGTTCCTCCATTTGGGTACCCGATAACCAAGATACTGGAATTTTTCTTGGCACCCCTGTCCCTCCTACAACTCTTGACGAAGAAGGATTAGTGGATGAAGAAGTGTTGTCCCTTGCCGAGTTAGGTGCTCCATACCCAGGATAAGTAAGAGGAAGAACTGGTGAGTTAGAAATCGGGGTAGAGGGCTGTTGTATAGGAGAAGTGGTTACATTTTGGGAGGTTCGTACCGGACGTCGGTTTATAGCTTGGCTTTCTTCATGCATGCGAGCTAAGGATTGGGCCATCATCACTGAGGTTGGCCGTAAAACCTTTACTGGTAGCCGTATGTCATCCTTCAATCCGACAAGATATAAACCCAGTTTTTGCTCTTCAGACAACCCTCTCTGCTTCACTGCCAAATCCTCATACTTCGTAGTATATTCTTCCACTGTTGTTAGTTGAGTGAGACGAGCCAGTTCCTCCATGGGAAAGGCCAAAAAACTGGGTCCATACCGGGCCAGTAATGCCATGGAGAAGGTCTCCCAATCCACAGGAACTCCGGACAGCTCCCACTCCTGAAACCAATTTGCAACTCTGCCTTCTAAATAACAGGCTGCTATGGTGACTTTGTGGTGGGGGGGGGGTGTTCTGTAAAAGCCAAACTACCTGTTTGCTTTGTTTAACCAAGTTTCTGGTTCTTCTCCAAAAAATTTCGAAAAATCAAGCCGGGGCCCTCGTATTCCCCCAACCCCATATTCTAGTTCATCGACTCGTGCTGGGTCCTGGCGTGGTCGATGCGCTCCCTGTAATGGAGGAAGCACGTCATGAGGCACTCGGTTTTCAACTATCGCTGGAACTGGAGGGTTAAGAACCAGATCCATCTTCTGGTCCATGGTATCAATTCGTTGGAGCAAGGCAGTGAGGCCTCGCTGGAACTCCTCACACAAAAAACTTAAAAGATGGAATGAAGCAAGCGGTCAGTAGTCGATGCTCTGTTGATGAATGCAAATGGCGGATACGAGCCACTGCAATGAAAGATGTCTCCTTATTTCAGATTAAGAAGTTCCGTGATGTTCATGCCTCGTCCAATTGTCTTACTTTCACTGAGAATCGACAAGCAACAAGCTCGTTCATTGGTGATTGCATAAAGTCTAAATATGAGAAAGTTGGTCGAATTTATAGGCCGAATGATGTGATTCAAGATTTTCAAAAGGAGAATGGTGTCAAGTGTAGTTACTGGAAAGGGTGGAAGGCCAGGGAATGTGCACTTAATTCTATATATGGTACTCCAGAAGAAGGATATGCTCAGCTGCCACAATTTTGTCAGATAATTCAGTTAAAAAATCCAGGTACGCAAAACACTGGTGAACTTCAAAATTAAGTTTAGAATAGTTATTTTTATTTAGAATAGTATTCATTGTGTTTAGAACTGTGTTATTTTTATAAGAACTGTATTCATTTAGTTTATAATAGTGTTTTTCCTGTTTAGAGTAGTGTTCATTATGGTTAGAACAATGTAGTTTCGGTTTAGAGTATTAATTTTGGCGAGAATAGTGCTGATTGTATTTAGAATAGTATTCATTTTGTTTATGACAGTGTTGTTTGTGTTTAGAATAGTATTAATTTTGGCGAGAACGGTGTTGTTTGTATTTAGAATAGTATTCATTTTGTTTATAACAATGTTTTTTGTGTTTAGAATAGTATTGATGTTTGTGAGAACAGTGCTGTTTGGGCTAGTAATAGTAATCATGGCTTTTTAGAACCGTCTTGTTTGTGTTTAGAATAGCAATCAATTTGTTTAGAACTTTGTCTTTGTGTTAAGAATCTCAATCATTTTGTTTAGAACATTGTTGTTATTGTTTAGAATTATGTGAAAACTGGTTAAAGTTCCATGTGTAACAGGTACGATAACTCACATTGAATATGACTCCCAGAATCGATTTAAATTCTTTTTTTTGGCTCTTGGCCCTTGCATAAGAGGGTTTATTACGTGCATGCGGCCTGTACTATGTGTTGATGCAACTCATCTGAAGAGCAAATTTAAGGGGGTATTATTCCTTGTGAATGCTCTTGATGGTAATAACCAAATTTACCCATTGGCCTTCGGTATTGGTGATTTAGAAAACGATGCCTCCTGGGGATGGTTCTTTGAGAAATTACGTGGAGTAATCGGTATTATACCCAATCTGACTATTATATCAGACCGAAATAAGAGCATAGAGAATGGTGTGAAGCGTGTTTTCCCCGAAGCATTCCATGGGGCCTGCATGTATCACATTGGACAAAATATGAAGGCCAAAAAGTTCCCTGAATATGCTGTCAATATTTTCTACAAAGCTGCTAAGTGTTATGGTGTTTTAGAGTTTCAACATGTGATGTGCCAGCTGAGACAATTTGAAGAGGGGAGGGTCTACAATTATCTGCAAACTACAGGATTTGAGAGATGGGCGAGGGCATATTGTCCTGTGGATCGTTATACCATCATGACGACTAACATTGCGGAGAGTGTGAATGGGGTTTTGAAAGAGGCTCGCTTGTTACCAATAACGAAGCTGATGAAGTATGTAGTTGAAATGTTACAAAGATGGTTTCACGAGCGTCGAGAGAAAGCACTTGCTATGAAAAATGACCTCACAGACTTCTATGAAGACATCATCCAAGCTCGACGGCTGAAAGCTAGCCGAATGACGGTTGAACCCATAAGTGTCCATGAGTACCATGTAAGAGATGATGACGTGGGAGTCCAAGTGGATTTACAACGCAAAAGTTGCTCATGCAGGGTATTTGACATTGATCATCTTCCATGCACCCATGCTTGTGCAGCAATTTCTGCCAGGAATTTGGCAACGACGCCTTTGTGCTCAAAGTACTATACGACAGATATGCTTGTGCTCGCCTATGCTGAGCCCATCTATCCTATCGTCAGCACCGATGAGACTGTTATAGCTCCAGAAATTGTTTGCCCGTTACCTCCAGAACGTGTTGTTCTAGCAGGACGTCGGAAAATACAAAGAATAAAATCAAAAGGTTAGTGTGTTACCTAATAATATTATTGGCATAAAGGTTGAAATGTTTTAGCTCTGTTTATAATAGTATTCATTGTCGTTGGCATAGTTCGCATTATGGTTAGAATGGTTGTCATTCTGCAATTTATAATATTCTGCATTATGATTCTATTAGTTATGATTGCGGTTTGGAATAGCTTTAATTCTGTTTAGCACAGTTTACATTCTGTTTGGAACGTTTTATAAATCTCCACATCATGATTGATTACTTTTGATTGTGGTTTGGAATAGCTTTAATTCTGGTTAGCATAGTTTACATTCTGTTTGGAACGTTTTATAAATCTCCACATTATGATTGATTACTTTTCATTCTGGTTTGGAATAGTTTTATTTATGTTTAGATTAGATTTCATTATGGTTTGAACGGTTTATTATAGTTATGTAATATATGTACAATTGTTTGCATTTTGTTTAGAATTTATTTAATTCCGTTTAGAATGGTTTGCATTATGTTTAGAATTGTTTTATCAATTCGCAGGGGAGACATCAATGCCTAGAATGTACAGTAGGTGCAAGCAACGTGGTCACAACAGACAGACATGTAAGGAGCCTACGCCATTGCATCCAACAAACAGGTATGTCATATCAATGGGAGTATTGGCGTTTCTTTCCAAATGTAATTTTTTAATCTAAAATACTAACCGTACTTGCCTTTCTGCAACTTGAACAGGTAATGAACGAGAAATGCGTGAATGAATAACACTTGTTTTTTTTATTCAGTAAGACATTATTTTTCCCACACCCAACAAGTTCTGTGTTATTTGGAAACAATAGTCAACTATTTGTCAGACTGTGTCGGTTTGTTGATAAGGCAATCCAACGAATGGATGTCATCACACGGTTGGATTTTATTTGGATAAGATATGACCCACTATAAGTATTCAATCCCCTAGTTTTTTTAGCTCACCTTCACTTCCCTATTTGGTCACAACAACAATATGAGCACATCATTTTCAGTTGTCGTTCACTACCCGGGATACTTGAGAAACAACAGTTGGCACTTTTACGGCGCAGGTGAGGGTGAGACTATCTTCGAAGGTATGAGAGTTGAATTCTGGGATCGAATGTATGTTCTATGCCTTCTAAATTCATATTTTAATCTTTTTGTGGTGCGCGATGGTGGTTCATTGTTCTTCCAAAGGCACGGATGGTCATTGTGTTGTGGTCTTGTTAAGCTGAATGAAGAGGTCGACTATTACGATATGGCGATTCATGGTGCAGCGCATGGAGTAGTTCACATGTACGTTATAGAAAATACGACGTCTTTGAGCAATGATGATGACACAGAACCAACTGTGAAAACTCATTGCCTAGAGTGTCCCCGTGCTCAATGTTCTCCTAATGAATGCCAATATGCTATGAAATAACAGTGATTATGCCATCTCCAATAACACTTATGACGTCTAAAAATGTTATAAAAACGTCATAAATGGACTTTTCTAAACTGAAATAAATGAAAACGACAGTGCTAAACTAGATAAAATAATTCTAAACAAAATAAAATAACGATTTTAGACAAAATAAATACTATTCTAAACTGAAATATATTATGTACTCTAAACCAGAGCATGAGTCTTCTAAACAGAATAACTGAACTATTCTAAACTACATAAGGACTACTCTCTACTAAGTAAACTAACAATGCTAAACAGAATTACTACTATTCTAAACAAAATAAATGAAGTACTATTAACTGAAGCAAAACTGTTCTAAACATTCTCAGAAGTATTCAACAGCCCCATTGTCCAAACCAACTCTCAACTGCGATTAGCTTCCTGTATTTTATTATGTCATTCGGTTTAATTACCGATAAAGGAAGGTCTGCAGCAAGTAACTCTATGACTTTAATGCAGAAAACCCCGCAGTCCGACCTGAAAATATAGAAATCAATTAAAATTTCGTGTTAAATTTATTTCATAAAGATTATGTATGAGGATATACGCACCCGTTCAGTTGCTGTGGTACATTGGCTGCCCGCTCAACTCTCCATTGCTCGTCATTTTTTCCCGATATAATTCCTGCTCGCAGCAACACTTTGGGGAGTAGTGTCCGGAATGCCTGCGTTTCATCGTTGAATTGTGCGGCCCTGACATGGCTTTTTAGAGAATCATATGCAATTATTAGTTTTCCTTTGATGTCAACCATCAATACTATCCAGTGATCTCTGTTGATGTTGAAAGGTATGTATACTTTTTCTAAGCCGGACCATGATAAATTATCCCCTACACCAGCAATGGTATTGTAAAGTCTGTTGTCTCTGTCCCAGTATGCTGGATCAGGGTTATCTTGAACATAGACCATCTGAGGGTCATGTATAACTGAAACAAACATTATATTATACTACAAACAAAACTATTCCAAATCATTATAAGCTATTCTAAACGGAATCAATAATTCCTCTAAACGTAACAAAACCCGTTCTAAACATAATTAAGCGAACTTACAGCAAATGTAGTCTTCATAATATGACATTTTTGTGGGAAGAGAGTGGGGAATTCTGCTTTTCTCAACAGCATGTAGTGGATGAAGGTATCCAGATGCTGAAACAAAATTCATATAATTTTTTAAGTATGCACTTGAATGAATAAAACTAATTGTAAAATACGCAACAGAATAGATAAACCCACCGAGTCACTAAGTCATGCCTCCTCGGACAGTATCTCAGTGAACCATTTCTTGTTCGCTGCGCACGTGGGAAACTCAAATAGTTGCGTATCGGTCATACTTGTGTAGAAGGACTCAAACTTTTCCTCCAATTCAGCATCCAATTCCCGCTCCGGATTGAATTCAGTTGGAAAATGGGTGGGGACCTTACCTCTCTTGAAGGTTGGGTCAGTGTATGGGGACATGTGGTACTTGCTGACCTTGACAACCCTCTTTCCTGGATGTTGAATTGACTCGTCTAGTATGGCTGCCTTTTTCAAAAATTCTTTTAACTCGGGACTGGAGATCACATAAGATGTGTCCACTGCTAAAGGCTTCGGTGCCGAGTACACCATAATATCAGTAGAGGGAGTAACATCTCCTCCCTTTTCATCAACAATTGCCTCTACACTCCCACTCCCACTCCCACTCCCAACTACCTTCTCACCGTATTTTGGTGTCACATTTCCAGATACATTGTCACCAACAGACCGAATATGCTCAGCAGAAGAAGTGGCGTCAACATTTTTCTCCACAAATTCATCTCCACCGTCTGCATTATCCCTATCATTGCTACACTCCGCCGCTACATCCTTAATCACCCCTTCTAATATGTCATCTGCCTCCTTCTTCATTATCTGCTCCTCATTCACATGCTCACTGTCCTCAATCGCTCCCTTCTTCACCAACATTCTCTTTCTCTTCTTTATTGGCCTCAATATGTTGAACTCTTCTTGAATAGTTGGTTCACTTGTATGCTGCTGAATGAACCTTGGTGATGTCCTCCTTTCAGACATCACCCCAACCTTGTCATCAGAGGTCATCTTCCTTGGTGTGGCCTTCGAAGTATGTTTTCGCACTGGCACTGGCACTGCCATCTTCTTCTCTGGCACTTCCATCTTCCTCTTTGTCACACTCTTCTCCGCTGCCACCTTCTTCTCTGGCACTGCCATTTTCTTCTTTGTCCCCCTCTTCTGCGCTGCCACCTTCTTCTCTTTCACCTTCTTCACCACATTTTTTTTAGCTTCTTCTCGGCCTTCTTCTCTGTACCTCTAAAAACAGCTTGGATCTCTTCATTTATCTGCTCCATTTTCTTAAGAATGACTCTTCCCTTTAATTCAAGTTTCTTATCTAACCTCTTCTCCATTGCGGACAAATTATCAGCTATGGCCCTCCCAATTTCTTTCACTGAAACACCCTGTAATTGAAAACTTCATAAGTTAAACTACTGACAATTCCATCAAAAATATCTCAAAAACTTTATAATAAACTGTTCTAAACGTAAATAAGCTATTCTAAACATAGAGCAAACGGATCTCAACTGTTAGAAGACGATTCTCAACCAAAAATTCCAAACTTATGATCATCCTTTTCTCAACAGAAATTGAACTAGTATAAATGGAAAACAAACTGTCCTCAACACAAAGTGAACATTTTTAAACTCAATGGAAACGTTTCTCGACAGTAAGTTGACTCTTCTAAAGTGAAAGAAAACTTTCTCAGTTTTTTTCAACAGCCCCATTCTAAACAGTAATAAAACGGTAAGCAACAAGAAAATATCTCCAAAATTTTATAATAAACTGGTCTAAACAAAAGTAGGCTATTCTAAACAAAGAGCAAACGGATTTCAACTGTTAGAAGAGGGTTCTCAACAGAAAATCCCATACTTGTCATATTCTCTTTCTCAACAAAATGGAACTAGTCTAAACAGAAACAAAACTGTCCTCAACAAAAAGTGAACATTTTTAAACTCAATGGAAACGTTTGTTGACAGAAAGTTGACTCTTCTAAAATGAGAGGAAACTTTCTTAGTTTTTTTACAAAATAACCAATCTAAAAAGTAATAAAATGGTAAGCAACTAGAAAATATCTATTCTAAACTAAAGGAAACTCTTTTTAAAAGTTGTGCTTAAAATTAGTAGCAGAACATAAACATTTAAACATACCAGAGTCGATTCAATTTTAGTATCTTGGTTCAATCTTTGTGATTGAAGGGTTTGTTGTTTGTGCTTTGCAGCATTGAACACCGGTGGCTTAACACTGATGCATACACTGGCATCAATATACTGTGTGTACTGCTCCTCCGTCTCCGCCAATAATGGTAAGAGATTTTCATGTACCTCAAAGTCATCAATGTCAAGCACATGTTCAACAGCAGCGGGCTTTGGGGATACAGTTGGAGACCACTTCAACATCCGTGGATGTTGGTCTCCATCCCTCGTAGCAAAGCAATCACCCAATTGTGGGACAGCCTCGTAAGCCCATATCTGAAGCAAATTATTGATATACGTGTATAAGTTAAATAAAAAAAGGACTATTATTTTCTAAAAGTTGAAGCAAAAACAAAAAATTAACAAATACACTAGAGTTATAATGGCCAATACCTGAAAAGCATAAGAGAACCCTACAAGGCTGTAGTAATATATTTTCAAGCCCTTCCTCTTGAATTTTTCTGCTCTCCCAACTAATGCTACTTGAAGTCCTTCAGCAGTTCTTTTGAAGCTCAAAGTCCCCCATGGGAACTCATTGAACTTTTGGAGGTCCATAACTAGATTCAACCAGTTTAGGTCAATGGATAGCTTGGTTTCCTTGCCAAGTAGAACAACGTCAAGAAAGTACACAAGTGCCAGCTTCAACTTCATCTCTGCCTCATTGCATTTAATAAACTTCTCTTCAAGTTCCTTGCATGATATTACTGTTTTCCCTCCAAATAATGAATCAACAATTGCTACCTGCCCAAGTTTTGGCAGTGGATCCAATTCAAAGTCCGGCAGTTCGGAGCATCTCAACCCCGTTATAAGATTAAACTCTTTAATGGAGAAAGTGGCAATTTTTCCACACAATCTAAACACCATCCTCCCGTCTGATTCATCCTTTGGAGCTTTCAATTGCCGTAAGAGAACTTGGTGTATGAGCTGCGGATGGTTTTTTGGTGCCCTAATGTCCAGGAACCTTCCAAAACATGATTTCTTAAACTGATCCAAGTAGTTTAATCTGTCCAGTTCATCTCTTATGTGGCTTGATGCTTCCTTCAATCTACAAAGGGAATTAACCTTTGATGGAAATCGGTCTGCCTCTTTTATCTTGTAATCCATTTACTATATGCTGCAAAAAGCACAATTGCATATACCAAATGTTAGAAGTTTGAAGGAAATCAACATGTTCTAAACAAACTTAAATAGAAACATAAATAAATATGTTCTAAACAGAACAATAACTGCTAAAAACATAAATAAATATGTTCTAAACAGAAAAATTACTGCTAAAAACATAAATAAATATGTTCCATGACGACAATTGTTCTAAACGGAAATAAATATGGTCTAAACACAACGTCAACTGTTATAAACAATATCAATATGTTCTAAGCACAACGAAAACCGTTCTAAACAAAAAAAAACTTTCCTAAACAGAAGTCATACAATTCAAAACAAACAACATAAATAAATATGTTATCACCATTAACTGTTCTAAACCAAAATAAATATGTTCTAAATATTATGAAAACCGTTCTTTACAAAAGTAAATCTTTTCTTGGCGCATCTCAAACTGGTCTAAACAAAAATAAACCTGTTCTAAACAAACTAAAGCGGTGCTAAAGAAAAAAAATGAATCTTCTTCTACATTAAGCTAAAACTGTTATAAACAAAAACATAACTCTTCTAATCAAAAATGTATGTACTCTATAAAACATCCTATTCGGCTCTAAACAAAATTCTTACGTTCACATAACAAAAGTTTAGATGTTCTACACAGGATACCTAACTACTCTAATCATATCCTCTTCTGCTCTAAACAATTTCCTTAAATCAACTACACACCTGCATCCAACAAAATCCTTCAATGCATTCAACAAAATCCTTAAGAAAATAACAGGTAAATCCATAGAGCTTTTAACTAAACCAAACAATCGAATGAATCGGAAGGCTTGTATCTCAGAAACCCTCACATGGAATGACATGTAGAACCCAAATAAACCCAAAATCAATGGAAACCAGATTTTAATAATCTTCAACCACAAAAACCAACACATGATCAAAGAATAAGAGACATGCCTCCATTTATTTGCATCAATGGGCAGACGAAGACCCCTTTCCGTTTTTTTTCAACGTTTCGAGAACAAATAAGTAAATGCATGACCAAAAAAGAAAATGCCTTACCTGTGTTGGTGATCGATGCAATGGATGAAGTCTTTGACAACGATAAAACAAGCAAAAACCGTCGCGAAGTCGAGTGCTCGACGAGAATGGAGGACAGCGGTTGATTTTCGTAACTGTTGGGGCTGGGTGTAACTGTGGAGGTAAGAAAACTGATGGGAAAATTGTGTTTGTAGGGGCAGGGGCATTTGAGACCTTTCCATGGTCAAAAGGGTTACAATTTTAGTTTTTCAAAAAAAGGGTTACTTTGCAAAAACAGTTTGTAAAAAGGGTTAGTTTGCCAAATTTCCCGCTCTTAAGCAGAACAAAACGGAACGTTTCTGGTTTTCAGAAATAATTGGGCCTCGGCCCATATCGTAAATGTATAAGATATTCAATAGAGCCAAATTTACAAAAAGGAACTTTGCTCATGGGCCAAGTCACAGTTTTACATTTTAACCCATCAACATATTTTTATAAATTATTTGTGATAAATCTTTAAACATTCGTATCCATAAATTTACCTAAGAGTGGGTTTGATAAAAAGGTAATAAATATGAGTAAAATATATTACTAGGGTCACCTTTTCTCATGGGTAAATATTACACCCAAAATATGAAGAAAATTGCGTAAAAATATTATCCGAGGAAATAATATACATGCATCCTAAACATGAGTATTACACCTTGTAATTTTAATTACTCTTATAATTATTACTCTTTTAATTATTCGAGAAATTATTCATTATTCATAGCACTTTTAATATAAGCTTCTTGAGTACATCGTGTCAATTTTAACGATTATAGGCAAAATACATAAACTCTTCCTAGATTCTCCATAGCGTGTGTAACAAGTTGTATGCTGTCACCCTCTTATCCTGGTATGCATTTGTCAATGTATTGATCACCAGAACCCTTTATGCCACTTTATCTTGATAATATCGAAACCTCACACGGGCTTGATCCACTTGTTGATTTATCTGTTCCACTTCCTTCTCTAAGAAAGCATGTCTTTTCCATACCTCCATAGATGCTTCTGACACTTTATCAAAATCTACCTCCTTCTACATTAATTTCCGGTGATAATGAGTCCAGGCTTGTATTTCTAACCTTAGAGATTCTCTTTCTTCTAATAGGCGTCCTGTTCAACTTCAAATGTTGCTCTCTGGGTAACATTCACCTCCATCTGTCTTGCCAATTCTTTCTCAAGTTGCTGATTTTTTTATCTCTTGTAGCAATTTCTTGTTTTTGACAGCCATTTCTTGTTTTTGATTTGCTTCCTCCCACTGAAACACCCTTTTTTTTAATTTTTCTAGCCATTTGCTCAGCCTTCTCCTTTTGAAGTTCAAGTGCTGAGTATGCCTCTCGCAGTCTGCTATTATCCTTGTCATGCTTAGCCTTTGCTGCTTCAACTGAACTCGGTACTTCAAGATTTCCTTTTCTCTCTGCCCTGTCATTTGATTTTTCCTAGCAATCTCTAACTCTTTCACTCTCCTTTCAGTCTGTTGTGCTTTCTCTTCTGCTCTATCCACTTTTATTGCCCATTCTCTTATTTTTGTTTCTCATTGCTCCTTTTTCGTGTGTAAATTACCAGAGGCATTTTGTCCTTCCTCTAACTGAGCTTTTGGCAACATATTCTTCTGGCGGACCTTTGCGTTCTCTAACTCATATATTGCCTAAGCTACAGGTTCGTCGAAAGTGCGCACTGGGATTGCAAAACTCTGGACTACTGGTGCAGTGCATCCTTTCTTTCTACTTGCTTGCCATACCTGGTATCCTTCACTGGTACTACCTCGATAAATTCCTCTCTTAACTCTTTATGCCTGCTTCCAAGATTCCAATATCTTTTTGATCTCCTCCATTATTCCAGTTTCATAGTCAAAGGAAAATTTTGCTAACCCATGAGTCATCGGGATGAATTGTTTGTGTGTCAGCTGCCTCAATGCCAATGCAGGAGCGTATGCAATGGCTCCCCATAATCCTAAGAGAGGAACCCAAGGATAACTTCCACAACAATAGAGGGCTGATCTTGTACCCATCCAAGGCGTTTGCCATACAACTTCATCTAATGTCAATAAGAATTCTAACCATCTTTCCGTGCCAAGTGATCTCTTAGGCCATTCAGCAGCCGCAAACTCTGCAATAAGGCTACTATACTTCATGTATGCTCTTGAAAACTTAACTATAGGATAATTGAATTGGGGAAGCGCTGAATTGCCTCTTGCCTTGTTCTCTGCAGTATTTCAACATCCTCAAAGTCTCGGCTAATATAGAAGGAACTGGATCAGCTCTATTCAAGTATTGTTCAGAAAAGATAATTACTCGTCAATTCACATATCCTTTCACTCTTGGGAAAATGGTTGTCCTATATATTAATAAGGCAAGAGTTGGAAAACCTTGTCATCACTCAAATGGGCCCGAATATGCTGAATTAGAAAGTTGCAAGATATGCATTCACTAGCCTTCGATCCTTTTTCTCTCATCCCCTTTTCAAACTCAGATTTATGAATTCCTAGAATTTTTTCCAGTGCACCTTTAACCCCTGCCTTACCCCCTGGATTATAGACACCTTTGATACCTTCTTTTGGAATTTTCAGCAATTCTTCATATTCCTCTAAAGTAGTGGTTATGTCATGGATCCCCAGAGTAAAGTAATGATAGATGGATCATAAAAGCTCAACATTGATTCTAGTATAGGCACATCAATAGCTACAGCACAAAGATAATCAATATGACCAAATCTTTCATTGAATACATGATATCTTTTTACAGATATCCTATTCCACAAATCTCTTATTTTTTTAAGATAACATATGTCAAACTCTATACTCTTTACATGAGGTAATTGCACATTATCAATAGACTGAAGGCCATCTCCCTACTGTCTCTATCCTCACTGTGATTCTTTGGCTACTTCTTCCACATCTTGCATCCCTTGCTCCATCATCTCAACTGACACGGTACTATTTCCCACATCCATGAATTTCGGATAATGTCTCGACTCCAATAATGTCCAAGATTCCTGTGAATGCAATGCAAATTAAAAACATTGTAAAAAGTGAGGAAAATCATACATATATACAAAGATATATGTACAAACAAAACCCTATATGTACATCGAAACCAATCCACAGATGTACAAACAGAATCACATATATAAAGCAAAGCAAAATATCATATGTACAAACAAGATAGAATCACGTATGTACAAGCAGAACAACGTATGTACAAGCAAAACAAAACAACTGTGAAACCCCGACCCAAAAATTTTAGTTTTGAGTCGAAATACGGATGATCCGTGAGGTACGGAATCATAGAAAAATAGTTTTGGAGCTTGGTTCGGTAAATGGGGCATAACTTTTAGTATACATGTCCGTTTTGGGCCCGTAATATATCAAATCGAAGCTTGAACCGAGACGAAAAATAAAAGTGAAAAAAACTGGGTTTCTGGAAAACAGGAACCGTCCAGACGGTTAAAACAGCCGTCCGGACGGTTTGTGAAGGAACTGGGGCAGATTCATTTTTAGAGAAAATTTTGGTGCTGTGAACAGTAGACCGTCCGGACGGTCTAACGAGGCGTCCGGACGGTTAAGCCTACAAAGTGGGCAGAGTGTTGAGAGAACAGTGAAGCGTCCGGACGGTCACTTGGGGCGTCCGGACGGTTATCGGGAAATCAGTTTTTAAGCCTGTTTTTAGACATTTCTTCATATTTTCTTGGAGAAGCTCCCGACTAGAGAGAGAAAGTGAGAGAGAAGAAGAGAGAGAAGGAGATTTTGGCAAGAGATTGACTTGGAGATTGTGGATTGATGATCCTTGAAGCTAAGTAAGGAAGATTCAAGGTTGATTCAAGTGATTTGGTAAGTTTTTCATAGTTTTTGTAAATTCTAGGTTTTTCTAGATTTGCTAGATTCTTGAAGAGTTGAGTGCTATGCTTTAGATATATTGTTTATAGGTTGATTTTGGATGTTTATGTAGATTGGTTTGTGATTTGGAGTAGAGTTGGGCTTGGGTTGAGTTTGGAGGATTTTGAAGAAATTTCTAGAGAGAGAAGGTGAGTAATTTCGAATTTATGGATTGAATTGATGTTTATATGAGTTGTTGGTTGTTTATTGATGCTTGTGAGGGTTCGGTTATGCCACATTGTAGGTTTGGGCAAACCGAAACCCTAGGAACGAAATTTGGGAAATTGTGGTAATTTACTCGACACGAGGTAGGGGATTTCCAACCATTCTTTCTATCGTTCGTTTTCGATATGTAAAGAGCTTTTCGATTCCTCATTGGTCGTTCCATTTGTGTTTCCGCCTTAATTGCTCCTAAGGGGAAACGAACCCTAATTGTGATTCTTGTTGATTCTTGATGTTGCATGACCCGAGTGTGTGTGTTCCATCTCCTATGGACACGATGTGATTTCCGTTCATGCATCATGGTAGTTATGTATATATATATGTAGGTTGTTCATATATATATCTATTCAGCATGTCATGACATAATGCATTAGAGTTGCATGGGGGACCGGGTATGGACTCGGGAACCTTTAGGTTTCTTGAAAGCTATTGGGGGGATGACGAGGTGATGAGAGTTACCACTGAGTCATGTGAACTCCAAGTAGGATAACGCACTAGGGGTAAGGTCAAGAGTGACTTGCCTTGTGGGGTGCGGGCGTGATAGGTTCACGTAACCGGATGATCCTAGGAGTGGTTGGTTGTGGTGAGCTTGCTCCCGTGCAATATTTCATTGAGTTGCAATGATATTGTGGTTGTTATGCTCCGAAGGGGTTATCCGGGTAAATGTTGATGTGAATTGTTGAGTATACGTTCATGTGGTAGGAACATATTGATGCATTACTTTCCTTTGGTTCAGCTTATATTGATATTTACTTCATACCCTACTGAGCTTCTAGCTCACTCCTTTACTTTCTTCCTTCCACAGGAGACACTGGTACAGGTACTGGTGCTGCGGATCGGTGAGCAGGTCGTGTCATGGATGGCCCTGGATAGAATAGGGTGCTAGAGATATACTCTATGCATGTGGGTGTATGTAGTATATCTATGTTGAGAGAATATAACCATTTGGCACGGTGGTGCTTGTAGGTGGATGTAGATGTTGATATATGGTTATATTTGATGTGTTATAAATCTGTGTGTTGATTTATATGTGATGCCATCAGTTTGTGCATGCTGGTAGTGGATGGTCTGAGGCCTAGGGTCAGGATTGCATGTGGTTGAGGCCCGAGGCCTATGTTTGCTAGGTGGCTAGTGTGATGTTGTTGTTGCTGCGTTTCTGATGCAGGTGGGCACTCTCCGATATACGGGGAGGTGCCGCCGGATTTCCAGTTGATCCCGGATGTTCACACTAGTGACCTAGGAAGGGTGCGGAGAGAGCACCCAGTCGCGTCTCCGGAAACGGGGCGTGACAACAACAATATGCACCACACAATAAGGTTAGAAGTAGTTTCCTATGTCCTATAACTCTATGGTCATTGGTTATGGACAATCTCCCGCCAGTGTCCATTGCTGGAATAGCCTAGGTCCCCCTCAATAGTGAAGTAGGTCGAGTGAGGATTTTTCGCGAGCCTGCGCGGGGATTAGAATCCCTCGAAGGTCTCGTTACTTCATCCACTCCTAAGGGTATAGAGCGCTAGTTGTTGGACTCATAAAAATGTATGGTGCACAATGTGTGAGGATAATAATATAAAAAGCTCACAAAACACATCAACAATACAACATTTTTAAATAATAGGAGCATATCAATCAAAGTTTAAAGAAATAAAACACCAAATATATTTAATTCAAAAAATAACAAAATCAAATAATGGGATAAGAAAAATTAAATTTGGAAGGCCCAACTCATTAGTTTTTTTTTCTATGTATATATACATGTATATTTAAAAACTAGTTTTCCCCAATGAAGTCGTCAATTGTCGCAACCGGTTTCGAGAAAGAAAAATTTAAAGGTTAATAATAAAATAAAAATAAAAGAAGTCGCCACCAATTGTAATAAGTGCAATTGGTCACCATAAAAATATTTTTGGTCTGCGAAAATCCAGAAAAATGGGTAAGTGAGTTTGTTAAGTATGGGGAAGGTGTAAGATACCCCACAACATCTGTTTTAAAAACAATTATCAATTTAACTTTTATTATCTCATTAAATGACTTTAAGAACATTAATTGTAAAAAAAATATGTATATAGGGTAAAATAATTATAGAAAAACTATATCGAAATAGGGTAAAATAATTTTAGGAAATATAAAAACTATATCGAAAGTCTAATATTGAGGTTCATGGGATTCTTCCATCCAATGGTTAAATTTTCATAAAACACTCTCACCTCTAGAATTTTTCTAAGGGCGCATACAATGCATTCACCAAATTAATTTTTTCGTAGGTTAAGACTTTCGATATAATTTTTATACACAAGTAAAATATACAATATGAATGTTTAAAAAATAAAAAATAAATAAAAATAAATAAAATAAGAATGAATAAAAAGAAAAAGGATAAAAATAAAAACGAAAAATAAATATAAATAAATAATAAATAAAAAGAAAAAGAAAAATGAAATTAAAATGTTGGAAACCGAGTTTTTTTTGTGGACTAAACGATATTGAAATTATCATTAATCCTTAAACACAATAACATTATAAATCATACAATTAACACATAAAATTAAACAACACAAAACATTCATGTAATTCACATATAATAATGAAAATAGCAAGTTTCAAACAAATAACACATTAATGACATATTGAACTAAAAAAAATGGATTGGCCTCGATTCCCTTTTTCTATTGGCAATCGACTATCTTAATCATACTATTAAATTAGTATGATTAAAATTTAATAATTAATTACCATATGGAGATTAATGTATTGAAAGACTTTTTCCAAAAAATTCATAAAATCCCCTCCATCCAATGGATGAGAATTCCATAAAATTTTATTCTCAAGAATCCTTTCGGGATGACATCCAATGCCATCCTAATGGGTTCCATTGTCGGATTAGTTAAAGAATAATTTCTCATACAATAATTTATGAATTAAACAAAATACTCTAAGTCCCCTATCAAATTAAAAAAAATGAAAGCCCAACTATTATCTACCATTTTTAGTCCAACCACTTAACCCAAATGACAAAGAAAAACTTCACGTCATAGTATATATAATACGGGTAAGAATGAAATTTATCAATGTATGCTTATTCAAGAATGCACTACAACCAATTGACTGTTTGTCCCTCCAAACATACCGTAACAACCATAACTTTTGCTCCAATCAGTATTATATTTATTGTGAAGTATCATTCAATACAAAAAAAGCCATCCGTAAGGATTATTTCTCGTAAATATCAGAAGATCAAGGTGTCAGATCTTTAAATCTTGTTTGTCATCAAGACGGCGGCTATCATCATTGACCTCAATATGTGTCACAGCCGCTACATTCGGAGTGGTCAAAGAAGAGGCAACCCCATCTCCTTTGACAGCAACAAACAGAGAACCTCGTCTAGCTTCAATTCAAGAGAAGAGAAATGAGAATCCATTGCAACCAGTCTTGTTTTAAAATTTGAATTCAAGGAATCCACTTTCTCATTCACAGTATCCGCTTTAGTCAACAAGAATTTGAAAGGAGAATCCACTGTGGCTTGTAATTCCTCAACATCGTTCCTCAATTGATCTGCACTAATAGATTTTCCCATCATGCAGAGCAAATGCTCTGATACCAATGACAAAGACAGAGATAAAAGAAGGAAAAAATGTCTACTAATTTTATTACTATCAATGGAGGTTACAAGAGAAATACCTCGATCAACAGGTCCAGATCCATACTCATGCAGGAGTCCATAAGAATAAGACTAACAAAATGTCTTTCCTCTCCCCACCATCCCCCATAACTAAAAATGTAACTGACACAAAGTTACAAGTAATATCGAAAGTACCACTACCAATGTTAATTTCCAAATTAACACTTCACTCTCTTGTTGTAAACAATTACATCTTTATCAGTTCAAGATATATTACATTGAACGAGAGAAACCATGTCAATGATGTATTGGCTGATTAGAGAAGCAATACAAGAAAGCGAAGAGCGGGAGCACTCGGGGGATTACTTTAACTTCTTTTGCCTTGCTAACATAGAATTAGAAAGCAAAGGAGAGTTTGTTCCTCCAGTTTCTCCTCACTCTTCAACACATTACTGGAACTCCTGAAAGCACAGGCAGTTCATGGTGTATGTCCACTTCAAACTCATGATAAGTAAGAGAATTGATAATTGTTTAAGGTTTTGATACTAAAATATCAGTAGAGTAAACAAAATGTCTTTCCTTATATTTGTTTTTAATGGACGATGCTTACATACTGATCGGTTCTGCGAACATAAACTAGCGAGCCATGGATTGGAAACGAGACACTGAGATTGCATTAGGATGCTTCCAGCCAAGAAATAGTTCAAATTTGCTAAACTCTAGTGATGTCTCCGCATTTCGCATGTTGTCATGGTATGAACACATTGGACGAGGTGACCAATTATTTGAGGAGCCTGGGAGTTTGGAATGTGTTGAAAGAATTCTTTCCATTGGAGAACAAATGTGGAATACAGTAGTATGTTATTGGTGGACATGGAAGGCGTGCACCTAGCAAGTTACCTTGTTAGAGTGACACAAGATGGAATTGTTGAGGACCTCAGCCTTAGAAATGGCTGCTTTTTGGATACAAAAGCTTTGATAAAGGGAGGAGATCGAAAGTGCTACCGCCAATCTTTACAATATACTAACAGAAGTACAGAGAATATAGAAGCAAATCAAAAGTGTTTGTCAAGAAGGCCATGCTTACAGATGTATAACGGAGGTTGACAGGGTGCATGACAAGCCACATATCAATTATTAACCTGTTTTAACAAGCTATCAATCCGGATTCATACCTTCAAGATCCGTCTGGATTGATCTTGATTAAGACAACAGCACACCGATCGAGTAACAACGAACGGCTTCTTCTTCTCCAAGCTCACCAATCGAATCTCCGCATTGCCTCCTTGTTCGGACTGTACGGAATGAACGTCAACACCAACAAGCCCGACACTACGTGTCTTCTGCTGTGTGACCTCCGATCGAAGAACTCAACTCCGGTGGAAGGAGGGAAAGATGGCTAGGGTTTTGCTATTTTTAGAGGAAAAATGTTTTTAGGGTTTTGAGGCTCTAAAATGTGTAACCCAAAAACCTAGCCTTTGAGTCCTTTATATAGAGGCACAGCAGGGACCTCATAGAAAATATGTTTTAACTGAATACCAAATAGAAAGTTTTGATTATCACAGTCAACCTTCATCTTTTGGTAAATTACAATTCATTCAAATAAAGAATTGTAATGCCCTTAAAACATATTTCAAGCTATTTATTAAATGCTTATTAACTCCCCATGTTAAGAAAACCGATACCCGATTCATAAATTAAATTCCTGACAATTTAATTAATAAATCATAACCTCAAGACTTACGCTTAACTTATTTAACGTGTCGGATATTTAAATCCACCTGCAGGGTTTGACACGCTGAAAACTTATAAGCTTTCTCGAGGGGTATCCTTAATCCCTAAACCGGGACATGGTTTCCTTCAACAAATGATATTCTCGATCAATGCATTGTCATTGTCCAACTCATCGAGTTTATTGACTCATAAATGAGTCTCACTCTTTGTGACTCAAAACAATAACAAATGCTGTATCGTTCATATCATTTGCATCGGGATTAAGAGTATAAGCACTCATAATAATTACGAGATGTTTGTTTTACATAGTCAGTATAAAAACACTTCTCCCGTCTTGGTCCAGCTCGATACACATGAGTGCACTAACACATGAAGTCGGATCTATACCGTTCCCATAGTTAAGATAAACATATTTAATCATGTGTTACAATCATACCGATGGCTTTCCGGATTCCATCTTAGGTTGCGAACTTATACTTATATCCCATAAGAACTAATGATCTAATTTTCCGTGTGTAAGTCGAACTCTACAGATTAGATCATTTACTATATGGAATA
Organism: Euonymus europaeus; assembly: GCA_963580455.1. NCBI lineage: Eukaryota > Viridiplantae > Streptophyta > Magnoliopsida > Celastrales > Celastraceae > Euonymus > Euonymus europaeus. Next base: position 11,474,164 of record OY756970.1, on the reverse strand, counting down.
TTCGGAAACACGCACATCACATTATAAAATAAATTCTCATTAAAAAACAAAGCTTTTATTAATTAATACTATCAAATACATCATAGCATGCCTTGTAGTATATTTTCCTAACATATTGCACGCTTGAGTTCAAGTTTTAGCCAAATTCAACACAGAGTTTGAACTTGTCAATAGGTTCCTCAACAAAAAAGAAAAAGAAAAAACAAGTGTATCAATATGTCCAAAATAAAAGTTTATATACCAATAGGTCACTGACATTTTCACGAACACAACCTATCCCTCCACTTTAGCAAGCTAACTAAATTTACGAAACAAGATATTTCACAAAACGGGAAAAAATCTATGTTTTGAAAACATAGATCGATATTTCAAAAAATGATAAAATATCTTTATTTTAGAAGCACATATATTTCTAGAGTAGTGCTAAATAACCCAAGTTTATGTAATCCAAATTAACCTAAGTCTACATGGCATGTTTTGTAAGCAAATGACATAGAAAATTAAAATTTCAAAAAATAAAATATCTCATTTGAAAAATTCACAGCACATTTTTTTTTTCTTAAACAAAATTTTAAAACACTTTATCTCTTAAAATACATATTAGATTTCGAAAAAAAATTACGTATCCTTAATCAGCAAGTAAAGATCTATCCAACAAGATCTATCATCGATATGTTTTAATCACTCGTTCTTAATTACATTGTTTTTAATTACATTATTTTTTTGTACTAATATGTGAGTTACATAGGTTCTAAGTGTTTATTTATGGGTACCGATATGAGCTCATATATTGGATTTTCATACTGTAACCTAAACAATAACGGATTCGCTAAACCCTAACGGGATCGTGTATCAGATTTTCATGCTGTAACCTAAACAATAAGTGTTATAAATCCCAAGGGGAACGGATCCTCTAAACCCTAACGGGCTCGTGTATCGGATTTCCATTTTGTAACCTATAATACTCAGATTCACTAAACCTCGACGGATTCACTACAAAATCCTAAATGTCTCAAGTGCTAAACCTTAGGGTTCTAACTATTATACTCTAACAGGTTTAGATACTCACGTAATTTCAATACAAATGCAAAAAAATAATGAATATATATTCTCCTATCATAATGTAATAAAATTTCAACTTGAATAAACATTTTACACATTATATATATGAATTATATTATTTTTAAAAATAATGTAATTGAAAAAACAAGATATAAACTATCGACAATGAGTCTTATTAGAAAGATTTTTACTCGCTGAGTTCGAATATGTAATTTTTTTTTAAATCTAACATGTATTTTGAGAGATAAAACGTTTTAAAGTTTTGTTTATGGAAAAGATAAATAAAAATTGATTTTTTAAAAAGTCCAACATGACACACTAACATGGAGTGCCACGTAGACTTGGGTTGAGTTGGGCTAATAAAAGTTGGGTTCTATAACATTTTTTATATTTCTATGTACTCATAAATATTAGGTAAAAATACAAATTTATTTGTTTTGAAAACAAAAATATTTTAGTGTCATTGATCATCATTCCATAAAAAGTATGACCAATGTTTATTTATTTCACCTTCTCATTTAAAAACACGAATATAAAAATGCAACAAGTTTTTTTTTATATATATATAAACATATGACAATATAGATGAAGCCTTAGTGGATCCATTGATGATTGAAGAAAGCACTTAAAATTTCAAATCAAGAGTCGAGCTGCGAATTGTTGCAAATCCCACCATGCATGTCAAATACACTTACATAGAATTGGCGTCCTTTGATGTGTTACCACTTCAATGGCAGACAACCAGACAACCACCTATAAGTTGCTTCATTCTTCTTATAATTTCAAATAAGAAAATAAGAATATGTATGTACCTAAAGACAATAAAGATTTAGCAAAGAAACTGCGGTCATTAAAATATCTAGTATGTTTGAAATCCACGAAGTCCTTATACCAAAGGCCTCCGGATAACGTTAAAGAAGAAGACTCAGCCCAACAATTGTACTTCAAGCCCAGTTCAGAGTGCAACCCAAGATCATTAATTCTTCTATCTCTCAACGGCTACATGTCTCTGTCTCTGACTTTATAACCATTTGTCTATACATTCTGTACTAGCTCTTGCTCTAGCTTTTCTTCTCATTCTTGTATATATATGGTTTGTAACAGCATAGCTAAATTAATGAAAATACTTTCTATCGAATCTCTTTAAATGTTACTATGATTCCATAAGAGCAAAATTAGCTACTTGTGATTGATTATGGAAATTGAAAATTAGGTCAAGAGCAATAGAATAAAGAGCACAGGAAATAAACCTTGGAGAAAATAAATTGAATAATGAACCTGGGCTGCAAATCCACTGAGTGAGCACTTAGCTTATGGTTGCGAACAGGGGCTGATGTACATGAGGCCTAGAGCCCATCCTCAAATTTTTGAAATTTTTTATTAAGTATATACGAATCCAAAATAAGTCCAATAATATTCAAAATAGATTTACTTATACCCTAAAAATAAGCTCTAACTAACTATTCACATCCCTTTTCTCTCTCACCCTCTCTACGGCGATTTCACGAAACACTTTCGTGAATGGTGAATTATCTTTTTTGATTTGGATTATGGCAACTATTTTGGGTGAAAACTCGGCGGGTACAGTACTTGTAGAGAATTTACTTAGTAATCTTCTTACATGTATAGTTGGTATCTTAGAGACTTGGTCTCTCGGATTTGAAAATTAGATTGTAAGACTTCATTTTCATATTAATATATGAATTTCTTTTCACAAATTTTTGTTGTCATATAAATAAATAGTCCTAAAAAAATTCGGAGGCAACGAATCCTGTTAACCAATTAGTCCACCCTCAAACTATTTTCTAGATCCGCCATGGTTGTGGATCCATTAATGAAAGGGTTACCTTAAACACTTTCAAAGTGCATATTATAACGCGTCTGCCTATCATGAATGCCATCAAAGAAAACATAAAGTCCATATGAGTTCAAATTATTCCAGGTCCTTTTATTTTGTCTTGTGGTTGATAAGTTCTTGGAATGTCATCAATATCTTCCATCTTTTTGTCCTCTCTCTCTCTCTCTCTCTACCATTCATTTGGTGGGTTCGCTCTATTGCTAATCTATGTTCTATATTCCAACTGGTCAACTTGATTACTTTTTCTAAAGATACATGCCTCTAGACTTGAATGACTAATTGACTCAGAGTCTTCCACTACAATGGCTAGTGGTTCATGACTACTCTTTCTATATTCAACTCGGCTTGTTTTACGGGTTGTATGTACTGATAAGAAACGAGTGTTAGAGAATGAGAACCACATTAACGTAGAATCCACGCGGGTCTCACTTTTTAATTTGTTGTCGAGATATTTTGTAGAAAGTGTGTGGGAATTGTATTAGCTTTCAAGTCGAGGAACAAAGTATGTGGAAACTTGTATAAGCTTTTTAAAGTCCTCCTGGGCCAACTCTTCTATGGTGACTGTTGTGAATAATGCCAACTTGATTTCATGCTTTATAGATATCTGTGTAGTCAGTGCTACCTCAACCCCATCATTTTTTTCATCTAAAGCCAATCAAAATTCCAATGATGATCAACTAGAAAGCGTCTCCAATTCTTCATTCTTCAGTTTTAGTGAACGAGCATTTTTCTGCTCAATGAGGCAACTCTGGTCGTTTTCCTTGATCTGTACTCTCTTTATTCTTCTCTCTTGCTTTCTCTTGCCTATCCAGGGCCTTGGAGGGAATGAGACAGACCAACTAGCTTTGCTTCAATTTAAGGCCAAAATAACTGATGACCCTCTGGGAGTTTTGAACTCATGGAACAGGACTAGACATTTCTGCAGATGGCAAGGTGTTAGATGCAGTCGCCTGCGCCAGAGGGTCGTGATGTTAACTCTACCTTCCAAAAACCTCGTGGGTTCCATATCACCATACATTGGAAACTTGAGCTTCCTAAGGGAACTGCAGCTCTTTAACAATAGATTCAACTTTGGAATCCCTCCAGAAATTGGTAGGTTGCAAAGATTACAACGTTTGGGACTTCACAATAATTCACTTGGTGGAAGAATTCCCATCAACATATCTGCTTGCTCTAACCTTATTGGTATTAGATTTAGTTTGAACAAGCTGGTAGGAACAATACCTGTGGAGCTTGGTTTCTTGATGAAACTCAAATTTCTTTATATGGGCAGCAATACTCTGAAAGGAACTATACCATCTTCTCTTGGGAACTTATCAGCTCTCCAGTTTTTTTCTGCTACTAACAATCAGTTAGAAGGGTCCATTCCTGATGCCTTAGGCAGACTGAAGAATCTTCAATATTTTTCTCTGGGTGAAAATAGATTGTCTGGCAACATTCCTCCCTCAATCTTCAATCTCTCTTCTATCACAACCTTTTACATTGGAAATAACCAACTTCATGGGACTCTTCCCTCAAATTTAGCCATCACACTTCCAAATCTTCAAGTTTTTTACATTCAATATAATCAATTTTTGGGATCTGTTCCACTTTCTATATCAAATGCCTCAAATCTAGTACGATTTGCAATCACAGAAAACAAATTTACCGGAAGTATACCCTCCATGGAAAAGCTGCACAAGCTTGTGGAATTAGGCATTACAGCAAACCATCTTGGAAGTGGTGGAACCAATGAATTAAGCTTCTTATCCTCTTTGGCAAATGCTACCAGATTGGAGGTGTTGGCTATAAACGATAACAATCTCGGAGGAGAACTGCCCGAGTCTATTGGCAATTACTCATCTGAGATCTTTTACATGACCCTAGATGGCAATTCAATATTTGGAAACATTCCAGCTGGGATAGGAAATTTAATCAACTTGGAGAGACTGGAGGCTTATGACAACCATTTCTCAGGTAACATTCCTCTTGATATTGGAAAGCTTCAAAAGCTTGTGGTCTTGCATTTGGGTGGAAACAAAATCTCAGGTAAAATTCCGTCGTCTTTGGGAAATTTGACAAACTTAAGCAGCCTTGGATTGGATAGAAACAAACTGCAGGGCAGCATCCCTCCAAGCTTGGCAAAATGCAAAAATTTGCAACAATTGTTTCTTCATCAAAACATTTTTAGCGGTCCCATTCCTCCAGAACTGTTCAGTCTTTCGTCATTATCGTTTGCTCTAGATTTATCTCAGAACCAGTTGATTGGTTCTCTTCCCAATGAAGTTGGAAAGCTGGAAAATTTGGGTTCATTGGATGTCTCGGACAACAAGTTGTTTGGCAGAATTCCCAGCAGTCTTAGCAGCTGCGTTTTGTTGGAGATACTATTCATGCAGGGTAATTTCTTTGAAGGGTCCATCCCTGCATCATTAAGTTCCTTAAAAGGTATTCAAGATTTGGATCTTTCTCGCAACAATTTGTCAGGCAAAATTCCTGAATTCCTTGCAGACTTTAAGTTGCTATATTTAAATCTATCTTTCAATGATTTTGAGGGTGCCGTACCCATAAAGGGTTCCTTGAAGAATGCAAGTGCAGTTTCAGTCATGAACAATAGTAAACTCTGTGGGGGTGTGCCTGAATTACAACTGCCTAAATGCAATTTCAAAGAGCACAAAAGTAGGACCTTGACCCGCAATTTGAAGATGGCAATATGTATTATTTCTGTCATTTTGGGAGTAACTATTGCTCTGTCCATTCTGTATTTTTGCTGGTTAAAAAAGAAAAGAAAAATGACCACGTCGAACTCCTCAAAGAATGTGTCATATGGAGATCTTCGAAAAGCTACTGATGGATTCTCCTCAGCCAATCTGATTGGCGTGGGTAGTTTTGGCTCAGTTTATAAAGGAATTGGTGTGGGTAGTTTTGGCTCAGTTTTTAAACGAACTCTTGATCAGGACGGATGGATCATTGCTGTCAAGGTCCTTAACCTTCTTCGTCGTGGAGCTTCCAAGAGTTTCATATCAGAGTGTGAGGCACTGAGGAATATGAGACATCGGAATCTTGTCAAAGTACTCACTTCATGTTCAGGAGTTGATAATCTTGGTAATGATTTCAAGGCTCTTGTTTACGAGTTCATGGTTAATGGGAGCCTAGAAGAGTGGCTACATCCAATACTTGGAACTGATGAGGCTCCAAGGAAATTAAATTTTCTCCAGAGACTAAATATTGCCATTGACATCGCTTGTGCATTGGAATATCTTCATCATCATTGCCAAATTGGGATAGTTCACTGTGACCTGAAGCCAAGCAATGTTCTTTTGGACAATGAAATGATTGGACATGTTAGTGATTTTGGATTATCAAAGTTTCTTCAGGAAGCCACCAATAGCTTGTCTACTAGTCAAGCAAGCTCTGCTGGGATAAGAGGATCCGTTGGTTATGCTCCGCCAGGTATTAAAATCTTTCTTTTCTTCCTTGCATAACATAAACTTCATTAATTTTTTTGATATATATATATATATATGATGTGTTAACTACAGAATATGGCATGGGAAGTGAGGTGTCAACAAATGGCGATGTCTATAGCTATGGAATCCTCCTGCTAGAGATGTTCACAGGGAAGAGGCCGACAAATGACATGTTCAGAGATGGTTTAGACCTTCATAATCTTGCTAAATCTAGCTTGGCTCAGCGAGCCGTTGAGATTGCGGATCCTATACTTCTTCCAGAAATAGTAGAAGGGGAGACAAGTGCAGACAATAGTCATAATTGGAGAAGCATGGCAGCCAGTTACAAAATTCATGAAGAATGCTTCGTCTCAATAATTGGAGTTGGAGTTGCTTGTTCTGCAGAATTCCCAAGAGATAGGATGAACAGCAGCGATATCGTAGTTGAGCTCCGTGTGATCAAGAATAAACTTCTTCAAAGTTGTATATATCGATACAGATGCTGAAATACCTTCTGGTTTTAATGCTGAAATACCTACTTTATGACCTTGAAAACCATTTTCTTGTCAAGTTTTATTGTAAAATATGTCAATTTAAGATTTGATGGTCATTTTTTTTCCTAGTACAGATGTGCAAGATTAATAACATGTTTGGAGGACTTGTGGACTATATATGAAGTTGAATTGTCACCATCCGCCATGTAAGACTTTTCAGTGTAGAACACATTTTTAAGCACCACACATCACAATTAATTACTAATACTACTAATATGTAGACAACAACTATAAGGGGAGAGTTTATCAGGCTTGACTTCAATTGAGACAATAAAAATTTGTAGCTAAGCAGCAGTTTGTCAATCTTCTTCTCAGGCTCATCCAGCTTAGGGGTCGACGTCGGGTAAATGAGGAATGATACATATATTAAATCAAAAATAATTGAGCTTTAGCATAAGACAATGGCTCAAAACACGGACGGTGTCTAATTAGGCAATAACAAAAAAATAAAAATAAATAAAAATAAATAAAAATAAATAAAGAGAGAGACAACAAATTTGTATGGACTATGTATATATCATATCTCTCTTTTAAAAGGCCGTGATCTTTCCAAACCTGGAGTTGCATTTGCAGAAGTAGAAACTATTTCTACGGGGTCCCAGTCTACTAGTTTTATCAATCAACTAAACTTGTATGAGCGATAGATTATAAATAAATAATTTTTCATGCATAACTATATATATAGCAAATAGTATACACATTTCCAACATTTTTCATTCCAAATACAACATTAACATTTATAAATTCATAGGCCTACTCATGGTTGAAAAGGGAAGGAATGCTTGGAAGTCTATCTTAGAAAAATCCATCTGACTGATTTATCAAAATCAAGTACTTTGACCTGAAGTATGTTTCATCAAGCGCACATTCACACACGGAAAGAAAAAGGAAAAGAAAGGAGCTTGCCCCTTCTTAGCTTTGGTAATTTTATCTATGGTGCGATAACTAAAGGACCTTTGTTGTACCCCATTTTTGCCCAAGGCCCTAAGCTATGATCAAGCTTAAAATTAAAAAAAAAAACCCAATTATCACGACCATGGTTGATAAAAAATAAAATAGGTTTGTCATTTTATTTAATTAATTTGAGTTAACCATAAAGTCCACTTATTTCACTAACCCAAACCCAAGCCCATTTGTTTCATTAACCCAAAACCTTAGCCTTAAAACTTAAATCAACACACAAGCCCATTTAGTTAACATGGCCCATCATCTAACCCTAATGTGAGCCAAAAGGAAAAGAAGAGAAGCCGCCAGAAGAAAAAAGGAAAGAAGAGAAGTGCGCGGCTGATAGAGAAAATGGAAAGAAGAGAGAGAGATGCGCCGGACGGGAAGAAAAGGAAAGAAGGAAAGAGTAGAGGGAATCGCTTAGGACGGTTCACACTGGGGTAGGATTGAGAGCTTTAAAGGGAAGGATTTTTGGATTTATTTGGGAAAAGGGATCGACTTAGGTATTCGTTTAGGAAGAAAAGAAATTCGTGAGTGATTAGGGGAGAAATTTGATGGAAAACATAATCAAAAATTCGAGGAGAGAATGAGGCTTGAAAAAAACTATAAAGAGGGAGAGAGCTTCATTGTTTAGGGGATTTTCAGGGGCTTCTGGGATTTTTGGGGAGCTTTTCTTCTTCATTTTTCAGTTTTTCGGGGGGGATTTCTTACTTTTTGGTTTTCAATTTTTCTGAGAATTTTGGGTGAGCTTTCTTCCTCCTTGCTATCTCTTCTGGAGTTCTCTGTTTTTTGGGATAAAATTCTTTCGGGCTTTTTGGCTTTTACTGGGGCTTTTCGGTTGATTTTTCTGGGAAGCTTTTCTTTCTCATTTGGCCAAGTTTTTATGGGGAATTTTCTGGGTTGAGTTACAGGAATTCTGAAAATTTCTTTCTTCTGGGCTTTCTGATTTTTCTGGGGTCTGCTTTTTCTGGGGTCTGCTTTTCTGGTTCTGGGCAGATTTTGTTTCTAGCTATCTGTTTTAGGCGAGTGATTGAAGTTTTTCAAGCTTTTCACGATCCACATACAAGATCTTGTGTTCTTTGGTTTTTGGAACTACACTGGAAACCAGAGGTTTCATTGTTTCTTTTGATCGAAACTTTTGGTAAATTCTCTGGGTTTTTGATTATATGTTTTGATCTTGAGTTTGCTGTTGAACTCACCTCTACTCAGTTTTTTTTTTTTTTTTTTTTTTTTTTCTGTTCTTCTGTTCTTATTTTAAACTGGTTATGATGTTGAACGGTGGTTGGTGTCTTACTTGAGTTTGATATGTTATTGGTAGTGTAGTGGGACAGTTACGTGTCCACCCCTCTTCGTGTCCAGCCAACGTCCACTCTTCTTAATAATCGTTGGACCTTAAAACATAATTACTAGCCTTTAAATATGCTTAACAAGAATAAAAATATTTGACCCATTTAATTAAAATAAATAAAATAAAAAGACAATTACACCCCCAAAAAAGTGCAAGAAAAACACATATAATGAAAAGACAATAAATTGTGAATGATAATAGAAGAGCGCAGTATTAGCAAGATCATCAACAGTCAATTTCATCGCCTGCAGATTAGCATTCTTTAGTTTTGAAATTAAAAAGATATCCATAACATCTTAAAATTTCATCAATAATACTGATTATCGATCGAAAATTTGTGTCATTAAAACCCTCGTAAGTAATCTAAACACTGATGGAAAAAAATTTGTTGGTCAATTTTTTTCGTCGATAAATATCGACTTAAATTTCATCAATAATCTCTCGACAAAAATAAAAAATTAATTTCTTTCTGTAATATTTTAACAAAAAAATTATTATTTTAAATTTCATCAGTAATCCATCGGCAAAAAAAAAAATTTGTTCGCAAAAAAAATAAAAAATTGTTGTCATCCCTTTGTTAAATTTTTCACTAGTAATAAGCTAAATTTGCATACCTACTTTTGTCATATCATTTTCATAATAAAAATTAAAATTAAAATTAAAAATTATTTGTGCATGTTGACTGAATCAACAATTTTAATATACGTTGTTAATAGATTGATACGTCTAATTTAGAAATTTACACACGCAATCACATTAGATTATAAGTGAGCTCACCCATAAAATTTATCATACTTTACACATGTCATGTATCAAAAGAGGGTGAATATTATCCTCTCTTTTTCGTGGGTGGATTTAAGAAAAACCCGTAGTGTTCTGGGCGTAAGAATGGTCTGCAATATAAGGGATTGGATTTTTGTGATATGGTTTGATATTCTGGTTTGATAATTGGATGAATTAAAATGAGTTGTTTAAATGGGCAATTATGGGCTTTGTATGATTTAATTGTTTGGGTCATGTATGGTATATTTTGGCTTATCTATGTGTGGTAATCGTTGGGCTATATGAATGGATTATGTGAAGCATGTGGACTTTGAGTTTTATATACGTTTGGATTTGAAAAATTGCATGGAAATAAAATTTTACATGTGACATTTTGCATGCTCATTTCTTCAAGGCAATTAATTATAAACTTTCAATCATACTAATTTAATAGTATGATTGAAGTAGTTGATTGCCAATAAAAAAAAGGGAACCGAGATTCCATTTCATTCATCGTTTTTCAACATTGTTAATATGCTATTTGAAACGTGTTTATATGTGAATGTTATTTGAAACGTGTTTATATGTGAATGTTATTTGAAATGTGTTTATATGTGAATAATATGATTGATTTGATGGTGTTTGATTTATGTGTTAATTATGTGATTTAATATTTTAATATGTTTGATTGGGGATTTGCGATAATGCAATATCGTATAGTCCACACAAAAAACTCGATTCCCAACATTTTATTTTTACTTTATTTTATTCTTGTTTTGTTTTTTATTTATCTATATCACATTTTATTTTTATTTTTATTTTTATTCCTATTCCTATTTCATTTTATTTTTATTTTATTATTATTTTTAGGATTATTTGGTGAGAAGTCCTTTATATGGACTTTATATTCCATTTAGTTTTTTTGAAAAGTTTATAACCCAATACATCCTCAATTATTTGAACCTTAACTCAATAAAGACAACTTTAAATTTTAACTTTATTTAATGACAATTTTACCCTACCCTCATTTAAACCTATCTTTATTTTTATTAGTATATGATTGCTCTTTATTTAGAAAATAATTATTAAAATAAAATAAATATAAATACAATTCTAGAAAGTCGGATGAAATCATGTTTTGTATCTATATGTTTTTAAAAATAAACTAATATTTTCACTTTTGATGAATCAAACTGAAGAGTCGATCAACCAATTTTTTTTCTCGAAAATCAGGTGCACTCACATGCACAAAATTTACTTGACTTAGTAACTTATATATATGCATTAAAATCTATAAATCACTATATTATTGAAATCAACAATCGAACACTTGTGCATTAACAAAATGTTATTCAATATAAATGTCAATATTTTATTACATTGTTAACTAACAACCAAAGTCCCCATTCCATTAAAAAAAAATCCATATGAAACAAAGTTACTGGGAAAAAGTCTGAAAGTAATTTTCAAACACATTAAGCAAATTTATTACATTGAATTGATAGGAAACTAATAACTCAAACTTCAGCATCCTCGTTCAAACGTGAACCAACACATGACCTGCTAGAGCTCCCTCTGCGGCGTTTAATACCCCACATCTTCTTCTTCATGACACTCGGGGGACGACCCTTCCCTCTCTTAGGAACTGGGTTATTGGAATTCGACGTAAGTTGATTCGAAGGTGTATGGCCGATCGATGTAGCATTCTTTGTAGACTCGTCAATCCATTTGAGAACATTCGCATACAATTCCTCGTTATCACATGCTAAATCAGCTAATTGATGAAAAGATTTACACATATCATCATACCTTTGATGTTCAACAGTTGTCGTCCATCCAACATAATTGATCTTCACCCGAGAGTGGCATCTTCTCACATCCTTCCTCCATCTCCTACAAATGTACATTGCAGGCAGCAAATACTCATTATTAGATATAAGAACCGTCAAAGCATGCCTGCAAACGATGCCCCTAAACTGAAACATCATACAGTTACAACTCACTTCAAGGTCATCATACAAAACCTGAAACATTACTTTCTTCTTGCCACCTTCTCCATAGACAATATCTTCATTAACATAATACTGCTCATGATACGGGAGCTTCTCAGTGGATTTGATTCCACGGTACATCATCACAATCAACTCGTTCTGGAACTCAACAAACTTTTGCGCTGTATAAAGATTTTGAATTTGCTTCTCCATCTCATAAATTGAAGAGCACGGCATCTGCCGATTCAAGGACTCGAAATCAGCCATCTTTTCTTTATTTATCTTTTTACGCAATGCGCTCTCATACTGCTCGACAAATTGCTTTAACGTTGTCTTAGAATTGACGTACCCATCAAAGAACGCATTCATACTCTCGCTTTGACCAGTTGTTGACATTCCAGCCCAAAAATGTCTCTTAACAAACACTGGAACCCACATCTCCTTCTTAGAATACAAATAACTAAGCCATTCATTCCCATCCAATCCATAAAGACACAGCATCATCCTCCATGTCTCTATCAAACACATCAAAACATGAAAAAATATTAGAAAACAACAACAGTTAAATTTAAGTACAAAAATAAGAACACTGACAACCAAAGAGTTATAGTGTAAAAATATGTTATTACATTGAATAAAATTGAATGGAAACAATGTATTAAAAATTGAACCAATGTCATAAGGTTCTGCCAATTCAAAACTCACAATAAAATAAAATGCCAAAACAATGCAATACCTTCAAAGTCATCAATGCTTTGCAACTCATATACAGATGCGCCCAACAAACGAGTTATAACATCTTATTCTCTATGTGAACCCAATTTTTCAAGTACCTTTTTCATGATGTGCCATAAACACCATCTGTGCCTCGTGTTTGGAAAAACAAACCTCAATTGCGTTTTTCATTGCCCTGTCTTGATCAGTTATAATACCTTAGGGAGCAACCCCACCCATGCAAGCCAACCAAGTACTGAATAACCAAATAAAATTATGTGTGTCCTCACGAGATATAAGTCCACACCCAAGCATAATGGAATGCCCATGATGGTTAACACCTACAAAAGGATCAAATGGCATATCATACTTGTTCGTGAGGTATGTGGTGTCGAATGTAATAACATCTCCAAATTCTTCGTACGCCGCACTGCTTCGGGGATCCGCCCAAAAAACGCTCCTCAGACGACCCTCATCATCCCAATCAATCAAAGAAAAAAACCCACTGTTATTAGATTGCATCCTCAAGAAATATTTCTGCATTGCATCTGCATCACCAATACCAAGACGAATCCCTCTAGCTCTAGCAATAACATTCCTCGTATCCCTCTCTAAAAAAGTCAACTCCTCATGCCCACCAGCACCTATCACAAATGAATTGTGACTCTTGTTTGGCCTAATCCCAGCAATGTCATTGATCTCCAACTGCCACTTAACATGAGGGCTAATCTCTCTATTGCATTTAAAAAATCTAGATTGACTCGGACTCAACATGTGATTATGATCATCATTGAACATAATAATCTCCCATTTTGCATCAGTAGACAACCGCGCAGCCAATCTAGCCTTACACTCATTCTTTGAATGCGCACAATGATTGACCAGTATTTTAGAACGACTATAATATTTGTCCGACCTCCCACAAGTAAATGTCAAATATTTATGAATCTCATTCACATCCTTGGTAATAGACCTCTTTCTCACAGAAAAACCATTTGCAATCCCGTAAGCGCGGTAAAAATCGAACAACTCATCAATGGAGTCAAACAACATCCCTAGCATAGGAACATCCGATCCAGCAGGCTTAACGAACTCGTACACACTCTCAGCAGGTTCTATCAAATTCAACATTGTCCCGCTGCACATATAAAATAAATGACCAGTAAAAAAAGCACCAAATATTTTAAAAAATAATGATAACAACTACTCACCAAAGATAACTTCTATACATTGTCCATCTATATGAATACACTTCATTATATTGCCCAGTACCTTATTACATTTCCCATTACCTTATCACATTGCCCATTACCTTATTACATTACCCAGTACCTTATTACAATGCCCAAAACACAATGTCAATACCTTCATTTCTATGTACAAAAGGTCTTTCAAACAGTTACACTTATTAACAAAAAAGACTAACACAATGCGACAAAATCAAAAACAATGCAAAACAAGTCTCAAACACCATGACACCTGTCGTAATTACTATATAAATTTATTACATTAAACTGTCTCTTATAACTTTGCCGTGTTGTTCAGACAAAAAAAGCAAAACAAAAATAAACGAACAAAATGTCCTGATTACAATATAAATTTATTACATTAACCGTCTCTTATTAACTCTTCAGTGTTGTTCAGACAACAAAAGCAAACAAAAATGACCAGAAAAATACATTATTCTGTGAACCAACAAAATTAATACAAAACCCAACCGAATCCGAAACCCCCACTCTGAAATCAACAAGATCTACAAAAATAAACTCACCGGAAACTCCGATCCATACAAAAAACGAAACCTAAAACATTTAAAAGACATTAACGAGCCATGTATTACCTTAACGATGACTATGAGCTCATATTTCTTCCGAATTCTTCCATATATCGTACAAAAAAACCTAGCTTCCGACTGTAAGACAAAACTAAGCTTCAATACCCAAGACCGACGCACTAACCATGGTCAAAACCCAAGTTAAGACATTAGTAAAGAGAGAAGCGGGAACTCCAATGCCTTAGGCGGGAAACACATTTTTCAATAAAGAATTACTCTTTTATTTCATTGTCCAAATCTATGTGGCATGATGAGATGTCATGCCACATAGATTTGGGATGTTTTGGGATGTATACATTTGGGACCTTTAGCATTTTCCAAGTTTTTATAAGTCAGAGAGGCCTCCAAGTGCCTTCTTCAATTATTCTTTAAATTTATTATTTTCTTTACGATTGTTTTTGTGTATTTTTTTCAAAGAGGAGTAACCTCATAAAAAAACATCTCGATTGTGAGTGGAAACTAATTGAAGTGATCTAATAGCTGCAATAGCAAGCAAATAAATGTTTATGCCATACTTTTGTTCCATCTATTACCAGCATCTTTACCCAAGTATTTAATTTGAATTCATAGGTGACATGGAGACATAAAATAATAAATTGGTACCTACTAAAATTGAAAGACCTAATCATCATAGTATCCTATTCAAGGTTGTCGCAACCGGTTTTGCGAAGAGAAATTTATAAGAGTTGCCACCAATTGTAATAGGTGCAATTGGTCACCAAAAAATAATTTGGTCTGCGAAAATCCAGAAAACGGGTAAGCGAGTTTATTATGTATGGGGAATGTATAAAGCACCCCACAACGTCTGTTTTAAAAATAGTTGTCAATTTAACTTTTATTATCCCATTAAATGATTTTTTTGAAGAAAACGTTAATCGTAACAAAATACGTATATAAGGTAAAATAATTATACATTATACAAGAAAAATTATATAGGATGAAAATCATCTTTAGAAAAAATATAATATCTATATAGGATAAAATAATTTAAGCAAATATAAAGCTCTAATAAAATAAAATGAATTTATAAAATATATATGTAGACTATATTCAAATAGGATCAATAATTTTATAAATATATATAAAAACTATATTAAAAGTCTAATATTGAGGTTTATGGGTTTTTTTTCCATCCAATGGTCAAATTTTCCAAAAAACACTCTCACCTCAAGAATCTTTCCAAGGATGCATCCAATGCATTCCCCATATTAATTTCATCGTAGGCTAAGACTTCTAATATAATTTTTATATAATACATAAGTTTAAAATAAAGTAAAATAAAATATAAATAACAAATAAAAATAAAGTAAAATAAAAATAAAAATAAAAATAACATAAAATAATATAAAATACAGAGAGATAATAATGGATAAAGTTAATAAAATAAAATAAGATAAAAGTAATAATAATATAAAAATAGAGTAAAAATATATCTATATACTCTCACCTCAAGAATCTTTCCAAGGATGCATCCAATGCATTCCCCATATTAATTTCATCGTACGCTAAGACTTCTAATATAATTTTTATATAATACATAAGTTTAAAATAAAGTAAAATAAAATATAAATAACAAATAAAAATAAAGTAAAATAAAAATAAAAATAAAAATAACATAAAATAATATAAAATACAGAGAGATAATAATGGATAAAGTTAATAAAATAAAATAAGATAAAAGTAATAATAATATAAAAATAGAGTAAAAATATATCTATATATATAATAAAAATAAAAATAAGATACAGATAAATAAAAATAAAAATAAAAATAGAGATAAAGATAAAATGAAAACAAAATACAAAATCGCATAAAATAATACAAAAAGATAATAATGAATAAAGTTACAAAAATAAGATAAGATAATAATAATAATACAAAAATATATATATATATATATATATACGTATATGAAAAATAAAATAAAAAATAAAGATAATAAAAAAAATAAGATATAGATAAATAAAATAAAAACGAAAATAAAATAAAATATGATATAGATAAATAAAAATAAAAACGAAAATAAAATAAAAATAAAATAAGATATAAATAAAAAATAAAAAAATAAAACGAAAATAAAATAAGACATAGATAAATAAAAATAAGGGGGATTCACCAAGAAGTCATTTAATAAAAATATGTATTCAATTCACTACCTTCAATTTTTCAATATTCCATAACATCCTTTAAATAATTATGGACAAAACTACCCTTATTCCAAAAGCCCTTATATGGATGACATATGCTGACATCATCAGATTCTTGTTATTTTTTTCTTTTAAAAACTTTAAAACAGTTTTATCTCTCAAAATACAATTCGGATTTTAAAAAAATATATATTCATAATCAGCACGAAAAACTCTTTCCAATGAGACCTATGATCGATATGTTTAAATGCTTATTTGTCAAATCCTCTGAATAAATTCAAAAGATTTCTCAAAACTCACCAAAACCAATTAAATGAGTTTTTAAAATTAAGCAAAAAAATACATATGATTTCATAAAAATATATCAAAAAAAATTGAATTTTCGAAAATCAAACAAAAAGCAACCAAAAATTCAGAGGATTTCGCAAAATTTAACAAAATAAATCAGAATTTTCTTGAAATTAAGCAAAAAAGTTCAGAGGATTTCATAAAATATATAATAAAAATTAGAAGAATTTTTTAAAATCAAAGAAAAAAAACCTGAAACTCTAAATCCTAAACCCCAAAATCCTAAATCTCTAAATCCTAAATACTAAATCCTAATATCTTAAATCTCTAAATTTTAAACTTTAAACACTAAACTCTAATCTTCTAAACACTAGACTCTTAAACTTTAAACCTTATAATTAGAAATTCTCTGAATTTCCCAAAAATCCTCTGAATTTTCCAGAAATCCTCTGAATGTTAATAATTCTAGTTTTAATTTTGAACAAAAAATCTTATAAATAATTAAGAAGAATTTACAAAAATAAGAAGAAAATCATAAAATTTTACTAACTTATATTCGTAAACCCTAAATCTTAAACCTTATGTCCTAAACCCCAAAATCCTAAATAATAAATTATAATCTCTTAAACAGAAAAACCTTATATCATAAACCCTAAACACTAATATCTTAATCCTCAAAACCCTAAACTTTATACCCTATTACCAGAAATCCTCTAAATTTTTTCTAAAACATTTAGAGGATTTATCAAAATCAAACAAAAAAACAACCAAAAATGTAGATGATCGGAGGATTTCTCAAACTTGTCAAGAATTCAGAGGATTTTAAAAAACTCACCAAAATAATTTAGAAGATTTTTTGAAATTATGCAAAAAAAAAATCAGAGAATTTCTTATCCAGAATTTAGAGGATTTTCTCAAAAGTCACCCAAACGGCTAAAAATTGCTATGGTATTTGGTTTTGTTTGAAATATGAAATGAGTTTTATTATGATACTATTCTCATAAGTTATGATTTTGGCGCTTTATTTTGCTTCTAGTTTGTTATGCAAGTTAACTAATTTTGCTGGTTCAGTTTTTATTACATTTTTGAATGCAATGTCACGTTGCCTTGAAGTTTAATTACAATAAAATGAATAATATAACATTGTGTTTTACAATAAAATGAATAATATAACATTGTATTTTACACATACAATGATGTCTCAGTTTAAAGGTCATTAAGATTAGTAGGTCATGTGCTGGAAACACGTTTGAACGAGGATGCTGAAGTTTGAGTTATTAGTTTCCTATCAATTCAATGTAATAAATTTGTTTAATGTGTTTGAAAATTACTTTCAGACTTCTTTCCCAGTAACTTTGTTTCATATGGGTTATTTTTTTTAATGGAATGGGGTTGATTTTGGTTCTTTTATTTTGCTTGTAGTTTATTAAGTAATTTAACTGATTTTTATGGGTCAGTTTTTATTACATTTTTTAATGCAAAGTCATGTTGCCATAAGTTTTAATTACATTAAAATCAATAATAAAACATTGTATATTACACATACAATGATGTCTCAGTTTTTACTAGGTCATTAAGATTGTTAGGTTTTTGGACCTGGTGGTCAATGTTTAGACTGCATTTCTGTATGTAAAATGAAAATGTAGGATTAATATAAGTCAGCCAATAACATTAGTTTAATGTCTTCATGACATTTACACACTTGTGCATACTATAATCACATAACTTCTATGACGTCCAAAATATAATGTCATACAGTGACCATATATAGTAAATGCATAGACAACAAAATAGTAGTTAATTGCTTAGAATACTACTTGAAATATTATCGTTTCAGCGCTTCACACACCAACCATGTTTCTTGTCATTCAAGAAAGTGTGGATCACCCATGCACGATAGTTTAGTAGCTCATCTTGGCTGAGTTTTTGAGGGATTTCCCTATGTTTGAAGAAGTTGTCCATGATATACATGCAAATCACCGCACAATCGACACTGTAATGTTAAATCAAAATTATTAATATCATTTAAATGATATAATTAAGCAACGTATAAGTATAACATTGTATAAAATTCGTATGACATTGATTTTGCATATAACACATTGTTTTAACTAACTGTAATAAACCATTATCACAATAGAATAACCAATTACAATCTTATACTTACGATGTCTCTGATTGCTAAGGTGTGCCCTATTGTGTATGAATTTTGGGCTTCAGTTGCTGGCTTGGATCTAATATGTCAAATATACTTTCATAGTACTCCACCTGCATAGAATATTTTATGCAAAATAAATGAGTGTGGAAGTCCAATGATTTTAATGGGGATGGGTCAGTGGCTTACAATTGATTTCGCATCCTTGAGGTACGGGTCTCTGCTCCTCTTGCTTCTGGGGAGGATGGAATTGTAGTGAAGCCATATTCCTTCCTCCGTGTCGAGCACAAGTAATGTCCAATGGTTGGAAATTTCATGGTTTCCTTTAGATAGTAGTGGGAAAATGAAGTACCTAAACTTTACAGCAGAGGCACGCAGCTTGTCTGTCATGTGCTTCTTAACCAAATTGTGTCTATTCATCCGGAGGAATGTCATGCATGAGCTTGTGACAACGAAAGACTTGCAGGTCTGCGTATAAATGAGCATTTTCGGATCGAGATGTGCTTGAATGAGTGTGAGATAGTCAGCGTATGCGTTGATGAGCTGTAACAAATAGCGTGTTAAGCATTAAAATAAATACCATGTTCAATTAAAGTTTAACATAACTAAAATAACAGTGATACCCACATTGTCGGACACCATGTCACAATTTATCAAACGCGCCAAGTCGTTCCAAAGTAGGAAGTTTTGACCAAGCCAAACCATCACACTGCCAAAAAAAATTATCAATGTAATAGTTATCATTAATTCAATGTGATATATACATAAGACTATAGGTTCACAATAAGCCATTGTCATAATCGTATACTCCATTGACATAGCAGAACTTCACAATGTTATCACACAACTGAATCATGCAATCAATTTCCCCACTATAACATTAGCAACAAATTATTAAAGCACCATAAAAGTCCATTGTTTCAATACAACGTCATATCATAGTAAGACAGTTTTCTAAAATAAAAACCAATGTCTTATGACCATTTAATCTAAGCATCGTTTACCAACTTTGTTTTATCCACCCTCGTGTCATTCTAATAAATCCAATAGGTTCACCAGTAATAAAACATTAATAATACTTATGAGTAATCCAATGCGATATATAGATAACACTATAGTTTCTGAATAAATCATTGCCACAAACATACACTTAATTGACACAACAACACTTCACATTACCACTTCACAATGTTATCATACAACTAAACCATGCAATCAAATTCCCCACTATGACAATAGGAATTTTTTTTTATTAAATGTAGAATAGCCAGTACTACTTACTTGTCCTTCCCTTGGCTTGCAATATCTTGTAGCATTGCCATGTCCTCAAATGTGGTGTACGTTTTGACAATGGATTTTGGGTCAATTTGCATTGGGTGGACATATTGCTCAACTGCTTTATACGTCTCAACATCACAAATCTCAAATTCTTTTTCATCTATTTCATTTTCATGTTTTTTGTGCGCTTTTGGTCTCTTTCCCTTGTCATACTCAAAATCAGAGTCCAATTTTGGAACACGGGTTTTCAGCTTCACCCTTCTTATCATAGATGGTGTATCATTCTTCCTCTTGTTTGTTTCAACGTCAACTTGGGGTGTTTCAACAATCACAACACTTTTCGGATTGCTATTCTGAACAAATGCCACAAAATGAGGAGATGCATCTTCAAGCATCAATGGATCAAGAAAAACTTCTTGGACAGATACTGGGTCAGCTACAACAGGATTATTCAACTCGAATATTGCCATGATATTCTCACTCTCACGTTTCAGTTTTTCAAACTCAGCATGTGTATGCGATTTCTCTTTTTCTGATTCTTCATTCAAGTAGATCAGCCTTTGTAGCTCCGCATGAAGTCTCTCCATTTCGTTGTTCTTCAACGAGAGTGCATTCCTAACATCATCCAAATCATGCTGCATCTTCTCTTTCTCTTTCATTTGTATTGCAATTTCAATTTGCAACTGCTCAATGTCTTTGTTCGATGCGTCTTTCTCTTGCTCTAGGTTTTTGATTTTTGGAAGTGCATCATTCAAAGACCAAGATGATGCATCTGACTGATGAATCTTGTTTTGGGTTCTCGGTGAAGTCATTGGAACCTCATGCAATTGTGCAGTGTGTTGGGCAGCTACCAGGGTCTATCACTCTCAAATAGCTTCTTTTGCACGCCATGTGATAACCCAGCACGTGAATTATCATTCAGTGGACCACTCTTAGATTCTACAATTGCAGGGGAAGATGTGGGCGGTCAGACACTGAAATTGCTTATTAGGCATTTAGAGCATCAGCTTCTTGAGAAATCACCACTAACTCCCCCTCTATTACATTGGCTGCCTCTTGGGATAATAAAGACTCAAATGTAATTAGTCCAACATGCAGTGTAAATATTACATACAATGTGATTATAATTGACGTAATGCATTTTAAGTTGGACTATCAGCACCTTTGCTCCTCTCAAGGTATCAATGTATTGAGACTTGAAATCTTTAGGCCATCTGGTTATGTCCCACTTCAGAAACCTAGGAAATAACTTCGAATTGAGTGGGGGAAACACCTTTGTGTGCTCGCAAAACCAGTACTACAAATGAAAGCTTGTGGTTAGTATTTTCCTTTAAAAAAATTGACATTCTTTAAACAAAAACTAAAATGTTGCAATAAGAACTACTCACTGGCAACACTGTGACGCATCCAATCACCTTGCGTGGGTCGTTATGATTCTTCTTTATTGAATCAAGTAGGTGGTCCGCAATGCCCTTCGACCAATTGTATCTTTTCGCATTATCCAAGTCGTCAACGTAATTGATGAATGCTCATGGGATAAGGTCTGCCCTTGTGGAGAAAAACAATGTAAGGCATGCGTAAAGCATGATCAACTTAGCGACATTGACTGCATCCGTATCTGAATGTCGGCTAATTGCTTCGTGGAGCACTGCCTTGATGTTAGTCGATTTCATGTGTTCGACTTTCTCTAATTTGGATATCACAAATGCATTCGTCTTCGGTTTTGCCATTCTCTTGATCTTCATATTTCTAGGCCCCGAAACTACGCCGAATATTAAGGCAATATCAGTCTCATCAAGCTGAATTTTCTTTTTTCCTATTCTGAAGCATCCATGTCTATTGTCATAGGTTTGGATAATATCACATATGACATTCTCATTCTTTTTGATATTCAGGTCTTCATGATCGTCATGCATGATTTTCCTAAAGATAAGCCAGAAGGGCATTTTCTTTAGTGCGGTTTTTTTATTGTTTGTAAGTTTCAAGCTTCTAAGCAGGTGCTTGATTTCGCCAATATTCGATTTAAACTGCATCTCATGTGAAGGTTTTTGTACTTTTTTCACAGATTTCTAACTTCCTTCCGGCACTTTCTTGGCACTGTGTTTTGATTTTGATGATGTTCCTTTCACCATCTACAAAAGAGACATTAATCCAATAATAGTGCTCATTAATCCAATAATAGTGCTCATTAATCCAATGTCATATCTCATTAACTCTATTAATTCACACTGTTATAACACAACATACCCATGCAATCATATTCTATCACATTACCTAAACCAATGTCATATCATAGTAAGACATTTTAATATTTTAAAACTCGCTGTTTTATCCCAAATAATGCAATGTGACAGTAAAATTTCAGAATGTCATAACACAACCAAACCATGAAATCAAATTATCAACTATCACATTACCTAATTAATCAGAAATTAACTCCAATTATTCACATAAAACATTGCAAAGCATTATGGCAGCAGACAATGTCATATAATTTTAAGGCAATGTCATATCATAGTAAAACATTTTCCATTAATTGATGCATGATGAAACTCCAATGCAATTGAGGTCATTCAACGTGCAATATAAAGGTAACACAGAGCTCAAATTAATGTAAAAATTCCAAGCTTTGTTATTATCAACCCTCATAAACCTGTCTTAGCCCTTATTTTCATTGTAATGAAAGGGATCACCTTCAGCAGTAATAACAAATAAATTTACACTGCAAAATGAATGCAAGAAATCAAAAATCCAATGTCACAACATCAGTTCAGAATGTCACAACACACCTGCTCAATGTAAACAATGTAAACAATACCAAATAGCCAAATGCATTAATAAATTCACAACAGACCCATGCTTAAGACCATGTCATATCATATCAAGGAAATGTCATATCATAGTGAAACATTTTCATTAAATGAAGCATGATGAAACTCCAATGGAATTGAGGTCATTCAACGTCTAATCATAAGCTAACACAGAGCTCTATTTAATGTAAAAATTCACAATATTCCCAACTTTGTTATTATCAACACTCATAAGAAAATACATTGTCATAAACCTGTAAACCACTGTCATAGCCATTATTGCTCTCTATAATCAAAGGGATCACTTTCATTAGTCATAACAAATAAATTTAGTATGCAAAATCAATGCAACAAACAAAAAATCCAATGTCACAACATCAGTTCAAAATGTCACACCACAACTGATCAATGTAATCAACGTAAACACTACCAAATTTCCAAATGCATTAATAAATTCACAACAACTTCCCCAAAACCCAGTGTAATTAATATGCAAATAACTTCAGATATACACATAAAACATTGGACTAGAACTACACAATGTCATATCTGAGTAAACATATGTCATAAAAAAACCCAGAATGATATCACCATTTAAGAGCTAATTAATCATATTACTCAACTTTGTCGACGAAAAGGTTCCAACTTTGTTAACACTTTAAAATGTAATAGCAAATATCTTTGTTATTTGATTAACAGAAAACCTTCACATGCGTCATAAATAAAATACAAAATACGTGGGTTCAACGAATTAGTAGGGTTTACCGGATTTTAGGAAATAATGGGAATAAATGGTTGTAATAAAATGGGAAATACAAAATTGTTTACTTACATTGTCCGAAAAAGATAGCTTTGCAAGCAATCCAAGCTTTGGATGTAATAAGCTTCTATTTTGAGCTGACAGAGCTTCGATGACGGTCGGAATGCTTCTTCGAACAGAAAGAGATTTATTCTGGAGGTCTCGTTTGGGGCTTTTACAGAGCTGCACGATTTTCAAGTTTTGGAGCTCCACTCTTACTATGGTTACACTAACCACACGGCTTGACTGTAATATCACACTCGCCAAGCCTTTGATTTGACAAAGGCTACTGTAGTGTTTTTGAATTTCAAAAACTTAAAAATGCTGAGTCACTTTGCCAACGTGGCATGCCACATCAGTTTGGATGATTTGGGATACTTGTAGTTGGGATACCTAGTAAAATCGTACAAACTTACCCCACATTTTTGCTTCTGATTTACCCTTTCTAGCTAATACTGCAAGCTAAAGATATTTGTTTAAATGAGGAGAATAAAGAACTTTGTGTTCTTGATTTTTATATGTTAAGCAAAAGACTGAATTACAAAGGTTTATATAAGCTACACAGAGAGCAACGAATATATTGAGATAAGACAGCAATATTGACTTAGTCAATATGTATCCATTGAGATATCATAATCACTAAACAAAGGGGCCAGCTCAACATCTTTACAACTAATAAGCTTTAGTCTTTACTTCATAAGTGCTTTACAGCTACGAAGCTTTAGTCTTTACTTCATCATTATACCTCCTCAAGATTAAGGGGCAGTTTGTCACTCCAATCTTGGAGCAAAGTTCAGCAAATCTAGAACGAGATAGGGATTTGGTGAGTAAATCTACAAGTTTCTGTTGAGTACCAATTTTCTTGACTCGAATGATCCCTCGTTCACCATAGATTGAACAAAATGTAAGTCAACAACGATATGTTTCATGCGGGAATGTTGAACTGGATTCAAACTCAAGTTCACAGCACCTTGGTTGTCACAATGGATGATAGGAGAATCTAGAAGCTACCAACACAGGTCAAAAAGAAGATTTTTTATCCACACTACTTCAGAGGCAGTTGAAGCAAGTGCTTGGTACTCGGCCTTTGTGGAGGATCTAGCTACGGCACGTTGCTTTTATGATTTCCAGGAGATGGGAGTGGCCCGAAGAAATACAGTATAGGCTGAAGTAGATGTGCGGTCATCAGGGTCCTCTGCCCAGTCAGAATCAGAGTAACCTTGAAGAGTGAGACCACAATTTCTATTGACGACAATTCCATGATCATATGTGCCTTTTAGATACCGCAATAGGCATTTCAGAAGTGACGAATGGACATTAGTAGGCTTGCTCATAAACAGGGCTAACCTATTCACTGCAAAACTAAGATTAGGTCTGGTTAAACTTAAATATTGTAAACTGCCAATAACCTGCCGAAATTGAGTGGGATCTTTAAGAAGAATGCCATCATGTATGCTTGTGGTGAAATGGGAAGGTAAAGGTGTGGTTACAGACTGGCTCTAGCCATATCATTTTTGTCCAAAATATCCTGGATGTATTTTTGCTGAGAGGGAAAAAGACCAGTGGCAGTAGGGAGAACTTCGACACCTAAGAAGTGCGACAAATCACCTAAGGATTTTAGAGAGAATGATGAAGCCAACTGTGAGGTAATTCTATGTAGAAGAGAAAGACTTGAACTGGTTAGAATTAAATCATCCACATATACAAGGATGTACATGAGGTGACCATGGTCTTGAAGTATAAACAAAGAAGGGTCAGTAAGAGAATTTTGAAAACCAAATTTGAGGAGACAAGAGTGTAGAGCATTGTACCAAGCACGGGGAGCCTATTTTAAACCATAAATGGATTTCTTCACTTGCCATAGGTGATTGGGATAATTTGGATCCTCAAAACCTTTGGGTCATTTCATGAACACAGTTTCAGTGAGGGTGCCATTGAGAAAAGCATTATTCACATCAAGATGGTGAATATGCCATTGTTTCGAGACAGCTATGGTCAGGATTGTACGAATGGTGGTAGAGCGAATCATCGGGCTAAAGGTATTAGAATAGTTTAATCTAGGACGTTGCGCAAAACCTTGTGCCACAAGACGGGCCCTATAGCGAGCTACAAAACCATCTGGGTTCTGTTTGACTCAAAAGACCCATTTAGATCCAATAGGTTTATGAGTCGAAGAAGGAGGCCAAGGACCTAGGTTTGATGTTTTTCTAAGGCATCAAATTCAGCTTGCATTGCTTTCTTCCAGAGAGGGCGTTTGAGAACAGAAATGACACTTCTAGGCTCACTTGTTGATGAAAGAGGATGGAGCGTAACATTGTTGAGGGACTTAGGCTTGAAGATGTTATTCATAGAATGGGTTGGCATACAAGGTTGAGTAGAAGTAGGCAATGAAGGCATTTGAGGAGTAGGGAGAATGGGGTTGGGAAGGGGCAGTGAAGGAGGATTAGCAGAGGAAGTTGAAGAGGAGGAAAGCACGATTAGGGATGTTGGAGTTGTAGAAGAAAGAAGGTGAGGTAATAAATTTGGACTAGTTGAAGAATAAGAAGGAAAAGTTGTTTCATCAATACATTCTTTTGGTGGTTGGCTCAAAGCACTTTTAAGAGTTTTGAGTTGTAGAATAACCTAAAAATATACAGGGCTTAGACCTCGGTTGGAGCTTGTGATCAGTATATGGTCGGAGCCAAGGAAAGCATTGACATCCAAAAATCCCGAGCTTGTTATAATTGGGAACCTGATGGAACAAAAGTTGATAGGGTGTAAAATGATTTGTTGAGGATAGAGGCTGACGATTAATCAGATAGGAGGCAGCTTGAAAAGCATACGACCAAAAAGAAAAAGGTAAGTTGGCAGAATGTAAAATAGTGCAACATATTTCAGTCAAATGACGATGTTTCCTTTCCGCAATTGCTACATGCTGAGGTGTGTGAGGGGGAGATTGATTCCAACTAATTCCATTGTCTAAAAAAATAAGGTTGAAGCTTTTGAAATTCACCACCATTCTCACTTTATAAAGTTTTGATAGGATGAGCAAACTGTTTTCCACTAATTTTCTGAACTGAATGAATATTTTAAGAACATCAGTTTTTTGCAAAATTGGGAAAAGCCAAGTGTACCGAGTACAGTGATCAACAAAAATCACATAATACTTAAAACCATCAATAGAGTGCATCAGGGCTGGACCCCACACATCACTGAAAATAACCTGAAGAGGAGAATTGCTGACAAAGTAGAAATTCCAAAAGGCAACTGATGCATTTTATTAACGGAACAAGAAGTACACTTAAATTCAGAAAGCGGTTTGTTTCGAGTACATGGAATGTTGGCTGAATTTAAGAGAGATGACAAAACATAAATGGATGGGTGACCAAGGCGATGATGCCACCCATCAAGAGAAGTTTTTGTCCCAATAGAGGCTGCAAAACAGGATTTTGAAGATTGATTGAGATGATAGACTCCATTGATGCACTTTCCTGTGGCCAAAACTTTACCGGAAGGTTTATCCTTAACCACACAAGACAAAGAGAAAAATTCAACGGATACATTATTTTGTGTGGTGAGATAATGAACATATATTAAATTTTGATTTAAAGAAGGAACACATAAAGTATTAATAAGTTGTAAAGGGAGTGTTCGTGTGTGAAAAGTTGCGTTACCGGAATGAGTAATTGGCAAACCTGAACCATCGCCTAGCAACACCTCATCTGTACCATTATACTCAGATTGAAGAGACAAGTTTTTGAGATCATTGGTCATGGAATGACTTGCTCTTGAATCTAGCAGCCAAGGCTGAGTGTGAGGTGTTGCAGATTTCTTGGAGGCAATGGTTGAGGTGTAGTGAGCCGATGATGGCTGGTGATTTTCAAAAATTTTGAACTTGCGACATTGATTACTTGGATGGCCAGGTTTGTCACATAGTTGACAAGTGATCCTTGAGAAACCACGACCACAACCACAACCACAACCTCGAGAATTATTGTTTGACCGTGAACCATTCCAGTGAGATTTTGATCCGTGACCTTGATAGTGGTTGGATGGACCAGTATTGGAATCCTGCTGAGGAGCTTTCTGATGAAAGTTAGCAGTAGCAATAGCTGGTGTTTGATTGGAAGTAAGGCGTTGGAGAAACCCCTCCTGAGCCACAAGAACATTTTTAAGTTCCTCAAAGGAAAAGGAAGTCTCACTGGTGCGGATCGATCCAACAATACCAGTGTAATCCTTGTCCAAGCCATCCAATATGTAGAGAGTAAGATCGTCTGAGGAGATTGGATAATCAATTAGTGCTAATTAATTAGCAAGACAGCGAACATCTTGTAAGTAATTTGTCATGGATTTGGATCCCTTTTGACAATGTGAGATATGGGATTTAAGTTGGATAGCCGAGATCTGGAAGTATTGGCATATAGCTTGTGAACCTTGTCTCAAGCGGAACACTACAACAAAAAGGGTCATAAATGATAGATAAAAACTATCAGTGAGGGGGTGCATGACAGTTTTCAATTCTATCATCTATGTCACAATCATGTTTTTATGACAAAAAACCTTTGTGATTAATTCATGATAGATATTAATAATCATAAATCTATCACACCAAGATATTCATTTTTTAATTAATAAGGGTAATATTTTGGCTGGAGTTGACTTTTTTTGGTGTCAAAATCCAAAATTCAAAAATTTTGTATTTTTGTGACAGTTTTTGTTGTGTATCAAGTTTTTGCTGCCAAAATTCAGTAGTTTTATGACATAATTTTGTACATAAATTTTTTTGTAACGAGTTTTCAATTTAGTAGTTTGGTGACAAAATTTTGTGATCATGAAATCAAGAACATCGAGGAGGAAGTATAGAAACATTTGAGATTAGCCATATTGAACTACCAATCTAATCAACATAAACAATGGAATTCCAATGTCCAAATCATACAATACAACAAAAATGAAACCAATTACATAATCAAACAAAGAATTTAATGAAATTTGAGTCATACATGTATAGCGACTCAAATTATTGCGGCAGTGGTGGTAGGAACTTCTAATTATTGAGGACGTGAGCCAAATTTCTACAAAAATCAAAATGAAATCAATCACATAACCAAGCAATGAATATGATCAAATTTGACTAATACCTGTGTGAGAATGGACACAATTGTCGTTGTGGGAACTTCTAAAACCAAGAAACAATCAATTAAAAAAAACTTTTTTCTATGTTTGAAAATTGGAAGATATGAATTTGATAAAATAAGTTGACTGCTCAAAACGATAGAAGACCTGAGAATGGTTCAATTACAACTAAGTCTATAAGAATACAATCTATAAAAACCATGTATTTAAAATATTAACATAGCACTTGCTCAATTTGTAAAACAACAAAATATTGTCTAAATTCATATTAGTGTATTTAATTACCTAGGTATGTCAAAAGATTCAGGGCATCCAAGAATACTTAGGATACTGCTTATCAGGCACTTTTGGTGTCTCCACAGTTTGAGAACCAACAATTTCTGATCAAAGCCATTAGAGACACCTTGAGACTAAAATTTTGGGGAAAAAACTAATGAAATTTTTATTCTTAAAAAAAATGTCCCATCTTCGGCAAGACTTGATTACATATTAGTTCCTGATGAAAAATGACGCTGCGTAAGCGATGATGAAAAACACCTCCATGAACTTTTGAAATTCTTGTGTAACCATCAAGGCTTACACTTCAAAGCACGAGCAAAGAACAAAGTATTTAAGGTTAAGGAGCCGCATAGAGAGCAATGGTATTTGATTTATTGCACAAAATTGATTTGGATAATAACGAAAGTATTGCTTAGAACCATAAAACTTGCTACTGAATTCACTTCTGAAGCATCTCAAGCACTAACCTCAATTCTTGAATTAGGTCCATTAGCTACGTAGGGCTCTTGAACGTGGTCACAGTCTTATAGAGTCTTCTAGCATGACTTCATATCCCATACTTCTGACCAAACAATACTGCCTCTAGCATTATGTACATTGAGTTGCATGTATTGAATAAGATAATTGTCATAAGATAATTGTCATAAGTTAGTTAACTATGAAAAAGACAGTTTAAAAACAAATACTCATGCACAAAAGCAAGATATGATGCAAGTGGCTTGGAAAAAAGTTTCCACGCAATAATATACGTAAATAAATGTATTTTATTGAAATGTACTCATTCTTCAATGTACCTCAAAAGATATATAATTGATGAAATTATGCAACCTAAAAGATAAAGAAGAATAAGAACTCTTTACTGTACAATATTGTATAAGAGTGTTTAAAGAAATCATGGACAAAATAGAACAACAAATGTAATAAGGAATTAATCAAAAAGAACGAAATTTTAAATGTAGTCAAGCCATATTAGATGGATTTGAAGATTCATACACAGAGAATGGCCACTGATTTTCTCCCAAATAAAGCACTGGAGTATAGAAACAACATCTTCCCAAGCCCACTTGACATATTGAGTCTTTCCACTAGTATCCAGAGTCTCTACCAAAAGGGAGACAACTATCTATTCAGAAAACAAACAATTTTATGACTTTATCAAGTAGCATAAAACTTAAAATATTAAGAAGTTCTATAGTCAAGCCAAACAAACATCATAATGCTCAAAGTAAATTTGATGTCAACTAACCTTTGGTCTGCCAATTCCCTCCACTACATAACCTATCAACCAGTAAGAGTTCCATCATATTTCTTAATTGGCTTACCCTCAATGTTTTAAAACTCGGAAGGCGATTTGAGGCGGTCAAGCTTAGTTGAGGCGAGGCGGTCGCCTCATTCGAAACTAAAAAAAAACAGGATTCTCAATATATAAAAGCATCCACAATAATCATAACATTGAAAATGTTCATGAAAACATTACACATAATCATCCATAACATAAAAACATAAAATGTCTTAAGAAAAACATATCCTTAACAATCAAAAATCATCAGAATACTCCAATTCATTTGTATCTAGAGGCCTAAAATATGGATCAAAAGTTCCATCTCCTCCATCATCAGTGCTGTCATCAATCAAAGAGTCATCATCAAATCTAGTAGAAAAGTCCTCATCATCACTTCTCTCATCCACTTCTGGTTCTTCAACTTGTATTTCCTTTCCTTTGCCTAACAAGTAATATTAACTAATACTTTAGTTTAGTGATTATATCATTGACATTATATAAAATTTAATACATTTTATTTATAAAATTACTTACGTGAAGTTCTTCTCCTTTTCTTGGTTTTTCCAAGTTGACTCGCTTGCGGTAGAAAACCGGGAGGCACAGGAGTTGCATCAACAACGTTGTTCACACTTGGTTCATCAACACTACATTCTCCATTCACCCATTCATCATCAGAAGGCACATCATTATTGACAACCAAAGGATCCTCATCTTCTTTTAGTGCCAATTTCTTCAAGTGTCTAGCTTTTAGCCTTCTATTGTACATAATGTACACCAATGTGTTCAATTTTTTGGTTGCCAACCGATTTCTCTTCTTTGTATGAACCTACAAAATATTCAAGGAAATACATAAATTGATTTATCATTAAATATATGTATATATTCTAATGAGAAATTCAAGTAAACTATACCATATTAAATGTACTCCAATTCCTCTCACAAGCGGATGACGAACAAGTGAGACTCAATATCCTAACAGCAAAGGACTGAAGTTCAGGAGTTTCATCTCCATATTGCAACCACCATTGAGCTAAGAATAAAAATTAACAACTATGAGAATAAAAATAATTTACAAAGAAAACAAAAACACATGAAAAGTTTACATACCTGGGCTACGATTGTAAAGAGAAGTTTTACTCAATCCGAATGAAAACATCCCACGCTTTTCCTTAAAGGCATCAATTTGCAAATCAACTTTAGATCTATCACCATCATTTGAAATAAGCTTCTTCATGCATTCAAACAAACCCATCTTAATCTCTCGATGTGTGGAGATGTTTTCACCATATTGGATTTGTGGATTCAAAAAGTATGCAGCTGCATGCAAATGCCTATGCAATTGAAACTCCCATTTCTTATCAATGATCTCCCATATCTCCTTATAAGCTCCTACATCCTCTCCCAAGTTTATTGCTATCTCCTCCTTAGCTCTATCAATGGCACCATAAATGAATCCCATTGCTGGCACCTTTTCAGAATCCATCATCCTCAACACATGAACGAGTGGTGCAGTTGTCTTCAATGCATAAGACATGCTACTCCAAAAGGTTCCATCCCTCAGTATGATTTTTTTTATTGCTTTGCCGTCCGACTTTTTAGACCAACTACTTTGCTCCCACTCTCTTGAAGTGAACATTTGTTCCAAAGATTGTTTCATACCAAGCATACTTTGCATAGTTAAGTATGCAGTTGCAAATCTTGTAGGAGCAGGACGAACCAAATCTTTCTTGGCATGACTCCTCATCAAGGCCAAAACCCACCCATGATTATAGATGAAGTTACTTACCTTTTTTGCTTTCAACAAGGCATTTTTGTGTTGAGGAAGCTCTCCAATCTTCTCAAGCATTAAATCAATGCAGTGAGCAGCACACGGCGTCCACCACAACCGTTTTCTCTTCTCCATCAACAATTCACCCGCTTTTTTATAATTGGATGCATTATCTGTCACCACTTGAACAACAAGATCTTCACCAACTTCTTCAACAATATCATCCAATAGCTTAAACATCAAGTTGGCATCTTTCACAGCATCACTAACATCAATTGATTTCAAAAATATAGTACCATGTGGATTGTTGACAAGAAAATTCAGCAATTGCCTCCCTCTCATATCTTTCCATCCATCCGACATTATGGTCACCCCTGTCTGAATCCATGTTCTCTTCACCTCACTAACGATAGTCTTAGTGTTGGCCTCTTCTTCATCTAGAATGGATGTACGAAGTTCATATGCTGTAGGTGGTTTTAAGTTACGCCCATAATTTCCAATGGACCGCACCATATTGATGAATGAATGACTACTAGCAACATTGAATGCAATCCCATTCTCATAAAAAAATCTGCCAATATCCATGCAAGCTAGATGACGTGCCTCTTTCTCACCGCTACATTTCTTCTCTCCCGTTGATTGCACATTATCAGTGTCAACATTCACCATAAACCTATCAATTGGGCCTCTAATTCCTCTTGTGGACATGTTATTCGTACCCGAACTTCCAGTACACGGCTGACTCAAACTGATGGAGCTATCAAGTTGTTGTTCTCGTTGCCTTTGACTTTGCTTTTTGACATCCCCAGTTTTAGCCATATACTTCTTAATTTCATCTTGAGCTTCCATGCTAACTCTCTCACATGGGGCAGCATTTCCGTGAGTACCTACGCACATTTATAAACCTCAAGTGCATGAGAAATTAAGCAATCAATAGGCAGCAGCAAAATGACATAGTTTCACACTTTCACATGTACAAAGCAATACAAAATTACCTGCCAAGTGTTCCTTCATTCTAAAAACACCACCTTTGATGATTTTTTCACAAAAATTGCAACGAATATACTTGTATGCTTTTCCATCAGCCACCTGAACCTCCACCCCATACTTCCAAGCAGGATCCTTACGACTCATCTACAATAACACAGTTCATATAGAAATAAGCTTAATTGAATTATTGAAATAAGCTTACTGGCTTACAGGCAGCTTGCTTAAGTTATTGAAATAAGCTTAATTGATATAGAAACAAGCTTAATAAGTTAATTGAATTATTGAACTACTTAGGCTGGATGAATCGGCATACCTTATTTAGTTATTACCTTTCAAGTTTCAACAAGACAAGCACAGCTGTTGAGGGCGCGGGAGCTACTGGTCTGGCCGTCTGGGGCACGGGAGCTGGCAGCTGCTGGGGAGGTCTCTGGCGAGGTCGCGAGCCACTGTGGAGGTCACTGGCGAGGTCGCGATCTGCTGGGAGGTGTCTGGCGAGGTCGCGATCTCCTGGGATGTCTCTGGCGAGGGTGGCGATCTGCTGGGATGTCTCTGGCGAGGGACGCGAGCTGCTGGGATGTCTCTGGCGATGGACTGCGCAAGAGAAAATTTAGGTTAACGAAACTTTTCGACTTATCGAGTTATCGTTAGTTTTTTTTTGTTTTTTCACCTTTTTTCTCTCTCCGCCTCACCTACGCCTCATACCGCCTCGCGCGGAGGCGCGCCTCAAGGCGGCCGAGTCGTTGACCGAGGCGCGTTTGACCAAACTCTGACATGAGGCAGTCTGTGCGACTCGACGAAGGGGCTGAGGCGGCTGAGGCGCGCCTTGAGGCGGCGCCTCAGTTCGAATTTTAAAACAATGCTTACCCTTAACATTAATGAGTATATTACGAGGGACGCCAATAATGCAGGACTGTCAATGACAAATAAATCAGTCAGGATGAACTTAGTTTGCAATATAAAGTAATTAGCCTTGTTAACAAACTTGAGAAATTGTTGAAAGAAGCATCCTTAAAAAAGATACGTAGACATGTATAAGGAAAATTTAATGGCGAGTACAACATATAGAGCTACATTCTTCTTAGGAGAATGGACGAAAAAGAAACGGATTTATAATTGGAGGGATAGTTGTGGTTTGCTTTGAATCTACCACACCTCACACCCGAAGAAACTATGATCACTTGAGAATAGAGAAGGCATGACTAAAGAAACCATGGAAGCATACCTCACTTGCAATTCCTTGAATCACCCACACTGCTGAACAATAATGAAGAACCCATTCATGGGTTTTTAGACTTGAAAGCTAATAGTTCTGTAAATACGACATCAAAAAATAGATTTTATAAATCACATACCAGCTCTTGTGCTAATTCAATGACAGCATCTCTATAGAAGTCCCTCTTCCCAGTATTGCTTGCCGAGAACAATTGAAGAAAAAAACAAAAAGAAGATCTGAAAGTGCCATTGGCTAAGACAGGGAAAAATAGATAGATGTATGTGAGAAACATTTTCAACTCAGGTAGTTGCAAACTCTAGCAAAGGAAAGCCTTGAATTTTCCAACTTCAGAAATGCCTACTATTGATCAAAGACGAAGCCTAAAACAATTGAACTTCTAACATTAACAATTTCCATGAAAAATCGAAACAAAGACAAAAGCAGATTAACAACAAAGAAGGTGTATACCTGCCGTCGACCCCGTTTGTGAAGAGCTTGATGGTAAAGAGAAAGACATGAAATCGAGCGAGGTAGATTTATGGAAATTGTAGAACTCAACAGACAATAACAAACAAAATGACAAATTTCAAGCGAGAACAATAAATACCCTAACAAATACCCTAATCAACAAACCGACGCCAAACACCTATGGCCATAAGGTGACATACCTGTTGTGTCCATCAGCATCAAGTAGGTAAGTTCTATGTGAATAACCTGTAAAAACACCACAAATTGAGAGTTAAATTCCTCGATCCCCATGACAAAGACACAAATTCAAGAAGAGGATGACAAAAAAGAGTGAGGGATAATAAGAAATCAGAGACTGAGGAAAATCAAAGGGTTAGAGAGAATACCTCAATCACCCGTACATTCCTAGATTCAACGCGATGACGTAATCTCCGATTTTTGTGTGAAGTAGAGGAAGCAAGATGTATATGGCTATGGTTGAGGCGGTGTAGGAGGGATGGTGCCAATGACGACGTCTGTGAGGTCATGGATCGGTGCAGCTGTGGAACGTACCATTTTTATTCATTTTCTTTAATAAAATATTAATTAAAATTTGGATATTAATAATAAAATTATATCAGAAAATATGTGATAGATATTATGTAACGCCCCATCCCACAAAACCCTAAATCCAGAGCTTGTAGTTCAGAACGCTACTTATATTACAATATAAATACACCCTATATTTAACACCAATCCACTTCAAGGAGCAATTCCAACCAATATATAGTTGACCTGATCTGAAATAAAAGTCTCATCATATATATTTTAACTAAACAGTAACATCCAATTAATGTCATCTAAGTATACTATTGTGAATATTTTTCTTTTCATCCTCATTCCTGAATCTACACTTAGTATCATACATCAGAGCTATTAATTATAAGTTCATAAATCAATGTAAAACTTAATTGATCAATCTTTCGTGAAAATTAGCTTCCATCACATGAGCATCTTCTTCATGGATCTACGGCGACCCATCAACTCCTTAGTCGGCATAATCATTTAATACATCAATACCTGCATCTTGGAACATAGTGAGCTGGGGTCCAACAAGTAATACTTATGCATGAATGCACATGAATCTCATTCTTAGAAAATCAGTCAGCCATTTAAATCATTTTTCTAGTACTTGGGCCCTTAATCTAGGTAAACTGCTACAGAGCAACCGGTCGAGATTTCTTTCTAATGCCCCACCATAGAGCACACTCAGTCAACATTTATATCCTTTATTCATTTTTATTTTCCTTTTTCTTTTCATTTAACAGTATCTCATAAACCTTTCTCTTTCCAGTACACCCTCCAAGTAGTAGTAGTACCTGGTTCGTAAAAATATTTTCCTTAATGCGTATGTCATGTATGCCATGATATGTTATGCCTCATGCAATGCAACCATTAAACGTTACCTTTTCATATTAACACATGATAGTTCAACGTTCACAATTAACTCATCATTATCAGCTCAGTCACATATAACAACACATTCAACACATATATATTATTATATAGATAAAACATTCTCATAAATTCAGCCTCACGTTTATACAACAGAAACATTACATAATTTATTATAATGATAACATGTCTTCATAAACTTAGTATCATATAAATAACACAATCATTACAGAACATATTATACCGATAACACATCCCCAAATCAAATTCAATCTCATGACTTTTCAACCATTACATATTACCTATATACATAACGTCACCTGGCGATTCACAATTCATCGATACCCAAAACATTACAATTAATTCAATCTCAATAACCAACGTATCTATTACATATAAATTATAACAATGATAATCTCAACAAAATAACTCAATCATACTAACATGACTATATATACATATATATATATATATATACACTCACAAATATATGAATTATAAAATTAACAATTCATTGAGCACTTAATTTCATGACACATGTGAGTATTACTTGATGTACTCCCGTAATACTGATAATTCAATTACACAAGCTGGTCCCTGAAACCCATATAACATTCACAATCATTTGTTAATCTTATTATCTTTATTTATTTATTAATACCAATAACTTTTAGTCACTTCATTTTATTATCACTAATAAATTACTACATTTAACCTAATACAATTAAATTAATATAATTATTTAATCCTTAATTATTTAAATTAATATCCAACCGGGTCAGCTCGACCCAGTTGTCACTGGTCGCGAGTCTAGTAGACCCGATCACAGTCTAGGCCGGGTCATCGCCATTGACGGCGTGGTGAAACTCACAACCAGTACCGCTGTGTAGGGAATGACATGGGGAGTCTAGTTCTGGTGTCCATTACCTTACTTGTCACCGAAGCTCCATGATTTTCGGTTCCAAAACCCACGGCTCGCAAGTTCTCTCTCCGTGATTGGTCACCTAAACCAGTCCTAATCCATCCAAAACTGGTATCATTCGATTGGTCACGCCATGAACATCGATATTCTTCCTACCATGTCTCCAACCATCACTGGAAAGGCAATCCCGGTTTCCATCGCCGCCTCCCGTGACTGATTCGATATTCTGGTTTAGGGCATCATTTACTTGCGTGCAATCAAACTTATTTTATTTTTAGCCTCTATTACCTTTTCGCCCTTCCATTTTATGTTTAATTACATATAACACCCATCCATAATTATGAATTTGCCACTGAATATATTCCAATTCCCTATTCTAATACTTTCTGTACCAATTCATGATATTTTCATTTTAACTCCGATTTGAGCGATTCTTGTGCCCAATAAATTTTTTTTGTATAATTTATTAAAATTACTTTGAATCTATTTAGATTTCTCTCTATATTGGTTCCAATTTTTGCCCTAATTCCTTCGTAAAATGTGTCAATCTAAATTTCTTAAAATTTCCACTGTCATTTAGGTCAAGGTGTTACATATTATGTCTATCACAAATCGGTAATGCTAGTTGTACATAGAAAATGTATCCATAAAGATCCATAATCTAGCTGGCTTGCCACATGGACGGCTGACTCAACAAGTTTAAATTGTTGAAATTTGAAAAAGACATTGTCAACTTTATTTTGAATTAATTGGGACTGTCATTGTGAAACCCCAACCCAAAAATTTTTGTTTTAAGTTTCGATTAATTTATGGGCGTTAAATTATTGGGAAATGAGTTGGGGAGGTTACGGGGTCACGAAGACTTTTGTTTTGACCATTTCAATCGCATAATATTTCAAATCGAGGCTTAGACCAAGTCGGATGTGTGTCGGATGCGAATTTGGAAGATAACACCGAGACAGTACTTTGGGGGATCGATCGCCAACATGGGAGAATCGATCAACCAGAAGTAATGGTAAAGGAAAAGAAAAAGGGCCAGAGTGTTTTGGGGATCGATCACCATATTGGGGGATCGATCCCCCTGAATTGTTGGTGATGGAAAAAAAGGGGCAGAGTGTTTTGGGGATCGATCGCCCATATTGGGGGATCGATCCCCCCTGTACAGTGGTCGCGATTCCAGTGTTTTAAAACACGATTTTTAACACCATAAACCCATTTTTCCAGAGTTGGCCGAGAGGAGAGAGAAAGAGAGAGAAACTTATAGAGAGAGAGTGATTTTCGAAGATCAAAGCTTAGATTGTGGATGTTTGGGTGTTGCTAACAAGATTTCCAAGGAGTTTTCAGAGATTCAAGGTAAGTTTTCTAGTTTTGGAATTTTAGATTTTTTCTTAGATCTACTTTGATTCTTTAAGAAATGGAAAATAGGCTTTAGATATGTTGATTATGAGGATATTTGCTGATGTTTTACTCTTTACCCCTACTGAGCTTCTAGCTCACCCTTTATTTTTCTCCCTCCCTACAGGTGAGATAGGTACTAGTGCTAGAGGTGCGGATCAGTAGAGACGACGTTGTGGCATGGATGGCTCTTGGAGAGGGTGTAGGTTTGGGATTAGAGTCTTAAACCTTTTTGTTGAAATATTTGTATGAAATGATTCCATGTGTGATATATTGACTGCGTGACACCGTAAGGTGTGGATTATGGACGGTTAGAAGGTTATTCCATTGATGTGGGACTTCTGAACCGGGTGTGGACATTTAGTCCTGTTTATTGGTTATGTGGAATCATTGTGATGTATGAATCATGAATTCAGTTTGTGCATGCTGCTAGATGGCCTGAGGCCATAGGTTGTGAATTTGCATGCTGTTAGAAGGCCTGAGGCCATAGGTTGTGAATTTGCCCGCTGTTAGATAGCCAGAGGCCTTGCTAGGTTGGGATGTGATTATATGATGTTATGCTGCGTTTAATCAGGTGGGCATTACCCGAATTACGGGGAGATGCTGCCGGATTTTTGTTGGAAGATTTAACTTAGTTAGACGAACTAGAGTTAAATCCTCGTGTTGTGAATCACATTGATAACCTAGGACGGTGCGGTGAGCACCACGTAACGTTCCCGTTGAAGGATTTTGGGGAAAATCCTAGAGAGAGAAGGTAAGTTCCTTTGATTTATGGAATTATTTCATGTTGTAATTGTTATTGTTAAGATAAATGTGTGTTATTAACATGTATATATGGATTGGAATGATGAAATATGGTTAGGTTGGTGAAAGGGGGATTTAAACCCTAATTCTTGGAATTTGGAATTGTGTGTTGTGCTCAACTTGAGGTAGGGGATTTCTTGACCCTTTCTTACTTCGATATCGTTCGTTGATTCAAAAATTCGGTTTGAATTCTCATTGGTCTCTTTGTTTGTGTTCTTGCCTTATAGTGCCTAAGGAAGAACGAACCTAAGGTTTATTTATATATTCTCTGAATGTAGATTGCATTGCCCAATTACATGTTCAATCATCCATTGAGCATGCTTTGAATCTTGTCATGCATCATCAGTAGTTGTATATATATATAGGTTGATATATATGTATATTTGGCATGGCACGAGCATGAATGCATTAGAGTTTGCACGGGATGCTCGGGTATGGACTCGGGATACCATAGGTTACTTGAAAGTCACATGGGAGGATGGTTGCGTGTCAAGGCATGGGCACGGATCATATGACTCCATGTGAGGCAACACACTTAAGGTGTGGGTGTGACGGGGTTCACACAACCGGGTAGAACCTTCGCGGGTGTAATGTGAATGATGATTGCGCTCTCATTCATGATGGTTGGGAACCATGTAGTGCCTTTGAGGTTTGGTTAATCCATA
The DNA here is from genome assembly GCA_963580455.1 of Euonymus europaeus. Lineage (NCBI taxonomy): Eukaryota > Viridiplantae > Streptophyta > Magnoliopsida > Celastrales > Celastraceae > Euonymus > Euonymus europaeus. The sequence goes on along the minus strand of OY756970.1, from coordinate 11,433,859 downwards.
GTTGAAGACTAGTGGATTGATGAATGTGTTTTACCCCGAAGGGAATACCCGGACTATTGGTTGTGTTATGTGACATGTGCATAGAGGAGAACATATTGATGCATTATCTTATCTTTAATAACCGCCATGTTGCTTGTTTTACTCTTTACCCCTACTGAGCTTCTAGCTCACCCTTTATTTTTCTCCCTCCCTACAGGTGAGACAGGTACTAGTGCCAGAGGTGCGGATCAGTAGAGACGACGTTGTGGCATGGATGGCTCTTGGAGAGGGTGTAGGTTTGGGATTAGAGTCTTAAACCTTTTTGTTGAAATATTTGTATGAAATGATTCCATGTGTGATATATTGACTGCGTGACACCGTAAGGTGTGGATTATGGACGGTTAGAAGGTTATTCCATTGATGTGGGACTTCTGAACCGGGTGTGGACATTTAGTCCTGTTTATTGGTTATGTGGAATCATTGTGATGTATGAATCATGAATTCAGTTTGTGCATGCTGCTAGATGGCCTGAGGCCATAGGTTGTGAATTTGCATGCTGTTAGAAGGCCTGAGGCCATAGGTTGTGAATTTGCCTGCTGTTAGATGGCCAGAGGCCTTGCTAGGTTGGGATGTGATTATATGATGTTATGCTGCGTTTAATCAGGTGGGCATTACCCGAATTACGGGGAGATGCTGCCGGATTTTTGTTGGAAGATTTAACTTAGTTAGACGAACTAGAGTTAAATCCTCGTGTTGTGAATCACATTGATAACCTAGGACGGTGCGGTGAGCACCACGTAACGTTCCCGAAATTGGGGCGTTACAGTCATAGTTAACCATAGTTACTTTTTTGTTTCTACAATTTTATTACCACAATTACGGTTTCCCAAAAACCCATTTACATGGGAGAGAACTCTCCAACTTCTTCTCCACCGCTTTCGAAGCTGAAGAACACCATTGTTGAAGCTCAAATCGAAGCTGAAGCTTGTGGTAATATAGCATTTCCAATTTCTTCTCTCTCTCTCTCTCTCATTGACCACTTTTTTCTCCATGTTTTACTTTGACCTTCTCCTAATGACCCTAACTTGATTTCGTCGGAGCTCTGGTCACCGTATCTCATTTGTTGCACCAACATCTACAAGGTACCTTCAATTTGTATTTTTTTTTTTTAAAAAAAACTCATGAGTTGTGTCTGATTACGAAAGTGGAGCATGTGATTTTGGGTTTTTGCTAATTTTTTTAAAATTACATTCTTCGGTAGGTTTTTTTTCCTTAGTTACTTTGAGATTTTTATTCTATTCATTTTATCATTGAACTCACACTGGAATTCATAGTAGTTGTAATATTTTTTTATTTGATTCGTTATTACATTGAGTATGAAATTAGACACTAAAATTACACTATAATTTTAGTGATAATCAATCCTTGGCAATGTAATTAAGAGTAATGAGAGCCCTAGTTTGAAGCCTTAATCTTTGAAGCTCAATGTAATAATGTAATTGCAATGTAAGTAGTCTATAATTCGATATTGTAAATAGGAATTACCATATGGTAGACATGAATGTTATATTGGTTAAATGAAGATGTGTCTATTATAGTGGATAAAATGTGTATATTACATTGTATTTCTTATTTAAACGTTATATTATTGTAGGGAACATGATTATTGCATTATTCTAATACATTGTGCTCCAATGTCTTACACAGTGTCCTATAGAAATTATTATTATAGATCTTGTATTTTGCTTAATATGTTGCTGATATTTGAATTAGTTGTACACTGTTAATGAAATGCATTTCTTGTGATTAGATGGCGAAGGATAGTTCATCACGCTCTAAACATATTGCAAAAGTTTCGGGCAAAGTAAATGTATATTTGTCGAAGAAGGTTCATAGGCCTCCAAATGAATTAGAGGTGTCTTGTTTGAATATGTCACGTTTTCATGAACACGTAATTATTAAATTTTAGTATCTAAGTTGGCAGCTCTTATTACATTGTGAAACACTTGGGGTGAATTTTTTTTAATGAATTGGGTAAAGTAAATGTGAATGTCTAATAATTGGAGTAATTATTTTATTGTTGTAATTACATTGTGAGAGAAAATGTCTATTACATTGTGAATCCTACTTGCTTCTTTGGTGATAGATCTCTTCTTCATAAAGAAATCATTAATAATATGTCATATGTAAAAAGTAAACATGTCATCAATTGAATAAAATAATATCCCAAGCGTTGGTACATTAGATCCAACAGGATCATCACACTCATATGTACTCTCAACCAGTTCAATCAAAATTGAGTGTTGTTTCCTTGAATATAAAATAAAATATTAGTATTAGTTACAAGGATATCATGTTGAACCAATACATAAATAGTAAGCAATAATTACACTGCCTAAAATAATACAAGAATTTATTACATTGTGAATACAAAATGATAAATACGTAATCTTATTTGTCGTTGAAATAGTTTGTGGATTTTGTGGTGATATTACATTGTATTATTGCTGGTGTTTGTTATTACGTTTAATTTTTTGAGCTGCTGGTGATGTGGACATGAAAAATAGAAATGAAAATTAGATTGCAACGTAATTTAGCATTTTATTTGTTAAATACATTACTTCATATAATTAAAACATTGAGTTTATATTTATTACATTGTTTTCCAGAAATGGAAATTGATTACAATGGAGTTTAACATATTATTTTTAAATATATTCCTTCACATAATTAAAACATTGCGTTTATATTATTATAGTATTTTATGCAATATTTATTTTTATGATAATGTGCTATGTAATTTTTTTATTTTTTTTACGTATTTGGGAGTATGTGCGTGACATCTCATTGTAAATTTATTACGTAGTACATTAAGTTGTTATTACATTCTTGTAAATTTATAGCTGGGAAAGGTACCACAACGCGATCGGGACTTAGAGCATCTTCTTCAAATAAAAATTATTAGACCGCCAAAATAAATGCAGTTCAAATTGAATCTTGATGGACTGAAAGCCTTACCGGACAACCTCAAACTAAACGCGAAGCATAAGATAATACTACATAAGACATCATTTTACATTTTGTTCAACAAACTATTACAGAAAGACCAAAAGAAAATGGAGACACAAAAGAATGAGAAGACTATATGTGACATTAGCCCAACGTTTGATGAGTAGAGATCTTTTGTTTGAATTTGTCAACTTTTCATGGACATGTAATTATTACATTTTGGTATATGAATTTGCACCTATAATTAGATTATGAAACACTCAGAGGGATATGTTTTTTATTTTATGGAGTAATATGATGGTTGTTAGAATTAGATTGTGACACACATTGCCTAATAATACACTGTGACAAACAATGCCTAATACATTGTGACAAACAGTGCCTATTACATTGTTAGTAAGTCTTATTACATTCTCAAAGAAACAAAATGTAATATAATAATAACATATTTTGATTAACAACTTACTCATATCACTAGAAAAATAAATGAAAGAGTCAGACAACTCAGTTGTTTATCATATTGTCAATACATAAATCCAGAACATAGTGTAATAATTACATTGCCCTAACATATTTGCAGACGTTTATTACATTGTAAAGACATCACCGAGTACACATGAGGGAAAAAAAAAGGGAAAGAGATGCACAAATCTGAACATCATTATGCTATGAAACTTGCCCAAGCTTAGGAAAACAATATAAAAACAAATACAACAAGATTTCTCAAGTTATACACATAGCTGTAATTATATTATAAGTTTGGGACAATGTATTTAGATCTAAAATACTCAAAATCCTGTAATGAACGATTTCAAAGGCAAAAATCCTATAATTAACAATTTTATTAACGAATCCTCAACAATATTTCTTCAAAACTATGTGATAACATAGATCTATGCTATTATTACGTGGATAGTATATAAAAAGGTGAAATCAATTGTCCAACTTATATCACCGAGAAAGATGAACTAGAACTTTTTTTAGCATCAAAGAGCAAGAAACGAGCGTAAGAGGAGTTATCATAGCTGCTAAAGACTCGGGCTGTGAGGTCTAGCACCCAATGGTCAAGGTCCGTGAACTCCTCCTTTCTTAATTAAGTGTCGAGGGATTGTGAAAGATCTCTCCGGAAGCTGGAGTTCCATTGTCGGTAAGTAAGAGAGAGAGAGAGATGGTGACGGAGAGAGATGATGAGGGAGAGAGAAGAAACAAAAAATCCTATGAACGAAAGGTGTTTGATAAAATGATGCATAAAGAAGAAGATGAAAGATGTGCAGATAGCAAAATCAGAAAGAACAAAGTGAAAATAATAAAAAAAACTTTAACCAAGTATGGTATACATGTGTGGTTAGACAATGTGAAGAGAGAAGAGGGATTTCTGATGTTTTAGGCGGCAAGTAGGGTTTGACATTGAAAACCGCTTCAAAGCTTGTCTTGCAAAAATTTATTTGGCATGCAGTCAGCATGCCACATAGATTATGTATGTTATGTATAGAAAATTCTATGTACGTTTAGCATTTTTGATCACAAATATATCATATTTTGTTGATAGACAAAAGTTCTCTCACAAATATATCACAAAAGTATCAACTATTTATGATAGACAAAAGTTCTATCACAAAACTAAATTGATCTTGACTTTGCCATTTAGAATATAGAACAAATTTTGATGTGGTGGAGGCCTCTGTGATATGAGGGCATGTGGAGGTACCATCCACATAACCAAGCAAACTATAGCCACGTAATAGAGAAGTGAACTGGAGTCCCCAAGAAGAAAATTTTGTGGCTGTCAGTTTGATAGGTATGGAAGAAATAGTATGACTATGGTTGTGGAATCAAGAACAGGGACTGCTACGGTTGTGATATTGGAAGAAGAATTAGTAAGAGACACGGTGGAAAAAACAAAAAACTCGACGGAGTCAACATGCCTTCGATACCATAAAGAACTTTGTGTTCTTGATTTTTATATGTTAAGAAAAAGAATGAATTACAAAGGTTTATATAAGCTAAACAAAGAACAACGAATATATTGAGATAAGATAACAGTACTGAATCAGTCAATATGTATCCGTTGAGATATCATAATCAATAAACAAATGGGCTAGCTCAACATCTTTACAACTAAGAAGCTTTAGTCTTTACTTCATATGTTAGAGAGAAGAAATCGAAGCTTCCGCCATGGAGAGGACGAAGTCTTCTTCTGTTGTGGAGAGGATGAAGTTATCTTGGGCTTAGGTTAGATAATGGGTCCTATAAGTTTTGGGCCTATATTGGGCTCTTTTGCTTTTGGGTTCATGTCTAGCCTGGCCCGAATCTTTCTTCTTCCTCGATCATCTTCCTTTTTCGTTTACTGTTCACTGCAACGATAACCTGCAAGATATCAATCAGTTATCAAGTCTTGTTACCGTTGCATAGATTGCATATAGGTAACACACAAGTGCATTGTAAAGATATGAGTTAATCAATATAATTGATTATACTACTTCTCTCTCCCTGTAACTTCTTTCTCTCTCTATTCTCTAATGTGCAAATATCTTTCTTCTCATGGTATCGGAGCCATGATGGTAAACACACAATCAACAGTGATTAACAATACAACTCCATCAATGGAGACAGAAAATACAATCCCAGTAAATGTTGCGGAGATGAACAATGAGGGAGATCAAGCTGCACGACCAGTTCTAATGACAAATTATGGAGGAACTGTGTCTCAGTCTACCCTGCTTAATCCATATACTATTCTACCAGGAGATCTCACAACAAATAGCTTAATCACATTCAAGCTCACTGGGGAGAACTACACAATGTGGAGCCAGCGCACAATCAAAGCTTTAAAGACAAGAAACGAGGTAGGCTTTAGGCATGGCAATGGGGCGGATCGGGCATGGATCAGGGGTGATCTGCTACCGCCCCGCCCCTCAGATCAGATGACCCGATCTGCCCCGCCCCGGTCTGCGGGGCAGATCGAACTGATCCGCGTCTGCCCCATTGTTGATCCGCGGGGCCCCGACTCGGTAACAATTTTTTTTTTTTTAAAAAAATACAAACATTATATTCATATCTCAAAATGACATGAATGAAGAGGTCCTGCAAAGTTAAAAACTTTTTCAAGAGTTTCAAAGCTTCATAAATTATAATCCCATAGTACTAGAATGTAACAAAAATGAATGGCTTGGACATGTCTTTTCCCCGGTTTGCTAGGTCTTATGTTCTAGAAGATGTCACATTAATTTACATCAAAAAAATGCTCTGCTTATGAGAAAATGAATGCTATTAATCTAAACTCCCTGAATATTATATACTAGGTTTGCTGTTGGAAGATCAAGTTGATTTCCCATATCTGATTTCACAAGCTCCTTCAATTGGTCTCTTGGGGTTGAGATACACATATGAAAGTTTCATTAACCCAATAACCCTTTGTCCTAATTGCTTACCCTAAACTCAAATCCTAACCTATAGTCCATAATCATAAACTAAGAGAATCATAATTCACAACCCTAAAGTGTCCCAATAATCCTTTGTCCTAATTGTTTACCCTATTACTTATCCTAATCTTTCCTAATATTATTAACATAACCATAACTTAAGAAACTCATTAAGTCTAATTGTGTATCCTAACCCTAAAGTCAAAACTCAAACCTTAACTATGAAACATGCTACATAAAGTATAAAGCCTATAAAGATCTCATGATTAATAACATCATTAGTCATTTAGTCTATAAAATTTTGATATTAATACAAATATTAACTATAATACTACATAAGTAAACTACATGTGTTATATACTTATATTAATATATGTATAAATATCTTACATCCCCTAACATATACATATTACATATCACAAAAATATATATATATATATATAATATATTCGGGTCGGATCGCGGGGCGGATCACGGGGCGGATCAGATCACTGATCCGTAACCGCCCCGATCCGCCTTCGGGTCAAAAATTTTGGACCCGTAACCGCCCCATTATTAGCTCGGATCGGATAATATCCGCGCGGATCGGGTCGGGGCGGATCGGGTACAAATTGCCATCCCTAGTAGGCTTCATTGATGGATGTTTAAAAATGCCACATGAAGATGATGAAAATTTTGTTGCCTGGACCAGTTGTGATTGCATCATACAAACATGGATTACAAATAGCATATCTGAAAAAGTTTTGGCAAGTATGTCTGATAAGGAAACTGCCTATGAACTATGGATGGACATCAAAGATAGGTTTTCCTCATTCAATGGGGCACATTTTTTTGAAATTTCGAAATAGCTATACTACATCAAGCAAGACAACTCCTCAGTAATGGAATACTACACAAATCTGAAGTCACTGTGGGAGCAATATGATCAATTGGATGAGGAAGGGAGATGTGGATGCAGCAAGTCTCAAGTCAAGCGCCACAGGGAAATGTTAACTCAATTTCTCATGGGCTTAAATGATGTCTATCAAGCATTAAGTAGACAAATATGGATGATAGAGCCTTTACCAGAAATCAACAAGGCACTAGGTTTGATCAAAGAGGAAGAAACTCAGCTCAACATGTCTAAACAAGCTTCTTCTGTCCAGGATTCTATAGCTATGGCATTTCAAGGGAATGTTGGTGGTACACAAAAAGGCAACAATGCAAGAGGATATAAGCCAACACAGAAAGATAATGGACAGATGAAGAAGGACAACCTTTTCTGCAAATACTGCAAGAGGAACAACCACAATGTAGAACAATGCTACAAATTGGTGGGATTTCCATAAGGGAATTCAAAAAGGCAAGGGTTCAACAATGGGGGTTATCAAAACAAGCAACACAGTGCAAATCAAGTAGCTTCTAATGCAGGAGGTGGACAAAGCATGAACTTATCAGATGACAAACTCATGGAGATTGTTTCTTTCATCAAAAATAAGATGGGCAATGAGGAACATGCTGCTACCTCATTGAATCAAGCTAACACAGTCACTGCTGCAACAGGGGGTAACATTTCTAAACTAAACTTGCATAAATGGATTATAGATAGTGGTGCCACATATCATATTGTCTGTGACACACAATTGATTAAATCATATGCTTCTGTGGTTAATTCTTATGTGACATTACCAGATGGTAGCATGCTGCCTATAACACATATTGGTTCTGTGACACTAGGAGATAACTTAGTGTTAAAAGATGTTTTATGTGTGCCTATGTGACGCCCCGGTCCGGGCATGCCACGGGTGCCCTCCGACACCGTCCTAGGCCGCTAGTGCGATCATCCGGTGAATCGGAAATCCGGCGGCATCTCCCCGTATATCGGAGAGTCCCCGCCTGCATCAGAAAACACGCAGCAATAAATATACAATCCATCACACTAGCAACCTAGCTAGGCCTCAGGCCTCAATCACATGCAATCCTGATCCTAGGGGCCTCAGACCATCCACTACCAGCATGCACAAACTGATAGTAATAATCAAATCATCAGATTCATAATATCATATAACCACACAATCAAATCAGCATACATCATGCATACACCCTCTGGTGCCAAATGGTTATAAGAATATCATTAAAAAAAATAAACACAACATATACAAAATATGTGCTTAGAGTATCTCTCTAGCACCCACATCCTACTCAGGGCCATCCATGTCACATCCCGCTCTCACTGATCCGCTCCACTAGTACCTGTACCTGTACCAGTATCACCTGTGGGAATGAATGAAAGTAAAGGGTGAGCAAGAAGCTCAGTAGGGTATGAGTAACATGAGTATAAGGCCGAATCGGAAACAATAGGCTATGCAACAATATGAACCTACCACATGCACATAAACTCAACAATCACATAGAACATCAACCCGGGCAATCCCCTCAATGAGCAACCTCATCGATACCATGGCTCGTTCCATGTAATATCGAACGTGAGCAAGCTCACCAAATCAACTCATCAATAGCATGGTCGCTAACCATGACTATTGAACAGGAGCAAGCTCCCCAACATCAAACGCTCTTGGATTACCCGGTTGCGTGACTCTACCACGCCCGCACCACTCCAGGCAAGTCCCTCATGAACCATACCTCTAGTGCGTTATCCTACTTGGAGTTCACATGACTCAGTGGTAACTCTCATCACCTCGTCATCCCTCCAAGTAGCTTTCAAGAAACCTAAGGAGCCCCGAGTCCATACCCGGTCCCCCATGCAACTCTAATGCATTATGTCATGACATGCTGAATAGATATATATATATATATATATATATGAACAACCTACATATATATACATAACTACCTTGATGCATGAACGGAAATCACATCGTGTCCATAGGAGATGAAACACACACACTCGGGTCATGCAACATCAAGAATCAACAAGAATCACAATTAGGGTTCGTTTCCCCTTAGGAGCAATTAAGGCGGAAACACAAATGGAACGACCAATGAGGAATCGAAACGCTCTTAGAATATCGAAAACGAACGTTAGAAAGAATGGTTGGAAATCCCCTACCTCGTGCCGAGCAATTTACCACAAATTCCACAATTAAGTTCCTAGGGTTCCGATTTCCCAAACCTAACAATGTGGCGAAACCAAACCCATTTACACATCAATGAACAACCAACAACTCATATAAACATCAATTAAATCCATAAATTCAAAATTACTCACCTTCTCTCTCTAGAAATTTCTCCAAAATCCTCCAAACTCAACCCAAGCTCAACTCTACTCCAAATCACAAACCAATCTACATAAACATCCAAAATCACCCTAGGATTAACATATCTAAACCATAGGAATCAACTCTAAATGAAACTAACAAGATCTACTCAAAATCCTAAGAAATAGAAAAGTGAAGAAACTTACCTCCAAGGCTTGAATCTTCCTTGAATCCTTTCCAAATCTCCAAAACTAAGCTCAAATCTCCAAAAATCACCTCAAATGATCTTCTCTCTCTAGAATCGTCTCTCACTCTCTCTCTCTAGAACTGAAACGGGACCAGAAAAATGTATAAAACTCTCGCTGGAAGGTATTTGAAAAACGCGGGTCGCGCCTAGGCGCCCTAGCCCTAACAAAATTTCCTTCAGGCGCTGCACTGGGCGGAATCCTGGGCGTGCAGGATTTCACGCCCAGGAGGAGTGCGCCTCTGCGCCTACTCCATTTTCCGTCACCCACTGGACTGGGCGCTGCGCCTAGGCGTGCTGGGCTGCGCCCAGTCCAGTGCCTCCTCGTCTGGACCTCGACCATGCCCGCTCTTCCGCTGGATTAGGCGCCCCTGAGCGCACCATTGCACACGCCTAGGCGCTCCAGCTTCTTCTGATGCTCTTCATTTCCAGCCTCCCACTGGACTAGGCGCCCTCTGGTGTGCCTAGTCCAGTTTTTCCCCTTTGTGAAAAACTCAAAAATTCCAAAAAATTTTAGGTCAGGGTTTCACAGCCTAAGTTCTCTTTTAATTTAATATCAGTGAGTAAATTGACAAGAGACAATAACATATGTCTAAGTTTTGTTAATGACAGATGTATAATGCAGGAGTTAGGCACTTACAAGAGGAATGGAATGGGAATTTTGCATGAAGGACTTTATCTAATGGACACAGGGGTGAAGAGATGTAAAACAGTAGAAGAGAAGGCAGTAGATAAACATAAGTTGAATTTTGTTAGTACTAAGGTGTGGCATTATAGGTTAGGCCACCCTTCCCCTAATGTATCTAGACTATTGCTGTAACACCCGAAATCGTGAAAAGCTAGTAAGGTAGAATAATGTATCGTACATGGTAATTATTAATTAAATACGATTTCCAATGTGTAAAACAATATGTGTTATGTAAGAATTTAAATACTACTAACACAATAATCAACGAGATTAAGATGCAGACAAATTAATTAGGTATTTTAAGTTAGGTTAAAATTATGAAGGAATTAAGTAAACAACATTAGGGTAAATTCGAAATTAAGACGGGGCCAGAGGTGACTAAAAATAGGGAATAAAGGGGTAAATGAGGAAATGCAAAGATAAACTGAGGGTAGAAAGGAGAAAGCAAGTGAAGGATTAATCAAGAAAGAAAATAAAATAAATAAAAGGACCTGCACGCATCACGAGGCAAGCCTAGATCGGGCAACCAAGGTGACGGGCGGAGACGGAAAACGACGATCACTGAAGCAGTGGCTAACGGCGATCGGACCCACACCGGAATGACGATCTCGGGGAGATGAGTTCAAACGTAACAGTTTCAGACGGAATGGAGCTGACGATGGACGCCAATAGAGGAGGAAAAGGGGGAGACACCGCGGCCTTTGAACGTCGATTCCTCCGACCTCCGACCTCCGACTGTGGCTCAGGTAGGACGCAACGGCGGAGTAATCTCCGCGTTGTTCTCTCTCGGTTTCCGGTGGCTGTGGATGCCACCGCTCCTCTTTCGGCGGAGATCCGCGAAGAACGCTCCGCGGGTGTGTTAGACCCGCATGTGGTAGGAACGGGTCGACCCGACCCGGATAGGTATGACAGACCCGGCCCAGACCCTTCTTTTTGACCTAGAATTTTTGATTTGACCCAAACTCAATTGGGATGACTTTATAACTAAAATTATAATAAATTGGTACATTATTGTGGATTTCAGGGACAAAGTTCACTAATCGAATTACCGGGATTTAAGGAAAACACAATAGGTAAGTAATATTCACCTACTTTACGGAACCTTGTGATATGTGAATTTTGTGTGATAATAGCTGTATCGATTGTAAGGTCGATTTGATTGTATATGATAATGGTAGTACTGATTGTGATATTTTCATGAGACCGAATTTGTGATGATTTGGATATATGGGAATAGTGAACTGACATGTGATGAATTATGAATGTATTGTATATGGTTTATTACGCATGAGGCATGACATTTCATGGCATACATGACATGCACATTAAAGCAAATGTTTTTACAAACCAGGTATTACTGCTACAGGGAGGGTGTACTGAAAAGATAAAGGTTTATGAATACTGTAAAATGAAAAGGAAAGTAAAAGGGAAAAAAAATGAATAAATGATACGTATGTTAACTGAATGGGCTCTATGGTAGAGCATTAGATGGAAATCTCATCCGGTTGCTCTGTAGCAGTTTACCTAGGTTAAGGGCCCGAGTACTGGAAAAACGATTTACATGGCTGACTGTTGTTTTTCTAAAGATGATGTTCATGTGCATTCATGCATAAGTATTACTTGCTGAGCCTTGGCTCACTATGTTTCGTAATGCAGGTTATGGTCTCTCAAATGATTAGGTTGACCTAGGAGTTGATGGTGTCGCCGTAGATCCATGAAGAAGATGCTCATGTGACGAAAGCTAGTTTAATGGAAGATTGATTAATTAAGTAATAAATTTATTTATGCACTTACTGTTAATAGCTTATAGTATGGCAATAAGTGTATATTCGGGAGCGAGGATTAAAAGTAAAGGATTCACAGTAATTTACTTAGAGGATATTATTTGGGTGTTATCGTTATCTAAAATATATGAGATGACGTTATTATTCAGATTATGTTATTTTTATTTAAATTAGGTGGTATTGTTTATTGAAGTTGACTTATATTAAATATCAAAGGTGAGTTTATATTGTAATGTAGGTAGCGTTTTGGACTACGAGCCCAAAAATTAGGGTTTCGCGGGACGGGGCGTTACAGTTGGTATCAGAGGACAACGTTCCTTTAAAAAAAAAAGAAGAAAAAAGAGAGTTAAATAATAAGATATATAATGAGTGAACGTATAGTAAGGTTACATGAGCATCATGGATCGGCACCGCCATCAACAAGTAAGTACTTTAAATTTAATCTCTACTAATTTGTAATCAGTGTTTTATTATTTTAGTATGCCTCTTGGAATGCGTATATGTGCTGAAATATATCAGTGTGATTAAGGTAATTATATGATTTATGTGTGAGTAAGAAGAGGCATTGTGATGGGTCAATGTGGGAGACTGGTAGATTGTGATATTTAAATTCTAGAATGTATGTGATAGGTGTATTTATGATTAAAGGAATTGGAGGATACATTTTTATGTGTGTTTTTTTAATTTATTAAATGAATGATCAATGGTGGAATCATAGTTTAAGTTGGAATTTATGATAATTGCCGATATTTGTGTAGGATCGAATTGATGGTGGAATTTCTGTGAAGTTGGAGATAGAGCTAAGAATTGAGTATTAAGAAACGAATTAAGGACCAGTGATACACGAGACCATTAGATTATATCGAGATTGACATGATATGGAGTAAGTGTTTGAAAATAGATGAATAAGCTGAAGGTCTATAAAAGAGAAAATGTGACTGGATTTACCAAATGTTAGTGTTAGGACGATTTAAATCAGCATGAGATAATAAGGTACGATAAGTGGAATGCTGGGTCGATATAGAATAAATTATTTTGAGTCACTAGGGTATTGAAGGAAGATAGACAACAAGGTTATGTAGCATAATAACCTAATACTAGTAGTGATATTTATGGCATTAATGTTATTGCAGACATCGGCTTGGGTATAATAAAAATAATAATAATAAAGAAAAAGGTTAATTTTGATAATATATATATTCATAGTGTGTAGGTACGTATACATATAGGACATGTTTAATTGAGTTGAGTGCTATAATCGTTATTACGGATAACTGATGGTGGATAATATTAGGATGATCCTCAATAACGTATATGAGGCAATATTTCGATATGTGATATTTTAGCATGAATTAAATGTAAGCGCTTCATTGTGGATATTAATGAATTAATTATTATACGAACTCGTTATATTTATTAAATGAAGCTTAATTAAATAGACATGTAAATTTGTTCAGGAATCATAGATGTGTGCCTAAAATATGTTACGTGCATATTGAAAATGAATTAAATAATCTTAAATAATCACACGAGGAGCAGTTAGTATGCACTATATAGTAAGAATATTGAAGAAACTAAGCTATACGTATGATACTTAATCAAGAGCATGATAGTGACACCAAACAAATTAGGAACTACATAGTTGAGGAAGTTGGTGCAAATAAATACTATAAAACTGATGAAGGTGATAGTAGGTGTTAGGTTATACAAACAGTGGTATTTATGAATGAATTATGATTAATAAATTGAATGATATTTCCTTTACGTGGTAAGGAATATGTTTTCTTTGGATCAGTAAACAATAAAGTATTTAGTATGCTTAGTTGGATATGGACATCAGTTTCAGATTTTAAATAAACGTAAAATCATGCTTAAAACTATAATAAATGATGATTAACTATGATAGTTATTCCTAATGATGTTTCCTCATTTTAGTTAATTAATTATACGTAGGCATTTATAACTAGGTTAAAGTTATTACAGTAGTTTTGTATTAAACAAATGTTCTCCAATCTGTGGCTGGTAAGCTGTAGGGTAAGTATATAATGTACTGTGAGTACCGTTCAAGGCTATGGGCCTAGAAGTTAGAGTAATCATTTTACTGTATAGTATACCTAGATATTGCCACAATGTGAATCCAATGGTGTATATGAGCATGTAAATAGGTGTACATCGATGTTTTATGAATAAATTGCTCGTACTACATGATGAGAGTATATATATATATATACATACAGATATAAAGTCATTGTAGACTCATGACACTTAATTTTGAGTATAAAGTGATATTAAATAGTTTGGAAACGATCTGAGTTGGTTGGGAAGGTAGTAAGAAGTGAAGTATGGTGAATTAGGTACCGGGATATATAAACCGATACTCAAAGTTTTATTATAATCGATGGAAATGAGAAATTCTTTCTGTTCATGACTTGAAGTTTTGGCAAATGTATAGTTTGTTAATTATTGATGGAAGTTACCTTAAACAAGTTTGGGTTGAGGTTGACAGGTTTGATAATTCTATATAGGGTTGATATCAGACGAGTTTGTGAACAACGGGAATAGAGTTAGGATTGGAATATGGCACGTGCCACCACATAAAATATGATAGAACGTATGATAAATAATTTAATGTGCATAACCTTACTGTTAGTACGAAATTTATTGCTTGAATTGAGGTGGAGAATTAAATAAGGTTAATGATGGTCTGGACATTTTATGGTTAACAAAGAATATTGGTGTAGCATTGTATCGAATTGAGAAATAGGTTGTTCTTTAAAATTTGCAAGGCATTGTGTGTGTGTCTAAATATGAGGAGTTAAAATGGATTGTTGTGATTAATATCATTATAATTACTAGTGAATAGTAGCTGATGACGTCCTAAATCAGTCCAAGACGTATCAGGATAGGTTTGAACAAGAGCTTTCTCGTCTGTTGATGTCCTTCCTCGGATTAGCTTCTCTCCGATAATAGAATGATCCTGTGACAAAGAGCAAACGTAAGCTAGAGGCCCGCCAGAGAGTGTTCTCTGGCGTTGGCGCTCCGACGCTCAAGTCAGATGCGAGCACAAAGGAACTCTGTGAAGTGCACTGCTCGGTGCTCTTGTAATTAGTCAAAAAATCCTCCCCTTTTACCTGAGGGTTTGCCCCTTTTTATAGTGGAGGTAGTTCCTGTTTGGGTAGTTCATGACAGCTTTTTACCACTCTGAGTATGAGTACCGAGGAACGTGCATCCTTCTTCTCGGTACCGAGCATGAAGCTGTTGACAATTACATCCACGTGTCATGTTGTCATTGTAGGAGAAAATTATCCTCATCACTTGCCCCCTCAGACCTGTGATTGGTCATCGTAGGACCAATGATAGGTCTGTATGAGTGGACGTTTGAGTTCCCGAGGCTGACATTAATTGTGAGTCGTTGAACGGCTAAGATTTGATTGATCTTGATCCAGTGGTTATCTGGTGTGCAGAGGTTGAGCGGCCCAGATGAGAGAAGGCGGTACGTCTCGTCATCGGGTCCGTTGACCGGGGCGGTCTTCGACTTTAAATAGCGAGGGCGTCACTATCCAACTCACTTGCTGCCAAAATTGAGAGCCCCGAGCATTGTCTATCCGAGCAAACGTAATCTTCTTTTTCCGAGCAAATACTATCTCTTCTTCGTCTCATCAGGTACGAGAAATGTCTTCCCCTTCTTCGGATAGTAATATTAATGTGTTAGAGGAAGCCGATTTAGGAACTTCTCCTTCGACCTCTAACTCTCCTCCTGTTAGGACGAGCATTAGGCTACCCTTAGCAGAACGCCCTTTCTTTGCCCCTCCTGGATTCGAAATACAGGAGGCCCGAGCAGCAGGTGATGGTTCTAGGGAGCCTAGGAATCTTAGCTGTAGCCTTTCAGCCTCCGAGGTGGAATCCCAACGCAAGTTGTTCGGTATTCCCTACCCTTGCAGGCCTGTGCCCGAGGGAGTATCTCCATTCCGTCCTCAACATGGGGAGTTTGCCATTTCTACCACCGCATTATCATTTGGTTGTCGGATACCGATTGCCCCAGCAGTATGCTCCTTCTTTGATCGGTTCGACATTTGCCCAACCTGCCTTGCTCCCAACTCTTGGGTCTTTCTCGGCACAATTCTATACTACTGTGCCGAGCTTCGCGTCCCTTTTTCCTCTAATGTTCTTCAACACATTTTCTCCCTTTGTAGAGCTCCGAGAAACCCTGGACTTTGCTATTTAAAGTTCAAGAAGGGTCTGGTTGCTCCAAAATATTCCTCTTCCAATCATCATTGGAAGTCTAGTTATTTCTTTGTTCGGATGCCCTTGGGCGAGGACGAGGATCTTCCTTTTAGGACCTCGTGGGTTGTCCCAAAATTCAGTAAGTTTAAGCGACTTCCCCAACTTTCTCCTCAGGAGCTTGACTGGTATCTTACCCTCAGAGGTCCTTTCACTAAGCCTTCTGTGCCTATGATATGCCGAGCTGTAGACTTTACAAGGGCTCATAGGTCCGAGCAAGCGATGCAAGGTGGGGACCTGCTCTTGCTCGGTTTTGTTTATAACTTTGTTATACTAATCATGTTGATGACTGATTCTTGTTACTTCTCAGATATGTCGTCGGCCGCTGATTACCTAAAGTTGCAGAAGAGGACTGCCAACTTGGGCAAGAAGAGGAGACCTGATGGGGGTGCTGGGCCGAGCAAGAAAACAAGGGTTACCCCCGCTGAGGGTGCCCAAGTCAAACCAGGCCGAGGAAAAGACTTGGGTCGAGGTCGCGGTGTCTTCGTTTCCACCCCATCTTTCCGGGCCGTTGGATCTCCTTCTCGTACATCCGACGCCCGCTCTTCCTCTCCTCCTCACAGGATGGGAGACGTTCACATTCCTCAGTGGAATGTGCGTTTATCTGATACAGTGACCAATCCTCGGGTGGCGTTGGAGATGCTCGAGAAGCTGTCTCTTCCCTCGGATCAGAGGCGAGCCGAGGAGATGGCTACCGAGGAGAGGATGGAGGCTTCGGCTGTTAAGCTGATGGAGGTACATCTTTCCGCTCGGAACATTGTTTAGCAAGTTTTCCTTCAGCTTGCTTAATAACTCATCTGTTTTCTGTTGTTATTTGCAGTTGTCTTCACTTCTCGGGAAGTTGTCGCTTGACATACGAAGCTCCGAGGCCGAGAAGAAGACTGCCGCCCAAGAAATTTTCCTACTCAAGGGAGCTATTGGTCGGACAGAGACCGCTTTGAAGCTGACGAGGTTGGAACTCGAGAAAACGCAGGCATCAGAGAATCTGATGGCTACGAAGCTGAAAGAAGCCGAGGATGAGCTCGCAAGACAAAAGTCAGCAGCTGAGGCTGAAGGGGCCGTCCTGTTTGAAAGCGGGCGACAAGCTGGTCTCCGAGAGTTTCGCGACTCTAAGGAGTTCCAACTTACCCTTAAGCAAGAAGGCTTTTTCTGCTTCCAGGCTGCTGTCAAAGAAGCTCGGAGGTTCCTCGTCGGCAAAGGCCAGAGCTCGGACATTTTGGATGAGCTGTGCCCGGTCATCGCGGGGAAAGACGACGAGGATGTGGTGAAGGAGGATGCCTACGAGCAGTTCCGCCTACTTCAAGAGGACGAGGGGGACGTCGAGGAGGACATCGATGGGTACACGGAGACCGATGCTCCGCCGATTCCTCCGAGGAATGAAGAAGTCGACGTGCCCCTTCCTTCTGTTGAGGGTGAGGCAGAGAGGACTGCCGAGGAGCTAGTTGATATTGAAAATTAGGAACTGGCCCTTGTTCTCTTCCTTCTTGATCAAACTCTGTTCTCAACATTTGTAAATAACGTTTTTAATTTTAATGAAGTCGAGTTCTTTTCTTCCCATTTCTTGTCTATTACTGTCCATCTTTTTTCTCGGAAATCATAACTTAAAACGCAGCTTGTTGTAGCTGATTTGAGAACAAGTAGAGCTGTGGCCCAAATTTGCTCGGGTCGTAGCCAACTTGTTTCCCTGCTTGGCTGTTGTAACTCAAATTAAATGAGTTGAAACAAAACCATGTTTGCTGTGGCCCAAACTTGCTCGGGTCGTAGCTAACTTGTTCTTCTGCTTGGCTGTTGTAACTCAAATTAAATGAGTTGAAACAAAACCATGTTTGCTGTGGCCCAAACTTGCTCGGGTCGTAGCTAACTTGTTCTTCTGCTTGGCTGTTGTAACTCAAATTAAATGAGTTGAAACAAAACCATGTTTGCTGTGGCCCAAACTTGCTCGGGTCGTAGCCAACTTGTTTTTCTGCTTGGCTGTTGTAACTCAAATTAAATGAGTTGAAACAAAACCATGCTTTTCCTCGGTCCCCTGACCTTAGTGGGCTTGTAATAATGCTCAGGCATTGCGGCTGACTTGTGCCGAGCAACGCTTACCTTTGAGGATCCTTATAGCAAAACAAACTACTTTCATTGAATCAGCAAAATCCTAAGTCTCGTGTAAGAAACGAGTTTTGAAATGGAAATTGTGCTTAAGTACATGACAGCAAGATGAAATTAAACATAGTATCTTCGAAGGTTCTCGGCATTCCAAGGTCTCATCTCTCCAGGCTTCTCGGGATTTTCCAGTTTGTAAGTACCATCAAGCAGAACTTTGATAACTCGGAAAGGTCCTTCCCAAGTTTCTCCGAGCTTACCTGGATGCCTTCCGGCTGCAGCAGCTTTCCTTAGAACCCAGTCTCCTTCTGAAAACTTCCTTGTTCGGACCCTTTTGTTGTAATATCGGGCCGTTCTTTGTTTGTAAGCAGCAATCCTGATCCGAGCAGTCTCTCGAGCTTCTTCCAAGAAATCAAGATTGTTGAGCAATAAGTCACTGTTACCTGATTCTTCAAACTCAGTTATACGAGGAGTGGGAACTCCAATTTCAACTGGGATAACAGCTTCTGATCCGAATACTAAGGAGAAAGGTGTCTCTCCTGTTGATGTCCGAGGCGTAGTCCGATAAGACCAGAGGACGCTATGGAGCTGTTCAGTCCAGAGTCCCTTGGCTTGGTCCAGACGAGCCTTGATTCCTTGTAGTATGATTCGGTTGATGACTTCTACTTGTCCATTAGCTTGAGGGTGAGCTACAGCAGTAATCCTGAGGTTGATGCCGTGTTCGTCACAAAACTGCCGTATATTGGCACTCACAAACTGTCGGCCATTATCAGTAACAAGGATCCGAGGAACACCATATCTGCAGACGATGGTTTTCCAAATGAAGTCTTTCACCTTGTGGTCAGTAATTGTGGCCAGAGGCTCGGCTTCAACCCACTTCGTGAAATAATCCACGGCCACTATGAGAAATTTCCTTTGGGCTGTTGCCTGAGGAAAAGGTCCTAACAAATCCAGCCCCCATTGTGCAAACGGACAAGGGTTCTCCATCACTGTAATCTCCGACGGTGGGTGATGCGATACGTTGGCATGTCTCTGGCACTTGTCACACTTCCTCACCAACTCCTTTGCGTCCTTGTTCATGGTCGGCCAGTAATACCCGCAGCGCAAGACCTTGTTTGCTAAGGTCCTTGCACCGGAGTGGCTGCCGCATATTCCTCCATGAACTTCTCGGAGAGCGTAATCTGACTCTCGTGGAGCAAGGCACTTAAGGTAAGGGAGTGTGTAAGATCGTCGGTAAAGGGTGCCTTGAATAATGGAATACCTCGCTGCCCTTGCTCGGATACTTTTAGCCTCGTTCCTGTCTTCCGGCAATTGCCCCTCCGTGAGGAAGGCGCGTATTGCATCCATCCAAGATCGTTCAGTGTTGATCTCCGCAATTTCTTTAACAAAGATGCTAGGTTTAGGAAGCATTTCTATCCGAACTGAGGAAGCATGATCTTTCTTGCTTGTTGACGCAAGTCGGGCCAATACGTCTGCTTGCTGATTTTCTTCTCGAGGCACTCTCAGTATTTCGACATTCGGGATCTCACTCATCAGCCCCTTAGCTTTTGCAAGATATTTGATCATATTGGAGCCTCTCGCCTCATATTCTCCACGGACCTGCTCGGTGACGAGCTGTGAATCGCTGTGAATCCGCAAATTGCGAACCTCTAGCTCGATGGCCAGCTTTAATCCAGCTAGCAGAGCTTCATATTCAGCCTCGTTATTAGAGGCTTTGAATTGGAAACGGAGGGCATACTCAGTAGTCATGCCCCCGGGTCCGAGAAGCAGAATCCCTGCTCCGCTGCCATCCTTGTTCGTAGATCCATCGACGAAGAGTTGCCATTGCTCCTGCGGCGCTTCTTCCTCTAAAGGATGTTGGCATTCCGTAACGAAATCCGCGAGGACTTGAGCTTTGATTGCTCTTCTCGGCTCGAAGTAGATATCAAACTCACTAAGTTCGACTGACCACTTAATAAGTCTTCCCGATATGTCTGGATTCTGTAAAATGCTCTTGAGCGGCTGATCAGTCAGCACTGTAATTGTATGGGCTTGAAAATAGGGTCTCAACTTCCTTGCCGTGGTCACTAGTGCCAGGGCCATTCTCTCGGCCTTGGCGTATCTCTTCTCGATTGCAGTGAGAATCTTACTAGTGTAGTATATTGGCCTCTGAACCTTATCCTCTCCCTCGCTTACGAGCACGGCACTCACTGCATGCTCAGTGGTAGCTAAGTAGAGGGATAACGGTTCTCCTTCCTTTGGAGCAGTGAGTAGAGGTGGTCGACTCAAATAAGACTTGAGCTCTTCGAAAGCTTCTTGACAGTGCTCATTCCATTCAAAGTCGGTTGTTTGCTTAAGTGCGTTAAAGAAGTGTTTACAGCGATCTCCTGATCTGGCGAGAAATCGGTTTAGTGCTGCAGTTCGCCCGGTGAGTTGTTGAACCTCCTTCTTGTTCCTCGGGGCTTGCATGTTAATTATCGCTAACACCTTTTCAGGGTTCACCTCAATTCCTCGTTTGGAGATGAGGAAACCGAGGAATTTACCCGATGAAACGCCAAAAGCACACTTCTCGGGATTGAGCTTCATTCCAAAATTGTTTAAAACATTAAATACATCCTGCAAGTCGCCCAAGTGCTCCTCGGGTTTTTTGCTTTTAACGACTATATCATCGACGTACGCTTCAACTGTCTTTCCGAGCATTGGGGAGAACATTTTGTTGACTAGCCGTTGATAGGTAGCCCCTGCATTCTTCAATCCAAAAGGCATAACTTGGTAGCAATATGTACCCTCAGGGGTAACAAACGAGGTGTGCTCCTCGTCATCTTGATGCATCTGAATCTGATGGTATCCTGAGTAGGCATCAAGGAAACTGAGGAGACCCTTTCCCGAGGTTGCGTCTACCAATTGGTCTATTTTTGGCAGCGGGTAGCTATCCTTCGGACAGGCCTTGTTTAGGTGAGTGAAGTCTACACACATGCGCCATTTACCATTCGGTTTGGCTACCATAACAACGTTAGAAAGCCATTCCGGATATTGTACTTCGCGGATGAAGTCAGCATTTAAAAGCTTGTTAACCTCTGTTTTAATGGCTTCTTGCCTGTCTTGTGCAAAGTTCCTCTTCTTTTGCTTTACTGGTCGGTTACCAGGTTTGATACTCAGATGGTGAGTGATAACATCAGCACTGATACCCGGCATCTCATGTGCACTCCATGCGAATGTGGTGATGTTCTCCAAAAGTAGATTCATCAAGCCTTCGCTTAAATCTTTGCTAAGCTCGGAACCATAGTACAATTTCTTCTCCGTTGCATGCTCGACAGGAAGAGCAATGAGTTGTTCGCCTGGCGAGGGCTTCGAGATTTGATTGTTCTGATCATCTGCCAACTCTATGATCGAGACTGGCTTTTTCTTTTCTTTAAGATCGGTCACATACATCTGGCGGGCGAGCTTTTGGTCGCCCTGAACTTCTCCTACTCCTTGATCAGTGGGGAATTTCATTTTCAGGTAATAAGTTGAGACAACTGCTCGGGCCTTATGAAGCAGTGGTCTGCCAATCAACGCGTTGTATGGGGTCTTCACATCGACGACCAGAAGTTCCACCATAAATAATTTTGATCTCGGGTAATCACCCAAGGTTATGGGTAGACTTATTATCCCGACAGGGACAACTTGTTCTCCCGTGAAACCGTATAGGGGTGAAGAAAACTTCTTCAAGCTCTCTCTTGGAAGGTTCATCTGTTTGAAGGCATGATAGAAGAGAACATCCGCTGCGCTCCCGTTATCAATCAAGACCTTCTTGACCTTGTAGTTGGCGATGATAACATCAATGATCAACGCATCGTCATGGGGCTGGTGCAGACCGTCCCCGTCTTTCTCCGAGAATGTTATCTTCTCCTCCCCCGTTCTCGTTCTCTTTGAACTCTCGTGGATCTGATGCACAGTCCGAGCATATGCTCTCCTCCCAGATGAACTTTCTCCTCCCGAAGCTAGGCCACCGACTATCATACCAATGGTACCAGCTGTTCCACGATTTCGATGACGAGGGGATTCCTCTCGCCGCCTCCTCTGTCGCCTGTCTTCATTCTCTCTTAGGCCTCTTGGATTTTCTTTTCTTCCTTCTCTTTCTCGTTTGTCTCCCACCGAGCTAGTAAAACGCTTAAGGTATCCTCTCCGGATTAAGTTTTCTACCTCGTCCTTCAGGTGGCGACATTCATCAGTGTCGTGACCAGGGCCCCGGTGGAATTTACAATACTTGTCGCTCTCCATCCTACCTGGACTTGGCTTCTTCTTTGCCGGCCACCTGACGATGTCACGATCCTGTATCTCATTCAATACTCTTTTCAAGGAAGCATTGAGTGGAGTGTAGGAATCATATCTCTCAAGTTTGGCTCGGTCATCTCTTCTGGTGAATGATCTACTGAATCCACTATTTTTCCTCTCTGTTCGTCGGTAGTAGTTCCGCTCACATCCACGAGGTTAGGAGTTCGATCCCCAGCGCGGGCATCACACTCCGCCGAAACCCTGGACGGCTGAGTGGGCTATGGAGGCGGGCTTTGCCTGAAATAAAGCCGTGCGGTCCGCTTGCGGCCCAGAGCGGACAATTCCTCACATGGTGTGTACCAGGCCCAGGTCTGTGCATCATCAGTAGCATAGCACATTAATAACCTAATGCTATTAGTAGAGTATATGGGAAATACTTCAAGGTGTAATGTCTGGCATAGTTGACATGATTCCAAGGTTAATATGGAGAGTCAAAACAAATGTCTCATAGTAAGATTAACTGTATAAGTCGATAGATATGAAGCATTCTTAATTGGTGGTGAGGCGAGCTTAAGATTGGATTGGAACAACGATATGTTATTTGGGGACTAAAGAAGGCAAAAGGAAAGGAATATATATATATATATATATATATATATATATATATATTAATGACCCTGTGAAATTAAAGCTGTGTTAATCCATTGTAACCGAATAGATTAGATAAAATATTAAGGGTAAATTATGGAGATTAATACCTAATCAGAGTATGTAACTAGAAGAAGAATTTACTGCAAACAAGTAGGCAACATAGAGAATATATCTATAGTCGATACGAAAGTGGTAGTCGTCAGGTTGGACAGCCAACCTAAATCAAATAAGTTATAACAAAGTTAAGTTCATGTCGATCCACAATATTGAATATTAAGTTCCTCAAGCATAGATGAATTAATTGACCCCATACAAGGATCTAGGGTAATAGAGGTATTAGTAAAAGTACATAATAGTACTGAGTAGATCAATGTTGATACAATCAGTACAAAACGCTTAAATAAATAACCTTAATGTTTAATAAGAGGTATGAGTTAATACTTGTAATACTCTATCATGTTTCTTCCCTGTCCTTGTCACAGCTCAGGCGTGTAGGCCTTTCTTTTGTTTTCGTGGATTGTATTTTCAAATTATTTTTGTATCTCTTCTCCATATTTTTTGTAATACCCCGAACCTTTAGATATCTGTTGTAGTTACGATAGGTAATGTCATAACGATTATTATTATTATTATTACAAGTTGTCAGACTCGGAATTAAAATAAAATTATTGTGAAAATTTAGAAGTTAAAGTAGAATAGGATTTAATTAAATTAATTAGTTTGTAAGCTCTTAAATTAGATAGGGGTTTCAGGAAATTGTAAACAAGAGGGCATGGGCAAAACAATAATTGAATAAGTAAAAGATTTAAATATATATATATAGTATTTGGCACACAAATCGAGGGAAAACTAGTGCTGAACCCTAGTTAGGCGGTTAGCCGTTTCTGGCAACGATCGTCGACGAGGAAGACACCGCAAGGAAGAGCTCGGCGAGGGGAGTTGATAGAAATCAATTTCGGATGGAAAGGAGGCGATCTTGGCCGCCAATCGTGGAGGAGAAGCCATCGGCTTCGAAGCTGGATTCCGGCAAAATCCATCCTTGTTGCAGGTAACGTACAACGGCGTGACGTCGCCCCTGTCATGCTCTGTCCATCCATGCCAGCGGTGCTCGCCACCGTGGCCTTGGCCGGTGGTGACCCGTGAACGCTAGGAACCGGGTCTATTAGACCCGCGAACAAGAACAACCGGGTCAAGCTGACCTGGTTGGATTTTTCTAATTTAATTAATTAATAATTGATGTAATTAGTTGTTTTAAGTTAATATGAAGTTAATTATATAAAGATAATGCTATTAATAGATAAGTTGAATAAAAGACAATAATATTAATAAATAAATTAGAGATTGTGAGATTAATAAATAGTTGTGTATGTTACATGGATATGTTAGACTCGTTAGGGGTGACCACCGGGTCGAGCTGTCTCGGTTAGATATTACTCTAATTAGTTAATTGTAATAAGTTAATTATATTAGGTTAATGATATTAATAAAATAAATTGATTAAAAGATAATAGTATTAATAAATGAGTTAAAGATTATGAGATTAATAAATAATTGTGGGGATTGTACGAGTTTCAGGAGCTCATTTGTTTGTAGTTAAATTATCGGGAATACGGGAGCACATCGCTGTAAGTAGTACTCAACTGTATTACGGAACTTTGTGATATGTGAATTTTATGTGCTTTTATTTGTACTGATTGTGATGTCTATTTGGCTGTGTATGATGATAGTTTGTACTGATGGGATGTTTTCATGAGATCGAATTGGTGATGACTTGAATAAATGTGAACTGTGATATAAATGATCTATTTATGTTATAGCTATATGTGCTGTTTGATTACCATGACTGGACGACAAAACTGTTATGATAGTTTTTGTAGAATGTGATGTGTAAGGTTATATGCTTGAATTGAATATGGTGATGAGACTGATATGATGATGGTTTTGGTGTTCTTGAAGATGATGTGTTGCATATAATTTGCTGATATATTAATTATTGTTTATAAGCACGATGCATTGCATTACATGAAAAGGAAAAATTCGGTTTAAGAAAAAAAAAGTGTTTTTACGAACCAGGTATTACTGCTACAGAGAGGGTGTATGGAAAGGTTAAGGTTGAGGTATACCGGAAATGAAAATGAAAATAGAAACGAGTTTTGACTGGAAAGCGTTCTTTGGTAGAACGTCTAATTAAAGAAAAATCTCGACCGGTTGCTCTGTAGCAGTTTACCTAGGTTAAGGGCCCGAGTACTGGAAAAAAATGATTTAAATGACTGACTGTTTTTCTAAAGATGAGGTTCATGTGCATTCATGCATAAGTATTACTTGCTAGGCCTCGGCTCACTATGTTCCGTGATGCAGGTATTGATTTCGTGGATGGTTACGCTGACTTAGGAGTTGATGGTGTCGCCGTAGGTCCATGAAGAAGATGCTCATGTGACGGAAGCTAGTGTTCATGGGAGATTGGTCAATTAAGTTTTACATTTGTTTATGCACTTACAGTTAATAGTTCTGAAGTATGGTAATAAGTGTAGATTCGGGAACGATGATGAAAAGTATAAGATTTACAGTGGTACACTTAGAGGAAATTAATTGTATGTTACTGTTTAATCGAAATATATAAGGTGATGTTTTAATTTCATATTAGGTTTAATAATTAATTCGGTGGAATTTTTATGGAAGGGCTCTATATTAAATGTAAAGTGAGTTTATACTGTAATAGAAGTAGCATTTTGCACTACAAACCCAAGAATTAGGGTTTCGTGGGACGGGGCGTTATATTTTTCTTCACTATCTATATCCTGTCTCTTCCTCGTCTCTATCATATCTTTTCCCCGTCCCAATCATTGCTTAGGCAAGCGTGATTTTCTTCATTTCTATCGTTTTCAAAATAATTTGTCTCTTTTGGCCAAATTTTTTCTCCCTATCTCTATCATGTCTCTTCCATGTCCCTATCACAGCTCAGGCGTGTAAGCTTTTCTTTCGTTTTCATGGCATGTATTTTCAAATTATTTTTGTATTAGTCTCCACATTTTTCTTCCCTATCTATATCGTGTCTTTTCCCGTCTCTATTGCGCCCCTATCCCCAGCTTGGGCACATATCCCCATTTTTCTTCTCTCCGTCCTTTCTAGCCAATTTTTGACTCTTATGGTTGATTCCTCCATTTTCTCCACTAAACGACACATTTGTACCGTATCGTTCATGATCTCGATTATTCAACCACTTTTGAAATTTTACGACTCATCTTTAATGTTTTGTCGCTTATGGCCAAAGTCTTCTTCTCTTCTTTAAGTCAGGTATTTTCACCATATCCAACATCATTCTTCTCTTCTCTTCTGGTTGATTCCTCCGTTTTCTCCACTAAGTGACACATTTGCACCGTATCGTTCATGATCTCGATTTTTCAACCACTTTTGAAATTTTACGACTCATCTTTAATGTTTTGTCACTTATGGCCAAAGTCTTCTTCTCTTCTCTAAGTCACGTATTTTCACCATATCCAACATCTGTATCATCTTTCTCATCATCTCGTCTCTTTCAAAATTTCTTTCACTTCTACCGATAGTCGATCACCGTTTTCACTCTGATTTTGCCATGTCATCTTTTGTTCTTTCCTTTACTCACACGATTACTCACTTTTAGTTATTTTCTTTCTTTGTTCCATTTCCTCTCTTCATTATTGTTCACCTTCATCCCGTTAAAATTCTTCATTCATCTCTCACCTAATGCACGACACTCCGTCACTGCTCTCAAAAGCAATGACATTGTTTGCTAAAGCAGAGATTATTCCTAAAAGACGAATCGATCCTGCTATCCTAAGAGAGGCCGACACTCGTTGGGCCTTGCGCTACCTTCAGGATCATTAGATGTTGTTCCTTATTTATCCAGATCCGGAAGGAGATATCTCTGTATATCCCCGAATAATTCGGTCTTTTTATGAAACTCTTCAAGAGTTTCAGCCTAGTTCGACGAACGGACCACGATCTGTTTATCAGGTGGATGTGGCCGATATCAGAGTTCGGTTCACCACAGCTGATATTTTTTCCTATATAGGATATCCTCCTGCTTATGATACCAACACGAATTTCAAAGCGCCCATCTCTGCTTCTAGAAAGGAAATGATCAATGACATGTGTCAAGGGAAGAGAAATAGGAACGCAAATGCTACACAATGAGCATATTTGCCAAAAAAGATGTGGCTGTTGGATGACGCCATCCGATCCAATCTTTGTCCAATCGACCATAGCCAACAGTGAGCAGGTAGCATTCTTTGTGCCTTATACAACATGTATAAGGGAACATGGTTCAATATTGTGGAGATGTCCATAGATAGTATTGTAAAAGCCAATAATTTTGTGGAGAATCGAGTGGCAAGGATCGAGAGATTATATTTTCGAAGGCTTATTACTCGATTACAGTTAAGCAAAGTATTCGCCCTTCACTGTCCATGAGTTCATTAGCATACCCAGTGACTGTTATAGATAAAAACACATGGCGGCAAAGCATTAATGGCCACATGACTGCGACAGCGAAGAGACGATGAAAATCATAGCCTCGGACTGTGTTACCACAAGAATCTGTTCAATCGGCAAATGAGCCATCACCTCCCGATGCTATACAAGAAATACTGGTTCGGTTGAACCAGTTGGAAGCGGGACAGTAAAGGTCGAAGCACATGCTGACTGTGCTTACGAATATGATGCGTAATTAACTTCAATCCGAGTCAGGAAAGTCTTAACTTCAAGTCTCGGCAAGGTTAAGTTAGTTTCATCTCAAGTTTAGCTTCTGTTCAATTTTCAGCTAAGCCGGGAGTGGCTATAGTGTTCCCGAGCGCTTTTCATTTTAAAAAAAATCAAATGAAAAATAAAAATCTTGTTCAATTTTCAGCCAAACCCGGAATGGCTGTAGTGTTCTCAAGCACTTTTTATTTTTATAAAAAAAATCAAAAATGAAAAAAACTTGTTCAATTTTCAGCCAAGCCAGGAGTGGCTGTAGTGTTCTTGAGCACTTTTTATTTTAAAAAAAATCAAATCAATTCAAATAAAAAATCTTGTTCCAATTTTCAACCAAGCCGGGAATGGCTACAGTGATCCCGAGCATTTTTCTGTTTAAGGAAAAATCAATCAATCAATATAAAAAAAATAAAAAAATCATCATTTTCAGCCAAGCGGGGAATGACTATAGTGATCCCGAGCATTTTCAATTTAAAAATTTAGCCAAGCTTGAAATTGAAGATCAAGCATTTTTGAAAAAAAATCAAAAATCTTGTTCAAATTTCAGTCAAGTCGGGAATGACTATAGTGATACCGAGCATTTTTTGAAAAACCTTGTTCAATGTTTCAGCTAAGCCGGGAATGGCTACCGTGATCCTGAGCATTTTTCTGTTTAATTAAAAATCAATAAAAAAAGAAGCTTGAAATTGGAGATCAAGCATCTCTGAAATGAAAGTTTTTCTCTCAGGTTTTGGTTTTCCATACGAACTTGGTTGACACGCCTTTGTTTACCTTTTATTTCATAAAAGATACACAAAGGAGGACAGCTGTAGTAACTCGTTTTCGTCCGGATATAATACAAAATGTCACATATTTTTAATTTTGAATATAATTATTATTTTATTTTATTATATTCCTACCTAATCCTTTAATCATTCCAATCATATCAGGACCACCATCATCAACACCTTAACCATCCATTTTCTCCAGAACCACCAAAAAATCTCGGTTTCTCTAGCAGGGTTCTCTGTCTTAACAGTTGAGCGAACGCCAGCACCAACTGTCGATGTAGAAAAGAAGCTTGAGAAGGAAAGCATCAAGGAGCTCTTGAAGGGGAAAGATGAGATCTTGAAGGCCAAGAAAGATAGGACTAGAAATAAGGCAGAAGATCGGAAAGACAGAGCTGTGTAATAAATGGCCTAAGATCAGGGCGAGTCCTTACGTGGACCACTGTCAGTTCGCTTACGGTCTCTCCGAGTTGCGTCCAATCATCAGGCAGCCAAGGTACCAGACTGAGGTCTATTGGATGGTTCTCACCGGAGACACGTGTTCAATTGGTCACAGGTGCCATTTCCGCCACTCATTCACCAGGCAGGGGAGAGGGGTAGAATTGTGAAAAAAGGAGGACAACGAGAGGCTGAGAAGAAGCAATAATTTGGGCCTGAAATTGTGCGGCCCATATTGAATTTGAATTGGTCCAAACATGATTAATGGGTTTGAAACTGTTTGGCCCAGATGAAAGAGAACCAGTTAGCCTGGTTGGAAGTAGAGCTGATTTTTCGAGCCAACGAAATTGGGTTTCATTATATTGGGCCATTTTGTTTTGGTTTCAGGTTGATGTGGCTGTAGAGTTGGGCCCGAAATTGTCTGGGCCAGTTTTTTTTTATGCTATTGGCTCATGTAATGGGAATTGGACATGGGTTGTATAATGGTTTAGGTTTTCTCGTAGTTTTTATGTTTTTTTATTTAGGCTTTTAGAAGGTTTGAGTTTTGTTGTGTTTATTTTATTCTCAAATTAAAAATTCCATAAGTTGATATTACAAGCTCATACTTAAATATCATGAGTTGATATTATAAACTCATACTTAAATACCATAAGTTGGTATTTTTAAAATCGAATTCTGATTGGATTCTTTTTCGAAAATTAAATACGATAAGATGGTATTTCAAAATTCAAACTTAGTATTTAAACACCATAAGTTGGTATTCCAAATCATTAATTTTATAAATTTAATCCTCTTCAAATAAAAAACCAAAAGTTGGTATTTAATTATTTTTTCGAATATCATAAATTATCACAAAATTAAATTTATTTTAACAAAATAAATACCATAAATTGGTACCTCCAAATTATTTTCAAATTCAATTTATTTATTAAAATTTCATAAGTTGAAATTCAAAACCCGATCTCATTCTTAATTTTAAACCAATCATTAAATTTAAATACGACATCATAAGTTGTTGTTTACAAAATTTTATTCTCTTTAATACCATAAGTTTAAATATAACACCATAAGTTGGTGTTTGCAAAAATTAATCTTTTTAATGTCATAAGTTGGTATGATTCAAAAATTCAATCATTATTCCTTTAAAATAACCCATTTTTCCAAACAATGAATTTCCAGAAAATAGCCAATTATTTAAAAATTCAGTAACTGTTTTAAATAGGAGTCGTGGGGTGCCTAACACCTTTCCTACGCTCAATCGACCCTGGTACCCTTATTTTTGGTTCATAGGTTTTTTTCAAGTGTCCAATTGCACTTTAAAATCAATTGGTGGCTACTCTGTCAATTTTCAGGCCGGTTGACACAACTGGCGACTCTGCTGGGGAGGATAGCTTTTTTATAAAACCTAAGAGGGTCAGTCTGAAATTTTTATTTAATTGGCTGCTTTTTGTTTACTTTTGTATGCTTGATTGGTTTCTTTGTATATGAAGGTTTTTTTTATTTTCTTTATACACTAACATTTGCACGTGCCTACCCCACTCGGGCACCATCCTAAGCGATTAGAGAGGGTTGACTATTATTCTCGTGAGACTCCGTCTCCGCATGGGTAGTGGAAGACATCCTCACCGGATTGATCTCCCTTAAAAGTTAAGGGAGGAGCCTTTGTTTCAATAATTGAAATTTAAAGGCATCTTGATCCGAGACCTTGCGGGATAGTTAGATAAGCCTACTCATATGCACAGTAAAACCCCAGATCTTGTTACCATCAAAAGTTTGTAGGAATTAGACCCCGATTTTTCCTATACTTTACTCATTGGACACTCATACATATCTACTCATGTATTATCTTGTAATATCCCGAACCCAATTTTAAAAAAAATGATTTTTCAAACTAAATCATTTTAATAAATACATGTTATTAGGAAAATATTGGCGCGAGAATCACCTGAATCGGAGTTATATTGAAGGAGTTATGAATTTTGGGAGTTTAAGTAATTATTAGTAAAACGATGGGCAAAACGGTAATTGCACAGAAAAATTTGGCATAAACTAGATTTTCTGGCATTCTCTCCAGCAACACGTGAGAGAGAGAGAGATGAGAGGTGGCTGAAATGGGTCTTCTTCGTTTGTGGTCCGATTGAGGTGTGTGAGGTGTCAAAACGAAGCTTGTAGAAAGAGGAGCAAAACCCAACTGGAATTTTCGTCATCGGAGCACCACAGGAGGCGGAATCAGGCGGTCAAAGTTTGATTTCCGGCGACTTCTAGGAGCGATCCCGGTTGATTCCGGTGGAGTTTTGGAACGAGACCGGTACCATTTGATTGCTTGTTTTGAGAGCTTCATTTTTATGTATGGTGTGACTAATAACGTCGCCGGAATCCACTATTCCGGTGATGGTCAGGTTAACTCGAGTTTGACCGAGTTGACTTTTTGACCCGGTTTGACTTTTAGGATGCTTTTTCTGTATTTTAACTATATCGGGTATACGTATCCGTATTTCGATGCAGGAGATTGATTTAAGAATTTGGGTACGAATTTTGATAGCTGAGGCGGTATTATGGAGTTAGTATCAGTCGGCATTTCAGGTAGGGAATCTGCCCTATTTCTTATTTGGGGTTCCGTATTCGACGGACTCCTACTTGTCTATTTGTATGAAATTTCCGGAGGTTGGGAATTTCTCTATTTGCACTCTTATCCTATTTGTTTCCACAATTGCAACTGTATTTTCGGAGGCTGCATCCTCATATGCCATGTCTCCTGTGGGGTCCACACTTAGAGATGGGGCCCACTTCATGTTTGTGTGCTCTTGTTGAGAGTCCAGATGGGACTGTATTGTGGCGATTTTTTGGTGATGATGTTACGAGATTATTGATGGATGATTTGTAGTGTGTGAGACCCACATCGGGCGATCCAGCCTACTGGATGATTTGTTGATGGTTCTGATCGAATACGTACCTAGAGATCAGATTGAGGTGGGGTACATCCTAGGGGACGCTCTTCGATGTAGGCGATGCCTTCTAGTACCTACAGAGGCTCGATCCTCATCCAATCTGGGGTGTACCTGGATCGGGAGATACCTTGCGCGGATCAGGGTGGGTCCAGGGGAGGATTTACTGATGTTATATGGATTTGAGATGGATTATGATTGAGTACTGATTTGAGAGTTGTACTTGAGGTGTCTACCCTACGGATTGATGGTTTTGATGATATGTATGATGGATCGATTTTCTCAGAGATTTTATATCATATCACTATATCATTTTATGATTTCCTTTATATTTTCTATATCTTACAGGTTTTCTTACTATATGTCTGATCTATTGGAGTTCGATGTTACTGGAGAGTATCACCATTTGAGTTTTTGTACCTTCCATTTATACATCTTGAGTTATACATTTCGTTTACTCTGATTGTCGATATTCTCCATATCCCTACTGAGCTTTGTGGCTCATCCATTTTATTCACATGTTTTTCATGTGAGATAGCCGGAGTGGATGATCAGCGCAGGGATGCGTGAGACGTGATGGGTAGCTATTGTGGGGATATTTGTATGTTTATTATCTACTTTTCGTTTCTAAGATGTCTCGTATTTTCCGCGGTATACTCTGGTTTGTATGTCACAGTATGTTGGGATTTCGGTTGGGATTTATATATATATATATGTGTGTGTGGATTGATTTGGAGTATTCTGATGATTCATAATGGCTTGGGTAGCTATTTGGTTTAAATCCGGTTCGGGGAACGAAGGGGTTCCTTGCCGGTCACGCCTCTGAGATGCATGGGTGCTCATTCGCACCTATCTGGGAGAGGGGCGTGACATATCTTGTGTACACAAGTTAGATTGTATCTATACGTATATTCATTAAATTATACCCGTTTATATGTATTTTTCATGTAATTATCATTTATACATTAGTTTAGGTTATACTCATGTACATACTTTTTAATGGATCATAAATGTCCATATATACATTTCATACATAAACAATAATTCAGAGAAAATCTATCTTTTGATTGAATGATAGCTATATGTTCAAAAAATTTCAAATAAAAAAAACAAAAAAGGTCATTTCGAGCAATATTGGGGCAATTTTTGGAAAAATTAACTCTTAATTTTATTGTGAGTCAAGTTTGAATGGATTAGAGTGGGGCAATTTTGGGAATTGCGCAGGCAATTTGATAAATTTCATAGTGGTTAAGGGTCAAAACTCTACTGCTAATCTTTGCTCTCGCCCATCGTGTTTTGAGTTCAGTAACTTGACCAGTTTGAGATTTTCAGTCTCTATCAATCACCTCCAGGAGTAATCTCTAAGTGCACCACCATTTGTGGTCTAGCTCATGACCACCTATTGGGTTTTGTAATGATTATGTCTTTACTTTCTCTTTGATTAATTTTTAGTATGGCTGTTGCATGTAACATCATTGTTCTTATGTTTTTCTACGTTCACCATGAATAAAGGTCTCCGTTCAGAATTCTCATAATCATTCTCTTTCATTTTTCCATCGTTTCCGAATTTCAAATCTCACACATTCTATCATTTCATTCACCAAGATTGAAATTGAAGATAATGAAAAAGATGAACCTAATGAAACAGTTTCTGGGTGCACCCAATAACAATATTGAATCCTTCTCTGGCACTGGGAATGAATTTGAGTTATTACCAGAAATGTTGAGATGTCTCATTCAGGATTGGAGTCAATCATGCATATTTATGAGAAATTGTCTTTTGTGGGACCTCGGGCCTGGGCAGCCCGACCTAGGCCTCGGGCAGTCCTGGGCTCCTTTTTGGGGCCGGAAGCCCGAGCCCGAAAAATATAACACACAATATATATATATATATATATATATATATTTATACATACATAAAAACACACACATATATATATACACAAATATATATACATATATATATTTATACATATATGTATATAACACACTGTCACAGTGTGTGACATATATATATATGTATCATGTATGTATAGATATATATATATAATGTGCAATATATAAATATTTTAAAAAAATTGATATATAATACAATGTAAATATGTAATTTAAGACTTTTAAGTCATATATACCCATTGGGCCCAGACCTGAAATAACAAGCCCGAGCCCGAGGCCCAGCCCGAGACCCGTCCCATAGGCTCGAGACTCTTGGGCTCAGACCGGGCTTGGGCCATTGTTTTTGTCTTAGGCCAGGCCCAGCCCGGGTCTGGCTCGAGGCCCGAAGTCTTCTTCTGGGCTTGGGCCAAGGTCGAACCTAGGCTACATAAATACCCGCCCGACCCGGCCTGATGACGAGGCCTAGAAAAAATGTCTTGTTCATCATCGAGCTTTATATTGAATATATTAATAACATGACCTAGCATGAACCTTTGGTTCGGGCAACAACCAAGTTTTGGAGAAAATCAGTAGTGACCCACTTTCATTTGACAAAAGGTGATGACCACTATGCGTGACAGGCTGGTAAACACTGGCTTAATGGATATCATTACACCTCATGCTTTACAAGAATGTTGGGGGCTTTTGTCGTGACACGCATGAGATGGTTTTGGAATTTATTGGATGATTCTTGCATCACTATTGCATGATTTGGTCTTCATCGAGATGTGTGTCGGTCATAGACAATTCTCAATTATTTCATCAGGGGAGGTGGTTTGGTTTTCTTCATGCCAATAGTGAAGTCTTATTTTACATGGTTGAATGAGTGACACTTGGCTTTTCTCCTTAAGGCTGGTCATGTGTACGGCTGGCCGCCAAAATTATTGTATTTTTTTTTATCAATGTGTGGGACAAGCCTGTCGAAAGTGATGGAATGCTCCATCTGTTAAAGTTGCAGTTGACACCATTAAATGGGTGGGCCACTGGTTTTGAAATTATTGACTCTTCGTCTCTTCTTATGGGTTGGAACTTCGAGCTTTTCAAGATCTGTCTCAACATTTTGATCACATCTGGGCACCATTATTTCAGAAACTCATGTTTTTGAAATAATATCTTCAATCGGAGCACGGTGGGTTGAAGCAAGATGGTCATATCATGTGGAGCTTTTTTGTAACCCTAATATCTGTATCTTCAATCAGAGCACGATGGAATGAAGGAAGATGGTATGTATCATGATCAGCTTTTTGTAGTCCTTATATCTGTATCTTCAATCAGAGCAAAGTGGAATGAAGCAAGAGGGTCCGTATCATGTGGAGCTTTTTGTAGCTCTTGTGTTTGTATCTTTTGTTTTAACTCTATCAGAAGATGAATTTTCATAGAAATTGCTAATTTTCTTGGGGTATGCCCCTTGAATGCCTTGTAGTCCTCCATATTTGGTTATTTATAAAAAAAAGTGTGTCCGACCATGAAGAATGCACAGTGGAAGTTTGAGTTGGTATTGATGATGAGACTAAATAATTTCAAGTTTGCAGTGATTCTTAGATAATGGTTAGATAGCTAAGTGACCAACGGAAAATAAGGGGAAGAAAAGCAAATGACAGATGAGAGAGTAATAGCAGATAGTTGATGACTTGTTGCCAATTATAATGAACGATATTCATTTCCTCGGGTCACCATCTTTGTTTGGACTTACTCATAACTATATTGTCAAAGCCAGTATCGCAAGGATTAGATTTATGCAGAAATGACACGTGTCCCATTTAATCTATTGCATATACTGATTTGTTACTTTCTAAACGGCTTTGATCTGATGCGATAAATGCATGATTTGTTTTTGGAGAATTGGAAAATATGCTCCTTTTGTTTTTTGAGCGCCTGGCCTTATAGATTGTTAAATTCAAAGTGGCAATATCTTTGATGGATATGTTATCAAGCTCAATGGTGAGGATAGTGTGCATTGACCAAAAGGATAAGGTGACGGTTTTGATATAACTGAAATGTTTTGAATTGATACCATTAATAATGAGCATGGTTAGAAATAGATATATGCAATTATGATGTTGTCCATATGATGACAACTTATGTGTTAAATGAATGATTTTCTTGTCTGCGGATCTTTTGGTTGCCAAATGAGATATTTCACTGTCACTCACCATCTCTATCATTAACTCGGGCGTGCATTCCAATCTTCCTCCATTGTCTGCTTCTCTTGCCAATTTTTCAACTTTTCTTTAATGATTTTTTTGTCTCTTCCGCCACATTGAGTCGCATTTCTTCATCACCTCTTCCACCTACTCAACCGTGCATCCTGACTTTCCTACTCTCTCTCACACTCATGACATTTTTTCAACACAGCTGTAATGATATTTTCATCTTCTAGCCAAATCCTTCTTTCTCCTCTTTGAGTCACACATCTCCACTGTTAACTCAGCTTTATTAGCAAGCCATCTGCCTAATTTTTCCTTCCCTTACATCGCTAGAATTCCTTGTATGAAATCCTTTGTAGTCTTCTCCCACTTCAAGGGTCAATTTTGAATTAACCCAGTTTAGCTTATCTCTATGGCTACCAAAAGACCACATGAGCAATCCTCTCAGATATTCTATCTAAATCGCTTTATCTATCAAAAAGTAGTTAAAAAATATCAAGAATTAGTAAGAGGGCGAAAGATTATTCCAGAGAGACGTTTACAAGCTTCTTTTACAACAGAGCCTACCATCGCAAGAATTATTGCTGAGCGGGGTTGAGAGGATTTTGTTGCATAGCCAAAACCATTCGTTGTTCCAGTGGTAAGGGAATTTTATGCGAATGCGGTGGTAGGATACTAACATGTATACGTTCGGGCTATGATGGTTCCTTTTGATAGCAAAACAATCAATGCTGTCTACAATCTTCCAGACATCGTCGATGACGATTTCTCTGCTTTGCTAAAGTCGGACACTATTATAGATGAAGTGCTTCACACTTTGTGTAAGCCAGGCGCTGTCTGGAAGAAATTTAAAGGAGTGGAAGTCTCGTTTTCCACATCAGCCATGACCAAAAATAGCAGGACTTGGATGCAATTTATATTGGCGAAACTCATGCCAAGTACTCATTCAACTAACATTCCCAAAAATAGGATCGTTTTGCTCTATTGTATTTTACATGGAAAATCAGTGGATATTGCCAAAGTTTTGCACAATTCCATTGTCCACGCCTAGGCGCTGTCAGCCTAGGCATGAGGAAATTGCGCCTAGGCGCCACTTTCTTTTCCTATTTTCACCTTTTGCACGATCTAAGCTTTGATTTGATATATTATGGGCCAAAAATGAACATCTGTGATAAAAGTTATGACCCATTTAGTGATCTTTGTTCAAAAATAACTCTTTGTGATCCCGTGCAGTATAGGTAATCCGTATTCTTTTCAAATCTGTTTTCAATAACTTATTACCCAAAATTTAACCTAACTTAATATTTTTGGGTCGGGGTTTCACATCCCTTCCCCCTTGTTAAATTTTGTTTCCGAAATTTAACAAACTTTCCTAAATCTCTAAATTTGCACAACACATTTGACATGTGTGTTGACGCATCCTCAAGCCAAAATCCACATGGAAAACATTCTATTCAAGAGGTAATTTGACCCTCATTGTTCACATAAATAGACAATCTGCTAATCATTAAGTTATTTCACTTAATAATGTATTTACCCATCATATGGATACACACACACACACATATATATATTTCGCACACAAACTCGGAATACATTGCCACACTACAAGGTTATACATCAAATATCAATGGTTCTTACTCCTAAGACCCATATTTCATACACCCGAACTTCCAGTTGCTCTATGAGCTTTATTCTTACACATAACCTAGACCACATGCAACTAGCCTTATGTGATACAATGCTTGTCTTCAAAAACTAGTTTCTCCTTAGACACTTCTTCAGAATCTTCCTCAAACCTCTCCGAATTCCTGACCTGACTTGTCAGGACTTCATTCTCATATCGTAACCCTCTGTTCTCATCCCTAAGACATATAACTTCACTTCAGAGTTTTCCAGTCTCTAGTTTTTGAATCTCTAGGTTGCTGCTTTCCCTGTAGTTGTAGCCCGCTATTTGTACATAATGATCATTCCTCAACTTATGAAGCATAAGTCAAGCACACTCCTTCTTAACATCTCGTTCCCCACCATTAAACGTGGTCCATGCTCTAATCACGCATCCCAAGGCACCCAACTCAACTTCTGCGTTTCGCAAAGTGACTGTCATTCTAACACATGAAGGTTCTCTCACCGTTTTCTAACATGGAGGAGGTCTTCCACGGTTGGAAGCAAACTCCTCCAACACTTTTACTGAACTAACGTGATCGTGTTCCCCACTTGCCATTTTCCCCTACAAAATATAACTTAAGTAGAAATAGGAATACTGCTCGGTGTGTGCCATTTACCTTGGTTTTCCTCCCCTATATATATATCCCAAACTCAAACATGTTTTTTGTAACCTTTACAACCCCATGTAGCCTTTTTAGCTACTGTATGACATGTCATCATTACTTGGGATGTCATACAAAAACAATTCGTACAATTTCACTACCCTCGAATCCCTTTTACGTGCATCACAAGGTTTCCATTTTCTCTGAAAGATTCTTAGAGAATCTGTCAGACTGCCCCCAAATTTTCAATGTTAGTAATAATTTCTTCTTTGTTACTGCTTAACTCATAGGATAGACTAGTATATACTAGCGTACTCTTCAAGCCTTGGTAAACTTTATATTACTCTGGGATTAGTCAGTCTCTCCTACTCTGTCCGCCATTACTATTATCGAATTTAATAAATAAATTCTCTGAATATCCAATCTTTTCTGTAAATAGCTATTGGTTACTCACCTTTAGTTCTAAAACACCCATCCTCCACCATCATATTCCATATAATAAAGAATATTTATCATATTGACATTTCAAGCAAACACCCAATGTCCAAACTTCTCACCAATGATGTCCTAATCAACACCATTAATCTCCATTTCTTTACTATTTAGTGTTAGTAATAAAAGACATCAACACCTACCAAACATCTAGTACTTCTCACAATTTGAGACCATTTATCTTATTCTCAAGTGAATTATTTTCGCCCCATCATTCTGTACACAAATGTCATTCCTTTGTTCCTAAGTAGATATTCATCCCCTCTCTACATCCCTTCTCTCTTAAGGAATTTCATTTCCCCCCAAATTTAACACCTTTATAATCTTCATGGAAATCTTCCTCAAGGATACCAATCCTATTTCAACGTCCCTCTTAATAAACTTTAAACAATGAGTTTATCATTCAACTAGATAACTCTTAACTACAACCTTTCGTCATGAAGTTTCCATGACTCTACACTAAACTCACCATCAAATTCATTCCTTTTCATCATTTTTTTCAAGAGTCCACTGAAACCCCATGTCCTAGCTCACACACTCCACCCAACAATCTCCCCTTTGAGTAATGTTACACCTCGAACAAATATTTAGAGTTTGAACATCCTAGATATGCCTCGGATACTTCGATGCGATCTAAGGTCCATCTCTCCTTTATACCTCTTGTACCCATTATACGTTTCTCCACATTTATTATTTTCCACAAATCTTATTTCAATTGACCCGAGTCAATTACCACCTTAATTACAATAACTTCCTATACCATTTCATAGTATACTATCACCTATAGATCACCGATCCATTTCCAATCCCAAACCACCAACTCATCAATATCCGCTCATGTGCGCAATTTGCACCATAGCACTCGATGTGACTTAGGCACACCTTGTATTCTATTTAATGTTCCAAAATAAATTCTATCTATTTTCTCAAACAAATTCACTCTCATTTGATTCCAATACATTCATCGCTACAGCCCATGCCCAAACACTTAACCAACAGCCCAGTTGTACGCTCATGGACAAGATACTTGCCTATTATTCGAGGTACATTTGCACTAATGTAGTACTGCACCTCATCATTTCTTAGCTAAACCATATTTCGGTTTGCAACTCATACACCATGTAACTACTCAATAGCCTGCACTACCCCTGTCAATCAAGCTCAAGTAGCCACACCAATACAGAGTATCACATTCTGTAATCCTTGCACCACGTGTCATAGCCACGAAGGGCCTAACAGTACAAGTATACAAAACATTGCAATTTGTAACTCTCGCACCACGTTGTAGCTCGACAGCTTTCTTTGACCCAAGTCAACTAAACTCAAACATTCACACCAATACTCAGTATCACACCTGCAACTCCTACACCACGTGTCACAATTTAAAGGCTTTACAGAACACGTTGATGCAGAGTATCATCTCC
This sequence comes from Euonymus europaeus, assembly GCA_963580455.1. Taxonomy (NCBI): domain Eukaryota; kingdom Viridiplantae; phylum Streptophyta; class Magnoliopsida; order Celastrales; family Celastraceae; genus Euonymus; species Euonymus europaeus. The sequence continues at coordinate 11,393,128 of OY756970.1, read as the reverse complement.
ACAATGTCGTCAAAATCATCAATCACAACCTATAGCTCTACTAACATTAGCCTAAATGGAATATTCTATGAGTTTACATGTAATTTATCAACTATAAATAAATTTAAGTGTTAGTGGTAAATATCCCTAGGACTCTCAAACCCAAACATTCATTTACGAATATAAAAAGGAACTTAAACATCCTATTCAAATGATACTCCCATCCAACAACTTAAAATCAAGAAATTACCTCAAACAAAGTCAAGATTCTCAGAAGTCTCTAGACGTCCCAATGCATGATCACTCTCCTGTGTCAACACTAGTTGTTGTAGAGGTTGTAAACCCAGTGTCTGTGCCTGCTGTAACCTTCCACTATTCTGTGGACACTTCCTCATCTTGTGGCCGATCATGCCACACCTAAAGCACTTCAATCCTGTACTCATACACTGGTCCCTCTTATGACATTCTTCACCACACTTGTAACAAGTAAGCTTGCCACCACGTGGACTTGATCTTTTACTATGGTCACCTCTTTGACCCTTATAAGCCTTAGACGCAGTCCTCTGTCTCTTCAAGTCACCTGGAACCACTGCCACTAGCTGTTGAAGGCATATGACCCATTTGTGCTCCAATTATCTAAGCTTGGACCACTTGAGCCAAACTCATTACAATACTGGCCAAGTCTTGCAATGTCATGGGTTGCCCCCTATTACTGGTGCGAGTAACTTGTACCTCTGGTGGACTATTCACTTGCGCTGGAGGAATCTTCAGAGTCCTCTCATATTGTTCCAATCGAATTTTCTCATCAATGGTTGTCCCAACTTGAACTACCATTTCCTCCTCTAACCCTATGCTTGGATCAAGCACCGGCTCTTGTGTAGTATGGATGCGTCTAGTAGTGCGCATCATAATTCTACGACGACCTCTACCACGGCCACTAGGACTTTCTCGTCTGCCCCAACAATAGGGGTGTCAACAGCACGTGATGAATTTGTCACCCTAAAAGTGTCCATTTTTACCACAACAAATAACACTACTAAATACATAATTACTAATGAGTATTTAAGGGATAAGAAAACATACCGGATCAGCACTGGTCGTGACATGGCCTGAAGACTTACTAATATACAACTAGGACCCAACCCAGATCCTACATAGAGCTAACCTGGCTCTAATACCAAACTGTGAGGCCCTGACCCGAAATTCAAACACTGGGCCGGGTGTGCCACTATGGACGTGTACACTATCACTAAGGACCTTACCACACGTCATCCTAACCCTAGATTCTAACGAAAATTCGGCAGCACCTCCCCGTATATCGGAGGATGCCAACCTAGAGTCACATATCACATCATATAAGAAATGTAATCAATAAGAATTTAGTACAATTTCGGATATGTTATCTAGGTAATAATATATGATAACGTCTCAAACTAGTTAAGTACAAAAACGTATCAGTATAGGTCTGAACAAGGGCTTCCTCGGTTCCTCAGTCTTCCTCTTCGTCTAGACAGTCTTCTCGGTAGAGATTGTCCTGTAGAAATGAACAAACGTAAGTTAGAGGCCCGCCAGAGAGTGTTCACTGGCGTTGGCGCTCCGATGCTTAAGTCAGATGCTAGCAGAGATTGGCTCTCCGTAGAACACAACTCGGTGTTCTAGGGAAATGTGTAAAGAGTGTTTTTTAGTGAAAGAAGTGATCCCTTTTACCTGTGGGGTAACCCCTTTATATAGTGAAGGTGGTTTCCATTAATAGAACTCGAGTGGTGGTGAATAATACCTTGCCAAATTAGGGAATTACGATTTTACTGGGAGCTTGTTACTGTCCTGAGGGTACGGAGCCGAGAAGAGCATCTCTACTGCTCGGTACCGAGGATCTCCCAGCAAGAAAGGCGACGTCTTCTGTTGACAGCTGTTGCCACGTGTCTTATTCTAATTGGAGAGGATAAATATCCTCATCATTTGCTCCCTCAGGCCTGTGCTTGGTTGCTTAGACGACCAATGATAGGACTGTATTAGCTGTCATTTGGTTCGCCCGAGGGTGGCATTGATGAGGAAACTTTGAACGGTTATGATGAGATCTGAGGTGATCCAATGGTCTCTCGATGAGCGGAGGCTGAACGGTCTGGATGAGGGGATGCCGAAGGTCTCTTCATCGGGTCCGTTGACCGGAGCAGTCTTCCACTATAAATAGTGAAGACGTCGCTTTCAAAAGCACTTGCTGCCAATTTTGAGAGACCCGAGCTTAGAGAGTATCGAGCAAACAGATTCTCCTCATACCGAGCAAACGTCATTTGCCCCTTAGTCCTCGTCTCTGTTTTCAGGTACGAGAAAATGTCTTCTTCTTCCTCGGATAGTATAGGTAATTTGTTAGAAGACGCCGACTTAGGTTCTTCTCCATCAACCTCTACTTCCCCTCCTGTTAGGAGGAACCTTAGGCTTCCCCTAGCCGAACGGCCTTTCTTCGCCCCTCCTGGGTTTGAGGCTCCCCTACAGGAAGCCCGAGCAGCAGGTGATGGTACTAGGGAGCCTAGAAACCTAAGTTGTGGCCTTACCGCTTCTGAGGTGGAAGCCCAACGTAAATTGTTCGGTATTCCCTACCCTTGCAGGCCTGTGCCTGAGGGGGTGTCTCCCTTCAATCCTCAGCACGGGGAATTCGCCATTTCCACAACCGCTCTTTCCTATGGTTGTCGGATTCCTTTGGCTCCGGCAATATGTTCCTTCTTTTCTCGGTTTGATATATACTCCACTATTGTGACGAGCTCCGTGTTCCTTTTTCTTCAAATGTTCTTCAACACATCTTTTCGTTATGCCGAGCACCAAGGAACCCTGGGTTATGTTATTTGAAATTTAAGAAGGGTCTGGTGGCTCCTAAGTATTCCTCTTCCGATCATCATTGGAAATCTAGTTACTTTTTTGTTCGGATGCCTTTGGGTGAGAACGAGGTTCTTCCTTTTAGGACCTCGTGGACACTCCCCAAATTTAGTAAGTTTCAGCGTTTGCCTCAACTTTCTCACGAGGAGCTTGATTGGTATCTGACCCTCAAACAACCTTTCACCAAACCTTCCATACCCCTCGTCTGCCGAGCTGTAGACTTTACAAGGGCACATTGGTCCGAGCGAGAAATGCAAGGTGGGGGCTTGCTCTTGCTCGATTTATCCATGTAGTTGATTTGCTTGACGTGCTTGCTTGACGTGGTGTGTTTATTGGCACACCAGCTTTCCGACCAACCGACTCTCCTTCTCGTGCCTCGGAGGCGCGGCCCTCGTCTCCACCTCATCGAATGGGGGATATCCACACTCCCCAGTGGAACGTTCGCCTTTCCGACACGGTGGCAAACTCTCAAGTGGCCATGGAAATGCTCGAGAAGCTCTCTCTCCCCTCGGATCAGAGGCGAGCCGAGGAGATGTCTATCGAGGAAAGAATGTAGGCCTCTGCTGTCAAGTTTTTGGAGGTATTAACTTTTCCTAGCTTTGCCAATCTTCTTCTTCGATTTTCTTTTATAATTTATTTCATTGTTGCTTTTAGCTGACCTCTCTTCTCCGGAAACTCTCTGTCGATGTCCGGAGCTCGGTGGCCGAGAAAAATACTTCTGCTCAGGAAATCCACCTGCTCAAAGGGGCCCTAGGTTGGACTGAGACGGCATTGCAGCTTTCTCGGAGGGAACTCGAGAGGGCCCAAGAATCCGAGGCTCGTCTGACCACCAAGCTGAAGCAGACCGAGGAGGAGCTAGAGAAGCAAAAGTCGGCCGCTGAAGTAGAGGGGGCTCGGATGTTCGAGAGTGGCCGCCAGTCTGGTCTTCAGGAGTTCAAGGACTTCACAGAATTCCAGTTCACCCTTAAGCAAGAGGGCTTTTTCTGCTTCCAAGCTGCTATCAAGGAAGCTCGGAGGTTTCTTGCTAGCAAGGGGCAAAGCTCGGAGATCATGGACGAGCTGTGTCCTGGCCTCGCCGGGAAGGACGACGTGGACGTTCTCAAGGAGGAGGCTTACGAGTAGTTCCGCCTTCTTCAGGAGGATGGGGACGACGAGGATGACATCGAGGCCTATATGGACATCGATGCTCCTCTCGCTCCTACGAAAGAAAATGCTCCCCCGGAACCTGCTCCTGGTGAGGAGACCGAGAAGCGTCTGACCACTAAGGATCCAGTTGATATAGAAAACTAGATTGTTTTAACTATTTTAGTTGTAGTTTTTGAACACTCTCTGTTTTGTAAATGAGTTTATTATCAATGAAGTTTCTTCTCTTATTGCCTTTTACGATCTTGTTAATTTGCCTTTGTTTATGCTCGAATATTGTAATTTAAATCGTTTTAAACTATAATAAATCCGAGCATAAGCACAGTTTCTGTGGCCTAGACTCTTCTAGGTCGTAGCAAACTCGTTTCCATTTGGTTGCTGTAACTCAGTGAGATTGAGTTGTAACATTCCCAACTTGTCTTCACTTGGTTGTTGTAACTCAATGGGATTGAGTTGTAACATACCCAAGTCTTTTCTCGTCTACTGTAATTTGAGAAGCCTGGAACAGTGCTCGGCCACTGTAAGTAAGATCAAATAAGTTGTGATGTACCAGAGCAGTGCACTGAGAATCTTGATAAGGGAACGAGCTACTTTCATTGAAATGAGAAAAGTTTTAGGACCCGTGTGGGGGCCGAGCAGCTAAAATAAAAAGGGTTCTTAAATACATGCCGACAAGAGGAAGTTAAATGTAATATTTTCTGAGGTTTGCCGCATTCCAAGGACGCATTTCTCCTGGTTTCTCGGGATTCTCCAACTTGTATGTTCCATCCAGCATGACCCTGGTAACTCAGAAAGGGCCTTCCCAAGTCTCTCTGAGCTTACCATGGTGTTTTCCAGCTGCAGTGGCTTTCCTGAGGACCCAATCTCTCTCAGAGAATCTCCTTATTCGGACTCTCTTGTTGTGATAATGACTGTCCTTTGCTTGTAAGCTGCAGTCCTGATCCGAGCGGTCTCCCGAGCTTCTTCCAAGAGATCCAGATTGTTAAGTAGCAAGTCGTTGTTTTTTGACTCATTGAAGTTAACAATCCGGGGAGTGGGGACCTCGATCTCTACTGGAATGACTGCTTCTGATCCAAACATTAGGGAGAAAGGCGTTTCTCCCGTTGACGTTCTTGGCGTGGTCCTGTAGGACCAGAGGACACTGTGGAGTTGCTCGGTCCAAAGCCCTTTGGCTTGGTCAAGACGAGTTTTTAGTCCCTGGAGAATGATACGGTTGGTTACTTCCACCTGGCCATTGGCTTGAGGATGTGCTACAGCAGTGATTCTGAGGTTGATGCCTAGCTCTTCACAAAATTCTCGGATGTTCACACTTACAAACTGTCGCCCATTATCGGTAATAAGGATCCGAGGAACACCATATCTGCAGATGATGGTTCTCCATATGAATTCTTTTACCTTGTGGTCGGTGATGGTTGCGAGAGGCTCGGCCTCAACCCACTTTGTGAAGTAATCTACTGCCACTATAAGAAACTTTCTCTGAGCTGTTGCCTGGGGGAAGGGTCCCAGCAGGTCTAGCCTCCATTGAGCAAAGGGACAAGGGTTCTCGATAATCGTCATCTCGGATGGTGGAAGGTGTGGTATGTTAGCATGTCTTTGGCACTTGTCGCACTTTCGTACCAGATCCTCGGCATCTTTCTTCATGTTCTGCCAATAATATCCACAGCGCAAGACCTTGTTAGCTAAGGTCCTTGCCCCTGCATGGCTGCCACAAATCCCTTCGTGTACTTCTCGGAGAGCATACTCGGACTCCCGCGGGGCAAGGCATTTAAGGTAAGAGAGCGTAAAAGATCTTCTGTAGAGCATCCCTTGAATGATTGAATACCTCGCTGCTCTTGCTCGGAGATTCCTAGCCTCGTTTTTATCTTCAGGTAACTACCCATCTGTGAGGAAGGTTCGTATTGGATCCATCCAAGACCGTTCGGTGTTAATTTCGACGATGGCCCTCACGAAGATGCTCGGTTTGGGCAACATCTCTATCCGCACTGAAGAGGCCTCATCTTTTTTTGAGGTAGATGCTAGCCGAGCTAGCACGTCGGCCTGCTGATTCCCTTCTCGGGGCACTCTCCGTATTTCAACGTTTGGGATTTCACTCATCAGTTCCTTAGCTGTTTTCAAATACTTGATCATGTTGGAGCCCCTAGCTTCGTACTCGCCACGAATCTGCTCGGTAACGAGCTGAGAGCCACTGTTGACCACCATATTGCGCACCTCTAGCTCAATTGCCAACTTTAAATTGGCTAGGAGAGCTTCGTACTCGGCCTCATTGTTGGAAGCTTTGAACTGGAAACGGAGAGCGTATTCAGTAGTCAAGCCCCCCGGCCCGAGAATTAGAATTCCTGCTCCACTCCCATCCTTGTTTGAAGAACCATCGACAAAGAGCTCCCATAGGTCATGGGGTGCCTCTTCCTCTAGAGGATGTTGGCACTCGGTGATAAAGTCTGCTAGGGCTTGAGCTTTGATGGCCTTCTTCGGCTTATAGTGGATATCAAACTCGCTAAGTTCGATTGACCACTTAATGAGCCTTCCCGACGTATCCGATTTTTGGAGTATGCTCCTGAGAGGTTGGTCGGTCAACACTGTAACTGTATGGGCTTGAAAGTAAGGTCGCAACTTCCTAGCCGCGGTTACCAGTGCCACGGCCAACTTCTCTGCTCTGGTGTATCTATTCTCAGTCTCAGTGAGGACTTTACTGGTGTAGTATATTGGCTTCTAAATTTTCTCCTCGTCCTCGCTTATGAGCACTGCACTCACTGCGTCCTCAGTAGTGGCTAGATAAAGGAATAACGATTCTCCCTCTGTCCGAGAAGTGAGTAGAGGAGGCTGGCTAAGGTAAGACTTTAATTCCTCAAAAGCTGCTTGACAATCTTCGGTCCATTGAAAATTGGTCATTTGCATGAGCGCGTTAAAGAAATGCTTGCACCGATCTCCTGATCTGGCGAGGAAACGACTTAAAGCTGCAGTTCTCCCATTGAGCTGTTGAACCTCCTTCTTGTTTCTCGGTGCTTGCATGTTGATTATTGCCAATACTTTTTCAGGGTTTACCTCTATTCCTCGTTTGGATATGAGGAAACCGAGGAATTTACCTGATGAAACGCCAAACGCACACTTCTCCGGGTTAAGCTTCATGTTAAACTTGTTCAAGACATTAAATACTTCTTGCAAGTTGCCCAAGTGATCCTCGGGTTTCTTACTTTTAACAACAATATCATCCACGTACGCCTCGACCGTCTTGTCGAGCATTGGGGAGAATATTTTGTTAACGAGTCGTTGGTAGGTGGCTCCCGCGTTCTTCAGCCCAAAAGGCATGACTTGGTAGCAGTACGTACCTTCAGGAGTAACAAATGAGGTGTGTTCCTCATCAGCTTGATGCATTTGGATCTGGTGATAACCTGAATAGGCATCAAGGAAGCTGAGGAGACCCTTTCCCGAAGTTGCGTCTACCAATTGGTCTATCTTTAGCAGTGGATAGTTGTCCTTCGGGCAGGCCTTGTTGAGGTTGGTGAAGTCGACACACATACGCCACTTACCATTCTGTTTCGCTACCATAACAACATTAGAGAGCCATTTTGGGTATTGTACTTCTCGAACGAATTCGGCATCCAAAAGCTTGCTGACCTCCGTTTTGATGGCCTCCTACCTGTCCTGTGCAAAGTTTCTCTTCTTTTGTTTTACTGCTTGGCTGCTAGGTTTTATGCTGAGATGGTGGGTGATAACATCAGCACTGATACCCAGCATCTCGTCTGCACTCCATGCGAATGTGCTGATGTTTTCTCGAAGGAGACTTGTCAAGCTTTCGGTCAAGTCTTGATCAAGCTCGGAGCCGTAGTACAATCTCTTTTCTGTCCCCTGCTCGACGGGAATTGTGATGAGCTGTTCGGTGGCGGAGGGCTTCAAGGTCTTGTTGTTGTGATCATCCAACAATTCTAGGACTAAAACTGGTTTTTTCTTCTCCTTTAGGTCTGTAACATACATCTGACGGGCGAGCTTATGGTCATCCTGAACTTCACCTATTCCTCGGTCAGTGGGGAATTTCATCTTTAAATAATAGGTGGAGACAACCGCTCGGGCTTTGTGAAGTAGTGGTCGGCCAATCAATGCATTGTAAGGGGTCTTCACATCTACGACCAGAAGCTCTACCATGAATAGTTTTGACCTCGGATAGTCCCCTAAGGTTATGGGCAGATTGATCATCCCGACATGGACGACCTGCTCTCCCGTGAAACCGTAAAGAGGGGAGGAAAACTTCTTCAGGCTCTCTTTTGGGAGAATCATCTGCTTGAAGGCATGGTAGAAAAGAACATCTGCTGCCCTCCCATTGTCGACCAAGATCTTCTTCACCGTGTAATTGGCGATGACTGCCTCAATGACTAAGGCATCATCGTGTGGCTGATGTAAACCATCCCCATCCCTCTCGGAGAATACTATTTTCTCGTCGTCCGTTCTGGCTTTCTTAGACCTCTCAGAGACCTGATGGACAGTTCGAGCGTAAGCCCTTCTGCCCGATGAGCTTTCTCCTCCTGAGGCTAACCCCCCGACTATCATGCCTATAGTGCCTGCTGTTCCTCGATTTCTGCGACGAGGAGACTCATCTCGATGTCTCCTCTGTCGCCTATCATCATCTCTTTCATCTCTTGTGTTGTCTCTTCTTCCTTCTCTTTCTCGCTTGTCTCCTGCCGAGCTGGTGAAATTTTTGAGGTATCCTCTTTGAATTAGATTCTCTATTTCGTCCTTCAGATGACGGCATTCATCGGTGTCGTGTTCGGGACCCCGATGGAATTTTCAATACTTATCACTCTCTTTCCTCCCAAGAGTTGACTTCATCTTTGGAGGCCATTTGACGATGTCGCGATCCTGTATCTCATTCAGTACTCTTTTCAAAGAGGTGTTGAGAGGAGTATAGGAATCATATCGCATTGGCTTCGGCCGTTCATCTCTTCGAGAGGATGATCTTTTTCCCTCTGCTATTTTCTTGTTTGGCCGACCAGAATCGTTTCTTCTTCTCGGCGAGGACCTGTCAGGGGATTGTTCGGTCATGTGTGGTTCTGCCATGATTTCATCCGCTGTAATGTATTTTTCAACCCTTGAGAGCAACTCAGGAATGCTCTTTGGGTGCTTCTTGGATAGGGAGTGCTTCAATGTTGTGTGACGAACTCCCGTCGTGAAGGCTGTAATGGCTATGATCGGTTGGAGGTCTGGTATCTCCAAACAATCACTGTTGAATCGGGTCACAAATTCTCTTAAACTCTCATGAGGCTTTTGTCGGATAGTCACCAATGTCGCATTGGTCTTTTTGATTGGTCTTGAACTTGCGAAATGAGCAACAAACCTGTTGGTGAGGTCGTCAAAGCTATTGATGGAACCCTGTGGGAGAGCTCTAAACCATCGTCTTGCTACACCGACAAGAGAGACTGGGAAGATCTTGCAGCAAGCTTCCTGAGATGCTCGCTGGAACTCCATCATGGTTTGGAAACCGATGACATGGTCAAGGGGATCTCCCATCCCGTTGTACTTTTCCACGCTAGAGACCTTAAAATTCGCTGGTACTTGAGCACGTTGCACCTCAGCTGTCAATGGAGTTAAGTTCCTGTCCTAGTCCAATGTATCCAAAAAAAGGGCGTCCTTGCAAAGCAGCTATTTTTCGGTCCACTACCTCCTCGATGAACTTGTTGTCTCCCTCGTAAGTATGAGTGGGTTGAGGCCTCCGAGCAGTGGTCAGCGAGGTTCCTGGAAGATTGGGATATCTTGATTCGTCCGAATGAGAATGTTCATTTCTCGTCCTGTGAGAAATGTTCTCATTTTGGACGGGTTGATGCCCCTACGCCTCCTGAATCATGTCCAAACGGTGTGCGAAGACATTCATCTGTTGTAACAACTGCGCTATCTGGTCCTGCACCGGTGGTTGGGGTTGTTGCTCGACATTAACACTGGCAGCTGGGGCTTGTTGGCCTTCTCCTCTCAAAGTCCTAGTTCGAACCATATTTGTTATTATGGAAAGATGAGTTTCCCACAGACGGCGCCAATATAATAACGTCTCAAACTAGTTAAGTACAAAAACGTATCAGTATAGGTCCGAACAAGGGCTTCCTTGGTTCCTCGGTCTTCCTCTTCGTCTAGACAGTCTTCTCGATAGAGATTGTCCTATAAAAATGAACAAACGTAAGCTAGAGGCCCGTCAGAGAGTGTTCTCTGGCGTTGGCGCTCCGATACTTAAGTCAGATGCTAGCAGAGATTGGCTCTCTGTAGAACACAGCTCGGTATTCTAGGGAAATGTGTAAAGAGTGTTTTTTAGTGAAAGAAGTGATCCATTTTACCTGTGGGGTAACCCCTTTATATAGTGAAGGTGGTTTCCATTAATAGAATTCTTGTGGTGGTGAATAATACCTTGCCAAATGAGGGAATTACTGTTTTACTGGGAGCTTGTTACTGTCCTGAGGGTACGGAGCCGAGAAGAGCATCTCTACTGCTCGGTACCGAGGATCTCCCAGCAGGAAAGGCGACGTCTTCTGTTTACAGCTGTTGCCACGTGTCTTATTCTGATTGGAGAGGATAAATATCCTCATCAATATATATATGTGTTGATTGTGTTAAATTTATGAGGATATGTTATCTAGATAATAATATATATGTGTTGATTGTGTTGCAATATGTGACTAAACTGTTGATGATGAGTTATTTGTGAATGTTGAACTGTCATGTGTTGATATGGAAAGGTAGCGTTTAATGGTTGCACTGCATGAGGCAAAACATATTATGACATACATGACATATGCATTAAAGAAAAAAAATTACGAACCAGGTATTACTACTACAGGGAGGGTGTACTGAAAAGAGAAAGGTTTATGGGGCACTGTTAAATGAAAAGAAAAGGAAAAGGAAAATGAATAAAGGATATAGATTGCTCTACGGTAGGGCATTAGATAGAAATCCCGACCGGTTGCTCTATAGTAGTTTACCTAGGTTAAGGGCACAAGTACTGGAAAATGTTTTTAAACGGTTGACTGTTTCTGTCTAATGTGCATTCATACATAAGTTTTTTTTACTAGGCCTCGGCTCACTATGTAATACCCTGAGCCGAAAATATTCAAGAAGAAAAATAATAATAGCAATTATTATTGTTATTTTGAGTTTGGGAGAATACCAAGTATTGAGTTAAATTAGACTACGAATGGATTGGTAATTAATAAAATTAAATAAGTAAATTTTATTAATTAACTTTAAAAAAAAAACAAAACAAAAAAAAAGGTCCACTTTCGGTGGGCAATTATGGGCCACAAATTGGCCACGTGAGTTGGCCAATTTGTGGCCAAGTCCAGTTTTATAAAAAAAAATAATAATAAGAATGACCTTTCACAAAGAAAAACAGACGACAGAGTGAGAAGCCGATAGAAAAAGAAGAGAGAAAGAAGGAGAGAAAGAAAGAGATTTTGGCTTGGAAATTTGAAGGATTTATGGAGCTTAGCATGTTTCAAGAAGGATTAAAGGAGGATTTGTGATTTATACTTAATTGTGTATGTATTTGTTAGATTTGAGTTGATTGGAAGATTTTCAAGCTAGAGAGCTTTGGGTGGAAATTCTAGAGAGAGAAAGGTAGGATTCTTTGAAATTATGGTTTAATTTACATTGGTATATGTTATTAGAGAGATATAAATTGTGAAAGGGGTTGTGAATTTGCCATATATTAGGTTGGGGGTTCAAACCCTAGAAATTGGAAATTTCTGATTTTTGGTGAAATTACGTGGATTTGAGGTAGGGGATTCTAGCCCAATCTTTCGATTATTTCTTGTTATCTAAAAAGCATTATTTAATCTTCATTGATATTTGTATTTTTTTTCCTTATTTGCTCCATAAGGAAAAACGAACCTAGGATTTTTCTCGATTTTTCCTAAATATTAGTTTGCATTCCCGGTTGATTCCTTGGTCTTATATCAAGCATGTTTGGTTCTTATTCATGCATCATGGCTAGTTAAATATATAACTAGGATTTGTTTATTTCTATATTAAATTCATGGCATGACATTGTTGCATTAGAGCCACATGGAAGTGCGAATATGGATTCGTGACTTCCGTAGGTTGTGTGAACGTCATATGGGAGGAGGGTTGTGGAACCTCGGCTAGGTTGCAATTGAATGACTCCTATATGAGGCAACATACTGAGATTCCGAGGAATCGGTTCAGAGAACCCGAGTCAGTATGGACAAAACTGGTGTCTTGTATTTGGTCATGGTTTCCTTATTGAGTCGTATGGCGGCAGTGTTCATCGATATCGATGTGTGGGGATGGATGCCGAGGCTTCCTCCCATTGGGACTCACGGTAGGAAACGAGACCACGGTTTGATGAGTATTTGTTATGGTGATTCATAGTCTTGGCATGTTGCTGCATTGACTTAATCTTTTTATTCAGCTATTATATTTTGTTATCCTCTTTACCCCTACCGAGCCATTGCTCACCCTTTTCTTTATTTCCTTTCCACACAGGCGAGACTGGTACGGATACCGGCACTGCGGATCTGTAGGAGGTGGGATGACATGGTGCCACCTGGAGACACTAGGATGGGTTAGAATAAAGAATTAATTTTCTTTATTATGTTTGATATTTTATGCACGAATTGAGGATTGTGTATGTTGACTACGTTTATGAACACCTTGACGGTGTGTGGATGGTAGGGATAGGAGATGCCTTGTGATAGGACTCCTGTACCTGGGTGTGAATCTTATTGTGATATTGCATGTTGATACATGTATGATGATTGTGATTTATTATGTATTTCGGATGCTTGCTGTAGATGGCCTGAGGCCCTGCCTAGGATTGTGATTGCTTGTGATGTGATGGTCGGAGGCCTTATATATTGCAGAATATGTGTTGCTCATTTCAGGTGGGCATTCTCCGATATACGGGGAGATGCTGCCGAAATTTCGGTAGAAATTTATGGATTTAGTTGGAGAAATTAAGATTAAATCTTTTTTGATAATGTGGAGATTTAATATCTTATAGATATAGAATTAGGTTTAAATAGTAGCGCCTCCCGGGTCGGGGCGTTACACACTATGTTCTGTGACACAGGTATTGAATCCTTTGATGATTATGCTGACTTAGGAGTTGACGGCGCCGCAGATCCATGAAAAGGATGCTCATGTGCGGAAGTTAGGTTTTATAGTCTATAACAAGAATATTAATTTTTATTTAAGCTTTAGGGTTGTTGCTAATATTTTAGATTATCATGATTAAACAAAAGCTCGCAAAACGAGGTCAAGAAATATGTATTGTACGTTATTGATTTAATTACCAATATGAGATTATGATTCTTAAATGCTCATCGGTATTAGAATGATTGATTTGAGTTATTTAATGAGTTAAGTTAATTAGAGGTAGATGATGCTTAGCTAAATTGATTCTATATTAATTGGGTTCTCCTTATATATAGAATTAGGTAGTAGTGATGTATTGGGATGTAATATAGGTAGCGTTCTGTACTACAAGCTCGAAAATTAGAGTTTCGTGGGACGAGGCGTTACAATCTCAAATCGGCGGTCCGTTCACACCGGTGGATCCATTCCTTCCACGGAGCATTAAGATCGGATGGTAAATTTTAAATAATTTATATTTAAATTTGTTTATGAAGTGTTAAATAATATAAAATTTGTCTTGTAATTTACATTATAGTAGGAAAATACGGCCATGAACCCACCTTTATTTAGTTATTTTCTGTTACTCATATGAAAAGGGGTACATATGTGTTCGTAGATCCTAGCTTAGCTAGTTTATTTGTAAGAAACATGTTTTATTATTTTTTTAATAATAATATGATATTTATGTGATAAAATTCGTCGACATATTTATTTATTTTTTAAAAAAATTTGATACAAGAAAACTTTACCCTGTTGAAGGAAGCGACATCCTCCCATGCATCGACTTCTGCTTGGGATGTCGAACTGTAACACATCGGGTTCAAAATTAGCATGCGTGTTCAGTTAATGGGGGTAGTAATTAATAGGGATCATTTACGATGGTGTGAAGATAATCGTTATTTATTACAGGCGTAAATACACACGAGATGTGAAATTAACAAATGAAATTAAATTGGAATTTTGGGAGCGTAACCGGAATTGTTAATAATTCAAAAGAAATGGTAATGCTGTAAATACGGTAGTAGCATGTGGGGATAAATACACAACTTAAGGGATATAATTGTAAATTAGTAAAATTGTTAAAATATATTGTAAGCTTGCACAGAAAACGAGAAAATCTAGTATCCAAACGAAGAGAGAGAGGGGGGCGGCGACGAAGGGACATTCTCTGGCAAAGGTGACGAACGGCAGCGAGGGTGGCACGAGGAGGACCGGCTTGAGGAGAGGAGTGCGGCGGTAGGATTTTCGAATCCATTGGAGTGGCCTAAGGTTGTCGATCGGAGGGGAGAAGGTTCGGCTGCCGTGGAGTTCCGGAGTGGTTTTCGCCAAATTCCGACCGCTATTCAGGTAAAGGTGGGTGGCGCTCAGTTCGTCCGACTCCCGTCTACCATTCTGGGCCGGTGGTGAGGACCACCGCACCCTGGACGGGGGTGACCCGATTCCGACTATTAACGGGTCTGTTGACCCGTTGCAGGGAGGAGAGGACCCAACCGGGTCGGGCTGACCCGTTGACCGGTCTGTCCAGTTTTACCTAATTAAATTAAATTTAATAAAATAATATTAAATGTATAAATACTAATGTAAATAAGTTTGACCATGAATTTCAGGGTTAAGTTGCATAGTTGATTTTATTGAGATTTAGAAAAGCGCGGCAAGGTAAGTAACGTTTCAACTGTATTACGGAACGTGTGTGCTATTTGAATTATTTTGATGCTATGCATACATTGGGTGACTGAAATTGATAAATTTACTGATGAAGGTGATTAATCATATGGGAATATATATGATCTGATATTTATTGTATGATTACTGATTATTGGAAGTGGTGCATAACAATGCATTGCATATTGTAAGGTTCACATAATGGAGGAAAAATGTTTTACAAACCTAGTATAACTGCTACAGGGGGGTATACTGGAAATGTTATGGTTAAGGCTTATTAAATTGAAAAGGAAAGAGAGGGTTAAAGTACAATTACAGGAAGGTATTCTATGGTAGGATACTGAAAGGAAATCCCGACCGGTTGCTCTGTAGCAGTTTGCTAGAGTTAGAGGGCTCTAATACTGGTTAAATGTTTTAATGGTTGAGGTTTCAGTCCCTAAAGAAAACATGCGCATCCATGCATAAAATGTTATTTGCTGGGCCTTGGCTCATTATGTTCCGTGATGCAGGTGATGATGAATCTGCTGATTTGATGGTTGATGGTGATGTCGGGAATCCTCAGTGAAGGTGCTCATGTAACGAAGGAGGCATTGATGGGTAGTTGATATTATGGGATTATGCAAAGTTTATTATGATTAAAGACTAATGATTTCTAAATTTCCTAAATGAGCAGTTGACGGTAGGACTAGTATTGCAAAGAATTATCATTGTTTTTTAATTGGCTTTGAACTTGGTGCATGATCGACTTGTTGGGGATTTATTTTATTTAAAAATTATGGAAGGATTATTTATTTATTTTATTATTGAGATCTTGAATTGATGGTGGAGTTTTTACTAGGTAATTATTTAGGATTATAATCGTAATTGTCAGTTTTTTTTGTGATGAATTTGGATTGCAAGGCTGTGAGATTGTTTATTTGGGATGGGGTGTTACACGAACAGTTGCCAAATGATAATTCCATATTTCTCAAGTTGGTTGGCAAGATGAATGCCAGAGGTCGCACGTACAATATTATTTCAGAGGCACGTGGTCTGTGCAACACTTTCGGCACGAGTAGACAGTTGGGATCCCGAACTGATCTAAAGATCGAGATGTCGATCTAGAGGGCTATTGCTACGCTAATGGAAAAGTTTTAGTCCTCGATCTAGTTGGCTCTAGCTAGTCAGCATCAGCAGTATCAGTTGGCTATGGCTACTCATTATCAGGAGTATCAGAAGACTATAGCTAATTTACTACAAGAGCTCCAAGATTCATGACATGATCGACAGTCCAAATCTCAATCCCGGACAGAGTATTACGAGAGACCGCTTAAAGAAGATACCGACGACGATACTGATGAGGATGCCGAGATCTCTGGCGATGATAATTAGATGATCTGATTTTTTCGTTTTTATGATAAAAACTTGTAAAACGAAAAATTTTACATTTGGTTGGAAATACTTTTTAATTTTAATTCTATGATAATATTTTAATTGTGTTGTTTATATCAAAAACTAAAAACACTTAAATGTTTAAATTTTTATTAAAAATTAAATAATTTATTATTAAAAATTCAATTTTTTATTTTTTTAAATTAGTAAAATAATAATTTTAGTGACGGAAATTAAAAAATATTGATGTTGCGAGGAAATTTTCGTCACTAAATTTAGAGACAGCGGTTTTCACAACGTAAATTTTTCCGTCACTACTTAAATTAGCGACGGAAAATTTGACTTTTGTGACGGAGTTTTCCGTCACTAAATTGTCATTTTCTTGTAGTGAATCTTCCCACACGTACCACATTGAATCAACCTGAACCATTCTCTTCTAGATCTAATTCGTCTCTTTTTAGGCCTCCCGACAACCTGATTAAGATGATAATTTGTATATTTTTGTGAAATTTGGAAGAAGAAAACTTGAGTTTTAATGCTTAAAAGTCACATTTTAGGTTTGAGTTGCCGAAATTCGTGTTAATGAGCCAATGCACAATCTAACACTTACAATCTAACACTTTGACATAGTCATTTTAGGTGTTTTGTAGTGGTTCAATTTGGTTTGGTAGCTTAGAGATTGAAAATCCAAGTTTTGGGTATAATGGTTGAAAATGAGGAAATGAAATCTTTTAAGCTTTTGGGTTTCAATGTGCCGAATTTGGTTCTATCAACTTAAAATTGGTTTTGACACTTGTTCCAGTTTATTTCAGTCATTTATGACTTGTTTTAATGGTTTTTTAGGCTCTGAATCAATCGAGATCGTTTTGGAAAGAAAGAAGCATTATGAAGCTGAAGAATAGAGTTTACTGTGAATCGTCCGGACACGTATCAGAAGCCGTCTGGACAGATCAAGCAAAGAGCCAAGCACAAGAGTTTAGGAGGCTACAGTCCAGACAGCCAACGAAGAACTCCAGCAGCAACTTTTCTCCGGCTCCCCTTCTAGACGGCACCCTAATAACTGTTGTTTCTGTGCGATTTTAATGGGTATTTTTGGGAAATCAAAGTAATTAACCAATGGGACTTATTAGTAATGGGTTAGAATGGTCTTTTAACATATGTATTAGGATTTTAAGGGTTTAGAGACCCCATTCTTGTAACATCTATCATTTTGGCCGAAATTTACATTTCACCTTAGTGTTTTTGATCTCTTGTTTTGTTCTTCATTTTGGTACCTTGTTAGAGTTCAAAAATCATCTACAAAAAGATTGCTAGGAGTTTTGGATACCCAACCAACTAGAAGAAGTTCTTCCTCCTTGTAGAGTTTGAAGAGAGCCCATGTAGGATTTGCCTCAACTTCTATTTGTAGATTGGAAGACCATTTCGCCTCAACTTTCGACATTAGATTTGATTTATTAACTCTCTTTAATTAGTGTTAGTTCATTTAGTTATCATATTTGGATTCACAAATTCTAGTTTAATCTGCTTGGTTATTGTTCATTCCGTTTTAGCTTTCACTTGAATGATTATGTTATGTTTAGTTGTGTTAATTTTGATTTTGATTTTCTACAATAGTTTAGCTTCCATTTCACTTATTGCAAATTATGGTTTAGTTCAATCAATCACCACAAGAGCGAAAACCGAATCTAACCAATGGTTAGTGCAATTTTTCCATCACTTAACATTGTGAATACCATATTGAATTAGTAATTAGGTTAATAATCCATAAACCCAAGCCGAAACCAAAAGTCTTTGTGAGACAAATTGGGATTCATTCCTATTATTACTTTGACAACCTTACACTTGGGAAAGCATAAATCAACATACCTATTTTGGGCGAGTCACAATCCTATTCATTTGTGGCGGCAATATATCCAAGTCATCCAACTTCTAAAATTCCACCCTCAACGACTTCGGAATATGATTAATTGGTCTGCATATGACATCCGAAAAGCATCAACATGGAAGTAGTACTCAACATAATCCTCAACGACTTCTCAGCTTTCATAATTGCAGCAACTATATGCACACAAGGAAAACCTATAATCTGCCACAGTGAACAAGAACATATACGTCGGCCTATGTCAACAAGTATAGATGGATCCGAATACACTTCGTAAACATTATCAAACGATCTTCTTATGCTCCATAATCTTTCAACTTTTTTAACATCTTAGGAAAAAAAATTCACAGACTAATCACCTACATTAAAAATAATAATACCATATCATCGAATCTGATCAAACAGTATCAAACTATCCACAAATCGTATCAAACCTTACCAGCCTCAGTTCTCTTGTTGTCAAACATAGTCATTAACTTCATCATCAATCTACCAACCAACTACGTTATCGAGAAATTACATCAATTAGTTATCCACGCATTAAATGACTCAACCGCATTAGAGAACATTTCACCATAGTGACACCCCGTACTATAAGCAATCAACCAATTCTTAAATGGTAGGTCCTCTAAAAATATTTCAACCACAACCCACCCTCAATTCTCAACATCTGCAGCCTCTCATTGAACTTTGCAATATTAGGAGCATGTGCACATTCTCTTAACAACCAAACCATCTGCTCCCTATTACTATTGGAGAATCCACATCCACTAAATCTATCCCTCAATTTCATCTTCAAATGTTGCAAACAAAAAGAATGGTTCAACATCAGAAATACCTTCGGCAAAGCCTCCATTAGACCAACATTGCGATCCGATAAAAATGTAAGTTTCCTATTTAGAGTAACAATAGACCGCAGTTGTTCGAAAAACCAATACCAATTATCATAGTTCTCTGAGCTCACAACAACATATACCAACGGATACAAACCTCAAATAGAAAAACATAACCACATGGTCATACAATATCACACATATCAAACTCAGTATCAATAAGAACAAACAATACCTGAATCTTAAACAATATCGCATTCAACTAATCTTTATTCCCATTTTTTGTAATTGCAGATAGAAAAATACCCTTAAATCTTTGATACTGTCGCAAAAACGTACGACTTACACCCATGTGAAAACTTGTTCGAGCATCATGCCTCAACCCATTGATCATTGATCCCAAATGATTAAACCTAAATCCTTTCTCAATGGAATATCGGCATAAAGAACCCTTAAACTCAACAACACCTTCATAAAAAACCTATCTAACATGGCTCATTTCTCCATCCCATCGAGAAGATATGAGGCTTTTACTACTTTATGATGACAAATTATGTACAACATCATTGTGGTCATTAATAGTATCATTCTCAGGAACAGTATCAATATTTTTGATAGTATTATAATATCCCGAACCCAATTTTTAGAAAATGGTTTTTAAAATTTAATATTTGTAATAAATATAACATATTTTTAGAAAAATATTGGTGCAAGAATCACCTGATTCGGAGTTGAATTGAAATTGTTATGAATTTTGGAAGTTTAAGTAATTATTAGTAAAATGATGGGCAAAAGAGTAATTTTACATAAAAATCTGGGATAAACCCAGATTCATGCATTTCTCCAGCACATCACGCAGGGAGACAGAGGTAATTTTGGAGAAATTGGGTTTTTCTCGTTTGTGGTCCAACTGAGACGTGTGAGGTGTCAAAACAAAGCTTGTAGAGAGAGGAACAAAACCCAACTGGAATCGTCGTCATTGGAGCACCATAGGCGGCGAAATCAGGCGGCGAAAGTTCAGTTTTTCGACGACCTTTATGAGCGATCCCGGTCGATTCCGGTGGAGTTTTGGAACAAGACTGGTACCATTTGATTGCATTTTCTGAGCGCTTCATTTTGACATATGGTTCGCCGGTTAACGTCACTGAAATCGACTGTTCTGACGACGGCAGTGGTTGTACCACTATTGACCCGAGATGATCGGGTTGACCGAGTTTGACTCGATTGGAATTTTTGACTCGATTTGACTTTTAGGATGATTTTTCTATATTTTAATTGTATTGGGTATACGTATCCATATTTCGGTGCAGGAGATTGATCAGGGGATTTTGGGGTTCGAATTTCGGTGAGTCGAGGACGTATTACGGATTAGCGTCATTCAGCATTTCAGGTAGGGATTCTACCCTATTTCTTAGTTGGGGTTCCGCGGGTTCCGTATTCGACGGACTCCTACTTGTCTATTTGTGTGAAATTCTCAGAGGTTGGGAATTTCTCTGTTTGCACTCTTATCCGATTATTTTCGCAATTGCAACTGTATTATTATTTTATGTTATTATGGACTGTTTGTGCAACTGGCTGCATCCTTGTGCGTCATGTCCCATGTGGGGCCCAGTTCTGATTTGTGTGGTCTTTTTGAGAGTCCGAATAGGACTGTACTCTGGTGATTTTTCAGTGATGATGTTACGAGATTATTGATGGATGATTTGTAGTGTGTGGGACCCACATCGGGTGACCCAGCCTACTGGATGATTTGCTGATGATTCTGATCGGGTACGTACATGGAAACCGGATTGAGGTGGGGTACATCCTAGGGGACGCTCTTCGATGTAGGCGATGATATCGAGTACCTATATAGGCTTGATCCTCATTTAATTTGGGGTGTACCTGGACTAGGAGACACCTTGTGGGGATTAGGGTGGATCTAGGGGAGGATTTATTGATGTATATGGATTTGAGATGGATTATGATTTAGTACCAATTTGAGGGTTGTACTTGAGGATGGTAGTGGTGGAGCCTACTCGGTATCTACCCTACGGATTGATGATTTTGATGATGTGTATGATGGATCGATTTTCTCGGAGATCTTATATCCTATCACTCTATCACTTTATGATTTCCTTTGTATTTTCTATAACTCACTAGTTTTCTTACTTTATCTCTGATCTATTGGAGTTTGGTGGTACTGGAGAGTATCACAATTTAAGTTTATGTACATTCTATTTATACATCTTGAGTTATACATTCCGTTTACTCTCATTGTCGATATTCTCCGTGTCCCTCCTGAGCTTTGTGGCTCATCCCTTTCATTCACATGTTTTTCAGGTGAGATAGCCGGGTGTTCCTTTCGTGTGGACTGATAGATGTGAGCAGGTGTTTCGGGAGCTGAAGACTCGACTCACATCACCTCCAGTTCTGACCATTCCGGATAGTGGTATTGGTTACCATGTATATTGTGATGCTTCAGGGATTGGATTAGGTTGCGTACTCATGCAGCAGGAGAGGGTGGTTGAGTATGCTTCACGACTGTTGAAGCCGCATGAGAGGAATTATCCTGTACATGATTTGGAGTTGGCTGCTATAGTGTTCGCACTTAAGCAGATGAGACATTACCTTTATGGGGAGCAGTTTGAGGTGTTTTTAGATCACCGGAGTTTATGACTCTTATTCACACAGAAGGATCTGAATTAGAGGCAGCGGAGATGGATGGAGTATCTTGGAGATTATGATTTATCATTGCAGTATCATCCAAGCAAGGCTAATGTGGTGGCTGACGCCTTGAGTAGGAAGTTGACAGTGGCACGATTGTTACTGCAGGAGTTTTTGATTTGGTGGACACCATTGGGCAGTACTGACTAGATGTTGATGACAGGGGTGGGAGATGCTTTCTGAGGAGTTTGGTGAGCCGTCCAGCACTAGTACAAAAAGTGTTGGATGCACAGCTCGGCGATGCGATTTTTGATGATATTGAGGATATGGATGGTTGGATTCAAGGTTCCAGAAGATGCTGAGTTGAGAGATGAGATACCTAGAAAGGCACACTATACTCAGTTCGGGATACATCCTAGTGCTACTAAGATGTATCGAGATTTACGGAGACAGTATTGGTGGAGCGGACTGAAGAGGGATGTGGCGCAAACTTTGATGAGATGCCTTACCTGTCAGCAGGTGAAGACAGAGCATAGGAGACCTCCTGGATTGTTACAACAGCTTCCATTACCCGAGTGGAAGTGGGAGCATATGTGTATGGATTTTGTGATAGGTTTACCGAGGATTATGAGGAGACATGATACCGTGTGGGTCGTTGTTGATAGATTGACAAAGACTGCTGACTTTTTACTGATTCAGCAGACTGACTCGGTGGAGACACTTACCAGACTCTACATTCGAGAGGTCATACGGCTACATGGGGTACCTGTGTCCATTATATCCGATAGGGATCCTCGTTTCACTTCTCGCTTTTGGAGCAGTTTTTAGGACACACTGGACGATGCTGAGTTTCAGTACAGCGTTTCACCCATAGACTGATGGCCGGAGTGAGAGGACTATACAGATTTTGGAGGACATGCTTTGGTCATGTGTTGTGGATTTCAGGGGTGATTGGAAGACTCATATCCCACTAGTAGAGTTTGTGTATGACAACTCTTACCAGAGTGGTATTCAGATGGTGCCATTTGAGGCACTTTATGGTAGACCATGTAGGTCACCACATTGTTGGTCAGAGGTTGGGTACTGCTGTGGCAGTTATCAGACTGCAACTTCTGACGGCTCAGTCACTTCAGAAGAGTTATGCAGATTGCAGACGGAGGCCTCTAGAGTTTCTGGTGGGTCGCCACGTATTCCTCAAGGTTAGTCCAAAGCGAGCGATACAGCGTTTTGGTAGATCAGGGAAGTTAACTCCAAGGATTATTGGACCATTTAAGATCCTGGAGAGAGTGGGGAGTTTGGCTTATAGGTTGGCATTGCCACCACAGCTGTTCGAAGTTCATGGTGTGATTCATGTTCCTATGTTACAGAGGTATCATCGTGATCCCTCCTATATTATTGATTGGTCTACTCTGGAGATCGAAGAGGATGCTACCTATGACGTACGTTCGGTTCAAATTTTGGATAGCCAGATAAGAAGATTGCGTTCGAAGACTATACCCTTAGTTAAGGTGTTATGACAACATTATGGAGTTCATGAGGCTACTTGGCCAGTTTATTGCCTCGTCTAATCGAAAGTAAGTTAAACTACCACGTCACCTTTTTGGTTGCCCAAATTTGAGAAATCTTGACCGAGTGGCTTTACTGGAATAAAATGAAAAGTTAAATGACTAAATTGAAACGTTTTATCTTTCGGTTGCCAAAATGAAACATGAGTTATTTTTCAGTGACTGAAAGTAGTATTAACCCATGCAAGATATTTTCATGTGGCGACTATTTTCCGTATGGACCAATCAAAGCAAGTCAAACTGCCACGTCACCTTTATGGCTGCCCAAATTTGAGAAATCTTGACTGAGCGGCTTTGTAACGCCCCGTCCCACGAAACACTAAAATGATAGTCGCCACATGAAAAGGCAATGCATAGAGTAAACACAATTATAGGCCGAATCCAAATAAAAAGGCAATGCATCAAAATGATATCTCATATGCTCATGTCACACAACACAACAATAATATCCCAGTCCTCGACTATATATTGATAAACCAACAATTAATAACCATGATTCAACACAACATCAAATGTACACTCTAGTTCCCTAACATCAAGGAATGTACTCTGGATAAACAACCCCTAAACACCCCAGAAAGTCACCCAGTTGTGTGTGTCCCATCACACCCACACTTTAGGTATGTTGCCTCACATGAGGTAATATGGTTGGCGCCACGCTCCGACACCCAGCCTTCCTCTCATGTGAGTTTCAAGTAACCCTATGGTATCTCGAGTCAATACTCGAGCATCCCATGCAATCTTTAATGCATTTATGTTTCATTCCATGTCAATTAATATCTTATATACTCAAACTATATATATAGCAACTCATGATGCATGAATGATATCCATGCTCAATAAGAGATTGAACAAATAAATGGGTTAATGCAATCTACATTTTAAAGAGAGACAACAATAAACCCTAAGTTCATTCTTCCTTAGAAACAATAAGGCAAGAACACAAAGTACGATGACCAATGAAGAAGTAAACTATGTTTAAAGAGCAAATGAACGATACAAAAGAGAATTTGGTCAAGAAATCCCCAACCTCGATCAAACACAACACAATAATCCAATTCCCAAAATTAGGGTTTCAACCCCTTTTCACCAACCTATCAGTTTCCAAAATTTCAACCCATATAACAATATTAACATCACTATTTAATAATAACAATATGAAATCAATTCACAAATCAAGAGAAACATACTTTCTCTCTCTAGGATTTTCCCCAAAATCCTCCAACTTCTCCAAATTCGAAACCTAGCCTAAACCAATGATATAAACTAGTAAAACACCCTAAATAATCCTAGAAACAACATATCTAAACCTTAAAATCCACCTCTTAAAGA
The DNA here is from genome assembly GCA_963580455.1 of Euonymus europaeus. Lineage (NCBI taxonomy): Eukaryota > Viridiplantae > Streptophyta > Magnoliopsida > Celastrales > Celastraceae > Euonymus > Euonymus europaeus. The sequence goes on along the minus strand of OY756970.1, from coordinate 11,368,718 downwards.
ATCAAACTAGATCTACAAAAACCCTAGAATTCCAAAACTAGGAACTTACCTTGAATCTTTGAACTTCCTTGAAATTTTGTATGAATCTTCAACCCAAACTCGAGAACACCAATAATCACTCAAAACCTCACTTTCTCTCTCTAGTTTTCTCTCCCTCTCTTTAAAACTTGACCTATGCCAAAAAAAATGAAAATGAAAAACGTGTAACTGGGTTTCAAAATCTCAGGTTGCGCCTAGGCGCCCTAATCCCCCCACCCCTACAACCTGGAGCACTCTGCCCTAGGCGGCTTTTGGGCGCCCTATTGGTGAGGGGAGCGCCTAGGCGGCCCTCAACCTTAGTTTTTCCTATCATTTTCAGCCCACCACTGCTCTAGGCAACCTCCTAGTGTACCTAGGTGCCCTTAAGTGTGCCCATAGCAGATTCATTACAGTCCTGGGTTATCCCCACTCACCTAGGAGCAATTTCTACATGTTTGGGCACACCTGGAAGTCTAAAAACACACCAATACACATATATTTCCAACTCCAATCCAACAAAAATAAATATTTGGGGCCGGTCATCAAAATGACACAGATGCAAAGTAAGTCTATCTTTGTGCATTTAGGCATTTGATAGCAGATACTTGATGTGATGACCTACCCCAAATATGAACTTAGAAATGATTGGGAGTTAGAAAAATATGTATTTTGGGTGTTAATGTGTAAATAGGGGCACCTAGGGAATGGGAATCACGCCTAGGCGGGAATGAAGATAAACCAGAGAGTTTGAAACTATACTAGATGCATCAAAGGGCGCCTAGACACAACACCCATTGCAGTGGAGAAGTAGAGAGGGAAGCAGCGCAGTGCGCCTAGGCGCACTTTTCTGTGCACGCCCAAGACAAAGAGTTCCAGGAGGAACTCAAGTCTAGAGCACCTAGGCGCAACCTGAGTTTGTAAAATGGCTAACGCGAGCCAGAACGTGTATATTTCTCGGGTGTTCGAGTTCTAGAGAGAGAGAGAGCGACAAACTCAGAGAGATAAATAGTTTCTAGCAAAGGAATGGCTTGATTCTTGAAGATTCATGATCATTGGAGTGGGGCATTGAAGATTCAACCTTGATTTGAAGGTTTTGGTAAGTTTCCTAGTTTTGGAGATTCTAGGATTTTCTTAGATTTGTGTTGATTCATTATAAGCTATGTTTTGGGGCTTAGATATGTTGTTTCTAAGGTTATTTACAGTTATTTTACTAGTTGAATCGTTGGTTTAGGTTAAGTTTCAAGTTTTGGTGGAGTTGTAGGATTTTGGGGAAAATCCTAGAGAGAGAAGGTAAGTTCTCTTGATTAGTGTTTTGATTTAATGTTTGTAATGTTAATTAGTGTTGTTAATACAATATTATGGTTTTGAATGCTTGAATCGATAAGTGGGTGAAAGAGGGCCAAAACCATAACTTTGGAAATTTCCTATTGTAAGTGATGCAATTTATTTCCTCATTGGTGACTAGGTTTTTTGTTCTTGCCTTATTGTTTCTAAGGAAGAACGAAGTTAGCATTTATTCTTGTTTTCTCTTTGAAATGTAGATTGCATTAACCCTTGTTCGTGTTCAATCACTTATTGAGCATGGTTGATCATTCATGCATCATGAGTAGCTTTAAATATATAGGTTGAGTATATATATATATATATTAATTGATGGCATGAAGCATGAATGAATTAGAGATTGCATGGGATGCTTGAGTATAGACTCGGGTATATCCTCAGAACTACTTGAACATCACATGGGAGGATGGTTGGGTGTCAGGGCTTGGCATCAACCAAATGAATTCATATGAGGCAACATACTTGAGGTGTGGGTATGATGGGACTCACACAACGGGGTGACTTTTTGGGAATTTCTACTGAAATGGCACGATTAATCCATTAATCATTGGGGAAACCAGGATTGAACGGGGGAATGTGATGAGTCGGCACACACCCATTAATGGTTCCGAGAACTAGGATGTGTATCTGATGTTGTGATCAAGACGTGATTGGGATGATCATGGTTTGATTATTGTTCGATGATTCATAGTTGGAAATTCTGAGATTTATAATTGGTTGCCCCAGAAAGGTCACTCGAGTGTTATTGTTGTGCTATTTGACATGAACATTTGGAATATCATATTGTTGCATTGCCTTCTTATTGGATTCGTCATATAATGATTGTTCACTCTTTCTACCCTACTGAGCTTCCAGCTCACTGTTTTATTTTCTTCCTCCCTACAGCTGAGACTAGTACTAGTGTCGGTGTTGCGGATCAGTAGAGACGAAGCTGTGGTATGGATGGCACTTGGAGGAGGGTTAGGATTTGGGAATAATGGAGTGTGTTGGACTTCATTTATTGTCACGCTTATTGTCCTATGACAAGAGATCTTGAAAGAGGCACACCATTCATGGTTTGCCATGCACTTGAGGGGTACAAAATGGCTTACGTGAGCCAAAACGTGTAAGTGGTGCTTAATCGAGGTAGGGGATTTCTTGACAAAATCTCTTTCAAATCATTCTTTTTCTCTCTAAATGCGGTTTATTTCATCATTGGTCACCGGGTTTTGTGTTCTTGCCTTGTTGTTTCTACGGAAGAACGAAGTTAGCATTTATTCTTGTTTTCTTTTTGAAATGTAGATTGCATTAACCCTTGTTCGTGTCCAATCACTTATTGAGCATGGTTGATCATTCATGCATCATGAGTAGCTTTAAATATATATAGGTTGAGTATATATATATATATTAATTGATGGCATGAAGCATGAATGCACTAGAGACTGCATGAGATGCTCGAGTATTGACTCCGGTATACCCTAGGAACTACTTGAACGTCACATGGGAGGATGGTTGGGTGTCGGGGCTTAGCATCAACCAAATGACTTCAAGTGAGGCAACGCACTTTAGGTGTGGATGTGATGGGACTCACACAATCGGGTGACTTTTTGGGGATTTCTATTGAAATGGTACTGTCAATCCATTAATGGTTGGGAAAACCAAAATTGAACGGGGGAATGTGATGAGCCGGCACACACCCATTAATTGTTGGGAGAACCAGGATGTGTGTCCGATGTTGTGATCAAGACGTTATTGGGATGATCATAGTTTGATTGTTGTTCGATGATTCATAGTTGGAAATTCTGAGATTTATTATTGGTTGCCCCAGAAAGGTCACTCAGGTGTTATTGTTATGTTATGTGACATGGTCATTTGGGATATCATATTGTTGCATCGCCTTCTCATTGGATTCGGTCCATAATGATTGTTCACTCTTTTTACCCTATTGAGCTTCTAGCTCACCCCTTTATTTTCTTCCTCCCTACAGGTGAGATTGGTACTAGTGTCGGTGTTGCGGATCAGTAAAGACGGAGCTGTGGTATGGATGGCACTTGGAGGAGGGTTAGGATTTGGGAATAATGAGTTTGTTGGACTTTATTTATTCTCATGCTTATTGTTGTTGGTCTATGTTTGATACAGGTATGAAAAGTTTGTTGGTCTATGTTTGATACAGGTATGACAATTGGGTGATGCTGAGCAGTGATGTAAGTTACTCCAGTATGTGGAGTAAGTTACTTCGCAGGTATGTCAATTGGGTGATGCTGAGTAGTGAAGTAAGTTACTCCGGTATGTGGAGTAAGTTACTTCATCTGCACGGGCTTAAAGATTTTAACGCGTGGGCTTTTAATTTTGATGACATGCAGTGTTTTATTGTTAATGGACTGTCTTATATAGATAGGATAGGAAGTCTATTCATGTATGGATAACCACATAAGAGTTATATTGGGAGTTAAACATGTAACTACCGTGGATTATCTTTGACTATTCCTATATTATCAATTCCAGTATTGGATGTGTGATTTATCTCTTCAGGTGATAGAATGCTCAGAGTTCTGGTGGGAGAAGAAGTCTTCATAATCAAGACATGCTGGTCTTATATATATTCCATGCACGTTGGTTTCAAGTTTTACCGAAATTATCTTTGAGAGAGTCTTGAGCGTGTGTTGGGTTTTTGGAAAAACAAATCACTTCTTATTTCATGTGTGATCTTGAGTGTTTAAATGAGTGATTCGTAGTGAGGATATTTGTATTGGGGATTATCGTTTGAGAGTTTCTTATGTGTTAAGACTCTTGAGGGATTCGAGAGTAGACTCTACCTTGGTTAGGTTGAGAAGAGGTTGAAGCAATACATTGAATGGGAGGGATGAGCAAAGTCTTTAGTTCAAAGATAAGGTTGTAACTCCTGATTCGTTTTAGTGAATTGTTCCTCAAGGTTAGTTGCTTATAGACTCGAGGTTTTTCCCATGTTGGGTTTTCCTCGTTAAAATCTTGGTGCCGTTTTTATTTATTTTCCGCAATTTTTGTTTCCATATTCGTTGACTAACGTTGTTGGTGAGTGCAACGACTTTCAATTGTCCTAGTTGAATGAACTAGGGTTAATGACCAATGATGTGGATCACATTGATGATCTAAGAAGGTGCAAGTAACACCATGTGACGATCCGAAAACGGGCGTCACACTTGACGTGGTATATGAAAGTTTTTTTAACAGTTCAAGGGTAGGAATATTCATAGTAAATTATGATACACGAGTATAAAAAACTTTTTAGCAAAGTACTCTTGCAACTAAGAAAGCAAATAAAGTTTTTTTACTATGATTCGTACATGGCTGGTACATGATGTTGAAGGAGACCTCAAATTAAAGAAAGCAAGAAACCTCAAATTTTTAGAGTTTGATCCTCCTCAAGGTTTTCATTATATATCTTCCAAAATGATGTTGAAGGAGATTTTAAGGCTGGTAATGGAAGGTATAGAAATATTAGGGAGTACTCTAGATTTATGTTTTTTTTACTTTACTGAATAAAATGTAGAATAAGGGATCAACATAGGTTTTGTAGACTTGGTTTGAATGGTGTATGCTTGGTATGAATTGTGTGCCTTTGTTATTTGTTTTCCTCAAGGTTTTATGATATCATTCCCATTTTGATGAGATTTTCTTTTCAATTCTGTTGTCTTTGGGATTTCTAAATGTACAAAGGTTTTAAAATGACTCTTTACTCTTATCGACCAAATGATTTCCTTTTTTGTTTCATTTTTATCCAACACTATCATTGTATGCGTTTTTAAAAAATGTCTTATTCGCTGTTTTTTAAAAAGAAAATTTCATGGCTGGTAGATATAAATTGTTGAAATTGGTTATCAAAACTAACATCTAAAAGTGCATAGAAGTTTTTTTTTTTGTACCTGGATATGCAGTCATGAAAACTTGGCCCTTTTGTACATAATGGGTCGTTTGAATGGGTATGATGATGAGGAGGTCAAGGTATAAGGCACTAATTTTTTACCCTCAGTAAGCATGTTTTTGGGGCTTTTCACGGCCTTATTATGACCTTCTAAGTTTGCGGTTAATATCACTACTAATAAAGCATCACAGAAAGAAATTCTCTAAATATAATCATGCTCCTTTTATGGAGTTTTCTAAAGAGGTATCTAGACTACATATTCTGGAAGATATATCCCTTTATTTGATATTGAATTACAGAACTTAAATGTAGAATAATATGGTTATTATTTCAGGCTACGCAAAAATTCAGAATACTTTGTGTAATCATATTGATGACGTCAAAAAAGTGTTAGTCCCAAGAAGAAGATTAGTCTATCAGACCTGTTACCCTGCTAGGATGTGCACAACAGTCGAGAGTGAAGATCCTTCCTGCTTTTAGCTAATGTTAGGGGAGACCCGGTTGACCTAATTGACATAGCCAGTTGGACTTAATTTAATTAGTTAATGTTAATTAATTTTATTAGGTTAATTGTATTAAATTAATAGTGTTAATAAAAATAAATTGATTAAAAATAAAATAAAATAAGGGTATTAATAAATGAATTAAACATAATAGGATTAACAAAACATTGTGGATGTTGTTTGGGTTTCAGGAACCAACCTATGTAACTGAATTATCGGTAGTTACAGGAGTACATCACTGTAAGTAATACTCAACTATATTATGGAACAATGTTATGGATGATTTATTTATGTTATAACTATGTTGAATGTGCTGTTTGTTTACAGTGATTATGTGACTGATCTGGTGATGTTATTTATGTGTAGAACGTAATGTGTACTGTTATGTGCTTGAACAGACTTGGTGATGAGACTGATATGATGACAGTTTTGATATTCTTAAAAGTGACTTATTATGTATGATTCATTGATGTATTAAATATTGTTCATAAGCACGATGCATTGCATTACATGAAAAGGGAAATTTTAATTTCATGAAATGATGTTTTTATGAATTGAGTACAACTACTACAGGGGGGTATACTGGAAACTTAAGGTTGACGTTTACTGGAAATGGAAATGGTACTGGAGATGATTTTGAAATGAAAGTGTTCTTTGGTCAAACACTTAATTATAGAAAATTCCGACCGGTTGCTCTGCAGCACTTTACCTAGGTTAAGGACCCAAGTGCTAGAAAAAGGATTTAAAAATGCTGATTGTTTTATAAAGATGAGGTTCACGTGCATTCATGCATGAGTATTACTTATTAGGCATTGGCTCACTATGTTTCATGATGCAGGTATTGATTTCTTTGATGATTATGCTGATCTAGCAGTTGATGGTAAGTGTGCAGATCCGTGAAGATGATGCTCATGTGACATAGGCAGTGGTGGAGGCAGAAAGTTTCACTTGTTGGGGGGGGGGGTGCAAAAATGAAGAAAACAAGATATTTTTGTAACTTCATTTCTTTGTAAACACAATAACAATGTAAAATAAAGGCAAACAATCAGCAGGAATAAAAATACAAAATTACCTGTCACATTTGATAGTTTCACTAGTTCTTTAAAAGCAACATGAGACGAAAGAGATGCTACAAACATGGCTGCAACACAAAATTGACCTGCAATATAACATAAGTAATTAAAAGAAAGTCAAACATAATTCAATAATATTTTTTAGAATGAGAAAACTCACATTATAATTGTTCTCTTCGAGTCTTCATATTTTGAAATCTCTTCATAATGGCTTCATTATCAATCACATCAAAGATATCCTTCTCAATATATACAAACAAATTGTCATTCATCCAATTATCTCCAATCCTATTCCGCAGTTTGCTCTTAACAATATTCATACCAAAAAATACCCTCTCCACTGCAGCAATTACAACTGGTAGAAGTAATGACAATTTAATAAGCATATATACCAATGGAAGTATGAAATGCTTTCTTTTTTACACCATTTTCTCCGCAAGACCAGCAATGCCTTTGATAGCAGAAAACTCATCATTACTACGAACATCAATAATATATGTTTCAAGCTGATCATCAAGTATCATAACTCTTTTGATGGCTTCATTGTTTCTAGAAAGGAAACCCAAGAGCTCTAGATAATTCCCTTGGTTTCTTGAACTTTCACTTTCATCATGACCATGGAATGCAAGCCCTTGATGCAATAAAAAACGGACACTTCGACTATTTGTTGTCTGCTTAGATAACAAAGTCATGATACTTTGTTTTTCATTCATCAACTTCTCACATTTTAATCGGCATGCATTGTGAACACTATTTGACTTTCCAATATGAAGAACAAATCTCTCATTTTTCTTCCAATTTGAGAACCCATTGCCCACAAACGAATCACCACCACTCCCTTTTGACTTGAATAGGTAAGAATACAAGAAAAAAGCAGCATCTTTGGCTATACTGTACTCTAACCAAGTTGGATATGCACCAAACCAAGCCGGATTGAACCGTCGTAATACATTCCCAAATTGTTTTTGAGGAATATCATGTTGTACAGGTTGACAAGGACTCTTTTGTAGATAAGCTCTTCGAATTTCTTCCCTAACATTCACATGAGATTCATAACTTGGTCTCCTTAGGCCAGGGTCAACAAGTAGATCATTGATGTTGATTTCTATATGACTTTTTTTTAACTTGGATTTTTAGATGACTCCCCAATAGATTTACGTTTGAAAAATATGTCTAGTGACATCTTAATTTGCGAGATAGACCTAAATAATAAGCAATTCAACAATTCAGATCCAACAATTTAGAAGGCAGAGTGTCAGGGCAGAACAATTCAACAATTTACAATTCAGAAGTCAAAACAATTCAACAATTCAAAAATTCAGTGACAATGTAAGAATTGAAGAAATAAATCACAGATCACAGATGTGCAATAATAGATGACAGATTCACACTTGACAGCCAAATGCCCAAACAATTAACAAATTAGAAACCTAAAGGCTAAAGTCTAAAGAGTAGAAAACTAACTTGGAGACAGCCCAGGGTGGCCGGCGAGAAGCACCGCCAGATTCCGGAGATCGAGAGCGGAGAATGGAGATTATATGCTGGTGAGGCAAAGTGACGGAGGCGGGTGGCAGGGAACTCCAAACTTTCATCTTTTCTAACATTCAATACTGTGAACTCTGAACTGTGAAGTAAAGTATAAATGTATAAAATAAAATTGAGAAAGGAGAGCTGACCAGTCCAACTGTAAGGTATAAAACGTCAAATTTGACTTTTGTTACAAAAGATAAAACTAAATAAATATTAAATTTTTTTAAGGGGGCAAACATATAAATTAAGTATATTATTATATTAAACTTTTTTTTTGAGGGGGCTATTGCCCCCTCAAACAACCACGTGGCTCTGCCTCTGGACATAGGCAGAGTCCTATTTAATTTACTTTATTGCGAGTTTTTTGGTTACTTCAAGTTATTGGATTTTAGTTTTCGGGTAGACTTGATTAATGTATGACACTGCTATTAAGATATTCATGAATGTTAGATGACTCATTAATAGTGTTATTAGTATGTGGTTGATTTATTGATGTTTAAGTATCATATTAATTAACTTAGGGTTATATAAATTGTATACGATAGATAATGTGGTAAGTGTTAAAGCTTATAGGGCTAGCGTTCTGGCTTGTGGACCCACATATTTGGGTGCCATAGGGTGGGCCTTAGTGTACGTGTTCCTTCTAGTGCTAGCGTTAGAGTTTCCATCTCAGTTCTCCTCTCTTCTCTTACTACTTGAATTCGCAGTGCAAGAGTTTTTATCATCCTCATTCCTTTGGGTCCCCTGAGTAGGGGCTTGCTGATTCTCCATCACCATCTTGGTAAGCGCCTGCACTTGTTGGCAGAGCTGAATCGTTCAAAACTTATGGGGGGAATGGCAGTCTCCGATGCTGATGCTCGTAGGTTTCGTCTTTCTTTGACTTGGGGTGCACCTATGGGCACATTTTATCTTGTGAGATATTTCGAGTCTAGGGGCTGCTGCTTGGTCCCATCTGCAGGATGGTTAGCATGAGAGAACTCATGATCGTTCACGTGGTTCTCCTAGCTCTAACCATTGTGAGTTGGGGAATTGGACGCTTCCCATAGACGGTGCCAAATTGATAAAGCCAAAAAGTTGTCAGTCCCAAAAAGACGATTAGTCGGTCAGACCTCTCACCCCACTAGGATGTGCAAAGTAGTCGAGAGTGAAGATCTTTCCTGTGCAGTAAGTAAACATGAGCTAAAAGCAGCACCAGAGATTGTCCTTTCGCATTGGCACTCCGACGCTCAAGTCAGTTCACACTCAAAAGCAAAGAGAGCTTGGTAGTCTGACACTCTCTGTAAGCAAAAGTACATATTATAATTAGAGAATTTGATACCTAACTTTCAGAGCCTTGTATAGGATTTGAAGAGTCCAAGCTTGAGTAGTATTAGGACTCTCTTCTCTTTATCTTTACCATTGATCTCTAAAGGACTGAAGTTTGAGCCTCAGTAGGACTTTTCTCCCAGTGGAAGTCAGAATCCTCTTCAAGGTTAGTCTCCTCATTAAAGTGGCAAACTGAGCAGTGTTGAGTACCTCCTTGGTAAATCGAGGAGGCATTCCTGGCATGAGTAGTGATTATCGAGGTGGTCCCCTCGGTAGGCCATTGTGATGAAGTGAGTACAATGGCTCCTTCCATGGACCGACTCAACATACTTATTATAATGACACGTGTCATGTTCTGATTGGAAGGGCTATTTTGATAATATCACATACACTTATATGTTATATTGTATTGGCCAAAATTCGGCACATTCGAGAATTTAAAATTATAAAAAAAAGGAATATTTCTTAAAATATTATATATTTAATGATTTTAATTTTGTTATCGCATCTATTATAAATGCTTGCTGAGATAAAATATGAAATTAAGTGTGTTCATATAAACATTTGGAAACTTAGACAAAAAACACTAGAATTGCATAAACTAGTTGTGAACCCGTGCTTTGCGCAGCTCGTAATTTTACTGGATGTTTATCACCCGTCATGAAAATGATAATATATATTTTTACTACATCTTTCTTTTAATTTTGTATTAATAAATAATTTGAATAACAAACAATTATTCATTTGACATAACACATTCTACCCTTTATCTTTTATTGTCGGGCGACTTGTCCTAGGCTAATAAAACTGCAATACCATATATTAAAACCCACAAAGAAATCCTTGTGATGACCTACCCCAAATATGAACTTAGAAATGATTGGAAGTTAGAAATGTATGTATGTTTGAGCATTAATGTGTAACAGGGGCGCCTAGGCAGAGGGGATCACTCCTAGGCAGAAAAGAGGAGAGAACAGGTGATGAAACTGTACTGGGCGCACCAAGGGCGCATAGTACAGTAGGCGACAGAGAGGAAGATGTAGCGCTGGGGTGCCTAGGCGCAACCCTCCTGGCGCACTTTTTTGTGCAAGCCCAGGATAGCGCCCATAACAATGGGTTTTGGGAGAAAAACCAGGTCTATAGCGCCTAGGGGCAACCGGAGATGGTAAAATACCCTTATGTGACCCAGAACTTGCATTTTTCGTTGGAGTTCCGACTTTTAGAGAAAGAGATAAAAATAGATAGAGGAAGAGAGATTATTTAGAGATTTTCCAAGGATTAAGGCTTGGATTGAAGATTATAAGAAGATTCAAGACAGATTCCACAATGTTGGAAAGATTTGAGGTAAGTTTCTAGTTGTCCATGAAATCTAGGGTTTATGTGATTTTGATTGGAACTTTGAATGGGTGTTTTAGAATGATTGTATAGGTTGATTAGAGACTATTTATGATGATATATACTAGGTTGATTGATGATTTGGTGGTTGGGTATATGTTGATTGTGATTGTTGAGAATTACTTTGTGGGAATGGGTGATGAATTTGCTATATGGTAGGTTCGGAAACTCGAACCCTGATATTTGAAAAAATTGTACCTTGCGATAGCTTGGATTCTAGGTAGGGATTCTTACCCCATTTTCTTATCATATTATTTGTTCTCTAAAGAGCTTTTGTACTTCTTCATCGGTCATTAATCTTTGTGTTCTTGCCTAAATTGTTCCTTAGGAAAAACGAACCCCTTTGTTGATTATTGATTAATTGCATACCTTTTTAATGCTTAATCATCCATTGGGCATGATAATTATCATTCATGCATTATGTAGTTACGTATATAAATAGGATTCTTATATATATAAACCTCTTTTGCATGACTTGATTGGACATGCATTGTAGTTGCACAGAAACTATGAGAATGGACTCGTAGTATCCTTAGGTTCTATTTTGTGAGATGTTGGGTACCGAATGGGCACATTGTTGTCGGGATCAGGAATCCTATTGTGAAGGTGCACCTATGGTTGTCCGGGGCAAAGTGCAAGGATTCCGATGATTTTTTGAAATATTCGTTAACTAGTGCCAGGCGCTGTAGGGTGTAGCCTATGGTTATACTTTGATGTGACATTTTTAGTTGTCATCTTGCTGCATTGAGCTTGTTTCAATATTCTGCCTTAAATATTTATGAATTTTCTTATTTCCCTACTGAGCCTTCTGCTCACCCTATTTCTTTTCTCTATCCTTCAGGTGAGACTGGTGTTGAGAATCAGGCTGCGGATCAGTAGGAGGCGGCGTGACATGAATGGCCAACCTAGGAGCATTAGAACTTGTATTTGATATGTTGATATTGTTGAATACTATGTTGCTAAATACCTTTTCGGTATATTGGATGGAGGGTCGGTAGTATATGCCGTGTGATCGGGAGTCCCGTACCTAGATGATGGACCATGGGTCCTGATTTGTAGACTTTGAAAGTCTTTGTTGATGATATTGATGTGATTATGTTCTGCATATTATTTGCTTGTGATTAGGAGGCTTGAGGCCCTACCTAATGTGTGATTGTGGTTAGATGGCCAGAGGCCCTTCTGGGCTGCGGAATTGCTCTGAATTATTATTGATTACATTTCTTGTAACGTGGTGATATGTGACTCCAGGTTGGCATCATCCGATATACGAGAAGGTGTTGCCGGATTTTTGTTAAAATTCGGGATTAGGATGACGTGCGGGGCTTCACAATCCTTATCTATATAAAAGTAATTTCCGCCTGTGATGATAATATTAAAGAATAAACTATTATTTAAAGCTAAATGGCCTAGACACCAATAGATATTGCTAAATAAATTAGCTAAATATTTTCTTTTGTTTCTTCAATATAATATTGTTTGCTGTATATCACATGTTCGACAAACCTTAGTATTTATCAGCTAAAGAGAGCTCTCATTCCCTACTTGTCCATTCCAAGAGTGAATCGCACAGGGAGTTACCATATGGAATCAATTTGACATTTGATAAACGCAATGAACCAGACAAAATTAGAAGAATAAGACTATTCTCTGTCAAATTGTAAAACAAAACACTCTCAAATAAGAAGCTGTCATCATCATAAAAAAAGAAGTGAATTTAAAAATCCTCTCTTGTGCACCTCAATAAAGCACTCTTCGCCCTAGAAAGAAAAACGGAATCTTGTAATCCAATTAGTTGAACATGCTCAAATAACACAAACAAAATTTGTAGTCTTGATGCAACCTTCATATTTGATAACAAAGTTTCTGCTACTCAATAGAAATTTGTACCAATCACACTCATGTTGGAAAATACACACTTGCGGAAAAGTTTTAAAAAACAAGGAACACACATATGAGTAATCGATAGAAAAACAACTTTCAAAAATTCCTTGTTAATTATGGTGGACATGCATAATCTATGGCTAAACTAGTTGTGTGAAGATTACATACCTAGAAATCTCTCTAGATTGATCTCTAGTAATCTATATCGAATGATGGATTCAGACGAATTGATTCAAAGCTCAATCCCGCAGATCTTCCACCGTATGCACCAATTCCCAAACTTGGATTCAAGAGCTTGGACTCCTCACACCAAGAAGCTTAAAATTAGAAATCAAAACTGTGGAGAAAATTAGAGAGTCGAGTCCAACTGGTGTCTTAACGTTAGGAAACAAAACACATTAGTGTGTGTTTATAAAGGGGTTGGCCAACCTAGGGTTTCCTAACCCTAGGTGGCCAACCCACACTTGTGACGCCCCGGCCCAAATATCACACCCTGGGCTGGGACGATTACCCAAAGACGTCGTACTCATCACTTAGGACTAGCTCACACGTCATTCCAAACTGGAATCCTATCAAAATTTCGGCAGCACCTCCCCGTATATCAGAGAAAGCCATCCTAATAACATACATCACATAATCATCAGAGTATTAAAATAACAATTTCATAGCCTAACAGGACCTCAGGTCATCTATCTGTAGTCACACACTAGGCAGGGCCTCAGGCCTCCTAAGCACATGCAAGAAATGGAAATCATCCAATCAAACATTCAACCATACATTAGTTTCATCACTGGACCGAAGTCTTATAACTGTACAGGTACCCCAATCAAACGAGGCAAGTTTCTGACCATCCATACATTGTATCATAAAGATACTTCACACATAAACAATCACAAGTGAGTACTACATTACAATTACGTTTCAATACCAACATATGTAAAAAAACCCATAAGTCTCTAAGCTCTGAGGGTGGCCATCCATGTCACGCCGCCTCCTACTGATCCGTAGTATGATTATCAGCACCAGTCTCACCTGAAGGAGATAGATAAGATAATAGGGTCAGTAGATGGCTCAGTAGGGAACAAGAGGAGAAAATGATAGCAAAATGGCTGAAATTGAAAGATGGCATAATGTATCAAAATGCTATCTAAAATGCACACAAATAATGCACCAACGTTGCATTTCACAATTTCGTAGCACCAGTCAACGGATATCCGAAAAATCATCTGAAACCTTGAACATTGGCCCCGACAAAAGTAAAATACACTTCACATAGGGGAATCCCAAAAGATGACCTATCGCATCACGATATCCCACCATAGCACAACAATCCTAAAGGAAACTCTGAACCCATATCCGAAGCCCCCAAATGAGTCTATCATATGCATGCCCAACATGAATCAAGAAGTGAAATATATATATCAAGACCTATATACATATAACTACCATGATGAATGTTCTTAAATCAATACCATTCGATAGATGATCGAATTTCTCACAAGGTATGCATTAAATATTAAACAAAACAAAAATCACAATAGGGTTCGTCTTCCCTTGGAATCAATCAAGGCAAAGACACAAAGTTAAAATTACCAATGAAGAACAAACCGCTCTTTAGGATGGCGATGGCGATAACGATAGAAGAAAAATGGGTAAGGATCCCTACCTCGTTCCAAGCAAATCTCAAAATCAACAATAGCCCAACTTAGGGTTTCAACCTTCCAATCGTAATAATCAACAAGGAATCAAAACCCATTCATGTAAATACATAATCAACATTCAATCATCATTAATAATCATAATCAACTCAGCTAAAATCAATACAATACCTTCTCTCTCTAGAATTCCACACAAGGACTTGAATCTTATCCCAATCAAATTCTTACTCCAAAATCACAACCAAACGTATACATATATCCACAATCAAGCCTAAATCAACATATCTAAGCTAGAGAATCAAACTCTTCAAGAATACAACAAATCTAACAAACCCTAAAATTTCCAAAACTAAGAGAAAACTTACCAAATCCTCCAAATCAAACTTGAATCTTCCTTATTTGGCTTCAAGGATCGTCAATCCACAATCTCCAAGCCAAACCCTAGCCAAAATCACCTTCTCTATCCTTCTCTCTCTCTCTCTCTCTCTCTCTCTCTCTCTCCCTACCTCATCGTTCTCTGTATTTTCCACTTTTTTCTCTTAAACCAGAGCTGTAACAGCTCTTAAAAAAAACAAAATCCCATGTGAGTGTCTGGACGCCTTAAGTGGATGTCCGGACACCCCGGTTTCTGGGGCATTCCCTGCCACACCCAATGAAGGAAGCGTCCGGACGCCTCTATTGGGAGTCCGAACGCTTGGTGCCTATTCTAGCACCAAATTTCTCTCCTAAACTCTCTGCCTTCATCCCTTCATGAGGTGTCTGAACGCCTATATGGGGTGTCCGGACACCACTCTATTTTTTTCAGTTGTATACACTAGAAATTCAAATACTTTGGGTCGGGGTTTCACAGCACTCCTCTCCAATTAGGGAACTCCAACCTTAGTTAGGTTTTCTAATTCACTTAGGTTTGGGCTTACATGGGCTACAGTGGGGACCAACAAGGAAAAGTAAAACATAGGCTTCCTACGGATTTAATTATCGGCCCAAACCCATGAGCATAATTAAAATCCATAAACTATAATACATTCCACTAAAATATTATAGTTGCACTCCCCATTTTATCTCAAATTAAATCTAAGCCTTTTGTTATAATCATTCATTAAAATCCTCACGTTAAGTTACAGATACCCCTCAATTAAATATGCCACTGACATTTAATATTTAATTGACATCTTTAAATATTCCTCGAGCTTATCGCTTAACTTATTTGAATGTGTTAGATTAATTAAAATCCACCTACAGGTTTGACACAAACTCAAAACTATAAGCATTCTCGAGAGAGAATCATCAATCCATAATTGGATGTGAATTTTATTAACTGATTATTTTCCACCGTACATTTAATGTGCTAACCCAATTCACTCGGTGTATGTTGGCTTGTACAAAAACACCTCACCCTTTGGTAAATCAAAGTCCCATACATTAACTGCACATGTAACAATAATCTTTAATAAATTAAGATTATGAACGATGTCATAAGCTGAGTGTGAGTGTACAATTTTCCATGTAGTAGATAGGCATACCAAAATACTATACTACAGGCCTACCAACGGTTTGTCTAATTCCGTCTAAGCTGTGATCGTTTGCTTATATTCAATAGAAACTTATGAATTGATCTTCCCTTTGTAAGCTAAACTCTACACAGCAATTCATATACCATATAGAATAAAAGACGCTTATGCCAATATGTCATTTTTCATATATAAAGTGCTAAAAATATTTTATTCAAAATAAATAAATCGAGTTTGAATATTACATACAATAATGGCCTTTAGCATAGTATCCCTATCAATCTCCCACTTCTGCTCAAGGCCATGACGGTACACATCTTATTGCTAGGCCCCAAGTGTCCTTCAAATGATTTTGTTGATAAACACTTGGTAAATGGATCCGCCAAGTTATCCTTTGATGCTATCTTCATCATTATGACATCAACTCTCTGTACGATCTCTCGTATCAAGTGATACTTGCGTTCTATATGTTTTCCTTTCGAATGAGCTCTTGGTTCTTTTGAATTTGCAACTGCTCCACTATTACGACAGTAAAATGTAATAGGTAACTGAGTTGTTGGTGCCACATTCAAATCTATTAGGGGTCGTTTGGTATTGAGAATGATTTGAGTGGGAATGAGAATGGGAATGGGAATGAGAATGAGAGTGAGATTGAGATTTTGATTATCATGTTTGGTATGTATAAAAACTGGGAATGAGAATGAGAATGAAATATGTGTTTTGTCCATTATGTCCTTTATGATTATGTATAATCAATATATTTCATTTTATCATTTGTATTTATAAATAATTAATAAATTAAAACAGATTAATAAAATTAGATATATTAACAAATTAAAATACTTGTTATGCTAATATAATCCATTTTAATATAATCTCAAATTAAAATACTAATGCTAATGCAATTTACTTAAGGGTACAATGGACCTTTTAACCTCTATTCCATGTGGAATGAGGCAAAACCATGTTTTGTAGAGGGAATAGAATTTGATGAGAGAGAGAGAAGATGGAATGGAATAATGCATTCCATTCACCCAACTTTTTGGACACCAAACAAATGACATGGAATGCTCCATTCCTCATACCCACTCTATTCCATCACAATTCTCAACACCAAACATCACCTTAGAAAGTTCCGGAGCCATACTGATTCTTTAGCTGCCTCAGAGGCCGCTACGTATTTAGCTTCCATAGTGGAGTCAGAGTCAGTAATGCAGGATTGCTTGACACTTCTCCAACTAATGGCTCCACCTCCTAATGTGAAAATATAGCTTAAAGTTGACTTCCTGGAATCTTTGTCTAACTGAAAATATGAATCTGTATACCCTATACGTACATGTTCATTAGCCTTATAAGCTAGCATATAATCCCTCACTCTCTTTAGATACTTGAGTATATGCTTTACAGCAATCCAATGTTCTATTCCTGGGTTTGATTGATATCTGCTAACTGGACAGACCATATAACATATATTTGGTCTAGTATATATCATGGCATACATCAGACTTCCTACTGCCGAGGCATATGGTACTTGCCTCATTCTCTTGATCTCATTAGCATCCTTAGGACACCTATCACGAGACAAGGTGATTCCATGTATGTAAGGAAGAAACCCCTTTTTGGAATCATGCATGCCAAATCTTTCCAGGATGGTGTCAAATGTAGACTCCTTGAGACAAGCCCAATATTCTTTGTTTCCGGTTTGTTAGCAACTTGATCCCAAGAATGTGACAAACTTCTCCCAAGTCTTTCATTTTAAATTGAATATTCAACTAGACTTTAACTCCGGATAATATAGCTACATCGTTTTCGATAAACAATATATGTTCTACGTAAAGTACTAAGAACACAACCATACTTCCATTCCTCATTCGATAGACACAAGATTTATGAGGACATTGCTCAAATCCATATGATCTTATGGCCTGCTCAAATCTTATATTCCAAGACCTAGATGCCTGCTTAAGTCCATAAATGGACCTCTCGAGCTTGCACAATAAGTGCTTTTGGTCTTTGACTATAAATCCGCATGGTTGCACAATATAGATGCTTTTGTTAAGACTTCCATTTTGGAAAACTTTCTTGACATCCATTTGCCATATTTCGTAATTGTAATATGTTGCTACAAGCTACTGGAGAAAAAGTTCCCTCATAATCGATCCCTTCCTTTTGAGTATAACCTTTTGCTACAAGCCTTTCTTTGAAGGTTTTGACCTTTCCGTCCATCCCTCTCTTTCTGTTGTAGATCCACTTGCAACCTATGGGTTTTACTCTATTTGGTGGTTCTACAAGTTTCTAGACTTGATTAGAGTACATGGACTCCATCTTAGATTTCATAGCTTTCTTCCAAGATTTTGCATCTTTATCTTGGAGTGCTTCATTGTAGTTACTGGGATCAATATCTTGTTTGGTTGGGATAATTTCATACACTTCACCCAACAGAACATATCGACTAGGTAATCTAGTTACCCTCCCACTACGATGAGGCACTACATGTTCTTTTGGAGTAGTTTGGTGCGATGATTTTGTTCTATTTGTATCGAGCTCTTCACGCTGATCTGGTAGATTTCCCAGCATGTCATGATTATCAGTTTGAACAGAATCAATTTAAGATTCTACAGTCCTCCAACTTTCATGTGGCACTTGATTGTTATCTTGAACTGGTGAGTCTTGAGGTATTTATTTTTCCTGTGTTTCTCCTCTTATTTCTTCAAGAACAATCTTACTTTTAGGTTTGTGGTTCATCATACAGTCTTCTTCTAAAAATCTTTCATTGGTGCTAACAATAACCTTATGATCCTTAAGACTATAAAATAAACCACCTTTGGTACCTCGAGGGTATCCTACGAAAAAACATACTTCTGTCCTAGATTCCAACTTTCTTGCGTTCCCTACCAGCACATGGGCTGGATTTTAAAGGGTGGGGAGGTCAGGAGTTCGACTCTTTCCATAAATAACCTGCCTTGAGACAGCTGTGTGTGATCACGCTGGGGGTGAGGGGTTGGGGGTAGCGGCCCATGGGCCCGGCTTGGGAGTGGGTCATTACACTACCTCATATCCGAATATGGGCCAAACTGGGCTTTCACCTGTCTATAATTTCATAGGAGTAGTTGGTACTGACTTAGAAGGAACTAAGTTTAGAATGTACGCAACTGTTTCTAAAGCATATCCCTAGAAAAATTTGACAGTTTCGAAAAACTCATCATCGATCTCACCATTTCCATAGCAGTCATATTCCTTCTTTCGGCCACACCATTTTGTTGTGGTGTGTTAGGTGCCATGAACTAGGAAGATATCCCTTCTACATTCAAGTATTCCATAAACTCTCTCGAGAGGTATTCACCACCACGATCGGATCGTAATGTTTTGATACTTTTTCCTAAACATTTCTCCGTAACTACCTTATAACTTTTAAACATCTCAAAATTTTTTGACTTATGGTGCATTATGTAAATGTATCCATACCTTGAGTAGTCATCTATGAAAGTGATGAAATACTCATAACCTCCTCTCACTCGGATAATCATTGGACCACACACATCTGAATGTACCGACTCAAAACATTCTTTGGCCCTATGCCCCTTGGCTGAAAATGGTCTCTTGGTCATTTTATCCTCCAATATGATTCGCAGACTGGAAGTTCCTCAACTTCTAATGAACTCAAAGGTTCATCTCGTACCAATCTAGAAATCTTGTTTAGATTAATATGACCTAAACATAAATGCCAAAACAGGTTTGATTCGGTTTCAAAGGTTCTTTTCTCTTAGATGGAAAAATTGTTGTGTTATTCAATTCATTATGTTTCATAGAATTTGGACTTATAATATAAAGATTATCTAGCAAAGTACCAAAACAAATAAAACGTTTATTGTTTCTAATAACAAATGAGTTAGCAAACTTAAAATAATATCCATTCTTTTCCAAAAAAGTAATTGAAATTAAATTTCGTCTCATAGCTAGTAGGTTAAGACAATCGGTCAATATTAAAGTCCTATCACTACTAAAACTCAAATGAAAAATGCCTACAACTATTACTTCTAGTCTTGTCGTATCTCCCAAAAGAATGTAACGCTGCTCCTCATTTGGTTGTCTGGTTTTCTTAAACCCCTGCAACGTATTGCAAACATAATTAGTGGCTCCTGTGTCTACACACCAGGTTTCGGTAAACGCAACCGCTAATTTTGTTTCAACAACAAATGATAGGAAGTTACCCTATTTATTCTTGCTTAGCCAAGTTTGACATTGTTTCTTCCAATGTCCCTTCTAACCACAGTGAAAACACTTGCCTTTTGGCTTTTTCACTAAGCCTTGAATACCCTTTGAGTCAACTAATTTCTCCTTCTTCTTCTGAGTATTTTTCTTCTTCTTACCTTTTGGTTTAGAAGAGGAGTCTTTCTCAGTAAGATTGACCTTAGCTTACTTAGGTCATAATGCCTCTACTCCTTTGAGCTCATCGAGAAGTTCTGGCAATATATAAACCCTTTTGTTCATGTTATAGTTCAGTCGGAAATTCTCATAGCTTTCTAAGAGATATTGAAGGATGATATCGGCCTGGCTTTTGCAATCAATATCAGCACCAAGGACTTTGAGCTCATCCAAAAGACTCATCATCTTAAGAACGTGCTCCCTTACATTGGTTCCTTCAGACATCTGGGTGTTCAAGAGTACTTTCATTGCAGTTTACCTTGCGGCTCTGCCTTGATCACCAAACATCTCCTTCAGGCTATAGATTATCCAAATTCCTTTTCCAGTTGACATAGTTTGTTCCATCCAACTTATGATCTTTTAGAATAACAGATAGAGGATTGGAAGACATTTTTAAATGTGAAAAATGACATATGAAGAAAATTAATTCTAAGGCATACTTGATTCGAATTATTTATAAATTGCACCCATAAACAATTATTGAAATAATTCGTCGACAATCAAAACACTTTAGTATGAAATTTCCTATCTTGATAGGAGAATGAATTTCGTACAGTTTAGTTTACATTAAATTTTATTATCTAGACAAACACCATGTCAAATAAAATTTAGTTCGTCTTTCCTCCAGTCTTATAAATAATGGCATTGATTTCGATGAGAAATATTTCCATAATTTATAACTAAGTGTATAACCATCATGCGATCACAATCTCACAATTTTTATAAAAATTGGATTTCGATAGGGAAACAATTTTATGATAAATTGCTACTTATTGCGACTATCAAGAAAATTAATAATCTGAGATATCTTTAATTAAAATTTTTCTGATATGGAGGAAGGTTGAGGCAACACATATTTTTAATTACATCTCTATTAAATTTCTTACCAATCATTTAAACTTTAAAAATATTCTCGTGATTTGAAAATTACTGGAATAGAGATATCTTACAAATGACTTGACCGGAATTTACATATTTTAGTATCACTACCCAAAACCATTATTTTCTCCTATTATTCAATACCGTTATCACAGCATATCTTGGTTATTCAATTTAGTGATATAACAAATCTAGCAACCAGATCGTTCCCAGATTAGAGGGCGCATTCCATAAGAATGGCGAGCAAATAAATAAACCTCAATCTACTACAGAACTTTCTAGACATTGCATTGTTTTTATCACAATAATAATTGCCAAATGCATGGGTCAGAATTACATGGTTTAGATCTGAAAATAATCTCAAGGTTTAAAACAGATTTTGGAAAATAATACTATAATCACAATTATTATCTCATCTTTCTAATTTTAATTTCACATATTTTATTTTGAACCAATGATGGAGACAGTAGTTTATTTATAACCTTCTCCCACTTAATATTTTAATCTAGGGTGTTTAGAATTTATTTTTTCATATTTGATAACATCCATGAATAAATAGGAATCCTAATCTAACATGGCAACCAATTAGATAACATCCTAATCAATTAGGAATCCTAATCTGAAATGACATTCATTCACAATCATACATGAAATTAAATAAGAATACTAATTAAAATAGGAAACCATCAATCAATAGAATTCTAGCTATCATGGTCTTTAATCCAGCTTGAAACCTTACTCGATTCATAATCGTAGTTGATGTTGGAGACTCCCTGGAAAAAATTCTGCATGCCGAAAAAATACTACACAACACTGCCTCACTGTTCACTGTTGCCCAGAAATTTCGAGCATTGCTGCCACTACTAGGATAGCATGGCAGTCACCGAAGTTGATGCCAGCGACTGCAGCAGGCTGCTATAGCCTGGCAGCAACTGCTGCCACAGCAACCAGTGCAGATTTTCTGCACACTAATCTTTTCCTCATCGTTCTTCACCTGTTTTTATAAAATTCCTAGCCTTCTTCAAACCAGAGTTCAAAAGCTAAAAAAACAATTGATTACAAAAAAATTCGTACTCCTTAATTCGAGTGAACAATTCTAAATCAAAATTAAATAGACCATGATAGCTAGAATTTCAATATGCAATAACAAATTAGCAATAACACAAAAAATAACCATAGATCATACAAAACCAATAATTAACAAATTTTTGGGTTTTGTTTTAAAATCGATTATAGATTTATGACCGGCTCCGATACCAATTTTTAGAAAATACACACTCGCGAAAACGTTTTAAAAAATAAGGAACGCACATAGGAATAATCGATAGAAAAACAGATTTCAAAAATTCATTTCTAATTATGGTGGACATGTATAATCTATGACTAAACTAATTGTGTGAAGATTATGTACTAGAGATCTCTCTGGATTGATCTCTAAAAATCTATATCGAAGGATGGAGTTAGCTAGTTTGATTTGATGTTCAAACTTGCGGATCTTCCATCGTATGAACTAATTTACAAACTAGCATTTCAAGACTATGGACTCCCTACAACAAGAATCTGAAAATCAGAAATCAAATTGTGGAGAAAACTAGAGAGTCGAGTCCAACTGGTATCTCAACGTTCGGAAAACAAAACGCACTAGTGTGTGTTTATATAGGGGTCGGCCAACCTAGGGATTCTAACTCTAGGTGGATAACCCACACTCCTCTCCAATTAGGAACTCTAACCTCAGTTAGGTTTCCTGATTCACCTAGGTTTGGGCTTACATGGGCTATAGTGGGGACAAACAAGCAAAAATAAAACATGGGCTTCCTACGGATTTAATTATCAACCGAAACCCATGAGCATAATTAAACTCCATAAACAATATTATATTCCACTAAAATATTATAGTTGTACTCTCCTTTTTATCTCAAATTAAATCTGAGCCTTTCGTTATAATCGTTTATTAAAATCCTCACGTTAAGTTACAGATACCCATCAATTAAATATGCCATTGACATTTAATATTCAATTGACATCTTTAAATATTTCTCGAGCTTATCGCTTAACTTATTTGAATGTATTGGATTAATTAAAATCCACCTGCAGGGTATGACACAATCTCAAAACATATAAGCATTCTCGAGAGGGTATCATCAATCCATAATTGGACGTAAATTTTATTAAAAATTATTTTTCATCGTATATTTAATTCAGTAACACAATTCACTCGGTGTATGTTGGCCTGTACAAAAGGACCTCACCCTTTGGTAAATCAAAGTCTCATACATTAAATGCACATGTATCAATAATCTTTAATAAATTAAGATTATACACGATGTCATAATGTGAGTGAGTGTACAATTTTCCATGTAATTAGACTAAGAAAATTGACTCACACGCAGTCTTGATCAATACACTTCAAATGTACTAATATAGTAAGGTCAAGTTTTACCGCTTTTCGTAACCAAGATAGGCATACTGAAATACTACACTACAGCCCTGCCAAGGCTTTGTCTAATTCTGTCTAAGCTGTGATCATTTACTTATATTCAATAAGAACTTATGAATTGATCTTCCGTGTGTAAGCTAAACTCTACACACTAATTCATATACCATATAGAATAAGAGACGGTTATGCCAATATGTCATTTTTCATATATAAAGCGCCAAACATATTTTATTCCAAATAAATAAACCGAGTTTGAATATTACATAAAATAATGGTATTTAGCATACTATCCCTATCAACTCACCCATCTTTCCATTCCTTCAATGCCTTTTTCAGCATTTTCTAAATTATAGTGACATATTTTACAAAACCAAACCCCTTAGAGTATCCAGTGACTTTATTAGTCACTACTCTTCCTGCAAATAAAGGTTGATGGTTAGAAGTTTTGCTAGATATAAGGAGGTCTTAAAGAAAGAGCAAGGAAGGAAAACAAACCATGAACCACTTCACCAAACTTTAAAAATGATTCACATAATCCTTCTGTAGTAGTTGTCCGTTTACAAAAACCTTATGCAAATTTGATAGAGAAAATTAATTACAGTAAAATAAATAGTAAACTAACAGTCTCCTCATGTCTATGTCTCACATATATTAAAGCTCTAATTACATGAAATTAAATTAAGAATTATTAAATGTAGTAAGGGAACTCACTAACACCTCATCTAATCCTCTAATAAAGAAGCTCGTTTTAGTAATCTGAATTTTTAATTATTATATCAGTAAAATAAAGAAATAGATAATGCTTAATAACATAAATAGGAGTGGCAACTTAAAAAAAGTTCTTGTAAGATATTGTTGTTAATGAAGTACCTCCTTTGGATCAGCCAGCATCCCAAGAATAGCAATATCTTTTGCATCTTTGTTATCGACTCTAGAAGCTCAATTTACCCTCAAAACAGCACAGTGTATGCATCCACTCCTTTCGTCAAAACCTAAAAGTAAAATTCTGCAGCAAATAACAAAACAAAATTCAATCCAACCTTACCAGCAGAGAAAAGGTGAATGAGAATTGTTGTAGTATGTGGCCCAAATCAATGTAGTAATCAGAATGAGAAAGAAAAGTAGAGCAACAAATCTAAGACACCGAGAAACCTAAAAATTCAATTACCAATTATTTTTTCCCAAGAATAGTAGTATCTATTGTATCTTGGTTCTCGACTCTAGAAGCTCAATCTACCATCAAAACAGTCTAATATATAGCTGCGAGCTGCTTCAAAGATGATCAGAAGACAGAGTAAAACAATCCATCACAAATATGGTTTTGATAGTTAATCTAGTTTCGTAATTGTACAGAACTGCAAAGAATAAACCAATTTAACCATGGCCTTGAATTTAGCGAAGCTCGAGCTACAGAGTATTATTTAGAAAGATAATTCAATCAAATTTACTTTAACACCACTCACCGATTGTCTTTATTTTGTCTTCCAAGCTGTTGAAGATCTTAAATTTCAATCATAACAGCATCAGGGTACTTCTTGATTGCACGAACATTTTAATGGCAACCATTTTCCCCCTTTCTCTATCTTAGAAAATGGATGATCAATCTCAATCACTATCGCTTGACCGTCCTTATTCACTGTAGACATAAAAATGTACAATCAAAAAGATGTCGATTGATTCCTTCGACAATCTGATCAATTGCACAAATTTGTATGGAAGAAGGTTTATAGTGAGAGAAGCGAATAGATTTTTAGAAAGAGAAATGGAGCCAGAGAAAATGACCGAGAGCTTTAGAGGCTTGGACTACTCATATTTATTGTATATCAACTCACATGTTTGGCACGTGTGGTATATGAGCTGTCAAGCTCTAAGCTCGTGTTGGGCCATTTGGGCCTTTATTTGATATTCGTCTTGCACCCTTGGTGAGATTGTATGCATGGCCTAGCCCGTGGGCTTTGACAAGGCTTAATGAGCCTTAACAGGTTATTTGTTTATTTAGGCAGGTTGCCTTTTAGTGAATAAATAGTTAATGGGCTTATGAGCCTTCATTTATTGGGCCAACAAGCCTGACATGGGCTCTCAAGCCTTATATGTCGTACGGAGTGAAAGGCGGTTTTTTGCCCATACAGTTTGTCCCCTACTCTTGAAGTCAAGTAACTTGGCTTGAAGAGTAGAATGGCTTCTACTAAATAATCATAGATGTCGAATGACACAAAGTGTCCCTTATTGGATACACAATACTATCCGAGTAATATACAGTCATCATGAGAGAAGATCATTTGTACGACATCCTTAAAGCCAATCACGACTAAGGTTGCCCTGCTATGTCAATATGTTTTTTGTATGTTATGTAGTTGTGTACGATGTGACCTCATGTTCAAAGTAATTAATGAGGATGCACGTCTCGAGGGCAGTCGAGGTTACGTGCTGGAGGCGTTTCAGCTAGGTTGGGGACATTTGGCATAATAGTATTGGTAGAATTACCGAAACATTCTTGGAAATAGATGAATGTGTACACAATATCTTTTGTAGTTATTGTCGGTCATCATTAGGGTAGCAGCGCCTAAGTAAACCTTGGGTTAACCCTTGGTTACCACCCATAGGGTTTCTTTTAAACGTGAAATAGGTTTGGAACCTTACATTCGTCTCTCAAACATCTTTGTGCCTCAAGTAAAACCTTTGTATCTTCTCTCTCTAAGTTCCTGCGAGTCCACTTTGCCAGGTGATAATTCTTCTTATACTCGTTTGTTATCTCTACCTTTAACCATCTTTTTTCCTTCGATTTCTTATTGCAATAAGAGGAGTGGCGATCTTCTTTCTATTTCCTATTTTCGTGAGTTTCTCTTATTTCTTGGTGCACTTGTCATTGTTTCTCTATATTCTTCCCCTTGTAGTGGTTTCGTGTAGACAGAGGATCTTTGGTTTCAACTTATAACAATGGAAGGGTTGGAGAGGTTGAGGGAAGAGGATTTAGATGAAGTGAGAGTACAACACAATGATGAGTATGTCTAACGACCCCAACCTCATCTTACTGTGACTCCTGTTGGGGCAGGCAAACTGTCAAGCGATGAGGAGGAACAAGTGGCTTCACAAGTACCATTAAGAATTGTTACCCATAAAAGGCTGACCCACACGTCTTCAGGTGTTAGACTATCTCAACTAGTCGAACAACCTTGTATTAGCATAGGTGTAGCGCTACCTTTATTTGAAAATATGACGGAGTCGTACGATGTAGAGGATACACCAACGAATATGTTGGTTTGGAATCCTCAATCCAACATTAAAGGGAACACAATTATTGGTTTGAAATATTTATACAAATTTCCTGGACGACATTGAGGTCTGAGCCCCGAAAGAACACGAGAGGATTGATTGGGATATCGCTTGCTGGATTGGAATGTACGAGTAGCCTTCCAAGAATGGCTTCCGTTTTCCCATTCCTAGATTCGTGAAAAAAGTATTGGCCTACTATACCATAGCTCCGAGCCAACTCAAGCCCAACAGCTGGCATTTATTACATTTCCATTTGTGTTCATGGGGAGCGGATCAGTCGACCTCTGGGCCTGAGAGAATTTCTAAATGTGTATTTTCTGCGAGTGCATTCTTTTGAAAAAGGTCAATACAGTTTTTACCTCCGTACGACAGAGAAAGAGAACCTCATATTGAATTTAACGTCGAACAACCGTAGTTGGAAGAACAAAGATTTTTTCGTGAGAGGTGAATTGGTGTTTGGTGAAGAATAATGGGGGTTCCACTCTCCTGGCAAGCCGCAAGTGAGTATTCTTCCTATGAATAACTTCAAGAAAGTATGTACTGAGACTCATTTGTTTGTTTCTTTGCTGGTCGACTAAGTGGGAAACCCCCGATTATTGCCAACTTGTGACGCACAATCTCCAAATTCCTTGAAGCGAAGTCGGAGTATAGGACTTGGGAATTTCTATTAAGTGAGAGAACTCTAAGAGCGAGTACACTGTGGTCGTTCGCCAAAGGCATAAGAGAAGGTATCCTTATTCCCAAATTACAGGATCTACATGTTGCATTAACAACCATTAGGTCGTTTGAGATTTTAAAACACAAATTATTGTTAACAAACCCTTTGTCCATAGAAGAACGCGGATTAGCAGACGACTCAATGTCGAACCCCGTGGTGATGGATGACCCTTCTGCAGGTATGAATTGAAGGAGAAGGGCTTGCCTAGCTAGAGCGAGAATGCCAGCAGATCATGCTACTCATAAGGTAGATCCCCAAGTGGAGGAAAATCCAGTTGTCGAAATTGTCGAACAGAGGGTAGGGTCGGCCTAACCAAAGAAGAGCAAGAAGCGAGGCCATATCAGAAAAAAAGGGATTCGAATTTTCGTTCCCTGAATGGACTTATGCATTTGGTGATGCTGAGGAATTCTCAACTGTGTCGATCGACATGATATTTCCACAAGATATGCAGAGATTTGAAAAGGCCACACCTGAGAGTGTCAGTAACTTTGCTGCTCAAAACCTTTATCAGGTAAATTTGTACAACTCTATTCCCAGTTTCATGCATTCAACCAACTAACATGTTCTTATGTGATTCTGGGCTTTTGAAGTCATTCTTTCATTTAAGGAGTCGTACCGCACCCTGAAAGAGAATAGCAAAAAACTTCACAACAACCACATAGACCTGCAAGAGGAATTGGATATCTGTAAAAGGTCGGAGCAGCAAGCTTTAAGTGTTGCCGATCTTTTGAAACTAAGCATTTGAAAATGAAGATAGAAAAAGAGAGTCTAGAGAAGGAACTTGTGGAACTCCACACAGCTAAGGCCATGGCTGATCAGAAGATCTCGTTTCTGGAAGACAAAGTGTAGGAGGTTGCAGATGATGCCATCATCTGTACCTCTGGAAAATTAATGAAAGAGTACAGCGAAGGGAAGCACGATTCGTGGGAGGTTAACAAGCGCATAGCTGAATGGGAGGAGTATCTGAAGATACTTTAAGAAGATGAGGTAGAAACAAATGAATGCTCTCGAAGATGTTTGAGAGACGAATGAAGCTGATGTTGACCCCTAGATTATCTTTTGTTTCTTTTCTTTTATGAATATCTAAGTACTTTTGATTTTCGTCCGTTCATTGTATGTTGTTCAGTTAATCTGTTGCATGTACTAAATACCTTAATTTTCTTTTCCATTGGTGTTTTCGTTTGACTTAGTTTAGAAACTCGTTATGGGAATATTATGTTGTCGTACAGGCTTAGGGACTATAATTGCTAGGGACTGGATGTTTTATGGGCTTACAAGCCTCCCCGAAACCCACTAGCTTAAATAGATTCGTATGGCCTTTTGTGTCGTACAGTTAGGTTACGCTAATCTTTTGGTTTTGAACTCGTCTATGATGTACGATATGCAAATTCTTATCCAAAAGGAAACAATAAGCGAACAAAATTTTAATTTTCTCGAACGGCCGTATTCTTATTTAAAAAATCGGTAATAGCTAAAAGTGATAAAGCTTGAGGTGTTTAGGATTCCAGCTGTTGTTCAACTCTCATTCATCCTTCGTGGTCAACTTGTAAGCTCCGTTTCTGACCACTGCTCTGATGTAGTACGGACTTTCCCATGTCGAACCAACTTCCCAACAACGATTTCCTTAGTATTTTCAAAAACACGTCTGAGTACCCAATTGGCAACGCGAAATACTTGAACCCTGAAGTTTTTGTAGGAATTTCGTGCAAGTTTCTGCTGGTAAATAGCGACCTTTACAGGTGTTGCTTCCCATTTCTCTTCCAGAGTGTCAAATTCATGAATAAGCAAGTGGTCATTCAGTAAGGGATTAACCAGCTTGCACCGTGCTAATGGTAAATCAGCCTCGATATAGATAATAGCCTCCTCACCGTATACAAAAGAAAATGGGGTTTCCTCTATAGCATACTTAGTTGTTGTGTGGTACGACCATAGTACACCAGGTAGCTCATCCACTTAACACCCTTTTTCCCCTTCCAAGAACTCCTTTAAGACGTTCATTATAGTTTTGTTGGATGATTCTGCCTGTCCGTTCGACTACGGATTCCGAGGAGTAAAAAAGAGAAGTTTTATCCCATACTTGTTGCAAAAATTTTGAAAGTCTCGACTGATGAACAGAGAGCCTTAGGGATTCCGAACCGACAAATGATATGTTTCCACACGAAAGTTTTAACTTGTTGATCCTTGATCAATTTAAATGCTTCTGCTTCAACCCGCTTGGTGAAATAGTCAGTAAGAACCAACACAGATTGACGTTGGCCCCTAGCAGCAGGTAACTTGCCTACTATATCCATTCCCCATCGCATTAAGGGCCGTGGAGTAAGTGTTGGATGCAGCCTTTTAGGCGGAAGATGAGAGACTGAGGCAAATCGTTGGTACTTGTCACACAACCATAAAAAATTTGTAGAGTTGTACCGCATTGTAGGCCAAAAGTCGCCTGCTGTAAGAGCTCGGTTCGATAGACTCCTTACCCCATAGTGATTACCACATTCGCCCTGATGCAAATCAGAAAGAACTTGACCCTTTCAGTGGCAGTGACGCACCGCAAAAGTGGTCCAACAAAGGACTGTCGATACAACTTCCCCTTAAAGATTGTGTAACGTGCAAATGCTGCTACTATCCTTCGGGCAACATTTTTTATCATCCGATAGTCTACTAGAGGAGATATAATTTTTGAGTTCAACTATCCAACTTGAATCGTCGTCGATCATTGACATATGATCCCCTTCATTCCAAACTGTTGGTGACTCAAGGTGAACAACTGGTATGTTTTGGGGTTCGATCGACTGGATTGATGATCCCAAGTTTTCAAGTGCATCTGCATGTGAATTTTCATTCATGGAAACTTGCAATACTGCAAATTCCTAGAATGAGTCTTTTAGTTGCTTAGCCATTTTTAGGTACGCAACGATCCTCAACCCTCTAGCCTGGTATGTCCCCAGCAATTGATTAACAACACGTTGTGAATCTAACCGAACCAAAATTTGATCGATCTTCATCTATAGAGCGAACTTTAGACCAACTATCAATGCTTCATATTTTGTCTCGTTGTTCGTGGCCTTAAAGCCGCAATGAATGGATTGCAGCACGACAACTCCATCTGGAGAAATAAGAACTATTCCAAGGCCACTCCCATTCACATTACTAGAATTGTCAACCCACAAAGTCCACAAGTTCTTAGCAGGTTTGACTATTGTGAGCATCTCCTCCGTCAGTTGATGTTCTACAGCAGGTGGGAATTCAGCAATGAAGTTTGCTAACACTTGAGATTCCATTGCAGTACAGCGTCTGTAACTGATGTCGTGCTCACTCAATTCTATAGCTCATTTAGTTAGTCACCTTGAAACATCAGCTTTATGGAGAACTATCTGGAGAGGAAAAGAAGTAATCATAGCGATCGGATGACATTGAAAGTAGGGCCGCAACTTTCGTGAAGCGGTTATAAAAGCTAGAGAGAGCTTCTCCAGGTGAGAATATTGTGTCTCTGCATCAAGTAGACATTTGACTGGAAGCTGTCGTGCACCATCCTCCTGTGCGAGTACCGTGCTCACCGCAGTCTCAAATACTGCCAATTACATCAACAATGGCTCATTATCTTTTGGTTTTGATAGCAAATGTGAGGACACCAAATACTGCTTCAACTGTTGTAGTGCCAATTCTGTCTCATTCGTCCACTCGAAGTCCTTAGATTTTCTCAAAATATCATAAAACCGATGGCATTTGTCGGACGACCTGGAAATGAACCTTCTTAATACAGTCACTCGACCTGTTAGTCGTTGAACATCTTTTCTATTTTTAGGTGAGGGGATATTTAGAACCGAATGTATCTGGTTTGGATTCACCTCGATCCCCTTTTGTGCTACCATATAAACTAGAAACTTGCACGCAGACACTCCAAATGAACACTTAGCCGGATTTAACTTCATGTCGTACTTTTCTGAGAATGTCGAATGCCTGTCTCAGATGGTCCATGTGCTGTTTGGCAAAAAAAAAATTCACAAGCATGTCGTCGGTATATACCTCCATTGTCACACCCAGCATATTGAAGAACATCTTGTTGACCAATCTGTGTTAAGTGGAACCTGTATTTTTCAACCAAAACGGCATAACCTTGTAGTAGAAGATACCCCGCTCAGTGATAAATGAGTTTTTCTCCTCATCACTAGGGTGCATAAGAATTTGGTTATATCCTGAGAATGCATCCATGAAACTCATCAATTCATGCCCCGTCGTAGCGTCGACCAACATGTCAATATGAGGCAAAGGGAAATGGTCTTTTGGGCATGCTTTGTTGAGATCAGTGAAATCTGTATAGACTCTCCACTTGCCATTCTTCTTTTTCACAATGACAACATTGGCAAGCCACTCCGGATAATGCACTTCCCGTATGGACCCAACTTTAATTATTTTTTGAATTTCTTCATTTATAACCCGATTTTTGTTAGGTAAACCTTCTCCTCTTTTGCTGGACAGGTCTATAACTTGGGTAGACTTTTAGTTTATGGACAACCACCTCAAGGTCAATCCCTGTCATATCTTCCTGTGACCAAGCAAAGCAATCATGATTTTTGGTTAAAAATCAGTAAGTAATTTTCTTATTGTACCGTCAAGCTGTGCGCCAATATGAACGATCCAATCTGGATGCTCTGGATGAACTTGCACATCATCCAAATCTTCCATCTCTGCTTTATTCTGATCGATATTTGTAGTAATGTTGACCTATAACTCAGAGTGTTGTAATCGCTATAAGTCTCTAGTTTTGCCTTTCAGAGTGGTACTATAACAACTACTGGATGATGATTGCTCTCCTCTTATTTCTTTTAGCCCCTATTTTTTTGGGAAGTGGATAATTTGATGATATGTAGAGGGAAGAACCTTTAACTTGTGGATCCAAGGTCGTCCAAGAATGACACTATAGGGAGACGAACTGTCTAGAACCACGAATGTAGTATTCTGGTTCATGCCTTCACTATATACTTGCAGAACAATCTCCCCCAATGTATAGAACTGCTCCCCCATGAAGTTTATCAATACCGTTGGTTGACCATAAATATGTGAGTCACTCATCTCCATTTCTTTTAAACATTTCATAAATAAAACGTTCACCGAGCTGCCATTGTCGACCAACACACGTCTGATGTTAAAATTAGCTATCATGATGTTGATTACCAAAGTATCGTGGTGCGGATTTATCATTTGAGAGGTCTCGTCATCTAGGAAGCTGATAATCTGGCCCGAAGGGTTTGGTAAGCTTGTCGTACGAAGCCCTGGATTTTTGGCATTTCTCTCGTTCCTTCGAACGGCTGTATGGGACACACCGCTGACCTCTGAACCACCAATGACAACTCCAATATCCTTTATTGCTAACGGAGGCTGGGGTGGAGTTAAGTCTCTCCGTTTGGCAATGGTTGTTTTCCTCTTATCGGAGAGTAAGTCCTTTAGATGGCCACGGTTGAGCAATTCAACCACTTCATCACGCAACCCATGACAATCCTTCATCAAATGACCGTGGTCCTTATGGAAGTCACACCACTTTGTAGTATCTGTCCTGTTGTACGGAGATCCCATAGGCCTAGGCCACTATACTTTGTTACCAAGGCCTTTCAGCATATAAATTAATTCTGCAGTTTCTACATTGAACATATATTCAGGTTTTCGGGGGCTACGACCAGATGTTCTGGATCGTTTGTTTGACCGATTGTTCTCAAATGGGCGACCTCTCTTGCATTGATAGTCATCCGGACGACGGTCCGGAACATAATTTTGCTTAACAATTGCCACTTGATTCCCATCATCTCCCTCCCATTTAACCTGAGCCCATGCCCGTGCTAATGCATCTTCCATATTTGCGCACAAAAATTTGATTAATTCCTTATAGATTTCACTACCTGGTATCATAGATTTGCGAAAGCCAAAAACTGCGGTCTCTTCATTGTAGTTTGGGATAAGAATTTTTTCAGCATTGAATCATCCAAATGCGAGTGTACGGTCTGCCCAACTGTATGCTTGATTATATATAAGTCGTTTGAGGGCTTCTTCACTTTGTAACTACTAGCAAATTGCTCCACAAACATGTCAGACAGTTGAAAAAGGACATATTTGGGAAGTTGAACTTCCTAGGAATCTCAACCGAAGATATCCGCTCGACGAAGGATGTGTCAGCATAACTCCATGGTTGACTCTTCTTTATTGGGGTTGGAACACCGGGGAGCCTACGGAGGAAAGCCTCCATATCTGTCAATCATTGAGAGTCGACCGACTGACACAATGGTTCGACATTTGGGTTGGTATCTAGTGTATTGACTGTAGGGTAAAATGAGGGTGGAGGTAGGGGTGTTGTCAATACTGGTAAAGTTGTATTTAGTAGTGTCGAACGACTTGAGTTCTCACCGGGTGTTGTTTCACTCAGACTAGAGAAAGGTCTGATCGATGCATCGGAACGCGTACGAGAGGTTTGGGGTTGAGTGGCTATTTGGGAAAGTAGCTGGTCTATTTTCTCGTGCAGTGAGAGGTTTTCAACACGGACTGCAGCGCTCTCATCTGTGAGTACTATAGACGGAGCTGACTGCTGATCCATCTGCTCCTTCAGGGCTGCTAGATGGGAGGCGAACTCATTTGAACTTTCTGAAGTCATTGTTTATCTCGTCAATGTGGAAGTTGGCTCGTGAGTTGATTGTCGAGCGCCACGGTGGGCGCCAAATTGTAGACAGAAAAATCTACAATCAAAGAGATGTTGATTGAGGCCTTTGACAATTTGATCAATTGAACAATGTCGTACAAAAGAAGGTTTATAGTGAGCGAAGTGAATAGATTTTTAGAGAGAGAAATGGAGCCAGAGAAAATGATCGAGAGCTTTAGCGACTTGGACTACTCATAGTTATAGGATCTCAGCTCACATTTTTGGCACGTGTGGTATATGAGCTGTCAAGCTCTAAGCTCGTGTTGGGTCGTTTGGGCCTTTGTTTGATATTCGTCTTGCACCCTTGGTGAGATTGTATGCATGGCCTAGCCTGTGGGCTTTGACAAGGCTTAATGAGCCTTAACGGGCTATTTGTTTATTTAGGCAGGTAGGTCTTTTAGTGACGAAATAGTTAATGGGCTTATGAGCCTTCAGTTATTGGGCCAACAAGCCTGACATGGGCTCTCAAGCCTTATATGTCATATGGAGTGAAAGATAGTTTTTTGCCCATACATTCACCTTCTCTTGTTGACATCAGGGTTGTACTTCCATGCAAAATGTACGAAAAAAAAAATACCAAAGAGAATAAGTTATTTTACAACAATTATAACTACAATATCCCGACCCTAATTTTATTTTTTTTTAAAAAATAAATTTAATATATAATATTTTATTTTTAATAAATACTACATGTTTTTATAAGAGTTTTGGCGCAAGAATCACTAAAATCGGAATTAAATTCAGGTTAATATGAATTTTGGAAGTTAAATGATTTAATTAGGATAAAGGAAGGGCAAAATGGTAATTTCAGGATCACTTCAAAAATAAACCCATAAAATTTTTCTTCATCTTCAGCATGCGATTTGTGGACCGATTGTTGCGAGTAGGGTATCAAATTGAAGCTTGTTGAGAGAGGAATAAAACCCAACTTGAATCGCCGGAGATGGTGCACTTTGGACGATAGAGTCAACAGTAGAAGCTCGCGATTTTTCGGTGACTTTTGAGCTCGATTCTTGTGGAGTTACAGAACGAGCCAGATACTGTTGGGTTGAAATTTTTGAGAGCTTTCTTTTAATATATGGCATGCCGGTTCCGGTGATAGCAACTTTGACTCGGGTTTGACCAGTTTCACTTGGTTTTGACCATCCAGTTGACTTTTTATATATTTTAACTGTATTGGATATTTGTATATGTATTTCGATTCATGAGACTGATTTAGAATTTTTGGTACGGATTTCGAATAGCTGAGGTGGTACTACGAGGGGATATTAGTCGATATTCTAGGTAGAGATTCTGCCTCATCTTTTATTTGGGGTTCCGCGGGGTTTCGTATTCGACAGGCTTTCACTTTTCTGTTTGTGTGAAATTTCTGAAGGTTGGAAATTTCTCTGTTTGAACTCAGATTTGCTTTAATTCCGCAATTGCTACTTTATTATTATTTTATGATACTTTTGTCTGTGATTATACGACTGGTTGCACCCTTGTGAGCCAAGTCTCCCGTGGGCCCCACACTCTGTGGTGGGTCCTCTTTCGATTTTTGTGGTTTCTCTAAGAGTTCGGATAGGACTGTACTTAGGTGATCTTATATGGTGATGGATGATTTGTAGTGCATGGGACCCACATTTGTAGGGTGGACACCTAGTGGGCTCCAGATGATTTATTGACGGAATAGATCGGGTACGTACTTGGAGACCTGATTGAGGTAAGGTACATCCTAAGAGTCGCTCTTCGATGTAGGTGATGCTATCGAGTACCACACCAGGCTTGATCCTCATCCAGTCTTGGTGAGTACCTGGGCTGGGAGACGCCCTGCAGGGATCAGGGTGGCTCTAGGGAAGGATTTACTGATGCTATAAGGATTTGAGAAGGGCTATGTTGAGTAATAATTGGAGGGTGTACTTGAGGATGGTAGTGTTGGAGCCCACTAGGTGTCCACCCTACAAATTGACGATTATCTGTTTCAGTGTATCATTTCATGATTTCCTTCATGCTTTCTATATCTTAAAGGTTTTCATGCTTTATCTCTGATTTATTTGAGTTTGGTGGTATTGGAGGGTATCTCTATTCAAGTTTTTGTTCATTCCACTTATACTTCTTGAGTTGTACATTTTGTTTATTCTGATCAACCTTTTCCCATACCACTACTAAGCTTTGTGGCTCATCGCTTTCATTCACATGTTTTGTAGGTGAGTTAGCCGGATCGGATGATCAGCGCGAGGATGCATGAGATGTGATAAGTAGCTGCTACGGGGAATATTTTGTGTCTGTATAGTATCTATTTCCCATTCCTATTATATTTTGGATTTTCCACTGTTCACTCTGGTTGGCATGCTACGGTATTTTGGGATGTCTGTTGGGATTTATCTATCTATGTGTGTACTTTTGTAGTTTCCTTTATGATTCATAGTAGTTACGGTAGATGTTTGGTTAAAATCCAGTTCGGGGAACGTAGTGTTCTCTGCTGGTCATACCTCTAAGATTCATGGGTGCTCATCCATACCTATGTGGGGAGAGGGGTGTGACAATAACAAATTCATAGTCAGCGATATAATGAATATAACCCAGTCTTCCAATTCTTATTAGGCTTACCGCAATTGCATGCATGTAGAGCTCAGTCATCCCCTTGGCCCACCACATCTCCTCGTCTTCAACTTTGTCTAATTTTATAGATTCAGATGAGGCTACGGTTAGCTCCATTAGAGGAATCATTATAACATTCAGAGGAATTTTCCAAGAGTTAAGCAAAATATAGAGAGATTACTTTCTTTTCATTGATTATCAGCTTCAATAGAATAATTATTTAAAAGCAAACAGAGAAAAAAACACCAAATACTGCCCAGAACATGGATACGAAATACAACAATTCAAGAAAGCTCACAAAATTTCCTTATCGATTATTGCCGCGGCATGCCTATCTTTCATGGTTAGCTTAAGAATCAGTTTCCAAGAGAACGTATGGAATCATTGTCAATAAAAGAAGGGGTTGATATAGTGACTCCCTTCTAATCTATAATCTTCCAACTGTTGCGAAGAAAAGGTCAGAGAAAGATAGATCACATACATTGGATGAAAACAAAATAGATGAGGTGAATGAAAAACATCCAAAGGAGAAGCATATGCCTTTTGGATTGTTTGAGTTTTAGAGAGTTTACAATAACACCTTGACACAGGGGCGGCCCTGAGCAAGGGCGGCCACCCAGGGCCCCCAATTTTTTTTAGTATTTATGAGTTATAATATATGTATATAATTCTTTTTCTACGATAATCTATTAGTGTTTTTCTTGTGGCCTGATGGCACGCCAGTAAAGTTTGGACTTGAAAGAATAGTGGTTTGAATTCTATCTCCCGCATTTATAGTGTTTGTTTGTTTTTTTTTTTTCTCCACAAAATTGGTCCCTCCATAGGTTGACAATAGTCCACCCACAAATTGGCCCAATTCCCAGCCCAAGAGCCAAGACCTTACCTTCATCAATCACCAGTGCCCTAATTTCGAAACAATTTGTTCCTTTTACCTCTTGAATTATTCCTTTGACTACCGTGAGCTATGGTGAACTACTCTAACATCTCTCCATCTCTCTACTCTCTAGTCTCTCCGTCTGACTTTCACAGCCTCACACTTGACACTATCGTTGACTCGTTGAGAGCCTTGAGGCAACAAGGCGTTGAGGCTTGAGCGGTTCTACGACAGCTATTGATACTTCTGGAATTTGGCCTTCAGTTCACTAGTTCGTCTGTTTAAGGTGATTTCGTTCCTATTCAGACTTCAGTTGGAGTGCTGGACAGTTGACGGCTTATGTGTTATTGTTATACTTAAGTAGTTGTGTTCATGTCTTGATTACTTGATTACTTGATTGATAATTTGTTATTTGTTATTTTCTTATTGGGAATCAATTTATTAATTTAACCATAATGAATAGCCGAAAGCGTAAGTCTCGATTTGAGAAAGAGTGGTGCTAAATAGCCCAAGTTTTTATAGCCCAATATTAACCCAAGTCCACATGGCATGTTTTGTAAGCCTATGACATTAAAAATTAAAATTTTAGAAAATAAAATATCTTATTTAAAATTTCACTAACACATTTTTTTTCTTAAAGAAAATTTTAAAACACTTTATCTCTTAAAATGCATATTATATTTAAAAAAAATTACATATCCAGAATCAACAAGTAAAAATCTGTCCAACAAGATCCATCATCAATAGTTTTTATTCAGTCATTTTTAATTACATTGTTTTAATTACATTATTTTTAATTACATTGTTTTTTGTGTTAATATGTGAATTAAGTAGGTTCTAGTGTTTATTTATACATATTGATATAGGCTCGTATTTCTATGAAAAGTGTTAAACCCTAAGGGGAACGAATTCGCTAAATCCTAACGGGCTCGTGTATCAGATTTTCATATTGTAACCTAAAAATAAGTATTATAAACCCCAAGGAAAATGAATTCGCTAATCCCTAACAGGCTCGTATATCAAATTTTCATGTTGTAATCTAAAAAGCTTGAATTTGCTAATAAAATCCTAAATGTCCCAAGTACTGAACCCTAACTATTAAAACTTAACGGGTTAGGGTACCAAACATAATTTCAATAAAAAATGTAAAAAGTAACAACTATATATTCTATTATCATAGTGTAACAAAATTTAAACTTGAATAAACAGTTTACACATCATAAATATGAATTATATTGTTTTTAAAAGCAATGTAATTGAAAAAATGCAATAAAAACTATTGATAATAAGTCTTATTAGAAATATTTTTACGTGCTAAGTTTGAATATGTAATTTTTTTCAAAATCTAACATGTATTTTTAGTGAAAAAGTGTTTTAAAATTTCGTTTATTAAAAAATAAATAAAAAATGTGCTTAATAAATTTTTGGAAAAGTCCAACATAGCCCACTTACATGGAGTGTCATGTAGACTTGGATTGAGTTGGGCTAACAAAAATTGAGTTCTACAATATTTTTGTTTGAGAAAAGAAAAAAATAATGAGCTTGTTAGATCTATAACTAGATTTTAAGAGAATACATTTTGTAGGGTTTGCCCGGAGACCCAGAAATGTCAAGAACGCCATTATTAACAGCAATGAAGAAGGGGGAGGCGTCGTAATTCACTTACGTTTGGAAGTCGAAAAACGTCCGCAACCCATATATATTAATTTAATAATTTTCACATGTCATATTGTAGGGGATCACCAAAAATGACGTGGCTGTACAGAATTTTGCCATTTCAAAGCGTTGATTCCGTTTTTATAGATTGTATATATATTATTATAACCATACTTCAGAGCCGATTTTTACGAGGATCAACTTTAAAAGGAATTCTTTTATTAAGTTTTGTCATTGTCATCAAATATAATATATACCGTTATAATTGATTGAACGCAAAGACGCAATCAGGATTTGGTATGGGAGGGGCATTACGGAGGTTAGCTACCACTGAAAAGTCGTTGATCTATTTATATGTTTTTCGTTAATGTGATCAACACTGAGCTCATTGAGTTTCACAATTTAGTTCGTGTTGCATAGACTAAGTTGCGTATTAATAAAATCTAATGATACTTTAAGAAAGCTTGTGTGAAAAAAACACAAAAATAATGGTGAAGTGGAAAAAACATTTCTCGACTAAAAATGGAGTGACCAAAAGATAAAATAATTATAAAAGAAATAAAATTGAAAAAACCAGTTGCACAGTAAAGATTTGAACTGTGGCCATGAAGCAAATGAAGGTTGTCTTACATTATCATCCCTAATATATGTAAAATATTTTCAAAATTCAAGGGCACGTGCCTCTCTTGGTTATAGTGGAGTTCCGTCCCAAATTGAACTTGAAAGGTAAAAAAATTATGAATCGTCGAATATAAATTTAAAATATTTTATATTTATTTATAAATTCACAAAATCAATCAAAAATACATTATTAATTATTTTTTTAAAAATAGTAAAAATCCTAAAAAGTAAAAACTACAATCGTCGAATACATATTATGTTGTTTGGGTTGGATTTATGCGATGCTCTTGTGAGTAATCAATTTGTAACATGATATTGGAACTAAAACTCAATCCATTTGGACATGAGATCTACATGTCCATTTACAACCCCACTCTCTAAAATGAGGATTACAGGCTGGTCATCAGACACATGCTAGTTCTCACACTCTAACACTCTGTAACATTCGGCTGTCTTCTTCAATAAAAACTCAGACATCAATGAACATAGGCAATTTTTCAAACCACATAAACATTGGTGTTCTTTTTTTTTTAATTACGTTTAGTGCAAAAAATTGCATCGACAATTGGTGCAGTCAGCGGGAAACAAATTTTCCAAGTGCATATCTCGTCATGTCAGGACCATCAGATAGAAACTCAAGAACTAATGGGGTGCCCCTGCCCCATAATGAAGAAGAGCATGAGAGTCTGTACCATGCAAAAGATGATGCGCATACCCCCTAGAGGAGATGGAGGAGGCAGTACGCAAGAAGTAGGAAGAACTTGGAGTTATGATGTTGAATGCTAAGTTAGTGTGGCCATTACGTAGAATAAGGTTACTGGTCACTATCTTGCCAAAAACCTTGGAGGTAGATTTTTTGGTGATAGACTTACCCTCTTCTTACAATGCTATAATGGGCAGGGCCTGGCTACACATGATAAAGGTAGTTCAATCCACCTACAACTAGATGTTGAAGTTCCCTACAAAGGATGGCGTTATGCAGCTAAGGGGAGACCAGAAAACATAGAAATAATGTTGTGGCGAGAACAAAGATGAAGATTACTACCTCCCAAAAAATCATAATGGTGGGGGAGGAAGCCCCAGTTTTGGAAGAGGTAGGGAAGGAGCCAAATGCCAAGGTTGTGGATGATCTTGAGAGGTTGCAGGTAACATTAGAAAACCTAGAGAGGTTTTTTTTTTTGGTCCGGATGACTCTTTCCCAATCAGAAAAGGATTCTTTAATCGGGATGCCAAGAAGGAACGTCAAGGCATTTGCATGGACGTCATATGAGATGCCAAGCCTAAACCTAAAAATAGCGATTCTCAGGCTTAATGTCAACCCAAAATTCAAGACGATAATCCAAAAATGAAGAAGATATGCACTGCAACATAGGAGGCAGTCATTTAAGAAGTTGATAATTTGCTTGAAGTAGGAGCCATAAAGGAAGTTCAGTATCCCAAATGGCTTTCCAACACTATGGTAGTGCATAAAAGGAATGGGAAGTGGAGAGTATGTGTAGATTAAATGGATCTAAATAAGGCATGCCCAAAGGATCTATTCCCCCTCCCAAAGATTGATCAATTGGTGGATGCAACATTGAGGTAGGCAAGGATGACTTTTCTAGATGCGTACCAGGGATACCATCAGATTCCCATGCACATCCTTGACTAAAAAAAGACCTCATTTATTACTCCAAAGGGAATATATTGTTATCAGGTAATGCCCTTTGGACTTACAAATGCAGGAGCAAAATACTAGAGGATGGTGACAAAGTTATTTAGATCACTAATTGGTAGAACCATGGAAGTCTATATTGATGACGTAGTGGTGAAGAGCGCAAGAGAGTCAGACCATTTGATGCATCTCTATGAAGTATTCAATATTCTTCAGAAGAATAAACTATGGCTCAATTCTACAAAGTGTGCATACAAGGTTAGTAATGGGAGGTTCTTGGGTCATCTGGTCACCCGAAGAGGGATAGGAGCAGATCAAACCAGATAAATTCCATTCAAGTGCTAGAGAGGCGAACCGAAGTAAAATAAATGCAGAAGTTAACTAGTATCGCTGCTACACTAAATCAGTTCGTAAGCCAATCGTCAGACAGGTGTTGGCCATTATTTCAATTGCTAAAAGTAGGAAAAGCATTTCAATAGGATGAAAAATGCAAAAGGGCCTTCCATGAGATGAAGAGCTACCTCCAGAGGCCACCATTATTATCTTCACCCTAGGTTTGGGATACACTATAGTGTATTTAGCCATATCAGAACATGCCTCGAGTGCAGTCATCCTAAGGGAGGAAGGAAGGGTCCAGTGTCCAATTTATTATATGAGTAAAACCATGTCAGATGCAGAGATGAGATACTCACCCATGGAGAAGGTACTATTGGCCTTGGTTATGGCCTCTAGGAAATTCAACCACTACTTCTAGTCATACCCAATACCAGTTATAATTGAGTTTCTTCTCAAAGGCTTATTGGAAAAGGCAGACCTGTCGGGAAGAGTTGCGAAATGGTCTGTGGAGCTCCCGAAGACAGCTATAAAGGCACAAATGTTGGTAGTCATTGTTGCAGAATTCTCTATGGGATATCAACACGAAGAAAATCAGGTTTGGAAGATGCATATGGAAGCCTCAACCCTTGGATGCTCCAGGTAGATGGATCCTCAGCCCGATGGGGGGGGGGGGGGAGTCAGATGCAGGGGTTATCCTCGTTGCGCTAGAAGAAAAGGTGATTAAAATGATCATCCGCTTAGGCTTTTCTACTACGAATAACAAGGCAGAGTATGAAACATTACTCAATGGGGTCAGGAGCACTCTGAAGCTAAGGGCAACAAAGGTGCTTGTCTTCTCAAACTCTCAACTAGTGCTGAGCCAGCTTACTAGATAGTACAATGTGAAGACTGAGACGATGACATCTTATTTAGAGAAAGCAAGTGAGTTCCTTAGTTGCTTACAAGATTTCAAGATAATCCATATCTCTCGAGATCATAATAGTCATGCAAATGCGCTGGCAACTCTTGTATCAGCTGATCATATATGGATGAAGCGAGTCATCCTAATCCAAATCCAAGAAAGACTGAGTATAGAAAATGATGTGTCATTGACAGAGTTGAGGAGCACTTATGATGCGATCATTCAATACCTAGAATAGGGGACCTTGCCTTAGGATAAGAAGGAAGCAAAGAGGTTAACCCTAATGGCGTTACAATTTTGGCTATCCCAGACCATAAGCAGTATAGATGGTCCTTTTCTAGTCCATAGTTGTTGTGCGTACATCT
This sequence comes from Euonymus europaeus, assembly GCA_963580455.1. Lineage (NCBI taxonomy): Eukaryota > Viridiplantae > Streptophyta > Magnoliopsida > Celastrales > Celastraceae > Euonymus > Euonymus europaeus. The sequence continues at coordinate 11,325,228 of OY756970.1, read as the reverse complement.
TGAAAATGTTTAGGATTGGCTATATGATGTCCAGGAAGGCATGTGTGGTGCACATGTAACAAGGTGATCACTCGCTTTTCAAGTAATTACCCAAGGTTATTGGTGGCCATACATGCAAAAAGGTGCTATGCAAAATGTGAAAAAGTATGAGAAGTATCAAAAATTTGCGCCTATCCCACACCAACCGACTACAGAACTCAAGCTCTCTTGACTAATCCATGACCCTTCGCCCAATGGGGGATGGATCTGTTGGGCCTTGCCATGGGCCACAAGTAATAGAAGGTAGTTGAGCATGGCTATAAATTACTTTACTAAGTGGATTAAGGCAAAACCCTTGACTACAATTCAAGATGTGGAGACCAGAAAGTTTGTTGGGAGAATATAATTATAAGATTTGGGATTCCATATGTATTGGTCATAGACAACGGGATGCAATTCACCAGCCCAGCCTTTGAAACTTTCTTTCAGACTACGGAGTAAAAAATCTTTACTCGACCCCAATATACCTTCAAACGAACTATCAGGCGGAGTCCTCAAATAGAACCATTCTTGAAGGGATCAAAAAGTTACTTGAGTGATCTAAAAAAAGGTGGGTTGATGAAATCCCGACTGTACAATGGGTGTATCGAACCACCCCTTGAAGATCCACGGCAGAGTCCCTATTTGCCTTAGCCTATGGAGCAAAGGCTTTCATCCCATTGGAGGTGGGATTACCGACCTTATAGACAAATAATTATCAGGAGGGAGAGAACACACTAGCTATGGAAAAAAGCTTGGACCTCCTGGATAAGAAGAGGGATCAGGCTATGATACGTGCTAGATACCAACAGGTACTCTCCAAAGCTTACAATAAGAATGTCAAGATAAGAGATTTTGACATTGTTACATTGGTGCTTCAAAAGTCTTATTGCTAACTAAGGAGCCAACTAAGGGAAAGCTAGGAGCAAATTGAGAGGGTTCATACAAAGTCGTTGCCATGGTGGGGCAAAGAGCTTTCCTCTTGGAAAAGCTGGATGGAGGGAAGGTCCATGGGACATGGAATATTGCAAATTTAAGGAAATTTTATGTGTGATGAAGCCAAAGAAGGCTAATAAGGAGAAAAATTTCCTCCATCATTTTCTCTTTTGAATAATTAAGAGTCTTCCTCTTCCATTGTGGTGATTATCATGCTAAGTCTATGATTGTAAATATTATCTATCATTATCTCTTTACTTCAATGAAATAAGAGGTTAAAGCGAATGAGGCACATCTTACTAATTAAAAATATTAGTAAAAATAATTTTGCAAAAGAGGAATATCATACTAATTAAAGAAATTAAAAACAAAAGATGGTCTTGTAGTAACGAAACAATCTAGGGAGTCTGTACTAGTAAATTTAGACAAAATATTATTAAAAAGTGAACACCGATCACGTTTGACGGTTTGGAATGGCTCAACTCTCTGAATGCAAGAACTTTTAAAGATATTGTCTATTTTGGAATGAAAGATTATATTTTGAAAACGAAATAATCTACGGAGTATATACTAGTAAATTTAGACATAAACTAACAATAAAAACTGTAAAATTATCAATTTTACCTCTTCAAAATTGGTTAAATCTCTCCATGGGAGGATCATTTAATGTTTTTGCCAAATGTGGAACAAAAGACATTTTTTGGAAACAAAACAATCTTTGGAACCAATACTAGTAAATTTATACACAAAATAACAATAAAAAATGTTTAACAATAAATTTTGATGGTTCGAAATTGCTTAACTTTCTCCATGAGGGAGGAATTTAATGGTTAGTCCAATTTGGAACGAAAGACGAACTTCTAGCAACGAAACAATCGACGGAGCCTATAATATTAAATTTTGACATAAAATAACAAAAAAGTGTACATCGATCACTTTTGACGGTTCATAATTGCCCAACTCTCTCAACCGGTGAACTATCAAAGGTTTTGTCTAATTTGAAACAATAGATGGTCTTTTGGCAACAAAATAATGGAGGCTATACTAGTAAATTTAAACATAAATTAACAATAAAAAATATGCATCGATCACTTTTCATGGTTCAAGAATTCTCAATTCTCTTCATGGAGGAACTTTTAAATATTTTGTCCAATTTGGAACGAAAGTATGGTTTTGTGGCAGTAAAACAATCTACGGAGCTTAGACTAGTAAATTTATTCATAAAATAACAATAAAAAGTGTACGTCGATCACGTTTGGTGGTTTGGAATCCAACTCTTTTCATGAAGGATCTTTTAACGGTTTTGACTAATTTGGAACGAAATACGTTCTTTTGGCAAAGAAACAATTTATAGAGCATATACAAGTAAATTTAGACTTAAAATAACAATTAAAATGTACAGTGATCAATTTTGATGGCTCACAATTGCTCAACTTTCTCTATGAAAGATCTTTTAATTGTTTTGTTCAATTTGGAACAAATGATATTTCTTTGGCATGATTTGACAACGAAACAATCTCAAACATTATACTAGTAAATTTAGACATAAAAATTGTACAACAATCAATTTGGATGGTTCAAAATCGCTCAACTCTCTTCACGTAGGAAATTTAAATGGTTTTGTCCAATTTGAATGTAAAGATGATATTTTGGCAATGAAACAATTTAGGGAGTTTGTACTAGAAAATTTTGAAGTAAAATAATGTTGAAAAGTGTACACCGATCGCTTTTGATAATTCAAAATCGCTCAACTCTATTCATGATGAAACTTTTAATGATTTTGCTCAATTTGGAATGAAAGATAGTATTTTGGCAAGAAAACAATGTGCTAGCATAGACTAGTATATTTTGACATAAAATAACAATAAAAATTGTGCAAATATCACTTTTGAAGGTTTAAAATTTATCAACTCTCTCCATGGAGGAACTTTATAACATTTTGTCCAATATGAAATGAAAGATGGTCTTTTGCAACAAAAAATCTACTGAGCCAAGAGTAGTAAATTTAGACATAAAATAATAATCAAAAGTGTACACTGATCTCTTTTGATAGTTCGGATTGGCTCAACTATCTTCGTGGAAGAACTTTTAAAGGTTTTTATCTTATTCGGAATGAAAGATAGTTTTTGGCATCAAAACAATCTTTGGAGCCTATACTAGTAAATTTAGACATAAAATAAAAATAACAAGTGTTCAACAATCACTTTCGACAGTTTGGAATTACACAACTATCTCATTGGAAGAACTTTTAATGGTTTTTTCCAATTCGGAACGAAGGATGGTCTTTGGGCAATGAAACAATCTATGGAGCCTAAACTAGTAAATTTAGGAAAAGTATAACAATACAAAGTGTATACTGATCAATTTTGATGGTTCGTAATCAATCAACTCATTCCATGAATAGTCTTTTAACGATTTTGACCAATTTTGTACAACATAATTTCTTTTGGCAACGAAATAGTCTATGCATCCTATACTAGTAAATTTGGAGATAAAATAATAATAAAAATGTATAATGATCAATTTTGATGGTTCAGAGTTGCTTAACTCTCTACATGGAGTATCTTTTAAAGTTTTTAACCAATTTGGAACAAAAATGGTCTTCTGGCAAAAAAACAATCTACGGAGCATAGACTAGTAAATTTAGGCATAAAATGACTGTAAAATGTGCATACCGATCATTTTTGATGGTTCAGAATTGCTCAATTCTTTCCGTGATAGATCTTTTAAAGGTTTTGCCAAATTTGGAACAAAAGACATTCTTTTGGCAACGAAACAATCCATGGAGTCTATACTAATATATTTAGACATAAAATAACAAAAAAAAGGTTCACAATGATGAATTTTGATGTTTCAAAATTGCTCGACACTATCCATGGATGAAATTTTAATGGTTTTGTACAATTTGCAACAAAAGATGGTATTTTGGCAACAAAAAAAATGTATACCGATCACTTTTGATGGTTCATAATTGCTCAACTATCTGCATGAAGAAACTTTTAACGTTTTTGTCTTATTTGGAACGAAAGATCGTCTTTTGCCACCAAAAAAAATAAATTGAGCCCGCATTAGTAAATTTTGGCATAAAACAACAATAAAAAACATCTGACAATCTATTTTGATGGCTTGAAACTGCTCAACTCTCTCCATGGATGAACAATTAATGGTTTTGTCCAATTTGAAATGAAAGACAATATTTTTTGAAGTTAAACAATCTGTACAGCATATATTTGTAAATTTAGACATAAAATAATAATAAAAAGTGTCCACTGATCACTTTTGATGGTTGGAAATTACTCAACTCTCTCCATGAACATTAAAAGGTTTTGCCCAATTCGAAACGAAAGATGATCTTTTGACAATGAAATAACCTATGAAACTATACTAGTAAGTCTAGACATAAAATAATAATAAAATGTTTTCACCGATTACTTTTGATGGTTCAAAATTATCCAACTCTCTTCATGGTGAAACTTTTAAAGCTTTTGTCCAATTTAAAATGAAAGATCATATTTTGATAACAAAATAATCTACTGAGCCTATACTAGTAAATTTAGACATAATATAAAAAAAAAATTGTGCATCGATCACTTTTTATGGTTTGGAATTTCCCAGCTCTCACCATCGAGGAACTTTTTAGTGGTTTTGTCCAATTTTGAATGAAATACGATCTTTTGGCAACGAAACAATCTATGGAACCTATACCAATAAATTAAGACATAAAATAAAAATAAAAGATTACACTAATCAATTTTGGCGCTTTGGAGTTGCCTAACTCTCTCCATAGGGAAACGTTTTAATGGTTTTGTCCAATTTTGAATGAAAAACGATCTTTTGGTAATGAAGCAATCTATGAAGCCTATACCAGTAAATTTAGAAATAAAACAGCAAAAAGATGGTGTTTTCGCAGTGAAAAAATCTAGGGTGCCTTGAAAGACCTAGGCTAACGCAAAAGGGGGGAGGGGGAAGGGGGGGGGGGGTGGCCTGAATTGTGTCCCTAAATTCTAATAAAATTTCCCTAGTACCAAATTTAACAACTTAAGCACTTAGAACACCAAAAACATCAAGCAAACAATATGAGGCTCTAAGTCACTTTAGACCTAACTGGTTTCAAACAATATAAATGTATGATATGTCTAGATACTTGAATCCCTAATATGATGAGATAAAGTTCAATCAAACACGTAGTCAAGATTGCACACCACTATCACAACTAGGGAGCTCACGGGTACAAAATAAAATTACTATCTAGATGCAATCTTTTGATTCCTAAGATGCCAATACAATGATGTAATCAATATAAACACAAGTAAATCAACCTCAAACAATCCCAACAGTAAATTTTAGATTTGATTTAAACTGAACAAGTATGAATAGTTTCACATAAATAATTTGTTCAAGCGAACAATCAAGAGCTTAAGCAAGGCAAATATGAAAAAAAATAAGTAAATAGTAGGGATAGAGATTGACATAAGGATATATAGTGGTTTGGAGCTTACTCTCCTACATCCACTACCAAAGAATCTCAAGCTTAGGATTTCCAAATCCACTAGTAGGTGGTTTTACAAGTGCACCACAAACTTAGAGATTCCAAGCTCCCCAAAGTTGTACAAAAGGTTTTCCAAGTTCACCTTCAAAATTTTACAAGAAGGTTTTCCAAGCTCACCTTCAAACTCTTACAATGTAAGTTTCTAGCTTACTTACAACTAGAGGCTTGCAAGCTCCCCGAAACTTAAACACACTCTCAAAAAGTGGTTGCCCTTTAAAAGGACATTTTCAAGTGGTGAAGTAATGGTTTACTTAAGGTTTAGCAAAAGCTATTTGGTTTGAGGAAATCTCAATCTCTTAAGGTGAAGCTCACGGGGTTCACAAGGATGGAAATAAGCTTAGGTGAGGCTTTGTGGAAAGTAGCTCAAGAAACACTCAAGGAAGTACCTCTCAGATTAAGTAGGATAATTGGCTTGAGAGTGTTTCTTAGCTTGAGGTTGATGAGGGGAAGATGATGAAAATTATCTTAGAAAATTATGATCAAAACATCATGGGAAGATCACTCAAAGATTGTAGATTCAAGAACAAAAGTGCTCTTAGTAGTTTTGCAAATTTGTGTTTCTTATTAAACTCTTCTTCATGCTTAAAAAGGCTTCAACAATCAACCAAACAACCCTTGCAAATCTCACAAAATTTTTTCCCCCAAAATACTTAAAACCTAGAACATGAAAGTACATGGTGATACGTACAATTCTCCTCCAAGAGTTTTTGCTCTAAGCTTTTTCATTTGATGTCAAATGGATCCAAGCCTTCTCAAGCTCCCTCCAAGGGCTCCTAAGTCTTTCTGGAAGGATTATGGATTAACCTCCACTCCAAATAAACATCTAATATTTATTTAACTTAATCTAACCTGTGGAAGGTCAATTGGTGGAATTAAGACTAGTCTGGGTAAGAATTGGGTTGCACCAAATTAAGTCTTCTTGACTCTAAATTTGGTAAAATTTCTCAATACACATATCTTAGAACCTTTCCTAAATAATTCCTTCAATGTAGATCAAAACCTTGATCAAATTCAGCTCATATAGCTCTCATAAGCCCAATTACTTCCAAATAAGGTTTCCTAGTAGATTCCAGGTTCTAGGGCACTTTAAGCCTAACGAATGCAATATCAATGCTACAAGACCATTTCATATATTCAATTAATTTGCCAAATAAGTGTATGATTTTTACCTACACAGAAATGAGTGATAGAACACTCCAATTTTACTTGTAAGCTCAAAGAGCTTCAATGTTTTTATTGGTAGGTTAAAATCATATCAAATCAACCCAGAAAATTACGATAAATAAATGATAAATAATTATATAAGTTTTGAGGCATATACCAAGTTTAAAGTCAATCCAACCACCATAGCATGTAGGTCACAAAATTGCACATTTTGAATTTTTGTCAACCTACTGCTCCTTGGACAGCCCCTATTCACAGGGCTCAAAATTTGGTATTTTAGCATTAATTATTTAATTTTTGAGTAAAAAGTTACCATAAAAAATTTCAGATCAATTGGAGTTGATTTGATTGAGACATGAGTTAATGAAATTTCCTTGTCCAGAGATTACCCGTAAACGCACCATAAACTAGGGTTTGAGTTTTGATATTCTATCTCAAATATTTTCTCAACAAACCCTATATCAAACTTTCATAAATAATGTCAAGATTTTTCATTCCAAATTTCAACACTATTGGAGTTGATTTGACAAAAAACCAGGAGTAGGCTCAAAATTAGGGCTAGTGATGTCCTAAGGTCTAGGGAGCTTGTATTAGATTTATCATAACAGAATAAATACAGACCTAAATCATTTCAATTAAGTTTCATATTACATATAACACATATATCTAGCCATTATCTAAATTTTAACTTAATTGAAGTTGAATTGATCAAGATATGGTCAATCAAAGATCAAAATCCTAAAAGGTTAAATGGGCAACATTTGATTGTTCAATTCCAGCAAGTTCAAGAACACTAAAAATAAGATCTTTGACCCAGCATAAATCAAAATATCACTCAGGCACACTTAGGTCAATCATTCAAGCATATGACCTGTATTTCACAAATTTTCATCACTACATCACATATACATATCAAATAGGCATGTAGCACACCATATGAATATTTTGACATCAAAATCAACATGTCGAACTCATAGTCCAACACGCATGTACTACTAAATTTAGACATAAAATAACAACAAAAGTGTACACTGATCACTTTTGATGGTTCAAAATTGTTCAAATCTCTCTATGAATGTTCTTTTAATGGTTTTGTCCAATTTGGAAAGAGAGATGTTCCTTTAGCATCATTTAAAAACAAAACAATCTTCAAAGCCCATATTAGTAAATTTAGACTTAAAAAAATATTAAAAGGTGTACACCGATCACTTTTGATGGTTTAGAATCACTCAACTCCCTCCATAGAGGAACTTTTAATGATTTTGTCCAATTTGGAACGAAAGACGGTCTTTTGGCCAAAAACAAAAATTTATAGAGCCTATACTAGTAAATTTATACATAAAATAACATTAGAAATGTACACCGATCACTTTTGACGGTTTAGAATTGTCCAATTTGGAACGAAAGATGTTCCTTTAGCATAATTTGACAACAAAACAATCTGCATAGCATACAATAGTAAATTTTAACATAGAATACCAATAAAAAGTGTTCAAAATCATTTTTTATGGTTCAAAAATGCTCAACTCTCTCCATGGAAGAACTTTTAATAGTTTTGTCCAATTTGGAACGAAAGATGGTCTTTTGGAAACAAAACAATCTAAGACGAAAGATGCTCGTTTCGCATCATTTGAAAAAATACTCTGGAGCCTAGAGCAGTAATTTTAGACATAAAATAACAAAATAAGTGTATAATGATCAATTTTGACGGTTCAAAATTGCTCAACTCTCTGTATCCAAGATATTTCAATGGGTTTGTCCAATTTGTAACGAAAGATGTTCATTTGACGTCATTTGACAATGAAAGAATCTTCTGATCCTATACTAGTAAGTTTGGACATATAATAACAATGAAAATTGTTCAACAATCAATTTTGATGGTTTGAAATTGCTCAATTCTCTCTATGAAATAACTTTTAATAGTTTTCTCCAATTTTGAATGAAATACAGTGTTTTGGAAATGAAAAAAATCTACGAAACCTATAGTTAAAAGTTTGGACAAAAAATAAAAATAAAATTTTTACAGCGATCATTTTTGAAAGTTTGGAATTTCACAACTTTCTCTTCATGAAGGAACTTTTAAACATATTATCCAATTTGAAAGGAAAGATGGTCTCTCGGAAATGAAACAATCTACAGAGTCTTTAGTATTAAATTAAACATAAAATAACAATAAAAAGTGTTCCACAATCTATTTTGATGGTTCTGAACTGCTCAATTATCTCCATGCAAGAACTTTTAATGGTTTTGTCTAATTTAGAATAAAAGATGATCTTTTGGTAACAATAATCTACGGAGCCTATACTAGTAAATTTAAAGATAAAATAATATTAAAAAATACACAATAATTACTTTTGATAGTTCCAAATTGCTCAACTCTCTCTATGGAGGGATTATTCATGGTTTTGCCAATTTGGAATGAAGGTCGGTATTTTCGCTATGAAATAATTTACAGAGCCTATACTATTTTTGTGAGAGATAACGGACCATTGGAAGTGTATAAGACCCTAAAAAAAATAGTTTTGAGCTTGGTTCGGTAAACGGGTCATAACTTTTAGTGTACATGTCCGTTTCGGGCCCATAATATATCAAATCGAAGCTTAGACCGAGAAGGAAAATAAATTTGAGAAAAAACTGGGTTTCTATGAATAGTAATCCGTCCGAACGGATAATTGGGCTTCCGGATATGCCTAAACGGAAGGCAGAAGGGTTTTGTGAATAGTAATCCATCCGGACGGATAATAGGACTTCCGGACGGATATGCCTAGATTCAAACCAGCGGGTTATGGGAACAGTAATCAGACCAGACGGATACATTGGGCGTCTGAACGGCTATCGGGAAATCAGTTTTTAAGAAATAGAGATAGACATTTCTGGGCATTACCAATATTTGGGAGCTCGACTAGAGAGAGAAAGAGAGAGAGAAGAAGAGAGAGAAGGAGGTTTTAGCAAGAGTTTGGCTTGGGGATTGTGGGTAGGTGACCCTTGAAGCCAAACAAGGAAGATTCAAGCTTGGGTTTGGAGATTTGGTAAGTTTTTCATAGTTTTTGTAATTTCTAGGTTTTCCTAGATTTGCTAGATTCTTGAAGAGATGAGTTCTATGCTTTAGATATGTTGATTATAGGTTGATTTTGGATGTATATGTAGATTGGTTTGTGATTTGGAGTAGAGTTGAGCTTGGGTTGAGTTTGGAGGATTTTGGAGAAATTTCTAGAGAGAGAAGGTGAGTAATTTCGAATTTATTGATTTAATTGATGTTTATATGAGTTGTTGGTTGTTTATTGATGTGTGAATGGGTTCGGTTTCGCCACATTGTTAGGTTTGAGAAATCGAAACCCTTGGAAAGTAATTGTGGATTTTGTGGTAAATTGCTCAACAAAAGGTAGGGATTTTTAACCCATTTTCATTTTCTATCGTATTATTTTTCTCTAAAGAGCGGTTGAAATTCCTCATTGGTCTTTAATCTTTGTGTTCTTGCCTAAATTGTTCCTTAGGAAGAATGAACCTTCTTGTTGATTATTATTGAATTGCATACCCTTTGAATGCTTAATCATCTATTGGGCATGATAATCCTCGTTCATGCATCATGTAGTTATGTACATATATAGGATTGTTATATATATGAACTCCTCTTTCATGACATTATTGGACATGAATTATAGACGCATCGGGTCTACGAGTATGAACTCGTAGTATCCTTAGGTTATACTTTTGTTGGATACCGAATGGGCACATTGTTGCCGGAATCGGGATTTCCATTGTGTAGGTGCGCCTGTAGTCGTTCCGGGGCAAAGTGCAAGGGTTCCGATGATTTTCCGGAATATTTGTTGCCTGATGCTAGGCGCTATAGGGTGTAGCCCGAGGTTATGCATTGTTGTGACATTTTAGGATGTCATGTTGTTACATTGAGCTTGTTTCAATATTCAGCCTTTACATTCTTTATGATTCATTTTATTTCCCTACTGAGCCTCCTGCTCACCCTATTCCTTTCATGTATCCTTCAGGTGAGACTGGTGCTGAGAACCAGGCTGCGGATCAGTAGGAGGCGGCGTGACATGGAAGGCCACCCTAGGAGCATTAGGATTTTTATTGAGTGTTTGAGAATCTTGGTTATGAATTAAGTACATATAGTACTTTAATGTGTTGACTACTGTGTTGCTTAAATACCTTTTCGGTATGTTGGATGGATGGTCGGGAGGTATGCCATGTGATCGGGACTCCCGTACCTGGATAGTGGACCTTGGGTCCGGATTAATAGACTTTGATAGTCTTTGATGATATTATTGGTATGAATATGTTTTACTTATTGACTGCATGTGATTAGGAGGCCTGAGGCCCTGCCTAGTGGGTGAATGTGGATAGATGGCCAGAGGCCCTGTTAGGTTGCGGAATTTCTCTGATTATTATTGATTTTCTTTCACGTATTAAATGAGATGTGACTCCAGGTTGGCACCCTCCGATATGCGGGGAGGTGCTGTCGGATTTCTGTTAGAATCCGGGGTTAGGTTGGCGTGTGGTGAGGTCCTTAGTGATGGGGCACACGCCTAAAGTGGCGCTCCCGGCTCAGTGCGTGAATTCCGGGTCGGGGCGCCAAAATTTTATTTAGACATAAGATAACAAAAATAAATGCACAACAATCAATTTTTTTTGCTTCGAAATTACTCAACTCTCTATGGACGATCTTTTAAGGTTCGAAATTGCTCAACTCTCTCAATGAGGGAATGAGAGATGGTATTTTGAAAACAAAACAATTTACGAAGCATAGACTAGCAAGTTTAGACATAAATTAACATTAAAATGTGTACACCAATCACTTTTGACTGTTCCAGAAAAATATGCAATTTCTGGAAAAATGAGAATAAAATGAGGTAAAAACCTCCCAAGAGCTAAAAGCATATCGACACTTTCTGCAGATTTGGGGTAGGGAAGTTCCAGGAACAAAAAGTGTACGGACAGCCCTGATAAGTGTCACGCCCCTCTCCCAGATAGGTGCAGATGAGCACCCATGAATCCCAGAGACGTGACCGGCAGGGAACTCCTCCGTTCCCCGAACCGGATTTACACCCCAAGCTACCCAAACACTACATAAGTAATCTCACATATATATGTCTCAACCAAATCCCAAATACTGCCATAATGGAATGTAACATACAAACCAGAGTCTACAGCGGAATATCTCATAGATACGGAATACCGTACAAAACACAGATACTACAGACAGTCAAACCATTCCCACCAGCTACATCACGCCTCACGCATCCCTGCGCTGATCATCCACTCCGGCTATCTCACCTGAAAACATGTGAATGAAAGGGATGAGCTACAAAGCTCAGTAGGGATATAGAGGAATATCAATCATCAGAATAAACGGAAAGTAAAAGCTCAAGAGGTAAGTGAAATGAACAGGAAACTCAAATAGTGATACACTCCCGTATCACCGAACTCCAGTAAATCAGAGATAAAGTAAGAAAGCCTGTAAGATATAGAATACATACAGAGAAACCATAAGTGATACACATCACAACTCATCACAATCAGTCAATCCGTAGGGTAGATACCGAGTAGGCTCCACCACTACCATCCTCAAGTACAACTCTCAAATCAGTACTCAATCATAATCCAACTCAAATCCATATCAACTCAAATCCGTATCAACACAAATCCACATAACAACAGAAAATCCTCCCCTGGACCCACCCTGATCCCCGCAAGGTGTCTCCCAGTCCAGGTACTCCCCAGATTGGATGAGGATCGAGCCTACATCAGGTACTCGATAGCATCGCCTACATCGAAGAGCGTCCCCTAGGATGTACCTCACCTCAATCCGGTCTCCAGGTACGTACCCGATCAAAACCATCGATAAATCATCCAGTAAGCTGGGTTGCCCGATGTGGGTCCCACGCTCTACAAATCATCCCGCCATAATCTCACAAATCATAGAAGATCATCATAATGGAATCCTATCCGGACTCTCGAGGGTAAAACCAGACATCAGGAGGTGGGCCCCACCAATGGATATGCGCCCACAAAAGGATAAGTGGGCCCCACCAGGATAGTGGGCCCCATGAGAGGATAGGTGGGCCCCACCAGGATAGTGGGCCCGCAAGAGACACAAAAATACTGTCAGTCGTACATATACCTCCAAAACAACCACATATAATCATAACATATTGCAATTGCGGAAATAAATCAGATAAGAGTATAAACAGAGAAATTCCCAACCTCCGGGAATTTCACACCAATAGACAAATAGGAGTCCGTCGAATACGGAACCCCCGGAACCCCAAATAAGAACTAGGGCAGAATCCCTACCTGGAATGTCGACTAAGCTAATCTGTAATACGTCTGAAAACTCCAAATCAACCTCCTGCATCAAAATACGGATACGTATACACGACAGTCAAAATACGGAAAAGTCAACCTAAAAGTCAACGGTCAAAGTCAACTCGGGTAACCCGGTCAACTCGGGTCAAAAGTCAAACCCGGTCAAAGTCAATTCGGGTCAAATAGTCCACGGTCAAACCGGGTCAAATAGTCAAACCGGGTCAACCCAGTCAAAACGGGTCAAACCCGAGTCAACGGGTCAACTCAGTCAAACCCGAGTCAACTCGCCGGAGCTGAGTCAACTCGGCCGGCCGGTCGCCGGAATCCATTTTTCCGGCGAATTTTCCGGTCACTCCTACATCAAAACGAAGCCCACAACAACAGAAATCTAATGGTACCTGTCTCGTTCCAAAATTCCTACTGAATCAACCGGGATCGAGCTTTGAAATCTTGAAAAACCGAAACTTCGCCGCCTGATTCCGCCGTCTACGGTGGTCCGATGACGACGATTCTGGTTGGGTTTTGTTCCTCTCTCCACGAGCTTCGATTTGACACCTTACTTGCTCCGATCGGACCACAAACGAACAACTTCTTCTCTCTCTCTCTCTCCTCCCCCCTCTCTCTCTCTCCTTCGGCCAAATCTGCCGGAAAAACCAGAAAAATCTGGGTTATCCCAGATTTTTGGTGAAAATTACCGTTTTGCCCCTTATTCCCAAATAACACTTAAACTTCTATAATCCATAACAAATCCAATTCAACTCCGATTTAGCTGATTCTTGCGTCAATATTTTTCTAAAAATATGTAGTATTTATTAAAAATATTAAATTTGAAAAATTATTATATATTTTTTAAAATTTTGGGTTCGGGATATTACATCCTCCCCCCCTTGGAAAACAATTTCGTCCTCGAAATTACCTAAAGGGTAATTATTAAGTAATCAAAGGTAAAATAATTAGTATAAAATACGAAAAATACCTAGGTCGTAAACAAGTCTGGATAGCGCTCCCGCATATCTGACTCTACCTCCCAGGTAGCCTCCTGAACTCCATAATGCTGCCATAACACCTTAACTAAGGGTATGGTCTTCGAACGTAATCTCCTTATCTGGCTATCCAAAATCTGAACCGGACGTACCTCATAGGTAGCATCCTCTCCAATCTCCAGAGTCGACCAATCAATAATATGGGAGGGATCCCGATGATACCTCCGTAACATAGAAACATGAAATACACCATGAACTCCGGACAACTGTGGTGGCAATGCCAACCTATAAGCCAAACTCACTACTCTCTCCAAGATCTCAAATGGTCCAATAAACCTAGGAGTCAACTTCCCAGATCTACCAAAACGCTGTATCCCTCGCTTCGGACTGACCTTGAGGAATACATGATCACCCACCTGGAACTCTAGAGGTCTCCGCCTACGATCTGCATAACTCTTCTGACGTGACTGAGCCGTCAAAAGTCGCTGTCTGATAACTGCCACAGCCTCAGTGGTCTGCTGAATCAAATCTGGTCCCAACAGGGGTCTGTCCCCAACCTCCGACCAACAAAGTGGTGACCTACATGGTCTACTATAAAGTGCCTCAAATGGTGCCATCTGAATACTACTCTGATAAGAGTTGTTATACACAAACTCCACCAATGGAATATGCGTATCCCAATCACCCCTGAAATCCATAACACATGACCGAAGCATGTCCTCCAAAATCTGTATAGTCCTCTCACTCTGTCCGTCAGTCTGTGGGTGAAACGCTGTACTAAAACTCAACATCGTCCCTAGGGTGTCCTGAAAACTGCTCCAAAAGCGAGAAGTGAAACGAGGATCCCTGTCAGATACAATAGACACGGGTACCCCATGTAGCCGTACGACCTCTCGAATGTAAAGTCTAGTAATTGTCTCCACCGAGTCAGCCTGCTGAATCGGTAAAAAGTGAGCAGTCTTCGTCAATCTATCAACAACAACCCACACAGTATCATGTCTCCTCACAGTCCTCGGTAAACCCATCACAAAATCCATACACACATGCTTCCACTTCCACTCAGGCAATGGAAACGGCTGTAACAATCCAGGAGGTCTCCTATGCTCTGCCTTCACCTGCTGACAGGTAAGACATCTCAACACAGTCTGGGCCACATCTCTCTTCAGTCCGCTCCACCAATACTGTCTCCGTACATCTCGATACATCTTAGTAGCACCAGGATGTATCGCGAACTGAGAATAGTGTGCCTCTCTAAGTATCTCATCTCTCAACTCAACATCTACTGGAACCACTAATCGACCTCTAAAACGAACTCCTCCATCAGCGCCTCGAATCCAACCATCCATATCCTCAATATCATCAAAAATCGCATCACCAAGCTGTGCATCCAACACTTTCTGTACTAGTGCTGGACGACTCACCAAACTGCTCAGGGAACATCTATCACCCCTGTCACTAACATCTAGTCGGTACTGCCCAATGATGTCCACCAACTCAAACTCCCGCAGTGACAGTCGTGCCACTGCCAACTTCCTACTCAAGGCGTCAGCCACCACATTGGCCTTGCCTGGATGATACTGCAATGAGAAATCATAATCTCCAAGGTACTCCATCCATCTCCGCTGCCTCTGATTCAGATCCTTCTATGTAAATAAGTGTCGTAAACTCCTGTGATCTGAAAACACCTCAAACTGCTCCTCATAAAGGTAATGTCTCCACTGCTTAAGTGCGAACACTATAGCAGCCAACTCCAAATCATGTACAGGATAATTCCTCTCATGTGGCTTCAACAGTCGTGAAGCATACTCCACCACCCTATCCTGCTGCATAAGCACACAACCTAAACCAATCCCTGAAGCATCACAATATACATGATAACCAATACCACTATCTGGAATAGTCAGGACTGGAGGTGATGTGAGTCGGGTCTTCAGCTCCCGAAAAGCCTGCTCACATCTATCAGTCCACACGAAAGGAACACCCTTCCGCGTCAACTCAGTCATCGGTGAAGCAATCCGTGAAAATCCCTCTATAAACCTCCTGTAGTAACCTGCTAATCCCAGGAAACTACGAATCTCTCCCACTGTCCTCGGAGTCCTCCAATCCAACACAGCCTCCACCTTGGCAGGATCCACTGCCACTCCATCTCTGGATATCACATGCCCCAAGAATTTCACTTGAGTCGCCCAAAACTCGCACTTACTCAGCTTGGCATACAACTGATGCTCTCTGAGTGTCTGCAGAACAATCTCCAAATGCCCCCTATGCTCCTCCTCTGTGGCCGAATACACCAATATATCATCGATGAAGACTATCACAAACTGGTCAAGATACTGTCTGAACACTCTATGCATCAAATCCATAAAAGCTGCTGGGGCATTGGTCAGCCCAAACGGCATGACCAGAAACTCATAATGACCATATCGAGTACGAAATGCCGTCTTCGATATGTCCTCCTCTCGAATCCTCAACTGGTGATAACCTGACCTGAGATCAATCTTGGAGTAATAGTGACTACCCCTCAATTGATCAAACAAATCATTTATCCTCGGTAACGGGTACTTATTCTTCACAGTCACCCTATTCAACTTCCTGTAGTCCACACACATCCTCATCGATCCGTCCTTCTTCTTCACGAAGAGGACTGGAGCACCCCATGGTGAAGTACTGGGTCTGATAAATCCTAGACCCTGCAACTCCCGCAACTGCCTATCCAACTCCCTCAACTCTGCTGGAGCCATCCTATACGGTGGAATAGAAATCGGGTCTGTACCCGGATATAACTCAATCACAAAATCAATCTCTCGCTGTGGTGATAATCCTGGTAACTCATCAGGAAATACATCCAAATACTCCTCTACCACTGGCACAGCCGTACTAGCCTCAATCTTCGATGTAGAAGTCAAGCTCGCCACTAGACAGTCAGTATATCGTGGGTTGTCAAGAAAGTGAGAACATGTAACAACCCGCGACCCACAAAAACTAACTCGCCCAGATGGTGATGTCAGCGTGACCCTACGCTCTGTACAATCTATCACAGCATCATAGTCAGTCAACCAGTCCAATCCAAGTATCACATCATAGTCAGTGAAATCCATAACGTATAAATCTGCTCGGAACTCGTGATCAGCAAATCGAAAAATACAACCCCTACAAATGCTCCTCACCACAGTACCTGAACCCAACGGAGAATCCACTACCAATCTCCTATCCAAATCCGAAATCTCTAACCCCAATGCCTCAACGAACGAGGTAGAAATAAACGAATGTGTGGCACCGGTATCAAATAAAACACGAGCCCAAGAATTGAAAAGTAAAACTCTACCTCCAATGAAATCACGATCTGGTGCTGGCTCGGGTGCAACTGCATAAACTCCAGCTCTCTGGCCTTGCCTCTCCTGCTGCTGCTGCTGTGTCACTGGTGGTGCTGGAGGTCTGGCCCCTCTGCCTGCTGGAGCTCTAGGTGCTGGTGCTGCAAGTGCTGGGGCTCCCTGTCCTCTGCCTGATGGTGCTGCACGACTCCTCAGGCAATAGCTCTGGACATGTCCTGGTAGTCCACAAGAGAAACACAATGGGCTATCCGCTCTGGGACAGTCCGATATCATGTGCCCAGTATGACCACACGCATAACAATACAATCCAGCTATGGACCCCTGTCCCTGTCGTGGACCCTGCTGTCGCTGCTGCGGATCCTGCTGTCCCTGTCTCTGAGAACTCTGCTGCTGACTCGGACGGTCCTGCCTCCTGTCCTGGAATCTCTGCCCCTGATCCTGTCTGGGTCTCTGTCTCTGACCCTCAGTCCTCTGTCTACTACTGCTCCCTGAGGCAGAAGAAGTATCTCCGTACTTCCTCTTATGAAGCTCCCAATAATCCTGTGAATCAACCATGCTCCTCTCTATATCAAGTGCCCTATCAATGGACTCCCGATAAGTACGAACCATCATCCCTGCTAAACGCTCTGAAATGCGAGGTTTCAGCCCGCGCTGAAATCTCAGTATCTTCTTCTCCTCAGTGGCAATGTACTCCTCTCCATATCGGCCAAGCTCCTCAAACCGTGCCTGATACTGTGACACCGTCATATCTCTACTCTGAATCAGCTCCAGAAACTCCTTGGCCTTCGCAACGCGAATGGCCTGGGGAACATACTGTGCAAGAAACAGAGTCTCAAACTCCGTCCATGGCATTGCCATACACTCCCTACCAATAGTCATACTCTCCTACCAGACATAAGCATCATCCTCCAAAAATGCTGAAGCCAACAAAGCTCTCCTCTCAACCCCGCCCACGTCCGCGGTAGCACGCCCACCCCGAACGCGTGTTTTACGTGTGTCTACTATAACTGAAACGTAAACGTATAACTACATAAGTCAAATACCTCAAACGTAAAAGAAAATAACTCACCAGATCAGCCGGGAAGCGCGTGATGTGTAGCTGGGGAAAAACAAAAGAAACCGAATAACCACTCCAAAAACTAACTGACCACCTCCGATACCAAACTGTCACGCCCCTCTCCCAGATAGGTGCAGATGAGCACCCATGAATCCCAGAGACGTGACCGGCAGGGAACTCCTCCGTTCCCCGAACCGGATTTACACCCCAAGCTACCCAAACACTACATAAGTAATCTCACATATATATGTCTCAACCAAATCCCAAATACTGCCATAATGGAATGTAACATACAAACCAGAGTCTACAGCGGAATATCTCATAGATACGGAATACCGTACAAAACACAGATACTACAGACAGTCAAACCATTCCCACCAGCTACATCACGCCTCACGCATCCCTGCGCTGATCATCCACTCCGGCTATCTCACCTGAAAACATGTGAATGAAAGGGATGAGCTACAAAGCTCAGTAGGGATATAGAGGAATATCAATCATCAGAATAAACGGAAAGTAAAAGCTCAAGAGGTAAGTGAAATGAACAGGAAACTCAAATAGTGATACACTCCCGTATCACCGAACTCCAGTAAATCAGAGATAAAGTAAGAAAGCCTGTAAGATATAGAATACATACAGAGAAACCATAAGTGATACACATCACAACTCATCACAATCAGTCAATCCGTAGGGTAGATACCAAGTAGGCTCCACCACTACCATCCTCAAGTACAACTCTCAAATCAGTACTCAATCATAATCCAACTCAAATCCATATCAACTCAAATCCGTATCAACACAAATCCACATAACAACAGAAAATCCTCCCCTGGACCCACCCTGATCCCCGCAAGGTGTCTCCCAGTCCAGGTACTCCCCAGATTGGATGAGGATCGAGCCTACATCAGGTACTCGATAGCATCGCCTACATCGAAGAGCGTCCCCTAGGATGTACCTCACCTCAATCCCGTCTCCAGGTACGTACCCGATCAAAACCATCGATAAATCATCCAGTAAGCTGGGTTGCCCGATGTGGGTCCCACGCTCTACAAATCATCCCGCCATAATCTCACAAATCATAGAAGATCATCATAATGGAATCCTATCCGGACTCTCGAGGGTAAAACCAGACATCAGGAGGTGGGCCCCACCAATGGATATGCGCCCACAAAAGGATAAGTGGGCCCCACCAGGATAGTGGGCCCCATGAGAGGATAGGTGGGCCCCACCAGGATAGTGGGCCCGCAAGAGACACAAAAATACTGTCAGTCGTACATATACCTCCAAAACAACCACATATAATCATAACATATTGCAATTGCGGAAATAAATCAGATAAGAGTATAAACAGAGAAATTCCCAACCTCCGGGAATTTCACACCAATAGACAAATAGGAGTCCGTCGAATACGGAACCCCCGGAACCCCAAATAAGAACTAGGGCAGAATCCCTACCTGGAATGTCGACTAAGCTAATCTGTAATACGTCTGAAAACTCCAAATCAACCTCCTGCATCAAAATACGGATACGTATACACGACAGTCAAAATACGGAAAAGTCAACCTAAAAGTCAACGGTCAAAGTCAACTCGGGTAACCCGGTCAACTCGGGTCAAAAGTCAAACCCGGTCAAAGTCAATTCGGGTCAAATAGTCCACGGTCAAACCGGGTCAAATAGTCAAACCGGGTCAACCCAGTCAAAACGGGTCAAACCCGAGTCAACGGGTCAACTCAGTCAAACCCGAGTCAACTCGCCGGAGCTGAGTCAACTCGGCCGGCCGGTCGCCGGAATCCATTTTTCCGGCGAATTTTCCGGTCACTCCTACATCAAAACGAAGCCCACAACAACAGAAATCTAATGGTACCTGTCTCGTTCCAAAATTCCTACTGAATCAACCGGGATCGAGCTTTGAAATCTTGAAAAACCGAAACTTCGCCGCCTGATTCCGCCGTCTACGGTGGTCCGATGACGACGATTCTGGTTGGGTTTTGTTCCTCTCTCCACGAGCTTCGATTTGACACCTTACTTGCTCCGATCGGACCACAAACGAACAACTTCTTCTCTCTCTCTCTCTCCTCCCCCCTCTCTCTCTCTCCTTCGGCCAAATCTGCCGGAAAAACCAGAAAAATCTGGGTTATCCCAGATTTTTGGTGAAAATTACCGTTTTGCCCCTTATTCCCAAATAACACTTAAACTTCTATAATCCATAACAAATCCAATTCAACTCCGATTTAGCTGATTCTTGCGTCAATATTTTTCTAAAAATATGTAGTATTTATTAAAAATATTAAATTTGAAAAATTATTATATATTTTTTAAAATTTTGGGTTCGGGATATTACATCCTCCCCCCCTTGGAAAACAATTTCGTCCTCGAAATTACCTAAAGGGTAATTATTAAGTAATCAAAGGTAAAATAATTAGTATAAAATACGAAAAATACCTAGGTCGTAAACAAGTCTGGATAGCGCTCCCGCATATCTGACTCTACCTCCCAGGTAGCCTCCTGAACTCCATAATGCTGCCATAACACCTTAACTAAGGGTATGGTCTTCGAACGTAATCTCCTTATCTGGCTATCCAAAATCTGAACCGGACGTACCTCATAGGTAGCATCCTCTCCAATCTCCAGAGTCGACCAATCAATAATATGGGAGGGATCCCGATGATACCTCCGTAACATAGAAACATGAAATACACCATGAACTCCGGACAACTGTGGTGGCAATGCCAACCTATAAGCCAAACTCACTACTCTCTCCAAGATCTCAAATGGTCCAATAAACCTAGGAGTCAACTTCCCAGATCTACCAAAACGCTGTATCCCTCGCTTCGGACTGACCTTGAGGAATACATGATCACCCACCTGGAACTCTAGAGGTCTCCGCCTACGATCTGCATAACTCTTCTGACGTGACTGAGCCGTCAAAAGTCGCTGTCTGATAACTGCCACAGCCTCAGTGGTCTGCTGAATCAAATCTGGTCCCAACAGGGGTCTGTCCCCAACCTCCGACCAACAAAGTGGTGACCTACATGGTCTACTATAAAGTGCCTCAAATGGTGCCATCTGAATACTACTCTGATAAGAGTTGTTATACACAAACTCCACCAATGGAATATGCGTATCCCAATCACCCCTGAAATCCATAACACATGACCGAAGCATGTCCTCCAAAATCTGTATAGTCCTCTCACTCTGTCCGTCAGTCTGTGGGTGAAACGCTGTACTAAAACTCAACATCGTCCCTAGGGTGTCCTGAAAACTGCTCCAAAAGCGAGAAGTGAAACGAGGATCCCTGTCAGATACAATAGACACGGGTACCCCATGTAGCCGTACGACCTCTCGAATGTAAAGTCTAGTAATTGTCTCCACCGAGTCAGCCTGCTGAATCGGTAAAAAGTGAGCAGTCTTCGTCAATCTATCAACAACAACCCACACAGTATCATGTCTCCTCACAGTCCTCGGTAAACCCATCACAAAATCCATACACACATGCTTCCACTTCCACTCAGGCAATGGAAACGGCTGTAACAATCCAGGAGGTCTCCTATGCTCTGCCTTCACCTGCTGACAGGTAAGACATCTCAACACAGTCTGGGCCACATCTCTCTTCAGTCCGCTCCACCAATACTGTCTCCGTACATCTCGATACATCTTAGTAGCACCAGGATGTATCGCGAACTGAGAATAGTGTGCCTCTCTAAGTATCTCATCTCTCAACTCAACATCTACTGGAACCACTAATCGACCTCTAAAACGAACTCCTCCATCAGCACCTCGAATCCAACCATCCATATCCTCAATATCATCAAAAATCGCATCACCAAGCTGTGCATCCAACACTTTCTGTACTAGTGCTGGACGACTCACCAAACTGCTCAGGGAACATTTATCACCCCTGTCACTAACATCTAGTCGGTACTGCCCAATGATGTCCACCAACTCAAACTCCCGCAGTGACAGTCGTGCCACTGCCAACTTCCTACTCAAGGCGTCAGCCACCACATTGGCCTTGCCTGGATGATACTGCAATGAGAAATCATAATCTCCAAGGTACTCCATCCATCTCCGCTGCCTCTGATTCAGATCCTTCTATGTAAATAAGTGTCGTAAACTCCTGTGATCTGAAAACACCTCAAACTGCTCCTCATAAAGGTAATGTCTCCACTGCTTAAGTGCGAACACTATAGCAGCCAACTCCAAATCATGTACAGGATAATTCCTCTCATGTGGCTTCAACAGTCGTGAAGCATACTCCACCACCCTATCCTGCTGCATAAGCACACAACCTAAACCAATCCCTGAAGCATCACAATATACATGATAACCAATACCACTATCTGGAATAGTCAGGACTGGAGGTGATGTGAGTCGGGTCTTCAGCTCCCGAAAAGCCTGCTCACATCTATCAGTCCACACGAAAGGAACACCCTTCCGCGTCAACTCAGTCATCGGTGAAGCAATCCGTGAAAATCCCTCTATAAACCTCCTGTAGTAACCTGCTAATCCCAGGAAACTACGAATCTCTCCCACTGTCCTCGGAGTCCTCCAATCCAACACAGCCTCCACCTTGGCAGGATCCACTGCCACTCCATCTCTGGATATCACATGCCCCAAGAATTTCACTTGAGTCGCCCAAAACTCGCACTTACTCAGCTTGGCATACAACTGATGCTCTCTGAGTGTCTGCAGAACAATCTCCAAATGCCCCCTATGCTCCTCCTCTGTGGCCGAATACACCAATATATCATCGATGAAGACTATCACAAACTGGTCAAGATACTGTCTGAACACTCTATGCATCAAATCCATAAAAGCTGCTGGGGCATTGGTCAGCCCAAACGGCATGACCAGAAACTCATAATGACCATATCGAGTACGAAATGCCGTCTTCGATATGTCCTCCTCTCGAATCCTCAACTGGTGATAACCTGACCTGAGATCAATCTTGGAGTAATAGTGACTACCCCTCAATTGATCAAACAAATCATTTATCCTCGGTAACGGGTACTTATTCTTCACAGTCACCCTATTCAACTTCCTGTAGTCCACACACATCCTCATCGATCCGTCCTTCTTCTTCACGAAGAGGACTGGAGCACCCCATGGTGAAGTACTGGGTCTGATAAATCCTAGACCCTGCAACTCCCGCAACTGCCTATCCAACTCCCTCAACTCTGCTGGAGCCATCCTATACGGTGGAATAGAAATCGGGTCTGTACCCGGATATAACTCAATCACAAAATCAATCTCTCGCTGTGGTGATAATCCTGGTAACTCATCAGGAAATACATCCAAATACTCCTCTACCACTGGCACAGCCGTACTAGCCTCAATCTTCGATGTAGAAGTCAAGCTCGCCACTAGACAGTCAGTATATCGTGGGTTGTCAAGAAAGTGAGAACATGTAACAACCCGCGACCCACAAAAACTAACTCGCCCAGATGGTGATGTCAGCGTGACCCTACGCTCTGTACAATCTATCACAGCATCATAGTCAGTCAACCAGTCCAATCCAAGTATCACATCATAGTCAGTGAAATCCATAACGTATAAATCTGCTCGGAACTCGTGATCAGCAAATCGAAAAATACAACCCCTACAAATGCTCCTCACCACAGTACCTGAACCCAACGGAGAATCCACTACCAATCTCCTATCCAAATCCGAAATCTCTAACCCCAATGCCTCAACGAACGAGGTAGAAATAAACGAATGTGTGGCACCGGTATCAAATAAAACACGAGCCCAAGAATTGAAAAGTAAAACTCTACCTCCAATGAAATCACGATCTGGTGCTGGCTCGGGTGCAACTGCATAAACTCCAGCTCTCTGGCCTTGCCTCTCCTGCTGCTGCTGCTGTGTCACTGGTGGTGCTGGAGGTCTGGCCCCTCTGCCTGCTGGAGCTCTAGGTGCTGGTGCTGCAAGTGCTGGGGCTCCCTGTCCTCTGCCTGATGGTGCTGCACGACTCCTCAGGCAATAGCTCTGGACATGTCCTGGTAGTCCACAAGAGAAACACAATGGGCTATCCGCTCTGGGACAGTCCGATATCATGTGCCCAGTATGACCACACGCATAACAATACAATCCAGCTATGGACCCCTGTCCCTGTCGTGGACCCTGCTGTCGCTGCTGCGGATCCTGCTGTCCCTGTCTCTGAGAACTCTGCTGCTGACTCGGACGGTCCTGCCTCCTGTCCTGGAATCTCTGCCCCTGATCCTGTCTGGGTCTCTGTCTCTGACCCTCAGTCCTCTGTCTACTACTGCTCCCTGAGGCAGAAGAAGTATCTCCGTACTTCCTCTTATGAAGCTCCCAATAATCCTGTGAATCAACCATGCTCCTCTCTATATCAAGTGCCCTATCAATGGACTCCCGATAAGTACGAACCATCATCCCTGCTAAACGCTCTGAAATGCGAGGTTTCAGCCCGCGCTGAAATCTCAGTATCTTCTTCTCCTCAGTGGCAATGTACTCCTCTCCATATCGGCCAAGCTCCTCAAACCGTGCCTGATACTGTGACACCGTCATATCTCTACTCTGAATCAGCTCCAGAAACTCCTTGGCCTTCGCAACGCGAATGGCCTGGGGAACATACTGTGCAAGAAACAGAGTCTCAAACTCCGTCCATGGCATTGCCATACACTCCCTACCAATAGTCATACTCTCCTACCAGACATAAGCATCATCCTCCAAAAATGCTGAAGCCAACAAAGCTCTCCTCTCAACCCCGCCCACGTCCGCGGTAGCACGCCCACCCCGAACGCGTGTTTTACGTGTGTCTACTATAACTGAAACGTAAACGTATAACTACATAAGTCAAATACCTCAAACGTAAAAGAAAATAACTCACCAGATCAGCCGGGAAGCGCGTGATGTGTAGCTGGGGAAAAACAAAAGAAACCGAATAACCACTCCAAAAACTAACTGACCACCTCCGATACCAAACTGTCACGCCCCTCTCCCAGATAGGTGCAGATGAGCACCCATGAATCCCAGAGACGTGACCGGCAGGGAACTCCTCCGTTCCCCGAACCGGATTTACACCCCAAGCTACCCAAACACTACATAAGTAATCTCACATATATATGTCTCAACCAAATCCCAAATACTGCCATAATGGAATGTAACATACAAACCAGAGTCTACAGCGGAATATCTCATAGATACGGAATACCGTACAAAACACAGATACTACAGACAGTCAAACCATTCCCACCAGCTACATCACGCCTCACGCATCCCTGCGCTGATCATCCACTCCGGCTATCTCACCTGAAAACATGTGAATGAAAGGGATGAGCTACAAAGCTCAGTAGGGATATAGAGGAATATCAATCATCAGAATAAACGGAAAGTAAAAGCTCAAGAGGTAAGTGAAATGAACAGGAAACTCAAATAGTGATACACTCCCGTATCACCGAACTCCAGTAAATCAGAGATAAAGTAAGAAAGCCTGTAAGATATAGAATACATACAGAGAAACCATAAGTGATACACATCACAACTCATCACAATCAGTCAATCCGTAGGGTAGATACCAAGTAGGCTCCACCACTACCATCCTCAAGTACAACTCTCAAATCAGTACTCAATCATAATCCAACTCAAATCCATATCAACTCAAATCCGTATCAACACAAATCCACATAACAACAGAAAATCCTCCCCTGGACCCACCCTGATCCCCGCAAGGTGTCTCCCAGTCCAGGTACTCCCCAGATTGGATGAGGATCGAGCCTACATCAGGTACTCGATAGCATCGCCTACATCGAAGAGCGTCCCCTAGGATGTACCTCACCTCAATCCGGTCTCCAGGTACGTACCCGATCAAAACCATCGATAAATCATCCAGTAAGCTGGGTTGCCCGATGTGGGTCCCACGCTCTACAAATCATCCCGCCATAATCTCACAAATCATAGAAGATCATCATAATGGAATCCTATCCGGACTCTCGAGGGTAAAACCAGACATCAGGAGGTGGGCCCCACCAATGGATATGCGCCCACAAAAGGATAAGTGGGCCCCACCAGGATAGTGGGCCCCATGAGAGGATAGGTGGGCCCCACCAGGATAGTGGGCCCGCAAGAGACACAAAAATACTGTCAGTCGTACATATACCTCCAAAACAACCACATATAATCATAACATATTGCAATTGCGGAAATAAATCAGATAAGAGTATAAACAGAGAAATTCCCAACCTCCGGGAATTTCACACCAATAGACAAATAGGAGTCCGTCGAATACGGAACCCCCGGAACCCCAAATAAGAACTAGGGCAGAATCCCTACCTGGAATGTCGACTAAGCTAATCTGTAATACGTCTGAAAACTCCAAATCAACCTCCTGCATCAAAATACGGATACGTATACACGACAGTCAAAATACGGAAAAGTCAACCTAAAAGTCAACGGTCAAAGTCAACTCGGGTAACCCGGTCAACTCGGGTCAAAAGTCAAACCCGGTCAAAGTCAATTCGGGTCAAATAGTCCACGGTCAAACCGGGTCAAATAGTCAAACCGGGTCAACCCAGTCAAAACGGGTCAAACCCGAGTCAACGGGTCAACTCAGTCAAACCCGAGTCAACTCGCCGGAGCTGAGTCAACTCGGCCGGCCGGTCGCCGGAATCCATTTTTCCGGCGAATTTTCCGGTCACTCCTACATCAAAACGAAGCCCACAACAACAGAAATCTAATGGTACCTGTCTCGTTCCAAAATTCCTACTGAATCAACCGGGATCGAGCTTTGAAATCTTGAAAAACCGAAACTTCGCCGCCTGATTCCGCCGTCTACGGTGGTCCGATGACGACGATTCTGGTTGGGTTTTGTTCCTCTCTCCACGAGCTTCGATTTGACACCTTACTTGCTCCGATCGGACCACAAACGAACAACTTCTTCTCTCTCTCTCTCTCCTCCCCCCTCTCTCTCTCTCCTTCGGCCAAATCTGCCGGAAAAACCAGAAAAATCTGGGTTATCCCAGATTTTTGGTGAAAATTACCGTTTTGCCCCTTATTCCCAAATAACACTTAAACTTCTATAATCCATAACAAATCCAATTCAACTCCGATTTAGCTGATTCTTGCGTCAATATTTTTCTAAAAATATGTAGTATTTATTAAAAATATTAAATTTGAAAAATTATTATATATTTTTTAAAATTTTGGGTTCGGGATATTACAATAAGTGTCATGACACTTCTTGCAGAAAATGAGTGATGTAGTTCCCGTAACTCAAAGTGTCCGAACACCAGCGCCAAATTATAATACTAACGAGCAGAGCAGGCATTTTTACGCAGAACGAAAAATTAGAAATACCCGAGACGAGAGAGAAATAGAGAGAGAAGAGACGAAAGAATGAGATTTTGGCAAGGGAATGCTTTGATTATTGAAGATTCATGATCATTGGAGTGTGACATTGAAGATTCAAGCTTGATTTTGAGGTTTTGTAAGTGTTTCTTACTTTAGTAAATTCTAGGGTTTTGTAGATCTTGATAGACTTCTTAAGAGTTTGATTCTAGGGTTTTAGTAGGTTGATTATATATTTATTTGTGGTAATACTTATCTAAAGCAGATTGTATTCCTTCATTCGTCTTCGATTTGATTTCTTGTCTTGATTGCTTCCTAGGAAGAACGAGCCATGATTCTTATTTGTTGATTTGATGCATCCCTGATTATAGATTTGATCATCCATCAAGCATTGTTTACTCTCGAACATGCATCATGTAGTTATGTATGTATATAAACAAGTAATACTTATACTTGGTTTATATACTTATCTAAAGCGGATTGTATTCCTTCATTCGTCTTCGATTTGATTTCTTGTCTTGATTGCTTCCTAGGAAGAACGAGCCATGATTCTTATTTGTTGATTTGATGCATCCCTGATTATAGATTTGATCATCCATCAAGCATTGTTTACTCTCGAACATGCATCATGTAGTTATGTATGTATATAGGGTTGATTTATATCTATGTTTATTCTTACATACACATTGGACGTGCACATTAGATGCATTAGGAGAACCGAGCATGGGTTCATATTTCCTATAGGAGTTATTTGTGTGTGTAATTTTGAGGGCGGGAAGAGATCAATGCTTATAACCGGTGGGTTGAGAAAGCATTTGGTCATATAACCGTGTTAGATGTTCTATGAGGTGAGACCTCTGTCCAGGATTTCGAAGATTTTCTGGATATCCATAAAAAGATGCCAAAGGACTATATGATGTGGAGATTGTTCATTTATTGATGTTTTCATCTTAATGACATGTTGATGCATTGTGCTTACCTTTCAAATTCAGCTTGTTTACCTTGATTACTCTTTATTCCCTATTGAGCCTTCTGCTCACCCTACTCATTTTCTATGATCTTCAGGTAACATTGGCTCGAATGTCGAACCAACAGATCACTAGCGGTTGGCGTGACATGGGAGGCTACCTTGGAGCTTAGGGTTTGGTTATAATGTAGACTCTTTGTGTATACCTAGTACATGTAGTACTTTGATACGGTTGATGATGTGGATAATGTTTACCTGATGTGATGGATATTGGACGGTCGTGAGATCGGGACTCTTATACCATGTGCGGGACTTTGGTTCAGATGTGTTAAACCATGTGATGGTTATTGTTGTTTATGATATTGATTATGCACTTGCATGTGATTAGATGACCTAAGCAAGAGGAAAAAAAATGAATTTCAATTTATTCACAAAAATGCCACCAATCCATTTTTAAAATTCTCCAAAACATGATTTAGTTGTTTTCGATTTTCTGTTTTCAAAAACACAATTCTAAAAAACTGTTTTCAAAAACTGTAACACCCAAATGAATTTTCATCCAATTTTCTATTTTGAAAAACAAAAAACAGTTTTGGAAACATGTTCCAAACACACTCTAAAAATAAATCGATGAAGAGGTCAGAGAGAAATCGAAACAAGTTCGCACAATGAATTATTTGCACATAGGAAGAACTATAATCAAAAGGTAGGAAGTTTTAAAACAAACGTACCCAGTAGATCAATCCACAAAAATCCATACTTGAATCCAAAAGAAGTAAATCACAACAAGTACACATGACATGCTCAGATGAATGTTCGATAAGATTCAACTCCCATACCTCATAGAAGTCTCATAATGAGCTGGGTATGAAACATACATTGACAAAGTCACTTTGAGTAGAAAATTCCTTTGCTTACCTTTGATGAAAAAAGGATTAGAGAAAAGACAAGATCGATTGACTGTGTTTGCCCTGGAGGAGGCCAGTACTGAACTGGACTTGAATCTGTAGAGAAAAGGCAAGATCGTCGACTATGTTTGCACTAGAGGAGGCGCCGGACTGACTTGAGTCTAAGGTTTTTTTACATCAAAGTGAAGTTTGGCTTATTTACAGGTTTGCCATTAATTAAAATTGTTCTCCGCCTTTTTCCAAAAAGCATAGAACAATTTCGAAAACAATTTTCCAAAACATCCCAGACCAGTTCTTAGTTTTTAGCTTTTAAAAACAGAAAACAATTTCTAGTTTTGGAAAATAATTTTGAAACTTTGGGAGCCAAATGAATTTTTTTTAATGATTTCAAGTTTCAAAAACAAAAATTGTTTTAAGTTTTAGGTTCCAAACACACTTTTTTTTTATTTTATGTGAAAATTTACTAGTATAAGCTTCGGAAAACGTTTTGTTGTTAAGTGATGCTAAACATAAAGTGTTTAACAATCAATTTTTATGGTTCGGAATTGTTCAACCCTCTCCATGGATGAACTTTAATATTTTTTCCAAATTGGAATGAAAAATGGTGTTTTGGCAACAAAACAATCTATAGATTCTATACTAGTAAATTTAAACATAAAATAACAATAAAAGTGTACATTGATCATTTTTTATGGTTTAGAATTGCCCAACTTTTTTACATGGAGGAACATTTAATGGTTTTCTCAAATTTGGAACAAAAGATAGTCTTTTGACAACGAAACAACCTAGGAAGCCTGTATTAGTAAATTTGGACATAAAATAATATTAACAGTGTATACTGATCACTTTTGGTAATTCAAAGTTGTTCAACTCTCTTGATGGGAGAACTTTTAATGGTTTTGTCTAATTATGAATGAAAGACAATCTTTTGGCAATGAAACAATCTTAAAAGCCTAGACTAGTAAATTTAGACATAATTTTATTGGGTTTTGGATATCCAAAGATAACCCTAAGATAAAAATATTTTTGTTAAGATATACGAAATTCTTGTAAGTGTATTTATGTAAAAATAACAAATCTCGGAGTTTTGATTTAGATTGTAAAATAAATATTTTACATAATCAAAAATTAAAGTCAAGAATGGACCAAGGAAAAAAATATATTTGAGCCTTGAATTCTTGAAGTATTGGGCCAAGTTAGGCACAAACCATGTTATTGCATAGCAAGATATGGCCGGCCCTTTGTGGATAATTTGGGCGCCAATTATACTTATTAAAGTATTCTGTATTTGTTTTGGCTTTGAATCCAATTTGGATTAGAAGTCAAATCAAATAATGATTTGTGATATACATAAACACAACAACTTATATATGGATAAGGATGAGTTTTCTCTCAAGTGGTACCCGTGTGTGACCTTTTGGTTCACTACCAATTGGGTTTTTTTGCTTTGCTCGCTCGCAAGGAGATTAAAGGGAATACCTAGGAAACGACGTAGGCCATTCTTGGTGATCCGTTCGTTGTTCTAAAAATCGGTGGTTCGTGATTAAGGAGTCTAGATCGTGATCAAGTGTTGAGTTCGTGATCAAGACGGATAGCACGTTGGACCTCGATAGTAAAGAGGTTGGTATTAATCTTCTAACCTTCTTCATTCTATGATTGTATGTTTAGATCTAAGAATTATTTTGTATGAAATTAATACTAGAAACATGCTAGGATTAATTACAAAATTAATTGAATCTAGGATAACACACATGATAGACGTGTAGCACGTTAGGGTTGTATGACTTTCGATTAAATTTTTGATTTGTACCTATGTTAAGGATGATCCATAAAACGCTTCCGCATGTTCTAAAATTTATTTTAGCAACCTACAAAATGGTATCGGAGGGAACTTAGTATGTATTAAATCAAGATTTAATTAAAAGATTCACTAGAAAATAATTGTGCGCTAGATTGGTGCCTAGGGTGTGCGATTATTTTGTGAATGTTTGGATGTCACTAACGATTGTTTTGCAGCCCTAAGATATTGTACTAAGCTGGTATATTATTGTAATAATTTTAGTTTTGGGTATGGCCACATAGGTTCGTGTTTAGATCCTATGTGATGTCTTTTTTGTAAAGCTGTTAATGTGCAATTTTTTTTCTGTGCTTTAAATTCATTATAATCACTTGTAAGCCTCCCTGGAGTTATAGGACTTTATTTACTATTTTATGGTGATGTTATGGATGAAGAAGCATGAAGAAAAATATTAAAGTGATTCTAAATTAGACAATGTGAAACCCCGACCCAAAAATTTTGGTGAAATTTTGGTCTAGTTTCAGAAGGGTTACTGGACTAGGCGCACCTTCTGGGCGCCTAGGCGCTGCGCCTAGCCCAACAGGTGACATCCAGGTAAAAAATAGTTGGAGCTTGCAGGACTGGGGGCGCCTAGGCGCATCTCGCCTGGGGCGTGAAAACCCTACACGCCCAGGATGGCGCCCAGAGCAGCGCCTCAAGGAAACGTTAGTTTAGGTCAAGGCGCCTAGGCGCTAACCCGTGTATTCTTTATGCTGAAGAGCGCTGTGTTCTTCATTTCTTCTGAGTGGTCCAACTTTCATAGAGAGAGAGAGAGACAGTTCTAGAGAGAGAATAGAGTATTTAAGTGATTCTTAGAGATTGAAGCTTGGTTTTGGAGATTTAGAGAGGATTCAAGGAAGATTCAAGTGTTTGAGGTAAGATTCTTCATTATTCCATTTCTAGGGTTTTGAGTAGATCTTGTTAGTTTTGTTTAGAGTTGATTCCTATGGTTTAGATATGTTGATCTTAGGTCATATTTGGTTGTATATGTAAGTTTGATTCTTGTTTTGGAATTGAGTTTTATAAGGATAAGCTTTCGAGATTCTAGAAGGAATTGTAGAGAGAGAAAGCAAGTTTCTCTTGTTTGTTGTTTAATTCAAAATTGATATGATATATTGAGGTGTTTGGATGATTAAATGAGTATGACATTGTGGAATTGTTAGGTTTGGTGAAACGGGGTTCAAAAACCCTAATTTTGGGATTTGGTAAATTGCCCAATACGAGGTAGGGGATTTCCAACCGTTCTTTCTATCGTTCGTTCTCATTATTTTAAAGAGCGTTTCGATTCCTCCTTGGTCATTTATTTGTGTTTCTTCCTTAATTGCTTCTAAGGGGAAACGAACCTTGATTGTGGAATATTGTAAATTCTTGATGTTACATGATCGATTGTGTGTGTTCCATCTCCTATCGGCACGATGTGATTTCCGTTCATGCATCATGATAGTTATGTATATATATATATATATATGTATGTAGGATGTTCATATATATACTTATTCAGCATGTCATGGCATAAATGCATTAGAGTTGCCTTGGGGACCGGGTATGGACTCGGGGCTCCTTAGGACTCTTGAAAGCTACTTGGAGGGAAGACGAGGTAATGAAGTTATCACCAAGTTATGTGAACTTCATGTAGGGTAACGCACTAGAGGTATGGTTAATAAGGGACTTTACCTGGAATGGTGCGGGCGTGATAGGTTCACGCAACCGGGTAATCCAAGAGCGTTTGATGTTGGGGAGCTTGCTCCTATTCAATATTACATGGATAGCGACCATGATATTGATGAGTTGATGTTGTGAGCTTGCTCACATTCGATATTACATGGAACGAGCCATGGTATCGATGAGGTTTGCTCATTGAGGGGATTGCCCAGATTGATGTTCTATGTGATTGTTGAGTATACGTGGATGTGGTAGATTCATATTGTTGCATAACCTATTGTTTCAGATTCGGCCTTTATACTTTTTATACTTTTAACCCTACTGAGCTTCTTGCTCACTCTCTACTTTCTTTCGTACAGGTACAGGTACCAGTGGAGCGGATCAGTGAGAGCGGGATGTGACATGAATGGCCCTGGGTAGGATGTGGGTGCTAGAGAGATACTCTAAGCATGTATTTTGTATAAAATGTATGAATGTTTGTTCATGATATTGATATAACCGATTGGCACTAGAGGGTGTATGAATGATGTATGCTGAGTATTGATTTTGGTTATATAATATGATGAACTTGATGATGTGTTTATACTATCAGTTTGTGCATGCTGGTAGTGGATGGCCTGAGGCCCTAGGATCAGGATTGCATGTGATTGAGGCCTGAGGCTTAGCTAGGTTGCTAATGTGATGGATTGAATTTATACTGCGCGTTTCTGATGCAGGCGGGGACTCTCCAATATAAGGGGAGATGCCGCCGGATTTCCGGTCTGCCGGATGATCGCACTAGTGGCCTAGGACGATGTCGAAGGGCACCCGTGGAGTGCCCAGATCGGGGCGTCACAATTTGGTATCAGAGGCAGGTTTATTTATGTTGTAGGATCGGGGTTGGGTCCTAGATGAATGGTAGTGTAATCCAGGCCATGTCACAACCGCTGCTGATCCGGTATGTTTTCTATCCCTTGTAAACCCTCATTTGAGTTGTGTGGTAAATAGTATTGTCTGTTTGCCATGCAGATGAATACCCATAGAACTACCAGGTCCGAGAGTGGGACTGAGGTACCTCGTGGCAGAGGCCGACGGGGTGTTGGTAGGGGCCGGGGTAGAGGCCGTAGTGTTGGTGTAAGGCGTGCTACTAGAGGCACACTTAGCACTGAGGATTCGGTTTCAAATGTGGATACGGAGTTGAGAGATGAGGAGATAGTTCATGAGGGACTACCGACTGACAGTGATGATCAGCTGGCACCACCTGCAGGACCTGTTGCTCCTGTTACTACAGGGGGGCAACCGGTGACGATGGAGGGCCTTGCTAGCTTTATGATGAGTATGGTGCAGACACAGGCAAAGACGATAGCACAAGCAGTAGCTCAGGCGATAGGTGCAACTGGCACTCGTACTGAGGGAGTGGTAACCGAGGCTACTACTAAGGGTTGAGAAATTCTAAACAGTCAATGCTGATCGGTGTACATTTTTTATTGTTATTTTATGTCTAATTTTAGGAAAATAGGATCTTTAGATTGTTTCGTTGACAAAAAAAACAACCTCCACTCCAAATTAGACAAAACCTATAAACGATTCTCCGTGGAGTGAGTCTATCAATTTTGAACCATCAAAGTTGATTGGTGTACACTTTTTACTATTATTTTATGTCAAATTTGATGAGTATAGGCTCTGTAGATTGTTTCATGCCAAAAGATCGACTTTCGTTTCTAAATAGACAAAACAGTTTAAAAACTGCTCCATGGACAGAGTTGACCAATTTTGAACCCTTCAAGTTTATCGGTACACGCTTTTTATTACTATTTTATGTCGAATTTGACAAGTATAGTTTCTGTAAATTGTTTCATTAGCTAAAGACAAAGTTTCATTCCAAATTAGACAAAACATTTAAAAGATTCACCATGGAGAGAGTTGTAAAAGTCATTTGGTGCGCACTTTCTATTGTCATTTTAATTTGAATTAAAGATAATAGGCTCCTTAGATTTTTTGGTTTTCAAAAGACAGATTTTCATTCCAAATTAGGCAAAACAATTAAAAGATCATCCAAAGATAAAGTTGATTAATTATGAACCATCAAAGTTGATCGGTGACAATTTTTATTATTATTTTATGTATAGTTGTACAACAATAGAGTTCTTAGATTGTTTCATTCTCAAAATATGAAGTTTCATTCCAAATTAGACAAAACCTATAAAAGAACTTTCATGGAAAGAGTTGAGCAATTCTGAACGGTCAAAGTTTATTACTGTACATTTTTTATTGTTATTTTATGTCTAATTTTATGAAAATAGGCTTTTCAAAATGTTTCATTGCTAAAAGACAAACTTTTATTCTCAATACGACAAAACTTTAAAAGAGCCTTTATGAAGAGAGTTGAGCAATTATGAACCGTCAAAGTGGATCGATGTACATTTTTATTGTTATTTTATGTCAAATTTGACAAGTATAGGCTCCGTAGATTGTTTCATCGCCAAAAGACAAACTATTGTTCTCAAATGGTCAAAACCGTTAAAGGTTCCTCTTTGAAGAGAGTTGATATCCCGAAGCCTCAAAGTTGCTCGGTGCACACTTTTTATTGTTATTTTATAACTAATTTTTTGAGAAAAGGCTCCTTAGACTAATAGGCTCCTTAGATTGTTTCTTTGCCAAAAGCCAAAATTTTATTCCAAATTAGATGAAACCATCAAATGATCTTCCGTGGAGAGAATTTAGAAATTTCGAACAATCAAAGTTGAACGGTGTTTAGTTTTTATTGTTATTTTATGTCTAATTTTACGACTATAGACTCCTTAGATTTTTTCGTTGCCAAAAGAAGAACTTTCATTCCAAATTCTATAAAACCTTTAAAAGCTCCTTGATATTTTATGTCAAATTAGGCGAGTATAGGTTTCGTAGATTGTTTTGTTGCCAAAAGACCAACTTTCATTCTCAAAAGGACAAAACTATTAAAAGTTTCTCGATTGAGAGAGTTGAGCATTTTTTAACCCTCAAAGTTGATGGGTGAACACTTTTTATTTTTATGTTATAACTAATTTTATGATAAGGCTCCTTATATTGTTTTGTTGCCAAAAGACAAACTTTCATTATAAACTAGATAAAACCTTTAAAAGATCTTCCATGGAGAGAGTTTAGCAATTCCGAACCATCAAAGTTGATCGGCGTTTACTCTGTATTGTTATTTTACTTCTAACATTATGACAATAAGCTCCTTAAATTGTTTCATTGCCAAAAGATGAACTTTCATTCCAAATTAGAGAAAACCTTTAAAATCTTATCTATTTAGAGAGTCGGACAATTACGAACCCTCAAAGTTGATCGGTGTACACTTTTTTTTTTATGTCAAATTTGATGAGTATAGGCTACGTAGATTTTTTATTGTTATTTTATGTATAATTTTAACAAAACAGACTTCTTAGATTGTTTCATTGCCAAAAGACGAACTTTCATTCTCAATACGACAAAACCTTCAAAGGAACCTCCATTGAGAGAGTTTAGCAATTTCAAACCATCAGAAGTTCATTGGTGCACTTTTTTTATTGTTATTTTATGTCAAATTTGACATGTATAGGCTCTGTAAATTGTTTCGACGCCAAAAGACAAACTTTTATTCTCGAATAGTCAAAACCGTTAAAGGTTCCTCTATGGAGAGAGTTGATATTCTGAACCCTCAAAGTTGATTGGTGCACACCTTTTATTGTTAATTTATAAGTAATTTTACGAGAATATTCTCCTTAGATTGTTTGGTTATCAAAGGAAAATCTTTCAGTTCAAATTAGGCAAAACCTTTAAAAGATTGTCCATGGAGAGGGCTGATCAATTACGTACCATTAAAGTTGATCAGTGTATGTTATTATTATTATTATTTACCTAATTTTATGAGAATAGATTCCTTAGATTATTTCGTTGCCAAAAGACGAACTTTCATTCCAAATTGGACAAAACCTTTAAAAGAAAGAACCTCCATGGAGAGAGTTGAACAATTCTGAATCATAAAAGTTGATCGGTGCATGATTTTTATTATCATTTTAATTCTAATTTAAGACTAGAGTCTCCTTAGATTGTTTTGTCCAAAAGACGAACCTTATTTTCAAATTGGACAATACCTTTAAAAGATCATCCGAGGTGAAAATGATCCATTCTGAACCATCATAACTTTTTATTATTATCGTATGTCTAATTTTACGAGAATAGACTTCTTAGATTGTTTGATTTTCAAAAGACAAACTTTCATTCAAAATTAGGTAAAACTTTTAAAAGATCTTCCATGAAGAGAGTTGGTCAATTACGAACCATTAAAGTTGATCAGTATATACTTTTTATTATTATTTTATTCCTAGTTTTATGAGAATAGTTTTCTTAGATTGTTTCATTGCTAAAAGATAAACTATCATTCCAAATTAGACAAAACCTTTAAATTTGACAAGTATAGGCTATGTAGATTGTTTCGTTGCCGAAAGTTCAACTTTTGTTTCGAAATAGACAAAACAGTTAAAAGCTTTTCAATGGACAACGTTGACCAATTTTGAACCCTTGAAGTTGATTGGTGCAAACTTTTTATTGTTATTTATGTCGAATTTGACAAGTATAGGTCCGTAGATTGTTTGGTTGGCAAAAGATAAAATTTCATTCCAAATTAGACAAAACCTTTAAAAGTTCATCCGTGGCGAGATTTGATCAATTCCGAACCATTATAGTTCATCGATGTCTACTTTTTACTGTAATTTTATAACTAATTTTATGATAATAGGCTTTTAGATTGTTTTGTTGCCAAAAGAAAAACTTTCATTCCAAATTAAACAAAATCTTAAAAAGATTCTTCATGGAGAGAGTTGGCAATTCCGAACTATCAAAGTTAATCGGTATTTACTTTTATTGTTATTTTATGTCTCATTTTACGAGAATAGGCTCCATAGACTGTTTCATTGCCAAAAGACAAACTTTCATTCAAAATTAGACAAAACCATAACTTTTATTGTTAACTTTTTATTGAGAGAGTTGGGTAATTCTGAACTATCAAATTTGATCAATGTTAACTTTTTATTGTTATTTTATATCAAATCTTATGAGAATAGGTTCTATATATTGTTTCGTTGCTAAAGACTAACTTTCATTCTCAAATGGACAAAACCATTAAAAGCTCCTTCATGTAGAGAGTTGAGCAATTTTGAACCCTCAAAATTGATCGGTGAACACTTTTTGTTGTTATTATATAACCAATTTTACGAGAATAGGCTACCTAGATTGTTTTATTGCAAAAAGACAAACTTTTATTCCAAATTAGACAAAACATTTAAAAGATCCCCTCCATGGAGAGAGTTGATCAAACATTCACAAAATAATCACACACCCTAGGCACCAATCTAGCGCACAATTATTTTCAAGTGAATCTTTTAATTAAATCTTGATTTAATACATACTAAGTTCGGCTCCGATACCATTTGTTGGTTGCTAAAATAAATTTTAGAACATGCGAAAGCGTTTTATGGATCGTTCTTAGCATAGGTACAAATCAAAAATTTAATCGGAAGTCATACAACCCTAACGTGCTACACGTCTATCATGTGTGTTATCCTAGATCCAATTAATTTTGTAATTAATCCTAGCATGTTTCTAGTATTAATTTCATACAAAATAATTCTTAGATCTAAACATACAATCATAGCATGAAGAAGGTTAGAAGATTAATACCAACCTCTTTACTATCGAGGTCTAACGTGCTATTCGTCTTGATCACGAACTCAACACTTGATCACGATCTAGACTCCTTGATCACGAACCACCGATTTGTAGCGCAACGAACGGATCACCGAGAACGACCTGCGATGTTTCCTAGGAATTCCCTTCAATCTCCTTGAGAACGAGCAAAGCAAATCACCAATTGGTAGTGAACCCCAAATTACACACACGGCAGCCCCTTTTTTTAGTGTTAAAAAGACTCCTATATGAGAGAGATAAGTGATGTATTTATATCCAAAGTTAACAAGTCTCCTTTTTGGCTTTATTTTCCTAATCCATAAGGAACTAGGAAAAGACCAAACGTTGGTCATTCTTTTTATTGGGCCAGCCGTGCCTTGCTTTTGCAAAGCATGATTTGGGCCTAGTTTGGCCCAAAGCAAAAATCCATAGAATCCGATCCAATCTCATTAGACCTTTAGGTTTTCCTTCGGCCCAATACTTCAAGAATTTAAGGCTCAAATATTATTTGTTCCTTGGTCCATTCTTGATTTTAATTTTGATTATGTAAAATATTTATTTTACAATCTAAATCAAAATTTTGAGACTTATTAATTCTCATAAATACTCTTACAAGAATTTTGTATATCTCAACAAAAATAATTTTATCTTAGGGTTATCATTGGAAAACCAAAACCCAATAAAATTATATCTATTCGTTACACAAATATTATTCTTGTAACTTTCCCAATAACCGTTGTGATATGGTGAATTTTGCCGTTCTTCCTTAAATAGGACAAAAGATTATTAGGGCTACCAAGGGGACTCTGCAGGACATACATATTGTGGCTCCTGAAATATTATTCTTTACCGTCAAGCCCTATGACTAGGAATAATATATCAATCCAATGTTTGTCTGACACTACCTGAACTTTGGATGCACTCCCCAATATGTACGATTCTTACATCAAGGATTTTCCTTAATTAGAAACCTGTCCTTGACCTATGGGAAATGTACTTGCATATCCTCCATGCAACACCCGGTAAGATGGAGTGAATCCATTCGTACTATCGAACACTCCAAAATCCATATTTTCTTTGAGCTCCAGATTCCTTTATATCTATCCTCTAAGCGTATTAAATTGACCCGTCAATCAATTTAATTTACAACGCTTGATTCGTTAGAATCACTATGCATAGTTTCTAGATAGATTAATTTGAACCTCTCAGATGGGTGCTTACACTTCCGTAACCGAAAGTACATGAATGACTATTTTGTAGGTATGCGTTTATACCCTAGTGGCATACATCCAAGTCATCAAGATTTTGACAATTGTGCGTGTCTCACTTATTGATGAATCAAAATGCATACGCTATAAGTATAAACGTATTGACCTACTCAACCTTGAGATATACCGTACTCCCACTGCTATAAGATGAACAACTCTTTGATAGCACATTTCTGGTTGTTCATTCCTATGTAAGTCCGTCAATGTATATGTCCACATATACACTAGTGCACCAATCTGAGAATCGTCTCAAACGGTCAAGACAAACCATTCCCCTAATTGGAGATCTCCATGCACTACAGCCTATATCAACAAAGTGCCTAACTTTGTTAATCTGGTTGTGACTAATGATTTAGAATGTAATAATGAATCTTGTGTCAATCTATACTCACACTTCAAGTGTATCTGAGTATCCAAGATTCACATATCTAACATCCTTAGACCTTCATAGAACATTCACATATAAATGAAATATTTAAAATAAAACATTTAAAACACAAATGCAATCATAAAATGTTCATTCTTGAATTTCAGAATTGTCTTTACATGGTATGTTTTTAGGACATCATCCCAACAAACTCCCACTTGGACTAAAGAACATACTACTAGAGTATCCTAACACCCATCCCCTCAACATGAGCTGTAAAGCTCTTTCCAGTAAGGGCCTTTGTGAATGGATCCGCCAAATTATGTAAAGAGGCTATCTTTAGTATCTCCACTTCCTTTCGCTGCACGAACTCCCTTATCAAATGAAACTTGCGTTCAATGTGCTTCCATTTACTGTGATAGCGAGGTTCCTTACTTTGAGCTATGGCACCCATATTGTCACAATATAGGGTCATAGGCCTCTCAATATTAGGAACTACCTATAATTCTAAGAAGAATTTCTTTAACCATACAGCCTCCTTTGCGGCATCTGATGCTGCCACATATTCAGCTTCCATGGTGGAGTCTGCGATGCAAGTTTGCTTCACACTCCTCCAACTAATGGCTCTACCACCAAGGGTAAATACATAACCAGACGTGGATCTCCTAGAGTCCTTGTCTCCCTAAAAGTCTGAATCAGTATAGCCCACTGGAATGATCTCATCACTACGGTAAACAAGCATATAATCTTTCGTTCTCCGAAGATACTTGAATATATGTTTTACCACTGTCCAGTGATGCATTCCTGGATTAGATTGATATCTGCTGACCAATCCTACTGCATAACAAATATCTGGTCTAGTGCATAGCATGGCGTACATGAGACTACCAACTGCCGAAGCATATGGTACCTTACTCATTTGTTGCCTTTCTTCTTCTGTCTTAGGACAGTCGTCCCTGGAAAGAGGAACTCCATGTCTAAAAGGCAACAAACCTTTCTTGGAGTCTTGCATTGCATACTTGACCAATATCTTTTCTATGTAAGTAGATTGAGATAGAGCTAAAGTTCTAAATCCGCGATCTCGGGTTAGCTTGATGCCTAGAACATAGCTCACTTCTCCTAGGTCTTTCATGCTAAACTGATTAGATAACCAAATTTTAACTGATGACAATGTCGCTACATCATTTCCAATAAGCAATATGTCATTCACGTAGAGAATCAAGAACACAATGTTCTTACCATCCAATCTCTTGTATACACACGGTTCATCAGGATTCTTATGAAATTCATAGGATTTAATTGCCTGATCAAAGCATATGTTCCAAGATCTAGATGCTTGCTTAAGTCCATAAATAGACCTCTTAAGCTTGCAAACCATATTTTCCTGGCTCTTAGCAATAAATCCGTTGGGTTGCATCATGTAGATACACTCGTCAAGATTGCCATTGAGGAAAGCAGTCTTGACATCCATCTGCCATATCTCAAAATCAAAGTGAGCTGATATGGCGAGAAGTATTCTGATGGACTTAAGCATGGCTACTGGTGAGAAGGTCTCCTCATAGTCAATACCCTCCTTTTGGGTATAACCCTTCGCCACCAACCTTGCTTTAAAGGTTTCAACCTTTCCATCTACTCCTCTCTTTCTCTTGTATACCCACTTACACCCAATGGGTTTTACTCCAGCAGGTATATCTACAAGATCCCAAACTTCGTTGGAGTGCATGGACTCTAACTCGGATTCCATTGCTTTTTGCCAATGGTCTGAATCGACATCGGTAACTGCTTCTTCGAATGTAGTAGGATCCGACTCAAGTTCATCAGAAACTGCCATAAATGACTCTCCAATGAACATGTATCTATCAGGTTGTCGTGAAACCCTCCCACTACGATGAAGCTCCGGTGTTGCATCTAAAATAGGTTCAGTAATGTGTTCATCATTTACGAGAATAGACTACTTAGATTGTTTCATTGCCCAAAGATGAAGTTTCATTCCAAATTAGAGAAAACCTTTAAAATAACTTCTGTAATACCTCGACCCAAAAAGATCGAAATAAAATTTAAGTGTAAATTCGGGTTCGAAAAATATATATATCAAGAATTGGATTAAGGTTGATTAAAAATGAGTGAGTCATAAGTTAAATATAATTAATAGGAGTGAAACATTAAATAAAATGTGTTAAATAAATAAATATATATATATATATATAATATGGATGTAAATATATATGTATATATATTGACCCCACTTCGGTGGAGTCAATTGACTCCACCGAAGTGGAGTTTTTTATACAATACAATTGACTCCACCGAAGTGGAGTTTTGTATTTGTAAACAAATACATATACATATATATTATATAAAAAAATTAAATAAAAGAGATGAGTTGCTGCACGAAACCCGTGCAGCAACATATTAGTTTCTATTGAATAGAAACTGTGCCGAGAGAAGAAGAAAGAGTGGGAGAAGGAGAAAGAGGGAGGAAGGAGAGGTAGAAACTTTGTTTTGCTTGGAGATTTTAGCAAGATTGAAGGGCCTGGAAGTGTTAGTAAAGATCAAGGAAGATTTTGGGCTTATTTGGCTCTTGAAAGAGGTAAGGTTATATTTCGAAATTTTCATGATTGTGTTCAATTATTTTGTCATTCATGATAGAAATGTGATAAGAGTATGAGATGGAGTAAACTTGTGGTTTAAAAATGGAAGTTGAAGAGATTATATGCATTTTTGGAAAATGGGTGCCTAAGGGAAAAATTTCTTCGATCCCGTTGATTTAGTTTGATTTTGAGGCTCAATTTTGGATATGTTGGTGATTTAGGAGTGGGTAACCTACCCTCCAAATTTGAGGCGATTCCATTAAGGAATCAATAGGGTGTTAGTGTAAACCTAAGAGGGAAACTTGGGGTTTATGGGGTTCGAGTAAGAATTTGAGCTTGAAATTTCATATGGGGGTTTAATAAGATATATTAGAAGACTTGAAATTGTTAATTTGGAATGAGTATGTATATGGGAGTGTGATTGCACATTTTAGGCTAATATGGCCTAGTTGAGAGAAATGTTTGATTTCAATGTTTATTGATTTAATTCATATATATATATATGAGGTTGGCTATGTTTTGACATTATATGGGGTTTGAATTTGCCTTTTTATTAGGTTTGGGAAAGTCGGAACCCTAAATCGGAAATTGATAGTAGCATTTTCTATTATTGCTTGGATAACGAGGTAGGGATTCTTACCCTTTTATATCATTCCTTAAAGATTTTTCACTTCATTCTAAAGAGCGGTTGGTAATCCTTCATTGGTCTTCGATTTGAGTTCTTGCCTAGATTGCTTCCTAGGAAGAACGAGCTCTAATTGTTTATTATTGAATTATTGCATAACCAATTATATGTTTGATCATCCATCAAGCATAGTTTACTCTCAAACATGCATCACGTAGTTACGTATGTATGTACGGTTGATTTATCTATATATGATATTCTTGCATAACATATTTGGCATGCAGATTAGGTGTATTGCATTAGGGTCACGGGCACGGGCTCGTTGTCCCTATAGGATATATTTGTGATGTGAAATTCCGAGGGCAGAGCGTGACCAAGCCTTATCGTCTAAAGGACTGAAAAGACTTGTGTCATATACCCGTGTCGGATTTTCCATGGGATGGAAACCTACTTGGTCTAAGGGCAATGTCAAGGTTTTTGATGATTTTC
This sequence comes from Euonymus europaeus, assembly GCA_963580455.1. Lineage (NCBI taxonomy): Eukaryota > Viridiplantae > Streptophyta > Magnoliopsida > Celastrales > Celastraceae > Euonymus > Euonymus europaeus. Next base: position 11,281,160 of record OY756970.1, on the reverse strand, counting down.
CAGATATCCGTTGAAAAATGCCAAAGGGACAGCATGGTGATGAGTTTATGTGTTTATTGATGTGATCATGGTAGTTGACATGTTGCTGCATTGTCTTTATTCTTCTCAATCCAGCTTATACTTTCGATTACTCATTATTCCCTACTGAGCCTTCTACTCACCCTATGACTTTCATTGATCTTCAGGTGAGACTGGCGCGGATGTTGTGCCGACGGATCAGTAGCGGGTGGCGTGACATGGGAGGCTACCTTGGAGCTTAGGGTTGTTAAATTATGTAGACTCTTTTGTTATAACTGGTACATGTAGTACTTGGTTTGGTTGATGACTTGGTATTGTTACCTATTGTGATGGATGTTTGACGGTCGAGAGCTTGTGCCGTGAGATCAGAACTCTCGTACCGTGTTGTGGGACTTCGGCCCGGATGTGTGGAACCATGTGATGGTTATTTATGATTATGATGTTGATTATGCATTGTTGCATGTGATTAGTTGGCCTGAGGCCCTGCCTAGAGTGTGATTGTGGTTAGATGGCCTGAGGCCCTGTTTAGGCTGCAGAATTGTAGTTTAGTAACTCTGATATCATGTGTGAGATTGAGTTTCAGTTTCAGGTTGGCATCCTCCGAAATACGGGGAGGTGTTGCCAGATTTTCTATAGAATTAGTAGAGTTCCGGACTCGGGGTGTGATTCTCGGGTCGGGGCGTTACAACTTCCATAGAGAGAGTTGAGTATTCTAAACAGTCAAAGTTAATCAGTGCACACTTTTTATTGTCATTTTAATTTTAATTTGACGATTATAGGCTCCTTAGATTGTTTCATTGCCAAAAGACGAACTTTAATTCCAAATTGGACAAAACCTTTAAAAACTCCTCCATGGCGAGAGTTGAGCAATTAATAACCATCAAAGTTGATCGATCTACACTTTTCATTGATATTTTATGCGAAATTTGACGAGTATAAGCTCCATAGATTGTGTCATTACCAAAAAACCAACTTTTATTCTCAAATGGACAAATCATTAAAAGCTCATCAATGGAGAGAGTTGAGCAATTATGAATCTTGGAAGTTGATCGCTGTGCACATTTTGTTGCCAAAAGAACAACTTTCATTCACCAATGGAAAAAATCGTTAAATGTAACTCCATGGAGATAGTTGACCAATTTTGAACCTTTAATGTTTGTTGGTGTACTCTTTTATTATTTTTATATGTTTAATTTTACGAGTATAGTCTCTGTAGATTGTTTTGTTTGAAAAAAAAAACAACCTTCTATCCCACATAGACAAAATCGTTAAAAAACTCCTCCACTAATTGAGTTGAGCGATTCCGAATCCTCAAAGTTGATTGGTGTACACTTTTATTTCTTTTTTATGTCCAATTTGATGAGTATAGGTCCTATAGATTGTTTCACTTTCAAAAGACCAACTTTCCTTCCCTAATGGGCAAAACCATTAAAAGTTGCTCGATGGATAGAGTTCAGCAATGTTGAACCTCCAAGTTGATTGTTGTGCACTTTTCATTGTTATTTTATATCAAATTTAATGATTATAGGCTTCATCAATTGTTTCGTTGCCAAAAGACCAACTTTCGTCCTCAAATGGGCAAAACCGTTAAAAGCTCATTGATGGAGAGAGTTGATCAATTAAGAAACCTCGAAATCAATCGGTGTACATTTTTTATTCCCATTTTATGAGTATGGACATCCTCTATAGATTGTTTTGTTGGAAAAAAAAAACATTCTATCCCAAATGGACAAAATCGTTCAAAACTCCTCCACTAATTGAGTTGAGTGATTCAGAATCCTCAAAGTTGATTGGTGTACACTTTTATTTCTTTTTTATGTCAAATTTGATGAGTATAAGCCCTATAGATTGTTTCACTGTCAAAAGACAAACTTTCCTTCCCTAATGGGCAAAACAATTAAAAGCTGCTCGATGGATAGAGTTCAGCAATGCTGAACCTACAAGTTGATTATTGTGCACTATTCATTGTTATTTTATATCAAATTTAATGAGTATAGGCTCTGTCAATTGTTTCGCAGTCAAAAGATCAACTTTCGTCTTCAAATGGGCAAAACCGTTAAAAGCTCCTTGATGGAGAGAGTTGATCAATTAAGAAACCTCGAAGTCAATTGGTGTACACTTTTTATTCCTATTTTATGTCACATTTGATGAGTATGGACATCCTATATTGTTCCATTGGAAAAAAACCAACTTTCGATCCCAAATGGACAAAACCGTTAAAAACTCCTCCATGGAGAGAGTTAAGTAATTTTGAAACCTCAAAGTTGATCGTTACATACATTTTATTGTTATTTTATTTTTAATTTTACAAGTATTGGATCCATGGATTGTTTCGTTTCCAAAAGAAAAACTCTCATTCCGAAATGGACAAAATCGTTAAAAGATCCTCCATGGAGAGAGTTGAGCAATACCGAACCATCAAAGTTGATCGGTGTACACTTTTCATTGTTATTTGATAACTAATTTCATGAGAATAGGCTCCTTAGATTGTTTTGTTGCCAAAAGACAAACTTTTATTTCAAATTACACAAAACATTTAAAAGATTCTCTATGAAGAGAATTGATCAATTTCGAATCATGAAAGTTTATCGGTATACAATTTTATTTTTATTTTATGTCTAATTTTACGATAATAGACTCCTTAAATTTTTTCATTACCGAAAGATGAACTTTCATTCCAAATTAGATAAAACTTTTAAAATAACCTCATGGAGAGAGTTGAGTAATTCTAAACAGTCAAAGTTAATCAGTGCACTCTTTTTATTGTCATTTCAATTCAAAGTTGACGATAATAGGCTCCTTAGATTGTTTCATTGCTAAAAGACAAATTTTCATTCCAAATTGGATCGGTATACACTTTTTATTGTTATTTTATGAGAATTGGCTCCATCAATTGTCGTGTTGCCAAAATAGAAACTTTCATTCCTAAATGGAAAAAATCGTTAAAAGCTCATCCATGGAGAGAGTTGAGCAATTAAGAAACCTTGAAGTCAATCAATGTACAATTGTTATTGCTATTTTATGTCAAATTTTACAAGTATAGGCTCCGTAGATTCTTTAGTTTAAAAAAGACCAACTTTCACTCCCAAATGGACGAAAACGTTAAAAGCTCCTCCATGGAGAGAGTTGAGCAATTCTGAACCATCAAAGTTGATTGGTGTACATTTTTTATTTTTTTTATGTCTTATTTTAGGAGAATGTACTTCTTAGATTGTTTCTCTACCAAAAGACGAATTTCTTTCCAAATTAAACAAAACCTTAAAAAGATCCTCTATGAAGAGAATTGAGAAATTTGGAACCATCAAAGTCGATCGGTGTTCACTATTTACTATTATTTTATGTCAAATTTGTCGAGTATGTGTTCCGTAGATATTTTCATTGCCAAAATACCAACTTTCGTTCCCAAATGGACAAAACTGTTAAAACCTCCTCCATGGAGAAAGTTGAGCAATTCCAAACCCTCAAAGGTGATCGGTGCACACTTTTTAAAATTATTTTATAAATAATTTTATGAGAATAGGTTTCTTAGACTATTTCATTGCCAAAAGACAATCTTTCATTCCAAATTAAACAAAACCTTTAAAAGATCCTCTATGAAGAGAGTTGATATTCCAAACCATTAATTTTGATCGGTATACACTTTTTATTTTTATTTTATGTCTAATTTTACTAGAATATACTCCTTAAGATTGTTTTGTTGCCAAAAGATGAACGTTTATTCCAAATTAGACAAAACCGTTAAAAGCTCATCCATGGAGAGAGTTGAGCAATTAAGAAACCTCAAAGTCAATCGGTGTATAATTATTATTGCTATTTTATGTCAAGTTTGACTAGTATAGGATCCGTAGATTGTACCGTTACCAAAAGACTAACTTTTGTTACCAAATGAACAAAATCATTAAAGGCTTCTCCATGAAGAGAGTTGAGCAATTCCAAACCATCAAAGTTTATCGGTGTATAATTTTTCTTGTTATTTTATGTTCAATTTTATGAGAATAGGCTCCTTAGATTTTTTACTTTCCAAAAGACAAACATTCAATCTAAATTAGTCAAAACATTTAAAAGAAACTCCATAGAGAGAGTTGATCAATTTTGAACCACGAAAGTTAAACGGTGTACAATTTTTATTGTTATTTTATGTCTAATTTTATGAGAATAGACTCCCTAGATTGTTTCATTGCCGAAAGAGAAAATTTCATTCCAAATTAGACAAAACCTTTAAAATAACCTCCATGGAGAGAGTTGAGCAATTCTCAACAGTCAAAGTTAATCAGTGCACACTTTTCATTGTTATTTTAATTCTAATTTGGCGATAATAGGCTCCTAAGATTGCTTTGTTGCCAAAAGACAAACTTTCATTCCAAATTAGACAAAACCTTTAAAAGCTCGTCCATGGAGAGAGTTGAGCAATTCCGAACCATCAAAGTTTATCAATGTACACCTTTTATTGATATTTTATGTCAAATTTGAGAGCTATAGGCTCCGTAAACTGTTTCGTTGTCAAAAAACCAACTTTTGTTCTCAAATGGACTAATCGTTAAAAACTCCTCAATGAATAGAGTTGAGCAAATATAAATCCTCAAAGTTGTTTGGTGTGCAATTTTTGTTGTTATTTTATGTAGAATTTTAGAAGTAAAGGTTTACTCAACTGTTTCGTTGCTAAAAGAACAACTCTCATTCCCATATAGACAAAACCGTTAAAAGTACCTCCACGGAGAAAGTTGACCAATTCTGAACCTTTAAAGTTTGCCGATTAACACTTTTTATTTTTATTTTATGTTTAATTTTACGAGTATAGCCTCCGTAGATTGCTTCGTTGCCAAAAGAACAACTTTCAATCCAAAATAGACAAAATCGTTAAAAGCTCCTCCATGGATTGAGTTGAGCAATTTCAAAGCCTCAAAGTTGATTGGTGTACACTTTATTTCTTTTTTATGTCAAATTTGATGAGTATGTGCACTTTAGATTGTTTCGTTATCAAAAGACCAACTTGCGTTCCCAAATGGACAAAACCATTAAAGGTTTTTCAGTGGAGAGAGTTGAGCAATTTCAAACCCTCAAAATTGATCGGTGTACACTTTTTATTTTTATTTGATGTCGAATTTCAAGAGAATAGGCTCCTTAGATTGTTTTGTTGTTAAAAGACCAACTTTTGTTCCCAAATGGACAAAACCGTTAAAAGATCCTCCATGGAGAGAGTTTAGCAATTCCGAACCCTCAAAGTTGGTCGTGGCACACATTTTATTTTTATTTTATATCCAATTTTAAGAGTATTGGCTCCATAGATTGTTTCGTTATCAAAGGACCAACTTTCGTTCCAAATTAGACGAAAACTATAAATGATCCTCCATAGAGAGAGAGTTCAGCAATTCCAAACTATCAAAGTTGATTGGTGTTCACTTTTTATTGGTATTTTATCTCTAATTTGATTAGAATGGGCTCCTTAAATTTCGTTGCCAAAAGACGAACTTTCATTCTGAATTAGGCAAAACCTTTAAAAGATCCTCTATGGAGAGAGTTGATCAATTCCAAAGCATTAAAGTTGATCAGTGTACACCTTTTATTTTTATTTTATGTCAAATTTGATGAGTGTTGGCTCCGTAGATTTTCCGTTGCGAAAAGGCCAACTTTCCTTCCCAAATAGACAAAACCATTAAGAGCTTCTTCATGGAGAGAGTTGAGCAATTGTGAATCATCAAAGTATAATGTTGTACACGTTTTATTGATATTTTACATCGAATATGATGAGTATGGGTTCCGTTGATTGTTTGGATGCAAAAAAGACCAACTTTTTTGCCAAATGCACAAAACCGTTAAAAGCTCCTCTATGGAAAGAGTTGAGCAATTAAGAAACCTTGAAGTCAATCAGTGTAAAAATTTGATGAGTATAGACTCTGTAGATTGTTTCGTTGCCAACATATCAACTTTTGTTCTTAAATGAACAAAACTACTAAAAGCTCATCCATGGAAAAAGTTGAGCAATTTAGAACACTCAAATTTGATTGGTGCACACTTTTTATTATTATTTTATGTCTAATTTTCTTAGTATTGTCTCCATATATTGTTTCGTTGCCAAAAGACCAATTTTCATTCTAAATTAGACAAAGTCTTTAAAAGATCCTTTATGCAGAGAGTTTAGGAATTTTGAACCAACAAAGTTTATCTGTGTTTACTTTTTATTGTTATTTTAGGTCGCATTTTACAAGAATAGGATCCAGAGATTGTTTTGCTGCCAAAAGACGAACTTTAATTCCAAATTAGACAAAACCTTTAAAAGATTTTCCATGGAGAGAGTTGAGCAATTATGAACCCTCAATGTTTATCAGTGTTCATTTTTAATTGTTATAGGTTCAGTGGATTGTTTCGTTGACAAAAGGCGAACTTTTGTTCTCAAATGGACAAAACTTTTAAAAGCTCATCCATTGAGAGAGTTTATCAATTCCGAATCCTCAAAGTTATTAGTGCACACATTTTATTGTTATTTTATAACTAATTTGATGATAATAGGCCCTTATTTCGTTGCCAAAAGATAATTTTTAATTCCAAATTAGATAAAACCTTTAAAAGATCCTCCATGAAAAGAGTTGATCAATTCCAAACCATTAAAGTTGATTGGTGTACACTTTTTATTATTATTTTATAACCAATTTTACAATGACAGGCTCCTTAGATTGTTTCGTTGATAAAAGACAAATTGTCATTCAAAATTTGACAAAACCTTTAAAAGATCGTCGATAGAGAGAGTTGAGCAATTCTGAACCCTCAAATTTAATTGGTGCACACTTTTTGTTGTTACTTTATGTCTAATGTTTTGAGTACTAGCTCCATATATTGTTTTGTTGCAAAAAGACCAATTTTTGTTCTAAATTAGATAAAACCTTTAAAAGATCCTCTATGGAAAGAGTTTAACAATTTGAAACCATCAAAGTTTATAGGTGTTTATTTTTTATTGTTATTTTAGGTCTCATTTTAAGTGAATAGGCTCCACATACCTTTTCGTTGCGAAAATAAAAACTTTTATTCCAAATTGGTCAAACATTTAAAAGATCATCCATGAAGAGTTTTGAGTAATTCCGAACCATCAATGTTGATTGGTGTTCACTTTTCATTGTTATTTTATGTCAAATTTGATGACTATAGCTTTCGTAGATTGTTTCGTTGACAAAAAACCAACTTTCATTCCCAAATGAACAAAACTGTTAAAGACTTCTCCATGATGAGTGTTGAGCAAATATGAACCATCAAAGTTGATCGATATACACCTTTTATTGTTATTTGTGAAAAAAATTATAAGAATGTAGTCCTTAGATTGTTTCATTTCCAAAAGACGAGTTTCATTCCAAATTAGACAAAACCTTTTAAAGATCCTCCATTGAGAGAGTTCAACAATTCTGAACCATCAAGATTGATCGGTGTACACTTTTTATTGTTTTTTATGCTAAATTTTATGAGAATCTACTCTTTAAACTGTTTCATTGTCAAGAGACGAGTTTGATTCCAATTAGATAAAATTTTAAATGATCCTCCATGAAGATAGTTGACCAATTCCGAACCATCAAAGTTGATCGATATTCACTTTTTATTGTTATTTTATGTCAAATTTGACGAGTACGGGTTTCGTAGATATTTTCGTTGCCAAAATACCAACTTTCATTCTCAAATGAACAAAACTGTTAAAAGCTCTTCCCTGGAGATATTTGACCAATTCCGAACTCTCAAAGTTGATCAGTGCACACTTTTTATTATTCTTTTATGGCTAATTTTCTGAGATTAGGCTCCTTAGATTGTTTCGTTGCGAATTGGTAAGCTTTCATTCTAAATTAAACAAAACATTTAAAAGATCCTCCATGGAGAGAATTGATATCCTGATCCATTAAAGTTGATCGTTGTACACTTTTTTTTTTTTTTTTAATTTCTAATTTTACGAGAAAAGACTCCTTAGATTGTTTCGTTGTCAAAAGATGAACTTTCATTCTAAATTAGACAATACCTTTAAAAGAATCTCCATGGAGAGAGTTGAGCGATTATGAATCGCAAAAGTTGATCGGTGCGCACTTTTTATTGTCATTTTAATTCTAATGTGACGATAATAGGCTCATTGGATTGTTTCGTTTCTAAAAGCGAAACTTTTTATTCCAAATTAGACAAAACCTTTGTAAGATCATCCATGGAGAGAGTTAATCAATTTCGAATCACAAAAGTTGATCGGTGTACACTTTTTATTGTTATTTTATGTTTCATTTTACGAGAATTAGCTTCATGGATTGTTTTATTGCCAAAAGATGAACTTTCATTCTTATATGGACAAAAACATTAAAAGCTCCTCCATGGAGAGAGTTGAGCAATTAAGAAATCACGAAGTCAATCGGTGTACAATTTTTATTGAAATTTTATGTCAAATTTTATGTCAAATTTGATGAGTATTGGCTCCGTAGATTGTTTCGTTTCCAAAAAAATCAACTTTCGCTCTCAAATGGAAAAAACCTTTAAAAGCTCCTCCATGAGGAGTGTTGAGTAATTCTAAACCATCAAATTTGATCGGTGTACACTTTTTATTATTTTTTGTCTAATTTTATGAGAATGTACTCCTTAGATTGTTTTGCTGCCAAAAGATGAAATTTCATTCCAAATTTGCAAAACCTTTAAAAGATCCTCCATGGAAAGAGTAAAGCAATTTAGAAACATCAATATTGATTGGTGTTCACTTTTAATTGTTATTTTATGTCAAATTTGACAACTATAGGTTCCGTAGATTGTTACGTTGACAAAAGATCAACTATTGTTCCCAAATGGACAAAATAGTTAAAGACTCCTCCATGAAGAGAGTTGAGTAAATCCAAACAATCAAAGTTGATCGGTGCACACTTTTTATTGTTATTTATGAATAAATTTACGAGATTGTACTCCTTAGATTGTCTCGTTGCCAAAAGACGAGTTTCATTCCAAAATAGACAAAACCTTTTAAAGATCCTCCACGGAGAGAGTTGAGCAATTTCGACCCATAAACGTTGATCGGTGTACACTTTTTATTGTTTTTTATGTAAGATTTTATGAGAATCTACCGCTTAGATTGTTTCATTGTCAAAAGGCGAGTTTTATTCGAAATAAGACAAAACCTTTAAAAGATTCTTCATGGAGAGAGGTGAGTAATTCCGAACCATCAAAGTTGATCGGTATTCACTTTTTTTTGTTATTTTATGTCAAATTTGATGAGTATGGGTTTCATAGATATTTTCGTTGCTAAAGACAAACTTTTATTATCAAATAGACAAAACTATTAAAAGCTCATCCCAGGAGAGATTTGACCAATTTCCGAACCCTCAAATTTGATCGGTGCACACTTTTTATTGTTATTTTATAACTAATTTTATGAGATTAGACTCCTTAGATTGTTTCGTTACCAAAATAGAAACTTTCATTCAAAATTAAACTGTGACGCCCCGATCCGGGCACGCCACTGGTGCCCTCCGGCACCGTCCTAGGCCACTAGTGCGATCATCCGGCAGACCGAAAATCCGGCGGCATCTCCCCGTATGTCGGAGAGTCCCCGCCTGCATCAGAAACACGCAGCATAAAATTCTCCATCACACTAGCAACCTAGCTAGGCCTCATGCCTCAATCACATGCAATCCTGATCCTAGGGGCCTCAGGCCATCCACTACCAGCATGCACAAACTGATAGTAATAATCAAATCATCAGATTCATAATATCATATAACCACACAATCAACTCAGCATACATTATGCATACACCCTCTGGTGCCAAATGGTTATAAGAATATCATGAATAAACATCAACACATCATATACAAAATACGTGCTTAGAGTATCTCTCTAGCACCCACATCCTACCCAGGGCCATCCATGTCACATCCCGCTCTCACTGATCCGCTCCACTAGTACCTGTACCTGTACCAGTATCACCTGTGGGAAGGAATGAAAGTAAGGGGTGAGCAAGAAGCTCAGTAGGGTATGAGTAACATGAGTATAAGGCCGAATCGAAAACAATAGGCTATGCAACAATATGAACCTACCACATGCACATAAACTCAACAATCACATAGAACATCAACCCGGGCAATCCCCTCAATGAGCAACCTCATCGATACCATGGCTCGTTCCATGTAATATCGAACGTGAGCAAGCTCACCAAATCAACTCATCAATATCATGGTCGCTAACCATGACTATTGAACAGGAGCAAGCTCCCCAACATCAAACGCTCTTGGATTACCCGGTTGCGTGACTCTACCACGCCCGCACCACTCCAGGCAAGTCCCTCGTGAACCATACCTCTAGTGCGTTATCCTACTTGGAGTTCACATGACTCAGTGGTAACTCTCATCACCTCGTCATCCCTCCAAGAAGCTTTCAAGAAACCTAAGGAGCCCCGAGTCCATACCCGGTCCCCCATGCAACTCTAATGCATTATGTCATGTCATGCTGAGTAGATATATATATATATATATGAACAACCTACATATATATACATAACTACCATGATGCATGAACGGAAATTACATCGTGTCCATAGGAGATGGAACACACACACTCGGGTCATGCAACATCAAGAATCAACAAGAATCATAATTAGGGTTCGTTTCCCCTTAGGAGCAATTAAGGCGGAAACACAAATGAAACGACCAATGAAGAATCGAAACGCTCTTAAATATCGAAAATGAACGATAGAAAGAATGGTTGGAAATCTCCTACCTCGTGTCGAGCAATTTACCACAAATTCCCAAATTCCGTCCCTAGGGTTTCGGTTTGCCCAAACCTACAATGTGACGAAACCGAACCCTTACACGCATCAATATATCAACCACAACTCATATGAACATCAAGTAAATCAATAAAGTCGAAATCACTTACTTCTCTCTCTAGAAATTCCTTCCAATATCCTCCAAACTCACTCCAAGTTCAACTCAACTCCAACACACAAACCAATCTACATAAACGTCCAAAATCACCCTAGGATTAACATATCTAAACCATAGGAATCAACTCTAAATGAAACTAACAAGATCTACTCAAAACCCTAGAAATAGAAAAGTGAAGAAACTTACCTCCAAGGCTCGAATCTTCCTTGAATCCTTTCCAAATCTCCAAAACTAAGCTCAAATCTCCAAAAATCACCTCAAATGATCTTCTCTCTCTAGAATCGTCTCTCACTCTCTCTCTAGAACCGAAACAAAACTCAGAAATCTCATAACTGGCTCGCGGAAGCCTTTTGAAGAAATTGGGTTGCGCCTAGGCGCCCTGGCCTCTACTTAAAGTCCTTCAGGCGCTGCCCTGGGCGCCATCCTGGGCGTGCAGGGCTTTCACGCCTAGGCGTGGTGCGCCTAGGCGCCTCTGCGCCTACTCCAATTTTTTGGTCGCCCACTGGACTGGGTGCAGCGCCTAGGCACCCTGGGGTGCGCCCAATCCAGTACCTCATTTCCTGGACTCACTTCTCGAATGCACTTCTGCTGGATTAGGCGCCCCTGGACGCACCATTGCACACGCCTAGGCGCACACCGCCTAGGCGTGCTGCTCGGGCACCTAGGCGCTCCAGCACTTCAAGTTCACTTCATTTCCAGCCTTCACTGGACTAGGCGCAGCCCCTAGGCGCCCCCTGGTGCGCCTAGTCCTGTTTTTCCCCTTTGTGAAAAACTCAAAAATCCCAAAACATTTTGGGTCGGGGTTTCACATCCTCCCCCTCTTAATAAAATTTCGTCCCGAAATTTAAATACACACGTACCTGAATCACTGAACAACTCCGGGTACTTTTCCTTCATTCGAGACTCCAACTCCCAAGTTGCTTCTTCAACTCAGTGGTACATCCACATCACTTTTACTAATGGTATCACACTCGACCTCGTGACCTTATTCTATCGGTCTAGAATCTTCACCGGGTGAAGAGTGTAACTTCCATCCTCCTCAACTTCCAACGTAGTCCAATCTATCACATGCGACGGATCCGGCTCATATTTCCGAAGCATTGATACATGGAATACATTGTGAACCTTCTCAAGCTTTGGTGGAAGTGCCAAATGGTACGCCACCGGTCCAACTGTCTCCAAAATCTCAAATGGCCCCACGAATCTCGGTGCCAACTTCCCATGCTTACTATATCTCTGAATCCCCCGTCTCGGACTAACCTTCAAGAAGACCTTATCGCCTACAGTGAACTCCAACGGTCTCCTCCTCCGGTCAACATAAGACTTTTGTCGGCTCTGCGCGGTAATCAACCGCTTCCGGATCTCATCAACTCTCTCTCGAGCTTCTTTGACCATCTCCGGTCCTGAAACAACCTTCTCACCAACCTCTGCCCAACACAAAGGCGACCTACAAGGCCTCCCGTAGAGCGCCTCATAAGGTGTCATCCCGATACTACTTTGGAAAGAGTTGTTATACACAAACTCCGCCAAATGTAAGTACCGATCCCAACTCCCTCCAAAATCCACTACACATGCTCGTAGCATATCCTCCAAAACCTGTATGGTTCTCTCACTCTGTCCATCACTCTGAGGATGATAAGCTGTAGAGAAATCCAACTTCGTTCCCAATGCCTCCTGTAAACTACTCCAGAATCTACCTGTGAACCGCGGGTCTCAATCCGACACAATAGATAATGGAATTCCATGAAGTCTCACAATCTCCTTGACATACATCGTACTCAAGGTCTCCAACGAATCTGTCTTGTTCATAGGTAAGAAGTGTGCAGACTTGGTCAATCTGTCCACTATCACCCAAACCGTGTCATGCCTCCTCTGAGTCATTGGCAACGCCGTCACAAAGTCCATCGTGATCTTCTCCCACTTCTATTGTGCTACCGGTAAGGGTTGCAACAACCCAGCTGGTCTCTGATGCTCTGCCTTCACTTGTTGACAAGTAAGACACTTCGTCACAAATCTAGCAACATCGGCTTTCATGCCCTTCCATCAGAAACCCTGCCTCAAATCTCTATACATCTTCGTACCCCCTGGATGCATGGCAAACCAAGAATGATGTGCTTCCTTTAGAATCTCTTGTCTCAACTCATCATCTTCGGGAACTACTAACCTTCCCGCATATCGTACTCCACCATCATTCCCTCGAACCCATTCAATATTTTCATCAATTACATCAAATGTATGATCCCCATTCTGTGCATCTATAATCTTCTGAACCATCATAGGTCTCGAAGTTATAGAACACAAATAGGTCTTTTCCTCTTGACTCCTCAACTCCAATCCAAACTCATTGATTGTCTCCACAATTTCCCACTCATGCATGAATAAGCTAGCAACCCTCTGCTTCCTACTCAATGCATCCGCAACCACATTCGCTTTACCAGGATGGTATTGCAAATTAAAATCAAAATCCTCCAAGTACTCCATCCACCGCCTTTGCCGTAAGTTCAACTCTTTTTGGGTGAATAGGTACTTGAGGCTTTTGTGATCCGAGAACACCTCAAACGTCTCTCCGTAGAGATAATACCTCCACTGCTTAAGAGCAAATACCACTGCCGCCAACTTCAGATCATGCACTGGATAATTCCTCTCATGTGTCTTCAGCAACCTCGAACCATACTCTATCACTCGGCCCTGCTGCATCAACACACAACCCAACCCGACTCCAGATGCATCGCAATACACCTGATAGCCAACATTCCTCTCCGGAACTACTTACACTGGAGGTGTTGTCAACCTCTTCTTCAACTCTTCAAATGCGGCCTCACATTCGTCTGTCCACACAAACGGTGTACCCTTCTTCGTGAGCTGCATCATCGGCGAAGCAACTCTTGAGAAGTCCTCAATAAACCTCCGGTAGTAACCTGCCAATCCTAGGAAACTCCGGATCTCAGTCACATTCTTCGGTCTCTCCCAATTCAAAACCGACTCAACTTCGGAGTAGTCAACCGCTATGCCTTCTTGAGTGATCACATGGCCTAGGAACTTCACTTCTGTGGCCCAAAATTCACACTTACTCAATTTAGCATACAGTTGATTTTGCCTCAAAGTCTGTAACACTACCCTCAAGTGTTCCTCATGCTCTTCCTCCGTGGGAGAATAAACCAATATATCATCTATAAACACCACCACAAAGTTATCCAAAAACGGTCTAAGAACCCTTTGCATTAGGTCCATGAACACCGCCGGGGCATTTGTCAACCCAAACGGCATCACAAGGAACTCATAATGCCCATAACGAGTTCTAAACGCTGTTTTCTGGATATCCTCATCCTTAATCCTCAACTGGTGATAACCCGACCTCAAGTCAATCTTAGAGAAATGCCTCGCACCTCTCAATTGGTCAAACAAATCATTGATCCTAGGCAATGGATACTTATTCCTCACTGTAACCTTATTCAACTGCCTATAATCAATACACATCCTCAAACTTCCGTCTTTCTTCTTGACGAATAACACCGGTGCTCCCCACGGGGACACACTCGGTCTAATGAATCCCAAGTCTAGAAACTCCTCTAATGGAGAACTCAACTCCTTCAACTCTGCTGGAGCCATCCGATACGGCGGAATCGAAATCGGCTTGACGTTCGGATGCAACTCAATAGCAAAGTCAATCTCCCTCTTCGGAGGTAATCCCGGCAACTCTTCCGAAAATACATCCATAAACTCTTCCACTACCCGGATCATAGTAGCTACATCTCCCTTAGGAGCCGAAGTCACCAAACTTGCGACTCGACAATCCAAATACGAAGGGTTATCCATGAAATGAGGGCATGGCATCCCATTCGATCCCTGTAGATGAATCACCCCACCCTCTGGTACTCTAAGAGTGATCCTCCTTTGCCAAAAGTCAAGCACTCATTGGTGCTTTGTCAACCAATCAACCCCGAGTATCACATCGAAGTCCTTGAAATCTAACACATACAAATCGGCTTGTAGAGATATCTCTCCAAACCGACACTCACAACCGAACACTACCCCCTCCAACGTGGTAAAGTGCCGGAATGGTGAGGACACCGTAAACATTCTCCTAATCAGCGAAATCTCCACCGCTAGTGCGTTCGCTAACGAACAAGTAATAAATGATGAGGTAGCTCCAGAATCAAATAAGACTCTTGCCCAACAATTCGAAATCAAAAATGTACCTTTAAAAGCTCCTCCATGAGGAGTGTTGAGTAATTCTAAACCATCAAATTTGATCGGTGTACACTTTTTATTATTTTTTGTCTAATTTTATGAGAATGTACTCCTTAGATTGTTTTGCTGCCAAAAGATGAAATTTCATTCCAAATTTGCAAAACCTTTAAAAGATCATCCATGGAAAGAGTAAAGCAATTTCGAAACATCAATATTGATTGGTGTTCACTTTTAATTGTTATTTTATGTCAAATTTGACAACTATAGGTTCCGTAGATTGTTTCGTTGACAAAAGATCAACTATTGTTCCCAAATGGACAAAATAGTTAAAGACTCCTCCATGAAGAAAGTTGAGTAAATCCAAACAATCAAAGTTGATCGGTGCACACTTTTTATTGTTATTTATGAATAAATTTACGAGATTGTACTCCTTAGATTGTCTCGTTGCCAAAAGACGAGTTTCATTCCAAAATAGACAAAACCTTTTAAAGATCCTCCACGGAGAGAGTTGAGCAATTTCGACCCATAAACGTTGATCGGTGTACATTTTTTATTGTTTTTTATGTAAGATTTTATGAGAATCTACCCCTTAGATTGTTTCATTGTTAAAAGGCGAGTTTTATTCGAAATAAGACAAAACCTTTAAAAGATCCTTCATGGAGAGAGGTGAGTAATTCCGAACCATCAAAGTTGATCGGTATTCACTTTTTATTATTATTTTATGTCAAATTTGATGAGTATGGGTTTCATAGATATTTTCGTTGCTGAAAGACAAACTTTTATTATCAATATGACAAAACCGTTAAAAACTTCTCCATGGAGAGAGTTGAGCAATTAAGAAATCTCGAAGTCAATCGGTGTACAATTTTTATTGCATTTTTATGTCAAATTTGATGAGTATTGGCTCCGTCAATTATTTATGTGATCCCTCATCCCAGAATTCACACACCGAGCCGGGTGTGCCACTATTTGACGTATATATCATTGCTAAGGACCTCACCACACGTCATCCTAACCCTGGCAAACAAAAATTTGGCAGCATCTCCTGTATATCGGAGTGTGCCAACCTGGAGTCACATATCACATCTGTATAAAAATTTTAATCAATAACCATTCAATACAATTCCCCAGTATAGCAGGGCCTCTAGCCATCTAACCACATTCACACTCTAGGCAGGGGCTGAGGCCTCCTAATCACATGCAAATAATATGCAGCACATCATCACATAATTATCATCATCAAAGACCATCAAAATCAACAAGTCTGGAGCCATGGTCCATCGTCCCGGTACGGGAGTCCCGATCACATGGCATACACCCCCGACCATCCATCATACATATCGAATAGGTATTTAAGCAACATAATATTCAAGAGAATCAAGTACTAAATGTACTCAAATAAATAATAAGGTTCCAACTCATTATAATACAAATCATAATGCTCCTAAGGTGGCATCCCATGTCACGCACTCTTCTACTGATCCGCAGTCTGGTTCTCAGCACCAGTCTCACCTGAAGGATAGAAGAAAAGAAATAGGGTGGGCAGAAGGCTCAGTAGGGAAATATAAAGAGTCATCAAGATTATAAGGCTAGGTAGAGAAATAAGCACAATGTAGCAAAATGGCATCTAAAATGTTACAACAAGATAATAATCATCGGCTACACCCTACAGCGCCTTAGTACCGATCAACGGATATCTGAAAAATCATCAAAAACCTTGATCCTTGGCCCGAACAAACATAGTTGCACCTCCATAACTTGGAAATTCCGATTCTGGCAACAATGTGCCCCCTCAGTATCCAACATCTCACAAATAATCCCTAAGGGACTATGAATCCATATTCATTGCCCCAATACATCTACAGTGCTTGTCCAATCATGTTATCTTAGAAAAATATATATATTCAACAACCCTATATACATAAGTAACTACGTGATGCATAAACGAGAATTTACATGCCCAATAGATGATTAAGCATTAATAGGATGTGCAATTAATCAATAACCAAACAAAACGGGTTCATTATTCCTAAGGAACAAATTAGGCAAGAACAAAAAATAATGACCAATGAAGAAAAAAAAACCGCTCTCTTGTGAACAAAATGATACGATAGAAGGACGGGGTAAAAATCCCTACCTCGAATCCAAGCTAACACAAGCTACAATTTTCGAATATTAGGGTTTGAGTTTCCGAACCTACCATATAGCAAATTCATCACCCATTCCCACAAATTAATTCTCAATAATCAAAACTAACATAAACCAAACCAACAAATCAATCGAAATTAATTTTCTCTCTCTAGAAACCCAAATATACCCAACTCAAGCCTTCAAGCTTTCAATCCAACAAATCAATAACCAACCTAGTATATAACATCATAAATAGACTCAAATCAACCTATATAGCCATTTTAAAACACCTAGTTGAAGTTCCAATCAAAATTACAAAAATCCTAGTTTTATGAAAACCAAGTAACTTACCTCAAATCCTCCAAACTTTGTGCAATCCTTGTTGAATCTTGTTCTAATCTTCAACCCAAACTCCAAAGCATCAATAATCCCTCAAAACCTCACTTTATCTCTCTACTTTTATCTTCCTCTCTGTATAAAACTCGAGATATGCCACAAAAGTGAAGAAGAAAATCGCTTATCTGGGTTTTGAAAATTCGGGTTTGCTGCACTAGCCCAAGCACCCCCAACTGGAGCACTCTGCTCCAAGCAGCTTCTAGGGGCCCTTTGGCCATCCCTGATGCATTGTGCCAAGGCGTGTGAGGGGCGCACCTAGGTGCCCCTCAACCTTAGTTTTTCACAGCATTCCCAGTCTGCCACTCCTCCAGGCGTTATTCCTACACGCCTAGACACACCTACAAGATCTTCTATGGAGAGAGAATTGATCAATTTCGTACATAAAATTTTATCGGTATACACTTTTTATATTTATTTTATGTCTCATTTTACAAGAATCCAACTCCATAGATTGTTTCGTTGCCAAAAGAGGAACTTTCATTCCTAAATGGACAAAATCGTTAAAAACTCATCCATGAAGAGAGTTGAGTGATTAAAAAGCCTTGAAGTCAATTGGTGTACAATTTTTATTGCTATTTTATGTCGAATTTAACGAGTATATGCTCTAAAGATTGTTTCGTTTAAAAAAACCAACTTTTGCTCCCAAACGGACATAATCGTTAAAAGCTCCTCCATGTAGAGAGTTGAGCAATTCTAAACCATCAAAGTTCATCGGTGTACACCGTTTATTGTTTTTATGTCTACTTTTACAAGAATGTACTTTTTAGATTGTTACGTTTCCAAAATATACAAAATCCTAAAAAGAACCTCCATATAAAGAGTTGAGCGATTCCAAACAATAAAAATTGATTGGTGTTTAGTTTTTCTTGGTATTTTTTTTGTCAAATTTGACAAGCATGGGTTCTGCAGATATTTTCGTCGCAAAAGGACAAACTTTCGTTTCCAAATGGACAAAACTGTTAAAAGCTCCTCCATGGATAGAGTTGAGCAATTCTGAACCCTCAAAATTTATCAGTGCACACTTTTTATTGTTATTTTATAACTAATTTTATGAGAATAGTCTCCTTACACTGTTTCGTTGCCAAAAGACAAACTTTCATTCCAAATGAAACAAAACCTATAAAAGATCCTCCATGGAGAGAGTAGATATTTTGAACCATTAAAATTGATTTGTGTACACTTTTTATTTTATGTCTAATTTTATGAGAATATACTCCTTAGATTTTTTTGTTGCGAAAAGATGAACTTTCATTCCAAATTAGACAAAATTGTTAGAAGCTCCTCTATGGAGAGAGTTGATCAATTAAGAAACCTCGAAGTCAATCGGTGTACAATTTTTATTCCTACTTTATGTCAAATTTGACGAGTATAGTCTCCGCAGATTGTTTAGTTATCAAAAGACCAACTTTCGTTCCCAAATGGACAAAAACGTTAAAGGTTTCTCCATGAAGACAGTTGAGTTCCAAACCATCAAAGTTGATCGGTGTACACTTTTTATTGTTATTTTATGTTTAATTTTATGACAGTATGCTCCTTAGATTGTTTTGTTGCAAAAAGACAAACATTTATTCCAAATTAGACAAAACATTTAAACTATCCTACATGGAGGGAGTTGATCAATTTTGAACCATTAAAGTTGATCGGTGTACAATTTTTATTGTTATTTTATGTTTAATTTTACGAGAATAGACTCCTTAAATTGTTTCAATGCCGAAATATTAACTTTCATTCCAAATTAGACAAAACCATTAAAATAACCTCCATGGAAAGAGTTGAGCAATTCTAAACAGTTAAAGTTAATTAGTGCACACTTTTTATTGTCATTTGCATTCTAATTTGACGATAATAGGCTCCTTAGATTGTTGCATTGTCGAAAGATGAATTTGCATTCCAAATTAGACAAAACCTTTTAAAGATCTTCCATGGAGAGAGTTGAGCATTTCCAAACCATCAAGGTTGATCGATGTACACTTTTTATTGTTTTTTATGTCAAATTTTATGAGATTCTACTCCTTAGATTGTTTCATTGTCAAAAGTCGAGTTTCATTTGAAATTAGGCAAGACCTTTAAAAGATCCTCCATTGAGAGAATTGAGCAATTCCGAACCATCAAAGTTGATCGGTGTTCACTTTTTATTATTATTTTATGTCAAATTTGATGAATATGGGTCTGTAGATATTTTCGTTATCAAAACACCAACTTTCATTCTCAAATGGATAAAACTATTAAAAGCTACTCCCTGGAGAGATTTGACCAATTCCTAACCCCCGAGGTTGATCAATGCACACTTTTTATTGTTATTTTATAATTAATTTTATGAGATGAGGTTATTTAGATTGTTTCGTTGCCAAAAGACAAACTTTCATTCCAAATTAAACAAAACCTTTAAAAGATCCTTCATGGGGAGAATTGATATTCCAAATGATTAAGTTGATCAGTGTACACTTTTTTTTTTATGTCTAATTTTATGATAATAGACTGCTTAGATTGTTTCGTTGCCAAATGATGAACTTTCATTCTAAATTAGACAAAACCTTTAAAAGAACCTCCATGGAGAGAGTTGAGCGATCTTGAACCGTAAAAGTTGATCGGTGCACACTTTTTATTTTCATTTTAATTCTAATTTGACGATAATAGGTTCCTTGGATTGTTTCATTTCTAAAGATGAACTTTTTATTCCAAATTAGACAAAATCTTTATAAGATCCTCCATGGAGAGATTTGATTAATTTCGTACCACAAAAGTTGATCGATCTACACTTTTATTGATATTTTTTTTTCTCATTTTATGAGAATTGACTCCATATATTATTTCGTTGCCAAAAGAGGAAATTTTGTTCATAAATTGACAAAACCATTAAAAGCTCGTCCATGGAGAGATTTGAGGAATTAAGAAACCTTGAGGTCAATCGCTGTACAATTTTTATCCCTATTTTATGTCAAATTTGATGAGTATAGGCTTCATAGATTATTTCGTTACCAAAAGACCAACTTTTGCTCCCAAATTGATGAAATCATTAAAGGCTTCTCCATGAAGAGAGTTGAGCAATTTCAA
Source organism: Euonymus europaeus (assembly GCA_963580455.1). Taxonomy (NCBI): domain Eukaryota; kingdom Viridiplantae; phylum Streptophyta; class Magnoliopsida; order Celastrales; family Celastraceae; genus Euonymus; species Euonymus europaeus. The sequence goes on along the minus strand of OY756970.1, from coordinate 11,260,491 downwards.
ACCATCAAAGTTGATCGGTGTACACTTTTTATTGTTATTTTATGTTTAATTTTACGAGAATAGACTTCTTAGATTGTTTCATTTCCAAAAGGGAACCTTAATGTATTAGGACGACAGTCACTTTGTGAAACCCAGAAGTTGAGTTGGGTGCTCTAGGATGCATTATTAGAGCTTGGACCACGTTCAATGGTGGAGAACAAGATGTTAAGGAGGAATGTGCTTGACTTATGCTTCATAAGCTGAGGAGGAATCATCATGTGAAAATAGCAAACGACAACTACGGGGAAAGTAGCAACTCGGTAATCCAACAATAGGAGACTCAAAGACTCTGAAATGAAGTGCTACATCTTAAGGAGAAGAACAGGGGACTGTGATATGAGAATGAAGTCTTGGCGAGTTGGGTCTAGGAATCTGAGAGGCTTGAGGAAGATCTTGAAGAAGAATCTAAGGAAGAACAGGTGTTTGAGGACAAACATTGTATAACATGAAGTTAGTTGCATGTGGTCTAGGTTATGTATGAGAATAAAGCTCACAGAGTCAATGTTAGTGTGGGTGTATGGAACATGGGTCTTAGGAGTACGAACCCTTGATATTTGAGTTTGACCTTGTGGTGGGAAAACATATTGAGCTTTTGTGCCAAATTATATATATATATATATATATATATATATGATGATGGTGTTTGAAAAATTGAAGTATGCTTTACAAGTCCAAGAATGCTAGTAAAGTTGAAGGCAAATCCAAAAAGGATTCTAAACAGTCTGATGATGATGATGGTAGAAATAGCACAATCGAGTGGAGTTACTTAATTAATAGGGAAACCTATATTGATGTGAAGAATGGGGGTCAAACGATATCTTGAACTGGATGAGTTCCATGTGGATTGAAAGATTTAGGATGGGTTAACATGCATATCCAATGCGTTGTTCCAACTCAAGATTTAGGTAAGTTTTTTAAATTTTGAGGACGAAATTTCTTTAAGGGGGGAAGGATGTGAAACCTTAACCCAAACTGTAAATATATATTTATTAAGTCCCAATTAAATTTTGTGTAACGAATTATTGGAAGTGAATTTGGAGAGGTTGCGGACCACCCACGTTGTATAGGATCACTAAAAATCGCTTGTGAACAAGGTTCACTAAATGGTCCATAACGTTTAGCACACATATCCATTTCGGGCTCATAGTATTTCAAATCGAAGCTTAGACCAAGCCGGATAGGAAATTTTTGGAAAATCTGGAAGAAAAAATAATGAGGTGTTCGGACACCCTTGGGAGCCCTCCGGACCTTGAATGCAGAAAATGAGGCAGCAAGGTTACTTAAGGCATCCAGACGGCTGTTGGGGTTTTAGTTTTTAAAGTCCAAAAATGGCCATTTGTGACAAAATTTCAGAGGAAACCCAAAGAGAGAGAGAGAGAAGAATGATCTATCCATTTTATACTCATTTTAGTGCTTTAATTTTCATGTTATTGTCTATAAATGGATGGAATGAGTACATTTTCTATGAGAATCTTTGATGTTTTGAATTTCAGGAGATATGCCTCAAAGTGTTGCAAAATCAGTAAAATTGGGATTCTGATGCTGAAGAAGCGCTCGAGCGCTGGAGCACGCTCTGGCGTGCTAAAAATGTGAAAAAGCGCTGGAGTGCTGGAGTACGCTCAAGCATCTGAGACCGAGGGAGTTTTCACTGATGACACGCTCGAGCATCTGAGACCGCTCGAGCATTACTGGGCCAAAAATGATAAATATCTGTAACTTTAAATATCTACAACTTACTAAAAATAGTAAGTTACAGATATTATGGAAAGCAAGTGAAAAGTTATGGTGGGATATTGTTTTATATGGTATTGCCTCCATTCCAAGAAGACACCACCACCACAACATAAAGAAGGCTTGGACTCAAAAGAGGAAAAAGGGAGCTTTTGTTCTTCTTCTTCGAGATCTTCCAAGAAAGCTTCAAGAGATCTATCCATCCATTGAAGGGGGTTTTCTTCTTCTACTCTAGTTCATGATTCTTACTAGTTTATTTCTCTTATTCTTGAACATGGTTTGTAACTAAACACTTTTATATTGAGATTGTGATGTAACCCATATTGAGGATTATGAGTTAGTAGTTATTGTATACAAATTCAGTTTATAGTTCTTGTCTTTAATCTCTATGCTTAAAAGTTTGTAGTGTATTTAGATGTTTGATCACCATTTGAGTATGCTTATGAACTAACCTAGCTAAGACTAAGGAACGATCCGAATTCACATGTCTTAGTGGAATTGAGATTAAGGAAATTAATTGTCGAATCTGAGATCACGTATTAGGTGATTAATTGGTTGTTATAGTTCTTAGAACTTAATGGGTCATTAGTCTTGTGTTAACAACTGCGATCGAACAGGATTAACATTTGTTAGTGATCCGTGTTGGTATCGCGACCGAATGAACCAACATATTTAAGAAAAGAATCAACCTTTGAATTGAAATTGAATCTGTATATTTGATGATAGTTACTCATAGTCTGATTATGTGGTGAAATCATTATCCCAATATTTGCTCTCCATTACTTGAAATCCGAGTTTGTTAAGCTTCATTTTAATTGCCAAGTTAAGTAATCCTAGTTGAATTGTTACTTGTCCTCGTGGGATTCGACCTCGTACTTGCAGTCATTATACTAGTACATTCGATTCATGCTCTTGCGAGGTTTAACACATCATGTTTTTGGCGCCGTTGCCGGGGACTAGTAGTAGTTCTAGCCGGTTGCTTAGCTTTTTCATGTAATTTACTTGCTTTTGAATATCAAAGAAAAAAAATCAGTTTTAAATTTCTGTTGTTCTCTTAAGTTTCAGGTTGTATGCAAGGGCGACGTTCTTTGGAAGGCGAATTGCTACCACTGATAGACGATATCGAAAGCCTTCTGAGAAAGAAAAGCCAGTTGTTAAAGTTGGAAGCAATTTCTCAACTTGAAGCGGAGAAGATGGCTGTTGTACCAGTTGAGACTACGATGGGGGATCTTGACATCCCTTCAATTCCTACATCACCATCATGTATCACTCTTCCTGTAGCTGCTAGAAATTACGAACTTAAAACCATACACTTTAATATGATGCCTTCATTTCATGGTTTAAGTTCTGAAGATCCATTGAGTCACATTCGTGAGATATTTAACATGGTTTCTAGCATGCCCTTAGTTACAGGAGTCACTGAGGAGCATCTTAGAATGAAGATCTTTCCCTACACCATGAAAGACAAGGCAAAGATGTGGCTCAACAATCTCAGACCGGGATCACTCAATAGTTGGAATGAGGTACAAAATAAATTTTTTGAGAAATTTTTTTCAACTAAGAAAACAGATGCATTAAGAGATAAAATTATGCAATTTGACGAGTCTTTTTCTGAGACTTGGGAGAGGTTCAACAATCTATTGAGTCAATGTCCTCACCATGCTTTGCCTAATCTAGTGTTGATGTGGATTTTCTATAAGGCACTAACTGTTTCCTGTAAAGCTTCAGTTAACAATTATGTAGGAGGATCTATCAAGAACATGATGCCGACTGAGTGCCAAACATTGTTTGACACCCTTGCAATTGAAACGCAACACTCAGACATTAGAGGTAAGAAAGCTAATGTTAGTGAGATCACTTCTCCTAATTCATTTGTATCCAATTCACAGGTCAATGCACTTTCCAACAAGTTAGATGCACTCCTTGCAATGCATGGGAGAGCACCGTCCCAAGAAGTATGTGTTATTTGTGAAGTTCCAGGACATGCAACCATTGTGTGTCCTCAAGGAGTGGATTTTCCTCAGTTTGTGCAAGAACGGGCAAACATGATGAATACTTATAACCAGAATCCTCGATTTGATCCTCACTCAAACTATTACAACCCAGGATCCAAGATGCACTCAAACTTCAGCTGGAAAAATCCACAGAATGTGCAGAATCCACAGGCTCTTGTACCTCCTACCCAAGCATCTTCTTCAACTTCATTGGAGGATTTAGTGACACAACTTGCTATTGGGCATCAGAAACTCGAAGCTCAAGTAGGACAGATTGCTGAAGCTCTTAGTCAAAGGGAAGCTGGAAAATTCCCAAGTCAAATTGTCATCAACCCAAAGAACAATGAACATGCAAATGCCATCTACATTGGTGGAGGTAAGGTAATAAATAATGTTGATGTTTGTGTTGCTATTGTGGATGTAGGTTCAATTGAGCAATTTGATGACAAGGAAAAAGAGAATGAGTCATTTCCACCAACAACTCAATCCAAGGATGAGCCAATGCTCAAACCATACATCTCAACCATTCCATTTCCGAGTCGTCTCCAACTAAACAAACAAGTTGATGCAGTCAAGCTTGACAAGAATGTGAGTGCAGTTTTGTTGGACAAAATTCCACCAAAACTAACCGATCCGGGAAGTTTTGACATTCCCATTACTATTGGGAGCAAGAAGTTTGGACGTGCCATGTTAGACCTTGAAGCAAGCATCAATTTGATGCCATTTTCAGTTTACAAGGAGCTTGGGATAGAAGGGATGAAGCTGACTACAATATTCCTTGAGCTTGCCAATCGTTCAAAACGATATCCAAAAGGTATTGTAGAAGATATTCTAGTTCAAGTGGGTACATTAATTTTTCCTGCAGATTTTGTGATTTTGGATATGGAGAAAGACACATATTCTCCAATTATTTTGGGTAGACCTTTTCTGAGAACTGGGCGAGCATTGATTGATGTAGAGGAAGAGAAACTTATTGTGAGAGAAGCGGATAAAGAGATAACATTGAACGTCTTTCAAACACCGCAATTTGGAATGAAATCTCAGTCGTGCTTCCAAGTGGATGCAATAAACATCGTCATTCCAGAAGATCCACTTAAGGCATGCTTGGCCCAAGACACAAAAATTGAGCATGGAGATCAGAAAGTTGTTCTACAAGATGATGTTGAAGTGCAAGAATTCAACACTAAAAACTCCAAGAGGAAAAGGAGAAAGAAAAAGAACAGGAGAAGGAAGAGAAAAATTCCAAATGCTGATGAGAGAGTAAAGACCAATGTTCAAAGTGTCTCAAACACTCCACCCAACATCAACCTCAGGGAATCATCACGTGGACTATTTGTCACCACTCTCAAGAACCCTGGGTGAATATGCACTGATAAGTCTAGCCAAGACTATAAATAAAGCGCTTATTGGGAGGCAACCCAACTTGGTAATTTCGTTGTAAATGCTTGTGTGATTTTATTTTTGTGCATGTGTATTGTCGTTAAATATTTATATTTTTAATCTCGTCTTGATCAAAGAGGAGGGAGATTTTGTGCTCTATAACAGGTTTGTTGAATTGCTGTCATGATCCAGCGACACAATATGCTCTCGCATCACTGTTATACTGTGTGACACTACAACACCATGACTATGCATAAGCCCCATGCCACAAGTCCCAAATCCAGTCCTCGATTCCTGAGGAGTATTCACATTTCAGGTTGTGTTCCCCCAATTTTTACTTGCAGTTTTAATTTCTCCTATTTTGTCACATTGAGGACACTGTGACATTTTGTGTGGTGGTGGAGATTATTGTATTATGTTTTCTTATGTTGTGTGTTCTATATTATGTTTTTCGTATGTTGTGTGTTATTATATTATGTTTTTCATATGTTGTGTGTTCTCTTATTATCAAAAATAAAAAATAAAAAATTCAATATTGATATTGACAAAAATATGTGAATTGCTCAATTGTTATCGTACTTAAGTATTGATGTGGGCACCCATTCTTATGTCTTGTGCATTGTCAATCCTAAAGTAAGAACACATATCCCTTGTATTTTTTTTGACTTTGAGTCTTGTCTTATCTGTTCTATACCATTTAAATGGTATCACTTGCACATGAACACATGTATCGTGGGGTATGCAATTTGTGACATTCTTGAACACGTACAATTATCTCTAGATGCATTGGAATTTTTGTTGAATTCTGATATTTTGGCATGAAAAAAAAAGCAATTGAAAAAAATTGATGAAAAGAAAAGAAAATATATATAACACATTCAAGGCTTTGAGTACCAATGTCCAGATTAAAGCATCTTGCTATTATCTTTCTTGGATATGTACTTGTGGTGTGTAGGTCCTGAACCGTTGTGACTCGAGCAAGTAGGTTCTTTGGGGTGTTTCAACACCCGGCACCTTGGGTCAACTGGCTTGGAAATCGCCGATTTGAAAGCTCGTTAAATGGGTCGCATTGAAAGTTAAAAAGGATTGAACATTTAAAGTCGTGTTAAATAAAGTGTTGTTTGTTTTGGAAAAAAAAAGAAAAAAAAGCCAAGATATGATATTCAATTATTTTTGAGAATTCTAGAGATATTGTTGTGTTTATGTGTTGATCATTTGAAAGCCACATGTTCTTGTGTTTCTGTTATGAACTTAATGGAATCGTAACTTGACATATGGAACAGATGGCATAAAACTTGATTAGATTTGTCTACTTGGTGCTTGTGGAGTTCTTTCAATTGGGCTTGTTGATGTGTGTACTGTTATGGGTGAATTCACAATACTTTTGTAGTGATATTTGATGGAGTAGTGTTTTGAATGTTTGTGGGTATCATTTTGGTAAACCCTCACGAGACAACACTCGTCCACTAGGGACACCTAGGGGTTTAACAGCTTGTTGCATAAGCTAAATGCATCCGCGGTTCCTGCGAGAGTGAGTTACATGTTGTCATATTTATTTTAGCTTATATTTGATTTCGATTCTCCTCGAGGACTAGAAGAAAATAAGTGTGGGGGTGTTGATCTATCCATTTTATACTCATTTTAGTGCTTTAATTTCCATATGTTATTGTCTATAAATGGATGGAATGAGTACATTTTCTATGAGAATCTTTGATGTTTTGAATTTCAAGAGATATGCCTCAAAGTGTTGCAAAATTAGTAAAACTGGGATTCTAATGCTGAAGAAGCGCTCGAGCGCTGGAGAACGCTCTGGCGTGCTAAAAATGTGAAGAAGCGCTGGAGCTCTGGAGTACGCTCGAGCGCGCTAAAGCTGTCCTGACAAACGAGGGAGTTTTCACTGATGACACGCTCGAGCATTTGAGACCGCTCGAGCATTACTGGGCCAAAAATGATAAATATCTGTAACTTTAAATATCTACAACTTAGTAAAAATAGTAAGTTACAGATATTATGGAAAGCAAGTGAAAAGTTATGGTGGGATATTGTTTTATATGGTATTGCCTCCATTCCAAGAAGACACCACTACCACAACATAAAGAAGGCTTGGACTCAAAAGAGGAAAAAGGGAGCTTTTGTTCTTCTTCTTCAAGATCTTCCAAGAAAGCTTCAAGAGATCTATCCATCCATTGAAGGGGGTTTTCTTCTTCTACTCTAGTTCATGATTCTTACTAGTTTATTTCTCTTATTCTTGAACATGGTTTGTAACTAAACACTTTTATATTGGGATTGTGATGTAACCCATATTGAGGATTATGAGTTAGTAGTTATTGTATACAAATTCAGTTTATAGTTCTTGTCTTTAATCTCTATGCTTAAAAGTTTGTAGTGTATTTAGATGTTTGATCACCATTTGAGTATGCTTATGAACTAACCTAGCTAAGACTAAGGAACGATCCGAATTCACATGTCTTAGTGGAATTGAGATTAAGGAAATTAATTGTCGAATCTGAGATCACGGATTAGGTGATTAAATGGTTGTTATAGTTCTTAGAACTTAATGGGTCATTAGTCTTGTGTTAACAACTGCGATCGAACAGGATTAACATTTGTTAGTGATACGTGTTGGCACCGCGACCGAACGAACCAACATATTTAAGAAAAGAATCAACCTTTGAATTGAAATTGAAACTGTATATTTGATGATAGTTACTCATAGTCTGATTATGTGGTGAAATCATTATCCCAATATTTGCTCTCCATTACTTGAAATCCGAGTTTGTTAAACTTCATTTTAATTGTCAAGTTAAGTAATCCTAGTTGAATTGTTACTTGTCCTCGTGGGATTCGACCTCGTACGTGCAGTCATTATACTAGTACATTCGATTCGTGCACTTGCGAGATTTAACACATCAAGTTTTACTTAGAGAGAGAGAGATTTCTTGAGGTTTTTGCTTGGTTTTCCATGGATTCATGAAGAATATCAAGGATCAAGGTGGAATCAAGGAAAATTTGGGGGTTTTGGTAAGTTTTTCCTAGTTTGGTAAATTCTAAGGTTTTTGTAGATTTTGTTAGAATCTTTTAGAGTTTGGTTCTATAACTTAGATATGTTGATTTAGACTTGATTATGAATGTATATATAGTTTTAATTGTGATTTTGGAGTAAAGCTTTGGTTGGGCTAAGATTCAAGGCCTTGAGTAAAATTTCAAGAGAGAGAAGGTGAGTAATTCAAAATTCTTGATGCAACTCATGATTTTAAGAGTTATTGATCATATATTGATGTGTATTGGGTTCAGTTTTTTCCATAGGGATAGGTTTGGAAAATTGAAACCCTAGAATCGAATTTCATTAATTTTGGTGAGCTGCTTAGAACAAGGTAGGGGATTTTTTGACCAAATTATCTTTCTTATCATTCATTTACTCTACAAATGTGGTTTAATTCTTCATTGGTCATCGTACTTTGTGTTCTTGCCTTATTTTTTCTAAGAAAGAACGAACTTAGGGTTTATTCATGTTTTCTTTGAAATATAGATTGCATTAACCCATGTACATATTCAGTCACTTATTGAGCATAATTGATCGTTCATGCATCACGGATAGCTATATATATAGGTTAAGTATATATATATATATATATATATTAATTGATGACATGAAACATAAATGCATTAGAGATTGCATGGGATCCTCGAGTATGGACTCAGGTATTCCCTAGGGAATTTCTTGAATATCACATGGAAGGATGGTTGTGTGTCGGGGTATGGCATCAACCATATGACTCCATGTGAGGAAACACATTTGAAGTGTGGGTGTGATGGGACTCACACAACTGGGTGACCTTCTGCGTAAATTGTTTGGAATGGTATGGTCAATCCATTAATGGTTGGGAGAACCAGGATTGAACGGGGGAGTTTGATGAGTCGGCGCACATCCATTAATGGTTGGGAGAACCAGGATGTGCATTCGATGTTGTATTGTGATTGGGATGATCGTGATTGTTGATTCATAGTCGAAACTTGCGAATGATGAATGTTTTCCCCATAAAGGTCACTCGGGTATTATTGTTGTGTTACGTGACATGAGCATATGAGATATCATGTTGATGCATTGCCTTTTTATTTGGATTCGACCTATAATTGTTGTTTATTCTAATTAACCCTACTGAGCTTCTAGCTCACCCTTTTCATCTTCTTCCTCCCCACAGGTGAGACTGGTACAAGTACCAGTATTACAGATCAGTAGAGACGGAGCTGTGGTATGGAAGCCACTTGGTGGAGGGGTATGATTGGGATGAGTGCGTTGAACTTTACTTGTTATCATGTTTGTGTTAAATAACTTATGTCTTATCGACTGATTGCACCGGTGAGTGTGTTTGAGTATGGTTAGAAGGTAATCATTATGATTGTATCTTCTAAACCAGGGGAATTGGACTTTATGTTATGATGTATGATGATTGAGATTGCTTATATTGTGTGTATTGTAATATTTTTTGAGAATCAGCTTGTGCATGCTATTAGATGGCCTGAGGCCCTGCTAGGTTAGCATTTGTATGCTCATAGATGGCCGAAGGCCCTGCTAGGTCATGGTGTGATTTGTGTTATATTGCTGCATTTTTTCCAAGTGGGCATTCCTCGATATACGGGGAGATGCTGCCGAATTTTTAATTGTGGGGTTGCCCTAGTTGAGTGAACCAGGGATAAAACCTTTTAATGAACCTACATGGAGAGAGTTCAGTAATTCTCAACCGTCAAAGTTGATCGGCGTACATTTTTTATCGTTATTTTATGTCTAATTTTACAAGAATAGGAAACTTAAATTGTTTCTTTGACAAAAAGACGAACTCTCACCCCAAAATAGACTGAACCTTTAAAAGATCCTCCATGGAGAGAATTGATCAATTTTGAACAATCAAAGTGGATAGCTGTATGGTTTCTCTCATTATTTTATGTCTAATTTTATGAGAATATACTTATGAGATTGTTTCGTTGCCAAAAGATGAACTTTCATTCCAAATTTGACAAAACATTTTAATGAACCTCCATGGAGAGAGTTGAGCAATTCTGAACCATCAAAGTTGATTGCTGTATATTTTTATTATTATTTTATGTCTAATTTTACAAGCATATGAAACTTAGATTGTTTCGGTGACAAAAAGACGAACTTTCACTACAAATTTGACAAAACCTTTAAAAGATCCTCCATGGAGAGACTTGATCAATACCAAGCCATCAAAGTTGAACGCAGTACAATTTTCTTGTAAATTTATGTCTAATTTTACGAAAATATACTTCTTAGATGGTTTCATTGCCAAAAGATGAACTTTCATTCTCAATAAGACAAAACCTTTAAAAAAACCTCCATGAAGAGAGTTGAGCGATTCTGAACCGTCAAAATTGATCGGTGTACATTTTTTTAGTGTTATTTTATGTCTAATTTTACGAGAAAAGGATCCTTAGATTGTTTCGTTGACAAAAGGAGGTAATGTCACTCCAAATTAGACAAAACCTCCAAAAGATCCTCAATGGAGAAAGTTGATCAATTCTGAACTATGAAATTTGATATTAAAGTTTTTATTCTGATTTTATATCTTATTTTACGAGAATAGATTTCTTAGATTTTCTCGTTACCAAAAGATGAACTTTCATTTTGAATAAGACAAAACCTTTAAAAAAACTCTATGGAGACAGTCTAGCAATTTTGAACCGTCAAAGTTGATCGGTGTACACTTTTTTCTGTTATTTTATGTCTAATTTATGATAATAGACTCCTTAGATTGTTTTTTTCCCAAAAGAAAATCTTTCATTCCAAATTAGAGAAAACCTTTAAAAGATCCTACATGGAGAGAGTTGATCAATTCCAAACCATTAAAGTTAATCGGCGTACACAATTTTTATTATTTTATGTCTAATTTTACGAGAATAGAGTAATTCGATTGTTTCGAAAAGATGAACTGTCATTCCAATTAGATAAAACACTTAAAAGAACCTCCATGGATAGAATTAAGCAATTATGAGTCCTCGAAGTTGATCGGTGTGCACTTTTTATCCTTATTTTATGTCGAAATTTACAAATATAGGCCCCGTCGATTTTTTTTTAGCTGAAGACCAACTTTCATTAACAAATGGACAAAATCATTAAAAGCACCTCCATGGAGAGAGTTGACCAATTTTGAACCTTTAAAGTTTGTCGGTGTACACTTTTTATTTCTATTTTATGTTTGATTTTACAAGTATAGACTCCATTGATTGTTTCATTATCAAAAGACCAACTTTCATTCCCAAATACGCAAAACCATTAAAAGTTCTTCCATGGAGAGAGTTGAGCAATTCGATATGTCAAAGTTGATCAGTGTACACTTTTTATTACTATTTTATGTCAAATTTGATGAGTATAGGTTATGTAGATTATTTCGTTGTCAAAAGACAAACTTTCGTTCCCAAATGGAAAACTATTAAAAGCTTCTCTCTGGTGAAGGTTGAGCAATTTCGAACCCTCAAAGTGGATCGATGCACACTTTTTAATGTTATTTCATAACTAATTTTACGAGAATAGGCTCCCTAGATTATATTGTTATCAAAAGAAAAACTTTCATTCCAAATAAGAAAAAACTTTTAAAAGATCCTCCGTGAAGAGAGTTGATCGATTACGAACAACTAAAGTTGATCGGTGTATATTTCGTATTGTTATTTTATGTCTAATTTTACGAGAATAGATTCCTTAGATTCTTTCGTTACCAAAAGATGAACTTTCATTTTAAATTAGACAAAACCTTTAAAAGAACCTCCACGGGGAGAGTTGATCAATTACGAATCATTAAAGTTGATCGGTGTATACTTTTTATTGTTATTTTATGTCTAATTTTACGAGAATAGATTCCTTAGATTGTTTCTTTGTCAAAAGATGAACTTTCACTCCAAATTATACAAAACCTAAAAAAGATCCTCCACGGAGTGAGTTGATCAATTTTGAACCATCAAATTTGATTGGTCTACACTTTTTATTGTAATTTTATGTCAAATTTGACAAGTATAGGCTCCGTAGATTGTTTCGTTGCCAAAAGATCAACTTTTGTTCCCAAATAGACAAAACCGTAAAAAGCTCCTCCATGGGCAAAGTTCACCAATTGCGAACCCTTAAAGTTTATCAGTTCACACTTTTTATTGTTATTTTATATATAATTTTATGAGTATTGACTTTGTAGATTGTTTAGTTGCGAAAGACCAACTTTCGTTCCCAAATAGACAAAACTCTTAAAAACTCCTCCATGAAGTGAGTTGAGCAATTAAGAAACCTCGAAGTCAATTGGTGTGCACTTTCTATTGCAATTTTATGTCAAATTTGAGGAATATGTGGACCGTAGATTGTTTCGTTTCCAAAAGACCAACTTACCTTTCCGAATGGAGAAAACCATTAAAGGCTCTTTCTTGGAGAGAGTTGAGCAATTCTGAACCATTAAAGTTGATCGTTGCACACTTTTTATTGTTATTTTATGTCTAATTTTAAGATAATAGGCTCCTTAGATTGTTTTGTTGCCAAAAGACTAATTTTCGTTCCAAATTAGATAAAATCTCTAAAATATCCACGACGGAGAAAGTTGAGCGATTCCGAACTATCAAATTTGATTGGTGTACACTTTTTATTGTTATTTTATCTCAAATTTGAAGATTATAGGCTTCGTAAATTGTTTCATTGCCAAACGACCAACTTTTATTCTTGAATGGACAAAATGGTTAAAAGATCCTCCATTAAGAGAGTTGAGCAATTATGAACCCTCAAATTTTATCGATGCACACTTTTTATTGTTATTTTATGAAAATAGACTCCTTAGACTGTTTCGTTGCCAAATGAAAAACTTTCATTCGAAATTAAACAAAACCTTTAAAAGATCCTTCATCGAGAGAGTTGAAATTCCAAACTATTAAAGTTGATCGGTGTACAATTTTTATTTCTATTTTATGTCTAATTTTACAAAAATAGACTTCTTAGATTGTTTCGTTGACAAAACATGAACTTTTCATTCCAAATTAGACAAAACCTTTAAAAGAATCTCCATGGAGAGGGTTGAGCGATTTTAAATCGTAAAAGTTGATTGGTGCACACTTTTTATTGTTATTTTAATTCTGATTAAAGGATAATAAGCTCCTTAGATTGTTTCGTTTCTAAAATATGAACTATCATGTCAAATTAGAAAAAACCTTTATAATATCATCCATGGAGAGAGTTGATCAATTTTGAACCATAAAAGTTGATCAATGTATAGTTTTTATTCTTATTTTATGTCTCATTTTACGAGAATTGGCTCTATGGAATGTTTAATTGCCAAAAAATGAACTTTCATTCTTAAATGGACAAAACCATTAAAAGCTCGTCCATGGAGAGATTTTACAAATTCAGAAACCTCGAAGTCAATCGATGAAAACTTTTTATTGCTATTTTATGTCAAATTTGATGAGTATGAGTTCATAGATTGTTTCGTTTAAAAAATACCAACTTTCGCTCCTAAATTAACAAAACCGTTAAATGCTCCACAATTGAGAGAGTTGAGCAAATCAAAACTATAAAAGTTGATCAATGTAGACTTTTTATTATTTTTTAGGTCTAATTTTACAAGAATGTACTTCTTAGATTGTTTCATTGCCAAAAGATGAGTTTCATTCCAAATTAGAGAGAACCTGAAAAAGATCATCCATAGAGAGAGTTGAGCGATTCTGAACTGTCAAAGTTGATTGATATTCACTTTTTATTGTTATTTTATATCAAATTTGACGAGTATGAGTTCCATAGATATTTTCATTGCCAAAAGACAAACTTTCGCTCCCAAATGGATAAAATTCTTAAAAACTCGTCCATGGAGAGAGTTGGGCAATTCCAAACCCTAAAAGTTTATCTGTGCACATTTTTTATTGTTATTTTATAAGGAATTTTATACGAATAGGCTCCTTAGACTATTTCGTTGCCAAAATACAAACTTTAATTCCAAATTAAACAGGACCTTTAAAAGATCCTTCATGAAGAGAGTTGATATTCCGAATCATTAAAGTTGATCAGTGTACACTTTCTATTTTCATTTTATGTCTAATTTTACGAGAATAGACTTATTAGATTGTTTTGTTGCAAAAAGATGAACTTCTATTTCAAATTAGAAAAAACCGTTAAAAGCTCCTCCATGAAGAGACTCGACTAATAACTAAACCTCGAAGTCAATCGGTGTACAATTTTTATTGTTATTTTATGTCAAATTTGAAGATTATATGATCTGTAGATTGTTTCATAACCAAAAGACCAACTTTCGTTTCTAAATGGATAAAATTGTTAAAGGCTTTTCTATGAAGAGAGTTGAGAAATTTCAAACCATCAAAGTTGATCGCTATGCACTTTTTATTGTGATTTTATGTTTAATTTTATGAGAATTGGCTCCTTAGATTGTTTCGTTGCCAAAAGAAAAAGTTTAATTCCAAATTAGACAAAATATTTAAAAGATTCTTCATGGAGAGAGTTGATCAATTCCAAAACATGAAAGTTGATCGGTGTACAATTTTTATTGTTATTTTATGTATAATTTTACGAGAATAGACTTCTTAGATTGTTTCATTGCCGAAAGATGAACTTTCATTCCAAATTAGACAAAACCCAAAAAATAACTTCCATGGAGAGAGTTGAGAAATTCTAAACAATCAACGTTAATTGGTGAAAACTTTTTATCGTCATTTTAATTCTAATTTGACGTTAATGGGCTCCTTAGATTGTTTTCGATTCCAAAAGATGAATTTTCATTCCAAATTAGACAAATCCTTTAAAAGATCCTCTATGGAGAGAGTTGAACAATTATGAACCATCGAAGTTTATCGATGTACACTTTTGATTGATATTTTATGTCAAATTGGACAAGTATAGGCTCTGTAGATTGCTTCATTGCCGAAAGACCAACTTTCGTTCTGAAATAGAGAAATCGTTAAAATCACCTCAATGGAGAGAGTTGAGCAATTATGAATCCTTGAAGTCGATCAGTGTGCAATTTTTATTGTTATTTTATGTAAAATTTTACAAGTAAAGGCTCCATCAATTGTTTCATTGCCAATAGAATAGCTTTAAATCTCAAATGGACAAAACCGTTTAAAGCATCTCCATGGAGATAGTTGACAAATTCTGAACCTTTAACGTTTGTCGGTGTACACTTTTTATTGTTATTTTAAGGTCAATTTGACGAGTGTAGCCTCCGTAAGTTGTTTCATTGTTAAAAGACTAACTTTCAAATCCGAATAGACAAAATCATTAAAAGCTCTTTCATAGATTGAGTTGAACGATTGTGAAGCCTCAAAGTTAATTGGTGTACACTTTTATTTCTTTTTATGTCAAATTTGACGATAATGTGCATCGTAGATTGTCTCGTTACGTTCCCAAATGGACAAAACTGTTAAAGCCTCTTTCATGGAGAGAGTTAAGCAATTCTAAACCATCAAAGTTGATCGGTGTACACTTTTTATTGTTATTTTTTGTCTAATTTTACGATAATAGGCTTCATAAATTATTTTGTTTCCAAAAGACTTTCATTCCAAATTACATAAAATCTCTAAAAGATTGTTGTACACCAATTTTTGTCCAAACCAAATTCAGCCCAAACCCATAACTCAAAACCTAACCCAATTTAAACTCAACCAAAACCATTTCATAATACAAAATCAAGCCCAAATCTAAAACTCAAACAAAAGCCCACCACATTTTTCAAATACTAACTCCATTATTTATTTTTGTTTTTTTTCAACAACAACTCACATTTTTTCTACACATCTCTTCTTTTTATCCATTTTTCAACATCTAAAACAACTCTCAACTTCATCCTTCTCACCCTATAGATATCCCCCTCTCTGAAAAAGGAAGGGGATCTTTGGAGACCTTGGAGGGAGAAAAACCAGAAATTTTTGGAAAGAAAATACTGGAGAAAAAGGAGAGAGCTGGTCGTGAGTCTTGAGAGAAAAGAATTGGGTCCTTGATTAGGAAATTGAAGACAACCCATCTCCTTCATTCAGCACCACCCTCTAGTAAACAATGACTACCTGAGCATCACATCATCACTGTCACACACGTACCACTGTCATCACATAAATATTTGATTTTTTTTTATTTCATGCATGTTCCTGCATATATATATATATATATACACACACTTTCATAGGGGGCTGTGATTGATGAAAGTTTATTTTTCAAAAGGAAAAGGTGTTGTGTTGTGTTGTGCTTGCATGATATATGTGTGTGTATATATATATATATCTGAGTAGATATATGTGGTGAATATATGTTATAATATGTGATGTTGTATACGATAGCTTCGATTAATTATGATATGAGACATTGGCACTAGATTTTTAGCTTTATTCTCATTTGATTTAAAGCTATTGATTAGAAGTTGTATCCATACATGTATGTGGATCTATGGTTATCATTTTTTCTTGTTTTTGAAGATGCCTTCGATTGATTTGTTTATGTGGTACTCGGAAGTTTAAATGAATTGGATTTGTGACGATTGTGTTGTACTTGTTCATTAAAGTGTTGGTTAATATATTGCATGTTAATCTGATGACGGAGCCTATTGGAAGACATTGGATGCTCTCCCGAAAGAATTATTGAGGAAAATGATAGAATCTCTACCATTGGATGGAAAAGGGTTTAATGAAATCTAACATGGAGCCTTCAATATAATATTCACTCGGTGATCGATTATGATTTTCAATCATACTAATTTAATAGTATGGTCGAAATGATAAATTACCCAAAATAAATATAGGAACCTAGTTCCTTCCATAATTATTATTTGCCATATGTGAGTGATGTGTTTATTGAAGTATATTTTTTCCTGTAATATGTGATTATATGTTTAAATTGTATGATTTAAAGTGTTGATGTATTTACATAGGGATTAACGATAATGTTAATATCGTTTAATCAACAAAAAACTGGGTTCCCAACATTTTAATTTCGTTTTTCTTTCTCTTTATTTTTATTTTTATTTTGTATTTTATTTTTTTGTTTTACTTTTAATATTATTTTATTCTCATTTTAATTTTATTTTAATTTTATTCATTAATTTTATTCACTACTTTATTTTATTTTATTATTGATTTATTTTTATTTTTATTTTATTCTCGTTTTATTTTTTATTTGTATTCCTTATTTGTATTTGTATTTTATTTTCATTTTAATTTTTTATTTTAATTTTTGTTTTATTTTTATTTTTATTTTTAACATTCATATTGAATATTTTATTTGTGTATAAAAATTATATCAAAAGTCTTTACCTACGATAAAATTAATTTGGGGATTGCATTGGATGCACCATCAGAAATATTATTGAGGTGAAAGTGTTTCTAGAAAATTTGATCATTAGATGAAAAAATTTCGTGAACCTTAATATTAGAACTTCGGTATAGTTTTTATATTTTCTAAAATTATTTTACCATACTTCGATATAATTGTATTTTTGTATATAATTATTTTACCCTATATATGTATTTTTGTCACAATTAAAGTTTTTGTTAATCATTTAATGAGATAATAAGAATTAAATTGGCAGCTATTTTTAAAACAGAGTTTGTAAGGTGCCTCATATCTTCCCCGTACGTAATAAACTCACTTACCCATTTTCTGAATTTTTACAGACCAAAATATTTTTATGATGACCAATTGCACCTATTCAGTTGGTGGCGATTTCTTTTATTTTTATTTTATTATTTTTTAAAATCTTTCTTTATTAAAACCGATTGCGACAACTGGCGATTTCACTGGGGAAAACTAGTTTTTAAATATACATGTATATGTATAATAAAAAAAACTAGTGAGTTGGGAGTTCTAAATTTAATTTTTCTTATCCCATTATTTGATTTTGTTATTTTGAATTAAATATGTTTGGCGTTTTATTTCTTTGAACTTTGATTGATATACTCTTATTAAGTTTTTATATTATTATCCTCACACATTGTGCACTATTCCTTTTCATGAGTCCAACAACTAGGCCTCAAAACCCTTACACTACAAGAAAAATAGGAATAGATGATAGATCATTTATGATAGAAATCAGTTGTATCATAAAATAATGATAGATTTGTGATAGAAAAATAATCTATCAGAGAATTAATGATAGATTTGTGATGAAATTTTTTGTCTATCATGAATAGATGATAGTTTTGTGATAAAACTTTTGTCTATCATAAATAGTTGATAGTCTTGTGATATATTTGTGACAAAACTTTTGTCTATCAACAAAATATGATATATTTGTGATAGAAATAATATCTATCACATATTTTCTGATATAATTTTATTATTAATATTCAAATTTTAATTAATATTTTATTAAATAAAATGAAAAAATAGTGTGTTTTACAATTTTTTTTTAAAAATGACAATATGGACTGATATACAAAACGGTGCGTTCTCATCTAATCTATCTATCTATATCTATACTTTATTTTATTATTATCAATTACTAATATAATAAATAATAATTAAATATATATAAATATAAATATAAATAATAAATAATATTTTTAAATTTATATTGCCCGTGCAAATACTAATATTGCTCTGTTCGGGCGAGTCCCCGTCTTCCTCGCCATACTAGTGAAAGTTGGCCTTCGTTCTGCGTTGTCTTCGACCGTTCGATCAACGGGACTCTTTACCACCTTCGGATCTACTTTAACCCAACTTTCAATCTCCTCTGTCTACACTGCTTTCGTACCTTCTCATCCTGGCCACCCAATCTCAAATTTTGTCACACACCTTTACCCTCGCCCTCACACCTCTTTACAATCATTCTCAGGATTGGCTTGTGTTTGCAATCTACCATTTTTGGAAACTATATTTGTACTTCTATCAGTTGTGGGTGGCATCGGACGAATGAAGGCTTCTTTGCTCCGAGGTTAATCTCAATTGCGTCTCCTCCTTTGTTTGTTCAGATTACATTCGTCTATACATGCTATTTCATTCTCATTTTGCAGTTCCCCGCCAGACGCTGGTGAAAGCCAACGATACTCGATTTCGTCATCGCTCTTGCTTCGATTTATTGGCTTATCTTCACAAATCCTCCATCTCCTAGGTTCATCAATCTCCTTTGCTATTTAGGGTTTTCTTTTTTATGTTTTTATTTATTATACTTGTCAATTTTCTTCTGCTTGGATGTTGGATCCTTTTCGAGTGTAGAAGAGATTGAGGAAGAGGATGTTCCGGGTGCTCGACGACTTTGACTGCTCCACGCTTCAATTTTCTATGCCAAGGACCCGATTCTCATCTAATTTTGTTTTTTGTTGTAAAGTGAAATCTGGTTTAGATTCACGTTCCATCTTTTTGTATTGATTAGCTCTTTTTTTTAATTTTGCAGAAGAAGACCACTGGCGATTGCTTCTATGAAAGTGCAAAGAAGGTTTTTTTGTTCTTTGAAGGTATACATACTTGTGAATTGTCAAAAAAGGTTTTCATATAATACTCAATTCAACTAACTTTTGGTCATCTGTCTATGTTTTTCTACAATTAATTTACATCCTCAAATGTTATTTTATATGCTGTTAATGTCATGTATATGTTTCGATGATGTGCATAATCTGTTTAATCGATTTGATTTCGTATCTCATACAAACTACAGTATCAAGTATGAAGTTGTGTTGATTTATGCTATTTACTGTAAGTAGTCTTTAATTGCTTAGCCATCGAGCAAATCTGGTAATTTTGTTAGCCTATGCATCAACTTAAGATTAAAGAGTTTATTTTTTTTTCTCATCTCAATGACTTTTTCCCTCGCAAAACTCTACAACTGAAGAACCGTACTGAGGGGATGGTATTACAGGGTGTTCAACAATGGACAACATGGTATGATTCATCTGTAGTTTTTTCCTCTTTATTTTTTTTTGTGTGTTCCTTGACAGTTATCAAACATGTTAGATTAAAACTTAGAAAGTCTTTGGTTGTTCATTCTTCTTTGGTTCAGGGTCATCTCTAGGTTCTTCGGGTAGTGGATGTTGCAGACGATTGCCATCTCCAGCCCTTCTAGCCTTCTTGCTTTTTCGCTCCGGCTTCGATGCTTGACCCAGAATCACTAGCGCTCTCGCATATCCGTCTCTACCTCCCAAGTAGCCTCCTGAACTCCATAGTTCTGCCATAACACCTTAACCGAGGGTATGGTCTTCGAACGCAATCTCCGTATTTGGCTATCCAAAATCCAAACCAGACGTACCTCATAGGTAGCATCCTCTCCAATCTCCAGAGTCGACCAATCAATAATATGGGAGGGATCACGATGATACCTCCGTAACATAGAAACATGAAACACACCATGAACTCCGGACAGCTGTGGTGGCAATACCAACCTGTAAGCCAAACTCTCTACTCTCTCCAAGATCTCAAATGGTCCAATAAACCAGGGGGTTATCTTCCCTGATCTACCAAAACGCTATATCCCTTGCTTGGGACTAACCTTGAGGAATACGTGGTCACCCACCTGAAACTCTAGAGGCCTCCGTCTGCGATCTGCATAACTCTTCTGACGTGACTGAGCCGTCAGAAGTTGCTGTCTGATAACTGCCACAGCCTCAGTGGTCTGCTGAACCAAATCTGGTCCCAACAAGGGTCTATCCCCAACCTCGGACCAACAAAGTGGTGACCTACATGGTCTACCATAAAGTGCCTCAAATGGCGCCATCTGAATACTACTCTAGTAAGAATTGTTATACACAAACTCTACCAGCGGAATGTGCGTCTCGCAATCACCCCTGAAATCCATAACACATGACCGAAGCATGTCCTCCAAAATCTGTATAGTCCTCTCACTTTGGCCGTCAGTCTGTGGGTGAAACGATGTACTAAAACTCAGCATCGTCCCTAGAGTGTCCTGAAAATTGCTCCAAAAGCGAGAAGTGAAACGAGGATCCCTATAGGATATAATGGACACGGGTACCCCATGTAGCCATACGACCTCTCGAATGTAGAGTCTGGTTAGTGTCTCCACCGAGTCAGTCTGGTGAATCGGTAAAAAGTGAGCAGTCTTCGTCAATTTATCAACAAGAGCCCACACGGTATCATGTCTCCTCACATTCCTCGGTAAACCCATCACAAAATCCATACACACATGCTCCCACTTCCACTCGGGTAATGGAAGCGGCTGTAACAATCCAGGAGGTCTCCTATGCTCTGCCTTCACCTGTTGACAGGTAAGGCATCTCATCACAGTCTGGGCAACATCTCTCTTCAATCCGCTCTACCAATACTGTCTACGTAAATCTTGATACATCTTAGTAGCAGCAGGATGTATCGCGAACTGAGAATAATGTGCCTCTTTAAGTATTTCATCTCTCAACTCAGCATCATCTAGAACCACCAGTCGGCCTCTAAAACGAACTCCTCCATCAGCGCCTCGAATCCAACCATCCATATCCTCAATATCATCAAAAGTCGCATCCTCGAGTTGTGCATCCAACACTTTATGTACTAGTGCTGGATGGCTCACCAAACTCCTCAGAAAGTATCTCTCACCCTTGTCATCAACATCTAGTCGGTACTGCCCAATGGTGTCCACCAAATCAAACTCCCGCAGTAACAATCTTGCCACTGTCAACTTCCTAGTCAAGGCATCAGCCACCACATTGGCCTTGCCTGGATGATACTGCAATGAGAAATCATAATCTCCAAGATACTCCATCCATCTCTGCTGCCTCTAATTCAGATCCTTTTGTGTGAATAAGTGTCGTAAACTCCTGTGATCTGAAAACACCTCAAACTGCTCCCCATAAAGGTATTGCCTCCACTACTTAAGTGTGAACACTATAGTAGCCAACTCCAAATCATGTACGAGATAATTCCTCTCATGGGGCTTCAACAGTCGTGAAGCATACTCAACCATCCTCTCCTGCTGCATGAGCTCCCAACCTAATATGATCCTTGAAGCATCACAATATACATGGTAACCTATACCAATATCCGGAATGGTTAGAACTCAAGGTGATGTGAGTCGGGTCTTCAGCTCCAGAAAAGCCTACTAACATCTATCAGTCCACACGAAAGGAACACCCTTTCGCGTCAACTTAGTCATCGATGCAGCAATCCCTGAAAATCCCTCTATAAACCTTCTATAGTAACCTGCCGATCCCAGGAAACTACGAATCTCTCCCACTGTCCTCGGAGTCCTCCAATCCAACACAGCCTCCACCTTGGCAAGATCCACCGCCACTCCATCTCTGGATATCACATGCCCCCAAGAATCTCACATGAGTAGCCCAAAACTCGCACTTACTCAGCTTGGCATATAGTTGATGCTCCCTAACTGTCTGCAGTACAATTCCCAAATGCCCCTTGTGCTCCTCCTCTATGGCCGAATACACCAATATGCCATCGATGAAGACTATCACAAACTGGTCAAGATACTGTCTAAACACCCTATGCATCAAGTCCAAGAAAACTGCTGGGGCATTGGTCAGCCCAAACGGCATCACCAGAAACACATAATGACCATACCGAGTACGAAATGTTGTCTTCACTATGTCCTCCTCCCAAATCCTCAGCTGGTGATAACCTGACCAGAGATCAATCTTGAAGTAATAGTGACAACCCCTCAATTGATCAAACATATCATTTATCCTCGGCAACAGGTACTTGTTCTTCACAGTCACCTTATTCAACTGCCTGTAGTCTACACACATCCTTATCGATTCGTCCTTCTTCTTCACGAAGAGGACTGGAGCACCCCATGGTGACGTACTGGGTCTGATAAATCCTAGACCCTGCAACTCTCGCAACTCCCTATCCAACTCTCTCAACTCTACTGGAGCTATCCTATACGGTGGAATAGAAATCAGGTCTGTACCCGAATATAACTCAATCACAAAGTCAATCTCATGATGTGGTGATAACCCTGGTAACTCCTCAGGAAACACGTCCAAGTACTCCTCTACTACTAGCACAGCCATGCTAGCCTCAATCTTCGATGTAGAAGTCAAGCTCGCCACTAGGCAGTCAGTATATTGTGGGTTGTCGAGAAAGTGTGAAGACACAATAACCCACGACCCATAAAAACTAACTCGCCTAGATGATGATATCAGCGTGACCCTACACTCTGTACAATCTATCACAGCATCATAGTCGGTCAACTAGTCCAATCCAAGTATCACATCATAGTCAGTGAACCCTATGACATATAAGTCTGCTCGAAACTCATGGCCAACAAATTGAAAGATACAACCTCTACAGATGCCACTCACCACGGTACCTGATGCCAATGGAGAATCTACTACTAATCTTCTATCCAAACCCGAAATCTCCAACCCCAATGCATCAACAAAAGATGTAGAAATAAACGAATGTGTGGCACCAGTATCAAATAAAACACGAGCCCAAGAACTAAAAAGTATAACTCTACCTCCAATGAAATCACGGTCTGGTGCTGGCTCTAGTGCAACTGTATAAACTCCAGCTCTTTGGCCCGGCCTTTGCTGCTGCTG
Organism: Euonymus europaeus; assembly: GCA_963580455.1. NCBI lineage: Eukaryota > Viridiplantae > Streptophyta > Magnoliopsida > Celastrales > Celastraceae > Euonymus > Euonymus europaeus. The sequence goes on along the minus strand of OY756970.1, from coordinate 11,236,873 downwards.
CTGCGATCTCATTGGTGGTGCTGGAGGTCTGGCCCCTCTGCCTGTTCGAGCTCTAGGTGCTGGGGCACCCTACCCACTGCCCGATGGTGCTGCACGTCTCCTCGGACTATCCCTCCGGATATGTCCAAGTAGTCCACAATAGAAACACAATGGGTCATCCACCCAGGGACAGTCCGATCTCATGTGTCCAGTATGACAACACGTATAACAATATAGTCCTGATATGGATCCCTGTCCCTACTGTCCCTGCTGTGGACCCTGCTATCCTTGTCTCTGAGAACTCTGCTACTGACTCAGACGGTCCTGCCTCCTATCCTGGAATCTCTGTCCCTGATCCTGTCTGGGCCTCGGTCTCTGACCCTCAGTCCTCTGTCTACTACTGCTCTCTAAGGCAGAAGAAGTATCCCCATACTTCCTCTTATGAAGCTCCCAATAATCCTGCGAATCAACCATACTCCTCTCAATATCAAGTGCTCTGTCAATGCACTCCAGGTAGGTGCGAACCATCATCCTTGCTAAACGCTCTGAAATGCGGGGTTTCTCCTCAGTGGCAATGTACTCCTCTCCTACCGACCATACTCCTCAAACTGTGCCTGATACTATGACACCGTCATATCCCTACCCTGAATCAACTCCAGAAACTCCTTGGCCTTTGCAACGCAAATGGCCTGGGGAACATACTATGCTAGAAACAGAGTCTCAGACTTCGACCATGGCATCTCCATACTCTCACTAGCAATAGTCATACTCTCCCACTAGACATAAGCATCATCCTCTAAAAATGCTGAAGCCAATAGAGCTCTCCTCTCATCAGGTATCCTGAGCGTCACCATATATCTCCTCAGCTGTCGCAACCAATCCTCGGCTGCCTTGGGATCTACCACTCCTCGATACACTGGAAGGGTCAACCGCAAGTGGTGCTGTCTACGTTGGAACCATTTGACCTGCTCCTGACTGAATGACAAGTGATAACTGAACAGGTGCACAGACTAAATCTGGTGTAGCCGCGGGAACGGTCTGTCCCTGAGTGCCGGTAATAGGCTGCGGTGTAGTATGTGAAGCTAAAGCAGCTACTGCCAGACCTATGGTCTGCCCACCTCGAACGCTTGTACTACGTGTGAGTACCATATATGTAACGTAAACGTACGACTACATAAATTGAATATCCGAAACGTAAAAGAGAAAATAACTCACCAGATTAGCCGGTAAGCGCATGATGCGTAGATGGGGAAAACTAAAGAAACCAAATAACCTCCAAAAAACTAACCTCCCTCTGATACCAAACTGTCACGCCCTCTCCCAGATAGGTGCAAATGAGCACCCATAAATCCCAAAGATGTGACCGGTAAGGAACCCCTCCGTTCCGTGAACCAGATTTAAATCAAATAATTACCAAAGCCACTATGAGTCATCAAGAAAACTACGAAAATAGCCACATAAACAAAAAATCCAAACCTCTAGCTCGACATACTGTGACATACAAACTAGAGTATACAGAGAAAAATCCAAAACATCATAGAAACGAAAAGTAGATACTAAACAGATACAAACATCCCCACAACAGTTAGCCATCAAGTCTCACGCATCCCTGCGCTGATCATCCACTTTGGCTATCTCACCTGAAAAACATGTGAATAAAAGGTACGAGCCATAAAACTCAATAGGGATATGGAGAAATATCGATAATCTGAGTAAAAGAATGTATAACTCAAGATATATAAGTGGAATGAACAGAAACTCAAATGGTGATAGTCTCTAGTACCACCGAACTTCAATACATCAGAGATAAAGTACGAAAAATCCGTAAGACATAGAACATATAAAGGAAATCACAAGGTGATATACTGATAGAATATAAAATCTCTGAGCAAATCGATCCATCATAAACATCATCAAAATTATCAATCTGTAGGGTAGATACCGAGTAGGCTCCACCACTACCATCCTCAAGTACAACTCTCAAATCAGTACTCAATCATAATCCATCTCAAATCCATATAACATCAGTAAATCCTCCTCTGGACCCACCCTGATCCCCACAAGGTGTCTCCCAGTCCAGGTACACCTCAGATTGGATGAGGATTGAGCCTATATAGGTACTCAATAGCATCGCCTACATCGAAGAGCGTCCCCTAGGATGTACCCCACCTCAATCCGGTCTCCAGGTACGTACCAGATCAGAACCATCAACAAATCATCCAGTAGGTTGGGTCACCCAATGTGGGTCCCACACACTATAAATCATCCATCAATAATCTCGTAACATCATCATCGAAAATCACCAGAGTACAGTCCTATTCAGACTCAAAAAGACCACACAAACTAGAAGTAGGCCCTAACTCTGAGTGTGGGCCCCACAAGAGTCATGGCGCAAAAGGATGTAGCCAATCGCACAAACAGTCCATAATAACATAAAATAATAATAAAGTTGCAATTGCGGAAATAATCGGATAAGAGTGCAAACAGAGAAATTCTCAAACACCGGGAATTTCATACAAATAGAGAAGTAGGAGTCCGTCGAATACGGAACCCCTGGAACCCCAAATAAAAAATAGGGCAGAGTCCCTACCTGAAATGCCAAATGACGCTAATCTGTAATACGTCCTCGACTCACCGAAATCCGAAACCCAAAATCCGCTAATCAGTCTACTGCACCGAAATACGGATACGTATACCCGATATAGTCAAATCGGGTCAAAAGTCAAATCGGATCAAAAGTCAACCCGGGTCAAACCCGGTCAACTCGGGCCATCTCAATCCACTCGGGTCAACCCAGTCAACTTGGGTCAACCCGGTCAACCACTGCCGTCGTCGGAACAGTCGATTCTGTCGATGTTAACCGACGAACCACACATCAAATTGAAGCTCTCAGAAAATACAATCAAATGGTACCTGTCTCGTTTCAAAACTCCACCGAAATCGACCGGGATCGCTCCTAGAAGTTGTCGAAAAACCAAACTTTCGTCGCCTGATTTTGTCGCCTGATTCTGCCGCCTGTGGTGCTCCGATGACGACGATTCCAATTGGGTTTTGATCCTCTCTCTACAAGCTTCGTTTTGACACCTCACATGCATCAATCAGACCACAAATGAGCAAAATCCAACTTTTCCAACTTGTTTTTCTCTCTCCATATGTGTTGCTGGAGAAGAGAAACAGAGTTATGGTTTATGCCAGAATTCTGGCAAAATTACAATTTTGCCATCCGTTCATATTAAATCTTTTAACTTCCAAACTTCGTAACTCCTTCAATATAACTCCGATTAAGGTGATTCTCGCGCCAATATTTTTCTAATAACATGTAGTATTTATTAAAAATGTTTAGTTTGAAAAATCATTTTTAAAAAAATTGGGTTCGGGATTTTACAGTCAAACTGATGAGATGTTCTAAGGATTTTAATGTTAAAACGCTATGGATAATGGATAATTTCTCAAATTTTGATATTGTTCAAGATTTCTATAATCACGCATTTTTCATTAATGATCATATTTTTGCATTCTTTAAATCTTATTTGTTGCACATGACAAGGTTTTTAAATTAATCAAAATTGCACAAACACAAAGTCATGGCCACCGCTATAACACTCGCTCGAAATCGTGACTCACCACAACAATGGAACCAACAGAACGCGAGCACCAACCTAGTCTGGAAGTAGCAGAACTAAAAGAACAACTCGGTCTGTTAATGAAGTAGATGACTGTTAAAGGAAAATATAAAATAAAATAAATCATTCAATTCAGACTGCAAGTTCAGATTCCAGATTATTTGGAGAATGATAGTTGAGACATGAGTTTGTTGAATTGTGAATGGTCTCAGAACAGGTCGTCAATTTGTGTTGTATTGATATGGTTGTAAGTTCATAATGGAATTCATGGTGTTTAGGTTTAATGATAGTAATTTGAAATGCGCACCAAAACTGGGGCAATTTTTTGATGCATCCCATATGTTATCATGTATTTCACCCCAGAATAATTCAGCCCAAAAAAGAAGATGATTGGCTAACATGAGGTTTTGATTTAATATAAGTCAATTGAACACACACCAAAACTGGGGCAGTTTTTGGTGGGTGGCATAGGTTATCCCATATTTCACCCTCAAAGGGTTGGAATAGCTTGACAAAGACATAAGTTTATTGGCAGATGCAGAAGGCTCAAAGACAATCTTATGCGAGTTGGATTTGATTATTGAGTGAACACCAAAACTGGGGCAATTTTGGTGTGATATTTGAATTATCACAATTTCATCTTGGAAAAGCTCAATCTGTCTCTCATTTCTTTGTATCCCTATATTCTGGTATATAGATCTTAGTCTAAAAGAGTTTTTTACCATTCCCCCGAATTATCCACAAGAATATCAACCTATGATAATCCTTGGATTTTTTTTAAATTGCCTCATTATGGCGATAAATGGATTTGGTTTTTGAAATAGTCACTTGTGACATTTGAGCATAATTTGGGAATATAAATTATGGACTTCTCCAAAAACTAGATAGCGCCGAAATAACTTATAATGTCAATAAATAAATAAAAAGCCAATTCATCACTCTTCAAATTGAAATAATCTACATTACCTCTACACCTTTATAATAAAATTCATATAATAAATGTCCAAATTATTACATGTCATTCAACTTAATCAATTAACCTATTTGAAGGGCCAAATATACATAGAATAGTAATATTAAAAGGTACACTAAAAACATCATCACAAATAAATCCAGCATTCTTCCGATTAAGAGGAAATTCTCACTTGGCGAAAACTGTGTACATGACAAATTCAATCATTGTTAACAATTAATCATAGAGCCCAAATATTGTATATAAAAGAGGTTAAATAATAACTCACGAAACAAAAAGTCCAAATAATTTAAAACAAATATCCAACAACAAATTTCAAATTGCCAAACATAACATACAAATAGGCTAGAATTACATACAAATTCCAAATGTATTAGCCCAGTATCCATCAATTAGGAATTTAAAACCCTAAATACCTTTGTCCATCACATACATCAAACAACTAAGCTAACCAATATGCATTTGGCCATTTTTCAAATTAAGAACAAGAAACCCACCATCAAATAACAAATTATACATCCCAACTCGTATAGCCCATACTAGCCCAAACCATAATCGTACCCAAAAAATCTCCCTAGAAACTTTTTCTTATCTTCCCTTCCGACCACAACCATGAAAGCCTAACACCCTTCACAAATCACCAGAAAAAACTACATATACACATATAGATACAAATTTTCCTTTCAAAATCGATATAAACTTAGATATTTAAACATCAACCAGTAAATCCAAACACACCTAAATTTTTGATCCAATCAAGAATTCATCTTTCACAATCTCAAGTAATTGAAACTAGACATTAAGTTAAGTTGAAGGCTCAAGGAAAAATGTTCGGGTGATGACAGGAAGTGCACAGACTACGGTTTTGAAGTATGATTTTTGATGGTGCTTTGTGATGATAACGAGCTTTGCGTTTTGGGTGAGAAGAGAAAAGACTTCCAGTCAAATCCATATCATGTAATAACAATGGTTAACAACAGCAAACACATATACAAAGTCTACATGCATTAATATATGAAACAAATGAACACACTAGGCACCAGGAACTTGATTCAAATTACAGAGATCTAAACTAAATCAAAGCATAATCTCTACCTTAAACAAGTCAACTAGGATTTGAAGAAAAATTTGATGGGAATAAGGCAAAAGTTGGAAGATCGGGTATTGGGGGATGGTTAATAGTGGTGGCGGATTGCACTCGGGTGAATTTATGAAGAAGGGTCACTTCTGGTGAGCTTTAGATGATGAATGGATGATGATGAAACTCGGGATGATGAAACTCGGGATGATGAATGAGTGGTGGTGAGACCGGTGATGAATGAGTAATAATGGTGAAAGTAGTGCAGTACGGCCACTAAAAGGAAGAAGAAATAATAAAATGAAGGGATAGAAACATGATGATGATTGTGAGGAAAGCTAGTGATGGGATGTCAGTAATGAGAGCTCACCATCACTTTTTAGAGCAACTCCTACCTACGCCTTTCTAGATCAATTCCCACATATCCCTTTAGGGTAATTTCTATATCTGCCTTTATAGAAAACCCAACAATCACAGGCAAAACTGAGGACTCAAAGGTAGAGATGTAGAGTCATGGATGAAATGCAAAGAAACCAAATTGGCAAAAGGAAGAAAGCTCGTGATGCCCAAGGAAAGAAGAAAATTGTATCCCTTTGTATAAAAATAGGACCCGTGATTCAGCTTTTTTGAAAGTGAGTCCATGAGCCCTTGAAAATTGTGAACCAAATTTGTATCTTTGGGGCAGTTTTTAGCGCAGGCGGTAAGCTATCTTATTTTCAAGATTCAAACATTCTTTTTCAAATTATTCCTCTATGTATTGTTTTGATAATCAGCATGTACTCTAATTCGAGCATTCGCTTAATAAAATTTCTGAAATATTTCATCATGGAGTCTATTATTTATCTCTTTTCATATCTTCTGATCTTTTTTATGCATAGTTGTATTACTAATCTTAATTAAACAAAGTTTAATAGAAAATATGAATAAATTATCGAAAACAGTACGTTGGACAAGGATTTGAGCAGAAAGTGATACAGTAAAATGTGATTAGTGATTGCACAAGTGTATAGGGTGGCAACAGACTTTATCATTGCATTATTATACACATGCATCAATTATTTTGAGATTTTCACAAACCAAATTTCATGATTTCAATTCAAAATCAGCATGTTTTTTTTTTAAAATTAAAAGGTTAAAACTTTTGGGATTAAATTTCTGGTTATCTTATGAATAAAAATATTTTTCATCATCCAGTTCATTATTCGGATTAAAGTTGTGGATTAAAAGTGTTTGTCGATTAAAATTGTCTTTCATGGCGGATTAAAGTCATTATGCGGATCAAAGTTGTGGCTTAAAGTGTTTGTGGATTAAAATGACCTTTCATGACGGATTAAATCTATTATGTGGATTAAAGTTGTGGATTAAAAGTGTTTGTGGATTAAAATTTCCTTTCATGGAGGATTAAAGCCATTATGCGGATTAAAGTTGTGGATTAAAGTGTTTGTGGATTAAAATGACCGTTCATGACTTATTAAAACTATTATGCGGATTAAAAGTGTTTGTGGATTAAAATGACCTTTCATGGCGGATTAAAGTTGTGGATTAAAAGTGTGTGAATTAAAATGGTCTTTCATGACAGATTAAAGCTATTATGCGGATCAAAATTGTCGATTAAAAGTGTTTGTGGATTAAAATGGCCTTCCATGACGGATTAAAGCTATTATGTGGATTAAAATTGTTTTTGGATTAAAAGAGCCTTTCATTTCGAATTAAAGTTATTATGTGGATTAAAGTTATCGTCAGCTGTGGATTAAAAGTATTTATGTGGATTAAAGTTTTGGTCAGCCCTAGATTAAAAGTATTTTTGTGGATTAAAGTTGTCGCTCGCTCTGGATTAAATTATTTTGAGGATTAAAATTATCTTCAGTTCTAGATTAAAGTATTTGGTGGATTAAAGTATTTGGTGGATTAAAGTTGTGGATTAAATTTGCTTTTAATTTCAAATTAAAATTATTATGTGGATTAAAAGTTGAGGATTAAAATTGCGTTCAATTTAGGATTAAAATTCTTATGTGGATTAAAGATGTGGATTGAAATATGTTGGATTAAAATTGTTTTTAAATTTTGTAGATTAAAATGTTTTTAGTTCTAAATTAAAGTGTTCGGTGGATTAAAGTTGTTTTTAAATTTCGATTAAATTATCAACTAGATTAAAATTTCGAATTAAAATGATTGAGACTGTCAAATATATTAGAATATTTTTATGTGAATTACCAAAGATAAGATGTTGACTCAATTTTTGGTCAGATGATGAAGTGACCTATTTTCTCGTGTGTTTAATTTTAAATTACCATATAATTGTTTATGATTTAATTTTTTGGTTGGGAGAAGAGAAGGTCTAAACTTTGAATATTGTCCTGGCCACTATTAAAAATAAAAATTGGGACACAATACCTTTACCTGTCATATACCACGTAAAAGTCATGCAAAGGGGGGCAGCTATTGTACCCCAATTTTTGTCCAAACCAAATTCATCCCTAACCCATAACTCAAAACCTAACCCAATTTAAACTCAACCCAAACCATTTTATAATACAAAATCAATCCCAAATCCAAAACTCAAACAAAAGCCCATCCCATTTTTCAAATACTAACTCCATTATTTTTTTATTTTTTTTCAACAACAGCTCTCCACCTCTCTCCTCTTTATTTATTTTTCAATAACAACTCACATTTTTCAACATCTCTCTCCTCTTTATTTATTTTTAAACAATAACTCCCCCGTTTTTTGCACACATCTTTCCCTTTTATTCATTTTTCAACACCTCTCTCCTCTATCTATTTTTCAACACCAACCTACACATTTTTTTCACACCTCTCTCCCTTTTATCCATTATCAACACCAACTCCCCCTTTTTTTTCTTCCACATATCTCTTATTTTCAACACCAACCCACACATTTTTTCCACACCTCTCTTCTTTTATCCATTTTTTAATATCTAAAACAACTCTCAACTTCATTCTTCTCACCTTATATATATCCCCCTCTCTGAAAAAGGAAGGGGATCTTTGGAGGCCTTGGAGTGAGAAAAACCAAAAATTTTGGAGAGAAAATGCTGGAGATAAAGGAGAGAGCTGGTCGTGAGTCCCGAGAGAAAAGAATTAGATCCTTGATTAGGAAATTCAAGACAACCCATCTTCTTCATTCATCACCACCCTCTACTAAACAATGATTACCTACGCATCACCTCATCTCACTACCTCCACCAACCGTCACATATATCCCACCCGATATCACTGCCACAGCCTCAGTGGTCTGCTGAATCAAATCTTGTCCCAACAAGGGTCTATCCCCAACCTCGGACCAACAATGTGGTGACCTACATGGTCTACAATAAAGTGCCTCAAATGGCGTCATCTGAATACTACTTTGGTAAGAGTTGTTATACACAAACTCTACCAGTGGGATGTGAGTCTCCCAATCACCACTGAAATCCATAACACATGACCGAAGCATGTTCTCCAAAATCTGTATAGTCCTCTGTTGTACCCCAATTTTGGTTCAAGCCCAATGAAGGAGCCCATTTAGACATAATAAATCATTAGCTTACTTAAACACTTGATCCATATCTTAATTCAAACTTTAATGAAAATTCTATAAAACCATTCAAAAGCCCATGTATTAATCTATTTAATTGACCCAATAAAAAAGGATCTATCAAGATTTATTAAAAGGGAAGACCGGCCCAATGAGTCACTTAAGCCACAAAGAATTAATCTAACAATTTGAGCCCAGCCCAACTCTCCATTTAACCCTAATGAAAAAACAAGAAATGGGAGAAGGGGAGATGCCGCCACTGTGAACATAAAAGGAAGGAAAGAGGAGAGAGAGATATGCCGGAAAAGAAGGAGAGAGTGAGATGCGCCGGAAAAGGAAGGAGAAGGAAGAGAATGGCCGAAATTTTTAGAGTTTTCATATAGATGATTTTCAACTTAGGTTTTAGCGATTTTTGTGGAAACAAATCGGGTCTAGGTATTGTTTAGGAAGGAAATAGATTTTGGAGTGATTTGAGGGATTGTTGAGTGATTGAGGAAGAGTTGATTAAGAAATAAGGAAGGAAACGGAATTATGGGTAATGGGGGGTCTGCGTTATAAACAGAAGAACATACTGAAAAAAGTGGGGGGGGATTTTTTTTTTCACTTCTTTCGGGGAGGCTTCTTCTTCATTTCAACTTTTTTGGAGGAAAGATTCGGGGTTCTCATTTTTTTTGGGGGGTTTTTACGAAGGGTTTCATAGGGAATATTTGAGGGTTTTCTCTTCTGTCGATCGTTTTTTTTGCTGAAGGAATTTTTCTGGGTTACCGAAAATTGGGGGGAAGAGAAAGTGAGTTTTCTGAAAATTTTTGAGTGTTCTTTCTTCTTCTTGCTTTCAGATTTTCTGGGGATTTTGTGGAGAAGTTTGGCCTCTGTTTATTCCTTTTTCTTCGGAATTTTTCTGGTGTTCGGACTTGCGGTTCTGCGATTGATTAAAGGGGTTTTCATTGATCAGGTTTGGAGGGCTTGTATTGCCCGATGAAGAACACTTGTGATCTTCCATGATTCTTCTGTCAATGGCTGTGATATAGGTTCTAAAATGGATGATTATTCGGCTGTCTGGATTATTGCTGGTGTACTTGGGTTGCTAGTTTTCAATTTGAATTTTGTATGATCTGTTGATGCTTTGTGCCATGCAATTTTGATGAACCGATTAGAATTAGTTCCCATGGATGCATGCTTTCATTTCCAAATTCCATGAAAGATGAAAATTGGCTTGGTTGATTTCTTTGAAAACGTGATGCTGTGTTTTGGTTTAGGATTCAATTTCTAGGTTTGGAATAGTTTGTTTTGTTGAAACTTGGGAATTTAAATTAATAATGGTTGATGCCAGAATCATGTGTTCAAAGAATTGTAATGGGCTTGCTATGTGTAATTTATGTTGCTTGGGCTTAAGGCTATTTAAGTTTAAAAGAAATTGGGTTTGCTTTGGTGACTTGGAATGAATTGTTTTGATGGGCCAAGAGATTATTTGAATTGTTTGGGCTTTGAATGCTTGTTCATTTAGATTTAAAAATTGTATGATAATAAAATTTTACATGTGACATTTGGCATGTTCATTTCATTAAGGCAATTAGTTAGAAAATTCTAATCATACTAATTTAATAGTATGATTGGAATAATCGATTGCCAATAAAAAAAAAGGGGAACCGAAATCCCATTCTATTCATCATTTTTAATATGCTAATATGTTATTTATTGGATTGTGCTTATATATGAATTATGTGATTGGTTTGATGTTGATGTTGGGTGATTTATGTGTTAATTGTTTGATTCAATATTTTTAATGTGTTTGATTGGTGGGTTTGCGATAATTTAATATCGTATAGTCCACATATAAAAATTCGGTTCCCCAACATTTTTCTTTAATTTTTATTTTTGCCTTTGTTATTCTATTTTCACTTTATTATATTCCTATTTTTATTTCACTTTATTTTATCCATTTTACTTTATTTTCCTATTTATTTATATATTTTATTTATTTTTCTTTTCTGTTTTTATTTATTGTATATTAATTTCGTTTTTTTTAATAATTATTATTATTTTATACATCATTATTTTTCATTTTATTTTACTTTACTCTTTTTTTTCCTCTTTGTTTATTTTTGTTATTTTTATATCTTATTGTATTTTGTATTTTATTCTCATTTTATTCTCATCTTATAAATATATATATATATATATATATATATGTATATTGTCACTCTATTTTCGTATGGTTCTTATTATTATTTTGTATCTCATTATTATTATTAGTATTATTATGTTATTTGCCTTATATCATTATTACGTATTTATATAATATTTATGTTATTTTTTATATTATATTTACCTTTTGACTTTATTTCTATTTTTATTTTTATCCTTATTTTATTTTACGATATTTACTATTTTATGTTATATTCTACTTTATTTCGAACTTATGTATTATATAAAGATTATACTAAAAGTCTTTGCCTACGATGGAATCTATTTGAGGAATGCATCGGATGCACCCTTGGGTAGATTCTTGAGGTGAGAGCGTTTCTTGGGAAATTTGGCCATTGGATGGACAAAACCCTATGAACCTCAATATTAAGACTTTTAATATGGTTTTTATATATATTATAAAATTATTTTGTATTTTATGAGTTCATTTTATTCTATTTTCGTATAAACCTACATCTACTTAAATTATTTTTCCTATTTATTTAAATATTATTTTTATCTTATGTAATTTGTCATATAATTCATATAATCATTATACCTTACATATATAGTCTTTATATATATTAAAATCATGTTATTATATTCGAATATATAATTTATATATATATATATATATCTTATAAGTTTATTTATTCTATTTTGATATATCCATATGCCTACTTAAATTATTTTGTCCTATATAGCTATTATATTCCTCTAAATATTATTTTTGTCTTATATATAATTATCATATTTTACGTATGCCACAATTAATATTTTCTATAAAAGTCATTTAATGGGATAATAAAAGTTAAGTTGGCAACTGTTTTTTTAAAACAGGCGTTGTGGGATGCCTCACACCTTCCCCATACGCAACAAACTCGCTTACCCTTTTTTCTGGATTTTTCGCAGACCAAAATTATATTTTTCATGGTGACCAATTGCACCTATTCAATTGGTGGCGACTTCTTATATTTTATTAAAAAAATCATTTTCGCAAAACCGGTTGCGACAACTGGCGACTTCACTGGGGACAACTAGTTTTTAAAATATATATATATTAAGAAAAAAAATTAGTGAGTTGGGCCTTTTAAATTTAATCTTTATTATCTCATCATTTGATTTTGTTATTTTTGAATTAAGCATATTTTGTGTTTTATTTCTTTGAATTTTGTTTGATATATTCTTATTGTTTAAAACGTTATTGATTTGTTTTTATGAGCCTTTTATATTTTTGTCCTCACACATTGTGCACTATTCCTTTTTATGAGTCCAATAACTAGGGCTCAAAACCCTTAGGAGAGGATGAAGTAAACGAGACCTTCGAGGGATTCCAATCCCCGTGCAGGCTCGCGAAAAATCCTCACTCAACCCACTCCTCTATTAAGAGGGACCCAGACTATTCCAGCAATGGACACTGGTGGGGGAATAAGTCGGGAGCCTAGATTGTTCATAGCCAATGACCATAGAGTTATAGGACACAGGAAACTATTTCTAACCTTCATTGTGTGATATATATTGTCGTTATTCTTGGTTGTACATATGTTGTTTTATTTATGTGATTTTATTGTGTTTGTATATATGATGTTTTGTTATATTGTACATATATATGTATGTTATTTTTTCTTGTACATACGTGATTTTATTTGTATAAATAATGTTTTGTTTTATTGTACATATATATGCATGTTGTTTTTCTTGAACATATGTGATTCAATTTGTATAAATAATGTTTTGTTGCATATAATGTTTTGTTCTATTGTATATATATTCATATTGTTTTTCTTGTACATATGTGATTTTATTTGCATAAATAATGTTTTGTTCCATTGTATATATATGCATATTGTTTTTCTTGTATGTATGTGATTTTATTTGTATAAATAATGTTTTGTTCTATTTTATATATATGCATGTTGTTTTTTGTACATGCATGATTCCACCTTGTTTGTATATATGATGTTTGTTTTACTATATATATACATATGTTGTTCCATTTGTATATATATGATTCTACTTTACTTGTATATATGAAGTTTTGCTTTATTATATATATAGATACGTTGTTCTCCTTGTATATACATGATTCTATCTTGTTTGTTGTATATATGATGTTTTGCTTCACTGTATATGTATGGTTCTGTTTTTGTACGTATGTGAGTTGGTTTTGATGTGCATATGAAGTTTTGGTTGTATATATGTGGTTTTGTTTTGTTTGTACATATGTGGTTGTTTTATTTGTACGTGTATTGTTTTGTTTGTACATATAGGTTTCACGTATTTATCTCAAATACATTAGTTAAAGTTAGACTCATGTATACACTTGTTTAAGCACTCGCATACACTTATATATACATTTCATGCATTATCTTGCATGAATTAGTTAGACTATACCATGTATATATGTGATATCCATTGCCTCACATGTAAAATAGTTTCCTTGTTCATATGAGACACATAAATTCATAATCATGCATAAATTGAATAATAAAATGGTGACACTAAGTTTTCAAGAATCTCCAAAATAAAGTAGGAATGGGAGTGAGATGTGTACACTAGGTTTTAAATTTTATTTCCCTTTGAGAATAAAATTGTACATGACATATACATTTAAATATAAATAATTAATAGCACTAAATACTAACATAGGGGTGAAAATCGAGGAAGTAAAAATAAAATATCATGACCACTTATTGGGTTTTCACAAGGAGTAGGCCAATACTTCGATTTCGATAAATTTTTATAGTACGGCATTTGCATGTTCTGACATTATCATCATATCTCTTATAAAATAAAAGTCCTTGTTCAAAATTTTGCATTCATTCGTCATTATCTTCCATCATTTCCAAGATTTTAAAACTTGATAGCATCGTTTAACAAGATTGGATTGTTGAAAAAAGAAAAAAGAAAGATGAATCAAATGAACTAGATTTTGGTGCACCTATTAACAATGTAAAATCACACTCCGAGATGGAAAATAGATATAAGATATCGTCATAAATATTTAAATGACTAGATCGAGAATGCGGGCAATTAATAATGGGAGATAATGATCAGTGGCAAAGATAAAGTAGATCAAGAAAATGTTACATTCTTGTGGGAATTATAACAATATATCGTTAGTGGGCCTAGTATGAGATAGTAATCTACATGAACTCATTACGATTTATTGAAATAGTGTTACATAGTTGGTTTTAGTGGGTCTGTGCATGGTTTTAAAGAAAAGTTACAAGTTCATTAAACTCCTAGAATGTGTCTAGAAGATATTTCCAAAACTGTTTTTGTTTTTCAAAATTAAAAATTAGATGAAAATTCATTTGGGTGTTACAATTTTTGAAAAGGGTTTGTAAGAAACGTGTTTCTAAAACAAAAAAATAAAAAAAAATTGCAAATAACTAAATCATGTTTTGAAAAATTTTGGAAATGGATCGATGACATTTTTGTAACCTTGTTATATAATCAATATTTTTCTGTTCATAAACTATGATTTATTTATTTTTTTAAATCGTTTACAAATACAATAAACCACATTTTTTTAAAAAACGCTTCTTTTATTTTAAAAGGAAAAATTATCTTTGAAAATTATAGTCAAAATCATCTTTACTCATTAAAAACGAAAATAATTTGCAAACAAACTCATACTACTGTGGTTGCGTTCAAAATCTTTGATCCGCCGAACTGGCTTCGTTAGGAGGACATTTATTATACTCAGGACTTAATCTCATTGTGGAAGTTTTTTTTAAATAATTGAGATTTAAATATCAACTGCATTGGGGTATGCCTCTTCTATTTTTGTGCGATTTTTTTTTTTATTATTATTATTTTATTTTTAGATACAAGGTTTACATTTGCACAAAGAAAATTATGCAAGAGTGAAAAATCAAAAGAGCGTAAAAAACAATAATAATAATAATAAATCATCACTCAAA
Source organism: Euonymus europaeus (assembly GCA_963580455.1). NCBI lineage: Eukaryota > Viridiplantae > Streptophyta > Magnoliopsida > Celastrales > Celastraceae > Euonymus > Euonymus europaeus. The sequence continues at coordinate 11,221,569 of OY756970.1, read as the reverse complement.
CAACACGTTTGGATTTTAAGAAATGATAGTTTAAGACATGCGTTCGTTGAAGTGGCGATAATATATATATATATATATAAATCAATAAATAAATGAATAATAATAATAAAGGATTTCATTGTGTTCATATTTAATGACAGTAAATAGGACACGCACCGAAACTGTGGCAGTTTTTGGTGCGTCCCATAGGTTATAATGTATTTCACTCCAGAATAATGCAGCCCAAAGAAGAAAACGATTGGTTAATATTTGGTTTTGATTTTAATTAAACACGCACCAAAAAAACTGGGGCAGTTTTTGGTGCGTCCCATATGTTATAATGTATTTCACCCTAGGACAATTCAGTCTAAAGAGGAAAATGATTGGCTAATATGAGGTTTTGATTTAATAAAAGTCAATTGAACACGCACCAAAACTGGGGCAGTTTTTGGTGCGAAATCTACTTTATCACGTTTTTACTCATGAAATGTTATGGCCCCTTTGTAAGAGAATAAATTGGCAAATATAGAAGATTTAAAGACTCCCTCATAGATTTGATCATTATAAATTGGGTGTACACCAAAACTGGGGCAGTTTTGGTGCAATCTTTGACTTATCACATATTTCATCTCTGAAATGTTCAGCTTGCTTGTATTTTCTTTGCATATACTCGAAAAGAGTTTTCTGTCATCACTCATCATTATCAATTAAATATGATCAGATTATCAATTTCTTCAGTTTTGCTACTTATATTCCTCCATTTTCATATTTCAATTCTCATTCCATATTCCAAAAAGTTTTTTCATTCATTTTCAATTGTTGGCATGCACGGCCGTACTATTTAATTTATCATTGATGAAGTGGTTAGAGGAAATTGGACGAGTGCATTAAGACATTAATTTTGATAAGAAATTGATGGATATTAGTGTCCTAAATTGGAAAGGATTTGAATGAAAAACTTAGGGTTGAAGCAGATATTATTAGAGGATGGATAATCCCAGCAAAAAAAGAATCAAAAGAAGTTTGAATGAGCAAATAATTTTAAATTGAGAAGTACTTACACGTACAAGTTTTAAAGGAAAATAAATAGTGATTGAGAAAAATGAAATGAGATTATATCTAATAAGTTGCTAATGTGGTGCAAAAAATAAATAAATAAGTAAATAAGTAAATAAATAAATAAATAAAGATTTTTATCGGAAGTTGAAAACTATCTCGTTTTCTCGATTTAGAGTTTAAAACATTCTTGTTTCAAGTTGTTCATGTATGTGCCATCCTCATAACTAGCCATACACTATTATTATATCATCTTCTTATAAATATTTTGATATTATTTATTCTTGACCTTTGAGTGTCCTATTAATCTTTTCAGATATCTTCTCATCTTTCCTATGCGTAGCCATATTATTAAGCTTAAATTATGACAAAGGGTGTCAAAACGCTACGCTAGGTCAAGGATTTGAACAGAAAGCAGTGTGGCAATATGAGATTGATGATCGCATAAGGATACAAAAGGTCTATTATAAAAATAAAAATAAAAACACAATATATATATATATATAAAAACAATAAAAATCTTTCTTCCCAACGAGTTCATCCATATCATTATATTATGGGATTAACGTGCATCAACTTTGAATTTTCACAGGCCTGATTTTGAGTTAAGTGTCAAGGCGAATTATATCACTATATGCTCAATTTTGGATTAAAATATTTTTCTCATTTTTGCATTAAATCATTTTTAATGTTGGTTCATCATATGGATTAAAAGCTCCAAATTTTGGATCAAATTATTTTTAAGCATGGATTATTGTGTGGGTTAAAATATTTTTACAAATGGATTAAAGTGTCCTTATTTTTGGGTTCATCATGAGGATTAAAATCTCTCATTTTTAGATTAAATTATTTTTAAACCTTGGACTATCACGTGGATTAGAATGTCTTTACCTTCAGGTTAAATTGTTTTCAATCTTGCAGATTAAAATTGTTTTTAAAATATTTTCAATTTTGGTTTATTCTCCAGATTAAAATACCTTTAATTTTGGGTTAAAATATTTTTATCTTGGATTAAAAGTATCATGAGATTAAAATTGTTTTCAATCTTGGGTAAAATATTTTGTGGATTAAAATCGGCTGAAAATTTTGAAATAAAGTATCATGTGAATTAAATGCATCTTGCTGATTAAAAATTGTTTTCGATTTGGATAAAAAATTATCCCATGGACTAAAATTGTCTTCAATTTTGGACTAAAATATTTTGAATTATCATATGTATTGATTAAAGTTGGGAATTAAGATTGCTTGTAGATTAAGTTGGCCTCCGATTAAGAGTTAACCTTTGGATTAAAGTTATGGATTAAATTTACCTTCGGATTAAAGTTGATCTTTGGATTAAAGTTGAGGATTACGTGGATTAAAATGGTCTTTGGATTAAAGCTATGATGCAGATTAAAGTTGAACATTAAATTCGTTTAAAGAGTAAAATGACCTTCGGTTTAAAATTAAGAGGCAAATAAAATTGGGGTTAAAATATGTCATGGATTAAAATTGTCATCGACTCTGGATTAAAGTAATTTGGGATTAAAATTGTCTTCAATTATGAATTAAAGTATCCGGTGGATTAAAGTAATGGATTGAGATTGCTTTCAATTTTTAATTAGAATCATTACGAGATTAAAATCTTGTATTAAAATAATTTATGGATTAAAATTTCTTTTCGGATTAAAATTATTATATGAACCAAAGTTGTGGATTACAATATTGTGTGCATTAAATTTCGTATTAAAATTATTAGGTGTGAATCAAAGTACTTTGTGGATTAAAATCGCTTTTAAATTTGGTGGATTAAAGTGGTTTTAAGGTATTTGGTGGATTAAGATTATTCTAAAGTTAGGATTAGATTGTTGGGTGGATTAAATCTAGGGTTAAGATGTTTTGGATTAATGAATGGATTAAAATACTTTTAATGTGAGGATTATTATGCGATCACCAAGTATAGGATTTTGATTTAACTCTCGGGCGATTCAATTAGCATATATTGGTTTAATCTTTTACTGAGTGTAGAAAAGACCCATACTCTAAATGTTGTCACAAATTTTAAAATTCACATTGTCAAAATTGGGATACAATACCTTTACGTGTCATTTACTACGTAAAGTCCCGCAAAGGGGGGCAGCTGTTGTACCCCAATTTTGGTTCAAGCCCAATGAAGGAGCCCATTTAGACATAATAAATCATTAGCTTACTTAAACACTTGATCCATATCTTAATTCAAACTTTAATGAAAATTCTATAAAACCATTCAAAAGCCCATGTATTAATCTATTTAATTGACCCAATAAAAAAGGATCTATCAAGATTTATTAAAAGGGAAGACCGGCCCAACGAGTCACTTAAGCCACAAAGAATTAATCTAACAATTTGAGCCCAGCCCAACTCTCCATTTAACCCTAATGAAAAAACAAGAAATGGGAGAAGGGGAGATGCCGCCACTGTGAACATAAAAGGAAGGAAAGAGGAGAGAGAGATATGCCGGAAAAGAAGGAGAGAGTGAGATGCGCCGGAAAAGGAAGGAGAAGGAAGAGAATGGCCGAAATTTTTAGAGTTTTCATATAGATGATTTTCAACTTAGGTTTTAGCGATTTTTGTGGAAACAAATCGGGTCTAGGTATTGTTTAGGAAGGAAATAGATTTTGGAGTGATTTGAGGGATTGTTGAGTGATTGAGGAAGAGTTGATTAAGAAATAAGGAAGGAAACGGAATTATGGGCAATGGGGGGTCTGCGTTATAAACAGAAGAACATACTGAAAAAAGTGGGGGGGATTTTTTTTCACTTCTGTCGCAACCGGTTTTGCGAAAAGGATAATAGAAGTCGCCACCAATTGAACAGGTGCAATTGGTCACCATGAAAAATATAATTTTGGTGTACGAAAAATCCAGAAAAAAGGTAAGTGAGTTTGTTGCGTATGGGGAAGGTGTGAGGCACCCCACAACGCCTGTTTTAAAAAAAACAGTTGCCAACTTAACTTTTATTATCCCATTACATGAATTTTCCGAAAATATTAATTATAGCGTACGTAAAATATGATATATAAGATAAAAATAATATTTAGAGGAATGTAATAACTATATAGGATAAATAATTTAAGTAGGTATATAGATATATCAAAATAGAATAAAATAGACTTATATATATATATAAATTATATTCGAATATAATAAAATGATTTTATAATACATACAAAGACTTTATATATAAGGTATAATGACTATATAAATTATATGACAAATAACATGAGATAAAAAAATAATATTTAGATAAATAGGAAAAATAATTTAAGTAGATATAGGGTTATACGAAAATAGAATAAAATGAACTCATAAAACACAAAATAATTTATAATATATATAAAAACTATATTAAAAGTCTTAATATTGAGGTTCATAGGGTTTCGTCCATCCAATGGCCAAATTTCCCAAGAAACGCTCTCACCTCAAGAATCTACCCAAGGGTGCATCCAATGCATTCCTCAAATAGATTCCATCGTAGGCAAAGACTTTTAGTATAATCTTTATATAATACATAAGTTTGAAAGTAGAATATAACATAAAATAGTAAATATCATAAAATAATAAGGATAAGAATAAAAATAGAAATAAAGCCAAAAGGTAAATATAATATAAAAATTAAAAGGACATATATGAATACGTAATAATAATATAAGGCAAATTACATAATAAAACTATTGATAATAATGAGATACAAAATAATAAGAACCATACGAAAATAGAGTGACAATATACATATATATATTCATAAGGTGAAAATAAAATGAGGATAAAATACAAAATACAATAGGATATAAAAATAGCGAAAATAAACAAAGAGAAAAAAGTAACGTAAAATAAAATGAAAAATAATAATGTATAAAATAATAATAATTATTATTATAAAAACGAAATTAATATACAATAAATAAAAACAAAAAAAGGAAAATAAAATATATGAATAGGAAAATAAAGTACTAATGGATAGAGTAAAGTGAAATAAAAATAGGAATATAATAAAGTAAAAATAGAATAACGAATGCAAAAATAAAATTAAAGAAAATGTTGGGGAACCGAATTTTTAATGTGGACTATACAATATTAAATTATCGCAAATCCACCAATCAAACATATTAAAAAGTATTAAATCACATAACTAACACTTAATCCACACAACATCAAACCAAACAATATCAAATCACTCACATAATTCATATAAGCACCATTCAATAAATGACATATCAGCATGTAAAAAAAATAATGAATGGAATGAGATTTCGGTTTTCCCCTTTTTATTAGCAATCAAATATTTCAATCATATTATTGAATTAATATGATTGAAAAATTATACTTAATTGCTTTGATGAAATGAGCATACAAGAATGTCACATAAAAAGTTTTGTTTTCATAAAAATTTTCGAATCTAATTTACATCAACCACATAATCCCTTGGTCCATTTAAGGATTCCTTTTAAATCACCAATTAACAAAACAGGCCACTTTCATAACCATTTACCACATCCAATTACGAATCCCAAACCACATAAATTATTCAAGTACTTGCAAGAAATATAATATGACAGCCATCCAGAAATCCAGCATTCCAAACGAGAATTAACAGAAACGAAATCATGGGTTTATAGGTGTTTTTCCTTTGGCTCACAAGCCATCCATACCACCATGGAACAATGTAAACCCCCTGAATTTACAAAGATGAAAGATACAATCAAGGATACACAACCAAAGAACAAATATCACCAAATGCCAGCATACATCACAATTATTAAGCAGGAAGTCACAGAAAATCACAAGTGTTCTTCCTCTGGCATAATTCCATCCGAACCTCAAATGAATGAATAAGAACTAGACCAACAGAACCAGACATCTCACCCACAAAACAGCAAATAAATTCAGCAATTCTTTGAACCACCGGAAGGAAGCTGCTCAACAATCCGAAACCAGAAGAGAAAACCAATCCCCTTAACCCAGAAAAGTCGATCACCGGATAACTTGTAAGGAAGAAGAATGAGACAGAACCCCTCCCAGAAGTTTCGAAAAAAGAAAAACAGAAGCTCCAGAAAAAATTCAGAAAACCGAAATCGAGAAAAACCCAGAAAAATTTGAAAAGAAAGAAGAAAAAGAAGCCTCGAAAATCCCAGAAGAAGCAGAAGAAACCCAGAAAGTTTTCCAGACAAGAAGCCCCCAACAAAACTTGATCGATCCCTTATTTGTAACCTAACAAAACCCAAATCAAATCCTCTATCAATTCCGAAAATCATCCCCTAATCTTCTCAACATTCTCTTCTACTTCTGGCACTTTCTCCCTCTCTCTCGAAATTGATTTTCTTTCCTTTTTCGGCCACCTTCTCTCTCTCTTTCCTTTGCTGGTCACTCTCTCTCTCCTCTCGGACGGCGCCTTCCTCTGCTCCTTCTTTGCGTTTCTTCATCTCCATTAGGTTATATGATGGACCGGGCTTCCTCTTTGGATTTGAGTGAGTCCGGTCCATTTCATTTGGGCTTACTAATTTTGGGCTATTTGTAATATGCTGGGTTATGGATTTTTTAATGGGCTGGGTTGGTTTGCTTGGGCTTATTGATTGGGTTTATTGGATTAATAAATCCATATAATGGTGACTCTAATGTGGCCTTAATTAAACCTAAATAAATCCATGTATTATTTATTATTATTATTTTTTTTATTTATTACATGTAATATACGTTTTATTTTAAGACTCTCCTAAGCTTGAATTTATCGATTAGGCCCTGGACAAAAAATGGGGTACAACAACTTCTTTCGGGGAGGCTTCTTCTTCATTTCAACTTTTTTGGAGGAAAGATTCGGGGTTCTCATTTTTTTGGGGGGTTTTTACGAAGGGTTTCATAGGGAATATTTGAGGGTTTTCTCTTCTGTCGATCGTTTTTTTTGCTGAAGGAATTTTTCTGGGTTACCAAAAATTGGGAGGAAGAGAAAGTGAGTTTTCTGAAAATTTTTGAGTGTTCTTTCTTCTTCTTGCTTTCAGATTTTCTGGGGATTTTGTGGAGAAGTTTGGCCTCTGTTTATTCCTTTTTCTTCGGAATTTTTCTGGTGTTCGGACTTGCGGTTCTGCAATTGATTAAAGGGGTTTTCATTGATCAGGTTTGGAGGGCTTGTATTGCCCGATGAAGAACACTTGTGATCTTCCATGATTCTTCTGTCAATGGCTGTGATATAGGTTCTAAAATGGATGATTATTCGGCTGTCTGGATTATTCCTGGTGTACTTGGGTTGCTAGTTTTCAATTTGAATTTTGTATGATCTGTTGATGCTTTGTGCCATGCAATTTTGATAAACCGATTAGAATTAGTTCCCATGGATGCATGCTTTCATTTCCAAATTCCATGAAAGATGAAAATTGGCTTGGTTGATTTCTTTGAAAACGTGATGCTGTGTTTTGGTTTAGGATTCAATTTCTAGGTTTGGAATAGTTTGTTTTGTTGAAACTTGGGAATTTAAATTAATAATGGTTGATGCCAGAATCATGTGTTCAAAGAATTGTAATGGGCTTGCTATGTGTAATTTATGTTGCTTGGGCTTAAGGCTATTTAAGTTTAAAAGAAATTGGGTTTGCTTTGGTGACTTGGAATGAATTGTTTTGATGGGCCAAGAGATTATTTGAATTGTTTGGGCTTTGAATGCTTGTTCATTTGGATTTAAAAATTGTATGATAATAAAATTTTACATGTGACATTTGGCATGTTCATTTCATTAAGGCAATTAGTTAGAAAATTCTAATCATACTAATTTAATAGTATGATTGGAATAATCGATTGCCAATAAAAAAAAAGGGGAACCGAAATCCCATTCTATTCATCATTTTTAATATGCTAATATGTTATTTATTGGATTGTGCTTATATATGAATTATGTGATTGGTTTGATGTTGATGTTGGGTGATTTATGTGTTAATTGTTTGATTCAATATTTTTAATGTGTTTGATTGGTAGGTTTGCGATAATTTAATATCGTATAGTCCACATATAAAAATTCGGTTCCCCAACATTTTTCTTTAATTTTATTTTTGCCTTTGTTATTCTATTTTCACTTTATTATATTCCTATTTTTATTTCACTTTATTTTATCCATTTTACTTTATTTTCCTATTTATTTATATATTTTATTTATTTTTCTTTTCTGTTTTTATTTATTGTATATTAATTTCGTTTTTTTAATAATTATTATTATTTTATACATCATTATTTTTCATTTTATTTTACTTTACTTTTTTTTCCTCTTTGTTTATTTTTGTTATTTTTATATCTTATTGTATTTTGTATTTTATTCTCATTTTATTTTCATCTTATAAATATATATATATATATATGTATATTGTCACTCTATTTTCGTATGGTTCTTATTATTATTTTGTATCTCATTATTATTATTAGTATTATTATGTTATTTGCCTTATATCATTATTACGTATTTATATAATATTTATGTTATTTTTTATATTATATTTACCTTTTGACTTTATTTCTATTTTTATTCTTATCCTTATTTTATTTTACGATATTTACTATTTTATGTTATATTCTACTTTATTTCGAACTTATGTATTATATAAAGATTATACTAAAAGTCTTTGCCTACGATGGAATCTATTTAAGGAATGCATCGGATGCACCCTTGGGTAGATTCTTGAGGTGAGAGCGTTTCTTGGGAAATTTAGCCATTGGATGGACAAAACCCTATGAACCTCAATATTAAGACTTTTAATATAGTTTTTATATATATTATAAAATTATTTTGTATTTTATGAGTTCATTTTATTCTATTTTCGTATAAACCTACATCTACTTAAATTATTTTTCCTATTTATTTAAATATTATTTTTATCTTATGTAATTTGTCATATAATTCATATAATCATTATACCTTACATATATAGTCTTTATATATATTAAAATCATGTTATTATATTCGAATATATAATTTATATATATATATATATATATCTTATAAGTTTATTTATTCTATTTTGATATATCCATATGCCTACTTAAATTATTTTGTCCTATATAGCTATTATATTCCTCTAAATATTATTTTTGTCTTATATATAATTATCATATTTTACGTATGTCACATTTAATATTTTCTATAAAAGTCATTTAATGGGATAATAAAAGTTAAGTTGGCAACTGTTTTTTTAAAACAGGCGTTGTGGGGTGCTTCACACCTTCCCCATACGCAACAAACTCGCTTATCCTTTTTTCTGGATTTTTCGCAGACCAAAATTATATTTTTCATGGTGACCAATTGCACCTATTCAATTGGTGGCGACTTCTTATATTTTATTAAAAAAATCTTTTTCGCAAAACCGATTGCGACATCCTCTCACTCTAGCCGTCAGTCCATGGGTGAAACGCTATACAGAAACTCAGCATCGTCCCGAGAGTGTCCTTAAAACTGCTCCAAAAGCGAGAAGTGAAACGAGGATCCTTGTCGGATATAATGGTTACGGGTACCCCATGTAACCGTACGACCTCTCGAATGTAGAGTCTGGTAAGTGCCTCCACCGAGTCAGTCTGCTGAATCGGTAAAAAGTCACCAGTCTTCGTCAATTTATCAACAATGACCCACACGACATCATGTCTCCTCACATTCCTCGGTAAACCCATAAAAAAATCCATACACACATGCTCCCACTTCCACTCAGGTAATGGAAGCGACTGTAACAATCCAGGAGGTCTCCTATGCTCTGCCTTTACCTGCTGACGGGTAAGGCATCTCATCACAGTCTGGGCCACATCTCTCTTTAGTCTGCTCCACCAATACTGTCTCCGTAAATCTCGATACATCTTAGTAGCATCAGGATGTATCGCGAACTGAGAATAGTGTGCCTCTCTAAGTATCTCATCTCTCAACTCAACATCTTCTGGAACCACCAGTCGGGCTCTAAAACGAACTCCTCCATCAATATCTCGAATCCAACCATCCATATCTTCAATATCATCAAAAGTCGCATCACCGAGCTGTGCATCCAATACCTTCTGTACTAGTGCTGGATGGCTCACCAAACTCCTCAGAATGCATCTCTCACCCCTGTCATCAACATCTACTCGGTACTACCCAATACTGTCCACCAAATCAAACTCCCACAGTAACAATCGTGCCACTGTCAACTTCCTACTCAAGGCATCAGGCACGACATTGGCCTTACCTTGATGATACTGCAATGAGAAATCATAATCTCCAAGATACTCCATCCATCTCCGCTGCCTCTGATTCAGATCCTTCTGTGTGAATAAGTGTCGTAAACTCCGGTGATTTGAAAACACTTCAAACTGCTCCCCATAAAGGTAACGCCTCCACTACTTAAGTGCAAACACTATAGCATCCAATTCCAAATCATGTACGGGATAAAAGTTGATCAATGTAGACTTTTTATTATTTTTTAGGTCTAATTTTAGAAGAATGTACTTTTTAGATTATTTCATTGCGAAAAGATGAGTTTCATTCCAAATTAGAGAGAACCTGAAAAAGATCATCCATAGAGAGAGTTGAGCGATTGTGAACTGTCAAAGTTGATTGGTGTTCACTTTTTATTGTTATTTTATATCAAATTTGACGAGTATGGGTTCCATAGATATTTTCATTGCCAAAAGACAAACTTTCGTTCCCAAATGGATAAAACTCTTAAAAACTCGTTCATGGAGAGAGTTGAGCAATTCCAAACCCTAAAAGTTGATCTGTGCACATTTTTTATTGTTATTTTATAACAAATTTTATATGAATAGGCTCCTTAGACTATTTCGTTGCCAAAATACAAACTTTCATTCCAAATTAAACAGGACCTTTAAAAGATCCTCCATGAAGAGAGTTGATATTCCGAACCATTAAAGTTGATCGGTGTACACTTTCTATTTTTATTTTATGTCTAATTTTAAGAGAATAGACTTATTAGATTGTTTTGTTGCAAAAAGATGAACTTCTATTTCAAATTAGAAAAAACCGTTAAAAGCTCCTCCATGAAGAGAGTCGACCAATAAAGAAACCTCGAAGTCAATCGGTATACAATTTTTATTGCTATTTTATGTCAAATTTGACAATTATAGGATCTGTAGATTATTTCGGAACCAAAAGACCAACTTTCGTTTCCAAATGGATAAAATTGTTAAAGGCTTTTCTATGAAGAGAGTTGAGAAATTTCAAACCATCAAAGTTGATCGCTATGCACTTTTTATTGTGATTTTATGTTTAATTTTATGAGAATTGGCTCCTTAGATTTTTTTGTTGCCAAAAGAAAAAGTTTAATTCCAAATTAGACAAAACATTTAAAAGATTCTTCATGGAGAGAGTTGATCAATTCTAAAACATGAAAGTTGATCGGTGTACAATTTTTATTGTTATTTTTTGTATAATTTTACGAGAATAGACTCCTTTGATTGTTTCATTGCCGAAAGATGAACTTTCATTCCAAATTAGACAAAACCTAAAAAATAACTTCCATAGAGAGAGTTGAGAAATTCTAAACAATCAAAGTTAATTGGTGAAAACTTTTTATCGTCATTTTAATTCTAATTTGACGTTAATGGGCTCCTTAGATTGTTTTCGTTTCCAAAAGATGAATTTTCATTCCAAATTAGACAAATCCTTTAAAAGCTCCTCTATGGAGAGAGTTGAACAATTATGAACCATCAAAGTTGATCGATGTACACTTTTGATTGATATTTTATGTCAAATTGGACAAGTATAGGCTCTGTAGATTGTTTCATTGCCGAAAGACCAACTTTCGTTCTGAAATAGACAAATCGTTAAAAGCACCTCAATGGAGAGAATTGAGCAATTATGAATCCTTGAAGTTGATCGGTGTGCAATTTTTATTGTTATTTTATGTAAAATTTTACAAGTAAAGGCTCCGTATCATTGCCAATAGAATAGCTTTAAATCCCAAATGGACAAAACCGTTTAAAGTATCTCCATGGAGATAGTTGACAAATTCTGAATCTTTAAAGTTTGTCGGTGTACACTTTTTATCGTTATTTTAAGTTTAATTTTACGAGTGTAGCCTCCGTAAGTTGTTTTATTGCTAAAAGACTAACTTCAAATCCGAATAGAGAAAATCATTAAAACTCTTTCATGGACTGAGTTGAATGATTGTGAAGCCTCAAAGTTAATTGGTGGACACTTTTATTTCTTTTTTATGTCAAATTTGACGATAATGTGCACCGTAGATTGTCTCGTTACGTTCCCAAATGGACAAAACTGTTAAAGCCTCTTTCATGGAGAGAGTTGAGCAATTATAAACCATCAAAGTTGATCGGTGTACACTTTTTATTGTTATTTTTTGTCTAATTTTACGATAATAGGCTCCATAAATTATTTTGTTTCCAAAAGACTTTCATTCCAAATTAGATAAAATCTCTAAAAGATTGTTGTACACCAATTTTTGTCCAAACCAAATTCAGCCCAAACCCATAACTCAAAACCTAACTCAATTTAAACTCAACCAAAACCATTTTATAATACAAAATCAAGCCCAAATCCAAAACTCAAACAAAAGCCCACCCAATTTTTCAAATACTAACTCTATTATTTATTTTTATTTTGTTTCAACAACAACTCACATTTTTTCTACACCTCTCTTCTTTTTATCCATTTTTCAACATCTAAAACAACTCTCAACTTCATCCTTCTCACCCTATATATATCCCCCTCTTTGAAAAAGGAAGGGGATCTTTGGAGACCTTGGAGGGAGAAAAACCAGAAATTTTTGGAAAGAAAATACTGGAGAAAAAGGAGAGAGCTGGTCGTGAGTCTTGAGAGAAAAGAATTGGGTCCTTGATTAGGAAATTGAAGACAACCCATCTCCTTCATTCATCACCACCCTCTAGTAAACAATGATTACCTGAGCATCACCTCATCTCACTACCTCCACCAACCGTCACATATATCCCACCCGATATCACTGTCACACATGTACCACTGTCATCACATAAATATTTGATGTTTTTTTTTATTATTATTTCATGCATGTTCTTGCATATATATATATATATATACACACACATGCATAGGGGGTGTGATTGATGAAACTTTATTTTTCAAAAGGAAAAGGTGTTGTGTTGTGTTGTGCTTGCATGATATATGTGTGTATATATATATATATATATATATATATATATATATATCTGAGTAGATATATGTGGTGCATATATGTTATAATATGTGATGTTGTATACGATAGCTTCGATTAATTATGATATGAGACATTGGGACTAGATTTTTAGCTTTATTCTCATTTGATTTAAAGCTTTTGATTAGAAGTTTTATCCATACATGTATGTGGATCTATGGTTATCATTTTTTCTTGTTTTTGAAGATGCCTTCGATTGATTTGTTTATGTGGTACTCGGAAGTTTAAATGAATTGGATTTGTGACGATTGTGTTGTACTTGTTCATTAAGGTGTTGGTTAATATATTGCATGTTAATCTAACGACGGAGCCTATTGGAAGGCATTGGATGCTCTCCCGAAAGGATTATTGAGGAAAATGATAGAATCTCTACCATTGGATGGAAAATGGTTTAATGAAATCTAACGTGGAGCCTTCAATATAATCTTCATTCGGTGATCGATTATGATTTTCAATCATACTATTTTAATAGTATGGTCGAAATGATAAATTACCCAAAATAAATATAGGAACCGAGTCCCTTCCATAATTATTATTTGCCATATGTGAGTGAAGTGTTTATTGAAGTATGTTTTTTTCTGTAATATGTGATTATACGTTTAAATTGTATGATTTAAAGTGTTGATGTATTTGCATAGGAATTAATGATAATTTTAATATCGTTTAATCAACAAAAAACTGGGTTCCCAACATTTTAATTTCGTTTTTCTTTTACTCTTTATTTTTATTTTTATTTTGTATTTTATTTTTTTGTTTTACTTTTAATTTTATTTTATTCTCGTTTTAATTTTATTCATTATTTTTATTCACTACTTTATTTTTATTTTATTTTTGATTTATTTTTTTATTTTATTCTCATTTTATTTTTTATTTGTATTTGTATTTTATTTTCGTTTTAATTTTTTATTTTAATTTTTGTTTAATTTTTATTTTTAACATTCATATTGAATATTTTATTTGTGTATAAAAATTATATCAAAAGTCTTTACCTACGATGAAATTAATTTGGGGATTGCATTGGATGCACCATCAGAAATATTATTGAGGTGAAAGTGTTTCTAGAAAATTTGACCATTGGATGAAAAAAATTCGTGAACCTCAATATTAGACTTTCGATATAGTTTTTATATTTTCTAAAATTATTTTACCATACTTCGATATAATTGTTTTTTTGTATATAATTATTTTATCCTATATATGTATTTTTGTCACAATTAAAGTTTTTGTTAATCATTTAATGAGATAATAAGAATTAAATTGGCAGCTATTTTTAAAACAGAGTTTGTAAGGTGCCTCATACCTTCCCCATGCGTAATAAACTCACTTACCCATTTTTCTGAATTTTTACAGACCACAATATTTTTATGATGACCAATTGCACCTATTTAGTTGGTGGTGATTTCTTTTATTATTTTTTAAAATCTTTCTTTATTAAAACCGATTGCGACAACTGGCGACTTCACTGGGGAAAACTAGTTTTTAAATATACATGTATATATATAATAAAAAAACTAGTGAGTTGGGACTTCTAAATTTAATTTTTCTTATCCCATTATTTGATTTTGTTATTTTGAATTAAATATGTTTGGCGTTTTATTTCTTTGAACTTTGATTGATATACTCTTATTAAGTTTTTATATTATTATCCTCACACATTGTACACTATTTCTTTTCATGAGTCCAACAACTAGGCCTCAAAACCCTTACACTACAAGAAAAATAGGAATAGATGATAGAGCATTTATGATAGAAATCAGTTGTATCATAAAATAATGATAGATTTGTGATAGAAAAATAATCTATCAGAGAATTAATGATAGATTTGTGATGAAATTTTTTGTGTATCATGAATAAATGATAGTTTTGTGATAGAACTTTTGTCTATCATAAATAGTTGATAGTCTTGTGATATATTTGTGACAAAATTTTTGTCTATCAACAAAATATGATATGTTTGTGATAGAAATAATATCTATCACATATTTTCTGATATAATTTTATTATTAATATTCAAATTTTAATTAATATTTTATTAAATAAAATGAAAAACAATGTGTTTTACAATTTTTTTTAAAAATGACAATATGGACTGATATACAAAACGGTGCGTTCTCATCTAATCTATCTATCTATATCTATACTTCTATACTTTATTTTATTATTTTATTATTATCAATTACTAATTACTAATATAATAAATAATAAATAAATAAATAAATATATATATAAATATAAATATAAATAATAAATAGTATTTTTAAATTTATATTGCCCGTGCAAATACTAATATTGCTCTGTCCGGGCGAGTCCCCGTCTTCCTCGCCATACTAGTGAAAGTTGGCCTTCGTTCTGCGTTGTCTTCGACCGTCCGATCAACGGGACTCTTTACCACCTTCGGATCTACTTTAACCCAACTTTCAATCTCCTCTGTCTACACTACTTTCGTACTTTCTCATCCTGGCCACCCAATCTCAAATTCTGTCACACACCTTTACCCTCGCCCTCACACCTCTTTACAATCATTCTCAAGATTGGCTTGTGTTTGCAATCTACCATTTTTGGAAACTCTATTTGTACTTCTATCAGCCGTGGGTGGCATCAGACGAACGAAGGCTTCTTTGCTCCGAGGTTAATCTCAATTGCGTCTCCTCCTTTGTTTGTTCATATTACATTCATCTATACATGCTATTTCATTCTCATTTTGCAGTTCCCGGCCAGACGCTGGTGCAGGCCGACAATACTCAATTTCGTCATCGCTCTTGCTTCGATTTATTAGCTTATCTTCACAGATCCTCCATCTCCCAGGTTCATCAATCTCCTTTGCTATTTAGGGTTTTCTTTTTTATGTTTTTATTTATTATACCTGTCGATTTTCTTCTGCTTGGATGTTGGATCCTTTTTGAGTGCAGAAGAGATTGAGGAAGAGGATGTTCCGGGTGCTCGACGACTTTGACTGCTCCACGCTTCAATTTTCTATGCCAAGGACCCGATTCTCATCTAATTTTGTTTTTTGTTGTAAAGTGAAATATGGTTTAGATTCACGTTCCATCTTTTTGTATTGATTAGTTTTTTTTTATTTTGCAGAAGAAGACCACTGGCGATTGCTTCTATGAAAGTGCAGAGAAGGTTTTTTTGTTATTTGAAGGTATACATACTTTTGAATTGTCAAAAAAGGTTTTCATATAATACTCATTTCGACTTACTTTTGGTCATCTGTCTATGTTTTTCTACAATTAATTTACATCCTCAAATGTTATTTTATATGTTGTTAATGTCATGTATATGTTTCGATGATGTGCATAATCTGTTTAATCGATTTGATTTCGTTTCTCATAAAACTACAGTATCAAGTATGAAGTTGTGTTGATTTATGCTATTTACTGTAAGTAGTCTTTAATTGCTTTAGCCATCGAGCAAATCTGGTAATTTTGTTAGCCTATGCATCAACTTAAGATTAAAGAGTTTATTTTTTTTCTCATCTCAATGACTTTTTCCCTCGCAGAACTCTACAACTGAATAACCGTACTGAGGGAGATGGTATTACAAGGTGTTCAACAATGGACAACATGGTATGATTCATCTGTAGTTTTTTCCTCTTTATTTATTTGTTCTTTTTTTTGTGTGTTCCTTGACAGTTATCAAACATGTTAGATTAAAACTTAGAAAGTCTTTGGTTGTTCATTCTTCTTTGGTTCAGGGTCATCTCTAGGTTCTTCGGGTAGTAGATGTTGCAGACGATTGCCATCTCCAGCCCCTCTAGCCTTCTTGCTTTTTCACTCCGGCTTCGATGCTTGACCTAGAATGACTAGGTTATTTTCTCTAATTTCTCAATCTTGAATTTTGTTGTTCACGATTTGTGCACTTTTTTTAAACCTCTGACTTTGTCAGACTTGGTTATTTGCATAGTAGAGATGATGAGAGCAAGTTTCTCCCTATATACCTTTTCAAAGGCATCCTGGAAAGTGATCCATTTGAGATTGGTAGTCATTTTTAGTTTGATCATCTTATTTTTTCATCTATAGTGATTGATTAGAGAAAGGTCGTGAGGCTAGATCTAGCTTAAAAGCAAATAGTTCTTGCCTTTTAGTGTAAGCTTAGAGAATAAAATTAATTATATTCTCTGATTTAGCCTATATAGGCCACCATAAACAGTTTGGAATATGTTCTGTCATGTCTAATGTCTTTGTGTTTATTGTTTTTTGTGGGTTAAGTGCTTTCTGGACCCTGATTGCTCCCCCAGATAAGTGTTCATAACACTCATATTACCCTTTTAAATGAATTTTGATAATGTCCTTGGAGTTCTTTGGTTTCATTTTGTATTTTATTTAATTTGTTTCTTCTCTGGTTCTTATATTCATGGGACATGGCAAGACATCATTGTCCTCAAAGTAAGCCCTAATGTTATAGCCTAAAAAATGACCTTGTGTTATAGAATATAGTTTATGTTATAGTTATTTGACTATCTATGTATTCTTGCAATTTTTAACCAAAAACAGGTTGCGGAAAAGGAGCTTTTGTTACTACTCCCTCTTGGCTCAGTCAAGGAGCAACAAACATAATTTTGGACACAAATTCCCTACAACATCCATAAGGTATTGTAGATTTTGAAAACTACTAGGAAAGTATCTTTTGAAGTCGATTTTGTATTTTTTTTACTGTAAATGCATAATATTGTATTTGCTTAAGCAGTGTGCAATATATTACTAATATTGGGTTCTATTGGATGTTGCTGCATGAAGAGATATTTGTCAGTGTTCTACATGTGAAATTTCGGGTTTACAACTGCCAATCGTTAGCTTTTATTTCATGGATCATTATTCATTATCTACTAAAATGTTATCTCATTCTTTAAAATCATGTTAAATATGAAGTGAATTAACTAAGCAAAGTTGTCGATCACTTGCGTGGAGCTAAAAGAGAGAGAATTCAGCGAAATAAAGAAAGAGGTTATGCCAGGTCATCATGTTGTATTTGAGATTTGTTTCTTATGTTATATTTATCTTTGTCCATGTGAAAGTTTTTTAATGTTGGTTCTTGATTGTTTCCTGGTCTTAGAAGTTCCCACGACGACAACTGTGTCCATTCTCACACAGGTATTAGTCAAATTTGATCATATTCATTGTTTGGTTATGTGATTGATTTCATTTTGATTTTTGCAGAAATTTGGCTCACGTCCTCAATAATTAGAAGTTTCTACCACCATTGCTGCAATAATTTGAGTCGCTATACATGTATGACCCAAATTTCATTAAATTTTTTGTTTGATTATGTAATTGGTTTCATTTTTGTTGCATTGTATGATTTGGACATGGAATTCCATTGGTTTATTCAATATGGCTAATCTCAAATGTTTCTATACATCCTCCGCTATGTTCTGGATTTCATCATTACAAAACTTTGTCACCAAATTACTGAATTGAAAACTCATGACAAAAAATAAAAATATACACAAAATTCTGTCACAAAACAACTAAATTTTGGCGCCAAAAATTTGATTCCCAACAAAAACGTCTTGATAGACAAAAATTGTCACAAAATTCTGTCACAAAAATTCAATTGCGGCCAAAATATTACCCTAATTAATTAAAAAATGAATTTTTTAGTGTGATAGATTTATGATTATTAATATCTATCATGAATTCATGACAGAGGTTTTTTCTGTTATAAAAGGATGATTGTGACATAGATGATAGAATTGAAAATTGTCATGCACCCCCCTTTATTACAGTTTTTATCTATCATATATGACTCTTTTTGGTGTAGTGTTAGGAGAGAAAGTAAACGAGACCTTCGAGGGATTTCAATCCCCATACAGGCTCGCAAAAAATTCTCACTCGACCCACTCCTCTATTAAGGGGGACCCAGGCTATTCCAGCAATAGACACTGACGGGGCATAAGTCATAGGCCTAGATTGTCCATAACCAATGACCATAGAGTTATGTGATACATATTGTTGTTGTGCTTTGTTGTAGCTGTTGGACCATAGGTCCTACATTTGTGTTTTGATGCAAAAATACATATTGGACTATTTGATTGTGCTTAACTTTGGATGAATTTGGATAAATCATGAAATGAATTATATCTACTGATTTAAGATTCATTATATATCTTTGGAATCATGTTTGATCATGTTTGATATAAATTGGATGAATCTGGACTGACTTATTTTTCGATGCTAAAATTTGTCACAGCATCACACTGCGCACACGTTGGTTGAACATTCATAACTTATTCACATAAGTTCTGATTGACTTGATTCTTGCTCTGAAAATTATTTAAGACACTCTGAAATTTTTCATTGTCAAATAGTGTCAGGTCAATTTTAAGTTTATCAGGTTCAATTTGTCTGTTGAAATTAATTCACCTGTGCACTCATTAAACTGGGCTAGTTGAGATTTGCATGATCAAATTGAATGACCAAATGACCTCAGTTATAAGTGAAATTTTGTATGCACATTCAGTTATATATGAAATGATTTATCATGTGCTTACTTGAATTTTATTAAGCTTATAACATGTTGATTAACCTAAGTGCTAGCATTGAAGCTCTTTGAGCTTACAAGCAAAAATGGGATGTTTTGTCATCTATTCTTTTTGTAGGCTTAATCAACTGATCATCATGAGCCTATTTGAAGTATCATGAAGCTGATTCTATTGAGAAAATTTGTGCATCATGATTTGAAGCTCATTTAGACAAGTTTGGACATGGTCAACCCTATTTGGTTCAAGTTTGACACTTTGTGTGCAAGAAATGGTTCCAGCCGTGTGACTTCTGTTATTATTGCTGGAGAATTAACTCAAGAACTTCTAGAAGCCTTATCATTTGTTTTGGAGTCAATAAAGTAGAGGGAATACAAGTTTGAAATACTTGGTTGGTAGTGTGCCCAACACTTGCACTATGGAGACGAGGAAGAGACAAGGGAGAGACAAGATGACATACAGTTATAATATTTCCAGAATTTAAGAAGGACTTGTTTGGCATCCGTTGGAGAAAGTTGCTACATACAGAAGAGTAATGTGTTTGATCCAAACAAGGTGCAGCCCATGGTGACTTTCTTGGAGAAATATGTCTAACGGCTTGATCTTCAATGGCTGAGATCAATTTCATTTGAATTAAAGAAAGGTCCAGATTTAAAGTAGCTTCAAGGGCCAAGATTTGAGGATGTATTGATCCAATGGCTGAGTTGGTTCTTGTTTGTTTTGAAGAGAGAAGGGTCGGCCATTCTTGCAAGGTGGAAGAAGCATTTGCAAATTTTTAGTAAGTGTTCAAGCTTACTTGCTCTCAACTTCATCTTCTTGATTCAAGCTTCTTTCTTGCGATCTCTTGCTACCACTTTGATTACATTCAAGCCATCATCTTCCTATTTGAAAGAGAGATCCAAAAACTCCTTGAACCACCCCAAAAATCTTTCTACCCGTGGGTACTCTTGGTGTGTTCTTGAAAGTTCTTCAACAAAGCTTCACCTAAACCTATTCTTGATCTAGTGTGAGCTTTGTGTGAGATTACAAGAGTGTTTGCTACACATTTGAATCCAAACCCATTTGAGCAACATCTTGTGAATTTGAGTGTTCTCCAACCATATATAGCCTAGAGCTAATTTTGAGAGAATCAAAATCCAAAATACTTGTAAAAGTCCCTTTTGAGGGCATTACCTTTGAGAGGTGTGTGAAAGTTTAAGGTTAGCTTCAAACCTTGTTGGTGTACAAGTTTGGGGTGTTCTTGGAAACCCTAAGTTTGTGGTGAACTTGCAAAACCACATATATCCTTTAGTGGATTGAGAAATCCTAAGCTTGAGGGCTTAGGTAGTGGATGTAGGTGTGAGCACCGAACCACATGAGTGTGTTTGGTAAACAATTTTACCAGTAGCATATAATTTAGCCTGTATGCTGATTGCTTTAAGCTGCTTGAAATGCTGACATATATGTTGTTATAAATGCTGTGGGTGTTTGGTTAGATTTTTTAGAGAAAAACATATATGCTAATATAAATGCTGTGGCTAATTACATGTAGGGGTATTAACACAAATAATTAAAAAATAGATTTATATTTTTTAAAAATAATCTTTACATTTTTAATAATATTAAAATATTATATATTTTTTATACAATATTTTTATTAATATTTAACATTTTCTTAAATTTTATTAAATATAATTTAATATATTATTAAAAAATAAAAATATTATTAAATATAAATAATTAAATTTGTTAGTAAAAATGTTAATATATTATTAAATATAAATAAATAATAGATTAGTAAATATAAATAAATAAATTAGTAAATATAATTTAATATATTATTAAAAAATAAAAATATTATTAAATATAAATAATTAAATATGTTAGTAAAAATGTTAATATATTATTAAATATAAATAAATAATAGATTAGTAAATATAAATAAATAAATTAGTAAATATAATTTAATATATTATTAAAAAAATAAAAATATTATTAAATAAAAATAATTAAATATGTTAGTAAAAATGTTAATATATTATTAAATATAAATAAATAATAGATTATTAAATATAAATAAATAATAGATTAGTAAATATAAATAAATAAATTAGTAAATATAATTTAATATATTATTTAAAAATAAAAATATTATTAAATATAAATAATTAAATATGTTAGTAAAAATGTTAATATATTATTAAATATAAATAAATAAATTAGTAAATATAATTTAATATATTATTAAAAAAATAAAAATATTACTAAATATAAATAATTAAATATGTTAGTAAAAATGTTAATATATTATTAAATATAAATAAATAATAGATTAGTAAATATAAATAAATAAATTAGTAAATATAATTTAATATATTATTTAAAAATAAAAATATTATTAAATATAAATAATTAAATATGTTAGTAAAAATGTTAATATATTATTAAATATAAATGAATATATTATTAAATAAAATAATTGGTTTTCATCCGTACATGCAGGGTAAACTCGTCATTAGTTAAGAGTGTAGAGGTAATTTGGACATTTCATCCATAAATGTCCAAAAAATGCTAGTAAAATGACATTTTGAAAATGTCATAATTTAGAGGTAAAAATGTTAATTAATATGCTGAATGCTGAATTGTTGTTTGGTTAGGTAAACAATAATATGTAGCTTACATGTTATATGCTGTATTATATGCTATTTATAATGGTTTACCAAACACCACCTATATATCCTTGTGCACACTATTTTGATTTCCTTGCTTGTTTGTGTGTTAAACTTGCTGTCATTGCTTGTTGGGATATTGCTTGTGGTTGAACAACTTGTGATTATTGAATTCTAGGTATACTTTTGATTGTTAATTTTCCAGAATACCAATCTGTCCGTGAATTGTTCATATAGCTAGACTTTTAATTTTGAGCTGAATTTTTGATATAGTGTTCATTGAGGTGTTGTAATATTGCATATCAAATTTTGTTACATTCCGAGTTGAATTGCTAGGTCAAATTGCATTTACACGATTAGTGCGCAGATTTGCATTCTTGACATTGCCTTAATCATTTATGAGTTTTTAGGTTGTGGTTTTGTACTTGGGATTTATACTTAGTTTTTTAAAACACAATTCACCCCCCCTCTTGTGTTAGCCTAGTGATTTCAATTGGTATCGGAGCAGGTTAGCAAAGTAATAGAATTAACATTCTAGCTTAGATCAAATGGCTTACACTAGTACTAGACCACATGATGGTGAGGGCTTGTCATCAAATAGGTCACCTTTCTTTAATGGGAAAGATTATGGTTTTTGGAAGAATAGGATGAGGATTTTCCTTAGGAGTATGGATATGGCCTTATGGAGAGTTATAGAGAATGAACCATTCATTTCTACTAAGGAAGAGGGAGATAAGGTAGTTCCTAAGGATGAGAGTGAGTATAGTGAGAGTGATGACAAAAAGGTGAGCTTAAATGAAAAAGCAATTAACTTGTTACATATTGCATTAGCTAGGGGTGAGTATGATCATATTAGTGCATGCACTAGTGCTCAAGAGATTTGGAAAATGTTAGAATTAAAGCATGAAGGAACTAGTCAAGTTAAAGATTGCAAAATTAACATGTTAGTGCAAAAATATGAATTGTTCAAAATGCTTGATGGTGAATGCATTAGTGACATGTATAATAGGTTGACATGCATATGCAATGATTTGAATGCTGTTGGCAAACCTTATCCTATGCATGACAAGGTACAAAAAGTTCTAAGGAGCTTACCTAGAAATTGGAGTGAGAAGGTGACCGCCATTGAGGAGGCCAAAGATGTGAGGACTTTGAAGTTGGATGAGCTCATTGGGAGCTTGATGACTCATGAGATGAAAGTGTTAAATAGAGTGGATGAGGAGCCTCAAAGGAAGAAGGGAATTGCCCTAGCCGTGACCTCTAAGCCAAGGGAGGCCATGAGTCATGGTGAAAGGGAAGTGTCTTCAAGTAGTGAGAGTGAAGATAGTGATGATGAGATGGCTATGATGGTGAAGAATTTCAAGAAATTTGTGAGGAACAAGAGAGGTGGATTCAAGAATCGAAAGTTCAAAGACAAGGAGAAGGAGAAGGAAAGAGAGAAACCAACTTGTTTCAATTGTGGCAAGGTTGGTCACTTTATTGCCGAGTGCCCCAAAGCATCCAAGAAATATCACAAAGGGAAAGGCAAAGAGAAGAAGAAGGCATTGAAAGCAACATGGGATGATTCATCATCAAGCTCATCAAGTGAGGATGAGATGGAGCATAAGGCACACTTTTGTCTTATGGCAAAAGAGGAGAAAATTGACTCATCCTCTCAAGATGAGATGGTAAAAGATTCTACTCCTTTAACGTATGATGAATTATATTCCAATTATGATGATTTATGTGATTCTCATGGTATGTTGCTTAGAAAGTGCAAACAACTTAAGAAAGAAAATGCTAGACTTATGAAAAATGATGAAATGCATGTTAGTGAACTTGAGGAGTTGAATGCCAAGTATGTTGCTATATGTGCTAAAAATGATGATATGATACTTGAGCATGATGTTTTGATTGATGAGAATAAGTGTTTAAAACAAAAATCTCTTATGCTTGATGAGAATGCTTGTATGGCTGAAAATTCAAATGTAAATATGCATGATTATGATCATCTTAAAGCTAGGGTGCTTGAGTTAGAAGAAGAATTAGTTACATGGGATGAACATGAGTGTGTAATGCTTTCCAATGCTACTTCTTTGCAACATGAGCTTGATATGATAAAAGAAAAGAATAGATTTCTAGAAACTCAATTATCTAAATTTTCCATGAGTTCCTTGAAATTGGATGAAATGTTGGCCTCTCAAAGGCATTATTTAGATAGGAGTGGACTTGGTTATGATGCTATGACTCTTGATGGTTCTAAATGTGAAAATGAAGAATCGGTTAAGCTTGTAATACCTAAAGGAGACTTGACTAAAACTTCAAGGACTATACAAGGCTCGGCCAAGGCTTCAAAAGCCAAGGCCAAAGGTGCTCACTCCTTGGGTGGTGCATCTTCATCTAGGGCCACACACCCTAGAGTGAGGAAAGTGAGTTTGAAAAAGGTTTGGGTGGCAAAGTGCTTGAAATATGATGACAAAATTGAATATGCAAGTGTTGTGCTAAAATTAAATGTCTATGCTATTGTATCTAACCCTCAAGGATCCAAAGTTTGGATTCCTAAGGTCTTTTGAATTCATATGGTTAGGTATGCTTCAAGTCTTCATCCAATCCATGCCAATGGTACTTGGATAGTGGATGCTCAAGGCATATGAGTGGAGATCGAACCTTATTTACTTCATTCAAGGAAAAGAAGAATGGCGGTTATGTCACTTTTGGAGACAATTCTAAGGGAAAGATTCTAGGCATAGGATCGGTTGGTAAGGGTTCCTTTTCTCTAAATGATTGTCTTTTGGTTGAAAGGTTGCAATTTAATTTGCTTAGCATTAGTCAATTAGCGGATAAAGGATATGATTCACATTTTAAGAAAGGTAAATGTTGTATTGTAGATGAGCATAATAATATCATTACATCCCGTGTTAGAATAGGTCATATGTATGCACTTGACTTAAATATGATGAATGATAATATGACATGTTTGATTTCTTCTAATGATGTTGTGTTGTATTGGCATAGAAGATTGGGTCATGTAGGTGTTTCTACTTTGAGAAAGCTTAGTTCAAAAGAATTAGTTAGAGGCTTACCCAAGTTGAAGTTTGGTGATTCCATTATATGTGAACATTGCATTAGAGGTAAGCAAATTAAGGAGTCTTTTAAATCAAAAAATGTTGTTTCTACTTCTAGGCCACTTCAACTATTGCATATTGATTTGTTTGGTCCTAGTAGGACAAAGAGTTTAGGTGGCAAGTATTATGCATTTGTTATTGTTGATGATTATTCAAGATTTACTTGGTGTTTGTTTTTAGCTCATAAAAGTGATGCATTACATGAGTTTAAATCTTTCATTAAAAGAGTGCAAAATGAGCATGAATTGCATGTTTCCAAAATTAGGAGTGACCATGGAGGTGAATTTGAAAACTATGGATTTGATGCTTTATGTGATTCTTATGGTATTACACATAATTTTAGTGCACCTAGAACACCACAACAAAATGGAGTTGTTGTTGTTGTTGTCGTCCCCAGGGCATATGGCTGAGCGGTACCCACCTTGTCAAAACTCTTAACGGGGGAAGTGGAGGTTGTGAGTTCGAACCCTCGTAGAGGCATTCGACCACTTCTAAAGCGGCAGGTGGTCCCTACCGTAAGGCTGCACATCCTGCGACTTACATCTGTCAGTGACTCCCAGGGCAGGGAACTGGCAGACGGGTTTCGATTTCTCGACCCCAAACCGAAAATGGAGTTGTTGAAAGGAAAAATAGGACATTACAAGAGTTAAGTAGAACCATGATGCTTGAATATGCCTTACCTAAATACTTTTGGGCCGAAGCTATAAATAATGCATGTTATGTCTCTAATAGGTTGTCTATTAGAAAGATTTTGAAAAAGACTCCATATGAGCTTTTGTATGCTAGGAAGCCTAAAGTTGACTATTTTAGAGTGTTTGGTTGTAAATGCTATATTTTGAATACAAAAGACAATCTTGATAAGTTTGATGCTAAGAGTGAAATTGGTATATTTCTTGGTTATTCTACTCATTCTAGAGCTTATAGAGTTTTTAATGATAAATCTAAGGTTGTGGAAGAAAGTGTGCATGTTAAATTCGATGATATGTTTTCACTTGATCCAAATGTGCTTGTAGAAGAAGAAATTTCAGGTTTTGAAGGGCTAGATCATCCAAAGAGTTCACACTCTATTGGTGGTCATGATCTACAAATAAAAGAGGATGATGATTTATTGGTGGGAAGCTTGAAGGAGATGAAAATCTCAAATGATGCTACATCAAATCAAGAAAATCAAGTGGAACCTATGTCTAATAATGAAGATCATGATGAGCATGGTAATGATATACAATCGGGCAACTCTAATAATCAAGGAAATAGGCTTCAAAAGAAGGGCAAGCACATGCATCCTAAAGAGCTTATCATTGGAGACTTCTCAAAAGGCATTCAAACAAGATCAAGATTGAATTCGACGGTAAACTCTCATCCTTTAAATCTTTATGCTATGATATCTATGATAGAACCTAAGAATGTAAAAGATTCTTTAATTGATGAAGATTGGATTTTTGCTATGCAAGAAGAACTTGAACAATTTGAAAGAAGCAAGGTTTGAACACTTGTTCCAAAACCTAGAGACCACACCATTATTGGAACCAAATGGGTGTTTAGAAATAAGATGAATGAGAATGGTGAAGTGACTAGGAATAAGGCTAGGCTAGTAGCTCAAGGTTATTGTCAAGAAGAGGGTATAGATTATGAAGAAACCTTTGCACCGGTTGCAAGGTTGGAGGCCATTAGACTTTTATTAGCTTTTGCATGCTATAAGGGTTTTAAACTTTTTCAAATGGATGTTAAGAGTGCTTTATTGAATGGTGTGATAAATGAGGAAGTGTATGTTAAACAACCTCCGGGTTTTGAATCTAAAGAATACCCTAATCATTTTTATAAATTAGACGAGGCATTGTATGGCTTAAAGCAAGCACCTAGGGCATGGTATGAGAGACTTAGTAAATTCTTGTTAGAAAATGATTTTTCTTGTGGTAGTATTGATAATACTTTGTTTATTAAATGCAAAGGTGATAACTTGTTGATTGTGCAAATATATGTGGATGACATTATATTTGGTGCTACTGTGGAATCAATGTGTGATGAATTTGCTATGTGCATGAAAAGTGAATTTGAAATGTCTATGATGGGTGAGTTGACATATTTTCTAGGATTGCAAATTAGACAAACATTGCATGGCATTCATATAAGTCAAACTAAATACGCTTATGACTTGCTTAAAAGGTTTAGGATGGACTTGTCTAAAGGATGTTCTACACCAATGGGGGTGTCATCCAAATTAGAAGCCGACCTTAAAAGCAAAGAAGTGGATCAAAAGATGTATAGGTCTATGATTGGAAGTTTACTTTATTTGACCGCATCTAGGCCGGATATCATGTTTAGTGTGTGTATGTGTGCTAGATATCAATCTAATCCTAAAGAATCACACTTATTGGCCGTTAGGAGGATATTGAAATATTTGAAAGATACACCAACCTTAGGATTATGGTATGATAGAAAATTCTCATTTGACTTGCATGCTTTTAGTGATGCCGATTATGGAGGTTGTAGAATCGATAGGAAAAGTACAAGTGGTACATGCCAATACCTAGGGAACATGCTTATATCTTGGTTTTCAAAGAAACAAACTTGTGTTGCTCTAAGTACAACCGAAGCCGAATATATGGCCATAGGTAGTTGTGTTGCACAAATTCTATGGATTAAATAACAATTGATTGATTTTAATATGTCATTTGATAACACACTTATTCAATGTGACAACATTAGTGCAATCCATTTATCTAAGAATCCGGTTCATCATGGAAAAGCCAAACACATTGAGATTAGACATCATTTTATAAGAGATAATGTAGCTAAAGGAAACATTGTGCTTGAACATGTTGAAGGAGAACACAATATTGCCGATTTGTTTACAAAACCATTAGCTAAGATAGGTTTATAAAATTAAGAGATGCATTAGGAATTAGGATTGATTGATGCACCTTTAACGCATGGTCTTTACTTAATTGCATGTGACACATCTCGATTGGTTATATATACTTATTTAAATGAGATGCACATGTGTAGGGGGAGTTCCCAAATAAACTCTTATGTGTTTGATGTGATTCCTTGCTTAAATGATGATCCATGATTGCTTCCATGTTATTGGTATTCCTTGCTAGCATATATGAGCTTGAAAACATATTTGATTTTTAATTGGTATTTTGAATGATTTTCAAGCTATGCATTCAATGTTTTTACATGGATTAGGAAGCATTAGTTGATGCATTTCATTGAGTTAAACCATTCATTGTTTTTGAAGTAGCATTACCCCTATTTCCTCACCTTTTTGAGTTCTTACAAAAAGGGGGAGAGATAATTGATGAAAAAGTGCATATGATTTGATTAAAAATGCATATTAGTTGCACAACTTAAGGGGGAGTGAGCTTGCCATGTTAAGGGAGAGTAGGAAGCTTAAAGTGAGGGGGAGCATAATAAGATTTTGAAAATCCGAAAATGTATCTCAAAATTTCATTTGATTTTAACATGGAGATACAATTTTGCTCACTTTATGCATGAGGTTTGGTATCAAAATTATATTGATATCAAATAGCTCTTTTACATCATGTAGTTTTGTAATCATAAAAAAGGGGGAGATTGTTGGACCATAGGTCCTACATTTGTGTTTTGATGCAAAAATACATATTGGACTATTTGATTGTGCTTAACTTTGGATGAATTTGGATAAATCATGAAATGAATTATATCTACTGATTTAAGCTTCATTATATATCTTTGGAATCATGTTTGATCATGTATGATATAAATTGGATGAATCTGGACTGACTTATTTTTCGATGCTAAAATCTGTCACAACATCACACTGCGCACACGTTGGTTGAACAGTCATAACTTATTCATATGAGCTCTGATTGACTTGATTCTTGCTCTGACAATTATTTAAGACACTCTGAAATTTTTCATTGTCAAATAGTATCAGGTCAATTTTAAGTTTATTAGGTTCAATTTATCTGTTGAAATTAATTCACCTGTGCACTCATTAAACTGGGCTAGTTGAGATTTGCATGATCAAATTGAATGACCAAATGACCTCAGTTATAAGTGAAATTTTGTATGCACATTCAGTTATATATGAAATGATTTATCATGTGCTTACTTGAATTTTATTAAGCTTATAACATGTTGATTAACCTAAGTGCTAGCATTGAAGCTCTTTGAGCTTACAAGCAAAAATGGGATGTTTTGTCATCTATTCTTTTTGTAGGCTTAATCAACTGATCATCATGAGCCTATTTGAAGTATCATGAAGCTGATTCTATTGAGAAAATTTGTGCATCATGATTTGAAGCTCATTTAGACAAGTTTGGACATGGTCAACCCTATTTGGTTCAAGTTTGACACTTTGTGTGCAAGAAATGGTTCCAGCCGTGTGACTTCTGTTATTATTGCTGGAGAATTAACTCAAGAACTTCTAGAAGCCTTATCATTTGTTTTGGAGTCAATAAAGTAGAGGGAATACAAGTTTGAAATACTTGGTTGGTAGTGTGCCTAACACTTGCACTATGGAGACGAGGAAGAGACAAGGGAGAGACAAGATGACATACAGTTATAATATTTCCAGAATTTAAGAAGGACTTGTTTGACATCCGTTGGAGAAAGTTGCTACATACAGAAGAGTAATGTGTTTGATCCAAACAAGGTGCAGCCCATGGTGACTTTCTTGGAGAAATATGTCCAACGGCTTGATCTTCAATGGCTGAGATCAATTTCATTTGAATTAAAGAAAGGTCCAGATTTAAAGTAGCTTCAAGGGCCAAGATTTGAGGATGTATTGATCCAATGACTGAGTTGGTTCTTGTTTGTTTTGAAGAGAGAAGGGCCGGCCATTCTTGCAAGGTGGAAGAAGCATTTGCAAATTTTTACTAAGTGTTCAAGCTTACTTGCTCTCAACTTCATCTTCTTGATTCAAGCTTCTTTCTTGCGATCTCTTGCTACCACTTTGATTATATTCAAGCCATCATCTTCCTATTTGAAAGAGAGATCCAAAAACTCCTTGAACCACCCCAAAAATCTTTCTACCCGTGGGTACTCTTGGTGTGTTCTTGAAAGTTCTTCAACAAAGCTTCACCTAAACCTATTCTTGATCTAGTGTGAGCTTTGTGTGAGATTACAAGAGTGTTTGCTACACATTTGAATCCAAACCCATTTGAGCAACATCTTGTGAATTTGAGTGTTCTCCAACCATATATAGCCTAGAGCTAATCTTGAGAGAACCAAAATCCAAATACTTGTAAAAGTCCCTTTTGAGGGCATTACCTTTGAGAGGTGTGTGAAAGTTTAAGGTTAGCTTCAAACCTTGTTGGTGTACAAGTTTGGGGTGTTCTTGGAAACCCTAAGTTTGTGGTGAACTTGCAAAACCACATATATCCTTTAGTGGATTGGGAAATCCTAAGCTTGAGGGCTTAGGTAGTGGATGTAGGAGTGAGCACCGAACCACTATATATCCTTGTGCACACTATTTTGATTTCCTTGCTTGTTTGTGTGTTAAACTTGCTGTCATTGCTTGTTGGGATATTGCTTGTGGTTGAACAACTTGTGATTATTGAATTCTAGGTATACTTTTGATTGTTAATTTTCCAGAATACCAATCTGTCCGTGAATTGTTCATATAGCTAGACTTTGAATTTTGAGCTGCATTTTTGATATAGTGTTCATTGAGGTGTTGTAATATTGCATATCAAATTTCATTACTTTCAGAGTTGAATTGCTAGGTCAAATTGCATTTACTCGATTAGTGCGCAGATTTGCATTCTTGACATTGCCTTAATCATTTATGAGTTTTTAGGTTGTGGTTTTGTACTTGGGGTTTATACTTAGTTTTTTAAAACACAATTCACCTCCCCTCTTGTGTTAGCCTAGTGATTTCAGTATATATATTGTTCTGTTTATACATACGTGATTCCACTTTGTTTGTACATATGATGTTTCGCTTTACTGTACATATGTTGTTCTACTTGTACATACGTGATTCTACTTTGTTTGTACGTATGATGTCTCGCTTTGATATGCATATGTTGTTTTGCTTGTTGATACGTTATTCAACTTTGTTTTTACATATGATCAACTTTGTTTTTACATATGATGTTTCGCTTTGCTGTATATATGTGGTTATGCTTTGTTTGTACATATGTGGGTTGGTTTTGATGTACATATGGGGTTTTGTTTGTATAAGTGGTTTTGTTTGTGCATATTTTTTTTTTATCTTGTTCACTTTTTACATTGTTCTTAATTTGCATTCCATGCATGGGAATCTTGAGCACTATCAGAATTGAGCCATGACCTAGAAGCCATGGACGTAGGAAATACTCCCATATCAGTTGAGTCGATGGGGCAAGATGTGAAAGATGTAGATCAAGGCCTATCAGAACAAGAGGATGATGGTGTACAGTCTACCAGACACGTTATGGAGAATCAATGTCACGCCCCTCTTCCAGATAGGTGCAAATGAGCACCCATAAATCCCAGAGACGTGACCGGTAGGGAACACCTCCGTTCCCCGAATCAGATTTAAACCAAATAATTACCAACGCCACTATGAGTCATCAAGAAAACTACGAAAGTAGCCACATAAATAAATAAATCCAAACCACCACCCCGACATACTGTGACATACAAACCAGAGTATACAGCGAAAAATCCAAAACATCATAGATACTAAATAGACACAAACATCCCCACAATAGCTACCCATCACGTCTCACGCATCCCTGAGCTGATCATCCACTCCGGCTATCTTACCTGAAAAACATGTGAATGAAATGTATGAGCCACAAAGCTCAGTAGAGATATGGAGAAATATCGATAATCTAAGTAAAAGAATGTATAACTTAAGATATATAAGTGGAATGAACAGAAACTCAAATGGTGATACTCTCCAGTACCACCGAACTCCAATACATCAGAGATAAAGTAAGAAAAACCCGTAAGACATAGAACGTATAAAAGAAATCACAAGGTGATATACTGATAGAATATAAAATCTCTGAGCAAATCGATCCATCATAAACATCATCAAAATCATCAATCTGTAGGGTAGATACCGAGTAGGCTCCACCACTACCATCCTCAAGTATAACTCTCAAATCAATACTCAATCATAATCCATCTCAAATCCATATAACATCAGTAAATCCTCCCCTGGACCCACCTTGATCCAGGTACACCCCGGATTGGATGAGGATAGAGCCTATTTAGATACTTGATAGCATCGCCTACATCGAAGAGCGTCCCCTAGGATGTACCCCACCTCAATCTGGTCTCCAGGTATGTACCCGATCAGAACCATCAACAAATCATCCAGTAGGCTAGATCACCTGATATGGGTTCCACACACTACAAATCATCTATCAATAATCTCGTAACATCATCACCGAAAATCACCAGAGTACAGTCCTATTCGGACTCTCAAAAAGACCACACAAACCAGAATTGGGCCCCACCTCTGAGTGTGGACCCCACAGGAGACATGACGCACAAGGATGCAGCCAGTCGCACAAACAGTCCATAATAACATAAAATAATAATACAGTTGCAATTGCGGAAATAATCGAATAGGAGTGCAAACGGAGAAATTTCCAACCTCCGGGAATTTCACACAAATAGACAAGTAGGAGTGCCGAATGACAGAATCCCTACCTGAAATGCCGATTGAGAAATAGGGCAGAATCCCTACCTGAAATGCCGAATGACGCTAATCCGTAATACATACTCGACTCACTGAAATCCGAACCTCAAAATCCCCTGACCAGTCTCCTCCACCGAAATATGGATACGCATACCTAATACATTTAACATACAAAAAGACATCCTAAAGTCAAACCGGGTCAAAAGTCAAACCGGATCAAAAGTTAACTCGGATCAAACCCGGTCAACTCGGGTCAAACTCGGTCTACTCGGGTCAACCCGAACAACCACTGTCGTCGCAAATCACACATCAAATTGAAGCTCTTAGAAAATACAATCAAATGGTACCTGTCTCGTTCCAAAACTCCACCGGAATCGACCGGGATCGCTCCTAGAAGTCGCTGGAAAATTGAACTTTCGCCTCCTGATTTCGCCGCCCGTGGTGCTCCGATGACGACGATTCCAGTTGGGTTTTGATCCTCTCTCTACAAGCTTCGTTTTGACACCTCACATGCCTCAATCGGACCACAAATGAGCAAAATCCAATTTTTCCAACTTGTTTTTCTCTCTCCATGCGTGTTGCTAGAGAAGAGAACCTGAGAGTTCTGGTTTATGCCAGAATTCTGGCGAAACTACAGCTTTGCCCTCCGTTCATATTAAATCTTGTAACTTCGTAACTCCTTCAATATAACTCCGATTCAGGTGATTCTCGCGCCAATATTTTTCTAATAACATTAGTATTTATTAAAAATGTTTAGTTTGAAAAATCATTTTTTTAAAAATTGGGTTCGGGATTTTACAATCAAAGAGGAGTTTATGTATTTTGCCCATACTCGTTGAAACTGATGAGATGTTCTAAGGAATTTAATGTTAAAACGCTATGGATAATGGATAATTTCTCAAAATTCGATATTGTTCAAGATTCCTATCATCACACATTTTTCATTAATGATCATATTTTTTGCATTCTTTAAATCTTATAATTTTTTTTTGTTGCACATGACAAGGTTTTTAAATTAATCAAAATTGCACAAAGACAAAGTCATGGCCACCGTTATAACACTCGCTCGAAATCGCGACTCACCACAACAATGGAACCAACAAAACGCGAGCACCAACCTAGTCTGGAAGTAGCAGAACTAAAAGAACAACTATGCCTGTTAATGAAGTAGATGACCGATAAAGGAAAATATAAAATAAAATAAATCATTCAATTCAAACTGCAAGTTCAGATTCCAGATTATTTAGAGAATGATAGTTGAGACATGAGTTTGTTGAATTGTGAATGGTCTCAGAACAGGCCGTCAATTTGTGCTGTATTGATATGTTTGTAAGTTCATAATGGAATTCATGGTGTTTAGGTTTAATGATAGTAATTTGAAATGCGCACCAAAACTGGGGCAATTTTTTGATGCGTCCCATATGTTATCATGTATTTCACCCCAGAATAATTCAGCCCAAAAAAGAAGATGATTGGCTAACATGAGGTTTTGATTTAATATAACTCAATTGAACACACACCAAAACTGGGGCAGTTTTTGGTGGGTGGCATAGGTTATCCCATATTTCACCCTCAAAGGGTTGGAATAGGTTTACAAAGACATAAGTTTATTGGCAGATGCAGAAGGCTCAGAGACAATCTTATGCGAGTTGGATTTGATTATTGAGTGAAAACCAAAACTGGGGCAATTTTGGTGTGATATTTGAATTATCACAATTTCATCTTGGAAAAGCTCAATCTGTCTCTCATTTCTTTGCATCCCTAGATTCTGGTATATATATCTTAGTCTTAAAGAGTTTTTTACCATTCCCCCGAATTATTCACAAGAATATCAACCTATGATAATCCTTGGATTTTTTTAAATTGCCACATTATGGCGATAAATGGATTTGGTTTTTGAAATAGTCACTTGTGACATTTGAGCATAATTTGAGAATATAAATTATGAACTTCTCCAAAAACTAGATAGGGCCGAAATAACTCATAATGCCAATAAATAAATAAAAAGCCAATTCATCACCCTTCAAATTGAAATAATCTACGTTACCTCTACACCTTTATAATAAAATTCATATAATAAATGTCCAAATTATTACATGTCATTCAACTTAATCAATTAAACTATTTGAAGGGCCAAATATACATAGAATAGTAATATTAAAAGGTACACTAAAAACATCATCACAAATAAATCTAGCACTCTTCCGATTAAGAGGAAATTCTCACTTGGCGAAAACTGTGTACATGACAAATTTAATCATTGTTAAGAATCAATCATAGAGCCAAATATTGTATATAAAAGAGGTTAAATAATAACTCACGAAACAAAAAGTCCAAATAATTTAAAACAAATACCCAACAATAAATTTCAAATTTCCAAACGTGACATACAAATAGGCCAGAATTACATACAAATTCCAAATGTATTAGCCCAGTATCCATCAATTAGGAATTTAAAACCCCAAATACCTTTGTCCATCACATACATCAAACAACTAAGCTAACCAATATTCATTTGGCCATTTTTTAAATTAAGTACAAGAAACCCAACATCAAATAACAAATTATATATCCCAACTCGTATAGCCCATACTAGCCCAAACCATAATCGTACCCAAAAAATCTCCCTAGCAACTTTTTCTTATCTTCCCTTCCGACCACAACCATGAAAGCCTAACACCCTTCACAAATCACCAGAAAAACCTATATATACACATATAGATACAAATTTTCCTTTCAAAATCGATATAAACTTAGATATTTAAACATCAACTAGTAAATCCAAACACACCTAAATTTCTAATCCAATCAAGAATTCATCTTTCACAATCTCAAGTAATTGAAACTAGACATTAAGTTAAGTTGAAGGCTCAAGGAAAAATGTACGGGTGATGACAGGAAGTGCACAGACTACGGTTTTGAAGTATAATTTTTGATGGTGCTTTGTGATGATGACGAGCTTTGCGTTTTGGGAGAGAAGAGAAAAGACTTCCAGTCAAATCCATCATGTAATAACAATAGTTAACAACAGAAAACACATATACAAAGTCTACATGCATTAATATATGAAACAAACGAACACACTAGGCACCAAGAACTTGATTCAAATTACAGAGATCTAAACTAAATCAAAGCATAATCTTTACCTTAAACAAGTCAACTAGGATTTGAAGAAAAATCTGATGGGAATAAGGCAAAAGTTGGACGATCGGGTATTGGGGGATGGTTAATAGTGGTGGCGGATGGCACTCGGGTGAATTTATGAAGAAGGGTCACTTCTGGTGAGCTTTAGATGATGAATGGATGATGATGAATGAGTGGTGGTGATGTAACACCCCATCCCAAATAACCAATTTCACAACCTTGCAAATCCTACATTATTCCAAACTAACAATTACAATTATAATCTTAAATAAATACCTAACACAAACTCCACTCAACAACTCAATCAATAATAATAAATATAAAATGGTCCTTCAATAATTTTAAATAAAATAAATCCCAATAGGTCGTTCATGCACCAAGTTCAAAGCCAATTTAAAATAAAATACTAGTCTTGCAGTCAACTGCTTATTTTGGAAGTTTAGTAATTATTAGTCTTTACTCATAATATACTTTGCATAACCTCATAAAATTAACTACCCATCAATGCCTTCTTTGTTACATGAGCACCTTCACCGAGGATCACCGACATCACCATCAACAATCAAATCAGTATATTCATCATCACCTGCATCACGGAACATAATGAGCCAATGCCCAGCAAGTAACATTTATGCATGAATGTGCATGATTTGTTTAGGAAATAAAACTTCAACCATTAAAACATTAACCAGTACTAGGGCCCTCTAACTCTAGCAAACTGCTACAGAGCAACCGGTCGGGATTTCCTTTCAGTATCCTACCATAGAATACTTTCCTGTAAGTGTCCTTTTTCTTTTCCTCTCTTCCTTTTCCAATTTAATAAGCCTTAACCATAACATTTCCAGTACACCCCCCTGTAGCAGTTATACTAGGTTTATAAAACATTTTCCTCCATTACGTGAACCATACCATATGCCATGCCATGTTATGCACAACTTCCAATAATCAATAATCATACAGTAAATATCAGATCATATACATTCTCATATAATGACATTCATCAGTAACTTATCAATTCCAGTCACTCAATACATGCATAGCATCAAAATAATTCAAATAGCACACAAGTTCCGTAATACAGTTGAAAGGTTACTTACCTTATTGCGCTTTCCTAAATCCCGATAAAAATCAACGATGCAGCCCTAACCCTGAAATTCATAGTTACTCATTTACATTAATACCTGTGTACAATAATAACATTTATTTATTCATTTAAATTAATTGGTCAAATCTGGACAAACCAGTCAACGGTCTGCCCAGTGTCAACCGGGTCAGGCTGACCCGGTTGTACCTCCCCCACCCCTACGCCGGGTCAACAGACCCATTAAGAGGCGAATCCGGGTCGCCACCGTCCCAGGTGCGGTGGCCCTCACCATCGACCTCGATCGATAGAGGAAGCCCGGACGAACACAGGGCCATCCCCCTTTACCTGCGTGGCAGTCGGAGCTCGGCTTAATCCTCCCTGGAAGTCACGACAGCCGTGACTTCCCTTCTTCGATCGGCGGACCTGCGCTGGTCCAATGGATCCGAAAGTGGTACGGTTAACCTCCTCTCCTCGCGCTCGTCCTCCCGGTGTCCGCCTCGCCGCCGTTCGTCAACGTCTCCGGAGCAACCCATTCCGTCGCCGCCCCTTCTCTCTCTCGCATAACTCGGGTTAAACCTTGGGTAAGCCTCGATTTCTGTGCTGGTTTTATATTATTTTACCAATTTACTAGTTTTACACTTCTACCCCCTTAAGTTATGTATTTTACCCACTAAATCCATATTGTATTTACCGTACTACCATTTTAGGTCGAACCCTTAACGATTCTCGATAACTCCTAGAATTCCCATTTAATTACATTCTCAATTTCCCAATCTCGGAAATATTAAAGCCCGTAATATTTAGTAATTATTTTTCATACCAATGTCAACAATTCGTGTTAATTATCACCCATGTTAACTGATCTTAGCATGCATGCTAATTACGAGCCCAGTGTGTTATAGGTGAGACCGGTGATGAATGAGTAATAATGGTGAAAGTAGTGCGGTACGGCCACTAAAAATAAGAAGAAATAATAAAATGAAGGGATAGAAACATGATGATGATTGTGAGGAAAGCTAGTGATAGGATGTCAGTAATGATAGCTCACCATCACTTTTTAGAGCAACTCCTACCTACACCTTTCTAGATCAATTTCCACCTATCCCTTTAGGGTAATTTCTATATCTGCATTTATAGAAAACCCAACAATCACAAGCAAAGCTGAGGACTCAAAGGTAGAGATGCAGAGTCATGGATGAAATGCAAAGAAACCAAATTGGCAAAAGGAAGAAAGCTCGTGATGCCCAAGGAAAGAAGAAAATTTTATCCCTTTGTATAAAAATAGGACCAGTGATTCAGCTCTTTTGAAAGTGAGTCCATGAGCCCTTGAAAATTGTGAACCAAATTTGTATCTTTGGGGCAGTTTTTAGCGCAGGCCGTAAGCTATCTCATTTTCAAGATTCAAACATTCCTTTTCAAATTATTCCTCTATGTATTGTTTTGATAATCAGCATGTACCCTCATTCGAGCATTCGCTTAATAAAATTTCTGAAATATTTCATCCTGGAGTCTATTATTTATCTCTTTTCATATCTTCTGATCTTTTTTATGCATAGTTGTATTACTAATCTTAATTAAACAAAGTTTAATAGAAAATATGAATTAAATTATCGAAAACAGTACGTTGGACAAGGATTTGAGCAGAAAGTGTGAAATCCCGACCCAAAAATTTAGTTTTGAGTCGAGTTATGGATGATTCGTGAAGTACGACATCATGGAAAAATAGTTTTGAACTTGGTTCGGTAAATCGGTCATAACTTTTAGCACAGATGTCTGTTTCGGGCCCATAATATATCAAATCGAAGCTAAGAACGAGACGGAGCTAAAAATGTAAGGTCACACGCCTACGAGGTCGCCTAGGCGTGTACAAAAGTTGCACGGGACAGTGGGTTCAAAATTGAAACTTAAGGTCAATGCGCCTAGGCTCAAATTGTGAACGCCTAGGCGCTCCCCGAGCTGTTAAAAGCCAGTGCGCGACCAGAACTTAATCGTTCTGAAAAATTTCGACTTTTAGTGAGAGAGAGAGCGAGAAACTTAGAGAGAGAAGGAGATTTGTTGAGGTTTTTGCTTGGTTTTCCATGGATTCATGAAGCATGTCAAGAATCAAGGTGGAATCAAGGAAGATTTGAAGGTTTGAGGTAAGTTTTCATAGTTTTGGAATTCTAGGGTTTTTCCTAGATTTGTTTGATTCTTTAATAGATGGAAGGTAAGGTTTAGATATGTTGATATAGGCTTGTTTGTGGACCTATGTGTAGGTTTAGTTGGGATTTTGGAGTAAGATTTGGATTGGGCTTTGGAACAAGCTTTTGAAAGAGAATTCTAGAGAGAGAAGGTAAGTATTTCGATTTTTGTTGATTGATTGATATTAGTAGGGATAATGTGGTATGTTTTGGTTGACATTGTGAGTTCGATTATGTGAATCGATAGGATTGGAAGAAACGAGGGTTCGAAACCCTAATTTGATATTTGAGGTGATTGTGCTCGATTGAG
This sequence comes from Euonymus europaeus, assembly GCA_963580455.1. Taxonomy (NCBI): domain Eukaryota; kingdom Viridiplantae; phylum Streptophyta; class Magnoliopsida; order Celastrales; family Celastraceae; genus Euonymus; species Euonymus europaeus. The sequence continues at coordinate 11,181,789 of OY756970.1, read as the reverse complement.
GTAGGGATTCCTAACCGATTCTTTTCTATCGTCCGTTCTCCTTTCTAAATAGCTTTTCGATTCTTCATTGGTCCTTTTGTTGTGTTTCCACCTTAATTGCTTCTAAGGGGAAACGAGCCAATGTGTGGTTAATTGTTGATTGTGAATTGTATGCATGACCCGATTTGTGTGTTTCGTCTCATACGGGCACGAGTTGAATTCCGTTCATGCATCACGGTAGTTATATATGTATGTATGTAGGATGTTTATATATATATATCTATTCGGCATGACATTGCATAATTGCATTAGAGATACATGGGGGACTCGAGTATGGACTCGGGAACTCTTAGGTTCCTTGAAAGCCTCATGGAGGGATGACAGGTGAAGAGAGTTGCCACCGGGTCACGTGAACTCTATGTTGGGATAACGCACTTGGGCGAAGGTTGGAGAGCGACCTAGCTGGCTATGTGCGGGCGTGATAGGTTCACGCAACCTGGTAATCCCAGGAGCGTTGTTGTGGTGGAGCTTGCTCCCTGTTGGATGCTACATGTATGAGACATGGTAGTATTGTTGATTGCTCAGGGTGAGGGGATTACTTGGATTGATGTTATATGTGCTTGTTGAGTATACGTACATGTTGTAGATACATGTTGGTGCATTGTCCTTTGATTGGTTCGGCCTTACTTCTTATAAACTCTTGTACCCTACTGAGCTTCTAGCTCACTCCCCTAGTTTCTGTCTTCTACAGGTGACACTGGTACAGGTACTGGTTGTGCGGATCAATGAGACGGGATGTGACATGGATGGCCCTGGGTAGGATTGGGATGCAGAGACATACTCTATGCATGTTGTTGTTTTATTTTGTATGTCAGAGTAGTGTATATAACCAGGTGGCATGGACAGTGCTTGTATGATTATGATGTTTGATGATGATGGTTATATGCTTGAGATATATAGATCTGTGTGATGATTTATATTTAAAGATATCAGTTTGTGCATGCTGGTAGTGGAGGGCCTGAGGCTCTAGGATCAGGATTGCTTGTGATTGAGGCCTGAGGCCTGGATGCTAGGTTGCTAGTGTGATGATTGTCGCTGCGTTTCTGATTCAGGTGGGCACTCTCCGATATACGGGGAGGTGCCGCCGGATTTCCGGTTCATTCTGGATGTTCACACTAGTGACCTAGGACGGTGTCAGAGAGGGCACCTGGCGTCCCGGGGATCGGCGCGTCACAGTTTGGTATCAGAGCAAGGTTGGTTTATTTACCGCCATATGTAGGATTGGGGTTGGGTCCTAGGTATATGGTAGTGAAATCCAGGCCATGTCACAATCGCTGCTGATCCGGTATGTCTTTCTATCCCTATTAAATCCTCTTTTGAGTAGTGTGTTAAATGGTATTGTCTGTTTGCCATGCAGATGAATACCCGTAGGACTACGCAGTCCGAGAGTGGGACTTAGGTACCTCGAGGCAGAGGCTGAGGTAGAGGCCGAGGTAGAGGCCGTGGTGCTAGGGTTGCCGTAGTTGCTTGAGGCACTTCTAGTATGGAGGATTCGGTTCCGAATGTGGAGCCGGAGTTGAGAGAGGAGGAGATAGTTCATGAGGGACTACCTACTGAGAGTGAGGGTCAGCAGGTACCACCTGCGGGACCGGTTTCTCCTGTCGCTACAGGGGGGCAACCTGTGACCATGGAGGGTCTTGCCAGTTTCATGATGACGATGGCGCAGACACAAGCACAGACCATAGCACAGGCTGTGGCACAGGCTATGGGAGTTGTGGGGGTTCGTACCGAGGGAGTAATACCGGGAGCTGCTACTGAGGGTGTTGTGGTACCGAGAGCCGGGAGAGGCATGTACGAGGTGGATCAGCTGAGGAGGACTTCTCCTCCAAGCTTTTCCGGAGATGGAACGGGTGTGGGGGCGGAGGAGTGGTTCAATCAGTTGAGCATGAGGATGGACACGTTGGAGATACCTGATGAGCGACGGGTGAAGTTTGTGTTTTATTATTTGGGTGGAGTGGCCTATGAATGGTGGATGTCCATGGGTCAGAGGAGGAATGAGCTGACTTGGACTTCTTTTGAGCAGTTGTTCATGCAGAAGTTTGTGCCGAGACCTCTGCAGACTGAGAAGGCCAAGCAGTTTCTTGATTTATTGCAGACATCAGAGATGACGGTGTCTCAGTACACCAAGTAGTTTGAGGAGCTATACCGGTATGGGAAGGAGTTTGCTCCAACTGATGCGAAGAAGGCGGTGAGATACCGAGATGGGTTGCTTCCCAGTCTTGGTAGGATGGTGATGGCCACTAGAGTGGTATCATATGATGACACGGTGGAAATGGCGCAGGACTTTGAGTTGAGTGAAAAGAGTGAAGCTCAGAGGAAACGTCCAGTTGTTGAGAGTAGTGGTGGCAGTGGTTCTAGTCACAAGAGGCGGAAGCCTGACTTTCGTCAGCAGAGATGGGATCGAAGCAAGGGTCCTAAGCTTCCCTGGAGTAAGACAGCATGCTTCAAGTGTGGGAAGGAGGGGCATAAGGCAAGGGAGTGTAGAGTCTCTGAGAATAGATGCTATGGTTGTGGCAAGCCGGGCCACCAGAAGAGAGATTGTCCAGAGGGCAACCAGAGAGCACATCAGCCGGCTATACCGGGGATACCACTTCCAGCTCTTCCTTCCACTGTTCCATCGGGAGGGAGAGGGCGAGGTGGAGGCAGACAGCAGCAGAATGCGCTGGTAGAGGGACGTGTCTTTGCATTAGGTCATCAGGAGGCGCAGGAGCATCCAAATTTCATTGGAGGTACTTTCTTGATTTCCAATTGTTGGGCAAGATTCTTGTTTGACTCTGGGGCGACTTCATCTTTTATTACTAGTTCGTTAGCAAACGCACTAGAGGTGGAGATTTCGCCGATTAGGCGCATGTTTACGTTGTCCTCACCATTCGGACACTTTACCATGTTGGAGGGGGTGGTGTTCGGATGTGAGTGTCAGTTTGGAGAGGTGTCTCTGGAAGCTGATTTGTATTTATTGGATTTCAAAGACTTCGATGTGATATTTGGAGTTGATTGGTTGACTAAGCACCAAGGGTTGCTTGATTTTTGGCAAAGGAGGATCACTCTTAGAGTACCAGAGGGTGGGGTGATCCAATTGCAGGGTTCGAAGGGGATGCCATGCCCACATTTCACGGATAACCCTTTGTACCAAGATTGTAGAGTAGCAAGTTTGAGGACTTCAGCTCCTAAGGGAGATGTAGCTACGGAGATTAGAGTGGTGAAAGAATTTATGGATGTATTTCCGAAAGAGTTGCCGGGATTACCTCCGAAGAGGGAAATTGACTTTGCTATTGAGTTGCATCCGAACGTCAAGCCGATATCGATTCCGCCGTATCGGATGGCTCCCACAGAGTTGAAAGAGTTGAGTGACCAGTTGGAAGAGTTGATAGAGTTGGGATTTATAAGGCCGAGTGTGTCCCCGTGGGGAGCACCGGTGTTGTTCGTCAAGAAGAAAGACGGAAGCTTGAGGATGTGTATCGACTATAGGCAGTTGAATAAGGTTACTGTAAGGAACAAGTATCCGTTGCCTAGAATCAATGATTTGTTTGACCAATTGAGAGGTGCTAGGCATTTCTCTAAGATTGACTTGAGGTCGGTTTATCATCAGTTGAGGATTAAGGATGAGGATATCCAGAAAACAGCGTTTAGAACTCGTTATGGGCATTATGAGTTCCTTGTGATGCCGTTTGGGTTGACAAATGCCCCAGCAGTATTCATGGACCTAATGCAGAGGGTACTTCGACCGTTTTTGGATAGGTTTGTGGTGGTCTTCATAGATGATATTCTAATTTATTCTTCTACGGAGGAAGAGCATGAGGGGCACTTGAGGGTGGTGCTACAGACGTTGAGGGAGAATCAACTGTATGCTAAATTGAGTAAGTGTGAATTTTGGGCTACTGAAGTGAAGTTCTTAGGCCATGTCATCACTCAAGAGGGCATAGCAGTTGACTACTCCAAGGTTGAGTCGGTTTTGAATTGGGAAAGACCGAAGAACGTGACTGAGATTCGGAGTTTCCTAGGATTAGCAGGTTACTACCGGAGATTTATCGAGAACTTTTCGAGAGTTGCTTCGCCAATGACGCAGCTTACGAAAAAGGGTACACCGTTTGTTTGGACAGACGAGTGTGAGGCCGCATTTGGAGAGTTGAAGAAGAGGTTGACAACACCTCCAGTGTTAGTGGTCCCGGAGACGAATTCAGGCTACCAGGTGTATTGTGATGCGTCTGGGGTCGGATTGGGTTGTGTGTTGATGCAGCAGGGCCGAGTGATAGAATATGGCTCGAGATTGCTCAAGGCACATGAGAAGAATTATCCGGTGCATGATTTAGAGTTGGCAGCAGTAGTATTTGCTCTGAAGCAATGGAGGTACTATCTCTATGGAGAGAGATTTGAGGTGTTCTCGGATCACAAGAGTCTCAAGTATCTGTTCACCCAGAAAGAGTTGAACTTGCGACAAAGAAGGTGGATGGAATACCTGGAGGACTTCGACTTCGATTTGCAATACCATCCCGGTAAGGCAAATGTAGTCGCGGATGCATTGAGTAGGAAGCAAAGGATGGCTAGTCTATTCATGCATGAGTGGAGAATTGTGGAAACAATTAACCAGTTTGGATTAGAGTTGCGAGAGCAAGAGGAAAGGGTACTTTTGTGTTCTATGACTTCGAGACCTACGATGGTTCAGAAGGTTATAGATGCACAGAATGGAGATCATACATTTGATGTGATTGATGAGAGTCTTGGATGGGTTCGAGGAAATGATGGTGGAGTACGATATGCGGGAAGGTTAGTGGTTCCCGATGATGATGAGTTGAGGCAAGAGATTCTGAAGGAGGCACATCATTCTTGGTTTGCTATGCATCCAGGGGGTACGAAGATGTACAGAGACTTGAGGCAGAGTTTCTGGTGGAAGGGCATGAAGGCCGATGTTGCTAGATTTGTGATGAAGTGTCTTACTTGTCAACAAGTGAAGGCAGAGCATCAGAGACCAGCCGGATTGTTGCAACCATTACCAGTAGCGGAATGGAAGTGGGAGAAGATCACTATGGACTTTGTGACGGCATTTCCAATGACTCAGAGGAGGCATGACACGGTTTGGGTGATAGTGGACAGATTGACCAAGTCTGCACACTTTTTACCCATGAATAAGACGGATTCGTTGGAGACCATGGGTACTATGTATGTCAAGGAGATTGTGAGACTTCACGGAATTCCATTATCTATTGTGTCGGACCGAGACACGCGGTTCACAGGTAGATTCTGGAGTAGTTTACAAGAAGCGTTGGGAACGAAGTTGGATTTCTCTACAGCTTATCATCCTCAGAGTGATGGGCAGAGTGAGAGAACTATCCAAATTTTGGAGGATATGCTGCGGGCATGTGTCGTGGACTTTGAAGGAAGTTGGGATCGGTACTTACATTTGGCGGAGTTTATGTATAACAACTCTTTCCAAAGTAGTATCGGGATGGCACCTTACGAGGCGCTCTACGGGAGGCCTTGCAGGTCGCCCTTCTGTTGGGCGGAGGTTGGTGAGGAAGTTGTTTCAGGACTGGAGATGGTCAAAGAGGCACGAGAGAGAGTGGATGAGATCCGGAAGCGGTTGATCACCGCGCAGAGCCGACATAAGTCTTATGCTGACCGGAGGAGGAGACCTTTGGAGTTCGCTATAGGCGATAAGGTTTTCTTGAAGGTTAGTCCGAGACGGGGGATTCAGAGGTATAGTAAGCATGGGAAGTTGGCACCGAGATTTGTGGGGCCATTTGAGATTCTTGAGGCGGTGGGACCGGTGGCGTACCGTTTGGCACTTCCACCGAAGCTTGAGAAGGTTCACAATGTATTCCATATATCAATGCTTCGGAAATATGAGCCGGATCCGTCGCATGTGATAGATTGGACTACATTGGAGGTTGAAGAACATGGGAGTTACACTCTTCAACCGATAAAAATTCTAGACCGACAGAACAAGGTCACGAGGTCGAGTGTGATTCCATTAGTAAAAGTGATGTGGATGTATCACGGAGTTGAAGAAGCAACTTGGGAGTTGGAATCCAGAATGAAGGAGAAGTACCCGGAGTTGTTCGGAGATTCAGGTACGTGTGTAGTTAAATTTCGGGACGAAATTTTATTAAGGGGGGGAGGATGTGAAATCCCGACCCAAAAATTTAGTTTTGAGTCGAGTTACGGATGATTCGTGAAGTACGGCATCATGGAAAAATAGTTTTGAACTTGGTTCGGTAAATCGGTCATAACTTTTAGCACAGATGTCTGTTTCAAGCCCATAATATATCAAATCGAAGCTAAGAACGAGACGGAGCTAAAAATGTAAGGTCACACGCCTAGGAGGTCGCCTAGGCGGGCGTCTAGGCGGTCGCCTAGGCGTGTACAAAAGTTGCACGGGACAGTGGGTTCAAAATTGAAACTTAAGGTCAATGCGCCTAGGCGCAAATTGTGAACGCCTAGGCGCTCCTCGAGCTATTAAAAGCCAGTGCGCGACCAGAACTTAATTGTTCTGAAAAATTCCGACTTTTAGTGAGAGAGAGAGAGCGAGAAACTTAGAGAGAGAAGGAGATTTGTTGAGGTTTTTGCTTGGTTTTCCATGGATTCATGAAGCATGTCAAGAATCAAGGTGGAATCAAGGAAGATTTGAAGGTTTGAGGTAAGTTTTCATAGTTTTGGAATTCTAGGGTTTTTCCTAGATTTGTTTGATTCTTTAATAGATGGAAGGTAAGGTTTAGATATGTTGATGTAGGCTTGTTTGTGGACCTATGTGTAGGTTTAGTTGGGATTTTGGAGTAAGATTTGGATTGGGCTTTGGAACAAGCTTTTGAAAGAGAATTCTAGAGAGAGAAGGTAAGTATTTCGATTTTTGTTGATTGATTGATATTAGTAGGGATAATGTGGTATGTTTTGGTTGACATTGTGAGTTCGATTATGTGAATCGATAGGATTGGAAGAAACGAGGGTTCGAAACACTAATTTGATATTTGAGGTGATTGTGCTCGATTGAGGTAGGGATTCCTAACCGATTCTTTTCTATCGTTCGTTCTCCTTTCTAAATAGCGTTTCGATTCTTCATTGGTCCTTTTGTTGTGTTTCCACCTTAATTGTTTCTAAGGGGAAACGAGCCAATGTGTGGTTAATTGTTGATTGTGAATTGTATGCATGACCCGATTTGTGTGTTCCGTCTCATACGGGCACGAGTTGAATTCCGTTCATGCATCACGGTAGTTATATATGTATGTATGTAGGATGTTTATATATATATCTATTCGGCATGACATTGCATAATTGCATTAGAGATGCATGGGGGACTCGAGTATGGACTCGGGAACTCTTAGGTTCTTTGAAAGCCTCATGGAGGGATGACAGGTGAAGAGAGTTGCCACCGGGTCACGTGAACTCTATGTTGGGATAACGCACTTGGGCGAAGGTTGGAGAGCGACCTAGCTGGCTATGTGCCGGCGTGATAGGTTCACGCAACCAGGTAATCCCAGGAGCGTTGTTGTGGTGGAGCTTGCTCCCTGTTGGATGCTACATGTATGAGACATGGTAGTATTGTTGATTGCTCAGGGTGAGGGGATTACTTGGATTGATGTTATATGTGCTTGTTGAGTATACGTACATGTTGTAGATACATGTTGGTGCATTGTCCTTTGATTGGTTCGGCCTTACTTCTTATAAACTCTTGTACCCTACTGAGCTTCTAGCTCACTCCCCTACTTTCTCTCTTCTACAGGTGACACTGGTACAGGTACTGGTGGTGCGGATCAGTGAGACGGGATGTGACATGGATGGCCCTGGGTAGGATTGGGATGCAGAGACATACTCTATGCATGTTGTTGTTTTATTTTGTATGTCAGAGTAGTGTATATAACCAGGTGGCATGGACAGTGCTTGTATGATTATGATGTTTGATGATGATGGTTATGTGCTTGAGATATATAGATCTGTGTGATGATTTATATTTAAAGCTATCAGTTTGTGCATGCTGGTAGTGGAGGGCCTGAGGCTCTAGGATCAGGATTGCTTGTGATTGAGGCCTGAGGCCTGGATGCTAGGTTGCTAGTGTGATGATTGTCGCTGCGTTTCTGATTCAGGTGGGCACTCTCCGATATACGGGGAGGTGCCGCCGGATTTCCGGTTCATTCTGGATGTTCACACTAGTGACCTAGGACGGTGTCAGAGAGGGCACCTGGCGTCCCGGGGATCGGGGCGTCACAGAAAGTGATACAGTAAAACGTGATTAGTGATTGCACAAGTGTATAGGGTGGCAGCAGACTTTATCATTGCATTCTTATACACATGCATCAATTATTTTGAGATTTTCACAAACCAGATTTCATGATTTCAATTCAAAATCAGCATTTTTTAAAAAAAATTAAAAGGTTAAAACTTTTGGGATTAAATTTCTGGTTATCTTATGATTAAAAATATTTTTCATCGTCCAGTTCATTATTCGGATTAAAGTTGTGGATTAAAAGTGTTTGTCGATTAAAATTGTCTTTCATGGCGGATTAAAGTCATTATGCGGATCAAAGTTGTGGCTTAAAGTGTTTGTGGTTAAAATGACCTTTCATGACGGATTAAATCTATTATGTGGATTAAAGTTGTGGATTAAAAGTGTTTGTGGATTAAAAGTGTTTGTGGATTAAAATTTCCTTTCATGGCAGAATAATGCCATTATGCGGATTAAAGTTGTGGATTAAAATGATCTTTCATGACTTATTAAAGCTATTATGCGGATTAAAGTTGTGGATTAAAAGTGTTTGTGGATTAAAATGGCCTTTCATGTCGGATTAAAGTTTTGGATTAAAAGTTTGTGAATTAAAATGGTCTTTCATGACAGATTAAAGCTATTATGCGGATTAAAAGTGTTTGTGGATTAAAATGGCCTTCCATGACGGATTAAAGCTATTATGTGGATTAAAATTGCTTTTAATTTCAAATTAAAATTATTATGTGGATTAAAAGTTGAGGATTAAAATTGCGTTCAATTTAGGATTAAAATTCTTATGTGGATTAAAGATGTGGATTGAAATATGTTGGATTAAATTTTTTTTAAAATTTTATAGATTAAAATGTTTTTAGTTCTAAATTAAAGTGTTCGGTGGATTAAAGTTGTTTTTAAATTTGGATTAAATTATCAACTGGATTAAAATTTCGAATTAAAATGATTGAGACTATCAAATATATTAGAATATTTTTATGTGGATTACCAAAGATAAGATGTTGACTCAATTTTTGGTCGGATGATGAAGTGACCTATTTTCTCGTGTGTTTAATTTTAAATTACCATATAATTGTTTATGATTTAATTTTTTGGTTGGGAGAAGAGAAGGTCCAAACTTTGAATATTGTCCGGGCCACTATTAAAAATAAAAATTGGGACACAATACCTTTACCTGTCATATACCACGTAAAAGTCATGCAAAGGGGGGCAGCTATTGTACCCCAATTTTTGTCCAAACCAAATTCATCCCAAACCCATAACTCAAAACCTAACCCAATTTAAACTCAACCCAAACCATTTTATAATACAAAATCAATCCCAAATCCAAAACTCAAACAAAAGCCCACCCCATTTTTCAAATACTAACTCGATTATTTTTTTATTTTTTTTCAACAACAGCTCCCCACCTCTCTCCTCTTTATTTATTTTTAAACAATAACTCCCCCATTTTTTGCAGTAGGATTGGTCAGTAGATATCAATCTAATCCAGGAATGCATCACTGGACAGCGGTAAAACATATATTCAAGTATCTTCGGAGAACGAAAGATTATATGTTTGTTTACCGTAGTGATGAGATCATTCCAGTGGGCTATACTGATTCAGACTTTCAGGCAGACAAGGACTCCAGGAGATCCACGTCTGGTTATGTATTTACCCTTGGTGGTGGAGCCATTAGTTGGAGGAGTGTGAAGCAAACTTGCATCGCAGACTCCACCATGGAAGCTGAATATGTGGCAGCATCAAATGCCGCAAAGGAGGCTGTATGGTTAAAGAAATTCCTCTTAGAATTAGAGGTAGTTCCTAATATTGAGAGGCCTATGACCCTATATTGTGACAATATGGGTGCCATAGCTCAAAGTAAGGAACCTCGCTATCACAATAAAGGGAAACACATTGAACGCAAGTTCCATTTGATAAGGGAGTTCGTGCAGTGAAAGGAAGTGGAGATACTAAAGATAGCCTCTTTACATAATTTGGCGGATCCATTCACAAAGGCCCTTACTGGAAAGAGCTTTACAGCTCATGTTGAGGGGATGGGTGTTAGGATACTCTAGTAGTATGTTCTTTAGTCCAAGTGGGAGTTTGTTGGGATGATGTCCAAAAAACATACCATGTAAAGACAATTCTGAAATTCAAGAACGAACATTTTATGATTGCATTTGTGTTTTAAATGTTTTATTTTAAATATTTCATTTATATGTGAATGTTCTATGAAGGTCTAAGGATGTTAGATATGTGAATCTTGGATACTCAGATACACTTGAAGTGTGAGTATAGATTGACACAAGATTCATTATTACATTCTAAATCATTAGTCACAACCATATTAACAAAGTTAGGCACTTTGTTGATATAGGTTGTAGTGCATGGAGATCTCCAATTAGGGGAATGGTTTGTCTTGACCGTTTGAGAAGATTCTCAGATTGGTGCACTAGTGTATATGTGGACATATACATTGACGGATCTGAAATTCAAGAACGAACATTTTATGATTGCATTTGTGTTTTAAATGTTTTATTTTAAATATTTCATTTATATGTGAATGTTCTATGAAGGTCTAAGGATGTTAGATATGTGAATCTTGGATACTCAGATACACTTGAAGTGTGAGTATAGATTGACACAAGATTCATTATTACATTCTAAATCATTAGTCACAACCATATTAACAAAGTTAGGCACTTTGTTGATATAGGTTGTAGTGCATGGAGATCTCCAATTAGGGGAATGGTTTGTCTTGACCGTTTGAGAAGATTCTCAGATTGGTGCACTAGTGTATATGTGGACATATACATTGACGGACTTACATAGGAATGAACAACCAGAAATGTGCTAGAAAAAGAGTTGTTCATCCTATAGCTGTGGGAGTACGGTATATCTCAAGCTTGAGTAGGTCAATACGTTTATGCTTATAGCGTATGCATTTTGATTCATCAATAAGTGAGACACGCACTATTGTCAAAATCTTGATGACTTGGATGTATGCCACTAGGGTATAAGCGCATACCTACAAAATAGTCATTCATGTACTTTCGGTTACGAAAGTGTAAGCACCCATCAGAGAGGTTCAAATTAATCTATCTAGAAACTATGCATAGTGATTTTAACGAATCAAGCGTTGTGAATTAAATTGATCGACGGGTCAATTTAATATGCTTAGAGAATAGATATAAAGGAATCTGGAGCTCAGAGAAAATATGAATTTTGGAGTGTTCGATAGTACGAATGGATTCACTCCATCTTACCGGGTGTTGCATGGAGGATATGCAAGTACATTTCCCATAGGTCAGGGACAGGTTTCTAATTAAGGAAAAGCCTCGATGTAAGAATCGTACATATTGGGGAGTGCATCCAAAGTTCAGGTAGTGTCAGACGAACATTGGATTGATATATTATTCCTAGTCATAGGGCTTGACGGTAAAGAATAATATTTCAGGAGCCACAATATGTATGTCCTGCAGAGTCCCCTTGGTAGCCCTAATAATCTCTTGTCCTATTTAAGGAAGATCGGCAAAATTCACCATATCACAACGGTTATTGGGAAAGTTACAAGAATAATATTTGTGTAATGAATAGATATAATTTTATTGGGTTTTGGTTTTCCAATGATAACCCTAAGATAAAATTATTTTTGTTGAGATATACAAAATTCTTGTAAGAGTATTTATGAAAATTAATGAGTCTCAAAATTTTGATTTAGATTGTAAAATAAATATTTTACATAATCAAAATTAAAATCAAGAATGGATCAAGGAACAAATAATATTTGAGCTTTGAATTCTTGGAGTATTGGGCCGAAGGAAAACCTAGAGGTCTAATGAGATTATATCGGATTCTATGGATTTTTGCTTTGGGCCAAACTAGGCCCAAATCATGCTTTGCAAAAGCAAGGCACGGCTGGCCCAATAAAAAGAATGACCAACGTTTGGTCTTTTCCTAGTTCCTTATGGATTAGGAAAACAAAGCCAAAAAGGATACTTGTTAACTTTGGATATAAATACATCACTTATCTCTCTCATATAGGAGTTTTTTTAACACTAAAAAAAAGGGGGCTGCCGTGTGTGTAATTTGGGGTTCACTACCAATTGGTGATTTGCTTTGCTCATTCGCAAGGAGATTGAAGGGAATTCCTAGGAAACGACGCAGGCCGTTCTTGGTGATCCGTTCGTTGCTCTACAAATCGGTGGTTCATGATCGAGGAGTCTAGATCGTGATCAAGTGTTGGGTTCGTGATCAAGGAGTCTAGATCGTGATCAAGTGTTGAGTTCGTGATCAAGACGGATAGCACGTTGGACCTCAATAGTAAAGAGGTTGGTATTAATCTTCTAACCTTCTTCATGCTATGATTGTTTGTTTAGATCTAAGAATTATTTTGTATGAAATTAATACTAGAAACATGCTAGGATCAATTACAAAATTAATTGGATCTAGGATAACACACATGATAGACGTGTAGCACGTTAGGGTTGTATGACTTCCGATTAAATTTTTGATTTGTACCTATGCTAAGAACGATCCATAAAACGCTTCCGCATGTTCTAAAATTTATTTTAGCAACCAACATTTTTCAACACCAACCTACACATTTTTTCACACCTCTCTCCCTTTTATCCATTTTCAACACCAACTCCCCCATTTTTTTTCCGACATATCTCTTATTTTCAACACCTATCCACACATTTTTTTCACACCTCTATTCTTTTATCCATTTTTTAATATCTAAAACAACTCTCAACTTCATTCTTCTCACCTTATATATATCCCCCTCTCTGAAAAAGGAAGGGGATCTTTGGAGGCCTTGGAGTGAGAAAAACCAGAAATTTTGGAGAGAAAATGCTGGAGATAAAGGAGAGAGCTGGCCGTGAGTCTTGAGAGAAAAGAATTGGATCCTTGATTAGGAAATTGAAGACAACCCATCTTCTTCATTCATCACCACCCTCTACTAAACAATGATTACCTGAGCATCATCTCATCTCACTACCTCCACCAACCGTCACATATATCCCACGCGATATGACTGTCACACACGTACCACTGTCATCACATAAATATTTGATGTTTTGTTTTTGATTTCAAGCATGTTCCTGCATATACATACTTGATTTATATATATATTATATATATATACACGTGCATAGGGGGTCGTGATTGATGAGAGTTTATTTTTCAAAAGGAAAAGGTGTTGTGTACGTGTTTATATTATATGTATATGTATATGACTATGCATGACTATATGTATATATATATATATATATATATATATATATATATATATATATATATATATATATATATATATATGATTAAGGGTATGATGAGATTGTGTTGTGTTGTGATTTGCGTGTATAATATATGTGTGTGTATATATATGAGTAGATATATGTGGTATATATTATAATATGTGATGTTGTATACGATACCTTTGATTAATTATGATATGAGACATTGGGACTAGATTTTTAGCTTTATTCTCATTTCCTTTAAAGCTATAGATTAGAAGTTTTAACCATGCGTGTATGTTGTCACGCTCCTCTCCCAGATAGGTGCGAATGAGCACCCATGAATCCTAGAGGCATGACCGACAGGGAACCCCTCCGTTCCTCAAACCGGATTTAAACCAAATATCTACCCAAGGCACTATGAATCATCAAGAAAACTCCTGAAATAGCCACACACACACACACACACACACACATATATATGTGTGTAAATCCCAACCGAGATCCCGATATACTATGACATGCAAATCAGAGTATAGAGCGGAAAATCCAAAACATCATCGAAACGGAAAGTAGATGCAAACAGACACAAACATCCCACAACAGCTACCCATCACGTCTCACGCATCCCTGCGCTAATCATCCACTCCGTCTATCTCAACTGAAAAACATGTGAATGAAAGGGATGAGCCACAAAGCTCAGTAGGGATATGGAGAAACGTCGATATCAGAGTAAATAGAATATATAACTCGAGATGTATAAATGGAATGAAAAAAACTCAAATGGTGATACTCTCCAGTACCACCAAACTCCAATAAATTAGAGATAAAGTAAGAAAATCTATAAGATATAGAAAATGTAAAGGAAATAATAAAGTGATATACTAATATGATATAAAATCTCCAAGAAAATCGATCCATCATACACATCATCAAAATCATCAATCCGTAGGGTAGACACCGAGTAGGTTCCACCACTACCATAATCAAATACAACTCTCAATCATAATCCATCTCAAATCCATTTAATAACAGTAAATCCTCCCCTGGACCCACCCTGATTCCCGCAAGTTGTCTCCAAATCCAGGTACACCCAGATTAGTTGAGGATCGAGCCTACATCGAAGAGCGTCCCCTAGGATGTACCCCACCTCAATCCAGTCTCCAGGTACGTGCCCAATCAGAGCTATCAACAAATTATCCAGTAGGTTGGGTAGCCCGATGTGGGTCCCACACATTACAAATCATCCATCAATAATCTCGTAGCATCATCACCGAAAATCACCAGAGTACAGTCCTATCTGGACTCTCAAAAATACCACACAAATAGACAAATAAGAAATAGGGCAGAATCCGTACTTGAAATGCCGACTGACACTGACTCCGTAATACTGCCTCAGCTATCAGAATCCGTATCCAAATTCCTAAATCAATCTCCTGCATCGAAATACGGATACGTAGACCCGATACAGTTAAAATATAGAAAAAGTATCCTAAAAGTCAAATCGGATCAAAAAGTCAACTCGAGTAAAAAAGTCAAACTGGTCAATGTCAAACCGAGTCAGAAGTTAACTCGGGTCAAACCCGGTCAACTCGGTCAAACCCGAGTTAACTTGACCATCATTGGAATAGTGGATTCGCGACGTTATCAGTCACACCATACATCAAAATGAAGTTCTCAGAACAAGGAATCCAATGGTACTTGTCTCGTTCCAAAACTCCATCGAAATCGATCGGGATTGATTCTAGAAGTCGCCGAAAAACTGAACCTTTGCCACCTGATTTCGCCGCCTGTGGTGCTCCGATGACAACGATTCCAGTTGAGTTTTGCTCCTCTTTCTACAAGCTTCGTTTTGACACCTCACACGCCTCAATCAGACCACAAACGACCAAAATCCAAATTTCCCAAAGAGTTTCTCTCTCCATACGTGTTGGAGAAGAAGAAACCAGGAAGATTCTGGGTTTAACACCAAAATTTGTGAAATTAACTTTTTGCCCTCCGTTTCATATTAAATCCTCCAATTTCCAAAATTCATAACTCCTTCAATACAATTCCAATTCAAGTGATTCTTGCGACGATATTTTTCTAATAACATCTAGTATTTATTAAAAATATTTAATTTGAAAATTCATTTTTAAAAAAATTGGGTTCGGGATATTACATCCTCCACCTCTTACAAAACAATTTCGTCCTCGAAATTGAAATAAAAATAGATAATAATAATAATAATAAAATCGATAGTAAAAACAATCAGTAAAAATCAAGGGAGTCCCTAGGTAGTAAACAAGTCCGGATAGCGCTCCTGCGTATCCAACCCTACCTCCCAGGTAGCGTCCTAAACTCCATAATATTGCTATAACACCTTAACCAAGGGTATGGTCTTCGAACGCAATCTCCGTATCTGGCTATCCAAAATTTGAATCGGACGTACCTCATAGGTAGTATCCTCTCCAATCTCCAGAGTCGACCGATCAATAATATGGGAGGGATCACGATGGTCCTCCGTAAGATAGAAACATAAAACACACCATGAACTCCGGACAACTGTGGTGGAAATGCCAACTTATAAGCCAATCTCCCTTCTCACTCTAAGATCTCAAATGGTCTGATAAACCTGGGGGTTAACTTCCCCGATCTATCAAAACGTTGTATTCCTTGCTTCGGACTAACCTTGAGGAATACGTGGTCATCCACCTGAAACTCTAGAGGCCTCCGTCTGCGATCTACATAACCCTTCTAGCTTGACTGAGCCGTTAGAAGTCGCTGTCTTATAACTGCCACAGCCTCAGTGGTCTGCTGAATCAAATCTGGTCCCAACAAGGGTCTATCCCCAACCTCGGACCAACAATGTGGTGACCTACATGGTCTACCATAAAGTGCCTCAAATGGCGCCATCTGAATACTACTTTGGTAAGAGTTGTTATACACAAACTCTACCAGTGGGATGTGAGTCTCCCAATCACCCCTGAAATTCATAGCACATGACCGAAGCATGTCCTCCAAAATCTGTATAGTCCTCTCACTCTAGCCGTCAGTCTGTGGGTGAAACACTATACAAAAACTCAGCATTGCCCCGAGAGTGTCCTAAAAACTGCTCTAAAAGCGAAAAGTGAAACGAGGATCCCTATCGGATATAATGGTTAGGGGTACCCCATGTAACCGTACGACCTCTCGAATGTAGAGTCTGGTAAGTGCCTCCACCGAGTCAGTCTGCCGAATAGGGAAAAAGTGAGCAGTCTTCGTCAATTTATCAACAATGACCCACACGACATCATGTCTCCTCACATTCCTCGGTAAACCCATCACAAAATCCATACACACATGCTCCCACTTCCACTCAGGTAATGGAAGCGACTGTAACAATCCAAGAGGTCTCCTATGCTCTGCCTTTACCTGTTGACGGGTAAGGCATCTCATCACAGTCTGGGTCACATCTCTCTTTAGTCTGCTCCACCAATACTGTCTCCGTAAATCTCGATACATCTTAGTAGCACCAGGATGTATCGCGAATTGAGAATAGTGTGCCTCTCTAAGTATCTCATCTCTCAACTCAACATCTTCTGGAACTACCAGTCGGGCTCTAAAACGAACTCCTCCATCAACACCTCGAATCCAACCATTCAATCTTCAATATCATCAAAAGTCGCATCGCTGAGCTGTGCATCCAACACCTTCTGTACTAGTGCTGGATGGCTCACCAAACTCTTTAGAATGTATCTCTCACCCCAGTCATCAACATCTAGTCGGTACTGCCCAATGCTGTCCACCAAATCAAATTCCCACAGTAACAATCGTGCCACTGTCAACTTCCTACTCAAGGCGTCAGGCACCACATTGGCCTTGCCTTGATGATACTGCAATGAGAAATCATAATCTCCAAGATACTCCATCCATCTCTGCTGCCTCTGATTCAGATCCTTCTGTGTGAATAAATGTCATAAACTTCGGTGATCTGAAAACACCTCAAACTGCTCCCCATAAAGGTAACGCCTCCACTGCTTAAGTGCAAACACTATAGCATCCAACTCAAAATCATGTACGGGATAATTCCTCTCATGCGGCTTCAACAGTCGTGAAGAATACTCAACCACCCTCTCCTACTACATGAGCACGCAACCTAATCCGATCCCTGAAGCATCACAATATACATAGTAACCTATACCACTATCCGGAATGGTCAGAACTAGAGGTGATATGAGTCGTTTCTTCAGCTCCCGAAAAGCCTGCTCGCATCTATCTGTCCACACGAAAGAAACACCCTTTCGCGTCAACTCTGTCATCGGTGCAGCAATCCGTGGAAAACCCTTTATAAACCTCTTGTAGTAACCTGCCAATCCCAAAAAACTACGAATCTCTCCCACTAACCTCGGAGTCCTCCAATCCAACACAGCCTCCACTTTGGGAGGATCCACCGCCACTCCATCTTTGGATATCACATGCCCCAAGAATCTCACCTGAGTATCCCAAAACTCGCACTTACTCAGCTTGGCATACAGCTGATGCTCCCTGAGTGTTTGCAATACAATCCCCAAATGCCCCCTATGCTCCTCCTCTATGGCCGAATACACCAATATGTCATCGATGAAGACTATCACAAACTGGTCAAGATACTGTCTAAACACCCTATGCATTGAGTCCATGGAAGCTGCTGGGGCATTGGTCAGTCCAAACGGCATGACCAGAAACTCATAATGACCATGATGAGTACGAAATGCTCTCTTCGATATGTCCTCCTCCCGAATCCTCAGCTGGTGATAACCTGACCTGAGATCAATCTTGGAGTAGAAGTGACTACCCCTCAATTGATCAAACAGATCATTTATCCTCAACAACGGGTACTTGTTCTTCACAGTCACCCTATTCAACTGCCTATAATCTATACATATCCTCATCGATCCGTCCTTCTTATTCACGAAGAGGACTGGAGCGCCCCATGGTGAAGTATTGGGTCTGATAAATCCTAGACCCTGGAACTCCCGCAACTGCCTATCCAACTCTCTCAACTTTGTTGGAGCCATCCTATACGATGGAATAGAAATTGGGTCTCTACCCGGATATAACTCAATCACAAAGTCAATCTCACGCTGTGGTGATAACCCTGGTAACTCCTCAGGAAACACGTCCAAGTACTCGTCTATTACTGGCACAGTCGTGCTAGCCTCAATCTCCGATGTAGAAGTCAAGCTCGCCACTAAGCAGTCAGTATATCGTGGGTTGTCGAGAAAGTGTGAACATGTAATAACGCGCGACCCACAAAAACTAACTCGCCCAGATGGTGATTACAGCGTGAGCCTACACTTTGTACAATCTATCACTGCATCATAGTCGGTCAACCAGTCCAATCCAAGTATCACATCATAGTCAGTGAACTCCATGACGTATAAGTCTGCTCGAAACTCATGGTCAACAAATCAAAAGATACAACCTCTACAGATGCCACTCACCACGGTACATGATCCCAATGGAGAATCTACTACTAATCTCCTATCCAAACCTGAAATCTCCAACCCCAATGCCTCAACAAAAGATGTATAAATAAACGAATGTATGGCACCAGTATCAAATAAAACACGAGCCCAAGAACTGAAAAGTAAAACTCTACCTCCAAAAAAATCACGGTCTAGTGCTGGCTCTGGTGCAACTGCATAAACTCCAACTCTCTGGCCTTGCCTCTGCTGCTGCTTCTGCGGTCTCACTGGTGGTGCTGAAGGTTTGGCCCCTCTTCCTGCTGGAGCTCTAGGTGCTGGTACTGCTGGTGCTGGGGCTCCATGCCCTCTGCCTGATGGTGTTGCACGTCTCCTCGGGCAATCCCTCCGGATATGTCCTGGTAGTCCACAATAGAAACACAATGGGTTATCCGCTCTGGGACAGTCCGATCTCATGTGTCTAGTATGACCACACGTGTAACAATACAGTCCTGATATGGACGCCTATCCCTGTCGTGGACCCTGCTATCCCTGTCTCTGAGAACTCTGCTGCTGACTCGGACGGTCCTGCCTCTTGTCTTGGAATCTCTGCCCCTGATCCTGTCTGGGCCTCTATCTCTCACCCTCAGTTCTCTGTCTACTACTGCTCCCTGAGGCAGAAGAAGTATCGCTATATTTCCTCTTATGAAGCTCCCAACAATCATGTGAATCAACCATACTCCTTTCAATATCGAGTGCTCTATCAATGAACTCCCGGTAGGTGCGAACCATCATCCCTGCTAAACACTCTGAAATGCGGGGTTTCAACCCCCACTTAAACCTCAGTATCTTCTTCTTCTCAATGGCAACGTACTCCTCTCCATACCGACCAAGCTCCTCAAACAGTGCTGATACTGTGACACCGTCATATCCCTACCCTGAATCAACTCCAAAAACTCCTTGGCCTTCGCAACGCGAATGGCCTGGGGAACATACTGTGCTAGAAATAGTGTCTCAAACTCTGACCATGGCATCTTCATACTCTCTCTACCAATAGTCATACTCTCCCACCAAACATAAGAATCATCCTCTAAAAATGCTGAAGCCAACAAAGCTCTCCGCTCATTAGGTATCCTGAGCGTCACCATCTGTCTCCTCCGCTGTCGCAACCAATCCTCGGCTGCCTTAGGATATACCACTCGTCGATACACTGGAGGTCTCGTCTTCCTCAACTAAGCTAACTCAGTGATGGAAGGATCAACTGCTAGTAGTGTTGTCTACGCTGGAATAACCTGCTCCTGACTGAATAACCGGTGGTAGCTGAACTGGTGCACCAACTAAATTTGGTGTAACTACTGGAACTGTCTGTCCCTGAGTGCCCGATAATAGGCTGCGGTGTAATCTGTGATGCTAAATCAGCTACTGTCTGACCTATAGTCTGTATTATACACGTCATGTCCACACCTACGGGTGCTGCCTGAGTCGGTACCTGCTCCTACTCCACTACCTGATCCCGAACAACACGGCCGTGACCCCGTCCACGACCTCGTGCTCTACCTCGACCTCATCACCGGTATCCAAAAGCTCACCTCTACCCCGCCCACGTTCGCGGGTAGCACGCCCACCCCATATGCTTGTACTGCATGAATCACTTACCACAAACGTAAAATAAAGAATAACCCACCAGATCAGTTGGGAAGCGCGTGATGTGTAGCCGGGGAAAACAAAAGAAACCGAATAACATCCCAAAAACTAACTAACCTCCCTCCGATACCAAACTGTCACACCCCTCTCCCAGATAGGTGTGAATGAGCACCCATGAATCCTAGAGGCGTGACCGGCAAGGAACCCCTCCGTTCCCCGAACCAGATTTAAACCAAATATCTACCCAAGCCACTATGAATCATCAAGAAAACTCTTGAAATAACCACACACACACACATATATATATATATATATATATATATGTAAATCCCAACAGAAATCCCGACATACTGTGACATGCAAATCAGAGTATAGAGCGGAAAAATCTTAAACATCATAGAAACGAAAAGTAGATACAAACAGATACAAACATCCCAGAACAGCTACCCATCACGTCTCACGCATCCCTGCGCTGATCATCCACTCCGTCTATCTCACATGAAAAACATGTGAATGAAAGGGATGAGCCACAAAGCTCAGTAGGGATATGGAGAAACATCGATATCAGAGTAAACAGAATATATAACTCGAGATGTATAAATGGAATGACAGAAACTCAAATGGTGATACTCTCCAGTACCATCGAACTCCAATAAATCATAGATAAAGTAAGAAAATCTGTAAGATATAGAAAATATAAAGGAAATCATAAAGTGATATACTGATATGATATAAAATCTCCGAGAAAATCGATCCATCATAAACATCATCAAAATCATCAATCCGTAGGATAGACACCGAGTAGGCTCCACCACTACCATCCTCAAATACGACTCTCAAATCAGTACTCAATCATAATCCATCTCAAATCCATATAATATCAGTAAATCCTCCCTGGACCCACCCTGATTCCCGCAAGGTGTCTCCCAGTCCAGGTACACCCCAGATTGGATGAGGATCGAGCCTATATAGGTACTCGATAGCATCGTCTACATCGAAGAGCATCCCCTAGGATGTACCCCACCTCAATCCGGTCTCTAGGTACGTACCCGATCAAAGCCATCAACATATCATCTAGTAGGCTGTGTCGTCCGATGTGGGACCCACACACTACAAATCATCCATCGATAATCTCGTAGCATCATCATCGACAATCACCAGAGTACAGTCCTATTTGGACTCTCAAAAATACCACCCAAACAAGAAGTGGGTCCCACCTCTAAGTGTGGGCTCCACAGGAGACATGTCGCACAAGGATGCAGCCAGTCGCATAGGCAGTCCATAATAATATAAAATAATAATACAGTTGCAATTGGGGAAATAAATCAGATAAGAGTGCAAATCGAGAAAAGTATCCTAAAGACAAATCGGATCAAAAGGTCAACTCGGGTCAAAAAGTCAAACCGGGTCAAATGTCAACTTGGGTCAACCCGGTCAACTTGGGCTAACCCAGTCAAACTAGGTTAACTCGATCAAAACCTGAGTCAACTCGGTCAAACCGGAGTTCACCTGACCGTCACAGGAATAGTGGATTCCAGCGACGTTGTCAATCACACCATACATCAAAATGAAGCTCTCAGAACAAGCAATCCAATTGTACCTGTCTCGTTCCAAAACTCCACCGGAATTGACTGGGATCGGTCCTAAAAGTTTCCAGAAAATTGAACCGTTGTCGCCTGATTCTGCCGTCTGTGGTGCTCCGATAACGACGATTCCAGTTGGGTTTTTCTCCTCTCTCTACAAGCTTCGTTTTGACACCTCACACACCTCAATCGGACCACAAATGACCAAAATCTAAATTTCCCAAAGAGTTTCTCTCTCCATACGTACTGGAGAAGAAGAAACCAGATAAATTCTGGGTTTAACACCAAATTTTGTGAAATTACCTTTTTGCCCTCCATTTCATACTAAATCTTTCAACTTCCAAAATTCATAACTTCTTCAATATAATTCCTATTAAAGTGATTCTTGCGTCGATATTTTTCTAATGACATCTAGTATTTATTAAAAATATTTAATTTGAAAAATAAAGTTTTAGAAAATTGGGTTAGGGATATTACCTATGTGGATCTATGGTTATCATATTTTTTGAAGATGCCTTGGATTGACCTATTTATGTGGTACTCAAAAGTTTAAATGAATTGGATTTGTGACTGTAACTCCCCATTTTTTGGAGATGTCACATGGTGCTTACCGCACCTTTTTAGGTTGTCAATGTGTTTAACATCCAAGGTTTCAACCCCAGATTTCTCAACTACGTCAACTCCTCAATTAAAAATCCAGCAGCACCATCCCGTAAATCGGGGATTACCCACCTGGAAGCAAATGCAGCATATATCACACAATCACATCACACTTAGTAGGGCCTCCGGCCTCTATCAGCATGCAACACATCCTAGCAGGGCGCCTCATGCCATCTAGCAGCATGCACAAACTATTTTCCATAATTTAAACATCAAAACAGATCCATACATCATAAAACTTATGACCCAAGGTCTAATCCCGATTCTTAAGATCCAGTTTAAGGATTACCTTCTAACTGTCCATAATCCACACCAAACGGTGTCACACAATCTACATGACATATGAATATCAAATAAAATTAGCATGTATAAAATTTGATACACTCTCTCTAGGTTTTTTCTCTCTTGCCTTGTTCTTCATTTTGATTCTTGCTTGGGGTTCGAAAATAAGTCTCTTGAAGATTGCTAGGAATCTTGGAGACCGAACCAACTAGAAGAAGAAGTTCTTCCTCCTTGTACAGCTTGAGAAGAGCCCAAGTTGGATTACCCTCAACTTCTATTTGTAGATTGGAAGGCCGATTCACCTCAACATTCGACATTGGATTTGATCTCTAAACTCCTCTTCCTTATTTTTATTTCATTTTATTATTGCATTTGGATTCATAGTTCTAGTTTAATCTACTTGAATATTTCCATTCCGATTTAGTTTGTGCTTGAACGTTTTATGTTATGTTTTACATTTTATTATGTTGTGCTTATTTCCATTTTGATTTTCTGCAGTAGTTTAGTATTTAATTCTCATTTCGTATATTAGGGTTTAGTTCAATCAATCACCCAAGAGGAAAAACCGAATCTAACCAATGGTTAGTGCAATTTTGCCACACTTAACATTGTGAATACTATATTTAATTAAGTAATTAAGTTAATAATCCATAGACCCAAGCCGAAACCAAAAGTCTTTGTGAGACGATTTGGGATTCATTCCTATTATTACTTTGACAAACCTACACTTGGGAAAGCGTTAATCCACTTACCTATTTTGGGCGAGTCAAGTTTTTGGCGCCGTTGCCAGGGAATTTTCTCCTTCGGTTCGGGTCTTCCTTTATTTTATTTTATTTTTATTGAGTTCTTAAATTTCTACTCTACTTTGTGATTGCTTGATGTTGCATGTCTTGGGTTAGAGACGATCATAATAGGTTGCGTAGGACATCTTACAATACAAGTAGCATTGCTAGTCTTGAAACTGATTTTGCATCTGTGACTTCTGAAAGTGATTCTGAGCTTGGTTTGCCTATTTTATTTGACGAAGAAGTTTGTGAAAACGTGGCTAATCCTGCACCACGTACTCTTAAGGATTTTATTCAGCCCACTCGCACTACTACTCCTTCATGCATCATATTACCTGAAAATGCACCTCAATTTTCTGTTAAGCATGGCATGATGTCAGTGATACCTCAGTTCCATGGCATGGATTCTGAGAGCCCTTACCAGCATCTTACTGATTTTGAGTTGGCTTGCACTACTTTTATTAATAGGGCTAACACTGATGAGTATGTTAGATTGCGTTTGTTTCCTTTCTCTTTGAAGGATAAGGCTAAGTTGTGGTTTAATCAATTGAGGGCTAATTCTATTACTAGTTGGGTTGATATGCAACGTGATTTCTTACAAAAATTCTTTCCATTTCAGAGAACTCAAATGATTCAAGGGAAAATAGCTCAATTCACTCAGAAGCATGATGAGACTTTCCAAGCTAGTTGGGACCACTTCAAGGAGTTCTTAAATATTTGTCCCCATCATGGCTATGAGTCTTGGAGAGTTGTCAACTACTTCTATACGGGTCTGACTCCAGAGTGCAAACAATTTGTGCAAACTATGTGCAATGGAGAATTCTTTGATAAAGAGCCAGACGCCGCATTGGATTTCTTTGATTATCTTGGAGAGAGTGCTAGCCAGTGGAATACAAGAACTGATAGAATTGCTATAGCTGCTCAACCTTTGAGAATCATCCCGAGTGGTGGTAAATATGAGTTGAAGGAAGATGTGGATGTTCAAGCTAAGCTAGCTACTTTGTCTAGAAGACTAGAGATTATAGAGTTCGAAAAAGTCAAGGCAGTGAAAACGGTGGAACCATGTAACTTATGTGCTGATTCTAGCCATAAGACTCAAGATTGCCCTATCATGCCTATGATGGAGAATGGAATGGACCAATTGCAAGCTGCAAATTGGGTCAACAAGATGAACAATCCTTATTCCAACACATACAATCCAGGGTGGAGGAACCATCCTAACTTTTCATGGAGGAATGATCAACCAGGACAGTCTTCACAGAGTTATCCACAATAGATGGCTCCTCCACAGCAGTTTCAGCATACTCAGAGTTATCTTCCTCCAATAGCACCTCCTTGTTTTCCTCTTCAACAACCAGTTGCTCCACCCAAGAAGTCTCTAGATGATACCATAGCACAAATGGCTACTGCTTTTCAGCAGTTCATGCAGGTTCAGGCTACTACAAACAATCAGAATACACAAGCCATCAATGACTTGCGAGGAACAATTCAAAAAATGAAACCACTTTGAGCACTCTTGAAAAGGGAAAGTTTCCAGCTCAACCTCAACCAAATCCTACGGTCTATAAATAACAGTCTCAACAGCATGTTCATAATGTTTCTGGAGATGGTTTTGAGACGACCAAAGTAGTTACCACTTTGAGGAGTGGAAAGCAGGTTTCTAGACCTGAGGCCCCTATTGATTCTCAGCACTCTAGTCATGCTCTTGTGGGTGCACCTGAGGTGGTTGAGGTAGAAAAGGAAGTAGAGGGAGAAAAAGATAAAGAAAATTCAGAATTGAAGACTCTATCTGTGGTAGAGAAAGAAAATGAGAGGATTTATCGACCTACTGTTCCTTATCAACATAGATTGAGAGTTGGGCAGATGCTATTCAAGCAAATCCCTTCCTATGCTAAGTTCTTGAAGGACTTATGTACTGCAAAGAGGAAGGTGTGTGACGCCTTGACCCAGAATTCACGCACTGAGCCGGGAGCGCCACTTTAGGCGTGTGCCCCGTCACTAAGGACCTCACCACACGCCAACCTAACCCCGGATTCTAACAGAAATCTGACAGCACCTCCCCGTATATCGGAGGGTTCCAACCTGGAGTCACATTCCATTTAACTCGGAAAATAATAATCAATAATAATTAGAGAAGTTCCGCAGCCTAACAGGGCCTCTGGCCATCTAACCACATTCACACTCTAGGCAGGGCCTCAGGCCTCCTAATCACATGCAATCAATAAGCAAAACATATTCATATCAATAATATTATCATAGACTATCAAAGTCTATCAATCCAGACCCAAGGTCCTATATCCAAGTACGGGAGTCCCGATCACACGGCATAACCCCCGACCATCCATCAAACATACCGAAAAGGTATTTAAGCAACATAACAGTCAACCAATAAAAGTACTACATGTACTTAATTCATAACCAAGGTTCTCAAACAACCAAATACATATCCTAGTGCTCCTAGGGTGGCCTTCCATGTCACGCCGCCTCCTACTGATCCGCAGCCTGGTTCTTAGCACCAGTCTCACCTGAAGGATATAGAAAAGTAATAGGGTGAGCAGGAGGCTCAGTAGGGAAAACAAAATGAATCATAAGAACGTAAAGGCTGAATAATGAAACAAGCTCAATGCAACAACATGACATCCTAAAATGTCACAACAATGTATAACCTTGGGCTACACCCTACAGCGCCTGGCACTAGTCAACAAATATTCCGAAAAATGATCGGAACCCTTGCACTTGCCTCGGAACGACTATAGGTGCACCTACACCATGGAAATCCCGATTTCCGGCAACAATATGCCCATTCGGTATCCAACATCATCACAAAAGTATAACCTAAGGATACTACGAGTCCATACTCGTAGACCCAATGCATCTATAATTCATGTCCAATAATGTCATGCAAAAGAAGCTCGTATATATAACAATCCTATATATGTACATAACTACATGATGCATGAACGAGGTTTATCATGCCCAATAGATGATTAAGCATTCAAAGGGTATGCAAATTCTTCAATAACCTACAATAAGGTTCGTTCTTCCTAAGGAACAATTTAGGCAAGAACACAAGTAATAAAGACCAATGAAGAATTTCAACCGCTCTTTAGAGAAGAACAATACGATAGAACATAGGGTAAGAATCCCTACCTCATTACCCAAGCAAAAGCTTAGCAACTCAAATTCCCAAAACTATGGTTTCGAGCTTCTCTCTCAACCTATCCATTTCAACCAACCAATCCCATATACTGATATCAATAACATCCATATACCATAAAAATATGAATTTAATCATAAATCAAGAGAGACATACCTTCTCTCTCTAGGATTTCACCAAATCCTCCAAACTCCACCCAATTCAAAACTCAACCTAAACCAATGATCAAACCTAGTAAAACAATCATAAATAACCCTAGAATCAACATATATAAACCCCAAAACTTAACTCTTCACGAACCATGCTAGATCTAACGAAAACCTAGAATTTTGAAACATGGAAAAACTCACCTTTGATCTTAAAATCCCTTGGAATGTTGCTTGAATCTTCAACCCAAGCTCCAAATCTTCAATAATCTCTCAAAACCTCACTTTCTCTCTTTGATTTTCTCTCTCTCTCTCTCTCTCACTAGAATCAAGTCTCACGAAGAAAATACCATTTCTGGTCGCGCCTAGGCGCATTGACCTTAAGTTTAAATTTTGAACCCACTGTCCCGTGCAACTTTTGTACACGCCTAGGCATGTGGCCTTACATTTTTAGGTCTGTCTCGTTCTTAGCTTCGATTTGATATATTATGGGCCCGAAACAGACATCTGTGCTAAAAGTTATGACCGATTTACCGAACCTAGTTCAAAAACTATCATATAGGCCTTATACACTTCCAATGGTCCGTTATCACTTCGAACCCATTTTTTCGATAATTTATTACTTAAAATTTAACCAAACATAATATTTTTGGGTTGGGATCTCACAAGGTGAATGTGACCAAGAAGTCTTTTCTAGTTGAAGAAGTTGGAGCTTTGATCATGAGTGATACTCCTCAGAAGTTGCGTGATCCTGGATCACCTACTATCTCTATTGTGATTGGTGAAAAAAGGCTTGAAAATGCCTTACTTGATTTGGGGAGTAGTGTGAATTTGTTGCCATTATGGGTTTATGAACAGCTCGATATTGGAGAATTGAAGCAGACACCCATGCTTTTGTAGATGGCAGATAGAAAAGTCAAGAACCCCAAGGGAGTTGTGGAAGATGTCTTAGTGCAAGTGAATAAATTTTACTATCCTGTGGACTTTGTAGTCCTAGAGATGCCACATCCTACTTCACCTTTTGCTAGTGCTCCTATCATTCTTGGGCGTCCTTTCCTTGCTACTACAAATGCTTTGATCAATTGCAAGAGTGGAATGCTCAAGATCAGTTTTGGCAATATGACATTTGAGATGAATGTCTTCACTGCTTGCAAGATGCCTAGTGACTGTGATGATTCATTGTTGCAAACAATAGATTGGGTTCAGAGTTTTAGCCCATCAGATTTATATTCTGTTCTTGATTCTGAGAGCGTATATGAGGATGCATATCCTAAGAAATCTAGCCAAATTGATGATTTAGAAGATGATTTGGATGATCTTGATCCTATCATATTGGATGAGCCTTCTGATATTGATGATTCAGCTAAGTTAGAGGATGTGAGCCACATTGGTAGATGGCGGGGACCAAACTTTGAGATTCTTGATCCACCTGAGGAAATGAAGCCATCCATTGTGGAGACTCCCACTCTTGAGCTGAAAAAAGTTCCTGAAGATTTGAAGTATATTTTTCTTGGTCCAGAAGAGGGTACATTCCCTGTTGTCATTTCATCTCAGCTCACTCCTGAGCAAGAAACTAGCTTGGTAACAGTTTTACAAAAGCACAAGGGAGCTATTGGCTGGACCATTGCAGACATCAAGGGTATTGACCCTAATATTTGTACTCACAGCATTTGTTTGGAGGGAGATCCTACACCAGTGAGAGATGCACAGAGGAGACTCAACCCTGCCATGAAAGAAGTTGTGAAGAAGGAGGTTTTGAAGCTGTTAGCAGTCGGAATCATTTATCCTATCTCCGACAGTAAGTGGGTGAGTCCCACACAGGTAGTCCCTAAGAAATCTGGTTTAACTGTCATTGAAAATGCTTCAGGTGATTTAATTCCTACTAGGAAATTGACTGGATGGCACATGTGCATAGACTACCGAAAACTGAATTCGGTTAGTCGCAAAGACCATTTTCCATTGCCCTTTCTTAACGAAATTTTGGAAAAAGTTGCTGGAAATGAGTTTTATTGCTTTTTAGATGGTTTTTCTGGTTATTATCAAATTGCAATATCTTTAGAGGACCAAGAAAAAACCACCTTCACTTGCCCTTTTGGCCCATTTGCCTTTAGGAGGATGCCATTTGGTTTATGCAATGCCCCTGCCACATTCCAACGTTGCATGATGAGCATTTTTTCTGACATGCTTGAGGACATGTGTGAAGTTTTTATGGATGATTTTTCTGTGTTTCGATGCTCCTTTGATGTATGCTTGAAAAATCTAAATGTTGTGTTGACTAGATGTGAAGAAAAGAATTTGTTGCTTAATTGGGAAAATGTCAGTTTATGGTGACTAGTGGGTTGGTGCTTGGACATTTAGTGTCAAAATGTGGTATAGAGGTCGATAGGGCTAAGATAGAATTGATTTCTCAATTGCCTATTCCTAGGACTGTGAAGGATATTCGCTCTTTTCTTGGTCATGCCGGCTTTTATCGCCGTTTTATTCAAGGCTTTAGTGCTATCACCAAACCATTGTGTGCTTTACTGCAAAATGATACAAAATTTGTTTGGTCTGATGAATGTCAATATGCTTTTGAGACTCTAAAGAAACACTTGACAGTTGCTTCTGTCATGCAATCTCCTAGGTGGGATTTACCATTTGAACTTATGACCGACGCTAGTGATTTTGCTCTAGGTGCTGTTTTAGGTCAAAGAATTGATGGTGAACCTTCTGTGATTTATTATGCAAGTAAGACATTGAATGATGCACAGAAGAATTCCACCACCACTGAAAAGAAATTGCTTACTGTTGTGTTTACTTTAGATAAATTATGTTCTTATATCATTGGTTCTCCTATCACCATCTTTACTGACCACTCTGCTTTGAAGTATTTGTTACAAAAGAAAGATGCTAAACCCAGGTTGATACGCTGGATTTTATTGCTTCATGAGTTTGACATCACTATCAAGGATAACAAAGGTGTCGAGAATGTGGTAGCTGACCATTTGTCTAGATTGCAGCTACCCGAGTCTCATACTTCTCCACCTTTGCATGATGATTTTCCAGATGAGCATCTCTTTGTTGTATCGCGTGCACCTTGGTTTGCGGATATTGTGAACTACCTAGTCTCTGAGCAGTTACCTCCTCATTGGAATATTCAAGACAAGCGTAGGTTCCTTTCTGAAGTTTGATTCTATTACTTTGACTCACCTTATCTTTTTAAATATTGTGCTGATCAGTTGGTGAGACGTTGTATTCCTAATGATGAGTTTGCTTCTGTGTTTGAGTTTTGTCATTCTGGGCTTGTGGAGGTCACTTTGCAGCCCAGAAAACTGTTGCAAAAATTTTACAAAGTGGACTTTATTGGCCTACCATGTTTAAAGATGTTGTCTTGTGGTGTAAAGCATGAATCTTGTCAAAAACTTGGAAAAATCACAGTAAGGAACATGATGCCCCTTTCTCCCATATTGACCCTTGAGATATTTGATTGTTGGGGAATTGACTTTATGGGACTGATGTGTGTATTTTACACCATATTTACATGCATATTTTGGTACACATTTACATTATTTTGTGTTAAGATTAAGTTGATACTTTGAGATTTTGTGTGTTTTGCATGTAGGAGGGTTGAAGTGAAGTTGTGGTTGAATTGGAGAATATTTGGCTAAAAACCAGAGGAAAACGCTCTTTCAGCACCCTACCAGCGTTGAAGCACTCCATAACACATAAAACCAGAGAAAAATGCCCTTTCAGAGCCTTTCTAGCGCTCCAGCATTTCTGATGGCATAACTTGGCAGAAGAAAATGCCCTTCCAACGCTCCAGCGCCAGAAGAGCACTCGGACCAGAATTTCATTTCCAGAATTACTAAAGACTTAGTTGACTAGGTTTTTATGTCTTTTACTTGTGTAAACCTAGGGGAAACCCACTTGGAGTATAAATAAGGCTTAAAAACAAAAAATAAAAGAGCCAAGATTGACTAGAGAGAAGAGGGACGGCTGCATCTTCATCAACATCTTCATCTTCTTCCTTCATTCCCTTGTTCATCCAACCACGGTTTCTTCTCTCTTTTCTTGTATATTTGTTATTATGGTTTGTAACTAAACTTAATTCTAGGGTTTGACCTAGCCAAACATGAATATTATGAGTTGATTTGATCTATTTTCCAAGCTTTTGATTCAATTCTCAATTCTTGTTCTTAATTACCATACTTTAAAGTATGATTTCTACATAGTTGCTTGATCACCAATTATGTTGTTTATTATACTCATCTAGCCAAATCACATAAACGATCCGTATTTATGTATTTTGGTAGAATCGGAATTAAGGAGATTAATTGTCGAATGCTCTGATCCGGGTTTAGGGGATTGATTGGTTGTTTAATTCTTCTAATCGTAATGGGTTATTTTTACTAAATTAAAGACTGTCATCAAACATGATTAATTGGATATCAATAATGCGTGTTGTTGCCACAATCAATGGAATGACATAATTGAGTGAGGAATCGACCCTTGAATTGGAATTGATATCAAATGCTTAACTTTTGTATCTCATAATAGGATTGCTTGGTAAGGTTGTGCCCTAGGTTTTTCCCATTGTAATTGTTAAAATTTTGTTTGCTCATTGCTTTAAAGAATCAAAGATATTGTCCGTATTTAAATTGTCGTTGATTTATTTAGTTAAGTGCATTATTCGATTAAACTTGTCCCTATGGGATCGACCTTGTACTTACACTTTGTGCTATATTAGTACACTTGTGCGCTTGCAAGTATTTTTACATCAGGGACCTTTTCCTGTTTCTAATGGCTATATGTATATCTTGCTTGCTGTTGATTATGTTTCCAAGTGGGTAGAAGCTATACCATGTAGAACCAATGATCATAAGGTTGTGCTTAAATTTTTAAAAGACTTGTTTGCACGTTTTGGCATGCCCAAGGCCATAATTAGTGATGGGGGTTCTCATTTTTGTAACAAACCTTTTCAAAATCTCATAAAGAAATATGGAGTGACTCACAGGTCTCTACTCCATATCACCCACAGACTAATGGCCAAGCTGAGTTGGCTAATAGAGAGATCAAGGTCATTCTTGAAAAGACAGTTTATCCTAATAGGAAGGATTGGTCTGATAAATTACTTAATGCTCTTTGGTCTTATAGAACTGCATTCAAAACCACTCTTGGCATGTCACCTTATCGTTTGGTTTATGGTCGTGCTTGTCGTTTACCTGTTGAGATTCAACATCATGCTTTCTGGGCTATTAAAAAGATTAATTCTTCACTTGATGATGCCCAAGGCTTGAGAAAGTTGCAGATTTCAGAGCTAGAAGAAGCAAGAAGGGAGGCCTATGACAATGCCAAACTGTCCAAGGAGAGGATAAAAGCCTTGCATGACAAGAAGATCTTGGAAAAGAAATTCTTCCCTGAGCAAGAGGTGTTTCTCTACAATTCTAGGCTCCATATTTTTCCAGGAAAGTTGAAGAGTCGTTGGAGTGGCCCTTACATTGTCAAGAAGGTTCATTCCCATGGTGCTGTGGATATTTCCAATCCAAAGAATGGGACCACCTTCACTGTGAATGGACAAAGGCTCAAGCCATTCCTTGCTCCCTATGCACCCGAGGATGAGACACTCCTTCTACAGGATGTCCAGGGAGTACTCTCAACTTCTCCTGCTGTTATTTGATTATCCATATACCTAGTCATGGGGGTGCTGGTGCCGTGACATTACTCCGTTTGTTTGTGGTACTTTGGGAGTATTGTAGTCTTAGAACCACTTAGTGTTTTGCATTTGCATTGAATAATTACTTACTGTGCACCATTTTGTTCGTTCCATCCATGGAGACCATGGCTTACTCTAGTTGGGGGTGGGGGTGCCCAGTTTGTGTTTGGTTTAGTTTTTCAAAAGAAATTCAAAAATAAAAGTTTTTTTTTTTAAAAAAAGGAAGAAAAAAATTATGGAATAGTGTGTTGTGATAAGCTTTGCATTGCTGTGATTCCTTGATTGCCCATGATGAAAAATATGAACTATGACTTGTAGTGGGAGGCATATAAGATCCCTTGGATTGTGCTTGACTTTTTAGTTTGTCTTGTTTTGAAGTTTGGGCTATTTCTCTTTTCCCTTGAGCACATGACCATGAGGTTTTGAAGTGTTGGACATTTAGAGAAGTTTTGCTTAGTGTTAGTCTTTTGAATCTCACAAGCACTAGAACTCACTTGATAAACTCTTGAGGCGAAATCCTAGTCCACATTTTGACTGATGAGATGACATAAGGCCTTCTTTGGTCGTTTGAGCTTAATTTCTAGCCTACCATACTTTAAATTTATTCCTAGGTGTCTCTTCCTAGCCAAATGTTAACCTTTTTATTTCAGCACCTACATATGTACCTAGCTAGAACAAAAATTTTCCCCATGCATCACCCGCGCAATTGGATATACATGTTTTTGTGGGATGCTTGTGCATATCATCATGCATATGGGTTGAGTGATGCGTTTTTGTGATGGTGCATTTTGTAAGGTGTTGCTTGCTTTAAAGAGAAAAAAAAGTTGAAAAAAAGAAAAAAAAATAGCAAAAGAAGGAAACAATTTAGTTCATTGAATGAAAATATCCAACTTTGGGATATATGTATAGAGTAAGACGGTTGCATGCCATCAATAAAATCAATGTGGCATATATATACAAAAAAAAAATGCGAGTAGAGAAAGAAAAAGCAAAGTGAGTGTGAATAAGGTGAGTTGGGACTACTTTGGGGTATTGATAGGTATGAATATACTTAGTATTTTCCGGAGAAATAACTCTTCTTATGCTTGTAATGTGATAAATTAAGTTTATTAACCGGTTGTTATTCATTATTATAGGTAAATTGTGGTCCAGAATGAAATGCTATGAATTAGGCTGGTTTTGGAAGAAATAAAAGCTGGACATGATGATTACTGTCCTGGGCGGAACAAGTCACACGCCTAGGCGCAGAGAAGAGTGCCCAAAGCAGTGAAGTCGCTGGATTAAATAACGCAAAACCGCCTAGGCGCCAAAGAAGCACGTGCCTAGGCTGTGGGCGCCTAGGCGCCAAAGAAGCACGCGCCTAGGCGATGGGCGCCTAGGCGCCAAGGAAGCATGCGCCTAGGCAGTGGGCGCCTAGACGCCAAGGAAGCATGCGCCTAGGCGGTGAGCGCCTAGGCGAGAATCTCCCACGCGCCTAGGCGCCCTGCGGGTTTTCCAGTTTTTTTTAAAAACCGAGGAAACCCTAAAAGACTAGAGAAAAAAGAAAATATTTCGAGGAGTCCGTTTCTGCAGCCAGGGGGAGGAGAAGAAAACAGGGTTTTTCAAGGCTTGAAAGAGGAATCTTTAGCTGGGTCTTGGATTCTTGAAATCTTCGTTGAAATCAACATGATTCTTTCTCTTCCTTTACTTTCTTTCATTTACATGTATAACTAAGCTTCTTATCACCAAGGCTAGGATGAAGCCTTGGGTTGAATGATGGTTGTATGAATTGATTTGGTTATATGTGAATCTTTTTGGGTATAAATCTTTGGTTTCCATGATTATTGTGGATTCTTCTTACTTTTTGTGCTTGATCACCACTTAGGGTTTTGAATGGGTTTGTTTGATGGATTTTGTAGATGGTGAAATATCTAGTTAATCATGCTTCTTGGGACCTTAGATTGCAATTGTTGTTCCCATTAGGTTTGGAACAAGTTTGTATGAATCCTATTTCCATTGAGCTTTCATGAATTCTTATGCATGTCTAGATCAATAGGATGACTAGAATGTTGATAGGAACATCCAATCTAGACCAATAAGATGGCTAGTAATTGATATGAGGGAAATTGACTTGAGTGTGCTAAAACCGACTTAGGTACGGATTCGTTATACCCGAATTGATAAATGTGTGAGTGAATTGGTTGTGTTTGCACATCATTGACCCTTGGTGGATTCTGAAGTCTTGGTGCTTCATTCTTTCACTTGAATTCATTACATTAGTATAGCTTGCCTAGTGATAATTTGCATTAGCATTTGCATTCTTCAATACAAAAATTTCAAAAACACTTTACTTTTCTTGCTTGCATTTCTATTAAATTGCAACCCAATCAACTTGAGTGGAACTTTAATTTCTTGCATTGTCCATAAATATATGTAAATAAACATTTGGATTAAATCATATCTCTGTCTCTGTGGATACGATCTCTACTGACCACTTGTACTATTCGTCTGACTAGTACACTTGCTAGTAAGTTATTTTACACTTAACAAGTTGATGGCGCCATTGCCGGGGACGGTAGCTTATATTTAATCCATTTCGTTTGTCTACATAGATAATCATATTTATCATTGATTTCTTGCTGAATTTCTAGTTGGCTTATACGTTTCATTTGTTCTCTATAGTTCATGCAAGGACAACGTTCACAAGACACAAAAATTCTTCCAATTAATCCAAATTTGGGACGTGCACGTTTAAATAAGAAAGACAAGCAAACTCTTGGAGAACACTCTCCCACACATTCTTTATCTTCTACTTCTAGCTCATCTAGTGAGCGATTCATTGGAGACAATCTTGAGCAAGACAAGATGGAAGAACATCATGAGGGAGTTGATGATAATGGCGTCAATGCCAATGCCCCTCGCACTATACAGGATTTTTCTATGCCTCAATTCACTACTCGACAATCTTGCATTGTTTTTCCAACTATTGCTCCTAATTTATCTTATGAAATTAAGGGCTACATGATTAATTTGCTTCCCTCTTTTTCAGGAGAGGAGAATCAAGATGCTAGTGATCATATTGATAATTTCTTGGAAATATGTGGTACACAACAAATTCAAGGAATCTCTGCTGAATTCATTCGCCTCAAGCTATTTCCCTTCTCTCTTAAGGGAGACGCGAAGAACTGGTTCAAGACTCTGCCCGCAAATTCTATCACCTCTTGGGACCAATTGTCTGCAAAATTTATTCAAAAATTCTATACTCAATCGAAGACACAACGGTTGAGAGACCAAATCTTTCATTTCAGACAGAATAAGGGAGAGCCACTATATCAAGCCTGGGGGAGATATAAAACCCTGCTTATCAGCTGTCCACATCACCAATTCTTACCATGGCAGATTATGCTATACTTTTATCAGAACTTATCAG
Source organism: Euonymus europaeus (assembly GCA_963580455.1). Classification (NCBI taxonomy): domain Eukaryota; kingdom Viridiplantae; phylum Streptophyta; class Magnoliopsida; order Celastrales; family Celastraceae; genus Euonymus; species Euonymus europaeus. The sequence continues at coordinate 11,145,558 of OY756970.1, read as the reverse complement.
ATGAATGCCGCCATCAGTTAGATGCAGCTGCTGGAGGAAATATTATGGCAAAGGAGCCCACTAAGGCTACTGTGATTATTGAGAATGTGGTAGCCAATTCCTCACAGTGGGACAGTAGAGATGTGACTGGTCCCAGAGCAACTATCTATGAAACTAGTACTTCAAATACTGAAATGGCAGCCATGGCTCGAAAACTTGATGTTGTTGTGAATTTATTGAGCAGAAATATAGAGCCATGTGGTATTTGTGGGGGCACAGACCATCCGACCCATATGTGTCCTAGAAGTGGCACCTTTCCTGAAGTTGAAGTGAATGCTGTTCAGAATTATCATCGGCAGTAGAATGATCCTTTCTCTCATACTTACAATCCGGGTTGGAAGAACCATCCGAATCTGTCTTATGGCTCTTCTAACAACTACAGCCAAGGTCCAAAACCCTGGCAAGGCCAACCTCAAGCACCACCTCCTGACTTGAAGAGGTCTACTATGGAGGATCTGATCACTCAACTAGCTCAGTCACAAGTGCTGATGCAGAATTCACAAGCTGAGATGAGTAATTTTATGAATCGGTTGCAACAGACGGTGGCTAGTAACACTCAGTCTATCTCCAAGTTGGAAATGCAAGTTGGTCAACTTGCTACTGCTTTGAGTGAGCGGCAGTTGGGGAAGCTTCCAAGCCAGCCTGAAGTTAATCCCACGAAACATGAAGATGCTAAGGCCGTTATTGTTTTGAGAAGTGGGAAGAAGGTTGACAACAAGATTGAGTTCAGGAAGCAGGAGGATGAGGGGAATAATGAATCGACAGTGAAGGAGCCCCGTGTATCTACACAACCCCTAGTTGGAAAAGATACGCAACCAGTGGAGGATTATGTTCCACCGGTGCCGTTCCCATCTCGACTTGCTCCTATGAAAAAGAACAAATGCAATCGGGATATATTCGAAATTCTCAAAAAAGTCGAGGTAAATATTCCGTTGATTGAAGCTATTAAGTCTATTCCCTCTTATGCAAAGTTTTTGAAAGAATTATGCACCAACAAAAGGAAGATAAGTGAGCATGAGGAAGTCTTTTCGTCGGAAGAGACTAGTGCCATTTTACAAAGAAAACTACCTCCTAAGTTGAAAGATCCGGGTAGTTTCACAATTCCGTGTATTATTGGGAAACAAAAATTTGAAAAAGCTTTGCTCGATCTTGGAGCTAGTGTGAACATTATGCCTCACTCCATTTTCAAGACTATGAATCTAGGGGACTTGCGACCTACTTCAGTATCTCTTCAATTGGCTGACCGATCAATTACTTATCCCATTGGATTGGTTGAAAATGTGTTGATTAAGGTGGAAAATTTTGTAATGTGACGCCCCGATCAGGGCACGCCACTGGTGCCCTCCGGCACCGTCCTAGGCCACTAGTGCGATCATCCGGCAGACCAAAAATCTGACGGCATCTCCCCATATGTCGGAGAGTCCCCGCCTGCATCAGAAACACGCAGCATAAAATCCTCCATCACACTAGCAACCTAGCTAGGCCTCAGGCCTCAATCACATGCAATCCTGATCCTAAGGGCCTCAGGCCATCCACTACCAGCATGCACAAACTGATAGTATAAACACATCATCAAATTCATAATACCATATAACCAAAAATCAACTCAGCATACATCATGCATACACCCTCTGGTGCCAAATGGTTATAAGATTATCATGAATAAACATCAATACATCATATACAAATACATGCTTAGAGTATCTCTCTGGCACCCACATCCTACCCAGGGCCATCCATGTCACATCCCGCTCTCACTGATCTGCTCCACTAGTACCTGTACCTGTACCAGTATCACCTGTGGGAAGGAAATGAAAGTAGAGGGTGAGCAAGAAGCTCAGTAGGGTTATGAGTAACATGAGCATAAGGCCGAATCAGAACAATAGGATATGCAACAATATGAAACCTACCACATGCACGTATACTCAACAATCACATAGAACATCAACCCGGGCAATCCCCTTAATGAGCATACCTCATCGATACCATGGCTCGTTCCATGTAATATCGAACGTGAGCAAGCTCACCAAATCAACTCATCAATATCATAGTCGCTATCCATGACTATTGAACAGGAGCAAGCTCCCCAACATCAAACGCTCTTGGATTACCCGGTTGCGTGACTCAATCACGCCCGCACCATTCCAGGCACGGTCCCTCATGAACCATACCTCTAGTGCGTTTTCCTACTTGAAGTTCACATGACTCAGTGGTAACTCTCATCACCTCGTCATCCCTCCAAGTAGCTTTCAAGAATCCTAAGGAGTCCCGAGTCCATACCCGGTCCCCCATGCAACTCTAATGCATTAATGTCATGACATGCCGAAAGGATATATATATATATATGAACAACCTACATATATATACATAACTATCATGATGCATGAACGGAAGTCACATCGTGCCCATAGATGATGGAGTCACAATTGGGTCATGCAACATCAAGAATTTACAATAATCCAAAATTAGGGTTCGTTTCCCCTTAGAAGCAATTAAGGCGGAAACACAAATAAAACGACCAATGAAGAATCGAAACGCTCTTAAAAATCGAAAACGATTGATAGAAAGAATGGTTGGAAATCCCCTACCTCGTGTCGAGCAATTTACCACAAATTCCCAAATTCCGTCCCTAGCGTTTTGGTTTGCCCAAACCTACACTGTGGCGAAACCGAACCCTTACACGCATCAATATCTCAACCACAACTCATATGAACATCAAGAAAATCAATAAAATCAAAATCACTTACTTCTCTCTCTAGAAATTCCTTCCAAACTCACTCCAAGTTCAACTCAACTCCAACACACAAACCAATCTACATAAACATCCAAAATCACCCTAGGATTAACATATCTAAACCATAGGAATCAACTCTAAATGAAACTAACAAGATCTACTCAAAACCCTAGAAATAGAAAAGTGAAGAAACTTACCTCCAAGGCTTGAATCTTCCTTGAATCCTTTCCAAATCTCCAAAACTAAGCTTAAATCTCCAAAAATCACCTCAAATGATCTTCTGTCTCTAGAATCGTCTCTCTCTAGAATCGTCTCTCACTCTCTCTCTAGAACTAAAACAGAACCATAAAAATGTATAAAACTCTCGCTGGAAGGTATTTGAAAAACGCGGGCCGCTCCTAGGAGCCCTAGCCCTAACAAAATTTCCCTCAGGCGCTGCACTGGGCTGAATCCTGGGTGTGCAGGATTTCACGCCCAGGCGGGGTGAGCCTAGGCGGCCGCCTAGGTGCCTCTGCGCCTACTCCATTTTTCGTCACCCACTGGACTGGGCGGTGCGCCTAGGCGCGCTGGGCTGCGCCCAGTCCAGTGCCTCCTCGTCTGGACCTCGACCATGCGCGCTCTTCCGCTGGATTAGGCACCCCTGGGCGCACCATTGCACACGCCTAGGCGCACACCGCCTAGGCGTGCTGCTCGGGCGCCTAGGCGCTCCAGCTTCTTCTGATGCTCTTCATTTCCAGCCTCCCACTGAACTAGGCGCCCCCTGGTGCGCCTAGTCCAGTTTTTCCCCTTTGTGAAAAACTTAAAAATTCCAAAATTTTTTGGGTTGGGGTTTCACATCCTCCCCTCCTTAATAAAATTTCATCCCGAAATTTAAATACACACGTACCTGAATCGCTGAACAACTCCGGGTACTTTTCCTTCATTCGAGACTCCAACTCCCAAGTTGCTCCTTCAACTCCGTGGTACATCCACATCACTTTTACTAATGGTATCACACTCGACCTTGTGACCTTATTCTGTCTCTGTTGGTCTAGAATCTTCACCGGGTGAAGAGTGTAACTTCCATCTTCCTCAACTTCCAACGCAGTCCAATCTATCACGTGCGACGGATCCGGCTCATATTTCTGAAGCATTGATACATGGAATACATTGTGAACCTTCTCAAGCTTCGGTGGAAGTGCCAAACGGTACGCTACCGGTCCAACTGTCTCCAAAATCTCAAATGGCCCCACGAATCTCGGTGCCAACTTCCCATGTTTACTATATCTCTGAATCCCCCGTCTCGGACTAACCTTCAAGAAGACCTTATCGCCTACAGCGAACTCCAACGGTCTCCTCCTCCGGTCAGCATAAGACTTTTGTCAGCTCTGCGTGGTGATCAACCGCTTCCAGATCTCATCAACTCTCTCTCGAGCTTCTTTGACCATCTCCGGTCCTGAAACAACCTTCTCACCAACCTCTGCCCAACACAAAGGCGACCTACAAGGCCTCCCGTAGAGCGCCTCGTAAGGTGCCATCTCGATACTACTTTGGAAAGAGTTGTTATACACAAACTCCGCCAAATGTAAGTACCGATCCCAACTCCCTCCAAAATCAACTACACATGCTCATAGCATATCCTCCAAAACCTGTATGGTTCTCTCACTCTGCCCATCACTCTGAGGGTGATAAGCTGTAGAGAAATCCAACTTCGTTCCCAATGCCTCCTGTAAACTACTCCAGAATCTGCCTGTCAACCGTGGGTCTCGGTCCGACACAATAGACAATGGAATTCCGTGAAGTCTCACAATCTCCTTGACATACATAGTACTCAAGGTCTCCAACGAATCTGTCTTGTTCATGGGTAAGAAGTGTGCAGACTTGGTCAATCTGTCCACTACTACCCAAACTGTGTCATGCCTCCTCTGAGTCATTGGCAACGCCGTCACAAAGTCCATAGTGATCTTCTCCCACTTCCATTCCGCTACTGGTAATGGTTGCAACAACCCTGCTGGCCTTTGATGTTCTGTCTTCACTTGCTGACAAGTTAAACATTTTACTACAAACTTAGCCACATCGGATTTCATACCTCTCCACCAGAAATTTCGCTTCAAGTCTCGGTACATCTTCGTACCTCTGGGATGCATGGCAAACCACGAATGGTGTGCCTCCTTCAGAATCTCTTGCCTTAACTCATCATCATCGGGAACTACTAGTCTTCCCATATATCGTACTCCCCCATCATTCCCTCGAACCCATCCAAGACTCTCATCAATCACATCAAATCAACTCATCAATACCATGGCTCGTTCCATGGCTCGTTCCACATCACCAATTCTTACCATGGTAGATTATGTTATACTTTTATCAGAACTTATCAGATGAATGCCGCCATCGGTTAGATGCAGCTGCTGGAGGAAATATTATAGCAAAGGAGCCCACTAAGGCTACTGTGATTATTGAGAATGTTGTAGCCAATTCTTCACAGTGGGACAGTAGAGATGTGACTGGTTCCAGAGCAACTATCTATGAAACTAGTACTTCAAATATTGAAATGGCAGCCATGGCTCGAAAACTTGATGTTGTTGTGAATTTATTGAGCAGAAATATAGAACCTTGTGGTATTTGTGCGGGCACAGACCATCCTACTCATACATGCCCTAGAGGGGGTACTTTTCCTGAAGCAGATGTTAATGCAGTGCAGAATTTTCATCGGCAGCAAAATGACCCGTTTTCTCATACTTACAATCCAGGCTGGAAGAACCATCCGAACCTCTCCTATGGTTCTTCTCAAAACTATAACCACGGCTCTAGACTTTGGCAAGCCCACCCTCAACCACCACCTCCAGAGCAAAAGCGGCCTTCTATGGATGACCTAATTACTCAACTGGCTTAGTCACAAGTGAAGATGCAAAACTCTTAAGCGGAAATGAGCAATTCTATGACTCAGTTGCAGCAAACAGTCGCTAGTAATACATAGTCAATTTCTAAGCACGAGATGCAAGTGGGCCAACTTGCGAATGCTCTGAGTGAGAGACAGTTGGGGAAGCTCCCAAGCCAACCAGAGGTGAATCCCACAAAACATGAAGATGCAAAGGCTGTCACCATATTGAGAAGTGGGAAAAGGTGGACAACAAAATTGAGTTTCAGAAGCAAGAAGATGAGAATGAAAATGAACAAAAGGTGGTGGAACCACGTGCATCTCCACTACCTCAAGTTAAGGAAGACAAGCAGATTGTGGAAGAATATATTCCACCAATTCCTTTCCCTTCTAGACTTGCACCAAAGAAGAAAAACAAGTATAACCGGGATATATTTGAAGTTCTGAAGAAGGTTGAAATCAATATTCCACTTATTGATGCTATCAAATCTATCCCCGCTTATGCCAAATTCTTGAAGGAGTTATGCGCCAATAAGAGGAAAATCAGTGAGCATGAAGAAGTTTTCCTTTCTGAGGAGACTAGTGCAATATTACAAAAGAAACTACCACCCAAGTTGAAAGATTCGGGCAGTTTTACAATTTCCTGCATTATTGGAGAAAAGCATATTGAGAAAGCATTGATGGATCTTGGAGCCAGTGTTAATATCATGCCTTATTCTGTGTATTGCACTTTGAAAATAGGATGGTTGAAACCAACTACAGTTACTCTACAGTTAGCTGATCGCTCTCTTGTTCATCCTTTTGGGCTTGTTGAAGATGTCTTAGTGAAAGTTGGAGAGTTTGTTGTTCCAGTGGATTTCTTAATTCTGGACATGGAAGGTGAACCAATTCCTGGGAAAGACCTACCTCTTATTTTAGGCAGAGGTTTTATGGCTACTACCAATACCATCATTGATGTCAAATCAGGTGTTCTCTCAATGACAGTTTTCGATAAAACTGTTGAGTTTCGACTCTCAGAAGCAATGCGACATTCTGATGACACAAAAACCTGCTTTTGGATAGATGTAGCTGATAGAAGAATTGATATGGAGGTTTCTCGGAGTAATAAAATCACTACATTGGAGGCTTTTCTTGTGGGTGATTCCAAGCATTTATTGACTGAGGAAGTTGAAGAAATATACAATATGTTTGCAGCTTCACCTCCGCATCAACATAAGTGGAGACCTGTTTTTGAAAATCTGAGGAATCTTCCAACTTCTAAGAAGTTATTGCCATCTATTGAGAACCCACCAGAATTAGAATTGAAGCCACTTCCTCCTCACCTGCGGTATGCCTTTTTGGGAAACTCTCAGACTTTCCCAGTTATTATTGCTTCTGATTTAACTTCTATGGAGGAGGAGAAATTGTTGCATGTGCTTAAGGAGAATAAAACCGCCATTGGGTGGACTATAGCAGACATTAAAAGCATCAGTCCATCAATGTGTATGCACCGCATCCTACTTGAAGATGGAGCAAAGACAAGCCGGGAGGGTCAAAGAAGGTTGAACCCTAACATGAAAGAAGTAGTTCGTGCTGAAATTCCGAAGTTACTTGATGTAGGGATTATCTATCCTATTTCAGATTCCAAGTGGGTAAGCTCTGTTTAGGTGGTGCTGAAGAAGTCGGGCATCACAGTTGTTACTAATGATAACAATGAGCTTATTCCTACCAGAAAGGTCACGGGTTGGAGAATCTGTATTGATTATAGGAAGTTGAACACCTCCACACGGAAAGATCATTTTCCTCTACCATTCATTGATCAAATGCTGGAGAGATTGGCAGGGCATAATTATTATTGCTTCTTGGATGGATATTCTGGGTATAATCAAATTGTGATTGCACCGGAGGATCAAGAGAAAATAACGTTTACATGTCCATTTGGCACTTTTGCCTACCATCGAATGCCATTTGGGTTATGCAATGCTCCAGCTACCTTTCAGAGATGTATGATGAGCATTTTTTTTGACATGGTAGAGCGGTTCATAGAAGTGTTTATGGATGATTTCTCGGTTTTTGGATCTGATTTTGATCATTGTCTCCACAATTTATCTCTCGTTCTGAAACGCTGCACAAAGACAAATCTCATATTAAACTGCGAGAAGTGCCACTTCATGGTGCAGAGAGGTAATATCTTGGGGCACATAGTTTCTCAAGATGGCATTGAAGTCGATAAGGCGAAGATTGATCTTATCTCCAAATTACCGTCTCCGACTAATGTGAAGGGAATTCGCTCTTTCCTTGGCCATGCTGGGTTTTATCGGAGGTTTATCATGGACTTCTCCAAGATTTCACGACCTTTATGTGCATTATTGGCCAAAGATGTTGATTTTCAGTTTGATGCGGAATGTTTAAAGGCTTTTGAGACATTAAAAGAGAAGCTCACTTCTGCTCCTATCATGATGCCACCGGATTTCTCGTTGCTGTTTGAAATTATGTGTGACGCTTCAGATTATGCTATTGGGGCAGTGCTTGGTCAGCGAATAGAGAAGAAGTTACATGTGATCTATTATGCCAGTCAAACTCTGAATGATGCACATATTAATTATTCCACCACAGAGAAAGAGCTCTTGGCTATCGTATTTGCGTTGGACAAATTTCGGTCCTATCTGACTTATTCTAAGGTGATTGTGTACTCTGATCATGCAGCTTTGCGATATCTACTGACGAAGAGGGACTCGAAACCCAGATTGATCCGATGGGTGCTTCTATTACAAGAATTCGATTGGGAGATTCGGTATAAAAAAGGATGTGAAAATGTTGTGGCCGATCATCTATCACGGTTAGCTATTAAAGAAGGGGGCTCAAAGGACATGGATTTTAATGAAAATTTTCCTGATGAGCAAATTTTCCTTCTTGAGCAAACTCCATGGTTTGCAGATATAGTCAATTATCTAGTTGCGCGTCAACTCCCTTCTGGCATGACTAAGCAAGCCAAAGATAAATTCTTTTCCTCCATCAAATATTATTTTTGGGATGAACCTTATTTGTTCAAATCTTGTCCTGATCAAATCATTCGCCGCTGTGTGCCAGAACCTGGGATGGAGAGTATTTTGAATTTTTGTCATGCTCATGTCTGTGGCGATCATTTTGGTGGGAAGAAAACAGCCGCAAAAGTACTTCAATGTGGATTTTTTTGGCCCAATTTATTTAAAGATGCTCATGCATATTGTACCACTTGTGATCGCTGCCAACGCACTGGCAATATCTCTTCCAGAGACCAAATGCCCTTGCAAAATATCCTGGTGGTGGAACTTTTTGACGTTTGGGGTATTGATTTCATGGGACACTTTCCCCTTTCTTATGGCCATCTTTATATCCTGGTGGCGGTGGACTATGTGAGCAAATGGGTGGAAGCTACCCATGTCTGACTAATGATCACAAAATAGTTCTGAATTTTCTCAAAGACATGATTTTTGCCCGGTTTGGCACACCCAGAGCTATTATCAGTGATGGGGGATCACATTTCTGTAATAAGCCGTTCGAGAAATTAATGAAGAAATGTGGAGTCACTCACAAAGTGGCTACTCCTTATCACCCTCAAACGAGTAGTCAAGTGGAAATCTCCAATCGTGAGCTCAAGCATATTCTTGAGAAAACTGTGTCCTCCAACAGAAAAGATTGGAGTATGAAATTGAATGACGCTTTGTGGGCTTATCGGACAGCTTTCAAGACTCCTATTGGCATGTCTCCATATCGGTTAGTTTATGGAAAACCGTGTCATCTTCTGGTGGAACTTCAACATCGCGCATATTGGGCAATCAAAACCCTCACTTTTGATCTTCACGAAGCTGGTGATTCATGAAAACTTCAGCTTAATGAGCTTGATGAGGTCAGAAATGATTCCTATGAGAATGCCAGAATTTACAAAGACAAAATGAAGCTTTTCCAAGATCGACATATCTCTCGGAAAGTATTTGAACCGGGTCAACGAGTTTTACTCTATAATGCTCGTCTTTGGTTATTTCCCGGTAAGCTCCACTCAAGATGGAGTGGACCTTATGAGATTCTCCAAGTCCTTCCTCATGGCTCTGTTACTATCAAAGATCACTGCACTGGATTTGAGCAGCAGGTGAATGGGCACCGTCTCAAACCCTATTTTGAGACTTCCTTCGACATGGAGAAACACAAACTTCGCCTTGAAAACCCTACCTTACAATGAATATCCAGGTTGTTTCGTCTCCTTCTCACTTACACCATCTCTCTATGTTTATGATGCATTGAGGACCATGCTTGTGTTTAAGGTGAGGGGTGGTTGGTAAAAACTAGTTAAGTTTTAAGTGTTGATGCATTCTCATTGCTCTTGTAGGTACAGCATCGTCTAGCTGAAGACATTAAACTTAGCGCTGCTTGGGAGGCAACCCAAGAAGAAGGAGACTCATATCCTTTTGTGCATCATATTAAAAACGGGAAAAAAAACAACAAAATTGTTATGCTGCCTGGAAGAGGTTTATGTCATTTTTTTATCAGTTTGAGTTGGAAGAGGGCTGTGCCATTTCTCAGTTTGAGTGTGGAGTAGGACAATATTTAAAGACAAGGCTCACAATCTGTCCTGGGCGGTGCGCCTAGGCGCTGAGAGAAGCGCCCAGGACAGATATATATATAAAAAATATTAATAAAATAAATACTTGGCCTAGGCGTGAAACACCATGCGCCTAGGCGGTTTGGTTTTTTTTTAAAACCCAAATCTCTCACTTACCCCTCTCTCACCAGCATCATCCACCACACGCCTAGTCGGCAATCTCCTCCACCAACTCGTGCCTAATCGACGTACTAAGCGGATCCGGTATGTATCTCTTAACTAATCTTTGCTAGTTTTTGAGTTATCTTATGCTATTGTGAACATGAGTTGCTGAGAGAAGAACCCATTAGAGAAGCAAGCTTAATTTCAAAGTTTGGATCATATGGCTAGGAGGAACCAATCTTCAGATTTTGAATTGTACGGTCATATGGCTAGGCTTAGGGATGTTTTGTGTGCAGAAAATAGAAGAATTTTCTCTAAAAATGGAGGAGTAGGACGCGGCTGCGAAGGCAGCCGCGTGAAAGTGAAACACCTTGCCTAGGCGGACCCCTATCACGCCTACGCGCTCTGCGCCTAGGCGTAGCCATCGTGACTCGCCTAGGCGCCTCGCGCCTAGGCTGACTTGGGTAAACTCTGTCCTGAGCGGTGCGCCTAGGCGCTGAATGGAGCGCCCAGGACAGAAATGCAAAAATAAAAAATAAAATAATAATAATAATAATAAATAATAATAACCATCTCTATTCTTATGGTTATTGCTGTTGCACAAAGGTATGCATTCATATTTTGTCTGTTGTGCTGATTTATTCCTTTGTCTTTGTAGGAACTATGCCTCGGATTAAGCTTACTGCAGCCCGGTGACCTCGGTCCTCATCCCATTCTGCAGTAGCTGAAGGATCTTCATCTCAAGCCCCTGCTGACTCTTTCGCTACCGCAACCATTAAATCGGAGGTCTTCTTATCCACCAAACTTCATGAGGTTGTTGGAGTTGAAAGTGAGCCGCTCAGCCGTTTGCCCTTTTAATGGCTTGTTGTATATGCTAAATGCATCCGCGATTCCTGCAACAGTGAGTTAGACAGCTATCTTTCATTTGTCAATTTAGTTGTACTCGAGGACGAGTAAGATGTAGGTGTGGGGTAGTTGATAGGTATGAATATACCTAGTATTTTCTGGAGAAATAACTCTTCTTATGCTTGTAATGTGATAAATTAAGTTTATTAACCGGTTGTTATTCATTATTATAGGTAAATTGTGGTCCAGAATGAAATGCTATGAATTAGGGTGGTTTTGGAAGAAATAAAAGCTGGACAAGATGATTACTGTCCTGGGCGGAACAAGTCACACGCCTAGGCGCAGAGAGGAGCGCCCAAAGCAGTGAAGTCGCTGGAGAAAATAACGCAAAACCGCCTAAGCGGGCGCCTAGGCGCCAACGAAGCACGTGCCTAGGCGGTGGGCGCCTAGGCGCCAAGGAAGCACGCGTCTACGCGGTGAGCGCCTAGGCGAGAATCTCCCACGTTTTTTTTAAAAGCCGTGGAAACCCTAAAGGACTGGAGAAAAAAGAAAATATTTCGAGGAGTTCGTTTCTGCAGCCAGGGGGAGGAGAAGAAAACAGGGTTTTTCAAGGCTTGAAAGAGGAATCTTCAGCTGGGTCTTGGATTCTTGAAATCTTCGGTGAAATCAACATGATTCTTTCTCTTCCTTTGCTTTCTTTCATTTACATGTATAACTAAGCTTCTTATCACCAAGGCTAGGATGAAGCCTTGGGTTGAATGATGGTTGTATGAATTGATTTGGTTATATGTGAATCTTTTTGGGTATAAATCTTTGGTTTCCATGATTATTGTGGATTCTTCTTACTCTTTGTGCTTGATCACCACTTAGGGTTTTGAATGGGTTTGTTTGATGGATTTTGTAGATGGTGAAATATCTAGTTAATCATGCTTCTTGGGACCTTAGATTGCAATTGTTGTTCCCATTAGGTTTGGAACAAGATTGTATGAATCCTATTTCCATTGAGCTTTCATGAATTCTTATGCATGTCTAGATCAATAGGATGGCTAGAATGTTGATAGGAACATCCAATCTAGACCAATAAGATGGCTAGTAATTGATATGAGGGAAATTGACTTGAGTGTGCTAAAACCGACGTAGGTACGGATTCGTTATACCCGAATTGATAAATGTGTGAGTGAATTGGTTGTGTTTGCACATCATTGACCCTTGGTGGATTCCGAAGTCTTGGTGCTTTATTCTTTCACTTGAATTCATTACATTAGTATAGCTTGCCTAGTGATAATTTGCATTAGCATTTGCATTCTTCAATACAAAAATTTCAAAAACACTTTACTTTTCTTGCTTGCATTTCTATTAAATTGCAACCCAATCAACTTGAGTGGAACTTGAATTTCTTGCATTGTCCATAAATATATGTAAATAAACATTTGGATTAAATCATATCTCCGTCTCTGTGGATACGATCTCTACTGACCACTTGTACTATTCGTCTGACTAGTACACTTGCTATTAAATTATTTTAGACTCAACAGGTATATGTGCATGCATGCATATGTATGACCATTGTTACATTAACATGTATATTTGAGTTGTGGTTTCAGCCTAAAATTTCCATTTTGACATACCCATAGCCTCAACCTACGTTACATGCTTTAAAAGTCCTATTGGATCATTGGTTTTGTGTTGGGCTACATTAGTGGAGAAAAGTTTTGAAAAGTGAGCATATGGCGGCTTGCACTTCATGTTTGAGATTCATTTGATGAACAACTTTTGCATTTTCTAATCTAAAGTGATGGCATGGATGTTCCAAGTGGTCACGCACACACACACTTGAGAATGGTTCAGTTTTAGAATGAAGCAACATTTTTAGTTAAAATCAAGACTTGGTTGAGATTTGTGCTCTCTTACATCTTTGTCATGTGTTTATTCTGATGGTTAAACATTTAGGGAAGAACTTTTCAATGCATGCTTACACTCACACACGTTCCAGACAAATTGGTTTAAAAGTAAATTTTTCTCTCGAAATTCATCCCAATTGATTTTCGCTATTTTGCTCGAGGACTAGCAAAAAGCTAGTTAGGGGTTGTGATTGGGATGGTATTTTGCATATTTTTGTGGAGTTTAGAAAGCAAAAGGTTGAGTTTCAATGCTTAAAAATCACATTTTAGGTTTGAGTTGCCGAAATCCATGTTAATGAGCCAATGCATAATTCAACACTTTGACATAGTCATTTTAAGTGTTTTCTAGTGGTTCAAGTTGGTTTGGTAGCTTAGAGATATGAAATCCAAGTTTTGGGCATAATGGTTAGAAGTTGTGGAAATGCTATCTCTTAAGCATTTGAGTTTTAATATGCCGAATTTTGTTCTATCAACCTAAAAATGGTTTTGACACTTGTTTAAGTATGTTTCAGTCATTTATGACTTGTTTGAGTGGGTTTTGTAGGCTCCGGATTGATCGGGCTTGAATATGGAAGAAAAGACACAACGGAGCCGAAAAATTGGATTTTGCTGTCAACCGTCCAGACACTTATCAGAAATCGTCCGGACGGTTCAAGAAGAAAGATGGACAGATTGATTTTCAAGCATATCCGTCCGAACGGTTGAAGAAGAAAGACGGATAGTGCTATTTTCAAGTATATCTGTCCGGACGGCACTGCGCAATAATTTTCGGTTCTACGTTTGAAGGTGCAAATGATCGAATTTGAAGAAACTTTCTTCTACAATGTTGAAGTAGACATCCATATCTTTCCAACGAGTGCTCATACGCATAAATCCATTTAGAATTGAAGTTTTTGGAATTAAAAAAAGATGCTGCCTCGAACAGTTCCAGTAATTTCGGATTTTATGATTTTTACTCAATTCTTGAAGGGCAAACTTGTCTAATTACTTTATGTGCCCAATGGGACTTATTTGTAAAGGGTTAGGATGGTCTTCTAACATAAGTATTAGGGTTTTATGGGTCTTGAGACCCCATTTTCTTTTCACAACACTACTTTTGGCCGAATTTGATACACTCTCTCTAGGTTTTTTTCTCTCTTGCCTTGTTCTTCATTTTAATTTTTGCTTGGGGTTTGAAAATAAGTCTCTTGAAGATTGCTAGGAATCTTGGAGACCCAACCAACTAGAAGAAGAAGTTCTTCCTCCTTGTAGAGCTTGAGAAGAGCCCAAGTTGGATTACCCTCAACTTCAATTTGTAGATTGGAAGGCCGATTCACCTCAAGATTCGACATTGGATTTGATCTCTAAACTCCTCTTCCTTATTGTTATTTCATTTTATTATCGCATTTGGATTCATAGTTCTAGTTTAATCTACTTAAATATTTCCATTCCGATTTAGTTTGTGCTTGAACGTTTTATGTTATGTTTTACATTTTATTATGTTGTGCTTATTTCCATTTTGATTTTCTGCAGTAGTTTATTATTTAATTCTCATTTCGTATATTAGGGTTTAGTTCAATCAATCACCCCAAGAGGAAAAATCGAATCTAACCAATGGTTAGTGCAATTTTGCCACACTTAACATTGTGAATACCATATTTAATTAAGTAATTAAGTTAATAATCCATAGACCCAAGCCGAAACCAAAAGTATTTGTGAGACGATTTGTGATTCACTCCTATTATTACTTTGACAAACCTACAATTAGGAAAGCGTTAATCCACTTACCTATTTTGGACGAGTCATATAACAAGTAGTTTATATCTACTATCCCAAACCTAACTCCCTTTCTCCAAGTGCCATCCATGCCACATCACCGTCTCTACTGACCCGCATCACCGGCACTCATACCAGTCTCACCTGAAGGGAAAAGTAAGTAAAGGAGTGAGCTAGAAGCTCAGTAGGGGTTATAAAGTAAAATCAACAATAAAGCGGATGTCAAGAAAAGATAGTGCAACAATATGTTATCTATCATGCACGTGTCACATTTCACAACATAAAGTCCAGGTATTCCCTCCGAGGCCAAACACATTCATCAATCGACTAGTCTTCAACTATGGATTGACCAAACCTCAAATCTATATCATGTTTTGCAACTATCAATGAATGAGAGCGCAATCAGCATTCACACCGCACCCAAGAAGGGGTTTACCCAGTTGTGTGATCCCCGTCACACCCACACCTTAAGTGTGTTGCCTCACATGGATTCATATGACTCGTGCCGATGCCATGACACTCAATCATCCTCTCATGTGACTTCCAAATAACCTATGGTATCCAGAGTCCATACTCGAGAGTTCCATGCAAGCTCTAATGCAATCATGTTTATGCCATGCCAAATGTGCATATAAATATATACATCATCCTATCTATATACAACTACCAATGATGCATGAAAAGATCCAAAAAATGCTCAATGAATGATCGAACATGCAAATGGGCAATGTAGTCTACATTTAGATATTAATAACAAAAATCCCTAGGTTCTTTCTTCCTTAGGTACAATAAGGCGAGAACACAAACATAAAGATCAATGAGAATACAAACCGCATTTTATAGAACAAGTGAAAGATATCGAAATAGGAATGGGTCAAGAAATTCCCTACCTCATTTGGAGCAATTTACCAAAAGCTTTACTCCAAAATCACAAACAAACCTATATATACATCCATAATCAAGTCTAAATCAACATATCTAAGACATATAACCAAACTCTAAAAGGATCTAACCAAATCTACAAAAATCCTAGAATTTACCAAACTAGGAAAACTTACCAAAACCTTCAAATCAAGCTCGAATCTTCAATGTTCCACTCCAATGATCATGTATCTTCAAGAATTAGGTCAAATCCTTGCTAGAAATTTCTTCTCCCTCTAAGTTCGTCACTCTCTCTCACTCTAGAACTTGAACACCCAGAGAAATACATGTTCTGGCTCGTGTGCACCTAGGCGCTCTGGCCTTAAATTTCCTTCGGATTCCACTGCTCTGGGTACTGTCCTGGGGGTGCGCAAAACATTCTGCCCAGGCGGGTTGTGCCTCGGCGCCTCTACACCATTTCACCGTCTGTTGCCCACTATACTGGTCGCTGCGCCTAGGCAACCCTGAGGTGTGCCCAGTCCAGTTTCAAACCCCTTGGTTTAACTCATTTTCTCCTAGGCGTGAATCCCTTTGCCTAGCCGGCCCTATTCACACATTAATACTCTAAAATACATGTATTTCTAACTTTCAATCATTCCTAAGTTCATATTTGGGGTAGGTCATCACAGTGATGATTGTGTTGTACTTGGTCATTGAGGTGTTGGTTAATATATTACATGTTAATCTGACAACGGAGCCTATTGATTGGCATTGGATGCTCTCCCGAAAGGATTTTTTGAGGAAAATGATGGAATCCGTACCATTGGATGGAAAAGGGTTTAATGAAATCTAACGTGGAGCCTTCAATATATATAATAATCTTTTTTCGATGATCGATCATGATTTTCAATCATACTAATTTAATTGTATGGTCGAAATGATAAATTACCCAAAATAAATACGGGAACCGAGTCCCTTCCATGTATTTGTCATATGTGAATGATGTGTTTATTTGAAGTGTGTTTTTTTCCTGTGATATGTGATTATGTGTTTAAATTGTATGATTTAAAGTGTTGATGTATTTGCATAGGGATTAACGATAATTTCAATATGATTTAATCCACAAAACTCGGATCCCAACATTTTAATTTCGTTTTTATTTTTATTTTAATTTTGTATTATTTTAATTTTAATTTTAATTTCGTTTTTATTTTAATTTATTTTAATTTTTTATTTGTTTTTCGTTTTATTTTTAATTTTTTTATTCACTTTTTATTTTATTCATTATTTTTATTTTTATTTTATTTATTATTTTTAATTTTATTTTATTCTCATTTTGTTTTTTATTTCTCATTTTTTATTTGTATTCATTATTTTATTTTATTTTTATTTTATTTTAATTTTATTTTCGTTTTAATTTTATTTTGTTTTTATTTTTATTTTATTTTTTACTTTTAACATTCATATTGAATATTTTATTTGTGTATACAAATTATGTCAAAAATCTTTACCTACGATGAAATTAATTTGGGAAATGCATTAAATGCACCCTTAGAAATATTCTTGAGGTGGGAGTGTTTCTGAGAAATTTGACCATTGGATGAAAAAATTCCGTGAATCTCAATATTAGACTTTCGATATAGTTTTTATATTTTCTAAAATTATTTTACCGTACTTCGACATAATTGTTTTTTTTGTATATAATTATTTTACCTTATATATGTATTTTTGTCACAATTAATGTTTTTTTTTAAATCATTTAGTGGGATAATAAGTATTCAGTTGGCAATTGTTTTTAAAACAGACGTCTTGGGGTGCCTTATACCTTCCCCCTTACGTAATAAACTTACTTAACCATTTTTCTCGATTTTCGCAGATCAAAATGTTTTTATGGTGACCAATTGCACCTATTCAACTGGTGGCGACTTCTTTTATTTTTATTTTATTATTTTTGTTTAAATATTTCTTTCGCAAAATCGGTTGTGACAAAGATCCTCCGTGGATAAAGTTGAGCAATTCCGAACTATCAAATTTGATGATTATAGGATGTATAAATTGTTTGGTTGCCAAATTACCAACTTTTCTTCCCAAATAGAAAAAATCGTTAAAAACTCTTCCATAGAGAGAGTTGAGCAATTCGGAACTCTCAAAGTTGATTGCTGCACACTTTTTGCTGTTATCTTATGTCTATTTTTGAGAGTATTGGCTCCATAGATTGTTTCGTTGCCAAAAGATCAATTTTCGTTCCAAATTAGATGAAAACTACAAAAGATCCTCTATAAAGGGAGTTGAGCAATTTTGAACCATCAAAGTTGATCGATGTTTACTTTTTATTGTTATTTTATGTCTAATTTTATGAGAATGGGCTCCTTAAATTATTTTGTTGTCAAAAGACAAACTTTCATTCCAAAATTGCAAAACCTTTAAAAGATCCTTCATGGACAGAGTTGATAAATTCCGAACCATTAAATTTGATCAGTGTACACTTTTTATTATTATTTTATGTCAAATTTAACGAGTATTAGCTCCGTAGAATTTTCGTTGCCGAAAGACGAACTTTCGCTCCCGAATGGACAAAACCGTTAAAAGCTTCTCCATGGAGAGAATTGAGCAATTCTGAATCATCAAAGTATATCGGTGTATACTTTTTACTGATATTTTATGTCGAATTTGACGAGTATAGGTTCCGTAGATTGTTTGGTAGAAAAAATACCAACTTTCTTTCCTAAATGCTCAAAACCGTTAAAAGCTCCTCCATAGAGAGAGTTGAGCAATTAAGAAACCTCGAAGTCAATTAATGTACACTTTTAATTGCTATTTTATGTCAAATTTGATGAGTATAGGCTCCATAGATTATTTTATTGCCAACATATCAAATTTTATTCTCAAATAGAAAAAACTGTTAAAAGTTTCTCCATGGAGAGAGTTGGCCAATTTTCAACCCTCAAAATTTGATCGATGCAAACTTTTTATTGTTACTTTATGTCTAATTTTCCAAGTATTGGCTCCATAGATTATTTCATTGCCAATGGACCAATTTTCATTCAAAATTAGACAAAACCTTTAAAAGATCCTCCATGGGGAGAGTTTAGCAATTAAAAACCATTAAAGTTTATCAATGTTTACTTTTTATTGTTATTTTTGGTCTCATTATACAAGATTAGGCTCCATAGATTGTTTCGCTGCCAAAAGATGAACTTTCATTCCAAATTGGACAAAACCTTTAAAAGATCCTTCATGAAGAGGGTTGAGAAATTCCGAACCATCAATGTTGATTGGTGTTCACTTTTAATTGTCATAGGTTCTGTAGATTGTTTCCTTAACAAAAGATCAACTCTTCTTCTCAAATGGACAAAACAATTAAAAGTTCCTCTGTTGAGGGACTTGAGCAATTTTGAAACCTCAAGGTTGATCAGTGCACACTTTTTATTGATATTTTGTTTCTTATTTTATGATAATAGGCTCTGTAGATTGTTTCATTTCCAAAAGACAAACTTTCATTCAAAATTAGACAAAACCTTTTAAATATCCTCCATAGAGAGACTTGATTAATTCTGAACCACTGAATTTGATCGGTGTACACTTTTATTGTTATTTTATAACTAATTTTACAATAATAGGCTCCTTATATTGTTTCGTTGACAAAAGACAAACTTTCATTCCAAATTTGACAAAATATTTAAAGGATCCTTCATGGATAGAGTTGAGGAATTATGAACCCTCAAATTTGATCGGTGCACATTTTTTATTGTTACTTTACGTCTAATTTTCTGAGTATTGACTTCATAGATTGATTCCTTTCCAAAAGACCAATTTTTGTTCTAAATTAGACAAAAGCTTTAAAATATCCTCTATGGAGAGAGTTTATCAATTCCGAACCATCAAAGTTTATCTGTGTTTACTTTTTATTGTAATCTTATATCTCATTTTACGAGAATAAGCTCCATATATTAATTCATTTCCAAAAGACAAACTTTCATTCCAAATTAGACAAAACCTTAAAAAGATCCTTCATGGTGAGAGTTGAGCAATTCAGAAACATCAATGTTGATTGTTGTTTGCTTTTAATTGTTATTTTATGTCAAATTTGACGACTATAGTTCCTTGTTTCGTTTACAAAAGACCAACTTTCGTTCCCAAATGGAAAAAACTGGTAAAGGCTCCTCCATGAAGAGAGTTGAGCAATTCCGAACCTGTGAAGTTGATCAGCGTACATGTTTTATTATTATTTATGAATAATTTTAGGAGAATTTACTCCTTAGATTATTTCATTGGCAAAAGACGAGTTTCATTCCAAATTAGACAAACTTATTTAAAGATCCTCCATGAAGATTGTTGAGCGATTCTGAACTGTAAGATTTGATGGGTGCACACTTTTTATTGTCATTTTAGTTCTACTTTTATGATAATAGGCTCCTTAGATTGTTTCATTTCTAAAAGACGCACTTTCATTTCAAATTAGACAAAACCTTTATAAGATTATCCATGGAGAGAGTTGATCGATTCCAAACCATAAAAGTTGATCGGTGTACACTTTTTATCGTTATTTTATGTCTCATTTTATGAGGATTAGCTTCATGAACTATTTCGTTGCCAAAAGACGAACTTTCTTTCCTAAATGGAAAAATCCGTTAAACGCTTCTCCATGGAGAGAGTTGAGAATTTAAGAAACCTTGAAAGCAATCGATGTACAATTTTTATTGCATGTTTATGTCAAATTTCACGAGTATAGGCTCCGTAGATTATTTCATTTCCAAAAAACCAACTTTCACTCCCAAATGAAAAAAACCGTTAAAATCTCCTCCATAGAGGGAGTTGAGCAATTTGGAACCATTAAAGTTGATCGGTGTGCACTTTTATTATTTTTATGTCTAATTTTAGGAGAATGTACTCCTTAGATTGTTTCGTTGTCAAAAAACAAGTTTCATTCCAAAAATGACAAAACATTTAGAAGATCCTCCATGGAGAGATTTGAGCAATTTCGAACCATCAATGTTGATCGGTGTTCAATTTTTATTGTTATTTCCTGTCAAATTTGATGAGTATGAGTTCTGTAGATATTTTTGTTGCCAAAGGACCAACTTTCATTCCCAATAAGACAAAACTTTTAAAAGATCATCCATGGAGAGAGTTGATGAATTACGAACCATTAAAGTTGATCGGTGTATACTTTTTATTGTTATTTTATATCTAATTTTACAAGAATAGATTCCTTATATTCTTTCGTTGCCAAAGATGAACTTTCATTCCAAATTAGACAACACCTTTAAAAGAATCTCCATGAAGAGAGTTGATCAATTAAGAATCATTAAAGTTGCTCGGTGTATATTTTTTATTGTTATTTTATGTCTATTTTATGAGAATAGATTTCTTAGATTGTTTTGTTGCTAATTAAAAGATGAACTTTCACTCCAAATTAGACAAAAGCCTTAAAAGATCCTCCATGGAGTGAGTTAATCAATTCTGAACCATCAAAGTTGATTGGTCCACACTTTTTATTGTAATTTTATGTCATATTTGACAAGTATAGGCTCTGTAGATTGTTTCATTGTCAAAAGATCAACTTTCATTCTCAAATAGACTTAACCGTTAAAAGCTCCTCCATGGGCAGAGTTGACCAATTCCGAACCCTTAAAGTTGATCGGTTCACACTTTTTTTATTGTTATTTTATATCTAATTTTATGAGTATTAGCTTTGTAGATTGTTTTACTTCCAAAAGACCAACTTTGGCTCCTAAATATACAATGTTGGTTGCTAAAATAATTTTAGAACATGCGGAAGCGTCTTACGGATCGTTCTTAGCATAGGTACAAATCAAAAATTTAATCGGAAGCCAAACAACCCTAGATTGTTACACGCCTATCAAGTGTTATCCTAGATCCAATTAATTTTGTAATTAATCCTAGCATGCTTCTAGTATTAATTTCATACAAAATAATTCTTAGATCTAAACATACAATCATGGCATGAAGAAGGTTAGAAGAAGAATACCAACCTCTTTACTATCGAGGTCCAACGTGCTATCCGTCTTGATCACGAACTCAACACTTGATCACGAACACACGATCGGATCTTGAACACACCCTTTGTTTGATCACACCTCTTGATCACGAACCACCAATTTAGAAAACAAGAATCACCAAGAATAGCCTATGTTGTTTCCTAGGTATTCTCTTTAATCTCCTTGCGAAAAAGCAAAGCAAAAAACCCAATTGGTAGTGAACCAAAAGAATCTCACACGGCCACCTCTCTAGGAACACTCGGCTCCTTTTTTTTTGGAAAAATAACTTGGTTGTTTTCTTATGAATGAATCACACGGCCAGCCCTTTTTATTTTATAAAACAAAACCTTTTCATTGTGTTAAAAAAGTCTCCTTTTAGGTTTTGTTTTCCTAATCCAAATGGAACTAGGAAAAAACAAAACGGTGGCCATCCTTATCCATTCATAGAAAAATTGTTGTGTTTATATATATATAACAAATCATTATTTGAGTTGACTTCTAATCCCAATTGGATTCAAAGCCAAAACAAATATGGAATACTTTTAACAAGCATAATCGGAGCCCAAATTATCCACAATGGGCCGGCCATATATTGCTATGCAATAACATGGTTTAAGCCTAGCTTGGCCCAATATTTCAAGAATTCAAGGCTCAAATTTGTTTTGTTCCTTGGTCCATTCTTGACTTTAATTTGTTTTTGATTATGTAAAATATTTATTTTACAATCTAAATCAAAACTCCGAGATTTGTTATTTTTACATAAATACACTTACAAGAATTTTGTATATCTTAACAAAAACAATTTTATCTTAGGGTTATCTTTGGAAAACCAAAACCCAATAAAATTGTATCTATTTGTTATACAAATTCCATTCTTGTAACTTTTCCAACAACCGTTGTGATATGGTAAATTTTGCCGATCTTCCTTAAATAGGACAAGAGAATATATAGAGCTACCAAGGGGACTCCGCAGGACATACATATTGTGGCTCCCGAAATATTATTCTTTACCGTCAAACTCTATGACTAGGAATAATATAACAATCCAATGTTCGTCTGACACTACCTGAACTTTGGATGCACTCCCCAATATGTACGATTCTTACATCGAGGCTTTTCCATAATTAGAAACCTATCCCTGACCTATGGGAAGTGTACTTGCATATCCTCCATGCAACACCCGGTAAGATGGAGTGAATTTATTCATACTATCAAACACTCCAAAATCCATATTTTCTCTGAGCTCCAGATTCCTTTATATCTATCCTCTAAGCGTATTAAATTGACCCGTCGATCAATTTAATTCACAACGCTTGATTCGTTAGAATCACTATGCATAGTTTTTAGATAGATTAATTTGAACCTCTCAGATGGGTGCTTACACTTTCATAACTGAAAGTACATGAATGACTATTTTGTAGGTATGCGCTTATACCCTAGTGGCATACATCCAAATCATCAAGATTTTGACAATAGTGCGTGTCTCACTTATTGATGAATCAAAATGCACACGCTATAAGTATAAACGTATTGACCTACTCAAGCTTGAGATATACCGTACTCCCATAGCTATAGGATGAACAACTCTTTGATAGCACGTTTCTAGTTGTTCATTCCTATGTAAGTCCGTCAATGTATATGTCCACATACACACTAGTGCACCAATCCGAGAATCCTCTCAAACGGTCAAGACAAACCATTCCCCTAATTGGAGATGTCCATGCACTACAACCTATATCAACAAAGTGCCTAACTTTGTTAATCTGGTTGTGACTAATGATTTAGAATGTAATAATGAATCTTGTGTCAATCTATACTCACACTATAAGTGTATCTGAGTATCCAAGATTCACATATCTAACATCCTTAGACCTTGTTAGAACATTCACATATAAATGAAATATTTAAAATAAAACATTTAAAACACAAATGCAATCATAAAATGTTTATTCTTGAATTTCAGAATTGTCTTTACATGGTATGTTTTTTAGGACATCATCCCAACAAACTCCCACTTGGACTGAAGAACATACTACTAGAGTATCCTAACACCCATCCCCTCAACATGAGCGGTAAAGCTCTTTCCAGTAAGGGCCTTTGTGAATGGATCCGCCAAATTATGCAAAGAGGATATCTTTAGTATCTCCACTTCCTTTCGCTGCACGAACTCCCTTATCAAATGGAACTTGCGTTCAATGTGTTTCCCTTTACTGTGATAGCGAGGTTCCTTACTTTGAGCTATGGCACCCATATTGTCACAATATAGAGTCATAGGTCTCTCAATATTAGGAACTACCTCTAATTCTAAGAGGAATTTCTTTAACCATACAGCCTCCTTCGCGGCATCTGATGCTGCCACATATTCGGCTTCCATGGTGGAGTCTGCGATGCAAGTTTGCTTCACACTCCTCCAACTAATGGCTCCACCACCAAGGGTAAATACATAACCAGACGTGGATCTTCTGGAGTCCTTGTCTGCCTGAAAGTCTGAATCAGTATAGCCCACTGGAATGATCTCATCACTACGGTAAACAAGCATATAATCTTTCGTTCTCCGAAGATACTTGAATATATGTTTTACCGCTGTCCAGTGATGCATTCCTGGATTAGATTGATATCTGCTGACCAATCCTACTGCATAACAAATATCTGGTCTAGTGCATAGCATGGCGTACATGAGACTACCAACTGCCGAAGCATATGGTACCTTACTCATTTGTTGCCTTTCTTCTTCTGTCTTAGGACAGTCATCCCTAGAAAGAGGAACTCCATGTCTAAAAGGCAACATATCTTTCTTGGAGTCTTGCATTGCATACTTGACCAATATCTTTTCTATGTAAGTAGATTGAGATAGAGCTAAAGTTCTAGATCCGCGATCTCGGGTTAGTTTGATGCCTAGAACATAGCTCGCTTCTCCTAGGTCTTTCATGCTAAACTGATTAGATAACCAAATTTTAACTGATGACAATGTCGCTACATCATTTCCAATAAGCAATATGTCATCCACGTAGAGAATCAAGAACACAATGTTCTTACCATCCAATCTGTTGTATACACACGGTTCATCAGGATTCTGATGAAATCCATAGGATTTAATCGCCTGATCAAAGCGTATGTTCCAAGATCTAGATGCTTGCTTAAGTCCATAAATAGACCTCTTAAGCTTGCAAACCATATTTTCCTGGCTCTTAGCAATAAATCCGTTGGGTTGCATCATGTAGATACACTCGTCAAGATTGCCATTGAGGAAAGCAGTCTTGACATCCATCTGCCATATCTCAAAATCAAAGTGAGCTGATATGGCGAGAAGTATTCTGATGGACTTAAGCATGGCTACTGGTGAGAAGGTCTCCTCATAGTCAATACCCTCCTTTTGGGTATAACCCTTTGCCACCAACCTTGCTTTAAAGGTTTCAACCTTTCCATCTACTCCTCTCTTTCTCTTGTATACCCACTTACACCCTATGGGTTTTACTCCAGCAGGTATATCTACAAGATCCCAAACTTTGTTGGAGTACATGGACTCCAACTCGGATTCCATTGCTTTTTGCCAATGGTCTGAATCGACATCAGTAACTGCTTCTTCGTATGTAGTAGGATCCGACTCAAGTTCATCAGAAACTGCCATAAATGACTCTCCAATGAACATGTATCTGTCGGGTTGTCGTGAAACCCTCCCACTGCGACGAAGCTCCGGTGTTGCATCTAAAATAGGTTCAGTAATGTGTTCATCATCTACTACTTGTGTTGAACTAGATTGTGAATCATTAGATTCCTGTTCATGCAAAACTACCTTTCTTGGTTCACCACTATTTATACATTCCTCTTCTAAGAATCTAGCATTTGTGCTAACAAATACTTTCTGACTCTCGGGATTGTAGAAATAGCCACCACGAGTCCCTTTTGGAAATCCTACCCAATAACATAGCACAGATCTAGGCCCAAACTTGGTTGTCTTATCTGCTAGTACATAAGCTGGACATCCCCAAACTTTGAGGTTCCTAAGATCAGATTTTCGTCCAATCCACATCTCATGGGGTGTCTTAGGTACTGACTTAGACGGTACCAAGTTTATGATAAGTGCAGCATTTTATAGAGCATATCCCCAAAATGACTCTGGAAGAGTTGCATGACACATCATGCATCTTGCCATCTCTAATAGAGTTCTGTTTCTCCTTTCTGCAACCCCGTTCTGCTGAGGCGTTCTAGGCGCAGAGAGCTGAGAAACTATGCCATTATCGGCTAGATACTGCTTGTACTCATCTAGCATGTATTCGCCACCACGGTCAGACCGCATAGCTTTGATGCGTTTATCTAATTGGTTCTCCGCATAGGCCTTGAATTCTTTGAACTTGTCAAATGCATCAGACTTACGGCGCATTAGATAAATACATCCATACCTAGAGTAGTCATCAGTAAAAGTAATGAAGTACTCAAAACCTCCACGAGCTTGAACTGTCATTGGACCACATACATCAGTATGCACCAATTCAAGTAACTCAGAAGCTCTAAGGCCTTTGGACTTAAACGACCTTTTGGTCATTTTTCCTTCTAAACAAGATCGACATTGTGGCATCTTATTCATGTCTAATGGGCCAAGAGACCCATCATGAATTAGCCTGTTGATTCTTGTTTGGTTAATGTGACCAAGTCGTAAATGCCAAAGAGTCTCTTCATTAGATTCGGCTTCTCTCTTTTTAGATTCAGTATGCATGACACTAGCATCATTATAGGAGCGTGGATGTAAATAATATAGGTTGCCTATCATTGTTCCAGAGCATATATCTTTTCCATTTCTACTAATTGTAACAGAAAGTAGCTGAAATTAAATTCCTTGCAACGTTTGGAACAAATAAGCAATCGTTCAAAACTAGATATTTATTACATCCAAAATATAGAGTAACTACTCCTAAACTAGATGCTCCTATCCTAGCTCCTGAAGCAATTTGAATTGTGATCTCCCCTTCATTGAGTTTCCTGGTTTCCTGAAACCCCTGCAAAGAATTGCAAATATGAGTAGTGGCTCCAGTGTCTACAATCCAGGAATATGTAGAATCAACCACTAAACAAGTCCCAATATAAAAGGTCTTACCCTCAGTTTTCTTCTTGCTTAGAAACTTTGGGCAATCACTCTTCCAGTGCCCCTTCTGGTTGCAATGAAAGCATTTTCCTTTCCCTTTTGCAACCTTGCTCTTTTTCTTTTGAGCTCCTTTGGCAACTGTAGCAATTTGCTTCTTCTTCTTATTCTTGGGCTTTTTGGGCTTAGAATTAGAAGCAGTAGTAAAGTGAGCTTGCTCTTTCTTTCCCATGATCTCCTCAGCAGATTGGAGTTCTTTCATGAGAACTGGAAGAGTCATCTCCATCTTGTTCATGCTGAAATTCAACTTGAACTGAGCAAAGGAACTAGAGAGGGTCTCCAAGATCATATCTGTCTGCGTGGTCGCGTCGATTTCAGCACCAAGATCTAGGGCTTCATAGAGATAACCCATGACTTTGAGCATATGCTCTCTCACAGGTGCTCCCTCAGCTTGCTTGGTGTTCATCAACTTTCTTATCGCCTGCTGTCTTGCGGGACGAGTAGTATGGGCAAACATTTCATGCAAACTGTAGATCATAACTGCAGCTGTTTGCATGGACTCATGTTGCTTCTGCAAGACAGGCGTAAGAGACGCTAAGATATAGCACTTGGCCATCTCATCAGCCTTAATCCACTTTTCTTGAGCTAGTCTCTCCTGTTCAGTTGGATCGGGTCCTAACTCAGGACAGACTTCAACGAGGGCATACTTGTACCCACCTGAGGTGAGCACTGTTGGTTGCTAAAATTAATTTTAGAACATGCGGAAGCGTCTTATGGATCGTTCTTAGCATAGGTACAAATCAAAAATTTAATCGGAAGCCAATCAACCCTAGATTGTTACACGCCTATCAAGTGTTATCCTAGATCCAATTAATTTTGTAATTAATCCTAGCATGCTTCTAGTATTAATTTCATACAAAATAATTCTTAGATCTAAACATACAATCATGGCATGAAGAAGGTTAGAAGAAGAATACCAACCTCTTTACTATCGAGATCCAACGTGCTATCCGTCTTGATCACGAACTCAACACTTGATCACGAACACACGATCGGATCTTGAACACACCCTTTGTTTGATCACACCTCTTGATCACGAACCACCAATTTAAAAAACAAGAATCACCAAGAATAGCCTATGTTGTTTCCTAGGTATTCTCTTTAATCTCCTTGCGAAAAAGCAAAGCAAAAAACCCAATTGGTAGTGAACCAAAAGAATCTCACACGGCCACCTCTCTAGGAACACTCGGCTCCTTTTTATTGGAAAAAATAACTTGGTTGTTTTCTCATGAATGAATCACACGGCCAGCCCTCTATATTTTATAAAACAAAACCTTTTCATTGTGTTAAAAAAGTCTCCTTTTAGGTTTTGTTTTCCTAATCCAAATGGAACTAGGAAAAAACAAAACGGTGGCCATCCTTATCCATTCATAGAAAAATTGTTGTGTTTATATATATATAACAAATCATTATTTGAGTTGACTTCTAATCCCAATTGGATTCAAAGCCAAAACAAATATGGAATACTTTTAACAAGCATAATCGGAGCCCAAATTATCCACAATGGGCCGGCCATATATTGCTATGCAATAACATGGTTTAAGCCTAGCTTGGCCCAATATTTCAAGAATTCAAGGCTCAAATTTGTTTTGTTCCTTGGTCCATTCTTGACTTTAATTTGTTTTTGATTATGTAAAATATTTATTTTACAATCTAAATCAAAACTCCGAGATTTGTTATTTTTACATAAATACACTTACAAGAATTTTGTATATCTTAACAAAAACAATTTTATCTTAGGGTTATCTTTGGAAAACCAAAACCCAATAAAATTGTATCTATTTGTTATACAAATTCCATTCTTGTAACTTTTCCAACAACCGTTGTGATATGGTAAATTTTGCCGATCTTCCTTAAATAGGACAAGAGAATATATAGAGCTACCAAGGGGACTCCACAGGACATACATATTGTGGCTCCCGAAATATTATTCTTTACCGTCAAACTCTATGACTAGGAATAATATAACAATCCAATGTTCGTCTGACACTACCTGAACTTTGGATGCACTCCCCAATATGTACGATTCTTACATCGAGGCTTTTCCATAATTAGAAACCTATCCCTGACCTATGGGAAGTGTACTTGCATATTCTCCATGCAACACCCGGTAAGATGGAGTGAATTTATTCATACTATCAAACACTCCAAAATCCATATTTTCTCTGAGCTCCAGATTCCTTTATATCTATCCTCTAAGCGTATTAAATTGACCCGTCGATCAATTTAATTCACAACGCTTGATTCGTTAGAATCACTATGCATAGTTTTTTAGATAGATTAATTTGAACCTCTCAGATGGGTGCTTACACTTTCATAACTGAAAGTACATGAATGACTATTTTGTAGGTATGCGCTTATACCCTAGTGGCATACATCCAAATCATCAAGATTTTGACAATAGTGCGTGTCTCACTTATTGATGAATCAAAATGCACACGCTATAAGTATAAACGTATTGACCTACTCAAGCTTGAGATATACCGTACTCCCATAGCTATAGGATGAACAACTCTTTGATAGCACGTTTCTAGTTGTTCATTCCTATGTAAGTCCGTCAATGTATATGTCCACATACACACTAGTGCACCAATCCGAGAATCCTCTCAAACGGTCAAGACAAACCATTCCCCTAATTGGAGATGTCCATGCACTACAACCTATATCAACAAAGTGCCTAACTTTGTTAATCTGGTTGTGACTAATGATTTAGAATGTAATAATGAATCTTGTGTCAATCTATACTCACACTATAAGTGTATCTGAGTATCCAAGATTCACATATCTAACATCCTTAGACCTTGTTAGAACATTCACATATAAATGAAATATTTAAAATAAAACATTTAAAACACAGATGCAATCATAAAATGTTTATTCTTGAATTTCAGAATTGTCTTTACATGGTATGTTTTTTAGGACATCATCCCAACAAACTCCCACTTGGACTGAAGAACATACTACTAGAGTATCCTAACACCCATCCCCTCAACATGAGCTGTAAAGCTCTTTCCAGTAAGGGCCTTTGTGAATGGATCCGCCAAATTATGCATAGAGGCTATCTTTAGTATCTCCACTTCCTTTCGCTGCACGAACTCCCTTATCAAGTGGAACTTGCGTTCAATGTGTTTCCCTTTACTGTGATAGCGAGGTTCCTTACTTTGAGCTATGGCACCCATATTGTCACAATATAGGGTCATAGGTCTCTCAATATTAGGAACTACCTCTAATTCTAAGAGGAATTTCTTTAACCATACAGCCTCCTTCGCGGCATCTGATGCTGCCACATATTCGGCTTCCATGGTGGAGTCTGCGATGCAAGTTTGCTTCACACTCCTCCAACTAATGGCTCCACCACCAAGGGTAAATACATAACCAGACGTGGATCTCCCGGAGTCCTTGTCAGCCTGAAAGTCTGAATCAGTATAGCCCACTGGAATGATCTCATCACTACGATAAACAAGCATATAATCTTTCGTTCTCCGAAGATACTTGAATATATGTTTTACCGCTGTCCAGTGATGCATTCCTGGACTAGATTGATATCTGCTGACCAATCCTACTGCATAACAAATATCTGGTCTAGTGCATAGCATGGCGTACATGAGACTACCAACTGCCGAAGCATATGGTACCTTACTCATTTGTTGCCTTTCTTCTTCTGTCTTAGGACAGTCATCCCTAGAAAGAGGAACTCCATGTCTAAAAGGCAACAAACCTTTCTTGGAGTCTTGCATTGCATACTTGACCAATATCTTTTCTATGTAAGTAGATTGAGATAGAGCTAAAGTTCTAGATCCGCGATCTCGGGTTAGCTTGATGCCTAGAACATAGCTCGCTTCCCCTAGGTCTTTCATGCTAAACTGATTAGATAACCAAATTTTAACTTATGGCAATGTCGCTACATCATTTCCAATAAGCAATATGTCATCCACGTAGAGAATCAAGAACACAATGTTCTTACCATCCAATCTCTTGTATACACACGGTTCATCAGGATTCTGATGAAATCCATAGGATTTAATCGCCTGATCAAAGCGTATGTTCCAAGATCTAGATGCGTGCTTAAGTCCATAAATAGACCTCTTAAGCTTGCAAACCATATTTTCCTGGCTCTTAGCAATAAATCCGTTGGGTTGCATCATGTAGATACACTCGTCAAGATTGCCATTGAGGAAAGCAGTCTTGACATCCATCTGCCATATCTCAAAATCAAAGTGAGCTGATATGGCGAGAAGTATTCTGATGGACTTAAGCATGGCTACTGGTGAGAAGGTCTCCTCATAGTCAATACCCTCCTTTTGGGTATAACCCTTCGCCACCAACCTTGCTTTAAAGGTTTCAACCTTTCCATCTACTCCTCTCTTTCTCTTGTATACCCACTTACACCCTATGGGTTTTACTCCAGTAGGTATATCTACAAGATCCCAAACTTCGTTGGAGTACATGGACTCCAACTCGGATTCCATTGCTTTTTGCCAATGGTCTGAATCGACATCAGTAACTGCTTCTTCGTATGTAGTAGGATCCGACTCAAGTTCATCAGAAACTGCCATAAATGACTCTCCAAGGAACATGTATCTGTCGGGTTGTCGTGAAACCCTCCCACTGCGACGAAGCTCCGGTGTTGCATCTAAAATAGGTTCAGTAATGTGTTCATCATCTACTACTTGTGTTGAACTGGATTGTGAATCATTAGATTCCTGTTCATGCAAAACTACCTTTCTTGGTTCACCACTATTTATACATTCCTCTTCTAAGAATCTAACATTTGTGCTAACAAATACTTTCTGACTCTCGGGATTGTAGAAATAGCCACCACGAGTCCCTTTTGGAAATCCTACCCAATAACATAGCACAGATCTAGGCCCAAACTTGGTTGTCTTATCCGCTAGTACATAAGCTGGACATCCCCAAACTTTGAGATTCCTAAGATCAGACTTTCATCCAATCCACATCTCATGGGGTGTCTTAGGGACTGACTTAGAAGGTACCAAGTTTAAAATATGTGCAGCATTTTCTAGGGCATATCCCCAAAATGACTCAGGAAGAGTTGCATGACACATCATGCATCTAGCCATCTCTAATAGAGTTCTGTTTCTCCTTTCTGCAACCCCGTTCTGCTGAGGCGTTCTAGGCGCAGAGAGCTGAGAAACTATGCCATTATCTGCTAGATACTGCTTGTACTCATCTAGCATGTATTCGCCACCACGGTCAGACCGCATAGCTTTGATGCGTTTATCTAATTGGTTCTCCGCATAGGCCTTGAATTCTTTGAACTTGTCAAATGCATCAGACTTACGGCGCATTAGATAAATACATCCATACCTAGAGTAGTCATCAGTAAAAGTAATGAAGTACTCAAAACCTCCACGAGCTTGAACTGTCATTGGACCACATACATCAGTATGCACCAATTCAAGTAACTCAGAAGCTCTAAGGCCTTTGGACTTAAACGACCTTTTGGTCATTTTTCCTTCTAAACAAGATCGACATTGTGGCATCTTATTCATGTCTAATGGGCCAAGAGACCCATCATGAATTTACCTGTTGATTCTTGTTTGGTTAATGTGACCAAGTCGTAAATGCCAAAGAGTCTCTTCATTAGATTCGGCTTTTCTCTTTTTAGATTCAGTATGCATGACACTAGCATCATTATAGGAGCGTGGATGTAAATAATATAGGTTGCCTATCATTGTTCCAGAGCATATATCTTTTCCATTTCTACTAATTGTAACATTAGAACGTAAAGATATCTCATACCCTTCATAAATCAAGAAAGTAGCTGAAACTAAATTCCTTGCAACGTTTGGAACAAATAAGCAATCGTTCAAAACTAGATATTTATTACATCCAAAATCTAGAGTAGCTACTCCTAAACTGGATGCTCCTATCCTAGCTCCTGAAGCAATTTCAATTGTGATCTCCCCTTCATTGAGTTTCCTAGTTTCCTGAAACCCCTGCAAAGAATTGCAAATATGAGTAGTGGCTCCAGTGTCTACAACCCAGGAATTTGTAGAATCAACCACTAAACAAGTCTCAATATAAAAGGTCTTACCCTCAGTTTTCTTCTTACTTAGAAACTTTGGGCAATCACTCTTCCAGTGCCCCTTCTGGTTGCAATGAAAGCATTTTCCTTTCCCTTTTGCAACCTTGCTCTTTTTCTTTTGAGCTCCTTTGGCAACTGTAGCAATTTGCTTCTTCTTCTTATTCTTGGGCTTTTTGGGCTTAGAATTAGAAGCAGTAGTAAAGTGAGCTTGCTCTTTCTTTCCCATGATCTCCTCAGCAGATTGGAGTTCTTTCATGAGAACTGGAAGAGTCATCTCCATCTTGTTCATGCTGAAATTCAACTTGAACTGAGCAAAGGAACTAGAGAGGGTCTCCAAGATCATATCTGTCTGCGTGGTCGCGTCGATTTCAGCACCAAGATCTAGGGCTTCATAGAGATAACCCATGACTTTGAGCATATGCTCTCTCACAGGTGCTCCCTCAGCTTGCTTGGTGTTCATCAACTTTCTTATCGTCTGCTGTCTTGCGGGACGAGTAGTATGGGCAAACATTTCATGCAAACTGTAGATCATATCTGCAGCTATTTGCATGGTCTCATGTTGCTTCTGCAAGACAGGCGTAAGAGACGCTAAGATATAGCACTTGGCCATCTCATCAGCCTTAATCCACTTTTCTTGAGCAAGTCTCTCCTGTTCAGTTGGATCGGGTCCCAACTCAGGACAGACTTCAACGAGGGCATACTTGTATCCACCTGAGGTGAGCACTTTGTCCAAGTTTCTTTTCCAGTCAACATAATTTGGTCCAGTCAATTTGTTTTCATTCAATATGGAAGCAATAGGAGAAAAAGTCGTCATCTGAAATTCATAAACATTTAAACATGCATTAGATGAATGCTCCAATTATTATTATTATTTTTAAACTTTTTACACATTTATATAGCAATAAAAACCCAAACATTTACAATATAAATTCATGCAATAGCGAGTCGACCAACTACAATTTCTTGTCTAGTTGACCCAAGTCACTCTCGGTCAAAACAAACTCAAGCATCTAGCCTTTTGGGCTTCTTGAACCCTTTTGATCGCTATTATGTTTGGCTCCTTAATAGGTTGAGTGTAAACCAAGGTTTAACCTTTTCAAGTCGCTCATTGTGAAAATTCCATCCAAAAAGGGGATTGCGCATGCAACACGAGTAAACTTTCACATTTGCGCTTAGGCTATTAGCTTTTTAATTCCACTATTGTACTTAATGGATACTCCATCCCTAAGGGGGTTTGCGCATGCAACACGAGTAAGTACCCATCTACAAATAAGAATTAAAATATCTGCTAAAATCCTCCCACTAGATCTAGCATATAATCTCCATCCCTAAGGGGGGTTGCGCATGCAACACGAGTAAGCTTATATGCACTAGCAAGGATCAACCTTTGGGAAGCCTTGGGTCATAACTTGGAGATATAACCCTCTCCCACTCAATAATTAATTAATAGGGTTTTTCAAGTTGAAGATTACCTTATGATCCAAAGTGGCTTAGATCAACCTTTAATCTTTAACTCATTATGTAATTCCACATGATTAAACATAATAATTTATTCAAATAGATTAATTATGTGATTAGCCTAAATCTTTAAACTATTAAATTATGCCATGTTATGTTTTTTCAATCACGCAATTACATATACCATATTAGATGTCAATGTGATACCTAATAAGCCAGGTGCCTTGACTTGTCTACATGACATACCAATTTAATCATACATCCATTCACATAAGCAAAAGCATAATTAAATAAAGCAAATATAGACAAAAATGATACTGTAACTAAGCTGGTCTTCATGATGTCAACGTGCCAAAAATCTTCTCCAAACGCAACTCAAAAGCCTAAAATAAAACCCTTGTTATCGGCGATGTAGGACTCTTCGCGCATGAGATTTTGCTACGTGTCAAACTCCATCATGAATGCACAAAGGCAACTTCCAGCGGCTGTCCAGGAGTGTTACCTAGCTAGGAATTATTTCGGTTACCCAAAAGATTGAGTTGCAAACCAAAACAACCCATAGGAACAGTCCAAGCGCAAATCTGGATTTTCTGTCGCGCTTGCGCATAGTTTTGGTTACTGCAATATTTCTGCACGTTTTTGCATCTTTTTCTTCATGCTTCTTCATCCATAACATCACCATAAAATAGTACATAAAGTCCTATACCTCCGGGGAGGCTTACAAGTGATTCTAATGAATTTAAAGCAAAGAAAAAAAATAATAAAAACTGCACATTAACAGCTTTACAAAAAAAGACATCACATAGGCTCTAAACACGAACCTATGTGGCCATACCCAAAACTAAAATTATTACAATAATATACCAGCTTAGTACAGTATCTTAGGGCTGCAAAACAATCGTTAGTGGCATCCAAACATTCACAAAATAATCGCACACCCTAGGCACCAATCTAGCGCACAATTATTTTCAAGTGAATCTTTTAATTAAATCTTGATTTAATACATACTAAGTTCGCTCCGATACCATTTGTTGGTTGCTAAAATAATTTTAGAACATGCGGAAGCGTCTTACGGATCGTTCTTAGCATAGGTACAAATCAAAAATTTAATCGGAAGCCAAACAACCCTAGATTGTTACACGCCTATCAAGTGTTATCCTAGATCCAATTAATTTTGTAATTAATCCTAGCATGCTTCTAGTATTAATTTCATACAAAATAATTCTTAGATCTAAACATACAATCATGGCATGAAGAAGGTTAGAAGAAGAATACCAACCTCTTTACTATCGAGGTCCAACGTGCTATCCGTCTTGATCACGAACTCAACACTTGATCACGAACACACGATCGGATCTTGAACACACCCTTTGTTTGATCACACCTCTTGATCACGAACCACCAATTTAAAAAACAAGAATCACCAAGAATAGCCTATGTTGTTTCCTAGGTATTCTCTTTAATCTCCTTGCGAAAAAGCAAAGCAAAAAACCCAATTGGTAGTGAACCAAAAGAATCTCACACGGCCACCTCTCTAGGAACACTCGGCTCCTTTTTTTTTGGAAAAATAACTTGGTTGTTTTCTTATGAATGAATCACACGGCCAGCCCTTTTTATTTTATAAAACAAAACCTTTCCATTGTGTTAAAAAAGTCTCCTTTTAGGTTTTGTTTTCCTAATCCAAATGGAACTAGGAAAAAACAAAACGGTGGCCATCCTTATCCATTCATAGAAAAATTGTTGTGTTTATATATATATAACAAATCATTATTTGAGTTGACTTCTAATCCCAATTGGATTCAAAGCCAAAACAAATATGGAATACTTTTAACAAGCATAATCGGAGCCCAAATTATCCACAATGGGCCGGCCATATATTGCTATGCAATAACATGGTTTAAGCCTAGCTTGGCCCAATATTTCAAGAATTCAAGGCTCAAATTTGTTTTGTTCCTTGGTCCATTCTTGACTTTAATTTGTTTTTGATTATGTAAAATATTTATTTTACAATCTAAATCAAAACTCCGAGATTTGTTATTTTTACATAAATACACTTACAAGAATTTTGTATATCTTAACAAAAACAATTTTATCTTAGGGTTATCTTTGGAAAACCAAAACCCAATAAAATTGTATCTATTTGTTATACAAATTTCATTCTTGTAACTTTTCCAACAACCGTTGTGATATGGTAACTTTTCCAACAACCGTTGTACACTTTTGTTGTTTTTATCTCTAATTTTATGAGACCGTACTAGTTAGATTGTTTTGTTGTCAAAAGATGAATTTATTTCCAAATTAGAGAAATTTTTTAAAAGATCCTCCATGGAGAGTGTAGAGCAATTCTGAACCATCAAAGTTTATCGAAGTTCACTTTTTATTGTTATTTTATGTCAAATTTGACAAGTATGGGTTATGTAGATGTTTTCGTTGCCAAAAGACCAATTTCCATGCCTAAATGGACAAAACTGTTGAAGGCTCCCTCAAATATGATCGGTGCACACTTTTTATTTTTATTTTATAACTAATTTTATGAGAATAGTCTCCCTAGACTAGTTTGTTGCCAAAAGACAAACTTTCATTCCAAATTAAGCAAATCCTTTAAATTATCCTCCATGGAGAGAGTTGATATTCCGAACCATTAAACTTGATCGGTATACACATTTTATTTTTATTGCATGTCTAATGTTACGAGAATAGACTCCCTATATTGTTTCATTGCCAAAAAATGAACTTCTATTCCAAATTAGACAAAACAGTTAAAAGCACCTACATGGAGATAGTTGAGCAATAAAGAAACTTTGAATTCAATCGGTGTACATTTTTTATTGCTACTTTATGTCAAATTCGACGAGTATAGGATCTGTAGATTGTTTCGTTACCAAAAGACAAACTTTCATTCCAAATTAGATAAAACATTTTAAAGATCCTCCACGAAGAGAGTTAATCAATTCCGAACCATGAAAATTGATCGGTGTATAATTTTTAATGTTATTCTATGTCTAATTTTATGAGAATAGACTTCTTTGATGTTTCATTGCCGAAAGAAGAACTTTCATTCCAAATTAGACAAAACTTTTAAAATAATCTCCATGGAGAGAGTTGAGCAATTATGAATTGTCAAAGTTAATCAGTGCAAACTTTTTATTGTCATTTTAATTCTAATTTGACGATAATGGGCTCCATAGATTGTTTTGTTGCTAAAAGACACTTTCATTCCAAATTAGATAAAAACTTCAAAACTCATCCATGGAGAGAGTTGAGAGCAATTCTGAACCATCAAAGTTGTTCGATGTACACTTGTGATTGATATTTTATGTCAAATTTGTTGAGTATAGGCTTTGTAGATTGTTTCCTATCATTTCGAAATGGTCAAATCATTGAAAGCTTGTCAATGGAGAGAGTTGAGCAATTATGAATCCTTGAAGTTGATTGATGTGCAGTTTTTACTGTTATTTTTTGTAGCATTTTACAAGTAAAGGCTCCATCAATTGTTTCAATGCCAAAAGAACAACTTTCATTCCCAAATGGAAAAAATCGTTAAAAGCATCTCGACGGAGTACACTTTTTAAAGTTACTTTATGTTTAATTTTACTTGTATAGCCTCTGTAGGTTGTTTCGTTGCCAAAGAATAACTTTCAATCCCGAATAGACAAAATTGTTAAAAGGTCCTTCGAGGATTGAGATGAACGATTCCGGAGCCTCAAAGTTGATCAGTGTACACTCTTATTTCTTTTTTATGTCAAATTTGATGAGTATGTGCACCGTAGATTGTCTCGTTAACAAAAGACCAACTTACATTTCCAAATTGACAAAACCGTTAAAAGCTCATTCATGGAGAGAGTTGAGCAATTTTGAACCATCAAAGTTGATCGTTGTAGATGTTTTATTCTGATTTTATGTCTAATTTTACGAGAATAGGCTCTATAATTTTTTTGTTGCGAAAAGACTTTCATTCCAAATTAGATAAAATCTCTAAAAGATCCTCCATGGAGAGAGTTGAGCGATTCCGAACTATCAAAGTAGATTGGTGTATAATTTTTATTGTTGTTTTATTTGAAATTTGATGATTATAGGCTCCCGAAATTGTTTGGTTGCCAAAAGACCAACTTTTGTTCCTAAATGGGCAAAATCGTTAAACGATCCTCCATGGAAAGAGTTGAGCAATTCGAAACCCTCAAAGTTGATCGGTGCACACTTTTTACAATTATTTTATGTCTAATTTTGAGAGTATTGGCTCCAAGATTGTTTCTTTGCCAAAATATAAACTTTCATTCCAAATTTAATAAAACCTTTAAAAGATCCTCCATGGATATAATTGATATTCCGAACCATTAAAGTTGATCGGTGTACACTTTCTTTTTTTATTACATGTCTAATTTTACGAGGATAAACTCTTTAGATTGTTTCGTTGCCAAAAAAAAACTTTCATTCCAAATTAGGCAAAACCTTTAAAAGAACCTTCATGGAGAGAGTTGGGCGATTTTGAACCGTAAAAGTTAATCGGTGCACACTTTTTATTGTCATTTTAATTCTAATTTGACAATAATAGGCTCCTTATATTGTTTTGTTTCTAAAAGCCGAACTTTGATTCCAAATTAGACAAAACCTTTATAAGATTATCCATGTAGAGAGTTGATCAATTTCGAACCATAAAATATGATAGGTGTACACTTTTTATAGTTATTTTTGTCTCATTTTACGAGAGTAAGCTTCATGCATTGTTTTGTTGTCAAAAGACAAACTTTCACTCCTAAATGGACAAAATCATTAAAAGCTCTTCCATGGAGAGAGTTGAACAATTAAAAAAACATCGAATTCAATCAGTGTACAATTTTTCTTGTTATTTTATGTCAAATTTGATGAGAATAGGCTATGTAGATTGTTTCATTTCAAAAAGACCAACTTTCACTCCTAAATGGACAAAACCATTAAAAGCTCTTTCATGGAGAGAGTTGAACAATTTGAAACCATCAAAGTTGGTGAGTGTGCACTTTTTATTATTTTTATGTATAATTTTACGAGAATGTACTTCTTAGATTTTTTCATTGCCAAAAGATGAGTTTCATTCCAAATTAGAGAAAACCATAAAAAGATCTTCCATAGAGAGAGTTAAGCAATTATGAACTGTCAAAGTTGATTGGTTTTTACTTTTTATTGTTATTTTATGTCAAATTTGGCGAGTATAGGTTATGTAGATATTTTTATTGTCAAAAGACAATTTTTCATTCCCAAATGAACAAAACTATTAAAAACGTTTCCATTAAGAGAGTTCAGCAATTTCAAACCCTAAAAGTTGATCGATCCACAGTTTCTATTGTTATTTTATGACTAATGTTATAAGAATAGGCTTCTTAGACTATTTTGTTGTTAAAAGACAAACTTTCATTCCAAATTAAACAAAACCTTTAAAAAGATCTTTCATGGAGAGAGTTGATATTCCTAACCATTAAAATTAATCGGTGTACACTATTTATTTTTATTTTATGTCTAATGTTACGAGAATAAACTCCTTAGATTGTTTTGTTGCAAAAAGATGAACTTCTATTCCAAATTAGACAAAACTGTTAAAATCTCCTCAATGGAGAGAGTTGAGCAATAAATAAACCTCAAAGTCAATCGGTGTACAATTTTTATTGCTATTTTATGTCAAATTTGACTAGTATAGGATCCGTAGATTGCTTCATTACCAAACTATCAAATTTCATTTCCAAATGGAAAAAATCGTTAAAGGTTTTTTCATGAAGAGAGTTGAGTAATTCCGAACCATGAAAGTTTATCGCTGTACACTTTTTATTGTGATTTTATGATAATAAGATCTTTAGATTGTTTTGTTGCCAAAAGACAAACTTTCATTCCAAGTTAGACAAAATATTTAAAAGAGCCTCCATGGAGAGAGTTGATCAATTCAAAATCATGAAAGTTCATCGGTGTACAATTTTTATTGTTATTTTATGTATAATTTTACGAGAATAGACTTGTTAGATTGTTTCATTGCCGAAAGATGAACTTTCATTCTCAATTAGACCAAACCTATAAAATAACCTGTCTGAATAGTCAAAGTTAATAAGTAAAATTTTTTATGGTAATTTTAATTCTAATTTGACGATAATGGGCTCCGTAGATTGTTCTTCTGCCACAAGACGAACTTTCATTCCAAGTTATACAAAACCTTTATAAGCTCCTACATAGAGAGAGTTCAACAATCATTAACCATCAAAATTGATCGATGTACACTTTTGTGACGCCCCGATCCCCGAAACGCCAGGTGCCCTCCCTGACACCGTCCTAGGTCACTAGTGTGAACATCCCGGATGAACCAGAAATCCGGCGGCACCTCCCCGTATATCGGAGAGTGCCCACCTGAATCAGAAACGCAGCGACAATCATCACACTAGCAACCTAGCATCCAGGCCTCAGGCCTCAATCACAAGCAATCCTGATCCTAGAGCCTTAGGCCCTCCACTACCAGCATGCACAAACTGATAGCTTTAAATATAAATCGTCACACAGATCTATATATCTCAAGCATATAACCATCATCATCAAACATCATAATCATACAAGCACTATCCGTGCCACATGGTTATATACACTACTCAAACATACAAAATACAACAACAACATGCATAGAGTATGTCTCGTGCAATCCCAATTCTAACCAGGGCCATCCATGTCACATCCCGTCTCACTGATCCGCACCACCAGTACCTGTACCAGTGTCACCTGTAGAAGACAGAAAGTAGGGGAGTGAGCTAGAAGC
Organism: Euonymus europaeus; assembly: GCA_963580455.1. Classification (NCBI taxonomy): domain Eukaryota; kingdom Viridiplantae; phylum Streptophyta; class Magnoliopsida; order Celastrales; family Celastraceae; genus Euonymus; species Euonymus europaeus. The sequence continues at coordinate 11,104,433 of OY756970.1, read as the reverse complement.
TCAGTAGGGTACAAGAGTTTATAAGAAGTAAGGCCGAACCAATCAAAGGACAATGCACCAACATGTATCTACAACATGCACGTATACTCAACAAGCACATATAACAGCAATCCAAGTAATCCCCTCACCCTGAGCAATCAACAATACTACCATGTCTCATACATGTAGCATCCAACAGGGAGCAAGCTCAACCACAACAACAACGCTCCTGGAATTACCTGGTTGCGTGAACCTATCACGCCCGCACATAGCCAGCTAGGTCGCTTTCTAACCTTCGCCCAAGTGCGTTATCCCAACATAGAGTTCACGTGACCCGGTGGCAACTCTCTTCACCTGTCATCCCTCCATGTGGCTTTCAAGAAACCTAAGAGTCCCCGAGTCCATACTCGAGTCCCCCATGCATCTCTAATGCACTTATGCAATGTCATGCCGAATAGATATATATATGAACATCCTACATATATACATATATAACTGCCGTGATGCATGAACGGAATTCGACTCGTGCCCGTATGAGACGGAACACACAAATCGGGTCATGCATACAATCACAATCAACAATTAACCAAACATTGGCTCGTTTCCGCTTAGAAGCAATTAAGGTGGAAACACAACAAAAGGACCAATGAAGAATCGAAACGCTATTTAGAAAGAAGAACGGACGATAGAAAAGAATCGGTTAGGAATCCCTACCTCAATCGAGCACAATCACCTCAAATACCAAATTAGGGTTTCGAACCCTCGTTTCTTCCAAACCTATCGATTCACATAATCGAACTCACAATATCAACTAAAACATACCACATTATCCCTACTAATATCAACCAATCAACAAAAATCGAAATACTTACCTTCTCTCTCTAGAATTCTCTTTCAAAAGCTTGTTCCAAAGCCCAATCCAAATCTTACTCCAAAATCCCAACTAAACCTACACATAGGTCCACAAACGAGCCTATATCAACATATCTAAACCCTAGATACCAATTTCAAACGGAACTAACCAAATCTAAAGAAAACCCCAATGAGAAATTCTAGGAAAACTTACCTCAAACCTTGAAATCTTCCTTGAAATCTTCTCCAAGTCTCTAATCCAAGCTTAGACTCTCCAAGAATCACTTCAACTGATCTTCTCTCTCTAGAATCGTCTCTCTCTCTCTCTCTCTCTCTCTCTCTCTATCTCTAGAACTGAACCGAAACCAGAAAAATGTCTAAAACTCTCGCTGGAACGTATTTAAAAAAAAAACGCGGGTCGCGCCTAGGCGCTACCCTGGGCGCCTAGGCGCCCTGGCCTCTACTTAAGGTCCTTCAGCCGCTGCCCTGGGCGCCATCCTGGGCGTGCAGGCTTTCACACCTAGGGGTGGTGCGCCTAGGCGAGCGCCTAGGCCCTCTACGCCTACTCCAATTTTTGGTCGCCCACTGGACTAGGCGCAGCGCCTAGGCGCCTCCCTGTGCGCCTAGTCCAGTGCCTCACTTTCCGGACCTTCATTCTTTTCCTGTGGTCACTGGATTAGGTGCCATTGGGCGCACCTCTGCACACGCCTAGGCGCACACCGCCTAGGCGCCCCAGCTTCTTCTGGTGCCCTTGGTTTCCAGCCTCCCACTGGACTAGGCGCAGCGCCTAGGCGCCCCCTGGTGCGCCTAGTCCAGTTTTTCCCCTTCGTGAAAAACTCAAACATTCCAAAAGTTTTTGGGTCGGGGTTTCACATCCTCCCCCCCTTAATAAAATTTCATCCCGAAATTTAAATAAACACGTACCTGAATCGCTGAACAGCTCCGGGTACTTTTCCTTCATTCGAGACTCCAACTCCCAAGTTGCTTCTTCAACTCCATGGTACATCCACATCACTTTTACTAATGGTATCACACTCGACCTTGTCACTTTGTTTTGTCGATCCAGAATCTTCACCGGTTGAAGAGTGTAGCTACCGTCTTCCTCAACTTCCAACGTAGTCCAATCTATCACATGCGACGAATCCGGCTCATATTTCCGAAGCATTGACACATGGAATACATTGTGAACCTTCTTAAGCTTCGGTGGAAGTGCCAAACGGTACGCCACCGGTCCAACTGTCTCCAAAATCTCAAATGGCCCCACAAATCTCGGTGCCAACTTTCCATGTTTGCTATACCTCTGAATCCCCCGTCTCGGACTAACCTTCAAGAAAACCTTATCGCCTACAGCGAACTCCAAAGGTCTCCTCCTCCGGTCAGCATAAGACTTCTGTCGGCTCTGCGCGGTGATCAACTGCTTCCGGATCTCATCCACTCTCTCTCGTGCCTCTTTGACCATCTCCGGTCCTGAAACAACTTTCTCACCAACCTCTGCGCAACACAAAGGCGACCTACAAGGCCTCCCATAGAGCGCCTCGTAAGGTGCCATCCCGATACTACTTTGGAAAGAGTTGTTATACACAAACTCCGCCAAATGTAAGTACCGATCCCAACTTCCTCCAAAGTCCACGACACATGCCCGCCGTATATCCTCCAAAATTTGGATAGTTCTCTCACTCTGCCCATCACTCTGAGGATGATAAGCTGTAGAGAAATCCAACTTTGTTCCCAACGCTTCTTGTAAACTACTCCAGAATCTACCTGTGAACCGCGAGTCTTGGTCCGACACAATAGATAATGGAATTTCGTGAAGTCTCACAATCTCCTTGACATACATAGTACTCAAGGTCTCCAACGAATCCGTCTTATTCATTTGTAAAAAGTGTGCAGACTTGGTCAATCTGTCCACTATCACCCAAACTGTGTCATGCCTCCTCTGAGTCATTGGCAACGCCGTCACAAAGTCCATAGTGATCTTCTCCCACTTCCATTCCGCTACTGGCAATGGTTGCAACAATCCGGCTGGTCTCTGATGCTCTGCCTTCACTTGTTGACAAGTAAGACACTTTACCACAAACTTAGCCACATCGGCTTTCATACCTCTCCACCAGAAATTTCGCTTCAAGTCTCGGTACATCTTCGTACCCCCGGGATGCATGGCAAACCACAAATGGTGTGCCTCCTTCAGAATCTCTTGCCTCAACTCATCATCATCGGGAACTACTAGTCTTCCCATATACCGTACTCCACTATCAATCTCTCGAACCCAATCAAGATTCTCTTCAATTACATCAAATGTATGATCCCCATTCTGTGCATCTATAACCTTCTGAACCATCATAGGTCTCGAAGTTATAGAACAAAAATAGGTCTTTTCCTCTTGACTCTTCAACTCCAATCCAAACTCATTGATTGTCTCCACAATTTTCCACTCATGCATGAATAAGCTAGCAACCTTCTGCTTCCTACTCAATGCATCCGCAACCACATTCGCTTTACCAGGATGGTATTGCAAATTAAAATCAAAATCCTCCAAGTACTCCATCCACCGCCTTTGCCGTAAGTTCAACTCTTTTTGGGTGAATAGGTACTTGAGGCTTTTGTGATCCGAGAACACCTCAAACGTCTCTCCGTAGAGATAATACCTCCACTGCTTAAGAGCAAATACCACTGCCGCCAACTCCAGATCATGCACTAAATAATTCCTCTCATGTGTCTTCAGCAACCTCGAACCATACTCTATCACTCGGCCCTGCTGCATCAACACACAACCCAACCCGACTCCAGATGCATCGCAATACACCTGATAGCCTAAATTCCTCTCCGGGACCACTAACACTGGAGGTGTTGTCAACCTCTTCTTCAACTCTCCAAATGCGGCCTCACACTCGTCTGTCCAAGCAAACGGTGTACCCTTTTTGTAAGCTGCGTCATTGGCGAAGCAACTCTCGAAAAGTCCTCGATAAATCTCCGGTAGTAACCTGCTAATCCTAGGAAACTCCGAATCTCAGTCACGTTCTTCGGTCTTTCCCAATTCAAAACCGACTCAACCTTGGAGTAGTCAACCGCTATGCCCTCTTGAGTGATCACATGACCTAGGAACTTCACTTCTGTGGCCCAAAATTCACACTTACTCAATTTAGCATACAATTGATTTTCCCTCAAAGTCTGTAACACTACTCTCAAGTGTTCCTCATGCTCTTCCTCCGTAGGAGAATAAACCAATATATCATCTATAAACCCAACTACAAACTTGTCCCAAAATGGTCGAAGAACCCTTCGCATTAGGTCCATGAATACCGCCGGGGCATTTGTCAACCCAAACGGCATCACAAGGATCTCATAATGCCCATAACGAGTTCTAAACGTTGTTTTCTGGATGAGGATATCCGTCACTGGTATTTCCTCGATAAATTCCTCTTTTAACCCGTTCAACCTGCTTCCAGGCTTCCAATATTTTCCTGATCTCCTCCATTTTTCCACTTTCATAATCAAAAGCAAAATTAGCCAATCCGTGAGTCATGGGAATAAATTGTTTGTGCGTCAACTGCCGTAATGCCAATGCAGGAGCGTATGCAATAGCTCCCCATAATCCCAAGAGAGGAACCCAAGGGTAGCTTCCACAACGATAGATAGCCGATCCTGCACCCATCCAAGGTGCTTGCCATACGACCTCATCTAATGATGATAAGAACTCCTTCCATCTTTCCGTGCCGGGTGATCTTTTTGGCCATTCAGCAGCTGCAAACTCCGCAATAGGGCTACTATACCTCATGTATGCTCTTGAAAATTTGATTGTAGGATAACCAAGCTGAGGGAGTGCTGGAAGATGTCCCATAATCCAGATGGTCAACAATGCCGCACAAGCTCTAAATTGCCCCCTACCTTGTTCTCTACAATACTTCATCATTCGGAAAGTTTCTGCTAATATAGAAGGAACCGGGTCAGCTCCATTCAAGTATTGCTCGAAGAAGATAATCACTTGCCCATCCACGTACCCTTTAATCTTTGGAAAAATGACTGTCCCATAAATCAATAGTGCTAGAGCTGCAAAAACCTTGTCATCACTCAAATGGGCCCGAATATGTTGAATGAGGAAATTGCAAGATATGCACTCACTACCCTTTGCTCCTTTTTCTCTCATCTCCTTCTCAAACTCTGACTTGTGAATTCCTAGAATTTTGGACAATGCACTTTTAACCCCTGCTTTACGCCGCGGATTATAAATGCCCTTGATGCCCTCTTTTGGAATTTTCAACAACTCTTCATACTCCTCCAAAGTAGGGGTTAGGTCATAGATCCCCAAAGTAAAACAGTGATATGAGGGATCATAAAAACTCAACATCGCTTCGAGTAGAGGCACATCAACAGCTACAGCACAGAGATACGCAATGTGACCAAATCTCCCATTGAATACATGATGCCTTTCCACAGAAATACTATTCCACAAATCTCTGACTTCCTTGAGATCGCATCTGTCAAACTCTACGCTCTTTAGGGGGGGTAATTGTATGTTCTCACTAGCTAGAAGGCCATCCCCATACTGTCTTTGTCCCCAATGTGATTCTCTGACCACCTCTTCAATATCATGTACTTCATGCTCCATCGTCTCAACTGACATAGCACCACCTCCCATGTCCATGAATTCTGGATAACCTCTCGATTCCGATAGTGTTCAAGATTCCTATATATGCAATGCAAGTTTTTTATAAAAATGAGTCAAATAAAAAAAATCACATATATCAAACAACACATAAATCAAATCACGTATGTACAAGTCACATATATACATGCAATAAAACAAGGTGTTATTTATATAAATAAAATCACATAATGTACAAGTAATATACGTATATAAACAACGAGACATTATTTATACAACTAAAACCACATATGTAAAAGAAAAACAAACACAACATCATATATGTACAAGAAAGACAACATGCATATAAAATCACATATGTAGAAGAAAAGGTAATATACCCATATAGCAAATAAATCACCTATGTACAAGAAAAACAACATTCATACATATATACAACACAACAAAACAACATATATACAATCACAAATAAACAAAACAACATACGTACAACCAAGCACAACAATAATATGTACCAAAAATCACATAAACAAAACCAAGCACAACAATAATATGTACCAAAAATCACATAAACAAAACCAAGCACAACAATAATATGTACCAAACAATAAGGGTTAGAAATAGTTTCCGGTGTCTTATAGCCCTAGGGTCATTGGTTATGGATAATCTAGGCTCCCGACTTATTCCCCCGCCAGTGTCCATTGCTGGAATAGCCTGGGTCCCCCTTAATAGAGGAGTAGGTCGAGTGAGGATTTTTCGCGAGCCTGCACGGGGATTGGAATCCCTCGAAGGTCTCGTTTACTTCATCCTCTCCTAAGGGTTTTGAGCCCTAGTTGTTGGACTCATAAAAGGGATAGTGCACAATGTGTGAGGACAAAATATAAAAGGCTCATAAAACAAACCCATAACATTTTAAATAATAAAAATATGTCAAACAAAATTCAATAAAACACCAAATATATTTAATTCATAAATAACAAAGTCAAATGATGGGATAATAAAAATTAAATTTAAAAGGCCCAACTCACTAGTTTTTTTTTTAGAGAAAAAAAATATATATATATATATATTTTAAAAAACTAGGGTCCCCAGTGAAGTCGCCAGTTGTCGCAACCGGTTTTGCGAAAAGGATTTTTTAATAAAATATAAGAAGTCGCCACCAATTGAATAGGTGCAATTGGTCACCATGAAAAATATAATTTTTGGTCTACGAAAAAATCCAGAAAAAGGGTAAGTGAGTTTGTTGCGTATGAGGAAGGTGTGAGGCACCCCACAACGCCTGTTTAAAAAACAGTTGCCAACTTAATTTTTATTATCCCATTAAATGACTTTTATTGAAAATATTAATTTGTTGCACACGTAAAATGTGATAATTATATATAAGATAAAAATAATATTTAGAGGAATATAATGGTTATATAGGATAAAATAATTTAAGTAGATATATATAGATGTATCAAAATAAAATAAAATAAACTTATAAAAATATATATATAAATTACATTCGAATATAATGAAATGATTTTATAATACATACAAAGACTATATATATAAAGTATAATGATTATATAAATTATATGACAAATTATATAAGATAAAAAATAATATTTAAATAGATAGGAAAAATAATTTAAGTAGATATAGGATTATATGAAAATAGAATAAAATACAAAATAATTTTATAATATATATAAAAACTATATTAAAAGTCTTAATATTGAGGTTCATAGGGTTTTGTCCATCCAATGGCCAAATTTCCCAAGAAACGCTCTCACCTCAAGAATCTACCCAAGGGTGCATCCAATGCATTCCTCAAATAGATTCCATCGTAGGCAAAGACTTTTAGTATAATCTTTACATGATACATAAGTTCAAAATAAAGTAGAATATAACATAAAATATTAAATATCATAAAATAAAATAAGGATAAGAACAAAATAGAAATAAAGTCAAAAGGTAAATATAATATAATAATTAAAATAACATAAATATTATATAAATATGTAATAATAATATAAGGCAAATAACATAATACTACTAATGATAATAACGAAATACAAAATAATGAGAACAATTACGAAAATAGGGTGACAATATACATACATATATATTTACAAGATGAAAATAAAATGAGAATAAAATATAAAGTACATAAAAATAACGGAAAAAACAAAAGGGAAAAAAATAATAAATATGATAAGAATAATAATGTATAAAATAATAAAAATTATTATTATAATAAAAACGAAAATAAAGATAAAATAAAAACAGAAAAGAAAAATAAATAGAATATATAAATGAATAGGAAAATAGAGTAAAATAGATAAAATAAAGTGAAATAAAAAATAGGAATAAATAATATAAAAAAGAGGAAAGGAAAGAAAGAAAAAAAAACAAGATAAGAATAATAAGGTATAAAATAATAATTATTATAATAAAAACGAAAATAAAAATAAAATAAATAAAAACAGAAAAGAGAAAGAGATAAACTATATAAATGAATAGAAAAATAAAGTAAAATAAAGTGAAATAAAAATAGGAATAAGTAATATAATAAAATGGTAGTAAATACAATAACAAAAGATAAAAATAAAATTAAAGGAAAAATGTTGGGGAACCGAATTTTTTATGTGGACTATACGATATTAAATTATCGCAAACCCACAAATCAAACATATTACAATATTGAATCACATAATTAACACTTAAACCACACAACATCAAACCAAATAACATCAAATCAATCATATAATTCATATATAAGCACCATTCAATAAATGACATATTAGCATGTTGAAAAATAATGAATGGAATGAGGTTTCGGTTCCCCTTTTTTATTGGCCATCAATTACCCCAATCACACTATTATATTAGTGTGATTGGAATTTCATAATTAGTTGCCTTAATGCAAATGGACATGCAAAAATATCACATGCAATTTCAACATATTCAAAACATACATCAATTATACAATTCATTAGCTCATTTAAACAATTCTTTTTAAACCACAAATTAACAAAACAAGCCCAATTTCATTACCATATTCAGTTTAAAAGCCCAAATTCCACATGTTATTTTAATCACCCATTTTGACCTTGTAATTCATAAGTTTTGGCCCAACTTCATTCTCAAACACAGTGAATCACTAGAATCATTCTCAAACACAGTGAATCACAAGAAATTAAACAAATGAATCCAACCAAACCCATTATACATATGGAACCCATGATCACAGCCCCTTATCTTTAAACTCATCTCATGCTTTTCCAAATTTCCAATAACAACCAAAGCATACTTCGAATCTACTTGTTTCAATTTACTTACGAATAATAATAATGCCAACCAAAAACAATCAAACAATCAAACCAAAGCATATATCAACCGAAACAATCAAACCACTTCAACCGAACATTTATGCATGAACAGAGTATGTCACTAAAAGCTGTGCATACAAACCTTCCATAATCCTAACCTTCAATTCATAAATCCAGCATACAAAAATCAGATTGCAAAACAGAAAGCAGAAATTCAGCATACAGAAATCAAATAGCAAAACAAAAAGCAAAAATTCAGCATACAGAAATCAAATAGCAAAACAGGAAGCAAAAATTCAACATACAGTAATCAAATAGCAAAACAGAAAGCAGAATCCAATACGGAAAATCAACAGAAAGTAGCACAAGATCACAGGTTCTTCCCTTGGTTTTTCAACCATCCGAACCTCACTCAGGTAAGAGCAAAACAGATTGATAAAACCTGAATCTCACCCTTAAATCGACGGGAGCAATTTCGACCGCAAGCTCCAAAATCCCAACTAAGAATCCAATCCTCAGAAATTTTGAGAAGAAGAAGAAAACTCCAAAAATCCACAAAGAAATAGAACCAGAAGGAAACCGAAAAGAAAGAAGTAGAAACAGCCAGCAAGTTCGGACAGAAAAGAAACCCTAGAAATTTCCGAAAAACCTCCAAAATCTCCCCAGGAAAATTCGAAAAGAAGAAGAAGAAGAAGCCCAGAAAATTCAAGAAGAAGGAACTGAACCCCCGAGAAAATCCCCCCTTCAACTCACGTCTGCTCCTCCTTTTATAATGCCAAGCTCGAATTCCCTTTACCTAAAGAATCCCTAAATCATCTCTTAATCTTTTCCTAATACCGATTTGTTTCCTCAAATTAAAATCCGAAAATCCTCCTCAATCACTCCGGGACTTCCTTTTTCCTCACTTATTTCCTAAACCCACTCTGTCAACCCCAAAAATTTTCAACTCAAGATCCCAAACCAACCCCCTAATGTAAACCCTAAGATCTCCGGCGCCTCTTTCTTCTCCTCCTTCCTTTTCTGTTCACTCTCTCTCTCATCTCTCTCTTTTTCGAACGGCCTCAACGGCGCCTCTTCTCTCTGCGTTTCCTTTCTTCTGTATTTCTCTCTTAATTAGGTTTAGGCAAATGCTTGGGGCCGGGTTATTGGCTTGGGTAGTGAATGAATGGGCTATCTAAAAACTCAGGTGAAGAAACGGGCTTACCAACTAATTGGGCTCTAGTTGAGCGGGCTGCATACTTAGTTCTATTTTAGGGCCTTAATAGTTGGGCTTAATTTTGGTGATGGGTATTATTGATTAGGTTTATTGAATCAAATTTAATAAATCCCTATAATGATGACTCTAATGTGGGTGTTTTCCTAATGGACCATTTCCTTAAGGCTTGAAACAATTACTTTGGATTTTTAGTGGATTCGATTAATTTGTTTGGGTTTAATGATCACATTAATATTTCATGCAATGGTAAATCTATTTATCTATTTTATTATCTATTTTATTATTTTTTTTTTTGCATGTCTCATAAATTTTATTAATCCTGAAACTTTCCTATGCCTAAGTTTATTGATTAGTCCCAAGACAAAAATGGGGTACAACAACACTACTCAAAAGAGGATTTCATAGGGATAGGAAGACATACCGGATCAGCAGCGGTTGTGACATGGCCTGGATTTCACTACCATATACCTAGGACCCAACCCCAATCCTACATATGGCCGTAAATAAACCAACCTCGCTCTGATACCAAACTGTGACGCCCCGATCTCCGGGACGCCAGGTGCCCTCCCTGACACAGTCCTAGGTCACTAGTGTGAACATCCCGGATGAACCGGAAATCTGGCGGCACCTCCCCGTATATTGGAGAGTACCCACCTGAATCAAAAACGCAGCGACAATCATCACACTAGCAACCTAGCATCCAGGCCTCAGGCCTCAATCACAAGCAATCCTGATCCTAGAGCCTCAGGCCCTCCACTACCAGTATGCACAAACTGATAGCTTTAAATATAAATCGTCACACAGATCTATATATCTCAAGCATATAACCATCATCATCAAACATCATAATCATACAAGCACTATCCGTGCCACATGGTTATATACACTACTCAAACATACAAAATACAACAACAACATGCATAGAGTATGTCTCGTGCAATCCCAATTCTACCCAGGGCCATCCATGTCACATCCCGTCTCACTGATCCGCACCACCAGTACCTGTACCAGTGTCACCTGTAGAAGACAGAAAGTAGGGGAGTGAGCTAGAAGCTCAGTAGGGTACAAGAGTTTATAAGAAGTAAGGCCGAACCAATCAAAGGACAATGCACCAACATGTATCTACAACATGCACGTATACTCAACAAGCACATATAACATCAATCCAAGTAATCCCTTCACCCTGAGCAATCAACAATACTACCATGTCTCATACATGTAGCATCCAACAGGGAGCAAGCTCAACCACAACAACAACGCTCCTGGGATTACTTGGTTGCGTGAACCTATCACGCCCGCACATAGCCAGCTAGGTCGCTCTCCAACCTTCGCCCAAGTGCGTTATCCCAACATAGAGTTCACGTGACCTGGTGGCAACTCTCTTCACCTGTTATCCCTCCATGTGGCTTTCAAGAAACCTAAGAGTCCCCGAGTCCATACTCGAGTCCCCCATGCATCTCTAATGCAATTATGCAATGTCATGCCGAATAGATATATATATATATATATATATATATATATATATATGAACATCCTACATATATACATATATAACTACCGTGATGCATGAACGGAATTCAACTCGTGCCCGTATGAGACGGAACACACAAATCGGGTCATGCATACAATCACAATCAACAATTAACCACACATTGGCTCGTTTCCCCTTAGAAGCAATTAAGGTGGAAGCACAACAAAAGGACCAATGAAGAATCGAAACGCTATTTAGAAAGGAGAACGGACGATAGAAAAGAATCGGTTAGGAATCCCTACCTCAATCGAGCACAATCACCTCAAATACCAAATTAGGGTTTCGAACCCTCGTTTCTTCCAAACCTATCGATTCACATAATCGAACTCAAAATATCAACTAAAACATACCACATTATCCCTACTAATATCAATCAATCAACAAAAATCGAAATACTTACCTTCTCTCTCTAGAATTCTCTTTCAAAAGCTTGTTCCAAAGCCCAATCCAAATCTTACTCCAAAATCCCAACTAAACCTACACATAGGTCCACAAACGAGCCTATATCAACATATCTAAACCCTAGATACCAATTCCAAACGGAACTAACCAAATCTAAAGAAAACCCCAATGAGAAATTCTAGGAAAACTTACCTCAAACCTTGAAATCTTCCTTGAAATCTTCTCCAAGTCTCTAATCCAAGCTTAGACTCTCCAAGAATCACTTCAACTGATTTTCTCTCTCTAGAGCTTTTAACAATATGCCTCACTTTCCGGACCTTCATTCTTTTCCTGTGGTCGCTGGATTAGGCGCCATTGGGCGCACCTCTGCACACGCCTAGGCGCACACCGCCTAGGCGTGCTGCTCGGGCGCCTAGGCGCCCCAGCTTCTTCTGGTGCCCTTGGTTTCCAGCCTCCCACTGGACTAGGCGCCTCCTGGTGCGCCTAGTCCAGTTTTTCCCCTTTGTGAAAAACTCAAACATTCCAAAAGTTTTTGGGTCGGGGTTTCACAACTTTTGATTTATATTTTATGTCAAATTTGACGAGTATAGGCTCTGTAGATTGTTTCATTGCCAAAAGATCAACTTTCTTTCCGAAATGGACATATTGTTAAAAGCTCCTCATTGGGGAGAGTTGAGCAATTATGAATCCTTGAATTTTATCGGTGTGAACTTTGTATTGTTATTTTATGTAGAATTTTACAAGTAAAGGCTCTGTCAATTGTTTCGTTGCCAAAAGAACAACTTTATTTCCAAATGGACAAAACCGTTAAAAACATCTCCATGGAGATAGTTGACAAATTCTGAACCTTTAATGTTTGTTGGTGTACACTTTTTATTTTTATTTTATGTTTAATTTTACGAACATAGCCTCCGTAGGTTGTTTTGTTGCCAAAAGACTAACTTTCAATCCCGAATAGATAAAATCGTTAAAAGCTCATTCATGGATTGAGTTGAACGATTCTGAAGCCTCAAAGTCGATCGATGTACACTTTCATTTATTTCATAGAGAGAGTTGAGCAATTCGAACCATCAAAGTTGATCGGTGTGCACTTTTTATTGTTATTTCATTTCAAATTTGACGAGTATGGGTTCCGTATATATTTTCGTTACCAATGGACCAACTTTCATTCCAAATAAGACAAAACTTTTAAAAGATCCTGCAAAGAGAGAGTTGATAAATTAAGAACCATTAAAGTTGATTGGTGTATACTTTTTATTGTTATTTTATGTATAATTTTTTGAGAATAGATTCCCTAGATTCTTTCGTTGCGAAAAGATGAACTTTTATTCCAAATTAGAAGAAAAAAACTTTAAAAGAACCTCCATGGGGAGAGTTGATCAATTACGAATCATTAAAGTTTATCGGTGTATGCTTTTTATTGTTATTTTATGTCTAATTTTACAAGAATAGATTCTTTATATTGTTTCGTTGCCAAAAGATGAACTTTCACTCCAAATTAGACAAAACCTTTAAAAGATCCTCCATGGAGTGAGTTGATCAATTCTGAAACCATCAAAGTTGATTGGTCTACACTTTTTATTGTAATTTTATGTCAAATTTGATAAGTAAAGGCTCCGTAGATTGTTTTGTTCCCAAATAGACAAAACCGTTAAACGTTCGTCTATTGGACAGAGTTGACCAATTCCAAACCCTTAAGTTTGATCAGTTCACACTTTTTATTGTTATTTGATATCTAATTTTATGAGTATTGACTATATAGATTGTTTCGCTGCCAAAAAACTAACTTTCGTTCCCAAATACATAAAACCCTTAAAAACTCTTCCATGCAGGGAGGTTAGCAATTAAGAAACCTCGAAGTTAATCGGTGTACACTTTCTATTGCTATTTTATGTAAAATTTGACGACTATGTGCACCGTAGTTATTTCATTACCAAAAGACGAACTTAAGTTTCCAAATGGACAAAACCGTTAAAGGCTCTTTCATGGAGAGAGTTGAGCAATTCTAAATCATCAAAGTTGATCATTGCACACTTCTTATGTAACGCCCCGTCCCACGAAACCCTAACCAATAGGTCCATAGGTCGGAACACTACTCGCATTTCATTATAAACACGCTTAACAGCTTAGCAACCCTAAACTTAAGAACCTATAACCAATACAAATTCACTATATTTAAAAAAAATCCCAATAAATAGTTAGTATAATCTAATCTGAATTAAAAGTGTCTTTTATATATTTCAAATATACAGTAACATCCATTCAATATCCTATAAGTATACTACTGTGATACTTATACCTTTCATCCTCATTTATGAATCTACACTTATCACCATACATCATAGTTATTAACTGTAAGAGCATAAATATATTTGGTACTTAATCTATCAATCTTCTGTGAAAATTAGCTCCCGTCATATGAGCATCTTCTTCACGGATCTACGGTGACACCATCAACTCCTAAGTCGGCATAATCACCTAATACATCAATACCTGCATCACGGAACATAGTGAGCCGAGGCCCAGCAAGTAATACTTATGCATGAATGCACATGAGTCTCATCCTTAGAAAATTAGTCAGCCATTTAAAACATTTTTCCAGTACTCGGGCCCTTAACCTAGGTAAACTGCTACAGAGCAACCGGTCGGGATTTTTCTTTAATTAAGTGTTCCACCAAAGAACACTTTTCAGTCAAAAACCGTTTCTATTTTCATTTTCATTTCCATTTCCAGTAAACCTCAACCTTAACCTTTCAGTACACCCTCCCTGTAGCAGTTATACCCGGTTCGTAAAAACATCCTCTCATTAAACTGAAAATTTCCATTTTCATGTAATGAATGCATCATGCTTATGAACAGTATTCAATGCCTCAATAAATCATAAGTAATGAGAGTCAATTCTAATAATATCAACACCATCATCATATCAGTCTCATATAATTAAAACCCATCACACAAAATATTATATCAATATCACATTGGCGAATCAAATTCCATTTAATGACCATTCAATCATTTCACCTGACCTGTGTACATATCATTACCTAGTAGCTCACAATTCACGATACTCAAACATCACAACCAATTCAATCTTAAGTAGCAACATACTCAATACAAACTATATTATAACAATAACGGTCTCATTAAATCACTCAATCATACTAACATAATACCCATAACATCACAGTTAATTGAGTCTCAAATACCACACATATTCATTACAAATAATATTATAGTAATAATAATCTCATCAAATAACTCAATCATTCAAACATATATATATATATATATACATAAATACGTAAATTATAAATTAACAATTCACCGAACATTTAATTCCGTGACACAGGTGAGTATTACTTACCGGTACGCTGCCCCGAAAACCCCTCTTTACTTCTAGTAACACCTAATAATAAATTCATGTAATTCCAATTAATACCATATCTTGTTAATTAAATAATAAATAATGCAATAATTAATTTAACTTGAACCGGGTCTGCCCAACCCAACCGGGTCGGCCTGACCCGGTTCTGCCTCTCCCCTTTCCCGGTGACAGAGTCGTACGAGTCACTTTCCGGGTCACCGCCTGAAACTGCGCGGTGAAGGCCACCGTTGGCCTCATCTGGTAGACACTGGTCCAAGGAGTCCATACCCGGTCTCCGTTACCTGTATCGTCGCCGGATATGAGCGAATCCGATCGTCAAATGAATCCGAAAATTAATCCAATGGATTCGGGGTATCCTGCTCGTGCTTCCCGTACTTCTCTCGCAGTAAACCGGCGCCGTCACCGAAAAAATGCCCTCCGTCGCCGCTCCTCTTCTTGCGGCAACCCTAGTTTGCTAACCCCAGTTTGCCTCGATTTTTGTGCTATTATTTTCAATTATCTTTCTCCTGCTTGACTCATCTGCCCCTCAACTTATTTGTTTATTCCCTAATTGCCCTTCCATTATTTACGAGACTGCCATCCCATTCAGTATTAACAAACTTTAGTCCAATGACTAAATTACTTAATACATCTAATTCGTAAAATTCTTAATAAATTTAACTAAATTTCAATATTTTTTTTTGGTAATTCACACGCCCCTAAAAAAAATATACTTTAATCTACGAATTTGGGGTGTTACATCTTATTTTAATTTCATGTCTAATTTTACGAGAATAGGCTCCTTAGATTGTTCTGTTGCCAAAAGACTAACTTTCTTTCCAAATTAGACAAAATATCTAAAAGATCCTCCATAGAGGGAGTTGAGCAATTCTGAACTATCAAAGTTGACCGGTGTACAATTTTTATTGTTATTTTATTTCAAATTTGATGATTACAGGCTCTGTAGATTGTTTCATTGCCAAACGACCAACTTTTGCTCTATTGAGAGAGTAGAGAAATTTCGAACCCTCAAAGTTTATCGATGCACACTTTTTATTGTTATTTTATCTCTAATTCTAAGAGTATTGACTCCATAGATTATTTCGTTGCCAAAAGATCAATTTTTGTTCCAAATTGGATAAAAAATATAATAGATTCTCCATAGAGAGAGTTGAGCGATTATGAACCATCAAAGTTGATCGGTGTTTACTTTGAATTGTTATTTTATGTCTAATTTTATGAGAATGGGCTACTTAAATTGTTTCATTGCCAAAAGAAAAACTTTTATTCCAAATTAGACAAAACGTTTAAAAGTACTCCATGGAGAGAGTTGATAAACTCCGAACCATTAAAGTTGATCGGTGTACACTTTGTTAATGTTATTTTATGTCAAATTTGACTAGTATTGGCTCTGTAGAATTTTCTTTGCCAAAAGATCAACTTTCGTTCCCAAGTGGACAAAATCGTTAAGAGCTTCTCCATGGAGAAAATTGAGTGATTCTGAACCATCAAAGTATATCGATGTAGACATTTTATTGATCTTTTATGTCGAATTTGACGTATATAGGTTCCATAGATTGTTTGGTTGGAAAAAATACCAACTTTCATTCGCAAATGCTCAAAACCGTCAAAAGCTATTCCATAGAGAGAGTTGAGCAATTTAAAAACCTCAAAGTGAATCAGTCTACACTTTTTATTGCTATTTTATGTCTAATTTGACGAGTATAAACTCCGTAGATTGTTTCATTTCTAATATATCAACTTTCGTTCGCAAATGGACAAAACCGTTATAAGCTCTTCCATGGAGAGAGTTGAGCAATTATAAACTCTCAAATTTGATCGATGCACACTTTTTAATGTTACTTTATGTCTAATTTTACAGGTATTGGTTTCATAGATTGTTTCGTTGCCAAAAGACCATTTTTTATTTTAAAATAGACACAACCTTTAAAAGATCCTCCATGGAGAGAGTTTAGCAATTCTGAACCATCAAAATTTATCGTTGTTTACTTTTTATTGTTATTTTAGGTCTCATCCTACAAGAATAAGCTCTATAGATTGTTTAATGCCAAAAGATGAACTTTCATTCCAAATTAGAGAAAACCTATAAAAGATCCTCCATGGAGAGAATTGAACAATTTCTAACCATCAAAGTTGATTGGTGTTCCCTTTTTATTGTTATTTAATGTCAAATATGACGAGTATGGATTTCGTAGATATTTTCGTTGCCAAAAGACAAACTTTTGTTCCCAAATTGACAAAATTATTAAAGGCTCATTCATGAATGGGAGTTCAACAATTCTGAGCCATCAAAGCTGATCGGTGTACAATTTTTATTATTATTTATGAATAATTTTGTGAGAATGTACATTTTAGATAGTTTCATTGCTAAAAGATGAGTGTCATTCCAAATTAGACAAAACCTTTTAAAAATCCTTCATGGAGAGAGTTGAGCAATTTCGAACCATCAAAATTGATAGGTGTACACTTTTGTTGTTCTTTATCTCTAATTTTATGATAATGTACTTGTTAGATTGTTTTTTCTTAAAAGATGAATTTATTTCCAAATTAGACAAAACCTTTAAAAGATCCTTATGAATAGAGTTGAGCAATTCTGAACCATCAAAGTTGATCGGTGTTCACTTTTTATTGCTATTTTATGTCAAATTTGACGATTATGGGTTCCATAGATATTTTCGTTGCCAAAAAATAAATTTTCGTTCCAAAATGGACAAAACTATTAAAGGCTTCTCCATGGAGAGAGTTGAGCAATTCCGAACCCTCGAAGATGATCAGTGCACACATTTTATTGTTATTTTATAATTAATTTTATGACAATAGCTTTCTTAGACTGTTTTGTTGCCAAAAGACAAACTTTCATTCTAAATTAAACAAAATCTTTAAAAGATCATCCATTGAGAGAGTTGATATTCCGAACCATTA
Source organism: Euonymus europaeus (assembly GCA_963580455.1). Classification (NCBI taxonomy): domain Eukaryota; kingdom Viridiplantae; phylum Streptophyta; class Magnoliopsida; order Celastrales; family Celastraceae; genus Euonymus; species Euonymus europaeus. The sequence goes on along the minus strand of OY756970.1, from coordinate 11,086,229 downwards.
AACTTGATCTGTGTACACTTTTTATTTTTATTTTATGTCTAATTTTATGAGAATAGACTCCTTATATTGTTTCATTGCTAAAAGATGAACTTCTATTCCAAATTAGACAAAAACGTTAAAAGTACCTCTATGGAAAGAGTTGAGCAATAAAGAAACTTCAAAGTCAATCAGTGCAAAATTTTTATAGTTATTTTATGTCAAATTTGATGAATATAGGATCCGTAGATTGTTTTATTAACAAAAGACCAACTTTCGTTTACAAATGGACAAAATCGTTAAAGGCTTCTCCATCAAGAGAGTTGAACAATTTTGAATCATCAAAGTTGATCACTATACACTTTTTATTGTGATTTTATGTTTAATTTTATGAGAATAGGCTCCTTAAATTTTTTCGTTCCCAAACGAAAAACTTTCATTCCAAATTAGACAAAACATTTTAAAGATCCTCCATGGAGAGAGTTGATCAATTCTGAACCACGAAAAGTGATCGGTGTACAATTGTTATTGTTATTTTATGTCCAATTTTACTAGAAAAGACTCCTTAGATTGTTTCATTGTCGAAAGATGAACTTTCATTCCAAATTTGACAAAACTTTAAAATAACCTCCATGGAGAGAGTTGAGCAATTCGGAACAATCAAAGTTAATAAGTGCACACTTTTTATTGTCATTTTAATTCTAATTTGACGATAATGGGCTCCTCAGATTGTTTCCTTGCTAAAAGATGAACTTTCATTCCAAATTACACAAAACCTTTAAAAGCTCCTCTATGAAGAGAGTTGAGAAATTTTGAACCATCAAAGTTGTTCCATGTAAACTATTGAATGATATTTTATGTCAAATTTGATGAGTATAGGCTTTGTAGATTGTTTCGTTGCCGAAATACCAACTTTCATTTCGAAATGGACAAATCCTTAAAAGCTTCTCAATGGAGAAAGTTGAACAATTATGAATCCTTGAAGTTGATTGGTGTGCAATTTTAATTGCTATTTTATGTAGAATTTTACAAGTAAAGCATCTCCATCGAGATAGTTGACAAATGTTGAACCTTTAAAGTTTATCGGTGTACACTTTTTAAAGTTATTTTTATGTTTAATTTTATGACTATAGCCTCCATAGGTTTTTACGTTGCCAAAAGACAAACTTTCAATCCCGAATAGAAAAAATCATTAAAAGCTCCTTCATGATTTGAGTTGAATGATTCCGAAGCCTCAAAGTTGATTGTTGTACACTTTTATTTCTTTTTCATGTCAAATATGACGAGTATGTGCACCGTAGATTGTCTCGTTAACAAAAGAACAACTTACGTTCTCAAATGGACAAAACCATTAAGGGCTCTTTCATGAACAGAGTTGAGAGATTTCGAACCATCAAAGTTTATCGGTGTGCACTTTTTATTGTTATTTTATGTCCAATTTTACAAGAATAGGCTCCATAGATTGTTTTGTTGTGAAAAGACTTTCATTCCAAATTACATAAAATCTCTAAAAGATCCTCCATGAAGAAAGTTGAGCAATTCTGAACTATCAAAGTTGATCGGTGTACAATTTTTATTATTGTTCACTACAAGAAATCTGTCAATTACGGAGGACTTTTATCGACGAAAGTGTTCCGTTGACAATTTTTGACCGATTTCTGACATCATACCGATGATAGTTTGAATACGTTATTTATCGACGGATTACTCACGCCTATTTTCCCGACCCTTTTTCCAGTTGGCAATATTTGGCGCGAATTTTTTGTGATGCTTTACCGACGAAATTTCTATCGGTGATATGTTAATTTACCGACGGATTTACTTCCGTCGCTAAATTATTATTATTATTATTATTTGTTAATTTCCACACCAAAAGATGTACTACTTTCCTTTAGCGCCCAAGGCTACAGAGATTGTAGGCTTTAGCAGCCACCGCAGAGCACATGAGGTGGCATGATAACCATGACCAAGAAGAGGGAGTAATGTGTCACGCTTCGGATTCAGAGCCTTGAAAACAATTCAACCGAGTTCATCAAGTGACTTTCCAGCATGTTCAATGTTGTTTGGTTGGAGTATGGCTGGGAATTAGCTTGTCCATATTGCATGGAAGATTATGGAGCATTTAATATTCAAAGAGGAGGTAAGACATCGTGGTTTGACAACCACCGAAAGTTTTTACCAATCAACCGTCCGTTTAGAAGGAACAAGAACTGGTTTAGAGAGAATACAGTCGTCACCAAAATGGCACCACCAGTAAGATCTGGTGAGGAGATATATAATCGTATATGTGCATTTGGGTTGGAGAAAACACTGAGGAGGGAGGAGAGCAGTGGAATCAACATGTAGAATTTCAATTTGTGTTTGTAAGAAGCGCAACATATTTGGGATTTACCATATTGGAGAACTAACCTCATTCGCCATAATTTGGATGTCATGCACATTGAGAAAAATGTCTTTGAAAATATTTTTAACACTGTCATGAACATTGAAGGCAAGACAAAAGACAACGCCAAGGCACGAGATGATATGAAAGTAATATGCCGCCGAAAAGAGTTAGAAGTTAATCCTGAAACGGTAAAATATCTGAAGGCGTGTTATTGTTTGGATAAGGATAGCAAACAAGTAGTTTGTGAATGGGTTAAAAGTCAGAAATTTTCAGATGTGATGACATCTCAATCTCGTAAAGCTTTGATGACGTATCAGTCTAAGTCCAAACTAGGTTCTCCTCGGATGGGTGGTTCTCTTCCTCGGCACAATGGTCTTCTCAGATAACTGTGATCTGCAAGAACTAGCACACGTAAGCTAGGAGCCCCGCCAGAGAGTGTTCTCTGGCGTTGGCGCTCTGATGCTTAAGTCAGATGCTAGCACAAAGTAACTCTCCGAAGAACACTACTCGGTGTTCTTGGGAAAGGTGTAAATAGTATTTAAATGAAAGAGTGATCCCTTAGACCTGTGGGGTACCCCCTTTATATAGTGAATGTGGTTTCTATTAATAGAATTTGAGTGGTGGTAAATAATACCTTGCCAAATGAAGGAGTTACTGTTTTATCAGAAGGAGTTACTATTCTGCAGGTAGGGAGCAAAGAAGAACAACTCCGTTTCTCGATACCGAGTAACGGACTGTTAGGTGGAACCTGCTAGTCTGCTGACAATTTTGCCACGTGTCTTATTCCTATTGGAGAGGATAATTATCCTTATCATTTACCCCCTTAGACTTGTGATTGGTTGTTGGGAACGACCAATGATAGGTCTGGCTTAGCTGTCGTCTTTATAAGTTGGCTTGCCCGAGGGTGGCATTGATGACAAGATCTTGGATGGTTTGGATTAAATATGAGGAGATCCAGTAGTTCTACGATGAGCAGGGGCTGTGCGGTCCAGATGAGAGGATGCCAAGGGTCTCGTCATCGGGTCTGTTGACCGAGACGGGCTTCCACTATAAGTAGCGAAGACGTCGCTTTCAAGACCACTTGATGCGAAATTGAGAGACCCGAGCTTAGAGAGCACCGAGCAATCACATCCTCTTCTCTAGTCGAGCTTAGCTTATTCTCGTCTTTGATCTATTTCTAGGTACGAGAAATGTCTTCCCCTTCTTTGGATAGTGATATTAATATACTAGAGGAGGCCGACCTAGGTTCTTCCCCTTCTACCTCTACCTCTCCTCCGGTTAGGATGAGCTTTAGGCTTCCTTTAGCCGAGCGTCCTTTCTTTTACCCCCCCCCCCCCCGCCCCGAGTTCGAGGCTCCCCTATAGGAAGCTCGAGTAGTGGGTGATGGTACTAGGGAACCTATCAACTTAAGTTGTAGCCTTACCGCCTCCGAGGTAGAAAGCCAACGCAAATTGTTCGGTATCTCTTACCCTTGTAGGCCTATGCCTGAGGGTGTCTCTCCTTTTAGTCCCCAACATGGGGAATTCGCCATTTCCACCACCACCTTTTCATACGGTTGTTGGATCCCGATAGATTCAGCGACATGTTCCTTCTTTGCTCGATTCGACATCTGTCCCACTTGTTTAGCTCCAAACTATTGGGTCTTCCTCGGCACAATACTTCATTATTGTGCCAAGCTCGTTGTTCCTTTCTCTTCCAATGTCCTCCAGCACATCTTCTCATTGTGTAGAGCCCTGAGGAACCCTAGGCTGTGTTACTTGAAATTTAAAAAGGGTTTGGTAGCCCCCAAATATTCTTCTTCCAATCATCGTTGGAAATCTATCTATTTTTTTGTTCGAATGCCTTTGGGTGAGGACGAGGTTCTACCTTTCAGGACCTCATGGACCGTCCCCAAGTTCAGCAAGTTCAAATTCCTTCCCCAGCTTTCTACTGAGGAGCTTGACTAGTACCTCACCCTCAAAGGGCCCTTCACCAAACCTTTTATCCCTATGGTCTGCCGAGCTGTAGACTTTACAGGGGCTCATAGGTCTGAGCTAGCTATGCAAAGTGGGAACATGCTCTTGCTCGATTTTATCAATCCTACATGCCTTGCTATTCATTTTTAAATTCTTGTTGTCCTTTTCAGATATGTCATCGGCTGTGGATTACCTGAGGATGCAGAAGAAAATTGCCAACTTGGGCTAAAAGAGGAAACCTACTGGGGACGTGGAGACGAGTAAGAGGAAGAAAGTAGCGCCTGCTGCTGGAGTCCACGTGAAACCTTGTCGAGGAAAGGACCCACGCTCCTCCTCCCCCATCATAGAATGGATGACGTCCACGTTCCTCAATGGAATGTTTGCCTCTCGAACACTGTGGCCAATTCTCGGGTGGCCTTGGAGATGCTGGAGAAGATTTCTCTCCCCTCGGACTAGCGGCGAGATGAGGAGATGGCTACCGAGGAGAATATGGAAACTTCTGCAGTCAAGCTTATGGAAGTAACAGTTTTTTCATGATTTTGTTCTGACTCTCTCTTTGGTTTCTTTAATAACTTGTTCCATTGCTGCCTGTAGCTGACTTCTCTTCTCGGGCAATTTTCCATTGACATCTGGAGCTCTACTGCTGAGAAGAGGACTGCCGCCCAAGAAATTCATCTCCTCAAAGGGGCTCTTAGTTGGACGGATACTGCCTTGCAGCTCACGCGGTTGGACCTCGAGAAGACCCAAGAGGTTGAAGCTCTGACGGCTATCAAGCTGAAAGAGGTTGAGGAATAGTTGGCGAGACAAAAGTCAGCAGTAGAGGTAGAGGGGGCCCGCATGTTCGAGAGGGGGCAACAAGCTAGTCTTCGGGAGGTTATGGACTCTTCCGAATTCCAGTTTATCCTTAAGCAGGAGGGTTTCTTTTGCTTCCAGAATGCGATCAAGGAAGCTCAGACATTTCTTGCCGGCCAGGGTTAGACCTCGGATATCCTAGACGAACTGTGCCCAGGAATTGTGGGAAAGGACGAGGAGGACGTCGTCAAGAAGGACGTTTACGAGCAATTTTGTCTTCTCTAGAAGGAAGTAGGTTACGACGAGGCGGACATCGAAATATACGTGGATGCTGACGCCCCCTTGTCCCTTCAGGGAATGATGTCCCTGTTGAGTCCACTCATGCCGAGCTTACTGAGAAGGAGCCTGCTACCGAGGAGCTCGTTGATGTAGAGAATTAGCTTCTTTCTCTTTTTTTTTTGTTATTTGTTAACTGTTTCTTCGGCGCTTATGTAAATGACTTTCTTAGTTTTAAGAAGTTTCTCCTCGTACTCTTTTTGTCACTCTTAATTGTCTTTTATGATTTTATACTCGGATATTATAGCTTAAAATATTTTTAACTCTAATAGATCCGAGCGTGACTATTTGATTGTTGTGGCATAGACTCATCAAGGTCGTAGCAAACTTGTTTCTACTTGGTCGTTGTAGCTCAATTGAATTAAGTTGTAACAAATTCAAGTCTTTGTTCGGCCTCTGTAATTTAAGAGGTCTGGGGAATAATGCTCGGTCATTGTAACCTAGGCGGAGTAAGTTGTAATCTGTCGAGAGTATACTGCGATGAGAATCTTCAAAAGAGAACGAGCCAGGGTTGCATCTCTCCAGGCTTCTATGGATTCTCCAACTTGTAAGTTCCATCAAACATGAATTTGGTAACGCAGAAAGGCCCTTCCCATGTCTCTCCAAGCTTGCCAGGGTATTTTCAGGCTGTAGTGGCTTTCCTCAGCATCCAGTCTTCCACCGAGAACTTCCTTGTTCAGAGCCTTTTCTTGTGGTAACGGGCAGTTCTTTGCTTGTAGGCCGCAGTTTTGATCCGAGAAATCTCTCGAGCTTCTTCAAGGAAATGTGGATTGTTAAGTAGCAAGTCATTGTTTCCTGACTCATCAAACTCAAAAATTCGAGGAGTGAGGACCCCAATCTCTAATGAGATGACAACTTCTGATCCGACACTAGGGAGAAAGGGGTCTCTCCCATTGATGTTCTAGGCATAGTCCTGTATGACCAAAGGAAACTGTGGAGCTGCTCGGTCCAAATTCCCTTGGCTTGGTCAAGAAGAGCCTTGAGTCCTTGTAGTATGATATGGTTGGTGACTTCAACTTGACCATTAGCTTGAGGATGGGCTACAACAATAATCCTAAGATTGATGCCAAACTCTTCACAAAATTCTCGAATGTTTGCACAAACTGTCGGCCATTATCTATAATGAGGATCCGAGGAATGCCATATCTACAGATAATGGTTTTCCATATGAAGTCTTTTATCTTATGGTAGGTGACAGTGGCTAGAGGCTCGGCCTCAACCCACTTTGTAAAGTAATCCACTGCCACTGTGAGGAACTTCCTTTGAGATGTTGCTGGGGAAAAGGCCCCAACAGGTCTAGCCCCCATTGTGCAAACGGACAAGGGTTCTCAATGACAGTCATCTCGAATGGGGAAAGATGAGGAAAGTTGGCGTGCCTCTAGAATTTGTCACACTTTCACACCAACTCCTCAGTATCCCTCTTCATACTCGGCTAGTAATATCTACAGCGCAAGACCTTATTAGCTAAGGTTCTTGCCCTTACGTGGCTGCCGCAAAGTCCTTCATGTACTTCTTGGAGAGCGTAATCGGATTCTCATGGAGCAAGGCATTTAAGGTAAGAGAGTGTATAAGACCTCCTGTAGAGCATTCCCCGAATGATTGAATACCTTGCTGCTCTTGGTCGAAGATTCCTAGCCTCGTTCTTATCCTTTGGTAACTTACCCTCTACAAGGAAGGTTCAAATTGGATCCATCCATGACCGTTCAGTGTCGATCTCGGCTATAGTCCTAACAAAGATGCTCGGTTTGGGTAATATCTCTATCCGCACTGAGGATGCTTTTTCTTTTTTGGAGGCAAATGCTAACCGAGCTAGCACATCGACTTGCTGATTCTCTTTTTGGGGCCCTCTTCTTATTTCAAAATTCAGAATTTCACCCATCAACTCCTTAGCCTTCTCCAGATACTTGATCATGTTAGAACCTCTCACTTGATATTCACCACCGACTTGTTCGGTTATGAGTTGAGAGTCGCTGTTAACCACCAAATTGTGCACTTCTAGCTCAATTGCTAATTTCAACCTTGCTAGGAGCGCTTCATATTCAGCCTCGTTGTTAGAATCTTTGAATTGGAAGCAGAGAGCGTATTTTGTAGTCATGCCCCCCGGCCCGAGAAGTAGAATCCCTGCTTCATTTCCATCCTTGTTGGAAAAGCCATTGACAAAGAGCTCCCATAGGTCATGAGGTGCCTCTTCCCCTAGGGGATGTTGGCACTCATTGATAAAGTCTGTGAGGGCTTGAGCTTTGATGGCTTTCTTTGGCTCATAGTGAATGTCAAACTCATTCAGTTCAATTGACCATTTGATGAGTCTACCCAATGTATTTGATTTCTGTAGTATGGTCTTTAGTGGTTGGTCTGTCAACACCGTAACCGTGTGGGCTTGAAAGTATGGTCGCAACTTCCTAGCCACTGTTACAAGTGCCAAGGCAAACTTCTCAGCCACTGAAAATTCTCCGTTTGCTTGAGTGCATTAAAGAAATGTTTACATCTGTCTCCAGATATGGCGAGAAAACGGCTCAAGGCAGCGACTCACTCGGTGAGCTGTTGAACCTCCTTTTTGTTCCTTGGGGCTTGCATGTTGATTATGGTTGCTACCTACCGAGGAATTTGCTCGAGGAAATGCCAAACGCACATTTCTCTAGGTTAAGCTTCATTCCGAACTTCTTTAGAACATTAAAAACTTCCTGCAAATCATCTAAGTGGTCTTCAGGTTTCCTGCTCTTGACAACGATGTCATCCACGTAAGTCTCGACCATTTTACCGAGCATTGGGAGAAGATCTTGGTAACAAGTCTTTGGTAGGTGGCTCACGTATTCTTCAATCCAAAGGGCATTATCTGATAGCAATATATGCCTCCAAGAGTGACAAATGAGGTGTGCTCTTCAACGGCATGGTGCATTTGGATCTGGTGGTATCCCGAATAGGCATCAAAGAAGTTGAGGAGGCCTTTTCCCGAGGTTGCGTCGACCTGTTGGTCTATTTTTGTCAATGGATAGCTATCTTTTGGGCAAGCCTTATTGAGGCCTGTGAAGTCGACGCACATGCGCCACTTGCCATTCTATTTTTCCACCATAACAACATTTGAATGCCATTTCAGGAATTGGACTTCTCAGATGAATTTCGCATCCAGAAGCTTGCTAACCTCGATTTTGATTGCCACATGCCTATCCTGAGCCAAAATTCTCTTCTTCTATTTCACCGGTCTCCTACCAGGTTTTATACTAAGATGGTGTGTAATAACATCAACACTTATGTCGGGCATCTCGTCCGTGCTCCAAGTAAATGTGTTGATGTTTTCCAGAAGAAGACTTGTCAAGCTTTCGCTTAAGTCTTTAGCAAGCTCGGATTCGTGGTACAATTTCTTCTCCGTCCCCTCCTCGATAATAATGGTGATGAGTTGTTCGGCGAGAGACGGCTTCGGGGTTTTGATATTGTGATCATCATCCAGCAATTCTAAGGCTGAGATCAGTTTTTTATTCTCTTTTAAGTGTGTAACATACATCTGACGAGCAAGCTTCTGGTCGTCCTGAGCTTCACCTATTCCTCAGTCAATAGGGAATTTTATTTTCAAATAATAGGTGGAGACAATTGCTCAAGCTTTGTGAAGCAGTGCTCGGCCAATTATTGCATTATGAGGGGCCATCACATCTAAAGACCAGGAGCTCCACCATAAATAACTTTGACCTTGGGTAGTCCCCTAAGGTTATGGGTAGATTGATCATTGGTGAGTACAAAATGTACTCATGTTTATGATGTTAAGTACCCAATCTTTATGAGGTTTCTAGCACAAAATACTATCCAATTGTGTGATTTAATGACAGGTACAGCTGGATGCTATTTAGTTGGAAAAGTTGAATTCTGGGTAAAAGTGAGCCAGGCGCGACCTACTCGCGGCCGCGAGTTGCGGGATTTGCAAAAACAGGCCTAGCTGACGTGGCAGTGGGGACAATAACTTTTTATGGTTAAAGACTAAACCCTTGCCGCCAGATACGAGGGAAGATTTTCCAGAATACAGAGGGCAGAGAAGAGGCATTCCAAGCGTGGCAATTCCTTCATCTTTCCCATCGATTCGAACAATTGTCTTGAGTATTTTTATGGTTTTTAGTATGAGTATGCGTAGCTAAGTACTTTTTAGCTAGGATTTGGTATTTTCTTCTATTGAAACTTTGTGCACAGATTGATTGTTGATTAGACTGGATTTAATTCATTGTTCTCTGAATTTATTGTTGATTTCCTATTGTTATGCATGTCTGGCCATCATCATAATATTTAGGAATTGTTAGTTGAACATATTCGGCTGACCATGACCCGGTGTTTGACGAAGTGACAAAAACTTGTTTTGCGATTCAGGTTTGGGAACATTGAACATAATTGATTGGGTGATAGACCATTGCCTTAGGTTATGCGATTGTCGATTTCCACGTGCTGATGCTTATCTTAGGAAATTCTTAGGAAAGACCAAACCAAGACTCCTTTGATAAGAAAAGACCTTGAGCTGGACCAAAGTCAGGGTCGTTGTTTAGGGAAATCTAATTGTTAGAGCTGGACCAAAGTCTTTCAATTGACGTCGTTAAATTCTTAATTTGTTTAATTGCGGATTGATTTGCGTGCACTGGTGGAGGTATTTGAACTAGCCAAATCCAAGCCAATTTTCATCAATTGTTGAATTAGTTATTTTATTTGAACTAGTTAATTTTTCCATTATTAATTTAAGCATCCAAATTAGTTTACACTATTGTTTGTCTTTCAATTGGTTTTTACAACAGTCCCTGTGGATTCGATCCCTTTCACTGTTACCGCCTTGCGACCGTACACTTGCGATTGGGTAAAACCAGTCGGTATTTACTGTGATAAAAAAGTATCGACCAAGTTTTTGGCGCCGTTGTCGGGGACTGTTTGATTTATTTTGATTGTTAAATGGCAATAGTGTTAATTTTAGTTGGTTTAATTATTGTGACATCAAACTTACATCGTCTAAATTGTTTGTAGGTACTTATTGGATCCTTACAGTGCATGGTTAATACACGTTCTCATCAAGAGTCATTGGAAGAGTTTAATCCTAAGATTGAGAGAACAGCTAGAGCATTGCGACATAGGACAATGGAGGAGAACAACAGACAGTTGGTCGATGAGATTGCAGGAGCTGCCGATGCTAATGTCAGAGTACCAATGATGAATCGATATATTCCGCAGAACATTGCTCAGCTTTCGTGCATTACTTATCAACCTACAGGGGCTGCCAATGTTAGTTTGTCACCACAGTTGTTGAATTATGTGCCCCATTATGAGGGGAGATTTGATAAAGATCCTCACTTACATTTGAAGGATTTTACCGAGTTGTGCCGAACTCAACACATGACTTGAATTACTGCCGATAATTTAAAGTTGGTTCTTTTTCCCTTTACTCTAAGGGGTGGTGCAAAGATGTGGTATAATGCTATTGAAGCGGGATCTATCAGTACATGGGAACAGATGGCAACTAAATTTTTGAGGGAATTTTTCGCAGCTCATAGAACCAAGCAACTTGTGAGAGAAATCCAGAATTTTCAACAAAAGGATGGTGATTTGTTTTATGAAGCATGGAAGGATTTTAAGAGTAAAGTAGCTCGTTGCCCAACCCATAATTTACACAAAGATGATGTGATTTTGCATTTCTATGAAGGGTTGAACGAGGCTAATAGAATGAAAGTTGATTCTACTTGCAATGGAGTTCTTATGAGAAAGAGTAGCGAAGAAGCTATGGAGTTATTTGAAGAATTGAGTGAAGACTCTCAACAATTTTCTGCAAGGGGTAGAAGCTCAACAAAGCGACAAGGCATATATGAGGTGAGATCTGATGTCAAAGTTGAAGCAGCAATGTGCAATATTAATCGAAAAATAGACATGCTTGTTGAAGCTTTGACAGAGGTGACTATAAAGGTTCCATCACAAGCTGAGACTCTTTGTTCAGTTTGCTCTAGGCAAGATCATGTGACTAAAGCTTGTCCATTGATATCAATGAATGATCAAGAGCAAGTCAATTTCTTGGGAAATTACAACACATGGAACCAAGCTTAGCCTTGACGCAATCACCCTAATCTTTCTTGGAAGGGTGATCAAAACACAATGAATGTAGCAGTCCCAACACCACAACCAGCAAAGAAGATTGATTTGGAGACTACCATGATGCAATTCATGCAACAAACAACTCAGGCTATCCAAAAATTGGAAACCCAAATGGGAAAGATAGCGAAGGAGGTGAGCGAACGAAAGAAGGGAGAGCTGCCTTCTCAACCTCTCAATAACCCAACTGGGCATGATGAGTTGAAAGCCATAACCACCCTTCGAAATGGCAAGATTATTGACAATAAGGTGCTGTCGCCAACCCCTGACGCAGGGTGCAAGTCGGTCGCACATAGGGTGCAGGAGGGTCGCAAATCTGGACAGAAAGAAGTCAAAGATTGGGGAAGAGATCCTCCGCCTTTCCCACAAAGGTTAGTCAAAAAGACAATTGATTCTAAGGTGCATGATATTTTTGAAAATTTACGTAAGGTAGAAATCAATATTCCATTGCTTGATGCCATTAAACAGATTCCTTCTTATGCTAAATTTCTCAAAGATTGTTGTACTAAAAAGAGGAAATTTTCTGCAAGTGAAAAAGTTGCTTTGAATGAAGAAGTGAGCGCTATGCTATTGAATAAACTTCCACCCAAGTTAAAGATCCTGGTAGTTTTACCATACCTTGTAAGGTGGGAAATCAATTCTTTGAGAAGGCATTGCTAGATTTAGGAGCGAGCATCAATTTAATGCCCTTTTCTTTGTATAAGAAATTAGGATTGGGGGAATTGCAAGAAACTTCCATCACTTTGCAGTTAGCTGACCGCAGTATTAAAAGACCTAATGGAATTTTAGAAGACGTGTTGGTAATTGTGAAAGACTTAATTGTGCCTGTTGATTTTGTTGTGTTGGATATGGAGGATAATCCTAGTTCGTCCTCTATACCAATTATTCTTGGTCGTCCTTTCATGACTACTGTGGATATAAATATTCGTGTGAAAAAGGGGACTATAACAATGCAGGTGAATAATCAAAAATTGGAGTTTCGTGTGTTTGATTCTCTTGAACTTCATGATGATAAAAGTGATTGTTGTGGTATTGATGTTACACATGATCTTGTGAGTGAGGTTTTTCAGGTTACAAGTCTTGATCCAGTTGAAGCAGAAGACATAAAATATGAGAGCCAAATAGAGAAAGTAATAGAGTCGTTGCATCGGGCCCAGTCGTATGTTGGTAAGGGTATTCCTCCTTTTGAACAATTGATACCTACTAATATATCTCTTATTTCTTCTACAGTTAAGGCACCTACTTTGGAGTTCAAACAATTGCCCAACCACTTGAAATATATTTATTTGGGAGAAGACAAGACTTTACCAGTGATAGTGGCGGCAAATCTCAGTTTAGGAGAAGAGGAAAAATTAGTACAAATTCTGAAAAGGCGTAAAACTGCCCTTGGATGGTCCAGTGATGACATCAAAGGAACCAATCCTAATAGATGCATGCACCAGATTTTGCTTGAAACTGATGCAAGGCCAACTAGAGAAGCACAGAGACGGCTACATCCACAAGTGAAAGATGTGGAAACTGAAATTTTGAAATTGTTAGATGTGGGGGTGATCTACCCACCTTCGGATAGCAAATGGGTTAACGGGAATCGTGTGAAGCCTTATTGGAAGTCAGTTCCACTCACAATGGAAGAAGTCGTACGATTTAATGTTTTAGATCCTTGACGAATTCTAAAGCTGTGTCCGGCTGAAGACAATAAATTTAGCACTTCATGGGAGGTAACCCATGTGGAGGAGGAGCATCTTATTCGACATCTTTGAACAGCTAAGTCTCCTCACCCTTTTCTTTTATTGCACATTTAATTTTCGTCGTCACAAGTTTAAATTATGTTCTATTTCCTTCACATTGAGAACAATGTCAAATTCAAGTTTGGGGGAGAAGGGAATTTGAGTTTTGCCAAAAATTTGAAGTTTTTAAAACTTGGCACCCTTTGCTTGATTATCATGACATGCTTTGATAACTGATAGTGTATTTCCTAGCATGATTTTTTTGTGATGAAGGTCTGCTTGGTTTATATGTCATTTGAACACTAAGTAGCCATGTGAGAAGCCTTTAAAAATTCTGAGTGCATCGAATTTCATGACATTGTATTGCTAGAACTTGCCTTAAACCAGCTGAAGTAATTGTTGAATTTTTGTTCCATGAAAGTGACAAAGGCGTTCTAATCTTTGCCCATCTATATTTGTTCTTAATTATCCATATTTCCCTTCCCATTTGCATTATCCGATCTCTCTGATGTGTTATGCATGTGCCATTGAGTTCAAAAGTTAGAATACCAACATAAGGCTGACAGGTGAGATGAATTTTGGGTGATGAGAAAGTGGAAAGTGGTGGTGACGATGCCTTAGAGAATTTTGGGGTAAGAAAACAAGTCTACAATACTGGGAAAAGTGTGAACCACCTGCGGCCGCACAAAAAGCGTGGATTATTTCCTTAGATGAAGAGTACTAGAGATGTGCAACCTAAGCGCGGCCGCAAAAGTCGGGAATTCTATAAAAAAAAATTGTTTACACTGTCTGGTCAACGTCACTAGTTGACTGAGCAGAAGAAAAAGAAAAGAAAAAAAAAGTGAATTGTAAGCCTTCAGCGAGCTAAGCGCGGTCGCAAATTCTACTTATTTAAAATGCAGTGCATAAGAGACATAACTCCAGCTACATCAGATGAAATATTTCCAAGGGCATTTCCTTAAGAAACAACAAGAGATGATTGATCAATTAAAGATTGTACTGTGCAATGATGCTTGAGGATTGATTCTGTTTGGACTCACTTTGTTGGGATTTATTTTGCTATGTGTTATTGACTAGTATTAGATGTAGTTGGCTTTGTGTTGGTTGCCTAATTTTGGGACTATTTGGTGCGCGGCATAACCATTGGTAGAAGATTTATGCACCATGACAACCTCGTTCTTGATTAATTTTCTTCTCAACCTAACTTCTGCCATTTGATGCCTTTACTTCTATGCCTGTTTGTTTTGAGCCTACCCAAAAAAAACCAAATTAATCCTTTTCAAAGACCTTTTGATTCATGGAATGAACATTCTAGCATAAGTAAGTTTGGTGGACATGCAAGCCAATAGCTACATGTTGTGAATTCAAAGTAGAGTAAACACCACCCTCTAAACACTTGAGTGAACACTTCATTTCTAAATATTGTGTGAATCTTAGTGAGTTGGTGTGAAGATGTTATATATGCTATGGCAGTAGTGAGCAAATTTATAATTGTGCAGATTACACTTGATGAACCATTACATTGATTTGATGAGAAAGTATATGGCTTGCCAAGTTATGATGTTGTTTTTTGAAAGAGACATGCAACGCTTTGAAATTATTTTCTTGAGTTTTTGCTTGAGGACAAGCAATGTTTAAGTTTGGGGGATTTTGGTGAGTACAAAATGTACTCATGTTTATGATGTTAAGTACCCAATCTTTATGAGGTTTCTAGCACAAAATACTATCCAATTGTGTGATTTAATGACAGGTACAGCTGGATGCTATTTAGTTGGAAAAGTTGAATTCTGGGTAAAAGTGAGCCAGGCGCGACCTACTCGCGGCCGCGAGTTGCGGGATTTGCAGAAACGGGCCTAGCTGACGTGGCAGTGGGGACAATAACTTTTTATGGTTAAAGACTAAACCCTAGCCGCCAGATACGAGGGAAGATTTTCCAGAATACAGAGGGCAGAGAAGAGGCATTCCAAGCGTGGCAATTCCTTCATCTTTCCCATTGATTCGAACAATTTTCTTGAGTATTTTTATGGTTTTTAGTATGAGTATGCGTAGCTAAGTACTTTTTAGCTAGGATTTGGTATTTTCTTCTACTGAAACTTTGTGCACAGATTGATTGTTGATTAGACTGGATTTAATTCATTGTTCTCTGAATTTATTGTTGATTTCCTATTGTTATGCATGTCTGGCCATCATCATAATATTTAGGAATTGTTAGTTGAAAATATTCGGCTGACCATGACCCGGTGTTTGACGAAATGACAAAAACTTGTTTTGCGATTCGGGTTTGGGAACATTGAACATAATTGATTGGGTGATAGACCATTGCCTTAGGTTATGCGATTGTCGATTTCCATGTGCTGATGCTTATCTTAGGAAATTCTTAGGAGAGACCAAACCAACACTCCTTTGATAAGAAAAGACCTTGAGCTGGACCAAAGTCAGGGTCGTTGTTTAGGGAAATCCAATTGTTAGAGCTGGACCAAAGTCTTTCAATTGACGTCGTTAAATTCTTAATTTGTTTAATTGCGGATTGATTTGTGTGCACAGGTGGAGGTATTTGAACTAGCCAAATCCAAGCTAATTTTCATCAATTGTTGAACTAGTTATTTTATTTGAACTAGTTAATCTTTCCATTATTAATTTAAGCATCCAAATTAGTTTACACTATTGTTTGTCTTTCAATTGGTTTTTACAACAGTCCCTGTGGATTCGATCCCTTTCACTGTTACTGCCTTGCGACCGTGCACTTGAGATTGCATAAAACCAGTCGGTATTTACTGTGATCAAAAAGTATCGACCAATCATCCCGACCGGGATAACCTGCTCTCCTGTGAAACCGTAAAGGGGGAGGAAAACTTCTTTAGGCTCTCTCTCGGGAGTTCATCTGTTTGAAAACGTGATAGGAAAGAACATCTGCTGAGCTCCCATTGTCAACCAAGATCTTCTTCACCGTGTAATTAGCGTGACCGCCTCAATGACCAACACATCGTCATGGGGCTGATGTAAGCCATTTCCATCTCTCTCCGAGAAGGTTATCTTTTCGTCATCAGTTCTTAATTTCTTAGACCTCTCAAACACCTGATGGACGGTCCGAGCATAGACTCTCCTTTTTGACGAGCTTTCTCCTCCCGAGGCCAGACCACCGACTATCATACTTATAGTACCCGCCATTCCTCGATTACGATGTCGAGGAGACTCATCTCGACGTATCCTTTGGCGTCTGTCATCTTTTCTCTCATCTCTTTAGTTATATCTTCCTCCTTCTCTTTCTCGTTTGTCCACGACCGAGCTAGTGAAATTTTTGAGGTATCCTCTCTGAATTAGGTTCTCTATTTCATCTTTCAGATGACAGAATTCATCAGTGTCGTGACCATGACCCCGATGGAATTTGCAATACTTATTGCTCTCCTTTCTTCTAGGAGTCGGCCTCATCTTTGGTGGCCATCTAACGATGTCACGATCCTGTATCTAATTGAGTACTCTCTTTAGAGAGGTATTGAGAGTAGTGTAGGAATCATATCGCATTGGTTTAGCTCGTTCGTCTTTTCGAGAGGGTGGCCTTCCCCTCTCAGTAGTTTTTGTCTTGTTCGGCCGACCAGAATCGTTCCTCTTTCTCGAAGGGGACCTATCAGATGATTGTTTGATCATGTGTGGTTCTGCCATGATTTCATATGCGGTAATGTACTTTTCAACTCTTGAGAGCAACTCAGGAATGCTCTTCAGATGCTTCCTTGACAGGGAGTGTTTCAATGTCGTATACCGAACTCCAGTCGTGAAGGCTGTGATGGCTATAATTGGTTGGAGGTCTGGTATCTCCAAACAATCACTGTTGAATATGGTCACAAATTCTCTTAAACTTTCTCGGGGCTTTTGTCAAATGGTGACCAGGGTGGCGTTCGTCCTCTTAACTGGTCTTGAGCTCGCAAAATGAGCAACGAATCTGTTGGTGGGGTCGTCGAAGCTATGAATACTACCCTGCAGCAGAGCTCTGAACCATGGTCTTGCTACACCAACGAGAGAGACTGGGAAGATCTTGCAGCAAGCTTTCTAAGACGTTCGCTGGAACTCCATCATGGTTTGAAAACCGATGACGTGGTCAAAAGGATCTCCCGTCCCGTTTTACTTTTCCACACTGGAGACCTTAAAACTCGTCAGTACCCGAGCATGTTGAATCTCTGCTTCCAATGGGGTTAAGTTTCTGTCCCAGTCCATTGTATCTAAAAAAGGGCGTTCTTGCAAAGCAGCTATTTTTCGGTCCACTACCCCTTTGATGAACTTGTTGTCCCCCTTGTAAGTATGAGTGAGGTGAGTTCTCCGAGCAGTGGTCACCGAGGTTTTGGGTAGTTAGGATTTCTTGATTCGTCGGTTTGAGAGTGTTCATTCCTCGTCTCCTGAGAAATGTTCTCATTTTGGACAGGTTGATGCCCCGGTACTTGTTCTTAGATCATGTCCAATCGTTGAGCAAACACATTCATCCGTTGCAACAATTGGGCGATCTGATCTTGCACCAGTGGCTGAGGCTATTAATCGGTGTTGACATTTGAGGCAGTAACCTGTGGTCCTTCTCCTCTTAAAGCTCTAGTTTGAACCATAATTTGTTAGTTATGGAAAAAGTATTTCCCACAGATGGCGCCAATCTGATGACGTCTCAATCTCGTAAAGCTTTGATGACGTATCAGTATAAGTCTGAACTAGGGTCTCCTTGGATGGGTGGTTCTCTTCCTCGGCACAATGGTCTTCTCGGATAATTGTGATCTGCATGGACAAGCACACGTAAGCTAGAAGCCCGCCGGAGAGTGTTCTCTGGCGTTTGCGCTCTGATGCTAAAGTCGGATGCTAGCACAAAGTAACTCTTCGAAGAACACTGCTCGGTGTTCTTGGGAAAGGTGTAAATAGTATTTAAGTCAAAGAGTGATCCCTTTTACCTGTGGGGTAACCCCATTTATATAGTGAAGGTGGTTTCTATTAATAGAATTTGAGTGGTGGTGAATAATACCTTGCCAAATGAAGGAGTTACTATTTTACCAGAAGGAGTTACTATTCCGGAGGTAGGGAGCCGAGAAGAACAACTCTGTTTTCCGGTACCGAGCAACAGACTGTTAGGTGGAACCTGCTATTCTGCTGACAGTTCTGTCACGTGTCTTATTCCTACTAGAGAGGATAATTATCCTCATCAAGATGGATATGTGTCAAACATGGGCCGATGTGTGGACATAAAGAAGTATAAGCTTTTTGGGATGCAAAGTCATAATTTTCATGTGTTCATGTAACGGTTGATTCCGATAGCATTTCGTGAATTGTTGCCGAGTAACGTGTGGCAAACATTGACAGAGTTGAGCTTTTTCTTCAAGAAATTGACATGCTCTTCACTGAGAATGGAGGAGATGAAGAGATTGGAGATGGAAATTCCTACTATTCTATGTAAATTGGAGCGAATATTTCCTCCTGCCTTCTTTGACTCAATAGAGCATCTACCAGTTCATTTGCCCTATGAAGCAAGAACAGCAAGCCCAGTTCAGTATTGGTGGATGTATCTGTTCGAACGATTCCTTCGGCACTTGAAGCAAAATGTGAAAAATAAAGCTAGAGTTGAAGGATTGATATGTAATGAATATTTAGTAGAAGAAACTAACAGTTTTTGTTCTTTCTATTTTGAACCTCACGTACACACTAGACGACACAGGAAAGTGCCTCGGAATGATGATGGGGGTGATGTGGAGACGATCAAAGGGAATCTTTCTATATTTACTCATCCTAGTCTAGCATATGGAAGATCAAAGATCAGGCCACTTGAGGACAAGGAACTATTGGCAGCTCAGTCCTACATTCTTCTTAATTGTCAAGAGATTGAGCCATATGTGCAGTAAGTTTTCAATACATAATTGTTCAACAAATGGACAAGAACCTATATTTTGATCAACTAATCTAATTTTTGTATTTTTTTGTTCATGAAGTATTTATATCAACTACTTACGAGATGATGGAAACGTAAATGAGGCTTTGGTTGATGCGACATTGGAGAATCAATTTCCATCTTGGTTTACGCACTATGTAAGATCTTCATAACCCGATCACTTTTACTTTTAAATTATTATAAATGTGTAGTTTGATTTGTTCTTTGTTATGGTTCAGGCACTTGATCCTATGAATGGCATTTCCAGTCAATTCATCAAGGACCTCGCTCTTTGGCCTTTAAGAAACGTGAAATCCATTCCAGTTTACTTCGTAAACGATTACAAATTTCACACAACAACTCATGGATCATAGAAAGCGACAGTCAATAGTGGAGTGTGCATTAAGGGGACGAATTATTGTGAGACGAGTGGTGATTACTATGGTATGATAAATGAGATACTAATCTTGGAATACCCTAGGCTACCAGTCAAAATAACAGTATTGTTCAAATGTTATTGGTTTGATCCTACTCCCAATACTAGAACGAAAGTTCATCTTCAAGGTAACCCTTTATTCTAGCGATGCAAGCCCAACAAGTATATTTCGTACCTTATCCGAGGTTAAGGTGAGATACAAGTGAGTGGTTAGCAGTTTGTAAAATTAAGGCTAGACCAATTGTTGATATGCCTACATCGACAACTAGCAATAGTACTGTGACATCATCAGCCTTTCAAGAGGAGTAGTCGGGGTTGCAGCCAATAGATGCTAGCGATGATGTTGCTCCAGGTCCACTGAACGATACAAATGGTTCTTTATTAGAACTAGATGAAGATGATGACGAGGAGGAGGAGGCTAAACTTGATTCGGGGTCAAATGACGAGTTAATTGATGAAGATTAGTTTCAATTAGATGATGAAGAAGACGACGATGACTAGTGTTAGTACTCTTAATTTTTGATATGTTGATTCTTCCTTATACTAATTTAAGAATTTTTTCATGTTCACAGATATGCCTAGAGGTGGAGGGTCACATTGTACTTTTGTTGGGGGAGCCTTTCCATCGAGGTCATCATCGATAGGTCGAGGTCGTGGAGGATCTTCCCCATCAACACCAAAGTTTCCTTTGATCCCTCCGAGTGAACCGGATACACCAAATGTGGGTAGTGCATCAACATTTGCTCCATCCTCCTCGACTATTGGCCTAGATCAGCGTTTAGTGATCACTGTACGACTAGGAGAGTGAGTGCTTATTATTTTTGCTAGACTTTCAAGCATTTTTATGTGTTTCTTTCTATTAATTGTATCTTTCTTTTCTTCTCCATGTTGAATCCTTCTGAGCCCTGTTCTCCGAGGATTAGAAAGATATTTAAGAAGCATTTGGACATCGCTGGCTCAACTTGGAAGAAGGTCACACTTGTAAAGATGAACTTTCATTTTAATTTAGACAAAACCTTTAAAATAACCTCCATGGAGAGAGTCGAGCAATTCTGAACAGTCAAAGTTAAACAGTGCACACTTTTTATTGTCATTTTAATTCTAATTTGACGATAATAGGCTCCTTAAATTGTTTCGTTGCCAAAAGATGAACTTTCGTTCCAAATTAGAAAAAGACTTTAAGACGTCATAGAGAGTTGAGCAATTGTGAACCATCAAAGTTGATCAATGTAAACTTTTCGTTAATATTTTATGTAAAATTTTACGAGTATAAGCTCCGTAGATTATTTCATTGCCAAAAAACCAACTTTCGTTCCAAAATGGACAAATCATTGAAAGCTCTTTAATGGAGAGAGTTGAGCAATTATGAATACTCGAAGTTGATTGGTGTGCACTGTTTGTTGTTATTTTATGTAGAATTTAACAAGTAAAGGCTCCGTCACTTGTTTTATTGCCAAAAGAGCAACTTTCATTCCAAAATGGACAAAACAGTTAAAAGCACTTCATAAATATATATGAGACAATAATTCGATAGGTGATATTTTAACATAGATTAAGAGTAAGTGCTTCATTGTGGGTGTTAATTAATTTATTATAGATGAATAAGTTGTGTATATATATATTGGAAAGCTTAATTAAATAGGTATGCGAAATTGTTCAGATAAAATAAATAAGTGTGCCAAATATATATATATATATATATATATATATATATATGCATATACATGTGTATGGTAAATAAGTTAGCCAATCATAAATAATTGTATAAGGAGCAATTTGTAAGTACTATGTAATAGCGATATCAAAGAAACTAAACTAAGTGTAGGGCACTTAAGCGAGAGCACAATGGTGACTCCAAATAAGACAGGAAATACATAATTTGTGGATTAGCTAGTACCCATAAATATTATGAACTTGAAGGAGGTGATAGTAAGTGCTAGGTTATATATGCAGTTATATGCATGAACGAATTATGATTAATAAAATTGAATGATAGATTCTTTGAGCGGCTTGGGAGTGCTATTCTAATGATTAAGTTAACAATTTAGTTGTAAATCTGTATTTAGTTATTCCATTTGTGTTAGATATGTTTAATCTTGTATTTCTGATTGGGATGTTTGATGGAAATATTTGGAATTATAGAGCTGTCTTTATGATATGCGAATATTGTCTAGATTGTGTATAACAACTGGAATATTTCAAATGTAGTTGGTAAATGAGTTGCAGTTACAAAAAGGATATGCGAAGAGTCTTGGTGAGATAGATGAAAATCGATTTAAGGGGTCTATGAGTGATATTTAATTGTATAGGGAATATAAGTGTCGAACGAGCAAAACATATGAAATGAAATAGGGTAAATCCAATTGTTATATTGTATAGCGATGGAAGGATACGTTGATGACATGAGAAGGACGAGCTCAGCGAGATAAATCCAAAGGCATGATTTTCGTATAGAACGAAGCTCGATCGGACTGTCAACGGAGAAGAAAGGGGATCACGGGCCGCGAGCTGTGTATCAGAGAATCACCAGAAAATGGCCATCGAGCAGGTAATGGGGAACGGCGGAGCGTTCCTCTTATCGTTCTCGTTTGATCTATGTAAGCGGTGGCTGTCACCCCGCCTCCCACGGAGGAGATCTGGCGATGAAACCCACGGGTCTGCGAGACCCTCTTGTAGGAGAGAGACATAGAGCACAACCGGGTTTGAGCTGACCCGGTTGGGTTGAGGCAGAATCGGTTTGACTTGTGATTTTCCCCTATTTGACTAGATTAACCAGAAATTAATTTAAAAAATTAATTGGAATAATTTATTAATTAAATGTTAATACATATGAATGTTGTAATTAATTTCAGGAAGAGTCTCATATAGTCAAATTATTGGAATTACGAGAGAGCATGGAGGTAAGTAATACTCATATGTGTTACAGAATTAAATGTTCGGTGAATTGTTAATTTATAATTCATGTATTTGTACGTATATATATATATATACATATATATATATATATACATGTTGGTATGATTGAGTTATTTTGATGAGATTATTGTTATTATAATATTATTTGTATTGAATATGTTTGCTACTTAAGATTGAATTGATTGTCGTATTTGAGTATGGGTGATTTGTGAACTACTATGTGATGATATGTACACAGGTCGTGTGTAATGGTTGAATGGTCATGGAATTGAAGTTGATTTGGGAATGTGATATTGATGTAATATTTTATGTGATGAGTTTTACTTATATGAGACTTATATGATGACGATTTAGATATTATTCGAAGTGACTTGTTATGTATGATTTACTGATGTATTAAATACTGTTCATAAGCATGATGCATTGCATTACATGAAAATTTCCATTTTCAATTTAATGAGAGGATGTTTTTTATGAGCCGAATACAACTGCTACAAGGAGGGTATACTGAAAAGTTAAGGTTCAAGTTTACTGGAAATGTGTTATACCCCATTTTTGTCCGGATTTCCTCCCTATGATAAAAAAAATAATAATAATACAAAGCAGAAAAACAAAATAGAAAATAGATAAATAAATTACAAGAAAACAAAACAAAATGAAATAAAAATGAAAACAAAAAATACATAAGACCTAGCCCTGACCCATATGGCCTCATGCCCATTTGGCCCAAATGATTATAAAGTAAGGAGAGTCCACAGGCCCAATTATCCATACCAGGCCTAACTATCCAAATAAACCAATCAGCCCATATGTGGCCCAACCCTAAGAAGCTTCCATACATTGAAGTTAAGAGAGAAGGAGACAAACCCTGACAAGAGAAGAGATGGCCTGGGAGACTGATGCCGGTGGGACTTAAAGAGAGAAATAGAAAATGACAGAGGAGGCGTGGGACTTAAAGAGAAAAGCAGATGATGCAGTGGACGGTTGAAAAATTGATGAGAGGATGGGCGGAAGAGAGAAGCCAGACCCAGATGCCTTGAAAAAGGGTGGGGGGGGAAGAACGCAGAAAGGGGGAGAAAAGAAAAAGAGAGCTTACGAGTGATGAAACCCAGAAACAAGAGAGCGGATCGGTGACAGAGAAAAGAGGGAACAGGGAAAGAAGAGAGCTTACGAGTGACGAAACCCAAGGGACGAAAACTGAATCAGAGAGGAAAACTTGATCTGTAAAAGGAGGAGGGGGAGACCAAACTTGATGAGTGAAGGAGAGAAACCAGGAACCGGACTTGATCAGTGAAGGAGAGGAACTGAGGAGCTACTGGACCTTTTGGACGAAGGAGAGAGAGAGAAGAAACCAGCAGGTTTTCTGGATCTTTTTGACAAAAGGAGAGACCGAAGGAAGCCCAGATTTTTTTCCTTGACGAGCTCACATCATCGCCCGATCCTCACTGGTAGTAGAGGTATTATCATCACTGTCATCACTTGCTATGTACATATATATAGGTAAATGGGTGTGTGTGTTTGCGTGGTATAAAACCGTGTGTCTATGCATGCGAACGTATATGTATATGTATATTTAGGTGCTGTTTTTGCATGCGGCTTTTAGATATATATGTATTAGGTGCATGATATATATATGTATCTTTATGTGGGTGTACATAATGCCATATATATATGTACGTGAATATATATGCATGTGTATATGTGGTGCTGTGGATTTATGTGTGTTGGCTATGAGATATGTATATGTATGTATGCTATATATAAATATATTTGTGTGGGTGTATGTAATACCGTATATATATGCGTGTGAATATATATAAATGTATTCTGTATATTTGGTGCTTGTTTTGTAATGGTGGGCTGTAAGATTTCTGGGTTTTGTTTGGAGTTTGGACTAGATTTAATTTCTCAAGCTTGGCGTTGTTCTCCTTGGATCTGTCTCTCGCTACTGTGTTGCTTCTCTTTGTTTTCCTTTTTGCTTCCATTCCATGCATGTATATCTTGCCTTGCTGGTTGTGTTCTTGGCTTTTTGCATAATGAAATTGGAAGAGATGGCCTACCAGTAAAGAAGCATAGTAGTGACGGGTAGATATGCATCACCAGTGAAGAAGTTTTGTTTCCTTGTTGAGTCGGTGGGCCGGTGGTGATTGTAGGACAATGGGCCACCTATGATGAGTAATGTATGGGTCTTTGAGTCTTGATTGAGTCATTGTGCCATAATTTGTTTTGTACTTATTTGGGCTTTGTTGAGGTCACGCTTGGATTGTAGATAATGGCGGAGTCTTTGTATGTTGTGTGTTTGGGTTTAAAAATATAGCTAGGGCTTTAGTTGTATATTGGGCTTTGGGTTTATAAGTGATGTATTGGGATTATTGGTATAAAAAATTAGGTTTAGATTATTAGGCATTTAAACCCAAGGCCATGTAAATTGTAACCCATGTAAATAATGGATGTAAATAGTAAAATGCATACACGTATATTTAGGGTGTTAGAAGCATATGAATTTGTTGAAATATGAATGCGTAGTATGCATGTTTAAGCTTTGTGCAAATTGTGAATATTTAGATTGCATACTTAGAATATTATTTCATTGTTATGCCATGAAAAAGACACAACGCGATAATGATTAAATCTAAGTCGTCTCACCTTAAATAATGACACCAAGACTAATATGAGAAACTCGTATTCTGTTTAAATATCAAAAGAACCTTCAAGATATTGGGATTTTTGTTGGCATTTATTCATAACACTGGATTTTCGTGGAATCAAAAAGCAAACTTATTTTTAGGGATTAAGAGAATCTATTTAAGGACTCAAGAGGGGGTTTAAAGATGTTTGACCCATCAAATGAGTCTTAAATGTATTCTTTCTTTTCTCATAAAGAATATGATTGTGAGTATGGCTTAAATTGGACCTAGTCGCTGTCTGTGGATCGATTTGATGCATCAATCGAATTCCCAAAAAGTTTCACAACCTTTTTCAAATCATCAAAACTACTTCAAGTGGACGTTTCATCAATCTCCAAATTATTTTTGAGCCAAGCCGGGAATGGTTGTAGTGATCCCGTGCACCTTTTTTTAAATTATCAAAATCACTTCAAGTGGATTTTTCATCATTCTCCAAAGTATTTTTCAGCCAAGCCGGGAATGGCTGTAGTGATCCCGTGCACCTCTTTTAAATTATCAAAACCACTTCAAGTGGATTTTTCATCATTCTCCAAAGTATTTTTCAGCCAAGCCGGGAATGGCTGTAGTGATCCTGTGCACCTCTTTTAAATTATCAAAACCACTTCAAGTGGATTTTTCATCATTCTCCAAAAATATTTTCAGCCAAGCCGGGAATGGCTGTAGTTATCCCGTGCACCTTTTCAAATTATCAAAAACCACTTCAAGTGAATTTTTCATCCAAGCATCAAATTGTCACAATATTAATGGGGTCAAACCCACTCAATTGAAACATGAACTTTCTAGCATATATAGAAATTCATTAAAGCAATTGCGACATACAAACTCTTTCAAAACAAAATTCGAGCCAAGTAAGAGAACATTTTCAAGGAAACCGTTTTTTCCGGGAGTTGTGGGGGTGCCTAACACCTTCCCCATGCTCAATAGACCCCCTTACCCATTTCTTTCTCGTGGACCATATTAGGTGTCCAATTGCACCTTAAAAATCAATTGGTGGCGACTTCATTTTTTCAAGCCGGTTGCTTCAGCTGGCGACTTCACTGGGGAATATTTTATACCAAAGGGGTCGAGCCTTTTTCGGTGTTTTCTTATCTTGGCTTATTTGTTTGTTATATAGTTTTTATGTTTCTTTTTTTAATTGAGGGATTTAATACGTTTGTCCATGATTGTAGATATTTAACAGGTTTCGTGGTTACGTGAAAATTAAATGCTCAAGTAAGGATGCAGTATGACTTCTCCACACACACATCACTATTCACATGCACACAAACGACCCACAAAACCCGGGTCCTACTAGTGATTAGTGAGGGTTGATATTTGCTTTTGATGGATTTTGTCCTCACGTAAGCAAGGAAAAATATCCTCCTGGATTGACGTCCCTTCAAGATATTGGGGGATGGGCTCCACTTCCAAATATGGAGTGTGAGCTAACCTAATCCAGTAACCTCTCGCTTATTCGCGTTGTAGTTAGATATGCCACCTATATGCACATTAATTCACCCTTAGATCTGGTTCAAGGCCTTCAGAAGTCTATAGGAACTTGACCTTGTTTAGGAACAATGGAGAAATTCATCTATCCTTATCTCCATTTATTTTTGTTTACATATTTTACGTTCACCCATAATATTCACACATAAACATACAATAGTTAGATACATGTTCATACATTCTTTTATACAGTTATAATGTATATATTGATCCAGGTTATACTCATGTATTTGTTAGCATACGTGTTAATTGTTTGTACATATACTTTTGTACTATATTTCTTGACATTCTGTATATACTTTTTAATTGATCATACATGTCCATATATACATTCATACATATATAATAATTCAGAGAAAATCTATCTTTTGACTGAATGATAGCTGTATATTAAAAAAAAATCGAAAAAATTAAAAAAAAAAAAGGATCAGTTCCAGCAATACTGGGGGCAATTTGTTTGGGAAATTAACTTTTAATTTTACTATTGGTCAAATTGGAAGGGATTAGATTGGGGCAGTTTTGGAAAACTGCCAATTTGATGAATTACATAGTGGATGATGGTCAGAACTCTACTGCTAATCTTTGCTCTCGCCCATTGGGTTTTGAGTTCAATAACTAGACCAGTTTGAAATTTTTGGTCTCTATCAATTGCCTCCATGAGTAATCTTCATGTGCACCACCATTTTTGGTCTAGCTCACGACCACTACATGACATTTTCGCAATGAGCATGTCATTACTTGTCTAGATGGGTTTTTATAGTGCAGTATTTGCATGTTGTCCTTCATGAGGTAAAAGCCTTTGTTCAAAATTTTCACACTCCTTCACCCTCATTTTTCATCACTTCTAATTTTCGAATCTCAAATCTCACTCATTCCATTTAACAAGATTGAAATTGATGATAACGAAGATGATTAAACCTAACGAACTAGATTTTGCGTGTACCCGTTAATGATGAAGAATCTGATTATGAAATGTTAAGATGTCTCAATCGAGATTGGAGTCAAGCATATTTTTGAGAAATCTTCTTTTGTGGGAAGAATTTAGAGGAAAAATTTGTCTTGTTCATCGCTAAGCTTTATATTGAATAACATGACCGTGCATGAACTTTTGGTTTGGGCAACAGTCAAGTTTTGAGGAAAGTCAGCGACATCCGTAGTAGCTAGGCTGGTGAATGCTGGCTTCATAGAAAATACTTCACCGAAGACTTTACAAGAATTTTGGAGGGTTTTGTCGTGACAGGCATGAGATGGTTTTGGAATTCATTACATGATTCCTGAGTATTATTGCATGATTTGGTCTTTATTGAGATATGTGTCGTTTGTGGTAAATTCTCCTTTATAGAGTGTGCGTGACACTTAAATTTTAAGGCTGGTCATTGTTTTCCACGGTTTTGGTAGGATTTTTCATCAAGTTTGTTTGGATATGTGTGGCTGGGCATCAATAGACGTTTCTTTTCGGTGTGTGGTTCAAGCCTGTCAGAAATGATGGAACGCTTCATCCGTAAGTCGTAAGTGAGGCCATTAAATGGGTGGGCCACTAATGTTGAAATTTTGGATTCCAACTCTTCGTATGGTTTGGAGCTCTAAGTCTTTCAAAATTTGTTTCAGTCTTCGTTCATGTTTGGGCACCCTTATTTCAGAAACTTACGTTCCTGAAATAATATCTTCAATCAGAGCACGGTGGGATGAAACAAGATGGTTCGTGTCATGTGGAAATTCAAGCTTTTCAGGATCTATCTTAACATTTTGATCACGTCTGGGCACCAGTATTTCATAAACTCATGTTTTTGAAATAATATCTTCAATCGGAGCACGGAGGGATGAAGCAAGATGGTCCGTATTATGTGGAGCTTTTTGTAGCTCTTGTATTTGTATCTTCAATTGGAGCGCGGTGGAAGGTGTTCCGTGTCGTGTAGAGCTTTTGGTAGCTTTTGTACTTGTATCTTCAATCAGAGCACTGTGGAATGAAGTAGGATGGTTCATAGCTTTTGTATTTGTATCTTTTGTTTTAACTCTGCCGGAAGATGAATCTTCATAGAGATTGCTAATTTGGGGTATGCCCCTTTTAATTCTTGTATTTCTCCATATTTGGCTATATAAAATGGTTAATTACTAAAAAATCTCCAAGCATGAAGATGGACAGTGGAAGTTCTAGCTGATATTGATGTTGAGACGAAAGAGCTTCAAGTTAGCGGTAGCTCTCAGCTAATGAGTAGATAGTTGAGTGATGAAGGGGAAACGAGGTATGTTAAATTAATCCCGTACTACCAGCATATCAAGGGGTTGGTCAACAAAAAAAAAAATTCTACTATGGAGAGTTTGATCATATTCCAAAGGAAGAAAAATTGGATGGTAGATGTTTTAGCCACTCCAGTAGTCATGTTTGATATGGATCCTCATTGTGAAGCTTGAAATTACCAAGATTGAGAAATGTGGGATTCCGATATATTGTTTGAACATAGCGAAATAAATCTCAAAAAGACTATCGGGTCTCTTTTTCATGAATGGAAATGCTTTATCAAACGAGAACCCATAATTCTTACTTTTCCAATGCATAGATATTGAGGAAGCCAGACAAATTACGAAAGAGATTCATGAAGGAGTATGTGGCACTAACTCTAGTGGTTTTCTCATAGCAAAGAAATTAATACGAGCAAAAGAGATTTAAGTGCCAGTTTCTTTCTATTAAGGGGGAATTTCTCTCATTGAGAGTGATGGTAGAGGTCAATTTGGAAGACATGAAACGAGTCTAAACCTAGAATGAACATTTGAAATTTTATTGAAGAAAGAAGGTTAGGAGCACTGTGTAAAGGACATCTTTATGAGAGGTGAATGATAAGAGCATATGACAAGAAAATACACCCTCGTTGTTTCAGAGAAGGAGATTTGGTATTGAAGATGTTTCAGCCACCGCGAAAATACCATCCTGGAAAATAGACTCCTACTTATGAAGAACCGTATGTGTTAAAGAAAGCATTCTCTGGGGGATCATTGATTTTAACAAGGATGGATGGATATAATTGGTCGTGTCCTGTGAACGTAGACGTTCTTAAGTAGTATTAAGTACAAAAAAAAAAAAATATCCCGCTAGAGTGAAAACCCGAAAGGGCGCTTTAGGCAAAAATTAGGGATATAAAAAAAATAAAAAATAAAAAAAGACAGAGTGAAAACCCGAAGGGGCGCTCGAGACAAAAAAAAACAAAAATAACAAAAAAACTTGGTGAAGCAAAAATCCTCGTGTGATTTTTAGTTTTGACAATAAGCTCAACTTCTATATTGTTGGAAGAGGAATGGTTGGGCCACGAGTTCATTGAAATGGTGAGTTGTGTCCGAGCTGACCCTTAACTTTGATATAGATGAAGATGCAAAATCAGCTCCGTGGTGTTCAAATTTAATGACAGTAAATTGAACATGCAATTTTTGGCGCGATCTCTATGTTATCATATATTTCACCATGAAGAAGTTCAGTTTGAAGAAAAGCTTGCTGGCACATATGAAAATTTCAGAAATTCCCCCATGCAAATTGGATTTGATCATTTTTAATTGGTTACACACCTAAACTGGGGCAATTTTGGTGTCACCTTTGAATTATCACATATTTCATCTTGGAGAAGTTCAATTTCTCTTTCCTTTTTGTGACTTCCATACATTCTTCTATATAAACAGTTTTTGATTGTCACTCATCATTTTTGATTAAATATTGTGAGGTTATTCATTTCTTCGGATTGGTCACTTGTTTTCTCCATTCCCATATCCCAATTCAATTCTTATTCCATATTCCAAAAAGTTTCTCATGCATAGCTGTACCATTGAACTTATCATTGACGAAGTTTTGATAGAAAATGTAATCAGTGCATTGGGACATTAATTTTGACAGAAAATTGATGGATGCTGGCATCTTAAGCTCGAAAGGAATCTAAAGAATAAACCCATGGTCGAGTCAAATATTATCATGAGAGAGATGATCTTAATCATAAAAAGATGTGAGCATTAAAATAACAAAGGACTTCTTAATGAACAAAAATTTTGAATACAGGAATGCATGTACATATGAATTCTGGAAAAGAAGGATAGTACAAGCGTTGGTTTTTTTTTTAGTGCACCAAAAAGCAAAATCTTGAGAAGGTGTTCATTCATGAAGCATTCACAGTTCATTAAAACAGGTCACTACATGCGTCATCATTGCATATTATATGTCATTGGCGTCTTGTCGCAGGTTTGCTCAGAAGGTACAATTTTGACCGTGGCATTTTCCTTGAATCAGGATTTCAATTCAGGAGCTTATAATGCCTTTCATTTGTTGCCCTGACAGGAGGTTGTAAAACTTAATCAATTCATTTCATTTGTTGCCCTGACGGGAGACTGATAGATGTTGGTCCTCCAGGTTAAAAAAATGCATGAAATATCCATAGTTCAGTGAAATATGTCATTGCATACATCATTGATCCATATTGTCAGTCCTTCATGTATCATTGCAGGTTTAACACCTATTAGATATTTGCTTTATCTTCTGAGCCCATCATTTTTGTCAGCAAAAGATCATAAAAGTCATTAAAATCATTTGCAAAATCTTCCAAAAATCTTTTCAAAAAAAAAAATCAGCCAAGCCGGGAATGGCTGTAGTGATCCCGTGCAATTTACTTTTATGATTGGCCAAGTCGGAGATGGCCCCAATGATCACGTACAATTTATTTGGCCAAGTCGGAGATGGCCCCAATGATCCCGTACAATTTATTCAGCCAAGCCAGAAATGGTTGTAGTGATCCCGAGCAATTTATTTTTTCAAAATATTTTCAGCCAAGCCAGGAATGACTGTAGTGATCCCGTGCAATTTACTTTTATGATTGGCCAAGTCGGAGATGGCTCCAATGATCCCGTACAATTTATTCAGCCAAGCTGGGAATGGCTGTAGTGATCCCGAGCAATCTATAAAAAATATATATATAATAATAAATAATATAAAAAATATAATATAAAAAAAATCGAGTTCTACGTACTAGTGATTAGTGATGATTGATCTTTGCTTTTGATGGATTTTGTCCTCACGTAAGCAAAGAAGAGAGATACAACATTAATTTCGTGATGTTAAAATGTGGCAGTTAATTGAAAACGCACCAAAACTTGTGCAGGTTTTGGCGCGTCCTTTATGCTGTGGGAGAGTTTCAGCTTATTAAAAGAAGAAGGACCTACTGACAAACGTGGAGGGTTCAAAGACAACCTCATGCAAGCCAAATTTGATTATTGTTAATTGGGTGCACACCAAAACTGGGTAGTTTTGGGAAGCAATTTTCTGAGTTATCACAATTTCATCTTGGAGAAATTTGGAATTGTGGCCAGTGCAATTAGAACATTACTGTTGACTAGAAGTTGATGGACGTTGGCATCCCAAACAAAAAGATCTGAACTGAGAAACCTGTGGTCGAGATAGCAGAGGGAGATGCCAGTCATGAAAATGGCAGAGGGGGCTTTGATGAACAAAAATTCCAAATTAAGAAATACACACACATGGCCGGTTACTGGGACCAGCTAGGAAAAAAAATGGCATCATGAGCATTGAATCTTCAAGAGAAAAATGGTCTTTTGCTAATCAGAATACAGAACATGTTGATGAATCTTACGAGTCAGAGGGACAATCCCTAGAAGAAAGTAGATAGGTCTGGCAATTCACAATTGTACACGTGCTTAAGGATGTAGAGAGGGCGTGCTTTCATTCATTAAGCATTCATGGTTCATTAAAATAGGTCATTGCATGCATCATCATGGCATTTTTGGTTTGTGCTTTGCGTATTGGTTTCAGGTTTGTTCAAGAGGTAAGAGAGGGACGGCATCATACTTCTCAAGTCAAATAAAGGGTTACAAGTGACCTTAACAAGAGGCTACAAACCCTGATCCGATCTTTCGAGCCATATTCACGTCTTGTCACTCGTACGCATACATCGGTATAAAATAAAATAAAAAAGAGGAAAAAGGAGGGGGTGATTCTGACTTTCACCCTCTTTTTGACAAATTCTCGACCCTCTTTTAAATGTTTGGCCTCATCTAGCCAAATCATTGCATCTCCTTCATTGAGTGAAGTTTTTCTATCCTCTTCTTCACCTGCAATCCCAATGTTCGATATCTCTTGACCATTTCGAGACCCGTCATTAATGCCCTGTTTTTTCTTGCCAGCTTTGTCTTTCCTTCTCTGAGTCGCCATCTTCATCCTCTCCATTCATAAACTCACTCTCTCATCATTACATCCCTCTCCCAGTTTTTCTTCACCGACGCGACTACTCACCGACATTGGTCACCTGTCTTGGCTTTGTTAAGCTTCATCCTGCGTATCCATCTTTCCACTATCTATTAAATATACTGTCCTGCATCTACTCGAATGGACCATAGTCTGCCATTCCGCTAAAGAGTGGCCGCTTTATTTGCTAGAGCGGAGATCGTCTCAGAATGACGGATTGATCCGGATATTCTGGGAGATGCTGGCACTCGATGGGTCATGCAGTATCTTCAAGAGCATGCTATGTTATTTCTGATAGATCCAGACCCCGCAGGGGACTTTCCGGTGTATCCGCAAATAGTTCGAGATTTCTACACAACTCTTCAAAGCTTTGCCTCTTAGTGCAAATACTGGACCACGACCAGTTTATCAAGTTTTTGTAGTCGGTATAAGACTCCAATTCACCACAGAAGACATATGTAAATGTTTAGGGTATCCTCCCACCTATGAGTTGGCTACAGGCTTCGAAGCACCAATCACTGTCACCAAAAGGAAGATCATCGATGACATGTGTAAGAGACGGAGGGTTAAAAATGCTAATGCTACGCGGCGTTCATATTTACCACCAGAGATGTGGTTGCTGGATGATGCACTCCGGCACAACCTCTGCCCTATTGGCCATAGCCAGCAACAACAGGGTCGGATTCTTCATGCCCTGTACTACATGTACAAAGGTACGTGGTTCGATATTGGTGAGTTGTATTTAGCAATTATCCTAAAGGCACAAAGATTTGTGAAGAACAGACCAACGAAGATCGGAAAGATATATTTCTCGCGACTTGTTACTCGTTTGCTTTTCAGCAAAGGCATTCGCCCTCCTCAGAGTTTGAGCTCCACATTATACCCAATAATTGTTATGGGGAAAAGCACATGGCGACAAAGCATCGGTCATATGACCTCAATTACCAAGAGACAACGAGCATCGCGGTCTAAGGCTGCATTACTACAGGAAACATCTCAAATGGTCGCTGGATCGACACCGCCTGACCGTGGTCAGGACACTCCAGCTCATGAGCGTCTGTTAGAGTCAAGACGACAAAGGTGGGAATGCTTGCTGACTGTTGCTCAAGAATATGAGGAATGACCAGAGGCAATACAGTACTGGCCCGTGTTAGGAAATTATTGTCTTAAGTTTCAGACCACGTTTTCACAATCGGTTAGGTTTCACTTGCGTTTGCCGCACATCAAAAAAAAATCAGCCAAAGCCGGGAATGGCTGTAGTGATCCCAAGCACTTTTATCAAAATAAAAAAAATATATATTAAAAAATAAAGAAAAAATAAGAAATAAAAATCAGCCAAGCCGGGAATAACTGTAGTGATCCCAGTGCATTTTTGAAATTCGGCCAAAATTTGGTTTACTAACCCTTTGTGCACCATTAGTTTGTAAAGGTCACACAAAGGGGGGCAGCTGTTATACCCTATTTTTGTCCAGATTTCCTCCCTATGATAAAAAAAATAATAATAATACAAAGCAGAAAAACAAAATAGAAAATAGATAAATAAATTACAAGAAAAGAAAAGAAAACAAAACAAAAATGAAAACAAAAAATGCATAAGACCTAGCCCTGACCCATGTGGCCTCATGCCCATTTGGCCCAAATGATTACAAAGTAAGGAGAGTCCACAGGCCCAACTATCCATACCAGGCCCAACTATCCAAATAAACCAATCAGCCCATATGTGTCCCAACCCTAAGAAGCTTCCATATATTGAAGTTAAGAGAGAAGGAGACAAACCCTGACAGGAGAAGAGATGGCCGGGGAGACGAATGCCGGTGGGACTTAAAGGGAGAAACAGAAAATGACAGAGGAGGCGTGGGACTTAAAGAGAAAAGCAGATGATGAAGTGGACGGTTGAAAAATTGATGAGAGGATGGGCGGAAGAGAGAAGCCAGACCCGGATGCCTTGAAAAAGGGGGGGGAGGTGGGTGGAACGCAGAAAGGGGGAGAAAAGAAAAAGAGAGCTTACGAGTGATGAAACCCAGAAACAAGAGAGCGCATCGGTGACAGAGAAAAGAGGGAACAGGGAAAGAAGAGAGCTTACGAGTGACGAAACCCAAGGGACGAAAACTGAATCAGAGAGGAAAACTTGATCTGTAAAGGGAGGAGGGGGAGACCAAACTTGATGAGTGAAGGAGAGAAACCAGGAACCGGACTTGATCAGTGAAGGAGAGGAACTGAGGAGCTGCTGGACCTTTTGGACGAAGGAGAGACAGAAGAAACCAGCAGGTTTTCTGGATCTTTTTGACAAAAGGAGAGACCGAAGGAAGCCCAGATTTTTTTTCTTGACGAGCTCACATCATCACCCGTTCCTCACTGGTAGTAGAGGTATTATCATCACTGACATCACTTGCTATGTACATATATATAGGTACATGGGTGTGTGTTTGCGTGGTATAAAACCATGTGTCTATGCATGCGAACGTATATGTATATGTATATTTAGGTGCTGTTTTTGCATGTGGCTGTTAGATATATATGTATTAGGTGCATGATATATATATATGTGTCTTTATGTGGGTGTACGTAATGCCATATATATATGTACGTGAATATATATGCATGTGTATATGTGGTGCTGTGGATTTATGTGTGTTGGCTATGAGATATGTATATGTATATATGCTATATATAAATATATTTGTGTGGGTGTATGTAATACCGTATATATATGCGTGTGAATATATATATATGTATTGTGTATATTTGGTGCTTGTTTTGTAATGGTGGGCTGTAAGATTTCTGGGTTTTGTTTGGAGTTTGGACTAGATTTAATTTCTCAAGCTTGGCGTTGTTCTCCTT
Source organism: Euonymus europaeus (assembly GCA_963580455.1). Classification (NCBI taxonomy): domain Eukaryota; kingdom Viridiplantae; phylum Streptophyta; class Magnoliopsida; order Celastrales; family Celastraceae; genus Euonymus; species Euonymus europaeus. The sequence continues at coordinate 11,050,474 of OY756970.1, read as the reverse complement.
GGATCTGTCTCTCGCTACTGTGTTGCTTCTCTTTGTTTTCCTTTTTGCTTCCATTCCATGCATGTATATCTTGCCTTGCTGGTTGTGTTCTTGGCTTTTTGCATAATGAAATTGGAAGAGATGGCCTACCAGTAAAGAAGCATAGTAGTGACGGGTAGATATGCATCACCAGTGAAGAAGTTTTGTTTCCTTGTTGAGTCGGTGGGCCGGTGGGGATTGTAGGACAATGGGCCACCTATGATGAGTAATGTATGGGTCTTTGAGTCTTGATTGAGTCATTGTGCCATAATTTGTTTTGTATTTATTTGGGCTTTGTTGAGGTCATGCTTGGATTGTAGATAATGGTGGAGTCTTTGTATGTTGTGTGTTTGGGTTTAAAAATATAGTTAGGGCTTTAGTTGTATATTGGGCTTTGGGTTTATAAGTGATGTATTGGGATTATTGGTATAGAAAATTAGGTTTAGATTATTAGGCATTTAAACCCAAGGCCATGTAAATTGTAACCCATGTAAATAATGGATGTAAATAGTGAAATGCATACATGTATATTTAGGGTGTTAGAAGCATATGAATTTGTTGAAATATGAATGCTTAGGATGCATGTTTAAGCTTTGTGCAAATTGTGAATATTTAGATTGCATACTTAGAATCTTATTTCATTGTTATGCCATGAAAAAGACGCAACGCGATAATGATTAAGTCTAAGCCGTCTCACCTTAAATAATAACACCAAGACTAATATGAAAAACTCGTATTCTGTTTAAATACCAAAAGAACCTTCAAGATATTGGGGTTTTTGTCGGCATTTATTCAGGACACCTGATTTTTGTGGAACCAAAAAGCAAACTTATTTTTAGGGATTAGGAGAATCTATTTAAGGACTCAAGAGGGGGTTTAAAGATATTTGACCCATCTAATGAGCCTTAAATGTATTCTTTCTTTTCTCATAAAGAATATGATTGTGAGTATGGCTTAAATTGGACCTAGTCTTTGTCTGTGGATCGATTTGATGCATCAATCGAATTCCCAAAAAGTTTCACAACTTTTTTCAAATCATCAAAACCACTTCAAGTGGACTTTTCATCAATCTTCAAACTATGTTCCGTGATGCAGGTATTAATTTATTGGATGATTATGCTGATTTAGGAGTTGATGGTGTCGCCGTAGATCCATGAAGAAGATGCTCATGTGACGGAAGCTAATTTTCACGGAAGATTGATCAATTAAGTTTTACATTTATTGTTGCGCGTATAGTTAATAGCTTTGATGTATGATAATAAGTGTAGATTCGGGAATTAGGATGAAAAGAAAAATATTCACAGTAGTATACTTAAAGGATATTAATTGGATGTTATTGTTTATTTAAATATATATGATGATGCTTTTATTTCAGATTATATCAATAATATATTTGTTGGAATTGTTCTTGAAGTGGAACTGTAAACTAAATGTAGGGTGAGGTTATACTGTAATATAAGTAGCGTTCTGTACTACAAGCCCGAGAATTAGGGTCTCGTGGGACGGGGCGTTACAAAAAGGTAAGTCGATGTAGCAGCATGCAAAATACTATGAACCACCATATCAAATACTCATCAAATAAATATAAAAAATGAGAACGAAATAGATTGGACTTGAATCTCCTACCTCGAATCCACGTAAATTCACAAAAATCAGAAATTTGCAAATTCTAGGGTTTGAATTAGCAACATAACATATGGAAAATTCACAACTCATTCCACAATTAATATTTCTCCAATAACATATACAAACGTAAATTAAACCATAAATTCAAGGAATCCTACCTTTTCTCTCTCTAGAAATTTCTTCCCAAAACTTGGAAATCCTTTAAATTGAACCTCAACTCTAAATCAACAACAAAAACTACATTCATAACATCAAGTATATAATCATTTTCCTTAAGCACCTAACCCCATATATGAAAGATTTGAACAAATCTAACAAAACCTAAAATTTTAGGAACTCTATAAAAAACTTACCAAAATCACCAATTCCTTATTGAATCCTTCTAATCTGTCGTTGAGCATCACCAATCCACCAACCTCCAAGCTTTAATCTTGTCCAAACTCTCTATTTTTCCTTCTTTCTTTCTTTCTTCTCTCTCTTTCTGTTGCAGCTCGACTCTCTCGGCAAAGAAATAACAAATGGCATTTAACACAAATGGCCACTTTCGGTGGCCAAAAATGGGCCACCGAAAGTGGCTCATTTAATATATATATATATATATATATATATAATATTTTAATTTTCATAAATATTTTTGATTTGATTGAATTATTTTATTTATGATATAACTTATTTAAGAATCTCTTTAGTCAATTTTAATTCAATACTTGGTATTTCTAAACCCAAATTATCAATTTAATTATTTATTATTATTCTTTTTTTATCCAAAACTTACAATTAAATTTGTATCAGTATTTTTTTTCGAGTCGGGGTATTAGTGATGCATTTTAATGGAGAGAATTGAGCAATTTCAAACTCACAAAATTGATCGGTACACACTTTTCCATAACTAATTTTACGAGAATAGGCTCCTCAGATTGTTTTGTTGTCAAAAGACAAACTTTCATTCCAAATTATTCGAAACCTTTAAAAGATCCTCCATGGAAAGATTTGATCAATTTCAAACCATTAAAGTTGATTGGTGTATATTTTTTATTGTTATTTTATGTAAAATTTGACTAGTATTGGCTCCGTAGATTTTTGGTTGCCAAAGGACTAACTTTCGTTTCCATATGGACAAAACCGTTAAGAGCTCCTCCTTGAAGAGAATTGAGCAATTCCGAACTATGAATGTATATCGGTGTACACTTTTATCGATATTTTATATTGAATTTTACTAGCATAGGCTCCGTAGATTGCTTCGTTGCCAAAACACTAATTTTCGTTCCCAAATAGTCAAAACCGTTAAAAGCTCCTTGATGAGTCCATATTTTCTTAATATATTTCGCTTGAAATGCTTTGATGTTATATCATTGTGTGTCTATTTTACCTCTCAATTATTCTATATGTGTTTTTGTAGGGGTTTTGACAAACAATGTGGATTTGGGCTTAAAACTTCAGTTTTGATATACTTACATTTGACTAGCCATTGCGGGAGCTGTGAAACTCCGATTTCATTGATTCTAGTGGCATTGGAAACTAGACATCTCAAGCTTCGCGCAGATATCAAGAGTAGAAATATTGGACCACGATTGAAGAATCTGTGAGCACGCAAAGTCTGCTGTGAAATGAAATAAAGTGCAGAGTTGTAATTGAATTCCATGACTTTTAGGCCCATTGAAAGAGCCACATGAAGCCAGCATTTTCAGCCCATATCTAGGGGCAATTTTGTCATTGACTTAGGTTATGTGTTAACCTAAAATACAAAGAGGCAAAGGAAGAAAAGAGGGACGACAGCTGAGGAGAAAAAAAAGGAGAAAGGAGGCAGCAGCTTTTGAAGTTCCTGGACTCATTTACAGCAAGAAGGAGAAGGGAGAAGAAGGCTGGTCCATCATCTCCACATCTCTCTTGAGGGTGTATCAATGTTTTACCCATCCCACTCTCTTGTTTTAATTTCTATGTTTAGCTAAATCTTTATCCAAGACTAGGAGGATGCCTTGATCTTGTTTTGCCATGTATTGGATTATGGATTTATGAATGGTTAGATATAATTACAAATTCTGGATTTCTATGTTCATTGAGTTCTTGTGTGATTTCTTATGATTGACAACCATTGAAATTACTCATGAATTATTTGATGAAGCCATATAGACAATAAGATGTCATATGGTTTAAAGCTTCTTGAAATCTTGAATTGCGAATTTACAGGATTCTTTAATTAGATCATGTGTTCGTATGATTCCTATTTCCAAAGAACTTCATGAATTCCTTGTGTTTAATTTATGCCAATAAGATGGATAGATTGCATATAGGAACATCCGACCTACACCAATAAGATGGGTAGTAATCGAGTTTAGGGAAATTCGACTTAAGTGCGCTAAAACCGACTTGGGTACTAGATTTTTGTAATTGATTTGTCATTTATTTATTTGGTTCCAAATACATGGTTAAAACGGATTAACGGTGGAATCCGAAGTCTTGGTATTTCTCAATTGTTAACAACACCAGAAAATTCATAAAAATATCTTTTAATTGTTTTCTTAATTTTTCTAATTTGAATCACTCAATCTCCAATTGTGTGGAATTTTAATTTACTTGTCACGTGTTTGGTTGGAATTTTAATTACAGTCTCTTGGGAGCAAACCTGTACTTGCATATCTATACTATCATCGATCTGTGCGCTTGCAGGATAAATTTGTGCAAGTTCGACTTATTTTATAGGTTGAATTTGTGACGAACAAGTTTTTGGCGCCGTTGCCGAGGACTGTTTAATTGAATTCCATTAAACTATTCTTTTGCTCGTTCTACTTATTTCTACTGATTCAACTCTTTTCTTTACCTTGGTAAATGCAGGGACTTCGGTCCAAGAGTGGTGAAATAGTACCTCTTGATCCAAACATTGGGTGTCCTCGTCGAAATCGAAGTGGAACTAATTCCCCTGAACGCTCAAGATCGCCAGTTGACCGACCTGAAACCAAAGAAGAAGAGGGAACGAACGAAGTAGGAAACATAATGGAAGAAAACAATGAACGAGTTGGGCAGAACAACAATGTCAATGCTCCAAGAACAATACAGGATTATTCTATGCCTCAATTTTCTTCTCAACAATCTTGCATAGTTTATCCTGATATTAACGCAAATTCCCCTTATGAAATCAAGGGGTATGTTATTAATATGCTCCCAACATTTTCAGGTACGGAGAATCAAGATGCTAGTGAGCATATCGACAACTTCTTGGAGATATGCGGAACTCAGAAAATTCAAGGAATCTCTGACGAGTTTATATGTCTCAAGCTATTCCCTTTCTCTTTAAAGGGTGATGCGAAGATATGGTTCAAGACACTGCCATCGAGATCTATCACTTCATGGGATCAGCTATCTGCAAAATTTATTCAGAAATTCTACACTCAATCCAAGACGCAGAAGCCGAGGGACCAAATTTTTCACTTCTGGCAGAATAAAGGGGAACCATTGTATCAAGCATGGGAGAGATACAAAGCATTAATCATCAGTTGCCCACACCATCAGTTCTTACCATGGCAGTTGACTCTGTATTTCTATCAACATTTAAGTGATGAATGTCGACACAGATTAGATGCAGCAGCTGATGGAAATATTTTGGGGAAAGAGCCGGATGAAGCGAATACAATCATTGAGAATGTAGTAGCTAATTCTTCTCAGTGGGACAGTAGAGAACCGACTAGTTCGAGAGGTACTGTTTATGAAGTAAGTACTTCAAATGATGAAATGACATCAATGGCTAGGAAGTTGGATGCTGTGGTTAATTTGCTAACAAGGAATAAAGAGCCATGTGGTATTTGCGGCGATAGTGCTCATCCAACGCATATATGTCCGAAGAGTGGGACCTTTCCCGAAGTCGAAGATGCAAACCAAGTTCAATCATTCAATCGACAAAGGAATGATCCATTCTCAAACACATACAATCCAGGATTTCGCAACCATCCAAATTTCTCTTGGTCGGGTAACTTTAATCAGAATTCAAATTTCAATCAAGGCCAAAAATCATGGCAACCACAGGTACCTCCACTAGTTACAGAACCAAAGAAGTCATCATTGGAAGACTTGGTGGCTCAATTAGCACAGTCCCAGATTAAGATGCAGCATTCTCAAGTTGAGTTGCAACAGTCACAAGTTCAACTTAATCAATCATTGACTCAGATGCAACAAGTTGTATCCAGCAACACACAATCTATTTCGAAATTGGAAGTTCAGGTTGGTCAGATTGCAAGTGCATTGAGTGAACGACAGTTAGGAAAATTTCCTAGTCAGCCAGAGATTAACCCAAAGAAGCAAGAGGATGCAAAAGCTGTGACAGTTTTGCGAAGTGGAAAGGTGATTGATAACAAGGTAGAAGTCAATGAATCCCCAGAAAAAACTACGAAAGGTGGTGATGAGGGGAATGAATCCATGCTACCTAATCTACCAAGCGCAGATGTGAACTCATATGTGCCTAAGGTACCATTCCCGTCTCGTTTGGCTCCTATGAAAAAGAACAAATGCAATCGGGATATCTTCGAAATTCTCAAAAAGGTCGAGGTAAATATTCCGTTGATTGAAGCTATCAAGTCTATTCCCTCTTATGCAAAATTTTTGAAAGAATTATGCACCAACAAAAGGAAGATAAGTGAGCATGAGGAAGTCTTTTTGTCGAAAGAGGCTAGTGCCATTTTACAAAGAAAACTACCTCCTAAGTTGAAAGATCCGGGTAGTTTCACAATTCCATGTATTATTGGGAATCAAAAATTTGAAAAAGCATTGCTCGATCTTGGAGCTAGTGTGAACATCATGCCTCACTCCATTTTCAAGACTATGAATCTAGGAGACTTGCAACCTACTTCGGTGTCTCTTCAATTAGCTGACCGATCAATTACTTATCCCATTGGATTGGTTGAAGACGTGTTGATTAAGGTGGAAAATTTTGTGATCCCTGCTGATTTTCTGGTTTTAGAAATGGAGAATAACCCAATTCCGGGGAAAGAATTGCCTCTTATCTTGGGACGTCCATTCATGGCAACCACAGAAACGATTATCAATGTAAAAAAGGGTGTTCTCACTATGACAGTTTTTGATGAAACTGTGGAGTTCAAAATTTTTGATGCCATGAAGAATCCGAGTGATATAAGAGATTGTTTTTGGGCTGAGATGACTGATTGTTTAGCAGTGACAAAAATAACACAAATTCTGCATTCCGATCCGTTGGAAGACTGTCTCGTTGGTCACATAGAAGACGAACCGAAAAGTGGAAATTATGAAGTCATCAAGATTCTTGAGTCTGCACCATATGTTCCTTTTAGATGGCGACCCACGTATGAAAGTTTATCTGATTCACCCAGATTGAAGAAACTGGCACCATCCATTGAGACTCCACCAAAGCTAGAGTTGAAGCCACTACCTCCTCACCTGCAATATGCATTCTTGGGTAATTCTCAAACTCTCCCCATTATTATTGCTTCTGACTTAACTTCTGTGGAGGAGGAAAGGTTATTACGTGTTCTCAGGGAACATAAAACGGCAATTGGATGGACAATAGCAGATATCAAAGGAATAAGCCCCTCTATGTGCATGCACAGAATTTTGCAGGAGGATGATTCAAAGCCTAGCCGAGAGGGTCAAAGGCGATTAAACCCCAATATGAAAGAGGTAGTGCGTGCAGAAATTTTGAAACTCCTTGATGTTGGAATTATTTATCCAATCTCAGATTCCAAGTGGGTGAGCCCCGTCCAAGTAGTTCCAAAGAAGTCAGGAATCACAGTTGTGACTAATGACAACAATGAGCTTATTCCTACCAGAAAGGTGACAGGATGGAGGGTGTGCATCGATTACAGGAAGCTAAACACATCTACCAGAAAAGATCACTTCCCATTACCATTTGTTGATCAGATGTTAGAAAGATTGGCAGGGCATAGTTATTATTGTTTCTTGGATGGTTATTCAGGGTACAATCAAATTGCTATTGCCCCAGAGGATCAGGAGAAGACGACATTTACATGTCCATTCGGAACTTTTGCCTATCGTCGAATGCCATTTGGATTGTGTAATGCACCAGCTACCTTCCAACGTTGCATGATGAGTATTTTCTCTGATATGGTTGAGCGGGTTATTGAAGTTTTCATGGATGATTTCTCCGTTTTTGGTTCAGACTTTGATCATTGTCTTCACAATCTTTCTCTAGTATTACATAGATGCAAAGAGACTAATCTGGTGCTCAATTGGGAGAAATGTCATTTTATGGTCCAAAGAGGTAATGTGCTGGGCCACATCATTTCTAAGGAGGGAATTGAAGTAGACAAAGCGAAGATTGATCTCATCTCAAAATTGCCACCCCCAACGAATGTGAAAGGTATTCGCTCTTTCCTTGGGCATGCTGGATTTTATAGGAGGTTTATTCAAGATTTTTCAAAAATTTCTGGACCCCTATGTGCTCTGTTGGCTAAAGATGTAGTGTTCAATTTTGATGACAATTGTGCAAAGGCATTTAACACTTTAAAGGAGAAACTCACATATGCTCCTATTATGATTCCTCCGGATTTTTCCTTGCCTTTTGAAATTATGTGTGATGCATCGGATTTTGCTATTGGAGCCGTTCTTGGGCAACGAATTGATAAAAAATCGCATGTCATCTACTATGCCAGTCAGACTCTTAATGAAGCACAAGTGAATTATTCCACAACCGAAAAAGAGTTATTGGCTATTGTCTTCGCTTTGGATAAGTTTCGATCTTATCTTGCTTGTTCTAAGGTTATTGTGTACTCGGATCATGCGGCCTTGCGATATCTAATGTCCAAGAAAGATTCAAAACCTAGATTGATTCGATGGGTGCTACTTCTGCAAGAATTTGATTTAGAAGTCCGAGACAAGAAGGGTTGCGAAAATGTTGTTGCTGATCATTTATCGCGCTTAGCTGTCAAAGAAGGTGACATCAAGGATATAGATTTTAATGAAAATTTTCCAGATGAGCAGCTCTTTTCCGTTGAACAAGCTCCATGGTATGCAGATATTGCTAATTACTTGGCGACACATCAACTACCTTCCGGAATGCCAAAGCATGCCAAAGATAAGTTTTTCTCTAATCTCAAATATTATTTTTGGGATGAACCCTATCTTTTCAAGTCTTGCCCTGATCAGATTATTCGTCGATGTGTGCCTGAAGTTGAGATGGAGAGTATTTTGCATTTTTGTCATGCTCATGCATGTGGTGGACATTTTGGAGGTAAGAAGACAGCAGCAAAAGTGCTACAATGTGGATTCTTTTGGCCTACTTTATTCAAGGATGCTCATGTTTTTTGTCTCACTTGTGATCGATGCCAAAGAACTGGAAATATTTCTTCAAAGAATCAAATGCCTTTGACGAATATATTGATTGTAGAGTTATTTGATGTGTGGGGGATAGATTTCATGGGACCATTCCCTCCTTCTTATGGTCATCTCTATATCTTTGTGGCAGTTGAATATGTGAGTAAATGGGTGGAAGCAATTCCTTGCAAGACCAACAATCATAAAGTAGTTCTGATTTTTCTTAAGGATATGATCTTTGCGAGATTTGGAACTCCGCGGGCCATTATCAGTGATGGAGGTTCTCATTTTTGTAATAAACCATTTGCAACTCTCATGAAGAAATATGGAGTCACTCACAAAGTCTCTACACCGTATCATCCTCAAACAAGTGGCCAAGTAGAGATTTCTAATAGAGAGTTAAAGCATATCCTTGAGAAGACTGTTAGCTCTAATCGGAAGGATTGGTGTCTTAAAGTTAATGATGCTCTCTGGGCTTATCGAACGGCATTCAAGACTCCAATAGGTATGTCTCCTTTTCGACTTGTTTTCGGTAAAGCATGCCATTTGCCGGTGGAAATTGAGCACAGAGCCTATTGGGCTATAAAGACTCTTAATTTTGATACTCAAGAGGCTGGGAAATTAAGGAAATTGCAGTTGAATGAACTTGAGGAGATTCGGAATGAGGCCTATCACAATGCCACAATTTATAAAGCAAAGACGAAGTTGTTTCATGACAAGCATATCATAAGAAAGATCTTTGTGCCACGTCAAAAGGTGCTACTCTTTAACTCTCGTCTTCGTCTCTTTCCGGGAAAGTTGCGCTCTAGATGGTCTGGGCCATATGAAGTGATTAAAGTTTTTCCTCATGGTGCGGTACAAATCAAAGACGTCAAGACGGGATTCGAGATGAAGGTAAATGGTCACCGCTTGAAATTGTACTTGGAGAACTCCTTTGACATTGAGAAGCAACAACTTTATCTTCAAGATCCTATCACACAATGAATTTTGGCTTAGTCTAGCTAAAGACGTTAAACTTAGCGCTTATTGGGAGGCAACCCAATTCGTGGTGTGAAAAAAAAAATAATAAAAAATAAAATAAAAAATCATGCGCCAATGAATTCATGGGTAGCGTGTGTTGCCACAACAGGGTGCTCCAGCGGAAAATTGGGCAGCGTGTGTTGCCACAACAGGGTGCTCCAGCGGAAAATTGGGCAGCGTGTGTTGCCACAACAAGGTGCTCCAGCGGAAAATTGGGCAGCGTGTGTTGCCACAATAGGGTGCTCCAGCGGGAAATTGGGCAGCGTGTGTTGCCACAACAGGGTGCTCCAGCGGACAATTGGGCAGCGTGTGTTGCCACAACAGGGTGCTCCAGCGGCATCCTAAGCAGGTTATTAGTACTATTATTATTATTTCAAAAAAAAAAAAAAAAAAAAAAAAAAACCACCACTGTTCGCCCAGTTTACATATACTATTATTGCTGATTATTTTTATTTAGTTTAACAAAAAAAAAACCAAAAAAAAACCAAAAAAAAAAAAAAAGTTACGTTTGCCACTGTTTGCATAAAGTTGTTATGGCCACTTGTGTTTTGTTTTGTTTTTTTTATTCATTCACATAAGGTGCAGCAGCACCTCTTTCCACTTTCGCCTAGAACGCAAGGTCTTTCGCATTTCTACTTTGCCACCCTCTGTAACCTTCGCTCATCACTGCTCACGCTTCCACACGTTGACATTTTCTCGTCTCTTGTTTCGTAACTCCTCTCTATCACGACCAAGGGCCATGCCACCTAAACGTTCCCGTTCTATTGCTTCTTCATCACTTGTCGTGCCACCTACAACACGTGACCCTTTTGACATTGCAGACATCATTCCCGAGACTACTATCCAAGAGGAGATCCGACTACTTCCTGCCAATACTTGGGCCAGCAAAAATTTGTGTGATCATTCTCTTATGTTTTTGGTGGATCCGGATCCGCTTAACGAATTTGACGTTTACCCTCGGGCAGTTCGTCAATTTTACCGCACACTGAAGAAGTTTCCAAAGGAGGACAATGATCATGGCCCTGTGGTTTTTCAAACTTGCATCTCCGGTATTGTTGTCGACTTCACTTCCTCTGAAATTTGCTCTTGTATGAGGTTTCCTTCCTCCTATATTGCCACTGCCGGTTTTGAACCACCCACCCAGATGAAACCTACAGAGATGATTGATATTATGAACATACATAGAGAGGATAGTGAACCTGCTGTACGCCGGTCCCAACTTCCCAAGCGTATGTGGCTGATTGACACTGCACTTCGGCTAAATCTCTGTCCTCTCGGCCATGAGCAAGAGCGACGAGGGCTCTTCTTAAAAGTACTCTACTTTATTTTCTCCGGAACTTAGTTTGATGTGGGTGAGATCTTCCTCTCTTATATGCTCAGAGCCCAGGCTGAAATTGTAAAACCGCCTAAGCGAAAGAAGCCCACACCTGGCCGGCTTTTATTTCCTCGTCTTATCACACGATTTTTGTTGTATAGGAAGATCAAGCTTTCTCATGCAGATCCTGCTTATTCCATCCAGCTATTCAATTTGACTTCATGGCGTTTAAGCACCTCTCATATGGACGATGAAGATTCCAATTCTTCTGAACCATCCGCGCCTACTACTGCATTGTTGACTCGTGTACAACAGTTAGAGGAGGCACACACACAGCTCCGCGAGGATATACATTGCCTTCAGACCACGTTGCCTGCTCTTCTTGGAACTGGGTTACGCGAGCTTCGTGAGGAGATTACTCGCTTGTTGCCTCGTGCAACCGATGCCTGATTTCTTATCCCAGGTTATATTGTTCTTTCCCTCTGCTATTTTTGTTCAACTACCTCATGTTTCCGCATTGAGGACACTGCTATCTTTAAGTGTGGGGGAGGGAAAACAATACTAAATAAAAAAAAACAAATAAACTAAAATTTGCTCATCTAGCCTATCTTGCGGAATATTTGTGTTGTAGCTTAGACTTGTATGTGCGTCACAATTGAGCTACGGACACATATCACCTTATAGTATGTTCGATCTTGGGTCTTGTCTCATTTGTTTAATTTTCCTATTAAAGAACACACTTGCACCGAAACACATGTTTGTGGGGTATGCCATTTGTGATTGATTTCGAATACTTATGATTGCTCCTAGATGCATTAGAATTTCAGAATACTAATATCCTGGTATGTTTTTAAAAAAAAGAAAAAAAAAGAGAAAGAAAAGAAAGAAAGAATAAATTCAAGGCTCTGAGTACCAATGTTCGGATGAATTTTTCATACCATCATTATTATTACCCGAATATGTACTTGTGGTGTTTCGGTCCCGAACCTTTGTGATTCGAGTAAGTATGTCCTTTGGGGTGTTTTTACACCTGACACCTTAGGTCAACTGACTTGAGATTGTCGATTTGAAAACTCGTTACATGGATCACATCGAAAGTTAAAAGGGACAGAACATTTAGAGTCAAAATATATATTCATAGCATCAGAATAAATTGCCAGGGTATTTTTATTTGTTATTCTGAGAATTCTGGGGTTATTGTCATATTTGTATCAGGATCATTTGAAAGTCAAATATTCATGTGTTTCCGCTAAGCAATACAATGTTGGATAAACTGGTTAAAAGAGCAAATGACATGAGACTTGATTAGATCTGCTATTTTGGTGGTTGTGGAGTTCATGAGGTTGAATTTGTTGGTCTACATACAGTTTGAGTGAATTCATATTGTTCTTGATGAGATATGGAATGATGGTGCATTAATTTGAATGTTTGTGGGTATCGTTCTGGTAAACCCTCACGAGACAAAACTCGTCCACTAGGGACACCTAGGGGTTTAAAGGCTTGTTGCATAAGCTAAATGTAACCGCGATTCCTGCGAAAGTGAGTTAGGCGTTATTTATTTTAATTGTCATACATTATGGTTTATGCTATCTTTGCTCGGGACTAGCAAAGTGTAAGTGTGGGGGAATTTGATGAGTCCATATTTTCTTAATATATTTCGCTTGAAATGCTTTGATGTTATATCATTGTGTGTCTATTTTACCTCTCAATTATTCTATATGTGTTTTTGTAGGGGTTTTGACAAACAATGTGGATTTGGGCTTAAAACTTCAGTTTTGATATACTTACATTTGACTAGCCATTGCGGGAGCTGTGAAACTCCGATTTCATTGATTCTAGTGGCATTGGAAACTAGACATCTCAAGCTTCGCGCAGATATCAAGAGTAGAAATATTGGACCACGATTGAAGAATCTGTGAGCACGCAAAGTCTGCTGTGAAATGAAATAAAGTGCAGAGTTGTAATTGAATTCCATGACTTTTAGGCCCATTGAAAGAGCCACATGAAGCCAGCATTTTTCAGCCCATATCTAGGGGCAATTTTTTCATTGACTTAGGTTATGTGTTAACCTAAAATACAAAGAGGCAAAGGAAGAAAAGAGGGACGGCAGCTGAGGAGAAAAAAAAGGAGAAAGGAGGCAGCAGCTTTTGAAGTTCCTGGACTCATTTACAGCAAGAAGGAGAAGGGAGAAGAAGGCTGGTCCATCATCTCCACATCTCTCTTGAGGGTGTATCAATGTTTTACCCATCCCACTCTCTTGTTTTAATTTCTATGTTTAGCTAAATCTTTATCCAAGACTAGGAGGATGCCTTGATCTTGTTTTGCCATGTATTGGATTATGGATTTATGAATGGTTGGATATAATTACAAATTCTGGATTTCTATGTTCATTGAGTTCTTGTGTGATTTCTTATGATTGACAACCATTGAAATTACTCATGAATTATTTGATGAAGCCATATAGACAATAAGATGTCATATGGTTTAAAGCTTCTTGAAATCTTGAATTGCGAATTTACAGGATTCTTTAATTAGATCATGTGTTCGTATGATTCCTATTTCCAAAGAACTTCATGAATTCCTTGTGTTTAATTTATGCCAATAAGATGGATAGATTGCATATAGGAACATCCGACCTACACCAATAAGATGGGTAGTAATCGATTTTAGGGAAATTCGACTTAAGTGCGCTAAAACCGACTTGGGTACTGGATTTTTGTAATTGATTTGTCATTTATTTATTTGGTTCCAAATACATGGTTAAAACGGATTAACGGTGGAATCCGAAGTCTTGGTATTTCTCAATTGTTAACAACACCAGAAAATTCATAAAAATATCTTTTAATTGTTTTCTTAATTTTTCTAATTTGAATCACTCAATCTCCAATTGTGTGGAATTTTAATTTACTTGTCACGTGTTTGGTTGGAATTTTAATTACAGTCTCTTGGGAGCAAACCTGTACTTGCATATCTATACTATCATCGATCTGTGCGCTTGCAGGATAAATTTGTGCAAGTTCGACTTATTTTATAGGTTGAATTTGTGACGAACACTCCTTCATAGAGAGAGTTGAGCGATTAAGAAACCTCAAAGTCAATCGGTGTATACATTTTATTGCTATTTTATGTCTAATTTAAGAGTATTCGCTCCATAGATTTTTCGTTGCCAGAAGATCAATTTTCATTCCATATTAGACAAAAAATATAAAAGATCCTCCTACAGAGAAAGTTGAGCAATTTCGAACCATCAAAGTTTATCGGTGTTAACTTTTTATATTGTTATTTTATGTTAAATTTGATGAGTGGGTTTCACAGATATTTTCATTGCAAAAGTTCAGCCTTCGTTTCCAAATGGACAAAACAATTAAAAGCACCTCCATGAAGATAGTTGAGCAATTCTGAACCCTCAAAGTTGATTGGTACACACTTTTTATTGTTATTTTATTAATAAATTTATGACAATAGGCTTCTTAAATTGTTTCGTTACCAAAGGAAAAAACTTTTGTTCCAAATTAAACAAAACCTTTAAACGATTCTCCATGGAGAGAGTTGAAATTCCAAACCATTAAAGTTGATCGGTGTATACTTTTTATTCTTATTTTATGTCTAATCTTATGAGAATAGACTATTTAGGTTATTTCGTTGCCAAAAGATAAACTTTCATTCCGAATTAGACAAAGCCTTTAAAAGAACCTCCATAAATAGAGTTGAGCGATTCTTAAAATTAGTAAAAGTTGATCGGTGCACACTTTTTATTGTTATTTTAATTCTAATTTGACGATAATAGGCTCCTCAAATTGTTTTGTTTATAAAAGATGAACTTTCATTCCAAATTAGACAAAACATTTGTAAAATCATCAATAGAGAGAGTTGACCAATTGCGAACCATAAAATTTGCTCGGTGTACACTTTTTATTGTTATTTTATGTCTCATTTTAACAGAATATGTGACGACTTACCCCAAATATGAACTTAGGATTGATAGGGTGTTGGAGAAATTTGAGTTTTTGTATGATTGGGTTGTAAACAAAGGGATTTGAAATTGGACTGGGCGCACACATGGGCGCCTAGGCGCAGTGCCCATTCCAGTCGATCACGTGCAAGAAGAAAGACAGAGAACAGGCTACATAGATTGTTTCGTCGCCAAAAGACGAACTTCTATTACTAAATGGACAAAACCATTAAAAGCTCCTCCATGGAGAGAGTTGAGCAATTTCGAACAATCGAAGTTGATCGTTATACACTTTTTATTGTTATTTTATGTCAAACTTTAAGAGTATAGGCTCCGTAGATTATTTCATTGCCAAAATACCAACTTTCATTTCCAAATGGACAAAACCGTTAAGAGCTCCTCCGTGGAGAGAGATGAGCGATTAAGACATGTTGAAGTAAATCGATGTATAATTTTTATTGCTATTTTATGTCAAATTTGACGAGTATAGGCTCTATAGATTGTTTCGTTGTCAAAAGATAAACTTTTGTTCCCAAATGCACAAAATCGATAAAAGCTCCACGATGGAGAGAGTTAACCAATTTTGAACCATCAAAGTCGATCCGTGTTCACTTTTTATTGTTATTTTATGTCAAATTTGACGAGTATTGTCACGCCCCTTTCCCACATGAGTACGGATGAGCACCCATGAATCCTAGAGGCATGACCGGCAGGGAACACTCCATTCCCTAAACCGGATTTAAAACAAAACATCTACCCAAGCTACTATGAATCATAAAGGAAACTACAGAAGTACCCACATATATAAATAAATCCCAGATAAACACCCCATAATACCATAGCATGCAACCCAGAGTGAACAGCGGAAAATCCAAAACATAATAGATATGGAAAATCGATATTATGCAGACACAACATCCCCCAAAGCAATTACCCATCACATCTCATGCATCACTGTGCTGATCATCAACTCTAGCTATCTCACCAGCAAAATATGTGAACGAAAAGGATGAGCCACAAAGCTCAGTAGGGGTATGAAAAAATATAGATCATCAGAATAAACAGAATGTAGAACTCAAGAAGTATAAGTGGAATGAACAAAAACTCAAATGGTGATACCCTCTAGTACCACCGTACTCCAATAAATCCGAGATAAAGTATGAAAACCTGTAAGATATAGAACCCATAAAGGAAATCATGAAGTGATGCACTGATAGGATACAGAATCTCTGAAAAATCTATCATAAATATCATCAAAATCATCAATCTGTAAGGTAGACACCGAGTAGCCAGAGCAGATGATTAGCACGGGGATGCGTGAGACGTGATGGGTAGCTGCAATGGGGGATGTCATGTTTTTGTATAGTATCGATTTCCCATATCAATTATGTTTTGGATTTTTAGCAGTTTCACGCTGGGTTGCATGCTACGATATTTTGGGGTGTTTATTTGGGATTTAATTATATATATATATATATGTGTGGGTACTTTTGAAACCTTCATGATTCATAGTAGCTTGGGTAGATGTTTGATTTTACATCCGGTTCGGGGAATGGAGTGTTCCCTGCCGGTCACGCCTCTAGGATTCATGGGTTCTCATTTGTACCTATGTGAGGAGAGGGGCATGACAGTTTGCTATCAGAGCCAAGTTTTGATCCTAGGACCTGTGGGTTATGGGCCCACCATTCTTTCGTTCCCCACATAGGTACGAATGAGAACCCATGAAGAGGCGTGACCGGCAGGAAACACTCAATTTCCCGAACCGCATTTAAAACCAAACATCTACCCAACACTACAAGAAAAATAGGAATAGATGATAGTGCATTTATGATAGAAATAAGTTGTATCATAAAACAATGATAGATTTGTGATAGAAAAATGATATATCAGAGAATTAATGATAGATTTGTGATTGAATTTTTGTCTATCATGAATATATGATAGTTTTGTGATAGATTTGTGATAGAACTTTTGTCTATCATAAATAGTTGATAGTCTTGTGATAGATTTGTGACAGAGTTTTTGTCTATCAACAAAATATGATATATTTGTGATAGAAATAATATCTATCACATACTTTTTTATATAATTTTATTATTAGTATCCAAATTTTAATTAATATTTTATTAAATAAAATGAACAAAAACGTTACATTTTTTGAAAAAATGGCAATATGGACTTTATACAAAACAGTGCGTTCTCATCTATCGTCCCTATTTACGTCTTTCTTCCTCTGTTAACAACAGGTGATTGGGGTTTTCTTCGCTCATCTTCCCCATCTCGACTACCGCTTGTGCTCTCAGGCCAACCAGTTATTCGGCTATTCCACATCAATCTTAACTTCTCTCTGGCACTTGCGCTACAGGTTTTTCCCAGCATGCTTTCTCGATCGTTCGTCCTACCGTACCCATTTACGTCTTTCTTCCTTTGCTAACAACGGGTGATTGGGGTTTTCTTCGCTCATCTTCCCCATCTCGCCTACCGCTTGAGCTCTTAGGCCAACCAGTTATTCGGCTATTCCACATCAATCTTAACAGGTCCATTATAATTCTCCCTTGACTTGTTTGATTGTTGTTTCTTGGTCTCCGTTTGAACCGTGGTTCTTCTTTTCAGATCCTTAGTTCCTATCGCGATCATTCTTCCTTGTCCATGTTGTCTTCTCCTTCGCAAGTGTTTATCTGTACAATCGGCTCTTTACCGTGATGTTTTCTTTGTCGATAGACAGGAAAGCAGCTGCGCACCTTCTAATACTATTTTTTGCTTCGTTGTTATTCTGTTTTGTGTTGTCTCTATTTGGATTGCTTTGATAATTGGGTGGGTTCTGAGAATTATGGGGTTCATGTCTCGGTTCTTAATTTGTGTTCATAGCCACTGCTGAGACCTTGGATTCAGAAGGATGGCATATAAGGTGAAGTTAATTTCTTAATTTTCTGAAATGAAGATCAAGTTAAATATTTTGTTAGATATTTTATCTATGTTAAATAATTCCTTGCAGGAGCAACAACAAAGCCGATTCTTCAATTGATGAACCTTAAAAAGCCTCAGTATGGCTCATATCAGGAGCCATCTTCGGGTGATTATATTACATATATATATATATGTTTATGATTCATGTCTACGCTAATCTATTTTCATGACTATTGTTAATTGGCTGATTTGTTTGATTGTTATTTTTTCTCCATTGTTGTAACCCCAGAGCAAGGCCCTGTCATTTGAAAGTGAGGCTCATAATTTCTATTTTCCTTGCAAATTCCCCAAACTACAGTTTCAATCAAAGATCTTTATCTTCTTTAAGGTAAATTAATTAATGCTTACATGATAAAAGCTGTGCAGGTTTGTTCTTTTTGAAGACCTATATTTACTTTTGAATTGATTTTCAATTAGTACGATATTTAATCATAGTTTTTATTGATTCTTTTATATTCAAAGTTATGGGGATGCTTACACTGGGAGAGGTCTTGAATCTAATTCAAGAGGTCAAAGCAAAAGACATCCTTGTGTTTCCTTGCGCTTTAGCCAGGTTTGATTAACTGTTTTCTTGAAGTATTTGATTTTTAAGCTTACATCACTACCCTCCCAATTCAAGATTACTTTTACACAAATTCAGTAGTTAATTTTTGTACTTTTGTTTTTATCTTAACCAATGGTTAATATATTATGTTTGTCAAGTTGGACCAGCTGCACTATAACTCAATGGAGCTGCCTGTCATATATTTTAACTGTGTTATTTTTTAATTTTAATTGTTACCCTGATCCTTTTAATTGCAGGTATCCTTTTAGCTTGGTCATTATGGTGTTACATTGGGTTTGTTTTCGTTTTTCTCTCCCAATGATTTTTGAAATTTGATAGTTGTTTCTTTGCATTTGGAGATCACTTTGGGTCAAAATTATTGCAGTGGTGATCGATATTTAATTATCAATAACTCTGTTATAAACTTCTCCTTAGAATGCAGTTTGGATTCAATTTCTTGGAAGCAGGATAACTTTGTGGCCATATATATGATGTTTGGATTTAAGTACTATCTTGTGGAAATTGAGGTCCCCTAATTTTTTTTAATTTTATTCTTCCTTCAAGCTGATATTTATTTCCAGTGATGTACAGTTCCATTTTTTTACAGGTCATGATGTTCTCAAGGATTTAAAATTGAAGCTAGAGGCAATAAAGTTGTCATCAACAAGCTTTGTAAGTTGTATTGTAGATGCAACACAACATCTAAGGCATTCGTTAAATATCATATTTTTGTTTTGCATAGTTATCTAATGACCCCGCTGCAACGCGCGGGTCTTCTTTGGGTTCTTCAATATGTTCAGTTCCATGCGATAGAGTTTTAGTGACTTTGATTGCTTATGTTTAAAGATTTTGTTTTGATCGTTTGAGCTAGCTAATTACCCTTTTTGAACTTTCTGTGTCATTACTAAAATATAATTGAAGGACCATATAAACAGTTAAATAGAAAAATACTTTATTTGTCTTTGTTCCTTTCTCTCTTAGTGTTACATTAGTGGTCTTTTATTGCTTTAACAAGAAATCAGAAATCATTATTTCCCCCGGCAAAAATCTCGAAACTGAATCTGCAAGCTTTGTTTGTAGGGATTTGTGTTTAACTGTTTGGGTTTTGCTTTGCGATCAAGTGCTACTTCTCTCTACAACTCCGTAGAATGTGGTTGTATTTGACTGTCAGTTGAGTTGCTTCTTCCTTGCATTATTGATTTTCTCGCTTATCGCATTTTGTTCTTGGTTTTGCAATTTTGCATTATCGAGTTTCCAGGCTTTCGGTTTTGTGTTGGCGTGCTCCTGCTCAAGGTTATCTTGGTGAATCATCGACTCAGTCGAAAGGGATACGTTGGTTTGATGAAAGATCTGGTAAGTTGATTTCATGTTACACTAAGTTAATTAATTTAAGAGATTTTTTTACTGCATGAAAATAATGTCACCTATTTATCCACTAGTGCTCAGAAACCGATGTTTCTGGAGATTTAATTGACAGATGTGAACTTTTGAAGAGAACTCGGATAATGAAAAGTGGAGAATACAACCCCGAAACTGTAGACATTGTTAACAAAATTGTGAGTAGTTGAAGCATACTTAAACATTATCATTTACATTAATGTTGTGAAATCTGACTACTTTATTTGTTTTGTGACAGGAGAATTTGAAAAAGGAGGTTGAAGAAGGGTTGCTAAAGTCAGATGGAAAAAGCGACATACATGCACAATCACTGAGAAGGCTTCCACAACCTGGTCACATACAAGGTGTCAGAAAATTTGTTAACCTTACAAAATATTTCTAGCAAGCACACTCAATGAATCATTCTTACGAATGCAAAGAATATATGTGCTCTTGATTAATGTCATTATCTTATCGATGTTGTAAGTGCTTCAGTTAGAGGAGATTTATGGGAATGAGAGGATGTTGCATTTACTTGGATAGGAATTGTTTTCTTCTTGTTTTGTATTTGAAATTTTTTATTGTTTAATATATTGTTACAAGTACACTCTTGTTTAGCATATGTGTGGAATAGTTTTGTGACTTAAGATGAGAATATGGGTTAAGAAGGGTTTATTTTCCTTTTATGACACTGTTATGTAATATTATGCTTTTGGATTCAATTTTATGTCGAATTTAATTTTAATTTCACATTGCAAATTTGAAAATCAATTTCAAAAACAGGGCAAAACTGTCACATAATTCTGTGAAAAAACTATTGAATTTGAAATCTCATGGCAGAAAAAAAAACAGTCATAAAATTCAGTCACAAAAATATTGAATTTGAAATCACGTGACAGAAAAAATAGTCACAAAATTCTATTACCAAAATATTATCCAAATTAATTAAAAATAAATTTCTTGGTGTGACAGATTTATGATTATTAATATATATCATGAATTCATGACAGAGGTTTTTTATGTCATAAAAAGATGATTGTGACATAGATGATAGAATTGAAAGCTGTCATGCACCCCCTTTTATGACAGCTTTTATCTATCATTTATGACCCTTTTTGGTGTAGTGCAAGCTACTATGAATCATAAAGAAAACTATAGAAGTACCCACATATATAAATAAATCCCAGATAAACACACCATAATACCGTAGCATGCAACCCAGACTGAACAGCGAAAAATCCAAAACATAATAGATATGAAAAATCGATACTATGCAGACACAACATCCCCCAAAACAACTACACATCATGTCTCACGCATCCCTGCGCTGATCATCCACTCTGGCTACCTCACCTGCAAAACATGTGAATGAAAAGGATGAGCCACAAAGCCCAGTTGAGGTATGAAAAAATATCGATCATCGGAATAAACAGAATGTAGAACTCAAGAAGTATAAGTGGAATGAACAAAAACTCAAATGGTGATACCCTCTAGTACCATGATTGGAATGGTATTTTGCATATTTTTATGGAGTTTTGAAAGCAAAAGGTTGAGTTTCAATGCTTAAAAACCACATTTTAGGTTTGAGTTGCCGAAATCCATGTTAATGAGCCAATGCATAATTCAACACTTTGGCATAGTCATTTTAAGTGTTTTCTAGTGGTTCAAGTTGGTTTGGTAGCTTAGAGATATGAAATCCAAGTTTTGGGCATAATGATTAGAAGTTATGGAAATGCTATCTCTTAAGCATTTGAGTTTTTATATGCTGAATTTTGTTCTATCAACCTAAAAATGGTTTTGACACTTGTTTAAGTATGTTTCAGTCATTTATGACTTGTTTGAATGGGTTTTGTAGGCTCCGGATTGATCAGAGTTGAATATGGAAGAAAAGACACAAAGGAGCTGAAAAATTGGATTTTGCTGTCAACCGTCTGGACACTTATCAGAAACCGTCCAGACGGTTCAAGAAGAAATATGGACAGATTGATTTTCAAGCATATCCGTCCGGATGGTACTGTTCACCGTCCGGACGGTTGAAGAAGAAAGACGGACAGTGCTGTTTTCAAGCATATCTGTCCGGACGGCACTGCTCAATAATTTTCGGGTCAACTTTTGAAGGTGCAAATGATCGAATTTGAAGAAACGTTCTTATACAAAGTTGAATTAGACATCCAGATATTTCCAACGAGTGCTCATACATATAAATCCATTGAGAATTGAAGTCTGTGAAATTAAAACAAGATGCTGCCTCGAACAGTTCCAGTAATTTCGGATCTTATGATTTTTACTCAATTCTTGAAGGGCAAACTTGTCTAATTACTTTATTTGCCCAATGGGACTTATTTGTAATGGGTTAGGATGGTCTTCTAACGGAGGTATGAGGGTTTTATGGGTCTTGAGACCCCATTCTTTGGACAACACTCATTTTGGCCGAAAATACATATTCTCTAAGGTTTTTGTTCTCTTACCATGTTCTTCATCTTTGATTCTTGCTTGGGGTTCGAAAATAAGTCTATTGAAGATTTCTAGGAGTCTTGGAGTCTTGGAGACCAAACCAACTAGAAGAAGAAGTTCTTCCTCCTTGTAGAGCTTGAGAAGAGCCCAAGTTGGATTACCCTCAACTTCTATTTGTAGATTGGAAGGCCGATTCACCTCAACATTCGACATTGGAATTGATCTCTAAACTCCTCTTCCTTATTGTTATTTCATTTTATTATCGCATTTGGATTCATAGTTCTAGTATAATCTACTTGAATATTTCCATTCCGATTTAGTTTGTGCTTGAACGTTTTATGTTATGTTTTACATTTTATTATGTTGTGCTTATTTCCATTTTGATTTTCTGCAGTAGTTTAGTATTTAATTCTCATTTCGTATATTAGGGTTTAGTTCAATCAATCACCCCAAGAGGGAAAACCGAATCTAACCAATGGTTAGTGCAATTTTGCCACACTTAACATTGTGAATACCATATTTAATTAAGTAATTAGGTTAATAATCCATAGACCCAAGCCGAAACCAAAAGTCTTTGTGAGACGATTTGGGATTCACTCCTATTATTACTTTGACAAACCTACACTTGGGAAAGCGTTAATCCACTTACCTATTTTGGGCGAGTCATACCACCGAACTCCAATAAATTCGAGATAAAGTATGAAAACCTGTAAGATATAGAATCCATAAAGGAAATCATGAAGTGATGCACTGATAGGATATAGAATCTCCAAACAATCTATCTATCATAAATATCATCAAAATCATCGATCTGTAAGAAACCTCAAAGTCAATCGATGTACGCTTTTTAGTGCTATTTTATGTCAAATTTAATGAGTATAGGCTTTGTCAATTGTTTGGTTTCCAAAAGACCAACTTTTTTTTCCAAAATGCACAAAATCTATAAAATCTCCACTATGGAGAGAGTTAACTAAATGGGTAAAACCGTTAAAGACTCCTCCATAGTGAGAGTTGAACAATTCTCAACCATCAAAGTTTATCAGTGTGGACTTTTAATTGTATTTTATGTCTAATTTTACAAGAATAGGCTACTTCGATTATTTCATTGCCAAAACCTTTATAAAATCATCCATGGAGAGAGTTGATCAACTCTGAACTATAAAAGTTGATAGGTGTGCACTTTTTATTGTTATTTTATGTATCATTTTACGGGAATTGGCTCCATAGATTGTTTCATTGCCAAAAGACAAACTTTTGTTCCTAAATGGACGAAACAGTTAAAAGCTCCTCAATGGAGACAATTGATGGATAAAATCGTTAAAATCTCCCCCATGGAGAGAGTTGAGCTATTAAGAAACCTTGAATTCAATTGGTGTACAATTTTACTGCTATTTTATGTCAAATTTTATGAGTATAGTTGTCACGCCCCTCTCCCAGATAGGTGCGGATGAGCACCCATGAATCTCAGAGACGTGACCGACAGGGAACTCCTTCGTTCCCCGAACCGGATTTAAACCAAATATCTACCCAAAACACTATTAATCAACAAACTATCTACAGAAATAGCCACACATATATAAATAAACCTCAACCATAAACCTAACATACTGTAACAAGCAAACCAGAGTCTACAGCGGAAAATCTCAAACGTCATAAAGACGAAAAGTAAATAATAAAGACAGACACAACATCTCCACAGCAGCTACACATCACGTCTCACGCATCCCTGCGCTGATCATCCACTCCTTCAATCTCACCTGAAAAACATGTAAATAAAAGGGATGAGCTACAAAGCTCAGTAGGGATATGGAGAAATATCGATCGTCAGAATAAACGGAAAGTAAAACTCAAGATGTTTGTGAAATGAACAAGAACACCAATAGTGATACACTCCAGTACCACCGAACTCCAGTAAATCAGAGATAAAGTAAGAGAACCAGAAAGATATAAAATACATGAAGGAAACCGTAAAATGATACCCTGATAGGATATAGAATCTCTGAACCAATCATAAACATCAACAGATCAGTCAATCTGTAGGGTAGACACCGAGTAGGCTACACCACTACCATCCTCAAGTAAAACCCTCAAATCAGTACACAGTCATAATCCAACTCAAATCCATATCAACTCAAATCCATATAACATCAGAAAATCCTCCCCTGGACCCACCCTGATCGCTGCAAGGTGTCTCCCAGTCTAGGTACTCCCCAGATTGGACGAGGATCGAGCCTACATCAGGTACTCGATAGCATCGCCTACATCGAAGAGCGTCCCCTAGGATGTACCCCACCTCAATCCGGTCTCCAGGTACGTACCCGATCAGAACCATCAACAAATCCTCCAGTAGGGTGTGTCGCCCGATATGGGTCCCACACGCTACAAATCATCCATCAATAATCTCGTAACCACATCACCAAAAATCACTAGAGTACAGTCCTATCTGGACTCTCAAAAATGTCACCCAAACCAAAAGTGGGCCCCACCTCTGAGTGTGGGCCCCACAGGAGACATGTCGCACGAGGATGCAGCTAATCGCACAAACAGTCCATAATATCATAAAATAATAATACAGTTGCAACTGCGGAAACAAATTGGATAAAAGTTCAAATGGAAAAATTCCCAACCTCCGGGAATTTCATACAAATAGACAAGTAGGAGTCCGTCGAATACAGAACCCTCGGAACCCCAAATAAGAGATAGGGCAGAATCCCTACCTGAAATGTCGACTAATGCTAATCCTTAATACGTTCGAAATCCCACTACAAAATCCTCAAATCAGCCTCCTACATCGAAATACGAATACGTATACACGACAGTCAAAATACGGAAAAGTCAACCTAAGTGAAACACGGTCAACTCGAGTTAAAGTCAAACTCGGTCAAAAGTCAACTCGGGTCAAGCCCGATCAACTCGGGTAAAAAGTCAAACCCGGCCAAAAGTCATCTCGGGTCAACCTGGTGAACAGTGACGCCGCCCCGGCTGTCGCCGGCGATTCCAGGGACTTTTTCTGGTGAACCATACATCAAATTAAAGCTCTCAAAACAAGCAATCCAATGATACCTATCTCGTTCCAAAACTCCACCGGAATCAACCGGGATCGCTCCTTGAAGTCGTCGAAAAATCGAAACTCCGCCGCCGGATTTCGCCGCCTATGGTGCTCCGATGATGACGATTCCAGTTGGGTTTTGCTCCTCTCTCTACAAGCTTCGATTCGACAGCTCACACGCCTCAATCTGATTACAAATGCAGAAAACCCATCTCAATAACCTCTCATCTCTCTCTCTCTCTCGTGTATTGCCGGATGAAGAAGAAACCAATCTGGTTTTTACCAGATTTTTGGATAAAATTACTATTTTGCCCCTCCTTTAATGCTACATCTTTTAACTTCCAAAATTCGTAACAAATTCAATTGAACTCCGATTTTGGTGATTCTTGCGCCTATATTTTCCTAAAAATATGTAATATTTATTAAAAATATCAAAATTTAAAAATCATTTTACTAAAATTTGAGTTCGGGATATTACAATAGGCTCCGTAGATTGTTTTGTTTCCAAAGACCAACTTTCGTTCCCAAATGGACAAAACCGTTAAAGCCTCCTCCATAGAGAGAGTTGAGCAATTCTGAACCATCAAAGTTGATTGGTGCACATTTTTTATTGTTTCTTATGTATAATTTCATGAGAATGTACTCCTTAGATGGTATTGTTGCCAGTAGATGAGTTTCAATTCAAATTGGACAAAACATTTTAAGATCCTCCATGGATGGAGTTTAGAAATTCTGAACCATAAAAGTTGATCGATGTTCAATTTTTATCGTTATTTTATGTCATATTTGAGGAGTATAGGTTTCGTAGATATTTTTGTTGCCAAAAGACCAACATTAATTCTAAAATGGACAAAACATTTAAAAGCTCCTCCATGGAGAGAAATGAGCAATTCTGAACCCTCAAAGTTGATCAGTGCACACTTTTTATTATTATTTTATAACTAATTTTACGAGAATAGACTCCTTATACTATTTTGTTACCAAAAGACAGACTTCCATTCCAAATTAGACAAAACCTTTTAAAGATCCTCCATTGAAAGAAATGATCAATTATGAACGATTATAGTTGCTTGGTGCACACTTTTTATTATTATTTTATAACTAATTTTATGAGAATAGGCTCTTGAGATTGTTTCATTGCCAAAGAACAGAGTTTCATTCCAAATTAAACAAAACCTTTAAAAGATCCTCCATGGAGAGAGTTGATATTCCGAACCATTAAAGTTGATCTGTTTATACTTTTTATTTTTATTTTATGTATAATTTTATGAGAATAGACTCCTTAGATTGTTTCGTTGCGAAAAGACGAACATTCACTTTAAATTGGACAAAACCTTTAAAGAACCTCCTTGCAGAGAGTTGAACACTTCTGAGCCTCAAAGTTGATCTTATTGTTATTTTATAACTAATTTTATGAGAATAGGCTCCTTAGATTTTTCTTTTCCAAAAGACGAACTTTCATTCCAAAATAGACAAAATCTTTATAAGATCATCCATGGAGAGAGATGATCAATTTCGAACCACAGAGATCGATCGGTGTACACGTCTAACCCTCAAAGTTGATCGGTGTACACTTTTTATTGTTAATTTATAACTAATTTTATGATAATAGGCTCCTTAGATTCTTTCATTTCCAAAAGACGAACTATCATTCCAAATTAGAGAAAACCGTAAAAATATCCTCTATGGAAAGAGTTCAGCAATTCCGAACCATCAAATTTTATCGGTGTTTACTTTTTAATGTTACTTTATATCTCATTTTAAAAGAATAGGCTACGTACATTGTTACTCTGACAAAAGATGATGAACTTTCATTCCAAATTACACAAAACCTTCAAAAGATCCTCGATGGAGAGGGTTGAGCAATTCTGAATCGTAAAAGTTGATCGTTGCACAATTTTTGTTGTCATTTTAATTCCAATTTGACGATAATAGGATCCTTAGATTGTTTCGGTTCCAAAAGATGAACTTCCATTCCAAATTAGACAAAACATTTATAACATCATCAATGGAGAGAGTTGATGAATTTCGAACTATAAAAGTTGATCGGTGTGCACTTTTTATTGTTATTTTTTGTCCCATTTTATGAGAATAGGCTCCATACATTGTTTCATTGCCAAAATATGAACTTTCATTCCAAATTAGAAAAAATCTTTAAAAGATCCTCCATCGAGAACGTTGAGCAATTCTGAACCATTAATGTTGATCGGTGTTCACTTTTTATTGTTATTTTATAACTAATGTTATGAGAATAGGCTCCTTAGATTGTTTCATTGCCGAAGGACAAAGTTTCATTCCAAATTAAACAAAACCTTTAAAAGATCCTATATGGAGAGAGTTGATATTCCGAACAGTTAATGTTGATTGGTTTACACTTTTTATTTTTATTTTATGTATAATTTTATGATAATAAACTCCTTAGATTGTTTCGTTGCGAAAAGACGAACTTTCACTTCAAATTGGACAAAACCTTTAAAAGAACCTTCGTGCAAAGAGTTGAACACTTCTGACCCTCAAAGTTGATCGGTGCACACTTTTTATCGTTATTTTATAACTAATTTTATGAGAATAGGCTCCTTAGACTATTCCATTTCCGAAATACGAACTTTCATTTCAAATGAAACAAAACTCATAAAAGATCTTCCATGGAGAGAATTGAGGAATTCCAAGCCATCAATTAATGTTGATCGGTGTTCACTTTTCATTGTTATTTTATGTCAAATTTGACGCGTATTGGTTGCATAGTTTGTTTCGTTGCCAAAAGACCAACTTTCGTTCCCAAATGGACAAAACTATTAAAAGCTCTTTTATGGAGAGAGTTGAACAATTGCAAACCCTCACATTTGATCAGTGCACACTTTTTATTAATATTTTATAACTAATTTTAACATAATAGGCTCATTAGACTATCATGTTACCAGAAGACAAACTTTAATTCAAAATTAGACAAAACCTTTGATCCTCTATGGAAAAAGTTAAGCAATTCCAAACCATCAATGTTGATCGGTGTTCACTTTTTATTATTATTTTATGTCACATTTGATGAGTATAGGTTACATAGATATGTTTGTCGCCAAAAGACAAACTTTCATTCCAAAATGGACAGAACGTTTAAAAGCTCCTCCATGGAGAGAAATGAGCAATTCCAAACCCTCAAAGTTGATAGGTGTACACTTTTTATTGTTATTTTATAACTAATTTTATGTGAATAGTCTCTTTAGATTGTTTCATTGCCAAAAGACAAAGTTTCATTCAAAATTAATCAAAACATTTAAAAGATCCTCCATGGAGAGAGTTGATATTCCGAACCATTAAAGTTCATCAATTTACACTTTTTATTTTTATTTTATGTAATATTTTATGAGAATAGACTCCTTATATTGTTTCGTTGCCAAAAGATGAATTTTCATTTCAAACTGGACAAAACCTTCAAAAGAACCTAAATGAGGAGAGTTGACCAACTCTGAACCTTAAAAGTTGATTGGTGCACACTTTTTATTGTCATTTAAATTATAATTTGACGATAATGGGCACCTTTATGCTTCGTTTCTAAAGGACAAACATTTATTCCAAATTAGACAAAATCTTTATAAAATCATCCATGGTGAGAGTTGATAAATTCCGAACCATAAAAGTTTATCGGTGTACACTTTTTATTGTTATTTTATATCTCATTTTACAAGAATTGTCTCCATAGATTCTTTCATTGCCAAAAGACGAACTTTCATTCCTAAATGGACAAAACTGTTAAACGCTTCTTGATGTAGAGAGTTGATGGACAAACCTTTAAAAGCTCTTCTGTGGAGAGAGTTGAGAAATTAGGAAACCTCAAAGTCAATCGGTGTACAATTTTATTGCTATTTTACGTCAGATTTTACGAGTATGAGCTCCGTAGACTGTTTCGTTTCCAAAAGATTAACTTTCATTCGCAAATGAACAAAACCATTAAATCCTCCTTCATAGAGACAGTTGAGCAATTCCAAACCATCAAAGTTGATCGGTGCACACTTTTTATTTTTTTTATGTCTAATTTTACGAGAAAGTACTCAGATTGTTTCTTTGCCAATAGACGAGTTTAATTCCAAATTAGAGAAAACCTTTAAAAGATTCTCCACGGAGAGTGTTGAGAAATTCCGAACCATCAATGTTGATCGTTGTTCACTTTTTATTGTTATTTTATGTCATATTTGTTGAGTATAGGTTTCGTAGATATTTTCGTTGCCAAAAGACCAACTTTCGTTCCAAAATAGACAAAACTTGTAAACGGTCCTCCATAGAGAGAAATGAGCAATTCCGGACCCTCAAAGTTGATTGGTGCACACTTTTTATTGTTATTTATAACTATTTTACGAAAATAGGCTCCTTAGATTGTTTCGTTTCCAAAAGACGAACTTTCATTCCAAATTAGACAAAATCTTTATAAGATCATCCATGCAGAGTGAAGATAAATTATGAACCATAGAAGTTGATCAGTGTACCCTTTTTATTGTTATTTTATGTCTCATTTTACAAGAATTGGCTCCATAGATTGTTTCGTTGCTAAAAGACGAACTTTCATTTCAAATTAAACAAAACCCATAAAAGATCTTCCATGGAGAGAATTGAGGAATTCAAAACCATCAATTGATGTTGATCGGTGTTCACTTTTTATTGTTATTTTATGTCAAATTTGACGAGTATTGGTTGCGTAGTTTGTTTCGTTGCCAAAAGACGAACTTTCGTTCCCAAATGGACAAAACTGTTAAAAGCTCCTCTATGGAGAGAGTTGAACAATTGTAAACCCTCACATTTGATCATTGTACACTTTTTATTAGTATTTTATAACTAATTTTACGACAATAGGCTCCTTAGACTATTTCGTTACCAAAAGACAGACTTTAATTCCAAATTTGACAAAACCTTTGATCTTCTATGGAGAAAGTTGTGCAATTTCAAACCATCAATGTTGATCGGTGTTCACTTTTTTTTGTTATTTTGTGTCGAGTTTGACGAGTATATGTTCCGTAGATTGTCTCATTGCCAAAAGACGAACTTTCTTTCTCAAATGGACAAAACTATTAAAGCTTCTCTATGGAGATAGTTGAGCAATTTCGAACCCTAAAAGTTGATCGGTCCACACTTTTTGTTATTATTTTATAACTAATTTTACGAGAATAGGCTCCTTATACTGTTTCGTTACCAAAAGACAAACTTTCATTCCAAATCAGACAAAACCTTTAAGAGATCCTCTATGGAGGGAATTGATCAATTATGAACCATTATAGTTGATCGGTGTATACTTTCTGTTGTTATCTTATGTCTAATTTTATGATAATAGACTCTGTGGATTGTTTTGTTGCCAAAAGACTTTCATTCTCAAATGGACAAAATCGTTAAGAACTTCTCCATGAAGAGAGTTGAACGATTAAGAAACCTTGAAGTGAATCAGTGTAGGTTTTTTATCGCTATTTTATGTCAAAGTTTTACCAGTATAAGCTCTGTAGATTGTTTCATTTCCAATAGACCAATTTTTGTTCTAAATTAGACAAAAACCTTTAAAAGATTCTCCATGGAAAGAGTTGATATTTTGAACCAGTAAAGTTGATCGGTTTACACTTTTTATTTTTATTTGATGTCTAATTTTATGAGAATAAACTCTTTAGGTTTCGTTGCCAAAAGATGAACGTTCATTCCAAATTTGAAAAAACCATTAAAAGAACCTCCATGGAGAGAGTTGAGCGATTCTGAACCGTAAAAGTTTATTAGTGCACACTTTTTATTGTCATTTTAATTCTAATTTGATGATAATTGGCTCCTTAGATTGTTTCGTTTATAAAAGACAAACTTTCATTCCAAATTAGACAAAATATTTGTAAAATCATCCATGGAGAGAGTTGATCAATTGTAAACCATAAAAGTTTATCATTGTACATTTTTTATTGTTATTTTATGTTAAATTTTCAAGTATAAACTTCTTAGATTGTTTCGTTGTGAAAATACAAACTTTCGTTCACAAATAAACAAAATGGTGAAGAGCTCCTTCATGGAGAGAGTTTCAAAATTCTGAATCATCAAAGGATATTGGTGTACACTACTTATTGATATTTCATGTCAAATTTGACGAGTATAAGCTCCATAGATTATTTCGTTGCCAAAAGATCAACTTTCATTCCCAAATGGGTAAAACTATTAAAAGCTCATCGATGGAGAGTTAACCAATTCCAACCAATCAAAGTCGATTAGTGTTCACCTTTTATTGTTATTTCATGTCAAATTTGACGTGTGTAGGTTTTGTAAATTATTTCATTACCAAAAGACAAACTTTTGTTCCCGAATAGACAAAACTGTTAAATGCTCCTCCATGGAGAGAGTTGAGCAATTTCAAACCATCAAAGTTATTCAGTGTTCATCTTTTATTGTTATTTTATGTCAAATTTGATGGGTATAGGTTCCATAAATTATTTCGTTGCCAAAAGACCAACTGAAAATTCCTAAATGGACAAAACCGTTAAAAGCTCCTCCATGGAAAGAGTTGAACAATTCCGAATCGTTAAAGCTGATCGGTGTACACCTTTTATTGTTATTTTATAACTAATTTTATGAGAATAGGCTCCTTAGATTGTTTCATTGCCAAAAGACAAACTCTCATTCCAAATTGGACAAAACCTTTAACAGATCCTCCATGGTGAGAGTTGATCAATTTGTAACCATTAAAGTTGATTGGTGTACACTTTTTATTGTTATTTTATGTCAAATTTGATGAATATTGGTTTGCTAGATTTTTCATTGCCAAAATACCAAATTTCGTTCTCAAATTGACAAAATCGTTAAGAGCTTCTCCATGGAGAGAATTGAGCAATTATGAACCATCAAAGTGTATCGGTGTACACTTTTTTCGATATTTTATGTCGAATTTGACGATTATAAGCTCTGTAGATTTTTTTTGTTGCCATAAGACTTTCGTTCTTAAATGGACAAAACCGTTAAGAGCTCCACCATGGAATTTGTTGAGCGATTAAGAAACCTCGAAGTTAATCTATGTACACTTTTGATTGCTATTTTTTGTCAAAATTTGATGAGTATAGGCTTTGTAGAAAGATTCGTTGCCCAAATACCAATTTTCGT
The DNA here is from genome assembly GCA_963580455.1 of Euonymus europaeus. Lineage (NCBI taxonomy): Eukaryota > Viridiplantae > Streptophyta > Magnoliopsida > Celastrales > Celastraceae > Euonymus > Euonymus europaeus. Next base: position 11,017,755 of record OY756970.1, on the reverse strand, counting down.
TCTAAATTAGACAAAACCTTAAAAAGATTCTCTATAGAAAGAGTTTAGCAATTCGGTACCATCAAAGTTTATCGGTGTTTACCTATTATTATTCTTTTATGTCTCATTTTATGATAATAGGCTCCGTAGATTGTTTCTTTGCCAAAAGAGGAACTTTCATTCCAAATTATAAAAAACATTCAAAAGATCCTCCATGGAGAGAGTTGAGCGTTTCTGAATAAAAAAAGTCGATCGGTGCACACTTTTTATTGTTATTTTAATTCTAATTTGATGATAATAGGCTTCTTAGATCGTTTCAATTCCAAAAGATGAACTTTCATTCCAAATTAGACAAAACATTTATAACATCATCGATGGAGAGAGTTTATGAATTCTGAACCATAAAAGTTGATCGGTGTACATTTTTTATTGTTATTTTATGCCTCATTTTATGAGAATAGGATCCATGCATCGTTTCATTGCCAAAAGACGAATTTTCATTCCACATTAGACAAAAGCTTTAAAAGATCCTCCATGGAGAGAGTTGAGTAATTCCAAACCATCAGTGTTGATCTGTGTTCACGTTTTATTGTTATTTTATGTCAAATTTGACGAGTATAGGTTCCGTAGATTGTCTTGTTGCCAAAAGACCAACATTCATTCTCAAATGAACAAAATTCTTAAAAACTCCTTCATGGAGAGAGTTGAGCAATTTCAAACCATCAAAGTTGATCGATGTACACTTTTTATTGTTATTTTATAACTAATTTTATGATAATAGGCTCCTTAGATTGTTTCGTTGCCAAAAGTACAACTTTCGATCACAAATGGACAAAAGCGTTAAGAGCTCCTCCGTGAAGAGAATTGGGCAATTCCAACCATCAAAGTATATCGGTGTACGCTTTTTATTGCAATTTAATATCAAATTGGACGAGTACAGGCTCCTTAGATTGTTTATCTATCAAAAAGACCAACTTTTGTTTCCAAATGCACAAAATCAATTAAATCTCCACTATGGAGAGAGTTAACCAAATGGACAAAACCATTAAAGGCTCCTCCATAGAGAGGGTCGAGCAATTCTAAACCATCAAAGTTGATCGGTGTGGAGTTTTTATTGTTATTTTATGTCTAATTTTACAAGAATAGGCTACTTAGATTGTTTCGTTGCCAAAAGATTAACTTTCATTCAAAATTAGACAAAACCTTTAAAAGATCCTCCATGGAGAGAGTTCAGCAATTCCGAACCATCAATGTTGATAAGTGTTCACCTTTTATTGTTATTTTGTGTCAAATTTGACGATTATAGGTTCCATATATATTTTCATTGCCAAAAGACTAACTTTCGTTCCCAAATGGACAAATTTGTTAAAAGCTCCTCCATGGAGAGAGTTGAGCAATTCCGAACCCTCTAAGTTGATTGGTGCAAACTTTTTATTGTTATTTTATAATTAACTGTTTGAGAATAGGCTTGTTAGATTGTCTCGTTGTCAAAAGACAAACTTTCATTCCAAATTAAATAAAACATTTAAAAGATCCTCCATTGAGAGAGTCTATATTCCGAACCATTAAAGTTGATCGTTGTACATTTTATTTATTTATTTTATGACTAATTTTACGAGAATAGACTCCTTAGAATGTTCCATTTCCAAAAGATGTACTTTAATTCCAAATTTTAGAAAACCCTTAAAAGAACCACTGTGGAAAGAGTTGAGCAATTCTGAACCGTAAAAGTTGATCGGTGCACAATTTTTATTGTCATTTCAATTTTAATTTGATGATAGTAGTCTCCTTATATTGCTTCGTTTCTAAAAGATAAACTTTCATTCCAAATTGGACAAAACCTTTATAAAATCATCCACGGAGAGAGTTGATCAATTATGAACCATAAAAGTTTATCAATGTTGTCATGTCCCTCTCCCAGATTGGTGCGGATGAGCACCCATGAATCCCGGAGGCGTGACCGACAGGGAACCCCTCTGTTCCTCGACTCATCGAAATTCAAACCCAAAATCCCCAAATCAGTCTCCTGCACCGAAATACGGGTAGGTATACTCGACATAGTTAAAATATAGAAAAGTCAAATTGAATAGTGAAACCCGGTCAAATCGATCAAACTCGATCAACAATGATACAACCACTGCCAGCACCGGAATAGGCGATTCCGGCGATGCTAGCCGGCGAACCACACATCAAATTGAAGCTCTCAAAAAATAAAACACAACGGTACCTATCTAGTTCCAAGACTCGCCCGGAATCGACCGGGATCGAGCTCGGAAGTCACCTAAAATGCAACTTTCGCCGCCTGATTTCGCCGTCTACGGTTCTCCGTTGATGACAATACCACTTGGGTTTTATTCCTCTCTATACAAGCTTCGTTTTGATACCTCACTTGCCCCAATCGGTGAAGAAATCACAAAAACCCATTTTTCCCTCAAACCTTCCACAACTCACGGGTTATGGCTGGAGAAGAAGAAGAAAATTATGGTTTATCCCAGATTTTCAAGCGAAATTAACTTTTTGCCCCTCGTTTCTATAATAATTACTTAAACTTCCAAAATTCATAATAATTCCAACTCAACTCCGATTCAAATGATTCTCGTGCCAATATTCTTTTAAAATCATGTAGTATTTATTAAAAATATTTAATTTTAAAAATCATTTTCTAAAAATTGGGTTCGAGATATTACATCCTCCCCCCTTACAAAGCAATTTCGTCCTCAAAATTATATAAAGGGTAAAAAAAATAAGTAGTCGATGATAAAAATAATCAGTATAAATCAAGAAAATACCTAAGTATTAAACAAGTCCAAATAGCGCTCCAGCATATCTGACTCTACCTCCCAGGTAGCCTCCTGAACTCCATAATGCTGCCATAACACCTTAACCAAGGGTATGGTCTTCAAACGCAATCTCTGTACCTGGCTGTCCAAAATGCGAATCGGACGTACCTCATAAGTAGCATCCTCTCCAATCTCTAGAGTCGATCAATCAATAGTATGGGAGGGGTCATGATGATACCTTCGTAACATATAAACGTGAAACACATTATGAACTCCGGACAACTATGGTGGCAATGCCAACCTATATGCCAAACTCCCTACTCTCTCCATGATTTCAAAAGGTCCAATAAACCTAGGGGCTAACTTCCCCGATCTACCAAAATGCTGTATCCCTCGCTTTAGACTAAACTTGAGTAATATGTGGTCCCCCACTTGAAACTCTATAGGCCTCCACCTCCCATCTGCATAACTCTTCTGAGGTGATTGAACCGTCAGAAGTCACTGTTTGATAACTGCCACAGCCTCAGTGGTCTACTGAATCAAATTTCGTCCCAACAAGGGTCTGTCCCCAACCTCTGACCAACAAAGTGGTGACCTGCATGGTCTACCATACAATGCCTCAAATGGCGCCATCTGAATACTACTATACTAAGAGATCTTATACACAAACTCTACCAGTGGAATGTTTGTCTCCCAATCACCATTGAAATCCATAAGACATGACTGAAACATGTCCTCCAAATCTGTATAGTCCTCTCACTCTGACCATCAGTCTGTGGGTGAAAGGATGTACTAAAACTCAACATTGTCCCCAAAGTGTCCTGAAAGCTGCTCCAAAATCGAGAAGTGAAACGGGGTTCCCTATCGGATATAATGGACATGGGTATCCCATGTAGTCGTATGACCTCTTGAATGTAGAGTCTGGTAAGTGCCTCCACCGAGTCAGTCTACTAAATCGATAAAAAGTGAGTGGTCTTCATCAATCTATCAACAACAGCCCACACGACATCATGTCTTCTTACAGTCCTCGATAAACCCATCACAAAATCCATACACACATGCTCCCACTTCCACTCGGGCAATGGAAGCAACTGTAACAATCTAGGTGGTCTCCTATGCTCTTCTTTCACCTGCTGACAGGTAAGGCATCTCATAACAATATGGGCCATATGTCCTTCAGTCCGCTCCACCAAGATTGTCTACGTAAGTATCTCTCTAAGTATCTCATCTCTCAACTCAACATCTTCTGGAACTAACAGTCGGCCTCTAAAATGAACTCCTCCATCAGCACCTCGAATCCAACAATCCATATCCTCGATATCATCAAAAGTTGCATCGCCGAGCTGTACATCAAACACTTTCTGTACTAGTGCTGGACGGCTTACCAAACTCCTCAGGAAGCATCTATCACCCCTGTCATCAACATCTAGTCGATACTGCCCAATGGTGTCTACCAAATCAAACTCCCGTAGTGACAATCGTGCCATTGTCAACCTCCTACTCAAAGCGTCAACCACCTTATTGGCCTTGCTTGGATGATATTGCAATGAGAAATCATAGTCTCAAAGATACTCCATCTATCTCCAATGCCTCTAATTTAGATCCTTTTGTGTGAATCAGTGTCGTAAACTCCTTTGATATGAAAACACCTCAAACTATTCCTTATAAAAGGTAATGCATCCACTGCTTAATTTTGAACACTATAGCAGCCAACTCCAAATCATGTACGGGATAATTCCTCTAATGCGGCTTCAACAGTCACGAAGCATACTCTTCCACCCTCTCCTGCCGCATGAGCACGCAACCTAATCCGATCCCTGAAGCATCACAGTATATATGGTAACCTATACCACTATCAGGAATGGTCAGAACTGGGGGTGATGTGAGTTGGGTCTTCAGCTCACAAAAAGCATGCTCATATATATCAGTCTACACGAAAGGAAAGCCCTTCCGCATCAAGTCAGTCATCGGTGCAGTGGTCGATATAAAATATCGCAAGTTAATCTTGCAATATCAAATAAAGACGGGTCTTACCCTATCCACAAGTGTACGTGTCGTAAATAGTATAAAAGCGAATGAGATCGTATCCACAGAGACTGCTCAATTACCAAACAAACTATAAAGCAATAATTAACTTAAAAGAAAACAGAAAAGAATTAGATTGTAATTGGAAAAGTTTAAAGAACTTAACTTATATTTAAGACGAAAGATAAGCTTAACTTGGGCTGGATTTGTTCTCTACTACCACTTTGTTATCAAATTCCAACATGCAATCACACACTTTAAAGGATTAATGTTGTCAATCAAGAGACCTTGGTCCGGCTCTCTTGACTCTAACTTTCCTAAGCAATGATCTTGGCTTTGGTCCAGCCCAAAATCGTTTCTTATCACAGGAATCTTGGTTAGTGTAGCCTAAGGATTTCCTAAGATAAGCATAAGAACAAGAAAGTTGACAAACACACAACCTCAAGTAATTGTGTATTACCCAACTAATTGTGTTCACAAACCTCAAATCTGGATTTAATTCAGAGATTCGTTACTTGTTAAGCACCGGGTTATGGTCAGCCAAATATGCCTAACTAACAATTCCTATATAACATGAAGTTGATCACACATTCACATTAATAAGATTTAAACAATAAATTCAGAGATTTATGAATTAACCTAGTGTAATCATCCATGGAATCTTACAACAAAGCTTTAAGCAAAAGAACTCATCCAATCCCAAGCTAAGTAAGAAGTTTAGTTACACATAAACATATCTAAATCCAGAAATTAAAACCCAATACAAAACCAGATTGAAGGAAGGAATAGAATCTGATTTTTTTGAATCCCCTTGCTAATTGCCTTTCTCTTCTTCCTCCCTTTTCTCCTCTGTCGTGTCTGCCGTGTGTATCTTCTGAAGAAAATCTTCTTCTCCTTTCCTATCTTTCTTCTCTGCTTTTGTGCTCTCCCATTTCTATTTTTAGTAAGTTCTTTTATGGCTTCGTTTTTCCCATTATAACCTCCAGCTGATATTTGGACAAAAGATTCTTTAATTCCTACTTGCCACGTCAGCCAACAAAGTGATGTCGTTTTCATTTTTCCCCGCTGGAATTCTGCGGCCGCAAACAGGTTGCACTTTTCCTCCAGAACCAGCTTGCATTTCCATCTTTGCATTCATCCATACCTAACAAGAAAACATGTATTTTGGGCAGTATTTCGATCTTGAAATCATACCAATTACAACAATTAAAGCCCAGAATTATAGGTGCATTCTACACCTATCATGCAGCAATCCATGAAAATCCCTCTATAAACCTCCTGTAGCAACATGCTAATCCCAGGAAACTACGAATCTCTCCCACTATCTTCGGAGTCCTCCAATCCAACACGACCTCCACCTTGGCAGGATCCACCGCCACTCCATCTTTGGATATCACATGCCCCAAGAATCTCACTTGAGTAGCCCAAAACTCACACTTACTCAGCTTGACATACAACTGATGCTCCATGAGTGTCTGCAGTATAATCTCCAAATGCGTCCTATGCTCATTCTCTGTGGCCGAATACACTAATATGTCATCGATGAATACTATCACAAACTGGTCAAGATACTGTCTAAACACCTTATGCATCAAATTCGTAAAAGCTCTTGCGACAATGGTCAGCCCAAACGGCATGACCAAGAACTCTTAATGACCGTACCGAGTATGGAATGCTGTCTTCGGTATGTCCTCCTCCCAAATTTTCAGCTGGTGATAGCCTGACCTAAGATCAATCTTGGAGTAATAGTGACTACCCCTCAATTGATCAAACAGATCATTTATCCTCGGCAACGGGTACCTGTTCTTCACAGGGACCCTATTCAACTGCTTGTAGTCTACACACATCCTCATCGATCCGTCTTCTTCTTCAGGAAGAGGACTAGAGCACCCCATGGTGAAGTACTAGGTTTGATAAATACTAGACCCTAGAACTCCGACAACTATCTATCCAACTCCCTCAACTCTGCTGGAGCCATCCTATACGATGGAAGAGAAATTGAGTTTGTACCCGGATATAACTCAATCACAACGTCAATCTCCCGTTGTGGTGGTAACCTCAATCTTCGATGTAGAAGTAAAGCTCGCCACTAGACATTCAGAATATTGTCGGTTGTCGACAAAGTGTGAACTCGTAATAACCCACGACCCACAAAAACTAAATTGCCTAGATGGTGATGTCAGCGTGACCCTACATTCTGGACTATCTATCACAGCATCATAGTCCGTCAACTAGTCCAAACCAAGTATCACATCATAGTCAATGAGCTCCATGACGTATAAGTATGCTTGGAACTCATGACCAGTAAATCAAAAGATACAACCCCTACAGATGCCCGTCACCATGGTACCGGATCCCAACAGAGAATCCACTACTAATCTCTTGTCCAAACCCGAAATCTCTAACCCTAATGCCTCAACAAAAGATGTAGAAATAAACGAGTGTGTGGCACTAGTATCAAATAAAACATGAGCCCAAAAACTAAAATGTAGAACTCTACCTCCAATGAAATCATAGTCTGGTGCTGGTGCGGGTGCAACTGCATAAACTCCGGCTCTCTGGCCATGTCTTTGCTGCTGCTAATGTCTCATTGGTGATGCTGGCGGTCTGGCCTCTTTGCCTATTAGAGCTCTGGGTACTGGTGCTGCATCCCTCCTTGAACAATCCCTCCGGGCAAGTTTCGGTAATCGACAATAAAAGAATAATGGGTCGTCCACCCTGGGCCACTCTGATCTCATGTGTCAAGTGTGACCACACGCAAAACAATAGTGTGCTAATCTAGACCCCTGTGCTCTCTAGAGAGCCTGCCGCCCCTGCTGTCTTTGAGAACTCTTCTCATGATCCTGTCTGGCCCTCTGTCTCTTGCCATCGATCCTCTGTCTGCTACTGTTCCCTGATGCAGAAGGATTATCCTTATACTTTCTCTTATGAAGCTCCCAATAATCCTGTGAATCAACTATGCTCCTCTCTATGTCAAGTGCTCAGTCAATACACTCCCGATACATGCAGACTATCATCCCGGTCAAACGCTATGAAATCGGGGGTTTCAAGCCCTGCTGAAACCTAAATATCTTCTTCTCCTCAGTGGTGATGTACTCCTCTCCATACTAACCAAGCTCCTGAAATCGTGCTTGGTACTATGACATCGTCATGTCCATCATCTGAATCAACTCTAGAAACTCATTGGCCTTCGCCATGCGAACGACCTGAGGAACATACTGTGCTAGAAATTGAGTCTCAAACTCCAACCATGGCATCTCCATAATCTCTCTACCAATAGTCATACTCTCCCACCAGACATAAGCATCATCCTCTAAAAATACTAAAGCTAGTATAGCTCTCCTCTCATCCGGTATCCTAAGCGTCACCATCTGTCTCCTCAATTGTTGAAACCAATCCTCGGTTGCCTTTGGATCTACCACTCCTCGATACACTGGGGGTCTCATCTTCCTTAACTGAGCTAACTCACTGATGAAAGGATCTACTGCTAGTGGTGTTGTCTACACTGGAACATTCTGGCCTACTCGTAGCGAAATGACAAGTGGTAACTGAATAAGTGCATCGACTAAATCTGGTGTAGCTGCTGGAACAATCTGTCCCTGAGTGTCGATAATAGGTTGCGGGGTAATCTGTGAAGCTAAAGCTGCTACAACCTGACCTATGGTCTGTACCATATCTATCATGTCTTTATATTGCTACTGTAAAGTCTCTATCGCACCCTCCACACCTACGAGTGCTGCCTGAGTCGGTATATGCTCCTGCTCCACTACCTGATCCTGAACAACATGTCCACGACCGCGTCCATGACCACTTGCTCTACCTCGACCGCTTCCTTGACCTCAGACGACCGAAATCTCCTCAGATATCGGTAACTCTACCTCGTCTACAATATCCAAAAGCTCACCACTATCCCACCCACGTCAACGGGTAGCACGCTCACCCCGAATGCGTGTACTACGTGTGTCTACCATATCTGAAAAATAAACGTACAACTACATAAATCGAATACCCCCAAACGTAAAAGAAGGAATAACTCACCAGATCAGCCGGGAAGCGCGTGATGTGTAGTTGGGGAAAAGCTAAAGAAACCAAATACCCTATCAAAAACTAACAAACCCGCTCTGATACCAAACAGCCACGCCCCTCTACCAGATAGGTTCGAATGAGCACCCATGAATCCAAAAGGCGTGACCGGTAGGGAACCCCTTGGTTCCCCGACTCACCGAAATCCAAACCCAAAATCTCCAAATCAGTCTCCTGCACCGAATACCCGACATAGTTAAAATACGAGTACGTATACCCGACATAGTTAAAATATAGAAAATTCAACATGAATAGTCAAATCTGATCAAAATTGGTCAAATTGAGTCAAAAGTCAAACTCGGTCAACTCGGGTCAACCAAGCAACTTGGGTCAACAGTAGTACAACCACTGTCACCGTCAAAACTGGCGACGTTAGCCAGCGAACAACACATCAAATTGAAGCTCTCAAAAAATGGAACACAACAGTACCTGTTCGTTCTAAGACTCCGCTGGAATCGACCCAGATCGAGCTTGAAAGTCACCAAATACGTAACTTTTGCCACCTGATTCCGTCGGATATGATGCTTTCTTGACGACAATACCACTTGGGTTTTGTTCCTCTCTACAAGCTTCGTTTTGATACCTCACGTGCCTTAATCGGTGAAGAAATCTCAAAAACCCATTTTTCCCCCAAACCTTCCACAACTCATGGGTGATGGTCGGAGAAAAAGAAGGAGAAAATCTGGGATAAACCTAGATTTTCAAGCGAAATTAGCTTTTTGCCCCTCGTTTCCATAATAATTACTTAAACTTCCAAAATTCTAAAAAATTGCAATTCTACTCCGATTCATGTGATTCTCACGCCAATATTCTTTTAAAATCATGTAGTATTTATGAAAAATATTTAATTTTAAAAATCATTTTTCCAAAAATTGGGTTCGGGATATTATAGGTGTATACTTTTTATTGTTATTTTATGTCTTATTTTACGAGAACTAGCTGCATAGTTTGTTTCAATGCCAAAAGACGAACTTTTATTCCTAAATGAACAAAATTATTTAGGCATCTCAATGGAGAGAGTTGATGGACAAAATCGATAAAATCACCTCCATAGAGAGAGCTGAGTAATTAAGAAACCATGGAGTCAATCGGTGAACAATTTTTACTACTATTTTATGTCAAATTTTATAAGTATAGGCTTCGTAAGTTGTTTCGTTCTGAAAAGACCAAGTTTCGTTTCAAAAGGGACAATATAGTTAAAGGCTCCTCCATAGAGAGAGTTGAGCAATTCCGAACCATCAAAGTTGATTGGTGCACACTTTTTATTGTTTTTATGTCTAATTTTATGAGAATGTACTCCTTAGATTGTTTCACTACAAATAGATGAGTTTCAATTCAAATTACACAAAACCTTTAAAAGATCCTCCACGAAAATAATTGAGAAATTCTAAACCATAAAAGTTGATCAGAATTCACTTTTTATTGTTATTTTATGTCATATTTGACGAGTATAGGTTTCGTATATACTTTTGTCAACAAAAGACCAACATTCGTTCCAAAATGGACAAAACTGTTAAAAGCTCCTCTGTGGAGAGAAATGAGCAATTCTGAACCCTCAAAGTTGTTCGGTGCATACTCTTTATAGTTATTTGATAACTCATTTTTTGGGAATAACCTCCTTAGATTGTTTCATTTCCAGAAGACAAAGTTTCATTTGAAATTAAACAAAGCCTTTAAAAGATCCTCCATGAAGAGAGTTGATATTCTGAATCATTAAAGTTAATCGATTTATACTTTTTATTTTCATTTTATGTCTAATTTTATGAGAATAGACTCCTTTGATTGTTTCGTTGCCAAATGATAAACTTTCATTATAAATTGGACAAAAACTTTAAAAGAACCTCCATGGAGACAGTTGAACAATTCTGAACTTTAAAAGTTGATCGGTGCACACTTTTTATTGTCATTTTAATTCAATTTTAATGATAATGGGCTCTTTCAATTGCTTTGTTTCTAAAAGATGATTTTTTATTCCAAATTAGACAAACCTTTATAAAATCATCCATGGAGAGAGTTGATCAATTCCGAACCATAAAAGTGGATGGGTGTACAATTTTTATTGTTATTTTATGTCTCATTTTACGAGAATTGGCTCCAAAGATTGTCTAGTTGCCAAAAGATGAACTGTGAAACCCCGACCCAAAAATATTAAGTATGGCTAAATTTTGGGTTATAAGTTGTTGGAAATGGATTCGAAGAAGTTACGGACCACTTGAGTTGTATAAGACCGTAAAGAATCATTTTTGAACTAGGTTCACAAAAAGGGTCATAACGTTTAGCACAGACGTCCGTTTGGGGCCCCTAATATATCAAATCGAAGCTAAGATCGAGACGGAGCTGAAAATGTAAGGCCATACGCCTAGGCATCTACAAAAAGTCTGCCCAGTCTAGAGGGCAAAAGAGATGGAATTGGTGCATGGCTGCCTAGGCGCACTCTGCCTAGGCGCACTTTCTATGCACACCTAGGATAGTGTCCAGAACAGTGAGATCAACCCTGAAGTTAAGCCAAATGTGCCTAGGTGCAATTCCGAGTGCCTAGGCACTCCCCGAGCAATTAAGTGCCCCTACGCGACCAGAAAATGCAATTTTCTTGGTGAAGCTTGATTCTAGTGTGAGAAAGAGAGAGAGAGAGAGAGAGAGAGAGAGAGAGAGAAAATTAGAGAGAGAAAGTGGTGTTTTGAGAGATTATTGAAGATTTGGAGCTTGGATTGAAGATTTAAATAAGATTTGGAGGAGATTTCCATGATTCAAGTAAGTTTTCCAGTTTTGTAAAATCTAGGGTTTTTCATAGATTTCGTTTAATTCGGTAATAGATGGAATTTAGGGCTTAGATATGTTGATTCTAGGGTTATTTATGATTGTTTTACTAGGTTTGATCATTGGTTTAGTTTGAGTTTTGAATTGGATGGAGTTTGGAGGATTTGGTGAAATCCTAGAGAGAGAAGGTATGTCTCTCTTGATTTGTGATTAAATTCATGTTTTTATGGTATATGGATGTTACTGATATGAGTGTATGAGATTGGTTGGTTGAGATTGATAGGTTGAGAGAAAAGCTCGAAACCCTAGTTTTGGGAATTTGAGTTGGTAAGCTTTTGCTTGGGTAATGAGGTAGGGATTCTTAACCCATTTGTTTATCGTATCATTTGTTCTCTAAAGAGCGGTTGTATTTCTTCATTGGTCGTTATTGTTTGTGTTCTTGCCTAAATTGTTCCTTAGGAAGAACAAACTTTTTGTTGATTATTGATTATTGATTACTTGCATACCCTTTGAATGCTTAATCATCTACTGGGCATGATAATCCTCGTTCATACATCATGTCTTATATATGAAATTCTTTTGCATGACGTTATTGGACATGAGTTTTAGATGCATCGGGTCTACGAGTATGGATTTGTAGAACCCTTAGGTTTACTTATGTGTGATGTTGGGTACCGAATGAGCACATTATTACCGGAATCGGGATCCCCACTATGATGGTACACCTATAGTTGTTCCAAGGCAATGTACAAGGATTCCGATGATTTTTCGGAATATTCGTTGACTGGTGTTAGGCGCTATAGGGTGTATCCTTTGATTATACCTCGTTGTGACATTTTAGATGCCATGTTGCTACATTTAACTTGTTTAAATATTCAGCCTTTATATTTTTTATGATTCATCTTATTTTCCCTACTGAGCCTCCTGCTATCAAAGTCTATCAATCCGGACCCAAGGTCCACTATCCAGGTACGGGAGTCCCGATCACACGGCATACCTCCCGACCATCCATCTAACATACCGAAAAGGTATTTAAGCAACATAATAGTCAACCAATTAAAGTACTATATTTACTTAATTCATAACCAATGTTCTCAAACAATCGAATACAAATCCTAATGCTCCTAGGGTGGCCTTTCATGTCACGCCGCCTCCTACTGATCCGCAGCCTGGTTCTCAGCACCAAGTTGAATAACCATAGCATAGAGGAAAATGGCGAGTGGAGAAAACACCCAGGGTTGTTCAGTGAGGGTGCTAGAGGGGTTTGCTTCCAGTCGTGCAATGCCTCCTCCATGTTATAAAACGGTGAGGGAACCTTCGTGTGTTAGAACAACAGTCACTTTTCAAAACCCAAAAGTTGAGTTGGGTGCTTTGGGATGCGTGATTAGAGCATGGACCACGTTTAATGGTGGGAAACAGGATGTCAAGGAAGAACGTGCTCGACTTATGCTTCATAAGTTGAGGAATGATCATTATGTGGAAATAGCGGGTTACAATTACAGGGAAAGCAGCAGTCTGGAGATTCAACAACATGAGACTCGAAGACTCCGACGTGAAGTTATACGTCTTAGGGATGAGAACAGAGGGTTACGATATGAGAATGAAGTCCTGGCAAGTCAGGTCAGGGATTCAGAGAGGTTTGAGGAAGATTCTGAAGAAGAATTTGAGGAGGAACTAGTGTTTGAAGACAAGCATTGTATCACATAAGGCTAGTTGCTGGTGGTCTAGGTTATGTGTAAGAATAAAGCTCATAGAGCCACCAAAAGTTTGTTTGTATAAACTATCGGTCTTAGGAGTAAGAACCCTTGATATTGGATGTATAACCTTGTAGTGTGTTAATGTATTTTGAGCTTGTGTGTGAAATATATAGTTATATATATATATACCTATGTGTGTGTGTATCTATATGATAAGTATATACATTATTGGGGGAAATAACTAAATGATCAGCGAAGTATGTATGTATGAGAACAATAAGGGCCAAATTATCTCTTGGGAAGAATGGGTGCCATGTGGATTTTGGATTGAGAATGCGTCAACAAGCATGTTCATTGTGTTGTGCAAACTTAAAGATTTAGCCAAGTTTGTAAAATTTCGGGGACAAAATTTGTTTAAAGGGGAAGGGATGTGAAACCCCGACCCAAAAATATTAAGTATGGCTAAATTTTTGGTTATAAGTTGTTGGAAATGGATTCGAAGAAGTTACGGACCACTTGAATTGTATAAGACCGTAAAAAATCGTTTTTGAACTAGGTTCACAAAAAGGGTCATAACGTTTAGCACAGACGTCCGTTTCGAGCCCATAATATACCAAATCGAAGCTAAGACCGAGACGGAGCTGAAAATGTAAGGCCACAAGCATAGGCGGTGCGCCTAGGCGTGTACAAAAAGTCCGCCCAGTCCAGCGGGCAAAAGAGATGGAATTGGTGCATGGGCGCCTAGGAGCCCACCTAGGCTCACTCTGCCTAGGCGCACTTTCTGTGCACGCTCAGGATAGTTTCCAGAACAGCGAGATCAACCCTGAAGTTAAGACAAATGCGCCTAGACGCAATTCCGAGATCCTAGGCGCTCCCCGAGCAGTCAAGTGCCCCTACGCGACCAGGAAATTCATTTTTCTTGGTGAAGCTCAATTCTAGTGTGTGAGAGAGAGAGAACATTAGAGAGAGAAAGTGAGGTTTTGAGAGATTATTGAAGATTTGGAGCTTGGATTGAAGATTTAAACAAGATTTGGAGGAGATTTCCAAGATTCAAGTAAGTTTTCCAGTTTTGTAAAATCTAGGGTTTTTCTTAGATTTTGTTTGATTCGGTAATAGATGGAATGTAGGGCTTAGATATGTTGATTCTAGGGTTATTTATGATTGTTTTACTAGATTTGATCATTTGTTTAGGTTGAGTTTTGAATTGGGTGGAGTTTGGAGGATTTGGTGAAATCCTAGAGAGAGAAGGTATGTCTCTCTTGATTTGTGATTAAATTCATGTTTTTATGGTATATGGATGTTATTGATATGAGTGCATGGGATTGGTTGGTTGAAATTGATAGGTTGAGAGAAAAGCTCGAAACCCTAGTTTTGGGAATTTGAGTTGGTAAACTTTTACTTGGGTAATGAGGTAGGGATTCTTAACCCATTTGTTTATCATATCATTTGTTCTCGAAAGAGCGGTTGTATTTCTTCATTGGTCGTTATTGTTTGTGTTCTTGCCTAAATTGTTCCTTAGGAAGAACGAACCTTTTGTTGATTATTGATTATTGATTACTTGCATACCCTTTGAATGCTTAATCATCTATTGGGCATGATAATCCTCGTTCATACATCATGTAGTTACGTATATTTATATAGGATTGTCTTATATATGAAATTCTTTTGCATGACATTATTGGACATGAGTTTTAGATGCATCGGGTCTACGAGTATGGAGTTGTAGAACACTTAGGTTTTCTTATGTGTGATGTTGGGTACCGAATGGACACATTATTTCCGGAATCGGGATCCCCACTATGATGGTGCACCTATAGTTGTTCTGGGGCAAAGTACAAGGATTCCGATGATTTTCAGGAATAGTCGTTGACTGGTGTTAGGCGCTATAGGGTGTATCCTTTGATTATACCTTGTTGTGACATTTTAGATGCCATGTTGCTACATTTAACTTGTTTAAATATTTGGCCTTTGCATTTTTTATGATTCATCTTATTTTTCCTACTGAGCCTCCTGCTCACCCTATTTCTTTCTCTATCCTTCAGGTGAGACCGGTATTGAGAACCGGTCTGCAAATCAGTAGGAGGCGGCGTGACATGGAAGGCCACCCTAGGAGCACTAGGTTTTATATTTTTTTATGTGGAAACTTTTGTTATGAATTAAGTACATTTAGTACTTTTACTTGGTTTAATATTATGCTGCTTAAATACCTTTTTGGTATGTTGATTGGATGGTCGGGAGTGTATGCCGTGTGATCGGGACTCCCGTACCTGGATGATGGACCATGGGTCCGGGTATGTAGACTTTGACAGTCTTTATTGACGATATGGATGTGATTATGTTTTGCATATTATTTGCATGTGATTAGGAGGCCTGAGGTCCTGCCTAGAGTGTGAATGTGGTTAGATGGCCAGAGGCCCTTCTTAGCTGCTGAAGTGCTCTGAATTAATATTGATTTCATTTATTGTGTAATGTGTATATGACTTCAGGTTGGCACCCTCCGATATACGGGGAGGTGCTGCCGGATTTCTGTTAGAATCCAGGGTAGGGAGACGTGTGGTGAGGTCCTTAGTGACAGAGTGCACGTCTAAAGTGGCTCTCCCGGCTTAGTGCTTGGAATTTGCGTCGGGGCGTCACATGAACTTTCATTCCTAAATGGATAAAACTGTTAAAAGCTCATCCATGGGGAGACTTGATAGACAAAACTGTAGAAAGCACCCCCATGGAGAGAGTTAACCGTTTAAGAAACCTCAAAGTCAATCAGTGTACAATTTTTATTGCTATTTTATGTCAAATTTTATGAGTTTAGGCTCTGTAGATTGTTTCATTTCCAAAGGACCAACTTTTGTTCCCAAATGGACAAAACCATTAATTCCTCCTCCATAGAGAGAGTTGAGCAAGTCCGAACCATCAAAGTTGATCGGTGCACACATTTTATTGTTTTTTATGTCTAATTTTATGAGAATGTACTCCTTAGATTGTTTCACTGCCAATAGACGAGTTTCATTCGAAATTAGACAAAACCTTTAAAAGATCCTCCATGGAGAGAGTTGAGAAATTTCGAACCATCAAAGTTGATCGGTGTTTCACTTTTTATTATTATTTAATGTCATATTTGATGAGTATAGGTTTCGTAGATATTTTTCCTGCCAAAAGACCAATTTTCATTCCAAAATTGATAAAACTGTTAAAAGCTCCTCGATGGAGAGAAATGAGCAATTCCAGACCCTCAAAGTTGATTGGTGCACAATTTTTATTTTTATTTAATTTCTCATTTCACGTGAATTGGCTCCATTGATTGTTTTGTTGCCAAACAACAAACTTTCTTTCCAAATTAGACAAAACCCATAAAAGATCTTTAATGGAGAGAGTTGAACAATTCCAAACCATCAATGTTGATCGGTGTTTACCTTTTATTGTTATTTTATGTCAAATTTGACGAGTATTGGTTCCATAGATTGTTTCATTGCCAAAAGACCAACTTTCGTTCCCAAATGGATAAAACTATTAAAAGTTTCTCTATGGAGAGAGTTGAGCAATTTCAAACCCTCACATTTGATCGGTGCACATTTTTTATTAATATTTTATAACTAATTTCACGGGAATGGGCTCCTGAGACTGTTTCGTTACCAAAAGACAAACTTTAATTCCAAATTAGAGAAAACCTTTGATCCTCCATGGAGAAAGTTAAGTAATTCCAGACCATCAATGTCGATCGGTGTTCACTTTTTATTGTTATTTGATTTCAAATTTGATGAGTATAGGATCCGTAGATTGTTTCGTTGCCAAAAGATGAACTTTTGTTCCTAAATGGACAAAACTTTAAAGCTCCTCTATCGAGGGAGTTGAGTAATTTCGAAACCTAAAAGTTTATCGGTGCACACTTTTTGTTTTTATTTTATGACTAATTTGACGAGAATAGGCACCTTAGACTATCACATTATCAAAAGACAAACTTTCATTCCAAATTAGACAAAACCTTTAAAAGATCTTTCATTGAGAGAGTCTATCAATTGTGAACCATTATAGTTTATCGATGCATACTTTTTTTTGTTATTTTATGTCTTATTTTATGAGAATAGACTCCGTAGATTGTTTCATTGCCAAAAGACTTTCATTCTCAAATGAAAAAAAACCATTAAAAGCTCCTCCATGGACAGAGTTAACAAATTCCGAACCATTAAAGTTGATCAATGCACATTTTTTATTGTTATTTTATGTCTAATTTTATTAATATTGGCTCTATAGTTTGTTTTCGCTGCCAAAATATCAACTTTTGTTCCCAAATAGACAAAACTGTTAAAAGCTCTTCTATGGACAGAGTTGACCAATTCTGAACCATTAAAGTTGATCGGTGCAAACTTGTTATTATTATTTTATGCCTAATTTTATGACTATTGGCTCCATAGATTGTTTCAGTCACCAAAAGACTAATTTTCGTTCCCAAATAGCAAAACAAACTCCTTCATGGTAAGAGTCGAGCAATTAAGAAACCTTGAAGTCAATTGGTGTACACTTTCTATTGATATTTTTGTCAAATTTGATGAGTATATGCAATTTCAAACCATCAAAGTTGATCAGTGTACACATTTTATTGTTATTTTTTGTCTAATTGTATGATAATAGGCTCTCTAGATTGTTTTGTTGCCAAAAGATTAACTTTCATTCCTAATTGAAAAAAATATGTAAAAGATCATCCATGGAGATAGTTGAGCAATTCGAAAATATCAAACTTGATCGGTGTACACTTATTACTGTTATTTTATGTCAAATTTGACAACTATAGACTCTGTAGATTATTTCGTTGTCAAAAGACCAACTTTCGTTCCCAAATGGAGAAAACGTCAAAAAATCCTTCATGGAGAGAGTTGAGCAATTCCGAACCCTCAAAGTTGATCGTTGCACACTTTTTATTGTTATATTATGTCTAATTTTAAGAGTATTGGCTCCATAGATTATTTCGTTACCAGAAGACCAATTTTCATTCCAAATTATACAAAACTAGAAAAGATGCTCCATGGAGAGAATTGAGAAATTCTGAACCATCAATGTATATCGGTGTACACTTTTTATTGATATTTTATGTCGAATTTGACAAGTATAGACTCTGTAGATTGTTTTGTTTCCAAAAGACTTTCGTTCCCAAATTGACAAAACCGTTAAGAGCTCGTCCATGGAGAGAGTTGAGCAATTTCGAACCATCAAAGTTTATCGGTGTTTACTTTTATTGTTATTTTATGTCTCATTTTGCGAGAATAGTCTCCCTAGGTTGTTTCATTTCCAAAAGATGAACTTTCGTTCCAAATTAGATAAAACCTTTAAAAGAACCTCCATGGAGAGAGTTGAGCGATTATGAATTGTAAAAGTTGATTGCTGCACACTTTTTATTGTGATTTTAATTTTAATTTGACGATAATAGGCTCCTTAGATTGTTTCATTTATAAAAGATCAACTTTCATTGCAAATTTGGCAAAACCTTTTATAGTAACTGGATTTCGTCCGGGTTTGATTCAAAAAAGTAAAAAAGGAGAGGATAAAATAAACTAGTAGGTCCTTGTGTTTAGAGAAAACAAGAGGAGAGAAAAACTATTTTTGAGCATTCGTTACGGGTACGAAAAATAAATTCGTTAATGATGTTATACACTATAAATATTTGAATCATGGATTGTATGGAATAATAAATAAAAAATCAATCAAAATCCGGGACTTTAAGACATGTTGTGATCCAGTATGTGTGAGATAGTGGCATGAAAAAAGGAGACACTTTTGTCTCGATCGATATATATATATATATATATATATATATATATCTGTATGTATATATAAGCATCTGTGTATGTGTGTGTGTGTATATATACATTTATATATGTGTGTGAGTGGACATGGAGTGTACAAAGAAGTCCATGTGTGGGGGTGACGCTGTCGGCTCCTAGAATTGTGAAATAAACAAATTCTTCAATAGCACATGTGATTACAAGCGACAATTCCTTCAGTTGGGCTTTTTTTAGGATTAATTTTAAATCACATGCGCCTAGGCGCAACCCGAGCTGTTAAATGAAGTTACGCGAGCTGGTTTTTGCCATTTCTTGGAGTTTTGACCTTTAGAGAGAGATAGAGAGGAAAAATAGAGAGGGAAAGAGGGATTCTTGAGAGATTTTCATGAATTAAGGCTTGGTTTGAAGAGTAGAAGAAGATTCAAGAAGGATTTCACAAGTTTGGAGGATTTGAGGTGTAATATCCTGAATCCAAATTTTAAAAAAAATATATAAAAAAATATATATAATAATTTTTCAAATTTGATATTTTTAATAAATACTACATATTTTTAGAAAAATATTGACGCAAGAATCAGCCGAATTGTAGTTGAATTGAATTTGTTACGAATTTTGAAAGTTTAAGTAAATGAGGGGCAAAATAGTAATTTCACCCAAAAATCTGGTAAAAAACCAAATTTCTGGGCAGAATGTTGGCAGAGGCGTGAGAAGGAGGGGGAGAGTTTAATTTGATATATGGTTCGCCGAAAAAAGTCGCCGGAATCGTCGGCTCCGGCGACGGCAGTGGCGGTGACACTGTTCACCGGTGACCCGAGTTGACCGGGTTTGACCCGAGTTAACTTTGACCGGGTTTGACCCGAGTGGACTTTGACTCAGTATGACTTTTGACCTGGTTTGACCGTTGACTTTTAGGTTGACTTTCGGTTGACTTTTCCGTATTTTGACTGTCGTGTATACGTATTTGTATTTCGATGCGGGAGGTTGATTTGGGGATTTTGGATTGGGATTTCGATGAGTCAGGGACGTATCACGGAGTAGCGTTAGTCGACATTACAGGTAGAGATTCTAACCTATTTCTTATTTGGGGTTCTGGGAGTTCCGTATTTGACAGACTCCTATTTGTCTATTGGTGTGAAATTCCCGGAGGTTGGGAATTTCTCTGTTTCTACTCTTATCTGATTTATTTTCGCAATTGCAACTATATTACTATTTCAAACTATTTATGGATTGTGTTTGCATGACTGGTTGCACTCTTGTGCGCCACATCTCCCGTGGGGCCCGCACTCAGTGGTGGGGCCCACATCTTGTTTGTGGTTGTTTTTGGTGAGTCCGGATGGGACTACACTCTGGTGATTTTCTGTGACGATGCTATGGGATTATTGATGGATGATTTGTAGTGTGTGGGACCCACATTGGGCGACCCAGCCTACTGGATGATTTGTTGATGGTTCTGATCGGGTACGTACCTGGAGACCGGATTGAGGTGAGGTACATCCTAGGGGACGCTCTTCGATGTAGGCGATGCTATCGAGTACCTGATGTAGGCTCGATCCTCATCCAATCTAGGGAGTACCTGGACTGGGAGACACATTGCGGGGATCAAGGTGGGTCCAGGGGAAGATTTTCTGGTGTTATATGGATTTGAGTTGGATTATGATTGAGTACTGATTTGAGAGTTGTACTTGAGGATGGTAGTGGTGGAGCCTACTCGGTATCTACCCTACGGATTGACTGATTGTGATGAGGTGTATGATGGATCGATTTTTTCAGAGATTTTATACCCTATCAGGGTATCACTTATGGTCTTTCTTTATGTATTTTATATCTTATAGGCTTTCTTACTTTATCTCTGATTTACTGGAGTTCGGTGGTACGGGAGTGTATCACTATTTGAGTTCCTGTTCATTTCCATTATCATATCTCGAGTTGTATATTTTGTTTACTCTGCTATCGATGTTGTTTCCATATCCCTACTGAGCTTTGTGGCTCATCCCTTTCATTCTCATGCTTTTCAGGTGAGATAGTCGGAGTGGAGGATCAGCGTAGGGATGCGTGAGGCGTGATGTAGCTGCTGTGGGGATGTTGTGTCTGTCTTTAGTATATGTTTTTCGTATTTATGATACTTGGATTTTTCCGCTGTAGACTATAGTTTGCTTGTTACAGTATGTTGGGTTCGTGGTGGAGATTTATACATATATGTGAGGTTTTCTTTGTAGTTATCTTGATGATTCGTAGTAGCTTGGGTTTAAATCCGGTTCGGGGAACGGAGGGGTCCCTGTTGGTCACGCCTCTGGGATTCATGGGTGCTCATCTGCACCTATCTGGGAGAGGGGCGTGACATGAGCTTTCTAGTTTTTCCAAAAAATCTAGGGTTTATGTGATTTTGAATGGAACTTCAAATGGGTGTTTTAGAATGATTATATAGGTTGATTTGTGCCTATTTATGATGTTATATACTAGGTTGATTGATGGTTTGGTGGATTGAAAGCTTGAAGGCTTGAATTGGGTATATTTGGATTTCCAGAGAGAGAAAGGTAATTTCTATTGATTTGTTGGTTTGGTTTATGTTGGTTTTGATTATTGGGAATTAATTTGTAGGAATGAGTGATGAATTTGATATGTGGTAGGTTCGGAAACTCAAACCCTAATATTTGAGAAATTGTAGCTTGTGATAGCTTGGATTCGAGGTAGGGGAATTATAGCCCAATCTTTTCATTTTGTTCTTGATTATTCAAAAATGCGGTCGTTCTTTCTTATTGGTCGCCATGTTTGTGTTCCTCCTTAATTGCTCTCTAAGGTGGAACGAACCTAGGGTTATATTTTGAAATGCTTAGATCTTTAGTTGCATAACCCTATTGAATGCTCGATCATATATGTATTTAGTGATCATAAATATATTTTTTCATGGCAAGTCATGTGTTCTACATTAGAGCCGCATGGGAAGTTTCAAGTATGGACTCGAAATTCCTGTAGGTTGATTGAATGTCATGTGGGAGGAAGGTTGGAGAACTCGGGCTTGGTTCTGACTGGGTGAGACCCACATGAGGCAACGTACTGAGATCCCAAGGGGGTTAGTTCAAGGAACTCGAGTCAGTATGGACAAGACTAAAATCTTGTGGTTGGTCATGTTCCCTTTTGAGTCAATAGTGGCAGTGTTCACTGATTTCGAGTTGAGGGGACGGATGCTGAGGCATCATTCCGTATGGACTCTCGGTTGGGAACATGATTGCAAATTGATGAGTATTTGTTGTGTTGGTTCATGGTCATGAGCATATTGTTGCATTAACTTATTTCTTAAACTCAACTATTAATTGGATTCTTTACCCTTACTGAGCCATTGCTCACCCCTTCATTTCTTTCTTCCCATACAGGTGAGCCCGGTACTGGTACCAATGTTGCGGATCTGTAGGAGGCGGATGACATGGTGCCACCTGGAGATATTAGGAATGGTTGGTGAAAGGATTAACATCCTTGTTTGTTGGGATTTATGAGTATGAATATATGTATGTATGTATGTTTAATACCTTTACAATGGATAAACACCTCTTCGGTGTATTATGAGACGGTTAAGAGGGTGTCTTGTGATAAGACTCCTAAACCAATATGTAACTTTTTGTGCTAGAACTGCATGTTCGAATCATGTATGGATTTATGCTTATTTAAGTTTTACGGATGCATGCTATAGATGGCCCATGAGGCGCTGCCTAGGTTTGTGGATGCATGTGATGTGATGGCGGGAGGCCTTATGTGATTATGTGATTTATGTGCTGCGCATTTCGGGTAGGCATCCTCCGATATACGGGGAGATGCTGCCGAAATTTTTATAGAAATTGGTGAATCCTAGATGTGGGACTAGGATTGAATATCTTTGATAAGATGGAGGCATAATGCCATATAGATATTGGGCTAGGGTGCAATAGTAGCGTTACTCGAGTCGGGGCATTACATAATGAGGTAGGGATTTTTAACCCATTTTCTTATTGTATCATTTGTTCTCTAAAGAGCGGTTGTACTTCTTCATTGGTCATTAATATTTGTGTTCTTGCCTAAATTGTTCCTTAGGAACAACGAACCTCCTTGTTGATTATTGATTAATTGCATACCCTTTGAATGCTTAATCATTTATTGCGCATGATAATCCTCGTTCATGCATCATGTAGCTACGCATATATATATAGGATTGTTTTATATATAAAATTCGTTTGCATAACATAATTGGACAAGTGTTATAGATGCATTGGGTCTACGAGTATGGACTCGTAGTATCCTTAGGTTCTATTTTTGTATGATGTTGGGTATCAAATGGGCACATTGTTGCCAGGATCGGGATTCCCTTTGTAAAGGTGCACCTATGGTTTTCCGGGGTAAAGTACAAGGATTTCGATGGTTTTCTAGAATATTCGTTGATTGGTGCTAGACGCTGTAGGGTGTATCCTTTGATTATACTTTGTTGTGACATTTTAGATGTCATTTTGCTGTATTGTGCCTGTTTCAATATTCAGCCTTAAAATCATGACGCTCCTTCATATTTCCCTACTGAGCCTCCTGCTCAACCTATATTTTTTTTTCTATCCTTCAGGTGAGACTGGTTTTGAGAATCAAGTTACGGATCAATAAGAGGCGGCGTGACATGGAAGGCCACCCTAGGAGCACTAGGAATCATAGTATTATGTGTTGGAACCTTGGTTGTTAATTGAGTACATTTATTAATTTTATTCGGTTGAATATTATATTGCTTAAATACGTTTTCGGTACGTTGGATGGATGGTAGAGAGTGTATGCCGTGTGATCGCAACTCCCGTACCTGGATGAGACCATGGGTCCGGATTTGTAGACTTTGATAGTATTTGTTGACAACATTGATGTGATTATGTTCTGCATATTATTTGCATGTGATTAGGTGGCTTGAGGGCCTGCCTAGAGTGTGATTACGGTTAGATGGCCAAAGGCCCTGTTAGGTTGCAAAATTGCTATGAATTATTATTGATTACATTTCTTGTATAATGTATTATGTGACTTCAAGTTGGCACCCTTCAATATACGGGGAGGTGCTGCCAGATTTCTATTAGAATCTGAGGTTAAGATGACGTGTGGTGAGGTACTTAGTGATGGGGTACACGTCTAAAGTGGTGCTTCCAGCTCGGTGCGTGAATTTCAGTTCAGGGCGTCACATGGAGAGAGTTGTTGAATTCCGAACCATTAAAGTTGATCGGTGTACACTTTATATAGTTTTTTAACGTCATTTTTGACGAGTATAGACTCCTTAGATTGTTCCGTTGCCAAAAGAACAACTTTAATTCTCAAATAGACAAAACCATTAAAAACTCCTCCACAAAGAGAGCTGAGCAATTCTGAACCATCAATGTTTATCGGTGCAAACTTTTTATTGTAGTTTTATAACTAATTTCAGGATAATAGGCCCCTTAGATTTTTTCATCGGCAAAAAGCAAACTTTCATTTAAAATTATATAAAACCATTAAAAGATCTTTCATCGAGAGAGTTGATCAATTCCGAAAACATTAAATTTTGATCGATATAGAACTTTTATTGTTATTTTATATCAAATTTGACAAGCATTGGCTCCGTAAATTGTTTTGTTACCAAAAGACCAACGTTCTTCCCAAATTAAAAAACTCGTTAAGAGC
Source organism: Euonymus europaeus (assembly GCA_963580455.1). Taxonomy (NCBI): domain Eukaryota; kingdom Viridiplantae; phylum Streptophyta; class Magnoliopsida; order Celastrales; family Celastraceae; genus Euonymus; species Euonymus europaeus. The sequence continues at coordinate 10,993,017 of OY756970.1, read as the reverse complement.
TCCTCCATGGAGTGATTTGAGAAATTTTGAACCCTCAAAGTTGATTGGTGCACACTTTTTATTGTTATTTTTTAATTAATTTTACGATAATAGGCTCCTTAGATTGTTTTGTTGCCCAAACACAAACATTCATTCCAAATTAAAAAAAAAATTATAAAAGATCTTCCATAGAGAGAGTTAATCAATTCCGAACCATTAAAGCTGATTGGAGTACAATTATATTGTTGTTTTATGTCAAATTTGTCGAGTATTGGCTCCGTAGATTTTTTCGTTCCCAAAATACCAACGTTTTTCCAAAATGAAAAAAATCATTAAGAACTCCTCCATCGAGTGAGTTGAAGAATTCCAAACTCTAAAAGTTGATTGGTGCACAACTTTTATTGTTATTTTCTTATTAATTTTACGATAATAGACTCCTTAGAAGAAAAAAACCTTTAAAAGATCCTCGATAGAGAGAGTTGATCAATTTCTTACCATTAAAGTGGATCGGTGTACAATTTATATTGTTGTTTTCTGTCAAATTTGGCGAGTATTGGTTCTGTAGATCGTTTCACTGCCAAAAGACAAACTTTCATTCCAAAATGGACAAGACCATTAAGAGTACCTCCACGGAGAGAGTTGAACAATTTTAAACCATCAAAGTTAATCGGTGCACACATTTTATTATTATTATTTATAACTAATTTTACTATAATAAGTTCCTTAGATGGTTTCATTGCAAAAATTTTAAAGGATCCTCCATGGATAGAGTTTATCAATTTTGAACGACTAAAGTTGATCGGTGTACACTTTTTATTGTTGTTTTATGTCAAATTCGACGAGTATACGCTCCGTGGACTGTTTCGTTGCGAACAGACGAACTTTCATTCGAAATTAGATAAAAGTTTAAAAGAACCTCCACAGAGAGAGTTGATCAATTCCAAACCATTAACGTTGATCGGTGTACACTTTTTATAGTTGTAATATGTGTTTTTTTGACGAATATAGGCTCCCCACAATGTTTAGTTGCCCTAATAGCAACTTTCATTCCCAAAATAGACAAGATTGTTAAGAGCTTTTTTATGAAGAGATTTAAGCAATTCCGAACCATCAAAGTTGATCGTTGCACACTTTTTATGCTTATTTTGTAACAAATTTGAGGATAATAGGCCCCTTAGATTTTTTCGTCGGCAAAAGATAAACTTTCATTCCAAATTAGACAAAACCTTTAAAAGATCCGTCATGGAGAGAGTTGATCAATTCCGAACCATTAAAGTTGATCGATCTAGACTTTTTATTTTTATTTGATGTCAAACTTGACGAGTAATGGCTCTGTAGATTATTTCATTGTCAAAAGACCAATGTTCATTCCAAAATATAAAAAATCGTTAAGAGCTCCTCCATGGAGTGAATTGAATGATTCAAAACCATCAAAGTTGATTAGTGCACACTTTTTATTATTATTCTCTAATTAATTTTACGAGAATAGGCTCCTTAGATTGTTTCATTGCACAAACATAAATTTTTATTCCAAATTAAACAAAACCTTTAAAAGATCCTCCATAGAGTGAGTTGATCAATTCTGAACCATTAAACTCGATCGGTGTACAATTTTTATTGTTGTTTCGTGTCAAATTTGACGAGTATTGGCTCTGTATACTATTTCATTGACGAAAGATGAACTTTTGTTTCAAAATGGACAAAACCATTAAGAGCACATCCATGGAGAGATTTGAGTAATTTCGAACAATCAAAGTTGATCGGTTCACAAATTTTATTATTATTTGATAACTAATTTTACGATAATAAGCTCCTTAGATGGTTTCGTTGCCAAAAGACAAACTTTAATTCCAAATTAGACAAAACCACGAAAAGATCATTCATGGAGAGAGTGGATCAATTTCGAACAATTAAAGTTGATCGGTATACACTTTTTATAGTTTTTTGTTGTCATTTTCGACGAGTATAAACTTCCAAAATTGTTTCATTGCCAAAAGAGCGACTTTAATTCCCAAATAAAAAAAATCGTTAAGAGCCAAATTAGACAAAACAACGAAAAGATCCTCCATTTAGAGAGTTGATCAATTTCGAACCATCAAAGTTGATCGGTATACATTTTTTATAGTTTTTTTTGTCATTTTCGAGGAGTATAGGCTTCCCAAATTGTTTCATTGCCAAAAGAGCAACTTTAATTCCCAAATAGATAAAACCGTTAGGGGCTCCTTTATGGAGACATTTGAGCAATTTCAAACCATCAAAGTTGATCGGTGCACACTTTTTATCGTAGTTTTATAACTAATTTTACGATAATAGGCTCCTTAGATTGTTTAGTTGTCAAAAAAACAACTTTCGTTCACAAATGGATAATACCGTTAAAAAATCCTGCATGGAGAGAGTTGAGCAATTTCAAACACTCATAGTTGATTGGTGCACACTTTTTATTGTTATTTTCTAACTATTTTACGAAAATTAGGATCCATAGATTGTTTCGTTGTCAAAAGATAAACTTTCATTCCATATTAGACAAAACTTATAAATGATCCTCCATTGAGAGAGTTGATCAATTCCGAACCCTCAAAGTTGATCGGAGAACACTTTTTATTATTATTTTATAATTAATTTTATGATAATACGCTCCTTAGAAGTTTTCGTCGGCAAAATTCAAACATTCATTCCAAGGTAGACAAAACCTTTAAAAGAACCTCCATCGAGAGAGTTGATTAATACCAAACCATTAAAATTGATCGGTCCAGACATTTTATTGTTATTTTATTTCAAATTGGACGAGTATTGGCTCCGTGGATTGTTTCGTTGCAAAAAGACCAATCTTTGTTCCAAAATGAAAAAACCCGTTAAGAGCTCCTTCATGGAGTGAGTTGAGAAATTTGGAACCCTCAAAATTGATTGGTGCACCCTTTTATTTTTATTTTCTAATTAATTTTATGATATTAGGCTTCTTAGATTATTTCGTTGACCAAACACAAACTTTCATTCCAAATTAAACAAAACCTTTGAAAGATTCTCCATAGAGAGAGTTGATCAATTTCGAACTATTAAAGTTGATCGATGTACAATTTATATTGTTGTTTTATGTCAAATTTGACAAGTATTGGATTCGTATATTGTTTCACTTCCAAAAAAAAAAAATTCCTTCCAAAATGGACAAAACCGTTAAGAGCAACTGCATTGAGAACATTGAGCAATTCTGAACCATCAAAGTTGATCGGTGCACAAATTTTATTATTGTTTATAACTAATTTTATGATAATAAGCTCCTTAGATAGCTTCGTTGCCAAAAAACAAACTTTCATTCCAAATTAGACAAAACCTTTAAAGGATCCTCCATGGAGAGTGTTGATCAATTTTGAACCATTAATGTTCATCGGTGTACACTTTCTATTGTTGTTTTATGTCAAATTTGACGAGTATCCGCTTCGTGGACTGTTTCAACAGACAAACTTTCATTCCAAATTAGACAAAAGCTTTCAAAGATTCTCCATGGAGAGATTTGATCAATTCCGAACTATTAAATTTGATCAGTATACACTTTTTATAGTTTTTTATGTAATTTTTTATGATTATATGCCTCCAGATTGTTTCATTGTCAAATGAGCAACTTTAATTCTCAAATAGTCAAAACCGTTAAGAGCTCATTTACAGAGAGAGTTGAGCAATTCTGAATCATCAGAGTTGATCTGTGCACACTTTTTATTGTAATTTTATAACAAATTTTGGGATAATAGGCCCCCTATATCTTTTTGTTGGCAAACCACAAATTTTTAATCCAAATTAGACAAAATCTATAAAAGATCCTCCATAGAGAGAGTTAATAAATTCCAAACCATTAAAGTTGATCAATCTAGAATTCTTATTTATTTTGTCAATTTTGACGAGTATTGGATCCGTAGATTGTTTAATTGCCAAAAGACCAACGTTCATTCCAAAATGAAAAAAACTGTTAAGAGCTCCTCCATGGACTGAGTTGACAATTATGAACCCTCAAAGTTGATTGGTGCACAATTTGTATTGTTATTTTCTAATTAATCTTATGAAAATAGGATCCTAACATTGTTTCGTTGTCCAAACACAAACTTTCATTCCAAATTAAACGAAATTTTAAAAAAATCTTCCGTTGAGAGAGTTGATCAATTCTGAACCATTAAATTTGATCGGTGTACGATTTATATTGTTGTTTTATGTCAAATTTGACGAATATTGGTTTCGTAGATTGTTTCACTGTCAAAAGACAAACTTTCGTTCCAAAATGGACAAAATCCTTAAGAGCACCTCCATGGAGAGAGATGAGCAATTTCAAATCATCGAAGTTGAGCAGTGCACACATTTTATTATTATTTTATAACTAATTTTATGATAATAAGCTCCATAGATGGTTTCATTGCCAAAACACAAACTTTCTTTTCAAATTAGGAAAAAACATTAAAGGGTCCTCCATGGAGAGAGTTTATCAATTCCGAATCGAAGTTGATCAATGCACACATTTTATTATTATTTTATAACTAATTTTATGATAATAAGATCCATAGATGGTTTTGTTGCCAAAACATAAACTTTCTTTCCAAATTAGGCAAAAACTTTAAAGGATCCTCGATGGAGAGAGTTTATAAATTTTGAACCATTAAAGTTGATCGGTGTACACTTTTTATTGTTGTTTTATGTAAAATTTGCCGAGTATATACTTTGTGGATTATTTCGTTGCCGACAGATAAACTTTTCTTGCAAATTAGACAAAAGCTTTAAAAGAACTTCCATGCAAAGAGTAGATCAATTATGAACCATTCAAGTTGATCGGAGTATGCGTTTTATAACTGTTTTATGTCATTTTTGACGAGTAAAGGCTCCCAGTTTGTTTAGTTGCCAAAAGAGCAACTTTAATTCCCAAATGGACAAAAATCATTAAGAGCTCGTCCATGGAGAGAGTTGAGCAATTCCGAACCATCAAAGTTATAAGATGCACACTTTTGATTGTAATTTTATAACTAGTTTTAGGATAATAGGCCGCTTAGATTTGTTCGTCGGCAAAAGACAAACTTTCATTCCAAATTAGACAAAACCTTTAAAAGATCCTCCATGGAGAGATTTGATCAATTTCGAACCATTAATGTTGATCAATCTAGACTTTTTATTTTTATTTGATGTCAAATTTGACAAGTATTGGCTCTATAAATTGTTTCGTTGCCAAAAGACCAACGTTCATTCCAAAATCAAAAAAAATCGTTAAGAGCTCGTCCATGGAATGAATTGAGCGATTCCAATCCATCAAAGTTGATTAGTGCGCACTTTTTATTGTTATTTTCTAATTAATTTTACGAGAATAGGCTCCTTAGATTGCTTCATTGCCCAAACATAAATTTTCATTCCAAATTAAACAAAACCTTTAAAAGATCCTCCGTAGAGTGAGTTTATCAATTCCGAACCATTAACGTCGATCGGTGTACAATTTATATTGTTGTTTTGTGCCAAATTTGACGAGTATTGGCTCCGTATATTATTCATTGATGAAAGAAAAACCTTTACAATAATATGCTCCTTAGAGATGGTTTCGTTGCCAAAACACAAACTTTAATTCCAAATTAGACAAAACCATGAAAAGATCCTCCATGGAGTGAGTTGATAAATTCCGAACAATTAAAGTTGATCAATCTAGACTTTTTATTTATTTTATCAAATTTGACGAGTATTGGCTTCGTAGAATGTTTTGATGCCAAAAAACTTAATTCATTCCAAAATGAAAAAAACCATTAACAGCTTCTCCATGGAGTAAGTTGAGCAATTGTAAACCCTCAAAGTTGATTGGTGCACAATTTTTATTGTTATTTTCTAATTAACTTTCATTGCAAATTACACAAAACCATTAAAGGATCCTCCATGGAGAAAGTTGATCAATTCCGAACCATTAATGTTGATCAGTGTACACTTTTTATTTTATTTTTTATGTCAAATTTGACTAGTATACGTTGCGGATTGTTTCATTGCGAACAAACAAACTTTCATTCCAAATTAGACAAAAGCTTTAAAAGATTCTCCATGGAGAGAGTTGATCAATTCCGAACCATTAAATTTGATCGGTGTACACTTTTTATACTATTTTCATGTCATTTTTTATGATTATAGGCTTCCCATATTGTTTTGTTGTCAAAAGAGCAACTTTCATTCCCAAATAGACAAAACCGTTAAGTAATCCTCTATGGAGAGAGTTGAGCAATTCTGAACCATCAAAGTTGATCGATGCAGACTTTTTATTATAATTTTATAACTAATTTCGGGATAATAGGCCCCTTGGATTTTTTCGTCGGTAAAAGACAAACTTTTAATCGAAATTAGACAAAATCTTTAAAATATCCTCCATGGAGAGATTTGATCAATTATGAACCATTAACGTTGATCGATCTAGAGTTTTTATCGTTATTTTATGCCAAATTTGACGAGTATTGGCTCTGTAGATTGTTTCATTGCCAAAAGACCAATGTACATTACAAAATGGAAAAAAATCGTTAAAAGCTCCTTCATGGAGTGAGTTGAGCAATTCCGAACCCTCAAAGTTGGTTAGTGCACACTTTTTATTGTTATTTAATTTTACGATAAGAGGCTCCTTAGATTGTTTTGTTGCCCCATCACGAATTTTCATTCAAAACTAAACAAAACCTTTAAAACATCCTTCATAGAGAGAGTTGATCTCTAACGCCCCGTTCTTTCAGATTCCAAACTTGGTCTATAACACGGAACGCTACCCACAATAAAACATCTATCATAACATATAACTCAAGTATATCTACCTATATCTATGTTAAAAAATATAAGTTCAGCAATCACTATTTAGAATTAATACGACAATATTCAAAATTTCCATATAAGTAACAAATAACTAAGTACTCCAAAATCGAGAGTCTGCGCAGGATCACTTATTTCTATCTATTGACCAATAAAGTCGATATAATTTAATTATAATAATAATAATAATATTCTTCACCCTTGTCTCTTTTATTGTTAAATTAAATTGAGCACCATCCTCTAACACATGGGCATCTTCCTCACGGATCCGCAACGCCATCATCAAGATTAACGTCAGCATACTCTTTTGTGAACTCACTACCTGCGTCATGGAATTTAGTGAGCCAGTGCTCAACAAGTGATAATTATGCATGCATGCACATGATTCTCAATTAACAATTATTATCATTTAAAAATCGATTTTTCAGTACTTGGGCCCTAACCTTGGTACACCACTACAGAGCAACCGGTCGGGATTTTACCTTTTTGTCCTACTAGGGGATGCCTTTTTCTTGAAATACCCTTCCTTTTCCTATCGATACCTCAACAGTCACATGCCAATATACCCCCTCTATAGTGATTATACCAGGTCCTTAAAACAGTATTCCATCCATATAACAGTCTAATGAATGATGAAATGCATGACATGCCAGTAGATATTCCATATTTCACTTTAATAATTCATAACAGTCTAGCCATTACCATCTACATACAACATGAATTTCCCAACAACATCACCATATATGCATAACATAAATTTCACAATAACAGCACCATCAACTATCTTACCATACCACACAGCAACATACAACAATAATTCCATAACGCAGTGAATTATCAATTACCTTAGCTAGCTTTCCCAAAACTCCCCTTTAAATTAATAGTGAATCGGTCCCTTCCTGAAATTCCAATATACCCATTTAATTAATATTTGTAATTAATTAAAATTAATTAATTTTATTTACCTGGACTGGGTATGCCAAAACCCAACTGGGTCGGCTTGACCCGGTTCCATCCCAATCCCCCGTGAACACAGACCCTATGGGTCTCACTTCCGGGTTGTCGGCGGAACCGGCCCGGTGAGGGACACGACAGGCAGGGAAAGGTGGATAGAATTCCGGTGAGTTCAGCGCCGGTGTTCATTACCCGTTTTGTGGTCAGAGGCGCCCAGATTCTCACTTTGAAACCTCCGGTGACCGCGGTGACTGTGCGTTTTGCTCGTCCTTTGGTGGTCTGAATACGGCTGGTTCCATCCGAAAGCCGCACCTCCAGCCTCCTGACGCCGAGCTCGTCTTTCCCGTGCCCTCGCCTCCGTGAACGATCTCCATTGTCAAAATTTGCCTTCCGTCGCCGCCCTCGCCCTCTTTGATGAATTGGGTTTCTCCTTGGTTTGTGTGCCCCGTCCCCTTTTCTTTTCTTTTTCTATTTATTTTTATTTCCTAATTGAGGGGTAACTTTTATTTTTACATTCCTATACTCACTTTCTCCATGCGTTACTTTAATTTTCCCGTACCCATCCATTAATTGTATTTATTTATTTATTTATTAAATCTATTTGTTTATTTATGTAAGCCTACTTAAAGTTCTGAAATATTACAGTCTTCCCCTCTTATAAAAATTTCGTCCTCAAAATTTGCTTACTTGAATAACTCTGGATGCTTGACTTGCATTTCCTCCTCCCTTTCCCACGTCGCTTCTTCAAATTTCTTATTCCTCCACAAAATTTTTACTAGCGCTATGTCCTTGTTTCGGAGCTGTTTCACCTCTCTTGCCAAGATCTTCACAGGTCTCTCCTCGTACATCAATTCCGGGGTCAACTCCAATGGTTCATGATTCAGAACATGCTCTAGGTCCTCAATATATTTTCGTATCATCTACACGTGGAATACGTTGTGTACACTTGACAATTATCAAGTATTTCAAAAGGTCCTATGTAGCGCGGACTTAGTTTTCCCTTTTTCCCGAACCTCATAACACCCTTCATGGCTGCCACTTTCAAAAATACATGGTCTCCGACTTGAAACTCCAATTCCTTTCGTCGTTTGTCCGCATAGCTTTTCTGTCTACTTTGTGCCACTTTAATATTGTCTCGAATTCTCTCCACCACAACTTTGGTCTCCTGCAAAATTTTTGGTCCCACAAGCTGTCCTTCCAACCATCTTCTTTCACCTAATTCATCCCAATGAATCAGTGATCTGCATTTTTTTCCCTATAACGCCTCATACAGTGCCATGCCAATACTAGCCTGATAGCTGTTATTGTAAGAGAATTCTACCAGTGGTAGATACCATTGCCAGTTTCCCATCCACTCCATTATACAGGCTCTTAGCATATCTTGCAGTATTTGAATCACCCTTTCTTATTGCCCATCGCTTTCTGGATGAAAGGCTGTTCCAAATTCCAGTTTGGTACCCATCACCCCGTTGAAACTATTCCAAAACTTAGAACTGAATCTAGGATCACGATCCGACACTATGGAAACTGGGACTCCATGTGACCTTACTATCTCTTTCACATACAAGTTAGCGTATTGATCCATGCTAAAAGTAGTTTTCACTCCTAAAAATGAGCACTTTTGGTGAGCCGATCAACTATTACCCAAATTGAATTATTTCCCCTCTCCGACCTTGGCAATCCTACCACAAAATCCATCATAATATGCTCCCATTTCCACTGGGGAATTTCCAGCGGCTGTAATGTTCCTGAGGGCCGCTGGTGTTTTGCCTTGATTCGTTGACACGTTAAACATTTCGCTACAAATTCCGCCATGCTGCTTTTCATGCCTGGCCACCAATAGTACAGCTTCAAATCTTGATACATTTTCATACTCTCAGAATGTATCGAATAAGGGGTGCAGTGAGCTTCCCTCAGAATTTCCTTCTTTATCTCTGCATCATTCGGAACACACAGTCTTCCTCGAAACCTTAGAACACCTTCATTATCCACTGTGAAGTCAGGGTTTTTATCTGCCCTACCTTTAACATCTGCTTAGTCAACTCCCCATTCTCGTGTTGCTTCCTCTTAATCCGATCCACCAATGTTGGTTGTATGCTTATTGTCGACAAAGTCACCTTCCTGCTCAACGCATCAGCTACCACATTGGCCTTACCGGGGTGGTAATTGATGATGCAATGATAACCAATTCTAGCCATCTTTGCTGCCTCATATTTAATTCCTTCTGCGTAAACAAATACCTCAGACTTTTGTGATCCGTATAAATCTCACATCTTTCTCCATACAAGTAATGTCTCCATATCTTCAATACAAAGACAACCGTTGCTAATTCCAGATCATGAGTTCGATAGTTCTTCTCATATTCCTTTAACTGTCTCGACGCATAAGCTATTACCCTTCCATTTTGCATTAATACAAACCCTAACCCATTTTTGGAGGCATCACTATATACCACAAACCCACTCCGTCCATCGGGTACTGTCAATATAGGTGCAGTCACTAACCTCTCTTTCAATTCTTTGAAACTTGTTTCACATTTCTCATCCCATACAAATCTTGTATTTTTCCTCGTCAAGGCTGTTAGCGGCATCGCTATTTTCGCAAAATTCTTTACAAATCTTCTATAGTATCCTACTATCCCCAGAAAACTTCGAACTTCCGTAACGTTTCTTGGTGCTGGCCAATTCACCACCGCCTCTATTTTATTTCGGTCAACTAATATGCCTTCTTCGGATACTACATGGCCCAAGAACCCCACTTGCTTCAACCAAAACTCGCACTTCTTGATCTTTGCATAGAGTTGATTCTCCTTCAATACTCGTAGGGTAACCTTTAGATGTTCTTCGTGTTCCTTTTTACTCTTTGAATAAATTAATATGTCGTCGATAAACACAATAATAAACTGATCTATATACTTTCCAAAAACTCGGTTTATCAGATCCATAAATGCCGCGGGTGCATTGGTCAATCCAAATGGCATCACCATAAACTCATAGTGACCATATCGAGTCCTGAAAGCCGTTTTCTTAACGTCCTCCTCCCTAACTCTCAGTTGGTGATATCCCGATTGCAAGTCAATTTTGGAGAACAACGGCGTGCCTTGTAGTTGGTCGAATAGGTCATCAATGCGAGGCAATGGGTATTTGTTTTGATTGTCACCTTATTCAATTCCCTATAATCAATGCACAGTCTCAATGAGCCGTCCTTCTTCTTTACAAATAGCACCGAAGCTCCCCAAGGTGAATGACTCGAGCAAATAAACCCTTTTTCTATTAATTCCTCCAACTGTACTTTCAATTCCTTCAGTTCAATTGGAGCCATTATGTATGGTGCTCTTGATATTGGAGCCGTACAAGGCTCTAGATCAATTTCGAAGTTGATCTCCCTGTCTGGTGGTAAAGTGGTTAAACTATATGGAAATAATTCAGGATAGTCCCTTACTACTGCAATATCCTCCACCCTTGCTGACAATTCATTCTTAGTTACAATCACACTAGCTAAATACCCCATACACCCCGCATTCAAAAACTTCCTAGCCTTAATTGCTGAAATGACCGCTATTTGTTTCTTTCTCATATCGGCCCTAAACTCCAATTGTTCTCCTTCAGCTGGTATTAGCGTTACTTTTCTCCCCTTACAATCAATAATGGCATGGTACTTGGCTAACCAATCCATTCCCAGTATTACTTCAAACTCTTCCAAATGCAGTACTATCAAATTCGCAATCAAGGTCGTGTTCTTATTTTGTATAAGGCAATTCTTTACTACCTGATCAGACTCCATCAATTCACCCGAGGGAAGAAAAACAAAATACCCTATGGCTATATTTTCGGGCAACACTCCTAATCTCTTTACTAATGAACTTGCAATAAAAGAATATGTAGCACCAAAATCAATCAGTGTGTATGCAATAAGTCTAGAGATAGACGTGTTACCGCTTATTGCTGCAGCGTCCTCGTGATCTGCCTGGTTCGTGTCATCGCAAACACTCTAGCTGGCACCTTTTTATGGTCGGTAAAGCGTTTGGGACACTCCCTTGCAAAGTGCCCTTTCTTCTTACACCAGTAGCAAGTGTTGGATCCTACCAAACATTCACCAGTATGTGCCTTGTTACATTTAGTGCACATTGGTCGGTTATCTGCCCCGGTTCTCACCACATTGATTGTTGTTGTTTCTGCCATCGTTCTTGGTTTCTTGCTGCCTCCTTGACTGGCACTTTGCTCCGAAGGATTCCATGGTCTTGTTGCCTTATTGGGGATGACCACCTTGCTTGTCTGTCTCTATCGCTGTATATCCTTTACAATGTCTTTTTGATCCTCCTCAGCCATCATCGCTTTGTTCACCATGTCTTCATATGTTGCTGCAGTAGTCATTCTCACCATACTCTTAACTCTAGGATTCAATGCCCACAAAAGGTGGTCCTTCTTTAACTCTGTATTTTCAGCTAAAAAGGGAACAAACCTGCACCCCTGTTCCAATCTTTGAACTAGCTCCACTACCATCATGCTTCATTGTTTCAGTTCCAAAAACTCCTTAACCTTCCGGTCCTTTATATCCTTGGAAAAATACTTGCTATCAAACATCTCCATAAAATTCTCCCATGTAAGGTTGATCCCGTTCACTACTATCTTGGCCCCAGCCCACCAGTCACGAGCATGTGTAGTTAGCATGAAAATGGCACATTGTATTTTCTCGGCATCTGTTAACCCCAAATGTTCGAAAGTAACCTCTAGTGATTGTATCCATTCTTCAGCCACTACTGGATCTATACTAGCCTCAAACTCCTTTGGGTTAAGCTTTCGGAATCGCTCAATAGCGTCTATCCTCGGATGAGGTCGCTGTTGCACTTTCATGAGCCTCTGCATCTGTTCCGCATACTGTTGTTGCTGTTATTGCATCATATCCAGCATGCGGAAGCGTCTTACGGATCGTTCTTAGCATAGGTACAAATCAAAAATTTAATCGGAAGCCAAACAACCCTAGATTGTTACACGCCTATCAAGTGTTATCCTAGATCCAATTAATTTTGTAATTAATCCTAGCATGCTTCTAGTATTAATTTCATACAAAATAATTCTTAGATCTAAACATACAATCATGGCATGAAGAAGGTTAGAAGAAGAATACCAACCTCTTTACTATCGAGGTCCAACGTGCTATCCGTCTTGATCACGAACTCAACACTTGATCACGAACACACGATCGGATCTTGAACACACCCTTTGTTTGATCACACCTCTTGATCACGAACCACCAATTTAGAAAACAAGAATCACCAAGAATAGCCTATGTTGTTTCCTAGGTATTCTCTTTAATCTCCTTGCGAAAAAGCAAAGAAAAAAACCCAATTGGTAGTGAACCAAAAGAATCTCACACGGCTACCTCTCCAGGAACACTCGGCTCCTTTTTATTGGAAAAAATAACTTGGTTGTTTTCTCATGAATGAATCACACGGCCAGCCCTCTATATTTTATAAAACAAAACCTTTTCATTGTGTTAAAAAAGTCTCCTTTTAGGTTTTGTTTTCCTAATCCAAATGGAACTAGGAAAAAACAAAACGGTGGCCATCATTATCCATTCATAGAAAAATTGTTGTGTTTATATATATATAACAAATCATTATTTGAGTTGACTTCTAATCCCAATTGGATTCAAAGCCAAAACAAATATGGAATACTTTTAACAAGCATAATCGGAGCCCAAATTATCCACAATGGGCCGGCCATATATTGCTATGCAATAACATGGTTTAAGCCTAGCTTGGCCCAATATTTCAAGAATTCAAGGCTCAAATTTGTTTTGTTCCTTGGTCCATTCTTGATTATGTAAAATATTTATTTTACAATCTAAATCAAAACTCCGAGATTTGTTATTTTTACATAAATACACTTACAAGAATTTTGTATATCTTAACAAAAACAATTTTATCTTAGGGTTATCTTTGGAAAACCAAAACCCAATAAAATTGTATCTATTTGTTATACAAATTCCATTCTTGTAACTTTTCCAACAACCGTTGTGATATGGTAAATTTTGCCAATCTTCCTTAAATAGGACAAGAGAATATATAGAGCTACCAAGGGGACTCCACAGGACATACATATTGTGGCTCCCGAAATATTATTCTTTACCGTCAAACTCTATGACTAGGAATAATATAACAATCCAATGTTCGTCTGACACTACCTGAACTTTGGATGCACTCCCCAATATGTACGATTCTTACATCGAGGCTTTTCCATAATTAGAAACCTATCCCTGACCTATGGGAAGTGTACTTGCATATCCTCCATGCAACACCCGGTAAGATGGAGTGAATTTATTCATACTATCAAACACTCCAAAATCCATATTTTCTCTGAGCTCCAGATTCCTTTATATCTACCCTCTAAGCGTATTAAATTGACCCGTCGATCAATTTAATTCACAACGCTTGATTCGTTAGAATCACTATGCATAGTTTTTTAGATAGATTAATTTGAACCTCTCAGATGGGTGCTTACACTTTCATAACTGAAAGTACATGAATGACTATTTTGTAGGTATGCGCTTATACCCTAGTGGCATACATCCAAATCATCAAGATTTTGACAATAGTGCGTGTCTCACTTATTGATGAATCAAAATGCACACGCTATAAGTATAAACGTATTGACCTACTCAAGCTTGAGATATACCGTACTCCCATAGCTATAGGATGAACAACTCTTTGATAGCACGTTTCTAGTTGTTCATTCCTATGTAAGTCCGTCAATGTATATGTCCACATACACACTAGTGCACCAATCCGAGAATCCTCTCAAACGGTCAAGACAAACCATTCCCCTAATTGGAGATGTCCATGCACTACAACCTATATCAACAAAGTGCCTAACTTTGTTAATCTGGTTGTGACTAATGATTTAGAATGTAATAATGAATCTTGTGTCAATCTATACTCACACTATAAGTGTATCTGAGTATCCAAGATTCACATATCTAACATCCTTAGACCTTGTTAGAACATTCACATATAAATGAAATATTTAAAATAAAACATTTAAAACACAAATGCAATCATAAAATGTTTATTCTTGAATTTCAGAATTGTCTTTACATGGTATGTTTTTTAGGACATCATCCCAACATTTATTACCAATAACACTGAATGTTTAATAATTCCATCATCCCTACGCATTCCAACCTTATTCGTTCTACTAATATCAATAATAACGTCGACGTTTTATTTCTAGTTCTTTTTGAATCCAAAATTCCTAATTAATACTCTTCCTCTTATGAGTTCATATTCCCATAACTACTACCCTACGAGACATATGTTGGTAGTAGGCTTTATACATGCATATCAATGCCTCGAAAAGGTTGGTTTCCACACTTGGTTGCCTCTTCAGACTTCTCCACATCATTTTCAGGAGTGTGACCTCACCTACAGTCATTTTGCTTAATAGTAGCTTTACTTTAGATGTTGGCGGTAACACGTATTCAGTCTTAAGAGACTTCAGCGCCCTTGTCACAAACTCCACATAACACTCATTTGATCAGGTGGGTTCCCTCTTAAGGTCGTAGTACTACTTTGGCCCCCTACTGAGGATCCTACCCCTCAACACTTTCCTCGCTTTCACCATATCTAACCTGAACCATTCACAATCCATTGCTACTACAAAACATATAATAATATCACTACCTATTCTTAGTGTTGTCGTAAGGTAAATCACACATATACAAGTTTGGTTAATCAGCTCATATCAATATATCTCAGCAAGCACAATTAATCAAGTCGGCAACATACCAATTAGAAAAAATGAATAAAACAAAATAAAAAGAACACTTACTTGATGATGGTCCTGCGGTTTCAGATGCCCATGTGCCTCTACTGATCCTAACATTTATTGATTCCAATCACCTACTTATTATAGGACCGTTGTGCTCTGATATCAACTGTAATGCCCCGTTCCTTCAGATTCCAACCTTGGTCTATAACACGGAACGCTACCCACAATAAAACATCTATCATAATATATAACGCAAGTATATCTACCTATATCTATGTTAAAAAATATAAGTTCCGCAATCACTATTTAGAATTCATATGGCAATATTCAAAATTTCCATATAGGTAACAAATAACCAAGTACTCCAAAATTGAGAGTCTGCGTAGGATCACTTATTTCCATCTATTGACCAATAAAATTGATATAATTTAATTATTATAATAATAATAATAATATTCTTCACCCTTGTCTCCTTTATTGCTAAATTAAATTGAGCACCATCTTCTAACACATGGGCATCTTCCTCACGGATCCGCAACGCCATCATCAAGATCAACGTCATCATACTCTTCTACGACCTCATTACCTGCGTCATGGAATTTAGTGAGCCAGGGCTCAGCAAGTGATAATTATGCATGCATGCACATGATTCTCAATTAATAATTATTGTCATTTAAAAATCGATTTTCCAGTACATAGGCCTCAACCTTGGTACACCACTATAGAGCAACCAGTCGGGATTTTACCTTTTTATCCTACTAGGAGATGCCTTTTTCTTGAAATACCCTTCCTTTTCCTTTCAATACCTCAACAGTCATATGCCAATATACCCCCTCTGTAGTGATTATACCATGTCCTTAAAACAATATTTCATCCATATAACAGTCTAATGAATGATGAAATGCATGACATGCCAGTAGATATTCCATATTTCACTTTAATAATTCATAACAGTCTAGCCATTACCATATACATACAACATGAATTTCCTAACAACATCACCATATATGCATAACATAAATTTCAAAATAACAGCACCATCAACTATCTTACCATACCACACAGCATCATACCATAGTAATTCCATAACGCAGTGAATTATCACTTACCTTAGTTAGCTTTCCCAAAACTCCCCTTTAAATTACTAGTGAATCGGTCCCTTCCTGAAATTCCAATATACCCATTTAATTAATATTTGTAATTAAATAAAATTAATTAATTTTATTTACCTAAACCGGGTCTGCCAAAACCCAACCGGGTCGGCTTGACCCGGTTCCATTCCTGTCCCCCGTGAACACAGACCCGTATGGTTCTCACTTTCAGGTCATCGCTGGAACCGGCTCGGTGAGGGACACGACAGGTAGGGAAAGGTGGACGGAACTCCGGTAAGTCTAGCGCCGGTGTTCATTACCTGTTTCGTGGTCAGAGGCGCCTAGATCACTTTGAAACCTCCGGTGACCGTGCGTTCTCCTCCTCCTTTAGTGGCCTGAATACGGCTGGTTCAGTCCGAAAGCCACACCTCCAGCCTCCTGACACTGAGCTCGTCCTTCCTGTGCCCTCGCCTTCGCGAACGATCGCCGTTGTCGAAATCCGCCTCCCGTAGCTGCCCTCCCCTCTTTGATGAATGGGGTTACTTCTTGGTTTGCGTGCCCCCTCCCTTTTTCTTTTCTTTTGGTATTTATTTTTATTTCCTAATTGAGGGTTATCTTCCATTTTCACAATTCTACCCTCACTTTCTCCATGCGTTGCCCTAATTTTCCCATACCATCCATTAATTGTATTTATTTATTTATTAAATCCATTTGTTTATTTATGTAAGCCTACCTAACGTTTGGAAATATTACATGATCAATTCTGAATGATTATAGTTGATCGGTGTAGAACTTATATTGTTGTTTTATGTTAAATTTGACGAGTATTGGTTCCTTAGATTGTTTCACTGTCAAAAGAAAAAATTTGTTATAAAATTGACAAAACTATTAAGAGCACCTCCATGGAGAGAGTTGAGCAATTCTGAACCATCAAAGTTGATCGATGCACACATTTTATAATTGTTTTATAACTAATTTTACGATAATAAACTCCTTAGTTGGTTGCGTTGCCAAAAGACAAAGTTTCATTACAAATTACACAAAACCTTTAAAGGATCCTCCATGGAGAGAGTTGATCAATTCCGAACCATTAATGTTGATCGGAGTACACTTTTTATTTTATTTTTTTATGTCAAATTTGACGAGTATACGCTCTGTGGATGTTTTCATTACGAACAGACGAACTTTCATTCCAAATTAGACAAAAGCTTTAAAGGATTCTCCATGGAGAGAGTTGATCAATTCCGAATCATTAAATTTGACCGGTGTACACTTTTTATAGTTTTTTATGTCATTTTTTATGAGTATAGGCTTCTGAGATTATTTTGTTGTCAAAAGAGAAACTTTCATTCCCAAATAGACAAAACCGTTAAGAGATCCTCCACGAAGAGAGTAAAGCAATTCCGAACCATCAAAGTTGATCAATGCACACTTTTTATTATAATTTTATAACTAATTTTGGGATAATAGGCCCCCTGAATTTTTTCATCAGTAAAAGACAAACTTTTAATCAAAATTAGACAAAATCTTTAAAATATCCTTAGTTGAGAGAGTTGATCAATTCTGAACCATTAACGTTGATCGATCTAGAGTTTTTATTGTTATTTTATGTCAAATTTGACGAGTATTGGCTCTGTAGATTGTTTCATTTCCGAAAGACCAATGTTCATTCCAAAATGGAAAAAATCGTTAAGTGCTCCTTCATGGAGTGAGTTGAGCAATTTCGAACCCTCATAGTTGATTGGTGCACACTTTTTATTGTTATTTTCTAATTAATTTTACGATAAAAGGCTCTTTAGATTGTGTTGTTGCCCCATCACAAACTTTCAATCAAAACTAAACAAAACCTTTAAAACATCCTCCATAGAGAGAGTTGATAAAATTTTGAATGATTATAGTTGATCGGTGTAGAACTTTTATTGTTGTTTTATATCAAATTTGACGAGTATTGGTTTCGTAAATTGTTTCACTGTCAAAAGACAAATTTTGTTCCAAAATCTACAAAACCGTTAAGAGCACCTCCATGGAGAGAGTGGAGCAATTCCGAACCGTCAAAGTTGATCGGTGCACACATTTTTTGTTGTTTTATAACTAATTTTACGATAATAACTCCTTATCTGGTTGCGTTGCCAACATACAAAGTTTCATTACAAATTACACAAAACCCTTGAAGGATCCTCCATGGAGAGAGTTGATCAATTCTGAATCATTAATGTTGATCGGTGTACACTTTATATTTTTTTTATGTCAAATTTGACGAGTATGTGCTCTGTGGATTTTTTCATTTCAAACAGACGAAATTTCATTCTAAACTAGACAAAAGCTTTAAAAGATTCTCCATGGAGAGAGTTGATCAATTCTGAACCATTAAATTTGATCGGTGTACACTTTTGATAGTTTTTCATGTCATTTTTTATGAGTATAGGCTTCCCAGATTGTTTTGTTGTCAAAAGAGCAACTTTCATTCCCAAATAGACAAAGCCGTTAAGTGATCCTTCATGAAGAGATTTGAGCAATTTCGAACCATCAAAGTTGATCGATGCACACTTTTTATTATAATTTTATAACTAATTTCGGGATAATAGGCCCCCTGGATTTTTTCGTCGATAAAAGACAAACGTTTAATTGAAATTAGACAAAATCTTTAAAATATCCTCCATGGAGAGAGTTGATCAATTCTGAACCATTAACGTTGATCGATCTAGAGTTTTTATTATTATTTTATGTCAAATTTGATGAGTATTGGCTCCGTAGATTGTTTTATTACTAAAAGAGCAATGTTCATTCCAAAATGGAAAAAAAAACTATTAAAAGCTCTTCCATGGAGTGAGTTGAGCAATTCTGAACCCTCAAAGTTAATTGGTACCCACTTTTTATTGTTATTTTCTAATTAATTTTACAATAATAGGCTCCTTAGATTGTTTTGTTTCCCAAACATAAAATTTCATTCAATATTAAACAAAACCTTTAAAAGATCCTCCATAGATAGAGTTGATCAATTCTGAACTATTATAGTTGATCAGTTTACAATTTATGTTGTCGTTTTATGTCAAATTTGATGAGTATTGGTTCCATAGATTGTTTCACTATCAAAAGACAAACTTTCATTTGAAAATGGACAAAATCATTAAGAGCACCTCTATGGAAAGAGTTGAGCAATTCTGAACCATCAAAGTTGAACGATGCACACATTTTATTATTGTTTTATAACTAATTTTATGTTAATAAGCTCTTTAGATGGATTCATTGCCAAAAGACAAACTTTCATTCTAAATTAGATAAAACCTTTAAAGGATCCTCCAAAGAGAGAGTTGATCAATTTCGAACCATTAAAGTTGATCGGTGTACACTTTTTATTATTTTTTATGTCAAATTTGATGAGTATATTCTCTGTAGATTGTTTCGTTGCCAATAGAGGAATTTTCTTTTGAAATTAGAAAAAATCTTTGAAAGATCCTCCATTGAGAGAGTTGATCAATTATGAACCATTAAAGTTGATCGGTGTACATGTTTTATGTCATTTTTGATGAGTATAGGCTCCCCAAATTTTTAGTTGTTAGAAGAGCAACTTTTATTCCTAAATAAACAAAACCATTAAGAGCTCCTCCAAGGAGAGAGTTGAGAAATTCCAAATCATCAAAGTTATCGGTGCACACTTTTTATTGTAGTTTTATAACTAATTATAGGATAATAGGCCCCTTAGATTTTTTCATCGGAAAAAGACAAACTTTCATTCCAAATTAGACAAAACCTTTAAAAGATCCTCCATGTAGAGAGTTGATCAATTCCGAACCATTAAAGTTCATCAATCTAGACTTTTTATTGTTATTTTATGTCAAATTTAACGAGTATTGGCTTCGTAGATTGTTTCGTTTCCTAAAGATTAACATTCGTTTCAAAATGAAAAAAAATCGTTAAGAGCCCTTCCATGGAGTGAGTTGAGCAATTTCGAACCCTCAAAGTTGGTTGGTGCACACTTTTTATTGTTAGTTTCTAATTAATTTTATGATAATAGGCTCCTTAGATTGTTTTGTTGCCCAAACGCAAATCATCGTTCCAAATTAAACAAAACCTATAAAAGATCCTCCATAGAGAGAGTTGATCAATTCTGAACCATTAAAGTTGATCAGTGTACAATTTATATTGTTTTTTATGTCAAATTTGACGATTATTGGCTCCGTAGATTGTTTCGTTGCCAAAAGATAAACTTTTGTTCCAAAATGGACAAAACCGTTAAGAGCACATCCATGTAGAGAGTTGAGAAATTCCAAACCATCAAAGTTGATCGGTGCACACATTTTATTATTATTTTATAACTAATTTTATGATAATAAGCTCCTTAGACGGTTTCGTTGAGAAAAGACAAACTTTCATTCCATATTGTACAAAACCTTTAAAGGATCTTCCGTGGAGAGAGTTGATCAGTGTACATTTTTTATTGTTGTTTTATGTCAAATATGAGGAGTATACGCTCTGTGGATTGTTTCGTTGCCAACAAACGGACATTCATTACAAATGAGACAAAAGCTTTCAAAGATCCTCCATGGAGAGAGTTGAGCAATTCCGAGCCATCAATGTTGATTGGTCTTCACTTTTTATTGTTATTTTATAGCAAATTTTGATGAGTATAGGTTCCGTAGATTGTTTCATTTCCAAAAGACTAATTTTTGTTATAAATTTGATAAAACCTTTGAAAGATCCTCTATGGAGAGAGTTTAACAATTATGAACCATTAGAATTGATCGGTGTTTTATCTTTTATTGTTATTTTATGTCTCATTTTATGAGATTAAACTCCATAGATTATTTCATTATCAAAAGATGAACTTTCATTCCAAATTAAACAAAACCTTTAAACGATACTCCATGGAGAGAGTTGAGCAATTCCGAATCATCGATGTTTATGGTTGTTCACTTTTTATTGTTATTTTATTTTTAATTTGACGAGTATTGATTTTGTAGATTATTTCGTTGCCAAAAGACAAAATTTCGTTGGTAGATGAAAAAAACTGTTAGGAGCTCCTCCAACGAGAGAACTGAGAAATTCCAAACCCTCAAAGTTGATCGGTGAACACTTTTTATGATTATTTTATAACTAATTTTACAATAATAGGCTCCTTGGATTGTTTCATTGCTAAAATACAAACTTTCATTAAAAATTAGACAGAACCTTTAAAAGATCTTCCATGGAGAGACTTGATCAATTCCTCACCATTAAAGTTGATCGGTCTACACTTTTTATTGTTGTTTTATATCAAATTTACAGAGTATTAGATCCGTAGATTGTTTCGTTGCCAAAAGATAAACTTTCATTCCCAAATGGAAAAAGAATCACCATGGAGGAAGTTGAGCAATTTTGAACCATCAAAGTTGACCGGTGCACACTTTTTATTGTAATTTTATAAACTAATTTTATTATAATAGGCTCTTTAGATTGCTTCGTTGCCAAAAGACCAACTTTCATTCTCAAATGGACAAACTTGTTAAGAGCTACTCCATGGAAAGAGTTCAACAATTTTGAACCCTCAAAGTTGACTGGTGCACACTTTTTATTGTTATTTTCTACGTAATTTTTCAAAAATAAGCTCCACATATTGTTTCGTTGTCAAAAGATGAACTTTTATTCCAAATTACACAAAATCGATAAAAGATCCTCCATCGAGAGAGTTGGTCAATTCCGAACCCTCAAAGTTGATCGGAGCACACCTTTTATTATTATTTTATAACTAATTTTACGATAATAGGCTCCTTAGATTTTTTTCTTTGGCAAAAGACAAACTTTCAATTTGAATTAGACAAAACCTTTAAAAGATCCTCCATGGAGAGAGTTCACGAATTTCGAATCATTAAAGTTGATTGGTGTAGACTTTTTATTGTTATTTTATGTCAAATTTGACGAGTATTGGCTCCATAGATTGTGTCACTGTCAAAAGACCAACGCTCATTCTAAAATGAAAAAATCCTTAAGAGCTTCTCCATGCAGTTAGTTGAGCAATTCTGAACCCTCAAAGTTGATTGGTACACACTTTTTATATTTATTTTTCTAATTAATTTTACAATAATAGGCTCCTTAGATTGTTTCATCACCGAAACACAAACTTTCATTCCAAATTAAACAAAACATTTAAAAGATCCTCCATGGATAGAGTTGATCAATTATGAACCATTAAAGTTGATTGTTGTACACTTTTTAGTGTTATTTTATGTCAGATTTGACAAGTATTGACTCCGTAGATTGTTTCTTTGCCAAAAGACCAATTTTTGTTCTTAAATGAACAAAACCGTTAAAGGCTCCTCCACAGAGAGAGTTGAGCAATTTGGAACCATCTATTTTTATTGGTTTTCACTTTTTATTATTATTTTATGTCAAATTTGACAAGTATAGGTTTCGTAGATTGTTTGATTATCAAAAGACCAACCTTCATTTCCAAATAGACAAAACCGATAAAAGCTCATCTATGGAGAGAGTTGAGCAATTCCAAACACTCAAATTTGATCGATGCACACTTTTAATTGTTATTTTATAACTAATTTGACGATAGCAGGCTCCTTAGATTATCTAGTTGCCAAAAAAAAAACTTCCATTCGAAATTAGACAAAACCTTTAAAGGATCCTCCATGGAGATATTTGATCAATTCTGAACTATTAAAGTTGGTCGGTGTATACTTTTTATTGTTATTTTACGTAAAATTTGACGAGTATTGGCTCCATCTATTGTTTCGTTGCCAAAAGATAAAATTTTGTTCTCAAATGGCTTTAACACAGAAACATATAATGATATAAACACAGTCATGGATCATGAGAAGGTTAACAAAATAGGGAATAGGGCATGGGAATAGAAACACCATGTGCAAAAAGGAACAAGATTCAAAGCCAACAATTAGCATAATTCTAATTCCCTAACCTTCACTACCTAGTCAAAACCAATGCTAAACCCACTAGTCCTTTCCATTTACACCCCAAAGATATATCCACACATAAAACAAATCATTTCTTCCTGCTAGAAACTCTTGGAGACACCACTCCTCATCACCACATGGCGCTCAATGTGCAGACCTCTCTTCTTCCAGATTGTGTCATATTCCTCAACTGCCTTAGGCGAGATGAACCTCTCAATAGCTGTTTCCTCTTGCGGCTGCGCATCTGAATCTTCAACAATGGTTGTTTTCCCCTTCGAAGCTCGCTCCTTTCGCTTGGATTGTCTTGCTGCCATGGTGGCTGAACTTGTAATTTCACTGATTTGGACGAAGACAACCACTGCTCAAAAGGAAAAGTGAGACTTGTGCAGTGGCTAGGGTTTAAGTGGTCCCCAACCCATGTTTATATACTATTCCAGATTGACGACCGGACACAAGATACAATTTTTTTTTCTTTTTTTTATACATACGACACCGTTTCACCCTGCACATTGAAATGTTCACCACCTGCTTTATGCGGCCGCGGAAAGGTCACAACTTGCCTACATCGTGCACACTTTGTAGCTGCAAATTTCTACCATTTACTAGAATTGATAACAAGACAAACCCCATTGAAAATTAATGCTCCACACACTCTACTTAAACCTCCATACCCCAAATCAAGCATCATGTTGGTTAAATAATCTTAAACACATAGTTATCCACAACAAACGAAAAAGGGTATGAGCGGGGGTAGTTAATTGCAAAATTATTTGGCAGAGAAAGGTCTATCAAAGAAAGAGTCTCAGAAAATAGTTGCAGCTCTTCATCATCTCAGCATAACAAAGCATGGCATATTACTCAGTTGAGATAATGCAAGTTCTAGTAATTAGAGTAGTGGACTTATAACACACAAATCTGCAGGTTGCTCACTAAATGTTCAAATGCGTAAGTGACATGCACAATCAGGCAAAAGCTTCACACAAATCACCTTACAGCAAGTTACAATTTCAGTCTTACACATTCAAGATAAACAATAACTAGCTTGCCAAAGCTTTGAAAAAGAGAATAAACCCTCCCCCAAACTGATAGTGACATTGTCCTCAATGGAGAAAGAAATGCAATGCATGAAAGACCACAAAATTCATGACAAGAAACACTGGGTAGAAGACTTAACTGATGAAGTACATTAACTTTAAATGTATGACCGGTGTCAAGGCGTTGAAGTTCCAAACACCATGAGAATACACATTGGTCACCAAATAAGGACCATGCCAGCGTGATTTCAGTTTTCCTGGAAATAACCGCAATCGCGAGTTATAATCAAGAACCTTTTGGCCGGGAGAAAACTCTTTCCACAACAGGTGGCGAACATGGTATTTCTTTGAACGCTCATTGTACAACTTTGCATTTTCATAAGCTTCATGACGCATCTCCTCTAATTCATTCAACTGCATACGGCGACTGTCACCAGCTGCTCTCATGTCGAAATTGAATTTCTTGATAGCCCAGTATGCTCGGTGCTCTAACTCCACAGGTAAATGACATTGCTTCCCGTACACCAACCTGAATGGAGACATCCCAATTGGTGTTTTGAAAGCTATTCTGTAGGCCCACAGTGCATCGTTAAGGCGCAAGGACTAGTCTTTGCGGTTAGGATTCACTGTCTTCTCCAAAATAGCTTTGATCTCTCGATTTCTCACTTCCACCTGCCCACTAGTCTGCGGATGGTAAGGAGTACCAACTCGATGAGTTATCCCATGCTTCTTCATCAAAGTAGCAAAAGGGCAGTTGTTGAAATGACTACCCCCATCACTGATAATGGCTATTGGGGTTCCAAAATGGGATTTATATTGTCCTGCAAAAACTTCACAACAACTCGATGATCATTAGTGCGACAGGGGATACCCTCGACCCATTTCGACACATAATCAACACCCACCAAAATATAGTCAAAGCCAAAAGAGGAAGGGAAAGGACCCATAAAGTCTATACCTCATACATTGAAAAGTTCAGTGACCTGAATATTTGTTATGGCATTTGGTCACGAGCTGATATGTTTCCAGTCCTTTGGCACCGATCACAACTCCTACAAAAGAGCAAAACATCTTTAAAAATTGTGGGCCAATAAAAACCGGAGTGAAATACCTTAAGGGATATTTTCTTGGGTCCAAAGTGTCCTCCACAAGCATAGGAGTGACGATGCTTCATGATGTCCAGCTGCTCAGATCTAGGAACACACTTGCGAATAATTTGGTTTGGGAAAATCTTAAATAAATAAGGGTCATCCCAGATATAATCCTTGGCTCTGGATATGATCCGCTTCCTTTCCTGATAAGAAAGATCACATGAAAAGATTTAGTCACAAGATAATTTACTATGTCGGCATACCAAGGAATTTCGGCAACAACAAGAAGTTGTTCATCCGGGAAAGATTCACTCAAAGGCAGCTCGTCATGTTCATTTTCATATATCAACCTGGATAAATGATCAGCCACTACATTATCCACTCCCTTTTTGTCCTTGATTTCTAAATCAAACTCTTGGAAAAGAAGCACCGAACGAATGATTCTGGGCTTGGCATCCTTCTTTGTCATCAAATATCGCGATGCTTCGTGATCAGTGTATACAGTTACTCGAGACCCAACCAAATAAGATCTGAATTTCTCAAGAGCAAATATGACAGCCAACAACTCCTTCTCTATCGTAGAATAATTCAGCTGAGCATCATTTAAAGTGCGGGACGCATAATAAATGGCATAAGGTATCTTGTCTTTTCGTTGGCCTAAACAGCCCCCAAAGAATAATCACTTGCATCGCACATCAACTCAAAAGGAAGTTCCCAGTCTGGCATGCGCATAATGGGTGTTGAAATAAGAGCTTCTTTGAGACTTTCAAAAGCTACCTGACACTCCTCAGTCTACACGAACTCAGCCTCTTTCATCAGTAAAGCACACAATGGCTTTGAAATCTTTGAAAAATCTTAAATGAATCGCCGATAAAATCCCACAACATTTAGCCTTTTATAATCAACACAAACGCGCCAACCTGTGGTCATCCTTGTTGGTATCAACTCATTACTTTCATTCTGAATCACAGTCATGCCACTCTTCTTTGGCACCACATGAATAGGGCTCACCCACTTGCTATCTGATATAGGATAAATCACTTCCACATCAAGTAGTTTTAAAATTTGGTGCATGCATCTTGCTGGACTGATTCCGTGAATGTCAGCAATTGTCCACCCTATAGCTGCCTTATGCCTTCTCAAAATGCGACTAAACTTTTCTTCCTCCCCCAAACTTAAGCTTGCCGCCACGATCACTGGTAGAGTGTCATTGTCCCCTAAATAAATGTATTTGAGATGGTTGGGCAGCTGCTTTAACTCCAATTGTGGTGCTGTAACTGTAGATGGAATAAGAGAAGAAATAGGTGTTAGTTGTTCAAAAGAAAGAGATCCCTTGCCAACATAGGCTCCTCTACTCCACAACCATGTTCTATGGTACTTGCACTCAGTGTCTTTTCATCCAATCCGTGAGCCACTACAGTTTCCAATGGATCTCCACAAGATACCTGAAAAACCGTACCCACAAGATCATGTACAACATCTACACGAAAACATTCACTATGATCATCATGAGTTTTAAGAGCATCAAACGCACGAAATTCTAACTCTTGGTCATTCACCTTAATGGTTATGGTTCCCTTTTTCACACAAATATTCATATCAGCTGTGATCATAAAAGGTCTACCAAGAATAATAGGTAAAGGCGAAGATATTAGACTATCCTCCATATCTAAAACAATGAAATCAGCTGGTAAAATTAGACCTTGCACATATACTAAAACATCCTCTAAAATGCCCCTAGGTCTCTTAACAGTTTGGTCAGCTAATTGTAAGGTTATGGAAGTTGTTTGAAGTTCTCCTAAACCAAGCTTTTCATACACAGAGTAAGGCAGCAAGTTAATACTTGCACCAAGGTCTATCAAAGCTTTTTCAAGAAACTGATTGCCTACCTTACAAGGAATGGTGAAACTTCCATGATCCTTAAGCTTAGGTGGGAGCTTATGTAATAAAACAACACTCACCTCTTTAGTTAAAGCCACTTTCTCATGCTCAACAAATTTTCTCTTATTAGTGCAACATTCTTTTAAAAACTTAGCATAAGAAGGGATTTGTTTAATAGCATCAAGCAATGGAATATTAATCTCAACCTTACGCAAAGTTTCTAAAATATCAAGAGCTTTAGAGTCACTTTTCTTTTTAACAAACCTCTGCGGGAAAGGTGTTGAATCTCTTCCCCAGTCTTTTATAGCTACTGGTCTAGAACTGCACCCTTGTTGCACCCTGTCTGTGATTGAATCACTACAGTCTTTTTCAACCAGTGGTAGCCTCTCCACTTTGTTATCAACAACCTTGCCATTCCTCAGTATGGTAACAGCACATGCTCCACCCCAGATGGGTTATTAATTGGTTGCGCTAGAAGCTCTCCTTTTTTCCTTTCACTCATCTCCTTAGCGATTTGCCCCACTGGTGTCTCCAACTTCTGAATGGCTTGTGTAGTTTGTTACATAAACTGCATCATTGAAATTTCCATGTCACTTTTCCTTGTTGGCTGAGCTCCTGGAGCTGGTACATTACTAGTAGGCTGGTCATTTTTCCAGGAAAAATTGGGATGGCTACGCCATGGATATTGTTGGTTCCTTTGAGTAAAATTTGATTGTCCAATATAATTGGCTTCCTCTTGCTCAGTCATAGTTGACAATGGGCATGCCTCAGTAGCATGATCTTGAAGTGAACAAATAGCACAAAGTATAGTTGAAGAAGATGTGGTAGATGCATTGGCTATATTAACCCCTTTCATAGATTCGACTAGCATATCAATCTTTCTGTTCAAATTCCCAATTTCAGCTTGCACCAATTTCAGCTTGCACCATTGTTTTTGTCCATTTTTCATAAATAGTTGGGGTTTTGGCATCAAAATAATCTAGGAAGCTTATACTCGTAAAATTTGACATAGAAGAAAAATAAAAAGTGTACACCGAGCAACTTTGATGGTCTGAAATTGCTTAACTCTCTCTATGGAGTAGCTTTTAATGATTTTGTCCATTTCTCTTAGAACGTTGGGGTTTTGGCATCGAAATAATCTACGAAGCTTATACTAGTAAAATTTGATATAGAAGAACAATAAAAAGTGTACACCGAGCAACTTTGATGGTCCGAAGTTGGTCAACTCTCTCTATGGAGTAGCTTTTAACGGTTTTGTCCATTTGTCATTGATAGTTGGGGTTTTGGCATCGAAATAATCTAGGAAGCTTATACTCATAAAATTTGACATAGAAGAACAATAAAAAGTGTACACCAAGCAACTTTGATGGTCCGAAATTGCTCGACTCTCTCTAAGCAGAAGCTTTTAAAGTTTTTGTCCATTTCCCTTAGAAAGTTGGGGTTTTGGCATCAAAATAATCTATGAAGCTTATGCTCGTAAAACTTGACATAGAAGAACAATAAAAAGTGTACACCGAGCAACTTTGATGGTCCGAAGTTGCTCAACTCTCTCTATGGAGTAGCTTTTAACGGTTTTGTCCATTTGTCATAAATAGTTGGGGTTTTGGCATCGAAATAATCTAGGAAGCTTATACTCGTAAAATTTGACATAGAAGAACAATAAAAAGTGTACACCGAGCAACTTTGATGGTCTGAAATTGCTCAACTCTCTCTATGGAGTAGCTTTTAATGATTTTGTCCATTTGTCATAGATAGTTGGGGTTTTGGCATCGAAATAATCTAGGAAGCTTATACTCGTAAAATTTGACATAGAAGAACAATAAAAAGTGTACACCGAGCAACTTTGATGGTCTGAAATTCCTCAATTCTCTCTATGGAGTAGCTTTTAACGGTTTTGTCCATTTGTCATAGATTGTTGGGGTTTTGGCATCGAAATAATCTAGGAAGCTTATACTCGTAAAATTTGACATAGAAGAACAATAAAAAAGTACACCGAACAACTTTGATGGTCCGAAGTTGGTCAAACCTCTCTACGGAGGAGCTTTTAAGGGTTTTGTCCATTCGTGATAGAATGTTGGGGTTTTGGCATCGAAATAATGTAGGAAGCTTATACTCGTAAAATTTGACATAGAAGAACAATAAAAAGTGTACACCAAGCAACTTTGATGGTCCGAAATTGCTCGACTCTCTCTAAGGAGAAGCTTTTAAAGTTTTTGTCCATTTCCCTTAGAAAGTTGGGGTTTTGGCATCAAAATAATCTATGAAGCTTATGCTCGTAAAACTTGACATAGAAGAACAATAAAAAGTGTACACCGAGCAACTTTGATGGTCCGAAGTTGCTCAACTCTCTCTATGGAGTAGCTTTTAACGGTTTTGCCCATTTGTCATAAATAGTTGGGGTTTTGGCATCGAAATAATCTACGAAGCTTATACTCGTAAAATTTGACATAGAAGAACAATAAAAAGTGTACACCGAGCAACTTTGATGGTCCGAAGTTGGTCAACTCTCTCTATGGAGTAGCTTTTAACGGTTTTGTCCATTTGTCATTGATAGTTGGGGTTTTGGCATCGAAATAATCAAGGAAGCTTATACTCGTAAAATTTAACATAGAAGAACAATAAAAAGTGTACACCGAGCAACTTTCATGGTCCGAAATTGCTCAACTCTCTCTAAGGTGAAGCTTTTAAAGTTTTTGTCCATTTCTCTTAGAAAGTTGGGGTTTTGGCATCGAAATAATCTACGAAGCTTATACTCGTAAAATTTGACATAGAAGAACAATAAAAAGTGTACACCGAGCAACTTTGATGGTCCGAAGTTTGTCAACCCTCTCTATGGAGGAGCTTTTAAGGGTTTTGTCCATTTGTTATAGTAAGTTGGGGTTTTGGCATAGAAATAATCTAGGAAGCTTATACTCGTAAAATTTGACATAGAAGAACAATAAAAAGTGTACACCGAGCAACTTTCATGGTCCGAAATTGCTCAACTCTCTCTAAGGAGAAGCTTTTAAAGTTTTTGTCCATTTCTCTTAGAAAGTTGTGGTTTTGGCATCGAAATAATCTACGAAGCTTATACTCGTAAAATTTGACATAGAAGAACAATAAAAAGTGTACACCGAGCAACTTTGATGGTCCAAAGTTGGTCAACTCTCTCTATTGAGCAGCTTTTAACGGTTTTGTCCATTTGTCATTGATAGTTGGGGTTTTGGCATCGAAATAATCTAGGAAGCTTATACTCGTAAAATTTAACATAGAAGAAAAATAAAAAGTGTACACCGAGCAACTTTGATGGTCTGAAATTGCTCAACTCTCTCTATGGAGTAGCTTTTAATGATTTTGTCCATTTGTCATAGATAGTTGGGGTTTTGGCATCGAAATAATCTAGGAAGCTTATACTTGTAAAATTTGAAATAGAAGAACAATAAAAAGTGTACACCGAGCAAAATTGGTAGTCCGAAGTTGCTCAACTCTCTCTATAGAGTAGCTTTTAATGGTTTTGTCCATTTGTCATTGATAGTTGGTGTTTTGGCATCGAAATAATCTAGGAAGCTTATACTTGTAAAATTTGACATAGAAGAACAATAGAAAAAGTACACCGAGCAACTTTGATGGTCCGAAGTTGGTCAACCTCTTTATGGAGGAGCTTTTAAGGGTTTTGTCCATTCGTTATAGAAAGTTGGGGTTTTGGCATCGAAATAATCTAGGAAGCTTATACTCATAAAAATTGACATAAAAGAACAATAAAAAGTGTAGACCGAGCAACTTCGATGGTCTGAAGTTGCTCAACTCTCTCTATGGAGTAGCTTTTAACGGTTTTGTCCATTTGTCATAGAAAATTGGGGTTTTGGCATCGAAATAATCTAGGAAGCTTATACTCGTAAAATTTGACATAGAAGAACAATAAAAAGTGTACACCGAGCAAAATTGATAGTCCAAACTTGCTCATCTCTCTCCATAGAGTAGCTTTTAACGGTTTTGTCCATTTGTCATTGATAGTTGTGGTTTTGGCATCGAAATAATCTTGGACGAATATACTTGTAAAATTTGACATAGAAGAATAATAAAACGTGTACACCGCGCAACTTTGGTGGTCCAAAGTTGCTCAAATCTTTCTATGGAGAGGCTTTTAACGTTTTTGTCCATTTGTCCTAGAAAGTTAGTGTTTTGGCATCGAAATAATCTCGGAAGCTTGTACTCGTAAAATTGGAAATAAAAGAACAATAAAAAGTGTACACCAAGAAACTTTGATGGTTTGAAGTTGCTCAACTCTCTCTATGGAGGAGCTTTTAACGGTTTTGTTCATTTCTCTTAGAACGTTGGGGTTTTGGCATCGAAATAATCTGCGAAGCTTATACTCGTAAAATTTGACATAGAAGAACAATAAAAAGTGTACACCGAGCAACTTTGATGGTCCGAAGTTGTTCAACTCTCTCTATGGAGTAGCTTTTAACGGTTTTGTCCATTTGTCATTGATAGTTGGGGTTTTGGCATCGAAATAATCAAGGAAGCTTATACTCGTAAAATTTAACATAGAAGAACAATAAAAAGTGTACACCGAGCAACTTTCATGGTCCGAAATTGCTCAACTCTCTCTAAGGTGAAGCTTTTAAAGTTTTTGTCCATTTCTCTTAGAAAGTTGGGGTTTTGGCATCGAAATAATCTACGAAGCTTATACTCGTAAAATTTGACATAGAAGAACAATAAAAAGTGTACACCGAGCAACTTTGATGGTCCGAAGTTCGTCAACCCTCTCTATGGAGGAGCTTTTAAGGGTTTTGTCCATTTGTTATAGAAAGTTGGGGTTTTGGCATAGAAATAATCTAGGAAGCTTATACTCGTAAAATTTGACATAGAAGAACAATAAAAGGTGTACACCGAGCAACTTTCATGGTCCGAAATTGCTCAACTCTCTCTAAGGAGAAGCTTTTAAAGTTTTTGTCCATTTCTCTT
Source organism: Euonymus europaeus (assembly GCA_963580455.1). Classification (NCBI taxonomy): domain Eukaryota; kingdom Viridiplantae; phylum Streptophyta; class Magnoliopsida; order Celastrales; family Celastraceae; genus Euonymus; species Euonymus europaeus. The sequence continues at coordinate 10,960,583 of OY756970.1, read as the reverse complement.
AGAAAGTTGGGGTTTTGGCATCGAAATAATCTACGAAGCTTATACTCGTAAAATTTGACATGGAAGAACAATAAAAAGTGTACACCGAGCAACTTTGATGATCCGAAGTTCGTCAACCCTCTCTATGGAGGAGCTTCTAAGGGTTTTGTCCATTTGTTATAGAAAGTTGGGGTTTTGGCATCGAAATAATCTAGGAAGCTTATACTCATAAAATTTGACATAGAAGAACAGTAAAAAGTGTAGACCGAGCAACTTTGATGGTCTGAAGTTGCTCAACTCTCTCTATGTAGTAGCTTTCAACGGTTTTGTCCATATGTCATAGAAACTTGGGGTTTTCGCATCGAAATAATCTAGGAAGCTTATACTCTTAAAATTTGACATAGAAGAACAATCAAAAGTGTACACCGAGCAAAATTGATAGTCCGAAGTTGCTCAACTCTCTCTATAGAGTAGCTTTTAACGGTTTTGTCCATTTGTCATTGATAGTTGGGGTTTTGGCATCGAAATAATCTAGGAAGCTTATACTTGTAAAATTTGACATAGAAGAACATTAAAAAGTGTGCACCGAGCAACTTTGATGGTCCGAAGTTGCTTAACTCTCTCTACGGAGTAGCTCGTAACGGTTTTGTCCATTTGTCATAGATAGTTGGAGTTTTGGAATCGAAATAATATAGGAAGCATATACTCGTAAAATTTGACATAGAAGAATAATAAAACGTGTACACCGAGCAACTTTGGTGGTCCAAAGTTGCTCAAATCTTTCTATGGAGGGGCTTTTAACGTTTTTGTCCATTTGTCCTAGAAAGTTGGTGTTTTGGCATCGAAATAATCCCGGAAGCTTGTACTCGTAAAATTGGAAATAAAATTGGAGGAGCTTTTAAGGGTTTTGTCCATTCGTTATAAAAAGTTGCGGTTTTGGCATCGAAATAATCTAGGAAACTTATACTCATAAAATTTGACATAGAAGAACAATAAAAAGTGTAGACCGAGCAACTTTGATGGTCTGAAGTTGCTCAACTCTCTATATGGAGTAGCTTTCAACGGTTTTATCCATTTGTCATAGAAAGTTGGGGTTTTGGCATCGAAATATTCTAGGAAGCTTATACTCGTAAAATTTGACATAGAAGAACAATAAAAAGTGTACAGCGAGCAACTTTGATGGTCCGAAGTTTCTCAATTCTCTCTATGGATTAGCTTTTAACAGTTTTGTCGTTTTGTCATAGATAGTTGGTGTTTTGGCATCAAAATAATCTAGGAAGCAAATACTCATAAAATTTGCCGTAGAAGAACAATAAAAAGTGTACACCGAACAACGATGATTGTCCGAAGTTGCTCAACTCTCTCTATGGAGTAGCTCGTAACGGTTTTATCTATTTTTCATGGATAGTTGGGGTTTTGGCATCGATATAATCTAGGAAGCTTATACTCGTAAAATTTGACATTGAAGAACAATAAAAAGTGTACACCGAGCAACATTGATGTTCCGAAGTTGCTCAACACCTTCTACGTTGGAGCTTTTAACAGTCTTGTCCATTTGCAATGGAAAGTTGGGAGTTTTGGCATCAAAATATTCTAGGAAGCTTATACTCGTAAAAATTGACATAGAAGAACAATAAAAAGTGTACACCGAGCAACTTTGATGGTCCGAAGTTGCTCAACTCTCTCTATGGAGGAGCTTTTAACGGTTTTGTCCATTTGTCATAGAAAGTTGGTGTTTTGGCATCAAAATAATCTAGGAAGCTTATACTCGTAAAATTTTACATAGAAGAACAATAAAAAGTTTGCACCGAGCAAATTTGATGGTCCGAAGTTGCTCAACTCTGTCTATGGATGAGCTATTAAAGGTTTTGTCTGTTTGTCTTAGAAAGTTGGGGTTTTGGCATCGAAATAATCTAGGAAGCTTATACTCGTAAAATTTTACATACAAGAACAATAAAAAGTGTACACCGAGCAACTTTGATGGTCTGAAGTTGGTCAACTCTCTCTATGGAGAAGCTTTTAAAGTTTTTGTCCATTTATCATAGAAAGTTAGGGTTTTGGCATCGAAATAATCTAGGAAGCTTATACTCGTAAAATTTGACATAGAAGAACAATAAAAAGTGTACACCGAGCAAAATTGATAGTCCGAAGTTGCTCAACTCTCTCTATGGAGTAGCTTTTAACGGTTTTGCCCATTTGTCATTGATAGTTGGGGTTTTGGCATCGAAATAATCTAGGAAGCTTATACTCGTAAAATTTGACATAGAAGAACGATAAAAAGTGTACACCGAGCAACTTTGATGGTCCGAAATTGCTCAACTCTCTCTAAGGAGAAGCTTTTAAAGTTTTTGTCCATCTCTCTTAGAAAGTTGAGGTTTTGGCATCGAAATAATCTACGAAGCTTATACTCATAAAATTTGACATAGAAGAAAAATAAAAAGTCTACACCGAGTAAAATCGATAGTCCGAAGTTTCTCAACTCTCTCTATGGGGTAGCTTTTAACGGTTTTGTCTATTTGTCATTGATAGTTGGGGTTTTGGCATCGAAATAATCTAGGAAGCTTATACTCGTAAAATTTGACATAGAAGAACAATAAAAAGTGTAGACCGAGCAACTTTGATGGTCCGAAGTTGCTCAACTCTCTCTACGGAGTAGCTTTTAATGGTTTTGTCCATTTGTCATAGAAAGTTGGGGTTTTCGCATCGAAATAATCTAGGAAGCTTATACTGTTAAAATTTGACATAGAAGAACAATAAAAAGTGTACACCGAGCAAAATTGACAGTCCGAAGTTGCTCAACTCTCTCTATAGAGTAGCTTTTAACGGTTTTGTCCATTCGTCATTGATAGTTGGGGTTTTCGCATCGAAATAATCTAGGAAGCTTATACTCATAAAATTTGACATAGAAGAACAATAAAAAGTGTACACCTAGCAAATTTGATAGTCCGAAGTTGCTCAACTCTCTCTATGGAGTTGCTTTTAACGGTTTTGTCCATTTGTCATAGAAAGTTGGGGTTTTGGCATCGAAATAATCTAGGAAGCGTATACTCGTAAAAGTTGTCATAGAAGAACAATAAAAAGCGTACGCCGAGTATCATTGATGGTCCGAAGTTGCTCAACACCTTCAATGGTGGACCTTTTAACGGTTTTGTCCATTTTCCATAGAAAGTTGGAGTTTTGGCATCGAAATAATCTAGGAAGCTTATACCTTGTAAAATTTGACATAGAAGAATAATAAAACGTGTACATCGAGCAACTTTGGTGGTCCGAAGTTGCTCAACTCTCTCTACGGAGTAGCTCGTAACAGTTTTGTCCATTTGTCATAGATAGTTGGAGTTTTGTAATCGAAATAATATAGGAAGCATATACTCGTAAAATTTGACATAGAAGAATAATAAAACGTGTACATCGAGCAACTTTGGTGGTCCAAAGTTGCTCAAATCTTTCTATGGAGGTGCTTTTAACGTTTTTGTCCATTTGTCCTAGAAAGTTGGTGTTTTGGCATCGAAATAATCTCGGAAGCTTGTACTCGTAAAATTATAAATAAAAGAACAATAAAAAGTGTACACCAAGCAACTTTGATGGTTCGAAGTTGCTCAACTCTCTCTATGGAGGACCTTTTAACGATTTTGTCCATTTGTCAAAGAAATTTTGGGTTTTGGCATCGAAATAATCTAGGAGGCTTATACTCGTAAAATTTGACATAGAAGAACAATAAAAAGTGTACACCTAGCAAATTTGATAGTCCGAAGTTGCTCAACTCTCTCTATGGAGTTGCTTTTAACGGTTTTGTCCATTTGTCATAGAAAGTTGGGGTTTTGGCATCGAAATAATCTAGGAAGCTTATACTCGTAAAAGTTGTCATAGAAGAACAATAAAAAGCGTACGCCGAGTATCATTGATGGTCCGAAGTTGCTCAACACCTTCAATGGTGGACCTTTTAACGGTTTTGTCCATTTTCCATAGAAAGTTGGAGTTTTGGCATCGAAATAATCTAGGAAACTTATACTCGTAAAATTTGACATTGAAGAACAATAAAAAGTGTACACCGAGCAACTTTGATGGTCCGAAGTTGCTCACCTCTCTCTATGGAGCAGCTTTTAACGGTTTTCTCTATTTGTCTTAGAAAGCTGGGTTTTGGCATCGAAATAATCTACGAAGCTTATACTCGTAAAATTTGACATAGAAGAACAATAAAAAGTGTACACCGAGCAACTTTGATGGTTCGAAGTTGCTCAACTCCTTCTATTGAGTAGCTTTTAACGTTTTTGTCCATTTGTCATTGATAGTTGGGGTTTTTGCATCGAAGTAATCTAGAAAACATATACTCGTAAAATTTGACAGAAAAGAATAATAAAAAGTGTACACCGAGCAACTTTGATGATTCGAAGTTGCTCAACTATCTTTATGGAGGAGCTTTTAACGTTTTTGTCAATTTTTCTTATAAAGTTGGTGTTTTGACATCGAAATAATCTAGGAAGCTTATACACCTAAAATTTGGCATAGAAGAGCAATAAAAAATGTACACAGAGCAACTTTTGATAGTCCGAAGTTGCTAAACGCACTCTATGGAGGAGCTTTAAACGGTTTTATCCATTTGTCATAGAAAGTTGGGGTTTTGGCATCGAAATATTCTAGGAAGCTTATACTCGTAAAATTTGACATAGAAGAACAATAAAAAGTGTACAGCGAGCAACTTTGATGGTCCGAAGTTTCTCAACTCTCTCTATGGATTAGCTTTTAACGGTTTTTTCGTTTTGTCATAGATAGTTGGTGTTTTGGCATCGAAATAATCTAGGAAGCTTATACTCATAAAATTTGACATAGAAGAACAATAAAAAGTGTACACCGAACAACGTTGATGGTCCGAAGTTGCTCAACTCAGTCTATGGAGGAGCTTTTTGTTAGGATCGTTTCTAACCTTAAGAGGGGGGTGAATTAAGATTATGCCAAATTTTAAAGTGTTACACACAAAACCACAAATTAATATTCAATAAGGTTCGACAAGTTTAAATGTATGCACAATTCAATGAAACAACTCTTTAAATCAAAAACTCATACAACAATAAAATAATCAATTTTAAGAATAACCAGATGAGCCAAGCCTTATAATTTCCTCCAACACACCTCAGAGTGATGTTAGTGTTGCACACTCAAAATAACTTGATTAGTAATAAAAACACAATATAGGGCAATATAAAAATTTGATTTCTTTTATGTTTCTAAAACTCTAATTATATAAAGTAATTTTATTTTAATTTACCCTTGTATGATTTTGAAACAGTTTTATATTTAAACAATAATCAAAAGGAGGAAGTAGTAAAGGATAGAGAGTGACACCGAGATTTTTACGTGGTTCCTCAAACTGAGTACATCCACGACCCTCCTTCAAAGGGACTTGCCAACACCTCCACTATGAGTGATAATGAGTACAAGATACAATTTGTTGATTTTGTGGCTGAATCAACCAACCTTCACAGCTCAATAAGCAAATAAAAGATGTGGTTCAATAGTCTAGTGTATGTGATCAATAAGGCTCAAGGTAGGCTCTTTGGTAGCAAGCTAGGAATGATAAGCTCAAGAACAATAGGCTCAAGGTTTCAGCAAGTATGTAGCAGTAGGCTCACTCAAAAATGTTTTTCTCAAAGCTCTCTTGCAAAAGGTTATGTAAAATGATAGAACTCAAGAGAGAGAATTCAAATGTGTATGAATATGGTTTAGAAATGATGTCTCACGTTTTTCTTGGTTTGGCCTGAAGAAAATGATGCTTTAAATAGGGTTAGGCCAAAGACAGCTCAATGGGTAGGAAAGGGAAGGATTTTCCAGCAAAATCTTTTTTCTTTTGGAGAGTGAGCTAGCCGAAATTTTGGAATGGAAAAAGGTGATGGACAGCTAGGATAGTCTAGGGCCTTGATGGTTTTAGAAAATCAATCATTCACACATTTTTGTCAAAATAAATTTGAGGTTGGCTTGACTTTCTTGTTTCCTTGCTGGAAAGCTTGAATGAATCTTCAACTTGATTTTCCTTCATGATCTTGTCTCCTTAATTTTGAAATCAGCTCCAGAATTTTTGTTTCCTCCTTTGTAATATGGAACTTGACTTCTTGGCGTGTAGGGACACCTTCAACTGCTGGAGATGATCTTCTCCTTGATTTGATATTGGCTCCATGATCTTCTCTTGATTTTATAATTATTTTGTAATACTACTTTGTTGAAATTCGAATTTGACTTCCATAGGATAAGAAATTGACAGTTTCATGTTCTTCTTGTGACATCCTTCCATAAAACTTGATCACCTCTTGAGTCTTTCCATATACAATGCAAGACTTGATCTCTTTCCATAAAAATTGAATTTCTGGACATTTCTTGATCTCTTTCCATATTGAGGCATACTCCATCACTACAAACTCTCAAAAGATAATCCAAAAAGGATTTCTAACATTCTTCAACACAAGTTAGTATATATAGCAACTTCATATAGGAATCATTCACATGTATAATTTGTCAACTTTTATTTCCATATCAGTCTATATTTGTCAATTTCACAATGTAACATTTATATGTTACTAACCTGATAAAGACCATAATTTAAGAAATACAAAAACATTCCATATATATATAGAGCAAGCTTATCACACTAATCACACGTTCTTTATCCAAATAACACTTAATGTCACAATTGGTCATTCCTTAGTCATTTTTGAAATTTGTCAAACACAAGCTTAAAAATGTAAGCAACACTTTTAACGGTTTTGTCCGTTTGCCATAGAAAGTTGGGGTTTTGGCATCGAAATAATCTAGGAAGCTTATACTCATAAAATTTGACATAGAAGAACAATAAAAAGTGTACACCGAGCAAAATTGATAGTCCGAAGTTGCTCAACTCTCTCTATAGAGTAGCTTTTAACGATTTTGTCCATTTGTCATTGATAGTTGGGGTTTGGGCATCGAAATAATCTAGGAAGCTTATACTCATAAAATTTGACATAGAAGAACAATAAAAAGTGTACACCCAGCAAATTTGATAGTCCCAAGTTGCTCAACTCTCTCTATGGAGTAGCTCATAACGGTTTTGTCTATTTTTCATGGATAGTTGGGGTTTTGGCATCGAAATAATCTAGGAAGCTTATACTCGTAAAATTTGACATTGAAGAACAATAAAAAGTGTACACCGAGCAACATTGATGTTCCGAAGTTGCTCAACACCTTCTACGATGGAGCTTTTAACAGTCTTGTCCATTTGCCATGGAAAGTTGGGAGTTTTGGCATCGAAATAATCTAGGAAGCTTATACTCGTAAAATTTGACATAGAAGAACAATAAAAAGTGTACACCGAGCAAAATTGATAATCCGAAGTTGCTCAACTCTCTCTATGGAGTAGCTTTTAACGATTTTGTCCATTTGTCATTGATAGTTGGGGTTTGGGCATCGAAATAATCTAGGAAGCTTATACTCGTAAAATTTGACATAGAAGAACAATAAAAAGTGTACACCCAGCAAATTTGATAGTCCCAAGTTGCTCAACTCTCTCTATGGAGTAGCTCGTAACGGTTTTGTCTATTTTTCATGGACAGTTGGGGTTTTGGCATCGAAATAATCTAGGAAGCTTATACTCGTAAAATTTGACATTGAAGAACAATAAAAAGTGTACACCGAGCAACATTGATGTTCCGAAGTTGCTCAACACCTTCTACGATGGAGTTTTAACAGTCTTGTCCATTTGCCATGGAAAGTTGGGAGTTTTGGCATCGAAATAATCTAGGAAGCTTATACTCGTAAAATTTGACATAGAAGAACAATAAAAAGTGTACACCGAGCAACTTTGATAGTCTAAAGTTGCTCAACTCTCTCTATGGAGGAGCTTTTAACGGTTTTGTCCATTTGTCATTGAAAGTTGGTGTTTTAGCATCAAAATAATCTAGGAAGCTAATACTCGTAAAATTTGACATAGAAGAACAATAAAATGTTAACACTGAGCAAATTTGATGGTCCGAAGTTGCTCAACTCTGTCTATGGATGAGCTATTAAGGGTTTTGTCTGTTGGTCATAGAAAGTGGAGGTTTTGGCATCGAGATAATCTAGGAAGCCTATACTCGTAAAATGTGACATAGAAGAGCAATAAAAAGTGTACACCGAGCAAATTTGATGGTCCGAAGTTGCTCAACTCTCTCTATGGAGGAGCTATTAAAGGTTTTGTCCGTTTGTCATAGAAAGTTGGGGTTTTGGCATCGAAATAATCTAGGAAGCTTATACTCATAAAATTCGACATAGAAGAACAATAAAAAGTGTACACCGATCGACTTTGATGGTCCGAAGTTGCTCAACTCTCTCTATGGAGTAGCTTTTAACGATTTTGTCCATTTGTCATATTAGTTGGTGTTTCGAAATAATCTAGGAAGCATATACTCGAAAAATTTGACATAGAAGAACAATAAAAAGTGTACACCGATCAACTTTGAAGGTCCGAAATTGCTCAACTCTCTCTAAGGAGAAGCTTTTAAAGTTTTTGTCCATTTCTCTTAGGAAGTTGGGGTTTTGGCATCAAAATAATCTACGAAGCTTATACTCGTAAAATTTGACATAGAAGAACAATAAAAAGTGTACACCGAACAACTTTGATGGTCCGAAGTTGGTAAACTCGCTCTATGGAGGAGCTTTTAAGAGTTTTGTCCGTTCGTCATAGAAAGTGGAGGTTTTGGCATCGAAATAATCTAGGAAGCCTATACTCGTAAAATGTGACATAGAAGAGCAATAAAAAGTGTACACCGAGCAAATTTGATGGTCCGAAGTTGCTCAACTCTCTCTATGGAGGAGCTATTAAAGGTTTTGTCCGTTTCTCATAGAAAGTTGGGGTTTTGGCAACGAAATAATCTAGGAAGCTTATACTCATAAAATTCGACATAGAAGAACAATAAAAAGTGTACACCGATCGACTTTGATGGTCCGAAGTTGCTCAACTCTCTCTATGGAGTAGCTTTTAACGATTTTGCCCATTTGTCATATTAGTTGGTGTTTCGAAATAATCTAGGAAGCATATACTCGTAAAATTTGACATAGAAGAACAATAAAAAGTGTACACCGATCAACTTTGATGGTCCGAAATTGCTCAACTCTCTCTAAGGAGAAGCTTTTAAAGTTTTTGTCCATTTCTCTTAGGAAGTTGGGGTTTTGGCATCAAAATAATCTACGAAGCTTATACTCGTAAAATTTGACATAGAAGAACAATAAAAAGTGTACACCGAACAACTTTGATGGTCCGAAGTTGCTCAACTCTCTCTAAGGGAAGATTTTATAGTTTTTGTCCATTTATCTTAGAAAGTTAGGGTTTTCGCATCGAAATAATCTAGGAAGCTTATACTCGTAAAATTTGACATAGAAGAACAATAAAAAGTGTACACCGAGCAACTTTGACGGTCCGAAGTTGCTCAACTCTCTCTATGAAGTAGTTTTTAAAGTTTTTGTCCATTTCTCATAGAAAGTTGAGGTTTTGGCATCGAAATAATCTACGAAGCTTATACTCGTAAAATTTGACATAGAAGAACAATAAAAAGTGTACACCGAGCAACTTTGATGGTCCGAAATTGCTCAACTCTCTCTAAGGAGAAGCATTTAAAGTTTTTGTCTATTTCTCTTAGAAAGTTGGGGTTTTGGCATCGAAATAATCTACGAAGCTTATACTCGAAAAATTTGACATAGAAGAACAATAAAGATGTACACCGAGCAAAATTGATAGTCCGCAGTTGCTCAACTCTCTCTATGAAGTAGCTTTTTACGGTTTTGTCCATTTGTCATTGATAGTTGGGGTTTTGGCATCGAAATAATCTAGGAAGCTTATACTCGTAAAATTTGACATAGAATAACAATAAAAAGTGTACACCCTGCAAATTGGTTGGTCCCAAGTTGCTCAACTCTCTCTAAGGAGAAGCTTTTAAAGTTTTTGTCCATTTCTCTTAGAAAGTTGTGGTTTTTGCATCGAAATAATCTATGAAGCTTATACACGTAAAATTTGACATAGAAGAACAATAAAAAGTGTACACCGAGCAACTTTGATGGTCCGAAGTTGCTCAACTCTCTCTATTGAGAAGCTTTTAACGGTTTTGTCCATTTTTCGTAGAAAGTTAGTGTTTTGGCTTCGAAGTAATCTAGGAAGCTTATAATCGTAAAATTTGACATAGAAGAACAATAAAAAGTGTACATCGAGCAAAATTGATAGTCCGAAGTTGCTCAACTCTCTCTATGGAGTAGCTTTTAACGGTTTTGTCCATTTGTCATTGATAGTTGGGGTTTGGGCATCGAAATAATCTAGGAAGCTTATACTCATAAAATTTGACATAGAAGAACAATAAAAAGTGTACACCCAGCAAATTTGATAGTCCCAAGTTGCTCAACTCTCTCTATGGAGTAGCTCGTAAAGGTTTTGTCTATTTTTCACGGATAGTTGGGGTGTTGGCATCGAAATAATCTAGGATGCTTATACTCGTAAAATTTGACATAGAAGAACAATAAAAATTGTACACCGATCAACTTTGATGGTCCGAAATTGCTCAACTTTCTCTAAGGAGAAGCTTTTAAAGTTTTTGTCCATTTCTCTTAGGAATTTGGGGTTTTGGCATCAAAATAATCAACGAAGCTTATACTCGTAAAATTTGACATAGAAGAACAATAAAGATGTACACCGAGCAAAATTGATAGTCCACAGTTGCTCAACTCTCTCTATGAAGTAGCTTTTAACGGTTTTGTCCATTTGTCATTGATAGTTGGGGTTTTGGCATCGAAATAATCTAGGAAGCTTATACTCGTAAAATTTGACATAGAATAACAATAAAAAGTGTACACCCTGCAAATTGGATGGTCCCAAGTTGCTCAACTCTCTCTAAGGAGAAGCTTTTAAAGTTTTTGTCCATTTCTCTTAGAAAGTTGTGGTTTTTGCATCGAAATAATCTATGAAGCTTATACACGTAAAATTTGACATAGAAGAACAATAAAAAGTGTACACCGAGCAACTTTGATGGTCCGAAGTTGCTCAACAACTTCTACGATGGAGCTTTTAACAGTCTTGTCCATTTGCCATGAAAAGTTGGGGGTTTTGGCATCGAAATAATCTAGGAAGCTTATACTCGTAAAATTTTACATACAAAACAATAAAAAGTGTACACAAAGCAAATTTGATGGTCCGAAGTTTCTCAACTCTCTCTATGGAGGAGCTATTAAAGGTTTTGTCCGTTTGTCATAGAAAGATGGGGTTTTGGCATCGAAATAATCTAGGAAGCTTATACTCATAAAATTCGACATAGAAGAACAATAAAAAGTGTAAACCGATCAACTTTGATGGTCTGAAGTTGCTCAACTCTCTCTATGGAGTAGTTTTAACGATTTTGCCCATTTGTCATAGATAGTTGGTGTTTTGACATCGAAATAATCTAGGAAGCATATACTCGTAAAATTTGACATAGAAGAACAATAAAAATTGTACACCGATCAACTTTGATAGTCCGAAATTGCTGAACTTTCTCTAAGGAGAAGCTTTTAAAGTTTTTGTCCATTTCTCTTAGGAAGTTGGGGTTTTGGCATCAAAATAATCTACGAAGCTTATACTCGTAAAATTTGACATAGAAGAACAATAAAAAGTGTACACCGAACAACTTTGATGGTCCGAAGTTGCTCAACTCTCTCTAAGGGGAAGATTTTATAGTTTTTGTCCATTTATCTTAGAAAGTTAGGGTTTTGGCATCGAAATAATCGAGGAAGCTTATACTCGTAAAATTTGACATAGAAGAACAATAAAAAGTGTACACCGAGCAACTTTGACGGTCCGAAGTTGCTCAACTCTCTCTATGAAGTAGCTTTTAAAGGTTTTGTCCATTTCTCTTAGAAAGTTGGGGTTTTGGCATCGAAATAATCTACGAAGCTTATACTCGTAAAATTTGACATAGAAGAACAATAAAAAGTGTACACCGAGCAACTTTGATGGTCCGAAATTGCTCAACTCTCTCTAAGGAGAAGCTTTTAAAGTTTTTGTCCATTTCTCTTAGAAAGTTGGGGTTTTGGCATCGAAATAATCTACAAAGCTTATACTCGTAAAATTTGACATAGAATAACAATAAAGGTGTACACCGAGCGAAATTGATAGTCCGCAGTTGCTCAACTCTCTCTATGGAGTAGCTTTTAACAGTTTTGTCCATTTGTCATTGATAGTTGGGGTTTTGGCATCGAAATAATCTAGGAAGCTTATATTCGTAAAATTTGACATAGAAGAACAATAAAAAGTGTACACCCTGCAAATTTGATAGTCCCAAGTTGCTCAACTCTCTCTAAGGAGAAGCTTTTAAAGTTTTTGTCCATTTCTTTTTAGAAAGTTGTGCTTTTTGCATCGAAATAATCTATGAAGCTTATACACGTAAAATATGACATAGAAGAACAATAAAAAGTGTACACCGAGCAACTTTGATGGTCCAAAGTTGCTCAACTCTCTCTATTGAGTAGCTTTTAACGGTTTTGTCCATTTTTCGTAGAAAGTTAGGGTTTTGGCATCGAAGTAATCTAGGAAGCTTATACTCGTAAAATTTGACATAGAAGAACAATAAAAATTGTACACCGAGCAAAATTTACATTATAGTGAGTGTAGAGCAATTCCGTACCATCAAAGTTGCTCGGTGTACACTTTTTATTGTTCTTCTCTGTCAAATTTTACGAGTGTAAGCTTCCTAGATAATTTCGACGCCAAAACTCCAACTTTCTTATGACAAATGGACAAAACCGTTTATAGCTCCTTCATAGAGTGAGTTGAGCAACTTCGGACTATCAAAGTTGCTCGGTGTACACTTTTTATTGTTCTTCTATGTGAAATTTTACGAAATAAGCTTCGTAGATTATTTCGATGCGAAAACACCAACTTTATAAGACAAATGGACAAAAACGTTAAAAGAACCTCCATAGAGAGAGTTGAGCAACTTCGAATCATCAAAGTTGCTCGGCGTACACTTTTTATTGTTCTTTTATGTCAAATTTTACGAGTATATGCTACCTGGATTATTTTGATGCTAAAACCCCAACTATCAATGACAAATGGACAAAACCGTTAAAAGCTACTTTATAGTGAGAGTTGAGGAACTTTGAATCATCAAAGTTGCTCGGTGTACACTTTTTATTGTTCTTCTATGTCAAATTTTACGAGTATAAGTTTCCTAGATTATTTCGATGCCAAAACAACAACTTTATAAGACAAATGGACAAAAACGTTAAAAGATCCTCCATAGAGATTGTTGAGGAACTTCAAATCATCAAAGTTGCTCTGTGTACACTTTTTATTGTTCTTTTATGTCAAATTTTACGAGTATATGCTTCTTGGATTATTTTGATGCCAAAACCCCAACTATCAATGACAAATGGATAAAACCTTTAAAAGCTAGTTCATAGTGAGATTTGAGCAATTCAAGACCATCAAATTTGCTCGGTGTACACTTTATTGTTCCCTCTATGTCAAATTTTACGAGTATAAGCTTCCTAGATTATTTCGATGCGAAAACACTAACTTTATAAGGCAAATGGACAAAAACGTTAAAAGATCCTCTATAGAGAGAGTTGAGCAACTTCGAATCATCAAAGTTGCTCGGTGTACACTTTTTATTGTTCTTTTATCTCAAATTTTACGAGTATAAGCTTCCTGGATTATTTAGATGGAAAAACCCTAACTTTCTTATGACAAATGGACAAAACCGTTTATAGCTCTTCCATAGAGTGAGTTGAGCAACTTCGGACAATCAAAGTTGCTCAGTTTACACTTTTTATTGTTTTTCTATGTCAAATTTTACGAGTATAAGCTTCCTCGATTATTTCGATACCAAAACCCCAACTTTCTATGACAAATGGACAAAATCGTTTAAAACTCCTCGATAGACTGAGTTGAGCAAGTTCGGACTATCAAAGTTGCTCGGTGTACACTTTTTATTGTTCTTCTATGTCAAATTTTATGATTATAAGCTTCTTAGATTATTTCGATGCCAAAACACCAACTTTATAAGACAAATGGACAAAAACGTTAAAAGATCCTCCATAGAGATAGTTGAGGAACTTCGAATCATCAAAGTTGCTCGGTGTACACTTTTGATTGTTCTTTTATGTCTAATTTTACGAGTATAAAGCTTCCCAGATTATTTCGATGAGAAAACCCCAACTTTCTTGTGACAAATGGACAAAACCGTTTATAGCTCCTCCATAGAGTGAGTTGAGCAACTTCGGACTATCAAAGTTGCTCGGTTTACACTTTTTATTGTTTTTCTATGCCAAATTTTACGAAGATAAGCTTCCTCGATTATTTTGATGCATAAACCCCTACTTTCTATGACAAATGGACAAAACCGTTTATAGCTCCTCCACGGAGTGAGTTGAGCAACTTCGGACTATCAAAGTTGCTCGGTTTACACTTTTTATTGTTTTTCTATGTCAAATTTTACGAGTATAAGCTTCCTAGATAATTTCGATGCCAAAACCCCAACTTTATAAGACAAATGGACAAAAACGTTAAAAGATCCTCCATAGAGATAGTTGACGAACTTCGAATCATCAAAGTTGCTCGGTGTACACTTTTTATTGTTCTTTTATGTCAAATTTTACGAGTAAACGCTTCCTGGAATATTTTGATGCCAAAACTCCAACTATCAATGACAAATGGATAAAACCATTAAAAGATACTTCATAGTGAGAGTTGAGCAATTCCGGACCATCAAAGTTGCTCGGTGTACACTTTTTATTGTTCCTTCTATGTCAAATTTTACGAGTATAAGCTTCCTAGATTATTTCGAAGCGAAAACACCAACTTTATAAGACAAATGGACAAAAACGTTAAACGATCCTCCATAGAGAGAGTTGAGCAACTTCGAATCATCAAAGTTGCTCGGTCTACACTTTTTATTGTTCTTTTATGTCAAATTTTACGAGTATATGCTTCCTGGATTATTTTGATGCTAAAACCCCAACTATCAATGACAAATAGACAAAACCGTTAAAAGCTACTTTATAGTGAGTGTAGAGCAATTCCGGACCATCAAAGTTGCTCGGTGTACACTTTTTATTGTTCTTCTATGTCAAGTTTTACGAGTGTAAGCTTCCTAGATAATTTCGACGCCAAAACTCCAACTTTCTTATGACAAATGGACAAAACCGTTTATAGCTCCTTCATAGAGTGAGTTGAGCAACTTCGGACTATCAAAGTTGCTCGGTGTACACTTTTTATTGTTCTTCTATGTCAAATTTTACGAGTATAAGCTTCGTAGATAATTTCGATGCGAAAACACCAACTTTATAAGACAAATGGACAAAAATGTTAAAAGATCCTCCATAGAGATAGTTGAGGAACTTCAAATCATCAAAGTTTCTCGGTGTACACTTTTTATTGTTCTTCTATGTCAAATTTTACGAGTATAAGCTTTCTCGATTATTTCGATGCCAAAACCTCAACTTTCTATGATAAATGGACAAAACCGTTAAAAGCTACTTCATAGTGAGAGTTGAGCAATTCTGGACCATAATATTTGCTCGATGTACACTTTTTATTGTTCTTCTATGTCCAATTTTACGAGTATAAGCTTCCTAGATTATTTCGATGGCAAAACCCCAACTTTCTTATGACAAATGGACAAAACCGTTTATAGCTCCTCCACGGAGTGAGTTGAGCAACTTTAGACTATCAAAGTTGCTCGGTTTACACTTTTTATTGTTTTTCTAGGTCAAATTTTACGAGTATAAGCTTCCTCAATTATTTCGATACCAAAACCCCAACTTTCTATGACAAATGGACAAAACCGTTTATAGCTCCTCCAAAGAGTGGGTTGAGCAACTTCGGACTATCAAAGTTGCTCGGTGTACACTTTTTATTATTTTTCTATGTCAAATTTTACGAGTATAAGCTTCCTCGATTATTTCGATGCCAAAACCCCAACTTTCTATGAAAAATGGACAAAACCATTTAAATTTCCTCGATACACTGAGTTGAGTAATTTCAGACTATCAAAGTTTCTCGGTGTACACTTTTTATTGTTCTTTTATGTCAAATTTTACGAGTACATGATTCCTGGATTATTTTGATGCCAAAACCCCAACTATCAATGACAAATGGACAAAACCGTTAAAAGCTACTTCATAGTGAGAGTTGAGCAATTCCGGACCATCAAAGTTGCTCGGTGTACACTTTTTATTGTTCCTTCTATATCAAATTTTACGAGTATAAGCTTCCTAGATTATTTCGATGCGAAAACACCAACTTTATAAGACAAATGGACAAAAACGTTAAAATATCCTCCATAGAGAGAGGTGAGCAACTTCGAATCATCAAAATTGCTCGGTCTACACTTTTTATTGTTTTTTTATGTCAAATTTTACGAGTATATGCTTCCTCGATTATTTTGATGCTAAAACCCCAACTATCAATGACAAATGGACAAAACCGTTAAAAGCTACTTTATAGTGAGAGTTGAGCAATTCCGGACCATCAAAGTAGCTAGGTGTACACTTTTTAATGTTCTTCTATGTCAAATTTTACGAGTGTAAGCTTCCTAGATAATTTCGACGCTAAAACTTCAACTTTCTTATGACAAATGGACAAAACCGTTTATAGCTCCTTCATCGAGAGAGTTGAGCAACTTCGGACTATCAAAGTTGCTCGGTGTACACTTTTTATTGTTCTTCTATGTCAAATTTTACGAGTATCAGCTTCGTAGATTATTTCGATGCGAAAACACCAACTTTATAAGACAAATGGACAAAAACGTTAAAAGATCCTCCATAGAGAGAGTTGAGCAACTTTTAATCATCAAAGTTCCTCGGTGTACACTTTTTATTGTTCTTTTTTGTCAAATTTTACGAGTATATGCTTCCTGGATTATTTTGATGCCAAAACCCCAACTATCAAAGACAAATGGACAAAACAGTTAAAAGCAACTTCATAGTGAGAGTTGAGCAATTCTGGACCATCAAATTTGCTCGGTGTACACTTTTTATTGTTCCTTCTATGTAAAATTTTACGAGTATAAGCTTCCTAGATTATTTCGATGCGAAAACACTAACTTTATAGGACAAATGGACAAAAACGTTAAAAGATCCTCCATAGAGATAGTTGAGGAACTTCAAATCATCAAAGTTTTTCGGTGTACTCTTTTTATTGTTCTTCTATGTCAAATTTTACGAGTATAAGCTTCCTCGATTATTTCGATGGAAAAACCCCAACTTTCAATGATAAATGGAAAAAACCGTTAAAAGCTACTCGATAGAGAGAGTTGAGCAACTTCGAACTATCAAAGTTGCTCGGTGTACACTTTTTATTGTTCTTCTATGTCAATTTTTACGAGTATATGCTTCCTGGATTATTTTGATGCCAAAACCCCAACTATCAATGACAAATGGATAAAAACATTAAAAGCTACTTCATAGTGAGAGTTGAGCAATTCCGGACGATCAAAGTTGCTCGGTGTACACTTTTTATTGTTCCTTGTATGTCAAATTATACGAGTATAAGCTTCGTAGATTATTTCGATGCGAAAACACCAACTTTATAAGAGAAATGGACAAAAATGTTAAAAGATCCTCCATAGAGAGAGTTGAGCAACTTCGAAACATCAAAGTTGCTCGGTGTAAACTTTTTATTGTTCTTTTATGTCAAAATTTACTAGTATGTGCTTCCTGGATTATTTTGATGCCAAAATCCCAACTATCAAAGACAAATGGACAAAACGTGAAAAGATCCTCCATAGTGAGAGTTGAGCAACTTCGAATCATCAAAGTTGCTCGGTGTACAATTTATATTGTTCTTTTATGTCAAATTTTACGAGTATATGCTTCCTAGATTATTTTGATGCCCAAACCCCAACTATCAATGATAAATGGACAAAACCGTTAAAAGCTACTTCATAGTGAGGGTTGAGCAATTCCGGACCATCAAAGTTGCTCGGTGTACACTTTTTATTGTTCTTCTATGTCAAATTTTACGAGTATAAGCTTCTTCGATTATTTTGATGCCAAAACCCCAACTTTCTATGACAAATGGACAAAACCGTTTAAAGCTCCTCGATAGACTGAGTTGAGTAACTTCAGACTATCAAAGTTGCTCGGTGTACACTTTTTATTGTTCTTTTATGTCAAATTTTACGAGTCTATGATTCCTGAATTATTTTGATGCCAAAACCCCGACTATCAATGACAAATGGATAAAACCATTAAAAGCTACTTCATACTGAGAGTTGAGCAATTCCGGACCATCAAAGTTGCTCGGTGTACAATTTTTATTGTTCCTTCTATATCAAATTTTATGAGTATAAGCTTTCTAGATTATTTCGATGCGAAAACACCAACTTTATAAGACAAATGGACAAAAACGTTAAAAGATCCTACATAGAGAGAGTTGAGCAACTTCGAATCATCAAAGTTGCTCGGTCTACACTTTTTATTGTTTTTTTATGTCAAATTTTACGAGTATATGCTTCCTCGATTATTTTGATGCTAAAACCCCAACTATCAATGACAAATGGACAAAACCGTTAAAAGCTACTTTATAGTGAGAGTTGAGCAATTCCGGACCATCAAAGTAGCTAGGTGTACACTTTTTAATGTTCTTCTATGTCAAATTTTACGAGTGTAAGCTTCCTAGATAATTTCGACGCTAAAACTTCAACTTTCTTATGACAAATGGACAAAACCGTTTATAGCTCCTTCATCGAGAGAGTTGAGCAACTTCGGACTATCAAAGTTGCTCGGTGTACACTTTTTATTGTTCTTCTATGTCAAATTTTACGAGTATCAGCTTCGTAGATTATTTCGATGCGAAAACACCAACTTTATAAGACAAATGGACAAAAACGTTAAAAGATCCTCCATAGAGAGAGTTGACCAACTTTTAATCATCAAAGTTCCTCGGTGTACACTTTTTATTGTTCTTTTTTGTCAAATTTTACGAGTATATGCTTCCTGGATTATTTTGATGCCAAAACCCCAACTATCAAAGACAAATGGACAAAACAGTTAAAAGCAACTTCATAGTGAGAGTTGAGCAATTCTGGACCATCAAATTTGCTCGGTGTACACTTTTTATTGTTCCTTCTATGTAAAATTTTACGAGTATAAGCTTCCTAGATTATTTCGATGCGAAAACACTAACTTTATAGGACAAATGGACAAAAACGTTAAAAGATCCTCCATAGAGATAGTTGAGGAACTTCAAATCATCAAAGTTTTTCGGTGTACTCTTTTTATTGTTCTTCTATGTCAAATTTTACGAGTATAAGCTTCCTCGATTATTTCGATGGAAAAACCCCAACTTTCAATGATAAATGGAAAAAACCGTTAAAAGCTACTCGATAGAGAGAGTTGAGCAACTTCGAACTATCAAAGTTGCTCGGTGTACACTTTTTATTGTTCTTCTATGTCAATTTTTACGAGTATATGCTTCCTGGATTATTTTGATGCCAAAACCCCAACTATCAATGACAAATGGATAAAAACATTAAAAGCTACTTCATAGTGAGAGTTGAGCAATTCCGGACGATCAAAGTTGCTCGGTGTACACTTTTTATTGTTCCTTGTATGTCAAATTATACGAGTATAAGCTTCGTAGATTATTTCGATGCGAAAACACCAACTTTATAAGAGAAATGGACAAAAATGTTAAAAGATCCTCCATAGAGAGAGTTGAGCAACTTCGAAACATCAAAGTTGCTCGGTGTAAACTTTTTATTGTTCTTTTATGTCAAAATTTACTAGTATGTGCTTCCTGGATTATTTTGATGCCAAAATCCCAACTATCAATGACAAATGGACAAAACGTGAAAAGATCCTCCATAGTGAGAGTTGAGCAACTTCGAATCATCAAAGTTGCTCGGTGTACAATTTATATTGTTCTTTTATGTCAAATTTTACGAGTATATGCTTCCTAGATTATTTTGATGCCCAAACCCCAACTATCAATGATAAATGGACAAAACCGTTAAAAGCTACTTCATAGTGAGGGTTGAGCAATTCCGGACCATCAAAGTTGCTCGGTGTACACTTTTTATTGTTCTTCTATGTCAAATTTTACGAGTATAAGCTTCTTCGATTATTTTGATGCCAAAACCCCAACTTTCTATGACAAATGGACAAAACCGTTTAAAGCTCCTCGATAGACTGAGTTGAGTAACTTCAGACTATCAAAGTTGCTCGGTGTACACTTTTTATTGTTCTTTTATGTCAAATTTTACGAGTCTATGATTCCTGAATTATTTTGATGCCAAAACCCCGACTATCAATGACAAATGGATAAAACCATTAAAAGCTACTTCATACTGAGAGTTGAGCAATTCCGGACCATCAAAGTTGCTCGGTGTACAATTTTTATTGTTCCTTCTATATCAAATTTTATGAGTATAAGCTTTCTAGATTATTTCGATGCGAAAACACCAACTTTATAAGACAAATGGACAAAAACGTTAAAAGATCCTACATAGAGAGAGTTGAGCAACTTCGAATCATCAAAGTTGCTCGGTCTACACTTTTTATTGTTTTTTTATGTCAAATTTTACGAGTATATGCTTCCTCGATTATTTATGCTAAAACCCCAACTATCAATGACAAATGGACAAAACCGTTAAAAGCTACTTTATAGTGAGAGTTGAGCAATTCCGGACAATCAAAGTAGCTCGGTGTACACTTTTTATTGTTCTTCTATTTCAAATTTTACGAGTGTAAGCTTCCTAGATAATTTCGACGCCAAAACTCCAACTTTCTTATGACAAATGGACAAAACCGTTTATAGCTCCTTCATCGAGTGAGTTGAGCAACTTCGGACTATCAAAGTTGCTCGGTGTACACTTTTTATTGTTCTTCTATGTGAAATTTTACGAGTATAAGCTTCGTAGATAATTTCGATGCGAAAACACCAACTTTATAAGACAAATGGACAAAAACGTTAAAAGATCCTTCATAGAGAGAGTTGAGCAACTTTGAATCATCAAAGTTACTCGGTGTACACTTTTTATTGTTCTTTTTTGTCAAATTTTACGAGTATATGCTTCCTGGATTATTTTGATGCCAAAACCTCAACATTCAAAGACAAATGAACAAAACAGTTAAAAGCTACTTCATAGTGAGAGTTGAGCAATTCTGGACCATCAAATTTGCTCGGTGTACACTTTTTATTGTTCCTTCTATGTAAAATTTTATGAGTATAAGCTTCCTAGATTATTTCGATGCGAAAACACTAACTTTATAGGGCAAATGGACAAAAACGTTAAAAGATCCTCCATAGAGATAGTTGAGGAACTTCAACTCATCAAAGATGTTCGGTGTACACTTTTTATTGTTCTTCTATGTCAAATTTTACGAGTATAAGCTTCCTCGATTATTTCGATGCAAAAACCCCAACTTTCAATGATAAATGGACAAAACCGTTAAAAGCTCCTCGATAGACTGAGTTGAGCAACTTCGAACTATCAAAGTTGCTCGGTGTACACTTTTTATTGTTCTTCTATGTCAATTTTTACGAGTATAAGCTTCCTAGATTATTTCGATGCCAAAACACCAACTTTATATGACAAATGGACAAAAACGTTAAAAGATCCTCCATAGAGATAGTTGAGGAACTTCGAATCATCAAAGTTGCTCGGTGTACACTTTTTATTGTTCTTTTATGTCAAATTTTACGAGTATATGCTTCCTGGATTATTTTGATGCCAAAACCCCAACTATCAATGACAAATGGATAAAAACATTAAAAGCTACTTCATAGTGAGAGTTGAGCAATTCCGGACGATCAAAGTTGCTCGGTGTACACTTTTTATTGTTCCTTGTATGTCAAATTATACGAGTATAAGCTTCGTAGATTATTTCGATGCGAAAACACCAACTTTATAAGAGAAATGGACAAAAATGTTAAAAGATCCTCCATAGAGAGAGTTGAGACAACTTCGAAACATCAAAGTTGCTCGGTGTAAACTTTTTATTGTTCTTTTATGTCAAAATTTACTAGTATGTGCTTCCTGGATTATTTTGATGCCAAAATCTGAACTATCAATGACAAATGGACAAAACGTGAAAAGATCCTCCATAGTGAGAGTTGAGCAACTTCAAATCATCAAAGTTGCTCGGTGTACAATTTATATTGTTCTTTTATGTCAAATTTTACGAGTATATGCTTCCTGGATTATTTTGATGCCCAAACCCCAACTATCAATGATAAATGGACAAAACCGTTAAAAGCTACTTCATAGTGAGGGTTGAGCAATTCCGGACCATCAAAGTTGCTCGGTGTACACTTTTTATTGTTCTTCTATGTCAAATTTTACGAGTATAAGCTTCTTCGATTATTTCGATGCCAAAACCCCAACTTTCTATGACAAATGGACAAAACCGTTTAAAGCTCCTTTATAGTGAGAGTTGAGGAACTTTGAATCATCAAAGTTGCTCGGTGTACACTTTTTATTGTTCTTCTATGTCAAATTTTACGAGTATAAGTTTCCTAGATTATTTCGATTCCAAAACACCAACTTTATAAGACAAATGGACAAAAACGTTAAAAGATCCTCCATAGAGATTGTTGAGGAACTTCAAATCATCAAAGTTGCTCTGTGTACACTTTTTATTGTTCTTTTATGTCAAATTTTACGAGTATATGCTTCTTGGATTATTTTGATGCCAAAACCCCAACTATCAATGACAAATGGATAAAACCTTTAAAAGCTAGTTCATAGTGAGATTTGAGCAATTCAAGACCATCAAATTTGCTCGGTGTACACTTTATTGTTCCCTCTATGTCAAATTTTACGAGTATAAGCTTCCTAGATTATTTCGATGCGAAAACACTAACTTTATAAGGCAAATGGACAAAAACGTTAAAAGATCCTCTATAGAGAGAGTTGAGCAACTTCGAATCATCAAAGTTGCTCGGTGTACACTTTTTATTGTTCTTTTATCTCAAATTTTACGAGTATAAGCTTCCTGGATTATTTAGATGGAAAAACCCTAACTTTCTTATGACAAATGGACAAAACCGTTTATAGCTCTTCCATAGAGTGAGTTGAGCAACTTCGGACAATCAAAGTTGCTCAGTTTACACTTTTTATTGTTTTTCTATGTCAAATTTTACGAGTATAAGCTTCCTCGATTATTTCGATACCAAAACCCCAACTTTCTATGACAAATGGACAAAATCGTTTAAAACTCCTCGATAGACTGAGTTGAGCAAGTTCGGACTATCAAAGTTGCTCGGTGTACACTTTTTATTGTTCTTCTATGTCAAATTTTATGATTATAAGCTTCTTAGATTATTTCGATGCCAAAACACCAACTTTATAAGACAAATGGACAAAAACGTTAAAAGATCCTCCATAGAGATAGTTGAGGAACTTCGAATCATCAAAGTTGCTCGGTGTACACTTTTGATTGTTCTTTTATGTCTAATTTTACGAGTATAAAGCTTCCCAGATTATTTCGATGAGAAAACCCCAACTTTCTTGTGACAAATGGACAAAACCGTTTATAGCTCCTCCATAGAGTGAGTTGAGCAACTTCGGACTATCAAAGTTGCTCGGTTTACACTTTTTATTGTTTTTCTATGCCAAATTTTACGAAGATAAGCTTCCTCGATTATTTTGATGCATAAACCCCTACTTTCTATGACAAATGGACAAAACCGTTTATAGCTCCTCCACGGAGTGAGTTGAGCAACTTCGGACTATCAAAGTTGCTCGGTTTACACTTTTTATTGTTTTTCTATGTCAAATTTTACGAGTATAAGCTTCCTAGATAATTTCGATGCCAAAACCCCAACTTTATAAGACAAATGGACAAAAACGTTAAAAGATCCTCCATAGAGATAGTTGACGAACTTCGAATCATCAAAGTTGCTCGGTGTACACTTTTTATTGTTCTTTTATGTCAAATTTTACGAGTAAACGCTTCCTGGAATATTTTGATGCCAAAACTCCAACTATCAATGACAAATGGATAAAACCATTAAAAGATACTTCATAGTGAGAGTTGAGCAATTCCGGACCATCAAAGTTGCTCGGTGTACACTTTTTATTGTTCCTTCTATGTCAAATTTTACGAGTATAAGCTTCCTAGATTATTTCGAAGCGAAAACACCAACTTTATAAGACAAATGGACAAAAACGTTAAACGATCCTCCATAGAGAGAGTTGAGCAACTTCGAATCATCAAAGTTGCTCGGTCTACACTTTTTATTGTTCTTTTATGTCAAATTTTACGAGTATATGCTTCCTGGATTATTTTGATGCTAAAACCCCAACTATCAATGACAAATAGACAAAACCGTTAAAAGCTACTTTATAGTGAGTGTAGAGCAATTCCGGACCATCAAAGTTGCTCGGTGTACACTTTTTATTGTTCTTCTATGTCAAGTTTTACGAGTGTAAGCTTCCTAGATAATTTCGACGCCAAAACTCCAACTTTCTTATGACAAATGGACAAAACCGTTTATAGCTCCTTCATAGAGTGAGTTGAGCAACTTCGGACTATCAAAGTTGCTCGGTGTACACTTTTTATTGTTCTTCTATGTCAAATTTTACGAGTATAAGCTTCGTAGATAATTTCGATGCGAAAACACCAACTTTATAAGACAAATGGACAAAAATGTTAAAAGATCCTCCATAGAGATAGTTGAGGAACTTCAAATCATCAAAGTTTCTCGGTGTACACTTTTTATTGTTCTTCTATGTCAAATTTTACGAGTATAAGCTTTCTCGATTATTTCGATGCCAAAACCTCAACTTTCTATGATAAATGGACAAAACCGTTAAAAGCTACTTCATAGTGAGAGTTGAGCAATTCTGGACCATAATATTTGCTCGATGTACACTTTTTATTGTTCTTCTATGTCCAATTTTACGAGTATAAGCTTCCTAGATTATTTCGATGGCAAAACCCCAACTTTCTTATGACAAATGGACAAAACCGTTTATAGCTCCTCCACGGAGTGAGTTGAGCAACTTTAGACTATCAAAGTTGCTCGGTTTACACTTTTTATTGTTTTTCTAGGTCAAATTTTATGAGTATAAGCTTCCTCAATTATTTCGATACCAAAACCCCAACTTTCTATGACAAATGGACAAAACCGTTTATAGCTCCTCCAAAGAGTGGGTTGAGCAACTTCGGACTATCAAAGTTGCTCGGTGTACACTTTTTATTGTTTTTCTATGTCAAATTTTACGAGTATAAGCTTCCTCGATTATTTCGATGCCAAAACCCCAACTTTCTATGAAAAATGGACAAAACCATTTAAAGCTCCTCGATACACTGAGTTGAGTAATTTCAGACTATCAAAGTTTCTCGGTGTACACTTTTTATTGTTCTTTTATGTCAAATTTTACGAGTACATGATTCCTGGATTATTTTGATGCCAAAACCCCAACTATCAATGACAAATGGACAAAACCGTTAAAAGCTACTTCATAGTGAGAGTTGAGCAATTCCGGACCATAAAAGTTGCTCGGTGTACACTTTTTATTGTTCCTTCTATATCAAATTTTACGAGTATAAGCTTCCTAGATTATTTCGATGCGAAAACACCAACTTTATAAGACAAATGGACAAAAACGTTAAAATATCCTCCATAGAGAGAGGTGAGCAACTTCGAATCATCAAAATTGCTCGGTCTACACTTTTTATTGTTTTTTTATGTCAAATTTTACGAGTATATGCTTCCTCGATTATTTTGATGCTAAAACCCCAACTATCAATGACAAATGGACAAAACCGTTAAAAGCTACTTTATAGTGAGAGTTGAGCAATTCCGGACCATCAAAGTAGCTAGGTGTACACTTTTTAATGTTCTTCTATGTCAAATTTTACGAGTGTAAGCTTCCTAGATAATTTCGACGCTAAAACTTCAACTTTCTTATGACAAATGGACAAAACCGTTTATAGCTCCTTCATCGAGAGAGTTGAGCAACTTCGGACTATCAAAGTTGCTCGGTGTACACTTTTTATTGTTCTTCTATGTCAAATTTTACGAGTATCAGCTTCGTAGATTATTTCGATGCGAAAACACCAACTTTATAAGACAAATGGACAAAAACGTTAAAAGATCCTCCATAGAGAGAGTTGAGCAACTTTTAATCATCAAAGTTCCTCGGTGTACACTTTTTATTGTTCTTTTTTGTCAAATTTTACGAGTATATGCTTCCTGGATTATTTTGATGCCAAAACCCCAACTATCAAAGACAAATGGACAAAACAGTTAAAAGCAACTTCATAGTGAGAGTTGAGCAATTCTGGACCATCAAATTTGCTCGGTGTACACTTTTTATTGTTCCTTCTATGTAAAATTTTACGAGTATAAGCTTCCTAGATTATTTCGATGCGAAAACACTAACTTTATAGGACAAATGGACAAAAACGTTAAAAGATCCTCCATAGAGATAGTTGAGGAACTTCAAATCATCAAAGTTTTTCGGTGTACTCTTTTTATTGTTCTTCTATGTCAAATTTTACGAGTATAAGCTTCCTCGATTATTTCGATGGAAAAACCCCAACTTTCAATGATAAATGGAAAAAACCGTTAAAAGCTACTCGATAGAGAGAGTTGAGCAACTTCGAACTATCAAAGTTGCTCGGTGTACACTTTTTATTGTTCTTCTATGTCAATTTTTACGAGTATATGCTTCCTGGATTATTTTGATGCCAAAACCCCAACTATCAATGACAAATGGATAAAAACATTAAAAGCTACTTCATAGTGAGAGTTGAGCAATTCCGGACGATCAAAGTTGCTCGGTGTACACTTTTTATTGTTCCTTGTATGTCAAATTATACGAGTATAAGCTTCGTAGATTATTTCGATGCGAAAACACCAACTTTATAAGAGAAATGGACAAAAATGTTAAAAGATCCTCCATAGAGAGAGTTGAGCAACTTCGAAACATCAAAGTTGCTCGGTGTAAACTTTTTATTGTTCTTTTATGTCAAAATTTACTAGTATGTGCTTCCTGGATTATTTTGATGCCAAAATCCCAACTATCAATGACAAATGGACAAAACGTGAAAAGATCCTCCATAGTGAGAGTTGAGCAACTTCGAATCATCAAAGTTGCTCGGTGTACAATTTATATTGTTCTTTTATGTCAAATTTTACGAGTATATGCTTCCTAGATTATTTTGATGCCCAAACCCCAACTATCAATGATAAATGGACAAAACCGTTAAAAGCTACTTCATAGTGAGGGTTGAGCAATTCCGGACCATCAAAGTTGCTCGGTGTACACTTTTTATTGTTCTTCTATGTCAAATTTTACGAGTATAAGCTTCTTCGATTATTTTGATGCCAAAACCCCAACTTTCTATGACAAATGGACAAAACCGTTTAAAGCTCCTCGATAGACTGAGTTGAGTAACTTCAGACTATCAAAGTTGCTCGGTGTACACTTTTTATTGTTCTTTTATGTCAAATTTTACGAGTCTATGATTCCTGAATTATTTTGATGCCAAAACCCCGACTATCAATGACAAATGGATAAAACCATTAAAAGCTACTTCATACTGAGAGTTGAGCAATTCCGGACCATCAAAGTTGCTCGGTGTACAATTTTTATTGTTCCTTCTATATCAAATTTTATGAGTATAAGCTTTCTAGATTATTTCGATGCGAAAACACCAACTTTATAAGACAAATGGACAAAAACGTTAAAAGATCCTACATAGAGAGAGTTGAGCAACTTCGAATCATCAAAGTTGCTCGGTCTACACTTTTTATTGTTTTTTTATGTCAAATTTTACGAGTATATGCTTCCTCGATTATTTATGCTAAAACCCCAACTATCAATGACAAATGGACAAAACCGTTAAAAGCTACTTTATAGTGAGAGTTGAGCAATTCCGGACAATCAAAGTAGCTCGGTGTACACTTTTTATTGTTCTTCTATTTCAAATTTTACGAGTGTAAGCTTCCTAGATAATTTCGACGCCAAAACTCCAACTTTCTTATGACAAATGGACAAAACCGTTTATAGCTCCTTCATCGAGTGAGTTGAGCAACTTCGGACTATCAAAGTTGCTCGGTGTACACTTTTTATTGTTCTTCTATGTGAAATTTTACGAGTATAAGCTTCGTAGATAATTTCGATGCGAAAACACCAACTTTATAAGACAAATGGACAAAAACGTTAAAAGATCCTTCATAGAGAGAGTTGAGCAACTTTGAATCATCAAAGTTACTCGGTGTACACTTTTTATTGTTCTTTTTTGTCAAATTTTACGAGTATATGCTTCCTGGATTATTTTGATGCCAAAACCTCAACATTCAAAGACAAATGAACAAAACAGTTAAAAGCTACTTCATAGTGAGAGTTGAGCAATTCTGGACCATCAAATTTGCTCGGTGTACACTTTTTATTGTTCCTTCTATGTAAAATTTTATGAGTATAAGCTTCCTAGATTATTTCGATGCGAAAACACTAACTTTATAGGGCAAATGGACAAAAACGTTAAAAGATCCTCCATAGAGATAGTTGAGGAACTTCAACTCATCAAAGATGTTCGGTGTACACTTTTTATTGTTCTTCTATGTCAAATTTTACGAGTATAAGCTTCCTCGATTATTTCGATGCAAAAACCCCAACTTTCAATGATAAATGGACAAAACCGTTAAAAGCTCCTCGATAGACTGAGTTGAGCAACTTCGAACTATCAAAGTTGCTCGGTGTACACTTTTTATTGTTCTTCTATGTCAATTTTTACGAGTATAAGCTTCCTAGATTATTTCGATGCCAAAACACCAACTTTATATGACAAATGGACAAAAACGTTAAAAGATCCTCCATAGAGATAGTTGAGGAACTTCGAATCATCAAAGTTGCTCGGTGTACACTTTTTATTGTTCTTTTATGTCAAATTTTACGAGTATATGCTTCCTGGATTATTTTGATGCCAAAACCCCAACTATCAATGACAAATGGATAAAAACATTAAAAGCTACTTCATAGTGAGAGTTGAGCAATTCCGGACGATCAAAGTTGCTCGGTGTACACTTTTTATTGTTCCTTGTATGTCAAATTATACGAGTATAAGCTTCGTAGATTATTTCGATGCGAAAACACCAACTTTATAAGAGAAATGGACAAAAATGTTAAAAGATCCTCCATAGAGAGAGTTGAGACAACTTCGAAACATCAAAGTTGCTCGGTGTAAACTTTTTATTGTTCTTTTATGTCAAAATTTACTAGTATGTGCTTCCTGGATTATTTTGATGCCAAAATCTGAACTATCAATGACAAATGGACAAAACGTGAAAAGATCCTCCATAGTGAGAGTTGAGCAACTTCAAATCATCAAAGTTGCTCGGTGTACAATTTATATTGTTCTTTTATGTCAAATTTTACGAGTATATGCTTCCTGGATTATTTTGATGCCCAAACCCCAACTATCAATGATAAATGGACAAAACCGTTAAAAGCTACTTCATAGTGAGGGTTGAGCAATTCCGGACCATCAAAGTTGCTCGGTGTACACTTTTTATTGTTCTTCTATGTCAAATTTTACGAGTATAAGCTTCTTCGATTATTTCGATGCCAAAACCCCAACTTTCTATGACAAATGGACAAAACCGTTTAAAGCTCCTTTATAGTGAGAGTTGAGGAACTTTGAATCATCAAAGTTGCTCGGTGTACACTTTTTATTGTTCTTCTATGTCAAATTTTACGAGTATAAGTTTCCTAGATTATTTCGATTCCAAAACACCAACTTTATAAGACAAATGGACAAAAACGTTAAAAGATCCTCCATAGAGATTGTTGAGGAACTTCAAATCATCAAAGTTGCTCTGTGTACACTTTTTATTGTTCTTTTATGTCAAATTTTACGAGTATATGCTTCTTGGATTATTTTGATGCCAAAACCCCAACTATCAATGACAAATGGATAAAACCTTTAAAAGCTAGTTCATAGTGAGATTTGAGCAATTCAAGACCATCAAATTTGCTCGGTGTACACTTTATTGTTCCCTCTATGTCAAATTTTACGAGTATAAGCTTCCTAGATTATTTCGATGCGAAAACACTAACTTTATAAGGCAAATGGACAAAAACGTTAAAAGATCCTCTATAGAGAGAGTTGAGCAACTTCGAATCATCAAAGTTGCTCGGTGTACACTTTTTATTGTTCTTTTATCTCAAATTTTACGAGTATAAGCTTCCTGGATTATTTAGATGGAAAAACCCTAACTTTCTTATGACAAATGGACAAAACCGTTTATAGCTCTTCCATAGAGTGAGTTGAGCAACTTCGGACAATCAAAGTTGCTCAGTTTACACTTTTTATTGTTTTTCTATGTCAAATTTTACGAGTATAAGCTTCCTCGATTATTTCGATACCAAAACCCCAACTTTCTATGACAAATGGACAAAATCGTTTAAAACTCCTCGATAGACTGAGTTGAGCAAGTTCGGACTATCAAAGTTGCTCGGTGTACACTTTTTATTGTTCTTCTATGTCAAATTTTATGATTATAAGCTTCTTAGATTATTTCGATGCCAAAACACCAACTTTATAAGACAAATGGACAAAAACGTTAAAAGATCCTCCATAGAGATAGTTGAGGAACTTCGAATCATCAAAGTTGCTCGGTGTACACTTTTGATTGTTCTTTTATGTCTAATTTTACGAGTATAAAGCTTCCCAGATTATTTCCATGAGAAAACCCCAACTTTCTTGTGACAAATGGACAAAACCGTTTATAGCTCCTCCATAGAGTGAGTTGAGCAACTTCGGACTATCAAAGTTGCTCGGTTTACACTTTTTATTGTTTTTCTATGCCAAATTTTACGAAGATAAGCTTCCTCGATTATTTTGATGCATAAACCCCTACTTTCTATGACAAATGGACAAAACCGTTTATAGCTCCTCCACGGAGTGAGTTGAGCAACTTCGGACTATCAAAGTTGCTCGGTTTACACTTTTTATTGTTTTTCTATGTCAAATTTTACGAGTATAAGCTTCCTAGATAATTTCGATGCCAAAACCCCAACTTTATAAGACAAATGGACAAAAACGTTAAAAGATCCTCCATAGAGATAGTTGACGAACTTCGAATCATCAAAGTTGCTCGGTGTACACTTTTTATTGTTCTTTTATGTCAAATTTTACGAGTAAACGCTTCCTGGAATATTTTGATGCCAAAACTCCAACTATCAATGACAAATGGATAAAACCATTAAAAGATACTTCATAGTGAGAGTTGAGCAATTCCGGACCATCAAAGTTGCTCGGTGTACACTTTTTATTGTTCCTTCTATGTCAAATTTTACGAGTATAAGCTTCCTAGATTATTTCGAAGCGAAAACACCAACTTTATAAGACAAATGGACAAAAACGTTAAACGATCCTCCATAGAGAGAGTTGAGCAACTTCGAATCATCAAAGTTGCTCGGTCTACACTTTTTATTGTTCTTTTATGTCAAATTTTACGAGTATATGCTTGCTGGATTATTTTGATGCTAAAACCCCAACTATCAATGACAAATAGACAAAACCGTTAAAAGCTACTTTATAGTGAGTGTAGAGCAATTCCGGACCATCAAAGTTGCTCGGTGTACACTTTTTATTGTTCTTCTATGTCAAGTTTTACGAGTGTAAGCTTCCTAGATAATTTCTACGCCAAAACTCCAACTTTCTTATGACAAATGGACAAAACCGTTTATAGCTCCTTCATAGAGTGAGTTGAGCAACTTCGGACTATCAAAGTTGCTCGGTGTACACTTTTTATTGTTCTTCTATGTCAAATTTTACGAGTATAAGCTTCGTAGATAATTTCGATGCAAAAACACCAACTTTATAAGACAAATGGACAAAAATGTTAAAAGATCCTCCATAGAGATAGTTGAGGAACTTCAAATCATCAAAGTTTCTCGGTGTACACTTTTTATTGTTCTTCTATGTCAAATTTTACGAGTATAAGCTTTCTCGATTATTTCGATGCCAAAACCTCAACTTTCTATGATAAATGGACAAAACCGTTAAAAGCTACTTCATAGTGAGAGTTGAGCAATTCTGGACCATAATATTTGCTCGATGTACACTTTTTATTGTTCTTCTATGTCTAATTTTACGAGTATAAGCTTCCTAGATTATTTCGATGGCAAAACCCCAACTTTCTTATGACAAATGGACAAAACCGTTTATAGCTCCTCCACGGAGTGAGTTGAGCAACTTTAGACTATCAAAGTTGCTCGGTTTACACTTTTTATTGTTTTTCTAGGTCAAATTTTACGAGTATAAGCTTCCTCAATTATTTCGATACCAAAACCCCAACTTTCTATGACAAATGGACAAAACCGTTTATAGCTCCTCCAAAGAGTGGGTTGAGCAACTTCGGACTATCAAAGTTGCTCGGTGTACACTTTTTATTGTTTTTCTATGTCAAATTTTACGAGTATAAGCTTCCTCGATTATTTCGATGCCAAAACCCCAACTTTCTATGAAAAATGGACAAAACCATTTAAAGCTCCTCGATACACTGAGTTGAGTAATTTCAGACTATCAAAGTTTCTCGGTGTACACTTTTTATTGTTCTTTTATGTCAAATTTTACGAGTACATGATTCCTGGATTATTTTGATGCCAAAACCCCAACTATCAATGACAAATGGACAAAACCGTTAAAAGCTACTTCATAGTGAGAGTTGAGCAATTCCGGACCATAAAAGTTGCTCGGTGTACACTTTTTATTGTTCCTTCTATATCAAATTTTACGAGTATAAGCTTCCTAGATTATTTCGATGCGAAAACACCAACTTTATAAGACAAATGGACAAAAACGTTAAAATATCCTCCATAGAGAGAGGTGAGCAACTTCGAATCTTCAAAATTGCTCGGTCTACACTTTTTATTGTTTTTTTATGTCAAATTTTACGAGTATATGCTTCCTCGATTATTTTGATGCTAAAACCCCAACTATCAATGACAAATGGACAAAACCGTTAAAAGCTACTTTATAGTGAGAGTTGAGCAATTCCGGACCATCAAAGTAGCTAGGTGTACACTTTTTAATGTTCTTCTATGTCAAATTTTACGAGTGTAAGCTTCCTAGATAATTTCGACGCTAAAACTTCAACTTTCTTATGACAAATGGACAAAACCGTTTATAGCTCCTTCATCGAGAGAGTTGAGCAACTTCGGACTATCAAAGTTGCTCGGTGTACACTTTTTATTGTTCTTCTATGTCAAATTTTACGAGTATCAGCTTCGTAGATTATTTCGATGCGAAAACACCAACTTTATAAGACAAATGGACAAAAACGTTAAAAGATCCTCCATAGAGAGAGTTGAGCAACTTTTAATCATCAAAGTTCCTCGGTGTACACTTTTTATTGTTCTTTTTTGTCAAATTTTACGAGTATATGCTTCCTGGATTATTTTGATGCCAAAACCCCAACTATCAAAGACAAATGGACAAAACAGTTAAAAGCAACTTCATAGTGAGAGTTGAGCAATTCTGGACCATCAAATTTGCTCGGTGTACACTTTTTATTGTTCCTTCTATGTAAAATTTTACGAGTATAAGCTTCCTAGATTATTTCGATGCGAAAACACTAACTTTATAGGACAAATGGACAAAAACGTTAAAAGATCCTCCATAGAGATAGTTGAGGAACTTCAAATCATCAAAGTTTTTCGGTGTACTCTTTTTATTGTTCTTCTATGTCAAATTTTACGAGTATAAGCTTCCTCGATTATTTCGATGGAAAAACCCCAACTTTCAATGATAAATGGAAAAAACCGTTAAAAGCTACTCGATAGAGAGAGTTGAGCAACTTCGAACTATCAAAGTTGCTCGGTGTACACTTTTTATTGTTCTTCTATGTCAATTTTTACGAGTATATGCTTCCTGGATTATTTTGATGCCAAAACCCCAACTATCAATGACAAATGGATAAAAACATTAAAAGCTACTTCATAGTGAGAGTTGAGCAATTCCGGACGATCAAAGTTGCTCGGTGTACACTTTTTATTGTTCCTTGTATGTCAAATTATACGAGTATAAGCTTCGTAGATTATTTCGATGCGAAAACACCAACTTTATAAGAGAAATGGACAAAAATGTTAAAAGATCCTCCATAGAGAGAGTTGAGCAACTTCGAAACATCAAAGTTGCTCGGTGTAAACTTTTTATTGTTCTTTTATGTCAAAATTTACTAGTATGTGCTTCCTGGATTATTTTGATGCCAAAATCCCAACTATCAATGACAAATGGACAAAACGTGAAAAGATCCTCCATAGTGAGAGTTGAGCAACTTCGAATCATCAAAGTTGCTCGGTGTACAATTTATATTGTTCTTTTATGTCAAATTTTACGAGTATATGCTTCCTAGATTATTTTGATGCCCAAACCCCAACTATCAATGATAAATGGACAAAACCGTTAAAAGCTACTTCATAGTGAGGGTTGAGCAATTCCGGACCATCAAAGTTGCTCGGTGTACACTTTTTATTGTTCTTCTATGTCAAATTTTACGAGTATAAGCTTCTTCGATTATTTTGATGCCAAAACCCCAACTTTCTATGACAAATGGACAAAACCGTTTAAAGCTCCTCGATAGACTGAGTTGAGTAACTTCAGACTATCAAAGTTGCTCGGTGTACACTTTTTATTGTTCTTTTATGTCAAATTTTACGAGTCTATGATTCCTGAATTATTTTGATGCCAAAACCCCGACTATCAATGACAAATGGATAAAACCATTAAAAGCTACTTCATACTGAGAGTTGAGCAATTCCGGACCATCAAAGTTGCTCGGTGTACAATTTTTATTGTTCCTTCTATATCAAATTTTATGAGTATAAGCTTTCTAGATTATTTCGATGCGAAAACACCAACTTTATAAGACAAATGGACAAAAACGTTAAAAGATCCTACATAGAGAGAGTTGAGCAACTTCGAATCATCAAAGTTGCTCGGTCTACACTTTTTATTGTTTTTTTATGTCAAATTTTACGAGTATATGCTTCCTCGATTATTTATGCTAAAACCCCAACTATCAATGACAAATGGACAAAACCGTTAAAAGCTACTTTATAGTGAGAGTTGAGCAATTCCGGACAATCAAAGTAGCTCGGTGTACACTTTTTATTGTTCTTCTATTTCAAATTTTACGAGTGTAAGCTTCCTAGATAATTTCGACGCCAAAACTCCAACTTTCTTATGACAAATGGACAAAACCGTTTATAGCTCCTTCATCGAGTGAGTTGAGCAACTTCGGACTATCAAAGTTGTTCGGTGTACACTTTTTATTGTTCTTCTATGTGAAATTTTACGAGTATAAGCTTCGTAGATAATTTCGATGGGAAAACACCAACTTTATAAGACAAATGGACAAAAACGTTAAAAGATCCTTCATAGAGAGAGTTGAGCAACTTTGAATCATCAAAGTTACTCGGTGTACACTTTTTATTGTTCTTTTTTGTCAAATTTTACGAGTATATGCTTGCTGGATTATTTTGATGCCAAAACCTCAACATTCAAAGACAAATGAACAAAACAGTTAAAAGCTACTTCATAGTGAGAGTTGAGCAATTCGGGACCATCAAATTTGCTCGGTGTACACTTTTTATTGTTCCTTCTATGTAAAATTTTATGAGTATAAGCTTCCTAGATTATTTCGATGCGAAAACACTAACTTTATAGGGCAAATGGACAAAAACGTTAAAAGATCCTCCATAGAGATAGTTGAGGAACTTCAAATCATCAAAGATGTTCGGTGTACACTTTTTATTGTTCTTCTATGTCAAATTTTACGAGTATAAGCTTCCTCGATTATTTCGATGCAAAAACCCCAACTTTCAATGATAAATGGACAAAACCGTTAAAAGCTCCTCGATAGACTGAGTTGAGCAACTTCGAACTATCAAAGTTGCTCGGTGTACACTTTTTATTGTTCTTCTATGTCAATTTTTACGAGTATAAGCTTCCTAGATTATTTCGATGCCAAAACACCAACTTTATATGACAAATGGACAAAAACGTTAAAAGATCCTCCATAGAGATAGTTGAGGAACTTCGAATCATCAAAGTTGCTCGGTGTACACTTTTTATTGTTCTTTTATGTCAAATTTTACGAGTATATGCTTCCTGGATTATTTTGATGCCAAAACCCCAACTATCAATGACAAATGGATAAAAACATTAAAAGCTACTTCATAGTGAGAGTTGAGCAATTCCGGACGATCAAAGTTGCTCGGTGTACACTTTTTATTGTTCCTTGTATGTCAAATTATACGAGTATAAGCTTCGTAGATTATTTCGATGCGAAAACACCAACTTTATAAGAGAAATGGACAAAAATGTTAAAAGATCCTCCATAGAGAGAGTTGAGCAACTTCGAAACATCAAAGTTGCTCGGTGTAAACTTTTTATTGTTCTTTTATGTCAAAATTTACTAGTATGTGCTTCCTGGATTATTTTGATGCCAAAATCCGAACTATCAATGACAAATGGACAAAACGTGAAAAGATCCTCCATAGTGAGAGTTGAGCAACTTCGAATCATCAAAGTTGCTCGGTGTACAATTTATATTGTTCTTTTATGTCAAATTTTACGAGTATATGCTTCCTGGATTATTTTGATGCCCAAACCCCAACTATCAATGATAAATGGACAAAACCGTTAAAAGCTACTTCATAGTGAGGGTTGAGCAATTCCGGACCATCAAAGTTGCTCGGTGTACACTTTTTATTGTTCTTCTATGTCAAATTTTACGAGTATAAGCTTCTTCGATTATTTCGATGCCAAAACCCCAACTTTCTATGACAAATGGACAAAACCGTTTAAAGCTCCTCGATAGACTGAGTTGAGTAACTTCAGACTATCAAAGTTGCTCGGTGTACACTTTTTATTGGTCTTTTATGTCAAATTTTACGAGTCTATGATTCCTGAATTATTTTGATGCCAAAACCCCGACTATCAATGACAAATGGATAAAACCATTAAAAGCTACTTCATACTGAGAGTTGAGCAATTCCGGACCATCAAAGTTGCTCGGTGTACAATTTTTATTGTTCCTTCTATATCAAATTTTACGAGTATAAGCTTTCTAGATTATTTCGATGCGAAAACACCAACTTTATAAGACAAATGGACAAAAACGTTAAAAGATCCTACATAGAGAGAGTTGAGCAACTTCGAATCATCAAAGTTGCTCGGTCTACACTTTTTATTGTTTTTTTATGTCAAATTTTACGAGTATATGCTTCCTCGATTATTTATGCTAAAACCCCAACTATCAATGACAAATGGACAAAACCGTTAAAAGCTACTTTATAGTGAGAGTTGAGCAATTCCGGACAATCAAAGTAGCTCGGTGTACACTTTTTATTGTTCTTCTATTTCAAATTTTACGAGTGTAAGCTTCCTAGATAATTTCGACGCCAAAACTCCAACTTTCTTATGACAAATGGACAAAACCGTTTATAGCTCCTTCATCGAGTGAGTTGAGCAACTTCGGACTATCAAAGTTGCTCGGTGTACACTTTTTATTGTTCTTCTATGTGAAATTTTACGAGTATAAGCTTCGTAGATAATTTCGATGCGAAAACACCAACTTTATAAGACAAATGGACAAAAACGTTAAAAGATCCTTCATAGAGAGAGTTGAGCAACTTTGAATCATCAAAGTTACTCGGTGTACACTTTTTATTGTTCTTTTTTGTCAAATTTTACGAGTATATGCTTCCTGGATTATTTTGATGCCAAAACCTCAACTTTCAAAGACAAATGAACAAAACAGTTAAAAGCTACTTCATAGTGAGAGTTGAGCAATTCGGGACCATCAAATTTGCTCGGTGTACACTTTTTATTGTTCCTTCTATGTAAAATTTTATGAGTATAAGCTTCCTAGATTATTTCGATGCGAAAACACTAACTTTATAGGGCAAATGGACAAAAACGTTAAAAGATCCTCCATAGAGATAGTTGAGGAACTTCAAATCATCAAAGTTGTTCGGTGTACACTTTTTATTGTTCTTCTATGTCAAATTTTACGAGTATAAGCTTCCTCGATTATTTCGATGCAAAAACACCAACTTTCAATGATAAATGGACAAAACCGTTAAAAGCTCCTCGATAGACTGAGTTGAGCAACTTCGAACTATCAAAGTTGCTCGGTGTACACTTTTTATTGTTCTTCTATGTCAATTTTTACGAGTATAAGCTTCCTAGATTATTTCGATGCCAAAACACCAACTTTATATGACAAATGGACAAAAACGTTAAAAGATCCTCCATAGAGATAGTTGAGGAACTTCGAATCATCAAAGTTGCTCGGTGTACACTTTTTATTGTTCTTTTATGTCAAATTTTACGAGTATATGCTTCCTGAATTATTTTGATGCCAAAACCCCAACTATCAATGAGAAATGGATAAAACCATTAAAAGCTACTTCATAGTGAGAGTTGAGCAATTCCGGACGATCAAAGTTGCTCGGTGTACACGTTTTATTGTTCCTTGTATGTCAAATTATACGAGTATGAGCTTCGTAGATTATTTCGATGCGAAAACACCAACTTTATAAGAGAAATGGACAAAAATGTTAACAGATCCTCCATAGAGAGAGTTGAGCAACTTCGAATCATCAAAGTTGCTCGGTGTACACTTTTTATTGTTCTTTTATGTCAAAATTTACGAGTATGTGCTTCCTGGATTATTCTGATGCCCAAATCCCAACTATCAATGACAAATGGACAAAAACGTAAAAAGATCCTCCATAGTGAGAGTTGAGCAACTTCGAATCAACAAAGTTGCTCGGTGTACAATTTATATTGTTCTTTTATGTCAAATTTTACGAGTATATGCTTCCTGGATTATTTTGATGCCCAAACCCGAACTATCAATGATAAATGGACAAAAACGTGAAAAGATCCTCCATAGTGAGAGTTGAGCAACTTCGAATCATCAAAGTTGCTCGGTGTACAATTTATATTGTTCTTTTATGTCAAATTTTACGAGTATATGCTTCCTGGATTATTTTGATGCCCAAACCCCAACTATCAATGACAAATGGACAAAACCGTTAAAAGCTACATCATAGTGAGAGTTGAGCAATTCCAGACCATCAATGGTGCTCGATGTACACTTTTTATTGTTCTTCTATGTCTAATTTTACGAGTATAAGCTTCCTAGATTATTTCGATGCCAAAACCCCAACTTTCTTATGACAAATGGACAAAACCGTTTATAGGTCCTCCATAGAGTGAGTTTAGCAACTTCGGACTATCAAAGTTGCTCGGTGTATACTTTTTATTGTTCTTCTATGTCAAATCTTACGAGTAAAAGCTTCCTAGATTATTTCGATGACAAAATCCCAACTTTCTTATGACAAATGGATAAAATCGTTTATAGCTCCTCCATAGAGTGAGTTGAGCAACTTCGGACTATCAAAGTTGCTCGGTGTACACTTTTTATTGTTCTTCTTTGTGAAATTTTACGAGTATAAGCTTCCAAGATTATTTCGATGCGAAAACACCGACTTTATAGGACAAATGGACAAAAACTTTAAAAGATCCTCCATAGAGTGAGTTGAGCAACTTCGGACTATCAAAGTTGCTCGGTGTACATTTTTTATTTTTCTTCTATGTAAAATTTTACGAGTATATGCTTCCTGGATTATTTTGATGCCAAAACCCCAACTATCAATGACAAATGGACAAAACCGTTAAAAGCTACATCATAGTGAGAGTTGAGCAATTCCAGACCATCAATGGTGCTCGATGTACACTTTTTATTGTTCTTCTATGTCTAATTTTACGAGTATAAGCTTCCTAGATTATTTCGATGCCAAAATCCCAACTTTCTTATGACAAATGGACAAAACCGTTTATAGCTCCTCCATAGAGTGAGTTTAGCAACTTCGGACTATCAAAGTTGCTCGGTGTATACATTTTATTGTTCTTCTATGTCAAATCTTACGAGTATAAGCTTCCTAGATTATTTCGATGACAAAATCCCAAATTTCTTATGACAAATGGATAAAATCGTTTATAGCTCCTCCATAGAGTGAGTTGAGCAACTTCGGACTATCAAAGTTGCTCGGTGTACACTTTTTACTGTTCTTCTATGTGAAATTTTACGAGTATAAGCTTCCAAGATTATTTCGATGCGAAAACACCAACTTTATAAGACAAATGGACAAAAACTTTAAAAGATCCTCTATAGAGATAGTTGAGGAACTTCAAATCATCAAAGTTGCTCGGTGTACACTTTTTATTGTTCTTTTATGTCAAATTTTACGAGTATATGCTTCCTTGATTATTTTGATGCCAAAACCCCAACTATCAACGACAAATGGAGAAAACCGTTAAAAGCTACTTCATAGTAAGAGATGAGCAATTCCAGACCATCAAAGTTGCTCGATGTACACTTTTTATTGTTCTTCTATGTCTAATTTTACGAGTATAAGCTTCCTAGATTATTTCGATGCCAAAACCCCAACTTTCTTATGACAAATGGACAAAACCATTTATAGCTCCTCCATAGAGTGAGTTGAGCAACTTCGGACTATCAAAGTTGCTCGGTGTACACTTTTTATTGTTCTTCTACGTCAAATTTTACGAGTATAAACTTCCTAGATTATTTCGATGTCAAAACCCCAACTTTCTTATGATAAATGGACAAAACCGTTTATAGCTCCTCCATAGAGTGAGTTGAGCAACTTCGGACTATCAAAGTTGCTCGGTGTACACTTTTTATTGTTTTTCTATGTCAAATTTTACGAGTACAAGCTTCCTATATTATTTCGATGTCAAAACCCCACCTTTCTATGACAAATGGACAAAACCATTTAAAGCTCCTTTATAGAGTGAGTTGAGCAATTTTGGACTATCAAAGTTGCTCGGTGTACACACTTTTTATTGTTCCTCTATGTCAAAATTTACGAGTATAAGCTTCGTAGATTATTTCGATGTCAAAACCCCAACTTTCTTATGACAAATGGACAAAACCGTTTATAGCTCCTCCAGAGAGTGAGTTGAGCAACTTCGGACTATCAAAGTTGCTCGGTGTACACTTTTTATTGTTCTTCTACGTCAAATTTTACGAGTATAAACTTCCTAGATTATTTCGATGTCAAAACCCCAACTTTCTATGGAAAATGGACAAAACCGTTTAAAGCTCCTCCATAGAGTGAGTTGAGCAACTTCGGACTATCAAAGTTGCCCGGTGTACACACTTTTTACTGTTCATCTATGTCAAATTTTACGAGTACAAGCTTCCTAGATTATTTCGATGCCAAAACCCCAACTTTCTTATGACAAATGGACAAAACCGTTTATAGCTCCTCCATAGAGTGAGTTGAGCAACATGGACAATCAAAGTTATTCGGTGTACACTTTTTATTGTTCTTCAATGTCAAATTTTACGAGTATAAGCTTCCTAGATTATTTCGATGCCAAAACCCTAACTTTCTATGACAAATGGACAAAACCGTTTAAAGCTCCTCCATAGAGTGAGTTGAGCAACATGGACAATCAAAGTTGCTCGGTGTACACTTTTTATTGTTCTTCTATGTCAAATTTTACGAGTATAAGCTTCCTAGATTATTTCGATGCCAAAACCCCAACTTTCTTATGACAAATGTACAAAACCGTTTATAGCTCCTCCATAAAGTGAGTTGTGCGACTTCGGATTATCAAAGTTGCTCGGTGTACACTTTTTATTGTTCTTCTATGTCAAATTTTACGAGTATAAGCTTCCTAGATTATTTCGATGTCAAAACCCCAACTTTCTATGACAAATGGACAAAACCGTTTAAAGCTCCTCCATAGAGTGAGTTGAGAAACTTTCGGACTATCAAAGTTGCTCGGTGTACACACTTTTTATTGTTCTTCTATGTCAAATTTTACGAGTATAAGTTTCCTAGATTATTTCGATGCCAAAACCCCAAATTTCTTATGACGAAAGGACAAAACCGTTTATAGCTCCTCCATAGAGTGAGTTGAGCAACTTCGGACTATCAAAGTTGCTCGGTGTACTCTTTTTATTGTTCTTTTATGTCAAATTTTACGAGTATATGCTTCCTGGATTATTTTGATGTCAAAACCTCAACTATCAATGACAAATGGACAAAACCGTTAAAAGCTACTTCATAGTGAGAGTTGAGCAATTCCGGACCATCAAAGCTGCTCGGTGTACACTTTTTATTGTTCTTCTATGTCAAATTTTACGAGTATAAGCTTCCCAGATAATTTCGATGCCAAAACCCCAACTTTCTTATGACTAATGGACTAAACCGTTTATAGCTCCTTCATAGAGTGAGTTGAGCAACTTCGGACTATCAAAGTTGGTCGGTGTACACTTTTTATTGTTCTTCTATGTCAAATTTTACGAGTATAAGCTTCCTCGATTATTTCAATGCCAAAACCCCAACTTTCTTATGACAAATGGACAAAACCGTTTATAGCTCCTCCATAGAGTGAGTTGTGCAACCTCGGACTATCAAAGTTGCTCGGTGTACACTTTTTATTGTTTTTCTATGTCAAATTTTACGAGTATAAGCTTCCTCGATTATTTCAATGCCAAAACCCCAACTTTCTTATGACAAATGGACAAAACCGTTTATAGCTCCTCCATAGAGTAAGTTGAGCAACTTCAGACTATCAAAGTTGCTCGGTGTACACTTTTTATTGTTCTTCTATGTCAAATTTTACAAGTATAAGTTTCCTAGATTATTTCGATGCGAAAACATCAACTTTATAAGACAAATTGACCAAAACGTTAAAAGATCCTCCATAGAGAGAGTTGAGCAACTTCGAATCATCAAAGTTGCTCGGTGTACTCTTTTTATTGTTCTTTTATGTCAAATTTTACGAGTATATGCTTCCTGGATTATTTTGATGTCAAAACCCCAACTATCAATGACAAATGGACAAAACCATTAAAAGCTACTTCATAGTGAGAGTTGAGCAATTC
The DNA here is from genome assembly GCA_963580455.1 of Euonymus europaeus. NCBI lineage: Eukaryota > Viridiplantae > Streptophyta > Magnoliopsida > Celastrales > Celastraceae > Euonymus > Euonymus europaeus. The sequence continues at coordinate 10,917,679 of OY756970.1, read as the reverse complement.
CAGACCATCAAAGCTGCTCGGTGTACACTTTTTATTGTTCTTCTATGTCAAATTTTACGAGTATAAGCTTCCTAGATAATTTCGATGCCAAACTCCAACTTTCTTATGACAAATGGACAAAACCGTTTATAGCTCCTTCATAGAGTGAGTTGAGCAACTTCGGACTATCAAAGTTGGTCGGTGTACACTTTTTATTGTTCTTCTATGTCAAATTTTACGAGTATAAGCTTCCTCGATTATTTCAATGCCAAAACCCCAACTTTCTTATGACAAATGGACAAAACCGTTTATAGCTCCTTCATAGAGTGAGTTGAGCAACTTCGGACTATCAAAGTTGCTCGGTGTACACTTTTTATTGTTCTTCTATGTCAAATTTTACGAGTATAAGCTTCCTCGATTATTTCAATGCCAAAACTCCAACTTTCTTATGACAAATGGACAAAACCGTTTATAGCTCCTTCATAGAGTGAGTTGAGCAACTTCGGACTATCAAAGTTGGTCGGTGTACACTTTTTATTGTTCTTCTATGTCAAATTTTACGAGTATAAGCTTCCTCGATTATTTCAATGCCAAAACCCCAACTTTCTTATGACAAATGGACAAAACCGTTTATAGCTCCTCCATAGAGTAAGTTGAGCAACTTCAAACTATCAAAGTTGCTCGGTGTACACTTTTTATTGTTCTTCTATGTCAAATTTTACAAGTATAAGTTTCCTAGATTATTTCGATGCGAAAACATCAACTTTATAAGACAAATTGACAAAAACGTTAAAAGATCCTCCATAAAGAGAGTTGAGCAACTTCGAATCATCAAAGTTGCTCGGTGTACTCTTTTTATAGTTCTTTTATGTCAAATTTTACGAGTATATGCTTCCTGGATTATTTTGATGTCAAAACCCCAACTATCAATGACAAATGGACAAAACCATTAAAAGCTACTTCATAGTGAGAGTTGAGCAATTCCAGACCATCAAAGCTGCTCGGTGTACACTTTTTATTGTTCTTCTATGTCAAATTTTACGAGTATAAGCTTCCTAGATAATTTCGATGCCAAACTCCAACTTTCTTATGACAAATGGACAAAACCGTTTATAGCTCCTTCATAGAGTGAGTTGAGCAACTTCGGACTATCAAAGTTGGTCGGTGTACACTTTTTATTGTTCTTCTATGTCAAATTTTACGAGTATAAGCTTCCTCGATTATTTCAATGCCAAAACCCCAACTTTCTTATGACAAATGGACAAAACCGTTTATAGCTCCTCCATAGAGTGAGTTGAGCAACTTCGGACTATCAAAGTTGCTCGGTGTACACTTTTTATTGTTCTTCTATGTCAAATTTTACAAGTATAAGTTTGCTAGATTATTTCGATTCGAAAACACCAACTTTATAAGACAAATGGACAAAAACGTTAAAAGATCCTCCATAGAGATAGTTGACGAACTTCGAATCATCAAAGTTGCTCGGTGTACACTTTTTATTGTTCTTTTATGTCAAATTTTATGAGTATATGCTTCCTGAATTATTTTGATGCCAAAACCCAAACTATCAATGACAAATGTATAAAACCATTAAAAGCTACTTCATCGTGAGAGTTGAGCAATTCCGGACCATCAAAGTTGCTCGGTGTACACTTTTTATTGTTCCTTCTATGTCAAATTCTACGAGTATAAGCTTCCTAGATTATTTCGATGCGAAAACATCAACTTTTTAAGACAAATGGACAAAAACGTTAAAAGATCCTCCATAGAGAGAGTTGAGCAACTTCGAATCGCCAAAGTTGCTCGGTGTACACTTTTTATTGTTCTTTTATGTCAAATTTTACGAGTATATGCTTCCTGGATTATTTTGATGTCAAAACCCCAACTATCAATGACAAATGGATAAAACCATTAAAAGCTACTTCATAGTAAGAGTTGAGCAATTCTGGACCATCAAAGTTGCTCGGTGTACACTTTTTATTGTTCCATCTATGTCAAATTTTACGAGTATAAGCTTCCTAGGTTATTTCGATGCGAAAATAACGACTTTATAATGGACAAAAACGTTAAAAGATCCTCCATAGAGAGAGTTGAGCAACTTCGAATCATCAAAGTTGCTAGGTGTACACTTTTTATTGATCTTTTATGTCAAATTTTACGAGTATATGCTTCCTGGATTATTTTGATGCCAAAACCCCAACTATCAATGACAAACGGACAAAACCGTTAAAAGCTACTTCATAGTGAGAGTTGAGCAATTCAGGACCATCAAAGTTGCTCGGTGTACACTTTTTATTGTTCTTCTATGTCAAATTTTACGAGTATAAGCTTCTTCGATTATTTCGATGCCAAAACCCCAACTTTCTATGACAAATGGACAAAACCGTTTAAAGCTCCTCGATAGACTGAGTTGAGTAACTTCAGACTATCAAAGTTGCTCGGTGTACACTTTTTATTGTTCTTTTATGTCAAATTTTACGAGTCTATGATTCCTGAATTATTTTGATGCCAAAACCCCGACTATCAATGACAAATGGATAAAACCATTAAAAGCTACTTCATACTGAGAGTTGAGCAATTCCGGACCATCAAAGTTGCTCGGTGTACAATTTTTATTGTTCCTTCTATATCAAATTTTACGAGTATAAGCTTTCTAGATTATTTCGATGCGAAAACACCAACTTTATAAGACAAATGGACAAAAACGTTAAAAGATCCTACATAGAGAGAGTTGAGCAACTTCGAATCATCAAAGTTGCTCGGTCTACACTTTTTATTGTTTTTTTATGTCAAATTTTACGAGTATATGCTTCCTCGATTATTTATGCTAAAACCCCAACTATCAATGACAAATGGACAAAACCGTTAAAAGCTACTTTATAGTGAGAGTTGAGCAATTCCGGACAATCAAAGTAGCTCGGTGTACACTTTTTATTGTTCTTCTATTTCAAATTTTACGAGTGTAAGCTTCGTAGATAATTTCGACGCCAAAACTCCAACTTTCTTATGACAAATGGACAAAACCGTTTATAGCTCCTTCATCGAGTGAGTTGAGCAACTTCGGACTATCAAAGTTTTTCGGTGTACACTTTTTATTGTTCTTCTATGTGAAATTTTACGAGTATAAGCTTCGTAGATAATTTCGATGCGAAAACACCAACTTTATAAGACAAATGGACAAAAACGTTAAAAGATCCTTCATAGAGAGAGTTGAGCAACTTTGAATCATCAAAGTTACTCGGTGTACACTTTTTATTGTTCTTTTTTGTCAAATTTTACGAGTATATGCTTCCTGGATTATTTTGATGCCAAAACCTCAACTTTCAAAGACAAATGAACAAAACAGTTAAAAGCTACTTCATAGTGAGAGTTGAGCAATTCTGGACCATCAAATTTGCTCGGTGTACACTTTTTATTGTTCCTTCTATGTAAAATTTTATGAGTATAAGCTTCCTAGATTATTTCGATGCGAAAACACTAACTTTATAGGGCAAATGGACAAAAACGTTAAAAGATCCTCCATAGAGATAGTTGAGGAACTTCAAATCATCAAAGTTGTTCGGTGTACACTTTTTATTGTTCTTCTATGTCAAATTTTACGAGTATAAGCTTCCTCGATTATTTCGATGCAAAAACCCCAACTTTCAATGATAAATGGACAAAACCGTTAAAAGCTCCTCAATAGACTGAGTTGAGCAACTTCGAACTATCAAAGTTGCTCGGTGTACACTTTTTATTGTTCTTCTATGTCAATTTTTACGAGTATAAGCTTCCTAGATTATTTCGATGCCAAAACACCAACTTTATATGACAAATGGACAAAAACGTTAAAAGATCCTCCATAGAGATAGTTGAGGAACTTCGAATCATCAAAGTTGCTCGGTGTACACTTTTTATTGTTCTTTTATGTCAAATTTTACGAGTATATGCTTCCTGGATTATTTTGATGCCAAAACCCCAACTATCAATGAGAAATGGATAAAACCATTAAAAGTTACTTCATAGTGAGAGTTGAGCAATTCCGGACGATCAAAGTTGCTCGGTGTACACGTTTTATTGTTCCTTGTATGTCAAATTATACGAGTATGAGCTTCGTAGATTATTTCGATGCGAAAACACCAACTTTATAAGAGAAATGGACAAAAATGTTAAAAGATCCTCCATAGAGAGAGTTGAGCAACTTCGAATCATCAAAGTTGCTCGGTGTACACTTTTTATTGTTCTTTTATGTCAAAATTTACGAGTATGTGCTTCCTGGATTATTCTGATGCCCAAATCCCAACTATCAATGACAAATGGACAAAAACGTAAAAAGATCCTCCATAGTGAGAGTTGAGCAACTTCGAATCAACAAAGTTGCTCGGTGTACAATTTATATTGTTCTTTTATGTCAAATTTTACGAGTATATGCTTCCTGGATTATTTTGATGCCCAAACCCGAACTATCAATGATAAATGGACAAAAACGTGAAAAGATCCTCCATAGTGAGAGTTGAGCAACTTCGAATCATCAAAGTTGCTCGGTGTACAATTTATATTGTTCTTTTATGTCAAATTTTACGAGTATATGCTTCCTGGATTATTTTGATGCCCAAACCCCAACTATCAATGACAAATGGACAAAACCGTTAAAAGCTACATCATAGTGAGAGTTGAGCAATTCCAGACCATCAATGGTGCTCGATGTACACTTTTTATTGTTCTTCTATGTCTAATTTTACGAGTATAAGCTTCCTAGATTATTTCGATGCCAAAACCCCAACTTTCTTATGACAAATGGACAAAACCGTTTATAGGTCCTCCACAGAGTGAGTTTAGCAACTTCGGACTATCAAAGTTGCTCGGTGTATACTTTTTATTGTTCTTCTATGTCAAATCTTACGAGTAAAAGCTTCCTAGATTATTTCGATGACAAAATCCCAACTTTCTTATGACAAATGGATAAAATCGTTTATAGCTCCTCCATAGAGTGAGTTGAGCAACTTCGGACTATCAAAGTTGCTCGGTGTACACTTTTTATTGTTCTTCTTTGTGAAATTTTACGAGTATAAGCTTCCAAGATTATTTCGATGCGAAAACACCGACTTTATAGGACAAATGGACAAAAACTTTAAAAGATCCTCCATAGAGTGAGTTGAGCAACTTCGGACTATCAAAGTTGCTCGGTGTACATTTTTTATTTTTCTTCTATGTAAAATTTTACGAGTATATGCTTCCTGGATTATTTTGATGCCAAAACCCCAACTATCAATGACAAATGGACAAAACCGTTAAAAGCTACATCATAGTGAGAGTTGAGCAATTCCAGACCATCAATGGTGCTCGATGTACACTTTTTATTGTTCTTTTATGTCTAATTTTACGAGTATAAGCTTCCTAGATTATTTCGATGCCAAAATCCCAACTTTCTTATGACAAATGGACAAAACCGTTTATAACTCCTCCATAGAGTGAGTTTAGCAACTTCGGACTATCAAAGTTGCTCGGTGTATACTTTTTATTGTTCTTCTATGTCAAATCTTACGAGTATAAGCTTCCTAGATTATTTCGATGACAAAATCCCAAATTTCTTATGACAAATGGATAAAATCGTTTATAGCTCCTCCATAGAGTGAGTTGAGCAACTTCGGACTATCAAAGTTGCTCGGTGTACACTTTTTACTGTTCTTCTATGTGAAATTTTACGAGTATAAGCTTCCAAGATTATTTCGATGCGAAAACACCAACTTTATAAGACAAATGGACAAAAACTTTAAAAGATCCTCTATAGAGATAGTTGAGGAACTTCAAATCATCAAAGTTGCTCGGTGTACACTTTTTATTGTTCTTTTATGTCAAATTTTACGAGTATATGCTTCCTAGATTATTTTGATGCCAAAACCCCAACTATCAATGACAAATGGAGAAAACCGTTAAAAGCTACTTCATAGTAAGAGTTGAGCAATTCCAGACCATCAAAGTTGCTCGATGTACACTTTTTATTGTTCTTCTATGTCTAATTTTACGAGTATAAGCTTCCTTGATTATTTCGATGCCAAAACCCCAACTTTCTTATGACAAATGGACAAAACCGTTTATAGCTCCTCCATAGAGTGAGTTGAGCAACTTCGGACTATCAAAGTTGCTCGGTGTACACTTTTTATTGTTCTTCTACGTCAAATTTTACGAGTATAAACTTCCTAGATTATTTCGATGTCAAAACCCCAACTTTCTTATGACAAATGGACAAAACCGTTTATAGCTCCTCCATAGAGTGAGTTGAGCAACTTCGGACTATCAAAGTTGCTCGGTGTACACTTTTTATTGTTTTTCTATGTCAAATTTTACGAGTACAAGCTTCCTAGATTATTTCGATGTCAAAACCCCACCTTTCTATGACAAATGGACAAAACTATTTAAAGCTCCTTTATAGAGTGAGTTGAGCAATTTTGGACTATCAAAGTTGCTCGGTGTACACACTTTTTATTGTTCCTCTATGTCAAAATTTACGAGTATAAGCTTCGTAGATTATTTCGATGTCAAAACCCCAACTTTCTTATGACAAATGGACAAAACCGTTTATAGCTCCTCCAGAGAGTGAGTTGAGCAACTTCGGACTATCAAAGTTGCTCGGTGTACACTTTTTATTGTTCTTCTACGTCAAATTTTACGAGTATAAACTTCCTAGATTATTTCGATGTCAAAACCCCAACTTTCTATGGAAAATGGACAAAACCGTTTAAAGCTCCTCCATAGAGTGAGTTGAGCAACTTCGGACTATCAAAGTTGGTCGGTGTACACTTTTTATTGTTCTTCTATGTCAAATTTTACGAGTATAAGCTTCCTCGATTATTTCAATGCCAAAACCCCAACTTTCTTATGACAAATGGACAAAACCGTTTATAGCTCCTCCATAGAGTAAGTTGAGCAACTTCAGACTATCAAAGTTGCTCGGTGTACACTTTTTATTGTTCTTCTATGTCAAATTTTACAAGTATAAGTTTCCTAGATTATTTCGATGTGAAAACATCAACTTTATAAGACAAATTGACAAAAACGTTAAAAGATCCTCCATAGAGAGAGTTGAGCAACTTCGAATCATCAAAGTTGCTCGGTGTACTCTTTTTATAGTTCTTTTATGTCAAATTTTACGAGTATATGCTTCCTGGATTATTTTGATGTCAAAACCCCAACTATCAATGACAAATGGACAAAACCATTAAAAGCTACTTCATAGTGAGAGTTGAGCAATTCCAGACCATCAAAGCTGCTCGGTGTACACTTTTTATTGTTCTTCTATGTCAAATTTTACGAGTATAAGCTTCCTAGATAATTTCGATGCCAAACTCCAACTTTCTTATGACAAATGGACAAAACCGTTTATAGCTCCTTCATAGAGTGAGTTGAGCAACTTCGGACTATCAAAGTTGGTCGGTGTACACTTTTTATTGTTCTTCTATGTCAAATTTTACGAGTATAAGCTTCCTCGATTATTTCAATGCCAAAACCCCAACTTTCTTATGACAAATGGACAAAACCGTTTATAGCTCCTCCATAGAGTGAGTTGAGCAACTTCGGACTATCAAAGTTGCTCGGTGTACACTTTTTATTGTTCTTCTATGTCAAATTTTACAAGTATAAGTTTGCTAGATTATTTCGATTCGAAAACACCAACTTTATAAGACAAATGGACAAAAACGTTAAAAGATCCTCCATAGAGATAGTTGACGAACTTCGAATCATCAAAGTTGCTCGGTGTACACTTTTTATTGTTCTTTTATGTCAAATTTTATGAGTATATGCTTCCTGAATTATTTTGATGCCAAAACCCAAACTATCAATGACAAATGTATAAAACCATTAAAAGCTACTTCATCGTGAGAGTTGAGCAATTCCGGACCATCAAAGTTGCTCGGTGTACACTTTTTATTGTTCCTTCTATGTCAAATTCTACGAGTATAAGCTTCCTAGATTATTTCGATGCGAAAACATCAACTTTTTAAGACAAATGGACAAAAACGTTAAAAGATCCTCCATAGAGAGAGTTGAGCAACTTCGAATCGCCAAAGTTGCTCGGTGTACACTTTTTATTGTTCTTTTATGTCAAATTTTACGAGTATATGCTTCCTGGATTATTTTGATGTCAAAACCCCAACTATCAATGACAAATGGATAAAACCATTAAAAGCTACTTCATAGTAAGAGTTGAGCAATTCTGGACCATCAAAGTTGCTCGGTGTACACTTTTTATTGTTCCATCTATGTCAAATTTTACGAGTATAAGCTTCCTAGGTTATTTCGATGCGAAAATAACGACTTTATAATGGACAAAAACGTTAAAAGATCCTCCATAGAGAGAGTTGAGCAACTTCGAATCATCAAAGTTGCTAGGTGTACACTTTTTATTGATCTTTTATGTCAAATTTTACGAGTATATGCTTCCTGGATTATTTTGATGCCAAAACCCCAACTATCAATGACAAACGGACAAAACCGTTAAAAGCTACTTCATAGTGAGAGTTGAGCAATTCAGGACCATCAAAGTTGCTCGGTGTACACTTTTTATTGTTCTTCTATGTCAAATTTTACGAGTATAAGCTTCTTCGATTATTTCGATGCCAAAACCCCAACTTTCTATGACAAATGGACAAAACCGTTTAAAGCTCCTCGATAGACTGAGTTGAGTAACTTCAGACTATCAAAGTTGCTCGGTCTACACTTTTTATTGTTTTTTTATGTCAAATTTTACGAGTATATGCTTCCTCGATTATTTATGCTAAAACCCCAACTATCAATGACAAATGGACAAAACCGTTAAAAGCTACTTTATAGTGAGAGTTGAGCAATTCCGGACAATCAAAGTAGCTCGGTGTACACTTTTTATTGTTCTTCTATTTCAAATTTTACGAGTGTAAGCTTCGTAGATAATTTCGACGCCAAAACTCCAACTTTCTTATGACAAATGGACAAAACCGTTTATAGCTCCTTCATCGAGTGAGTTGAGCAACTTCGGACTATCAAAGTTTTTCGGTGTACACTTTTTATTGTTCTTCTATGTGAAATTTTACGAGTATAAGCTTCGTAGATAATTTCGATGCGAAAACACCAACTTTATAAGACAAATGGACAAAAACGTTAAAAGATCCTTCATAGAGAGAGTTGAGCAACTTTGAATCATCAAAGTTACTCGGTGTACACTTTTTATTGTTCTTTTTTGTCAAATTTTACGAGTATATGCTTCCTGGATTATTTTGATGCCAAAACCTCAACTTTCAAAGACAAATGAACAAAACAGTTAAAAGCTACTTCATAGTGAGAGTTGAGCAATTCTGGACCATCAAATTTGCTCGGTGTACACTTTTTATTGTTCCTTCTATGTAAAATTTTATGAGTATAAGCTTCCTAGATTATTTCGATGCGAAAACACTAACTTTATAGGGCAAATGGACAAAAACGTTAAAAGATCCTCCATAGAGATAGTTGAGGAACTTCAAATCATCAAAGTTGTTCGGTGTACACTTTTTATTGTTCTTCTATGTCAAATTTTACGAGTATAAGCTTCCTCGATTATTTCGATGCAAAAACCCCAACTTTCAATGATAAATGGACAAAACCGTTAAAAGCTCCTCAATAGACTGAGTTGAGCAACTTCGAACTATCAAAGTTGCTCGGTGTACACTTTTTATTGTTCTTCTATGTCAATTTTTACGAGTATAAGCTTCCTAGATTATTTCGATGCCAAAACACCAACTTTATATGACAAATGGACAAAAACGTTAAAAGATCCTCCATAGAGATAGTTGAGGAACTTCGAATCATCAAAGTTGCTCGGTGTACACTTTTTATTGTTCTTTTATGTCAAATTTTACGAGTATATGCTTCCTGGATTATTTTGATGCCAAAACCCCAACTATCAATGAGAAATGGATAAAACCATTAAAAGTTACTTCATAGTGAGAGTTGAGCAATTCCGGACGATCAAAGTTGCTCGGTGTACACGTTTTATTGTTCCTTGTATGTCAAATTATACGAGTATGAGCTTCGTAGATTATTTCGATGCGAAAACACCAACTTTATAAGAGAAATGGACAAAAATGTTAAAAGATCCTCCATAGAGAGAGTTGAGCAACTTCGAATCATCAAAGTTGCTCGGTGTACACTTTTTATTGTTCTTTTATGTCAAAATTTACGAGTATGTGCTTCCTGGATTATTCTGATGCCCAAATCCCAACTATCAATGACAAATGGACAAAAACGTAAAAAGATCCTCCATAGTGAGAGTTGAGCAACTTCGAATCAACAAAGTTGCTCGGTGTACAATTTATATTGTTCTTTTATGTCAAATTTTACGAGTATATGCTTCCTGGATTATTTTGATGCCCAAACCCGAACTATCAATGATAAATGGACAAAAACGTGAAAAGATCCTCCATAGTGAGAGTTGAGCAACTTCGAATCATCAAAGTTGCTCGGTGTACAATTTATATTGTTCTTTTATGTCAAATTTTACGAGTATATGCTTCCTGGATTATTTTGATGCCCAAACCCCAACTATCAATGACAAATGGACAAAACCGTTAAAAGCTACATCATAGTGAGAGTTGAGCAATTCCAGACCATCAATGGTGCTCGATGTACACTTTTTATTGTTCTTCTATGTCTAATTTTACGAGTATAAGCTTCCTAGATTATTTCGATGCCAAAACCCCAACTTTCTTATGACAAATGGACAAAACCGTTTATAGGTCCTCCACAGAGTGAGTTTAGCAACTTCGGACTATCAAAGTTGCTCGGTGTATACTTTTTATTGTTCTTCTATGTCAAATCTTACGAGTAAAAGCTTCCTAGATTATTTCGATGACAAAATCCCAACTTTCTTATGACAAATGGATAAAATCGTTTATAGCTCCTCCATAGAGTGAGTTGAGCAACTTCGGACTATCAAAGTTGCTCGGTGTACACTTTTTATTGTTCTTCTTTGTGAAATTTTACGAGTATAAGCTTCCAAGATTATTTCGATGCGAAAACACCGACTTTATAGGACAAATGGACAAAAACTTTAAAAGATCCTCCATAGAGTGAGTTGAGCAACTTCGGACTATCAAAGTTGCTCGGTGTACATTTTTTATTTTTCTTCTATGTAAAATTTTACGAGTATATGCTTCCTGGATTATTTTGATGCCAAAACCCCAACTATCAATGACAAATGGACAAAACCGTTAAAAGCTACATCATAGTGAGAGTTGAGCAATTCCAGACCATCAATGGTGCTCGATGTACACTTTTTATTGTTCTTTTATGTCTAATTTTACGAGTATAAGCTTCCTAGATTATTTCGATGCCAAAATCCCAACATTCTTATGACAAATGGACAAAACCGTTTATAGCTCCTCCATAGAGTGAGTTTAGCAACTTCGGACTATCAAAGTTGCTCGGTGTATACTTTTTATTGTTCTTCTATGTCAAATCTTACGAGTATAAGCTTCCTAGATTATTTCGATGACAAAATCCCAAATTTCTTATGACAAATGGATAAAATCGTTTATAGCTCCTCCATAGAGTGAGTTGAGCAACTTCGGACTATCAAAGTTGCTCGGTGTACACTTTTTACTGTTCTTCTATGTGAAATTTTACGAGTATAAGCTTCCAAGATTATTTCGATGCGAAAACACCAATTTTATAAGACAAATGGACAAAAACTTTAAAAGATCCTCTATAGAGATAGTTGAGGAACTTCAAATCATCAAAGTTGCTCGGTGTACACTTTTTATTGTTCTTTTATGTCAAATTTTACGAGTATATGCTTCCTAGATTATTTTGATGCCAAAACCCCAACTATCAATGACAAATGGAGAAAACCGTTAAAAGCTACTTCATAGTAAGAGTTGAGCAATTCCAGACCATCAAAGTTGCTCGATGTACACTTTTTATTGTTCTTCTATGTCTAATTTTACGAGTATAAGCTTCCTTGATTATTTCGATGCCAAAACCCCAACTTTCTTATGACAAATGGACAAAACCGTTTATAGCTCCTCCATAGAGTGAGTTGAGCAACTTCGGACTATCAAAGTTGCTCGGTGTACACTTTTTATTGTTCTTCTACGTCAAATTTTACGAGTATAAACTTCCTAGATTATTTCGATGTCAAAACCCCAACTTTCTTATGACAAATGGACAAAACCGTTTATAGCTCCTCCATAGAGTGAGTTGAGCAACTTCGGACTATCAAAGTTGCTCGGTGTACACTTTTTATTGTTTTTCTATGTCAAATTTTACGAGTACAAGCTTCCTAGATTATTTCGATGTCAAAACCCCACCTTTCTATGACAAATGGACAAAACTATTTAAAGCTCCTTTATAGAGTGAGTTGAGCAATTTTGGACTATCAAAGTTGCTCGGTGTACACACTTTTTATTGTTCCTCTATGTCAAAATTTACGAGTATAAGCTTCGTAGATTATTTCGATGTCAAAACCCCAACTTTCTTATGACAAATGGACAAAACCGTTTATAGCTCCTCCAGAGAGTGAGTTGAGCAACTTCGGACTATCAAAGTTGCTCGGTGTACACTTTTTATTGTTCTTCTACGTCAAATTTTACGAGTATAAACTTCCTAGATTATTTCGATGTCAAAACCCCAACTTTCTATGGAAAATGGACAAAACCGTTTAAAGCTCCTCCATAGAGTGAGTTGAGCAACTTCGGACTATCAAAGTTGCCCGGTGTACACACTTTTTACTGTTCATCTATGTCAAATTTTACGAGTACAAGCTTCCTAGATTATTTCTATGCCAAAACCCCAACTTTCTTATGACAAATGGACAAAACCGTTTATAGCTCCTCCATAGAGTGAGTTGAGCAACATGGACAATCAAAGTTATTCGGTGTACACTTTTTATTGTTCTTCTATGTCAAATTTTACGAGTATAAGCTTCCTATATTATTTCGATGCCAAAACCCTAACTTTCTATGACAAATGGACAAAACCGTTTAAAGCTCCTCCATAGAGTGAGTTGAGAAACATGGACAATCAAAGTTGCTCGGTGTACACTTTTTATTGTTCTTCTATGTCAAATTTTACGAGTATAAGCTTCCTAGATTATTTCGATGCCAAAACCCCAACTTTCTTATGACAAATGTACAAAACCGTTTATAGCTCCTCCATAAAGTTAGTTGTGCGACTTCGGATTATCAAAGTTGCTCGGTGTACACTTTTTATTGTTCTTCTTTGTCAAATTTTACGAGTATAAACTTCCTAGATTATTTCGATGTCAAAACCCCAACTTTCTATGACAAATGGACAAAACCGTTTAAAGCTCCTCCATAGAGTGAGTTGAGAAACTTTCGGACTATCAAAGTTGCTCGGTGTACACACTTTTTATTGTTCTTCTATGTCAAATTTTACGAGTATAAGTTTCCTAGATTATTTCGATGCCAAAACCCCAAATTTCTTATGACGAAAGGACAAAACCGTTTATAGCTCCTCCATAGAGTGAGTTGAGCAACTTCGGACTATCAAAGTTGCTCGGTGTACTCTTTTTATTGTTCTTTTATGTCAAATTTTACGAGTATATGCTTCCTGGATTATTTTGATGTCAAAACCCCAACTATCAATGACAAATGGACAAAACCGTTAAAAGCTACTTCATAGTGAGAGTTGAGCAATTCCGGACCATCAAAGCTGCTCGGTGTACACTTTTTATTGTTCTTCTATGTCAAATTTTACGAGTATAAGCTTCCCAGATAATTTCGATGCCAAAACCCCAACTTTCTTATGACTAATGGACTAAACCGTTTATAGCTCCTTCATAGAGTGAGTTGAGCAACTTCGGACTATCAAAGTTGGTCGGTGTACACTTTTTATTGTTCTTCTATGTCAAATTTTACGAGTATAAGCTTCCTCGATTATTTCAATGCCAAAACCCCAACTTTCTTATGACAAATGGACAAAACCGTTTATAGCTCCTCCATAGAGTGAGTTGTGCAACCTCGGACTATCAAAGTTGCTCGGTGTACACTTTTTATTGTTTTTCTATGTCAAATTTTACGAGTATAAGCTTCCTCGATTATTTCAATGCCAAAACCCCAACTTTCTTATGACAAATGGACAAAACCGTTTATAGCTCCTCCATAGAGTAAGTTGAGCAACTTCAGACTATCAAAGTTGCTCGGTGTACACTTTTTATTGTTCTTCTATGTCAAATTTTACAAGTATAAGTTTCCTAGATTATTTCGATGCGAAAACATCAACTTTATAAGACAAATTGACAAAAACGTTAAAAGATCCTCCATAGAGAGAGTTGAGCAACTTCGAATCATCAAAGTTGCTCCGTGTACTCGTTTTATTGTTCTTTTATGTCAAATTTTACGAGTATATGCTTCCTGGATTATTTTGATGTCAAAACCCCAACTATCAATGACAAATGGACAAAACCATTAAAAGCTACTTCATAGTGAGAGTTGAGCAATTCCAGACCATCAAAGCTGCTCGGTGTACACTTTTTATTGTTCTTCTATGTCAAATTTTACGAGTATAAGCTTCCTAGATAATTTCGATGCCAAACTCCAACTTTCTTATGACAAATGGAAAAAAACCGTTTATAGCTCCTTCATAGAGTGAGTTGAGCAACTTCGGACTATCAAAGTTGGTCGGTGTACACTTTTTATTGTTCTTCTATGTCAAATTTTACGAGTATAAGCTTCCTCGATTATTTCAATGCCAAAACCCCAACTTTCTTATGACAAATGGACAAAACCGTTTATAGCTCCTCCATAGAGTGAGTTGAGCAACTTCGGACTATCAAAGTTGCTCGGTGTACACTTTTTATTGTTCTTCTATGTCAAATTTTACAAGTATAAGTTTGCTAGATTATTTCGATTCGAAAACACCAACTTTATAAGACAAATGGACAAAAACGTTAAAAGATCCTCCATAGAGATAGTTGACGAACTTCGAATCATCAAAGTTGCTCGGTGTACACTTTTTATTGTTCTTTTATGTCAAATTTTATGAGTATATGCTTCCTGAATTATTTTGATGCCAAAACCCAAACTATCAATGACAAATGTATAAAACCATTAAAAGCTACTTCATAGTGAGAGTTGAGCAATTCCGGACCATCAAAGTTGCTCGGTGTACACTTTTTATTGTTCCTTCTATGTCAAATTCTACGAGTATAAGCTTCCTAGATTATTTCGATGCGAAAACATCAACTTTTTAAGACAAATGGACAAAAACGTTAAAAGATCCTCCATAGAGAGAGTTGAGCAACTTCGAATCGCCAAAGTTGCTCGGTGTACACTTTTTATTGTTCTTTTATGTCAAATTTTACGAGTATATGCTTCCTGGATTATTTTGATGTCAAAACCCCAACTATCAATGACAAATGGATAAAACCATTAAAAGCTACTTCATAGTAAGAGTTGAGCAATTCTGGACCATCAAAGTTGCTCGGTGTACACTTTTTATTGTTCCATCTATGTCAAATTTTACGAGTATAAGCTTCCTAGGTTATTTCGATGCGAAAATAACGACTTTATAATGGACAAAAACGTTAAAAGATCCTCCATAGAGAGAGTTGAGCAACTTCGAATCATCAAAGTTGCTAGGTGTACACTTTTTATTGATCTTTTATGTCAAATTTTACGAGTATATGCTTCCTGGATTATTTTGATGCCAAAAACCCAACTATCAATGACAAACGGACAAAACCGTTAAATGCTACTTCATAGTGAGAGTTGAGCAATTCAGGACCATCAAAGTTGCTCGGTGTACACTTTTTATTGTTCTTCTATGTCAAATTTTACGAGTATAAGCTTCTTCGATTATTTCGATGCCAAAACCCCAACTTTCTATGACAAATGGACAAAACCGTTTAAAGCTCCTCGATAGACTGAGTTGAGTAACTTCAGACTATCAAAGTTGCTCGGTGTACACTTTTTATTGTTCTTTTATGTCAAATTTTACGAGTCTATGATTCCTGAATTATTTTGATGCCAAAACCCCGACTATCAATGACAAATGGATAAAACCATTAAAAGCTACTTCATACTGAGAGTTGAGCAATTCCGGACCATCAAAGTTGCTCGGTGTACAATTTTTATTGTTCCTTCTATATCAAATTTTACGAGTATAAGCTTTCTAGATTATTTCGATGCGAAAACACCAACTTTATAAGACAAATGGACAAAAACGTTAAAAGATCCTACATAGAGAGAGTTGAGCAACTTCGAATCATCAAAGTTGCTCGGTCTACACTTTTTATTGTTTTTTTATGTCAAATTTTACGAGTATATGCTTCCTCGATTATTTATGCTAAAACCCCAACTATCAATGACAAATGGACAAAACCGTTAAAAGCTACTTTATAGTGAGAGTTGAGCAATTCCGGACAATCAAAGTAGCTCGGTGTACACTTTTTATTGTTCTTCTATTTCAAATTTTACGAGTGTAAGCTTCCTAGATAATTTCGACGCCAAAACTCCAACTTTCTTATGACAAATGGACAAAACCGTTTATAGCTCCTTCATCGAGTGAGTGGAGCAACTTCGGACTTTCAAAGTTGCTCGGTGTACACTTTTTATTGTTCTTCTATGTGAAATTTTACGAGTATAAGCTTCGTAGATAATTTCGATGCGAAAACACCAACTTTATAAGACAAATGGACAAAAACGTTAAAAGATCCTTCATAGAGAGAGTTGAGCAACTTTGAATCATCAAAGTTACTCGGTGTACACTTTTTATTGTTCCTTTTTGTCAAATTTTACGAGTATATGCTTCCTGGATTATTTTGATGCCAAAACCTCAACTTTCAAAGACAAATGAACAAAACAGTTAAAAGCTACTTCATAGTGAGAGTTGAGCAATTCTGGACCATCAAATTTGCTCGGTGTACACTTTTTATTGTTCCTTCTATGTAAAATTTTATGAGTATAAGCTTCCTAGATTATTTCGATGCGAAAACACTAACTTTATAGGGCAAATGGACAAAAACGTTAAAAGATCCTCCATAGAGATAGTTGAGGAACTTCAAATCATCAAAGTTGTTCGGTGTACACTTTTTATTGTTCTTCTATGTCAAATTTTACGAGTATAAGCTTCCTCGATTATTTCGATGCAAAAACCCCAACTTTCAATGATAAATGGACAAAACCGTTAAAAGCTCCTCGATAGACTGAGTTGAGCAACTTCGAACTATCAAAGTTGCTCGGTGTACACTTTTTATTGTTCTTCTATGTCAATTTTTACGAGTATAAGCTTCCTAGATTATTTCGATGCCAAAACACCAACTTTATATGACAAATGGACAAAAACGGTAAAAGATCCTCCATAGAGATAGTTGAGGAACTTCGAATCATCAAAGTTGCTCGGTGTACACTTTTTATTGTTCTTTTATGTCAAATTTTACGAGTATATGCTTCCTGGATTATTTTGATGCCAAAACCCCAACTATCAATGAGAAATGGATAAAACCATTAAAAGCTACTTCATAGTGAGAGTTGAGCAATTCCGGACGATCAAAGTTGCTCGGTGTACACGTTTTATTGTTCCTTGTATGTCAAATTATACGAGTATGAGCTTCGTAGATTATTTCGATGCGAAAACACCAACTTTATAAGAGAAATGGACAAAAATGTTAAAAGATCCTCCATAGAGAGAGTTGAGCAACTTCGAATCATCAAAGTTGCTCGGTGTACACTTTTTATTGTTCTTTTATGTCAAAATTTACGAGTATGTGCTTCCTGGATTATTCTGATGCCCAAATCCCAACTATCAATGACAAATGGACAAAAACGTAAAAAGATCCTCCATAGTGAGAGTTGAGCAACTTCGAATCAACAAAGTTGCTCGGTGTATAATTTATATTGTTCTTTTATGTCAAATTTTACGAGTATATGCTTCCTGGATTATTTTGATGCCCAAACCCGAACTATCAATGATAAATGGACAAAAACGTGAAAAGATCCTCCATAGTGAGAGTTGAGCAACTTCGAATCATCAAAGTTGCTCGGTGTACAATTTATATTGTTCTTTTATGTCAAATTTTACGAGTATATGCTTCCTGGATTATTTTGATGCCCAAACCCCAACTATCAATGACAAATGGACAAAACCGTTAAAAGCTACATCATAGTGAGAGTTGAGCAATTCCAGACCATCAATGGTGCTCGATGTACACTTTTTATTGTTCTTCTATGTCTAATTTTACGAGTATAAGCTTCCTAGATTATTTCGATGCCAAAACCCCAACTTTCTTATGACAAATGGACAAAACCGTTTATAGGTCCTCCATAGAGTAAGTTTAGCAACTTCGGACTATCAAAGTTGCTCGGTGTATACTTTTTATTGTTCTTCTATGTCAAATCTTACGAGTAAAAGCTTCCTAGATTATTTCGATGACAAAATCCCAACTTTCTTATGACAAATGGATAAAATCGTTTATAGCTCCTCCATAGAGTGAGTTGAGCAACTTCGGACTATCAAAGTTGCTCGGTGTACACT
The DNA here is from genome assembly GCA_963580455.1 of Euonymus europaeus. Lineage (NCBI taxonomy): Eukaryota > Viridiplantae > Streptophyta > Magnoliopsida > Celastrales > Celastraceae > Euonymus > Euonymus europaeus. The sequence goes on along the minus strand of OY756970.1, from coordinate 10,899,220 downwards.
TTTTATTGTTCTTCTTTGTGAAATTTTACGAGTATAAGCTTCCAAGATTATTTCGATGCGAAAACACCGACTTTATAGGACAAATGGACAAAAACTTTAAAAGATCCTCCATAGAGTGAGTTGAGCAACTTCGGACTATCAAAGTTGCTCGGTGTACATTTTTTATTTTTCTTCTATGTAAAATTTTACGAGTATATGCTTCCTGGATTATTTTGATGCCAAAACCCCAACTATCAATGACAAATGGACAAAACCGTTAAAAGCTACATCATAGTGAGAGTTGAGCAATTCCAGACCATCAATGGTGCTCGATGTACACTTTTTATTGTTCTTCTATGTCTAATTTTACGAGTATAAGCTTCCTAGATTATTTCGATGCCAAAATCCCAACTTTCTTATGACAAATGGAGAAAACCGTTTATAGCTCCTCCATAGAGTGAGTTTAGCAACTTCGGACTATCAAAGTTGCTCGGTGTATACTTTTTATTGTTCTTCTATGTCAAATCTTACGAGTATAAGCTTCCTAGATTATTTTGATGACAAAATCCCAAATTTCTTATGACAAATGGATAAAATCGTTTATAGCTCCTCCATAGAGTGAGTTGAGCAACTTCGGACTATCAAAGTTGCTCGGTGTACACTTTTTACTGTTCTTCTATGTGAAATTTTACGAGTATAAGCTTCCAAGATTATTTCGATGCGAAAACACCAACTTTATAAGACAAATGGACAAAAACTTTAAAAGATCCTCTATAGAGATAGTTGAGGAACTTCAAATCATCAAAGTTGCTCGGTGTACACTTTTTATTGTTCTTTTATGTCAAATTTTACGAGTATATGCTTCCTAGATTATTTTGATGCCAAAACCCCAACTATCAATGACAAATGGAGAAAACCGTTAAAAGCTACTTCATAGTAAGAGTTGAGCAATTCCAGACCATCAAAGTTGCTCGATGTACACTTTTTATTGTTCTTCTATGTCTAATTTTACGAGTATAAGCTTCCTAGATTATTTCGATGCCAAAACCCCAACTTTCTTATGACAAATGGACAAAACCGTTTATAGCTCCTCCATAGAGTGAGTTGAGCAACTTCGGACTATCAAAGTTGCTCGGTGTACACTTTTTATTGTTCTTCTACGTCAAATTTTACGAGTATAAACTTCCTAGATTATTTCGATGTCAAAACCCCAACTTTCTTATGACAAATGGACAAAACCGTTTATAGCTCCTCCATAGAGTGAGTTGAGCAACTTCGGACTATCAAAGTTGCTCGGTGTACACTTTTTATTGTTTTTCTATGTCAAATTTTACGAGTACAAGCTTCCTAGATTATTTCGATGTCAAAACCCCACCTTTCTATGACAAATGGACAAAACCATTTAAAGCTCCTTTATAGAGTGAGTTGAGCAATTTTGGACTATCAAAGTTGGTCGGTGTACACACTTTTTATTGTTCCTCTACGTCAAATTTTACGAGTATAAGCTTCGTAGATTATTTCGATGTCAAAACCCCAACTTTCTTATGACAAATGGACAAAACCGTTTATAGCTCCTCCAGAGAGTGAGTTGAGCAACTTTGGACTATCAAAGTTGCTCGGTGTACACTTTTTATTGTTCTTCTACGTCAAATTTTACGAGTATAAACTTCCTAGATTATTTCGATGTCAAAACCCCAACTTTCTATGGAAAATGGACAAAACCGTTTAAAGCTCCTCCATAGAGTGAGTTGAGCAACTTCGGACTATCAAAGTTGCCCGGTGTACACACTTTTTACTGTTCATCTATGTCAAATTTTACAAGTACAAGCTTCCTAGATTATTTCGATGCCAAAACCCCAACTTTCTTATGACAAATGGACAAAACCGTTTATAGCTCCTCCATAGAGTGAGTTGAGCAACATGGACAATCAAAGTTATTCGGTGTACACTTTTTATTGTTCTTCTATGTCAAATTTTACGAGTATAAGCTTCCTAGATTATTTCGATGCCAAAACCCTAACTTTCTATGACAAATGGACAAAACCGTTTAAAGCTCCTCCATAGAGTGAGTTGAGCAACATGGACAATCAAAGTTGCTCGGTGTACACTTTTTATTGTTCTTCTATGTCAAATTTTACGAGTATAAGCTTCCTAGATTATTTCGATGCCAAAACCCCAACTTTCTTATGACAAATGTACAAAACCGTTTATAGCTCCTCCATAAAGTGAGTTGTGCGACTTCGGATTATCAAAGTTGCTCGGTGTACACTTTTTATTGTTCTTCTATGTCAAATTTTACGAGTATAAGCTTCCTAGATTATTTCGATGTCAAAACCCCAACTTTCTATGACAAATGGACAAAACCGTTTAAAGCTCCTCCATAGAGTGAGTTGAGAAACTTTCGGACTATCAAAGTTGCCCGGTGTACACACTTTTTATTGTTCTTCTATGTCAAATTTTACGAGTATAAGTTTCCTAGATTATTTCGATGCCAAAACCCCAAATTTCTTATGACGAAAGGACAAAACCGTTTATAGCTCCTCCATAGAGTGAGTTGAGCAACTTCGGACTATCAAAGTTGCTCGGTGTACACTTTTTATTGTTCTGCTACGTCAAATTTTACAAGTATAAACTTCCTAGATTATTTCGATGTCAAAACCCCAACTTTCTATGGAAAATGGACAAAACCGTTTAAAGCTCCTCCATAGAGTGAGTTGAGCAACTTCGGACTATCAAAGTTGCCCGGTGTACACACTTTTTACTGTTCATCTATGTCAAATTTTACGAGTACAAGCTTCCTAGATTATTTCGATGCCAAAACCCCAACTTTCTTATGACAAATGGACAAAACCGTTTATAGCTCCTCCATAGAGTGAGTTGAGCAACATGGACAATCAAAGTTATTCGGTGTACACTTTTTATTGTTCTTCTATGTCAAATTTTACGAGTATAAGCTTCCTAGATTATTTCGATGCCAAAACCCTAACTTTCTATGACAAATGGACAAAACCGTTTAAAGCTCCTCCATAGAGTGAGTTGAGCAACATGGACAATCAAAGTTGCTCGGTGTACACTTTTTATTGTTCTTCTATGTCAAATTTTACGAGTATAAGCTTCCTAGATTATTTCGATGCCAAAACCCCAACTTTCTTATGACAAATGTACAAAACCGTTTATAGCTCCTCCATAAAGTGAGTTGTGCGACTTCGGATTATCAAAATTGCTCGGTGTACACTTTTTATTGTTCTTCTATGTCAAATTTTACGAGTATAAGCTTCCTAGATTATTTCGATGTCAAAACCCCAACTTTCTATGACAAATGGACAAAACCGTTTAAAGCTCCTCCATAGAGTGAGTTGAGAAACTTTCGGACTATCAAAGTTGCTCGGTGTACACACTTTTTATTGTTCTTCTATGTCAAATTTTACGAGTATAAGTTTCCTAGATTATTTCGATGCCAAAACCCCAAATTTCTTATGACGAAAGGACAAAACCGTTTATAGCTCCTCCATAGAGTGAGTTGAGCAACTTCGGACTATCAAAGTTGCTCGGTGTACTCTTTTTATTGTTCTTTTATGTCAAATTTTACGAGTATATGCTTCCTGGATTATTTTGATGTCAAAACCCCAACTATCAATGACAAATGGACAAAACCGTTAAAAGCTACTTCATAGTGAGAGTTGAGCAATTCCGGACCATCAAAGCTGCTCGGTGTACACTTTTTATTGTTCTTCTATGTCAAATTTTACGAGTATAAGCTTCCCAGATAATTTCGATGCCAAAACCCCAACTTTCTTATGACTAATGGACTAAACCGTTTATAGCTCCTTCATAGAGTGAGTTGAGCAACTTCGGACTATCAAAGTTGGTCGGTGTACACTTTTTATTGTTCTTCTATGTCAAATTTTACGAGTATAAGCTTCCTCGATTATTTCAATGCCAAAACCCCAACTTTCTTATGACAAATGGACAAAACCGTTTATAGCTCCTCCATAGAGTGAGTTGTGCAACCTCGGACTATCAAAGTTGCTCGGTGTACACTTTTTATTGTTTTTCTATGTCAAATTTTACGAGTATAAGCTTCCTCGATTATTTCAATGCCAAAACCCCAACTTTCTTATGAAAAATGGACAAAACCGTTTATAGCTCCTCCATAGAGTAAGTTGAGCAACTTCAGACTATCAAAGTTGCTCGGTGTACACTTTTTATTGTTCTTCTATGTCAAATTTTACAAGTATAAGTTTCCTAGATTATTTCGATGCGAAAACATCAACTTTATAAGACAAATTGACAAAAACGTTAAAAGATCCTCCATAGAGAGAGTTGAGCAACTTCGAATCATCAAAGTTGCTCGGTGTACTCTTTTTATTGTTCTTTTATGTCAAATTTTACGAGTATATGCTTCCTGGATTATTTTGATGTCAAAACCCCAACTATCAATGACAAATGGACAAAACCATTAAAAGCTACTTCATAGTGAGAGTTGAGCAATTCCAGACCATCAAAGCTGCTCGGTGTACACTTTTTATTGTTCTTCTATGTCAAATTTTACGAGTATAAGCTTCCTAGATAATTTCGATGCCAAACTCCAACTTTCTTATGACAAATGGACAAAACCGTTTATAGCTCCTTCATAGAGTGAGTTGAGCAACTTCGGACTATCAAAGTTGGTCGGTGTACACTTTTTATTGTTCTTCTATGTCAAATTTTACGAGTATAAGCTTCCTCGATTATTTCAATGCCAAAACCCCAACTTTCTTATGACAAATGGACAAAACCGTTTATAGCTCCTCCATAGAGTGAGTTGAGCAACTTCGGACTATCAAAGTTGCTCGGTGTACACTTTTTATTGTTCTTCTATGTCAAATTTTACAAGTATAAGTTTGCTAGATTATTTCGATTCGAAAACACCAACTTTATAAGACAAATGGACAAAAACGTTAAAAGATCCTCCATAGAGATAGTTGACGAACTTCGAATCATCAAAGTTGCTCGGTGTACACTTTTTATTGTTCTTTTATGTCAAATTTTATGAGTATATGCTTCCTGAATTATTTTGATGCCAAAACCCAAACTATCAATGACAAATGTATAAAACCATTAAAAGCTACTTCATAGTGAGAGTTGAGCAATTCCGGACCATCAAAGTTGCTCGGTGTACACTTTTTATTGTTCCTTCTATGTCAAATTCTACGAGTATAAGCTTCCTAGATTATTTCGATGCGAAAACATCAACTTTTTAAGACAAATGGACAAAAACGTTAAAAGATCCTCCATAGAGAGAGTTGAGCAACTTCGAATCGCCAAAGTTGCTCGGTGTACAGTTTTTATTGTTCTTTTATGTCAAATTTTACGAGTATATGCTTCCTGGATTATTTTGATGTCAAAACCCCAACTATCAATGACAAATGGATAAAACCATTAAAAGCTACTTCATAGTAAGAGTTGAGCAATTCTGGACCATCAAAGTTGCTCGGTGTACACTTTTTATTGTTCCATCTATGTCAAATTTTACGAGTATAAGCTTCCTAGGTTATTTCGATGCGAAAATAACGACTTTATAATGGACAAAAACGTTAAAAGATCCTCCATAAAGAGAGTTGAGCAACTTCGAATCATCAAAGTTGCTAGGTGTACACTTTTTATTGATCTTTTATGTCAAATTTTACGAGTATATGCTTCCTGGATTATTTTGATGCCAAAACCCCAACTATCAATGACAAACGGACAAAACCGTTAAAAGCTACTTCATAGTGAGAGTTGAGCAATTCAGGACCATCAAAGTTGCTCGGTGTACACTTTTTATTGTTCTTCTATGTCAAATTTTACGAGTATAAGCTTCGTAGATAATTTCGATGCCAAAACCCCAACTTTCTTATGACAAATGGACAAAACCGTTTATAGATCCTTCATAGAGTGAGTTGACCAACTTCGGACTTTCAAAGTTGGTCGGTGTACACTTTTTATTGTTCTTCTCTGTCAAATTCTACGAGTATAAGCTTCCAAGATTATTTCGATGTGAAAACACCAAATTTATAAGACAAATGGACAAAAACGTTGAAAGATCCTCCATAGAGAGAGTTGAGCAACTTCGAATCATCAAAGTTGTTCGGTGTACAATTTTTATTGTTCTTTTATGTCAAATTTTACGAGTATGTGCTTCCTGGATTATTTTGATGCTAAAACCCCAACTATCAATGACAAATGGACAAAACAGTTAAAAGCTACTTCATAGTGGGAGTTGAGCAATTCTGGATCATCAAATTTGCTCGATGTACACTTTTTATTGTTCTTCTCTGTATAATTTTACGAGTATAAGCTTCCTAGATTATTTCGATGGCTAAACCCCACCTTTCTTATGACAAATGGACAAAACCATTTATAGCTCCTCCATAAAGTGAGTTGAGCAACTTCGGACTGTCAAAGTTGCTCGGTTTACAATTTTTATTGTTCTTCTATGTCAAATTTTACGAGTATAAGCTTCCAAGATTATTTCGATGTGAAAACACCAAATTTATAAGACAAATGGACAAAAATGTTAAAAGATCGTCCATAGAGATAGTTGAGGAACTTCGAATCATCAAAGTTGCTCGGTGTACACTTTTTATTGTTCTTCTATGTCAAATTTTACGAGTATAAGCTTCCTAGATTATTTCGATGCCAAAACACCAACTTTATAAGACAAATGGAAAAAAACGTTAAAAGATCCTCCATAGAGATAGTTGAGGAACTTCGAATCATCAAAGTTGCTCTGTGTACACTTTTTATTGTTCTTTTATGTCAAATTTTACGAGTATATGCTTCTTGGATTATTTTGATGCCAAAACCCCAACTATCAATGACAAATATATAAAACCATTAAAAGCTAGTTCATAGTGAGATTTGAGCAATTCCGGACTATCAAATTTGCTCGGTGTACATTTTTTAATCTTCATTCTATGTCAAATTTTACGAGTATAAGCTTCCTAGATTATTTCGATGCGAAAACACTAACTTTATAAGCCAAATGGACAAAAACGTTAAAAGATCCTTCATAGAGAGAGTTGAGCAACTTCGAATCAATAAATTTTCTCGGTGTACACTTTTTATTGTTCTTTTTTCTCAAATTTTACGAGTATAAGCTTTCTCGATTATTTCGATACCAAAACCGCAACTTTCTATGACAAATGGACAAAACCGTTTAAAGCTCCCCGATAGACTGAGTTGAGCAAGTTCGGACTATCAAAGTTGCTCGGTGTACACCTTTTATTGTTCTTCTATGTCAAATTTTACGAGTATAAGCTTCATAGATTATTTCGATGCCAAAACCCCAACTTTCTTATGACAAATGGAAAAAACCGTTTATAGCTCCTCCATAGAGTGAGTTGAGCAACTTCGGACTATCAAAGTTGCTCGGTGTACACTTTTTATTGTTTTTCTATGTCAAATTTTACGAGTATAAGCTTCCTCGTTTATTTCGATGCCAAAACCCCAACTTTCTATGACAAATGGACAAAACCGTTTAAAGCTCCTCGATAGACCGAGTTGAGCAACATCAGACTATCAAAGCTGCTCGGTGTACACTTTTTATTGTTCTTCTATGTCAAATTTTACGAGTATAAGCTTCCTAGATTATTTCGATGCCAAAACACCAACTTTATAAGACAAATGGATAAAAACGTTAAAAGATCCTCCATAGAGATAGTTGACGAACTTCGAATCATCAAAGTTGCTCGATGTACACTTTTTATTGTTCTTTTATGTCAAATTTTACTAGTATATGCTTCCTGGATTATTTTGATGCCAAAACCCCAACTTTCTTATGACAAATGGACAAAACCGTTTATAGCTCCTTCATAGAGTGAGTTGAGCAATTTCGGACCATTAAAGTTGCTCGGTGTACACTTTTTATTGTTCTTCTATGTCTAATTTTACGAGTATAAGATTCCTAGTTTATTTCGATGCCAAAACCGCAACTTTCTATGACAAATGGACAAAAACGTTAAAAGATCCTTCATAGAGTGAGTTGAGCAACTTCGAACTATTAAAGTTGCCCGGTGTACACTTTTTATTGTTCTTCTATGTCTAATTTTACGAGTATAAGATTCCTAGATTATTTCGACGCCAAAACCGCAACTTTCTATGACAAATGGACAAAAACGTTAAAAGATCCTTCATAGAGTGAGTTGAGCAACTTCGAACTATCAAAGTTGCTCGGTGTACACCTTTTATTGTTCTTCTATGTCAAATTTTACGAGTATAGGCTTCAAAGATTATTTCGATGCCAAAACCCCAACTTTCTTATGACAAATGGAAAAAACCGTTTATAGCTCCTCCATAGAGTTAGTTGAGCAACTTCGGACTATCAAAGTTGCTCGGTGTACACTTTTTATTGTTTTTCTATGTCAAATTTTACGAGTATAAGCTTCCTCGTTTATTTCGATGACAAAACCCCAACTTTCTATGACAAATGGACAAAACCGTTTAAAGCTCCTCGATAGACCGAGTTGAGCAACATCAGACTATCAAAGCTGCTCGGTGTACACTTTTTATTGTTCTTCTATGTCAAATTTTACGAGTATAAGCTTTCTAGATTATTTCGATGCAAAAACACCGACTTTATAAGACAAATGGACAAAAATGTTAAAAGATCCTCCGTAGAGAGAGTTGATCAACTTCGAATCATCAAAGTTGCTAGGTGTACACTTTTTATTGTTCTTTTATGTCAAATTTTACTAGTATATGCTTCCTGGATTATTTTGATGCCAAAACCCCAACTTTCTTATGACAAATGGACAAAACCGTTTATAGCTCCTTCATAGAGTGAGTTGAGCAATTTCGGACCATTAAAGTTGCTCGGTGTACACTTTTTATTGTTCTTCTATGTCTAATTTTACGAGTATAAGATTCCTAGATTATTTCGATGCCAAAACCGCAACTTTCTATGACAAATGGACAAAAACGTCAAAAGATCCTTCATAGAGTGAGTTGAGCAACTTCGAACTATTAAAGTTGCCCGGTGTACACTTTTTATTGTTCTTCTATGTCTAATTTTACGAGTATAAGATTCCTAGATTATTTCGACGCCAAAACCGCAACTTTCTATGACAAATGGACAAAAACGTTAAAAGATCCTTCATAGAGTGAGTTGAGCAACTTCGAACTATTAAAGTTGCCCGGTGTACACTTTTTATTGTTCTTCTATCTCAAATTTTACGAGTTTAAGCTTCCTGGATTATTTTGATGCCAAAACACCAAACTTTATAAGACAAATGGACAAAAACGTTAAAAGATCCTCCATAGAGATAGTTGAGGAACTTTGAATCATCAAAGTTGCTCGGTGTACAATTTTTATTGTTCTTTTATGTCAAATTTTATGAGTATATGTTTCCTGGATTATTTTGATGCCAAAACCCTAACTATCAATGACAAATGGACAAAAACGTTAAAAGATCCTCCATAGTGAGAGTTGAGCAACTTTGAATCATCAAAGTTGCTCGGTGTACACTTTATATTGTTCTTTTATGTCAAATTTTAATAGTATATGCTTCCTGGATTATTTCGATGCGAAAACACTAACTTTATAGGACAAATGGACAAAAACGTTTAAAGATCCTCCATAGAGAGAGTTGAGCAACTTCGAATCATCAAAGTTCCTCGGTGTACACTTTTTATTGTTCTTTTCTGTCTAATTTTACGAGTATATGCTTCCTGGATTATTTTGATGCCAAAACCCCAACTATCAATGACAAATGGAGAAAACAGTTAAAAGCTACTTCATAGTGAGAGTTGAGCAATTCTGGACCATCAAATTTGCTCGATGTACACTTTTTATTGTTCTTCTATGTCTAATTTTACGAGTATAAGCTTCCTAGATTATTTCGATGGCAAAACCCCAACTTTCTTATGACAAATGGACAAAACCGTTTATTGCTCCTCCACGGAGTGAGTTGAGCAACTTCGGACTATCAAAGTTGCTCGGTTTACACTTTTTATTGTTTTTCTATGTCGAATTTTACGAGTATAAGCTTCCTCGATTATTTCGATGCCAAATCCCCAACTTTCTATGACAAATGGACAAAACCGTTTAAAGCTCCTCGATAGACTGAGTTGAGCAACTTCGGAATATCGAAGTTGCTCGGTGTACACTTTTTATTGTTCTTCTATGTCAAATTTTATGAGTATAAGCCTCCAAGATTATTTCGATGCCAAAACACCAACTTTATAAGACAAATGGACAAAAACGTTAAAAGATCCTCCATAGAGATGGTTGAGGAACTTCAAATCATCAAAGTTGCTCGGTGTACACTTTTTATTGTTCTTCTACGTCAAATTTTTCGAGTATAAGCTTCCTCGATTATTTCGATGCCAAAACCCCAACTTTCTATGATAAATGGACAAAACCGTTAAAAGCTACTTCATAGTGAGAGTTGAGCATTTCTGGACCATCAAATTTGCTCGATGTACACTTTTTATTGTTCTTCTATGTCTAATTTTACGAGTATAAGCTTCCTAGATTATTTCGATGGCAAAACCCCAACTTTCTTATGACAAATGGACAAAACCGTTTATAGCTCCTCCACGGAGTGAGTTGAGCAACTTCGGACTATCAAAGTTGCTCGGTTAACACTTTTTATTGTTTTTCTATGTCAAATTTTACGAGTATAAGCTTCCTCGATTCTTTCGATGCCAAAACCCCAACTTTCTATGACAAATCGACAAAACCGTTTAAACCTCCTCGATAGACTGAGTTGAGTAACTTCAGACTATCAAAGTTGCTCGGTGTACACTTTTTATTGTTCTTTTATGTCAAATTTTAGGAGTATATGATTCCTGGATTATTTTGATGCCAAAACCCCAACTATCAATGACAAATGGATAAAACCATTAAAAGCTACTTCATAGTGAGAGTTAAGCAATTCCGGACCATCAAAGTTACTCGGTGTACACTTTTTATTGTTCCTTCTATATCAAATTTTACGAGTATAAGCTTCCTAGATTATTTCGATGCGAAAACAGCAACTTTATAAGACAAATGGATAAAAACGTTAAAAGATCCTCCATAGAGAGAGTTGAGCAACTTCGAATCATCAAAGTTGCTCGGTCTACACTTTTTATTGTTCTTTTATGTCAAATTTTACGAGTATATGCTTCCAGGATTATTTTGATGCTAAAACCCCAACTATCAATGACAAATGGACAAAACCGTTAAAAGCTACTTTATAGTGAGTGTAGAGCAATTCCGGACCATCAAAGTTGCCCGGTGTACACTTTTTATTGTTCTTCTCTGTCAAATTTTACGAGTGTAAGCTTCCTAGATAATTTCGACGCCAAAATCCAACTTTCTTATGACAAATGGACAAAACCGTTTATAGCTCCTTCATAGAGTGAGTTGAGCAACTTCGGACTATCAAAGTTGCTCGGTGTACACTTTTTATTGTTCTTCTATGTGAAATTTTACGAAATAAGCTTCGTAGATTATTTCGATGCGAAAACACCAACTTTATAAGACAAATGGACAAAAACGTTAAAAGAACCTCCATAGAGAGAGTTGAGCAACTTCGAATCATCAAAGTTGCTCGGCGTACACTTTTTATTGTTCTTTTATGTCAAATTTTACGAGTATATGCTACCTGGATTATTTTGATGCTAAAACCCCAACTATCAATGACAAATGGACAAAACCGTTAAAAGCTACTTTATAGTGAGAGTTGAGGAACTTTGAATCATCAAAGTTGCTCGGTGTACACTTTTTATTGTTCTTCTATGTCAAATTTTACGAGTATAAGTTTCCTAGATTATTTCGATGCCAAAACACCAACTTTATAGGACAAATGGACAAAAACGTTAAAAGATCCTCCATAGAGATTGTTGAGGAACTTCAAATCATCAAAGTTGCTCTGTGTACACTTTTATTGTTCTTTTATGTCAAATTTTGCGAGTATATGCTTCTTGGATTATTTTGATGCCAAAACCCCAACTATCAATGACAAATGGATAAAACCTTTGAAAGCCAGTTCATAGTGAGATTTGAGCAATTCAAGACCATCAAATTTGCTCGGTGTACACTTTATTGTTCCCTCTATGTCAAATTTTACGAGTATAAGCTTCCTAGATTATTTCGATGCGAAAACACTAACTTTATAAGACAAATGGACAAAAACGTTAAAAGATCCTCTATAGAGAGAGTTGAGCAACTTCGAATCATCAAAGTTGCTCGGTGTACACTTTTTATTGTTCTTTTATCTCAAATTTTACGAGTATAAGCTTCCTGGATTATTTCGATGGAAAAACCCCAACTTTCTTATGACAAATGGACAAAACCGTTTATAGCTCTTCCATAGAGTGAGTTGAGCAACTTCGGACTATCAAAGTTGCTCAGTTTACACTTTTTATTGTTTTTCTATGTCAAATTTTACGAGTATAAGCTTCCTCGATTATTTTGATGCCAAAACCCCAACTTTCTATGATAAATGGACAAAACCGTTAAAAGCTACTTCATAGTGAGAGTTGAGCATTTCTTGACTATCAAATTTGCTCGATGTACACTTTTTATTGTTCTTCTATGTCTAATTTTACGAGTATGAGCTTCCTAGATTATTTCGATGGCAAAACCCCAACTTTCTTATGACAAATGGACAAAACCGTTTATAGCTCCTCCACGGAGTGAGTTGAGCAACTTCGGACTATCAAAGTTGCTCGGTTAACACTTTTTATTGTTTTTATATGTCAAATTTTACGAGTATAAGCTTCCTCGATTATTTCGATGCCAAAACACCAACTTTCTATGACAAATGAACAAAACCGTTTATAGCTCCTCCAAAGAGTGAGTTGAGCAACTTCGGACTATCAAAGTTGCCTGGTGTACACTTTTTATTGTTTTTCTATGTCAAATTTTACGAGTATAAGCTTCCTCGATTCTTTCGATGCCAAAACCCCAACTTTCTATGACAAATGGACAAAACCGTTTAAACCTCCTCGATAGATTGAATTGAGTAACTTCAGACTATCAAAGTTGCTCGGTGTACACTTTTTATTGTTCTTTTATGTCAAATTTTAGGAGTATATGATTCCTGGATTATTTTGATGCCAAAACCCCAACTATCAATGACAAATGGATAAAACCATTAAAAGCTACTTCATAGTGAGAGTTGAGCAATTCCGGACCATCAAAGTTGCTCGGTGTACACTTTTTATTGTTCCTTCTATATCAAATTTTACGAGTATAAGCTTCCAAGATTATTTCGATGCGAAAACACCAACTTTATAAGACAAATGGATAAAAACGTTAAAAGATCCTCCATAGAGAGAGTTGAGCAACTTCGAATCATCAAAGTTGCTCGGTCTACACTTTTTATTGTTATTTTATGTCAAATTTTACGAGTATATGCTTCCTGGATTATTTTGATGCTAAAACCCCAACTATCAATGACAAATGGACAAAACCGTTAAAAGCTACTTTATAGTGAGTGTAGAGCAATTCCGCACCATCAAAGTTGCTCGGTGTACACTTTTTATTGTTCTTCTCTGTCAAATTTTACGAGTGTAAGCTTCCTAGATAATTTCGACGCCAAAACTCCAACTTTCTTATGACAAATGGACAAAACCGTTTATAGCTCCTTCATAGAGTGAGTTGAGCAACTTCGGACTATCAAAGTTGCTCGGTGTACACTTTTTATTGTTCTTCTATGTGAAATTTTACGAAATAAGCTTCGTAGATTATTTCGATGCGAAAACACCAACTTTATAAGACAAATGGACAAAAACGTTAAAAGAACCTCCATAGAGAGACTTGAGCAACTTCGAATCATCAAAGTTGCTCGGCGTACACTTTTTATTGTTCTTTTATGTCAAATTTTACGAGTATATGCTACCTGGATTATTTTGATGCTTAAACCCCAACTATCAATGACAAATGGACAAAACCGTTAAAAGCTACTTTATAGTGAGAGTTGAGGAACTTTGAATCATCAAAGTTGCTCGGTGTACACTTTTTATTGTTCTTCTATGTCAAATTTTACGAGTATAAGTTTCCTAGATTATTTCGATGCGAAAACACCAACTTTATAAGACAAATGGACAAAAACGTTACAAGATCCTCCATAGAGATTGTTGAGGAACTTCAAATCATCAAAGTTGCTCTGTGTACACTATTTATTGTTCTTTTATGTCAAATTTTACGAGTATATGCTTCTTGGATTATTTTGATGCCAAAACCCCAACTATCAATGAAAAATGGATAAAACCTTTAAAAGCTAGTTCATAGTGAGATTTGAGCAATTCAAGACCATCAAATTTGCTCGGTGTACACTTTATTGTTCCCTCTATGTCAAATTTTACGAGTATAAGCTTCCTAGATTATTTCGATGCGAAAACACTAACTTTATAAGACAAATGGACAAAAACGTTAAAAGATCCTCTATAGAGAGAGTTGAGCAACTTCGAATCATCAAAGTTGCTCGGTGTACACTTTTTATTGTTCTTTTATCTCAAATTTTACGAGTATAAGCTTCCTGGATTATTTCGATGGAAAAACCCCAACTTTCTTATGAAAAATGGACAAAACCGTTTATAGCTCTTCCATAGAGTGAGTTGAGCAACTTCGGACTATCAAAGTTGCTCAGTTTACACTTTTTATTGTTTTTCTATGTCAAATTTTACGAGTATAAGCTTCCTCGATTATTTCGATACCAAAACCCCAACTTTCTATGACAAATGGACAAAAACGTTAAAAGATCCTCCATAGAGATGGTTGAGGAACTTCGAATCATCAAAGTTGCTCGGTGTACACTTTTTATTGTTCTTCTATGTCAAATTTTATGAGTATAAGCCTCCAAGATTATTTCGATGCCAAAACACCAACTTTATAAGACAAATGGACAAAAACGTTAAAAGATCCTCCATAGAGATGGTTGAGGAACTTCGAATCATCAAAGTTGCTCGGTGTACACTTTGTATTGTTCTTCTATGTCAAATTTTATGAGTATAAGCCTCCAAGATTATTTCGATGCCAAAACACCAACTTTATAAGACAAATGGACAAAAACGTTAAAAGATCCTCCATAGAGATGGTTGAGGAACTTCGAATCATCAAAGTTGCTCGGTGTACACTTTTTATTGTTCTTCTACGTCAAATTTTACGAGTATAAGCTTCCTCGATTATTTCGATGCCAAAACCCCAACTTTCTATGACAAATGGACAAAACCGTTAAAAGCTACTTCATAGAGTGAGTTGAGCAACTTCGGACTATCAAAGTTGCTCGGTTTACACTTTTTATTGTTTTTCTATGCCAAATTTTACAAAGATAAGCTTACTCGATTATTTTGATGCATAAACCCCAACTTTCTTATGAGAAATGGACAAAACCGTTTATAGCTCCTCCACGGAGTGAGTTGAGCAACTTCGGACCATCAAAGTTGCTCGGTTTACACTTTTTATTGTTTTTCTATGTCAAATTTTACGAGTATAAGCTTCTTAGATTATTTCGATGCCAAAACAACAACTTTATAAGACAAATGGACAAAAACGTTAAAAGATCCTCCATAGAGATAGTTGACGAACTTCGAATCTTCAAAGTTGCTCGGTGTACACTTTTTATTGTTCTTTTATGTCAAATTTTACGAGTAAACGCTTCCTGGAATATTTTGATGCCAAAACTCCAACTATCAATGACAAATGGATAAAACCATTAAAAGATACTTCATAGTGAGAGTTGAGCAATTCCGGACCATCAAAGTTGCTCGGTGTACACTTTTTATTGTTCCTTCTATGTCAAATTTTACGAGTATAAGCTCTCTAGATTATTTCGAAGCGAAAACACCAACTTTATAAGACAAATGGACAAAAACGTTAAACGATCCTCCATAGAGAGAGTTGAGCAACTTCGAATCATCAAAGTTGCTCGGTCTACACTTTTTATTGTTCTTTTATGCCAAATTTTACGAGTATATGCTTCCTGGATTATTTTGATGCTAAAACCCCAACTATCAATGACAAATGGACAAAACCGTTAAAAGCTACTTTATAGTGAGTGTAGAGCAATTCCGGACCATCAAAGTTGCTCGGTGTACACTTTTTATTGTTCTTCTATGTCAAATTTTACGAGTGTAAGCTTCCTAGATAATTTCGACGCCAAAACTCCAACTTTCTTATGACAAATGGACAAAACCGTTTATAGCTCCTTCATAGAGTGAGTTGAGCAACTTCGGACTATCAAAGTTGCTCGGTGTACACTTTTTATTGTTCTTCTATGTCAAATTTTACGAGTATAAGCTTCGTAGAAAATTTCGATGCAAAAACACCAACTTTATAAGACAAATGGACAAAAACGTTAAAAGATCCTCCATAGAGATAGTTGAGGAACTTCAAATCATCAAAGTTTCTCGGTGTACACTTTTTATTGTTCTTCTATGTCAAATTTTACGAGTATAAGCTTTCTCGATTATTTCGATGCCAAAACCTCAACTTTCTATGATAAATGGACAAAACCGTTAAAAGCTACTTCATAGTGAGAGTTGAGCAATTCTGGACCATAATATTTGCTCGATGTACACTTTTTATTGTTCTTCTATGTCTAATTTTACGAGTATAAGCTTCCTAGATTATTTCGATGGCAAAACCCCAACTTTCTTATGACAAATGGACAAAACCGTTTATAGCTCCTCCACGGAGTGAGTTGAGCAACTTTAGACTATCAAAGTTGCTCGGTTTACACTTTTTATTGTTTTTCTAGGTCAAATTTTACGAGTATAAGCTTCTTCAATTATTTCGATACCAAAACCCCAACTTTCTATGACAAATGGACAAAACCGTTTATAGCTCCTCCAAAGAGTGGGTTGAGCAACTTCGGACTATCAAAGTTGCTCGGTGTACACTTTTTATTCTTTTTCTATGTCAAATTTTACGAGTATAAGCTTCCTCGATTATTTCGATGCCAAAACCCCAACTTTCTATGACAAATGGAAAAATCCATTTAAAGCTCCTCGATACACTGAGTTGAGTAATTTCAGACTATCAAAGTTGCTCGGTGTACACTTTTTATTGTTCTTTTATGTCAAATTTTACGAGTATATGATTCCTGGATTATTTTGATGCCAAAACCCCAACTATCAATGACAAATGGACAAAACCGTTAAAAGCTACTTCATAGTGAGAGTTGAGCAATTCCGGACCATCAAAGTTGCTCGGTGTACACTGTTTATTGTTCCTTCTATATCAAATTTTACGAGTATAAGCTTCCTAGATTATTTCGATGCGAAAACACCAACTTTATAAGACAAATGGACAAAAACATTAAAAGATCCTCCATAGAGAGAGGTGAGCAACTTCGAATCATCAAAGTTGCTCGGTCTACACTTTTTATTGTTTTTTTATGTCAAATTTTACGAGTATATGCTTCCTCGATTATTTTGATGCCAAAACCCCAACTATCAATGATAAATGGACAAAACCGTTAAAAGCTACTTTATAGTGAGAGTTGAGCAATTCCGGACTATCAAAGTAGCTAGGTGTACACTTTTTATTGTTCTTCTATGTCAAATTTTATGAGTGTAAGCTTCCTAGATAATTTCGACGCTAAAACTTCAACTTTCTTATGACAAATGGACAAAACCGTTTATAGCTCCTTCATCGAGTGAGTTTAGCAACTTCGGACTATCAAAGTTGCTCGGTGTACACTTTTTATTGTTCTTCAATGTCAAATTTTACGAGTATCAGCTTCGTAGATTATTTCGATGCGAAAACACCAACTTTATAAGACAAATGGACAAAAACGTTAAAAGATCCTCCATAGAGAGAGTTGAGCAACTTTTAATCATCAAAGTTCCTCGGTGTACACTTTTTATTGTTCTTTTTTGTCAAATTTTACGAGTATATGCTTCCTGGATGATTTTGATACCAAAACCCCAACTATCAAAGACAAATGGACAAAACAGTTAAAAGCAACTTCATAGTGAGAGTTGAGCAATTCTGGACCATCAAATTTGCTCGGTGTACACTTTTTATTGTTCCTTCTATGTAAAATTTTACGAGTATAAGCTTCCTAGATTATTTCGATGCGAAAACACTAACTTTATAGGACAAATGGACAAAAACGTTAAAAGATCCTCCATAGAGATAGTTGAGGAACTTCAAATCATCAAAGTTTTTCGGTGTACACTTTTTATTGTTCTTCTATGTCAAATTTTACGAATATAAGCTTCCTCGATTATTTCGATGGAAAAACCCCAACTTTCAATGATAAATGGACAAAACCGTTAAAAGCTACTCGATAGAGAGAGTTGAGCAACTTCGAACTATCAAAGTTGCTCGGTGTACACTTTTTATTGTTCTTCTATGTTAATTTTTACGAGTATAAGCTTCCTAGATTATTTCGATGCCAAAACATCAACTTTATATGACAAATGGACAAAAATGTTAAAAGATCCTCCATAGAGATAGTTGAGGAACTTCGAATCATCAAAGTTGCTCGGTGTACACTTTTTATTGTTCTTTTATGTCAAATTTTACGAGTATATGCTTCCTGGATTATTTTGATGCCAAAACCCAACTATCAATGACAAATGGATAAAACCATTAAAAGCTACTTCATAGTGAGAGTTGAGCAATTTCGGACGATCAAAGTTGCTCGGTGTACACTTTTTATTGTTCCTTGTATGTCAAATTATACGAGTATAAGCTTCGTAGATTATTTCGATGCGAAAACACCAACTTTATAAGAGAAATGGACAAAAATGTTAAAAGATCCTCCATAGAGAGAGTTGAGCAACTACGAAACATCAAAGTTGCTCGGTGTACACTTTTTATTGTTCTTTTATGTCAAAATTTACGAGTATGTGCTTCCTGGATTATTTTGATGCCAAAATCCCAACTATCAATGACAAATGGACAAAACGTGAAAAGATCCTCCATAGTGAGAGTTGAGCAACTTCGAATCATCAAAGTTGCTCGGTGTACAATTTATATTGTTCTTTTATGTCAAATTTTACGAGTATATGCTTCCTGGATTATTTTGATGCCCAAACCCCAACTATCAATGATAAATGGACAAAACCGTTAAAAGCTACTTCATAGTGAGGGTTGAGCAATTCCGGACTATCAAAGTTGCTCGGTGTACACTTTTTATTGTTCTTCTATGTCAAATTTTACGAGTATAAGCTTCTTCGATTTTTTTGATGCCAAAACCCCAACTTTCTATGACAAATGGACAAAACCGTTTAAACCTCCTCGATAGACTGAGTTGAGTAACTTCAGACTATCAAAGTTGCTCGGTGTACACTTTTTATTGTTCTTTTATGTCAAATTTTACGAGTCTATGATTCCTGAATTATTTTGATGCCAAAACCCCGACTATCAATGACAAATGGATAAAACCATTAAAAGCTACTTCATACTGAGAGTTGAGCAATTCTGGACAATCAAATTTGCTCGGTGTACACTTTTTATTGTTCCTTCTATGTAAAATTTTATGAGTATAAGCTTCCTAGATTATTTCGATGCGAAAACACTAACTTTATAGGGCAAATGGACAAAAACGTTAAAAGATCCTCCATAGAGATAGTTGAGGAACTTCAAATCATCAACGTTGCTCGGTCTACACTTTTTATTGTTCTTTTATGTCAAAATTTACGAGTATGTGCTTCCTGGATTATTCTGATGCCAAAATCCCAACTATCAATGACAAATGGACAAAAACGTGAAAAGATCCTCCATAGTGAGAGTTGAGCAATTTCGAATCAACAAAGTTGCTCGGTGTACAATTTATATTGTTCTTTTATGTCAAATTTTATGAGTATATGCTTCCTGGATTATTTTGATGTCCAAACCCCAACTATCAATGATAAATGGACAAAAACGTGAAACGATCCTCCATAGTGAGTGTTGAGCAACTTCGAATCATCAAAGTTGCTCGGTGTACAATTTATATTGTTCTTTTATGTCAAATTTTATGAGTATATGCTTCCTGGATTATTTTGATGCCCAAACCCCAACTATCAATGATAAATGGACAAAACCGTTAAAAGCTACTTCATAGTGAGGGTTGAGCAATTCCGGACCATCAAAGTTGCTCGGTGTACACTTTTTATTGTTCTTCTATGTCAAATTTTACGAGTATAAGCTTCTTCGATTATTTCGATGCCAAAACCCCAACTTTCTATGACAAATGGACAAAACCGTTTAAAGCTCCTCGATAGACTGAGTTGAGTAACTTCAGACTATCAAAGTTGCTCGGTGTACACTTTTTATTGTTCTTTTATGTCAAATTTTACGAGTATATGATTCCTGAATTATTTTGATGCCAAAACCCCAACTATCAATGACAAATGGATAAAACCATTAAAAGCTACTTCATACTGAGAGTTGAGCAATTTCGGACCATCAAAGTTGCTCGGTGTACACTTTTTATTGTTCCTTCTATATCAAATTTTACGAGTATAAGCTTTCTAGATTATTTCGATGCGAAAACACCAACTTTATAAGACAAATGGACAAAAACGTTAAAAGATCCTGCATAGAGAGAGTTGAGCAACTTCGAATCATCAAAGTTGCTCGGTCTACACTTTTTATTGTTTTTTTATGTCAAATTTTACGAGTATATGCTTCCTCGATTATTTTGATGCCAAAACCCCAACTATCAATGACAAATGGACAAAACCGTTAAAAGCTACTATATAGTGAGAGTTGAGCAATTCCGGACTATCAAAGTAGCTCGGTGTACACTTTTTATTGTTCTTCTATGTCAAATTTTATGAGTGTAAGCTTCCTAGATAATTTCGACGCCAAAACTCGAACTTTCTTATGACAAATGGACAAATCCGTTTATAGCTCCTTCATCGAGTGAGTTGAGCAACTTCGGACTATCAAAGTTGCTCGGTGTACACTTTTTATTGTTCTTTTTTGTCAAATTTCACGAGTATATGCTTCCTAGATTATTTCGATGCCAAAACACCAACTTTATATGACAAATGGACAAAAACGTTAAAAGATCCTTCATAGAGATAGTTGAGGAACTTCGAATCATCAAAGTTGCTCGGTGTACACTTTTTATTGTTCTTTTATGTCAAATTTTACGAGTATATGCTTCCTGGATTATTTTGATGCCAAAACCCCAACTATCAATGAGAAATGGATAAAACCATTAAAAGCTACTTCATAGTGAGAGTTGAGCAATTCCGGACGATCAAAGTTGCTCGGTGTACACGTTTTATTGTTCCTTGTATGTCAAATTATACGAGTATGAGCTTCGTAGATTATTTCGATGCGAAAACACCAACTTTATAAGAGAAATGGACAAAAATGTTAAAAGATCCTCCATAGAGAGAGTTGAGCAACTTCGAATCATCAAAGTTGCTCGGTCTACACTTTTTATTGTTCTTTTATGTCAAAATTTACGAGTATGTGCTTCCTGGATTATTCTGATGCCAAAATCCCAACTATCAATGACAAATGGACAAAAACGTGAAAAGATCCTCCATAGTGAGAGTTGAGCAATTTCGAATCAACAAAGTTGCTCGGTGTACAATTTATATTGTTCTTTTATGTCAAATTTTATGAGTATATGCTTCCTGGATTATTTTGATGCCCAAACCCCAACTATCAATGATAAATGGACAAAAACGTGAAAAGATCCTCCATAGTGAGAGTTGAGCAACTTCGAATCATCAAAGTTGCTCGGTGTACAATTTATATTGTTCTTTTATGTCAAATTTTACGAGTATATGCTTCCTGGATTATTTTGATGCCCAAACCCCAACTATCAATGATAAATGGACAAAACCGTTAAAAGCTACTTCATAGTGAGGGTTGAGCAATTCCGGACCATCAAAGTTGCTCGGTGTACACTTTTTATTGTTCTTCTATGTCAAATTTTACGAGTATAAGCTTCTTCGATTATTTCGATGCCAAAACCCCAACTTTCTATGACAAATGGACAAAACCGTTTAAAGCTCCTCGATAGACTGAGTTGAGTAACTTCAGACTATCAAAGTTGCTCGGTGTACACTTTTTATTGTTCTTTTATGTCAAATTTTACGAGTATATGATTCCTGAATTATTTTGATGCCAAAACCCCAACTATCAATGACAAATGGATAAAACCATTAAAAGCTACTTCATACTGAGAGTTGAGCAATTTCGGACCATCAAAGTTGCTCGGTGTACACTTTTTATTGTTCCTTCTATATCAAATTTTACGAGTATAAGCTTTCTAGATTATTTCGATGCGAAAACACCAACTTTATAAGACAAATGGACAAAAACGTTAAAAGATCCTGCATAGAGAGAGTTGAGCAACTTCGAATCATCAAAGTTGCTCGGTCTACACTTTTTATTGTTTTTTTATGTCAAATTTTACGAGTATATGCTTCCTCGATTATTTTGATGCCAAAACCCCAACTATCAATGACAAATGGACAAAACCGTTAAAAGCTACTTTATAGTGAGAGTTCAGCAATTCCGGACTATCAAAGTAGCTCGGTGTACACTTTTTATTGTTCTTCTATGTCAAATTTTACGAGTGTAAGCTTCCTAGATAATTTCGACGCCAAAACTCGAACTTTCTTATGACAAATGGACAAATCCGTTTATAGCTCCTTCATCGAGTGAGTTGAGCAACTTCGGACTATCAAAGTTGCTCGGTGTACACTTTTTATTGTTCTTTTTTGTCAAATTTTACGAGTATATGCTTCCTGGATTATTTTGATGCCAAAACCTCAACTATCAAAGACAAATGGACAAAACAGTTAAAAGCTACTTCATAGTGAGAGTTGAGCAATTCTGGACCATCAAATTTGCTCGGTGTACACTTTTTATTGTTCCTTCTATGTAAAATTTTACGAGTATAAGCTTCTAGATTATTTCGATGCGAAAACACTAACTTTATAGGACAAAAGGACAAAAACGTTAAAAGATCCTCCATAGAGATAGTTGAGGAACTTCAAATCATCAAAGTTGTTCGGTGTACACTTTTTATTGTTCTTCTATGTCAAATTTTACGAGTATAAGCTTCTCTGATTATTTCGATGCAAAAATCCCAACTTTCAATGATAAATGGACAAAACCGTTAAAAGCTCCTCGATAGACTGAGTTGAGCAACTTCGAACTATCAAAGTTGCTCGGTGTACACTTTTTATTGTTCTTCTATGTCAATTTTTACGAGTATAAGCTTCCTTGATTATTTCGATGCCAAAACACCAACTTTATATGACAAATGGACAAAAACGTTAAAAGATCCTCCATAGAGATAGTTGAGGAACTTCGAATCATCAAAGTTGCTCGGTGTACACTTTTTATTGTTCTTTTATGTCAAAATTTACGAGTATGTGCTTCCTGGATTATTTTGATGCCAAAATCCCAACTATCAATGACAAATGGACAAAAACGTGAAAAGATCCTCCATAGTGAGAGTTGAGCAACTTCGAATCATCAAAGTTGCTCGGTGTACAATTTATATTGTTCTTTTATGTCAAATTTTACGAGTATATGCTTCCTGCATTATTTTGATGCCCTAACCCCAACTATCAATGATAAATGGACAAAACCGTTAAAAGCTACTTCATAGTGAGGGTTGAGCAATTCCGGACCATCAAAGTTGCTCGGTGTACACTTTTTATTGTTCTTCTATGTCAAATTTTACGAGTATATGCTTCCTAGATTATTTCGATGCCAAAACCCCAACTTTCTATTACAAATAGACAAAACCGTTTATAGCTCCTCCATAGAGTGAGTTGAGCAACTTCGGACTACTGAAGTTGCTCGGTGTACACCTTTTATTGTTCTTCTATTTTTAATTTTACGAGTATAAGCTTCCTAGATTATTTCGATCCCAAAACCCCAACTTTCTATGACAAATGGACAAAACCGTTTATAGCTCCTCCATAGAATGAGTTGAGCAACTTCGTACTACCAAAGTTGCTCGGTGTACACTTTTTATTGTTCTTCTATGTCAAATTTTACGAGTATAAACTTTCTAGATTATTTCGATGCCAAAACCCCAACTTTCTAGTACAAATGGACAAAACCGTTTATAGCTCCTCCATAGAGTGAGTTGAGCAACTTCGGACTACTAAAGTTTCTCGGTGTACACTTTTTATTGTTCTTCTATTTTTAATTTTACGAGTATAAGCTTCCTAGATTATTTCGATCCCAAAACCCCAACTTTCTTATGACAAATGGACAAAACCGTTTATAGCTCCTCCACAGAGTGAGTTGAGCAACTTCGGACTACCGAAGTTGCTCGGTGTACACTTTTTATTGTTCTTCTATGTCAAATTTTACGAGTATAAACTTTCTAGATTATTTCGATGTCAAAACCCCAACTTTCTTATGACAAATGGACAAAACCGTTTATAGCTCCTCCATAGAATGAGTTGAGCAACTTCGGACAACCGAAGTTGCTCGGTGTCCACTTTTTATTGTTCTTCTATGTCAAATTTTACGTGTATAAACTTTATAGATTATTTCGATGTCAAAACCCCAAATTTCTTATGACAAATGGACAAAACCGTTTAGTGCTCCTTCATAAAGTGAGTTGAGCAACTTCGGACTATCAAAGTTGCCCGGTGTACAATTTTTATTGTTCTTCTATGTCAAATTTTAAGAGTATAAGCTTCCTAGAGTATTTCGATGCCAAAACACGAACTTTATAAGACAAATAGACAAAAACGTTAAAAGATCCTCCATAGAGATAGTTGAGGAACCTCAAATCATCAAAGTTGCTCGGTGTACACTTTTTATTGTTCTTTTATGTCAAATTTTACGAGTATATGCTTCTTGGATTATTTTGATGCCAAAACCCCAACTATCAATGACAAATGGATAAAACCATTAAAAGCTACTTCATAGTGAGAGTTGAGCAATTCCGGACCATCAAAGTTGCTCGGTGTACAATTTTTATTGTTCTTCTATGTCAAATTTTACGAGTATATGCTTCTTGGATTATTTTGATGCCAAAACCCCAACTATCAATGAGAAAAGAAGAAAACCTATAAAAGCTACTTCATAGTGAGATTTGAGCAATTCCGGACCATCAAATTTGCTCGGTGTACACTTTTAATTGTTCCTTCTATGTCAAATTTTACGAGTATAAGCTTCCTAGATTATTTCGATGCGAAAACACTAACTTTATAAGACAAATGGACAAAAACGTTAAAAGATCCTCCATAGAGAGAGTTGAGCAACTTTGAATCATCAAAGTTGCTCGGTATACACTTTTTATTGTTCTTTTTTGTCAAATTTTATGAGTATATGCTTCTTAGATTATTTTGATGCCAAAACCCCAACTATCAATGACAAATGGACAAAACCGTTTAAAGCTCCTCCATAGAGTGAGTTGAGCAACTTCGGACTATCAAGGTTGCTCGGTGTACACTTTTTATTGTTCTTCTATGTCAAATTTTACGAGTATAAGCTTCCTAGATTATTTCGATGCCAAAACCCCAACTTTCTTATGACAAATGGACAAAACCGTTTATAGCTCCTCCATAGAGTGAGTTAAGCAATTTCGGACTATCAAAGTTGCTCGGTGTACACTTTTTATTGTTCTTCTATGTCTAATTTTACGAGTATAAGCTTCTTAGATTATTTCGATGCCAAAACACCAACTTTATAAGACAAATGGACAAAAACGTTAAAAGATCCTCCATAGAGATAGTTGAGGAACTTCGAATCATCAAAGTTGCTCGGTGTACACTTTTTATTGTTCTTCTATGTCAAATTTTACGAGTATATGCTTCTTGGATTATTTTCATGCCAAAACCCCAACTATCAATGACAAATGGAGAAAACCATTAAAAGCTACTTCATAGTGAGATTTGAGCAATTCCGGACCATCAAATTTGCTCGGTGTACACTTTTTATTGTTCCTTCTATGTCAAATTTTACGAGTATAAGCTTCCTAGATTATTTCAATGCGAAACACTAACTTTATAAGACAAATCGACAAAAACGTTAAAAGATCCTCCATAGAGAGAGTTGAGCTACTTTGTATCATCAAAGTTGCTCGGTATACACTTTTTATTGTTCTTTTTTGTCAAATTTTACGAGTATATGCTTCTTAGATTATATTGATGCCAAAACCCCAACTATCAATGACAAATGGACAAAACCGTTTAAAGCTCCTCATAGAGTGAGTTGAGCAACTTCGGACTATCAAGGTTGCTCGGTGTACACTTTTTATTGTTCTTCTATGTCAAATTTTACGAGTATAAGCTTCCTATATTATTTCGATGCCAAAACCCCAACTTTTTTATGACAAATGGACAAAACCGTTTATAGCTCCTCCATAGAGTGAGTTAAGCAACTTCGGACTATCAAAGTTGCTCGGTGTACACTTTTTATTGTTCTTCTATGTCTAATTTTACGAGTATAAGCTTCTTAGATTATTTCGATGCCAAAACACCAACTTTATAAGACAAATGGACAAAAACGTTAAAAGATCCTCCATAGAGAGAGTTGAGCAACTTGGAATCATCAAAGTTGCTCGGTGTACACTTTTTATTGTTCTTTTATGTCAAATTTTATGAGTATATGCTTCCTGGATTATTTTGATGCCAAAACCCCAACTATCAATGACAAATGGATAAAACCATTAAAAGCTACTTCATAGTGAGAGTTGAGCAATTCCGGACCATCAAAGTTGCTCGGTGTACACTTTTTATTGTTCCTTCTATGTCAAATTTTATGAGTATAAGCTTCCTAGATTATTTCGATGCGAAAACAACTACTTTATAAGACAAATGGACAAAAACGTTAAAAGATTCTCCATAGAGAGAGTTGAGCAACTTCGAATCATCAAAGTTGCTCGGTGTACACTTTTTATTGTTCTTTTATGTCAAATTTTACGAGTATATGCTTCCTGGATTATTTTGATGCCAAAACCCCAACTATCAATGACAAATGGACAAAAACATTAAAAGATCCTCCATAGTGAGAGTTGAGCAACTTCAAATCATTAAAGTTGCTCGGTGTACACTTTATATTGTTCTTTTATGTCAAATTTTAAGAGTATATGCTTCCTGGATTATTTTGATGCCGAATCCCCAACTATCAATGACAAATGGACAAAAACGTTAAAAGATCCTCCATAGTGAGAGTTGAGCAACTTCGAATCATCAAAGTTGCTCGGTGTACACTTTATATTGTTCTTCTATGTCTAATTTTACGAGTATAAGCTTCCTAGATTATTTCGATGCCAAAACACCAACTTTATAAGACAAATGGACAAAAACGTTAAAAGATCCTCCATAAAGATAGTTGAGGAACTTCGAATCATGAAAGTTGCTCGGTGTACACTTTTTATTGTTCTTTTATGTCAAATTTTATGAGTATATGCTTCCTGGATTATTTTGATGCCAAAACCCCAACTATCAATGACAAATGGATAAAACCATTAAAAGCTACTTCATAGTGAGAGTTGAGCAATTCCGGACCATCAAAGTTGCTCGTTGTACACTTTTTATTGTTCTTCTATGTCAAATTTTACGAGTATATGCTTCTTGGATTATTTTGATGCCAAAACCTCAACTATCAATGACAAAAGGAGAAAACCTATAAAAGCTACTTCATAGTGAGATTTGAGAAATTCCGGACCATCAAATTTGGTCGGTGTACACTTTTTATTGTTCATTCTATGTCAAATTTTACGAGTATAAGCTTCCTAGATTATTTCGATGCGAAAACACTAACTTTATAAGACAAATCGACAAAAACGTTAAAAGATCCTCCATAGAGAGAGTTGAGCTACTTTGAATCATCAAAGTTGCTCGGTATACACTTATTATTGTTCTTTTTTGTCAAATTTTACGAGTATATGCTTCTTAGATTATATTGATGCCAAACCCCAACTATCAATGACAAATGGACAAAACCGTTTAAAGCTCCTCCATAGAGTGAGTTGAGCAACTTCGGACTATCAAGGTTGCTCGGTGTACACTTTTTATTGTTCTTCTATGTCAAATTTTATGAGTATAAGCTTCCTAGATTATTTCGATGCGAAAACAACTACTTTATAAGACAAATGGACAAAAACGTTAAAAGATCCTCCATAGAGAGAGTTGAGCTACTTTGAATCATCAAAGTTGCTCGGTATACACTTTTTATTGTTCTTTTTTGTCAAATTTTACGAGTATATGCTTCTTAGATTAAATTGATGCCAAAACCCCAACTATCAATGACAAATGGACAAAACCGTTTCAAGCTCCTCCATAGAGTGAGTTGAGCAACTTCGGACTATCAAGGTTGCTCGGTGTACACTTTTTATTGTTCTTCTATGTCAAATTTTACGAGTATAAGCTTCCTAGATTATTTCGATGCCAAAACTCCAACTTTCTTATGACAAATGGACAAAACCATTTATAGCTCCTCCATAGAGTGAGTTAAGCAACTTCGGACTATCAAAGTTGCTCGGTGTACACATTTTATTGTTCTTCTATGTCTAATTTTACGAGTATAAGCTTCTTAGATTATTTCGATGCCAAAACACCAACTTTATAAGACAAATGGACCAAAACGTTAAAAGATCCTCCATAAAGATAGTTGAGGAACTTCGAATCATTAAAGTTGCTCGGTGTACACTTTTTATTGTTCTTTTTTGTCAAATTTTACGAGTATATGCTTCTTAGATTAAATTGATGCCAAAACCCCAACTATCAATGACAAATGGACAAAACCGTTTCAAGCTCCTCCATAGAGTGAGTTGAGCAACTGCGGACTATCAAGGTTGCTCGGTGTACACTTTTTATTGTTCTTCTATGTCAAATTTTACGAGTATAAGCTTCCTAGATTATTTCGATGCGAAAACAACTAATTTATAAGACAAATGGACAAAAACGTTAAAAGATCCTCCATAGAGAGAGTTGAGCTACTTTGAATCATCAAAGTTGCTCGGTATACACTTTTTATTGTTCTTTTTTGTCAAATTTTACGAGTATATGCTTCTTAGATTAAATTGATGCCAAAACCCCAACTATCAATGACAAATGGACAAAACCGTTTCAAGCTCCTCCATAGAGTGAGTTGAGCAACTTCGGACTATCAAGGTTGCTCGGTGTACACTTTTTATTGTTCTTCTATGTCAAATTTTACGAGTATAAGCTTCCTAGATTATTTCGATGCCAAAACCCCAACTTTCTTATGACAAATGGACAAAACCATTTATAGCTCCTCCATAGAGTGAGTTAAGCAACTTCGGACTATCAAAGTTGCTCGGTGTACACTTTTTATTGTTCTTCTATGTCTAATTTTACGAGTATAAGCTTCTTAGATTATTTCGATGCCAAAACACCAACTTTATAAGACAAATGGACAAAAACGTTAAAAGATCCTCCATAAAGATAGTTGAGGAACTTCGAATCATCAAAGTTGCTCGGTGTACACTTTTTATTGTTCTTCTATGTCAAATTTTACGAGTATATGCTTCTTGGATTATTTTCATGCCAAAACCCCAACTATCAATGACAAATGGAGAAAACCATTAAAAGCTACTTCATAGTGAGATTTGAGCAATTCCGGACCATCAAATTTGCTCGGTGTACACTTTTTATTGTTCCTTCTATGTCAAATTTTACGAGTATAAGCTTCCTAGATTATTTCGATGCGAAAACACTAACTTTATAAGACAAATCGACAAAAACGTTAAAAGATCCTCCATAGAGAGAGTTGAGCTACTTTGAATCATCAAAGTTGCTCGGTATACACTTTTTATTGTTCTTTTTTGTCAAATTTTACGAGTATATGCTTCTTAGATTATATTGATGCCAAAAACCCAACTATCAATGACAAATGGACAAAACCGTTTAAAGCTCCTCCATAGAGTGAGTTGAGCAACTTCGGACTATCAAGGTTGCTCGGTGTACACTTTTTATTGTTCTTCTATGTCAAATTTTACGAGTATAAGCTTCCTAGATTATTTCGATGCCAAAACCCCAACTTTCTTATGACAAATGGACAAAACCATATATAGCTCCTCCATAGAGTGAGTTAAGCAATTTCGGACTATCAAAGTTGCTCGGTGTACACTTTTTATTGTTCTTCTATGTCTAATTTTACGAGTATAAGCTTCTTAGATTATTTCGATGCCAAAACACCAACTTTATAAGACAAATGGACAAAACCGTTAAAAGCTCCTCCATAGAGAGAGTTGACCAAATTCGAATCATCAAAGTTGCTCGGTGTACACTTTTTATTGTTCTTTTATGTGAAATTTTACGAGTATATGCTTCCTGGATTATTTTGATGCCAAAACCCCAACTATCAATGACAAATGGATAAAACCATTAAAAGCCACTTAATAGTGAGAGTTGAGCAATTCCGGACCATCAAAGTTGCTCGGTGTACACTTTTTATTGTTACTTCTATGTCAAATTTTATGAGTATAAGCTTCCTAGATTATTTCGATGTGAAAACAACTACTTTATAAGACAAATGGACAAAAACGTTAAAAGATCCTCCATAGAGAGAGTTGAGCTACTTTGAATCATCAAAGTTGCTCGGTATACACTTTTTATTGTTCTTTTTTGTCAAATTTTACGAGTATATGCTTCTTAGATTAAATTGATGCCAAAACCCCAACTATCAATGACAAATGGACAAAACCGTTTAAAGCTCCTCCATAGAGTGAGTTGAGCAACTTCGGACTATCAAGGTTCCTCGGTGTACACTTTTTATTGTTCTTCTATGTCAAATTTTACGAGTATAAGCTTCCTAGATTATTTCGATGCCAAAACCCCAACTTTCTTATGACAAATGGACAAAACCATTTATAGCTCCTCCATAGAGTGAGTTAAGCAACTTCGGACTATCAAAGTTGCTCGGTGTACACTTTTTATTGTTCTTCTATGTCTAATTTTACGAGTATAAGCTTCTTAGATTATTTCGATGCCAAAACACCAACTTTATAAGACAAATGGACAAAAACGTTAAAAGATCCTCCATAA
Organism: Euonymus europaeus; assembly: GCA_963580455.1. Lineage (NCBI taxonomy): Eukaryota > Viridiplantae > Streptophyta > Magnoliopsida > Celastrales > Celastraceae > Euonymus > Euonymus europaeus. The sequence continues at coordinate 10,868,332 of OY756970.1, read as the reverse complement.
AGATAGTTGAGGAACTTCGAATCATCAAAGTTGCTCGGTGTACACTTTTTATTGTTCTTCTATGTCAAATTTTACGAGTATATGCTTCTTGGATTATTTTCATGCCAAAACCCCAACTATCAATGACAAATGGAGAAAACCATTAAAAGCTACTTCATAGTGAGATTTGAGCAATTCCGGACCATCAAATTTGCTCGGTGTACACTTTTTATTGTTCCTTCTATGTCAAATTTTACGAGTATAAGCTTCCTAGATTATTTCGATGCGAAAACACTAACTTTATAAGACAAATCGACAAAAACGTTAAAAGATCCTCCATAGAGAGAGTTGAGCTACTTTGAATCATCAAAGTTGCTCGGTATACACTTTTTATTGTTCTTTTTTGTCAAATTTTACGAGTATATGCTTCTTAGATTATATTGATGCCAAAACCCCAACTATCAATGACAAATGGACAAAACCGTTTAAAGCTCCTCCATAGAGTGAGTTGAGCAACTTCGGCCTATCAAGGTTGCTCGGTGTACACTTTTTATTGTTCTTCTATGTCAAATTTTACGAGTATAAGCTTCCTAGATTATTTCGATGCCAAAACCCCAACTTTCTTACGACAAATGGACAAAACCATTTATAGCTCCTCCATAGAGTGAGTTAAGCAACTTCGGACTATCAAAGTTGCTCGGTGTACACTTTTTATTCTTCTTCTATGTCTAATTTTACGAGTATAAGCTTCTTAGATTATTTCGATGCCAAAACACCAACTTTATAAGACAAATGGACAAAAACGTTAAAAGATCCTCTATAGAGAGAGTTGAGCAACTTGGAATCATCAAAGTTGCTCGGTGTACACTTTTTATTGTTCTTTTATGTCAAATTTTATGAGTATATGCTTCCTGGATTATTTTGATGCCAAAACCCCAACTATCAATGACAAATGGATAAAACCATTAAAAGCTACTTAATAGTGAGAGTTGAGCAATTCCGGACCATCAAAGTTGCTCGGTGTACACTTTTTATTGTTACTTCTATGTCAAATTTTATGAGTATAAGCTTCCTAGATTATTTCGATGCGAAAACAACTACTTTATAAGACAAATGGACAAAAACGTTAAAAGATTCTCCATAGAGAGAGTTGAGCAACATCGAATCATCAAAGTTGCTCGGTGTACACTTTTTATTGTTCTTTTATGTCAAATTTTACGAGTATATGCTTCCTGGATTATTTTGATGCCAAAACCCCAACTATCAATGACAAATGGACAAAAACGTTAAAAGATCCTCCATAGTGAGAATTGAGCAACTTCAAATCATTAAAGTTGCTCTGTGTACACTTTATATTGTTCTTTTATGTCAAATTTTACGAGTATATGCTTCCTGGATTATTTTGATGCCGAATCCCCAACTATCAATGACAAATGGACAAAAACGTTAAAAGATCCTCCATAGTGAGAGTTGAGCAACTTCGAATCGTCAAAGTTGCTCGGTGTACACTTTATATTGTTCTTCTATGTCTAATTTTACGAGTATAAGCTTCCTAGATTATTTCGATGCCAAAACACCAACTTTATAAGACAAATGGACAAAAACGTTCAAAGATCCTCCATAAAGATAGTTGAGGAACTTCGAATCATGAAAGTTGCTCGGTGTACCGTTTTTATTGTTCTTTTATGTCAAATTTTATGAGTATATGCTTCCTGGATTATTTTGATGCCAAAACCCCAACTATCAATGACAAATGGATAAAACCATTAAAAGCTACTTCATAGTGAGAGTTGAGCGATTCCGGACCATCAAAGTTTCTCGGTGTACACTTTTTATTGTTCCTTCTATGTCAAATTTTACGAGTATAAGCTTCCTAGATTATTTCGATGCGAAAACAACTACTTTATAAGACAAATGGACAAAAACGTTAAAAGATTCTCCATAGAGTGAGTTGAGCAACTTCGGACTACCAAAGTTGCTCGGTGTACACTTTTTATTGTTCTTTTATGTCAAATTTTACGAGTATAAGTTTCCTAGATTATTTCGATGCCAAAACCCCAACTATCAATGACAAATGGACAAAAATGTTAAAAGATCCTCCATAGTGAGAGTTGAGCAACTTCGAATCATTAAAGTTGCTCGGTGTACACTTTATATTGTTCTTTTATGTCAAATTTTACGAGTATATGCTTCCTGGATTATTTTGATGCCCAATCCCCAACTATCAATGAGAAATGGACAAAAACGTTAAAAGATCCTCCATAGTGAGAGTTGAGCAACTTCGAATCATCAGAGTTGCTCGGTGTACACTTTATATTGTTCTTCTATGTCTAATTTTACGAGTGTATTCTTCCTAGATTATTTCGATGCCAAAACCCCAACTATCAATGACAAATGGACAAAACCGTTAAGAGCTACTTCATAGTGAGAGTTGAGCAATTTCGGACCATCGAAGTTGCTCGGTGTACACTTTTTATAGTTCTTCTATGTCTAATTTTACTAGTATAAGCTTCCTAGATTATTTCGATCCCAAAACCCCAACTTTCTATGACAAATGGACAAAACCGATTATAGCTCCTCCATAGAGTGAGTTGAGCAACTTCGGACTATCAAAGTTGCTCGGTGTACACTTTTTATTGATCTTTTATGTCAAATTTTACGAGTATAAGCTTCCTAGATTATTTCGATGCCAAAACCCCAACTTTCTAGGAGAAACGGACAAAACCGTTAAAAGCTCCTCCATAGAGAGAGTTGACCAACTTCGAATCATCAAAGTTGCTCGGTGTACACTTTTTATTGTTCTTTTATGTGAAATTTTACGAGTATATGCTTCCTGGATTATTTTGATGCCGAACCCCAACTATCAATGACAAATGGATAAAACCATTAAAAGCTACTTCATAGTGAGAGTTGAGCAATTCCGGACCATCAAAGTTGCTCGGTGTACACTTTTTATTGTTCCTTCAATGTCAAATTTTATGAGTATAAGCTTCCTAGATTATTTCGATGCGAAAATACAAACTTTATAAGACAAATGGACAAAAACGTTAAAAGATCTTCCATAGAGAGAGTTGAGCAACTTCGAATCATCAAAGTTGCTCGGTGTACACTTTATATTGTTCTTCTATGTCTAATTTTACGAGTGTATTCTTCCTAGATTATTTCGATGCCAAAACCCCAACTATCAATGACAAATGGACAAAACCGTTAAGAGCTACTTCATAGTGAGAGTTGAGCAATTTCGGACCATCAAAGTTGCTCGGTGTACACTTTTTATAGTTCTTCTATGTCTAATTTTACTAGTATAAGCTTCCTAGATTATTTCGATCCCAAAACCCCAACTTTCTATGACAAATGGACAAAACCGATTATAGCTCCTCCATAGAGTGAGTTGGGCAACTTCGGACAACCAAAGTTGCTCGGTGTACACTTTTTATTGTTCTTTTATGTCAAATTTTACGAGTATAAGCTTCCTAGATTATTTCGCCAAAACCGCAACTTTCTAGGAGAAACGGACAAAACCGTTAAAAGCTCCTCCATAGAGAGAGTTGACCAACTTCGAATCATCAAAGTTGCTCGGTGTACAATTTTTATTGTTCTTTTATGTGAAATTTTACTAGTATATGCTTCCTGGATTATTTTGATGCCGAACCCCAACTATCAATGACAAATGGATAAAACCATTAAAACCTACTTCATAGTGAGAGTTGAGCAATTCCGGACCATCAAAGTTGCTCGGTGTACACTTTTTATTGTTCCTTCAATGTCAAATTTTATGAGTATAAGCTTCCTAGATTATTTCGATGCGAAAATACAAACTTTATAAGACAAATGGACAAAAACGTTAAAAGATCTTCCATAGAGAGAGTTGAGCAACTTTGAATCATCAAAGTTGCTCGGTGTACACTTTTTATTGTTCTTTTATGTCAAATTTTACGAGTATATGCTTCCTGTATTATTTTGATGCCAAAACCCCAACTATCAATGACAAATGGACAAAAACGTTAAAAGATCCTCCATAGTGAGAGTTGAGCAACTTCGAATCATCAAATTTGCTCGGTGTACAATTTATATTGTTCTTTTATGTCAAATTTTACGAGTATATGCTTCTTAGATTATTTTGATGCCGAAACTCCCACGATCAATGACAAATGGACAAAACCGTTTAAAGCTCTTCATAGTGAGAGTTGAGCAATTCCGGACCATCAAAGTTGCTCGGTGTACACTTTTTAATGTTCTTCTATGTCTAATTTTACGAGTATATGCTTCCTAGATTATTTCAATGCCAAAACCCCAACTTTCAATGACAAATGGACAAAATCGTTAAAAGCAACTCCATAAAGAGAGTTGAGCAACTTCGGACTATCAAATTTGCTAGGTGTACATTTTTTATTGTTCTTCTATGTCAAATTTTACGAGTATAAGCTTCCTAGATTATTTCGATGCCAAAACTCCAACTTTCTATGACAAATGGACAAAACCGCTAAAAGCTCCTCTATAGAGTGAGTTGAGCAACTTCGAACCATCAAAGTTGCTTGGTGTACACTTTTTATTGTAACCCAACTATCAATGACAAATGGACAAAACCGTTTAAAGCTCCTCCATAGAGTGTGTTGAGCAACTTCGAACCATCAAAGTTGCTTGGAGTACACTTTTTATTGTTCTTTTATGTCAAATTTTACGAGTATATGCTTCTTAGATTATTTTGATGCCAAAACCCCAACTATCAATGACAAATGGACAAAACCATTTAAAGCTCTTCCATAGAGTGAGTTGAGCAACTTCGTACTATCAAGGTTGCTCGGTGTACACTTTTTATTGTTCTTCTATGTCAAATTTTACGAGTATAAGCTTCCTAGATTATTTCGATGCCAAAACCCCAACTTTCTATGACAAATGGACAAAACCGTTAAAAGAACCTCCATAGTGAGAGTTGAGCAACCTCGAATCATTAAAGTTGCTCGGTGTACACTTTATATTGTTCTTTTATGTCAAATTTTACGAGTATATGCTTCATGGATTATTTTGATGCCCAATCCCCAACTATCAATGACAAATAGACAAAAACGTTAAAAGATCCTCCATAGTGAGAGTTGAGCAACTTCGAATCATCAAAGTTGCTCGGTGTACACTTTATATTGTTCTTCTATATCTAATTTTACGAGTATATGCTTCCTAGATTATTTCGATGCCAAAACCCCAACTATCAATGACAAATGGACAAAACCGTTAAGAGCTACTTCATAGTGAGAGTTGAGCATTTTCGGACCATCAAAGTTGCTCGGTGTACACTTTTTATAGTTCTTCTATGTCTAATTTTACTAGTATAAGCTTCCTAGATTATTTCGATCCCAAAACCCCAACTTTCTATGACAAATGGACAAAACCGATTATAGCTCCTCCATAGAGTGAGTTGAGCAACTTCGGACTACCAAAGTTGCTCGGTGTACACTTTTTATTGTTTTTTTATGTCAAATTTTACGAGTATAAGCTTCCTAGATTATTTCGATGCCAAAACCCCAACTATCAATGACAAATGGACAAAAATGTTAAAAGATCCTCCATAGTGAGAGTTGAGCAACTTCGAATCATTAAAGTTGCTCGGTGTACACTTTATATTGTTCTTTTATGTCAAATTTTACGAGTATATGCTTCCTGGATTATTTTGATGCCCAATCCCCAACTATCAATGAGAAATGGACAAAAACGTTAAAAGATCCTCCATAGTGAGAGTTGAGCAACTTCGAATCATCAGAGTTGCTCGGTGTACACTTTATATTGTTCTTCTATGTCTAATTTTACGAGTGTATTCTTCCTAGATTATTTCGATGCCAAAACCCCAACTATCAATGACAAATGGACAAAACCGTTAAGAGCTACTTCATAGTGAGAGTTGAGCAATTTCGGACCATCAAAGTTGCTCGGTGTACACTTTTTATAGTTCTTCTATGTCTAATTTTACTAGTATAAGCTTCCTAGATTATTTCGATCCCAAAACCCCAACTTTCTATGACAAATGGACAAAACCGATTATAGCTCCTCCATAGAGTGAGTTGAGCAACTTCGGACTATCAAAGTTGCTCGGTGTACACTTTTTATTGATCTTTTATGTCAAATTTTACGAGTATAAGCTTCCTAGATTATTTCGATGCCAAAACCCCAACTTTCTAGGAGAAACGGACAAAACCGTTAAAAGCTCCTCCATAGAGAGAGTTGACCAACTTCGAATCATCAAAGTTGCTCGGTGTACACTTTTTATTGTTCTTTTATGTGAAATTTTACGAGTATATGCTTCCTGGATTATTTTGATGCCGAACCCCAACTATCAATGACAAATGGATAAAACCATTAAAAGCTACTTCATAGTGAGAGTTGAGCAATTCCGGACCATCAAAGTTGCTCGGTGTACACTTTTTATTGTTCCTTCAATGTCAAATTTTATGAGTATAAGCTTCCTAGATTATTTCGATGCGAAAATACAAACTTTATAAGACAAATGGGCAAAAACGTTAAAAGATCTTCCATAGAGAGAGTTGAGCAACTTCGAATCATCAAAGTTGCTCGGTGTACACTTTATATTGTTCTTCTATGTCTAATTTTACGAGTGTATTCTTCCTAGATTATTTCGATGCCAAAACCCCAACTATCAATGACAAATGGACAAAACCGTTAAGAGCTACTTCATAGTGAGAGTTGAGCAATTTCGGACCATCAAAGTTGCTCGGTGTACACTTTTTATAGTTCTTCTATGTCTAATTTTACTAGTATAAGCTTCCTAGATTATTTCGATCCCAAAACCCCAACTTTCTATGACAAATGGACAAAACCGATTATAGCTCCTCCATAGAGTGAGTTGGGCAACTTCGGACAACCAAAGTTGCTCGGTGTACACTTTTTATTGTTCTTTTATGTCAAATTTTACGAGTATAAGCTTCCTAGATTATTTCGCCAAAACCGCAACTTTCTAGGAGAAACGGACAAAACCGTTAAAAGCTCCTCCATAGAGAGAGTTGACCAACTTCGAATCATCAAAGTTGCTCGGTGTACAATTTTTATTGTTCTTTTATGTGAAATTTTACTAGTATATGCTTCCTGGATTATTTTGATGCCGAACCCCAACTATCAATGACAAATGGATAAAACCATTAAAACCTACTTCATAGTGAGAGTTGAGCAATTCCGGACCATCAAAGTTGCTCGGTGTACACTTTTTATTGTTCCTTCAATGTCAAATTTTATGAGTATAAGCTTCCTAGATTATTTCGATGCGAAAATACAAACTTTATAAGACAAATGGACAAAAACGTTAAAAGATCTTCCATAGAGAGAGTTGAGCAACTTTGAATCATCAAAGTTGCTCGGTGTACACTTTTTATTGTTCTTTTATGTCAAATTTTACGAGTATATGCTTCCTGTATTATTTTGATGCCAAAACCCCAACTATCAATGACAAATGGACAAAAACGTTAAAAGATCCTCCATAGTGAGAGTTGAGCAACTTCGAATCATCAAATTTGCTCGGTGTACAATTTATATTGTTCTTTTATGTCAAATTTTACGAGTATATGCTTCTTAGATTATTTTGATGCCGAAACTCCAACTATCAATGACAAATGGACAAAACCGTTTAAAGCTCTTCATAGTGAGAGTTGAGCAATTCCGGACCATCAAAGTTGCTCGGTGTACACTTTTTAATGTTCTTCTATGTCTAATTTTACGAGTATATGCTTCCTAGATTATTTCAATGCCAAAACCCCAACTTTCAATGACAAATGGACAAAATCGTTAAAAGCAACTCCATAAAGAGAGTTGAGCAACTTCGGACTATCAAATTTGCTAGGTGTACATTTTTTATTGTTCTTCTATGTCAAATTTTACGAGTATAAGCTTCCTAGATTATTTCGATGCCAAAACTCCAACTTTCTATGACAAATGGACAAAACCGCTAAAAGCTCCTCTATAGAGTGAGTTGAGCAACTTCGAACCATCAAAGTTGCTTGGTGTACACTTTTTATTGTAACCCAACTATCAATGACAAATGGACAAAACCGTTTAAAGCTCCTCCATAGAGTGTGTTGAGCAACTTCGAACCATCAAAGTTGCTTGGAGTACACTTTTTATTGTTCTTTTATGTCAAATTTTACGAGTATATGCTTCTTAGATTATTTTGATGCCAAAACCCCAACTAATAATGACAAATGGACAAAACCATTTAAAGCTCTTCCATAGAGTGAGTTGAGCAACTTCGTACTATCAAGGTTGCTCGGTGTACACTTTTTATTGTTCTTCTATGTCAAATTTTACGAGTATAAGCTTCCTAGATTATTTCGATGCCAAAACCCCAACTTTCTATGACAAATGGACAAAACCGTTAAAAGAACCTCCATAGTGAGAGTTGAGCAACCTCGAATCATTAAAGTTGCTCGGTGTACACTTTATATTGTTCTTTTATGTCAAATTTTACGAGTATATGCTTCATGGATTATTTTGATGCCCAATCCCCAACTATCAATGACAAATAGACAAAAACGTTAAAAGATCCTCCATAGTGAGAGTTGAGCAACTTCGAATCATCAAAGTTGCTCGGTGTACACTTTATATTGTTCTTCTATATCTAATTTTACGAGTATATGCTTCCTAGATTATTTCGATGCCAAAACCCCAACTATCAATGACAAATGGACAAAACCGTTAAGAGCTACTTCATAGTGAGAGTTGAGCATTTTCGGACCATCAAAGTTGCTCGGTGTACACTTTTTATAGTTCTTCTATGTCTAATTTTACTAGTATAAGCTTCCTAGATTATTTCGATCCCAAAACCCCAACTTTCTATGACAAATGGACAAAACCGATTATAGCTCCTCCATAGAGTGAGTTGAGCAACTTCGGACTACCAAAGTTGCTCGGTGTACACTTTTTATTGTTTTTTTATGTCAAATTTTACGAGTATAAGCTTCCTAGATTATTTCGATGCCAAAACCCCAACTATCAATGACAAATGGACAAAAATGTTAAAAGATCCTCCATAGTGAGAGTTGAGCAACTTCGAATCATTAAAGTTGCTCGGTGTACACTTTATATTGTTCTTTTATGTCAAATTTTACGAGTATATGCTTCCTGGATTATTTTGATGCCCAATCCCCAACTATCAATGACAAATGGACAAAAACGTTAAAAGATCCTCCATAGTGAGAGTTGAGCAACTTCGAATCATCAAAGTTGCTCGGTGTACACTTTATATTGTTCTTCTATGTCTAATTTTACGAGTGTATTCTTCCTAGATTATTTCGATGCCAAAACCCCAACTATCAATGACAAATGGACAAAACCGTTAAGAGCTACTTCATAGTGAGAGTTGAGCAATTTCGGACCATCAAAGTTGCTCGGTGTACACTTTTTATAGTTCTTCTATGTCTAATTTTACTAGTATAAGCATCCTAGATTATTTCGATCTCAAAACCCCAACTTTCTATGACAAATGGACAAAACCGATTATATCTCCTCCATAGAGTGAGTTGAGCAACTTCGGACTACCAAAGTTGCTCGGTGTACACTTTTTATTGTTCTTTTATGTCAAATTTTACGAGTATAAGCTTTCTAGATTATTTCGATGCCAAAACCCCAACTTTCTAGGAGAAACGGACAAAACCGTTAAAAGCTCCTCCATAGAGAGAGTTGAGCAACTTTGAATCATCAAAGTTGCTCGGTGTACACTTTTTATTGTTCTTTTATATGAAATTTTACGAGTATATGCTTCCTGGATTATTTTGATGCCGAACCCCAACTATCAATGATAAATGGATAAAACCATTAAAAACTACCTCATAGTGAGAGTTGAGCAATTCCGGACCATCAAAGTTGCTCGGTGTACACTTTTTATTGTTCCTTCAATGTCAAATTTTATGAGTATAAGCTTCCTAGATTATTTCGATGCGAAAATACAAACTTTATAAGACAAATGGACAAAAACGTTAAAAGATCTTCCATAGAGAGAGTTGAGCAACTTCGAATCATCAAAGTTGCTCGGTGTACACTTTTTATTGTTCTTTTATGTCAAATTTTACCAGTATATGCTTCCTGTATTATTTTGATGCCAAAACCGCAACTATCAATGACAAATGGACAAAAACGTTAAAAGATCCTCCATAGTGAGAGTTGAGCAACTTCGAATCATCAAAGTTGCTCGGTGTACAATTTATATTGTTCTTTTATGTCAAATTTTATGAGTATATGCTTCTTAGATTATTTTGATGCCGAAACTCCAACTATCAATGACAAATGGACAAAACCGTTTAAAGCTCTTCATAGTGAGAGTTGAGCAATTCCGGACCATCAAAGTTGCTCGGTGTACACTTTTTATTGTTCTTCTATGTCTAATTTTACGAGTATATGCTTCCTAGATTATTTCAATGCCAAAACCCCAACTTTCTATGACAAATGGACAAAATCGTTAAAAGCAACTCCATAAAGAGAGTTGAGCAACTTCGGACTATCAAATTTGCTAGGTGTATATTTTTTATTGTTCTTCTATGTCAAATTTTACGAGTATAAGCTTCCTAGATTATTTCGATGCCAAAACTCCAACTTTCTATGACAAATGGACAAAACCGCTAAAAGCACCTCCATAGAGTGAGTTGAGCAACTTCGAACCATCAAAGTTGCTTGGTGTATACTTTTTATTGTAACCCAACTATCAATGACAAATGGACAAAACCGTTTAAAGCTCCTCCATAGAGTGTGTTGAGCAACTTCGAACCATCAAAGTTGCTTGGTGTACACTTTTTATTGTTCTTTTATGTCAAATTTTACGAGTATATGCTTCTTAGATTATTTTGATGCCAAAACCCCAACTATCAATGACAAATGGACAAAACCGTTTAAAGCTCTTCCATAGAGTGAGTTGAGCAACTTCGTACTATCAAGGTTGCTCAGTGTACACTTTTTATTGTTCTTCTATGTCAAATTATACGAGTATAAGCTTCCTAGATTATTTCGATGCCAAAACCCCAACTTTCTATGACAAATGGACAAAACCGTTAAAAGAACCTCCATAGTGAGAGTTGAGCAACCTCGAATCATTAAAGTTGCTCGGTGTACACTTTATATTGTTCTTTTATGTCAAATTTTACGAGTATATGCTTCCTGGATTATTTTGATGCCCAATCCCCAACTATCAATGACAAATAGACAAAAACGTTAAAAGATCCTCCATAGTGAGAGTTGAGCAACTTCGAATCATCAAAGTTGCTCGGTGTACACTTTATATTGTTCTTCTATGTCTAATTTTACGAGTGTATTCTTCCTAGATTATTTCGATGCCAAAACCCCAACTATCAATGACAAATGGACAAAACCGTTAAGAGCTACTTCATAGTGAGAGTTGAGCAATTTCGGACCATCAAAGTTGCTCGGTGTACAGTTTTTATAGTTCTTCTATGTCTAATTTTACTAGTATAAGCTTCCTAGATTATTTCGATCCCAAAACCCCAACTTTCTATGACAAATGGACAAAACCGATTATAGCTCCTCCATAGAGTGAGTTGAGCAACTTCGGACTACCAAAGTTGGTCGGTGTACACTTTTTATTGTTCTTTTATGTCAAATTTTACGAGTATAAGCTTCCTAGATTATTTCGATGCCAAAAGCCCAACTTTCTAGGAGAAACGGACAAAACCGTTAAAAGCTCCTCCATAGAGAGAGTTGAGCAACTTCGAATCATCAAAGTTGCTCGGTGTACACTTTTTATTGTTCTTTTATGTGAAATTTTACGAGTATATGCTTCCTGGATTATTTTGATGCCGAACCCCAACTATCAATGACAAATGGATAAAACCATTAAAAGCTACTTCATAGTGAGAGTTGAGCAATTCCGGACCATCAAAGTTGCTCGGTGTACACTTTTTATTGTTCCTTCAATGTCAAATTTTATGAGTATAAGCTTCCTAGATTATTTCGATGCGAAAATACAAACTTTATAAGACAAATGGACAAAAACGTTAAAAGATCTTCCATAGAGAGAGTTGAGCAACTTCGAATCATCAAAGTTGCTCGGTGTACACTTTTTATTGTTCTTTTATGTCAAATTTTACCAGTATATGCTTCCTGTATTATTTTGATGCCAAAACCGCAACTATCAATGACAAATGGACAAAAACGTTAAAAGATCCTCCATAGTGAGAGTTGAGCAACTTCGAATCATCAAAGTTGCTCGGTGTACAATTTATATTGTTCTTTTATGTCAAATTTTATGAGTATATGCTTCTTAGATTATTTTGATGCCGAAACTCCAACTATCAATGACAAATGGACAAAACCGTTTAAAGCTCTTCATAGTGAGAGTTGAGCAATTCCGGACCATCAAAGTTGCTCGGTGTACACTTTTTATTGTTCTTCTATGTCTAATTTTACGAGTATATGCTTCCTAGATTATTTCAATGCCAAAACCCCAACTTTCTATGACAAATGGACAAAATCGTTAAAAGCAACTCCATAAAGAGAGTTGAGCAACTTCGGACTATCAAATTTGCTAGGTGTACATTTTTTATTGTTCTTCTATGTCAAATTTTACGAGTATAAGCTTCCTAGATTATTTCGATGCCAAAACTCCAACTTTCTATGACAAATGGACAAAACCGCTAAAAGCTCCTCCATAGAGTGAGTTGAGCAACTTCGAACCATCAAAGTTGCTTGGTGTACACTTTTTATTGTAACCCAACTATCAATGACAAATGGACAAAACCGTTTAAAGCTCCTCCATAGAGTGTGTTGAGCAACTTCGAACCATCAAAGTTGCTTGGTGTACACTTTTTATTGTTCTTTTATGTCAAATTTTACGAGTATATGCTTCTTAGATTATTTTGATGCCAAAACCCCAACTATCAATGACAAATGGACAAAACCGTTTAAAGCTCTTCCATAGAGTGAGTTGAGCAACTTCGTACTATCAAGGTTGCTCGGTGTACACTTTTTATTGTTCTTCTATGTCAAATTATCTGAGTATAAGCTTCCTAGATTATTTCGATGCCAAAACCCCAACTTTCTATGACAAATGGACAAAACCGTTAAAAGAACCTCCATAGTGAGAGTTGAGCAACCTCGAATCATTAAAGTTGCTCGGTGTACACTTTATATTGTTCTTTTATGTCAAATTTTACGAGTATATGCTTCCTGGATTATTTTGATGCCCAATCCCCAACTATCAATGACAAATAGACAAAAACGTTAAAAGATCCTCCATAGTGAGAGTTGAGCAACTTCGAATCATCAAAGTTGCTCGGTGTACACTTTATATTGTTCTTCTATGTCTAATTTTACGAGTGTATTCTTCCTAGATTATTTCGATGCCAAAACCCCAACTATCAATGACAAATGGACAAAACCGTTAAGAGCTACTCCATAGTGAGAGTTGAGCAATTTCGGACCATCAAAGTTGCTCGGTGTACAGTTTTTATAGTTCTTCTATGTCTAATTTTACTAGTATAAGCTTCCTAGATTATTTCGATCCCAAAACCCCAACTTTCTATGACAAATGGACAAAACCGATTATAGCTCCTCCATAGAGTGAGTTGAGCAACTTCGGACTACCAAAGTTGGTCGGTGTACAATTTTTATTGTTCTTTTATGTCAAATTTTACGAGTATAAGCTTCCTAGATTATTTCGATGCCAAAACCCTAACTTTCTAGGAGAAACGGACAAAACCGTTAAAAGCTCCTCCATAGAGAGAGTTGAGCAACTTCGAATCATCAAAGTTGCTCGGTGTACACTTTTTATTGTTCTTTTATGTGAAATTTTACGAGTATATGCTTCCTGGATTATTTTGATGCCGAACCCCAACTATCAATGACAAATGGATAAAACCATTAAAAGCTACTTCATAGTGAGAGTTGAGCAATTCCGGATCATCAAAGTTGCTCGGTGTACACTTTTTATTGTTCCTTCAATGTCAAATTTTATGAGTATAAGCTTCCTAGATTATTTCGATGCGAAAACACCAACTTTATAAGACAAACGGACAAAAACGTTAAACGATCTTCCATAGAGATAGTTGAGGAACTTCGAATCATCAAAGTTGCTCGGTGTACACTTTTTATTGTTCTTTTATGTCAAATTTTATGAGTATATGCTTCCTGTATTATTTTGATGCCAAAACCCCAACTATCAATGACAAATGGACAAAAACGTTAAAAGATCCTCCATAGTGAGAGTTGAGCAACTTCGAATCATCAAAGTTGCTCGGTGTACAATTTATATTGTTCTTTTATGTCAAATTTTACGAGTATATGCTTCTTAGATTATTTTGATGCCGAAACTCCAACTATCAATGACAAATGGACAAAACCGTTTAAAGCTCTTCATAGTGAGAGTTGAGCAATTCCGGACCATCAAAGTTGCTCGGTGTACACTTTTTATTGTTCTTCTATGTTTAATTTTACGAGTATATGCTTCCTAGATTATTTCAATGCCAAAACCCCAACTTTCTATGACAAATGGACAAAATCGTTAAAAGCAACTCCATAAAGAGAGTTGAGCAACTTCGGACTATCAAATTTGCTAGGTGTACATTTTTTATTGTTCTTCTATGTCAAATTTTACGAGTATAAGCTTCCTAGATTATTTCGATGCCAAAACTCCAACTTTCTATGACAAATGGACAAAACCGCTAAAAGCTCCTCCATAGAGTGAGTTGAGCAACTTCGAACCATCAAAGTTGCTTGGTGTACACTTTTTATTGTAACCCAACTATCAATGACAAATGGACAAAACCGTTTAAAGCTCCTCCATAGAGTGTGTTGAGCAACTTCGAACCATCAAAGTTGCTTGGTGTACACTTTTTATTGTTCTTTTATGTCAAATTTTACGAGTATATGCTTCTTAGATTATTTTGATGCCAAAACCCCAACTATCAATGACAAATGGACAAAACCGTTTAAAGCTCTTCCATAGAGTGAGTTGAGCAACTTCGTACTATCAAGGTTGCTCGGTGTACACTTTTTATTGTTCTTCTATGTCAAATTTTACGAGTATAAACTTCCTAGATTATTTCGATGCCAAAACCCCAACTTTCTATGACAAATGGACAAAACCGTTAAAAGAACCTCCATAGTGAGAGTTGAGCAACCTCGAATCATTAAAGTTGCTCGGTGTACACTTTATATTGTTCTTTTATGTCAAATTTTACGAGTATATGCTTCATGGATTATTTTGATGCCCAATCCCCAACTATCAATGACAAATAGACAAAAACGTTAAAAGATCCTCCATAGTGAGAGTTGAGCAACTTCGAATCATCAAAGTTGCTCGGTGTACACTTTATATTGTTCTTCTATATCTAATTTTACGAGTATATGCTTCCTAGATTATTTCGATGCCAAAACCCCAACTATCAATGACAAATGGACAAAACCGTTAAGAGCTACTTCATAGTGAGAGTTGAGCAATTTCGGACCATCAAAGTTGCTCGGTGTACACTTTTTATAGTTCTTCTATGTCTAATTTCACTAGTATAAGCTTCCTAGATTATTTCGATCCCAAAACCCCAACTTTCTATGACAAATGGACAAAACCGATTATAGCTCCTCCATAGGGTGAGTTGAGCAACTTCGGACTACCAAAGTTGCTCGGTGTACACTTTTTATTCTTTTTTTATGTCAAATTTTACGAGTATAAGCTTCCTAGATTATTTCGATGCCAAAACCCCAACTTTCTACGACAAATGGACAAAACCGTTAAAAGCTCCTCCATAGAGAGAGTTGAGCAACTTCGAACCATCAAAGTTGCTTGGTGTACACTTTTTATTGTTCTTTTATTTCCAATTTAACGAGAACAAGCTTCCGAGATTATTTCGATGCCAAAACACCAACTTTCTAGGACAAATGGACAAAGACGTTTAAAGCCCCTCCATAGAGAGATTTGAGCAACTTCGGACCATCAAAGTTGCTCGGTGTACACTTTTTATTGTTCTTTTATGTCAAATTTTACGAGTATATGCTTCCTGGATTATTTTGATGCCAAACCCCCACTATCAATGACAAATGGATAAAACCATTAAAAGCTACTTCATAGTGAGAGTTGAGCAATTCCGGACCATCAAAGTTGCTCGGTGTACACTTTTTATTGTTCCTTCAATGTCAAATTTTATGAGTATAAGCTTCCTAGATTATTTCGATGCGAAAACACCAACTTTATAAGACAAACGGACAAAAACGTTAAAAGATCCTCCATAGAGATAGTTGAGGAACTTCGAATCATCAAAGTTGCTCGGTGTACACTTTTTATTGTTCTTTTATGTCAAATTTTACGAGTATATGCTTCTTAGATTATTTTGATGCCAAAACCCCAACTATCAATGACAAATGGACAAAACCGTTTAAAGCTCTTCCATAGAGTGAGTTGAGCAACTTCGTACTATCAAGGTTGCTCGGTGTACACTTTTTATTGTTCTTCTATGTCAAATTTTACGAGTATAAGCTTCCTAGATTATTTCGATGCCAAAACCCCAACTTTCTATGACAAATGGACAAAACCGTTAAAAGATCCTCCATAGAGAGAGTTGAGCAACTTCGAAACATCAAAGTTGCTTAGTGTACACTTTTTATTGTTCTTTTAATTCCAATTTTATGAGAACAAACTTCCGAGATTATTTCGATGCCAAAACACCAATTTTATAAGATAAATGGACAAAAACGTTAAAAGATCCTCCATAGAGATAGTTGAGGAACTTCGAATCATCAAAGTTGCTCGGTGTACACTTTTCACTGTTCTTTTATGTCAAATTTTACGAGTATATGCTTCTTGGATTATTTTGAAGCCAAAACCCCAACTATCAATGACAAATGGATAAAACCATTAAAAGCTACTTCATAGTGAGAGTTGAGCAATTCCGGACCATCAAAGTTGCTCGGTGTACACTTTTTATTGTTCTTCTATGTCAAATTTTACGAGTATATGCTTCTTGGATTATTTTGATGCCAAAACCCCAACTATCAATGACAAATGGACAAAAACGTTAAAAGATCCTCCATAGTGAGAGTTGAGCAACTTCGAATCATCAAAGTTGCTCGGTGTACAATTTATATTGTTCTTTTATGTCAAATTTTACGAGTATATGCTTCTTAGATTATTTTGATGCCAAACCCCAACTATCAATGACAAATGGATAAAACCATTAAAAGCTACTTCATAGTGAGAGTTGAGCAATTCCGGACCATCAAAGTTGCTCGGTGTACACTTTTTATTGTTCCTTCAATGTCAAATTTTATGAGTATAAGCTTCCTAGATTATTTCGATGCGAAAACACCAACTTTATAAGGCAAACGGACAAAAACGTTAAAAGATCCTCCATAGAGATAGTTGAGGAACTTCGAATCATCAAAGTTGCTCGGTGTACACTTTTTATTGTTCTTTTATGTCAAATTTTACGAGTATATGCTTCTTAGATTATTTTGATGCCAAAACCCCAACTATCAATGACAAATGGACAAAACCGTTTAAAGCTCTTCCATAGAGTGAGTTGAGCAACTTCGTACTATCAAGGTTGCTCGGTGTACACTTTTTATTGTTCTTCTATGTCAAATTTTACGAGTATAAGCTTCCTAGATTATTTCGATGCCAAAACCCCAACTTTCTATGACAAATGGACAAAACCGTTAAAAGATCCTCCATAGAGAGAGTTGAGCAACTTCGAAACATCAAAGTTGCTTGGTGTACACTTTTTATTGTTCTTTTATTTCCAATTTTATGAGAACAAACTTCCGAGATTATTTCGATGCCAAAACACCAATTTTATAAGATAAATGGACAAAAACGTTAAAAGATCCTCCATAGAGATAGTTGAGGAACTTCGAATCATCAAAGTTGCTCGGTGTACACTTTTCACTGTTCTTTTATGTCAAATTTTACGAGTATATGCTTCTTGGATTATTTTGAAGCCAAAACCCCAACTATCAATGACAAATGGATAAAACCATTAAAAGCTACTTCATAGTGAGAGTTGAGCAATTCCGGACCATCAAAGTTGCTCGGTGTACACTTTTTATTGTTCTTCTATGTCAAATTTTACGAGTATATGCTTCTTGGATTATTTTGATGCCAAAACCCCAACTATCAATGACAAATGGACAAAAACGTTAAAAGATCCTCCATAGTGAGAGTTGAGCAACTTCGAATCATCAAAGTTGCTCGGTGTACAATTTATATTGTTCTTTTATGTCAAATTTTACGAGTATATGCTTCTTAGATTATTTTGATGCCGAAACTCCAACTATCAATGACAAATGGACAAAACCGTTTAAAGCTCTTCATAGTGAGAGTTGAGCAATTCCGGACCATCAAAGTTGCTCGGTGTACACTTTTTATTGTTCTTCTATGTCTAATTTTACGAGTATATGCTTCCTAGATTATTTCAATGCCAAAACCCCAACTTTCTATGACAAATGGACAAAATCGTTAAAAGCAACTCCATAAAGAGAGTTGAGCAACTTCGGACTATCAAATTTGCTAGGTGTACATTTTTTATTGTTCTTCTATGTCAAATTTTACGAGTATAAGCTTCCTAGATTATTTCGATGCCAAAACTCCAACTTTCTATGACAAATGGACAAAACCGCTAAAAGCTCCTCCATAGAGTGAGTTGAGCAACTTCGAACCATCAAAGTTGCTTGGTGTACACTTTTTATTGTAACCCAACTATCAATGACAAATGGACAAAACCGTTTAAAGCTCCTCCATAGAGTGTGTTGAGCAACTTCGAACCATCAAAGTTGCTTGGTGTACACTTTTTATTGTTCTTTTATGTCAAATTTTACGAGTATATGCTTCTTAGATTATTTTGATGCCAAAACCCCAACTATCAATGACAAATGGACAAAACCGTTTAAAGCTCTTCCATAGAGTGAGTTGAGCAACTTCGTACTATCAAGGTTGCTCGGTGTACACTTTTTATTGTTCTTCTATGTCAAATTTTACGAGTATAAACTTCCTAGATTATTTCGATGCCAAAACCCCAACTTTCTATGACAAATGGACAAAACCGTTAAAAGAACCTCCATAGTGAGAGTTGAGCAACCTCGAATCATTAAAGTTGCTCGGTGTACACTTTATATTGTTCTTTTATGTCAAATTTTACGAGTATATGCTTCATGGATTATTTTGATGCCCAATCCCCAACTATCAATGACAAATAGACAAAAACGTTAAAAGATCCTCCATAGTGAGAGTTGAGCAACTTCGAATCATCAAAGTTGCTCGGTGTACACTTTATATTGTTCTTCTATATCTAATTTTACGAGTATATGCTTCCTAGATTATTTCGATGCCAAAACCCCAACTATCAATGACAAATGGACAAAACCGTTAAGAGCTACTTCATAGTGAGAGTTGAGCAATTTCGGACCATCAAAGTTGCTCGGTGTACACTTTTTATAGTTCTTCTATGTCTAATTTTACGAGTATATGCTTCCTAGATTATTTCGATGCCCAATCCCCAACTATCAATGACAAATAGACAAAAACGTTAAAAGAACCTCCATAGTGAGAGTTGAGCAACCTCGAATCATTAAAGTTGCTCGGTGTATACTTTATATTGTTCTTTTATGTCAAATTTTACGAGTATATGCTTCCTGGATTATTTTGATGCCGAATCCCCAACTATCAATGACAAATAGACAAAAACGTTAAAAGATCCTCCATAGTGAGAGTTGAGCAACTTCGAATCATCAAAGTTGCTCGGTGTACACTTTATATTGTTCTTCTATATCTAATTTTACGAGTATATGCTTCCTAGATTATTTCGATGCCAAAACCCCAACTATCAATGACAAATGGACAAAACCGTTAAGAGCAACTTCATAGTGAGAGTTGAGCAATTTCGGACCATCAAAGTTGCTCGGTGTACACTTTTTATAGTTCTTCTATGTCTAATTTTACTAGTATAAGCTTCCTAGATTATTTCGATCCCAAAACCCCAACTTTCTATGACAAATGGACAAAACCGATTATAGCTCCTCCATAGGGTGAGTTGAACAACTTTGGACTACCAAAGTTGCTCGGTGTACACTTTTTATTCTTTTTTTATGTCAAATTTTACGAGTATAAGCTTCCTAGATTATTTCGATGCCAAAACCCCAACTTTCTACGACAAATGGACAAAACCGTTAAAAGCTCCTCCATAGAGAGAGTTGAGCAACTTCGAACCATCAAAGTTGCTTGGTGTACACTTTTTATTGTTCTTTTATTTCCAATTTAACGAGAACAAGCTTCCGAGATTATTTCGATGCCAAAACACCAACTTTCTAGGACAAATGGACAAAGACGTTTAAAGCCCCTCCATAGAGAGATTTGAGCAACTTCGGACCATCAAAGTTGCTCGGTGTACACTTTTTATTGTTCTTTTATGTCAAATTTTACGAGTATATGCTTCCTGGATTATTTTGATGCCAAACCCCAACTATCAATGACAAATGGATAAAACCATTAAAAGCTACTTCATAGTGAGAGTTGAGCAATTCCGGACCATCAAAGTTGCTCGGTGTACACTTTTTATTGTTCCTTCAATGTCAAATTTTATGAGTATAAGCTTCCTAGATTATTTCGATGCGAAAACACCAACTTTATAAGACAAACGGACAAAAACGTTAAAAGATCCTCCATAGAGATAGTTGAGGAACTTCGAATCATCAAAGTTGCTCGGTGTACACTTTTTATTGTTCTTTTATGTCAAATTTTACGAGTATATGCTTCTTAGATTATTTTGATGCCAAAACCCCAACTATCAATGACAAATGGACAAAACCGTTTAAAGCTCTTCCATAGAGTGAGTTGAGCAACTTCGTACTATCAAGGTTGCTCGGTGTACACTTTTTATTGTTCTTCTATGTCAAATTTTACGAGTATAAGCTTCGTAGATTATTTCGATGCCAAAACCCCAACTTTCTATGACAAATGGACAAAACCGTTAAAAGATCCTCCATAGAGAGAGTTGAGCAACTTCGAAACGTCAAAGTTGCTTGGTGTACACTTTTTATTGTTCTTTTATTTCCAATTTTATGAGAACAAACTTCCGAGACTATTTCGATGCCAAAACACCAATTTTATAAGATAAATGGACAAAAACGTTAAAAGATCCTCCATAGAGATAGTTGAGGAACTTCGAATCATCAAAGTTGCTCGGTGTACACTTTTCACTGTTCTTTTATGTCAAATTTTACGAGTATATGCTTCTTGGATTATTTTGAACCAAAACCCCAACTATCAATGACAAATGGATAAAACCATTAAAAGCTACTTCATAGTGAGAGTTGAGCAATTCCGGACCATCAAAGTTGCTCGGTGTACACTTTTTATTGTTCTTCTATGTCAAATTTTACGAGTATATGCTTCTTGGATTATTTTGATGCCAAAACCCCAACTATCAATGACAAATGGACAAAAACGTTAAAAGATCCTCCATAGTGAGAGTTGAGCAACTTCGAATCATCAAAGTTGCTCGGTGTACAATTTATATTGTTCTTTTATGTCAAATTTTACGAGTATATGCTTCTTAGATTATTTTGATGCCAAACCCCAACTATCAATGACAAATGGATAAAACCATTAAAAGCTACTTCATAGTGAGAGTTGAGCAATTCCGGACCATCAAAGTTGCTCGGTGTACACTTTTTATTGTTCCTTCAATGTCAAATTTTATGAGTATAAGCTTCCTAGATTATTTCGATGCGAATACACCAACTTTATAAGGCAAACGGACAAAAACGTTAAAAGATCCTCCATAGAGATAGTTGAGGAACTTCGAATCATCAAAGTTGCTCGGTGTACACTTTTTATTGTTCTTTTATGTCAAATTTTACGAGTATATGCTTCTTAGATTATTTTGATGCCAAAACCCCAACTATCAATGACAAATGGACAAAACCGTTTAAAGCTCTTCCATAGAGTGAGTTGAGCAACTTCGTACTATCAAGGTTGCTCGGTGTACACTTTTTATTGTTCTTCTATGTCAAATTTTACGAGTATAAGCTTCCTAGATTATTTCGATGCCAAAACCCCAACTTTCTATGACAAATGGACAAAACCGTTAAAAGATCCTCCATAGAGAGAGTTGAGCAACTTCGAAACATCAAAGTTGCTTGGTGTACACTTTTTATTGTTCTTTTATTTCCAATTTTATGAGAACAAACTTCCGAGATTATTTCGATGCCAAAACACCAATTTTATAAGATAAATGGACAAAAACGTTAAAAGATCCTCCATAGAGATAGTTGAGGAACTTCGAATCATCAAAGTTGCTCGGTGTACACTTTTCACTGTTCTTTTATGTCAAATTTTACGAGTATATGCTTCTTGGATTATTTTGAAGCCAAAACCCCAACTATCAATGACAAATGGATAAAACCATTAAAAGCTACTTCATAGTGAGAGTTGAGCAATTCCGGACCATCAAAGTTGCTCGGTGTACACTTTTTATTGTTCTTCTATGTCAAATTTTACGAGTATATGCTTCTTGGATTATTTTGATGCCAAAACCCCAACTATCAATGACAAATGGACAAAAACGTTAAAAGATCCTCCATAGTGAGAGTTGAGCAACTTCGAATCATCAAAGTTGCTCGGTGTACAATTTATATTGTTCTTTTATGTCAAATTTTACGAGTATATGCTTCTTAGATTATTTTGATGCCGAAACTCCAACTATCAATGACAAATGGACAAAACCGTTTAAAGCTCTTCATAGTGAGAGTTGAGCAATTCCGGACCATCAAAGTTGCTCGGTGTACACTTTTTATTGTTCTTCTATGTCTAATTTTACGAGTATATGCTTCCTAGATTATTTCAATGCCAAAACCCCAACTTTCTATGACAAATGGACAAAATCGTTAAAAGCAACTCCATAAAGAGAGTTGAGCAACTTCGGACTATCAAATTTGCTAGGTGTACATTTTTTATTGTTCTTCTATGTCAAATTTTACGAGTATAAGCTTCCTAGATTATTTCGATGCCAAAACTCCAACTTTCTATGACAAATGGACAAAACCGCTAAAAGCTCCTCCATAGAGTGAGTTGAGCAACTTCGAACCATCAAAGTTGCTTGGTGTACACTTTTTATTGTAACCCAACTATCAATGACAAATGGACAAAACCGTTTAAAGCTCCTCCATAGAGTGTGTTGAGCAACTTCGAACCATCAAAGTTGCTTGGTGTACACTTTTTATTGTTCTTTTATGTCAAATTTTACGAGTATATGCTTCTTAGATTATTTTGATGCCAAAACCCCAACTATCAATGACAAATGGACAAAACCGTTTAAAGCTCTTCCATAGAGTGAGTTGAGCAACTTCGTACTATCAAGGTTGCTCGGTGTACACTTTTTATTGTTCTTCTATGTCAAATTTTACGAGTATAAGCTTCCTAGATTATTTCGATGCCAAAACCCCAACTTTCTATGACAAATGGACAAAACCGTTAAAAGAACCTCCATAGTGAGAGTTGAGCAACCTCGAATCATTAAAGTTGCTCGGTGTATACTTTATATTGTTCTTTTATGTCAAATTTTACGAGTATATGCTTCCTGGATTATTTTGATGCCGAATCCCCAACTATCAATGACAAATAGACAAAAACGTTAAAAGATCCTCCATAGTGAGAGTTGAGCAACTTCGAATCATCAAAGTTGCTCGGTGTACACTTTATATTGTTCTTCTATATCTAATTTTACGAGTATATGCTTCCTAGATTATTTCGATGCCAAAACCCCAACTATCAATGACAAATGGACAAAACCGTTAAGAGCAACTTCATAGTGAGAGTTGAGCAATTTCGGACCATCAAAGTTGCTCGGTGTACACTTTTTATAGTTCTTCTATGTCTAATTTTACTAGTATAAGCTTCCTAGATTATTTCGATCCCAAAACCCCAACTTTCTATGACAAATGGACAAAACCGATTATAGCTCCTCCATAGGGTGAGTTGAACAACTTTGGACTACCAAAGTTGCTCGGTGTACACTTTTTATTCTTTTTTTATGTCAAATTTTACGAGTATAAGCTTCCTAGATTATTTCGATGCCAAAACCCCAACTTTCTACGACAAATGGACAAAACCGTTAAAAGCTCCTCCATAGAGAGAGTTGAGCAACTTCGAACCATCAAAGTTGCTTGGTGTACACTTTTTATTGTTCTTTTATTTCCAATTTAACGAGAACAAGCTTCCGAGATTATTTCGATGCCAAAACACCAACTTTCTAGGACAAATGGACAAAGACGTTTAAAGCCCCTCCATAGAGAGATTTGAGCAACTTCGGACCATCAAAGTTGCTCGGTGTACACTTTTTATTGTTCTTTTATGTCAAATTTTACGAGTATATGCTTCCTGGATTATTTTGATGCCAAACCCCAACTATCAATGACAAATGGATAAAACCATTAAAAGCTACTTCATAGTGAGAGTTGAGCAATTCCGGACCATCAAAGTTGCTCGGTGTACACTTTTTATTGTTCCTTCAATGTCAAATTTTATGAGTATAAGCTTCCTAGATTATTTCGATGCGAAAACACCAACTTTATAAGACAAACGGACAAAAACGTTAAAAGATCCTCCATAGAGATAGTTGAGGAACTTCGAATCATCAAAGTTGCTCGGTGTACACTTTTTATTGTTCTTTTATGTCAAATTTTACGAGTATATGCTTCTTAGATTATTTTGATGCCAAAACCCCAACTATCAATGACAAATGGACAAAACCGTTTAAAGCTCTTCCATAGAGTGAGTTGAGCAACTTCGTACTATCAAGGTTGCTCGGTGTACACTTTTTATTGTTCTTCTATGTCAAATTTTACGAGTATAAGCTTCGTAGATTATTTCGATGCCAAAACCCCAACTTTCTATGACAAATGGACAAAACCGTTAAAAGATCCTCCATAGAGAGAGTTGAGCAACTTCGAAACATCAAAGTTGCTTGGTGTACACTTTTTATTGTTCTTTTATTTCCAATTTTATGAGAACAAACTTCCGAGACTATTTCGATGCCAAAACACCAATTTTATAAGATAAATGGACAAAAACGTTAAAAGATCCTCCATAGAGATAGTTGAGGAACTTCGAATCATCAAAGTTGCTCGGTGTACACTTTTCACTGTTCTTTTATGTCAAATTTTACGAGTATATGCTTCTTGGATTATTTTGAACCAAAACCCCAACTATCAATGACAAATGGATAAAACCATTAAAAGCTACTTCATAGTGAGAGTTGAGCAATTCCGGACCATCAAAGTTGCTCGGTGTACACTTTTTATTGTTCTTCTATGTCAAATTTTACGAGTATATGCTTCTTGGATTATTTTGATGCCAAAACCCAGACTATCAATGACAAATGGACAAAAACGTTAAAAGATCCTCCATAGTGAGAGTTGAGCAACTTCGAATCATCAAAGTTGCTCGGTGTACAATTTATATTGTTCTTTCATGTCAAATTTTACGAGTATATGCTTCTTAGATTATTTTGATGCCGAAACTCCAACTATCAATGACAAATGGACAAAACCGTTTAAAGCTCTTCATAGTGAGAGTTGAGCAATTCCGGACCATCAAAGTTGCTCGGTGTACACTTTTTATTGTTCTTCTATGTCTAATTTTACGAGTATATGCTTCCTAGATTATTTCAATGCCAAAACCCCAACTTTCTATGACAAATGGACAAAATCGTTAAAAGCAACTCCATAAAGAGAGTTGAGCAACTTCGGACTATCAAATTTGCTAGGTGTACATTTTTTATTGTTCTTCTATGTCAAATTTTACGAGTATAAGCTTCCTAGATTATTTCGATGCCAAAACTCCAACTTTCTATGACAAATGGACAAAACCGCTAAAAGCTCCTCCATAGAGTGAGTTGAGCAACTTCGAACCATCAAAGTTGCTTGGTGTACACTTTTTATTGTAACCCAACTATCAATGACAAATGGACAAAACCGTTTAAAGCTCCTCCATAGAGTGTGTTGAGCAACTTCGAACCATCAAAGTTGCTTGGTGTACACTTTTTATTGTTCTTTTATGTCAAATTTTACGAGTATATGCTTCTTAGATTATTTTGATGCCAAAACCCCAACTATCAATGACAAATGGACAAAACCGTTTAAAGCTCTTCCATAGAGTGAGTTGAGCAACTTCGTACTATCAAGGTTGCTCGGTGTACACTTTTTATTGTTCTTCTATGTCAAATTTTACGAGTATAAGCTTCCTAGATTATTTCGATGCCAAAACCCCAACTTTCTATGACAAATGGACAAAACCGTTAAAAGAACCTCCATAGTGAGAGTTGAGCAACCTCGAATCATTAAAGTTGCTCGGTGTATACTTTATATTGTTCTTTTATGTCAAATTTTACGAGTATATGCTTCCTGGATTATTTTGATGCCCAATCCCCAACTATCAATGACAAATAGACAAAAACGTTAAAAGATCCTCCATAGTGAGAGTTGAGCAACTTCGAATCATCAAAGTTGCTCGGTGTACACTTTATATTGTTCTTCTATATCTAATTTTACGAGTATATGCTTCCTAGATTATTTCGATGCCAAAACCCCAACTATCAATGACAAATGGACAAAACCGTTAAGAGCTACTTCATAGTGAGAGTTGAGCAATTTCGGACCATCAAAGTTGCTCGGTGTACACTTTTTATAGTTCTTCTATGTCTAATTTTACTAGTATAAGCTTCCTAGATTATTTCGATCCCAAAACCCCAACTTTCTATGACAAATGGACAAAACCGATTATAGCTCCTCCATAGGGTGAGTTGAGCAACTTCGGACTACCAAAGTTGCTCGGTGTACACTTTTTATTCTTTTTTTATGTCAAATTTTACGAGTATAAGCTTCCTAGATTATTTCGATGCCAAAACCCCAACTTTCTACGACAAATGGACAAAACCGTTAAAAGCTCCTCCATAGAGAGAGTTGAGCAACTTCGAACCATCAAAGTTGCTTGGTGTACACTTTTTATTGTTCTTTTATTTCCAATTTAACGAGAACAAGCTTCCGAGATTATTTCGATTCCAAAACACCAACTTTCTAGGACAAATGGACAAAGACGTTTAAAGCCCCTCCATAGAGAGATTTGAGCAACTTCGGACCATCAAAGTTGCTCGGTGTACACTTTTTATTGTTCTTTTATGTCAAATTTTACGAGTATATGCTTCCTGGATTATTTTGATGCCAAACCACAACTATCAATGACAAATGGATAAAACCATTAAAAGCTACTTCATAGTGAGAGTTGAGCAATTCCGGACCATCAAAGTTGCTCGGTGTACACTTTTTATTGTTCCTTCAATGTCAAATTTTATGAGTATAAGCTTCCTAGATTATTTCGATGCGAAAACACCAACTTTATAAGACAAACGGACAAAAACGTTAAAAGATCCTCCATAGAGATAGTTGAGGAACTTCGAATCATCAAAGTTGCTCGGTGTACACTTTTTATTGTTCTTTTATGTCAAATTTTACGAGTATATGCTTCTTAGATTATTTTGATGCCAAAACCCCAACTATCAATGACAAATGGACAAAACCGTTTAAAGCTCTTCCATAGAGTGAGTTGAGCAACTTCGTACTATCAAGGTTGCTCGGTGTACACTTTTTATTGTTCTTCTATGTCAAATTTTACTAGTATAAGCTTCCTAGATTATTTCGATGCCAAAACACCAATTTTATAAGATAAATGGACAAAAACGTTAAAAGATCCTCCATAGAGATAGTTGAGGAACTTCGAATCATCAAAGTTGCTCGGTGTACACTTTTCACTGTTCTTTTATGTCAAATTTTACTAGTATATGCTTCTTGGATTATTTTGAAGCCAAAACCCCAACTATCAATGACAAATGGATAAAACCATTAAAAGCTACTTCATAGTGAGAGTTGAGCAATTCCGGACCATCAAAGTTGCTCGGTGAACACTTTTTATTGTTCTTCTATGTCAAATTTTACGAGTATATGCTTCTTGGATTATTTTGATGCCAAAACCCCAACTATCAATGACAAATGGACAAAAACGTTAAAAGATCCTCCATAGTGAGAGTTGAGCAACTTCGAATCATCAAAGTTGCTCGGTGTACAATTTATATTGTTCTTTTATGTCAAATTTTACGAGTATATGCTTCTTAGATTATTTTGATGCCGAAACTCCAACTATCAATGACAAATGGACAAAACCGTTTAAAGCTCTTCATAGTGAGAGTTGAGCAATTCCGGACCATCAAAGTTGCTCGGTGTACACTTTTTATTGTTCTTCTATGTCTAATTTTACGAGTATATGCTTCCTAGATTATTTCAATGCCAAAACCCCAACTTTCTATGACAAATGGACAAAATCGTTAAAAGCAACTCCATAAAGAGAGTTGAGCAACTTCGGACTATCAAATTTGCTAGGTGTACATTTTTTATTGTTCTTCTATGTCAAATTTTACGAGTATAAGCTTCCTAGATTATTTCGATGCCAAAACCCCAACTTTCTATGACAAATGGACAAAACCGTTAAAAGATCCTCCATAGAGAGAGTTGAGCAACTTCGAAACATCAAAGTTGCTTGGTGTACACTTTTTATTGTTCTTTTATTTCCAATTTTATGAGAACAAACTTCCGAGATTATTTCGATGCCAAAACACCAATTTTATAAGATAAATGGACAAAAACGTTAAAAGATCCTCCATAGAGATAGTTGAGGAACTTCGAATCATCAAAGTTGCTCGGTGTACACTTTTCACTGTTCTTTTATGTCAAATTTTACGAGTATATGCTTCTTGGATTATTTTGAAGCCAAAACCCCAACTATCAATGACAAATGGATAAAACCATTAAAAGCTACTTCATAGTGAGAGTTGAGCAATTCCGGACCATCAAAGTTGCTCGGTGTACACTTTTTATTGTTCTTCTATGTCAAATTTTACGAGTATATGCTTCTTGGATTATTTTGATGCCAAAACCCCAACTATCAATGACAAATGGACAAAAACGTTAAAAGATCCTCCATAGTGAGAGTTGAGCAACTTCGAATCATCAAAGTTGCTCGCTGTACAATTTATATTGTTCTTTTATGTCAAATTTTACGAGTATATGCTTCTTAGATTATTTTGATGCCGAAACTCCAACTATCAATGACAAATGGACAAACCCGTTTAAAGCTCTTCATAGTGAGAGTTGAGCAATTCCGGACCATCAAAGTTGCTCGGTGTACACTTTTTATTGTTCTTCTATGTCTAATTTTACGAGTATATGCTTCCTAGATTATTTCAATGCCAAAACCCCAACTTGCTATGACAAATGGACAAAATCGTTAAAAGCAACTCCATAAAGAGAGTTGAGCAACTTCGGACTATCAAATTTGCTAGGTGTACATTTTTTATTGTTCTTCTATGTCAAATTTTACGAGTATAAGCTTCCTAGATTATTTCGATGCCAAAACTCCAACTTTCTATGACAAATGGACAAAACCGCTAAAAGCTCCTCCATAGAGTGAGTTGAGCAACTTCGAACCATCAAAGTTGCTTGGTGTACACTTTTTATTGTAACCCAACTATCAATGACAAATGGACAAAACCGTTTAAAGCTCCTCCATAGAGTGTGTTGAGCAACTTCGAACCATCAAAGTTGCTTGGTGTACACTTTTTATTGTTCTTTTATGTCAAATTTTACGAGTATATGCTTCTTAGATTATTTTGATGCCAAAACCCCAACTATCAATGACAAATGGACAAAACCGTTTAAAGCTCTTCCATAGAGTGAGTTGAGCAACTTCGTACTATCAAGGTTGCTCGGTGTACACTTTTTATTGTTCTTCTATGTCAAATTTTACGAGTATAAGCTTCCTAGATTATTTCGATGCCAAAACCCCAACTTTCTATGACAAATGAACAAAACCGTTAAAAGAACCTCCATAGTGAGAGTTGAGCAACCTCGAATCATTAAAGTTGCTCGGTGTACACTTTATATTGTTCTTTTATGTCAAATTTTACGAGTATATGCTTCCTGGATTATTTTGATGCCCAATCCCCAACTATCAATGACAAATAGACAAAAACGTTAAAAGATCCTCCATAGTGAGAGTTGAGCAACTTCGAATCATCAAAGTTGCTCGGTGTACACTTTATATTGTTCTTCTATATCTAATTTTACGAGTATATGCTTCCTAGATTATTTCGATGCCAAAACCCCAACTATCAATGACAAATGGACAAAACCGTTAAGAGCTACTTCATAGTGAGAGTTGAGCAATTTCGGACCATCAAAGTTGCTCGGTGTACACTTTTTATAGTTCTTCTATGTCTAATTTTACTAGTATAAGCTTCCTAGATTATTTCGATCCCAAAACCCCAACTTTCTATGACAAATGGACAAAACCGATTATAGCTCCTCCATAGGGTGAGTTGAGCAACTTCGGACTACCAAAGTTGCTCGGTGTACACTTTTTATTCTTTTTTTATGTCAAATTTTACGAGTATAAGCTTCCTAGATTATTTCGATGCCAAAACCCCAACTTTCTACGACAAATGGACAAAACCGTTAAAAGCTCCTCCATAGAGAGAGTTGCGCAACTTCGAACCATCAAAGTTGCTTGGTGTACACTTTTTATTGTTCTTTTATTTCCAATTTAACGAGAACAAGCTTCCGAGATTATTTCGATGCCAAAACACCAACTTTCTAGGACAAATGGACAAAGACGTTTAAAGCCCCTCCATAGAGAGATTTGAGCAACTTCGGACCATCAAAGTTGCTCGATGTACACTTTTTATTGTGCTTTTATGTCAAATTTTACGAGTATATGCTTCCTGGATTATTTTGATGTCAAACCCCAACTATCAATGACAAATGGATAAAACCATTAAAAGCTACTTCATAGTGAGAGTTGAGCAATTCCCGACCATCAAAGTTGCTCGGTGTACACTTTTTATTGTTCCTTCAATGTCAAATTTTATGAGTATAAGCTTCCTAGATTATTTCGATGCGAAAACACCAACTTTATAAGACAAACGGACAAAAACGTTAAAAGATCCTCCATAGAGATAGTTGAGGAACTTCGAATCATCAAAGTTGCTCGGTGTACACTTTTTATTGTTCTTTTATGTCAAATTTTACGATTATATGCTTCTTAGATTATTTTGATGCCAAAACCCCAACTATCAATGACAAATGGACAAAACCGTTTAAAGCTCTTCCATAGAGTGAGTTGAGCAACTTCGTACTATCAAGGTTGCTCGGTGTACACTTTTTATTGTTCTTCTATGTCAAATTTTACGAGTATAAGCTTTCTAGATTATTTCGATGCCAAAACCCCAACTTTCTATGACAAATGGACAAAACCGTTAAAAGATCCTCCATAGAGAGAGTTGAGCAACTTCGAAACATCAAAGTTGCTTGGTGTACACTTTTTATTGTTCTTTTATTTCCAATTTTATGAGAACAAACTTCCGAGATTATTTGGATGCCAAAACACCAATTTTATAAGATAAATGGACAAAACCGTTTAAAGCTCCTCCATAGAGAGAGTTGAGCAATTTCAGACCATCAAAGTTGCTCGGTGTATACTTTTTATTGTTCTTCTATGTCAAATTTTACGAGTATAAGCTTCTCAGATTATTTCGATGCTAAAACTCCAACTTTCTATGGCAAACGGACAAAACCATTAAAAGCTCCACCATAGAAAGTGTCGAGCAACTTCGGAGCATCAATGATACTCAGCGTACGCTTTTTAATGTTCTTCTATGACAACTTTTATGGGTATAAGCTTCCTAGATTATTTTGATGCCAAAACCCCAACTTTCTATGACAAATGGACAAAACCGTTAAAAGCTCCTCCTTTGAGAGATTTGAGCAACTTCGGACCATCAAAGTTGCTCGGTGTACACGTTTTATTATTCTTCTATGTCAAATTTTACGAGTATATGCTTCCTATATTATTTCGATTCCAAAACCCCAACTTTCTGTGAAAAATGGACAAAACCGTTTAAAGCTCCTCGATAGACTGAGTTGAGCAACTTCGAACTATCAAAATTGCTCGGTGTACACTTTTTATTGTTCTTCTATGTCAAATTTTACGAGTATAAGCTTCCGAGATTATTTCGATGCCAAAACACCAACTTTATAAGACAAATGGACAAAAACGTTTATAGATCCTCCATAGAGATAGTTGAGGAACTTCGAATCATCAAAGTTGCTCGGTGTACACTTTTTATTGTTCTTTTATGTCAAATTTTACGAGTATATGCTTCTTGGATTATTTTGATGCCAAAACCCCAACTATCAATGAAAAATGGATAAAACCATTAAAAGCTACTTCATAGTGAGAGTTGAGCAATTCCGGACCATCAAAGTTGCTCGGTGTACACTTTTTATTGTTCTTTTATGTCAAATTTTACGAGTATATGCTTCTTCGATTTTTTTGATGCCAAAATCCCAACTATCAATGACAAATGGAGAAAACCATTAAAAGCTACTTCATAGTGAGATTTGAGGAATTCCGGACCATCAAATTTGCTCGGTGTACACTTTTTATTGTTCCTTCTATGTCAAATTTTACGAGTATAAGCTTCCTAGATTATTTCGATGCGAAAACACTAACTTTATAAGACAAATGGACAAAAATGTTAAAAGATCCTCCATAGAGAGAGTTGAGCAACTTTAAATCATCAAAGTTGCTCGGTATACACTTTTTATTGTTCTTTTATGTCAAATTTTACGAGTATATGCTTCTTCGATTATTTTGATGCCAAAACCCCAACTATCAATGACAAATGGACAAAACCGTTTAAAGCTCCTCCATAGAGTGAGTTGAGCAACTTCGGACTATCAAGGTTGCTCGGTGTACACTTTTTATTGTTCTTCTATGTCAAATTTTACGAGTATAAGCTTCGTAGATTATTTCGATGCCAAAACCCCAACTTTCTTATGACAAATGGACAAAACCGTTTATTGCTCCTCCATAGAGTGAGTTGAGCAACTTCGGACTATCAAAGTTGCTCGGTGTACACTTTTTATTGTTCTTCTATGTCAAATTTTACAACTATAAGCTTCCTAGATTATTTCGATGCCAAAACCCCAACTTTCTATGACAAATGGACAAAACCGTTTAAAGCTCCTCCATAGAGAGAGTTGAGCAATTTCAGACCATCAAAGTTGCTCGGTGTACACTTTTTATTGTTCTTCTATGTCAAATTTTACGAGTATAAGCTTCCCAGATTATTTCGATGCCAAAACTCCAACTTTCTATGGCAAACGGAGAAAACCGTTAAAAGCTCCACCATAGAAAGTGTCGAGCAACTTCGGACCATCAATGATACTCAGCGTACGCTTTTTAATGTTCTTCTATGACAACTTTTATGGGTATAAGCTTCCTAGATTATTTTGATGCCAAAACCCCAACTTTCTATGACAAATATGACAAATGGACAAAACCGTTAAAAGCTCCTCCATTGAGGGATTTGAGCAACTTCGGACCATCAAAGTTGCTCGGTGTACACGTTTTATTATTCTTCTATGTCAAATTTTACGAGTATATGCTTCCTATATTATTTCGATTCCAAAACCCCAACTTTCTATGAAAAATGGACAAAACCGTTTAAAGCTCCTCGATAGACTGAGTTGAGCAACTTCGAACTATCAAAATTGCTCGGTGTACACTTTTTATCGTTCTTCTATGTCAAATTTTACGAGTATAAGCTTCCGAGATTATTTCGATGCCAAAACACCAACTTTATAAGACAAATGGACAAAAACGTTTATAGATCCTCCATAGAGATAGTTGAGGAACTTCGAATCATCAAAGTTGCTCGGTGTACACTTTTTATTGTTCTTTTATGTCAAATTTTACGAGTATATGCTTCTTGGATTATTTTGATGCCAAAACCCCAACTATCAATGAAAAATGGATAAAACCATTAAAAGCTACTTCATAGTGAGAGTTGAGCAATTCCGGACCATCAAAGTTGCTCGGTGTACACTTTTTATTGTTCTTTTATGTCAAATTTTACGAGTATATGCTTCTTGGATGTTTTTGATGCCAAAATCCCAACTATCAATGACAAATGGAGAAAACCATTAAAAGCTACTTCATAGTGAGATTTGAGGAATTCCGGACCATCAAATTTGCTCGGTGTACACTTTTTATTGTTCCTTCTATGTCAAATTTTACGAGTATAAGCTTCCTAGATTATTTCGATGCGAAAACACTAACTTTATAAGACAAATGGACAAAAATGTTAAAAGATCCTCCATAGAGAGAGTTGAGCAACTTTAAATCATCAAAGTTGCTCGGTATACACTTTTTATTGTTCTTTTATGTCAAATTTTACGAGTATATGCTTCTTCGATTATTTTGATGCCAAAACCCCAACTATCAATGACAAATGGACAAAACCGTTTAAAGCTCCTCCATAGAGTGAGTTGAGCAACTTCGGACTATCAAGGTTGCTCGGTGTACACTTTTTATTGTTCTTCTATGTCAAATTTTACGAGTATAAGCTTCGTAGATTATTTCGATGCCAAAACCCCAACTTTCTTATGACAAATGGACAAAACCGTTTATTGCTCCTCCATAGAGTGAGTTGAGCAACTTCGGACTATCAAAGTTGCTCGGTGTACACTTTTTATTGTTCTTCTATGTCAAATTTTACAACTATAAGCTTCCTAGATTATTTCGATGCCAAAACCCCAACTTTCTATGACAAATGGACAAAACCGTTTAAAGCTCCTCCATAGAGAGAGTTGAGCAATTTCAGACCATCAAAGTTGCTCGGTGTACACTTTTTATTGTTCTTCTATGTCAAATTTTACGAGTATAAGCTTCCCAGATTATTTCGATGCCAAAACTCCAACTTTCTATGGCAAACGGACAAAACCGTTAAAAGCTCCAACATAGAAAGTGTCGAGCAACTTCGGACCATCAATGATACTCAATGTACGCTTTTTAATGTTCTTCTATGACAACTTTTACGGGTATAAGCTTCCTAGATTATTTTGATGCCAAAACTCCAACTTTCTATGACAAATGGACAAAACCGTTAAAAGCTCCTCCATTGAGGGATTTGAGCAACTTCGGACCATCAAAGTTGCTCGGTGTACACGTTTTATTATTCTTCTATGTCAAATTTTACGAGTATATGCTTCTCATATTATTTCGATTCCAAAACCCCAACTTTCTATGAAAAATGGACAAAACCGTTTAAAGCTCCTCGATAGACTGAGTTGAGCAACTTCGAACTATCAAAATTGCTCGGTGTACACTTTTTATTGTTCTTCTATGTCAAATTTTACGAGTATAAGCTTCCGAGATTATTTCGATGCCAAAACACCAACTTTATAAGACAAATGGACAAAAACGTTTATAGATCCTCCATAGAGATAGTTGAGGAACTTCGAATCATCAAAGTTGCTCGGTGTACACTTTTTATTGTTCTTTTATGTCAAATTTTACAACTATAAGCTTCCTAGATTATTTCGATGCCAAAACCCCAACTTTCTATGAAAAATGGACAAAACCGTTTAAAGCTCCTCCATAGAGAGAGTTGAGCAATTTCAGACCATCAAAGTTGCTCGGTGTACACTTTTTATTGTTCTTCTATGTCAAATTTTACGAGTATAAGCTTCCCAGATTATTTCGATGCCAAAACTCCAACTTTCTATGGCAAACGGACAAAACCGTTAAAAGCTCCAACATAGAAAGTGTCGAGCAACTTCGGACCATCAATGATACTCAGCGTACGCTTTTTAATGTTCTTCTATGACAACTTGTACGGGTATAAGCTTCCTAGATTATTTTGATGCCAAAACCCCAACTTTCTATGACAAATGGACAAAACCGTTAAAAGCACCTCCATAGAGAGATTTGAGCAACTTCGGACCATAAAAGTTGTTCGGTGTACACGTTTTATTATTCTTCTATGTCAAATTTTACGAGTATATGCTTCCTATATTATTTCGATTCCAAAACCCCAACTTTCTATGAAAAATGGACAAAACCGTTTAAAGCTCCTCGATAGACTGAGTTGAGCAACTTCGAACTATCAAAATTGCTCGGTGTACACTTTTTATTGTTCTTCTCTGTCAAATTTTACGAGTATAAGCTTCCTAGATTATTTCGATGCCAAAACACCAACTTTATAAGACAAATGGACAAAAACGTTAAAAGATCCTCCATAGAGATAGTTGAGGAACTTCGAATAATCAAAGTTGCTCGGTGTACACTTTTTATTGTTATTTTATGTCAAATTTTACGTGTATATGCTTCTTGGATTATTTTGATGCCAAAACCCCAACTATCAATGACAAATGGATAAAACCATTAAAAGCTACTTCATAGTGAGAGTTGAGCAATTCCGGACCATCAAAGTTGCTCGGTGTACACTTTTTATTGTTCTTTTATGTCAAATTTTACGAGTATATGCTTCTTCGATTTTTTTGATGCCAAAATCCCAACTATCAATGACAAATGGAGAAAACCATTAAAGGCTACTTCATAGTGAGATTTGAGGAATTCCGGACCATCAAATTTGCTCGGTGTACACTTTTTATTGTTCCTTCTATGTCAAATTTTACGAGTATAAGCTTCCTAGATTATTTCGATGCGAAAACACTAACTTTATAAGAAAAATGGACAAAAATGTTAAAAGATCCTCCATAGAGAGAGTTGAGCAACTTTGAATCATCAAAGTTGCTCGGTATACACTTTTTATTGTTCTTTTATGTCAAATTTTACGAGTATATGCTTCTTCGATTATTTTGATGCCAAAACCCCAACTATCAATGACAAATGGACAAAACCGTTTAAAGCTCCTCCATAGAGTGAGTTGAGCAACTTCGGACTATCAAGGTTGCTCGGTGTACACTTTTTATTGTTCTTCTATGTCAAATTTTACGAGTATAAGCTTCGTAGATTATTTCGATGCCAAAACCCCAACTTTCTTATGACAAATGGACAAAACCGTTTATTGCTCCTCCATAGAGTGAGTTGAGCAACTTCGGACTATCAAAGTTGCTCGGTGTACACTTTTTATTGTTCTTCTATGTCAAATTTTACAGGTATAAGCTTCCTAGATTATTTCGATGCCAAAACCCCAACTTTCTATGACAAATGGACAAAACCGTTTAAAGCTCCTCCATAGAGAGAGTTGAGCAATTTCAGACCATCAAAGTTGCTCGGTGTACACTTTTTATTGTTCTTCTATGTCAAATTTTACGAGTATAAGCTTCCCAGATTATTTCGATGCCAAAACTCCAACTTTCTATGGCAAACGGACAAAACCGTTAAAAGCTCCAACATAGAAAGTGTCGAGCAACTTCGGACCATCAATGATACTCAGCGTACGCTTTTTAATGTTCTTCTATGACAACTTTTACGGGTATAAGCTTCCTAGATTATTTTGATGCCAAAACCCCAACTTTCTATGACAAATGGACAAAACCGTTAAAAGCACCTCCGTAGAGAGATTTGAGCAACTTCGGACCATAAAAGTTGCTCGGTGTACACGTTTTATTATTCTTCTATGTCAAATTTTACGAGTATATGCTTCCTATATTATTTCGATTCCAAAACCCCAACTTTCTATGAAAAATGGACAAAACCGTTTAAAGCTCCTCGATAGACTGAGTTGAGCAACTTCGAACTATCAAAATTGCTCGGTGTACACTTTTTATTGTTCTTCTATGTCAAATTTTACGAGTATAAGCTTCCTAGATTATTTCGATGCCAAAACACCAACTTTATAAGACAAATGGACAAAAACGTTAAAAGATCCTCCATAGAGATAGTTGAGGAACTTCGAATAATCAAAGTTGCTCGGTGTACACTTTTTATTGTTATTTTATGTCAAATTTTACGTGTGTATGCTTCTTGGATTATTTTGATGCCAAAACCCCAACTATCAATGACAAATGGATAAAACCATTAAAAGCTACTTCATAGTGAGAGTTGAGCAATTCCGGACCATCAAAGTTGCTCGGTGTACACTTTTTATTGTTCTTTTATGTCAAATTTTACGAGTATATGCTTCTTGGATTTTTTTGATGCCAAAATCCCAACTATCAATGACAAATGGAGAAAACCATTAAAAGCTACTTCATAGTGAGATTTGAGGAATTCCGGACCATCAAATTTGCTCGGTGTACACTTTTTATTGTTCCTTCTCTGTCAAATTTTACGAGTATAAGCTTCCTAGATTATTTCGATGCGAAAACACTAACTTTATAAGACAAATGGACAAAAACGTTAAAAGATCCTCCATAGAGAGAGTTGAGCAACTTTGAATCATCAAAGTTGCTCGGTATACACTTTTTATTGTTCTTTTATGTCAAATTTTACGAGTATATGCTTCTTCGATTATTTTGATGCCAAAACCCCAACTATCAATGACAAATGGACAAAACCGTTTAAAGCTCCTCCATAGAGTGAGTTGAGCAACTTCGGACTATCAAGGTTGCTCGGTGTACACTTTTTATTGTTCTTCTATGTCAAATTTTACGAGTATAAGCTTCGTAGATTATTTCGATGCCAAAACCCCAACTTTCTTATGACAAATGGAGAAAACCGTTTATTGCTCCTCCATAGAGTGAGTTGAGCAACTTCGGACTATCAAAGTTGCTCGGTGTACACTTTTTATTGTTCTTCTATGACAAATTTTACAGGTATAAGCTTCCTAGATTATTTCGATGCCAAAACCCCAACTTTCTATGACAAATGGACAAAACCGTTTAAAGCTCCTCCATAGAGAGAGTTGAGCAATTTCAGACCATCAAAGTTGCTCGGTGTACACTTTTTATTGTTCTTTTATGTCAAATTTTACGAGTATAAGCTTCCCAGATTATTTCGATGCCAAAACTCCAACTTTCTATGGCAAACGGACAAAACCGTTAAAAGCTCCAACATAGAAAGTGTCGAGCAACTTCGGACCATCAATGATACTCAGCGTACGCTTTTTAATGTTCTTCTATGACAACTTTTACGGGTATAAGCTTCCTAGATTATTTTGATGCCAAAACCCCAACTTTCTATGACAAATGGACAAAACCGTTAAAAGCACCTCCGTAGAGAGATTTGAGCAACTTCGGACCATAAAAGTTGCTCGGTGTACACGTTTTATTATTCTTCTATGTCAAATTTTACGAGTATATGCTTCCTATATTATTTCGATTCCAAAACCCCAACTTTCTATGAAAAATGGACAAAACCGTTTAAAGCTCCTCGATAGACTGAGTTGAGCAACTTCGAACTATCAAAATTGCTCGGTGTACACTTTTTATTGTTCTTCTATGTCAAATTTTACGAGTATAAGCTTCCTAGATTATTTCGATGCCAAAACACCAACTTTATAAGACAAATGGACAAAAACGTTAAAAGATCCTCCATAGAGATAGTTGAGGAACTTCGAATAATCAAAGTTGCTCGGTGTACACTTTTTATTGTTATTTTATGTCAAATTTTACGTGTATATGCTTCTTGGATTATTTTGATGCCAAAACCCCAACTATCAATGACAAATGGATAAAACCATTAAAAGCTACTTCATAGTGAGAGTTGAGCAATTCCGGACCATCAAAGTTGCTCGGTGTACACTTTTTATTGTTCTTTTATGTCAAATTTTACGAGTATATGCTTCTTGGATTTTTTTGATGCCAAAATCCCAACTATCAATGACAAATGGAGAAAACCATTAAAAGCTACTTCATAGTTAGATTTGAGGAATTCCGGACCATCAAATTTGCCCTGTGTACACTTTTTATTGTTCCTTCTATGTCAAATTTTACGAGTATAAGCTTCCTAGATTATTTCGATGCGAAAATACTAACTTTATAAGACAAATGGACAAAAACGTTAAAAGATCCTCCATAGAGAGAGTTGAGCAACTTTGAATCATCAAAGTTGCTCGGTATACACTTTTTATTGTTCTTTTATGTCAAATTTTACGAGTATATGCTTCTTAGATTATTTTGATGCCAAAACCCCAACTATCAATGACAAATGGACAAAACCGTTTAAAGCTCCTCCATAGAGTGAGTTGAGCAACTTCGGACTATCAAGGTTGCTCGGTGTACACTTTTTATTGTTCTTCTATGTCAAATTTTACGAGTACAAGCTTCGTAGATTATTTCGATGCCAAAACCCCAACTTTCTTATGACAAATGGACAAAACCGTTTATTGCTCCTCCATAGAGTGAGTTGAGCAACTTCGGACTATCAAAGTTGCTCGGTGTACACTTTTTATTGTTCTTCTATGTCAAATTTTACAAGTATAAGCTTCCTAGATTATTTCGATGCCGAAACCCCAACTTTCTATGACAAATGGACAAAACCGTTTAAAGCTCCTCCATAGAGAGAGTTGAGCAATTTCAGACCATCAAAGTTGCTCGGTGTACACTTTTTATTGTTCTTCTATGTCAAATTTTACGAGTATAAGCTTCCCAGATTATTTCGATGCCAAAACTCTAACTTTCTACGGCAAACGGACAAAACCGTTAAAAGCTCCACCATAGAAAGTGTCGAGCAACTTCGGACCATCAATGATACTCAGCGTACGCTTTTTAATGTTCTTCTATGACAACTTTTACGGGTATAAGCTTCCTAGATTATTTTGATGACAAAACCCCAACTTTCTATGACAAATGGACAAAACCGTTAAAAGCTCCTCCATAGAGAGATTTGAGCAACTTCGGACCATCAAAGTTGCTCGGTGTACACGTTTTATTATTCTTCTATGTCAAATTTTACGAGTATATGCTTGCTATATTATTTCGATTCCAAAACACCAACTTTCTATGAAAAATGGACAAAACCGTTTAAAGCTCCTCGATAGACTGAGTTGAGCAACTTCGAACTATCAAAATTGCTCGGTGTACACTTTTTATTGTTCTTCTACGTCAAATTTTACGAGTATAAGCTTCCTAGATTATTTCGATGCCAAAACAACAACTTTATAAGACAAATGGACAAAAACGTTAAAAGATCCTCCATAGAGATAGTTGAGGAACTTCGAATAATCAAAGTTGCTCGGTGTACACTTTTTATTGTTCTTTTATGTCAAATTTTACGAGTATATGCTTCTTGGATTATTTTGATGCCAAAACCCCAACTATCAATGACAAATGGATAAAACCATTAAAAGCTACTTCATAGTGAGAGTTGAGCAATTCCGGACCATCAAAGTTGCTCGGTGTATACTTTTTATTGTTCTTTTATGTCAAATTTTACGAGTATATGCTTCTTGGATTTTTTTGATGCCAAAATCCCAACTATCAATGACAAATGGAGAAACCCATTAAAAGCTACTTCATAGTGAGATTTGAGGAATTCCGGACCATCAAATTTGCTCGGTGTACACTTTTAATTGTTCGTTCTATGTCAAATTTTACGAGTATAAGCTTCCTAGATTATTTCGATGCGAAAACACTAACTTTATAAGACAAATGGACAAAAACATTAAAAGATCCTCCATAGAGAGAGTTGAGCAACTTTGAATCATCAAAGTTGCTCGGTGTACACTTTTTATTGTTCTTTTATGTCAAATTTTACGAGTATATGCTTCCTAGATTATTTTGATGCCAAAACCCCAACTATCAATGACAAATGGACAAAACCGTTTAAAGCTCCTCCATAGAGTGAGTTGAGCAACTTCGGACTATCAAGGTTGCTCGGTGTACACTTTTTATTGTTCTTCTATGTCAAATTTTACGAGTATAAGCTTCGTAGATTATTTCGATGCCAAAACCCCAACTTTCTTATGACAAATGGACAAAAC
The DNA here is from genome assembly GCA_963580455.1 of Euonymus europaeus. NCBI lineage: Eukaryota > Viridiplantae > Streptophyta > Magnoliopsida > Celastrales > Celastraceae > Euonymus > Euonymus europaeus. The sequence continues at coordinate 10,826,591 of OY756970.1, read as the reverse complement.
CGTTTATTGCTCCTCCATAGAGTGAGTTGAGCAACTTCGGACTATCAAAGTTGCTCGGTGTACACTTTTTATTGTTCTTCTATGTCAAATTTTACAAGTATAAGTTTCCTAGATTATTTCGATGCCAAAACCCCAACTTTCTATGACAAATGGACAAAACCGTTTAAAGCTCCTCCATAGAGAGAGTTGAGCAATTTCAGACCATCAAAGTTGCTCGGTGTACACTTTTTATTGTTCTTCTATGTCAAATTTTACGAGTATAAGCTTCCCAGATTATTTCGATGCCAAAACTCCAACTTTCTATGGCAAACGGACAAAATCGTTAAAAGCTCCACCATAGAAAGTGTCGAGCAACTTCGGACCATCAATGATACTCAGCGTACGCTTTTTAATGTTCTTCTATGACAACTTTTACGGGTATAAGCTTCCTAGATTATTTTGATGCCAAAACCCCAACTTTCTATGACAAATGGACAAAACCGTTAAAAGCACCTCCAAAGAGAGATTTGAGCAACTTCGGACCATCAAAGTTGCTCGGTGTACACGTTTTATTATTCTTCTTTGTCAAATTTTACGAGTATATGCTTCCTATATTATTTCGATTCCAAAACCCCAACTTTCTATGAAAAATGGACAAAACCGTTTAAAGCTCCTCGATAGACTGAGTTGAGCAACTTCGAACTATCAAAATTGCTCAGTGTACACTTTTTATTGTTCTTCTATGTCAAATTTTACGAGTATAAGCTTCCTAGATTATTTCGATGCCAAAACACCAACTTTATAAGACAAATGGACAAAAACGTTAAAAGATCCTCCATAGAGATAGTTGAGGAACTTCGAATCATCGAAGTTGCTCGGTGTACACTTTTTATTGTTCTTTTATGTCAAATTTTACGAGTATATGCTTCTTGGATTATTTTGATGCCAAAACCCCAACTATCAATGACAAATAGATAAAACCATTATAAGCTACTTCATAGTGAGAGTTGAGCAATTCCGGACCATCAAAGTTGCTCGGTGTACTGTTTTTATTGTTCCTTCTATGTCAAATTTTACGAGTATATGCTTCCTGGATTATTTTGATGCCAAAATCCCAACTATCAATGACAAATGGATAAAACCATTAAAAGCTACTTCATAGTGAGAGTTGAGGAATTCCGGACCATCAAAGTTGCTCGTTGTACACTTTTTATTGTTCCTTCTATGTCAAATTTTACGAGTATAAGCTTCCTAGATTATTTCGATGCGAAAACACCAACTTTATAAGACAAATGGACAAAAACGTCAAAAGATCCTCCATAGAGAGATTTGAGCAACTTCGAATTATCAAAGTTGCTCGGTGTACACTTTTTATTGTTCTTTTATGTCAAATTTTACGAGTATATGCTTCCTAGATTATTTTGATGCCAAAACCCCAACTATCAATGACAAATGGACAAAACCGTTTAAAGCTCCTCCATAGAGTGAGTTGAGCAACTTCGGACAATCAAGGTTGCTCGGTGTACACTTTTTATTGTTCTTCTATGTCAAATTTTACGAGTATAAGCCTCGAAGATTATTTCGATGCCAAAACCCCAACTTTCTTATGACAAATGGACAAAACCGTTTATTGCTCCTCCATAGAGTGAGTTGAGCAACTTCGGACTATCAAAGTTGCTCGGTGTACACTTTTTATTGTTCTTCTATGTCAAATTTTACAGGTATAAGCTTCCTAGATTATTTCGATGCCAAAACCCCAACTTTCTATGACAAATGGACAAAACCGTTTAAAGCTCCTCCATAGAGAGAGTTGAGCAATTTCAGACCATCAAAGTTGCTCGGTGTACACTTTTTATTGTTCTTCTATGTCAAATTTTACGAGTATAAGCTTCCCAGATTATTTCGATGCCAAAACTCCAACTTTCTATGGCAAACGGACAAAACCGTTAAAAGCTCCAACATAGAAAGTGTCGAGCAACTTCGGACCATCAATGATACTCAGCGTACGCTTTTTAATGTTCTTCTATGACAACTTTTACGGGTATAAGCTTCCTAGATTATTTTGATGCCAAAACCCCAACTTTCTATGACAAATGGACAAAACCGTTAAAAGCACCTCCGTAGAGAGATTTGAGCAACTTCGGACCATAAAAGTTGCTCGGTGTACACGTTTTATTATTCTTCTATGTCAAATTTTACGAGTATATGCTTCCTATATTATTTCGATTCCAAAACCCCAACTTTCTATGAAAAATGGACAAAACCGTTTAAAGCTCCTCGATAGACTGAGTTGAGCAACTTCGAACTATCAAAATTGCTCGGTGTACACTTTTTATTGTTCTTCTATGTCAAATTTTACGAGTATAAGCTTCCTAGATTATTTCGATGCCAAAACACCAACTTTATAAGACAAATGGACAAAAACGTTAAAAGATCCTCCATAGAGATAGTTGAGGAACTTCGAATAATCAAAGTTGCTCGGTGTACACTTTTTATTGTTATTTTATGTCAAATTTTACGTGTGTATGCTTCTTGGATTATTTTGATGCCAAAACCCCAACTATCAATGACAAATGGATAAAACCATTAAAAGCTACTTCATAGTGAGAGTTGAGCAATTCCGGACCATCAAAGTTGCTCGGTGTACACTTTTTATTGTTCTTTTATGTCAAATTTTACGAGTATATGCTTCTTGGATTTTTTTGATGCCAAAATCCCAACTATCAATGACAAATGGAGAAAACCATTAAAAGCTACTTCATAGTGAGATTTGAGGAATTCCGGACCATCAAATTTGCTCGGTGTACACTTTTTATTGTTCCTTCTCTGTCAAATTTTACGAGTATAAGCTTCCTAGATTATTTCGATGCGAAAACACTAACTTTATAAGACAAATGGACAAAAACGTTAAAAGATCCTCCATAGAGAGAGTTGAGCAACTTTGAATCATCAAAGTTGCTCGGTATACACTTTTTATTGTTCTTTTATGTCAAATTTTACGAGTATATGCTTCTTCGATTATTTTGATGCCAAAACCCCAACTATCAATGACAAATGGACAAAACCGTTTAAAGCTCCTCCATAGAGTGAGTTGAGCAACTTCGGACTATCAAGGTTGCTCGGTGTACACTTTTTATTGTTCTTCTATGTCAAATTTTACGAGTATAAGCTTCGTAGATTATTTCGATGCCAAAACCCCAACTTTCTTATGACAAATGGAGAAAACCGTTTATTGCTCCTCCATAGAGTGAGTTGAGCAACTTCGGACTATCAAAGTTGCTCGGTGTACACTTTTTATTGTTCTTCTATGACAAATTTTACAGGTATAAGCTTCCTAGATTATTTCGATGCCAAAACCCCAACTTTCTATGACAAATGGATAAAACCGTTTAAAGCTCCTCCATAGAGAGAGTTGAGCAATTTCAGACCATCAAAGTTGCTCGGTGTACACTTTTTATTGTTCTTCTATGTCAAATTTTACGAGTATAAGCTTCCCAGATTATTTCGATGCCAAAACTCCAACTTTCTATGGCAAACGGACAAAACCGTTAAAAGCTCCAACATAGAAAGTGTCGAGCAACTTCGGACCATCAATGATACTCAGCGTACGCTTTTTAATGTTCTTCTATGACAACTTTTACGGGTATAAGCTTCCTAGATTATTTTGATGCCAAAACCCCAACTTTCTATGACAAATGGACAAAACCGTTAAAAGCACCTCCGTAGAGAGATTTGAGCAACTTCGGACCATAAAAGTTGCTCGGTGTACACGTTTTATTATTCTTCTATGTCAAATTTTACGAGTATATGCTTCCTATATTATTTCGATTCCAAAACCCCAACTTTCTATGAAAAATGGACAAAACCGTTTAAAGCTCCTCGATAGACTGAGTTGAGCAACTTCGAACTATCAAAATTGCTCGGTGTACACTTTTTATTGTTCTTCTATGTCAAATTTTACGAGTATAAGCTTCCTAGATTATTTCGATGCCAAAACACCAACTTTATAAGACAAATGGACAAAAACGTTAAAAGATCCTCCATAGAGATAGTTGAGGAACTTCGAATAATCAAAGTTGCTCGGTGTACACTTTTTATTGTTATTTTATGTCAAATTTTACGTGTATATGCTTCTTGGATTATTTTGATGCCAAAACCCCAACTATCAATGACAAATGGATAAAACCATTAAAAGCTACTTCATAGTGAGAGTTGAGCAATTCCGGACCATCAAAGTTGCTCGGTGTACACTTTTTATTGTTCTTTTATGTCAAATTTTACGAGTATATGCTTCTTGGATTTTTTTGATGCCAAAATCCCAACTATCAATGACAAATGGAGAAAACCATTAAAAGCTACTTCATAGTTAGATTTGAGGAATTCCGGACCATCAAATTTGCCCTGTGTACACTTTTTATTGTTCGTTCTATGTCAAATTTTACGAGTATAAGCTTCCTAGATTATTTCGATGCGAAAATACTAACTTTATAAGACAAATGGACAAAAACGTTAAAAGATCCTCCATAGAGAGAGTTGAGCAACTTTGAATCATCAAAGTTGCTCGGTATACACTTTTTATTGTTCTTTTATGTCAAATTTTACGAGTATATGCTTCTTAGATTATTTTGATGCCAAAACCCCAACTATCAATGACAAATGGACAAAACCGTTTAAAGCTCCTCCATAGAGTGAGTTGAGCAACTTCGGACTATCAAGGTTGCTCGGTGTACACTTTTTATTGTTCTTCTATGTCAAATTTTACGAGTACAAGCTTCGTAGATTATTTCGATGCCAAAACCCCAACTTTCTTATGACAAATGGACAAAACCGTTTATTGCTCCTCCATAGAGTGAGTTGAGCAACTTCGGACTATCAAAGTTGCTCGGTGTACACTTTTTATTGTTCTTCTATGTCAAATTTTACAAGTATAAGCTTTCTAGATTATTTCGATGCCGAAACCCCAACTTTCTATGACAAATGGACAAAACCGTTTAAAGCTCCTCCATAGAGAGAGTTGAGCAATTTCAGACCATCAAAGTTGCTCGGTGTACACTTTTTATTGTTCTTCTATGTCAAATTTTACGAGTATAAGCTTCCCAGATTATTTCGATGCCAAAACTCTAACTTTCTACGGCAAACGGACAAAACCGTTAAAAGCTCCACCATAGAAAGTGTCGAGCAACTTCGGACCATCAATGATACTCAGCGTACGCTTTTTAATGTTCTTCTATGACAACTTTTACGGGTATAAGCTTCCTAGATTATTTTGATGACAAAACCCCAACTTTCTATGACAAATGGACAAAACCGTTAAAAGCTCCTCCATAGAGAGATTTGAGCAACTTCGGACCATCAAAGTTGCTCGGTGTACACGTTTTATTATTCTTCTATGTCAAATTTTACGAGTATATGCTTCCTATATTATTTCGATTCCAAAACACCAACTTTCTATGAAAAATGGACAAAACCGTTTAAAGCTCCTCGATAGACTGAGTTGAGCAACTTCGAACTATCAAAATTGCTCGGTGTACACTTTTTATTGTTCTTCTACGTCAAATTTTACGAGTATAAGCTTCCTAGATTATTTCGATGCCAAAACACCAACTTTATAAGACAAATGGACAAAAACGTTAAAAGATCCTCCATAGAGATAGTTGAGGAACTTCGAATAATCAAAGTTGCTCGGTGTACACTTTTTATTGTTATTTTATGTCAAATTTTACGAGTATATGCTTCTTGGATTATTTTGATGCCAAAACCCCAACTATCAATGACAAATGGATAAAACCATTAAAAGCTACTTCATAGTGAGAGTTGAGCAATTCCGGACCATCAAAGTTGCTCGGTGTACACTTTTTATTGTTATTTTATGTCAAATTTTACGAGTATATGCTTCTTGGATTTTTTTGATGCCAAAATCCCAACTATCAATGACAAATGGAGAAACCCATTAAAAGCTACTTCATAGTGAGATTTGAGGAATTCCGGACCATCAAATTTGCTCGGTGTACACTTTTAATTGTTCGTTCTATGTCAAATTTTACGAGTATAAGCTTCCTAGATTATTTCGATGCGAAAACACTAACTTTATAAGACAAATGGACAAAAACATTAAAAGATCCTCCATAGAGGGAGTTGAGCAACTTTGAATCATCAAAGTTGCTCGGTGTACACTTTTTATTGTTCTTTTATGTCAAATTTTACGAGTATATGCTTCTTAGATTATTTTGATGCCAAAACCCCAACTATCAATGACAAATGGACAAAACCGTTTAAAGCTCCTCCATAGAGTGAGTTGAGCAACTTCGGACTATCAAGGTTGCTCGGTGTACACTTTTTATTGTTCTTCTATGTCAAATTTTACGAGTACAAGCTTCGTAGATTATTTCGATGCCAAAACCCCAACTTTCTTATGACAAATGGACAAAACCGTTTATTGCTCCTCCATAGAGTGAGTTGAGCAACTTCGGACTATCAAAGTTGCTCGGTGTACACTTTTTATTGTTCTTCTATGTCAAATTTTACAAGTATAAGCTTTCTAGATTATTTCGATGCCGAAACCCCAACTTTCTATGACAAATGGACAAAACCGTTTAAAGCTCCTCCATAGAGAGAGTTGAGCAATTTCAGACCATCAAAGTTGCTCGGTGTACACTTTTTATTGTTCTTCTATGTCAAATTTTACGAGTATAAGCTTCCCAGATTATTTCGATGCCAAAACTCTAACTTTCTACGGCAAACGGACAAAACCGTTAAAAGCTCCACCATAGAAAGTGTCGAGCAACTTCGGACCATCAATGATACTCAGCGTACGCTTTTTAATGTTCTTCTATGACAACTTTTACGGGTATAAGCTTCCTAGATTATTTTGATGACAAAACCCCAACTTTCTATGACAAATGGACAAAACCGTTAAAAGCTCCTCCATAGAGAGATTTGAGCAACTTCGGACCATCAAAGTTGCTCGGTGTACACGTTTTATTATTCTTCTATGTCAAATTTTACGAGTATATGCTTCCTATATTATTTCGATTCCAAAACACCAACTTTCTATGAAAAATGGACAAAACCGTTTAAAGCTCCTCGATAGACTGTGTTGAGCAACTTCGAACTATCAAAATTGCTCGGTGTACACTTTTTATTGTTCTTCTACGTCAAATTTTACGAGTATAAGCTTCCTAGATTATTTCGATGCCAAAACAACAACTTTATAAGACAAATGGACAAAAACGTTAAAAGATCCTCCATAGAGATAGTTGAGGAACTTCGAATAATCAAAGTTGCTCGGTGTACACTTTTTATTGTTCTTTTATGTCAAATTTTACGAGTATATGCTTCTTGGATTATTTTGATGCCAAAACCCCAACTATCAATGACAAATGGATAAAACCATTAAAAGCTACTTCATAGTGAGAGTTGAGCTATTCCGGACCATCAAAGTTGCTCGGTGTACACTTTTTATTGTTCTTTTATGTCAAATTTTACGAGTATATGCTTCTTGGATTTTTTTGATGCCAAAATCCCAACTATCAATGACAAATGGAGAAACCCATTAAAAGCTCCTCCATAGAGAGATTTGAGCAACTTCGGACCATCAAAGTTGCTCGGTGTACACGTTTTATTATTCTTCTTTGTCAAATTTTACGAGTATATGCTTCCTATATTATTTCGATTCCAAAACCCCAACTTTCTATGAAAAATGGACAAAACCGTTTAAAGCTCCTCGATAGACTGAGTTGAGCAACTTCGAACTATCAAAATTGCTCAATGTACACTTTTTATTGTTCTTCTATGTCAAATTTTACGAGTATAAGCTTCCTAGATTATTTCGATGCCAAAACACCAACTTTATAAGACAAATGGACAAAAACGTTAAAAGATCCTCCATAGAGATAGTTGAGGAACTTCGAATCATCGAAGTTGCTCGGTGTACACTTTTTATTGTTCTTTTATGTCAAATTTTACGAGTATATGCTTCTTGGATTATTTTGATGCCAAAACCCCAACTATCAATGACAAATAGATAAAACCATTATAAGCTACTTCATAGTGAGAGTTGAGCAATTCCGGACCATCAAAGTTGCTCGGTGTACTGTTTTTATTGTTCCTTCTATGTCAAATTTTACGAGTATATGCTTCCTGGATTATTTTGATGCCAAAATCCCAACTATCAATGACAAATGGATAAAACCATTAAAAGCTACTTCATAGTGAGAGTTGAGGAATTCCGGACCATCAAAGTTGCTCGTTGTACACTTTTTATTGTTCCTTCTATGTCAAATTTTACGAGTATAAGCTTCCTAGATTATTTCGATGCGAAAACACCAACTTTATAAGACAAATGGACAAAAACGTCAAAAGATCCTCCATAGAGAGATTTGAGCAACTTCGAATTATCAAAGTTGCTCGGTGTACACTTTTTATTGTTCTTTTATGTCAAATTTTACGAGTATATGCTTCCTAGATTATTTTGATGCCAAAACCCCAACTATCAATGACAAATGGACAAAACCATTTAAAGCTCCTCCATAGAGTGAGTTGAGCAACTTCGGACAATCAAGGTTGCTCGGTGTACACTTTTTATTGTTCTTCTATGTCAAATTTTACGAGTATAAGCCTCGAAGATTATTTCGATGCCAAAACCCCAACTTTCTTATGACAAATGGACAAAACCGTTTATTGCTCCTCCATAGAGTGAGTTGAGCAACTTCGGACTATCAAAGTTGCTCGGTGTACACTTTTTATTGTTCTTCTATGTCAAATTTTACAAGTATAAGCTTCCTAGATTATTTCGATGCCAAAACCCCAACTTTCTATGACAAATGGACAAAACCGTTTAAAGCTCCTCCATAGAGAGAGTTGAGCAATTTCAGACCATCAAAGTTGCTCGGTGTACACTTTTTATTGTTCTTCTATGTCAAATTTTACGAGTATAAGCTTCCCAGATTATTTCGATGCCAAAACTCCAACTTTCTATGGCAAACGGACAAAATCGTTAAAAGCTCCACCATAGAAAGTGTCGAGCAACTTCGGACCATCAATGATACTCAGCGTACGCTTTTTAATGTTCTTCTATGACAACTTTTACGGGTATAAGCTTCCTAGATTATTTTGATGCCAAAACCCCAACTTTCTATGACAAATGGACAAAACCGTTAAAAGCACCTCCAAAGAGAGATTTGAGCAACTTCGGACCATCAAAGTTGCTCGGTGTACACGTTTTATTATTCTTCTTTGTCAAATTTTACGAGTATATGCTTCCTATATTATTTCGATTCCAAACCCCAACTTTCTATGAAAAATGGACAAAACCGTTTAAAGCTCCTCGATAGACTGAGTTGAGCAACTTCGAACTATCAAAATTGCTCAGTGTACACTTTTTATTGTTCTTCTATGTCAAATTTTACGAGTATAAGCTTCCTAGATTATTTCGATGCCAAAACACCAACTTTATAAGACAAATGGACAAAAACGTTAAAAGATCCTCCATAGAGATAGTTGAGGAACTTCGAATCATCGAAGTTGCTCGGTGTACACTTTTTATTGTTCTTTTATGTCAAATTTTACGAGTATATGCTTCTTGGATTATTTTGATGCCAAAACCCCAACTATCAATGACAAATAGATAAAACCATTATAAGCTACTTCATAGTGAGAGTTGAGCAATTCCGGACCATCAAAGTTGCTCGGTGTACTGTTTTTATTGTTCCTTCTATGTCAAATTTTACGAGTATATGCTTCCTGGATTATTTTGATGCCAAAATCCCAACTATCAATGACAAATGGATAAAACCATTAAAAGCTACTTCATAGTGAGAGTTGAGGAATTCCGGACCATCAAAGTTGCTCGTTGTACACTTTTTATTGTTCCTTCTATGTCAAATTTTACGAGTATAAGCTTCCTAGATTATTTCGATGCGAAAACACCAACTTTATAAGACAAATGGACAAAAACGTCAAAAGATCCTCCATAGAGAGATTTGAGCAACTTCGAATCATCAAAGTTGCTCGGTGTACACTTTTTATTGTTCTTTTATGTCAAATTTTACGAGTATATGCTTCCTAGATTATTTTGATGCCAAAACCCCAACTATCAATGACAAATGGACAAAACCGTTTAAAGCTCCTCCATAGAGTGAGTTGAGCAACTTCGGACAATCAAGGTTGCTCGGTGTACACTTTTTATTGTTCTTCTATGTCAAATTTTACGAGTATAAGCTTCGTAGATTATTTCGATGCCAAAACCCCAACTTTCTTATGACAAATGGACAAAACCGTTTATTGCTCCTCCATAGAGTGAGTTGAGCAACTTCGGACTATCAAAGTTGCTCGGTGTACACTTTTTATTGTTCTTCTATGTCAAATTTTACAAGTATAAGCTTCCTAGATTATTTCGATGCCAAAACCCCAACTTTCTATGACAAATGGACAAAACCGTTTAAAGCTCCTCCATAGAGAGAGTTGAGCAATTTCAGACCATCAAAGTTGCTCGGTGTACACTTTTTATTGTTCTTCTATGTCAAATTTTACGAGTATAAGCTTCCCAGATTATTTCGATGCCAAAACTCCAACTTTCTATGGCAAACGGACAAAATCGTTGAAAGCTCCACCATAGAAAGTGTCGAGCAACTTCGGACCATCAATGATACTCAGCGTACGCTTTTTAATGTTCTTCTATGACAACTTTTACGGGTATAAGCTTCCTAGATTATTTTGATGCCAAAACCCCAACTTTCTATGACAAATGGACAAAACCGTTAAAAGCACCTCCAAAGAGAGATTTGAGCAACTTCGGACCATCAAAGTTGCTCGGTGTACACGTTTTATTATTCTTCTTTGTCAAATTTTACGAGTATATGCTTCCTATATTATTTCGATTCCAAAACCCCAACTTTCTATGAAAAATGGACAAAACCGTTTAAAGCTCCTCGATAGACTGAGTTGAGCAACTTCGAACTATCAAAATTGCTCAGTGTACACTTTTTATTGTTCTTCTATGTCAAATTTTACGAGTATAAGCTTCCTAGATTATTTCGATGCCAAAACACCAACTTTATAAGACAAATGGACAAAAACGTTAAAAGATCCTCCATAGAGATAATTGAGGAACTTCGAATCCTCGAAGTTGCTCGGTGTACACTTTTTATTGTTCTTTTATGTCAAATTTTACGAGTATATGCTTCTTGGATTATTTTGATGCCAAAACCCCAACTATCAATGACAAATAGATAAAACCATTATAAGCTACTTCATAGTGAGAGTTGAGCAATTCCGGACCATCAAAGTTGCTCGGTGTACTGTTTTTATTGTTCCTTCTATGTCAAATTTTACGAGTATATGCTTCCTGGATTATTTTGATGCCAAAATCCCAACTATCAATGACAAATGGATAAAACCATTAAAAGCTACTTCATAGTGAGAGTTGAGGAATTCCGGACCATCAAAGTTGCTCGTTGTACACTTTTTATTGTTCCTTCTATGTCAAATTTTACGAGTATAAGCTTCCTAGATTATTTCGATGCGAAAACACCAACTTTATAAGACAAATGGACAAAAACGTCAAAAGATCCTCCATAGAGAGATTTGAGCAACTTCGAATCATCAAAGTTGCTCGGTGTACACTTTTTATTGTTCTTTTATGTCAAATTTTACGAGTATATGCTTCCTAGATTATTTTGATGCCAAAACCCCAACTATCAATGACAAATGGACAAAACCGTTTAAAGCTCCTCCATAGAGTGAGTTGAGCAACTTCGGACAATCAAGGTTGCTCGGTGTACACTTTTTATTGTTCTTCTATGTCAAATTTTACGAGTATAAGCTTCGTAGATTATTTCGATGCCAAAACCCCAACTTTCTTATGACAAATGGACAAAACCGTTTATTGCTCCTCCATAGAGTGAGTTGAGCAACTTCGGACTATCAAAGTTGCTCGGTGTACACTTTTTATTGTTCTTCTATGTCAAATTTTACAAGTATAAGCTTCCTAGATTATTTCGATGCCAAAACCCCAACTTTCTAGGACAAATGGACAAAAACATTAAAAGCCCCTCCATAGAGAGATTTGAGCAACTTCGGACTATCAAAGTTGCTCGGTGTACACGTTTTATTATTCTTCTATGTCAAATTTTACGAGTATATGCTTCCTATATTATTTGGATTCCAAAACCCCAACTTTCTATGACAAATGGACAAAACCGTTAAAGCTCCTCGACTGACTGAGTTGAGCAACTTCGAACTATCAAAATTGCTCGGTGTACACTTTTTATTGTTCTTCTATGTCAAATTTTACGAGTATAAGCTTCCTAGATTATTTCGATGCCAAAACACCAACTTTATAAGACAAATGGACAAAAATGTTAAAAGATCCTCAATAGTGATAGTTGAGGAACTTCGAATCATCAAAGTTGCTCGGCGTACACTTTTTATTGTTCTTTTATGTCAAATTTTAGGAGTATATGCTTCCTGGATTATTTTGATGCCAAAACCCCAACTATCAATGATAAATGGATAAAACCATTAAAAGTTACTTCATAGTGAGATTTGAGCAATTCCGGACCATCAAATTTGCTCGGTGTACACTTTTTATTGTTCTTCTATGTCAAATTTTACGAGTATAAGCTTCCTAGATTATTTCGATGCCAAAACACCAACTTTATAAGACAAATGGACAAAAATGTTAAAAGATCCTCAATAGTGATAGTTGAGGAACTTCGAATCATCAAAGTTGCTCGGTGTACACTTTTTATTGTTCTTTTATGTCAAATTTTAAGAGTATATGCTTCCTGGATTATTTTGATGCCAAAACCCCAACTATCAATGACAAATGGATAAAACCATTAAAAGCTACTTCATAGTGAGATTTGAGCAATTCCGGACCATCAAATTTGCTCGGTGTACACTTTTTATTGTTATTCTATGTCAAATTTTACGAGTATAAGCTTCCTAGATTATTTCGAAGCCAAAACCCCAACTTTCTATGACAAATGGACAAAACCGTTAAAAGCTCCTCCATAGAGAGAGTTGAGCAACTTCGAATCATCAAAGTTGCTTTGTGTACACTTTTTATTGTTCTTTCATTTCCAATTTTACGAGAACAAGCTTCAGAGATTATTTCGATGCCAAAACACCAACTTTCTAGGACAAATGTACAAAAACGTTAAAAGCCCCCCCATAGAGAGATTTGAGCAACTTCGGACCATCAAAGTTGCTCGGTGTACACGTTTTATTATTCTTCTATGTAAAATTTTACGAGTATATGCTTCCTATATTATTTCGATTCCAAAACCCCAACTTTCTATGACAAATGGACAAAACCGTTTAAAGGTACTCGACAGACTGAGTTGAGCAACTTCGAACTATCAAAATTGCTCGGTGTACACTTTTTATTGTTCTTCTATGTCAAATTTTTCGAGTATAAGCTTCCTAGATTATTTCGATGCCAAAACACCAACTTTATAAGACAAATGGACAAAAACGTTAAAAGATCCTCCATAGTGATAGTTGAGGAACTTCGAATCATCAAAGTTGCTAGGTGTACACTTTTTATTATTCTTTTATGTCAAATTTTACGAGTATATGCTTCCTGGATTATTTTGATGCCAAAACCCCAACTATAAATGACAAATGGATAAAACCATTAAAAGCTACTTCATAGTGAGAGTTGAGCAATTCCGGACCATCAAAGTTGCTCGGTGTACACTTTTTATTGTTCCTTCTATGTCAAATTTTACGAGTATAAGATTCCTAGATTATTTCGATGCCAAAACACCCAACTTTCCATGGCAAATGGACAAGACTATTAAAAGCTCCTCCATAGAGAGAGTTGAGCAACTTCGATCCATCAAAGTTGCTTTGTGTACACTTTTTATTGTTCTTTTATTTCCAATTTTACGAGAACAAGCTTCCGAGATTATTTCGATGCCAAAACACCAACTTTCTAGGACAAATGGACAAAAACGTTAAAAGCCCCTCCATAAAGAGATTTGAGCAACTTCGGACCATCAAAGTTGCTCGGTGTACACGTTTTATTATTCTTCTATGTCAAATTTTACGAGTATATGCTTCCTATATTATTTCGATTCCAAAACCCCAACTTTCTATGACAAATGGACAAAACCGTTTAAAGCTCCTCGACAGACTGAGTTGAGCAACTTCGAACTATCAAAATTGCTCGGTGTACACTTTTTATTGTTCTTCTATGTCAAATTTTACGAGTATAAGCTTCCTAGATTATTTCGATGCCAAAACACCAACTTTATAAGACAAATGGACAAAAACGTTAAAAGATCCTCCATAGAGAGAGTTGAGCAACTTCGAATCATCAAAGTTGCTCGGAGTACACTTTTTATTGTTCTTTTATGTCAAATTTTACGAGTATATGCTTCCTGGATTATTTTGATGCCAAAACCCCATCTATCAATGACAAATGGACAAAAACGTTAAAAGATCCTCTATAGTGAGAGTTGAGCAACTTCGAATCATCAAAATTGCTCGGTGTACACTTTATATTGTTCTTTTATGTCAAATTTTACGAGTATATGCATCCTGGATTACTTTGATGCCAAAACCCCAACTATCAATGAAAAATGGACAAAACCATTAAATGCTACTTCATAGTGAGAGTTGAGCAATTCCGGACCATCAAAGTTGCTCGGTGTACACTTTTTATTCTTCTTCTATATCCAATTTTACTAGTATAAGCTTCATAGATTATTACGATCCAAAAACCCCAACTTTCTATGACAAATGGACAAAAACCGTTTATAGCTCCTCCATAGAGTGAGTTGAGCAACTTTGGACTACTAAAGTTGCTCGGTGTACACTTCTTATTGTTCTTCTATGTCAAATTTTACAAGTATAAACTTTCTAGATTATTTCGATGTCAAAACCCCAACTTTCTTATGACAAATGAACAAAACCGTTTATAGCTCCTTCATAGAGTGAGTTGAGTAACTTCGGACAATCAAAGTTGCCCGGTGTACAATTTTAATTGTTCTTCTATGTCAAATTTTACGAGTATAAGCTTCCTAGATTATTTCGATGCCAAAACACCAACTTTATAAGACAAATGGACAAAAATGTTAAAAGATCCTCAATAGTGATAGTTGAGGAACTTCGAATCATCAAAGTTGCTCGGTGTACACTTTTTATTGTTCTTTTATGTCAAATTTTACGAGTATATGCCTCCTGGATTACTTTGACGCCAAAATCCCAACTATCAATGAAAAATGGACAAAACCGTTAAAAGCTACTTCATAGTGAGAGTTGAGCAATTCCGGACCATCAAAGTTGCTCGGTGTACACTTTTTATTGTTCTTCTATATCCAATTTTACTAGTATAAGCTTCATAGATTATTTCGATCCCAAAACCCCAACTTTCTATGACAAATGGACAAAACCGTTTATAGCTCCTCCATAGAGTGAGTTGAGCAACTTTGGACTACCAAAGTTGCTCGGTGTACACTCCTTATTGTTCTTCTATGTCAAATTTTACAAGTATAAACTTTCTAGATTATTTCGATGTCAAAACCCCAACTTTCTTATGACAAATGAACAAAACCGTTTATAGCTCCTTCATAGAGTGAGTTGAGCAACTTCGGACTATCAAAGTTGGCCGGTGTACAATTTTAATTGTTCTTCTATGTCAAATTTTACGAGTATAAGCTTCCTAGATTATTTCGATGCCAAAACACCAACTTTATAAGACAAATGGACAAAAATGTTAAAAGATCCTCAATAGTGATAGTTGAGGAACTTCGAATCATCAAAGTTGCTCGGTGTACACTTTTTATTGTTCTTTTATGTCAAATTTTAGGAGTATATGCTTCCTGGATTATTTTGATGCCAAAACCCCAACTATTAATGACAAATTGAGAAAACCATTAAAAGCTACTTCATAGTGAGATTTGAGCAATTCCGGACCATCAAATTTGCTCGGTGTACACTTTTTATTATTCTTCTATGTCAAATTTTAGGAGTATAAGCTTCCTAGATTATTTCGATGCCAAAACCCCAACTATCAATGACAAATGGATAAAACCATTAAAAGCTACTTCATAGTGAGAGTTGAGCAATTTCGGACCATCAAAGTTGCTCGGTGTACACTTTTTATTGTTCCTTCTATGTCAAATTTTACGAGTATAAGCTTCTTAGATTATTTTGATGCGAAAACACCAACTTTATAAAAAAAATGGACAAAAACGTTAAAAGATCCTCCATAGAGAGAGTTGAGCAACTTCGAATCATCAAAGTTGCTCGGTGTACACTTTTTATTGTTCTTTTATGTCAAATTTTACGAGTATATGCTTCCTGGATTATTTTGATGCCAAAACCCCAACTATCAATGACAAATGGACAAAAACGTTAAAAGATCCTCTATAGTGAGAGTTGAACAACTTCGAATCATCAAAGTTGCTCGGTGTACACTTTATATTATTCTTTTATGTCAAATTTTACGAGTATATGCCTCCTGGATTACTTTGATGCCAAACCCCAACTATCAATGAAAAATGGACAAAACCGTTAAAAGCTACTTTATAGTGAGAGTTGAGCATTTCCGGACCATCAAAGTTGCTCGGTGTACACTTTTTATTGTTCTTCTATGTCTAATTTTACGAGTATATGCTTCCTAGATTATTTCGATGCCAAAACCCCAACTTTCTATAACAAATGGACAAAACCATTTATAGCTCCTCCATAGAGTGAGTTGAGCAACTTCGGACTACCAAAGTAGCTCGGCGTACACTTTTTATTGTTCTTCTATGTCAAATTTTACGAGTATAAGCTTTCTAGATTATTTCGATGTCAAAACCCTATCTTTCTTATGACAAATGGACAAAACCGTTTATAGCTCCTTCATAGAGTGAGTTGACCAACTTCGGACTATCAAAGTTGCCCGGTGTAGAATTTTTATTGTTCTTCTATGTCAAATTTTACGAGTATAAGCTTCTTAGATTATTTTGATGCGAAAACACCAACTTTATAAGAAAAATGGACAAAAACGTTAAAAGATCCTCCATAGAGAGAGTTGAGCAACTTCGAATCATCAAAGTTGCTCGGTGTACACTTTTTATTGTTCTTTTATGTCAAATTTTACGAGTATATGCTTCCTGGATTATTTTGATGACAAATCCCCAACTATCAATGACAAATGGACAAAAACGTTAAAAGATCCTCTATAGTGAGAGTTGAACAACTTCGAATCATCAAAGTTGCTCGGTGTACACTTTATATTGTTCTTTTATGTCAAATTTTACGAGTATATGCCTCCTGGATTACTTTGATGCCAAACCCCAACTATCAATGAAAAATGGACAAAACCGTTAAAAGCTACTTTATAGTGAGAGTTGAGCATTTCCGGACCATCAAAGTTGCTCGGTGTACACTTTTTATTGTTCTTCTATGTCTAATTTTACGAGTATATGCTTCCTAGATTATTTCGATGCCAAAACCCCAACTTTCTATAACAAATGGACAAAACCATTTATAGCTCCTCCATAGAGTGAGTTGAGCAACTTCGGACTACCAAAGTAGCTCGGCGTACACTTTTTATTGTTCTTCTATGTCAAATTTTACGAGTATAAGCTTTCTAGATTATTTCGATGTCAAAACCCTAACTTTCTTATGACAAATGGTCAAAACCGTTTATAGCTCCTTCATAGAGTGAGTTGACCAACTTCGGACTATCAAAGTTGCCCGGTGTAGAATTTTTATTGTTCTTCTATGTCAAATTTTACGAATATTAGCTTCCAAGATTATTTCGATGCCGAAACACCAACTTTATAAGACAAATGGACAAAAACGTTAAAAGATCCTCCATAGAAAGAGTTGAGCAACTTCGAATCATCAAAGTTGCTCGGTGTACACTTTTTATTGTTCTTTTATGTCAAAATTTATGACTATATGCTTCCTGGATTATTTTGATGACAAATCCCCAACTATCAATGACAAATGGACAAAAACGTTAAAAGATCCTCCATAGAAAGAGTTGAGCAACTTCGAATCATCAAAGTTGCTCGTTATACACTTTTTATTGTTCTTTTATGTCAAATTTTACGAGTATATGCTTCTTGGATTATTTTGATGCCAAAACCCCAACTATCAATGACAAATGGATAAAACCATTAAAAACTACTTCATAGTGAGAGTTGAGCTATTCCGGACTATCAAAGTTGCTCGGTGTACACTTTTTATTGTTCTTCTATGTCAAATTTTACGAGTATATGCTTCTTGGATTATTTTGATGTCAAAACCCCAACTATCAATGACAAATGGATAAAACCATTAAAAGCTACTTCATAGTGAGATTTGAGCAATTCCGGACCATCAAATTTGCTCGGTGTACACTTTTTATTGTTCTTCTATGTCAAATTTTACGAGTATAAGCTTCCTAGATTATTTCGATGCCAAAACCCCAACTTTCTATGAAATTTGGACAAAACCGTTAAAAGCTCTTCCATAGAGAGAGTTGAGCAACTTCGAACCATCAAAGTTGCTTGGTGTACACTTTTTATTGTTCTTTTATTTCCAATTTTACGAGAACAAGCTTCCGAGATTATTTCGATGCCAAAACACCAACTTTCTAGGACAAATGGACAAAAACATTAAAAGCCCCTCCATAGAGAGATTTGAGCAACTTCGGACTATCAAAGTTGCTCGGTGTACACGTTTTATTATTCTTCTATTTCAAATTTTACGAGTATATGCTTCCTATATTATTTCGATTCCAAAACCCCAACTTTCTATGACAAATGGACAAAACCGTTAAAGCTCCTCGACAGACTGAGTTGAGCAACTTCGAACTATCAAAATTGCTCGGTGTACACTTTTTATTGTTCTTCTATGTCAAATTTTACGAGTATAAGCTTCCTAGATTTTTTCGATGCCAAAACACCAACTTTATAAGACAAATGGACAAAAATGTTAAAAGATCCTCAATAGTGATAGTTGAGGAACTTCGAATCATCAAAGTTGCTCGGTGTACACTTTTTATTGTTCTTTTATGTCAAATTTTAGGAGTATATGCTTCCTGGATTATTTTGATGCCAAAACCCCAACTATCAATGACAAATGGATAAAACCATTAAAAGTTACTTCATAGTGAGATTTGAGCAATTCCGGACCATCAAATTTGCTCGGTGTACACTTTTTATTGTTCTTCTATGTCAAATTTTATGAGTATAACCTTCCTAGATTATTTCGATGCCAAAACTCCAACTTTCTATGAAATTTGGACAAAACCGTTAAAAGCTCTTCCATAGAGAGAGTTGAGCAACTTCGAACCATCAAAGTTGCTTTGTGTACACTTTTTATTGTTCTTTTATTTCCAATTTTACGAGAACAAGCTTCCGAGATTATTTCGATGCCAAAACACCAACTTTCTAGGACAAATGTACAAAAACATTAAAAGCCCCCCCATAGAGAGATTTGAGCAACTTCGGACCACCAAAGTTGCTCGGTGTACACGTTTTATTATTCTTCTATGTCAAATTTTACGAGTATATGCTTCCTATATTATTTCGATTCCAAAACCCCAACTTTCTATGACAAATGGACAAAACCGTTTAAAGCTCCTCGACAAACTGAGTTGAGCAACTTCGAACTTTCAAAATTGCTCGGTGTACACTTTTTATTGTTCTTCTATGTCAAATTTTTCGAGTATAAGCTTCTTAGATTATTTCGATGCCAAAACACCAACTTTATAAGACAAATGGACAAAAACGTTAAAAGATCCTCCATTGTGATAGTTGAGGAACTTCGAATCATCAAAGTTGCTCGGTGTACACTTTTTATTGTTCTTTTATGTCAAATTTTACGAGTATATGCTTCCTGGATTATTTTGATGTCAAAACCCCAACTATAAATGACAAATGGATAAAACTATTAAAAGCTACTTGATAGTGAGAGTTGAGCAATTCCGGACCATCAAAGTTGCTCGGTGTACACTTTTTATTGTTCCTTCTATGTCAAATTTTACGAGTATAAGATTCCTAGATTATTTCGATGCCAAAACTCCCAACTTTCCATGGCAAATGGACAAGACTATTAAAAGCTCCTCCATAGAGAGAGTTGAGAAACTTCGAACCATCAAAGTTCCTTTGTGTACAGTTTTTATTGTTCTTTTATTTCCAATTTTACGAGAACAAGCTTCCGAGATTATTTCGATGCCAAAACACCAACTTTCTAGGACAAATTGACAAAAACGTTAAAAGCCCCTCCATAAAGAGATTTGAACAACTTCGGACCATCAAAGTTGCTCGGTGTACACGTTTTATTATTCTTCTATGTGAAATTTTACGAGTATATGCTTCCTATATTATTTCGATTCCAAAACCCCAACTTTCTATGACAAATGGACAAAACCGTTTAAAGCTCCTCGACAGACTGAGTTGACCAACTTCGAACTATCAAAATTGCTCGGTGTACACTTTTTATTGTTCTTCTATGTCAAATTTTACGAGTATAAGCTTCCCAGATTATTTCGATGCCAAAACACCAACTTTATAAGACAAATGGACAAAAACGTTAAAAGATCCTCCATAGAGAGAGTTGAGCAACTTCGAATCATCAAAGTTGCTCGGAGTACACTTTTTATTGTTCTTTTATGTCAAATTTTACGAGGATATGCTTCCTGGATTATTTTGATGCCAAAACCCCAACTATCAATGACAAATGGACAAAAACGTTAAAAGATCCTCTATAGTGAGAGTTGAGCAACTTCGAATCATCAAAGTTGCTCGGTGTACACTTTATATTGTTCTTTTATGTCAAATTTTACGAGTATATGCCTCCTGGATTACTTTGATGCCAAAACCCCAACTATCAATGAAAAATGGACAAAACCGTTAAAAGCTACTTCATAGTGAGAGTTGAACAATTCCGGACCATCAAAGTTGCTCGGTGTACAATTTTTATTGTTCTTCTATATCCAATTTTACTAGTATAAGCTTCATAGATTATTTCGATCCCAAAACCCCAACTTTCTATGACAAATGGACAAAACCGTTTATAGCTCCTCCATAGAGTGAGTTGAGCTCGGTGTACACTTCTTATTGTTCTTCTATGTCAAATTTTACGAGTATAAACTTTCTAGATTATTTCGATGTCAAAACCCCAACTTTCTTATGACAAATGAACAAAACCGTTTATAGCTCCTTCATAGAGTGAGTTGAGCAACTTCGGAATATCAAAGTTGCCCGGTGTACAATTTTAATTGTTCTTCTATGTCAAATTTTACGAGTATAAGCTTCCTAGATTATTTCGATGCCAAAACACCAACTTTATAAGACAAATGGACAAAAATGTTAAAAGATCCTCAATAGTGATAGTTGAGGAACTTCGAATCATCAAAGTTGCTCGGTGTACACTTTTTATTGTTCTTTTATGTCAAATTTTAGGAGTATATGCTTCCTGGATTATTTTGATGCCAAAATCCCAACTATCAATGACAAATGGATAAAACCATTAAAAGCTACTTCATAGTGAGATTTGAGCAATTCCGGACCATCAAATTTGCTCGGTGTACACTTTTTATTGTTCTTCTATGTCAAATTTTACGAGTATAAGCTTCCTAGATTATTTCGATGCCAAAACCCCAACTTTATATAACAAATGGACAAAACCATTTATAGCTCCTCCATAGAGTGAGTTGAGCAACTTCGGACAACCAAAGTAGCTCGGTGTACACTTTTTATTGTTCTTCTATGTCAAATTTTACGAGTGTAAGCTTTCTAGATTATTTCGATGTCAAAACCCCAACTTTCTTATGACAAATGGACAAAACCGTTTATAGCTCTTTCATAAAGTGAGTTGACCAACTTCGGACTATCAAAGTTTCCCGGTGTACAATTTTTATTGTTCTTCTATGTCAAATTTTACGAATATAAGCTTCCTAAATTATTTCGATGCCAAAACACCAACTTTATAAGACAAATGGACAAAAACGTTAAAAGATCCTCCATAGAAAGAGTTGAGCAACTTCGAATCATCAAAGTTGCTCGGTGTACACTTTTTATTGTTCTTTTATGTCAAATTTTACGAGTATATGCTTCCTGGATTATTTTGATGCCAAAACCCCAACTATCAATGACAAATGGATAAAACCATTAAAAGCTACTTCATAGTGAGAGTTGAGCAATTCCGGACCATCAAAGTTGCTCGGTGTACACTTTTTATTGTTCCTCCTATGTCAAATTTTACGAGTATAAGCTTCTTAGATTATTTTGATGCGAAAACACCAACTTTATAAGAAAAATGGACAAAAACGTAAAAAAGATCCTCCATAGAGAGAGTTGAGCAACTTCGAATCATCAAAGTTGCTCGGTGTACACATTTTATTGTTCTTTTATGTCAAATTTTACGAGTATATGCTTCCTGGATTATTTTGATGCCAAAACCACAACTATCATTGACAAATGGACAAAAACGTTAAAAGATCCTCTATAGTGAGAGTTGAGCAACTTCGAATCATCAAAGTTGCTCGGTGTACACTTTTTATTGTTCTTTTATGTCAAATTTTACGAGTATATGCCTCCTGGATTACTTTGATGCCAAAACCCCAACTATCAATGAAAAATGGACAAAACCGTTAAAAGCTACTTCATAGTGAGAGTTGAGCAATTCCGGACCATCAAAGTTGCTCGGTGTACACTTTTTATTGTTCTTCTATGTCTAATTTTACGAGTATATGCTTCCTAGATTATTTCGATGCCAAAACCCCAACTTTCTATAACAAATGGATAAAACCATTTATAGCTCCTCCATAGAGTGAGTTGAGCAACTTCGGACTACCAAAGTAGCTCGGTGTACACTTTTTATTGTTCTTCTATGTCAAATTTTACGAGTATAAGCTTTCTAGATTATTTCGATGTCAAAACCCCAACTTTCTTATGACAAATGGACAAAACCGTTTATAGCTCCTTCATAGAGTGAGTTGACCAACTTCGGACTATC
Source organism: Euonymus europaeus (assembly GCA_963580455.1). Taxonomy (NCBI): domain Eukaryota; kingdom Viridiplantae; phylum Streptophyta; class Magnoliopsida; order Celastrales; family Celastraceae; genus Euonymus; species Euonymus europaeus. The sequence goes on along the minus strand of OY756970.1, from coordinate 10,803,659 downwards.
AAAGTTGCCCGGTGTACAATTTTTATTGTTCTTCTATGTCAAATTTTACGAATATAAGCTTCCTAGATTATTACGATGCCAAAACACCAACTTTATAAGACAAATGGACAAAAACGTTAAAAGATCCTCCATAGAAAGAGTTGAGCAACTTCGAATCATCAAAGTTGCTCGGTGTACACTTTTTATTGTTCTTTTATGTCAAATTTTACGACTATATGCTTCCTGGATTATTTTGATGACAAATCCCCAACTATCAATGACAAATAGACAAAAACGTTAAAAGATCCTCCATAGAAAGAGTTGAGCAACTTCGAATCATCAAAGTTCCTCGGTGTACACTTTTTATTGTTCTTCTATGTCAAATTTTACGAGTATAAGCTTTCTAGATTATTTCGATGTCAAAACCCCAACTTTCTTATGACAAATGGACAAAACCGTTTATAGCTCCTTCATAGAGTGAGTTGACCAACTTCGAACTATCAAAATTGCTCGGTGTACGCTTTTTATTGTTCTTCTATGTCAAATTTTCCGAGTATAAGCTTCCTAGATTATTTCGATGCCAAAACACCAACTTTATAAGACAAATGGACAAAAATGTTAAAAGATCCTCCATAGTGATAGTTGAGGAACTTTGAATCATCAAAGTTGCTCGGTGTACACTTTTTAATGTTCTTTTATGTCAAATTTTAGGAGTATATGCTTCCTGGATTATTTTGATGCCAAAACCCTAACTATCAACGACAAATGGATAAAACCATTAAAAGCTACTTCATATTGAGATTTGAGCAATTCCGGACCATCAAATTTGCTCGGTGTACACTTTTCATTGTTCTTCTATGTCAAATTTTACGAGTATAAGCTTCTTAGATTATTTCGATGCCAAAACCCCAACTTTCTATGACAAATGGACAAAACCGTTAAAAGCTCCTCCATAGAGAGAGTTGAGCAACTTCGAACCATCAAAGTTGCTTTGTGTACACTTTTTATTCTTCTTTTATTTCCAATTTTACGAGAACAAGCTTCCGAGATTATTTCGATGCCAAAACACCAACTTTCTAGGACAAATGGACAAAAACGTTAAAAGCCCCTCCATAGAGAGATTTGAGCAACTTCGGACCATCAAAGTTGCTCGGTGTACACGTCTTATTATTCTTCTATGTCAAATTTTACGAGTATATGCTTCCTATATTATTTCGATTCCAAAACCCCAACTTTCTATGACAAATGGACAAAACCGTTTAAAGCTCCTCGACAGACTGAGTTGAGCAACTTCGAACTATCAAAATTGCTCGGTGTACACTTTTTATTGTTCTTGTATTTCAAATTTTACGAGTATAAGCTTCCTAGATTATTTCGATGCCAAAACAGCAACTTTATAAGACAAATGGACAAAAACATTAAAAGATCCTCCATAGTGATAGTTGAGGAACTTCGAATCATCAAAGTTGCTCAGGGTACACTTTTTATTGTTCTTTTATGTCAAATTTTACGAGTATATGCTTCCTGGATTATTTTGATGCCAAAACCCCAACTATCAATGACAAATGGATAAAACCATTAAAAGCTACTTCATAGTGAGAGTTGAGCAATTCCGGACCATCAAAGTTGCTCGGTGTACACTTTTTATTGTTCCTCCTATGTCAAATTTTACGAGTATAAGCTTCTTAGATTATTTTGATGCGAAAACACCAACTTTATAAGAAAAATGGACAAAAACGTTAAAAGATCCTCCATAGAGAGAGTTGAGCAACTTCGAATCATCAAAGTTGCTCGGTGTACACATTTTATTGTTCTTTTATGTCAAATTTTACGAGTATATGCTTCCTGGATTATTTTGATGCCAAAACCCCAACTATCATTGACAAATGGACAAAAACGTTAAAAGATCCTCTATAGTGAGAGTTGAGCAACTTCGAATCATCAAAGTTGCTCGGTGTACACTTTATATTGTTCTTTTATGTCAAATTTTACGAGTATATGCCTCCTGGATTACTTTGATGCCAAAACCCCAACTATCAATGAAAAATGGACAAAACCGTTAAAAGCTACTTCATAGTGAGAGTTGAGCAATTCCGGACCATCAAAGTTGCTCGGTGTACACTTTTTATTGTTCTTCTATGTCTAATTTTACGAGTATATGCTTCCTAGATTATTTCGATGCCAAAACCCGAACTTTCTATAACAAATGGATAAAACCATTTATAGCTCCTCCATAGAGTGAGTTGAGCAACTTCGGACTACCAAAGTAGCTCGGTGTACAATTTTTATTGTTCTTCTATGTCAAATTTTACGAGTATAAGCTTTCTTGATTATTTCGATGTCAAAACCCCAACTTTCTTATGACAAATGGACAAAACCGTTTAGAGCTCCTTCATAGAGTGAGTTGACCAACTTCAGACTATCAAAGTTGTGATACCCCGACCCAAAATTTTTAGTTTTGAGTCGAAATACGGATGATCCGTGAGGTACGGAATCATAGAAAAATAGTTTTGGAGCTTGGTTCGGTAAATGGGGCATAAATTTTAGTATACATGTCCGTTTTGGGCCCGTAATATATCAAATCGAAGCTTAGACTGAGCCGGAAAATAAATTTGAGAAAAAACTGGGTTTTGTGAACAGTAATCTGTCCGGACGGATAATTGAGCGTCCGGACGGATTTGCCTAGAATCAAGGCAGTGAGTTCTGTGAACAGTAATCCGTCCGGACGGATAATTGGGCGTCCGGACGGATTTGCCTAGAGGAAGGGCAGTGGGTTACGGGAACAGTAATCCGTCCGGACGGCCACTTAGGGCGTCCGGACGGCTATCGGGAAATCAGATTTTAAAGAACGAAAATAGACATTTCTGGGCATTTCCAACTTTGGGAGCCCGACTAGAGAGAGAAAGAGAGAGAGAAGAAGAGAGAGAAGGAGGTTTTAGCAAGAGTTTGGCTTGGGGATTGTGGATTGGTGACTCTTGAAGCTTATCAAGGAAGATTCAAGCTTGATTTTGGAGTTTTGGTAACTTTTTCTTAGTTTTTGGAAATTCTAGGATTTTCTAGATTTGCTAGATTCTTGAAGAGTTGGGTGCTATGCTTTAGATATGTTGTTTATAGGTTGATTTTGGATGTTTATGTAGATTGGGTTGTGTTTTGGAGTTGAGTTGAGCTTGGAGTGAGTTGGAGGATTTTGGAAGGATTTTCTAGAGAGAGAAGTAAGTGATTTCGAATTTATTGATTTTAATTGATGTTTATATGAGTTGTTGGTTGTTTATTGATGTGTGAATGGGTTCGGTTTCGCCACATTGTTAGGTTTGGGAAATCGGAACCCTAGGAACGTAATTGTGGAATTTGTGGTAAATTGCTCGGCACGAGGTAGGGGATTTCCAACCTTTGTTTCTATTATTCGTTATTGTTGCCTAAATAGCGTTTTGATTCTTCATTGGTCGCCATTATTTGAGTTTCCGCCTTAATTGCTTCTAAGGGGAAACGAGCCTTGTGTGGATCATTGTTTGATGTTGAATGTTGCATGACCCGAATTAGTGTTCCGTCATTTACGGACACGTTGTGAGCCTTCATTCATGCATCATGGTAGTTATGTAAAGTATATAGGGTATTCATATATACTTATCGATTCGGCATGACATGTCATAATGCATTAGAGATGCATGGGGGACTCGGGTATGGACTCGGGAACCTTTAGGTTACTTGAAAGCCACATGGGAGGATGGCAAGGTGAAGGTTGTTATCACCAAGTCACGTGAACCTCATGTGGGGTAACGCACTAGGGGTAAGGTCAAGAGTGACTTGCCTTGTGGGGTGCGGGCGTGATAGGTTCACGCAATCGGATGATCCTAGGAGTGGTTGGTTGTGGTGAGCTTGCTCCCGTGCAATATTTCATTGAGTTGCAATGATATTGTGGTTGTTATGCTCCGAAGGGGTTATCCGGGTAAATGTTGATGTGAATTGTTGAGTATACGTTCATGTGGTAGGAACATATTGATGCATTACTTTCCTTTGGTTCAGCTTATATTGATGTTTACTTCATACCCTACTGAGCTTCTAGCTCACTCCTTTACATTCTTCCTTCCACAGGAGACAATGGTACAGGTACTGGTGCTGCGGATCGGTGAGCAGGTCGTGTCATGGATGGCCCTGGGTAGAATAGGGTGCTAGAGATATACTCTATGCATGTGGGTGTATGTAGTATATCTATGTTGAGAGAATATAACCATTTGGCACAGTGGTGCTTGTATGTGGATGTAGATGTTGATATATGGTTATATTTGATGTGTTATAAATCTGCGTGTTGATTTATATGTGATGCCATCAGTTTGTGCATGCTGGTAGTGGATGGCCTAAGGCCTAGGGTCAGGATTGCATGTGGTTGAGGCCCGAGGCCTATGTTTGCTAGGTTGCTAGTGTGATGTTGTTGTTGCTGCGTTTCTGATGCAGGTGGGCGCTCTCCGATATACGGGGAGGTGCCGCCGGATTTCCGGTTGATCCCGGATGTTCACACTAGTGACCTAGGAAGGGTGCGGAGAGAGCAGCCAGTCGCGTCTCCGGAAACGGGGCGTGACAAAAGTTGCCCGGTGTACAATTTTTATTGTTCTTCTATGTCAAATTTTACGAATATAAGCTTCCTAGATTATTACGATGCCAAAACACCAACTTTATAAGACAAATGGACAAAAACGTTAAAAGATCCTCCATAGAAAGAGTTGAGCAACTTCGAATCATCAAAGTTGCTCGGTGTACACTTTTTATTGTTCTTTTATGTCAAATTTTACGACTATATGCTTCCTGGATTATTTTGATGACAAATCCCCAACTATCAATGACAAATGGACAAAAACGTTAAAAGATCCTCCATAGAAAGAGTTGAGCAACTTCGAATCATCAAAGTTCCTCGGTGTACACTTTTTATTGTTCTTCTATGTCAAATTTTACGAGTATATGCTTCCTGGATTATTTTGATGACAAGTCCCCAACTATCAATGACAAATGGACAAAAACGTTAAAAGATCCTCCAAAGTGAGAGTTGAGCAACTTCGAAACATCAAAGTTGCTCGGTGTACACTTTATACTGTTCTTTTATGTCAAATTTTATGAGTATATGCTTCCTGGATTATTTTGATGCCAAAACCCCAACTATCAATGACAAATGGACAAAACCGTTAAGAGCTACTTCATAGTGAGAGTTGAGCGATTCCGGACCATCAAAGTTGCTCGGTGTACACTTTTTATTGTTCTTCTATGTCTAATTTTACTAGTATAAGGTTCCTAGATTATTTCGATCCCAAAACCCCAACTTTCTATGACAAATGGACAAAACCGTTTATAGCTCCTCCATAGAGTGAGTTGAGCAACTTCGGACTACCAAAGTTGCTCGGTGTACACTTTTTATTGTTCTTCTATGTCAAATTTTACGAGTATAAACTTTCTAGATTATTTCGATTATAAAATCCAACTTTCTTATGACAAATGGACAAAACCGTTTATAGCTCCTTCATATAGTGAGTTGAGCAACTTCGGACTATCAAAGTTGCCCGGTGTACAATTTTTATTGTTCTTCTATGTCAAATTTTATGAGTATAAGCTTCCTAGATTATTTCGATGCCAAAACACCAACTTTATAAGACAAATGGACAAAAACGTTAAAAGATCCTCCATAGAGATAGTTGAGGAACTTCGAATCATCAAAGTTGCTCGGTATAAACTTTTTATTGTTCTTTTTTGTCAAATTTTACGAGTATATGCTTCTTGGATTATTTTGTTGCCAAAACCCCAACTATCATTGACAAATGGATAAAACCGTTAAAAGCTACTTCATAGTGAGAGTTGAGCAATTCCGGACCATCAAAGTTGCTCGGTGTACACATTTTGTTGTTCTTCTATGTCAAATTTTACAAGTATATGCTTCTTGGATTATTTTGATAACAAAACCCCAACTATCGATGACAAATGGATAAAACCATTAAAAGCTACTTCACAGTGAGATTTTAGCAATTCCGGACCATCAAATTTGCTCGGTGTACATTTTTTATTGTTCCTTCTATGTCAAATTTTACGAGTATAAGCTTCCTAGATTATTTCGATGAGAAAACACTAACTTTATAAGACAAATGGACAAACACGTTTAAAGATCCTCCACAGAGAGAGTTGAGCAACTTCGAATCATCAAAATTGCTCGGTATACACACTTTTTATTGTTCTTTTATGTCAAATTTTACGAGTATATGCTTCTTAGATTATTTTGATTCCAAAACCCCAAATATCAATGACAAATGGACAAAACCATTTAAAGCTCCTCCATAGAGTGAGTGGAGCAACTTCGGACTATCAAAGTTGCTCGGTGTACACTTTTTATTGTTGTTCTATGTCAAATTTTACGAGTATAAGCTACCTAGATTATTTCGATGCCAAAACCCCAACTTTCTTATGACAAATGGACAAAACCGTTTATAGCTCCTCCATAGAGTGAGTTGAGCAACTTCGGACTATCAAAGTTGCTCGGTGTACACTTTTTATTGTTCTTCTATGTCAAATTTTACAAGTATAAGCTTCCTAGATTATTTCGATGCCAAAACCCCAATTTTCTATGACAAATGGGCAAAACCGTTTAAAGCTCCTTCATAGAGAGAGTTGAGCAATTTGAGACCATCAAAGTTGCTCGGTGGACACTTTTTATTGTTCTTCAATGTCAAATTTTACGAGTATAAGCTTCCCAGATTATTTCGATGCCAAAACTCCAACTTTCTATGGCAAATGGACAAAACCGTTAAAAGCTCCAACATAGAAAGTGTTGAGCAACGTCGGACCATCAATGATACTCAGCGTAAGCTTTTTATTGTTCTTCTATGACAACTTTTACGGGTATAAGCTTCCTAGATTATTTCGATGCCAAAACCCCAACTTTCTATTACAAATGGACAAAATCGTTAAAAGCAACTCCATAGAGAGAGTTGAGCAACTTCGGACTATAAAATTTGCTAGGTGTACACTTTTTATTGTTTTTTCTATGTCAAATTTTACGAGTATAAGCTTCCTAGATTATCTCGATGCCAAAACCCCAACTTTCTATGACAAATGGACAAAACCGTTAAAAGCTCCTCCACAGAGACAGTTGAGCAACTTCGAACCATCAAAGTTGCTTGGTGTACACTTTTTATTGTTCTTTTATTTCCACTTTTACGAGTACAAGCTTCCGAGATTATTTCGATGCCAAAACACCAACTTTCTAGGACAAATGACAAAAACGTTAAAAGCTCCTCCATAGAGAGAGTTGAGCAACTTCTGACCATCATACTTGCTCGGTCTACACTTTTTATTGTTCTTCTATTTCAAATTTTATCAGTATAAGCTTCCTAGATTATTTCGGTGCCAAAACCCCAACTTTCTATAAGGAATGGACAAAACCCTTAAAAGCTCCTCCATAGAGAGGGTTGACCAACTTCGGACCATCAAAGTTGATCGGTGTACACTTTTTATTGTTCTTCTATGTCAAATTTTACGAGTATAAGCTTCGTAGATTATTTCGATGCCAAAACCCCAACTTTCTAAGAGAAAAGAACAAAAACTTTAAAAGCTTCCCCTTAGAGAGAGTTGAGAAATTTCGGACCATCAAAATTGCTCGGTGTACACTTTTTATTGTTCTTCTATGTCAAATTTTACGAGTATAAGCTTCCTAGATTATTTCGATACTAAAACCCCAACTATCTATGACAAATGGACAAAACCGTTAAAAGCTACTTCATAGAGAGAGTTGAGCAACTTCGGACCATCAAAGTTGCTCGGTGTACACTTTTTATTGTTTTTCTATGTCAAATTTTACGAGTATAAGCTTCCTAGATTATTTCGATGCCAAAACCCTAACTTTCTAAGATAAATGGACAAAAACTATAAAATCTTCTCCTTAGAGAGAGTTGAGCAACTTCGGACCATCAAAGTTGCTCGGTGTACACTTTTTATTGTTCTTCTATGTCAAATTTTATGAGTATATGCTTCGTAGATTATTTTGATGCCAAAACCCCAATTTCTAAGATAAATGGACAAAAACTTTAAAAGCTTCTCCTTAGAAAGAGTTGAGCAATTTCGGATCATCAAAGTTGATCGGTGTACACTTTTTATTGTTCTTCTATGTCAAATTTTACTAGTATATGCTTCCTAGATTATTTCGATGCCAAAACACAAACTATCTATGACAAATGGACAAAACCGTTAAAAGCTACTCCATAGAGAGAGTTGAGCAACTTCGGACCATCAAAGTTGATCGGTGTACACTTTTTATTGTTCTTCTATGTCGAATTTTATGAGTATAAGCTTCCTAGATTATTTCGATTCCAAAATCCCAACTTTCTATGACAAACGGATAAAACCTTTAATAGCTCCTCCATAGAGAGAGTTGAGGAAATTTGGATCATCAAATTTGCTCGGTGTACACTTTTTATTGTTCTTCTATGTCAAATTTTGTGAGTATAGGCTTCCTAGACTATTTCGATACCAAAACCCCAACTTTCTATGACAAATGGACAAAATCGTTAAAAGCAACTCCATAGAGAGAGTTGAGCAACTTCGAACCATCAAAGTTGCTTGGTGTACACTTTTTATTGTTCTTCTATGTCAAATTTTACGAGTATAAGCTTCCTAGATTATTTCGATGCCAAAACCCCAACTTTCTATGACAAATGAACAAAACCTTTAAAAGGTCCTCCATAGGGAGAGTTGAGCAACTTCAAACCATCAAAGTTGCTTGGTGTACACTTTTTATTGTTCTTTTATTTCCAATTTTACGAGAACAAGCTTCCGAGATTATTTCGATGCCAAGACACCAACTTTCTAGGACAAATGGACAAAAACTTTAAAAGCCCCTCCATAGAGAGATTTGAGCAACTTCGGACCATCAAAGTTGCTCGGTGTACACGTTTTATTATTCTTCTATGTCAAATTTTACGAGTATATGCTTCCTATATTATTTCGATTCCAAAACCCCAACTATATATGACAAATGCACAAAACCGTTACGAGCTACTCCATAGAAAGAGTTGAGCAACCTCGGACCATCAAAGTTGCTCGGTGCACACTTTTTATTGTTCTTCTATGCGAAATTTTACGAGTATAAGCTTCTTAGATTATTTCGATGGCAAAACGCCAACTATCAATGACAAATGGACAAAACCGTTAAAAGCTACTCTATAGAGAGAGTTGAGCAACTTCGGACTATCAATTTTGCTTGATGTACACTTTTTATTGTTCTTCTATGTCAAATTTTAAGAGTATAGCTTCCTAGATTATTTCGATGCGAAAAACCCAACTTTCTATGACAAATGGACAAAACCATTGAAAGCTACTCCGTAGAGAGAGTTGAGCAACTTCTGATATTCATAGTTGCTCGGTCTACACTTTTTATTGTTCTTCTATGTCAAATTTTATGAGTATAAGCTTCCTAGATTATTTCGGTGCCAAAACCCCAACTTTCTATAAGGAATGGACAAAACCCTTAAAAGCTCCTCCATAGAGAGGGTTGACCAACTTCGGACCATCAAAGTTGATCGGTGTACACTTTTTATTGTTCTTCTATGTCAAATTTTACGAGTATAAGCTTCGTAGATTATTTCGATGCCAAAACCCCAACTTTCTAAGAGAAAAGAACAAAAACTTTAAAAGCTTCCCCTTAGAGAGAGTTGAGCAATTTCGGACCATCAAAGTTGCTCGGTGTACACTTTTTATTGTTCTTCTATGTCAAATTTTACGAGTATAAGCTTCCTAGATTATTTCGATACTAAAACCCCAACTATCTATGACAAATTGACAAAACCGTTAAAAGCTACTTCATAGAGAGAGTTGAGCAACTTCGGACCATCAAAGTTGCTCGGTGTACACTTTTTATTGTTTTTCTATGTCAAATTTTACGAGTATAAGCTTCCTAGATTATTTCGATGCCAAAACCCTAACTTTCTAAGATAAATGGACAAAAACTATAAAATCTTCTCCTTAGAGAGAGTTGAGCAACTTCGGACCATCAAAGTTGCTCGGTGTACACTTTTTATTGTTCTTCTATGTCAAATTTTACGAGTATAAGCTTCGTAGATTATTTTGATGCCAAAACCCCAATTTCTAAGAGAAATGGACAAAAACTTTAAAAGCTTCTCCTTAGAAAGAGTTGAGCAATTTCGGACCATTAAAGTTGATCGGTGTACACTTTTTATTGTTCTTCTATGTCAAATTTTACGAGTATATGCTTCCTAGATTATTTCGATGCCAAAACACCAACTATCTATGACAAATGGACAAAACCGTTAAAAGCTACTCCATAGAGAGAGTTGAGCAACTTCGGACCATCAAAGTTGATCGGTGTACACTTTTTATTGTTCTTCTATGTCGATTTTTATGAGTATAAGTTTCCTAGATTAGTTCGATTCCAAAATCCCAACTTTCTATGACAAACGGACAAAACCTTTAATAGCTCCTCCATAGAGAGAGTTGAGGAAATTCGGACCGTAAAATTTGCTCGGTGTACACTTTTTACTGTTCTTCTATGTCAAATTTTACGAGTATAGGCTTCCTAGATTATTTCGATGCCAAAATCCCAACTTTCTATGACAAATGGACAAAACTCTTAAAAGCTCCTCCATAGAGAGAGTTGACCAACTTCAGACCATCAAAGTTGCTCGGTGGACACTTTTTATTGTTCTTTTATTTCCAATTTTACGAGTATAAGCTTCCCAGATTATTTCGATGCCAAAACTCCAACTTTCTTTGGCAAATGGACAAAACAGTTAAAAGCTTTACCATAGAAAGTGTTGACCAACGTCGGACCATCAATGATACTCAGCGTACGCTTTTTATTGTTCTTCTATGACAACTTTTACGGGTATAATCTTCCTAGATTATTTCGATGCAAAAACCCCAACTTTCTATGACAAATGGACAAAATCGTTAAAAGCAACTCCATAGAGAGAGTTGAGCAACTTCGGACTATCAAATTTGCTAGGTGTACACTTTTTATTGTTCTTCTATGTCGAATTTTAAGAGAACATGCTTCCGAGATTATTTCGATCCCAAAACACCAACTTTCTAGAAAAATGGACAAAAATATTAAAAGCCCCTCCATAGAGAGATTTGAGCAACTTCGGAATATCAAAGTTGCTCGGCGTACACGTTTTATTATTCTTCTATGTCAAATTTTATGAGTATATGCTTCCTATATTATTTCGATTCCAAAACCCCAACTATCTATGAAAAATGGACAAAACCGTTACGAGCTACTCCGTAGAGAGAGTTGAGCAACTTCGGACCATCAAAGTTGCCCGGTGCACACTTTTTATTGTTCTTCTATGTCAAATTTTACGAGTATAAGCTTCTTAGATTATTTCGATTCCAAAACGCTAACTATCAATGACAAATGGACAAAACCGTTAAAAGCTACTCTATAGAGAGAGTTGAGCAAATTCGGACTATCAATTTTGCTCGGTGTACACTTTTTATTGTTCTTCTATGTCAAATTTTAAGAGTATAAGCTCCCTAGATTATTTCGATGCGAAAACCCCACCTTTCTATGACACATGGATAAAACCGTCGAAAGCTACACCATGGAGAGAGTTGATCAACTTCAGACCATCAAAGTTGCTCGTTCTACACTTTTTATTGTTCTTCTATGTCAAATTTTAAGAGTATAAGGTCCTTAGATTATTTCGATGCAAAAACCCCAACTTTCTATGACAAATGGACAAAACCATTGAAAGCTACTCCATAGAGAGAGTTGATCAACTTCAGACCATCAAAGTTGCTCGGTCTACACTTTTTATTGTTCTTCTATGTCAAAATTTATGAGTATAGGCTTCCTAGATTATTTCGGTGCCAAAACCACAACTTTCTATAACGAATGGACAAAAACCTTAAAAGCTCCTCCATAGAGAGGGTTGACCAACTTCGGACCATCAAAGTTGATCAGTGTACACTTTTTATTGTTCTTCTATGTCAAATTTTACGAGTATAAGCTTCGTAGAATATTTCGATGCAAAAACCCCAACATTCTAAGAGAAACAGACAGAAACTTTTAAAGCTTCTCCTTAGAGAGAGTTGAGCAATATCGGACCATCAAAGTTGCTCGGTGTACACTTTTTATTGTTCTTCTATGTCAAATTTTACGAGTATAAGCTTCCATGATTATTTCGATAATAATACCCCAACTATCTATGACAAATGGACAAAACCGTTAAAACCTACTTCATAGAGAGAGTTGAGCAACTTCGGACCCTCAAAGTTGCTCGGTGTACACTTTTTATTGTTCTTCTATGTCAAATTTTACGAGTATAAGCTTCCTATATTATTTCGATGCCAAAACCCTAACTTTCTAAGATAAATGGACAAAAACTATAAAATCTTCTCCTCAGAGAGAGTTGAGCAACTTCGGACCATCAAAGTTGCTCGGTGTACACTTTTTATTGTTCTTCTATGTCAAATTTTAAGAGTATAAGCTTACGAGATTATTTCGATGCGAAGACCCCAACTTTCTATGACAAATGGACAAAACCGTTGAAAGCTACTCCATAGAGAGAGTTGTGATACTTCGAACCATCAAAGTTGCTTGGTGTACACTTTTTATTGTTCTTCTATGTCAAATTTTACGAGTATAAGCTTCCTAGATTATTTCGATGCCAAAACCCCAACTTTCTATGACAAATGAACAAAACCGTTAAAAGGTCCTCCATAGGGAGAGTTGAGCAACTTTGAACCATCAAAGTTGCTTGGTGTACACTTTTTATTGTTCTTTTATTTCCAATTTTACGAGAACAAGCTTCCGAGATTATTTCGACGCCAAAACCCCAACTTTCTAGGACAAATGGACAAAAACGTTAAAAGCCCCTACATAGAGAGATTTGAGCAACTTCGGACCATCGAAGTTGCTCGGTGTACACGTTTTATTATTCTTCTATGTCAAATTTTACGAGTATATGCTTCCTATATTATTTCGATTCCAAAACCCCAATTATATATGACAAATGCACAAAACCGTTACGAGCTACTACATAGAAAGAGTTGAGCAACTTCGGACCATCAAAGTTGCTCGCTGCACACTTTTTATTGTTCTTCTATGTGAAATTTTACGAGTATAAGCTTCTTAGATTATTTCGATGCCAAAACGCCAACTATCAATGACAAATAGACAAAACCGTTAAAAGCTACTCTATAAAGAGAGTTTAGCAACTTCGGACTATCAATTTTGCTCGATGTACACTTTTTATTATTCTTCTATGTCAAATTTTAAGATTATAAGCTTCCTGGATTATTTCGATGCGAAAAACCCAACTTTCTATGACAGATGGACAAAACCGTTGAAAGCTACTCCATAGAGAGAGTTGAGCAACTTCTGACCATCATAGTTGCTCGGTCTACACTTTTTATTGTTCTTCTATGTCAAATTTTATGAGTATAAGCTTCCTAGATTGTTTCGGTGCCAAAACCCCAACTTTCTATAACGAATCGACAAAACCCTTAAAAGCTCCTCCATAGAGAGGGTTGGCCAACTTCGGACCATCAAAGTTGATCGGTGTACACTTTTTATTGTTCTTCTATGTCAAATTTTACGAGTATAAGCTTCGTAGATTATTTCGATGCAAAAACCCCAACTTTCTAAGAGAAAAGGACAAAAACTTTAAAAGCTTCTCCTTAGAGAGAGTTGAGCAATTTCGGACCATCAAAATTGCTCGGTGTACACTTTTTATTGTTCTTCTATGTCAAATTTTACGAGTATAAGCTTCCTAGATTATTTCGATACTAAAACCCCAACTATCTATGACAAATGGACAAAACCGTTAAAAGCTACTTCATAGAGAGAGTTGAGCAACTTCGGACCATCAAAGTTGCTCGGTGTACACTTTTTATTGTTTTTCTATGTCAAAGTTTACGAGTATAAGCTTCCTAGATTATTTTGATGCCAAAACCATAACTTTCTAAGAAAAATGGACAAAAACTATAAACTCTTCTACTTAGAGAGAGTTGAGCAACTTCGGACCATCAAAGTTGCTCGGTGTACACTTTTTATTGTTCTTCTATGTCAAATTTTATGAGTATAAGCTTCGTAGATTATTTTGATGCCAAAACCCCAATTTCTAAGAGAAATGGACAAAAACTTTAAAAGCTTCTCCTTAGAAAGAGTTGAGCAATTTCGGCCCATCAAAGTAGATCGGTGTACACTTTTTATTGTTCTTCTATGTCAATTTTACGAGTATATGCTTCCTAGATTATTTCGATGCCAAAACACCAACTATCTATGACAAATGGACAAAACCGTTAAAAGCTACTCCATAGAGAGAGTTGAGCAAATTCCGACCATCAAAGTTGATCGGTGTACACTTTTTATTGTTCTTCTATGTCGATTTTTATGAGTATAAGCTTCCTAGATTATTTCGATTCCAAAATCCCAACTTTCTATGACAAACGGATAAAACCTTTAATAGCTCCTCCATAGGGAGAGTTGAGGAAATTCGGACCATCAAATTTGCTCGGTGTACACTTTTTAATGTTCCTCTATGTCAAATTTTACGAGTATAGGCTTCCTAGATTATTTCGATGCCAAAACCCCAACTTTCTATGACAAATGGACAAAACTCTTAAAAGCTCCTCCATAGAGAGAGTTAACCAACTTCAGACCATCAAAGTTGCTCGGGGTACACTTTTTATTATTCTTTTATTTCCAATTTTACAAGTATAAGCTTCCCAGATTATTTCGATGCCAAAACTCAACTTTCTATTGCAAATGGACAAAACAGTTAAAAGCTTCACCATAGAAAGTGTTGAGCAACTTCGGACCATCAATGATACTCCGCGTACGCTTTTTATTTTTCTTCTATGACAACTTTTACGGGTATAAGCTTCCTAGATTATTTTGATGCCAAAACCCTAACTTTCTATGACAAATGGACAAAATCGTTAAAAGCAACTCCATAGAGAGAGTTGAGCAACTTCGGACTATCAAATTTGCTAGGTGTACACTTTTTATTGTTCTTCTATGTCAAATTTTAAGAGAACAAGCTTCCGAGATTATTTCGATGCCAAAACACCAACTTTCTAGGAAAAATGGACAAAAACATTAAAAGCCCCTCCATAGAGAGATTTGAGCAACTTCGGACTATCAAAGTTGCTCGGCGTACACGTTTTATTATTCTTCTATGTCAAATTTTATGAGTATATGCTTCCTATATTATTTCGATTCCAAAACCCCAACTATCTATGACAAATGGACAAAACCGTTATGAGCTACTCCGTAGAGAGAGTTGAGCAACTTCGGACCATCAAAGTTGCCCGGTGCACACTTTTTATTGTTCTTCTATGTCAAATTTTACGAGTATAAGCTTCTTAGATTATTTCGATTCCAAAACGCTAACTATCAATGACAAATGGACAAAACCGTTAAAAGCTACTCTATAGAGAGAGTTGAGCAAATTCGGACTATCAATTTTGCTCGGTGTACACTTTTTATTGTTCTTCTATGTCAAATTTTAAGAGTATAAGCTCCCTAGATTATTTCGATGCGAAAACCCCAACTTTCTATGACAAATGGATAAAACCGTCGAAAGCTACACCATGGAGAGAGTTGATCAACTTCAGACCATCAAAGTTGCTCGTTCTACACTTTTTATTGTTCTTCTATGTCAAATTTTAAGAGTATAAGCTCCTTAGATTATTTCGATGCGAAAACCCCAACTTTCTATGACAAATGGACAAAACCATTGAAAGCTACTCCATAGAGAGAGTTGATCAACTTCAGACCATCAAAGTTGCTCGGTCTACACTTTTTATTGTTCTTCTATGTCAAAATTTATGAGTATAAGCTTCCTAGATTATTTCGGTGCCAAAACCACAACTTTCTATAACGAATGGACAAAAACCTTAAAAGCTCCTCCATAGAGAGGGTTGACCAACTTCGGACCATCAAAGTTGATCAGTGTACACTTTTTATTGTTCTTCTATGTCAAATTTTACGAGTATAAGCTTCGTAGATTATTTCGATGCAAAAACCCCAACTTTCTAAGAGAAACAGACAAAAACTTTTAAAGCTTCTCCTTAGAGAGAGTTGAGCAATATCGGACCATCAAAGTTGCTCGGTGTACACTTTTTATTGTTCTTCTATGTCAAATTTTACGAGTATAAGCTTCCATGATTATTTCGATAATAATACCCCAACTATCTATGACAAATGGACAAAACCGTTAAAACCTACTTCATAGAGAGAGTTGAGCAACTTCGGACCCTCAAAGTTGCTCGGTGTACACTTTTTATTGTTCTTCTATGTCAAATTTTACGAGTATAAGCTTCCTATATTATTTCGATGCCAAAACCCTAACTTTCTAAGATAAATGGACAAAAACTATAAAATCTTCCCCTCAGAGAGAGTTGAGCAACTTCGGACCATCAAAGTTGCTCGGTGTACACTTTTTATTGTTCTTCTATGTCAAATTTTATGAGTATAAGCTTCCTAGATTTTTTCGATGCGAAAACCCCAACTTTCTATGACAAATGGACAAAACCGTTGAAAGCTACTCCATAGAGAGAGTTGTGATACTTCGAACCATCAAAGTTGCTTGGTGTACACCTTTTATTGTTCTTCTATGTCAAATTTTACGAGTATAAGCTTCCTAGATTATTTCGATGCCAAAACCCCAACTTTCTATGACAAATGAACAAAACCGTTAAAAGGTCCTCCATAGGGAGAGTTGAGCAACTTCGAACCATCAAAGTTGCTTGGTGTACACTTTTTATTATTCTTTTATTTCCAATTTTACGAGAACAAGCTTCCGAGATTATTTCGACGCCAAAACCCCAACTTTCTAGGACAAATGGACAAAAACGTTAAAAGCCCCTCCATAGAGAGATTTGAGCAACTTCGGACCATCAAAGTTGCTCGGTGTACACGTTTTATTATTCTTCTATGTCAAATTTTACGAGTATATGCTTCCTATATTATTTCGATTCCAAAACCCCAATTATATATGACAAATGCACAAAACCGTTACGAGCTACTACATAGAAAGAGTTGAGCAACTTCGGACCATCAAAGTTGCTCGCTGCACACTTTTTATTGTTCTTCTATGTGAAATTTTACGAGTATAAGCTTCTTAGATTATATCGATGCCAAAACGCCAACTATCAATGACAAATAGACAAAACCGTTAAAAGCTACTCTATAAAGAGAGTTTAGCAACTTCGGACTATCAATTTTGCTCGATGTACACGTTTTATTATTCTTCTATGTCAAATTTTAAGAGTATAAGCTTCCTAGATTATTTCGATGCGAAAAACCCAACTTTTTATGACAGATGGACAAAACCGTTGAAAGCTACTCCATAGAGAGAGTTGAGCAACTTCTGACCATCATAGTTGCTCGGTCTACACTTTTTATTGTTCTTCTATGTCAAATTTTATGAGTATAAGCTTCCTAGATTGTTTCGGTGCCAAAACCCCAACTTTCTATAACGAATGGACAAAACCCTTAAAAGCTCCTCCATAGAGAGGGTTGGCCAACTTCGGACCATCAAAGTTGATCGGTGTACACTTTTTATTGTTCTTCTATGTCAAATTTTACGAGTATAAGCTTCGTAGATTATTTCGATGCCAAAACCCCAACTTTCTAAGAGAAAAGGACAAAAACTTTAAAAGCTTCTCCTTAGAGAGAGTTGAGCAATTTCGGACCATCAAAGTTGCTCGGTGTACACTTTTTATTGTTCTTCTATGTCAAATTTTACGAGTATAAGCTTCCTAGATTATTTCGATACTAAAACCCCAACTATCTATGACAAATGGACAAAACCGTTAAAAGCTACTTCATAGAGAGAGTTGAGCAACTTCGGACCATCAAAGTTGCTCGGTGTACACTTTTTATTGTTTTTCTATGTCAAAGTTTACGAGTATAAGCTTCCTAGATTATTTTGATGCCAAAACCATAACTTTCTAAGAAAAATGGACAAAAACTATAAAATCTTCTCCTTAGAGAGAGTTGAGCAACTTCGGACCATCAAAGTTGCTCGGTGTACACTTTTTATTGTTCTTCTATGTCAAATTTTACGAGTATAAGCTTCGTAGATTATTTTGATGCCAAAACCCCAATTTCTAAGAGAAATGGACAAAAACTTTAAAAGCTTCTCCTTAGAAAGAGTTGAGCAATTTCGGCCCATCAAAGTAGATCGGTGTACACTTTTTATTGTTCTTCTATGTCAATTTTACGATTATATGCTTCCTAGATTATTTCGATGCCAAAACACCAACTATCTATGACAAATGGACAAAACCGTTAAAAGCTACTCCATAGAGAGAGTTGAGCAAATTCCGACCATCAAAGTTGATCGGTGTACACTTTTTATTGTTCTTCTATGTCGATTTTTATGAGTATAAGCTTCCTAGATTATTTCGATTCCAAAATCCCAACTTTCTATGACAAACGGACAAAACCTTTAATAGCTCCTCCATAGGGAGAGTTGAGGAAATTCGGACCATCAAATTTGCTCGGTGTACACTTTTTAATGTTCTTCTATGTCAAATTTTACGAGTATAGGCTTCCTAGATTATTTCGATGCCAAAACCCCAACTTTCTATGAAAAATGGACAAAACTCTTAAAAGCTCCTCCATAGAGAGAGTTAACCAACTTCAGACCATCAAAGTTGCTCGGGGTACACTTTTTATTATTCTTTTATTTCCAATTTTACGAGTATAAGCTTCCCAGATTATTTCGATGCCAAAACTCAACTTTCTATTGCAAATGGACAAAACAGTTAAAAGCTTCACCATAGAAAGTGTTGAGCAACTTTGGACCTTCAATGATACTTCGCGTACGCTTTTTATTTTTCTTCTATGACAACTTTTACGGGTATAAGCTTCCTAGATTATTTTGATGCCAAAACCCTAACTTTCTATGACAAATGGAAAAAATCGTTAAAAGCAACTCCATAGAGAGAGTTGAGCAACTTCGGACTATCAAATTTGCTAGGTGTACACTTTTTATTGTTCTTCTATGTCAAATTTTAAGAGAACAAGCTTCCGAGATTATTTCGATGCCAAAACACCAACTTTCTAGGAAAAATGGACAAAAACATTAAAAGCCCCTCCATAGAGAGATTTGAGCAACTTCGGACTATCAAAGTTGCTCGGCGTACACGTTTTATTATTCTTCTATGTCAAATTTTATGAGTATATGCTTCCTATATTATTTCGATTCCAAAACCCCAACTATCTATGACAAATGGACAAAACCGTTATGAGCTACTCCGTAGAGAGAGTTGAGCAACTTCGGACCATCAAAGTTCCCCGGTGCACACTTTTTATTGTTCTTCTATGTCAAATTTTACGAGTATAAGCTTCTTAGATTATTTCGATTCCAAAACGCTAACTATCAATGACAAATGGACAAAACCGTTAAAAGCTACTCTATAGAGAGAGTTGAGCAAATTCGGACTATCAATTTTGCTCGGTGTACACTTTTTATTGTTCTTCTATGTCAAATTTTAAGAGTATAAGCTCCCTAGATTATTTCGATGCGAAAACCCCAACTTTCTATGACAAATGGATAAAACCGTCGAAAGCTACACCATGGAGAGAGTTGATCAACTTCAGACCATCAAAGTTGCTCGTTCTACACTTTTTATTGTTCTTCTATGTCAAATTTTAAGAGTATAAGCTCCTTAGATTATTTCGATGCGAAAACCCCAACTTTCTATGACAAATGGACAAAACCATTGAAAGCTACTCCATAGAGAGAGTTGATCAACTTCAGACCATCAAAGTTGCTCGGTCTACACTTTTTATTGTTCTTCTATGTCAAAATTTATGAGTATAAGCTTCCTAGATTATTTCGGTGCCAAAACCACAACTTTCTATAACGAATGGACAAAAACCTTAAAAGCTCCTCCATAGAGAGGGTTGACCAACTTCGGACCATCAAAGTTGATCAGTGTACACTTTTTATTGTTCTTCTATG
Organism: Euonymus europaeus; assembly: GCA_963580455.1. Lineage (NCBI taxonomy): Eukaryota > Viridiplantae > Streptophyta > Magnoliopsida > Celastrales > Celastraceae > Euonymus > Euonymus europaeus. The sequence goes on along the minus strand of OY756970.1, from coordinate 10,783,710 downwards.
TCAAATTTTACGAGTATAAGCTTCGTAGATTATTTCGATGCAAAAACCCCAACTTTCTAAGAGAAACAGACAAAAACTTTTAAAGCTTCTCCTTAGAGAGAGTTGAGCAATATCGGACCATCAAAGTTGCTCGGTGTACACTTTTTATTGTTCTTCTATGTCAAATTTTACGAGTATAAGCTTCCATGATTATTTCGATAATAATACCCCAACTATCTATGACAAATGGACAAAACCGTTAAAACCTACTTCATAGAGAGAGTTGAGCAACTTCGGACCCTCAAAGTTGCTCGGTGTACACTTTTTATTGTTCTTCTATGTCAAATTTTACGAGTATAAGCTTCCTATATTATTTCGATGCCAAAACCCTAACTTTCTAAGATAAATGGACAAAAACTATAAAATCTTCTCCTCAGAGAGAGTTGAGCAACTTCGGACCATCAAAGTTGCTCGGTGTACACTTTTTATTGTTCTTCTATGTCAAATTTTAAGAGTATAAGCTTCCTAGATTTTTTCGATGCGAAAACCCCAACTTTCTATGACAAATGGACAAAACCGTTGAAAGCTACTCCATAGAGAGAGTTGTGATACTTCGAACCATCAAAGTTGCTTGGTGTACACTTTTTATTGTTCTTCTATGTCAAATTTTACGAGTATAAGCTTCCTAGATTATTTCGATGCCAAAACCCCAACTTTCTATGACAAATGAACAAAACCGTTAAAAGGTCCTCCATAGGGAGAGTTGAGCAACTTCGAACCATCAAAGTTGCTTGGTGTACACTTTTTATTGTTCTTTTATTTTCAATTTTACGAGAACAAGCTTCCGAGATTATTTCGACGCCAAAACCGCAACTTTCTAGGACAAATGGACAAAAACGTTAAAAGCCCCTCCATAGAGAGATTTGAGCAACTTCGGACCATCAAAGTTGCTCGGTGTACACGTTTTATTATTCTTCTATGTCAAATTTTACGAGTATATGCTTCCTATATTATTTCGATTCCAAAACCCCAATTATATATGACAAATGCACAAAACCGTTACGAGCTACTACATAGAAAGAGTTGAGCAACTTCGGACCATCAAAGTTGCTCGCTGCACACTTTTTATTGTTCTTCTATGTGAAATTTTACGAGTATAAGCTTCTTAGATTATTTCGATGTCAAAACGCCAACTATCAATGACAAATAGACAAAACCGTTAAAAGCTACTCTATAAAGAGAGTTTAGCAACTTCGGACTATCAATTTTGCTCGATGTACACTTTTTATTATTCTTCTATGTCAAATTTTAAGAGTATAAGCTTCCTAGATTATTTCGATGCGAAAAACCCAAATTTCTATGACAGATGGACAAAACCGTTGAAAGCTACTCCATAGAGAGAGTTGAGCAACTTCTGACCATCATAGTTGCTTGGTCTACACTTTTTATTGTTCTTCTATGTCAAATTTTATGAGTATAAGCTTCCTAGATTGTTTCGGTGCCAAAACCCCAACTTTCTATAACGAATGGACAAAACCCTTAAAAGCTCCTCCATAGATAGGGTTGGCCAACTTCGGACCATCAAAGTTGATCGGTGTACACTTTTTATTGTTCTTCTATGTCAAATTTTACGAGTATAAGCTTCGTAGATTATTTCGATGCCAAAACCCCAACTTTCTAAGAGAAAAGGACAAAAACTTTAAAAGCTTCTCCTTAGAGAGAGTTGAGCAATTTCGGACCATCAAAGTTGCTCGGTGTACACTTTTTATTGTTCTTCTATGTCAAATTTTACGAGTATAAGCTTCCTAGATTATTTCGATACTAAAACCCCAACTATCTATGACAAATGGACAAAACCGTTAAAAGCTACTTCATAGAGAGAGTTGAGCAACTTCGGACCATCAAAGTTGCTCGGTGTACACTTTTTATTGTTTTTCTATGTCCAAGTTTACGAGTATAAGCTTCCTAGATTATTTTGATGCCAAAACCATAACTTTCTAAGAAAAATGGACAAAAACTATAAAATCTTCTCCTTAGAGAGAGTTGAGCAACTTCGGACCATCAAAGTTGCTCGGTGTACACTTTTTATTGTTCTTCTATGTCAAATTTTACGAGTATAAGCTTCGTAGATTATTTTGATGCCAAAACCCCAATTTCTAAGAGAAATGGACAAAAACTTTAAAAGCTTCTCCTTAGAGAGAGTTGAGCAATTTCGGACCATCAAAGTTGCTCGGTGTACACTTTTTATTGTTCTTCTATGTCAAATTTTACGAGTATAAGCTTCCTAGATTATTTCGATACTAAAACCCCAACTATCTATGACAAATGGACAAAACCGTTAAAAGCTACTTCATAGAGAGAGTTGAGCAACTTCGGACCATCAAAGTTGCTCGGTGTACACTTTTTATTGTTTTTCTATGTCAAAGTTTACGAGTATAAGCTTCCTAGATTATTTTGATGCCAAAACCATAACTTTCTAAGAAAAATGGACAAAAACTATAAAATCTTCTCCTTAGAGAGAGTTGAGCAACTTCGGACCATCAAAGTTGCTCGGTGTACACTTTTTATTGTTCTTCTATGTCAAATTTTACGAGTATAAGCTTCGTAGATTATTTTGATGCCAAAACCCCAATTTCTAAGAGAAATGGACAAAAACTTTAAAAGCTTCTCCTCAGAAAGAGTTGAGCAATTTCGGCCCATCAAAGTAGATCGGTGTACACTTTTTATTGTTCTTCTATGTCAATTTTACGAGTATATGCTTCCTAGATTATTTCGATGCCAAAACACCAACTATCTATGACAAATGGACAAAACCGTTAAAAGCTACTCCATAGAGAGAGTTGAGCAAATTCCGACCATCAAAGTTGATCGGTGTACACTTTTTATTGTTCTTCTATGTCGATTTTTATGAGTATAAGCTTCCTAGATTATTTCGATTCCAAAATCCCAACTTTCTATGACAAACGGACAAAACCTTTAATAGCTCCTCCATAGGGAGAGTTGAGGAAATTCGGACCATCAAATTTGCTCGGTGTACACTTTTTAATGTTCTTCTATGTCAAATTTTACGAGTATAGGCTTCCTAGATTATTTCGATGCCAAAACCCCAACTTTCTATGACAAATGGACAAAACTCTTAAAAGCTCCTCCATAGAGAGAGTTAACCAACTTTAGACCATCAAAGTTGCTCGGGGTACACTTTTTATTATTCTTTTATTTCCAATTTTACGAGTATAAGCTTCCCAGATTATTTCGATGCCAAAACTCAACTTTCTATTGCAAATGGACAAAACAGTTAAAAGCTTCACCATAGAAAGTGTTGAGCAACTTCGGACCATCAATGATACTCCGCATACGCTTTTTATTTTTCTTCTATGACAACTTTTACGGGTATAAGCTTCCTAGATTATTTTGATGCCAAAACCCTAACTTTCTATGACAAATGGACAAAATCGTTAAAAGCAACTCCATAGAGAGAGTTGAGCAACTTCGGACTATCAAATTTGCTAGGTGTACACTTTTTATTGTTCTTCTATGTCAAATTTTACGAGTATAAGCTTCGTAGATTATTTCGATGCAAAAACCCCAACTTTCTAAGAGAAACGGACAAAAACTTTTAAATCTTCTCCTTAGAGAGAGTTGAGCAACTTCGGACCATCAAAGTTGCTCGGTGTACACTTTTTATTGTTCTTCTATGTCAAATTTTACGAGTATAAGCTTCCCATATTATTTCGATGCGAAAACCCCAACTTTCTATGACAAATGGACAAAACCGTTGAAAGCTACTCCATAGAGAGAGTTGATCAACTTCAGACCATCAAAGTTGCTCGGTCTACACTTTTTATTGTTCTTCTATGTCAAATTTTATGAGTATAAGCTTCATAGATTATTTCGGTGCCAAAACCACAACTTTCTATAACGAATGGACAAAACCCTTAAAAGCTCCTCCATAGAGAGGGTTGACCAACTTCGGACCATCAAAGTTGATCAATGTACACTTTTTATTGTTCTTCTATGTCAAATTTTACGAGTATAAGCTTCGTAGATTATTTCGATGCAAAAACCCCAACTTTCTAAGAGAAACGGACAAAAACTTTTAAAGCTTCTCCTTAGAGAGAGTTGAGCAATATCGGACCATCAAAGTTGCTCGGTGTACACTTTTTATTGTTCTTCTATGTCAAATTTTACGAGTATAAGCTTCCCATATTATTTCGATGCCAAAACAAAAACTTTCTATGGCAAATGGACAAAACTGTTAAAAGCTCCACTATAGAAGGTGTTGAGGAACTTTGAACTATCAATGTTGTTCTGTTTACACATTTTATTATTCTTCTATGTAAAATTTTGCGAGTGTAACCTTCCTAGATTATTTCGATGCCAAAATCCCAACTTTCTATGACAAATGGACAAAACCGTTAAAAGCTCGTCTATAGAGAGAGTTGAGCAACTTCGGACCATCAAAGTTGCTCGATGCACACTTTTTATTGTTCTTCTATGTCAAATTTTACGAGTATAAGCTTCCTAGATTATTTCGATGCCAAAACCCTCTCTTTCTAAGATAAATAAACAAAAACTATAAAATCTTCTCCTTAGAGAGAGTTGAGCAACTTCGGACCATCAAAGTTGATCGGTGTACACTTTTTTATGTTCTTCTATGTCAAATTTTACGAGTATATGCTTCATAGATTATTTCGATGCCAAAACAACAACTACCTATGACAAATGGACAAAACCGGTAAAAGCTACTCCATAGAGAGAGTTGAGCAACTTCGGACCATCAAAGTTGCTCGGTGTACACTTTTTATTGTTCTTTTATGTCAAATTTTACAAGTATAAGCTTCCTAGATTATTTCGATAATAATACCCCAACTATCTATGACAAATGTACAAAACCGTTAAAAGCTACTTCATAGAGAGAGTTGAGCAACTTCGGACCCTCAAAGTTGCTCGGTGTACACTTTTTATTGTTCTTCTATGTCAAATTTTACGAGTATAAGCTTCCTAGATTAGTTCGATGGGAAAACCACAGCTTTCTAAGACAAATGGACAAAACCGTTAAAAGCTGCTTCACAGAAAGAGTTGAGCACTTTCGGACCATCAAAGTTGCTCGGTGTACACTTTTTATTGTTCTTCTATGTCAAATTTTACGAGTATAGGCTTCCCATATTATTTCGATGCCAAAACAAAAACTTTCTATGGAAAATGGAGAAAACTGTTAAAAGCTCCACTATAGAAGGTGTTGAGGAACTTTGAACTATCAATGTTGTTCTGTTTACACATTTTATTATTCTTCTATGTAAAATTTTGCGAGTGTAACCTTCCTAGATTATTTCGATGCCAAAATCCCAACTTTCTATGACAAATGGACAAAACCGTTAAAAGCTCGTCTATAGAGAGAGTTGAGCAACTTCGGACCATCAAAGTTGCTCGATGCACACTTTTTATTGTTCTTCTATGTCAAATTTTACGAGTATAAGCTTCCTAGATTATTTCGATGCCAAAACCCCAACATTCTATCACGAATGGACAAAACCCTTAAAAGCTCCTCCATAGAGAGGGTTGACCAACTTCGGACCATCAAAGTTGTTCGGTGTACTTTTTTTATTGTTCTTCTATGTCAAATTTTACGAGTATAAGCTTCCTAGATTATTTCGATGCCAAAACCCCAACTATCTATGACAAATGGACAAAACCGATAAATGCTACTCCATAGAGAGAATTGAGGAATTTCAGACCATCAAAGTTGCTCAATGTATACTTTTTATTGTTCTTTTATGTCAAATTTTACGAGTATAAGCTTCCTAGATTATTTCGATACTAAAACCCCAACTATCTATGACAAATGGACAAAACCGTTAAAAGCTACTTCATAGAGAGAGTTGAGCAACTTGGGACCATCAAAGTTGCTCGGTGTACACTTTTTATTCTTTTTCTATGTCAAATTTTATGAGTATAAGCTTCCTAGATTATTTCGATTCCAAAACCCTCACTTTCTAAGATAAATGGACAAAAACTATAAAATCTTCTCCTTAGAGAGAGTTGAGCAACTTCGGACCATCAAAGTTGCTCGGTGTACACTTTTTATTGTTCTTCTATGTCAAATTTTACGAGTATAAGCTTCCTAGATTAGTTCGATGGGAAAACCACAGCTTTCTAAGACAAATGGACAAAACCGTTAAAAGCTGCTTCACAGAAAGAGTTGAGCACTTTCGGACCATCAAAGTTGCTCGGTGTACACTTTTTATTGTTCTTCTATGTCAAATTTTACGAGTATAAGCTTCCCATATTATTTCGATGCCAAAACAAAAACTTTCTATGGAAAATGGAGAAAACTGTTAAAAGCTCCACTATAGAAGGTGTTGAGGAACTTTGAACTATCAATGTTGTTCTGTTTACACATTTTATTATTCTTCTATGTAAAATTTTGCGAGTGTAACCTTCCTAGATTATTTCGATGCCAAAATCCCAACTTTCTATGACAAATGGACAAAACCGTTAAAAGCTCGTCTATAGAGAGAGTTGAGCAACTTCGGACCATCAAAGTTGCTCGATGCACACTTTTTATTGTTCTTCTATGTCAAATTTTACGAGTATAAGCTTCCTAGATTATTTCGATGCCAAAACCCCAACATTCTATCACGAATGGACAAAACCCTTAAAAGCTCCTCCATAGAGAGGGTTGACCAACTTCGGACCATCAAAGTTGTTCGGTGTACTTTTTTTATTGTTCTTCTATGTCAAATTTTACGAGTATAAGCTTCCTAGATTATTTCGATGCCAAAACCCCAACTATCTATGACAAATGGACAAAACCGATAAATGCTACTCCATAGAGAGAATTGAGGAATTTCAGACCATCAAAGTTGCTCAATGTATACTTTTTATTGTTCTTTTATGTCAAATTTTACGAGTATAAGCTTCCTAGATTATTTCGATACTAAAACCCCAACTATCTATGACAAATGGACAAAACCGTTAAAAGCTACTTCATAGAGAGAGTTGAGCAACTTGGGACCATCAAAGTTGCTCGGTGTACACTTTTTATTCTTTTTCTATGTCAAATTTTATGAGTATAAGCTTCCTAGATTATTTCGATTCCAAAACCCTCACTTTCTAAGATAAATGGACAAAAACTATAAAATCTTCTCCTTAGAGAGAGTTGAGCAACTTCGGACCATCAAAGTTGCTCGGTGTACACTTTTTATTGTTCTTCTATGTCAAATTTTACGAGTATAAGCTTCGTAGATTATTTTGATGCCAAAACCCCAACTTTCTAAGAGAAATGGACAAAAACTTTAAAAGCTTCTCCTTAGAAAGAGTTGAGCAATATCGGACCATCAAAGTTGATCGGTGTACACTTTTTATTGTTCTTCTATGTCAACTTTTACGAGTATATGCTTCATAGATTATTTCGATGCCAAAACATCAACTATCTATGACAAATGGACAAAACCGTTAAAAGCTACCCCATAGAGAGAGTTGAGCAACTTCGGACCATCAAAGTTGCTCGGTGTACACTTTTTATTGTTCTTCTATGTCAAATTTTACGAGTATAAGCTTCCTAGATTATTTCAATAATAATACCCCAACTATCTATGACAAATGGACAAAACCATTAAAAGCTACTTCATAGAGAGAGTTGAGCAACTTCGGACCCTCAAAGTTGCTCGGTGTACACTTTTTATTGTTCTTCTATGTCAAATTTTACGAGTATAAGCTTCCTAGATTAGTTCGATGAGAAAACCACAGCTTTCTAAGACAAATGGACAAAACCGTTAAACGCTGCTTCACAGAAAGAGTTGAGCACTTTCGGACCATCAAAGTTGCTCGGTGTACACTTTTTATTGTTCTTCTATGTCAAATTTTACGAGTATAAGCTTCCCATATTATTTCGATGCCAAAACAAAAACTTTCTATGGCAAATGGACAAAACTGTTGAAAGCTCCACTATAGAAGGTGTTGAGGAACTTTGGACTATCAATGTTGTTCTATTTACACATTTTATTATTCTTCTATGTAAAATTTTTCGAGTGTAACCTTCCTAGATTATTTCGATGCCAAAATCCCAACTTTCTATGACAAATGGACAAAACCGTTAAAAGCTCGTCTATAGAGAGAGTTGAGCAACTTCGCACCATCAAAGTTGCTCGATGCACACTTTTTATTGTTCTTCTATGTCAAATTTTACGAGTATAAGCTTCCTAGATTATTTCGATGCCAAAACCCCAACATTCTATCACGAATGGACAAAACCCTTAAAAGCTCCTCCATAGAGAGGGTTGACCAACTTCGGACCATCAAAGTTGTTCGGTGTACTTTTTTTATTGTTCTTCTATGTCAAATTTTACGAGTATAAGCTTCCTAGATTATTTCGATGCCAAAACCCCAACTATCTATGACAAATGGAAAACACTGTTAAATGCTACTCCATAGAGAGAATTGAGGAATTTCAGACCATCAAAGTTGCTCGGTGTACACTTTTTATTGTTCTTCTATGTCAAATTTTACGAGTATAAGCTTCCTACATTATTTCGATGCCAAAACCCCAACATTCTATCACGAATGGACAAAACCCTTAAAAGCTCCTCCGTAGAGAGGTTTGACCAACTTCGGACCATCAAAGTTGTTCGGTGTACTTTTTTATTGTTCTTCTATGTCAAATTTTACGAGTATAAGCTTCCTAGATTATTTCGATGCCAAAACCCCAACAATCTATGACAAATGGACAAAACCGTCAAAAGCTACTCCATAGAGAGAATTGAGGAATTTCAGACCATCAAAGTTGCTCGGTGTACACTTTTTATTGTTCTTCTATGTCAAATTTTATGAGTATAAGCTTCCTAGATTATTTCGATGCCAAAACCCCAACTTTCTAAGATAAATGGACAAAAACTTTAAAATCTTCTCCTTAGAGAGAGTTGAGCAACTTCGGACCATCAAAGTTGCTCGGTGTACACTTTTTATTGTTCTTCTATGTCAAATTTTACGAGTATAAGCTTTCATAGATTATTTTGATGCCAAAACCCCAACTTTCCAGAAAAAATGGACAAAAACATTAAAAGCCCCTCAATAGAGAGATTTGAGCAACTTCGGACTATCAAAGTTGCTCGATGTACACGTTTTATTATTCTTCTATGTCAAATTTTACGAGTATAAGCTTCCTAGATTATTTTGATGCGAAAACACCAACTATCTATGACAAATGGAAAAAACCGTCAAAAGCTACTCCATAGAGACAGTTGAGCAACTTCTGACCATCGAACTTTGATCGGTGTACACTTTTTATTGTTCTTCTATGTCAAATTTTATGAGTATAAGCTTCCTAGATTATTTCGATGCCAAAACCCCAACTTTCTATGACAAATGGAAAAAACCGTTTAAAGCTCCTCCATAGAGTGAGTTGAGCAACTTCGGAACATCAATGTTGTTCTGTGTACACTTTTTGTTGTTCTTCTATGTCAAATTTTACGAGTATAAGCTTCCTAAATTATTTCGTTGTCAACACCCCAACTTTCTATGGCAAACGGACAAAACCGTTAAATGCTCCTCCATAGACTGAGTTGAGCAACTTCGGACCATCAACGTTGTTCGGTACACTTTTTATTGTTCTTCTATGTCAAATTTTATGAGTATAAGCTTCCTAGATTATTTCGATGCCAAAACACCAACTATCTATGACAAAACGACAAAACCCTTAAAAGCTAATCCATAGAGAGAGTTGAGCAACTTCCGACCATCAAAGTTGCTCGGTGTACACGTTTTATTATTCTTCTATGTCAAATTTCACTAGTATATGCTTCCTATATTATTTCGATACCAAAACTCCAACTATCTATGACAAATGGACAAAACCGTTACGAGCTACTTCATAGAGAGTGTTGTGCAACTTGGGACCATCAAAGTTGCTCGGTGTACACTTTTTATTGTTCTTCTATATTAAATTTTACGAGTATAAGCTTCCTATATTATTTCGATGCCAAAACCCCAACTTTCTATGACAAATGGAAAAAACTATTAAAAGCTCCTCCATAGAGAGAGTTGAGCAACTTCAGACCATCGAAGCTGCTCGGTGTACTCTTTTTAATGTTCTTCTATGTCAAATTTTACGAGTATAAGTTTCCTAGATTATTTCAATGCCAAAACTCCAACTATCTATGACAAATGGACAAAACCGTTAAAAGCTACTCCGTAGAGAGAGTTGAGCAATTTCGGACCATTAAAGTTGCTCGGTGTACACTTTTTATTGTTCTTCTATGTCAAATTTTACGAGTATAAGCTTCCTAGATTATTTCGATGCCAAAACCCTAACTTTCTAAGATAAATGGACAAAAACTATAAAATCTTCTCCTTAGAGAGAGTTGAGCAACTTCGGACCATCAAAGTTGATCGGTGTACACTTTTTATTGTTCTTCTATGTCAAATTTTACGAGTATAAGCTTCCTAGATTATTTCGATGCCAAAACACCAACTATCTATGACAAATAGATGAAACCGTTAAAACCTACTCCATATAGAGAGTTGAGCAACTTCGGACCATCGAAGTTGATCGGTGTACACTTTTTATTATTCTGCTATGTCAAATTTTATGAGTATCAGCTTCCTAGATTATTTTGATGCCAAAACCCCAACTTTCTAAGAGAGATAGACAAAAACATTAAAAGCTTCTCCTTAGAAAGAGTTGAGCAATTTCGGACCATCGAAGTTGCTCAGTGTACACTTTTATTGTTCTTCTATGTCAAATTTTACGAGTATAAGCTTCCTATATTATTTCGATGCCAAAACACCAACTATCTATGACAAATGGACAAAACCGTTAAAAGCTACTACATAGAGAGAGTTGGGCAACTTCGGACCATCAAAGTTGATCGTTGTACACTTTTTATTGTTCTTCTATGTCAAATTTCATGAGTATAAGCTTCCTAGATTATTTCGATGCCAAAACCCCAACATTCTATGACGAATGGATAAAAACCCTTAAAATCTCCTCCATAGAGAGGGTTGACCAACTTCGGACCATCAAAGTTGTTCGGTGTACTTTTTTTATTGTTCTTCTATGTCAAATTTTACGAGTATAAGCTTCCTAGATTATTTCAATGCCAAAACCCCAACTATCTATGACAAATGGACAACACTGTTAAATGCTACTCCATAGAGAGAATTGAGGAATTTCAGACCATCAAAGTTGCTCGGTGTACACTTTTTATTGTTCTTCTATGTCAAATTTTACGAGTATAACTTCCTACATTATTTCGATGCCAAAACCCCAACATTCTATCACGAATGGACAAAACCCTTAAAAGCTCCTCCGTAGAGAGGTTTGACCAACTTCGGACCATCAAAGTTGTTCGGTGTACTTTTTTATTGTTCTTCTATGTCAAATTTTACGAGTATAAGCTTCCTAGATTATTTCGATGCCAAAACCCCAACAATCTATGATAAATGGACAAAACCGTTAAAAGCTACTCCATAGAGAGAATTGAGGAATTTCAGACCATCAAAGTTGCTCGGTGTACACTTTTTATTGTTCTTCTATGTCAAATTTTATGAGTATAAGCTTCCTAGATTATATCGATGCCAAAACCCCAAGTTTCTAAGATAAATGGACAAAAACTTTAAAATCTTCTCCTTAGAGAGAGTTGAGCAACTTCGGACCATCAAAGTTGCTCGGTGTACACTTTTTATTGTTCTTCTATGTCAAATTTTACGAGTATAAGCTTTCATAGATTATTTTGATGCCAAAACCCCAACTTTCCAGAAAAAATGGAAAAAAACATTAAAAGCCCCTCAATAGAGAGATTTGAGCAACTTCGGACTATCAAAGTTGCTCGATGTACACGTTTTATTATTCTTCTATGTCAAATTTTACGAGTATAAGCTTCCTAGATTATTTCGATGCCAAAACACCAACTATCTATGACAAATGGAAAAAACCGTCAAAAGCTACTCCATAGAGACAGTTGAGCAACTTCTGACCATCGAACTTTGATCGGTGTACACTTTTTATTGTTCTTCTATGTCAAATTTTATGAGTATAAGCTTCCTAGATTATTTCGATGCCAAAACCCCAACTTTCTATGACAAATGGAAAAAACCGTTTAAAGCTCCTCCATAGAGTGAGTTGAGCAACTTCGGAACATCAATGTTGTTCTGTGTACACTTTTTGTTGTTCTTCTATGTCAAATTTTACGAGTATAAGCTTCCTAAATTATTTCGTTGTCAACACCCCAACTTTCTATGGCAAACGGACAAAATCGTTAAACGCTCCTCCATAGACTGAGTTGAGCAACTTCGGACCATCAACGTTGTTCGGTACACTTTTTATTGTTCTTCTATGTCAAATTTTATGAGTATAAGCTTCCTAGATTATTTCGATGCCAAAACACCAACTATCTATGACAAAACGACAAAACCCTTAAAAGCTAATCCACAGAGAGAGTTGAGTAACTTCGGACCATCAAAGTTGCTCGGTGTACACGTTTTATTATTCTTCTATGTCAAATTTTACTAGTATATGCTTCCTATATTATTTCGATACCAAAACTCCAACTATCTATGACAAATGGACAAAACCGTTACGAGCTACTTCATAGAGAGAGTTGTGCAACTTGGGACCATCAAAGTTGCTCGGTGTACACTTTTTATTGTTCTTCTATATTAGATTTTACGAGTATAAGCTTCCTATATTATTTCGATGCCAAAACCCCAACTTTCTATGACAAATGGACAAAACCATTAAAAGCTCCTCCATAGAGAGAGTTGAGCAACTTCAGACCATCAAAGCTGCTCGGTGTACTCTTTTTAATGTTCTTCTATGTCAAATTTTACGAGTATAAGTTTCCTAGATTATTTCAATGCCAAAACCCCAACTATCTATGACAAATGGACAAAACCGTTAAAAGCTACTCCGTAGAGAGAGTTGAGCAATTTCGGACCATTAAAGTTGCTCGGTGTACACTTTTTATTGTTCTTCTATGTCAAATTTTACGAGTATAAGCTTCCTAGATTATTTCGATGCCAAAACCCTAACTTTCTAAGATAAATGGACAAAAACTATAAAATCTTCTCCTTAGAGAGAGTTGAGCAACTTCGGACCATCAAAAGTTGATCGGTGTACACTTTTTATTGTACTTCTATGTCAAATTTTACGAGTATAAGCTTCCTAGATTATTTCGATGCCAAAACACCAACTATCTATGACAAATAGACGAAACCGTTAAAAGCTACTCCATATAGAGAGTTAAGCAACTTCGGACCATCGAAGTTGATCGGTGTACACTTTTTATTATTCTGCTATGTCAAATTTTCTGAGTATCAGCTTCCTAGATTATTTTGATGCCAAAACCCCAACTTTCTAAGAGAGATAGACAAAAACAATAAAAGCTTCTCCTTAGAAAGAGTTGAGCAATTTTGGACCATCAAAGTTGCTCAGTGTACACTTTTATTGTTCTTCTATGTCAAATTTTACGAGTATAAGCTTCCTATATTATTTCGATGCCAAAACACCAACTATCTATGACAAATGGACAAAACCGTTAAAAGCTACTACATAGAGAGAGTTGGGCAACTTCGGACCATCAAAGTTGATCGTTGTACACTTTTTATTGTTCTTCTATGTCGAATTATATGAGTATAAGCTTCCTAGATTATTTCGATGCCAAAACCCCAACTTTCTATGGCAAATGGATAAAACCGTGTAAAGCTCCTCCATAGACTGAGTTGAGCAACTTCGGACCATCAATATTGTTCGGTGTACACTTTTTATTGTTCTTCTATGTCAAATTTTATGAGTATAAGCTTCCTAGATTATTTCAATGCCAAGACACCAACTATCTATGACAAAATGACAAAACCGTTAAAAGCTAATCCATAGAGAGAGTTGAGCAACTTCGAACCATCAAAGTTGCTCGCTGTACACTTTTTATTGTTCTTCTATTGCAAATTTTACGAGTATAAGCTTCCTAGAATATTTCGATACCAAAATCCCAACTTTGTATGACAAAAGGATAAAACCGTTTAAAGGTCCTACATAGAGTGTGTTGAGCAACTTCGGCCTATCAAAAGTTGCTCTGTGTACACTTTTTATTGTTCTTCTATGTCAAATTTTAGGTGTATAAGCTTCGTAGATTATTTCGATGCCAAAGCACCAACTTTATAAGAAAAATGGACAAAAACGTTAAAAGCTACTCCATAGAGAGAGTTGAGCAACTTCGGACTATCAATTTTGCTCGGTGTACACTTTTTATTGTTCTTCTATGTCAAATTTTACGAGTATAAGCTTCGTAGATTACTTCGATGCCAAAACCCTAACTTTCTATGAAAAATGGACAAAACCGTTAAAAGCTATTCAATAGAGAGAGTTGAGCAACTTCGGACCATCAAAGTTGCTCGGTGTACACTTTTTATTGTTCTTGTATGTCAAATTTTACGAATATAAGCTTCCTAGATTATTTCGATTCCAAAACCCTAACTTTCTAAGATAAATGGACAAAAACTATAAAATCTTCTCCTTAGAGAGAGTTGAGCAACTTCGGACCATCAAAGTTGCTCGGTGTACACTTTTTATTGTTCTTCTATGTCAAATTTTACGAGTATAAGCTTCGTAGATTATTTTGATGCCAAAACCCGAACTTTCTAGGAGAAATGGACAAAAACTTCAAAAACTTCTCCTTAGAAAGAGTTGAGCAATTTCGGACCATCAAGGTTGATCGATGTACACTTTTTATTGTTCTTTATGTCAAATTTTACGAGTATATGCTTCCTAGATTATTTCGATGGCAAAACACCAACTATCTATGACAAATGGACAAAACCGTTAAAAGCTACTCCATAGAGAGAGTTGAGCAACTTCAGACCATCAAAGTTGATCGGTGTACACTTTTTATTATTCTTCTATTGCGATTTTTATGAGTATAAGCTTCCTAGATTACTTCGATGTCAAAACCCTAACTTTCAACGAAAAATGGTCAAAACCGTTAAAGCTACTCAATAGAGAGAGTTGTGCAACTTCGGACCATCAAAGTTGCTCGGTGTACACTTTTATTGTTCTTCTATGTCAAATTTTATGAGTATAAGCTTCCTAGATTATTTCGATGCCAAAACCCCAACTTTCTAAGAGAAATGGACAAAAACTTTAAAAGCTACTTCATAGAGAGAGTTGAGCAACTTCGGACTATCAAAGTTGTTCGGTCTACACTTTTTATTGTTCTTCTATGTCAAATTTTACGTGTATAAGCTTCGTAGATTATTTTGATGCCAAAACCCCAACTTTCTAAGAGAAATGGACAAAAACTTTAAAAGCTTCTCCTTAGAGAGAGTTGAGTAATTTCGGACCATCAAAGTTGATTGGTGTACACTTTTTATTGTTCTTCTATGTCAAATTTTACGAGTATATGCTTCCTAGATTATTTCGATGCCAAAACACCAACTATCTATGACAAATGGGCAAAATCATTAAAAGCAACTCCATAGAGAGAGTTGAGCAACTTCGGACCATCAAAGTTGATTGGTGTACACTTTTTATTGTTCTTCTATGTCGAATTTTATGAGTATAAGCTTCCTAGATTATTTCGATGGCGAAACCCCAACTTTCTATGACAAACGGACAAAACCTTTAATAGCTCCTCCATAGAGAGATTTGAGCAACTTCGGACCATCAAATTTGCTCGGTGTACACTTTTTATTGTTCTTCAATGTCACATTTTACGAGTATAGGCTTCCTAGATTATTTCGATGCCAAAACCCCAACTTTCTATGACGAATGGACAAAACTCTTAAAAGCTCTTCCATAGAGAGAGTTTACCAACTTCAGACCATCAAAGTTGCTCGGTGCACACTTTTTATTGTTCTTGTATGTAAAATTTTACGAGTATAAGCTTCCTAGATTATTTCGATGCCAAAACCCCAACTTTCTTTGACCAACAGACAAAACCTTTAATAGCTCATCCATAGACAGAGTTGAGCAACTTCGGACCATCAAATTTGCTCAGTGTTAACTTCTTATTGTTCTTCTATGTCAAATTTTACGAGTATTAGCTTCCTAGATTATTTTGATGCCAAAACACCAACTTTCTATGACAAATGGACAAAACCGTTTAAAGCTCCTCCATAGAGAGAGTTGAGCAATTTCGGAACATCAAAGTTGCTCGGTGTACACTTTTTATTGTTCTTCAATATCAAATTTTACGAGTATAAGCTTCCTAGATTATTTCGATGCCAAAACCCCAACTATCCATGAAAAATAGACAAAACCTTTACGAGCTACTCCATAGAGAGAGTTGAGCAACTTGGGACTATCAAATTTTCTGGGTGTACACTTTTTATTGTTCTTCTATGTCAAATTTTAGGTGTATAAGCTTCCTAGATTATTTTGATGCCAAAGCACCAACTTTATAAGAAAAATGGACAAAAACGATAAAAGCTACTCCATAGAGAGAGTTGAGCAACTTCGGACTATCAATTTTGCTCGGTGTACACTTTTTATTGTTGTTCTATGTCAAATTTTACGAGTATAAGCTTTGTAGATTACTTCGATGCCAAAACCCTAACTTTCTATGAAAAATGGACAAAACCGTTAAAAGCTACTCAATAGAGAGAGTTGAGCAACTTCGGACCATCAAAGTTGCTCGTTGTACACTTTTTATTGTTCTTGTATGTCAAATTTTACGAATATAAGCTTCCTAGATTATTTCGATGCCAAAACCCTAACTTTCTAAGATAAATGGACAAAAACTATAAAATCTTCTCCTTAGAGAGAGTTGAGCAACTTCGGACCATCAAAGTTGCACGGTGTACACTTTTTATTGTTATTCTATGTCAAATTTTACGAGTATATGCTTCCTAGATTATTTCGATGCCAAAACACCAACTATCTATGACAAATGGGCAAAATCGTTAAAAGCAACTCCATAGAGAGAGTTGAGTAATTTCGGACCATCAAAGTTGATCGGTGTACACTTTTTATTGTTCTTCTATGTCAAATTTTACGAGTATATGCTTCCTAGATTATTTCGATGCCAATACACCAACTATCTATGACAAATGGGCAAAATCGTTAAAAGCAACTCCATAGAGAGAGTTGAGCAACTTCGGACCATCAAAGTTGATCGGTGCACTCTTTTTATTGTTCTTCTATGTCGAATTTTATGAGTATAAGCTTCCTAGATTATTTCGATGCCGAAACCCCAACTTTCTATGACAAACGGACAAAACCTTTAATAGCTCGTCCATAGAGAGAGTTGAGCAACTTCGGACAATCAAATTTGCTCGGTGTACACTTTTTATTGTTCTTCTATGTCACATTTTATGAGTATAGGCTTCCTAGATTATTTCGATGCCAAAACCCCAACTTTCTATGACGAACGGACAAAACTCTTAAAAGCTCTTCCATAGAGAGAGTTTACCAACTTCAGACCATCAATGTTGCTCGGTGCACACTTTTTATTGTTCTTGTATGTAAAATTTTACGAGTATAAGCTTCCTAGATTATTTCGATGCCAAAACCCCAACTTTCTATGACCAACAGACAACGCCTTTAATAGCTCATCCATAGACAGAGTTGGGCAACTTCGGACCATCAAATTTGCTCAGTGTTAACTTCTTATTGTTCTTCTATGTCAAATTTTACGAGTATTAGCTTCCTAGATTATTTTGATGCCAAAACACCAACTTTCTATGACAAATGGACAAAACCGTTTAAAGCTCCTCCATAGAGAGAGTTGAGCAACTTCGGACCATCAAAGTTGCTCGATGTACAGTTTTTATTGTTCTTCTATGTCAAATTTTACGAGTATAAGCTTCCTAGATTATTTCGATGCCAAAACTCCCAACTTTCCATGGCAAATGGACAAGACTGTTAAAAGCTCCATCCTAGAAGGTGTTGAGCAACTTCGGAACATCAATGTTGCTCGGTGTACACTTTTTATTGTTCTTCTATGTCACATTTTACGAGTATAGGCTTCCTAGATTATTTCGATGCCAAAACCCCAACTTTCTATGACGAACGGACAAAACTCTTAAAAGCTCTTCCATAGAGAGAGTTTACCAACTTCAGACCATCAAAGTTGCTCGGTGCACACTTTTTATTGTTCTTGTATGTAAAATTTTACGAGTATAAGCTTCCTAGATTATTTCGATGCCAAAACCCCAACTTTCTTTGACCAACAGACAAAACCTTTAATAGCTCATCCATAGACAGAGTTGAGCAACTTCGGACCATCAAATTTGCTCAGTGTTAACTTCTTATTGTTCTTCTATGTCAAATTTTACGAGTATTAGCTTCCTAGATTATTTTGATCCCAAAACACCAACTTTCTATGACAAATGGACAAAACCGTTTAAAGCTCCTCCATAGAGAGAGTTGAGCAACTTCAGAACATCAAAGTTGCTCGGTGTACACTTTTTATTTTTCTTCTATGTCAAATTTTACGAGTATAAGCTTCCTAGATTATTTCGATGCCAAAACTCCCAACTTTCCATGGCAAATGGACAAGACTGGTAAAAGCTCCATCCTAGAAGGTGTTGAGCAACTTCGGAACATCAATGTTGCTCGGTGTACACTTTTTATTGTTCTTCAATATCAAATTTTACGAGTATAAGCTTCCTAGATTATTTCGATGCCAAAACCCCAACTATCCATGAAAAATAGACAAAACCTTTACGAGCTACTCCATAGAGAGAGTTGAGCAACTTGGGACTATCAAATTTTCTGGGTGTACACTTTTTATTGTTCTTCTATGTCAAATTTTAGGTGTATAAGCTTCCTAGATTATTTTGATGCCAAAGCACCAACTTTATAAGAAAAATGGACAAAAACGATAAAAGCTACTCCATAGAGAGAGTTGAGCAACTTCGGACTATCAATTTTGCTCGGTGTACACTTTTTATTGTTGTTCTATGTCAAATTTTACGAGTATAAGCTTTGTAGATTACTTCGATGCCAAAACCCTAACTTTCTATGAAAAATGGACAAAACCGTTAAAAGCTACTCAATAGAGAGAGTTGAGCAACTTCGGACCATCAAAGTTGCTCGTTGTACACTTTTTATTGTTCTTGTATGTCAAATTTTACGAATATAAGCTTCCTAGATTATTTCGATGCCAAAACCCTAACTTTCTAAGATAAATGGACAAAAACTATAAAATCTTCTCCTTAGAGAGAGTTGAGCAACTTCGGACCATCAAAGTTGCACGGTGTACACTTTTTATTGTTCTTCTATGTCAAATTTTACGAGTATATGCTTCCTAGATTATTTCGATGCCAAAACACCAACTATCTATGACAAATGGGCAAAATCGTTAAAAGCAACTCCATAGAGAGAGTTGAGTAATTTCGGACCATCAAAGTTGATCGGTGTACACTTTTTATTGTTCTTCTATGTCAAATTTTACGAGTATATGCTTCCTAGATTATTTCGATGCCAATACACCAACTATCTATGACAAATGGGCAAAATCGTTAAAAGCAACTCCATAGAGAGAGTTGAGCAACTTCGGACCATCAAAGTTGATCGGTGCACTCTTTTTATTGTTCTTCTATGTCGAATTTTATGAGTATAAGCTTCCTAGATTATTTCGATGCCGAAACCCCAACTTTCTATGACAAACGGACAAAACCTTTAATAGCTCGTCCATAGAGAGAGTTGAGCAACTTCGGACAATCAAATTTGCTCGGTGTACACTTTTTATTGTTCTTCTATGTCACATTTTATGAGTATAGGCTTCCTAGATTATTTCGATGCCAAAACCCCAACTTTCTATGACGAACGGACAAAACTCTTAAAAGCTCTTCCATAGAGAGAGTTTACCAACTTCAGACCATCAATGTTGCTCGGTGCACACTTTTTATTGTTCTTGTATGTAAAATTTTACGAGTATAAGCTTCCTAGATTATTTCGATGCCAAAACCCCAACTTTCTATGACCAACAGACAATGCCTTTAATAGCTCATCCATAGACAGAGTTGAGCAACTTCGGACCATCAAATTTGCTCAGTGTTAACTTCTTATTGTTCTTCTATGTCAAATTTTACGAGTATTAGCTTCCTAGATTATTTTGATGCCAAAACACCAACTTTCTATGACAAATGGACAAAACCGTTTAAAGCTCCTCCATAGAGAGAGTTGAGCAACTTCGGACCATCAAAGTTGCTCGATGTACAGTTTTTATTGTTCTTCTATGTCAAATTTTACGAGTATAAGTTTCCTAGATTATTTCGATGCCAAAACTCCCAACTTTCCATGGCAAATGGACAAGACTGTTAAAAGCTCCATCCTAGAAGGTGTTGAGCAACTTCGGAACATCAATGTTGCTCGGTGTACACTTTTTATTGTTCTTCTATGTCACATTTTACGAGTATAGGCTTCCTAGATTATTTCGATGCCAAAACCCCAACTTTCTATGACGAACGGACAAAACTCTTAAAAGCTCTTCCATAGAGAGAGTTTACCAACTTCAGACCATCAAAGTTGCTCGGTGCACACTTTTTATTGTTCTTGTATGTAAAATTTTACGAGTATAAGCTTCCTAGATTATTTCGATGCCAAAACCCCAACTTTCTTTGACCAACAGACAAAACCTTTAATAGCTCATCCATAGACAGAGTTGAGCAACTTCGGACCATCAAATTTGCTCAGTGTTAACTTCTTATTGTTCTTCTATGTCAAATTTTACGAGTATTAGCTTCCTAGATTATTTTGATGCCAAAACACCAACTTTCTATGACAAATGGACAAAACCATTTAAAGCTCCTCCATAGAGAGAGTTGAGCAACTTCGGACCATCAAAGTTGCTCGGTGTACAGTTTTTATTGTTCTTCTATGTCAAATTTTACGAGTATAAGCTTCCTAGATTATTTCGATGCCAAAACTCCCAACATTCCATGGCAAATGGACAAGACTGTTAAAAGCTCCATCCTAGAAGGTGTTGAGCAACTTCGGAACATCAATGTTGCTCGGTGTACACTTTTTATTGTTCTTCAATGTCAAATTTTACGAGTATAAGCTTCCTAGATTATTTCGATGCCAAAACCCCAACTATCCATGAAAAATAGACAAAACCTTTACGAGCTACTCCATAGAGAGAGTCGAGCAACTTGGGACTATCAAATTTTTTGGCTGTACACTTTTTATTTTTCTTCTATGTCAAATTTTAGGTGTATAAGCTTCCTAGATTATTTTGATGCCAAGGACCAACTTTATAAGAAAAATGGACAAAAACGATAAAAGCTACTCCATAGAGAGAGTTGAGCAACTTCGGACTATCAATTTTGCTTGGTGTACACTTTTTATTGTTGTTCTATGTCAAATTTTACGAGTATAAGCTTCGTAGATTACTTCGATGCCAAAACCCTAACTTTCTATGAAAAATGGACAAAACCGTTAAAAGCTACTCAATAGAGAGAGTTGAGCAACTTCGGACCATCAAAGTTGCTCGGTGTACACTTTTTATTGTTCTTGTATGTCAAATTTTACGAATATAAGCTTCCTAGATTATTTCGATGCCAAAACCCTAACTTTCCAAGATAAATGGACAAAAACTATAAAATCTTCTCCTTAGAGAGAGTTGAGCAACTTCGAACCATCAAAGTTGCTCGGTGTACACTTTTTATTGTTCTTCTATGTCAAATTTTACGAGTATATGCTTCCTAGATTATTTCGATGCCAAAACACCAACTATCTATGACAAATGGGCAAAATCGTTAAAAGCAACTCCGTAGAGAGAGTCGAGCAACTTCGGACCATCAAAGTTGATCGGTGTACACTTTTTATTGTTCTTCTATGTCGAATTTTATGAGTATAGGCTTCCTAGATTATTTCGATGCCGAAACCCCAACTTTCTATGACAAACGGACAAAACCTTTAATAGCTCCTCCATAGAGAGAGTTGAGCAACTTCGGACTATCAAATTTGCTCGGTGTACACTTTTTATTGTTCTTCTATGTCACATTTTACGAGTATAGGCTTCCTAGATTATTTCGATGCCAAAACCCCAACTTTCTATGACGAACGGACAAAACTCTTAAAAGCTCTTCCATAGAGGGAGTTTACCAACTTCGGACCATCAAAGTTGCTCGGTGCACACTTTTTATTGTTCTTGTATGTAAAATTTTACGAGTATAAGCTTCCTAGATTATTTCGATGCCAAAACCGCAACTTTCTATGACCAACAGACAAAACCTTTAATAGCTCATCCATAGACAGAGTTGAGCAACTTCGGACCATCAAATTTGCTCAGTGTTAACTTCTTATTGTTCTTCTATGTCAAATTTTACGAGTATTAGCTTCCTAGATTATTTTGATGCCAAAACACCAACTTTCTATGACAAATGGACAAAACCGTTTAAAGCTCCTCCATAGAGAGAGTTGAGCAACTTCGGACCATCAAAGTTGCTCGGTGTACACTTTTTATTGTTCTTCTATGTCAAATTTTACGAGTATAAGCTTCCAATATTATTTCGATGCCAAAACTCCCAACTTTCCATGGCAAATGGACAAGACTGTTAAAAGCTCCATCGTAGAAGGTGTTGAGCAACTTCGGAACATCAATGTTGCTCGGTGTACACTTTTTATTGTTCTTCAATGTCAAATTTTACGAGTATAGGCTTCCTAGATTATTTCGATGCCAAAACCCCAACTATCCCTGAAAAATAGAAAAAACCTTTACGAGCTACTCCATAGAGAGAGTTGAGCAACTTGGGACTATCAAATTTGCTGGGTGTACACTTTTTATTGTTTTTCTATGTCAAATTTTACGAGTATAAGCTTCCTAGATTATTTCGATGCCAAAACCCCAGCTATCAATGACAAATAGACAAAACCGTTAAAAGCTACTCCATAGAGAGAGTTGAGCAACTTCGTACTATCAATTTTGCTCGGTGTACACTTTTTATTGTTCTTCTATGTCAAATTTTACGAGTATAAGCTTCCTAGATTACTTCGATGCCAATATCCTAACTTTCTACGAAAAATGGAAAAAAACGTTAAAAGCTACTCAACAGAGAGAATTGAGCAACTTCGGACCATCAAAGTTTGCTCGGTGTACAGTTTTTATTGTTCTTCTATGTCAAATTTTATGAGTATAAGCTTCCTAGATTACTTCGATGCCAAAACCCTAACTTTCTACGAAAAATGGACAAAACCGTTAAAAGCTACTCAATAGAGAGAGTTGAGCAACTTCGGACCATCAAAGTTGCTCGGTGTACACTTTTTATTGTTCTTCTATGTCAATTTTTATGAGTACAAGCTTCCTAGATTATTTCGATGCCAAAACCCGAACTTTCTAAGATAAATAGACAAAAACTATAAAATCTTCTCCTTAGAGAGAGTTGAGCAACTTCGGACCATCAAAGTTGCTCGGTGTACACTTTATATTGTTCTTCTATGTCAAATTTTACGAGTATAAGCTTCGTAGATTATTTTGATGGCAAAACTCCAACTTTCTAAGAGAAATGGACAAAAACTTTAAAAGCTTCTCGTTAGAAAGAGTTGAGCAATTTCGGACCATCAAAGTCGATCGGTGTACACTTTTTATTGTTCTTCTATGTAAAGTTTTACGAGTATATGCTTCCTATATTATTTCGATGGCAAAACACCAACTATCTATGACAAATGGACAAAACCGTTAAAAGCTACTCCATAGAGAGAGTTGAGCAACTTCGGACCATCAAAGTTGATCGGTGTACACTTTTTATTGTTCTTCTATGTCGATTTTTATGAGTATAAGTTCCTAGATTACTTCGATGCCAAAACCCTAACTTTCAACGAAAAATGGACAAAACCGTTAAAAGCTACTCAATAGAGAGAGTTGAGCAACTTCGGACCATCAAAGTTGCTCAGTGTACACATTTTATTGTTCTTCTATGTCAAATTTTACGAGTATAAGCTTCCTAGATTATTTCGATTCCAAAACACCAACTTTCTAAGAGAAATGGACAAAAACTTTAAAAGCTACTTCATAGAGAGAGTTGAGCAACTTCGGACTATCAAAGTTTTTCGGTGTACACTTTTTATTGTTCTTCTATGTCAAATTTTACGTGTATAAGCTTCGTAGATTATTTTGATGCCAAAACCCCAACTTTCTAAGAGAAATGGACAAAAACTTTAAAAGCTTCTCCTTAGAGAGAGTTGAGTAATTTCGGACCATCAAAGTTGATCGGTGTACACTTTTTATTGTTCTTCTATGTCAAATTTTTCGAGTATATGCTTCCTAGATTATTTCGATGCCAAAACACCTACTATCTATGACAAATGGGCAAAATCGTTAAAAGCAACTCCATAGAGAGAGTTGAGCAACTTCGGACCATCAAAGTTGATCGGTGTACACTTTTTATTGTTCTTCTATGTCGAATTTTATGAGTATAAGCTTCCTAGATTATTTCGATGCCGAAACCCCAACTTTCTATGACAAACGGACAAAACCTTTAATAGCTCCTCCATAGAGAGAGTTGAGCAACTTCGGACCATCAAATTTGCTCGGTGTACACTTTTTATTGTTCTTCTATGTCACATTTTACGAGTATAGGCTTCCTAGATTTATTTCGATGCCAAAACCTCAACTTTCTATGACGAACGGACAAAACTCTTAAAAGCTCCTCCATAGAGAGAGTTTACCAACTTCAGACCATCAAAGTTGCTCGGTTTACACTTTTTATTGTTCTTGTATGTAAAATTTTACGAGTATAAGCTTCCTAGATTATTTCGATGCCAAAACCCCAACTTTCTTTGACCAACAGACAAAACCTTTAATAGCTCATCCATAGACAGAGTTGAGCAACTTCGGACCATCAAATTTGCTCAGTGTTAACTTTTTATTGTTCTTCTATGTCAAATTTTACGAGTATTAGCTTCCTAGATTATTTTGATGCCAAAACACCAACTTTCTATGACAAATGGACAAAATCGTTAAAAGCCCCTCCATAGAGAGAGTTGAGCAACTTCAGACCATCAAAGTTGCTCGGTGTACACTTTTTATTGTTCTTCTATGTCAAATTTTACGTGTATAAGCTTCTTAGATTATTTTGATGCCAAAACCCCAACTTTCTAAGAGAAATGGACAAAAACTTTAAAAGCTTCTCCTTAGAGAGAGTTGAGTAATTTCGGACAATCAAAGTTGATCGGTGTACACTTTTTATTGTTCTTCTATGTCAAATTTTACGAGTATATGCTTCCTAGATTATTTTGATGCCAAAACACCAACTATCTATGACAAATGGGCAAAATCGTTCAAAGCAACTCCATAGAGAGAGTTGAGCAACTTCGGACCATCAAAGTTGATCGGTGTACACTTTTTATTGTTCTTCTATGTCGAATTTTATTAGTATAAGCTTCCTAGATTATTTCGATGCCAAAACCCCAACTTTCTATGACAAATGGACAAAACCTTTAATAGCTCCTCCATAGAGAGAGTTGAGCAACTTCGGACCATCAAATTTGCTCGGTGTACACTTTTTATTGTTCTTCTATGTCACATTTTACGAGTATAGGCTTCCTAGATTTATTTCGATGCCAAAACCCCAACTTTCTATGACGAACGGACAAAACTCTTAAAAGCTCCTTCATAGAGAGAGTTTACCAACTTCAGACCATCAAAGTTGCTCGGTGTACACTTTTTATTGTTCTTGTATGTAAAATTTTACGAGTATAAGCTTCCTAGATTATTTCGATGCCAAAACCCCAACTTTCTATGACCAACAGACAAAACCTTTAATAGGTCATCCATAGACAGAGTTGAGCAACTTCGGACCATCAAATTTGCTCAGTGTTAACTCTTTCTTGTTCTTCAATGTCAAATTTTACCAGTATTAGCTTCCTAGATTATTTTGATGCCAAAACACCAACTTTCTATGACAAATGGACGAAATCGTTGAAAGCCCCTCCATAGGGAGAGTTGAGCAACTTCGGACCATCAAAGTTGCTCGGTGTGCACTTTTTATTGTTCTTCTATGTCAAATTTTACGAGTATAAGCTTCCTAGATTATTTCGATGCCAAAACTCCCAACTTTCCATGGCAAATGGACAAGACTATTAAAAGCTCCATCGTAGAAGGTGTTGAGCAACTTCGGAACATCAATGTTGCTCGGTGTAAACTTTTTATTGTTCTTCAATGTCAAATTTTACGAGTATAAGCTTCCTAGATTATTTCGATGCCAAAACCCCAACTATCCTTGAAAAATAGACAAAACCGTTACGAGCTACTCCATAGAGAGAGTTGAGCAACTTGGGACTATCAAATTTGCTAGGTGTACACTTTTTATTGTTCTTCTATGTCAAATTTTACGAGTATAAGCTTCCTAGATTATTTCGATGTCGAAACCCCAACTATCAATGACAAATGGACAAAACCGTTAAAAGCTACTCCATAGAGAGAGTTGAGCAACTTCGGACTATCAATTTTGCTCGGTGTACACTTTTTATTGTTCTTCTATGTCAAATTTTACGAGTATAAGCTTCCTAGATTATTTCGATGCCAAAACCCCAACTATCCATGAAAAATAGACAAAACCGTTACGAGCTACTCCATAGAGAGAGTTGAGCAACTTGGGACTATCAAATTTGCTGGGTGTACACTTTTTATTGTTCTCCTATGTCAAATTTTACGAGTATAAGCTTCCTAGATTATTTCGATGCCGAAACCCCAACTATCAATGACAAATGACAAAAACGTTAAAAGCTACTCAATAGAGAGAGTTGAGCAACTTCGGACCATCAAAGTTGCTCGGTGTACACTTTTTATTGTTCTTCTATGTCAAATTTTACGTGTATAAGCTTCATAGATTTTTTCGATGCAAAAACCACAACTTTTTAAGAGAAATGGACAAAAACTTTTAAAGCTTCTCCTTAGAGAGAGTTGAGCAACCTAGGACTATCAAATTTGCTCGATGTACACCTTTTATTGTTCTTCTATGTCAAATTTTACGAGTATAAGCTTCCTAGATTATTTCGATTCCAAAAGCCCAACTTTCTAAGAGAAATGGACAAAAACATTAAAAGCTTCTCCTTAGAGAGAGTTGAGCAATTTCGGACCATCAAAGTTGCTCGGTATACACTTTTTACTGTTCTTCTATGTCAAATTTTACGAGTATAAGCTTCGTAGATTATGTCGATGACAAAACCCCAACTTTCTAAGAGAAATGGACAAAAACTTTAAAAGCTACTTCATAGAGAGAGTTGAGCAACTTCGGACCGTCAAAGTTGCTCGGTGTACACTTTTTATTGTTCTTCTATGTCAAATTTTACGAGTATAAGCTTCCTAGATTATTTCGATGCCAAAACCCTAACTTTCTAAGATAAATGGGCAAAAACTATAAAATCTTCCCCTTAGAGAGAGTTGAGCAACTTCGGACCATCAAAGTTGTTCGGTGTACACTTTTTATTGTTCTTCTATGTCAAATTTTACGAAAATAAGCTTCATAGATTATTTTGATGCCAAAACCCCAACTTCCTAAGAGAAATGGACAAAAACTTTAAAAGCTTCTCCTTTGAGAGAGTTGAGAAATTTCGGACCATTAAAGTTGATCGGTGTACACTTTTTATTGTTCTTCTATGTCAAATTTTACGAGTATATGCTTCCTAGATTATTTCGATGCCAAAACACCAACTATCTATGACAAATGGGCAAAATCGTTAAAAGCTACTCCATAGAGAGAGTTGAGCAACTTCGGACCATCAAAGTTGATCGGTGTACACTTTTTATTGTTCTTCTATGTCGAATTTTATGAGTATAAGCTTCCTAGATTATTTCGATGAAAAAACCCCAACTTTCTATGACAAACGGACAAAACCTTTAATAGCTCCTCCATAGAGAGAGTTGAGCAACTTCGGACCATCAAATTTGCTCGGTGTACACTTTTTATTGTTCTTCTATGTCACATTTTACGAGTATAGGCTTCCTGGATTATTTCGATGCCAAAACCCCAACTTTCTATGACAAACAGACAAAACTCTTAAAAGCTCCTCCATAGGGAGAGTTTACCAACTTCAGACCATCAAAGTTGCCCGGTGTACACTTTTTATTGTTCTTGTATGTAAAATTTTACGAGTATAAGCTTCCTAGATTATTTCGATGCCAAAACCTTTAATAGCTCATCCATAGACAGAGTTGAGCAACTTCGGACCATCAAATTTTCTCAGTGTTAACTTTTTATTGTTCTTCTATGTCAAATTTTACGAGTATTAGCTTCCTAGATTATTTTCATGCCAAAACACCAACTTTCTATGACAAATGGACAAAACCGTTAAAAGCTCCTCCATACAGAGAGTTGAGTAACTTGGGACTATCAAATTTGCTGGGTGTACATTTTTTATTGTTCTTCTATGTCAAATTTTACGAGTATAAGCTTCCTAGATTATTTCGATGCCCAAACCCCAACTATCAATGACAAATGGACGAAATCGTTAAAAGCTACTCCGTAGAGAGAGTTGAGCAACTTTGGATTATCAATTTTGCTCGGTGTACCCTTTTTATTGTTCTTCTATGTCAAATTTTACGAGTATAAGCTTCCTAGATTATTTCGATGCCAAAACTCCCAACTTTCCATGGCAAATGGACAAGACTGTTAAAAGCTCCATCGTAGAAGGTGTTGAGCAACTTCGGAACATCAATGTTGCTCGGTGTACACTTTTTATTGTTCTTCAATGTCAAATTTTACGAGTATAAGCTTCCTAGATTATTTCGATGCCAAAACCCTAACTATCCATGAAAAATAGACAAAACCAATACGAGCTACTCCATAGAGAGAGTTGAGCAACTTGGGACTATCAAATTTGCTGGGTGTACACTTTTTATTGTTCTTCTATGTCAAATTTTACGAGTATAAGCCTCCTAAATTATTTCGATGCCAAAACCCCAACTATCAATGACAAATAGACAAAACCATTAAAAGCTACTCCACAAAGAGAGTTGAGCATCTTCGGACCATCAATTTTTCTCGGTGTACACCTTTTATTGTTCTTCTATGTCAAATTTTACGAGTATAAGCTTCGTAGATTATTTCGATGCCAAAACCCCAACTTTCTAAGAGAAATGGACAAAAACTTTAAAAGCTTCTCCTTAGAGAGAGTTGAGCAATTTCGCACCATCAAAGTTGATCGGTGTACACTTTTTATTGTTCTTCTATGTCAAATTTTACGAGTATATGCTTCCTAGATTATTTCGATGCCAAAACACCAACTATCTACGACAAATGGGCAAAATCGTTAAAAGCTACTCCATAGAGAGAGTTGAGCAACTTCGGACCATCAAAGTTGATCGGTGTACACTTTTTATTGTTCTTCTATGTCGAATTTTATGAGTATAAGCTTCCTAAATTATTTCGATGCCAAAACCCCAACTTTCTATGACAAACGGAAAAAACCTTTAATAGCTCCTCCATAGAGAGAGTTGAGCAACTTCGGACCGTCAAATTTGCTCGGTGTACACTTTTTATTGTTCTTCTGTGTCACATTTTACGACTATAGGCTTCCTAGATTATTTCGATGCCAAAACCCCAACTTTCTATGACGAACGGACAAAACTCTTAAAAGCTCTTCCATAGAGAGAGTTTACCAACTTCAGACCATCAAAGTTGCTCGGTGCACACTTTTTATTGTTCTTGTATGTAAAATTTTACGAGTATAAGCTTCCTAGATTATTTCGATGCCAAAACCCCAACTTTCTATGACCAACAGACAAAACCTTTAATAGCTCATCCATAGACAGAGTTGAGCAACTTCGGACCATCAAATTTGCTCAGTGTTAACTTTTTATTGTTCTTCTATGTCAAATTTTACGAGTATTAGCTTCCTAGATTATTTTGATGCCAAAACACCAACTTTCTATGACAAATGGACAAAACCGTTTAAAGCTCCTCCATAGAGAGAGTTGAGCAACTTCGGACCATCAAAGTTGCTCGGTGTACACGTTTTATTGTTCTTCTATGTCAAATTTTACGAGTATAAGCTTCCTAGATTATTTCGATGCCAAAACTCCCAACTTTCCATGGCAAATGGACAAGACTGTTAAAAGCTCCATCGTAGAAGGTGTTGAGCAACTTCGGAACATCAATGTTGCTCAGTGTACACTTTTTATTGTTCTTCAATGTCAAATTTTACGAGTATAAGCTTCCTAGATTATTTCGATGCCAAAACCCAACTATCCATGAAAAATAGACAAAACCGTTACGAGCTACTCCATAGAGAGAGTTCAGCAACTTGGGACTATCAAATTTGCTGGGTGTACACTTTTTATTGTTCTTCTATGTCAAATTTTACGAGTATAAGCTTCCTAGATTATTTCGATGCTAAAACCCCAACTATCAATGACAAATGGACAAAACCATTAAAAGCTACTCCATAGAGAGAGTTGAGCAACTTCGGACTATCGCTTTTAACTGTTTTGTCCATTTGTCATTGATAGTTGGGGTTTTAGCATCAAAATAATCCAGGAAGCATATACTCGTAAAATTTGACATAAAAGAACAATAAAAAGTGTAGACCGAGCAACTTTGATGATTCGAAGTTGCTCAACTCTCTCTATGGAGGATCTTTTAACGTTTTTATCCATTTGTCTTATAAAGTTGGTGTTTTCGCATCGAAATAATCTAGGAAGCTTATACTCGTAAAATTTGATATAGAAGGAACAATAAAAAGTGTACACCGAGCAACTTTGATGGTCCGGAATTGCTCAACTCTCACTATGAAGTAGCTTTTAATGGTTTTATCCATTTGTCATTGATAGTTGGGGTTTTGGCATCAAAATAATCCAGGAATCATATACTCCTAAAATTTGACATAAAAGAACAATAAAAAGTGTACACCGAGCAACTTTGATAGTCTGAAGTTACTCAACTCAGTCTATCGAGGAGGTTTAAACGGTTTTGTCCATTTGTCATAGAAAGTTGGGGTTTTGGCATCGAAAGAATCGAGGAAGCTTATACTCGTAAAATTTGACATAGAAAAACAATAAAAAGTGTACACCGAGCAACTTTGATAGTCCGAAGTTGCTCAACTCACTCTTTGGAGGAGCTATAAACGGTTTTGTTCATTTGTCATAGAAAGTTGGGGTTTTGGCATCGAAATAATCGAGGAAGCTTATACTCGTAAAATTTGACATAGAAAAACAATAAAAAGTGTTAACCGAGCAACTTTGATAGTCCGAAGTTGCTCAACTCACTCCGTGGAGGAGCTATAAACGGTTTTGTCCATTTGTCATAAGAAAGTTGGGGTTTTGCCATCGAAATAATCTAGGAAGCTTATACTCGTAAAATTAGACATAGAAGAACAATAAAAAGTGTACATCGAGCAAATTTGATGGTCCAGAAATGCTCAACTCTCACTATGAAGTAGCTTTTAACGGTTTTGTCCATTTATCATAGAAAGTTGGGGTTTTGGCATCGAAATAATCGAGGAAGCTTATACTCGTAAAATTTGACGTAGAAGAACAATAAAAAGTGTACACCGAGCAACTTTGATGATTTGAAGTTCCTCAACCATCTCTATGGAGGATCTTTTAACGTTTTTGTCCATTTGTCTTATAAAGTTGGTGTTTTGGCATCGAAATAATCTTGGAGGCTTATACTCATAAAATTTGACATAGAAGAACAATAAAAAGTGTACACCGAGCAACTTCGATATTCCGATGTTGCTCAACTCAGTCTATCGAGGAGCTTTAAACGGTTTTGTCCATTTGTCATAGAAAGTTGGGGTTTTGGCATCGAAATAATCGAGGAAGCTTATACTCGTAAAATTTGACATAGAAAAACAATAAAAAGTGTTAACCGAGCAACTTTGATATTCCGAAGTTGCTCAACTCACTCCGTGGAGGAGCTATAAACGGTTTTGTCCATTTGTCATAAGAAAGTTGGGGTTTTGCCATCGAAATAATCTAGGAAGCTTATACTCGTAAAATTAGACATAGAAGAACAATAAAAAGTGTACATCGAGCAAATTTGATGGTCCAGAATTGCTCAACTCTCACTATGAAGTAGCTTTTAACTGTTTTCTCCATTTGTCATTGATAGTTGGGGTTTTGGCATCAAAATAATCCAGGAAGCATATACTCGTAAAATTAGACAGAAAAGAACAATAAAAAGTGTACACCGAGGAACTTTGATGATTCGAAGTTGCTCAACTCTCTCTATGGAGGATCTTTTAACGTTTTTGTCCATTTGTCCTATAAAGTTAGTGTTTTCGCATCGAAATAATCCAGGAAGCATATACTAGTAAAATTTGACATAAAAGAACAGTATAAAGTGTACACCGAGCAACTTTGATGATTCAAAGTTGCTCAACTCTCACTATGGAGGATCTTTTAACGTTTTTGTCCATTTGTCATTGATAGTTAGGGTTTTGGCATCAAAATAATCCAGGAAACATATACTCATAAAATTTGACATAAAAGAACAATAAAAAGTGTACACCGAGCAACTTTGATGATTCAAAGTTCCTCAACTATCTCTATGGAGGATCTTTTAACGTTTTTGTCCATTTGTCTTATAAAGTTGGTGTTTTGGCATCAAAATAATCCAGGAAGCTTAAACTCGTAAAATTTGAGATAGAAGAACAATAAAAAGTGTACACCGGGCAACTTTAATAGTTCGAAGTTGCTCAACTCACTCTATGAAGGATCTTTTAACGTTTTTGTCCATTTGTCATAGAAAGTTGCGGTTTTGGCATCGAAATAATCTAGGAATCTTATACTCGTAAAATTAGACATAGAAGAACAATAAAAAGTGTACACCGAGCAACTTTAATGGTCCGAAATTGCTCAACTCACTCTATGAAGGAGCTATAAACAGTTTTGTCCATTTGTCATAAGAAAGTTGGGGTTTTGGCATCAAAATAATCCAGGAAGCATATACTAGTAAAATTTGACATAAAAGAACAATAAAAAATGTACACCTAGCAACTTTGATGATTCGAAGTTGATCCACTCTCTCTACGGAGGATCTTTTAACGTTTTTGTCCATTTGTCTTATAAAGTCGGTGTTTTTGCATCGAAATAATCTAGGAAGCTTATACTCGTAAAATTTGACATAGAAGGAACAATAAAAAGTGTACATCGAGCAACTTTGATGATTCGAAGTTGGTCAACTATCTCTATGGAGGATCTTTTAACGTTTTTATCCATTTGTCTTATAAAATTGGTGTTTTGGCATCGAAATAATCTAGGAAGCTTATACTCGTAAAATTTGACATAGAAGAACAATAAAAAGTGTACACCGAGCAGCTTTGATAGTCTGATGTTGCTCAACTCGGTCTATCGAGGAGCTTTAAACGGTTTTGTCCATTTGTCATAGAAAGTTGGGGTTTTGGCATCGAAATAAACGAGGAAGCTTATACTCGTAAAATTTGACATAGAAAAACAATAAAAAGTGTACACCGAGCAACTTTGATAGTCCAAAGTTGCTCAACTCACTCTATGGAGGAGCTATAAACGGTTTTTTCCATTTGTCATAAGAAAGTTGGGGTTTTGGCATCGAAATAATCTATGAAGCTTATACTCGTAAAATTTGACATAGAAGAACAATAAAAGGTGTACACCGAGCAACTTTGATAGTCCGAACTTGCTCAACTCAGTCTATCGAGGAGCTTTAAACGGTTTTGTCCATTTGTCATAGAAAGTTGGAGTTTTGGTATCGAAATAATCGAGAAATCTTATACTCGTAAAATTTGAGATAAAAGAACAATAAAAAGTGTACACCGAGAAACTTTGTTGATTCGAAGTTGCTCAACTCTCTCTATGAAGGATCTTTTAACGTTTTTGTCCATTTGGCTTATAAATTTGGTGTTTTCACATCGAAATAATCTTGGAAGCTTATACTCGTAAAATTTGACATAGAAGAACAATAAAAATTGTAAACCGAGCAACTTTGACAGTCCGAAGTTGCTCAACTCACTTTATGGAGGAGCTATAAACGGTTTTGTCCATTTGTCATAAGAAAGTTGGGGTTTTGCCATCGAAATAATCTAGGAAGCTTATACTCGTAAAATTATACAGAGAAGAACAATAAAAAGTGTACATCAAGCAAATTTGATGATCCAGAAATGCTCAACTCCCACTATGAAGTAGCTTTTAACTGTTTTGTCCATTTGTCATTGATAGTTGGGGTTTTGGCATCAAAATAATCCAGGAAGCATATACTCGTAAAATTTGACATAAAAGAACAATAAAAACTGTACACCGAACAACTTTGATGATTCGAAGTTGCTCAACTCTCTCTATGGAGGATCTTTCAACGTTTTTGTCCATTTGTCTTATAAAGTTGGTGTTTTCGCATCGAAATAATCTACGAAGCTTATACTCGTAGAATTTGACAGAGAAGAACAATAAAAAGTGTACACCGACCAACTTTGAAAGTCCGAAGTTGCTCAACTCACTCTATGAAGGATCTATAAACGGTTTTGTCCATTTGTCATAAGAAAGTTGGGGTTTTGGCATCGAAATTATCTAGGAAGCTTATACTCGTAAAATTTGACATAGAAGAACAATAAAAAGTGTACACCGAGCAACTTTGATGGTCCGGAATTGCTCAACTCTCACTATGAAGTAGCTTTTAACGGTTTTGTCCGTTTGTCATTGATAGTTGGGGTTTTGGCATCAAAATAATCCAGGAAGCATATACTCGTAAAATTTGACATAAAAGATCAATAAAAAGTGTACACCTAGCAACTTTGATGATTCGAAGTTGCTCAACTCTCTCTATGGAAGATCTTTTAACGTTTTTGTCCATTATAAAGTCGTTATTTTCGCATCGAAATAACCTAGGAAGCTTATACTCGTAAAATTTGACATAGATGGAACAATAAAAAGTGTACACCGAGCAACTTTGATGGTCCAGAATTGCTCAACTCTTACTATGAAGTAGCTTTTAATGGTTTTATCCATTTGTCATTGATAGTTGGGGTTTTGACATCAAAATAATCCAGGAAGCATATACTCGTAAAATTTGACATAAAAGAACAATAAAAAGTGTACACCGAGCAACTTTGGCGATTCGAAGTTGCTCAACTCTCTCTATGGAGGATCTTTTAACGTTTTTGTCCATTTGTCTTATAAATTTGGTGTTTTCACATCGAAATAATCTTGGAAGCTTATACTCGTAAAATTTGACATAGAAGAACAATAAAAATTGTAAACCGAGCAACTTTGACAGTCCGAAGTTGCTCAACTCACTTTATGGAGGAGCTATAAACGGTTTTGTCCATTTGTCATAAGAAAGTTGGGGTTTTGCCATCGAAATAATCTAGGAAGCTTATACTCGTAAAATTATACAGAGAAGAACAATAAAAAGTGTACATCGAGCTAATTTGATGATCCAGAATTGCTCAACTCCCACTATGAAGTAGCTTTTAACTGTTTTGTCCATTTGTCATTGATAGTTGGGGTTTTAGCATCAAAATAATCCAGGAAGCATATACTCGTAAAATTTGACATAAAAGAACAATAAAAACTGTACACCGAACAACTTTGATGATTCGAAGTTGCTCAACTCTCTCTATGGAGGATCTTTCAACGTTTTTGTCCATTTGTCTTATAAAGTTGGTGTTTTCGCATCGAAATAATCTACGAAGCTTATACTCGTAGAATTTGACAGAGAAGAACAATAAAAAGTGTACACCGACCAACTTTGAAAGTCCGAAGTTGCTCAACTCACTCTATGAAGGATCTATAAACGGTTTTGTCCATTTGTCATAAGAAAGTTGGGGTTTTGGCATCGAAATTATCTAGGAAGCTTATACTCGTAAAATTTGACATAGAAGAACAATAAAAAGTGTACACCGAGCAACTTTGATGGTCCGGAATTGCTCAACTCTCACTATGAAGTAGCTTTTAACGGTTTTGTCCGTTTGTCATTGATAGTTGGGGTTTTGGCATCAAAATAATCCAGGAAGCATATACTCGTAAAATTTGACATAAAAGATCAATAAAAAGTGTACACCTAGCAACTTTGATGATTCGAAGTTGCTCAACTCTCTCTATGGAGGATCTTTTAACGTTTTTGTCCATTATAAAGTCGTTATTTTCGCATCGAAATAACCTAGGAAGCTTATACTCGTAAAATTTGACATAGATGGAACAATAAAAAGTGTACACCGAGCAACTTTGATGGTCCAGAATTGCTCAACTCTTACTATGAAGTAGCTTTTAATGGTTTTATCCATTTGTCATTAATAGTTGGGGTTTTGACATCAAAATAATCCAGGAAGCATATACTCGTAAAATTTGACATAAAAGAACAATAAAAAGTGTACACCGAGCAACTTTGGCGATTCGAAGTTGCTCAACTCTCTCTATGGAGGATCTTTTAACGTTTTTGTCCATTTGTCTTAAAAAGTTGATGTTTTCGCATCGAAATAATCTAGGAAGCTTATACTCGTAGAATTTGACATAGAAGGAACAATAAAAAGTGTACACCGAGCAACTTTAATGGTCCGGAATTGCTCAACTCTCACTATGAAGTAGCTTTTAATGGTTTTATACATTTGTCATTGATAGTTTGGGTTTTGGCATCAAAATAATTTAGGAAGCATATACTCATAAAATTTGACATAAAAGAACAATAAAAAGTGTACACCGAGCAACTTTGATGATTCGAAGTTCGTCAACTATCTCTATGGAGGATCTTTTAACGTTTTTGTCCATTTGTCTTATAAAGTTGGTGTTTTCGAATCGAAATAATCTAGCAAACTTATACTTGTAAAATTTGACATAGAAGAACAATAAAAAGTGTACACCGAGCAACTTTGATAGTCCGAAGTTGCTCAACTCACTCTATGGAGGAGCTATAAACGGTTTTGTCCATTTGTCATAAGAAAGTTGGGGTTTTGGCATTGAAATAATCGAGGAAGCTTATACTCGTAAAATTTGACATAGAAGAACAATAAAAAGTGTACACCGACCAACTTTGATAGTCCGAAGTTGCTCAACTCACTCTATGAAGGAGCTATAAACGGTTTTGTCCATTTGTCATAAGAAAGTTGGGGTTTGGCATCGAAATTATCTAGGAAGCTTATACTCGTAAAATTTGACATAGAAGAACAATAAAAAGTGTACACCGAGCAGCTTTGATGGTTCGGAATTGCTCAACTCTCACTATGAAGGAGCTATAAACGGTTTTGTCCATTTGTCATAAGAAAGTTGGGGTTTTGGCATCGAAATTTTCTAGGAAGCTTATACTCGTAAAATTTGACATAGAAGAACAATAAAAAGTGTACACCGAGCAGCTTTGATGGTCCGGAATTGCTCAACTCTCACTATGAAGTAGCTTTTAATGGTTTTGTCCATTTGTCATTGATAGTTGGGGTTTTGACATCAAAATAATCCAGGAAGCATATACTCGTAAAATTTGACATAAAAGAACAATAAAAAGTGTACACCGAGCAACTTTGATGATTCGAAGTTGCTCAACTCTCTCTATGGAGGATCTTTTAACGTTTTTGTCAATTTGTCTTATAAAGTTGATGTTTTCGCATCGAAATAATCTAGGAAACTTATACTTGTAAAATTTGACATAGAAGAACAACAAAAAGTGTACACCGAGCAACTTTGATAGTCTGAAGTTGCTCAACTTACTCTATGGAGGAGCTATAAACGGTTTTGTCCATTTGTCATAAGAAAGTTGGGGTTTTGGCATTGAAATAATCGAGGAAGCTTATACTCGTAAAATTTGACATAGAAAAACAATAAAAAAGTGTACACCGAGCAACTTTGATAGTCCGAGGTTGCTCAACTCACTCTATGGAGGAGCTATAAATGGTTTTGTCCATTTGTCATAAGAAAGTTCGGGTTTTGGCATTGAAATAATCGAGGAAGCTTATACTCGTAAAATTTGACATAGAAGAACAATAAAAAGTGTACACCGACCAACTTTGATAGTCCGAAGTTGCTCAACTCACTCTATGAAGAAGCTATAAACGGTTTAGTCCATTAGTCATAAGAAAGTTGGGGTTTTGGCATCGAAATTATCTAGGAAGCTTATACTCGTAAAATTTGACATAGAAGAACAATAAAAAGTGTACACCGAGCAGCTTTGATGGTCCGGAATTGCTCAACTCTCACTATGAAGTAGCTTTTAACGGTTTTGTCCATTTGTCATTGATAGTTGGGGTTTTGACATGAAAATAATCCAGGAAGCATATACTCGTAAAATTTGACATAAAAGAACAATAAAAAGAGTACACCGAGCAACTTTGATAGTCCGAAGTTGCTCAACTCACTCTATGGAGGAGCTATAAACGGTTTTGTCCTTTCGTCATAAGAAATTTGGGGTTTTGGCATCGAAATAATCTAGGAAACTTATACTCGTAAAATTTGACATAGAAGAACAATAAAAAGTGTGTACACCGAGCAACTTTGATAGTCCGAAAGTTGCTCAACTCACTCTATGGAGGAGCTTTAAACGGTTTTGTCCATTTGTCATAGAAAGTTGGGGTTTTGACATCGAAATAATCTACGAAGCTTATACTCGTAAAATTTTACATAGAAGAACAATAAAAAGTGTACACCGAGCAACTTTGATAATCCGAAGTCGCACAACTCACTTTATGGAGGAGCTATAAACGGTTTTGTCCATTTGTCATAAGAAAGTTGGGGTTTTGGCATCGAAATTATCTAGGAAGCTTATACTCGTAAAATTTGACATAGAAGAACAATAAGAAGTGTACACCGAGCAGCTTTGATGGTCCGGAATTGCTCAACTCTCACTATGAAGTAGCTTTTAATGGTTTTGTCCATTTGTCATTGATAGTTGGGGTTTTGACATCAAAATAATCAAGGAAGCATATACTCGTAAAATTTGACATAAAAGAACAATAAAAAGTGTACACCGAGCAACTTTGATGATTCGAAGTTGCTCAACTCTCTCTATGAAGGATCTTTTAACGTTTTTGTCAATTTGTCTTATAAAGTTGGTGTTTTCGCATCGAAATAATCTAGGAAACTTATACTTGTAAAATTTGACATAGAAGAACAATAAAAAGTGTACACGGAGCAACTTTGATTGTCTGAAGTTGCTCAACTTACTCTATGGAGGAGCTATAAACGGTTTTGTCCATTTGTCATAAGAAAGTTGGGGTTTTGGCATTGAAATAATCGAGGAAGCTTATACTCGTAAAATTTGACATAGAAAAACAATAAAAAGTGTACACCTAGCAACTTTGATAGTCCGAGGTTGCACAACTTACTCTATGGAGGAGCTATAAACGGTTTTGTCCATTTGTCATAAGAAAGTTGGGGTTTTGGCATTGAAATAATCGAGGAAGCTTATACTCGTAAAATTTGACATAGAAGAACAATAAAAAGTGTACACCGACCAACTTTGATAGTCCGAAGTTGCTCAACTCACTCTATGAAGGAGCTATAAACGGTTTAGTCCATTAGTCATAAGAAAGTTGGGGTTTTGGCATCGAAATTATCTAGGAAGCTTATACTCGTAAAATTTGACATAGAAGAACAATAAAAAGTGTACACCGAGCAGCTTTGATGGTCCGGA
Organism: Euonymus europaeus; assembly: GCA_963580455.1. Lineage (NCBI taxonomy): Eukaryota > Viridiplantae > Streptophyta > Magnoliopsida > Celastrales > Celastraceae > Euonymus > Euonymus europaeus. The sequence goes on along the minus strand of OY756970.1, from coordinate 10,744,269 downwards.
ATTGCTCAACTCTCACTATGAAGTAGCTTTTAACGGTTTTGTCCATTTGTCATTGATAGTTGGGGTTTTGACATCAAAATAATCCAGGAAGCATATACTCGTAAAATTTGACATAAAAGAACAATAAAAAGAGTACACCGAGCAACTTTGATAGTCCGAAGTTGCTCAACTCACTCTATGGAGGAGCTATAAACGGTTTTGACCTTTCGTCATAAGAAATTTGGGGTTTTGGCATCGAAATAATCTAGGAAACTTATACTCGTAAAATTTGACATAGAAGAACAATAAAAAGTGTGTACACCGAGCAACTTTGATAGTCCGAAAGTTGCTCAACTCACTCTATGGAGGAGCTTTAAACGGTTTTGTCCATTTGTCATAGAAAGTTGGGGTTTTGACATCGAAATAATCTAGGAAGCTTATACTCGTAAAATTTGACATAGAAGAACAATAAAAAGTGTACACCGAGCAACTTTGATAATCCGAAGTCGCACAACTCACTTTATGGAGGAGCTATAAACGGTTTTGTCCATTTGTCATAAGAAAGTTGGGGTTTTGGCATCGAAATAATCTAGGAAGCTTATACTCGTAAAATTTGACATAGAAGAACAATAAAAAGTGTACACCGAGCAACTTTGATTGTCCATGTTGCTCAACTCACTCTATGGAGGAGCTTTAAACGGTTTTGTCCATTTGTCATAGAAAATCTAGGAAGCTTATACTCGTAAAATATGACATAGAAGAACAATAAAAAGTGTACACCGAGCAACTTTGATAGTTCGAAGTTGCTCAACTCACTACATGGAGGAGCTATAAACGGTTTTGTCCATTTGTCATAAGAAAGTTGGGGTTTTGGCATCGAAATAATCTAGGAAGCTTGTACTCGTAAAATTTGACATAGATGAACAATAAAAACTGTGTACACCGAGCAACTTTGATAGTCCGAAGTTGCTCAACTCACTCTATGGAGGAGCTTTAAACGGTTTTGTCCATTTGCCATAGAAAGTTGGGGTTTTGACATCGAAATAATCTCGGAAGTTTATACTCGTAAAATTTGACGTAAAAGAACAATAAAAAGTGTACACCGAGCAACTTTGATAGTCCGAAGTTGCTCAACTCACTCTCTGGACGAGCTATAAACGGTTTTGTCCATTTGTCATAAGAAAGTTGGGGTTTTGACATCGAAATAATCTACGAAGCTTATACTCGTAAAATTTGACATAGAGGAACAATAAAAAGTGTGTACACCGAGCAACTTTGATGGTCTGGAATTGCTCAACTCTTACTATGAAGTAGCTTTTAACGGTTTTCTCCATTTGTCATTGATAGTTGGGGTTTTGGCATCAAAATAATCTAGGAAGCATATACTCGTAAAATTTGACATAAAAGAACAATAAAAAGTGTACACCGAGCAACTTTGATGATTTGAAGTTCCTCAACTATCTCTATAGAGGATCTTTTAAAGTTTTTGTCCATTTGTCTTATAAAGTTGGTGTTTTCGCATCGAAATAATCTTGGAAGCTTATACTCATAAAATTTCACATAGAAGAACAATAAAAAGTGTACACCGAGCAACTTTGATAGTCCGAAGTTGCTCAACTCACTCTATGGAGGAGCTATAAACGATTTTATCCATTTGTCATAAGAAATTTGGGATTTTGTCATCGAAATAATCTAGGAAGCTTATACTCGTAAGATTTGACATAGAAGAACAATAAAAAGTATACACCGAGCAACTTTGATAGTCCGAAGTTGCTAAACTCACTCTATGGAGGAGCTATAAACGGTTTAGTCCATTAGTCATAAGAAAGTTGGGGTTTTGGCATCGAAATTATCTAGGAAGCTTATACTCGTAAAATTTGACATAGAAGAACAATAAAAAGTGTACACCGAGCAGCTTTGATGGTCCGGAATTGCTCAACTCTCACTATGAAGTAGCTTTTAACGGTTTTGTCCATTTGTCATTGATAGTTGGGGTTTTGACATCAAAATAATCCAGGAAGCATATACTCGTAAAATTTGACATAAAAGAACAATAAAAAGAGTACACCGAGCAACTTTGATAGTCCGAAGTTGCTCAACTCACTCTATGGAGGAGCTATAAACGGTTTTGACCTTTCGTCATAAGAAATTTGGGGTTTTGGCATCGAAATAATCTAGGAAACTTATACTCGTAAAATTTGACATAGAAGAACAATAAAAAGTGTGTACACCGAGCAACTTTGATAGTCCGAAAGTTGCTCAACTCACTCTATGGAGGAGCTTTAAACGGTTTTGTCCATTTGTCATAGAAAGTTGGGGTTTTGACATCGAAATAATCTAGGAAGCTTATACTCGTAAAATTTGACATAGAAGAACAATAAAAAGTGTACACCGAGCAACTTTGATAATCCGAAGTCGCACAACTCACTTTATGGAGGAGCTATAAACGGTTTTGTCCATTTGTCATAAGAAAGTTGGGGTTTTGGCATCGAAATAATCTAGGAAGCTTATACTCGTAAAATTTGACATAGAAGAACAATAAAAAGTGTACACCGAGCAACTTTGATTGTCCATGTTGCTCAACTCACTCTATGGAGGAGCTTTAAACGGTTTTGTCCATTTGTCATAGAAAATCTAGGAAGCTTATACTCGTAAAATATGACATAGAAGAACAATAAAAAGTGTACACCGAGCAACTTTGATAGTTCGAAGTTGCTCAACTCACTACATGGAGGAGCTATAAACGGTTTTGTCCATTTGTCATAAGAAAGTTGGGGTTTTGGCATCGAAATAATCTAGGAAGCTTGTACTCGTAAAATTTGACATAGATGAACAATAAAAACTGTGTACACCGAGCAACTTTGATAGTCCGAAGTTGCTCAACTCACTCTATGGAGGAGCTTTAAACGGTTTTGTCCATTTGCCATAGAAAGTTGGGGTTTTGACATCGAAATAATCTCGGAAGTTTATACTCGTAAAATTTGACGTAAAAGAACAATAAAAAGTGTACACCGAGCAACTTTGATAGTCCGAAGTTGCTCAACTCACTCTCTGGACGAGCTATAAACGGTTTTGTCCATTTGTCATAAGAAAGTTGGGGTTTTGACATCGAAATAATCTACGAAGCTTATACTCGTAAAATTTGACATAGAGGAACAATAAAAAGTGTGTACACCGAGCAACTTTGATGGTCTGGAATTGCTCAACTCTTACTATGAAGTAGCTTTTAACGGTTTTCTCCATTTGTCATTGATAGTTGGGGTTTTGGCATCAAAATAATCTAGGAAGCATATACTCGTAAAATTTGACATAAAAGAACAATAAAAAGTGTACACCGAGCAACTTTGATGATTTGAAGTTCCTCAACTATCTCTATAGAGGATCTTTTAAAGTTTTTGTCCATTTGTCTTATAAAGTTGGTGTTTTCGCATCGAAATAATCTTGGAAGCTTATACTCATAAAATTTCACATAGAAGAACAATAAAAAGTGTACACCGAGCAACTTTGATAGTCCGAAGTTGCTCAACTCACTCTATGGAGGAGCTATAAACGATTTTATCCATTTGTCATAAGAAATTTGGGATTTTGTCATCGAAATAATCTAGGAAGCTTATACTCGTAAGATTTGACATAGAAGAACAATAAAAAGTATACACCGAGCAACTTTGATAGTCCGAAGTTGCTAAACTCACTCTATGGAGGAGCTATAAACGGTTTTGTCCATTTGTCATAAGAAAGTTGGGGTTTTGGCATCGAAATAATCTAGAAAGCTTATACTCGTAAAATTAGACATAGAAGAACAATAAAAAGTGTACATCGAGCACCATTGATGGTCTGGAATTGCTCAACTCTCACTATGATGTAGCTTTTAACGGTTTTGTCCATTTGTCATTGATAGTTGGGGTTTTGGCATCAAAATAATCCAGGAAGCATATACTCGTAAAATTTTACATAGAAGAAAAATAAAAAATGTACACCGAGCAACTTTGATAGTCCGAAGTTGCTCAACTCACTCTATGGAGGATCTTTTAAAGTTTTTGTCCATTTGTCCTATAAAGTTGGTGTTTTCGCATCGAAATAATCTTGGAAGCTTATACTCGTAAAATTTCACATAGAAGAACAATAAAAAGTGTACACCGAGCACCTTTGATAGTCCGAAGTTGCTCAACTCACTCTATGGAGGAGCTATAAACGATTTTATCCATTTGTCATAAGAAAGTTGGTATTTTGTCATCGAAATAATCTAGGAAGCTTTTACTCGTAAGATTTGACATAGAAGAACAATAAAAAGTATACACCGAGCAACTTTGATAGTCCGAAGTTGCTAAACTCACTCTATGGAGGAGCTATAAACGGTTTTTTCCATTTGTCATAAGAAAGTTGGGGTTTTGGCATCGAAATAATCTAGGAAGCTTATATTCGTAAAATTAGACATAGAAGAACAATAAAAAGTGTACATCGAGCACCATTGATGGTCTGGAATTGCTCAACTCTCACTATGATGTAGCTTTTAACGGTTTTGTCCATTTGTCATTGATAGTTGGGGTTTTGGCATCAAAATAATCCAGGAAGCATATACTCGTAAAATTTTACATAGAAGAAAAATAAAAAATGTACATCGAGCAACTTTGGTAGTCCGAAGTTGCTCAACTCACTCTATGGAGGAGCTATAAACGGTTTTATCCATTTGTCATAAGAAAGTTGGGGTTTTGACATCGAAATAATCTAGGAAGCTTATACTCGTAAAATTTTACATAGAAGAACAATAAAAATTGTACATTGACCAACTTTGATAATCCGATGTCGCACAACTCACTTTATGGAGGAGCTATAAACGGTTTTGTCCATTTGTCATAAGAAAGTTGGGGTTTTGGCATCGAAATTATCTAGGAAGCGTATACTCGTAAAATTTGACATAGAAGAACAATAAAAATTGTACACCGAGCAGCTTTGATGTTCCGGAATTGCTCAACTCTCACTATGAAGTAGCTTTTCATGGTTTTGTCCATTTGTCATTGATAGTTGGGGTTTTGACATCAAAATAATCCAGGAAGCATATACTCGTAAAATTTGACATAAAAGAACAATAAAAAGTGTACACCGAGCAACTTTGATGATTCGAAGTTGCTCAACTCTCTCTATGGAGGATCTTTTAACGTTTTTGTCAATTTGTCTTATAAAGTTGGTGTTTTCGCATTGAAATAATCTAGGAAACTTATACTTGTAAAATTTGACATAGAAGAACAATAAAAAGTGTACACCGAGCAACTTTGATAGTCTGAAGTTGCTCAACTTACTCTATGGAGGAGCTATAAACGGTTTTGTCCATTTGTCAAAAGAAAGTTGGGGTTTTGGCATTGAAATAATCGAGGAAGCTTATACTCGTAAAATTTGACATAGAAAAACAATAAAAAGTGTACACCGAGCAACTTTGATAGTCCGAGGTTGCACAACTCACTCTATGGAGGAGCTATAAACGGTTTTGTCCATTTGTCATAAGAAAGTTGGGGTTTTGGCATTGAAATAATCGAGGAAGCTTATACTCGTAAAATTTGACATAGAAGAACAATAAAAAGTGTACACCGACCAACTTTGATAGTCCGAAGTTGCTCAACTCACTCTATGAAGGAGTTATAAACGGTTTAGTCCATTAGTCATAAGAAAGTTGGGGTTTTGGCATCTAAATTATCTAGGAAGCTTATACTCGTAAAATTTGACATAGAAGAACAATAAAAAGTGTACACCGAGAAGCTTTGATGGTCCGGAATTGCTCAACTCTCACTATGAAGTAGCTTTTAACGGTTTTGTCCATTTGTCATTGATAGTTGGGGTTTTGACATCAAAATAATCCAGGAAGCATATACTCGTAAAATTTGACATAAAAGAACAATAAAAAGAGTACACCGAGCAACTTTGATAGTCCGAAGTTGCTCAACTCACTCTATTGAGGAGCTATAAACGGTTTTGTCCTTTCGTCATAAGAAATTTGGGGTTTTGGCATCGAAATAATCTAGGAAACTTATACTCGTAAAATTTGACATAGAAGAACAATAAAAAGTGTGTACACCGAGCAACTTTGATAGTCCGAAAGTTGCTCAACTCACTCTATGGAGGAGCTTTAAACGGTTTTGTCCATTTGTCATAGAAAGTTGGTATTTTGACATCGAAATAATCTAGGAAGCTTATACTCGTAAAATTTGACATAGAAGAACAATAAAAAGTGTACACCGAGCAACTTTGATAATCGGAAGTCGCACAACTCACTTTATGGAGGAGCCATAAACGGTTTTGTCCATTTGTCATAAGAAAGTTGGGGTTTTGGCATCGAAATAATCTAGGAAGCTTATACTCGTAAAATTTGACATAGAAGAACAATAAAAAGTGTACACCGAGCAACTTTGATTGTCCATGTTGTTCAACTCACTCTATGGAGGAGCTTTAAACGGTTTTGTCCATTTGTCATAGAAAGTTAGGGTTTTGGCATCGAAATAATCTAGGAAGCTTATACTCGTAAAATATGACATAGAAGAACAATAAAAAGTGTACACCGAGCAACTTTGATAGTTCCTAGTTGCTCAACTCACTATATGGAGGAGCTATAAACGGTTTTGTCCATTTGTCATAAGAAAGTTGGGGTTTTGGCATCGAAATAATCTAGGAAGCTTGTACTCGTAAAATTTGACATAGATGAACAATAAAAAGTGTGTACACCGAGCAACTTTGACAGTCCGAAGTTGCTCAACTCACTCTATGGAGGAGCTTTAAACGGTTTTGTCCATTTGCCATAGACAGTTGGGGTTTTGACATCGAAATAATCTAAGAAGTTTATACTCGTAAAATTTGACGTAGAAGAACAATAAAAAGTGTACACCGAGCAACTTTGATAGTCCGAAGTTGCTCAACTCACTCTCTGGAGGAGCTATAAACGGTTTTGTCCATTTGTCATAAGAAAGTTGGGGTTTTGACATCGAAATAATCTACGAAGCTTATACTCGTAAAATTTGACATAGAGGAACAATAAAAAGTGTGTACACCGAGCAACTTTGATGGTCCAAAATTGCTAAACTCACTCTATAAAGGAGCTTTAAATGGTTTTGTCCATTTGTCATAGAAAGGTGGGGTTTTGACATCGAAACAATCTAGGAAGCTTGTACTCGTAAAATTTGACGTAGAAAAACAATAAAAAGTGTACACCGAGCAACTTTGATAATCCGAAGTCGCACAACTCACTTTATGGAGGAGCTATAAACGGTTTTGTCCATTTTTCATAAGAAAGTTGGGGTTTTGGCATCGAAATAATCTAGGAAGCTTATACTCGTAAAATTTGACATAGAAGAACAATAAAAAGTGTACACCGAGCAACTTTGATTGTCCATGTTGCTCAACTCACTCTATGGAGGAGCTTTAAACGGTTTTATCCATTTGTAATAGAAAGTTAGGGTTTTGGCATCGAAATAATCTAGGAAGCTTATACTCGTAAAATATGACATAGAAGAACAATAAAAAGTGTACACCGAGCAACTTTGATAGTTCGAAGTTGCTCAACTCACTATATGGAGGAGCTATAAACGGTTTTATCCATTTGTCATAAGAAAGTTGGGGTTTTGGCATCGAAATAATCTAGGAAGCTTGTACTCGTAAAATTTGACATAGATGAACAATAAAAAGTGTGTACACCGAGCAACTTTGATAGTCCGAAGTTGCTCAACTCGCTCTATGGAGGAGCTTTAAACGGTTTTGTCCATTTGCCATAGAAAGTCGGGGTTTTGACATCGAAATAATCTAGGAAGTTTATACTCGTAAAATTTGACGTAGAAGAACAATAAAAAGTGTACACCGAGCAACTTTGATAGTCCGAAGTTGCTCAACTCACTCTCTGGAGGAGCTATAAACGGTTTTGTCCATTTGTCATAAGAAAGTTGGGGTTTTGACATCGAAATAATCTACGAAGCTTATACTCGTAAAATTTGACATAGTGGAACAATAAAAATTGTGTACACCGAGCAACTTTGATAGTCCAAAATTGCTAAACTCACTCTATAAAGGAGCTTTAAATGGTTTTCTCCATTTGTCATAGAAAGGTGGGGTTTTGACATCAAAATAATCTAGGAAGCTTGTACTAGTAAAATTTGACATAGAAAAAGAATAAAAAATGTACACCGAGCAACTTTGATAGTCCGAAGTTGCTCAACTCACTCTATGGAGGAGTTATAAGCGGTTTTGTCCATTTGTCATAAGAAAGTTGGGGTTTTGTCATCGAAATAATCTAGGAAGCTTATACTCGGAAGATTTGACATAGAAGAACAATAAAAAGTGTACACCGAGCAACTTTGATAGTCCGAAGTTGCTCAACTCACTCTATGGAGGAGCTATAAACGGTTTTGTCCATTTGTCATAAGAAAGTTGGGGTTTTGGCATCGAAATAATCTAGGAAGCTTATACTCGTAAAATTAGACATAGAAGAACAATAAAAAGTGTACATCGAGCAACTTTGATGGTCTGGAATTGCTCAACTCTTACTATGAAGTAGCTTTTAACGGTTTTCTCCATTTGTCATTGATAGTTGGGGTTTTGGCATCAAAATAATCTAGGAAGCATATACTCGTAAAATTTGACATAAAAGAACAATAAAAAGTGTACACCGAGCAACTTTGATGATTTGAAGTTCCTCAACTATCTCTATAGAGGATCTTTTAAAGTTTTTGTCCATTTGTCTTATAAAGTTGGTGTTTTCGCATCGAAATAATCTTGGAAGCTTATACTCGTAAAATTTCACATAGAAGAACAATAAAAAGTGTACACCGAGCAACTTTGATAGTCCGAAGTTGCTTAACTCACTCTATGGAGGAGCTATAAACGATTTTATCCATTTGTCATAAGAAAGTTGGGATTTTGTCATCGAAATAATCTAGGAAGCTGATACTCGTAAGATTTGACATAGAAGAACAATAAAAAGTATACACCGAGCAACTTTGATAGTCCGAAGTTGCTAAACTCACTCTATGGAGGAGCTATAAACGGTTTTGTCCATTTGTCATAAGAAAGTTGGGGTTTTGGTATCGAAATAATCTAGGAAGCTTATACTCGTAAAATTAGACATAGAAGAACAATAAAAAGTGTACATCGAGCACCATTGATGGTCTGGAATTGCTCAACTCTCACTATGATGTAGCTTTTAACGGTTTTGTCCATTTGTCATTGATAGTTGGGGTTTTGGCATCAAAATAATCCAGGAAGCATATACTCGTAAAATTTTACATAGAAGAAAAATAAAAAATGTACACCGAGCAACTTTGGTAGTCCGAAGTTGCTCAACTCACTCTATGGAGGATCTTTTAAAGTTTTTGTCCATTTGTCTTATAAAGTTGGTCTTTTCGCATCGAAATAATCTTGGAAGCTTATACTCGTAAAATTTTACATAGAAGAACAATAAAAAGTTTACACCGAGCAACTTTGATAGTCCGAAGTTGCTCAACTCACTCTATGGACGAGCTTTAAACGGTTTTTTTCATTTGTCATAGAAAGTTAGGGTTTTGGCATCGAAATAATCTAGGAAGCTTATACTCGTAAAATTTGACATACAACAACAATAAAAATTGTACACCGAGCAACTTTGATAGTCCGAAGTTGCTCAACTCACTCTATGGAGGAGCTATAAAGCGTTTTGTCCATTTGTCATAAGAAAGTTGGGGTTTTGGCATTGTAATAATCTAGGAAGCTTATACTCGTAAAATTAGAAATAGAAGAACAATAAAAAGTGTACATCGAGCAACTTTGATGGTCTGGAATTGCTCAACTCTTACTATGTAGTAGCTTTTAATGGTTTTGTCCATTTGTCATTGATAGTTGGGGGTTTGGCATCAAAATAATCTAGGAAGCATATACTCGTAAAATTTGACATAAAAGAACAATAAAAAGTGTACACCGAGCAACTTAGATGATTCGAAGTTCCTCAACTATCTATATAGAGGATCTTTTAAAGTTTTTGTCCATTTGTCTTATAAAGTTGGTGTTTTCGCATCGAAATAATCTTGGAAGCTTATACTCGTAAAATTTCACATAGAAGAACAATAAAAAGTGTACACCGAGCAACTTTGATAGTCCGAAGTTGCTCAACTCACTCTATGGAGGAGCTATAAACGGTTTTATCCATTTGTTATAAGAAAGTTGGGATTTTGTCATCGAAATAAACTAGGAAGCTCATACTCGTAAAATTTGACATAGAACAACAATAAAAAGTGTACACCGAGCAACTTTGATAGTCCGAAGTTGCTCAACTCACTCTATGGAGGAGCTATAAACAGTTTTGTCCATTTGTCATAAGAAAGTTCGGGTTTTGGCATTGTAATAATCTAGGAAGCTTATACTCGTAAAATTAGACATAGAAGAACAATAAAAAGTGTACATTGAGCAACTTTGATGGTCTGGAATTGCTCAACTCTTACTATGAAGTAGCTTTTAACGATTTTGTCCATTTGTCATTGATAGTTGGGGTTTTGACATCAAAATAATCCAGGAAGCGTATACTCGTAAAATTTGACATAAAAGAACAATAAAAAGTGTACACCGAGCAACTTCGATGATTCGAAGTTGCTCAACTCTCTCTATGGAGGATCTTTTAACGTTTTTGTCCATTTGTCTTATAAAGTTGGTGTTTTCGCATCGAAATAATCTAGGAAACTTATACTTGTAAAATTTGACATAGAAGAACAATAAAAAGTGTACACCGAGCAACTTTGATAGTCCGAAGTTGCTCAACTCACTCTATGGAGGAGCTATAAACGGTTTTGTCCATTTGTCATAAGAAAGTTGGGGTTTTGGCATTGAAATAATCGAGGAAGATTATACTCGTAAAATTTAACATAGAAAAACAATAAAAAGTGTACACCGAGCAACTTTGATAGTCCGAAGTTGCTCAACTCACTCTATGGAGGAGCTATAAACGGTTTTGTCCATCTGTCATAAGAAAGTTGGGGTTTTGACATTGAAATAATCGAGGAAGCTTATACTCGTAAAATTTGACATAGAAGAACAATAAAAAGTGTACACCGAGCAACTTTGATAGTCCGAAGTTGCTCAACTCACTCTATGGAGGAGCTATAAACGGTTTTGTCCATTTGTCATAAGAAAGTTGGGGTTTTGGCATCGAAATAATCTAGGAAGCTTATACTCGTAAAATTAGACATAGAAGAACAATAAAAAGTGTACATTGAGCAACTTTGATGGTCCGGAATTGCTCAACTCTTACTATGAAGTAGCTTTTAACGATTTTGTCCATTTGTCATTGATAGTTGGGGTTTTGACATCAAAATAATCCAGGAAGCATATACTCGTAAAATTTGACATAAAAGAACAATAAAAAGTATACACCGAGCAACTTTGATGATTCGAAGTTGCTCAACTCTCTCTATGGAGGATCTTTTAACGTTTTTGTCTATTTGTCTTATAAAGTTGGTGTTTTCGCATCGAAATAATCTAGGAAACTTATACTTGTAAAATTTGACATAGAAGAACAATAAAAAGTGTACACCGAGCAACTTTGATAGTCCGAAGTTGCTCAACTCACTCTCTGGAGGAGCTATAAACGGTTTTGTCTATTTGTCATAAGAAAGTTGGGGTTTTGACATCGAAATAATCTACGAAGCTTATACTCGTAAAATTTGACATAGAGGAACAATAAAAAGTGTACACCGAGCAACTTTGATAGTTCGAAGTTGCTCAACTCACTCTATGGAGTAGCTTTAAACGGTTTTGTCCATTTGTCATAGAAAGTTATTGTTTTGGCATGGAAAAAATCTAGGAAGCTTATACTCGTAAAATTTGACATAGAACAACAATAAAAAGTGTACACCGAGCAACTTTTGATGATTCGAAGTTGCTCAACTCTCTATATGGAGGATCTTTTAACGTTTTTGTCCATTTGTCTTATAAAGTAGGTGTTCTCGAATCGAAATAATCTAGCATGCTTATACTCATAATATTGGACATAGAAGAAACAATAAAAAGTGTATACCGAGCAACTTTGATTGTCCGGAATTGCTCATCTCTCACTATGAAGTAGATTTTAATGGTTTTATCCATTTGTCATTGATAGTTGGGGTTTTGGCATCAAAATAATACAGGAAACATATACTCGTAAAATTTGACAGAAAAAAACAATAAAAAGTGTACACCGAGCAACTTTGATTATTCGAAGTTCCTCAACTATCTCTATGGAGAATCTTTTAACGTTTTTGTCCACTTGTCTTATAAAGTTGGTGTTTTCGAATAGAAATAATCTTGGAAGCTTATACTCGTAAAATTTGACATAGAAGAACAATAAAAAGTGTACACCAAGCAACTTTGATAGTCCAACGTTGCTCAACTCACTCTATGGAGGAGCTATAAACGGTTTTGTCCATTTGTCATTAGAAAGTTTGAGTTTTGGCATCGAAATAATCCAGGAAGCTTATACTCGATAAAATTTGACTTAGAAGAACAATAAAAAGTTTACACCGAGCAAATTTGATAGTCCGAAGTTGCTCAACTCACTCTATAGAGGAGCCTCAAACGGTTTCGTCCATTTGTCATAGAAAGTTGGGGTTTTGACATCGAAATAATCTAGGAAGCTTATACTCGTAAAATTTGACATAGAAGAACAATAAAAAGTGTACCCCGAGCAACTTTGATAGTCCGAAGTCGCTCAACTCACTCTATGGAGGAGCTATAAACGGTTTGGTCCATTTGTCATATGAAAGTTGGGGTTTTGGCATCGAAATAATCTAGGAAGCTTATACTCGTAAAATTTGACATAGAAGAACAATAAAAAGTGTACACCGAGAAACTTTGATAGTCCGAAATTGCTCAACTCACTCTATAAAGGAGCTTTAAATGGTTTTGTCCATTAGTCATAGAAAGGTGGGGTTTTGACATCGAAATAATCTAGGAAGCTTATACTCGTAAAATTTGACATAGAAAAACAATAAAAAGTGTACACCGAGCAACTTTGATAGTCCGAAGTTGCTCAACTCACTCTATGGAAGAGCTATAAACGGTTTTATCCATTTGTCATAAGAAAGTTGGGGTTTTGGCATCGAAATAATCCAGGAAGCTTATTCTCGTAAAATGTGACATAGAAGGAACAATAAAAAGTGTACACCGAGCATGTTCGATGGTCCGGAATTGCTCAACTCTCACTATGAAGTAGCTTTTAATGGTTTTATCCATTTGTCATTGATAGTTCGGGTTTTGGCATCAAAATAATACAGGAAGCATATACTCGTAAAATTTGACATAAATGAACAATAAAAAGTGTACACCGAGCAACTTTGATGATTCGAAGTTCCTCAACTATCTCTATGGAGGATCTTTTAACGTTTTTGTCCATTTGTCTTATAAAGTTGATGTTTTAGCATCGAAATAATCTTGGAAGTTATACTCGTAAAATTTGACATAGAAGAACAATAAAAAGTGTACACCGAGCAACTTTGATAGTCCAACGTTGCTCAACTCACTCAATGGAGTAGCTATAAACGGTTTTGTCCATTTGTCATTAGAAAGTTGGGGTTTTGTCATCGAAATAATCTAGGAAGCTTATACTCGTAAAATTTGACTTAGAAGAACAATAAAAAGTTTACACCGAGCAACTTTGATAGTCCAAAGTTGCTCAACTCACTCTATGGAGGAGCTATAAACGGTTTTGTCCTTTTGTCATAAGAAAGTTGGGGTTTTGGCATCGAAATAATCTAGGAAGCTTATACTCGTAAAAATGACATAGAAGAACAAGAAAAAGTGTGTACACCGAGCAACTTTGATAGTCCGATGTTGCTTAACTCACTCTATGGAGGAGCTATAAACGGTTTTGTCCGTTTGTCATAAGAAAGTTGGGGTTTTGTCATCGAAATAATATTGGGACCTTATACTCGTAAAATTTGACATAGAAGAACAACAAAAAGTGTACACGGAGCAACTTTTGATGGTCTGGAATTGCTCAACTCTTACTATGAAGTAGCTTTTAACGGTTTTGTCTATTTGTCATTGATAGTTGGGGTTTTGGCATCAAAATAATCTTGGAAGCATATACTCGTAAAATTTGACATAAAAGAACAATAAAAAGTGTACACCGAGCAACTTTGATGATTCGAAGTTCCTCAACTACCTCTATGGAGGATCTTTTAACGTTTTTGTCCATTTGTCTTATAAAGTTGGTGTTTTCGCATCGAAAAAATCTTGGAAGCTTATACTCGTAAAATTTCACGTAGAAGAACAATAAAAAGTGTACACCGAGCAACTTTGATAGTCCGAAGTTGCTCAACTCACTCTATGGAGGAGCTATAAACGGTTTTGTCCATTTGTCATAAGAAAGTTGGGGTTTTGTCATCGAAATAATCTAGGAAGCTTATACTCGTAAGATTTGACATAGAAGAACAATAAAAAGTATACACCGAGCAACTTTGATAGTCCGAAGCTACTCAACTCACTCTATGGAGGAGCTATAAACGGTTTTGTCCATTTGTCATAAGAAAGTTGGGGTTTTGGCATCGAAATAATCTAGGAAGCTTATACTCGTAAAATTAGACATAGAAGAACAATAAAAAGTGTACATCGAGCAACTTTGATGGTCTGGAATTGCTCAACTCTTACTATGAAGTAGCTTTTAACGGTTTTGTCCATTTGTCATTGATAGTTGGGGTTTTGGCATCAAAATAATCTAGGAAGCATATACTCGTAAAATTTGACATAAAAGAACAATAAAAAGTGTACACCGAGCAACTTTGATGATTCGAAGTTCCTCAACTATCTCTATAGAGGATCTTTTAAAGTTTTTGTCCATTTGTCTTATAAAGTTGGTGTTTTCGCATCGAAATAATCTTGGAAGCTTATACTCGTAAAATTTCACATAGAAGAACAATAAAAAGTGTACACAGAGCAACTTTGATAGTCCGAAGTTGCTCAACTCACTCTATGGAGGAGCTATAAACGGTTTTATCCATTTGTCATAAGAAAGTTGGGATTTTGTCATCGAAATAATCTAGGAAGCTTATACTCGTAAGATTTGACATAGAAGAACAATAAAAAGTATACGCCAAGCAACTTTGATAGTCCGAAGTTGCAAAACTCACTCTATGGAGGAGCTATAAACAGTTTTGTCCATTTGTCATAAGAAAGTTGGGGTTTTGGCATCGAAATAATCTAGGAAACTTATACTCGTAAAATTGGACATAGAAGAACAATAAAAAGTGTACATGGAGCACCATTGATGGTCTGGAATTGCTCAACTCTCACTATGATGCAGTTTTTTACGGTTTTGTCCATTTGTCATTGATAGTTGGGGTTTTGGCATCAAAATAATCCAGGAAGCATATACTCGTAAAATTTTACATAGAATAAAAAATAAAAAATGTACACCGAGCAACTTTGATAGTCCGAAGTTGCTCAACTCACTCTATGGAGGAGCTATAAACGGTTTTATCCATTTGTCATAAGAAAGTTGGGGTTTTGACATCGAAATAATCTAGGAAGCTTATACTCGTAAAATTTGACATGGAGGAACAATAAAAAGTTTACACCGAGCAACTTTGATAGTCCGAAGTTGCTCAACTCACTCTATGGAGGAGCTATAAACGGTTTTGTCCATTTGTCATAAGAAAGTTGGGGTTTTGGCATTGAAATAATCGAGGAAGCTTATACTCGTAAAATTTAACATAGAAAAACAATAAAAAGTGTACACCGAGCAACTTTGATAGTCCGAAGTTGCTCAACTCACTCTATGGAGGAGCTATAAACGGTTTTGTCCATTTCTCATAAGAAAGTTGGGGTTTTGGCATTGAAATAATCGAGGAAGCTTATACTCGTAAAATTTGACATAGAAGAACAATAAAAAGTGTACACCGAGCAACTTTGATAGTCCGAAGTTGCTCAACTCACTCTATGGAGGAGCTATAAACGGTTTTGTCCATTTGTCATAAGAAAGTTGGGGTTTTGGCATCGAAATAATCTAGGAACCTTATACTCGTAAAATTAGACATAGAAGAACAATAAAAAGTGTACATTGAGCAACTTTGATGGTCTGGAATTGCTCAACTCTTACTATGAAGTAGCTTTTAACGATTTTGTCCATTTGTCATTGATAGTTGGGGTTTTGACATCAAAATAATCCAGGAAGCATATACTCGTAAAATTTGACATAAAAGAACAATAAAAAGTATACGCCGAGCAACTTTGATGATTCGAAGTTGCTCAACTCTCTCTATGGAGGATCTTTTAACGTTTTTGTCCATTTGTCTTATAAAGTTGGTGTTTTCGCATCGAAATAATCTAGGAAACTTATACTTGTAAAATTTGACATAGAAGAACAATAAAAAGTGTACACCGAGCAACTTTGATAGTCCGAAGTTGCTCAACTCACTCTCTGGAGGAGCTATAAACGGTTTTGTCTATTTGTCATAAGAAAGTTGGGGTTTTGACATCGAAATAATCTACGAAGCTTATACTCGTAAAATTTGACATAGAGGAACAATAAAAAGTGTACACCGAGCAACTTTGATAGTTCGAAGTTGCTCAACTCACTCTATGGAGTAGCTTTAAACGGTTTTGTCCATTTGTCATAGAAAGTTATTGTTTTGGCATGGAAAAAATCTAGGAAGCTTATACTCGTAAAATTTGACATAGAACAACAATAAAAAGTGTACACCGAGCAACTTTTGATGATTCGAAGTTGCTCAACTCTCTATATGGAGGATCTTTTAACGTTTTTGTCCATTTGTCTTATAAAGTAGGTGTTCTCGAATCGAAATAATCTAGCATGCTTATACTCATAATATTGGACATAGAAGAAACAATAAAAAGTGTATACCGAGCAACTTTGATTGTCCGGAATTGCTCATCTCTCACTATGAAGTAGATTTTACTGGTTTTATCCATTTGTCATTGATAGTTGGGGTTTTGGCATCAAAATAATACAGGAAACATATACTCGTAAAATTTGACAGAAAAAAACAATAAAAAGTGTACACCGAGCAACTTTGATTATTCGAAGTTCCTCAACTATCTCTATGGAGAATCTTTTAACGTTTTTGTCCACTTGTCTTATAAAGTTGGTGTTTTCGAATAGAAATAATCTTGGAAGCTTATACTCGTAAAATTTGTCATAGAAGAACAATAAAAAGTGTACACCAAGCAACTTTGATAGTCCAACGTTGCTCAACTCACTCTATGGAGGAGCTATAAACGGTTTTGTCCATTTGTCATTAGAAAGTTTGAGTTTTGGCATCGAAATAATCCAGGAAGCTTATACTCGATAAAATTTGACTTAGAAGAACAATAAAAAGTTTACACCGAGCAAATTTGATAGTCCGAAGTTGCTCAACTCACTCTATAGAGGAGCCTCAAACGGTTTCGTCCATTTGTCATAGAAAGTTGGGGTTTTGACATCGAAATAATCTAGGAAGCTTATACTCGTAAAATTTGACATAGAAGAACAATAAAAAGTGTACCCCGAGCAACTTTGATAGTCCGAAGTCGCTCAACTCACTCTATGGAGGAGCTATAAACGGTTTGGTCCATTTGTCATATGAAAGTTGGGGTTTTGGCATCGAAATAATCTAGGAAGCTTATACTCGTAAAATTTGACATAGAAGAACAATAAAAAGTGTACACCGAGAAACTTTGATAGTCCGAAATTGCTCAACTCACTCTATAAAGGAGCTTTAAATGGTTTTGTCCATTAGTCATAGAAAGGTGGGGTTTTGACATCGAAATAATCTAGGAAGCTTATACTCGTAAAATTTGACATAGAAAAACAATAAAAAGTGTACACCGAGCAACTTTGATAGTCCGAAGTTGCTCAACTCACTCTATGGAAGAGCTATAAACGGTTTTATCCATTTGTCATAAGAAAGTTGGGGTTTTGGCATCGAAATAATCCAGGAAGCTTATTCTCGTAAAATGTGACATAGAAGGAACAATAAAAAGTGTACACCGAGCATGTTCGATGGTCCGGAATTGCTCAACTCTCACTATGAAGTAGCTTTTAATGGTTTTATCCATTTGTCATTGATAGTTCGGGTTTTGGCATCAAAATAATACAGGAAGCATATACTCGTAAAATTTGACATAAATGAACAATAAAAAGTGTACACCGAGCAACTTTGATGATTCGAAGTTCCTCAACTATCTCTATGGAGGATCTTTTAACGTTTTTGTCCATTTGTCTTATAAAGTTGATGTTTTAGCATCGAAATAATCTTGGAAGTTATACTCGTAAAATTTGACATAGAAGAACAATAAAAAGTGTACACCGAGCAACTTTGATAGTCCAACGTTGCTCAACTCACTCAATGGAGTAGCTATAAACGGTTTTGTCCATTTGTCATTAGAAAGTTGGGGTTTTGTCATCGAAATAATCTAGGAAGCTTATACTCGTAAAATTTGACTTAGAAGAACAATAAAAAGTTTACACCGAGCAACTTTGATAGTCCAAAGTTGCTCAACTCACTCTATGGAGGAGCTATAAACGGTTTTGTCCTTTTGTCATAAGAAAGTTGGGGTTTTGGCATCGAAATAATCTAGGAAGCTTATACTCGTAAAAATGACATAGAAGAACAAGAAAAAGTGTGTACACCGAGCAACTTTGATAGTCCGATGTTGCTTAACTCACTCTATGGAGGAGCTATAAACGGTTTTGTCCGTTTGTCATAAGAAAGTTGGGGTTTTGTCATCGAAATAATATTGGGACCTTATACTCGTAAAATTTGACATAGAAGAACAACAAAAAGTGTACACGGAGCAACTTTTGATGGTCTGGAATTGCTCAACTCTTACTATGAAGTAGCTTTTAACGGTTTTGTCTATTTGTCATTGATAGTTGGGGTTTTGGCATCAAAATAATCTTGGAAGCATATACTCGTAAAATTTGACATAAAAGAACAATAAAAAGTGTACACCGAGCAACTTTGATGATTCGAAGTTCCTCAACTACCTCTATGGAGGATCTTTTAACGTTTTTGTCCATTTGTCTTATAAAGTTGGTGTTTTCGCATCGAAAAAATCTTGGAAGCTTATACTCGTAAAATTTCACGTAGAAGAACAATAAAAAGTGTACACCGAGCAACTTTGATAGTCCGAAGTTGCTCAACTCACTCTATGGAGGAGCTATAAACGGTTTTGTCCATTTGTCATAAGAAAGTTGGGGTTTTGTCATCGAAATAATCTAGGAAGCTTATACTCGTAAGATTTGACATAGAAGAACAATAAAAAGTATACACCGAGCAACTTTGATAGTCCGAAGCTACTCAACTCACTCTATGGAGGAGCTATAAACGGTTTTGTCCATTTGTCATAAGAAAGTTGGGGTTTTGGCATCGAAATAATCTAGGAAGCTTATACTCGTAAAATTAGACATAGAAGAACAATAAAAAGTGTACATCGAGCAACTTTGATGGTCTGGAATTGCTCAACTCTTACTATGAAGTAGCTTTTAACGGTTTTGTCCATTTGTCATTGATAGTTGGGGTTTTGGCATCAAAATAATCTAGGAAGCATATACTCGTAAAATTTGACATAAAAGAACAATAAAAAGTGTACACCGAGCAACTTTGATGATTCGAAGTTCCTCAACTATCTCTATAGAGGATCTTTTAAAGTTTTTGTCCATTTGTCTTATAAAGTTGGTGTTTTCGCATCGAAATAATCTTGGAAGCTTATACTCGTAAAATTTCACATAGAAGAACAATAAAAAGTGTACACAGAGCAACTTTGATAGTCCGAAGTTGCTCAACTCACTCTATGGAGGAGCTATAAACGGTTTTATCCATTTGTCATAAGAAAGTTGGGATTTTGTCATCGAAATAATCTAGGAAGCTTATACTCGTAAGATTTGACATAGAAGAACAATAAAAAGTATACGCCAAGCAACTTTGATAGTCCGAAGTTGCAAAACTCACTCTATGGAGGAGCTATAAACGGTTTTGTCCATTTGTCATAAGAAAGTTGGGGTTTTGGCATCGAAATAATCTAGGAAACTTATACTCATAAAATTGGACATAGAAGAACAATAAAAAGTGTACATGGAGCACCATTGATGGTCTGGAATTGCTCAACTCTCACTATGATGCAGTTTTTTACGGTTTTGTCCATTTGTCATTGATAGTTGGGGTTTTGGCATCAAAATAATCCAGGAAGCATATACTCGTAAAATTTTACATAGAATAAAAAATAAAAAATGTACACCGAGCAACTTTGATAGTCCGAAGTTGCTCAACTCACTCTATGGAGGAGCTATAAACGGTTTTATCCATTTGTCATAAGAAAGTTGGGGTTTTGACATCGAAATAATCTAGGAAGCTTATACTCGTAAAATTTGACATAGAAGAACAATAAAAAGTTTACACCGAGCAACTTTGATAGTCCGAAGTTGCTCAACTCACTCTATGGACAAGCTTTAAACGGTTTTGTCCATTTGTCATAGAAAGTTAGGGTTTTGGCATCGAAATAATCTAGGAAGCTTATACTCGTAAAATTTGACATAGAACAACAACAAAAAGTGTACACCGAGCAACTTTGATAGTCCGAAGTTGCTCAACTCACTCTATGGTGGAGCTATAAACAGTTTTGTCCATTTGTCATAAGAAAGTTGGGGTTTTGGCATTGTAATAATCTAGGAAGCTTATATTCGTAAAATTAGACATAGAAGAACAATAAAAAGTGTACATCGAGCAACTTTGATGGTCTGGAATTGCTCAACTCTTACTATGAAGTAGCTTTTAACGGTTTTGTCCATTTGTCATTGATAGTTGGGGTTTTGGCATCAAAATAATCTAGGAAGCATATACTCATAAAATTTGACATAAAAGAACAATAAAAAGTGTACACCGAGCAACTTTGATGATTCGAAGTTCCTCAACTACCTCTATAGAGGATCTTTTAAAGTTTTTGTCCATTTGTCGTATAAAGTTGGTGTTTTCGCATCGAAATAATCTTGGAAGCTTATACTCGTAAAATTTCACATAGAAGAACAATAAAAAGTGTACACCGAGCAACTTTGATAGTCCGAAGTTGCTCAACTCACTCTATGGAGGAGCTATAAACGGTTTTATCCATTTGTCATAAGAAAGTTGGTGTTTTCGCATCGAAATAATCTTGGAAGCTTATACTCGTAAAATGTGACATAGAAGAACAATAAAAAGTGTACACCGAGCAACTTTGATGGTCCGGAATTGCTCAACTCTCACTATGAAGTAGCTTTTAACGGTTTTGTCAATTTGTCATAAGAAAGTTAGGGTTTTGGCATCGAAATAATCTAGGAAGCTTATACTCGTAAAATTTGACATAGAAGAACAATAAAAAGTGTACACCGAGCAACTTTGATAGTCCGAATTTGATCAACTCACTCTATGGAGGAGCTATAAACAGTTTTGTCCATTTGTCATAAGAAAGTTTGGGTTTTGGCATCGAAATAATCTAGGAAGCTTATACTCGGAAAATTTGACATAGAGGAACAATAAAAAGTGTACAACGACCAACTTTGATAGTCTGAAGTTGCTCAACTCACTCTACGGAGGAGCTTTAAACGGTTTTGTCCATTTGTCATAGAAAGTTGGGTTTTGGCATCGAAATAATCTAAAAAGCTTATACTCGTAAAATTTGACATAGAAGAACAATAAAAAGTATACACCGAGCAACTTTGATGATCCCGAATTGATCAACTTTTACTATGAAGTAGCTTTTAACGGTTTTGTCCATTTGTTATTGATAGTTGGGATTTTGGAATCAAAATAATCCAGGAAGCATATACTTGTAAAATTTTACATAGAAGAAAAATAAAAAATGTACACCGAGCAACTTTGATAGTCCGAAGTTGCTCCACTCACTCTATGGAGAAGCTATAAACGGTTTTATCCATTTGTCATAAGAAAGTTGGGGTTTTGACATCGAAATAATCTAGGAAGCTTATACTCATAAAATTTGACATAGAAGAACCATAAAAAGTTTACACTGATCAAATTTGATAGTCCGAAGTTGCTCAACTCACTCTATGGACGAGCTTTAAACGGTTTTGTCCATTTGTCATAGAAAGTTAGGGTTTTGGCATCGAAATAATATAGGAAGCTTATACTCGTAAAATTTGACATAGAACAACAATAAAAAGTGTACACCGAGCAACTTTGATAGTCCGAAGTTGCTCAACTCACTCTATGGAGGAGCTATAAACAGTTTTGTCCATTTGTCATAAGAAAGTTGGGGTTTTGGCATTGTAATAATCTAGGAAGCTTATACTCGTAAAATTAGGCATAGAAGAACAATAAAAAGTGTACATCGAGCAAATTTGATGGTCCGGAATTGCTCAACTCTCACTATGAAGTAGCTTTTAACGGTTTTGTCCATTTGTCATTGATAGTTGGGGTTTGGCATCAAAATAATCCAGAAAGCATATACTCGTAAAATTTTACATAAAAGAACAATAAAAAGTGTACACCGAGCAACTTTGATGATTCGAAGTTCGTCAACTATCTCTATGGAGGATCTTTTAACGTTTTTGTCCATTTGTCTTGTAAAGTTGGTGTTTTCGCAACGAAATAATCTATGAAGCTTATACTCATAAAATTTGAAATAGAAGAACAATAAAAAGTGTACACCGAGAAACTTTGATAGTAGTGAGTTGCACAACTCACTCTATGGAGGAGCTTTAAACGGTTTTGTCCATTTGTCATAGAAAGTTGGGATTTTGGCATAGAAATAATCTTGGAAGCTTATACTCGTAAAATTTGACATAGAAGAACAAGAAAAAGTGTACACCAAGCAATTTTGATATCCGAAGCTGCTCAACTCACTCTATGGAGGAGCTATAATGGGTTTTATCCATTTGTCATAAGAAAGTTGGGGTTTTGGCGTCGAAATAATCTAGGAAGCTTATACTCGTAAAATGTGACATAGAAGAACAATAAAAAGTGTACACCGAGCAACTTTGATGGTCCGGAATCGCTCAACTCTCACTATGAAGTAGCTTTTAACGGTCTTGTCTATTTGTCATAAGAAAGTTGGGGTTTTGGCATTGAAATAATCTAGGAAGCTTATACTCGTGAAATTTGACATAGAAGAACAATAAAAAGTGTACACCGAGCAACTTTGATAGTCCGAAGTTGATCAACTTACTCTATGGAGGAGCTATAAACGGTTTTGTCCATTTGTCATAAGAAAGTTGGGGTTTTGGCATCGAAATAATCTAGGAAGCTTATACTCGTAAAATTAGACATAGAAGAACAATAAAAAGTGTACATCGAGCAAATTTGATGGTCCGGAATCGCTCAACTCTCACTATGAAGTAGCTTTTAACGGTTTTGTCCATTTGTCATTGATAGTTGGTTTTTTGGCATCAAAATAATCCAGGAAGCATATACTCGTAAAATTTGCCATAAAAGAACAATAAAAAGTGTACACCGAGCAACTTTGATGATTCGAAGTTGCTCAACTCTTTTTATGGAGGATCTTTTAACGTTTTTGTCCATTTGTCTTATAAAGTTGGTGTTTTCACATCGAGATAATCTAGAAGCTTATACTCATAAAATTTGACATAGAAGGAACAATAAAAAGTCTACGCCGAGCAACTTTGATGGTCCGGATTTGCTAAACTCTCACTATGAAGTAGCTTTTAATGGTTTTGTCCATTTGTCATAAGAAAGTTGGGGTTTTGTCATCGAAATAATATAGGAAGCTTATACTCATAAATTTGACATAAAAGATCAATAAAAAGTGTACACCGAGCAACTTTGATAGTCCGAAGTTGGTCAACTCACTCTATGGAGAAGCTATAAACGGTTTTGTCCATTGGTCATAAGAATGTTCGGGTTTTGGCATCGAAATAATCTAGGAAGCTTATACTCGTAAAATTTGACATAGAAGAACAATAAAAAGTGTACAACGACCAACTTTGATAGTCCGAAGTTGCTCAACTCACTCTACGGAGGAGCTTTAAACGGTTTTGTCCATTTGTCATAAGAAAGTTTGGGTTTTGGCATCCAAATAATCTTGAAGCTTATACTCGTAAAATTTGACATAGAAGAACAATAAAAAGTGTACAACGACCAACTTTGATAGTCCGAAGTTGCTCAACTCACTCTACGGAGGAGCTTTAAACGGTTTTGTCTATTTGTCATAGAAAGATGGGTTTTGGCTCAACTCTCACTACGAAGTAGCTTTTAATGGCTTTATCCATTTGTCATTGATAGTTGGAGTCTTGGCATCAAAATAATCCAAGAAGCATATACTCGTAAAATTTGACATAAAAGAACAATAAAAAGTGTACACCGAGTACTTTTGATGATTCGAAGTTCCTCAACTATCTCTATGGAGGATCTTTTAACGTTTTTGTCCATTTGCCTTATAAAGTTGGTGTTTTCGCATCGAAATAATCTATGAAGCTTATACTCATAAAATTTGACATAGAAGAACAATAAAAAGTGTACACCGAGCAACTTTGATAGTCCGAAGTTGCTCAACTCACTCTATGGAGGAGCTATAAATGGTTTTGTCCATTTGTCATAAGAAAGTTGGGGTTTTGGCATCTAAATAATCTAGGAAGCTTATACTCGTAAAATTTGACATAGAAGAACAATAAAAAGTGTACACCGAGCAAGTTTGATAGTCCAAAGTTGCTCAACTCACTCTACGGAGGAGCTTTAAACGGTTTTGTCCATTTCTCATAGAAAGTTGGGTTTTGGCATCGAAATAATCTAGGAAGCTTATACTCGTAAAATTTGACATAGAAGAACAGTAAAAAGTGTACACCGAGCAACTTTGATAGTCCGAAGTTGATCAACTCACTCTATGGAGGAGCTATAAATGGTTTTGTCCATTTGTCATAAGAAAGTTGGGGTTTTGGCATCGAAATAATCTAGGAAGCTTATACTCGTAAAATTAGACATAGAAGAACAATAAAAAGTGTACATCGAGCAAATTTGATGGTCCGGAATCGCTCAACTCTCACTATGAAGTAGCTTTTAACGGTTTTGTCCATTTTTCATTGATAGGTTGTGTTTTGGCATCAAAATAATCCAGGAAGCATATACTTGTAAAATTTGACATAAAAGAACAATAAAAAGTGTACACCGAGGAACTTTGATGATTCGAAGTTGCCCAACTCTTTTTATGGAGGATCTTTTAACGTTTTTGTCCATTTGTCTTATAAAGTTGGTCTTTTCACATCGAGATAATCTAGGAAGCTTATACTCGTAAAATTTGACATAGAAGGAACAATAAAAAGTCTACACCGAACAACTTTGATGGTCCGGAATTGCTAAACTCTCACTATGAAGTAGCTTTTAATGGTTTTGTCCATTTGTCATAAGAAAGTTATGGTTTTGGCATCGAAATAATATAGGAAGCTTATACTCGTAAAATTTGACATAGAAGAACAATAAAAAGTGTACACCGAGCAACTTTGATAGTCCGAAGTTGGTCAACTCACTCTATGGAGAAGCTATAAACGGTTTTGTCCATTTGTCATAAGAATGTTCGGGTTTTGGCATCGAAATAATCTAGGAAGCTTATACCCGTAAAATTTGACATAGAAGAACAATAAAAAGTGTACAACGACCAACTTTGATAGTCCGAAGTTGCTCAACTCACTCTACGGAGGAGCTTTAAACTGTTTTGTCCATTTGTCATAAGAAAGTTCGGGTTTTGGCATCGAAATAATCTGGAAGCTTATACTCGTAAAATTTGACATAGAAGAACAATAAAAAGTGTACAACGACCAACTTTTATAGTCCGAAGTTGCTCAACTCACTCTACGGAGGTGCTTTAAATGGTTTTGTCTATTTGTCATAGAAAGATGGGTTTTGGCTCAACTCTCACTACGAAGTAGCTTTTAATGGCTTTATCCATTTGTCATTGATAGTTGGAGTTTTGGCATCAAAATAATCCAAGAAGCATATACTCGTAAAATTTGACATAAAAGAACAATAAAAAGTGTACACCGAGCAACTTTGATAGTCCGAAGTTGATCAACTCACTCTATGGAGGAGCTATAAACGGTTTTGTCCATTTGTCATAAGAAAGTTGGGGTTTTGGCATCGAAATAATCTAGGAAGCTTACACTCGTAAAATTAGACATAGAAGAACAATTAAAAGTGTACATCGAGCAAATTTGATGGTCCAGAATTGCTCAACTCTCACTATGAAGTAGCTTTTAACGGTTTTGTCCATTTGTCATTGATAGTTGGGGTTTGGCATCAAAATAATCCAGAAAGCATAGACTCTTAAAATTTTACATAAAAGAACAATAAAAAGTGTACAACGAGCAACTTTGATGATTCGAAGTTTCTCAACTATCTCTATGGAGGATCTTTTAACGTTTTTGTCCATTTGTCTTGTAAAGTTGGTGTTTTCGCAACGAAATAATCTATGAAGCTTATACTCATAAAATTTGAAATAGAAGAACAATAAAAAGTGTACACCGAGAAACTTTGATAGTCCGAAGTTGCACAACTCACTCTATGGAGAAGCTATAAACGGTTTTGTCCATTTGTCATAAGAAAGTTTGGGTGTTGGAATCGAAATAATCTAGGAAGCTTATACTCGTAAAATTTGACATAGAAGAACAATAAGAAGTGTACAAGGACCAACTTTGATAGTCCGAAGTTGCTCAACTCACTCTACGGAGGAGCTTTAAACGGTTTTGTCCATTTGTCATAGAAAGTTGGGGTTTTGGCTTCGAAATAATCTTGGAAGCTTATACTCGTAACATTTGACATAGAAGAACAAGAAAAAGTGTACACCGAGCAATTTTGATATCCGAAGTTGCTCAACTCACTCTATGGAGGAGCTATAAAGGGTTTTATCCATTTGTCATAAGAAAGTTGGGGTTTTGGCGTCGAAATAATCTAGGAAGCTTATACTCGTAAAATGTGACATAGAAGAACAATAAAATGTGTACACCGAGCAACTTTGATGGTCCGGAATCGCTCAACTCTCACTATGAAGTACCTTTTAATTGTCTTGTCTATTTGTCATAAGAAAGTTAGGGTTTTGGCATTGAAATAATCTAGGAAGCTTATACTCGTAAAATTTGACATAGAAGAACAATAAAAAGTGTACACCGAGCAACTTTGATAGTCCGAAGTTGATCAACTTACTCTATGGAGGAGCTATAAACGGTTTTGTCCATTTGTCATAAGAAAGTTGGGGTTTTGGCATCGAAATAATCTAGGAAGCTTATACTCGTAAAATTAGACATAGAAGAACAATAAAAAGTGTACATCGAGCAAATTTGATGGTCCGGAATCGCTCAACTCTCACTATGAAGTAGCTTTTAACGGTTTTGTCCATTTGTCATTGATAGTTGGTTTTTTGGCATCAAAATAATCCAGGAAGCATATACTCGTAAAATTTGACATAAAAGAACAATAAAAAGTGTACACCGAGCAACTTTGACGATTCGAAGTTGCTCAACTCTTTTTATGGAGGATCTTTTAACGTTTTTGTCCATTTGTCTTATAAAGTTGGTGTTTTCACATCGAGATAATCTAGGAAGCTTATACTCATAAAATTTGACATAGAAGGAACAATAAAAAGTCTACGCCGAGCTACTTTGATGGTCCGGAATTGCTAAACTCTCACTATGAAGTAGCTTTTAATTGTTTTGTCCATTTGTCATAAGAAAGTTGGGGTTTTGGCATCGAAATAATCTATGAAGCTTATACTCATAAAATTTGACATAGAAGAACAATAAAAAGTGTACACCGAGCAACTTTGATATCCGAAGTTGCTCAACTCACTCTATGGAGGAGCTATAAAGGGTTTTATCCATTTGTCATAAGAAAGTTGGGGTTTTGGCGTCGAAATAATCTAGGAAGCTTATACTCGTAAAATGTGACATAGAAGAACAATAAAAAGTGTACAACGACCAACTTTGTTAGTCCGAAGTTGCTCAGCTCACTCTACGGAGGAGCTTTAAACGGTTTTGTCCATTTGTCATAAGAAAGTTCGGGTTTTGGCATCGAAATAATCTGGAAGCTTATACTCGTAAAATTTGACATAGAAGAACAATAAAAAGTGTACAACGACCAACTTTGATAGTCCGAAGTTGCTCAACTCACTCTACGGAGGAGCTTTAAACGGTTTTGTCTATTTGTCATAGAAAGATGGGTTTTGGCTTATCTCTTAGTCCGAAGTAGCTTTCAATGGCTTTATCCATTTGTCATTGATAGCTGGAGTTTTGCCATCCAAATAATCCAGGAAGCACATACTCGTAAAATTTGACATAAAAGAACAATAAAAGGTGTACACCGAGCAATTTTGATGATTCGAAGTTCCTCAACTATCTCTATGGAGGATCTTTTAACGTTTTTGTCCATTTGTGTTATAAAGTTGGTGTTTCCGCATCGAAATAATCTATGAAGCTTATACTCATAAAATTTGACATAGAAGAACAATAAAAAGTGTACACCGAGCAACTTTGTTATCCGAAGTTGCTCAACTCAC
Organism: Euonymus europaeus; assembly: GCA_963580455.1. Lineage (NCBI taxonomy): Eukaryota > Viridiplantae > Streptophyta > Magnoliopsida > Celastrales > Celastraceae > Euonymus > Euonymus europaeus. The sequence goes on along the minus strand of OY756970.1, from coordinate 10,715,832 downwards.
TCTATGGAGGAGCTATAAAGGGTTTTATCCATTTGTCATAAGAAAGTTGGGGTTTTGGCGTCGAAATAATCTAGGAAGCTTATACTCGTAAAATGTGACATAGAAGAACAATAAAAAGTGTACAACGACCAACTTTGTTAGTCCGAAGTTGCTCAGCTCACTCTACGGAGGAGCTTTAAACGGTTTTGTCCATTTGTCATAAGAAAGTTCGGGTTTTGGCATCGAAATAATCTGGAAGCTTATACTCGTAAAATTTGACATAGAAGAACAATAAAAAGTGTACAACGACCAACTTTGATAGTCCGAAGTTGCTCAACTCACTCTACGGAGGAGCTTTAAACGGTTTTGTCTATTTGTCATAGAAAGATGGGTTTTGGCTCAACTCTCACTACGAAGTAGCTTTTAATGGCTTTATCCATTTGTCATTGATAGTTGGAGTTTTGGCATCAAAATAATCCAAGAAGCATATACTCGTAAAATTTGACATAAAAGAACAATAAAAAGTGTACACCGAGTACTTTTGATGATTCGAAGTTCCTCAACTATCTCTATGGAGGATCTTTTAACGTTTTTGTCCATTTGCCTTATAAAGTTGGTGTTTTCGCATCGAAATAATCTATGAAGCTTATACTCATAAAATTTGACATAGAAGAACAATAAAAAGTGTACACCGAGCAACTTTGATAGTCCGAAGTTGCTCAACTCACTCTATGGAGGAGCTATAAACGGTTTTGTCCATTTGTCATAAGAAAGTTGGGGTTTTGGCATCGTAATAATCTACGAAGCTTATACTCGTAAAATTTGACATAGAAGAACAATAAAAAGTGTACAACGACCAACTTTGATAGTCCGAAGTTGCTCAACTCACTCTACGGAGGTGCTTTAAACGGTTTTGTCCATTTGTCATAGAAAGTTGGGTTTTGGCATCGAAATAATCTAGGAAGCTTATACTCGGAAAATTTGACATAGAAGAACAATAAAAAGTGTACAACGACCAACTTTGATAGTCCGAAGCTGCTCAAATCACTCTACGGATGAGCTTTAAACGGTTTTGTCCATTTGTCATAAGGAAGTTCGGGTTTTGGCATCGAAATAATCTAGGAAGCTTATACTCGTAAAATTTGACATAGAAGAACAATAAAAAGTGTACAACGACCAACTTTGATAGTCCGAAGTTGCTCAACTCATTCTACGAAGGAGCTTTGAACGTGATGACGTCTTAAATCAGTCCAAGACGTATCAGGATAGGTTTGAACAAGAGCTTTCTCGTCTGTTGATGTCCTTCCTCGGATTAGCTTCTCTCCGATAATAGAATGACCCTGTGACAAAGAGCAAACGTAAGCTAGAGGCCCGCCAGAGAGTGTTCTCTGGCGTTGGCGCTCCGACGCTCAAGTCAGATGCGAGCACAAAGGAACTCTGTGAAGTGCACTGCTCGGTGCTCTTGTAATTAGTCAAAAAATCCTCCCTTTACCTGAGGGTTTGCCCCTTTTTATAGTGAAGGTAGTTCCTGTTTGGGTAGTTCATGACAGCTTTTTACCACTCTGAGGATGGGTACCGAGGAATGTACATCCTTCTTCTCGGTACCGAGCATGAAGCTGGTGACAATTATATCCACGTGTCGGGTTGTCATTGTAGGGGAAAATTATCCTCATCACTTGCCCCCTCAGACCTGTGATTGGTCATCGTAGGACCAATGATAGGTCTGCATGAGTGGAAGTTTGAGTTCCCGAGGCTGACATTAAATGTGAGTCGTTGAACGGCTAAGATTTAATTGATCTTGATCCAGTGGTCATCTGATGTGCAGAAGTTGAGCGGCCCAGATGAGAGAAGGCAGTACGTCTCGTCATCGGGTCCGTTGACCAGGGCGGTCTTCGACTTTAAATAGCGAGGACGTCACTGTCCAATTCATTTGCTGCCAAAGTTGAGAGCCCCGAGCATTGTCTATCCGAGCAAACGTAATCTTCTTTTTCCGAGCAAATACTATCTCTTCTTCGTCTCATCAGGTACGAGAAATGTCTTCCCCTTCTTCGGATAGTAATATTAATGTGTTAGAGGAAGCCGATTTAGGAACTTCTCCTTCGACCTCTAACTCTCCTCCTGTTAGGACGAGCATTAGGCTACCCTTAGCAGAACGCCCTTTCTTTGCCCCTCCTGGGTTCGAAGTACAGGAGGCCCGAGCAGCAGGTGATGGTTCTAGGGAGCCTAGGAATCTTAGCTGTAGCCTTTCAGCCTCCGAGGTGGAATCCCAACGCAAGTTGTTCGGTATTCCCTACCCTTGTAGGCTTGTGCCCGAGGGAGTATCTCCATTCCGTCCTCAACATGGGGAGTTTGCCATTTCTACCACCGCATTATCATTTGGTTGTCGGATACCGATTGCCCCAGCAATATGCTCCTTCTTTGATCGGTTCGACATTTGCCCAACCTGCCTTGCTCCCAATTCTTGGGTGTTTCTCGGCACAATTCTATACTACTGTGCCGAGCTTCGCGTCCCTTTTTCTTCTAATGTCCTTCAACACATTTTCTCCCTTTGTAGAGCTCCGAGAAACCCTGGACTTTGCTATTTAAAGTTCAAGAAGGGTCTGGTTGCTCCAAAATATTCCTCTTCCAATCATCATTGGAAGTCTAGTTATTTCTTTGTTCGGATGCCCTTGGGCGAGGACGAGGATCTTCCTTTTAGGACCTCGTGGGTTGTCCCAAAATTCAGTAAGTTCAAGCGACTTCCCCAACTTTCTCCTCAGGAGCTTGACTGGTATCTTACTCTCAGAGGTCCTTTCACTAAGCCTTCTGTGCCTATGATATGCCGAGCTGTAGACTTTACAAGGGCTCATAGGTCCGAGCAAGCGATGCAAGGTGGGGACCTGCTCTTGCTCGGTTTTGTTTATGACTTTGTTATACTAATCATGTTGATGACTGATTCTTGTTACTTCTCAGATATGTCGTCGACCACCGTCTGACCTTCTCCTCGGGGGAGATCTGTCTAAGGATTGCTCCGCTACATGTGGTTCAGCCATCATTTCGTCAGCAGTAATGTATTTTTCAACTCTTGAGAGCAGTTCGGGGATACTTTTCGGATTCTTTTTCGACAATGAATGCTTTAGCGTCACATGTCGCACTCCAGTCGTGAAGGCTGTAATGGCTATGATCGGCTGAAGGTCCGGTATCTCTAAGCAATCGCTGTTGAACCGAGTTACAAATTCCCTCAAACTCTCCTGCGGTTTCTGTCTAATGGTAACCAGTGTGGCATTGGTCTTCTTCACCGGTCTTGAGCTTGCAAAATGAGCAACGAACCTGTTTGTTAGGTCGTCAAAACTGTGAATGCTGCCTTGTGGCAGAGCTCTGAACCAACGCCTTGCCACTCCGACAAGCGAGACTGGGAAGATTTTGCAGCAAGCTTCCTGAGAGGCCCGCTGGAACTCCATCATGGTTTGAAAGCCGATAACATGGTCTAGGGGATCCCCTGTTCCATTATACTTTTCCACACTGGTAACCTTAAAGCTTGTCGGTACCCGAGCTTGTTGCACCTCGGTCGACAATGGAGTCAAGTTCCTATCCCAGTCCATTGTATCCAAGAAGGGACGACCTTGCAAAGCAGCTATTTTGCGATCCACTACCCCCTCGATGAACTTGCTATCCCCCTCGTAAGTATGAGTGGGCTGAGTTCTTCGAGCAATAGTTACCGAGGTTCCTGGAACATCGGGATTTCTTGACTCATCAGTTTGAGAGTGGTCATTTCTCGTCTCATGAGAAATGCTCTCATTTTGGATTGGTTGGTGACCTTGCACTTGTCCTTGGATCGTATCCAGGCGTTGCGCGAGAACATTCATCTGTTGCAATAGTTCAGCGATCTGATCTTGCATCAATGGTTGAGGCTGCTGCTCGGCATTTTCGTTTGCTGCCTCAGCCTGTTGTTCTTCTCCTCTAAAAGCTCTAGCCCAAACCATAATTTTTGTTATGGATTCCCACAGACGGCGCCAATCTGATGACGTCTTAAATCAGTCCAAGACGTATCAGGATAGGTTTGAACAAGAGCTTTCTCGTCTGTTGATGTCCTTCCTCGGATTAGCTTCTCTCCGATAATAGAATGACCCAGTGACAAAGAGCAAACGTAAGCTAGAGGTCCGCCAGAGAGTGTTCTCTGGCGTTGGCGCTCCGACGCTCAAGTCAGATGCGAGCACAAAGGAACTCTGTGAAGTGCACTCCTCGGTGCTCTTGTAATTAGTCAAAAAATCCTCCCTTTACCTGAGGGTTTGCCCCTTTTTATAGTGAAGGTAGTTCCTGTTTGGGTAGTTCATGACAGCTTTTTACCACTCTGAGGATGGGTACCGAGGAATGTACATCCTTCTTCTCGGTACCGAGCATGAAGCTGGTGACAATTATATCCACGTGTCGGGTTGTCATTGTAGGGGAAAATTATCCTCATCAGAACGATTTTGTCCAATTGTCATAGAAAGTTGGGTTTTGGCATCGAAATAATCTAGGAAGCTTATACTCGTAAAATTTGACATAGAAGAACAATTAAAAGTGTACACAGAGCAACTTTGATAGTCCGAAGTTGCTCAACTCACTCTATGGAGGAGCTATAAACGGATTTGTCCATTTGTCATAAGAAAGTTGGGGTTTTGGCGTCGAAATAATCTAGGAAACTTATACTCGTAAAATGTGACATAGAAGAACAATAAAAAGTGTACACCGAGCAACTTTGATGGTCCGGAATTGCTCAACTCTCACTATGAAGTAGCTTTTAACGGTTTTGTCAATTTGTCATAAGAAAGTTAGGGTTTTGGCATGGAAATAATCTAGGAAGCTTATACTCGTAAAATTTGACATACAAGAACAATAAAAAGTGTACAGCGAGCAACTTTGATAGTCCGAAGTTGCACAACTCACTCTATGGAGGAGCTATAAACGGTTTTGTCCATTTGTCATAAGAAAGTTGGGGTTTTGGCATCGTAATAATCTAGGAAGCTTATACTCATAAAATTAGACATAGAAGAACAATAAAAAGTGTACATCGAGCAAATTTGATGGTCCGGAATTGCTCAACTCTCACTATGAAGTAGCTTTTAACGGTTTTGTCCATTTGTCATTGATAGTTGGGGTTTGGCATCAAAATAATCCAGGAAGCATATACTCGTAAAATTTGACATAAAAGAACAATAAAAAGTGTACACCGAGCAACTTTGATGATTAGAAGTTGCTCAACTCTCTTTATGGAGGATCTTTTAACGTTTTTGTCCATTTGTCTTATAAAGTTGGTGTTTTCACATCGAAATAATCTATGAAGCTTATACTCGTAAAATGTGACATAGAAGAATAATAAAAAGTGTACACCGAGCAACTTTGATGGTCCGGAATTGCTCAACTCTCACTATGAAGCAGCTTTTAACGGTTTCGTCAATTTGTCATAAGAAAGTTAGGGTTTTAGCATCGAAATAATCTAGGAAGTTTATACTCGTATAATTTGACATAGAAGAACAATAAAAAGTGTACAGCGAGCAACTTTGATAGTCCGAAGTTGCTCAACTCACTCTATGGAGGAGCTATAAACGGTTTTGTCCATTTGTCAAAAGAAAGTTGGGGTTTTGGCATCGTAATAATCTAGGAAGCTTATACTCATAAAATTAGACATAGAAGAACAATAAAAAGTGTACATCGAGCAAATTTGATGGTCCGGAATTGCTCTACTCTCACTATGAAGTAGCTTTTAACGGTTTTGTCCATTTGTCATTGATAGTTGGGGTTTGGCATCAAAATAATCCAGGAAGCATATACTCGTAAAATTTGACATAAAAGAACAATAAAAGGTGTACACCGAGCAATTTTGATGATTCGAAGTTCCTCAACTATCTCTATGGAGGATCTTTTAACGTTTTTGTCCATTTGTGTTATAAAGTTGGTGTTTCCGCATCGAAATAATCTATGAAGCTTATACTCGTAAAATTTGACATAGAAGGAACAATAAAAAGTGTACACCGAGCAACTTTGATGGTCTAGAATTGCTCAACTCTCACTATGAAGTAGCTTTTAACGGATTTGTCCATTTGTCATATGAAAGTTGGGGTTTTCGCATCGAAATAATCTAGGAAGCTTATACTCGTAAAATTTGACATAGAAGAACAATAAAAAATGTTTACCGAGCAACTTTGATGGTCTGGAATTGCTCAACTCAGTCTATGGAGGAGCTATAAACGGTTTTGTCCATTTGTCATAAGAAAGTTGGGGTTTTGGCATCGTAATAATCTAAGAAGCTTATACTCGTAAAATTAGACATAGAAGAACAATAAAAAGTGTACATCGAGCAAATTTGATGGTCCGGAATTGCTCAACTCTCACTATGAAGTAGCTTTTAATGGTTTTGTCCATTTGTCATTGATAGTTGGGGTTTTGGCATCAAAATAATCCAGGAAGCATATACTCGTAAAATTTGACATAAAAGAACAATAAAAAGTGTACACCGAGCAACTTTGATGATTAGAAGTTGCTCAACTCTCTTTATGGAGGATCTTTTAACGTTTTTGTCCATTTGTCTTATAAAGTTGGTGTTTTCACATCGAAATAATCTAGGAAGCTTGTACTCGTAAAATTTGACATAGAAGGAACAATAAAAAGTGTACACCGAGCAACTTTGATGGTCCGGAATTGCTCAATTCTCACTGTGAAGTAGCTTTTAATGGTTTTGTCCATTTATCATAAGAAAGTTGGGGTTTTGGCATCGAAATAATCTAGGAAGCTTATACTCGTAAAATTTGACATAGAAGAACAATAAAAAGTGTACACCGAGCAACTTTGACAGTCCGAAGTTGCTCAACTCAGTCTATGGAGGAGCTATAAACGGTTTTGTCCATTTGTCATAAGAAAGTTCGTGTTTTGACATGGAAATAATCTAGGAAGGTTATACTCGTAAAATTTGACATAGAAGAACAATAAAAAGTGTACAACGACCAACTTTGATAGTCCGAAATTGCTCAACTCACTCTACGGAGGAGCTTTAAACGGTTTTGTCCATTTGTCATAAGAAAGTTCGGGTTTTGGCATGGAAATAATCTAGGAAGCTTATACTCGTAAAATTTCACATAGAAGAACAATAAAAAGTGTACAACGACCAACTTTGATAGTCCGAAATTGCTCAACTCACTCTACGGAGGAGCTTTAAACGGTTTTGTCCATTTGTCATAGAATGTTGGGTTTTGGCTCAACTCTCACTACGAAGTAGCTTTTAATGGCTTTATCCATTTGTCATTGATAGTTGGAGTTTTGGCATCAACATAATCCAGGAAGCATATTCTCATAAAATTTAAAATAAAAGAACAATAAAAAGTGTACACCGAGCAATTTTGATGATTCGAAGTTCCTCAACTATCTCTGTGGAGGATCTTTTAACGTTTTTGTCCATTTGTCTTATAAAGTTGGTGTTTTTGCATCGAAATAATCTATGAAGCTTATACTCATAAAATTTGACATAGAAGAACAATAAAAAGTGTACACCGAGCTACTTTGATAGTCCGAAGTTGCTCAACTCACTCTATGGAGGAGCTATAAACGGTTTTGTCCATTTCTCATAAGAATGTTCGTGTTTTAGCGTAGAAATAATCTAGGAAGCTTATTTTCATAAAATTTGACAAAGAAGAACAATAAAAAGTGTACACCGAGCAACTTTGATGGTCCGGAATTGCTCAACTCTCACTATGAAGTAGTTTTAACGGTTTTGTCCATTTGTCGTAAGAAAATTGGGATTTTGACATCGAAATAATCTAGGAAGCTTATACTCGTAGAATTTGACATAGAAGAACAATAAAAAGTGTACACCGAGCAACTTTGATAGTCCGAAGTTGCTCAACTCACTCTATGGAGGAGCTATAAACGGTTTTGTCCATTTGTGATAAGAAAGTTCGGGTTTTGGCATCGAAATAATCTAGGAAGCTTATACTCATAAAATTTGACATAGAAGAACAATAAAAAGTGTACATCGAGCAAATTTGATGGTCCGGAATTGCTCAACTCTCACTATGAAGTAGCTTTTAACGGTTTTGTCCATTTGTCATTGATAGTTGGGGTTTTGGAATCAAAATAATCCAGGAAACAAATACTCGTAAAATTTGACATAAAAGAACAATAAAAAGTGTACACCGAGCAACTTTGATGATTAGAAGTTGCTCAACTCTCTTTATGGAGGATCGAAATAATCTAGGAAGCTTATACTCGTAAAATTTGACATAGAAGAACAATTAAAAGTGTACACAGAGCAACTTTGATAGTCCGAAGTTGCTCAACTCACTCTATGGAGGAGCTATAAACGGATTTGTCCATTTGTCATAAGAAAGTTGGGGTTTTGGCGTCGAAATAATCTAGGAAACTTATACTCGTAAAATGTGACATAGAAGAACAATAAAAAGTGTACACCGAGCAACTTTGATGGTCCGGAATTGCTCAACTCTCACTATGAAGTAGCTTTTAACGGTTTTGTCAATTTGTCATAAGAAAGTTAGGGTTTTGGCATGGAAATAATCTAGGAAGCTTATACTCGTAAAATTTGACATACAAGAACAATAAAAAGTGTACAGCGAGCAACTTTGATAGTCCGAAGTTGCACAACTCACTCTATGGAGGAGCTATAAACGGTTTTGTCCATTTGTCATAAGAAAGTTGGGGTTTTGGCATCGTAATAATCTAGGAAGCTTATACTCATAAAATTAGACATAGAAGAACAATAAAAAGTGTACATCGAGCAAATTTGATGGTCCGGAATTGCTCAACTCTCACTATGAAGTAGCTTTTAACGGTTTTGTCCATTTGTCATTGATAGTTGGGGTTTGGCATCAAAATAATCCAGGAAGCATATACTCGTAAAATTTGACATAAAAGAACAATAAAAAGTGTACACCGAGCAACTTTGATGATTAGAAGTTGCTCAACTCTCTTTATGGAGGATCTTTTAACGTTTTTGTCCATTTATCTTATAAAGTTGGTGTTTTCACATCGAAATAATCTAGGAAGCTTATACTCGTAAAATTTGACATAGAAGGAACAATAGAAAGTGTACACCGAGCAACTTTGATGGTCCGGAATTGCTCAACTCTCACTATGAAGTAGCTTTTAACGGATTTGTCCATTTGTCATATGAAAGTTGGGGTTTTGGCATCGAAATAATCTAGGAAGCTTATACTCGTAAAATTTGGCATAGAAGAACAATAAAAAGTGTACACCGAGCAACTTTGATAGTCCGAAGTTGATCAACTCAGTCTATGGAGGAGCTATAAACGGTTTTGTCCATTTGTCATAAGAAAGTTGGGGTTTTGGCATCGTAATAATCTAGGAAGCTTATACTCGTAAAATTAGACATAGAAGAACAATAAAAAGTGTACATCGAGCAAATTTGATGGTCAGGAATTGCTCAACTCTCACTATAAGTAGCTTTTAATGGTTTTGTCCATTTGTCATTGATAGTTGGGGTTTTGGAATCAAAATAATCCAGGAAGCATATACTCGTAAAATTTGACATAAAAGAACAATAAAAAGTGTACACCGAGCAACTTTGATGATTATAAGTTGCTCAACTCTCTTTATGGAGGATCTTTTAACGTTTTTGTCCATTTATCTTATAAAGTTGGTGTTTTCACATCGAAATAATCTAGGAAGCTTATACTCGTAAAATTTTACATAGAAGGAACAATAAAAAGTGTACACCGAGCAACTTTGATGGTCCGGAATTGCTCAATTCTCACTATAAAGTAGCTTTTAACGGTTTTTCCCATTTGTCATAAGAAAGTTGGGGTTTCGGCATCGAAATAATCTAGGAAGCTTATACTCGTAAAATTTGACATAGAAGAACAATAAAAAGTGTACACCGAGCAACTTTGATAGTCCGAAGTTGCTCAACTCAGTCTATGGAGGAGCTATAAACGGTTTTGTCCATTTGTCATAAGAAAGTTCGGGTTTTGGCATCGAAATAATCTAGGAAGCTTATACTCGTAAAATTTGACATAGAAGAACAATAAAAAGTGTACAACGACCAACTTTGATAGTCCGAAATTGCTCAACTCACTCTACGGAGGAGCTTTAAACGGTTTTGTCCATTTGTCATAAGAAAGTTCGGGTTTTGGCATCGAAATAATCTAGGAAGCTTATACTCGTAAAATTTGACATAGAAGAACAATAAAAAGTGTACAACGACCAACTTTGATAGTCCGAAGTTGCTCAACTCACTCTACGGAGGAGCTTTAAACGGTTTTGTCCATATGTCATAGAATGTTGGGTTTTGGCTCAACTCTTACTACGAAGTAGCTTTTAATGGCTTTATGCATTTGTCATTGATAGTTGGAGTTTTGGCATCAACATAATCCAGGAAGCATATTCTCGTAAAATTTAAAATAAAAGAACAATAAAAAGTGTACACCGAGCAATTTTGATGATTCGAAGTTCCTCAACTATCTCTATGGAGGATCTTTTAACGTTTTTGTCCATTTGTCATATAAAGTTGGTGTTTTTGCATCGAAATAATCTATGAAGCTTATACTCATAAAATTTGACATAGAAGAACAATAAAAAGTGTACACCGAGCAACTTTGATAGTCCGAAGTTGCTCAACTCACTCTATGGAGGAGCTATAAACGGTTTTGTCCATTTGTCATAAGAATGTTCGTGTTTTGGCATTGAAATAATCTAGGAAGCTTATTTTCATAAAATTTGACATAGAAGAACAATAAAAAGTGTACACCGAGCAACTTTGATGGTCCGGAATTGCTCAACTCTCACTATGAAGTAGTTTTAACGGTTTTGTCCATTTGTCGTAAGAAAATTGGGGTTTTGGCATCGAAATAATCTAGGAAGCTTATACTCATAAAATTTGACATAGAAGAACAATAAAAAGTGTACACCGAGCAACTTTTGTAGTCCGAAGTTGCTCAACTCACTCTATGGAGGAGCTATAAACGGTTTTGTCCATTTGTCATAAGAAAGTTCGGGTTTTGGCATCGAAATAATCTCGGAAGCTTATACTCGTAAAATTTGCATAGAAGAAGAAAAAAAAGTGTACACTGAGCAACTTTGATGGTCCGGAATTGCTCAACTCTCACTATGAAGTAGTTTTAACGGATTTGTCCATTAGTCATAGGAAAATTGGGGTTTTGGTATCGAAATAATCTAGGAAGCTTATACTCGTAAAATTTGACATAGAAGAACAATAAAAAGTGTACACCGAGCAACTTTTGTAGTCCGAAGTTGCTCAACTCACTCTATGGAGGAGCTATAAACGGTTTTGTCCATTTGTCATAAGAAATTTTGGGTTTTGGCATCGAAATAATCTAGGAAGCTTATACTCGTAAAATTTGACATAGAAAAACAACAAAAAATGTACACCGAGCAACTTTGATGGTCTGGAATTGCTCAACTCTTACTATGAAGTAGTTTTAACGGATTTGTCCATTTGTCATAAGAAAATAGGGGTTTTCGCATCGAAATAATCTAGGAAGCTTATACTCGTAAAATTAGACATAGAAGAACAATAAAAAGTGTACATCGAGCAAATTAGATGGTCCGGAATTGCTCAACTCTCACTATGAAGTAGTTTTTAACGGTTTTGTCCATTTGTCATTGATAGTTGTGGTTTTGGCATCAAAATAATCCAGGAAGCATATACTCATAAAATTTGACATAAAAGAACAATAAAAAGTGTACACCGAGCAACTTTGATGATTCGAAGTTCTTCAACTATCTCTATGGAGGATCTTTTAACGTTTTTGTCCATTTGTCTTATAAAGTTGGTGTTTTCGCATCGAAATAATCTATGAAGCTTATACTCATAAAATTTGACATAGAAGAACAATAAAAAGTGTACACCGAGCAACTTTGATAGTCCGAAGTTGCTCAACTCACTCTATGGAGGAGCTATAAACGGTTTTTTCCATTTGTCATAAGAAAGTTGGGGTTTTGGCATCGAAATAATCTAGGAAGCTTATACTCGTAAAATTTGACATAGAAGAACAATAAAAAGTGTACACCGAGCAACTTTGATAGTCCGATGTTGCTCAACTAACTCTATGGAGGAGCTATAAACGGTTTTGTCCATTTGTCATAAGAAAGTTCGGTTTTTGGCATCGAAATAATCTAGGAAGCTTATACTCGTAAAATTTGACATAGAAGAACAATAAAAAGTGTACAACGACCAACTTTGATAGTCCGAAGTTGCTCAACTCACTCTACGGAGGAGCCTTAAACGGTTTTGTCCATTTGTCAAAAGAAAGTTCGGGTTTTGGCATCGAAATAATCTAGGAAGCTTATACTCGTAAAATTTGACATAGAAGAACAATAAAAAGTGTACAGCGACCAACTTTGATAGTTTGAAGTTGCTCAACTCACTCTACGAAGGATCTTTAAACGGTTTTGTCCATATGTCGTACAAAGTTGAGCTTTGTCATCGAAATAATCTAGAAAGCTTATACTCGTAAAATTTGACATAGAAGAACAATAAAAAGTGTACACAGAGCAACTTTGATAGTCCGAAGTTGATCAACTCACTCTATGGAGGAGCTATAAACGGATTTGTCCATTTGTCATAAGAAAGTTGGGGTTTTGGCATCGAAATAATCTAGGAAGCTTATACTCGTAAAATGTGACATAGAAGAACAATAAAAAGTGTACACCGAGCAACTTTGATGGTCCGGAATTGCTCAACTCTCACAATGAAGTAGCTTTTAACGGTTTTGTCTATTTGTCATAAGAAAGTTAGGGTTTTGGCATCGAAATAATCTAGGAAGCTTATACTCGTAAAATTTGACATAGAAGAACAATAAAAAGTGTACACCGAGCAACTTTGATAGTCCGAAGTTGCTCAACTCACTCTATGGAGGAGCTATAAACGGTTTTGTCCATTTGTCATAAGAAAGTTGGGGTTTTGGAATCGTAATAATCTAGGAAGCTTATACTCATAAAATTAGACATAGAAGGAACAATAAAAAGTGTACACCGAGCAACTTTGATGGTCCGAAATTGCTCAACTCTCACTATGAAGTGGCTTTTAACGGTTTAGTCCATTTGTCATTGATAGTAGGGGTTTGGCATCAAAATAATCGAGGAAGCATATACTCGTAAAATTTGACATAAAAGAACAATAAAAAGTGTACGCCGAGCAACTTTGATAGTCCGAAGTTGCTCAACTTACTCTACGGAGGAGCTATAAATGGTTTTGTCCATTTGTCATAAGAAAGTTCGGGTTTTGGCATCGAAATAATATAGGAAGCTTATACTCGTAAAATTTGACATAGAAGAACAATAAAAAGTGTACAACGACAAACTTTGATAGTCCGAAGTTGCTCAACTCACTCTACGGAGGAGCTTTAAACGGTTTTGTCCATTTGTCATAAGAAAGTTCGGGTTTTGGCATCGAAATAATCTAGGAAGCTTATACTCGTAAAATTTGACATAGAAGATCAATAAAAAGTGTACAACGACCAACTTTGATAGTCCGAAGTTGCTCAACTCACTCTACGGAGGAGCTTTAAACGGTTTTGTCCATTTGTCATAAGAAAGTTCGGGTTTTGGCATCGAAATAATATAGGAAGCTTATACTCGTAAAATTTGACATAGAAGAACAATAAAAAGTGTACAACGACAAACTTTGATAGTCCGAAGTTGCTCAACTCACTCTACGGAGGAGCTTTAAACGGTTTTGTCCATTTGTCATAAGAAAGTTCGGGTTTTGGCATCGAAATAATCTACGAAGCTTATACTCGTAAAATTTGACATAGAAGATCAATAAAAAGTGTACAACGATCAACTTTGATAGTCCGAAGTTGCTCAACTCACTCTATGGAGAAGCTTTAAACGGTTTTGTCCATTTGTCATAGAAATTTGGGTTATGGCTCAACTCTCACTACGAAGTAACTTTTAATGGCTTTATCCATTTGTCATTGATAGTTTGAGTTTTGGCATCAAAATAATCCAGGAAGCATATACTCGTAAAATTTGACATAAAAGAACAATAAAAAGTGTACACCGAGCACTTTTGATGATTCGAAGTTCCTCAACTATCTCTGTGGAGGATCTTCTAACGTTTTTGTCCATTTGTCTTATAAAGTTGGTGTTTTCGCATCGAAATAATCTATGAAGCTTATACTCATAAAATTTGACATAGAAGAACAATAAAAATTGTACACCGAGCAACTTTGATAGTCCGAAGTTGCTCAACTCACTCTATGGAGGAGCTATAAGCGGTTTTGTCCATTTGTCATAAGAAAGTTGGGGTTTTGGCATCGAAATAATCTAGGAATCTTATACTCGTAAAATTTGACATAGAAGAACAATAAAAAGTGTACACCGAGCAACTTTGATAGTCCGAAGTTGCTCAACTCACTCTATGGAGGAGCTATAAACGGTTTTGTCCATTTGTCATAAGAAAGTTCGGGTTTTGGCATCGAAATAATCTCGGAGGCTTATACTCGTAAAATTTGACATAGAAGAAGAAAAAAAGTGTACACTGAGCAACTTTGATGGTCCGGAATTGCTCAACTCTCACTATGAAGTAGTTTTAACGGTTTTGTCCATTTGTCGTAAAAAAATTGGGGTTTTGGCATCGAAATAATCTAGGAAGCTTATACTCGTAAAATTTGACATAGAAGAACAATAAAAAGTGTACACCGAGCAACTTTGATAGTCCGAAGTTGCTCAACTCACTCTATGGAGGAGCTATAAACGGTTTTGTCCATTTGTCATAAGAAAGTTCGGGTTTTGGCATCGAAATAATCTCGGAAGCTTATACTCGTAAAATTTGACATAGAAGAAGAAAAAAAAGTGTAAACTGAGCAACTTTGATGGTCTGGAATTGCTCAACTCTCACTATGAAGTAGTTTTAACGGTTTTGTCCATTAGTCATAGGAAAATTGGGGTTTTGGTATCGAAATAATCTAGGAAGCTTATACTCGTAAAATTTGACATAGAAGAACAATAAAAAGTGTACACCGAGCAACTTTTGTAGTCCGAAGTTGCTCAACTCACTCTATGGAGGAGCTATAAACGGTTTTGTCCATTTGTCATAAGAAAGTTCGGGTTTTGGCATCGAAATAATCTAGGAAGCTTATACTCGTAAAATTTGACATAGAAAAACAACAAAAAGTGTACACCGAACAACTTTGATGGTCTGGAATTGCTCAACTCTTACTATGAAGTAGTTTTAACGGTTTTGTCCATTTGTCATAAGAAAATTGGGGTTTTCGCATCGAAATAATCTAGGAAGCTTATACTCGTAAAATTAGACATAGAAGAACAAGTGTACATCGAGCAAATTAGATGGTCCGGAATTGCTCAACTCTCACTATGAAGTAGTTTTTAACGGTTTTGTCCATTTGTCATTGATAGTTGTAATTTTGGCATCAAAATAATCCAGGAAGCATATACTCATAAAATTTGACATAAAAGAACAATAAAAAGTGTACACCGAGCAATTTTGATGATTCGAAGTTCTTCAACTATCTCTATGGAGGATCTTTTAACGTTTTTGTCCATTTGTCTTATAAAGTTGGTGTTTTCGCATCGAAATAATCTATGAAGCTTATACTCATAAAATTTGACATAGAAGAACAATAAAAAGTGTACACCGAGCAACTTTGATAGTCCGAAGTTGCTCAACTCACTCTATGGAGGAGCTATAAACGGTTTTGTCCATTTGTCATAAGAAAGTTCGGGTTTTGGCATCGAAATAATCTCGGAAGCTTATACTCGTAAAATGTGACATAGAAGAACAATAAAAAGTGTACACCGAGCAACTTTGATGGTCCGGAATTGCTCAACTCTCACAATGAAGTAGCTTTTAACGGTTTTGTCTATTTGTCATAAGAAAGTTAGGGTTTTGGCATCGAAATAATCTAGGAAGCTTATACTCGTAAAATTTGACATAGAAGAACAATAGAAAGTGTACACCGAGCAACTTTGATAGTCCGAAGTTGCTCAACTCACTCTATGGAGGAGCTATAAACGGTTTTGTCCATTTGTCATAAGAAAGTTCGGGTTTTGGCATCGAAATAATCTCGGAAGCTTATACTCATAAAATTAGACATAGAAGAAAAATAAAAAGTTTACATCGACCAAATTTGACGGTCCGAAATTGCTCAACTCTCACTATGAAGTAGCTTTTAACGGTTTTGTCCATTTGTCATTGATAGTTGGGGTTTTGTTACCAAAATAATCCAGGAAGCATATACTCGTAAAATTTGACATAAAAGAAAAATAAAAAGTGTACATCGAGCAACTTTGATAATTCGAAGTTGCTCAACTCTCTTTATGGAGGATCTTTTAACGTTTTTGTCCATTTTTCTTATAAAGTTGGTGTTTTCACATCGAAATAATCTAGGAAGATTATACTCGTAAAATTTGACATAGAAGGAACAATAAAAAGTGTACACCGAGCAACTTTGATGGTCCGAAATTGCTCAACTCTCACTATGAAGTAGCTTTTAACGGTTTAGTCCATTTGTCATTGATAGTAGGGGTTTGGCATCAAAATAATCGAGGAAGCATATACTCGTAAAATTTGACATAAAAGAACAATAAAAAGTGTACGCCGAGCAATTTTGATAGTCCGAAGTTGCTCAACTCACTCTATGGAGGAGCTATAAATGGTTTTGTCCATTTGTCATAAGAAAGTTCGGGTTTTGGCATCGAAATAATATAGGAAGCTTATACTCGTAAAATTTGACATAGAAGAACAATAAAAAGTGTACAACGACAAACTTTGATAGTCCGAAGTTGCTCAACTCACTCTACGGAGGAGCTTTAAACGGTTTTGTCCATTTGTCATAAGAAAGTTCGGGTTTTGGCATCGAAATAATCTAGGAAGCTTATACTCGTAAAATTTGACATAGAAGATCAATAAAAAGTGTACAATGACCAACTTTGATAGTCCGAAATTGCTCAACTCACTCTATGGAGAAGCTTTAAACGGTTTTGTCCATTTGTCATAGAAAGTTGGGTTATGGCTCAACTCTCACTACGAAGTAACTTTTAATGGCTTTATCCATTTGTCATTGATAGTTGGAGTTTTGGCATCAAAATAATCCAGGAAGCATATACTCGTAAAATTTGACATAAAAGAACAATAAAAAGTGTACACCGAGCACTTTTGATGATTCGAAGTTCGTCAACTATCTCTGTGGAGGATCTTCTAACGTTTTTGTCCATTTGTCTTATAAAGTTGTTGTTTTCGCATCGAAATAATCTATGAAGCTTATACTCATAAAATTTGACATAGAAGAACAATAAAAATTGTACACTGAGCAACTTTGATAGTCCGAAGTTGCTCAACTCACTCTATGGAGGAGCTATAAGCGGTTTTGTCCATTTGTCATAAGAAAGTTGGGGTTTTGGCATCGAAATAATCTAGGAAGCTTATACTCGTAAAATTTGACATAGAAGAACAATAAAAAGTGTACACCGAGCAACTTTGATAGTCCGAAGTTGCTCAACTCACACTATGGAGGAGCTATAAACGGTTTTGTCCATTTGTCATAAGAAAGTTCGGGTTTTGGCATCGAAATAATCTCGGAGGCTTATACTCGTAAAATTTGACATAGAAGAAGAAAAAAAGTGTACACTGAGCAACTTTGATGGTCCGGAATTGCTCAACTCTCACTATGAAGTAGTTTTAACGGTTTGGTCCATTTGCCGTAAGAAAATTGGGGTTTTGGCATCGAAATAATCTAGGAAGCTTATACTCGTAAAATTTGACATAGAAGAACAATAAAAAGTGTACACCGAGCAACTTTGATAGTCCGAAGTTGCTCAACTCACTCTATGGAGGAGCTATAAACGGTTTTGTCCATTTGTCATAAGAAAGTTCGGGTTTTGGCATCGAAATAATCTCGGAAGCTTATACTCGTAAAATTTGACATAGAAGAAGAAAAAAAAGTGTAAACTGAGCAACTATGATGGTCCGGAATTGCTCAACTCTCACTATGAAGTAGTTTTAACGGTTTTGTCCATTAGTCATAGGAAAATTGGGGTTTTGGTATCGAAATAATCTAGGAAGCTTATACTCGTAAAATTTAACATAGAAGAACAATAAAAAGTGTACAACGAGCAACTTTTGTAGTCCGAAGTTGCTCAACTCACTCTATGGAGGAGCTATAAACGGTTTTGTCCATTTGTCATAAGAAAGTTCGGGTTTTGGCATCGAAATAATCTAGGAAGCTTATACTCGTAAAATTTGACATAGAAAAACAACAAAAAGTGTACACCGAGCAACTTTGATGGTCTGGAATTGCTCAACTCTTACTATGAAGTAGTTTTAACGGTTTTGTCCATTTGTTATAAGAAAATTGGGGTTTTCGCATCGAAATAATCTAGGAAGCTTATACTCGTAAAATTAGACATAGAAGAACAATAAAAAGTGTACATCGAGCAAATTAGATGGTCCGGAATTGCTCAACTCTCACTATGAAGTAGTTTTTAACGGTTTTGTCCATTTGTCATTGATAGTTGTAATTTTGGCATCAAAATAATCCAGGAAGCATATACTCATAAAATTTGACATAAAAGAACAATAAAAAGTGTACACCGAGCAATTTTGATGATTTGAAGTTCTTCAACTATCTCTATGGAGGATCTTTTAACGTTTTTGTCCATTTGTCCTATAAAGTTGGTGTTTTCGCATCGAAATAATCTATGAAGCATATACTCATAAAATTTGACATAGAAGAACAATAAAAAGTGTACACCGAGCAACTTTGATAGTCCGAAGTTGCTCAACTCACTCTATGGAGGAGCTATAAACGGTTTTTTCTATTTGTCATAAGAAAGTTGGGGTTTTGGCATCGAAATAATCTAGGAAGCTTATACTCGTAAAATTTGACATAGAAGAACAATAAAAGTGTACACCGAGCAACTTTGATAGTCCGATGTTGATCAACTCACTCTATAGAGGAGCTATAAACGGATTTGTCCATTTGTCATAAGAAAGTTCGGGTTTTGGCATCGAAATAATCTAGGAAGCTTATACTCGTAAAATTTGACATAGAAAAACAACAAAAAGTGTACAACGAGCAACTTTGATGGTCTGGAATTGCTCAACTCTTACTATGAAGTCGTTTTAACGGTTTTGTCCATTTGTTATAAGAAAATTGGGGTTTTCGCATCGAAATAATCTAGGAAGCTTATACTCGTAAAATTAGACATAGAAGAACAATAAAAAGTGTACATCGAGCAAATTAGATGGTCCGGAATTGCTCAACTCTCACTATGAAGTAGTTTTTAACGGTTTTGTCCATTTGTCATTGATAGTTGTAATTTTGGCTTCAAAATAATCCAGGAAGCATATACTCATAAAATTTGACATAAAAGAACAATAAAAAGTGTACACCGAGCAATTTTGATGATTCGAAGTTCTTCAACTATCTCTATGGAGGATCTTTTAACGTTTTTGTCCATTTGTCCTATAAAGTTGGTGTTTTCGCATCGAAATAATCTATGAAGCTTATACTCATAAAATTTGACATAGAAGAACAATAAAAAGTGTACACCGAGCAACTTTGATAGTCCGAAGTTGCTCAACTCACTCTATGGAGGAGCTATAAACGGTTTTTTCCATTTGTCATAAGAAAGTTGGGGTTTTGGCATCGAAATAATCTAGGAAGCTTATACTCGTAAAATTTGACATAGAAGAACAATAAAAAGTGTACACCGAGCAACTTTGATAGTCCGAAGTTGCTCAACTCACACTATGGAGGAGCTATAAACGGTTTTGTCCATTTGTCATAAGAAAGTTTGGTTTTTGGCATCGAAATAATCTAGGAAGCTTATACTCGTAAAATTTGACATAGAAGAACAATAAAAAGTGTACAACGACCAACTTTGATAGTCCGAAGTTGCTCAACTCACTCTACGGAGGAGCCTTAAACGGTTTTGTCCATTTGTCAAAAGAAAGTTTGGGTTTTGGCATCGAAATAATCTAGGAAGCTTATACTCGTAAAATTTGACATAGAAGAACAATAAAAAGTGTACAGCGACCAACTTTGATAGTTCGAAGTTGCTCAACTCACTCTACGAAGGATCTTTAAACGGTTTTGTCCATATGTCATACAAAGTTGAGCTTTGTCATCGAAATAATCTTGGAAGCTTATACTCGTAAAATTTGACATAGAAGAACAATAAAAAGTGTACACAGAGCAACTTTGATAGTCCGAAGTTGCTCAACTCACTCTATGGAGGAGCTATAAACGGATTTGTCCATTTGTCATAAGAAAGTTCGGGTTTTGGCATCGAAATAATCTAGGAAGCTTATACTCGTACAATTTGACATAGAAGAACAATAAAAAGTGTACACCGAGCAACTTTGATAGTCCGAAGTTGCTCAACTCACTCTATGGAGGAGCTATAAACGGTTTTGTCCATTTGTCATAAGAAAGTTGGGGTTTTGGCATCGTAATAATCTAGGAAGCTTATACTCATAAAATTAGACATAGAAGAACAATAAAAAGTTTACATCGACCAAATTTGACGGTCCGAAATTGCTCAACTCTCACTATGAAGTAGCTTTTAACGGTTTTGTCCATTTGTCATTGATAGTTGGGGTTTTGTTACCAAAATAATCCAGGAAGCATATACTCGTAAAATTTGACATAAAAGAAAAATAAAAAGTGTACATCGAGCAACATTGATGATTCGAAGTTGCTCAACTCTCTTTATGGAGGATCTTTTAACGTTTTTGTCCATTTTTCTTATAAAGTTGGTGTTTTCACATCGAAATAATCTAGGAAGATTATACTCGTAAAATTAGACATAGAAGGAACAATAAAAAGTGTACACCGAGCAACTTTGATGGTCCGAAATTGCTCAACTCTCACTATGAAGTAGCTTTTAACGGTTTAGTCCATTTGTCATTGATAGTAGGGGTTTGGCATCAAAATAATCGAGGAAGCATATACTCGTAAAATTTGACATAAAAGAACAATAAAAAGTGTACGCCGAGCAATTTTGATAGTCCGAAGTTGCTCAACTCACTCTATGGAGGAGCTATAAATGGTTTTGTCCATTTGTCATAAGAAAGTTCGGGTTTTGGCATCGAAATAATATAGGAAGCTTATACTCGTAAAATTTGACATAGAAGAACAATAAAAAGTGTACAACGACAAACTTTGATAGTCCGAAGTTGCTCAACTCACTCTACGGAGGAGCTTTAAACGGTTTTGTCCATTTGTCATAAGAAAGTTCGGGTTTTGGCATCGAAATAATCTAGGAAGCTTATACTCGTAAAATTTGACATAGAAGAACAATTAAAAGTGTACACAGAGCAACTTTGATAGTCCGAAATTGCTCAACTCACTCTGTGGAGAAGCTTTAAACGGTTTTGTCCATTTGTCATAGAAAGTTGGGTTATGGCTCAACTCTCACTACGAAGTAACTTTTAATGGCTTTATCCATTTGTCATTGATAGTTGGAGTTTTGGCATCAAAATAATCCAGGAAGCATATACTCGTAAAATTTGACATAAAAGAACAATAAAAAGTGTACACCGAGCACTTTTGATGATTCGAAGTTCGTCAACTATCTCTGTGGAGGATCTTCTAACGTTTTTGTCCATTTGTCTTATAAAGTTGTTGTTTTCGCATCGAAATAATCTATGAAGCTTATACTCATAAAATTTGACATAGAAGAACAATAAAAATTGTATACTGAGCAACTTTGATAGTCCGAAGTTGCTCAACTCACTCTATGGAGGAGCTATAAGCGGTTTTGTCCATTTGTCATAAGAAAGTTGGGGTTTTGGCATCGAAATAATCTAGGAAGCTTATACTCGTAAAATTTGACATAGAAGAACAATAAAAAGTGTACACCGAGCAACTTTGATAGTCCGAAGTTGCTCAACTCACACTATGGAGGAGCTATAAACGGTTTTGTCCATTTGTCATAAGAAAGTTCGGGTTTTGGCATCGAAATAATCTCGGAGGCTTATACTCGTAAAATTTGACATAGAAGAAGAAAAAAAGTGTACACTGAGCAACTTTGATGGTCCGGAATTGCTCAACTCTCACTATGAAGTACTTTTAACGGTTTGGTCCATTTGTCGTAAGAAAATTGGGGTTTTGGCATCTAAATAATCTAGGAAGCTTATACTCGTAAAATTTGACATAGAAGAACAATAAAAAGTGTACACCGAGCAACTTTGATAGTCCGAAGTTGCTCAACTCACTCTATGGAGGAGCTATAAAAGGTTTTGTCCATTTGTCATAAGAAAGTTCGGGTTTTGGCATCGAAATAATCTCGGAAGCTTATACTCGTAAAATTTGACATAGAAGAAGAAAAAAAAGTGTAAACTGAGCAACTATGATGGTCCGGAATTGCTCAACTCTCACTATGAAGTAGTTTTAACGGTTTTGTCCATTAGTCATAGGAAAATTGGGGTTTTGGTATCGAAATAATCTAGGAAGCTTATACTCGTAAAATTTCACATAGAAGAACAATAAAAAGTGTACAACGAGCAACTTTTGTAGTCCGAAGTTGCTCAACTCACTCTATGGAGGAGCTATAAACGGTTTTGTCCATTTGTCATAAGAAAGTTCGGGTTTTGGCATCGAAATAATCTAGGAAGCTTATACTCGTAAAATTTGACATAGAAAAACAACAAAAAGTGTACACCGAGCAACTTTGATGGTCTGGAATTGCTCAACTCTTACTATGAAGTAGTTTTAACGGTTTTGTCCATTTGTTATAAGAAAATTGGGGTTTTCGCATCGAAATAATCTAGGAAGCTTATACTCGTAAAATTAGACATAGAAGAACAATAAAAAGTGTACATCGAGCAAATTAGATGGTCCGGAATTGCTCAACTCTCACTATGAAGTAGTTTTTAACGGTTTTGTCCATTTGTCATTGATAGTTGTAATTTTGGCATCAAAATAATCCAGGAAGCATATACTCATAAAATTTGACATAAAAGAACAATAAAAAGTGTACACCGAGCAATTTTGATGATTCGAAGTTCTTCAACTATCTCTATGGAGGATCTTTTAACGTTTTTGTCCATTTGTCCTATAAAGTTGGTGTTTTCGCATCGAAATAATCTATGAAGCATATACTCATAAAATTTGACATAGAAGAACAATAAAAAGTGTACACCGAGCAACTTTGATAGTCCGAAGTTGCTCAACTCACTCTATGGAGGAGCTATAAACGGTTTTTTCTATTTGTCATAAGAAAGTTGGGGTTTTGGCATCGAAATAATCTAGGAAGCTTATACTCGTAAAATTTGACATAGAAGAACAATAAAAGTGTACACCGAGCAACTTTGATAGTCTGATGTTGATCAACTCACTCTATAGAGGAGCTATAAACGGATTTGTCCATTTGTCATAAGAAAGTTCGGGTTTTGGCATCGAAATAATCTAGGAAGCTTATACTCGTAAAATTTGACATAGAAAAACAACAAAAAGTGTACAACGAGCAACTTTGATGGTCTGGAATTGCTCAACTCTTACTATGAAGTAGTTTTAACGGTTTTGTCCATTTGTTATAAGAAAATTGGGGTTTTCGCATCGAAATAATCTAGGAAGCTTATACTCGTAAAATTAGACATAGAAGAACAATAAAAAGTGTACATCGAGCAAATTAGATGGTCCGGAATTGCTCAACTCTCACTATGAAGTAGTTTTTAACGGTTTTGTCCATTTGTCATTGATAGTTGTAATTTTGGCTTCAAAATAATCCAGGAAGCATATACTCATAAAATTTGACATAAAAGAACAATAAAAAGTGTACACCGAGCAATTTTGATGATTCGAAGTTCTTCAACTATCTCTATGGAGGATCTTTTAACGTTTTTGTCCATTTGTCCTATAAAGTTGGTGTTTTCGCATCGAAATAATCTATGAAGCTTATACTCATAAAATTTGACATAGAAGAACAATAAAAAGTGTACACCGAGCAACTTTGATAGTCCGAAGTTGCTCAACTCACTCTATGGAGGAGCTATAAACGGTTTTTTCCATTTGTCATAAGAAAGTTGGGGTTTTGGCATCGAAATAATCTAGGAAGCTTATACTCGTAAAATTTGACATAGAAGAACAATAAAAAGTGTACACCGAGCAACTTTGATAGTCCGAAGTTGCTCAACTCACACTATGGAGGAGCTATAAACGGTTTTGTCCATTTGTCATAAGAAAGTTTGGTTTTTGGCATCGAAATAATCTAGGAAGCTTATACTCGTAAAATTTGACATAGAAGAACAATAAAAAGTGTACAACGACCAACTTTGATAGTCCGAAGTTGCTCAACTCACTCTACGGAGGAGCCTTAAACGGTTTTGTCCATTTGTCAAAAGAAAGTTTGGGTTTTGGCATCGAAATAATCTAGGAAGCTTATACTCGTAAAATTTGACATAGAAGAACAATAAAAAGTGTACAGCGACCAACTTTGATAGTTCGAAGTTGCTCAACTCACTCTACGAAGGATCTTTAAACGGTTTTGTCCATATGTCATACAAAGTTGAGCTTTGTCATCGAAATAATCTTGGAAGCTTATACTCGTAAAATTTGACATAGAAGAACAATAAAAAGTGTACACAGAGCAACTTTGATAGTCCGAAGTTGATCAACTCACTCTATAGAGGAGCTATAAACGGATTTGTCCATTTGTCATAAGAAAGTTCGGGTTTTGGCATCGAAATAATCTAGGAAGCTTATACTCGTACAATTTGACATAGAAGAACAATAAAAAGTGTACACCGAGCAACTTTGATAGTCCGAAGTTGCTCAACTCACTCTATGGAGGAGCTATAAACGGTTTTGTCCATTTGTCATAAGAAAGTTGGGGTTTTGGCATCGTAATAATCTAGGAAGCTTATACTCATAAAATTAGACATAGAAGAACAATAAAAAGTTTACATCGACCAAATTTGACGGTCCGAAATTGCTCAACTCTCACTATGAAGTAGCTTTTAACGGTTTTGTCCATTTGTCATTGATAGTTGGGGTTTTGTTACAAAAATAATCCAGGAAGCATATACTCGTAAAATTTGACATAAAAGAAAAATAAAAAGTGTACATCGAGCAACTTTGATGATTCGAAGTTGCTCAACTCTCTTTATGGAGGATCTTTTAACGTTTTTGTCCATTTTTCTTATAAAGTTGGTGTTTTCACATCGAAATAATCTAGGAAGATTATACTCGTAAAATTAGACATAGAAGGAACAATAAAAAGTGTACACCGAGCAACTTTGATGGTCCGAAATTGCTCAACTCTCACTATGAAGTAGCTTTTAACGGTTTAGTCCATTTGTCATTGATAGTAGGGGTTTGGCATCAAAATAATCGAGGAAGCATATACTCGTAAAATTTGACATAAAAGAACAATAAAAAGTGTACGTCGAGCAACTTTGATAGTCCGAAGTTGCTCAACTCACTCTATGGAGGAGCTATAAATGGTTTTGTCCATTTGTCATAAGAAAGTTCGGGTTTTGGCATCGAAATAATATAGGAAGCTTATACTCGTAAAATTTGACATAGAAGAACAATAAAAAGTGTACAACGACAAACTTTGATAGTACGAAGTTACTCAACTCACTCTACGGAGGAGCTTTAAACGGTTTTGTCCATTTGTCATAAGAAAGTTCGGGTTTTGGCATCGAAATAATCTAGGAAGCTTATACTCGTAAAATTTGACATAGAAGAACAATAAAAAGTGTACAACGACCAACTTTGATAGTCCGAAGTTGCTCAACTCACACTATGGAGAAGCTTTAAACGGTTTTGTCCATTTGTCATAGAAAGTTGGGTTATGGCTCAACTCTCACTAAGAAGTAACTTTTAATGGCTTTATCCATTTGTCATTGATAGTTGGAGTTTTGGCATCAAAATAATCCAGGAAGCATATACTCGTAAAATTTGACATAAAAGAACAATAAAAAGTGTACACCGAGCACTTTTGATGATTCGAAGTTCCTCAACTATCTCTGTGGAGGATCTTCTAACGTTTTTGTCCATTTATCTTATAAAGTTGGTGTTTTCGCATCGAAATAATCTATGAAGCTTATACTCATAAAATTTGACATAGAAGAACAATAAAAATTGTACACCGAGCAACTTTGATAGTCCGAAGTTGCTCAACTCACTCTATGGAGGAGCTATAAGCGGTTTTGTCCATTTGTCATAAGAAAGTTGGGGTTTTGGCATCGAAATAATCTTGGAAGCTTATACTCGTAAAATTTGACATAGAAGAACAATAAAAAGTGTACACCGAGCAACTTTGATAGTCCGAAGTTGCTCAACTCACTCTATGGAGGAGCTATAAACGGTTTTGTCCATTTGTCATAAGAAAGTTCGGGTTTTGGCATCGAAATAATCTCGGAGGCTTATACTCGTAAAATTTGACATAGAAGAAGAAAAAAAGTGTACACTGAACAACTTTGATGGTCCGGAATTGCTCAACTCTCACTATGAAGTAGTTTTAACGGTTTTGTCCGTTAGTCATAGGAAAATTGGGGTTTTGGCATCGAAATTATCTAGGAAGCTTATACTCGTAAAATTTGACATAGAAGAACAATAAAAAGTGTACACCGAGCAACTTTGATAGTCCGAAGTTGCTCAACTCACTCTATGGAGGAGTTATAAACGGTTTTGTCCATTTGTCATAAGAAAGTTCGGGTTTTGGCATCGAAATAATCTAGGAAGCTTATACTCGTAAAATTTGACATAGAAGAACAATAAAAAGTGTACACCGAGCAACTTTGATAGTCCGAAGTTGCTCAACTCACTCTATGGAGGAGCTATAAACGGTTTTGTCCATTTGTCATAAGAAAGTTCGGGTTTTGGCATCGAAATAATCTCGGAAGCTTATACTCGTAAAATTTGACATAGAAGAAGAAAAAAAAGTGTAAACTGAGCAACTATGATGGTCCGGAATTGCTCAACTCTCACTATGAAGTAGTTTTAACGGTTTTGTCCATTAGTCATAGGAAAATTGGGGTTTTGGTATCGAAATAATCTAGGAAGCTTATACTCGTAAAATTTGACATAGAAGAACAATAAAAAGTGTACAACGAGCAACTTTTGTAGTCCGAAGTTGCTCAACTCACTCTATGGAGGAGCTATAAACGGTTTTGTCCATTTGTCATAAGAAAGTTCGGGTTTTGGCATCGAAATAATCTAGGAAGCTTATACTCGTAAAATTTGACATAGAAAAACAACAAAAAGTGTACACCGAGCAACTTTGATGGTCTGAAATTGCTCAACTCTTACTATGAAGTAGTTTTAACGGTTTTGTCCATTTGTTATAAGAAAATTGGGATTTTCGCATCGAAATAATCTAGGAAGCTTATACTCGTAAAATTAGACATAGAAGAACAATAAAAAGTGTACATCGAGCAAATTAGATGGTCCGGAATTGCTCAACTCTCACTATGAAGTAGTTTTTAACGGTTTTGTCTATTTGTCATTGATAGTTGTAATTTTGGCATCAAAATAATCCAGGAAGCATATACTCATAAAATTTGACATAAAAGAACAATAAAAAGTGTACACCGAGCAACTTTGATGATTCGAAGTTCTTCAACTATCTCTATGGTGGATCTTTTAACGTTTTTGTCCATTTGTCCTATAAAGTTGGTGTTTTCGCATCGAAATAATCTATGAAGCTTATACTCATAAAATTTGACATAGAAGAACAATAAAAAGTGTACACCGAGCAACTTTGATAGTCCGAAGTTGCTCAACTCACTCTATGGAGGAGTTATAAACGGTTTTGTCCATTTGTCATAAGAAAGTTCGGGTTTTGGCATCGAAATAATCTAGGAAGCTTATACTCGTAAAATTTGACATAGAAGAACAATAAAAAGTGTACACCGAGCAACTTTGATAGTCCGAAGTTGCTCAACTCACTCTATGGAGGAGCTATAAACGGTTTTGTCCATTTGTCATAAGAAAGTTCGGGTTTTGGCATCGAAATAATCTCGGAAGCTTATACTCGTAAAATTTCACATAGAAGAAGAAAAAAAAGTGTAAACTGAGCAACTATGATGGTCCGGAATTGCTCAACTCTCACTATGAAGTAGTTTTAACGGTTTTGTCCATTAGTCATAGGAAAATTGGGGTTTTGGTATCGAAATAATCTAGGAAGCTTATACTCGTAAAATTTGACATAGAAGAACAACAAAAAGTGTACAACGAGCAACTTTTGTAGTCCGAAGTTGCTCAACTCACTCTATGGAGGAGCTATAAACGGTTTTGTCCATTTGTCATAAGAAAGTTCGGGTTTTGGCATCGAAATAATCTAGGAAGCTTATACTCGTAAAATTTGACATAGAAAAACAACAAAAAGTGTACACCGAGCAACTTTGATGGTCTGAAATTGCTCAACTCTTACTATGAAGTAGTTTTAACGGTTTTGTCCATTTGTTATAAGAAAATTGGGATTTTCGCATCGAAATAATCTAGGAAGCTTATACTCGTAAAATTAGACATAGAAGAACAATAAAAAGTGTACATCGAGCAAATTAGATGGTCCGGAATTGCTCAACTCTCACTATGAAGTAGTTTTTAACGGTTTTGTCTATTTGTCATTGATAGTTGTAATTTTGGCATCAAAATAATCCAGGAAGCATATACTCATAAAATTTGACATAAAAGAACAATAAAAAGTGTACACCGAGCAACTTTGATGATTCGAAGTTCTTCAACTATCTCTATGGTGGATCTTTTAACGTTTTTGTCCATTTGTCCTATAAAGTTGGTGTTTTCGCATCGAAATAATCTATGAAGCTTATACTCATAAAATTTGACATAGAAGAACAATAAAAAGTGTACACCGAGCAACTTTGATAGTCCGAAGTTGCTCAACTCACTCTATGGAGGAGCTATAAACGGTTTTTTCCATTTGTCATAAGAAAGTTGGGGTTTTGGCATCGAAATAATCTAGGAAGCTTATACTCGTAAAATTTGACATAGAAGAACAATAAAAGTGTACACCGAGCAACTTTGATAGTCCGATGTTGCTCAACTCACTCTATCGAGGAGCTATAAACGGTTTTGTCCATTTGTCATAAGAAAGTTTGGTTTTTGGCATCGAAATAATCTAGGAAGCTTATACTCGTAAAATTTGACATAGAAGAACAATAAAAAGTGTACAACGACCAACTTTGATAGTCCGAAGTTGCTCAACTCACTCTACGGAGGAGCCTTAAACGGTTTTGTCCATTTGTCAAAAGAAAGTTTGGGTTTTGGCATCGAAATAATCTAGGAAGCTTATACTCGTAAAATTTGACATAGAAGAACAATAAAAAGTGTACAGCGACCAACTTTGATAGTTCGAAGTTGCTCAACTCACTCTACGAAGGATCTTTAAACGGTTTTGTCCATATGTCATACAAAGTTGAGCTTTGTCATCGAAATAATCTTGGAAGCTTATACTCGTAAAATTTGACATAGAAGAACAATAAAAAGTGTACACAGAGCAACTTTGATAGTCCGAAGTTGATCAACTCACTCTATAGAGGAGCTATAAACGGATTTGTCCATTTGTCATAAGAAAGTTCGGGTTTTGGCATCGAAATAATCTAGGAAGCTTATACTCGTACAATTTGACATAGAAGAACAATAAAAAGTGTACACCGAGCAACTTTGATAGTCCGAAGTTGCTCAACTCACTCTATGGAGGAGCTATAAACGGTTTTGTCCATTTGTCATAAGAAAGTTGGGGTTTTGGCATCGTAATAATCTAGGAAGCTTATACTCATAAAATTAGACACAGAAGAACAATAAAAAGTTTACATCGACCAAATTTGACGGTCCGAAATTGCTCAACTCTCACTATGAAGTAGCTTTTAACGGTTTTGTCCATTTGTCATTGATAGTTGGGGTTTTGTTACAAAAATAATCCAGGAAGCATATACTCGTAAAATTTGACATAAAAGAAAAATAAAAAGTGTACATCGAGCAACTTTGATGATTCGAAGTTGCTCAACTCTCTTTATGGAGGATCTTTTAACGTTTTTGTCCATTTTTCTTATAAAGTTGGTGTTTTCACATCGAAATAATCTAGGAAGATTATACTCGTAAAATTAGACATAGAAGGAACAATAAAAAGTGTACACCGAGCAACTTTGATGGTCCGAAATTGCTCAACTCTCACTATGAAGTAGCTTTTAACGGTTTAGTCCATTTGTCATTGATAGTAGGGGTTTGGCATCAAAATAATCGAGGAAGCATATACTCGTAAAATTTGACATAAAAGAACAATAAAAAGTGTACGTCGAGCAACTTTGATAGTCCGAAGTTGCTCAACTCACTCTATGGAGGAGCTATAAATGGTTTTGTCCATTTGTCATAAGAAAGTTCGGGTTTTGGCATCGAAATAATATAGGAAGCTTATACTCGTAAAATTTGACATAGAAGAACAATAAAAAGTGTACAACGACAAACTTTGATAGTACGAAGTTGCTCAACTCACTCTACGGAGGAGCTTTAAACGGTTTTGTCCATTTGTCATAAGAAAGTTCGGGTTTTGGCATCGAAATAATCTAGGAAGCTTATACTCGTAAAATTTGACATAGAAGAACAATAAAAAGAGTACAACGACCAACTTTGATAGTCCGAAGTTGCTCAACTCACACTATGGAGAAGCTTTAAACGGTTTTGTCCATTTGTCATAGAAAGTTGGGTTATGGCTCAACTCTCACTAAGAAGTAACTTTTAATGGCTTTATCCATTTGTCATTGATAGTTGGAGTTTTGGCATCAAAATAATCCAGGAAGCATATACTCGTAAAATTTGACATAAAAGAACAATAAAAAGTGTACACCGAGCACTTTTGATGACTCAAAGTTCCTCAACTATCTCTGTGGAGGATCTTCTAACGTTTTTGTCCATTTGTCTTATAAAGTTGGTGTTTTCGCATCGAAATAATCTATGAAGCTTATACTCATAAAATTTGACATAGAAGAACAATAAAAATTGTACACCGAGCAACTTTGATAGTCCGAAGTTGCTCAACTCACTCTATGGAGGAGCTATAAGCGGTTTTGTCCATTTGTCATAAGAAAGTTGGGGTTTTGGCATCGAAATAATCTTGGAAGCTTATACTCGTAAAATTTGACATAGAAGAACAATAAAAAGTGTACACCGAGCAACTTTGATAGTCCGAAGTTGCTCAACTCACTCTATGGAGGAGCTATAAACGGTTTTGTCCATTTGTCATAAGAAAGTTCGGGTTTTGGCATCGAAATAATCTCGGAGGCTTATACTCGTAAAATTTGACATAGAAGAAGAAAAAAAGTGTACACTGAACAACTTTGATGGTCCGGAATTGCTCAACTCTCACTATGAAGTAGTTTTAACGGTTTTGTCCATTAGTCATAGGAAAATTGGGGTTTTGGCATCGAAATTATCTAGGAAGCTTATACTCGTAAAATTTGACATAGAAGAACAATAAAAAGTGTACACCGAGCAACTTTGATAGTCCGAAGTTGCTCAACTCACTCTATGGAGGAGCTATAAACGGTTTTGTCCATTTGTCATAAGAAAGTTCGGGTTTTGGCATCGAAATAATCTCGGAAGCTTATACTCGTAAAATTTGACATAGAAGAAGAAAAAAAAGTGTAAACTGAGCAACTATGATGGTCCGGAATTGCTCAACTCTCACTATGAAGTAGTTTTAACGGTTTTGTCCATTAGTCATAGGAAAATTGGGGTTTTGGTATCGAAATAATCTAGGAAGCTTATACTCGTAAAATTTGACATAGAAGAACAATAAAAAGTGTACAACGAGCAACTTTTGTAGTCCGAAGTTGCTCAACTCACTCTATGGAGGAGCTATAAACGGTTTTGTCCATTTGTCATAAGAAAGTTCGGGTTTTGGCATCGAAATAATCTAGGAAGCTTATACTCGTAAAATTTGACAAAGAAGAAGAAAAAAAAGTGTAAACTGAGCAACTATGATGGTCCGGAATTGCTCAACTCTCACTATGAAGTAGTTTTAACGGTTTTGTCCATTAGTCATAGGAAAATTGGGGTTTTGGCATCGAAATAATCTAGGAAGCTTATACTCGTAAAATTTGACATAGAAGAACAATAAAAAGTGTACACCGAGAAACTTTGATAGTCCGAAGTTGCTCAACTCACTCTATGGAGGAGTTATAAGCGGTTTTGTCCATTTGTCAAGAGAAAGTTGGGGTTTTGGCATCGAAATAATCTTGGAAGCTTATACTCGTAAAATTTGACATAGAAGAACAATAAAAAGTGTACACCGAGCAACTTTGATTGTCCGAAGTTGCTCAACTCACTCTATGGAGGAGCTATAAACGGTTTTGTCCATTTGTCATAAGAAAGTTCGGGTTTTGGCATCGAAATAATCTCGGAGGCTTATACTCGTAAAATTTGACATAGAAGAAGAAAAAAAGTGTACACTGAACAACTTTGATGGTCCGGAATTGCTCAACTCTCACTATGAAGTAGTTTTAACGGTTTTGTCCATTTGTCATTGATAGTTGGGGTTTGGCATCAAAATAATCTAGGAAGCATGTACTCGTACAATTTGACATAAAAGAACAATAAAAAGTGTACGCCGAGCAACTTTGATGATTCGAAGTTGCTCAACTCTCTCTATGGAGGATCTTTTAATGTTTTTGTCCATTTGTCTTATAAAGTTGGTGTTTTCGCATCGAAATAATCTAGAAAGCTTATACTCGTAAAATTTGACATAGAAGAACAATAAAAAGTGTACACCGAGCAACTTTGATAGTCCGAAGTTGCTCAATATGGAGAAGCTATAAACGGTTTTGTAAATTTGTCATAAGAAAGTTCGGGTTTTGGCATCGAAATAATCTAGGAAGCTTATACTCGTAAAATTTGACATAGAAGAAGAAAAAAAAGTGTACACTGAGCAACTTTGATGGTCCGGAATTGCTCAACTCACTATGAAGTAGTTTTAACGGTTTTGTCCATTAGTTATAGGAAAATTGGGGTTTTGGCATCGAAATAATCTAGGAAGCTTATACTCGTAAAATTTGACATAGAAGAACAATAAAAAGTGTACACCGAGCAACTTTGATAGTCCGAAGTTGCTCAACTCACTCTATGGAGGAGCTATAAACGGTTTTGTCCATTTGTCATAAGAAAGTTCGGGTTTTGGCATCGAAATAATCTAGGAAGCTTATATTCGTAAAATTTGACATAGAAGAACAACAAAAAGTGTACACCGAGCAACTTTGATGGTCGAGAATTGCTCAACTCTCACTATGAAGTAGTTTTAACTGTTTTTTCCATTTGTCATAAGAAAATTGGGGTTTTCGCATCGAAATAATCTAGGAAGCTTATACTCGTAAAATTTGACATAGAAGAACAATAAAAAGTGTACACCGAGCAACTTTGATAGTCCGAAGTTGCTCAACTCACTCTATGGAGGAGCTATAAGCGGTTTTGTCCATTTGTCATAAGAAAGTTGGGGTTTTGGCATCGAAATAATCTAGGAAGCTTATACTCGTAAAATTTGACATAGAAGAACAATAAAAAGTGTACACCGAGCAACTTTGATAGTCCGAAGTTGCACAACTCACTCTATGGAGGAGCTATAAACGGTTTTGTCCATTTTTCATAAGAAAGTTCGGGTTTTGGCATCGAAATAATCTCGGAGGCTTATACTCGTAAAATTTGACATAGAAGAAGAAAAAAAGTGTACACTGAACAACTTTGATGGTCCGGAATTGCTCAACTCTCACTATGAAGTAGTTTTAACAGTTTTGTCCATTAGTCATAGGAAAATTGGGGTTTTGGCATCGAAATTATCTAGGAAGCTTATACTCGTAAAATTTGACATAGAAGAACAATAAAAAGTGTACACCGAGCAACTTTGATAGTCCGAAGTTGCTCAATATGGAGAAGCTATAAACGGTTTTGTAAATTTGTCATAAGAAAGTTCGGGTTTTGGCATCGAAATAATCTAGGAAGCTTATACTCGTAAAATTTGACATAGAAGACGAAAAAAAAGTGTACACTGAGCAACTTTGATGGTCCGGAATTGCTCAACTCACTATGAAGTAGTTTTAACGGTTTTGTCCATTAGTTATAGGAAAATTGGGGTTTTGGCATCGAAATAATCTAGGAAGCTTATACTCGTAAAATTTGACATAGAAGAACAATAAAAAGTGTACACCGAGCAACTTTGATAGTCCGAAGTTGCTCAACTCACTCTATGGAGGAGCTATAAACGGTTTTGTCCATTTGTCATAAGAAAGTTCGGGTTTTGGCATCGAAATAATCTATGAAGCTTATACTCGTAAAATTTGACATAGAAGAACAACAAAAAGTGTACACCGAGCAACTTTGATGGTCGAGAATTGCTCAACTCTCACTATGAAGTAGTTTTAACGGTTTTTTCCATTTGTCATAAGAAAATTGGGGTTTTCGCATCGAAATAATCTAGGAAGCTTATACTCGTAAAATTTGACATAGAAGAACAATAAAAAGTGTACACCGAGCAACTTTGATAGTCCGAAGTTGCTCAACTCACTCTATGAAGGAGCTATAAGCGGTTTTGTCCATTTGTCATAAGAAAGTTGGGGTTTTAGCATCGAAATAATCTAGGAAGCTTATACTCGTAAAATTTGACATAGAAGAACAATAAAAAGTGTACACCAAGCAACTTTGATAGTCCGAAGTTGCACAACTCACTCTATGGAGGAGCTATAAACGGTTTTGTCCATTTGTCATAAGAAAGTTCGGGTTTTGGCATCGAATTAATCTCGGAGGCTTATACTCATAAAATTTGACATAGAAGAAGAAAAAAAAGTGTACACTGAGCAACTTTGATTGTCCGGAATTGCCCAACTCTCACTATGAAGTAGTTTTAACGGTTTTGTACATTAGTCATAGGAAAATTGGGGTTTTGGCATCGAAATAATCTAGGAAGATTATACTCGTAAAATTAGACAAAGAAGAACAATAAAAAGTGTACATCGAGCAAATTTGATGGTCCGGAATTGCTCAACTCTCACTATGAAGTAGCTTTTAATGGTTTTGTCCATTTGTCATTGATAGTTGTGGTTTTGGCATCAAAATAATCCAGGAAGCATATACTCGTAAAATTTGACATAAAAGAACAATAAAAATTGTACACCGAGCAACTTTGATGATTC
The DNA here is from genome assembly GCA_963580455.1 of Euonymus europaeus. Classification (NCBI taxonomy): domain Eukaryota; kingdom Viridiplantae; phylum Streptophyta; class Magnoliopsida; order Celastrales; family Celastraceae; genus Euonymus; species Euonymus europaeus. Next base: position 10,680,734 of record OY756970.1, on the reverse strand, counting down.
GAAGTTGCTCAACTCTCTCTATGGAGGATCTATTAACGTTTTTGTCCATTTGTCTTATAAAGTTGGTGTTTTCGCATCGAAATAATCCAGGAAGCTTATACTCGTAAAATTTGACATAGAACGAACAATAAAAAGTGTACACCGAGCAACTTTGATAGCCCGGAATTGCTCAACTCTCACTATGAAATAGCTTTTAATGGTTTTATCCATTTGTCATTGATGGTTGGGGTTTTGGTATGAAAATTATGCAGGAAGCTTATACTCGTAAAATTTGACATAAAAGAACAATAAAAAGTGTACACCGAGCAACTTTGATGATTCGAAGTTCATCAACTATTTGTATGGAGGATATTTTAACGTTTTTGTCCATTTGTCTTATAAAGTTGGTGTTTTCGCATCGAAATAATCTAGGAAGCTTATACTCGTAAAATTTGACATAGAAGAACAATAAAAAATGTATGCCGAGCAACTTTGATAGTCCGAAGTTGCTCAACTCACTCTATGGAGGGGCTTTAAACGGTTTGGTCCATTTGTCATAAATTTTTAGGGTTTTGGCATCGAAATAATATAGGAAGCTTATACTCGTAAAATGTGACATAGAAGAACAATAAAAAGTGTACACCGGGCAACTTTGATGGTCTGGAATTGCTCAACTCTCACTATGAAGTAGTTTTAACGGTTTTTCCATTTGTCAAAAGAAAATTGGGGTTTTCGCATCGAAATAATCTAGGAAGCTTATACTCGTAAAATTTGACATAGAAAAACAATAAAAAGTGTACACGGAGCAACTTTGATAGTCCGAAGTTGCTCAACTCACTCTATGGAGGAGCTATAAACGGTTTTGTCCATTTGTCATAAGAAAGTTCGGATTTTGGCATCGAAATAATCTAGGAAGCTTATACTCGTAAAATTTGACATAGAAGAACAACAAAAAGTGTACACCGGGCAACTTTGATGGTCTGGAATTGCTCAACTCTCACTATGAAGTAGTTTTAACGGTTTTTTCCATTTGTCAAAAGAAAATTGAGGTTTTCGCATCGAAATAATCTAGGAAGCTTATACTCGTAAAATTTGACATAGAAAACAATAAAAAGTGTACACCGAGCAACTTTGATAGTCCGAAGTTGCTCAACTCACTCTATGGAGGAGCTATAAACGGTTTTGTCCATTTGTCATAAGAAAGTTGGGGTTTTGGCATCGAAATAATCTAGGAAGCTTATACTCGTAAAATTAGACAAAGAAGAACAATAAAAAGTGTACATCGAGCAAATTTGATGGTCCGGAATTCCTCAACTCTCACTATGAAGTAGCTTTTAATGGTTTTGTCCATTTGTCATTGATAGTTGTGGTTTTGGCATCAAAATAATCCAGGAAGCATATACTCGTAAAATTTGACATAAAAGAACAATAAAAATTGTACACCGAACAACTTTGATGATTCGAAGTTGCTCAACTCTCTCTATGGAGATTCTATTAACGTTTTTGTCCATTTGTCTTATAAAGTTGGTGTTTTCGCATCGAAATAATCTAGGAAGCTTATACTCGTAAAATTTGACATAGAAGGAACAATAAAAAGTGTACACCGAGCAACTTTGATAGCCCGGAATTGCTCAACTCTCACTATGAAGTAGCTTTTAATGGTTTTATCCATTTGTCATTGATAGTTGGGGTTTTGGCATCAAAATTATGCAGGAAGCTTATACTCGTAAAATTTGACATAAAAGAACAATAAAAAGTGTACACCGAGCAACTTTGATGATTCGAAGTTCATCAACTATTTGTATGGAGGATATTTTAACGTTTTTGTCCATTTGTCTTATAAAGTTGGTCTTTTCGCATCGAAATAATCTAGGAAGCTTATACTCATAAAATTTGACATAGAAGAACAATAAAAAGTGTACACCGAGCAACTTTGGTAGTCCGAAGTTGATCAACTCACTATATGGAGGAACTTTAAACGATTTTCTCCATTTGTCATAGAAAGTTGGGTTGTGGCATCGAAATAATCTAGGAAGCTTATACTCGTAAAATTTGACATAGAAGAACAATAAAAAGTGTACGCCGAGCAACTTTGATAGTCCGAAGTTGCTCAACTCACTCTATGGAGAAGCTATAAACGGTTTTGTCCATTTGTCATAAGAAAGTTTAGGTTTTGGCATCGAAATAATATAGGAAGCTTATACTCATAAAATGTGACATAGAAGAACAATAAAAAGTGTACACCGGGCAACTTTGATAGTCCGAAGTTGCTCAACTCTCACTATGAAGTAGTTTTAACGGTTTTTTCCATTTGTCAAAAGAAAATTGGGGTTTTCGCATCGAAATAATCTAGGAAGCTTATACTCGTAAAATTTGACATAGAAAAACAATAAAAAGTGTACACCGAGCAACTTTGATAGTCCGAAGTTGCTCAACTCACTCTATGGAGGAGCTATAAACGGTTTTGTCCATTTGTCATAAGAAAGTTCGGGTTTTGGCATCGAAATAATCTAGGAAGCTTATACTCGTAAAATTTGACATAGAAGAACAACAAAAAGTGTACACCGGGCAACTTTGATGGTCTGGAATTGCTCAACTCTCACTATGAAGTAGTTTTAACGGTTTTTTCCATTTGTCAAAACAAAATTTGGGTTTTCGCATCGAAATAATCTAGGAAGCTTATACTCGTAAAATTTGACATAGAAAAACAATAAAAAGTGTACACCGAGCAACTTTGATAGTCCGAAGTTGCTCAACTCACTCTATGGAGGAGCTATAAACGGTTTTGTCCATTTGTCATAAGAAAGTTGTGGTTTTGGCATCGAAATAATCTAGGAAGCTTATACTCGTAAAATTAGACAAAGAAGAACAATAAAAAGTGTACATCGAGCAAATTTGATGGTCCGGAATTGCTCAACTCTCACTATGAAGTAGATTTTAATGGTTTTTTCCATTTGTCATTGATAGTTGTGGTTCTGGCATCAAAATAATCCAGGAAGCATATACTCGTAAAATTTGACATAAAAGAACAATAAAAATTGTACACCGAGCAACTTTGATGATTCGAAGTTGCTCAACTCTCTCTATGGAGGATCTATTAACGTTTTTGTCCATTTGTCTTATAAAGTTGGTGTTTTCGCATCGAAATAATCCAGGAAGCTTATACTCGTAAAATTTGACATAGAAGGAACAATAAAAAGTGTACACCGAGCAACTTTGATAGCCCGGAATTGCTCAACTCTCACTATGAAGTAGCTTTTAATGGTTTTATCCATTTGTCATTGATAGTTGGGGTTTTGGCATCAAAATTATGCAGGAAGCTTATACTCGTAAAATTTGACATAAAAGAACAATAAAAAGTGTACACCGAGCAACTTTGATGATTTGAAATTCATCAACTATTTGTATGGAGGATATTTTAACGTTTTTGTCCATTTGTCTTATAAAGTTGGTGTTTTCGCATAGAAATAATCTAGGAAACTTATACTCGTAAAATTTGACATAGAAGAACAATAAAAAGTGTATGCCGAGCAACTTTGATAGTCCGAAGTTGCTCAACTCACTCTATGGAGAAGCTATAAACGGTTTTGTCCATTTGTCATAAGAAAGTTGAGGTTTTGGCATCGAAATAATATAGGAAGCTTATACTCATAAAATGTGACGTAGAAGAAAAATAAAAAGTGTACACCGGGCAACTTTGATAGTCCGAAGTTGCTCAACTCACTCTATGGAGGAGCTATGACGGTTTTTTCCATTTGTCAAAAGAAAATTGGGGTTTTCGCATCGAAATAATCTAGGAAGCTTATACTCGTAAAATTTGACATAGAAAAACAATAAAAAGTGTACACCGAGCAACTTTGATAGTCCGAAGTTGCTCAACTCACTCTATGGAGGAGCTATAAACGGTTTTGTCCATTTGTCATAAGAAAGTTCGGGTTTTGGCATCGAAATAATCTAGGAAGCTTATACTCGTAAAATTTGACATAGAAGAACAACAAAAAGTGTACACCGGGCAACTTCGATGGTCTGGAATTGCTCAACTCTCACTATGAAGTAGTTTTAACGGTTTTTTCCATTTGTCAAAAGAAAATTTGGGTTTTCGCATCGAAATAATCTAGGAAGCTTATACTCGTAAAATTTGACATAGAAAAACAATAAAAAGTGTACACCGAGCAACTTTGATAGTCCGAAGTTGCTCAACTCACTCTATGGAGGAGCTATAAACGGTTTTGTCCATTTGTCATAAGAAAGTTGTGGTTTTGGCATCGAAATAATCTAGGAAGCTTATACTCGTAAAATTAGACAAAGAAGAACAATAAAAAGTGTACATCGAGCAAATTTGATGGTCCGGAATTGCTCAACTCTCACTATGAAGTAGATTTTAATGGTTTTGTCCATTTGTCATTGATAGTTGTGGTTCTGGCATCAAAATAATCCAGGAAGCATATACTCGTAAAATTTGACATAAAAGAACAATAAAAATTGTACACCGAGCAACTTTGATGATTCGAAGTTGCTCAACTCTCTCTATGGAGGATCTATTAACGTTTTTGTCCATTTGTCTTATAAAGTTGGGGTTTTCGCATCGAAATAATCCAGGAAGCTTATACTCGTAAAATTTGACATAGAAGGAACAATAAAAAGTGTACACCGAGCAACTTTGATAGCCCGGAATTGCTCAACTCTCACTATGAAGTAGCTTTTAATGGTTTTATCCATTTGTCATTTATAGTTGGGGTTTTGGCATCAAAATTATGCAGGAAGCTTATACTCGTAAAATTTGACATAAAAGAACAATAAAAAGTGTACACCGAGCAACTTTGATGATTCGAAATTCATCAACTATTTGTATGGAGGATATTTTAACGTTTTTGTCCATTTGTCTTATAAAGTTGGTGTTTTCGCATCGAAATAATCTAGGAAACTTATACTCGTAAAATTTGACATAGAAGAACAATAAAAAGTGTATGCCGAGCAACTTTGATAGTCCGAAGTTGCTCAACTCACTCTATGGAGAAGCTATAAACGGTTTTTTTCCATTTGTCATAAGAAAGTTGAGGTTTTGGCATCGAAATAATATAGGAAGCTTATACTCGTAAAATTTGACATAGAAGAACAATAAAAAGTGTACACCGAGAACTTTGATAGTCCGAAGTTGCTCAACTCACTCTATGGAGGAGCTATGAACGGTTTTGTCCATTTGTCATAAGAAAATTGAGGTTTTGGCATCGAAATAATCTAGGAAGCTTATACTCGTGAAATTTGACATAGAAGAACAATAAAAAGTGTAAACCGAGCAACTTTGATAGTCCGAAGTTGCTCAACTCACTCTATGGAGGGGCTTTAAACGGTTTGGTTTATTTGTCATAAATTGTTAGGGTTTTGGCATCGAAATAATATAGGAAGCTTATACTCGTAAAATGTGACATAGAAGAACAATAAAAAGTGTACACCGAGCAACTTTGATGGTCTGGAATTGCTCAACTCTCACTATGAAGTAGCTTTTAACGGTTTTGTCCATTTGTCATAAGAAAATTGGGGTTTTGGCATCGAAATAATCTAGGAAGTTTATACTCGTAAAATTTGACATAGAAGAACAATAAAAAGTGTACACCGAGCAACTTTGATAGTCCGAAGTTGCTCAACTCAGTCTATGGAGGAGCTATAAACGGTTTTGTCCATTTGTCATACGAAAGTTGGGGTTTTGGCATCGAAATAATCTAGGAAGCTTATACTAGTAAAATTAGACATAGAATAATAATAAAAAGTGTAAATCGAGCAAATTTGATGGTCCGTAATTGCTCAACTCTCACTATGAGGTCGCTTTTAACGGTTTTGTCCATTTGTCATTGATAGTTGGGGTTTTGGCATCAAAATAATCCAGGAAGCATATACTTGTAAAATTTGACATAAAAGAACAATAAAAAAGTGTACACCGAGCAACTTTGATGATTCGAAGTTGCTCAACTCTCTCTATAGAGGATCATTTAACGTTTTTGTCCATTTGTCTTATAAAGTTGGTGTTTTCGCATCAAAACAATCCAGGAAGCTTATACTCGTAAACTTTGACATAGAAGGAACAATAAAAATTGTACACCGAGCAACTTTGATGGCCCGGAATTGCTCAACTCTTACTATGAAGTAGATTTTAATGGTTTTATCCATTTGTCATTGATAGTTGGGGTTTTGGCAACAAAATAATGCAGGAACTCGTAAAATTTTACATAAAAGAACAGTAAAAAGTGTACTTTGAGCAACTTTGATAGTCCGAAGTTGCTCAACTTACTCTATGGAGAAGCTATAAACGGTTTTATCCATTTGTCATAAGAAAGTTGGGGTTTTGGCATCGAAATAATCTAGGAAGCTTATACTCGTAAAATTTGACATGGAAGAACAATAAAAAGTTTACAGCGAGCAACTTTGATGGTCCGGAATTGCTCAACTCTCACTATGAGGTAACTTTTAACGGTTTTGTCCATTTGTCGTTGATAGTTGGGGTTTTGGCATCAAAATAATCCAGGAAGCATATACTCGTAAAATTTGACATAAAAGAACAATAAAAAGTGGACACCGAGCAACTTTTGATGATTCGAAGTTGCTCAACTCTCTCTATGGAGGATCTTTTAACGTTTTTGTCCATTTGTCTTGTAAAGTTGGTGTTTTCGCATCGAAATAATCTAGGAAACTTATACTCGTAAAATTTGACATAGAAGAACAATAAAAAGTGTACGCCGAGCAACTTTGATAGTCCGAAGTTGCTCAACTCACTCTATGGAGGAGCTATAAACGGTTTTGTCCATCTGTCATAAGAAAGTTGGGGTTTTGGCATCGAAATAATCTAGGAAGCTTATACTCGTAAAATTTGACATAGAAGAACAATAAAAAGTTTACACCGAGCAACTTTGATTGTCCAGAATTTATCAACTCTCACTATGAAGTAGCTTTTAACGGTTTATTCCTTTTGTCATTGATAGTTGGGATTTTCGAATCAAAATAATCCAGGAAGCATATACTCGTAAAATTTGACATAGAAGAACAGTAAAAAGTGTACACCGAGCAACTTTTATAGTCCGAAGTTGCTCAACTAACTCTATGGGGGAGCTATAAACGGTTTTATCCATTTGTCATAAGAAGGTTGGTGTTTTGGCATCGAAATAATCTAGGAAGCTTATACTCGTAAAATTTGACACAGAAGAACAATAAAAAGTGTACACCGAGCAACTTTGGTAGTCCGAAGTTGCTCAACTCACTCTATGGACGAGCTTTAAACGGCTTTGTCCATTTGTCATAGAAAGTTAGGGTTTTGGCATCGTAATAATCTAGGAAGCTTATACTCATAAAATTTGACACAGAAGAACAATAAAAAGTGTACACCAAGCGACTTTGATAGTCCGAAGTTTCTCAACTCACTCTATGGACGAGCTTTAAACGGTTTTGTCCATTTGTCATAGAAAGTTAGGGTTTTGGCATCGAAATAATCTAGGAAGCTTATACTCATAAAATTTGACATAGAAGAACAATAAAAAGTGTACACCGAGCAACTTTGATGGTCTGGAATTGATCAACTCTCACTATGAAGTAGCTTTTAACGGTTTAGTCCATTTGTCATTGATTGTTGGGGTTTGGCATCAAAATAATCCAGGAAGCATATACTCGTAAAATTTGACATAAAAGAACAATAAAAAGTGTACACCGAGCAACTTTGATGATTCGAAGTTGCTCAAATCTCTCTATGGAGGATCTTTTAATGTTTTTATCCATTTGTCTTATAAAGTTGGCGTTTTCGCATCGAAATAATGTATGAAGCTTATACTTATAAAATTTGACATAGAAGAACAATAAAAAGTGTACACCGAGCAACTTTGATGGTCCGGAATTGCTCAACTCTCACTATGAAGTAGCTTTTAACGGTTTTCTCCATTTGTCATTGATAGTTGGGGTTTTGGCATCAAAATAATTCAGGAAGCATATACTCGTAAAATTTGACATAAAAGAACAATAAAAAGTGTACACCGAGCAACTTTGATGATTCGAAGTTCATCAACTATTTCTATGAAGGATCTTTTAACATTTTTGTCCATTTATCTTATAAAGTTGGTGTTTTCGCATCGAAATAATCTAGGAAACTTGAAATTATGAAAGACCTTTGCCAATACGTTAGCCAACGCAATATGGAAACCACAAGAATCAAAATCACAAAAACCAACACCACAAAATAACGAGGAAACCCTAACTGGGAAAAATCTCGAGTCTATCAAGCGACCAACCTTTGAAGCGATCCACTATATGAGAAAAAGCTTACAACCTATCGTTACCTACGACTCGATTATATAACTCGACTCAGCGTATGCTCCAAACCAAATCTACACACCAAAGAAGATTTGAAATGCTCTTGACTCCTTCAAGAGACTTTGCTGTGGATGTAGGATCCAAGTAACCTTCAGGTAACCAAGACAGGTTACACCAGACGTGCACACCTTTGTTCCTCTTCTTCCTCAACAGGATCAATCTTGAGAATGATGAACGAACATCAATCAATCACTCAACACTCATTCTCACTTGTGAAGTACATGACACATTCACAAATCACTCAAAGAGAATGAAACAAAAGATAACACGAAGCTTCTCACAAAACAAAAATAACTCTCACAATCATAAACTTTCTCAAAGCTTCGATCCTTCTCTCAGTGGAATGTCTCTGTATATATAGGCGTCCAGCTCCCATCTGGATATAGGCAGCAGATAATGACGATCTTCAGATAATGACCCCTGCAAAAGATTTAAGATAAAACAAACAAATAGTTATCCAAGATAAATGGTTAGTTTATTTTTATCTCTCATCTTATCTCCAAGTCTTATCTCCAAGTACTCATTTATCCAAGCTATAATACTCTGAATAATCTTTATCAAGTGGAGACGTTCATCTTAATCCAGACAGTCCCAAAAGAACTCAACAACATCACTAAGACTTACTCTCTTATCCAACAACCATTCCATAAAGAGTCCAATCCCATGTCAACTACTTAAGTAGTTTCTAATCTCACAGACCAATTCAAACACTACCACCTGAGAGTTATCTTACGACAGATATGACCACCAGACCAGTTTATTTCACAAAAAAACGTGAGCTAGAGTCCTTGTGCTCATAGACTCCTACATATGATCAAAGTCTAACCTGTCAGGTAACCTCAAGCCTACATGAGTAGCTTACATGAGGTTACATATCACACAAGTATCACTAAGATTAGGATGTGTATCCTAACAAAACTTATACTCGTAAAATTTGACATAGAAGAACAATAAAAAGTGTACGCCGAGCAACTTTGATAGTCCGAAGTTGCTCAACTCACTCTATGGAGGAGCTATAAACGGTTTTATCCATTTGTCATAGGAAAGTTGGAATTTTGGCATCGAAATAATCTAGGAAGCTTATACTCGTAAAATTTGACATAGAAGAACAATAAAAAGTGTACACAGAGCAACTTTGATGGTCCGGAATTGATCGACTCTCACTATGAAGTAGCTTTTAACGGTTTAGTCCATTTGTCATTGATAGTTGGGGTTTGGCATCAAAATAATCCATGAAGCATATACTCGTAAAATTTGACATAAAAGAATAATAAAAAGTGTACACCGAGCAACTTTAATGATTCGAAGTTGCTCAAGTCTCTCTATGGAGGAACTTTTAATGTTTTTGTCCATTTGTCTTATAAAGTTGGTGTTTTCGCATCGAAATAATCTAGGAACCTTATACTCGTAAAATTTGACATAGAAGGAACAATAAAAAGTGTACACCGAGCAACTTTGATGGTCCGGAATTGCTCAACTCTCACTATGAAGTAGCTTTTAATGTTTTTGTCCATTTGTCTTATAAAGTTGGTGTTTTCGCATCGAAATAATCTAGGAAGCTTATACTCGTAAAATTTGACATAGAAGGAACAATAAAAAGTGCACACCGAGCAACTTTGATTGTCCGAAATTGATCAACTCTCACTATGAAGTAGCTTTTAACGGTTTATTCCATTTGTCATTGATAGTTGGGATTTTGGAATCAAAATAATCCAAGAAGCATATACTTCGTAAAATTTGACATAGAAGAACATTAAAAAGTGTACACCGAGCACCTTTGATAGTCCGAAGTTGCTCAACTCACTCTTTGGAGGAGCTATAAACGGTTTTATCCATTTGTCATAGGAAAGTTCGGGTTTTGGCATCGAAATAATCTAGAAAGCTTATACTCGTAAAATTTGACATAGGAGAACAATAAAAAGTGTACACCGAGCAACTTTGATAGTCCGAAGTTGCTCAACTCACTCTATGGACGAGCTTTAAACGGTTTTGTCCATTTGTCATAGAAAGTTAGGGTTTTGGCATCGAAATAATCTAGGAAGCTTATACTCGTCAAATTTGACATAGAAGAACAATAAAAAGTGTACACCGAGCAACTTCGATAGTCCGAAGTTGCTCAACTCACTCTATGGAGGAGCTATAAACGGTTTTTTCTATTTGTCTTTGATAGTTGGGGTTTGGCATCAAAATAATCCAGGAAGCATATACTCGTAAAATTTGGCATAAAAAAACAATAAAAAGTGTACACCGAGCAACTTTGATGATTCGAAGTTGCTCAACTCTCTCTATCGATGATCTTTTAATGTTTTTTTCCATTTGTCTTATAAAGTTGGTGTTTTCGCATCGAAATAATCTAGGAAGCTTATACTCGTAAAATTTGACATAGAAGGAACAATAAAAAGTGTACACCGAGCAACTTTGATTGTCCGGAATTGATCAACTCTCACTATGAAGTAGCTTTTAACGGTTTATTCGATTTGTCATTGATAGTTGGGATTTTGGAATCAAAATAATCCAGGAAGCATATACTCGTAAAATTTGACATAGAAGAACAATAAAAAGTTTACACGGAGCAACTTTGGTTGTCCGAAGTTGCTCAACTCACTCTATAGAGGAGCTATAAACGGTTTTATCCATTTTTCATAGGAAAGTTGGGGTCTTGGCATCGAAATAATCTAGGAAGCTTATACTCGTAGAATTTGACATAGAAGAACAATAAAAAGTGTACACAGAGCAACTTTGATAGTCTGAAGTTGCTCAACTCACTCTATGGACGAGCTTTAAACGGTTTTGTCCATTTGTCATAGAAAGTTAGGGTTTTGGCATCGAAATAATCTAGGAAGCTTATACTCGTCAAATTTGACATAGAAGAACAATAAAAAGTGTACACCGAGCCACTTTGATGGTCCGGAATTGATCAACTCTCACTATGAAGTAGCTTTTAACGGTTTAGTCCATTTGTCATTGATAGTTGGGGTTTGGCATCAAAATAATCCAGGAAGCATATACTCGTAAAATTTGACATAAAAGAACAATAAAAAGTGTACACTGAGCAACTTCGATGATTCGAAGTTGCTCAACTCTCTCTATCGAGGATCTTTTAATGTTTTTGTCCATTTGTCTTATAAAGTTGGTGTTTTCGCATCGAAATAATCTAGGAAGCTTATACTCGTAAAATTTGACATAGAAGGAACAATAAAAAGTGTACACCGAGCAACTTTGATTGTCCGGATTTGATCAACTCTCACTATGAAGTAGCTTTTAACGGTTTATTCCATTTGTCATTGATAGTTGGGATTTTGTAATCAAAATAATCGAGGAAACATAAACTCGTAAAATTTAACATAGAAGAACAATAAAAAGTGTACACCGAGCAACTTTGATAGTCCGAAGTTGCTCAACTCACTCTATGGAGGAGCTATAAACGGTTTTTTTCATTTGTCTTTGATAGTTGGGGTTTGGCATCAAAATAATCCAGGAAGCATATACTCGTAAAATTTGGCATAAAAGAACAATAAAAAGTGTACACCGAGCAACTTTATGATTCGAAGTTGCTCAACTCTCTCTATCGAGGATCTTTTAATGTGTTTTTCCATTTGTCTTATAAAGTTGGTATTTTCGCATCGAAATAATTTAGGAAGCCTATACTCGTAAAATTTGACATAGAAGGAACAATAAAAAGTGTACACCGAGCAACTTTGATTGTCCGGAATTGATCAACTCTCACTATGAAGTAGCTTTTAACGGTTAATTCGATTTGTCATTGATAGTTGGGATTTTGGAATCAAAATAATCCAGAAAGCATATACTCGTAAAATTTGACATAGAAGAACAATAAAAAGTGTACACCGAGCAACTTTGATTGTCCGAAGTTGGTCAACTCACTCTATAGAGGAGCTATAAACGGTTTTATCCATTTGTCATAGGAAAGTTGGGGTCTTGGCATCGAAATAATCGAGGAAGCTTATACTCGTAGAATTTGACATAGAAGAACAATAAAAAGTGTACACCGAGCAACTTTGATAGTCCGAAGTTGCTCAACTCACTCTATGGATGAGCTTTAAACGGTTTTGTCCATTTGTCATAGAAAGTTAGGGTTTCGGCATCGAAATAATCTAGGAAGCTTATACTCGTCAAATTCGACATACAAGAACAATAAAAAGTGTACACCGAGCAACTTTGATGGTCCGGAATTGATCAACTCTCACTATGAAGTAGCTTTTAACGGTTTAGTCCATTTGTCATTGATAGATGGGGTTTGGCATAAAAATAATCCAGGAAGCATATACTCGTAAAATTTGACATAAAAGAACAATAAAAAGTGTACACTGAGCAACTTTGATGATTCGAAGTTGCTCAACCCTCTCTATCGAGGATCTTTTAATGTTTTTGTCCATTTGTCTTATAAAGTTGGTGTTTTCGCATCGAAATAATCTAGGAAGCATATACTCGTAAAATTTAACATAAAAGAACAATAAAAAGTGTACACCGAGCAACTTTGATGTTCTGGAATTGCTCAACTCTCACTATGAAGTAGCTTTTAAGGGTTTTATCCATTTGTCATTGATAGTTGGGGTTTTGGGATCAAAATAATCTATGAAGCTTATACTCATGAAATTTGACCTAGAAGAACAATAAAAAGTGTACACCGAGCAACTTTGATGATTCGAAGTTCCTCAACTATCTCTATGGAGGATCTTTTAACATTTTTGTCCATTTGTCTTATATAGTTGGTGTTTTAGCATCGAAATAATCTATGAAGCTTATACTCGTAAAATTTGACATAGAAGAAAAATAAAAAGTGTACAACGACTAACTTTGATAATCCGAAGTTGCTCAACTCACTCTATGGAGGTGCTATAAACGGTTTTGTCCATTTGTCATAACAAAGTTGGTGTTTTCGCGTCGAAATAATCTAGGAAGCTTATACTCGTAAAATTTGACATAGAAAGAACAATAAAAAGTGTACAGCGAGCAACTTTGATGGTCCGGAATTGCTCAACTCTCACTATGAAGTAGCTTTTAATGGTTTTATCCATTTGTCATTGATAGTTAGGGTTTTGGCATCGAAATAATCTAGGAAGCTTATACTCGTAAAATTTGACATAGATGAACAATAAAAAGTGTACACCGAGCAACTTTGATAGTCCGAAGTTGCTCAACTCACTCTATGGAGGAGCTATAAACGGTTTTGTCCATTTGTCATAAGAAAGTTGGGGTTTTGGCATCGAAATAATCTAGGTAGCTTATACTCGTAAAATTTGACATAGAAGAACAATAAAAAGTGTACATCGAGCAAATTTGATGGTCCGGAATTGCTCAACTATCACTATGAAGTAGCTTTTAATGGTTTTGTCCATTTGTCATTGATAGTTGGGGTTTTGGCGTCAAAATAATGCAGGAAGCATATACTCGTAAAATTTGACATAAAAGAACAATAAAAATTGTACACCGAGCAACTTTGATGTTTCGAAGTTCATCAACTATTTCTATGGAGGATCTTTTAACGTTTTTGTCCATTTGTCTTATAAAGTTGGCGTTTTCGCATCGAAATAATCTAGGAAGCTTATACTCGTAAAATTTGACATACAAGGAACAATGAAAAGTGTACACCGAGCAACTTTGATGGTCCGGAATTGCGCAACTCTCACTATGAAGTAGCTTTTAACGGTTTTGTCCATTTGTCATGACAAAATTGGGATTTTGGCGTCGAAAAAATCTAGGAAGCTTACACTCGTAAAATTTGACATAAAAGAACAATAAAAAAAGTACACCGAGCAACTTTGATAGTCTGAAGTTGCTCAACTCACTCTATGCAGGAGCTATAAACGGTTTTGTCCATTTGTCATAAGAAAGTTGGGGTTTTGGCATCGAAATAATCTAGGAAGCTTATACTCGTAAAATTATACATAGAAGAACAATAAAAAGTGTACATCGAGCAAATTTGATGATCCGGAATTGCTCAACTCTCACTATGAAGTAGCTTTTAACGGTTTTGTTCATTTGTCATTGATAGTTGGGGTTTTGGCACCAAAATAATGCAGGAAGCATATACTCGTAAAATTTGACATAAAAGAACAATAAAAAGTGTACACCGAGCAACTTTGATGATTCGAAGTTCATCAACTATTTCTATGAAGGATCTTTTAACGTTTTTGTCCATTCGTCTTATAAAGTTGGTGTTTTCGCATCGAAATAATCTAGGAAGCTTATACTAGTAAAATTTGACATAGAAGAACAATAAAAAGTGTACGCCGAGCAACTTTGATAGTCCGAAGTTGCTCAACTCACTCTATGGAGGAGCTATAAACGGTTTTATCCATTTGTCATAGGAAAGTTGGAATTTTGGCATCGAAATAATCTAGGAAGCTTATACTCGTAAAATTTGACATAGAAGAACAATAAGAAGTGTACACCGAGCAACTTTGATGGTCCGGAATTGATCAACTCTCACTATGAAGTAGCTTTTAACGGTTTAGTCCATTTGTCATTGATAGTTGGGGTTTGGCATCAAAATAATCCAGGAAGCATATACTCGTACAATTTGACATAAAAGAACAATAAAAAGTGTACGCCGAGCAACTTTGATGATTCGAAGTTGCTCAACTCTCTCTATGGAGGATCTTTTAATGTTTTTGTCCATTTGTCTTATAAAGTTGGTGTTTTCGCATCGAAATAATCTAGAAAGCTTATACTCGTAAAATTTGACATAGAAGGAACAATAAAAAGTGTACACCGAGCAACTTTGATGGTCCGGAATTGCTCAACTCTCACTATGAAGTAGCTTTTAATGGTTTTATCCATTTGTCAATGATAGTTGGGGTTTTGGCATCGAAATAATCGAGGAAGCTTATACTCGTAAAATTTGACATAGATGAACAATAAAAAGTGTACACCGAGCAACTTTGATAGTCCGAAGTTGCTCAACTCACTCTATGGAGGAGCTATAAACGGTTTTGTCCATTTGTCATAAGAAAGCTGAGGTTTTGGCATCGAAATAATCTAGAAAGGTTATACTCGTAAAATTAGACATAGAAGAACAATAAAAAGTGTACATCGAGCAAATTTGATGGTCCGGAATTGCTCAACTTACACTATGAAGTAGCTTTTAATGGTTTTGTCCATTTGTCATTGATAGTTGGGGTTTTGGCATCAAAATAATGCCGGAAGCATATACTCGTAAAATTTGACATAAAAGAACAATAAAAAGTGTACACCGAGCAACTTTGATGATTCGAAGTTCATCAACTAATTCTTTGGAGGATCTTTTAACGTTTTTGTCCATTTGTCTTATAAAGTTGGCGTTTTCGCATCGAAATAATCTAGGAAGCTTATACTCGTAAGATTTGACATTGAAGGAACAACGAAAAGTCTACACCGAACAACTTTGATGGTCCGGAATCGCGCAACTCTCACTATGAAGTAGCTTTTAACGGTTTAGTCCATTTGTCATTGATAGTTGGGGTTTGGCATCAAAATAATCCAGGAAGCATATACTCGTAAAATTTGACATAAAAGAACAATAAAAAGTGTACGCCGAGCAACTTTGATGATTCGAAGTTGCTCACCTCTCTCTATGGAGGATCTTTTAATGTTTTTGTCCATTTGTCTTATAAAGTTGGTGTTTTCGCATCGAAATAATCTAGGAAGCTTATACTCGTAAAATTTGACATAGAAGGAACAATAAAAAGTGTACACCGAGCAACTTTGATGGTTCGGAATTCCTCAACTCTCACTATGAAGTAGCTTTTAATGGTTTTATCCATTTGTCATTGATAGTTGGGGTTTTTGCATCGAAATAATCTAGGAAGCTTATACTCGTAAAATTTGACATAGATGAACAATAAAAAGTGTACACCGAGCAACTTTGATAGTCCGAAGTTGCTCAACTCACTCTATGGAGGAGCTATAAACGGTTTTGTCCATTTGTCATAAGAAAGTTGGGGTTTTGGCATCGAAATAATCTAGAAAGCTTGTACTCGTAAAATTAGACATAGAAGAACAATAAAAAGTGTACATCGAGCAAATTTGATGGTCCGGAATTGCTCAACTGTCACTATGAAGTAGCTTTTAATGGTTTCGTCCATTTGTAATTGATAGTTGGGGTTTGGCATCAAAATAATCCAGGAAGCATATACTCGTAAAATTTGACATAAAAGAACAATAAAAAGTGTACGCCGAGCAACTTTGATGATTCGAAGTTGCTCAACTCTCTCTATGGAGGATCTTTTAATGTTTTTGTCCATTTGTCTTATAAAGTTGGAGTTTTCGCATCGAAATAATCTAGGAAGCTTATACTCGTAAAATTTGACATATAAGGAACACTAAAAAGTGTTCACCGAGCAACTTTGATGGTCCGAAATTGCTCAACTCTCACTAGGAAGTAGCTTTTAATGGTTTTATCCATTTGTCATTGATAGTTGGGGTTTTGGCATCGAAATAATCTAGGAAGCTTATACTCGTAAAATTTGACATAGATGAACAATAAAAAGTGTACACTGAGCAACTTTGATAGTCCGAAGTTGCTCAACTCACTCTATGGAGGAGCTATAAACGGTTTTGTCCATTTGTCATAGGAAAGTTGGGGTTTTGGCATCGAAATAATCTAGAAAGCTTATACTCGTAAAATTAGACATAGAAGAACAATAAAAAGTGTACATCGAGCAAATTTGATGGTTCGGAATTGCTCAACTATCACTATGAAGTAGCTTTTAATGGTTTTGTCCATTTGTCATTGATAGTTGGGGTTTTGGCATCAAAATAATGCCGGAAGCATATACTCGTAAAATTTGACATAAAAGAACAATAAAAAGTGTACACCGAGCAACTTTGATGATTTGAAGTTCATCAACTATTTCTTTGGAGGATCTTTTAACGTTTTTGTCCATTTGTCTTATAAAGTTGGCGTTTTCGCATCGAAATAATTTAGGAAGCCTATACTCGTAAAATTTGACATAGAAGGAACAATAAAAAGTGTACACCGAGCAACTTTGATTGTCCGGAATTGATCAACTCTCACTATGAAGTAGCTTTTAACGGTTAATTCGATTTGTCATTGATAGTTGGGATTTTGGAATCAAAATAATCCAGAAAGCATATACTCGTAAAATTTGACATAGAAGAACAATAAAAAGTGTACACCGAGCAACTTTGATAGTCCGAAGTTGCTCAACTCACTCTATGGAGGTGCTATAAATGGTTTTGTCCATTTGTCATAAGAAAGTTGGGGTTTTGGCCTCGAAATAATCTAGGAAGCTTATACTCGTAAAATGTGACATAGAAGAACAATAAAAAGTGTACACCGAGCAACTTTGATGGTCCGTAATTGCTCAACTCTCACTATGAAGTAGCTTTTAATGCTTTTATATCGGTTTTGGCATCAAAATAATTCAGGAAGCATATACTCGTAAAATTTGACATAAAAGAACAATAAAAAGTATACATCGACCAATTTTGATGATTCGAAGTTCCTCAACTATCTCTATGGAGGATCTTTTAACGTCTTTGTCCATTAGTCTTATAATGTTGGTGTTTTCGCATCGAAATAATCTAGGAAGCTTATACTCGTAAAATGTGACATAGAAGAACAATAAAAAGTGTACACCGAGCAACTTTGATGGTCCTTAATTGCTCAACTCTCACTATGAAGTAGCTTTTAACGGTTTAGTCCATTTGTCATTGATAGTTGGGGTTTGGCATCAAAATAATCCAGGAAGCATATACTCGTAAAATTTGACATAAAAGAACAATAAAAAGTGTACACCGAGCAACTTTGATGTTTCGAAGTTCATCAACTATTTCTATGGAGGATCTTTTAACGTTTTTGTCCATTTGCCTTATAAAGTTGGCGTTTTCGCATCGAAATAATCTAGGAAGCTTATACTCGTAAAATTTGACATACAAGGAACAATGAAAAGTGTACACCGAGCAACTTTGATGGTCCGGAATTGCGCAACTCTCACTATGAAGTAGCTTTTAACGGTTTTGTCCATTTGTCATGACAAAATTGGGATTTTGGCATCGAAAAAATCTAGGAAGCTTACACTCGTAAAATTTGACATAAAAGAACAATAAAAAAAGTACACCGAGCAACTTTGATAGTCCGAAGTTGCTCAACTCACTCTATGCAGGAGCTATAAACGGTTTTGTCCATTTGTCATAAGAAAGTTGGGGTTTTGGCATCGAAATAATCTAGGAAGCTTATACTCGTAAAATTATACATAGAAGAACAATAAAAAGTGTACATCGAGCAAATTTGATGATCCGGAATTGCTCAACTCTCACTATGAAGTAGCTTTTAACGGTTTTGTTCATTTGTCATTGATAGTTGGGGTTTTGGCACCAAAATAATGCAGGAAGCATATACTCGTAAAATTTGACATAAAAGAACAATAAAAAGTGTACACCGAGCAACTTTGATGATTCGAAGTTCATCAACTATTTCTATGAAGGATCTTTTAATGTTTTTGTCCATTCGTCTTATAAAGTTGGTGTTTTCGCATCGAAATAATCTAGGAAACTTATACTCGTAAAATTTGACATAGAAGAACAATAAAAAGTGTACGCCGAGCAACTTTGATAGTCCGAAGTTGCTCAACTCACTCTATGGAGGAGCTATAAACGGTTTTATCCATTTGTCATAGGAAAGTTGGAATTTTGGCATCGAAATAATCTAGGAAGCTTATACTCGTAAAATTTGACATAGAAGAACAATAAGAAGTGTACACCGAGCAACTTTGATGGTCCGGAATTGATCAACTCTCACTATGAAGTAGCTTTTAACGGTTTAGTCCATTTGTCATTGATAGTTGGGGTTTGGCATCAAAATAATCCAGGAAGCATATACTCGTACAATTTGACATAAAAGAACAATAAAAAGTGTACGCCGAGCAACTTTGATGATTCGAAGTTGCTCAACTCTCTCTATGGAGGATCTTTTAATGTTTTTGTCCATTTGTCTTATAAAGTTGGTGTTTTCGCATCGAAATAATCTAGGAAGCTTATACTCGTAAAATTTGACATAGAAGGAACAATAAAAAGTGTACACCGAGCAACTTTGATGGTCCGGAATTGCTCAACTCTCACTATGAAGTAGCTTTTAATGGTTTTATCCTTTTGTCAATGATAGTTGGGGTTTTGGCATCGAAATAATCGAGGAAGCTTATACTCGTAAAATTTGACATAGATGAACAATAAAAAGTGTACACCGAGCAACTTTGATAGTCCGAAGTTGCTCAACTCACTCTATGGAGGAGCTATAAACGGTTTTGTCCATTTGTCATAAGAAAGCTGAGGTTTTGGCATCGAAATAATCTAGAAAGCTTATACTCGTAAAATTAGACATAGAAGAACAATAAAAAGTGTACATCGAGCAAATTTGATGGTCCGGAATTGCTCAACTTACACTATGAAGTAGCTTTTAATGGTTTTGTCCATTTGTCATTGATAGTTGGGGTTTTGGCATCAAAATAATGCCGGAAGCATATACTCGTAAAATTTGACATAAAAGAACAATAAAAAGTGTACACCGAGCAACTTTGATGATTCGAAGTTCATCAACTATTTCTTTGGAGGATCTTTTAACGTTTTTGTCCATTTGTCTTATAAAGTTGGCGTTTTCGCATCGAAATAATCTAGGAAGCTTATACTCGTAAGATTTGACATTGAAGGAACAATGAAAAGTCTACACCGAACAACTTTGATGGTCCGGAATCGCGCAACTCTCACTATGAAGTAGCTTTTAACGGTTTAGTCCATTTGTCATTGATAGTTGGGGTTTGGCAACAAAATAATCCAGGAAGCATATACTCGTAAAATTTGACATAAAAGAACAATAAAAAGTGTACGCCGAGCAACTTTGATGATTCGAAGTTGCTCAACTCTCTCTATGGAGGATCTTTTAATGTTTTTGTCCATTTGTCTTATAAAGTTGGTGTTTTCGCATCGAAATAATCTAGGAAGCTTATACTCGTAAAATTTGACATAGAAGGAACAATAAAAAGTGTACACCGAGCAACTTTGATGGTTCGGAATTCCTCAACTCTCACTATCAAGTAGCTTTTAATGGTTTTATCCATTTGTCATTGATAGTTGGGGTTTTTGCATCGAAATAATCTAGGAAGCTTATACTCGTAAAATTTGACATAGATGAACAATAAAAAGTGTACACCGAGCAACTTTGATAGTCCGAAGTTGCTCAACTCACTCTATGGAGGAGCTATAAACGGTTTTGTCCATTTGTCATAAGAAAGTTGGGGTTTTGGCATCGAAATAATCTAGAAAGCTTGTACTCGTAAAATTAGACATAGAAGAACAATAAAAAGTGTACATCGAGGAAATTTGATGGTCCGGAATTGCTCAACTATCACTATGAAGTAGCTTTTAATGGTTTCGTCCATTTGTCATTGATAGTTGGGGTTTGGCATCAAAATAATCCAGGAAGCATATACTCGTAAAATTTGACATAAAAGAACAATAACAAGTGTACGCCGAGCAACTTTGATGATTCGAAGTTGCTCAACTCTCTCTATGGAGGATCTTTTAATGTTTTTGTCCATTTGTCTTATAAAGTTGGAGTTTTCGCATCGAAATAATCTAGGAAGCTTATACTCGTAAAATTTGACATAGAAGGAACAATAAAAAGTGTTCACCGAGCAACTTTGATGGTCCGGAATTGCTCAACTCTCACTAGGAAGTAGCTTTTAATGGTTTTATCCATTTGTCATTGATAGTTGGGGTTTTGGCATCGAAATAATCTAGGAAGCTTATACTCGTAAAATTTGACATAGATGAACAATAAAAAGTGTACACTGAGCAACTTTGATAGTCCGAAGTTGCTCAACTCACTCTATGGAGGAGCTATAAACGGTTTTGTCCATTTGTCATAAGAAAGTTGGGGTTTTGGCATCGAAATAATCTAGAAAGCTTATACTCGTAAAATTAGAC
The DNA here is from genome assembly GCA_963580455.1 of Euonymus europaeus. Classification (NCBI taxonomy): domain Eukaryota; kingdom Viridiplantae; phylum Streptophyta; class Magnoliopsida; order Celastrales; family Celastraceae; genus Euonymus; species Euonymus europaeus. The sequence continues at coordinate 10,659,461 of OY756970.1, read as the reverse complement.
ATAGAAGAACAATAAAAAGTGTACATCGAGCAAATTTGATGGTCCGGAATTGCTCAACTATCACTATGAAGTAGCTTTTAATGGTTTTGTCCATTTGTCATTGATAGTTGGGGTTTTGGCATCAAAATAATGCCGGAAGCATATACTCGTAAAATTTGACATAAAAGAACAATAAAAAGTGTACACCGAGCAACTTTGATGATTTGAAGTTCATCAACTATTTCTTTGGAGGATCTTTTAACGTTTTTGTCCATTTGTCTTATAAAGTTGGCGTTTTCGCATCGAAATAATCTAGGAAGCTTATACTTGTAAAATTTGACATAAATGGAACAATGAAAAGTGTACACCGACCAACTTTGATGGTCCAGAATTGCGCAACTCTCACTATGAAGTAGCTTTTAACGGTTTTGTCCATTTGTCATAACAAAATTGCGATTTTGGCATCAAAAAAATCTAGGAAGCTTACACTCGTAAAATTTGACATAAAAGAACAATAGAAAAAGTACACCGAGCAACTTTGATAGTCCGAAGTTGCTCAACTCACTCTATGGAGGAGCTATAAACGGTTTTGTCCATTTGTCATAAGAAAGTTGGGGTTTTGGCATCAAAATAATCTAGGAAGCTTATACTCGTAAAATTAGACATAGAAGAACAATAAAAAGTGTACATCGAGCAAATTTGATGATCCGGAATTGCTCAACTCTCACTATGAAGTAGCTTTTGACGGTTTTGTCCATTTGTCATTGATAGTTGGGGTTTTGGCACCAAAATAATGCAGGAAGCATATACTCGTAAAATTTGACATAAAAGAACAATAAAAAGTGTACACCGAGCAACTTTGATGATTCGAAGTTCATCAACTATTTCTATGAAGGATCTTTTAACGTTTTTGTCCATTTGTCTTATAAAGTTGGTGTTTTTGCATCGAAATATTCTAGGAAGCTTATACTCGTAAAATTAGACATAGAAGAACAATAAAAAGTGTACATGGAGCAAATTTGATGATCCGGAATTGCTCAACTCTCACTATGAAGTAGCTTTTAACGGTTTTGTCCATTTGTCATTGATAGTTGGGGTTTCAGCACCAAAATAATGCATGAAGCATATACTCGTAAAATTTGACATAGAAGAACAATAAAAAGTGTACACCGAGCAACTTTGATAGTCCGAAGTTGCTCAACTCACTCTATGGAGGTGCTATAAATGGTTTTGTCCATTTGTCATAAGAAAGTTGGGGTTTTGGCGTCGAAATAATCTAGGAAGCTTATACTCGTAAAATGTGACATAGAAGAACAATAAAAAGTGTACACCGAGCAACTTTGATGGTCCGTAATTGCTCAACTCTCACTATGAAGTAGCTTTTAATGCTTTTATATCGGTTTTGGCATCAAAATAATTCAGGAAGCATATACTCGTAAAATTTGACATAAAAGAACAATAAAAAGTATACATCGACCAATTTTGATGATTCGAAGTTCCTCAACTATCTCTATGGAGGATCTTTTAACGTCTTTGTCCATTAGTCTTATAATGTTGGTGTTTTCGCATCGAAATAATCTAGGAAGCTTATACTCGTAAAATGTGACATAGAAGAACAATAAAAAGTGTACACCGAGCAACTTTGATGGTCCTTAATTGCTCAACTCTCACTATGAAGTAGCTTTTAACGGTTTAGTCCATTTGTCATTGATAGTTGGGGTTTGGCATCAAAATAATCCAGGAAGCATATACTCATTAAATTTGACATAAAACAACAATAAAAATTGTACACCGAGTAACTTTGATGATTCGAAGTTGCTCAACTCTCTCTATGGGGGATCTTTTAACATTTTTGTCCATTTGTCTTATAAAGTTGGCATTTTCGCATCGGAATAATCTAGGAAGCTTATACTCGTAAAATTTGACAAAGAATGAACAATAAAAAGTGTACACCGAGGAACTTTGATGGTCTGGTATTGCTCAACTCTCACTACGAAGTAGCTTTTAATGGTTTTATCTATTTGTCATTGATAGTTGGGGTTTTGGCATCAAAATAATCCAGGAAGCATATACTCGTAAAATTTGACATAAAAGAACAATAAAAAGTGTACACGGAGCAATTTTGATGATTCGAAGTTTCCCAACTATCACTATGGAGGATCTTTTAACGTTTTTGTCGATTTGTCTTTTAAAGTTAGTGTTTTCGCATCGAAATAATCTATGAAGCTTATACTCATAAAATTTGACATAGAAGAACAATAAAAAGTGTACACCGAGCAACTTTGATAGTCCGAAGCTGCTCAACACACTCTATGGAGGAGCTATAAACGGTTTTGTCCATTTGTCATAAGAAAGTTTGAGTTTTGGCATCGAAATAATCTAGGAAGCTTATACTCGTAAAATTTGACATAGAAGAACAATAATAAGTGTACAACGAACAACTTTGATAGTCCGAAGTTTCTCACCTCACTCTATGGAGGTGCTTTAAACGGTTTTGTCCATTTGTCATAGAAAGTTGGGGTTCTGGCATCGAAATAATCTAGGAAGCTTATACTCGTAAAATTTGACATAGAAGAACAATAAAAAGTGTACACCGAATAACTTTGATAGTCCAATGTTGCTCAACTCACTCTATGTAGGAGCTATAAACGGTTTTGTCCATTTGTCATAAGAAAGTTGGGGTTTTGGCGTTGAAATAATCTAGGAAGCTTATACTCGTAAAATGTGACATAGAAGAACAATAAAAAGTGTACACCGAGCAACTTTGAAGGTCCGGAATTGCTCAACTCTCACTATGAACTAGCTTTTAACGTTTTTGTCCATTTGTCATTGATAGTTGGGGTTTAGGCATTAAAATAATCCAGGAAGCATATACTCCTAAAATTTTACATAAAAGAACAATAAAAAGTGTACATCAGGCAACTTTGATGATTCGAAGTTGCTCAACTCTCTCTATGGAGGATTTTTTAACGTTTTTTTCCAATTGTCTTATAAAGTTGGTGTTTTTGCATCGAAATAATCTAGGAAGCTTATACTCGTAAAATTTGACATAGAAGAACAATAAAAAGTGTACACCGAATAACTTTGATAGTCCGAAGTTGCTCAACTAACTCTATGGAGGAGCTATAAACGGTTTTATCAATTTGTCATAGGAAAGTTGGTGTTTTGGCATCAAAATAATCTAGGTAGCTTATACTCGTAAAATTTGACATAGAAGAACAATAGAAAGTTTACACCGAGTAAGTTTGATGGTCTGGAATTTCTCAACTCTCACTATGAAGTAGTTTTTAACGGTTTTGTCCATTTGTCATTGATAGTTGGGGTTTTGGCATCAAAATAATCCAGGAAGCATATACTCGTAAAATTTGACATAAAAGAACAATAAAAAGTGTACACCGAGCAACTTTGATAATTAGAAGTTGCTCAACTCTCTCTATGGAGGATCTTTTAACATTTTTGTCCATTTGTCTTATAAAGTTGGTGTTTTTGCATCGAAATAATCTAGGAAGCTTATACTCGTAAAATTTGACATAGAATGAACAATAAAAAGTGTACACCGAGAAACTTCGATGGTCTGGAATTTCTCAACTCTCGCTATGAAGTAGCTTTTAATGGTTTTATCCATTTGTCATTGATAGTTGGGGTTTTGGCATCAAAATAATCCGGGAAGTATATACTCGTAAAATTTGACATAAAAGAACAATAAAAAGTGTACACCGAGCAATTTTGATGATTTCTTAGTTGCTCAACTCTCTCTATGGAGGATCTTTTAACGTTTTTGTCCATTTGTCATAAGAAAGTTGGGGTTTTGGCGTCGAAATAATCTAGGAAGCTTATACTCGTAAAATTTGACATAGAAGAACAATAAAAATTGTACACCGAGCAACTTTGATGGTCCGGAATTTTTCAACTCTGACTATGAAGTAGTTTTTAACGGTTTTGTCCATTTGTCATTGATAGTTGGTGTTTTGGCATCAAAATAATCCAGGAAGCATATACTCATAAAATTTGACATAAAAGAACAATAAAAAGTGTACACCGAGCAACTTTGATGATTCGGAGTTGCTCAACTCTCTCTATGGAGGATCTTTTAACGTTTTTTTTCATTTGTCTTATAAAGTTGGTGTTTTCGCATCGAAATAATCTAGGAAGCTTATACTCGTAAAATTTGACATAGAATGAACAATAAAAAGTGTACACCGAGAAACTTCGATGGTCTGGAATTTCTCAACTCTCACTACGAAGTAGCTTTTAATGGTTTTATCCATTTCTCATTGATAGTTGGGGTTTTGGCATCAAAATAATCCGGGAAGTATATACTCGTAAAATTCAACATAAAAGAACAATAAAAAGTGTACACCGAGCAATTTTGATGATTCGAAGTTCCTCAACTATCTCTATGGAGGATCTTTTGACGTCTTTGTCCATTTGTCCTATAAAGTTGGTGTTTTCGCATCGAAATAATCTAGGAAACTTATACTCGTAAAATTTGACATAGAAGAACAATAAAAAGTGTACGCCGAGCAACTTTGATAGTCCGAAGTTGCTCAACTCACTCTATGGAGGAGCTATAAACGGTTTTATCCATTTGTCATAGGAAAGTTGGGGTTTTGGCATCGAAATAATCTAGGAAGCTTATACTCCTAAAATTTGACATAGAAGAACAATAAAAAGTGTACACCGAGCAACTTTGATAGTCCAATGTTGCTCAACTCACTCTATGGAGGAGCTATAAACGGTTTTACCCATTTGTCATAGGAAAGTTGGGGTTTTGGCATCGAAATAATCTAGGAAGCCTATACTCGTAAAATTCGACATAAAAGAACAATAAAAAGTGTACACCGAACAATTTTGATGATTCGAAGTTCCTCAACTATCTCTATGGAGGATCTTTTAACGTTTTTGTCCATCTGTCTTATAAAGTTGGTGTTTTCGCTTTGAAATAATCTAGGAAACTTATACTCGTAAAATTTGACATAGAAGAACAATAAAAAGTGTACGCCGAGCAACTTTGATAGTCCGAAGTTGCTCAACTCACTCTATGGAGGAGCTATAAACGGTTTTATCAATTTGTCATAGGAAAGTTGCGGTTTTGGCATCGAAATAATCTAGGTAGCTTATACTCGTAAAATTTGACATAGAAGAACAATAGAAAGTTTACACCGAGCAAGTTTGATGGTCCGGAATTTCTCAACTCTCACTATGAAGTAGTTTTTAACGGTTTTGTCCATTTGTCATTGATAGTTGGGGTTTTGGCATCAAAATAATCCAGGAAGCATATACTCGTAAAATTTGACATAAAAGAACAATAAAAAGTGTACACCGAGCAACTTCGATAATTAGAAGTTGCTCAACTCTCTCTATGGAGGATCTTTCAACATTTTTGTCCATTTGTCTTATAAAGTTGGTGTTTTTGCATCGAAATAATCTAGGAAGCTTATACTCGTAAAATTTGACATAGAATGAACAATAAAAAGTGTACACCGAGAAACTTCGATGGTCTGGAATTTCTCAACTATCGCTATGAAGTAGCTTTTAATGGTTTTATCCATTTGTCATTGATAGTTGGGGTTTTGGCATCAAAATAATCCGGGAAGTATATACTCGTAAAATTTGACATAAAAGAACAATAAAAAGTGTACACCGAGCAATTTTGATGATTTCTTAGTTGCTCAACTCTTTCTATGGAGGATCTTTTAACGTTTTTGTCCATTTGTCATAAGAAAGTTGGGGTTTTGGCGTCGAAATAATCTAGGAAGCTTATACTCGTAAAATTTGACATAGAAGAACAATAAAAATTGTACACCGAGCAACTTTGATGGTCCGGAATTTTTCAACTCTGACTCTGAAGTAGTTTTTAGCGGTTTTGTCCATTTGTCATTGATAGTTGGTGTTTTGGCATCAAAATAATCCAGGAAGCATATACTCGTAAAATTTGACATAAAAGAACAATAAAAAGTGTACACCGAGCAACTTTGATGATTCGGAGTTGCTCAACTCTCTCTATGGAGGATCTTTTAACGTTTTTGTTCATTTGTCTTATAAAGTTGGTGTTTTCGCATCGAAATAATCTAGGAAGCTTATACTCGTAAAATTTGACATAGAATGAACAATAAAAAGTGTACACCGAGAAACTTCGATGGTCTGGAATTTCTCAACTCTCACTATGAAGTAGCTTTTAATGGTTTTATCCATTTGTCATTGATAGTTGGGGTTTTGGCATCAAAATAATTCGGGAAGTATATACTCGTAAAATTTGACATAAAAGAACAATAAAAAGTGTACACCGGGCAACTTTGATGATTCGAAGTTGCTCAACTCTCTCTATGGAGGATCTTTTAACGTTTTTGTCCATTTGTCTTATAAAGTTGGTGTTTTCGCATCGAAATAATCTAGGAAGCTTATACTCGTAAAATTTGACATAGAATGAACAATAAAAAGTGTACACCGAGAAACTTCGATGGTCTGGAATTTCTCAACTCTCACTATGAAGTAGCTTTTAATGGTTTTATCCATTTGTCATTGATAGTTGGGATTTTGGCATCAAAATAATCCGGGAAGTATATACTCGTAAAATTTGACATAAAAGAACAATAAAAAGTGTACACCGAGCAATTTTGATGATTTCTTAGTTGCTCAACTCTCTCTATGGAGGATCTTTTAACGTTTTTGTCCATTTGTCATAAGAAAGTTGGGGTTTTGGCGTCGAAATAATCTAGGAAGCTTATACTCGTAAAATTTGACATAGAAGAACAATAAAAAGTTTACACCGAGCAAGTTTGATTGTACGGAATTGCTCAACTCTCACTATGAAGTAGCTTTTAATGGTTTTATCCATTTGTCATTGATAGTTGGGATTTTGGCATCAAAATAATCCGGGAAGTATATACTCGTAAAATTTGACATAAAAGAACAATAAAAAGTGTACACCGAGCAATTTTGATGATTTCTTAGTTGCTCAACTCTCTCTATGGAGGATCTTTTAACGTTTTTGTCCATTTGTCATAAGAAAGTTGGGGTTTTGGCGTCGAAATAATCTAGGAAGCTTATACTCGTAAAATTTGACATAGAAGAACAATAAAAAGTTTACACCGAGCAAGTTTGATTGTACGGAATTGCTCAACTCTCACTATGAATTAGTTTTTAACGGTTTTGTCCATTTGTCATTGGTAGTTGGGGTTTTGGCATCAAAATAATCCAGGAAGCATATACTCGTAAAATTTGACATAAAAGAACAATAAAAAGTGTACACCGAGCAACTTTGATGATTCGAAGTTGCTCAACTCTCTCTATGGAGGATCTTTTAACATTTTTGTCCATTTGTCTTATAATGTTGGTGTTTTCGCATCGAAATAATCTAGGAAGCTTATACTCGTAAAATTTGAAATAGAATAAACAATAAAAAGTGTACACCGAGAAACTTCGATGGTCTGGAATTTCTAAACTCTCACTATGAAGTAGCTTTTAATGGTTTTATCCATTTGTCATTGATAGTTGGGGTTTTGGCATCAAAATAATCCGGGAAGTATATACTCGTAAAATTTGACATAAAAGAACAATAAAAAGTGTACACCGAGCAATTTTGATAATTTCTTAGTTGCTCAACTCTCTCTATGGAGGATCTTTTAACGTTTTTGTCCATTTGTCATAAGAAAGTTGGGGTTTTGGCGTCGAAATAATCTAGAAAGCTTATACTCGTAAAATTTGACATAGAAGAACAATAAAAATTGTACACCGAGCAACTTTGATGGTCCGGAATTTCTCAACTCTGACTATGAAGTTGTTTTTAACGGTTTTGTCCATTTGTCATTGATAGTTGGGGTTTTGGCATCAAAATAATCCAGGAAGCATATACTCGTAAAATTTGTCATAAAAGAACAATATAAAGTGTACACGGAGCAACTTTGATGATTCGAAGTTGCTCAACTCTCTCTATGGAGGATCTTTTAACGTTTTTGTCCATTTGTCTTATAAAGTTGGTGTTTTCGCATCGAAATAATCTAGGAAGCTTATACTCGTAAAATTTGACATAGAATGAACAATAAAAAGTGTACACCGAGAAACTTTGATGTTCTGGAATTGCTCAACTCTCACTACAAAGTAGCTTTTAACGGTTTTATCCATTTGTCATTGATAGTTGGGGTTTTGGCATCAAAATAATCCAGGAAGCATATACTCGTAAAATTTGACATAAAAGAACAATAAAAAGTGTACACCGAGCAACTTTGATGATTCGAAGTTGCTCAACTCTCTCTATGGAGGATCTTTTAACGTTTTTGTCCATTTGTCATATAAAGTTGGTGTTTTCGCATCGAAATAATCTATGAAGCTTATACTCATGAAATTTGACATAGAAGAACAATAAAAAGTGTACACCGAGCAACTTTGATGATTCGAAGTTCCTCAACTATCTCTACGGAGAATCTTTTAACGTTTTTGTCCATTTGTCTTATAAAGTTGGTGTTTTCGCATCGAAATAAACTATGAAGCTTATACTCATAAAATTTGACATAGAAGAACAATAAAAAGTGTACACCGAGCAACTTTGATAATCCGAAGTTGCTCAACTCACTCTATGGAGGAGCTATAAACAGTTTTGTCGAGTTGTCATAAGAAAGTTTGGGTTTTGGCATCGAGATAATCTAGGAAGCTTATACTCGTAAAATTTGACATAGAAGAACAATAAAAAGTTTACACCGAGCAAGTTTGATGGTCCGGAATTGCTCAACTCTCACTATGAACTAGTTTTTAACGGTTTTGTCCATTTGTCATTGATAGTTGGGGTTTTGGCATCAAAATAATCCAGGAAGCATATACTCGTAAAATTTGACATAAAAGAACAATAAAAAGTGTACAGCGAGCAACTTTGATGATTCGAAGTTGCTCAACTCTCTCTATGGAGGATCTTTTAACAATTTTATCCATTTGTCTTATAAAGTTGGTGTTTTCTCATCGAAATAATCTAGGAAGCTTATACTCGTAAAATTTGACATAGAAGAACAATAAAAAGTGTACACCGAGCAAGTTTGATGGCCAGAATTGCTCAACTCTCACTATGAAGTAGTTTTTAACGGTTTTGTCCATTTGTCATTGATAGTTGGGGTTTTGGCATCAAAATAATCCGGGAAGTATATACTCGTAAAATTTGACATAAAAGAACAATAAAAAGTGTACACCGAGCAATTTTGATGATTTCTTAGTTGCTCAACTCTCTCTATGGAGGATCTTTTAACGTTTTTGTCCATTTGTCATAAGAAAGTTCGGGTTTTGGCGTCGAAATAATCTAGGAAGCTTACACTCGTAAAATTTGACATAGAATGAACAATAAAAAGTGTACACCGAGCAGCTCTGATGGTCTTGAATTGCTCAACTCTCACTATGAAGTACTTTTAATGGTTTTATCCATTTGTCATTGATAGTTGGGGTTTTGGCATCAAAATAATCCAGGAAGCATATACTCGTAAAATTTGACATAAAAGAACAATAAAAAATGTACACCGAGCAACTTTGATGATTCGAAGTTGCTCAACTCTCTCTATGGAGGATCTTTTAACATTTTTGTCCATTTGTCTTATAAAGTTGGTGTTTTCGCATCGAAATAATCTAGGAAGCTTATACTCGTAAAATATGACAAAGAATGAACAATAAAAAGTGTACACCGAGAAACTTTGATGGTCTTGAATTGCTCAACTCTCACTATGAAGTAGCTTTTAATGGTTTTATCCATTTGTCATTGATAGTTGGGCTTTTGGCATCAAAATAATCCCGGAGGCATATACTCGTAAAATTTGATATAAAAGAACAATAAAAAGTGTACACCGAGCAACTTTGATGATTCGAAGTTGCTCAACTCTCTCTATGGAGGATCTTTTAACGTTTTTGTCCATTTGTCTTATAAAGTTGGTGTTTTCGCATCGAAATAATCTTTGAAGCTTATACTCATGAAATTTGACATAGAAGTATAATAAAAAGTGTACACCGAGCAACTTGATGATTCGAAGTTCGTCAACTATCTCTATGGAGAATCTTTTAACGTTTTTGTCCATTTGTCTTATAAAGTTGGTGTTTTCGCATCGAAATAAACTATGGAGCTTATACTCATAAAATTTTACATAGAAGAACAATAAAAAGTGTACACCGAGCAACTTTGATAGTCCGAAGTTGCTCAACTCACTCTATGGAGGAGCTATAAATGGTTATGTCCATTTGTCATAAGAAAGTTCGGGTTTTGTCACCGAAATAATCTAGGAAGCTTATAATCGTAAAATTTGACATAGAAGAACAATAAAAAGTGTACAACGACCAACTTTGATAGTCCGAAGTTGCTCAACTCACTCTATGGAGGAGCTTTAAACGGTTATGTCCATTTGTCATAGAAAGTTGGGGTTTTGGCATCGAAATAATCTAGGAAGCTTATACTCGTAAAATTTGACATAGAAGAACAATAAAAAGTGTACACCGAGCAACTTTGATAGTCCGAAGTTGCTCAACTCACTCTATTGAGGAGCTATAAACGGTTTTGTCCATTTGTCAAAAGAAAGTTGGGGTTTTGGCGTCGAAATAATCTAGGAAGCTTATACTCGTAAAATGTGACATAGAAGAACAATAAAAAGTGTACACCGTGCAACTTTGATGGTCCGGAATTGCTCAACTCTCACTATGAACTAGCTTTTAACGGTTTTGTCCATTTGTCATTGATAGTTGGGGTTTTGGCATTAAAATAATCCAGGAAGCATATAGTCCTAAAATTTGACATAAAAGAACAATAAAAAGTGTACACCGAGCAACTTTGATGATTCGAAGTTGCTTAACTCTCTCTATGGAGGATTTTTTAACATTTTTGTCCATTTGTCTTATAAAGTTGGTGTTTTCGCATCGAAATAATCTGGGAAGCTTATACGCGTAAAATTTGACATAGAAGGAACAATAAAAAGTGTACACCGAGCAACTTTGATGATTCGGAATTGCTCAACTCTCACTATGAAGTAGCTTTTAATGGTTTTATATCGGTTTTGGCATCAAAATAATCCAGGAAGCATATACTCATAAAATTTGACATAAAAAACAATAAAAACTGTACACCGAGCAATTTTGATGATTCGAAGTTCCTCAACTATCTCTATGGAGGATCTTTTAACGTCTTTGTCCATTTGTCTTATAAAGTTGGTTATTTCGCATCGAAATAATCTCGAAAGCTTATACTCGTAAAATTTGACATAGAAGGAACAATGAAAAGTGTACACCGAGCAACATTGATGGTCCTGAATTGCTCAACTCTCACTATGAAGTAGCTTTTAACGGTTTTGTCCATTTGTCATTGATAGTTAAGGTTTTGGCATAAAAATAATCCAGGAAGCATATACTCGTTAAATTTGACATAAAACAACGATAAAAATTGTACACCGAGTAACTTTGATGATTCGAAGTTGCTCAACTCTCTCTATGGAGGATTTTTTAACATTTTTGTCCATTTGTCTTATAAAGTTGGCATTTTCGCATCGAAATAATCTAGGAAGCTTATACTCGTAAAATTTGACTTAGAATGAATAATAAAAAGTGTACACCGAGGAACTTTGATGGTCTGGAAATGCTCAACTCTCACTACGAAGTAGCTTTTAATGGTTTTATCTATTTGTCATTGATAGTTGGGGTTTTGGCATCAAAATAATCCAGGAAGCATATACTCGTAAAATTTGACATAAAAGAACAATAAAAAGTGTACACCGAGCAATTTTGATGATTCGAAGTTTCCCAACTATCTCTATGGAGGATCTTTTAATGTTTTTCTCCATTTGTCTTATAAAGTTGGTGTTTTCGCATCGAAATAATCTATGAAGCTTATACTCGTAAAATTTGACATAGAAGAACAATAAAAAGTGTACACCGAGCAACTTTGATAGTCCGAAGTTGCTCAACTCACTCTATTGAGGAGCTATAAACGGTTTTGTCCATTTGTCATAAGAAAGTTGGGGTTTTGGCGTCGAAATAATCTAGGAAGCTTATACTCGTAAAATGTGACATAGAAGAACAATAAAAAGTGTACACCGTGCAACTTTGATGGTCCGGAATTGCTCAACTCTCACTATGAACTAGCTTTTAACGGTTTTGTCCATTTGTCATTGATAGTTGGGGTTTTGGCATTAAAATAATCCAGGAAGCATATAGTCCAAAATTTGACATAAAAGAACAATAAAAAGTGTACACCGAGCAACTTTGATGATTCGAAGTTGCTCAACTCTCTCTATGGAAGATTTTTTAACATTTTTGTCCATTTGTCTTATAAAGTTGGTGTTTTCGCATCGAAATAATCTGGGAAGCTTATACGCGTAAAATTTGACATAGAAGGAACAATAAAAAGTGTACACCGAGCAACTTTGATGATCCGGAATTGCTCAACTCTCACTATGAAGTAGCTTTTAATGGTTTTATATCGGTTTTGGCATCAAAATAATCCAGGAAGCATATACTCATAAAATTTGACATAAAAGAACAATAAAAAGTGTACACCGAGCAACTTTGATGATTCGAAGTTGCTCAACTCTCTCTACGGAGGATTTTTTAACATTTTTGTCCATTTGTCATAAGAAAGTTTGAGTTTTGGCATCGAAATAATCTAGGAAGCTTATACTCGTAAAATTTGACATAGAAGAACAATAATAAGTGTACAACGAACAACTTTGATAGTCCGAAGTTTCTCAACTCACTCTATGGAGGTGCTTTAAACGGTTTTGTCCATTTGTCATAGAAAGTTGGGGTTTTGGCATCGAAATAATCTAGGAAGCTTATACTCGTAAAATTTGACATAGAAGAACAATAAAAAGTGTACACCGAATAACTTTGATTGTCCAATGTTGCTCAACTCACTCTATGTAGGAGCTATAAACGGTTTTGTCCATTTGTCATAAGAAAGTTGGGGTTTTGGCGTCGAAATAATCTAGGAAGCTTATACTCGTAAAATGTGACATAGAAGAACAATAAAAAGTGTACACCGAGCAACTTTGATGGTCCGGAATTGCTCAACTCTCACTATGAACTAGCTTTTAACGTTTTTGTCCATTTGTCATTAATAGTTGGGGTTTAGGCATTAAAATAATCCAGGAAGCATATACTCGTAAAATTTTACATAAAAGAACAATAAAAAGTGTACATCGAGCAACTTTGATGATTCGAAGTTGCTCAACTCTCTCTATGGAGGATTTTTTAACGTTTTTGTCCAATTGTCTTATAAAGTTGGTGTTTTTGCATCGAAATAATCTGTGAAGCTCATACTCGTAAAATTTGACAGAGAAGGAACAGTAAAAAGTGTACACCGAGCAACTTTGATGATCCGGAATTGCTCAACTCTCACTATGAAGTAGCTTTAAATGGTTTTATACATTTGTCATTGATAGTTGGGGTTTTGGCATCAAAATAATCCAGGAAGCATATACTCGTAAAATTCGACATAAAAGAACAATAAAAAGTGTACACCGTGCAATTTTGATGATTCGAAGTTCCTCAACTATCTCTATGGAGGATCTTTTAACGTCTTTGTCCATTTGTCCTATAAAGTTGGTGTTTTCGCATCGAAATAATCTAGGAAACTTATACTCGTAAAATTTGACATAGAAGAACAATAAAAAGTGTACGCCGAGCAACTTTGATAGTCCGAAGTTGCTCAACTCACTCTATGGAGGAGCTATAAACGGTTTTATCCATTTGTCATAGGAAAGTTGGGGTTTTGGCATCGAAATAATCTAGGAAGCTTATACTCCTAAAATTTGACATAGAAGAACAATAAAAAGTGTACACCGAGCAACTTTGATAGTCCAATGTTGCTCAACTCACTCTATGGAGGAGCTATAAACGGTTTTACCCATTTGTCAGAGGAAAGTTAGGGTTTTGGCATCGAAATAATCTTGGAAGCCTATACTCGTAAAATTCGACATAAAAGAACAATAAAAAGTGTACACCGAGCAATTTTGATGATTCGAAGTTCCTCAACTATCTCTATGGAGGATCTTTTAACATTTTTGTCCATTTGTCTTATAAAGTTGGTGTTTTCGCATTGAAATAATCTAGAAAACTTATACTCGTAAAATTTGACATAGAAGAACAATAAAAAGTGTACGCCGAGCAACTTTGATAGTCCGAAGTTGCTCAACTCACTCTATGGAGGAGCTATAAACGGTTTTATCAATTTGTCATAGGAAAGTTGGGGTTTTGGCATCGAAATAATCTAGGAAGCTTATACTCGTAAAATTTGACATAGAAGAACAATACAAAGTTTACACCGAGCAAGTTTGATGGTCCGGAATTTCTCAACTCTCACTATGAAGTAGTTTTTAACGGTTTTGTCCGTTTGTCATTGATAGTTGGGGTTTTGGCATCAAAATAATCCAGGAAGCATATACTCGTAAAATTTGACATAAAAGAACAATAAAAATTGTACACCGAGCAACTTTGATAATTCAAAGTTGCTCAACTCTCTCTATGGAGGATCTTTTAACATTTTTGTCCATTTGTCTTATAAAGTTGGTGTTTTCGCATCGAAATAATCTAGGAAGCTTATACTCGTAAAATTTGACATAGAATGAACAATAAAAAGTGTACACCGAGAAACTTCGATGGTCTGGAATTTCTCAACTCTTGCTATGAAGTAGCTTTTAATGGTTTTATCCATTTGTCATTGATAGTTGGAGTTTTGGCATCAAAATAATTCGGGAAGTATATACTCGTAAAATTTGACATAAAAGAACAATAAAAAGTGTACACCGAGCAATTTTAATGATTTCTTAGTTGCTCAACTCTCTCTATGGAGGATCTTTTAACGTTTTTGTCCATTTGTCATAAGAAAGTTGGTGTTTTGGCATCAAAATAATCCAGGAAGCATATACTCGTAAAATTTGACATAAAAGAACAATAAAAAGTGTACACCGAGCAACTTTGATGATTCGGAGTTGCTCAACTCTCTCTATGGAGGATCTTTTAACGTTTTTGTTCATTTGTCTTATAAAGTTGGTGTTTTCGCATCGAAATAATGTAGGAAGCTTATACTCGTAAAATTTGACATAGAATGAACAATAAAAAGTGTACACCGAGAAACTTCGATGGTCTGGAATTTATCAACTATCACTAAGAAGTAGCTTTTAATGGTTTTATCCATTTCTCATTGATAGTTGGGGTTTTGGCATCAAAATAATCCGGGAAGTATATACTCGTAAAATTTGACATAAAAGAACAATAAAAAGTGTACACCGAGCAACTTTGATGATTCGAAGTTGGTCAACTCTCTCTATGGAGGATCTTTTAACGTTTTTGTCCATTTGTCTTATAAAGTTGGTGTTTTCGCATCGAAATAATCTAGGAAGCTTATACTCGTAAAATTAGACATAGAACGAACAATAAAAAGTGTACACCGAGCAACTTTGATGGTCCGGAATAGCTCAACTCTCACTATGAAGTAGCTTTTAATGGTTTTATCCATTTGTCATTGATAGTTGGGGTTTTGGCATCAAAATAATCCAGGAAGCATATACTCGTAAAATTTGACATAAAAGAACAATAAAAAGTGTACACCAAGCAACTTTGATGATTCGAAGTTGCTCAACTCTCTCTATGGAGGATCTTTTAACGTTTTTGTCCATTTGTCTTATAAAGTTGGCGTTTTCGCATCGAAATAATCTAGGAAGCTTATACTCGTAAAATTTGACATAGAAGGAACAATAAAAAGTGTACACCGATGAACTTTGATGGTCCGGAATTGCTCAACTCTCACTATGAAGTAGCTTTTAATGGTTTTATACATTTGTCATTGATAGTTGGGGTTTTGGGTTTTGGCATCAAAATAATCCAGTAAGCATATACTCGTAAAATTTGACATAAAAGAACAGTAAAAAGTGTACACCGAGCTACTTTGATAGTCCGAAGTTCCTCAACTCACTCTATGGAGGAGCTATAAACGGTTTTGTCCATTTGTCATAAGAAAGTTGGGGTTTTGGCATCGAAATAATCTTGGAAGCTTATACACGTAAAATTTGACATAGAAGAACAATAAAAAGTGTACAGTGAGCAACTTTGATGGTCCGGAATTGCTCAACTTTCACTATGAAGTAGCTTTTAACGGTTTTGTCCATTTGTCATTGACAGTTGGGGTTTTGGCATCAAAATAATCCGGGAAGTATATACTCGTAAAATTTGACATAGAAGAACAATAAAAAGTGTACACCGAGCAATTTTGATGATTTCTTAGTTGCTCAACTCTCTCTATGGAGGATCTTTTAATGTTTTTGTCCATTTGTCATAAGAAAATTGGGGTTTTGGCGCCGAAATAATCTAGGAAGCCTATACTCGTAAAATTTGACATAGAAGAACAATAAAAAGTTTACACCGAGCAAGTTTGATGGTACGGAATTGCTCAACTCTCACTATGAATTAGTTTTTAACGGTTTTGTCCATTTGTCATTGGTAGTTGGGGTTTTGGCATCAAAATAATCCAGGAAGCATATACTCATAAAATTTGACATAAAAGAACAATAAAAAGTGTACACCGACCAACTTTGATGATTCGAAGTTGCTCAACTCTCTCTATGGAGGATCTTTTAACATTTTTGTCCATTTGTCTTATAAAGTTGGTATTTTCGCATCGAAATAATCTAGGAAGCTTATACTCGTAAAATTTGACATAGAATAAACAATAAACAGTGTACACCGAGAAACTTTGATGGTCCAGAATTGCTCAACTCTCACTATGAAGTAGTTTTTAACGGTTTTGTCTATTTGTCATTGATAGTTGGGGTTTTGGCATCAAAATAATCCGGGAAGTATATACTCGTAAAATTTGACATAAAAGAACAATAAAAAGTGTACACCGAGCAATTTTGATGATTTATTAGTTGCTCAACTCTCTCTATGGAGGATCTTTTAACGTTTTTGTCCATTTGTCATAAGAAAGTTCGGGTTTTGGCGTCGAAATAATCTAGGAAGCTTATACTCGTAAAATTTGACGTAGAAGTACAATAAAAAGTGTACACCGAGCAAGTTTGATGGTCCAGAATTGCTCAACTCTCACTATGAAGTAGTTTTTAACGGTTTTGTCCATTTGTCATTGATAGTTGGGGTTTTGGCATCAAAATAATCCGGGAAGTATATACTCGTAAAATTTGACATAAAAGAACAATAAAAAGTGTACACCGAGCAACTTTGATGATTTCTTAGTTGCTCAACTCTCTCTATGGAGGATCTTTTAACGTTTTTGTCCATTTGTCTTATGAAAGTTCGGGTTTTGGCGTCGAAATATTCTAGGAAGCTTATACTCGTAAAATTTGACATAGAAGAACAATAAAAATTGTACACCGAGCAGCTTTGATGGTCCAGAATTGCTCAACTCTCACTATGAAGTAGTTTTTAACGGTTTTGTCCATTTGTCATTGATAGTTGGGGTTTTAGCATCAAAATAATCCAGGAAGCATATACTCGTAAAATTTGACATAAAAGAACAATAAAAAGTGTACACCGAGCAACTTTCATGATTCGAAGTTGCTCAACTCTCTCTACGGAGGATGTTTTAACATTTTTGTACATTTGTCTTATAAAGTTGGTGTTTTCGCATCGAAATAATCTAGGAAGCTTATACTCGTAAAATTTGACATAGAACGAACAATAAAAAGTGTACACCGAGAAACTTTGATGGTCTGGAAATGCTCAACTCTCACTATGAAGTAGCTTTTAATGGTTTTATCCATTTGTCATTGATAGTTGGGCTTTTGGCATCAAAATAATCCCGGAGGCATATACTCGTAAAATTTGATATAAAAGAACAATAAAAAGTGTACACCGAGCAACTTTGATGATTCGAAGTTGCTCAACTCTTTCTATGGAGGATCTTTTAACATTTTTGTCCATTTGTCTTTTAAAGTTGGTGTTTTCGCATCGAAATAATCTAGGAAGCTTATACTCATAAAATTATACATAGAAGAACAATAAAAAGTTTACACCGAGCAAGTTTGATGGTCCAGAATTGCTCAACTCTCACTATGAAGTAGTTTTTAACGGTTTTGTCCATTTGTCATTGACAGTTGGGGTTTTGGCATCAAAATAATCCGGGAAGTATATACTCGTAAAATTTGACATAAAAGAACAATAAAAAGTGTACACCGAGCAATTTTGATGATTTCTTAGTTGCTCAACTCTCTCTATGGAGGATCTTTTAACATTTTTGTCCATTTGTCATAAGAAAGTTGGGGT
This sequence comes from Euonymus europaeus, assembly GCA_963580455.1. Classification (NCBI taxonomy): domain Eukaryota; kingdom Viridiplantae; phylum Streptophyta; class Magnoliopsida; order Celastrales; family Celastraceae; genus Euonymus; species Euonymus europaeus. Next base: position 10,641,257 of record OY756970.1, on the reverse strand, counting down.
TTTGGCGTCGAAATAATCTAGGAAGCTTATACTCGTAAAATTTGACATAGAAGAACAATAAAAATTGTACACCGAGCAACTTTGATGGTCCGGAATTGCTTAACTCTGACTATGAAGTAGTTTTTAACGGTTTTGTCCATTTGTCATTGATAGTTGGGGTTTTGGCATCAAAATAATCCAGGAAGCATATACTCTCAAAATTTGATATAAAAGAACAATAAAAAGTGTACACCGAGCAACTTTGATGATTCGAAGTTGCTCAACTCTCTCTATGGAGGATCTTTTAACATTTTTGTCCATTTGTCTTATAAAGTTAGTGTTTTCGCATCGAAATAATCTACGAAGCTTATACTCGTAAAATTTGACATAGAATGAACAGTAAAAAGTGTACACCGAGAAACTTTGATGGTCTGGAATTGCTCAACTCTCACTATGAAGTAGCTTTTAATGGTTTTATCCATTTATCATTGATAGTTGGGCTTTTGGCATCAAAATAATCCCGGAGGCATATACTCGTAAAATTTGATATAAAAGAACAATAAAAAGTGTACACCGAGCAACTTTGATGATTCGAAGTTGCTCAACTCTCTCTATGGAGGATCTTTTAACATTTTTGTCCATTTGTCATAAGAAAGTTGGGGTTTTGGCGTCGAAATAATCTAGGAAGCTTATACTCGTAAAATTTGACATAGAAGAACAATAAAAATTGTACACCGAGCAACTTTGAATGTCCGGAATTGCTTAACTCTGACTATGAAGTAGTTTTTAACGGTTTTGTCCATTTGTCATTGATATTTGGGGTTTTGGCATCAAAATAATCCAGGAAGCATATACTCCCAAAATTTGACATAAAAGAACAATAAAAAGTGTACACCGAGCAACTTTGATAGTCCGAAGTTGCTCAACTCACTCTATTGAGGAGCTATAAACGGTTTTGTCCATTTGTCATAAGAAAGTTGGGGTTTTGGCGTCGAAATAATCTCGAAAGCTTATACTCGTAAAATTTGACATAGAAGGAACAATGAAAAGTGTACACCGAGCAACTTTGATGGTCCGGAATTGCTCAACTGTCATTATGAAGTAGCTTTTAATGGTTTTGTCCATTTGTCATTGATAGTTAAGGTTTTGGCATCAAAATAATCCAGGAAGCATATACTAGTAAAATTTGACATAAAAGAACAATAAAAAGTGTACACCGAGCAACTTTGATGATTCGAAATAGCTCAACTCTCTCTATGGAGGATCTTTTAACGTTTTTTGCCATTTGTCTTATAAAGTTGGTGTTTTCGCATCGAAATAATCTAGGAAGCTTATACTCGTAAAATTTGACATAGAATGAACAATAAAAAGTGTACACCGAGAAACTTCGATGGTTTGGAATTTCTCAACTCTCACTATGAAGTAGCTTTTAATGGTTTTATCCATTTGTCATTGATAGTTGGGGTTTTGGCATCAAAATAATCCGGGAAGTATATACTCGTAAAATTTGACATAAAAGAACAATAAAAAGTGTACACCGAGCAATTTTGATGATTTCTTAGTTGCTCAACTCTCTCTATGGAGGATCTTTAAACGTTTTTTTCCATTTGTCATAAGAAAGTTGGGGTTTTGGCGTCGAAATAATCTAGGAAGCTTATACTCGTAAAATTTGACATAGAATGAACAATAAAAATTGTACACCGAGAAACTCTAATGGTCTTGAATTGCTCAACTCTCACTATGAAGTAGCTTTTAATGGTTTTATCCATTTGTCATTGATAGTTGGGGTTTTGGCATCAAAATAATCCAGGAAGCATATACTCGAAAAATTTGACATAAAAGAACAATAAAAAGTGTACACCGAGCAACTTTGATGATTCGAAGTTGCTCAACTCTCTCTATGGAGGATCTTTTAACATTTTTGTCCATTTGTCTTATAAAGTTGGTGTTTTCGCATCGAAATAATCTAGGAAGCTTATACTCGTAAAATTTGACAAAGAGTGAACAATAAAAAGTGTACACCGAGAAACTTTGATGGTCTTGAATTGCTCAACTCTCACTATGAGGTAGCTTTTAATGGTTTTATCCATTTGTCATTGATAGTTGGGCTTTTGGCATCAAAATAATCCCGGAGGCATATACTCGTAAAATTTGATATAAAAGAACAATAAAAAGTGTACACCGAGCAACTTTGATGATTCGAAGTTGCTCAACTCTCTCTATGGAGGATCTTTTAACGTTTTTGTCCATTTGTCTTATAAAGTTGGTGTTTTCGCATCGAAATAATCTATGAAGCTTATACTCATGAAATTTGACATGGAAGAACAATAAAAAGTGTACACCGAGCAAATTTGATGATTCGAAGTTCCTCAACTATCTCTATGGAGAATCTTTTAATGTTTTTGTCCATTTGTCTTATAAAGTTGGTGTTTTCGCATCGAAATAAACTATGAAGCTTATACTCATAAAATTTGACATAGAAGAACAATAAAAAGTGTACACCGAGCAACTTTGATAGTCCGAAGTTGCTCAACTCACTCTATGGAGGAGCTATAAATGGTTATGTCCATTTGTCATAAGAAAGTTCGGGTTTTGTCACCGAAATAATCTAGGAAGCTTATACTCGTAAAATTTGACATAGAAGAACAATAAAAAGTGTACAACGACCAACTTTGATAGTCCGAAGTTGCGCAACTCACTCTATGGAGGAGCTTTAAACGGTTATGTCCATTTGTCATAGAAAGTTGGGGTTTTGGCATCGAAATAATCCAGGAAGCATATACTAGTAAAATTTGACATAAAAGAACAATAAAAAGTGTACACCGAGCAACTTTGATGATTCGAAATAGCTCAACTCTCTCTATGGAGGATCTTTTAACGTTTTTTGCCATTTGTCTTATAAAGTTGGTGTTTTCGCATCGAAATAATCTAGGAAGCTTATACTCGTAAAATTTGACATAGAATGAACAATAAAAAGTGTACACCGAGAAACTTCGATGGTTTGGAATTTCTCAACTCTCACTATGAAGTAGCTTTTAATGGTTTTATCCATTTGTCATTGATAGTTGGGGTTTTGGCATCAAAATAATCCGGGAAGTATATACTCGTAAAATTTGACATAAAAGAACAATAAAAAGTGTACACCGAGCAATTTTGATGATTTCTTAGTTGCTCAACTCTCTCTATGGAGGATCTTTAAACGTTTTTTTCCATTTGTCATAAGAAAGTTGGGGTTTTGGCGTCGAAATAATCTAGGAAGCTTATACTCGTAAAATTTGACATAGAATGAACAATAAAAATTGTACACCGAGAAACTCTAATGGTCTTGAATTGCTCAACTCTCACTATGAAGTAGCTTTTAATAGTTTTATCCATTTGTCATTGATAGTTGGGGTTTTGGCATCAAAATAATCCAGGAAGCATATACTCGAAAAATTTGACATAAAAGAACAATAAAAAGTGTACACCGAGCAACTTTGATGATTCGAAGTTGCTCAACTCTCTCTATGGAGGATCTTTTAACATTTTTGTCCATTTGTCTTATAAAGTTGGTGTTTTCGCATCGAAATAATCTAGGAAGCTTATACTCGTAAAATTTGACAAAGAGTGAACAATAAAAAGTGTACACCGAGAAACTTTGATGGTCTTGAATTGCTCAACTCTCACTATGAGGTAGCTTTTAATGGTTTTATCCATTTGTCATTGATAGTTGGGCTTTTGGCATCAAAATAATCCCGGAGGCATATACTCGTAAAATTTGATATAAAAGAACAATAAAAAGTGTACACCGAGCAACTTTGATGATTCGAAGTTGCTCAACTCTCTCTATGGAGGATCTTTTAACGTTTTTGTCCATTTGTCTTATAAAGTTGGTGTTTTCGCATCGAAATAATCTATGAAGCTTATACTCATGAAATTTGACATGGAAGAACAATAAAAAGTGTACACCGAGCAAATTTGATGATTCGAAGTTCCTCAACTATCTCTATGGAGAATCTTTTAATGTTTTTGTCCATTTGTCTTATAAAGTTGGTGTTTTCGCATCGAAATAAACTATGAAGCTTATACTCATAAAATTTGACATAGAAGAACAATAAAAAGTGTACACCGAGCAACTTTGATAGTCCGAAGTTGCTCAACTCACTCTATGGAGGAGCTATAAATGGTTATGTCCATTTGTCATAAGAAAGTTCGGGTTTTGTCACCGAAATAATCTAGGAAGCTTATACTCGTAAAATTTGACATAGAAGAACAATAAAAAGTGTACAACGACCAACTTTGATAGTCCGAAGTTGCGCAACTCACTCTATGGAGGAGCTTTAAACGGTTATGTCCATTTGTCATAGAAAGTTGGGGTTTTGGCATCGAAATAATCTAGGAAGCTTATACTCGTCAAATTTGACATAGAAGAACAATAAAAAGTGTACACCGAGCAACTTTGATAGTCCGAAGTTGCTCAACTCACTCTATTGAGGAGCTATAAACGATTTTGTCCATTTGTCATAAAAAAAGTTGGGGTTTTGGCGTCGAAATAATCTAGGAAGCTTATACTCGTAAAATGTGACATAGAAGAACAATAAAAAGTGTACACCGTGCAACTTTGATGGTCCGGAATTGCTCAACTCTCACTATGAACTAGCTTTTAACGGTTTTGTCCATTTGTCATTGATAGTTGGGGTTTTGGCATTAAAATAATCCAGGAAGCATATAGTCCTAAAATTTGACATAAAAGAACAATAAAAAGTGTACACCGAGCAACTTTGATGATTCGAAGTTGCTCAACTCTCTCTATGGAGGATTTTTTAACATTTTTGTCCATTTGTCTTATAAAGTTGGTGTTTTCGCATCGAAATAATCTGGGAAGCTTATACGCGTAAAATTTGACATAGAAGGAACAATAAAAAGTGTACACCGAGCAACTTTGATGATCCGGAATTGCTCAACTCTCACTATGAAGTAGCTTTTAATGGTTTTATATCGGTTTTGGCATCAAAATAATCCAGGAAGCATATACTCGTAAAATTTGACATAAAAGAACAATAAAAAGTGTACACCGAGCAATTTTGATGATTCGAAGTTCTTCAACTATCTCTATGGAGGATCTTTTAACGTCTTTGTCCATTTGCCTTATAAAGTTGGTGTTTTCGCATCGAAATAATCTCGAAAGCTTATACTCGTAAAATTTGAAATAGAAGGAACAATGAAAATTGTACACCGAGCAACTTTGATGGTCCGGAATTGCTCAACTCTCACTATGAAGTAGCTTTTAACGGTTTTGTCCATTTGTCATTGATAGTTAAGGTTTTGGCATCAAAATAATCCAGGAAGCATATACTCGTTAAATTTGACATAAAACAACGATAAAAATTGTACATCGAGTAACTTTGATGATTCGAAGTTGCTCAACTCTCTCTATGGATGATTTTTTAACATTTTTGTCCATTTGTCTTATAAAGTTGGCATTTTCGCATCGAAATAATCTAGGAAGCTTATACTCGTAAAATTTGACATAGAATGAATAATAAAAAGTGTACACCGAGGAACTTTGATGGTCTGGAAATGCTCAACTCTCACTACGAAGTAGCTTTTAATGGTTTTATCTATTTGTCATTGATAGTTGGGGTTTTGGCATCAAAATAATCCAGGAAGCATATACTCGTAAAATTTGACATAAAAGAACAATAAAAAGTGTACACCGAGCAATTTTGATGACTCGAAGTTTCCCAACTATCTCTATGGAGGATCTTTTAATGTTTTTGTCCATTTGTCTTATAAAGTTGGTGTTTTCGCTTCGAAATAATCTATGAAGCTTATACTCATAAAATTTGACATAGAAGAACAATAAAAAGTGTACACCGAGCAACTTTGATAGTCCGAAGTTGCTCAACTCACTCTATGGAGGAGCTATAAACGGTTTTGTCCATTTGTCATAAGAAAGTTTTGGTTTTGTCACCGAAATAATCTAGGAAGCTTATACTCGTAAAATTTGACATAGAAGAACAATAAAAAGTGTACACCGAGCAACTTTGATAGTCCGAAGTTGCTCAACTCACTCTATTGAGGAGCTATAAATGGTTTTGTCCATTTGTCATAAAAAAGATGGGGTTTTGGCGTCGAAATAATCTAGGAAGCTTTTACTCGTAAAATTTGACATAGAAGAACAATAAAAAGTGTACACCGTGCAACTTTGATGGTCCGGAATTGCTCAACTCTCACTATGAACTAGCTTTTAACGGTTTTGTCCATTTGTCATTGATAGTTGGGGTTTTGGCATTAAAATAATCCAGGAAGCATATAGTCCTAAAATTTGACATAAAAGAACAATAAAAAGTGTACACCGAGCAACTTTGATGATTCGAAGTTGCTCAACTCACTCTACGGAGGATTTTTTAACATTTTTGTCCATTTGTCTTATAAAGTTGGTGTTTTCGCATCGAAATAATCTGGGAAGCTTATACTCGTAAAATTTGACATAGAAGGAACAAGAAAAAGTGTACACCGAGCAACTTTGATGATCCGAAATTGCTCAACCCTCACTATGAAGTAGCTTTTAATGGTTTTATATCAGTTTTGGCATCAAAATAATCCAGGAAGCATATACTCGTAAAATTTGACATAAAAGAACAATAAAAAGTGTACACCAAGCAATTTTGATGATTCGAAGTTCCTCAACTATCTCTATGGAGGATCTTTTAACGTCTTTGTCCATTTGTCTTATAAAGTTGGTGTTTTTGCATCGAAATAATCTCAAAAGCTTATACTCGTAAAATTTGACATAGAAGGAACAATGAAAAGTGTACACCGAGCAACTTTGATGATTCGAAGTTGCTCAACTCTCTCTATGGAGGATTTTTTAACATTTTTGTCCATTTGTCTTATAAAGTTGGTGTTTTCGCATCGAAATAATCTGGGAAGCTTATACGCGTAAAATTTGACATAGAAGGAACAATAAAAAGTGTACACCGAGCAACTTTGATGATCCGGAATTGCTCAACTCTCACTATGAAGTAGCTTTTAATGGTTTTATATCGGTTTTGGCATCAAAATAATCCAGGAAGCATATACTCGTAAAATTTGACATAAAAGAACAATAAAAAGTGTACACCGAGCAATTTTGATGATTCGAAGTTCTTCAACTATCTCTATGGAGGATCTTTTAACGTCTTTGTCCATTTGCCTTATAAAGTTGGTGTTTTCGCATCGAAATAATCTCGAAAGCTTATACTCGTAAAATTTGAAATAGAAGGAACAATGAAAATTGTACACCGAGCAACTTTGATGGTCCGGAATTGCTCAACTCTCACTATGAAGTAGCTTTTAACGGTTTTGTCCATTTGTCATTGATAGTTAAGGTTTTGGCATCAAAATAATCCAGGAAGCATATACTCGTTAAATTTGACATAAAACAACGATAAAAATTGTACACCGAGTAACTTTGATGATTCGAAGTTGCTCAACTCTCTCTATGGATGATTTTTTAACATTTTTGTCCATTTGTCTTATAAAGTTGGCATTTTCGCATCGAAATAATCTAGGAAGCTTATACTCGTAAAATTTGACATAGAATGAATAATAAAAAGTGTACACCGAGGAACTTTGATGGTCTGGAAATGCTCAACTCTCACTACGAAGTAGCTTTTAATGGTTTTATCTATTTGTCATTGATAGTTGGGGTTTTGGCATCAAAATAATCCAGGAAGCATATACTCGTAAAATTTGACATAAAAGAACAATAAAAAGTGTACACCGAGCAATTTTGATGACTCGAAGTTTCCCAACTATCTCTATGGAGGATCTTTTAATGTTTTTGTCCATTTGTCTTATAAAGTTGGTGTTTTCGCTTCGAAATAATCTATGAAGCTTATACTCATAAAATTTGACATAGAAGAACAATAAAAAGTGTACACCGAGCAACTTTGATAGTTTGAAGTTGCTCAACTCACTCTATGGAGGAGCTATAAACGGTTTTGTCCATTTGTCATAAGAAAGTTTTGGTTTTGTCACCGAAATAATCTAGGAAGCTTATACTCGTAAAATTCGACATAGAAGAACAATAAAAAGTGTACACCGAGCAACTTTGATAGTCCGAAGTTGCTCAACTCACTCTATTGAGGAGCTATAAATGGTTTTGTCCATTTGTCATAAAAAAGATGGGGTTTTGGCGTCGAAATAATCTAGGAAGCTTTTACTCGTAAAATTTGACATAGAAGAACAATAAAAAGTGTACACCGTGCAACTTTGATGGTCCGGAATTGCTCAACTCTCACTATGAACTAGCTTTTAACGGTTTTGTCCATTTGTCATTGATAGTTGGGGTTTTGGCAATAAAATAATCCAGGAAGCATATAGTCCTAAAATTTGACATAAAAGAACAATAAAAAGTGTACACCGAGCAACTTTGATGATTCGAAGTTGCTCAACTCACTCTACGGAGGATTTTTTAACATTTTTGTCCATTTGTCTTATAAAGTTGGTGTTTTCGCATCGAAATAATCTGGGAAGCTTATACTCGTAAAATTTGACATAGAAGGAACAAGAAAAAGTGTACACCGAGCAACTTTGATGATCCGAAATTGCTCAACCCTCACTATGAAGTAGCTTTTAATGGTTTTATATCAGTTTTGGCATCAAAATAATCCAGGAAGCATATACTCGTAAAATTTGACATAAAAGAACAATAAAAAGTGTACACCAAGCAATTTTGATGATTCGAAGTTCCTCAACTATCTCTATGGAGGATCTTTTAACGTCTTTGTCCATTTGTCTTATAAAGTTGGTGTTTTTGCATCGAAATAATCTCAAAAGCTTATACTCGTAAAATTTGACATAGAAGGAACAATGAAAAGTGTACACCGAGCAACTTTGATGGTCCGGAATTGCTCAACTCTCACTATGAAGTAGCTTTTAACGGTTTTGTCCATTTGTCATTGATAGTTAAGGTTTTGGCATCAAAATAATCCAGGAAGCATATACTCGTTAAATTTGACATAAAACAACGATAAAAATTGTACACCGAGTAACTTTGATGATTCGAAGTTGCTCAACTCTCTCTATGGATGATTTTTTAACATTTTTGTCCATTTGTCTTATAAAGTTGGCATTTTCGCATCGAAATAATCTAGGAAGCTTATACTCGTAAAATTTGACATAGAATGAATAATAAAAAGTGTACACCGAGGAACTTTGATGGTCTGGAAATGCTCAACTCTCACTACGAAGTAGCTTTTAATGGTTTTATCTATTTGTCATTGATAGTTGGGGTTTTGGCATCAAAATAATCCAGGAAGCATATACTCGTAAAATTTGACATAGAATGAATAATAAAAAGTGTACACCGAGGAACTTTGATGGTCTGGAAATGCTCAACTCTCACTACGAAGTAGCTTTTAATGGTTTTATCTATTTGTCATTGATAGTTGGGGTTTTGGCATCAAAATAATCCAGGAAGCATATACTCGTAAAATTTGACATAAAAGAACAATAAAAAGTGTACACCGAGCAATTTTGATGATTCGAAGTTTCCCAACTATCTCTATGGAGGATCTTTTAATGTTTTTGTCCATTTGTCTTATAAAGTTGGTGTTTTCGCATCGAAATAATCTATGAAGCTTATACTCATAAAATTTGACATAGAAGAACAATAAAAAGTGTACACCGAGCAACTTTGATAGTCCGAAGTTGCTCAACTCACTCTATGGAGGAGCTATAAACGGTTTTGTCCATTTGTCATAAGAAATTTTTGGTTTTGTCACCGAAATAATCTAGGAAGCTTTTACTCGTAAAATTCGACATAGAAGAACAATAAAAAGTGTACACCGAGCAACTTTGATAGTCCGAAGTTGCTCAACTCACTCTATTGAGGAGCTATAAATGGTTTTGTCCATTTGTCATAAAAAAGATGGGGTTTTGGCGTCGAAATAATCTAGGAAGGTTTTACTCGTAAAATTTGACATAGAAGAACAATAAAAAGTGTACACCGTGCAACTTTGATGGTCCGGAATTGCTCAACTCTCACTATGAACTAGCTTTTAACGGTTTTGTCCATTTGTCATTGATAGTTGGGGTTTTGGCAATAAAATAATCCAGGAAGCATATAGTCCTAAAATTTGACATAAAAGAACAATAAAAAGTGTACACCGAGCAACTTTGATGATTCGAAGTTGCTCAACTCACTCTACGGAGGATTTTTTAACATTTTTGTCCATTTGTCTTATAAAGTTGGTGTTTTCGCATCGAAATAATCTGGGAAGCTTATACTCGTAAAATTTGACATAGAAGGAACAAGAAAAAGTGTACACCGAGCAACTTTGATGATCCGAAATTGCTCAACCCTCACTATGAAGTAGCTTTTAATGGTTTTATATCAGTTTTGGCATCAAAATAATCCAGGAAGCATATACTCGTAAAATTTGACATAAAAGAACAATAAAAAGTGTACACCAAGCAATTTTGATGATTCGAAGTTCCTCAACTATCTCTATGGAGGATCTTTTAACGTCTTTGTCCATTTGTCTTATAAAGTTGGTGTTTTTGCATCGAAATAATCTCAAAAGCTTATACTCGTAAAATTTGACATAGAAGGAACAATGAAAAGTGTACACCGAGCAACTTTGATGGTCCGGAATTGCTCAACTCTCACTATGAAGTAGCTTTTAACGGTTTTGTCCATTTGTCATTGATAGTTAAGGTTTTGGCATCAAAATAATCCAGGAAGCATATACTCGTTAAATTTGACATAAAACAACGATAAAAATTGTACACCGAGTAACTTTGATGATTCGAAGTTGCTCAACTCTCTCTATGGATGATTTTTTAACATTTTTGTCCATTTGTCTTATAAAGTTGGCATTTTCGCATCGAAATAATCTAGGAAGCTTATACTCGTAAAATTTGACATAGAATGAATAATAAAAAGTGTACACCGAGGAACTTTGATGGTCTGGAAATGCTCAACTCTCACTACGAAGTAGCTTTTAATGGTTTTATCTATTTGTCATTGATAGTTGGGGTTTTGGCATCAAAATAATCCAGGAAGCATATACTCGTAAAATTTGACATAGAATGAATAATAAAAAGTGTACACCGAGGAACTTTGATGGTCTGGAAATGCTCAACTCTCACTACGAAGTAGCTTTTAATGGTTTTATCTATTTGTCATTGATAGTTGGGGTTTTGGCATCAAAATAATCCAGGAAGCATATACTCGTAAAATTTGACATAAAAGAACAATAAAAAGTGTACACCGAGCAATTTTGATGATTCGAAGTTTCCCAACTATCTCTATGGAGGATCTTTTAATGTTTTTGTCCATTTGTCTTATAAAGTTGGTGTTTTCGCATCGAAATAATCTATGAAGCTTATACTCATAAAATTTGACATAGAAGAACAATAAAAAGTGTACACCGAGCAACTTTGATAGTCCGAAGTTGCTCAACTCACTCTATGGAGGAGCTATAAACGGTTTTGTCCATTTGTCATAAGAAATTTTTGGTTTTGTCACCGAAATAATCTAGGAAGCTTTTACTCGTAAAATTCGACATAGAAGAACAATAAAAAGTGTACACCGAGCAACTTTGATAGTCCGAAGTTGCTCAACTCACTCTATTGAGGAGCTATAAATGGTTTTGTCCATTTGTCATAAAAAAGATGGGGTTTTGGCGTCGAAATAATCTAGGAAGCTTTTACTCGTAAAATTTGACATAGAAGAACAATAAAAAGTGTACACCGTGCAACTTTGATGGTCCGGAATTGCTCAACTCTCACTATGAACTAGCTTTTAACGGTTTTGTCCATTTGTCATTGATAGTTGGGGTTTTGGCAATAAAATAATCCAGGAAGCATATAGTCCTAAAATTTGACATAAAAGAACAATAAAAAGTGTACACCGAGCAACTTTGATGATTCGAAGTTGCTCAACTCACTCTACGGAGGATTTTTTAACATTTTTGTCCATTTGTCTTATAAAGTTGGTGTTTTCGCATCGAAATAATCTGGGAAGCTTATACTCGTAAAATTTGACATAGAAGGAACAAGAAAAAGTGTACACCGAGCAACTTTGATGATCCGAAATTGCTCAACCCTCACTATGAAGTAGCTTTTAATGGTTTTATATCAGTTTTGGCATCAAAATAATCCAGGAAGCATATACTCGTAAAATTTGACATAAAAGAACAATAAAAAGTGTACACCAAGCAATTTTGATGATTCGAAGTTCCTCAACTATCTCTATGGAGGATCTTTTAACGTCTTTGTCCATTTGTCTTATAAAGTTGGTGTTTTTGCATCGAAATAATCTCAAAAGCTTATACTCGTAAAATTTGACATAGAAGGAACAATGAAAAGTGTACACCGAGCAACTTTGATGGTCCGGAATTGCTCAACTCTCACTATGAAGTAGCTTTTAACGGTTTTGTCCATTTGTCATTGATAGTTAAGGTTTTGGCATCAAAATAATCCAGGAAGCATATACTCGTTAAATTTGACATAAAACAACGATAAAAATTGTACACCGAGTAACTTTGATGATTCGAAGTTGCTCAACTCTCTCTATGGATGATTTTTTAACATTTTTGTCCATTTGTCTTATAAAGTTGGCATTTTCGCATCGAAATAATCTAGGAAGCTTATACTCGTAAAATTTGACATAGAATGAATAATAAAAAGTGTACACCGAGGAACTTTGATGGTCTGGAAATGCTCAACTCTCACTACGAAGTAGCTTTTAATGGTTTTATCTATTTGTCATTGATAGTTGGGGTTTTGGCATCAAAATAATCCAGGAAGCATATACTCGTAAAATTTGACATAAAAGAACAATAAAAAGTGTACACCGAGCAATTTTGATGACTCGAAGTTTCCCAACTATCTCTATGGAGGATCTTTTAATGTTTTTGTCCATTTGTCTTATAAAGTTGGTGTTTTCGCTTCGAAATAATCTATGAAGCTTATACTCATAAAATTTGACATAGAAGAACAATAAAAAGTGTACACCGAGCAACTTTGATAGTCCGAAGTTGCTCAACTCACTCTATGGAGGAGCTATAAACGGTTTTGTCCATTTGTCATAAGAAAGTTTTGGTTTTGTCACCGAAATAATCTAGGAAGCTTATACTCGTAAAATTTGACATAGAAGAACAATAAAAAGTGTACACCGAGCAACTTTGATAGTCCGAAGTTGCTCAACTCACTCTATTGAGGAGCTATAAATGGTTTTGTCCATTTGTCATAAAAAAGATGGGGTTTTGGCGTCGAAATAATCTAGGAAGCTTTTACTCGTAAAATTTGACATAGAAGAACAATAAAAAGTGTACACCGTGCAACTTTGATGGTCCGGAATTGCTCAACTCTCACTATGAACTAGCTTTTAACGGTTTTGTCCATTTGTCATTGATAGTTGGGGTTTTGGCATTAAAATAATCCAGGAAGCATATAGTCCTAAAATTTGACATAAAAGAACAATAAAAAGTGTACACCGAGCAACTTTGATGATTCGAAGTTGCTCAACTCACTCTACGGAGGATTTTTTAACATTTTTGTCCATTTGTCTTATAAAGTTGGTGTTTTCGCATCGAAATAATCTGGGAAGCTTATACTCGTAAAATTTGACATAGAAGGAACAAGAAAAAGTGTACACCGAGCAACTTTGATGATCCGAAATTGCTCAACCCTCACTATGAAGTAGCTTTTAATGGTTTTATATCAGTTTTGGCATCAAAATAATCCAGGAAGCATATACTCGTAAAATTTGACATAAAAGAACAATAAAAAGTGTACACCAAGCAATTTTGATGATTCGAAGTTCCTCAACTATCTCTATGGAGGATCTTTTAACGTCTTTGTCCATTTGTCTTATAAAGTTGGTGTTTTTGCATCGAAATAATCTCAAAAGCTTATACTCGTAAAATTTGACATAGAAGGAACAATGAAAAGTGTACACCGAGCAACTTTGATGATTCGAAGTTGCTCAACTCTCTCTATGGAGGATTTTTTAACATTTTTGTCCATTTGTCTTATAAAGTTGGTGTTTTCGCATCGAAATAATCTGGGAAGCTTATACGCGTAAAATTTGACATAGAAGGAACAATAAAAAGTGTACACCGAGCAACTTTGATGATCCGGAATTGCTCAACTCTCACTATGAAGTAGCTTTTAATGGTTTTATATCGGTTTTGGCATCAAAATAATCCAGGAAGCATATACTCGTAAAATTTGACATAAAAGAACAATAAAAAGTGTACACCGAGCAATTTTGATGATTCGAAGTTCTTCAACTATCTCTATGGAGGATCTTTTAACGTCTTTGTCCATTTGCCTTATAAAGTTGGTGTTTTCGCATCGAAATAATCTCGAAAGCTTATACTCGTAAAATTTGAAATAGAAGGAACAATGAAAATTGTACACCGAGCAACTTTGATGGTCCGGAATTGCTCAACTCTCACTATGAAGTAGCTTTTAACGGTTTTGTCCATTTGTCATTGATAGTTAAGGTTTTGGCATCAAAATAATCCAGGAAGCATATACTCGTTAAATTTGACATAAAACAACGATAAAAATTGTACACCGAGTAACTTTGATGATTCGAAGTTGCTCAACTCTCTCTATGGATGATTTTTTAACATTTTTGTCCATTTGTCTTATAAAGTTGGCATTTTCGCATCGAAATAATCTAGGAAGCTTATACTCGTAAAATTTGACATAGAATGAATAATAAAAAGTGTACACCGAGGAACTTTGATGGTCTGGAAATGCTCAACTCTCACTACGAAGTAGCTTTTAATGGTTTTATCTATTTGTCATTGATAGTTGGGGTTTTGGCATCAAAATAATCCAGGAAGCATATACTCGTAAAATTTGACATAAAAGAACAATAAAAAGTGTACACCGAGCAATTTTGATGACTCGAAGTTTCCCAACTATCTCTATGGAGGATCTTTTAATGTTTTTGTCCATTTGTCTTATAAAGTTGGTGTTTTCGCTTCGAAATAATCTATGAAGCTTATACTCATAAAATTTGACATAGAAGAACAATAAAAAGTGTACACCGAGCAACTTTGATAGTTTGAAGTTGCTCAACTCACTCTATGGAGGAGCTATAAACGGTTTTGTCCATTTGTCATAAGAAAGTTTTGGTTTTGTCACCGAAATAATCTAGGAAGCTTATACTCGTAAAATTCGACATAGAAGAACAATAAAAAGTGTACACCGAGCAACTTTGATAGTCCGAAGTTGCTCAACTCACTCTATTGAGGAGCTATAAATGGTTTTGTCCATTTGTCATAAAAAAGATGGGGTTTTGGCGTCGAAATAATCTAGGAAGCTTTTACTCGTAAAATTTGACATAGAAGAACAATAAAAAGTGTACACCGTGCAACTTTGATGGTCCGGAATTGCTCAACTCTCACTATGAACTAGCTTTTAACGGTTTTGTCCATTTGTCATTGATAGTTGGGGTTTTGGCAATAAAATAATCCAGGAAGCATATAGTCCTAAAATTTGACATAAAAGAACAATAAAAAGTGTACACCGAGCAACTTTGATGATTCGAAGTTGCTCAACTCACTCTACGGAGGATTTTTTAACATTTTTGTCCATTTGTCTTATAAAGTTGGTGTTTTCGCATCGAAATAATCTGGGAAGCTTATACTCGTAAAATTTGACATAGAAGGAACAAGAAAAAGTGTACACCGAGCAACTTTGATGATCCGAAATTGCTCAACCCTCACTATGAAGTAGCTTTTAATGGTTTTATATCAGTTTTGGCATCAAAATAATCCAGGAAGCATATACTCGTAAAATTTGACATAAAAGAACAATAAAAAGTGTACACCAAGCAATTTTGATGATTCGAAGTTCCTCAACTATCTCTATGGAGGATCTTTTAACGTCTTTGTCCATTTGTCTTATAAAGTTGGTGTTTTTGCATCGAAATAATCTCAAAAGCTTATACTCGTAAAATTTGACATAGAAGGAACAATGAAAAGTGTACACCGAGCAACTTTGATGGTCCGGAATTGCTCAACTCTCACTATGAAGTAGCTTTTAACGGTTTTGTCCATTTGTCATTGATAGTTAAGGTTTTGGCATCAAAATAATCCAGGAAGCATATACTCGTTAAATTTGACATAAAACAACGATAAAAATTGTACACCGAGTAACTTTGATGATTCGAAGTTGCTCAACTCTCTCTATGGATGATTTTTTAACATTTTTGTCCATTTGTCTTATAAAGTTGGCATTTTCGCATCGAAATAATCTAGGAAGCTTATACTCGTAAAATTTGACATAGAATGAATAATAAAAAGTGTACACCGAGGAACTTTGATGGTCTGGAAATGCTCAACTCTCACTACGAAGTAGCTTTTAATGGTTTTATCTATTTGTCATTGATAGTTGGGGTTTTGGCATCAAAATAATCCAGGAAGCATATACTCGTAAAATTTGACATAGAATGAATAATAAAAAGTGTACACCGAGGAACTTTGATGGTCTGGAAATGCTCAACTCTCACTACGAAGTAGCTTTTAATGGTTTTATCTATTTGTCATTGATAGTTGTGGTTTTGGCATCAAAATAATCCAGGAAGCATATACTCGTAAAATTTGACATAAAAGAACAATAAAAAGTGTACACCGAGCAATTTTGATGATTCGAAGTTTCCCAACTATCTCTATGGAGGATCTTTTAATGTTTTTGTCCATTTGTCTTATAAAGTTGGTGTTTTCGCATCAAAATAATCTATGAAGCTTATACTCATAAAATTTGACATAGAAGAACAATAAAAAGTGTACACCGAGCAACTTTGATAGTCCGAAGTTGCTCAACTCACTCTATGGAGGAGCTATAAACGGTTTTGTCCATTTGTCATAAGAAATTTTTGGTTTTGTCACCGAAATAATCTAGGAAGCTTTTACTCGTAAAATTCGACATAGAAGAACAATAAAAAGTGTACACCGAGCAACTTTGATAGTCCGAAGTTGCTCAACTCACTCTATTGAGGAGCTATAAATGGTTTTGTCCATTTGTCATAAAAAAGATGGGGTTTTGGCGTCGAAATAATCTAGGAAGCTTTTACTCGTAAAATTTGACATAGAAGAACAATAAAAAGTGTACACCGTGCAACTTTGATGGTCCGGAATTGCTCAACTCTCACTATGAACTAGCTTTTAACGGTTTTGTCCATTTGTCATTGATAGTTGGGGTTTTGGCAATAAAATAATCCAGGAAGCATATAGTCCTAAAATTTGACATAAAAGAACAATAAAAAGTGTACACCGAGCAACTTTGATGATTCGAAGTTGCTCAACTCACTCTACGGAGGATTTTTTAACATTTTTGTCCATTTGTCTTATAAAGTTGGTGTTTTCGCATCGAAATAATCTGGGAAGCTTATACTCGTAAAATTTGACATAGAAGGAACAAGAAAAAGTGTACACCGAGCAACTTTGATGATCCGAAATTGCTCAACCCTCACTATGAAGTAGCTTTTAATGGTTTTATATCAGTTTTGGCATCAAAATAATCCAGGAAGCATATACTCGTAAAATTTGACATAAAAGAACAATAAAAAGTGTACACCAAGCAATTTTGATGATTCGAAGTTCCTCAACTATCTCTATGGAGGATCTTTTAACGTCTTTGTCCATTTGTCTTATAAAGTTGGTGTTTTTGCATCGAAATAATCTCAAAAGCTTATACTCGTAAAATTTGACATAGAAGGAACAATGAAAAGTGTACACCGAGCAACTTTGATGGTCCGGAATTGCTCAACTCTCACTATGAAGTAGCTTTTAACGGTTTTGTCCATTTGTCATTGATAGTTAAGGTTTTGGCATCAAAATAATCCAGGAAGCATATACTCGTTAAATTTGACATAAAACAACGATAAAAATTGTACACCGAGTAACTTTGATGATTCGAAGTTGCTCAACTCTCTCTATGGATGATTTTTTAACATTTTTGTCCATTTGTCTTATAAAGTTGGCATTTTCGCATCGAAATAATCTAGGAAGCTTATACTCGTAAAATTTGACATAGAATGAATAATAAAAAGTGTACACCGAGGAACTTTGATGGTCTGGAAATGCTCAACTCTCACTACGAAGTAGCTTTTAATGGTTTTATCTATTTGTCATTGATAGTTGGGGTTTTGGCATCAAAATAATCCAGGAAGCATATACTCGTAAAATTTGACATAGAATGAATAATAAAAAGTGTACACCGAGGAACTTTGATGGTCTGGAAATGCTCAACTCTCACTACGAAGTAGCTTTTAATGGTTTTATCTATTTGTCATTGATAGTTGGGGTTTTGGCATCAAAATAATCCAGGAAGCATATACTCGTAAAATTTGACATAAAAGAACAATAAAAAGTGTACACCGAGCAATTTTGATGATTCGAAGTTTCCCAACTATCTCTATGGAGGATCTTTTAATGTTTTTGTCCATTTGTCTTATAAAGTTGGTGTTTTCGCATCGAAATAATCTATGAAGCTTATACTCATAAAATTTGACATAGAAGAACAATAAAAAGTGTACACCGAGCAACTTTGATAGTCCGAAGTTGCTCAACTCACTCTATGGAGGAGCTATAAACGGTTTTGTCCATTTGTCATAAGAAAGTTCGGGTTTCGTCACCGAAATAATCTAGGAAGCTTATACTCGTAAAATTTGACATAGAAGAACAATAAAAAGTGTACACCGAGCAACTTTGATAGTCCGAAATTGCTCAACTCACTCTATTGAGGAGCTATAAATGGTTTTGTCCATTTGTCATAAAAAAGATGGGGTTTTGGCGTCGAAATAATCTAGGAAGCTTTTACTCGTAAAATTTGACATAGAAGAACAATAAAAAGTGTACACCGTGCAACTTTGATGGTCCGGAATTGCTCAACTCTCACTATGAACTAGCTTTTAACGGTTTTGTCCATTTGTCATTGATAGTTGGGGTTTTGGCATTAAAATAATCCAGGAAGCATATAGTCCTAAAATTTGACATAAAAGAACAATAAAAAGTGTACACCAAGCAACTTTGATGATTCGAAGTTGCTCAACTCTCTCTACGGAGGATTTTTTAACATTTTTGTCCATTTGTCTTATAAAGTTGGTGTTTTCGCATCGAAATAATCTGGGAAGCTTATACTCGTAAAATTTGACATAGAAGGAACAAGAAAAAGTGTACACCGAGCAACTTTGATGATCCGAAATTGCTCAACCCTCACTATGAAGTAGCTTTTAATGGTTTTATATCAGTTTTGGCATCAAAATAATCCAGGAAGCATATACTCGTAAAATTTGACATAAAAGAACAATAAAAAGTGTACACCAAGCAATTTTGATGATTCGAAGTTCCTCAACTATCTCTATGGAGGATCTTTTAACGTCTTTGTCCATTTGTCTTATAGAGTTGGTGTTTTCGCATCGAAATAATCTCAAAAGCTTATACTCGTAAAATTTGACATAGAAGGAACAATGAAAAGTGTACACCGAGCAACTTTGATGGTCCGGAATTGCTCAACTCCCACTATGAAGTAGCTTTTAACGGTTTTGTCCATTTGTCATTGATAGTTAAGGTTTTGGCATCAAAATAATCCAGGAAGCATATACTCGTTAAATTTGACATAAAACAACGATAAAAATTGTACACCGAGTAACTTTGATGATTCGAAGTTGCTCAACTCTCTCTATGGAGGATCTTTTAACATTTTTGTCCATTTTTCTTATAAAGTTGGCATTTTCGCATCGAAATAATCTAGGAAGCTTATACTCGTAAAATTTGACATAGAATGAACAATAAAAAGTGTACACCGAGGAACTTCGATGGTCTGGAAATGCTCAACTCTCACTACGAAGTAGCTTTTAGTGGTTTTGTCTATTTGTCATTGATAGTTGGGGTTTTGGCATCAAAATAATCCAGGAAGCATATACTCGTAAAATTTGACATAAAAGAACAATAAAAAGTGTACACCGAGCAATTTTGATGATTTGAAGTTTCCCAACTATCTCTATGGAGGATCTTTTAATGTTTTTGTCCATTTGTCTTATAAAGTTGGTGTTTTCGCATCGAAATAATCTATGAAGCTTATACTCATAAAATTTGACATAGAAGAACAATAAAAAGTATACACCGAGCAACTTTGATAGTCCGAAGTTGCTCAACTCACTCTATGGAGGAGCTATAAACGGTTTTGTCCATTTGTCATAAGAAAGAAGGGGTTTTGGCGTCGAAATAATCTAGGAAGCTTATACTCGTAAAATTTGACATAGAAGAACAATAAAAAGTGTACACCGTGCAACTTTGATGGTCCGGAATTGCTCAACTCTCACTATGAACTAGCTTTTAACGGTTTTGTCCGTTTGTCATTGATAGTTGGGGTTTTGGCATTAAAATAATCCAGGAACCATATAGTCCTAAAATCTGATATAAAAGAACAATAAAAAGTGTACACCGAGCAACTTTGATGATTCGAAGTTGCTCAACTCTCTCTATGGAGGATTTTTTAACATTTTTGTCCATTTGTCTTATAAAGTTGGTGTTTTCGCATCGAAATAATCTGGGAAGCCTATACTCGTAAAATTTGACATAGAAGGAACAATAAAAATTGTACACCGAGCAACTTTGATGATCCGGAATTGCTCAACTCTCACTATGAAGTAGCTTTTAATGGTTTTATATCGGTTTTGGCATCAAAATAATCCAGGAAGCACATACTCGTAAAATTTGACATAAAAGAACAATAAAAAGTGTACACCGAGCAATTTTGATGATTCGAAGTTCCTCAACTATCTCTATGGAGGATCTTTTAACGTCTTTGTCCATTTGTCTTATAAAGTTGGTGTTTTCGCATCGAAATAATCTCGAAAGCTTATACTCGTAAAATTTGACATAGAAGGAACAATGAAAAGTGTACACCGAGCAACTTTGATGGTCCGGAATTGCTCAACTCTCACTATGAAGTAGCTTTTAACGGTTTTGTCCATTTGTCATTGATAGTTAAGGTTTTGGCATCAAAATAATCCAGGAAGCATATACTCGTTAAATTTGACATAAAACAACGATAAAAATTGTACACCGAGTAACTTTGATGATTCGAAGTTGCTCAACTCTCTCTATGGATGATTTTTTAACATTTTTGTCCATTTGTCTTATAAAGTTGGCATTTTCGCATCGAAATAATCTAGGAAGCTTATACTCGTAAAATTTGACATAGAATGAATAATAAAAAGTGTACACCGAGGAACTTTGATGGTCTGGAAATGCTCAACTCTCACTACGAAGTAGCTTTTAATGGTTTTATCTATTTGTCATTGATAGTTGGGGTTTTGGCATCAAAATAATCCAGGAAGCATATACTCGTAAAATTTGACATAAAAGAACAATAAAAAGTGTACACCGAGCAATTTTGATGATTCGAAGTTTCCCAACTATCTCTATGGAGGATCTTTTAATGTTTTTGTCCATTTGTCTTATAAAGTTGGTGTTTTCGCATCGAAATAATCTATGAAGCTTATACTCATAAAATTTGACATAGAAGAACAATAAAAAGTGTACACCGAGCAACTTTGATAGTCCGAAGTTGCTCAACTCACTCTATGGAGGAGCTATAAACGGTTTTGTCCATTTGTCATAAGAAAGTTCGGGTTTCGTCACCGAAATAATCTAGGAAGCTTATACTCGTAAAATTTGACATAGAAGAACAATAAAAAGTGTACACCGAGCAACTTTGATAGTCCGAAATTGCTCAACTCACTCTATTGAGGAGCTATAAATGGTTTTGTCCATTTGTCATAAAAAAGATGGGGTTTTGGCGTCGAAATAATCTAGGAAGCTTTTACTCGTAAAATTTGACATAGAAGAACAATAAAAAGTGTACACCGTGCAACTTTGATGGTCCGGAATTGCTCAACTCTCACTATGAACTAGCTTTTAACGGTTTTGTCCATTTGTCATTGATAGTTGGGGTTTTGGCATTAAAATAATCCAGGAAGCATATAGTCCTAAAATTTGACATAAAAGAACGATAAAAAGTGTACACCGAGCAACTTTGATGATTCGAAGTTGCTCAACTCTCTCTACGGAGGATTTTTTAACATTTTTGTCCATTTGTCTTATAAAGTTGGTGTTTTCGCATCGAAATAATCTGGGAAGCTTATACTCGTAAAATTTGACATAGAAGGAACAAGAAAAAGTGTACACCGAGCAACTTTGATGATCCGAAATTGCTCAACCCTCACTATGAAGTAGCTTTTAATGGTTTTATATCAGTTTTGGCATCAAAATAATCCAGGAAGCATATACTCGTAAAATTTGACATAAAAGAACAATAAAAAGTGTACACCAAGCAATTTTGATGATTCGAAGTTCCTCAACTATCTCTATGGAGGATCTTTTAACGTCTTTGTCCATTTGTCTTATAGAGTTGGTGTTTTCGCATCGAAATAATCTCAAAAGCTTATACTCGTAAAATTTGACATAGAAGGAACAATGAAAAGTGTACACCGAGCAACTTTGATGGTCCGGAATTGCTCAACTCCCACTATGAAGTAGCTTTTAACGGTTTTGTCCATTTGTCATTGATAGTTAAGGTTTTGGCATCAAAATAATCCAGGAAGCATATACTCGTTAAATTTGACATAAAACAACGATAAAAATTGTACACCGAGTAACTTTGATGATTCGAAGTTGCTCAACTCTCTCTATGGAGGATCTTTTAACATTTTTGTCCATTTTTCTTATAAAGTTGGCATTTTCGCATCGAAATAATCTAGGAAGCTTATACTCGTAAAATTTGACATAGAATGAACAATAAAAAGTGTACACCGAGGAACTTTGATGGTCTGGAAATGCTCAACTCTCACTACGAAGTAGGTTTTAATGGTTTTATCTATTTGTCATTGATAGTTGGGGTTTTGGCATCAAAATAATCCAGGAAGCATATACTCGTAAAATTTGACATAAAAGAACAATAAAAAGTGTACACCGAGCAATTTTGATGATTCGAAGTTTCCCAACTATCTCTATGGAGGATCTTTTAATGTTTTTGTCCATTTGTCTTATAAAGTTGGTGTTTTCGCATCGAAATAATCTATGAAGCTTATACTCATAAAATTTGACATAGAAGGAACAATAAAAAGTGTACACCGAG
Source organism: Euonymus europaeus (assembly GCA_963580455.1). Taxonomy (NCBI): domain Eukaryota; kingdom Viridiplantae; phylum Streptophyta; class Magnoliopsida; order Celastrales; family Celastraceae; genus Euonymus; species Euonymus europaeus. The sequence continues at coordinate 10,618,136 of OY756970.1, read as the reverse complement.
CAACTTTGATGATCCGAAATTGCTCAACTCACTCTATTGAGGAGCTATAAACGGTTTTGTCCATTTGTCATAAGAAAGTTGGGGTTTTGGCGTCGAAATAATCTAGGAAGCTTATACTCGTAAAATGTGACATAGAAGAACAATAAAAAGTGTACACCGTGCAATTTTGATGGTCCGGAATTGCTCAACTCTCACTATGAACTAGCTTTTAACGGTTTTGTCCATTTGTCATTGATAGTTGGGGTTTTGGCGTTAAAATAATCCAGGAAGCAAATAGTCCTAAAATTTGACATAAAAGAACAATAAAAAGTGTACACCGAGCAACTTTGATGATTCGAAGTTGCTCAACTCTCTCTACGGAGGATTTTTTAACATTTTTGTCCATTTGTCTTATAAAGTTGGTGTTTTCGCATCGAAATAATCTGGGAAGCTTATACTCGTAAAATTTGACATAGAAGGAACAATAAAAAGTGTACACCGAGCAACTTTGATGATCCGAAATTGCTCAACTTTCACTATGAAGTAGCTTTTAATGGTTTTATATCGGTTTTGGAATCAAAATAATCCAGGAAGCATATACTCGTAAAATTTGACATAAAATAACAATAAAAAGTGTACACCGACCAATTTTGATGATTCGAAGTTCCTCAACTATCTCTATGGAGGATCTTTTAAAGTCTTTGTCCATTTGTCTTATAAAGTTGGTGTTTTCGCATCGAAATAATCTCGAAAGCTTATACTCGTAAAATTTGACATAGAAGGAACAATGAAAAGTGTACACCGAGCAACTTCGATGGTCCGGAATTGCTCAACTCTCACTATGAAGTAGCTTTTAACGGTTTTGTCTATTTGTCATTGATAGTTGGGGTTTTGGCATCAAAATAATCCAGGAAGCATATACTCGTTAAATTTGACATAAAACAACAATAAAAATTGTACACCGAGTAACTTTGATGATTCGAAGTTGCTGAACTCTCTGTATGGAGGATCTTTTAACATTTTTGTCCATTTGTCTTATAAAGTTGGTGTTTTCAGATCGAAATAATCTAGGAAGCTTATACTCGTAAAATTTGACATAGAATGAACAATAAAAAGTGTACACCGAGGAACTTTGATGGTCTGGAAATGCTCAACTCTCACTACGAAGTAGGTTTTAATGGTTTTATCTATTTGTCATTGATAGTTGGGGTTTTGGCATCAAAATAATCCAGGAAGCATATACTCGTAAAATTTGACATAAAAGAACAATAAAAAGTGTACACCGAGCAATTTTGATGATTCGAAGTTTCCCAACTATCTCTATGGAGGATCTTTTAATGTTTTTGTCCATTTGTATTATAAAGTTGGTGTTTTCGCATCGAAATAATCTATGAAGCTTATACTCATAAAATTTGACATAGAAGAACAATAAAAAGTGTACACCGAGCAACTTTGATAGTCCAAAGTTGCTGAACTCACTCTATGGAGGAGCTATAAAAGGTTTTGTCCATTTGTCATAGGAAAGTTTGGGTTTTGGCATCGAAATAATCTAGGAAGCTTATACTCGTAAAATTTGACATAGAAGAACAATAAAAAGTGTACAACGACCAACTTTTATAGTCTGAAGTTGCTCAACTCACTCTATGGAGGAGCATCAAACGGTTTTGCCCATTTGTCATAGAAAGTTGGGGTTTTGGCATCGAAATAATCTAGGAAGCTTATACTCGTAAAATTTGACATAGAAGAACAATAAAAAGTGTACACCGAGCAACTTTGATAGTCCGAAGTTGCTCAACTCACTCTATGGAGGAGCTTTAAATGGTTTTGTCCATTTGTCATAGAAAGTTGAGGTTTTGGCATGGAAATAATCTAGGAAGCTTATACTCGTAAAATGTGAAATAGAAGAACAATAAAAAGTGTACACCGAGCAACTTTGATGGTCCGGAATTGCTCAACTCTCACTATGAACAAGCTTTTAACGTTTTTGTCCATTTATCATTGATAGTTGGGGTTTTGGCATTAAAATAATCCAGGAAGCATATACTACTAAAATTTTACATAAAAGAACAATAAAAAGTGTACACCGAGCAACTTTGATGATTCCAAGTTGCTCAACTCTCTCTATGGAGTATCTTTTAACGTTTTTTATCATTTGTCTTATAAAGTTGGTGTTTTCGCATCGAAATAATCTATGAAGCTTATACTCATAAAATTTGACATAGAAGAACAATAAAAAGTGTACACCGAGCAACTTTGATAGTCCGAAGTTGCTCAACTCACTCTATGGAGGAGCTTTAAATGGTTTTGTCCATTTGTCATAGAAAGTTGAGGTTTTGGCATGGAAATAATCTAGGAAGCTTATACTCGTAAAATGTGAAATAGAAGAACAATAAAAAGTGTACACCGAGCAACTTTGATGGTCCGGAATTGCTCAACTCTCACTATGAACAAGCTTTTAACGTTTTTGTCCATTTATCATTGATAGTTGGGGTTTTGGCATTAAAATAATCCAGGAAGCATATACTACTAAAATTTTACATAAAAGAACAATAAAAAGTGTACACCGAGCAACTTTGATGATTCCAAGTTGCTCAACTCTCTCTATGGAGTATCTTTTAACGTTTTTTATCATTTGTCTTATAAAGTTGGTGTTTTCGCATCGAAATAATCTATGAAGCTTATAATCGAAAAATTTGACATAGAAGAACAATAAAAAGTGTACAACGACTAACTTTTATAGTCCGAAGTTGCTCAACTCACTCTATGGAGGAGCTTTAAACGGTTTTGTCCATTTGTCATAGAAAGTTGGGGTTTTGGCATCGAAATAATCTAGGAAGCTTATACTCGTAAAACTTGACATAGAAGAACAATAAAAAGTGTACACCGAGCAACTTTGATAGCCCAAAGTTGCTCAACTCACTCTATGTAGGAGCTATAAACGGTTCTGTCCATTTGTCATAAGAAAGTTGGTATTTTGGCGTCGAAATAATCTAGGAAGCTTATACTCGTAAAATATGACATAGAAGAACAATAAAAAGTGTACACCGAGCAAATTTGATGGTCCGGTATTGCTCAACTCTCACTATGAACTAGCTTTTAACGTTTTTGTCCATTTGTCACTGATAGTTGGGGTTTTGGCATTAAAATAATCCTGGAAGCATATACTCGTAAAATTCGACATAAATGAACTCTCTCTATGGAGGATTTTTTAACATTTTTGTCCATTTGTCTTATAAAGTTGGTGTTTTTGCATCGAAATAATCTGTGAAGCTTATACTCGTAAAATTTGACATAGAAGGAACAATAAAAAGTGTACACCGAGCAACTTTGATGATCCGGAATTGCTCAACTCTCACTATGAAGTAGCTTTTAATGGTTTTATATATTTGCCATTGAGAGTTGGGGTTTTGGCATCAAAATAATCCAGGAAGCATATAATCGTAAAATTCGACATAAATGAACAATAAAAAGTGTACACCGAGCAATTTTGATAATTCGAAGTTCCTCAACTATCTCTATGGAGGATCTTTTAACGTCTTTGTCCATTTGTTTTATAAATTTTGTGTTTTCGCATCGAAATAATCTAAGAAACTTATACTCGTAAAATTTGACATAGAACAACAATAAAAAGTGTACACCGAGCAACTGCGATAGTCCGAAGTTGGTCAACTCACTCTATGGAGGAGCTATAAATAGTTTTGTCCAGTTGTCATAAGACAGTTTGGGTTTTGGCATCGAAATAATCTAGGAAGTATATACTCGTAAAATTTGACATAGAAGAACAATAAAAAGTTTACACCGAGCAACTTTGATGGTCCGGAATTGCTCAACTCTCACTATGAAGTAGTTTTTAACGGTTTTGTCCATTTGTCATTGATAGTTGGGGTTTTGGCATCAAAATAATCCAAGAAGCATATACTCGTAAAATTTGACATAAAAGAACAATAAAAAGTGTACACCGAGCAACTTTGATGATTCGAATTTGCTCAACTCTCTCTATGGAGGATCTTTTAACATTTTTGTCCATTTGTCTTATAAAGTTGGTGTTTTCTCATCGAAATAATCTAGGAAGCTTATACTCGTAAAATTTGACATAGAATGAACAATAAAAAGTGTACACCGAGAAACTTCGATGGTCTGGAATTGCTCAACTCTCACTATGAAGTAGTTTTTAATGGTTTTATCCATTTGTCATTGATAGTTGGGGTTTTGGCATCAAAATAATCCAGGAAGCATATACTCGAAAAATTTGACATAAAAGAACAATAAAATGTGTACACCGAGCAATTTTGATGATTTCTTAGTTGCTCAACTCTCTCTATGGAGGATCTTTTAACGTTTTTGTCCATTTGTTATATGAAAGTTGGGATTGGCGTCGAAATAATCTAGGAAGCTTATACTCGTAAAATTTGACATAGAAGAACAATAAAAATTGTACACCGAGCAACTTTGATGGTCCGGAATTGCTCAACTCTCACTATGAAGATCTTTTAACGTTTTTGTCCACTTTTCTTATAAAGTTGGTGTTTTCGCATCGAAATAATCTCGTAAGCTTATACTCGTAAAATTAGACATAGAAGAACAATAAAAAGTCTACATGGAGCAACTTTGATGGTCCGGAATTGCTCAACTCTCACTATGAAGTAGCTTTTAACGGTTTTGTCCATTTGTCATTGATAGTTTGGGTTTTGGAATCAAAATAATCCCGGAAGCATATACTCGTAAAATTTGACATAAAAGAACAATAAAAAGAGTACACCGAGACACTTTGATGATTCGAAGTTGCTCAACTCTCTCTATGGAGGATCTTTTAACGTTTTTGTCTATTTGTCTTAAAAAGTTGGTGTTTTCGCATCGAAATAATCTAGGAATCTTATACTCGTAAAATTAGACATAAAACGAACAATAAAAAGTGTACACCGAGCAACTTTGATGGTCCGGAATAGCTCAACTCTCACTATGAAGTAGCTTTTAATGGTTTTATCCATTTGTCATTGATAGTTGGGGTTTTGGCATCAAAATAATCCAGGAAGCATATACTCGAAAAATTTGACATAAAAGAACAATAAAAAGTGTTCACCGAGCAATTTTGATGATTTCTTAGTTGCTCAACTCTCTCTATGGGGGATCTTTTAACGTTTTTGTCCATTTGTTATATGAAAGTTGGGTTTTGGCGTCGAAATAATCTAGGAAGCTTATACTCGTAAAATTTGACATAGAAGAACAATAAAAATTGTACACCGAGCAACTTTGATGGTCCGGAATTGCTCAACTCTCACTATGAAGTAGTTTTTAACGGTTTTGTCCATTTGTCATTGATAGTTGGGGTTTTGGCATCAAAATAATCCAGGAAGCATATACTCGTAAAATTTGACATAAAAGAACAATAAAAGTGTACACTGAGCAACTTTGATGATTCGAAGTTGCTCAACTCTCTCTATGGAGGATCTTTTAACATTTTTGTCCATTTGTCTTATAAAGTTGATGTTTTCGCATCGAAATAATCTAGGAAGCCTATACTCGTAAAATTTGACATAGAATGAACAATAAAAAGTGTACACCGAGAAACTTTGATGGTCTGGAATTGATCAACTCTCACTATGAAGTAGCTTTTAATGGTTTATCCATTTGTCATTGATAGTTGGGCTTTTGGCACCAAACTAATCCCGGAGGCATATACTCGTAAAATTTGATATAAAAGAACAATAAAAAATGTACACCGAGCAACTTTGATGATTCGAAGTTGCTCAACTCTCTCTATGGAGGATCTTTTAACGTTTTTGTCCATTTGTCTTATAAAGTTGGGGTTTTGGCATCAAAATAATCCAGGAATCATATACTCGTAAAATTTGACATAAAAGAACAATAAAAAGTGTACACCGAGCAACTTTGATGATTCGAAGTTGCTCAACTCTCACTATGGAGGATCTTTTAACGTTTTTGTCCATTTGTCTTACAAAGTTGTTTTTTTCGCATCGAAATAATCTCGTAAGCTTATACTCGTAAAATTAGACATAGAAGAACAATAAAAAGTCTACATGGAGCAACTTTGATGGTCCAGAATTGCTCAACTCTCACTATGAAGTAGCTTTTAACGGTTTTGTCCATTTGTCATTGATAGTATGGGTTTTGGAATCAAAATAATCCCGGAAGCATATACTCGTAAAATTTGACATAAAAGAACAATAAAAAGTGTACACCGAGACACTTTGATGATTCGAAGTTGCTCAACTCTCTCGATGTAGGATCTTTTAACGTTTTTGTCTATTTGTCTTATAAAGTTGGTGTTTTCGCATCGAAATAATCTAGGAAGCTTATACTCGTAAAATTAGACATAGAACGAACAATAAAAAGTGTACACCGAGCAACTTTGATGGTCCGAAATAGCTCAACTCTCACTATGAAGTAGCTTTTAATGGTTTTATCCATTTTTCATTGATAGTTGGGGTTTTGGCATCAAAATAATCCAGGAAGCATATACTCGTAAAATTTGACATAAAAGAACAATAAAAAGTGTACACCGAGCAACTTTGATGATTCGAAGTTGCTCAACTCTCTCTATGGAGGATCTTTTAACGTTTTTGTCCATTTGTCTTATAAAGTTGGCGTTTTCGCATCGAAATAATCTAGGAAGCTTATACTCGTAAAATTTGACATAGAAGGAACAATAAAAAGTGTACACCGATGAACTTTGATGGTCCGGAATTGCTCAACTCTCACTATGAAGTAGCTTTTAATGGTTTTATACATTTGTCATTGATAGTTGGGGTTTTGGGTTTTGGCATCAAAATAATCCAGTAAGCATATACTCGTAAAATTTGACATAAAAGAACAGTAAAAAGTGTACACCGAGCTACTTTGATAGTCCGAAGTTCCTCAACTCACTCTATGGAGGAGCTATAAACGGTTTTGTCCATTTGTCATAAGAAAGTTGGGGTTTTGGCATCGAAATAATCTTGGAAGCTTATACACGTAAAATTTGACATAGAAGAACAATAAAAAGTGTACAGTGAGCAACTTTGATGGTCCGGAATTGCTCAACTTTCACTATGAAGTAGATTTTAACGGTTTTGTCCATTTGTCATTGATAGTTGGGCTTTTGGAATCAAAATAATCCAGGAAGCATATACTCGTAAAATTTGACATAAAAGAACAATAAAAACTGTACCACCGAGCAACTTTGATGATTCGAAGTAGCTCAACTCTCTCTATGGAGGATCTTTTAATGTTTTTGGCCATTTGTCTTATAAAGGTTGTGTTTTCGCATCGAAATAATCTAGGAAGCTTATACTCGTAAAATTTGACATAGAAGGAACAATAAAAAGTGTACACCGAGCAACTTTGATGGTCCGGAATTGCTCAATTCTCACTATGAAGTAGCTTTTAATGGTTTTATCCATTTGTCATTGATAGTTGGGGTTTTGGCATCAAAATTATCCAAGAATCATATACTCGTAAAATTTGACATAAAAGAACAATAAAAAGTGTACACCGAGCAACTTTGATGATTCAAAGTTGCTCAACTCTCACTATGGAGGATCTTTTAACGTTTTTGTCCATTTGTCTTATAAAGTTGGTGTTTTCGCATCGAAATAATCTCGTAAGCTTAAAATCGTACAATTAGACATAGAAGAACAATAAAAATTCTACATTGAGCAACTTTGATGAACCCGAATTGCTCAACTCTCACTCTGAAGTAGCTTTTAACGGTTTTTTCCATTTGTCATTGATAGTTTGGGTTTTGGAATTAAAATAATCCCAGAAGCATATACTCGTAAAATTTGACATAAAAGAACAATAAAAGTGTACACTGAGCAACTTTGATGATTCGAAGTTGCTCAACTCTCTCTATGGAGGATCTTTTAACATTTTTGTCCATTTGTCTTATAAAGTTGATGTTTTCGCATCGAAATAATCTAGGAAGCTTATACTCGTAAAATTTGACATAGAATGAACAATAAAAAGTGTACACCGAGAAACTTTGATGGTCTGGAATTGATCAACTCTCACTATGAAGTAGCTTTTAATGGTTTATCCATTTGTCATTGATAGTTGGGCTTTTGGCACCAAACTAATCCCGGAGGCATATACTCGTAAATTTTTAATATAAAAGAACAATAAAAAATGTACACCGAGCAACTTTGATGATTCGAAGTTGCTCAACTCTCTCTATGGAGGATCTTTTAACGTTTTTGTCCATTTGTCTTATAAAGTTCGGGTTTTGGCATCAAAATAATCCAGGAATCATATACTCGTAAAATTTGACATAAAAGAACAATAAAAAGTGTACACCGAGCAACTTTGATGATTCGAAGTTGCTCAACTCTCACTATGGAGGATCTATTAACGTTTTTTTCCATTTGTCTTATAAAGTTGTTTTTTTCGCATCGAAATAATCTCGTAAGCTTATACTCGTAAAATTAGACATAGAAGAACAATAAAAAGTCTACATGGAGCAACTTTGATGGTCCAGAATTGCTCAACTCTCACTATGAAGTAGCTTTTAACGGTTTTGTCCATTTGTCATTGATAGTATGGGTTTTGGAATCAAAATAATCCCGGAAGCATATACTCGTAAAATTTGACATAAAAGAACAATAAAAAGTGTACACCGAGACACTTTGATGATTCGAAGTTGCTCAACTCTCTCGATGGAGGATCTTTTAACGTTTTTGTCTATTTGTCTTATAAAGTTGGTGTTTTCGCATCGAAATAATCTAGGAAGCTTATACTCGTAAAATTAGACATAGAACGAACAATAAAAGTGTACACCGAGCAACTTTGATGGTCCGGAATAGCTCAACTCTCACTATGAAGTAGCTTTTAATGGTTTTATCCATTTGTCATTGATAGTTGGGGTTTTGGCATCAAAATAATCCAGGAAGCATATACTCGTAAAATTTGACATAAAAGAACAATAAAAAGTGTACACCGAGCAACTTTGATGATTCGAAGTTGCTCAACTCTCTCTATGGAGGATCTTTTAACGTTTTTGTCCATTTGTCTTATAAAGTTGGCGTTTTCGCATCGAAATAATCTAGGAAGCTTATACTCGTAAAATTTGACATAGAAGGAACAATAAAAAGTGTACACCGATGAACTTTGATGGTCCGGAATTGCTCAACTCTCACTATGAAGTAGCTTTTAATGGTTTTATACATTTGTCATTGATAGTTGGGGTTTTGGGTTTTGGCATCAAAATAATCCAGTAAGCATATACTCGTAAAATTTGACATAAAAGAACAGTAAAAAGTGTACACCGAGCTACTTTGATAGTCCGAAGTTCCTCAACTCACTCTATGGAGGAGCTATAAACGGTTTTGTCCATTTGTCACAAGAAAGTTGGGGTTTTGGCATCGAAATAATCTTGGAAGCTTATACACGTAAAATTTGACATAGAAGAACAATAAAAAGTGTACAGTGAGCAACTTTGATGGTCCGGAATTGCTCAACTTTCACTATGAAGTAGCTTTTAACGGTTTTGTCCATTTGTCATTGATAGTTGGGGTTTTGGAATCAAAATAATCCAGGAAGCATATACTCGTAAAATTTGACATAAAAGAACAATAAAAACTGTACCACCGAGCAACTTTGATGATTCGAAGTAGCTCAACTCTCTCTATGGAGGATCTTTTAATGTTTTTGGCCATTTGTCTTATAAAGGTTGTGTTTTCGCATCGAAATAATATAGGAAGCTTATACTCGTAAAATTTGACATAGAATGAACAATAAAAAGTGTACACCGAGCAACTTTGATGGTCCGGAATTGCTCAATTCTCACTATGAAGTAGCTTTTAATGGTTTTATCCATTTGTCATTGATAGTTGGGGTTTTGGCATCAAAATTATCCAGGAATCATATACTCGTAAAATTTGACATAAAAGAACAATAAAAAGTGTACACCGAGCAACTTTGATGATTCAAAGTTGCTCAACTCTCACTATGGAGGATCTTTTAACGTTTTTGTCCATTTGTCTTATAAAGTTGGTGTTTTCGCATCGAAATAATCTCGTAAGCTTAAAATCGTACAATTAGACATAGAAGAACAATAAAAATTCTACATTGAGCAACTTTGATTGTCCCGAATTGCTCAACTCTCACTATGAAGTAGCTTTTAACGGTTTTTTCCATTTGTCATTGATAGTTTGGGTTTTGGAATTAAAATAATCCCAGAAGCATATACTCGTAAAATTTGACATAAAAGAACAATAAAAGTGTACACTGAGCAACTTTGATGATTCGAAGTTGCTCAACTCTCTCTATGGAGGATCTTTTAACATTTTTGTCCATTTGTCTTATAAAGTTGATGTTTTCGCATCGAAATAATCTAGGAAGCTTATACTCGTAAAATTTGACATAGAATGAACAATAAAAAGTGTACACCGAGAAACTTTGATGGTCTGGAATTGATCAACTCTCACTATGAAGTAGCTTTTAATGGTTTATCCATTTGTCATTGATAGTTGGGCTTTTGGCACCAAACTAATCCCGGAGGCATATACTCGTAAAATTTGATATAAAAGAACAATAAAAAATGTACACCGAGCAACTTTGATGATTCGAAGTTGCTCAACTCTCTCTATGGAGGATCTTTTAACGTTTTTGTCCATTTGTCTTATAAAGTTCGGGTTTTGGCATCAAAATAATCCAGGAATCATATACTCGTAAAATTTGACATAAAAGAACAATAAAAAGTGTACACCGAGCAACTTTGATGATTCGAAGTTGCTCAACTCTCACTATGGAGGATCTATTAACGTTTTTTTCCATTTGTCTTATAAAGTTGTTTTTTTCGCATCGAAATAATCTCGTAAGCTTATACTCGTAAAATTAGACATAGAAGAACAATAAAAAGTCTACATGGAGCAACTTTGATGGTCCAGAATTGCTCAACTCTCACTATGAAGTAGCTTTTAACGGTTTTGTCCATTTGTCATTGATAGTATGGGTTTTGGAATCAAAATAATCCCGGAAGCATATACTCGTAAAATTTGACATAAAAGAACAATAAAAAGTGTACACCGAGACACTTTGATGATTCGAAGTTGCTCAACTCTCTCGATGGAGGATCTTTTAACGTTTTTGTCTATTTGTCTTATAAAGTTGGTGTTTTCGCATCGAAATAATCTAGGAAGCTTATACTCGTAAAATTAGACATAGAACGAACAATAAAAAGTGTACACCGAGCAACTTTGATGGTCCGGAATAGCTCAACTCTCACTATGAAGTAGCTTTTAGTGGTTTTATCCATTTGTCATTGATAGTTGGGGTTTTGGCATCAAAATAATCCAGGAAGCATATACTCGTAAAATTTGACATAAAAGAACAATAAAAAGTGTACACCGAGCAACTTTGATGATTCGAAGTTGCTCAACTCTCTCTATGGAGGATCTTTTAACGTTTTTGTCCATTTGTCTTATAAAGTTGGCGTTTTCGCATCGAAATAATCTAGGAAGCTTATACTCGTAAAATTTGACATAGAAGGAACAATAAAAAGTGTACACCGATGAACTTTGATGGTCCGGAATTGCTCAACTCTCACTATGAAGTAGCTTTTAATGGTTTTATACATTTGTCATTGATAGTTGGGGTTTTGGGTTTTGGCATCAAAATAATCCAGTAAGCATATACTCGTAAAATTTGACATAAAAGAACAGTAAAAAGTGTACACCGAGCTACTTTGATAGTCCGAAGTTCCTCAACTCACTCTATGGAGGAGCTATAAACGGTTTTGTCCATTTGTCACAAGAAAGTTGGGGTTTTGGCATCGAAATAATCTTGGAAGCTTATACACGTAAAATTTGACATAGAAGAACAATAAAAAGTGTACAGTGAGCAACTTTGATGGTCCGGAATTGCTCAACTTTCACTATGAAGTAGCTTTTAACGGTTTTGTCCATTTGTCATTGATAGTTGGGGTTTTGGAATCAAAATAATCCAGGAAGCATATACTCGTAAAATTTGACATAAAAGAACAATAAAAACTGTACCACCGAGCAACTTTGATGATTCGAAGTAGCTCAACTCTCTCTATGGAGGATCTTTTAATGTTTTTGGCCATTTGTCTTATAAAGGTTGTGTTTTCGCATCGAAATAATATAGGAAGCTTATACTCGTAAAATTTGACATAGAATGAACAATAAAAAGTGTACACCGAGCAACTTTGATGGTCCGGAATTGCTCAATTCTCACTATGAAGTAGCTTTTAATGGTTTTATCCATTTGTCATTGATAGTTGGGGTTTTGGCATCAAAATTATCCAGGAATCATATACTCGTAAAATTTGACATAAAAGAACAATAAAAAGTGTACACCGAGCAACTTTGATGATTCAAAGTTGCTCAACTCTCACTATGGAGGATCTTTTAACGTTTTTGTCCATTTGTCTTATAAAGTTGGTGTTTTCGCATCGAAATAATCTCGTAAGCTTAAAATCGTACAATTAGACATAGAAGAACAATAAAAATTCTACATTGAGCAACTTTGATTGTCCCGAATTGCTCAACTCTCACTATGAAGTAGCTTTTAACGGTTTTTTCCGTTTGTCATTGATAGTTTGGGTTTTGGAATTAAAATAATCCCAGAAGCATATACTCGTAAAATTTGACATAAAAGAACAATAAAAGTGTACACTGAGCAACTTTGATGATTCGAAGTTGCTCAACTCTCTCTATGGAGGATCTTTTAACATTTTTGTCCATTTGTCTTATAAAGTTGATGTTTTCGCATCGAAATAATCTAGGAAGCTTATACTCGTAAAATTTGACATAGAATGAACAATAAAAAGTGTACACCGAGAAACTTTGATGGTCTGGAATTGATCAACTCTCACTATGAAGTAGCTTTTAATGGTTTATCCATTTGTCATTGATAGTTGGGCTTTTGGCACCAAACTAATCCCGGAGGCATATACTCGTAAAATTTGATATAAAAGAACAATAAAAAATGTACACCGAGCAACTTTGATGATTCGAAGTTGCTCAACTCTCTCTATGGAGGATCTTTTAACGTTTTTGTCCATTTGTCTTATAAAGTTCGGGTTTTGGCATCAAAATAATCCAGGAATCATATACTCGTAAAATTTGACATAAAAGAACAATAAAAAGTGTACACCGAGCAACTTTGATGATTCGAAGTTGCTCAACTCTCACTATGGAGGATCTATTAACGTTTTTTTCCATTTGTCTTATAAAGTTGTTTTTTTCGCATCGAAATAATCTCGTAAGCTTATACTCGTAAAATTAGACATAGAAGAACAATAAAAAGTCTACATGGAGCAACTTTGATGGTCCAGAATTGCTCAACTCTCACTATGAAGTAGCTTTTAACGGTTTTGTCCATTTGTCATTGATAGTATGGGTTTTGGAATCAAAATAATCCCGGAAGCATATACTCGTAAAATTTGACATAAAAGAACAATAAAAAGTGTACACCGAGACACTTTGATGATTCGAAGTTGCTCAACTCTCTCGATGGAGGATCTTTTAACGTTTTTGTCTATTTGTCTTATAAAGTTGGTGTTTTCGCATCGAAATAATCTAGGAAGCTTATACTCGTAAAATTAGACATAGAACGAACAATAAAAAGTGTACACCGAGCAACTTTGATGGTCCGGAATAGCTCAACTCTCACTATGAAGTAGCTTTTAGTGGTTTTATCCATTTGTCATTGATAGTTGGGGTTTTGGCATCAAAATAATCCAGGAAGCATATACTCGTAAAATTTGACATAAAAGAACAATAAAAAGTGTACACCGAGCAACTTTGATGATTCGAAGTTGCTCAACTCTCTCTATGGAGGATCTTTTAACGTTTTTGTCCATTTGTCTTATAAAGTTGGCGTTTTCGCATCGAAATAATCTAGGAAGCTTATACTCGTAAAATTTGACATAGAAGGAACAATAAAAAGTGTACACCGATGAACTTTGATGGTCCGGAATTGCTCAACTCTCACTATGAAGTAGCTTTTAATGGTTTTATACATTTGTCATTGATAGTTGGGGTTTTGGGTTTTGGCATCAAAATAATCCAGTAAGCATATACTCGTAAAATTTGACATAAAAGAACAGTAAAAAGTGTACACCGAGCTACTTTGATAGTCCGAAGTTCCTCAACTCACTCTATGGAGGAGCTATAAACGGTTTTGTCCATTTGTCACAAGAAAGTTGGGGTTTTGGCATCGAAATAATCTTGGAAGCTTATACACGTAAAATTTGACATAGAAGAACAATAAAAAGTGTACAGTGAGCAACTTTGATGGTCCGGAATTGCTCAACTTTCACTATGAAGTAGCTTTTAACGGTTTTGTCCATTTGTCATTGATAGTTGGGGTTTTGGAATCAAAATAATCCAGGAAGCATATACTCGTAAAATTTGACATAAAAGAACAATAAAAACTGTACCACCGAGCAACTTTGATGATTCGAAGTAGCTCAACTCTCTCTATGGAGGATCTTTTAATGTTTTTGGCCATTTGTCTTATAAAGGTTGTGTTTTCGCATCGAAATAATATAGGAAGCTTATACTCGTAAAATTTGACATAGAATGAACAATAAAAAGTGTACACCGAGCAACTTTGATGGTCCGGAATTGCTCAATTCTCACTATGAAGTAGCTTTTAATGGTTTTATCCATTTGTCATTGATAGTTGGGGTTTTGGCATCAAAATTATCCAGGAATCATATACTCGTAAAATTTGACATAAAAGAACAATAAAAAGTGTACACCGAGCAACTTTGATGATTCAAAGTTGCTCAACTCTCACTATGGAGGATCTTTTAACGTTTTTGTCCATTTGTCTTATAAAGTTGGTGTTTTCGCATCGAAATAATCTCGTAAGCTTAAAATCGTACAATTAGACATAGAAGAACAATAAAAATTCTACATTGAGCAACTTTGATGGTCCCGAATTGCTCAACTCTCACTATGAAGTAGCTTTTAACGGTTTTTTCCATTTGTCATTGATAGTTTGGGTTTTGGAATTAAAATAATCCCAGAAGCATATACTCGTAAAATTTGACATAAAAGAACAATAAAAGGTGTACACCGAGCAACTTTGATGATTCGAAGTTGCTCAACTCTCTCTATGGACGATCTTTTAACGTTTTTGTCTATTTGTCTTATAAAGTTGGTGTTTTCGCATCGAAATAATCAAGGAAGCTTATACTCGTAAAATTAGACATAGAAGGAATAATAAAAAGTGTACACCGAGTAACTTTGATGGTCCGGAATTGCTCAACTCTCACTATGATGTAGATCTTAATGGTTTTATCCATTTGTCATTGATAGTTGGGGTTTTGGCATTAAAATAATCCAGGAAGCATATACTCGTAAAATTTGACATAAATGAACAATAAAAAGTCTACACCGAGCAACTTTGATGATTCGAAGTTGCTCAACTCACTCTATGGAGGAGCTATAAACGGTTTTGTCCATTTGTCATAAGAAATTTGGGCTTTTGACGTCGAAATAATCTAGGAAGCTTATACTCGTAAAATGTGACATAGAAGAAACAATAAAAAGTGTACACCGAGCAACTTTGATGGTCCAGAATTGCTCAACTCTCACTATGAAGTAGCTTTTAATGGTTTTGTCCATTTGTCATTGATAGTTGGGGTTTTGGCATCAAAATAATCCTGGAAACATATTCTCGTAAAATTTGACATAAAAGAACAATAAAAAGTGTACACTGAGCAACTATGATGATTCGAAGTTGCTGAACTCTCTCTATGGAGGATATTTTAACGTTTTTGTCCATTTGTCTTATAAAGTTGGTGTTTTCGCATCAAAATAATCTAGGAAGCCTATACTAGTAAAATTTGACATAGAAGAAACAATAAAAAGTGTACACCGAGCAACTTTGATGGTCCGGAATTGCTCAACTCTCACTATGAAGTAGATCTTAATGGCTTTATCCATTTGTCACTGATAGTTGGGGTTTTGGCATCAAAATAATCCAGGAAGCATATACTCGTAAAATTTGACATAAATGAACAATAAAAAGTCTACACCGAGCAACTTTGATGATTCGAAGTTGCTCAACTCTCTCTATGGAGGATCTTTTAACGTTTTTGTCCATTTGTCTTATAAATTTGGTGTTTTCGCATAGAAATAATCTAGGAAGCTTATACTCGTAAAATTTGACATAAAAAAATAATAAAAAGTGTACACCGAGCAACTTTGATGATTCGAAGTTGCTCAACTCTCTCTATGGAGGATCTTTTAACGTTTTTGTCCAATTGTCTTATAATGTTGGTGTTTTCGCATCGAAATAATCTAGGAAGCTTATACTGGTAAAATTTGACATAAAAAAACAATAAAAAGTGTATACCGAGCAACTTCGATGATTCGAAGTTGCTCAACTCTCTCTATGGAGGATCTTTTAACGTTTTTGTCCATTTGTCTTATAAAGTTGATGTTTTCGCATCGAAATAATCTAGGAAGCTTATACTCGTAAAATTTGACATAGAAGGAACAATAAAAAGTGTACACCGAGTAACTTTGATGGTCCGGATTTGATCAACTCTCACTATGGAGTAGCTTTTAACGGTTTAGTCCATTTGTCATTGAAAGTTCGGGTTTGGCATCAAAATAATCCAGGAAGCATATACTCGTAAAATTTGACATAAAAGAACAATAAAAAGAGTACACCGAGCAACTTTTATGGTCCGGAATTGCTCAACTCTCACTATGAAGTAGCTTTTAATGGTTTTATCCATTTGTCATTGATAGTTGGGGTTTTGGCATCAAAATAATCCAGGAAGCATATACTCGAAAAATTTGACATAAAAGAACAATAAAAAGTGTACACCGAGCAATTTTGATGATTTCTTAGTTGCTCAACTCTCTCTATGGAGGATCTTTTAACGTTTTTGTCCATTTGTTATATGAAAGTTGGGGTTTTGGCATCGAAATAATCTAGGAAGCTTATACTCGTAAAATTTGACATAGAAGGAACAATAAAAAGTGTACACCGAGCAACTTTGATGGTCCGGAATTGCTCAACTCTCACTATGAAGTAGCTTTTAACGGTTTAGTCCATTTTTCATTGATAGTTGGGGTTTGGCATCAAAATAATCCAGGAAGCATATACTCATAAAATTTGACATAAAAGAACAATAAAAAGAGTACACCGAGCAACTTTGATGGTCCGGAATTGCTCAACTCTCACTATGAAGTAGATCTTAATTGTTTTATCCATTTGTCATTGATAGTTGGGGTTTTGGCTTCAAAATAATCCAGGAAGCATATACTCGTAAAATTTGACATAAAAGAACAATAAAAAGTGTACACCGAGCAACTTTGATGATTCGAAGTTGCTCAACTCACTCTATGGAGGAGCTATAAACGGTTTTGTCCATTTTTCATAAGAAATTTAGGGTTTTGACGTCGAAATAATCTAGGAAGCGTATACTCGTAAAATGTGACATAGAAGAACAATAAAAAGTGTACACCGAGCAACTTTGATGGTCCGGAATTGCTCAACTCTCACTATGAAGTAGCTTTTAACGGTTTTGTCCATTTGTCATTGATAGTTGGGGTTTTGGCATCAAAATAATCCAGGAAGCATATACTTGTAAAGTTTGACATAAAAGAACAATAAAAAGTGTACACCGAGCAACTTTGATGATTCGAAGTTGCTCAACTCTCTCTATGGAGGATCTTTTAATGTTTTTGTCTATTTGTCTTATAAAGTTGGTGTTTTCGCATCGAAATAATCTAGGAAGCCTATACTCGTAAAATTTGACATAGAAGAAACAATAAAAAGTGTACACCGAGCAACTTTGATGGTCCGGAATTGCTCAACTCCCACTATGAAGTAGATTTTAATGGTTTTATCCATTTGTCATTGATAGTTGGGGTTTTGGCATCAAAATAATCCAGGAAGCATATACTCGTAAAATTTGACATAAAAGAACAATAAAAAGTGTACACCGAGCAACTTTGATGATTCGAAGTTGCTCAACTCTCTCTATGGAGGATCTTTTAACGTTTTTGTCCATTTGTCTTATAAAGTTGGTGTTTTCGCATCGAAATAATCTAGGAAGCTTATTCTCGTAAAATTTGACATAGAAGGAACAATAAAAAGTGTACACCGAGCAACTTTGATGGTCTGGAATTGCTCAACTCTCACTATGAAGTAGCTTTTAATGGTTTTATCCGTTTGTCATTGATAGTTGGGGTTTTGGCTTCAAAATAATCCAGGAAGCATATACTCGTAAAATTTGACATAAAAGAAAAATAAAAAGTGTACACCGAGCAACTTTGATAGTCCGAAGTTGCTCAACTCACTCTATGGAGGAGCTATGAACGGTTTTGTCCATTTGTCATAAGAAATTTGGGGTTTTCACGTCGAAATAATATAGGAAGCTTATACTCGTAAAATGTGACATAGAAGAACAATAAAAAGTGTACACCGAGCAACTTTTATGGTCCGGAATTGCTCAAATCTCACTATGAAGTAGCTTTTAACGGTTTTGTCCATTTGTCAATGATAGTTGCGGTTTTGGCATCAAAATAATCCAGGAAGGATATACTCGTAAAATTTGACATAAAATAACAATAAAAAGTGTACACTGAGCAACTTTGATGATTCGAAGTTGCTCAACTCTCTCTATGGAGGATATTTTAACGTTTTTGTCCATTTGTCTTATATAGTTGGTGTTTTCGCATCAAAATAATCTAGGAAGCCTATACTTGTAAAATTTGACATAGAAGAAACAATAAAAAGTGTACACCGAGCGACTTTGATGATTCGAAGTTGCTCAACTCTCTCTATGGAGGATCTTTTAACGTTTTTGTCCATTTGTCTTATAAAGTTGGTGTTTTCGCATCGAAATAATCTAGGAAGCTTATTCTCGTAAAATTTGACATAGAAGGAACAATAAAAAGTGTACACCGAGCAACTTTGATGGTCCGGAATTACTCAACTCTCACTATGAAGTAGCTTTTAATGGTTTTATCCATTTGTCATTGATAGTTGGGGTTTTGCCATCAAAATAATCCAGGAAGCATATAATCGTAAAATTTGACATAAAAAAACAATAAAAAGTGTACACCGAGCAACTTTGATGATTCGAAGTTGCTCAACTCTCTCTATGGAGGATCTTTTAACGTTTTTGTCCATTTTTCTTATAAAGTTGGTGTTTTCGCATCGAAATAATCTAGGAAGCTTATTCTCGTAAAATTTGACATAGAAGGAACAATAAAAAGTGTACACCGAGCAACTTTGATGGTCTAGAATTGCTCAACTCTCACTATGAAGTAGCTTTTAATGGTTTTATACATTTGTCATTGATAGTTGGAGTTTTGGGTTTTGGCATCAAAATAATCCAGGAAGCATATACTCGTAAAATTTGACATAAAAGAACAATAAAAAGTGTACATCGAGCAACTTTGATGATTCGAAGTTGCTCAACTCTCTCTATGGAGGATCTTTTAAAGTTTTTTTCCATTTGTCTTATAAAGTTGATGTTTTTGCATCGAAATAATCTAGGAAACTTATACTCGTAAAATTTGACATAAAAGAACAATAAAAGGTGTACACCGAGCAACTTTGATGATTCGAAGTTGCTCAACTCTCTCTATGGAGGATCTTTTAACGTTTTTGTCCATTTGTCTTATAAAGTTGGTGTTTTCGCATTGAAATAATCTAAGAAGCTTATACTCGTAAAATTTGACATAGAAGGAACAATAAAAAGTGTACACCGAGCAACTTTGATGGTCCGGAATTACTCAACTCTCACTATAAAGTAGCTTTTAATGGTTTTATCCATTTGTCATTGATAGTTGGGGTTTTGGCATCAAAATAATCCAGGAAGCATATACTCGTAAAATTTGACATAAAAAAACAATAAAAAGTGTACACCGAGCAACTTTGATAATTCGAAGTTGCTCAACTCTCTCTATGGAGGATCTTTTAACGTTTCTGTCCATTTGTCTTATAAAGTTGGTGTTTTCGCCTCGAAATAATCTAGGAAGCTTATACTCGTAAAATTTGACATAGAAGGAACAATAAAAAGTGTACACCGAGCAACTTTGATGGTCTGGAATTGCTCAACTCTCACTATGAAGTAACTTTTAATGGTTTTATACATTTGTCATTGATAGTTGGAGTTTTGGGTTTTGGCATCAAAATAATCCAGGAAGCATATACTCGTAAAATTTGACATAAAAGATAAATAAAAAGTGTACATCGAGCAACTTTGATGATTCGAAGATGCTCAACTCTCTCTATGGAGGATCTTTTAAAGTTTTTTTCCATTTGTCTTATAAAGTTGGTGTTTTCGCATCGAAATAATCTAGAAAGCTTATACTCGTAAAATTAGACGTAGAAGAACAACAAAAAGTGTACATTGAGCAACTTTGATGGTCCGGAATTGCTCAACTCTCACTATGAAGTATCAATTAACAGTTTTGTCCATTTGTCATTGATAGTCGGGGTTTTGGCATCAAAATAATCTAGGAAGCATATACTCATAAAATTTGACATAAAAGAACAATAAAAAGTGTACACCGAGCAACTTTGGTGATTCGAAGTTGCTCAACTCTCTCTATGGAGGATCTTTTAACGTTTTTGTTCATTTGTCTTATAAAGTTGGTGTTTTTGCATCTAAATAATCTAGGAAGCTTATACTCGTAAAATTTGACATAGAAGGAACAATAAAAAGTGTACACTGAGGAACTTTGATGGTCCGGAATTGCTCAACTCTCACTATGAAGTAGATCTTAATGGTTTTATCCATTTGTCATTGATAGTTGGGGTTTTGGCATCAAAATAATCCAGGAAGCATATACTCGTAAAATTTGACATAAAAGAACAATAAAAAGTGTACACCGAGCAACTTTGATAGTCCGAAGTTGCTCAACTCACTCTATGGAGGAGCTATGAACGGTTTTGTCCATTTGTCATAAGAAATTTGGGGTTTTCACGTCGAAATAATCTAGGAAGCTTATACTCGTAAAATGTGACATAGAAGAACAATAAAAAGTGTACACCGAGCAACTTTTATGGTCCGGAATTGCACAAATCTCACTATGAAGTAGCTTTTAACGGTTTTGTCCATTTGTCAATGATAGTTGCGGTTTTGGAATCAAAATAATCCAGGAAGGATATACTCGTAAAATTTGACATAAAATAACAATAAAAAGTGTACACTGAGCAACTTTGATGATTCGAAGTTGCTCAACTCTCTCTATGGAGGATATTTTAACGTTTTTGTCCATTTGTCTTATATAGTTGGTATTTTCGCATCAAAATAATCTAGGAAGCCTATACTTGTAAAATTTGACATAGAAGAAACAATAAAAAGTGTACACCGAGCGACTTTGATGATTCGAAGTTGCTCAACTCTCTCTATGGAGGATCTTTTAACGTTTTTGTCCATTCGTCTTATAAAGTTGGTGTTTTCGCATTGAAATAACCTAGGAATCCTATATTCTAAAATTTGACATAGAAGAAACAATAAAAAGTGTACAACGAGCAACTTTGATGGTCCGGAATTGCTCAACTCTCACTATGAAGTAGCTTTTAATGGTTTTATCCGTTTGTCATTGATAGTTGGGGTTTTGGCATCAAAATAATCCAGGAAGCATATACTCGTAAAATTTGACATAAAAGAACAATAAAAAGTGTACACCGAGCAACTTTGATAGTCCGAAGTTGCTCAACTCACTCTATGGAGGAGCTATGAACGGTTTTGTCCATTTGTCATAAGAAATTTGGGGTTTTCACGTCGAAATAATCTAGGAAGCTTATACTCGTAAAATGTGACATAGAAGAACAATAAAAAGTGTACACCGAGCAACTTTTATGGTCCGGAATTGCACAAATCTCACTATGAAGTAGCTTTTAACGGTTTTGTCCATTTGTCAATGATAGTTGCGGTTTTGGAATCAAAATAATCCAGGAAGGATATACTCGTAAAATTTGACATAAAATAAGAATAAAAAGTGTACACTGAGCAACTTTGATGATTCGAAGTTGCTCAACTCTCTCTATGGAGGATATTTTAACGTTTTTGTCCATTTGTCTTATATAGTTGGTATTTTCGCATCAAAATAATCTAGGAAGCCTATACTTGTAAAATTTGACATAGAAGAAACAATAAAAAGTGTACACCGAGCGACTTTGATGATTCGAAGTTGCTCAACTCTCTCTATGGAGGATCTTTTAACGTTTTTGTCCATTTGTCTTATAAAGTTGGTGTTTTCGCATCGAAATAATCTAGGAAGCTTATTCTCGTAAAATTTGACATAGAAGGAACAATAAAAAGTGTACACCGAGCAACTTTGATGGTCCGGAATTACTCAACTCTCACTATGAAGTAGCTTTTAATGGTTTTATCCATTTGTCATTGATAGTTGGGGTTTTGCCATCAAAATAATCCAGGAAGCATATAATCGTAAAATTTGACATAAAAAAAACAATAAAAAGTGTACACCGAGCAACTTTGATGATTCGAAGTTGCTCAACTCTCTCTATGGAGGATCTTTTAACGTTTTTGTCCATTTGTCTTATAAAGTTGGTGTTTTCGCATCGAAATATTCTAGGAAGCTTATTCTCGTAAAATTTGACATAGAAGGAACAATAAAAAGTGTACACCGAGCAACTTTGATGGTCTGGAATTGCTCAACTCTCACTATGAAGTAGCTTTTAATGGTTTTATACATTTGTCATTGATAGTTGGAGTTTTGGCTTTTGGCATCAAAATAATCCAGGAAGCATATACTCGTAAAATTTGACATAAAAGAACAATAAAAAGTGTACATCGAGCAACTTTGATGATTCGAAGTTGCTCAACTCTCTCTATGGAGGATCTTTTAAAGTTTTTTTCCATTTGTCTTATAAAGTTGATGTTTTGGCATCAAAATAATCCAGGAAACTTATACTCGTAAAATTTGACATAAAAGAACAATAAAAGGTGTACACCGAGCAACTTTGATGATTCGAAGTTGCTCAACTCTCTCTATGGAGGATCTTTTAACGTTTTTGTCCATTTGTCTTATAAAGTTGGTGTTTTCGCATTGAAATAATCTAAGAAGCTTATACTCGTAAAATTTGACATAGAAGGAACAATAAAAAGTGTACACCGAGCAACTTTGATGGTCCGGAATTACTCAACTCTCACTATAAAGTAGCTTTTAATGGTTTTATCCATTTGTCATTGATAGTTGGGGTTTTGGCATCAAAAAAATCCAGGAAGCATATACTCGTAAAATTTGACATAAATGAAGAATAAAAAGTCTACACCGAGCAACTTTGATGATTCGAAGTTGCTCAACTCTCTCTATGGAGGATCTTTTAACGTTTTTGTCCATTCGTCTTATAAAGTTGGTGTTTTCGCATTGAAATAACCTAGGAATCCTATATTCTAAAATTTGACATAGAAGAAACAATAAAAAGTGTACAACGAGCAACTTTGATGGTCCGGAATTGCTCAACTCTCACTATGAAGTAGCTTTTAATGGTTTTATCCGTTTGTCATTGATAGTTGGGGTTTTGGCATCAAAATAATCCAGGAAGCATATACTCGTAAAATTTGACATAAAAGAACAATAAAAAGTGTACACCGAGCAACTTTGATAGTCCGAAGTTGCTCAACTCACTCTATGGAGGAGCTATAAACGGTTTTGTCCATTTGTCATAAGAAATTTGGGGTTTTGACGTCGAAATAATCTAGGAAGCTTATACTCGTAAAATGTGACATAGAAGAACAATAAAAAGTGTACACCGAGCAACTTTTATGGTCCGGAATTGCTCAAATCTCACTATGAAGTAGCTTTTAACGGTTTTGTCCATTTGTCAATGATAGTTGCGGTTTTGGCATCAAAATAATCCAGGAAGGATATACTCGTAAAATTTGACATAAAATAACAATAAAAAGTGTACACTGAGCAACTTTGATGATTCGAAGTTGCTCAACTCTCTCTATGGAGGATATTTTAACGTTTTTGTCCATTTGTCTTATAAAGTTGGTGTTTTCGCATCAAAATAATCTAGGAAGCCTATACTCGTAAAATTCGACATAGAAGAAACAATAAAAAGTGTACACCGAGCAACTTTGATGGTCCGGAATTGCTCAACTCTCACTATGAAGTAGATCTAAATGGTTTTATCCATTTGTCATTGATAGTTGGGGTTTTGGCATCAAAATAATCCAGGAAGCATATACTCGTAAAATTTTACATAAATGAACAATAAAAAGTCTACAACGAGCAACTTCGATGATTCGAAGTTGCTCAACTCTCTCTATGGAGGATCTTTTAACGTTTTTGTCCATTTATCTTATAAAGTTGGTGTTTTCGCATCGAAATAATCTAGGAAGCTTATTCTCGTAAAATTTGACATAGAAGGAACAATAAAAAGTGTACACCGAGCAACTTTGATGGTCTGGAATTGCTCAACTCTTACTATGAAGTAGCTTTTAATGGTTTTATACATTTGTCATTGATAGTTGGAGTTTTGGGTTTTGGCATCAAAATAATCCAGGAAGCATATACTCGTAAAATTTGACATAAAAGAACAACAAAAAGTGTACATCGAGCAACTTTGATGATTCGAAGTTGCTCAACTCTCTCTGTGGAGGATCTTTTAACGTTTTTTTCCATTTGTCTTATAAAGTTGGTGTTTTCGCATAAAAAATAATCTAGGAAACTTATACTCGTAAAATTTGACATAGAAGAACAATAAAAAGTGTACACCGAGCAACTTTGATAGTCCGAAGTTGCTCAACTCACTCTATGGAGGAGCTATAAAGGATTTTGTCCATTTGTCATAAGAAAGTTGGTGTTTTGGCATCAAAATAATCTAGAAAGCTTATACTCGTAAAATTTGACATAGAAGAACAACAAAAAGTGTACATTGAGCAACTTTGATGGTCCGGAATTGCTCAACTCTCACTATGAAGTAGCTTTCAACGGTTTTGTCCATTTGTCATTGATAGTTGGGGTTTTGGCATCAAAATAATCCAGGAAGCATATACTCGTAAAATTTGACATAAAAGAACAATAAAAAGTGTACACCGAGCATCTTTGATGATTCGAAGTTGCTCAACTCTCCCTATGGATGATCTTTTAACGTTTTTGTCCATTTGCCTTAAAAAGTTGGTGTTTTCGCATCGAAATAATCTAGGAAGCTTATACTCTTAAAATTTGACATAGAAGGAACAATAAAAAGTGTACACCGAGCAACTTTGATGGTCCGGAATTGATCAATTCTCGCTATGAATTAGCTTGTAATGGTTTTATCCATTTGTCATTGATAGTTGGGGTTTTGGCATCAAAATAATCCAGGAATCATATACTCGTAAAATTTGACATAAAAGAACAATAAAAAGTGTACACCGAGCAACTTTGATGGTCCGGAATGCCTCAATTCTCACTATGGAGGATCTTTTAACGTTTTTGTCCATTTGTCTTATAAAGTTGGTGTTTTCGCATCGAAATAATCTCGGAAGCTTATACTCGTAAAATTTGACATAGAAGGAACAATAAAAAGTGTACACCGAGCAACTTTGATGGTCCGGAATTGCTCAACCCTCACTATGAAGTAGCTTTTAATGGTTTTATCCATTTGTCATTGATAGTTGGGGTTTTGGCATCAAAATAATCCAGGATGCATATACTCGTAAAATTTGACATAAAAAAACAATAAAAAGTGTACACCGAGCAACTTTGATGATTCGATGTTGCTCAACTCTCTCTATGGAGGATCTTTTAACGTTTTTGTCCATTTGTCT
This sequence comes from Euonymus europaeus, assembly GCA_963580455.1. Lineage (NCBI taxonomy): Eukaryota > Viridiplantae > Streptophyta > Magnoliopsida > Celastrales > Celastraceae > Euonymus > Euonymus europaeus. The sequence continues at coordinate 10,592,419 of OY756970.1, read as the reverse complement.
CATAAAGTTGGTGTTTTCGCATCAAAATAATCTCGGAAGCCTATACTCGTAAAATTTGACATAAAAGGAACAATAAAAAGTGTACACCGAGCAACTTTGATGGTCCGGAATTGCTCAATTCTCACTATGAAGTAGCTTTTAATGGTTTTATCCATTTTTCATTGATAGTTGGGGTTTTGGCATCAAAATAATCCAGGAAGCATATACTCGTAAAATTTGACATAAAAGAACAATAAAAAGTGTACACCGAGCAACTTTTATGATTCGAAGTTGCTCAACTCTCTCTATGAAGGATCTTTTAACGTTTTTGTCCATTTGGCTTATAAAGTTGGTGTTTTCGCATCGAAATAATCTAGGAAGTTTATACTCGTAAAATTTGATATAGAAGGAACAATAAAAAGTGTACACCGAGCAACTTTGATGGTCTGGAATTGCTCAATTCTCACTATGAAGTAGCTTTTAGTGGTTTTATCCATTTGTCATTTATAGTTGGGGTTTTGGCATCAAAATAATCCAGGAAGCATATACTCGTGAAATTTGACATAAAAGAACAATAAAAAGTGTACACCGAGCAACTTTGATGATTCGAAGTTGCTCAACTCTTTCTATGGAGGATTTTTTAACGTTTTTGTCTATTTGTCCTATAAAGATGGTGTTTTCGCATCGAAATAATCTAGGAAGCATATACTCATAAAATTTGACATTGAAGGAACAATAAAAAGTGTACACCGAGCAACTTTGATGGTCCGGAATTGCTCAACTCTCACTATAAAATAGCTTTAAATGGTTTTATACATTTGTCATTGATAGTTGGGGTTTTGGGTTTTGGCATCAAAATAATCCAGGAAGCATATACTCGTAAAATTTGACATAAAAGAACAATAAAAAGTGTACATCGAGCAACTTTGATGATTCGAAGTTGCTCAACTCTCTCTATGGAGGATCTTTTAAAGTTTTTTTCCATTTGTCTTATAAAGTTGATGTTTTCGCATCGAAATAATCTAGGAAACTTATACTCGTAAAATTTGACATAAAAGAACAATAAAAGGTGTACACCGAGCAACTTTGATGATTCGAAGTTGCTCAACTCTCTCTATGGAGGATCTTTTAACGTTTTTGTCCATTTGTCTTATAAAGTTGGTGTTTTCGCATTGAAATAATCTAAGAAGCTTATACTCGTAAAATTTGACATAGAAGGAACAATAAAAAGTGTGCACCGAGCAACTTTGATGGTCCGGAATTACTCAACTCTCACTATAAAGTAGCTTTTAATGGTTTTATCCATTTGTCATTGATAGTTGGGGTTTTGGCATCAAAATAATCCAGGAAGCATATACTCGTAAAATTTGACATAAAAAACAATAAAAAGTGTACACCGAGCAACTTTGATAATTCGAAGTTGCTCAACTCTCTCTATGGAGGATCTTTTAACGTTTCTGTCCATTTGTCTTATAAAGTTGGTGTTTTCGCCTCGAAATAATCTAGGAAGCTTATACTCGTAAAATTTGACATAGAAGGAACAATAAAAAGTGTACACCGAGCAACTTTGATGGTCTGGAATTGCTCAACTCTCACTATGAAGTAGCTTTTAATGGTTTTATACATTTGTCATTGATAGTTGGAGTTTTGGGTTTTGGCATCAAAATAATCCAGGAAGCATATACTCGTAAAATTTGACATAAAAGATAAATAAAAAGTGTACATCGAGCAACATTGATGATTCGTAGATGCTCAACTCTCTCTATGGAGGATCTTTTAAAGTTTTTTTCCATTTGTCTTATAAAGTTGGTGTTTTCGCATCGAAATAATCTAGAAAGCTTATACTCGTAAAATTAGACGTAGAAGAACAATAAAAAGTGTACATTGAGCAACTTTGATGGTCCGGAATTGCTCAACTCTCACTATGAAGTATCATTTAACAGTTTTGTCCATTTGTCATTGATAGTTGGGGTTTTGGCATCAAAATAATCTAGGAAGCATATACTCATAAAATTTGACATAAAAGAACAATAAAAAGTGTACACCGAGCAACTTTGGTGATTCGAAGTTGCTCAACTCTCTCTATGGAGGATCTTTTAACGTTTTTGTTCATTTGTCTTATAAAGTTGGTGTTTTTGCATCTAAATAATCTAGGAAGCTTATACTCGTAAAATTTGACATAGAAGGAACAATAAAAAGTGTACACTGAGGAACTTTGATGGTCCGGAATTGCTCAACTCTCACTATGAAGTAGCTTTTAATGGTTTTATCCGTTTGTCATTGATAGTTGGGGTTTTGGCATCAAAATAATCCAGGAAGCATATACTCGTAAAATTTGACATAAAAGAACAATAAAAAGTGTACACTGAGCAACTTTGATAGTCCGAAGTTGCTCAACTCACTCTATGGAGGAGCTATAAACGGTTTTGTCCATTTGTCATAAGAAATTTGGGGTTTTGACGTCGAAATAATCTAGGAAGCTTATACTCGTAAAATGTGACATAGAAGAACAATAAAAAGTGTACACTGAGCAACTTTTATGGTCCGGAATTGCTCAAATCTCACTATGAAGTAGCTTTTAACGGTTTTGTCCATTTGTCAATGATAGTTGCGGTTTTGGCATCAAAATAATCCAGGAAGGATATACTCGTAAAATTTGACATAAAATAATAATAAAAAGTGTACACTGAGCAACTTTGATGATTCGAAGTTGCTCAACTCTCTCAATGGAGGATATTTTAACATTTTTGTCCATTTGTCTTATAAAGTTGGTGTTTTTGCATCAAAATAATCTAGGAAGCCTATACTCGTAAAATTCGACATAGAAGTAACAATAAAAAGTGTACACCGAGCAACTTTGATGGTCCGGAATTGCTCAACTCTCACTATGAAGTAGATCTAAATGGTTTTATCCATTTGTCATTGATAGTTGGGGTTTTGGCATCAAAATAATATAGGAAGCATATACTCGTAAAATTTTACATAAATGAACAATAAAAAGTCTACAACGAGCAACTTTGATGATTCGAAGTTGCTCAACTCTCTCTATGGAGGATCTTTTAACGTTTTTGTCCATTTATCTTATAAAGTTGGTGTTTTCGCATTGAAATAATCTAGGAAGCTTATTCTCGTAAAATTTGACATAGAAGGAACAATAAAAAGTGTACACCGAGCAACTTTGATGGTCTGGAATTGCTCAACTCTCACTATGAAGTAGCTTTTAATGGTTTTATACATTTGTCATTGATAGTTGGAGTTTTGGGTTTTGGCATCAAAATAATCCAGGAAGCATATACTCGTAAAATTTGACATAAAAGAACAATAAAAAGTGTACGTCGAGCAACTTTGATGATTCGAAGTTGCTCAGCTCTCTCTATGGAGGATCTTTTAACGTTTTTTTCCATTTGTCTTATAAAGTTGGTGTTTTCGCATAAAAAATAATCTAGGAAACTTATACTCGTAAAATTTGACATAGAAGAACAATAAAAAGTGTACACCGAGCAACTTTGATAGTCCGAAGTTGCTCAACTCAATCTATGGAGGAGCTATAAAGGATTTTGTCCATTTGTCATAAGAAAGTTGGTGTTTTGGCATCCAAATAATCTAGGAAGCTTATACTCGTAAAATTTGACATAGAAGAACAACAAAAAGTGTACATTGAGCAACTTTGATGGTCCGGAATTGCTCAACTCTCAATATGAAGTAGCTTTTAACGGTTTTGTCCATTTGTCATTGATAGTTGGGGTTTTGGCATCAAAATAATCCAGGAAGCATATACTCGTAAAATTTGACATAAAAGAACAATAAAAAGTGTACACCGAGTATCTTTGATGATTCGAAGTTGCTCAACTCTCCCTATGGATGATCTTTTAACGTTTTTGTCCATTTGCCTTAAAAAGTTGGTGTTTTCGCATCGAAATAATCTAGGAAGCTTATACTCTTAAAATTTGACATAGAAGGAACAATAAAAAGTGTACACCGAGCAACTTTGATGGTCCGGAATTGATCAATTCTCACTATGAAGTAGCTTGTAATGGTTTTATCCATTTGTCATTGATAGTTGGGGTTTTGGCATCAAAATAATCCAGGAATCATATACTCCTAAAATTTTAAATAAAAGAACAATAAAAAGTGTACACCGAGCAACTTTGATGGTCCGGAATGCCTCAATTCTCACTATGGAGGATCTTTTAACGTTTTTGTCCATTTGTCTTATAAAGTTGGTGTTTTCGCATCGAAATAATCTCGGAAGCTTATACTCGTAAAATTTGACATAGAAGGAACAATAAAAAGTGTACACCGAGCAACTTTGATGGTCCGGAATTGCTCAACCCTCACTATGAAGTAGCTTTTAATGGTTTTATCCATTTGTCATTGATAGTTGGGGTTTTGGCATCAAAATAATCGAGGATGCATATACTCGTAAAATTTGACATAAAAAAACAATAAAAAGTGTACACCGAGCAACTTTGATGATTCGATGTTGCTCAACTCTCTCTATGGAGGATCTTTTAACGTTTTTGTCCATTTGTCTTATAAAGTTGGTGTTTTCGCATCAAAATAATCTCGGAAGCCTATACTCGTAAAATTTGACATAGAAGGAACAATAAAAAGTGTACACCGAGCAACTATGATGGTCTGGAATTGCTCAATTCTCACTATGAAGTAGCTTTTAATGGTTTTATCCATTTGTCATTTATAGTTGGGGTTTTGGCATCAAAATAATCCAGGAAGCATATACTCGTAAAATTTGACATAAAAGAACAATAAAAAGTGTACACCGAGCAACTTTGATGATTCGAAGTTGCTCAACTCTTTCTATGGAGGATTTTTTAACGTTTTTGTCTATTTGTCCTATAAAGATGGTGTTTTCGCATCGAAATAATCTAGGAAGCATATACTCATAAAATTTGACATTGAAGGAACAATAAAAAGTGTACACCGAGCAACTTTGATGGTCCGGAATTGCTCAACTCTCACTATAAAATAGCTTTAAATGGTTTTATACATTTGTCATTGATAGTTGGGGTTTTGGGTTTTGGCATCAAAATAATCCAGGAAGCATATACTCGTAAAATTTGACATAAAAGAACAATAAAAAGTATACACCGAGCAACTTTGATGATTCGAAGTTGCTCAACTCTCTCTATGGAGGATCTTTTAACGTTTTTGTCCATTTGTCTTATAAAGTTGGTGTTTTCGCATCGAAATAATCTAGGAAACTTACACTCGTAAAATTTGACATAGAAGAACAATAAAAAGTGTACACCGAGCAACTTTGATAGTCCGAAGTTGCTCAACTCACTCTATGGAGGAGCTATAAACGGTTTTGTCCATTTGTCATAAGAAAGTTGGGGTTTGGGCATCGAAATAATCTAGGAAGCTTATACTCATAAAATTTGACATAGAAGAACAATAAAAAGTGTACATTGAGCAACTTTGATGATCCGGAATTGCTCAACTCTCACTATGAAGTAGCTTTTAACGGTTTTGTCCATTTGTCATTGATAGTTGGGGTTTTGGCATCAAAATAATCCAGGAAGCATATACTCGTAGAATTTGACATAAAAGAACAATAAAAAGTGTACACCGAGCAACTTTGATGATTCGAAGTTGCTCAACTCTCTCTATGGAGGATCTTTTAACGTTTTTGTCCATTTGTCTTATAAAGTTGGTGTTTTCGCATCGAAATAATCTCGGAAGCCTATACTCGTAAAATTTGACATAGCAGGAACAATAAAAAGTGTACACCGAGCAACTTTGATGGTCCGGAATTGCTCAATTCTCACTATGAAGTTGCTTTTAATGGTTTTATCCATTTGTCATTGATAGTTGGGGTTTTGGCATCAAATTAATCCGGGAAGCATATACACGTAAAATTTGACATAAAAGAACAATAAAAAGTCTACAACGAGCAACTTTGATGATTCGAAGTTGCTCAACTCTCTCTATGGAGGATCTTTTAACGTTTTTGTCCATTTTTCTTATAAAGTTGGTGTTTTCGCATCGAAATAATCTAGGAAGCCTATACTCCAAAATTTGACATAGAAGAAACAATAAAAAGTGTACACCGAGCAACTTTGATGGTCCGGAATTACTCAACTCTCACTATGAAGTAGCGTTTAAAAGTTTTATCCATTTGTCATTGATAGTTGGGGTTTTGCCATCAAAATAATCCAGGAAGCATATACTCATAAAATTTGACATAAAAAATCAATAAAAAGTGTACACCGAGCAACTTTGATGATTCGAAGTTGCTCAACTCTCTCTATGGAGGATCTTCTAACGTTTTTGTCCATTTGTCCTATAAAGTTGGTGTTTTCGCATTGAAATAATCTAGGAAGCTCATTCTCGTAAAATTTGACATAGAAGGAACAATAATAAGTGTACACCGAGCAACTTTGATGGTCTGGAATTGCTCAACTCTCACTATGAAGTAGCTTTTAATGGTTTTATACATTTGTCATTGATAGTTGGAGTTTTGGGTTTTGGCATCAAAATAATGCAGGAAGCATATACTCGTAAAATTTGACATAAAAGAACAATAAAAAGTGTACATCGAGCAACTTTGATGATTCGATGTTGCTCAACTCTCTCTATGGAGGATCTTTTAACGTTTTTTTCCATTTGTCTTATAAAGTTAGTGTTTTCGCATCGAAATAATCTAGGAAACTTATACTCGTAAAATTTGACATAGAAGAACAATAAAAAGTGTACACCGAGCAACTTTGATGGTCCGGAATTGATCAATTCTCACTATGAAGTAGCTTGTAATGGTTTTATCCATTTGTCATTGATAGTTAGGGTTTTGGCGTCAAAATAATCCAGGAATCATATACTCGTAAAATTTGACATAAAAGAACAATAAAAAGTGTACACCGAGCAACTTTGATGGTCCAGAATTGCTCAATTCTCACTATGGAGGATCTTTTAACGTTTTTGTCCATTTGTCTTATAAAGTTGGTGTTTTCGCATCGAAATAATCTCGGAAGCTTATACTCGTAAAATTTGACATAGAAGGAACAATAAAAAGTGTACACCGAGCAACTTTGATGGTCCGGAATTGCTCAACCCTCACCATGAAGTAGCTTTTAATGGTTTTATCCATTTGTCATTGATAGTTGGGGTTTTGGCATCAAAATAATCCAGGATGCATATACTCGTAAAATTTGACATAAAAGAACAATAAAAAGTGTACACCGAGCAACTTTGATGATTCGATGTTGCTCAACTCTCTCTATGGAGGATCTTTTAACGTTTTTGTCCATTTGTCTTATAAAGTTGGTGTTTTCGCATCAAAATAATCTAGGAAACTTACACTCGTAAAATTTGACATAGAAGAACAATAAAAAGTGTACACCGAGCAACTTTGATAGTCCGAAGTTGCTCAACTCACTCTATGGAGGAGCTATAAACGGTTTTGTCCATTTGTCATAAGAAAGTTGGGGTTTTGGCATCGAAATAATCTAGGAAGCTTATACTCGTAAAATTTGACATAGAAGAACAATAAAAAGTGTACATTGAGCAACATTGATGATTCGAAGTTGCTCAACTCTCTCTATGGAGGATCTTTTAACGTTTTTTTCCATTTGTCTTATAAAGTTGGTGTTTTCGCATCGAAATAATCTAGGAAACTTATAATCGTAAAATTTGACATAGAAGAACAATAAAAAGTGTACACCGAGCAACTTTGATCGTCCGAAGTTGCTCAACTCACTCTATGGAGGAGCTATAAAGGATTTTGTCCATTTGTCATAAGAAAGTTAGTGTTTTGGCATCGAAATAATCTAGGAAGCTTATACTCGTAAAATTTGACATAGAAGAACAATAAAAAGTGTACATTGAGCAACTTTGATGGTCCGGAATTGCTCAACTCTCACTATGAAGTAGCTTTTAACGGTTTTTTCCATTTGTCATTGATAGTTGGGGTTTTGGCATCAAAATAATCCAGGAAGCATATACTCGTAAAATTTGACATAAAAGAACAATAAAATGTGTACACCGATCAACTTTGATGATTCGAAGTTGCTCAACTCTCTCTATGGAGGATCTTTTAACGTTTTTGTCCATTTGTCTTATAAAGTTGGTGTTTTCGCATCGAAATAATCTCGGAAGCCTATACTCGTAAAATTTGACATAGCAGGAACAATAAAAAGTGTACACCGAGCAACTTTGATGGTCCGGAATTGCTCAATTCTCACTATGAACTAGCTTTTAATGGTTTTATCCATTTGTCATTGATAGTTGGGGTTTTGGCATCAAAATAATCCAGGAAGCATATACTCGTAAAATTTGACATAAAAGAACAATAAAAAGTCTACAACGAGCAACTTTGATGATTCGAAGTTGCTCAACTCTCTCTATGGAGGATCTTTTAACGTTTTTGTCCATTTTTCTTATAAAGTTGGTGTTTTCGCATCGAAATAATCTAGGAAGCCTATACTCTAAAATTTGACATAGACGAAACAATAAAAAGTGTACACCGAGCAACTTTGATGGTCCGGAATTACTCAACTCTCACTATGAAGTAGCTTTTAATAGTTTTATCCATTTGTCATTGATAGTTGGGGTTTTGCCATCAAAATAAACCAGGAAGCATATACTCGTAAAATTTGACATAAAAAAACAATAAAAAGTGTACACCGAGCAACTTTGATGATTCGAAATTGCTCAACTCTCTCTATGGAGGATCTTTTAACGTTTTTGTCCATTTGTCCTATAAAGTTGGTGTTTTCACATCGAAATAATCTAGGAAGCTTATTCTCGTAAAATTTGACATAGAAGGAACAATAAAAAGTGTACACCGAGCAACATTGATGGTCTGGAATTGCTCAACTCTCACTATGAAGTAGCATTTAATGGTTTTATACATTTGCATTGATAGTTGGAATTTTGGGTTTTTGCATCAAAATAATCCCGGAAGCATATACTCGTAAAATTTGACATAAAAGAACAATAAAAAGTGTACATCGAGCAACATTGATGATTCGAAGTTGCTCAACTCTCTCTATGGAGGATCGTTTAACGTTTTTTTCCATTTGTCTTATAAAGTTGGTGTTTTCGCATCGAAATAATCTAGGAAACTTATAATCGTAAAATTTGACATAGAAGAACAATAAAAAGTGTACACCGAGCAACTTTGATCGTCCGAAGTTGCTCAACTCACTCTATGGAGGAGCTATAAAGGATTTTGTCCATTTGTCATAAGAAAGTTAGTGTTTTGGCATCGAAATAATCTAGGAAGCTTATACTCGTAAAATTTGATATAGAAGAACAATAAAAAGTGTACATTGAGCAACTTTGATGGTCCGGAATTGCTCAACTCTCACTATGAAGTAGCTTTTAACGGTTTTTTCCATTTGTCATTGATAGTTGGGGTTTTGGCATCAAAATAATCCAGGAAGCATATACTCGTAAAATTTGACATAAAAGAACAAAAAAAAGTGTACACCGAGCATCTTTGATGATTCGAAGTTGCTCAACTCTCTCTATGGATGATCTTTTAACATTTTTGTCCATTTGCCTTAAAAAGTTGGTGTTTTCGCATCGAAATAATCTAGGAAGCTTATACTCTTAAAATTTGACATAGAAGGAACAATAAAAAGTGTACACCGAGCAACTTTGATGGACCGGAATTGCTCAATTCTCACTATGAAGTAGCTTGTAATGGTTTTATCCATTTGTCATTGATAGTTGGGGTTTTGGCATCAAAATAATCCAGGAATCATATACTCGTAAAATTTGACATAAAAGAACAATAAAAAGTGTACACCGAGCAACTTTGATGGTCCGGAATTGCTCAATTGTCACTATGGAGGATCTTTTAACGTTTTTCTCCATTTGTCTTATAAAGTTGTTGTTTTCGCATCGAAATAATCTCGGAAGCTTATAATCGTAAAATTTGACATAGAAGGAACAATAAAAAGTGTACACCGAGCAACTTTGATGGTCCGGAATTGCTCAACCCTCACTATGAAGTAGCTTTTAATGGTTTTATCTATTTGTCATTGTTAGTTGGCGTTTTGGCATCAAAATAATCCAGGATGCATATACTCGTAAAATTTGACATAAAAGAACAATAAAAAGTGTACACCGAGCAACTTTGATGATTCGATGTTGCTCAACTCTCTCTATGGAGGATCTTTTAACGTTTTTGTCCATTTGTCTTATAAAGTTGGTGTTTTCGCATCAAAATAATATAGGAAACTTACACTCGTAAAATTTGACATAGAAGAACAATAAAAAGTGTTCACCGAGCAACTTTGATAGTCCGAAGTTGCTCAACTCACTCTATGGAGGAGCTATAAACGGTTTTGTCCATTTGTCATAAGTAAGTTTGGGTTTTGGCATCGAAATAATCTAGGAAGCTTATACTCGTAAAATTTGACATAGAAGAACAATAAAAAGTGTACATTGGCCAACTTCGATGATCCGGAATTGCTCAACTCTCACTATGAAGTAGCTTTTAACGGTTTTGTCCATTTGTCATTGATAGCTGGGGTTTTGGCATCAAAATAATCCAAAAAGCATATACTCGTAGAATTTGACATAAAAGAACAATAAAAAGTGTACACCGAGCAACTTTTATGATTCGAAGTTTCTTAACTCTCTCTATGGAGGATCTTTTAACGTTTTTGTCCATTTGTCATATAGAGTTGGTGTTTTCGCATCGAAATAATCTATGAAGCTTATACTCGTAAAATTTGACATAGAAGAAACAATAAAAAGTGTACACCGAGCAACTTTGATAGTCCGGAATTGCTCAACCCTCACTATGAGGTAGCTTTTAATGGTTTTATCCATTTTTCATTGATAGTTGGGGTTTTGGCATCAAAATAATCCAGGAAGCATATACTCGTAAAATTTGACATAAAAGAACAATAAAAAGTCTACAACGAGCAACTTTGATGATTCGAAGTTGCTCAACTCTCTCTATGGAGGATCTTTTAACGTTTTTGTCCATTTTTCTTATAAAGTTGGTGTTTTCGCATCGAAATAATCTAGGAAGCCTATACTCTAAAATTTGATATAGAAGAAACAATAAAAAGTGTACACCGAGCAACTTTGATGGTCCGGAATTACTCAACTCTCACTATGAAGTAGCTTTTAATAGTTTTATCCATTTGTCATTGATAGTTGGGGTTTTGCCATCAAAATAAACCAGGAAGCATATACTCGTAAAATTTGACATAAAAAAACAATAAAAAGTGTACACCGAGCAACTTTGATGATTCGAAGTTGTTCAACTCTCTCTATGGAGGATCTTTTAACGTTTTTGTCCATTTTTCCTATAAAGTTGGTGTTTTCGCATCGAAATAATCTAGGAAGCCTATACTCTAAAATTTGATATAGAAGAAACAATAAAAAGTGTACACCGAGCAACTTTGATGGTCCGGAATTACTCAACTCTCACTATGAAGTAGCTTTTAATAGTTTTATCCATTTGTCATTGATAGTTGGGGTTTTGCCATCAAAATAAACCAGGAAGCATATACTCGTAAAATTTGACATAAAAAAACAATAAAAAGTGTACACCGAGCAACTTTGATGATTCGAAGTTGTTCAACTCTCTCTATGGAGGATCTTTTAACGTTTTTGTCCATTTTTCCTATAAAGTTGGTGTTTTCGCATCGAAATAATCTAGGAAGCTTATTCTCGTAAAATTTGACATAGAAGGAACAATAAAAAGTGTACACCGAGCAACTTTGATGGTCCGGAATTGCTCAACTCTCACTATGAAGTAGCTTTTAATGGTTTTATACATTTGTCATTGATAGTTGGAATTTTGGGTTTTTGCATCAAAATAATCCCGGAAGCATATACTCGTAAAATTTGACATAAAAGAACAATAAAAAGTGTACATCGAGCAACTTTGATGATTCGAAGTTGCTCAACTCTCTCTATGGAGGATCTTTTAATGTTTTTTTCCATTTGTCTTATAAAGTTGGTGTTTTCGCATCGAAATAATCTAGGAAACTTATAATCGTAAAATTTGACATAGAAGAACAATAAAAAGTGTACACCGAGCAACTTTGATAGTCCGAAGTTGCTCAACTCACTCTATGGAGGAGCTATAAAGGATTTTGTCCATTTGTCATAAGAAAGTTAGTGTTTTGGCATCGAAATAATCTAGGAAGCTTATACTCGTAAAATTTGACATAGAAGAACAATAAAAAGTGTACATTGAGCAACTTTGATGGTCCGGAATTGCTCAACTCTCACTATGAAGTAGCTTTTAACGGTTTTGTCCATTTGTCATTGATAGTTGGGGTTTTGGCATCAAAATAATCCAGGAAGCATATACTCGTAAAATTTGACATAAAAGAACAATAAAAAGTGTACACCGAGCATCTTTGATGATTCGAAGTTGCTCAACTCTCTCTATGGATAATCTTTTAACGTTTTTGTCCATTCGCCTTAAAAAGTTGGTGTTTTCGCATCGAAATAATCTAGGAAGCTTATACTCTTAAAATTTGACATAGAAGGAACAATAAAAAGTGTACACCGAGCAACTTTGATGGTCCGGAATTGATCAATTCTCACTATGAAGTAGCTTGTAATGGTTTTATCCATTTGTCATTGATAGTTGGGGTTTTGGCATCAAAATAATCCAGGAATCATATACTCGTAAGATTTGACATAAAAGAACAATAAAAAGTGTACACCGAGCAACTTTGATGGTCCGGAATTGCTCAATTCTCACTATGGAGGATCTTTTAACGTTTTTGTCCATTTGTCTTATAAAGTTGCTGTTTTCGCATCGAAATAATCTCGGAAGCTTATACTCGTAAAATTTGACATAGAAGGAACAATAAAAAGTGTACACCGAGCAACTTTGATGGTCCGGAATTGCTCAACCCTCACTATGAAGTAGCTTTTAATGGTTTTATCCATTTGTCATTCATAGTTGGGGTTTTGGCATCAAACTAATCCAGGATGCATATACTCGTAAAATTTGACATAAAAGAACAATAAAAAGTGTACACCGAGCAACTTTGATGATTCGATGTTGCTCAAATCTCTCTATGGAGGATCTTTTAACGTTTTTGTCCATTTGTCTTATAAAGTTGGTGTTTTCGCATCAAAATAATCTAGGAAACTTACACTCGTCAAATTTGACATAGAAGAACAATAAAAAGTGTACACCGAGCAACTTTGATAGTCCGAAGTTGCTCAACTCACTCTATGGAAGAGCTATAAACAGTTTTGTCCATTTGTCATAAGAAAGTTGGGGTTTTGGCATCGAAATAATCTAGGAAGCTTATACTCGTAAAATTTGACATAGAAGAACAATAAAAAGTGTACATTGAGCAACTTTGATGATCCGGAATAGCTCAACTCTCACTATGAAGTAGCTTTTAACGGTTTTGTCCATTTGTCATTGATAGTTGGGGTTTTGGCATCAAAATAATCCAGGAAGCATATACTCGTAGAATTTGACATAAAATAACAATAAAAAGTGTACACCGAGCAACTTTGATGATTCGAAGTTTCTTAACTCTCTCTATGGAGGATCTTTTAACGTTTTTGTCCATTTGTCATATAAAGTTGTTGTTTTCGCATCGAAATAATCTATGAAGCTTATACTCGTAAAATTTGACATAGAAGAAACAATAAAAAGTGTACACCGAGCAACTTTGATAGTCCGGAATTGCTCAACCCTCACTATGAGGTAGCTTTTAACGGTTTTGTCCATTTGTCATTGATAGTTGGGGTTTTGGCATCAAAATAATCCAGGAAGCGTATACTCGTAAAATTTGACATAAAAGAACAATAAAAAGTGTACACCGATCAACTTTGATGATTCGAAGTTTCTCAACTCTCTCTATGGAGGATCTTTTAACGTTTTTGTCCATTTGTCTTATAAAGTTGGTGTTTTCGCATCGAAATAATCTCGGAAGCCTATACTCGTAAAATTTGACATAGCAGGAACAATAAAAAGTGTACACCGAGCAACTTTGATTGTCCGGAATTGCTCAATTCTCACTATGAAGTAGCTTTTAATGGTTTTATCCACTTGTCATTGATAATTGGGGTTTTGGTATCAAAAAAATTCAGGAAGCATATACTCGTAAAATTTGACATAAAAGAACAATAAAAAGTGTACACCGAGCAACTTTGATGATTCGAAGTTGCTCAACTCTCTCTATGGAGGATCTTTTAACGTTTTTGTCCATTTTTCTTATAAAGTTGGTGTTTTCGCATCGAAATAATCTAGGAAGCCTATACTCTAAAATTTGACATAGAAGAAACAATAAAAAGTGTACACCGAGCAACTTTGATGGTCCGGAATTACTCAACTCTCACTATGAAGTAGCTTTTAATAGTTTTATCCATTTGTCATTGATATTTGGGGTTTTGCCATCAAAATAAACCAGGAAGCATATACTCGTAAAATTTAACATAGAAAAACAATAAAAAGTGTACACCGAGCAACTTTGATGATTCGAAGTTGCTCAACTCTCTCTATGGAGGATCTTTTAACGTTTTTGTCCATTTGTCCTATAAAGTTGGTGTTTTCGCATCGAAATAATCTAGGAAGCTTATTCTCGTAAAATTTGACATAGCAGGAACAATAAAAAGTGTACACCGAGCAACTTTGATGGTCTGGAATTGCTCAACTCTCACTATGAAGTAGCTTTTAATGGTTTTATCCACTTGTCATTGATAGTTGGGGTTTTGGCATCAAAATAATCCCGGAAGCATATACTCGTAAAATTTGACATAAAAGAACAATAAAAAGTGTACACCGAGCAACTTTGATGATTCGAAGTTGCTCAACTCTCTCTATGGAGGATCTTTTAACGTTTTTGTCCATTTTTCTTATAAAGTTGGTGTTTTCGCATCGAAATAATCTAGGAAGCCTATACTCTAAAATTTGACATAGAAGAAACAATAAAAAGTGTACACCGAGCAACTTTGATGGTCCGGAATTACTCAACTCTCACTATGAAGTAGCTTTTAATAGTTTTATCCATTTGTCATTGATATTTGGGGTTTTGCCATCAAAATAAACCAGGAAGCATATACTCGTAAAATTTAACATAGAAAAACAATAAAAAGTGTACATCGAGCAACATTGATGATTCGAAGTTGCTCAACTCTCTCTATGGAGGATCTTTTAACGTTTTTTTCCATTTGTCTTATAAAGTTGGTGTTTTCGCATCGAAATAATCTAGGAAACTTATAATCGTAAAATTTGACATAGAAGAACAATAAAAAGTGTACACCGTGCAACTTTGATCGTCCGAAGTTGCTCAACTCACTCTATGGAGGAGCTATAAAGGATTTTGTCCATTTGTCATAAGAAAGTTAGTGTTTTGGCATCGAAATAATCTAGGAAGCTTATACTCGTAAAATTTGACATAGAAGAACAATAAAAAGTGTACATTGGGCAACTTTGATGGTCCGGAATTGCTCAACTCTCACTATGAAGTAGCTTTTAACGGTTTTGTCCATTTGTCATTGATAGTTGTGGTTTTGGCATCAAAATAATCCAGGAAGCATATACTCGTAAAATTTGACATAAAAGAACAATAAAAAGTGTACACCGAGCATCTTTGATGATTCGAAGTTGCTCAACTCTCTCTATGGATGATCTTTTAACGTTTTTGTCCATTTGCCTTAAAAAGTTGGTGTTTTCGAATCAAAATAATCTAGGAAGCTTATACTCTTAAAATTTGACATAGAAGGAACAATAAAAAGTGTACACCGAGCAACTTTGATGGACCGGAATTGCTCAATTCTCACTATGAAGTAGCTTGTAATGGTTTTATCCATTTGTCATTGATAGTTGGGGTTTTGGCATCAAAATAATCCAGGAATCATATACTCGTAAAATTTGACATAAAAGAACAATAAAAAGTGTACACCGAGCAACTTTGATGGCCCGGAATTGCTCAATTCTCACTATGGGGGATCTTTTAACGTTTTTGTCCATTTATCTTATAAAGTTGGTGTTTTCGCATCGAAATAATCTCGGAAGCTTATAATCGTAAAATTTGACATAGAAGGAACAATAAAAAGTGTATACCGAGCAACTTTGATGGTCCGGAATTGCTCAACCCTCACTATGAAGTAGCTTTTAATGGTTTTATCCATTTGTCATTGTTAGTTGGGGTTTTGGCATCAAAATAATCCAGGATGCATATACTCGTAAAATTTGATATAGAAGAACAATAAAAAGTGTACACCGAGCAACTTTGATAGTCCGAAGTTGCTCAACTCACTCTATGGAGGAGCTATAAAGGATTTTGTCCATTTGTCATAAGAAAGTTAGTGTTTTGGCATCGAAATAATCTAGGAAGCTTATACTCGTAAAATTTGACATAGAAGAACAATAAAAAGTGTACATTGGGCAACTTTGATGGTCCGGAATTGCTCAACTCTCACTATGAAGTAGCTTTTAACGGTTTTGTCCATTTGTCATTGATAGTTGTGGTTTTGGCATCAAAATAATCCAGGAAGCATATACTCGTAAAATTTGACATAAAAGAACAATAAAAAGTGTACACCGAGCATCTTTGATGATTCGAAGTTGCTCAACTCTCTCTATGGATGATCTTTTAACGTTTTTGTCCATTTGCCTTAAAAAGTTGGTGTTTTCGAATCAAAATAATCTAGGAAGCTTATACTCTTAAAATTTGACATAGAAGGAACAATAAAAAGTGTACACCGAGCAACTTTGATGGACCGGGATTGCTCAATTCTCACTATGAAGTAGCTTGTAATGGTTTTATCCATTTGTCATTGATAGTTGGGGTTTTGGCATCAAAATAATCCAGGAATCATATACTCGTAAAATTTGACATAAAAGAACAATAAAAAGTGTACACCGAGCAACTTTGATGGTCCGGAATTGCTCAATTCTCACTATGGGGGATCTTTTAACGTTTTTGTCCATTTGTCTTATAAAGTTGGTGTTTTCGCATCGAAATAATCTCGGAAGCTTATAATCGTAAAATTTGACATAGAAGGAACAATAAAAAGTGTATACCGAGCAACTTTGATGGTCCGGAATTGCTCAACCCTCACTATGAAGTAGCTTTTAATGGTTTTATCCATTTGTCATTGTTAGTTGGGGTTTTGGCATCAAAATAATCCAGGATGCATATACTCGTAAAATTTGATATAGAAGAACAATAAAAAGTGTACACCGAGCAACTTTGATAGTCCGAAGTTGCTCAACTCACTCTATGGAGGAGCTATAAAGGATTTTGTCCATTTGTCACAAGAAAGTTAGTGTTTTGGCATCGAAATAATCTAGGAAGCTTATACTCGTAAAATTTGACATAGAAGAACAATAAAAAGTGTACATTGGGCAACTTTGATGGTCCGGAATTGCTCAACTCTCACTATGAAGTAGCTTTTAACGGTTTTGTCCATTTGTCATTGATAGTTGTGGTTTTGGCATCAAAATAATCCAGGAAGCATATACTCGTAAAATTTGACATAAAAGAACAATAAAAAGTGTACACCGAGCATCTTTGATGATTCGAAGTTGCTCAACTCTCTCTATGGATGATCTTTTAACGTTTTTGTCCATTTGCCTTAAAAAGTTGGTGTTTTCGAATCAAAATAATCTAGGAAGCTTATACTCTTAAAATTTGACATAGAAGGAACAATAAAAAGTGTACACCGAGCAACTTTGATGGACCGGAATTGCTCAATTCTCACTATGAAGTAGCTTGTAATGGTTTTATCCATTTGTCATTGATAGTTGGGGTTTTGGCATCAAAATAATCCAGGAATCATATACTCGTAAAATTTGACATAAAAGAACAATAAAAAGTGTACACCGAGCAACTTTGATGGTCCGGAATTGCTCAATTCTCACTATGGGGGATCTTTTAAAGTTTTTGTCCATTTGTCTTATAAAGTTGGTGTTTTCGCATCGAAATAATCTCGGAAGCTTATAATCGTAAAATTTGACATAGAAGGAACAATAAAAAGTGTATACCGAGCAACTTTGATGGTCCGGAATTGCTCAACCCTCACTATGAAGTAGCTTTTAATGGTTTTATCCATTTGTCATTGTTAGTTGGGGTTTTGGCATCAAAATAATCCAGGATGCATATACTCGTAAAATTTGACATAGAAGAACAATAAAAAGTGTACACCGAGCAACTTTGATAGTCCGAAGTTGCTCAACTCACTCTATGGAGGAGCTATAAAGGATTTTGTCCATTTGTCATAAGAAAGTTAGTGTTTTGGCATCGAAATATTCTAGGAAGCTTATACTCGTAAAATTTGACATAGAAGAACAATAAAAAGTGTACATTGAGCAACTTTGATGGTCCGGAATTGCTCAACTCTCACTATGAAGTAGCTTTTAACGGTTTTGTCCATTTGTCATTGATAGTTGGGGTTTTGGCATCAAAATAATCCAGGAAGCATATACTCGTAAAATTTGACATAAAAGAACAGTAAAAAGTGTACACCGAGCATCTTTGATGATTCGAAGTTGCTCAACTCTCTCTATGGATGATCTTTTAACGTTTTTGTCCATTTGCCTTAAAATTTTGGTGTTTTCGCATCGAAATAATCTAGGAAGCTTATACTCTTAAAATTTGACATAGAAGGAACAATAAAAAGTCTACACCGAGCAACTTTGATGGTCCGGAATTGCTCAATTCTCACTATGAAGTAGCTTGTAATGGTTTTATCCATTTGTCATTGATAGTTGGGGTTTTGGCATCAAAATAATCAGGAATCATATACTCGTAAAATTTGACATAAAAGAACAATAAAAAGTGTACACCGAGCAACTTAGATGGTCCGGAATTGCTCAATTCTCACTATGGTGGATCTTTTAACGTTTTTGTCCATTTGTCTTATAAAGTTGGTGTTTTCGCATCGAAATAATCTCGGAAGCTTATACTCGTAAAATTTGACATAGAAGGAACAATAAAAAGTGTACACCGAGCAACTTTGATGGTCCGTAATTGCTCAACCCTCACTATGAAGTAGCTTTTAGTGGTTTTATCCATTTGTCATTGTTAGTTGGGGTTTTGGCATCAAAATAATCCAGGATGCATATACTCGTAAAATTTGACATAAAAGAACAATAAAAAGTGTACACCGAGCAATTTTGATGATTCGATGTTGCTCAACTCTCTCTATGGAGGATCTTTTAACGTTTTTGTCCATTTGTCTTATAAAGTTGGTGTTTTCGCATCAAAATAATCTAGGAAACTTACACTCGTAAAATTTGACATAGAAGAACAATAAAAAGTGTACACCAAGCAACTTTGATAGTCCGAAGTTGCTCAACTCACTCTATGGAGGAGCTATAAACGGTTTTGTCCATTTGTCATAAGAAAGTTGGGGTTTTGGCATCGAAATAATCTAGGAAGCTTATACTCGTAAAATTTGACATAGAAGAACAATAAAAAGTGTACATTGAGCAACTTTGATGATCCGGAATTGCTCAACTCTCACTATGAAGTAGCTTTTAACGGTTTTGTCCATTTGTCATTGATAGTTGGGGTTTTGGCATCAAAATAATCCAGGAAGCATATACTCGTAGAATTTGACATAAAAGAACAATAAATAGTGTACACCGAGCAACTTTGATGATTCGAAGTTTCTTAACTCTCTCCATGGAGGATCTTTTAACGTTTTTGTCCATTTGTCATATAAAGTTGGTGTTTTCGCATCGAAATAATCTAGGAAGCTTATACTCGTAAAATTTGACATAGAAGAAACAATAAAAAGTGTACACCGAGCAACTTTGATAGTCCGGAATTGCCCAACCCTCAATATGAAGTAGCTTTTAATGGTTTTATCCATTTTTCAATGATAGTTGGGGTTTTGGCATGAAAATAATGCAGGAAGCATATACTCGTAAAATTTGACATAAAAAAACAATAAAAAGTGTACACCTATCAACTTTGATGATTCGAAGTTGCTCAACTCTCTCTATGGAGGATCTTTTAACGTTTTTGTCCATTTGTCTTATAAAGTTCGTGTTTTCGCATCGAAATAATCTCGGAAGCCTATACTCGTAAAATTTGACATAGAAGGAACAATAAAGAGTGTACACCGAGCAACTTTGATGGTCCGGAATTGCTCAATTCTCACTATGAAGTAGCTTGTAATGGTTTTATCCATTTGTCATTGATAGTTGGGGTTTTGGCATCAAAATAATCCAGGAATCATATACTCGTAAAATTTGACATAAAAGAACAATAAAAAGTGTACACCGAGCAACTTTGATGGTCCGGAATTGCTCAATTCTCACTATGGAGGATCTTTTAACGTTTTTCTCCATTTGTCTTATAAAGTTGGTGTTTTCGCATCGAAATAATCTCGGAAGCTTATACTGGTAAAATTTGACATAGAAGGAACAATAAAAAGTGTACACCGAGCAACTTTGATGGTCCGGAATTGCTCAACCCTCACTATGAAGTAGCTTTTAATGGTTTTATCCATTTGTCATTGTTAGTTGGGGTTTTGGCATCAAAATAATCCAGGATGCATATACTCGTAAAATTTGACATAAAAGAACAATAAAAAGTGTACACCGAGCAACTTTGATGATTCGATGTTGCTCAACTCTCCCTATGGAGGATCTTTTAACGTTTTTGTCCATTTGTCTTATAAAGTTGGTGTTTTCGCATCAAAATAATCTAGGAAACTTACACTCGTAAAATTTGACATAGAAGAACAATAAAAAGTGTACACCGAGCAACTTTGATAGTCCGAAGTTGCTCAACTCACTCTATGGAGGAGCTATAAACGGTTTTGTCCATTTGTCATAAGAAAGTTGGGGTTTTGGCATCGAAATAATCTAGGAAGCTTATACTCGTAAAATTTGACATAGAAGAACAATAAAAAGTGTACATTGAGCAACTTTGATGATCCGGAATTGCTCAACTCTAACTATGAAGTAGCTTTTAACGGTTTTGTCCATTTGTCATTGATAGTTGGGGTTTTGGCATCAAAATAATCCAGGAAGCATATACTCGTAGAATTTGACATAAAAGAACAATAAAAAGTGTACACCGAGCAACTTTGATGATTCGAAGTTTCTTAACTCTCTCTATGGAGGATCTTTTAACGTTTTTGTCCATTTGTCATATAAAGTTGGTGTTTTCGCATCGAAATAATCTAGGAAGCTTATACTCGTAAAATTTGACATAGA
Organism: Euonymus europaeus; assembly: GCA_963580455.1. Lineage (NCBI taxonomy): Eukaryota > Viridiplantae > Streptophyta > Magnoliopsida > Celastrales > Celastraceae > Euonymus > Euonymus europaeus. The sequence goes on along the minus strand of OY756970.1, from coordinate 10,571,295 downwards.
AGAAACAATAAAAAGTGTACACCGAGCAACTTTGATAGTCCGGAATTGCTCAACCCTCACTATGAAGTAGCTTTTAATGGTTTTATCCATTTGTCATTGATAGTTGGGGTTTTGGCATCAAAATAATCCAAGAAGCATATACTTGTAAAATTTGACATAAAAGAACAATAAAAAGTGTACACCGATCAACTTTGATGATTCGAAGTTGCTCAACTCTCTCTATGGCGGATCTTTTAACGTTTTTGTCCATTTGTCTTATAATGTTGGTGTTTTCGCATCGAAATAATCTCGAAAGCCTATACTCTAAAATTTGACATAGAGAAACAATAAAAAGTGTACACCGAGCTACTTTGATGGTCCGGAATTACTCCACTCTCACTATGAAGTAGCTTTTAATAGTTTTATCCATTTGTCATTGATAGTTGGGGTTTTGCCATCAAAATAATCCAGGAAGCATATACTCGTAAAATTTGACATAAAAAATCAATAAAAAGTGTACACCGAGCAACTTTGATGATTCGAAGTTGCTCAACTCTCTCTATGGAGGATCTATTAACGTTTTTGTCCATTTGTCCTATAAAGTTGGTGTTTTCGCATCGAAATAATCTAGGAAGCTTATTCTCGTAAAATTTGACACAGAAGGAACAATAAAAAGTGTACACCGAGCAACTTTGATGGTCTTGAATTGCTCAACTCTCACTATGAAGTAGCTTTTAATGGTTTTATACATTTGTCATTGATAGTTGGAGTTTTGGGTTTTGGCATCAAAATAATCCAGGAAGCATATACTCGTAAAATTTGACATAAAAGAACAATAAAAAGTGTACATCGAGCAACTTTGATGATTCGAAGTTGCTCAACTCTCTCTATGGAGGATCTTTTAACGTTTTTTTCCATTTGTCTTATAAAGTTGGTGTTTTCGCATCGAAATAATCTAGGAAACTTATACTCATAAAATTTGACATAGAAGAACAATAAAGAGTGTACACCGAGCAACTTTGATAGTCCGAAGTTGCTCAACTCACTCTATGGAGGAGCTATAAAGGATTTTGTCCATTTGTCATAAGAAAGTTAGTGTTTTGGCATCGAAATATTCTAGGAAGCTTATACTCGTAAAATTTGACATAGAAGAACAATAAAAAGTGTACATTGAGCAACTTTGATGGTCCGGAATTGCTCAACTCTCACTATGAAGTAGCTTTTAACGGTTTTGTCCATTTGTCATTGATAGTTGGGGTTTTGGCATCAAAATAATCCAGGAAGCATATACTCGTAAAATTTGACATAAAAGAACAATAAAAAGTGTACACCGAGCATCTTTGATGATTCGAAGTTGCTCAACTCTCTCTATGGATGATCTTTTAACGTTTTTGTCCATTTGCCTTAAAAAGTTGGTGTTTTCGCATCGAAATAATCTAGGAAGCTTATACTCTTAAAATTTGACATAGAAGGAACAATAAAAAGTCTACACCGAGCAACTTTGATGGTCCGTAATTGCTCAACCCTCACTATGAAGTAGCTTTTAGTGGTTTTATCCATTTGTCATTGTTAGTTGGGGTTTTGGCATCAAAATAATCCAGGATGCATATACTCGTAAAATTTGACATAAAAGAACAATAAAAAGTGTACACCGAGCAATTTTGATGATTCGATGTTGCTCAACTCTCTCTATGGAGGATCTTTTAACGTTTTTGTCCATTTGTCTTATAAAGTTGGTGTTTTCGCATCAAAATAATCTAGGAAACTTACACTCGTAAAATTTGACATAGAAGAACAATAAAAAGTGTACACCAAGCAACTTTGATAGTCCGAAGTTGCTCAACTCACTCTATGGAGGAGCTATAAACGGTTTTGTCCATTTGTCATAAGAAAGTTGGTGTTTTGGCATCGAAATAATCTAGGAAGCTTATACTCGTAAAATTTGACATAGAAGAACATTAAAAAGTGTACATTGAGCAACTTTGATGATCCGGAATTGCTCAACTCTCACTATGAAGTAGCTTTTAACGGTTTTGTCCATTTTTCATTGATAGTTGGGGTTTTGGCATCAAAATAATCCAGGAAGCATATACTCGTAGAATTTGACATAAAAGAACAATAAATAGTGTACACCGAGCAACTTTGATGATTCGAAGTTTCTTAACTCTCTCCATGGAGGATCTTTTAACGTTTTTGTCCATTTGTCATATAAAGTTGGTGTTTTCGCATCGAAATAATCTAGGAAGCTTATACTCGTAAAATTTGACATAGAAGAAACAATAAAAAGTGTACACCGAGCAACTTTGATAGTCCGGAATTGCCCAACCCTCACTATGAAGTAGCTTTTAATGGTTTTATCCATTTTTCAATGATAGTTGGGGTTTTGGCATGAAAATAATGCAGGAAGCATATACTCGTAAAATTTGACATAAAAAAACAATAAAAAGTGTACACCTATCAACTTTGATGATTCGAAGTTGCTCAACTCTCTCTATGGAGGATCTTTTAACGTTTTTGTCCATTTGTCTTATAAAGTTCGTGTTTTCGCATCGAAATAATCTCGGAAGCCTATACTCGTAAAATTTGACATAGAAGGAACAATAAAGAGTGTACACCGAGCAACTTTGATGGTCCGGAATTGCTCAATTCTCACTATGAAGTAGCTTGTAATGGTTTTATCCATTTGTCATTGATAGTTGGGGTTTTGGCATCAAAATAATCCAGGAATCATATACTCGTAAAATTTGACATAAAAGAACAATAAAAAGTGTACACCGAGCAACTTTGATGGTCCGGAATTGCTCAATTCTCACTATGGAGGATCTTTTAACGTTTTTCTCCATTTGTCTTATAAAGTTGGTGTTTTCGCATCGAAATAATCTCGGAAGCTTATACTCGTAAAATTTGACATAGAAGGAACAATAAAAAGTGTACACCGAGCAACTTTGATGGTCCGGAATTGCTCAACCCTCACTATGAAGTAGCTTTTAATGGTTTTATCCATTTGTCATTGTTAGTTGGGGTTTTGGCATCAAAATAATCCAGGATGCATATACTCGTAAAATTTGACATAAAAGAACAATAAAAAGTGTACACCGAGCAACTTTGATGATTCGATGTTGCTCAACTCTCCCTATGGAGGATCTTTTAACGTTTTTGTCCATTTGTCTTATAAAGTTGGTGTTTTCGCATCAAAATAATCTAGGAAACTTACACTCGTAAAATTTGACATAGAAGAACAATAAAAAGTGTACACCGAGCAACTTTTATAGTCCGAAGTTGCTCAACTCACTCTATGGAGGAGCTATAAACGGTTTTGTCCATTTGTCATAAGAAAGTTGGGGTTTTGGCATCGAAATAATCTAGGAAGCTTATACTCGTAAAATTTGACATAGAAGAACAATAAAAAGTGTACATTGAGCAACTTTGATGATCCGGAATTGCTCAACTCTAACTATGAAGTAGCTTTTAACGGTTTTGTCCATTTGTCATTGATAGTTGGGGTTTTGGCATCAAAATAATCCAGGAAGCATATACTCGTAGAATTTGACATAAAAGAACAATAAAAAGTGTACACCGAGCAACTTTGATGATTCGAAGTTTCTTAACTCTCTCTATGGAGGATCTTTTAACGTTTTTGTCCATTTGTCATATAATGTTGGTGTTTTCGCATCGAAATAATCTAGGAAGCTTATACTCGTAAAATTTGACATAGAAGAAACAATAAAAAGTGTACACCGAGCAACTTTGATAGTCCGGAATTGCTCAACCCTCACTATGAAGTAGCTTTTAATGGTTTTATCCATTTGTCATTGATAGTTGGGGTTTTGGCATCAAAATAATCCAGGAAGCATATACTCGTAAAATTTGACATAAAAGAACAATAAAAAGTGTACACCGATCAACTTTGATGATTCGAAGTTGCTCAACTCTCTCTATGGCGGATCTTTTAACGTTTTTGTCCATTTGTCTTATAATGTTGGTGTTTTCGCATCGAAATAATCTCGGAAGCCTATACTCTAAAATTTGACATAGAGAAACAATAAAAAGTGTACACCGAGCTACTTTGATGGTCCGGAATTACTCCACTCTCACTATGAAGTAGCTTTTAATAGTTTTATCCATTTGTCATTGATAGTTGGGGTTTTGCCATCAAAATAATCCAGGAAGCATATACTCGTAAAATTTGACATAAAAAATCAATAAAAAGTGTACACCGAGCAACTTTGATGATTCGAAGTTGCTCAACTCTCTCTATGGAGGATCTATTAACGTTTTTGTCCATTTGTCCTATAAAGTTGGTGTTTTCGCATCGAAATAATCTAGGAAGCTTATTCTCGTAAAATTTGACACAGAAGGAACAATAAAAAGTGTACACCGAGCAACTTTGATGGTCTTGAATTGCTCAACTCTCACTATGAAGTAGCTTTTAATGGTTTTATAAATTTGTCATTGATAGTTGGAGTTTTGGGTTTTGGCATCAAAATAATCCAGGAAGCATATACTCGTAAAATTTGACATAAAAGAACAATAAAAAGTGTACATCGAGCAACTTTGATGATTCGAAGTTGCTCAACTCTCTCTATGGAGGATCTTTTAACGTTTTTTTCCATTTGTCTTATAAAGTTGGTGTTTTCGCATCGAAATAATCTAGGAAACTTATACTCATAAAATTTGACATAGAAGAACAATAAAAAGTGTACACCGAGCAACTTTGATAGTCCGAAGTTGCTCAACTCACTCTATGGAGGAGCTATAAAGGATTTTGTCCATTTGTCATAAGAAAGTTAGTGTTTTGGCATCGAAATATTCTAGGAAGCTTATACTCGTAAAATTTGACATAGAAGAACAATAAAAAGTGTACATTGAGCAACTTTGATGGTCCGGAATTGCTCAACTCTCACTATGAAGTAGCTTTTAACGGTTTTGTCCATTTGTCATTGATAGTTGGGGTTTTGACATCAAAATAATCCAGGAAGCATATACTCGTAAAATTTGACATAAAAGAACAATAAAAAGTGTACACCGAGCATCTTTGATGATTCGAAGTTGCTCAACTCTCTCTATGGATGATCTTTTAACGTTTTTGTCCATTTGCCTTAAAAAGTTGGTGTTTTCGCATCGAAATAATCTAGGAAGCGTATACTCTTAAAATTTGACATAGAAGGAACAATAAAAAGTCTACACCGAGCAACTTTGACGGTCCGAAATTGCTCAATTCTCACTATGAAGTAGCTTGTAATGGTTTTATCCATTTGTCATTGATAGTTGGGGTTTTGGCATCAAAATAATCCAGGAATCATATACTTGTAAAATTTGACATAAAAGAACAATAAAAAGTGTACACCGAGCAACTTAGATGGTCCGGAATTGCTCAATTCTCACTATGGTGGATTTTTTAACGTTTTTGTCCATTTGTCTTATAAAGTTGGTGTTTTCGCATCGAAATAATCTCGGAAGCTTATACTCGTAAAATTTGACATAGAAGGAACAATAAAAAGTGTACACCGAGCAACTTTGATGGTCCGTAATTGCTCAACCCTCACTATGAAGTAGCTTTTAGTGGTTTTATCCATTTGTCATTGTTAGTTGGGGTTTTGGCATCAAAATAATCCAGGATGCACATACTCGTAAAATTTGACATAAAAGAACAATAAAAAGTGTACACCGAGCAATTTTGATGATTCGATGTTGCTCAACTCTCTCTATGGAGGATCTTTTAACGTTTTTGTCCATTTGTCTTATAAAGTTGGTGTTTTCGCATCAAAATAATCTAGGAAGCTTATACTCTTAAAATTTGACATAGAAGCAACAATAAAAAGTCTACACCGAGCAACTTTGATGGTCCGGAATTGCTCAATTCTCACTATGAAGTAGCTTGTAATGGTTTTATCCATTTGTCATTGATAGTTGGGGTTTTGGCATCAAAATAATCCAGGAAGCATATACTCGTAGAATTTGACATAAAAGAACAATAAATAGTGTACACCGAGCAACTTTGATTATTCGAAGTTTCTTAACTCTCTCTATGGAGGATCTTTTAACGTTTTTGTCCATTTGTCATACAAAGTTGGTGTTTTCGCATCAAAATAATCTAGGAAGCTTATACTCGTAAAATTTGACATAGAAGAAACAATAAAAAGTGTACACCGAGCAACTTTGATAGTCCGGAATCGCCCAACCCTCACTATGAAGTAGCTTTTAATGGTTTTATCCATTTGTCATTGATAGTTGGGGTTTTGGCATCAAAATAATCCAGGAAGCATATACTCGTAAAATTTGACATAAAAGAACAATAAAAAGTGTACACCGATCAACTTTGATGATTCGAAGTTGCTCAACTCTCTCTATGGAGGATCTTTTAACGTTTTTGTCCATTTGTCTTATAAAGTTGGTGTTTTCGCATCGAAATAATCTCGGAAGCTTATACTCGTAAAATTTGACATAGAAGGAACAATAAAAAGTGTACACCGAGCAACTTTGATGGTCCGTAATTGCTCAACCCTCACTATGAAGTAGCTTTTAGTGGTTTTATCCATTTGTCATTGTTAGTTGGGGTTTTGGCATCAAAATAATCCAGGATGCACATACTCGTAAAATTTGACATAAAAGAACAATAAAAAGTGTACACCGAGCAATTTTGATGATTCGATGTTGCTCAACTCTCTCTATGGAGGATCTTTTAACGTTTTTGTCCATTTGTCTTATAAAGTTGGTGTTTTCGCATCGAAATAATCTCGGAAGCCTATACTCGTAAAATTTGACATAGAAGGAACAATAAAGAGTGTACACCGAGCAACTTTGATGGTCCGGAATTGCTCAATTCTCACTATGAAGTAGCTTGTAATGGTTTTATCCATTTGTCATTGATAGTTGGGGTTTTGGCATCAAAATAATCCAGGAATCATATACTCGTAAAATTTGACATAAAAGAACAATAAAAAGTGTACACCGAGCAACTTTGATGGTCCGGAATTGCTCAATTCTCACTATGGAGGATCTTTTAACGTTTTTGTCCATTTGTCTTATAAAGTTGGTGTTTTAGCATCGAAATAATCTCGGAAGCTTATACTCGTAAAATTTGTCATAGAAGGAACAATAAAAAGTGTACACCGAGCAACTTTGATGGTCCGGAATTGCTCAACCCTCACTATGAAGTAGCTTTTAATGGTTTTATCCATTTGTCATTGTTAGTTGGGGTTTTGTCATCAAAATAATCCAGGATGCATATACTCGTAAAATTTGACATAAAAGAACAATAAAAAGTGTACACCGAGCAACTTTGATGATTCGATGTTGCTCAACTCTCCCTATGGAGGATCCTTTAACGTTTTTGTCCATTTGTCTTATAAAGTTGGGGTTTTCGCATCAAAATAATCTAGGAAACTTACACTCGTAAAATTTGACATAGAAGAACAATAAAAAGTGTACACCGAGCAACTTTGATAGTCCGAAGTTGCTCAACTCACTCTATGGACGAGCTATAAACGGTTTTGTCCATTTGTCATAAGAAAGTTGGGGTTTTGGCATCGAAATAATCTAGGAAGCTTATACTCGTAAAATTTGACATAGAAGAACAATAAAAAGTGTACATTGAGCAACTTTGATGATCCGGAATTGCTCAACTCTAACTATGAAGTAGCTTTTAACGGTTTTGTCCATTTGTCATTGATAGTTGGGGTTTTGGCATCAAAATAATCCAGGAAGCATATACTCGTAGAATTTGACATAAAAGAACAATAAAAAGTGTATACCGAGCAACTTTGATGATTCGAAGTTTCTTAACTCTCTCTATGGAGGATCTTTTAACGTTTTTGTCCATTTGTCGTATAAAGTTGGTGTTTTCGCATCGAAATAATCTAGGAAGCTTATACTCGTAAAATTTGACATAGAAGAAACAATAAAAAGTGTACACCGAGCAACTTTGATAGTCCGGAATTGCTCAACCCTCACTATGAAGTAGCTTTTAATGGTTTTATCCATTTGTCATTGATAGTTGGGGTTTTGGCATCAAAATAATCCAGGAAGCATATACTCGTAAAATTTGACATAAAAGAACAATAAAAAGTGTACACCGATCAACTTTGATGATTCGAAGTTGCTCAACTCTCTCTATGGAGGATCTTTTAACGTTTTTGTCCATTTGTCTTATAAAGTTGGTGTTTTCGCATCGAAATAATCTCGGAAGCCTATACTTGTAAAATTTGACATAGCAGGAACAATAAAAAGTGTACACCGAGCAACTTTGATGGTCTGGAATTGCTCAATTCTCACTATGAAGTAGCTTTTAATGGTTTTATCCATTTGTCATTGATGGTTGGGGTTTTGGCATCAAAATAATCCAGGAAGCATATACTCGTAAAATTTGACATAAAAGAACAATAAAAAGTCTACAACGAGCAACTTTGATGATTCGAAGTTGCTCAACTCTCTCTATGGAGGATCTTTTAACGTTTTTGTCCATTTTTCTTATAAAGTTGGTGTTTTTGCATCGAAATAATCTAGGAAGCCTATACTCTAAAATTTGACATAGAAGAAACAATAAAAAGTGTACACAGAGCAACTTTGATGGTCCGGAATTACTCCACTCTCACTATGAAGTAGCTTTTAATAGTTTTATCCATTTGTCATTGATAGTTGGGGTTTTGCCATCAAAATAATCCAGGAAGCATATACTCGTAAAATTTGACATAAAAAATCAATAAAAAGTGTACACCGAGCAACTTTGATGATTCGAAGTTGCTCAACTCTCTCTATGGAGGATCTATTAACGTTTTTGTCCATTTGTCCTATAAAGTTGGTGTTTTCGCATCGAAATAATCTAGGAAGCTTATTCTCGTAAAATTTGACATAGAAGGAACAATAAAAAGTGTACACCGAGCAACTTTGATGGTCTTGAATTGCTCAACTCTCACTATGAAGTAGCTTTTAATGGTTTTATACATTTGTCATTGATAGTTGGAGTTTTGGGTTTTGGCATCAAAATAATCCAGGAAGCATATACTCGTAAAATTTGACATAAAAGAACAATAAAAAGTGTACATCGAGCAACTTTGATGATTCAAAGTTGCTCAACTCTCTCTATGGAGGATCTTTTAACGTTTTTTTCCATTTGTCTTATAAAGTTGGTGTTTTCGCATCGAAATAATCTAGGAAACTTATACTCGTAAAATTTGACATAGAAGAATAATAAAAAGTGTACACCGAGCAACTTTGATAGTCCGAAGTTGCTCAACTCACTCCATGGAGGAGCTATAAAGGATTTTGTCCATTTGTCATAAGAAAGTTAGTGTTTTGGCATCGAAATATTCTAGGAAGCTTATACTCGTAAAATTTGACATAGAAGAACAATAAAAAGTGTACATTGAGCAACTTTGATGGTCCGAAATTGCTCAACTCTCACTATGAAGTAGCTTTTAACGGTTTTGTCCATTTGTCATTGATAGTTGGGGTTTTGGCATCAAAATAATCCAGGAAGCATATACTCGTAAAATTTGACATAAAAGAACAATAAAAAGTGTACACCGAGCATCTTTGATGATTCGAAGTTGCTCAACTCTCTCTATGGATGATCTTTTAACGTTTTTGTCCATTTGCCTTAAAAAGTTGGTGTTTTCGCATCGAAATAATCTAGGAAGCTTATACTCTTAAAATTTGACATAGAAGGAACAATAAAAAGTCTACACCGAGCAACTTTGATGGTCATGAATTGCTCAATTCTCACTATGAAGTAGCTTGTAATGGTTTTATCCATTTGTCATTGATAGTTGGGGTTTTGGCATCAAAATAATCCAGGAATCATATACTTGTAAAATTTGACATAAAAGAACAATAAAAAGTGTACAACGAGCAACTTAGATGGTCCGGAATTGCTCAATTCTCACTATGGTGGATCTTTTAACGTTTTTGTCCATTTGTCTTATAAAGTTGGTGTTTTCGCATCGAAATAATCTCGGAAGCTTATACTCGTAAAATTTGACATAGAAGGAACAATAAAAAGTGTACACCGAGCAACTTTGATGGTCCGTAATTGCTCAACCCTCACTATGAAGTAGCTTTTAGTGGTTTTATCCATTTGTCATTGTTAGTTGGGGTTTTGGCATCAAAATAATCCAGGATGCATATACTCGTAAAATTTGACATAAAAGAACAATAAAAAGTGTACACCGAGCAATTTTGATGATTCGATGTTGCTCAACTCTCTCTATGGAGGATCTTTTAACGTTTTTGTCCATTTGTCTTATAAAGTTGGTGTTTTCGCATCAAAATAATCTAGGAAACTTACACTCGTAAAATTTGACATAGAAGAACAATAAAAAGTGTACACCGAGCAACTTTGATAGTCCGAAGTTGCTCAACTCACTCTATGGAGGAGCTATAAACGGTTTTGTCCATTTGTCATAAGAAAGTTGGGGTTTTGGCATCGAAATATTCTAGGAAGCTTATACTCGTAAAATTTGACATAGAAGAACAATAAAAAGTGTACATTGAGCAACTTTGATGATCCGGAATTGCTCAACTCTCACTATGAAGTAGCTTTTAACGGTTTTGTCCATTTGTCATTGATAGTTTGGGTTTTGGCATCAAAATAATCCAGGAAGCATATACTCGTAGAATTTGACATAAAAGAACAATAAATAGTGTACACCGAGCAACTTTGATGATTCGAAGTTTCTTAACTCTCTCTATGGAGGATCTTTTAACGTTTTTGTCCATTTGTCATATAAAGTTGGTGTTTTCGCATCGAAATAATCTAGGAAGCTTATACTCGTAAAATTTGACATAGAAGAAACAATAAAAAGTGTACAACGAGCAACTTTGATAGTCCGGAATTGCCCAACCCTCACTATGAAGTAGCTTTTAATGGTTTTATCCATTTGTCATTGATAGTTGGGGTTTTGGAATCAAAATAATCCAGGAAGCATATACTTGTAAAATTTGACATAAAAAAACAATAAAAAGTGTACACCGATCAACTTTGATGATTCGAAGTTGCTCAACTCTCTCTATGGAGGATCTTTTAACGTTTTTGTCCATTTGTCTTATAAAGTTGGTGTTTTCGCATCGAAATAATCTCGGAAGCCTATACTCGTAAAATTTGACATAGAAGGAACAATAAAAAGTGTACACCGAGCAACTTTGATGGTCCGGAATTGCTCAATTCTCACTATGAAGTAGCTTGTATTGGTTTTATCCATTTGTCATTGATAGTTGGGGTTTTGGCATCAAAATAATCCAGGAATCATATACTCGTAAAATTTGACATAAAAGAACAATAAAAAGTGTACACCGAGCAACTTTGATGGTCCGGAATTGCTCAATTCTCACTATGGAGGATCTTTTAACGTTTTTGTCCATTTGTCTTATAAAGTTGGTGTTTTCGCATCGAAATAATCTCAGAAGCTTATACTCGTAAAATTTGACATAGAAGGAACAATAAAAAGTGTACACCGAGCAACTTTGATGGTCCGGAATTGCTCAACCCTCACTATGAAGTAGCTTTTAATGGTTTTATCCATTTGTCATTGTTAGTTGGGGTTTTGGCATCAAAATAATCCAGGATACATATACTCGTAAAATTTGACAGAAAAGAACAATAAAAAGTGTACACCGAGCAACTTTGATGATTCGATGTTGCTCAACTCTCTCTATGGAGGATCTTTTAACGTTTTTGTCCATTTGTCTTATAAAGTTGGTGTTTTGGCATCAAAATAATCTAGGAAACTTACACTCGTAAAATTTGACATAGAAGAACAATAAAAAGTGTACACTGAGCAACTTTGATAGTCCGAAGTTGCTCAACTCACTCTATGGAGGAGCTATAAACGGTTTTGTCCATTTGTCATTAGAAAGTTGGGGTTTTGGCATCAAAATAATCTAGGAAGCTTATACTCGTAAAATTTGACATAGAAGAACAATAAAAAGTGTACATTGAGCAACTTTGATGATCCGGAATTGCTCAACTCTAACTATGAAGTAGCTTTTAACGGTTTTGTCCATTTGTCATTGATAGTTGGGGTTTTGGCATCAAAATAATCCAGGAAGCCTATACTCGTAGAATTTGACATAAAAGAACAATAAAAAGTGTACACCGAGCAACTTTGATGATTCGAAGTTTCTTAACTCTCTCTATGGAGGATCTTTTAACGTTTTTGTCCATTTGTCATATAAAGTTGGTGTTTTCGCATCGAAATAATCTAGGAAGCTTATACTCGTAAAATTTGACATAGAAGAAACAATAAAAAGTGTACACCGAGCAACTTTGATAGTCCGGAATTGCTCAACCCTCACTATGAAGTAGCTTTTAATGGTTTTATCCATTTGTCATTGATAGTTGGCGTTTTGGCATCAAAATAATCCAGGAAGCATATACTCGTAAAATTTGACATAAAAGAACAATAAAAAGTGTACACCGATCAACTTTGATGATTCGAAGTTGCTCAACTCTCTCTATGGAGGATCTTTTAACGTTTTTGTCCATTTGTCCTATAAAGTTGGTGTTTTCGCATCGAAATAATCTCGGAAGCCTATACTCGTAAAATTTGACATAGCAGGAACAATAAAAAGTGTACACCGAGCAACTTTGGTAGTCCGGAATTGCTCAATTCTCACTATGAAGTAGCTTTTAATGGTTTTATCCATTTGTCATTGATGGTTAGGGTTTTGGCATCAAAATAATCCAGGAAGCATATACTCGTAAAATTTGACATAAAAGAACAATAAAAAGTCTACAACGAGCAACTTTGATGATTCGAAGTTGGTCAACTCTCTCTATGGAGGATCTTTTAACGTTTTTGTCCATTTTTCTTATAAAGTTGGTGTTTTTGCATCGAAATAATCTAGGAAGCCTATACTCTAAAATTTGACGTAGAAGAAACAATAAAAAGTGTACACCGAGCAACTTTGATGGTCCGGAATTACTCAACTCTCACTATGAAGTAGCTTTTAATAGTTTTATCCATTTGTCATTGATAGTTGGGGTTTTGGCATCAAAATAATCCAGGAAGCATATACTCGTAAAATTTGACATAAAAGAACAATAAAAAGTGTACACCGATCAACTTTGATGATTCGAAGTTGCTCAACTCTCTCTATGGAGGATCTTTTAACTTTTTTGTCCATTTTTCTTATAAAGTTGGTGTTTTCGCATCGAAATAATCTCGGAAGCCTATACTCGTAAAATTTGACATAGCAGGAACAATAAAAAGTGTACACCGAGCAACTTTGATTGTCCGGAATTGCTCAATTCTCACTATGAAGTAGCTTTTAATGGTTTTATCCATTTGTCATTGATGGTTGGGGTTTTGGCATCAAAATAATCCAGGAAGCATATACTCGTAAAATTTGACATAAAAGAACAATAAAAAGTCTACAACGAGCAACTTTGATGATTCGAAGTTGCTCAACTCTCTCTATGGAGGATCTTTTAACGTTTTTGTCCATTTTTCTTATAAAGTTGGTGTTTTCGCATCGAAATAATCTAGGAAGCCTATACTCTAAAATTTGACATAGAAGAAACAATAAAAAGTGTACACCGAGCAACTTTGATGGTCCGGAATTACTCAACTCTCACTATGAAGTAGCTTTTAATAGTTTTATCCATTTGTCATTGATAGTTGGGGTTTTGGCATCAAAATAATCCAGGAAGCATATACTCGTAAAATTTGACATAAAAGAACAATAAAAAGTCTACAACGAGCAACTTTGATGATTCGAAGTTGGTCAACTCTCTCTATGGAGGATCTTTTAACGTTTTTGTCCATTTTTCTTATAAAGTTGGTGTTTTTGCATCGAAATAATCTAGGAAGCCTATACTCTAAAATTTGACATAGAAGAAACAATAAAAAGTGTACACCGAGCAACTTTGATGGTCCGGAATTACTCAACTCTCACTATGAAGTAGCTTTTAATAGTTTTATCCATTTGTCATTGATAGTTGGGGTTTTGGCATCAAAATAATCCAGGAAGCATATACTCGTAAAATTTGACATAAAAGAACAATAAAAAGTGTACACCGATCAACTTTGATGATTCGAAGTTGCTCAACTCTCTCTATGGAGGATCTTTTAACTTTTTTGTCCATTTTTCTTATAAATTTGGTGTTTTCGCATCGAAATAATATCGGAAGCCTATACTCGTAAAATTTGACATAGCAGGAACAATAAAAAGTGTACACCGAGCAACTTTGATTGTCCGGAATTGCTCAATTCTCACTATGAAGTAGCTTTTAATGGTTTTATCCATTTGTCATTGATGGTTGGGGTTTTGGCATCAAAATAATCCAGGAAGCATATACTCGTAAAATTTGACATAAAAGAACAATAAAAAGTCTACAACGAGCAACTTTGATGATTCGAAGTTGCTCAACTCTCTCTATGGAGGATCTTTTAACGTTTTTGTCCATTTTTCTTATAACGTTGGTGTTTTCGCATCGAAATAATCTAGGAAGCCTATACTCTAAAATTTGACATAGAAGAAACAATAAAAAGTGTACACCGAGCAACTTTGATGGTCCGGAATTACTCAACTCTCACTATGAAGTAGCTTTTAATAGTTTTATCCATTTGTCATTGATAGTTGGGGTTTTGGCATCAAAATAATCCAGGAAGCATATACTCGTAAAATTTGACATAAAAAATCAATAAAAGGTGTACACCGAGCAACTTTGATGATTCGAAGTTGCTCAACTCTCTCTATGGAGGATCTTTTAACGTTTTTGTCCATTTGTCCTATAAAGTTGGTGTTTTCGCATCGAAATAATCTAGGAAGCTTATTCTCGTAAAATTTGACATAGAAGGAACAATAAAAAGTGTACACCGAGCAACTTTGATGGTCTTGAATTGCTCAACTCTCACTATGAAGTAGCTTTTAATGGTTTTATACATTTGTCATTGAAAGTTGGAGTTTTGGGTTTTGGCATGAAAATAATCCAGGAAGCATATACTCGTAAAATTTGACATAAAAGAACAATAAAAAGTGTACATCGAGCAACTTTGATGATTCGAAGTTGCTCAACTCTCTCTATGGAGGATCTTTTAACGTTTTTTTCCATTTGTCTTATAAAGTTGGTGTTTTCGCATCGAAATAATCTAGGAAACTTATACTCGTAAAATTTGACATAGAAGAACAATAAAAATTGTACACCGTGCAATTTTGATAGTCCGAAGTAGCTCTACTCACTCTATGGAGGAGCTATAAAGGATTTTGTCCATTTGTCATAAGAAAGTTAGTGTTTTCGCATCGAAATAATCTAGGAAGCTTATACTCGTAAAATTTGACATAGAAGAAACAATAAAAAGTGTACACCGAGCAACTTTGATAGTCCGGAATTGCTCAACCCTCACTATGAAGTAGCTTTTAATGGTTTTATCCATTTGTCATTGATAGTTGGCGTTTTGGCATCAAAATAATCCAGGAAGCATATACTCGTAAAATTTGACATAAAAGAACAATAAAAAGTGTACACCGATCAACTTTGATGATTCGAAGTTGCTCAACTCTCTCTATGGAGGATCTTTTAACGTTTTTGTCCATTTGTCCTATAAAGTTGGTGTTTTCGCATCGAAATAATCTCGGAAGCCTATACTCGTAAAATTTGACATAGCAGGAACAATAAAAAGTGTACACCGAGCAACTTTGGTAGTCCGGAATTGCTCAATTCTCACTATGAAGTAGCTTTTAATGGTTTTATCCATTTGTCATTGATGGTTAGGGTTTTGGCATCAAAATAATCCAGGAAGCATATACTCGTAAAATTTGACATAAAAGAACAATAAAAAGTCTACAACGAGCAACTTTGATGATTCGAAGTTGGTCAACTCTCTCTATGGAGGATCTTTTAAAGTTTTTGTCCATTTTTCTTATAAAGTTGGTGTTTTTGCATCGAAATAATCTAGGAAGCCTATACTCTAAAATTTGACGTAGAAGAAACAATAAAAAGTGTACACCGAGCAACTTTGATGGTCCGGAATTACTCAACTCTCACTATGAAGTAGCTTTTAATAGTTTTATCCATTTGTCATTGATAGTTGGGGTTTTGGCATCAAAATAATCCAGGAAGCATATACTCGTAAAATTTGACATAAAAGAACAATAAAAAGTGTACACCGATCAACTTTGATGATTCGAAGTTGCTCAACTCTCTCTATGGAGGATCTTTTAACTTTTTTGTCCATTTTTCTTATAAAGTTGGTGTTTTCGCATCGAAATAATCTCGGAAGCCTATACTCGTAAAATTTGACATAGCAGGAACAATAAAAAGTGTACACCGAGCAACTTTGATTGTCCGGAATTGCTCAATTCTCACTATGAAGTAGCTTTTAATGGTTTTATCCATTTGTCATTGATGGTTGGGGTTTTGGCATCAAAATAATCCAGGAAGCATATACTCGTAAAATTTGACATAAAAGAACAATAAAAAGTCTACAACGAGCAACTTTGATGATTCGAAGTTGCTCAACTCTCTCTATGGAGGATCTTTTAACGTTTTTGTCCATTTTTCTTATAAAGTTGGTGTTTTCGCATCGAAATAATCTAGGAAGCCTATACTCTAAAATTTGACATAGAAGAAACAATAAAAAGTGTACACCGAGCAACTTTGATGGTCCGGAATTACTCAACTCTCACTATGAAGTAGCTTTTAATAGTTTTATCCATTTGTCATTGATAGTTGGGGTTTTGGCATCAAAATAATCCAGGAAGCATATACTCGTAAAATTTGACATAAAAGAACAATAAAAAGTCTACAACGAGCAACTTTGATGATTCGAAGTTGGTCAACTCTCTATGGAGGATCTTTTAACGTTTTTGTCCATTTTTCTTATAAAGTTGGTGTTTTTGCATCGAAATAATCTAGGAAGCCTATACTCTAAAATTTGACATAGAAGAAACAATAAAAAGTGTACACCGAGCAACTTTGATGGTCCGGAATTACTCAACTCTCACTATGAAGTAGCTTTTAATAGTTTTATCCATTTGTCATTGATAGTTGGGGTTTTGGCATCAAAATAATCCAGGAAGCATATACTCGTAAAATTTGACATAAAAGAACAATAAAAAGTGTACACCGATCAACTTTGATGATTCGAAGTTGCTCAACTCTCTCTATGGAGGATCTTTTAACTTTTTTGTCCATTTTTCTTATAAATTTGGTGTTTTCGCATCGAAATAATCTCGGAAGCCTATACTCGTAAAATTTGACATAGCAGGAACAATAAAAAGTGTACACCGAGCAACTTTGATTGTCCGGAATTGCTCAATTCTCACTATGAAGTAGCTTTTAATGGTTTTATCCATTTGTCATTGATGGTTGGGGTTTTGGCATCAAAATAATCCAGGAAGCATATACTCGTAAAATTTGACATAAAAGAACAATAAAAAGTCTACAACGAGCAACTTTGATGATTCGAAGTTGCTCAACTCTCTCTATGGAGGATCTTTTAACGTTTTTGTCCATTTTTCTTATAACGTTGGTGTTTTCGCATCGAAATAATCTAGGAAGCCTATACTCTAAAATTTGACATAGAAGAAACAATAAAAAGTGTACACCGAGCAACTTTGATGGTCCGGAATTACTCAACTCTCACTATGAAGTAGCTTTTAATAGTTTTATCCATTTGTCATTGATAGTTGGGGTTTTGGCATCAAAATAATCCAGGAAGCATATACTCGTAAAATTTGACATAAAAAATCAATAAAAGGTGTACACCGAGCAACTTTGATGATTCGAAGTTGCTCAACTCTCTCTATGGAGGATCTTTTAACGTTTTTGTCCATTTGTCCTATAAAGTTGGTGTTTTCGCATCGAAATAATCTAGGAAGCTTATTCTCGTAAAATTTGACATAGAAGGAACAATAAAAAGTGTACACCGAGCAACTTTGATGGTCTTGAATTGCTCAACTCTCACTATGAAGTAGCTTTTAATGGTTTTATACATTTGTCATTGAAAGTTGGAGTTTTGGGTTTTGGCATGAAAATAATCCAGGAAGCATATACTCGTAAAATTTGACATAAAAGAACAATAAAAAGTGTACATCGAGCAACTTTGATGATTCGAAGTTGCTCAACTCTCTCTATGGAGGATCTTTTAACGTTTTTTTCCATTTGTCTTATAAAGTTGGTGTTTTCGCATCGAAATAATCTAGGAAACTTATACTCGTAAAATTTGACATAGAAGAACAATAAAAAGTGTACACCGTGCAATTTTGATAGTCCGAAGTAGCTCTACTCACTCTATGGAGGAGCTATAAAGGATTTTGTCCATTTGTCATAAGAAAGTTAGTGTTTTGGCATCGAAATAATCTAGGAAGCTTATACTCGTAAAATTTGACATAGAAGAACAATAAAAAGTGTACATTGAGCAACTTTGATGGTTCGGAATTGCCCAACTCTCACTATGAAGTAGCTTTTAACGGTTTTGTCCATTTGTCATTGATAGTTGGGGTTTTGGCATCAAAATAATCCAGAAGCATATACTCATAAAATTTGACATAAAAGAACAATAAAAAGTGTACACCGAGCATCTTTGATGATTCGAAGTTGCTCAACTCTCTCTATGGATGATCTTTTAACGTTTTTGTCCATTTGCCTTAAAAAGTTGGTGTTTTCGCATCGAAATAATCTAGGAAGCTTATACTCTTAAAATTTGACATAGAAGGAACAATAAAAAGTGTACACCGAGCAACTTTGATGGTCCGGAATTGCTCAATTCTCACTATGAAGTAGTTTGTAATGGTTTTATCCATTTGTCATTGATAGTTGGGGTTTTGGCATCAAAATAATCCAGGAATCATATACTCGTAAAATTTGACATAAAAGAACAATAAAAAGTGTACACCGAGCAACTTTGATGGTCCGGAATTGCTCAATTCTCACTATGGAGGATCTTTTAACGTTTTTGTCCATTTGTCTTATAAAGTTGGTGTTTTCGCATCGAAATAATCTCGGAAGCTTATACTCGTAAAATTTGACATAGAAGGAACAATAAAAAGTGTTCACCGAGCAACTTTGATGGTCCGGAATAGCTCAACCCTCACTATGAAGTAGCTTTTAATGGTTTTATCCATTTGTCATTGTTAGTTGGGTTTTGGCATCAAAATAATCCAGGATGCATATACTCGTAAAATTTGACATAAAAGAACAATAAAAAGTGTACACCGAGCAACTTTGATGATTCGATGTTATTCAACTCTCTCTATGGAGGATCTTTTAACGTTTTTGTCCATTTGTCTTATAAAGTTGGTGTTTTCGCATCGAAATAATCTCGGAAGCCTATACTCGTAAAATTTGACATAGAAGGAACAATAAAAAGTGTACACCGAGCAACTTTGATGGTCCGGAATTGCTCAATTCTCACTATGAAGTAGCTTTTAATGGTTTTATCCGTTTGTCATTTATAGTTGGGGTTTTGGCATCAAAATAATCCTAGGAAACATATACTCGTAAAATTTGACATAAAAGAACAATAAAAAGTGTACACCGAGCAACTTTGATGATTCGAACTTGCTCAACTCTTTCTATGGAGGATCTTTTAACGTTTTTGTCTATTTGTCCTATAAAGATGGTGTTTTCGCATCGAAATAATCTAGGAAGCATATACTCATAAAATTTTACATTGAAGGAACAATAAAAAGTGTACACCGAGCAACTTTGATGGTCCGGAATTGCTCAACTCTCACTATAAAATAGCTTTAAATGGTTTTATACATTTGTCATTGATAGTTGGGGTTTTGGGTTTTGGCATCAAAATAATCCAGGAAGCATATACTCGTAAAATTTGACATAAAAGAACAATAAAAAGTATACACCGAGCAACTTTGATGATTCGAAGTTGCTCAACTCTCTCTATGGAGGATCTTTTAACGTTTTTGTCCATTTGTCTTATAAAGTTGGAGTTTTCGCATCGAAATAATCTAGGAACTTTACACTCGTAAAATTTGACATAGAAGAACAATAAAAAGTGTACACCGAGCAACTTTGATAGTCCGAAGTTGCTCAACTCACTCTATGGAGGAGCAATAAACGGTTTTCCATTTGTCATAAGAAAGTTGGGGTTTTGGCATCGAAATAATCTAGGAAGCTTATACTCGTAAAATTTGACATAGAAGAACAATAAAAAGTGTACATTGAGCAACTTTGATGATCCGGAATTGCTCAACTCTCACTATGAAGTAGCTTTTAACGGTTTTGTCCATTTGTCATTGATAGTTGGGGTTTTGGCATCAAAATAATCCAGGAAGCATATACTCGTAAAATTTGACATAAAAGAACAATAAAAAGTGTACACCGATCAACTTTGATGATTCGAAGTTTCTCAACTCTCTCTATGGAGGATCTTTTAACGTTTTTGTCCATTTGTCTTATAAAGTTGGTGTTTTCGCATCGAAATAATCTCGGAAGCCTATACTCGTAAAATTTGACATAGCAGGAACAATAAAAAGTGTACACCGAGCAACTTTGATGGTCCGGAATTGCTCAATTCTCACTATGAAGTAGCTTTTAATGGTTTTATCCATTTGTCATTGATAATTGGGGTTTTGGTATCAAAATAATCCAGGAAGCATATACTCGTAAAATTTGACATAAAAGAACAATAAAAAGTGTACACCGAGCAACTTTGATGATTCGAAGTTGCTCAACTCTCTCTATGAAGGATCTTTTAACGTTTTTCTCCATTTGTCTTATAAAGTTGGTGTTTTCGCATTGAAATAATCTAGAAAGCTTATACTCGTAAAATTAGACATAGAAGAACAATAAAAAGTGTACATTGAGCAACTTTGATGGTCCGGAATTGCTCAACTCTCACTATGAAGTAGCTTTTAACAATTTTGTCCTTTTGTCGTTGATAGTTGGGGTTCTGGCTTCAAAATAATCCCGAAAGCATATACTCGTAAAATTTGACACAAAAGAACAATAAAAAGTGTACACCGAGCAACTTTGATGATTCGAAGTTACTCAACTCTCTCTAAGGAGGATCTTTTAACATTTTTGTCTATTTGTCTTATAAAGTTGTTGTTTTCGCATCGAAACAATCTAGGAAGCTTATACTCGTAAAAATTGACATAGAAGGAACAATAAAAAGTGTACACCGAGCAACTTTGATGGTCCGGAATTGCTCAACTCTCACTATGAAGTAGATCTTAATGGTTTTATCCATTTGTCATTGATAGTTGGGGTTTTGGCATCAAAATAATTCAGGAAGCATATACTCGTAAAATTTGAAATAAATGAACAATAAAAAGTTTACACCGAGCAACTTTGATGATTCAAAGTTGCTCAACTCTCTCTATGGAGGATCTTTTAACGTTTTTGTCCATTCGTCTTATAAAGTTGGTGTTTTCGCATCGAAATAGTCTAGGAAGCCTATACTCTAAAATTTGACATAGAACAAACAATAAAAAGTGTACAACGAGCAACTTTGATGGTCCGGAATTGCTCAACTCTCACTATGAAGTAGCTTTTAAGGGTTTTATCCATTTGTCATTGATAGTTGAGGTTTTGGCATCAAAATAATCCAGGAAGCATATACTCGTAAAATTTGACATAAAAGAACAATAAAATGTGTACACCGAGCAAATTTGATGATTCGAAGTTGCTCAACTCTCTCTATGGAGGATCTTTTAACGTTTTTGTCCATTTGTCTTATAAAGATGGTGTTTTCGCATCAAAATTATCTAGGAAGCTTATACTCGTAAAATCTGACATAGAAGGAACAGTAAAAAGTGTACACCGAGCAACTTTGATGGTTCGGAATTGCTCAACTCTCACTATGAGGTAGCTTTTAACGGTTTTGTCCATTTGTCATTGATAGTTGGGGTTTTGGCATCAAAATAATCCAGGAAGCATATACTCGTAAAATTTGACATAAAAGAACAATAAAAAGTGTACACCGAGCAACTTTGATGATTCGAAGTTGCTCAACTCTCTCTATGAAGGATCTTTTAACGTTTTTCTCCATTTGTCTTATAAAGTTGGTTTTTTCGCATCGAAATAATCTAGGAAGCTTATACTCGTAAAATTTGACATAGAAGAACAATAAAAAGTGTACATTGAGCAACTTTGATGATCCAAAATTGCTCAACTCTCACTATGAAGTAGCTTTTAACGGTTTTGTCCATTTGTCATTGATAGTTGGGGGTTTTGGCATCAAAATAATCCAGGAAGCCTATACTCGTAGAATTTGACATAAAAGAACAATAAAAAGTGTACACCGAGCAACTTTGATGATTCGAAGTTTCTTAACTCTCTCTATGGAGGATCTTTTAACGTTTTTGTCCATTTGTCATATAAAGTTGGTGTTTTCGCATTGAAATAATCTAGGAAGCTTATACTCGTAAAATTTGACATAGAAGAAACAATAAAAAGTGTACACCGAGCAACGTTGATAGTCCGGAATTGCTCAACCCTCACTATAAAGTAGCTTTTAATGGTTTTATCCATTTGTCATTGATAGTTGGGGTTTTGGCATCAAAATAATCCAGGAAGCATATACTCGTAAAATTTGACATAAAAGAACAATAAAAAGTGTACACCGATCAACTTTGATGATTCGAAGTTGCTCAACTCTCTCTATGAGGATCTTTTAACGTTTTTATCCATTTGTCCTATAAAGTTGGTGTTTTCGCATCGAAATAATCTTGGAAGCCTATACTCGTAAAATTTGACATAGCAGGAACAATAAAAAGTGTACACCGAGCAACTTTGATGGTCCGGAATTGCTCAATTCTCACTATGAAGTAGCTTTTAATGGTTTTATCCATTTGTCATTGATGGTTAGGGTTTTGGCATCAAAATAATCCAGGAAGCATATACTCGTAAAATTTGACATAAAAGAACAATAAAAAGTCTACAACGAGCAACTTTGATGATTCGAAGTTGGTCAACTCTCTCTATGGAGGATCTTTTAACGTTTTTGTCCATTTTTCTTATAAAGTTGGTGTTTTTGCATCGAAATAATCTAGGAAGCCTATACTCTAAAATTTGACATAGAAGAAACAATAAAAAGTGTACACCGAGCAACTTTGATGGTCCGGAATTACTCAACTCTCACTATGAAGTAGCTTTTAATAGTTTTATCCATTTGTCATTGATAATTGGGGTTTTGGCATCAAAATAATCCAGGAAGCATATACTCGTAAAATTTGACATAAAAGAACAATAAAAAGTGTACACCGAGCAACTTTGATGATTCGAAGTTGCTCAACTCTCTCTATGAAGGATCTTTTAACGTTTTTCTCCATTTGTCTTATAAAGTTGGTGTTTTCGCATCGAAATAATCTAGGAAGCTTATACTCGTAAAATTTGACATAGAAGAACAATAAAAAGTGTACATTGAGCAACTTTGATGATCCGGAATTGCTCAACTCTCACTATGAAGTAGCTTTTAACGGTTTTGTCCATTTGTCATTGATAGTTGGGGTTTTGGCATCAAAATAATCCAGGAAGCCTATACTCGTAGAATTTGACATAAAAGAACAATAAAAAGTGTACACCGAGCAACTTTGATGATTCGAAGTTTCTTAACTCTCTCTATGGAGGATCTTTTAACGTTTTTGTCCATTTGTCATATAAAGTTGGTGTTTTCGCATCGAAATAATCTAGGAAGCTTATACTCGTAAAATTTGACATAGAAGAAACAATAAAAAGTGTACACCGAGCAACTTTGATAGTCCGGAATTGCTCAACCCTCACTATGAAGTAGCTTTTAATGGTTTTATCCATTTGTCATTGATAGTTGGGGTTTTAGCATCAAAATAATCAAGGAAGCATATACTCGTAAAATTTGACATAAAAGAACAATAAAAAGTGTACACCGATCAACTTTGATGATTCGAAGTTGCTCAACTCTCTCTATGGAGGATCTTTTAACGTTTTTGTCCATTGGTCCTATAAAGTTGGTGTTTTCGCATCGAAATAATCTCGGAAGCCTATACTCGTAAAATTTGACATAGCAGGAACAATAAAAAGTGTACACCGAGCAACTTTGATGGTCCGGAATTACTCAATGCTCACTATGAAGTAGCTTTTAATGGTTTTATCCATTTGTCATTGATGGTTAGGGTTTTGGCATCAAAATAATCCAGGAAGCATATACTCGTAAAATTTGACATAAAAGAACAATAAAAAGTCTACAACGAGCAACTTTGATGATTCGAAGTTGGTCAACTCTCTCTATGGAGGATCTTTTAACGTTTTTGTCCATTTTTCTTATAAAGTTGGTGTTTTTGCATCGAAATAATCTAGGAAGCCTATACTCTAAAATTTGACATAGAAGAAACAATAAAAAGTGTACACCGAGCAACTTTGATGGTCCGGAATTACTCAACTCTCACTATGAAGTAGCTTTTAATAGTTTTATCCATTTGTCATTGATAGTTGGGGTTTTGGCATCAAAATAATCCAGGAAGCATATACTCGTAAAATTTGACGTAAAAGAACAATAAAAAGTGTACACCGATCAACTTTGATGATTCGAAGTTGCTCAACTCTCTCTATGGAGGATCTTTTAACTTTTTTGTCCATTTTTCTTATAAAGTTGGTATTTTCGCATCGAAATAATCTCGGAAGCCTATACTCGTAAAATTTGACGTAGCAGGAACAATAAAAAGTGTACACCGAGCAACTTTAATTGTCCGGAATTGCTCAATTCTCACTATGAAGTAGCTTTCAATGGTTTTATCCATTTGTCATTGATGGTTGGGGTTTTGGCATCAAAATAATCCAGGAAGCATATACTCGTAAAATTTGACATAAAAGAACAGTAAAAAGTCTACAACGAGCAACTTTGATGATTCGAAGTTGCTCAACTCTCTCTATGGAGGATCTTTTAACGTTTTGGTCCATTTTCTTATAAAGTTGGTGTTTTCGCATCGAAATAATCTAGGAAGCCTATACTCTAAAATTTGACATAGAAGAAACAATAAAAAGTGTACACCGAGCAACTTTGATGGTCCGGAATTACTCAACTCTCACTATGAAGTAGCTTTTAATAGTTTTATCCATTTGTCATTGATAGTTGGGGTTTTGCCATCAAAATAATCCAGGAAGCATATACTCGTAAAATTTGACATAAAAAATCAATAAAAAGTGTACACCGAGCAACTTTGATGATTCGAAGTTGCTCAACTCTCTCTATGGAGGATCTTTTAACGTTTTTGTCCATTTGTTCTATAAAGTTGGTGTTTTCGCATCGAAATAATCTAGGAAGCTATTTCTCGTAAAATTTGACATAGAAGGAACAATAAAAAGTGTACACCGAGCAACTTTGATGGTCTTGAATTGCTCAACTCTCACTATGAAGTAGCTTTTAATGGTTTTATACATTTGTCATTGAAAGTTGGAGTTTTGGGTTTTGGCATGAAAATAATCCAGGAAGCATATACTCGTAAAATGTGACATAAAAGAACAATAAAAAGTGTACATCGAGCAACTTTGATGATTCGAAGTTGCTCAAATCTCTCTATGGAGGATCTTTTAACGTTTTTTTCCATTTGTCTTATAAAGTTGGTGTTTTCGCATCGAAATAATCTAGGAAACTTATACTCGTAAAATTTGACATAGAAGAACAATAAAAAGTGTACACCGAGCAATTTTGATAGTCCGAAGTTGCTCAACTCACTCTATGGAGGAGCTATAAAGGATTTTGTCCATTTGTCATAAGAAAGTTAGTGTTTTGGCATCGAAATAATCTAGGAAGCTTATACTCGTAAAATTTGACATAGAAGAACAATAAAAAGTGTACATTGAGCAACTTTGATGGTCCGGAATTGCCCAACTCTCACTATGAAGTAACTTTTAACGGTTTTGTCCATTTGTCATTGATAGTTGGGGTTTTGGCATCAAAATAATCCAGAAGCATATACTCATAAAATTTGACATAAAAGAACAATAAAAAGTGTACACCGAGCATCTTTGATGATTCGAAGTTGCTCAACTCTCTCTATGGATGATCTTTTAACGTTTTTGTCCATTTGCCTTAAAAAGTTGGTGTTTTCGCATCGAAATAATCTAGGAAGCTTATACTCTTAAAATTTGACATAGAAGGAACAATAAAAAGTGTACACCGAGCAACTTTGATGGTCCGGAATTGCTCAATTCTCACTATGAAGTAGTTTGTAATGGTTTTATCCATTTGTCATTGATAGTTGGGGTTTTGGCATCAAAATAATCCAGGAATCATATACTCGTAAAATTTGACATAAAAGAACAATAAAAAGTGTACACCGAGCAACTTTGATGGTCCGGAATTGCTCAATTCTCACTATGGAGGATCTTTTAACGTTTTTGTCCATTTGTCTTATAAAGTTGGTGTTTTCGCATCGAAATAATCTCGGAAGCTTATACTCGTAAAATTTGACATAGAAGGAACAATAAAAAGTGTTCACCGAGCAACTTTGATGGTCCGGAATTGATCAACCCTCACTATGAAGTAGCTTTTAATGGTTTTATCCATTTGTCATTGCTAGTTGGGTTTTGGCATCAAAATAATCCAGGATGCATATACTCGTAAAATTTGACATTAAAGAACAATAAAAAGTGTACACCGAGCAACTTTGATGATTCGATGTTACTCAACTCTCTCTATGGAGGATCTTTTAACGTTTTTGTCCATTTGTCTTATAAAGTTGGTGTTTTCGCATCGAAATAATCTCGGAAGCCTATACTCGTAAAATTTGACATAGAAGGAACAATAAAAAGTGTACACCGAGCAACTTTGATGGTCCGAAATTGCTCAATTCTCACTATGAAGTAGCTTTTAATGGTTTTATCCATTTGTCATTTATAGTTGGGGTTTTGGCATCAAAATAATCCTAGGAAACATATACTCGTAAAATTTGACATAAAAGAACAATAAAAAGTGTACACCGAGCAACTTTGATGATTCGAAGTTGCTCAACTCTTTCTATGAAGGATCTTTTAACGTTTTTGTCTATTTGTCCTATAAAGATGGTGTTTTCGCATCGAAATAATCTAGGAAGCATATACTCATAAAATTTGACATTGAAGGAACAATAAAAAGTGTACACCGAGCAACTTTGATGGTCTGGAATTGCTCAACTCTCACTATAAAATAGCTTTAAATGGTTTTATACATTTGTCATTGATAGTTGGGGTTTTGGGTTTTGGCATCAAAATAATCCAGGAAGCATATACTCGTAAAATTTGACATAAAAGAACAATAAAAAAGTATACACCGAGCAACTTTGATGATTCGAAGTTGCTCAACTCTCTCTATGGAGGATCTTTTAACGTTTTTGTCCATTTGTCTTATAAAGTTGGAGTTTTCGCATCGAAATAATCTAGGAACTTTACACTCGTAAAATTTGACATAGAAGAACAATAAAAAGTGTACACCGAGCAACTTTGATAGTCCGAAGTTGCTCAACTCACTCTATGGAGGAGCTATAAACGGTTTTCCATTTGTCATAAGAAAGTTGAGGTTTTGGCATCGAAATAATCTAGGAAGCTTATACTCGTAAAATTTGACATAGAAGAACAATAAAAAGTGTACATTGAGCAACTTTGATGATCCGGAATTGCTCAACTCTCACTATGAAGTAGCTTTTAACGGTTTTGTCCATTTGTCATTGATAGTTGGGGTTTTGGCATCAAAATAATCCAGGAAGCATATACTCGTAAAATTTGACATAAAAGAACAATAAAAAGTGTACACCGATCAACTTTGATGATTCGAAGTTTCTCAACTCTCTCTATGGAGGATCTTTTAACGTTTTTGTCCATTTGTCTTATAAAGTTGGTGTTTTCGCATCGAAATAATCTCGGAAGCCTATACTCGTAAAATTTGACATAGCAGGAACAATAAAAAGTGTACACCGAGCAACTTTGATGGTCCGGAATTGCTCAATTCTCACTATTAAGTAGCTTTTAATGGTTTTATCCATTTGTCATTGATAATTGGGGTTTTGGCATCAAAATAATCCAGGAAGCATATACTCGTAAAATTTGACATAAAAGAACAATAAAAAGTGTACACCGAGCAACTTTGATGATTCGAAGTTGCTCAACTCTCTCTATGAAGGATCTTTTAACGTTTTTCTCCATTTGTCTTATAAAGTTGGTGTTTTCGCATCGAAATAATCTAGAAAGCTTATACTCGTAAAATTAGACATAGAAGAACAATAAAAAGTGTACATTGAGCAACTTTGATGGTCCGGAATTGCTCAACTCTCTCTAAGGAGGATCTTTTAACATTTTTGTCTATTTGTCTTATAAAGTTGTTGTTTTCGCATCGAAACAATCTAGGAAGCTTATACTCGTAAAATTTGACATAGAAGGAACAATAAAAAGTGTACACCGAGCAACTTTGATGGTCCGGAATTGCTCAACTCTCACTATGAAGTATATCTTAATGGTTTTATCCATTTGTCATTGATAGTTGGGGTTTTGGCATCAAAATAATTCAGGAAGCATATACTCGTAAAATTTGAAATAAATGAACAATAAAAAGTTTACACCGAGCAACTTTGATGATTCAAAGTTGCTCAACTCTCTCTATGGAGGATCTTTTAACGTTTTTGTCCATTCGTCTTATAAAGTTGGTGTTTTCGCATCTAAATAGTCTAGGAAGCCTATACTCTAAAATTTGACATAGAACAAATAATAAAAAGTGTACAACGAGCAACTTTGATGGTCCGGAATTGCTCAACTCTCACTATGAAGTAGCGTTTAAGGATTTTATCCATTTGTCATTGATAGTTGGGGTTTTGGCATCAAAATAATCCAGGAAGCATATACTCGTAAAATTTGACATAAAAGAACAATAAAATGTGTACACCGACCAAATTTGATGATTCGAAGTTGCTCAACTCTCTCTATGGAGGATCTTTTAACGTTTTTGTCCATTTGTCTTATAAAGATGGTGTTTTCGCATCAAAATTATCTAGGAAGCTTATACTCGTAAAATCTGACATAGAAGGAACAGTAAAAAGTGTACAACGAGCAACTTTGATGGTTCGGAATTGCTCAACTCTCACTATGAGGTAGCTTTTAACGGTTTTGTCCATTTGTCATTGATAGTTGGGGTTTTGGCATCAAAATAATCCAGGAAGCATTTACTCGTAAAATTTGACATAAAAGAACAATAAAAAGTGTACACCGAGCAACTTTGATGATTCGAAGTTGCTCAACTCTCTCTATGGAGGATCTTTTAATGTTTTTGTCCATTTCTCTTATAAAGTTGGTGTTTTCGCATCGAAATAATCTCGGAAGCCTATACTCGTAAAATTTGACATAGAAGGAACAATAAAAAGTGTGCACCGAGCAACTTTGATGGTCCGAAATCGCTCAACTCTCACTATGAAGTAGCTTTTAAGGGTTTTATCCATTTGTCATTGATAGTTGGGGTTTTGGCATCGAAATAATCCAGGAAGCATATACTCGTAAAATTTGACATAAAAGAACAATAAAAAGTGTACACCGAGCAAATTTGATGATTCGAAGTTGCTCAACTCTCTCTATGGAGGATCTTTTAACGTTTTTGTCCATTTGTCCTATAAAGATGATGTTTTCGCATCAAAATAATCTAGGAAGCTTATACTCCTAAAATCTGAAATAGAAGGAACAATAAAAAGTGTACACCGAGCAACTTTGATGGTCCAGAATTGCTCAACTCTCACTATGAAGTAGCTTTTAACAGTTTTGTCCTTTTGTCGTTGATAGTTGGGGTTCTGGCATCAAAATAATCCCGGAAGCATAGACTCATAAAATTTGACACAAAAGAACAATAAAAAATGTACCGAGCAACTTTGATGATTCAAAGTTTCTCAACCTTCTCTATAGAGGATCTTTTAACGTTTTTGTCTATTCGTCTTATAAAGTTGGTGTTTTCGCATCGAAATAGTCTAGGAAGCCTATACTCTAAAATTTGACATAGAACAAACAATAAAAAGTGTACAACGAGCAACTTTGATGGTCCGGAATTGCTCAACTCTCACTATGAAGTAGCTTTTAAGGGTTTTATCCATATGTCATTGATAGTTGGGGTTTTGGCATCAAAATAATCCAGGAAGAATATACTCGTAAAATTTGACATAAAAGAACAATAAAAAGTGTACATCGAGCAAATTTGATGATTCGAAGTTGCTCAACTCTCTCTATGGAGGATCTTTTAACGTTTTTGTCCATTTCTCTTATAAAGATGGTGTTTTCGCATCAAAATTATCTAGGAAGCTTATACTCATAAAATCTGACATAGAATGAAAAATAAAAAGTGTACACCGAGCAACTTTGATGGTCCGGAATTGCTCAACTCTCACTATGAAGTAGCTTTTAACGGTTTTGTCCATTTGTCATTGATAGTTGGAGTTTTGGCATCAAAATAATCCAGGAAGCATATACTCGTAAAAATTGACATAAAAGAACAATAAAAAGTGTACACCGAGCAACTTTGGTGATTCGAAGTTGCTCAACTCTCTCTATGGAGGATCTTTTAATGTTTTTCTCCATTTGTCTTATAAAGTTGGTGTTTTCGCATCGAAATAATCTCGGAAGCCTATACTCGTAAAATTTGACATAGAAGGAACAATAAAAAGTGTACACCGAGCAACTTTGATGGTCCGGAATTGCTCAACTCTCACTATGAAGTAGCTTTTAAGGGTTTTATCCATTTGTCATTGATAGTTGGGGTTTTGGCATCAAAATAATCCAGGAAGCATATACTCGTAAAATTTGACATAAAAGAACAATAAAAATTGTACACCGAGCGAATTTGATGATTCGAAGTTGCTCAACTCTCTCTATGGAGGATCTTTTAACGTTTTTGTCCATTTGTCTTATAAAGACGGTGTTTTCGCATCAAAATAATCTAGGAAGCTTATACTCGTAAAATTAGACATAGAAGGAACAATAAAAAGTGTACACCGAGCAACTTTGATGGTCCAGAATTGCTCAACTCTCACTATGAAGTAGCTTTTAACGGTTTTGTCCATTTGTCATTGATAGTTGGGGTTTTGGCATCAAAATAATACAGGAAGCATATACTCGTAAAATTTGACATAAAAGAACAATAAAAAGTGTACACCGAGCAACTTTGATGATTCGAAGTTGCTCAACTCTCTCTATGGAGGATCTTTTAATGTTTCTGTCCATTTGCCTTATAAAGTTGGTGTTTTCGCATCGAAATAATCTCGGAAGCCTATACTCGGAAAATTTGACATAGAAGGAACAATAAAAAGTGTGCACCGAGCAACTTTGATGGTCCGGAATTGCTCAACTCTCACTATGAAGTAGCTTTTAATGGTTTTATCCATTTGTCATTGATAGTTGGGGTTTTGGCATCAAAATAATCCAGGAAGCATATACTCGTAAAATTTGACATAAAAGAACAATAAAACGTGTACACCGTGCAAATTTGATGATTCGAAGTTGCTCAACTTTCTCTATGGAGAATCTTTTATCGTTTTTGTCCATTTGTCTTATAAAGATGTTGTTTTCGCATCAAAATTATCTAGGAAGCTTATACTCGTAAAATCTGACATAGAATGAAAAATAAAAAGTGTACACCGAGCAACTTTGATGGTCCGGAATTGCTCAACTCTCACTAGGAAGTAGCTTTTAACGGTTTTGTCCATTTGTCATTAATAGTTGGAATTTTGGCATCAAAATAATCCAGGAAGCATATACTCGTAAAATTTGACATAAAAGAACAATAAAAAGTGTACATCGAGCAACTTTGAAGATTCGAAGTTGCTCAACTCTCTCTATGGAGGATCTTTTAATGTTTTTCTCCATTTGTCTTATAAAGTTGGTGTTTTCGCATCGAAATAATCTCGGAAGCCTATAGTCGTAAAATTTGACATAGAAGGAACAATAAAAAGTGTGCACCGAGCAACTCTGATGGTCCGGAATTGCTCAACTCTCACTATGAAGTAGCTTTTAAGGGTTTTATCCATTTGTCATTGATAGTTGGGGTTTTGGCATCAAAATAATCCAGGAAGCATATACTCGTAAAATTTGACATAAAAGAACAATAAAAAGTGTACACCGAGCAAATTTGATGATTCGAAGTTGCTTAACTCTCTCTATGGAGGATCTTTTAACGTTTTTGTCCATTTGTCTTATAAAGATGGTGTTTTCGCATCAAAATAATCTATGAAGCTTATACTCGTAAAATTAGATATAGAAGGAACAATAAAAAGTGTACACCGAGCAACTTTGATGGTCCAGAATTGCTCAACTCTCACTATGAAGTAGCTTTTAACGGTTTTGTCCATTTGTCATTGATAGTTGGGGTTTTGGCATCAAAATAATCCAGAAAGCATATACTCGTAAAATTTGACATAAAAGAACAATAAAAAGTGTACACCGAGCAACTTTGATGATTCGAAGTTGCTCAACTCTCTCTATGGAGGATCTTTTAATGTTTTTGTCCATTTGTCTTATAAAGTTGGTGTTTTCGCATCGAAATAATCTCGGAAGCCTATACTCGTAAAATTTGACATAGAAGGAACAATAAAAAGTGTGCACCGAGCAACTTTGATGGTCCGGAATTGCTCAACTCTCACTATGAAGTAGCTTTTAATGGTTTTATCCATTTGTCATTGATAGTTGGGGTTTTGGCATCTAAATAATCCAGGAAGCATATACTCGTAAAATTTGACATAAAGGAACAATAAAAAGTGTACACCGAGCAACTTTGATGATTCGAAGTTCCTCAACTATCTCTATGGAGGATCTTTTAACGTTTTTGTCCATTTGTCATATAAAGTTGGTGTTTTCGCATCGAAATAATCTAGAAAGTTTATACTCGTAAAATTAGACATAGAAGAACAATAAAAAGTGTACATTGAGCAACTTTGATGGTCCGGAATTGCTCAACTCTCACTATGAAGTAGCTTTTAACAGTTTTGTCCTTTTATCATTGATAGTTGGGGTTTTGGCATCAAAATATTCCAGGAAGCATATACTCGTAAAATTTGACATAGAAGGAACAATAAAAAGTATGCACTGAGCAACTTTGATGGTCCGTAATTGCTCAACTCTCACTATGAAATAGTTTTTAATGGTTTTATCCATTTGTCACTGATAGTTGGGGTTTTGGCTTCAAAATAATCCAGGAAGCATATGCTCGTAAAATTTGACATAAAAGAACAATAAAAAGTGTACACCGAGCAAATTTGATGATTCGAAGTTGTTCAACTCTCTCTATAGAGGATCTTTTAACGTTTTTGTCCATTTGTCTTATAAAGATGGTGTTTTCGCATCAAAATTATCTAGGAAGCTTATACTCGTAAAATTAGACATAGAAGGAACAATAAAAAGTGTACACCGAGCAACTTTGATGGTCCAGAATTGCTCAACTCTCACTATGAAGTAGCTTTTAACGGTTTTGTCCATTTGTCATTGATAGTTGGGGTTTTGGCATCAAAATAATCCAGGAAGCATATACTCGTAAAATTTGACATAAAAGAACAATAAAAAGTGTACACCGAGCAACTTTGATGATTCGAAGTTGCTCAACTCTCTCTATGGAGGATCTTTTAATGTTTTTGTCCATTTGTCTTATAAAGTTGGTGTTTTCGCATCGAAACAATCTCGGAAGCCTATACTCGTAAAATTTGACATAGAAGGAACAATAAAAAGTGTGCACCTAGCAACTTTGATGGTCCGGAATTGCTCAACTCTCACTATGAAGTAGCTTTTAATGGTTTTATACATTTGTCATTGATAGTTGGGGTTTTGGCGTCAAAATAATCCAGGAAGCATATACTCGTAAAATTTGACATAAAAGAACAATAAAAAGTGTACACCGAGCAACTTTGATGATTCGAAGTTCCTCAACTATCTCTATGGAGGATCTTTTAACGTTTTTGTCCATTTGTCTTATAAAGTTGGTGTTTTCGCATCGAAATAATCTAGAAAGCTTATACTCGTAAAATTAGACATTGAAGAACAATAAAAAGTGTACATTGAGCAACTTTGATGGTCCGAAATTGCTCAACTCTCACTATGAAGTAGCTTTAAACAGTTTTGTCCTTTTGTCGTTGATAGTTGGGGTTCTGTGACTCGCCCAAAATAGGTAAGTGGATTAACGCTTTCCCAAGTGTAGGATTGTCAAAGTAATAATAGGAGTGAATCCCAAATCGTCTCACAAAGACTTTTGGTTTCGGCTTGGGTCTATGAATTATTAACCTAATTACTTAATTAAATATGGTATTCACAATGCAAGTGATGGCAAAATTGCACTAACCATTGGTTAGATTCGGTTTTCCTCTTTGGGTGATTGATGGACTAAACCCTAATATGCAATATATGAAATGGAAATGGAAATGGAGACTAAGCTACTGCAGAAAATTGAAATCAAAATCAACACAACTAAACATGGCATATATCGTTAAAGCGGAAGCTAAATCGGAATAACAAAACACAAGAAGATTGAACTAAGAACTATGAATCGAAATGCGATAAATAAAATGCAAAAACAATAAGCAAAGAGAGTTTAGAAGTCAAATCCAATATCGAATGTTGAGGCAAAGTGGCCTTCCAATCTACAAAGAGAGGTTGAAGCTAATCCAACTTGGGCTCTTCTCAAGCTCTACAAGGAGGAAAAACTTCTTCTTCTAGTTGGTTGGGTCTCCAAAACACCTAGCAATCTTCTTGAATGTGATTTTCGAACTCCAACAACGAACCAGAATGAAGAACAAGGCAAGAGAATGAAAAACCTAAGAAAGAATGTAATTTTCGGCCAAAATGAGAGTTGTTAAAGAATGGGGTCTCCAAACCCATAAAACCCTCATACCTATGTTAAAAGACCATCCTAACCTATTACAAATAAGTCCCATTGGTCAAATAAAGTAATTAGACAAGTTTGCCCCTTCAAGAATTGAGTAAAAATCATAAAACCCGAAATTATTGGAACTGTTCAAGGCAGTATCTTGTATTAATTCCACAGACTTCAATTCGCAATGGATTTATGCGTATGAGCACTCGTTGGAAAGATCTGGATGTCTACTTCAACTTTGTAGAAGAACGTTTCTTCAAATTCGATCATTTGCACCTTCAAAAGTTGACCCGAAAATTATTGCGCAGTGCTGTCCGGACAGATATGCTTGAAAACAGCACTGTCCGGCTTTCTTCTTCAACCGTCCGGACGGTGAACAGTACCGTCCGGACGGATATGCCAGAAAATGCCACTGTCCGCCTTTCTTCTTTGTCCGTCCGGACGGCTTCTGATACGCGTCCGGACGGTTGACAGTAAACTTCAGTTTTGCAGCTCCTTTTATGCATTTTCTTCCATATTCAATCCCGATCAATCCGAAGCCTACAAAAATCATTCAAACAAGTCATAAATGACTGAAACATACTTAAACAAGTGTCAAAACCATTTTTAGGTTGATAGAACAAAATTCGGCATATTAAAACTCAAATGCTTAAGAGATAGCATTTCCACAACTTCAACCATTATGCCCAAAACTTGGATTTCCTATCTCTAAGCTACCAAACCAACTTGAACCACTAGAAAACACTTAAAATGACTATGTCAAAGTGTTGAATTATGCATTGGCTCATTAACATGGATTTTGGCAACTCAAACCTAAAATGTGGTATTTAAGCATTGAAACTCAACGTTTTACTTTCAAAACTCCACAAAAATATGCAAAATATCATCCCAATCACAACCCCCAACTAGCTTTTTGCTAGTCCTCAAGCAAAATAGTGAAAATAAATTGGGATGAATTCCGGGGAGAAAAATTTCCTTTGAACCAATTTGTCTAGAACATGTGTGAGTGTAAGCATGCATTGACAAGTTCTTTCCTAAGTGTTTAGCCCTCAGAATGAACACATAACAAAGATGCAAGAAAACACAAATCTCAACCAAGTCTTGATTTTAACTAAAAAGGTTGCTTCATTTTGAAACCAAACCATTCTCGAGTGTGTGTGCGTGACCACTTGGAACATCATTGCCATCAATTTAGATTAGAAAATGCAAGAGTGATTCATCAAATGAATCTCAATCATAAAGTGCAAGCCGCCATATGCTCACTTTTCAAAACTTCTCTCCACTAATGTAGCCCAACACAAAACCAATGATCCAATAGGACTTTTAAAGCATGTAATGTAGGTTGAGGCTATTGGTATGTCAAAATGGAAATTTTAGGCTGAAACCACAACTCAAATAGACATGTCAATGTAATAATGGTCATACATATGCATGCATGCACATATACCCCAAAGTAGTCCCAACTCACCTTTTTCACACTCACTTTGCTTTTTCTTTCTCTACTCTCATTTTTTTATTTTTTTTATTTTTTTTTTATTTTTTTGTATATATGTGCCACATTGATTTTATTGATGGCATGCAACCGTCTTACTCTATACATATATCCCAAACTTGGATATTTTCATTCAATGAACTAAGTTGTTGCCTTCTTTTGCTATTTTTTTTTTCTTCTTTTCTTTTTTCACTTTTTTTTTTCTTTAAAGCAAGCAACACCTTACAAAATGTACCATCACAAAAACGCATCACTCAACCCATATGCATGATGATATGCACAAGCATCCCACAAAAAACATGTATATCCAATTGTGTGGGTGATGTATGGGGAATATTTTTTTTTTTTTTTTTTTTTTTTTAGCTAGGTGCATATGTAGGTATTGAAGAAAAAGGTTAACATTTGGCTAGGAGGGGACAACTAGGGATATATTTAAGGTATGGTAGGCTTGAAATTAAGCTCAAACGACCAAAGAAGGCCTTATGTCATCTCATCAGTCAAAGTGTGAACTAGGATTTCGCCTCAAGAGTTTATCAAGTGAGTTCTAGTGCTTGTGAGATTCAAAAGACTAACACTAAGCATAACTTCTCTAAATATCCAACACTTCAAATGAACAATAAATGAACAATAAAAAGTCTACACCGAGCAACTTTGATGATTCAAAGTTGCTCAACTCTCTCTATGGAGGATCTTTTAACGTTTTTGTCCATTCGTCATATAAAGTTGGTGTTTTCGCATCGAAATAGTCTAGGAAGCCTATACTCTAAAATTTGACATAGAACAAACAATAAAAAGTGTACAACGAGCAACTTTGATAGTCCGGAATTGCTCAACTCTCACTATGAAGTAGCTTTAAGGGTTTTATCCGTTTGTCATTCATAGTTGGGGTTTTGGCATCAAAATAATCCAGGAAGCATATACTCGTAAAATTTGACATAAAAGAACAATAAAAAATGTACACGGAGCAAATTTGATGATTCGAAGTTGCTCAACTCTCTCTATGGAGGATCTTTTAACGTTTTTGTCTATTTGTCTTATAAAGATGGTGTTTTCGCATCAAAATTATCTAGGAAGCTTATACTCGTAAAATCTGACATAGAAGGAACAATAAAAAGTGTACATCGAGCAACTTTGATGGTCCGGAATTGCTCAATTCTCACTATGAAGTAGCTTTTAATGGTTTTATCCATTTGTCATTTATAGTTGGGGTTTTGGCATCAAAATAATCCAGGAAGCATATACTCGTAAAATTTGACATAAAAGAACAATAAAAAGTGTACACCTAGCAACTTTGATGATTCGAAGTTGCTCAACTCTCTCTATGGAGGATCTTTTAATGTTTTTGTCCATTTGTCTTATAAAGTTGGTGTTTTCGCATCGAAATAATCTCGGAAGCCTATACTCGTAAAATTTGACATAGAAGGAACAATAAAAAGTGTACACCGAGCAACTTTGATGGTCCGGAATTGCTCAACTCTCACTATGAAGTAGCTTTTATTGGTTTTATCCATTTGTCATTGATAGTTGGGGTTTTGACATCAAAATAATCCAGGAAGCATATACTCGTAAAATTTGACATAAAAGAACAATAAAAAGTGTGCACCGAGGAACTTTGATGGTCCGGAATTGCTCAACTCTCACTATGAAGTAGTTTTTAATGGTTTTATGCATTTGTCATTGATAGTTGGCGTTTTGGTATCAAAATAATCCAGGAAGCATATACACGTAAAATTTGACATAAAAGAACAATAAAAAGTGTACACCGAGCAACTTTGATGATTCGAAGTTGCTCAACTATCTCTATGGAGGATCTTTTAACGTTTTTGTCCATTTGTCTTATAAAGTTGCTGTTTTCGCATCGAAATAATCTAGAAGGCTTATACTCGTAAAATTAGACATAGAAGAACAATAAAAAGTGTACATTGAGCAACTTTGATAGTCCGGAATTGCTCAACTCTCACTATGAAGTAGCTTTTAACGGTTTTGTCCATTTGTCATTGATAGTTGGGGTTTTGGCATCAAAATAATCCAGGAAGCATATACACGTAAAATTTGACATAAAAGAACAATAAAAAGTGTACACCGAGCAACTTTGATGATTCGAAGTTGCTCAACTCTCTCTATGGAGGATATTTTAATGTTTTTGTCCATTTGTCTTATAAAGTTGGTGTTTTCGCATCGAAATAATCTCGGAAGCCTATACTCGTAAAATTTGACATAGAAGGAACAATAAAAAATGTACACCGAGCAACTTTGATGGTCCGGAATTGCTCAACTCTCACTATGAAGTAGCTTTTATTGGTTTTATCCATTTGTCAGTGATAGTTGGGGTTTTGGCATCAAAATAATCCAGGAAGCATATACTCGTAAAGTTTGACATAAAAGAACAATAAAAAGTGTACACCGAGCAACTTTGATGATTCGAAGTAGCTCAACTCTCTCAATGTAGGATCTTTTAACGTTTTTGTCCATTTGTCTTATAAAGTTGGTGTTTTCGCATCGAAATAATCTAGGAAACTTATACTCGTAAAATTTGACATAGAAGAACAATAAAAAGTGTACACCGAGCAACTTTGATAGTCCGAAGTTGCTCAACTCACTCTATGGAAGAGCTATAAACGGTTTTGTCCATTTGTCATAAGAAAGTTGGGGTTTTGGCATCGAAATAATCTAGGAAGCTTATACTCTTAAAATTTGACATAGAAGAACAACAAAAAGTGTACATTGAGCAACTTTGATGGTCCGGAATTGCTCAACTTTCACTATGATGTAGCGTTTAACGGTTTTGTCCATTTGTCATTGATAGTTGGGGTTTTGGCATCAAAATAATCCAGGAATCATATACTCGTAAAATTTGACATAAAAGAACTATAAAAAGTGTACACCGAGCAACTTTGATGATTCGAAGTTTCTCAACTCTCTCTATGGAGGATCTTTTAATGTTTTTGTCCATTTGTCTTATAAAGTTGGTGTTTTCGCATCGAAATAATCTAGGAAGCTTAAACTCATAAAATTTGACATAGAAGGAACAATAAAAAGTGTACATTGAGCAACTTTGATGGTCCAGAATTGCTCCACTCTCACTATGAAGTAGCTTTTAATGGTTTTATACATTTGTCAATGATAGTTGGGGTTTCGGGTTTTGGCATCAAAATAATCCAGGAAGCATATACTCGTAAAATTTGACATAAAAGAACAATAAAAAGTGTATACCGAGCAACTTTGATGATTCGAAGTTGCTCAACTCTCTCTATGGAGGATATTTTAACGTTTTTGTCCATTTGTCTTACAAAGTTGGTGTTTTCGCATCGAAATAATCTAGGAAACTTATACTCGTAAAATATGACAAAGAAGAACAATAAAAACTGTTCACCGAGCAACTTTGATAGTCCGAATTTGCTCAACTCACTCTATGGAGGATCTATAAACGGTTTTGTCCATTTGTCATAAGAAAGTTGGGGTTTTGGCATCGAAATAATATAGGAAGCTTATACTCGTAAAATTTGACATAAAAGAACAATAAAAAGTGTACACCGAGCACCTTTGATGGTCCGAAATTGCTCAACTCTCACTATGAAGTAGCTTTTAACAGTTTTGTCCTTTTGTCATTGATAGTTGGGGTTTTGGCATCAAAATAATCCAGGAAGCATATACTCGTAAAATTTGACATAAAAGAACAATAAAAAGTGTACACCGAGCAACTTTGATGATTCGAAGTTGCTCAACTCTCTCTATGGAGGATCTATTAACGTTTTTGTCCATTTGTCTTATAAAGTTGGTGTTTTCGCATCGAAATAATCTAGGAAGCTTATACTCGTGAAATTTGACATAGAAGGAACAATAAAAAGTGTACACCGAGCAACTTTGATGGTCCGGAATTGCTCAACTCTCACTATGAAGTAGCTTTTATTGGTTTTATCCATTTGTCATTGATAGTTGGGGTTTTGGCATCAAAATAATTCAAGAGGCATATACTCGTAAAATTTGACATAAAAGAACAATAAAAAGTGTATACCGAGCAACTTTGATTATTCGAAGTTGCTCAACTCTCTCCATGAAGGATCTTTTAACGTTTTTGTCCATTTGTCTTATAAAGTTGGTGTTTTCGCATCGAAATAATCTCGGAAGCCTATACTCGTAAAATTTGACATAGAAGGAACAATAAAAAGTGTACACCGAGCAACTTTGATGGACCGGAATTGCTCAACTCTCACTATGAAGTAGCTTTTATTGGTTTTATCCATTTGTCAATGATAGTTGGGGTTTTGGCATCAAAATAATCCAGGAAGCATATACTCGTAAAATTTGACATAAAAGAACAATAAAAAGTGTACACCGAACAACTTTGATGATTCGAAGTTGGTCAACTCTCTCTATGGAGGATCTTTTAACGTTTTTGTCCAATTGTCTTATAAAGTTGGTGTTTTCGCATCGACATAATCTAGGAAGCTTATACACGTAAAATTTGACATAGAAGCAACAATAAAAAGTGTACACCGAGCAACTTTGATGGTCCGGAATTGCTCAATTCTCACTATGAAGTAGCTTTTAGTGGTTTTATACATTTGTCATTGATAGTTGGGGTTTTGGCATCAAAATAATCCAAGGAGCATATACTCGTAAAATTTGACATAAAAGAACAATAAATAGTGTACACCGAGCAACTTTGATGATTCGAAGTTCCTCAATTATCTCTATGGAGGATCTTTTAACGTTTTTGTCCATTTGTCTTATAAATTTTGTGTTTTCGCATCGA
Organism: Euonymus europaeus; assembly: GCA_963580455.1. Lineage (NCBI taxonomy): Eukaryota > Viridiplantae > Streptophyta > Magnoliopsida > Celastrales > Celastraceae > Euonymus > Euonymus europaeus. Next base: position 10,530,332 of record OY756970.1, on the reverse strand, counting down.
AATAATCTAGAAAGCTTATACTCGTAAAATTAGACCTAGAGGAACAATAAAAAGTGTACATTGAGCAACTTTGATGGTCCGGAATTGCTCAACTCTCACTATGAAGTAGCTTTTAACAGTTTTGTCCTTTTGTCATTGATAGTTGGGGTTTTGGCATCAAAATAATCCAGGAAGCATATACTCGTAAAATTTGACATAAAAGAACAATAAAAAGTGTACACCGAACAACTTTGATGATTCGAAGTTGGTCAACTCTCTCTATGGAGGATCTTTTAACGTTTTTGTCCAATTGTCTTATAAAGTTGGTGTTTTCGCATCGACATAATCCAGGAAGCTTATACTCGTAAAATTTGACATAGAAGCAACAATAAAAAGTGTACACCGAGCAACTTTGATGGTCCGGAATTGCTCAATTCTCACTATGAACTAGCTTTTAGTGGTTTTATACATTTGTCATTGATAGTTGGGGTTTTGGCATCAAAATAATCCAAGGAGCATATACTCGTAAAATTTGACATAAAAGAACAATAAATAGTGTACACCGAGCAACTTTGATGATTCGAAGTTCCTCAATTATCTCTATGGAGGATCTTTTAACGTTTTTGTCCATTTGTCTTATAAATTTTGTGTTTTCGCATCGAAATAATCTAGAAAGCTTATACTCGTAAAATTAGACCTAGAGGAACAATAAAAAGTGTACATTGAGCAACTTTGATGGTCCGGAATTGCTCAACTCTCACTATGAAGTAGCTTTTAACAGTTTTGTCCTTTTGTCATTGATAGTTGGGGTTTTGGCATCAAAATAATCCAGGAAGCATATACTCGTAAAATTTGACATAAAAGAACAATAAAAAGTGTACACCGAGCACCTTTGATGGTCCGAAATTGTTCAACTCTCACTATGAAGTAGCTTTTAACAGTTTTGTCCTTTTGTCATTGATAGTTGGGGTTTTGGCATCAAAATAATCCAGGAAGCATATACTCGTAAAATTTGACATAAAAGAACAATAAAAAGTGTACACCGAGCACCTTTGATGGTCCGAAATTGTTCAACTCTCACTATGAAGTAGCTTTTAACAGTTTTGTCCTTTTGTCATTGATAGTTGGGGTTTTGGCATCAAAATAATCCAGGAAGCATATACTCGTAAAATTTGACATAAAAGAACAATAAAAAGTGTACACCGAGCAACTTGGATGATTCGAAGTTGCTCAACTCTCTCTATGGAGGATCTTTTAACTTTTTTGTCCATTTGTCTTATAAAGTTGGTGTTTTCGCATCGAAATAATCAAGGAAGCTTATACTCGTGAAATTTGACATAAAAGGAACAATAAAAGGTGTACACCGAGCAACTTTGATGGTCCGGAATAGCTCAACTCTCACTATGAAGTAGCTTTTAACGGTTTTGTCCATTTGTCATTGATAGTTGGGGTTTTGGCATCAAAATAATCCAGGAATCATATACTCGTAAAATTTGACATAAAAGAACTATAAAAAGTGTACACCGAGCAACTTTGATGATTCGAAGTTTCTCAACTCTCTCTATGGAGGATCTTTTAATGTTTTTGTCCATTTGTCTTATAAAGTTGGTATTTTCGCATCGAAATAATCTGGGAAGCTTAAACTCGTAAAATTTGACATAGAAGGAACAATAAAAAGTGTACATCGAGCAACTTTGATGGTCCAGAATTGCTCCATTCTCACTATGAAGTTGCTTTTAATGGTTTTATACATTTGTCAATGATAGTTGGGGTTTTGGGTTTTGGCATCAAAATAATCCAGGAAGCATATACTCGTAAAATTTGACATAAAAGAACAATAAAAAGTGTACACCGAGCAACTTTGATGATTCGAAGTTGCTCAACTCCCTCTATGGAGGATATTTTAACGTTTTTGTCCATTTGTCTTACAAAGTTGGTGTTTTCGCATCGAAATAATTTAGGAAACTTATACTCGTAAAATATGACAAAGAAGAACAATAAAAACTGTTCACCGAGCAACTTTGATAGTCCGAATTTGCTCAACTCACTCTATGGAGGAGCTATAAACGGTTTTGTCCATTTGTCATAAGAAAGTTGGGGTTTTGGCATCGAAATAATCTAGGAAGCTTATACTCGTAAAATTTGACATAAAATAACAATAAAAAGTGTACATTGAGCAACTTTGATGATCCGGAATTGCTCAACTCTCACTATGAAGTAGCTTTTAACGGTTTTGTCCATTTGTCATTGATAGTTGGGGTTTTGGCATCAAAATAATCCAGAAAGCATATACTCGTAAAATTTGACATAAAAGAACAATAAAAAGTGTACGCCGAGCAACTTTGATGATTCGAAGTTGCTCAACTCTCTCTATGGATGAACTTTTAACGTTTTTGTCCATTTGTCTTATAAAGTTGGTGGTTTCGCATCGAAATAATCTAGGAAGCTTATACTCGTAAAATTTGACATAGAAGGAAAAATAAAAAGTGTACACCGAGCAACTTTGATTTTCCGGAATTGCTCAACTCTCACTATGAAGTAGCTTTTAATGGTTTTATCCATTTGTCATTGATAGTTGGGGTTTTGGCATCAAAATAATCCACGAAGCATATACTCATAAAATTTGACATAAAAAACAGTAAAAAGTGTACACCGAGCAACTTTGATGATTCGAAATTGCTCAACTCTCTCTATGGAGGATCTTTTAACGTTTTTGTCCATTTGTCTTATAAAGTTGGTGTTTTCGCATCGAAATAATCTCGGAAGCCTATACTCTTAAAATTTGACATAGAAGGAACAATAAAAAGTGTACACCGAGCAACTTTGATTTTCCGGAATTGCTCAACTCTCACTATGAAGTAGCTTTTATTGGTTTTATCCATTTGTCATTGATAGTTGGGGTTTTGGCATCAAAATAATCTAGGAAGCATATACTCGTAAAATGTGACATAAAAGAACAATAAAAAGTGTACACCGAGCAACTTTGATGATTCGAAGTTGGTCAACTCTCTCTATGGAGGATCTTTTAACGTTTTTGTCCAATTGTCTTATAAAGTTGGTGTTTTCGCATCGACATAATCTAGGAAGCTTATACTCGTAAAATTTGACATAGAAGCAACAATAAAAAGTGTACACCGAGCAACTTTGATGGTCCGGAATTGCTCAATTCTCACTATGAAGTAGCTTTTAGTGGTTTTATACATTTGTCATTGATAGTTGGGCTTTTGGCATCAAAATAATCCAGGAAGCATATACTCGTAAAATTTGACATAAAAGAACAATAAATAGTGTACACCGAGCAACTTTGATGATTCGAAGTTCCTCAAATATCTCTATGGAGGATGTTTTAACGTTTTTGTCCATTTGTCTTATAAATTTGGTGTTTTCGCATCGAAATAATCTAGAAAGCTTATACTCGTAGAATTAGACCTAGAAGAACAATAAAAAGTGTACATTGAGCAACTTTGATGGTCCGGAATTGCTCAACTCTCACTATGAAGTAGCTTTTATTGGTTTTATCCATTTGTCATTGATAGTTGGGGTTTTGGCATCAAAATAATTCAAGAGGCATATACTCGTAAAATTTGACATAAAAGAACAATAAAAAGTGTACACCGAGCAACGTTGATTATTCGAAGTTGCTCAACTCTCTCCATGAAGGATCTTTTAACGTTTTTGTCCATTTGTCTTATAAAGTTGGTGTTTTCGCATCGAAATAATCTCGGAAGCCTATACTCGTAAAATTTGACATAGAAGGAACAATAAAAAGTGTACACCGAGCAACTTTGATGGACCGGAATTGCTCAACTCTCACTATGAAGTAGCTTTTATTGGTTTTATCCATTTGTCATTGATAGTTGGGGTTTTGGCATCAAAATAATCCAGGAAGCATATACTCGTAAAATTTGACATAAAAGAACAATAAAAAGTGTACACCGAACAACTTTGATGATTCGAAGTTGGTCAACTGTCTCTATGGAGGATCTTTTAACGTTTTTGTCCAATTGTCTTATAAAGTTGGTGTTTTCGCATCGACATAATCTAGGAAGCTTATACTCGTAAAATATGACATAGAAGCAACAATAAAAAGTGTACACCGAGCAACTTTGATGGTCCGGAATTGCTCAATTCTCACTATGAAGTAGCTTTTAGTGGTTTTCTACATTTGTCATTGATAGTTGGGGTTTTGGCATCAAAATAATCCAGGAAGCATATACTCGTAAAATTTGACATAAAAGAACAATAAATAGTGTACACCGAGCAACTTTGATGATTCGAAGTTCCTCAATTATCTCTATGGAGGATCTTTTAACGTTTTTGTCCATTTGTCTTATAAATTTTGTGTTTTCGCATCGAAATAATCTATAAAGCTTATACTCGTAAAATTAGACCTAGAAGAACAATAAAAAGTGTACATTGAGCAACTTTGATGGTCCGGAATTGCTCAACTCTCACTATGAAGTAGCTTTTAACAGTTTTGTCCTTTTGTCATTGATAGTTGGGGTTTTGGCATCAAAATAATCCAGGAAGCATATACTCGTAAAATTTGACATAAAAGAACAATAAAAAGTGTACACCGAGAACCTTTGATGGTCCGAAATTGCTCAACTCTCACTATGAAGTAGCTTTTAACAGTTTTGTCCTTTTGTCATTGATAGTTGGGGTTTTGGCATCAAAATAATCCAGGAAGCATATACTCGTAAAATTTGACATAAAAGAACAATAAAAAGTGTACACCGAGCACCTTTGATGGTCCGAAATTGTTCAACTCTCACTATGAAGTAGCTTTTAACGGTTTTGTCCATTTGTCATTGATAGTTGGGGTTTTGGCATCAAAATAATCCCGGAAGCATATACTCGTAAAATTTGACATAAATGAACAATAAAAAGTGTACACCGAGGAACTTGGATGATTCGAAGTTGCTCAACTCTCTCTATGGAGGATCTTTTAACATTTTTGTCCATTTGTCTTATAAAGTTGGTGTTTTCGCATCGAAATAATCTAGGAAGCTTATACTCGTGAAATTTGACATAGAAGGAACAATAAAAAGTGTACATCGAGCAACTTTGATAGTCCGGAATTGCTCAACTCTCACTATGAAGTAGCTTTTATTGGTTTTATCCATTTGTCATTGATAGTTGGGGTTTTGGCATCAAAAATAATCCAGGAAGCATATACTCGTAAAATTTGACATAAATGAACAATAAAAAGTGTACACCGAGCACCTTTGATGGTCCGAAATTGCTCAACTCTCACTATGAAGTAGCTTTTAACGGTTTTGTCCATTTGTCATTGATAGTTGGGGTTTTGGCATCAAAATAATCCCGGAAGCATATACTCGTAAAATTTGACATAAAAGAACAATAAAAAGTGTACACCGAGAAACTTGGAAGATTCGAAGTTGCTCAACTCTCTTTATGGAGGATCTTTTAACGTTTTTGTCCATTTGTCTTATAAAGTTGGTGTTTTCGCATCGAAATAATCTAGGAAGCTTATACTCGTGAAATTTGACATAGAAGGAACAATAAAAAGTGTACACCGAGCAACTTTGATGGTCCGGAATTGCTCAACTCTCACTATAAAGTAGCTTTTATTGGTTTTATCCATTTGTCATTGATAGTTGTGGTTTTGGCATTAAAATAATTCAGGAGGCATATACTCATAAAATTTGACATAAAAGAACAATAAAAAGTGTACACCGAGCAACTTTGATTATTCGAAGTTGCTCAACTCTCTCCATGAAGGATCTTTTAACGTTTTTGTCCATTTGTCTTATAAAGTTGGTGTTTTCGCATAGAAATAATCTAGGAAGCTTATACTCGTAAAATTTGACGTAGAAGGAACAATAAAAAGTGTACACCGAGCAACTTTGATGGTCCGGAATTGCTCAACTCTCACTATGAAGTAGATTTTAATGGTTTTATAGATTTGTCATTGATACTTGAGGTTTTGGCATCAAAATAATCCAGGAAGAATATACTCGTAAAATTTGACACAAAAGAACAAGAAAAAGTGTATACCGAGCAACTTTGATGATTCGAAGTTGCTCAACTCTCTCTATGGAGGATCTTTTAACATTTTTGTCTATTTGTCTTATAAAGTTGTTGTTTTCGCATCGAAATAATCTAGGAAGCTTATACTCGTAAAATTTGACATAGAAGGAACAATAAAAAGAGTAACTGAGCAACTTTGATGGTCCGGAATTGCTCAACTCTCACTATGAAGTAGCTTTTAACGGTTTTGTCCATTTGTCATTGATAGTTGGGGTTTTGCCATCAAAATAATCCCGGAAGCATATACTCGTAAAATTTGACATAAAAGAACAATAAAAAGTGTACACCGAGGAACTTGGATGATTCGAAGTTGCTTAACTCTCTCTATGGAGGATCTTTTAACGTTTTTGTCCATTTGTCTTATAAAGTTGGTGTTTTCGCATCGAAATAATCTAGGAAGCTTATACTCGTAAAATTTGACATAGAAGGAACAATAAAAAGTGTACATCGAGCAACTTTGATGGTCCGAAATTGCTCAATTCTCACTATGAAGTGGCTTTTAGTAGTTTTATACATTTGTCATTGATAGTTGGGGTTTTGGCATCAAAATAATCTAGGAAGCATATACTCGTAAAATTTGACATAAAAGAACAATAAAAAGTGTACACCGAGCAACTTTGATGATTCGAAGTTCCTCAACTATATCTATGAAGGATCTTTTAACGTTTTTGTCCATTTGTCTTATAGAGTTGGTGTTTTCGCATCGAAATAATCTAGAAAGCTTATACTCGTAAAATTAGACATAGAAGAACAATAAAAAGTGTACATTGAGCAACTTTGATGGTCCGGAATTGCTCAACTCTCACTATGAAGTAGCTTTTAACAAGTTTGTCCTTTTGTCATTGATAGTTGGGGTTTTGGCATCAAAATAATCCAGGAAGCATATACTCGTAAAATTTGACATAAAAGAACAATAAAAAGTGTACACCGAGCAACTTTGATGATTCGAAGTTCCTCAACTATCTCTATGAAGGATCTTTTAACGTTTTTGTCCATTTGTCTTATAGAGTTGGTGTTTTCGCATCGAAATAATCTAGAAAGCTTATACTCTTAAAATTTGACATAAAAGAAAAAATAAAAAGTTTACACCGAGCAACTTTGATGGTCCGGAATTGCTCAACTCTCACTATGAAGAAGCTTTTAACGGTTTTGTCCATTTGTCATTGATAGTTGGGGTTTTGGCATCAAAATAATCCCGGAACCATATACTCGTAAAATTTGACATAAAAGAACAATAAAAACTGTACACCGAGCAACTTTGATGATTCGAAGTTGCTCAACTCTCTCTATGGAGGATCGTTTAACGTTTTTGTCCATTTGTCTTATAAAGTTGGTGTTTTCGCATCGAAATAATCTAGGAAACTTATACTCGTAAAATTTGACATAGAAGGAACAATAAAAAGTGTACACCGAGCAACTTTGATGGTCCGGAATTGCTCAACTCTCACTATGAAGTAGCTTTTATTGGTTTTATCCATTTGTCATTGATAGTTGGGGTTTTGGCATCAAAATAATCCAAGAAGCATATACTCGCAAATTTGACATAAAAGAACAGTAAAAAGTGTACACAGAGCAACTTTGATGATTCGAAGTTGCTCAACTCTCTCTATGGAGGATCTTTTAACGTTTTTGTCCATTTGTCTTATAAAGTTGGTGTTTTCGCATCGAAATAATCTAGGAAGCTTATACTTGTAAAATTAGACATAGAAGAACAATAAAAAGTGTACACCGAGCAACTTTGATGGTCCGGAATTGCTCAACTCTCATTATGAAGTAGATTTTAATGGTTTTATACATTTGTCATTGATAGTTGGGGTTTTGGCATCAAAATAATCCAGGAAGCATATACTCGTAAAATTTGACATAAAAGAACAATAAAAAGTGTACACCGAGCAACTTTGATGATTCGAAGTTCATCAACTATCTCTATGGAGGATCTTTTAACGTTTTTGTCCATTTGTCTTATAAAGTTGGTGTTTTCGAATCGAAATAATCTCGGAAGCCTATACTAGTAAAATTTGACATAGAAGGAACAATAAAAAGTGTACACCGAGCAACTTTGATGGTCCGGAATTGCTCAACTCTCACTATGAAGTAGCTTTTAATGGTTTTATCCATTTGTCATTGATAGTTGGGGTTTTGGCATCAAAATAATCCAGGAAGCATATATTCGTAAAATTTGACATAAATGAACAATAAAAAGTGTACACCGAGCAACTTTATTGATTCGAAGTTGCTCAACTCTCTCTATGGAGGATCTTTTAACGTTTTTGTCCATTTGTCTTATAAAGTTGGTGTTTTCGCATCGAAATAATCTCGGAAGCCTATACTAGTAAAATTTGACATAGAAGGAACAATAAAAAGTGTACACCGAGCAACTTTGATGGTCCGGAATTGCTCAACTCTCACTATGAAGTAGCTTTTAATGGTTTTATCCATTTGTCATTGATAGTTGGGGTTTTGGCATCAAAATAATCCAGGAAGCATATACTCGTAAAATTTGACATAAAAGAACAATAAAAAGTGTACACCGAGCAACTTTGATGATTCGAAGTGTCACGCCCTGTTTCCGGAAACGCGATTGTGTGCTCTCTCTGCACCCTTCCAAGGTCACTAGTGTGAACATCCGGGATCAACCGGAAATCCGGCGGCACCTCCCCGTATATCGGAGAGTGCCCACCTGCATCAGAAATGCAGCAACAACAACATCACACTAGCAACATAGGCCTCGGGCCTCAACCACATGCAATCCTGACCCTAGGCCTCAGGCGATCCACTACGAGCATGCACAGACTGATTGCATCACATATAAATCAACACACAGATTTATAACACATCAAATATAACCATATATCAACATCTACATCCACATACAAGCACCACCGTGCCAAATGGTTATATTCTCTCAACATAGATATACTACATACACCCACATGCATAGAGTATATCTCTAGCACCCTATTCTATCCAGGGCCATCCATGACACGACCTGCTCACCGATCCGCAGCACCAGTACCTGTACCAGTGTCTCCTGTGGAAGGAAGAAAGTAAAGGAGTGAGCTAGAAGCTCAGTAGGGTATGAAGTAAACATTAATATAAGCTGAACCAAAGGAAAGTAATGCATCAATATGTTCCAACCATATGAACGTATACTCAACAATTCACATCAACATTTACCCGGATAACCCCTTCGGAGCATAACAACCACAATATCATTGCAACTCAATGAAATATTGCATGGGAGCAAGCTCACCACAACCAACCACTCCTAAGATCATCCGGTTTTGTGAACCTATCACGCCCGCACCCCACAAGGCAAATCACTCTTGACCTTACCCCTAGTGCATTATCCTACTTGGAGTTCACATGACTCAGTGGTAACTCTCATCACCTCGTCATCCCCCCAAGGAGCTTTCAAGAAACCTAAAGGTTCCCGAGTCCATACCCGGTCCCCCATGCAACTCTAATGCATTATGTCATGACATGCTGAATAGATATATATATGAACAACCTACATATATATATATACATAACTACCATGATGTATGAACGGAAATCACATCGTGTCCATAGGAGATGGAACACACACACTCGGGTCATGCAACATCAAGAATCAACAAGAATCACAATTAGGGTTCGTTTCCCCTTAGGAGCAATTAAGGCGGAAACACAAATGGAACGACCAATGAGGAATCAGAAAGCTCTTTACATATCGAAAACGAACGATAGAAAGTATGGTTGGAAATCCCCTACCTCGTGTCGAGTAAATTACCACAATTTCCCAAATTCCGTTCCTAGGGTTCCGGTTTGCCCAAACCTACAATGTGGCATAACCAAACCCTCACAAGCATCAATAAACAACCAACAACTCATATAAACATCAATTATATCCATAATTTCGAAATTACTCACCTTCTCTCTCTAGAAATTTCTCCAAAATCCTCCAAACTCAACCCAAGCTCAACTCTACTCCAAATCACAAACCAATCTACATAAACATCCAAAATCAACCTATAAACAATATATCTAAAGCATAGCACTCAACTCTTCAAGAACCTAGCAAATCTAGAAAAAGCTAGAATTTACAAAAAATTATGAAAAACTTACCAAATTAGTTGAATCAACCTTGAATCTTCCTTACTTAGCTTCAAGGATCATCAATCCACAATCTCCAAGTCAATCTCTTGCCAAAATCTCCTTCTCTCTCTTCTTCTCTCTCACTTTCTCTCTCTAGACGGGCTCCCAAGGTTGGAAATGCCCAGAAATGCCTAAAACTAAGCTTAAAAACTGATTTCCCGATAACCGTCCGGACGCCTCAAGTGACCGTCCGGACGCTTGCCTCTTCCTCCACTCTCTGCCCACTTCGCAGGCTTAACATTCCGGACGCCTCGTTAAGGTGTCCGGACGGTCTACTGTTCACAGCACCAAAACTTCCTCTAAAAACTTTCCTGCCTCAGTTCCTGCACAAACCGTCTGGAAGGCTGTTTTGGGTGTCCGGACGGTCTCTGTTTTTCAGAAACCCAGTTTTCTTAAATTTTATTTTCCGGCTCGGTTCAAGCTTCGATTTGATATATTACGGGCCCGAAACGGACATGTATACTAAAAGTTATGCCCCATTTACCGAACCAAGCTCCAAAACTATTTTTCCATGATTCCGTACTTCTCGGATCATCCGTTTTACAACTCAAAACTAAAATTTTTGGGTCGTGGTTTCACATCCTCGCCCCCTTAAAAAAAATTTCATCCCGAAATTTAACTACACACGTACCTGAATCACTGAACAACTCCGGGTATTTTTCCTTCATTCGAGACTCCAACTCCCAAGTTGCTTCTTCAACTCCGTGGTACATCCACATTACCTTTACTAATGGAATCACACTCGACCTCGTGACCTTGTTCTGTCGGTCTAGAATCTTCACCGGTTGAAGAGTGTAGCTCCCATCTTCCTCAACTTCCAACGTAGTCCAATCTATCACATGCGACGGATCCGGCTCATATTTCCGAAGCATAGATACATGGAATACATTGTGAACCTTCTCAAACTTCGGTGGAAGTGCCAAACGGTACGCCACCGGTCCCACTGTCTCCAAAATCTCAAATGGCCCCACAAACCTCGGTGCCAACTTCCCATGCTTGCTATATCTCTGAATCCCCCGTCTCGGACTAACCTTCAAGAAAACCTTATCGCCTACAGCGAACTCCAAAGGTCTCCGCCTCCGGTCAGCAAAAGACTTCTGTCGGCTCTGCGCGGTGATCAACCGCTTCCGGATCTCATCAACTCTCTCTCGTGCCTCTTTGACCATCTCCGGTCCTGAAACAACTTTCTCACTAACCTCCGCCCAACACAAAGGCAACCTACAAGGCCTCCCGTAGAGCGCCTCGTAAGGTGCCATCCCGATACTACTTTGGAAAGAGTTGTTATACACAAACTCCGCCAAATGTAAGTACCGATCCCAACTTCCTCCAAAGTCCACAACACATGCCCGCAGCATATCCTCCAAAATTTGTATAGTTCTCTCACTCTGTCCATCACTCTGAGGATGATAAGCTATAGAGAAATCCAACTTCGTTCCCAACGATTCTTGCAAACTACTCCAGAATCTACCTGTGAACCGCGGGTCTCGGTCTGACACAATAGACAATGGTACACCGTGAATCCTCACAATCTCCTTCACATACAACGAGCTCAAGGATTCCAATGAATCCGTCTTGTTCATTGGTAGAAAATGGGCAGACTTAGTCAACCTGTCCACCACCACCCAAACCGCATCATGCCGTTTCTGAGTCATTGGCAAAGCCGTCACAAAATCCATTGTGATCCTCTCCCACTTCCATTCCGCTACTGGTAATGGTTGCAACAACCCTGCTGGTCTTTGATGTTCTGCCTTCACTTGCTGACAAGTTAGACATTTTACCACAAACTTAGCCACATCGGCTTTCATACCTCTCCACCAAAAACTTCGCTTCAAGTCTCGGTACATCTTTGTACCCCCGGGATGCATGGAAAACCACGAATGGTGTGCCTCCTTCAGAATCTCTTGCCTCAACTCATCATCATCGGGAACTACTAGTCTTCCCTCATATCGTACTCCACCATCGTTCCCTCGAACCCATCCAAGACTCTCATCAATCACATCAAATGTATGATCTCCGTTTTGTGCATCTATAACCTTCTGAACCATCATAGGTCTCGAAGTCATAGAACACAAATGCACCTTTTCCTCTTGACTCCTCAACTCCAATCCAAACTCATTGATTGTCTCCACAATTTTCCACTCATGCATGAATAGGCTAGCAACTCTCTGCTTCCTACTCAATGCATCCGCAACCACATTTGCTTTACCAGGATGGTATTTCAAATTAAAATCAAAATCCTCTAAGTACTCCATCCACCGCCTTTGCCGTAAGTTCAACTCCTTTTGGGTGAATAGGTACTTAAGGCTTTTGTGATCCGAGAACACCTCAAACGTCTCTCCGTAGAGATAGTACCTCCATTGCTTAAGAGCAAATACTACTGCCGCCAACTCCAGATCATGCACTGGATAGTTCCTCTCATGTGTCTTCAGCAACCTCGAACCATACTCTATCACTCGGCCCTGCTGCATCAACACACAACCCAACCCGACTCCAGATGCATCGCAATACACCTGATAGCCAACATTTCTCTCCGGAACTACTAACACTGGAGGTGTTGTCAACCTCTTCTTCAACTCTTCAAATGCAGCCTCACATTCGTTTGTCCACACAAACGGTGTACCCTTCTTCGTGAGCTGCGTCATCGGCGAAGCAACTCTTGAGAAGTCCTCAATAAACCTCCGGTAGTAACCTGCCAACCCTAGGAAACTCCGGATCTCAGTCACATTCTTCGGTCTCTCCCAATTCAAAATCGACTCAACTTTGGAGTAGTCAACCGCTATGCCTTCTTGAGTGATCACATGGCCTAGGAACTTCACTTCTGTGGCCCAAAATTCACACTTACTCAATTTAGCATACAGTTGATTCTCCCTCAACGTCTGCAACACTACCCTCAAATGTTCCTCATGCTCTTCCTCCGTAGGAGAATAAATCAATATATCATCAATAAACACCACTACAAACTTATCCAAAATTGGTCGAAGAACCCTTTGCATTAGGTCCATGAATACAGTCGGGGCATTTGTCAACCCAAACGGCATCACAAGGAACTCATAATGCCCATAACGAGTTCTAAACGCTGTTTTCTGGATATCCTCATCCTTAATCCTCAACTGATGATAACCCGACCTCAAGTCAATCTTAGAGAAATGCCTAGCACCTCTCAATTGGTCAAACAAATCATTGATCCTAGGCAACGGATACTTATTCCTCACTGTAACCTTATTCAACTGCCTATAATCAATACACATCCTCAAACTTCCGTCTTTCTTCTTGACGAACAACACCGGTGCTCCCCACGGGGACACACTCGGTCTAATGAACCCCAAGTCTAACAACTCTTCTAACTGAGTACTCAACTCTTTCAACTCTGCTGGAGCCATCCGATACGACGGAATCGAAATCGGCTTGACATTCGGATGCAACTCAATAGCAAAGTCAATTTCCCTCTTCGGAGGTAATCCCGGCAACTCCTCCGGAAATACATCCATAAATTCTTCCACTACCCTAATCATGGTAGCTACATCTCCCTTAGGAGCCGAACTCACCAAACTCGCAACTCTACAATCTTTGTACGAAGGATTATCCATGAAATGTGGGCATGAAATCCCCTTCGATCCTCTCAACTGAATCACTCCTCCCTCGGGTACTCTAAGAGTAATCTTCCTCTCCCAGAAGTCAAGCAACCCTTGGTGCTTCGTCAACCAATCAACTCCAAGAATCACATCAAAATCCTGGAAATCTAATACATACAAGTCGGCTTTCAGAGATATTTCTCCAAACCGACACTCACAACCGAACACTACCCCCTCCAATGTGGTAAAGTATCCGAATGGTAAGGACACCGTAAACATTCTCCTAATCGGCGAAATCTCCACCGCTAGTGCGTTCGCTAACGAACTAGTAATAAACGACGAAGTAGCTCCAAATCACACAAAACTCTTGCCCAACTATTCGTAATCAAGAATGTACCTAGGCCACTCCACTCAGATAATAGAAAACAAACTTCACCCGCTGCTCATCGGGTATCTCTAACTTATCCATCCTCATGCTCAACTGATTGAACCACTCCTCCGCCTCCACACCAGTTCCATCTCCAGAAAATGTTGGAGGAGTAGTCCTCCTCAATTGGTCCACCTCATACATCCCTCTCCCAGCTCTAGGTACTGCTGCTACCTCAGTTGTAGCCTCTGGTACAACTCCCTCATCACGAGTGCCAGTAGCACCTATTGCCTGAGCCACTGCCTGAGCTATGGTCTGCGCCTGTGTCTGCACCATACTCATCATAAAACTAGTAAGACTCTTCATCGTCACTGGTTACCCCCCTGTAGTAACAGGAGCAACCTGCACCTCTGGTGGTGCCTGCTGATCATCACTCTCATTCGGTAGTCCCTCTTGAACTATCTCTTCCTCTCTCAACTCCGGATCCACATTCGGAATCGAATCCTCAGTGCTAGGAGTGCCTCTTGTGACACGTTCCACCCCAACACTACGGCCTCTACCTCGGCCCCTACCAATTCCTCGTCGGCCTCTGCCACGAGGTACTACAGTCCCACTCTCGGACCTGGTAGTTCTACAGGTATTCATCTGCATGGCAAACAGACAATACCATTTAACCCACTACTCAAACGAGGATTTAAGGGGAAAAGAAAACATACCGGATCAGTAGCAGTCGTGACATGGCCTGGATATACTACTCTACAACTAGGACCCAACACCCCAGATCCTATAAAGAGCCGTAAACCTCGCTCCAATACCAAATTGTCACGCCCCGTTTCCGGAAACGCGACTGGGTGCTCTCTCCGCACCCTTCCTAGGTCACTAGTGTGAACATCAGGGATCAACCGGAAATCCGGCGGCACCTCCCCGTATATCGGAGAGTGCCCACCTGCATCAGAAACGCAGCAACAACAACATCACACTAGCAACCTAGCAACATAGGCCTCGGGCCTCAACCACATGCAATCCTGACCCTAGGCCTTAGGCCATCCACTACCAGCATGCACAGACTGATGGCATCACATATAAATCAACACAGATTTATAACACATCAAATATAACCATATATCAACATCTACATCCACATACAAGCACCACCGTGCCAAATGGTTATGTTCTCTCAACATAGATATACTACATACACCCACATGCATAGAGTATATCTCTAGCACCCTATTCTATCCAGGGCCATCCATGACACGACCTGCTCACCGATCCGCAGCACCAGTACCTGTACCAGTGTCTCCTGTGGAAGGATGAAAGTAAAGGAGTGAGCTAGAAGCTCAGTAGGGTATAAAGTAAACATCAATATAAGCTGAACCAAAGGAAAGTAATGCATCAATATGTTCCTACCACATGAACGTATACTCAACAATTCACATCAACATTTACCCGGATAACCCCTTCGAGCATAACAACCACAATATCATTGCAACTCAATGAAATATTGCACGGGAGCAAGCTCACCACAACCAACCACTCCTAGGATCATCCGGTTGCGTGAACCTATCACGCCCGCACCCCACAAGGCAAATCACTCTTGACCTTACCCCTAGTGCGTTATCCTACTTGGAGTTCACATGACTCAGTGGTAACTCACATCACCTCGTCATCCCCCCAAGTAGCTTTCAAGAAACCTAAAGGTTCCCGAGTCCATACCCGATCCCCCATGCAACTCTAATGCATTATGTCATGACATGCTGAATAGATATATATGAACAACCTACATATATATATATACATAACTACCATGATGCATGAACGGAAATCACATCGTGTCCATAGGAGATGGAACACACACACTCGGGTCATGCAACATCAAGAATCAACAAGAATCACAATTAGGGTTCGTTTCCCCTTAGGAGCAATTAAGGCGGAAACACAAATGGAACGACCAATGAGGAATCGAAAAGCTCTTTACATATCGAAAACGAACGATAGAAAGTATGGTTGGAAATCCCCTACCTCGTGTCGAGTAAATTACAACAATTTCCCAAATTCCGTTCCTAGGGTTCCGTTTGCCCAAACCTACAGTGTGGCATAACCAAACCCTCACAAGCATCAATAAACAACCAACAACTCATATAAACATCAATTATATCCATAATTTCGAAATTACTCACCTTCTCTCTCTAGAAATTTCTCCGAAATCCTCCAAACTCAACCCAAGCTCAACTCTACTCCAAATCACAAACCAATCTACATAATAATCCAAAATCAACCTATAAACAATATATCTAAAGCATAGCACTCAACTCTTCAAGAACCTAGCAAATCTAGAAAAAGCTAGAATTTACAAAAAACTATGAAAAACTTACCAAATTACATGAATCAACCTTGAATCTTCCTTACTTAGCTTCAAGGATCATCAATCCACAATCTCCAAGTCAATCTCTTGCCAAAATCTCTTTCTCTCTCTTCCTCTAAAAACTTCTCTGCCTCAGTTCCTGCACAAACCGTCCGGACGGCTATTTTGGGTGTCCGGACGGTCTCTGTTTTTCAGAAACCCAGTTTTCTTAAATTTCATTTTCCGGCTCGGTTCAAACTTCGATTTGATATATTACGGGCCTAAAACGGACATGTATACTAAAAGTTATGCCCCATTTACCGAACCAAGCTCCAAAACTATTTTTCCATGATTCTGTACTTCTCGGATCATCCGTTTTACAACTCAAAACTTAAATTTTTGGGTCGGGATTTCACACGAAGTTCATCAACTATCTCTATGGAGGATCTTTTAACGTTTTTGTCCATTTGTCTTATAAAGTCGGTGTTTTCGCATCGAAATAATCTAGAAAGCTTATACTCGTAAAATTAGACATAGAAGAACAATAAAAAGTGTACATTGAGCAACTTTGATGGTCTAGAATTGCTCAACTCTCACTATGAAGTAGATCTTAATGGTTTTATCCATTTGTCATTGATAGTTGGGGTTTTGGCATCAAAATAATCCAGGAAGCATATACTCGTAAAATTTGACATAAAAGAACAATAAAAAGTGTACAGCGAGGAACTTGGATGATTCGAAGTTGCTCAACTCTCTCTATGGAGGATTTTTAACGTTTTTGTCCATTTATCTTATAAAGTTGGTGTTTTCGCATCGAAATAATCTAGGAACCTTATACTCGAAAAATTTGACATAGAAGGAACAATAAAAAGTGTACACCGAGCAACTTTGATGGTCCGGAATTGCTCAACTCTCACTATGAAGTAGCTTTTATTGGTTTTATCCATTTGTCATTGATAGTTGGGGTTTTGGCATCAAAATAATCCTGGAAGCATATACTCGTAAAATTTGACATAAATGAACAATAAAAAGTGTACACCGAGCAACTTTGATGATTCAAAGTTGCTCAACTCTCTCTATGGATGATCTTTTAACGTTTTTGTCCATTTGTCTTATAAAGTTGGTGTTTTCGCATCGAAATAATCTAGGAAGCTTATACTCGTAAAATTTGCAATAGAAGGAACAATAAAAAGTGTACACCGAGCAACTTTGATGGTCCGAAATTACTCAACTCTCACTATGAAGTAGATTTTAATGGTTTAATACATTTGTCATTGATAGTTGGTGTTTTGGCATCAAAATAATCCAGCAAGCATATACTCGTAAAATTTGACATAAAAGAACAATAAAAAGTGTACACTGAGCAACTTTGATGATTTGAAGTTCCTCAACTATCTCTATGGAGGATCTTTTAAAGTTTTTGTCCATTTGTCTTATAAAGTCGGTGTTTTCGCATCGAAATAATCTAGAAAGCTTAAACTCGTAAAATTAGACATAGAAGAACAATAAAAAGTGTACACCGAGCAACTTTGATGGTCCGAAATTGCTCAACTCTCACTATGAAGTAGATTTTAATGGTTTAATACATTTGTCATTGATAGTTGGGGTTTTGGCATCAAAATAATCCAGCAAGCATATACTCGTAAAATTTGACATAAAAGAACAATAAAAAGTGTACACCGAGCAACTTTGATGATTCGAAGTTCCTCAACTATCTCTATGGAGGATCTTTTAACGTTTTTGTCCATTTGTCTTAAAAAGTTGGTGTTTTCGCATCGAAATAATCTAGAAAGTTATACTCGTAAAATTAGACATAGAAGAACAATAAAAAGTGTACATTGAGCAACTTTGATGGTCCGGAATTGCTCAACTCTCACTATGAAGTAGCTTTTAACGGTTTTGTCCATTTGCCATTGATAGTTGAGGTTTTGGCATCAAAATAATCCCGGAAGCATATTCTCGTAAAATTTGACATAAAAGAACAATAAAAAGTATACACCGAGGAACTTGGATGATTCGAAGTTGCTCAACTCTCTCTATGGAGGATCTTTTAACGTTTTTGTCCATTTTTCTTATAAAGTTGGTGTTT
The DNA here is from genome assembly GCA_963580455.1 of Euonymus europaeus. Lineage (NCBI taxonomy): Eukaryota > Viridiplantae > Streptophyta > Magnoliopsida > Celastrales > Celastraceae > Euonymus > Euonymus europaeus. The sequence goes on along the minus strand of OY756970.1, from coordinate 10,511,790 downwards.
TCGAATCAAAATAATCTAGGAAGCCTATACTCGTAAAATTTGACATAGAAGGAACAAGAAAAAGTGTACACCAAGCAACTTTGATGGTCCGGAATTGCTCAACTCTCACTATGAAGTAGCTTTTAACGGTTTTGTCCATTTTTCATTGATAGTTGGGGTTTTGGCATCAAAATAATCCAGGAAGCATATACTCGTAAAATTTGACATAAAAGAACAATAAAAAGTGTACACCGAGCAACTTTGATGATTCGAAGTTGCTCAACTCTCTCTATGGAGGATCTTTTGACGTTTTTGTCCATTTGTCTTATAAAGTTGGTGTTTTCGCATCGAAATAATCTTGGAAGCTTATACTCGTAAAATTTGACATAAAAGGAACAATAAAAAGTGTACACCGAGCAACTTTGATGGGCCAGAATTGCTCAACTCTCACTATGAAGTAGCTTTTAATGGTTTTATCCATTTGTCATTGATAGTTGGGGTTTTGGCATCAAAATAATACAGGAAGCATATACTCGTAAAATTTGACATAAAAGAACAATAAAAAGTGTACAATGAGCAACTTTGATGATTCGAAGTTGCTCAACTCTCTCTATGGAGGATCATTTACCGTTTTTGGCCATTTGTCTTATAAAGTTGGTGTTTTCGCATCGAAATAATCTAGGAAGCTTATACTCGTAAAATTTAACATAGAAGGAACAATAAAAAGTGCACACCGAGCAACTTTGATGGTCCGGAATTGCTCAACTCTCACTATGAAGTAGATCTTAATGGTTTTATCCATTTGTCATTGATAGTTTGGGTTTTGGCATCAAAATAATCCAGGAAGCATATACTCGTAAAATTTGACATAAATGAACAATAAAAAGTGTACACCGAGCAACTTTGATGATTCGAAGTTGCTCAACTCTCTCTATAGAGGATCTTTTAACGTTTTTGTCCATTTTTCTTATAAAGTTGGTGTTTTCGCATCAAAATAATCTAGGAAGCCTATACTCTAAAAATTGACATAGAAGAAACAATAAAAAGTGTACACCAAGCAACTTTGATGGTCCGGAATTGCTCAACTCTCACTATGAAGTAGCTTTTAATGGTTTTATCCATTTGTCATTGATAGTTGGTGTTTTGGCATCAAAATAATCCAGGAAGCATATACTCATAAAATTTGACATAAAAGAACAATAAAAAGTGTACACCGAGCAACTTTGATGATTCGAAGTTGCTCAACTCTCTCTATGGAGGATCTTTTAACGTTTTTGTCTATTTGTCTTATAAAGGTTGTGTTTTCGCATCGAAATAATCTTGGAAGCTTATACTCGTAAAATTTGACATAAAAGGAACAATAAAAAGTGTATACCGAGCAACTTTGATGGGCCAGAATTGCTCAACTCTCACTATGAAGTAGATTTTAATGGTTTTATCCATTTGTCATTGATAGTTGGGGTTTTGGCATCAAAATAATACAGGAAGCATATACTCGTAAAATTTGACATAAAAGAACAATAAAATGTGTACACCGAGCAACTTTGATGATTCGAAGTTGCTCAACTCTCTCTATGGAGGATCTTTTAACGTTTTTGTCTATTTGTCTTATAAAGGTTGTGTTTTCGCATCGAAATAATCTCGGAAGCCTATACTCGTAAAATTTGACATAGAAGGAACAATAAAAAGTGTACACCGAGCAACTTTGATGGTCCGAAATTGCTCAACTATCACTATGAAGTAGCTTTTAAAGGTTTTATCCATTTGTCATTGATAGTTGGGGTTTTTGCATCAAAATAATCAAGGAAGCATATACTCGTAAAATTTGACATAAAAGAACAATAAAAAGTGTACACCGAGCAACTTTGATAATTCAAAGTTGCTCAACTCTCTCTATGGAGGATCTTTTAACGTTTTTGTCCATTTGTCTTATAAAGTTGGTTTTTCGCTTCGAAATAATCTAGGAAGCTTATACTCGTAAAATTTGACATAGAAGGAACAATAAAAAGTGTACACCGAGCAACTTTGATGGTCCGGAATTGGTCAACTCTCACTATGAAGTAGCTTTTAATGGTTTTATTAATTTGTCATTGATAGTTGGGGTTTTGGCATCAAATTAATCCAGGAAGCATATACTCGTAAAATTTGACATAAAAGAACAATAAAAAGTGTACACCGAGCAACTTGGATGATTCGAAGTTCCTCAACTATCTCTATGGAGGCTCTTTTAATGTTTTTGTCCATTTGTCTTATAAAGTTGGGGTTTTGGCATCAAAATAATCCCGGAAGCCTATACTCGTAAAATTTGACATAAAGGAACAATAAAAAGTGTACACCGAGGAACTTGGATGATTCGAAGTTGCTAAACTCTCTCTATGGAGGATCTTTTAACGTTTTTGTCCATTTGTCTTACAAAGTTGGTGTTTTCGCATCGAAATAATCTAGGAAGCTTATACTCATAAAATTTGACATAGAAGGAACAACAAAAAGTGTACACCGAGCAACTTTGATGGTCCGGAATTGCTCAACTCTCACTATGAAGTAGCTTTTATTGGTTTTATCCATTTTTCATTGATATTTGGGGTTTTGGCATCAAAATAATCCAGGAAGCATATACTCGTAAAATTTGACATAAATGAACAATAAAAAGTGTACACCGAGCAACTTTGATGATTCGAAGTTGCTCAACTCTCTCTATGTAGGATCTTTTAACGTTTTTGTCCATTTGTCTTATAAAGTTGGTGTTTTCGCATCGAAATAATCTAGAAAGCTTATACTCGTAAAATTAGACATAGAAGAACAATAAAAAGTGTATATTGAGGAACTTTGATGGTCCGGAATCGCTCAACTCTCACTATGAAGTAGCTATTAATGGTGTTATACATTTGTCATTGATAGTTGGGGTTTTGGCATCAAAATAATCCAAGAAGCATATACTCGTAAAATTTGAGATAAAAGAACAATAAAAAGTGTACACCGAGCAACTTGGATGATTCGAAGTTCCTCAACTATCTCTATGGAGGTTCTTTTAACGTTTTTGTCCATTTGTCATATAAAGTTGGTGTTTTCGCATTGAAATAATCTAGGAAGCTTATACTCGTAAAATTTGACATAGAAGGAACAATAAAAAGTGTACACCGAGCAACTTTGATGGTCCGGAATTGCTCAACTCTCACTATGAAGTAGCTTTTAATGGTTTTATACATTTGTCATTGATAGTTGGGGTTTTGGCATCAAAATAATCCAGGAAGCATGTACTCGTAAAATTTGACATAAATGAACAATAAAAAGTGTACACCGAGCAACTTTGATGATTCAAAGTTGCTCAACTCTCTCTATGGAGGATCTTTTAACGTTTTTGTCCATTTGTCTTATAAAGTTGGTGTTTTCGCATCGAAATAATCTAGGAAGCTTATACTCGTAAAATTTGACATAGAAGGAACAATAAAAAGTGTAGACCGAGCAACTTTGATGGTCCGAAATTGCTCAACTCTCACTATGAAGTAGATTTTAATGGTTTAATACATTTGTCATTGATAGTTGGGGTTTTGGCATCAAAATAATCCAGCAAGCATATACTCGTAAAATTTGACATAAAAGAACAATAAAAAGTGTACACCGAGCAACTTTGATGATTCGAAGTTCCTCAACTATCTCTATGGAGGATCTTTTAAAGTTTTTGTCCATTTGTCTTATAAAGTCGGTGTTTTCGCATCGAAATAATCTAGAAAGCTTATACTCGTAAAATTAGACATAGAAGGAACAATAAAAAGTGTACACCGAGCAACTTTGATGGTCCGAAATTGCTCAACTCTCACTATGAAGTAGATTTTAATGGTTTAATACATTTGTCATTGATAGTTGGGGTTTTGGCATCAAAATAATCCAGCAAGCATATACTCGTAAAATTTGACATAAAAGAACAATAAAAAGTGTACACCGAGCAACTTTGATGATTCGAAGTTCCTCAACTATCTCTATGGAGGATCTTTTAAAGTTTTTGTCCATTTGTCTTATAAAGTCGGTGTTTTCGCATCGAAATAATCTAGAAAGCTTATACTCGTAAAATTAGACATAGAAGAACAATAAAAAGTGTACATTGAGCAACTTTGATGGTCCGGAATTGCTCAACTCTCACTATGAAGTAGATCTTATTGGTTTTATCCATTTGTCATTGATAGTTGGGGTTTTGGCATCAAAATAATCCAGGAAGCATATACTCGTAAAATTTGACATAAAAGAACAATAAAAAGTGTACAGCGAGGAACTTGGATGATTCGAAGTTGCTCAACTCTCTCTATGGAGGATCTTTTAACGTTTTTGTCCATTTATCTTATAAAGTTGGTGTTTTCGCATCGAAATAATCTAGGAACCTTATACTCGAAAAATTTGACATAGAAGGAACAATAAAAAGTGTACACCGAGCAACTTTGATGGTCCGGAATTGCTCAACTCTCACTATGAAGTAGCTTTTATTGGTTTTATCCATTTGTCATTGATAGTTGGGGTTTTGGCATCAAAATAATCCTGGAAGCATATACTCGTAAAATTTGACATAAATGAACAATAAAAAGTGTACACCGAGCAACTTTGATGATTCAAAGTTGCTCAACTCTCTCTATGGAGGATCTTTTAACGTTTTTGTCCATTTGTCTTATAAAGTTGGTGTTTTCGCATCGAAATAATCTAGGAAGCTTATACTCGTAAAATTTGACATAGAAGGAACAATAAAAAGTGTACACCGAGCAACTTTGATGGTCCGAAATTGCTCAACTCTCACTATGAAGTAGATTTTAATGGTTTAATACATTTGTCATTGATAGTTGGTGTTTTGGCATCAAAATAATCCAGCAAGCATATACTCGTAAAATTTGACATAAAAGAACAATAAAAAGTGTACACCGAGCAACTTTGATGATTCGAAGTTCCTCAACTATCTCTATGGAGGATCTTTTAAAGTTTTTGTCCATTTGTCTTATAAAGTCGGTGTTTTCGCATCGAAATAATCTAGAAAGCTTAAACTCGTAAAATTAGACATAGAAGAACAATAAAAAGTGTACATTGAGCAACTTTGATGGTCCGGAATTGCTCAACTCTCACTATGAAGTAGATCTTAATGGTTTTATCCATTTGTCATTGATAGTTGGGATTTTGGCATCAAAATAATCCAGGAAGCATATACTCGTAAAATTTGACATAAAAGAACAATAATAAGTGTACAGCGAGGAACTTGGATGATTCGAAGTTGCTCAACTCTCTCTATGGAGGATCTTTTAACGTTTTTGTCCATTTATCTTATAAAGTTGGTGTTTTCGCATCGAAATAATCTAGGAACCTTATACTCGAAAAATTTGACATAGAAGGAACAATAAAAAGTGTACACCGAGCAACTTTGATGGTCCGGAATTGCTCAACTCTCACTATGAAGTAGCTTTTATTGGTTTTATCCATTTGTCATTGATAGTTGGGGTTTTGGCATCAAAATAATCCAGGAAGCATATACTCGTAAAATTTGACATAAATGAACAATAAAAAGTGTACACCGAGCAACTTTGATGATTCAAAGTTGCTCAACTCTCTCTATGGAGGATCTTTTAACGTTTTTGTCCATTTGTCTTATAAAGTTGGTGTTTTCGCATCGAAATAATCTAGGAAGCTTATACTCGTAAAATTTGACATAGAAGGAACAATAAAAAGTGTACACCGAGCAACTTTGATGGTCCGAAATTGCTCAACTCTCACTATGAAGTAGATTTTAATGGTTTAATACATTTTTCATTGATAGTTGGGGTTTTGGCATCAAAATAATCCAGCAAGCATATACTCGTAAAATTTGACATAAAAAAACAATAAAAAGTGTACACCGAGCAACTTTGATGATTCGAAGTTCCTCAACTATCTCTATGGAGGATCTTTTAACGTTTTTGTCCATTTGTCTTATAAAGTTGGTGTTTTCGCATCGAAATAATCTAGAAAGCTTAAACTCGTAAAATTAGACATAGAAGAACAATAAAAAGTGTACATTGAGCAACTTTGATGGTCCGGAATTGCTCAACTCTCACTATGAAGTAGATCTTAATGGTTTTATCCATTTGTCATTGATAGTTGGGATTTTGGCATCAAAATAATCCAGGAAGCATATACTCTTAAAATTTGACATAAAAGAACAATAAAAAGTGTACACCGAGCAACTTTGATGATTCGAAGTTCCTCAACAATCTCTATGGAGGATCTTTTAACGTTTTTGTCCATTTGTCTTATAAAGTTGGTGTTTTCGCATCGAAATAATCTAGAAAGCTTAAACTCGTAAAATTAGACATAGAAGAACAATAAAAAGTGAACATTGAGCAACTTTGATGGTCCGGAATTGCTCAACTCTCACTATGAAGTAGATCTTAATGGTTTTATCCATTTGTCATTGATAGTTGGGATTTTGGCATCAAAATAATCCAGGAAGCATATACTCGTAAAATTTGACATAAAAGAACAATAAAAAGTGTACAGCGAGGAACTTGGATGATTCGAAGTTGCTCAACTCTCTCTATGGAGGATCTTTTAACGTTTTTGTCCATTTATCTTATAAAGTTGGTGTTTTCGCATCGAAATAATCTAGGAACCTTATACTCGAAAAATTTGACATAGAAGAAACAATAAAAAGTGTACACCGAGCAACTTTGATGGTCCGGAATTTCTCAACTCTCACTATGAAGTAGCTTTTATTGGTTTTATCCATTTGTCATTGATAGTTGGGGTTTTGGCATCAAAATAATCCAGGAAGCATATACTCGTAAAATTTGACATAAATGAACAATAAAAAGTGTACACCGAGCAACTTTGATGATTCAAAGTTGCTCAACTCTCTCTATGGAGGATCTTTTAACGTTTTTGTCCATTTGTCTTATAAAGTTGGTGTTTTCGCATCGAAATAATCTAGGAAGCTTATACTCGTAAAATTTGACATAGAAGGAACAATAAAAAGTGTACACCGAGCAACTTTGATGGTCCGAAATTGCTCAACTCTCACTATGAAGTAGATTTTAATGGTTTAATACATTTGTCATTGATAGTTGGGGTTTTGGCATCAAAATAATCCAGCAAGCATATACTCGTAAAATTTGACATAAAAAAACAATAAAAAGTGTACACCGAGCAACTTTGATGATTCGAAGTTCCTCAACTATCTGTATGGAGGATCTTTTAACGTTTTTGTCCATTTGTCTTATAAAGTTGGTGTTTTCGCATCGAAATAATGTAGAAAGTTATACTCGTAAAATTAGACATAGAAGAACAATAAAAAGTGTACATTGAGCAACTTTGATGGTCCGGAATTGCTCAACTCTCACTATGAAGTAGCTTTTAACGGTTTTGTCCATTTGTCATTGATAGTTGAGGTTTTGGCATCAAAATAATCCCGGAAGCATATTCTCGTAAAATTTGACATAAAAGAACAATAAAAAGTATACACCGAGGAACTTGGATGATTCGAAGTTGCTCAACTCTCTCTATGGAGGATCTTTTAACGTTTTTGTCCATTTTTCTTATAAAGTTGGTGTTTTCGCATCAAAATAATCTAGGAAGCCTATACTCGTAAAATTTGACATAGAAGGAACAAGAAAAAGTGTACACCAAGCAACTTTGACGGTCCGGAATTGCTCAACTCTCACTATGAAGTAGCTTTTAACGGTTTTGTCCAGTTTTCATTGATAGTTGGGGTTTTGGCATCAAAATAATCCAGGAAGCATATACTCGTAAAATTTGACATAAAAGAACAATAAAAAGTGTACACCGAGCAAGTTTGATGATTCGAAGTTGCTCAACTCTCTCTATGGAGGATCTTTTGACGTTTTTGTCCATTTGTCTTATAAAGTTGGTGTTTTCGCATCGAAATAATCTTGGAAGCTTATACTCGTAAAATTTGACATAAAAGGAACAATAAAAAGTGTACACCGAGCAACTTTGATGGGCCAGAATTGCTCAACTCTCACTATGAAGTAGCTTTTAATGGTTTTATCCATTTGTCATTGATAGTTGGGGTTTTGGCATCAAAATAATACATGAAGCATATACTCGTAAAATTTGACATAAAAGAACAATAAAAAGTGTACAATGAGCAACTTTGATGATTCGAAGTTGCTCAACTCTCTCTATGGAGGATCATTTACCGTTTTTGGCCATTTGTCTTATAAAGTTGGTGTTTTCGCATCGAAATAATCTAGGAAGCTTATACTCGTAAAATTTGACATAGAAGGAACAATAAAAAGTGCACACCGAGCAACTTTGATGGTCCGGAATTGCTCAACTCTCACTATGAAGTAGATCTTAATGGTTTTATCCATTTGTCATTGATAGTTTGGGTTTTGGCATCAAAATAATCCAGGAAGCATATACTCGTAAAATTTGACATAAATGAACAATAAAAAGTGTACACCGAGCAACTTTGATGATTCGAAGTTGCTCAACTCTCTCTATAGAGGATCTTTTAACGTTTTTGTCCATTTTTCTTATAAAGTTGGTGTTTTCGCATCAAAATAATCTAGGAAGCCTATACTCTAAAAATTGACATAGAAGAAACAATAAAAAGTGTACACCAAGCAACTTTGATGGTCCGGAATTGCTCAACTCTCACTATGAAGTAGCTTTTAATGGTTTTATCCATTTGTCATTGATAGTTGGTGTTTTGGCATCAAAATAATCCAGGAAGCATATACTCATAAAATTTGACATAAAAGAATAATAAAAAGTGTACACCGAGCAACTTTGATGATTCGAAGTTGCTCAACTCTCTCTATGGAGGATCTTTTAACGTTTTTGTCTATTTGTCTTATAAAGGTTGTGTTTTCGCATCGAAATAATCTTGGAAGCTTATACTCGTAAAATTTGACATAAAAGGAACAATAAAAAGTGTACACCGAGCAACTTTGATGGGCCATAATTGCTCAACTCTCACTATGAAGTAGATTTTAATGGTTTTATCCATTTGTCATTGATAGTTGGGGTTTTGGCATCAAAATAATACAGGAAGCATATACTCGTAAAATTTGACATAAAAGAACAATAAAAAGTGTACACCGAGCAACTTTGATGATTCGAAGTTGCTCAACTCTCTCTATGGAGGATCTTTTAACGTTTTTGTCTATTTGTCTTATAAAGGTTGTGTTTTCGCATCGAAATAATCTCGGAAGCCTATACTCGTAAAATTTGACATAGAAGGAACAATAAAAAGTGTACACCGAGCAACTTTGATGGTCCGGAATTGCTCAACTATCACTATGAAGTAGCTTTTAAAGGTTTTATCCATTTGTCATTGATAGTTGGGGTTTTGGCATCAAAATAATCAAGGAAGCATATACTCGTAAAATTTGACATAAAAGAACAATAAAAAGTGTACACCGAGCAACTTTGATGATTCAAAGTTGCTCAACTCTCTCTATGGAGGATCTTTTAACGTTTTTGTCCATTTGTCTTATAAAGTTGGTTTTTCGCTTCGAAATAATCTAGGAAGCTTATACTCGTAAAATTTGACATAGAAGGAACAATAAAAAGTGTACACCGAGCAACTTTGATGGTCCGGAATTGGTCAACTCTCACTATGAAGTAGCTTTTAATGGTTTTATACATTTGTCATTGATAGTTGGGGTTTTGGCATCAAATTAATCCAGGAAGCATATACTCGTAAAATTTGACATAAAAGAACAATAAAAAGTGTACACCGAGCAACTTGGATGATTCGAAGTTCCTCAACTATCTCTATGGAGGATCTTTTAATGTTTTTGTCCATTTGTCTTATAAAGTTGGGGTTTTGGCATCAAAATAATCCCGGAAGCCTATACTCGTAAAATTTGACATAAAGGAACAATAAAAAGTGTACACCGAGGAACTTGGATGATTCGAAGTTGCTCAACTCTCTCTATGGAGGATCTTTTAACGTTTTTGTCCATTTGTCTTACAAAGTTGGTGTTTTCGCATCGAAATAATCTAGGAAGCTTATACTCATAAAATTTGACATAGAAGGAACAACAAAAAGTGTACACCGAGCAACTTTGATGGTCCGGAATTGCTCAACTCTCACTATGAAGTAGCTTTTATTGGTTTTATCCATTTTTCATTGATATTTGGGGTTTTGGCATCAAAATAATCCAGGAAGCATATACTCGTAAAATTTGACATAAATGAACAATAAAAAGTGTACACCGAGCAACTTTGATGATTCGAAGTTGCTCAACTCTCTCTATGCTGGATCTTTTAACGTTTTTGTCCATTTGTCTTATAAAGTTGGTGTTTTCGCATCGAAATAATCTAGAAAGCTTATACTCGTAAAATTAGACATAGAAGAACAATAAAAAGTGTATATTGAGGAACTTTGATGGTCCGGAATCGCTCAACTCTCACTATGAAGTAGCTATTAATGGTGTTATACATTTGTCATTGATAGTTGGGGTTTTGGCATCAAAATAATCCATGAAGCATATACTCGTAAAATTTGAGATAAAAGAACAATAAAAAGTGTACACCGAGCAACTTGGATGATTCGAAGTTCCTCAACTATCTCTATGGAGGATCTTTTAACGTTTTTGTCCATTTGTCATATAAAGTTGGTGTTTTCGCATCGAAATAATCTAGGAAGCTTATACTCGTAAAATTTGACATAGAAGGAACAATAAAAAGTGTACACCGAGCAACTTTGATGGTCCGGAACTGCTCAACTCTCACTATCAAGTAGCTTTTAATGGTTTTATACATTTGTCATTGATAGTTGGGGTTTTGGCATCAAAATAATCCAGGAAGCATGTACTCGTAAAATTTGACATAAAAGAACAATAAAAAGTGTACACCGAGCAACTTTGATGATTCGAAGTTCCTCAACTATCTATATGGAGGATCTTTTAACGTTTTTGTCCATTTGTCATATAAAGTTGGTGTTTTCGCATCGAAATAATCTAGGAAACTTATACTCGTAAAATTTGACATAGAAGGAACAATAAAAAGTGTACACCGAGCAACTTTGATGGTCCGGAATTGCTCAACTCTCACTATGAAGTAGTTTTTAATGGTTTTATACATTTGTCACTGATAGTCGGGTTTTGGCATCAAAATAATCCAGGAAGCATGTACTCGTAAAATTTGACATAAAAGAACAATAAAAAGTGTACACCGAGCAACTTTGATTATTCGAAGTTGCTCAAGTCTCTCTATGGAGGATCTTTTAACGTTTTTGTCCATTTGTCTTATAAAGTTGGTGTTTTCGCATCGAAATAATCCGGGAAGCTTATACTCGTAACATTTGACAAAGAAGGAACAATAAAAAGTGTACACCGAGCAACTTTGATGGTCCGTAATTGCTCAACTCTCACTATGAAGTAGCTTTTAATGGTTTTATACATTTTTCATTGATAGTTGGGTTTTGGCAACAAAATAATGCAGGAAGCATTTACTCGTAAAATTTGACATAAAAGAACAATAAAAAGTGTACACCGAGCAACTTTGATGATTCGAAGTTCCTCAACTATCTCTATGGAGGATCTTTTAACGTTTTTGTCCATTTGTCTTATAAAGTTGGTGTTTTCGCATCGAAATAATCTAGCAAGATTATACTCGTAAAATTAGACATAGAAGAACAATAAAAAGTGTACATTGAGCAACTTTGATGGTCCGGAATTGCTCAACTCTAACTATGAAGTATCTTTTAATAGTTTTGTCCTTTTTTCATTGATAGTTGGGGTTTTGGCATCAAAATAATCCGGGAAGCATATACTCGTAAAACTTGACATAAAAGAACAATAAAAAGTGTACACCGAGCAACTTTGATGATTCGAAGTTGCTCAACTCTCTCTATGGAGGATCTTTTAACGTTTTTGTCCATTTGTCTTATAAAGTTGTTGTTTTCGCATCGAAATAATCTAGGAAGCTTATACTCGTAAAATTTGACATAGAAGGAACAATAAAAAGTGACACCGAGCAACTTTGATGGTCCGGAATTGCTCAACTCTCACTATGAAGTAGCTTTTAATGGTTTTATCCATTTGTCATTGATAGTTGGGGTTTTTGGCATCAAAATAATCCAGGAAGCATATACTCATAAAATTTGACATAAAAGAACAATAAAAAGTCTACACCCAGCAACTTTGATGATTCGAAGTTGCTCAACTCTCTCTATGGAGGATCTTTTAACGTTTTTGTCCATTTGTCTTATAAAGTTGGTGTTTTCGAATCGAAATAATCTAGGAAGCCTATACTCGTAAAATTTGACATAGAAGGAACAATAAAAATTGTACACCGAGCAACTTTGATGGTCCGGAATTGCTCAACTCTCACTATGAAGTAGCTTTTATTGGTTTTATCCATTTGTCATTGATAGTTGGGGTTTTGGCATCAAAATAATCCCGGAAGAATATACTCGTAAAATTTGACATAAATGAACAATAAAAAGTGTACACCGAGCAACTTTGATTATTCGAATTTGCTCAACTCTCTCTATGGAGGATCTTTTAACGTTTTTGTCCATTTGTCTTAAAAAGTTGGTGTTTTCCCATCGAAATAATCTAGGAAGCTTATACTCGTAAAATTTGACATAGAAGGAACAATAAAAAGTGTACACCGAGCAACTTTGATGGTCCGGAATTGCTCAACTCTCACTATGAAGTATCTTTTAATGGTTTTATACATTTGTCATTGATAGTTGGGGTTTTGGCATCAAAATTATCCAGGAAGCAAAGACTCGTAAAATTTGACATAAAAGAACAATAAAAAGTGTACACCGAGCAACTTTGATGGTTCGAAGTTCCTCAACTATCTCTACGGAGGATCTTTTAATGTTTTTGTCCATTTGTCTTATAAAGTTGGTGTTTTCGCATCGAAATAATCTAGGAAACTTATACTCATAAAATTTGACATAGAAGAACAATAAAAAGTGTACAACGAGCAACTTTGATAGTCCGAAGTTGCTCAACTCACTCTATGGTGGAGCTATAAACGGTTTTGTCCATTTGTCATAAGAAAGTTGGGGTTTTGGCATCGAAATAATCTAGGAAGCTTATACTCGTAAAATTAGACATAGAAGAACAATAAAAAGTGTACATTGAGCAACTTTGATGGTCCGGAATCGCTCAACTCTCACTATGAAGTATCTTTTAATGGTTTTATACATTTGTCATTGATAGTTGGGGTTGTGGCATCAAAATAATCCAGGAAGCATATACTCGTAAAATTTGACATAAAAGAACAATAAAAAGTGTACACCGAGCAACTTTGATGATTCGAAGTTGCTCAACTCTCTCTATGGAGGATCTTTTAACGTTTTTGTCTATTTGTCTTATAAAGGTTGTGTTTTCGCATCGAAATAATCTCGGAAGCCTATACTCGTAAAATTTGACATAGAAGGAACAATAAAAAGTGTACACCGAGCAACTTTGATGGTCCGGAATTGCTCAACTATCACTATGAAGTAGCTTTTAAAGGTTTTATCCATTTGTCATTGATAGTAGGGGTTTTGGCATCAAAATAATCAAGGAAGCATATACTCGTAAAATTTGACATAAAAGAACAATAAAAAGTGTACACCGAGCAACTTTGATGATTCAAAGTTGCTCAACTCTCTCTATGGAGGATCTTTTAACGTTTTTGTCCATTTGTCTTATAAAGTTGGTTTTTTGCTTCGAAATAATCTAGGAAGCTTATACTCGTAAAATTTGACATAGAAGGAACAATAAAAAGTGTACACCGAGCAACTTTGATGGTCCGGAATTGGTCAACTCTCACTATGAAGTAGCTTTTAATGGTTTTATACATTTGTCATTGATAGTTGGGGTTTTGGCATCAAATTAATCCAGGAAGCATATACTCGTAAAATTTGACATAAAAGAACAATAAAAAGTGTACACCGAGCAACTTGGATGATTCGAAGTTCCTCAACTATCTCTATGGAGGATCTTTTAATGTTTTTGTCCATTTGTCTTATAAAGTTGGGGTTTTGGCATCAAAATAATCCCGGAAGCCTATACTCGTAAAATTTGACATAAAGGAACAATAAAAAGTGTACACCGAGGAACTTGGATGATTCGAAGTTGCTCAACTCTCTCTATGGAGGATCTTTTAACGTTTTTGTCCATTTGTCTTACAAAGTTGGTGTTTTCGCATCGAAATAATCTAGGAAGCTTATACTCATAAAATTTGACATAGAAGGAACAACAAAAAGTGTACACCGAGCAACTTTGATGGTCCGGAATTGCTCAACTCTCACTATGAAGTAGCTTTTATTGGTTTTATCCATTTTTCATTGATATTTCGGGTTTTGGCATCAAAATAATCCAGGAAGCATATACTCGTAAAATTTGACATAAATGAACAATAAAAAGTGTACACCGAGCAACTTTGATGATTCGAAGTTGCTCAACTCTCTCTATGCAGGATCTTTTAACGTTTTTGTCCATTTGTCTTATAAAGTTGGTGTTTTCGCATCGAAATAATCTAGAAAGCTTATACTCGTAAAATTAGACATAGAAGAACAATAAAAAGTGTATATTGAGGAACTTTGATGGTCCGGAATCGCTCAACTCTCACTATGAAGTAGCTATTAATGGTGTTATACATTTGTCATTGATAGTTGGGGTTTTGGCATCAAAATAATCCAGGAAGCATATACTCGTAAAATTTGAGATAAAAGAACAATAAAAAGTGTACACCGAGCAACTTGGATGATTCGAAGTTCCTCAACTATCTCTATGGAGGATCTTTTAACGTTTTTGTCCATTTGTCATATAAAGTTGGTGTTTTCGCATCGAAATAATCTAGGAAGCTTATACTCGTAAAATTTGACATAGAAGGAACAATAAAAAGTGTACACCGAGCAACTTTGATGGTCCGGAACTGCTCAACTCTCACTATCAAGTAGCTTTTAATGGTTTTATACATTTGTCATTGATAGTTGGGGTTTTGGCATCAAAATAATCCAGGAAGCATGTACTCGTAAAATTTGACATAAAAGAACAATAAAAAGTGTACACCGAGCAACTTTGATGATTCAAAGTTCCTCAACTATCTATATGGAGGATCTTTTAACGTTTTTGTCCATTTGTCATATAAAGTTGGTGTTTTCGCATCGAAATAATCTAGGAAACTTATACTCGTAAAATTTGACATAGAAGGAACAATAAAAAGTGTACACCGAGCAACTTTGATGGTCCGGAATTGCTCAACTCTCACTATGAAGTAGTTTTTAATGGTTTTACACATTTGTCACTGATAGTCGGGTTTTGGCATCAAAATAATCCAGGAAGCATGTACTCGTAAAATTTGACATAAAAGAACAATAAAAAGTGTACACCGAGCAACTTTGATTATTCGAAGTTGCTCAACTCTCTCTATGGAGGATCTTTTAACGTTTTTGTCCATTTGTCTTATAAAGTTGGTGTTTTCGCATCGAAATAATCCGGGAAGCTTATACTCGTAAAAATTTGACATAGAAGGAACAATAAAAAGTGTACACCGAGCAACTTTGATGGTCCGGAATTGCTCAACTCTCACTATGAAGTAGCTTTTAATGGTTTTATACATTTTTCATTGATAGTTGGGTTTTGGCATGAAAATAATGCAGGAAGCATTTACTCGTAAAATTTGACATAAAAGAACAATAAAAAGTGTACACCGAGCAACTTTGATGATTCGAAGTTCCTCAACTATCTCTATGGAGGATCTTTTAACGTTTTTGTCCATTTGTCTTATAAAGTTGGTGTTTTCGCATCGAAATAATCTAGCAAGATTATACTCGTAAAATTAGACATAGAAGAACAATAAAAAGTGTACATTGAGCAACTTTGATGGTCCGGAATTGCTCAACTCTCACTATGAAGTATCTTTTAATAGTTTTGTCCTTTTGTCATTGATAGTTGGGGTTTTGGCATCAAAATAATCCGGGAAGCATATACTCGTAAAACTTGACATAAAAGAACAATAAAAAGTGTACACCGAGCAACTTTGATGATTCGAAGTTGCTCAACTCTCTCTATGGAGGATCTTTTAACGTTTTTTTCCATTTGTCTTATAAAGTTGTTGTTTTCGCATCGAAATAATCTAGGAAGCTTATACTCGTAAAATTTGACATAGAAGGAACAATAAAAAGTGACACCGAGCAACTTTGATGGTCCGGAATTGCTCAACTCTCACTATGAAGTAGCTTTTAATGGTTTTATCCATTTGTCATTGATAGTTGGGGTTTTTGGCATCAAAATAATCCAGGAAGCATATACTCATAAAATTTGACATAAAAGAACAATAAAAAGTCTACACCCAGCAACTTTGATGATTCGAAGTTGCTCAACTCTCTCTATGGAGGATCTTTTAACGTTTTTGTCCATTTGTCTTATAAAGTTGGTGTTTTCGAATCGAAATAATCTAGGAAGCCTATACTCGTAAAATTTGACATAGAAGGAACAATAAAAAGTGTACACCGAGCAACTTTGATGGTCCGGAATTGCTCAACTCTCACTATGAAGTAGCTTTTATTGGTTTTATCCATTTGTCATTGATAGTTGGGGTTTTGGCATCAAAATAATCCCGGAAGAATATACTCGTAAAATTTGACATAAAAGAACAATAAAAAGTGTACACCGAGCAACTTTGATTGTTCGAATTTGCTCAACTCTCTCTATGGAGGATCTTTTAACGTTTTTGTCCATTTGTCTTATAAAGTTGGTGTTTTCCCATCGAAATAATCTAGGAAGCTTATACTCGTAAAATTTGACATAGAAGGAACAATAAAAAGTGTACACCGAGAAACTTTGATGGTCCGGAATTGCTCAACTCTCACTATGAAGTATCTTTTAATGGTTTTATACATTTGTCATTGATAGTTGGGGTTTTGGCATCAAAATAATCCAGGAAGCAAAGACTCGTAAAATTTGACATAAAAGAACAATAAAAAGTGTACACCGAGCAACTTTGATGATTCGAAGTTCCTCAACTATCTCTACGGAGGATCTTTTAATGTTTTTGTCCATTTGTCTTATAAAGTTGGTGTTTTCGCATCGAAATAATCTAGGAGACTTATACTCATAAAATTTGACATAGAAGAACAATAAAAAGTGTACTACGAGCAACTTTGATAGTCCGAAGTTGCTCAACTCACTCTATGGTGGAGCTATAAACGGTTTTGTCCATTTGTCATAAGAAAGTTGGGGTTTTGGCATCGAAATAATCTAGGAAGCTTATACTCGTAAAATTAGACATAGAAGAACAATAAAAAGTGTACATTGAGCAACTTTGATGGTCCGGAATCGCTCAACTCTCACTATGAAGTATCTTTTAATGGTTTTATGCATTTGTCATTGATAGTTGGGGTTGTGGCATCAAAATAGTCCAGGAAGCATATACTCATAAAATTTGACATAAAAGAACAATAAAAAGTCTACACCGAGCAACTTTGATGATTCGAAGTTGCTCAACTCTCTCTATGGAGGATCTTTTAACGTTTTTGTCTATTTGTCTTATAAAGGTTGTGTTTTCGCATCGAAATAATCTCGGAAGCCTATACTCGTAAAATTTGACATAGAAGGAACAATAAAAAGTGTACACCGAGCAACTTTGATGGTCCGGAATTGCTCAACTATCACTATGAAGTAGCTTTTAAAGGTTTTATCCATTTGTCATTGATAGTAGGGGTTTTGGCATCAAAATAATCAAGGAAGCATATACTCGTAAAATTTGACATAAAAGAACAATAAAAAGTGTACACCGAGCAACTTTGATGATTCAAAGTTGCTCAACTCTCTCTATGGAGGATCTTTTAACGTTTTTGTCCATTTGTCTTATAAAGTTGGTTTTTTGCTTCGAAATAATCTAGGAAGCTTATACTCGTAAAATTTGACATAGAAGGAACAATAAAAAGTGTACACCGAGCAACTTTGATGGTCCGGAATTGGTCAACTCTCACTATGAAGTAGCTTTTAATGGTTTTATACATTTGTCATTGATAGTTGGGGTTTTGGCATCAAATTAATCCAGGAAGCATATACTCGTAAAATTTGACATAAAAGAACAATAAAAAGTGTACACCGAGCAACTTGGATGATTCGAAGTTCCTCAACTATCTCTATGGAGGATCTTTTAATGTTTTTGTCCATTTGTCTTATAAAGTTGGGGTTTTGGCATCAAAATAATCCCGGAAGCCTATACTCGTAAAATTTGACATAAAGGAACAATAAAAAGTGTACACCGAGGAACTTGGATGATTCGAAGTTGCTCAACTCTCTCTATGGAGGATCTTTTAACGTTTTTGTCCATTTGTCTTACAAAGTTGGTGTTTTCGCATCGAAATAATCTAGGAAGCTTATACTCATAAAATTTGACATAGAAGGAACAACAAAAAGTGTACACCGAGCAACTTTGATGGTCCGGAATTGCTCAACTCTCACTATGAAGTAGCTTTTATTGGTTTTATCCATTTTTCATTGATATTTCGGGTTTTGGCATCAAAATAATCCAGGAAGCATATACTCGTAAAATTTGACATAAATGAACAATAAAAAGTGTACACCGAGCAACTTTGATGATTCGAAGTTGCTCAACTCTCTCTATGCAGGATCTTTTAACGTTTTTGTCCATTTGTCTTATAAAGTTGGTGTTTTCGCATCGAAATAATCTAGAAAGCTTATACTCGTAAAATTAGACATAGAAGAACAATAAAAAGTGTATATTGAGGAACTTTGATGGTCCGGAATCGCTCAACTCTCACTATGAAGTAGCTATTAATGGTGTTATACATTTGTCATTGATAGTTGGGGTTTTGGCATCAAAATAATCCAGGAAGCATATACTCGTAAAATTTGAGATAAAAGAACAATAAAAAGTGTACACCGAGCAACTTGGATGATTCGAAGTTCCTCAACTATCTCTATGGAGGATCTTTTAACGTTTTTGTCCATTTGTCATATAAAGTTGGTGTTTTCGCATCGAAATAATCTAGGAAGCTTATACTCGTAAAATTTGACATAGAAGGAACAATAAAAAGTGTACACCGAGCAACTTTGATGGTCCGGAACTGCTCAACTCTCACTATCAAGTAGCTTTTAATGGTTTTATACATTTGTCATTGATAGTTGGGGTTTTGGCATCAAAATAATCCAGGAAGCATGTACTCGTAAAATTTGACATAAAAGAACAATAAAAAGTGTACACCGAGCAACTTTGATGATTCAAAGTTCCTCAACTATCTATATGGAGGATCTTTTAACGTTTTTGTCCATTTGTCATATAAAGTTGGTGTTTTCGCATCGAAATAATCTAGGAAACTTATACTCGTAAAATTTGACATAGAAGGAACAATAAAAAGTGTACACCGAGCAACTTTGATGGTCCGGAATTGCTCAACTCTCACTATGAAGTAGTTTTTAATGGTTTTACACATTTGTCACTGATAGTCGGGTTTTGGCATCAAAATAATCCAGGAAGCATGTACTCGTAAAATTTGACATAAAAGAACAATAAAAAGTGTACACCGAGCAACTTTGATTATTCGAAGTTGCTCAACTCTCTCTATGGAGGATCTTTTAACGTTTTTGTCCATTTGTCTTATAAAGTTGGTGTTTTCGCATCGAAATAATCCGGGAAGCTTATACTCGTAAAAATTTGACATAGAAGGAACAATAAAAAGTGTACACCGAGCAACTTTGATGGTCCGGAATTGCTCAACTCTCACTATGAAGTAGCTTTTAATGGTTTTATACATTTTTCATTGATAGTTGGGTTTTGGCATGAAAATAATGCAGGAAGCATTTACTCGTAAAATTTGACATAAAAGAACAATAAAAAGTGTACACCGAGCAACTTTGATGATTCGAAGTTCCTCAACTATCTCTATGGAGGATCTTTTAACGTTTTTGTCCATTTGTCTTATAAAGTTGGTGTTTTCGCATCGAAATAATCTAGCAAGATTATACTCGTAAAATTAGACATAGAAGAACAATAAAAAGTGTACATTGAGCAACTTTGATGGTCCGGAATTGCTCAACTCTCACTATGAAGTATCTTTTAATAGTTTTGTCCTTTTGTCATTGATAGTTGGGGTTTTGGCATCAAAATAATCCGGGAAGCATATACTCGTAAAACTTGACATAAAAGAACAATAAAAAGTGTACACCGAGCAACTTTGATGATTCGAAGTTGCTCAACTCTCTCTATGGAGGATCTTTTAACGTTTTTTTCCATTTGTCTTATAAAGTTGTTGTTTTCGCATCGAAATAATCTAGGAAGCTTATACTCGTAAAATTTGACATAGAAGGAACAATAAAAAGTGACACCGAGCAACTTTGATGGTCCGGAATTGCTCAACTCTCACTATGAAGTAGCTTTTAATGGTTTTATCCATTTGTCATTGATAGTTGGGGTTTTTGGCATCAAAATAATCCAGGAAGCATATACTCATAAAATTTGACATAAAAGAACAATAAAAAGTCTACACCCAGCAACTTTGATGATTCGAAGTTGCTCAACTCTCTCTATGGAGGATCTTTTAACGTTTTTGTCCATTTGTCTTATAAAGTTGGTGTTTTCGAATCGAAATAATCTAGGAAGCCTATACTCGTAAAATTTGACATAGAAGGAACAATAAAAAGTGTACACCGAGCAACTTTGATGGTCCGGAATTGCTCAACTCTCACTATGAAGTAGCTTTTATTGGTTTTATCCATTTGTCATTGATAGTTGGGGTTTTGGCATCAAAATAATCCCGGAAGAATATACTCGTAAAATTTGACATAAAAGAACAATAAAAAGTGTACACCGAGCAACTTTGATTGTTCGAATTTGCTCAACTCTCTCTATGGAGGATCTTTTAACGTTTTTGTCCATTTGTCTTATAAAGTTGGTGTTTTCCCATCGAAATAATCTAGGAAGCTTATACTCGTAAAATTTGACATAGAAGGAACAATAAAAAGTGTACACCGAGAAACTTTGATGGTCCGGAATTGCTCAACTCTCACTATGAAGTATCTTTTAATGGTTTTATACATTTGTCATTGATAGTTGGGGTTTTGGCATCAAAATAATCCAGGAAGCAAAGACTCGTAAAATTTGACATAAAAGAACAATAAAAAGTGTACACCGAGCAACTTTGATGATTCGAAGTTCCTCAACTATCTCTACGGAGGATCTTTTAATGTTTTTGTCCATTTGTCTTATAAAGTTGGTGTTTTCGCATCGAAATAATCTAGGAGACTTATACTCATAAAATTTGACATAGAAGAACAATAAAAAGTGTACTACGAGCAACTTTGATAGTCCGAAGTTGCTCAACTCACTCTATGGTGGAGCTATAAACGGTTTTGTCCATTTGTCATAAGAAAGTTGGGGTTTTGGCATCGAAATAATCTAGGAAGCTTATACTCGTAAAATTAGACATAGAAGAACAATAAAAAGTGTACATTGAGCAACTTTGATGGTCCGGAATCGCTCAACTCTCACTATGAAGTATCTTTTAATGGTTTTATGCATTTGTCATTGATAGTTGGGGTTGTGGCATCAAAATAGTCCAGGAAGCATATACTCATAAAATTTGACATAAAAGAACAATAAAAAGTCTACACCCAGCAACTTTGATGATTCGAAGTTGCTCAACTCTCTCTATGGAGGATCTTTTAACGTTTTTGTCCATTTGTCTTATAAAGTTGGTGTTTTCGAATCGAAATAATCTAGGAAGCCTATACTCGTAAAATTTGACATAGAAGGAACAATAAAAAGTGTACACCGAGCAACTTTGATGGTCCGGAATTGCTCAACTCTCACTATGAAGTAGCTTTTATTGGTTTTATCCATTTGTCATTGATAGTTGGGGTTTTGGCATCAAAATAATCCCGGAAGAATATACTCGTAAAATTTGACATAAAAGAACAATAAAAAGTGTACACCGAGCAACTTTGATTATTCGAATTTGCTCAACTCTCTCTATGGAGGATCTTTTAACGTTTTTGTCCATTTGTCTTATAAAGTTGGTGTTTTCCCATCGAAATAATCTAGGAAGCTTATACTCGTAAAATTTGACATAGAAGGAACAATAAAAAGTGTACACCGAGCAACTTTGATGGTCCGGAATTGCTCAACTCTCACTATGAAGTATCTTTTAATGGTTTTATATATTTGTCATTGATAGTTGGGGTTTTGGCATCAAAATTATCCAGGAAGCAAAGACTCGTAAAATTTGACATAAAAGAACAATAAAAATTGTACACCGAGCAACTTTGATGATTCGAAGTTCCACAACTATCTCTACGGAGGATCTTTTAATGTTTTTGTCCATTTGTCTTATAAAGTTGGTGTTTTCGCATCGAAATAATCTAGGAAACTTATACTCATAAAATTTGACATAGAAGAACAATAAAAAGTGTACAACGAGCAACTTTGATAGTCCGAAGTTGCTCAACTCACTCTATGGTGGAGCTATAAACGGTTTTGTCCATTTGTCATAAGAAAGTTGGGGTTTTGGCATCGAAATAATCTAGGAAGCTTATACTCGTAAAATTAGACATAGAAGAACAATAAAAAGTGTACTTTGAGCAACTTTGATGGTCCGGAATCGCTCAACTCTCACTATGAAGTATCTTTTAATGGTTTTATACATTTGTCATTGATAGTTGGGGTTGTGGCATCAAAATAATCCAGGAAGCATATACTCGTAAAATTTGACTTAAAAGAACAATAAAAAGTGTACACCGAGCAACTTTGATGATTCGAGGTAAATCAACTATCTCTATGGAGGATCTTTTAACGTTTTTGTCCATTTGTCTTATAAAGTTGGTGTTTTCGCATCGAAATAATCTAGGAAGCTTATACTCGTAAAATTAGACATAGAAGAACAATAAAAAGTGTACATTGAGCAACTTTGATGGTCCGGAATCGCTCAACTCTCACTATGAAGTAGCTTTTAATGGTTTTATACATTTGTCATTGATATTTGGGGTTTTAGCATCAAAATAATCCAGGAAGCATATACTCGTAAAATTTGACATAAAAGAACAATAAAAAGTGTACACCGAGCAACTTTGCTGATTCGAAGTTCCTCAACTATCTCTATGGAGGATCTTTTAACGTTTTTGTCCATTTGCTTATAAAGTTGGTGTTTTTGCATCGAAATAATCTAGAAAGCTTATACTCGTAAAATTTGACATAGAATAAATAATAAAAAGTGTACACCGAGCAACTTTGATGGTCCGGAATTGCCCAACTCTCACTATGAAGTAGCTTTTAATGGTTTTATCCATTTGTCATTGATAGTTGGGGTTTTGGCATCAAAATAATCCAGGAAGCATATACTCGTAAAATTTGACATAAAAGAACAATAAAAAGTGTACACCGAGCAACTTTGATGATTCGAAGTTGCTCAACTCTCTCTATGGAGGATCTTTTAACGTTTTTGTCCATTTGTCTTATAAAGTTGGTGTTTTCGCATCGAAATAATCTAGGAAGCTTATACTCGTAAAATTTGACATAGAAGGATCAATAAAAAAAGTACACCGAGCAACTTTGATGGTCCGGAATTGCTCAACTCTCACTATGAAGTAGATTTTAATGGTTTTATACATTTGTCATTGATAGTTGGGGTTTTGGCATCAAAATAATCCAGGAAGCATATACTCGTAAAATTTGACATAAAAGAACAATAAAAAGTGTACACCGAGCAACTTTGATGATTCGGAGTTCCTCAACTATCTCTATCGAGGATCTTTTAACGTTTTTGTCCATTTGCCTTATAAAGTTGGTGTTTTTGCATCGAAATAATCTAGAAAGCTTATATTCATAAAATTTGACATAAAAGAACAATAAAAAAAGTACACCGAGCAACTTTGATGATTCGGAGTTCCTCAACTATCTCTATGGAGGATCTTTTAACGTTTTTGTCCATTTGTCTTATAAAGTTGGTGTTTTCGCATCAAAATAATCTAGAAAGCTTATACTCGTAAAATTAGACATAGAAGAACAATAAAAAGTGTACATTGAGCAACTTTGATGGTCTGGAATTGCTTAACTATCACTATGAAGTATCTTTCAATAGTTTTGTCCTTTTGTCATTGATAGTTGGGGTTTTGGCATCAAAATAGTCCGGGAAGCATATACTCGTAAAATTTGACATAAAAGAACAATAAAAAGTGTACACCGAGCAACTTTGATGATTCGAAGTTGCTCAACTCTCTCTATGGAGGATCTTTTAACGTTTTTGTCCATTTGTCTTACAAAGTTGTTGTTTTCGCATCGAAATAATCTAGGAAGCTTATACTCGTAAAATTTGACATAAAAGGAACAATAAAAAGTGACACTGAGCAACTTTGATGGTCCGGAATTGCTCAACTCTCACAATGAAGTAGCTTTTAATGGTTTTATCCATTTGTCATTGATAGTTGGGGTTTTTGGCATGAAAATAATCCAGGAAGCATATACTCGTAAAATTTGACATAAAAGAACAAAAAAAAGTCTACACCCAGCAACTTTGATGATTCGAAGTTGCTCAACTCTCTCTATGGAGGATCTTTTAACGTTTTTGTCTATTTGTCTTATAAAGTTGGTGTTTTCGCATCGAAATAATCTAGGAAGCTTATACTCGTAAAATTTGACATAGAAGGAACAATAAAAAGTGTACACCGAGCAACTTTGATGGTCCGGAATTGCTCAACTCTCACTATGAAGTAGCTTTTATTGGTTTTATCCATTTGTCATTGATAGTTGGGGTTTTGGCATCAAAATAATCCCGGAAGAATATACTCGTAAAATTTGACATAAAAGAACAATAAAAAGTGTACACCGAGCAACTTTGATTATTCGAAGTTGCTCAACTCTCTCTATGGAGGATCTTTTAACGTTTTTGTCCATTTGTCTTACAAAGTTGTTGTTTTCGCATCGAAATAATCTAGGAAGCTTATACTCGTAAAATTTGACATAAAAGGAACAATAAAAAGTGACACTGAGCAACTTTGATGGTCCGGAATTGCTCAACTCTCACAATGAAGTAGCTTTTAATGGTTTTATCCATTTGTCATTGATAGTTGGGGTTTTTGGCATGAAAATAATCCAGGAAGCATATACTCGTAAAATTTGACATAAAAGAACAAAAAAAAGTCTACACCCAGCAACTTTGATGATTCGAAGTTGCTCAACTCTCTCTATGGAGGATCTTTTAACGTTTTTGTCTATTTGTCTTATAAAGTTGGTGTTTTCGCATCGAAATAATCTAGGAAGCTTATACTCGTAAAATTTGACATAGAAGGAACAATAAAAAGTGTACACCGAGCAACTTTGATGGTCCGGAATTGCTCAACTCTCACTATGAAGTAGCTTTTATTGGTTTTATCCATTTGTCATTGATAGTTGGGGTTTTGGCATCAAAATAATCCCGGAAGAATATACTCGTAAAATTTGACATAAAAGAACAATAAAAAGTGTACACCGAGCAACTTTGATTATTCGAAGTTGCTCAACTCTCTCTATGGAGGATCTTTTAACGTTTTTGTCCATTTGTCTTACAAAGTTGGTGTTTTCGCATCGAAATAATCTAGGAAGCTTATACTCGTAAAATTTGACATAAAAGGAACAATAAAAAGTGACACTGAGCAACTTTGATGGTCCGGAATTGCTCAACTCTCACAATGAAGTAGCTTTTAATGGTTTTATCCATTTGTCATTGATAGTTGGGGTTTTTGGCATGAAAATAATCCAGGAAGCATATACTCGTAAAATTTGACATAAAAGAACAAAAAAAAGTCTACACCCAGCAACTTTGATGATTCGAAGTTGCTCAACTCTCTCTATGGAGGATCTTTTAACGTTTTTGTCTATTTGTCTTATAAAGTTGGTGTTTTCGCATCGAAATAATCTAGGAAGCTTATACTCGTAAAATTTGACATAGAAGGAACAATAAAAAGTGTACACCGAGCAACTTTGATGGTCCGGAATTGCTCAACTCTCACTATGAAGTAGCTTTTAATGGTTTTATACATTTGTCATTGATAGTTGGGGTTTTGGCATCAAAATAATCCAGGAAGCAAAGACTCGTAAAATTTGACATAAAAGAATAATAAAAGTGTACACCGAGCAATTTTGATGATTCGAAGTTCCTCAACTATCTCTATGGAGGATCTTTTAATATTTTTGTCCATTTGTCTTATAAAGTTGGTGTTTTCGCATCGAAATAATCTAGGAAACTTATACTCGTAAAATTGGACATCTCCTACCTTATTATTCACCCTTGCCTTGAATGAAATTTCTTCAACCTAATACCTCAACTCTTGGAAGGAATGAACCCAAGTTTTGTGCTCCTCTCTACACCTCCTCTGCTTTCCGTCCTTTCCAGCAGCTTCTCCTTCCTTCTTTTTGTTTTTTTTTTTGTTTTGTGTTGTTGTTTTTTGTTTTTTTAAACTAAGTAACTAAGCTTGCCCAGCAAGCTTTTCATTTTGTTTTTTTTTTGTTTTCCTTTCTATATATATGTTTTTTTTCCTACTTATAACCTCATAAAAGTTAGTATTTACAAAAACACCCCTCCATCACTAAGTTCAAGATTTAGTTATTTAGTTCTACTTACTCACAATTTAATTAACCTAATCTGCACATATTCATTATACACGCGTCACTCTCTTATTTATCGGTCATGCCATTTCGGGGTCAGGATATCACACCCTTCCCTCCTTAAACAATTTTGTCCTCGAAATTCTTGTAACAAGCAAGGATGCTTACCTGAAGTAATAAAAATGGCTGGATACTTTTCCCGCATCTCAGACTCCAATTCCCATGTCGCTTCTTCAACGCTGTGATACTTCCATAGCACTTTAACCAATGCTATCAATTTATTTTGCAACACTTTCTCCTGCCTATCTAGAATTTTCACCGGCTGTAAAATGTAGGTAGCATCCACATCCACGCTTACAGCGGACCAATCCAATACGTGAGTCGGATCGGGTTCATATTTCCTCAACATGGACACATGGAACACATTGTGCACCCCAGCTAACTGCGGCGGTAATGCCAATCGGTATGCCACTTCTCCTACTCGACTCAGAATCTCGAACGGCCCAATATATCTGGGTGTCAATTTTCCCCTGTTTACTGAACCGTTTAAAACCTCTACGAGGACTAACCTTTAGAAACACATGATCTCCGACCTGAAATTCTAGTGGTCTCCTTCTTTGATCAGCATAACTCTTTTGACGTGACTGCGCCGTTTGCAGCTTTTTTCGAATCACCTCCACACCTTCTGTGGTTTCTCTAACCATGTCTGGACCTAATAGGTTCTTCTCTCCAACCTCGGCCCAACACAACGGCGACCTACATGGTCGTCCATATAATGCTTCATATGGAGCCATTTGAATACTGCTCTGGTAGCTGTTATTATACACAAACTCTGCGAGAGCTAAGTAGTTCTCCCAATTACGCTTCCAATCTAACACACAAACTCGAAGCATATCTTCTAATATCTAAATTAGTCTCTCACTTTGGCCATCTGTTTGTGGATGGAATGCTGTACTCATAAACAATTGAGTGCCCAAAGCTTATTGTAAAGTCTCCCAAAATCGAGATGTAAATCTAGGATCACGATCAGACACGATAGAACATGGCATCCCATGTAATTTAACTATCTCTTGCACATATAACCTTCCCAGTTTGTCAACAGAGTCGGTTTACGTATCGGTAGGAAATGAGCTGATTTTGTCAATCTGTCGATTACCACCCATACACTGTCATGTCCACGAGGCGATCGCGGTAGATCTGTGACGAAGTCCATTGTAATATGCTCCCATTTCCATTCTGCTACCGGCAATGGTTGTAATAATCCTGCAGGTTTCTGATGTTTTCGCTTTACCTGCTGACAAGTAAGACATTTGCTTACGAATTCGGCAATATCTCTTTTCATACCTTTCCACCAAAATTGTCGTTTAACATCATGATACATTTTTGTAATTTCGGGATGCATAGCAAATTGGGAATGATGTGCTTCATTTAAAATATCCCTTCTCAACTCGGCATTTTCCGGTACTATCAATCTGCCCCCAAGACGTACACCACAATTGAACCTCTAACCCAATTTCCTTCATTCGCAATATGAGTTTTGACATCAAAATAATCCAGGAAGCATATACTCGTAAAATTTGACATAAAAGAACAATAAAAAGTGTACACTGAGCAACTTTGATGATTCAAAGTTCCTCAACTATCTCTATGGAGGATCTTTTAACATTTTTGACCATTTGTCTTATAAAGTTGGTGTTTTCGCATCGAAATAATCGAGGAAACTTATACTCGTAAAATTTGACATAGAAGAACAATAAAAAGTGTACACCGAGCAGCTTTGATGGTCCGGAATTGCTCAACTCTCACTATGAAGTAGCTTTTAATGGTTTTATCCATTTGTCATTGATAGTTGAGGTTTTGGCATCAAAATAATCCAAGAAGCATATACTCGTAAAATTTGACGTAAAAGAACAACAAAAAGTGTACACCGAGCAACTTTGATGATTCAAAGTTGCTCAACTCTCTCTATGGAGGATTTTTTAACGTTTTTGCCCATTTGTCTTATAAAGTTAGTGTTTTCGCATCGAAATAATCGAGGAAACTTATACTAGTAAAATTTGACATAGAAGAACAATAAAAAGTGTACACCGAGCAACTTTGATAGTCCGAAGTTGCTCAACTCACTCTATGGAGGAGCTATAAACGGTTTTGTCCATTTGTCATAAGAAAGTTGGGGTTTTGGCGTCGAAATTATCTAGGAAGCTTATACTCGTAAAATTTGACATAGAAGAACATTGAAAAGTGTACACCGAGCAACTTTGATGGTCCGGAATTGCTCAACTATCACTATGAAGTAGCTTTTAACGATTTTGTCCATTTGTCATTGATAGTTGGGGTTTTGGCATCAAAATAATCCAGGAAGCATATACTCGTAAAATTTGACATAAAAGAACAATAAAAAGTATACACCGAGCAACTTTGATTTTTCGAAGTTCCTCAACTATCTCTATGCAGGATCTTTTAACGTTTTTATCCATTTGTCTTTTAAAGTTGGTATTTTAGCATCGAAATAATCTAGGAAGCTTATACTCATAAAATTTGACATAGAAGAACAATAAAAAGTGTACACCGACCAACTTTGATAGTCCGAAGTTGCTCAACCCACTCTATGGAGGAGCTTTAAACGGTTTTGTCCATTTGTCATAGAAAGTTGGGGTTTTGGCATCGAAATAATCTAGGAAGCTTATACTCGAAAAATTTGACATAGAAGATCAATAAAAAGTTTACACCGAGCAACTTGGATAGTCCGATGTTGCTCAACTCACTCTATGGAGGAGCCACAAACAGTTTTGCCCATTTTTCATAAGAAAGTTGGGGTTTTGGCGTCGAAATAATCTTGGAAGCTTATACTCGTAAAATTTGACATAGAAGAACAATAAAAAGTGTACACCGAGCAACTTTGATGGTCCGGAATTGCTCAACTCTCACTATGAAGTAGCTTTTAAAGGTTTTATCCATTTGTCATTGATAGTTGGGGTTTCGACATCAAAATAATCCAGGAATCATATACTCGTAAAATTTGACATAAAAGAACAAAAAAAAGTGTACACCGAGCAACTTTGATGATTCGAAGTTCCTCAACTATCTCTATGGAGGATCTTTTAACGTTTTTGTCCATTTGTCATAAGAAAGTTGGGGTTTTGGCGTCGAAAGAATCTCGGAAACTTATACTCGTAAACTTTGACATAGAAGAACAATAAAAAGTGTACACCGAGCAACTTCGATAGTTCGAAGTTGCTCAACTCACTCTATGGAGGGGCTATAAACGGTTTTGTCCATTTTTCATAAGAAATTTGGGTTTGGGCATCGAAATAATCTAGGAAGCTTATACTCGTAAAATTTGACATAGAAGAACAATAAAAAGTGTACGCCGAGCAACTTTGATAGTCCGAAGTTGCTCAATTCACTCTATGAAGGAGCTTTAAACGGATTTGTCCATTTGTCATAGAAAGTTGGGGTTTTGACATCGGAATAATCTAGGAAGCTTATACTCGTAAAATTTGACATAGAAGAACAATAAAAAGTGTACACTGAGCAACTTTTATAGTCCGAAGTTGCTCAACTCACTCTATGGAGGAGCTATAAACGGTTTTGTCAATTTGTCATAAGGAAGTTGGGATTTTGGAATCGAAATAATCTAGGAAGCTTATACTCGTAAAATTTGACATAGAAGAACAACAAAAAGTGTACACTGAGCAACTTTTATAGTCCGAAGTTGCTCAACTCACTCTATGGAGGAGCTATAAACGGTTTTGTCAATTTGTCATAAGGAAGTCGGGATTTTGGAATCGAAATAATCTAGGAAGCTTATACTCGTAAAATTTGACATAGATGAACAATAAAAAGTGTACACCGAGCAACTTTGATAGTCCGATGTTGCTCAACTCACTCTATGGAGGAGCTTTAAACGGTTTTGTCCGTTTGCCATTGATAGTTGGGGTTTTGGCATCAAAATAATCCAGGAAGCATATACTCGTAAAATTTGACATAAAAGAACAATAAAAAGTGTACATCGAGCAACTTTGATGATTCGAAGTTGCTCAACTCTCTCTATCGAGGATCTTTTAATGTTTTTGTCCTTTTGTCTTATAAAGTTGGTGTGTTCGCATCGAAATAATCTAGGAAGCTTATACTCGTAAAATTTGACATAGAAGAACAATAAAATGTGTACACCGAGCAACTTTGATAGTCCGAAGTTGCTCAAGTTACTCTATGGAGGAGCTTTAAACGGTTTTGTTCATTTGTCATAGAAAGTTAGGGTTTTGGCATCGAAATAATCTAGGAAGCTTATACTCGTAAAATTTGACATAGAAGATCAATAAAAAGTGTACACCGAGCAACTTTGATTGTCCGGAATTGATCAACTCTCACTATAAAGTAGCTTTTAACGGTTTTGTCCATTTGTCATTGATAGTTGGAGTTTTGGAATCAAAATAATCCAGGAAGCATATACTGGTAAAATTTGACATAAAAGAACAATAAAAAGTGTACACCGAGCAACTTTGATAGTCCGAAGTTGCTCAACTTACTCTATGGAGGAGGTTTAAACGGTTTTGTTCATTTGTTATAGAAAGTTGGGGTTTTGGCATCGAAATAATCTAGGAAGCTTATACTCGTAAAATTTGACATAAAAGAACAATATAAAGTGTACACCGAGCAACTTTGATGATTCAAAGTTGCTCAACTCTCACTATGGAGTATCTTTTAACGTTTTTGTTCATTTGTCATTGATAGTTGCGGTTTTGGCATCAAAATAATCCAGGAAGCATATACTCGTAAAATTTGACATAAAAGAACAATAAAAAGTGTACACCGAGAAACTTTGATGATTCGAAGTTGCTCAACTCTCTCTATCGAGGATCTTTTAACGTTTTTGTCCGTTTGTCTTATAAAGTTGGTGTTTTCGCATCGAAATAATCTAGGAAGCCTATACTCGTAAAATTTGACATAGAAGGAACAATAAAAAGTGTACACCGAGCAACTTTGATGGTCCGGAATTGCTCAACTCTCACTATGAAGTAGCTTTTAATGGTTTTATCCATTTGTCATTGATAGTTGGTGTTTTGGCATCAAAATAATGCAGGAAGCATATACTCGTAAAATTTGACATAAAAGAACAATAAAAAGTGTACACCGAATCCTCAGTGCTAGGAGTGCCTCTTGTGACACGTTCCACCCCAACACTACGGCCTCTACCTCGGCCCCTACCAACTCCCCGTCGGCCTCTGCCACGAGGTACTACAGTCCCACTCTCGGACCTGGTAATTCTACGGGTATTCATCTGCATGGCAAACAGACAATACCATTTAACTCACTACTCAAACGAGGATATAAGGGGAAAAGAAAACATACCGGATCAGTAGCAGTCGTGACATGGCCTGGATATACTACTCTACAACTAGGACCCAACACCCCAGATCCTATAAAGAGCCGTAAACCTCGCTCTGATACCAAATTGTCACGCCCCGTTTTCGGAGACGCGACTGGGTGCTCTCTCTGCACCCATCCTAAGTCACTAGTGTGAACATCCGGGATCAACCGGAAATCCGGCGGCACCTCCCCGTATATCGGAGAGCGCCCACCTGCATCAGAAACGCAGCAACAACAACATCACACTAGCAACCTAGCAAACATAGGCCTCGGGCCTCAACCACATGCAATCCTGACCCTAGGCCTCAGGCCATCTACTACCAGCATGCACAAACTGATGCCATCACATATAAATCAACACACAGATCTATAAAACATCAAATATAACCATAAATCAACATCTACATCCACATACAAGCACCACCGTGCCAAATGGTTATATTCTCTCAACATAGATATACTACATACACCCACATGCATAGAGTATATCTCTAGCACCCTATTCTATCCAGGGCCATCCATGACACGACCTGCTCACTGATCCGCAGCACCAGTACCTGTACCAGTGTCTCCTGTGAAAGGAAGAAAGTAAATGAGTGAGCTAGAAGCTCAGTAGGGTATGAAGTAAACATCAATATAAGCTGAACCAAAGGAAAGTAATGCATCAATATGTTCCTACCACATGAACGTATACTCAACAATTCACATCAACATTTACCCGGATAACCCCCTCGGAGCATAACAACCACAATATCATTGCAACTCAATGAAATATTGCACGAGAGCAAGCTCACCACAACCAACCACTACTAGGATCATCCGGTTGCGTGAACTTATCACGCCCGCACCCCACAAGGCAAGTCACTCTTGACCTTACCCCTAGTGCATTATCCTACTTGGAGTTCACATGACTCAGTGGTAACTCTCATCACCTCGTCATCCCTTCAAGTAGCTTTCAAGAAACCTAAAGGTTCCCGAGTCCATATCCGGTCCCCCATGCAACTCTAATGCATTATATCATGACATGCTGAATAGATATATATATATATGAACGACCTACATATATATATACATAACTACCATGATGCATGAACGGAAATCACATCGTGTCCATAGGAGATGGAACACACACACTCGGGTCATGCAACATCAAGAATCAACAAGAATCACAATTAGGGTTCGTTTACCCTTAGGAGCAATTAAGGTGGAAACACAAATGGAATGACCAATGAGGAATCGAAAAGCTCTTTACATATCGAAAACGAACGATAGAAAGTATGGTTGGAAATCCCCTACCTTGTGCCGAGCAATTTACCACAAATTCAACAATTACGTTCCTAGGGTTCCGATTTCCCAAACCTAACAATGTGGCGAAACCGAACCCATTCACACATCAATAAACAACCAACAACTCATATAAACATCAATTAAATCCATAAATTCGAAATTACTCACCTTGTCTCTCTAGAAATTTCTCCAAAATCCTCCAAACTCAACCCAAGCTCAACTCTACTCCAAATCACAAACCAATCTACATAAACATCCAAAATCAACCTATAAACAATATATCTAAAGCATAGCACTCAACTCTTCAAGAATCTAGCAAATCTAGAATTTACAAAAACTATGAAAAACTTACCAAATCTCCAAACCCAAGCTTCAATCTTCCTTATTTCGCTTCAAGAATCATCAATCCACCATCTCCAAGTCAATCTCTTGCCAAAACCTCCTTCTCTCTCTTCTTCTCTCTCTCTTTCTCTCTCTAGACGGGTGTTTCCAATTGTTGGAATGCCCATAAATGTCTATCTTTGCCTCTAAAAACTGGTTTCCCGATAACCGTCCGGACGCCTTAAGTGGCCGTCCGGACGATTACCCCTTTCTCCACACTCTGCCCACTCCGTAGACTGAACCGTCCGGACGCCTCAGTAGGATGTCCGGACGGTCTACCGTTCACAGCACCAAAAAAAATTTCCCAAAAGTTCTCTGCCTCACTTCCAACACAAACCGTCCGGACGACTGTTTAAGGCGTCCGAACGGTTCCTATTTTCTAGAAACCTTGTTTTTCTCAATTTTATTTTCCGGCTCGGTTCAAGCTTCAATTTGATATATTATAGGCCCGAAACGGACATGTATACTAAAAGTTATGCCCCATTTACCGAACCAAGCTCCAAAACTATTTTTCCATGATTCCGTACTTCTCGGATCATCTGTATTTCAACTCAAAACTAAAAAAAATTTGGGTCGGGGTTTCACACAACTCACTCTATGGAGGAGCTTTAAACGGTTTTGTCCATTTGTCATAGAAAGTTAGGGTTTTGGCATCGAAATAATCTAGGAAGCTTATACTCGTAAAATTTGACATAGAAGAACAATAAAAAGTGTACACCGAGCAACTTTGATGGTCCGGAATTTATCAACTCTCACTATGAAGTAGCTTTTAACGGTTTTGTCCATTTGTCATTGATATAGTTGGGGTTTGGGCATCAAAATAATCCAGGAAGCATATACTCGTAAAATTTGACATAAAAGAACAATAAAAAGTGTACACCGAGCAACTTTGATAGTCCGAAGTTGCTCAACTCACTCTATGGAGAAGCTATAAACGGTTTTGTCCATTTTTCATAAGAAAGTTGGGGTTTTGGAATCGAAAGAATCGAGCAAGCTTATACTCGTAAAATTTGACATAGAAGAACAATAAAAAGTGTACACCGACCAACTTTGACTGTTCGGAATTGCTGAACCCTCACTATGAAGTAGCTTTTAACGGTTTTGTTCATTTGTCATAGATAGTTGGAGTTTTGGCATCAAAATAATCCAGGAAGCATATACTCGTAAAATTTGACATAAAAGAACAATAAAATGTGTACACCGAGCAACTTTGATAGTCCGAAGTTGCTCAACTCACTCTATGGAGGAGCTATAAACGGTTTTGTCCATTTGTCATAAGAAAGTTGGGGTTTTGGCGTCGAAATAATATAGGAAGCTTATACCCGTAAAATTTGAAATAGAAGAACAATAAAAAGTGTACACCGAGCAACTTTGATGGTCCGGAATTGATCAACTCTCACTATGAAGTAGCTTTTAACGATTTTGTCCATTTGTCATTTGATAGTTGGGGTTTTGGCATCAAAATAATCCACGAAGCATATACTCGTAAAATTTGACATAAAAGAACAATAAAAAGTGTACACCGAGCAACTTTGATAGTCCGAAGTTGCTCAACTCACTCTATGGAGGAGCTTTAAACGGTTTTGTTCATTTGTCATAGAAAGTTGGGGTTTTGGCATCGAAATAATCTAGGAAGCTTATACTCGTAAAATTTGACATAAAAGAACAATATAAAGTGTACACCGAGAAACTTTGATGATTCAAAGTTGCTCAACTCTCACTATAGAGGATCTTTTAACGTTTTTGTCCATTTGTCATTGATAGTTGGGGTTTTGGTATCAAAATAATGCAGGAAGCATATACTCGAAAAATTTGACATAAAAGAACAGTAAAAAGTGTACACCGAGCAACTTTGATGATTCGAAGTTCCTCAACTATCTCTACGGAGGATCTTTTAACGTTTTTGTCCATTTGTCTTATAAAGTTGGTGTTTTCGCATCGAAATAATCTAGGAAACTGATACTCGTAAAATTTGACATAGAAGAACAATAAATAGTGTACACCGAGCAACTTTGATAGTCCGAAGTTGCTCAACTCACTCTACGGAGAAGCTATAAACGGTTTTGTCCATTTGTCATAAGAAAGTTGGGGTTTTGGCATCGAAAGAATCGAGGAAGCTTATACTCGTAAAATTTGACATAGAAGAACAATAAAAAGTGTACACCGACCAACTTTGACGGTTCGGAATTGCGGAACCTTCATTATGAAGTGGCTTTTAACGGTTTTGTTCATTTATCATAGATAGTTGGAGTTTTGGCATCAAAATAATCCAGGAAGCATATACTCGTAAAATTTGACATAAAAGAACAATAAAAAGTGTACACCGAGCAACTTTGATAGTCCGAAGTTGCTCAACTCACTCTATGGAGGAGCTATAAACGGTTTTGTCCATTTGTCATAAGAAAGTTGGGGTATTGGCGTCGAAAGAATCTAGGAAGCTTATACTCGTAAAATTTGACATAGAAGAACAATAAAAAGTGTACACCGAGCAACTTTAATGGTCCGGAATTGATCAACTCTCACTATGAAGTAGCTTTTAACGATTTTGTCCATTTGTCATTGATAGTTGGGGTTTTGGCATCAAAATAATCCACGAAGCATATACTCGTAAAATTTGACATAAAAGAACAATAAAAAGAGTACACCGAGCAACTTTGATAGTCCGAAGTTGCTCAACTCACTCTATGGAGGTGCTTTAAACGGTTTTGTTCATTTGTCATAGAAAGTTGGGGTTTTGGCATCGAAATAATCTAGGAAGCTTATTCTCGTAAAATTTGACATAAAAGGACAATATAAAGTGTACACCGAGCAACTTTGATGATTCAAAGTTGCTCAACTCTCACTATAGAGGATCTTTCAACGTTTTTGTCCATTTGTCATTGATAGTTGGGGTTTTGGCATCAAAATAATCCGGGAAGCATATACTCGTAAAATTTGACATAAAAGAACAATAAAAAGTGTACACCGACCAACTTTGACTGTTCGGAATTGCTGAACCCTCACTATGAAGTAGCTTTTAACGGTTTTGTTCATTTGTCATAGATAGTTGGAGTTTTGGCATCAAAATAATCCAGGAAGCATATACTCGTAAAATTTGACATAAAAGAACAATAAAATGTGTACACCGAGCAACTTTGATAGTCCGAAGTTGCTCAACTCACTCTATGGA
Organism: Euonymus europaeus; assembly: GCA_963580455.1. Taxonomy (NCBI): domain Eukaryota; kingdom Viridiplantae; phylum Streptophyta; class Magnoliopsida; order Celastrales; family Celastraceae; genus Euonymus; species Euonymus europaeus. The sequence goes on along the minus strand of OY756970.1, from coordinate 10,475,069 downwards.
GGAGCTATAAACGGTTTTGTCCATTTGTCATAAGAAAGTTGGGGTTTTGGCGTCGAAATAATATAGGAAGCTTATACCCGTAAAATTTGAAATAGAAGAACAATAAAAAGTGTACACCGAGCAACTTTGATGGTCCGGAATTGATCAACTCTCACTATGAAGTAGCTTTTAACGATTTTGTCCATTTGTCATTTGATAGTTGGGGTTTTGGCATCAAAATAATCCACGAAGCATATACTCGTAAAATTTGACATAAAAGAACAATAAAAAGTGTACACCGAGCAACTTTGATAGTCCGAAGTTGCTCAACTCACTCTATGGAGGAGCTTTAAACGGTTTTGTTCATTTGTCATAGAAAGTTGGGGTTTTGGCATCGAAATAATCTAGGAAGCTTATACTCGTAAAATTTGACATAAAAGAACAATATAAAGTGTACACCGAGAAACTTTGATGATTCAAAGTTGCTCAACTCTCACTATAGAGGATCTTTTAACGTTTTTGTCCATTTGTCATTGATAGTTGGGGTTTTGGTATCAAAATAATGCAGGAAGCATATACTCGAAAAATTTGACATAAAAGAACAGTAAAAAGTGTACACCGAGCAACTTTGATGATTCGAAGTTCCTCAACTATCTCTACGGAGGATCTTTTAACGTTTTTGTCCATTTGTCTTATAAAGTTGGTGTTTTCGCATCGAAATAATCTAGGAAACTGATACTCGTAAAATTTGACATAGAAGAACAATAAATAGTGTACACCGAGCAACTTTGATAGTCCGAAGTTGCTCAACTCACTCTACGGAGAAGCTATAAACGGTTTTGTCCATTTGTCATAAGAAAGTTGGGGTTTTGGCATCGAAAGAATCGAGGAAGCTTATACTCGTAAAATTTGACATAGAAGAACAATAAAAAGTGTACACCGACCAACTTTGACGGTTCGGAATTGCGGAACCTTCATTATGAAGTGGCTTTTAACGGTTTTGTTCATTTATCATAGATAGTTGGAGTTTTGGCATCAAAATAATCCAGGAAGCATATACTCGTAAAATTTGACATAAAAGAACAATAAAAAGTGTACACCGAGCAACTTTGATAGTCCGAAGTTGCTCAACTCACTCTATGGAGGAGCTATAAACGGTTTTGTCCATTTGTCATAAGAAAGTTGGGGTATTGGCGTCGAAAGAATCTAGGAAGCTTATACTCGTAAAATTTGACATAGAAGAACAATAAAAAGTGTACACCGAGCAACTTTAATGGTCCGGAATTGATCAACTCTCACTATGAAGTAGCTTTTAACGATTTTGTCCATTTGTCATTGATAGTTGGGGTTTTGGCATCAAAATAATCCACGAAGCATATACTCGTAAAATTTGACATAAAAGAACAATAAAAAGAGTACACCGAGCAACTTTGATAGTCCGAAGTTGCTCAACTCACTCTATGGAGGTGCTTTAAACGGTTTTGTTCATTTGTCATAGAAAGTTGGGGTTTTGGCATCGAAATAATCTAGGAAGCTTATTCTCGTAAAATTTGACATAAAAGGACAATATAAAGTGTACACCGAGCAACTTTGATGATTCAAAGTTGCTCAACTCTCACTATAGAGGATCTTTCAACGTTTTTGTCCATTTGTCATTGATAGTTGGGGTTTTGGCATCAAAATAATCCGGGAAGCATATACTCGTAAAATTTGACATAAAAGAACAATAAAAAGTGTACACCGAGCAACTTTGATGATTCGAAGTTGCTCAACTCTCTCTATGGAGGATCTTTTAACGTTTTTGTCGATTTGTCTTATAAAGTTGGTGTTTTCGCATCGAAATAATCTAGGAAGCTTATACTCGTAAAATTTGACATAGAATGAACAATAAAAAGTGTACACCGAGCAACTTTGATGGTCCGGAATTGCTCAACTCTCACTATGAAGTAGCTTTTAATGGTTTTATTCATTTGTCATTGATAGTTGTGGTTTTGGCATCAAAATAATGCAGCAAGCATATACTCGAAAAATTTGACATAAAAGAACAATAAAAAGTGTACACCGAGCGACTTTGATGATTCGAAGTTCCTCAACTATCTCTATGGAGGATCTTTTAACGGTTTTGTTCATTTGTCTTATAAAGTTGGTGTTTTCGCATCGAAATAATCTAGGAAACTTATACTCGTAAAATTTGACATAGAAGAACAATAAATAGTGTACATCGAGCAACTTTGGTGGTCCGGAATTGCTCAACTCTCATTATGAAGTAGTTTTTAACGTTTTTGTCTATTTGTCTTATAAAGTTGGTGTTTTCCCATCGAAATAATCTAGGAAACTTATACTCGTAAAATTTGACATAGAGGAACAATAAAAAGTGTACACCGACCAACCTTGATAGTCCGAAGTTGCTCAACTCACTCTATGGAGGAGCTTTAAGCGGTTTTGTCCATTTATCATAGAAAGAGGGGGTTTTGGCATCGAAATAATCTAGGAAGCTTATACTCGTAAAATTTGACATAGAAGAACAATAAAAAGTGTACACCGAGCAACTTTGATTGTCCGAAGTTGCTCAACTCACTCTATGGAGGAGCCATAAACGGTTTTGTCCATTTGTCGTAAGAAAGTTGGGGGTTTTACGTAGAAATAATCTAGGAAGCTTATACTCGTAAAATTTGACATAGAAGAACAATAAAAAGTGTACACCGAGCAACTTTGATGGTCCGAAATTGCTCAACTCTCACTATGAAGTAGCTTTTAACGGTTTTGTCCATTTGTCATTGATAGTTGGGGTTTTGGCATCAAAATAATTCAGTAAGCATATACTCATAAAATTTGACGTAAAAGAACAATAAAAAGTGTACACCGAGCAACTTTGATGATTCGAAGTTCCTCAACTATCTCTATGGAGGATTGACTCGCCCAAAATAGGTAAGTGGATTAACGCTTTTCCAAGTCTAGGTTTGTCAAAGTAATAATAGGAGTGAATCCCAAATCGTCTCACAAAGACTTTTGGTTTCGGCTTGGGTCTATGGATTATTAACCTAATTACTTAATTAAATATGGTATTCACAATGTTAAGTGTGGTAAAATTGCACTAACCATTGGTTGGATTCGGTTTTCCCTCTTGGGGTGATTGATTGAACTAAACCCTAATATGCGAGATGAGAATTAAATACTAAGCTACTACGGGAAATCAAAATGGAAATAGGCACAACATAATAAATGTAAAACATAACATAAAGATTAAACTAAATCGGAATGGAAAATATTCAATAGATTAAACTACAACTATGAATCCAAATGCGATAATAAAATGAAATAACAATAAGTAAGAGGAGTTTAGAAATCAAATCCAATGTCGAATGTTGAGGTGAATCGGCCTTCCAATCTACAAATAGAAGTTGAGGGTAATCCAACTAGGGCTCTTCTCAAGCTCTACAAGGAGGAAGAACTTCTTCTTCTAGTTGGTTGGGTCTCCAAGACTCCTAGCAATCTTCAGTAGACTTATTTTCGAACCCCAAGCAAGAATCAAAGATGAAGAACAAGGCAAGAGAACAAAAACCTTAGAGAATAATGTATTTTCGGCCAAAATGAGTGTTGTTCAAAGAATGTTGTCTCCAAACCCATAAACCCCTCATACCTCTCTTAAAAGACCATCCTAACCTATTACAAATAAGTCCCATTGGTCAAATAAAGTAATTAGACAAGTTTGTCCCTTCAAGAATTGAGTAAAAATCATAAAACCCGAAATTATTGGAACTGTTCAAGGCAGTATCTTGTATTAATTCCACAGACTTCAATTCTCAATGGATTTATGCGTAGGAGCACTAGTTGGAAACATCTGGATGTCTACTTCAACTTTGTAGAAGAAAGTTGCTTCAAATTCGATCATTTGCACCTTCAAACGTTGACCCGAAAATTATTGCGCAGTGCTGTCCGGACAGATATGCTTGAAAACAGCACTGTCCGGCTTTCTTCTTTAACCGTCCGGACGGTGAACAGTACCGTCCGGACGGATATGCTTGAAAATGCCACTGTCCGCCTTTCCTCTTTGTCCGTCTGGACAGCTTCTGATACGCGTCCGGACGGTTGACAGTAAACTTCAATTTTGCAGCTCCTTTTATGCATTTTCTTCCATATTCAATCCCGATCAATCCGAAGCCTACAAAAATCATTCAAACAAGTCATAAATGACTGAAGCATACTTAAACAAGTGTCAAAACCATTTTTAGGTTGATAGAACAAAATTCGGCATATTAAAACTCAAATGCTTAAGAGATAGCATTTCCACAACTTCAACCATTATGCCCAAAACTTGGATTTCCTATCTCTAAGCTACCAAACCAACTTGAACCACTAGAAAACACTTAAAATGACTATGTCAAAGTGTTGAATTATGCATTGGCTCATTAACATGGATTTCGGCAACTCAAACCTAAAATGTGGTTTTTAAGCATTGAAAGTCAACGTTTTACTTTCAAAACTCCACAAAAATATGCAAAAGATCATCCCAATCACAACCCCCAACTAGCTTTTTGCTAGTCCTCAAGCAAAATAGTGAAAATAAATTGGGATGAATTTCGGGGAGGAAAATTTCCTTTGAACCAATTTTTCTGGAACGTGTGTGAGTGTGAGCATGCATTGACAAGTTCTTTCCTAAGTGTTTAACCCTCAGAATGAACACATGACAAAGATGCAAGAAAACACAAATCTCAACCAAGTCTTGATTTTAACTAAAAAGGTTGCTTCATTTTGAAACCAAACCATTCTCGTGTGTGTGTGCGTGACCACTTTGGAACATCCTTGCCATCAATTTAGATTAGAAAATGCAAGAGTGATTCATCAAATGAATCTCAATCAGAAAGTGCAAGCCGCCATATGCTCACTTTTCAAAACTTCTCTCCACTAATGTAGCCCAACACAAAACCAATGATCCAATAGGACTTTTAAAGCATGTAACGTAGGTTGAGGCTATTGGTATGTCAAAATGGAAATTTTAGGCTGAAACCACAACTCAAATATACATGTCAATGTAATAATGGTCATACATATGCATGCATGCACATATACCCCAAAGTAGTCCCAACTCACCTTTTTCACACTCACTTTGCTTTTTCTTTCTTTACTCTCATTTTTTTCTTTTTTTTTTCTTTTTTTGTATATATGTGCCATATTGATTTTATTGATGGCATGCAACCGTCTTACACTATACATATATCCCAAACTTGGATATTTTCATTCAATGAACTAAGTTGTTGCCTTCTTTTGCTATTTTTTTCTTCTTTTCTTTTTTTCACTTTTTTTTCTCTTTAAAGCAAGCAACACCTTACAAAATGTACCATCACAAAAACGCATCACTCAACCCATATGCATGATGATATGCACAAGCATCCCACAAAAACATGTATATCCAATTGCGCGGGTGATGCATGGGGAAAATTTTGTTCTAGCTAGGTACATATGTAGGTGCTGAAATAAAAAGGTTAACATTTGGCTAGGGAGGGACACCTAGGGATAAATTTAAAGTATGGTAGGCTAGAAATTAAGCTCAAACGACCAAAGAAGGCCTTATGTCATCTCATCAGTCAAAATGTGGACTAGGATTTCGCCTCAAGAGTTTATCAAGTGAGTTCGAGTGCTTGTGAGATTCAAAAGACTAACACTAAGCAAAACTTCTCTAAATGTCCAACACTTCAAAACCTCATGGTCATGTGCTCAAGGGAAAAGAGAAATAGTCCAAACTTCAAAACAAGACAAACTAAAAAGTCAAGCACAATCCAAGGGATCTTATATGCCTCCCACTACAAGTCATAGTTCATATTTTTCATCATGGACAATCAAGGAATCACAGCAATGCAAAGCTTTTCACAACACACAGTTCCGGAATTTTTTCTTCCTTTTTTTTAAAAAAAAAAACTTTTATTTTTGAATTTCTTTTGAAAAACTAAACCAAACACAAACTGGGCACCCCCACCCCCCAACTAGAGTAAGACATGGTCTCCATGGATGGAACGAACAAAATGGTGCACAATAAGTAATTATTCAATGCAAATGCAAAACACTAAGTGGTTCTAAGACTACAATACTCCCAAAGTACCACAAACAAACGGAGTAATGTCACGGCACCAGCACCCCCATGACTAGGTATATGGATAATCAAATAACAGCAGGAGAAGTTGAGAGTACTCCCTGGACATCCTGTAGAAGGAGTGTCTCATCCTCGGGTGCGTAGGGAGCAAGGAATGGCTTGAGCCTTTGTCCATTCACAGTGAAGGTGGTCCCATTCTTTGGATTGGAAATATCCACAGCACCATGGGAATGAACCTTCTTGACAATGTAAGGGCCACTCCAACGACTCTTCAACTTTCCTGGAAAAATATGGAGCCTAGAATTTTAGAGAAGCACCACTTGCTCAGGGAAGAATTTCTTGTCCAAGATCTTCTTGTCATGCAAGACTTTCATCCTCTCCTTGGACAGTTTGGCATTGTCATAAGCCTCCCTTCTTGCTTCTTCTAGCTCTGAAATCTGCAACTTTCTCAAGCCTTGGGCATCATCAAGTGAAGAATTAATCTTTTTAATAGCCCAGAAAGCATGATGTTGAATCTCAACAGGTAAATGACAAGCACGACCATAAACCAAACGATAAGATGACATGCCAAGAGTGGTTTTGAATGCAGTTCTATAAGCCCAAAGAGCATCAAGTAATTTATCAGACCAATCCTTCCTATTAGGATGAACTGTCTTTTCAAGAATGACCTTGATCTCTCTATTAGCCAACTCAGCTTGGCCATTAGTTTGGGGGTGATATGGAGTAGAGACCTTATGAGTCACTCCATATTTCTTCATAAGATTTTGAAAGGGTTTGTTACAAAAATGCGAACCCCCATCATTAATTATGGCCTTTGGCATGCCAAAACGTGCAAACAAGTCATTTAAAAATTTAAGCACAACCTTATGATCATTGGTTCTACATGGTATAGTTTCTACCCACTTGGAAACATAATCAACAGCAAGCAAGATATACATATAGCCATTAGAAACAGGAAAAGGCCTCATAAAGTCAATTCCCCAACAATCAAATATCTCAAGGGTCAATATGGGAGAAAGAGGCATCATGTTCCCAGCTGTGATTTTTCCAAGTTTTTGACAAGATTCACACGCTTTACACCACAACACAACATCTTTAAACATGGTAGGCCAATAAAGTCCACTTTGTAAATTTTTTGCAACAATTTTCTGGGCTGCAAAGTGACCACCACAAGCCCCAGAATGACAAAACTCAAACACAGAAGCAAACTCATCATTAGGAATACAACGTCTCACCAACTGATCAGCACAATATTTAAAAAGATAAGGTGAGTCAATGTAATAGAATCGAACCTCAGAAAGGAACCTACGCTTGTCTTGAACATTCCAATGAGAAGGTAATTGCTCAGAGACAAGGTAATTCACAATATCCGCAAACCAAGGTGCACGCGGCACAACAAAGAGATGCTCATCCGGAAAATCATCATGCAAAGGTGGAGAAGTATGAGACTCGGGTAGCTGCAATCTAGACAAATGGTCAGCTACCACATTCTCGACACCTTTCTTATCCTTGATAGTGATGTCAAACTCTTGAAGCAATAAAATCCAGCGTATCAACCTGGGTTTAGCATCTTTCTTTTGCAACAAATACTTCAAAGCAGAGTGGTCAGTAAAGATGGTGATAGGAGAACCAATGATATAAGAACGGAATTTATCTAAAGCAAACACAATAGCAAGCAATTCCTTTTCAGTGGTGGTGTAATTCTTCTGTGCATCATTCAATGTTTTACTTGCATAATAAATCACAGAAGGTTTACCATCAATTCTTTGACCTAAAACAGCACCTAGAGCAAAATCACTAGCATCGGTCATAAGTTCAAATGGTAAATCCCACCTAGGAGATTGCATGATAGGAGCAACTGTCAAGTGTTTCTTTAGAGTCTCGAAAGCATATTGACATTCATTAGACCAAAAAAATTCAGTATCATTTTGCAATAAAGCACACAATGGTTTGGTGATAGCACTAAAGCCATGAATAAAACGTCGGTAGAAGCCGGCATGACCAATAAAAGAGCGAATATCCTTCACAATCCTAGGAATAGGCAATTGAGAAATCAATTCTATCTTAGCCCTATCGACCTCTATACCACGTTTTGACACTAAATGTCCAAGCACCAACCCACTAGTCACCATAAACTGACATTTTTCCCAATTAAGCAACAAATTCTTTTCTTCACATCTAGTCAACACAGCATTTAGATTTTTCAAGCACACATCAAAAGAGCATCCGAACACAGAAAAATCATCCATAAAAACTTCACACATGTCCTCAAGCATGTCAGAAAAAATGCTCATCATGCAACGTTGGAATGTGGCAGGGGCATTGCATAAACCAAATGGCATCCTCCTAAAGGCAAATGTGCCAAAAGGGCAAGTGAAGGTGGTTTTTTCTTGGTCCTCTAGAGATATGGCAATTTGATAATAACCAGAAAAACCATCTAAAAAGCAATAAAACTCATTTCCAGCAACTTTTTCCAAAATTTGGTCAAGAAAGGGCAATGGGAAATGGTCTTTGCGACTAACCGAATTTAGTTTTCGATAGTCTATGCACATGCGCCATCCAGTCACTTTCCTAGTAGGAATTAAATCACCCAAAGCATTTTCAATGACAGTTAAACCAGATTTCTTAGGGACTACCTGTGTGGGACTCACCCACTTACTGTCGGAGATAGGATAAATGATTCCAACTGCTAACAGCTTCAAAACCTCCTTCTTCACAACTTCTTTCATGGCAGGGTTGAGTCTCCTCTGTGCATCTCTCACTGGTGTAGGATCTCCCTCCAAAAAAATGTTGTGAGTACAAATATTAGGGTCAATACCCTTGATGTCTGCAATGGTCCAGCCAATAGCTCCCTTGTGCTTTTGTAAAATCGCTACCAAGCTGGTTTCTTGCTCAGGAGTGAGCTGAGATGAAATGACAACAGGGAATGTACCCTCTTCTGGACCAAGGAAAATATATTTCAAATCTTCAGGAAGCTTTTTCAGCTCAAGAGTGGGAGTCTCCACAATGGATGGCTTCTTTTCCTCGGGTGGATCAAGAATCTCAAAGTTTGGTCCCCGCCATCTACCAATGTGGCTCACATCCTCCAACTTAGTTGAATCATCAATATCACAAGGCTCATCCAATATGATATGATCAAGATCATCCAAATCATCTTCTATATCATCAATTTGGCTAGATTTCTTAGGATATGCATCCTCATATACACTCTCAGAATCAAGAACAGAATATAAAACTGATGGGCTAAAACTCTGAACCCAATCTATTGTTTGCAACTCTGAATCATCACAGTCACTAGGCATCTTGCAAGCAGTGAAGACATTCGTCTCAAATGTCATATTGCCAAAAGTGATCTAGAGCATTCCACTCTTGCAATTGATCAAAGCATTTGTAGTTGCAAGGAAAGGACGCTCAAGAATGATAGGAGCACTAGCAAGAAGTGAAGTAGGATGTGGCATCTCTAGGACTACAAAGTCCATAGGATAGTAAAATTTATTCACTTGCACTAAGACATCTTCCACAACTCCCTTGGGTTTCTTGACTGTTCTATCTGCCATCTGCAAAAGCATGGGTGTCTGCTTCAATTCTCCAATATCGAGCTATTCATAAACCCATAATGGCAACAAATTCACACTACTCCCCAAATCAAGTAAGGCATTTTCAGGCCTTTTTTCACCAATAACAATAGAGATAGTAGGTGATCCAGGATCACGCAGCCTCTGAGGAGTATCATTCATGATCAAAGCTCCAACTTCTTCAACTAGAAAAGACTTCTTGGTCACATTCACCTTCCTCTTTGCAGTACATTAGTCCTTCAAGAACTTAGCATAGGAAGGGATTTGTTGAATAGCATCTAAAAGTGTAATGTTGAGCTTCACTTGCTTGAAAATCTCCTGAATCTCAGTATGATGCTTGTTCATCTGCCCAACTTTCAATCTATGTGGATAAGGAACAGTAGGTCGATAAATCCTCTCATTTTTTTTCTCTACCACAGATGGAGTCTTCAATTCTGAATTTTCTTTATCTTTCTCTCCCTCTACTTCCTTTCCTACCTCAACCACATCAGGTGCACCCACAAGAGAAGGACTAGAATGCTGAGAATCAATAGGGGCCTCAGGTCTAGAAACCTGCTTCCCACTCCTCAAAGTGGTAACTGCTTTGGTCATCTCAAAACTATCTCCAGAAACATTATGAACATGCTGTTGAGACTGTTGTTTATAGACCACAGGATTTGGTTGAGGTTGAGCTGGAAACTTTCCCTTCTCAAGAGCGCTCAAAGTGGTATTCATTTTTTGAATTGTTCCTCGCAAGTCATTGATGGCTTGTGTATTCTGATTGTTTGTAGTAGCCTGAACCTACATGAACTGCTGAAAAGTGGTAGCCATCTGTGCTATGGTATCATCTAGAGACTTCTTGGGTGGAGCAACTGGTTGTTGAAGAGGAAAACCAGGAGGTGCTATTGGAGGAAGATAACTCTGAGTATGCTGAAACTGCTGTGGAGGAGCCATCTGTTGTGGATAACTCTGTGAAGACTGTCCTGGTTGATCATTCCTCCATGAAAAGTTAGGATGGTTCCTCCACCTCGGATTGTATGTGTTGGAATAAGGATTGTTCATCTTGTTGACCTAATTTGCAGCTTGCAATTGGTCCATTCCATTCTCCATCATAGGCATGATAGGGCAATCTTGAGTCTTATGGCTAGAATCAGCACATAAGTTACATGGTTCCACCGTTTTCACTGCCTTGACTTTTTCCAACTCCATAATCTCTAGTCTTCTAGACAAAGTAGCTAGCTTAGCTTGAACATCCACATCTTCCTTCAACTCATATTTACCACCACTTGGGATGGTTCCCAAAGGTTGAGCAGCTATAACAATTCTGTCAGTTCTTGTATTCCACTGGCTAGCACTCTCTCCAAGATAATCAAAGAAATCCAATGCGGCGTCTGGCTCTTTATCAAAGAATTCTCCATTGCACATAGTTTGCACAAATTGTTTGCACTCCGGCGTCAGACCCGTATAGAAGTAGTTGACAACTCTCCAAGACTCATAGCCATGATGTGGACAAATATTCAATAACTCCTTGAAGCGGTCCCAACTAGCTTGGAAAGTCTCATCATGCTTCTGAGTGAATTGAGCTATCTTCTCTTGAATCATTTGAGTTCTCTGAAATGGAAAGAATTTTTGTAAGAACTCACGTTGCATATCAACCCAACTAGTAATAGAATTAGCTCTCAATTGATTAAACCACAACTTAGCCTTATCCTTCAAAGAGAAAGGAAACAAACGCAATCTAACATACTCATCAGTGTTAGCCCTATTAATGAAAGTAGTGCAAGCTAACTCAAAATCAGTAAGATGCTGGTAAGGGCTCTCAGATTCCATGCCATGGAATTGAGGTATCACTGACATCATGCCATGCTTAACAGAAAATGGTGGTGCATTTTCAGGTAATATGATGCATGAAGGAGTAGTAGTGCGAGTGGGCTGAATAAAATCCTTAAGAGTACGTGGTGCAGGATTAGCCATGTTTTCACAAACTTCTTCGTCAAACAAAATAGGCAAACGAAGCTCAGAATCACTTTCAGAAGTCACAGATGCAAAATCAGTTTCAAGACTAACAATGCTACTTGTATTGCTAGATGTTCTACGCAACCTATTATGATCGTCTCTAACCCAAGACATGCAACATCAAGCAATCACAAAGTAGAGTAGAAATTTAAGTTCCCAATAAAAACAAAAATAAAATAAAGGAAGACCCGAACCGAAGGACAAAAGTCCCCGGCAACGGCGCCAAAAACTTGACTCGCCCAAAATAGGTAAGTGGATTAACGCTTTCCCAAGTGTAGGTTTGTCAAAGTAATAATATGAGTGAATCCCAAATCGTCTCACAAAGACTTTTGGTTTCGGCTTGGGTCTATGGATTATTAACCTAATTACTTAATTAAATATGGTATTCACAATGTTAAGTGTGGCAAAATTGCACTAACCATTGGTTAGATTCGGTTTTCCCTCTTGGGGTGATTGATTGAACTAAACCCTAATATGCGAGATGAGAATTAAATACTAAGCTACTACGGGAAATCAAAATGGAAATAGGCACAACATAATAAAATGTAAAACATAACATAAAGATTAAACTAAATCGGAATGGAAAATATTCAATAGATTAAACTACAACTATGAATCCAAATGCGATAATAAAATGAAATAACAATAAGTAAGAGGAGTTTAGAAATCAAATCCAATGTCGAATGTTGAGGTGAATCAGCCTTCCAATCTACAAATAGAAGTTGAGGGTAATCCAACTAGGGCTCTTCTCAAGCTCTACAAGGAGGAAGAACTTCTTCTTCTAGTTGGTTGGGTCTCCAAGACTCCTAGCAATCTTCAGTAGACTTATTTTCGAACCCCAGGCAAGAATCAAAGATGAAGAACAAGGCAAGAGAACAAAAACCTTAGAGAATAATGTATTTTCGGCCAAAATGAGTGTTGTTCAAAGACCAACCTAACCTATTACAAATAAGTCCCATTGATCAAATAAAGTAATTAGACAAGTTTGCCCCTTCAAGAATTGAGTAAAAATCATAAAACCCGAAATTATTGGAACTGTTCAAGGGAGTATCTTGTATTAATTCCACATATATGCTTGAAAACAGCACTGTCCGGCTTTCTTCTTTAACCGTCCGAACGGTGAACAGTACCGTCCGGACGGATATGCTTGAAAATGCCACTGTCCGCCTTTCCTCTTTGTCCGTCCGGACGGCTTCTGATATGCGTCCGGACGGTTGACAGGTTTAATTTTGCAGCTCCTTTTATGCATTTTCTTCCATATTCAATCCCGATCAATCCGAAGCCTACAAAAATCATTCAAACAAGTCATAAATGACTGAAACATACTTAAACAAGTGTCAAAACGATTTTTAGGTTGATAGAACAAAATTCGGCATATTAAAACTCAAATGCTTAAGAGATAGCATTTCCACAACTTCAACCATTATGCCCAAAACTTGGATTTCCTATCTCTAAGCTACCAAACCAACTTGAACACTAGAAAACACTTAAAATGACTATGTCAAAGTGTTGAATTATGCATTGGCTCATTAACATGGATTTCGGCAACTCAAACCAAAAATGTGGTTTTTAAGCATTGAAACTCAACGTTCTACTTTCAAAACTCCACAAAAATATGCAAAATATCATCCCAATCAAGGATCTTTTAACGTTTTTGTCCATTTGTCTTATAAAGTTGGCGTTTTCGCATCGAAATAATCTAGGAAGCTTATGCTCGTAAAATTTGACATAGAAGAACAATAAAAAGTGTACACCGAGCAACTTTGATAGTCCGAAGTTGCTCAACTCACTCTATGGAGGAGCTATAAACGGTTTTGTCCATTTGTCACATGAAAGTTGGGGTTTTGGCATCGAAATAATCTAGGAAGCTTATACTCGTAAAATTTGACATAGAAGAACAATAAAAAGTGTACACCGAGCAACTTTGATAGTCCGATGTTGCTCAACTCACTCTATGGAGGAGCTTTAAACGGTTTTGTCTATTTGTCATAGGAAGTTGGGGTTTTGGCATCGAAATAATATAGGAAGCTTATACTCGTAAAATTTGACATAAAAGAACAATATAAAGTGTACACCGAGCAACTTTGATGGTCTGGAATTGCTCAACTCTCACTATGAAGTAGCTTTTAATGGTTTTATCCATTTGTCATTGATAGTTGGGGTTTTGAAATCAAAATAATGCAGGAACCATATACTTTTAAAATTTGACATAGAAGAAACAATAAAAAGTGTACACCGAGCAACTTTGATGGTCCGGAATTGCTCAACTATCGCAATGAAGTAGTTTTTAACGTTTTTGTCCATTTGTCTTATAAAGTTGGTGTTTTCGCATCGAAATAATCTAGGAAACTTATACTCGTAAAATTTGACATAAAAGAACAATAAAAAGTGTACACCGAGCAACTTTGATAGTCCGAAGTTGCTCAACTCACTCTATGGAGGAGCTATAAACGGTTTTGTCAATTTGTCATAAGAAAGTTTGGGTTTTGGCATCGAAATAATCTAGGAAGCTTATACTCGTAAAATTTGACATAGAAGAACAGTAAAAAGTGTACACCGAGCAACTTTGATAGTCCGAAGTTGCTTAACTCACTCTATGGAGGAGCTTTAAACGGTTTTGTCCATTTGTCATAAAAAGTTGGGGTTTTGGCATCGAAATAATCTAGGAAGCTTATACTCGTAAAATTTGACATAAAAGAACAATATAAAGTGTACACCGAGCAACTTTGATGGTCCGGAATTGCTCAACTCTTACTATGAAGTAGCTTTTAATGGTTTTATCCATTTGTTATTGATAGTTGGGGTTTTGGCATCAAAATAATGCAGGAAGCATATACTCGTAAAATTTGACATCAAAGAACAATAAAAAGTGTACACCGAGCAACTTTGATGATTCGAAGTTCCTCAACTATCTCTATGGAGGATCTTTTAACGTTTTTGTCCATTTGTCTTATAAAGTTGGTGTTTTCGCATCGAAATAATCTAGGAAACTTATACTCGTAAAATTTGACATAGAAGAACAATAAAAAGTGTACACTGAGCAACTTTGATAGTCCGAAGTTGCTCAACTCACTCTATGGAGGATCTATAAACGGTTTTGTCCATTTGTCATAAGAAAGTTTGGGTTTTGGCATCGAAATAATCTAGGAAGCTTATACTCAAAAAATTTGACAAAGAAGAACAATAGAAAAGTGTACAACGAGCAACTTTGATAGTCCGAAGTTGCTCAAATTACTTTATGGAGGAGCTTTAAACGGTTTTGTCCATTTGTCATAAAAAGTTGGGGTTCTGGCATCGAAATAATCTAGGAAGCTTATACTCGTAAAATTTAACATAGAAGAACAATAAAAAGTGTACACCGAGGAACTTTGATAGTCCGAAGTTGCTCAACTCACTCTATGGAGGATCTATAAATGGTTTTATCCATTTGTCATAAGAAAGTTGGGGTTTTAGCATCGAAAAAATCTAGGAAGGTTATACTCGTAAAATTTGAAATAGAAGAACAATAAAAAGTGTACACCGAGCAACTTTGGTAGTCCGAAGTTTCTCAACTCACTCTATGGAGGATCTATAAACGGTTTTGTACATTTGTCATAAGAAAGTTGGGGTTTTGGCATCGAAATAATCTAGGAAGCTTATACTCGTAGAATTTGACATAGAGGAATAATAAAAAGTGTAGACCGAGCAACTTTGATATTCCGAAGTTGCTCAACTCACTATATGGAGGAGCTTTAAACGGTGTTGTCCATTTGTCATAGAAAGTTGGGATTTTGGCATCCAAATAATCTAGGAAGCTTATACTCGTAAAATTTGACATAGAAGAACAATAAAATGTGTACACCGAGCAACTTTGATATTCCGAAGTTGCTCAACTCACTCTATGGAGGAGCTTTAAACGGTTTTGTCCATTTGCCATAGAAAGTTGGGATTTTGGTATCCAAATAATCTAGGAAGCTTATACTCGTAAAATTTGACATAGAAGAACAATAAAAAGTGTACACCGAGCAACTTTGATAGTCCGAAGTTGCTCAACTCACTCTATGGAGGAGCTATTAACGGTTTTGTCCATTTGTCATAAGAAAGTTTGGGTTTTGGCATCCAAATAATCTAGGAAGCTTATACTCGTAAAATTTGACATAGAAGAACAATAAAAAGTGTACACCGAGCAACTTTGATATTCCGAAGTTGCTCAACTCACTCTATGGAGGAGCTTTAAACGGTTTTGTCCATTTATCATAGAAAGTTGGGATTTTGGCATCCAAATAATCTAGGAAGCTTATACTCGTAAAATTTGACATAGAAGAACAATAAAAAGTGTACACCGAGCAATTTTGATAGTCCGAAGTTGCTCAACTCACTCTATGGAGGAGCTTTAAACGGTTTTGTCCATTTGTCATAGAAAGTTGGGATTTTGGCATCCAAATAATCAAGGAAGCTTATACTCGTAAAATTTGACATAGAAGAACAATAAAAAGTGTACACCGAGCAACTTTGATAGTCCGAAGTTGCTCAACTCACTCTATGGAGGAGCTATTAACGGTTTTGTCCATTTGTCATAAGAAAGTTTGGGTTTTTGCATCCAAATAATCTAGGAAGCTTATACTCGTAAAATTTGACATAGAAGAACAATAAAAAGTGTACACCGAGCAATTTTGATATTCCGAAGTTGCTCAACTCACTCTATGGAGGAGCTTTAAACGGTTTTGTCCATTTGTCATAGAAAGTTGGGATTTTGGCATCCAAATAATCTAGGAAGCTTATACTCGTAAAATTTGACATAGAAGAACAATAAAAAGTGTACACCGAGCAACTTTGATATTCCGAAGTTGCTCAACTCACTCTATGGAGGAGCTTTAAACGGTTTTGTCCATTTGTCATAGAAAGTTGGGATTTTGGTATCCAAATAATCTAGGAAGCTTATACTCGTAAAATTTGACATAGAAGAACAATAAAAAGTGTACACCGAGCAACTTTGATAGTCCGAAGTTGCTCAACTCACTCTATGGAGGAGCTATTAACGGTTTTGTCCATTTGTCATAAGAAAGTTTGGGTTTTGGCATCCAAATAATCTAGGAAGCTTATACTCGTAAAATTTGACATAGAAGAACAATAAAAAGTGTACACCGAGCAACTTTGATATTCCGAAGTTGCTCAACTCACTCTATGGAGGAGCTTTAAACGGTTTTGTCCATTTGTCATAGAAAGTTGGGATTTTGGTATCCAAATAATCTAGGAAGCTTATACTCGCAAAATTTGACATAGAAGAACAATAAAAAGTGTACACCGAGCAACTTTGATAGTCCGAAGTTGCTCAACTCACTCTATGGAGGAGCTATTAACGGTTTTGTCCATTTGTCATAAGAAAGTTTGGGTTTTGGCATCCAAATAATCTAGGAAGCTTATACTCGTAAAATTTGACATAGAAGAACAATAAAAAGTGTACACCGAGCAATTTTGATAGTCCGAAGTTGCTCAACTCACTCTATGGAGGATCTATAAACGGTTCTCTCCATTTGTCATAAGAAAGTTGGGGATTTGGCATCGAAATAATCTAGGAAGCTTATACTCATAAAATTCGACATAGAAGAACAATAAAAAGTGTACACCGAGCAACTTTGATATTCCGAAGTTGCTCAACTCACTCTATGGAGGAGCTTTAAACGGTTTTGTCCATTTGTCATAGAAAGTTGGGATTTTGGCATCCAAATAATCTAGGAAGCTTATACTCGTAAAATTTGACATAGAAGAACAATAAAAAGTGTACACCGAGTAACTTTGATATTTCGAAGTTGCTCAACTCACTCTATGGAGGAGCTTTAAACGGTTTTGTCCATTTGTCATAGAAAGTTGGGATTTTGGTATCCAAATAATCTAGGAAGCTTATACTCGTAAAATTTGACATAGAAGAACAATAAAAAGTGTACACCGAGCAACTTTGATAGTCCGAAGTTGCTCAACTCACTCTATGGAGGAGCTATTAACGGTTTTGTCCATTTGTCATAAGAAAGTTTGGTTTCGGCATCCAAATAATCTAGGAAGCCTATACTCGTAAAATTTGACATAGAAGAACAATAAAAAGTGTACACCTAGCAACTTTGATATTCCGAAGTTGCTCAACTCACTCTATGGAGGAGCTTTAAACGGTTTTGTCCATTTATCATAGAAAGTTGGGATTTTGGCATCCAAATAATCTAGGAAGCTTATACTCGTAAAATTTGACATAGAAGAACAATAAAAAGTGTACACCGAGCAACTTTGATAGTCCGAAGTTGCTCAACTCACTCTATGGAGGATCTATAAACGGTTCTCTCCATTTGTCATAAGAAAGTTGGGGATTTGGCATCGAAATAATCTAGGAAGCTTATACTCGTAAAATTCGACATAGAAGAACAATAAAAAGTTTACACCGAGCAACTTCGATAGTCCGAAGTTGCTCAACTCACTCTATGGAGGAGCTTTAAACGGTTTTGTCCATTTGTCATTGATAGTTATGGTTTTGGAATCAAAATAATCCATGAAGCATATACTCGTAAAATTTGACATAAAAGAACAATAAAAAGTGTACACCGAACAACTTTGATGATTCGAATTTGCTCAACTCACTATATGGAGGATCTTTTAACATTTTTGTCCATTTGTCTTATAAAGTTGGTGTTTTCGAATCGAAATAATCTAGCAAGCTTATACTCGTAAAATTTGACATAGAAGGAACAATAAAATGTGTACACCGAGCAACTTTGATGGTCCGGAATTGCTCGACTCTCACTATGAAGTAGCTTTTAATGGTTTTATCCATTTGTCATTGATAGTTGGGGTTTTGGCATCAAAATAATGCAGGAAGCATATACTCGTAAAATTTGACATCAAAGTACAATAAAAAGTGTACACCGAGCAACTTTGATGATTCGAAGTTCCTCAACTATCTCTATGGAGGATCTTTTAACGTTTTTGTCCATTTGTCTTATAAAGTTGGTGTTTTCGCATCGAAATAATCTAGGAAACTTATACTCGTAAATTTTGACATAGAAGAACAATAAAAAGTGTACACCGAGAAACTTTGATAGTCCGAAGTTGCTCAACTCACTCTATGGAGGAGCTGTAAACCGTTTTGTCCATTTGTCATAAGAAAGTTTGGGTTTTGGCATCCAAATAATCTAGGAAGCTTATACTCGTAAAATTTGACATAGAAGAACAATAAAAAGTGTAGACGGAGCAACTTTGATAGTCCGAAATTGCTCAACTCACTCTATGGAGGAGCTTTAAACGGTTTTGTCCATTTGTCAAAGAAAGTTGGTGTTTTGGCATCGAAATAATCTAGGAAGCTTATACTCGTAAAATTTGACATAGAAGAACAATAAAAAGTGTACACCGAGCAACTTTGATAGTCTGAAGTTGCTCAACTCACTCTATGGAGGAGCTATAAATGGTTTTGTCCATTTGTCATAAGAAAGTTGGGGTTTTGGCATCCAAATAATCTCGGAAGCTTATGCTCGTAAAATTTGACATAGACGAACAATAAAAAGTGTACACCGAGGAACTTTGATGGTCGGAAGTTGCTCAACTCACTCTATGGAGAAGCTTTAAACGGTTTTCTCCATTTGTCATAGAAAGTAGGGGTTTTTGCATCGAAATAATCTAGGAAGCTTATACTCGTAAAATTTGACATAGAAGAACAATAAAAAGTTTACACCGAGTAACTTTGATAGTCCGAAGTTGCTCAACTTACACTCTGGAGGAGCTTAAAACGGTTTTCCCCATTTGTCATAGAAAGTTGGGGTTTTGGCATCGAAATAATCTAGGAAGCTTATACACGTAAAATTTGACATAGAAGAACAATAAAAAGCGTACACCGAGCAACTTTGATAGTCCGATGTTGCTCAACTCACTCCATGGAGGATCTATAAACGGTTTTGTCCATTTGTCAAAAGAAAGTTGCGGTTTTCGCATCGAAATAATCTAGGAAGCTTATACTCGTAAAATTTGACATAGACGAACAATAAAAAGTGTACACCGAGCAACTTTGATGATTCGAATTTGCTCAACTCTCTACATGGAGGATCTTTTAACATTTTTGTCCATTTTTCTTATAAAGTTGGTGTTTTCGAATCGAAATAATCTAGCAAGCTAATACTCGTAAAATTTAACATAGAAGGATCAATAAAAAGTGTACACCAAGCAACTTTGATGGTCCGGAATTGCTCAACTCTCACTATGAAGTAGCTTTTAAAGGTTTTATCCATTTGTCATTGATAGTTGGGGTTTTGGCATCAAAATAATCCAGGAAGCATATACTCGTAAAATTTCACATAAAAGAACAATAAAAAGTGTACACCGAGTAATTTTGATGATTCGAAGTTTCTCAACTATCTCTCTGGAGGATCTTTTAACGTTTTTGTCCATTTGTATTATAAAGTTGGTGTTTTCGAATCGAAATAATCTATGAAGCTTATACTCGTAAAATTCAACATAGAAGAACAATAAAAAGTATACACCGAGCAACTTTGATAGTCCGAAGTTGCTCAACTCACTCTATGGAGGAGCTTTAAACGGTTTTGTGCATTTGCCAAAAGAAAGTTGCGGTTTTCGCATCGAAATAATCTAGGAAGCTTATACTCGTAAAATTTGACATAGAAGAACAATAAAAAGTATACACCGAGAAACTTTGATAGTCCGAAGTTGCTCAACTCACTCTATGGAGGAGCTTTAAACGGTTTTGTCCATTTGTCATAGAAAGTTGCGGTTTTGGCATCGAAATAATTTAGGAAGCCTATACTCATAAAATTCGACATAGAAGAACAATAAAAAGTATACACCGAGCAACTTTGATAGTCCAAAGTTGCTCAACTCACTCTATGGAGGAGCTTTAAACGGTTTTGTCGATTTGTCATAGAAAGTTGGTGTTTTGGCATCGAAATAATCTAGGAAGCTTATACTCATAAAATTCGACATAGAAGAACAATAAAAAGTATACACCGAGCAACTTTGATAGTCCGAAGTTGCTGAACTCACTCTATGGAGGAGCTTTAAACGGTTTTCTCCATTTGTCATAGAAAGTTGGGGTTTTGGCATCGAAATAATCTAGGAAGCTTATACTGGTAAAATTTGACATAGAAGAATAATAAAAAGTGTACACCAAGCAACTTTGATAGTCCGAAGTTGATCAACTCACTCTACGGCGGAGCTTTAAACGGTTTTGTCCATTTGTCATAGAAAGTTCGGGTTTTTGCATCGAAATAATCTAGGAAGCTTATACTCGTAAAATCTGACATAGAAGAACAATAAAAAGTGTACACCAAGCAACTTTGAAGGTCCGGAATTGATCAACTCTCACTATGAACTAGCTTTTAACGGTTTTGTCCATTTGTCATTGATAGTTATGGTTTTGGAATCAAAATAATCCAGGAAGCATATACTCGTAGAATTTGACTTAGAAGAACAATAAAAAGTATATACCGAGCAACTTTGATAGTCCGAAGTTGCTCGACTCACTCTATGGAGGAGCTTTAAACGGTTTTCTACATTTGTCATAGAAAGTTGGATTTTCGCATCGAAATAATCTAGGAAGCTTATACTCGTAAAATTTGACATAGAAGAACAATAAAAAGTGTACACCGAGAAACTTTGATAGTCCGAAGTTGCTCAACTCACTCTATGGAGGAGCTATAAACGGTTTTGTCCATTTGTCATAAGAATGTTTGGGTTTTGGCATCCAAATAATCTAGGAAGCTTATACTCGTAAAATTTGACATAGAAGAACAATAAAAAGTGTAGACGGAGCAACTTTGATAGTCCGAAATTGCTCAACTTACTCTATGGAGGAGCTTTAAACGGTTTTGTCCATTTGTCAAAGAAAGTTGTGGTTTTGGCATCGAAATAATCTAGGAAGCTTATACTCGTAAAATTTGACATAGAAGAACAATAAAAAGTGTACACCGAGCAACCTTGATAGTCCGAAGTTGCTCAACTCACTCTATGGAGGAGCTATAAACGGTTTTGTCCATTTGTCAAAAGAAAGTTGGGGTTTTGGCATCGAAATAATCTAGGAAGCTTATACTGGTAAAATTTGACATAGAAGAACAATAAAAAGTGTACACCGAGCAACTTTGATAGTCCGAGGTTGATCAACTCACTCTATGGAGGAGCTTTAAACGGTTTTGTGCATTTGCCAAAAGAAAGTTGCGATTTTCGCATCGAAATAATCTAGGAAGCTTATACTCGTAAAATTTGACATAGAAGAACAATAAAAAGTATACACCGAGCAACTTTGATAGTCCAAAGTTGCTCAACTCACTCTATGGAGGAGCTTTAAACGGTTTTGTGCATTTGCCAAAAGAAAGTTGCGGTTTTCGCATCGAAATAATCTAGGAAGCTTATACTCGTAAAATTTGACATAGAATAACAATAAAAAGTATACACCGAGCAACTTTGATAGTCCGAAGTTGCTCAACTCACTCTATGGAGGAGCTTTAAACGGTTTTGTCCATTTGTCATAGAAAGTTGCGGTTTTGGCATCGAAATAATTTAGGAAGCCTATAGTCATAAAATTCGACATAGAAGAACAATAAAAAGTGTACACCGAGCAACCTTGATAGTCCGAAGTTGCTCAACTCACTCTATGGAGGAGCTATAAACGGTTTTGTCCATTTGTCAAAAGAAAGTTGGGGTTTTGGCATCGAAATAATCTAGGAAGCTTATACTGGTAAAATTTGACATAGAAGAACAATAAAAAGTGTACACCGAGCAACTTTGATAGTCCGAAGTTGATCAACTCACTCTACGGCGGAGCTTTAAACGGTTTTGTCCATTTGTCATAGAAAGTTCGGGTTTTTGCATCGAAATAATCTAGGAAGCTTATTCTCGTAAAATTTGACATAGAAGAACAATAAAAAGTGTACACCGAGCAATTTTGAAGGTCCGGAATTGATCAACTCTCAGTGTGAACTAGCTTTTAACGGTTTTGTCCATTTGTCATTGATAGTAATTGTTTTGGAATCAAAATAATCCAGGAAGCATATACTCTAAAAATTTGACATAAAAGAACAATAAAAAGTGTACACTGAGCAACTTTGATGATTCGAATTTTCTGAACTCTCTATATGGAGGATCTTTTAACATTTTTGTCCATTTGTCTTATAAAGTTGGTGTTTTCGAATTGAAATGATCTAGCAAGCTTATACTCGTAAAATTTGACATAGAAGGAACAATAAAAAGTGTACACCGAGAAACTTTGATGGTACGGAATTACTTAACTCTCACTTTGAAGTAGCTTTTAATGGTTTTATCCATTTGTCATTTATAGTTGGGGTTTTGGCATGAAAATAATCCAGGAAGCATATACTCGTAAAATTGTACATAAAAGAACAATAAAAAGTGTACACCGAGCAATTTTGATGATTCGAAGTTTCTCAACTATCTCTATGGAGGATCTTTTAACGTTTTTGTCCATTTGTCTTATAAAGTTGGTGTTTTCGCATCGAAATAATTTAGGAAGCTTATACTCATAAAATTTGACATAGAAGAACAATAAAAAGTGTACACCGAGCAACTTTGATAGTCCAAAGTTGCCCAACTCACTCTATGGAGAAATTTTAAACGGTTTTGTCCATTTGTCATAGAAAGTTGGGGTTTTGGCATCGAAATAATCTAGGAAGCTTATACTCATAAAATTTGACTTAGAAGAACAATAAAAAGTGTACACCGAGCAACTTTGATGGTCCGAAGTTGCTCAACTCACTCTATGGAGAAGCTTTAAACGGTTTTGTCCATTTGTCATAGAAAGTTGGGGTTTTGGCATCGAAATAATCTATGAGGCTTATACTCGTAAAATTTGACATAGAAGAACAATAAAAAGTGTACAACGAGCAACTTTGATAGTCCGTAGTTGCCAAACTCACTCTATGGACGAGCTTTAAACGGTTTTGTCCATTTGTAATAGAAAGTTGGGGTTTTGGCATCGAAATATTCTAGGAAGCATATACTAGTAAAATTTGACTTAGAAGAACAATAAAAAGTGTACAACGAGCAACTTTGATTGTGCGGAGTTGGTCAACTCACTCTATGGAGGAGCTTTAAACGGCTTTGTCCATTTATGACAGAAAGTTGGGGTTTTGGCATCGAAATAATCTACGAAGCTTATACTCGTAAAATTTGACATAGAAGAACAATAAAAAGTGTACACCGAGCAACTTTGATGTCCGTAGTTGCTCAACTCACTCTATAGAGGAGCTTTAAACGGTTTTGTCCTTCTGTCATAGAAAGTTTGGGTTTTGGCATTGAAATAATCTATGAAGCTTATACTAAAAAAATTAGACATAGAAGAACAATAAAAAGTGTACAGCGAGCAACTTTGATTGTCCGAAGTTGCTCAACTCACTCTATGGAGGAGCTTTAAACGGTTTTGTCCATTTGTCATAGAAAGTTGGGGTTTTGGCATTGAAATAATCTAGGAAGCTTATACTCGTAAAAATTGACATAGAAGAACAATAAAAAGTGTACACCGAGCAACTTTGATAGTCTGAAGTTGCTCAACTCACTCTATGGAGGAGCCATAAACGGTTTTGTCCATTTGTCATAAAAAAGTTCGGGTTTTGGCATCGAAATAATCTAGGAAGCTTATACTCGTAAAATTTGACATAGATGAACAATAAAAAGTGTACACCGAGCAACTTTGATGTTTAGAAGTTGCTCAACTCACTCTATGGAGGAGCTATAAACGGTTTTGACCATTTGTCATATGAAAGTTGGGGTTTTGGCATCGAAATAATCTAGGAAGCTTATACTCGTAAAATTTGACTTAGAAGAACAATAAAAAGTGTACACCGAGCAACTTTGATAGTCTGAAGTTGCTCCACTCACTCTATGGAGGAGCTATAAACGGTTTTGTCCATTTGTCAAAAGAAAGTTGCAGTTATCGCATCGAAATAATCTATGAAGCTTATACTCGTAAATTTTGACATAGAAGAAGAATAAAAAGTGTACACCGGGCAACTTTGATAGTCCGAAGTTGATCTACTCACTCTACGGCGGAGCTTTAAATGGTTTTGTCCATTTGTCATAGAAAGTTCGGGTTTTTGCATCGAAATAATCTAGGAAGCTTATACTCGTAAAATTTGACATAGAAGAACAATAAAAAGTGTACACCGAGCAACTTTGATGGTCCGGAATTGATCAACTCTCACTATGAACTAGCTTTTAACGATTTTCTCCATTTGTCATTGATAGTTATAGTTTTGGAATCAAAATAATCCAGGTAGCATATACTCGCAAAATTTGACATAAAAGAACAATAAAAAGTGTACACCGAGCAACTTTCATGATTCGAATTTGCTCAACTCTCTATATGAAGGATCTTTTAACATTTTTGTCCATTTGTCTTATAAAGTTGGTGTTTTCGGATCGAAATGATCTAGCAAGCTTATACTCGTAAAATTTGACATAGAAGGAACAATAAAAAGTGTACACCGAGCAACATTGATGGTCCGGAATTGCTCAACTCTTACTATGAAGTAGCTTTTAATGGTTTTATCCATTTGTCATTGATAGTTGGGATTTTGGCATCAAAATAATCCAGGAAGCATATACTCGTAAAATTTCACATAAAAGAACAATAAAAAGTGTACACCGAGCAACTTTGATGGTCCGAAGTTACTCAACTCACTCTATGGAGGAGCTTTAAATGGTTTTGTCAATTTGTCATAGAAAGTTGGGTTTTGGCATCGAAATAATCTATGAAGCTTATACTCGTAAAATTTGACATAGAAGAACAATAAAAAGTCTACAGCGAGCAACTTTGATAGTCCGAAGTTGCTGAACTCACTCTATGGAGGAGCTTTAAACGGTTTTGTCTATTTTTCATAGAAAGTTGGGGTTTTGGCATCGAAATAATCTAGGAAGCATATACTCATAAAATTTGACATAGAAGAACAATAAAAAGTGTACACCGAGCAACTTTGGTCGTCCGCAGTTGCTCAACTCACTCTATGGAGGAGCTTTAAACGGTTTTGTCTATTTGTCATAGAAAGTTGGGGTTTTGGCATCGAAATAATCTAGGAAGCATATACTCATAAAATTTGACATAGAAGAACAATAAAAAGTGTATACCGAGCAACTTTGATAGTCCGAAGTTGCTCCACTCACTCTATAGAGGAGCTTTGAACGGTTTTGTCCATTTGTCATAGAAAGTTGGGGTTTTGGCATCCAAATAATCTAGGAAGCTTATACTCGTAAAATTTGACATAGACGAACAATAAAAAGTGTACACCGAGCAACTTTGATGGTCCGAAGTTGCTCAACTCACTCAATGGAGGAGCGTTAAACGGTTTTCTCCATTTTTCATAGAAAGTTGGGGTTTTGGCATCGAAATAATCTAGGAAGCTTATACTCGTAAAATTTGACATAGAAGAAAAATAAAAAGTATACACCGAGCAACTTTGATAGTCCGAAGTTTCTCTACTCACTCTATGGAGGAGCTTCAAACGGTTTTCTCCATTTGTCATAGAAAGTTGGATTTTGGCATCGAAATAATCTAGGAAGCTTATACTCGTAAAATTTGATATAGAAGAACAATAAAAAGTGTACACCGAGCAACTTTGATAGTCCGAAGTTGCTCAACTCACTCTATGGAGGTGCTATAAACGGTTTTGTCCATTTGTCATAAGAAAGTTCGGGTTTTGGCATCCAAATAATCTAGGAAGCTTATACTCGTAAAATTTGACATAGACGAATAATAAAAAGTGTACACCGAGCAACTTGGATGGTCCGTTGGCATCCAAATAATCTAGGAAGCTTATACTCGTAAAATTTGACATAGAAGAACAATAAAAAGTATACACCGGGCAACTTTGATAGTCCGAAGTTACTCCACTCACTCTATGGAGGAGCTTCAAACGGTTTTCTCCATTTGTCATAGATAGTTGGGTTTTGGCATCGAAATAATCAAGGAAGCTTATACTCGTAAAATTTGACATAGAAGAACAATAAAAAGTGTACACCGAGCAACTTTGATAGTCCGCAGTTGCTCAACTCACTCTATGGAGGAGCTATAAACGGTTTTGTCCATTTGTCATAAGAAAGTTGGAGTTTTGGCATCCAAATAATCTAGGAAGCTTATACTCGTAAAATTTGACATAGACGAACAATAAAAAGTGTACACCGAGCAACTTTGATGGTCCGAAGTTGCTCAACTCACTCTATGGAGGAGCTTCAAACGGTTTTGTCCATTTGTCATAGAAAGTTGGGGTTTTGGCATCGAAATAATCTATGAAGCTTATACTCGTAAAATTTGACATAGAAGAACAATAAAAAGTGTACAGCGAGCAACTTTGATAGTCCGTAGTTGCCAAACTCACTCTATGGAGGAGCTTTAAACGGTTTTGTCCATTTGTCATAGAAAGTTGGGGTTTTGGCATCGAAATATTCTAGGAAGCATATACTAGTAAAATTTGACTTAGAAGAACAATAAAAAGTGTACAACGAGCAACTTTGATTGTGCGGAGTTGGTCAACTCACTCTATGGAGGAACTTTAAACGGCTTTGTCCATTTATGACAGAAAGTTGGGATTTTGGCATCGAAATAATCTACGAAGCTTATACCCGTAAAATTTGACATAGAAGAACAATAAAAAGTGTACACCGAGCAACTTTGATGTCCGTAGTTGCTCAACTTACTCTATAGAGAAGCTTTAAACGGTTTTTTCCGTCTGTCATAGAAAGTTTGGGTTTTGTCATCGAAATAATCTATGAAGCTTATACTAAAAAAATTAGACATAGAAGAACAATAAAAAGTGTACAGCGAGCAACTTTGATTGTCCGAAGTTGCTCAACTCACTCTATGGAGGAGCTTTAAACGGTTTTGTCCATTTGTCATAGAAAGTTGGGGTTTTGGCATCGAAATAATCTAGGAAGCTTATACTCGTAAAATTTGACATAGAAGAACAATAAAAAGTGTACACCGAGCAACTTTGATAGTCTGAAGTTGCTCAACTCACTCTATGGAGGAGCTATAAACGGTTTTGTCCATTTGTCATAAGAAAGTTCGGGTTTTGGCATCCAAATAATCTAGGAAGCTTATACTCGTAAAATTTGACATAGATGAACAATAAAAAGTGTACACCGAGCAACTTTGATTGTCCGAAGTTGCTCAACTCACTCTATGGAGGAGCTTTAAACGGTTTTGTCCATTTGTCATAGAAAGTTGGGGTTTTGGCATCGAAATAATCTAGGAAGCTTATACTCGTAAAATTTGACATAGAAGAACAATAAAAAGTGTACACCGAGCAACTTTGATAGTCTGAAGTTGCTCAACTCACTCTATGGAGGAGCTTTAAACGGTTTTGTCCATTTGTCATAGAAAGTTGGGGTTTTGGCATCGAAATAATCTAGGAAGCTTATACTCGTAAAATTTGACATAGAAGAAAAATAAAAAGTGTACACCGGGCAACTTTGATAGTCCGAACTTGATCAACTCACTCTACGGCGGAGCTTTAAATGGTTTTGTCCATTTGTCATAGAAAGTTTGGGTTTTTGCATCAAAATAATCTAGGAAGCTTATACTCGTAAAATTTGACATAGAAGAACAATAAAAAGTGTACACCGAGCAACTTTGATTGTCCGGAATTGATCAGCTCTCACTATGAACTAGCTTTTAACGGTTTTCTCCATTTCTCATTGATAGTTATAGTTTTGGAATCAAAATAATCCAGGAAGCATATACTCGTAAAATTTGACATAAAAGAACAATAAAAAGTGTACACCGAGCAACTTTGATGATTCGAATTTGCTCAACTCTCTATATGAAGGATCTTTTAACATTTTTGTCCATTTGTCTTATAAAGTTGGTGTTTTCGGATCGAAATGATCTAGCAAGCTTATACTCGTAAAATTTGACATAGAAGGAACAATAAAAAGTGTACACCGGGCAACTTTGATGGTCCGGAATTGCTCAACTCTCACTATGAAGTAGCTTTTAATGGTTTTATCCATTTGTCATTGATAGTTGGGATTTTGGCATCAAAATAATCAAGGAAGCATATACTCGTAAATTTTCACATAAAAGAACAATAAAAAGTGTACACCGAGCAACTTTGATGTTCTGAAGTTGCTCAACTCATTCTATGGAGGAGCTTTAAATGGTTTTGTCAATTTGTCATAGAAAGTTGGGGTTTTCGCATCGAAATAATCTATGAAGCTTATACTCGTAAAATTTGACATAGAAGAACAATAAAAAGTGTACAGCGAGCAACTTTGATAGTCCGAAGTTGCTGAACTCACTCTATGGAGGAGATTTAAACGGTTTTGTCTATTTGTCATAGAAAGTTGGGGTTTTGGCATCGAAATAATCTAGAAAGCATATACTCGTAAAATTTGACATAGAAGAACAATAAAAACTGTACACCGAGCAACTTTGGTCGCCGCAGTTGCTCAACTCACTCTATAGAGGAGCTTTAAACGGTTTTGTCCATTTGTCATAGAAAGTTGGGGTTTTGGCATCCAAATAATCTAGGAAGCTTATACTCGTAAAATTTGACATAGACGAACAATAAAAAGTGTACACCGAGCAACTTTGATGGTCCGAAGTTGCTCAACTCACTCTATGGAGGAGCGTTAAACGGTTTTCCCCATTTTTCATAGAAAGTTTGGGTTTTGGCATCGAAATAATCTAGGAAGCTTATACTCGTAAAATTTGACATAGAAGAACAATAAAAAGTATATACCGAGAAACTTTGATAGTCCGAAGTTTCTCCACTCACTCTATGGAGGAGCTTCAAACGGTTTTCTCCATTTGTCATAGAAAGTTGGATTTTGGCATCGAAATAATCTAGGAAGCTTATACTCGTAAAATTTGACATAGAAGAACAATAAAAAGTGTACACCGAGCAACTTTGATAGTCCGAAGTTGCTTAACTCACTCTATGGAGGAGCTATAAACGGTTTTGTCCATTTGTCATAAGAAAGTTGGGGTTTTGGCATCCAAATAATCCAGGAAGCTTATACTCGTAAAATTTGACATAGACGAATAATAAAAAGCGTACACCGAGCAACTTGGATGGTCCGAAGTTGCTCAACTCACTCTATGGAGGAGCGTTAAACGGTTTTCTCCATTTGTCATAAGAAAGTTGGGGTTTTGCCATCCAAATAATCTAGGAAGCTTATACTCGTAAAATTTGACATAGACGAAAAATAAAAAGTGTACACCGAGCAACTTTGATGGTCCAAAGTTGCTCAACGCACTCTATGGAGGAGCGTTAAACGGTTTTCTCCATTTGTGATAGAAAGTTGGGTTTTGGCATCGAAATAATCTAGGAAGCTTATACTCGTAAAATTTGACATAGACGAACAATAAAAAGTGTACACCGAGCAACTTTGATGGTCCGAAGTTGCTCAACTCACTCTATGGAGGAGCGTTAAATGGTTTTCTCCATTTTTCATAGAAAGTTGGGGTTTTGGCATCGAAATAATCTAGGAAGCTTAAACTCATAAAATTTGACCTAGAAGAACAATAAAAAGTATACACCGAGCAACTTTGATAGTCCGAAGTTACTCCACTCACTCTTTGAAGGAGCTTCAAACGGTTTTCTCCATTTGTCATAGATAGTTGGGTTTTGGCATCGAAATAATCTAGGAAGCTTATACTCGTAAAATTTGACATAGACGAACAATAAAAAGTGTACACCGAGCAACTTTGATAGTCTGAAGTTGCTCAACTCACTCTATGGAGGAGCTATAAACGGTTTTGTCCATTTGTCATAAGAAAGTTCGGGTTCTGGCATCCAAATAATCTAGGAAGCTTATACTCGTAAAATTTGACATAGATGAACAATAAAAAGTGTACACCGAGCAACTTTGATTGTCCGAAGTTGCTCAACTCACTCTATTGAGGAGCTTTAAACGGTTTTGTCCATTTGTCATAGAAAGTTGGGGTTTTGGCATCGAAATAATCTAGGAAGCTTATACTCGTAAAATTTGACATAGAAGAACAATAAAAAGTGTACACCGAGCAACTTTGATAGTCTGAAGTTGCTCAACTCACTCTATGGAGGAGCTTTAAACGGTTTTGTCCATTTGTCATAGAAAGTTGGGGTTTTGGCATCGAAATAATCTAGGAAGCTTATACTCGTAAAATTTGACATAGAAGAAAAATAAAAAGTGTACACCGGGCAACTTTGATAGTCCGAACTTGATCAACTCACTCTACGGCGGAGCTTTAAATGGTTTTGTCCATTTGTCATAGAAAGTTTGGGTTTTTGCATCAAAATAATCTAGGAAGCTTATACTCGTAAAATTTGACATAGAAGAACAATAAAAAGTGTACACCGAGCAACTTTGATTGTCCGGAATTGATCAGCTCTCACTATGAACTAGCTTTTAACGGTTTTCTCCATTTCTCATTGATAGTTATAGTTTTGGAATCAAAATAATCCAGGAAGCATATACTCGTAAAATTTGACATAAAAGAACAATAAAAAGTGTACACCGTGCAACTTTGATGATTCGAATTTGCTCAACTCTCTATATGAAGGATCTTTTAACATTTTTGTCCATTTGTCTTATAAAGTTGGTGTTTTCGGATCGAAATGATCTAGCAAGCTTATACTCGTAAAATTTGACATAGAAGGAACAATAAAAAGTGTACACCGAGCAACTTTGATGGTCCGGAATTGCTCAACTCTCACTATGAAGTAGCTTTTAATGGTTTTATCCATTTGTCATTGATAGTTGGGATTTTTGCATCAAAATAATCAAGGAAGCACATACTCGTAAATTTTCACATAAAAGAACAATAAAAAGTGTACACCGAGCAACTTTGATGTTCTGAAGTTGCTCAACTCATTCTATGGAGGAGCTTTAAATGGTTTTGTCAATTTGTCATAGAAAGTTGGGGTTTTGGCATCGAAATAATCTAGGAAGCTTATACTCGTAAAATTTGACATAGAAGAACAATAAAAAGTGTACAGCGAGCAACTTTGATAGTCCGAAGTTGCTGAACTCACTCTATGGAGGAGATTTAAACGGTTTTGTCTATTTGTCATAGAAAGTTGGGGTTTTGGCATCGAAATAATCTAGGAAGCATATACTCGTAAAATTTGACATAGAAGAACAATAAAAACTGTACACCGAGCAACTTTGGTCGCCGCAGTTGCTCAACTCACTCTATAGAAGAGCTTTAAACGGTTTTGTCCATTTGTCATAGAAAGTTGGGGTTTTGGCATCCAAATAATCTAGGAAGCTTATACTCGTAAAATTTGACATAGACGAACAATAAAAAGTGTACACCGAGCAACTTTGATGGTCCGAAGTTGCTCAACTCACTCTATGGAGGAGCGTTAAACGGTTTTCCCCATTTTTCATAGAAAGTTTGGGTTTTGGCATCGAAATAATCTAGGAAGCTTATACTCGTAAAATTTGACATAGAAGAACAATAAAAAGTATATACCGAGAAACTTTGATAGTCCGAAGTTGCTCCACTCACTCTATGGAGGAGCTTCAAACGGTTTTCTCCATTTGTCATAGAAAGTTGGATTTTGGCATCGAAATAATCTAGGAAGCTTATACTCGTAAAATTTGACATAGAAGAACAATAAAAAGTGTACACCGAGCAACTTTGATAGTCCGAAGTTGCTTAACTCACTCTATGGAGGAGCTATAAACGGTTTTGTCCATTTGTCATAAGAAAGTTGGGGTTTTGGCATCCAAATAATCCAGGAAGCTTATACTCGTAAAATTTGACATAGACGAATAATAAAAAGCGTACACCGAGCAACTTGGATGGTCCGAAGTTGCTCAACTCACTCTATGGAGGAGCGTTAAACGGTTTTGTCCATTTGTCATAAGAAAGTTGGGGTTTTGCCATCCAAATAATCTAGGAAGCTTATACTCGTAAAATTTGACATAGACGAAAAATAAAAAGTGTACACCGAGCAACTTTGATGGTCCAAAGTTGCTCAACTCACTCTATGGAGGAGCGTTAAACGGTTTTCTCCATTTGTGATAGAAAGTTGGGTTTTGGCATCGAAATAATCTAGGAAGCTTATACTCGTAAAATTTGACATAGACGAACAATAAAAAGTGTACACCGAGCAACTTTGATGGTCCGAAGTTGCTCAACATACTCTATGGAGGAGCGTTAAATGGTTTTCTCCATTTGTCATAAGAAAGTTGGGGTTTTGCCATCCAAATAATCTAGGAAGCTTATACTCGTAAAATTTGACATAGACGAAAAATAAAAAGTGTACACCGAGCAACTTTGATGGTCCAAAGTTGCTCAACTCACTCTATGGAGGAGCGTTAAACGGTTTTCTCCATTTTTCATAGAAAGTTGGGGTTTTGGCATCGAAATAATCTAGGAAGCTTAAACTCATAAAATTTGACCTAGAAGAACAATAAAAAGTATATACCGAGCAACTTTGATAGTCCGAAGTTACTCCACTCACTCTTTGAAGGAGCTTCAAATGGTTTTCTCCATTTGTCATAGATAGTTGGGTTTTGGCATCGAAATAATCTAGGAAGCTTATACTCGTAAAATTTGACATAGACGAACAATAAAAAGTGTACACTAAGCAACTTTGATAGTCCGCTGTTGCTCAACTCACTCTATGGAGGAGCTATAAACGGTTTTGTCCATTTGTCATAAGAAAGTTGGGGTTTTGGCATCCAAATAATCTTGGAAGCTTATACTCGTAAAATTTGACATAGACGAATAATAAAAAGTGTACACCGAGCAACTTGGAAGGTCCGAAGTTGCTCAACTCACTCTATGGAGGAGCGTTAAACGGTTTTCTCCATTTGTCATATGAAAGTTGGGGTTTTGGCATCCAAATAATCTAGGAAGCTTATACTCGTAAAATTTGACATAGACGAACAATAAAAAGTGTACACCGAGCAACTTTGATGGTCCGAAGTTTCTCAACTCATTCTATGGAGGAGCGTTAAACGGTTTTCTCCATTTGTCATAGAAAGTTGGATTTTGGCATCGAAAAAATCTAGGAAGCTTATACTCGTAAAATGTGACATAGAAGAACAATGAAAAGTGTACACCAAGCAACTTTGATAGTCGGAAGTTGCTCAACTCACTCTATGGAGGAGCTATAAACGGTTTTGTCCATTTGTCATAAAAAAGTTGGGGTTTTGGCATCCAAATAATCTAGGAATCTTATACTCGTAAAATTTGAAATAGACGAAAAATAAAAAGTGTACACCGAGCAACTTTGATGGTCCGAAGTTGCTCAACTCACTCTATGGAGGAGCGTTAAACGGTTGTCTACATTTGTCATAGAAAGTTGGGTTTTGGCATCGAAATAATCTAGGAAGCTTATACTCGTAAAATTTGTCATAGAAGAACAATAAAAAGTGTACACCGAGCAACTTTGATAGTCCGAAGTTGCTCAACTCACTCTATGGAGGAGCTATAACTTGTTTTGTCCATTTGTCATAAGAAAGTTGGGGTTTTAGCATCCAAATAATCTAGGAAGCTTATACTCGTAAAATTTGACATAGACGAACTATAAAAAGTGTACACCGAGCATCTTTGATGGTCCGAAGTTGCTCAACTCACTCCATGGAGGAGCGTTTAACGGTTTTCTCCATTTGTCATAAGAAAGTTGGGGTTTTGGCATCCAAATAATCTAGGAAGCTCATACTCGTAAAATGTGACATAGACGAACAATAAAAAGTGTACACCGAGCAACTTTGATGGTCCAAAGTTGCTCAACTCACTCTATGGAGGAGCATTAAACGGTTTTCTCCATTTGTCATAGAAAGTTGGGTTTTGGCATCGAAATAATCTAGGAAGCTTATACTCGTAAAATTTGACATAGACGAACAATAAAAAGTGTACACCGAGCAACTTTGATGGTCCTAAGTTGCTCAGCTCACTCTATGGAGGAGCGTTAAACGGTTTTCTCCATTTTTCATAGAAAGTTGGGGTTTTGGCATCGAAATAATCTAGGAATCTTAAACTCGTAAAATTTGACATAGAAGAACAATAAAAAGTATACACCGAGCAACTTTGATAGTCCGAAGTTGCTCAACTCACTCTATGGAGGAGCTATAAACGGTTTTGTCCATTTGCCATAAGAAAGTTGGGGTTTTGGCATCCAAATAATCTAGGAAGCTCATACTCGTAAAATTTGACATAGACGAACAATAAAAAGTGTACACCGAGCAACTTTGATGGTCCAAAGTTGCTCAACTCACTCTATGGAGGAGCGTTAAACGGTTTTCTCCATTTGTGATAGAAAGTTGGGTTTTGGCATCGAAATAATCTAGGAAGCTTATACTCGTAAAATTTGACATAGACGAACAATAAAAAGTGTACACCGAGCAACTTTGATGGTCCGAAGTTGCTCAACTCACTCTATGGAGGAGCGTTAAACGGTTTTCTCCATTTTTCATAGAAAGTTGGGGTTTTGGCATCGAAATAATCTCGGAATCTTAAACTCGTAAAATTTGACATAGAAGAACAATAAAAAGTATACACCGAGCAACTTTGATAGTCCGAAGTTGCTCAACTCATTCTATGGAGGAGCTATAAACGGTTTTGTCCATTTCTCAAAAGAAAGTTGGGGTTTTGGCATCCAAATAATCTAGGAAGCTTATACTCGTAAAATTTGACATAGACGAATAATAAAAAGTGTACACCGAGCAACTTGAATGGTCCGAAGTTGCTCAACTCACTCTATGGAGGAACGTTAAACGGTTTTTTCCATTTGTCATAAGAAAGTTGGGGTTTTGGCATCCAAATAATCTAGGAAGCTTATACTCGTAAAATTTGACATAGACGAACAATAAAAAGTGTACACCGAGCAACTTTGATGGTCCAAAGTTGCTCAACTCACTCTATGGAGGAGCGTTAAACGGTTTTCTCCATTTGTCATAGAAAGTTGGGTTTTGGCATCGAAATAATCTAGGAAGCTTATACTCGTAAAATTTGACATAGACGAACAATAAAAAGTGTACACCGAGCAACTTTGATGGTCCGAAGTTGCTCAACTCACTCTATGGAGGAGCGTTAAATGGTTTTCTCCATTTTTCATAGAAAGTTGGGGTTTTGGCATCGAAATAATCTAGGAAGCTTAAACTCGTAAAATTTGACCTAGAAGAACAATAAAAAGTATACACCGAGCAACTTTGATAGTCCGAAGTTACTCCACTCACTCTTTGAAGGAGCTTCAAACGGTTTTCTCCATTTGTCATAGATAGTTGGGTTTTGGCATCGAAATAATCTAGGAAGCTTATACTCGTAAAATTTGACATAGACGAACAATAAAAAGTGTACACTAAGCAACTTTGATAGTCCGCAGTTGCTCAACTCACTCTATGGGGGAGCTATAAACGGTTTTGTCCATTTGTCATAAGAAAGTTGGGGTTTTGGCATCCAAATAATCTAGGAAGCTTATACTCGTAAAATTTGACATAGACGAATAATAAAAAGTGTACACCGAGCAACTTGGATGGTCCGAAGTTGCTCAACTCACTCTATGGAGGAGCGTTAAACGGTTTTCTCCATTTGTCATATGAAAGTTGGGGTTTTGGCATCCAAATAATCTAGGAAGCTTATACTCGTAAAATTTGACATAGACGAACAATAAAAAGTGTACACCGAGCAACTTTGATGGTCCGAAGTTGCTCAACTCATTCTATGGAGGAGCGTTAAACGGTTTTCTCCATTTGTCATAGAAAGTTGGATTTTGGCATCGAAAAAATCTAGGAAGCTTATACTCGTAAAATGTGACATAGAAGAACAATGAAAAGTGTACACCAAGCAACTTTGATAGTCGGAAGTTGCTCAACTCACTCTATGGAGGAGCTATAAACGGTTTTGTCCATTTGTCATAAAAAAGTTGGGGTTTTGGCATCCAAATAATCTAGGAATCTTATACTCGTAAAATTTGAAATAGACGAAAAATAAAAAGTGTACACCGAGCAACTTTGATGGTCCGAAGTTGCTCAACTCACTCTATGGAGGAGCGTTAAACGGTTGTCTACATTTGTCATAGAAAGTTGGGTTTTGGCATCGAAATAATCTAGGAAGCTTATACTCGTAAAATTTGTCATAGAAGAACAATAAAAAGTGTACACCGAGCAACTTTGATAGTCCGAAGTTGCTCAACTCACTCTATGGAGGAGCTATAACTTGTTTTGTCCATTTGTCATAAGAAAGTTGGGGTTTTAGCATCCAAATAATCTAGGAAGCTTATACTCGTAAAATTTGACATAGACGAACTATAAAAAGTGTACACCGAGCATCTTTGATGGTCCGAAGTTGCTCAACTCACTCCATGGAGGAGCGTTTAACGGTTTTCTCCATTTGTCATAAGAAAGTTGGGGTTTTGGCATCCAAATAATCTAGGAAGCTCATACTCGTAAAATGTGACATAGACGAACAATAAAAAGTGTACACCGAGCAACTTTGATGGTCCAAAGTTGCTCAACTCACTCTATGGAGGAGCATTAAACGGTTTTCTCCATTTGTCATAGAAAGTTGGGTTTTGGCATCGAAATAATCTAGGAAGCTTATACTCGTAAAATTTGACATAGACGAACAATAAAAAGTGTACACCGAGCAACTTTGATGGTCCTAAGTTGCTCAGCTCACTCTATGGAGGAGCGTTAAACGGTTTTCTCCATTTTTCATAGAAAGTTGGGGTTTTGGCATCGAAATAATCTAGGAATCTTAAACTCGTAAAATTTGACATAGAAGAACAATAAAAAGTATACACCGAGCAACTTTGATAGTCCGAAGTTGCTCAACTCACTCTATGGAGGAGCTATAAACGGTTTTGTCCATTTGCCATAAGAAAGTTGGGGTTTTGGCATCCAAATAATCTAGGAAGCTCATACTCGTAAAATTTGACATAGACGAACAATAAAAAGTGTACACCGAGCAACTTTGATGGTCCAAAGTTGCTCAACTCACTCTATGGAGGAGCGTTAAACGGTTTTCTCCATTTGTGATAGAAAGTTGGGTTTTGGCATCGAAATAATCTAGGAAGCTTATACTCGTAAAATTTGACATAGACGAACAATAAAAAGTGTACACCGAGCAACTTTGATGGTCCGAAGTTGCTCAACTCACTCTAAGGAGGAGCGTTAAACGGTTTTCTCCATTTTTCATAGAAAGTTGGGGTTTTGGCATCGAAATAATCTCGGAATCTTAAACTCGTAAAATTTGACATAGAAGAACAATAAAAAGTATACACCGAGCAACTTTGATAGTCCGAAGTTGCTCAACTCATTCTATGGAGGAGCTATAAACGGTTTTGTCCATTTCTCAAAAGAAAGTTGGGGTTTTGGCATCCAAATAATCTAGGAAGCTTATACTCGTAAAATTTGACATAGACGAATAATAAAAAGTGTACACCGAGCAACTTGAATGGTCCGAAGTTGCTCAACTCACTCTATGGAGGAACGTTAAACGGTTTTTTCCATTTGTCATAAGAAAGTTGGGGTTTTGGCATCCAAATAATCTAGGAAGCTTATACTCGTAAAATTTGACATAGACGAACAATAAAAAGTGTACACCGAGCAACTTTGATGGTCCAAAGTTGCTCAACTCACTCTATGGAGGAGCGTTAAACGGTTTTCTCCATTTGTCATAGAAAGTTGGGTTTTGGCATCGAAATAATCTAGGAAGCTTATACTCGTAAAATTTGACATAGACGAACAATAAAAAGTGTACACCGAGCAACTTTGATGGTCCGAAGTTGCTCAACTCACTCTATGGAGGAGCGTTAAATGGTTTTCTCCATTTTTCATAGAAAGTTGGGGTTTTGGCATCGAAAT
Source organism: Euonymus europaeus (assembly GCA_963580455.1). Taxonomy (NCBI): domain Eukaryota; kingdom Viridiplantae; phylum Streptophyta; class Magnoliopsida; order Celastrales; family Celastraceae; genus Euonymus; species Euonymus europaeus. The sequence continues at coordinate 10,436,654 of OY756970.1, read as the reverse complement.
AATCTAGGAAGCTTAAACTCGTAAAATTTGACCTAGAAGAACAATAAAAAGTATACACCGAGCAACTTTGATAGTCCGAAGTTACTCCACTCACTCTTTGAAGGAGCTTCAAACGGTTTTCTCCATTTGTCATAGATAGTTGGGTTTTGGCATCGAAATAATCTAGGAAGCTTATACTCGTAAAATTTGACATAGACGAACAATAAAAAGTGTACACTAAGCAACTTTGATAGTCCGCAGTTGCTCAACTCACTCTATGGGGGAGCTATAAACGGTTTTGTCCATTTGTCATAAGAAAGTTGGGGTTTTGGCATCCAAATAATCTAGGAAGCTTATACTCGTAAAATTTGACATAGACGAATAATAAAAAGTGTACACCGAGCAACTTGGATGGTCCGAAGTTGCTCAACTCACTCTATGGAGGAGCGTTAAACGGTTTTCTCCATTTGTCATATGAAAGTTGGGGTTTTGGCATCCAAATAATCTAGGAAGCTTATACTCGTAAAATTTGACATAGACGAACAATAAAAAGTGTACACCGAGCAACTTTGATGGTCCGAAGTTGCTCAACTCATTCTATAGAGGAGCGTTAAACGGTTTTCTCCATTTGTCATAGAAAGTTGGATTTTGGCATCGAAAAAATCTAGGAAGCTTATACTCGTAAAATGTGACATAGAAGAACAATGAAAAGTGTACACCAAGCAACTTTGATAGTCGGAAGTTGCTCAACTCACTCTATGGAGGAGCTATAAACGGTTTTGTCCATTTGTCATAAAAAAGTTGGGGTTTTGGCATCCAAATAATCTAGGAATCTTATACTCGTAAAATTTGAAATAGACGAAAAATAAAAAGTGTACACCGAGCAACTTTGATGGTCCGAAGTTGCTCAACTCACTCTATGGAGGAGCGTTAAACGGTTGTCTACATTTGTCATAGAAAGTTGGGTTTTGGCATCGAAATAATCTAGGAAGCTTATACTCGTAAAATTTGTCATAGAAGAACAATAAAAAGTGTACACCGAGCAACTTTGATAGTCCGAAGTTGCTCAACTCACTCTATGGAGGAGCTATAACTTGTTTTGTCCATTTGTCATAAGAAAGTTGGGGTTTTAGCATCCAAATAATCTAGGAAGCTTATACTCGTAAAATTTGACATAGACGAACTATAAAAAGTGTACGCCGAGCATCTTTGATGGTCCGAAGTTGCTCAACTCACTCCATGGAGGAGCGTTTAACGGTTTTCTCCATTTGTCATAAGAAAGATGGGGTTTTGGCATCCAAATAATCTAGGAAGCTCATACTCGTAAAATGTGACATAGACGAACAATAAAAAGTGTACACCGAGCAACTTTGATGGTCCAAAGTTGCTCAACTCACTCTATGGAGGAGCGTTAAACGGTTTTCTCCATTTGTCATAGAAAGTTGGGTTTTGGCATCGAAATAATCTAGGAAGCTTATACTCGTAAAATTTGACATAGACGAACAATAAAAAGTGTACACCGAGCAACTTTGATGGTCCGAAGTTGCTCAACTCACTCTATGGAGGAGCGTTAAACGGTTTTCTCCATTTTTCATAGAAAGTTGGGGTTTTGGCATCGAAATAATCTAGGAATCTTAAACTCGTAAAATTTGACATAGAAGAACAATAAAAAGTATACACCGAGCAACTTTGATAGTCCGAAGTTGCTCAACTCACTCTATGGAGGAGCTATAAACGGTTTTGTCCATTTGTCATAAGAAAGTTGGGGTTTTGGCATCCAAATAATCTAGGAAGCTCATACTCGTAAAATTTGACATAGACGAACAATAAAAAGTGTACAACGAGCAACTTTGATGGTCCAAAGTTGCTCAACTCACTCTATGGAGGAGCGTTAAACGGTTTTCTCCATTTGTGATAGAAAGTTGGGTTTTGGCATCGAAATAATCTAGGAAGCTTATACTCGTAAAATTTGACATAGACGAACAATAAAAAGTGTACACCGAGCAACTTTGATGGTCCGAAGTTGCTCAACTCACTCTATGGAGGAGCGTTAAACGGTTTTCTCCATTTTTCATAGAAAGTTGGGGTTTTGGCATCGAAATAATCTAGGAATCTTAAACTCGTAAAATTTGACATAGAAGAACAATAAAAAGTATACACCGAGCAACTTTGATAGTCCGAAGTTGCTCAACTCATTCTATGGAGGAGCTATAAACGGTTTTGTCCATTTCTCAAAAGAAAGTTGGGGTTTTGGCATCCAAATAATCTAGGAAGCTTATACTCGTAAAATTTGACATAGACGAATAATAAAAAGTGTACACCGAGCAACTTGAATGGTCCGAAGTTGCTCAACTCACTCTATGGAGGAACGTTAAACGGTTTTTTCCATTTGTCATAAGAAAGTTGGGGTTTTGGCATCCAAATAATCTAGGAAGCTTATACTCGTAAAATTTGACATAGACGTTTAATAAAAAGTGTACACCGAGCAACTTTGATGGTCCGAAGTTGCTCAACTCACTCTATGGACGAGCGTTAAACGGTTTTCTCCATTTGTCATAGAAAGTTGGGATTTGGCATCGAAAAAATCTAGGAAGCTTATACTCGTAAAATGTGACATAGAGGAACAATAAAAAGTGTGCACCAAGCAACTTTGATAGTCGGAAGTTGCTCAACTCACTCTATGGAGGAGCTATAAACGGTTTCGTCCATTTGTCATAAAAAAGTTGGGCTTTTGGTATCCAAATAATCTAGGAAGCTTATACTCGTAAAATTTGACATAGACGGAAAATAAAAAATGTACACCGAGCAACTTTGATGGTCCGAAGTTGCTCAACTCACTCTATGGAGGAGCGTTAAACGGTTTTCTCCATTTGTCATAGAAAGTTGGGTTTTTGCATCGAAATAATCTAGGAAGCTTATACTCGTAAAATTTGACATAGAAGAATAATAAAAAGTGTACACCGAGCAACTTTGATAGTCCGAAGTAGCTCAACTCACTCTATGGAGGAGCTATAACTTGTTTTGTCCATTAGTCATAAGAAAGTTGGGGTTTTGGCATCCAAATAATCTAGGAAGCTTGTACTCGTAAAATTTGACATAGACGAACAATAAAAAGTGTACACCGAGCAACTTTGATGGTCCGAAGTTGCTCAACTCACACTATGGAGGAGCGTTTAACAGTTTTCTTCATTTTTCATAGAAAGTCGGGGTTTTGGCATCGAAATAATTTAGGAAGCTTATACTCCTAAAATATGACATAGAAGAACAATAAAAAGTATACACCGAGCAACTTTGATGGTCCGGAGTTGCTCAACTCACTCTATGGAGGAGCTTTAAACGGTTTTCAACATTTGTCATAGAAAATTGGGTTTTGGCATCGAAATAATCTAGGAAGCTTATACTCGTAAAATTTGACATAGAAGAACAATAAAAAGTGTACACCAAGCAACTTTGATGGTCCGGAGTTGCTCAACTCACTCTATGGAGAAGCTTTAAACGGTTTTGTCCATTTGTCATAGAAAGTTCAGGTTTTGGCATCAAAATATTCTAGGAAGCTTATACTCGTAAAATTTGACATAGAAGAACAATAAAAAGTGTACACCGAGCAACTTTGATAGTCCGAAGTTGCTCCACTCACTCTATGGAGGAGCTTTAAACGGTTTTCAACATTTGTCATAGAAAATTGGGTTTTGGCATCGAAATAATCTAGGAAGCTTATACTCGTAAAATTTGACATAGAAGAACAATAAAAAGTGTACACCGAGCAACTTTGATGGTCAGGAATTGATCAACTCACTCTACGGTGGAGCTTTAAACGGTTTTGTCCATTTGTCATAGAATGTTCGGGTTTTGGCATCGAAATAATCTAGGAAGCATATACTCGTAAAATTTGACATAGAAGAACAATAAAAAGTGTACACCGAGCTACTTTGAAGGTCCGGAATTGATCAACTCTCACTATGAACTAGCTTTTAACGGTTTTGTCCATTTGTCATAAGAAAGTTGGGGTTTTGGCATCCAAATAATCTAGGAAGCTTATACTCGTTAAATTTGACATAGACGAACAATAAAAAGTGTACACCGTGCAACTTTGATGGTCCGAAGTTGCTCAACTCACTCTATGGAGGAGCGTTAAACGGTTTTCTCAATTTTTCATAGAAAGTTGGGGTTTTGGCATCGAAATAATCTAGGAAGCTTATACTCGTAAAATTTGACATACAAGAACAATAAAAAGTGTACACCGAGCAACTTTGATAGTCTGAAGTTGCTCAACTCAATCTATGGAGGAGCGTTAAACGGTTTTCTCCATTTGTCATAGAAAGTTGGGTTTTGGCATCGAAATAATCTAAGAAGCTTATACTCGTAAAATTTGACATTGAAGAACAATAAAAAGTGTACAACGAGCAACTTTGATAGTCCGAAGTTTCTCAACTCACTCTATGGAGGAGCTATAAACTGTTTTGTCCATTTGTCATAAGAAAGTTGGGGTTTTGGCATCCAAATAATCTAGGAAGCTTATACTCGTAAAATTTGACATAGACGAACAATAAAAAGTGTACACCGAGCAACTTTGATGGTCCGTAGTTGCTCAACTCACTCTATGGAGGAGCGTTAAACGATTTTCTCCATTTTTCATAGAAAGTTAGGGTTTTGGCATCGAAATAATTTAGGAAGCTTATACTCGTTAAATTTGACATAGAAGAACAATAAAAAGTATACACCGAGCAACTTTGATAGTCCGAAGTTGCTCCACTCACTCTATGGAGGAGCTTTAAACGGTTTTCCCCAATTGTCAAAGAAAGTTGGGTTTTGGCATCGAAATAATCTAGGAAGCATATACTCGTAAAATTTGACATAGAAGAACAATAAAAAGTGTACACCGAGCAACTTTGATGGTCCGGAGTTGCTCAACTCACTCTATGGAGGAGCTATAAACGGTTTTCTCAATTTGTCAAAAGAAAGTCGCGGTTTTCGCATCGAAATAATCTAAGAAGCTTATACTCGTAAAATTTGACATAGAAGAACAATAAAAAGTGTACACCGAGCAACTTTGATAGTCCGAAGTTGATCAACTCACTCTACGGTGGAGCTTTAAACGGTTTTGTCCATTTGTCATAGAATGTTCGGGTTTTGGCATCGAAATAATCTAGGAAGCATATACTCGTAAAATTTGTCATAGAAGGAACAATAAAAAGTGTACACCGAGCAACTCTGAAGGTCCGGAATTGATCAACTCTCACTATGAACTAGCTTTTAACGGTTTTGTCCATTTGTCATTGATAGTTATGGTTTTCGAATCAAAATAATCCAAGAAGCATATACTCATAAAATTTGACATAAAAGAACAATAAAAAGTGTACACCGAGCAACTTTGATAGTCCGAAGTTGCTCAACTCACTCTATGGAGGAGCTATAAACGGTTTTGTCCATTTGTTATAAGAAAGTTGTTGTTTTGGCATCCAAATAATCTAGGAAGCTTATACTCGTTAAATTTGACATAGACGAACAATAAAAAGTGTACATCGAGCAACTTTGATGGTCCGAAGTTGCTCAACTCACTCTATGGAGGAGCGTTAAACGGTTTTCTCCATTTTTCAGAGAAAGTTGGGGTTTTGGCATCGAAATAATTTAGGAAGCTTATACTCGTAAAATTTGATATAGAAGAACAATAAAAAGTGTACACCGAGCAACTTTGATAGTCTGAAGTTGCTCAACTCACTCTATGGAGGAGCTATAAACGGTTTTGTCCATTTGTCATAAGAAAGTTCGGGTTTTGGCATCCAAATAATCTTGGAAGCTTATACTCGTAAAATTTTACATAGACGAACAATAAAAATTGTACACCAAGCAACTTTGATGGTCCGAAGTTGCTCAACTCACTCTATGGAGGAGCGTTAAACGGTTTTCTCAATTTTTCATAGAAAGTTGGGGTTTTGGCATCGAAATAATCTAGGAAGCTTATACTCGTAAAATTTGACATACAAGAACAATAAAAAGTGTACACCGAGCAACTTTGATAGTCTGAAGTTGCTCAACTCAATCTATGGAGGAGCGTTAAACGGTTTTCTCCATTTGTCATAGAAAGTTGGGTTTTGGCATCGAAATAATCTAAGAAGCTTATACTCGTAAAATTTGACATAGAAGAACAATAAAAAGTGTACACCGAGCGACTTTGATAGTCCGAAGTTGATCAACTCACTCTAAGGTGGAGCTTTAAACGGTTTTGTCCATTTGTCATAGAATGTTCGGGTTTTGGCATCGAAATAATCTAGGAAGCATATACTCGTAAAATTTGTCATAGAAGGAACAATAAAAAGTGTACACCGAGCAACTTTGAAGGTCCGGAATTGATCAACTCTCACTATGAACTAGCTTTTAACAGTTTTGTCCATTTGTCATTGATAGTTATGGATTTGGCATCGAAATAATCTATGAAGCTTATACTTGTAAAATTTGACATAAAAGAACAATAAAAAGTGTACACCGAGCAACTTTGATAGTCCGAAGTTGCTCAACTCACACTATGAAGTAGCTTTTAATGTTTTTATCCATTTGTCATTGATAGTTGGGGTTTTGGCATCCAAATAAACCAGGAAGCATATACTCGTAAAATTTCACATAAAAGAACAATAAAAAGTGTACACTGAGCAATTTTGATGATTCGAAGTTTCTCAACTATCTCTATGGAGGATCTTCTAACGTTTTTGTCCATTTGTCTTATAAAGTTTGTGTTTTCGCATCGAAATAATCTTGGAAGCTTATACTCATAAAATTTGACATAGAAGAACAATAAAAAGTGTACACCGAGCAACTTTGATAGTCTGAAGTTGCTCAACTCACTCTATGGAGGAGCTATAAACGGTTTTGTCCATTTGTCATAAGAAAGTTCGGGTTTTGGCATCCAAATAATCTAGGAAGCTTATACTCGTAAAATTTGACATAGACGAACAATAAAAAGTGCACACCGAGCAACTTTGATGTTCAGAAGTTGCTCAACTCACTCTATGGAGGAGCTATAAACGGTTTTGTCCATTTGTCATATGAAAGTTGGGTTTTTGGCATCGAAATAATCTAGGAAGCTTATACTCGTAAAATTTGACATAGAAGAACAATAAAAAGTGTACACCGAGCAACTTTGATAGTCTGAAGTTGCTCAACTCACTCTATGGAGGAGCTATAAACGGTTTTGCCCATTTGTTAAAAGAAAGTTGCGGTTTTCGCATCGAAATAATCTAGGAAGCTTATACTCGTAAAATTTGACATAGAAGAACAATAAAAAGTGTACACCGGGCAACTTTGATAGTCCGAAGTTGATCAACTCACTCTACGGCGGAGCTTTAAATGGTTTTGTCCATTTGTCATAGAAAGTTCGGGTTTTTGCATCGAAATAATCTAGGAAGCTTATACTCGTAAAATTTGACATAGAAGAACAATAAAAAGTGTACACCGAGCAACTTTGAAGGTCCGGAATTGATGAACTCTCACTATGAACTAGCTTTTAACGGTTTTCTACATTTGTCATTGATAGTTATGATTTTACAATCAAAATAATCCAGGAAGTATATACTCGTAAAATTTGACATAAAAGAACAATAAAAAGTGTACACCGAGCAACTTTGATGGTCCGAAGTTGCTCAACTCACTCTATGGAGGAGCTTTAAATGGTTTTGTCCATTTGTCATAGAAAGTTGGGGTTTTGGCATCAAAATAATCTATGAAGCTTATACTCGTAAAATTTGACATAGACGAACAATAAAAAGTGTACACCGAGCAACTTGGATGGTCCGAAGTTGCTCAACTCACTCTATGGAGGAGCGTTAAACGGTTTTCTCCATTTGTCATAAGAAATTTGGGGTTTTGGCATCCAAATAATCTAGGAAGCTTATACTCGTAAAATTTGACATAGACGAACAATAAAAAGTATACACCGAGTAACTTTGATGGTCCGAAGTTGCTCAACTCACTCTATGGAGGAGCGTTAAACGGTTTTGTCCATTTGTCATAGAAAGTTGGGTTTTGGCATCGAAAAAATCTAGGAAGCTTATACTCATAAAAGTTAACATAATAAAACAATAAAAAGTGTACACCGAGCAACTTTGATAGTCCGAAGTTGCTCAACTCACACTATGAAGTAGCTTTTAATGTTTTTATCCATTTGTCATTGATAGTTGGGGTTTTGGCATCCAAATAATCCAGGAAGCATATACTTTTAAAATTTCACATAAAAGAACAATAAAAAGTGTACACCGAGCAACTTTGATAGTCTGAAGTTGCTCAACTCACTCTATGGAGGAGCTATAAACGGTTTTGTCCATTTGTCATAAGAAAGTTCGGGTTTTGGCATCCAAATAATCTAGGAAGCTTATACTCGTAAAATTTGACATAGACGAACAATAAAAAGTGTACACCGAGCAACTTTGATGTTCAGAAGTTGCTCAACTCACTCTATGGAGGAGCTATAAACGGTTTTGTCCATTTGTCATAAGAAAGTTGGGGTTTTGGCATCGAAATAATCTAGGAAGCTTATACTCGTAAAATTTGACATAGAAGAACAATAAAAAGTGTCCATCGAGCAACTTTGATAGTCTGAAGTTGCTCAACTCACTCTATGGGGGAGCTATAAACGGTTTTGTCCATTTGTCAAAAGAAAGTTGCGGTTTTCGCATCGAAATAATCTAGGAAGCTTATACTCGTAAAATTTGACATAGAAGAACAATAAAAAGTGTACACCGTGCAACTTTGATAGTCCAAAGTTGATCAACTCACCCTACGGCGGTGCTTTAAATGGTTTTGTCCATTTGTCATAGAAAGTTGGGGTTTTTGCATCAAAATAATCTAGGAAGCTTATACTCGTAAAATTTGACATAGAAGAACAATAAAAAGTGTACACCGAGCAACTTTGAAGGTCCGGAATTGATGAACTCTCACTATGAACTAGCTTTTAACGGTTTTCTACATTTGTCATTGATAGTTATGGTTTTAGAATCAAAATAATCCAGGAAGTATATACTCGTAAAATTTGACATAAAAGAACAATAAAAAGTGTATACCGAGCAACTTTGATGATTCGAATTTGCTCAACTCTCTATATGGAGTATCTTTTAACATTTTTGTCCATTTGTCTTATAAAGTTGGTGTTTTCGGATCGAAATGATCTAGCAACCTTATACTCGTAAAATTTGACATAGAAGGAACAATAAAAAGTGTACACCGAGCACCTTTGATGGTCCGGAATTGCTCAAGTCTCACTATGAAGTAGCTTTTAATGGTTTTATCCATTTGTCATTGATAGTTGGGGTTTTGGCATCAAAATAATCCAGGAAGCATATACTCGTAAAATTTCACATAAAAGAACAATAAAAAGTGTACACTGAGAAATTTTGATGATTCGAAGTTTCTCAACTATCTCTATGGAGGATCTTTTAACGTTTTTGTCAATTTGTCTTATAAAGTTTGTGTTTTCGCATCGAAATAATCTTGGAAGCTTATACTTATAAAATTTGACATAGAAGAACAATAAAAAGTGTACACCGAGCAACTTTGATAGTCCGAAGTTGGTCAACTCATTCTATGGAGGAGCTATAAACGGTTTTGTCCATTTGTCAAAAGAAAGTTGCGGTTTTCGCATCGAAATAATCTAGGAAGCTTATACTCGTAAAATTTGACATAGAAGAACAATAAAAAGTGTACACCGGGCAACTTTGATAGTCCGAAGTTGATCAACTCACTCTACGGCGGAGCTTTAAATGGTTTTGTCCATTTGTCTTAGAAAGTTCGGGTTTTTGCATCGAAATAATCTAGGAAGCTTATACTCGTAAAATTTGACATAGAAGAACAATAACAAGTGTACACCGAGCAACTTTGAAGGCTTTGAATTGATCAACTCTCACTATGAACTAGCTTTTAACGGTTTTCTACATTTGTCATTGATAGTTTTGGTTTTAGAATCAAAATAATTCAGGAAGTATATACTCGTAAAATTTGACATAAAAGATCAATAAAAAGTGTACACCGAGCAACTTTGATGATTCGAATTTGCTCAACTTTCTATATGGAGTATATTTTAACATTTTTGTCCATTTGTCTTATAAAGTTGGTGTTTTCGGATCGAAATGATCTAGCAACCTTATACTCGTAAAATTTGACATAGAAGGAACAATAAAAAGTGTACACCGAGCAACTTTGATGTTCAGAAGTTGCTCAACTCACTCTATAGAGGAGCTATAAACGGTTTTGTCCATTTGTCATAGAAAGTTGGGGTTTTGGCATCAAAATAATCTAGGAAACTTATACTCATAAAATTTGACTTAGAAGAACAATAAAAAGTGTACACCGAGCAACTTTGATGGTCCGAAGTTGCTCAACTCACTCTATGGAGGAGCTTTAAATGGTTTTGTCCATTTGTCATAGAAAGTTGGGGTTTTGGCATCGAAATAATCTATGAAGCTTATACTCGTAAAATTTGACATAGACGAACAATAAAAAGTGTACACCGAGCAACTTGGATGGTCCGAAGTTGCTCAACTCACTCTATGAAGTAGCTTTTAATGTTTTTATCAATTTGTCATCGATAGTTGGGGTTTTGGCATCCAAATAATCCAGGAAGCATATACTCGTAAAATTTCACATAAAAGAACAATAAAAAGTGTACACTGAGCAATTTTGATGATTCGAAGTTTCTCAACTATCTCTATGGAGGATCTTTTAACCTTTTTGTCAATTTGTCTTATAAAGTTTGTGTTTTCGCATCGAAATAATCTTGGAAGCTTATACTCATAAAATTTGACATCGAAGAACAATAAAAAGTGTACACCGAGCAACTTTGATAGTCTGAAGTTGCTCAACTCACTCTATGGAGGAGCTATAAACGGTTTTGTCCATTTGTCATAAGAAGGTTCGGGTTTTGGCATCCAAATAATCTCGGAAGTTTATACTCGTAAAATTTGACATAGACGAACAATAAAAAGTGTACACCGAGCAACTTTGATATTCAGAAGTTGCTCAACTCACTCTATGGAGGAGCTATAAACGGTTTTGTCCATTTTTCGTAAGAAAGTTGGGGTTTTGGCATCGAAATAATCTAGGAAGCTTATACTCGTAAAATTTGACATAGAAGAACAATAAAAAGTGTACACCGAGCAACTTTGATAGTCTGAAGTTACTCAACTCACTCTATGGAGGAGCTATAAACGGTTTTGTCCATTTGTCAAAAGAAAGTTGCGGTTTTCGCATCGAAATAATCTAGGAAGCTTATACTCGTAAAATTTGACATAGAAGAACAATAAAAAGTGTACACCGGGCAACTTTGATAGTCCGAAGTTGATCAACTCACTCTACGGCGGAGCTTTAAATGATTTTGTCCATTTGTCATAAAAAGTTCGGGTTTTTGCATTGAAATAATCTAGGAAGCTTATACTCGTAAAATTTGACATAGAAGGAACAATAAAAAGTGTACACCGAGCAACTTTGATGGTCCGGAATTGCTCAACTCTCACTATGAAGTAGCTTTTAATGGTTTTATCCATTTGTCATTGATAGTTGGGGTTTTGGCATCAAAATAATCCAGGAAGCATATACTCGTAAAATTTAACATAAAAGAACAATAAAAAGTATACACTAAGCAATTTTGATGATTCGAAGTTTCTCAACTATCTCTATGGAGGATCTTTTAACGTTTTTGTCAATTTGTCTTATAAAGTTTGTGTTTTCGCATCGAAATAATCTTGGAAGCTTATACTCATAAAATTTGACATAGAAGAACAATAAAAAGTGTACACCGAGCAACTTTGATAGTCTGAAGTTGCTCAACTCACTCTATGGAGGAGCTATAAACGGTTTTGTCCATTTGTCATAAGAAAGTTCGGGTTTTGGCATCCAAATAATCTAGGAAGCTTATACTCGTAAAATTTGACATAGAAGAACAATAAAAAGTGTACACCGAGCAACTTTGATAGTCCGAAGTTGCTCAACTCACTCTATGGAGGAGCTATAAACTGTTTTGTCCATTTGTCATAAGAAAGTTGGGGTTTTGGCATCCAAATAATCTAGGAAGCTTATACTTGTTAAATTTGACATAGACGAACAATAAAAAGTGTACACCGAGCAACTTTGATGGTACGAAGTTCCTCAACTCACTCTATGGAGGAGCTTTAAACGGTTTTCTCCATTTAATATAGAAAGTTGGGGTTTTGGCATCAAAATAATCTAGGAAGCTTATACTCGTAAAATTTGACATAGAAGAACAATAAAAAGTGTACACCGAGCAACTTTGATAGTCCGAAGTTGCTCAACTCACTCTATGGAGGAGCTATAAACTGTTTTGTCCATTTGTCATAAGAAAGTTGGGGTTTTGGCATCCAAATAATCTAGGAAGCTTATACTCGTTAAATTTGACATAGACGAACAATAAAAAGTGTACACCGAGCAACTTTGATGGTCCGAAGTTGCTCAACTCACTCTATGGAGGAGCGTTAAACGGTTTTCTCAATTTTTCATAGAAAGTTGGGGTTTTGGCATCGAAATAATCTAGGAAGCTTATACTCGTAAAATTTGACATAGAAGAACAATAAAAAGTGTACACCGAGCAACTTTGGTAGTCCGAAGTTGATCAACTCACTATATGGAGGAACTTTAAACGATTTTCTCCATTTGTCATAGAAAGTTGGGTTGTGGCATCGAAATAATCTAGGAAGCTTATACTCGTAAAATTTGACATAGAAGAACAATAAAAAGTGTACACCGAGCAACTTTGATAGTCCGAAGTTGCTCAACTCACTCTATGGAGGAGCTTTAAACGGTTTTCTCCATTTGTCATAGAAAGTTGGGTTTTGGCATCGAAATAATCTAGGAAGCTTATATTCGTAAAATTTGACATAGAAGAACAATAAAAAGTGTACACCGAGCAACTTTGACGGTCCGGAGTTGCTCAACTCACTCTATGGAGGTGCTATAAACGGTTTTGTCGATTTGTCATAAGAAAGTTGCAGTTTTCGCATCGAAATAATCTAGGAAGCTTATACTCATAAAATTTGACATAGAAGAACAATAAAAAGTGTACACCGAGCAACTTTGGTAGTCCGAAGTTGATCAACTCACTCTACGGCGGAGCTTTAAACGGTTTTGTCCATTTGTCACAGAAAGTCGGGTTTTGGCATCGAAATAATCTAGGAAGCTTATACTCGTAAAATTTGACATAGAAAAACAATAAAAAGTGTACACGGAGCAACTTTGATACTCCGAAGTTGCTCAACTCACTCTATGGAGGAGCTATAAACGATTTTCTCTATTTGTCAAAAGAAAGTTGCGATTTTCGCATCGAAATAATCTAAAAAGCTTATACTCGTAAAATTTGACATAGAAGAACAATAAAAAGTGTACACCGAGCGACTTTGATAGTCCGAAGTTGATCAACTCACTCTACGGCGGAGCTTTAAACTGTTTTGTCCATTTGTCATAGAAAGTTTTGGTTTTGGCATCGAAATAATCTAGGAAGCTTATGCTCGTAAAATTTGACATAGAAGAACAATAAAAAGTGTACACCGAGCAACTTTGATAGTCCGAAGTTGCCCAACTCACTCTATGGAGGACCTTTAAACGGTTTTCTCCATTTGTCATAGAAAGTTGGGTTTTGGCATCGAAATAATCTAGGAAGCTTATACTCGTCAAATTTGACATAGAAGAACAATAAAAAGTGTACACCGAGCAACTTCGATAGTCCGAAGTTGCTCAACTCACTCTATGGAGGAGCTATAAACGGTTTGTCCATTTGTCATAAGAAAGTTGGGGTTTTGGCATCCAAATAATCTAGGAAGCTTATTCTCGTAAAATTTGACGTAGACGAACAATAAAAAGTGTACACCGAGCAACTTTGATGGTACGAAGTTCCTCAACTCACTCTATGGAGGAGCTTTAAACGGTTTTCTCCATTTAATATAGAAAGTTGGGGTTTTGGCATCAAAATAATCTAGGAAGCTTATACTCGTAAAATTTGACATAGAAGAACAGTAAAAAGTATACACCGAGAAACTTTGATAGTTCGAAGTTGCTCAACTCACTCTATAGAGGAGCGTTAAATGGCTTTCTCCATTTTTCATAGAAAGTTCGGGTTTTGGCATCAAAATAATCTAGGAAGCTTATACTCGTAAAATTTGACATAGAAGAACAATAAAAAGTGTACACCGAGCAACTTTGATAGTCCGAAGTTGCTCAACTCACTCTATGGAGGAGCTATAAACTGTTTTGTCCATTTGTCATAAGAAAGTTGGGGTTTTGGCATCCAAATAATCTAGGAAGCTTATACTCGTTAAATTTGACATAGACGAACAATAAAAAGTGTACACCGAGCAACTTTGATGGTCCGTAGTTGCTCAACTCACTCTATGGAGGAGCGTTAAACGGTTTTCTCAATTTTTCATAGAAAGTTGGGGTTTTGGCATCGAAATAATCTAGGAAGCTTATACTCGTAAAATTTGACATAGAAGAACAATAAAAAGTGTACACCGAGCAACTTTGATAGTCCGAAGTTGCTCAAGTCACTCTATGGAGGAGGTTTAAACGGTTTTCTCCATTTGTCATAGAAAGTTGGGTTTTGGCATCGAAATAATCTAGGAAGCTTATACTCGTAAAATTTGACATAGAAGAACAATAAAAAGTGTACATTGAGCAACTTTGATGGTCCGGAGTTGCTCAACTCACTCTATGGAGGAACTTTAAACGATTTTCTCCATTTGTCATAGAAAGTTGGGTTTTGGCATCGAAATAATCTAGGAAGCTTATACTCGTAAAATTTGACATAGAAGAACAATAAAAAGTGTACACCGAGCAACTTTTATAGTCCGAAGTTGCTCAATTCACTCTATGGAGGAGCTTTAAACGGTTTTCTCCATTTGTCATAGAAAGTTGGGTTTTGGCATCGAAATAATCTAGGAAGCTTATACTCGTAAAATTTGACATAGAAGAACAATAAAAAGTGTACACCGAGCAACTTTGATGGTCCGGAGTTGCTCAACTCACTATATGGAGGAGCTATAAACGGTTTTGTCCATTTGTCATAACAAAGTTGCAGTTTTCGCATCAAAATAATCTAGGAAGCTTATACTCATAAAATTTGACATAGAAGAACAATAAAAAGTGTACACCGAGCAACTTTGGTAGTCCGAAGTTGATCAACTCACTATATGGAGGAACTTTAAACGATTTTCTCCATTTGTCATAGAAAGTTGGGTTGTGGCATCGAAATAATCTAGGAAGCTTATACTCGTAAAATTTGACATAGAAGAACAATAAAAAGTGTACACCGAGCAACTTTGATAGTCCGAAGTTGCTCAACTCACTCTATGGAGGAGCTTTAAACGGTTTTCTCCATTTGTCATAGAAAGTTGGGTTTTGGCATCGAAATAATCTAGGAAGCTTATATTCGTAAAATTTGACATAGAAGAACAATAAAAAGTGTACACCGAGCAACTTTGACGGTCCGGAGTTGCTCAACTCACTCTATGGAGGTGCTATAAACGGTTTTGTCCATTTGTCATAAGAAAGTTGCAGTTTTCGCATCGAAATAATCTAGGAAGCATATACTCATAAAATTTGACATAGAAGAACAATAAAAAGTGTACACCGAGCAACTTTGGTAGTCCGAAGTTGATCAACTCACTCTACGGCGGAGCTTTAAACGGTTTTGTCCATTTGTCACAGAAAGTCGGGTTTTGGAATCGAAATAATCTAGGAAGCTTATACTCGTAAAATTTGACATAGAAAAACAATAAAAAGTGTACACGGAGCAACTTTGATAGTCCGAAGTTGCTCAACTCACTCTATGGAGGAGCTATAAACGATTTTCTCCATTTGTCAAAAGAAAGTTGCGGTTTTCGCATCGAAATAATCTAAGAAGCTTATACTCGTAAAATTTGACATAGAAGAACAATAAAAAGTGTACACCGAGCGACTTTGATAGTCCGAAGTTGATCAACTCACTCTACGGCGGAGCTTTAAACTGTTTTGTCCATTTGTCATAGAAAGTTTTGGTTTTGGCATCGAAATAATCTAGGAAGCTTATACTCGTAAAATTTGACATAGAAGAACAATAAAAAGTGTACACGGAGCAACTTTGATAGTCCGAAGTTGCCCAACTCACTCTATGGAGGACCTTTAAACGGTTTTCTCCATTTGTCATAGAAAGTTGGGTTTTGGCATCGAAATAATCTAGGAAGCTTATACTCGTCAAATTTGACATAGAAGAACAATAAAAAGTGTACACCGAGCAACTTTGATAGTCCGAAGTTGCTCAACTCACTCTATGGAGGAGCTTTAAACGGTTTTCTCCATTTGTCATAGAAAGTTGGGTTTTGGCATCGAAATAATCTAGGAAGCTTATACTCGTAAAATTTGACATAGAAGAACAATAAAAAGTGTACATTGAGCAACTTTGATGGTCCGGAGTTGCTCAACTCACTCTATGGAGGAACTTTAAACGATTTTCTCCATTTGTCATAGAAAGTTGGGTTTTGGCATCGAAATAATCTAGGAAGCTTATACTCGTAAAATTTGACATAGAAGAACAATAAAAAGTGTACACCGAGCAACTTTGATAGTCCGAAGTTGCTCAACTCACTCTATGGAGGAGCTTTAAACGGTTTTCTCCACTTGTCATAGAAAGTTGGGTTTTGGCATCGAAATAATCTAGGAAGCTTATACTCGTAAAATTTGACATAGAAGAACAATAAAAAGTGTACACCGAGCAACTTTGATGGTCCGGAGTTGCTCAACTCACTATATGGAGGAGCTATAAACGGTTTTGTCCATTTGTCATAACAAAGTTGCAGTTTTCGCATCAAAATAATCTAGGAAGCTTATACTCATAAAATTTGACATAGAAGAACAATAAAAAGTGTACACCGAGCAACTTTGGTAGTCCGAAGTTGATCAACTCACTATATGGAGGAACTTTAAACGATTTTCTCCATTTGTCATAGAAAGTTGGGTTGTGGCATCGAAATAATCTAGGAAGCTTATACTCGTAAAATTTGACATAGAAGAACAATAAAAAGTGTACACCGAGCAACTTTGATAGTCCGAAGTTGCTCAACTCACTCTATGGAGGAGCTTTAAACGGTTTTCTCCATTTGTCATAGAAAGTTGGGTTTTGGCATCGAAATAATCTAGGAAGCTTATATTCGTAAAATTTGACATAGAAGAACAATAAAAAGTGTACACCGAGCAACTTTGACGGTCCGGAGTTGCTCAACTCACTCTATGGAGGTGCTATAAACGGTTTTGTCCATTTGTCATAAGAAAGTTGCAGTTTTCGCATCGAAATAATCTAGGAAGCATATACTCATAAAATTTGACATAGAAGAACAATAAAAAGTGTACACCGAGCAACTTTGGTAGTCCGAAGTTGATCAACTCACTCTACGGCGGAGCTTTAAACGGTTTTGTCCATTTGTCACAGAAAGTCGGGTTTTGGCATCGAAATAATCTAGGAAGCTTATACTCGTAAAATTTGACATAGAAAAACAATAAAAAGTGTACACGGAGCAACTTTGATAGTCCGAAGTTGCTCAACTCACTCTATGGAGGAGCTATAAACGATTTTCTCCATTTGTCAAAAGAAAGTTGCGGTTTTCGCATCGAAATAATCTAAGAAGCTTATACTCGTAAAATTTGACATAGAAGAACAATAAAAAGTGTACACCGAGCGACTTTGATAGTCCGAAGTTGATCAACTCACTCTACGGCGGAGCTTTAAACTGTTTTGTCCATTTGTCATAGAAAGTTTTGGTTTTGGCATCGAAATAATCTAGGAAGCTTATACTCGTAAAATTTGACATAGAAGAACAATAAAAAGTGTACACGGAGCAACTTTGATAGTCCGAAGTTGCCCAACTCACTCTATGGAGGACCTTTAAACGGTTTTCTCCATTTGTCATAGAAAGTTGGGTTTTGGCATCGAAATAATCTAGGAAGCTTATACTCGTCAAATTTGACATAGAAGAACAATAAAAAGTGTACACCGAGCAACTTCGATAGTCCGAAGTTGCTCAACTCACTCTATGGAGGAGCTATAAACGGTTTGTCCATTTGTCATAAGAAAGTTGGGGTTTTGGCATCCAAATAATCTAGGAAGCTTATTCTCGTAAAATTTGACGTAGACGAACAATAAAAAGTGTACACCGAGCAACTTTGATGGTACGAAGTTCCTCAACTCACTCTATGGAGGAGCTTTAAACGGTATTCTCCATTTAATATAGAAAGTTGGGGTTTTGGCATCAAAATAATCTAGGAAGCTTATACTCGTAAAATTTGACATAGAAGAACAGTAAAAAGTATACACCGAGAAACTTTGATAGTTCGAAGTTGCTCAACTCACTCTATAGAGGAGCGTTAAATGGCTTTCTCTATTTTTCATAGAAAGTTCGGGTTTTGGCATCAAAATAATCTAGGAAGCTTATACTCGTAAAATTTGACATAGAAGAACAATAAAAAGTGTACACCGAGCAACTTTGATAGTCCGAAGTTGCTCAACTCACTCTATGGAGGAGCTATAAACTGTTTTGTCCATTTGTCATAAGAAAGTTGGGGTTTTGGCATCCAAATAATCTAGGAAGCTTATACTCGTTAAATTTGACATAGACGAACAATAAAAAGTGTACACCGAGCAACTTTGATGGTCCGAAGTTGCTCAACTCACTCTATGGAGGAGCGTTAAACGGTTTTCTCAATTTTTCATAGAAAGTTGGGGTTTTGGCATCGAAATAATCTAGGAAGCTTATACTCGTAAAATTTGACATAGAAGAACAATAAAAAGTGTACACCGAGAAACTTTGATAGTCCGAAGTTGCTCAACTCACTCTATGGAGGAGCTTTAAACGGTTTTCTCCATTTGTCATAGAAAGTTGGGTTTTGGCATCGAAATAATCTAGGAAGCTTATACTCATAAAATTTGACATAGAAGAACAATAAAAAGTGTACACCGAGCAACTTTGATAGTCCGAAGTTGCTCAACTCACTCTATGGAGGAGCTTTAAACGGTTTTCTCCATTTGTCATAGAAAGTTGGGTTTTGGCATCGAAATAATCTAGGAAGCTTATACTCGTAAAATTTGACATAGAAGAACAATAAAAAGTGTACACCGAGCAACTTTGATAGTCCGAAGTTGCTCAACTCACTCTATGGAGGAGCTTTAAACGGTTTTCTCCATTTGTCATAGAAAGTTGGGTTTTGGCATCGAAATAATCTAGGAAGCTTATACTCATAAAATTTGACATAGAAGAACAATAAAAAGTGTACACCGAGCAACTTTGGTAGTCCGAAGTTGATCAACTCACTATATGGAGGAACTTTAAACGATTTTCTCCATTTGTCATAGAAAGTTGGGTTGTGGCATCGAAATAATCTAGGAAGCTTATACTCGTAAAATTTGACATAGAAGAACAATAAAAAGTGTACACCGAGCAACTTTGATAGTCCGAAGTTGCTCAACTCACTCTATGGAGGAGCTTTAAACGGTTTTCTCCATTTGTCATAGAAAGTTGGGTTTTGGCATCGAAATAATCTAGGAAGCTTATATTCGTAAAATTTGACATAGAAGAACAATAAAAAGTGTACACCGAGCAACTTTGACGGTCCGGAGTTGCTCAACTCACTCTATGGAGGTGCTATAAACGGTTTTGTCCATTTGTCATAAGAAAGTTGCAGTTTTCGCATCGAAATAATCTAGGAAGCTTATACTCATAAAATTTGACATAGAAGAACAATAAAAAGTGTACACCGAGCAACTTTGGTAGTCCGAAGTTGATCAACTCACTCTACGGCGGAGCTTTAAACGGTTTTGTCCATTTGTCACAGAAAGTCGGGTTTTGGCATTGAAATAATCTAGGAAGCTTATACTCGTAAAATTTGACATAGAAAAACAATAAAAAGTGTACACGGAGCAACTTTGATAGTCCGAAGTTGCTCAACTCACTCTATGGAGGAGCTATAAACGATTTTCTCCATTTGTCAAAAGAAAGTTGCGGTTTTCGCATCGAAATAATCTAAGAAGCTTATACTCGTAAAATTTGACATAGAAGAACAATAAAAAGTGTACACCGAGCGACTTTGATAGTCCGAAGTTGATCAACTCACTCTACGGCGGAGCTTTAAACTGTTTTGTCCATTTGTCATAGAAAGTTGGGGTTTTGGCATCGAAATAATCTAGGAAGCTTATACTCGTAAAATTTGACATAGAAGAACAATAAAAAGTGTACACCGCGCAACTTTGATAGTCCGAAGTTGCCCAACTCACTCTATGGAGGACCTTTAAACGGTTTTCTCCATTTGTCATAGAAAGTTGGGTTTTGGCATCGAAATAATCTAGGAAGCTTATACTCGTCAAATTTGACATAGAAGAACAATAAAAAGTGTATACCGAGCAACTTCGATAGTCCGAAGTTGCTCAACTCACTCTATGGAGGAGCTATAAACGGTTTGTCCATTTGTCATAAGAAAGTTGGGGCTTTGGCATCCAAATAATCTAGGAAGCTTATTCTCGTAAAATTTGACGTAGACGAACAATAAAAAGTGTACACCGAGCAACTTTGATGGTACGAAGTTCCTCAACTCACTCTATGGAGGAGCTTTAAACGGTTTTCTCCATTTAATATAGAAAGTTGGGGTTTTGGCATCGAAATAATCTAGGAAGCTTATACTCGTAAAATTTGACATAGAAGAACAATAAAAAGTGTACACCGAGCAACTTTGATAGTCCGAAGTTGCTCAACTCACTCTATGGAGGAGCTTTAAACGGTTTTCTCCATTTGTCATAGAAAGTTGGGTTTTGGCATCGAAATAATCTAGGAAGCTTATACTCGTAAAATTTGACATAGAAGAACAGTAAAAAGTATACACCGAGAAACTTTGATAGTTCGAAGTTGCTCAACTCACTCTATAGAGGAGCGTTAAATGGCTTTCTCCATTTTTCATAGAAAGTTCGGGTTTTGGCATCAAAATAATCTAGGAAGCTTATACTCGTAAAATTTGACATAGAAGAACAATAAAAAGTGTACACCGAGCAACTTTGATAGTCCGAAGTTGCTCAACTCACTCTATGGAGGAGCTATAAACTGTTTTGTCCATTTGTCATAAGAAAGTTGGGGTTTTAGCATCCAAATAATCTAGGAAGCTTATACTCGTTAAATTTGACATAGACGAACAATAAAAAGTGTACACCGAGCAACTTTGATGGTCCGAAGTTGCTCAACTCACTCTATGGAGGAGCGTTAAATGGTTTTCTCAATTTTTCATAGAAAGTTGGGGTTTTGGCATCGAAATAATCTAGGAAGCTTATACTCGTAAAATTTGACATAGAAGAACAATAAAAAGTGTACACCGAGCAACTTTGATAGTCCGAAGTTGCTCAACTCACTCTATGGAGGAGCTTTAAACGGTTTTCTCCATTTGTCATAGAAAGTTGGGTTTTGGCATCGAAATAATCTAGGAAGCTTATACTCGTAAAATTTGACATAGAAGAACAATAAAAAGTGTACATTGAGCAACTTTGATGGTCCGGAGTTGCTCAACTCACTCTATGGAGGAACTTTAAACGATTTTCTCCATTTGTCATAGAAAGTTGGGTTTTGGCATCGAAATAATCTAGGAAGCTTATACTCGTAAAATTTGACATAGAAGAACAGTAAAAAGTATACACCGAGAAACTTTGATAGTTCGAAGTTGCTCAACTCACTCTATAGAGGAGCGTTAAATGGCTTTCTCCATTTTTCATAGAAAGTTCGGGTTTTGGCATCAAAATAATCTAGGAAGCTTATACTCGTAAAATTTGACATAGAAGAACAATAAAAAGTGTACACCGAGCAACTTTGATAGTCCGAAGTTGCTCAACTCACTCTATGGAGGAGCTATAAACTGTTTTGTCCATTTGTCATAAGAAAGTTGGGGTTTTGGCATCCAAATAATCTAGGAAGCTTATACTCGTTAAATTTGACATAGACGAACAATAAAAAGTGTACACCGAGCAACTTTGATGGTCCGAAGTTGCTCAACTCACTCTATGGAGGAGCGTTAAACGGTTTTCTCCATTTTTCATAGAAAGTTGGGGTTTTGGCATCGAAATAATCTAGGAAGCTTATACTCGTAAAATTTGACATAGAAGAACAATAAAAAGTGTACACCGAGCAACTTTGATAGTCCGAAGTTGCTCAACTCACTCTATGGAGGAGCTTTAAACGGTTTTCTCCATTTGTCATAGAAAGTTGGGTTTTGGCATCGAAATAATCTAGGAAGCTTATACTCGTAAAATTTGACATAGAAGAACAGTAAAAAGTATACACCGAGAAACTTTGATAGTTCGAAGTTGCTCAACTCACTCTATAGAGGAGCGTTAAATGGCTTTCTCCATTTTTCATAGAAAGTTCGGGTTTTGGCATCAAAATAATCTAGGAAGCTTATACTCGTAAAATTTGACATAGAAGAACAATAAAAAGTGTACACCGAGCAACTTTGATAGTTCGAAGTTGCTCAACTCACTCTATGGAGGAGCTATAAACTGTTTTGTCCATTTGTCATAAGAAAGTTGGGGTTTTGGCATCCAAATAATCTAGGAAGCTTATACTCGTTAAATTTGACATAGACGAACAATAAAAAGTGTACACCGAGCAACTTTGATGGTCCGAAGTTGCTCAACTCACTCTATGGAGGAGCGTTAAACGGTTTTCTCAATTTTTCATAGAAAGTTGGGGTTTTGGCATCGAAATAATCTAGGAAGCTTATACTCGTATAAATTGACATAGAAGAACAATAAAAAGTGTACACCGAGCAACTTTGATAGTCTGAAGTTGCTCAACTCACTCTATGGAGGAGCCATAAACGGTTTTGTCCATTTGTCATAAAAAAGTTCGGGTTTTGGCATCGAAATAATCTAGGAAGCTTATACTCGTAAAATTTGACATAGATGAACAATAAAAAGTGTACACCGAGCAACTTTGATGTTCAGAAGTTGCTCAACTCACTCTATGGAGGAGCTATAAACGGTTTTGACCATTTGTCATATGAAAGTTGGGGTTTTGGCATCGAAATAATCTAGGAAGCTTATACTCGTAAAATTTGACTTAGAAGAACAATAAAAAGTGTACACCGAGCAACTTTGATAGTCTGAAGTTGCTCCACTCACTCTATGGAGGAGCTATAAACGGTTTTGTCCATTTGTCAAAAGAAAGTTGCGGTTATCGCATCGAAATAATCTAGGAAGCTTATACTCGTAAATTTTGACATAGAAGAAGAATAAAAAGTGTACACCGGGCAACTTTGATAGTCCGAAGTTGATCTACTCACTCTACGGCGGAGCTTTAAATGGTTTTGTCCATTTGTCATAGAAAGTTCGGGTTTTTGCATCGAAATAATCTAGGAAGCTTATACTCGTAAAATTTGACATAGAAGAACAATAAAAAGTGTACACCGAGCAACTTTGAAGGTCCGGAATTGATCAACTCTCACTATGAACTAGCTTTTAACGATTTTCTCCATTTGTCATTGATAGTTATAGTTTTGGAATCAAAATAATCCAGGTAGCATATACTCGCAAAATTTGACATAAAAGAACAATAAAAAGTGTACACCGAGCAACTTTCATGATTCGAATTTGCTCAACTCTCTATATGAAGGATCTTTTAACATTTTTGTCCATTTGTCTTATAAAGTTGGTGTTTTCGGATCGAAATGATCTAGCAAGCTTATACTCGTAAAATTTGACATAGAAGGAACAATAAAAAGTGTACACCGAGCAACATTGATGGTCCGGAATTGCTCAACTCTTACTATGAAGTAGCTTTTAATGGTTTTATCCATTTGTCATTGATAGTTGGGATTTTGGCATCAAAATAATCCAGGAAGCATATACTCGTAAAATTTCACATAAAAGAACAATAAAAAGTGTACACCGAGCAACTTTGATGGTCCGAAGTTACTCAACTCACTCTATGGAGGAGCTTTAAATGGTTTTGTCAATTTGTCATAGAAAGTTGGGTTTTGGCATCGAAATAATCTATGAAGCTTATACTCGTAAAATTTGACATAGAAGAACAATAAAAAGTCTACAGCGAGCAACTTTGATAGTCCGAAGTTGCTGAACTCACTCTATGGAGGAGCTTTAAACGGTTTTGTCTATTTTTCATAGAAAGTTGGGGTTTTGGCATCGAAATAATCTAGGAAGCATATACTCATAAAATTTGACATAGAAGAACAATAAAAAGTGTACACCGAGCAACTTTGGTCGTCCGCAGTTGCTCAACTCACTCTATGGAGGAGCTTTAAACGGTTTTGTCTATTTGTCATAGAAAGTTGGGGTTTTGGCATCGAAATAATCTAGGAAGCATATACTCATAAAATTTGACATAGAAGAACAATAAAAAGTGTATACCGAGCAACTTTGATAGTCCGAAGTTGCTCCACTCACTCTATAGAGGAGCTTTGAACGGTTTTGTCCATTTGTCATAGAAAGTTGGGGTTTTGGCGTCCAAATAATCTAGGAAGCTTATACTCGTAAAATTTGACATAGACGAACAATAAAAAGTGTACACCGAGCAACTTTGATGGTCCGAAATTGCTCAACTCACTCAATGGAGGAGCGTTAAACGGTTTTCTCCATTTTTCATAGAAAGTTGGGGTTTTGGCATCGAAATAATCTAGGAAGCTTATACTCGTAAAATTTGACATAGAAGAAAAATAAAAAGTATACACCGAGCAACTTTGATAGTCCGAAGTTGCTCTACTCACTCTATGGAGGAGCTTCAAACGGTTTTCTCCATTTGTCATAGAAAGTTGGATTTTGGCATCGAAATAATCTAGGAAGCTTATACTCGTAAAATTTGACATAGACGAACAATAAAAAGTGTACACCGAGCAACTTTGATAGTCCGAAGTTGCTCAACTCACTCTATGGAGGTGCTATAAACGGTTTTGTCCATTTGTCATAAGAAAGTTGGGGTTTTGGCATCCAAATAATCTAGGAAGCTTATACTCGTAAAATTTGACATAGACGAATAATAAAAAGTGTACACCGAGCAACTTGGATGGTCCGTTGGCATCCAAATAATCTAGGAAGCTTATACTCGTAAAATTTGACATAGAAGAACAATAAAAAGTATACACCGGGCAACTTTGATAGTCCGAAGTTACTCCACTCACTCTATGGAGGAGCTTCAAACGGTTTTCTCCATTTGTCATAGATAGTTGGGTTTTGGCATCGAAATAATCTAGGAAGCTTATACTCGTAAAATTTGACATAGAAGAACAATAAAAAGTGTACACCGAGCAACTTTGATAGTCCGCAGTTGCTCAACTCACTCTATGGAGGAGCTATAAACGGTTTTGTCCATTTGTTATAAGAAAGTTGGGGTTTTGGCATCCAAATAATCTAGGAAGCTTATACTCGTAAAATTTGACATAGACGAATAATAAAAAGTGTACACCGAGAAACTTGGCTGGTCCGAAGTTGCTCAACTCACACTATGGAGGAGCGTTAAACGGTTTTCTCCATTTGTCATAAGAAAGTTGGAGTTTTGGCATCCAAATAATCTAGGAAGCTTATACTCGTAAAATTTGACATAGACGAACAATAAAAAGTGTACACCGAGCAACTTTGATGGTCCGAAATTGCTCAACTCACTCTATGGAGGAGCTTCAAACGGTTTTGTCCATTTGTCATAGAAAGTTGGGGTTTTGGCATCGAAATAATCTATGAAGCTTATACTCGTAAAATTTGACATAGAAGAACAATAAAAAGTGTACAGCGAGCAACTTTGATAGTCCGTAGTTGCCAAACTCACTCTATGGAGGAGCTTTAAACGGTTTTGTCCATTTGTCATAGAAAGTTGGGGTTTTGGCATCGAAATATTCTAGGAAGCATATACTAGTAAAATTTGACTTAGAAGAACAATAAAAAGTGTACAACGAGCAACTTTGATTGTGCGGAGTTGGTCAACTCACTCTATGGAGGAACTTTAAACGGCTTTGTCCATTTATGACAGAAAGTTGGGATTTTGGCATCGAAATAATCTACGAAGCTTATACCCGCAAAATTTGACATAGAAGAACAATAAAAAGTGTACACCGAGCAACTTTGATGTCCGTAGTTGCTCAACTTACTCTATAGAGGAGCTTTAAACGGTTTTTTCCGTCTGTCATAGAAAGTTTGCGTTTTGGCATCGAAATAATCTATGAAGCTTATACTAAAAAAATTAGACATAGAAGAACAATAAAAAGTGTACAGCGAGCAACTTTGATTGTCCGAAGTTGCTCAACTCACTCTATGGAGGAGCTTTAAACGGTTTTGTCCATTTGTCATAGAAAGTTGGGGTTTTGGCATCGAAATAATCTAGGAAGCTTATACTCGTAAAATTTGACATAGAAGAACAATAAAAAGTGTACACCGAGCAACTTTGATAGTCTGAAGTTGCTCAACTCACTCTATGGAGGAGCTATAAACGGTTTTGTCCATTTGTCATAAGAAAGTTCGGGTTTTGGCATCCAAATAATCTAGGAAGCTTATACTCGTAAAATTTGACATAGATGAACAATAAAAAGTGTACACCGAGCAACTTTGATTGTCCGAAGTTGCTCAACTCACTCTATGGAGGAGCTTTAAACGGTTTTGTCCATTTGTCATAGAAAGTTGGGGTTTTGGCATCGAAATAATCTAGGAAGCTTATACTCGTAAAATTTGACATAGAAGAACAATAAAAAGTGTACACCGAGCAACTTTGATAGTCTGAAGTTGCTCAACTCACTCTATGGAGGAGCTTTAAACGGTTTTGTCCATTTGTCATAGAAAGTTGGGGTTTTGGCATCGAAATAATCTAGGAAGCTTATACTCGTAAAATTTGACATAGAAGAAAAATAAAAAGTGTACACCGGGCAACTTTGATAGTCCGAACTTGATCAACTCACTCTACGGCGGAGCTTTAAATGGTTTTGTCCATTTGTCATAGAAAGTTTGGGTTTTTGCATCAAAATAATCTAGGAAGCTTATACTCGTAAAATTTGACATAGAAGAACAATAAAAAGTGTACACCGAGCAACTTTGATTGTCCGGAATTGATCAGCTCTCACTATGAACTAGCTTTTAACGGTTTTCTCCATTTCTCATTGATAGTTATAGTTTTGGAATCAAAATAATCCAGGAAGCATATACTCGTAAAATTTGACATAAAAGAACAATAAAAAGTGTACACCGAGCAACTTTGATGATTCGAATTTGCTCAACTCTCTATATGAAGGATCTTTTAACATTTTTGTCCATTTGTCCTATAAAGTTGGTGTTTTCGGATCGAAATGATCTAGCAAGCTTATACTCGTAAAATTTGACATAGAAGGAACAATAAAAAGTGTACACCGAGCAACTTTGATGGTCCGGAATTGCTCAACTCTCACTATGAAGTAGCTTTTAATGGTTTTATCCATTTGTCATTGATAGTTGGGATTTTGGCATCAAAATAATCAAGGAAGCATATACTCGTAAATTTTCACATAAAAGAACAATAAAAAGTGTACACCGAGCAACTTTGATGTTCTGAAGTTGCTCAACTCATTCTATGGAGGAGCTTTAAATGGTTTTGTCAATTTGTCATAGAAAGTTGGGGTTTTGGCATCGAAATAATCTATGAAGCTTATACTCGTAAAATTTGACATAGAAGAACAATAAAAAGTGTACAGCGAGCAACTTTGATAGTCCGAAGTTGCTGAACTCACTCTATGGAGGAGATTTAAACGGTTTTGTCTATTTGTCATAGAAAGTTGGGGTTTTGGCATCGAAATAATCTAGGAAGCATATACTCGTAAATTTTGACATAGAAGAACAATAAAAACTGTACACCGAGCAACTTTGGTCGCCGCAGTTGCTCAACTCACTCTATAGAGGAGCTTTAAACGGTTTTGTCCATTTGTCATAGAAAGTTGGGGTTTTGGCATCCAAATAATCTAGGAAGCTTATACTCGTAAAATTTGACATAGACGAACAATAAAAAGTGTACACCGAGCAACTTTGATGGTCCGAAGTTGCTCAACTCACTCTATGGAGGAGCGTTAAACGGTTTTCCCCATTTTTCATAGAAAGTTTGGGTTTTGGCATCGAAATAATCTAGGAAGCTTATACTCGTAAAATTTGACATAGAAGAACAATAAAAAGTATATACCGAGAAACTTTGATAGTCCGAAGTTGCTCCACTCACTCTATGGAGGAGCTTCAAACGGTTTTCTCCATTTGTCATAGAAAGTTGGATTTTGGCATCGAAATAATCTAGGAAGCTTATACTCGTAAAATTTGACATAGAAGAAAAATAAAAAGTGTACACCGAGCAACTTTGATAGTCCGAAGTTGCTTAACTCACTCTATGGAGGAGCTATAAACGGTTTTGTCCATTTGTCATAAGAAAGTTGGGGTTTTGGCATCCAAATAATCCAGGAAGCTTATACTCGTAAAATTTGACATAGACGAATAATAAAAAGCGTACACCGAGCAACTTGGATGGTCCGAAGTTGCTCAACTCACTCTATGGAGGAGCGTTAAACGGTTTTCTCCATTTGTCATAAGAAAGTTGGGGTTTTGCCATCCAAATAATCTAGGAAGCTTATACTCGTAAAATTTGACATAGACGAAAAATAAAAAGTGTACACCGAGCAACTTTGATGGTCCAAAGTTGCTCAACTCACTCTATGGAGGAGCGTTAAACGGTTTTCTCCATTTGTGATAGAAAGTTGGGTTTTGGCATCGAAATAATCTAGGAAGCTTATACTCGTAAAATTTGACATAGACGAACAATAAAGAGTGTACACCGAGCAACTTTGATGGTCCGAAGTTGCTCAACTCACTCTATGGAGGAGCGTTAAATGGTTTTCTCCATTTTTCATATAAAGTTGGGGTTTTGGCATCGAAATAATCTAGGAAGCTTAAACTCATAAAATTTGACCTAGAAGAACAATAAAAAGTATACACCAAGCAACTTTGATAGTCCGAAGTTACTCCACTCACTCTTTGAAGGAGCTTCAAACGGTTTTCTCCATTTGTCATAGATAGTTGGGTTTTGGCATCGAAATAATCTAGGAAGCTTATACTCGTAAAATTTGACATAGACGAACAATAAAAAGTGTACACTAAGCAACTTTGATAGTCCGCAGTTGCTCAACTCACTCTATGGAGGAGCTATAAACGGTTTTGTCCATTTGTCATAAGAAAGTTGGGGTTTTCGCATCCAAATAATCTAGGAAGCTTATACTCGTAAAATTTGACATAGACGAATAATAAAAAGTGTACACCGAGCAACTTGGAAGGTCCGAAGTTGCTCAACTCACTCTATGGAGGAGCGTTAAACGGTTTTCTCCATTTGTCATATGAAAGTTGGGGTTTTGGCATCCAAATAATCTTGGAAGCTTATACTCGTAAAATTTGACATAGACGAACAATAAAAAGTGTACACCGAGCAACTTTGATGGTCCGAAGTTGCTCAACTCATTCTATGGAGGAGCGTTAAACGGTTTTCTCCATTTGTCATAGAAAGTTGGATTTTGGCATCGAAAAAATCTAGGAAGCTTATACTCGTAAAATGTGACATAGAAGAACAATGAAAAGTGTACACCAAGCAACTTTGATAGTCGGAAGTTGCTCAACTCACTCTATGGAGGAGCTATAAACGGTTTTGTCCATTTGTCATAAAAAAGTTGGGGTTTTGGCATCCAAATAATCTAGGAATCTTATACTCGTAAAATTTGACATAGACGAAAAATAAAAAGTGTACACCGAGCAACTTTGATGGTCCGAAGTTGCTCAACTCACTCTATGGAGGAGCGTTAAACGGTTGTCTACATTTGTCATAGAAAGTTGGGTTTTGGCATAGAAATAATCTAGGAAGCTTATACTCGTAAAATTTGTCATAGAAGAACAATAAAAAGTGTACACCGAGCAACTTTGATAGTCCGAAGTTGCTCAACTCACTCTATGGAGGAGCTATAACTTGTTTTGTCCATTTGTCATAAGAAAGTTGGGGTTTTAGCATCCAAATAATCTAGGAAGCTTATACTCGTAAAATTTGACATAGACGAACTATAAAAAGTGTACACCGAGCATCTTTGATGGTCCGAAGTTGCTCAACTCACTCCATGGAGGAGCGTTTAACGGTTTTCTCCATTTGTCATAGAAAGTTGGGTTTTGGCATCGAAATAATCTAGGAAGCTCATACTCGTAAAATTTGACATAGACGAACAATAAAAAGTGTACACCGAGCAACTTTGATGGTCCGAAGTTGCTCAACTCACTCTATGGAGGAGCGTTAAACGGTTTTCTCCATTTGTGATAGAAAGTTGGGTTTTGGCATCGAAATAATCTAGGAAGCTTATACTCGTAAAATTTGACATAGACGAACAATAAAAAGTGTACACCGAGCAACTTTGATGGTCCGAAGTTGCTCAACTCACTCTATGGAGGAGCGTTAAACGGTTTTCTCCATTTTTCATAGAAAGTTGGGGTTTTGGCATCGAAATAATCTCGGAATCTTAAACTCGTAAAATTTGACATAGAAGAACAATAAAAAGTATACACCAAGCAACTTTGATAGTCCGAAGTTGCTCAACTCATTCTATGGAGGAGCTATAAACGGTTTTGTCCATTTCTCAAAAGAAAGTTGGGGTTTTGGCATCCAAATAATCTAGGAAGCTTATACTCGTAAAATTTGACATAGACGAATAATAAAAAGTGTACACCGAGCAACTTGAATGGTCCGAAGTTGCTCAACTCACTCTATGGAGGAACGTTAAACGGTTTTTTCCATTTGTCATAAGAAAGTTGGGGTTTTGGCATCCAAATAATCTAGGAAGCTTATACTCGTAAAATTTGACATAGACGAACAATAAAAAGTGTACACCGAGCAACTTTGATGGTCCAAAGTTGCTCAACTCACTCTATGGAGGAGCGTTAAACGGTTTTCTCCATTTGTCATAGAAAGTTGGGTTTTGGCATCGAAATAATCTAGGAAGCTTATACTCGTAAAATTTGACATAGACGAACAATAAAAAGTGTACACCGAGCAACTTTGATGGTCCGAAGTTGCTCAACTCACTCTATGGAGGAGCGTTAAACGGTTTTCTCCATTTTTCATAGAAAGTTGGTGTTTTGGCATCGAAATAATCGAGGAATCTTAAACTCGTAAAATTTGACCTAGAAGAACAATAAAAAGTATACACCGAGCAACTTTGATAGTCCGAAGTTACTCCACTCACTCTTTGAAGGAGCTTCAAACGGTTTTCTCCATTTGTCATAGATAGTTGGGTTTTGGCATCGAAATAATCTAGGAAGCTTATACTCGTAAAATTTGACATAGACGAACAATAAAAAGTGTACACTAAGCAACTTTGATAGTCCGCAGTTGCTCAACTCACTCTATGGAGGAGCGTTAAACGGTTTTCTCCATTTGTCATAAGAAAGTTGGGGTTTTGGCATCCAAATAATCTAGGAAGCTTATACTCGTAAAATTTGACATAGACGAATAATAAAAAGTGTACACCGAGCAACTTGGATGGTCCGAAGTTGCTCAACTCACTCTATGGAGGAGCGTTAAACGGTTTTCTCCATTTGTCATATGAAAGTTGGGGTTTTGGCATCCAAATAATCTAGGAAGCTTATACTCGTAAAATTTGACATAGACGAACAATAAAAAGTGTACACCGAGCAACTTTGATGGTCCGAAGTTGCTCAACTCATTCTATGGAGGAGCGTTAAACGGTTTTCTCCATTTGTCATAGGAAGTTGGATTTTGGCATCGAAAAAATCTAGGAAGCTTATACTCGTAAAATGTGACATAGAAGAACAATGAAAAGTGTACACCAAGCAACTTTGATAGTCGGAAGTTGCTCAACTCACTCTATGGAGGAGCTATAAACGGTTTTGTCCATTTGTCATAAAAAAGTTGGGGTTTTGGCATCCAAATAATCTAGGAATCTTATACTCGTAAAATTTGACATAGACGAAAAATAAAAAGTGTACACCGAGCAACTTTGATGGTCCGAAGTTGCTCAACTCACTCTATGGAGGAGCTATAAACGGTTTTGTCCATTTCTCAAAAGAAAGTTGGGGTTTTGGCATCCAAATAATCTAGGAAGCTTATACTCGTAAAATTTGACATAGACGAACTATAAAAAGTGTACACCGAGCATCTTTGATGGTCCGAAGTTGCTCAACTCACTCCATGGAGGAGCGTTTAACGGTTTTCTTCATTTGTCATAAGAAAGTTGGGGTTTTGGCATCCAAATAATCTAGGAAGCTCATACTCGTAAAATGTGACATAGACGAACAATAAAAAGTGTACACCGAGCAACTTTGATGGTCCAAAGTTGCTCAACTCACTCTGTGGAGGAGCGTTAAACGGTTTTCTCCATTTGTCATAGAAAGTTGGGTTTTCGCATCGAAATAATCTAGGAAGCTTATACTCGTAAAATTTGACATAGACGAACAATAAAAAGTGTACACCGAGCAACTTTGATGGTCCGAAGTTGCTCAACTCACTCTATGGAGGAGCGTTAAACGGTTTTCTCCATTTTTCATAGAAAGTTGGGGTTTTGGCATCGAAATAATCTAGGAATCTTAAACTCGTAAAATTTGACATAGAAGAACAATAAAAAGTATACACCGAGCAACTTTGATAGTCCGAAGTTGCTCAACTCATTCTATGGAGGAGCTATAAACGGTTTTGTCCATTTCTCAAAAGAAAGTTGGGGTTTTGGCATCCAAATAATCTAGGAAGCTTATACTCGTAAAATTTGACATAGACGAATAATAAAAAGTGTACACCGAGCAACTTGAATGGTCCGAAGTTGCTCAACTCACTCTATGGAGGAACGTTAAACGGTTTTTTCCATTTGTCATAAGAAAGTTGGGGTTTTGGCATCCAAATAATCTAGGAAGCTTATACTCGTAAAATTTGACATAGACGAACAATAAAAAGTGTACACCGAGCAACTTTGATGGTCCAAAGTTGCTCAACTCACTCTATGGAGGAGCGTTAAACGGTTTTCTCCATTTGTCATAGAAAGTTGGGTTTTGGCATCGAAATAATCTAGGAAGCTTATACTCGTAAAATTTGACATAGACGAACAATAAAAAGTGTACACCGAGCAACTT
Source organism: Euonymus europaeus (assembly GCA_963580455.1). Classification (NCBI taxonomy): domain Eukaryota; kingdom Viridiplantae; phylum Streptophyta; class Magnoliopsida; order Celastrales; family Celastraceae; genus Euonymus; species Euonymus europaeus. Next base: position 10,403,521 of record OY756970.1, on the reverse strand, counting down.
TGATGGTCCGAAGTTGCTCAACTCACTCTATGGAGGAGCGTTAAACGGTTTTCTCCATTTTTCATAGAAAGTTGGGGTTTTGGCATCGAAATAATCTAGGAAGCTTAAACTCGTAAAATTTGACCTAGAAGAACAATAAAAAGTATACACCGAGCAACTTTGATAGTCCGAAGTTACTCCACTCACTCTTTGAAGGAGCTTCAAACGGTTTTCTCCATTTGTCATAGATAGTTGGGTTTTGGCATCGAAATAATCTAGGAAGCTTAAACTCGTAAAATTTGACCTAGAAGAACAATAAAAAGTATACACCGAGCAACTTTGATGGTCCGAAGTTGCTCAACTCACTCTTTGAAGGAGCTTCAAACGGTTTTCTCCATTTTTCATAGAAAGTTGGGGTTTTGGCATCGAAATAATCTAGGAAGCTTATACTCGTAAAATTTGACATAGACGAACAATAAAAAGTGTACACTAAGCAACTTTGATAGTCCGCAGTTGCTCAACTCACTCTATGGAGGAGCTATAAACGGTTTTGTCCATTTGTCATAAGAAAGTTGGGGTTTTGGCATCCAAATAATCTAGGAAGCTTATACTCGTAAAATTTGACATAGACGAATAATAAAAAGTGTACACCGAGCAACTTGGATGGTCCGAAGTTGCTCAACTCACTCTATAGAGGAGCGTTAAACGGTTTTCTCCATTTGTCATATGAAAGTTGGGGTTTTGGCATCCAAATAATCTAGGAAGCTTATACTCGTAAAATTTGACATAGACGAACAATAAAAAGTGTACACCAAGCAACTTTGATGGTCCGAAGTTGCTCAACTCATTCTATGGAGGAGCGTTAAACGGTTTTCTCCATTTGTCATAGAAAGTTGGATTTTGGCATCGAAAAAATCTAGGAAGCTTATACTCGTAAAATGTGACATAGAAGAACAATGAAAAGTGTACACCAAGCAACTTTGATAGTCGGAAGTTGCTCAACTCACTCTATGGAGGAGCTATAAACGGTTTTGTCCATTTGTCATAAAAAAGTTGGGGTTTTGGCATCCAAATAATCTAGGAATCTTATACTCGTAAAATTTGACATAGACGAAAAATAAAAAGTGTACACCGAGCAACTTTGATGGTCCGAAGTTGCTCAACTCACTCTATGGAGGAGCGTTAAACGGTTTTCTCCATTTGTCATAGAAAGTTGGGTTTTGGCATCGAAATAATCTAGGAAGCTTATACTCGTAAAATTTGTCATAGAAGAACAATAAAAAGTGTACACCAAGCAACTTTGATAGTCCGAAGTTGCTCAACTCACTCTATGGAGGAGCTATAACTTGTTTTGTCCATTTGTCATAAGAAAGTTGGGGTTTTAGCATCCAAATAATCTAGGAAGCTTATACTCGTAAAATTTGACATAGACGAACTATAAAAAGTGTACACCGAGCATCTTTGATGGTCCGAAGTTGCTCAACTCACTCCATGGAGGAGCGTTTAACGGTTTTCTCCATTTGTCATAAGAAAGATGGGGTTTTGGCATCCAAATAATCTAGGAAGCTCATACTCGTAAAATGTGACATAGACGAACAATAAAAAGAGTACACCGAGCAACTTTGATGGTCCAAAGTTGCTCAACTCACTCTATGGAGGAGCGTTAAACGGTTTTCTCCATTTGTCATAGAAAGTTGGGTTTTGGCATCGAAATAATCTAGGAAGCTTATACTCGTAAAATTTGACATAGACGAACAATAAAAAGTGTACACCGAGCAACTTTGATGGTCCGAAGTTGCTCAACTCACTCTATGGAGGAGCGTTAAACGGTTTTCTCCATTTTTCATAGAAAGTTGGGGTTTTGGCATCGAAATAATCTAGGAATCTTAAACTCGTAAAATTTGACATAGAAGAACAATAAAAAGTATACACCGAGCAACTTTGATAGTCCGAAGTTGCTCAACTCACTCTATGGAGGAGCTATAAACGGTTTTGTCCATTTGTCATAAGAAAGTTGGGGTTTTGGCATCCAAATAATCTAGGAAGCTCATACTCGTAAAATTTGACATAGACGAACAATAAAAAGTGTACACCGAGCAACTTTGATGGTCCAAAGTTGCTCAACTCACTCTATGGAGGAGCGTTAAACGGTTTTCTCCATTTGTGATAGAAAGTTGGGTTTTGGCATCGAAATAATCTAGGAAGCTTATACTCGTAAAATTTGACATAGACGAACAATAAAAAGTGTACACCGAGCAACTTTGATGGTCCGAAGTTGCTCAACTCACTCTATGGAGGAGCGTTAAACGGTTTTCTCCATTTTTCATAGAAAGTTGGGGTTTTGGCATCGAAATAATCTAGGAATCTTAAACTCGTAAAATTTGACATAGAAGAACAATAAAAAGTATACACCGAGCAACTTTGATGGTCCGAAGTTGCTCAACTCACTCTATGGAGGAGCGTTAAACGGTTTTCTCCATTTTTCATAGAAAGTTGGGGTTTTGGCATCGAAATAATCTAGGAATCTTAAACTCGTAAAATTTGACATAGAAGAACAATAAAAAGTATACACCGAGCAACTTTGATAGTCCGAAGTTGCTCAACTCACTCTATGGAGGAGCTATAAACGGTTTTGTCCATTTGTCGTAAGAAAGTTGGGGTTTTAGCATCCAAATAATCTAGGAAGCTTATACTCGTAAAATTTGACATAGACGAATAATAAAAAGTGTACACCGAGCAACTTGAATGGTCCGAAGTTGCTCAACTCACTCTATGGAGGAACGTTAAACGGTTTTTTCCATTTGTCATAAGAAAGTTGGGGTTTTGGCATCCAAATAATCTAGGAAGCTTATACTCGTAAAATTTGACATAGACGTTTAATAAAAAGTGTACACCGAGCAACTTTGATGGTCCGAAGTTGCTCAACTCACTCTATGGACGAGCGTTAAACGGTTTTCTCCATTTGTCATAGAAAGTTGGGATTTGGCATCGAAAAAATCTAGGAAGCTTATACTCGTAAAATGTGACATAGAGGAACAATAAAAAGTGTGCACCAAGCAACTTTGATAGTCGGAAGTTGCTCAACTCACTCTATGGAGGAGCTATAAACGGTTTCGTCCATTTGTCATAAAAAAGTTGGGCTTTTGGTATCCAAATAATCTAGGAAGCTTATACTCGTAAAATTTGACATAGACGGAAAATAAAAAATGTACACCGAGCAACTTTGATGGTCCGAAGTTGCTCAACTCACTCTATGGAGGAGCGTTAAACGGTTTTCTCCATTTGTCATAGAAAGTTGGGTTTTTGCATCGAAATAATCTAGGAAGCTTATACTCGTAAAATTTGACATAGAAGAATAATAAAAAGTGTACACCGAGCAACTTTGATAGTCCGAAGTTGCTCAACTCACTCTATGGAGGAGCGTTTAACAGTTTTCTTCATTTTTCATAGAAAGTCGGGGTTTTGGCATCGAAATAATTTAGGAAGCTTATACTCCTAAAATTTGACATAGAAGAACAATAAAAAGTATACACCGAGCAACTTTGATACTCCGAAGTTGCTCCACTCACTCTATGGAGGAGCCTTAAACGATTTTCAACATTTGTCATAGAAAATTGGGTTTTGGCATCGAAATAATCTAGGAAGCTTATACTCGTAAAATTTGACATAGAAGAACAATAAAAAGTGTACACCGAGCAACTTTGATGGTCCGAAGTTGCTCCACTCACTCTATGGAGGAGCTTTAGACGGTTTTCAACATTTGTCATAGAAAATTGGGTTTTGGCATCGAAATAATCTAGGAAGCTTATACTCGTAAAATTTGACATAGAAGAACAATAAAAAGTGTACACCGAGCAACTTTGATGGTCCGGAGTTGCTCAACTCACTCTATGGAGGAGCTTTAAATGGTTTTGTCCATTTGTCATAGAAAGTTCAGGTTTTGGCATCAAAATATTCTAGGAAGCTTATACTCGTAAAATTTGACATAGAAGAACAATAAAAAGTGTACACCGAGCAACTTTGATAGTCCGAAGTTGCTCCACTCACTCTATGGAGGAGCTTTAAACGGTTTTCAACATTTGTCATAGAAAATTGGGTTTTGGGATCGAAATAATCTAGGAAGCTTATACTCGTAAAATTTGACATAGAAGAACAATAAAAAGTGTACACCGAGCAACTTTGATGGTCAGGAATTGATCAACTCACTCTACGGTGGAGCTTTAAACGGTTTTGTCCATTTGTCATAGAATGTTCGGGTTTTGGCATCGAAATAATCTAGGAAGCATATACTCGTAAAATTTGACATAGAAGAACAATAAAATGTGTACACCGAGCAACTTTGAAGGTCCGGAATTGATCAACTCTCACTATGAACTAGCTTTTAACGGTTTTGTCCATTTGTCATTGATAGTTATGGTTTTCGAATCAAAATAATCCAAGAAGCATATACTCATAAAATTTGACATAAAAGAACAATAAAAAGTGTACACCGAGCAACTTTGATAGTCCGAAGTTGCTCAACTCACTCTATGGAGGAGCTATAAACGGTTTTGTCCATTTGTTATAAGAAAGTTGTTGTTTTGGCATCCAAATAATCTAGGAAGCTTATACTCGTTAAATTTGACATAGACGAACAATAAAAAGTGTACATCGAGCAACTTTGATGGTCCGAAGTTGCTCAACTCACTCTATGGAGGAGCGTTAAACGGTTTTCTCCATTTTTCAGAGAAAGTTGGGGTTTTGGCATCGAAATAATCTAGGAAGCTTATACTCGTAAAATTTGACATAGAAGAACAATAAAAAGTGTACACCAAGCAACTTTGATGGTCCGGAGTTGCTCAACTCACTCTATGGAGGAGCTTTAAACGGTTTTGTCCATTTGTCATAGAAAGTTCAGGTTTTGGCATCAAAATATTCTAGGAAGCTTATACTCGTAAAATTTGACATAGAAGAACAATAAAAAGTGTACACCGAGCAACTTTGATAGTCCGAAGTTGCTCCACTCACTCTATGGAGGAGCTTTAAACGGTTTTCAACATTTGTCATAGAAAATTGGGTTTTGGCATCGAAATAATCTAGGAAGCTTATACTCGTAAAATTTGACATAGAAGAACAATAAAAAGTGTACACCGAGCAACTTTGATGGTCAGGAATTGATCAACTCACTCTACGGTGGAGCTTTAAACGGTTTTGTCCATTTGTCATAGAATGTTCGGGTTTTGGCATCGAAATAATCTAGGAAGCATATACTCGTAAAATTTGACATAGAAGAACAATAAAAAGTGTACACCGAGCTACTTTGAAGGTCCGGAATTGATCAACTCTCACTATGAACTAGCTTTTAACGGTTTTTTCCATTTGTCATTGATAGTTATGGTTTTCGAATCAAAATAATCCAAGAAGCATATACTCATAAAATTTGACATAAAAGAACAATAAAAAGTGTACACCGAGCAACTTTGATAGTCCGAAGTTGCTCAACTCACTCTATGGAGGAGCTATAAACGGTTTCGTCCATTTGTTATAAGAAAGTTGTTGTTTTGGCATCCAAATAATCTAGGAAGCTTATACTCGTTAAATTTGACATAGACGAACAATAAAAAGTGTACATCGAGCAACTTTGATGGTCCGAAGTTGCTCAACTCACTCTATGGAGGAGCGTTAAACGGTTTTCTCCATTTTTCAGAGAAAGTTGGGGTTTTGGCATCGAAATAATTTAGGAAGCTTATACTCGTAAAATTTGATATAGAAGAACAATAAAAAGTGTACACCGAGCAACTTTGATAGTATGAAGTTGCTCAACTCACTCTATGGAGGAGCTATAAACGGTTTTGTCCATTTGTCATAAGAAAGTTCGGGTTTTGGCATCAAAATAATCTTGGAAGCTTATACTCGTAAAATTAGACATAGACGAACAATAAAAAGTGTACACCGAGCAACTTTGATATTCAGAAGTTGCTCAACTCACTCTATGGAGGAGCTATAAAATGTTTTGTCCATTTGTCATAAGAAAGTTGGGGTTTTGGCATCCAAATAATCTAGGAAGCTTATACTCGTTAAATTTGACATAGACGAACAATAAAAAGTGTACACCGTGCAACTTTGATGGTCCGAAGTTGCTCAACTCACTCTATGGAGGAGCGTTAAACGGTTTTCTCAATTTTTCATAGAAAGTTGGGGTTTTGGCATCGAAATAATCTAGGAAGCTTATACTCGTAAAATTTGACATACAAGAACAATAAAAAGTGTACACCGAGCAACTTTGATAGTCTGAAGTTGCTCAACTCAATCTATGGAGGAGCGTTAAACGGTTTTCTCCATTTGTCATAGAAAGTTGGGTTTTGGCATCGAAATAATCTAAGAAGCTTATACTCGTAAAATTTGACATTGAAGAACAATAAAAAGTGTACAACGAGCAACTTTGATAGTCCGAAGTTTCTCAACTCACTCTATGGAGGAGCTATAAACTGTTTTGTCCATTTGTCATAAGAAAGTTGGGGTTTTGGCATCCAAATAATCTAGGAAGCTTATACTCGTAAAATTTGACATAGACGAACAATAAAAAGTGTACACCGAGCAACTTTGATGGTCCGTAGTTGCTCAACTCACTCTATGGAGGAGCGTTAAACGATTTTCTCCATTTTTCATAGAAAGTTAGGGTTTTGGCATCGAAATAATTTAGGAAGCTTATACTCGTTAAATTTGACATAGAAGAACAATAAAAAGTATACACCGAGCAACTTTGATAGTCCGAAGTTGCTCCACTCACTCTATGGAGGAGCTTTAAACGGTTTTCCCCAATTGTCAAAGAAAGTTGGGTTTTGGCATCGAAATAATCTAGGAAGCATATACTCGTAAAATTTGACATAGAAGAACAATAAAAAGTGTACACCGAGCAACTTTGATGGTCCGGAGTTGCTCAACTCACTCTATGGAGGAGCTATAAACGGTTTTCTCCATTTGTCAAAAGAAAGTCGCGGTTTTCGCATCGAAATAATCTAAGAAGCTTATACTCGTAAAATTTGACATAGAAGAACAATAAAAAGTGTACACCGAGCAACTTTGATAGTCCGAAGTTGATCAACTCACTCTACGGTGGAGCTTTAAACGGTTTTGTCCATTTGTCATAGAATGTTCGGGTTTTGGCATCGAAATAATCTAGGAAGCATATACTCGTAAAATTTGTCATAGAAGGAACAATAAAAAGTGTACACCGAGCAACTCTGAAGGTCCGGAATTGATCAACTCTCACTATGAACTAGTTTTTAACGGTTTTGTCCATTTGTCATTGATAGTTATGGTTTTCGAATCAAAATAATCCAAGAAGCATATACTCATAAAATTTGACATAAAAGAACAATAAAAAGTGTACACCAAGCAACTTTGATGGTCCGGAGTTGCTCAACTCACTCTATGGAGGAGCTTTAAACGGTTTTGTCCATTTGTCATAGAAAGTTCAGGTTTTGGCATCAAAATATTCTAGGAAGCTTATACTCGTAAAATTTGACATAGAAGAACAATAAAAAGTGTACACCGAGCAACTTTGATAGTCCGAAGTTGCTCCACTCACTCTATGGAGGAGCTTTAAACGGTTTTCAACATTTGTCATAGAAAATTGGGTTTTGGCATCGAAATAATCTAGGAAGCTTATACTCGTAAAATTTGACATAGAAGAACAATAAAAAGTGTACACCGAGCAACTTTGATGGTCAGGAATTGATCAACTCACTCTACGGTGGAGCTTTAAACGGTTTTGTCCATTTGTCATAGAATGTTCGGGTTTTGGCATCGAAATAATCTAGGAAGCATAGACTCGTAAAATTTGACATAGAAGAACAATAAAAAGTGTACACCGAGCTACTTTGAAGGTCCGGAATTGATCAACTCTCACTATGAACTAGCTTTTAACGGTTTTTTCCATTTGTCATTGATAGTTATGGTTTTCGAATCAAAATAATCCAAGAAGCATATACTCATAAAATTTGACATAAAAGAACAATAAAAAGTGTACACCGAGCAACTTTGATAGTCCGAAGTTGCTCAACTCACTCTATGGAGGAGCTATAAACGGTTTCGTCCATTTGTTATAAGAAAGTTGTTGTTTTGGCATCCAAATAATCTAGGAAGCTTATACTCGTTAAATTTGACATAGACGAACAATAAAAAGTGTACATCGAGCAACTTTGATGGTCCGAAGTTGCTCAACTCACTCTATGGAGGAGCGTTAAACGGTTTTCTCCATTTTTCAGAGAAAGTTGGGGTTTTGGCATCGAAATAATTTAGGAAGCTTATACTCGTAAAATTTGATATAGAAGAACAATAAAAAGTGTACACCGAGCAACTTTGATAGTATGAAGTTGCTCAACTCACTCTATGGAGGAGCTATAAACGGTTTTGTCCATTTGTCATAAGAAAGTTCGGGTTTTGGCATCAAAATAATCTTGGAAGCTTATACTCGTAAAATTAGACATAGACGAACAATAAAAAGTGTACACCGAGCAACTTTGATATTCAGAAGTTGCTCAACTCACTCTATGGAGGAGCTATAAACTGTTTTGTCCATTTGTCATAAGAAAGTTGGGGTTTTGGCATCCAAATAATCTAGGAAGCTTATACTCGTTAAATTTGACATAGACGAACAATAAAAAGTGTACACCGTGCAACTTTGATGGTCCGAAGTTGCTCAACTCACTCTATGGAGGAGCGTTAAACGGTTTTCTCAATTTTTCATAGAAAGTTGGGGTTTTGGCATCGAAATAATCTAGGAAGCTTATACTCGTAAAATTTGACATACAAGAACAATAAAAAGTGTACACCGAGCAACTTTGATAGTCTGAAGTTGCTCAACTCAATCTATGGAGGAGCGTTAAACGGTTTTCTCCATTTGTCATAGAAAGTTGGGTTTTGGCATCGAAATAATCTAAGAAGCTTATACTCGTAAAATTTGACATTGAAGAACAATAAAAAGTGTACAACGAGCAACTTTGATAGTCCGAAGTTTCTCAACTCACTCTATGGAGGAGCTATAAACTGTTTTGTCCATTTGTCATAAGAAAGTTGGGGTTTTGGCATCCAAATAATCTAGGAAGCTTATACTCGTAAAATTTGACATAGACGAACAATAAAAAGTGTACACCGAGCAACTTTGATGGTCCGTAGTTGCTCAACTCACTCTATGGAGGAGCGTTAAACGATTTTCTCCATTTTTCATAGAAAGTTAGGGTTTTGGCATCGAAATAATTTAGGAAGCTTATACTCGTTAAATTTGACATAGAAGAACAATAAAAAGTATACACCGAGCAACTTTGATAGTCCGAAGTTGCTCCACTCACTCTATGGAGGAGCTTTAAACGGTTTTCCCCAATTGTCAAAGAAAGTTGGGTTTTGGCATCGAAATAATCTAGGAAGCATATACTCGTAAAATTTGACATAGAAGAACAATAAAAAGTGTACACCGAGCAACTTTGATGGTCCGGAGTTGCTCAACTCACTCTATGGAGGAGCTATAAACGGTTTTCTCCATTTGTCAAAAGAAAGTCGCGGTTTTCGCATCGAAATAATCTAAGAAGCTTATACTCGTAAAATTTGACATAGAAGAACAATAAAAAGTGTACACCGAGCAACTTTGATAGTCCGAAGTTGATCAACTCACTCTACGGTGGAGCTTTAAACGGTTTTGTCCATTTGTCATAGAATGTTCGGGTTTTGGCATCGAAATAATCTAGGAAGCATATACTCGTAAAATTTGTCATAGAAGGAACAATAAAAAGTGTACACCGAGCAACTCTGAAGGTCCGGAATTGATCAACTCTCACTATGAACTAGCTTTTAACGGTTTTGTCCATTTGTCATTGATAGTTATGGTTTTCGAATCAAAATAATCCAAGAAGCATATACTCATAAAATTTGACATAAAAGAACAATAAAAAGTGTACACCGAGCAACTTTGATAGTCCGAAGTTGCTCAACTCACTCTATGGAGGAGCTATAAACGGTTTTGTCCATTTGTTATAAGAAAGTTGTTGTTTTGGCATCCAAATAATCTAGGAAGCTTATACTCGTTAAATTTGACATAGACGAACAATAAAAAGTGTACATCGAGCAACTTTGATGGTCCGAAGTTGCTCAACTCACTCTATGGAGGAGCGTTAAACGGTTTTCTCCATTTTTCAGAGAAAGTTGGGGTTTTGGCATCGAAATAATTTAGGAAGCTTATACTCGTAAAATTTGATATAGAAGAACAATAAAAAGTGTACACCGAGCAACTTTGATAGTCTGAAGTTGCTCAACTCACTCTATGGAGGAGCTATAAACTGTTTTGTCCATTTGTCATAAGAAAGTTCGGGTTTTGGCATCCAAATAATCTTGGAAGCTTATACTCGTAAAATTAGACATAGACGAACAATAAAAAGTGTACACCGAGCAACTTTGATATTCAGAAGTTGCTCAACTCACTCTATGGAGGAGCTATAAACTGTTTTGTCCATTTGTCATACGAAAGTTGGGGTTTTGGCATCCAAATAATCTAGGAAGCTTATACTCGTTAAATTTGACATAGACGAACAATAAAAAGTGTACACCGAGCAACTTTGATGGTCCGAAGTTGCTCAACTCACTCTATGGAGGAGCGTTAAACGGTTTTCTCAATTTTTCATAGAAAGTTGGGGTTTTGGCATCGAAATAATCTAGGAAGCTTATACTCGTAAAATTTGACATACAAGAACAATAAAAAGTGTACACCGAGCAACTTTGATAGTCTGAAGTTGCTCAACTCAATCTATGGAGGAGCGTTAAACGGTTTTCTCCATTTGTCAAAAGAAAGTCGCGGTTTTCGCATCGAAATAATCTAAGAAGCTTATACTCGTAAAATTTGACATAGAAGAACAATAAAAAGTGTACACCGAGCAACTTTGATAGTCCGAAGTTGATCAACTCACTCTACGGTGGAGCTTTAAACGGTTTTGTCCATTTGTCATAGAATGTTCGGGTTTTGGCATCGAAATAATCTAGGAAGCATATACTCGTAAAATTTTTCATAGAAGGAACAATAAAAAGTGTACACCGAGCAACTCTGAAGGTCCGGAATTGATCAACTCTCACTATGAACTAGCTTTTAACGGTTTTGTCCATTTGTCATTGATAGTTATGGTTTTCGAATCAAAATAATCCAAGAAGCATATACTCATAAAATTTGACATAAAAGAACAATAAAAAGTGTACACCGAGCAACTTTGATAGTCCGAAGTTGCTCAACTCACTCTATGGAGGAGCTATAAACGGTTTTGTCCATTTGTTATAAGAAAGTTGTTGTTTTGGCATCCAAATAATCTAGGAAGCTTATACTCGTTAAATTTGACATAGACGAACAATAAAAAGTGTACATCGAGCAACTTTGATGGTCCGAAGTTGCTCAACTCACTCTATGGAGGAGCGTTAAACGGTTTTCTCCATTTTTCAGAGAAAGTTGGGGTTTTGGCATCGAAATAATTTAGGAAGCTTATACTCGTAAAATTTGATATAGAAGAACAATAAAAAGTGTACACCGAGCAACTTTGATAGTCTGAAGTTGCTCAACTCACTCTATGGAGGAGCTATAAACTGTTTTGTCCATTTGTCATAAGAAAGTTCGGGTTTTGGCATCCAAATAATCTTGGAAGCTTATACTCGTAAAATTAGACATAGACGAACAATAAAAAGTGTACACCGAGCAACTTTGATATTCAGAAGTTGCTCAACTCACTCTATGGAGGAGCTATAAACTGTTTTGTCCATTTGTCATAAGAAAGTTGGGGTTTTGGCATCCAAATAATCTAGGAAGCTTATACTCGTTAAATTTGACATAGACGAACAATAAAAAGTGTACACCGAGCAACTTTGATGGTCCGAAGTTGCTCAACTCACTCTATGGAGGAGCGTTAAACGGTTTTCTCAATTTTTCATAGAAAGTTGGGGTTTTGGCATCGAAATAATCTAGGAAGCTTATACTCGTAAAATTTGACATACAAGAACAATAAAAAGTGTACACCGAGCAACTTTGATAGTCTGAAGTTGCTCAACTCAATCTATGGAGGAGCGTTAAACGGTTTTCTCCATTTGTCATAGAAAGTTGGGTTTTGGCATCGAAATAATCTAAGAAGCTTATACTCGTAAAATTTGACATAGAAGAACAATAAAAAGTGTACACCGAGCAACTTTGATAGTCCGAAGTTGATCGACTCACTCTACGGTGGAGCTTTAAACGGTTTTGTCCATTTGTCATAGAATGTTCGGGTTTTGGCATCGAAATAATCTAGGAAGCATATACTCGTAAAATTTGTCATAGAAGGAACAATAAAAAGTGTACACCGAGCAACTTTGAAGGTCCGGAATTGATCAACTCTCACTATGAACTAGCTTTTAACAGTTTTGTCCATTTGTCATTGATAGTTATGGTTTTGGCATCGAAATAATCTATGAAGCTTATACTTGTAAAATTTGACATAAAAGAACAATAAAAAGTGTACACCGAGCAACTTTGATAGTCCGAAGTTGCTCAACTCACACTATGAAGTAGCTTTTAATGTTTTTATCCATTTGTCATTGATAGTTGAGGTTTTGGCATCCAAATAAACCAGGAAGCATATACTCATAAAATTTCACATAAAAGAACAATAAAAAGTGTACACTGAGCAATTTTGATGATTCGAAGTTTCTCAACTATCTCTATGGAGGATCTTCTAACGTTTTTGTCCATTTGTCTTATAAAGTTTGTGTTTTCGCATCGAAATAATCTTGGAAGCTTATACTCATAAAATTTGACATAGAAGAACAATAAAAAGTGTACACCGAGCAACTTTGATAGTCTGAAGTTGCTCAACTCACTCTATGGAGGAGCTATAAACGGTTTTGTCCATTTGTCATAAGAAAGTTCGGGTTTTGGCATCCAAATAATCTAGGAAGCTTATACTCGTAAAATTTGACATAGACGAACAATAAAAAGTGCACACCGAGCAACTTTGATGTTCAGAAGTTGCTCAACTCACTCTATGGAGGAGCTATAAACGGTTTTGTCCATTTGTCATATGAAAGTTGGGTTTTTGGCATCGAAATAATCTAGGAAGCTTATACTCGTAAAATTTGACATAGAAGAACAATAAAAAGTATACACCGAGCAACTTTGATAGTCTGAAGTTGCTCAACTCACTCTATGGAGGAGCTATAAACGGTTTTGTCCATTTGTTAAAAGAAAGTTGCGGTTTTCGCATCGAAATAATCTAGGAAGCTTATACTCGTAAAATTTGACATAGAAGAACAATAAAAAGTGTACACCGGGCAACTTTGATAGTCCGAAGTTGATCAACTCACTCTACGGCGGAGCTTTAAATGGTTTTGTCCATTTTCATAGAAAGTTCGGGTTTTTGCATCGAAATAATCTAGGAAGCTTATACTCGTAAAATTTGACATAGAAGAACAATAAAAAGTGTACACCGAGCAACTTTGAAGGTCCGGAATTGATGAACTCTCACTATGAACTAGCTTTTAACGGTTTTCTACATTTGTCATTGATAGTTATGATTTTACAATCAAAATAATCCAGGAAGTATATACTCGTAAAATTTGACATAAAAGAACAATAAAAAGTGTACACCGAGCAACTTTGATGGTCCGAAGTTGCTCAACTCACTCTATGGAGGAGCTTTAAATGGTTTTGTCCATTTGTCATAGAAAGTTGGGGTTTTGGCATCAAAATAATCTACGAAGCTTATACTCGTAAAATTTGACATAGACGAACAATAAAAAGTGTACACCGAGCAACTTGGATGGTCCGAAGTTGCTCAACTCACTCTATGGAGGAGCGTTAAACGGTTTTCTCCATTTGTCATAAGAAATTTGGGGTTTTGGCATCCAAATAATCTAGGAAGCTTATACTCGTAAAATTTGACATAGACGAACAATAAAAAGTATACACCGAGTAACTTTGATGGTCCGAAGTTGCTCAACTCACTCTATGGAGGAGCGTTAAACGGTTTTGTCCATTTGTCATAGAAAGTTGGGTTTTGGCATCGAAAAAATCTAGGAAGCTTATACTCATAAAAGTTAACATAATAAAACAATAAAAATTGTACACCGAGCAACTTTGATAGTCCGAAGTTGCTCAACTCACACTATGAAGTAGCTTTTAATGTTTTTATCCATTTGTCATTGATAGTTGGGGTTTTGGCATCCAAATAATCCAGGAAGCATATACTTTTAAAATTTCACATAAAAGAACAATAAAAAGTGTACACTGAGCAATTTTGATGATTCGAAGTTTCTCAACTATCTCTATGGAGGATCTTTTAAGGTTTTTGTCCATTTGTCTTATAAAGTTTGTGTTTTCGCATCGAAATAATCTTGGAAGCTTATACTCATAAAATTTGACATAGAAGAACAATAAAAAGTGTACACCGAGCAACTTTGATAGTCTGAAGTTGCTCAACTCACTCTATGGAGGAGCTATAAACGGTTTTGTCCATTTGTCATAAGAAAGTTCGGGTTTTGGCATCCAAATAATCTAGGAAGCTTATACTCGTAAAATTTGACATAGGCGAACAATAAAAAGTGTACACCGAGCAACTTTGATGTTCAGAAGTTGCTCAACTCACTCTATGGAGGAGCTATAAACGGTTTTGTCCATTTGTCATAAGAAAGTTGGGGTTTTGGCACCGAAATAATCTAGGAAGCTTATACTCGTAAAATTTGACATAGAAGAACAATAAAAAGTGTCCATCGAGCAACTTTGATAGTCTGAAGTTGCTCAACTCACTCTATGGAGGAGCTATAAACAGTTTTGTCCATTTGTCAAAAGAAAGTTGCGGTTTTCGCATCGAAATAATCTAGGAAGCTTATACTCGTAAAATTTGACATAGAAGAACAATAAAAAGTGTACACCGTGCAACTTTGATAGTCCAAAGTTGATCAACTCACCCTACGGCGGTGCTTTAAATGGTTTTGTCCATTTGTCATAGAAAGTTGGGGTTTTTGCATCAAAATAATCTAGGAAGCTTATACTCGTAAAATTTGACATAGAAGAACAATAAAAAGTGTACACCGAGCAACTTTGAAGGTCCGGAATTGATGAACTCTCACTATGAACTAGCTTTTAACGGTTTTCTACATTTGTCATTGATAGTTATGGTTTTAGAATCAAAATAATCCAGGAAGTATTTACTCGTAAAATTTGACATAAAAGAACAATAAAAAGTGTATACCGAGCAACTTTGATGATTCGAATTTGCTCAACTCTCTATATGGAGTATCTTTTAACATTTTTGTCCATTTGTCTTATAAAGTTGGTGTTTTCGGATCGAAATGATCTAGCAACCTTATACTCGTAAAATTTGACATAGAAGGAACAATAAAAAGTGTACACCGAGCAACTTTGATGGTCCGGAATTGCTCAAGTCTCACTATGAAGTAGCTTTTAATGGTTTTATCCATTTGTCATTGATAGTTGGGGTTTTGGCATCAAAATAATCCAGGAAGCATATACTCGTAAAATTTCACATAAAAGAACAATAAAAAGTGTACACTGAGCAATTTTGATGATTCGAAGTTTCTCAACTATCTCTATGGAGGATCTTTTAACGTTTTTGTCAATTTGTCTTTTAAAGTTTGTGTTTTCGCATCGAAATAATCTTGGAAGCTTATACTTATAAAATTTGACATAGAAGAACAATAAAAAGTGTACACCGAGCAACTTTGATAGTCCGAAGTTGGTCAACTCATTCTATGGAGGAGCTATAAACGGTTTTGTCCATTTGTCAAAAGAAAGTTGCGGTTTTCGCATCGAAATAATCTAGGAAGCTTATACTCGTAAAATTTGACATAGAAGAACAATAAAAAGTGTACACCGGGCAACTTTGATAGTCCGAAGTTGATCAACTCACTCTACGGCGGAGCTTTAAATGGTTTTGTCCATTTGTCTTAGAAAGTTCGGGTTTTTGCATCGAAATAATCTAGGAAGCTTATACTCGTAAAATTTGACATAGAAGAACAATAACAAGTGTACACCGAGCAACTTTGAAGGCTTGGAATTGATCAACTCTCACTATGAACTAGCTTTTAACGGTTTTCTACATTTGTCATTGATAGTTTTGGTTTTAGAATCAAAATAATTCAGGAAGTATATACTCGTAAAATTTGACATAAAAGATCAATAAAAAGTGTACACCGAGCAACTTTGATGATTCGAATTTGCTCAACTTTCTATATGGAGTATATTTTAACATTTTTGTCCATTTGTCTTATAAAGTTGGTGTTTTCGGATCGAAATGATCTAGCAACCTTATACTCGTAAAATTTGACATAGAAGGAACAATAAAAAGTGTACACCGAGCAACTTTGATGTTCAGAAGTTGCTCAACTCACTCTATAGAGGAGCTATAAACGGTTTCGTCCATTTGTCATAGAAAGTTGGGGTTTTGGCATCAAAATAATCTAGGAAACTTATACTCATAAAATTTGACTTAGAAGAACAATAAAAAGTGTACACCGAGCAACTTTGATGGTCCGAAGTTGCTCAACTCACTCTATGGAGGAGCTTTAAATGGTTTTGTCCATTTGTCATAGAAAGTTGGGGTTTTGGCATCGAAATAATCTATGAAGCTTATACTCGTAAAATTTGACATAGACGAACAATAAAAAGTGTACACCGAGCAACTTGGATGGTCCGAAGTTGCTCAACTCACTCTATGAAGTAGCTTTTAATGTTTTTATCCATTTGTCATCGATAGTTGGGGTTTTGGCATCCAAATAATCCAGGAAGCATATACTCGTAAAATTTCACATAAAAGAACAATAAAAAGTGTACACTGAGCAATTTTGATGATTCGAAGTTTCTCAACTATCTCTATGGAGGATCTTTTAACCTTTTTGTCAATTTGTCTTATAAAGTTTGTGTTTTCGCATCGAAATAATCTTGGAAGCTTATACTCATAAAATTTGACATAGAAGAACAATAAAAAGTGTACACCGAGCAACTTTGATAGTCTGAAGTTGCTCAACTCACTCTATGGAGGAGCTATAAACGGTTTTGTCCATTTGTCATAAGAAGGTTCGGGTTTTGGCATCCAAATAATCTCGGAAGTTTATACTCGTAAAATTTGACATAGACGAACAATAAAAAGTGTACACCGAGCAACTTTGATATTCAGAAGTTGCTCAACTCACTCTATGGAGGAGCTATAAACGGTTTTGTCCATTTTTCGTAAGAAAGTTGGGGTTTTGGCATCGAAATAATCTAGGAAGCTTATACTCGTAAAATTTGACATAGAAGAACAATAAAAAGTGTACACCGAGCAACTTTGATAGTCTGAAGTTACTCAACTCACTCTATGGAGGAGCTATAAACGGTTTTGTCCATTTGTCAAAAGAAAGTTGCGGTTTTCGCATCGAAATAATCTAGGAAGCTTATACTCGTAAAATTTGACATAGAAGAACAATAAAAAGTGTACACCGGGCAACTTTGATAGTCCGAAGTTGATCAACTCACTCTACGGCGGAGCTTTAAATGATTTTGTCCATTTGTCATAAAAAGTTCGGGTTTTTGCATTGAAATAATCTAGGAAGCTTATACTCGTAAAATTTGACATAGAAGGAACAATAAAAAGTGTACACCGAGCAACTTTGATGGTCCGGAATTGCTCAACTCTCACTATGAAGTAGCTTTTAATGGTTTTATCCATTTGTCATTGATAGTTGGGGTTTTGGCATCAAAATAATCCAGGAAGCATATACTCGTAAAATTTAACATAAAAGAACAATAAAAAGTATACACTAAGCAATTTTGATGATTCGAAGTTTCTCAACTATCTCTATGGAGGATCTTTTAACGTTTTTGTCAATTTGTCTTATAAAGTTTGTGTTTTCGCATCGAAATAATCTTGGAAGCTTATACTCATAAAATTTGACATAGAAGAACAATAAAAAGTGTACACCGAGCAACTTTGATAGTCTGAAGTTGCTCAACTCACTCTATGGAGGAGCTATAAACGGTTTTGTCCATTTGTCATAAGAAAGTTCGGGTTTTGGCATCCAAATAATCTAGGAAGCTTATACTCGTAAAATTTGACATAGAAGAACAATAAAAAGTGTACACCGAGCAACTTTGATAGTCCGAAGTTGCTCAACTCACTCTATGGAGGAGCTATAAACTGTTTTGTCCATTTGTCATAAGAAAGTTGGGGTTTTGGCATCCAAATAATCTAGGAAGCTTATACTTGTTAAATTTGACATAGACGAACAATAAAAAGTGTACACCGAGCAACTTTGATGGTACGAAGTTCCTCAACTCACTCTATGGAGGAGCTTTAAACGGTTTTCTCCATTTAATATAGAAAGTTGGGGTTTTGGCATCAAAATAATCTAGGAAGCTTATACTCGTAAAATTTGACATAGAAGAACAATAAAAAGTGTACACCGAGCAACTTTGATAGTCCGAAGTTGCTCAACTCACTCTATGGAGGAGCTATAAACTGTTTTGTCCATTAGTCATAAGAAAGTTGGGGTTTTGGCATCCAAATAATCTAGGAAGCTTATACTCGTTAAATTTGACATAGACGAACAATAAAAAGTGTACACCGAGCAACTTTGATGGTCCGAAGTTGCTCAACTCACTCTATGGAGGAGCGTTAAACGGTTTTCTCAATTTTTCATAGAAAGTTGGGGTTTTGGCATCGAAATAATCTAGGAAGCTTATACTCGTAAAATTTGACATAGAAGAACAATAAAAAGTGTACACCGAGCAACTTTGATAGTCCGAAGTTGCTCAACTCACTCTATGGAGGAGCTTTAAACGGTTTTCTCCATTTGTCATAGAAAGTTGGGTTTTGGCATCGAAATAATCTAAGAAGCTTATACTCGTAAAATTTGACATAGAAGAACAATAAAAAGTGTACATTGAGCAACTTTGATGGTCCGGAGTTGCTCAACTCACTCTATGGAGGAACTTTAAACGATTTTCTCCATTTGTCATAGAAAGTTGGATTTTGGCATCGAAATAATCTAGGAAGCTTATACTCGTAAAATTTGACATAGAAGAACAATAAAAAGTGTGCACCGAGCAACTTTGATAGTCCGAAGTTGCTCAACTCACTCTATGGAGGAGCTTTAAACGGTTTTCTCCATTTGTCATATAAAGTTGGGTTTTGGCATCGAAATAATCTAGGAAGCTTATACTCGTAAAATTTGACATAGAAGAACAATAAAAAGTGTACACCGAGCAACTTTGATGGTCCGGAGTTGCTCAACTCACTCTATGGAGGAGCTATAAACTGTTTTGTCCATTTGTCATAGAAAGTTGAGGTTTTAGCATCGAAATAATCTAGGAAGCTTATACTCATAAAATTTGACATAGAAGAACAATAAAAAGTGTACACCGAGCAACTTTGGTAGTCCGAAGTTGATCAACTCACTATATGGAGGAACTTTAAACGATTTTCTCCATTTGTCATAGAAAGTTGGGTTGTGGCATCGAAATAATCTAGGAAGCTTATACTCGTAAAATTTGACATAGAAGAACAATAAAAAGTGTACACCGAGCAACTTTGATAGTCCGAAGTTGCTCAACTCACTCTATGGAGGAGCTTTAAACGGTTTTCTCCATTTGTCATAGAAAGTTGGGTTTTGGCATCGAAATAATCTAGGAAGCTTATATTCGTAAAATTTGACAGAGAAGAACAATAAAAAGTGTACACCGAGCAACTTTGACGGTCCGGAGTTGCTCAACTCACTCTATGGAGGTGCTATAAACGGTTTTGTCGATTTGTCATAAGAAAGTTGCAGTTTTCGCATCGAAATAATCTAGGAAGCTTATACTCATAAAATTTGACATAGAAGAACAATAAAAAGTGTACACCGAGCAACTTTGGTAGTCCGAAGTTGATCAACTCACTCTACGGCGGAGCTTTAAACGGTTTTGTCCATTTGTCACAGAAAGTCGGGTTTTGGCATCGAAATAATCTAGGAAGCTTATACTCGTAAAATTTGACATAGAAAAACAATAAAAAGTGTACACGGAGCAACTTTGATAGTCCGAAGTTGCTCAACTCACTCTATGGAGGAGCTATAAACGATTTTCTCCATTTGTCAAAAGAAAGTTGCGGTTTTCGCATCGAAATAATCTAAGAAGCTTATACTCGTAAAATTTGACATAGAAGAACAATAAAAAGTGTACACCGAGCGACTTTGATAGTCCGAAGTTGATCAACTCACTCTACGGCGGAGCTTTAAACTGTTTTGTCCATTTGTCATAGAAAGTTTTGGTTTTGGCATCGAAATAATCTAGGAAGCTTATACTCGTAAAATTTGACATAGAAGAACAATAAAAAGTGTACACCGAGCAACTTTGATAGTCCGAAGTTGCCCAACTCACTCTATGGAGGACCTTTAAACGGTTTTCTCCATTTGTCATAGAAAGTTGGGTTTTGGCATCGAAATAATCTAGGAAGCTTATACTCGTCAAATTTGACATAGAAGAACAATAAAAAGTGTACACCGAGCAACTTCGATAGTCCGAAGTTGCTCAACTCACTCTATGGAGGAGCTATAAACGGTTTGTCCATTTGTCATAAGAAAGTTTGTGTTTTGGCATCCAAATAATGTAGGAAGCTTATTCTCGTAAAATTTGACGTAGACGAACAATAAAAAGTGTACACCGAGCAACTTTGATGGTACGAAGTTCCTCAACTCACTCTATGGAGGAGCTTTAAACGGTTTTCTCCATTTAATATAGAAAGTTGGGGTTTTGGCATCAAAATAATCTAGGAAGCTTATACTCGTAAAATTTGACATAGAAGAACAGTAAAAAGTATACACAGAGAAACTTTGATAGTTCGAAGTTGCTCAACTCACTCTATAGAGGAGCGTTAAATGGCTTTCTCCATTTTTCATAGAAAGTTCGGGTTTTGGCATCAAAATAATCTAGGAAGCTTATACTCGTAAAATTTGACATAGAAGAACAATAAAAAGTGTACACCGAGCAACTTTGATAGTCCGAAGTTGCTCAACTCACTCTATGGAGGAGCTATAAACTGTTTTGTCCATTTGTCATAAGAAAGTTGGGGTTTTGGCATCCAAATAATCTAGGAAGCTTATACTCGTTAAATTTGACATAGACGAACAATAAAAAGTGTACACCGAGCAGCTTTGATGGTCCGAAGTTGCTCAACTCACTCTATGGAGGAGCGTTAAACGGTTTTCTCAATTTTTCATAGAAAGTTGGGGTTTTGGCATTGAAATAATCTAGGAAGCTTATACTCGTAAAATTTGACATAGAAGAACAATAAAAAGTGTACACCGAGCAACTTTGATAGTCCGAAGTTGCTCAACTCACTCTATGGAGGAGCTTTAAACGGTTTTCTCTATTTGTCATAGAAAGTTGGGTTTTGGCATCGAAATAATCTAGGAAGCTTATACTCGTAAAATTTGACATAGAAGAACAATAAAAAGTGTACATTGAGCAACTTTGATGGTCCGGAGTTGCTCAACTCACTCTATGGAGGAACTTTAAACGATTTTCTCCATTTGTCATAGAAAGTTGGGTTTTGGCATCGAAATAATCTAGGAAGCTTATACTCGTAAAATTTGACATAGAAGAACAATAAAAAGTGTACACCGAGCAACTTTGATAGTCCGAAGTTGCTCAACTCACTCTATGGAGGAGCTTTAAACGGTTTTCTCCATTTGTCATAGAAAGTTGGGTTTTGGCATCGAAATAATCTAGGAAGCTTATACTCGTAAAATTTGACATAGAAGAACAATAAAAAGTGTACACCGGGCAACTTTGATGGTCCGGAGTTGCTCAACTCACTATATGGAGGAGCTATAAACGGTTTTGTCCATTTGTCATAACAAAGTTGCAGTTTTCGCATCAAAATAATCTAGGAAGCTTATACTCATAAAATTTGACATAGAAGAACAATAAAAAGTGTACACCGAGCAACTTTGGTAGTCCGAAGTTGATCAACTCACTATATGGAGGAACTTTAAACGATTTTCTCCATTTGTCATAGAAAGTTGGGTTGTGGCATCGAAATAATCTAGGAAGCTTATACTCGTAAAATTTGACATAGAAGAACAATAAAAAGTGTACACCGAGCAACTTTGATAGTCCGAAGTTGCTCAACTCACTCTATGGAGGAGCTTTAAACGGTTTTCTCCATTTGTCATAGAAAGTTGGGTTTTGGCATCGAAATAATCTAGGAAGCTTATATTCGTAAAATTTGACATAGAAGAACAATAAAAAGTGTACACCGAGCAACTTTGACGGTCCGGAGTTGCTCAACTCACTCTATGGAGGTGCTATAAACGGTTTTGTCCATTTGTCATAAGAAAGTTGCAGTTTTCGCATCGAAATAATCTAGGAAGCTTATACTCATAAAATTTGACATAGAAGAACAATAAAAAGTGTACACCGAGCAACTTTGGTAGTCCGAAGTTGATCAACTCACTCTACGGCGGAGCTTTAAACGGTTTTGTCCATTTGTCACAGAAAGTCGGGTTTTGGCATCGAAATAATCTAGGAAGCTTATACTCGTAAAATTTGACATAGAAAAACAATAAAAAGTGTACACGGAGCAACTTTGATAGTCCGAAGTTGCTCAACTCACTCTATGGAGGAGCTATAAACGATTTTCTCCATTTGTCAAAAGAAAGTTGCGGTTTTCGCATCGAAATAATCTAAGAAGCTTATACTCGTAAAATTTGACATAGAAGAACAATAAAAACTGTACACCGAGCGACTTTGATAGTCCGAAGTTGATCAACTCACTCTACGGCGGAGCTTTAAACTGTTTTGTCCATTTGTCATAGAAAGTTTTGGTTTTGGCATCGAAATAATCTAGGAAGCTTATACTCGTAAAATTTGACATAGAAGAACAATAAAAAGTGTACACGGAGCAACTTTGATAGTCCGAAGTTGCCCAACTCACTCTATGGAGGACCTTTAAACGGTTTTCTCCATTTGTCATAGAAACTTGGGTTTTGGCATCGAAATAATCTAGGAAGGTTATACTCGTCAAATTTGACATAGAAGAACAATAAAAAGTGTACACCGAGCAACTTCGATAGTCCGAAGTTGCTCAACTCACTCTATGGAGGAGCTATAAACGGTTTGTCCATTTGTCATAAGAAAGTTGGGGTTTTGGCATCCAAATAATCTAGGAAGCTTATTCTCGTAAAATTTGACGTAGACGAACAATAAAAAGTGTACACCGAGCAACTTTGATGGTACGAAGTTCCTCAACTCACTCTATGGAGGAGCTTTAAACGGTTTTCTCCATTTAATATAGAAAGTTGGGATTTTGGCATCAAAATAATCTAGGAAGCTTATACTCGTAAAATTTGACATAGAAGAACAGTAAAAAGTATACACCGAGAAACTTTGATAGTTCGAAGTTGCTCAACTCACTCTATAGAGGAGCGTTAAATGGCTTTCTCTATTTTTCATAGAAAGTTCGGGTTTTGGCATCAAAATAATCTAGGAAGCTTATACTCGTAAAATTTGACATAGAAGAACAATAAAAAGTGTACACCGAGCACCTTTGATAGTCCGAAGTTGCTCAACTCACTCTATGGAGGAGCTATAAACTGTTTTGTCCATTTGTCATAAGAAAGTTGGGGTTTTGGCATCCAAATAATCTAGGAAGCTTATACTCGTTAAATTTGACATAGACGAACAATAAAAAGTGTACACCGAGCAACTTTGATGGTCCGAAGTTGCTCAACTCACTCTATGGAGGAGCGTTAAACGGTTTTCTCAATTTTTCATAGAAAGTTGGGGTTTTGGCATCGAAATAATCTAGGAAGCTTATACTCGTAAAATTTGACATAGAAGAACAATAAAAAGTGTACACCGAGCAACTTTGATAGTCCGAAGTTGCTCAACTCACTCTATGGAGGAGCTTTAAACGGTTTTCTCCATTTGTCATAGAAAGTTGGGTTTTGGCATCGAAATAATCTAGGAAGCTTATACTCGTAAAATTTGACATAGAAGAACAATAAAAAGTGTACATTGAGCAACTTTGATGGTCCGGAGTTGCTCAACTCACTCTATGGAGGAACTTTAAACGATTTTCTCCATTTGTCATAGAAAGTTGGGTTTTGGCATCGAAATAATCTAGGAAGCTTATACTCGTAAAATTTGACATAGAAGAACAATAAAAAGTGTACACCGAGCAACTTTGATAGTCCGAAGTTGCTCAACTCACTCTATGGAGGAGCTTTAAACGGTTTTCTCCATTTGTCATAGAAAGTTGGGTTTTGGCATCGAAATAATCTAGGAAGCTTATACTCGTAAAATTTGACATAGAAGAACAATAAAAAGTGTACACCGAGCAACTTTGATGGTCCGGAGTTGCTCAACTCACTCTATGGAGGAGCTATAAACGGTTTTGTCCATTTGTCATAACAAAGTTGCAGTTTTCGCATCAAAATAATCTAGGAAGCTTATACTCATAAAATTTGACATAGAAGAACAATAAAAAGTGTACACCGAGCAACTTTGGTAGTCCGAAGTTGATCAACTCACTATATGGAGGAACTTTAAACGATTTTCTCCATTTGTCATAGAAAGTTGGGTTGTGGCATCGAAATAATCTAGGAAGCTTATACTCGTAAAATTTGACATAGAAGAACAATAAAAAGTGTACACCGAGCAACTTTGATAGTCCGAAGTTGCTCAACTCACTCTATGGAGGAGCTTTAAACGGTTTTCTCCATTTATCATAGAAAGTTGGGTTTTGGCATCGAAATAATCTAGGAAGCTTATATTCGTAAAATTTGACATAGAAGAACAATAAAAAGTGTACACCGAGCAACTTTGACGGTCCGGAGTTGCTCAACTCACTCTATGGAGGTGCTATAAACGGTTTTGTCCATTTGTCATAAGAAAGTTGCAGTTTTCGCATCGAAATAATCTAGGAAGCTTATACTCATAAAATTTGACATAGAAGAACAAAAAAAAGTGTACACCGAGCAACTTTGGTAGTCCGAAGTTGATCAACTCACTCTACGGCGGAGCTTTAAACGGTTTTGTCCATTTGTCACAGAAAGTCGGGTTTTGGCATCGAAATAATCTAGGAAGCTTATACTCGTAAAATTTGACATAGAAAAACAATAAAAAGTGTACACGGAGCAACTTTGATAGTCCGAAGTTGCTCAACTCACTCTATGGAGGAGCTATAAACGATTTTCTCCATTTGTCAAAAGAAAGTTGCGGTTTTCGCATCGAAATAATCTAAGAAGCTTATACTCGTAAAATTTGACATAGAAGAACAATAAAAAGTGTACACCGAGCGACTTTGATAGTCCGAAGTTGATCAACTCACTCTACGGCGGAGCTTTAAACTGTTTTGTCCATTTGTCATAGAAAGTTTTGGTTTTGGCATCGAAATAATCTAGGAAGCTTATACTCGTAAAATTTGACATAGAAGAACAATAAAAAGTGTACACCGAGCAACTTTGATAGTCCGAAGTTGCCCAACTCACTCTATGGAGGACCTTTAAACGGTTTTCTCCATTTGTCATAGAAAGTTGGGTTTTGGCATCGAAATAATCTAGGAAGCTTATACTCGTCAAATTTGACATAGAAGAACAATAAAAAGTGTATACCGAGCAACTTCGATAGTCCGAAGTTGCTCAACTCACTCTATGGAGGAGCTATAAACGGTTTGTCCATTTGTCATAAGAAAGTTGGGGTTTTGGCATCCAAATAATCTAGGAAGCTTATTCTCGTAAAATTTGACGTAGACGAACAATAAAAAGTGTACACCGAGCAACTTTGATGGTACGAAGTTTCTCAACTCACTCTATGGAGGAGCTTTAAACGGTTTTCTCCATTTAATATAGAAAGTTGGGGTTTTGGCATCAAAATAATCTAGGAAGCTTATACTCGTAAAATTTGACATAGAAGAACAGTAAAAAGTATACACCGAGAAACTTTGATAGTTCGAAGTTGCTCAACTCACTCTATAGAGGAGCGTTAAATGGCTTTCTCCATTTTTCATAGAAAGTTCGGGTTTTGGCATCAAAATAATCTAGGAAGCTTATACTCGTAAAATTTGACATAGAAGAACAATAAAAAGTGTACACCGAGCAACTTTGATAGTCCGAAGTTGCTCAACTCACTCTATGGAGGAGCTATAAACTGTTTTGTCCATTTGTCATAAGAAAGTTGGGGTTTTGGCATCCAAATAATCTAGGAAGCTTATACTCGTTAAATTTGACATAGACGAACAATAAAAAGTGTACACCGAGCAACTTTGATGGTCCGAAGTTGCTCAACTCACTCTATGGAGGAGCGTTAAACGGTTTTCTCAATTTTTCATAGAAAGTTGGGGTTTTGGCATCGAAATAATCTAGGAAGCTTATACTCGTAAAATTTGACATAGAAGAACAATAAAAAGTGTACACCGAGCAACTTTGATAGTCCGAAGTTGCTCAACTCACTCTATGGAGGAGCTTTAAACGGTTTTCTCCATTTGTCATAGAAAGTTGGGTTTTGGCATCGAAATAATCTAGGAAGCTTATACTCGTAAAATTTGACATAGAAGAACAATAAAAAGTGTACATTGAGCAACTTTGATGGTCCGGAGTTGCTCAACTCACTCTATGGAGGAACTTTAAACGATTTTCTCCATTTGTCATAGAAAGTTGGGTTTTGGCATCGAAATAATCTAGGAAGCTTATACTCGTAAAATTTGACATAGAAGAACAATAAAAAGTGTACACCGAGCAACTTTGATAGTCCGAAGTTGCTCAACTCACTCTATAGAGGTGCTTTAAACGGTTTTCTCCATTTGTCATAGAAAGTTGGGTTTTGGCATCGAAATAATCTAGGAAGCTTATACTCGTAAAATTTGACATAGAAGAACAATAAAAAGTGTACACCGAGCAACTTTGACGGTCCGGAGTTGCTCAACTCACTCTATGGAGGTGCTATAAACGGTTTTGTCCATTTGTCATAAGAAAGTTGCAGTTTTCGCATCGAAATAATCTAGGAAGCTTATACTCATAAAATTTGACATAGAAGAACAATAAAAAGTGTACACCGAGCAACTTTGGTAGTCCGAAGTTGATCAACTCACTCCACGGCGGAGCTCTAAACGGTTTTGTCCATTTGTCACAGAAAGTCGGGTTTTGGCATCGAAATAATCTAGGAAGCTTATACTCATAAAATTTGACATAGAAGAACAAGAAAAAGTGTACACGGAGCAACTTTGATAGTCCGAAGTTGCTCAACTCACTCTATGGAGGAGGTATAAACGATTTTCTCCATTTGTCAAAAGAAAGTTGCGGTTTTCGCATCGAAATAATCTAAGAACCTTATACTCGTAAAATTTGACATAGAAGAACAATAAAAAGTGTACACCGAGCGACTTTGATAGTCCGAAGTTGATCAACTCACTCTACGGCGGAGCTTTAAACAGTTTTGTCCATTTGCCATAGAATGTTCGGGTTTTGGCATCGAAATAATCTAGGAAGCATATACTCGTAAAATTTGACATAGAAAAACAATAAAAAGTGTACACCGAGCAACTTTGAAGGTCCGGAATTTATCAACTCTCACTATGAACTAGCTTTTAACGGTTTTGTCCATTTGTCATTGATAGTTATGGTTTTCGAATCAAAATAATCCGGGAAGCATGTACTCGTAAAATTTGACATAGAAGAACAATAAAAAGTGTACACCATGCAACTTTGATAGTCCGAAGTTGCTCTACTCACTCTATGGAGGAGCTTTAAACGGTTTTATCCATTTGTCACAGAAAATTGGGTTTTGGCATCGAAATAATCTAGGAAGCTTATACTCGTAAAATTTGACATAGAAGAACAATAAAAAGTGTACACCGAGCAACTTCGATAGTCCGAAGTTACTCAACTCACTCTATGGAGGAGCTATAAACGGTTTTGTCCATTTGTCATAGAAAGTTTTGGTTTTGGCATCGAAATAATCTAGGAAGCTTATACTCGTAAAATTTGACATAGAAGAACAATAAAAAGTGTACACCGAGCAACTTTGATAGTCCGAAGTTGCTCAACTCACTCTATGGAGGAGCTATAAACGGTTTTGTCCATTTGTCAAAACAAAGTTGCGGTTTTCGCATCGAAATAATCTAGGAAGCTTATACTCGTAAAATTTGACATAGAAGAACAATAATAAGTATACACCGAGCAACTTTGATAGTCCGAAGTTGCCCAACTCACTCTATGGAGGACCTTTAAACGGTTTTCTCCATTTGTCATAGAAAGTTGGGTTTTGGCATCGAAATAATCTAGGAAGCTTATACTCGTAAAATTTGACATAGAAGAACAATAAAAAGTATACACCGAGCAACTTTGATAGTTCGAAGTTGCTCAACTCACTCTATAGAGGGGCGTTAAACGGTTTTATCCATTTGTTATAGAAAGTTGGGGTTTTGGCATCAAAATAATCTAGGAAGCTTATACTCGTAAAATTTGACATAGAAGAACAATAAGAAGTATACACCGAGCAACTTTGATAGTTCGAAGTTGCTCAACTCACTCTATAGAGGAGCGTTAAATGGCTTTCTCCATTTTTCATAGAAAGTTCGGGTTTTGGCATCAAAATAATCTAGGAAGCTTATACTTGTAAAATTTGACATAGAAGAACAATAAAAAGTATACACCGAGCAACTTTGATAGTCCGAAGTTGCTCAACTCACTCTATGGAGGAGCTATAAACTGTTTTGTCCATTTTTCATAAGAAAGTTGGGGTTTTGGCATCCAAATAATCTAGGAAGCTTATACTCGTTAAATTTGACATAGACGAACAATAAAAAGTGTACACCGACAACTTTGATGGTCTGAAGTTGCTCAACTCACTCTATAAAGGAGCGTTAAACGGTTTTCTCAATTTTTCGTAGAAAGTTGGGGTTTTGGCATCGAAATAATCTAGGAAGCTTATACTCGTAAAATTTGACATAGAAGAACAATAAAAAATATACACCGAGCAACTTTGATAGTCCGAAGTTGCTCCACTCACTCTATGGAGGAGCTTTAAACGGTTTTCTCCATTTGTCATAGAAAGTTGGGTTTTTGCATCGAAATAATCTAGGAAGCTTATACTCGTAAAATTTGACATAGAAGAACAATAAAAAGTGTACACCGAGCAACTTTGATGGTCCGGAGTTGCTCAACTCACTCTATGGAGGAGCTATAAACGGTTTTGTCCATTTGTCACAAGAAAGTTGCGGTTTTCGCATCGAAATAATCTAGGAAGCTTATACTCATAAAATTTGACATAGAAGAACAATAAAAAGTGTACACCGAGCAACTTTGGTAGTCCGAAGTTGATAAACTCACTCTACGGCGGAGCTTTAAACGGTTTTATCCATTTGTCATAAAAAGTTTGGGTTTTGGCATCGAAATAATCTAGGAGGCTTATACTCGTAAAATTTGACATAGAAGAACAATAAAAAGTGTACACCGAGCAACTTTGATAGTCCGAAGTTGCTCAACTCACTCTATGGAGGAGCGATAAACGATTTTCACCATTTGTCAAAAGAAAGTTGCGGTTTTCGCATCGAAATAATCTAAGAAGCTTATACTCGTAAAATTTGACATAGAAGAACAATAAAAAGTGCACACCGCGCAAGTTTGATAGTCCGAAGTTGCTCAACACACTCTATGGAGGAGCTTTAAACGGTTTTCTCCATTTGTCATAGAAAGTTGGGTTTTGGCATCGAAATAATCTAGGAAGCTTATACTCGTAAAATTTGACATAGAAGAACAATAAAAAGTGTACACCGAGCAACTTTGATAGTCCGAAGTTGATCAACTCACTCTACGGTGGAGCTTTAAACGGTTTTGTCCATTTGTCATAGAATGTTCGGGTTTTGGCATCGAAATAATCTAGGAAGCTTATACTCGTAAAATTTCACATAGAAGAAAAATAACAAGTGTACACCGAGCAACTTTGAAGGTCCGAAATTGATCAACTCTCACTATGACATAGCTTTTAACGGTTTTGTCCATTTGTCATTGATAGTTATGGTTTTGGAATCAAAATAATCCAGGAAGCATATACCCGTAAAATTTGACATAAAAAAACAATAAAAAGTGTACACCGAGCACTTTTGATGATTCGAATTTGCTCAACTCTCTATATGGAGGATCTTTTAACATTTTTGTCCATTTGTCTTATATAGTTGGTGTTTTCGAATCGAAATAATCTAGCAAGCTTATACTCGTAAAATTTGACATAGAAGGAACAATAAAAAGTGTACACCGAGCAACTTTGATGGTCCGGAATTCCTCAACTCTCACTACGAAGTAGCTTTTAATGGTTTTATCCATTTGGCATTGATAGTTGGGATTTTGGCATAAAATAATCCAGGAAGCATATACTCGTAAAAATTCACATAAAAAAACAATAAAAAGTGTACACCGAGCAATTTTGATGATTCGAAGTTTCTCAACCATCTCTATGGAGGATCTTTTAACGTTTTTGTCCATTTATCTTATAAAGTTGGTGTTTTCGCATCGAAATAATCTAGGAAGCTTGTACTCATAAAATTTGACATAGAAGAACAATAAAAAGTGTACACCGAGCAACTTTGATAGTCCGAAGTTGCTCAACCCAATCTATGGAGGAGCTTTAAACGGTTTTGTCCATTTGTCATAGAAAGTTGACGTTTTGCATCGAAATAATCTTGGAAGCTTATACTCATAAAATTTGACTTACAAGAACAATAAAAAGTTTACACTGAGCAACTTTGATGGTCCGAAGTTGCTCAACTCACTCTATGGAGGAGCTTTAAACGGTTTTGTCCATTTGTCATAGAAAGTTGGGGTTTTGGCATCGAAATAATCTAGGAAGCATATACTCGTAAAATTTGACTTAGAAGAACAATAAAAAGTTTACACTGAGCAACTTTCGTGGTGCGAAGTTGCTCAACTCACTCTATGGAGGAGCTCTAAACGGTTTTGCCCATTTGTGTTAGAAAGTTGGGGTTTTGGCATCGAAATAATCTAGGAAGCTTATACTCGTAAAAGTTGACATAGAAGAACAATAAAAAGTGTACACCGAGCAACTTTGATTGTCCGAAGTTGCTCAACTCACTCTATGGAGGAGGAATAAACGGTTTTGTCCATTTGTCAAAAGAAAGTTCGGGTTTTGGCATCCAAATAATCTAGGAAGCTTATACTCGTAAAATTCGACATAGACGAACAATAAAAAGTGTAGACCGAGCAACTTTGATGGTCCGAACTTGCTCAACTCACTCTATGGAGGAGCTTTAAACGGTTTTCTCCATTTGTCATAGAAAGTTGGGGTTTTGGCATCGAAATAATCTAGGAAGCTTATACTCATAAAATTTGACATAGAAGAACAATAAAAAGTATACACCAAGCAACTTTGTTAGTCCGAAGTTGCTCAACTCACTCTATGGAGGAGCTTTAAACGGTTTTCTCCATTTGTCATAGAAAGTTGGGTTTTGGCATCGAAATAATCTAGGAAGCTTATACTCGTAAAATTTGACATAGAAGAACAATAAAAAGTGTACACCGAGCAACTTTGATAGTCCGAAATTGCTCAACTCACTCTATGGGGGAGCTATAAACGTTTTTATCCATTTGTCATAAGAAAGTTGAGGTTTTGGCATCCAAATAATCTACGAAGCTTATACTCGTAAAATTTGAGATAGACGAACAATAAAAAGTGTACACCGAGCAACTTTGATGGTCCGAAGTTGCTCAACTCACTCTATAGAGAAGCGTTAAACGGTTTTCTCCATTTTTCATAGAAAGTTGGGGTTTTGGCATCGAAATAATCTAGGAATCTTATACTCGTAAAATTTGACATAGAAGAACAATAAAAAGTGTACACCGAGCGACTTTGATAGTCCGAAGTTGATCAAGTCACTCTACGGCGGAGCTTTAAACTGTTTTGTCCATTTGTCATAGAACGTTCGGGTTTTGGCATCGAAATAATCTAGGAAGCATATACTCGTAAAATTTGACATAGAAGAACAATAAAAAGTGTACACCGAGCAACTTTGAAGGTCCGGAATTGATCAACTCTCACTATGAACTAGCTTTTAACGGTTTTGTCCATTTGTCATTGATAGTTATGGTTTTCGAATCAAAATAATCCAGGAAGCATATACTCATAAAATTTGACATAAAAGAACAATAAAAAGTGTACACCGAGCAACTTTGATAGTCCGAAGTTGCTCAACTCACTCTATGGAGGAGCTATAAACGGTTTTGTCCATTTGTCATAAGAAAGTTGGGGTTTTGGCATCCAAATAATCTAGGAAGCTTTTACTCGTAAAATTTGACATAGACGAACAATAAAAAGTGTACACCGAGCAACTTTGATGGTCCGAAGTTGCTCAACTCACTCTATGGAGGACCGTTAAACGGTTTTCTCCATTTTTCATAGAAAGTTGGGGTTTTGGCATCGAAATAATCTAGGGAGCTTATACACGTAAAATTTGACATAGAAGAACAATAAAAAGTATACACCGAGCAACTTTGATAGTCCGAAGTTGCTCTACTCACTCAATGGAGGAGCTTTAAACGGTTTTCTCCATTTGTCATAGAAAGTTGGGTTTTGGCATCGAAATAATCTAGGAAGCTTATACTCGTAAAATTTGACGTAGAAGAACAATAAAAAGTGTACACCAAGCAACTTTGATAGTCTGAAGTTGCTAAACTCACTCTACGGCGGAGCTATAAACGGTTTTGTCCATTTGTCAAAAGAAAGTTGCGGTTTTGGCATCGAAATAATCTAGGAAGCTTATACTCGTAAAATTTGACATAGAAGAACAATAAAAAGTGTACACCGAGCAACTTTGATAGTCTGAAGTTGCTCAACCCACTCTATGGGGGAGCTATAAACGGTTTTGTCCATTTGAAAAAACAAATTTGCGGTTTTCGCATCGAAATAATCTAGGAAGCTTATACTCGTAAAATTTGACATAGAAAAACAATAAAAAGTGTACACCGAGCAACTTTGATAGTCCGAAGTTGCTCAACTCACTCTATGGAGGACCTTTAAACGGTTTTCTCCATTTGTCATAGAAAGTTGGGTTTTGGCATCGAAATAATCTAGGAAGCTTATACTCGTCAAATTTGACATAAAAGAACAATAAAAAGTGTACACAGAGCAGCTTCGATAGTCCGAAGTTGCTCAACTCACTCTATGGAGGAGCTATTAACGGTTTTGTCCACTTGTCAAAAGAAAGTTGGGGTTTTGGCATCCGAATAATCTAGGAAGCTTATACTAGTAAAATTTGACGTAGACGAACAATAAAAAGTGTACACCGAGCAACTTCGATAGTCCGAAGTTGCTCAACTCACTCTATGGAGGAGCTATAAACGGTTTTGTCCATTTGTCAAAAGAAAGTTGCGGTTTTGGCATCGAAATAATCTAGGAAGCTTATACTCGTAAAATTTGACATAGAAGAACAATAAAAAGTGTACGCCGAGCAACTTTGATAGTCCGAAGTTGATCAACTCACTCTACGGTGGAGCTTTAAACGGTTTTGTCCATTTGTCATAGAATGTTCTGGTTTTGGCATCGAAATAATCTAGGAAGCTTATACTCGTAAAATTTAACATGGAAGAATAATAAAAAGCGTACACCGAGCAACTTTGATGATTCGAATTTGCTCAACTCTCTATATGGAGGATCTTTTAACATTTTCGTCCATTTGTCTTATAAAGTTGGTGTTTTCGAATCGAAATAATCTAGCAAGCTTATACTCGTAAAATTTGACATAGAAGGAACAATAAAAAGTGTACACCGAGCAACTTTGATGGTTCGAAGTTCCTCAACTCACTCTATGGATGAGCTTTAAACGGTTTTCTCCATTTGTCATAGAAAGTTGGGGTTTTGGCATCGAAATTATCTAGGAAGCTTATACTCGTAAAATTTGACATAGAAGGAACAATAAAAAGTGTACACCGAGCAACTTTGATGGTTCGAAGTTCCTCAACTCACTCTATGGATGAGCTTTAAACGGTTTTCTCCATTTGTCATAGAAAGTTGGGGTTTTGGCATCGAAATAATCTAGGAAGCTTATACTCGTAAAATTTGACATAGAAGAACAATAAAAAGTGTACACCGAGCAACTTTGATAGTCTGAAGTTGCTCAACCCACTCTATGGGGGAGCTATAAACGGTTTTGTCCATTTGAAAAAACAAATTTGCGGTTTTCGCATCGAAATAATCTAGGAAGCTTATACTCGTAAAATTTGACATAGAAAAACAATAAAAAGTGTACACCGAGCAACTTTGATAGTCCGAAGTTGCTCAACTCACTCTATGGAGGACCTTTAAACGGTTTTCTCCATTTGTCATAGAAAGTTGGGTTTTGGCATCGAAATAATCTAGGAAGCTTATACTCGTCAAATTTGACATAAAAGAACAATAAAAAGTGTACACAGAGCAGCTTCGATAGTCCGAAGTTGCTCAACTCACTCTATGGAGGAGCTATTAACGGTTTTGTCCACTTGTCAAAAGAAAGTTGGGGTTTTGGCATCCGAATAATCTAGGAAGCTTATACTAGTAAAATTTGACGTAGACGAACAATAAAAAGTGTACACCGAGCAACTTCGATAGTCCGAAGTTGCTCAACTCACTCTATGGAGGAGCTATAAACGGTTTTGTCCATTTGTCAAAAGAAAGTTGCGGTTTTGGCATCGAAATAATCTAGGAAGCTTATACTCGTAAAATTTGACATAGAAGAACAATAAAAAGTGTACGCCGAGCAACTTTGATAGTCCGAAGTTGATCAACTCACTCTACGGTGGAGCTTTAAACGGTTTTGTCCATTTGTCATAGAATGTTCTGGTTTTGGCATCGAAATAATCTAGGAAGCTTATACTCGTAAAATTTAACATGGAAGAATAATAAAAAGCGTACACCGAGCAACTTTGATGATTCGAATTTGCTCAACTCTCTATATGGAGGATCTTTTAACATTTTCGTCCATTTGTCTTATAAAGTTGGTGTTTTCGAATCGAAATAATCTAGCAAGCTTATACTCGTAAAATTTGACATAGAAGGAACAATAAAAAGTGTACACCGAGCAACTTTGATGGTTCGAAGTTCCTCAACTCACTCTATGGATGAGCTTTAAACGGTTTTCTCCATTTGTCATAGAAAGTTGGGGTTTTGGCATCGAAATTATCTAGGAAGCTTATACTCGTAAAATTTGACATAGAAGAACAATAAAAAGTGTACACCGAGCAACTTTGATAGTCCGAAGTTGATCAACTCACTCTACGGTGGAGCTTTAAACGGTTTTGTCCATTTGTCATAGAATGTTCTGGTTTTGGCATCGAAATAATTTAGGAAGCTTATACTCGTAAAATTTAACATAGAAGAATAATAAAAAGCGTACACCGAGCAACTTTGAAGGTCCGAAATTGATCAACTCCCACTATGAACTAGCTTTTAACGGTTTTGTCCATTTGTCATTGATAGTTATGGTTTTGGAATCAAAATAATCCAGGAAGCATATACTCGTAAAATTTGACATAAAAGAACAATAAAAAGTGTACACCGAGCAACTTTGATGATTCGAATTTGCTCAACTCTCTATATGGAGGATCTTTTAACATTTTCGTCCATTTGTCTTATAAAGTTGGTGTTTTCGAATCGAAATAATCTAGCAAGCATATACTCGTAAAATTCGACATAGAAGGAACAATAAAAAGTGTACACCGAGCAACTTTGATGGTTCGAAGTTCCTCAACTCACTCTATGGATGAGCTTTAAACGGTTTTCTCCATTTGTCATAGAAAGTTGGGGTTTTGGCATCGAAATTATCTAGGAAGCTTATACTCGTAAAATTTGACATAGAAGAACAATAAAAAGTATACATCGAGCAACTTTGATAGTTCGAAGTTGCTCAACTCACTCTATGGAGGAGCTTTAAACGGTTTTCTCCATTTGTCATAGAAAGTTGGGGTTTTGGCATCGAAATTATCTAGGAAGCTTATACTCGTAAAATTTGACATAGAAAAACAATAAAAAGTATACACCGAGCAACTTTGATAGTCCGAAGTTGCTCAACTCACTCTATGGAGGAGCGTTAAACGGTTTTCTCCATTTTTCATAGAAAGTTGGGGTTTTGGCATCCAAATAATCTAGGAAGCTTATACTCGTTAAATTTGACATAGAAGAACAATAAAAAGTATATACCGAGCAACTTTGATAGTCTGAAGTTGCTCAACTTACTCTATGGAGGACCTTTAAACGATTTTCTCCATTTGTCATAGAAAGTTGGGTTTTGGCATCGAAATAATCTAGGAAGCTTATACTCGTAAAATTTGACATAGAAGAACAATAAAAACTGTACACCGAGCAACTTCGATAGTCCGAAGTTGCTCAACTCACTCTATGGCAGAGCTATAAACGGTTTTGTCCATTTGTCATAAGAAAGTTGCGG
Organism: Euonymus europaeus; assembly: GCA_963580455.1. Classification (NCBI taxonomy): domain Eukaryota; kingdom Viridiplantae; phylum Streptophyta; class Magnoliopsida; order Celastrales; family Celastraceae; genus Euonymus; species Euonymus europaeus. The sequence goes on along the minus strand of OY756970.1, from coordinate 10,367,099 downwards.
TTTTCGCATCGAAATAATCTAGGAAGCTTATACTCATAAAATTTGACATAGAAGAACAATAAAAAGTGTACACCGAGCAATTTTGATTGTCCGAAGTTGCTCAACTCACTCTATGGAGGAGCTATAAACGGTTTTGTCCATTTGTCATAAGAAAGTTCGGGTTTTGGCATCCAAATAATCTAGGAAGCTTATACTCGTAAAATTTTACATAGACGAACAATAAAAATTGTACACCAAGCAACTTTGATGGTCCGAACTTGCTCAACTCACTCAATGGAGGAGCTTTAAACGGTTTTCTCGATTTGTCGTAGAAAGTTGGGTTTTGGCATCGAAATAATCTAGGAAGCTTATACTCGTAAAATTTGACATAGAAGGAACAATAAAAAGTGTACACCGAGCAACTTTGATGGTCCGAAGTTCCTCAACTCACTCTATGGAGGAGCTTTAAACGGTTTTCTCCATTTGTCATAGAAAGTTGTGGTTTTGGCATCGAAATTATCTAGGAAGCTTATACTCGTAAAATTTGACATAGAAGAACAATAAAAAGTATACACCGAGCAACTTTGATAGTTCGAAATTGCTCAACTCACTCTATAGAGGAGCGTTAAATTGTTTTCTCCATTTTTCATAGAAAGTTCGGGTTTTCGCATCGAAATAATCTAGGAAGCTTATACTCGTAAAATTTGACATAGAAGAACAATAAAAAGTATACACCGAGCAACTTTGATAGTCCGAAGTTGCTCAACTCACTCTATGGAGGAGCGTTAAACGGTTTTCTCCATTTTTCATAGAAAGTTCGGGTTTTGGCATCCAAATAATCTAGGAAGCTTATACTCGTTAAATTTGACATACAAGAACAATAAAAAGTATACACCGAGCAACTTTGATAGTCTGAAGTTGCTCAACTTACTCTATGGAGGACCTTTAAACGATTTTCTCCATTTGTCATAGAAAGTTGGGTTTTGGCATCGAAATAATCTAGGAAGATTATACTCGTAAAATTTGACATAGAAGAACAATAAAAAGTGTACACCGAGCAACTTTGATAGTCCGAAGTTGCTCAACTCACTCTATGGAGGACCTTTAAACGGTTTTCTCCATTTGTCATAGAAAGTTGGGTTTTGCCATCGAAATAATCTACGAAGCTTATACTCGTCAAATTTGACATAAAAGAACAATAAAAAGTGTACACCGAGCAGCTTCGATAGTCCGAAGTTGCTCAATTCACTCTATGGAGGAGCTATTAACGGTTTTGTCCACTTGTCATAAGAAAGTTAGGGTTTTGGCATCCGAATAATCCGGGAAGCTTATACTCGTAAAATTTGACGTAGACGAACAATAAAAAGTGTACACCGAGCAACTTCGATAGTCCGAAGTTGCTCAACTCACTCTATGGAGGAGCTATAAACGGTTTTGTCTATTTGTCAAAAGAAAATTGCGGTTTTGGCATCGAAATAATCTAGGAAGCTTATACTCGTAAAATTTGACATAGAAGAACAATAAAAAGTGTACACCGAGCAAATTTGATAGTCCGAAGTTGATCAACTCACTCTACGGTGGAGCTTTAAACGGTTTTGTCCATTTGTCATAGAATGTTCTGGTTTTGGCATCGAAATAATCTAGGAAGCTTATACTCGTAAAATTTAACATAGAAGAATAATAAAAAGCGTACACCGAGCAACTTTGAAGGTCCGAAATTGATCAACTCCCACTATGAACTAGCTTTTAACGGTTTTGTCCATTTGTCATTGATAGTTATGGTTTTGGAATCAAAATAATCCAGGAAGCATATACTCGTAAAATTTGACATAAAAGAACAATAAAAAGTGTACACCGAGCAACTTTGATGATTCGAATTTGCTCAACTCTCTATATGGAGGATCTTTTAACATTTTTGTCCATTTGTCTTATAAAGTTGGTGTTTTCGAATCGAAATAATCTAGCAAGCTTATACTCGTAAAATTTGACATAGAAGGAACAATAAAAAGTATACACCGAGCAACTTTGATGGTTTGAAGTTCCTCAACTCACTCTATGGATGAGCTTTAAACGGTTTTCTCCATTTGTCATAGAAAGTTGGGGTTTTGGCATCGAAATTATCTAGGAAGCTTATACTCGTAAAATTTGACATAGAAGAACAATAAAAAGTATACACCGAGCAACTTTGATAGTTCGAAGTTGCTCAACTCACTCTATAGAGGAGCGTTAAATTGTTTTCTCCATTTTTCATAGAAAGTTCGGGTTTTCGCATCGAAATAATCTAGGAAGCTTATACTCGTAAAATTTGACATAGAAGAACAATAAAAAGTATACACCGAGCAACTTTGATAGTCCGAAGTTGCTCAACTCACTCTATGGAGGAGCGTTAAACGGTTTTCTCCATTTGTCATAGAAAGTTGGGTTTTGGCATCGAAATAATCTAGGAAGCTTATACTCGTAAAATTTGACATAGAAGAACAATAAAAACAGTACACCGAGCAACTTCGATAGTCCGAAGTTGCTCAACTCACTCTATGGCAGAGCTATAAACGGTTTTGTCCATTTGTCATAAGAAAGTTGCGGTTTTCGCATCGAAATAATCTAGGAAGCTTATACTCGTAAAATTTGACATAGAAGAACAATAAAAAGTGTACACCGAGCAATTTTGATTGTCCGAAGTTGCTCAACTCACTCTATGGAGGAGCTATAAACGGTTTTGTCCATTTGTCATAAGAAAGTTCGGGTTTTGGCATCCAAATAATCTAGGAAGCTTATACTCGTAAAATTTTACATAGACGAACAATAAAAATTGTACACCAAGCAACTTTGATGGTCTGAACTTGCTCAACTCACTCTATGGAGGAGCTTTAAACGGTTTTCTCCATTTGTCATAGAAAGTTGGGTTTTGGCATCGAAATAATCTAGGAAGCTTATACTCGTAAAATTTGACATAGAAGGAACAATAAAAAGTGTACACCGAGCAACTTTGATGGTCCGAAGTTGCTCAACTCACTCTATGGAGGAGCTATAAACGTTTTTGTCCATTTGTCAAAAGAAAGTTGCGGTTTTGGCATCGAAATAATCTAGGAAGCTTATACTCGTAAAATTTGTCATAGAAGAACAATAAAAACTGTACACCGAGCAACTTTGATAGTCCGAAGTTGATCAACTCACTCTACGGTGGAGCTTTAAACGGTTTTGTCCATTTGTCGTAGAAAGTTGGGGTTTTGGCATCGAAATAATCTAGGAAGCTTATACTCGTAAAATTTTACATAGAAGAACAATAAAAAGTATACACCGAGCAACTTGGATAGTCCGAAGTTGCTCAACTCACTCTGTGGAGGAGCTTTAAACGGTTTTCTCCATTTGTCATAGAAAGTTGGGTTTTGGCATCGAAATAATCTAGGAAGCTTATACTCGTAAAATTTGACATAGAAGAACAATAAAAAGTGTACACCGAGCAACTTCGATAGTCCGAAGTTGCTCAACTTACTCTATGGACGAGATATAAACGGTTTAGTCCATTTGTCATAATAAAGTTGCGGTTTTCGCATCGAAATAATCTAGGAAGCTTATACTCATAAAATTTGACATAGAAGAACAATAAAAATAGTACAGCGAGCGATTTTGATAGTCCGAAGTTGATCAACTCACTCTATAGAGAAGCATTAAACGGTTTTCTCCATTTTTCATAGAAAGTTGGGGTTTTGGCATCGAAAAAATCTAGGAAGCTTATACTCGTAAAATTTGACATAGAAGAACAATAAAAAGTGTACATTGAGCAACTTTGATGGTCCGGAGTTGCTCAACTCACTCTATGGAGGAACTTTAAACGATTTTCTCCATTTGTCATAGAAAGTTGGGTTTTGGCATCGAAATAATCTAGGAAGCTTATACTCGTAAAATTTGACATAAAAGAACAATAAAAAGTGTACACCGAGCAACTTTGATGATTCGAATTTGGTCAACTCTCTATATGGAGGATCTTTTAACATTTTTGTCCATTTGTCTTATAAAGTTGGTGTTTTCGAATCGAAATAATCTAGCAAGCTTATACTCGTAAAATTTGACAGAGAAGGAACAATAAAAAGTGTACACCGAGCAACTTTGATGGTTCGAAGTTCCTCAACTCACTCTATGGATGAGCTTTAAACGGTTTTCTCCATTTGTCATAGAAAGTTGGGGTTTTGGCATCGAAATTATCTAGGAAGCTTATACTCATAAAATTTGACATAGAAGAACAATAAAAAGTATACACCGAGCAACTTTGATAGTTCGAAGTTGCTCAACTCACTCTATAGAGGAGCGTTAAATTGTTTTCTCCATTTTTCATAGAAAGTTCGGGTTTTCGCATCGAAATAATCTAGGAAGCTTATACTCGTAAAATTTGACATAGAAGGACAATAAAAAGTATACACCGAGCAGCTTTGATAGTCCGAAGTTGCTCAACTCAATCTATGGAGGAGCGTTAAACGGTTTTCTCCATTTTTCATAGAAAGTTGGGGTTTTGGCATCCAAATAATCTAGGAAGCTTATACTCGTTAAATTTGACATAGAAGAACAATAAAAAGTATACACCGAGCAACTTTGATAGTCTGAAGTTGCTCAACTTACTCTATGGAGGACCTTTAAATGATTTTCTCCATTTGTCATAGAAAGTTGGGTTTTGGCATCGAAATAATCTAGGAAGCTTATACTCGTAAAATTTGACATAGAAGAACAATAAAAACTGTACACCGAGCAACTTCGATAGTCCGAAGTTGCTCAACTCACTCTATGGCAGAGCTATAAACGGTTTTGTCCATTTGTCATAAGAAAGTTGCGGTTTTCGCATCGAAATAATCTAGGAAGCTTATACTCGTAAAATTTGACATAGAAGAACAATAAAAAGTGTACACCGAGCAATTTTGATTGTCCGAAGTTGCTCAACTCACTCTATGGAGGAGCTATAAACGGTTTTGTCCATTTGTCATAAGAAAGTTCGGGTTTTGGCATCCAAATAATCTAGGAAGCTTATACTCGTAAAATTTTACATAGACGAACAATAAAAATTGTACACCAAGCAACTTTGATGGTCCGAACTTGCTCAACTCACTCTATGGAGGAGCTTTAAACGGTTTTCTCCATTTGTCATAGAAAGTTGGGTTTTGGCATCGAAATAATCTAGGAAGCTTATACTCGTAAAATTTGACATAGAAGGAACAATAAAAAGTGTACACCGAGCAACTTCGATAGTCCGAAGTTGTTAAACTCACTCTATGGCAGAGCTATAAACGGTTTTGTCCATTTGTCATAAGAAAGTTGCGGTTTTCGCATCGGAATAATCTAGGAAGCTTATACTCGTAAAATTTGACATAGAAGAACAATAAAAAGTGTATACCGAGCAATTTTGATTGTCCGAAGTTGCTCAACTCACTCTATGGAGAAGCTATAAACGGTTTTGTCCACTTGTCATAAGAAAGTTAGGGTTTTGGCATCCGAATAATCTAGCAAGCTTATACTCGTAAAATTTTACATAGACGAACAATAAAAATTGTACACCAAGCAACTATGATGGTCTGAACTCGATCAACTCACTCTATGGAGGAGCTTTAAACGGTTTTCTCCATTTGTCATAGAAAGTTGGGTTTTGGCATCGAAATAATCTAGGAAGCTTATACTCGTAAAATTTGACATAGAAGGAACAATAAAAACTGTACACCGAGCAACTTCGATAGTCCGAAGTTGCTCAACTCATTCTATGGCAGAGCTATAAACGGTTTTGTCCATTTGTCATAAGAAAGTTGCGGTTTTCGCATTGAAATAATCTAGGAAGCTTATACTCGTAAAATTTGACATAGAAGAACAATAAAAAGTGTACACCGAGCAATTTTGATTGTCCGAAGTTGCTCAACTCACTCTATGGAGAAGCTATAAACGGTTTTGTCCACTTGTCATAAGAAAGTTAGGGTTTTGGCATCCGAATAATCTAGCAAGCTTATACTCGTAAAATTTGACATAGAAGGAACAATAAAAAGTATACACCGAGCAACTTTGATGGTTTGAAGTTCCTCAACTCACTCTATGGATGAGCTTTAAACGGTTTTCTCCATTTGTCATAGAAAGTTGGGGTTTTGGCATCGAAATTATCTAGGAAGCTTATACTCGTAAAATTTGACATAGAAGAACAATAAAAAGTATACACCGAGCAACTTTGATAGTTCGAAGTTGCTCAACTCACTCTATAGAGGAGCGTTAAATTGTTTTCTCCATTTTTCATAGAAAGTTCGGGTTTTCGCATCGAAATAATCTAGGAAGCTTATACTCGTAAAATTTGACATAGAAGAACAATAAAAAGTATACACCGAGCAACTTTGATAGTCCGAAGTTGCTCAACTCACTCTATGGAGGAGCGTTAAACGGTTTTCTCCATTTTTCATAGAAAGTTGGGGTTTTGGCATCCAAATAATCTAGGAAGCTTATACTCGTTAAATTTGACATAGAAGAACAATAAAAAGTATACACCGAGCAACTTTGATAGTCTGAAGTTGCTCAACTTACTCTATGGAGGACCTTTAAACGATTTTCTCCATTTATCATAGAAAGTTGGGTTTTGGCATCGAAATAATCTAGGAAGCTTATACTCGTAAAATTTGACATAGAAGAACAATAAAAACAGTACACCGAGCAACTTCGATAGTCCGAAGTTGCTCAACTCACTCTATGGCAGAGCTATAAACGGTTTTGTCCATTTGTCATAAGAAAGTTGCGGTTTTCGCATCGAAATAATCTAGGAAGCTTATACTCGTAAAATTTGACATAGAAGAACAATAAAAAGTGTACACCGAGCAATTTTGATTGTCCGAAGTTGCTCAACTCACTCTATGGAGGAGCTATAAACGGTTTTGTCCATTTGTCATAAGAAAGTTCGGGTTTTGGCATCCAAATAATCTAGGAAGCTTATACTCGTAAAATTTTACATAGACGAACAATAAAAATTGTACACCAAGCAACTTTGATGGTCTGAACTTGCTCAACTCACTCTATGGAGGAGCTTTAAACGGTTTTCTCCATTTGTCATAGAAAGTTGGGTTTTGGCATCGAAATAATCTAGGAAGCTTATACTCGTAAAATTTGACATAGAAGGAACAATAAAAAGTGTACACCGAGCAACTTTGATGGTCCGAAGTTGCTCAACTCACTCTATGGAGGAGCTATAAACGGTTTTGTCCATTTGTCAAAAGAAAGTTGCGGTTTTGGCATCGAAATAATCTAGGAAGCTTATACTCGTAAAATTTGTCATAGAAGAACAATAAAAACTGTACACCGAGCAACTTTGATAGTCCGAAGTTGATCAACTCACTCTACGGTGGAGCTTTAAACGGTTTTGTCCATTTGTCGTAGAAAGTTGGGGTTTTGGCATCGAAATAATCTAGGAAGCTTATACTCGTAAAATTTTACATAGAAGAACAATAAAAAGTATACACCGAGCAACTTGGATAGTCCGAAGTTGCTCAACTCACTCTGTGGAGGAGCTTTAAACGGTTTTCTCCATTTGTCATAGAAAGTTGGGTTTTGGCATCGAAATAATCTAGGAAGCTTATACTCGTAAAATTTGACATAGAAGAACAATAAAAAGTGTACACCGAGCAACTTCGATAGTCCGAAGTTGCTCAACTTACTCTATGGACGAGATATAAACGGTTTAGTCCATTTGTCATAATAAAGTTGCGGTTTTCGCATCGAAATAATCTAGGAAGCTTATACTCATAAAATTTGACATAGAAGAACAATAAAAATAGTACAGCGAGCGATTTTGATAGTCCGAAGTTGATCAACTCACTCTATAGAGAAGCATTAAACGGTTTTCTCCATTTTTCATAGAAAGTTGGGGTTTTGGCATCGAAAAAATCTAGGAAGCTTATACTCGTAAAATTTGACATAGAAGAACAATAAAAAGTGTACATTGAGCAACTTTGATGGTCCGGAGTTGCTCAACTCACTCTATGGAGGAACTTTAAACGATTTTCTCCATTTGTCATAGAAAGTTGGGTTTTGGCATCGAAATAATCTAGGAAGCTTATACTCGTAAAATTTGACATAAAAGAACAATAAAAAGTGTACACCGAGCAACTTTGATGATTCGAATTTGGTCAACTCTCTATATGGAGGATCTTTTAACATTTTTGTCCATTTGTCTTATAAAGTTGGTGTTTTCGAATCGAAATAATCTAGCAAGCTTATACTCGTAAAATTTGACAGAGAAGGAACAATAAAAAGTGTACACCGAGCAACTTTGATGGTTCGAAGTTCCTCAACTCACTCTATGGATGAGCTTTAAACGGTTTTCTCCATTTGTCATAGAAAGTTGGGGTTTTGGCATCGAAATTATCTAGGAAGCTTATACTCATAAAATTTGACATAGAAGAACAATAAAAAGTATACACCGAGCAACTTTGATAGTTCGAAGTTGCTCAACTCACTCTATAGAGGAGCGTTAAATTGTTTTCTCCATTTTTCGTAGAAAGTTCGGGTTTTCGCATCGAAATAATCTAGGAAGCTTATACTCGTAAAATTTGACATAGAAGGACAATAAAAAGTATACACCGAGCAGCTTTGATAGTCCGAAGTTGCTCAACTCAATCTATGGAGGAGCGTTAAACGGTTTTCTCCATTTTTCATAGAAAGTTGGGGTTTTGGCATCCAAATAATCTAGGAAGCTTATACTCGTTAAATTTGACATAGAAGAACAATAAAAAGTATACACCGAGCAACTTTGATAGTCTGAAGTTGCTCAACTTACTCTATGGAGGACCTTTAAATGATTTTCTCCATTTGTCATAGAAAGTTGGGTTTTGGCATCGAAATAATCTAGGAAGCTTATACTCGTAAAATTTGACATAGAAGAACAATAAAAACTGTACACCGAGCAACTTCGATAGTCCGAAGTTGCTCAACTCACTCTATGGCAGAGCTATAAACGGTTTTGTCCATTTGTCATAAGAAAGTTGCGGTTTTCGCATCGAAATAATCTAGGAAGCTTATACTCGTAAAATTTGACATAGAAGAACAATAAAAAGTGTACACCGAGCAATTTTGATTGTCCGAAGTTGCTCAACTCACTCTATGGAGGAGCTATAAACGGTTTTGTCCATTTGTCATAAGAAAGTTCGGGTTTTGGCATCCAAATAATCTAGGAAGCTTATACTCGTAAAATTTTACATAGACGAACAATAAAAATTGTACACCAAGCAACTTTGATGGTCCGAACTTGCTCAACTCACTCTATGGAGGAGCTTTAAACGGTTTTCTCCATTTGTCATAGAAAGTTGGGTTTTGGCATCGAAATAATCTAGGAAGCTTATACTCGTAAAATTTGACATAGAAGGAACAATAAAAAGTGTACACCGAGCAACTTCGATAGTCCGAAGTTGTTAAACTCACTCTATGGCAGAGCTATAAACGGTTTTGTCCATTTGTCATAAGAAAGTTGCGGTTTTCGCATCGGAATAATCTAGGAAGCTTATACTCGTAAAATTTGACATAGAAGAACAATAAAAAGTGTACACCGAGCAATTTTGATTGTCCGAAGTTGCTCAACTCACTCTATGGAGAAGCTATAAACGGTTTTGTCCACTTGTCATAAGAAAGTTAGGGTTTTGGCATCCGAATAATCTAGCAAGCTTATACTCGTAAAATTTTACATAGACGAACAATAAAAATTGTACACCAAGCAACTATGATGGTCTGAACTCGATCAACTCACTCTATGGAGGAGCTTTAAACGGTTTTCTCCATTTGTCATAGAAAGTTGGGTTTTGGCATCGAAATAATCTAGGAAGCTTATACTCGTAAAATTTGACATAGAAGGAACAATAAAAACTGTACACCGAGCAACTTCGATAGTCCGAAGTTGCTCAACTCATTCTATGGCAGAGCTATAAACGGTTTTGTCCATTTGTCATAAGAAAGTTGCGGTTTTCGCATCGAAATAATCTAGGAAGCTTATACTCGTAAAATTTGACATAGAAGAACAATAAAAAGTGTACACCGAGCAATTTTGATTGTCCGAAGTTGCTCAACTCACTCTATGGAGGAGCTATAAATGGTTTTGTCCACTTGTCATAAGAAAGTTAGGGTTTTGGCATCCGAATAATCTAGGAAGCTTATACTCGTAAAATTTGACGTAGACGAACAATAAAAAGTGTACAGCGAGCAACTTCGATAGTCCGAAGTTGCTCAACTCACTCTATGGAGGAGCTATAAACGGTTTTGTCTATTTGTCAAAAGAAAATTGCGGTTTTGGCATCGAAATAATCTAGGAAGCTTATACTCGTAAAATTTGACATAGAAGAACAATAAAAAGTGTACACCGAGCAAATTTGATAGTCCGAAGTTGATCAACTCACTCTACGGTGGAGCTTTAAACGGTTTTGTCCATTTGTCATAGAATGTTCTGGTTTTGGCATCGAAATAATCTAGGAAGCTTATACTCGTAAAATTTAACATAGAAGAATAATAAAAAGCGTACACCGAGCAACTTTGAAGGTCCGAAATTGATCAACTCCCACTATGAACTAGCTTTTAACGGTTTTGTCCATTTGTCATTGATAGTTATGGTTTTGGAATCAAAATAATCCAGGAAGCATATACTCGTAAAATTTGACATAAAAGAACAATAAAAAGTGTACACCGAGCAACTTTGATGATTCGAATTTGCTCAACTCTCTATATGGAGGATCTTTTAACATTTTTGTCCATTTGTCTTATAAAGTTGGTGTTTTCGAATCGAAATAATCTAGCAAGCTTATACTCGTAAAATTTGACATAGAAGGAACAATAAAAAGTATACACCGAGCAACTTTGATGGTTTGAAGTTCCTCAACTCACTCTATGGATGAGCTTTAAACGGTTTTCTCCATTTGTCAAAAGAAAGTTGCGGTTTTGGCATCGAAATAATCTAGGAAGCTTATACTCGTAAAATTTGACATAGAAGAACAATAAAAAGTGTACACCGAGCAACTTTGATAGTCCGAAGTTGATCAACTCACTCTACGGTGGAGCTTTAAACGGTTTTGTCCATTTGTCATAGAATGTTCTGGTTTTGGCATCGAAATAATCTAGAAAGCTTATACTCGTAAAATTTAACATAGAAGAATAATAAAAAGCGTACACCGAGCAACTTTGAAGGTCCGAAATTGATCAACTCCCACTATGAACTAGCTTTTAACGGTTTTGTCCATTTGTCATTGATAGTTATGGTTTTGGAATCAAAATAATCCACGAAGCATATACTCGTAAAATTTGACATAAAAGAACAATAAAAAGTGTACACCGAGCAACTTTGATGATTCGAATTTGCTCAACTCTCTATATGGAGGATCTTTTAACATTTTTGTCCATTTGTCTTATAAAGTTGGTGTTTTCGAATGGAAATAATCTAGCAAGCTTATACTCGTAAAATTTGACAGAGAAGGAACAATAAAAAGTGTACACCGAGCAACTTTGATGGTTCGAAGTTCCTCAAGTCACTCTATGGATGAGCTTTAAACGGTTTTCTCCATTTGTCATAGAAAGTTGGGGTTTTGGCATCGAAATTATCTAGGAAGCTTATACTCATAAAATTTGACATAGAAGAACAATAAAAAGTATACACCGAGCAACTTTGATAGTTCGAAGTTGCTCAACTCACTCTATAGAGGAGCGTTAAATTGTTTTCTCCATTTTTCATAGAAAGTTCGGGTTTTCGCATCGAAATAATCTAGGAAGCTTATACTCGTAAAATTTGACATAGAAGAACAATAAAAAATATACACCGAGCAACTTTGATAGTCCGAAGTTGCTCAACTCACTCTATGGAGGAGCGTTAAACGGTTTTCTCCATTTTTCATAGAAAGTTGGGGTTTTGGCATCCAAATAATCTAGGAAGCTTATACTCGTTAAATTTGACATATAAGAACAATAAAAAGTATACACCGAGCAACTTTGATAGTCTGAAGTTGCTCAACTTACTCTATGGAGGACCTTTAAAGGATTTTCTCCATTTGTCATAGAAAGTAGGGTTTTGGCATCGAAATAATCTAGGAAGCTTATACTCATAAAATTTGACATAGAAGAACAATAAAAACTGTACACCGAGCAACTTCGATAGTCCGAAGTTGCTCAACTCACTCTATGGCAGAGCTATAAACGGTTTTGTCCATTTGTCATAAGAAAGTTGCGGTTTTCGCATCGAAATAATCTAGGAAGCTTATACTCGTAAAATTTGACATAAAAGAACAATAAAAAGTGTACACCGAGCAATTTTGATTGTCCGAAGTTGCTCAACTCACTCTATGGAGGAGCTATAAACGGTTTTGTCCATTTGTCATAAGAAAGTTCGGGTTTTGGCATCCAAATAATCTAGGAAGCTTATACTCGTAAAATTTTACATAGACGAACAATAAAAATTGTACACCAAGCAACTTTGATGGTCCGAACTTGCTCAACTCACTCTATGGAGGAGCTTTAAACGGTTTTCTCCATTTGTCATAGAAAGTTGGGTTTTGGCATCGAAATAATCTAGGAAGCTTATACTCGTAAAATTTGACATAGAAGGAACAATAAAAAGTGTACACCGAGCAACTTTGATGGTCCGAAGTTGCTCAACTCACTCTATGGAGGAGCTATAAACGGTTTTCTCCATTTGTCAAAAGAAAGTTGCGGTTTTGGCATCGAAATAATCTAGGAAGCTTATACTCGTAAAATTTGTCATAGAAGAACAATAAAAACTGTACACCGAGCAACTTTGATAGTCCGAAGTTGATCAACTCACTCTACGGTGGAGCTTTAAAGGGTTTTGTCCATTTGTCGTAGAAAGTTGGGGTTTTGGCATCGAAATAATCTAGGAAGCTTATACTCGTAAAATTTTACATAGAAGAACAATAAAAAGTATACACCGAGCAACTTGGATAGTCCGAAGTTGCTCAACTCACTCTATGGAGGAGCTTTAAACGGTTTTCTCCATTTGTCATAGAAAGTTGGGTTTTGGCATCGAAATAATCTAGGAAGCTTATACTCGTAAAATTTGACATAGAAGAACAATAAAAAGTGTACACCGAGAAACTTCGATAGTCCGAAGTTGCTCAACTCACTCTATGGAGGAGATATAAACGGTTTTGTCCATTTGTCATAATAAAGTTGCGGTTTTCGCATCGAAATAATCTAGGAAGCTTATACTCATAAAATTTGACATAGAAGAACAATAAAAATAGTACAGCGAGCGACTTTGATAGTCCGAAGTTGATCAACTCACTCTATAGAGAAGCATTAAACGGTTTTCTCCATTTTTCATAGAAAGTTGGGGTTTTGGCATCGAAAAAATCTAGGAAGCTTATACTCGTAAAATTTGACATAGAAGAACAATAAAAAGTATACACCGAGCAACTTTGTTAGTCCGAAGTTGCTCAACTCACTCTATGGAGGAGCTTTAAACGGTTTTCTCCATTTGTCATAGAAAGTTGGGTTTTGGCATCGAAATAATCTAGGAATCTTATACTCGTAAAATTTGACATAGAAGAATAATAAAAAGTATACACCGAACAACTTTTATAGTCCAAAGTTGCTCAACTCTCTCTATGGAGGAGCTATAAACAGTTTTGTCCATTTGTCAAAAGAAAGTTGCGGTTTTGGCATCGAAATAATCTAGGAAGCTTATACTCGTAAAATTTGACATAGAAGAACAATAAAAAGTGTACACCGAGCAACTTTGATAGTCCGAAGTTGATCAACTCACTCTACGGTGGAGCTTTAAACGGTTTTGTCCATTTGTCAAAGAATGTTCGAGTTTTGGCATCGAAATAATCTAGGTAGCTTATACTCGTAAAATTTCACATAGAAGAACAATAAAAAGTGTACACCGAGCAACTTTGAAGGTCCAAAATTGATCAACTCTCACTATGAACTAGCTTTTAACGGTTTTGTCCATTTGTCATTGATAGTTATGGTTTTGGAATCAAAATAATCCAGGAAGCATATACTCGTAAAATTTGACATAAAAGAACAATAAAAAGTGTACACCGAGCAACTTTGATGATTCGAATTTGCTCAACTCTCTATATGGAGGATCTTTTAACATTTTCGTCCATTTGTCTTATAAAGTTGGTGTTTTCGAATCGAAATAATCTAGCAAGCTTATACTCGTAAAATTTGACATAGAAGGAACAATAAAAAGTGTACACCGAGCAACTTTGATGGTTCGAAGTTCCTCAACTCACTCTATGGATGAGCTTTAAACGATTTTCTCCATTTGTCATAGAAAGTTGGGGTTTTGGCATCGAAATTATCTAGGAAGCTTATACTCGTAAAATTTGACATAGAAGAACAATAAAAAGTATACACCGAGCAACTTTGATAGTTCGAAGTTGCTCAACTCACTCTATAGAGGAGCGTTAAATTGTTTTCTCCATTTTTCATAGAAAGTTCGGGTTTTCGCATCGAAATAATCTAGGAAGCTTATACTCGTAAAATTTGACATTGAAGAACAATAAAAAGTATACACCGTGCAACTTTGATAGTCCGAAGTTGCTCAACTCACTCTATGGAGGAGCGTTAAACGGTTTTCTCCATTTTTCATAGAAAGTTGGGGTTTTGGCATCCAAATAATCTAGGAAGCTTATACTCGTTAAATTTGACATAGAAGAACAATAAAAAGTATACACCGAGCAACTTTGATAGTCTGAAGTTGCTCAACTTACTCTATGGAGGACCTTTAAACGATTTTCTCCATTTGTCATAGAAAGTTGGGTTTTGGCATCGAAATAATCTAGGAAGCTTATACTCGTAAAATTTGACATAGAAGAACAATAAAAACTGTACACCGAGCAACTTCGATAGTCCGAAGTTGCTCAACTCACTCTATGGCAGAGCTATAAACGGTTTTGTCCATTTGTCATAAGAAAGTTGCGGTTTTCGCATCGAAATAATCTAGGAAGCTTATACTCGTAAAATTTGACATAGAAGAACAATAAAAAGTGTACACCGAGCAATTTTGATTGTCCGAAGTTGCTCAACTCACTCTATGGAGGAGCTATAAACGGTTTTGTCCATTTGTCATAAGAAAGTTCGGGTTTTGGCATCCAAATAATCTAGGAAGCTTATACTCGTAAAATTTTACATAGACGAACAATAAAAATTGTACACCAAGCAACTTTGATGGTCCGAACTTGCTCAACTCACTCTATGGAGGAGCTTTAAACGGTTTTCTCCATTTGTCATAGAAAGTTGGGTTTTGGCATCGAAATAATCTAGGAAGCTTATACTCGTAAAATTTGACATAGAAGGAACAATAAAAAGTGTACACCGAGCAACTTCGATAGTCCGAAGTTGTTAAACTCACTCTATGGCAGAGCTATAAACGGTTTTGTCCATTTGTCATAAGAAAGTTGCGGTTTTCGCATCGGAATAATCTAGGAAGCTTATACTCGTAAAATTTGACATAGAAGAACAATAAAAAGTGTACACCGAGCAATTTTGATTGTCCGAAGTTGCTCAACTCACTCTATGGAGAAGCTATAAGCGGTTTTGTCCACTTGTCATAAGAAAGTTAGGGTTTTGGCATCCGAATAATCTAGGAAGCTTATACTCGTAAAATTTTACATAGACGAACAATAAAAATTGTACACCAAGCAACTTTGATGGTCTGAACTCGCTCAACTCACTCTATGGAGGAGCTTTAAACGGTTTTCTCCATTTGTCATAGAAAGTTGGGTTTTGGCATCGAAATAATCTAGGAAGCTTATACTCGTAAAATTTGACATAGAAGGAACAATAAAAACTGTACACCGAGCAACTTCGATAGTCCGAAGTTGCTCAACTCACTCTATGGCAGAGCTATAAATGGTTTTGTCCATTTGTCATAAGAAAGTTGCGGTTTTCGCATCGAAATAATCTAGGAAGCTTATACTCGTAAAATTTGACATAGAAGAACAATAAAAAGTGTACACCGAGCAATTTTGATTGTCCGAAGTTGCTCAACTCACTCTATGGAGGAGCTATAAATGGTTTTGTCCACTTGTCATAAGAAAGTTAGGGTTTTGGCATCCGAATAATCTAGGAAGCTTATACTCGTAAAATTTGACGTAGACGAACAATAAAAAGTGTACAGCGAGCAACATCGATAGTCCGAAGTTGCTCAACTCACTCTATGGAGGAGCTATAAACGGTTTTGTCCATTTGTCAAAAGAAAGTTGCGGTTTTGGCATCGAAATAATCTAGGAAGCTTATACTCGTAAAATTTGACATAGAAGAACAATAAAAAGTGTACACCGAGCAACTTTGATAGTCCGAATTTGATCAACTCACTCTACGGTGGAGCTTTAAACGGTTTTGTCCATTTGTCATATAATGTTCTGGTTTTGGCATCAAAATAATCTAGGAAGCTTATACTCGTAAAATTTAACATAGAAGAATAATAAAAAGCGTACACCGAGCAACTTTGAAGGTCCGAAATTGATCAACTCCCACTATGAACTAGCTTTTAACGGTTTTGTCCATTTGTCATTGATAGTTATGGTTTTGGAATCAAAATAATCCACGAAGCATATACTCGTAAAATTTGACATAAAAGAACAATAAAAAGTGTACACCGAGCAACTTTGATGATTCGAATTTGCTCAACTCTCTATATGGAGGATCTTTTAACATTTTTGTCCATTTGTCTTATAAAGTTGGTGTTTTCGAATCGAAATAATCTAGCAAGCTTATACTCGTAAAATTTGACAGAGAAGGAACAATAAAAAGTGTACACCGAGCAACTTTGATGGTTCGAAGTTCCTCAACTCACTCTATGGATGAGCTTTAAACGGTTTTCTCCATTTGTCATAGAAAGTTGGGGTTTTGGCATCGAAATTATCTAGGAAGCTTATACTCATAAAATTTGACATAGAAGAACAATAAAAAGTATACACCGAGCAACTTTGATAGTTCGAAGTTGCTCAACTCACTCTATAGAGGAGCGTTAAATTGTTTTCTCCACTTTTCATAGAAAGTTCGGGTTTTCGCATCGAAATAATCTAGGAAGCTTATACTCGTAAAATTTGACATAGAAGAACAATAAAAAGTATACACCGAGCAGCTTTGATAGTCCGAAGTTGCTCAACTCACTCTATGGAGGAGCGTTAAACGGTTTTCTCCATTTTTCATAGAAAGTTGGGGTTTTGGCATCCAAATAATCTAGGAAGCTTATACTCGTTAAATTTGACATAGAAGAACAATAAAAAGTATACACCGAGCAACTTTGATAGTCTGAAGTTGCTCAGCTTACTCTATGGAGGACCTTTAAAGGATTTTCTCCATTTGTCATAGAAAGTAGGGTTTTGGCATCGAAATAATCTAGGAAGCTTATACTCGTAAAATTTGACATAGAAGAACAATAAAAACTGTACACCGAGCAACTTCGATAGTCCGAAGTTGCTCAACTCACTCTATGGCAGAGCTATAAACGGTTTTGTCCATTTGTCAAAAGAAAGTTGCGGTTTTCGCATCGAAATAATCTAGGAAGCTTATACTCGTAAAATTTGACATAAAAGAACAATAAAAAGTGTACACCGAGCAATTTTGATTGTCCGAAGTTGCTCAACTCACTCTATGGAGGAGCTATAAACGGTTTTGTCCATTTGTCATAAGAAAGTTCGGGTTTTGGCATCCAAATAATCTAGGAAGCTTATACTCGTAAAATTTTACATAGACGAACAATAAAAATTGTACACCAAGCAACTTTGATGGTCCGAACTTGCTCAACTCACTCTATGGAGGAGCTTTAAACGGTTTTCTCCATTTGTCATAGAAAGTTGGGTTTTGGCATCGAAATAATCTAGGAAGCTTATACTCGTAAAATTTGACATAGAAGGAACAATAAAAAGTGTACACCGAGCAACTTTGATGGTCCGAAGTTGCTCAACTCACTCTATGGAGGAGCTATAAACGGTTTTGTCCATTTGTCAAAAGAAAGTTGCGGTTTTGGCATCGAAATAATCTAGGAAGCTTATACTCGTAAAATTTGACATAGAAGAACAATAAAAACTGTACACCGAGTAACTTTGATAGTCCGAAGTTGATCAACTCACTCTACGGTGGAGCTTTAAACGGTTTTGTCCATTTGTCGTAGAAAGTTGTTGTTTTCGCATCGAAATAATCTAGGAAGCTTATACTCGTAAAATTTTACATAGAAGAACAATAAAAAGTATACACCGAGCAACTTGGATAGTCCGAAGTTGCTCAACTCACTCTATGGAGGAGCTTTAAACGGTTTTCTCCATTTGTCATAGAAAGTTGGGTTTTGGCATCGAAATAATCTAGGAAGCTTATACTCGTAAAATTTGACATAGAAGAACAATAAAAAGTGTACACCGAGCAACTTCGATAGTCCGAAGTTGCTCAACTCACTCTATGGAGGAGATATAAACGGTTTTGTCCATTTGTCATAATAAAGTTGCGGTTTTCGCATCGAAATAATCTAGGAAGCTTATACTCATAAAATTTGACATAGAAGAACAATAAAAATAGTACAGCGAGCGACTTTGATAGTCCGAAGTTGATCAACTCACTCTATAGAGAAGCATTAAACGGTTTCTCCATTTTTCATAGAAAGTTGGGGTTTTGGCATCGAAAAAATCTAGGAAGCTTATACTCGTAAAATTTGACATAGAAGAACAATAAAAAGTATACACCGAGCAACTTTGTTAGTTCGAAGTTGCTCAACTCACTCTATGGAGGAGCTTTAAACGGTTTTCTCCATTTGTCATAGAAAGTTGGGTTTTGGCATCGAAATAATCTAGGAATCTTATACTCGTAAAATTTGACATAGAAGAATAATAAAAAGTATACACCGAACAACTTTTATAGTCCAAAGTTGCTCAACTCTCTCTATGGAGGAGCTATAAACAGTTTTGTCCATTTGTCAAAAGAAAGTTGCGGTTTTGGCATCGAAATAATCTAGGTAGCTTATACTCGTAAAATTTCACATAGAAGAACAATAAAAAGTGTACACCGAGCAACTTTGAAGGTCCAAAATTGATCAACTCTCACTATGAACTAGCTTTTAACGGTTTTGTCCATTTGTCATTGATAGTTATGGTTTTGGAATCAAAATAATCCAGGAAGCATATACTCGTAAAATTTGACATAAAAGAACAATAAAAAGTGTACACCGAGCAACTTTGATGATTCGAATTTGCCCAACTCTCTATATGGAGGATCTTTTAACATTTTTGTCCATTTGTCTTATAAAGTTAGTGTTTTCGAATCGAAATAATCTAGCAAGCTTATACTCGTAAAATTTGACATAGAAGGAACAATAAAAAGTGTACACCGAGCAACTTTGATGGTCTGGAATTGCTCAACTCTCACTATGAGGTAGCTTTTAATGGTTTTATCCATTTGGCATTGATAGTTGGGATTTTAGCATAAAATAATCCAGGAAGCGTATACTCGTAAAATTTCACATAAAAGAACAATAAAAAGTGTACACCGAGCAATTTTGATGATTCGAAGTTTCTCAACTATCTCTGTGGAGGAGCTTTAAACGGTATTCTCCATTTGTCATAGAAAGTTGGGGTTTTGGCATCGAAATAATCTAGGAAGCTTATACTCATAAAATTTGACATAGAAGAACAATAAAAAGTGTACACCGAGCAACTTTGTTAGTCTGAAGTTGCTCAACTCACTCTATGGAGGAGCTATAAACGGTTTTGTCTATTTGTCATAAGAAAGTTGGGGTTTTGGCATACAAATAATGTAGGAAGCTTATACTCGTAAAATTTGAGATGGACGAACAATAAAAAGTGTACACCGAGCAACTATGATGGTCCGAAGTTGCTCAACTCACTCAATAGAGAAGCGTTAAACGATTTTCTCCATTTCTCTTAGAAAGTTGGGATTTTGGCATCGAAACAATCTAGGAAGCTTATACTCGTAAAATTTGACAAGAAGAACAATAAAAAGTACACACCGAGCAACTTTGATAATCCGAAGTTGCTCAACTCACTCTATGGAGGAGCTTTAAAAGGTTTTCTCCATTTGTCATAGAAAGTTGTGTTTTGGCATCGAAATAATCTAGGAAGCTTATACTCGTAAAATTTGACATAGAAGAACAGTAAAAAGTGTACACCGAGCAACTTCGATAGTCCGAAGTTGCTCAACTCACTCAATGGAGGAGCTATAAACGGTTTTGTCCATTTGTCATAAGAAAGTTGCGGTTTTCGCATCGAAATAATCTAAGAAGCTTATACTCGTAAAATTTGACATAGAAGAACAATAAAAAGTGTACACCGAGCAACTTTGATTGTCCGAAGTTGCTCAACTCACTCTATGGATGAGCTATAAACGGTTTTGTCCATTTTTCATAAGAAAGTTCAGGTTTTGGCATCCAAATAATCTAGGAAGCTTATACTCATAAAATTTGACATAGACGAACAATACAAAGTGTACAGAACTTGCTCAACTCACTCTATGGAGGAGCTTTAAACGGTTTTCTCCATTTGTCATAGAAAGTTGGGTTTTGGCATCGAGATAATCTAGGGAGCCTATACTCGTAAAATTTTACATAGAAGAACAATAAAAAGTGTACATCGAGCAACTTTGATAGTCTGAAATTGCTCAACTCACTCTATGGAGAAGCTATAAACGGTTTTGTCTATTTGTCATAAGAAAGTTGGGGTTTTGACATACAAATAATCTTGGAAGCTTATACTCATAAAATTTGAGATGGACGAACAATAAAAAGTGTACACCGAGCAACTTTGATGGTCCGAAGTTGCTTAACTCACTCTATAGAGAAGCGTTAAACGGTTTTCTCCATTTTTCATAGAAAGTTGGGGTTTTGGTATCGAAATAATCTAGCAAGCTTATACTCGTAAAATATGACATAGAAGAACAATAAAAAGTATACACCAAGCAACTTTGTTAGTCCGAAGTTGCTCAACTCACTCTATGGAGGAGCTTTAAACGGTCTTCTCCGTTTGTCATAGAAAGTTGGGTTTTGGCATCGAAATAATCTAGGAAGCTTATACTCGTAAAATTTGACATAGAAGAACAATAAAAAGTGTACACCGAGCAACTTCGATAGTCCGAAGTTGCTCAACTCACTCTATGGAGGAGCTATAAACAGTTTTGTCCATTTGTCATAAGAAAGTTGCGGTTTTCGCATCGAAATAATCTTGGAAGCTTATACTCGTAAAATTTGAGATAGACGAACAATGAAAAGTGTACACCGAGCAACTTTGATGGTCCGAAGTTGCTCAACTCACTCTATGGAGAAGCTTTAAATGGTTTTCTCCATCTGTCATAGAAAGTTGGGTTTTCGCCTCGAAATAATCTAGGAAGCTTATACTCGTAAAATTTGAGATAGACGAACAATAAAAAGTGTACACCGAGCAACTTTGATAGTCCGATGATGCTCAACTCACTCTATGGAGGAGCTTTAAACGGTTTTCTCCATTTGTCATAGAAAGTTGGGTTTTGGCATCGAAATAATCTAGGAAGCTTATACTCGTAAAATTTGACATAGAAGAACAATAAAAAGTGTACAACGAGCAACTTCGATAGTCCGAAGTTGCTCAACTCACTCTATGCAGGAGCTATAAACGGTTTTGTCCATTTGTCATAAGAAAGTTGCGGTTTTCGCATTGAAATAATCTAGGAAGCTTATACTCGTAAAATTTGAGATAGACGAACAATAAAAAGTGTACACCGAGCAACTTTGATGGTCCGAAGTTGCTCAACTCACTCTATAGAGAAGCGTTAAACGGTTTTCTCTATTTTTCATAGAAAGTTGGGGTTTTGGCATCGAAATAATCTAGGAAGCTTATACTCGTAAAATTTGACATAGAAGAACAATAAAAAGTGTACACCGAGCAACTTTGATTGTCCGAAGTTGCTCAACTCACTCTATGGATGAGCTATAAACGGTTTTGTCCATTTTTCGTAAGAAAGTTCGGGTTTTGGCATCCAAATAATCTAGGAAGCTTATACTCGTAAAATTTGACATAGACGAACAATAAAAGGTGTACAGAACTTGCTCAACTCACTCTATGGAGGAGCTTTAAACGGTTTTCTCCATTTGTCATAGAAAGTTAGGGGTTTTGGCATCGAAATAATCTAGGAAGCTTATACTCATAAAATTTGACATAGAAGAACAATAAAAAGTATACACCAAGCAACTTTGTTAGTCCGAAGTTGCTCAACTCACTCTATGGAGGTGCTTTAAACGGTTTTCTCCATTTGTCATAGAAAGTTGGGTTTTGGCATCGAAATAATCTAGGAAGCTTATACTCGTAAAATTTGACATAGAAGAACAATAAAAAGTATACACCAAGCAACTTTGTTAGTCCGAAGTTGCTCAACTCACTCTATGGAGGTGCTTTAAACGGTTTTCTCCATTTGTCATAGAAAGTTGGGTTTTGGCATCGAAATAATCTAGGAAGCTTATACTCATAAAATTTGACATAGAAGAACAATAAAAAGTGTACACCGAGGAACTTTGATAGTCTGAAATTGCTCAACTCACTCTATGGAGGAGCTATAAACGGTTTTGTCCATTTGCCATAAGAAAGTTGGGGTTTTGGAATACAAATAATCTAGGAAGCTTATACTCGTAAAATTTGAGATAGACGAACAATAAAAAGTGTACACCGAGCAACTTTGATGGTCCGAAGTTGCTCAACTCACTCTATAGAGAAGCGTTAAACGGTTTTCTCCATTTTTCATAGAAAGTTGGGGTTTTGGCATCGAAATAATCTAGGAAGCTTATACTCGTAAAATTTGACATAGAAGAACAATAAAAAGTATACACCGAGCAAATTTGATAGTCCGAAGTTGCTCAACTCACTCTATGGAGGAGCTTTAAACGGTTTTCTCCATTTGTCATAGAAAGTTGGGTTTTGGCATCGAAATAATCTAGGAAGCTTATACTCGTAAAATTTGACATAGAAAAACAATAAAAAGTGTACACCGAGCAACTTCGATAGTCCGAAGTTGCTCAACTCACTCTATGGAGGAGCTATAAACGGTTTTGTCCATTTGTCATAAGAAAGTTGCGGTTTTCGCATCGAAATAATCGAGGAAGCTTATACTCGTAAAATTTGAGATAGACGAACAATAAAAAGTGTACACCGAGCAACTTTGATGGTCCGAAGTTGCTCAACTCACTCTATAGAGAAGCGTTAAACGGTTTTCTCTATTTTTCATAGAAAGTTGGGGTTTTGGCATCGAAATAATCTAGGAAGCTTATACTCGTAAAATTTGACATAGAAGAACAATAAAAAGTGTACACCGAGCAACTTTGATTGTCCGAAGTTGCTCAACTCACTCTATGGATGAGCTATAAACGGTTTTGTCCATTTTTCATAAGAAAGTTCGGGTTTTGGCATCTAAATAATCTAGGAAGCTTATACTCGGAAAATTTGACATAGACGAACAATAAAAAGTGTACAGAACTTGCTCAACTCATTCTATGGAGGAGCTTTAAACGGTTTTCTCCATTTGTCATAGAAAGTTGGGGTTTTGGCATCGAAATAATCTAGGAAGCTTATACTCATAAAATTTGACATAGAAGAACAATAAAAAGTATACACCAAGCAACTTTGTTTGTCCGAAGTTGCTCAACTCACTCTATGGAGGTGTTTTAAACGGTTTTCTCCTTTTTTC
This sequence comes from Euonymus europaeus, assembly GCA_963580455.1. Taxonomy (NCBI): domain Eukaryota; kingdom Viridiplantae; phylum Streptophyta; class Magnoliopsida; order Celastrales; family Celastraceae; genus Euonymus; species Euonymus europaeus. The sequence continues at coordinate 10,343,459 of OY756970.1, read as the reverse complement.
ATAGAAAGTTGGGTTTTGGCATCGAAATAATCTAGGAAGCTTATACTCGTAAAATTTGACATAGAAGAACAATAAAAAGTGTACACTGAGCAACTTTGATAGTCCGAAATTGCTCAACTCACTCTATGGAGGAGCTATAAACGGTTTTGTCTATTTGTCATAAGAAAGTTCGGGTTTTGGCATACAAATAATCTAGGAAGCTTATACTCGTAAAATTTGAGATAGACGAACAATAAAAAGTGTACACCGAGCAACTTTGATGGTCCGAAGTTGCTCAACTTACTCTATAGAAAAGCGTTAAACGGTTTTCTCCATTTTTCATAGGGAGTTGGGGTTTTGGCATCGAAATAATCTAGGAAGCTTATACTCGTAAAATTTGACATAGAAGAACAATAAAAAGTGTACACCGGGCAACTTTGATAGTCCGATGATGCTCAACTCACTCTATGGAGGAGCGTTAAATGGTTTTCTCCATTTGTCATAGAAAGTTGGGTTTTCGCCTCGAAATAATCTAGGAAGCTTATACTCGTAAAATTTGAGATAGATGTACAATAAAAAGTGTACACCGAGCAACTTTGATGGTCCGAAATTGTTCAACTCACTCTATAAAGAAGCGTTAAACGGTTTTCTCCATTTTTCATAGAAAGTTGGGGTTTTGGCATCGAAATAGTCTAGGAAGCTTATACTCGTAAAATTTGACATAGATGAACAAGAAAAAGTGTACACTGAGCAACTTCGATAGTCCGAAGTTGCTCAACTCACTCTATGGAGGAGCTATAAACGGTTTTGTACATTTGTCATAAGAAAGTTGCGTTTTTCGCATCGAAATAATCTTGGAAGCTTATACTCGTAAAATTTGAGATAGACGAACAATAAAAAGTGTACACCGAGCAACTTTGATGGTTCGAAGTTCCTCAACTCACTCTATAGAGTAGCGTTAAACTGTTTTCTCCATTTTTCTTAGAAAGTTGGGGTTTTGGCATCGAAATAATCTAGGAAGCTTATACTCGTAAAATTTGACAAGAAGAACAATAAAAAGTACACACTGACCAACTTTGATAGTCCGAAGTTGCTCAACTCACTCTATGGAGGAGCTTTAAACGGTTTTCTCCATTTGTCATAGAATTTGGGTTTTGGCATCGAAATAATCTAGGAAGCTTATACTCGTAAAATTTGACATAGAAGAACAATAAAAAGTGTACACCGAGCAACTTCGATAGTCCGAAGTTGTTCAACTCACTCTATGGAGGAGCTATAAAAGGTTTTGTCCATTTGTCATAAGAAAGTTGCGGTTTTCGCATCGAAATAATCTAGGAAGCTTATACTCGTAAAATTTGACATAGAAGAACAATAAAAATTGTACACCGAGCAACTTTGATTGTCCAAGTTGCTCAACTCACTCTATGGATGAGCTATAAACGGTTTTGTCCATTTTTCATAAGAAAGTTCGGGTTTTGGCATCCAAATAATCTAGGAAGCTTATACTCGTAAAATTTGACATAGACGAACAATAAAAAGTGTACAGAACTTGCTCAACTCACTCTATGGAGGAGCTTTAAACGGTTTTCTCCATTTGTCATAGAAAGTTAGGGGTTTTGGCATCGAAATAATCTAGGAAGCTTATACTCATTAAATTTGACATAGACGAACAATAAAAAGTGTACACCGAGCAACTTTGATAGTCCGATGATGCTCAACTCACTCTATGGAGGAGCTATAAACGGTTTTCTCCATTTGTCATAGAAAGTTGGGTTTTGGCATCGAAATAATCTAGGAAGCTTATACTCGTAAAATTTGACATAGAAGAACAATAAAAAGTGTACACCGAGCAACTTTGATAGTCTGAAATTGCTCAACTCACTCTATGAAGGAGCTATAAACGGTTTTGTCCATTTTTCGTAAGAAAGTTCGGGTTTTGGCATCCAAATAATCTAGGAAGCTTATACTCGTAAAATTTGACATAGACGAACAATAAAAGGTGTACAGAACTTGCTCAACTCACTCTATGGAGGAGCTTTAAACGATTTTCTCCATTTGTCATAGAAAGTTAGGGGTTTTGGCATCGAAATAATCTAGGAAGCTTATACTCATAAAATTTGACATAGAAGAACAATAAAAAGTATACACCAAGCAACTTTGTTAGTCCGAAGTTGCTCAACTCACTCTATGGAGGTGCTTTAAACGGTTTTCTCCATTTGTCATAGAAAGTTGGGTTTTGGCATCGAAATAATCTAGGAAGCTTATACTCATAAAATTTGACATAGAAGAACAATAAAAAGTGTACACCGAGGAACTTTGATAGTCTGAAATTGCTCAACTCACTCTATGGAGGAGCTATAAACGGTTTTGTCCATTTGCCATAAGAAAGTTGGGGTTTTGGAATACAAATAATCTAGGAAGCTTATACTCGTAAAATTTGAGATAGACGAACAATAAAAAGTGTACACCGAGCAACTTTGATGGTCCGAAGTTGCTCAACTCACTCTATAGAGAAGCGTTAAACGGTTTTCTCCATTTTTCATAGAAAGTTGGGGTTTTGGCATCGAAATAATCTAGGAAGCTTATACTCGTAAAATTTGACATAGAAGAACAATAAAAAGTATACACCGAGCAAATTTGATAGTCCGAAGTTGCTCAACTCACTCTATGGATGAGCTTTAAACGGTTTTCTCCATTTGTCATAGAAAGTTGGGTTTTGGCATCGAAATAATCTATGAAGCTTATACTCGTAAAATTTGACATAGAAAAACAATAAAAAGTGTACACCGAGCAACTTCGATAGTCCGAAGTTGCTCAACTCACTCTATGGAGGAGCTATAAACGGTTTTGTCCATTTGTCATAAGAAAGTTGCGGTTTTCGCATCGAAATAATCGAGGAAGCTTATACTCGTAAAATTTGAGATAGACGAACAATAAAAAGTGTACACCGAGCAACTTTGATGGTCCGAAGTTGCTCAACTCACTCTATAGAGAAGCGTTAAACGGTTTTCTCTATTTTTCGTAGAAAGTTGGGGTTTTGGCATCGAAATAATCTAGGAAGCTTATACTCGTAAAATTTGACATAGAAGAACAATAAAAAGTGTACACCGAGCAACTTTGATTGTCCGAAGTTGCTCAACTCACTCTATGGATGAGCTATAAACGGTTTTGTCCATTTTTCATAAGAAAGTTCGGGTTTTGGCATCCAAATAATCTAGGAAGTTTATACTCGGAAAATTTGACATAGACGAACAATAAAAAGTGTACAGAACTTGCTCAACTCATTCTATGGAGGAGCTTTAAACGGTTTTCTCCATTTGTCATAGAAAGTTGGGGTTTTGGCATCGAAATAATCTAGGAAGCTTATACTCATAAAATTTGACATAGAAGAACAATAAAAAGTATACACCAAGCAACTTTGTTTGTCCGAAGTTGCTCAACTCACTCTATGGAGGTGTTTTAAACGGTTTTCTCCTTTTGTCATAGAAAGTTGGGTTTTGGCATCGAAATAATCTAGGAAGCTTATACTCGTAAAATTTGACATAGAAGAACAATAAAAAGTGTACACTGAGCAACTTTGATAGTCCGAAATTGCTCAACTCACTCTATGGAGGAGCTATAAACAGTTTTGTCTATTTGTCATAAGAAAGTTCGGGTTTTGGCATACAAATAATCTAAGAAGCTTATACTCGTAAAATTTGAGATAGCCGAACAATAAAAAGTGTACACCGAGCAACTTTGATGGTCCGAAGTTGCTCAACTTACTCTATAGAAAAGCGTTAAACGGTTTTCTCCATTTTTCATAGGGAGTTGGGGTTTTGGCATCGAAATAATCTAGGAAGCTTATACTCGTAAAATTTGACATAGAAGAACAATAAAAAGTGTACACCGAGCAACTTTGATAGTCCGATGATGCTCAACTCACTCTATGGAGGAGCGTTAAATGGTTTTCTCCATTTGTCATAGAAAGTTGGGTTTTCGCCTCGAAATAATCTAGGAAGCTTATACTCGTAAAATTTCAGATAGATGAACAATAAAAAGTGTACACCGAGCAACTTTGATGGTCCGAAATTGTTCAACTCACTCTATAGAGGAGCGTTAAACGGTTTTCTCCATTTTTCATAGAAAGTTGGGGTTTTGGCATCGAAATAGTCTAGGAAGCTTATACTCGTAAAATTTGACATAGATGAACAAGAAAAAGTGTACACCGAGCAACTTCGATAGTCCGAAGTTGCTCAACTCACTCTATGGAGGAGCTATAAACGGTTTTGTACATTTGTCATAAGAAAGTTGCGTTTTTCGAATCGAAATAATCTTGGAAGCTTATACTCGTAAAATTTGAGATAGACGAACAATAAAAAGTGTACACCGAGCAACTTTGATGGTCCGAAGTTCCTCAACTCACTCTATAGAGTAGCGTTAAACGGTTTTCTCCATTTTTCTTAGAAAGTTGGGGTTTTGGCATCGAAATAATCTAGGAAGCTTATACTCGTAAAATTTGACAAGAAGAACAATAAAAAGTACACACTGACCAACTTTGATAGTCCGAAGTTGCTCAACTCACTCTATGGAGGAGCTTTAAACGGTTTTCTCCATTTGTCATAGAATTTGGGTTTTGGCATCGAAATAATCTAGGAAGCTTATACTCGTAAAATTTGACATAGAAGAACAATAAAAAGTGTACACCGAGCAACTTCGATAGTCCGAAGTTGTTCAACTCACTCTATGGAGGAGCTATAAAAGGTTTTGTCAATTTGTCATAAGAAAGTTGCGGTTTTCGCATCGAAATAATCTAGGAAGCTTATACTCGTAAAATTTGACATAGAAGAACAATAAAAAGTGTACACCGAGCAACTTTGATTGTCCGAAGTTGCTCAACTCACTCTATGGATGAGCTATAAACGGTTTTGTCCATTTTTCGTAAGAAAGTTCGGGTTTTGGCATCCAAATAATCTAGGAAGCTTATACTCGTAAAATTTGACATAGACGAACAATAAAAAGTGTACAGAACTTGCTCAACTCACTCTATGGAGGAGCTTTAAACGGTTTTCTCCATTTGTCATAGAAAGTTAGGGGTTTTGGCATCGAAATAATCTAGGAAGCTTATACTCATTAAATTTGACATAGACGAACAATAAAAAGTGTACACCGAGCAACTTTGATAGTCCGATGATGCTCAACTCACTCTATGGAGGAGCTATAAACGGTTTTCTCCATTTGTCATAGAAAGTTGGGTTTTGGCATCGAAATAATCTAGGAAGCTTATACTCGTAAAATTTGACATAGAAGAACAATAAAAAGTGTACACCGAGCAACTTTGATAGTCTGAAATTGCTCAACTCACTCTATGAAGGAGCTATAAACGGTTTTGTCCATTTTTCGTAAGAAAGTTCGGGTTTTGGCATCCAAATAATCTAGGAAGCTTATACTCGTAAAATTTGACATAGACGAACAATAAAAGGTGTACAGAACTTGCTCAACTCACTCTATGGAGGAGCTTTAAACGATTTTCTCCATTTGTCATAGAAAGTTAGGGGTTTTGGCATCGAAATAATCTAGGAAGCTTATACTCATAAAATTTGACATAGAAGAACAATAAAAAGTATACACCAAGCAACTTTGTTAGTCCGAAGTTGCTCAACTCACTCTATGGAGGTGCTTTAAACGGTTTTCTCCATTTGTCATAGAAAGTTGGGTTTTGGCATCGAAATAATCTAGGAAGCTTATACTCATAAAATTTGACATAGAAGAACAATAAAAAGTGTACACCGAGGAACTTTGATAGTCTGAAATTGCTCAACTCACTCTTTGGAGGAGCTATAAACGGTTTTGTCCATTTGCCATAAGAAAGTTGGGGTTTTGGAATACAAATAATCTAGGAAGCTTATACTCGTAAAATTTGAGATAGACGAACAATAAAAAGTGTACACCGAGCAACTTTGATGGTCCGAAGTTGCTCAACTCACTCTATAGAGAAGCGTTAAACGGTTTTCTCCATTTTTCATAGAAAGTTGGGGTTTTGGCATCGAAATAATCTAGGAAGCTTATACTCGTAAAATTTGACATAGAAGAACAATAAAAAGTATACACCGAGCAAATTTGATAGTCCGAAGTTGCTCAACTCACTCTATGGATGAGCTTTAAACGGTTTTCTCCATTTGTCATAGAAAGTTGGGTTTTGGCATCGAAATAATCTATGAAGCTTATACTCGTAAAATTTGACATAGAAAAACAATAAAAAGTGTACACCGAGCAACTTCGATAGTCCGAAGTTGCTCAACTCACTCTATGGAGGAGCTATAAACGGTTTTGTCCATTTGTCATAAGAAAGTTGCGGTTTTCGCATCGAAATAATCGAGGAAGCTTATACTCGTAAAATTTGAGATAGACGAACAATAAAAAGTGTACACCGAGCAACTTTGATGGTCCGAAGTTGCTCAACTCACTCTATAGAGAAGCGTTAAACGGTTTTCTCTATTTTTCATAGAAAGTTGGGGTTTTGGCATCGAAATAATCTAGGAAGCTTATACTCGTAAAATTTGACATAGAAGAACAATAAAAAGTGTACACCGAGCAACTTTGATTGTCCGAAGTTGCTCAACTCACTCTATGGATGAGCTATAAACGGTTTTGTCCATTTTTCATAAGAAAGTTCGGGTTTTGGCATCCAAATAATCTAGGAAGTTTATACTCGGAAAATTTGACATAGACGAACAATAAAAAGTGTACAGAACTTGCTCAACTCATTCTATGGAGGAGCTTTAAACGGTTTTCTCCATTTGTCATAGAAAGTTGGGGTTTTGGCATCGAAATAATCTAGGAAGCTTATACTCATAAAATTTGACATAGAAGAACAATAAAAAGTATACACCAAGCAACTTTGTTTGTCCGAAGTTGCTCAACTCACTCTATGGAGGTGTTTTAAACGGTTTTCTCCTTTTGTCATAGAAAGTTGGGTTTTGGCATCGAAATAATCTAGGAAGCTTATACTCGTAAAATTTGACATAGAAGAACAATAAAAAGTGTACACTGAGCAACTTTGATAGTCCGAAATTGCTCAACTCACTCTATGGAGGAGCTATAAACGGTTTTGTCTATTTGTCATAAGAAAGTTCGGGTTTTGGCATACAAATAATCTAGGAAGCTTATACTCGTAAAATTTGAGATAGCCGAACAATACAAAGTGTACACCGAGCAACTTTGATGGTCCGAAGTTGCTCAACTTACTCTATAGAAAAGCGTTAAACGGTTTTCTCCATTTTTCATAGGGAGTTGGGGTTTTGGCATCGAAATAATCTAGGAAGCTTATACTCGTAAAATTTGACATAGAAGAACAATAAAAAGTGTACACCGAGCAACTTTGATAGTCCGATGATGCTCAACTCACTCTATGGAGGAGCGTTAAATGGTTTTCTCCATTTGTCATAGAAAGTTGGGTTTTCGCCTCGAAATAATCTAGGAAGCTTATACTCGTAAAATTTGAGATAGATGAACAATAAAAAGTGTACACCGAGCAACTTTGATGGTCCGAAATTGTTCAACTCACTCTATAGAGAAGCGTTAAACGGTTTTCTCCATTTTTCATAGAAAGTTGGGGTTTTGGCATCGAAATAGTCTAGGAAGCTTATACTCGTAAAATTTGACATAGATGAACAAGAAAAAGTGTACACCGAGCAACTTCGATAGTCCGAAGTTGCTCAACTCACTCTATGGAGGAGCTATAAACGGTTTTGTACATTTGTCATAAGAAAGTTGCGTTTTTCGCATCGAAATAATCTTGGAAGCTTATACTCGTAAAATTTGAGATAGACGAACAATAAAAAGTGTACACCGAGCAACTTTGATGGTCCGAAGTTCCTCAACTCACTCTATAGAGTAGCGTTAAACGGTTTTCTCCATTTTTCTTAGAAAGTTGGGGTTTTGGCATCGAAATAATCTAGGAAGCTTATACTCGTAAAATTTGACAAGAAGAACAATAAAAAGTACACACTGACCAACTTTGATAGTCCGAAGTTGCTCAACTCACTCTATGGAGGAGCTTTAAACGGTTTTCTCCATTTGTCATAGAATTTGGGTTTTGGCATCGAAATAATCTAGGAAGCTTATACTCGTAAAATTTGACATAGAAGAACAATAAAAAGTGTACACCGAGCAACTTCGATAGTCCGAAGTTGTTCAACTCACTCTATGGAGGAGCTATAAAAGGTTTTGTCCATTTGTCATAAGAAAGTTGCGGTTTTCGCATCGAAATAATCTAGGAAGCTTATACTCGTAAAATTTGACATAGAAGAACAATAAAAATTGTACACCGAGCAACTTTGATTGTCCAAGTTGCTCAACTCACTCTATGGATGAGCTATAAACGGTTTTGTCCATTTTTCATAAGAAAGTTCGGGTTTTGGCATCCAAATAATCTAGGAAGCTTATACTCGTAAAATTTGACATAGACGAACAATAAAAAGTGTACAGAACTTGCTCAACTCACTCTATGGAGGAGCTTTAAACGGTTTTCTCCATTTGTCATAGAAAGTTAGGGGTTTTGGCATCGAAATAATCTAGGAAGCTTATACTCATTAAATTTGACATAGACGAACAATAAAAAGTGTACACCGAGCAACTTTGATAGTCCGATGATGCTCAACTCACTCTATGGAGGAGCTATAAACGGTTTTCTCCATTTGTCATAGAAAGTTGGGTTTTGGCATCGAAATAATCTAGGAAGCTTATACTCGTAAAATTTGACATAGAAGAACAATAAAAAGTGTACACCGAGCAACTTTGATAGTCTGAAATTGCTCAACTCACTCTATGAAGGAGCTATAAACGGTTTTGTCCATTTTTCGTAAGAAAGTTCGGGTTTTGGCATCCAAATAATCTAGGAAGCTTATACTCGTAAAATTTGACATAGACGAACAATAAAAGGTGTACAGAACTTGCTCAACTCACTCTATGGAGGAGCTTTAAACGATTTTCTCCATTTGTCATAGAAAGTTAGGGGTTTTGGCATCGAAATAATCTAGGAAGCTTATACTCATAAAATTTGACATAGAAGAACAATAAAAAGTATACACCAAGCAACTTTGTTAGTCCGAAGTTGCTCAACTCACTCTATGGAGGTGCTTTAAACGGTTTTCTCCATTTGTCATAGAAAGTTGGGTTTTGGCATCGAAATAATCTAGGAAGCTTATACTCATAAAATTTGACATAGAAGAACAATAAAAAGTGTACACCGAGGAACTTTGATAGTCTGAAATTGCTCAACTCACTCTATGGAGGAGCTATAAACGGTTTTGTCCATTTGCCATAAGAAAGTTGGGGTTTTGGAATACAAATAATCTAGGAAGCTTATACTCGTAAAATTTGAGATAGACGAACAATAAAAAGTGTACACCGAGCAACTTTGATGGTCCGAAGTTGCTCAACTCACTCTATAGAGAAGCGTTAAACGGTTTTCTCCATTTTTCATAGAAAGTTGGGGTTTTGGCATCGAAATAATCTAGGAAGCTTATACTCGTAAAATTTGACATAGAAGAACAATAAAAAGTATACACCGAGCAAATTTGATAGTCCGAAGTTGCTCAACTCACTCTATGGATGAGCTTTAAACGGTTTTCTCCATTTGTCATAGAAAGTTGGGTTTTGGCATCGAAATAATCTATGAAGCTTATACTCGTAAAATTTGACATAGAAAAACAATAAAAAGTGTACACCGAGCAACTTCGATAGTCCGAAGTTGCTCAACTCACTCTATGGAGGAGCTATAAACGGTTTTGTCCATTTGTCATAAGAAAGTTGCGGTTTTCGCATCGAAATAATCGAGGAAGCTTATACTCGTAAAATTTGAGATAGACGAACAATAAAAAGTGTACACCGAGCAACTTTGATGGTCCGAAGTTGCTCAACTCACTCTATAGAGAAGCGTTAAACGGTTTTCTCTATTTTTCATAGAAAGTTGGGGTTTTGGCATCGAAATAATCTAGGAAGCTTATACTCGTAAAATTTGACATAGAAGAACAATAAAAAGTGTACACCGAGCAACTTTGATTGTCCGAAGTTGCTCAACTCACTCTATGGATGAGCTATAAACGGTTTTGTCCATTTTTCATAAGAAAGTTCGGGTTTTGGCATCCAAATAATCTAGGAAGTTTATACTCGGAAAATTTGACATAGACGAACAATAAAAAGTGTACAGAACTTGCTCAACTCATTCTATGGAGGAGCTTTAAACGGTTTTCTCCATTTGTCATAGAAAGTTGGGGTTTTGGCATCGAAATAATCTAGGAAGCTTATACTCATAAAATTTGACATAGAAGAACAATAAAAAGTATACACCAAGCAACTTTGTTTGTCCGAAGTTGCTCAACTCACTCTATGGAGGTGTTTTAAACGGTTTTCTCCTTTTGTCATAGAAAGTTGGGTTTTGGCATCGAAATAATCTAGGAAGCTTATACTCGTAAAATTTGACATAGAAGAACAATAAAAAGTGTACACTGAGCAACTTTGATAGTCCGAAATTGCTCAACTCACTCTATGGAGGAGCTATAAACGGTTTTGTCTATTTGTCATAAGAAAGTTCGGGTTTTGGCATACAAATAATCTAGGAAGCTTATACTCGTAAAATTTGAGATAGCCGAACAATAAAAAGTGTACACCGAGCAACTTTGATGGTCCGAAGTTGCTCAACTTACTCTATAGAAAAGCGTTAAACGGTTTTCTCCATTTTTCATAGGGAGTTGGGGTTTTGGCATCGAAATAATCTAGGAAGCTTATACTCGTAAAATTTGACATAGAAGAACAATAAAAAGTGTACACCGAGCAACTTTGATAGTCCGATGATGCTCAACTCACTCTATGGAGGAGCGTTAAATGGTTTTCTCCATTTGTCATAGAAAGTTGGGTTTTCGCCTCGAAATAATCTAGGAAGCTTATACTCGTAAAATTTGAGATAGATGAACAATAAAAAGTGTACACCGAGCAACTTTGATGGTCCGAAATTGTTCAACTCACTCTATAGAGAAGCGTTAAACGGTTTTCTCCATTTTTCATAGAAAGTTGGGGTTTTGGCATCGAAATAGTCTAGGAAGCTTATACTCGTAAAATTTGACATAGATGAACAAGAAAAAGTGTACACCGAGCAACTTCGATAGTCCGAAGTTGCTCAACTCACTCTATGGAGGAGCTATAAACGGTTTTGTACATTTGTCATAAGAAAGTTGCGTTTTTCGCATCGAAATAATCTTGGAAGCTTATACTCGTAAAATTTGAGATAGACGAACAATAAAAAGTGTACACCGAGCAACTTTGATGGTCCGAAGTTCCTCAACTCACTCTATAGAGTAGCGTTAAACGGTTTTCTCCATTTTTCTTAGAAAGTTGGGGTTTTGGCATCGAAATAATCTAGGAAGCTTATACTCGTAAAATTTGACAAGAAGAACAATAAAAAGTACACACTGACCAACTTTGATAGTCCGAAGTTGCTCAACTCACTCTATGGAGGAGCTTTAAACGGTTTTCTCCATTTGTCATAGAATTTGGGTTTTGGCATCGAAATAATCTAGGAAGCTTATACTCGTAAAATTTGACATAGAAGAACAATAAAAAGTGTACACCGAGCAACTTCGATAGTCCGAAGTTGTTCAACTCACTCTATGGAGGAGCTATAAAAGGTTTTGTCCATTTGTCATAAGAAAGTTGCGGTTTTCGCATCGAAATAATCTAGGAAGCTTATACTCGTAAAATTTGACATAGAAGAACAATAAAAATTGTACACCGAGCAACTTTGATTGTCCAAGTTGCTCAACTCACTCTATGGATGAGCTATAAACGGTTTTGTCCATTTTTCATAAGAAAGTTCGGGTTTTGGCATCCAAATAATCTAGGAAGCTTATACTCGTAAAATTTGACATAGACGAACAATAAAAAGTGTACAGAACTTGCTCAACTCACTCTATGGAGGAGCTTTAAACGGTTTTCTCCATTTGTCATAGAAAGTTAGGGGTTTTGGCATCGAAATAATCTAGGAAGCTTATACTCATTAAATTTGACATAGACGAACAATAAAAAGTGTACACCGAGCAACTTTGATAGTCCGATGATGCTCAACTCACTCTATGGAGGAGCTATAAACGGTTTTCTCCATTTGTCATAGAAAGTTGGGTTTTGGCATCGAAATAATCTAGGAAGCTTATACTCGTAAAATTTGACATAGAAGAACAATAAAAAGTGTACACCGAGCAACTTTGATAGTCTGAAATTGCTCAACTCACTCTATGAAGGAGCTATAAACGGTTTTGTCCATTTTTCGTAAGAAAGTTCGGGTTTTGGCATCCAAATAATCTAGGAAGCTTATACTCGTAAAATTTGACATAGACGAACAATAAAAGGTGTACAGAACTTGCTCAACTCACTCTATGGAGGAGCTTTAAACGATTTTCTCCATTTGTCATAGAAAGTTAGGGGTTTTGGCATCGAAATAATCTAGGAAGCTTATACTCATAAAATTTGACATAGAAGAACAATAAAAAGTATACACCAAGCAACTTTGTTAGTCCGAAGTTGCTCAACTCACTCTATGGAGGTGCTTTAAACGGTTTTCTCCATTTGTCATAGAAAGTTGGGTTTTGGCATCGAAATAATCTAGGAAGCTTATACTCATAAAATTTGACATAGAAGAACAATAAAAAGTGTACACCGAGGAACTTTGATAGTCTGAAATTGCTCAACTCACTCTATGGAGGAGCTATAAACGGTTTTGTCCATTTGCCATAAGAAAGTTGGGGTTTTGGAATACAAATAATCTAGGAAGCTTATACTCGTAAAATTTGAGATAGACGAACAATAAAAAGTGTACACCGAGCAACTTTGATGGTCCGAAGTTGCTCAACTCACTCTATAGAGAAGCGTTAAACGGTTTTCTCCATTTTTCATAGAAAGTTGGGGTTTTGGCATCGAAATAATATAGGAAGCTTATACTCGTAAAATTTGACATAGAAGAACAATAAAAAGTATACACCGAGCAAATTTGATAGTCCGAAGTTGCTCAACTCACTCTATGGATGAGCTTTAAACGGTTTTCTCCATTTGTCATAGAAAGTTGGGTTTTGGCATCGAAATAATCTATGAAGCTTATACTCGTAAAATTTGACATAGAAAAACAATAAAAAGTGTACACCGAGCAACTTCGATAGTCCGAAGTTGCTCAACTCACTCTATGGAGGAGCTATAAACGGTTTTGTCCATTTGTCATAAGAAAGTTGCGGTTTTCGCATCGAAATAATCGAGGAAGCTTATACTCGTAAAATTTGAGATAGACGAACAATAAAAAGTGTACACCGAGCAACTTTGATGGTCCGAAGTTGCTCAACTCACTCTATAGAGAAGCGTTAAACGGTTTTCTCTATTTTTCATAGAAAGTTGGGGTTTTGGCATCGAAATAATCTAGGAAGCTTATACTCGTAAAATTTGACATAGAAGAACAATAAAAAGTGTACACCGAGCAACTTTGATTGTCCGAAGTTGCTCAACTCACTCTATGGATGAGCTATAAACGGTTTTGTCCATTTTTCATAAGAAAGTTCGGGTTTTGGCATCCAAATAATCTAGGAAGTTTATACTCGGAAAATTTGACATAGACGAACAATAAAAAGTGTACAGAACTTGCTCAACTCATTCTATGGAGGAGCTTTAAACGGTTTTCTCCATTTGTCATAGAAAGTTGGGGTTTTGGCATCGAAATAATCTAGGAAGCTTATACTCATAAAATTTGACATAGAAGAACAATAAAAAGTATACACCAAGCAACTTTGTTTGTCCGAAGTTGCTCAACTCACTCTATGGAGGTGTTTTAAACGGTTTTCTCCTTTTGTCATAGAAAGTTGGGTTTTGGCATCGAAATAATCTAGGAAGCTTATACTCGTAAAATTTGACATAGAAGAACAATAAAAAGTGTACACTGAGCAACTTTGATAGTCCGAAATTGCTCAACTCACTCTATGGAGGAGCTATAAACGGTTTTGTCTATTTGTCATAAGAAAGTTCGGGTTTTGGCATACAAATAATCTAGGAAGCTTATACTCGTAAAATTTGAGATAGCCGAACAATAAAAAGTGTACACCGAGCAACTTTGATGGTCCGAAGTTGCTCAACTTACTCTATAGAAAAGCGTTAAACGGTTTTCTCCATTTTTCATAGGGAGTTGGGGTTTTGGCATCGAAATAATCTAGGAAGCTTATACTCGTAAAATTTGACATAGAAGAACAATAAAAAGTGTACACCGAGCAACTTTGATAGTCCGATGATGCTCAACTCACTCTATGGAGGAGCGTTAAATGGTTTTCTCCATTTGTCATAGAAAGTTGGGTTTTCGCCTCGAAATAATCTAGGAAGCTTATACTCGTAAAATTTGAGATAGATGAACAATAAAAAGTGTACACCGAGCAACTTTGATGGTCCGAAATTGTTCAACTCACTCTATAGAGAAGCGTTAAACGGTTTTCTCCATTTTTCATAGAAAGTTGGGGTTTTGGCATCGAAATAGTCTAGGAAGCTTATACTCGTAAAATTTGACATAGATGAACAAGAAAAAGTGTACACCGAGCAACTTCGATAGTCCGAAGTTGCTCAACTCACTCTATGGAGGAGCTATAAACGGTTTTGTACATTTGTCATAAGAAAGTTGCGTTTTTCGCATCGAAATAATCTTGGAAGCTTATACTCGTAAAATTTGAGATAGACGAACAATAAAAAGTGTACACCGAGCAACTTTGATGGTCCGAAGTTCCTCAACTCACTCTATAGAGTAGCGTTAAACGGTTTTCTCCATTTTTCTTAGAAAGTTGGGGTTTTGGCATCGAAATAATCTAGGAAGCTTATACTCGTAAAATTTGACAAGAAGAACAATAAAAAGTACACACTGACCAACTTTGATAGTCCGAAGTTGCTCAACTCACTCTATGGAGGAGCTTTAAACGGTTTTCTCCATTTGTCATAGAATTTGGGTTTTGGCATCGAAATAATCTAGGAAGCTTATACTCGTAAAATTTGACATAGAAGAACAATAAAAAGTGTACACCGAGCAACTTCGATAGTCCGAAGTTGTTCAACTCACTCTATGGAGGAGCTATAAAAGGTTTTGTCCATTTGTCATAAGAAAGTTGCGGTTTTCGCATCGAAATAATCTAGGAAGCTTATACTCGTAAAATTTGACATAGAAGAACAATAAAAATTGTACACCGAGCAACTTTGATTGTCCAAGTTGCTCAACTCACTCTATGGATGAGCTATAAACGGTTTTGTCCATTTTTCATAAGAAAGTTCGGGTTTTGGCATCCAAATAATCTAGGAAGCTTATACTCGTAAAATTTGACATAGACGAACAATAAAAAGTGTACAGAACTTGCTCAACTCACTCTATGGAGGAGCTTTAAACGGTTTTCTCCATTTGTCATAGAAAGTTAGGGGTTTTGGCATCGAAATAATCTAGGAAGCTTATACTCATTAAATTTGACATAGACGAACAATAAAAAGTGTACACCGAGCAACTTTGATAGTCCGATGATGCTCAACTCACTCTATGGAGGAGCTATAAACGGTTTTCTCCATTTGTCATAGAAAGTTGGGTTTTGGCATCGAAATAATCTAGGAAGCTTATACTCGTAAAATTTGACATAGAAGAACAATAAAAAGTGTACACCGAGCAACTTTGATAGTCTGAAATTGCTCAACTCACTCTATGAAGGAGCTATAAACGGTTTTGTCCATTTTTCGTAAGAAAGTTCGGGTTTTGGCATCCAAATAATCTAGGAAGCTTATACTCGTAAAATTTGACATAGACGAACAATAAAAGGTGTACAGAACTTGCTCAACTCACTCTATGGAGGAGCTTTAAACGATTTTCTCCATTTGTCATAGAAAGTTAGGGGTTTTGGCATCGAAATAATCTAGGAAGCTTATACTCATAAAATTTGACATAGAAGAACAATAAAAAGTATACACCAAGCAACTTTGTTAGTCCGAAGTTGCTCAACTCACTCTATGGAGGTGCTTTAAACGGTTTTCTCCATTTGTCATAGAAAGTTGGGTTTTGGCATCGAAATAATCTAGGAAGCTTATACTCATAAAATTTGACATAGAAGAACAATAAAAAGTGTACACCGAGGAACTTTGATAGTCTGAAATTGCTCAACTCACTCTATGGAGGAGCTATAAACGGTTTTGTCCATTTGCCATAAGAAAGTTGGGGTTTTGGAATACAAATAATCTAGGAAGCTTATACTCGTAAAATTTGAGATAGACGAACAATAAAAAGTGTACACCGAGCAACTTTGATGGTCCGAAGTTGCTCAACTCACTCTATAGAGAAGCGTTAAACGGTTTTCTCCATTTTTCATAGAAAGTTGGGGTTTTGGCATCGAAATAATATAGGAAGCTTATACTCGTAAAATTTGACATAGAAGAACAATAAAAAGTATACACCGAGCAAATTTAATAGTCCGAAGTTGCTCAACTCACTCTATGGATGAGCTTTAAACGGTTTTCTCCATTTGTCATAGAAAGTTGGGTTTTGGCATCGAAATAATCTATGAAGCTTATACTCGTAAAATTTGACATAGAAAAACAATAAAAAGTGTACACCGAGCAACTTCGATAGTCCGAAGTTGCTCAACTCACTCTATGGAGGAGCTATAAACGGTTTTGTCCATTTGTCATAAGAAAGTTGCGGTTTTCGCATCGAAATAATCGAGGAAGCTTATACTCGTAAAATTTGAGATAGACGAACAATAAAAAGTGTACACCGAGCAACTTTGATGGTCCGAAGTTGCTCAACTCACTCTATAGAGAAGCGTTAAACGGTTTTCTCTATTTTTCATAGAAAGTTGGGGTTTTGGCATCGAAATAATCTAGGAAGCTTATACTCGTAAAATTTGACATAGAAGAACAATAAAAAGTGTACACCGAGCAACTTTGATTGTCCGAAGTTGCTCAACTCACTCTATGGATGAGCTATAAACGGTTTTGTCCATTTTTCATAAGAAAGTTCGGGTTTTGGCATCCAAATAATCTAGGAAGTTTATACTCGGAAAATTTGACATAGACGAACAATAAAAAGTGTACAGAACTTGCTCAACTCATTCTATGGAGGAGCTTTAAACGGTTTTCTCCATTTGTCATAGAAAGTTGGGGTTTTGGCATCGAAATAATCTAGGAAGCTTATACTCATAAAATTTGACATAGAAGAACAATAAAAAGTATACACCAAGCAACTTTGTTTGTCCGAAGTTGCTCAACTCACTCTATGGAGGTGTTTTAAACGGTTTTCTCCTTTTGTCATAGAAAGTTGGGTTTTGGCATCGAAATAATCTAGGAAGCTTATACTCGTAAAATTTGACATAGAAGAACAATAAAAAGTGTACACTGAGCAACTTTGATAGTCCGAAATTGCTCAACTCACTCTATGGAGGAGCTATAAACGGTTTTGTCTATTTGTCATAAGAAAGTTCGGGTTTTGGCATACAAATAATCTAGGAAGCTTATACTCGTAAAATTTGAGATAGCCGAACAATAAAAAGTGTACACCGAGCAACTTTGATGGTCCGAAGTTGCTCAACTTACTCTATAGAAAAGCGTTAAACGGTTTTCTCCATTTTTCATAGGGAGTTGGGGTTTTGGCATCGAAATAATCTAGGAAGCTTATACTCGTAAAATTTGACATAGAAGAACAATAAAAAGTGTACACCGAGCAACTTTGATAGTCCGATGATGCTCAACTCACTCTGTGGAGGAGCGTTAAATGGTTTTCTCCATTTGTCATAGAAAGTTGGGTTTTCGCCTCGAAATAATCTAGGAAGCTTATACTCGTAAAATTTCGGATAGATGAACAATAAAAAGTGTACACCGAGCAACTTTGATGGTCCGAAATTGTTCAACTCACTCTATAGAGAAGCGTTAAACGGTTTTCTCCATTTTTCATAGAAAGTTGGGGTTTTGGCATCGAAATAGTCTAGGAAGCTTATACTCGTAAAATTTGACATAGATGAACAAGAAAAAGTGTACACCGAGCAACTTCGATAGTCCGAAGTTGCTCAACTCACTCTATGGAGGAGCTATAAACGGTTTTGTACATTTGTCATAAGAAAGTTGCGTTTTTCGAATCGAAATAATCTTGGAAGCTTATACTCGTAAAATTTGAGATAGACGAACAATAAAAAGTGTACACCGAGCAACTTTGATGGTCCGAAGTTCCTCAACTCACTCTATAGAGTAGCGTTAAACGGTTTTCTCCATTTTTCTTAGAAAGTTGGGGTTTTGGCATCGAAATAATCTAGGAAGCTTATACTCGTAAAATTTGACAAGAAGAACAATAAAAAGTACACACTGACCAACTTTGATAGTCCGAAGTTGCTCAACTCACTCTATGGAGGAGCTTTAAACGGTTTTCTCCATTTGTCATAGAATTTGGGTTTTGGCATCGAAATAATCTAGGAAGCTTATACTCGTAAAATTTGAAATAGAAGAACAATAAAAAGTGTACACCGAGCAACTTCGATAGTCCGAAGTTGTTCAACTCACTCTATGGAGGAGCTATAAAAGGTTTTGTCAATTTGTCATAAGAAAGTTGCGGTTTTCGCATCGAAATAATCTAGGAAGCTTATACTCGTAAAATTTGACATAGAAGAACAATAAAAATTGTACACCGAGCAACTTTGATTGTCCAAGTTGCTCAACTCACTCTATGGATGAGCTATAAACGGTTTTGTCCATTTTTCATAAGAAAGTTCGGGTTTTGGCATCCAAATAATCTAGGAAGCTTATACTCGTAAAATTTGACATAGACGAACAATAAAAAGTGTACAGAACTTGCTCAACTCACTCTATGGAGGAGCTTTAAACGGTTTTCTCCATTTGTCATAGAAAGTTAGGGGTTTTGGCATCGAAATAATCTAGGAAGCTTATACTCATTAAATTTGACATAGACGAACAATAAAAAGTGTACACCGAGCAACTTTGATAGTCCGATGATGCTCAACTCACTCTATGGAGGAGCTATAAACGGTTTTCTCCATTTGTCATAGAAAGTTGGGTTTTGGCATCGAAATAATCTAGGAAGCTTATACTCGTAAAATTTGACATAGAAGAACAATAAAAAGTGTACACCGAGCAACTTTGATAGTCTGAAATTGCTCAACTCACTCTATGAAGGAGCTATAAACGGTTTTGTCCATTTTTCGTAAGAAAGTTCGGGTTTTGGCATCCAAATAATCTAGGAAGCTTATACTCGTAAAATTTGACATAGACGAACAATAAAAGGTGTACAGAACTTGCTCAACTCACTCTATGGAGGAGCTTTAAACGATTTTCTCCATTTGTCATAGAAAGTTAGGGGTTTTGGCATCGAAATAATCTAGGAAGCTTATACTCATAAAATTTGACATAGAAGAACAATAAAAAGTATACACCAAGCAACTTTGTTAGTCCGAAGTTGCTCAACTCACTCTATGGAGGTGCTTTAAACGGTTTTCTCCATTTGTCATAGAAAGTTGGGTTTTGGCATCGAAATAATCTAGGAAGCTTATACTCATAAAATTTGACATAGAAGAACAATAAAAAGTGTACACCGAGGAACTTTGATAGTCTGAAATTGCTCAACTCACGCTATGGAGGAGCTATAAACGGTTTTGTCCATTTGCCATAAGAAAGTTGGGGTTTTGGAATACAAATAATCTAGGAAGCTTATACTCGTAAAATTTGAGATAGACGAACAATAAAAAGTGTACATCGAGCAACTTTGATGGTCCGAAGTTGCTCAACTCACTCTATAGAGAAGCGTTAAACGGTTTTCTCCATTTTTCATAGAAAGTTGGGGTTTTGGCATCGAAATAATCTAGGAAGCTTATACTCGTAAAATTTGACATAGAAGAACAATAAAAAGTATACACCGAGCAAATTTGATAGTCCGAAGTTGCTCAACTCACTCTATGGAGGAGCTTTAAACGGTTTTCTCCATTTGTCATAGAAAGTTGGGTTTTGGCATCGAAATAATCTAGGAAGCTTATACTCGTAAAATGTGACATAGAAAAACAATAAAAAGTGTACACCGAGCAACTTCGATAGTCCGAAGTTGCTCAACTCACTCTATGGAGGAGCTATAAACGGTTTTGTCCATTTGTCATAAGAAAGTTGCGGTTTTTGCATCGAAATAATCGAGGAAGCTTATACTCGTAAAATTTGAGATAGACGAACAATAAAAAGTGTACACCGAGCAACTTTGATGGTCCGAAGTTGGTCAACTCACTCTATAGAGAAGCGTTAAACGGTTTTCTCCATTTTTCATAGAAAGTTGGGATTTTGGCATCGAAATAATCTAGGAAGCTTATACTCGTAAAATTTGAAAAGAAGAACAATAAAAAGTACACACCGAGCAACTTTGATAGTCCGAAGTTGCTCAACTCACTCTATGGAGGAGCTTTAAACGGTTTTCTCTATTTGTCATAGAAAGTTGTGTTTTGGCATCGAAATAATCTAGGAAGCTTATACTCGTAAAATTTGACATAGAAGAACAATAAAAAGTGTGCACCCAGCAACTTCGATAGTCCGAAGTTGTTCAACTCACTCTATGCAGAAGCTTTAAACGGTTTTCTCCATTTGTCATTGAAAGTTGGGTTTTGGCATCGAAATAATCTAGGAAGCTTATACTCGTAAAATTTGACATAGAAGAACAAAAAAAAGTGTACACCGAGCAACTTTGATGGTCCGAAGTTGCTCAACTCACTCTATGGATGAGCTATAAACGGTTTTGTCCATTTTTCATAAGAAAGTTCGGGTTTTGGCATCCAAATAATCTAGGAAGCTTATACTTGTAAAATTTGACATAGACGAACAATAAAAGGTGTACAGAACTTGCTCAACTCACTCTATGGAGGAGCTTTAAACGGTTTTCTCCATTTGTCATAGAAAGTTAGGGGTTTTGGCATCGAAATAATCTAGGAAGCTTATACTCATAAAATTTGACATAGAAGAACAATAAAAAGTATACACCAAGCAACTTTGTTAGTCCGAAGTTGCTCAACTCACTCTATGGAGGAGCTTTAAACGGTTTTCTCCATTTGTCATAGAAAGTTGGGTTTTGGCATCGAAATAATCTAGGAAGCTTATACTCGTAAAATTTGACATAGAAGAACAATAAAAAGTGTACACCGAGGAACTTTGATAGTCTGAAATTGCTCAACTCACTCTATGGAGGAGCTATAAACGGTTTTGTCCATTTGTCATAAGAAAGTTGGGGTTTTGGAATACAAATAATCTACGAAGCTTATACTCGTAAAATTTGAGATAGACGAACAATAAAAAGTGTACACCGAGCAACTTTGATGGTCCGAAGTTGCTCAACTCACTCTATAGAGAAGCGTTAAACGGTTTTCTCCATTTTTCATAGAAAGTTGGGGTTTTGGCATCGAAATAATCTAGGAAGCTTATACTCGTAAAATTTGACATAGAAGAACAATAAAAAGTATACACCGAGCAAATTTGATAGTCCGAAGTTGCTCAACTCACTCTATGGAGGAGCTTTAAACGGTTTTCTCCATTTGTCATAGAAAGTTGGGTTTTGGCATCGAAATATTCTAGGAAGCTTATACTCGTAAAATTTGACATAGAAAAACAATAAAAAGTGTACACCGAGCAACTTCGATAGTCCGAAGTTGCTCAACTCACTCAATGGAGGAGCTATAAACGGTTTTGTCCATTTGTCATAAGAAAGTTGCGGTTTTCGCATCGAAATAATCTAGGAAGCTTAAACTCGTAAAATTTGAGATAGACGAACAATAAAAAGTGTACACCGAGCAACTTTGATGGTCCGAAGTTGCTCAACTCACTCTATAGAGAAGCGTTAAACGATCTTCTCCATTTTTCATAGAAAGTTGGGGTTTTGGCATCGAAATAATCTAGGAAGCTTATACTCGTAAAATTTGAAAAGAAGAACAATAAAAAGTACACACCGAGCAACTTTGATAGTCCGAAGTTGCTCAACTCACTCTATGGAGGAGCTTTAAACGGTTTTCTCTATTTGTCATAGAAAGTTGTGTTTTGGCATCGAAATAATCTAGGAAGCTTATACTCGTAAAATTTGACATAGAAGAACAATAAAAAGTGTACACCGAGCAACTTCGATAGTCCGAAGTTGTTCAACTCACTCTATGCAGAAGCTTTAAACGGTTTTCTCCATTTGTCATAGAAAGTTGGGTTTTGGCATCGAAATAATTTAGGAAGCTTATACTCGCAAAATTTGACATAGAAGAACAAAAAAAAGTGTACACCGAGCAACTTTGGTAGTCCGAAGTTGCTCAACTCACTCTATGGATGAGCTATAAACGGTTTTGTCCATTTTTCATAAGAAAGTTGCGGTTTTCGCATCGAAATAATCTAGGAAGCTTATACTCGTAAAATTTGAGATAGACGAACAATAAAAAGTGTATACTGAGCAACTTTGATGGTCCGAAGTTGCTCAACTCACTCTATAGAGAAGCTTTAAATGGTTTTCTCCATCTGTCATAGAAAGTTGGGTTTTCGCCTCGAAATAATCTAGGAAGCTTATACTCGTAAAATTTGAGATAGACGAACAATAAAAAGTGTATACCGAGCAACTTTGATAGTCCGATGATGCTAAACTCACTCTATGGAGGAGCTTTAAACGGTTTTCTCCATTTGTCATAGAAAGTTGGGTTTTGGCATCGAAATAATCTAGGAAGCTTATACTCGTAAAATTTGACATAGAAGAACAACAAAAAGTGTACACCGAGCAACTTCGATAGTCCGAAGTTGCTCAACTCACTCTATGCAGGAGCTATTAACGGTTTTGTCCATTTGTCATAAGAAAGTTGCGGTTTTCGCATCGAAATAATCTAGGAAGCTTATACTCGTAAAATTTGAGATAGACGAACAATAAAAAGTGTACACCGAGCAACTTTGATGGTCCGAAGTTGCTCAACTCACTCTATAGAGAAGCGTTAAACGGTTTTCTCCATTTTTCATAGAAAGTTGGGGATTTGGCATCGAAATAATCTAGGAAGCTTATACTCGTAAAATTTAAAATAGAAGAACAATAAAAAGTGAACACCGAGCAACTTTGATTGTCCGAAGTTGCTCAACTCACTCTATGGATGAGCTATAAACGATTTTGTCCATTTTTCATAAGAAAGTTCGGGTTTTGGCATCCAAATAATCTAGGAAGCTTATACTCGGAAAATTTGACATAGAAGAACAATAAAAAGTGTACACCGAGCAACTTTGATAGTCCGATGATGCTCAACTCACTCTATGGAGGAGCTTTAAATGGTTTTCTCTATTTGTCATAGAAAGTTGGGTTTTCGCCTCGAAATAATCTAGGAAGCTTATACTCGTAAAATTTGAGATAGATGAACAATAAAAAGTGTACACCGAGCAACTTTGATGGTCCGAAATTGTTCAACTCACTCTATAGAGAAGCGTTAAACGGTTTTCTCCATTTTTCATAGAAAGTTGGGGTTTTGGCATCGAAATAGTCTAGGAAGCTTATACTCGTAAAATTTGACATAGAAAAACAATAAAAAGTGTACACCGAGCAACTTCGATAGTCCGAAGTTGCTCAACTCACTCTATGGAGGAGCTATAAACGGTTTTGTCCATTTGTCATAAGAAAGTTGCGTTTTTCGCATCGAAATAATCTTGGAAGCTTATACTCGTAAAATTTGAGATAGACGAACAATAAAAAGTGTACACCGAGCAACTTTGATGGTCCGAAGTTCCTCAACTCACTCTATAGAGTAGCGTTAAACGGTTTTCTCCATTTTTCTTAGAAAGTTGGGGTTTTGGCATCGAAATAATCTAGGAAGCTTAT
Organism: Euonymus europaeus; assembly: GCA_963580455.1. Taxonomy (NCBI): domain Eukaryota; kingdom Viridiplantae; phylum Streptophyta; class Magnoliopsida; order Celastrales; family Celastraceae; genus Euonymus; species Euonymus europaeus. The sequence goes on along the minus strand of OY756970.1, from coordinate 10,319,611 downwards.
ACTCGTAAAATTTGACAAGAAGAACAATAAAAAGTACACACTGAGCAACTTTGATAGTCCGAAGTTGCTCAACTCACTCTATGGAGGAGCTTTAAACGGTTTTCTCCATTTGTCATAGAATTTGTGTTTTGTCATCGAAATAATCTAGGAAGCTTATACTCGTAAAATTTGACATAGAAGAACAATAAAAAGTGTACACCGAGCAACTTAGATAGTCCGAAGTTGTTCAACTCACTCTATGGAGGAGCTATAAAAGGTTTTGTCCATTTGTCATAAGAAAGTTGCGGTTTTCGCATCGAAATAATCTAGGAAGCTTATACTCATAAAATTTGACATAGAAGAACAATAAAAAGTGTACACCGAGAAACTTTGATTGTCCGAAGTTGCTCAACTCACTCTATGGATGAGCTATAAACGGTTTTGTCCATTTTTCATAAGAAAGTTCGGATTTTGGCATCCAAATAATCTAGGAAGCTTATACTCGTAAAATTTGACATAGACGAACAATAAAAAGTGTACAGAACTTGCTCAACTCACTATATGGAGGAGCTTTAAACGGTTTTCTCCATTTGTCATAGAAAGTTAGGGGTTTTGGCATCGAAATAATCTAGGAAGCTTATACTCATAAAATTTGACATAGACGAACAATAAAAAGTGTACACCGAGCAACTTTGATAGTCCGATGATGCTCAACTCACTCTATGGAGGAGCTATAAACGGTTTTCTCCATTTGTCATAGAAAGTTGGGTTTTGGCATCGAAATAATCTAGGAAGCTTATACTCGTAAAATTTGACATAGAAGAACAATAAAAAGTGTACACCGAGCAACTTTGATAGTCTGAAATTGCTCAACTCACTCTATGGAGGAGCTATAAACGGTTTTGTCCATTTTTCGTAAGAAAGTTCGGGTTTTGGCATCCAAATAATCTAGGAAGCTTATACTCGTAAAATTTGACATAGACGAACAATAAAAGGTGTACAGAACTTGCTCAACTCACTCTATGGAGGAGCTTTAAATGGTTTTCTCCATTTGTCATAGAAAGTTGCGTTTTCGCCTCTAAATAATCTAGGAAGCTTATACTCGTAAAATTTGAGAAAGATGAACAATAAAAAGTGCACACCGAGCAACTTTGATGGTCCGAAGTTGCTCAACTCACTCTATAGAGAAGCGTTAAACGGTTTTCTCCAATTTTCATAGAAAGTTGGGGTTTTGGCATCGAAATAATCTAGGAAGCTTATACTCGTAAAATTTGACATAGAAGAACAATAAAAAGTGTACACCGAGCAACTTCGATAGTCCGAAGTTGCTCAACTCACTCTATGGAGGAGCTATAAACGGTTTTGTCCATTTGTCATAAGAAAGTTGCGGTTTTCGCATCGAAATAATCATGGAAGCTTATACTCGTAAAATTTTAGATAGACGAACAATAAAAAGTGTACACCGAGTAACTTTGATGGTCCGAAGTTACTCAACTCACTCTATAGAGAAGCGTTAAACGGTTTTCTCCATTTTTCTTAGAAAGTTGGGGTTTTGGCATCGAAATAATCTAGGAAGCTTATACTCGTAAAATTTGACAAGAAGAACAATAAAAAGTACACACTGAGCAACTTTGATAGTCCGAAGTTGCTCAACTCACTCTATGGAGGAGCTTTAAACGGTTTTCTCCATTTGTCATAGAGAGTTGTGTTTTGGCATCGAAATAATCTAGGAAGCTTATACTCGTAAAATTTGACATAGAAAAACAATAAAAAGTGTACACCGAGCAACTTCGATAGTCCGAAGTTGCTCAACTCACTATATGGAGGAGCTATAAACGGTTTTGTCCATTTGTCATAAGAAAGTTGCGGTTTTCGCATCGAAATAATCGAGGAAGCTTATACTCGTAAAATTTGAGATAGACGAACAATAAAAAGTGTACACCGAGCAACTTTGGTGGTCCGAAGTTGGTCAACTCACTCTATAGAGAAGCGTTAAATGGTTTTCTCCATTTTTCATAGAAAGTTGGGGTTTTGGCATCGAAATAATCTAGGAAGCTTATACTCGTAAAATTTGAAAAGTAGAACAATAAAAAGTACACACCGAGCAACTTTGATAGTCCGAAGTTGCTCAACTCACTCTATGGAGGAGCTTTAAACGGTTTTCTCTATTTGTCATAGAAAGTTGTGTTTTGGCATCGAAATAATCTAGGAAGCTTATACTCGTAAAATTTGACATAGAAGAACAATAAAAAGTGTGCACCCAGCAACTTCGATAGTCCGAAGTTGTTCAACTCACTCTATGCAGAAGCTTTAAACGGTTTTCTCCATTTGTCATAGAAAGTTGGGTTTTGGCATCGAAATAATCTAGGAAGCTTATACTCGTAAAATTTGACATAGAAGAACAAAAAAAAGTGTACACCGAGCAACTTTGATGGTCCGAAGTTGCTCAACTCACTCTATGGATGAGCTATAAACGGTTTTATCCATTTTTCATAAGAAAGTTCGGGTTTTGGCATCCAAATAATCTAGGAAGCTTATACTCGTAAAATTTGACATAGACGAACAATAAAAGGTGTACAGAACTTGCTCAACTCACTCTATGGAGGAGCTTTAAACGGTTTTCTCCATTTGTCATAGAAAGTTAGGGGTTTTGGCATCGATATAATCTAGGAAGCTTATACTCATAAAATTTGACATAGAAGAACAATAAAAAGTATACACCAAGCAACTTTGTTAGTCCGAAGTTGCTCAACTCACTCTATGGAGGAGCTTTAAACGGTTTTCTCCATTTGTCATAGAAAGTTGGGTTTTGGCATCGAAATAATCTAGGAAGCTTATACTCGTAAAATTTGACATAGAAGAACAATAAAAAGTGTACACCGAGGAACTTTGATAGTCTGAAATTGCTCAACTCACTCTATGGAGGAGCTATAAACGGTTTTGTCCATTTGTCATAAGAAAGTTGGGGTTTTGGAATACAAATAATCTAGGAAGCTTATACTCGTAAAATTTGAGATAGACGAACAATAAAAATTGTACACCGAGCAACTTTGATGGTCCGAAGTTGCTCAACTCACTCTATAGAGAACCGTTAAACGGTTTTCTCCATTTTTCATAGAAAGTTGGGGTTTTGGCATCGAAATAATCTAGGAAGCTTATACTCGTAAAATTTGACATAGAAGAACAATAAAAAGTATACACCGAGCAAATTTGATAGTCCGAAGTTGCTCAACTCACTCTATGGAGGAGCTTTAAACGGTTTTCTCCATTTGTCATAGAAAGTTGGGTTTTGGCATCGAAATAATCTAGGAAGCTTATACTCGTAAAATTTGACATAGAAAAACAATAAAAAGTGTACACCGAGCAACTTCGATAGTCCGAAGTTGCTCAACTCACTCTATGGAGGAGCTATAAACGGTTTTGTCCATTTGTCATAAGAAAGTTGCGGTTTTCGCATCGAAATAATCTAGGAAGCTTATACTCGTAAAATTTGAGATAGACGAACAATAAAAAGTGTACACCGAGCAACTTTGATGGTCCGAAGTTGCTCAACTCACTCTATAGAGAAGCGTTAAACGATCTTCTCCATTTTTCATAGAAAGTTGGGGTTTTGGCATCGAAATAATCTAGGAAGCTTATACTCGTAAAATTTGAAAAGAAGAACAATAAAAAGTACACACCGAGCAACTTTGATAGTCCGAAGTTGCTCAACTCACTCTATGGAGGAGCTTTAAACGGTTTTCTCTATTTGTCATAGAAAGTTGTGTTCTGGCATCGAAATAATCTAGGAAGCTTATACTCGTAAAATTTGACATAGAAGAACAATAAAAAGTGTACACCGAGCAACTTCGATAGTCCGAAGTTGTTCAACTCACTCTATGCAGAACTTTAAACGGTTTTCTCCATTTGTCATAGAAAGTTGGGTTTTGGCATCGAAATAATCTAGGAAGCTTATACTCGTAAAATTTGACATAGAAGAACAAAAAAAAGTGTACACCATGCAACTTTGATAGTCCGAAGTTGCTCAACTCACTCTATGGATGAGCTATAAACGGTTTTGTCCATTTGTCATAAGAAAGTTGCGGTTTTCGCATTGAAATAATCTAGGAAGCTTATACTCGTAAAATTTGAGATAGACGGACAATAAAAAGTGTATACCGAGCAACTTTGATAGTCCGATGATGCTCAACTCACTCTATGGAGGACCTTTAAACGGTTTTCTCCATTTGTCATAGAAAGTTGGGTTTTGGCATCGAAATAATCTAGGAAGCTTATACTCGTAAAATTTGACATAGAAGAACAACAAAAAGTGTACACCGAGCAACTTCGATAGTCCGAAGTTGCTCAACTCACTCTATGCAGGAGCTATAAACGGTTTTGTCCATTTGTCATGAGAAAGTTGCGGTTTTCGCATCGAAATAATCTAGGAAGCTTATACTCATAAAATTTGAGATAGACGAACAATAAAAAGTGTACACCGAGCAACTTTGATGGTCCGAAGTTGCTCAACTCACTCTATAGAGAAGCGTTAAACGGTTTTCTCCATTTTTCATAGAAAGTTGGGGATTTGGCATCGAAATAATCTAGGAAGGTTATACTCGTAAAATTTAAAAAAGAAGAACAATAAAAAGTGTACACCGAGCAACTTTGATTGTCCGAAGTTGCTCAACTCACTCTATGGATGAGCTATAAACGATTTTGTCCATTTTTCATAAGAAAGTTCGGGTTTTGGCATCCAAATAATCTAGGAAGCTTATACTCGGAAAATTTGACATAGACGAACAATAAAAAGTGTACAGAACTTGCTCAACTCACTCTATGGAGGAGCTTTAAACGGTTTTCTCCATTTGTCATAGAAAGTTGGGGTTTTGGCATCGAAATAATCTAGGAAGCTTATACTCATAAAATTTGACATAGAAGAACAATAAAAAGTATACACCAAACAACTTTGTTTGTCCGAAGTTGTTCAACTCACTCTATGGAGGTGCTTTAAACGGTTTTCTCCTTTTGTCATAGAAAGTTGGGTTTTGGCATCGAAATAATCTAGTAAGCTTATACTCGTAAAATTTGACATAGAAGAACTATAAAAAGTGTACACTGAGCAACTTTGATAGTCCGAAATTGCTCAACTCACTCTATGGAGGAGCTATAAACGGTTTTGTCCATTTGTCATAAGAAAGTTGGGGTTTTGGCATACAAATAATCTAGGAAGCTTATACTCGTAAAATTTGAGATAGACGAACAATAAAAAGTGTACACCGAGCAACTTTGATGGTCCGAAGTTGCTCAACTCACTCTATGGAGAAGCAATAAACGGTTTTCTCCATTTTTCATAGAAAGTTGGGGATTTGGCATCGAAATAATCTAGGAAGCTTATACTCGTAAAATTTGACATAGAAGAACAATAAAAAGTGTATACCGAGCAACTTTGATAGTCCGATGATGCTCAACTCACTCTATGGAGGAGCTTTAAATGGTTTTCTCCATTTGTCATAGAAAGTTGCGTTTTCGCCTCGAAATAATCTAGGAAGCTTATACTCGTAAAATTTGACATAGAAGAACAATAAAAAGTGTACACCGAGCAACTTCGATAGTCCGAAGTTGCTCAACTCACTCTATGGAGGAGCTATAAACGGTTTTCTCCATTTGTCATAAGAAAGTTGCGGTTTTCGCATCGAAATAATCATGGAAGCTTATACTCGTAAAATTTTAGATAGACGAACAATAAAAAGTGTACACCGAGTAACTTTGATGGTTCGAAGTTACTCAACTCACTCTATAGAGAAGCGTTAAACGGTTTTCTCCATTTTTCTTAGAAAGTTGGGGTTTTGGCATCGAAATAATCTAGGAAGCTTATACTCGTAAAATTTGACAAGAAGAACAATAAAAAGTACACACTGAGCAACTTTGATAGTCCGAAGTTGCTCAACTCACTCTATGGAGGAGCTTTAAACGGTTTTCTCCATTTGTCATAGAGAGTTGTGTTTTGGCATCGAAATAATCTAGGAAGCTTATACTCGTAAAATTTGACATAGAAGAACAATAAAAAGTGTACACCGAGCAACTTCGATAGTCCGAAGTTGTTCAACTCACTCTATGGAGGAGCTATAAAAGGTTTTGTCCATTTGTCATAAGAAAGTTGCGGTTTTCGCATCGAAATAATCTAGGAAGCTTATACTCGTAAAATTTGACATAGAAGAACAATAAAAAGTGTACACCGAGCAACTTTGATTGTCCGAAGTTGCTCAACTCACTCTACGGATGAGCTATAAACGGTTTTGTCCATTTTTCATAAGAAAGTTCGGGTTTTGGCATCCAAATAATCTAGGAAGCTTGTACTCGTAAAATTTGACATAGGCGAACAATAAAAAGTGTACAGAACTTGCTCAACTCACTCTATGGAGGAGCTTTAAACGGTTTTCTCCATTTGTCATAGAAAGTTAGGGGTTTTGGCATCGAAATAATCAAGGAAGCTTATACTCATAAAATTTGACATAGAATAACAATAAAAAGTATACACCAAGCAACTTTGTTTGTCCGAAGTAGCTCAAGTCACTCTATGGAGGAGCTTTAAACGGTTTTCTCCATTTGTCATAGAAAGTTGGGTTTTGGCATCGAAATAATCTAGAAAGCTTATACTCGTAAAATTTGACATAGAAGAACAATAAAAAGTGTACACCGAGCAACTTTGATAGTCTGAAATTGCTCAACTCACTCTATGGAGTAGCTATAAACGGTTTTGTCCATTTGTCATAAGAAAGTTGGGGTTTTGGAATACAATTAATCTAGGAAGCTTATACTCGTAAAATTTGACATAGAAGAACAATAAAAAGTGTACACCGAGCAACTTCGATAGTCCGAAGTTGTTCAACTCACTCTATGGAGGAGCTATAAAAGGTTTTGTCCATTTGTCATAAGAAAGTTGCGGTTTTCGCATCGAAATAATCTAGGAAGCTTATACTCGTAAAATTTGAGATAGACGAACAATAAAAAGTGTACACCGAGCAACTTTGATGGTCCGAAGTTGCTCAACTCACTCTATAGAGAAGCGTTAAACGATCTTCTCCATTTTTCATAGAAAGTTGGGGTTTTGGCATCGAAATAATCTAGGAAGCTTATACTCGTAAAATTTGAAAAGAAGAACAATAAAAAGTACACACCGAGCAACTTTGATAGTCCGAAGTTGCTCAACTCACTCTATGGAGGAGCTTTAAACGGTTTTCTCTATTTGTCATAGAAAGTTGTGTTTTGGCATCGAAATAATCTAGGAAGCTTATACTCGTAAAATTTGACATAGAAGAACAATAAAAAGTGTACACCGAGCAACTTCGATAGTCCGAAGTTGTTCAACTCACTCTATGCAGAACTTTAAACGGTTTTCTCCATTTGTCATAGAAAGTTGGGTTTTGGCATCGAAATAATCTAGGAAGCTTATACTCGTAAAATTTGACATAGAAAAACAATAAAAAGTGTACACCGAGCAACTTCGATAGTCCGAAGTTGCTCAACTCACTCTATGGAGGAGCTATAAACGGTTTTGTCCATTTGTCATAAGAAAGTTGCGGTTTTCGCATCGAAATAATCTAGGAAGCTTATACTCGTAAAATTTGAGATAGACGAACAATAAAAAGTGTACACCGAGCAACTTTGATGGTCCGAAGTTGCTCAACTCACTCTATAGAGAAGCGTTAAACGATCTTCTCCATTTTTCATAGAAAGTTGGGGTTTTGGCATCGAAATAATCTAGGAAGCTTATACTCGTAAAATTTGAAAAGAAGAACAATAAAAAGTACACACCGAGCAACTTTGATAGTCCGAAGTTGCTCAACTCACTCTATGGAGGAGCTTTAAACGGTTTTCTCTATTTGTCATAGAAAGTTGTGTTTTGGCATCGAAATAATCTAGGAAGCTTATACTCGTAAAATTTGACATAGAAGAACAATAAAAAGTGTACACCGAGCAACTTCGATAGTCCGAAGTTGTTCAACTCACTCTATGCAGAACTTTAAACGGTTTTCTCCATTTGTCATAGAAAGTTGGGTTTTGGCATCGAAATAATCTAGGAAGCTTATACTCGTAAAATTTGACATAGAAGAACAAAAAAAAGTGTACACCATGCAACTTTGATAGTCCGAAGTTGCTCAACTCACTCTATGGATGAGCTATAAACGGTTTTGTCCATTTTTCATAAGAAAGTTGCGGTTTTCGCATCGAAATAATCTAGGAAGCTTATACTCGTAAAATTTGAGATAGACGAACAATAAAAAGTGTACACCGAGCAACTTTGATGGTCCGAAGTTGCTCAACTCACTCTATAGAGAAGCTTTAAATGGTTTTCTCCATCTGTCAAAGAAAGTTGGGTTTTCGCCTCGAAATAATCTAGGAAGCTTATACTCGTAAAATTTGAGATAGACGGACAATAAAAAGTGTATACCGAGCAACTTTGATAGTCCGATGATGCTCAACTCACTCTATGGAGGACCTTTAAACGGTTTTCTCCATTTGTCATAGAAAGTTGGGTTTTGGCATCGAAATAATCTAGGAAGCTTATACTCGTAAAATTTGACATAGAAGAACAACAAAAAGTGTACACCGAGCAACTTCGATAGTCCGAAGTTGCTCAACTCACTCTATGCAGGAGCTATAAACGGTTTTGTCCATTTGTCATGAGAAAGTTGCGGTTTTCGCATCGAAATAATCTAGGAAGCTTATACTCATAAAATTTGAGATAGACGAACAATAAAAAGTGTACACCGAGCAACTTTGATGGTCCGAAGTTGCTCAACTCACTCTATAGAGAAGCGTTAAACGGTTTTCTCCATTTTTCATAGAAAGTTGGGGATTTGGCATCGAAATAATCTAGGAAGGTTATACTCGTAAAATTTAAAAAAGAAGAACAATAAAAAGTGTACACCGAGCAACTTTGATTGTCCGAAGTTGCTCAACTCACTCTATGGATGAGCTATAAACGATTTTGTCCATTTTTCATAAGAAAGTTCGGGTTTTGGCATCCAAATAATCTAGGAAGCTTATACTCGGAAAATTTGACATAGACGAACAATAAAAAGTGTACAGAACTTGCTCAACTCACTCTATGGAGGAGCTTTAAACGGTTTTCTCCATTTGTCATAGAAAGTTGGGGTTTTGGCATCGAAATAATCTAGGAAGCTTATACTCATAAAATTTGACATAGAAGAACAATAAAAAGTATACACCAAACAACTTTGTTTGTCCGAAGTTGTTCAACTCACTCTATGGAGGTGCTTTAAACGGTTTTCTCCTTTTGTCATAGAAAGTTGGGTTTTGGCATCGAAATAATCTAGTAAGCTTATACTCGTAAAATTTGACATAGAAGAACTATAAAAAGTGTACACTGAGCAACTTTGATAGTCCGAAATTGCTCAACTCACTCTATGGAGGAGCTATAAACGGTTTTGTCCATTTGTCATAAGAAAGTTGGGGTTTTGGCATACAAATAATCTAGGAAGCTTATACTCGTAAAATTTGAGATAGACGAACAATAAAAAGTGTACACCGAGCAACTTTGATGGTCCGAAGTTGCTCAACTCACTCTATGGAGAAGCAATAAACGGTTTTCTCCATTTTTCATAGAAAGTTGGGGATTTGGCATCGAAATAATCTAGGAAGCTTATACTCGTAAAATTTGACATAGAAGAACAATAAAAAGTGTATACCGAGCAACTTTGATAGTCCGATGATGCTCAACTCACTCTATGGAGGAGCTTTAAATGGTTTTCTCCATTTGTCATAGAAAGTTGCGTTTTCGCCTCGAAATAATCTAGGAAGCTTATACTCGTAAAATTTGACATAGAAGAACAATAAAAAGTGTACACCGAGCAACTTCGATAGTCCGAAGTTGCTCAACTCACTCTATGGAGGAGCTATAAACGGTTTTGTCCATTTGTCATAAGAAAGTTGCGGTTTTCGCATCGAAATAATCATGGAAGCTTATACTCGTAAAATTTTAGATAGACGAACAATAAAAAGTGTACACCGAGTAACTTTGATGGTTCGAAGTTACTCAACTCACTCTATAGAGAAGCGTTAAACGGTTTTCTCCATTTTTCTTAGAAAGTTGGGGTTTTGGCATCGAAATAATCTAGGAAGCTTATACTCGTAAAATTTGACAAGAAGAACAATAAAAAGTACACACTGAGCAACTTTGATAGTCCGAAGTTGCTCAACTCACTCTATGGAGGAGCTTTAAACGGTTTTCTCCATTTGTCATAGAGAGTTGTGTTTTGGCATCGAAATAATCTAGGAAGCTTATACTCGTAAAATTTGACATAGAAGAACAATAAAAAGTGTACACCGAGCAACTTCGATAGTCCGAAGTTGTTCAACTCACTCTATGGAGGAGCTATAAAAGGTTTTGTCCATTTGTCATAAGAAAGTTGCGGTTTTCGCATCGAAATAATCTAGGAAGCTTATACTCGTAAAATTTGACATAGAAGAACAATAAAAAGTGTACACCGAGCAACTTTGATTGTCCGAAGTTGCTCAACTCACTCTACGGATGAGCTATAAACGGTTTTGTCCATTTTTCATAAGAAAGTTCGGGTTTTGGCATCCAAATAATCTAGGAAGCTTGTACTCGTAAAATTTGACATAGGCGAACAATAAAAAGTGTACAGAACTTGCTCAACTCACTCTATGGAGGAGCTTTAAACGGTTTTCTCCATTTGTCATAGAAAGTTAGGGGTTTTGGCATCGAAATAATCAAGGAAGCTTATACTCATAAAATTTGACATAGAATAACAATAAAAAGTATACACCAAGCAACTTTGTTTGTCCGAAGTAGCTCAAGTCACTCTATGGAGGAGCTTTAAACGGTTTTCTCCATTTGTCATAGAAAGTTGGGTTTTGGCATCGAAATAATCTAGAAAGCTTATACTCGTAAAATTTGACATAGAAGAACAATAAAAAGTGTACACCGAGCAACTTTGATAGTCTGAAATTGCTCAACTCACTCTATGGAGTAGCTATAAACGGTTTTGTCCATTTGTCATAAGAAAGTTGGGGTTTTGGAATACAATTAATCTAGGAAGCTTATACTCGTAAAATTTGACATAGAAGAACAATAAAAAGTGTACACCGAGCAACTTCGATAGTCCGAAGTTGTTCAACTCACTCTATGGAGGAGCTATAAAAGGTTTTGTCCATTTGTCATAAGAAAGTTGCGGTTTTCGCATCGAAATAATCTAGGAAGCTTATACTCGTAAAATTTGACATAGAAGAACAATAAAAAGTGTACACCGAGCAACTTTGATTGTCCGAAGTTGCTCAACTCACTCTATGGATGAGCTATAAACGGTTTTGTCCATTTTTCATAAGAAAGTTCGGGTTTTGGCATCCAAATAATCTAGGAAGCTTGTACTCGTAAAATTTGACATAGACGAACAATAAAAAGTGTACAGAACTTGCTCAACTCACTCCATGGAGGAGCTTTAAACGGTTTTCTCCATTTGTCATAGAAAGTTAGGGGTTTTGGCATCGAAATAATCTAGGAAGCATATACTTATAAAATTTGACATAGAAGAACAATAAAAAGTATACACCAAGCAACTTTGTTAGTCCGAAGTTGCTCAACTCACTCTATGGAGGAGCTTTAAACGGTTTTCTCCATTTGTCATAGAAAGTTGGGTTTTGGCATCGAAATAATCTAGAAAGCTTATACTCGTAAAATTTGACATAGAAGAACAATAAAAAGTGTACACCGAGCAACTTTGATAGTCTGAAATTGCTCAACTCACTCTATGGAGTAGCTATAAACGGTTTTGTCCATTTGTCATAAGAAAGTTGCGGTTTTGGAATACAATTAATCTAGGAAGCTTATACTCGTAAAGTTTGAGGTAGACGAACAATAAAAAGTGTACACCGAGCAACTTTGATGGTCCGAAGTTGCTCAACTCACTCTATAGAGAAGCGTTAAACGGTTTTCTCCATTTTTCATAGAAAGTTGGAGTTTTGGCATCGAAATAATCTAGGAAGCTTATACTCGTAAAATTTGACATAGAAGAACAATAAAAAGTATACACCGAGCAAATTTGATAGTCCGAAGTTGCTCAACTCACTCTAAGAAGCAGCTTTAAACGGTTTTCTCCATTTGTCATAGAAAGTTGGGTTTTGGCATCGAAATAATCTAGGAAGCTTATACTCGTAAAATTTGACATAGAAGAACAATAAAAAGTGTACACCGAGCAACTTCGATAGTCCGAAGTTTCTCAACTCACTCTATGGAGGAGCTATAAACGGTTTTGTCCATTTGTCATAAGAAAGTTGCGGTTTTCGCATCGAAATAATCTAGGAAGCTTATACTCGTAAAATTTGAGATAGACGAACAATAAAAAGTGTACACCGAGCAACTTTGATGGTCCGAAGTTGCGAAACTCACTCTATAGAGAAGCTTCAAATGGTTTTCTCCATTTGTCATAGAAAGTTGGGTTTTCGCCTCGAAATAATCTAGGAAGCTTATAGTCGTAAAATTTGAGATAGACGAACAATAAAAAGTGTACACCGAGCAACTTTGATAGTCCGATGATGCTCAACTCACTCTATGGACGAGCTTTAAACGGTTTTCTCCATTTGTCATAGAAAGTTGGGTTTTGGCATCGAAATAATCTAGGAAGCTTATACTCGTAAAATTTGACATAGAAGAACAATAAAAAGTGTACACCGAGCAACTTCGATAGTCCGAAGTTGCTCAACTCACTCTATACAGGAGCTATAAACGGTTTTGTCCATTTGTCATAAGAAAGTTGCAGTTTTCGAATCGAAATAATCTAGGAAGCTTATACTCGTAAAATTTGAGATACACGAACAATAAAAAGTGTACACCGAACAACTTTGATGGTCCGAAGTTGCTCAACTCACTCTATAGAGAAGCGTTAAACGGTTTTCTCCATTTTTCATAGAAAGTTGGGGTTTTGGCATCGAAATAATCTAGGAAGCTTATACTCGTAAAATTTGACATAGAGGAACAATAAAAAGTGTACACCGAGCAACTTTGATTGTCCGAAGTTGCTCAACTCACTCTATGGATGAGCTATAAACGGTTTTGTCCATTTTTCACAAGAAAGTTCGGGTTTTGGCATCCAAATAATCTAGGAAGCTTATACTCGAAAAATTTGACATAGACGAACAATAAAAAGTGTACAGAACTTGCTCAACTCACTCTATGGAGGAGCTTTAAACGGTTTTCTCCATTTGTCATAGAAAGTTGGGGTTTTGGCATCGAAATAATCTAGGAAGCTTATACTCATAAAATTTGACATAGAAGAAAAATAAAAAGTATACACCAAGCAACTTTGTTAGTCCGAAGTTGCTCAACTCACTCTATGGAGGTGCTTTAAACGGTTTTTTCCATTTGTCATAGAAAGTTGGGTTTTGGCATCGAAATAATCTAGGAAGCTCATACCCGTAAAATTTGACATAGAAGAACAATAAAAAGTGTACACTGAGCAACTTTGATAGTCCGAAATTGCTCAACTCACTCTATGGAGGAGCTATAAACAGTTTTGTCCATTTGTCATAAGAAAGTTTGGGTTTTGGCATAGAAATAATCTAGGAAGCTTATGCTCGTAAAATTTGAGATAGACGAACAATAAAAAGTGTACACCGAGCAACTTTGATGGTCCGAAGTTGCTCAACTCACTCTATAGAGAAGCGTTAAACGGTTTTCTCCATTTTTCATAGAAAGTTGGGGTTTGGCATCGAAATAATCTAGGAAGCTTATACTCGTAAAATTTGAAAAGATGAACAATAAAAAGTATACACCGAGCAACTTTAATAGTCCGAAGTTGCTCAACTCACTCTATGGAGGTGCTTTAAACGGTTTTCTCCATTTGTCATAGAAAGTTGGGTTTTGGCATCGAAACAATCTAGGAAGCTTATACTCATAAATTTCACATAGAAGAACAATAAAAAGTGTACACTGAGCCACTTTGATAGTCCGAAATTGCTCAACTCACTCTATGGAGGAGCTATAAACGGTTTTGTCCATTTGTCATAAGAAAGTTGGGGTTTTGGCATACAAATAATCTAGGAAGCTTATGCTCGTAAAATTTGAGATAGACGAACAATAAAAAGTGTACACAGAGCAACTTTGATGGTCCGAAGTTGCTCAACTCACTCTATAGAGAAGCGTTAAACGGTTTTCTCCATTTTTCATAGAAAGTTGGGGTTTTGGCATCGAAATAATCTAGGAAGCTTATACTCGTAAAATTTGAAAAGAAGAACAATAAAAAGTACACACCGAGCAACTTTGATAGTCCGAAGTTGCTCAACTCACTCTATGGAGGTGCTTTAAACAGTTTTCTCCATTTGTCATAGAAAGTTGGGTTTTGGCATCGAAACAATCTAGGAAGCTTATACTCATAAATTTCACATAGAAGAACAATAAAAAGTGTACACTGAGCAACTTTGATAGTCCGAAATTGCTCAACTCACTCTATGGAGGAGCTATAAACGGTTTTGTCCATTTGTCATAAGAAAGGTGGGGTTTTGGCATACAAATAATCTAGGAAGCTTATACTCGTAAAATTTGATTTAGACGAACAATAAAAAGTGTACACCGAGCAACTTTGATGGTCCGAAGTTGCTCAACTCACTCTATAGAGAAGCGTTAAACGGTTTTCTCCATTTTTCATAGAAAGTTGGGGTTTTGGCATCGAAATAATCTAGGAAGCTTATACTCGTAAAATTTGAATAGAAGAACAATAAAAAGTACACACCGAGCAACTTTGATAGTCCGAAGTTGCTCAACTCACTCTATGGAGGTGCTTTAAACAGTTTTCTCCATTTGTCATAGAAAGTTGGGTTTTGGCATCGAAACAATCTAGGAAGCTTATACTCATAAATTTCACATAGAAGAACAATAAAAAGTGTACACTGAGCAACTTTGATAGTCCGAAATTGCTCAACTCACTCTATGGAGGAGCTATAAACGGTTTTGTCCATTTGTCATAAGAAAGGTGGGGTTTTGGCATACAAATAATCTAGGAAGCTTATACTCGTAAAATTTGATTTAGACGAACAATAAAAAGTGTACACCGAGCAACTTTGATGGTCCGAAGTTGCTCAACTCACTCTATAGAGAAGCGTTAAACGGTTTTCTCCATTTTTCATAGAAAGTTGGGGTTTTGGCATCGAAATAATCTAGGAAGCTTATACTCGTAAAATTTGACATAGAAGAACAGTAAAAATTATACACCGAGCAACTTTGTTAGTCCGAAGTTGCTCAACTCACTCTATGTAGGAGCTTTAAACGATTTTCTCCATTTGTCATAGAAAGTTGGGTTTTTGCATCAAAATAATCTAGGAAGCTTATACTCGTAAAATTTGACATAGAAGAACAATAAAAAGTGTACACCGAGCAACTTCGATAGTGCGAAGTAGCTCAACTCACTCTATGGAGGAGCTATAAACGGTTTTGTCCATTTGTCATAAGAAAGTTGCGGTTTTCGCATCGAAATAATATGGGAAGCTTATACTCATAAAATTTGAGATAGACGAACAATAAAAAGTGTACACCGAGCAACTTTGATGGTCCGATGTTGCTCAACTCACTCTATAGAGAAGCTTTAAATGGTGTTCTCCATTTGTCATAGAAAGTTGGGTTTTCGCATCGAAATAATCTACGAAGCTTATACTCGTAAAATTTGAGGTAGACGAACAATAAAAAGTGTACACCGAGCAACTTTGATAGTCCGATGTTGCTCAACTCACTCTATGGAGGAGCTTTAAACGGTTTTCTCCATTTGTCATAGAAAGTTGGGTTTTGGCATCGAAATAATCTAGGAAGCTTATACTCATAAATTTCACATAGAAGAACAATAAAAAGTGTACACCGAGCAACTTCGATAGTCTGAAGTAGCTCAACTCACTCTATGGAGGAGCTATAAACGGTTTTGTCCATTTGTCATAAGAAAGTTGAGGTTTTGGCATACAAATAATCTAGGAAGCTTATGCTCGTAAAATTTGAGATAGACGAACAATAAAAAGTGTACACCGAGCAACTTCGATGGTCCGAAGTTGCTCAACTCACTCTATAGAGAAGCGTTAAACGGTTTTCTCCATTTTTCATAGAAAGTTGGGGTTTTGGCATCGAAATAATCTAGGAAGCTTATACTCGTAAAATTTGAAAAGAAGAACAATAAAAAGTACACACCGAGCAACTTTGATAGTCCGAAGTTGCTCAACTCACTCTATGGAGGTGCTTTAAACGGTTTTCTCCATTTGTCATAGAAAGTTGGCTTTTGGCATCGAAACAATCTAGGAAGCTTATACTCATAAATTTCACATAGAAGAACAATAAAAAGTGTACACTGAGCAACTTTGATAGTCCGAAATTGCTCAACTCACTCTATGGAGGAGCTATAAACGGTTTTGTCCATTCGTCATAAGAAAGTTGGGGTTTTGGCATACAAATAATCTAGGAAGCTTATGCTCGTAAAATTTGAGATAGACGAACAATAAAAAGTGTACACAGAGCAACTTTGATGGTCCGAAGTTGCTCAACTCACTCTATAGAGAAGCGTTAAACGATTTTCTCCATTTTTCATAGAAAGTTGGGGTTTTGGCATCGAAATAATCTACGAAGCTTATACTCGTAAAATTTGAAAAGAAGAACAATAAAAAGTATACACCGAGCAACTTTGATAGTCCGAAGTTGCTCAACTCACTGTATGGAGGTGCTTTAAACAGTTTTCTCCATTTGTCATAGAAAGTTGGGTTTTGGCATCGAAACAATCTAGGAAGCATATACTCATAAATTTCACATAGAAGAACAATAAAAAGTGTACACTGAGCAACTTTGATAGTCCGAAATTGCTCAACTCACTCTATGGAGAAGCTATAAACAGTTTTGTCCATTTGTCATAAGGAAGGTGGGGTTTTGGCATACAAATAATCTAGGAAGCTTATACTCGTAAAATTTGATTTAGACGAACAATAAAAAGTGTACACCGAGCAACTTTGATGGTCCGAAGTTGCTCAACTCACTCTATAGAGAAGCGTTAAACGGTTTTCTCCATTTTTCATAGAAAGTTGGGGTTTTGGCATCGAAATAATCTAGGAAGCTTATACTCGTAAAATTTGACATAGAAGAACAGTAAAAATTATACACCGAGCAACTTTGTTAGTCCGAAGTTGCTCAACTCACTCTATGTAGGAGCTTTAAACGATTTTCTCCATTTGTCATACAAAGTTGGGTTTTGGCATCAAAATAATCTAGGAAGCTTATACTCGTAAAATTTGACATAGAAGAACAATAAAAAGTGTACACCGAGCAACTTCGATAGTCCGAAGTAGCTCAACTCACTCTATGGAGGAGCTATAAACGGTTTTGTCCATTTGTCATAAGAAAGTTGCGGTTTTCGCATCGAAATAATATGGGAAGCTTATACTCATAAAATTTGAGATAGACGAACAATAAAAAGTGTACACCGAGCAACTTTGATGATCCGATGTTGCTCAACTCACTCTATAGAGAAGCTTTAAATGGTTTTCTCCATTTGTCATAGAAAGTTGGGTTTTCGCATCGAAATAATCTAGGAAGCTTATACTCGTAAAATTTGAGGTAGACGAACAATAAAAAGTGTACACCGAGCAACTTTGATAGTCCGATGTTGCTCAACTCACTCTATGGAGGAGCTTTAAACGGTTTTCTCCATTTGTCATAGAAAGTTGGGTTTTGGCATCGAAATAATCTAGGAAGCTTATACTCGTAAAAATTGACATAGAAGAATAATAAAAAGTGTACACCGAGCAACTTCGATAGTCCGAAGGTTCACAACTCACTCTATGCAGGAGCTATAAACGGTTTTGTCCATTTGTCATAAGAAATTTGCGGTTTTCGCATCGAAATAATCTAGGAAGCTTATACTCATAAAATTTGACATAGAAGAACAATAAAAAGTGTACACCGAGCAACTTTGATTGTCCGAAGTTGCTCAACTCACTCTATGGATGAGCTATAAACGGTTTTGTCCATTTTTCATAACAAAGTTCGGGTTTTGGCATCCAAATAATCTAGGAAGCTTATACTAGTAAAATTTGACATAGACGAACAAAAAAAAGTGTACACCGAGCAACTTTGATGGTCCAAACATGCTCAACTCACTCTATGGAGGAGCTTTAAACGGTTTTCTCCATTTGTCATAGAAAGTTGGGTTTTGGCATCGAAATAATCTACGAAGCTTATACTCATAAAATTTGTCATAGAAGAACAATAAAAAGTATACACCAAGCAACTTTGTTAGTCCGAAGTTGTTCAACTCACTCTATGGAGGAGCTATAAATGGTTTTCTCCATTTGTTATAGAAAGTTGGGTTTTGGCATCGAAATAATCTAGGAAGCTTATACTCGTAAAATTTGACATAGAAGAACAATAAAAAGTGTACGCCGAGCAACTTTGATAGTCCAAAGTTGCTCAACTCACTCTATGAAAGAGCTTTAAACGGTTTTCTCCATTTGTCATAGAAAGTTGGGTTTTGGCATCGAAATAATCTACGAAGCTTATACTCGTAAAATTGAGATAGAAGAAAAATAAAAAGTGTACACCGAGCAACTTCGATAGTCCGAAGTTGTTCAACTCACTCTATGGATGAGCTATAAACGGTTTTGTCTATTTGTCAAAAGAAAGTTGCGGTTTTAGCATCGAAATAATCTAGGAAGCTTATACTCGTGATATTTGATGTAGAAGAACAATAAAAAGTGTACACCGAGCAACTTTGATAGTCCGAAGTTGATCAACTCACTCTACGGTGGAGCTTTAAACAGTTTTGTCCATTTGTCATAGAATGTTCGGGTTTTGGCATCGAAATAATCTAGGAAGCTTATACTCATAAAATTTCACATAGAAGAACAATAAAAAGTGTACACCGAGCAACTTTGAAGGTCCGGAATTGATCAACTCTCACTATGAACTAGCTTTTAACGGTTTTGTCCATTTGTCATTGATAGTTATGGTTTTGGAATCAAAATAATCCAGGAAGCATATACTCGTAAAATTTGACATAAAAGAACAATAAAAAGTGTACACCGAGCAACTTTGATGATTCGAATTTGCTAAACTCTCTATATGGAGGATCTTTTAACATTTTTGTCCATTTGTCTTATAAAGTTGGTGTTTTCGAATCGAAATAATCTAGCAAGCTTATACTCTTAAAATTTGGCATAGAAGAACAATAAAAAGTGTAAACCGAGCAACTTTGATAGTCCGAAGTTGCTCATCTCAATCTATGGAGGAGCTTTAAACGGTTTTGTCCATTTGTCATAGAAAGTTGAGGTTTTGGCATCGAAATAATCTAGGAAGCTTATACTCATAAAATTTGACTTAGAAGATCAATAAAAAGTGTACACCGAGCAACTTTGATGGTCCGAAGTTGCTCAACTCACTCTATGGAGGTGCTTTAAACGATTTTGTCCTTTTGTCATAGAAAGTTGGGGTTTTGACATCGAAATAATCTATGAAGCTTATACTTGTAAAATTTGACATAGAAGAACAATAAAAAGTGTACATCGAGCAACTTTGATAGTCCGAAGTTGCTGAACTCACTCTATGAAGGAGCTTTAAACGGTTTTGTTCATTTGTCATAGAAAGTTGGGGTTTTGGCATCAAAATAATCCAGGAAGCATATACTCGTAAAATTTCACATATCTCTATGGAGGATCTTTTAACGTTTTTGTCCATTTGTCTTATAAAGTTGGTGTTTTCGCATCGAAATAATCTAGGAAGCTTGTACTCAAAAAATTTGGCATAGAAGAACAATAAAAAGTGTAAACCGAGCAACTTTGATAGTCCGAAGTTGCTCAACTCAATCTATGGAGGAGCTTTAAACGGTTTTGTCCATTTGTCATAGAAAGTTGAGGTTTTGGCATCGAAATAATCTAGGAAGCTTATACTCATAAAATTTGACTTAGAAGAACAATAAAAAGTGTACACCGAGCAACTTTAATGGTCCGAAGTTGCTCAACTCACTCTATGGAGGCGCTTTAAACGATTTTGTCCATTTGTCATAGAAAGTTGGGGTTTTGACATCGAAATAATCTATGAAGCTTATACTCGTAAAATTTGACATAGAAGAACAATAAAAAGTGTACATCGAGCAACTTTGATAGTCCGAAGTTGCTGAACTCACTCTATGAAGGAGCTTTAAACGGTTTTGTTCATTTGTCATAGAAAGTTGGGGTTTTGACATCGAAATAATCTAGGAAGCTTATACTCGTAAAATTTTTTCATAGAAGAAAATAAAAAGTATACACCGAGCAACTTTGATAGTCCGAAGTTGCTCAACTTACTCTATAGAGGACCTTTAAACGGTTTTCCCCATTTGTCATAGAAAGTTGGGTTTTGGCATCGAAATAATCTATGAAGCTTATACTCGTAAAATTTGACATAGAAGAACAATAAAAAGTGTACAGCGAGCAACTTTGATAGTCCGAAGTTGCTGAACTCACTCTGTGAAGGAGCTTTAAACGGTTTTGTCCATTTGTCATAGAAAGTTGCGGTTTGGGCATCGAAATAATCAAGGAAGCATATACTCGTAAAATTTGACTTAGAAGAACAATAAAAAGTGTACACTGAGCAACTTTGATGGAGCGAAGTTGCTCAACTCACTCTATGGAGGAGCTTTAAACGGTTTTGTCCACTTGTGTTAGAAAGTTGGGGTTTTGGCATCGAAATAATCTAGGATGCTTATACTCGTAAAATTTGACATAGAAGAACAATAAAAAGTGTACACCGAGCAACTTTGATAGTCCGAAATTGCTCAACTCACTCTATGGAGGAGCTATAAACGGTTTTGTCCATTTGTCATAAGAAAGTTGGGGTTTCGGCATCCAAATAATCTAGTAAGCTTATACTCGTAAAATTTGAGATAGACGAACAATAAAAAGTGTACACCGAGCAACTTTGATGGTCCGGAGTTGCTCAACTCACTCTATAGAAGAGCGTTAAACGGTTTTCTCCATTTTTCATAGAAAGTTGGGGTTTTGGCATCGAAATAATCTAGGGAGCTTATACTCGTAAAATTTGACATAGAAGAACAATAAAAAGTGTACACCGAGCAACTTCGA
The DNA here is from genome assembly GCA_963580455.1 of Euonymus europaeus. Classification (NCBI taxonomy): domain Eukaryota; kingdom Viridiplantae; phylum Streptophyta; class Magnoliopsida; order Celastrales; family Celastraceae; genus Euonymus; species Euonymus europaeus. The sequence goes on along the minus strand of OY756970.1, from coordinate 10,298,533 downwards.
TAGTCCGAAGTTGCTCAACTCACTCTATGGAGGAGCTATAAACGGTTTTGTCCATTTGTCATAAGAAACTTGCGGTTTTCGCATCGAAATAATATGGGAAGCTTATACTCATAAAATTTGAGATAGATGAACAATAAAAAGTGTACACCGAGCAACTTTGATGGTCCGATGTTGCTCAACTCACTCTATAGAGAAGCTTTAAACGGTTTTCTCCATTTGTCATAGAAAGTTGGGTTTTGGCATCGAAATAATCTAGGAAGCTTATACTCGTAAAATTTGACATAGAAGAATAATAAAAAGTGTACACCGAGCAACTTCGATAGTCCGAAATTGCTCAACTCACTCTATGCAGGAGCTATAAACGGTTTTGTCCATTTGTCATAAGAAATTTGCGGTTTTCGCATCGAAATAATCTACGAAGCTTATACTCGTAAAATTTGAGATAGAAGAACAATAAAAATTGTACACCGAGCAACTTCGATAGTCCGAAGTTGCTCAACTCACTCTATGGAGGAGCTATAAACGGTTTTGTCTATTTGTCAAAAGAAGGTTGCGGTTTTCGCATCGAAATAATCTTGGAAGCCTATACTCGTAATATTTGATGTAGAAGAACAATAAAAAGTGTACACCGAGCAACTTTGATAGTCCGAAGTTGATCAACTCACTCTACGGTGGAGCTTTAAACAGTTTTGTCCATTTGTCATAGAATGTTCAGGTTTTGGCATCGAAATAATCTAGGAAGCTTATACTCGTAAAATTTCACATAGAAGAACAATAAAAAGTGTACACTGAGCAACTTTTAAGGTCCGGAATTGATCAACTCTCACTATGAACTAGCTTTTAACGGTTTTGTCCATTTGTCATTGATAGTTATGGTTTTGGAATCAAAATAATCCAGGAAGCATATACTCGTAAAATTTGACATAAAAGAACAATAAAAAGTGTACACCGAGCAACTTTGATGATTCGAATTTGCTAAACTCTCTATATGGAGGATCTTTTAACATTTTTGTCCATTTGTCTTATAAAGTTGGTGTTTTCGAATCGAAATAATCTAGCAAGCTTATACTCGTAAAATTTGACATAGAAGGAACAATAAAAAGTGTACACCGAGCAACTTTGATGGTCCGAAATTGCTCAACTCTCACTGTGAAGTAGCTTTTAATGGTTTTATCCATTTGGCATTGATAGTTGGGGTTTTGGCATCAAAATAATCCAGGAAGCATATACTCGTAAAATTTCGCATAAAAGAACAACAAAAAGTGTACACCGAGCAATTTTGATGATTCGAAGTTTCTCAACTATCTCTATGGAGGATCTTTTAACGTTTTTGTCCATTTGTCTTATAAAGTTGGTATTTTCGCATCGAAATAATCTAGGAAGCTTGTACTCATAAAATTTGGCATAGAAGAACAATAAAAAGTGTAAACCGAGCAACTTTGATAGTCCGAAGTTGCTCAACTCAATCTATGGAGTAGCTTTAAACGGTTTTGTCCATTTGTCATAGAAAGTTGAGGTTTTGGCATCGAAATAATCTAGGAAGCTTATACTCATAAAATTTGACTTAGAAGAACAATAAAAAGTGTACACCGAGCAACTTTGATGGTCCGAAGTTGCTCAACTCACTCTATGGAGGCGCTTTAAACGATTTTGTCCATTTGTCATAGAAAGTTGAGGTTTTGGCATCGAAATAATCTAGGAAGCTTATACTCATAAAATTTGACTTAGAAGATCAATAAAAAGTGTACACCGAGCAACTTTGATGGTCCGAAGTTGCTCAACTCACTCTATGGAGGTGCTTTAAACGGTTTTGTCCATTTGTCATAGAAAGTTGGGGTTTTGACATCGAAATAATCTAGGAAGCTTATACTCGTAAAATTTTTTCATAGAAGAACAATAAAAAGTATACACCGAGCAACTTTGATAGTCCGAAGTTGCTCAACTTACTCTATGGAGGACCTTTAAACGGTTTTCTCCATTTGTCATAGAAAGTTGGGTTTTGGCATCGAAATAATCTATGAAGCTTATACTCGTTAAATTTGATATAGAAGAACAATAAAAAGTGTACAGCGAGCAACTTTGATAGTCCGAAGTTGCTGAACTCACTCTATGAAGGAGCTTTAAACGGTTTTGTCCATTTGTCATAGAAAGTTGCGGTTTTGGCATCGAAATAATCAAGGAAGCATATACTCGTAAAATTTGACTTAGAAGAACAATAAAAAGTGTACACTGAGCAACTTTGATGGAGCGAAGTTGCTCAACTCACTCTATGGAGGAGCTTTAAACGGTTTTGTCCATTTGTGTTAGAAAGTTGGGGTTTTGGCATCGAAATAATCTAGGATGCTTATACTCGTAAAATTTGACATAGAAGAACAATAAAAAGTGTACACCGAGCAACTTTGATAGTCCGAAATTGCTCAACTCACTCTATGGAGGAGCTATAAACAGTTTTGTCCATTTGTCATAAGAAAGTTGGGGTTTTGGCATCCAAATAATCTAGTAAGGTTATACTCGTAAAATTTGAGATAGACGAACAATAAAAAGTGTACACCGAGCAACTTTGATGGTCCAAAGTTGCTCAACTCACTCTATAGAAGAGCGTTAAACGGTTTTCTCCATTTTTCATAGAAAGTTGGGGTTTTGGCATCGAAATAATCTAGGAAGCTTATACTCGTAAAATTTGACATAGAAGAACAATAAAAAGTGTACACCGAGCAACTTCGATAGTCCGAAGTTGCTCAACTCACTCTGTGGAGGAGCTATAAACGGTTTTGTCCATTTGTCGTAAGAAACTTGCGGTTTTCGCATCGAAATAATATGGGAAGCTTATACTCACAAAATTTGAGATAGACGAACAATAAAAAGTGTACAACGAGCAACTTTGATGGTCCGATGTTGCTCAACTCACTCTATAGAGAAGCTTTAAATGGTTTTCTCCATTTGTCATAGAAAGTTGGGTTTTGGCATCGAAATAATCTAGGAAGCTTATACTCGTAAAATTTGACATAGAAGAATAATAAAAAGTGTACACCGAGCAACTTCGATAGTCCGAAGTTGCTCAACTCACTCTATGCAGGAGCTATAAACGGTTTTGTCCATTTGTCATAAGAAATTTGCGGTTTTCGCATCGAAATAATCTACGAAGCTTATACTCGTAAAATTTGAGATAGAAGAACAATAAAAAGTGTACACCGAGCAACTTCGATAGTCCGAAGTTGCTCAACTCACTCTATGTAGGAGCTATAAACGGTTTTGTCTATTTGTCAAAAAAAGTTGCGATTTTCGCATCGAAATAATCTAGGAAGCTTATACTCGTAATATTTGATGTAGAAGAACAATAAAAAGTGTACACCGAGCAACTTTGATAGTCCGAAGTTGATCAACTCACTCTACGGTGGAGCTTTAAACAGTTTTGTCCATTTGTCATAGAATGTTCGGGTTTTGGCATCGAAATAATCTAGGAAGCTTATACTCGTAAAATTTTACATAGAAGAACAATAAAAAGTGTACACCGAGCAACTTTGAAGGTCCGGAATTGATCAACTCTCACTATGAACTAGCTTTTAACGGTTTTGTCCATTTGTCATTGATAGTTATGGTTTTGGAATCAAAATAATCCAGGAAGCATATACTCGTAAAATTTGACATAAAAGAACAATAAAAAGTGTACACCGAGCAACTTTGATGATTCGAATTTGCTAAACTCTCTATATGGAGGATCTTTTAACATTTTTGTCCATTTGTCTTATAAAGTTGGTGTTTTCGAATCGAAATAATCTAGCAAGCTTATACTCGTAAAATTTGACATAGAAGGAACAATAAAAAGTGTACACCGAGCAACTTTGATGGTCCGAAATTGCTCAACTCTCACTATGAAGTAGCTTTTAATGGTTTTATCCATTTGGCATTGATAGTTGGGGTTTTGGCATCAAAATAATCCAGGAAGCATATACTCGTAAAATTTCACATAAAAGAACAACAAAAAGTGTACACCGAGCAATTTTGATTATTCGAAGTTTCTCAACTATCTCTATGGAGGATCATTTAACGTTTTTGTCCATTTGTCATAGAAAGTTGAGGTTTTCGAATCGAAATAATCTACGAAGCTTATACTCGTAAAATTTGAGATAGAAGAACAATAAAAAGTGTACACCGAGCAACTTCGATAGTCCGAAGTTGCTCAACTCACTCTATGGAGGAGCTATAAACGGTTTTGTCTATTTGTCAAAAAAAGTTGCGATTTTCGCATCGAAATAATCTAGGAAGCTTATACTCGTAATATTTGATGTAGAAGAACAATAAAAAGTGTACACCGAGCAACTTTGATAGTCCGAAGTTGATCAACTCACTCTACGGTGGAGCTTTAAACAGTTTTGTCCATTTGTCATAGAATGTTCGGGTTTTGGCATCGAAATAATCTAGGAAGCTTGTACTCATAAAATTTGGCATAGAAGAACAATAAAAAGTGTAAACCGAGCAACTTTGATAGTCCGAAGTTGCTCAACTCAATCTATGGAGGAGCTTTAAACGGTTTTGTCCATTTGTCATAGAAAGTTAAGGTTTTGGCATCGAAATAATCTAGGAAGCTTATACTCATAAAATTTGACTTAGAAGAACAATAAAAAGTGTACACCGAGCAACTTTGATGGTCCGAAGTTGCTCAACTCACTCTATGGAGGCGCTTTAAACGATTTTGTCCATTTGTCATAGAAAGTTGGGGTTTTTACATCGAAATAATCTATGAAGCTTATACTCGTAAAATTTGACATAGAAGAACAATAAAAAGTGTACAGCGAGCAACTTTGATAGTCCGAAGTTGCTGAACTCACTCTATGAAGGAGCTTTAAACGGTTTTGTCCATTTGTGATAGAAAGTTGGGGTTTTGACATCGAAATAATCTAGGAAGCTTATACTCGTAAAAATTTTTCATAGAAGAACAATAAAAAGTATACACCGAGCAACTTTGATAGTCCGAAGTTGCTCAACTTACTCTATGGAGGACCTTTAAACGGTTTTCTCCATTTGACATAGAAAGTTGGATTTTGGCATCGAAATAATCTATGAAGCTTATACTCGTAAAATTTGACATAGGAGAACAATAAAAAGTGTACAGCGAGCAACTTTGATAGTCCGAAGTTGCTGAACTCACTCTATGAAGGAGCTTTAAACGGTTTTGTCCATTTGTCATAGAAAGTTGCGGTTTTGGCATCGAAATAATCAAGGAAGTATATACTAGTAAAATTTGACTTAGAAGAACAATAAAAAGTGTACACTGAGCAACTTTGATGGAGCGAAGTTGCTCAACTCACTCTATGGAGGAGCTTTAAACGGTTTTGTCCATTTGTGTTTGAAAGTTGGGGTTTTGGCATCGAAATAATCTAGGATGCTTATACTCATAAAATTTGACATAGAAGAACAATAAAAAGTGTACACCGAGCAACTTTGATAGTCCGAAATTGCTCAACTCACTCTATGGAGGAGCTATAAACGGTTTTGTCCATTTGTCATAAGAAAGTTGGGGTTTTGGCATCCAAATAATCTAGTAAGCTTATACTCGTAAAATTTGAGATAGACGAACAATAAAAAGTGTACACCGAGCAACTTTGATGGTCCGGAGTTGCTCAACTCACTCTATAGAAGAGCGTTAAACGGTTTTCTCCATTTTTCATAGAAAGTTGGGGTTTTGGCATCAAAATAATCTAGGAAGCTTATACTCGTAAAATTTGACATAGAAGAATAATAAAAAGTTTACACCGAGCAACTTCGATAGTCCGAAGTTGCTCAACTCACTCTATGGAGGAGCTATAAACGGTTTTGTCCATTTGTCATAAGAAACTTGCGGTTTTCGCATCGAAATAATATGGGAAGCTTATACTCATAAAATTTGAGATAGACGAACAATAAAAAGTGTACGCCGAGCAACTTTGATGGTCCGATGTTGCTCAACTCACTCTATAGAGAAGCTTTAAATGGTTTTCTCCATTTGTCATAGAAAGTTGGGTTTTCGCATCGAACTAATCTAGGAAGCTTATACTCGTAAAATTTGAGATAGACGAACAATAAAAAGTGTACACCGAGCAACTTTGATAGTCCGATGTTGCTCAACTCACTCTATGGAGGAGCTTTAAACGGTTTTCTCCATTTGTCATAGAAAGTTGGGTTTTGGCATCGAAATAATCTAGGAAGCTTATACTCGTAAAATTTGACATAGAAGAATAATAAAAAGTGTACACCGAGCAACTTCGATAGTCCGAAGTTGCTCAACTCACTCTATGCAGGAGCTATAAACGGTTTTGTCCATTTGTCATAAGAAATTTGCGGTTTTCGCATCGAAATAATCTAGGAAGCTTATACTCGTAAAATTTGACATAGAAGAACAACAAAAAAGTGTACACCGAGCAAGTTCGATAGTCCGAAGTTGCTGAACTCACTCTATGGAGGAGCTATAAACGGTTTTGTCTATTTGTCAAAAGAAAGTTGCGGTTTTCGCATCGAAATAATCTAGGAAGCTTATACTCATAATATTTGATGTAGAAGAACAATAAAAAGTGTACACCGAGCAACTTTGATAGTCCGAAGTTGATCAACTCACTCTACGGTGGAGCTTTAAACAGTTTTGTCCATTTGTCATAGAATGTTCGGGTTTTGGCATCGAAATAATCTAGGAAGCTTATACTCGTAAAATTTCACATAGAAGAACAATAAAAAGTGTACACCGAGCAACTTTGAAGGTCCGGAATTGATCAACTCTCACTATGAACTAGCTTTGAACGGTTTTGTCCATTTGTCATTGATAGTTATGGTTTTGGAATCAAAATAATCCAGGAAGCATATACTCGTAAAATTTGACATAAAAGAACAATAAAAAGTGTACACCGAGCAACTTTGATGATTCGAATTTGCTAAACTCTATATATGGAGGATCTTTTAACATTTTTGTCCATTTGTCTTATAAAGTTGGTGTTTTCGAATCGAAATAATCTAGCAAGCTTATACTCGTAAAATTTGACATAGAAGGAACAATAAAAAGTGTACACCGAGCAACTTTGATGGTCCGAAATTGCTCAACTCTTACTATGAAGTAGCTTTTAATTGTTTTATCCATTTGGCATTGATAGTTGGGGTTTTGGCATCAAAATAATCCAGGAAGCATATACTCGTAAAATTTCACATAAAAGAACAATAAAAAGTGTACACCGAGCAATTTTGATGATTCGAAGTTTCTCAACTATCTCTATGGAGGATCTTTTAACGTTTTTGTCCATTTGTCTTATAAAGTTGGTGTTTTCGCATCGAAATAATCTAGGAAGCTTGTACTCATAAAATTTCGCATAGAAGAACAATAAAAAGTGTAAACCGAGCAACTTCGATAGTCCGAAGTTGCTCAACTCAATCTATGGAGGAGCTTTAAACGGTTTTGTCCATTTGTCATAGAAAGTTGAGGTTTTGGCATCGAAATAATCTAGGAAGCTTATACTCATAAAATTTGACTTAGAAGAACAATAAAAAGTGTACACCGAGCAACTTTGATGATCCGAAGTTGCTCAACTCACTCTATGGAGGCGCTTTAAACGATTTTGTCCATTTGTCATAGAAAGTTGGGGTTTTGACATCGAAATAATCTATGAAGCTTATACTCGTAAAATTTGACATAGAAGAACAATAAAAAGTGTACAGCGAGCAACTTTGATAGTCCGAAGTTGCTGAACTCACTCTATGAAGGAGCTTTAAACGGTTTTGTCCATTTGTCATAGAAAGTTGCGGTTTTCGAATCGAAATAATCTAGCAAGCTTATACTCGTAAAATTTGACATAGAAGAAACAATAAAAAGTGTACATCGAGCAACTTTGATTGTCCGAAGTTGCTCAACTCACTCTATGGAGGAGCTATAAACGGTTTTGTCCATTTGTCAAAACAAAGTTGCGGTTTTCGCATCGAAATAATCTAGGAAGCTTATACTCGTAAAATTTTTTCATAGAAGAACAATAAAAAGTGTACACCGAGCAACTTTGATAGTCTGAAGTTGCTCAACTTACTCTATGGAGGACCTTTAAACGGTTTTCTCCATTTGTCATAGAAAGTTGAGTTTTGGCATCGAAATAATCTATGAAGCTTATACTCGTGAAATTTGACATAGAAGAACAATAAAAAGTGTACAGCAAGCAACTTTGATAGTCCGAAGTTGCTGAACTCACTCTATGAAGGAGCTTTAAACGGTTTTGTCCATTTGTCATAGAAAGTTGCGGTTTTGGCATCGAAATAATCAAGGAAGCATATACTCGTAAAATTTGACTTAGAAGAACAATAAAAAGTGTACACTGAGCAACTTTGATGCTGCGAAGTTGCTCAACTCACTCTATGGAGGAGCTTTAAACGGTTTTGTCCATTTGTGTTAGAAAGTTGGGGTTTTGGCATCGAAATAATCTAGGATGCTTATACTCGTAAAATTTGACATAGAAGAACAATAAAAAGTGTACACCGAGCAACTTTGATAGTCCGAAATTGCTCAACTCACTCTATGGAGGAGCTATAAACGGTTTTGTCCATTTGTCATAAGAAAGTAGGTGTTTTGGCATCCAAATAATCTAGTAAGATTGTACTCGTAAAATTTGAGATAGACGAACAATAAAAAGTGTACACCGAGCAACTTTGATGGTCCGGAGTTGCTCAACTCACTCTATAGAAGAGCGTTAAACGGTTTTCTCCATTTTTCATAGAAAGTTGGGGTTTTGGCATCGAAATAATCTAGGAAGCTTATACTCGTAAAATTTGACATAGAAGAACAATAAAAAGTGTACACCGAGCAACTTCGATAGTCCGAAGTTGCTCAACTCACTCTATGGAGGAGCTATAAACGGTTTTGTCCATTTGTCATAAGAAACTTGCGGTTTTCGCATCGAAATAATATGGGAAGCTTATACTCATAAAATTTGAGATAGACGAACAATAAAAAGTGTACACCGAGCAACATTGATGGTCCGATGTTTCTCAACTCACTCTATAGAGAAGCTTTAAATGGTTTTCTCCATTTGTCATAGAAAGTTGGGTTTTCGCATCGAAATAATCTAGGAAGCTTATACTCGTAAAATTTGAGATAGACGAACAATAAAAAGTGTACACCGAGCAACTTCGATAGTCCGATGTTGCTCAACTCACTCTATGGAGGATCTTTAAACGGTTTTCTCCATTTGTCATAGAAAGTTGGGTTTTGGCATCGAAATAATCTAGGAAGCTTATACTCGTAAAATTTGACATAGAAGAATAATAAAAAGTGTACACCGAGCAACTTCGATAGTCCGAAGTTGCTCAACTCACTCTATGCAGGAGCTATAAACGGTTTTGTCCATTTGTCATAAGAAATTTGCGGTTTTCGCATCGAAATAATCTAGGAAGCTTATACTCGTAAAATTTGACATAGAAGAACAATAAAAAGTGTACACCGAGCAACTTTGATTGTCCGAAGTGGCTCAACTCACTCTATGGATGAGCTATAAACGGTTTTGTCCATTTTTCATAACAAAGTTCGGGTTTTGGCATCCAAATAATCTAGGAAGCTTATACTCGTAAAATTTGACATAGACGAACAATAAAAAGTGTACACCGAGCAACTTTGATGGTCCGAACATGCTCAACTCACTCTATGGAGGAGCTTTAAACGGTTTTCTCCATTTGTCATAGAAAGTTGGGGTTTTGGCATCGAAATAATCTAGGAAGCTTATACTCATAAAATTTGTCATAGAAGAACAATAAAAAGTATACACCAAGCAACTTTGTTAGTCCGAAGTTGTTCAACTCACTCTATGGAGGAGCTATAAATGGTTTTCTCCATTTGTCATAGAAAGTTGGGTTTTGGCATCGAAATAATCTAGGAAGCTTATACTCGTAAAATTTGACATAGAAGAACAATAAAAAGTGTACGCCGAGCAACTTTGATAGTCCGAAATTGCTCAACTCACTCTATGGAGGAGCTATAAACGGTTTTGTCCATTTGTCATAAGAAAGTAGGTGTTTTGCCATCCAAATAATCTAGTAAGATTGTACTCGTAAAATTTGAGATAGACGAACAATAAAAAGTGTACACCGAGCAACTTTGATGGTCCGGAGTTGCTCAACTCACTCTATAGAAGAGCGTTAAACGGTTTTCTCCATTTTTCATAGAAAGTTTGGGTTTTGGCATCGAAATAATCTAGGAAGCTTATACTCGTAAAATTTGACATAGAAGAACAATAAAAAGTGTACACCGAGCAACTTCGATAGTCCGAAGTTGCTCAACTCACTCTATGGAGGAGCTATAAACGGTTTTGTCCATTTGTCATAAGAAAGTTGCGGTTTTCGCATCGAAATAATATGGGAAGCTTATACTCATAAAATTTGAGATAGACGAACAATAAAAAGTGTACACCGAGCAACTTTGATGGTCCGAAGTTGCTTAACTCACTCTATCGAGAAGCGTTAAACGGTTTTCTCCATTTTTCATAGAAAGTTGGGGTTTTGGCATCGAAATAATCTAGGAAGCTTATACTCGTAAAAGTTGACATAGAAGAACAATAAAAAGTATACACCGAGCAACTTTGATAGTCCAAAGTTGCTCAACTCACTCTATGGAAGAGCTTTAAACGGTTTTCTCCATTTGTCATAGAAAGTTGGGTTTTGGCATCGAAATAATCTAGGAAGCTTATACTCGTAAAATTTGAGATAGAAGAACAATAAAAAGTGTACACCGAGCAACTTCGATAGTCCGAAGTCGCTCAACTCACTCTATGGAGGAGCTATAAACGGTTTTGTCCATTTGTCATAAGAAAGTTGCGGTTTTCGCATCGAAATAACCTAGGAAGCTTATACTCGTAAAATTTGAGATAGACGAACAATAAAAAGTGTACACCGAGCAACTTTGATGGTCCGAAGTTGCTCAACTCACTCTATAGAGAAGCGTTAAACGGTTTTCTCCATTTTTCATAGAAAGTTGGGGTTTTGGCATCGAAATAATCTAGGAGGCTTATACTCGTAAAATTTGACATAGAAGAACAATAAAAAGTATACACCGAGCAACTTTGATAGTCCGATGTTGCTCAACTCACTCTATGGAGGAGCTTTAAACGGTTTTCTCCATTTGTCATAGAAAGTTGGATTTGGCATCGAAATAATCTAGGAAGCTTATACTCGTAAAATTTTACATAGAAGAACAATAAAAAGTGTACACCGAGCAACTTCGATAGTCCGAAGTTGCTCAACACACTCTATGGAGGAGCTATAAACGGTTTTGTCTATTTATCAAAAGAAAGTTGCGGTTTTCGCATCGAAATAATCTAGGAAGCTTATACTCGTAATATTTGATGTAGAAGAACAATAAAAAGTATACACCGAGCAACTTTGATAGTCCGAAGTTGATCAACTCACTCTACGGTGGAGCTTTAAACGGTTTTGTCCATTTGTCATAGAATGTTCGGGTTTTGGCATCGAAATAATCTAGGAAGCTTATACTCGTAAAATTTCACATAGAAGAACAATAAAAAGTGTACACCGAGCAACTTTGAAGGTCCGGAATTGATTAACTCTCACTATGAACTAGCTTTTAACGGTTTTGTCCATTTGTCATTGATAGTTATGGTTTTGGAATCAAAATAATCCAGGAAGCATATACTCGTAAAATTTGACATAAAAGAACAATAAAAAGTGTACACCGAGCAAATTTGATGATTCGAATTTGCTAAACTCTATATATGGAGGATCTTTTAACATTTTTGTCCATTTGTCTTATAAAGTTGGTGTTTTCGAATCGAAATAATCTAGCAAGCTTATACTCGTAAAATTTGACATAGAAGGAACAATGAAAAGTGTACACCGAGCAACTTTGATGGTCCGAAATTGCTCAACTCTCACTATGAAGTAGCTTTTAATGGTTTTATCCATTTGGCATTGATAATTGGGGTTTTGGCATCAAAATAATCCAGGAAGCATATACTCGTAAAATTTCACATAAAAGAACAATAAAAAGTGTACACCGAGCAATTTTGATGATTCGAAGTTTCTCAACTATCTCTATGGAGGATCTTTTAACGTTTTTGTCCATTTGTCTTATAAAGTTGGTGTTTTCGCATCGAAATAATCTAGGAAGCTTCTACTCATAAAATTTGACATAGAAGAACAATAAAAAGTGTAAACCGAGCAACTTTGATAGTCCGAAGTTGCTCAACTCAATCTATGGAGGAGCTTTAAACGGTTTTGTCCATTTGTCATAGAAAGTTGAGGTTTTGGCATCGAAATAATCTAGGAAGCTTATACTCATAAAATTTGACTTAGAAGAACAATAAAAAGTGTACACCGAGCAACTTTGATGGTCCGATGTTGCTCAACTCACTCTATGGAGGCGCTTTAAACGATTTTGTCCATTTGTCATAGAAAGTTGGGGTTTTGGCATCGAAATAATCTATGAAGCTTATACTCGTAAAATTTGACATAGAAGAACAATAAAAAGTATACACCGAGCAACTTTGATAGTCCAAAGTTGCTCAACTCACTCTATGGAAGAGCTTTAAACGGTTTTCTCCATTTGTCATAGAAAGTTGGGTTTTGGCATCGAAATAATCTAGGAAGCTTATACTCGTAAAATTTGAGATAGAAGAACAATAAAAAGTGTACACCGAGCAACTTCGATAGTCCGAAGTCGCTCAACTCACTCTATGGAGGAGCTATAAACGGTTTTGTCCATTTGTCATAAGAAAGTTGCGGTTTTCGCATCGAAATAACCTAGGAAGCTTATACTCGTAAAATTTGAGATAGACGAACAATAAAAAGTGTACACCGAGCAACTTTGATGGTCCGAAGTTGCTCAACTCACTCTATAGAGAAGCGTTAAACGGTTTTCTCCATTTTTCATAGAAAGTTGGGGTTTTGGCATCGAAATAATCTAGGAGGCTTATACTCGTAAAATTTGACATAGAAGAACAATAAAAAGTATACACCGAGCAACTTTGATAGTCCGATGTTGCTCAACTCACTCTATGGAGGAGCTTTAAACGGTTTTCTCCATTTGTCATAGAAAGTTGGATTTGGCATCGAAATAATCTAGGAAGCTTATACTCGTAAAATTTTACATAGAAGAACAATAAAAAGTGTACACCGAGCAACTTCGATAGTCCGAAGTTGCTCAACACACTCTATGGAGGAGCTATAAACGGTTTTGTCTATTTATCAAAAGAAAGTTGCGGTTTTCGCATCGAAATAATCTAGGAAGCTTATACTCGTAATATTTGATGTAGAAGAACAATAAAAAGTATACACCGAGCAACTTTGATAGTCCGAAGTTGATCAACTCACTCTACGGTGGAGCTTTAAACGGTTTTGTCCATTTGTCATAGAATGTTCGGGTTTTGGCATCGAAATAATCTAGGAAGCTTATACTCGTAAAATTTCACATAGAAGAACAATAAAAAGTGTACACCGAGCAACTTTGAAGGTCCGGAATTGATCAACTCTCACTATGAACTAGCTTTTAACGGTTTTGTCCATTTGTCATTGATAGTTATGGTTTTGGAATCAAAATAATCCAGGAAGCATATACTCGTAAAATTTGACATAAAAGAACAATAAAAAGTGTACACCGAGCAAATTTGATGATTCGAATTTGCTAAACTCTATATATGGAGGATCTTTTAACATTTTTGTCCATTTGTCTTATAAAGTTGGTGTTTTCGAATCGAAATAATCTAGCAAGCTTATACTCGTAAAATTTGACATAGAAGGAACAATGAAAAGTGTACACCGAGCAACTTTGATGGTCCGAAATTGCTCAACTCTCACTATGAAGTAGCTTTTAATGGTTTTATCCATTTGGCATTGATAATTGGGGTTTTGGCATCAAAATAATCCAGGAAGCATATACTCGTAAAATTTCACATAAAAGAACAATAAAAATTGTACACCGAGCAATTTTGATGATTCGAAGTTTCTCAACTATCTCTATGGAGGATCTTTTAACGTTTTTGTCCATTTGTCTTATAAAGTTGGTGTTTTCGCATCGAAATAATCTAGGAAGCTTCTACTCATAAAATTTGACATAGAAGAACAATAAAAAGTGTAAACCGAGCAACTTTGATAGTCCGAAGTTGCTCAACTCAATCTATGGAGGAGCTTTAAACGGTTTTGTCCATTTGTCATAGAAAGTTGAGGTTTTGGCATCGAAATAATCTAGGAAGCTTATACTCATAAAATTTGACTTAGAAGAACAATAAAAAGTGTACACCGAGCAACTTTGATGGTCCGATGTTGCTCAACTCACTCTATGGAGGCGCTTTAAACGATTTTGTCCATTTGTCATAGAAAGTTGGGGTTTTGGCATCGAAATAATCTATGAAGCTTGTACTCGTAAAATTTGACATAGAAGAACAATAAAAAGTGTACGCCGAGCAACTTTCATAGTCCGAAATTGCTCAACTCACTCTATGGAGGAGCTATAAACGGTTTTGTCCATTTGTCATAAGAAAGTTGGGATTTTGGCATACAAATAATCTAGGAAGCTTATAATCGTAAAATTTGAGATAGACGAACAATAAAAAGTGTACACCGAGCAACTTTGATGGTCCGAAGTTGCTTAACTCACTCTATAGAGAAGCGTTAAACGGTTTTCTCCATTTTTCATAGAAAGTTGGGGTTTTGGCATCGAAATAATCTAGGAAGCTTATACTCGTAAAATTTGACATAGAAGAACAATAAAAAGTATACACCGAGCAACTTTGATAGTCCAAAGTTGCTCAACTCACTCTATGGAAGAGCTTTAAACGGTTTTCTCCATTTGTCATAGAAAGTTGGGTTTTGGCATCGAAATAATCTAGGAAGCTTATACTCGTAAAATTTGAGATAGAAGAACAATAAAAAGTGTACACCGAGCAACTTCGATAGTCCGAAGTTGCTCAACTCACTCTATGGAGGAGCTATAAACGGTTTTGTCCATTTGTCATAAGAAAGTTGCGGTTTTCGCATCGAAATAACCTAGGAAGCTTATACTCGTAAAATTTGAGATAAACGAACAATAAAAAGTGTACACCGAGCAACTTTGATGGTCCGAAGTTGCTCAACTCACTCTATAGAGAAGCGTTAAACGGTTTTCTCCATTTTTCATAGAAAGTTGGGGTTTTGGCATCGAAATAATCTAGGAGGCTTATACTCGTAAAATTTGACATAGAAGAACAATAAAAAGTATACACCGAGCAACTTTGATAGTCCGATGTTGCTCAACTCACTCTATGGAGGAGCTTTAAACGGTTTTCTCCATTTGTCATAGAAAGTTGGATTTGGCATCGAAATAATCTAGGAAGCTTATACTCGTAAAATTTGACATAGAAGAACAATAAAAAGTGTACACCGAGCAACTTCGATAGTCCGAAGTTGCTCAACACACTCTATGGAGGAGCTATAAACGGTTTTGTCTATTTATCAAAAGAAAGTTGCGGTTTTCGCATCGAAATAATCTAGGAAGCTTATACTCGTAAGATTTGATGTAGAAGAACAATAAAAAGTATACACCGAGCAACTTTGATAGTCCGAAGTTGATCAACTCACTCTACGGTGGAGCTTTAAACGGTTTTGTCCATTTGTCATAGAATGTTCGGGTTTTGGCATCGAAATAATCTAGGAAGCTTATACTCGTAAAATTTCACATAGAAGAACAATAAAAAGTGTACACCGAGCAACTTTGAAGGTCCGGAATTGATCAACTCTCACTATGAACTAGCTTTTAACGGTTTTGTCCATTTATCATTGATAGTTATGGTTTTGGAATCAAAATAATCCAGGAAGCATATACTCGTAAAATTTGACATAAAAGAACAATAAAAAGTGTACACCGAGCAAATTTGATGATTCGAATTTGCTAAACTCTATATATGGAGGATCTTTTAACATTTTTGTCCATTTGTCTTATAAAGTTGGTGTTTTCGAATCGAAATAATCTAGCAAGCTTATACTCGTAAAATTTGACATAGAAGGAACAATGAAAAGTGTACACCGAGCAACTTTGATGGTCCGAAATTGCTCAACTCTCACTATGAAGTAGCTTTTAATGGTTTTATCCATTTGGCATTGATAATTGGGGTTTTGGCATGTAAATAATCCAGGAAGCATATACTCGTAAAATTTCACATAAAAGAACAATAAAAAGTGTACACCGAGCAATTTTGATGATTCGAAGTTTCTCAACTATTTCTATGGAGGATCTTTTAACGTTTTTGTCCATTTGTCTTATAAAGTTGGTGTTTTCGCATCGAAATAATCTAGGAAGCTTCTACTCATAAAATTTGACATAGAAGAACAATAAAAAGTGTAAACCGAGCAACTTTGATAGTCCGAAGTTGCTCAACTCAATCTCTGGAGGAGCTTTAAACGGTTTTGTCCATTTGTCATAGAAAGTTGAGGTTTTGGCATCGAAATAATCTAGGAAGCTTATACTCATAAAATTTGACTTAGAAGAACAATAAAAAGTGTACACCGAGCAACTTTGATGGTCCGATGTTGCTCAACTCACTCTATGGAGGCGCTTTAAATGATTTTGTCCATTTGTCATAGAAAGTTGGGGTTTTCGCATCGAAATAATCTATGAAGCTTATACTCGTAAAATTTGACATAGAAGAACAATAAAAAGTGTACAGCGAGCAACTTTGATAGTCCGAAGTTGCTGAACTCACTCTATGAAGGAGCTTTAAACGGTTTTGTCCATTTGTCATAAGAAAGTTGCGGTTTTCGCTTCGAAATAATCTAGGAAGCTTATACTCGTAAAATTTGACATAGAAGAATAATAAAAAGTGTACACCGAGCAACTTCGATAGTCCAAAGTTGCTCAACTCACTCTATGCAGGAGCTATAAACGGTTTTGTCCATTTGTCATAAGAAATTTGCGATTTTCGCATCGAAATAATCTAGGAAGCTTATACTCGTAAAATTTGACATAGAAGAACAATAAAAAGTGTACACCGAGCAACTTTGATAGTCCGAAGTTGCTCAACTCACTCTATGGAGGACCTTTAAACGGTTTTCTCCATTTGTCATAGAAAGTTGGGTTTTGGCATCGAAATAATCTATGAAGCTTATACTCGTAAAATTTGACATAGAAGAACAATAAAAAGTGTACAGCGAGCAACTTTGATAGTCCGAAGTTGCTGAACTCACTCTATGAAGGAGCTTTAAACGGTTTTGTCCATTTGTCATAGAAAGTTGCGGTTTTGGCATCGAAATAATCAAGGAAGCATATACTCGTAAAATTTGACTTAGAAGAACAATAAAAAGTGTACACTGAGCAACTTTGATGGTGCGAAGTTGCTCAACTCACTCTATGGAGGAGCTTTAAACGGTTTTGTCCATTTGTGTTAGAAAGTTGGGGTTTTGGCATCGAAATAATCTAGGATGCTTATACTCGTAAAATTTGACATAGAAGAACAATAAAAAGTGTACACCGAGCAACTTTGATGGTCCGATGTTGCTCAACTCACTCTATAGAGAAGCTTTAAATGGTTTTCTCCATTTGTCATAGAAAGTTGGGTTTTCGCATCGAAATAATCTAGGAAGCTTATACTCGTAAAATTTGAGATAGACGAACAATAAAAAGTGTACACCGAGCAACTTTGATAGTCCGATGTTGCTCAACTCACTCTATGGAGGAGCTTTAAACGGTTTTCTCCATTTGTCATAGAAAGTTGGGTTTTGGCATCGAAATAATCTAGGAAGCTTATACTCGTAAAATTTGACATAGAAGAATAATAAAAAGTGTACACCGAGCAACTTCGATAGTCCAAAGTTGCTCAACTCACTCTATGCAGGAGCTATAAACGGTTTTGTCCATTTGTCATAAGAAATTTGCGGTTTTCGCATCGAAATAATCTAGGAAGCTTATACTCGTAAAATTTGACATAGAAGAACAATAAAAAGTGTACACCGAGCAACTTTGATTGTCCGAAGTGGCTCAACTCACTCTATGGATGAGCTATAAACGGTTTTGTCCATTTTTCATAACAAAGTTCGGGTTTTGGCATCCAAATAATCTAGGAAGCTTATACTCGTAAAATTTGACATAGACGAACAATAAAAAGTGTACACCGAGCAACTTTGATGGTCCGAACATGCTCAACTCACTCTATGGAGGAGCTTTAAACGGTTTTCTCCATTTGTCATAGAAAGTTGGGGTTTTGGCATCGAAATAATCTAGGAAGCTTATACTCATAAAATTTGTCATAGAAGAACAATAAAAAGTATACACCAAGCAACTTTGTTAGTCCGAAGTTGTTCAACTCACTCTATGGAGGAGCTATAAATGGTTTTCTCCATTTGTCATAGAAAGTTGGGTTTTGGCATCGAAATAATCTAGGAAGCTTATACTCGTAAAATTTGACATAGAAGAATAATAAAAAGTGTACGCCGAGCAACTTTCATAGTCCGAAATTGCTCAACTCACTCTATGGAGGAGCTATAAACGGTTTTGTCCATTTGTCATAAGAAAGTTGGGATTTTGGCATACAAATAATCTAGGAAGCTTATAATCGTAAAATTTGAGATAGACGAACAATAAAAAGTATACACCGAGCAACTTTGATGGTCCGAAGTTGCTCAACTCACTCTACGGAAGAGCTTTAAACGGTTTTCTCCAATTGTCATTGATAGTTATGGTTTTGGAATCAAAATAATCCAGGAAGCATATACTCGTAAAATTTGACATAAAAGAACAATAAAAAGTGTACACCGAGCAACTTTGATAGTACAAAGTTGCTCAACTCACTCTATGGAGGAGCTATAAACGGTTTTCTCCATTTTTCATAGAAAGTTGGGGTTTTGGCATCGAAATAATCTAGGAAGCTTATACTCGTAAAATTTGACATAGAAGAACAATAAAAAGTATACACCGAGCAACTTTGATAGTCCAAAGTTGCTCAACTCACTCTATGGAAGAGTTTTAAACGGTTTTCTCCATTTGTCATAGAAAGTTGGGTTTTGGCATCGAAATAATCTAGGAAGCTTATACTCGTAAAATTTGAGATAGAAGAACAATAAAAAGTGTACACTGAGCAACTTCGATAGTCCGAAGTTGCTCAACTCACTCTATGGAGGAGCTATAAACGGTTTTGTCCATTTGTCATAAGAAAGTTGCGGTTTTCGCATCGAAATAACCTAGGAAGCTTATACTCGTAAAATTTGAGATAGACGAACAATAAAAAGTGTACACCGAGCAACTTTGATGGTCCAAAGTTGCTCAACTCACTCTATAGAGAAGCGTTAAACGGTTTTCTCCATTTTTCATAGAAAGTTGGGCTTTTGGCATCGAAATAATCTAGGAGGCTTATACTCGTAAAATTGGACATAGAAGAACAATAAAAAGTTTACACCGAGCAACTTTGATAGTCCGATGTTGCTCAACTCACTCTATGGAGGAGCTTTAAACGGTTTTCTCCATTTGTCATAGAAAGTTGGGTTTTGGCATCGAAATAATCTAGGAAGCTTATACTCGTAAAATTTGACATAGAAGAACAATAAAAAGTGTACACCGAGCAACTTCGATAGTCCGAAGTTGCTCAACACACTCTATGGAGGAGCTATAAACGGTTTTGTCTATTTATCACAAGAAAGTTGCGGTTTTCGCATCGAAATAATCTAGGAAGCTTATACTCGTAATATTTGATGTAGAAGAACAATAAAAATTATACACCGAGCAACTTTGATAGTCTGAAGTTGATCAACTCACTCTACGGTGGAGCTTTAAACGGTTTTGTCCATTTGTCATAGAATGTTCGGGTTTTGGCATCGAAATAATCTAGGAAGCTTATACTCGTAAAATTTCACATAGAAGAACAATAAAAAGTGTACACCGAGCAACTTTGAAGGTCCGGAATTGATCAACTCTCACTATGAACTAGCTTTTAACGGTTTTGTCCATTTGTCATTGATAGTTATGGTTTTGGAATCAAAATAATCCAGGAAGCATATACTCGTAAAATTTGACATAAAAGAACAATAAAAAGTGTACACCGAGCAACTTTGATGATTCGAATTTGCTAAACTCTCTATATGGAGGATCTTTTAACATTTTTGTCCATTTGTCTTATAAAGTTGGTGTTTTCGAATCGAAATAATCTAGCAAACTTATACTCGTAAAATTTGACATAGAAGGAACAATAAAAAGTGTACACTGAGCAACTTTGATGGTCCGAAATTGCTCAACTCTCACTATGAGGTAGCTTTTAATGGTTTTATCCATTTGGCATTGATAATTGGGGTTTTGGCATCAAAATAATCCAGGAAGCATATACTCATAAAATTTCACATAAAAGAACAATAAAAAGTGTACACCGAGCAATTTTGATGATTCGAAGTTTCTCAACTATCTCTATGGAGGATCTTTTAACGTTTTTGTCCATTTGTCTTATAAAGTTGGTGTTTTCGCATCGAAATAATCTAGGAGGCTTCTACTCATAAAATTTGACATAGAGGAACAATAAAAAGTGTAAACCGAGCAACTTTGATAGTCCGAAGTTGCTCAACTCAATCTATGGAGGAGCTTTAAACGGTTTTGTCCATTTGTCATAGAAAGTTGAGGTTTTGGCATCGAAATAATCTAGGAAGCTTATACTCATAAAATTTGACTTAGAAGAACAATAAAAAGTGTACACCGAGCAACTTTGATTGTCCGAAGTTGCTGAACTCACTCTATGGAGGCGCTTTAAACGATTTTGTCCATTTGTCATAGAAAGTTGGGGTTTTGGCATCGAAATAATCTAGGAAGCTTATACTCGTAAAATTTGACATAGAAGAAGAATAAAAAGTGTACAGCGAGCAACTTTGATAGTACGAAGTTGCTGAACTCACTCTATGAAGGAGCTTTAAACGGTTTTGTCCATTTGTCATAGAAAGTTGCGGTTTTCGAATCGAAATAATCTAGCAAGCTTATACTCGTAAAATTTGACATAGAAGGAACAATAAAAAGTGTACACCGAGCAACTTTGATAGTCTGAAGTTGCTCAACTCACTCTATGGAGGAGCTATAAACGGTTTTTTCCATTTGTCATAAGAAAGTTGCGGTTTTCGCTTCGAAATAATGTAGGAAGCTTATACTCGTAAAAGTTGACATAGAAGAACAATAAAAAGTGTACACCGAGCAACTTTGATTGTCCGAAGTTGCTCAACTCACTCTATGGAGGAGCTATAAATGGTTTTGTCCATTTGTCAAAACAAAGTTGCGGTTTTCGCATCGAAATAATCTAGGAAGCTTATACTCGTAAATTTTTTTCATAGAAGAACAATAAAAAGTATACACCGAGCAACTTTGATAGTCCGAAGTTGCTCAACTTACTCTATGGAGGACCTTTAAACGGTTTTCTCCATTTGTCATAGAAAGTTGGGTTTTGGCATCGAAATAATCTATGAAGCTTATACTCGTAAAATTTGACATAGAAGAACAATAAAAAGTGTACAGCGAGCAACTTTGATAGTCCGAAGTTGCTGAACTCACTCTATGAAGGAGCTTTAAACGGTTTTGTCCATTTGTCATAGAAAGTTGCGGTTTTGGCATCGAAATAATCAAGGAAGCATATACTCATAAAATTTGACTTAGAAGAACAATAAAAAGTGTACACTAAGCAACTTTGATGGTGCGAAGTTGCTCAACTCACTCGATGGAGGAGCTTTAAACGGTTTTGTCCATTTGTGTTAGAAAGTTGGGGTTTTGGCATCGAAATAATCTAGGATGCTTATACTCGTAAAATTTGACATAGAAGAACAATAAAAAGTGTACACCGAGCAACTTTGATAGTCCGAAATTGCTCAACTCACTCTATGGAGGAACTATAAACGGTTTTGTCCATTTGTCATAAGAAAGTTGGGGTTTTGGCATCCAAATAATCTAGTAAGCTTATACTCGTAAAATTTGAGATAGACGAACAATAAAAAGTGTACACCGAGCAACTTTGATGGTCCGAAGTTGCTCAACTCACTCTATAGAGAAGCGTTAAACGATTTTCTCCATTTTTCATAGAAAGTTGGGGTTTTGGCATCGAAATAATCTAGGAAGCTTATACTCGTAGAATTTGACATAGAGGAAGAATAAAAAGTATACACCGAGCAACTTCGATAATCCGAAGTTCCACAACTCACTCTATGGAGGAGCTATAAACGGTTTTGTCCATTTGTCATAAGAAAGCTGCGGTTTTCGCATCGAAATAATCTAGGAAGCTTATACTCGTAAAATTTGAGATAGACGAACAATAAAAAGTGTACACCGAGCAACTTTGATGGTCCGAAGTTGCTCAACTCACTCCATAGAGAAGCGTTAAACGGTTTTCTCCATTTTTCATAGAAAGTTGGGGTTTTGGCATCGAAATAATCTAGGAAGCTTATACTCGTAAAATTTGACATAGAAGAACAATAAAAAGTGTACACCGAGCAACTTCGATAGTCCGAAGTTGCTCAACTCACTTTATGGAGGAGCTATAAACGGTTTTGTCCATTTGTCATAAGAAAGTTTGGGTTTTGGTATCCAAATAATCTAGTAAGCTTATACTCGTAAAATTTGAGATAGACGAACAATAAAATGTGTACACCGAGCAACTTTGATGATCCGAAGTTGCTCAACTCACTCTATAGAGAAGCGTTAAACGGTTTTCTCCATTTTTCATAGAAAGTTGGGGTTTTGGCATCGAAATAATCTAAGAAGCGTATACTCGTAAAATTTGACATAGAAGAACAATAAAATTTGACACCGAGCAACTT
Source organism: Euonymus europaeus (assembly GCA_963580455.1). Lineage (NCBI taxonomy): Eukaryota > Viridiplantae > Streptophyta > Magnoliopsida > Celastrales > Celastraceae > Euonymus > Euonymus europaeus. The sequence continues at coordinate 10,275,793 of OY756970.1, read as the reverse complement.
TGATAGTCCGAAGTTGCTCAACTCACTCTATGGAGGAGCTTTAAAAGGTTTCCTCCATTTGTCATAGAAAGTTGGGGTTTTGGCATCGAAATAATCTAGGAAGCTTATACTCATAAAATTTGACATAGAAGAACAATAAAAAGTGTACACCGAGCAACTTCGATAGTCCGAAGTTGCTCAACTCACTCTATGGAGGAGCTATAAACGGTTTTGTCCATTTGTCATAAGAAAGTTGCGGTTTTCGCATCGAAATAATCTAGGAAGCTTATACTCGTAAAATTTGAGATAGACGAACAATAAAAAGTGTACACCGGGCAACTTTGATGGTTCGAAGTTGCTCAACTCACTCTATAGAGAAGCGTTAAACGGTTTTTTCCATTTTTCAAAGAAAGTTGGGGTTTTGGCATCGAAATAATCTAGGAAGCTTATACTCGTAAAATTTGACATAGAAGAACAATAAAAAGTATACACCGCGCAACTTTGATAGTCCGAAGTTGCTCAACTCACTCTATGGAGGAGCTTTAAACGGTTTTCCCCATTTGTCATAAGAAAGTTGGGGTTTTGGAATCCAAATAATCTAGTAAGCTTATACTCGTAAAATTTGAGATTGACGAACAATAAAAAGTGTACACCGAGCAACTTTGATGGTCCGAAGTTGCTCAACTCACTCTATAGAGAAGCGTTAAACGGTTTTCTCTATTTTTCATAGAAAGTTGGGGTTTTGGCATCGAAATAATCTAGGAAGCTTATACTCGTAAAATTTGACATAGAGGAACAATAAAAAGTATACACCGAGCAACTTTGATAGTCCGAAGTTGCTCAACTCACTCTATGGAGGAGCATTAAACGGTTTTCTCCATTTGTCATAGAAAGTTGGGTTTTGGCATCCAAATAATCTAGGAAGCTTATACTCGTAAAATTTGACATAGAAGAACAATAAAAAGTGTACACCGGGCAACTTCGATAGTACGAAGTTGCTCAACTCACTCTATGGAGGAGCTATAAACGGTTTGTCCATTTGTCATAAGAAAGTTGCGGTTTTCGCATCGAAATAATCTAGGAAGCTTATACTCGTAAAATTTGACATAGAAGAACAATAAAAAGTGTACACCGAGCAACTTCGATAGTCCGAAGTTGCTCAACTCACTCTATGGAGGAGCTATAAACGGTTTTGTCCATTTGTCATAAGAAAGCTGCGGTTTTCGCATCGAAATAATCTAGGAAGCTTATACTCGTAAAATTTGAGATAGACGAACAATAAAAAGTGTAGACCGAGCAACTTTGATGGTCCGAAGTTGCTCAACTCACTCTATAGAGAAGCGTTAAACGGTTTTCTCCATTTTTCATAGAAAGTTGGAGTTTTGGCATCGAAATAATCTAGGAAGCTTATACTCGTAAAATTTGACATAGAAGAACAATAAAAAGTGTACACCGAGCAACTTTGATAGTCCGAAATTGCTTAACTCACTCTATGGAGGAGCTATAAACGGTTTTGTCCATTTGTCATAAGAAAGTTAGGGTTTTGGTATCCAAATAATCAAGTAAGCTTATACTCGTAAAATTTGAGATAGACGAACAATAAAAAGTGTACACCGAGCAACTTTGATGGTCCGAAGTTGCTCAACTCACTCTATAGAGAAGCGTTAAACGGTTTTCTCCATTTTTCATAGAAAGTTGGGGTTTTGGCATCGAAATAATCTAAGAAGCTTATACTCGTAAAATTTGACATAGAAGAACAATAAAAAGTATACACCGAGCAACTTTGATAGTCCGAAGTTGCTCAACTCACACTATGGAGGAGCTTTAAACGGTTTTCTCCATTTGTCATAGAAAGTTGGGTTTTGGCATCCAAATAATCTAGGAAGCTTATACTAGAAAAATTTGACATAGAAGAACAATAAAAAGTGTACACCGAGCAACTTCGATAGTCCGAAGTTGCTCAACTCACTCTTTGGAGGAGCTATAAACGGTTTTGTCCATTTGTCATAAGAAAGTTGCAGTTTTCGCATCGAAATAATCTAGAAAGCTTATACTCGTAAAATTTGAGATAGACGAACAATAAAAAGTGTACACCGGGCAACTTTGATGGTTCGAAGTTGCTCAACTTACTCTATAGAGAAGCGTTAAACGGTTTTTTCCATTTATCATAGAAAGTTGGGGTTTTGGCATCGAAATAATTTAGGAAGCTTATACTCGTAAAATTTGACATAGAAGAACAATAAAAAGTATACACCGAGCAACTTTGATAGTCCGAAGTTGCTCAACTCACTCTATGGAGGAGCTATAAACGGTTTTGTCCATATCTCATAAGAAAGTTCCGGTTTTGGCATCGAAATAATCTATGAAGCTTATACTCGTAAAATTTGACATAGAAGAACAATAAAAAGTGTACACCGAGAAACTTCGATAGTCCGAAGTTGCTCAACTCACTCAATGGAGGAGCTATAAACGGTTTTGTCCATTTCTCATAAGAAAGTTGCGGTTTTGGCATTGAAATAATCTAGGAAGCTTATACTTATAAAATTTGACTTAGAAGAACAATAAAAAGTGTACTCCGAGCAACTTTGATGGTCCGAAGTTGCTCAACTCACTCTATGGAGGAGCTTTAAACGGTTTTGTCCATTTGTCGTAGAAAGTTGGGGTTTTGGCATCGAAATAATCTATGAAGCTTATACTCATAAAATTTGACATAGAAGAGCAATAAAAAGTGTACAGCGAGCAACTTTGATAGTCTGGAGTTGCTGAACTCACTCTATGAAGGAGCTTTAAACGGTTTTGTCCATTTGTGTTAGAAAGTTGGGGTTTTGGAATCGAAATAATCTAGGAAGCTTATACTCGTAAAATTTGACATAGAAGAACAATAAAAAGTGTACACCGAGCAACTTTGATAGTCCGAAATTGCTCAACTCACTCTATGGAGGAGCTATAAATGGTTTTGTCCATTAGTCATAAGAAAGTTGCGGTTTTCGCATCGAAATAATCTAGGAAGCTTATACTCGTAAAATTTGAGATAGACGAACAATAAAAAGTGTACACCGAGCAACTTTGATGGTCCGAAGTTGCTCAACTCACTCTATAGAGAAGCGTTAAACGATTTTCTCCATTTTTCATAGAAAGTCGGGGTTTTGGCATCGAAATAATCTAGGAAGCTTAGACTCGTAAAATTTGACATAGAAGAACAATAAAAAGTATACACCGAGCAACTTTGATAGTCCGAAGTTGCTCATCTCACTCTATGGAGGAGCTTTAAACATTTTTCTCCATTTGTCATAGAAAGTTGGGTTTTGGCATCCAAATAATCTTGGAAGCTTATACTCGTAAAATTTGACATAGAAGAACAATAAAAAGTGTACACTGAGCAACTTCGATAGTCCGAAGTTGCTCAACTCACTCTATGGAGGAGCTATAAACGGTTTTGTCCATTTCTGATAAGAAAGTTGCGGTTTTGGCATCGAAATAATCTATGAAGCTTATACTCGTAAAATTTGACATAGAAGAATAATAAAAAGTGTACACCGAGCAACTTCGATAGTCCGAAGTTTCTCAACTCACTCTATGGAGGAGCTATAAACGGTTTTGTCCATTTCTCATAAGAAAGTTGCGGTTTTGGCATCGAAATAATCTAGGAAGCTTATACTCATAAAATTTGACTTAGAAGAACAATAAAAAGTGTACTCCGAGCAACTTTGATGGTCCGAAGTTGCTCAACTCACTCTATGGAGGAGCTTTAAACGGTTTTGTCCATTTTTCATAGAAAGTTGGGGTTTTGGCATCGAAATAATCTAGGAAGCTTATACTCGTAAAATTTGCCAGTCCGAAGTTGCTCAACTCACTCTATGGAGTAGCTTTAAACGGTTTTCCCCATTTGTCGTAGAAAGTTGTGTTTTGGCATCGAAATAATCTAGGAAGCTTATACTCGTAAAATTTGACATAGAAGAACAATTAAAAGTGTACACCGAGCAACTTTGATGGTCCGAAGTTGCCCAACTCACTCTATGGAGGAGCTTTAAACGGTTTTGTCCATTTGTCATAGAAAGTTGGGGTTTTGGCATCAAAATAATCTATGAAGCTTATACTCATAAAATTTGACATAGAAGAACAATAAAAATTGCACAGCGAACAACTTTGATAGTCCGGAGTTGCTGAACTCACTCTATAGAGAAGCGTTAAAAGGTTTTCTCCATTTTTCATAGAAAGTTGGTGTTTTGGCATCGAAATAATCTAGGAAGCATATACTCGTAAAATTTGACTTAGAAGAACAATAAAAAGTGTACACTGAGCAACTTTGATAGTCCGAAATTGGTCAACTCACTCTATGGAGGAGCTATAAACGGTTTTGTCCATTTGTCATAAGAAAGTTGGGGTTTTGGCATCCAAATAATCTAGGAAGCTTATACTCGTAAAATTTGAGATAGACGAACAATAAAAAGTGTACACCGAGCAACTTTGATGGTTCGAAGTTGCTCAACTCACTCTATAGAGAAGCGTTAAACGGTTTTCTCCATTTTTCATAGAAAGTTGGTGTTTTGGCATCGAAATAATCTAGGAAGCTTATACTCGTAAAATTTGACATAGAAGAACAAGAAAAAGTATACACCGAGCAACTTTGATAGTCCGAAGTTTCTCAACTCACTCTATGGAGGAGCTTTAAACGGTTTTCTCCATTTGTCATAGAAAGTTGGGTTTTGGCATCCAAATAATCTTGGAAGCTTATACTCGTAAAATTTGACATAGAAGAACAATAAAAAGTGTACACCGAGCAACTTCGATAGTCCGAAGTTGCTCAACTCAATCTATGGATGAGCTATAAACGGTTTTGTCCATGTCTCATAAGAAAGTTGCGGTTTTGGCATCGAAATAATCTATGAAGCTTATACTCGTAAAATTTGACATAGAAGAATAATAAAAAGTGTACACCGAGCAACTTCGATAGTCCGAAGTTGCTCAACTCAATCTATGCAGGAGCTATAAACGGTTTTGTCCATTTGTCATAAGAAATTTGCGGTTTTCGCATCGAAATAATCTAGGAAGCTTATAATCGTAAAATTTGACATAGAAGAACAATAAAAAGTGTACACCGAGCAACTTTGATAGTCCGAAATTGCTCAACTCACTCTATGGAGGAGCTATAAACGGTTTTGTCCATTTGTCATAAGAAAGTTGGGGTTTTGGCATCCAAATAATCTAGTAAGTTTATACTCGTAAAATTTGAGATAGACGAACAATAAAAAGTGTACACCGAGCAACTTTGATGGTTCGAAGTTGCTCAACTCACTCTATAGAGAAGCGTTAAAAGGTTTTCTCCATTTTTCATAGAAAGTTGGGGTTTTGGCATCGAAATAGTCTACGAAGCTTATACTCGTAAAATTTCACATAGAAGAACAAGAAAAAGTATACACCGAGCAACTTTGATAGTCCGAAGTTGCTCAACTCACTCTATGGAGGAGCTTTAAACGATTTTCTCCATTTGTCATAGAAAGTTGCGTTTTGGCATCCAAATAATCTAGGAAGCTTATACTCGTAAAATTTGACATAGAAGAACAATAAAAAGTGTACACCGAGCAACTTCGATAGTCCGAAGTTGCTCAACTCACTCTATGGAGGAGCTATAATCGGTTTTGTCCATTTGTCATAAGAAAGTTGCGGTTTTGGCATCGAAATAATCTATGAAGCTTATACTCGTAAAATTTGACATAGAAGAACAATAAAAAGTGTACACCTAGCAACTTCGATAGTCCGAAGTTGCTCAACTCACTCTATGGAGGAGCTATAAACGGTTTTGTCAATTTCTCATAAGAAAGTTGCGGTTTTGGCATCAAAATAATCTAGGAAGCTTATACTTATAAAATTTGACTTAGAAGAACAATAAAAAGTGTACTCCGAGCAACTTTGATGGTCCGAAGTTGCTCAACTCACTCAATGGAGGAGCTTTAAACGGTTTTGTCCATTTGTCATAGAAAGTTGGGGTTTTGGCATCGAAATAATCTATGAAGCTTATACTCATAAAATTTGACATAGAAGAACAATAAAAAGTGTACAGCGAGCAACTTTGATAGTCTGGAGTTGCTGAACTCACTCTATGGAGGAGCTATAAACGGTTTTGTCCATTTGTCATAAGAAAGTTGCGGTTTTCGCATCGAAATAATCTAGGAAGCTTATACTCGTAAAATTTGACATAGAAGAACAATAAAAAGTATACACCGAGCAACTTTGATAGTCCGAAATTGCTCAACTCACTCTATAGAGGAGCTATAAACGGTTTTGTCCATTTGTCATAAGAAAGTTCCGGTTTTCGCATCGAAATAATCTAGGAATCTTATACTCGTAAAATTTGAGATAGACGAACAATAAAAAGTATACGCCGATCAACTTTGATAGTCCGAAGTTGCTCAACTCACTCTATGGAGGAGCGTTAAATTGTTTTCCCCATTTGTCATAGAAAGTTGGGTTTTCGCATCCAAATAATCTAGGAAGCTTATACTCGTAAAATTTGACATAGAAGAACAATAAAAAGTGTACACCGAGCAACTTCGATATTCCGAAGTTGCTCAACTCACTCTATGGAGGAGCTATAAACGGTTTTGTCCATTTGTCATAAGAAAGTTATGGTTTTCGCATCTAAATAATCTAGGAAGCTTATACTCGTAAAATTTGACATAGAAGAACAATAAAAAGTGTACACCGAGAAACTTCGATAGTCCGAAGTTGCTCAACTCACTCTATGGAGGAGCTATAAACGGTTTTGTCCATTTGCCATAAGAAACTTGCGGTTTTCGCATCGAAATAATCTAGGAAGCTTATACTCGTAAAATTTGAGATAGACGAACAATAAAAAGTGTACACCGAGCAACTTTGATGGTCCGAAGTTGCTCAACTCACTCTATAGAGAAGCGTTAAACGGTTTTCTCCATTTTTCATAGATAGTTTGGGTTTTGGCATCGAAATAATCTAGGAAACTTATACTCGTAAAATTTGACATAGAGGAACAATAAAAAGTATACACCGAGCAACTTTGATAGTCCGAAGTTGCTCAACTCACTCTACGGAGGAGCATTAAACGGTTTTCTCCATTTGTCATAGAAAGTTGGGTTTTGGCATCGAAATAATCTAGGAAGCTTATACTCGTAAAATTTGACATAGAGGAACAATAAAAAGTGTACACCGAGCAACTTCAATAGTCCGAAGTTGCTCAACTCACTCTATGGAGGAGCTATAAACGGTTTTGTCCATTTGTCATAAGAAAGTTGCGGTTTTCGCATCGAAATAATCTAGGAAGCTTATACTCGTAAAATTTGACATAGAAGAACAATAAAAAGTGTACACCGAGCAACTTTGATTGTCCGAAGTTGCTCAACTCACTCTATGGATGAGCTATAAACGGTTTTGTCCATTTTTCATAAGAAAGTTCGGGTTTTGGCATCCAAATAATCTAGGAAGCTTATACTCGTAAAATGTGACATAGACGAACAATAAAAAGTGTACACCGACAAACTTTTATGGTCCGAACTTGCTCAACTCACTCTATGGAGTAGCTTTAAAAGGTTTTCTCCATTTGTCATAGAAAGTTGGGGTTTTGGCATCGAAATAATCTAGGAAGCTTATACTCATAAAATTTCACATAGAAGAACAATAAAAAGTATACACCAAGCAACTTTGTTAGTCCGAAGTTGCTCAACTCACTCTATGGAGGAGCATTAAACGGTTTTCTCCATTTGTCATAGAAAGTTGGGTTTTGGCATCGAAATAATCTAGGAAGCTTATACTCGTAAAATTTGACATAGAAGAACAATAAAAAGTGTACACCGAGCAACTTCGATAGTCCGAAATTGCTCAACTCACTCTATGGAGGAGCTATAAACGGTTTTGTCCATTTGTCTTAGAAAGGTGGGGTTTTGGCATCCAAATAATCTAGGAAGCTTATACTCGTAAAATTTGACATAGACGAACAAAAAAAAGTGTACACCGAGCAACTTTGATGGTCCGAATTTGCTCAACTCACTCTATGGAGGAGCTTTAAACGGTTTTCTCCATTTGTCATAGAAAGTTGGGGTTTTGGCATCGAAATAATCTAGGAAGCTTATACTCATAAAATTTTACATAGAAGAACAATAAAAAGTGTACAGCGAGCAACTTTGTTAGTCCGAAGTTGCACAACTCACTCTACGGAGGAGCTTTAAACGGTTTTGTCCATTTGTGTTAGAAAGTTGCGGTTTTGGCATCGAAATAATCTAGGAAGCTTATACTCGTAAATTTCGACATAGAAGAACAATAAAAAGTGTACACCGAGCAACTTTGATAGTCCGAAATTGCTCAACTCACTCTATGGAGGAGCTATAAACGGTTTTGTCCATTTGTCATAAGAAATTTAGGGTTTTGGCATCCAAATAATCTAGTAAGCTTATACTCGTAAAATTTGAGATAGAAGAACAATAAAAAGTGTACACCGAGCAACTTCGATAGTCCGAAGTTGCTCAACTCATTCTATGGAGGAGCTATAAACGGTTTTGTCCATTTGTCATAAGAAAGTTGCGGTTTTCGAATCGAAATAATCTAGGAAGCTTATACTCGTAAAATTTGACATAGACGAACAAAAAAAAGTGTACACCGAGCAACTTTGATGGTCCGAACTTGCTCAACTCACTCTATGGAGGAGCTTTAAACGGTTTTCTCCATTTGTCATAGAAAGTTGGGGTTTTGGCATCGAAATAATCTAGGAAGCTTATACTCATAAAATTTTACATAGAAGAACAATAAAAAGTGTACAGCGAGCAACTTTGTTAGTCCGAAGTTGCACAACTCACTCTACGGAGGAGCCTTAAACGGTTTTGTCCATTTGTGTTAGAAAGTTGCGGTTTTGGCATCGAAATAATCTAGGAAGCTTATACTCGTAAATTGACATAGAAGAACAATAAAAAGTGTACACCGAGCAACTTTGGTAGTCCGAAATTGCTCAACTCACTCTATGGAGGAGCTATAAACGGTTTTGTCCATTTGTCATAAGAAATTTAGGGTTTTGGCATCCAAATAATCTAGTAAGCTTATACTCGTAAAATTTGAGATAGAAGAACAATAAAAAGAGTACACCGAGCAACTTCGATAGTCCGAAGTTCCTCAACTCATTCTATGGAGGAGCTATAAACGGTTTTGTCCATTTGTCATAAGAAAGTTGCGGTTTTCGCATCGAAATAATGTAGGAAGCTTATACTCGTAAAATTTGAGATAGACAAACAATAAAAAGTGTACACCGGGCAACTACACCGAGCAACTTTGATGGTCCGAAGTTGCTCAACTCACTCTATAGAGAAGCGTTAAACGGTTTTTTCCATTTTTCATAGAAAGTTGGGGTTTTGGCATCGAAATAATCTAGGAAGCTTATACTCGTAAAATTTGACATAGACGAACAAAAAAAAGTGTACACCGAGCAACTTTGTGGTCCGAACTTGCTCAACTCACTCTATGGAGGAGCTTTAAACGGTTTTCTCCATTTGTCATAGAAAGTTGGGGTTTTGGCATCGAAATAATCTGGGAAGCTTATACTCATAAAATTTTACATAGAAGAACAATAAAAAGTGTACAGCGAGCAACTTTGTTAGTCCGAAGTTGCACAACTCACTCTACGGAGGAGCCTTAAACGGTTTTGTCCATTTGTGTTAGAAAGTTGCGGTTTTGGCATCGAAATAATCTAGGAAGCTTATACTCGTAAATTGACATAGAAGAACAATAAAAAGTGTACACCGAGCAACTTTGGTAGTCCGAAATTGCTCAACTCACTCTATGGAGGAGCTATAAACGGTTTTGTCCATTTGTCATAAGAAATTTAGGGTTTTGGCATCCAAATAATCTAGTAAGCTTATACTCGTAAAATTTGAGATAGAAGAACAATAAAAAGAGTACACCGAGCAACTTCGATAGTCCGAAGTTCCTCAACTCATTCTATGGAGGAGCTATAAACGGTTTTGTCCATTTGTCATAAGAAAGTTGCGGTTTTCGCATCGAAATAATCTAGGAAGCTTATACTCGTAAAATTTGAGATAGACAAACAATAAAAAGGGTACACCGAGCAACTACACCGAGCAACTTTGATGGTCCGAAGTTGCTCAACTCACTCTATAGAGAAGCGTTAAACGGTTTTTTCCATTTTTCATAGAAAGTTGGGGTTTTGGCATCGAAATAATCTAGGAAGCTTATACTCGTAAAATTTGAGATAGACAAACAATAAAAAGTGTACACCGAGCAACTACACCGAGCAACTTTGATGGTCCGAAGTTGCTCAACTCACTCTATATTGTTAAACGGTTTTTTCCATTTTTCATAGAAAGTTGGGGTTTTGGCATCCAAATAATCTAGGAAGCTTATACTCGTAAAATTTGACATAGAAGAACAATAAAAAGTGTACATCGAGCAACTTCGATAGTCTGAAGTTGCTCAACTCACTCTATGGAGGAGCTATAAACGGTTTTGTCCATTTCTCATAAGAAAGTTGCGGTTTTGGCATCGAAATAATCTAGGAAGCTTATAGTCATAAAATTTGACTTAGAAGCAAAATAAAAAGTGTACACCGAGCAACTTTGATGGTCCGAAGTTGCTCAACTCACTCTATGGAGGAGATTTAAACGGTTTTGTCCATTTGTCATAAGAAAGTTGGGGTTTTGGCATCCAAATAATCTAGTAAGCTTATACTCGTAAAATTTGACATAGAAGAACAATAAAAAGTGTACACCGAGCAACTTCGATAGTCCGAAGTTGCTCAACTCACTCTATGGAGGAGCTATAGACGGTTTTGTCCATTTGTCATAAGAAAGTTGCGGTTTTCGGATCGAAATAATCTAGGAAGCTTATACTCTTAAAATTTGAGATAGACGAACAATAAAAAGTGTACACCGAGCAACTTTGATGGTCCGAAGTTGCTCAACTCACTCTATAGAGAAGCGTTAAAAGGTTTTCTCCATTTTTCATAGAAAGTTGGGGTTTTGGCATCGAGATAATCTAGGAAGCTTATACTCGTAAAATTTGACATAGAAGAACAATAAAAAGTGTACACCGAGCAACTTTGATAGTTCGAAATTGCTCAACTCACTCTATGGAGGAGCTATAAACGGTTTTGTCCATTTGTCATAAGAAAGTTGGGGTTTTGGCATCCAAATAATCTAGTAAGTTTATACTCGTAAAATTTGAGATAGACGAACAATAAAAAGTGTACACCGAGCAACTTTGATGGTTCGAAGTTGCTCAAGTCACTCTATAGAGAAGCGTTAAACGGTTTTCTCCATTTTTCATAGAAAGTTGGGGTTTTGGCATCGAAATAATCTAGGAAGCTTATACTCGTAAAATTTGACATAGAAGAACAAGAATAAGTATACACCGAGCAACTTTGATAGTCCGAAGTTTTTCAACTTACTCTATGGAGGAGCTTTAAACGATTTTCTCCATTTGTCATAGAAAGTTGGGTTTTGGCATCCAAATAATCTTGGAAGCTTATACTCGTAAAATTTGACATAGAAGAACAATAAAAAGTGTACACCGAGCAACTTCGATAGTCCGAAGTTGCTCAATTCAATCTATGGATGAGCTATAAACGATTTTGTCCATTTCTCATAAGAAAGTTGCGGTTTTGGCATCGAAATAATCTATGAAGCTTATACTCGTAAAATTTGACATAGAAGAACAATAAAAAGTGTACACCGAGCAACTTTGATTTTCCGAAGTTGCCCAACTCACTCTATGGAGGAGCTTTAAACGGTTTTGTCCATTTGTTATAGAAAGTTGGGGTTTTGGCATCGAAATAATTTATGAAGCTTATACTCGTAAAATTTGACATAGAAAAACAATAAAAAGTGCACAGCGAGCAACTTTGATAGTCCGGAGTTGCTGAACTCACTCTATGAAGGAGCATTAAACGGTTTTGTCCATTTGTCATAGAAAAATGCGGTTTTGGCATCGAAATAATCTATGAAGCATATACTCGTAAAATTTGACTTAGAAGAACAATAAAAAGTGTACACTGAGCAAGTTTGATAGTCCGAAATTGGTCAACTCACTCTATGGAGGAGCTATAAACGATTTTGTCCATTTGTCATAAGAAAGTTGCGGTTTTCGCATCGAAATAATCTAGGAAGCTTATACTCGTAAAATTTGACATAGAAGAACAATAAAAAGTGTACACCGAGCAACTTCGATAGTCGGAAGTTGCTCAACTCACTCTATGGAGGAGCTATAAACGGTTTTGTCCATTTGTCATAAGAAAGTTGCGGTTTTCGGATCGAAATAATCTAGGAAGCTTATACTCGTAAAATTTGAGATAGACGAACAATAAAAAGTGTACACCGAGCAAATTTGATGGTCCGAAGTTGCTCAACTCACTCTATAGAGAAGCGTTAAAAGGTTTTCTCCATTTTTCATAGAAAGTTCGGGTTTTGGCATCGAAATAATCTAGGAAGCTTATACTCGTAAAATTTGACATAGAAGAACAATAAAAAGTGTACACCGAGCAACTTTGATAGTCCGAAATTGCTCAACTCACTCTATGGAGGAGCTATAAACGGTTTTGTCCATTTGTCATAAGAAAGTTGGGGTTTTGGCATCCAAATAATCTAGTAAGTTTATACTCGTAAAATTTGAGATAGACGAACAATAAAAAGTGTGCACCGAGCAACTTTGATGGTTCCAAGTAGCTCAACTCACTCTATAGAGAAGCGTTAAACGGTTTTCTCCATTTTTCATAGAAATTTGGGGTTTTGGCATCGAAATAATCTAGGAAGCTTATACTCGTAAAATTTGACATAGAAGAACAAGAAAAAGTATACACCGAGCAACTTTGATAGTCCGAAGTTGCTCAACTCACTCTATGGAGGAGCTTTAAACGGTTTTCTCCATTTGTCATAGAAAGTTGGGTTTCGGCATCCAAATAATCTTGGAAGCTTATACTCGTAAAATTTGACATAGAAGAACAATAAAAAGTGTACACCGAGCAACTTCGATAGTCCGAAGTTGCTCAACTCAATCTATGGATGAGCTATAAACGGTTTTGTCCATTTCTCATAAGAAAGTTGCGGTTTTGGCATCGAAATAATCTATGAAGCTTATACTCGTAAAATTTGACATAGAAGAACAATAAAAAGTGTACACCGAGCTACTTCGATAGTCCGAAGTTGCTCAACTCACTCTATGGAGGAGCTATAAACGGTTTTGTCCATTTCTTATAAGAACGTTGCGGTTTTGGCATCGAAATAATCTAGGAAGCTTATACTCATAAAATTTGACTTAGAAGAACAATAAAAAGTGTACACCGAGCAACTTTGATGGTCCGAAGTTGCTCAACTCACTCTATGGAGGAGCTTTAAACGGTTTTGTCCATTTGTCATAGAAAGTTGGGGTTTTGGCATCGAAATAATCTATGAAGCTTATACTCATAAAATTTGACATAGAAGAACAATAAAAAGTGTACAGCGAGCAACTTTGATAGTCTGGAGTTGCTGAACTCACTCTATGAAGGAGCTTTAAACGGTTTTGTCCATTTGTCATAGAAAGTTGCGGTTTTGGCATCGAAATAATCTAGGAAGCATATACTCGTAAAATTTGACTTAGAAGAACAATAAAAAGTGTACACTGAGCAACTTTGATGGTGCAAAGTTCCACAACTCACTCTACGGAGCAGCTTTAAACAGTTTTGCCCATTTGTGTTAGAAAGTTGGGGTTTTGGCATCGAAATAATCTAGGAAGCTTATACTCGTAAATTTTGACATAGAAGAACAATAAAAAGTGTACACCGAGCAACTTTGATAGTTCGAAGTTGCTCAACTCATTCTATGGAGGAGCTATAAACGGTTTTGTCCATTTGTCATAAGAAAGTTGCGGTTTTCACATCGAAATAATCTAGGAAGCTTATACTCGTAAAATTTGAGATAGACGAACAATAAAAAGTGTATACCGAGCAACTTTGATGGTCCGAAGTTGCTAAACTCACTCTATAGAGAAGCGTTAAACGGTTTTTTCCATTTTTCATAGAAAGTTGGGGTTTTGCCATCGAAATAATCTAGGAAGCTTTTACTCGTAAAATTTGACATAGAAGAACAATAAAAAGTGTACACCGAGCAACTTTGATGGTCCGAAGTTGCCCAACTCACTCTATGGAGGAGCTTTAAACGGTTTTGTCCATTTGTCATAGAAAGTTGGGGTTTTGGCATCGAAATAATCTATGAAGCTTATACTCGTAAAATTTGACATAGAAGAACAATAAAAAGTGCACAGCGAGCAACTTTGATAGTCCGGAGTTGCTGAACTCACTCTATGAAGGAGCATTAAACGGTTTTGTCCATTTGTCATAGAAAAATGCGGTTTTGGCATCGAAATAATCTAGGAAGCATATACTCGTAAAATTTGACTTAGAAGAACAATAAAAAGTGTACACTGAGCAACTTTGATAGTCCGAAATTGGTCAACTCACTCTATGGAGGAGCTATAAACGGTTTTGTCCATTTGTCATAAGAAAGTTGCGGTTTTCGCATCTAAATAATCTAGGAAGCTTATACTCGTAAAATTTGACATAGAAGAACAATAAAAAGTGTACACCGAGCAACTTCGATAGTCCGAAGTTGCTCAACTCACTCTATGGAGGAGCTATAAACGGTTTTGTCCATTTGTCATAAGAAAGTTGCGGTTTTGGCATCGAAATAATCTATGAAGCTTATACTCGTAAAATTTGACATAGAAGAACAATAAAAAGTGTACACCGAGCAACTTCGATAGTCCGAAGTTGCTCAACTCACTCTATGGAGGAGCTATAAACGGTTTTGTCCATTTCTCATAAGAAAGTTGCGGTTTTGGCATCAAAATAATCTAGGAAGCTTATACTTATAAAATTTGACTTAGAAGAACAATAAAAAAGTGTACTCCGAGCAACTTTGATGGTCCGAAGTTGCTCAACTCACTCAATGGAGGAGCTTTAAACGGTTTTCTCCATTTGTCATAGAAAGTTGGGGTTTTGGCATCGAAATAATCTATGAAGCTTATACTCATAAAATTTGATATAGAAGAACAATAAAAAGTGTACAGCGAGCAACTTTGATAGTCTGGAGTTGCTGAACTCACTCTATGGAGGAGATATAAACGGTTTTGTCCATTTTTCATAAGAACGTTGCGGTTTTCGCATCGAAATAATCTAGCAAGCTTATACTCGTAAAATTTGACATAGAAGAACAATAAAAAGTATACACCGAGCAACTTTGATAGTCCGAAATTGCTCAACTCACTCTATAGAGGAGCTATAAACGGTTTTGTCCATTTGTCCTAAGAAAGTTGGGGTTTTGGCATCCAAATAATCTAGTAAGTTTATACTCGTAAAATTTGAGATAGACGAACAATAAAAAGTGTACACCGAGCAACTTTGATGGTTCGAAGTTGCTCAACTCACTCTATGGAGGAGCTTTAAACGGTTTTCTCCATTTCTCATAAGAAAGTTGCGGTTTTGGCATCGAAATAATCTGGGAAGCTTATACTCGTAAAATTTGACATAGAAGAAAAATAAAAAGTGTACACCGAGCAACTTTGATAGTCCGAAATTGCTCAACTCACTCTATGGAGGAGCTATAAACGGTTTTGTCCATTTGTCATAAGAAATTTAGGGTTTTGGCATCCAAATAATCTAGTAAGCTTATACTCGTAAAATTTGAGATAGAAGAACAATAAAAAGAGTACACCGAGCAACTTCGATAGTCCGAAGTTGCTCAACTCATTCTATGGAGGAGCTATAAACGGTTTTGTCCATTTGTCATAAGAAAGTTGCGGTTTTCGCATCGAAATAATCTAGGAAGCTTATACTCGTAAAATTTGAGATAGACGAACAATAAAAAGTGTACACCGAGCAACTACACCGAGCAACTTTGATGGTCCGAAGTTGCTCAACTCACTCTATAGAGAAGCGTTAAACGGTTTTCTCCATTTGTCATAGAAAGTTGGGTTTTGGCATCCAAATAATCTTGGAAGCATATACTCGTAAAATTTGACTTAGAAGAACAATAAAAAGTGTACACTGAGCAACTTTGATAGTCCGAAATTGGTCAACTCACTCTATGGAGGAGCTATAAACTGTTTTGTCCATTTGTCATAAGAAAGTTGCGGTTTTCGAATCGAAATAATCTAGGAAGCTTATACTCGTAAAATTTGACATAGAAGAACAATAAAAAGTGCACAGCGAGCAACTTCGATAGTCCGGAGTTGCTGAACTCACTCTATGAAGGAGCATTAAACGGTTTTGTCCATTTGTCATAGAAAAATGCGGTTTTGGCATCGAAATAATTTAGGAAGCATATACTCGTAAAATTTGACTTAGAAGAACAATAAAAAGTGTACACTGAGCAACTTTGATAGTCCGAAATTGGTCAACTCACTCTATGGAGGAGCTATAAACTGTTTTGTCCATTTGTCATAAGAAAGTTGCGGTTTTCGCATCGAAATAATCTAGGAAGCTTATACTCGTAAAATTTGACATAGAAGAACAATAAAAAGTGTACACCGAGCAACTTCGATAGTCCGAAGTTGCTCAACTCACTCTATGGAGGAGCTATAAACGGTTTTGTCCATTTGTCATAAGAAAGTTGCGGTTTTGGCATCGAAATAATCTATGAAGCTTATACTCGTAAAATTTGACATAGAAGAACAATAAAAAGTGTACACCGAGCAACTTCGATAGTCCGAAGTTGCTCAACTCACTCTATGGAGGAGCTATAAACGATTTTGTCCATTTCTCATAAGAAAGTTGCGGTTTTGGCATCAAAATAATCTAGGAAGCTTATACTTATAAAATTTGACTCAGAAGAACAATAAAAAGTGTACTCCGAGCAACTTTGATGGTCCGAAGTTGCTCAACTCACTCAATGGAGGAGCTTTAAACGGTTTTGTCCATTTGTCATAGAAAGTTGGGGTTTTGGCATCGAAATAATCTATGAAGCTTATACTCATAAAATTTGACATAGAAGAACAATCAAAAGTGTACAGCGAGCAACTTTGATAGTCTGGAGTTGCTGAACTCACTTTATGGAGGAGCTATAAACGGTTTTGTCCATTTGTCATAAGAAAGTTGCGGTTTTCGAATCGAAATAATCTATGAAGCTTATACTCGTAAAATTTGACATACAAGAACAATAAAAAGTGTACACCGAGAAACTTCGATAATCCAAAGTTGCTCAACTCACTCTATGGAGGAGCTATAAACGGTTTTGTCCATTTGCCATAAGAAAGTTGCGGTTTTCGCATCGAAATAATCTAGGAAGCTTATACTCGTAAAATTTGAGATAGACGAACAATAAAAAGTGTACACCGAGCAACTTTGATGGTCCGAAGTTGCTCAACTCACTCTATAGAGAAGCGTTAAACGGTTTTCTCCATTTTTCATAGATGGTTGGGGTTTTGGCATCGAAATAATCTAGGAAACTTATACTCGTAAAATTTGACATAGAAGAACAATAAAAAGTATACACCGAGCAACTTTGATAGTCCGAAGTTGCTCAACTCACTCTATGGAGGAGCATTAAACGGTTTTCTCCATTTTTCATAGAAAGTTGGGTTTTGGCATCGAAATAATCTAGGAAGCTTATACTCGTAAAATTTGACATAGAAGAACAATAAAAAGTGTACACCGAGCAACTTCGATAGTCCGAAGTTGCTCAACTCACTCTATGGAGGAGCTATAAACGGTTTTGTCCATTTGTCATAAGAAAGTTGCGGTTTTGGCATCGAAATAATCTATGAAGCTTATACTCGTAAAATTTGACATAGAAGAACAATAAAAAGTGTACACCGAGCAACTTCGATAGTCCGAAGTTGCTCAACTCACTCTATGGAGGAGCTATAAACGATTTTGTCCATTTCTCATAAGAAAGTTGCGGTTTTGGCATCAAAATAATCTAGGAAGCTTATACTTATAAAATTTGACTTAGAAGAACAATAAAAAGTGTACTCCGAGCAACTTTGATGGTCCGAAGTTGCTCAACTCACTCAATGGAGGAGCTTTAAACGGTTTTGTCCATTTGTCATAGAAAGTTGGGGTTTTGGCATCGAAATAATCTATGAAGCTTATACTCATAAAATTTGACATAGAAGAACAATAAAAAGTGTACAGCGAGCAACTTTGATAGTCTGGAGTTGCTGAACTCACTTTATGGAGGAGCTATAAACGGTTTTGTCCATTTGTCATAAGAAAGTTGCGGTTTTCGAATCGAAATAATCTATGAAGCTTATACTCGTAAAATTTGACATAGAAGAACAATAAAAAGTGTACACCGAGAAACTTCGATAATCCGAAGTTGCTCAACTCACTCTATGGAGGAGCTATAAACGGTTTTGTCCATTTGCCATAAGAAAGTTGCGGTTTTCGCATCGAAATAATCTAGGAAGCTTATACTCGTAAAATTTGAGATAGACGAACAATAAAAAGTGTACACCGAGCAACTTTGATGGTCCGAAGTTGCTCAACTCACTCTATAGAGAAGCGTTAAACGGTTTTCTCCATTTTTCATAGATGGTTGGGGTTTTGGCATCGAAATAATCTAGGAAACTTATACTCGTAAAATTTGACATAGAAGAACAATAAAAAGTATACACCGAGCAACTTTGATAGTCCGAAGTTGCTCAACTCACTCTATGGAGGAGCATTAAACGGTTTTCTCCATTTGTCATAGAAAGTTGGGTTTTGGCATCGAAATAATCTAGGAAGCTTATACTCGTAAAATTTGACATAGAGGAACAATAAAAAGTGTACACCGAGCAACTTCAATAGTCCGAAGTTGCTCAACTCACTCTATGGAGGAGCTATAAACGGTTTTGTCCATTTGCCACAAGAAAGTTGCGGTTTTCGCATCGAAATAATCTAGGAAGCTTATACTCGTAAAATTTGAGATAGACGAACATTAAAAAGTGTACACCGAGCAACTTCGATAGTCCGAAGTTGCTCAACTCACTCTATGGAGGAGCTTTAAACGGTTTTCTCCATTTGTCATAGAAAGTTGGGTTTTGGCATCCAAATAATCTTGGAAGCTTATACTCGTAAAATTTGACATAGAAGAACAATAAAAAGTGTACACCGAGCAACTTCGATAGTCCAAAGTTGCTCAACTCAATCTATGGATGAGCTATAAACGGTTTTGTCCATTTCTCATAAGAAAGTTGCGGTTTTGGCATCGAAATAATCTATGAAGCTTATACTCGTAAAATTTGACATAGAAGAACAATAAAAAGTGTACACCGAGCAACTTTGATGGTCCGAAGTTGCCCAACTCACTCTATGGAGGAGCTTTAAACGGTTTTGTCCATTTGTCATAGAAAGTTGGGGTTTTGGCATCGAAATAATCTATGAAGCTTATACTCGTAAAATTTGACATAGAAGAACAATAAAAAGTGCACAGCGAGCAACTTTGATAGTCCGGAGTTGCTGAACTCACTCTTTGAAGGAGCATTAAACGGTTTTGTCCATTTGTCAAAGAAAAATGCGGTTTTGGCATCGAAATAATCTAGGAAGCTTATACTCGTAAAATTTGACATAGAAGAACAAGAAAAAGTATACACCGAGCAACTTTGATAGTCCGAAGTTGCTCAACTCACTCTATGGAGGAGCTTTAAACGGTTTTCTCCATTTGTCATAGAAAGTTGGGTTTTGGCATCCAAATAATCTAGGAAGCTTATACTCGTAAAATTTGAGATAGAAGAACAATAAAAAGTGTACACCGAGCAACTTTGATGGTCCGAAGTTGCTCAACTCACTCTATGGAGAAGCGTTAAACGGTTTTTTCCATTTTTCATAGAAAGTTGGGATTTTGGCATCGAAATAATCTAGGAAGCTTATACTCCTAAAATTTGACATAGAAGAACAATAAAAAGTGTACACCGAGCAACTTTGATAGTCCGAAATTGCTCAACTCACTCTATGGAAGAGCTATAAACGGTTTTGTCCATTTGTCATAAGAAAGTTGGGGTTTTGGCATCCAAATAATCTAGTAAGCTTATACTCGTAAAATTTGAGATAGACGAACAATAAAAAGTGTACACCGAGCAACTTTGATGGTCCGAAGTTGCTCAACTCACTCTATAGAGAAGCGTTAAACGGTTTTTTCCATTTTTCATAGAAAGTTGGGGTTTTGGCATCGAAATAATCTAGGAAGCTTATACTCGTAAAATTTGACATAGAAGAACAATAAAAAGTATACACCGAGCAACTTTGATAGTCCGAAGTTGCATAACTCACTCTATGGAGGAGCTTTAAACGGTTTTCTCCATTTGTCATAGAAAGTTGGGTTTTGGCATCCAAATAATCTAGGAAGCTTATACTCGTAAAATTTGACATAGAAGAACAATAAAAAGTGTACACCGAGCAACTTCGATAGTCCGAAGTTGCTCAACTCACTCTATGGAGGAGCTGTAAACGGTTTTGTCCATTTCTCATAAGAAAGTTGAAGTTTTCGGATCGAAATAATCTAGGAAGCTTATACTCGTAAAATTTGACATAGAAGAACAATAAAAAGTGTACACCGAGCAAGTTTGATAGTCCGAAAGTGCTCAACTCACTCTATAGAGGAACTATAAACGGTTTTGTCCATTTGTCATAAGAAAGTTGCGGTTTTCGCATCGAAATATTCTAGGAAGCTTATACTCATAAAATTTGACTTAGAAGCAAAATAAAAAGTGTACACCGAGCAACTTTGATGGTCCGAAGTTGCTGAACTCACTCTATGGAGGAGCATTAAACGGTTTTGTCCATTTGTCATAAGAAAGTTGGGGTTTTGGCATCCAAATAATCTAGTAAGCTTATACTCGTAAAATTTGACATAGACGAACAATAAAAAGTGTACACCGAGCAACTTTGATGGTCCGAAGTTGCTCAACTCACTCTATAGAGAAGCGTTAAACGGTTTTTTCCATTTTTCATAGAAAGTTGGGGTTTTGGCATCGAAATAATCTAGGAAGCTTATACTCGTAAAATTTGACATAGAAGAACAATAAAAAGTATACACCGAGCAACTTTGATAGTCTGAAATTGCTCAACTCACTCTATCGAGGAGCTTTAAACGGTTTTCTCCATTTGTCAAAGAAAGTTGGGTTTTGGCATCCAAATAATCTAGGAAGCTTATACTCGTAAAATTTGACATAGAAGAACAATAAAAAGTGTACACCGAGCAACTTCGATAGTCTGAAGTTGCTCAACTCACTCTATGGAGGAGCTATAAACGGTTTTGTCAATTTCTCATAAGAAAGTTGCGGTTTTGTCATCGAAATAATCTAGGAAGCTTATAGTCATAAAATTTGACTTAGAAGCAAAATAAAAAGTGTACACCGAGCAACTTTGATGGTCCGAAGTTGCTCAACTCACTCTATGGAGGAGATTTAAACGGTTTTGTCCATTTGTCATAAGAAAGTTTGGGTTTTGGCATCCAAATAATCTAGTAAGCTTATACTCGTAAAATTTGAGATAGACGAACAATAAAATGTGTACACCGAGCAACTTTGATGGTCCGAAGTTGCTCAACTCACTTTATAGAGAAGCGTTAAACGGTTTTTTCCATTTTTCATAGAAAGTAGGGGTTTTGGCATCGAAATAATCTAGGAAGCTTATACTCCTAAAATTTGACATAGAAGAACAATAAAAAGTGTACACCGTGCAACTTTGATAGTCCGAAATTGCTCAACTCACTCTATGGAAGAGCTATAAACGGTTTTGTCCATTTGTCATAAGAAAGTTGGGGTTTTGGCATCCAAATAATCTAGTAAGCTTATACTCGTAAAATTTGAGATAGACGAACAATAAAAAGTGTACACCGAGCAACTTTGATGGTCCGAAGTTGCTCAACTCACTCTATAGAGAAGCGTTAAACGGTTTTTTCCATTTTTCATAGAAAGTTGGGGTTTTGGCATCGAAATAATCTAGGAAGCTTATACTCGTAAAATTTGACATAGAAGAACAATAAAAAGTATACACCGAGCAACTTTGATAGTCCGAAGTTGCTCAACTCACTCTATGGAGGAGCTTTAAACGGTTTTCTCCATTTGTCATAGAAAGTTGGGTTTTGGCATCCAAATAATCTAGGAAGCTTATACTCGTAAAATTTGACATAGAAGAACAATAAAAAGTGTACACCGAGCAACTTCGATAGTCCGAAGTTGCTCAACTCACTCTATGGAGGAGCTATAAACGGTTTTGTCCATTTCTCATAAGAAAGTTGAAGTTTTCGGATCGAAATAATCTAGGAAGCTTATACTCGTAAAATTTGACATAGAAGAACAATAAAAAGTGTACACCGAGCAAGTTTGATAGTCCGAAAGTGCTCAACTCACTCTATAGAGGAACTATAAACGGTTTTGTCCATTTGTCATAAGAAAGTTGCGGTTTTCGCATCGAAATAATCTAGGAAGCTTATACTCATAAAATTTGACTTAGAAGCAAAATAAAAAGTGTACACCGAGCAACTTTGATGGTCCGAAGTTGCTGAACTCACTCTATGGAGGAGCATTAAACGGTTTTGTCCATTTGTCATAAGAAAGTTGGGGTTTTGGCATCCAAATAATCTAGGAAGCTTATACTCGTAAAATTTGAGATAGAAGAACAATAAAAAGTGTACACCGAGCAACTTTGATGGTCCGAAGTTGCTCAACTCACTCTATGGAGAAGCGTTAAACGGTTTTTTCCATTTTTCATAGAAAGTTGGGATTTTGGCATCGAAATAATCTAGGAAGCTTATACTCCTAAAATTTGACATAGAAGAACAATAAAAAGTGTACACCGAGCAACTTTGATAGTCCGAAATTGCTCAACTCACTCTATGGAAGAGCTATAAACGGTTTTGTCCATTTGTCATAAGAAAGTTGGGGTTTTGGCATCCAAATAATCTAGTAAGCTTATACTCGTAAAATTTGAGATAGACGAACAATAAAAAGTGTACACCGAGCAACTTTGATGGTCCGAAGTTGCTCAACTCACTCTATAGAGAAGCGTTAAACGGTTTTTTCCATTTTTCATAGAAAGTTGGGGTTTTGGCATCGAAATAATCTAGGAAGCTTATACTCGTAAAATTTGACATAGAAGAACAATAAAAAGTATACACCGAGCAACTTTGATAGTCCGAAGTTGCATAACTCACTCTATGGAGGAGCTTTAAACGGTTTTCTCCATTTGTCATAGAAAGTTGGGTTTTGGCATCCAAATAATCTAGGAAGCTTATACTCGTAAAATTTGACATAGAAGAACAATAAAAAGTGTACACCGAGCAACTTCGATAGTCCGAAGTTGCTCAACTCACTCTATGGAGGAGCTATAAACGGTTTTGTCCATTTCTCATAAGAAAGTTGAAGTTTTCGGATCGAAATAATCTAGGAAGCTTATACTCGTAAAATTTGACATAGAAGAACAATAAAAAGTGTACACCGAGCAAGTTTGATAGTCCGAAAGTGCTCAACTCACTCTATAGAGGAACTATAAACGGTTTTGTCCATTTGTCATAAGAAAGTTGCGGTTTTCGCATCGAAATATTCTAGGAAGCTTATACTCATAAAATTTGACTTAGAAGCAAAATAAAAAGTGTACACCGAGCAACTTTGATGGTCCGAAGTTGCTGAACTCACTCTATGGAGGAGCATTAAACGGTTTTGTCCATTTGTCATAAGAAAGTTGGGGTTTTGGCATCCAAATAATCTAGTAAGCTTATACTCGTAAAATTTGACATAGACGAACAATAAAAAGTGTACACCGAGCAACTTTGATGGTCCGAAGTTGCTCAACTCACTCTATAGAGAAGCGTTAAACGGTTTTTTCCATTTTTCATAGAAAGTTGGGGTTTTGGCATCGAAATAATCTAGGAAGCTTATACTCGTAAAATTTGACATAGAAGAACAATAAAAAGTATACACCGAGCAACTTTGATAGTCTGAAATTGCTCAACTCACTCTATCGAGGAGCTTTAAACGGTTTTCTCCATTTGTCAAAGAAAGTTGGGTTTTGGCATCCAAATAATCTAGGAAGCTTATACTCGTAAAATTTGACATAGAAGAACAATAAAAAGTGTACACCGAGCAACTTCGATAGTCTGAAGTTGCTCAACTCACTCTATGGAGGAGCTATAAACGGTTTTGTCAATTTCTCATAAGAAAGTTGCGGTTTTGTCATCGAAATAATCTAGGAAGCTTATAGTCATAAAATTTGACTTAGAAGCAAAATAAAAAGTGTACACCGAGCAACTTTGATGGTCCGAAGTTGCTCAACTCACTCTATGGAGGAGATTTAAACGGTTTTGTCCATTTGTCATAAGAAAGTTTGGGTTTTGGCATCCAAATAATCTAGTAAGCTTATACTCGTAAAATTTGAGATAGACGAACAATAAAATGTGTACACCGAGCAACTTTGATGGTCCGAAGTTGCTCAACTCACTTTATAGAGAAGCGTTAAACGGTTTTTTCCATTTTTCATAGAAAGTAGGGGTTTTGGCATCGAAATAATCTAGGAAGCTTATACTCCTAAAATTTGACATAGAAGAACAATAAAAAGTGTACACCGTGCAACTTTGATAGTCCGAAATTGCTCAACTCACTCTATGGAAGAGCTATAAACGGTTTTGTCCATTTGTCATAAGAAAGTTGGGGTTTTGGCATCCAAATAATCTAGTAAGCTTATACTCGTAAAATTTGAGATAGACGAACAATAAAAAGTGTACACCGAGCAACTTTGATGGTCCGAAGTTGCTCAACTCACTCTATAGAGAAGCGTTAAACGGTTTTTTCCATTTTTCATAGAAAGTTGGGGTTTTGGCATCGAAATAATCTAGGAAGCTTATACTCGTAAAATTTGACATAGAAGAACAATAAAAAGTATACACCGAGCAACTTTGATAGTCCGAAGTTGCTCAACTCACTCTATGGAGGAGCTTTAAACGGTTTTCTCCATTTGTCATAGAAAGTTGGGTTTTGGCATCCAAATAATCTAGGAAGCTTATACTCGTAAAATTTGACATAGAAGAACAATAAAAAGTGTACACCGAGCAACTTCGATAGTCCGAAGTTGCTCAACTCACTCTATGGAGGAGCTATAAACGGTTTTGTCCATTTCTCATAAGAAAGTTGAAGTTTTCGGATCGAAATAATCTAGGAAGCTTATACTCGTAAAATTTGACATAGAAGAACAATAAAAAGTGTACACCGAGCAAGTTTGATAGTCCGAAAGTGCTCAACTCACTCTATAGAGGAACTATAAACGGTTTTGTCCATTTGTCATAAGAAAGTTGCGGTTTTCGCATCGAAATAATCTAGGAAGCTTATACTCATAAAATTTGACTTAGAAGCAAAATAAAAAGTGTACACCGAGCAACTTTGATGGTCCGAAGTTGCTGAACTCACTCTATGGAGGAGCATTAAACGGTTTTGTCCATTTGTCATAAGAAAGTTGGGGTTTTGGCATCCAAATAATCTAGTAAGCTTATACTCGTAAAATTTGACATAGACGAACAATAAAAAGTGTACACCGAGCAACTTTGATGGTCCGAAGTTGCTCAACTCACTCTATAGAGAAGCGTTAAACGGTTTTTTCCATTTTTCGTAGAAAGTTGGGGTTTTGGCATCGAAATAATCTAGGAAGCTTATACTCGTAAAATTTGTCATAGAAGAACGATAACAAGTATACACCGAGCAACTTTGATAGTCCGAAGTTGCTCAACTCACTCTATGGAGGAGATTTAAACGGTTTTCTCCATTTGTCATAGAAAGTTGGGTTTTGGCATCCAAATAATCTAGGAAGCTTATACTCGTAAAATTTGACATAGAAGAACAATAAAAAGTGTACACCGAGCAACTTCGATAGTCCGAAGTTGCTCAACTCACTCTATGGAGGAGCTATAAACGGTTTTGTCCATTTGTCATAAGAAAGTTGGGGTTTTGGCATCCAAATAATATGGGAAGCTTATACTCGTAAAATTTGAGATAGACGAACAATAAAAAGTGTACACCGAGCAACTTTGATGGTCCGAAGTTGCTCAACTCACTCTATGGAGAAACGTTAAACGGTTTTTTCCATTTTTCATAGAAAGTTGGGGTTTTGGCATCGAAATAATCTAGGAAGCTTATACTCGTAAAATGTGACATAGACGAACAATAAAAAGTGTACACCGACAAACTTTGATGGTCCGAACTTGCTCAACTCACTCTATGGAGGAGCTTTAAAAGGTTTTCTCCATTTGTCAATGACAGTTGGGGTTTTGGCATCGAAATAATCCAGGAAGCTTATACTCATAAAATTTCACATAGAAGAACAATAAAAAGTATACACCAAGCAACTTTGTTAGTCCGAAGTTGCTCAACTCACTCTATGGAGGAGCTTTAAACGGTTTTCGCCATTTCTCATAAGAAAGTTGCGGTTTTGGCATCGAAATAATCTAGGAAGCTTATACTCGTAAAATTTGACATAGAAGAACAATAAAAAGTGTACACCGAGCAACTTTGATAGTCCGAAATTGCTCAACTCACTCTATGGAGGAGCTATAAACGGTTTTGTCCATTTGTCATAAGAAATTTAGGGTTTTGGCATCCAAATAATCTAGTAAGCTTATACTCGTAAAATTTGAGATAGAAGAACAATAAAAAGAGTACACCGAGCAACTTCGATATTCCGAAGTTGCTCAACTCACTCTATGGAGGAGCTATAAACGGTTTTGTCCATTTGTCATAAGAAAGTTGCGGTTTTCGCATCTAAATAATCTAGGAAGCTTATACTCGTAAAATTTGACATAGAAGAACAATAAAAAGTGTACACCGAGAAACTTCGATAGTCCGAAGTTGCTCAACTCACTCTATGGAGGAGCTATAAACGGTTTTGTCCATTTGCCATAAGAAAGTTGCGGTTTTCGCATCGAAATAATCTAGGAAGCTTATACTCGTAAAATTTGAGATAGACGAACAATAAAAAGTGTACACCGAGCAACTTTCATGGTCCGAAGTTGCTCAACTCACTCTATAGAGAAGCGCTAAACGGTTTTCTCCATTTTTCATAGATAGTTGGGGTTTTGGCATCGAAATAATCTAGGAAACTTATACTCGTAAAATTTGACATAGAAGAACAATAAAAAGTATACACCGAGCAACTTTGATAGTCCGAAGTTGCTCAACTCACTCTATGGAGGAGCATTAAACGGTTTTCTCCATTTGTCATAGAAAGTTGGGTTTTGGCATCGAAATAATCTAGGAAGCTTATACTCGTAAAATTTGACATAGAGGAACAATAAAAAGTGTACACCGAGCAACTTCAATAGTCCGAAGTTGGTCAACTCACTCTATGGAGGAGCTGTAAACGGTTTTGTCCATTTGTCATAAGAAAGTTGCGGTTTTCGCATCGAAATAATCTAGGAAGCTTATACTCGTAAAATTTGACATTGAAGAACAATAAAAAGTGTGCACCGAGCAACTTTGATTGTCCGAAGTTGCTCAACTCACTCTATGGATGAGCTATAAACGGTTTTGTCCATTTTTCATAAGAAAGTTCGGGTTTTGGCATCCAAATAATCTAGGAAGCTTATACTCGTAAAATGTGACATAGACGAACAATAAAAAGTGTACACCGACAAACTTTGATGGTCCGAACTTGCTCAACTCACTCTACGGAGGAGCTTTAAAAGGTTTTCTCCATTTGTCATAGAAAGTTGGGGTTTTGGCATCGAAATAATCTAGGAAGCTTATACTCATAAAATTTCACATAGAAGAACAATAAAAAGTATACACCAAGCAACTTTGTTAGTCCGAAGTTGCTCAACTCACTCTATGGAGGAGCTTTAAACGGTTTTCTCCATTTGTCATAGAAAGTTGGGTTTTGGCATCGAAATAATCTAGGAAGCTTATACTCGTAAAATTTGACATAGAAGAACAATAAAAAGTGTACACCGAGCAACTTTGACAGTCCGAAATTGCTCAACTCACTCTATGGAGGAGCTATAAACGCTTTTGTCCATTTGTCATAAGAAAGTTCGGGTTTTGGCATCCAAATAATCTAGGAAGCTTATACTCGTAAAATTTGACATAGACGAACAAAAAAAAGTGTACACCGAGCAACTTTGATGGTCCGAACTTGTTCAACTCACTCTATGGAGGAGCTTTAAACGGTTTTCTCCATTTGTCAAAGAAAGTTGGGGTTTTGGCATCGAAATAATCTAGGAAGCTTATACTCATAAAATTTTACATAGAAGAACAATAAAAAGTGTACAGCGAGCAACTTTGTTAGTCCGAAGTTGCACAACTAACTCTACGGAGGAGCTTTAAACGGTTTTGTCCATTTGTGTTAGAAAGTTGCGGTTTTGGCATCGAAATAATCTAGGAAGCTTATACTCGTAAATTTTGACATAGAAGAACAATAAAAAGTGTACACCGAGCAACTTTGAAAGTCCGAAATTGCTCAACTCACTCTATGGAGGAGCTATAAACGGTTTTGTCCATTTGTCATAAGAAATTTAGGGTTTTGGCATCCAAATAATCTAGTAAGCTTATACTCGTAAAATTTGAGATAGAAGAACAATAAAAAGAGTACACCGAGCAACTTCGATAGTCCGAAGTTGCTCAACTCATTCTATGGAGGAGCTATAAACGGTTTTGTCCATTTCTCATAAGAAAGATGCGGTTTTCGCATCGAAATAATCTAGGAAGCCTATACTCGTAAAATTTGAGATAGACGAACAATAAAAAGTGTACACCGAGCAACCTTGATGGTCCGAAGTTGCTCAACTCACTCTATAGAGAAGCGTTAAACGGTTTTTTCCATTTTTCAAAGAAAGTTGCGGTTTTGGCATCGAAATAATCTCGGAAGCTTATACTCGTAAAATTTGACATAGAAGAACAATAAAAAGTATACACCGAGCAACTTTGATAATTCGAAGTTGCTCAACTCACTCTATCGAGGAGCTTTAAACGGTTTTCTCCATTTGTCATAGAAAGTTGGGTTTTGGCATCCAAATAATCTAGGAAGCTTATACTCGTAAAATTTGACATAGAAGAACAATAAAAAGTTTACACCGAGCAACTTCGATAGTCTGAAGTTGCTCAACTCACTCTATGGAGGAGCTATAAACGGTTTTGTCCATTTCTCATAAGAAAGTTGCGGTTTTGGCATCGAAATAATCTAGGAAGCTTATAGTCATAAAATTTGACTTAGAAGCAAAATAAAAAGTGTACACCGAGCAACTTTGATGGTCCGAAGTTGCTCAACTCACTCTATGGAGGAGATTTAAACGGTTTTGTCCATTTGTCATAAGAAAGTTGGGGTTTTGGCATCCAAATAATCTAGTAAGCTTATACTCGTAAAATTTGAGATAGACGAACAATAAAAAGTGTACACCGAGCAACTTTGATGGTCCGAAGTTGCTCAACTCACTCTATAGAGAAGCGTTAAACGGTTTTTTCCATTTTTCATAGAAAGTTGGGGTTTTGGCATCGAAATAATCTAGGAAGCTTATACTCGTAAAATTTGACATAGAAGAACAATAAAAAGTGTACAGCGAGCAATTTTGATGGTCCGAAATTGCTCAACTCACTCTATGGAGGAGATATAAACGGTTTTCACCATTTGTCATAAGAAAGTTGGGGTTTTGGCATCCAAATAATCTAGTAAGCTTATACTCGTAAAATTTGAGATAGACGAACAATAAAAAGTGTACACCGAGGAACTTTGATGGTCCGAAGTTGCACAACTCACTCTATAGAGAAGCGTTAAACGGTTTTTTCCTTTTTTCATAGAAAGTTGGGGTTTTGGCATCGAAATAATCTAGGAAGCTTATACTCGTAAAATTTGACATAGAAGAACAATAAAAAGTATACACCGAGCAACTTTGATAGTCCGAAGTTGCTCAACTCACTCTATGGAGGAGGTTTAAACGGTTTTCTCCATTTGTCATAGAAAGTTGGGTTTTGGCATCCAAATAATCTAGGAAGCTTATACTCGTAAAATTTGACATAGAAGAACAATAAAAAGTGCACACCGAGCAACTTCGATAGTCCGAAGTTGCTCAACTCACTCTATGGAGGAGCTATAAACGGTTTTGTCCATTTCTCATAAGAAAGTTACAGTTTTCAGATCGAAATAATCTAGGAAGCTTATACTCGTAAAATTTGACATAGAAGAACAATAAAAAGTGTACACCGAGCAACTTTGATAGTTCGAAATTGCTCAACTCACTCTATAGAGGAACTATAAACGGTTTTGTCCATTTGGCATAAGAAAGTTGCGGTTTTCGCATCGAAATAATCCAGGAATCTTATACTCGTAAAATTTGAGATAGACGAACAATAAAAAGTATACACCGAGCAACTTTGATAGTCCGAAGTTGCTCAACTCACTCTATGGAGGAGCGTTAAATGGTTTTCTCCATTTGTCATAGAAAGTTGGGTTTTGGCATCCAAATAATCTAGGAAGCTTATACTCGTAAAATTTGACATAGAAGAACAATAAAAAGTGTACACCGAGCAACTTCGATATTCCGAAGTTGCTCAACTCACTCTATGGAGGAGCTATAAACGGTTTTGTCCATTTGTCATAAGAAAGTTGCAGTTTTCGCATCTAAATAATCTAGGAAGCTTATACTCGTAAAATTTGACATAGAAGAACAATAAAAAGTGTACACCGAGCAACTTCGATAGTCCGAAGTTGCCCAACTCACTCTATGGAGGAGCTATAAACGGTTTTGTCCATTTGTCTTAAGAAAGTTGCGGTTTTCGCATCGAAATAATCTAGGAAGCTTATACTCGTAAAATTTGAGATAGACGAACAATAAAAAGTGTACACCGAGCAACTTTGATGGTCCGTAGTTGCCCAACTCACTCTATAGAGAAGCGTTAAACGGTTTTCTCCATTTTTCATAGAAAGTTGGGGTTTTGGCATCGAAATAATCTAGGAAGCTTATACTCGTAAAATTTGACATAGAAGAACAATGAAAAGTATACACCGAGCAACTTTGATAGTCGAAGTTGCTCAACTCACTCTATGGAGAAGCATTAAACTATTTTCTCCATTTGTCAAAGAAAGTTGGGTTTTGGCATCGAAATAATCTAGGAAGCTTATACTCGTAAAATTTGACATAGAAGAAAAATAAAAAGTGTACACCGAGCAACTTCGATAGTCCGAAGTTGCTCAACTCACTCTATGGAGGAGCTATAAACGGTTTTGTCCATTTCTCATAAGAAAGTTGCGGTTTTGGCATCGAAATAATCTAGGAAGCTTATACTCATAAAATTTGACTTAGAAGCACAAAAAAAATTGTACACCGAGCAACTTTGATGGTCCGAAGTTGCTCAACTCACTCTATGGAGGAGCTATAAACGGTTTTGTCTATTTGTCATAAGAAAGTTGGGGTTTTGGCATCCAAATAATCTAGTAAGCTTATACTCGTAAAATTTGAGATAGAAGAACAATAAAAAGTATACACCAAGCAACTTTGTTAGTCCGAAGTTGCTCAACTCACTCTATGGAGGAGCTTTAAACGGTTTTCTCCATTTGTCATAGAAAGTTGGGTTTTGGCATCGAAATAATCTAGGAAGCTTATACTCGTAAAATTTGACATAGAAGAACAATAAAAAGTGTACACCGAGCAACTTTGATAGTCCGAAATTGCTCAACTCACTCTATGGAGGAGCTATAAACGGTTTTGTCCATTTGTCATAAGAAAGTTCGGGTTTTGGCGTCCAAATAATCTAGGAAGCTTATACTCGTAAAATTTGACATAGACGAACAAAAAAAAGTGTACACCGAGCAACTTTGATGGTCCGAACTTGCTCAATTCACTCTATGGAGGAGCTTTAAACGGTTTTCTCCATTTGTCATAGAAAGTTGGGGTTTTGGCATCGAAATAATCTAGGAAGCTTATACTCATAAAATTTCACATAGAAGAACAATAAAAAGTATACACCCAGCAACTTTGTTAGTCCGAAGTTGCACAACTCACTCTACGGAGGGGCTTTAAACGGTTTTGTCCATTTGTGTTAGAAAGTTGGGGTTTTGGCATCGAAATAATCAAGGAAGCTTATACTCGTAAATTTTGACATAGAAGAACAATAAAAAGTGTACACCGAGCAACTTTGATGGTCCGAACTTGCTCAACTCACTCTATGGAGGAGCTTGAAAAGGTTTTCTCCATTTGTCATAGAAAGTTGGGGTTTTGGCATCGAAATAATCTAGGAAGCTTATACTCATAAAATTTGACATAGAAGAACAATAAAAAGTATACACCAAGCAACTTTGTTAGTCCGAAGTTGCTCAACTCACTCTATGGAGGACCTTTAAACGGTTTTCTCCATTTGTCATAGAAAGTTGGGTTTTGGCATCGAAATAATCTAGGAAGCTTATACTCGTAAAATTTGTCATAGGAGAACAATAAAAAGTGTACACCGAGCAACTTTGATAGTCCGAAATTGCTCAACTCACTCTATGGAGGAGCTATAAACGGTTTTGTCCATTTCTCATAAGAAAGTTACAGTTTTCAGATCGAAATAATCTAGGAAGCTTATACTCGTAAAATTTGACATAGAAGAACAATAAAAAGTGTACACCGAGCAACTTTGATAGTCCGAAATTGCTCAACTCACTCTATAGAGGAACTATAAACGGTTTTGTCCATTTGTCATAAGAAAGTTGCGGTTTTCGCATCGAAATAATCCAGGAATCTTATACTCGTAAAATTTGAGATAGACGAACAATAAAAAGTATACACCGAGCAACTTTGATAGTCCGAAGTTGCTCAACTCACTCTATGGAGGAGCGTTAAATGGTTTTCTCCATTTGTCATAGAAAGTTGGGTTTTGGCATCCAAATAATCTAGGAAGCTTATACTCGTAAAATTTGACATAGAAGAACAATAAAAAGTGTACACCGAGCAACTTCGATATTCCGAAGTTGCTCAACTCACTCTATGGAGGAGCTATAAACGGTTTTGTCCATTTGTCATAAGAAAGTTGCAGTTTTCGCATCTAAATAATCTAGGAAGCTTATACTCGTAAAATTTGACATAGAAGAACAATAAAAAGTGTACACCGAGCAACTTCGATAGTCCGAAGTTGCCCAACTCACTCTATAATGGAGCTATAAACGGTTTTGTCCATTTGTCATAAGAAAGTTGCGGTTTTCGCATCGAAATAATCTAGGAAGCTTATACTCGTAAAATTTGAGATAGACGAACAATAAAAAGTGTACACCGAGCAACTTTGATGGTCCGAAGTTGCCCAACTCACTCTATAGAGAAGCGTTAAACGACTTTCTCCATTTTTCATAGAAAGTTGGGGTTTTGGCATCGAAATAATCTAGGAAGCTTATACTCGTAAAATTTGACATAGAAGAACAATGAAAAGTATACACCGAGCAACTTTGATAGTCGAAGTTGCTCAACTCACTCTATGGAGGAGCATTAAACTATTTTCTCCATTTGTCAAAGAAAGTTGGGTTTTGGCATCGAAATAATCTAGGAAGCTTATACTCGTAAAATTTGACATAGAAGAAAAATAAAAAGTGTACACCGAGCAACTTCGATAGTCCGAAGTTGCTCAACTCACTCTATGGAGGAGCTATAAACGGTTTTGTCCATTTCTCATAAGAAAGTTGCGGTTTTGGCATCGAAATAATCTAGGAAGCTTATACTCATAAAATTTGACTTAGAAGCACAAAACAAATTGTACACCGAGCAACTTTGATGGTCCGAAGTTGCTCAACTCACTCTATGGAGGAGCTATAAACGGTTCTGTCTATTTGTCATAAGAAAGTTGGGGTTTTGGCATCCAAATAATCTAGTAAGCTTATACTCGTAAAATTTGAGATAGAAGAACAATAAAAAGTATACACCAAGCAACTTTGTTAGTCCGAAGTTGCTCAACTCACTCTATGGAGGAGCTTTAAACGGTTTTCTCCATTTGTCATAGAAAGTTGGGTTTTGGCATCGAAATAATCTAGGAAGCTTATACTCGTAAAATTTGACATAGAAGAACAATAAAAAGTGTACACCGAGCAACTTTGATAGTCCGAAATTGCTCAACTCACTCTATAGAGGAGCTATAAACGGTTTTGTCCATTTGTCATAAGAAAGTTCGGGTTTTGGCGTCCAAATAATCTAGGAAGCTTATACTCGTAAAATTTGACATAGACGAACAAAAAAAAGTGTACACCGAGCAACTTTGATGGTCCGAACTTGCTCAATTCACTCTATGGAGGAGCTTTAAACGGTTTTCTCCATTTGTCATAGAAAGTTGGGGTTTTGGCATCGAAATAATCTAGGAAGCTTATACTCATAAAATTTCACATAGAAGAACAATAAAAAGTATACACCCAGCAACTTTGTTAGTCCGAAGTTGCACAACTCACTCTACGGAAGAGCTTTAAACGGTTTTGTCCATTTGTGTTAGAAAGTTGGGGTTTTGGCATCGAAATAATCAAGGAAGCTTATACTCGTAAATTTTGACATAGAAGAACAATAAAAAGTGTACACCGAGCAACTTTGATGGTCCGAACTTGCTCAACTCACTCTATGGAGGAGCTTGAAAAGGTTTTCTCCATTTGTCATAGAAAGTTGGGGTTTTGGCATCGAAATAATCTAGGAAGCTTATACTCATAAAATTTGACATAGAAGAACAATAAAAAGTATACACCAAGCAACTTTGTTAGTCCGAAGTTGCTCAACTCACTCTATGGAG
This sequence comes from Euonymus europaeus, assembly GCA_963580455.1. NCBI lineage: Eukaryota > Viridiplantae > Streptophyta > Magnoliopsida > Celastrales > Celastraceae > Euonymus > Euonymus europaeus. The sequence continues at coordinate 10,241,125 of OY756970.1, read as the reverse complement.
GACCTTTAAACGGTTTTCTCCATTTGTCATAGAAAGTTGGGTTTTGGCATCGAAATAATCTAGGAAGCTTATACTCGTAAAATTTGACATAGGAGAACAATAAAAAGTGTACACCGAGCAACTTTGATAGTCCGAAATTGCTCAACTCACTCTATGGAGGAGCTATAAACGGTTTTGTCCATTTGTCATAAGAAAGTTCGGGTTTTGGCATCCAAATAATCTAGGAAGATTATACTCGTAAAATTTGACATAGACGAACAAAAAAAAGTGTACACCGAGCAACTTTGATGGTCCGAACTTGCTCAATTCACTCTATGGAGGAGCTTTAAACGGTTTTCTCCATTTGTCATAGAAAGTTGGGGTTTTGGCATCGAAATAATCTAGGAAGCTTATACTCATAAAATTTGACATAGAAGAACAATAAAAAGTATACACCAAGCAACTTTGTTAGTCCGAAGTTGCACAACTCACTCTACGGAGGAGCTTTAAACGGTTTTGTCCATTTGTGTTAGAAAGTTGGGGTTTTGGCATCGAAATAATCAAGGAAGCTTATACTCGTAAATTTTGACATAGAAGAACAATAAAAAGTGTACACCGAGCAACTTTGATAATCCGAAATTGCTCAACTCACTCCATGGAGGAGCTATAAACGGTTTTGTCCATTTGTCATAAGAAAGTTGGGGTTTTGGCATCCAAATAATCTAGTAAGCCTATACTCGTAAAATTTGAGATAGAAGAACAATAAAAAGAGTACACCGAGCAACTTCGATAGTGCGAAGTTGCTCAACTCATTCTATGGAGGAGCTATAATCGGTTTTGTCCATTTGTCATAAGAAAGTTTCGGTTTTCGCATCGAAGTAATCTAGGATGCTTATACTCGTAAAATTTGAGATAGACGAACAATAAAAAGTGTAGACAGAGCAACTTTGATGGTCCGAAGTTGCTCAACTCACTCTATAGAGAAGCGTTAAACGGTTTTTTCCATTTTTCATAGAAAGTTGCGGTTTTGGAATCGAAATAATCTAGGAAGCTTATACTCGTAAAATTTGACATAGAAGAACAATAAAAAGTGTACACCGAGCAACTTCGATAGTCCGAAGTTGCTCAACTCACTCTATGCAGGAGCTATAAACGGTTTTGTCCATTTGTCATAAGAAAGTTAGGGTTTTGGCATCCAAATAATCTAGGAAGCTTATACTCATAAAATTTGACTTAGAAGCACAATAAAAAGTGTACACCGAGCAACTTTGATGGTCCGAAGTTGCTCAACTTACTCTATGGAGGAGCTTTAAACAGTTTTTTCCATTTTTCATAGAAAGTTGGGGTTTTGGCATCGAAATAATCTAGGAAGCTTATACTCGTAAAATTTGACATAGAAGAACAATAAAAAGTGTACACCGAGCAACTTTGATAGTCCGAAATTGCTCAACTCACTCTATGGAGGAGCTATAAACGGTTTTGTCCATTTGTCATAAGAAAGTTCGGGTTTTGGCATCCAAATAATCTAGGAAGCTTATACTCGTAAAATTTGACATAGACGAACAAAAAAAAGTGTACACCGAGCAACTTTGATGGTCCGAACTTGCTCAATTCACTCGATGGAGGAGCTTTAAACGGTTTTCTCCAATTGTCATAGAAAGTTGGGGTTTTGGCATCGAAATAATCTAGGAAGCTTATTCTCATAAAATTTGACATAGAAGAACAATAAAAAGTATACACCAAGCAACTTTGTTAGTCCGAAGTTGCACAACTCACTCTACGGAGGAGCTTTAAACGGTTTTGTCCATTTGTGTTAGAAAGTTGGGGTTTTGGCATCGAAATAATCAAGGAAGCTTATACTCGTAAATTTTGACATAGAAGAACAATAAAAAGTGTACACCGAGCAACTTTGATGGTCCGAACTTGCTCAACTCACTCTATGGAGGAGCTTTAAAAGGTTTTCTCCATTTGTCATAGAAAGTTGGGGTTTTGGCATCGAAATAATCTAGGAAGCTTATACTCATAAAATTTGACATAGAAGAACAATAAAAAGTATACACCAAGCAACTTTGATAATCCGAAATTGCTCAACTCACTCTATGGAGGAGCTATAAACGGTTTTGTCCATTTGTCATAAGAAAGTTGGGGTTTTGGCATCCAAATAATCTAGTAAGCTTATACTCGTAAAATTTGAGATAGAAGAACAATAAAAAGAGTACACCGAGCAACTTCGATAGTGCGAAGTTGCTCAACTCATTCTATGGAGGAGCTATAAACGGTTTTGTCCATTTGTCATAAGAAAGTTTCGGTTTTCGCATCGAAGTAATCTAGGATGCTTATACTCGTAAAATTTGAGATAGACGAACAATAAAAAGTGTAGACCGAGCAACTTTGATGGTCCGAAGTTGCTCAACTCACTCTATAGAGAAGCGTTAAACGGTTTTTTCCATTTTTCATAGAAAGTTGGGGTTTTGGCATCGAAATAATCTAGGAAGCTTATACTCGTAAAATTTCACATAGAAGAACAATAAAAAGTGTACACCGAGCAACTTCGATAGTCCGAAGTTGCTCAACTCACTCTATGGAGGAGCTATAAACGGTTTTGTCCATTTGTCATAAGAAAGTTGCGGTTTTGGCATCGAAATAATCTAGGAAGCTTATACTCATAAAATTTGACTTAGAAGCACAATAAAAAGTGTACACCGAGCAACTTTGATGGTCCGAAGTTGCTCAACTCACTCTATGGAGGAGCTTTAAACGATTTTGTCCATTTGTCATAGAAAGTTGGGGTTTTGGCATCGAAATAATCTATGAAGCTTATACTCGTAAATTTTGACATAGAAGAACAATAAAAAGTGTACAGCGAGCAACTTTGATAGTCCGGAGTTGCTGAACTCACTCTATGAACGAGCTTTAAACGGTTTTGTTCATTTGCCATAGAAAGTTGCGGTTTTGGCATCGAAATAATCTAGGAAGCTTATACTCGTAAAATTTGACATAGAAGAACAATAAAAAGTGTACACCGAGCAACTTTGATGGTCCGAACTTGCTCAACTCACTCTATGGAGGAGCTTTAAACGGTTTTCTCCATTTGTCATAGAAAGTTGGGTTTTGGCATCCAAATAATCTAGGAAGCATATACTCGTAAAATTTGACATAGAAGAACAATAAAAAGTGTACACCGGGAAACTTCGATAGTCCGAAGTTGCTCAACTCACTCTATGGAGGAGCTATAAACGGTTTTGTCCATTTGTCATAAGAAAGTTGCGGTTTTCGCATCGAAATAATCTAGGAAGCTTATACTAGTAAAATTTGAGATAGACGAACAATAAAAAGTGTACACCGAGCAACTTTGATGGTCCGAAGTTGCTCAACTCACTCTATAGAGAAGCGTTAAACGGTTTTTTCCATTTTTCATAGAAAGTTGGGGTTTTGGCATCGAAATAATCTAGGAAACTTATACTCGTAAAATTTGACATAGAAGAACAATAAAAAGTATACACCGAGCAACTTTGATAGTCCGTTGTTGCTCAACTCACTCTATGGAGGAGCTATAAACGGTTATGTCCATTTGTCATAAGAAAGTGCGGTTTTCGCATCGAAATAATCTAGGAAGCTTATACTCGTAAAATTTGACATAGAAGAACAATAAAAAGTGTACACCGGGCAACTTTGATTGTCCGAAGTTGCTCAACTCACTCTATGGAGGAGCTATAAACGGTTTTGTCCATTTGTCATAAGAAAGTTGCGGTTTTCGCATTGAAATAATCTAGGAAGCTTGTACTCGTAAAATTTGAGATAGACGAACAATAAAAAGTGTACACCGAGCAACTTTGATGGTCCGAAGTTGCTCAACTCACTCTATAGAGAAGCGTTTAACGGTTTTTTCCACTTTTCATAGAAAGTTGGTGTTTTGGCATCGAAATAATCTGGGAAGCTTATACTCGTAAAATTTGACATAGAAGAACAATAAAAAGTATACACCGAGCAACTTTGATAGTCCGATGTTGCTCAACTCACTCTATGGAGGAGCTATAAACGGTTTTGTCTATTTGTCACATGAAAGCTGCGGTTTTCGCATCTAAATAATCTAGGAAGCTTATACTCGTAAAATTTGACATAGAAGAACAATAAAAAGTGTACACCGGGAGACTTCGATAGTCCGAAGTTGCTCAACTCACTCTATGGAGGAGCTATAAACGGTTTTGTCCATTTGTCATAAGAAAGTTGCGGTTTTCGCATCGAAATAATCTAAGAAGCTTATACTCGTAAAATTTGAGATAGACGAACAATAAAAAGTGTACACCGAGCAACTTTGATGGTCCGAAGTTGCTCAACTCACTCTATAGAGAAGCGTTTAACGGTTTTTTCCATTTTTCATAGAAAGTTGGTGTTTTGGCATCGAAATAATCTGGGAAGCTTATACTCGTAAAATTTGACATAGAAGAACAATAAAAAGTATACACCGAGCAACTTTGATAGTCCGATGTTGCTCAACTCACTCTATGGAGGAGCTATAAACGGTTTTGTCTATTTGTCACAAGAAAGCTGCGGTTTTCGCATCTAAATAATCTGGGAAGCTTATACTCGTAAAATTTGACATAGAAGAACAATAAAAAGTGTACACCGGGAAACTTCGATAGTCCGAAGTTGCTCAACTCACTCTATAGAGGAGCTATAAACGGTTTTGTCCATTTGTCATAAGAAAGCTGCGGTTTTCACATCGAAATAATCTAGGAAGCTTATACTCGTAAAATTTGACATAGAAGAACAATAAAAAGTGTACACCGGGCAACTTTGATTGTCCGAAGTTGCTCAACTCACTCTATGGAGGAGCTATAAACGGTTTTGTCCATTTGTCATAAGAAAGCTGCGGTTTTCACATCGAAATAATCTAAGAAGCTTATACTCGTAAAATTTGAGATAGACGAACAATAAAAAGTGTACACCGAGCAACTTTGATGGTCCGTAGTTGCTCAACTCACTCTATAGAGAAGCGTTAAACGGTTTTCTCCATTTTTCATAGAAAGTTGGGGTTTTGGCATCGAAATAATCTAGGAAGCTTATACTCGTAAAATTTGACATAGAAGAACAATAAAAAGTGTACACCGGGCAACTTTGATTGTCCGAAGTTGCTCAACTCACTCTATGGAGGAGCTATAAACGGTTTTGTCCATTTGTCATAAGAAAGTTGCGGTTTTCGCATCGAAATAATCTAGGAAGCTCATACTCGTAAAATTTGACATAGAAGAACAATAAAAAGTGTACACCGGGAAACTTCGATAGTCCGAAGTTGCTCAACTCACTCTATGGAGGAGCTATAAACGGTTTTGTCCATTTGTCATAAGAAAGCTGCGGTTTTCACATCGAAATAATCTAGGAAGCTTATACTCGTAAAATTTGACATAGAAGAACAATAAAAAGTGTACACCGGGAAACTTCGATAGTCCGAAGTTGCTCAACTCACTCTATGGAGGAGCTATAAATGGTTTTGTCCATTTGTCATAAGAAAGTTGCGGTTTTCGCATCGAAATAATCTAAGAAGCTTATACTCGTAAAATTTGAGATAGACGAACAATAAAAAGTGTACACCGAGCAACTTTGATGGTCCGTAGTTGCTCAACTCACTCTATAGAGAAGCGTTAAACGGTTTTCTCCATTTTTCATAGAAAGTTGGGGTTTTGGCATCGAAATAATCTAGGAAGCTTATACTCGTAAAATTTGACATAGAAGAACAATAAAAAGTGTACACCGGGCAACTTTGATTGTCCGAAGTTGCTCAACTCACTCTATGGGGGAGCTATAAACGGTTTTGTCCATTTGTCATAAGAAAGTTGCGGTTTTCGCATCGAAATAATCTAGGAAGCTTATACTCGTAAAATTTGACATAGAAGAACAATAAAAAGTGTACACCGGGAAACTTCGATAGTCCGAAGTTGCTCAACTCACTCTATGGAGGAGCTATAAACGGTTTTGTCCATTTGTCATAAGAAAGCTGCGGTTTTCACATCGAAATAATCTAGGAAGCTTATACTCGTAAAATTTGACATAGAAGAACAATAAAAAGTGTACACCGGGAAACTTCGATAGTCCGAAGTTGCTCAACTCACTCTATTGAGGAGCTATAAACGGTTTTGTCCATTTGTCATAAGAAAGTTGCGGTTTTCGCATCGAAATAATCTAAGAAGCTTATACTCGTAAAATTTGAGATAGACGAACAATAAAAAGTGTACACCGAGCAACTTTGATGGTCCGTAGTATCTCAACTCACTCTATAGAGAAGCGTTAAACGGTTTTCTCCATTTTTCATAGAAAGTTGGGGTTTTGGCATCGAAATAATCTAGGAAGCTTATACTCGTAAAATTTGACATAGAAGAACAATAAAAAGTGTACACCGGGAAACTTCGATAGTCCGAAGTTGCTCAACTCACTCTATGGAGGAGCTATAAACGGTTTTGTCCATTTCTCATAAGAAAGTTGCGGTTTTCGCATCGAAATAATCTAGGGACCTTATACTCGTAAAATTTGAGATAGACGAACAATAAAAAGTGTACACCGAGCAACTTTGATGGTCCGAAGTTGCTCAACTCACTCTATAGAGAAGCGTTAAACGGTTTTCTCCATTTTTCATAGAAAGTTGGGGTTTTGGCATCGAAATAATCTAGGAAGCTTATACTCGTAAAATTTGACATAGAAGAACAATAAAAAGTGTACACCGGGCAACTTTGATTGTCCGAAGTTGCTCAACTCACTCTATGGAGGAGCTATAAACGGTTTTGTCCATTTGTCATAAGAAAGTTGCGGTTTTCGCATCGAAATAATCTAGGAAGCTTATACTCGTAAAATTTGACATAGAAGAACAATAAAAAGTGTACACCGGGAAACTTCGATAGTCCGAAGTTGCTCAACTCACTCTATGGAGGAGCTATAAACGGTTTTGTCCATTTGTCATAAGAAAGCTGCGGTTTTCACATCGAAATAATCTAGGAAGCTTATACTCGTAAAATTTGACATAGAAGAACAATAAAAAGTGTACACCGGGCAACTTTGATTGTCCGAAGTTGCTCAACTCACTCTATGGAGGAGCTATAAACGGTTTTGTCCATTTGTCATAAGAAAGTTGCGGTTTTCGCATTGAAATAATCTAGGAAGCTTATACTCGTAAAATTTGAGATAGACGAACAATAAAAAGTGTACACCGAGCAACTTTGATGGTCCGAAGTTGCTCAACTCACTCTATAGAGAAGCGTTTAACGGTTATTTCTTATACTCATAGAAAGTTGGGGTTTTGGCATCGAAATAATCTAGGAAGCTTATACTCGTAAAATTTGACATAGAAGAACAATAAAAAGTATACACCGAGCAACTTTGATAGTCCGATGTTGCTCAACTCACTCTAAGAAGGAGCTATAAACGGTTTTGTCTATTTGTCATAAGAAAGCTGCGGTTTTCGCATCTAAATAATCTAGGAAGCTTATACTCGTAAAATTTGACATAGAAGAACAATAAAAAGTGTACACCGGGATACTTCGATAGTCCGAAGTTGCTCAACTCACTCTATGGAGGAGCTATAAACGGTTTTGTCCATTTGTCATAAGAAAGTTGCGGTTTTCGCATTGAAATAATCTAGGAAGCTTATACTCGTAAAATTTGAGATAGACGAACAATAAAAAGTGTACACCGAGCAACTTTGATGGTCCGAAGTTGCTCAACTCACTCTATAGAGAAGCGTTAAACGGTTTTCTCCATTTTTCATAGAAAGTTGGGGTTTTGGCATCGAAATAATCTAGGAAGCTTATACTCGTAAAATTTGACATAGAAGAACAATAAAAAGTGTACACCGAGCAACTTCGATAGTCCGAAGTTGCTCAACTCACTCTATGGAGGAGCATTAAACGGTTTTCTCCATTTGTCATAGAAAGTTGGGTTTTGGCATCGAAATAATCTAGGAAGCTTATACTCGTAAAATTTGACATAGAAGAACAATAAAAAGTGTATACCGAGCAACTTCGATAGTCCGAAGTTGCTCAACTCACTCTATGGAGGAGCTATAAACGGTTTTGTCCATTTGCATAAGAAAGTTGTGGATTTCGTATCGAAATAATCTAGGAACCTTATACTCGTAAAATTTGACATAGAAGAACAATAAAAAGTGTACACCGAGCAACTTTGATTGTCCGAAGTTGCTCAACTCACTCTATGGAGGAGCTGTAAACGGTTTTGTCCATTTGTCATAAGAAAGTTGCGCTTTTCGCGTCGAAATAATCTAGGAAGCTTATACTCGTAAAATTTGACATAGAAGAACAATAAAAAGTGTACACCGGGAAACTTCGATAGTCCGAAGTTGCTCAACTCACTCTATGGAGGAGCTATAAACGGTTTTGTCCATTTGTCATAAGAAAGCTGCGGTTTTCACATCGAAATAATCTAGGAAGCTTATACTCGTAAAATTTGACATAGAAGAACAATAAAAAGTGTACACCGGGCAACTTTGATTGTCCGAAGTTGCTCAACTCACTCTATGGAGGAGCTATAAACGGTTTTGTCCATTTGTCATAAGAAAGTTGCGGTTTTCGCATCGAAATAATCTAAGAAGCTTATACTCGTAAAATTTGAGATAGACGAACAATAAAAAGTGTACACCGAGCAACTTTGATGGTCCGTAGTATCTCAACTCACTCTATAGAGAAGCGTTAAACGGTTTTCTCCATTTTTCATAGAAAGTTGGGGTTTTGGCATCGAAATAATCTAGGAAGCTTATACTCGTAAAATTTGACATAGAAGAACAATAAAAAGTGTACACCGGGAAACTTCGATAGTCCGAAGTTGCTCAACTCACTCTATGGAGGAGCTATAAACGGTTTTGTCCATTTGTCATAAGAAAGTTGCGGTTTTCGCATCGAAATAATCTAGGGACCTTATACTCGTAAAATTTGAGATAGACGAACAATAAAAATTGTACACCGAGCAACTTTGATGGTCCGAAGTTGCTCAACTCACTCTATAGAGAAGCGTTAAACGGTTTTCTCCATTTTTCATAGAAAGTTGGGGTTTTGGCATCGAAATAATCTAGGAAGCTTATACTCGTAAAATTTGACATAGAAGAACAATAAAAAGTGTACACCGGGCAACTTTGATTGTCCGAAGTTGCTCAACTCACTCTATGGAGGAGCTATAAACGGTTTTGTCCATTTGTCATAAGAAAGTTGCGGTTTTCGCATCGAAATAATCTAGGAAGCTTATACTCGTAAAATTTGACATAGAAGAACAATAAAAAGTGTACACCGGGAAACTTCGATAGTCCGAAGTTGCTCAACTCACTCTATGGAGGAGCTATAAACGGTTTTGTCCATTTGTCATAAGAAAGCTGCGGTTTTCACATCGAAATAATCTAGGAAGCTTATACTCGTAAAATTTGACATAGAAGAACAATAAAAAGTGTACACCGGGCAACTTTGATTGTCCGAAGTTGCTCAACTCACTCTATGGAGGAGCTATAAACGGTTTTGTCCATTTGTCATAAGAAAGTTGCGGTTTTCGCATTGAAATAATCTAGGAAGCTTATACTCGTAAAATTTGAGATAGACGAACAATAAAAAGTGTACACCGAGCAACTTTGATGGTCCGAAGTTGCTCAACTCACTCTATAGAGAAGCGTTTAACGGTTATTTCTTATACTCATAGAAAGTTGGGGTTTTGGCATCGAAATAATCTAGGAAGCTTATACTCGTAAAATTTGACATAGAAGAACAATAAAAAGTATACACCGAGCAACTTTGATAGTCCGATGTTGCTCAACTCACTCTAAGAAGGAGCTATAAACGGTTTTGTCTATTTGTCATAAGAAAGCTGCGGTTTTCGCATCTAAATAATCTAGGAAGCTTATACTCGTAAAATTTGACATAGAAGAACAATAAAAAGTGTACACCGGGAAACTTCGATAGTCCGAAGTTGCTCAACTCACTCTATGGAGGAGTTATAAACGGTTTTGTCCATTTGTCATAAGAAAGTTGCGGTTTTCGCATTGAAATAATCTAGGAAGCTTATACTCGTAAAATTTGAGATAGACGAACAATAAAAAGTGTACACCGAGCAACTTTGATGGTCCGAAGTTGCTCAACTCACTCTATAGAGAAGCGTTAAACGGTTTTCTCCATTTTTCATAGAAAGTTGGGGTTTTGGCATCGAAATAATCTAGGAAGCTTATACTCGTAAAATTTGACATAGAAGAACAATAAAAAGTGTACACCGAGCAACTTCGATAGTCCGAAGTTGCTCAACTCACTCTATGGAGGAGCATTAAACGGTTTTCTCCATTTGTCATAGAAAGTTGGGTTTTGGCATCGAAATAATCTAGGAAGCTTATACTCGTAAAATTTGACATAGAAGAACAATAAAAAGTGTATACCGAGCAACTTCGATAGTCCGAAGTTGCTCAACTCACTCTATGGAGGAGCTATAAACGGTTTTGTCCATTTGCATAAGAAAGTTGTGGTTTTCGCATCTAAATAATCTAGGAAGCTTATACTCGTAAAATTTGAGATAGACGAACAATAAAAAGTGTACACCGAGCAACTTTGATGGTCCGAAGTTGCTCAACTCACTCTATAGAGAAGCGTTTAACGGTTTTTTCCATTTTTCATAGAAAGTTGGGGTTTTGGCATCGAAATAATCTAGGAAGCTTATACTCGTAAAATTTGACATAGAAGAACAATAAAAAGTATACACCGAGCAACTTTGATAGTCCGGTGTTGCTCAACTCGCTCTATGGAGGAGCTATAAACGGTTTTGTCCATTTGTCATAAGAAAGTTGTGGTTTTCGCATCGAAATAATCTATGAAGCTTATACTCGTAAAATTTGACATAGAAGAACAATAAAAAGGATACACCGAGCAACTTTGATAGTCCGATGTTGCTCAACTCACTCTATGGAGGAGCTATAAACGGTTTTGTCTATTTGTCACAAGAAAGCTGCGGTTTTCGCATCTAAATAATCTAGGAAGCTTATACTCGTAAAATTTGACATAGAAGAACAATAAAAAGTGTACACCGGGAAACTTCGATAGTCCGAAGTTGCTCAACTCACTCTATGGAGGAGCTATAAACGGTTTTGTCCATTTGTCATAAGAAAGTTGCGGTTTTCGCATCGAAATAATCTAGGAAGCTTATACTCGTAAAATTTGTGATAGACGAACAATAAAAAAAGTACACCGGGCAACTTTGATGGTCCGTAGTTGCTCAACTCACTCTATAGAGAAGCGTTAAACGGTTTTCTCCATTTTTCATAGAAAGTTGGAGTTTTGGCATCGAAATAATCTAGGAAGCTTATACTCGTAAAATTTGACATAGAAGAACAATAAAAAGTGTACACCGAGCAACTTCGATAGTCCGAAGTTGCTCAACTCACTCTATGGAGGAGCTATAAACGGTTTTGTCCATTTGTCATAAGAAAGTTGCGGTTTTCGCATCGAAATAATCTAGGAAGCTTATACTCGTAAAATTTGAGATAGACGAACAATAAAAAGTGTACACCGAGCAACTTTGATGGTCCGAAGTTGCTCAACTCACTCTATAGAGAAGCGTTTAACGGTTTTTTCCATTTTTCATAGAAATTTGGGGTTTTGGCATCGAAATAATCTAGGAAGCTTATACTCGTAAAATTTGACATAGAAGAACAATAAAAAGTATACACCGAGCAACTTTGATAGTACGAAGTTGCTCAACTCACTCTATGGAGGAGCTTTAAACGGTTTTCTCCATTTGTCATAGAAAGTTGGGTTTTGTCATCCAAATAATCTAGGAAGCTTATACTCGTAAAATTTGACATAGAAGAACAATAAAAAGTGTACACCGAGCAACTTCGATATTCCGAAGTTGCTCAACTCACTCTATGGAGGAGCTATAAACGGTTTTGTCCATTTGTCATAAGAAAGTTGCGGTTTTCGCATCTAAATAATCTATGAAGCTTATACTCGTAAAATTTGACATAGAAGAACAATAAAAAGTGTACACCGAGAAACTTCGATAGTCCGAAGTTGCTCTCTATGGAGGAGCTATAAACGGTTTTGTCCATTTGTCATAAGAAAGTTGCGGTTTTCGCATCGAAATAATCTAGGAAGCTTATACTCGTAAAATTTGAGATAGACGAACAATAAAAAGTGTACACCGAGCAACTTTGATGGTCCGAAGTTGCTCAACTCACTCTATAGAGAAGCGTTAAACGGTTTTCTCCATTTTTCATAGAAAGTTGGGGTTTTGGAATGGAAATAATCTAGGAAGCTTTTACTCGTAAAATTTGACATAGAAGAACAATAAAAAGTGTACACCGAGAAACTTCGATAGTCCGAAGTTGCTCTCTATGGAGGAGCTATAAACGGTTTTGTCCATTTGTCATAAGAAAGCTGCGGTTTTCGCATCGAAATAATCTAGGAAGCTTATACTCGTAAAATTTGACATAGAAGAACAATAAAAAGTGTACACCGAGCAACTTTGATTGTCCGAAGTTGCTCAAATCACTCTATGGAGGAGCTATAAACGGTTTTGTCCATTTGTCATAAGAAAGTTGCGGTTTTCGCATCGAAATAATCTAGGAAGCTTATACTCGTAAAATTTGAGATAGACGAACAATAAAAAGTGTACACCGAGCAACTTTGATGGTCCGAAGTTGCTCAACTCACTCTATAGAGAAGCGTTAAACGGTTTTCTCCATTTTTCATAGAAAGTTGGGGTTTTGGCATCGAAATAATCTAGGAAGCTTATACTCGTAAAATTTGACATAGAAGAACAATAAAAAGTGTACACCGAGCAACTTCGATAGTCCGAAGTTGCTCAACTCACTCTATGGAGGAGCTATAAACGGTTTTGTCCATTTGTCATAAGAAAGTTGCGGTTTTCGCATCGAAATAATCTAGGAAGCTTATACTCGTAAAATTTGAGATAGACGAACAATAAAAAGTGTACACCGAGCAACTTTGATGGTCCGAAGTTGCTCAACTTACTCTATAGAGAAGCGTTTAACGGTTTTTTCCATTTTTCATAGAAATTTGGGGTTTTGGCATCGAAATAATCTAGGAAGCTTATACTCGTAAAATTTGACATAGAAGAACAATAAAAAGTATACACCGAGCAACTTTGATAGTACGAAGTTGCTCAACTCACTCTATGGAGGAGCTTTAAACGGTTTTCTCCACTTGTCATAGAAAGTTGGGTTTTGGCATCCAAATAATCTAGGAAGCTTATACTCGTAAAATTTGACATAGAAGAACAATAAAAAGTGTACACCGTGCAACTTCGATATTCCGAAGTTGCTCAACTCACTCTATGGAGGAGCTATAAACGGTTTTGTCCATTTGTCATAAGAAAGTTGCGGTTTTCGCATCTAAATAATCTAGGAAGCTTATACTCGTAAAATTTGAGATAGACGAACAATAAAAAGTGTACACCGAGCAACTTTGATGGTCCGAAGTTGCTCAACTCACTCTATAGAGAAGCGTTAAACGGTTTTCTCCATTTTTTATAAAAAATTGGGGTTTTGGAATGGAAATAATCTAGGAAGCTTATACTCGTAAAATTTGACATAGAAGAACAACAAAAAGTATACACCGAGCAACTTTGATAGTCCGAAGTTGCTCAACTCACTCTATGGAGGAGCATTAAACGGTTTTCTCCATTTGTCATAGAAAGTTGGGTTTTGGCATCGAAATAATCTATGAAGCTTATACTCGTAAAATTTGACATAGAAGAACAATAAAAAGTGTACACCGAGAAACTTCGATAGTCCGAAGTTGCTCTCTATGGAGGAGCTATAAACGGTTTTGTCCATTTGTCATAAGAAAGTTGCGGTTTTCGCATCGAAATAATCTAGGAAGCTTATACTCGTAAAATTTGAGATAGACGAACAATAAAAAGTGTACACCGAGCAACTTTGATGGTCCGAAGTTGCTCAACTCACTCTATAGAGAAGCGTTAAACGGTTTTCTCCATTTTTCATAGAAAGTTGGGGTTTTGGAATGGAAATAATCTAGGAAGCTTTTACTCGTAAAATTTGACATAGAAGAACAATAAAAAGTGTACACCGAGAAACTTCGATAGTCCGAAGTTGCTCTCTATGGAGGAGCTATAAACGGTTTTGTCCATTTGTCATAAGAAAGCTGCGGTTTTCGCATCGAAATAATCTAGGAAGCTTATACTCGTAAAATTTGACATAGAAGAACAATAAAAAGTGTACACCGAGCAACTTTGATTGTCCGAAGTTGCTCAAATCACTCTATGGAGGAGCTATAAACGGTTTTGTCCATTTGTCATAAGAAAGTTGCGGTTTTCGCATCGAAATAATCTAGGAAGCTTATACTCGTAAAATTTGAGATAGACGAACAATAAAAAGTGTACACCGAGCAACTTTGATGGTCCGAAGTTGCTCAACTCACTCTATAGAGAAGCGTTAAACGGTTTTCTCCATTTTTCATAGAAAGTTGGGGTTTTGGCATCGAAATAATCTAGGAAGCTTATACTCGTAAAATTTGACATAGAAGAACAATAAAAAGTGTACACCGAGCAACTTCGATAGTCCGAAGTTGCTCAACTCACTCTATGGAGGAGCTATAAACGGTTTTGTCCATTTGTCATAAGAAAGTTGCGGTTTTCGCATCGAAATAATCTAGGAAGCTTATACTCGTAAAATTTGAGATAGACGAACAATAAAAAGTGTACACCGAGCAACTTTGATGGTCCGAAGTTGCTCAACTTACTCTATAGAGAAGCGTTTAACGGTTTTTTCCATTTTTCATAGAAATTTGGGGTTTTGGCATCGAAATAATCTAGGAAGCTTATACTCGTAAAATTTGACATAGAAGAACAATAAAAAGTATACACCGAGCAACTTTGATAGTACGAAGTTGCTCAACTCACTCTATGGAGGAGCTTTAAACGGTTTTCTCCACTTGTCATAGAAAGTTGGGTTTTGGCATCCAAATAATCTAGGAAGCTTATACTCGTAAAATTTGACATAGAAGAACAATAAAAAGTGTACACCGTGCAACTTCGATATTCCGAAGTTGCTCAACTCACTCTATGGAGGAGCTATAAACGGTTTTGTCCATTTGTCATAAGAAAGTTGCGGTTTTCGCATCTAAATAATCTAGGAAGCTTATACTCGTAAAATTTGAGATAGACGAACAATAAAAAGTGTACACCGAGCAACTTTGATGGTCCGAAGTTGCTCAACTCACTCTATAGAGAAGCGTTAAACGGTTTTCTCCATTTTTTATAAAAAATTGGGGTTTTGGAATGGAAATAATCTAGGAAGCTTATACTCGTAAAATTTGACATAGAAGAACAACAAAAAGTATACACCGAGCAACTTTGATAGTCCGAAGTTGCTCAACTCACTCTATGGAGGAGCATTAAACGGTTTTCTCCATTTGTCATAGAAAGTTGGGTTTTGGCATCGAAATAATCTAGGAAGCTTATACTCGTAAAATTTGACATAGAAGAACAATAAAAAGTGTATACCGAGCAACTTCGATAGTCCGAAGTTGCTCAACTCACTCTATGGAGGAGCTATAAACGGTTTTGTCCATTTGCATAAGAAAGTTGTGGATTTCGCATCGAAATAATCTAGGAAGCTTATACTCATAAAATTTGAGATAGACGAACAATAAAAAGTGTACACCGAGCAACTTTGATGGTCCGAAGTTGCTCAACTCACTCTATAGAGAAGCGTTAAACGGTTTTCTCCATTTTTCATAGAAAGTTGGGGTTTTGGAATGGAAATAATCTAGGAAGCTTATACTCGTAAAATTTGACATAGAAGAACAATAAAAAGTATACACCGAGCAACTTTGATAGTCCGAAGTTGCTCAACTCACTCTATGGAGGAGCATTAAACGGCTTTCTCCATTTGTCATAGAAAGTTGGGTTTTGGCATCGAAATAATCTAGGAAGCTTATACTCGTAAAATTTGACATAGAAGAACAATAAAAAGTGTATACCGAGCAACTTCGATAGTCCGAAGTTGCTCAACTCACTCTATGGAGGAGCTATAAACGGTTTTGTCCATTTGCATAAGAAAGTTGTGGATTTCGCATCGAAATAATCTAGGAAGCTTATACTCGTAAAATTTGACATAGAAGAACAATAAAAAGTGTACACCGAGCAACTTTGATTGTCCGAAGTTGCTCAACTCACTCTATGGAGGAGCTGTAAACGGTTTTGTCCATTTGTCATAAGAAAGTTGCGGTTTTCGCGTCGAAATAATCTAGGAAGCTTATACTCGTAAAATTTGAGATAGACGAACAATAAAAAGTGTACACCGAGCAACTTTGATGGTCCGAAGTTGCTCAACTCACTCTATAGAGAAGCGTTTAACGGTTTTTTCCATTTTTCATAGAAAGTTGGGGTTTTGGCATCGAAATAATCTAGGAAGCTTATACTCGTAAAATTTGACATAGAAGAACAATAAAAAGTATACACCGAGCAACTTTGATAGTCCGATGTTGCTCAACTCACTCTATGGAGGAGCTATAAACGGTTTTGTCCATTTGTCATAAGAAAGCTGCGGTTTTCGCATCTAAATAATCTAGGAAGCTTATACTCGTAAAATTTGACATAGAAGAACAATAAAAAGTGTACACCGGGAAACTTCGATAGTCCGAAGTTGCTCAACTCACTCTATGGAGGAGCTATAAACGGTTTTGTCCAATTGTCATAAGAAAGTTGCGGTTTTCGCATCGAAATAATCTAGGGACCTTATACTCGTAAAATTTGAGATAGACGAACAATAAAAAGTGTACACCGAGCAACTTTGATGGTCCGAAGTTGCTCAACTCACTCTATAGAGAAGCGTTTAACGGTTTTTTCCATTTTTCATAGAAAGTTGGGGTTTTGGCATCGAAATAATCTAGGAAGCTTATACTCGTAAAATTTGACATAGAAGAACAATAAAAAGTATACACCGAGCAACTTTGATAGTCCGATGTTGCTCAACTCACTCTATGGAGGAGCTATAAACGGTTTTGTCCATTTGTCATAAGAAAGCTGCGGTTTTCGCATCGAAATAATCTAGGAAGCTTATACTCGTAAAATTTGACATAGAAGAACAATAAAATGTGTACACCGAGCAACTTTGATAGTCCGAAGTTGCTCAACTCACTCTATGGAGGAGCATTAAACGGTTTTCTCCATTTGTCATAGAAAGTTGGGTTTTGGCATCGAAATAATCTAGGAAGCTTATACTCGTAAAATTTGACATAGAAGAACAATAAAAAGTGTATACCGAGCAACTTCGATAGTCCGAAGTTGCTCAACTCACTCTATGGAGGAGCTATAAACGGTTTTGTCCATTTGCATAAGAAAGTTGTGGATTTCGCATCGAAATAATCTAGGAAGCTTATACTCATAAAATTTGAGATAGACGAACAATAAAAAGTGTACACCGAGCAACTTTGATGGTCCGAAGTTGCTCAACTCACTCTATAGAGAAGCGTTAAACGGTTTTCTCCATTTTTCATAGAAAGTTGGGGTTTTGGAATGGAAATAATCTAGGAAGCTTATACTCGTAAAATTTGACATAGAAGAACAATAAAAAGTATACACCGAGCAACTTTGATAGTCCGAAGTTGCTCAACTCACTCTATGGAGGAGCATTAAACGGCTTTCTCCATTTGTCATAGAAAGTTGGGTTTTGGCATCGAAATAATCTAGGAAGCTTATACTCGTAAAATTTGACATAGAAGAACAATAAAAAGTGTATACCGAGCAACTTCGATAGTCCGAAGTTGCTCAACTCACTCTATGGAGGAGCTATAAACGGTTTTGTCCATTTGCATAAGAAAGTTGTGGATTTCGCATCGAAATAATCTAGGAAGCTTATACTCGTAAAATTTGACATAGAAGAACAATAAAAAGTGTACACCGAGCAACTTTGATTGTCCGAAGTTGCTCAACTCACTCTATGGAGGAGCTGTAAACGGTTTTGTCCATTTGTCATAAGAAAGTTGCGGTTTTCGCGTCGAAATAATCTAGGAAGCTTATACTCGTAAAATTTGAGATAGACGAACAATAAAAAGTGTACACCGAGCAACTTTGATGGTCCGAAGTTGCTCAACTCACTCTATAGAGAAGCGTTTAACGGTTTTTTCCATTTTTCATAGAAAGTTGGGGTTTTGGCATCGAAATAATCTAGGAAGCTTATACTCGTAAAATTTGACATAGAAGAACAATAAAAAGTATACACCGAGCAACTTTGATAGTCCGATGTTGCTCAACTCACTCTATGGAGGAGCTATAAACGGTTTTGTCCATTTGTCATAAGAAAGCTGCGGTTTTCGCATCTAAATAATCTAGGAAGCTTATACTCGTAAAATTTGACATAGAAGAACAATAAAAAGTGTACACCGGGAAACTTCGATAGTCCGAAGTTGCTCAACTCACTCTATGGAGGAGCTATAAACGGTTTTGTCCAATTGTCATAAGAAAGTTGCGGTTTTCGCATCGAAATAATCTAGGGACCTTATACTCGTAAAATTTGAGATAGACGAACAATAAAAAGTGTACACCGAGCAACTTTGATGGTCCGAAGTTGCTCAACTCACTCTATAGAGAAGCGTTTAACGGTTTTTTCCATTTTTCATAGAAAGTTGGGGTTTTGGCATCGAAATAATCTAGGAAGCTTATACTCGTAAAATTTGACATAGAAGAACAATAAAAAGTATACACCGAGCAACTTTGATAGTCCGATGTTGCTCAACTCACTCTATGGAGGAGCTATAAACGGTTTTGTCCATTTGTCATAAGAAAGCTGCGGTTTTCGCATCGAAATAATCTAGGAAGCTTATACTCGTAAAATTTGACATAGAAGAACAATAAAATGTGTACACCGAGCAACTTTGATTGTCCGAAGTTGCTCAACTTACTCTATGGAGGAGCTATAAACGGTTTTGTCCATTTGTCATAAGAAAGTTGCGGTTTCCGCATTGAAATAATCTAGGAAGCTTATACTCGTAAAATTTGAGATAGACGAACAATAAAAAGTGTACACCGAGCAACTTTGATGGTCCGAAGTTGCTCAACTCACTCTATAGAGAAGCGTTTAACGGTTTTTTCCATTTTTCATAGAAAGTTGGGGTTTTGGCATCGAAATAATCTAGGAAGCTTATACTCGTAAAATTTGACATAGAAGAACAATAAAAACTATACACCGAGAAACTTTGATAGTCCGATGTTGCTCAACTCACTCTATGGAGGAGCTATAAACGGTTTTGTCCATTTGTCATAAGAAAGCTGCGGTTTTCGCATCTAAATAATCTAGGAAGCTTATACTCGTAAAATTTGACATAGAAGAACAATAAAAAGTGTACACCGGGAAACTTCGATAGTCCGAAGTTGCTCAACTCACTCTATGGAGGAGCTATAAACGGTTTTGTCCATTTGTCATAAGAAAGTTGCGGTTTTCGCATCGAAATAATCTAGGGACCTTATACTCGTAAAATTTGAGATAGACGAACAATAAAAAGTGTACACCGAGCAACTTTGATGGTCCGAATATGCTCAACTCACTCTATAGAGAAGCGTTTAACGGTTTTTTCCATTTTTCATAGAAAGTTGGGGTTTTGGCATCGAAATAATCTAGGAAGCTTATACTCGTAAAATTTGACATAGAAGAACAATAAAAAGTATACACCGAGCAACTTTGATAGTCCGATGTTGCTCAACTCACTCTATGGAGGAGCTATAAACGGTTTTGTCCATTTGTCATAAGAAAGCTGCGGTTTTCGCATCGAAATAATCTAGGAAGCTTATACTCGTAAAATTTGACATAGAAGAACAATAAAATGTGTACACCGAGCAACTTTGATTGTCCGAAGTTGCTCAACTCACTCTATGGAGGAGCTATAAACGGTTTTGTCCATTTGTCATAAGAAAGTTGCGGTTTTCGCATTGAAATAATCTAGGAAGCTTATACTCGTAAAATTTGAGATAGACGAACAATAAAAAGTGTACACCGAGCAACTTTGATGGTCCGAAGTTGCTCAACTCACTCTATAGAGAAGCGTTTAACGGTTTTTTCCATTTTTCATAGAAAGTTGGGGTTTTGGCATCGAAATAATCTAGGATGCTTATACTCGTAAAATTTGACATAGAAGAACAATAAAAAGTATACACCGAGCAACTTTGATGGTCCGATGTTGCTCAACTCACTCTATGGAGGAGCTATAAACGGTTTTGTCTATTTGTCATAAGAAAGCTGCGGTTTTCGCATTGAAATAATCTAGGAATCTTATACTCGTAAAATTTGACATAGAAGAACAATAAAAAGTGTACACCGGGAAACTTCGATAGTCCGAAGTTGCTCAACTCACTCTATGGAGGAGCTATAAACGGTTTTGTCCATTTGTCATAAGAAAGTTGCGGTTTTCGCATCGAAATAATGTAGGAAGCTTATACTCGTAAAATTTGACATAGAAGAACAATAAAATGTGTACACCGAGCAACTTTGATTGTCCGAAGTTGCTCAACTCACTCTATGGAGGAGCTATAAACGGTTTTGTCCATTTGTCATAAGAAAGTTGCGGTTTTCGCATTGAAATAATCTAGGAAGCTTATACTCGTAAAATTTGAGATAGACGAACAATAAAAAGTGTACACCGAGCAACTTTGATGGTCCGAAGTTGCTCAACTCACTCTATAGAGAAGCGTTTAACGGTTTTTTCCATTTTTCATAGAAAGTTGGGGTTTTGGCATCGAAATAATCTAGGATGCTTATACTCGTAAAATTTGACATAGAAGAACAATAAAAAGTATACACCGAGCAACTTTGATAGTCCGATGTTGCTCAACTCACTCTATGGAGGAGCTATAAACGGTTTTGTCTATTTGTCATAAGAAAGCTGCGGTTTTCGCATCGAAATAATCTAGGAAGCTTATACTCGTAAAATTTGAGATAGACGAACAATAAAAAGTGTACACCGAGCAACTTTGATGGTCCGAAGTTGCTCAACTCACTCTATAGAGAAGCGTTTAACGGTTTTGTCCATTTGTCATAGAAAGTTGGGGTTTTGGAATCGAAATAATATAGGAAGCATATACTCGTAAAATTTGACATAGAAGAACAATAAAAAGTATACACCGAGCAACTTTGATAGTCCGAAGTTGCTCAACTCACTCTATGGAGGAGCGTTAAACGGTTTTCTTCATTTGTCATAGGAAAGCTGCGGTTTTCGCATCTAAATAATCTAGGAAGCTTATACTCGTAAAATTTGACATAGAAGAACAATAAAAAGTGTACACCGGGAAACTTCGATAGTCCGAAGTTGTTCAACTCACTCTATGGAGGAGCTATAAACGGTTTTGTCCATTTGTTATAAGAAAGTTGCGGTTTTCGCATCGAAATAATCTAGGAAGCTTATACTCGTAAAATTTGAGATAGACGAACAATAAAAAGTGTACACCGAGCAACTTTGATGGTCCGAAGTTGCTCAACTCACTCTGTAGAGAAGCGTTAAACGGTTTTCTCCATTTTTCATAGAAAGTTGGGGTTTTGGCATCGAAATAATCTAGGAAGCTTATACTCGTAAAATTTGACATAGAAGAACAATAAAAAGTATACACCGAGCAACTTTGATAGTCCGAAGTTGCTCAACTCACTCTATGGAGGAGCGTTAAACGGTTTTCTCCATTTGTCATAGAAAGTTGGGTTTTGGCATCGAAATAATCTAGGAAGGTAATACTCGTAAAATTTGACATAGAAGAACAATAAAAAGTGTACACCGGGCAACTTTGATGGTCCGAACTTGCTCAACTCACTCTATGGAGGAGCTTTAAACGGTTTTCTCCATTTGTCATAGAAATTTGGGGTTTTGGCATCGAAATAATCTAGGAAGCTTATACTCATAAAATTTGACTTAGAAGCACAATAAAAAGTGTACACCGAGCAACTTTGACGGTCCGAAGTTCCTCAACTAACTCTATGGAGGAGCTTTAAACGGTTTTTTCCATTTTTCATAGAAAGTTGGGGTTTTGGCATCGAAATAATCTAGGAGGCTTATACTCGTAAAATTTGACATAGAAGAACAATAAAAAGTGTACACCGAGCAACTTCGTTTGTCCGAAGTTGCTCAACTCACTCTGTGGAGGAGCTATAAACGGTTTTGTCCATTTCTCATAAGAAAGTTGCGGTTTTGGCATCGAAATAATCTATGAAGCTTATACTCGTAAATTTTGACATAGAAGAACAATAAAAAGTGTACAGCGAGCAACTTTGATAGTCCGGAGTTGCTGAACTCACTCTATGAAGGAGCTATAAACGGTTTTGTCCATTTGTCATAGAAAGTTGCGGTTTTGGCATTGAAATAATCTAGGAAGCATATACTCGTAAAATTTGACTTAGAAGAACAATAAAAAGTTTACACTGAGCAACTTTGATGGTGCGAAGTTGCACAACTCACTCTATGGAGGAGCTTTAAACGGTTTTGTCCATTTGTATTAGAAAGTTGGGGTTTTGGCATCGAAATAATCTAGGAAACTTATACTCGTAAAATTTGACATAGAAGAACAATAAAAAGTGTACACCGAGCAACTTTGATAGTCCGAAATTGCTCAACTCACTCTATGGAGGAGCTATAAACGGTTTTGTCCATTTGTCATAAGAAAGTTGGGGTTTTGGCATCCAAATAATCTAGTAAGCTTATACTCGTAAAATTTGAGATAGACGAACAATAAAAATTGTACACTGAGCAACTTTGATGTTCCGAAGTTGCTCAATTCACTCTATAGAGAAGCGTTAAACGGTTTTTTCCATTTTTCAAAGAAAGTTGGGGTTTTGGCATCAAAATAATCTAGGAAGCTTATACTCGTAAAATTTGACATAGAAGAACAATAAAAAGTGTACACCGAGCAACTTCGATAGTCCGAAGTAGCTCAACTCACTCTATGGAGGATCTATAAACGATTTTGTCCATTTGTCATAAGAAAGTTGCGGTTTTCGCATCGAAATAATCTAGGAAGCTTATACTCGTAAAATTTGAGATAGACGAACAATAAAAAGTGTACACCGAGCAACTTTGATGGTCCGAAGTTGCTCAACTCACTCTATAGAGAAGCGTTTAACGGTTTTTTCCATTTTTCATAGAAAGTTGGGGTTTTGGCATCAAAATAATCTAGGAAGCTTATACTCGTAAAATTTGACATAGAAGAACAATAAAAAGTATACACCGAGCAACTTTGTTAGTCCGAAGTTGCTCAACTCACTCTATGGGGGAGCTTTAAACGGTTTTGTCCATTTGTCATAAGAAAGTTGCGGTTTTCGCATCTAAATAATCTAGGAAGCTTATACTCTTAAAATTTGACATAGAAAAACAATAAAAAGTGTACACCGGGCAACTTCGATAGTCCGAAGTTGCTCAACTCACTCTATGGAGGAGCATTAAACGGTTTTCTCCATTTGTCATAGAAAGTTGGGTTTTGGCATCGAAATAATCTAGGAAGCTTATACTCGTAAAATTTGACATAGAAGAACAATAAATAGTGTACACCGAGCAACTTCGATAGTCCGAAGTTGCTCAACTCACTCTATGGAGGAGCTATAAACGGTTTTGTACATTTGTCATAAGAAAGTTGTGGTTTTCGCATCGAAATAATCTAGGAAGCTTGTACTCGTAAAATTTGACATAGAAGAACAATAAAAAGTGTACATCGAGCAACTTTGACTGTCCGGAGTTGCTCAACTCACTCTATGGATGAGCTATAAACGGTTTTGTCCATTTTTCATAAGAAAGTTTGGGTTTTGGCATCCTAATAATCTAGGAAGCTTATACTCGTAAAATGTGACATAGACGAACAATAAAAAGTGTAGACCGAGCAACTTTGATGGTCCGAACTTGCTCAACTCACTCTATGGAGGAGCTTTAAAAGGTTTTCTCCATTTGTCATAGAAAGTTGGGGTTTTGGAATCGAAATAATCTAGGAAGCTTATACTCATAAAATTTGACATAGAAGAACAATAAAAAGTATACACCAAGCAACTTTGTTAGTCCGAAGTTGCTCAACTCACTCTATGGGGGAGCTTTAAACGGTTTTGTCCATTTGTCATAAGAAAGTTGCGGTTTTCGCATCTAAATAATCTAGGAAGCTTATACTCGTAAAATGTGACATAGACGAACAATAAAAAGTGTACATCGAGCAACTTTGATTGTCCGGAGTTGCTCAACTCACTCTATAGAGAAGCGTTAAACGGTTTTATCCATTTTTCATAGAAAGTTGGGGTTTTGGCATCGAAATAATCTAGGAAGCTTATACTCGTAAAATTTGACATAGAAGAACAATAAAAAGTATACACCGAGCAACTTTGATATTCCGAAGTTGCTCAACTCACTCTATGGAGGAGCATTAAACGGTTTTCTCCATTTGTCATAGAAAGTTGGGTTTTGGCATCGAAATAATCTAGGAAGCTTATACTCGTAAAATTTGACATAGAAGAACAATAAATAGTGTACACCGAGCAACTTCGATAGTCCGAAGTTGCTCAACTCACTCTGTGGAGGAGCTATAAACGGTTTTGTACATTTGTCATAAGAAAGTTGCGGTTTTCGCATCGAAATAATCTAGGAAGCTTGTACTCTTAAAATTTGACATAGAAGAACAATAAAAAGTGTACATCGAGCAACTTTGATTGTCCGGAGTTGCTCAACTCACTCTATGGATGAGCTATAAACGGTTTTGTCCACTTTTCATAAGAAAGTTTGGGTTTTGGCATCCTAATAATCTAGGAAGCTTATACTCGTAAAATGTGACAAAGACGAACAATAAAAAGTGTAGACCGAGCAACTTTGATGGTCCGAACTTGCTCAACTCACTCTATGGAGGAGCTTTAAAAGGTTTTCTCCATTTGTCATAGAAAGTTAGGGTTTTGGAATCGAAATAATCTAGGAAGCTTATACTCATAAAATTTGACATAGAAGAACAATAAAAAGTATACACCGAGCAACTTTGTTAGTCCGAAGTTGCTCAACTCACTCTATGGGAGAGCTTTAAACGGTTTTGTCCATTTGTCATAAGAAAGTTGCGGTTTTCGCATCTAAATAATCTAGGAAGCTTATACTCTTAAAATTTGACATAGAAAAACAATAAAAAGTGTACACCGGGCAACTTCGATAGTCCGAAGTTGCTCAACTCACTCTATGGAGGAGCATTAAACGGTTTTCTCCATTTGTCATAGAAAGTTGGATTTTGGCATCGAAATAATCTAGGAAGCTTATACTCGTAAAATTTGACATAGAAGAACAATAAATAGTGTACACCGAGCAACTTCGATAGTCCGAAGTTGCTCAACTCACTCTATGGAGGAGCTATAAACGGTTTTGTACATTTGTCATAAGAAAGTTGTGGTTTTCGCATCGAAATAATCTAGGAAGCTTGTACTCGTAAAATTTGACATAGAAGAACAATAAAAAGTGTACATCGAGCAACTTTGATTGTCCGGAGTTGCTCAACTCACTCTATGGATGAGCTATAAACGGTTTTGTCCATTTTTCATAAGAAAGTTTGGGTTTTGGCATCCTAATAATCTAGGAAGCTTATACTCGTAAAATGTGACATAGACGAACAATAAAAAGTGTAGACCGAGCAACTTTGATGGTCCGAACTTGCTCAACTCACTCTATGGAGGAGCTTTAAAAGGTTTTCTCCATTTGTCATAGAAAGTTGGGGTTTTGGAATCGAAATAATCTAGGAAGCTTATACTCATAAAATTTGACATAGAAGAACAATAAAAAGTATACACCAAGCAACTTTGTTAGTCCGAAGTTGCTCAACTCACTCTATGGGGGAGCTTTAAACGGTTTTGTCCATTTGTCATAAGAAAGTTGCGGTTTTCGCATCTAAATAATCTAGGAAGCTTATACTCGTAAAATGTGACATAGACGAACAATAAAAAGTGTACATCGAGCAACTTTGATTGTCCGGAGTTGCTCAACTCACTCTATAGAGAAGCGTTAAACGGTTTTATCCATTTTTCATAGAAAGTTGGGGTTTTGGCATCGAAATAATCTAGGAAGCTTATACTCGTAAAATTTGACATAGAAGAACAATAAAAAGTATACACCGAGCAACTTTGATATTCCGAAGTTGCTCAACTCACTCTATGGAGGAGCATTAAACGGTTTTCTCCATTTGTCATAGAAAGTTGGGTTTTGGCATCGAAATAATCTAGGAAGCTTATACTCGTAAAATTTGACATAGAAGAACAATAAATAGTGTACACCGAGCAACTTCGATAGTCCGAAGTTGCTCAACTCACTCTATGGAGGAGCTATAAACGGTTTTGTACATTTGTCATAAGAAAGTTGCGGTTTTCGCATCGAAATAATCTAGGAAGCTTGTACTCTTAAAATTTGACATAGAAGAACAATAAAAAGTGTACATCGAGCAACTTTGATTGTCCGGAGTTGCTCAACTCACTCTATGGATGAGCTATAAACGGTTTTGTCCATTTTTCATAAGAAAGTTTGGGTTTTGGCATCCTAATAATCTAGGAAGCTTATACTCGTAAAATGTGACAAAGACGAACAATAAAAAGTGTAGACCGAGCAACTTTGATGGTCCGAACTTGCTCAACTCACTCTATGGAGGAGCTTTAAAAGGTTTTCTCCATTTGTCATAGAAAGTTAGGGTTTTGGAATCGAAATAATCTAGGAAGCTTATACTCATAAAATTTGACAAAGAAGAACAATAAAAAGTATACACCAAGCAACTTTGTTTGTCCGAAGTTGCTCAACTCACTCTATGAGGGAGCTTTAAACGGTTTTCTCCATTTGTCATAGAAAGTTGGGTTTTGGCATCGAAATAATATAGGAAGCCTATACTCGTAAAATTTGACATAGAAGAACAATAAAAAATGTACACCGAGCAACTTTGATGGTCCGAAATTGCTCAACTCACTCTATGGAGGAGCTATAAACGGTTTTGTCCATTTGTCATAAGAAAGTTCGGGTTTTAGCATCCAAATAATCTAGGAAGCTTATACTCATAAAATTTGACATAGACGAACAAAAAAAAGTGTACACCGAGCAACTTTGATGGTCTGAACTTGCTCAACTCATTCTATGGAGGAGCTTTAAACGGTTTTCTCCATTTGTCATAGAAAGTTGGGGTTTTGGCATCGAAATAATCTAGGAAGCTTATACTCATAAAATTTGACATAGAAGAACAATAAAAAGTATACACCAAGCAACTTTGTTAGTCCGAAGTTGCTCAACTCACTCTATGGAGGAGCTTT
The DNA here is from genome assembly GCA_963580455.1 of Euonymus europaeus. Taxonomy (NCBI): domain Eukaryota; kingdom Viridiplantae; phylum Streptophyta; class Magnoliopsida; order Celastrales; family Celastraceae; genus Euonymus; species Euonymus europaeus. The sequence goes on along the minus strand of OY756970.1, from coordinate 10,213,878 downwards.
AAACGGTTTTCTCCATTTATCATAGAAAGTTGGGTTTTGGCATCGAAATAATCTAGGAAGCTTATACTCGTAAAATTTGACATAGAAGAACAATAAAAAATGTACACCGAGCAACTTTGATAGTCCGAAATTGCTCAACTCACTCTATGGAGGAGCTATAAACGGTTTTGTCCATTTGTCATAAGAAAGTTCGGGTTTTGGCATCCAAATAATCTAGGAAGCTTATACTCGTAAAATTTGACATAGACAAACAAAAAAAAGTGTACACTGAGCAACTTTGATGGTCCGAACTTGCTCAACTCACTCTATGGAGGAGCTTTAAACGATTTTGTCCATTTGTCATAGAAAGTTGGGGTTTTGGCATCGAAATAATCTATGAAGCTTATACTCGTAAATTTTGACATAGAAGAACAATAAAAAGTGTACAGCGAGCAACTTTGATAGTCCGGAGTTGCTGAACTCACTCTATGAAGGAGCTTTAAACGGTTTTGTCCATTAGTCATAGAAAGTTGTGGTTTTGGCATCGAAATAATCTAGGAAGCATATACTCGTAAAATTTGACATAGAAGAACAAAAAAAAGTGTACACCGAGCAACTTTGATGGTCCGAAATTGCTCAACTCACTCTATGGAGGAGCTTTAAACGGTTTTCTCCATTTGTCATAGAAAGTTGGGGTTTTGGCATCGTAATAATCTAGGAAGCTTATACTCATAAAATTTGACATAGAAGAACAATAAAAAGTATACACCAAGCAACTTTGTTAGTCCGAAGTTGCTCAACTCACTCTATGGAGAAGCTATAAACGGTTTTGTCCATTTGTCATAAGAAAGTTGCGGTTTTCGCATCTAAATAATCTAGGAAGCTTATACACGTAAAATTTGACATAGAAAAACAATAAAAAGTGTACACCGGGAAACTTCGATAGTCCGAAGTTGCTCAACTCACTCTATGGAGGAGCTATAAACGGTTTTGTCCATTTGTCATAAGAAAGTTGCGGTTTTCGCATCGAAATAATCTAGGAAGCTTATACTCGTAAAATTTGACATAGAAGAACAATAAAAAGTGTACACCGAGAAACTTCGATAGTCCGAGGTGGCTGAACTCACTCTATTGAGGAGCTATAAACGGTTTTGTCCATTTGTCATAAGCAAGTTGCGGTTTTGGCATCGAAATAATCTAGGAAGCTTATACTCGTAAAATTTGAGATAGACGAACAATAAAAAGTGTACACCGAGCAACTTTGATGGTCCGAAGTTGCTCAACTCACTCTATAGAGAAGCGTTAAACGGTTTTATCCATTTTTCATAGAAAGTTGGGGTTTTGGCATCGAAATAATCTAGGAAGCTTATACTCGTAAAATTTGACATAGAAGAACAATAAAAAGTATACACCGAGCAACTTTGATAGTCCGAAGTTGCTCAACTCACTCTATGGAGGAGCATTAAACGGTTTTCTCCATTTGTCATAGAAAGTTGGGTTTTGGCATCGAAATAATCTAGGAAGCTTATACTCGTAAAATTTGACATAGAAGAACAATAAATAGTGTACACCGAGCAACTTCGATAGTCCGAAGTTGCTCAACTCACTCTATGGAGGAGCTATAAACGGTTTTGTACATTTGTCATAAGAAAGTTGCGGTTTTCGCATCGAAATAATCTAGGAAGCTTGTACTCGTAAAATTTGACATAGAAGAACAATAAAAAGTGTACATCGAGCAACTTTGATTGTTCGGAGTTGCTCAACTCACTCTATGGATGAGCTATAAACGGTTTGGTCCATTTTTCATAAGAAAGTTTGGGTTTTGGCATCCTAATAATCTAGGAAGCTTATACTCGTAAAATGTGACATAGACGAACAATAAAAAGTGTAGACCGAGCAACTTTGATGGTCCGAACTTGCTCAACTCACTCTATGGAGGAGCTTTAAAAGGTTTTCTCCATTTGTCATAGAAAGTTGGGGTTTTGGAATCGAAATAATCTAGGAAGCTTATACTCATAAAATTTGACAAAGAAGAACAATAAAAAGTATACACCAAGCAACTTTGTTAGTTCGAAGTTGCTCAACTCACTCTATGGGGGAGCTTTAAACGGTTTTCTCCATTTGTCATAGAAAGTTGGGTTTTGGCATCGAAATAATATAGGAAGCTTATACCCGTAAAATTTGACATAGAAGAACAATAAAAAATGTACACCGAGCAACTTTGATAGTCCGAAATTGCTCAACTCACTCTATGGAGGAGCTATAAACGGTTTTGTCCATTTGTCATAAGAAAGTTCGGGTTTTAGCATCCAAATAATCTAGGAAGCTTATACTCATAAAATTTGACATAGACGAACAAAAAAAAGTGTACACCGAGCAACTTTGATGGTCTGAACTTGCTCAACTCATTCTATGGAGGAGCTTTAAACGGTTTTCTCCATTTGTCATAGAAAGTTGGGGTTTTGGCATCGAAATAATCTAGGAAGCTTATACTCATAAAATTTGACATAGAAGAACAATAAAAAGTATACACCAAGCAACTTTGTTAGTCCGAAGTTGCTCAACTCACTCTATGGAGGAGCTTTAAACGGTTTTCTCCATTTATCTTAGAAAGTTGGGTTTTGGCATCGAAATAATCTAGGAAGCTTATACTCGTAAAATTTGACATAGAAGAACAATAAAAAATGTACACCGAGCAACTTTGATAGTCCGAAGTTGCTCAACTCACTCTATGGAGGAGCTTTAAACGGTTTTCTCCATTTGTCATAGAAAGTTGGGTTTTGGCATCGAAATAATCTAGGAAGCTTATACTCGTAAAATTTGACATAGAAGAACAATAAAAAATGTACACCGAGCAACTTTGATTGTCCGAAATTGCTCAACTCACTCTATGAAGGAGCTATAAACGGTTTTGTCCATTTGTCATAAGAAAGTTCGGGTTTTGGCATCCAAATAATCTAGGAAGCTTATACTCGTAAAATTTGACATAGACAAACAAAAAAAAGTGTACACTGAGCAACTTTGATGGTCCGAACTTGCTCAACTCACTCTATGGAGGAGCTTTAAACGATTTTGTCCATTTGTCATAGAAAGTTGGGGTTTTGGCATCGAAATAATCTATGAAGCTTATACTCGTAAATTTTGACATAGAAGAACAATAAAAAGTGTACAGCGAGCAACTTTGATAGTCCGGAGTTGCTGAACTCACTCTATGAAGGAGCTTTAAACGGTTTTGTCCAATTGTCATAGAAAGTTGCGGTTTTGGCATCGAAATAATCTAGGAAGCATATACTCGTAAAATTTGACTTAGAAGAACAATAAAAAGTGTACACCGAGCAACTTTGATGGTCCGAACTTGCTCAACTCACTCTATGGAGGAGCTTTAAACGGTTTTCTCCATTTGTCATAGAAGGTTGGGGTTTTGGCATCGAAATAATCTAGGAAGCTTACACTCATAAAATGTGACATAGAAGAACAATAAAAAGTATACACCAAGCAACTTTGTTAGTCCGAAGTTGCTCAACTCACTCTATGGAGGAGCTTTAAACGGTTTTCTCTATTTGTCATAGATAGTTGGGTTTTGGCATCGAAATAATCTAGGAAGCTTATACTCGTAAAATTTGACATAGACGAACAAAAAAAAGTGTACACCGAGCAACTTTGATGGTCCGAAATTGCTCAACTCACTCTATGAAGGAGCTTTAAACGGTTTTCTCCATTTGTCATAGAAAGTTGGGGTTTTGGCATCGAAATAATCTAGGAAGCTTATACTCATAAAATTTGACATAGAAGAACAATAAAAAGTATACACCAAGCAACTTTGTTAGTCCGAAGTTGCTCAACTCACTCTATGGAGGAGCTATAAACGGTTTTGTCCATTTGTCATAAGAAAGTTGCGGTTTTCGCATCTAAATAATCTAGGAAGCTTATACTCGTAAAATTTGACATAGAAAAACAATAAAAAGTGTACACCGGGAAACTTCGATAGTCCGAAGTTGCTCAACTCACTCTATGGAGGAGCTATAAACGGTTTTGTCCATTTGTCATAAGAAAGTTGCGGTTTTCGCATCGAAATAATCTAGGAAGCTTATACTCGTAAAATTTGACATAGAAGAACAATAAAAAGTGTACACCGAGAAACTTCGATAGTCTGAGGTTGCTGAACTCACTCTATGGAGGAGCTCTAAACGGTTTTGTCCATTTGTCATAAGCAAGTTGCGGTTTTGGCATCGAAATAATCTAGGAAGCTTATACTCGTAAAATTTGAGATAGACGAACAATAAAAAGTGTACACCGAGCAACTTTGATGGTCCGAAGTTGCTCAACTCACTCTATAGAGAAGCGTTAAACGGTTTTATCCATTTTTCATAGAAAGTTGGGGTTTTGGCATCGAAATAATCTAGGAAGCTTATACTCGTAAAATTTGACATAGAAGAACAATAAAAAGTATACACCGAGCAACTTTGATAGTCCGAAGTTGCTCAACTCACTCTATGGAGGAGCATTAAACGGTTTTCTCCATTTGTCATAGAAAGTTGGGTTTTGGCATCGAAATAATCTAGGAAGCTTATACTCGTAAAATTTGACATAGAAGAACAATAAATAGTGTACACCGAGCAACTTCGATAGTCCGAAGTTGCTCAACTCACTCTATGGAGGAGCTATAAACGGTTTTGTACATTTGTCACAAGAAAGTTGCGGTTTTCGCATCGAAATAATCTAGGAAGCTTGTACTCGTAAAATTTGACATAGAAGAACAATAAAAAGTGTACATCGAGCAACTTTGATTGTCCGGAGTTGCTCAACTCACTCTATGGATGAGCTATAAACGGTTTTGTCCATTTTTCATAAGAAAGTTTGGGTTTTGGCATCCTAATAATCTAGGAAGCTTATACTCGTAAAATGTGACATAGACGAACAATAAAAAGTGTAGACCGAGCAACTTTGATGGTCCGAACTTGCTCAACTCACTCTATGGAGGAGCTTTAAAAGGTTTTCTCCATTTGTCATAGAAAGTTGGGGTTTTGGAATCGAAATAATCTAGGAAGCTTATACTCATAAAATTTGACAAAGAAGAACAATAAAAAGTATACACCAAGCAACTTTGTTAGTCCGAAGTTGCTCAACTCACTCTATGGGGGAGCTTTAAACGGTTTTCTCAATTTGTCATAGAAAGTTGGGTTTTGGCATCGAAATAATATAGGAAGCTTATACTCATAAAATTTGACATAGAAGAACAATAAAAAATGTACAACGAGCAACTTTGATAGTCCGAAATTGCTCAACTCACTCTATGGAGGAGCTATAAACGGTTTTGTCCATTTGTCATAAGAGAGTTCGGGTTTTAGCATCCAAATAATCTTGGAAGCTTATACTCATAAAATTTGACATAGACGAACAAAAAAAAGTGTACACCGAGCAACTTTGATGGTCTGAACTTGCTCAACTCATTCTATGGAGGAGCTTTAAACGGTTTTCTCCATTTGTCATAGAAAGTTGGGGTTTTGGCATCGAAATAATCTAGGAAGCTTATACTCATAAAATTTGACATAGAAGAACAATAAAAAGTATACACCAAGCAACTTTGTTAGTCCGAAGTTGCTCAACTCACTCTATGGAGGAGCTTTAAACGGTTTTCTCCATTTATCATAGAAAGTTGGGTTTTGGCATCGAAATAATCTAGGAAGCTTATACTCGTAAAATTTGACATAGAAGAACAATAAAAAATGTACACCGAGCAACTTTGATAGTCCGAAGTTGCTCAACTCACTCTATGGAGGAGCTTTAAACGGTTTTCTCCATTTGTCATAGAAAGTTGGGTTTTGGCATCGAAATAATCTAGGAAGCTTATACTCGTAAAATTTGACATAGAAGAACAATAAAAAATGTACACCGAGCAACTTTGATAGTCCGAAATTGCTCAACTCACTCTATGGAGGAGATATAAACGGTTTTGTCCATTTGTCATAAGAAAGTTCGGGTTTTGGCATCCAAATAATCTAGGAAGCTTATACTCGTAAAATTTGACATAGACAAACAAAAAAAAGTGTACACTGAGCAACTTTGATGGTCCGAACTTGCTCAACTCACTCTATGGAGGAGCTTTAAACGATTTTGTCCATTTGTCATAGAAAGTTGGGGTTTTGGCATCGAAATAATCTATGAAGCTTATACTCGTAAATTTTGACATAGAAGAACAATAAAAAGTGTACAGCGAGCAACTTTGATAGTCCGGAGTTGCTGAACTCACTCTATGAAGGAGCTTTAAACGGTTTTGTCCATTTGTCATAGAAAGTTGCGGTTTTGGCATCGAAATAATCTAGGAAGCATATACTCGTAAAATTTGACTTAGAAGAACAATAAAAAGTATACACCAAGCAACTTTGATGGTCCGAAGTTGCTCAACTCACTCTATGGAGGAGCTTTAAACGGTTTTCTCCATTTGTCATAGAAAGTTGGGGTTTTGGCATCGAAATAATCTAGGAAGCTTATACTCATAAAATGTGACATAGAAGAACAATAAAAAGTATACACCAAGCAACTTTGTTAGTCCGAAGTTGCTCAACTCACTCTATGGAGGAGCTTTAAACGGTTTTCTCCATTTGTCATAGAAAGTTGGGTTTTGGCATCGAAATAATCTAGGAAGCTTATACTCGTAAAATTTGACATAGAAGAACAATAAAAAATGTACATCGAGCAACTTTCATAGTCCGAAATTGCTCAACTCACTGTATGGAGGAGCTATAAACGGTTTTGTCCATTTGTCATAAGAAAGTTCGGGTTTTGGCATCCAAATAATCTAGGAAGCTTATACTCGTAAAATTTGACATAGACAAACAAAAAAAAGTGTACACCGATCAACTTTGAGGGTCCGAACTTGCTCAACTCACTCTATGGAGGAGCTTTAAACGGTTTTCTCCATTTGTCATAGAAAGTTGGGGTTTTGGCAACGAAATAATCTAGGAAGCTTATACTCATAAAATTTGACTTAGAAGCACAATAAAAAGTGTACACCGAGCAACTTTGATGGTCCGAAGTTGCTCAACTAACTCTATGGAGGAGCTTTAAACGGTTTTTTCCATTTTTCATAGAAAGTTGGGGTTTTGGCATCGAAATAATCTAGGAAGCATATACTCTTAAAATTTGACATAGAAGAACAATAAAAAGTGTACACCGAGCAACTTTGATAGTCCGAACTTGCTCAACTCACTCTATGGAGGAGCTTTAAACGGTTTTCTCCATTTGTCATAGAAAGTTGGGGTTTTGGCATCGAAATAATCTAGGAAGCTTATACTCATAAAATGTGACGTAGAAGAACAATAAAAAGTACACACCAAGCAACTTTGTTAGTCCGAAGTTGCTCAACTCACTCTATGGAGGAGCTTTAAACGGTTTTCTCTATTTGTCATAGAAAGTTGGGTTTTGGCATCGAAATAATCTAGGAAGCTTATACTCGTAAAATTTGACATAGAAGAACAATAAAAAATGTACACCGAGCAACTTTCATAGTCCGAAATTGCTCAACTCACTGTATGGAGGAGCTATAAACGGTTTTGTCCATTTGTCATAAGAAAGTTCGGGTTTTGGCATCCAAATAATCTAGGAAGCTTATACTCGTAAAATTTGACATAGACAAACAAAAAAAAGTGTACACCGAGCAACTTTGATGGTCCGAACTTGCTCAACTCACTCTATGGAGGAGCTTTAAACGGTTTTCTCCATTTGTCATAGAAAGTTGGGGTTTTGGCAACGAAATAATTAGGAAGCTTATACTCATAAAATTTGACTTAGAAGCACAATAAAAAGTGTACACCGAGCAACTTTGATGGTCCGAAGTTGCTCAACTAACTCTATGGAGGAGCTTTAAACGGTTTTTTCCATTTTTCATAGAAAGTTGGGGTTTTGGCATCGAAATAATCTAGGAAGCTTATACTCTTAAAATTTGACATAGAAGAACAATAAAAAGTGTACACCGAGCAACTTCGATAGTCCGAAGTTGCTCAACTCACTCTATGGAGGAGCTATAAACGGTTTTGTCGATTTCTCATAAGAAAGTTGCGGTTTTGGCATCGAAATAATCTAGGAAGCTTATACTCATAAAATTTGACTTAGAAGCACAATAAAAAGTGTACACCGAGCAACTTTGATGGTCCGAAGTTGCTCAACTCACTCTATGGAGGAGCTTTAAACGATTTTGTCCATTTGTCATAGAAAGTTGGGGTTTTGGCATCGAAATAATTTATGAAGCTTATACTCGTAAATTTTGACATAGAAGAACAATAAAAAGTGTACAGCGAACAACAATGATAGTCCGGAGTTGCTGAACTCACTCTATGAAGGAGCTTTAAACGGTTTTGTCCATTTGTCATAAAAAGTTGCGGTTTTGGCATCGAAATAATCTAGGAAGCATATACTCGTAAAATTTGACTTAGAAGAACAATAAAAAGTGTACACTGAGCAACTTTGATGGTGCGAAGTTGCACAACTCACTCTATGGAGGAGCTTTAAACGGTTTTGTCAATATGTGTTAGAAAGTTGGGGTTTTGGCATCGAAATAATCTAGGAAGCTTATACTCGTAAAATTTGACATAGAAGAACAATAAAAAGTGTACACCGAGCAACTTTGATAGTTCGAAATTGCTCAACTCACTCTATGGAGGAGCTATAAACGGTTTTGTCCATTTGTCATAAGAAAGTTGGGGTTTTGGCATCCAAATAATCTAGTAAGCTTATACTCGTAAAATTTGAGATAGACGAACAATAAAAAGTGTAGACTGAGCAACTTTGATGTTCCGAAGTTGCTCAGCTCACTCTATAGAGAAGCGTTAAACGGTTTTTTCCATTTTTCATAGAAAGTTGGTGTTTTGGCATCGAAATAATCTAGGAAGCTTATACTCGTAAAATTTGACATAGAAGAACAATAAAAATTGTACACCGAGCAACTTCGATAGTCCGAAGTTGCTTAACTCACTCTATGGAGGAGCTATAAACGGTGTTGTCCATTTGTCATAAGAAAGTTGCGGTTTTCGCATCGAAATAATCTAGGAAGCTTATACTCGTAAAATTTGAGATAGACGAACAATAAAAAGTGTACACCGAGCAACTTTGATGGTCCGAAGTTGCTCAACTCACTCTATAGCGAAGCGTTTAACGGTTTTTTCCATTTTTCATAGAAAGTTGGGGTTTTGGCATCGAAATAATCTAGGAAGCTTATACTCGTAAAATTTGACATAGAAGAACAATAAAAAGTATACACCGAGCAACTTTGATAGTCCGAAGTTGCTCAACTCACTCTATGGAGGAGCTTTAAACGGTTTTCTCCATTTGTCATAGAAAGTTGGGTTTTGACATCCAAATAATCTAGGAAGCTTATACTCGTAAAATTTGACATAGAAGAACAATAAAAAATGTACACCGAGCAACTTCGATATTCCGAAGTTGCTCAACTCACTCTATGGAGGAGCTATAAACGGTTTTGTCCATTTGTCATAAGAAAGTTGCGGTTTTCGCATCTAAATAATCTAGGAAGCTTATACTCGTAAAATTTGACATAGAAGAACAATAAAAAGTGTACACCGAGAAACTTCGATAGTCCGAGGTTGCTCAACTCACTCTATGGAGGAGCTATAAACGGTATTGTCCATTTGTCATAAGAATGTTGCGGTTTTCGCATCTAAATAATCTAGGAAGCTTATACTCGTAAAATGTGACATAGACGAACAATAAAAAATGTACACCGAGCAACTTTGATTTTCCGAACATGCTCAACTCACTCTATGGAGGAGCTTTAAAAGGTTTTCTCCATTTGTCATAGAAAGTTAGGGTTTTGGCATCGAAATAATCTAGGAAGCTTATACTCATAAAATTTGACAAAGAAGAACAATAAAAAGTATACACCAAGCAACTTTGTTAGTCCGAAGTTGCTCAACTCACTCTATGGAGGAGCTTTAAACGGTTTTCTCCATTTGTCATAGAAAGTTGGGTTTTGGCATCGAAATAATCTAGGAAGCTTATACTCGTAAAATTTGACATAGAAGAACAATAAAAAGTGTACACCGAGCAACTTCGATAGTCCGAAGTTGCTCAACTCACTCTATGGAGGAGCATTAAACGGTTTTCTCCATTTGTCATAGAAAGTTGGGTTTTGACATCCAAATAATCTAGGAAGCTTATACTCGTAAAATTTGACATAGAAGAACAAAAAAAAGTGAACACCGAGCAACTTTGATGGTCCGAACTTGCTCAACTCACTCTATGGAGGAGCTTTAAACGGTTTTCTCCACTTGTCATAGAAAGTTGGGGTTTTGGCAACGAAATAATCTAGGAAGCTTATACTCGTAAAATTTGACATAGAAGAACAATAAAAAGTGTACACCGAGTAACTTTGATGGTCCGAGGTTGCTCAACTAACTCTATGGAGGAGCTTTAAACGGTATTGTCCATTTGTCATAAGAAAGTTGGGGTTTTGGCATCGAAATAATCTAGGATGCTTATACTCTTAAAATTTGAGATAGACGAACAATAAAAAGTGTACACTGAACAACTTCGATGTTTCGAAGTTGCTCAACTCACTCTATAGAGAAGCGTTAAACGTTTTTTCGATTTTTCATATAAAGTTGGGGTTTTGGCATCGAAATAATATAGGAAGCTTATACTCGTAAAATTTGACATAGAAGAACAATAAAAAGTGTACACCGAGCAACTTCGATAGTCCAAAGTTGCTCAACTCACTCTATGGAGGAGCTATAAACGGTTTTGTCCATTTGTCATAAGAAAGCTGCGGTTTTCGCATCGAAATAATCTAGGAAGCTTATACTCGTAAAATTTGAGATAGACGAACAATAAAAAGTGTACACCGAGCAACTTTGATGGTCCGAAGTTGCTCAACTCACTCTATAGAGAAGCGTTAAACAGTTTTCTCCATTTTTCATAGAAAGTTGGGGTTTTGGTATCGAAATAATCTAGGAAGCTTATACTCGTAAAATTTGACATAGAAGAACAATAAAAAGTGTACACCGAGCAACTTCGATAGTCCGAAGTTGCTCAACTCACTCTATGGAGGAGCTATAAACGGTTTTGTCCATTTGTCATAAGAAAGTTGCTGTTTTCGCATAGAAATAATCTAGGAAGCTTATACTCGTAAAATGTGACATAGACGAACAATAAAAAATGTACACCGAGCAACTTTGATTTTCCGAACTTGCTCAACTCACTCTATGGAGGAGCTTTAAAAGGTTTTCTCCATTTGTCATAGAAAGTTAGGGTTTTGGCATCGAAATAATCAAGGAAGCTTATACTCATAAAATTTGACAAAGAAGAACAATAAAAAGTATACACCAAGCAACTTTGTTAGTCCGAAGTTGCTCAACTCACTCTATGGAGGAGCTTTAAACGGTTTTCTCCATTTGTCATAGAAAGTTGCGTTTTGGCGTCGAAATAATCTAGGAAGCTTATACTCGTAAAATTTGACATAGAAGAACAATAAAAAATGTACACCGAGAAACTTCGATAGTCCGAGGTTGCTCAACTCACTCTATGGAGGAGCTATAAACGGTTTTGTCCATTTGTCATAAGAAAGTTGCGTTTTTCGCGTCGAAATAATCTAGGAAGCTTATACTCGTAAAATTTGAGATAGACGAACAATAAAAAGTTTACACCGAGCAACTTTGATGGTCCGAAGTTGCTCAACTCACTCTATAGAGAAGCGTTAAACAGTTTCTCCATTTTTCATAGAAAGTTGGGGTTTTGGCATCGAAATAATCTTGGAAGCTTATACTCGTAAAATTTGACATAGAAGAACAATAAAAAGTATACACCGAGCAACTTTGATAGTCCGAAGTTGCTCAACTCACTCTATGGAGGAGCATTAAACGGTTTTCTCCATTTGTCATAGAAAGTTGGGTTTTGGTATCGAAATAATCTAGGAAGCTTATACTCGTAAAATTTGACATAGAAGAACAATAAAAAGTGTACACCGAGCAACTTCGATAGTCCGAAGTTGCTCAACTCACTCTATGGAGGACCTATAAACGGTTTTGTCCATTTGTCATAAGAAAGTTGCGGTTTTCGCATAGAAATAATCTAGGAAGCTTATACTCGTAAAATGTGACATAGACGAACAATAAAAAGTGTACACCGAGCAACTTTGATTTTCCGAACTTGCTCAACTCACTCTATGGAGGAGCTTTAAAAGGTTTTCTCCATTTGTCGTAGAAAGTTAGGGTTTTGGCATCAAAATAATCTAGGAAGCTTATACTCATAAAATTTGACAAAGAAGAACAATAAAAAGTATACACCAAGCAACTTTGTTAGTCCAAAGTTGCTCAACTCACTCTATGGAGGAGCTTTAAACGGTTTTCTCCATTTGTCATAGAAAGTTGCGTTTTGGCGTCGAAATAATCTAGGAAGCTTATACTCGTAAAATTTGACATAGAAGAACAATAAAAAATGTACACCGAGAAACTTTCATAGTCCGAAATTGCTCAACTCACTCTATGGAGGAGCTATAAACGGTTTTGTCCATTTGTCATATGAAAGTTCGGGTTTTGGCATCCAAATAATCTAGGAAGCTTATACTCGTAAAATTTGACATAGACAAACAAAAAAAAGTGAACACCGAGCAACTTTGATGGTCCGAACTTGCTCAACTCACTCTATGGAGGAGCTTTAAACGGTTTTCTCCACTTGTCATAGAAAGTTGGGGTTTTGGCAACGAAATAATCTAGGAAGCTTATACTCATAAAATTTGACTTAGATGGTCCGAAGTTGCTCAACTCACTCTATGGAGAAGCGTTTAACGGTTTTTTCCATTTTTCATAGAAAGTTGGGGTTTTGACATCGAAATAATCTAGGAAGCTTATACTCGTAAAATTTGACATAGAAAAACAATAAAAAGTGTACACCGAGAAACTTCGATAGTCCGAGGTTGCTCAACTCACTCTATGGAGGAGCTATAAACGGTTTTGTCCATTTTTCATAAGAAAGTTGCGGTTTTCGCATCGAAATAATCTAGGAAGCTTATACTCATAAAATTTGACAAAGAAGAACAATAAAAAGTGTACACCGAGCAACTTTGATGGTCCGAACTTGCTCAACTCACTCTATGGAGGAGCTTTAAACGGTTTTCTCCACTTGTCATAGAAAGTTGGGGTTTTGGCAACGAAATAATCTAGGAAGCTTATACTCATAAAATTTGACTTAGAAGCACAATAAAAAGTGTACACCGAGCAACTTTGATGGTCCGAACTTGCTCAACTCACTCTATGGAGGAGCTTTAAACGGTTTTCTCCATTTGTCGTAGAAAGTTGGGGTTTTGGCATCGAAATAATCTAGGAAGCTTATACTCATAAAATTTGACATAGAAGAACAATAAAAAGTATACACCAAGCAACTTTGTTAGTCCGAAGTTGCTCAACTCACTCTATGGAGGAGCTTTAAACGGTTTTCTCCATTTGTCATAGAAAGTTGAGTTTTTGGCATCGAAATAATCTAGGAAGCTTATACTCGTAAAATTTGACATAGAAGAATAATAAAAAGTGTACACCGAGCAACTTTGATAGTCCGAAATTGCTCAACTCACTCTATGGAGGAGCTATAAACGGTTTTATCCATTTGTCATAAAAAAGTTGGGGTTTTGGCATCCAAATATTCTAGGAAGCTTATACTCGTAAAATTTGAGATAGACGAACAATAAAAAGTGTACACCGAGCAACTTTGATGGTCCGAAGTTGGTCAACTCACTTTATAGAGAAGCGTTTAACGGGTTTCTACATTTTTCATAGAAAGTTGGGGTTTTGGCATCGAAATAATCTAGGAAGCTTATACTCGTAAAATTTGACATAGAAGAACAGTAAAAAGTATACACCGAGCAACTTTGATAGTCCGAAGTTGCTCAACTCACTCTGTGGAGGAGCTTTAAACGGTTTTCTCCATTTGTCATAGAAAGTTGGGTTTTGGCATCGAAATAATATAGGAAGCTTATATTTGTAAAATTTGACATAGAAGAACAAGAAAAAGTGTACACCGAGCAACTTTGATAGTCCGAAGGTTCTCAACTCACTCTATGGAGGAGCTATAAACGGTTTTGTCCATTTGTCATAAGAAAGTTGCGGTTTTCGCATCGAAATAATCTAGGAAGCTTATACTCGTAAAATTTGACATAGAAGAACAATAAAAAGTGTACACCGAGTGACTTTGATAGTCCGAAGTTGATCAACTCACTCTACGGCGGAGCTTTAAACGGTTTTTTCAATTTGTTATAGAAAGTTCGGGTTTTGGCATCAAAATAATCTAGGAATCTTATACTCGTAAAATTTGACATAGAAGAACAATAAAAAGTGTACACCGAGCAACTTTGATAGTCCAAAGTTCTCAACTCACTCTATGGAGGAGTTATAAACGGTTTTGTCCATTTGTCTAAAGAAAGTTGCGGTTTTCGCATCGAAATAATCTAGGAAGCTTATACTCGTAAAATTTGACGTAGAAGAACATTAAAAAGTGTACACCGAGCAACTTTGATAGTCCGAAGTTGAACAACTCACTCTACGGTGGGGCTTTAAACGGTTTTGTCCATTTATCATAGAATGTTCGGGTTTTGGCATTGAAATAATCTAGGAAGCTTATACTCGTAAAATTTCACATAGAAGAACAATAAAAAGTGTACACCGAGCAACTTTGAAGGTCCGGAATTGATGAACTCTCACTATGAACTAGCTTTTAACGGTTTTGTCCATTTGTCATTGATAGTTATGGTTTTGGAATCAAAATAATCCAGGAAGCATATACTCATAAAATTTGACATAAAAGAAAAATAAAAAGTGTACACCGAGCAACTTTGATGATTCGAATTTGCTCAACTCTCTATATGGAGGATCTTTTAACATTTTTGTCCATTTGTCTTATAAGGTTGGTGTTTTCGAATTGAAATAATCTAGCAAGCTTATACTCGTAAAATTTGACATAGAAGGAACAATAAAAAGTGTACACCGAGCAACTTTGATAGTCCGAAATTGCTCAACTCTCACTATGAAGTAGCTTTTAATGGTTTTATCCATTTGGCATTGATAGTTGGGGTTTTGGCATCAAAATAATCCAGGAAGCATATACTCATAAAATTTCACATAAAAGAACAATAAAAAGTGTACACCGAGAAATTTTGATGATTCGAAGTTTCTCAACTATCTCTATGGAGGATCTTTTAACGTTTTTTTCCATTTGTCTTATAAAGTTGGTGTTTTCGCATCGAAATAATCTAGGAAGCCTGTACTCATAAAATTTGACATAGAAGAACAATAAAAAGTGTAAACCGAGCAACTTTGATAGTCCGAAGTTGCTCAACTCAATCTATGGAGGAGCTTTAAACGGTTTTGTCCATTTGTCATAGAAAGTTGAGGTTTTGGCATCGAAATAATCTAGGAAGCTTATACTCATAAAATTTGACTTAGAAGAACAATAAAAAGTGTACACCGAGCAACTTTGATAGTCCGAAGGTACTAAACTCACTCTATGGAGGAGCTATAAACGGTTTTGTCCATTTGTCATAAGAAAGTTGCGGTTTTCGCATCGAAATAATCTAGGAAGCTTATACTCGTAAAATTTGACATAGAAGAACAATAAAAAGTGTACACCGAGTGACTTTGATAGTCCGAAGTTGATCAACTCACTCTACGGCGGAGCTTTAAACGGTTTTTTCAATTTGTTATAGAAAGTTCGGGTTTTGGCATCAAAATAATCTAGGAATCTTATACTCGTAAAATTTGACATAGAAGAACAATAAAAAGTGTACACCGAGCAACTTTGATAGTCCAAAGTTCTCAACTCACTCTATGGAGGAGCTATAAACGGTTTTGTCCATTTGTCTAAAGAAAGTTGCAGTTTTCGCATCGAAATAATCTAGGAAGCTTATACTCGTAAAATTTGACGTAAAAGAACAACAAAAAGTGTACACCGAGCAATTTTGATGATTCGAAGTTTCTCAACTATCTCTATGGAGGATCTTTTATCGTTTTTGTCCATTTGTCTTATAAAGTTGGTGTTTTCGCATCGAAATAATCTAGGAAGCCTGTACTCATAAAATTTGACATAGAAGAACAATAAAAAGTGTAAACCGAGCAACTTTGATAGTCCGAAGTTGCTCAACTCAATCTATGGAGGAGCTTTAAACGGTTTTGTAAATTTGTCATAGAAAGTTGAGGTTTTGGCATCGAAATAATCTAGGAAGCTTATACTCATAAAATTTGACTTAGAAGAACAATAAAAAGTGTACACCGAGCAACTTTGATGGTCCGAAGTTGCTCAACTCACTCGATGGAGGCGCTTTAAACGATTTTGTCCATTTGTAATAGAAAGTTTGGGTTTTGGCATCGAAATAATCTATGAAGCTTATACTCGTAAAATTTGACATAGAAGAACAATAAAAAGTGTACAGCGAGCAACTTTGATAGTCCGAAGTTACTGAACTCACTCTATGAAGGAGCTTTAAACGGTTTTGTCCATTTTTCATAGAAAGTTGCGGTTTTTGAATCGAAATAATCTAGCAAGCTTATACTCGTAAAATTTGACATAGAAGGAACAATAAAAAGTGTACACGAGCAACTTTGATAGTCCGAAGTTGCTCAACTCACTCTATGGAGGAGCTATAAACGGTTTTGTCCATTTGTCATAAGAAAGTTGCGGTTTTCGCTTCGAAATAATGTAGGAAGCTTACACTCGTAAAATTTGACATAGAAGAACAATAAAAAGTGTACACCGAGCAACTTTGATTGTCCGAAGTTGCTCAACTCACTCTACGGAGGAGCTATAAACGGTTTTGTCCGTTTGTCATAAGAAAGTTCGGGTTTTGGCATCCAAATAATCTAGGAAGCTTATACTCGTAAAATTTGACATAGACGAACAAAAAAAAGTGTACACCGAGCAACTTTGATGGTCCGAACTTGCTAAACTCACTCTATGGAGGAGCTTTAAACGGTTTTATCCATTTGTCAAAGAAAGTTGGGGTTTTGGCATCGAAATAATCTAGGAAGCTTATACTCATAAAATTTGACATAGAAGAACAATAAAAAGTATACACCAAGCAACTTTGTTAGTCCGAAGTTGCTCAACTCACTCTATGGAGGAGCTTTAAACGGTTTTCTCCATTTGTCATAGAAACTTGGGGTTTTGGCATCGAAATAATCTAGGAAGCTTATATTTGTAAAATTTGACATAGAAGAACAATAAAAAGTGTACACCGAGCAACTTCGATAGTCCGAATTCGCTCAACTCACTCTATGGAGGAGCTATAAACGGTTTTGTCCATTTGTCTAAAGAAAGTTGCGGTTTTCGCATCGAAATAATCTAGGAAGCTTATACTCGTAAAATAAGACGTAGAAGAACAATAAAAAGTGTAAACCGAGCAACTTTGATAGTCCGAAGTTGATCAACTCATTCTACGGTGGAGCTTTAAGCGGTTTTGTCCATTTGTCATAGAATGTTCGGGTTTTGGCATCGAAATAATCTAGGAAGCTTATACTCGTAAAATTTCAAATAGAAGAACAATAAAAAGTGTACACCGAGCAACTTTGAAGGTCCGGAATTGATCAACTCTCACTATGAACTAGTTTTTAATAGTTTTGTCCATTTGTCATTGATAGTTATGGTTTTGGAATTAAAATAATCCAGGAAGCATATACTCGTAAAATTTGACATAAAAGAACAATAAAAAGTGTACACCGAGCAACTTCGATATTCCGAAGTTGCTGAACTCACTCTATGGAGGAGCTATAAACGGTTTTGTCCATTTGTCATAAGAAAGTTGCGGTTTTCGCATCGTAATAATCTAGGAAGCTTATACTCGTAAAATAAGACGTAGAAGAACAATAAAAAGTGTAAACCGAGCAACTTTGATAGTCCGAAGTTGATCAACTCATTCTACGGTGGAGCTTTAAACGGTTTTGTCCATTTGTCATAGAATGTTCGGGTTTTGGCATCGAAATAATCTAGGAAGCTTATACTCGTAAAATTTCAAATAGAAGAACAATAAAAAGTGTACACCGAGCAACTTTGAAGGTCCGGAATTGATCAACTCTCACTATGAACTAGTTTTTAACGGTTTTGTCCATTTGTCATTGATAGTTATGGTTTTGGAATCGAAATAATCCAGGAAGCATATACTCGTAAAATTTGACATAAAAGAACAATAAAAAGTGTACACCGAGCAACTTTGATGATTCGAATTTGCTCAACTCTCTATATGGAGGATCTTTTAACATTTTTGTCCATTTGTCTTATAAAGTTGGTGTTTTCGAATCGAAATAATCTAGCAAGCTTATACTCGAAAAATTTGACATAGAAGGAACAATAAAAAGTGTACACCGAGGAACTTCGATAGTCCGAAGTTGCACAACTCACTCTATGGAGGAGCTATAAACGGTTTTGTCCATTTGTCATAAGAAAGTTGCGGTTTTCGCATCGAAATAATGTAGGAAGCTTATACTCGTAAAATTTGACATAGAAGAACAATAAAAAGTATACACCGAGCAACATTGATAGTCTGAAGTTGCTCAACTTACTCTATGGAGGACCTTTAAACGATTTTCTCCATTTGTCATAGAAAGTTGCGGTTTTTGAATCGAAATAATCTAGCAAGCTTATACTCGTAAAATTTGACATAGAAGGAACAATAAAAAGTGTACACCGAGCAACTTTGATAGTCCGAAGTTGCTCAACTCACTCTATGGTGGAGCTATAAACGGTTTTGTCCATTTGTCATAAGAAAGTTGCGGTTTTCGCTTCGAAATAATGTAGGAAGCTTACACTCGTAAAATTTGACATAGAAGAACAATAAAAAGTGTACACCGAGCAACTTTGATTGTTCGAAGTTGCTCAACTCACTCTATGGAGGAGCTATAAACGGTTTTGTCCGTTTGTCAAAAGAAAGTTCGGGTTTTGGCATCCAAATAATCTAGGAAGCTTATACTCGTAAAATTTGACATAGACGAACAAAAAAAAGTGTACACCGAGCAACTTTGATGGTCCGAACTTTCTCAACTCACTCTATGGAGGAGCTTTAAACGGTTTTCTCCATTTGTCAAAGAAAGTTGGGGTTTTGGCATCGAAATAATCTAGGAAGCTTATACTCATAAAATTTGACATAGAAGAACAATAAAAAGTATACACCAAGCAACTTTGTTAGTCCGAAGTTGCTCAACTCACTCTATGGAGGAGCTTTAAACGGTTTTCTCCATTTGTCATAGAAAGTTGGGGTTTTGGCATCGAAATAATCTAGGAAGCTTATATTTGTAAAATTTGACATAGAAGAACAATAAAAAGTGTACACCGAGCAGCTTCGATATTCCGAATTTGCTCAACTCACTCTATGGAGGAGCTATAAACGGTTTTGTCCATTTGTCTAAAGAAAGTTGCGGTTTTCGCATCGAAATAATCTAGGAAGCTTATACTCGTAAAATAAGACGTAGAAGAACAATAAAAAGTGTAAACCGAGCAACTTTGATAGTCCGAAGTTGATCAACTCACTCTACGGTGGAGCTTTAAACGGTTTTGTCCATTTGTCATAGAATGTTTGGGTTTTGGCATCGAAATAATCTAGGAAGCTTATACTCGTAAAATTTCAAATAGAAGAACAATAAAAGGTGTACACCGAGCAACTTTGAAGGTCCGGAATTGATCAACTCTCACTATGAACTAGTTTTTAACGGTTTTGTCCATTTGTCATTGATAGTTATGGTTTTGGAATCGAAATAATCCAGGAAGCATATACTCGTAAAATTTGACATAAAAGAACAATAAAAAGTGTACACCGAGCAACTTTGATGATTCGAATTTGCTCAACTCTCTATATGAAGGATCTTTTAACATTTTTGTCCATTTGTCTTATAAAGTTGGTGTTTTCGAATCGAAATAATCTAGCAAGCTTATACTCGTAAAATTTGACATAGAAGGAACAATAAAAAGTGTACACCGAGCAACTTCGATAGTCCGAAGTTGCACAACTCACTCTATGGAGGAGCTATAAACGGTTTTGTCCATTTGTCATAAGAAAGTTGCGGTTTTCGCATCGAAATAATGTAGGAAGCTTATACTCGTAAAATTTGACATAGAAGAACAATAAAAAGTGTACACCGAGCAACTTCGATTGTCCGAAGTTGCTCAACTCACTCTATGGAGGAGCTATAAACGGTTTTGTCCATTTGTCATAAGAAAGTTCGGGTTTTGGCATCCAAATAATCTAGGAAGCTTATACTAGTAAAATTTGACATAGACGAATAAAAAAAAGTGTACACCGAGCAACTTTGATGGTCCGAACTTTTTCAACTCACTCTATGGAGGAGCTTTAAACGGTTTTCTCCATTTGTCATTGAAAGTTGGGGTTTTGGCATCGAAATAATCTAGGAAGCATATACTCATAAAATTTGACATAGAAGAACAATAAAAAGTATACACCAAGCAACTTTGTTAGTCCGAAGTTGCTCAACTCACTCTATGGAGGTGCTTTAAACGGTTTTCTCCATTTATCATAGAAAGTTGGGGTTTTGGCATCGAAATAATCTAGGAAGCTTATACTCGTAAAATTTGACATAGAAGAACAATAAAAAGTGTACACCGAGCAACTTTGATAGTCCGAAATTGCTCAACTCACTCTATGGAGGAGCTATAAACGGTTTTGTCCATTTGTCATAAGAAAGTTGGGGTTTTGGCATCTAAATAATCTAGGAAGCTTATACTCGTAAAATTTGAGATAGACGAACAATAAAAAGTGTACACCGAGAAACTTTGATGGTCCGAAGTTACTCAACTCACTCTATAGAGAAGCGTTAAACGGTTTTCTACATTTTTCATAGAAAGTTGGGGTTTTGGAATCGAAATAGTCTAGGAAGCTTATACTCGTAAAATTTGACATAGAAGAACAATAAAAAGTATACACCGAGCAATTTCGATAGTCCGAAGTTGCTCAACTCACTCTATGGAGGAGCTTTAAACGGTTTTCTACATTTGTCATAGAAAGTTGGGTTTTGGCATCGGAATATTCTAGGAAGCTTATATTTGTAAAATTTGACATAGAAGAACAATAAAAAGTGTACACCGAGCAACTTTGATAGTCCGAAGTTGCTCAACTCACTCTATGGAGGAGCTATAAACGGTTTTGTCCTTTTGTCTAAAGAAAGTTGCGGTTTTCGCATCGAAATAATCTAGGAAGCTTATACTCGTAAAATTTGACATAGAAGAACAATAAAAAGTGTACACCGAGCAACTTTGATAGCCCGAAGTTGATCAACTCACTCTATGGTGGAGCTTTAAACGGTTTTGTCCATTTGTCATAGAATGTTCGGGTTTTGGCATCGAAATAATCTAGGAAGCTTATACTCGTAAAATTTCACATAGAAGAACAATAAAAAGTGTACACCGAGCAACTTTGAAGGTCCGGAATTGATCAACTCTCACTATGAACTAGCTTTTAACGGTTTTGTCCATTTGTCATTGATAGTTATGGTTTTGGAATCAAAATAATCCAGGAAGCATATACTCGTAAAATTTGACATAAAAGAACAATAAAAAGTGTACACCGAGTAACTTTGATGATTCGAATTTGCTCAACTCTCTATATGGAGGATCGTTTAACATTTTTGTCCATTTGTCTTATAAAGTTGGTGTTTTCGAATCGAAATAATCTAGCAAGCTTATACTCGTAAAATTTGACATAGAAGGAACAATAAAAAGTGTACACCGAGCAACTTTGATGGTCCGAAATTGCTCAACTCTCACTATGAAGTAGCTTTTAATGGTTTTATCCATTTGGCATTGATAGTTAGGGTTTTGGCATCAAAATAATCCAGGAAGCATATACTCGTAAAATTTCACATAAAAGAACAATAAAAAGTGTACACCGAGCAATTTTGATGATTCGAAGTTTCTCAACTATCTCTATGGAGGATCATTTAACGTTTTTGTCGATTTGTCTTATAAAGTTGATGTTTTCGCATCGAAATAATCTAGGAAGCTTGTACTCATAAAATTTGACATCGAAGAACAATAAAAAGTGTAAACCGAGCAACTTTGATAGTCCGAAGTTGCTCAACTCAATCTATGGAGGAGCTTTAAACGGTTTTGTCCATTTGTCATAGAAAGTTGAGGTTTTGGCATCGAAATAATCTAGGAAGCTTATACTCATAAAATTTGACTTAGAAGAACAATAAAAAGTGAACACCGAGCAACTTTGATAGTCCGAAGATGCTCAACTCACTCTATGGAGGCACTTTAAACGATTTTGTCCATTTGTCATAGAAAGTTGGGGTGTGGCATCGAAATAATCTATGAAGCATATACTCGTAAAATTTGACATAGAAGGAACAATAAAAAGTGTACACCGAGCAACTTCGATAGTCCGAAGTTGCACAACTCACTCTATGGAGGAGCTATAAACGGTTTTGTCCATTTGTCATAAGAAAGTTGCGGTTTTCGCATCGAAATAATGTAGGAAGCTTATACTCGTAAAATTTGACATAGAAGAACAATAAAAAGTGTACACCGAGCAACTTTGATTGTCCGAAGTTGCTCAACTCACTCTATGGAGGAGCTATAAACGGTTTTGTCCATTTGTCATAAGAAAGTTCGGGTTTTGGCATACAAATAATCTAGGAAGCTTATACTAGTAAAATTTGACATAGACGAATAAAAAAAAGTGTACACCGAGCAACTTTGATGGTCCGAACTTTTTCAACTCACTCTATGGAGGAGCTTTAAACGGTTTTCTCCATTTGTCATTGAAAGTTGGGGTTTTGGCATCGAAATAATCTAGGAAGCATATACTCATAAAATTTGACATAGAAGAACAATAAAAAGTATACACCAAGCAACTTTGTTAGTCCGAAGTTGCTCAACTCACTCTATGGAGGTGCTTTAAACGGTTTTCTCCATTTATCATAGAAAGTTGGGGTTTTGGCATCGAAATAATCTAGGAAGCTTATACTCGTAAAATTTGACATAGAAGAACAATAAAAAGTGTACACCGAGCAACTTTGATAGTCCGAAATTGCTCAACTCACTCTATGGAGGAGCTATAAACGATTTTGTCCATTTGTCATAAGAAAGTTGGGGTTTTGGCATCCAAATAATCTAGGAAGCTTATACTCGTAAAATTTGAGATAGACGAACAATAAAAAGTGTACACCGAGCAACTTTGATGGTCCGAAGTTACTCAACTCACTCTATAGAGAAGCGTTAAACGGTTTTCTACATTTTTCATAGAAAGTTGGGGTTTTGGAATCGAAATAATCTAGGAAGCTTATACTCGTAAAATTTGACATAGAAGAACAATAAAAAGTATACACCGAGCAACTTCGATAGTCCGAAGTTGCTCAACTCACTCTATGGAGGAGCTTTAAACGGTTTTCTACATTTGTCATAGAAAGTTGGGTTTTGGCATCGGAATATTCTAGGAAGCTTATATTTGTAAAATTTGACATAGAAGAACAATAAAAAGTGTACACCGAGCAACTTTGATAGTCCGAAGTTGCTCAACTCACTCTATGGAGGAGCTATAAACGGTTTTGTCCTTTTGTCTAAAGAAAGTTGCGGTTTTCGCATCGAAATAATCTAGGAAGCTTATACTCGTAAAATTTGACATAGAAGAACAATAAAAAGTGTACACCGAGCAACTTTGATAGCCCGAAGTTGATCAACTCACTCTATGGTGGAGCTTTAAACGGTTTTGTCCATTTGTCATAGAATGTTCGGGTTTTGGCATCGAAATAATCTAGGAAGCTTATACTCGTAAAATTTCACATAGAAGAACAATAAAAAGTGTACACCGAGCAACTTTGAAGGTCCGGAATTGATCAACTCTCACTATGAACTAGCTTTTAACGGTTTTGTCCATTTGTCATTGATAGTTATGGTTTTGGAATCAAAATAATCCAGGAAGCATATACTCGTAAAATTTGACATAAAAGAACAATAAAAAGTGTACACCGAGTAACTTTGATGATTCGAATTTGCTCAACTCTCTATATGGAGGATCGTTTAACATTTTTGTCCATTTGTCTTATAAAGTTGGTGTTTTCGAATCGAAATAATCTAGCAAGCTTATACTCGTAAAATTTGACATAGAAGGAACAATAAAAAGTGTACACCGAGCAACTTTGATGGTCCGAAATTGCTCAACTCTCACTATGAAGTAGCTTTTAATGGTTTTATCCATTTGGCATTGATAGTTAGGGTTTTGGCATCAAAATAATCCAGGAAGCATATACTCGTAAAATTTCACATAAAAGAACAATAAAAAGTGTACACCGAGCAATTTTGATGATTCGAAGTTTCTCAACTATCTCTATGGAGGATCATTTAACGTTTTTGTCGATTTGTCTTATAAAGTTGATGTTTTCGCATCGAAATAATCTAGGAAGCTTGTACTCATAAAATTTGACATCGAAGAACAATAAAAAGTGTAAACCGAGCAACTTTGATAGTCCGAAGTTGCTCAACTCAATCTATGGAGGAGCTTTAAACGGTTTTGTCCATTTGTCATAGAAAGTTGAGGTTTTGGCATCGAAATAATCTAGGAAGCTTATACTCATAAAATTTGACTTAGAAGAACAATAAAAAGTGAACACCGAGCAACTTTGATAGTCCGAAGATGCTCAACTCACTCTATGGAGGCACTTTAAACG
Source organism: Euonymus europaeus (assembly GCA_963580455.1). Classification (NCBI taxonomy): domain Eukaryota; kingdom Viridiplantae; phylum Streptophyta; class Magnoliopsida; order Celastrales; family Celastraceae; genus Euonymus; species Euonymus europaeus. The sequence continues at coordinate 10,189,237 of OY756970.1, read as the reverse complement.
ATTTTGTCCATTTGTCATAGAAAGTTGGGGTGTGGCATCGAAATAATCTATGAAGCATATACTCGTAAAATTTGACATAGAAGGAACAATAAAAAGTGTACACCGAGCAACTTCGATAGTCCGAAGTTGCACAACTCACTCTATGGAGGAGCTATAAACGGTTTTGTCCATTTGTCATAAGAAAGTTGCGGTTTTCGCATCGAAATAATGTAGGAAGCTTATACTCGTAAAATTTGACATAGAAGAACAATAAAAAGTGTACACCGAGCAACTTTGATTGTCCGAAGTTGCTCAACTCACTCTATGGAGGAGCTATAAACGGTTTTGTCCATTTGTCATAAGAAAGTTCGGGTTTTGGCATACAAATAATCTAGGAAGCTTATACTAGTAAAATTTGACATAGACGAATAAAAAAAAGTGTACACCGAGCAACTTTGATGGTCCGAACTTTTTCAACTCACTCTATGGAGGAGCTTTAAACGGTTTTCTCCATTTGTCATTGAAAGTTGGGGTTTTGGCATCGAAATAATCTAGGAAGCATATACTCATAAAATTTGACATAGAAGAACAATAAAAAGTATACACCAAGCAACTTTGTTAGTCCGAAGTTGCTCAACTCACTCTATGGAGGTGCTTTAAACGGTTTTCTCCATTTATCATAGAAAGTTGGGGTTTTGGCATCGAAATAATCTAGGAAGCTTATACTCGTAAAATTTGACATAGAAGAACAATAAAAAGTGTACACCGAGCAACTTTGATAGTCCGAAATTGCTCAACTCACTCTATGGAGGAGCTATAAACGATTTTGTCCATTTGTCATAAGAAAGTTGGGGTTTTGGCATCCAAATAATCTAGGAAGCTTATACTCGTAAAATTTGAGATAGACGAACAATAAAAAGTGTACACCGAGCAACTTTGATGGTCCGAAGTTACTCAACTCACTCTATAGAGAAGCGTTAAACGGTTTTCTACATTTTTCATAGAAAGTTGGGGTTTTGGAATCGAAATAATCTAGGAAGCTTATACTCGTAAAATTTGACATAGAAGAACAATAAAAAGTATACACCGAGCAACTTCGATAGTCCGAAGTTGCTCAACTCACTCTATGGAGGAGCTTTAAACGGTTTTCTACATTTGTCATAGAAAGTTGGGTTTTGGCATCGGAATATTCTAGGAAGCTTATATTTGTAAAATTTGACATAGAAGAACAATAAAAAGTGTACACCGAGCAACTTTGATAGTCCGAAGTTGCTCAACTCACTCTATGGAGGAGCTATAAACGGTTTTGTCCTTTTGTCTAAAGAAAGTTGCGGTTTTCGCATCGAAATAATCTAGGAAGCTTATACTCGTAAAATTTGACATAGAAGAACAATAAAAAGTGTACACCGAGCAACTTTGATAGCCCGAAGTTGATCAACTCACTCTATGGTGGAGCTTTAAACGGTTTTGTCCATTTGTCATAGAATGTTCGGGTTTTGGCATCGAAATAATCTAGGAAGCTTATACTCGTAAAATTTCACATAGAAGAACAATAAAAAGTGTACACCGAGCAACTTTGAAGGTCCGGAATTGATCAACTCTCACTATGAACTAGCTTTTAACGGTTTTGTCCATTTGTCATTGATAGTTATGGTTTTGGAATCAAAATAATCCAGGAAGCATATACTCGTAAAATTTGACATAAAAGAACAATAAAAAGTGTACACCGAGTAACTTTGATGATTCGAATTTGCTCAACTCTCTATATGGAGGATCGTTTAACATTTTTGTCCATTTGTCTTATAAAGTTGGTGTTTTCGAATCGAAATAATCTAGCAAGCTTATACTCGTAAAATTTGACATAGAAGGAACAATAAAAAGTGTACACCGAGCAACTTTGATGGTCCGAAATTGCTCAACTCTCACTATGAAGTAGCTTTTAATGGTTTTATCCATTTGGCATTGATAGTTAGGGTTTTGGCATCAAAATAATCCAGGAAGCATATACTCGTAAAATTTCACATAAAAGAACAATAAAAAGTGTACACCGAGCAATTTTGATGATTCGAAGTTTCTCAACTATCTCTATGGAGGATCATTTAACGTTTTTGTCCATTTGTCTTATAAAGTTGATGTTTTCGCATCGAAATAATCTAGGAAGCTTGTACTCATAAAATTTGACATAGAAGAACAATAAAAAGTGTAAACCGAGCAACTTTGATAGTCCGAAGTTGCTCAACTCAATCTATGGAGGAGCTTTAAACGGTTTTGTCCATTTGTCATAGAAAGTTGAGGTTTTGGCATCGAAATAATCTAGGAAGCTTATACTCATAAAATTTGACTTAGAAGAACAATAAAAAGTGTACACCGAGCAACTTTGATAGTCCGAAGATGCTCAACTCACTCTATGGAGGCACTTTAAACGATTTTGTCCATTTGTCATAGAAAGTTGGGGTTTTGGCATCGAAATAATCTATGAAGCATATACTCGTAAAATTTGACATAGAAGGAACAATAAAAAGTGTACACCGAGCAACTTCGATAGTCCGAAGTTGCACAACTCACTCTATGGAGGAGCTATAAACGGTTTTGTCCATTTGTCATAAGAAAGTTGGGGTTTTCGCATCGAAATAATGTAGGAAGCTTATACTCGTAAAATTTGACATAGAAGAACAATAAAAAGTGTACACCGAGCAACTTTGATTTTCCGAAGTTGCTCAACTCACTCTATGGAGGAGCTATAAACGGTTTTGTCCATTTGTCATAAGAAAGTTCGGGTTTTGGCATCCAAATAATCTAGGAAGCTTATACTAGTAAAATTTGACATAGACGAATAAAAAAAAGTGTACACCGAGCAACTTTGATGGTCCGAACTTTTTCAACTCACTCTATGGAGGAGCTTTACACGGTTTTCTCCATTTGTCATTGAAAGTTGGGGTTTTGGCATCGAAATAATCTAGGAAGCATATACTCATAAAATTTGACATAGAAGAACAATAAAAAGTATACACCAAGCAACTTTGTTAGTCCGAAGTTGCTCAACTCACTCTATGGAGGTGCTTTAAACGGTTTTCTCCATTTATCATAGAAAGTTGGGGTTTTGGCATCGAAATAATCTAGGAAGCTTATACTCGTAAAATTTGACATAGAAGAACAATAAAAAGTGTACACCGAGCAACTTTGATAGTCCGAAATTGCTCAACTCACTCTATGGAGGAGCTATAAACGGTTTTGTCCATTTGTCATAAGAAAGTTGGGGTTTTGGCATCCAAATAATCTAGGAAGCTTATACTCGTAAAATTTGAGATAGACGAACAATAAAAAGTGTACGCCGAGCAACTTTGATGGTCCGAAGTTACTCAACTCACTCTATAGAGAAGCGTTAAACGGTTTTCTACATTTTTCATAGAAAGTTGGGGTTTTGGAATCGAAATAATCTAGGAAGCTTATACTCGTAAAATTTGACAGAGAAGAACAATAAAAAGTATACACCGAGCAACTTCGATAGTCCGAAGTTGCTCAACTCACTCTATGGAGGAGCTTTAAACGGTTTTCTACATTTGTCATAGAAAGTTGGGTTTTGGCATCGGAATATTCTAGGAAGCTTATATTTGTAAAATTTGACATAGAAGAACAATAAAAAGTGTACACCGAGCAACTTTGATTTTCCGAAGTTGCTCAACTCACTCTATGGAGGAGCTATAAACGGTTTTGTCCATTTGTCATAAGAAAGTTCGGGTTTTGGCATCCAAATAATCTAGGAAGCTTATACTAGTAAAATTTGACATAGACGAATAAAAAAAAGTGTACACCGAGCAACTTTGATGGTCCGAACTTTTTCAACTCACTCTATGGAGGAGCTTTAAACGGTTTTCTCCATTTGTCATTGAAATTTGGGGTTTTGGCATCGAAATAATCTAGGAAGCATATACTCATAAAATTTGACATAGAAGAACAATAAAAAGTATACACCAAGCAACTTTGTTAGTCCGAAGTTGCTCAACTCACTCTATGGAGGTGCTTTAAACGGTTTTCTCCATTTATCATAGAAAGTTGGGGTTTTGGCATCGAAATAATCTAGGAAGCTTATACTCGTAAAATTTGACATAGAAGAACAATAAAAAGTGTACACCGAGCAACTTTGATAGTCCGAAATTGCTCAACTCACTCTATGGAGGAGCTATAAACGGTTTTGTCCATTTGTCATAAGAAAGTTGGGGTTTTGGCATCCAAATAATCTAGAAAGCTTATACTCGTAAAATTTGAGATAGACGAACAATAAAAAGTGTACGCCGAGCAACTTTGATGGTCCGAAGTTACTCAACTCACTCTATAGAGAAGCGTTAAACGGTTTTCTACATTTTTCATAGAAAGTTGGGGTTTTGGAATCGAAATAATCTGGGAAGCTTATACTCGTAAAATTTGACATAGAAGAACAATAAAAAGTATACACCGAGCAACTTCGATAGTCCGAAGTTGCTCAACTCACTCTATGGAGGAGCTTTAAACGGTTTTCTACATTTGTCATAGAAAGTTGGGTTTTGGCATCGGAATATTCTAGGAAGCTTATATTTGTAAAATTTGACATAGAAGAACAATAAAAAGTGTACACCGAGCAACTTTGATAGTCCGAAGTTGCTCAACTCACTCTATGGAGGAGCTATAAACGGTTTTGTCCTTTTGTCTAAAGAAAGTTGCGGTTTTCGCATCGAAATAATCTAGGAAGCTTATACTCGTAAAATTTGACATAGAAGAACAATAAAAAGTGTACACCGAGCAACTTTGATAGCCCAAAGTTGATCAACTCACTCTATGGTGGAGCTTTAAACGGTTTTGTCCATTTGTCATAGAATGTTCGGGTTTTGGCATCGAAATAATCTAGGAAGCTTATACTCGTAAAATTTCACATAGAAGAACAATAAAAAGTGTACACCGAGCAACTTTGAAGGTCCGGAATTGATCAACTCTCACTATGAACTAGCTTTTAACGGTTTTGTCCATTTGTCATTGATAGTTATGGTTTTGGAATCAAAATAATCCAGGAAGCATATACTCGTAAAATTTGACATAAAAGAACAATAAAAAGTGTACACCGAGTAACTTTGATGATTCGAATTTGCTCAACTCTCTATATGGAGGATCGTTTAACATTTTTGTCCATTTGTCTTATAAAGTTGGTGTTTTCGAATCGAAATAATCTAGCAAGCTTATACTCGTAAAATTTGACATAGAAGGAACAATAAAAAGTGTACACCGAGCAACTTTGATGGTCCGAAATTGCTCAACTCTCACTATGAAGTAGCTTTTAATGGTTTTATCCATTTGGCAATGATAGTTAGGGTTTTGGCATCGGAATAATCTAGGAAGCTTATATTTGTAAAATTTGACATAGAAGAACAATAAAAAATGTACACCTAGCAACTTTGATGGTCCGAAGTTGCTCAACTCACTCTATGGAGGAGCTATAAACGGTTTTGTCCATTTGTCATAAGAAAGTTGCGGTTTTCGCATCGAAATAATCTAGGAAGCTTATACTCATAAAATTTGACATAGAAGAACAATAAAAAGTGTACACCGAGTGACTTTGATAGTCCGAAGTTGATCAACTCACTCTACGGCGGAGCTTTAAACGGTTTTTTCCATTTGTTATAGAAAGTTCGGGTTTTGGCATCGAAATAATCTAGGAATCTTATACTCGTAAAATTTGACATAGAAGAACAATAAAAAGTGTACACCGAGCAACTTTGATAGTCCAAAGTTGATCAACTCACTCTACGGTGGAGCTTTAAACGGTTTTGTCCATTTGTCAAAGAAAGTTGGGGTTTTGGCATCGAAATAATCTATGAAGCCTATACTCATAAAATTTGACATAGAAGAACAATAAAAAGTGTACAGCGAGCAACTTTGATAGTCCGAAGTTGCTGAACTCACTCTATGAAGGAGCTTTAAACGGTTTTGTCCATTTGTCATAGAAAGTTGCGGTTTTCGCATCGAAATAATCTAGGAAGCTTATACTCATAAAATTTGACATAGAAGAACAATAAAAAGTGTACACCGAGTGACTTTGATAGTCCGAAGTTGATCAACTCACTCTACGGCGGAGCTTTAAACGGTTTTTTCCATTTGTTATAGAAAGTTCGGGTTTTGGCATCGAAATAATCTAGGAATCTTATACTCGTAAAATTTGACATAGAAGAACAATAAAAAGTGTACACCGAGCAACTTTGATAGTCCAAAGTTGATCAACTCACTCTACGGTGGAGCTTTAAACGGTTTTGTCCATTTGTCAAAGAAAGTTGGGGTTTTGGCATCGAAATAATCTATGAAGCCTATACTCATAAAATTTGACATAGAAGAACAATAAAAAGTGTACAGCGAGCAACTTTGATAGTCCGAAGTTGCTGAACTCACTCTATGAAGGAGCTTTAAACGGTTTTGTCCATTTGTCATAGAAAGTTGCGGTTTTTGAATCGAAATAATCTAGCAAGCTTATACTCGTAAAATTTGACATAGAAGGAACAATAAAAAGTGTACACCGAGCAACATTGATAGTCCGAAGTTGCTCAACTCACTCTATGGAGGAGCTATAAACGATTTTGTCCATTTGTCATAGAAAGTTGGGGTTTTCGCATCGAAATAATCTATGAAGCCTATACTCATAAAATTTGACATAGAAGAACAATAAAAAGTGTACAGCGAGCAACTTTGATAGTCCGAAGTTGCTGAACTCACTCTATGAAGGAGCTTTAAACGGTTTTGTCCATTTGTCATAGAAAGTTGCGGTTTTTGAATCGAAATAATCTAGCAAGCTTATACTCGTAAAATTTGACATAGAAGGAACAATAAAAAGTGTACACCGAGCAACATTGATAGTCCGAAGTTGCTCAACTCACTCTATGGAGGAGCTATAAACGGTTTTGTCCGTTAGTCATAAGAAAGTTCGGGTTTTGGCATCCAAATAATCTAAGAAGCTTATACTCGTAAAATTTGACATAGACGAACAAAAAAAAGTGTACACCGAGCAACATTGATGGTCCGAACTTGCTCAACTCACTCTATGGAGGAGCTTTAAACGGTTTTCTCCATTTGTCAAAGAAAGTTGGGGTTTTGGCATTGAAATAATCTAGGTAGCTTATACTCATAAAATTTGACATAGAAGAACAATAAAAAGTATACACCAAGCAACTTTGTTAGTCCGAAGTTGCTCAACTCACTCTAAGGAGGAGCTTTAAACGGTTTTCTCCATTTGTCATAGAAAGTTGGGTTTTGGCATCGGAATAATCTAGGAAGCTTATATTTGTAAAATTTGACATAGAAGAACAATAAAAAATGTACACCGAGCAACTTTGATGGTCCGAAGTTGCTCAACTCACTCTATGGAGGAGCTATAAACGGTTTTGTCCATTTGTTTAAAGAAAGTTGCGGTTTTCACATCGAAATAATCTAGGAAGCTTATACTCGTAAAATTTGACGTAGAAGAACAATAAAAAGTGTTCACCGAGCAACTTTGATAGTCCGAAGTTGATCAACTCACTCTACGGTGGAGCTTTAAACGGTTTTGTCCATTTGTCATAGAATGTTCGGGTTTTGGCATCGAAATAATCTAGGAAGCTTATACTCGTAAAATTTGACGTAGAAGAACAATAAAAAGTGTACACCGAGCAACTTTGATAGTCCGAAGTTGATCAACTCACTCTACGGTGGAGCTTTAAACGGTTTTGTCCATTTGTCAAAGAAAGTTGGGGTTTTGGCATCGATATAATCTAGGAAGCTTATACTCATAAAATTTCACATAGAAGAACAATAAAAAGTATACACCAAGCAACTTTGTTAGTCCGAAGTTGCTCAACTCACTCTATGGAGGAGCTTTAAATGGTTTTCTCCATTTGTCATAGAAAATTGGGTTTTGGCATCGAAATAATCTAGGAAGCTTATATTTGTAAAATTTGACATAGAAGAACAATAAAAAGTGTACACCGGGCAACTTCGATAGTCCGAATTTGCTCAACTCACTCTATGGAGGAGCTATAAATGGTTTTGTCCATTTGTCTAAAGAAAGTTGCGGTTTTCGCATCGAAATAATCTAGGAAGCTTATACTCGTAAAATTTGACGTAGAAGAACAATAAAAAGTGTAAAACGAGCAACTTTGATAGTCCGAAGTTGATCAACTCACTCTACGATGGAGCTTTAAACGGTTTTGTCCATTTGTCATAGAATGTTCGTGTTTTGGCATCGAAATAATCTAGGAAGCTTATACTCGTAAAATTTCACATAGAAGAACAATAAAAAGTATACACCAAGCAACTTTGTTAGTACGAAGTTGCTCAACTCACTCTATGGAGGAGCTTTAAACGGTTTTCTCCATTTGTCATAGAAAGTTGGGTTTTGGCATCGAAATAATCTAAGAAGCTTATATTTGTAAAATTTGACATAGAAGAACAATAAAAAGTGTACACCGAGCAACTTCGATAGTCCGAATTTGCTGAACTCACTCTATGGAGGAGCTTTAAACGGTTTTGTCCATTTGTCATAGAAAGTTGCGGTTTTTGAATCGAAATAATCAAGCAAGCTTATACTCGTAAAATTTGACATAGAAGGAACAAAAAAAAGTGTACACCGAGCAACTTTGATAGTCCGAAGTTGCTCAACTCACTCTATGGAGGAGCTATAAACGGTTTTGTCTATTTGTCATAAGAAAGTTGCGGTTTTCGCTTCGAAATAATATAGGAAGCTTACACTCGTAAAATTTGACATAGAAGAACAATAAAAAGTGTACACCGAGCAACTTTGATTGTCCGAAGTTGCACAACTCACTCTATGGAGGAGCTATAAACGGTTTTGTCCGTTTGTCATAAGAAAGTTCGGGTTTTGGCATCCAAATAATCTAGGAAGCTTATACTCGTAAAATTTGACATAGACGAACAAAAAAAAGTGTACACCGAGCAACTATGATGGTCCGAACTTGCTCAACTCACTCTATGGAGAAGCTTTAAACGGTTTTCTCTATTTGTCAAAGAAAGTTGGGGTTTTGGCATCGAAATAATCTAGGAAGCTTATACTCATAAAATTTGACATAGAAGAACAATAAAAAGTATACACCAAGCAACTTTGTTAGTACGAAGTTGCTCAACTCACTCTATGGAGGAGCTTTAAACGGTTTTCTCCATTTGTCATAGAAAGTTGGGTTTTGGCATCGAAATAATCTAAGAAGCTTATATTTGTAAAATTTGACATAGAAGAACAATAAAAAGTGTACACCGAGCAACTTCGATAGTCCGAATTTGCTCAACTCACTCTATGGAGGAGCTATAAACGGTTTTGTCCATTTGTCTAAAGAAAGTTGCGGTTTTCGCATCGAAATAATCTAGGAAGATTATACTCGTAAAATTTGACGTAGAAGAACAATAAAAAGAGTAAACCGAGCAACTTTGATAGTCCGAAGTTGATCAACTCACTCTACGGTGGAGCTTTAAACGGTTTTGTCCATGTGTCATAGAATGTTCGGGTTTTGGCATCGAAATAATTTAGGAAGCTTATACTCGTAAAATTTCACATAGAAGAATAATAAAAAGTGCACACTGAGCAACTTTGAAGGTCCGCAATTGATCAACTCTCACTATGAACTAGTTTTTAACGGTTTTGTCCATTTGTCATTGATAGTTATGGTTTTGGAATCGAAATAATCTAGGAAGCATATACTCGTAAAATTTGACATAAAAGAACAATAAAAAGTGTACACCGAGCAACTTTGATGATTCGAATTTGCTCAACTCTCTATATGGAGGATCTTTTAACATTTTTGTCCATTTGTCTTATAAAGTTGGTGTTTTCGAATCGAAAAAATCTAGCAAGCTTATACTCGTAAAATTTGACTTAGAAGGAACAATAAAAAGTGTACACCGAGCAACTTTGATAGTCCGAAGTTGCTCAACTCACTCTATGGAGGAGCTATAAACGGTTTTGTCCATTTGTCATAAGAAAGTTGCGGTTTTCGCATCGAAATAATGTAGGAAGCTTATACTCGTAAAATTTGACATAGAAGAACAATAAAAAGTGTACACCGAGCAACTTTGATTGTCCGAAGTTGCTGAACTCACTCTATGGAGGAGCTATAAACGGTTTTGTCCATTTGTCGTAAGAAAGTTCGGGTTTTGGTATCCAAATAATCTAGGAAGCTTATACTCGTAAAATTTGATATAGACGAATAAAAAAAAGTGTACACCGAGCAACTTTGATGGTCCGAACTTGCTCAACTCACTCTATGGAGGAGCTTTAAACGGTTTTCTCCATTTGTCATAGAAAGTTGGGGTTTTGGCATCGAAATAATCTAGGAAGCTTATACTCGTAAAATTTGACATAGAAGAAAAATAAAAAGTGTACACCGAGCAACTTTGATAGTCCGAAATTGCTCAACTCACTCTATGGAGGAGCTATAAACGGTTTTGTCCAGTTGTCATAAGAAAGTTGGGGTTTTGGCATCCAAATAATCTAGGAAGCTTATACTCGTAAAATTTGAGATAGACGAACAATAAAAAGTGTACACCGAGCAACTTTGATGGTCCGAAGTTGCTCAACTCACTCTATAGAGAAGCGTTAAACGGTTTTCTACATTTTTCATAGAAAGTTGGGGTTTTGGCATCAAACTAATCTAGGAAGCTTATACTCGTAAACTTTGACATAGAAGAACAATAAAAAGTATACACCGAGCAACTTTGATAGTCCGAAGTTGCTCAACTCACACTAAGGTGGAGCTTTAAACGGTTTTCTCCATTTGTCATAGAAAGTTGGGTTTTGGCATCGGAATAATCTAGGAAGCTTATATTTGTAAAATTTAACATAGAAGAACAATAAAAAATGTACACCGAGCAACTTTGATGGTCCGAAGTTGCTCAACTCACTCTATGGAGGAGCTATAAACGGTTTTGTCCATTTGTCATAAGAAAGTTGCGGTTTTCGCATCGAAATAATCTAGGAAGCTTATACTCGTAAAATTTGACATAGAAGAACAATAAAAAGTGTACACCGAGTGACTTTGATAGTCCGAAGTTGATCAACTCACTCTACGGCGGAGCTTTAAACGGTTTTTTCCATTTGTTATAGAAAGTTCGGGTTTTGGAATCGAAATAATCTAGGAATCTTATACTCGTAAAATTTGACATAGAAGAACAATAAAAAGTGTACACCGAGCAACTTTGATAGTCCAAAGTTCTCTACTCACTCTATGGAGGAGCTGTAAATGGTTTTTTCCATTTGTCTAAAGAAAGTTGCGGTTTTCACATCGAAATAATCTAGGAAGCTTATACTCGTAAAATTTGACGTAGAAGAACAATAAAAAGTGTACACCGAGCAACTTTGATAGTCCGAAGTTGATCAACTCACTCTACGGTGGAGCTTTAAACGGTTTTGTCCATTTGTCATAGAATGTTCGGGTTTTGGAATCGAAATAATCTAGGAATCTTATACTCGTAAAATTTGACATAGAAGAACAATAAAAAGTGTACACCGAGCAACTTTGATAGTCCAAAGTTCTCAACTCACTCTATGGAGGAGCTGTAAATAGTTTTTCCCATTTGTCTAAAGAAAGTTGCGGTTTTCACATCGAAATAATCTAGGAAGCTTATACTCGTAAAATTTGACGTAGAAGAACAATAAAAAGTGTACACCGAGCAACTTTGATAGTCCGAAGTTGATCAACTCACTCTACGGTGGAGCTTTAAACGGTTTTGTCCATTTGTCATAGAATGTTCGGGTTTTGGCATCGAAATAATCTAGGAAGCTTATACTCGTAAAATTTCACATAGAAGAACAATAAAAAGTGTACACCGAGCAACTTTGAATGTCCGGAATTGATCAACTCTCACTATGAACTAGCTTTTAAATGTTTTGTCTATTTGTCATTGATAGTTATGGTTTTGGAATCAAAATAATCCAGGAAGCATATACTCGTAAAATTTGACATAAAAGAACAATAAAAAGTGTACGCCGAGCAACTTTGATGATTCGAATTTGCTCAACTCTCTATATGGAGGATCGTTTAACATTTTTGTCCATTTGTCTTATAAAGTTGGTGTTTTCGAATCGAAATAATCTAGCAAGCTTATACTCGTAAAATTTGACATAGAAGGAACAATAAAAAGTGTACACCGAGCAACTTTGATGGTCCGAAATTGCTCAACTCTCACTATGAAGTAGCTTTTAATGGTTTTATTCATTTGGCATTGATAGTTGGGGTTTTGGCATCAAAATAATCCAGGAAGCATATACTCGTAAAATTTCACATAAAAGAACAATAAAAAGTGTACACCGAGCAATTTTGATGATTCGAAGTCTCTCAACTATCTCTATGGAGGATCATTTAACGTTTTTGTCCATTTGTCTTATAAAGTTGATGTTTTCGCATCGAAATAATCTAGGAAGCTTGTACTCATAAAATTTGACATAGAAGAACAATAAAAAGTGTAAACCGAGCAACTTTGATAGTCCGAAGTTGCTCAACTCAATCTATGGAGGAGCTTTAAACGGTTTTGTCCATTTGTCATAGAAAGTTGAGGTTTTGGCATCGAAATAATCTTGGAAGCTTATACTCATAAAATTTGACTTAGAAGAACAATAAAAAGTGTACACCGAGCAACTTTGATGGTCCGAAGTTGCTCAACTCACTCTATGGAGGCGCTTTAAACGATTTTGTCCATTTGTCATAGAAAGTTGGGGTTTTGGCATCGAAATAATCTATGAAGCTTATACTCGTAAAATTTGACATAGAAGAACAATAAAAAGTTTACAGCGAGCAACTTTGATAGTCCGAAGTTGCTCAACTCACTCTATGGAGGAGCTTTAAACGGTTTTCTCCATTTGTCATAGAAAGTTGCGGTTTTTGAATCGAAATAATCTAGCAAGCTTATACTCGTAAAATTTGACATAGAAGGAACAATAACAAGTGTACACCGAGCAACTTTGATAGTCCGAAGTTGCTCAACTCACTCTATGGAGGTGCTATAAACGGTTTTGTCCATTTGTCATAAGAAAGTTGCGGTTTTTGAATCGAAATAATCTAGCAAGCTTATACTCGTAAAATTTGACATAGAAGGAACAAAAAAAAGTGTACACCGAGCAACTTTGATTGTCCGAAGTTGCTCAAATCACTCTATGAAGGAGCTATAAACGGTTTTGTCCGTTTGTCATAAGAAAGTTCAGGTTTTGGCATCCAAATAATCTAGGAAGCTTATACTCGTAAAATTTGACATAGACGAACAAAAAAAAGTGTACACCGAGCAACTTTGATGGTCCGAACTTGCTCAACTCACTCTATGGAGGCGCTTTAAACGATTTTGTCCATTTGTCATAGAAAGTTGGGGTTTTGGCATCGAAATAATCTAGGAAGCTTATACTCGTAAAATTTGACATAGAAGAACTATAAAAAGTGTACAACGAGCAACTTTGATAGTCCGAAGTTGCTGAACTCACTCTATGAAGGAGCTTTAAACGGTTTTGTCCATTTGTCATAGAAAGTTGCGGTTTTTGAATCGAAATAATCTAGCAAGCTTATACTCGTAAAATTTGACATAGAAGGAACAAAAAAAAGTGTACACCGAGCAACTTTGATAGTCCGAAGTTGCTCAACTCACTCTATGGAGGAGCTATAAACGGTTTTGTCTATTTGTCATAAGAAAGTTGCGGTTTTCGCTTCGAAATAATATAGGAAGCTTACACTCGTAAAATTTGACATAGAAGAACAATAAAAAGTGTACACCGAGCAACTTTGATTGTCCGAAGTTGCACAACTCACTCTATGGAGGAGCTATAAACGGTTTTGTCCGTTTGTCATAAGAAAGTTCGGGTTTTGGCATCCAAATAATCTAGGAAGCTTATACTCGTAAAATTTGACATAGACGAACAAAAAAAAGTGTACACCGAGCAACTATGATGGTCCGAACTTGCTCAACTCACTCTATGGAGGTGCTATAAACGGTTTTGTCCATTTGTCATAAGAAAGTTGCGGTTTTTGAATCGAAATAATCTAGCAAGCTTATACTCGTAAAATTTGACATAGAAGGAACAAAAAAAAGTGTACACCGAGCAACTTTGATTGTCCGAAGTTGCTCAAATCACTCTATGAAGGAGCTATAAACGGTTTTGTCCGTTTGTCATAAGAAAGTTCAGGTTTTGGCATCCAAATAATCTAGGAAGCTTATATTTGTAAAATTTCACATAGAAGAACAATAAAAAGTGTACACCGAGCAACTTCGATAGTCCGAATTTGCTCAACTCACTCTATGGAGGAGCTATAAACGGTTTTGTCCATTTGTCTAAAGAAAGTTGCGGTTTTCGCATCGAAATAATCTAGGAAGATTATACTCGTAAAATTTGACGTAGAAGAACAATAAAAAGAGTAAACCGAGCAACTTTGATAGTCCGAAGTTGATCAACTCACTCTACGGTGGAGCTTTAAACGGTTTTGTCCATGTGTCATAGAATGTTCGGGTTTTGGCATCGAAATAATTTAGGAAGCTTATACTCGTAAAATTTCACATAGAAGAATAATAAAAAGTGCACACTGAGCAACTTTGAAGGTCCGCAATTGATCAACTCTCACTATGAACTTGTTTTTAACGGTTTTGTCCATTTGTCATTGATAGTTATGGTTTTGGAATCGAAATAATCTAGGAAGCATATACTCGTAAAATTTGACATAAAAGAACAATAAAAAGTGTACACCGAGCAACTTTGATGATTCGAATTTGCTCAACTCTCTATATGGAGAATCTTTTAACATTTTTGTCTATTTGTCTTATAAAGTTGGTGTTTTCGAATCGAAAAAATCTAGCAAGCTTATACTCGTAAAATTTGACATAGAAGGAACAATAAAAAGTGTACACCGAGCAACTTTGATAGTCCGAAGTTGCTCAACTCACTCTATGGAGGAGCTATAAACGGTTTTGTCCATTTGTCATAAGAAAGTTGCGGTTTTCGCATCGAAATAATGTAGGAAGCTTATACTCGTAAAATTTGACATAGAAGAACAATAAAAAGTGTACACCGAGCAAATTTGATTGTCCGAAGTTGCTCAACTCACTCTATGGAGGAGCTATAAACGGTTTTGTCCATTTGTCATAAGAAAGTTCGGGTTTTGGCATCCAAATAATCTAGGAAGCTTATACTCGTAAAATTTGATATAGACGAATAAAAAAAAGTGTACACCGAGCAACTTTGATGGTCCGAAGTTGCTCAACTCACTCTATGGAGGAGCTTTAAACTGTTTTCTCCATTTGTCATAGAAAGTTGGGGTTTTGGCATCGAAATAATCTAGGAAGCTTATACTCATAAAATTTGACATAGAAGAACAATAAAAAGTATACACCAAGAAACTTTGTTAGTCCGAAGTTGCTCAACTCACTCTATGGAGGAGATTTAAATGGTTTTCTCCATTTGTCATAGAAAGTTGGGGTTTTGGCATCGAAATAATCTAGGAAGCTTATACTCGTAAAATTTGACACGGAAGAACAATAAAAAGTGTACACCGAGCAACTTTGATAGTCCGAAATTGCTCAACTCACTCTATGGAGGAGCTATAAACGGTTTTGTCCATTTGTCATAAGAAAGTTGGGGTTTTGGCATCCAAATAATCTGGGAAGCTTATAATCATAAAATTTGAGATAGACGAACAATAAAAAGTGTACACCGAGCAACTTTGATGGTCCGAAGTTGCTCAACTCACTCTATAGAGAAGCGTTAAACGGTTTTCTACATTTTTCATTGAAAGTTGGAGTTTTGGCATCGAAATAATCTAGGAAGCTTATACTCGTAAACTTTGACATAGAAGAACAATAAAAAGTATACACCGAGCAACTTTGATAGTCCGAAGTTGCTCAACTCACTCTAAGGAGGAGCTTTAAACGGTTTTCTCCATTTGTCATAGAAAGTTGGGTTTTGGCATCGGAATAATCTAGGAAGCTTATATTTGTAAAATTTGACATAGAAGAACAATAAAAAATGTACACCGAGCAACTTTGATGGTCCGAAGTTGCTCAACTCACTCTATGGAGGAGCTATAAACGGTTTTGTCCATTTGTCATAAGAAAGTTGCGGTTTTCGCATCGAAATAATCTAGGAAGCTTATATTCGTAAAATTTGACATAGAAGAACAATAAAAAGTGTACACCGAGTGACTTTGATAGTCCGAAGTTGATCAACTCACTCTACAGCGGAGCTTTAAACGGTTTTTTCCATTTGTTATAGAAAGTTCGGGTTTTGGCATCGAAATAATCTAGGAATCTTATACTCGTAAAATTTGACATAGAAGAACAATAAAAAGTGTACACCGAGCAACTTTGATAGTCCAAAGTTCTCAACTCACTCTATGGAGGAGCTATAAACGGTTTTGTCCATTTGTCTAAAGAAAGTTGCGGTTTTCACATCGAAATAATCTAGGAAGCTTATACTCGTAAAATTTGACGTAGAAGAACAATAAAAAGTGTACACAGAGCAACTTTGATAGTCCGAAGTTGATCAACTCACTCTACGGTGGAGCTTTAAACGGTTTTGTCCATTTGTCATAGAATGTTCGGGTTTTGGCATCGAAATAATCTAGGAAGCTTATACTCGTAAAATTTCACATAGAAGAACAATAAAAAGTGTACACCGAGCAAATTTGAATGTCCGGAATTGATCAACTCTCACTATGAACTAGCTTTTAACGGTTTTGACCATTTGTCATTGATAGTTATTGTTTTGGAATCAAAATAATCCAGGAAGCATATACTAGTAAAATTTGACATAAAAGAACAATAAAAAGTGTACACCGAGCAACTTTGATAATTCGAATTTGCTCAACTCTCTATATGGAGGATCAATTAACATTTTTGTCCATTTGTCTTATAAAGTTGGTGTTTTCGAATCGAAATAATCTAGCAAGCTTATACTCGTAAAATTTGACATAGAAGGAACAATAAAAAGTGTACACCGAGCAACTTTGATGGTCCGAAATTGCTCAACTCTCACTATGAAGTAGCTTTTAATGGTTTTATCCATTTGGCATTGATAGTTGGGGTTCTGGAATCAAAATAATCCAGGAAGCATATACTCATAAAATTTCACATAAAAGAACAATAAAATGTGTACACCGAGCAATTTTGATGATTCGAAGTTTCTCAACTATCTCTATGGAGGATCATTTAACGTTTTTGTCCATTTGTCTTATAAAGTTGATGTTTTCGCATCGAAATAATCTAGGAAGCTTGTACTCATAAAATTTGACATAGAAGAACAATAAAAAGTGTAAACCGAGCAACTTTGATAGTCCGAAGTTGCTCAACTCAATCTATGGAGGAGCTTTAAACGGTTTTGTCCATTTGTCATAGAAAGTTGAGGTTTTGGCATCGAAATAATCTTGGAAGCTTATACTCATAAAATTTGACTTAGAAGAACAATAAAAAGTGTACACCGAGCAACTTTGATAGTCCGAAGTTGCTCAACTCACTCTATGGAGGAGCTATAAACGGTTTTATCCATTTGTCATAAGAAAGTTGCGGTTTTCGCTTCGAAATAATGTAGGAAGCTTATACTCGTAAAATTTGACATAGAAGAACAATAAAAAGTGTACGGCGAGCAACTTTGATAGTCCGAAGTTACTGAACTCACTCTATGAAGGAGCTTTAAACGGTTTTGTCCATTTGTCATAGAAAGTTGCGGTTTTCGAATCGAAATAATCTAGCAAGCTTATACTCGTAAAATTTGACATAGAAGGAACAATAAAAAGTGTACACCGAGCAACTTTGATAGTCCGAAGTTGCTCAACTCACTCTATGGAGGAGCTATAAACGGTTTTGTCCATTTGTCATAAGAAAGTTGCGGTTTTCGCTTCGAAATAATGTAGGAAGCTTATACTCATAAAATTTGACATAGAAGAACAATAAAAAGTGTACACCGAGCAACTTTGATAGTCCGAAGTTGCTCAACTCACTCTATGGAGGAGCTATAAACGGTTTTGTCCATTTGTCATAAGAAAGTTGCGATTTTCGCTTCGAAATAATGTAGGAAGCTTATACTCGTAAAATTTGACATAGAAGAACAATAAAAAGTGTACACCGAGCAACTTTGATAGTCCGAAGTTGCTCAACTCACTCTATGGAGGAGCTATAAACGGTTTTGTCCATTTGTCATAAGAAAGTTGCGGTTTTCGCTTCGAAATAATGTAGGAAGCTTATACTCGTAAAATTTGACATAGAAGAACAATAAAAGGTGTACGGAGAGCAACTTTGATAGTCCGAAGTTACTGAACTCACTCTATGAAGGAGCTTTAAACGGTTTTGTCCATTTGTCATAGAAAGTTGCGGTTTTCGAATCGAAATAATCTAGCAAGCTTATACTCGTAAAATTTGACATAGAAGGAACAATAAAAAGTGTACACCGAGCAACTTTGATAGTCCGAAGTTGCTCAACTCACTCTATGGAGGAGCTATAAACGGTTTTGTCCATTTGTCATAAGAAAGTTACGGTTTTCGCTTCGAAATAATGTAGGAAGCTTATACTCGTAAAATTTGACATAGAAGAACAATAAAAGGTGTACGGCGAGCAACTTTGATAGTCCGAAGTTACTGAACTCACTCTATGAAGGAGCTTTAAACGGTTTTGTCCATTTGTCATAGAAAGTTGCGGTTTTCGAATCGAAATAATCTAGCAAGCTTATACTCGTAAAATTTGACATAGAAGGAACAATAAAAAGTGTACACCGAGCAACTTTGATAGTCCGAAGTTGATCAACTCACTCTACGGTGGAGCTTTAAACGGTTTTGTCCATTTGTCATAGAATGTTCAGGTTTTGGCATCGAAATAATCTAGGAAGCTTATACTCGTAAAATTTCACATAGAAGAACAATAAATAGTGTACACCGAGCAAATTTGAATGTCCGGAATTGATCAACTCTCACTATGAACTAGCTTTTAACGGTTTTGACCATTTTTCATTGATAGTTATTGTTTTGGAATCAAAATAATCCAGGAAGCATATACTCGTAAAATTTGACATAAAAGAACAATAAAAAGTGTACACCGAGCAACTTTGATAATTCGAATTTGCTCAACTCTCTATATGGAGGATCGTTTAACATTTTTGTCCATTTGTCTTATAAAGTTGGTGTTTTCGAATCGAAATAATCTAGCAAGCTTATACTCGTAAAATTTGACATAGAAGGAACAATAAAAAGTGTACACCGAGCAACTTTGATGGTCCGAAATTGCTCAACTCTCACTATGAAGTAGCTTTTAATGGTTTTATCCATTTGGCATTGATAGTTGGGGTTCTGGCATCAAAATAATCCAGGAAGCATATACTCATAAAATTTCACATAAAAGAACAATAAAATGTGTACACCGAGCAATTTTGATGATTCGAAGTTTCTCAACTATCTCTATGGAGGATCATTTAACGTTTTTGTCCATTTGTCTTATAAAGTTGATGTTTTCGCATCGAAATAATCTAGGAAGCTTGTACTCATAAAATTTGACATAGAAGAACAATAAAAATTGTAAACCGAACAACTTTGATAGTCCGAAGTTGCTCAACTCAATCTATGGAGGAGCTTTAAGCGGTTTTGTCCATTTGTCATAGAAAGTTGAGGTTTTGGCATCAAAATAATCTTGGAAGCTTATACTCATAAAATTTGACTTAGAAGAACAATAAAAAGTGTACACCGAGCAACTTTGATAGTCCGAAGTTGCTCAACTCACTCTATGGACGAGCTATAAACGGTTTTATCCATTTGTCATAAGAAAGTTGCGGTTTTCGCTTCGAAATAATGTAGGAAGCTTATACTCGTAAAATTTGACATAGAAGAACAATAAAAAGTGTACGGCGAGCAACTTTGATAGTCCGAAGTTACTGAACTCACTCTATGAAGGAGCTTTAAACGGTTTTGTCCATTTGTCATAGAAAGTTGCGGTTTTCGAATCGAAATAATCTAGCAAGCTTATACTAGTAAAATTTGACATAGAAGGAACAATAAAAAGTGTACACCGAGCAACTTTGATAGTCCGAAGTTGCTCAACTCACTCTATGGAGGAGCTATAAACGGTTTTGTCCATTTGTCATAAGAAAGTTGCGGTTTTCGCTTCGAAATAATGTAGGAAGCTTGTACTCGTAAAATTTGACATAGAAGAACAATAATAAGTGTACACCGAGCAACTTTGATAGTCCGAAGTTGCTCAACTCACTCTATGGAGGAGCTATAAACGGTTTTGTCCATTTGTCATAAGAAAGTTGCGATTTTCGCTTCGAAATAATGTAGGAAGCTTATACTCGTAAAATTTGACATAGAAGAACAATAAAAAGTGTACACCGAGCAACTTTGATAGTCCAAAGTTCTCAACTCACTCTATGGAGGAGCTATAAACGGTTTTGTCCATTTGTCTAAAGAAAGTTGCGGTTTTCGCATCGAAATAATCTAGGAAGATTATACTCGTAAAATTTGACGTAGAAGAACAATAAAAAGAGTAAACCGAGCAACTTTGATAGTCCGAAGTTGATCAACTCACTCTACGGTGGAGCTTTAAACGGTTTTGTCCATGTGTCATAGAATGTTCGGGTTTTGGCATCGAAATAATCTAGGAAGCTTATACTCGTAAAATTTCACATAGAAGAATAATAAAAAGTGCATACTGAGCAACTTTGAAGGTCCGCAATTGATCAACTCTCACTATGAACTAGTTTTTAACGGTTTTGTCCATTTGTCATTGATAGTTATGGTTTTGGAATCGAAATAATCTAGGAAGCATATACTCGTAAAATTTGACATAAAAGAACAATAAAAAGTGTACACCGAGCAACTTTGATGATTCGAATTTGCTCAACTCTCTATATGGAGAATCTTTTAACATTTTTGTCCATTTGTTTTATAAAGTTGGTGTTTTCGAATCGAAAAAATCTAGCAAGCTTATACTCGTAAAATTTGACATAGAAGGAACAATAAAAAGTGTACACCGAGCAACTTTGATAGTCCGAAGTTGCTCAACTCACTCTATGGAGGAGCTATAAACGGTTTTGTCCATTTGTCATAAGAAAGTTGCGGTTTTCGCATCGAAATAATGTAGGAAGCTTATACTCGTAAAATTTGACATAGAAGAACAATAAAAAGTGTACACCGAGCAAATTTGATTGTCCGAAGTTGCTCAACTCACTCTATGGAGGAGCTATAAACGGTTTTGTCCATTTGTCATAAGAAAGTTCGGGTTTTGGCATCCAAATAATCTAGGAAGCTTATACTCGTAAAATTTGATATAGACGAATAAAAAAAAGTGTACACCGAGCAACTTTGATGGTCCGAAGTTGCTCAACTCACTCTATGGAGGAGCTTTAAACTGTTTTCTCCATTTGTCATAGAAAGTTGGGGTTTTGGCATCGAAATAATCTAGGAAGCTTATACTCATAAAATTTGACATAGAAGAACAATAAAAAGTATACACCAAGAAACTTTGTTAGTCCGAAGTTGCTCAACTCACTCTATGGAGGAGATTTAAATGGTTTTCTCCATTTGTCATAGAAAGTTGGGGTTTTGGCATCGAAATAATCTAGGAAGCTTATACTCGTAAAATTTGACATGGAAGAACAATAAAAAGTGTACACCGAGCAACTTTGATAGTCCGAAATTGCTCAACTCACTCTATGGAGGAGCTATAAACGGTTTTGTCCATTTGTCATAAGAAAGTTGGGGTTTTGGCATCCAAATAATCTGGGAAGCTTATAATCATAAAATTTGAGATAGACGAACAATAAAAAGTGTACACCGAGCAACTTTGATGGTCCGAAGTTGCTCAACTCACTCTATAGAGAAGCGTTAAACGGTTTTCTACATTTTTCATTGAAAGTTGGAGTTTTGGCATCGAAATAATCTAGGAAGCTTATACTCGTAAACTTTGACATAGAAGAACAATAAAAAGTATACACCGAGCAACTTTGATAGTCCGAAGTTGCTCAACTCACTCTAAGGAGGATCTTTAAACGGTTTTCTCCATTTGTCATAGAAAGTTGGGTTTTGGCATCGGAATAATCTAGGAAGCTTATATTTGTAAAATTTGACATAGAAGAACAATAAAAAATGTACACCGAGCAACTTTGATGGTCCGAAGTTGCTCAACTCACTCTATGGAGGAGCTATAAACGGTTTTGTCCATTTGTCATAAGAAAGTTGCGGTTTTCGCATCGAAATAATCTAGGAAGCTTATATTCGTAAAATTTGACATAGAAGAACAATAAAAAGTGTACACCGAGTGACTTTGATAGTCCGAAGTTGATCAACTCACTCTACAGCGGAGCTTTAAACGGTTTTTTCCATTTGTTATAGAAAGTTCGGGTTTTGGCATCGAAATAATCTAGGAATCTTATACTCGTAAAATTTGACATAGAAGAACAATAAAAAGTGTACACCGAGCAACTTTGATAGTCCAAAGTTCTCAACTCACTCTATGGAGGAGCTATAAACGGTTTTGTCCATTTGTCTAAAGAAAGTTGCGGTTTTCACATCGAAATAATCTAGGAAGCTTATACTCGTAAAATTTGACGTAGAAGAACAATAAAAAGTGTACACAGAGCAACTTTGATAGTCCGAAGTTGATCAACTCACTCTACGGTGGAGCTTTAAACGGTTTTGTCCATTTGTCATAGAATGTTCGGGTTTTGGCATCGAAATAATCTAGGAAGCTTATACTCGTAAAATTTCACATAGAAGAACAATAAAAAGTGTACACCGAGCAAATTTGAATGTCCGGAATTGATCAACTCACACTATGAACTAGCTTTTAACGGTTTTGACCATTTGTCATTGATAGTTATTGTTTTGGAATCAAAATAATCCAGGAAGCATATACTAGTAAAATTTGACATAAAAGAACAATAAAAAGTGTACACCGAGCAACTTTGATAATTCGAATTTGCTCAACTCTCTATATGGAGGATCATTTAACATTTTTGTCCATTTGTCTTATAAAGTTGGTGTTTTCGAATCGAAATAATCTAGCAAGCTTATACTCGTAAAATTTGACATAGAAGGAACAATAAAAAGTGTACACCGAGCAACTTTGATGGTCCGAAATTGCTCAACTCTCACTATGAAGTAGCTTTTAATGGTTTTATCCATTTGGCATTGATAGTTGGGGTTCTGGAATCAAAATAATCCAGGAAGCATATACTCATAAAATTTCACATAAAAGAACAATAAAATGTGTACACCGAGCAATTTTGATGATTCGAAGTTTCTCAACTATCTCTATGGAGGATCATTTAACGTTTTTGTCCATTTGTCTTATAAAGTTGATGTTTTCGCATCGAAATAATCTAGGAAGCTTGTACTCATAAAATTTGACATAGAAGAACAATAAAAAGTGTAAACCGAGCAACTTTGATAGTCCGAAGTTGCTCAACTCAATCTATGGAGGAGCTTTAAACGGTTTTGTCCATTTGTCATAGAAAGTTGAGGTTTTGGCATCGAAATAATCTTGGAAGCTTATACTCATAAAATTTGACTTAGAAGAACAATAAAAAGTGTACACCGAGCAACTTTGATAGTCCGAAGTTGCTCAACTCACTCTATGGAGGAGCTATAAACGGTTTTATCCATTTGTCATAAGAAAGTTGCGGTTTTCGCTTCGAAATAATGTAGGAAGCTTATACTCGTAAAATTTGACATAGAAGAACAATAAAAAGTGTACGGCGAGCAACTTTGATAGTCCGAAGTTACTGAACTCACTCTATGAAGGAGCTTTAAACGGTTTTGTCCATTTGTCATAGAAAGTTGCGGTTTTCGAATCGAAATAATCTAGCAAGCTTATACTCGTAAAATTTGACATAGAAGGAACAATAAAAAGTGTACACCGAGCAACTTTGATAGTCCGAAGTTGCTCAACTCACTCTATGGAGGAGCTATAAACGGTTTTGTCCATTTGTCATAAGAAAGTTGCGGTTTTCGCTTCGAAATAATGTAGGAAGCTTATACTCATAAAATTTGACATAGAAGAAAAATAAAAAGTGTACACCGAGCAACTTTGATAGTCCGAAGTTGCTCAACTCACTCTATGGAGGAGCTATAAACGGTTTTGTCCATTTGTCATAAGAAAGTTGCGATTTTCGCTTCGAAATAATGTAGGAAGCTTATACTCGTAAAATTTGACATAGAAGAACAATAAAAAGTGTACACCGAGCAACTTTGATAGTCCGAAGTTGCTCAACTCACTCTATGGAGGAGCTATAAACGGTTTTGTCCATTTGTCATAAGAAAGTTGCGGTTTTCGCTTCGAAATAATGTAGGAAGCTTATACTCGTAAAATTTGACATAGAAGAACAATAAAAGGTGTACGGAGAGCAACTTTGATAGTCCGAAGTTACTGAACTCACTCTATGAAGGAGCTTTAAACGGTTTTGTCCATTTGTCATAGAAAGATGCGGTTTTCGAATAGAAATAATCTAGCAAGCTTATACTCGTAAAATTTGACATAGAAGGAACAATAAAAAGTGTACACCGAGCAACTTTGATAGTCCGAAGTTGCTCAACTCACTCTATGGAGGAGCTATAAACGGTTTTGTCCATTTGTCATAAGAAAGTTACGGTTTTCGCTTCGAAATAATGTAGGAAGCTTATACTCGTAAAATTTGACATAGAAGAACAATAAAAGGTGTACGGCGAGCAACTTTGATAGTCCGAAGTTACTGAACTCACTCTATGAAGGAGCTTTAAACGATTTTGTCCATTTGTCATAGAAAGTTGCGGTTTTCGAATCGAAATAATCTAGCAAGCTTATACTCGTAAAATTTGACATAGAAGGAACAATAAAAAGTGTACACCGAGCAACTTTGATAGTCCGAAGTTGATCAACTCACTCTACGGTGGAGCTTTAAACGGTTTTGTCCATTTGTCATAGAATGTTCAGGTTTTGGCATCGAAATAATCTAGGAAGCTTATACTCGTAAAATTTCACATAGAAGAACAATAAAAAGTGTACACCGAGCAAATTTGAATGTCCGGAATTGATCAACTCTCACTATGAACTTGCTTTTAACGGTTTTGACCATTTTTCATTGATAGTTATTGTTTTGGAATCAAAATAATCCAGGAAGCATATACTCGTAAAATTTGACATAAAAGAACAATAAAAAGTGTACACCGAGCAACTTTGATAATTCGAATTTGCTCAACTCTCTATATGGAGGATCGTTTAACATTTTTGTCCATTTGTCTTATAAAGTTGGTGTTTTCGAATCGAAATAATCTAGCAAGCTTATACTCGTAAAATTTGACATAGAAGGAACAATAAAAAGTGTACACCGAGCAACTTTGATGGTCCGAAATTGCTCAACTCTCACTATGAAGTAGCTTTTAATGGTTTTATCCATTTGGCATTGATAGTTGGGGTTCTGGCATCAAAATAATCCAGGAAGCATATACTCATAAAATTTCACATAAAAGAACAATAAAATGTGTACACCGAGCAATTTTGATGATTCGAAGTTTCTCAACTATCTCTATGGAGGATCATTTAACGTTTTTGTCCATTTGTCTTATAAAGTTGATGTTTTCGCATCGAAATAATCTAGGAAGCTTGTACTCATAAAATTTGACATAGAAGAACAATAAAAATTGTAAACCGAACAACTTTGATAGTCCGAAGTTGCTCAACTCAATCTATGGAGGAGCTTTAAACGGTTTTGTCCATTTGTCATAGAAAGTTGAGGTTTTGGCATCAAAATAATCTTGGAAGCTTATACTCATAAAATTTGACTTAGAAGAACAATAAAAAGTGTACACCGAGCAACTTTGATAGTCCAAAGTTGCTCAACTCACTCCATGGAGGAGCTATAAACGGTTTTATCCATTTGTCATAAGAAAGTTGCGGTTTTCGCTTCGAAATAATGTAGGAAGCTTATACTCGTAAAATTTGACATAGAAGAACAATAAAAAGTGTACGGCGAGCAACTTTGATAGTCCGAAGTTACTGAACTCACTCTATGAAGGAGCTTTAAACGGTTTTGTCCATTTGTCATAAGAAAGTTGCGGTTTTCGCTTCGAAATAATGTAGGAAGCTTATACTCATAAAATTTGACATAGAAGAACAATAAAAAGTGTACACCGAGCAACTTTGATAGTCCGAAGTTGCTCAACTCACTCTATGGAGGAGCTATAAACGGTTTTGTCCATTTGTCATAGAAAGTTGCGGTTTTCGAATCGAAATAATCTAGCAAGCTTATACTAGTAAAATTTGACATAGAAGGAACAATAAAAAGTGTACACCGAGCAACTTTGATAGTCCGAAGTTTCTCAACTCACTCTATGGAGGAGCTATAAACGGTTTTGTCCATTTGTCATAAGAAAGTTGCGGTTTTCGCTTCGAAATAATGTAGGAAGCTTATACTCGTAAAATTTGACATAGAAGAACAATAATAAGTGTACACCGAGCAACTTTGATTGTCCGAAGTTGCTCAACTCACTCTATGGAGGAGCTATAAACGGTTTTGTCCGTTTGTCATAAGAAAGTTCGGGTTTTGGCATCCAAATAATCTAGGAAGCTTATACTCATAAAATTTGACATAGACGAACAAAAAAAAGTGTACACCGAGCAACTTTGATGGTTCGAACTTGCTCAACTCACTCTATGGAGGAGCTTTAAACGGTTTTCTCCATTTGTCAAAGAAAGTTGGGGTTTTGGCATCGAAATAATCTAGGAAGCTTATACTCGTAAAATTTGACATAGAAGAACAACAAAAAGTGTACACCGAGCAACTTTGATGGTCCGAAGTTGCTCAACTCACTCTATGGAGGCGCTTTAAACGATTTTGTCCATTTGTCATGGAAGTTGGGGTTTTGGCATCGAAATAATCTATGAAGCTTATACTCGTAAAATTTGACATAGAAGAACAATAAAAAGTGTACAGCGAGCAACTTTGATAGTCCGAAGTTGTTGAACTCACTCTATGAAGGAGCTTTAAACGGTTTTGTCCATTTGTGATAGAAAGTTGCGGTTTTGGCATCGAAATAATCTAGCAAGCTTAGATTTGTAAAATTTGACATAGAAGGAACAATAAAAAGTGTACACCGAGCAACTTTGATAGTCCGAAGTTGCTCAACTCACTCTATGGAGGAGCTATAAACGGTTTTGTCCATTTGTCATAAGAAAGTTGCGGTTTTCGCTTCGAAATAATGTAGGAAGCTTATACTCGTAAAATTTGACATAGAAGAACAATAAAAAGTGTACACCGAGCAACTTTGATTGTCCGAAGTTGCTCAACTCACTCTATGGAGGAGCTATAAACGGTTTTGTCCGTTTGTCATAAGAAAGTTCGGATTTTGGCATCCAAATAATCTAGGAAGCTTATACTCATAAAATTTGACATAGACGAACAAAAAAAAGTGTACACCGAGCAACTTTGATGGTTCGAACTTGCTCAACTCACTCTATGGAGGAGCTTTAAACGGTTTTCTCCATTTGTCAATGAAAGTTGGGGTTTTGGCATCGAAATAATCTAGGAAGCTTATACTCGTAAAATTTGACATAGAAGAACAATAAAAAGTATACACCAAGCAACTTTGTTAGTCCGAAGTTGCTCAACTCACTCTATGGAGGAGCTTTAAAGGGTTTTCTCCATTTTTCATATAAAGTTGGGTTTTGGCATCGAAATAATCTAGGAAGCTTATATTTGTAAAATTTGACATAGAAGAACAATAAAAAGTGTACACCCAGCAACTTCGATAGTCCGAAGTTGCTCAACTCACTCTATGGAGGAGCTATAAACGGTTTTGTCCATTTGTCATAAGAAAGTTGCGGTTTTTGCATCGAAATAATCTAGGAAGCTTATACTCCTAAAATTTGACATAGAAGAACAATAAAAAGTGTACACCAAGTGACTTTGATAGTCCGAAGTTGATCAACTCACTCTACGGCGGAGCTTTAAACAGTTTTTTCATTTGTTATAGAAAGTTCGGGTTTTGGCATCGAAATAATCTAGGAATCTTATACTCGTAAAATTTGACATAGAAGAACAATAAAAATTGTACACCGAGAACCTTTGATAGTCCAAAGTTCTCAACTCACTCTATCGAGGAGCTATAAACGGTTTTTTCCATTTGTCTAAAGAAAGTTGCGGTTTTCGCACCGAAATAATCTAGGAAGCTTATACTCGTAAAATTTGACGTAGAAGAACAATAAAAAGTATACACCGAACAACTTTGATAGTCCGAAGTTGCTCAACTCACTCTATGAAGGAGCTTTAAACGGTTTTGTCCATTTGTCATAGAATGTTCGGGTTTTGGTATCGAAATAATCTAGGAAGCTTATATTTGTAAAATTTGACATAGAAGAACAATAAAAAGTGTACACCGAGCAACTTTGATAGTCCGAAGTTGCTCAACTCACTCTATGGAGGAGCTATAAACGGTTTTGTCCATTTGTCTAAAGAAAGTTGCGGTTTTCGCATCGAAATAATCTAGGAAGCTTATACTCGTAAAATTTGACGTAGAAGAACAATAAAAAGTATACACCGAACAACTTTGATAGTCCGAAGTTGCTCAACTCACTCTATGGAGGAGCTTTAAACGGTTTTGTCCATTTGTCATAGAATCTTCGGGTTTTGGCGTCGAAATAATCTAGGAATCTTATATTTGTAAAATTTGACATAGAAGAACAATAAAAAGTGTACACCGAGCAACTTTGATAGTCCGAAGTTGCTCAACTCACTCTATGGAGGAGCTATAAACGGTTTTGTCCATTTGTCATAAGAAAGTTGCGGTTTTCGCATCGAAATAATCTAGGAAGCTTATACTCATAAAATTTGACATAGAAGAACAATAAAAAGTGTACACCGAGTGACTTTGATAGTCCGAAGTTGAACAACTCACTCTACGGCGGAGCTTTAAACGGTTTTTTCCATTTGTTATAGAAAGTTCGGGTTTTGGCATCGAAATAATCTAGGAATCTTATACTCGTAAAATTTGACATAGAAGAACAATAAAAAGTGTACACCGAGCAACTTTGATAGTCCAAAGTTCTCAACTCACTCTATGGAGGAGCTATAAACGGTTTTGTCCATTTGTCTAAAGAAAGTTGCGGTTTTCGCTTCGAAATAATGTAGAAAGCTTATACTCGTAAAATTTGACATAGAAGAACAATAAAAAGTGTACACCGAGCAACTTTGATAGTCCGAAGTTGCTCAACTCACTCTATGGAGGAGCTATAAACGGTTTTGTCCATTTGTCATAAGAAAGTTGCGGTTTTCGCATCGAAATAATCTAGGAAGCTTATACTCGTAAAATTTGACATAGAAGAACAATAAAAAGTGTACACCGAGCAACTTTGATAGTCCGAAGTTGATCAACTCACTCTACGGCGGAGCTTTAAACAGTTTTTTCATTTGTTATAGAAAGTTCGGGTTTTGCCATCGAAATAATCTAGGAATCTTATACTCGTAAAATTTGACATAGAAGAACAATAAAAAGTGTACACCGAGAACCTTTGATAGTCCAAAGTTCTCAACTCACTCTATCGAGGAACTATAAACGGTTTTGTCCATTTGTCTAAAGAAAGTTGCGGTTTTCGCATCGAAATAATCTAGGAAGCTTATACTCGTAAAATTTGACGTAGAAGAACAATAAAAAGTATACACCGAACAACTTTGATAGTCCGAAGTTGCTCAACTCACTCTATGAAGGACCTTTAAACGGTTTTGTCCATTTGTCATAGAATGTTCGGGTTTTGGCATCGAAATAATCTAGGAAGCTTATATTTGTAAAATTTGACATAGAAGAACAATAAAAAGTGTATACCGAGCAACTTTGATAGTCCGAAGTTGCTCAACTCACTCTATGGAGGAGCTATAAACGGTTTTGTCCATTTGTCTAAAGAAAGTTGCGGTTTTCGCATCGAAATAATCTAGAAAGCTTATACTCGTAAAATTTGACGTAGAAGAACAATAAAAAGTATACACCAAACAACTTTGATAGTCCGAAGTTGCTCAACTCACTCTATGAAGGAGCTTTAAACGGTTTTGTCCATTTGTCATTGAATCTTCGGGTTTTGGCGTCGAAATAATCTAGGAAGCTTATATTTGTAAAATTTGACATAGAAGAACAATAAAAAGTGTACACCGAGCAACTTTGATAGTCCGAAGTTGCTCAACTCACTCTATGGAGGAGCTATCAACGGTTTTGTCCATTTGTCATAAGAAAGTTGCGGTTTTCGCATCGAAATAATCTAGGAAGCTTATACTCATAAAATTTGACATAGAAGAACAATAAAAAGTGTACACCGAGTGACTTTGGTAGTCCGAAGTTGATCAACTCACTCTACGGCGGAGCTTTAAACGGTTTTTTCCATTTGTTATAGAAAGTTCGGGTTTTGGCATCGAAATAATCTAGAAATCTTATACTCGTAAAATTTGACATAGAAGAACAATAAAAAGTGTACACCGAGCAACTTTGATAGTCCAAAGTTCTCAACTCACTCTATGGAGGAGCTATAAACGGTTTTGTCCATTTGTCTAAAGAAAGTTGCGGTTTTCGCTTCGAAATAATGTAGGAAGCTTATACTCGTAAAATTTGACGTAGAAGAACAATAAAAAGTATACAGCGAGCAACTTTTATTGTCTGAAGTTGCTCAACTCACTCTATGGAGGAGCTTTAAACGGTTTTGTCCGTTTGTCATAGAATGTTCGGGTTTTGGCATCAAAATAATCTAGGAAGCTTATACTCGTAAAATTTGACATAGACGAACAATAAAAAGTGTATACCGAGCAACTTTGATAGTCCGAAGTTGCTCAACTCACTCTATGGAGGAGCTATAAACGGTTTTGTCCATTTGTCTAAAGAAAGTTGCGGTTTTCGCATCGAAATAATCTAGGAAGTTATACTCGTAAATTTTGACGTAGAAGAACAATAAAAAGTATACACCAAACAACTTTGATAGTCCGAAGTTGCTCAACTCACTCTATGAAGGAGCTTTAAACAGTTTTGTCCATTTGTCATTGAATCTTCGGGTTTTGGCGTCGAAATAATCTAGGAAGCTTATATTTGTAAAATTTGACATAGAAGAACAATAAAAAGTGTACACCGAGCAACTTTGATAGTCCGAAGTTGCTCAACTCACTCTATGGAGGAGCTATCAACGGTTTTGTCTATTTGTCATAAGAAAGTTGCGGTTTTCGCATCGAAATAATCTAGGAAGCTTATACTCGTAAAATTTGACATAGAAGAACAATAAAAAGTGTACACCGAGTGACTTTGATAGTCCGAAGTTGATCAACTCACTCTACGGCGGAGCTGTAAACGGTTTTTTCCATTTGTTATAGAAAGTTCGGGTTTTGGCATCGAAATAATCTAGGAATCTTATACTCGTAAAATTTGACATAGAAGAACAATAAAAAGTGTACACCGAGCAAATTTGATAGTCCAAAGTTCTCAACTCACTCTATGGAGGAGCTATAAACGGTTTTGTCCATTTGTCTAAAGAAAGTTGCGGTTTTTGCTTCGAAATAATGTAGGAAGCTTATACTCATAAAATTTGACGTAGAAGAACAATAAAAAGTATACAGCGAGCAACTTTTATTGTCTGAAGTTGCTCAACTCACTCTATGGAGGAGCTTTAAACGGTTTTGTCCGTTTGTCATAGAATGTTCGGGTTTTGGCATCGAAATAATCTAGGAAGCTTATACTCGTAAAATTTGACATAGACGAACAATAAAAAGTGCATACCGAGCAACTTTGATAGTCCGAAGTTGCTCAACTCACTCTATGGAGGAGCTATAAACGGTTTTGTCCATTTGTCTAAAGAAAGTTGCGGTTTTCGCATCGAAATAATCTAGGAAGCTTATACTCGTAAAATTTGTCGTAGAAGAACAATAAAAAGTATACACCAAACAACTTTGATAGTCCGAAGTTGCTCAACTCACTCTATGAAGGAGCTTTAAACGGTTTTGTCCATTTGTCATAGAATCTTCGGGTTTTGGCGTCGAAATAATCTAGGAAGCTTATATTTGTAAAATTTGACATAGAAGAACAATAAAAAGTGTACACCGAGCAACTTTGATAGTCCGAAGTTGCTCAACTCACTCTATGGAGGAGCTATAAACGGTTTTGTCCATTTGTCATAAGAAAGTTGCGGTTTTCGCATCGAAATAATCTAGGAAGCTTATACTCATAAAATTTGACATAGAAGAACAATAAAAAGTGTACACCGAGTGTCTTTGATAGTCCGAAGTTGAACAACTCACTCTACGGCGGAGATTTAAACGGTTTTTTCCATTTGTTATAGAAAGTTCGGGTTTTGGCATCGAAATAATCTAGGAATCTTATACTCGTAAAATTTGACATAGAAGAACAATAAAAAGTGTACACCGAGCAACTTTGATAGTCCAAAGTTCTCAACTCACTCTATGGAGGAGCTATAAACGGTTTTGTCCATTTGTCTAAAGAAAGTTGCGGTTTTCGCTTCGAAATAATGTAGAAAGCTTATACTCGTAAAATTTGACATAGAAGAACAATAAAAAGTGTACACCGAGCAACTTTGATAGTCTGAAGTTGCTCAACTCACTCTATGGAGGAGCTATAAACGGTTTTGTCCATTTGTCATAAGAAAGTTGCGGTTTTCGCATCGAAATAATCTAGGAAGCTTATACTCGTAAAATTTGACATAGAAGAACAATAAAAATTGTACACCGAGCACCTTTGATAGTCCGAAGTTGATCAACTCACTTTACGGCGGAGCTTTAAACAGTTTTTTCATTTGTTATAGAAAGTTCGGGTTTTGCCATCGAAATA
Source organism: Euonymus europaeus (assembly GCA_963580455.1). NCBI lineage: Eukaryota > Viridiplantae > Streptophyta > Magnoliopsida > Celastrales > Celastraceae > Euonymus > Euonymus europaeus. Next base: position 10,156,474 of record OY756970.1, on the reverse strand, counting down.
ATCTAGGAATCTTATACTCGTAAAATTTGACATAGAAGAACAATAAAAAGTGTATACCGAGAACCTTTGATAGTCCAAAGTTCTCAACTCACTCTATCGAGGAGCTATAAACGGTTTTGTCCATTTGTCTAAAGAAAGTTGCGGTTTTCGCATCGAAATAATCTAGGAAACTTATACTCGTAAAATTTGACGTAGAAGAACAATAAAAAGTATACACCGAACAACTTTGATAGTCCGAAGTTGCTCAACTCACTCTATGAAGGACCTTTAAACGGTTTTGTCCATTTGTCATAGAATGTTCGGGTTTTGGCATCGAAATAATCTACGAAGCTTATATTTGTAAAATTTGACATAGAAGAACAATAAAAAGTGTATACCGAGGAACTTTGATAGTCCGAAGTTGCTCAACTCACTCTATGGAGGAGCTATAAACGGTTTTGTCCATTTGTCTAAAGAAATTTGCGGTTTTCGCATCGAAATAATCTAGAAAGCTTATACTCGTAAAATTTGACGTAGAAGAACAATAAAAATTATACACCAAACAACTTTGATAGTCCGAAGTTGCTCAACTCACTCTATGAAGGAGCTTTAAACGGTTTTGTCCATTTGTCATTGAATCTTCGGGTTTTGGCGTCGAAATAATCTAGGAAGCTTATATTTGCAAAATTTGACATAGAAGAACAATAAAAAGTGTACACCGAGCAACTTTGATAGTCCGAAGTTGCTCAACTCACTCTATGGAGGAGCTATCAACGGATTTGTCCATTTGTCATAAGAAAGTTGCGGTTTTCGCATCGAAATAATCTAGGAAGCTTATACTCATAAAATTTGACATAGAAGAACAATAAAAAGTGTACACCGAGTGACTTTGATAGTCCGAAGTTGATCAACTCACTCTACGGCGGAGCTTTAAACGGTTTTTTCCATTTGTTATAGAAAGTTCGGGTTTTGGCATCGAAATAATCTAGGAATCTTATACTCGTAAAATTTGACATAGAAGAACAATAAAAAGTGTAAACCGAGCAACTTTGATAGTCCAAAGTTCTCAACTCACTCTATGGAGGAGCTATAAACGGTTTTGTCCATTTGTCTAAAGAAAGTTGCGGTTTTCGCTTCGAAATAATGTAGGAAGCTTATACTCATAAAATTTGACGTAGAAGAACAATAAAAAGTATACAGCGAGCAACTTTTATTGTCTGAAGTTGCTCAACTCACTCTATGGAGGAGCTTTAAACGGTTTTGTCCGTTTGTCATAGAATGTTCGGGTTTTGGCATCGAAATAATCTAGGAAGCTTATACTCGTAAAATTTGACATAGACGAACAATAAAAAGTGCATACCGAGCAACTTTGATAGTCCGAAGTTGCTCAACTCACTCTATGGAGGAGCTATAAACGGTTTTGTCCATTTGTCTAAAGAAAGTTGCGGTTTTCGCATCGAAATAATCTAGGAAGCTTATACTCGTAAAATTTGTCGTAGAAGAACAATAAAAAGTATACACCAAACAACTTTGATAGTCCGAAGTTGCTCAACTCACTCTATGAAGGAGCTTTAAACGGTTTTGTCCATTTGTCATAGAATCTTCGGGTTTTGGCGTCGAAATAATCTAGGAAGCTTATATTTGTAAAATTTGACATAGAAGAACAATAAAAAGTGTACACCGAGCAACTTTGATAGTCCGAAGTTGCTCAACTCACTCTATGGAGGAGCAATAAACGGTTTTGTCCATTTGTCATAAGAAAGTTGCGGTTTTCGCATCGAAATAATCTAGGAAGCTTATACTCATAAAATTTGACATAGAAGAACAATAAAAAGTGTACACCGAGTGTCTTTGATAGTCCGAAGTTGAACAACTCACTCTACGGCGGAGATTTAAACGGTTTTTTCCATTTGTTATAGAAAGTTCGGGTTTTGGCATCGAAATAATCTAGGAATCTTATACTCGTAAAATTTGACATAGAAGAACAATAAAAAGTGTACACCGAGCAACTTTGATAGTCCAAAGTTCTCAACTCACTCTATGGAGGAGCTATAAACGGTTTTGTCCATTTGTCTAAAGAAAGTTGCGGTTTTCGCTTCGAAATAATGTAGAAAGCTTATACTCGTAAAATTTGACATAGAAGAACAATAAAAAGTGTACACCGAGCAACTTTGATAGTCCGAAGTTGCTCAACTCACTCTATGGAGGAGCTATAAACGGTTTTGTCCATTTGTCATAAGAAAGTTGCGGTTTTCGCATCGAAATAATCTAGGAAGCTTATACTCGTAAAATTTGACATAGAAGAACAATAAAAATTGTACACCGAGCACCTTTGATAGTCCGAAGTTGATCAACTCACTCTACGGCGGAGCTTTAAACAGTTTTTTCATTTGTTATTGAAAGTTCGGGTTTTGCCATCGAAATAATCTAGGAATCTTATACTCGTAAAATTTGACATAGAAGAACAATAAAAAGTGTATACCGAGAACCTTTGATAGTCCAAAGTTCTCAACTCACTCTATCGAGGAGCTATAAACGGTTTTGTCCATTTGTCTAAAGAAAGTTGCGGTTTTCGCATCGAAATAATCTAGGAAGCTTATACTCGTAAAATTTGACGTAGAAGAACAATAAAAAGTATACACCGAACAACTTTGATAGTCCGAAGTTGCTCAACTCACTCTATGAAGGACCTTTAAACGGTTTTGTCCATTTGTCATAGAATGTTCGGGTTTTGGCATCGAAATAATCTACGAAGCTTATATTTGTAAAATTTGACATAGAAGAACAATAAAAAGTGTATACCGAGGAACTTTGATAGTCCGAAGTTGCTCAACTCACTCTATGGAGGAGCTATAAACGGTTTTGTCCATTTGTCTAAAGAAAGTTGCGGTTTTCGCATCGAAATAATCTAGAAAGCTTATACTCGTAAAATTTGACGTAGAAGAACAATAAAAATTATACACCAAACAACTTTGATAGTCCGAAGTTGCTCAACTCACTCTATGAAGGAGCTTTAAACGGTTTTGTCCATTTGTCATTGAATCTTCGGGTTTTGGCGTCGAAATAATCTAGGAAGCTTATATTTGTAAAATTTGACATAGAAGAACAATAAAAAGTGTACACCGAGCAACTTTGATAGTCCGAAGTTGCTCAACTCACTCTATGGAGGAGCTATCAACGGATTTGTCCATTTGTCATAAGAAAGTTGCGGTTTTCGCATCGAAATAATCTAGGAAGCTTATACTCATAAAATTTGACATAGAAGAACAATAAAAAGTGTACACCGAGTGACTTTGATAGTCCGAAGTTGATCAACTCACTCTACGGCGGAGCTTTAAACGGTTTTTTCCATTTGTTATAGAAAGTTCGGGTTTTGGCATCGAAATAATCTAGGAATCTTATACTCGTAAAATTTGACATAGAAGAACAATAAAAAGTGTACACCGAGCAACTTTGATAGTCCAAAGTTCTCAACTCACTCTATGGAGGAGCTATAAACGGTTTTGTCCATTTGTCTAAAGAAAGTTGCGGTTTTCGCTTCGAAATAATGTAGGAAGCTTATACTCGTAAAATTTGACGTAGAAGAACAATAAAAAGTATACAGCGAGCAACTTTTATTGTCTGAAGTTGCTCAACTCACTCTATGGAGGAGCTTTAAACGGTTTTGTCCGTTTGTCATAGAATGTTCGGGTTTTGGCATCAAAATAATCTAGGAAGCTTATACTCGTAAAATTTGACATAGACGAACAATAAAAAGTGTATACCGAGCAACTTTGATAGTCTGAAGTTGCTCAACTCACTCTATGGAGGAGCTATAAACGGTTTTGTCCATTTGTCTAAAGAAAGTTGCAGTTTTCGCATCGAAATAATCTAGGAAGTTATACTCGTAAATTTTGACGTAGAAGAACAATAAAAAGTATACACCAAACAACTTTGATAGTCCGAAGTTGCTCAACTCACTCTATGAAGGAGCTTTAAACAGTTTTGTCCATTTGCCATTGAATCTTCGGGTTTTGGCGTCGAAATAATCTAGGAAGCTTATATTTGTAAAATTTGACATAGAAGAACAATAAAAAGTGTACACCGAGCAAATTTGATAGTCCAAAGTTCTCAACTCACTCTATGGAGGAGCTATAAACGGTTTTGTCCATTTGTCTAAAGAAAGTTGCGGTTTTCGCTTCGAAATAATGTAGGAAGCTTATACTCGTAAAATTTGACGTAGAAGAACAATAAAAAGTATACAGCGAGCAACTTTTATTGTCTGAAGTTGCTCAACTCACTCTATGGAGGAGCTTTAAACGGTTTTGTCCGTTTGTCATAGAATGTTCGGGTTTTGGCATCGAAATAATCTAGGAAGCTTATACTCGTAAAATTTGACATAGACGAACAATAAAAAGTGCATACCGAGCAACTTTGATAGTCCGAAGTTGCTCAACTCACTCTATGGAGGAGCTATAAACGGTTTTGTCCATTTGTCTAAAGAAAGTTGCGGTTTTCGCATCGAAATAATCTAGGAAGCTTATACTCGTAAAATTTGACGTAGAAGAACAATAAAAAGTATACACCAAACAACTTTGATAGTCCGAAGTTGCTCAACTCACTCTATGAAGGAGCTTTAAACGGTTTTGTCCATTTGTCATAGAATCTTCGGGTTTTGGCGTCGAAATAATCTAGGAAGCTTATATTTGTAAAATTTGACATAGAAGAACAATAAAAAGTGTACACCGAGCAACTTTGATAGTCCGAAGTTGCTCAACTCACTCTATGGAGGAGCTATAAACGGTTTTGTCCATTTGTCATAAGAAAGTTGCGGTTTTCGCATCGAAATAATCTAGGAAGCTTATACTCATAAAATTTGACATAGAAGAACAATAAAAAGTGTATACCGAGTGTCTTTGATAGTCCGAAGTTGAACAACTCACTCTACGGCGGAGATTTAAACGGTTTTTTCCATTTGTTATAGAAAGTTCGGGTTTTGGCATCGAAATAATCTAGGAATCTTATACTCGTAAAATTTGACATAGAAGAACAATAAAAAGTGTACACCGAGCAACTTTGATAGTCCAAAGTTCTCAACTCACTCTATGGAGGAGCTATAAACGGTTTTGTCCATTTGTCTAAAGAAAGTTGCGGTTTTCGCTTCGAAATAATGTAGAAAGCTTATACTCGTAAAATTTGACATAGAAGAACAATAAAAAGTGTACACCGAGCAACTTTGATAGTCCGAAGTTGCTCAACTCACTCTATGGAGGAGCTATAAACGGTTTTGTCCATTTGTCATAAGAAAGTTGCGGTTTTCGCATCGAAATAATCTAGGAAGCTTATACTCGTAAAATTTGACATAGAAGAACAATAAAAATTGTACACCGAGCAACTTTGATAGTCCGAAGTTGATCAACTCACTCTACTGCGGAGCTTTAAACAGTTTTTTCATTTGTTATAGAAAGTTCGGGTTTTGCCATCGAAATAATCTAGGAATCTTATACTCGTAAAATTTGACATAGAAGAACAATAAAAAGTGTACACCGAGAACCTTTGATAGTCCAAAGTTCTCAACTCACTCTATCGAGGAGCTATAAACGGTTTTGTCCATTTGTCTAAAGAAAGTTGCGGTTTTCGCATCGAAATAATCTAGGAAGCTTATACTCGTAAAATTTGACGTAGAAGAACAATAAAAAGTATACACCGAACAACTTTGATAGTCCGAAGTTGCTCAACTCACTCTATGAAGGACCTTTAAACGGTTTTGTCCATTTGTCATAGAATGTTCGGGTTTTGGCATCGAAATAATCTAGGAAGCTTATATTTGTAAAATTTGACATAGAAGAACAATAAAAAGTATATACCGAGGAACTTTGATAGTCCGAAGTTGCTCAACTCACTCTATGGAGGAGCTATAAACGGTTTTGTCCATTTGTCTAAAGAAAGTTGCGGTTTTCGCATCGAAATAATCTAGAAAGCTTATACTCGTAAAATTTGACGTAGAAGAACAATAAAAATTATACACCAAACAACTTTGATAGTCCGAAGTTGCTCAACTCACTCTATGAAGGAGCTTTAAACGGTTTTGTCCATTTGTCATTGAATCTTCGGGTTTTGGCGTCGAAATAATCTAGGAAGCTTATATTTGTAAAATTTGACATAGAAGAACAATAAAAAGTGTACACCGAGCAACTTTGATAGTCCGAAGTTGCTCAACTCACTCTATGGAGGAGCTATCAACGGTTTTGTCCATTTGTCATAAGAAAGTTGCGGTTTTCGCATCGAAATAATCTAGGAAGCTTATACTCATAAAATTTGACATAGAAGAACAATAAAAAGTGTACACCGACTGACTTTGATAGTCCGAAGTTGATCAACTCACTCTACGGCGGAGCTTTAAACGGTTTTTTCCATTTGTTATAGAAAGTTCGGGTTTTGGCATCGAAATAATCTAGGAATCTTATACTCGTAAAATTTGACATAGAAGAACAATAAAAAGTGTACACCGAGCAACTTTGATAGTCCAAAGTTCTCAACTCACTCTATGGAGGAGCTATAAACGGTTTTGTCCATTTGTCTAAAGAAAGTTGCGGTTTTCGCTTCGAAATAATGTAGGAAGCTTATACTCGTAAAATTTGACGTAGAAGAACAATAAAAAGTATACAGCGAGCAACTTTTATTGTCTGACGTTGCTCAACTCACTCTATGGAGGAGCTTTAAACGGTTTTGTCCGTTTGTCATAGAATGTTCGGGTTTTGGCATCGAAATAATCTAGGAAGCTTATACTCGTAAAATTTGACATAGACGAACAATAAAAAGTGTATACCGAGCAACTTTGATAGTCCGAAGTTGCTCAACTCACTCTATGGAGGAGCTATAAACGGTTTTGTCCATTTGTCTAAAGAAAGTTGCGGTTTTCGCATCGAAATAATATAGGAAGCTTATACTCGAAAATTTGATGTAGAAGAACAATAAAAAGTATACACCAAACAACTTTGATAGTCCGAAGTTGCTCAACTCACTCTATGAAGGAGCTTTAAACGGTTTTGTCCATTTGTCATTGAATCTTCGGGTTTTGGCGTCGAAATAATCTAGGAAGCTTATATTTGTAAAATTTGACATAGAAGAACAATAAAAAGTGTACACCGAGCAACTTTGATAGTCCGAAGTTGCTCAACTCACTCTATGGAGGAGCTATCAACGGTTTTGTCCATTTGTCATAAGAAAGTTGCGGTTTTCGCATCGAAATAATCTAGGAAGCTTATACTCATAAAATTTGACATAGAAGAACAATAAAAAGTGTACACCGAGTGACTTTGATAGTCCGAAGTTGATCAACTCACTGTACGGCGGAGCTTTAAACGGTTTTTTCCATTTGTTATAGAAAGTTCGGGTTTTGGCATCGAAATAATCTAGGAATCTTATACTCGTAAAATTTGACATAGAAGAACAATAAAAAGTGTACACCGAGCAACTTTGATAGTCCAAAGTTCTCAACTCACTCTATGGAGGAGCTATAAACGGTTTTGTCCATTTGTCTAAAGAAAGTTGCGGTTTTCGCTTCGAAATAATGTAGGAAGCTTATACTCGTTAAATTTGACGTAGAAGAACAATAAAAAGTATACAACGAGCAACTTTTATTGTCTGAAGTTGCTCAACTCACTCTATGGAGGATCTTTAAACGGTTTTGTCCGTTTGTCATAGAATGTTCGAGTTTTGGCATCGAAATAATCTAGGAAGCTTATACTCGTAAAATTTGACATAGACGAACAAAAAAAAGTGTACACCGAGCAACTTTGATAGTCCGAAGTTGCTCAACTCACTCTATGGAGGAGCTTTAAACGGTTTTCTCCATTTGTCAAAGAAAGTTCGGGTTTTGGCATCGAAATAATCTAGGAATCTTATACTCGTAAAATTTGACATAGAAGAACAATAAAAAGTATACACCAAGCAACTTTGTTAGTCCGAAGTTGGTCAACTCACTCTATGGAGGAGCTTTAAATGGTTTTCTCCATTTGTCATAGAAATTTGGGTTTTGGCATCCAAATAATCTAGGAAGCTTATACTCGTAAAATTTGACATTGAAGAACAATAAAAAGTGTACACCTGGCAACTTCGATAGTCCGAAGTTGCTCAACTCACTCTATGGAGGAGCTATAAACGGTTTTGTCCATTTGTCATAAAAAAGTTGCGGTTTTGGCATCGAAATAATCTAGGAAGCTTATACTCGTAAAATTTGACATAGAAGAACAATAAAAAGTGTGCACCAAGTGACTTTGATAGTCCGAAGTTGATCAACTCACTCTACGGCGGAGCTTTAAACGGTTTTTTCATTTGTTATAGAAAGTTCGAGTTTTGGCATCGAAATAATCTAGGAATCTTATACTCGTAAAATTTGACATAGAAGAACAATAAAAAGTATACACCAAGCAACTTTGTTAGTCCGAAGTTGGTCAACTCACTCTATGGAGGAGCTTTAAATGGTTTTCTCCATTTGTCATAGAAATTTGGGTTTTGGCATCCAAATAATCTAGGAAGCTTATACTCGTAAAATTTGACATTGAAGAACAATAAAAAGTGTACACCTGGCAACTTCGATAGTCCGAAGTTGCTCAACTCACTCTATGGAGGAGCTATAAACGGTTTTGTCCATTTGTCATAAAAAAAGTTGCGGTTTTCGCATCGAAATAATCTAGGAAGCTTATACTCGTAAAATTTGACATAGAAGAACAATAAAAAGTGTGCACCAAGTGACTTTGATAGTCCGAAGTTGATCAACTCACTCTACGGCGGAGCTTTAAACGGTTTTTTCATTTGTTATAGAAAGTTCGAGTTTTGGCATCGAAATAATCTAGGAATCTTATACTCGTAAAATTTGACATAGAAGAACAATAAAAAGTGTACACCGAGCAACTTTGATAGTCCAAAGTTCTCAACTCATTCTATGGAGGAGTTATAAACGGTTTTGTCCATTTGTCTAAAGAAAGTTGCGGTTTTCGCATCGAAATAATCTAGGAAGCTTATACTCGTAAAATTTGACGAAGAAGAACAATAAAAAGTATACACCGAACAACTTTGATAGTCCGAAGTTGCTCAACTCACTCTATGGATGAGCTTTAAACGGTTTTGTCCATTTGTCATAGAATGTTCGGGTTTTGGCATCGAAATAATCTAGGAAGCTTATATTTGTAAAATTTGACATAGAAGAACAATAAAAAGTGTACACCGAGCAACTTTGATAGTCCGAAGTTGCTCAACTCACTCTATGGAGGAGCTATAAACGGTTTTGTCCATTTGTCATAAGAAAGTTGCGGTTTTCGCATCGAAATAATCTAGGAAGCTTATATTCGTAAAATTTGACATAGAAGAACAATAAAAAGTGTACACCGAGTGACTTTGATAGTCCGAAGTTGATCAACTCACTCTACGGCGGAGCTTTAAACGGTTTTTTCCATTTGTTATAGAAAGTTCGGGTTTTGGCATCGAAATAATCTAGGAATCTTATACTCGTAAAATTTGACATAGAAGAACAATAAAAAGTGTACACCGAGCAACTTTGATAGTCCAAAGGTCTCAACTCACTCTATGGAGGAGCTATAAACGGTTTTGTCCATTTGTCTAAAGAAAGTTACGGTTTTCGCATCGAAATAATCTAGGAAGCTTATACTCGTAAAATTTGACGTAGAAGAACAATAAAAAGTGTACACCGAGCAACTTTGATAGTCCGAAGTTGATCAACTCACTCTACGGTGGAGCTTTAAACGGTTTTGTCCATTTGTCATAGAATATTCGGGTTTTGGCATCGAAATAATCTAGGAAGCTTATACTCGTAAAATTTCACATAGAAGAACAATAAAAAGTGTACACCGAGCAACTTTGAATGTCCGGAATTGATCAACTCTCACTATGAACTAGCTTTTAACGGTTATGTCCATTTGTCATTGATAGTTATGGTTTTGGAATCAAAATAATCCAGGAAGCATATACTCGTAAAATTTGACATAAAAGAACAATAAAAAGTGTACACTGAGCAACTTTGATGATTCGAATGTTCTCAACTCTCTATATGGAGGATCTTTTAACATTTTTGTCCATTTGTCTTATAAAGTTGGTGTTTTCGGATCGAAATAATCTATCAAGCTTATACTCGTAAAATTTGACATGGAAAAAATAATAAAAAGTGTACACCGAGAAACATTGATGGTCCGAAATTGCTCAACTCTCACTATGAAGTAGCTTTTAATGGTTTTATCCATTTGGCATTGATAGTTGGGGTTTTGGCATCGAAATAACCTAGGAAGCTTATACTCATAAAATTTGACTTAGAAGAACACTAAAAAGTGTACACCGAGCAACTTTGATGGTCCGAAGTTGCTCAACTCACTCTATGGAGGCGCTTTAAAAGATTTTGTCCATTTGTCATAGAAAGTTGGGGTTTTGGCATCGAAATAATCTATGAAGCTTATACTCATAAAATTTGACATAGAAGAACAATAAAAAGTGTACAGCGAGCAACTTTGATAGTCCGAAGTTGCTGAACTCACTCTATGGAGGAGCTATAAACGGTTTTGTCCATTTGTCTAAAGAAAGTTGCGGTTTTCGCATCGAAATAATCTAGGAAGCTTATACTCGTAAAATTTGAAGTAGAAGAACAATAAAAAGTATACACCGAACAACTTTGATAGTCCGAAGTTGCTCAACTCACTCTATGGAGGAGGTTTAAACGGTTTTGTCCATTTGTCATAGAATGTTCGGGTTTTGGCATCGAAATAATCTAGGAAGCTTATATTTGTAAAATTTGACATAGAAGAACAATAAAAAGTGTACACCGAGCAACTTTGATAGTCCAAAGTTGCTCAACTCACTCTATGGAGGAGCTATAAACGGTTTTGTCCATTTGTCATAAGAAACTTGCGGTTTTCGCATCGAAATAATCTAGGAAGCTTATACTCGTAAAATTTGACATAGAAGAACAATAAAAAGTGTACACCGAGTGACTTTAATAGTCGGAAGTTGATCAACTCACTCTACGGCGGAGCTTTAAACGGTTTTTTCCATTTGTTATAGAAAGTTCGGGTTTTGGCATCGAAATAATCTAGGAATCTTACACTCGTAATATTTGACATAGAAGAACAATAAAAAGTGTACACCGAGCAACTTTGATAGTCCAAAGTTCTCAACTCACTCTATGGAGGAGCTATAAACGGTTTTGTCCATTTGTCTAAAGAAAGTTGCGGTTTTCGCATCGAAATAATCTAGGAAGCTTGTACTCGTAAAATTTGACGTAGAAGAACAATAAAAAGTATACACCGAACAACTTTGATAGTCCGAAGTTGCTCAACTCACTCTATGGAGGAGCTTTAAACGTTTTTCTCCATTTGTCAAAGAAAGTTCGGGTTTTGGCATCGAAATAATCTAGGAATCTTATACTCATAAAATTTGACATAGAAGAACAATAAAAAGTATACACCAAGCAACTTTGTTAGTCCGAAGTTGGTCAACTCACTCTATGGAGGAGCTTTAAATGGTTTTCTCCATTTGTCATAGAAATTTGGGTTTTGGCATCCAAATAATCTAGGAAGCTTATACTCGTAAAATTTGACATTGAAGAACAATAAAAAGTGTACACCTGGCAACTTCGATAGTCCGAAGTTGCTCAACTCACTCTATGGAGGAGCTATAAACGGTTTTGTCCATTTGTCATAAAAAAAGTTGCGGTTTTCGCATCGAAATAATCTAGGAAGCTTATACTCGTAAAATTTGACATAGAAGAACAATAAAAAGTGTGCACCAAGTGACTTTGATAGTCCGAAGTTGATCAACTCACTCTACGGCGGAGCTTTAAACGGTTTTTTCATTTGTTATAGAAAGTTCGAGTTTTGGCATCGAAATAATCTAGGAATCTTATACTCGTAAAATTTGACATAGAAGAACAATAAAAAGTGTACACCGAGCAACTTTGATAGTCCAAAGTTCTCAACTCACTCTATGGAAGAGTTATAAACGGTTTTGTCCATTTGTCTAAAGAAAGTTGCGGTTTTCGCATCGAAATAATCTAGGAAGCTTATACTCGTAAAATTTGACGAAGAAGAACAATAAAAAGTATACACCGAACAACTTTGATAGTCCGAAGTTGCTCAACTCACTCTATGGATGAGCTTTAAACGGTTTTGTCCATTTGTCATAGATTGTTCGTGTTTTGGCATCGAAATAATCTAGGAAGCTTATATTTGTAAAATTTGACATAGAAGAACAATAAAAAGTGTACACCGAGCAACTTTGATAGTCCGAAGTTGCTCAACTCACTCTATGGAGGAGCTATAAATGGTTTTGTCCATTTGTCATAAGAAAGTTGCGGTTTTCGCATCGAAATAATCTAGGAAGCTTATACTCGTAAAATTTGACATAGAAGAACAATAAAAAGTGTACACCGAGTGACTTTGATAGTCCGAAGTTGATCAACTCACTCTACGGCGGAGCTTTAAACGGTTTTTTCCATTTGTTATAGAAAGTTCGGGTTTTGGCATCAAAATAATCTAGGAATCTTATACTCGTAAAATTTGACATAGAAGAACAATAAAAAGTGTACACCGAGCAACTTTGATAGTCCAAAGGTCTCAACTCACTCTATGGAGGAGCTATAAACGGTTTTGTCCATTTGTCTAAAGAAAGTTACGGTTTTCGCATCGAAATAATCTAGGAAGCTTATACTCGTAAAATTTGACGTAGAAGAACAACAAAAAGTGTACACCGAGCAACTTTGATAGTCCGAAGTTGATCAACTCACTCTACGGTGGAGCTTTAAACGGTTTTGTCCATTTGTCATAGAATGTTCGGGTTTTGGCATCGAAATAATCTAGGAAGCTTATACTCGTAAAATTTCACATAGAAGAACAATAAAAAGTGTACACCGAGCAACTTTGAATGTCCGGAATTGATCAACTCACTCTATGGAGGCGCTTTAAACGATTTTGTCCATTTGTCGTAGAAAGTTGGGGTTTTGGCATCGAATTAATCTATGAAGCTTATACTCGTAAAATTTGACATAGAAGAACAATAAAAAGTGTACAGCGAGCAACTTTGATAGTCCGAAGTTGCTGAACTCACTCTATGAAGGAGCTTTAAACGGTTTTGTCCATTTGTCATAAGAAAGTTGCGGTTTTCGCTTCGAAATAATGTAGGAAGCTTATACTCGTAAAATTTGAGATAGACGAACAATAATAAGTGTACACCGAGCAACTTTGATGGTTCGAAGTTGCTCAACTCACTCTATAGAGAAGCGTTAAACGGTTTTCTCCATTTTTCATAGAAAGTTGAGGTTTTGGCATCGAAATAATCTAGGAAGCTTATACTTGTAAAATTTGACATAGAAGAACAATAAAAAGTGTACACCGAGCAACTTTGATAGTCCGAAATTTCTCAACTCACTCTATGGAGGAGCTATAAACGGTTTTGTCCATTTGTTATAAGAAAGTTGGGGTTTTGGCATCCAAATAATCTAGTAGGCTTATACTCGTAAAATTTGAGGTAGACGAACAATAAAAAGTGTACACCGAGCAACTTAGATGGTCCGAAGTTTCTCAACTCACTCTATAGAGAAGCGTTAAACGGTTTTCTCCATTTTTCATAGAAAGCTGGGGTTTTGGCATCGAAATAATCTAGGAAGCTTATACTCGTAAAATTTGACATAGAAGAACAATAAAAAGTGTACACCGAGCAACTTCGATAGTCCGAAGTTGCTCAACTCACTCTATGGAGGAGCTATAAACGGTTTTGTCTATTTGTCAAAAGAAAGTTGCGGTTTTCGCATCGAAATAATCTAGGAAGCTTCTACTCGTAATATTTGACGTAGAAGAACACTAAAAAGTGTACACCGAGCAACTTTGATAGTCCGAAGTTGATCAACTCACTCTACGGCGGAGCTTTAAACGGTTTTTTCATTTGTTATAGAAAGTTCGGGTTTTGGCATCGAAATAATCTAGGAATCTTATACTCGTAAAATTTGACATAGAAGAACAATAAAAAGTGTACACCGAGAACCTTTGATAGTCCAAAGTTCTCAACTCACTCTATGGAGGACCTATAAACGCTTTTGTCCATTTGTCTAAAGAAAGTTGCGGTTTTCGCATCGAAATAATCTAGGAAGCTTATACTCGTAAAATTTGACGTAGAAGAACAATAAAAAGTATACACCGAACAACTTTGATAGTCCGAAGTTACTCAACTCACTCTACGGCGGAGCTTTAAACGGTTTTTTCCATTTGTTATAGAAAGTTCGGGTTTTGGCATCGAAATAATCTAGAAATCTTATACTCGTAAAATTTGACATAGAAGAACAATAAAAAGTGTACACCGAGCAACTTTGATAGTCCAAAGTTCTCAACTCACTCTATGGAGGAGCTATAAACGGTTTTGTCCATTTGTCTAAAGAAAGTTGCGGTTTTCGCTTCGAAATAATGTAGGAAGCTTATACTCGTAAAATTTGACGTAGAAGAACAATAAAAAGTATACAGCGAGCAACTTTTATTGTCTGAAGTTGCTCAACTCACTCTATGGAGGAGCTTTAAACGGTTTTGTCCGTTTGTCATAGAATGTTCGGGTTTTGGCATCAAAATAATCTAGGAAGCTTATACTCGTAAAATTTGACATAGACGAACAATAAAAAGTGTATACCGAGCAACTTTGATAGTCCGAAGTTGCTCAACTCACTCTATGGAGGAGCTATAAACGGTTTTGTCCATTTGTCTAAAGAAAGTTGCGGTTTTCGCATCGAAATAATCTAGGAAGTTATACTCGTAAATTTTGACGTAGAAGAACAATAAAAAGTATACACCAAACAACTTTGATAGTCCGAAGTTGCTCAACTCACTCTATGGAGGAGCTATAAACGGTTTTATCCATTTGTCTAAAGAAAGTTGCGGTTTTCGCATCGAAATAATCTAGAAAGCTTATACTCGTAAAATTTTACGTAGAAGAACAATAAAAAGTATACACCGAACAACTTTGATAGTCCGAAGTTGCTCAACTCACTCTATGGAGGCGCTTTAAACGATTTTGTCCATTTGTCGTAGAAAGTCGGGGTTTTGGCATCGAAATAATCTAGGAAGCTTATATTTGTAAAATTTGACATAGAAGAACAATAAAAAGTGTACACCGAGCAACTTTGATAGTCCGAAGTTGCTGAACTCACTCTATGGAGGCGCTTTAAACGATTTTGTCCATTTGTCGTAGAAAGTTGGGGTTTTGGCATCGAATTAATCTATGAAGCTTATACTCGTAAAATTTGACATAGAAGAACAATAAAAAGTGTACAGCGAGCAACTTTTATAGTCCGAAGTTGCTGAACTCACTCTATGAAGGAGCTTTAAACGGTTTTGTCCATTTGTCATAGAAAGTTGCGGTTTTCGAATCGAAATAATCTAGCAGGCTTAAATTCATAAAATTTGACATAGAAGGAACAATAAAAAGTGTAAACCGAGCAACGTTGATAGTCCGAAGTTGCTCAACTCACTCTATGGAGGAGCTATAAACGGTTTTGTCCATTTGTCATAAGAAAGTTGCGGTTTTCGCTTCGAAATAATGTAGGAAGCTTATACTCGTAAAATTTGAGATAGACGAACAATAAAAAGTGTACACCGAGCAACTTTGATGGTCCGAAGTTGCTCAACTCACTCTATAGGGAAGCGTTAAACGGTTTTCTCCATTTTTCATAGAAAGTTGGGGTTTTGGCATCGAAATAATCTAGGAAGCTTATACTCGCAAAATTTGACATAGAAGAACAATAAAAAGTGTACACCGAGCAACTTTGATTGTCCGAAATTGCTCAACTCACTCTATGGAGGAGCTATAAACGGTTTTGTCCATTTGTCATAAGAAAGCTGGGGTTTTGGCATCCAAATAATCTAGTAAGCTTATACTCGTAAAATTTGAGATAGACGAACAATAAAAAGTGTACACCGAGCAAGTTTGATGGTCCGAAGTTGCTCAACTAACTCTATAGAGAAGCGTTAAACGGTTTTCTCCATTTTTCATAGAAAGTTGGGATTTTGGCATCGAAATAATCTAGGAAGCTTATACTCGTAAAATTTGACATAGAAGAACAATAAAAAGTGTACACCGACCAACTTCGATAGTCCGAAGTTGCTCAACTCACTCTATGGAGGAGCTATAAACGGTTTTGTCTATTTATCAAAAGAAAGTTGCGGTTTTCGCATCGAAATAATCTAGGAAGCTTATACTCGTAATATTTGACGTAGAAGAACAATAAAAAGTGTACACCGAGCAACTTTGATAGTCCGAAGTTGATCAACTCACTCTACGGCGGAGCTTTAAACGGTTTTTTCATTTGTTATAGAAAGTTCGGGTTTTGGCATCGAAATAATATAGGAATCTTATACTCGTAAAATTTGACATAGAAGAACAATAAAAAGTTTACACCGAGAACCTTTGATAGTCCAAAGTTCTCAACTCACTCTATGGAGGAGCTATAAACGGTTTTGTCCATTTGTCTAAAGAAAGTTGCGGTTTTCGCATCGAAATAATCTAGGAAGCTTATACTCGTAAAATTTGACGTAGAAGAACAATAAAAAGTATACACCGAACAACTTTGATAGTCCGAAGTTGCTCAACTCACTATATGGAGGAGCTTTAAACGGTTTTGTCCATTTGTCATAGAATGTTCGGGTTTTGGCATCGAAATAATCTAGGAAGCTTATATTTGTAAAATTTGACATAGAAGAACAATAAAAAGTGTACACCGAGCAACTTTGATAGTCCGAAGTTGCTCAACTCACTCTATGGAGGAGCTATAAACGGTTTTGTCCATTTGTCTAAAGAAAGTTGAGGTTTTCACATCGAAATAATCTAGGAAGCTTATACTCGTAAAATTTGACGTAGAAGAACAATAAAAAGTATACACCGAACAACTTTGATAGTTCGAAGTTGCTCAACTCACTCTATGGAGGAGCTTTAAACGGTTTTGTCCATTTGTCATAGAATGTTCGGGTTTTGGCATCGAAATAATCTAGGAAGCTTATACTCGTAAAATTTGACATAGAAGAACAATAAAAAGTGTACACCGAGCAACTTTGATAGTCCGAAGTTGCTCAACTCACTCTATGGAGGAGCTATAAACAGTTTTGTCCATTTGTCATAAGAAAGTTGCGGTTTTCGCATCGAAATAATCTAGGAAGCTTATACTCGTAAAATTTGACATAGAAGAACAATAAAAAGTGTACACCGAGTGTCTTTGATAGTCCGAAGTTGATCAACTCACTCTACGGCGGAGCTTTAAACGGTTTTTTCCATTTGTTATAGAAAGTTCGGGTTTTGGCATCGAAATAATCTAGGAATCTTATACTCGTAAAATTTGACATAGAAGAACAATAAAAAGTGTACACCGAGCAACTTTGATAGTCCAAAGTTCTCAACTCACTCTATGGAGGAGCTATAAACGGTTTTGTCCATTTGTCTAAAGAAAGTTGCGGTTTTCTCATCGAAATAATCTAGGAAGCTTATACTCGTAAAATTTGACGTAGAAGAACAATAAAAAGTGTACACCGAGCAACTTTGATAGTCCGAAGTTGCTGAACTCACTTTATGGAGGCACTTTAAACGATTTTGTCCATTTGTCGTAGAAAGTTGTGGTTTTGGCATCGAAATAATCTATGAAGCTTATACTCGTAAAATTTGACATAGAAGAACAATAAAAAGTGTACACCGAGCAACTTTGATAGTCCGAAGTTGCTCAACTCACTCTATGGAGGAGCTATAAACAGTTTTGTCCATTTGTCATAAGAAAGTTGCGGTTTTCGCATCGAAATAATCTAGGAAGCTTATACTCGTAAAATTTGACATAGAAGAACAATAAAAAGTTTACACCGAGAACCTTTGATAGTCCAAAGTTCTCAACTCACTCTATGGAGGAGCTATAAACGGTTTTGTCCATTTGTCTAAAGAAAGTTGCGGTTTTCGCATCGAAATAATCTAGGAAGCTTATACTCGTAAAATTTGACGTAGAAGAACAATAAAAAGTATACACCGAACAACTTTGATAGTCCGAAGTTGCTCAACTCACTCTATGGAGGAGCTTTAAACGGTTTTGTCTATTTGTCATAGAATGTTCGGGTTTTGGCATCGAAATAATCTAGGAAGCTTATATTTGTAAAATTTGACATAGAAGAACAATAAAAAGTGTACACCGAGCAACTTTGATAGTCCGAAGTTGCTCAACTCACTCTATGGAGGAGCTATAAACGGTTTTGTCCATTTGTCTAAAGAAAGTTGAGGTTTTCACATCGAAATAATCTAGGAAGCTTATACTCGTAAAATTTGACGTAGAAGAACAATAAAAAGTATACACCGAACAACTTTGATAGTTCGAAGTTGCTCAACTCACTCTATGGAGGAGCTTTAAACGGTTTTGTCCATTTGTCATAGAATGTTCGGGTTTTGGCATCGAAATAATCTAGGAAGCTTATACTCGTAAAATTTGACATAGAAGAACAATAAAAAGTGTACACCGAGCAACTTTGATAGTCCGAAGTTGCTCAACTCACTCTATGGAGGAGCTATAAACAGTTTTGTCCATTTGTCATAAGAAAGTTGCGGTTTTCGCATCGAAATAATCTAGGAAGCTTATACTCGTAAAATTTGACATAGAAGAACAATAAAAAGTGTACACCGAGTGTCTTTGATAGTCCGAAGTTGATCAACTCACTCTACGGCGGAGCTTTAAACGGTTTTTTCCATTTGTTATAGAAAGTTCGGGTTTTGGCATCGAAATAATCTAGGAATCTTATACTCGTAAAATTTGACATAGAAGAACAATAAAAAGTGTACACCGAGCAACTTTGATAGTCCAAAGTTCTCAACTCACTCTATGGAGGAGCTATAAACGGTTTTGTCCATTTGTCTAAAGAAAGTTGCGGTTTTCTCATCGAAATAATCTAGGAAGCTTATACTCGTAAAATTTGACGTAGAAGAACAATAAAAAGTGTACACCGAGCAACTTTGATAGTCCGAAGTTGCTGAACTCACTTTATGGAGGCACTTTAAACGATTTTGTCCATTTGTCGTAGAAAGTTGTGGTTTTGGCATCGAAATAATCTATGAAGCTTATACTCGTAAAATTTGACATAGAAGAACAATAAAAAGTGTACACCGAGCAACTTTGATAGTCCGAAGTTGCTCAACTCACTCTATGGAGGAGCTATAAACAGTTTTGTCCATTTGTCATAAGAAAGTTGCGGTTTTCGCATCGAAATAATCTAGGAAGCTTATACTCGTAAAATTTGACATAGAAGAACAATAAAAAGTTTACACCGAGAACCTTTGATAGTCCAAAGTTCTCAACTCACTCTATGGAGGAGCTATAAACGGTTTTGTCCATTTGTCTAAAGAAAGTTGCGGTTTTCGCATCGAAATAATCTAGGAAGCTTATACTCGTAAAATTTGACGTAGAAGAACAATAAAAAGTATACACCGAACAACTTTGATAGTCCGAAGTTGCTCAACTCACTCTATGGAGGAGCTTTAAACGGTTTTGTCCATTTGTCATAGAATGTTCGGGTTTTGGCATCGAAATAATCTAGGAAGCTTATATTTGTAAAATTTGACATAGAAGAACAATAAAAAGTGTACACCGAGCAACTTTGATAGTCCGAAGTTGCTCAACTCACTCTATGGAGGAGCTATAAACGGTTTTGTCCATTTGTCTAAAGAAAGTTGAGGTTTTCACATCGAAATAATCTAGGAAGCTTATACTCGTAAAATTTGACGTAGAAGAACAATAAAAAGTATACACCGAACAACTTTGATAGTTCGAAGTTGCTCAACTCACTCTATGGAGGAGCTTTAAACGGTTTTGTCCATTTGTCATAGAATGTTCGGGTTTTGGCATCGAAATAATCTAGGAAGCTTATACTCGTAAAATTTGACATAGAAGAACAATAAAAAGTGTACACCGAGCAACTTTGATAGTCCGAAGTTGCTCAACTCACTCTATGGAGGAGCTATAAACAGTTTTGTCCATTTGTCATAAGAAAGTTGCGGTTTTCTCATCGAAATAATCTAGGAAGCTTATACTCGTAAAATTTGACATAGAAGAACAATAAAAAGTGTACACCGAGTGTCTTTGATAGTCCGAAGTTGATCAACTCACTCTACGGCGGAGCTTTAAACGGTTTTTTCCATTTGTTATAGAAAGTTCGGGTTTTGGCATCGAAATAATCTAGGAATCTTATACTCGTAAAATTTGACATAGAAGAACAATAAAAAGTGTACACCGAGCAACTTTGATAGTCCAAAGTTCTCAACTCACTCTATGGAGGAGCTATAAACGGTTTTGTCCATTTGTCTAAAGAAAGTTGCGGTTTTCTCATCGAAATAATCTAGGAAGCTTATACTCGTAAAATTTGACGTAGAAGAACAATAAAAAGTGTACACCGAGCAACTTTGATAGTCCGAAGTTGCTGAACTCACTTTATGGAGGCACTTTAAACGATTTTGTCCATTTGTCGTAGAAAGTTGTGGTTTTGGCATCGAAATAATCTATGAAGCTTATAGTCGTAAAATTTGACATAGAAGAACACTAAAAAGTGTACAGCGAGCAACTTTGATAGTCCTAAGTTGCTGAACTCACTCTATGAAGGAGCTTTAAACGGTTTTGTCTATTTGTCATAGAAAGTTGCGGTTTTCGAATCGAAATAATCTAGCAAGCTTAAACTCATAAAATTTGACATAGAAGGAACAATAAAAAGTGTACACTGAGCAACGTTGATAGTCCGAAGTTGGTCAACTCATTCTATGGAGGAGCTATAAACGGTTTTGTCCATTTGTCATAAGAAAGTTGCGGTTTTCGCTTCGAAATAATGTAGGAAGCTTATACTCGTAAAATTTGAGATAGACGAACAATAAAAAGTGTACACCGAGCAACTTTGATGGTTCGAAGTTGCTCAACTCACTCTATAGAGGAGCTATAAACGGTTTTGTCCATTTGTCGTAGAAAGTTGGGGTTTTGGCATCGAAATAATCTAGGAAGCTTATACTTGTAAAATTTAAAATAGAAGAACAATAAAAAGTGTACACCGAGCAACTTTTATAGTCCGAAATTTCTCAACTCACTCTATGGAGGAGCTATAAACGATTTTGTCCATTTGTCATAAGAAAGTTGGGGTTTTGGCATCCAAATAATCTAGTAAGCTTATACTCGTAAAATTTGAGATAGACGAACAATAAAAAGTGTACACCGAGCAACTTTGATTGTCCGAAGTTTCTCAACTCACTCTATAGAGAAGCGTTAAACGGTTTTCTCCATTTTTCATAGAAAGTTGGGGTTTTGGCATCGAAATAATCTAGGAAGCTTATACTCGTAAAATTTGACATAGAAGAACAATAAAAAGTGTACACCGAGCAACTTCGATAGTCCGAAGTTGCTCAACTCACTCGATGGAGGACCTATAAACGGTTTTGTCTATTTGTCAAAAGAAAGTTGCGGTTTCCGCATCGAAATAATCTAGGAAGCTTATACTCGTAATATTTGACGTAGAAGAACAATAAAAAGTATACACCGAACAACTTTGATAGTCCGAAGTTGCTCAACTCACTCTATAGAGGAGCTTTAAACGGTTTTGTCCATTTGTCATAAGAAAGTTGCGGTTTTCGCATCGAAATAATCTAGGAAGCTTATACTCGTAAAATTTGACATAGAAGAACAATAAAAAGTGTACACCGAGCAACTTTGATAGTCCGAAGTTGCTCAACTCACTCTATGGAGGAGCTATAAACGGTTTTGTCCATTTGTCTAAAGAAAGTTGCGGTTTTCGAATCGAAATAATCTGGGAAGCTTATACTCGTAAAATTTGACGTAGAAGAATAATAAAAAGTATACACCGAACAACTTTGATAGTCCGAAGTAGCTCAACTCACTCTATGGAGGAGCTTTAAACGGTTTTGTCCATTTGTCATAGAATGTTCGGGTTTTGGCATCGAAATAATCTAGGAAGCTTATATTTGTAAAATTTGACATAGAAGAACAATTAAAAGTGTACACCGAGCAACTTTGATAGTCCAAAGTTGCTCAAATTACTCTATGGAGGCGCTTTAAACGATTTTGTCCATTTTTCGTAGAAAGTTGGGGTTTTGGCATCGAAATAATCTATGAAGCTTATACTCGTAAAATTTGACATAGAAGAACAATAAAAAGTGTACAGCGAGCAACTTTTATAGTCCGAAGTTGCTGAACTCACTCTACGAAGGAGCTTTAAACGGTTTTGTCCATTTGTCATAGAAAGTTGCGGTTTTCGAATCGAAATAATCTAGCAAGCTTAAACTCATAAAATTTGACATAGAAGGAACAATAAAAAGTGTAAACAGAGCAACGTTGATAGTCCGAAGTTGCTCAACTCACTCTATGGAGGAGCTATAAACGGTTTTGTCCATTTGTCATAAGAAAGTTGCGGTTTTCGCTTCGAAATAATGTAGGAAGCTTATACTCGTAAAATTTGAGATAGACGAACAATAAAAAGTGTACACCGAGCAACTTTGATGGTCTGAAGTTGCTCAACTCACTCTATAGAGAAGCGTTAAACGGTTTTCTCCATTTTTGATAGAATGTTGGGGTTTTGGCATCGAAATAATCTAGGAAGCTTATACTCGCAAAATTTGACATAGAAGAACAATAAAGAGTGTACACCGAGCAACTTTGATTGTCCGAAATTGCTCAACTCACTCTATGGAGGAGCTATAAACGGTTTTGTCCATTTGTCATAAGAAAGCTGGAGTTTTGGCATCCAAATAATCTAGTAAGCTTATACTCGTAAAATTTGAGATAGACGAACAATAAAAAGTGTACACCGAGCAAGTTTGATGGTCCGAAGTTGCTCAACTAACTCTATAGAGAAGCGTTAAACGGTTTTCTCAATTTTTCATAGAAAGTTAGGGTTTTGGCATCGAAATAATCTAGGAAGCTTATACTCGTAAAATTTGACATAGAAGAACAATAAAAAGTGTACACCGAGCAACTTCGATAGTCCGAAGTTGCTCAACTCACTCTATGGAGGACCTATAAACGGTTTTGTCTATTTGTCAAAAGAAAGTTGCGGTTTTCGCATCGAAATAATCTAGGAAGCTTATACTCGTAATATTTGACGTAGAAGAACAATAAAAAGTGTACACCGAGCAACTTTGATAGTCCGAAGTTGCTCAACTAACTCTATAGAGAAGCGTTAAACGGTTTTCTCAATTTTTCATAGAAAGTTAGGGTTTTGGCATCGAAATAATCTAGGAAGCTTATACTCGTAAAATTTGACATAGAAGAACAATAAAAAGTGTACACCGTGAACCTTTGATAGTCCAAAGTTCTCAACTCACTCTATGGAGGAGCTATAAACGGTTTTGTCCATTTGTCTAAAGAAAGTTGCGGTTTTCGCATCGAAATAATCTAGGAAGCTTATACTCGTAAAATTTGACGTAGAAGAACAATAAAAAGTATACACCGAACAACTTTGATAGTCCGAAGTTGCTCAACTCACTCTATGGAGGAGCTTTAAACGGTTTTGTCCATTTGTCATAGAATGTTCGGGTTTTGGCATCGAAATAATCTAGGAAGCTTATATTTGTAAAATTTGACATAGAAGAACAATAAAAAGTGTACACCGAGCAACTTTGGTAGTCCGAAGTTGCTCAACTCACTCTATGGAGGAGCTATAAACGGTTTTGTCCATTTGTCTAAAGAAAGTTGCGGTTTTCGCATCGAAATAATCTAGGAAGCTTATACTCGTAAAATCTGACGTAGAAGAACAATAAAAAGTATACACCGAACAACTTTGATAGTTCGAAGTTGCTCAACTCACTCTATGGAGGAGCTTTAAACGGTTTTGTCCATTTGTCATAGAATGTTCGGGTTTTGGCATCGAAATAATCTAGGAAGCTTATACCCGTAAAATTTGACATAGAAGAAGAATAAAAAGTGTACACCGAGCAACTTTGGTAGTCCGAAGTTGCTCAACTCACTCTATGGAGGAGCTATAAACGGTTTTGTCCATTTGTCTAAAGAAAGTTGCGGTTTTCGCATCGAAATAATCTAGGAAGCTTATACTCGTAAAATCTGACGTAGAAGAACAATAAAAAGTATACACCGAACAACTTTGATAGTTCGAAGTTGCTCAACTCACTCTATGGAGGAGCTTTAAACGGTTTTGTCCATTTGTCATAGAATGTTCGGGTTTTGGCATCGAAATAATCTAGGAAGCTTATACCCGTAAAATTTGACATAGAAGAACAATAAAAAGTGTACACCGAGCAACTTTGATAGTCCGAAGTTGCTCAACTCACTCTATGGAGGAGCTATAAACGGTTTTGTCCATTTGTCAAAAGAAAGTTGCGGTTTTCGCATCGAAATAATGTAGGAAGCTTATACTCGTAAAATTTGACATAGAAGAACAATAAAAAGTGTACACTGAGTGACTTTGATAGTCCGAAGTTGATCAACTCACTCTACGGCGGAGCTTTAAACGGTTTTTTCCATTTGTTATAGAAAGTTCGGGTTTTGGCATCGAAATAATCTAGGAATCTTATACTCGTAAAATTTGACATAGAAGAACAATAAAAAGTGTACACCGAGCAACTTTGATAGTCCAAAGTTCTCAACTCACTCTATGGAGGAGCTATAAACGGTTTTGTCCATTTGTCTAAAGAAAGTTGCGGTTTTCGCATCGAAATAATCTAGGAAGCTTATACTCGTAAAATTTGACGTAGAAGAACAATAAAAAGTATACAACGAACAACATTGATAGTCCGAAGTTGCTCACTCACTCTATGGAGGAGCTTTAAACGGTTTTGTCTATTTGTCATAGAATGTTCGGGTTTTGGCATCGAAATAATCTAGGAAGCTTATATTTGTAAAATTTGACATAGAAGAACAATAAAAAGTGTACACCGAGCAACTTTGATAGTCCGAAGTTGCTCAACTCACTCTATGGAGGAGCTATAAACGGTTTATTCCATTTGTCATAAGAAAGTTGCGGTTTTCGCATCGAAATAATCTAGGAAGCTTATACTCGTAAAATTTGACATAGAAGAACAATAAAAAGTATACAACGAACAACATTGATAGTCCGAAGTTGCTCACTCACTCTATGGAGGAGCTTTAAACGGTTTTGTCTATTTGTCATAGAATGTTCGGGTTTTGGCATCGAAATAATCTAGGAAGCTTATATTTGTAAAATTTGACATAGAAGAACAATAAAAAGTGTACACCGAGCAACTTTGATAGTCCGAAGTTGCTCAACTCACTCTATGGAGGAGCTATAAACGGTTTTGTCCATTTGTCATAAGAAAGTTGCGGTTTTCGCATCGAAATAATCTAGGAAGCTTGTACTCATAAAATTTGACATAGAAGAACAATAAAAAGTGTAAACCGAGCAACTTTGATAGTCCGAAGTTGCTCAACTCAATCTATGGAGGAGCTTTAAACGGTTTTGTCCATTTGTCATAGAAAGTTGAGGTTTTGGCATCGAAATAATCTAGGAAGCTTATACTCATAAAATTTGACTTAGAAGAATAATAAAAAGTGTACACCGAGCAACTTTGATGGTCCGAAGTTGCTCAACTCACTCTATGGAGGCGCTTTAAACGATATTGTCCATTTGTCATAGAAAGTTGGGGTTTTGGCATCGAAATAATCTATGAAGCTTATACTCGTAAAATTTGTCATAGAAGAACAATAAAAAGTGTACAGCGAGCAACTTTGATAGTCCGAAGTTGTTGAACTCACTCTATGAAGGAGCTTTAAACGGTTTTGTCCATTTGTCATAGAAAGTTGCGGTTTTCGAATCGAAATAATCTAGCAAGCTAATACTTGTAAAATTTGATATAGAAGGAACAATAAAAAGTGTACACCGAGCAACTTTGATAGTCCGAAGTTGCTCAACTCACTCTATGGAGGAGCTATAAACGGTTTTGTCCATTTGTCATAAGAAAGTTGCGGTTTTCGCTTCGAAATAATGTAGGAAGCTTATACTCGTAAAATTTGACATAGAAGAACAATAAAAAATGTACACCGAGCAACTTTGATTGTCCGAAGTTGCTCAACTCACTCTATGGAGGAGCTATAAACGGTTTTGTTCGTTTGTCATAAGAAAGTTCGGGTTTTGGCATCCAAATAATCTAGGAAGCTTATACTCGTAAAATTTGACATAGACGAACAAAAAAAAGTGTACACCGAGCAACTTTGATGGTCCGAAGTTGCTCAACTCACTCTATGGAGGAGCTTTAAACGGTTTTCTCCATTTGTCAAAGAAAGTTGGGGTTTTGGCATCGAAATAATTTAGGAAGCTTATACTCATAAAATTTGACATAGAAGAACAATAAAAAGTATACACCAAGCAACTTTGTTAGTCCGAAGTTGGTCAACTCACTCTATGGAGGAGCTTTAAACGGTTTTCTCCATTTGTCATAGAAAGTTGGGTTTTGGCATCCAAATAATCTAGGAAGCTTATACTCGTAAAATTTGACATAGAAGAACAATAAATAGTGTACACCTGGCAACTTCGATAGTCCGAAGTTGCTCAACTCACTCTATGGAGGAGCTATAAACGGTTTTGTCCATTTGTCATAAGAAAGTTGCGGTTTTCGCATCGAAATAATCTAGGAAGCTTATACTCGTAAAATTTGACATAGAAGAACAATAAAAAGTGTACACCGAGCAACTTTGATAGTCCGAAGTTGATCAACTCACTCTACGGCGGAGCTTTAAACAGTTTTTTCATTTGTTATAGAAAGTTCGGGTTTTGGCATCGAAATAATCTAGGAATCTTATACTCGTAAAATTTGACATAGAAGAAGAATAAAAAGTGTACACCGAGCAACTTTGATAGTCCGAAGTTGCTCAACTCACTCTATGGAGGAGCTATAAACGGTTTTGTCCATTTGTCATAAGAAAGTTCCGGTTTTCGCATCGAAATAGTCTAGGAAGCTTATACTCGTAAAATTTGACATAGAAGAACAATAAAAAGTGTACACCGAGTGACTTTGATAGTCCGAAGTTGATCAACTCACTCTATGGAGGAGCTATAAACGGTTTTGTCCATTTCTCATAAGAAAGTTGCGGTTTTGGCATCGAAATAATCTATGAAGCTTATACTCGTAAAATTTGACTTAGAAGAACAATAAAAGGTGTACACTGAGCAACTTTGATGGTGCGAAGTTGCACAACTCACTCTACGGAGGAGCTTTAAACGGTTTTGTCCATTTGTGTTAGAAAGTTGGGGTTTTGGCATTGAAATAATCTAAGAAGCTTATACTCGTAAAATTTGAGATAGAAGAACAATAAAAAGTGTACACCGAGCAACTTCGATAGTTCGAAGTTGCTCAACTCATTCTATGGAGGAGCTATAAACGGTTTTGTCCATTTGCCATAAGAAAGTTGCGGCTTTCGCATCGAAATAATCTAGGAAGCTTAGACTCGTAAAATTTGAGATAGACGAACAATAAAAAGTGTACACCGAGCAACTTTGATGGTCCGAAGTTGCTCAACTCACTCTATAGAGAAGCGTTAAACGGTTTTTTCCATTTTTCATAGAAAGTTGGGGTTTTGGCATCGAAATAATCTAGGAAGCTTATACTCGTAAAATTTGACATAGAAGAACAATAAAAAGTGTAGACCGAGCAACTTCGATAGTCCGAAGTTGCTCAACTCACTCTATGGAGGAGCTATAAACGGTTTTGTCCATTTCTCATAAGAAAGTTGCGGTTTTGGCATCGAAATAATCTAGGAAGCTTATACTCATAAGATTTGACATAGAAGCACAATAAAAAGTGTACACCGAGCAACTTTGATGGTCTGAAGTTGCTCAACTCACTCTATGGAGGAGCTTTAAACGGTTTTGTCCATTTGTCATAGAAAGTTGGGGTTTTGGCATCGAAATAATCTATGAAGCTTATACTCGTAAATTTTGACATAGAAGAACAATAAAAAGTGTACAGCGAGCAACTTTGATAGTCCGGAGTTGCTGAACTCACTCTATGAAGGAGCTTTAAACGGTTTTGTCCATTTGTCACAGAAAGTTGCGGTTTTAGCATCGAAATAATCTAGGAAGCATATACTCGTAAAATTTGACTTAGAAGAACAATAAAAAGTGTACACCGAGCAACTTTGATAATCCGAAGTTGCTCAACTCACTCTATGGAGGAGCTTTAAACGGTTTTCTCCATTTGTCATAGAAAGTGGGGTTTTGGCATCCAAATAATCTAGGAAGCTTATACTCGTAAAATTTGACATAGAAGAACAATAAAAAGTGTACACCGAGCAACTTCGATAGTCTGAAGTTGCTCAACTCACTCTATGGAGGAGCTATAAACGGTTTTGTCCATTTGTCATAAGAAAGTTGCGATTTTCGCATCGAAATAATCTAGGAAGCTTATACTCGTAAAATTTGAGATAGACGAACAATAAAAAGTGTACAACGAGCAACTTTGATGGTCCGAAGTTGCTCAACTCACTCTATAGAGAAGCGTTAAACGGGTTTTTCCATTTTTCATAGAAAGTTGGGATTTTGGCATCGAAATAATCTAGGAAGCTTATACTCGTAAAATTTGACATAGAAGAACAATAAAAAGTGTACACCGAGCAACTTCGATAGTCCGAAGTTGATCAACTCACTCTACGGCGGAGCTTTAAACGGTTTTTTCATTTGTTATAGAAAGTTCGAGTTTTGGCATCGAAATAATCTAGGAATCTTATACTCGTAAAATTTGACATAAAAGAACAATAAAAAGTGTACACCGAGCAACTTTGATGATTCGAATTTGCTCAACTCTCTATATGGAGGATCTTTTAACATTTTTGTCCATTTTTCTTATAAAGTTGGTGTTTTCGAATCGAAATAAGCTGGCAAGCTTATACTCGTAAAATTTGACGAAGAAGGAACAATAAAAAGTGTACACCGAGCAATTTTGATAGTCCGAAGTTGCTCAACTTAATCTATGGAGGAGCTTTAAACGGTTTTGTCCATTTGTCATAGAAAGTTGAGGTTTTGGCATCGAAATAATCTAGGAAGCTTATACTCATAAAATTTGACTTAAAATAACAATAAAAAGTGTACACCGAGCAACTTTGATGGTCCGAAGTTGCTCAACTCACTCTATGGAGGCGCTTTAAACGATTTTGTCCATTTGTCATAGAAAGTTGGGGTTTTGGCATCGAAATAATCTATGAAGCTTATACTCGTAAAATTTGACATAGAAGAACAATAAAAAGTGTACAGCGAGCAACTTTGATAGTCCAAAGTTGCTGAACTCACTCTATGAAGGAGCTTTAAACGGTTTTGTCCATTTGTCATAGAAAGTTGCGGTTTTCGAATCGAAATAATCTAGCAAGCCTATACTCATAAAATTTGACATAGAAGGAACAATAAAAAGTGTACACCGAGCAACATTGATAGTCCGAAGTTGCTCAACTCACTCTATGGATGGGCTATAAACGGTTTTGTCCATTTATCATAAGAAAGTTGCGGTTTTCGCTTCGAAATAATGTAGAAAGCTTATACTCATAAAAGTTGACATAGAAGAACAATAAAAAGTGTACACCGAGCAACTTCGATAGTCCGAAGTTGCTCAACTCACTCTATGGAGGAGCTATAAACGGTTTTGCCATTTGTCATAAGAAAGTTGCGGTTTTCGCATCGAAATAATCTAGGAAGCTTATACTCGTAAAATTTGACATAGAAGAACAATAAAAAGTGTACACCGAGCAACTTCGATAGTCCGAAGTTGCTCAACTCACTCTATGGAGGAGCTATAAACGGTTTTGTCCATTTGTCATAAGAAAGTTGGGGTTTTGGCATCGAAATAATCTAGGAAGCTTATACTCGTAAAATTTGAGATAGACGAACAATAAAAAGTGTACACCGAGCAACTTTGATGGTCCGAAGTTGGTCAACTCACTCTATAGAGAAGCGTTAAACGGTTTTATCCATTTTTCATAGAAAGTTGGGGTTTTGGCATCGAAATAATCTAGGAAGCATAGACTCGTAAAAGTTGACATAGAAGAACAATAAAAAGTGTACACCGAGCAACTTTGATAGTCCGAAATTGCTCAACTCACTCTATGGAGGAGCTATAAACGGTTTTGTCCATTTGTCATAAGAAAGTTGGGGTTGTGGCATCCAAATAATCTAGTAAGCTTATACTCGTAAAATTTGAGATAGACGAACAATAAAAAGTGTACACCGAGCAACTTTGATGGTCCGAAGTTGCTCAACTCACTCTATTGTGAAGCGTTAAACGGTTTTCTCCATTTTTCATAGAAAGTTGGGGTTTTGGCATCGAAATAATCTAGGAAGCCTATACTCGTAAAATTTGACATAGAAGAACAATAAAAAGTATACACCGAGCAACTTTGATAGTCCGAAGTTGCTCAACTCACTCTATGGAGGAGATTTAAACGGTTTTCTCCATTTGTCATAGAAAGTTGGGTTTTGGCATCCAAATAATCTAGGAAGCTTATACTCTTAAAATTTGACATAGAAGAACAATAAAAAGTGTACAACGGGCAACTTCGATAGTCCGAAGTTGCTCAACTCACTCTATGGAGGAGCTATAAACGGTTTTGTCCATTTGTCATAAGAAAGTTGCGGTTTTCGCATCGAAATAATCTAGGAAGCTTATACTCGTAAAATTTGACATAGAAGAACAATAAAAAGTGTACACCGAGCAACTTCGACAGTCCGAAGTTGCTCAACTCACTCTATGGTGGAGCTATAAACGGTTTTGTCCATTTCTCATAAGAAAGTTGCAGTTTTGGCATCGAAATAATCTATGAAGCTTATACTCGTAAAATTTGACTTAGAAGAACAATAAAAAGTGTACACTGAGCAACTTTGATGGTACGAAGTTGCACAACTCACTCTACGGAGGAGCTTTAAACGGTTTTGTCCATTTGTGTTAGAAAGTTGGGATTTTGGCATTGAAATAATCTAGGAAGCTTATACTCGTAAAATTTGAGATAGAAGAACAATAAAAAGTGTACACCGAGCAACTTCGATAGTCCGAAGTTGCTCAACTCATTCTATGGAAGAGCTATAAACGGTTTTGTCCATTTGTCATAAGAAAGTTGCGGTTTTCGCATCGAAATAATCTAGGAAGCTTAGACTCGTAAAATTTGAGAAAGACGAACAATAAAAAGTGTACACCGAGCAACTTTGATGGTCCGAAGTTGCTCAACTCACTCTATAGAGAAGCGTTAAACGGTTTTTTCCATTTTTCATAGAAAGTTGGTGTTTTGGCATCGAAATAATCTAGGAAGCTTATACTCGTAAAATTTGACATAGAAGAACAATAAAAAGTGTACACCGAGCAACTTCGATAGTCCGAAGTTGCTCAACTCACTCTATGGAGGAGCTATAAACGGTTTTGTCCATTTCTCATAAGAAAGTTACGGTTTTGGCATCGAAATAATCTAGGAAGCTTATACTCATAAAATTTGACATAGACGAACAATAAAAAGTGTACACCGAGCAACTTTGATGGTCCAAAGTTGGTCAACTCACTCTATAGAGAAGCGTTAAACGGTTTTATCCATTTTTCATAGAAAGTTGGGGTTTTGGCATCGAAATAATCTAGGAAGCATAGACTCGTAAAAGTTGACATAGAAGAACAATAAAAAGTGTACACCGAGCAACTTTGATAGTCCGAAATTGCTCAACTCACTCTATGGAGGAGCTATAAACGGTTTTGTCCATTTGTCATAAGAAAGTTGGGGTTGTGGCATCCAAATAATCTAGTAAGCTTATACTCGTAAAATTTGAGATAGACGAACAATAAAAAGTGTACACCGAGCAACTTTGATGGTCCGAAGTTGCTCAACTCACTCTATTGTGAAGCGTTAAACGGTTTTCTCCATTTTTCATAGAAAGTTGGGGTTTTGGCATCGAAATAATCTAGGAAGCCTATACTCGTAAAATTTGACATAGAAGAACAATAAAAAGTATACACCGAGCAACTTTGATAGTCCGAAGTTGCTCAACTCACTCTATGGAGGAGATTTAAACGGTTTTCTCCATTTGTCATAGAAAGTTGGGTTTTGGCATCCAAATAATCTAGGAAGCTTATACTCTTAAAATTTGACATAGAAGAACAATAAAAAAGTGTACAACGGGCAACTTCGATAGTCCGAAGTTGCTCAACTCACTCTATGGAGGAGCTATAAACGGTTTTGTCCATTTGTCATAAGAAAGTTGCGGTTTTCGCATCGAAATAATCTAGGAAGCTTATACTCGTAAAATTTGACATAGAAGAACAATAAAAAGTGTACACCGAGCAACTTCGACAGTCCGAAGTTGCTCAACTCACTCTATGGTGGAGCTATAAACGGTTTTGTCCATTTCTCATAAGAAAGTTGCAGTTTTGGCATCGAAATAATCTATGAAGCTTATACTCGTAAAATTTGACTTAGAAGAACAATAAAAAGTGTACACTGAGCAACTTTGATGGTACGAAGTTGCACAACTCACTCTACGGAGGAGCTTTAAACGGTTTTGTCCATTTGTGTTAGAAAGTTGGGATTTTGGCATTGAAATAATCTAGGAAGCTTATACTCGTAAAATTTGAGATAGAAGAACAATAAAAAGTGTACACCGAGCAACTTCGATAGTCCGAAGTTGCTCAACTCATTCTATGGAAGAGCTATAAACGGTTTTGTCCATTTGTCATAAGAAAGTTGCGGTTTTCGCATCGAAATAATCTAGGAAGCTTAGACTCGTAAAATTTGAGAAAGACGAACAATAAAAAGTGTACACCGAGCAACTTTGATGGTCCGAAGTTGCTCAACTCACTCTATAGAGAAGCGTTAAACGGTTTTTTCCATTTTTCATAGAAAGTTGGTGTTTTGGCATCGAAATAATCTAGGAAGCTTATACTCGTAAAATTTGACATAGAAGAACAATAAAAAGTGTACACCGAGCAACTTCGATAGTCCGAAGTTGCTCAACTCACTCTATGGAGGAGCTATAAACGGTTTTGTCCATTTCTCATAAGAAAGTTGCGGTTTTGGCATCGAAATAATCTAGGAAGCTTATACTCATAAAATTTGACATAGAAGCACAATAAAAATTGTACACCGAGCAACTTTGAGGGTCCGAAGTTGCTCAACTCACTCTATGGAGGCGCTTTAAACGATTTTTTCCATTTGTCGTAGAAAGTTGGGGTTTTGGCATCAAAATAATCTATGAAGCTTATACTCGTACAATTTGACATAGAAGAACAATAAAAAGTGTACAGCGAGCAACTTTGATAGTCCAAAGTTGCTGAACTCACTCTATGAAGGAGCTTTAAACGGTTTTGTCCATTTGTCATAGAAAGTTGCGGTTTTCGAATCGAAATAATCTAGCAAGCTTATACTCATAAAATTTGACATAGAAGAACAATAAAAAGTGTACACCGAGCAACTTCGATAGTTCGAAGTTGCTCAACTCATTCTATGGAGGAGCTATAAACGGTTTTGTCCATTTGTCATAAGAAAGTTGCGGTTTTCGCATCGAAATAATCTAGGAAGCTTAGACTCGTAAAATTTGAGATAGACGAACAATAAAAAGTGTACACGGAGCAACTTTGATGGTCCGAAGTTGCTCAACTCACTCTATAGAGAAGCGTTAAACGGTTTTTTCCATTTTTCATAGAAAGTTGGGGTTTTGGCATCGAAATAATCTAGGAAGCTTATACTCGTAAAATTTGACATAGAAGAACAATAAAAAGTGTAGACCGAGCAACTTCGATAGTCCGAAGTTGCTCAACTCACTCTATGGAGGAGCTATAAACGGTTTTGTCCATTTCTCATAAGAAAGTTGCGGTTTTGGCATCGAAATAATCTAGGAAGCTTATACTCATAAGATTTGACATAGAAGCACAATAAAAAGTGTACACCGAGCAACTTTGATGGTCTGAAGTTGCTCAACTAACTCTATGGAGGAGCTTTAAACTGTTTTGTCCATTTGTCATAGAAAGTTGAGTTTTGGCATCGAAATAATCTATGAAGCTTATACTCGTAAATTTTGACATAGAAGAACAATAAAAAGTGTACAGCGAGCAACTTTGATAGTCCGGAGTTGCTGAACTCACTCTATGAAGGAGCTTTAAACGGTTTTGTCCATTTGTCATAGAAAGTTGCCGTTTTAGCATCGAAATAATCTAGGAAGCATATACTCGTAAAATTTGACTTAGAAGAACAATAAAAAGTGTACACCGAGCAACTTTGATAGTCCGAAGTTGCTCAACTCACTCTATGGAGGAGCTTTAAACGGTTTTCTCCATTTGTCACAGAAAGTGGGGTTTTGGCATCCAAATAATCTAGGAAGCTTATACTCGTAAAATTTGACATAGAAGAACAATAAAAAGTGTACACCGAGCAACTTCGATAGTCCGAAGTTGCTCAACTCACTCTATGGAGGAGCTATAAACGTTTTTGTCCATTTGTCATAAGAAAGTTGCGATTTTCGCATCGAAATAATCTAGGAAGCTTATACTCGTAAAATTTGAGATAGACGAACAATAAAAAGTGTACAACGAGCAACTTTGATGGTCCGAAGTTGCTCAACTCACTCTATAGAGAAGCGTTAAACGGTTTTTTCCATTTTTCATAGAAAGTTGGGGTTTTGGCATCGAAATAATCTAGGAAGCTTATACTCGTAAAATTTGACATAGAAGAACAATAAAAAGTGTACACCGAGCAACTTCGATAGTCCGAAGTTGCTCAACTCACTCTACGGAGGAGCATTAAACGATTTTCTCCATTTGTCATAGAAAGTTGGGTTTTGGCATCGAAATAATCTAGGAAGCCTATACTCGTAAAATTTGACATAGAAGAACAATAAAAAGTGTACACCGAGCAACTTTGAAGGTCCGGAATTGATCAACTCTCACTATGAACTAGCTTTTAACGGTTTTGTCCATTTGTCATTGATAGTTATGGTTTTGGAATCAAAATAATCCAGGAAGCATATACTCGTAAAATTTGACATAAAAGAACAATAAAAAGTGTACACCGAGCAACTTTGATGATTCGAATTTGCTCAACTCTCTATATGGAGGATCTTTTAACATTTTTGTCCATTTTTCTTATAAAGTTGGTGTTTTCGAATCGAAATAAGCTGGCAAGCTTATACTCGTAAAATTTGACAAAGAAGGAACAATAAAAAGTGTACACCGAGCAATTTTGATAGTCCGAAGTTGCTCAACTCAATCTATGGAGGAGCTTTAAACGGTTTTGTCCATTTGTCATAGAAAAGTTGAGGTTTTGGCATCGAAATAATCTAGGAAGCTTATACTCATAAAATTTGACTTAAAAGAACAATAAAAAGTGTACACCGAGCAACTTTGATGGTCCGAAGTTGCTCAACTCACTCTATGGAGGCGCTTTAAACGATTTTGTCCATTTGTCATAGAAAGTTGGGGTTTTGGCATCGAAATAATCTATGAAGCTTATACTCGTAAAATTTGACATAGAAGAACAATAAAAAGTGTACAGCGAGCAACTTTGATAGTCCAAAGTTGCTGAACTCACTCTATGAAGGAGCTTTAAACGGTTTTGTCCATTTGTCATAGAAAGTTGCGGTTTTCGAATGGAAATAATCTAGCAAGCTTATACTCATAAAATTTGACATAGAAGGAACAATAAAAAGTGTACACCGAGCAACATTGATAGTCCGAAGTTGCTCAACTCACTCTATAGATGGGCTATAAACGGTTTTGTCCATTTGTCATAAGAAAGTTGCGGTTTTCGCTTCGAAATAATGTAGGAAGCTTATACTCGTAAAAGTTGACATAGAAGAACAATAAAAAGTGTACACCGAGCAACTTCGATAGTCCGAAGTTGCTCAACTCACTCTATGGAGGAGCTATAAACGGTTTTGCCATTTGTCATAAGAAAGTTGCGGTTTTCGCATCGAAATAATCTAGGAAGCTTATACTCGTAAAATTTGACATAGAAGAACAATAAAAAGTGTACACCGAGCAACTTCGATAGTCCGAAGTTGCTCAACTCACTCTATGGAGGAGCTATAAACGGTTTTGTCCATTTGTCATAAGAAAGTTGCGGTTTTCGCATCGAAATAATCTAGGAAGCTTATACTCGTAAAATTTGAGATAGACGAACAATAAAAAGTGTACACCGAGCAACTTTGATGGTCCGAAGTTGCTCAACTCACTCTATTGTGAAGCGTTAAACGGTTTTCTCCATTTTTCATAGAAAGTTGGGGTTTTGGCATCGAAATAATCTAGGAAGCCTATACTCGTAAAATTTGACATAGAAGAACAATAAAAAGTATACACCGAGCAACTTTGATAGTCCGAAGTTGCTCAACTCACTCTATGGAGGAGATTTAAACGGTTTTCTCCATTTGTCATAGAAAGTTGGGTTTTGGCATCCAAATAATCTAGGAAGCTTATACTCGTAAAATTTGACGTAGAAGAACAATAAAAAGTGTACAACGGGCAACTTCGATAGTCCGAAGTTGCTCAACTCACTCTATGGAGGAGCTATAAACGGTTTTGTCCATTTGTCATAAGAAAGTTGCGGTTTTCGCATCGAAATAATCTAGGAAGCATATACTCGTAAAATTTGACATAGAAGAACAATAAAAAGTGTACACCGAGCAACTTCGACAGTCCGAAGTTGCTCAACTCACTCTATGGAGGAGCTATAAACGGTTTTGTCTATTTCTCATAAGAAAGTTGCGGTTTTGGCATCGAAATAATCTATGAAGCTTATACTCGTAAAATTTGACATAGAAGAACAATAAAAAGTGTACAGCGAGCAACTTTGATAGTCCAAAGTTGCTGAACTCACTCTATGAAGGAGCTTTAAACGGTTTTGTCCATTTGTCATAGAAAGTTGCGGTTTTCGAATCGAAATAATCTAGCAAGCTTATACTCATAAAATTTGACATAGAAGGAACAATAAAAAGTGTACACCGAGCAACATTGATAGTCCGAAGTTGCTCAACTCACTCTATAGATGGGCTATAAACGGTTTTGTCCATTTGTCATAAGAAAGTTGCGGTTTTCGCTTCGAAATAATGTAGGAAGCTTATACTCGTAAAAGTTGACATAGAAGAACAATAAAAAGTGTACACCGAGCAACTTCGATAGTCCGAAGTTGCTCAACTCACTCTATGGAGGAGCTATAAACGGTTTTGCCATTTGTCATAAGAAAGTTGCGGTTTTCGCATCGAAATAATCTAGGAAGCTTATACTCGTAAAATTTGACATAGAAGAACAATAAAAAGTGTACACCGAGCAACTTCGATAGTCCGAAGTTGCTCAACTCACTCTATGGAGGAGCTATAAACGGTTTTGTCCATTTGTCATAAGAAAGTTGCGGTTTTCGCATCGAAATAATCTAGGAAGCTTATACTCGTAAAATTTGAGATAGACGAACAATAAAAAGTGTACACCGAGCAACTTTGATGGTCCGAAGTTGCTCAACTCACTCTATTGTGAAGCGTTAAACGGTTTTCTCCATTTTTCATAGAAAGTTGGGGTTTTGGCATCGAAATAATCTAGGAAGCCTATACTCGTAAAATTTGACATAGAAGAACAATAAAAAGTATACACCGAGCAACTTTGATAGTCCGAAGTTGCTCAACTCACTCTATGGAGGAGATTTAAACGGTTTTCTCCATTTGTCATAGAAAGTTGGGTTTTGGCATCCAAATAATCTAGGAAGCTTATACTCGTAAAATTTGACGTAGAAGAACAATAAAAAGTGTACAACGGGCAACTTCGATAGTCCGAAGTTGCTCAACTCACTCTATGGAGGAGCTATAAACGGTTTTGTCCATTTGTCATAAGAAAGTTGCGGTTTTCGCATCGAAATAATCTAGGAAGCATATACTCGTAAAATTTGACATAGAAGAACAATAAAAAGTGTACACCGAGCAACTTCGACAGTCCGAAGTTGCTCAACTCACTCTATGGAGGAGCTATAAACGGTTTTGTCTATTTCTCATAAGAAAGTTGCGGTTTTGGCATCGAAATAATCTATGAAGCTTATACTCGTAAAATTTGACTTAGAAGAACAATAAAAAGTGTACACTGAGCAACTTTGATGGTACGAAGTTGCACAACTCACTCTACGGAGGAGCTTTAAACGGTTTTGTCCATTTGTGTTAGAAAGTTGGGATTTTGGCATTGAAATAATCTAGGAAGCTTATACTCGTAAAATTTGAGATAGAAGAACAATAAAAAGTGTACACCGAGCAACTTCGATAGTCCGAAGTTGCTCAACTCATTCTATGGAGGAGCTATAAACGGTTTTGTCCATTTGTCATAAGAAAGTTGCGGTTTTCGCATCGAAATAATCTAGGAAGCTTAGACTCATAAAATTTGAGAAAGACGAACAATAAAAAGTGTACACCGAGCAACTTTGATGGTCCGAAGTTGCTCAACTCACTCTATAGAGAAGCGTTAAACGGTTTTTTCCATTTTTCATAGAAAGTTGGTGATTTGGCATCGAAATAATCTAGGAAGCTTATACTCGTAAAATTTGACATAGAAGAACAATAAAAAGTGTACACCGAGCAACTTCGATAGTCCGAAGTTGCTCAACTCACTCTATGGAGGAGCTATAAACGGTTTTGTCCATTTCTCATAAGAAAGTTGCGGTTTTGGCATCGAAATAATCTAGGAAGCTTATACTCATAAAATTTGACATAGAAGAACAATAAAAAGTGTACACCGAGCAACTTTGAGGGTCCGAAGTTGCTCAACTCACTCTATGGAGGCGCTTTAAACGATTTTTTCCATTTGTCATAGAAAGTTGAGGTTTTGGCATCGAAATAATCTATGAAGCTTATACTCGTAAAATTTGACATAGAAGAACAATAAAAAGTGTACAGCGAGCAACTTTGATAGTCCAAAGTTGCTGAACTCACTCTATGAAGGAGCTTTAAATGGTTTTGTCCATTTGTCATAGAAAGTTGCGGTTTTCGAATCGAAATAATCTAGCAAGCTTATACTCATAAAATTTGACATAGAAGGAACAATAAAAAGTGTACACCGAGCAACGTTGATAGTCCGAAGTTGCTCAACTCACTATATGGATGAGCAATAAACGGTTTTGTCCATTAGTCATAAGAAAGTTGCGGTTTTCGCTTCGAAATAATGTAGGAAGCTTATACTCGTAAAAGTTGACATAGAAGAACAATAAAAAGTGTACACCGAGCAACTTCGATAGTCCGAAGTTGCTCAACTCACTCTATGGAGGAGCTATAAACGGTTTTGGCCATTTCTCATAAGAAAGTTGCGGTTTTCGCATCGAAATAATCTAGGAAGCTTATACTCGTAAAATTTGACATAGAAGAACAATAAAAAGTGTACACCGAGCAACTTCGATAGTCCGAAGTTGCTCAACTCACTCTATGGAGGAGCTATAAATGGTTTTGTCCATTTGTCGTAAGAAAGTTGCGGTTTTCGCATCGAAATAATCTAGGAAGCTTATACTCGTAAAATTTGAGATAGACGAACAATAAAAAGTGTACACCGAGCAACTTTGATGGTCCGAAGTTGGTCAACTCACTATATAGAGAAGCGTTAAACGGTTTTCTCCATTTTTCATAGAAAGTTGGGGTTTTGGCATCGAAATAATCTAGGAAGCTTATACTCGTAAAATTTGACATAGAAGAACAATAAAAAGTGTACACCGAGCAACTTTGATAGTCCGAAATTGCTCAACTCACTCTATGGAGGAGCTATAAACGGTTTTGTCCATTTGTCATAAGAAAGTTGCGGTTTTGGCATCCAAATAATTTAGTAAGCTTATACTCGTAAAATTTGAGATAGACGAACAATAAAAAGTGTACACCGAGCAACTTTGATGGTCCGAAGTTGCTCAACTCACTCTATTGTGAAGCGTTAAACGGTTTTCTCCATTTTTCATAGAAAGTTGGGGTTTTGGCATCGAAATAATCTAGGAAGCCTATACTCGTAAAATTTGACATAGAAGAACAATAAAAAGTATACACCGAGCAACTTTGATAGTCCGAAGTTGCTCAACTCACTCTATGGAGGAGATTTAAACGGTTTTCTCCATTTGTCATAGAAAGTTGGGTTTTGGCATCCAAATAATCTAGGAAGCTTATACTCGTAAAATTTGACATAGAAGAACAATAAAAAGTGTACACCGGGCAACTTCGATAGTCCGAAGTTGCTCAACTCACTCTATGGAGGAGCTATAAACGGTTTTGTCCATTTGTCATAAGAAAGTTGCGGTTTTCGCATCGAAATAATCTAGGAAGCTTATACTCGTAAAATTTGATATAGAAGAACAATAAAAAGTGTACACCGAGCAACTTCGATAGTCCGAAGTTGCTCAACTCACTCTATGGAGGAGCTATAAACGGTTTTGTCCATTTCTCATAAGAAAGTTGCGGTTTTGGCATCGAAATAATCTATGAAGCTTATACTCGTAAAATTTGACTTAGAAGAACAATAAAAAGTGTACACTGAGCAACTTTGATGGTGCGAAGTTGCACAACTCACTCTACGGAGGAGCTTTAAACGGTTTTGTCCATTTGTGTTAGAAAGTTGGGATTTTGGCATTGAAATAATCTAGGAAGCTTATACTCGTAAAATTTGAGATAGAAGAACAATAAAAAGTGTACACCGAGCAACTTCGATAGTCCGAAGTTGCTCAACTCATTATATGGAGGAGCTAT
Source organism: Euonymus europaeus (assembly GCA_963580455.1). NCBI lineage: Eukaryota > Viridiplantae > Streptophyta > Magnoliopsida > Celastrales > Celastraceae > Euonymus > Euonymus europaeus. Next base: position 10,115,807 of record OY756970.1, on the reverse strand, counting down.
AAACGGTTTTGTCCATTTGTCATAAGAAAGTTGCGGTTTTCGCATCGAAATAATCTAGGAAGCTTAGACTCGTAAAATTTGAGATAGATGAACAATAAAAAGTGTACACCGAGCAACTTTGATGGTCCGAAGTTGCTCAACTCAGTCTATAGAGAAGCTTTAAACGGTTTTGTCCATTTGTGTTAGAAAGTTGGAGTTTTGGCATCGAAATTATCTAGGAAGCTTATACTCGTAAAATTTGACATAGAAGAACAATAAAATGTGTACACCGAGCAACTTTGATACTCCGAAGTTGCCCAACTCACTCTATAGTGGAGCTTTAAACGGTTTTGTCCATTTGTCAAAGAAAGTTGGGGTTTTGGCATCGAAATAATCTAGGAAGCTTATGCTCGTGAAATTTGACATAGAAGAACAATAAAAAGTGTACACCGAGCAACTTTGATAGTCCGAAGTTGCTCAACTCACTCTATGGAGGAGATTTAAACGGTTTTCTCCATTTGTCATAGAAAGTTGGGTTTTGGCATCCAAATAATCTAGGAAGCTTATACTCGTAAAATTTGACATAGAAGAACAATAAAAAGTGTACACCGGGCAACTTCGATAGTCTGAAGTTGCTCAACTCACTCTATGGAGGAGCTATAAACGATTTTGTCCATTTGTCATAAGAAAGTTGCGGTTTTCGCATCGAAATAATCTAGGAAGCTTATACTCGTAAAATTTGACATAGAAGAACAATAAAAAGTGTACCCCGAGCAACTTCGATAGTCCGAAGTTGCTCAACTCACTCTATGGAGGAGCTATAAACGGTTTTGTCCATTTCTCATAAGAAAGTTGCGGTTTTGGCATCGAAATAATCTATGAAGCTTATACTCGTAAAATTTGACTTAGAAGAACAATAAAAAGTGTACACTGAGCAACTTTGATGGTGCGAAGTTGCACAACTCACTCTACGGAGGAGCTTTAAACGGTTTTGTCCATTTGTGTTAGAAAGTTGGGATTTTGGCATTGAAATAATCTAGGAAGCTTATACTCGTAAAATTTGAGATAGAAGAACAATAAAAAGTGTACACCGAGCAACTTCGATAGTCCGAAGTTGCTCAATTCATTCTATGGATGAGCTATAAACGGTTTTGTCCATTTGTCATAAGAAAGTTGCGGTTTTCGCATCGAAATAATCTTGGAAGCTTAGACTCGTAAAATTTGATATAGACGAACAATAAAAAGTGTACACCGAGCAACTTTGATGGTCCGAAGTTGCTCAACTCACTCTATAGAGAAGTGTTAAACGGTTTTGTCCATTTGTCATAGAAAGTTGGGGTTTTGGCATCGAAATAATCTAGGAAGCTTATGCTCGTGAAATTTGACATAGAAGAACAATAAAAAGTATACACCGAGCAACTTTGATAGTCCGAAGTTGCTCAACTCACTCTATGGAGGAGATTTAAACGGTTTTCTCCATTTGTCATAGAAAGTTGGGTTTTGGCATCCAAATAATCTAGGAAGCTTATACTCGTAAAATTTGACATAGAAGAACAATAAAAAGTGTACACCGGGCAACTTCGATAGTCCGAAGTTGCTCAACTCACTCTATGGAGGAGCTATAAACGGTTTTGTCCATTTGTCATAAGAAAGTTGCGGTTTTTGCATCGAAATAATCTAGGAAGCTTATACTCGTAAAATTTGACATAGAAGAAAAATAAAAAGTGTACACCGAGCAACTTCGATAGTCCGAAGTTGCTCAACTCACTCTATGTAGGAGCTATAAACGGTTTTGTCCATTTCTCATAAGAAAGTTGCGGTTTTGGCATCGAAATAATCTATGAAGCTTATACTCGTAAAATTTGACTTAGAAGAACAATAAAAAGTGTACACTGAGCAACTTTGATGGTGCGAAGTTGCACAACTCACTCTACGGAGGAGCTTTAAACGGTTTTGTCTATTTGTGTTAGAAAGTTGGGATTTTGGCATTGAAATAATCTAGGAAGCTTATACTCGTAAAATTTGAGATAGAAGAACAATAAAAAGTGTACACCGAGCAACTTCGATAGTCCGAAGTTGCTCAACTCATTCTATGGAGGAGCTATAAACGGTTTTGTCCATTTGTCATAAGAAAGTTGCGGTTTTCGCATCGAAATAATCCTGGAAGCTTAGACTCGTAAAATTTGAGATAGACGAACAATAAAAAGTGTACACCGAGCAACTTTGATGGTCCGAAGTTGCTCAACTCACTCTATAGAGAAGCGTTAAACGGTTTTTTCCATTTTTCATAGAAAGTTGGGGTTTTGGCATCGAAATAATCTAGGAAGCTTATACTCGTAAAATTTGACATAGAAGAACAATAAAAAGTGTACACCGAGCAACTTCGATAGTCCAAAGTTGCTCAACTCACTCTATGGAGGAGCTATAAACGGTTTTGTCCATTTCTCATAAGAAAGTTGCGGTTTTGGCATCGAAATAATCTAGGAAGCTTATACTCATAAAATTTGACATAGAAGCACAATAAAAAGTGTACACCGAGCAACTTTGAGGGTCCGAAGTTGCTCAACTCACTCTATGGAGGCGCTTTAAACGATTTTTTCCATTTGTCATAGAAAGTTGAGGTTTTGGCATCGAAATAATCTATGAAGCTTATACTCGTAAAATTTGACATAGAAGAACAATAAAAAGTGTACAGCGAGCAACTTTAATAGTCCAAAGTTGCTGAACTCACTCTATGAAGGAGCTTTAAACGGTTTTGTCCATTTGTCATAGAAAGTTGCGGTTTTCGAATCGAAATAATCTAGCAAGCTTATACTCATAAAATTTGACATAGAAGGAACAATAAAAAGTGTACACCGAGCAACGTTGATAGTCCGAAGTTGCTCAACTCACTCTATGGAGGAGCTATAAACGGTTTTGTCCATTTGTCATAAGAAAGTTGCGGTTTTCGCATCGAAATAATCTAGGAAGCTTATACTCGTAAAATTTGAGATAGACGAACAATAAAAAGTCTACACCGAGCAACTTTGATGGTCCGAAGTTGGTCAACTCACTCTATAGAGAAGCGTTAAACGGTTTTCTCCATTTTTCATAGAATGTTGGGGTTTTGGCATCGAAATAATCAAGGAAGCTTATACTCATAAAATTTGACATAGAAGAACAATAAAAAGTGTACACCGAGCAACTTCGATAGTCCGAAGTTGCTCAACTCACTCTATGGAGGAGCTATAAACGGTTTTGTCCATTTCTCATAAGAAAGTTGCGGTTTTGGCATCGAAATAATCTATGAAGCTTATACTCGTAAAATTTGACTTAGAAGAACAATAAAAAGTGTACACTGAGCAACTTTGATGGTGCGAAGTTGCACAACTCACTCTACGGAGGAGCTTTAAACGGTTTTGTCCATTTGTGTTAGAAAGTTGGGATTTTGGCATTGAAATAATCTAGGAAGCTAATATTCGTAAAATTTGAGATAGAAGAACAATAAAAAGTGTACAACGAGCAACTTCGATAGTCCGAAGTTGCTCAACTCATTCTATGGAGGAGCTATAAACGGTTTTGTCCATTTGTCATAAGAAAGTTGCGGTTTCCGCATCGAAATAATCATGGAAGCTTAGACTCGTAAAATTTGAGATAGACGAACAATAAAAAGTGTACACCGAGCAACTTTGATGGTCCGAAGTTGCTCAACTCACTCTATAGAGAAGCGTTAAACGGTTTTTTCCATTTTTCATAGAAAGTTGGGGTTTTGGCATCGAAATAATCAAGGAAGCTTATTCTCGTAAAATTTGACATAGAAGAACAATAAAAAGTGTACACCGAGCAACTTCGATAGTCCAAAGTTGCTCAACTCACTCTATGGAGGAGCTATAAACGGTTTTGTCCATTTCTCATAAGAAAGTTGCGGTTTTGGCATCGAAATAATCTATGAAGCTTATACTCGTAAAATTTGACTTAGAAGAACAATAAAAAGTGTACACCGAGCAACTTCGATAGTCCGAAGTTGCTCAACTCACTCTATGGAGGAGCCATAAACGGTTTTGGCCATTTGTCATAAGAAAGTTGCGGTTTTCGCATCGAAATAATCTAGGAAGCTTATACTCGTAAAATTTGACATAGAAGAACAATAAAAAGTGTACACCGAGCAACTTCGATAGTCCGAAGTTGCTCAACTCACTCTATGGAGAAGCTATAAACAGTTTTGTCCATTTGTCATAAGAAAGTTGCGGTTTTCGCATCGAAATAATCTAGGAAGCTTATACTCGTAAAATTTGAGATAGACGAACAATAAAAAGTGTACACCGAGTAACTTTGATTGTCCGAAGTTGGTCAACTCACTCTATCGAGAAGCGTTAAACGGTTTTCTCCATTTTTCATAGAAAGTTGGGGTTTTGGCATCGAAATAATCTAGGAAGCTTATACTCGTAAAATTTGACATAGAAGAACAATAAAAAGTGTACACCGAGCAACTTCGATAGTCCGAAGTTGCTCAACTCACTCTATGGAGGAGCTATAAACGGTTTTGTCCATTTCTCATAAGAAAGTTGCGGTTTTGGCATCGAAATAATCTATGAAGCTTATACTCGTAAAATTTGACTTAGAAGAACAATAAAAAGTGTACACTGAGCAACTTTGATGGTGCGAAGTTGCACAACTCACTCTACGGAGGAGCTTTAAACGGTTTTGTCCATTTGTGTTAGGAAGTTGGGATTTTGGCATTGAAATAATCTAGGAAGCTTATACTCGTAAAATTTGAGATAGAAGAACAATAAAAAGTGTACACCGAGCAACTTCGATAGTCCGAAGTTGCTCAACTCATTCTATGGAGGAGCTATAAACGGTTTTGTCCATTTGTCATAAGAAAGTTGCGGTTTTCGCATCGAAATAATCTTGGAAGCTTAGACTCGTAAAATTTGAGATAGACGAACAATAAAAAGTGTACACCGAGCAACTTTGATAGTCCAAAGTTGCTGAACTCACTCTATGAAGGAGCTTTAAACGGTTTTGTCCATTTGTCATAGAAAGTTGCGGTTTTCGAATCGAAATAATCTAGCAAGCTTATACTCATAAAATTTGACATAGAAGGAACAATAAAAAGTGTACACCGAGCAACGTTGATAGTCCGAAGTTGCTCAGCTCACTCTATGGATGAGCTATAAACGGTTTTGTCTATTTGTCATAAGAAAGTTGCGGTTTTCGCTTCGAAATAATGTAGGAAGCTTATACTCGTAAAAGTTGACATTGAAGAACAATAAAAAGTGTACACCGAGCAACTTCGATAGTCCGAAGTTGCTCAACTAATTCTATGGAGGAGCTATAAACGGTTTTGTCCATTTGTCATAAGAAAGTTGCGGTTTTCGCATCGAAATAATCTTGGAAGCTTAGACTCGTAAAATTTGAGATAGACGAACAATAAAAAGTGTACACCGAGCAACTTTGATGGTCCGAAGTTGCTCAACTCACTCTATAGAGAAGCGTTAAACGGTTTTGTCCATTTGTCGTAGAAAGTTGGGGTTTTGGCATCGAAATAATCTAGGAAGCTTATGCTCGTGAAATTTGACATAGAAGAACAATAAAAAGTATACACCGAGCAACTTTGATAGTCCGAAGTTGCTCAACTCACTCTATGGAGGAGATTTAAACGGTTTTCTCCATTTGTCATAGAAAGTTGGGTTTTGGCATCCAAATAATCTAGGAAGCTTATCTCGTAAAATTTGACATAGAAGAACAATAAAAAGTGTACACTGAGCAACTTTGATGGTGCGAAGTTGCACAACTCACTCTACGGAGGAGCTTTAAACGGTTTTGTCCATTTGTGTTAGAAAGTTGGGATTTTGGCATTGAAATAATCTAGGAAGCTTATACTCGTAAAATTTGAGATAGAAGAACAATAAAAAGTGTACACCGAGCAACTTCGATAGTCCGAAGTTGCTCAACTCATTCTTTGGAGGAGCTATAAACGGTTTTGTCCATTTGTCATAAGAAAGTTGCGGTTTTCGCATCGAAATAATCTTGGAAGCTTAGACTCGTAAAATTTGAGATAGACGAACAATAAAAAGTGTACACCGAGCAACTTTGATAGTCCAAAGTTGCTGAACTCACTCTATGAAGGAGCTTTAAACGGTTTTGTCTATTTGTCATAGAAAGTTGCGGTTTTCGAATCGAAATAATCTAGCAAGCTTATACTCATAAAATTTGACATAGAAGGAACAATAAAAAGTGTACACCGAGCAACGTTGATAGTCCGAAGTTGCTCAGCTCACTCTATGGATGAGCTATAAACGGTTTTGTCCATTTGTCATAAGAAAGTTGCGGTTTTCGCTTCGAAATAATGTAGGAAGCTTATACTCGTAAAAGTTGACATTGAAGAACAATAAAAAGTGTACACCGAGCAACTTCGATAGTCCGAAGTTGCTCAACTCACTCTATGGAGGAGCCATAAACGGTTTTGGCCATTTGTCATAAGAAAGTTGCGGTTTTTGCATCGAAATAATCTAGGAAGCTTATACTCGTAAAATTTGACATAGAAGAACAATAAAAAGTGTACACCGAGCAACTTCGATAGTCCGAAGTTGCTCAACTCACTCTATGGAGGAGCTATAAACAGTTTTGTCCATTTGTCATAAGAAAGTTGCGGTTTTCGCATCGAAATAATCTAGGAAGCTTATACTCGTAAAATTTGAGATAGACGAACAATAAAAAGTGTACACCGAGCAACTTTGATGGTCCGAAGTTGGTCAACTCACTCTATCGAGAAGCGTTAAACGGTTTTCTCCATTTTTCATAGAAAGTTGGGGTTTTGGCATCGAAATAATCTAGGAAGCTTATACTCGTAAAATTTGACATAGAAGAACAATAAAAAGTGTACACCGAGCAACTTCGATAGTCCGAAGTTGCTCAACTCACTCTATGGAGGAGCTATAAACGGTTTTGTCCATTTCTCATAAGAAAGTTGCGGTTTTGGCATCGAAATAATCTATGAAGCTTATACTCGTAAAATTTGACTTAGAAGAACAATAAAAAGTGTACACTGAGCAACTTTGATGGTGCGAAGTTGCACAACTCACTCTACGGAGGAGCTTTAAACGGTTTTGTCCATTTGTGTTAGAAAGTTGGGATTTTGGCATTAAAATAATCTAGGAAGCTTATACTCGTAAAATTTGAGATAGAAGAACAATAAAAAGTGTACACCGAGCAACTTCGATAGTCCGAAGTTGCTCAACTCATTCTATGGAGGAGCTATAAACGGTTTTGTCCATTTGTCATAAGAAAGTTGCGGTTTTTGCATCGAAATAATCTAGGAAGCTTAGACTCGTAAAATTTGAGAAAGACGAACAATAAAAAGCGTACACCGAGCAACTTTGATGGTCCGAAGTTGCTCAACTCACTCTATAGAGAAGCGTTAAACGGTTTTTTCCATTTTTCATAGAAAGTTGGGGTTTTGGCATCGAAATAATCTAGGAAGCTTATACTCGTAAAATTTGACATAGAAGAACAATAAAAAGTGTACACCGAGCAACTTCGATAGTCCGAAGTTGCTCAACTCACTCTATGGATGAGCTATAAACGGTTTTGTCCATTTGTCATAAGAAAGTTGCGGTTTTCGCTTCGAAATAATGTAGGAAGCTTATACTCGTAAAAGTTGACATTGAAGAACAATAAAAAGTGTACACCGAGCAACTTCGATAGTCCGAAGTTGCTCAACTCACTCTATGGAGGAGCCATAAACGGTTTTGGCCATTTGTCATAAGAAAGTTGCGGTTTTTGCATCGAAATAATCTAGGAAGCTTATACTCGTAAAATTTGACATAGAAGAACAATAAAAAGTGTACACCGAGCAACTTCGATAGTCCGAAGTTGCTCAACTCACTCTATGGAGGAGCTATAAACAGTTTTGTCCATTTGTCATAAGAAAGTTGCGGTTTTCGCATCGAAATAATCTAGGAAGCTTATACTCGTAAAATTTGAGATAGACGAACAATAAAAAGTGTACACCGAGCAACTTTGATGGTCCGAAGTTGGTCAACTCACTCTATCGAGAAGCGTTAAACGGTTTTCTCCATTTTTCATAGAAAGTTGGGGTTTTGGCATCGAAATAATCTAGGAAGCTTATACTCGTAAAATTTGACATAGAAGAACAATAAAAAGTGTACACCGAGCAACTTCGATAGTCCGAAGTTGCTCAACTCACTCTATGGAGGAGCTATAAACGGTTTTGTCCATTTCTCATAAGAAAGTTGCGGTTTTGGCATCGAAATAATCTATGAAGCTTATACTCGTAAAATTTGACTTAGAAGAACAATAAAAAGTGTACACTGAGCAACTTTGATGGTGCGAAGTTGCACAACTCACTCTACGGAGGAGCTTTAAACGGTTTTGTCCATTTGTGTTAGAAAGTTGGGATTTTGGCATTAAAATAATCTAGGAAGCTTATACTCGTAAAATTTGAGATAGAAGAACAATAAAAAGTGTACACCGAGCAACTTCGATAGTCCGAAGTTGCTCAACTCATTCTATGGAGGAGCTATAAACGGTTTTGTCCATTTGTCATAAGAAAGTTGCGGTTTTTGCATCGAAATAATCTAGGAAGCTTAGACTCGTAAAATTTGAGAAAGACGAACAATAAAAAGCGTACACCGAGCAACTTTGATGGTCCGAAGTTGCTCAACTCACTCTATAGAGAAGCGTTAAACGGTTTTTTCCATTTTTCATAGAAAGTTGGGGTTTTGGCATCGAAATAATCTAGGAAGCTTATACTCGTAAAATTTGACATAGAAGAACAATAAAAAGTGTACACCGAGCAACTTCGATAGTCCGAAGTTGCTCAACTCACTCTATGGAGGAGCTATAAACAGTTTTGTCCATTTGTCATAAGAAAGTTGCGGTTTTCGCATCGAAATAATCTAGGAAGCTTATACTCGTAAAATTTGAGATAGACGAACAATAAAAAGTGTACACCGAGTAACTTTGATGGTCCGAAGTTGGTCAACTCACTCTATCGAGAAGCGTTAAACGGTTTTCTCCATTTTTCATAGAAAGTTGGGGTTTTGGCATCGAAATAATCTAGGAAGCTTATACTCGTAAAATTTGACATAGAAGAACAATAAAAAGTATACACCGAGCAACTTCGATAGTCCGAAGTTGCTCAACTCACTCTATGGAGGAGCTATAAACGGTTTTGTCCATTTCTCATAAGAAAGTTGCGGTTTTGGCATCGAAATAATCTATGAAGCTTATACTCGTAAAATTTGACTTAGAAGAACAATAAAAAGTGTACACTGAGCAACTTTGATGGTGCGAAGTTGCACAACTCACTCTACGGAGGAGCTTTAAACGGTTTTGTCCATTTGTGTTAGAAAGTTGGGATTTTGGCATTAAAATAATCTAGGAAGCTTATACTCGTAAAATTTGAGATAGAAGAACAATAAAAAGTGTACACCGAGCAACTTCGATAGTCCGAAGTTGCTCAACTCATTCTATGGAGGAGCTATAAACGGTTTTGTCCATTTGTCATAAGAAAGTTGCGGTTTTCGCATCGAAATAATCTAGGAAGCTTAGACTCGTAAAATTTGAGAAAGACGAACAATAAAAAGCGTACACCGAGCAACTTTGATGGTCCGAAGTTGCTCAACTCACTCTATAGAGAAGCGTTAAACGGTTTTTTCCATTTTTCATAGAAAGTTGGGGTTTTGGCATCGAAATAATCTAGGAAGCTTATACTCGTAAAATTTGACATAGAAGAACAATAAAAAGTGTACACCGAGCAACTTCGATAGTCCGAAGTTGCTCAACTCACTCTATGGAGGAGCTATAAACGGTTTTGTCCATTTCTCATAAGAAAGTTGCGGTTTTGGCATCGAAATAATCTAGGAAGCTTATACTCATAAAATTTGACATAGAAGCACAATAAAAAGTGTACACCGAACAACTTTGAGGGTCCGAAGTTGCTCAACTCACTCTATAGAGAAGCTTTAAACGATTTTTTCCATTTGTCATAGAAAGTTGGGGTTTTGGCATCGAAATAATCTATGAAGCTTATACTCGTAAAATTTGACATAGAAGAACAATAAAAAGTGTACAACGAGCAACTTTGATAGTCCAAAGTTGCTGAACTCACTCTATGAAGGAGCTTTAAACGGTTTTGTCCATTTGTCATAGAAAGTTGCGGTTTTCGAATCGAAATAATCTAGCAAGCTTATACTGATAAAATTTGACATAGAAGGAACAATAAAAAGTGTACACCGAGCAACGTTGATAGTCCGAAGTTGCTCAACTCACTCTATGGATGAGCAATAAACGGTTTTGTCCATTTGTCATAAGAAAGTTGCGGTTTTCGCTTCGAAATAATGTAGGAAGCTTATACTAGTAAAAGTTGACATAGAAGAACAATAAAAAGTGTACACCGAGCAACTTCGATAGTCCGAAGTTGCTCAACTCACTCTATGGAGGAGATATAAACGGTTTTGGCCATTTGTCATAAGAAAGTTGTGGTTTTCGCATCAAAATAATCTAGGAAGCTTATACTAGTAAAATTTGACAAAGAAGAACAATAAAAATTGTACACCGAGCAACTTCGATAGTCCGAAGTTGCTCAACTCACTCTATGGAAGAGCTATAAACGGTTTTGTCCATTTCCCATAAGAAAGTTGCGGTTTTGGTATCCAAATAATCTAGGAAGCTTATACTCGTAAAATTTGACATAGAAGAACAATAAAAAGTGTACACCGGGCAACTTCGATAGTCCGAAGTTGCTCAACTCACTCTATGGAGGAGCTATAAACGGTTTTGTCCATTTGTCATAAGAAAGTTTCTGTTTTCGCATCGAAATAATCTAGGAAGCTTATACTCGTAAAATTTGAGATAGACGAACAATAAAAAGTGTACACCGAGTAACTTTGATGGTCCGAAGTTGGTCAACTCACTCTATCGAGAAGCGTTAAACGGTTTTCTCCATTTTTCATAGAAAGTTGGGGTTTTGGCATCGAAATAATCTAGGAAGCTTATACTCGTAAAATTTGACATAGAAGAACAATAAAAAGTGTACACCGAGCAACTTCGATAGTCCGAAGTTGCTCAACTCACTCTATGGAGGAGCTATAAACGGTTTTGTCCATTTCTCATAAGAAAGTTGCGGTTTTGGCATCGAAATAATCTATGAAGCTTATACTCGTAAAATTTGACTTAGAAGAACAATAAAAAGTGTACACTGAGCAACTTTGATGGTGCGAAGTTGCACAACTCACTCTACGGAGGAGCTTTAAACGGTTTTGTCCATTTGTGTTAGAAAGTTGGGATTTTGGCATTAAAATAATCTAGGAAGCTTATACTCGTAAAATTTGAGATAGAAGAACAATAAAAAGTGTACACCGAGCAACTTCGATAGTCCGAAGTTGCTCAACTCATTCTATGGAGGAGCTATAAACGGTTTTGTCCATTTGTCATAAGAAAGTTGCGGTTTTCGCATCGAAATAATCTAGGACGCTTAGACTCGTAAAATTTGAGAAAGACGAACAATAAAAAGCGTACACCGAGCAACTTTGATGGTCCGAAGTTGCTCAACTCACTCTATAGAGAAGCGTTAAACGGCTTTCCATTTTTCATAGAAAGTTGGGGTTTTGGCATCGAAATAATCTAGGAAGCTTATACTCGTAAAATTTGACATAGAAGAACAATAAAAAGTGTACACCGAGCAACTTCGATAGTCCGAAGTTGCTCAACTCACTCTATGGAGGAGCTATAAACGGTTTTGTCCATTTCTCATAAGAAAGTTGCGGTTTTGGCATCGAAATAATCTATGAAGCTTATACTCGTAAAATTTGACTTAGAAGAACAATAAAAAGTGTACACTGAGCAACTTTGATGGTGCGAAGTTGCACAACTCACTCTACGGAGGAGCTTTAAACGGTTTTGTCCATTTGTGTTAGAAAGTTGGGATTTTGGCATTAAAATAATCTAGGAAGCTTATACTCGTAAAATTTGAGATAGAAGAACAATAAAAAGTGTACACCGAGCAACTTCGATAGTCCGAAGTTGCTCAACTCATTCTATGGAGGAGCTATAAACGGTTTTGTCCATTTGTCATAAGAAAGTTGCGGTTTTCGCATCGAAATAATCTAGGAAGCTTAGACTTGTAAAATTTGAGAAAGACGAACAATAAAAAGCGTACACCGAGCAACTTTGATGGTCCGAAGTTGCTCAACTCACTCTATAGAGAAGCGTTAAACGGTTTTTTCCATTTTTCATAGAAAGTTGGGGTTTTGGCATCGAAATAATCTAGGAAGCTTATACTCGTAAAATTTGACATAGAAGAACAATAAAAAGTGTACACCGAGCAACTTCGATAGTCCGAAGTTGCTCAACTCACTCTATGGAGGAGCTATAAACGGTTTTGTCCATTTCTCATAAGAAAGTTGCGGTTTTGGCATCGAAATAATCTAGGAAGCTTATACTCATAAAATTTGACATAGAAGCACAATAAAAAGTGTACACCGAACAACTTTGAGGGTCCGAAGTTGCTCAACTCACTCTATGGAGGCGCTTTAAACGATTTTTTCCATTTGTCATAGAAAGTTGGGGTTTTGGCATCGAAATAATCTATGAAGCTTATACTCGTAAAATTTGACATAGAAGAACAATAAAAAGTGTACAACGAGCAACTTTGATAGTCCAAAGTTGCTGAACTCACTCTATGAAGGAGCTTTAAACGGTTTTGTCCATTTGTCATAGAAAGTTGCGGTTTTCGAATCGAAATAATCTAGCAAGCTTATACTCATAAAATTTGACATAGAAGGAACAATAAAAAGTGTACACCGAGCAACGTTGATAGTCCGAAGTTGCTCAACTCACTCTATGGATGAGCAATAAACGGTTTTGTCCATTAGTCATAAGAAAGTTGCGGTTTTCGCTTCGAAATAATGTAGGAAGCTTATACTCGTAAAAGTTGACATAGAAGAACAATAAAAAGTGTACACCGAGCAACTTCGATAGTCCGAAGTTGCTCAACTCACTCTATGGAGGAGATATAAACGGTTTTGGCCATTTGTCATAAGAAAGTTGTGGTTTTCGCATCAATATAATCTAGGAAGCTTATACTAGTAAAATTTGACAAAGAAGAACAATAAAAATTGTACACCGAGCAACTTCGATAGTCCGAAGTTGCTCAACTCACTCTATGGAGGAGCTATAAACGGTTTTGTCCATTTCCCATAAGAAAGTTGCGGTTTTGGTATCCAAATAATCTAGGAAGCTTATACTCGTAAAATTTGACATAGAAGAACAATAAAAAGTGTACACCGGGCAACTTCGATAGTCCGAAGTTGCTCAACTCACTCTATGGAGGAGCTATAAACGGTTTTGTCCATTTGTCATAAGAAAGTTTCTGTTTTCGCATCGAAATAATCTAGGAAGCTTATACTCGTAAAATTTGACATAGAAGAACAATAAAAGTGTACACCGAGCAACTTCGATAGTCCGAAGTTGCTCAACTCACTCTATGGAGGAGCTATAAACGGTTTTGTCCATTTCTCATAAGAAAGTTGCGGTTTTGGCATCGAAATAATCTATGAAGCTTATACTCGTAAAATTTGACTTAGAAGAACAATAAAAAGTGTACACTGAGCAACTTTGATGGTGCGAAGTTGCACAACTCACTCTACGGAGGAGCTTTAAACGGTTTTGTCTATTTGTGTTAGAAAGTTGGGATTTTGGCATTGAAATAATCTAGGAAGCTTATACTCGTAAAATTTGAGATAGAAGAACAATAAAAAGTGTACACCGAGCAACTTCGATAGTCCGAAGTTGCTCAACTCATTATATGGAGGAGCTATAAACGGTTTTGTCCATTTGTCATAAGAAAGTTGCGGTTTTCGCATCGAAATAATCTAGGAAGCTTAGACTCGTAAAATTTGAGATAGATGAACAATAAAAAGTGTACACCGAGCAACTTTGATGGTCCGAAGTTGCTCAACTCACTCTATAGAGAAGCGTTAAACGGTTTTTTCCATTTTTCATAGAAAGTTGGGGTTTGGGCATCGAAATAATCTATGAAGCTTAAACTCGTAAATTTTGACATAGAAAAACAATAAAAAGTGTACAGCGAGCAACTTTGATAGTCCGGAGTTGCTGAACTCACTCTATGAAGAAGCTTTAAACAGTTTTGTCCATTTGTCATAGAAAGTTGTGGTTTTAGCATCGAAATAATCTAGGAAGCATATACTCGTAAAATTTGACTTAGAAGAACAATAAAAAGTGTACACTGAGCAACTTTGATGGTGCGAAGTTGCACAACTCACTCTACGGAGTAGCTTTAAACGGTTTTGTCTATTTGTGTTAGAAAGTTGGGATTTTGGCATTGAAATAATCTAGGAAGCTTATACTCGTAAAATTTGAGATAGAAGAACAATAAAAAGTGTACACCGAGCAACTTCGATAGTCCGAAGTTGCTCAACTCATTATATGGAGGAGCTATAAACGGTTTTGTCCATTTGTCATAAGAAAGTTGCGGTTTTCGCATCGAAATAATCTAGGAAGCTTAGACTCGTAAAATTTGAGATAGATGAACAATAAAAAGTGTACACCGAGCAACTTTGATGGTCCGAAGTTGCTCAACTCACTCTATAGAGAAGCGTTAAACGGTTTTTTCCATATTTCATAGAAAGTTGGGGTTTTGGCATCGAAATAATCTAGGAAGCTTATACTCATAAAATTTGACATAGAAGAACAATAAAAAGTATACACCGAGCAACTTCGATAGTCCGAAGTTGCTCAATTCACTCTATGGAGGAGCTATAAACGGTTTTCTCCATTTCTCATAAGAAAGTTGCGGTTTTGGCATCGAAATAATCTAGGAAGCTTATACTCGTAAAATTTGACATAGAAGCACAATAAAAAGTGTACACCGAGCAACTTTGATGGTCCGAAGTTGCTCAACTCACTCTATGGAGGAGCTTTAAACGGTTTTGTCCATTTGTCATAGAAAGTTGGGGTTTGGGCATCGAAATAATCTATGAAGCTTAAACTCGTAAATTTTGACATAGAAGAACAATAAGAAGTATACACCGAGCAACTTTGATAGTCCGAAGTTGCTCAACTCACTCTATGGAGGATATTTAAACGGTTTTCTCCATTTGTCATAGAAAGTTGGGTTTTGGCATCCAAATAATCTAGGAAGCTTATACTCGTAAAATTTGACATAGAAGAACAATAAAAAGTGTACACCGGGCAACTTCGATAGTCCGAAGTTGCTCAACTCACTCTATGGAGGAGCTATAATCGGTTTTGTCCATTTGTAATAAGAAAGTTGCGGTTTTCGCATCGAAATAATCTAGGAAGCTTATACTCGTAAAATTTGACATAGAAGAACAATAAAAATTGTACACCGAGCAACTTCGATAGTCCGAAGTTGCTCAACTCACTCTATGGAGGAGCTATAAACGGTTTTGTCCATTTCCCATAAGAAAGTTGCGGTTTTGGCATCGAAATAATCTATGAAGCTTATACTCGTAAAATTTGACTTAGAAGAACAATAAAAAGTGTACACTGAGCAACTTTGATGGTGCGAAGTTGCACAACTCACTCTACGGAGGAGCTTTAAACGGTTTTGTCCATTTGTGTTAGAAAGTTGGGATTTTGGCATTGAAATAATCTAGGAAGCTTATACTCGTAAAATTTGAGATAGAAGAACAATAAAAAGTGTACACCGAGCAACTTCGATAGTCCGAAGTTGCTCAACTCATTCTATGGAGGAGCTATAAACGGTTTTGTCCATTTGTCATAAGAAAGTTTCGGTTTTCGCATCGAAATAATTTAGGAAGCCTAGACTCGTAAAATTTGAGATAGACGAACAATAAAAAGTGTACACCGAGCAACTTTGATGGTCCGAAGTTGCTCAACTCACTCTATAGAGAAGCGTTTAACGGTTTTTTCCATTTTTCATAGAAAGTTTGGTTTTGGCATCCAAATAATCTAGGAAGCTTATACTCGTAAAATTTGACATAGAAGAACAATAAAAAGTGTACACCGGGCAACTTCGATAGTCCGAAGTTGCTCAACTCACTCTATGGAGGAGCTATAATCGGTTTTGTCCATTTGTCATAAGAAAGTTGCGGTTTTCGCATCGAAATAATCTAGGAAGCTTATACTCGTAAAATTTGACATAGAAGAACAATAAAAATTGTACACCTAGCAACTTCGATAGTCCGAAGTTGCTCAACTCACTCTATGGAGGAGCTATAAACGGTTTTGTCCATTTCTCATAAGAAAGTTGCGGTTTTGGAATCGAAATAATCTATGAAGCTTATACTCGTAAAATTTGACTTAGAAGAACAATAAAAAGTGTACACTGAGCAACTTTGATGGTGCGAAGTTGCACAACTCACTCTACGGAGGGGCTTTAAACGGTTTTGTCCATTTGTGTTAGAAAGTTGGGATTTTGGCATTGAAATAATCTAGGAAGCTTATACTCGTAAAATTTGAGATAGAAGAACAATAAAAAGTGTACACCGAGCAACTTCGATAGTCCGAAGTTGCTCAACTCATTCTATGGAGGAGCTATAAACGGTTTTGTCCATTTGTCATAAGAAAGTTGCGGTTTTCGCATCGAAATAATCTAGGAAGCTTAGACTCGTAAAATTTGAGATAGACAAACAATAAAAAGTGTACACCGAGCAACTTTGATGGTCCGAAGTTGCTCAACTCACTCTATAGAGAAGCGTTAAACGGTTTTTTCCATTTTTCATAGAAAGTTGGGGTTTTGGCATCGAAATAATCTAGGAAGCTTATACTCGTAAAATTTGAGATAGAAGAACAATAAAAAGTGTACACCGAGCAACTTCGATAGTCCGAAGTTGCTCAACTCACTCTATGGAGGAGCTATAAACGGTTTTGTCCATTTCTCATAAGAAAGTTGCGATTTTGGCATCGAAATAATCTAGGAAGCTTATACTCATAAAATTTGACATAGAAGCACAATAAAAAGTGTACACCGAGCAACTTTGATGGTCCGAAGTTGCTCAACTCACTCTATGGAGGAGCTTTAAACGGTTTTGTCCATTTGTCATAGAAAGTTGGGGTTTGGGCATCGAAATAATCTATGAAGCTTAAACCCGTAAATTTTGACATAGAAGAACAATAAAAAGTGAACAGCGAGCAACTTTTATAGTCCGGAGTTGCTGAACTCACTCTATGAAGAAGCTTTAAACGGTTTTGTCCATTTGTCATAGAAAGTTGTGGTTTTAGCATCGAAATAATCTAGGAAGCATATACTCGTAAAATTTGACTTAGAAGAACAATAAAAAGTGTACACTGAGCAACTTTGATGGTGCGAAGTTGCACAACTCACTCTATGGAGGAGCTTTAAACGATTTTGTCCATTTGTGTTAGAAAGTTGGGGTTTTGGCATCGAAATAATCTAGGAAGCTTATACTCGTAAAATTTGACATAGAAGAACAATAAAAACTGTACACCGAGCAACTTTGGTAGTCCGAAATTGCTCAACTCACTCTATGGAGGAGCTAAAAACGGTTTTGTCCATTTGTCATAAGAAAGTTGGGGTTTTGGCATCCAAATAATCTAGTAAGCTTATACTCATAAAATTTGACATAGAAGCACAATAAAAAGTGTACACCGAGCAACTTTGATGGTCCGAAGTTGCTCAACTCACTCTATTGTGAAGCGTTAAACGGTTTTCTCCATTTTTCATTGAAAGTTGGGGTTTTGGCATCGAAATAATCTAGGAAGCCTATACTCGTAAAATTTGACATAGAAGAACAATAAAAAGTATACACCGAGCAACTTTGATAGTCCGAAGTTGCTCAACTCACTCTATGGAGGAGATTTAAACGGTTTTCTCCATTTGTCATAGAAAGTTGGGTTTTGGCATCCAAATAATCTAGGAAGCTTATACTCGTAAAATTTGACATAGAAGAACAATAAAAAGTGTACACCGGGCAACTTCGATAGTCCGAAGTTGCTCAACTCACTCTATGGAGGAGCTATAATCGGTTTTGTCCATTTGTCATAAGAAAGTTGCGGTTTTCGCATCGAAATAATCTAGGAAGCTTATACTCGTAAAATTTGACATAGAAGAACAATAAAAAGTGTACACCGAGCAACTTCGATAGTCCGAAGTTGCTCAACTCACTCTATGGAGGAGCTATAAACAGTTTTGTCCATTTCTCATACGAAAGTTGCGGTTTTGGCATCGAAATAATCTATGAAGCTTATACTCGTAAAATTTGACTTAGAAGAACAATAAAAAGTGTACACTGAGCAACTTTGATGGTGCGAAGTTGCACAACTCACTCTACGGAGGAGCTTTAAACGGTTTTGTCCATTTGTGTTAGAAAGTTGGGATTTTGGCATTTAAATAATCTAGGAAGCTTATACTCGTAAAATTTGAGATAGAAGAACAATAAAAAGTGTACACCGAGCAACTTCGATAGTCCGAAGTTGCTCAACTCATTCTTTGGAGGAGCTATAAACGGTTTTGTCCATTTGTCATAAGAAAGTTGCGGTTTTCGCATCGAAATAATCTAGGAAGCTTAGACTCGTAAAATTTGAGAAAGACGAACAATAAAAAGCGTACACCGAGCAACTTTGATGGTCCGAAGTTGCTCAACTCACTCTATAGAGAAGCGTTAAACGGTTTTTTCCATTTTTCATAGAAAGTTGGGGTTTTGGCATCGAAATAATCTAGGAAGCTTATACTCGTAAAATTTGACATAGAAGAACAATAAAAAGTGTACACCGAGCAACTTCGATAGTCCGAAGTTGCTCAACTCACTCTATGGAGGTGCTATAAACGGTTTGTTCCATTTCTCATAAGAAAGTTGCGGTTTTGGCATCGAAATAATCTAGGAAGCTTATACTCATAAAATTTGACAGAGAAGCACAATAAAAAGTGTACACCGAGCAACTTTGATGGTCCGAAGTTGCTCAACTCACTCTATGGAGGAGCTTTAAACGGTTTTGTCCATTTGTCATAGAAAGTTGGGGTTTGGGCATCGAAATAATCTATGAAGCTTAAACTCGTAAATTTTGAGATAGAAGAACAATAAAATGTGTACAGCGAGCAACTTTGATAGTCCGGAGTTGCTGAACTCACTCTATGAAGAAGCTTTAAACGGTTTTGTCCATTTGTCATAGAAAGTTGTGGTTTTAGCATCGTAATAATCTAGGAAGCATATACTCGTAAAATTTGACTTAGAAGAACAATAAAAAGTGTACACTGAGCAACTTTGATGGTGCGAAGTTGCACAACTCACTCTATGGAGGAGCTTTAAACGGTTTTGCCATTTGTGTTAGAAAGTTAGGGTTTTGGCATCGAAATTATCTAGGAAGCTTATACTCGTAAAATTTGAGATAGAAGAACAATAAAAATTGTACACCGAGCAACTTTGATACTCCGAAGTTGCCCAACTCACTCTATAGTGGAGCTTTAAACGGTTTTGTACATTTGTCATAGAAAGTTGGGGTTTTGGCATCGAAATAATCTAGGAAGCTTATGCTCGTGAAATTTGACATAGAAGAACAATAAAAAGTATACACCGAGCAACTTTGATAGTCCGAAGTTGCTCAACTCACTCTATGGACGAGATTTAAACGGTTTTCTCCATTTGTCATAGAAAGTTGGGTTTTGGCATCCAAATAATCTAGGAAGCTTATACTCGTAAAATTTGACATAGAAGAACAATAAAAAGTGTACACCGGGCAACTTCGATAGTCCGAAGTTGCTCAACTCACTCTATGGAGGAGCTATAAACGGTTTTGTCCATTTGTCATAAGAAAGTTGCGGTTTTGGCATCGAAATAATCTATGAAGCTTATACTCGTAAAATTTGAGATAGACGAACAATAAAAAGTGTACACCGAGCAACTTTGATGGTCCGAAGTTGCTCAACTCACTCTATAGAGAAGCGTTAAACGGTTTTTTCCATTTTTCATAGAAAGTTGGGGTTTTGGCATCGAAATAATCTAGGAAGCTTATACTCGTAAAATTTGACATAGAAGAACAATAAAAAGTGAACAGCGAGCAACTTTGATAGTCCGGAGTTGCTGAACTCACTCTATGAAGAAGCTTTAAACGGTTTTGTCCATTTTTCATAGAAAGTTGTGGTTTTAGCATCGAAATAATCTAGGAAGCATATACTCGTAAAATTTGACTTAGAAGAACAATAAAAATTGTACACTGAGCAACTTTGATGGTGCGAAGTTGCACAACTCACTCTGTGGAGGAGCTTTAAACGGTTTTGTCCATTTGTGTTAGAAAGTTGGGGTTTTGGCATCGAAATAATCTAGGAAGCTTATACTCGTAAAATTTGACATAGAAGAACAATAAAAACTGTACACCGAGCAACTTTGATAGTCCGAAATTGCTCAACTCACTCTATAGAGGAGCTAAAAATGGTTTTGTCCATTTGTCATAAGAAAGTTGGGGTTTTGGCATCCAAATAATCTAGTAAGCTTATACTCGTAAACTTTGAGATAGACGAACAATAAAAAGTGTACACCGAGCAACTTTGATGGTCCGAAGTTGCTCAACTCACTCTATAGAGGAGCTTTAAACGGTTTTCTCCATTTGTCATAGAAAGTTGGGTTTTGGCATCCAAATAATCTAGGAAGCTTATACTCGTAAAATTTAACATAGAAGAACAATAAAAAGTGTACACCGAGCAACTCCGATATTCCGAAGTTGCTCAACTCACTCTATGGAGGAGCTATAAACAGTTTTGTCCATTTGTCACAAGAAAGTTGCGGTTTTCGCATCTAAATAATCTAGGAAGCTTATACTCGTAAAATTTAAGATAGACGAACAATAAAAAGTGTACACCGAGAAACTTCGATAGTCCGAAGTTGCTCCACTCACTCTATGGAGGAGCTATAAACGGTTTTGTCCATTTGTCATAAGAAAGTTGTGGTTTTCGCATCAAAATAATCTAGGAAGCTTATACTCGTAAAAGTTGAGATAGACGAACAATAAAAAGTGTACACCGAGCAACTTTGATGGTCCGAAGTTGCTCAACTCACTCTATAGAGAAGCGTTAAACGGTTTTCTCGATTTTTCATAGAAAGTTGGGGTTTTGGCATCGAAATAATCGAGGAAGCTTATACTCGTAAAATTTGACATAGAAGAACAATAAAAAGTATACACCTAGCAACTTTGATAGTCCGAAGTTGCTCAACTCACTCTATGGAGGAGCATTAAACGGTTTTCTCCATTTGTCATAGAAAGTTGGGTTTTGGCATCGAAATAATCTAGGAAGCTTAAACTCGTAAAATTTGACATAGAAGAACAATAAAAAGTGTACACCGAGCAACTTCGATAGTCCGAAGTTGCTCAACTCACTCTATGGAGGAGCTATAAACGGTTTTGTCCATTTGTCATAAGAAAGTTGCGGTTTTGGCATCGAAATAATCTATGAAGCTTATACTCGTAAAATTTGACTTAGAAGAACAATAAAAAGTGTACACGGAGCAACTTTGATGGTGCGAAGTTGCACAACTCACTCTACGGAGGAGCTTTAAACGGTTTTGTCCATTTGTGTTAGAAAGTTGGGATTTTGGCATTGAAATAATCTAGGAAGCTTATACTCGTAAAATTTGAGATAGAAGAACAATAAAATGTGTACACCGAGCAACTTCGATAGTCCGAAGTTGCTCAACTCATTCTATGGAGGAGCTATAAACGGTTTTGACAATTTGTCATAAGAAAGTTGTGGTTTTCGCATCGAAACAATCTAGGAACCTTAGACTCGTAAAATTTGAGATAGACGAACAATAAAAAGTGTACACCGAGCAACTTTGATGGTCCGAAGTTGCTCAACTCACTCTATAGAGAAGCGTTAAACGGTTTTTTCCATTTTTCATAGAAAGTTGGGGTTTTGGCATCGAAATAATCTAGGAAGCTTATACTCGTAAAATTTGACATAGAAGAACAATAAAAAGTGTACAGCGAGCAACTTCGATAGTCCGGAGTTACTGAACTCACTCTATGAAGAAGCTTTAAACTGTTTTGTCCATTTGTCATAGAAAGTTGCGGTTTTAGCATCGAAATAATCTAGGAAGCATGTACTCGTAAAATTTGACTTAGAAGAACAATAAAAAGTGTACACTGAGCAACTTTGATGGTGCGAAGTTGCACAACTCACTCTATAGAGGAGCTTTAAACGGTTTTGTCCATTTGTGTTAGAAAGTTGGGGTTTTGGCATCGAAATAATCTAGGAAGCTTATACTCGTAAAATTTGACATAGAAGAACAATAAAAAGTGTACACCGAGCAACTTCGATAGTCCGAAGTTGCTCAACTCACTCTATGGAGGAGCTATAAACGGTTTTGTCCATTTCTCATAAGAAAGTTGCGGTTTTGGCATCGAAATAATCTAGGAAGCTTATACTCATAAAATTTGACATAGAAGCACAATAAAAAGTGTACACCGAGCGACTTTGATGGTCCGAAGTTGCTCAACTCACTCTATGGAGGAGCTTTAAACGGTTTTGTCCATTTGTCATAGAAAGTTGGGGTTTGGGCATCGAAATAATCTATGAAGCTTAAACTCGTAAATTTTGACATAGAAGAACAATAAAAAGTGAATAGCGAGCAACTTTGATAGTCCGGAGTTGCTGAACTCACTCTATGAAGAAGCTTTAAACGGTTTTGTCCATTTGTCATAGAAAGTTGTGGTTTTAGCATCGAAATAATCTAGGAAGCATATACTCGTAAAATTTGACTTAGAAGAACAATAAAAAGAGTACACTGAGCAACTTTGATGGTGCGAAGTTGCACAACTCACTCTTTGGAGGAGCTTTAAACGGTTTTGTCCATTTGTGTTAGAAAGTTGGGGTTTTGGCATCGAAATAATCTAGGAAGCATATACTCGTAAAATTTGACTTAGAAGAACAATAAAAAGTGTACACTGAGCAACTTTGATGGTGCGAAGTTGCACAACTCACTCTATAGAGGAGCTTTAAACGGTTTTGTCCATTTGTGTTAGAAAGTTGGGGTTTTGGCATCGAAATAATCTAGGAAGCTTATACTCGTAAAATTTGACATAGAAGAACAATAAAAAGTGTACACCGAGCAACTTCGATAGTCCGAAGTTGCTCAACTCACTCTATGGAGGAGCTATAAACGGTTTTGTCCATTTCTCATAAGAAAGTTGCGGTTTTGGCATCGAAATAATCTAGGAAGCTTATACTCATAAAATTTGACATAGAAGCACAATAAAAAGTGTACACCGAGCAACTTTGATGGTCCGAAGTTTCTCAACTCACTCTATGGGGGCGCTTTAAATGATTTTGTCCATTTGTCATAGAAAGTTGGGGTTTTGGCATCGAAATAATCTATGAAGCTTATACTCGTAAAATTTGAAATAGAAGAACAATAAAAAGTGTACAGCGAGCAACTTTGATAGTCCGAAGTTTCTCAACTATCTCTATGGAGGATCTTTTAACGTTTTTGTCCATTTGTCTTATAAAGTTGGTGTTTTCGCATCGAAATAATCTAGGAAGCTTGTACTCATAAAATTTGACATAGAAGAACAATAAAAAGTGTAAACCGAGCAACTTTGATAGTCCGAAGTTGCTCAATTCAATCTATGGAGGAGCTTTAAACGGTTTTGTCCATTTGTCATAGAAAGTTGAGGTTTTGGCATCGAAATAATCTAGGAAGCTTATACTCATAAAATTTGACTTAGAAGAACAATAAAAAGTGTACACCGAGCAACTTTGATGGTCCGAAGTTTCTCAACTCACTCTATGGGGGCGCTTTAAATGATTTTGTCCATTTGTCATAGAAAGTTGGGGTTTTGGCATCGAAATAATCTATGAAGCTTATACTCGTAAAATTTGAAATAGAAGAACAATAAAAAGTGTACAGCGAGCAACTTTGATAGTCCGAAGTTGCTGAACTCACTCTATGAAGGAGCTTTAAACGGTTTTGTCCATTTGTCATAGAAAGTTGCGGTTTTTGAATTGAAATAATCTAGCAAGCTTATACTCGTAAAATTTGACATAGAAGGAACAATAAAATGTGTACACCGAGCAACTTTGATAGTCCGAAGTTGCTCAACTCACTCTATGAGGAGCTATAAACGGTTTTGTCCATTTGTCATAAGAAAGTTGCGGTTTTCGCTTCGAAATAATGTAGGAAGCTTATACTCGTAAAATTTGACATAGAAGAACAATAAAAAGTGTACACCGAGCAACTTTGATTGTCCGAAGTTGCTCAACTCACTCTATGGAGGAGCTATAAACGGTTTTGTCCGTTTGTCATAAGAAAGTTCGGGTTTTGGCATCCAAATAATCTAGGAAGCTTATACTCGTAAAATTTGACATAGACGAACAAAAAAAAGTGTACACCGAGCAACAATGATGGTCCGAACTTGCTCAACTCACTCTATGGAGGAGCTTTAAACGGTTTTCTCCATTTGTCAAAGAAAGTTTGGGTTTTGGCATCGAAATAATCTAGGAAGCTTCTACTCATAAAATTTGACATAGAAGAACAATAAAAAGTATACACCAAGCAACTTTGTTAGTCCAAAGTTGCTCAACTCACTCTATGGAGGAGCTTTAAACGGTTTTCTCCATTTGTCATAGAAAGTTCGGGTTTTGGCATCGAAATAATCTAGGAATCTTATACTCGTAAAATTTGACATAGAAAAACAATAAAAAGTGTACACCGAGCAACTTTGATAGTCCAAAGTTCTCAACTCACTCTATGGAGGAGCTATAAACGGTTTTGTCCATTTCTCTAAAGAAAGTTGCGGTTTTCGCATCGAAATAATCTAGGAAGCTTATACTCGTAAAATTTGACGTAGAAGAACAATAAAAAGTGTAGACCGAACAACTTTGGTAGTCCGAAGTTGATAAACTCACTCTACGGTGGAGCTTTAAACTGTTTTGTCCGTTTGTCATAGAAAGTTGGAGTTTTGGCATCGAAATAATCTATGAAGCTTATACTCGTAAAATTTGACATAGAAGAACAATAAAAAGTGTACAGCGAGAAACTTTGATAGTCCGAAGTTGCTGAACTCACTCTATGAAGGAGCTTTAAAGGGTTTTGTCCATTTGTCATAGAAAGCTGCGGTTTTGGCATCGAAATAATCTAGGAAGCATATACTCGTAAAATTGGACTTAGAAGAACAATAAAAAGTGTACACTGAGCAACTTTGATGGTGCGAAGTTGCTCAACTCACTCTATGGAGGAGCTTTAAACGGTTTTATCCATTTGTGTTAGAAAGTTGGGGTTTTGGCATCGAAATAATCTATGAAGCTTATACTCGTAAAATTTGACATAGAAGAACAATAAAAAGTGTACACCGAGCAACTTTGATAGTCCGAAATTGCTGAACTCACTCTATGGAGGAGCTTTAAACGGTTTTGTCCATTTGTGTTAGAAAGGTAGGGTTTTGGCATCGAAATAATCAAGGAAGCTTATACTCAAAAAATTTGAGATAGACGAACAATAAAAAGTATACACCGAGCAACTTTAAAGGTCCGGAATTGATCAACTCTCACTATGAACTAGCTTTTAACGGTTTTGTCCATTTGTCATTGATAGTTATGGTTTTGGAATTAAAATAATTCAGGAAGCATATACTCGTAAAATTTGACATAAAAGAACAATAAAAAGTGTACACCGAGCAACTTTGATGATTCGAATTTGCTCAACTCTCTATATGGACGATCTTTTAACATTTTTGTCCATTTGTCTTATAAAGTTGGTGTTTTCGAATCGAAATAATCTAGCAAGCTTATACTCGTAAAATTTGACATAGAAGGAACAATAAAAAGTGTACACCGAGTAACTTTGATAGTCCGAAGTTGCTCAACTCACTCTATGGAGGAGCTATAAACGGTTTTGTCCATTTGTCATAAGAAAGTTGCGGTTTTCGCTTCGAAATAATGTAGGAAGCTTATACTCTTAAAATTTGACATAGAAGAACAATAAAAAGTGTACACCGAGCAACTTTGATTGTCCGAAGTTGCTCAACTCACTCTATGGAGGAGCTATAAACGGTTTTGTCCGTTTGTCATAAGAAAGTTTGGGTTTTGGCATCCAAATAATCTAGGAAGCTTATACTCGTAAAATTTGACATAGACGAACAAAAAAAAGTGTACACCGAGCAACTTTGATGGTCCGAACATTCTCAACTCACTCTATGGAGGAGCTTTAAACGGTTTTCTCCATTTGTCATAGAAAGTTGGGTTTTGGCATCGAAATAATCTAGGAAGCTTATATTTGTAAAATTTGACATAGAAGAACAATAAAGAGTGTACACCGAGCAACTTCGATACTCCGAAGTTGCTCAACTCACTCTATGGAGGAGCTATAAACGGTTTTGTCCATTTGTTATAAGAAAGTTTCGGTTTTCGCATCGAAATAATCTAGGAAGCTTATACTCGTAAAATTTGACATAG
This sequence comes from Euonymus europaeus, assembly GCA_963580455.1. Classification (NCBI taxonomy): domain Eukaryota; kingdom Viridiplantae; phylum Streptophyta; class Magnoliopsida; order Celastrales; family Celastraceae; genus Euonymus; species Euonymus europaeus. The sequence goes on along the minus strand of OY756970.1, from coordinate 10,089,415 downwards.
AAGAACAATAAAAAGTGTACACCAAGTGACTTTGATAGTCCGAAGTTGATCAACTCACTCTACGGCGGAGCTTTAAACGGTTTTTTCATTTGTTATAGAAAGTTCGGGTTTTGGCATCGAAATAATCTTGAAATCTTATACTCGTAAAATTTGACATAGAAGAACAATAAAAAGTGTACACTAAGCAACTTTGATAGTCCAAAGTTCTCAACTCACTCTATGGAGGAGCTATAAACGGTTTTGTACATTTGTCTAAAGAAAGTTGCGGTTTTCGCATAGAAATAATCTAGGAAGCTTATACTCATAAAATTTGACGTAGAAGAACAATAAAAAGTATACACCGAGCAACTTTGATAGTCTGAAGTTGCTCAACGCAGTCTATGGAGGAGCTTTAAACGGTTCTGTCCATTTGTCATAGAATATTCGGGTTTTGGCATCGAAATAATCTAGGAAGCTTATATTTGTAAAATTCGACATAGAAGAACAATAAAAGTGTACACCGAGCAACTTTGATAGTCCTAAGTTGCTCAACTCACTCTATGGAGGAGCTATAAACGGTTTTGTCCATTTGTCATAAGAAAGTTGCGGTTTTTGCATCGAAATAATATAGGAAGCTTATACTCGTAAAATTTGACATAGAAGAACAATAAAAAGTGTACACCAAGTGACTTTGATAGTCCGAAGTTGATCAACTCACTCTTCGGCGGAGCTTTAAACGGTTTTTTCATTTGTTATAGAAAGTTCGGGTTTTGGCATCGAAATAATCTTGAAATCTTATACTCGTAAAATTTGACATAGAAGAACAATAAAAAGTGTACACTAAGCAACTTTGATAGTCCAAAGTTCTCAACTCACTCTATGGAGGAGCTATAAACGGTTTTGTACATTTGTCTAAAGAAAGTTGCGGTTTTCGCATCGAAATAATCTAGGAAGCTTATACTCGTAAAATTTGACGTAGAAGAACAATAAAAAGTATACACCGAACAACTTTGATAGTCTGAAGTTGCTCAACTCACTCTATGGAGGAGCTTTAAACGGTTCTGTCCATTTGTCATAGAATGTTCGGGTTTTGGCATCGAAATAATCTAGGAAGCTTATATTTGTAAAATTTGACATAGAAGAACAATAAAAGTGTACACCGAGCAACTTGATTGTCCTAAGTTGCTCAACTCACTCTATGGAGGAGCTATAAACGGTTTTGTCCATTTGTCAGAAGAAAGTTGCGGTTTTCGCATCGAAATAATCTAGGAAGCTTATACTCGTAAAATTTGACATAAAAGAACAATAAAAAGTGTACACCGAGTGACTTTGATAGTCCGAAGTTGATCAACTCACTCTACAGCGAAGCTTTAAACGGTTTTTTCCATTTGTTATAGAAAGTTCGGGTTTTGGCATCGAAATAATCTAGGAATCTTATACTCGTAAAATTTGACATAGAAGAACAATAAAAAGTGTACACCGAGCAACTTTGATGATTTGAATTTGCTCAACTCTCTATATGGAGGATCTTTTAACATTTTTGTCCATTTGTCTTATAAAGTTGGTGTTTTCGAATCGAAATAATCTAGCAAGCTTATACTCGTAAAATTTGACATAGAAGGAACAATAAAAAGTGTACACCGAGCAACTTTGATGGTCCGAAATTGCTCAACTCTCACTATGAAGTAGCTTTTAATGGTTTTATCCATTTGACATTGATAGTTGGGGTTTTGGCATCAAAATAATCCAGGAAGCATATACTCGTAAAATTTCACATAAAAGAACAATAAAAAGTGTACACCGAGCAATTTTGATGATTCGAAGTTTCTCAACTATCTCTATGGAGGATCTTTTAACGTTTTTGTCCATTTGTCTTATAAAGTTGGTGTTTTCGCATCGAAATAATCTAGGAAGCTTGTACTCATAAAATTTGACATAAAAGAACAATAAAAAGTGTAAACCGAGCAACTTTGATAGTCCGAAGTTGCTCAACTCAATCTATGGAGGAGCTTTAAACGGTTTTGTCCATTTGTCATAGAAAGTTGAGGTTTTGGCATCGAAATAATCTAGGAAGCTTATACTCGTAAAATTTGACATAGAAGAACAATAAAAAGTGTACAGCGAGCAACTTTGATAGTCCGAAGTTGCTCAATTCACTCTATGGAGGCGCTTTAAACGATTTTGTCCATTTGTCATAGAAAGTTGGGGTTTTGGCATCGAAATAATCTAGGAAGCTTATACTCGTAAAATTTGACATAGAAGAACAATAAAAAGTGTACAGCGAGCAACTTTGATAGTCCGAAGTTGCTCAATTCACTCTATGGAGGCGCTTTAAACGATTTTGTCCATTTGTCATAGAAAGTTGGGGTTTTGGCATCGAAATAATCTATGAAGCTTATACTCGTAAAATTTGACATAGAAGAACAATAAAAAGTGTACAGCGAGCAACTTTGATAGTCCGAAGTTGCTGAACTCACTCTATGAAGGAGCTTTAAACGGTTTTGTCCATTTGTCATAGAAAGTAGCGGTTTTCGAATCAAAATAATCTAGCAAGCTTATACTCGTAAAATTTGACATAGAAGGAACAATAAAAAGTGTACGCCGAGCAACTTTCATAGTCCGAAGTTGCTCACCTCACTCTATGGAGGAGCTATAAACGGTTTTGTCCATTTGTCATAAGAAACTTGCGGTTTTCGCTTCGAAATAATGTAGGAAGCTTATACTCTTAAAATTTGACATAGAAGAACAATAAAAAGTGTACACCGAGCAACTTTGATTGTCCGAAGTTGCTCAACTCACTCTATGGAGGAGCTATAAACGGTTTTGTCCGTTTGTCATAAGAAAGTTTGGGTTTTGGCATCCAAATAATCTAGGAAGCTTATACTCGTAAAATTTGACATAGACGAACAAAAAAAAGTGTACACCGAGCAACTTTGATGGTCCGAACATTCTCAACTCACTCTATGGAGGAGCTTTAAACGGTTTTCTCCATTTGTCATAGAAAGTTGGGTTTTGGCATCGAAATAATCTAGGAAGCTTATATTTGTAAAATTTGACATAGAAGAACAATAAAGAGTGTACACCGAGCAACTTCGATACTCCGAAATTGCTCAACTCACTCTATGGAGGAGCTATAAACGGTTTTGTCCATTTGTTATAAGAAAGTTTCGGTTTTCGCATCGAAATAATCTAGGAAGCTTATACTCGTAAAATTTGACATAGAAGAACAATAAAAAGTGTACACCAAGTGACTTTGATAGTCCGAAGTTGATCAACTCACTCTACGGCGGAGCTTTAAACGGTTTTTTCATTTGTTATAGAAAGTTCGGGTTTTGGCATCGAAATAATCTTGAAATCTTATACTCGTAAAATTTGACATAGAAGAACAATAAAAAGTGTACACTAAGCAACTTTGATAGTCCAAAGTTCTCAACTCACTCTATGGAGGAGCTATAAACGGTTTTGTACATTTGTCTAAAGAAAGTTGCGGTTTTCGCATAGAAATAATCTAGGAAGCTTATACTCATAAAATTTGACGTAGAAGAACAATAAAAAGTATACACCGAGCAACTTTGATAGTCTGAAGTTGCTCAACTCAGTCTATGGAGGAGCTTTAAACGGTTCTGTCCATTTGTCATAGAATGTTCGGGTTTTGGCATCGAAATAATCTAGGAAGCTTATATTTGTAAAATTCGACATAGAAGAACAATAAAAGTGTACACCGAGCAACTTTGATAGTCCTAAGTTGCTCAACTCACTCTATGGAGGAGCTATAAACGGTTTTGTCCATTTGTCATAAGAAAGTTGCGGTTTTCGCATCGAAATAATATAGGAAGCTTATACTCGTAAAATATGACATAGAAGAACAATAAAAAGTGTACACCAAGTGACTTTGATAGTCCGAAGTTGATCAACTCACTCTACGGCGGAGCTTTAAACGGTTTTTTCATTTGTTATAGAAAGTTCGGGTTTTGGCATCGAAATAATCTTGAAATCTTATACTCGTAAAATTTGACATAGAAGAACAATAAAAAGTGTACACTAAGCAACTTTGATAGTCCAAAGTTCTCAACTCACTCTATGGAGGAGCTATAAACGGTTTTGTACATTTGTCTAAAGAAAGTTACGGTTTTCGCATCGAAATAATCTAGGAAGCTTATACTCGTAAAATTTGACGTAGAAGAACAATAAAAAGTATACACCGAACAACTTTGATAGTCTGAAGTTGCTCAACTCACTCTATGGAGGAGCTTTAAACGGTTCTGTCCATTTGTCATAGAATGTTCGGGTTTTGGCATCGAAATAATCTAGGAAGCTTATATTTGTAAAATTTGACATAGAAGAACAATAAAAGTGTACACCGAGCAACTTTGATTGTCCTAAGTTGCTCAACTCACTCTATGGAGGAGCTATAAACGGTTTTGTCCATTTGTCAGAAGAAAGTTGCGGTTTTCGCATCGAAATAATCTAGGAAGCTTATACTCGTAAAATTTGACATAAAAGAACAATAAAAAGTGTACACCGAGTGACTTTGATAGTCCGAAGTTGATCAACTCACTCTACAGCGAAGCTTTAAACGGTTTTTTCCATTTGTTATAGAAAGTTCGGGTTTTGGCATCGAAATAATCTAGGAATCTTATACTCGTAAAATTTGACATAGAAGAACAATAAAAAGTGTACAACGAGCAACTTTGATGATTTGAATTTGCTCAACTCTCTATATGGAGGATCTTTTAACATTTTTGTCCATTTGTCTTATAAAGTTGGTGTTTTCGAATCGAAATAATCTAGCAAGCTTATACTCGTAAAATTTGACATAGAAGGAACAATAAAAAGTGTACACCGAGCAACTTTGATGGTCCGAAATTGCTCAACTCTCACTATGAAGTAGCTTTTAATGGTTTTATCCATTTGACATTGATAGTTGGGGTTTTGGCATCAAAATAATCCAGGAAGCATATACTCGTAAAATTTCACATAAAAGAACAATAAAAAGTGTACACCGAGCAATTTTGATGATTCGAAGTTTCTCAACTATCTCTATGGAGGATCTTTTAACGTTTTTGTCCATTTGTCTTATAAAGTTGGTGTTTTCGCATCGAAATAATCTAGGAAGCTTGTACTCATAAAATTTGACATAAAAGAACAATAAAAAGTGTAAACCGAGCAACTTTGATAGTCCGAAGTTGCTCAACTCAATCTATGGAGGAGCTTTAAACGGTTTTGTCCATTTGTCATAGAAAGTTGAGGTTTTGGCATCGAAATAATCTAGGAAGCTTATACTCGTAAAATTTGACATAGAAGAACAATAAAAAGTGTACAGCGAGCAACTTTGATAGTCCGAAGTTGCTCAATTCACTCAATGGAGGCGCTTTAAACGATTTTGTCCATTTGTCATAGAAAGTTGGGGTTTTGGCATCGAAATAATCTATGAAGCTTATACTCGTAAAATTTGACATAGAAGAACAATAAAAAGTGTACAGCGAGCAACTTTGATAGTCCGAAGTTGCTGAACTCACTCTATGAAGGAGCTTTAAACGGTTATGTCCATTTGTCATAGAAAGTTGCGGTTTTCGAATCAAAATAATCTAGCAAGCTTATACTCGTAAAATTTGACATAGAAGGAACAATAAAAATTGTACGCCGAGCAACTTTCATAGTCCGAAGTTGCTCACCTCACTCTATGGAGGAGCTATAAACGGTTTTGTCCATTTGTCATAAGAAACTTGCGGTTTTCGCTTCGAAATAATGTAGGAAGCTTATACTCGTAAAATTTGACATAGAAGAACAATAAAAAGTGTACACCGAGCAACTTTGATTGTCCGAAGTTGCTCAACTCACTCTATGGAGGAGCTATAAACGGTTTTGTCCATTTGTCATAAGAAAGTTCGGGTTTTGGCATCCAAATAATCTAGGAAGCTTATACTCATAAAATTTGACATAGACGAACAAAAAAAAGTGTACACCGAGCAACTTTGATGGTCCGAACTTGCTCAACTCACTCTATGGAGGAGCTTTAAACGGTTTTCTCCATTTGTCAAAGAAAGTTGGGGTTTTGGCATCGAAATAATCTAGGAAGCTTATACTCATAAAATTTGACATAGAAGAACAATAAAAAGTATACACCAAGCAACTTTGTTAGTCCGAAGTTGCTCAACTCACTCTATGGAGGAGCTTTAAACGGTTTTCTCCATTTGTCATAGAAAGTTGGGTTTTGGCATCGAAATAATCTAAGAAGCTTATATTTGTAAAATTTGACATAGAAGAACAATAAAAAGTGTACACCGAGCAACTTTGATAGTCCGAAGTTGCTCAACTCACTCTATGTAGGAGCTTTAAACGGTTTTCTCCATTTGTCATAGAAAGTTGGGTTTTGGCATCGAAATAATCCAAGAAGCTTATATTTGTAAAATTTCACATAGAAGAACAATAAAAAGTGTACACCGAGCAACTTCGATAGTCCGAAGTTACTCAACTCACTCTATGGAGGAGCTATAAACGGTTTTGTCCATTTGTCATAAGAAAGTTGCGGTTTTCGCATCGAAATAATCTAGGAAGCTTATACTCGTAAACTTTGACATAGAAGAACAATAAAAAGTGTACACCAAGTGACTTTGATAGTTCGAAGTTGATCAACTTACTCTACGGCAGAGCTTTAAACGGTTTTTTCATTTGTTATAGAAAGTTCGGGTTTTGGCATCGAAATAATCTAGGAATCTTATACTCGTAAAATTTGACATAGAAGAACAATAAAAAGTGTACACCGAGCAAGTTTGATAGTCCAAAGTTCTCAACTCACTCTATGGAGGAGCTATAAACGGTTTTGTCCATTTGTCTAAAGAAAGTTGCTGTTTTCGCATCGAAATAATCTAGGAAGCTTATACTCGTAAAATTTGACGTAGAAGAACAATAAAAAGTATACACCGAACAACTTTGATAGTCCGAAGTTGCTCAACTCACTCTATGGAGGAGCGTTAAACGGTTTTGTCCATTTGTCTAAAGAAAGTTGCGGTTTTGGCATCGAAATAATCTAGGAAGCTTATACTCGTAAAATTTGACGTACAAGAACAATAAAAAGTATACACCGAACAACTTTGATAGTCCGAAGTTGCTCAACTCACTCTATGGAGGAGCTATAAACGGTTTTGTCCATTTGTCATAAGAAAGTTGCGGTTTTTGCATCGAAATTATCTAGGAAGCTTATACTCGTAAAATTTGACATAGAAGAACAATAAAAAGTGTACACCGAGCAACTTTGATAGTCCAAAGTTGATCAACTCACTCTACGGTGGAGCTTTAAACGGTTTTGTCCATTTTTCATAGAATGTTCGGGTTTCGGCATCGAAATAATCTAGGAAGCTTATACTCGTAAAATTTCACATAGAAGAACAATAAAAAGTGTACACCGAGCAACTTTGAAGGTCCGGAATTGATCAACTCTCACTATGAACTAGCTTTTAACGGTTATGTCCATTTGTCATTGATAGTTATGGTTTTGGAATCAAAATAATCCAGGAAGCATATACTCGTAAAATTTGACATAAAAGAACAATAAAAAGTGTACACCGAGCAACTTTGATGATTCGAATTTGCTCAACTCTCTATATGGAGGATCTTTTAACATTTTTGTCCTTTTGTGTTATAAAGTTGGTGTTTTCGAATCGAAATAATCTAGCAAGCTTATACTCGTAAAATTTGACATAGAAGGAACAGTAAAAAGTGTACACCGAGCAACTTTGATGGTCCGAAATTGCTCAACTCTCACTATGAAGTAGCTTTTAATGGTTTTATCCATTTGGCATTGATAGTTGGGGTTTTGGCATCAAAATAATCCAGGAAGCATATACTCGTAAAATTTCACATAAAAGAACAATAAAAAGTGTACACCGAGCAATTTTGATGATTCGAAGTTTCTCAACTATCTCTATGGAGGATCTTATAACGTTTTTGTCCATTTGTCATATAAAGTTGGTGTTTTCGCATCGAAATAATCTAGGAAGCTTGTACTCATAAAATTTGACATAGAAGAACAATAAAAAGTGTACAGCGAGCAACTTTGATAGTCCGAAGTTGCTGAACTCACTCTGTGAAGGAGCTTTAAACGGTCTTGTCCATTTGTCATAGAAAGTTGCGGTTTTCGAATCGAAATGATCTAGCAAGCTTATACTCGTAAAATTTGACATAGAAGGAACAATAAAAAGTGTACACCGAGCAACTTTGATAGTCCGAAGTTGCTCAACTCACTCTATGGAGGAGCTATAAACGGTTTTGTCCATTTGTCATAAGAAAGTTGCGGTTTTCGCTTCGAAATATTATAGGAAGCTTATACTCGTAAAATTTGACATAGAAGAACAATAAAAAGTGTACACCGAGCAACTTTGATTGTTCGAAGTTGCTCAACTCACTCTATGGAGGAGCTATAAACGGTTTTGTCCGTTTGTCATAAGAAAGTTCGGGTTTTGGCATCTAAATAATCTAGGAAGCTTATACTCGTAAAATTTGACATAGACGAACAAAAAAAAGTGTACACCGAGCAACTTTGATGGTCCGAACTTGCTCAACTCACTCTATGGAGGAGCTTTAAACGGTTTTCTCCATTTGTCAAAGAAAGTTGGGGTTTTGGCATCGAAATAATCTAGGAAGCTTATACTCATAAAATTTGACATAGAAGAATAATAAAAAGTATACACCAAGCAACTTTGTTAGTCCGAAGTTGCTCAACTCACTCTATGGAGGAGCTTTAAACGGTTTTCTCCATTTGTCATAGAAAGTTGGGTTTTGGCATCGAAATAATCTAGGAAGCTTATATTTGTAAAATTTGACATAGAAGAACAATAAAAAGTGTACACCGAGCAACTTCGATAGTCCGAAGTTGCTCAACTCACTCTATGGAGGAGCTATAAACGGTTTTGTCCATTTGTCATAAGAAAGTTGCGGTTTTCGCATTGAAATAATCTAGGAAGCTTATACTCGTAAAATTTGACATAGAAGAACAATAAAAAGTGTACACCAAGTGACTTTGATAGTCCGAAGTTGATCAACTCACTCTACGGCGGAGCTTTAAACGATTTTTTCATTTGGTATAGAAAGTTCGGGTTTTTGCATCGAAATAATCTAGGAATCTTATATTCGTAAAATTTGACATAGAAGAACAATAAAAAGTGTACACCGAGCAACTTTGATAGTCCGAAGTTGCTCAACTCACTCTATGGAGGAGCTATAAACGGTTTTGTCCATTTGTCATAAGAAAGTTGCGGTTTTCGCTTCGAAATATTATAGGAAGCTTATACTCGTAAAATTTGACATAGAAGAACAATAAAAAGTGTACACCGAGCAACTTTGATTGTTCGAAGTTGCTCAACTCACTCTATGGAGGAGCTATAAACGGTTTTGTCCGTTTGTCATAAGAAAGTTCGGGTTTTGGCATCTAAATAATCTAGGAAGCTTATACTCGTAAAATTTGACATAGACGAACAAAAAAAAGTGTACACCGAGCAACTTTGATGGTCCGAACTTGCTCAACTCACTCTATGGAGGAGCTTTAAACGGTTTTCTCCATTTGTCAAAGAAAGTTGGGGTTTTGGCATCGAAATAATCTAGGAAGCTTATACTCATAAAATTTGACATAGAAGAATAATAAAAAGTATACACCAAGCAACTTTGTTAGTCCGAAGTTGCTCAACTCACTCTATGGAGGAGCTTTAAACGGTTTTCTCCATTTTTCATAGAAAGTTGGGTTTTGGCATCGAAATAATCTAGGAAGCTTATATTTGTAAAATTTGACATAGAAGAACAATAAAAAGTGTACACCGAGCAACTTCGATAGTCCGAAGTTGCTCAACTCACTCTATGGAGGAGCTATAAACGGTTTTGTCCATTTGTCATAAGAAAGTTGCGGTTTTCGCATTGAAATAATCTAGGAAGCTTATACTCGTAAAATTTGACATAGAAGAACAATAAAAAGTGTACACCAAGTGACTTTGATAGTCCGAAGTTGATCAACTCACTCTACGGCGGAGCTTTAAACGATTTTTTCATTTGGTATAGAAAGTTCGGGTTTTTGCATCGAAATAATCTAGGAATCTTATATTCGTAAAATTTGACATAGAAGAACAATAAAAAGTGTACACCGAGCAACTTTGATAGTCCAAGGTTATCAACTCACTCTATGGAGGAGCTATAAACGGTTTTGTCCATTTGTCTAAAGAAAGTTGCGGTTTTCGCATCGAAATAATCTAGGAAGCTTATACTCGTAAAATTTGACGTAGAAGAACAATAAAAATTATACACCGAACAACTTTGATAGTCCGAAGTTCCTCAACTCACTCTATGGGGGAGCTTTAAACGGTTTTGTCCATTTGTCATAGAATGTTCGGGTTTTGGCATCGAAATAATCTAGGAAGCTTATATTTGTAAAATTTGACATAGAAGAACAATAGAAAGTGTACACCGAGCAACTTTGATAGTCCGAAGTTGCTCAACTCACTCTATGGAGGTGCTATAAACGGGTTTGTCCATTTGACATAAGAAAGTTGCGGTTTTCGCATCGAAATAATCCAGGAAGCTTATACTCGTAAAATTTGACGTAGAAGAACTTTAAAAATTATACACCGAACAACTTTGATAGTCCGAAATTGCTCAACTCACTCTATGGAGGAGCTTTAAACGGTTTTGTGCATTTGTCATAGAATGTTCGGGTTTTGGCATCGAAATAATCTAGGAAGCTTATATTTGTAAAATTTGACATAGAAGAACAATAAAAAGTGTACACCGAGCAACTTTGATAGTCCGAAGTTGCTCAACTCACTCTATGGAGGAGATATAAACGGTTTTGTCCATTTGTCTAATGAAAGTTGCGGTTTTCGCATCGAAAAAATCTAGGAAGCTTATACTCGTAAAATTTGACGTAGAAGAACAATAAAAAGTATACACCGAACAACTTTGATAGTCCGAAGTTGCTCAACTCACTCTATGGAGGAGCTTTAAACGGTTTTGTCCATTTGTCATAGAATGTTCGGGTTTTGGCATCGAAATAATCTAGGAAGCTTATATTTGTAAAATTTGACATAGAAGAACAATAGAAAGTGTACACCGAGCAACTTTGATAGTCCGAAGTTGCTCAACTCACTCTATGGAGGAGCTATAAACGGTTTTGTCCATTTGTCAAAAGAAAGTTGCGGTTTTCGCATCGAAATAATCTAGGAAGCTTATACTCGTAAAATTTGACATAGAAGAACAATAAAAAGTGTACACCGAGTGACTTTGATAGTCCGAATTTGACCAACTCACTCTACGGCGGAGCTTTAAACGGTTTTTTCCATTTGTTATAGAAAGTTCGGGTTTTGGCATCGAAATAATCTAGGAATCTTATACACGTAAAATTTGACATAGAAGAACAATAAAAAGTGTACACCGAGAAACTTTGATAGTCCAAAGTTCTCAACTCACTCTATGGAGGAGCTATAAACGGTTTTGTCCATTTGTCTAAAGAAAGTTGCGGTTTTCGCATCGAAATAATCTAGGAAGCTTATACTCGTAAAATTTGACGTAGAAGAACAATAAAAAGTATACACCGAACAACTTTGATAGTACGAAGTTGCTCAACTCACTCTATGGAGGAGCTTTAAACGGTTTTTTCCATTTGTCATAGAATGTTCGGGTTTTGGCATCGAAATAATCTAGGAAGCTTATATTTGTAAAATTTGACATAGAAGAACAATAAAAAGCGTACACCGAGCAACTTTGATAGTCCGAAGTTGCTCAACTCACTCTATGGAGGAGCTATAAACGGTTTTGTCCATTTGTCATAGAAAGTTGGGTTTTGGCATCGAAATAATCTAAGAAGCTTATATTTGTAAAATTTGACATAGAAGAACAATAAAAAGTGTACACCGAGCAACTTTGATAGTCCGAAGTTGCTCAACTCACTTTATGTAGGAGCTTTAAACGGTTTTCTCCATTTGTCATAGAAAGTTGGGTTTTGGCATCGAAATAATCCAAGAAGCTTATATTTGTAAAATTTGACATAGAAGAACAATAAAAAGTGTACACCGAGCAACTTCGATAGTCCGAAGTTACTCAACTCACTCTATGGAGGAGCTATAAACGGTTTTGTCCATTTTTCATAAGAAAGTTGCGGTTTTCGCATCGAAATAATCTAGGAAGCTTATACTCGTAAAATTTCACATAGAAGAACAATAAAAAGTGTACACCCAGTGACTTTGATAGTCCGAAGTTGATCAACTCACTCTACGGCGGAGCTTTAAACGGTTTTTTCATTTGTTATAGAAAGTTCGGGTTTTGGCATCGAAATAATTTAGGAATCTTATACTCGTAAAATTTGACATAGAAGAACAATAAAAAGTGTACACCGAGCAACTTTGATAGTCCAAAGTTCTCAACTCACTCAATGGAGGAGCTATAAACGGTTTTGTCCATTTGTCTAAAGAAAGTTGCGGTTTTCGCATCGAAATAATCTAGGAAGCTTATACTCGTAAAATTTGACGTAGAAGAACAATAAAAAGTATACACCAAACAACTTTGATAGTCCGAAGTTGCTCAACTCACTTTATGGAGGAGCTATAAACGGTTTTGTCCATTTGTCTAAAGAAAGTTGCGGTTTTCGCATCGAAATAATCTAGGAAGCTTATACTCGTAAAATTTGACGTAGAAGAACAATAAAAAGTATACACATGACAACTTTGATAGTCCGAAGTTGCTCAACTCACTCTACGGAGGAGCTTTAAACGGTTTTGTCCATTTGTCATAGAATGTTCGGGTTTTGGCATCGAAATAATCTAGGAAGCTTATATTTGTAAAATTTGACATAGAAGAACAATAGAAAGTGTACACCGAGCAACTTTGATAGTCCGAAGTTGCTCAACTCACTCTATGGAGGTGCTATAAACGGGTTTGTCCATTTGACATAAGAAAGTTGCGGTTTTCGCATCGAAATAATCCAGGAAGCTTATACTCGTAAAATTTGACGTAGAAGAACTTTAAAAATTATACACCGAACAACTTTGATAGTCCGAAATTGCTCAACTCACTCTATGGAGGAGCTTTAAACGGTTTTGTGCATTTGTCATAGAATGTTCGGGTTTTGGCATCGAAATAATCTAGGAAGCTTATATTTGTAAAATTTGACATAGAAGAACAATAAAAAGTGTACACCGAGCAACTTTGATAGTCCGAAGTTGCTCAACTCACTCTATGGAGGAGCTATAAACGGTTTTGTCCATTTGTCTAAAGAAAGTTGCGGTTTTCGCATCGAAATAATCTAGGAAGCTTATACTCGTAAAATTTGACGTAGAAGAACAATAAAAAGTATACACCGAACAACTTTGATAGTACGAAGTTGCTCAACTCACTCTATGGAGGAGCTTTAAACGGTTTTTTCCATTTGTCATAGAATGTTCGGGTTTTGGCATCGAAATAATCTAGGAAGCTTATATTTGTAAAATTTGACATAGAAGAACAATAAAAAGTATACACCGAGCAACTTTGATAGTCCGAAGTTGCTCAACTCACTCTATGGAGGAGCTATAAACGGTTTTGTCCATTTGTCATAGAAAGTTGGGTTTTGGCATCGAAATAATCTAAGAAGCTTATATTTGTAAAATTTGACATAGAAGAACAATAAAAAGTGTACACCGAGCAACTTTGATAGTCCGAAGTTGCTCAACTCACTCTATGTAGGAGCTTTAAACGGTTTTCTCCATTTGTCATAGAAAGTTGGGTTTTGGCATCGAAATAATCCAAGAAGCTTATATTTGTAAAATTTGACATAGAAGAAAAATAAAAAGTGTACACCGAGCAACTTCGATAGTCCGAAGTTACTCAACTCACTCTATGGAGGAGCTATAAACGGTTTTGTCCATTTTTCATAAGAAAGTTGCGGTTTTCGCATCGAAATAATCTAGGAAGCTTATACTCGTAAAATTTCACATAGAAGAACAATAAAAAGTGTACACCCAGTGACTTTGATAGTCCGAAGTTGATCAACTCACTCTACGGCGGAGCTTTAAACGGTTTTTTCATTTGTTATAGAAAGTTCGGGTTTTGGCATCGAAATAATTTAGGAATCTTATACTCGTAAAATTTGACATAGAAGAACAATAAAAAGTGTACACCGAGCAACTTTGATAGTCCAAAGTTCTCAACTCACTCAATGGAGGAGCTATAAACGGTTTTGTCCATTTGTCTAAAGAAAGTTGCGGTTTTCGCATCGAAATAATCTAGGAAGCTTATACTCGTAAAATTTGACGTAGAAGAACAATAAAAAGTATACACCAAACAACTTTGATAGTCCGAAGTTGCTCAACTCACTCTATGGAGGAGCTATAAACGGTTTTGTCCATTTGTCTAAAGAAAGTTGCGGTTTTCGCATCGAAATAATCTAGGAAGCTTATACTCGTAAAATTTGACGTAGAAGAACAATAAAAAGTATACACATGACAACTTTGATAGTCCGAAGTTGCTCAACTCACTCTATGGAGGAGCTTTAAACGGTTTTGTCCATTTGTCATAGAATGTTCGGGTTTTGGCATCGAAATAATCTAGGAAGCATATATTTGTAAAATTTGACATAGAAGAACAATAAAAAGTGTACACCGAGCAACTTTGATAGTCCGAAGTTGCTCAACTCACTCTATGGAGGAGCTATAAACGGTTTTGTCCATTTGTCATAAGAAAGTTGCGGTTTTTGCATCGAAATAATCTAGGAAGCTTATACTCGTAAAATTTGACATAGAAGAACAATAAAAAGTGTACACCGAGTGACTTTGATAGTCCGAAGTTGATCAACTCACTCTACGGCGGAGCTTTAAACGGTTTTTTCCATTTGTTATAGAAAGTTCGGGTTTTGGCATCGAAATAATCTAGGAATCTTATACTCGTAAAATTTGACATAGAAGAACAATAAAAAGTGTACACCGAGCAACTTTGATAGTCCAAAGTTCTCAACTCACTCTATGGAGGAGCTATAAACGGTTTTGTCCATTTGTCTAAAGAAGGTTGCGGTTTTCGCATCGAAATAATCTAGGAAGCTTATACTCGTAAAATTTGACGTAGAAGAACAATAAAAAGTGTACACCGAGCAACTTTGATAGTCCGAAGTTGATCAACTCACTCTACGGTGGAGCTTTAAACGGTTTTGTCCATTTGTCATAGAATGTTCGGGTTTTGGCATCGAAATAATCTAGGAAGCTTATACTCGTAAAATTTCACATAGAAGAACAATAAAAAGTGTACACCGAGCAACTTTGAAGTTCCGGAATTGATCAACTCTCACTATGAACTAGCTTTTAACGGTTATGTCCATTTGTCATTGATAGTTATGGTTTTGGAATCAAAATAATCCAGGAAGCATATACTCGTAAAATTTGACATAAAAGAACAATAAAAAGTGTACACCGAGCAACTTTGATGATTGGAATTTGCTCAACTCTCTATATGGAGGATCTTTTAACATTTTTGTCCTTTTGTCTTATAAAGTTGGTGTTTTCGAATCGAAATAATCTAGCAAGCTTATACTCATAAAATTTGACATAGAAGGAACAATAAAAAGTGTACACCGAGCAACTTTGATGGTCCGAAATTGCTCAACTCTCACTATGAAGTAGCTTTTAATGGTTTTATCCATTTGGCATTGATAGTTGAGGTTTTGGCATCAAAATAATCCAGGAAGCATATACTCGTAAAATTTCACATAAAAGAACAATAAAAAGTGTACACCGAGCAATTTTGATGATTCAAAGTTTCTCAACTATCTCTATGGAGGATCTTTTAACGTTTTTGTCCAATTGTCTTACAAAGTTGGTGTTTTCGCATCGAAATAATCTAGGAAGCTTGTACTCATAAAATTTGACATAGAAGAACAATAAAAAGTGTAAACCGAGCAACTTTGATAGTCCGAAGTTGCTCAACTCAATCTATGGAGGAGCTTTAAACGGTTTTGTCCATTTGTCATAGAAAGTTGAGGTTTTGGCATCGAAATAATCTAGGAAGCTTATACTCATAAAATTTGACTTAGAAGAACAATAAAAAGTGTACACCGAGCAACTTTGATGGTCCGAAGTTGCTCAACTCACTCTATGGGGGCGCTTTAAACGATTTTGTCCATTTGTCATAGAAAGTTGGGGTTTTGGCATCGAAATAATCTATGAAGCTTATACTCGTAAAATTTGACATAGACGAACAATAAAAAGTGTACAGCGAGCAACTTTGATAGTCCGAAGTTGCTGAACTCACTCTATGAAGGAGCTTTAAACGGTTTTGTCCATTTGTCATAGAAAGTTGCGGTTTTCGAATCGAAATAATCTACCAAGCTTATACTCGTAAAATTTGACATAGAAGGAACAATAAAAAGTGTACACCGAGCAACTTTGATAGTCCGAAGTTGCTTAACTCACTCAATGGAGGAGCTATAAACGGTTTTGTCCGTTTGTCATAAGAAAGTTCGGGTTTTGGCATCCAAATAATCTAGGAAGCTTATACTCGTAAAATTTCACATAGACGAACAAAAAAAAGTGTACACCGAGCAACTTTGATAGTCCGAAATTGCTCAACTCACTCTATGGAGGAGCTTTAAACGGTTTTCTCCATTTGTCAAAGAAATTTGGGGTTTTGGCATCGAAATAATCTAGGAAGCTTATACTCATAAAATTTGACATAGAAGAACAATAAAAAGTATACACCAAGCAACTTTGTTAGTCCGAAGTTGCTCAACTCACTCTATGGAGGAGCTTTAAACGGTTTTCTCCATTTGTCATAGAAAGTTGGGTTTTGGCATCGAAATAATCTAGGAAGCTTATATTTGTAAAATTTGACATAGAAGAACAATAAAAAGTGTACATCGAGCAATTTCGATAGTCCGAAGTTGCTCAACTCACTCTATGGAGGAGCTATAAACGGTTTTGTCCATTTGTCATAAGAAAGTTGCGGTTTTCGCATCGAAATAATCTAGGAAGCTTATACTCGTAAACTTTGACATAGAAGAACAATAAAAAGTGTACACCAAGTGACTTTGATAGTCCGAAGTTGATCAACTCACTCTACGGCGGAGCTTTAAACGGTTTTTTCATTTGTTTTAGAAAGTTCGGGTTTTGGCATCGAAATAATCTAGGAATCTTATACTCGTAAAATTTGACATAGAAGAACAATAAAAAGTGTACACCGAGCAACTTTGATAGTCCAAAGTTCTCAACTCACTCTATGGAGGAGCTATAAACGGTTTTGTCCATTTGTATAAAGAAAGTTGCGGTTTTCGCATCGAAATAATCTAGGAAGCTTATACTTGTAAAATTTGACGTAGAAGAACAATAAAAAGTATACACCGAACAACTTTGATAGTCCGAAGTTGCTCAACACACTCTATGGAGGAGCTTTAAACGGTTTTGTCCATTTGTCATAGAATGTTCGGGTTTTGGCATCGAAATAATCTAGGAAGCTTATATTTGTAAAATTTGACATAGAAGAACAATAAAAAGTGTACACCGAGCAACTTTGATAGTCCGAAGTTGCTCAACTCACTCTATGGAGGAGCTATAAACGGGTTTGTCCATTTGTCTAAAGAAAGTTGCGGTTTTCGCATCGAAATAATCTAGGAAGCTTATACTCGTAAAATTTGACGTAGAAGAACAATAAAAAGTATACACCGAACAACTTTGATAGTCCGAAGTTGCTCAACTCACTCTATGGAGGAGCTTTAAACGGTTTTGTCCATTTGTCATAGAATGTTCGGGTTTTGGCATCGAAATAATCTACGAAGCTTATATTTGTAAAATTTAACATAGAAGAACAATAAAAAGTGTACACCGAGCAACTTTGATAGTCCGAAGTTGCTCAACTCACTCAATGGAGGAGCTATAAACGGTTTTGTCCATTTGTCTAAAGAAAGTTGCGGTTTTCGCATCGAAATAATCTAAGAAGCTTATACTCGTAAAATTTGACGTAGAAGAACAATAAAAAGTATACACCGAACAACTTTGATAGTCCGAAGTTCTTCAACTCACTCTATGGAGGAGCTTTAAACGGTTTTGTCCATTTGTCATAGAATGTTCGGGTTTTGGCATCGAAATAATCTAGGAAGCTTATATTTGTAAAATTTGACATAGAAGAACAATAAAAAGTATACACCGAGCAACTTTGATAGTCCGAAGTTGCTCAACTCACTCTATGGAGGAGCTATAAACGGTTTTGTCCATTTGTCATAGAATGTTCGGGTTTTGGCATCGAAATAATCTAGGAAGCTTATATTTGTAAAATTTGACATAGAAGAACAATAAAAAGTGTACACCGAGCAACTTTGATTGTCCGAGGTTGCTCAACTCACTCTATGGAGGAGCTATAAACGGTTTTGTCCATTTGTCATGACAAAGTTGCGGTTTTCGCATCGAAATAATCTGGGAAGCTTATACTCGTAAAATTTGACATAGAAGAACAATAAAAAGTGTACACCGAGTGACTTTGATAGTCCGAAGTTGACCAACTCACTCTACGGCGGAGCTTTAAACGGTTTTTTCCATTTGTTTTAGAAAGTTCGGGTTTTGGCATCGAAATAATATAGGAATCTAATACTCGTAAAATTTGACATAGAAGAACAATAAAAAGTGTACACCGAGCAACTTTGATGGTCCGAGGTTGCTCAACTCACTCTATGGAGGAGCTATAAACGGTTTTGTCCATTTGTCATGAGAAAGTTGCGGTTTTCGCATCGAAATAATCTGGGAAGCTTATACTCGTAAAATTTGACATAGAAGAACAATAAAAAGTGTACACCGAGTGACTTTGATAGTCCGAAGTTGATCAACTCACTCTACGGCGGAGCTTTAAACGGTTTTTTCATTTGTTTTAGAAAGTTCGGGTTTTGGCATCGAAATAATCTAGGAATCTTATACTCGTAAAATTTGACATAGAAGAACAATAAAAAGTGTACACCGAGCAACTTTGATAGTCCAAAGTTCTCAACTCACTCTATGGAGGAGCTATAAACGGTTTTGTCCATTTGTATAAAGAAAGTTGCGGTTTTCGCATCGAAATAATCTAGGAAGCTTATACTTGTAAAATTTGACGTAGAAGAACAATAAAAAGTATACACCGAACAACTTTGATAGTCCGAAGTTGCTCAACACACTCTATGGAGGAGCTTTAAACGGTTTTGTCCATTTGTCATAGAATGTTCGGGTTTTGGCATCGAAATAATCTAGGAAGCTTATATTTGTAAAATTTGACATAGAAGAACAATAAAAAGTTTACACCGAGCAACTTTGATAGTCCGAAGTTGCTCAACTCACTCTATGGAGGAGCTATAAACGGGTTTGTCCATTTGTCTAAAGAAAGTTGCGGTTTTCGCATCGAAATAATCTAGGAAGCTTATACTCGTAAAATTTGACGTAGAAGAACAATAAAAAGTATACACCGAACAACTTTGATAGTCCGAAGTTGCTCAACTCACTCTATGGAGGAGCTTTAAACGGTTTTGTCCATTTGTCATAGAATGTTCGGGTTTTGGCATCGAAATAATCTACGAAGCTTATATTTGTAAAATTTAACATAGAAGAACAATAAAAAGTGTACACCGAGCAACTTTGATAGTCCGAAGTTGCTCAACTCACTCAATGGAGGAGCTATAAACGGTTTTGTCCATTTGTCTAAAGAAAGTTGCGGTTTTCGCATCGAAATAATCTAAGAAGCTTATACTCGTAAAATTTGACGTAGAAGAACAATAAAAAGTATACACCGAACAACTTTGATAGTCCGAAGTTCTTCAACTCACTCTATGGAGGAGCTTTAAACGGTTTTGTCCATTTGTCATAGAATGTTCGGGTTTTGGCATCGAAATAATCTAGGAAGCTTATATTTGTAAAATTTGACATAGAAGAACAATAAAAAGTATACACCGAGCAACTTTGATAGTCCGAAGTTGCTCAACTCACTCTATGGAGGAGCTATAAACGGTTTTGTCCATTTGTCATAGAATGTTCGGGTTTTGGCATCGAAATAATCTAGGAAGCTTATATTTGTAAAATTTGACATAGAAGAACAATAAAAAGTGTACACCGAGCAACTTTGATGGTCCGAGGTTGCTCAACTCACTCTATGGAGGAGCTATAAACGGTTTTGTCCATTTGTCATGAGAAAGTTGCGGTTTTCGCATCGAAATAATCTGGGAAGCTTATACTCGTAAAATTTGACATAGAAGAACAATAAAAAGTGTACACCGAGTGACTTTGATAGTCCGAAGTTGACCAACTCACTCTACGGCGGAGCTTTAAACGGTTTTTTCCATTTGTTTTAGAAAGTTCGGGTTTTGGCATCGAAATAATATAGGAATCTAATACTCGTAAAATTTGACATAGAAGAACAATAAAAAGTGTACACCGAGAAACTTTGATAGTCCAAAGTTCTCAACTCACTCTATGGAGGAGCTACAAACGGTTTTGTCCATTTGTCTAAAGAAAGTTGCGGTTTTCGCATCGAAATAATCTAGGAAGCTTATACTCGTAAAATTTGACGTAGAAGAACAATAAAAAGTATACACCGAACAACTTTGATAGTCCGAAGTTGCTCAACTCACTCTATGGAGGAGCTTTAAACGGTTTTGTCCATTTGTCATAGAATGTTCGGGTTTTGGCATCGAAATAATCTAGGAAGCTTATATTTGTAAAATTTGACATAGAAGAACAATAAAAAGTGTACACCGAGCAACTTTGATAGTCCGAAGTTGCTCAACTCACTCTATGGAGGAGCTATAAACGGTTTTGTCCATTTGTCTAAAGAAAGTTGCGGTTTTCGCATCAAAATAATCTAGGAAGCTTATACTCGTAAAATTTGACGTAGAAGAACAATAAAAAGTATACACCGAACAACTTTGATAGTCCGAAGTTGCTCAAATCACTCTTTGTAGGAGCTTTAAACGGTTTTGTCCATTTGTCATAGAATGTTCGGGTTTTGGCATCGAAATAATCTAGGAAGCTTATATTTGTAAAATTTGACATAGAAGAACAATAAAAGGTGTACACCGAGAAACTTTGATAGTCCAAAGTTCTCAACTCTCACTATGAACTAGCTTTTAACGGTTTTGTCCATTTGTCTAAAGAAAGTTGCGGTTTTCGCATCGAAATAATCTAGGAAGCTTATACTCGTAAAATTTGACGTAGAAGAACAATAAAAAGTTTACACCGAGCAACTTTGATAGTCCGAAGTTGATCAACGCACTCTACGGTGGACCTTTAAACGGTTTTGTCCATTTGTCATAGAATGTTCGGGTTTTGGCATCGAAATAATCTAGGAATCTTATACTCGTAAAATTTGACATAGAAGAACAATAAAAAGTGTTCACCGAGCAACTTTGATAGTCCAAAGTTCTCAACTCACTCTATGGAGGAGCTATAAACGGTTTTGTCCATTTGTCTAAAGAAAGTTGCGGTTTTCGCATCAAAATAATCCAGGAAGCATATACTCGTAAAATTTGACATAGAAGAACAATAAAAGGTGTACACCGAGCAACTTTGATAGTCCAAAGTTCTCAACTCACTCTATGGAGGAGCTATAAACGGTTTTGTCCATTTGTCTAAAGAAAGTTGCGGTTTTCGCATCGAAATAATCTAGGAAGCTTATACTCGTAAAATTTGACGTAGAAGAACAATAAAAAGTTTACACCGAGCAACTTTGATAGTCCGAAGTTGATCAACTCACTCTACGGTGGAGCTTTAAACGGTTTTATCCATTTGTCATAGAATATTCGGGTTTTGGCATCGAAATAATCTAGGAAGCTTATACTCGTAAAATTTCACATAGAAGAACAATAAAAAGTGTACACCGAGCAACTTTGAAGGTCCGGAATTGATCAACTCTCACTATGAACTAGCTTTTAACGGTTTTGTCCATTTGTCATTGATAGTTATAGTTTTGGAATCAAAATAATCCAGAAAGCATATACCCGTAAAATTTCACATAAAAGAATTATAAAAAGTGTACACCGAGCAATTTTGATGATTCGAAGTTTCTCAACTATCTCCATGGAGGATCTTTTAACGTTTTTGTCCATTTGTCTTATAAAGTTGGTGTTTTCGCATCAAAATAATCTAGGAAGCTTGTACTCATAAAATTTGACATAGAAGAAGAATAAAAAGTGTAAACCGAGCAACTTTGATAGTCCGAAGTTGTTGAACTCACTCTATGAAGGAGCTTTAAACGGTTTTGTCCATTTGTCATAGAAAGTTGGGATTTTGGCATCGAAATAATCTATGAAGCTTATACTCGTAAAATTTGACATAGAAGAACAATAAAAAGTGTACAGCGAGCAACTTTGATAGTCCGAAGTTGCTGAACTCACTCTATGAAGGAGTTTTAAACGGTTTTGTCCATTTGTCATAGAAATTTGCGGTTCTCGAATCAAAATAATCTAGCAAGCTTATACTCGTAAAATTTGACATAAAAGGAACAATAAAAAGTGTACACCGAGCAACTTTGATAGTCCGAAGTTGCTCAACTCACTCTATGGAGGAGCTATAAACGGTTTTGTCCATTTGTCATAAGAAAGTTGCGGTTTTCGCTTCGAAATAATGTAGGAAGCTTATACTCGTAAAATTTGACATAGAAGAACAATAAAAAGTGTACACCGAGCAACTTCGATTGTCCGAAGTTGCTCAACTCACTCTATGGAGGAGCTATAAACGTTTTTGTCCATTTGTCCAAAGAAAGTTGCGGTTTTCGCATCGAAATAATCTAGGAAGCTTATACTCGTAAAATTTGACGTAGAAGAACAATAAAAAGTATACACCGAACAACTTTGATAGTCCGAAGTTGCTCAACTCACTCTATGGAGGAACTTTAAACGGTTTTGTCCATTTGTCATAGAATGTTCGGGTTTTGGCATCGAAATAATCTAGGAAGCTTATATTTGTAAAATTTGACATAGAAGAACAATAAAATGTGTACACCGAGCAACTTTGATAGTACGAAGTTGCTCAACTCACTCTATGGAGGAGCTTTAAACGGTTTTGTCCATTTGTCATAAGAAAGTTGAGGTTTTCGCATCGAAATAATCTTGGAAGCTTATACTCGTAAAATTTGACGTAGAAGAACAATAAAAAGTATACACCGAACAACGTTGATAGTCCGAAGTTGCTCAACTCACTCTATGCAGGAGCTTTAAACGGTTTTGTCCATTTGTCATAGAATGTTCGGGTTTTGGCATCGAAATAATCTAGGAAGCTTATATTTGTAAAATTTGACATAGAAGAACAATAAAAAGTGTACACCGAGCAACTTTGATAGTCCGAAGTTGCTCAACTCACTCTATGGAGGAGCTATAAACGGTTTTGTCCATTTGTCATAAGAAAGTTGGGGTTTTCGCATCGAAATAATCTAGGAAGCTTATACTCGTAAAATTTGACATAGAAGAACAATAAAATGTGTACACCGAGTGACTTTGATAGTCCGAAGTTCATCAACTCACTCTACGGCGGAGCTTTAAACGGTTTTTTCCATTTGTTATAGAAAGTTCGGGTTTTGGCATCGAAATAATCTAGGAATCTTATACTCGTAAAATTTGACATAGAAGAACATCAAAAAGTGTACACCGAGCAACTTTGATAGTCCAAAGTTCTCAACTCACTCTATGGAGGAGCTTTAAACGGTTTTGTCCATTTGTCATAGAATGTTCGGGTTTTGGCATCGAAATAATCTAGGAAGCTTATATTTGTAAAATTTGACATAGAAGAACAATAAAATGTGTACACCGAGCAACTTTGATAGTCCGAAGTTGCTCAACTCACTCTATGGAAGAGCTATAAACGGTTTTGTCCATTTGTCATAAGAAAGTTGCGGTTTTCGCATCGAAATAATCTTGGAAGCTTATACTCGTAAAATTTGACGTAGAAGAACAATAAAAAGTATACACCGAACAACGTTGATAGTCCGAAGTTGCTCAACTCACTCTATGGAGGAGCTTTAAACGGTTTTGTCCATTTGTCATAGAATGTTCGGGTTTTGGCATCGAAATAATCTAGGAAGCTTATATTTGTAAAATTTGACATAGAAGAACAATAAAAAGTGTACACCGAGCAACTTTGATATTCCGAAGTTGCTCAACTCACTCTATGGAGGAGCTATAAACGGTTTTGTCCATTTGTCTAAAGAAAGTTGCGGTTTTCGCATCGAAATAATCTACGAAGCTTATACTCGTAAAATTTGACGTAGAAGAACAATAAAAAGTATACACCGAACAACTTTGATAGTCCGAAGTTGCTCAACTCACTCTATGTAGGAGCTTTAAACGGTTTTGTCCATTTGTCATAGAATGTTCGGGTTTTGGCATCGAAATAATCTAGGAAGCTTATATTTGTAAAATTTGACATAGAAGAACAATAAAAAGTGTACACCGAGCAACTTTGATAGTCCGAAGTTGCTCAACTCACTCTATGGAGGAGCTATAAACGGTTTTGTCCATTTGTCATAAGAAAGTTGCGGTTTTCGCATCGAAATAATCTAGGAAGCTTATACTCGTAAAATTTGACATAGAAGAACAATAAAATGTGTACACCGAGTGACTTTGATAGTCCGAAGTTGATCAACTCACTCTACGGCGGAGCTTTAAACGGTTTTTTCCATTTGTTATAGAAAGTTCGTGTTTTGGCATCAAAATAATCTAGGAAGCTTATACTCGTGAAATTTGACAAAGAAGAACAATAAAAAGTGTACACCGAGCAACTTTGATAGTCCAAAGTTCTCAACTCACTCTATGGAGGAGCTATAAACGGTTTTGTCCATTTGTCTAAAGAAAGTTGCGGTTTTCGTATCGAAATAATCTAGGAAGCTTATACTAGTAAAATTTGACGTAGAAGAACAATAAAAAGTGTACACCGAGCAACTTTGATAGTCCGAAGTTGATCAACTCACTCTACGGTGGAGATTTAAACGGTTTTGTCCATTTGTCATAGAATGTTCGGGTTTTGGCATCGAAATAATCTAGGAAGCTTATACTCGTAAAATTTCACATAGAAGAACAATAAAAAGTGTACACCGAGCAACTCTCACTATGAACTAGCTTTTAACGGTTTTGTCCATTTGTCATTGATAGTTATGGTTTTGGAATCAAAATAATCCAGGAAGCATATATTCGTAAAATTTCACATAAATGAATAATAAAAAGTGTACACCGAGCAATTTTGATGATTCGAAGTTTCTCAACTATCTCTATGGAGGATCTTTTAACGTTTTTTTCCATTTGTCTTACAAAGTTGGTGTTTTGGCATTGAAATAATCTAGGAAGCTTGTACTCATAAAATTTGACATAGAAGAACAATAAAAAGTGTAAACCGAGCAACTTTGATAGTCCGAAGTTGCTCAACTCAATCTATGGAGGAGCTTTAAACGGTTTTGTCCATTTGTCATAGAAAGTTGAGGTTTTGGCATCGAAATAATCTAGAAAGCTTATACTCATAAAATTTGACTTAGAAGAACAATAAAAAGTGTACACCGAGCAACTTTGATGGTCCGAAGTTGCTCAACTCACTCTATGGAGGCGCTTTAAACGATTTTGTCCATTTGTCATAGAAAGTTGGGGTTTTGGCATCGAAATAATCTATGACGCTTATACTCGTAAAATTTGACGTAGAAGAACAATAAAAAGTTTACACCGAGCAACTTTGATAGTCCGAAGTTGATCAACTCACTCTACGGTGGAGCTTTAAACGGTTTTGTCCATTTGTCATAGAATGTTCGGGTTTTGGCATCGAAATAATCTAGGAATCTTATACTCGTAAAATTTGACATAGAAGAACAATAAAAAGTGTACACCGAGCAACTTTGATAGTCCAAAGTTCTCAACTCACTCTATGGAGGAGCTATAAACGGTTTTGTCCATTTGTCTAAAGAAAGTTGCGGTTTTCGCATCGAAATAATCTAGGAAGCTTATACTCGTAAAATTTGACGTAGAAGAACAATAAAAAGTTTACACCGAGCAACTTTGATAGTCCGAAGTTGATCAACCCACTCTACAGTGGAGCTTTAAACGGTTTTATCCATTTGTCATAGAATGTTCGGGTTTTGGCATCGAAATAGTCTAGGAAACTTATACTCGTAAAATTTTACATAGAAGAACGATAAAAAGTGTACACCGAGCAACTTTGAAGGTCCGGAATTGATCAACTCTCACTATGAACTAGCTTTTAACGGTTTTGTCCATTTGTCATTGATAGTTATGGTTTTTGAATCAAAATAATCCAGGAAGCATATACCCGTAAAATTTCACATAAAAGAATAATAAAAAGTGTACACCGAGCAATTTTGAGGATTCGAAGTTTCTCAACTATCTCTATGGAGGATCTTTTAACGTTTTTGTCCATTTGTCTTATAAAGTTGGTTTTTTCGCATCGAAATAATCTAGGAAGCTTGTACTCATAAAATTTGACATAGAAGAACAATAAAAAGTGTAAACCGAGCAACTTTGATAGTCCGAAGTTGCTGAACTCACTCTATGAAGGAGCTTTAAACGGTTTTGTCCATTTGTCATAGAAAGTTGGGGTTTTGGCATCGAAATAATCTATGAAGCTTATGCTCGTAAAATTTGACATAGAAGAACAATAAAAAGTGTACAGCGAGCAACTTTGATAGTCCGAAGTTGCTGAACTCACTCTATGAAGGAGCTTTAAACGGTTTTGTCCATTTGTCATAGAAAGTTGCGGTTTTCGAATCAAAATAATCTAGCAAGCTTATACTCGTAAAATTTGACATAAAAGGAACAATAAAAGTGTACACCGAGCAACTTTGATAGTCCGAAGTTGCTCAACTCACTCTATGGAGGAGCTATAAACGGTTTTGTCCATTTGTCATAAGAAAAGTTGTGGTTTTCGCTTCGAAATAATGTAGGAAGCTTATACTCGTAAAATTTGACATAGAAGAACAATAAAAAGTGTACACCGAGCAACTTTGATTGTCCGAAGTTGCTCAACTCACTCTATGGAGGAGCTATAAACGGTTTTGTCCATTTGTCTAAAGAAAGTTGCGGTTTTCGCATCGAAATAATCTAGGAAGCTTATACTCGTAAAATTTGACGTAGAAGAACAATAAAAAGTATACACCGAACAACTTTGATAGTCCGAAGTTGCTCAACTCACTCTATGGAGGAGCTTTAAACGGTTTTGTCCATTTGTCATAGAATGTTCGGGTTTTGGCATCGAAATAATCTAGGAAGCTTATATTTGTAAAATTTGACATAGAAGAACAATAAAATGTGTACACCGAGCAACTTTGATAGTCCGAAGTTGCTCAACTCACTCTATGGAAGAGCTATAAACGGTTTTGTCCATTTGTCATAAGAAAGTTGCGGTTTTCGCATCGAAATAATCTTGGAAGCTTATACTCGTAAAATTTGACGTAGAAGAACAATAAAAAGTATACACCGAACAACGTTGATAGTCCGAAGTTGCTCAACTCACTCTATGGAGGAGCTTTAAACGGTTTTGTCCATTTGTCATAGAATGTTCGGGTTTTGGCATCGAAATAATCTAGGAAGCTTATATTTGTAAAATTTGACATAGAAGAACAATAAAAAGTGTACACCGAGCAACTTTGATATTCCGAAGTTGCTCAACTCACTCTATGGAGGAGCTATAAACGGTTTTGTCCATTTGTCTAAAGAAAGTTGCGGTTTTCGCATCGAAATAATCTACGAAGCTTATACTCGTAAAATTTGACGTAGAAGAACAATAAAAAGTATACACCGAACAACTTTGATAGTCCGAAGTTGCTCAACTCACTCTATGTAGGAGCTTTAAACGGTTTTGTCCATTTGTCATAGAATGTTCGGGTTTTGGCATCGAAATAATCTAGGAAGCTTATATTTGTAAAATTTGACATAGAAGAACAATAAAAAGTGTACACCGAGCAACTTTGACAGTCCGAAGTTGCTCAACTCACTCTATGGAGGAGCTATAAACGGTTTTGTCCATTTGTCATAAGAAAGTTGCGGTTTTCGCATCGAAATAATCTAGGAAGCTTATACTCGTAAAATTTGACATAGAAGAACAATAAAATGTGTACACCGAGTGACTTTGATAGTCCGAAGTTGATCAACTCACTCTACGGCGGAGCTTTAAACGGTTTTTTCCATTTGTTATAGAAAGTTCGTGTTTTGGCATCAAAATAATCTAGGAAGCTTATACTCGTGAAATTTGACAAAGAAGAACAATAAAAAGTGTACACCGAGCAACTTTGATAGTCCAAAGTTCTCAACTCACTCTATGGAGGAGCTATAAACGGTTTTGTCCATTTGTCTAAAGAAAGTTGCGGTTTTCGTATCGAAATAATCTAGGAAGCTTATACTAGTAAAATTTGACGTAGAAGAACAATAAAAAGTGTACACCGAGCAACTTTGATAGTCCGAAGTTGATCAACTCACTCTACGGTGGAGCTTTAAACGGTTTTGTCCATTTGTCATAGAATGTTCGGGTTTTGGCATCGAAATAATCTAGGAAGCTTATACTCGTAAAATTTCACATAGAAGAACAATAAAAAGTGTACACCGAGCAACTCTCACTATGAACTAGCTTTTAACGGTTTTGTCCATTTGTCATTGATAGTTATGGTTTTGGAATCAAAATAATCCAGGAAGCATATATTCGTAAAATTTCACATAAATGAATAACAAAAAGTGTACACCGAGCAATTTTGATGATTCGAAGTTTCTCAACTATCTCTATGGAGGATCTTTTAACGTTTTTGTCCATTTGTCTTATAAAGTTGGTGTTTTGGCATTGAAATAATCTAGGAAGCTTGTACTCATAAAATTTGACATAGAAGAACAATAAAAAGTGTAAACCGAGCAACTTTGATAGTCCGAAGTTGCTCAACTCAATCTATGGAGGAGCTTTAAACGGTTTTGTCCATTTGTCATAGAAAGTTTTTGGCATCGAAATAATCTAGGAAGCTTATACTAATAAAATTTTACTTAGAAGAACAATAAAAAGTGTACACCGAGCAACTTTGATGGTCCGAAGTTTCTCAACTCACTCTATGGAGGCGCTTTAAACGATTTTGTCCATTTGTCATAGAAAGTTGGGGTTTTGGCATCGAAATAATCTATGAAGCTTATACTCGTAAAATTTGACATAGAAAAACAATAAAAAGTGTACAGCGAGCACCTTTGATAGTCCGAAGTTGCTGAACTCACTCTATGAAGGAGCTTTAAACGGTTTTGTCCATTTGTCATAGAAAGTTGCGGTTTTCGAATCAAAATAATCTAGCAAGCTTATACTCGTAAAATTTGACGTAGAAGGAACAATAAAAAGTGTACACCGAGCAACTTTGACAGTCCGAAGTTGCTCAACTCACTCTATGGAGGAGCTATAAACGGTTTTGTCCATTTGTCATAAGAAAGATGCGGTTTTCGCTTCGAAATAATGTAGGAAGCTTATACTCGTAAAATTTGACATAGAAGAACAATAAAAAGTGTACACCGAGCAACTTTGATTGTCCGAAGTTGCTCAACTCACTCTATGGAGGAGCTATAAACGGTTTTGTCCGTTTGTCATAAGAAAGTTTGGGTTTTGGCATCCAAATAATCTAGGAATCTTATACTCGTAAAATTTGACGCAGAAGAACAATAAAAAGTGTACACCGGTAAACTTTGATAGTCCAAAGTTCTCAACTCACTCTATGCAGGAGCTATAAACGGTTTTGTCCATTTGTTATAAGAAAGTTGCGGTTTTCGCATCGAAATAATCTAGGAAGCTTATACTCGTAAAATTTGACATAGAAGAACAATAAAAAGTGTACACCGAGTGACTTTGATAGTCCGAAGTTGATCAACTCACTCTACGGCGGAGCTTTAAACGGTTTTTTCCATTTGTTATAGAAAGTTCGGGTTTTGGCATCGAAATAATCTAGGATTCTTATACTCGTAAAATTTGACATAGAAGAACAATAAAAAGTGTACACCGAGCAACTTTGATAGTCCAAAGTTCTCAACTCACTCTATGGAGGAGCTATAAACGGTTTTGTCCATTTGTCTAAAGAAAGTTGCGGTTTTCGCATCGAAATAATCTAGGAAGCTTATACTCGTAAAATTTCACGTAGAAGAACAATAAAAAGTGTACACCGAGCAACTTTGATAGTCCGAAGTTGATCAACTCACTCTACGGTGGAGCTTAAACGGTTTTGTCCATTTGTCATAGAATGTTCGGGTTTTGGCATTGAAATAATCTAGGAAGCTTATACTCGTAAAATTTCACATAGAAGAACAATAAAAAGTGTACACCGAGCAACTCTCACTATGAACTAGCTTTTAACGGTTTTGTCCATTTGTCATTGATAGTTATGGTTTTGGAATCAAAATAATCCAGGATGCATATATTCGTAAAATTTCACATAAATGAATAATAAAAAGTGTACACCGAGCAATTTTGATGATTCGAAGTTTCTCAACTATCTCTATGGAGGATCTTTTAACGTTTTTGTCCATTTGTCTTATAAAGTTGGTGTTTTGGCATTGAAATAGTCTAGGAAGCTTGTACTCATAAAATTTGACATAGAAGAACAATAAAAAGTGTAAACCGAGCAACTTTGATAGTCCGAAGTTGCTCAACTCAATCTATGGAGGAGCTTTAAACGGTTTTGTCCATTTGTCATAGAAAGTTTTTGGCATCGAAATAATCTAGGAAGCTTATACTCATAAAATTTTACTTAGAAGAACAATAAAAAGTGTACACCGAGCAACTTTGATGGTCCGAAGTTTCTCAACTCACTCTATGGAGGCGCTTTAAACGATTTTGTCCATTTGTCATAGAAAGTTGGGGTTTTGGCATCGAAATAATCTATGAAGCTTATACTCGTAAAATTTGACATAGAAAAACAATAAAAAGTGTACAGCGAGCACCTTTGATAGTCCGAAGTTGCTGAACTCACTCTATGAAGGAGCTTTAAACGGTTTTGTCCATTTGTCATAGAAAGTTGCGGTTTTCGAATCAAAATAATCTAGCAAGCTTATACTCGTAAAATTTGACGTAGAAGGAACAATAAAAAGTGTACACCGAGCAACTTTGACAGTCCGAAGTTGCTCAACTCACTCTATGGAGGAGCTATAAACGGTTTTGTCCATTTGTCATAAGAAAGTTGCGGTTTTCGCTTCGAAATAATGTAGGAAGCTTATACTCGTAAAATTTGACATAGAAGAACAATAAAAATTGTACACCGAGCAACTTTGATTGTCCGAAGTTGCTCAACTCACTCTATGGAGGAGCTATAAACGGTTTTGTCCGTTTGTCTTAAGAAAGTTTGGGTTTTGGCATCCAAATAATCTAGGAATCTTATACTCGTAAAATTTGACGCAGAAGAACAATAAAAAGTGTACACCGGTAAACTTTGATAGTCCAAAGTTCTCAACTCACTCTATGGAGGAGCTATAAACGGTTTTGTCCATTTGTTATAAGAAAGTTGCGGTTTTCGCATCGAAATAATCTAGGAAGCTTATACTCGTAAAATTTGACATAGAAGAACAAGAAAAAGTGTACACCGAGTGACTTTGATAGTCCGAAGTTGATCAACTCACTCTACGGCGGAGCTTTAAACGGTTTTTTCCATTTGTTATAGAAAGTTCGGGTTTTGGCATCGAAATAATCTAGGATTCTTATACTCGTAAAATTTGACATAGAAGAACAATAAAAAGTGTACACCGAGCAACTTTGATAGTCCAAAGTTCTCAACTCACTCTATGGAGGAGCTATAAACGGTTTTGTCCATTTGTCTAAAGAAAGTTGCGGTTTTCGCATCGAAATAATCTAGGAAACTTATACTCTTAAAATTTGACGTAGAAGAACAATAAAAAGTGTACACCGAACAACTTTAATAGTCCGAAGTTGATCAACTCACTCTACGGTGGAGCTTTAAACGGTTTTGTCCGTTTGTCATAGAAAGTTAGGGTTTTGGCATCGAAATAATCTATGAAGCTTATACTCGTAAAATTTGACATAGAAGAACAATAAAAAGTGTACAACGAGCAACTTTGATAGTCCGAAGTTGCTGAACTCACTCTATGAAGGAGCTTTAAATGGTTTTGTCCATTTGACATAGAAAGTTGCGGTTTTGGCATCGAAATAATCTAGGAAGCATATACTCGTAAAATTTTACTTAGAAGAACAATAAAAAGTGTACACTGAGCAACTTTGATGGTGCGAAGTTGCTCAACTCACTCTTTGGAGGAGCTTTAAACGGTTTTGTCCATTTATGTTAGAAAGTTGGGGTTTTGGCATCGAAATAATCCATGAAGCTTATACTGTCAAAATTTGACATAGAAGAACAATAAAAAGTGTACACCGAGCAACTTTGATAGTCCGAAATTGCTCAACTCACTCTATGGAGGAGCTTTAAACGGTTTTGTCCATTTGTGTTAGAAAGTTAGGGTTTTGGCATCGAAATAATCAAGGAAGCTTATACTCGTAAAATTTGAGATAGACGAACAATAAAAAGTGTACACCGAGCAACTTTGAAGGTCCGGAATTGATCAACTCTCACTATGAACTAGCTTTTAACGGTTTTGTCCATTTGTCATTGATAGTTATGGTTTTGGAATCAAAATAATCCAGGAAGCATATACTCGTAAAATTTGACATAAAAGAACAATAAAAAGTGTACACCGAGCAACTTTGATGATTCGAATTTGCTCAACTCCGTATATGGAGGATCCTTTAACATATTTGTCTATTTGTCATATAAAGTTGGTGTTTTCGAATCGAAAAAATCTAGCAAGCTTATACTCGTAAAATTTGACATAGAAGGAACAATAAAAAGTGTATCCGAGCAACTTTCATGATCCGAAGTTGCTCAACTCACTCTATGGAGGCGCTTTAAACGGTTTTGTCCGTTTGTCATAGAAAGTTGGGGTTTTGGCATCGAAATAATCTATGAAGCTTATACTCGTAAAATTTGACATAGAAGAACAATAAAAAGTGTACAGCGAGCAACTTTGATAGTCCGAAGTTGCTGAACTCACTCTATGAAGGAGCTTTAAATGGTTTTGTCCATTTGTCATAGAAACTTGCGGTTTTGGCATCGAAATAATCTAGGAAGCATATTCTCGTAAAATTTGACTTAGAAGAACAATAAAAAGTGTACACTGAGTAACTTTGATGGTGCGAAGTTGCTCAACTCACTCTATGGAGGAGCTTTAAACGGTTTTGTCCATTTGTGTTAGAAAGTTGGGGTTTTGGCATCGAAATAATCTAGGAAGATTATACTCCTAAAATTTGACATAGAAGAACAATAAAAAGTGTACACCGAGCAACTTTGATAGTCCGAAATTGCTCTACTCACTCTATGGATGAGCTATAAACGGTTTTGTCCATTTGTCATAAGAAAGTTGGGGTTTTGGCATCCAAATAATCAAGGAAGCTTATACTCGTAAAATTTGAGATAGACGAACAATAAAAAGTGTACACTGAGCAACTTTGATGGTCCGAAGTTGCTCAACTCACTCTATAGAGAAGCGTCAAATGGTTTTCTCCATTTTTCATAGAAAGTTGAGGTTTTGGCATCGAAATAATCTAGGAAGCTTATACTCGTAAAATTTGATATAGAAGAACAATAAAAAGAGTACACCGAGCAACTTTGATAGTCCGAAGTTGCTCAACTCACTCTATGGAGGAGCTTTAAACGGTTTTCTCCATTTGTCATAGAAAGTTGGGTTTTGGCATCGAAATAATCTAGGAAGCTTATACTCGTAAAATTTGACATAGAAGAACAATAAAAAGTGTACACCTAGCAACTTTGATGGTCCGGAGTTGCTCAACTCACTCTATGGAGGAGCTATAAACGGTTTTGTACATTTGTCATAAGAAAGTTGCGGTTTTCGCATCGAAATAATCTAGGAAGCTTATACTCATAAAATTTGACATTGAATAACAATAAAAAGTGTATACCGAGCAACTTTGGTAGTCCGATGTTGATCAACTCACTCTACGGCGGAGCTTTAAACAGTTTTGTCCATTCGTCATAGAAACTTCGGGTTTTGGCATCGAAATAATCTAGGAAGCTTATACTCGTAAAATTTGACATAGAAGAACAATAAAAAGTGTACATCGAGCAAGTTTGATTGTCCGAAGTTGCTGAACTCACTCTATGAAGGAGCATTAAACGGTTTTGTCCATTTGTCATAGAAAGTTGCGGTTTTGGCATCGAAATAATCCAGGAAGCATATACTCGTAAAATTTGACATAGAAGAACAATAAAAAGTGTACACCGAGCAACTTTGATAGTCCAAAGTTCTCAACTCACTCTATGGAGGAGCTACAAACGGTTTTGTCCATTTGTCTAAAGAAAGTTGCGTTTTTCGCATCGAAATAATCTAGGAAGCTTATACTCGTAAAATTTGACGTAGAAGAACAATATAAAGTGTAAACCGAACAACTTTGATAGTATGAAGTTGATCAACTCACTTTACGGTGGAGCTTTAAACGGTTTTGTCCGTTTGTCGTAGAAAGTTGGGGTTTTGGCATCGAAACAATCTATGAAGCTTATACTCGTAAAATTTGACATAGAAGAACAATAAAAAGTGTACAGCGAGCAACTTTGATTGTCCGAAGTTGCTGAACTCACTCTATGAAGGAGCTTTAAATGGTTTTGTCCATTTGTCATAGAAACTTGCGGTTTTGGCATCGAAATAATCTAGGAAGCATATTCTCGTAAAATTTGACTTAGAAGAACAATAAAAAGTGTACACTGAGTAACTTTGATGGTGCGAAGTTGCTCAACTGACTCTATGGAGGAGCTTTAAACGGTTTTGTCCATTTGTGTTAGAAAGTTGGGGTTTTGGCATCGAAATAATCCAGGAAGCTTATGCTCGTGAAATTTGACATAGAAGAACAATAAAAAGTGTACACGGAGCAACTTTGATGGTCCGGAATTGCTCAACTCTCAAGATGAAGTAGGTTTTAACGGTTTTGTCCATTTGTCATTGATAGTTGGGGTTTTGGCATAGAAATAATCTAAAAAGCTTATACTCGTAAAATTTGACATAGAAGAACAATAAAAAGTGTACAGCGAGCAACTTTGATAGTCCGAAGTTGCTGAACTCACTCTATGAAGGAGCTTTAAACGGTTTTGTCAATTTGTCATAGAAATTTGCGGTTTTGGCATCGAAATATTCTAGGAAGCATATACTCGTAAAATTTGACTTAGAAGAACAATAAAAAGTGTACACTGAGCAACTTTGATGGTGCGAAATTGCTCAACTCACTCTTTGGAGGAGCTTTAAACGGTTTTGTCCGTTTGTCATAGAAAGTTGGGGTTTTGGCATCGAAATAATCTATGAAGCTTATACTCGTAAAATTTGACATAGAAGAACAATAAAAAGTGTACAGCGAGCAACTTTGATAGTCCAAAGTTGCTGAACTCACTCTATGAAGGAGCTTTAAACGGTTTTGTCCATTTGTCATAGAAACTTGCGGTTTTGGCATCGAAATAATCTAGGAAGCATATACTCGTAAAATTTGACTTAGAAGAACAATAAAAAGTGTACATTGAGTAACTTTGATGGTGCGAAGTTGCTCAACTCACTCTATGGAGGAGCTTTAAACGGTTTTGTCCATTTGTGTTAGAAAGTTGGGGTTTTGGCATCGAAATAATCTAGGAAGCTTATACTCGTAAAATTTGACATAGAAGAACAATAAAAAGTGTACACCGAGCAACTTTGATAGTCCGAAATTGCTCAACTCACTCTATGGAGGAGCTATAAACGGTTTCGTCCATTTGTCATAAGAAAGTTGGGGTTTTCGCATCCAAATAATCAAGGAAGCTTATACTCGCAAAATTCGAGATAGACGAATAATAAAAAGTGTACACCGAGCAACTTTGATGGTCCGACGTTGCTCAACTCACTCTATAGAGAAGCGTTAAACGGTTTTCTCCATTTTTCATAGAAAGTTGGGGTTTTGGCATCGAAATAATCTAGGAAGCTTATACTCGTAAAATTTGACATAGAAGAACAATAAAAAGTATACACCGAGCAACTTTGATAGTCCGAAGTTGCTCAACTCACTCGATGGAGGAGCTTTAAACGGTTTTCTCCATTTGTCATAGAAAGTTGGGTTTTGGCATCCAAATAATCTTGGAAGCTTATACTCGTAAAATTTGACATAGAAGAACAATAAAAAGCATAAACCGAGCAACTTCGATAGTCCGAAGTTGCTCAACTCACTCTATGGAGGTGCTATAAACGGTTTTGTCCATTTGTCATATAAAAGTTGCGTTTTTCGCATCGAAATAATCTAGGAAACTTATACTCGATAAATTTGACATAGAAGAACAATAAAAAGTGTACACCGAGCAACTTTGATAGTCTGAAGTTGCTCAACTCACTCAATGGAGGAGCTATAAACGGTTTTGTCCATTTGTCATAGAAAGTTGGGGTTTTGGCATCAAAATAATCTAGGAAGCTTATACTCATAAAATTTGACACAGAAGAACAATAAAAAGTATACACCGGGCAACTTCGATATTCAGAAGTTGCTCAACTCACTCTATGGAGGAGCTTTAAACGGTTTTCTCCATTTGTCATAGAAAGTTAGGGTTTTGGCATCGAAATAATCTAGGAAGCTTATGCTCGTAAAATTTGACATAGAAGAACAAAAAAAAGTGTACACCGAGCAACTTTGATAGTCCGAAGTTGCTCAACTCACTCTGTGGGGGAGCTATAAATGGTTTTGTCCATTTGTCATAAGAAAGTTGAGGTTTTGGCATCGAAATAATCAAGGAAGCTTATACTCGTAAAATTTGACATAGAAGGAAAATAAAAAGTGTACACCGAGCAACTTTGATGGTCCGAAGTTGCTCAACTCACTCTATGGAGGAGCTTTAAACGATTTTTTCCATTTGCATAGAAAGTTGGGGTTTTGGTATCGAAATAATCTAGGAAGCTTATACACGTAAAATTTGACATTGAAGAACAATAAATAGTGTACACCGAGCAACTTTGATAGTCCGAAGTTGCTCAACTCACTCTATGGAGGAGCTATAAACGGTTTTGTCCATTTGTCAAAAGAAAGTTGCGGTTTTCGCATCGAAATAATCTAGGAAGCTTATACTCGTAAAATTTGACATAGAAGAACAATAAAAAGTGTACACTAAGCAACTTTGATAGTACGAAGTTTATCAACTCACTCTACGGCGGAGCCTGAAACGGTTTTGTCCATTTGTCATAGAAAGTTCGAGTTTTGACGTAAACGAACAATAAAAAGTGTACACCGGGCAACTTTGATGATTCGAAGTTGCTCAACTCTCTCTATGGAGGATCTTTTAACGTTTTTGTCCAATTTGTCTTATAAAAATGGTGTTTTCCCATCGAAATAATCTAGATAGCTTATACTCAAAAAATTTGACGTAGAAGTAACAATAAAAAGTGTACACCGAGCAACTTTGATGGTCCGGAATTGCTCAACTCTCACTATGAAGTAGCTTTTAATGGTTTTGTCCACTTGTCATTAATATTTGGGGTTTTGGCATCAAAATAATCCAGGAAGCATATACTCGTAAAATTTGACATAGAAGAACAATAAAGAGTGTACACCGAGCATCTTTGATAGTCCGATGTTGCTCAACTCACTCTATGGAGGAGCTTTAAACGGTTTTGTCTATTTGTCGTAGAAAGTTGCGGTTTTGGCATTGAAATAATCTAGGAAGCTTATACTAGTAAAATTTGGCATAGAAGAACAATAAAAACTGTACACCGGGCAACTTTGATAGTCCGAAGTTGCTCAACTCACTCTATGGAGGATCTTTTAATGTTTTTGTCCATTTGTCTTATAAAGTTGGTGTTTTGGCATCAAAATAATCCAGGAATCATATACTTATAAAATTTGACATAAAAGAACAATAAAATGTGTACACCGGGAAACTTTGATGATTCGAAGTTCCCCAACTTTCTCTATGGAGGATTTTTAACGTTTTTGTCCATTTGTCTTATAAAGTTGGTGTTTTCGCATTGAAATAATCTAGGAAGCTTATACTCATAAAATTTGACATAGAAGAACAATAAAGAGTGTACACTGAGCAACTTTGATAGTCCGATGTTGCTCAACTCACTCTATGGAGGAGCTTTAAAAGGTTTTGTCTATTTATCGTAGAAAGTTGGGGTTTTGGCATCGAAATAATCTAGGAAGCTTATACTCGTAAAATTTGACTTAGAAGAACAGTAAAATATGTACACCGAGCAACTTTGATTTTCCGGAATTGCTCAACTCTCACTATGAAGTAGCTTTTAACGGTTTTGTCCATTTGTCAATGATAGTTGGCGTTTTGGCATTCAAATAATCCAGGAAGCATATAGTCGTAAAATTTGACATAAAAGAACAATAAAAAGTGTACACCAAGCAACTTTGATGACTCGAAGTTCTTCAACTGTCTCTATGGAGGATCTTTTAACGTTTTTGTCCATTTGTCTTATAAATTTGGTCTTTTCGCATCGAAATAATCTAGGAAGCTATACTCGTAAAATTTGACATAGAAGAACAATAAAGAGTGTACACGGAGCAACTTTGATAGTCCAAAGTTGCTCAACTAACTCTATGGAGGAGCTTTAAACGGTTTTGTCCATTTGTCATAGAAAGTTGGGGTTTTGGCATCGAAATAATCTAGGAAGCTTACTCAAAAAATTTGACATAGAAGGAACAATAAAAAGTGCACACCGAGCAACTTTGATGGTCCGGAATTGCTCAACTCTCACTATGAAGTAGCTTTTAATGGTTTTATCCATTTGTCATTGATAGTTGGGGTTTTGGAATCAAAATAATCCAGGAAGTATTTACTCGTAAAATTTGACATAAAAGAACAATAAAAAGTGTACACCGAGCAACTTTGATGATTCGAAGTTTCTCAACTCTCTCTATGGAGGATCTTTTAACGTTTTTGTCTAATTTGTCTTATAAAGTTGGTGTTTACGCATCGAAATAAACTACGAAGCTTATACTTGAAAATTTTGACATAGAAGGAACAATGAAAAGTGTACATCGAGCAACTTTGATGGTCCGGAATTGCTCAACTCTCACTATGAAGTAGCTTTTAATGGTTTTGTCCATTTGTCATTGATAGTTGGGGTTTTGCCATCAAACTAATCCAGGATGCATATACTCGTAAAATTTGACATAAAAGAATAATAAAAAGTGTACACCGAGCAACTTTGATGATTCGAAGTTCCACAACTATCTCTATGGAGGATCTTTTAATGTTTT
The DNA here is from genome assembly GCA_963580455.1 of Euonymus europaeus. Lineage (NCBI taxonomy): Eukaryota > Viridiplantae > Streptophyta > Magnoliopsida > Celastrales > Celastraceae > Euonymus > Euonymus europaeus. The sequence goes on along the minus strand of OY756970.1, from coordinate 10,050,212 downwards.
TGTCCATCTGTCATAGAAAGTTGGGGTTTTGGCATTGAAATAATCTAGGAAGCATATACTCGTAAAATTTGACATAGAAGAACAATAAAGAGTGTACACCGTGCAACTTTGATAGTCCGATGTTGCTCAACTCACTCTATGGAGGCGCTTTAAACGGTTTTGTCTATTTATCGTAGAAAGTTGCGGTTTTGGCATCGAAATAATCTAGGAAGCATATACTCGTAAAATTTGACATAGAAGAACAATAAAAAGTGTACACCGAGTAACTTTGGTTGTCCGAAGTTGCTCAACTCACTCTATGGGGGAGCTATAAACGGTTTTGTCTATTTGTCATAAGAAAGTTGGTGTTTTGGCATCTAGAAGAACAATAAAAAGTGTACATTGAGCAACTTTGATGGTCCAGAATTGCTCAACTCTCACTATCAAGTAGCTTTTAACGGTTTTGTTAATTTGTCATTGATAGTTGGGGTTTTGGCATCAAAATAATCCAAGAATCATATACTCATAAAATTTGACATAAAAGAACAATAAAATGTGTACACCGGACAACTTTGATAATTCGAATTTCCCCAACTTTCTCTATGGGGGATCTTTTAACGTTTTTGTCCATTTGTCATAGAAAGTTGGGGTTTTGGCATCGAAATAATCTAGGAAGCATATACTCGTAAAATTTGACATAGAAGAACAATAAAAAGTGTACACCGAGTAACTTTGGTAGTCCGAAGTTGCTCAACTCACTCTATGGAGGAGCTATAAACGGTTTTGTCTATTTGTCATAAGAAAGTTGGTGTTTTGGCATCGAAATAATCTAGGAAGCTTATACTCGTAAAATTTGACATAGAAGAACAATAAAAAGGGTACATCGAGCAACTTTGATGGTCCAGAATTGCTCCATTCTCACTATCAAGTAGCTTTTAACGGTTTTGTTCATTTGTCATTGATAGTTGGGGTTTGGCATCAAAATAATCCAGGAATCATATACTCATAAAATTTGACATAAAAGAACAATAAAATGTGTACACTGTACAACTTTGATGATTCGAAGTTCCCCAACTTTCTCTATGGAGGATCTTTTAACGTTTTTGTCCATTTGTCTTATAAAGTTGGTGTTTTCGCATCGAAATAATCTAGGAAGCTTATACTCGTAAAATTGACATAGAAGAACAATAAAGAGTGTACACCGAGCAACTTTGATAGTCCGATGTTGCTCAACTCACTCTATGGAAGAGCTTTAAACGGTTTTGTCTATTTGTCGTAGAAAGTTGGGGTTTTGGCATCGAAATAATCTAGGAAGCTTATACTCGTACAATTCGACATAGAAGAACAATAAAAAGTGTACACCGATCAACTTTGATAGTTCGAAGTTGCTCAACTCACTCTATGGAGGATCTTTTAATTTTTTTGTCCATTTGTCTTATAAAGTTGGTGTTTTCGCATCGAAATAATTTAGAAAGCTTATACTCGTAAAATTTGACATAGAAGAACAATAAAAAGTGTACACCGAGCAACTTTGATAGTCCGAAGTTGCTCAACTCACTCTATAGAGGTGCTTTAAACGGTTTTGTCCATCTGTAATAGAAAGTTGGGGTTTTGGCATCGAAATAATCTAGGAAGCTTATAGTCGTAAAATTTGACTTAGAAGAACAGTAAAAAGTGTACACCGAGCAACTTTGATTTTCCAGAATTGCTCAACTCTCACTATGAAGGAGCTTTTAACGGTTTTGTCCATTTGTCAATGATAGTTGGCATTTTGGCATCAAAATAATCCAGGAAGCATATAGTCATAAAATTTGACAAAAAAGAACAATAAAAAGTGTGCACCAAGAAACTTTGATGACTCGAAGTTCTTCATTTGTCTCTATGGAGGATCTTTTAACGTTTTTGTCCATTTGTCTTATAAAATTCGTCTTTTCGCATCGAAATAATCTAGGAAGCTATACTCGTAAAATTTGACATAGTAGAACAATAAAGAGTGTACACCGAGCAACTTTGATAGTCCGAAGTTGCTCAACTCACTCTATGGAGGAGCTTTAAACGGTTTTGTCCATTTCTCATAGAAAGTTGGGGTTTTGGCAACGAAATAATCTAGGAAGCTTATACTCGAAAAATTTGACATAGAAGGAACAATAAAAAGTGCACACCGAGCAACTTTGAGTGTCCGGAATTGCTCAACTCTCACTATGAAGTAGCTTTTTATGGTTTTATCCATTTGTCATTGATAGTTGGGGTTTTGGCATCAAAATAATCCAGAAAGCATATACTCGTAAAATTTGACATAAAAGAACAATAAAAAGTGTACAACGAGCAACTTTGATAGTCTGAAGTTGCTCAACTCACTCTATGAAGGAGCTTTAAACGGTTTTGTCCATTTGTCGTAGAAAGTTGGGGTTTTGCCATCGAAATAATCTAGGAAGCTTATACTCGTAAAATTTGACATATAAGAACAATAAAAAGTGTACACCGAGCAACTTTGATAGTCCGAAGTTGCTCAACTCACTCTATAGAGGTTCTTTAAACGGTTTTGTCCATTTGTCATAGAAAGTTGGGGTTTTGGCATCAAAATAATCCAGGAAGCATATACTCGTAAAATTTGACATAAAAGAACAATAAAACGTGTACACCGAGCAACTTTGATAGTCCGAAGTTGCTCAACTCACTCTATGAAGGAGCTTTAAACGGTTTTGTCCATTTGTCGTAGAAAGTTGGGATTTTGGCATCGAAATAATCTAGGAAGCTTATACTCGTAAAATTTGACTTAGAAGAACAGTAAAAAGTGTACACCGAGCAACTTTGATTTTCTATAATTGATCAACTCTCACTATGAAGTAGCTTTTAATGGTTTTATCCATTTGTCATAGAAAGTTGGGGTTTTGGCATCGAAATAATCTAGGAAGCTTATACTCGTAGAATTTGACTTAGAAGAACAGTAAAAAGTGTACACCGAGCAACTTTGATTTTCCGAAATTGCTCAACTGTCACTATGAAGTAGCTTTTAACAGTTTTGTCCATTTGTCAATGATAGTTGGCGTTTTGGCATCAAAATAATCCAGGAAGCATATGGTCGTAAAATTTGACATAAAAGAACAATAAAAAGTGTACACCAAGCAACTTTGATGACTCGAAGTTCTTCAACTGTCTCTATGGAGGATCTTTTAACGTTTTTGTCCATTTGTCTTATAAAGTTGGTCTTTTCGCATCGAAATAATCTAGGAAGATATACTCGTAAAATTTGACATAGAAGAACAATAAAGAGTGTACACCGAGCAACTTTGATAGTCCGAAATTGCTCAACTCACTCTATGGAGGAGCTTTAAACGGTTTTGTCCATTTGTCATAGAAATTGGGGTTTTGGCATCGAAATAATCTAGGAAGCTTATACTCAAAAAATTTGAAATAGAAGGAACAATAAAAAGTGCACACCGAGCAACTTTGATGGTCCGGAATTGCTCAACTCTCACTATGAAGTAGCTTTTAATGATTTTATCCATTTTTCATTGATAGTTGGGGTTTTGGCATCAAAATAATCCAGGAAGCATATACTCGTAAAATTTGACATAAAAGAACAGTAAAAAGTGTACACCGAGCAACTTTGATGATTCAAAGTTCCTCAACTCTCTCTATGGAGGATCTTTTAACGTTTTTGTCCATTTGTCTTATAAAGTTGGTGTTTTCGCATCGAAATAATCTACGAAGCTTATACTCATAAAATTTGACATAGAAGAACAATAAAATTGTACACCGAGAAACTTTGATAGTCCGAAGTTGCTTAACTCACTCTATGGGGAAGCTATAAACGGTTTTGTCTATTTGTCATAAGAAAGTTGGTGTTTTGGCATTGAAATAATTTATGAAGCTTATACTCGTAAAATTTGACATAGAAGAAGAATAAAATTGTACACCGAGCAACTTTGATAGTCCGAAGTTGCTCAACTCACTCTATGGAGGAGCTATAAACGGTTTTGTCTATTTGTCATATGAAAGTTGGTGTTTTGGCATCGAAATAATCTAGGAAGCTTATACTCGTAAAATTTGACATAGAAGAACAATAAAAAGTGTACACCGAGCAACTTTGATGGTCCGAAATTGCTCAACTCTCACTATGAAGTAGCTTTTAACGGTTTTGTCCATTTGTCATTGATAGTTGGGGTTTTGGCATCAAAATAATTCAGGAAGAATTTACTCGTGAAATTTTACAGAAAAGAACAATCAAAAGTGTACACCGAGCAACTTTGATGATTCGAAGTTCCTCAACTATCTCTATGGAGGATCTTTTAATGTTTTTGTCCATTTGTCTTATAAAGTTGGTCTTTTCGTATCGAAATAATCTAGGAAGCTATACTCGTAAAATTTGACATAGAAGAACAATAAAGAGTGTACACCGAGCAACTTTGATAGTCCGAAGTTGCTCAACTCACGCTATGGAGGAGCTATAAACGGTTTTGTCTATTTGTCATAAGAAATTTGGTGTTTTGGCATCGAAATAATCTAGGAAGCTTATACTCGTAAAATTTGACATAGAAGAACAATAAAAAGTGTACATCGAGCAACTTTGATGATCCAGAATTACTCAACTCTCACTATGAAGTAGCTTTTAACGGTTTTGTTCATTTGTCATTGATAGTTGGGGTTTTGGCATCAAAATAATCCAGAAATCATATACACGTAAAATTGACATAGAAGAACAATAAAGAGTGTACACCGAGCAACTTTTATAGTCCGATGTTGCTCAACTCACTCTATGGAGGATCTTTTAATGTTTTTGTCCATTTGTCTTATAAAGTTGGTGTTTTCGCATCGAAATAATTTAGGAAGCTTATACTCGTAAAATTTGACATAAAAGAACAATAAAAAGTGTACACCGAGCAACTTTGATAGTCCGAAGTTGCTCAACTCACTCTATAGAGGTGCTTTAAACGGTTTTGTCCATTTGTCATAGAAAGTTGGGGTTTTGGCATCGAAATAATCTAGGAAGCTTATACTCGTAAAATTTGACTTAGAGGAACAGTAAAAAGTGTACACCGAGCAACTTTGATGATTCAAAGTTTCTCAACTCTCTCTATGGAGGATCTTTTAACGTTTAGTCCAATTTGTCTGATAAAGTTGGTGCTACGCATCGAAATAAACTACGAAGCTTATACATGAAAAATTTGACATAGAAGGAACAATGAAAAGTAAACACCGAGCAACTTTGATGGTCCGGAATTGCTCAACTCTCACTATGAAGTAGCTTTTAACGGTTTTGTCCATTTGTCATTAATAGTTGCGGTTTTGGCATCAAAAATAATCTAGGAAGCATGTACTCGTAAAATTTGACAGAAAAGAATAATAAAAATGTACACCGAGCAACTTTGATGATTCGAAGTTCCTCAACTTTCTCTATGGAGGATCTTTTAACGTTTTTGTCCATTTGTCTTATAAAGTTGGTGTTTTCGCATCGAAATAATCTAGGAAGCTTATACTCGTAAAATTTGGCATAGAAAAACAATAAAGAGTGTACACCGAGCAACTTTGATAGTTCGATGTTGCTCAACTCACTCTATGGAGGAGCTTTAAACGGTTTTGTCTATTTGTCGTAGAAAGTTGCGGTTTTGGAATCGAAATATTCTAGGAAGCTTATACTGTCACGCCCCGTTTCCGGAGACACGACTGGGTGCTCTCTCCGCACCCTTCCTAGGTCACTAGTGTGAACATCCGAGATCAACCGGAAATCCGGCGGCACCTCCCCGTATATCGGAGAGTGGCCACTTGCATCAGAAACGCAGCAACAACAACATCACACTAGCAACCTAGCAAACATAGGCCTCAGGCCTCAACCACATGCAATCCTGACCCTAGGCCTCAGGCCATCCACTACCAGCATGCACAAACTGATGGCATCACATATAAATCCACACACAGATTTTTATAGCATCAAATATAACCAGAATTCAACATCCACATCCACATAAATGCACAACCGTGCTAAATGGTTATATTCTCTCAACATAGATATACTACATAAACCCACATGCATAGAGTATATCTCTAGCACTCTATCCTATCCAGGGCCATCCATGTCACGTCCCGCTCACCGATCCGCATCACCGATACCTGTACCAGTATCTCCTGTGAAAGGAAGAAAGTAAAGGAGTGAGCTAGAAGCTCAGTAGGGTAAAGAAGTAAACATTGATATAGGCAGAACCGAAGGGAGTAATGCATCAATATGTACCTACCACATGAACGTATACTCAACAATTTCACATCAGCATTTACCCGGATCGACCCTTTCGGAGCATAACAACCACAATACCATTGCAACTCAATGTAATATTGCCCGGGAGCAAGCTCACCACAACCAACCACTCCTAGGATCATCCGGTTGCGTGAACCTATCACGCCCGCACCCAACAAGGCAAGTCACTCTCGACCCTACCCTTAGTGCGTTACCCCACATGGAGTTCACGTGACTTGGTGATAACAACCTTCACCTTGCCATCCTCCCATGTGGCTTTCAAGTAACTTAAGGGTTCCCGAGTCCATACCCGAGTCCCCCATGCATCTCTAATGCATTATGACATGTCATGCCGAATAGATAAGTATATATGAACATCCTATATATTTTACATAACTACCATGATGCATGAACGGAAAATCACAACGTGACCGTAAATGACGGAACACAAAATCGGGTCATGCAACATTCAACATCAAACAATAATCCACACAAGGCTCGTTTCCCCTTAGAAGCAATTAAGGCGGAAACTCAAATAATGGCGACCAATGAAGAATCGAAACGCTATTTAGGCATAAATAACGAATTATAGAAACAAAGGTTGGAAATCCCCTACCTCGTGCCGAGCAATTTACCACAAATTCCACAATTATGTTCCTAGGGTTCCGATTTCCCAAACCTAACAATGTGGCGAAACCGAACCCATTCACACATCAATAAACAACCAACAACTCATATAAACATCAAATTAAATCAATAATTTCGAAATCACTTACTTCTCTCTCTAGAAATTTCTTCCAAAATCCTCCAAACTCACTCCAAGCTCAACTCAACTCCAAAACACAAACCAATCTACATAAACATCCAAAATCAACCTATAAACAACATATCTAAAGCATAGCACTCAACTCTTCAAGAATCTAGCAAATCTAGAAAAACCTAGAATTTACAAAAACTATGAAAAACTTACCAAATCTCCAAAATCAAGCTTGAATCTTCCTTCCCAAGCTTCAATGGTCACCAATCTTCAATCCCCAAGCCAAACTCTTGCTAAAACCACTTTCTCTCTCTTCTTCTCTCTCTCTTTCTCTCTCTATCGGGCTTCTCCAAGAATTTTATGCAGAAAATGTCAAATTCTGGGCTTAATATCTGATTTTCACGACAGCCGTCCGGACGCCCTAAGTGGCCGTCCGGACGGATTACTGTTCCCGTAACCCACTACCCTTCCTCTAGGCAAATCCGTCCGGACGCCCAATTATGCGTCCGGACGGATTACTGTTCACAGAACTCACTGCCTTGATTCTAGGCAAATCCGTCCGGACGCTCAATTATCCGTCCGGATGGATTACTGTTCACAGAACCCAGTTTTTTCTCAAATTTATTTTCCGGCTCGGTCTAAGCTTCGATTTGATATATTACGGGCCCAAAACGGACATGTACACCAAAAGTTATGACCCATTTATCGAACCAAGTTCAAAACTATTTTTCCATAATGCCGTACTTCACAAATCATCCGTAACTCGACTCAAAACTAAATTTTTGGGTCGGGATTTCACATATACTCGTAAAATTTTGACATAGAAGAACAATAAAAAGTGTACACCGAGCAACTTTGATAGTCCGAAGTTGTTCAACTCACTCTAAGGAGGATCTTTTAATGTTTTTGTCCATTTGTCTTATAAAGTTGGTGTTTTCGCATCGAAATAATCTAGGAAGCTTATACTCATAAAATTTGGTATAGAAGAACAATAAAGAATGTACATCGAGCAACTTTGATAGTCCTAAGTTGCTCAACTCACTATATGGAGGAGCTTTAAACGGTTTTGTCCATTTGTCATAGAAAGTTGGGGTTTTGGCATCGAAATAATCTAGGAAGCATATACTCGTAAAATTTGACATAAAAGAACAATAAAAAGTGTACACCGAGTAACTTTGGTTGTCCGAAGTTGCTCAACTCACTCTATGGGGGAGCTATAAACAGTTTTGTCTATTTGTCATAAGAAAGTTGTTGTTTTGGCATCGAAATAATCTAGGAAGCTTATACTCGTAAAATTTGACATAGAAGAACAATAAAAAGTGTACATCGAGCAACTTTGATGGTCCAGAATTGCTCAACTCTCACTATCAAGTAGCATTTAACGGTTTTGTTCATTTGTCATTGATAGTTGGGGTTTTGGCATCAAAATAATCCAGGAATCATATACTCATAAAATTTGACATAAAAGAACAATAAAATGTGTAGACCGGGCAACTTTGATGATTCGAAGTTCCCCAACTTTCTCTATGGAGGATCTTTTAACGTTTTTGTCCATTTGTCTTATAAAGTTGGTGTTTTTGCATCGAAATAATCTAGAAACCTTATACTCGTAAAATTGACATAGAAGAACAATAAAGAATGTACACCGAGCAAATTTGATAGTCCGATGTTGCTCAACTCACTCTATGGAGGAGCTTTAAACGGTTTTGTCTATTTGTCGTAGAAAGATGGGGTTTTGGCATCGAAATAATCTAGGAAGCTTATACTCGTAAAAATTCACATAGAAGAACAATAAAAAGTGTACATCGAGCAACTTTGATAGTTCGAAGTTGCTCCACTCACTCTATGGAGGATCTTTTAATGTTTTTGTCTATTTGTCTTATAAAGTTGCTGTTTTCGCTTCGAAATAATTTAGGAAGCTTATACTCATAAAATTTGATATAGAAGAACAATAAAAAGTGTACACCGAGCAACTTTGATAGTCCGAAGTTGCTCAACTCACTTTATAGAGGTGCTTTAAACGGTTTTGTCCATTTGTCATAGAAAGTTGGGATTTTGGCATCGAAATAATCTAGGAAGCTTATAATCGTAAAATTTGACTTAGAAGAACAGTAAAAAGTGTACACCGAACAAATTTGATTTTCCGGAATTGCTCAACTCTCACTATGAAGTAGCTTTTAACGGTTTTGTCCATTTGTCAATGATAGTTGGCGTTTTGGCATCAAAATAATTCAGGAAGCATATAGTCGTAAAATTTGACATAAAGGGACAATAAAAAGTGTACACCAAACAACTTTGATGACTCGAAGTTCTTCAACTGTCTCTATGGAGGATCTTTTAACGTTTTTGTCCATTTGTCTTATAAAGTTGGTCTTTTCGCATCGAAATAATCTAGGAAGCTATACTCGTAAAATTTGACATAGTAGAACAATAAAGAGTGTACACCGAGCAACTATGATAATCCGAAGTTGCTCAACTCACTCTATGGAGGAGCTTTAAACGGTTTTGTCCATTTGTCATAGAAAGTTGGGGTTTTGGCATCGAAATAATCTAGGAAGCTTATACACGAAAAATTTGACATAGAAGGAACAATAAAAAGTGTACACCGAGCAACTTTGATGATTCAAAGTTTCTCAACTCTCTCTATGGAGGATCTTTTAACGTTTTGTCCAATTTGTCTGATAAAGTTGGTGTTTACGCATCGAAATAAACTACGAAGCTTATACATGAAAAATTTGACATAGAAGGAACAATGAAAAGTAAACACCGAGCAACTTTGATGGTCCGGAATTGCTCAACTCTCAATATGAAGTAGCTTTTAACGGTTTTGTCCATTTGTCATTAATAGTTGCGGTTTTGGCATCAAAAAATAATCTAGGAAGCATATACTCGTAAAATTTGACAGAAAAGAATAATAAAAAGTGTACACCGAGCAACTTTGATGATTCGAAGTTCCTCAACTTTCTCTATGGAGGATCTTTTAACGTTTTTGTCCATTTGTCTTATAAAGTTTGTTGTTTTCGCATCGAAATAATCTAGGAAGCTTATACTCGTAAAATTTGACATACAAAAACAATAAAGAGTGTACACCGAGCAACTTTGATAGTGCGATGTTGCTCAACTCACTCTATGGAGGAGCTTTAAACGGTTTTGTCTATTTGTCGTAGAAAGTTGCGGTTTTGGAATCGAAATATTCAAAGAAGCTTATACTCGTAAAATTTGACACAGAAGAACAATAAAAAGTGTACACCGAGCAACTTTGATAGTCCGAAGTTGTTCAACTCACTCTAAGGACGATCTTTAATGTTTTTGTCCATTTGTCTTATAAAGTTGGTGTTTTCGCATCGAAATAATCTAGGAAGCTTATACTCGTAAAATTTGATATAGAAGAACAATAAAGAATGTACATCAAGCAACTTTGATAGTCCGAAGTTGCTCAACTCACTATATGGATGAGCTTTAAACGGTTTTGTCCATTTGTCATAGAAAGTTGGGGTTTTGCCATCGAAATAATCTAGGAAGCATATACTCGTAAAATTTGACATAGAAGAACAATAAAAAGTGTAGACCGAGTAACTTTGGTTGTCCGAAGTTGCTCTACTCACTCTATGGGGGAGCTATAAACGGTTTTGTCTATTTGTCATAAGAAAGTTGTTGTTTTGGCATCGAAATAATCTAGGAAGCTTATACTCGTAAAATTTGACATAGAAGAACAATAAAAAGTGTACATCGAGCAACTTTGATGGTCCAGAATTGCTCAACTCTCACTATCAAGTAGCATTTAACGGTTTTGTTCATTTGTCATTGATAGTTGGGATTTTGGCATCAAAATAATCCAGGAATCATATACTCATAAAATTTGACATAAAAGAACAATAAAATGTTTACACCGGGCAACTTTGATGATTCGAAGTTCCCCAACTTTCTCTATGAAGGATCTTTTAACGTTTTTGTCCATTTGTCTTATAAAGTTGGTGTTTTCGCATCGAAATAATCTAGGAACCTTATACTCGTAAAATTGACATAGAAGAACAATAAAGAGTGTACACCGAGCAAATTTGATAGTTCGAAGTTGCTCAACTCACTCTATGGAGGATCTTTTAATGTTTTTGTCTATTTGTCTTATAAAGTTGCTGTTTTCACATCGAAATAATTTAGGAAGCTTATACTCGTAAAATTTGATATAGAAGAACAATACAAAGTGTACACCGAGCAACTTTAATAGTCCGAAGTTGCTCAACTCACTTTATAGAGGTGCTTTAAACGGTTTTGTCCATTTGTCATAGAAAGTTGGGATTTTGGCATCGAAATAATCTAGGAAGCTTATACTCGTAAAATTTGACTTTGAAGAACAGTAAAAAGTGTACACCGAGCAAATTTGATTTTCCGGAATTGCTCAACTCTCACTATGAAGTAGCTTTTAACGGTTTTGTCCATTTGTCAATGATAGTTGGCGTTTTGGCATCAAAATAATCCAGGAAGCATATAGTCGTAAGATTTGACATGAAAGGACAATAAAAAGTGTACACCAAGCAACTTTGATGACTCGAAGTTCTTCAACTTTCTCTATGGAGGATCTTTTAACGTTTTTGTCCATTTGTCATAAAAAGTTGGTCTTTTCGCATCGAAATAATCTAGGAAGCTATACTCGTAAAATTTGACATAGTAGAACAATAAAGAGTGTGCACCGAGCAACTTTGATAGTCCGAAGTTGCTCAACTCACTCTATGGAGGAGCTTTAAACGGTTTTGTCCATTTGTCATAGAAAGTTGAGGTTTTGGGATCGAAATAATCTAGGAAGCTTATACTCGAAAAATTTGACATAGAAGGAACAATAACAAATGCACACCGAGAAACTTTGATGGTCCGGAATTGCTCAACTCTCACTATGAAGTAGCTTTTAATGGTTTTATCCATTTGTCATTGATAGTTGGGGTTTTGGCATCTCAATAATCTAGGAAAAATTTACTCGTAAAATTTGACATAAAAGAAAAATAAAAAGTGTACACCGAGCAACTTTGATGATTCAAAGTTTCTCAACTCTCTCTATGGAGGATCTTTTAACGTTTTTTTCCAATTTGTCTTATAAAGTTGGTGTTTACGAATCGAAATAAACTACGAAGCTTATACTTGAAAAATTTGACATAGAAGGAACAATGAAAAGTAAACACCGAGCAACTTTGATGGTCCGGAATTGCTCAACTCTCAATATGAAGTAGCTTTTAACGGTTTTGTCCATTTGTCATTAATAGTTGCGGTTTTGGCATCAAAAAATAATCTAGGAAGCATATACTCGTAAAATTTGACAGAAAAGAATAATAAAAAGTGTACACCGAGCAACTTTGATGATTCGAAGTTCCTCAACTTTCTCTATGGAGGATCTTTTAACGTTTTTGTCCATTTGTCTTATAAAGTTTGTTGTTTTCGCATCGAAATAATCTAGGAAGCTTATACTCGTAAAATTTGACATACAAAAACAATAAAGAGTGTACACCGAGCAACTTTGATAGTGCGATGTTGCTCAACTCACTCTATGGAGGAGCTTTAAACGGTTTTGTCTATTTGTCGTAGAAAGTTGCGGTTTTGGAATCGAAATATTCAAAGAAGCTTATACTCGTAAAATTTGACACAGAAGAACAATAAAAAGTGTACACCGAGCAACTTTGATAGTCCGAAGTTGTTCAACTCACTCTAAGGACGATCTTTAATGTTTTTGTCCATTTGTCTTATAAAGTTGGTGTTTTCGCATCGAAATAATCTAGGAAGCTTATACTCGTAAAATTTGATATAGAAGAACAATAAAGAATGTACATCAAGCAACTTTGATAGTCCGAAGTTGCTCAACTCACTATATGGATGAGCTTTAAACGGTTTTGTCCATTTGTCATAGAAAGTTGGGGTTTTGCCATCGAAATAATCTAGGAAGCATATACTCGTAAAATTTGACATAGAAGAACAATAAAAAGTGTAGACCGAGTAACTTTGGTTGTCCGAAGTTGCTCTACTCACTCTATGGGGGAGCTATAAACGGTTTTGTCTATTTGTCATAAGAAAGTTGTTGTTTTGGCATCGAAATAATCTAGGAAGCTTATACTCGTAAAATTTGACATAGAAGAACAATAAAAAGTGTACATCGAGCAACTTTGATGGTCCAGAATTGCTCAACTCTCACTATCAAGTAGCATTTAACGGTTTTGTTCATTTGTCATTGATAGTTGGGATTTTGGCATCAAAATAATCCAGGAATCATATACTCATAAAATTTGACATAAAAGAACAATAAAATGTGTACACCGGGCAACTTTGATGATTCGAAGTTCCCCAACTTTCTCTATGAAGGATCTTTTAACGTTTTTGTCCATTTGTCTTATAAAGTTGGTGTTTTCGCATCGAAATAATCTAGGAACCTTATACTCGTAAAATTGACATAGAAGAACAATAAAGAGTGTACACCGAGCAAATTTGATAGTTCGAAGTTGCTCAACTCACTCTATGGAGGATCTTTTAATGTTTTTGTCTATTTGTCTTATAAAGTTGCTGTTTTCACATCGAAATAATTTAGGAAGCTTATACTCGTAAAATTTGATATAGAAGAACAATACAAAGTGTACACCGAGCAACTTTAATAGTCCGAAGTTGCTCAACTCACTTTATAGAGGTGCTTTAAACGGTTTTTTCCATTTGTCATAGAAAGTTGGGATTTTGGCATCGAAATAATCTAGGAAGCTTATACTCGTAAAATTTGACTTTGAAGAACAGTAAAAAGTGTACACCGAGCAAATTTGATTTTCCGGAATTGCTCAACTCTCACTATGAAGTAGCTTTTAACGGTTTTGTCCATTTGTCAATGATAGTTGGCGTTTTGGCATCAAAATAATCCAGGAAGCATATAGTCGTAAGATTTGACATGAAAGTACAATAAAAAGTGTACACCAAGCAACTTTGATGACTCGAAGTTCTTCAACTTTCTCTATGGAGGATCTTTTAACGTTTTTGTCCATTTGTCATAAAAAGTTGGTCTTTTCGCATCGAAATAATCTAGGAAGCTATACTCGTAAAATTTGACATAGTAGAACAATAAAGAGTGTGCACCGAGCAACTTTGATAGTCCGAAGTTGCTCAACTCACTCTATGGAGGAGCTTTAAACGGTTTTGTCCATTTGTCATAGAAAGTTGGGGTTTTGGGATCGAAATAATCTAGGAAGCTTATACTTGAAAAATTTGACATAGAAGGAACAATAACAAATGCACACCGAGAAACTTTGATGGTCCGGAATTGCTCAACTCTCACTATGAAGTAGCTTTTAATGGTTTTATCCATTTGTCATTGATAGTTGGGGTTTTGGCATCTCAATAATCTAGGAAAAATTTACTCGTAAAATTTGACATAAAAGAAAAATAAAAAGTGTACACCGAGCAACTTTGATGATTCAAAGTTTCTCAACTCTCTCTATGGAGGATCTTTTAACATTTTTTTCCAATTTGTCTTATAAAGTTGGTGTTTACGAATCGAAATAAACTACGAAGCTTATACTTGAAAAATTTGACGTCGAAGGAACAATGAAAAGTGTACACCGAGCAACTTTGATGGTCCAGAATTGCTCAACTCTCACTATGAAGTAGCTTTTAACGGTTTTGTCTATTTGTCATTAATAGTTGCGGTTTTAGCATCAAAAATAATCCATGAAGCATATACTCTTAAAATTTGAAAGAAAAGAACAATAAAAAGTGTACACCGAGCAACTTTGATGATTCGAAGTTCCTCAACTTTCTCTTTGGAGGATCTTTTAACGTTTTTGTCCATTTGTCTTATAAAGTTGGTGTTTTCGCATCGAAATAATCTAGGATGCTTATACTCGTAAAATTTGACATAGAAGAACAATAAAGAGTGTACACCGACTAAGTTTGATAGTCCGATGTTGCTCAACTCACTCTATGGAGGAGCTTTAAACGGTTTTGTCTATTTGTCGTAGAAAGTTGCGGTTTTGGCAACAAAATAATCTAGGAAGCTTATTCTCGTAAAATTTGACATAGAAGAACTATAAAAAGTGTACACCGAGCAACTTTGATAGTAATGTTTTTGTCCATTTGTCTTCTAAAGTTGGTGTTTTCGCATCGAAATAATCTAGGAAGCTTATATTCGTAAAATTTGACATAGAAGAACAATAAAAAGTGTACACCGAGCAACTTTGATTTTCCGAAATTGCTCAACTCTCACTTTGAAGTAGCTTTTAACAGTTTTGTCCATTTGTCAATGATAGTTGGCGTTTTGGCATCAAAATAATCCAGGAAGCATATAGTCGTAAAATTTGACATAAAAGAACAATAAAAAGTGTACACCAAGAACCTTTGATGACTCGAAGTTCTTCAACTGTCTCTATGGAGGATCTTTTAACGTTTTTGTCCATTTGTCTTATAAAGTTGGTCTTTTCGCATCGAAATAATCTAGGAAGCTATACTCGTAAAATTTGACATAGAAGAACAATAATGAGTGTACACCGAGCAACTTTGATAGTCCGAAGTTGTTCAACTCTCTCTATGGAGGAGCTTTAAACGGTTTTGTCCATTTGTCATAGAAAGTTGGGGTTTTGGGATCGAAATAATCTAGGAAGCTTATACTCAAAAAATTTGACATAGAAGGAACAATAAAAAGTGCACATCGAGCAACTTTGATGGTCCGGAATTGCTCAACTCTCACTATGAAGTAGCTTTTAATGGTTTTATCCATTTGTCATTGATAGTTGGGGTTTTCTCATCAAAATAATCCACGAAGTATTTACTCGTAAAATTTGACATAAAAGAACAATAAAAAGTGTACACCGAGCAACTTTGATGATTTGAAGTTTCTCAACTCTCTTTATGGAGGATCTTTTAACGTTTTGGTCCAATTTGTCTTATAAAGTTGGTGTTTACGCATCGAAATAAATTACGAAGCTTATACTCGTAAAATTTGACTTAGAAGAACAGTAAAAAGTGTACACCGAGAAACTTTGAATTTCCAGAATTGCTCAACTCTCACTATGAAGTAGCTTTTAATGGTTTTATCCATTTGTCATAGAAATTTGGGGTTTTGGCATCGAAATAATCTACGAAGCTTATACTCGTAAAATTTGACTTAGAAGAACAGTAAAAAGTGTACACCGAGCAACTTTGATTTTCCGAAATTGCTCAACTCTCACTATGAAGTAGCTTTTAACAGTTTTGTCCATTTGTCAATGATAGTTGGCGTTTTGTCATCAAAATAATCCAGTAAGCATATAGTCGTAAAATTTGACATAGAAGAACAATAAAAAGTGTACACCGAGCAACTTTTATGGTTTAAAATTGCTCAACTCTCACTATGAAGTAGCTTTTAATGCTTTTATCCATTTGTCATTGATAGTTTGGGTTTTGGCATCAAAATAATCCAGGAAGCATATACTCGTAAAATTTGACATAAAAGAACAATAAAAAGTGTACACCGAGCAACTTTGATGATTCAAAGTTCCTCAACTATCTCTATGGAGGATCTTTTAATGTTTTTGTCCATTTGTCTTATAAAGTTTGTGTTTTCGCATCGAAATAATCTAGGAAGCTTATACTCGTAAAATTTGACATAGAAGAACAATAAAGAGTGTACACCGATCAACCTTGATACTCCGAAGTTGCTCAACTCACTCTATGGAGGAACTTTAAACGATTTTGTCCATTTGTCATAGAACGTTGGGGTTTTCGCATCGAAATAATCTAGGAAGCTTATACTCGTAAAATTTGACATAGAAGAACAATAAAAAGTGTACATCGTGCAACTTTGATGATTCGAAGTTGCTCAACTCTCTCTATGGAGGATCTTTTAACGTTTTTGTCCAATTTGTCTTATAAAGTTGGTGTTTTCGCATCGAAATAATCTAGGAAGCATATACTCGTAAAATTTGACATAAAAGAACAGTAAAAAGTGTACACCAAGCAACTTTGATGACTCGAAGTTATTCAACTGTCCCTATGGAGCATCTTTTAACATTTTTGTCCATTTGTCATAGAAAGTTGTTATTTTCGCATCGAAATAATCTAGGAAACTTATACTCGTAAAATCTGACATCGAAGAACAATAAAAAGTGTACACCGAGCAACTTTGATAGTCCGAAGTTGCTCAAATCATTCTATGGAGGAGCTATAAACGGTTTTGTCCATTTGTCATAAGAAAGTTGAGGTTTTGGCATCGAAATAATCTAGGAAGCTTATACTCGTAAAATTTGACAAAGAAGAAAAATAAAAAGCGTACACCGAGAAACTTTGATAGTCTGAAGTTGCTCAACTCACTCTATGGAGGAACTTTAAACGGTTTTGTCCATTTGTCATAGAAAGTTGGGGTTTTGGCATTGAAATAATCTAGGAAGCTTATACTCGTAAAATTTGACATAGAAGAACAATAAAAAGTGTACACCGAGCAACTTTGATAGTCCGAAGTTGCTCAACTCACTCTATGGAGGAGCTAAAAATGGTTTTGTCTATTTGTCATAATAAAGTTGGTGTTTTGACATCGAAATAATCTAGGAAGCTTATACTCGTAAAATTTAACATAGAAGAACAATAAAAAGTGTACACCGAGCAACTTTGATGGTCCAGAATTGCTCAACTCTCACTATGAAGTAGCTTTTAACGGTTTTGTCCATTTGTCATTGATAGTTGGGGTTTTGGCATCAAAATACTCCAGGAAGCATATACTCGTAAAATTGGACATAAAAGAACAATAAAAAGTGTACATCGTGCAACTTTGATGATTCAAAGTTGCTCAACTCTCTCTATGAAGGATCTTTTAACGTTTTTGTCCAATTTGTCTTATAAAGTTGGTGTTTTCGCATAGAAATAATCTAAGAAACTTATACTCGAAAAATTTGACATAGAAGGAACAATAAAAAGTGCACACCGAGCAACTTTGATGGACCGGAATTGCTCAACTCTCACTGTGAAGTAGCTTTTAATGGTTTTATCCATTTGTCATTGATAGTTGGAGTTTTGGCATCAAAATAATCCAGGAAGTATATACTAGTAAAATTTAACATAAAAGAACAATAAAAAGTGTACAACGAGCAATTTTGATGATTCGAAGTTTGTCAACTCTCTCTATGGGGGATATTTTAACATTTTTGTGCAATTTGTCTTATAAAGTTGGTGTTTTCGCATCGAAATAATCTAGGAAGCTTATACTCGAAAAATTTAAAATAGAAGGAACAATGAAAAGTGTACACCGAGGAACTTTGATAGTCCGAAATTGCTCAACTCTCACTATGAAGTAGCTTTTAATGGTTTTATCCATTTGTCATTGATAGGGGTTTTGGCATCAAAATAATCCAGGAAGCATATACTCGTAAAATTTGACATAAAAGAACAGTAAAAATTGTACACCGAGCAACTTTGATGATTCAAAGTTCCTCAACTCTCTCTATGGATGATCTTTTAACGTTTTTGTCCATTTGTCTTATAAAGTTGGTGTTTTCGCATCGAAATAATCTACGAAGCTTATACTCGTAAAATTTGACATAGAAGAACAATAAAAAGTGTACACCGAGCAACTTTGATGGTCCGAGGTTGCTCAACTCATTTTATGGAGGAGCTATAAACGGTTTTATCTATTTGTCATAAGAAAGTTGGTGTTTTGGTATCGAAATAATTTAGGAAGCTTATACTCGTAAAATTTGACATAGAAGAACAATAAAATTGTACACCGAGAAACTTTGATAGTCCGAAGTTGCTCAACTCACTCTATGGAGAAGCTATAAACGGTTTTGTCTATTTGTGATAAGAAAGTTGGTGTTTTGGCATCGAAATAATTTAGGAAGCTTATACTCGTAAAATTTGACATAGAAGAACAATAAAATTGTACACCGAGCAACTTTAATAGTCCGAAGTTGATCAACTTACTCTATGGAGGATCTTTTAATGTTTTTGTCCATTTGCCTTATAAAGTTGGTGTTTTGGCATCGAAATAATCAAGGAAGCTTATACTCGTAAAATTTGACTTAGAGGAACAGTAAAAAGTGTACACCGAGCAACTTTGATTTTCCGGAATTGCTCAACTCTCACTATGAAGTAGCTTTTAACAGTTTTGTCCATTTGTCTTTGATAGTTGGCGTTTTGGCATCAAAATAATCCAGGAAGCATATAGTCGTAAAATTTGACATAAAAGAACAATAAAAAGTGTACACCAAGCAACTTTGATGACTCGAAGTTCTTCAACTGTCTCTATGGATGATCTTTTAACATTTTTGTCAATTTGTCCTATAAAGTTGGTCTTTTCGCATCAAAATAATCTAGGAAGCTATAGTCGTAAAATTTCAAAGAGTAGAACAATAAAGAGTGTACACCGAGAAACTTTGATAGTCCGAAGTTGCTCAACTCACTCTATGGAGAAGCTATAAACGGTTTTGTCTATTTGTGATAAGAAAGTTGGTGTTTTGGCATCGAAATAATTTAGGAAGCTTATACTCGTAAAATTTGACATAGTAGAACAATAAAGAGTGTACACCGAGCAACTTTGATAGTCCGAAGTTGCTCAACTCACTCTATGGAGGAGCTTTAAACGGTTTTGTCCATTTGTCATAGAAAGTTGGGGTTTTGGCATCGATATAATCTAGGAAGCTTATACTCGAAAAATTTGACATAGAAGGAACAATAAAAAGTGCACACCGAGCAACTTTGATGGTCCGGAATTGCTCAACTCTCACTATGAAGTAGCTTTTAATGGTTTTATCCATTTGTCATTGATAGTTGGGGTTTTGGCATCAAAATAATCCAGGAAGTATTTACTCGTAAAATTTGACATAAAAGAACAATAAAAAGTGTACACCGAGCAACTTTGATGATTCAAAGTTTCTCAACTCTCTCTATGGAGGATCTTTTAACGTTTTGTCCAATTTGTCTGATAAAGTTGGTGTTTACGCATCGAAATAAACTACGAAGCTTATACTTGAAAAATTTGACATAGAAGGAACAATGAAAAGTAAACACCGAGCAACTTTGATGGTCCGGAATTGCTCAACTCTCACTATGAATTAGCTTTTAACGGTTTTGTCCATTTGTCATTAATAGTTGCGGTTTTGGCATCAAAAATAATCTAGGAGGCATATACTCGTAAAATTTGACAGAAAAGAATAATAAAAAGTGTACACCGAGCAACTTTGATGATTCGAAGTTCCTCAACTTTCTCTATGGAGGATCTTTTAACGTTTTTGTCCATTTGTCGTATAAAGTTGGTGTTTTCGCATCGAAATAATCTAGGAAGCTTATACTCGTAAAATTTGACATAGAAAAACAATAAAGAGTGTACACCGAGCAACTTTGATAGTTCGATGTTGCTCAACTCACTCTATGGAGGAGCTTTAAACGGTTTTGTCTATTTGTCGTAGAAAGTTGCGGTTTTGGAATCGAAATATTCTAGGAAGCTTATACTCGTAAAATTTGACATAGAAGAACAATAAAAAGTGTACACCGGGCAACTTCGATAGTCCGAAGTTGCTCAACTCACTCTATGGAGGAGCTATAATCGGTTTTGTCCATTTGTCATAAGAAAGTTGCGGTTTTCGCATCGAAATAATCTAGGATGCTTATACTCTTAAAATTTGATATAGAAGAACAATAAAGAATGTACATCGAGCAACTTTGATAGTCCGAAGTTGCTCAACTCACTATATGGAGGAGCTTTAAACGGTTTTGTCCATTTTGAAATCACTAGGCTAACACAAGAGGGGGGGTGAATTGTGTTTTAAAAAACTAAGTATAAACCCCAAGCACAAAACCACAACCTAAAAACTCACAAATGATTAAGGCAATGTCAAGAATGCAAATCTGCGCACCAATCGTGTAAATGCAATTTGACCTAGCAATTCAACTCGGAATGTAACGAAATTTGATATGCAATATTACAACACGTCAATGAACACTATATCAAAAATTCAGCTCAAAATTCAAAGTCTAGATATATGAACAATTCACGGACAGATTGGTATTCTGGAAAATTAACAATCAAAAGTATACCTAGAATTCAATAATCACAAGTTGTTCAACCACAAGCAATATCCCAACAAGCAATGGCAGCAAGCAACACCCTAATATCAACTTCTAAGGCACACAAATCACCAATAACACCAATAGAATGATAATCACAAATAAGTCACTACAAGGCAGCAAGTCTAACACACAAACAAGCAAGGAAATCAAAATAGTGTGCACAAGGATATATAGTGGTTCGGTGCTCACACCTACATCCACTACCTAAGCCCTCAAGCTTAGGATTTCCCAATCCACTAAAGGATATATGTGGTTTTGCAAGTTCACCACAAACTTAGGGTTTCCAAGAACACCCCAAACTTGTACACCAACAAGGTTTGAAGCTAACCTTAAACTTTCACACACCTCTCAAAGGTAATGCCCTCAAAAGGGACTTTTACAAGTATTTGGATTTTGGTTCTCTCAAGATTAGCTCTAGGCTATATATAGTTGGAGAACACTCAAATTCACAAGATGTTGCTCAAATGGGTTTGGATTCAAATGTGTAGCAAACACTCTTGTAATCTCACACAAAGCTCACACTAGATCAAGAATAGGTTTAGGTGAAGCTTTGTTGAAGAACTCTCAAGAACACACCAAGAGTACCCAAGGGTAGAAAGATTTTGGGGTGGTTCAAGGAGTTTTTGGATCTCTCTTTCAAATAGAAAGATGATGGCTTGAATGTAATCAAAGTGGTAGCAAGAGATCGCAAGGAAGAAGCTTGAATCAAGAAGATGAAGTTGAGAGCAAGTAAGCTTGAACACTTAGAAAAAAATCTGCAAATGCTTCTTCCACCTAGAAAGAATGGCCGACCCTTCTCTCTTCAAAACAAACAAAACCAACTCAGCCATTGGATCAATACATCTTCAAATCTTGGCCCTTGAAGCTACTTTCAAATCTGGACCTTTCTTTAATTCAAATGAAATTGATCTCAGCCATTGAAGATCAAGCCGTTGGCATCATTTTGTCAAGAGTTGTCCTTTTGAGTTGCACCTTGTTTGGATCAATCAAATGAGTCTTCTTCATGAAGCAACTCTCTCTCAAGGAATGCCAAACAAGTCCATCTTAAATTCTGGAAAATATTATAACTTTATGTCATCTTGTCTCTCCCTTGTCTCTTCCTTGTCTCCATAGTGCAAGTGTTAGGCACACTACCAACCAAGTATTTCAAACTTGTATTCCCTCTACTTTGTTGACTCCAAATCAAATAATAAAGCTTCTAGAAGTTCTTGAGTTAATTCTCCAGCAATAATAACACAAGGCACACGGCTGGAACCATTTCTTGCACACAAAATGTCAACCTTGAACCAAGTAGGGTTGACCATGTCCAAACTTGTCTACATGAGCTTCAAATCATGATGCACAAATTTTCTCAATAGAATCAGCTTCATGATACTTCAAATAGGCTCATGATGATCAGTTGATTAAGCCTACAAAAAGAATAGATGACAAAACATCCCATTTTTGCTTGTAAGCTCAAAGAGCTTCAATGCTAGCACTTAGGTTAATCAACATGTTATAAGCTTAATAAAATTCAAGTAAGCACATGATAAATCATTTCATATATAATTGAATGTGCATACAAAATTTCACTTATAACTGAGGTCATTTGGTCATTCAATTTGATCATGCAAATCTCAACTAGCCCAGTTTAATGACTACACAGGTGAATTTATTTCAACAGATAAATTGAACCTCATAAGCATAAAATTGACCTGACACTATTTGACAATGAAAAATTCCAGAGTGTCTTAAATAATTTTCAGAACAAGAATCAAGTCAATCAAAGCTAATATGAATAAGTTATGACTGTTCAATCAACGTGTGCGCAGTGTGATGTTGTGACAGATTTTAGTATCGAAAAATAAGTCAGTCCAGATTCGTCCAATTTATATCATACATGATCAAACATGATTCCAAAGATATATAATGAAGCTTAAATCAGTAGATATAATTCATTTCATGATTTGTCATAGAAAGTTGGGGTTTTGGCATCGAAATAATCTAGGAAGCATATACTCGTAAAATTTGACATAGAAGAACAATAAAAAGTGTACACCGAGTAACTTATGTTTTCCGAAGTTGCTCAACTCACTCTATGGGGGAGCTATAAATGGTTTTGTCTATTTGTCATAAGAAAGTTGGTGTTTTGGCATCGAAATAATCTGGGAAGCTTATACTCGTAAAATTTGACATAGAAGAACAATAAAAAGTGTACATCGAGCAACTTTGATGGTCCAGAATTGCTCAACTCTCACTATCAAGTAGCATTTAACGGTTTTGTTCATTTTTCATTGATAGTTGGGGTTTTGGCATCAAAATAATCCAGGAATCATATACTCATAAAATTTGACATAAAAGAACAATAAAATGTGTACACCGGGCAACTTTGATGATTCGAAGTTCCTCAACTTTCTCTATGGGGGATCTTTTATCGTTTTTGTCCAGTTGTCTTATAAAGTTGGTGTTTTCGCGTCGAAATAATCTAGGAACCTTATACTCGTAAAATTGACATAGAAGAACAATAAAGAGTGTACACCGAGCAAATTTGATAGTTCGATGTTGCTCAACTCACTCTATGGAGGAGCTTTAAACGGTTTTGTCCATTTTTCATAGAAAGTTGGGGTTTTGGGATCGAAATAATCTAGGAAGCTTATACTCGAAAAATTTGACATAGAAGGAACAATAACAAATGCACACCGAGCAACTTTGATGGTCCGGAATTGCTCAACTCTCACTATGAAGTAGCTTTTAACGGTTTTATCCATTTGTCATTGATAGTTGGGGTTTTGGCATCAAAATAATCTAGGAAGCTTATACTCGTAAAATTTGACTTAGAAGAACAGTAAAAAGCGTACACCGAGCAAATTTGATTTTCCGGAATTGCTCAACTCTCACTATGAAGTAGCTTTTAACGGTCTTGTCCATTTGTCAATGATAGTTGGCGTTTTGGCATCAAAATAATCCAGGAAGCATATAGTCGTAAAATTTGACATAAAAGAACAATAAAAAGTGTACACCAAGCAACTTTGATGACTCGAAGTTCTTCAACTGTCTCTATGGAGGATCTTTTAACGTTTTTGTCCATTTGTCTTATAAAGTTGGTCTTTTCGCATCGAAATAATCTAGGAAGCTATAGTCGTAAAATTTGACATAGTAGAATAATAAAGAGTGTACACCGAGCAACTTTGATAGTCCGAAGTTGCTCAACTCACTCTATGGAGGAGCTTTAAACGGTTTTGTCCATTTGTCATAGAAAGTTGGGGTTTTGGGATCGAAATAATTTAGGAAGCTTATACTCGAAAAATTTGACATAGAAGGAACAATAACAAATGCACACCGAGCAACTTTGATGGTCCGGAATTGCTCAACTCTCACTATGAAGTAGCTTTTAATGGTTTTATCCATTTG
Organism: Euonymus europaeus; assembly: GCA_963580455.1. Lineage (NCBI taxonomy): Eukaryota > Viridiplantae > Streptophyta > Magnoliopsida > Celastrales > Celastraceae > Euonymus > Euonymus europaeus. The sequence goes on along the minus strand of OY756970.1, from coordinate 10,025,808 downwards.
TTATTGATAGTTGGGGTTTTGGCATCAAAATAATCCAGGAAAAATTTACTCGTAAAATTTGACATAAAAGAAAAATAAAAAGTGTACACCGAGCAACTTTGATGATTCAAAGTTTCTCAACTCTCTCTATGGAGGATCTTTTAACGTTTTTGTCCAATTTGTCTTATAAAGTTGGTGTTTACGAATCGAAATAAACTACGAAGCTTATACTTGAAAAATTTGACGTAGAAGGAACAATGAAAAGTGTACACCGAGCAACTTTGATGATCCGGAATTGCTCAACTCTCACTATGAAGTAGCTTTTAACGGTTTCATCCATTTGTCATTAATAGTTGCGGTTTTAGCATCAAAAATAATCCATGAAGCATATACTCTTAAAATTTGAAAGAAAAGAACAATAAAAAGTGTACACCGAGCAACTTTGATGATTCGAAGTTCCTCAACTTACTCTATGGAGGATCTTTTAACGTTTTTGTCCATTTGTCTTATAAAGTTGGTGTTTTCGCATCGAAATAATCTAGGAAGCTTATACTCGTAAAATTTGACATAGAAGAACAATAAAGAGTGTACACCGAGCAACTTTGATAGTCCGAAGTTGCTCAACTCACTCTATGGGGGATCTTTTAATGTTTTTGTCCGTTTGTCTTATAAAGTTGGTGTTTTCGCATCGAAATAATCTAGGAAGCTTATACTCGTAAAATTTGACAGAGAAGAACAGTAAAAAGTGTACACCGAGCAACTTTGATTTTCCGAAATTGCTCAACACTCACTATGAAGTAGCTTTTAACAGTTTTGTCCATTTGTCAACGATAGTTGGCGTTTTGGCATCAAAATAATCCAGGAAGCATATAGTCGTAAAATTTGACATAAAAGAACAATAAAAAGTGTACACCAAGAACCTTAGATGACTCGAAGTTCTTCAACTGTCTCTATGGAGGATCTTTTAACGTTTTTGTCCATTTGTCTTATAAAGTTGGTCTTTTCGAATCGAAATAATCTAGGAAGCTATACTCGTAAAATTTGACATAGAAGAATAATAATGAGTGTACACCGAGCAACTTTGATAGTCCGAAGTTGTTCAACTCACTCTATGGAGGAGCTTTAAACGATTTTGTCCATTTGTCATAGAAAGTTGGGATTTTGGTATCGAAATAATCTAGGAAGCTTATACTCAAAAAATTTGACATAGAATGAACAATAAAAAGTGCACATCGAGCAACTTTGATGGTCCGGAATTGCTCAACTCTTACTATGAAGTAGCTTTTAATGGTTTTATCCATTTGTCATTGATAGTTGGGGTTTTCTCATCAAAATAATCCACGAAGTATTTACTCGTAAAATTTGACATAAAAGAACAATAAAAAGTGTACACCGAGCAACTTTGATGATTTGAAGTTTCTCAACTCTCTTTATGGAGGATCTTTTAACGTTTTGGTCCAATTTGTCTTATAAAGTTGGTGTTTACGCATCGAAATAAAATACGAAGCTTATACTCGTAAAATTTGACTTAGAAGAACAGTAAAAAGTGTACACCGAGCAACTTTGATTTTCCAGAATTGCTCAACTCTCACTATGAAGTAGCTTTTAATGGTTTTATCCATTTGTCATAGAAAGTTGGGGTTTTGGAATCGAAATAATCTACGAAGCTTATACTCGTAAAATTTGACTTAGAAGAACAGTAAAAAGTGTATACCGAGCAACTTTGATTTTCCGAAATTGCTCAACTCTCACTATGAAGTAGCTTTTAACAGTTTTGTCCATTTGTCAATGATAGTTGGCGTTTTGTCATCAAAATAATCCAGGAAGCATATAGTCATAAAATTTGACATAAAAGAACAATAAAAAGTGTACACCAAACAACTTTGATGACTCGAAGTTCTTCAACTGTCTCTATGGAGGATCTTTTAACGTTTTTGTCCATTTGTCTTATAAAGTTGGTCTTTTCGCATCGAAATAATCTAGGAAGCTATACTCGTAAAATTTGACATAGAAGAACAATAAAGAGTGTACACCGAGCAACTTTGATAGTCCGAAGTTGCTCAACTCACTCTATGGAGGAGCTTTAAACGGTTTTGTCCATTTGTCATAGAAAGTTGGGGTTTTGGCATCGAAATAATCTAGGAAGCTTATACTCGTAAAATTTGACATAGAAGAACAATAAAAAGTGTACACCAAGCAACTTTGATGGTCCAGAATTGCTCAACTCTCACTATGAAGTAGCTTTTAATGGTTTTATCCATTTGTCATACAAAGTTGCGGTTTTGGCATCGAAATAATCTAGGAAGTTTATACTCGTAAAATTTGACATAGAAGAACAATAAAAAGTGTACACCGAGCAACTTTTATGGTTTAAAATTGCTCAACTCTCAATATGAAGTAGCTTTTAATGGTTTTATCCATTTGTCATTGATAGTTGGGGTTTTGGCATCAAAATAATCCAGGAAACATATACTCGTAAAATTTGACATAAAAGAATAATAAAAGTGTACACCGAGCAACTTTGATGATTCGAAGTTGCTCAACTCTCTCTATGGAGGATCTGTTAACGTTTCTGTCCAATTTTTCTTATAAAGTTGGTGTTTTCTCATCGAAATAATCTAGGAAGCAAATACTCGTAAAATTTGACATAAAAGAACAATAAAAAGTGTACACCAAAAACTTTGATGATTCGATGTTCTTCAACTATCTCTATGGAGGATCTTTTGACGTTTTCGTTCATTTGTCTTATAAAGTTGGTATTTTCGCATCGAAATAATATAGGAGGCTTATACTCGTAAAATTTGACACGGAAGAACAATAAAAAGTGTACACCGAGCAACTTTCATAGTCCAAAGTTGCTCAACTCACTCTATGAAGGAGCTATAAACGGTTTTGTTCATTTGTCATAAGAAATTTGAGGTTTTGGCATCGAAATCATCTAGGAAGCTTATACTCATAAAATTTGACATAGAAGAACAATAAAAAGTGTAAACCGAGCAACTTTGATAGTCCGAAGTTGCTCAACTCACTCTATGGAGGAGCTTTAAACGGTTTTGTCCATTTGTCATAGAAAGTTGGAATTTTGGCATCGAAATAATCTAGGAAGCTTATAATCTTAAAATTTGACTTAGAAGAACAATAAAAAGTGTACACCGAGCAACTTTGATGGTCCGGAATTGCTCAACTCTCACTATGAAGTAGCTTTTAACGGTTTTGTCCATTTGTCATTGATAGTAGGGGTTTTGGCATCAAAATAATCCAGGAAGCATATACTCATAAAATTTGACATAAAAGAACAATAAAAAGTGTACACCGGGCAACTTTGATGATTCGAAGTTGCTCAACTCTCTCTTTGGAGGATCTTTTAACGTTTTTGTACAATTTGTCTTATAAAGTTGGTGTTTTCGCATCGAAATAATCTAGGAAACTTATACTCGTAAAATTTGACATAGAAGGAACAATAAAAAGTGTACACCGGGCAACTTTGATTGTCTGAAGTTGCTCAACTCACTCTATGGAGGAGCTATAAACAGTTTTGTCCATTTGTCATAAGAAAGTTGGGATTGTCGTCATCGAAATAATCTAGCAAGCTTATACTCGTAAAATTTGACATAGAAGAACAATAAAAAGTGTACACCGAGCAACTTTGATAGTTTGAAGTTGCTCAACTCACTCTATGGAGGAGCTTTAAACGGTTTTGTCCATTTGTCATAGAAAGTTGGGGTTTTGGCATCGAAATAATCTAGGAAGCCTATACTCGTAAAATTTGACTTAGATGAACAATAAAAAGTGTACACCAAGCATCTTTGATGGTCCGGAATTTTTCAACTCTCACTATTAAGTAGCTTTTAACGGTTTTATCCATTTGTCATTGATAGTTGGGGTTTTGGCATCAAAATAATCCCGGAAGCATATACTCGTAAAATTTGACAGAAAAGAACAATAAAAAGTGTACACCGAGCAACTTTGAAGATTCAAAGTTCCTCAACTCTCTCTATGGAGGATCTTTTAATGTTTTTGCCATTTGTCTTATAAAGTTTGTGTTTTCGCATCGAAATAATCTAGGAAGCTTATACTCGTAAAATTTGACATAGAAGAACAGTAAAGAGTGTACACCGAGCAACTTTGATACTCCGAAGTTGCTCAACTCACTCTATGGAGGAACTTTAAACGGTTTTTTCCATTTGTCATAGAAAGTTAGGGTTTTGGCATCGAAATAATCTAGGAAGCTTATACTCGTAAAATTTGACATAGAAGAACAATAAAAAGTGTACACCGAGCAACTTTGATAGTCCGAAGTTGCTCAACTTACTCTATGGAGGAGCTAAAAATGGTTTTGTCTATTTGTCATAAGAAAGTTGGTGTTTTGACATCGAAATAATCTAGGAAGCTTATACTCGTAAAATTTAACATAGAAGAACAATAAAAAGTGTACACCGAGCAACTTTGATGGTCCAGAATTGCTCAACTCTCACTATGAAGTAGCTTTTAACGGTTTTGTCCATTTGTCAATGATAGTTGGGGTTTTGTCATCAAAATACTCCAGGAAGCAGATACTCATAAAATTTGACATAAAAGAACAATAAAAAGTGTACATCGTGCAACTTTGATGATTCGAAGTTGCTCAACTCTTTCTATGGAGGATCTTTTAACGTTTTTGTCCAATTTGTCTTATAAAGTTGGTGTTTTCGCATCGAAATAATCTAGGAAGCATATACTCGTAAAATTTGACATAAAAGAACAGTAAAAAGTGTACACCAAGCAACTTTGATGACTCGAAGTTATTCAACTGTCTCTATGAAGCATCTTTTAACATTTTTGTCCATTTGTCATAGAAAGTTGTTGTTTTCGCATCGAAATAATCTAGGAAACTTATACTCGTAAAATCTGACATCGAAGAACAATAAAAAGTGTACACCGAGCAACTTTGATGGTCCGAAATTACTCAAATCATTCTATGGAGGAGCTATAAACGGTTTTATCCATTTGTCATAAGAAAATTGAGGTTTTGGCATCGAAATAATCTAGGAAGCTTATACTCGTAAAATTTGACATAGAAGGAACAATAAAAAGTGTACACCGGGCAACTTTGATTGTCTGAAGTTGCTCAACTCACTCTATGGAGGAGCTATAAACAGTTTTGTCCATTTGTCATAAGAAAGATGGGGTTTTGGCATCGAAATAATCTAGGAAGCTTATACTCGTAAAATTTGACTTAGATGAACAATAAAAAGTGTACACCAAGCATCTTTGATGGTCCGGAATTTCTCAACTCTCACTATTAAGTAGCTTTTAACGGTTTTGTCCAATTGTCAATGATTGTTGGAGTTTTGGCATCAAAATAATCCAGGAAGCATATACTCGTAAAATTTGACAAAAAAGAACAATAAAAAGTGTACACCTGGCAACTTTGATAGTCCAAAGTTGCTCAACCCTCTCTATGGAGGATCTTTTAACGTTTTTGTCCAATTTGTCTTATAAAGTTAGTGTTTTCGCATCGAAATAATCTAGAAAGCTTATACTCGAAAAATTTGACATAGAAGGAACAATAAAAGGTGTACACCGAGCAACTTTGATGGTCCGGAATTTCTCAACTCTCATTATGAAGTAGCTTTTAATGGTTTTATCCATTTGTCATTGATAGTTGGGGTTTTGGCATCAAAATAATCCCGGAAGCATATACTCGTAAAATTTGACGGAAAAGAACAATAAAAAGTGTACACCGGGCAACTTTGATGATTCGAAGTTGCTCAACTATCTCTATGGAGGATCTTTTAATGTTTTTGCCATTTGTCTTATAAAGTTTGTGTTTTCGCATCGAAATAATCTAGGAAGCTTATACTCGTAAAATTTGACATAGAAGAACAGTAAAGAGTGTACACCGAGCAACTTTGATACTCCGAAGTTGCTCAACTCACTCTATGGAGGAACTTTAAACGGTTTTGTCCATTTGTCATAGAAAGTTAGGGTTTTGGCATCGAAATAATCTAGGAAGCTTATACTCGTAAAATTTGACATAGAAGAACAATAAAAAGTGTACACCGAGCAACTTTGATAGTCCGAAGTTGCTCAACTTACTCTATGGAGGAGCTAAAAATGGTTTTGTCTATTTGTCATAAGAAAGTTGGTGTTTTGACATCGAAATAATCTAGGAAGCTTATACTCGTAAAATTTAACATAGAAGAACAATAAAAAGTGTACACCGAGCAACTTTGATGGTCCAGAATTGCTCAACTCTCACTATGAAGTAGCTTTTAACGGTTTTGTCCATTTGTCAATGATAGTTGGGGTTTTGGCATCAAAATACTCCAGGAAGCAGATACTCATAAAATTTGACATAAAAGAACAATAAAAAGTGTACATCGTGCAACTTTGATGATTCGAAGTTTCTCAACTCTCTCTATGGAGGATCTTTTAACGTTTTTGTCCAATTTGTCTTATAAAGTTGGTGTTTTCGCATCGAAATAATCTAGGAAGCATATACTCGTAAAATTTGACATAAAAGAACAGTAAAAAGTGTACACCAAGCAACTTTGATGACTCAAAGTTATTCAACTGTCTCTATGGAGCATCTTTTAACATTTTTGTCCATTTGTCATAGAAAGTTGTTGTTTTCGCATCGAAATAATCTAGGAAACTTATACTCGTAAAATCTGACATCGAAGAACAATAAAAAGTGTACACCGAGCAACTTTGATGGTCCGGAATTACTCAAATCATTCTATGGAGGAGCTATAAACGGTTTTATCCATTTGTCATAAGAAAGTTGAGGTTTTGGCATCGAAATAATCTAGGAAGCTTATACTCGTAAAATTTGACATAGAAGGAACAATAAAAAGTGTACACCGGGCAACTTTGATTGTCTGAAGTTGCTCAACTCACTCTATGGAGGAGCTATAAACAGTTTTGTCCATTTGTCATAAGAAAGATGGGGTTTTGACATCGAAATAATCTAGGAAGCTTATACTCGTAAAATTTGACTTAGATGAACAATAAAAAGTGTACACCAAGCATCTTTTATGGTCCGGAATTTCTCAACTCTCACTATTAAGTAGCTTTTAACGGTTTTGTCCAATTGTCAATGATTGTTGGGGTTTTGGCATCAAAATAATCCAGGAAGCATATACTCGTAAAATTTGACAAAAAAGAACAATAAAAAGTGTACACCTGGCAACTTTGATAGTCCGAAGTTGCTCAACCCTCTCTATGGAGGATCTTTTAACGTTTTTGTCCAATTTGTCTTATAAAGTTAGTGTTTTCGCATCGAAATAATCTAGAAAGCTTGTACTCGAAAAATTTGACATAGAAGGAACAATAAAAGGTGTACACCGAGCAACTTTGATGGTCCGGAATTTCTCAACTCTCATTATGAAGTAGCTTTTAATGGTTTTATCCATTTGTCATTGATAGTTGGGGTTTTGGCATCAAAATAATCCCGGAAGCATATACTCGTAAAATTTGACAGAAAAGAACAATAAAAAGTGTACACCGAGCAACTTTGAAGATTCAAAGTTCCTCAACTATCTCTATGGAGGATCTTTTAATGTTTTTGCCATTTGTCTTATAAAGTTTGTGTTTTCGCATCGAAATAATCTAGGAAGCTTATACTCGTAAAATTTGACATAGAAGAACAGTAAAGAGTGTACACCGAGCAACTTTGATGGTCCGGAATTGCTCAACTCTCACTATGAAGTAGCTTTTAACGGTTTTGTCCATTTGTAATTGATAGTAGGGGTTTTGGCATCAAAATAATCCAGGAAGCATATACTCATAAAATTTGACATAAAAGAACAATAAAAAGTGTACACCGGGCAACTTTGATGATTCGAAGTTGCTCAACTCTCTCTTTGGAGGATCTTTTAACGTTTTTGTACAATTTGTCTTATAAAGTTGGTGTTTTCGCATCGAAATAATCTAGGAAGCTTATACTCGTAAAATTTGACATAGAAGGAACAATAAAAAGTGTACACCGGGCAACTTTGATTGTCTGAAGTTGCTCAACTCACTCTATGGAGGAGCTATAAACAGTTTTGTCCATTTGTCATAAGAAAGTTGGGGTTTTGGCATCGAAATAATCTAGCAAGCTTATACTCGTAAAATTTGACATAGAAGAACAATAAAAAGTGTACACCGAGCAACTTTGATAGTTTGAAGTTGCTCAACTCACTCTATGGAGGAGCTTTAAACGGTTTTATCCATTTGTCATAGAAAGTTGGGGTTTTGGCATCGAAATAATCTAGGAAGCTTATACTCGTAAAATTTGACTTAGATGAACAATAAAAAGTGTACACCAAGCATCTTTGATGGTCCGGAATTTCTCAACTCTCACTATTAAGTAGCTTTTAACGGTTTTGTCCAATTGTCAATGATTGTTGGGGTTTTGGCATCAAAATAATCCAGGAAGCATATACTCGTAAAATTTGACAAAAAAGAACAATAAAAAGTGTACACCTGGCAACTTTGATAGTCCGAAGTTGCTCAACCCTCTCTATGGAGGATCTTTTAACGTTTTTGTCCAATTTGTCTTATAAAGTTAGTGTTTTCGCATCGAAATAATCTAGAAAGCTTATACTCGAAAAATTTGACATAGAAGGAACAATAAAAGGTGTACACCGAGCAACTTTGATGGTCCGGAATTTCTCAACTCTCATTATGAAGTAGCTTTTAATGGTTTTATCCATTTGTCATTGATAGTTGGGGTTTTGGCATCAAAATAATCCCGGAAGCATATACTCGTAAAATTTGACAGAAAAGAACAATAAAAAGTGTACACCGGGCAACTTTGATGATTCGAAGTTGCTCAACTATCTCTATGGAGGATCTTTTAATGTTTTTGCCATTTGTCTTATAAAGTTTGTGTTTTCGCATCGAAATAATCTAGGAAGCTTATACTCGTAAAATTTGACATAGAAGAACAGTAAAGAGTGTACACCGAGCAACTTTGATACTCCGAAGTTGCTCAACTCACTCTATGGAGGAACTTTAAACGGTTTTGTCCATTTGTCATAGAAAGTTAGGGTTTTGGCATCGAAATAATCTAGGAAGCTTATACTCGTAAAATTTGACATAGAAGAACAATAAAAAGTGTACACCGAGCAACTTTGATAGTCCGAAGTTGCTCAACTTACTCTATGGAGGAGCTAAAAATGGTTTTGTCTATTTGTCATAAGAAAGTTGGTGTTTTGACATCGAAATAATCTAGGAAGCTTATACTCGTAAAATTTAACATAGAAGAACAATAAAAAGTGTATACCGAGCAACTTTGATGGTCCAGAATTGCTCAACTCTCACTATGAAGTAGCTTTTAACGGTTTTGTCCATTTGTCAATGATAGTTGGGGTTTTGGGATCAAAATACTCCAGGAAGCAGATACTCATAAAATTTGACATAAAAGAACAATAAAAAGTGTACATCGTGCAACTTTGATGATTCGAAGTTGCTCAACTCTCTCTATGGAGGATCTTTTAACGTTTTTGTCCAATTTGTCTTATAAAGTTGGTGTTTTCGCATCGAAATAATCTAGGAAGCATATACTCGTAAAATTTGACATAAAAGAACAGTAAAAAGTGTACACCAAGCAACTTTGATGACTCGAAGTTATTCAACTGTCTCTATGGAGCATCTTTTAACATTTTTGTCCATTTGTCATAGAAAGTTGTTGTTTTCGCATCGAAATAATCTAGGAAACTTATACTCGTAAAATCTGACATCGAAGAACAATAAAAAGTGTACACCGAGCAACTTTGATGGTCGGAATTACTCAAATCATTCTATGGAGGAGCTATAAACGGTTTTATCCATTTGTCATAAGAAAGTTGAGGTTTTGGCATCGAAATAATCTAGGAAGCTTATACTCGTAAAATTTGACATAGAAGGAACAATAAAAAGTGTACACCGGGCAACTTTGATTGTCTGAAGTTGCTCAACTTACTCTATGGAGGAGCTATAAACAGTTTTGTCCATTTGTCATAAGAAAGATGGGGTTTTGGCATCGAAATAATCTAGGAAGCTTATATTCGTAAAATTTGACTTAGATGAACAATAAAAAGTGTACACCAAGCATCTTTGATGGTCCCGAATTTCTCAACTCTCACTATTAAGTAGCTTTTAACGGTTTTGTCCAATTGTCAATGATTGTTGGGGTTTTGGCATCAAAATAATCCAGGAAGCATATACTCGTAAAATTTGACAAAAAAGAACAATAAAAAGTGTACACCTGGCAACTTTGATAGTCCGAAGTTGCTCAACCCTCTCTATGGAGGATCTTTTAACGTTTTTGTCCAATTTGTCTTATAAAGTTGGTGTTTTCGCATCGAAATAATCTAGGAAGCATATACTCGTAAAATTTGACATAAAAGAACAGTAAAAAGTGTACACCGAGCAACTTTGATGACTCGAAGTTATTCAACTGTCTCTATGGAGCATCTTTTAACATTTTTGTCCATTTGTCATAGAAAGTTGTTGTTTTCGCATCGAAATAATATAGGAAACTTATACTCGTAAAATCTGACATCGAAGAACAATAAAAAGTGTACACCGAGCAACTTTGATGGTCCGGAATTACTCAAATCATTCTATGGAGGAGCTATAAACGGTTTTATCCATTTGTCATAAGAAAGTTGAGGTTTTGGCATCGAAATAATCTAGGAAGCTTATACTCGTAAAATTTGACTTAGAAGGAACAATAAAAAGTGTACACCGGGAAACTTTGATTGTCTGAAGTTGCTCAACTCACTCTATGGAGGAGCTATAAACAGTTTTGTCCATTTGTCATAAGAAAGTTGGGGTTTTGGCATCGAAATAATCTAGCAAGCTTATACACGTAAAATTTGACATAGAAGAACAATAAAAAGTGTACACCGAGCAACTTTGATAGTTTGAAGTTGCTCAACTCACTCTATGGAGGAGCTTTAAACGGTTTTGTCCATTTGTCATATAAAGTTAGGGTTTTGGCATCGAAATAATCTAGGAAGCTTATACTCGTAAAATTTGACTTAGATGAACAATAAAAGGTGTACACCAAGCATCTTTGATGGTCCGGAATTTCTCAACTCTCACTATTAAGTAGCTTTTAACGGTTTTGTCCAATTATCAATGATTGTTGGGGTTTTGGCATCAAAATAATCCAGGAAGCATATACTCGTAAAATTTGACAAAAAAGAACAATAAAAAGTGTACACCTGGCAACTTTGATAGTCCGAAGTTGCTCAACTCTCTCTATGAAGGATCTTTTAACGTTTTTGTACAATTTGTCTTATAAAGTTGGTGTTTTCGCATCGAAATAATCTAGGAAGCATATACTCGTAAAATTTGACATAAAAGAACAGTAAAAAGTGTACACCAAGCAACTTTGATGACTCGAAGTTATTCAACTGTCTCTATGGAGCATCTTTTAACATTTTTGTCCATTTGTCATAGAAAGTTGTTGTTTTCGCATCGAAATAATCTAGGAAACTTATACTCGTAAAATCTGACATCGAAGAACAATAAAAGGTGTACACCGAGCAACTTTGATAGTCCGAAGTTACTCAAATCATTCTATGGAGGAGCTATAAACGGTTTTATCCATTTGTCATAAGAAAGTTGAGGTTTTGGCATCGAAATAATCTAGGAAGCTTATACTCGTTAAATTTGACAAAGAAGAAAAATAAAAAGCGTACACCGAGAAACTTTGATAGTCTGAAGTTGCCCAACTCACTCTATGGAGGAACTTTAAACGGTTTTGTCCATTTGTCATAGAAAGTTGGTGTTTTGGCATTGAAATAATCTAGGAAGCTTATACCCGTAAAATTTGACATAGAAGAACAATAAAAAGTTTACACCGAGCAACTTTGATAGTCCGAAGTTGCTCAACTCACTCTATGGAGGAGCTAAAAATGGTTTTGTCTATTTGTCATAAGAAAGTTGGTGTTTTGACATCGAAATAATGTACACCGAGCAACTTTGATGGTCCAGAATTGCTCAACTCTCACTATGAAGTAGCTTGTAGCGGTTTTGTCCATTTGTCAATGATACTTGGGTATTTGGCATCAACATACTCCAGGAAGCATATACTCGTAAAATTTGACAAAAAAGAACAATAAAAAGTGTACACCTGGCAACTTTGATAGTCCGAAGTTGCTCAACCCTCTCTATGGAGGATCTTTTAACGTTTTTGTCCAATTTTTCTTATAAAGTTAGTGTTTTCGCATCGAAATAATCTAGAAAGCTTATACTCGAAAAATTTGACAAAGAAGGAAAATAAAAAGTGTACACCGAGCAACTTTGATGGTCCGGAATTGCTCAACTTTTACTATGAAGTAGCTTTTAATGGTTTTATCCATTTGTCATTGATAATTGGGGTTTTGGCATCAAAATAATCCGGGAAGCATATACTCGTAAAATTTGACAGAAAAGAACAATAAAAAGTGTACACCGAGCAACTTTGATGATTCGAAGTTCCTCAACTATCTCTATGGAGGATCTTTCAATGTTTTTGTCCATTTGTCTTATAAAGCTTGTGTTTTCGCATCGAAATAATCTAGGAAGCTTATACTCGTAAAATTTGACATAGAAGAACAATAAAGAGTGTACATCGAGCAACTTTGATTGTCCGAAGTTGCTCAACTCACTCTATGGAGGAACTTTAAACGGTTTTTTTCATTTGTCATAGAAAGTTGGGGTTTTGGCATCGAAATAATCTAGGAAGCTTATACTCGTAAAATTTGACATATAAGAACAATAAAAAGTGTACACCGAGCAACTTTGATAGTCCGAAGTTGCTCAACTCACTCTATGGAGGAGCTAAAAATGGTTTTGTCTATTTGTCATAAGAAAGTTGGTGTTTTGACATCGAAATAATCCTGGAAGCTTATACTCGTAAAATTTAACATAGAAGAACAATAAAAAGTGTACACCGAGCAACTTTGATGGTCCAGAATTGCTCAACTCTCACTATGAAGTAGCTTTTAACAGTTTTGTCCATTTGTCAATGATAGTTAGGGTTTTGGCATCAAAATACTCCAGGAAGCATATACTCGTAAAATTTGACAAAAAAGAATAATAAAAAGTGTACACCTGGCAACTTTGATAGTACGAAGTTGCTCAACCCTCTCTATGGAGGATCTTCTAACGTTTTTGTCCAATTTTGTCTTATAAAGTTAGTGTTTTTGGATCGAAATAATCTAGGAAGCTTATACTCGAAAAATTTGACATAGAAGGAACAATAAAAAGTGTACACCGAGCAACTTTGATGGTCCGGAATTGCTCAACTCTCACTATGAAGTTGCTTTTAATGGTTTTATCCATTTGTCATTGATAGTTGGGGTTTTGGCATCAAAATAAACCAGAAAGCATATACTCGTAAAATTTGACAGAAAAGAACAATAAAAAGCGTACACCGAGCAACTTTGATGATTCGAAGTTCCTCAACTATCTCTATGGAGGATCTTTTAATGTTTTTGTCCATTTGTCTTATAAAGTTTGTGTTTTCGCATCGAAATAATCTAGGAAGCTTAAACTCGTAAAATTTGACATAGAAGAACAATAAAGAGTGTACACGGAGCATTTTTGATAGTCCGAAGTTGCTCAAATCACTCTATGGAGGAACTTTAAACGGTTTTGTCCATTTGTCATAGAAAGTTGGGGTTTTGGCATCGAAATAATCTAGGAAGCTTATACTCGTAAAATTTGACATATAAGAACAATAAAAAGTGTACACCGAGCAACTTTGATTGTCCGAAGTTGCTCAACTCATTCTATGGAGGAGCTAAAAATGGTTTTGTCTATTTGCCATAAGAAAGTTGGTGTTTTGACATCGAAATAATCTGGGAAGCTTATACTCGTAATATTTAACATAGAAGAACAATAAAAAGTGTACACCGAGCAACTTTGATGATCTAGAATTGCTCAACTCTCACTATGAAGTAGCTTTTAACGGTTTTGTCCATTTGTCAATGATAGTTGGGGTTTTGGCATCAAAATACTCCAGGAAGCATATACTCGTAAAATTTGACATAAAAGAACAATAAAAAGTGTACACCGTGCCACTTTGATGATTCGAAGTCGCTCAACTCTCTCTATGGAGGATCTTTTAACGTTTTTGTCCAATTTGTCTTATAAAGTTGGTGTTTTCGCATCGAAATAATCTAGGAAGCATATACTCGTAAAATTTGACATAAAAGAACAGTAAAAAGTGTACACCAAGCAACTTTGATGACTCGAAGTTATTCAACTGTCTCTATGGAGCATCTTTTAATATTTTTGTCCATTTGTCATAGAAAGTTTTTGTTTTCGCATCGAAATAATTTGGAAACTTATACTCGTAAAATCTGACATCGAAGAACAATAAAAAGTGTACACCGAGCAACTTTGATAGTCCGAGGTTGCTCAAATCACTCTATGGAGGAGCTGTAAACGGTTTTGTCCATTTGTCATAAAAAAGTTGAAGTTTTGGCATCGAAATAATCTGGGAAGCTTATACTCGTAAAATTTGACAAAGAAGAATAATAAAAAGCGTACACCGAGAAACTTTGATAGTCTGAAGTTGCTCAACTCACTCTATGGAGGAACTTTAAACGGTTTTGTCCATTTGTCATAGAAAGTTGGGGTTTTGCATCGAAATAATCTAGGAAGCTTATACTCGTAAAATTTGACATAGAAGAACAGTAAAAAGTGTACACTGAGCAACTTTGATAGTTCAAAGTTGCTCAACTCACTCTATGGAGGAGCTAAAAATGGTTTTGTCTATTTGTCATAAGAAAGTTGGTGTTTTGACATCGAAATAATCTAGGAAGCTTATACTCGTAAAATTTAACATAGAAGAACAATAAAAAGTGTACACCGAGCAACTTTGATGGTCCAGAATTGCTCAACTCTCACTGTGAAGTAGCTTTTAACGGTTTTGTCCATTTGTCAATGATAGTTGGGGTTTTGGCATCAAAATACTCTAGGAACCATATACTCGTAAAATTTGACAAAAAAGAACAATAAAAAGTGTACACCTGGCAACTTTGATAGTCCGAAGTTGCTCAAGCCTCTCTATGGAGGATCTTTTAACGTTTTTGTCCAATTTGTCTTATAAAGTTAGTGTTTTCGCATCGAAATAATCTAGAAAGCTTATACTCGAAAAATTTGACAAAGAAGGAACAATAAAAAGTGTACACCGAGCAACATTGATTGTCCGGAATTGCACAACTTTTACTATGAAGTAGCTTTTAATGGTTTTATCCATTTGCCATTGATAATTGTGGTTTTGGCATCAAAATAATCCGGGAAGCATATACTCGTAAAATTTGACAGAAAAGAACAATAAAAAGTGTACACCGAGCAACTTTGATGATTCGAAGTTCCTCAACTATCTCTATGGGGGATCTTTTAATGTTTTTGTCCATTTGTCTTATAAAGTTTGTGTTTTCGCATCGAAATAATCTAGGAAGCTTATACTCGTAAAATTTGACAAAGAAGAATAATAAAAAGCGTACACCGAGAAACTTTGATTGTCCGAAGTTGGTCAGCTCACTCTATGGAGGAACTTTAAACGGTTTTGTCCATTTGTCATAGAAAGTTGGGGTTTTGGCATCGAAATAATCTAAGAAGCTTATACTCGTAAAATTTGACATAGAAGAACAATAAAAAGTGTACACCGAGCAACTTTGATAGTCCGAAGTTGCTCAACTCACTCTATGGAGGAGCTAAAAATGGTTTTGTCTATTTGTCATAAGAAAGTTGGTGTTTTGACATCGAAATAATCTAGGAAGCTTATACTCGTAAAATTTAACATAGAAGAACAATAAAAAGTGTACACCGAGCAACTTTGATGGTCCAGAATTGCTCAACTCTCACTATGAAGTAGCTTTTAACGGTTTTGTCCATTTGTCAATGATAGTTGGGGTTTTCGCATCAAAATACTCCAGGAAGCATATACTCGTAAAATTTGACAAAAATGAACAATAAAAAGTGTACACCGAGCAACTTTGATAGTCCGAAGTTGCTCAACTCACTGTATGGAGGAACTTTAAACGGTTTTGTCCAATTGTCATAGAAAGTTGGGGTTTTGGCATCGAAATAATCTAAGAAACTTATACTCGAAAAATTTGACATTGAAGGAACGATAAAAAGTGTACACCGAGCAACTTTTATGGTCCGGAATTGCTCAACTCTCACTATGAAGTTGCTTTTAATGGTTTTATCCATTTGTCATTGATAGTTGGGGTTTTGGCATCAAAATAAACCAGAAAGCATATACTCGTAAAATTTGACAGAAAAGAACAATAAAAAGTGTACACCGAGCAACTTTGATGATTCGAAGTTCCTCAACTATCTCTATGGAGGATATTTTAATGTTTTTGTCCATTTGTCCTATAAAATTTGTGTTTTCGCATCGAAATAATCTAGGAAGCTTATACTCGTAAAATTTGACATAGAAGAACAATAAAGAGTGTACACCGAGCAACTTTGATAGTCCGAGGTTGCTCAAATCACTCTATGGAGGAGCTGTAAACGGTTTTGTCCATTTGTCATAAAAAAGTTGAAGTTTTGGCATCGAAATAATCTGGGAAGCTTATACTCGTAAAATTTGACAAAGAAGAATAATAAAAAGCGTACACCGAGAAACTTTGATAGTCTGAAGTTGCTCAACTCACTCTATGGAGGAACTTTAAACGGTTTTGTCCATTTGTCATAGAAAGTTGGGGTTTTGCATCGAAATAATCTAGGAAGCTTATACTCGTAAAATTTGACATAGAAGAACAGTAAAAAGTGTACACTGAGCAACTTTGATAGTTCAAAGTTGCTCAACTCACTCTATGGAGGAGCTAAAAATGGTTTTGTCTATTTGTCATAAGAAAGTTGGTGTTTTGACATCGAAATAATCTAGGAAGCTTATACTCGTAAAATTTAACATAGAAGAACAATAAAAAGTGTACACCGAGCAACTTTGATGGTCCAGAATTGCTCAACTCTCACTGTGAAGTAGCTTTTAACGGTTTTGTCCATTTGTCAATGATAGTTGGGGTTTTGGCATCAAAATACTCTAGGAACCATATACTCGTAAAATTTGACAAAAAAGAACAATAAAAAGTGTACACCTGGCAACTTTGATAGTCCGAAGTTGCTCAAGCCTCTCTATGGAGGATCTTTTAACGTTTTTGTCCAATTTGTCTTATAAAGTTAGTGTTTTCGCATCGAAATAATCTAGAAAGCTTATACTCGAAAAATTTGACAAAGAAGGAACAATAAAAAGTGTACACCGAGCAACATTGATTGTCCGGAATTGCACAACTTTTACTATGAAGTAGCTTTTAATGGTTTTACCCATTTGCCATTGATAATTGTGGTTTTGGCATCAAAATAATCCGGGAAGCATATACTCGTAAAATTTGACAGAAAAGAACAATAAAAAGTGTACACCGAGCAACTTTGATGATTCGAAGTTCCTCAACTATCTCTATGGGGGATCTTTTAATGTTTTTGTCCATTTGTCTTATAAAGTTTGTGTTTTCGCATCGAAATAATCTAGGAAGCTTATACTCGTAAAATTTGACAAAGAAGAATAATAAAAAGCGTACACCGAGAAACTTTGATTGTCCGAAGTTGGTCAGCTCACTCTATGGAGGAACTTTAAACGGTTTTGTCCATTTGTCATAGAAAGTTGGGGTTTTGGCATCGAAATAATCTAAGAAGCTTATACTCGTAAAATTTGACATAGAAGAACAATAAAAAGTGTACACCGAGCAACTTTGATAGTCCGAAGTTGCTCAACTCACTCTATGGAGGAGCTAAAAATGGTTTTGTCTATTTGTCATAAGAAAGTTGGTGTTTTGACATCGAAATAATCTAGGAAGCTTATACTCGTAAAATTTAACATAGAAGAACAATAAAAAGTGTACACCGAGCAACTTTGATGGTCCAGAATTGCTCAACTCTCACTATGAAGTAGCTTTTAACGGTTTTGTCCATTTGTCAATGATAGTTGGGGTTTTCGCATCAAAATACTCCAGGAAGCATATACTCGTAAAATTTGACAAAAATGAACAATAAAAAGTGTACACCGAGCAACTTTGATAGTCCGAAGTTGCTCAACTCACTGTATGGAGGAACTTTAAACGGTTTTGTCCAATTGTCATAGAAAGTTGGGGTTTTGGCATCGAAATAATCTAAGAAACTTATACTCGAAAAATTTGACATTGAAGGAACGATAAAAAGTGTACACCGAGCAACTTTTATGGTCCGGAATTGCTCAACTCTCACTATGAAGTTGCTTTTAATGGTTTTATCCATTTGTCATTGATAGTTGGGGTTTTGGCATCAAAATAAACCAGAAAGCATATACTCGTAAAATTTGACAGAAAAGAACAATAAAAAGTGTACACCGAGCAACTTTGATGATTCGAAGTTCCTCAACTATCTCTATGGAGGATATTTTAATGTTTTTGTCCATTTGTCCTATAAAATTTGTGTTTTCGCATCGAAATAATCTAGGAAGCTTATACTCGTAAAATTTGACATAGAAGAACAATAAAGAGTGTACACCGAGCAACTTTGATAGTCCGAAGTTGCTCAACTCATTCTATATAGGAACTTTAAACGGTTTTGTCCATTTGTCATAGAAAGTTGGGGTTTTGGCATCGAAATAATCTAGGAAGCTTATACTCGTAAAATTTAACATAGAAGAACAATAAAAAGTGTACACCGAGCAACTTTGATAGTCCGAAATTGCTCAACTTACTCTATGGAGGAGCTAAAAATGGTTTTGTCTATTTGTCATAAGAAAGTTGGTGTTTTGACATCGAAATAATCTAGGAAGCTTATACTCGTAAAATTTAACATAGAAGAACAATAAAAAGTGTACACCGAGCAACTTTGATGGTCCAGAATAGCTCAACACTCACTATGAAGTAGCTTTTAACGGTTTTGTCCATTTGTCAATGATAGTTGGGGTTTTGGCATCAAAATACTCCAGGAAGCATATACTCGTAAAATTTGACATAGATGAACAATAAAAAGTGTACACCGAGCAACTTTGATAGTCCGAAGTTGCTCAACTCACTCTATGGAGGAACTTTAAACGGTTTTGTCCATTTGTCATAGAAAGTTGGGGTTTTGGCATCGAAATAATCTAAGAAGCTTATACTCGAAAAATTTGACATTGAAGGAACGATAAAAAGTGTACACCGAGCAACTTTTATGGTCCGGAATTGCCCAACTCTCACTATGAAGTAGCTTTTAATGGTTTTATCCATTTGTCATTGATAGTTGGGGTTTTGGCATCAAAATAATCCAGGAAGCATATACTCGTAAAATTTGACATAAAAGAACAATAAAAAGTGTACACCGAGCAACTTTAATGATTCGAAGTACCTCAACTATCTATAAGGAGGATCTTTTAATGTTTTTGTCCATTTATCTTAAAAAGTTGGTGTTTTCGCATCGAAATATTCTAGGATGCTTATACTCGTAAAATTTGACATAGAAGAACAATAAAAAGTGTACACCGAGCAACTTTGATAGTCCGAAGTTGCTCAACTCACTCTATAGAGGAGCTTTAAACGGTTTTGTACATTTCTCATAGAAAGATGAGGTTTTCGCATCGAAATAATCTAAGAAGCTTATACTCGAAAAATTTGACATTGAAGGAACGATAAAAAGTGTACACCGAGCAACTTTTATGGTCCGGAATTGCTCAACTCTCACTATGAAGTAGCTTTTAATGGTTTTATCCATTTGTCATTGATAGTTGGGGTTTTGGCATCAAAATAATCCAGGAAGCATATACTCATAAAATTTGACATAAAAGAACAATAAAAAGTGTACACCGAGCAACTTTAATAATTCGAAGTTCCTCAACTATCTATAAGGAGGATCTTTTAATGTTTTTGTCCATTTGTCTTAAAAAGTTGATGTTTTCGCATCGAAATATTCTAGGAAGCTTATACTCATAAAATTTAACATAGAAGAACAAAAAAAAGTTTACACCGAGCAACTTTGATAGCCGAAGTTGCTCAACTCACTCTATGGAGGAACTTTAAACGGTTTTGTCCATTTGTCATAGAAAGTTGGGGTTTTGGCATCGAAATAATCTAGGAAGCTTATACTCGTAAAATTTGACATAGAAGAACAAGAAAAAGTGTACACCGAGCAACTTTGATAGTTCGAAGTTGCTCAACTCACTCTATGGAGGAGCTATAAACGGTTTTGTCTATTTGTCATAAGAAAGTTTGTGTTTTGGCATCGAAATAATCTAGGAAACTTATACTCGTAAAATCTGATATCGAAGAACAATAAAAAGTGTACACCGAGCAACTTTGATAGTCCGAGGTTGCTCAAATCACTCTATGGAGGAGCTGTAAACGGTTTTGTCCATTTGTCATCAGAAAGTTGAAGTTTTGGCATCGAAATAATCTAGGAAGCTTATAATCGTAAAATTTGACAAAGTAGAACAATAAAAAGCGTACACCGAGAAACTTTGATAGTCCAAAGTTGCTCAACTCACTCTATGGAGGATCTTTAAACGGTTTTGTCCATTTGTCATAGAAAGTTGGGGTTTTGGCATCGAAATAATCTAGGAAGCTTATACTCGTAAAATTTGACATAGAAGAACAATAAAAAGTGTACACCGAGCAACTTTGATAGTCCGAAGTTGCTCAACTCACTCTATGGAGGAGCTAAAAATGGTTTTGTCTATTTGTCATAAGAAAGTTGGTGTTTTGACATCGAAATAATGTAGGAAGCTTATACTCGTAAAATTTAACATAGAAGAACAATAAAAAGTGTACTTCGAGCAACTTTGATGGTCCAGAATTGCTCAACTCTCACTATGAAGTAGCTTTTAACGGTTTTGTCCATTTGTCAATGATAGTTGGGGTTTTGGCATCAAAATACTCCAGGAAGCATATACTCGTAAAATGTGACAAAAATGAACAATAAAAAGTGTACACCTGGCAACTTTGATAGTCCGAAGTTGCTCAACCCTCTCTATGGAGGATCTTTTAACGTTTTTGTCCAATTTGTCTTATAAAGTTAGTGTTTTCGCATCGAAATAATCTAGAAAGCTTATACTCGAAAATTTTGACATAGAAGGAACAATAAAAAGTGTACACCGAGCAACTTTGATGGTCCAGAATTGCTCAACTCTCACTATGAAGTAGCTTTTACGGGTTTTTCCATTTGTCAATGATAGTTGGGGTTTTGGCATCAAAATACTCCAGGAAGCATATACCCGTAAAATTTGACAAAAAAGAACAATAAAACGTGTACACCAGGCAACTTTGATAGTCCGAAGTTGCTCAACCCTCTCTATGGAGGATCTTTTAACGTTTTTGTCCAATTTGTCTTATAAAGTTAGTGTTTTTGCATCGAAATAATCTAGAAAGCTTATACTCGAAAAATTTGACATAGAAGGAACAATAAAAAGTGTACACCGAGCAACTTTGATAGTCCGAAGTTGCTCAACTCACTGTATGGAGGAACTTTAAACGGTTTTGTCCAATTGTCATAGAAAGTTGGGGTTTTGGCATCGAAATAATCTAAGAAACTTATACTCGAAAAATTTGACATTGAAGGAACGATAAAAAGTGTACACCGAGCAACTTTTATGGTCCGGAATTGCTCAACTTACTCTATGGAGGAGCTAAAAATGGTTTTGTCTATTTGTCATAAGAAAGTTGGTGTTTTGACATCGAAATAATCTAGGAAGCTTATACTCGTAAAATTTAACATAGAAGAACAATAAAAAGTGTACACCGAGTAACTTTGATGGTCCAGAATTGCTCAACTCTCACTATGAAGTAGCTTTTAACGGTTTTGTCCATTTGTCAATGATAGTTGGGGTTTTGGCATCAAAATACTCCAGGAAGCATATACTCGTAAAATTTGACATAGATGAACAATAAAAAGTGTACACCGAGCAACTTTGATAGTCCGAAGTTGCTCAACTCACTCTATGGAGGAACTTTAAACGGTTTTGTCCATTTGTCATAGAAAGTTGGGGTTTTGGCATCGAAATAATCTAAGAAGCTTATACTCGAAAAATTTGACATTGAAGGAACGATAAAAAGTGTACACCGAGCAACTTTTATGGTCCGGAATTGCCCAACTCTCACTATGAAGTAGCTTTTAATGGTTTTATCCATTTGTCATTGATAGTTGGGGTTTTGGCATCAAAATAATCCAGGAAGCATATACTCGTAAAATTTGACATAAAAGAACAATAAAAAGTGTACACCGAGCAACTTTAATGATTCGAAGTACCTCAACTATCTATAAGGAGGATCTTTTAATGTTTTTGTCCATTTATCTTAAAAAGTTGGTGTTTTCGCATCGAAATATTCTAGGATGCTTATACTCGTAAAATTTGACATAGAAGAACAATAAAAAGTGTACACCGAGCAACTTTGATAGTCCGAAGTTGCTCAACTCACTCTATAGAGGAGCTTTAAACGGTTTTGTACATTTCTCATAGAAAGATGAGGTTTTCGCATCGAAATAATCTAAGAAGCTTATACTCGAAAAATTTGACATTGAAGGAACGATAAAAAGTGTACACCGAGCAACTTTTATGGTCCGGAATTGCTCAACTCTCACTATGAAGTAGCTTTTAATGGTTTTATCCATTTGTCATTGATAGTTGGGGTTTTGGCATCAAAATAATCCAGGAAGCATATACTCATAAAATTTGACATAAAAGAACAATAAAAAGTGTACACCGAGCAACTTTAATAATTCGAAGTTCCTCAACTATCTATAAGGAGGATCTTTTAATGTTTTTGTCCATTTGTCTTAAAAAGTTGATGTTTTCGCATCGAAATATTCTAGGAAGCTTATACTCATAAAATTTAACATAGAAGAACAAAAAAAAGTTTACACCGAGCAACTTTGATAGCCGAAGTTGCTCAACTCACTCTATGGAGGAACTTTAAACGGTTTTGTCCATTTGTCATAGAAAGTTGGGGTTTTGGCATCGAAATAATCTAGGAAGCTTATACTCGTAAAATTTGACATAGAAGAACAAGAAAAAGTGTACAACGAGCAACTTTGATAGTTCGAAGTTGCTCAACTCACTCTATGGAGGAGCTATAAACGGTTTTGTCTATTTGTCATAAGAAAGTTTGTGTTTTGGCATCGAAATAATCTAGGAAACTTATACTCGTAAAATCTGATATCGAAGAACAATAAAAAGTGTACACCGAGCAACTTTGATAGTCCGAGGTTGCTCAAATCACTCTATGGAGGAGCTGTAAACGGTTTTGTCCATTTGTCATCAGAAAGTTGAAGTTTTGGCATCGAAATAATCTAGGAAGCTTATAATCGTAAAATTTGACAAAGTAGAACAATAAAAAGCGTACACCGAGAAACTTTGATAGTCCAAAGTTGCTCAACTCACTCTATGAAGGATCTTTAAACGGTTTTGTCCATTTGTCATAGAAAGTTGGGGTTTTGGCATCGAAATAATCTAGGAAGCTTATACTCGTAAAATTTGACATAGAAGAATAATAAAAAGTGTACACCGAGCAACTTTGATAGTCCGAAGTTGCTCAACTCACTCTATGGAGGAGCTAAAAATGGTTTTGTCTATTTGTCATAAGAAAGTTGGTGTTTTGACATCGAAATAATGTAGGAAGCTTATACTCGTAAAATTTAACATAGAAGAACAATAAAAAGTGTACTTCGAGCAACTTTGATGGTCCAGAATTGCTCAACTCTCACTATGAAGTAGCTTTTAACGGTTTTGTCCATTTGTCAATGATAGTTGGGGTTTTGGCATCAAAATACTCCAGGAAGCATATACTCGTAAAATGTGACAAAAATGAACTATAAAAAGTGTACACCTGGCAACTTTGATAGTCCGAAGTTGCTCAACCCTCTCTATGGAGGATCTTTTAACGTTTTTGTCCAATTTGTCTTATAAAGTTAGTGTTTTCGCATCGAAATAATCTAGAAAGCTTATACTCGAAAATTTTGACATAGAAGGAACAATAAAAAGTGTACACCGAGCAACTTTG
This sequence comes from Euonymus europaeus, assembly GCA_963580455.1. Taxonomy (NCBI): domain Eukaryota; kingdom Viridiplantae; phylum Streptophyta; class Magnoliopsida; order Celastrales; family Celastraceae; genus Euonymus; species Euonymus europaeus. The sequence goes on along the minus strand of OY756970.1, from coordinate 10,001,851 downwards.
ATGGTCCAGAATTGCTCAACTCTCACTATGAAGTAGCTTTTAAGGGTTTTTCCATTTGTCAATGATAGTTGGGGTTTTGGCATCAAAATACTCCAGGAAGCATATACCCGTAAAATTTGACAAAAAAGAACAATAAAACGTGTACACCAGGCAACTTTGATAGTCCGAAGTTGCTCAACCCTCTCTATGGAGGATCTTTTAACGTTTTTGTCCAATTTGTCTTATAAAGTTAGTGTTTTTGCATCGAAATAATCTAGAAAGCTTATACTCGAAAAATTTGACATAGAAGGAACAATAAAAAGTGTACACCGAGCAACTTTGATAGTCCGAAGTTGCTCAACTCACTGTATGGAGGAACTTTAAACGGTTTTGTCCAATTGTCATAGAAAGTTGGGGTTTTGGCATCGAAATAATCTAAGAAGCTTATACTCGTAAAATTTGACATAGAAGAACAATAAAAAGTGTACACCGAGCAACTTTGATAGTCCGAAGTTGCTCAACTCACTCTATGGAGGAGCTAAAAATGGTTTTGTCTATTTGTCATAAGAAAGTTGGTGTTTTGACATCGAAATAATGTAGGAAGCTTATACTCGTAAAATTTAACGTAGAAGAACAATAAAAAGTGTACTTCGAGCAACTTTGATGGTCCAGAATTGCTCAACACTCACTATGAAGTAGCTTTCAACGGTTTTGTCCATTTGTCAATGATAGTTGGGGTTTTGGCATCAAAATACTCCAGGAAGCATATACTCGTAAAATGTGACAAAAATGAACAATAAAAAGTGTACACCTGGCAACTTTGATAGTCCGAAGTTGCTCAACCCTCTCTATGGAGGATCTTTTAACGTTTTTGTCCAATTTGTCTTATAAAGTTAGTGTTTTTGCATCGAAATAATCTAGAAAGCTTATACTCGAAAAATTTGACATAGAAGGAACAATAAAAAGTGTACACCGAGCAACTTTGATAGTCCGAAGTTGCTCAACTCACTGTATGGAGGAACTTTAAACGGTTTTGTCCAATTGTCATAGAAAGTTGGGGTTTTGGCATCGAAATAATCTAAGAAACTTATACTCGAAAAATTTGACATTGAAGGAACGATAAAAAGTGTACACCGAGCAACTTTTATGGTCCGGAATTGCTCAACTCTCACTATGAAGTAGCTTTTAATGGTTTTATCCATTTGTCATTGATAGTTGGGGTTTTGGCATCAAAATAATCCAGGAGGCATATACTCGTAAAATTTGACATAAAAGAACAATAAAAAGTGTACACCGAGCAACTTTAATGATTCGAAGTTCCTCAACTATCTATAAGGAGGATCTTTTAATGTTTTTGTCCATTTGTCTTAAAAAGTTGGTGTTTTCGCATGGAAATATTCTAGGAAGCTTATACTCGTAAAATTTGACATAGAAGAACAATAAAAAGTGTACACCGAGCAACTTTGATAGTACGAAGTTGCTCAACTCACTCTATGGAGGAACTTTAAACGGTTTTGTCCATTTGTCATAGAAAGTTGGGGTTCTGCCATCGAAAAAATCTAAGAAGCTTATACTCGAAAAATTTGACATTGAAGGAACGATAAAAAGTGTACACCGAGCAACTTTTATGGTCCGGAATTGCTCAACTCTCACTATGAAGTAGCTTTTAATGGTTTTATCCATTTGTCATTGATAGTTGGGGTTTTGGCATCAAAATAATCCAGGAAGCACATACTCGTAAAATTTGACATAAAAGAACAATAAAAAGTGTACACCGAGCAACTTTAATGATTCGAAGTTCCTCAACTATCTATAAGGAGGATCTTTTAATGTTTTTGTCCATTTGTCTTTAAAAGTTGGGGTTTTGGCATC